>CM075655.1:95575000-105575000 GCA_037953625.1 Crotalaria pallida
GCTGTTATTGCGGTTGTCTCCCATCACAAACACATAGTTCTCAGGTACGCGCTGCAAAGCAAAAAGTTGTCAAACTAAAATGTGAAATCAGCAGGTTACTAAATAGCTGAAGTAAACAGCAATGGGTCAAACAACCCTCAAATGCTAAGCCTAAATGATATCTAATCAATTTTGGTGCTTTTGACTATCATATGCATTCTAATGGAGGACTTGGCATACCACGGTTATGCAGTTCCTTACTGATCAATAAAGAGAAGGGGAGGAGAAAATAGCTATAATAATAAAGGGATAGAACTTACAATAGGTTCCATCTCATAAGAAGGTTTTTCAAGGATGAACTTTTCATCCCTCTCAACCCCATTAACAATAAGACGCCCTTTGCGAACCTGCAATAATCCAATTGCTCATGTTGAAAAGACTAAGGCATCAAATCAAATACCTTAAGAAAGTAACCAAAGTATTTGTTCAAGACCGAGTTACAAGCTTATAATTAAATACTATCTGCAATATTCTATGTTTACACGAGCTTCAACGTTCCAAATACATGTAACAAGCTGTAGGCACTGGGCAGCTATCCAAAGTTTGGAACAGATAGCAAAGAAGAACAAACTTACCCAAAAGGTGATTGCCAAAACATATTAAAGAGTACATGCGATTTCTATTGCTATTTAAAGATATCCGCTGACCTCTCTTCTCATCTCTCAACACTTGTCCTCACATGCTCAGTTTCACAGTGGTTTCCGTTCAGTGGAGATTTCTACCTGAAAGTGTTTTGGATGTTGAACTGACTTGTAGAAAGAGAAATCAAAGGCGGTGACAGTGGATAGATAATCTCTCTTCGACTGTTGGGATGTAAACGGAATTTACTAGTCTTCTTCCAACTTTCTATTGGAGTTTCCATTTTTTAGGATTTTGCATGATAGAGAATTTCCTGAAATAGAATTCCTTTTGGCTAAAACGCAATGCTCTCATATTCATGAATGAAAGTTTTGATGAGGGGGAGATGCTGGATCTTCTTAAAGTAAGAAAATTTGGTTATGGTTCACTAGTTTGTGAGTCTAATCACTAATGTTCTGTTCTCTAATTGGTGTATGAGCCCGAAAACATTTATTAGTTATGCAACTTGATTCGGGTGCAATTTTTGTAATGGATTAAAGTACCCCCAGTGCTCTTATCTAATATATTTTGCTTATTAAAAAAAAGGATTCCTTTTGGCTTTGCTTGAACATGTCCGTTTTTCCTTTGACAAGGATAAAAGAGTTGGATCTCTTAATTCTTCGGGAGTCTTGTAAATTCTACTGCCAATTCCTGATTAATATCATATCCTCCTGTGCTGTAATCCTCCTCCAACTTAATGATTTCTTTTTCTATATAAAAAAAAGACTTCCCTCAAAGAAACATAGACCAACAAAAATAAACACAAAGCCATTAACAAACAGAACAAACACAAAAGGCAACATCAAGACCATGAAGGAAAGCATGAGAAGTCATCGTCATTACAAAATAGAAAATTGCACAATAGCATTAGCTCGGAAAGGAATTGAGCAAACAGTAAAAAGGACAACATCATAAAATAGTAGTATGAATGTTCATCTCCAAAACTCATACCTCAACGGTATCACCTTCCTTCGCAACCACACGTTTTATGAAAACATCGTCATTTGTATATCCAACTTCCTGAAGGACTGGAGGGCTTCTAAATATCACTATGTCATTTGCACATGGCTTTCTAAAGTAGTATGAAACCTGAAAATATGAAGATACATATCTTTACATGGAGCAGCATCATAACAGAAACAGAAAGCCTAATTCTTTTCTGAAATGAACAAGAGCTACTCGAATGCTATGTCAAAATCTATTAAAAGACTAAAAGAGCATACATATTCAAATTTGTTTCATCACAATAATCAAGGAACATAGTTACACCATTTTCTTTTTTGCTGTCAAATTTAACACTAAGCAAATCTCATAAGATTATCAGTAATGAACTAAGCCAGCAAATAATCAGTGCATCAACACAGAATATAAGAATTTATCAATTTCGCATAAGACACAAAATTTTATTGAACTTCCGTAGACTAAAATTAATTGTACGCATACACCATAAACTTTGAGCCCTTTGAATCTCTTGGGGCAATCAACATCATATCAATTTTCAATAGCTAATACTCACCCAAACAGAGGAAACTTAAATATTTCAATAGAACTTTCTTCTAATCTTATCAAGATTAGTCATCATAGTCTAAAAAAACTCAACATCTATATTCCCCGTGCTTGCCAGCTTCCCCATATGCGTTATAGAAAAAGCATTGTATTTTCCAATGGGGTTGCCTGTTGAAAAAGTTACAAAATCAAAACGGAAACTGGATCTTAGGACTGGTTTATACAGCATGTTTGGTTTCACATTGGCATACCCCTCACACATGATTCTGGCCAAAAGCTCCCCCAAAGCGAAACCAAATATGCTATTAAGCTTTCTCATGAAAAAAGTGTTTAACTGATTACTGCAAAACAAAACTCACTTCCGACACTTGGCACATTTGTATAGCCTTATAATAAGTGGTAAGACTGATTCTAGGATTTGAACGTGCAACCTTACTGTTGAGCTCAGACTCAACATTATGCTTAAACAAACCGTTGCGCCGAGACGCAATCTTATTCTTAAACAAACTACCTCTTTAATCACCTACTTATGCTTTTTTTTCCCTCTTTCTGAGTTCTGCCACCACCCACATAATTTTCTGCCTCATTCTAAAATCTAAAGTTTTGTTCTGAATACAGCTTCAGCTCAAAACAAAGAAAAGATTAAAAACAAGAAAGCAGGTATAGGGAAGCCAAAGAAAAAATGGAACCTTTTCAGCAACAAGACGATCTCCAACATCAAAAGTAGGATACATTGACAATGAAGGAATGTATCTGGGCTCAGCCACGAACGTTCGAAACGCAATCGATATCGCGAACGCGGCAAGAACCGTTTTAGCATCATCGGAAGTGAAATTCAACCAATCCGGCAATGGCCCCGACGGAGAAGAAGAAGAAGATGAAGAAGAAGAAGGGGAGCCTTCTTTCTTCTCAACCTTCTTCTTACTCCAGTCACCCTCGCCATCATCGTTTCCCCCTCCACCTCCTCCGGCGTCGGAGCCCAGCACAGCCTTGATGTCCTCGCCGGAATCTTTCAAAGCGTTGCAATGAAGAATCCTCCTTCTCTGGAAGTGGAATCGTGGGATTTTGTGGTGGGAATTGAAGAAGAGGTGGGGGGAATGGTGGAAGTTAGGGTTTTGAAGGGAAGGGAGGAACGTAGATAGAGATAGAGAGAGAGATAGAGATGATGGCATATTTTCTTCTTCTTCTTCTTGCTTGGTTGTTACTTGGTTGTTACTGCTGTGCTGTGCTGAAGGCTGAAGCAAGCTAAAGCTTGTTCCTCCAATTTGAGTTTTGAGATGTGAAAATCACATTCGTTAGGATAAACTAATCATTACCCGCTCATTATTCAACATATTTTTACTCTCTTGTAAAATCATTCTTCAATTTTTGAGTTAACTCTTTAAATTTAAGTTTCTAAATCACAAAAGCATATTTATAACCCACTCCCTTAAACATAAGCAAATGAGGGGGAGTGTCTTAATTTTTTTTATACACATTTCTTCAACCCGATTTTCGATAACATTTATTACTATTTTCATTTTATAAATATCTTTATTTATTCAATATATTTTTTTATAATTTCAATAATAATTATGGACATAATTTTGAAAAAGTATAACAATGTTATTAATTTCAATTCCATTAATAAAACTTTCTTAATTCGGGTGCAAGTCAATTTCAATGGCTAATATCTAGAAATGGAGGGAGTAAAAATGAATTTTTTAACCAATGAGATTCTAAAAGAATTATGTATGTATGTATTGAAAAATTAAAGATTTATTATTTTAATAATAATCACTTTAGTTTTTCAGTATACTTTTATCATATTTTATTTTTATTTATATTATTAGCATTTAAAGTTGATTTCGAGGTGAAGAGAAATTTGTTTTTGTAAAATTACCTTGTTCGATTCCAATCACATGTAATATTTTGTTACTGACAAAAATTACTTTCATGATCCGAACACGAAAAATATAAATCTTCAAATATCGGATGAAACACCCTTTTTATTCCAGAAGGAAAATAAAATCATATTTGTACCAAAATGCGTGAGATTGTAAATTCAACTTAATTTTATTGTTATAAATGAAAGAGTGAAGTAACAATTTTGTTCCTAATATATTTTTTAGTGTACCAATTTAGTCACTGAAAATGTGTAAATACCAACTTGGTCCCTCAAAATTTTCAGATATACCAATTTGGTCCCTCAAGATTATCAGAAGTACCAATTTGATCCTTAAAACATGAAAATCTTGAGGGACCAAGTTGGTACGTTAAAAAAAATTGATGGACGTACGTCTGAAAATCTTGAGGGACTAAATATGAATTTATAAATTTTCAGGAACTAAATTAGTACACTGAGAAAACATGAGGGGCGAAATTGGTACTTGAATATAAATTGAATTGTTTAATTGAATTGCCACATTACACACAACCAAACTTGCTTCTTGCTTTTGTCATTGCACATCGGGTTAGGGTTCAAATTTTATTTCTCCCTAACCTTGTCTAAGTGGATTTTTTTTATTTGTCAAGGTCAATTCGGAGTTAAGTAGAGTGAGGGTATGTTTGGTTCCAATTTTTCCCATTGCCAACGCGCGTTCTTGCCTCCCCAACGCGACAACAACTTGTTTGGTTGGGTGTTTGAGAATCGATTTATCAATCCAAATTGATTTGAGGCCGAAGCAACTCCGAGTCGCTTTTGCATGAGGAGAGAATCGATTTGGGAGTTTTTCAGCAGGTAAATTCTGATTGTTCTCCTGATTGCCCTCTTTATTACTTTGCTTTATTCTTCTCCTTTTCGCTCATGCTGCAAATTTGTGATGTACTTTTTTTTTTTTGTCTTTTCTCTTTCAATTCGCCAATTTCAATCACAGTGAAAGGAATATTTATAGTGGTTACCTAACAATTCTTCACCAACTCATCAAATATTTATGGAACACTTTTTTCTTCCCTGACGGGTGGGTTGTATTTGACCTTGAAGCTATTATCTGCACCTCGGAAGGTATGTTTCCATTATTTAAAGTTGGTATCCTGTATTCTTACTTCCTAATTATGTATTTATAGATTTCTGTGTATGGCCCTAAATTATTCCCTTGTTTTCACCTTCAATGTGATTATTAGGTCTGATGCTTCTTTTCTGCTTTAAAAGCATTAGCAATAAGGGAAGTTCTTTATGGGGTGTATGCCACTACGAACCAGGTAAATATTCTAGTTTCTGAAAAATGCTTTGGTTAAGTCTAGATTTGAATAATTGCAATTGTAAGCAACACAATGAACAATATAATTACTTTTATGATAGGCCAATGAACAATATTTATTTCTTCCAATATGCTTGCATTCATCAATATATCCATTGTATTTCTGCATATATCCTGTAGATATCAGTATTGGTGTTATTAAAGATTCTTTTTTTTGGAAATCTTATTAAACGTTATTCTTCATAATGAGTATCTAAATGCAGATAAAAGATGCTGGTGAAATATGTTCCATATGCCAGGAGAAGATGTGTTCTCTTATTTTGTTGCAGTGTAACCGCATATTCTGTAAGGACTGTGTGTGTGAATGGTCAGTTTATAATTTTACTCTTTGACTGTACCTTTTAAATAGATAGTTCACTACTATTATGGGCCAGAAGGTTTCTCCACAAAACTGGTTTACCGGTATAAGAGGCCCTTAAGGCCCCAAGTATACTTTATAATCGGTTTACCGGTATAAGACGCCTCTAAGGGCCCAATTCAGCAATCTTACATAAAGCCTTTATGGCCCAATACTCCATAAACCGGTATACCGGTATAAATTACTAGGGAACTTGAAGGGCAAACGTATCAACCACACATGGTAGGGGATTTGAAGAAACCGTTAAGAGGTGGTATCGTTAAGCTTAGGATTTCTCCAATTATGACACCCACCATAAAATACCAGACGTTAACGAGAATCTCGCTTCAGCCATTGATGATAGGAATAAGCAAACGTAAGGTTTAAGGGGTCTATATAAGTTCAATGAAGGTAACTAGGTATACACTTACCTACTCACACTGACACACACAACACCCAAATGCAAACAAGAGAGTTGGTATCTTGGTAATCAAGGTGTCATTCTTTAGTCTAAAACCAACAAGTAGAGAAATTGGACGCTTGACCGAATTGTTCAAGCCCAAAGATTCTACGACAGAACAACTACATATCTAAGAAAAATAAATTATTTACAATGTGTCGATATTGACTAATGGTATGCATCTCTCCTTCACAATCAACAGGGCATATATTTGCAGGAATTTTGAAGTGTTTAAACTTGCAAATACTTATTTGTAGAAAAAGTTCAAAAAACTGAACTGGTTTATATGAATTATTTGTCATTAAATCTAACAAAAGTTAAAACCCTTGAATGCATCCTCAGACAATTTATGATTCTTTTTATTTTTATTTTTTTGGGGAAAAAATATTCATAGTTTTTTTGTTTCTTTAAGTATTCCTTTTTGTACAAGTATAATTAGCAAGTTTAGTTAATGGGTATACCGAACACAAAATTAGAGAGAAATAGGGAAAGAGATGTTATAATTAACTTATGATAAGTATATTTGAGATTATATTATATTATGATATATTAATAATCATGATTATCACTTCTCTATTGACCTTTGATATCCTTGGTTTTCAAATTTGAGATAGAAAGGACTTATCCATTATGCAGAGCACCTGTCTATCAGCCTTATCTGGAGACCTTTGGAAATGGATCAACAAATATGTCTTACCAGTTCTAATAGGCTAGATATTTTATGAGCTTTATCATGATTATGAGCCAACATATCTACGTTATAATTGTCATGTATTCTCCTCTCGTGTTGTGAAATGTTTCAGTGTATGAGCTCATAAGATATAAGGAATCGAATAATGTTTCGATTATTTGTACTTGAAAACAAGCCATAATGGTACATTATTCGTTTAATTCCTTATATCTCAATTTCATGAGTTCATATATTGAAACATTTCCACAACACGAGAGAAAATACATGACAATTATAACGTAGATATGTTGGCTCATAATCATGATAAAGCCCATAAAATATCTAGCCTAATAGAACTGTTAAGACATAGTTGTTGATCCATTTCCAAAGGTCTACAGATCAGGCCGATTGACAGGTGCTCTACATAATGGACAAGTCCTTTCTCTCTCAAACTTGAAAACAAGGGTATCAAAAGTAAATAAGTAAGTGATAAATATGATTATTAACAAATCTGAATATAGTCTCAAATATACTTATCTTAAGTTAATTGTAAAATCTCTTTCCCTAATGGTATACATCTCCCTTTTAAAATCACAAGGGCATATATTTGCAGGAATTTTCTGGTGTTTAAACTTTCAAATTCAAAAAACTGAACTGTTTTATATGAATTATTTGTCATTAAATCTAACAAAAGTTGAAACCCTTGCATGCACCCGCAGACTATTTATGATTCTTTTTTTTTGGAAGAAATTTTCATAGTTTTTTTGTTTCTTTATGTTTTCCTTTTTGTACAAGTATCATTGGCAAGATTAGTTATCGGGTATACCAAACACAAAATTAGAGAGAATTAGGGAAAGAGATGTTACAATTAACTTATGATAAGTATATTTGAGTTCATATTCTGATTTTTTAATAATCATATTTATCACTTCTCTATTGACCTTTGATATCCTTGTTTTTCAGGTTTTAGAGAGAAAGGACTTATCCATTATGCAGAGCACTTATCTATCGGCCTTATCTGGAGACCTTTTGAAATTGATCAACAAATATGTCTTACCAGTTCTATTACGCTAGCTATTTTTTGGGCTTTATCATGATTACGAGCCAACATATCTACGTTATAATTGTCATGTATTCTCCTCTCGTGTTGTGAAATGTTTCAATGTATGGACTCATAAGATATAAGGAATCGAATAATGTTTCGATTATTTGTACTTGAAAACAAGCCATAATCGTACATTATTCGTTTAATTCATTATATCTCAATTTCATGAGTTCATATATTGAAACATTTCCACAACACGAGAGAAAATACATGACAATTATAACGTAGATATGTTCGCTCATAATCATGATAAAACCCATAAAATATCTAGCCTAATAGAACTGGTAAGACATAGTTGTTGATCCATTTCCAAAGGTCTACAGATCAGGCCGATTGACAGGTGCTCTACATAATGGACAAGTCCTTTCTCTCTCAAACTTGAAAAACAAGGGTATCAAAAGTAAATAAATAAGTGATAAATATGATTATTAACAAATCAGAATATAGTCTCAAATATACTTATCTTGAGTTAATTGTAACATCTCTTTCCCTAATGGTATGCATTTCTCTTTTATAATCAAAATGACATATATTTGCAGGAATTTTCTTGTGTTTAAAGTTTCAAATACTTATATGTGGAAAAAGTTAAAAAAACTGAACTGGTTTATATGAATTATTTGTCATTAATTCTATCAAAAGTTGAAACCCTTGCATGCACCCTCAGACTAATTATGATTCTTTTTTTTTTTGGAAAAAATATTCAAATATAGTTTTTTGGTTTCTTTATGTTTTCCTTTTTGTACAAGTATCATTGGCAAGATTAGTTATCGGGTATACCGAACACAAAATTAGAGAGAATTAGGGAAAGAGATGTTACAATTAATTTATGATAAGTATATTTGAGTTCATATACTGATTTGTTAATAATCATATTTATCACTTCTCTATTGACCTTTGATATCCTTGTTTTTCAGGTTTTAGAGAGAAAGGACTTATCCATTATGCAGAGCACCTGTCTATCGGCCTTATCTGGAGACCTTTGGAAATGGATCAACAAATATTTCTTACCAGTTCTATTAGGCTAGACATTTTATGAGCTTTATCATGATTAGGAGCCAACATATCTACGTTATAATTGTCATGTATTCTACTCTCGTGTTGTGAAATGTTTCAGTGTGTGAACTCATAAGATATAAGGAATCCAATAATGTTTCGATTATTTGTACTTGAAAACATGCCATAATCGTACATTATTCGTTTAATTCCTTATATCTCAATTTCATGAGTTCATATATTGAAACATTTCCACAACACGAGAGAAAATACATGACAATTATAACGTAGATATGTTGGCTCATAATCATGATAAAGCCCATAAAATATCTAGCCTAATAGAACTGGTAAGACATAGTTGTTGATCCATTTCCAAAGGTCTACAGATCAGGCCGATTGACAGGTGCTCTACATAATGGACAAGTCCTTTCTCACTCAAACTTGAAAAACAAGGGTATCGAAAGGAAATAAATAAGTGATAAATATGATTATTAACAAATCAGAATATAGTCTCAAATATACTTATCTTAAGTTAATTGTAGCATCTCTTTCCCTAATGGTATGCATCTCCCTTTTACAATCAAAATGGCATATGTTTGCAGGAATTTTCTGGTGTTTAAACTTTCAAATACTTATCAGTGGAAAAAGTTCAAAAAACTGAACTGGTTTATATTAATTATTTGTTATTAAATCTAACAAAAGTTGAAACCCTTGCATGCACCCTCAGACTATTTATGATTCTTTTTTTTTTGGAAAAAATCTTCATAGTTTTTTTGTTTCTTTATGTTTTCCTTTTTGTACAAGTATCATTGACAAGTTTAGTTATCGGGTATACCGAACACAAAATTAGAGAGAATTAGGGAAAGAGATGTTACAATTAACTTATGATAAGTATATTTGAGTTCATATTCTGATTTTTTAATAATCATATTTATCACTTCTCTATTGACCTTTGATATCCTTGTTTTTCAGGTTTTAGAGAGAAAAGACTTATCCCTTATGCAGAGCACCTGTCTATCGGCCTTATCTGGAGACCTTTGGAAATGGATCAACAAATATTTCTTACCAGTTCTATTAGGCTAGACATTTTATGAGCTTTATCATGATTAGGAGCCAACATATCTACGTTATAATTGTCATGTATTCTACTCTCGTGTTGTGAAATGTTTCAGTGTGTGAACTCATAAGATATAAGGAATCGAATAATGTTTCGATTATTTGTACTTGAAAACAAGCCATAATCGTACATTATTGGTTTATTCCTTATATCTCAATTTCATGAGTTCATATATTGAAACATTTCCACAACACGAGAGAAAATACATGACAATTATAACGTAGATATGTTGGCTCATAATCATGATAAAGCCCATAAAATATCTAGCCTAATAGAACTGGTAAGACATAGTTGTTGATCCATTTCCAAAGGTCTACAGATCAGGCCGATTGATAGGTGCTCTACATAATGGACAAGTCCTTTCTCTCTCAAACATGAAAAACAAGGGTATAAAAAGTAAATAAATAAGTGATAAATATGATTATTAACAAATCAGAATATAGTCTCAAATATACTTATCTTAAGTTAATTGTAGCATCTCTTTCCCTAATGGTATGCATCTCCCTTTTACAATCAAAATGGCATATGTTTGCAGGAATTTTCTGGTGTTTAAACTTTCAAATACTTATCAGTGGAAAAAGTTCAAAAAACTGAACTGGTTTATATGAATTATTTGTTATTAAATCTAACAAAAGTTGAAACCCTTGCATGCACCCTCAGACTATTTATGATTCTTTTTTGTTTGGAAAAAATATTCATATATAGTTTTTTGGTTTCTTTATGTTTTCCTTTTTGTACAAGTATCATTGGCAAGATTAGTTATCGGGTATACCGAACACAAAATTAGAGAGAATTAGGGAAAGAGATGTTACAATTAATTTATGATAAGTATATTTGAGTTCATATACTGATTTGTTAATAATCATATTTATCACTTCTCTATTGACCTTTGATATCCTTGTTTTTCAGGTTTTAGAGAGAAAGGACTTATCCATTATGCAGAGCACCTGTCTATCGGCCTTATCTGGAGACCTTTGGAAATGGATCAACAAATATTTCTTACCAGTTCTATTAGGCTAGACATTTTATGAGCTTTATCATGATTAGGAGCCAACATATCTACGTTATAATTGTCATGTATTCTACTCTCGTGTTGTGAAATGTTTCAGTGTGTGAACTCATAAGATATAAGGAATCGAATAATGTTTCGATTATTTGTACTTGAAAACAAGCCATAATCGTACATTATTCGTTTAATTCCTTATATCTCAATTTCATGAGTTCATATATTGAAACATTTCCACAACACGAGAGAAAATACATGACAATTATAACGTAGATATGTTGGCTCATAATCATGATAAAGCCCATAAAATATCTAGCCTAATAGAACTGGTAAGACATAGTTGTTGATCCATTTCCAAAGGTCTACAGATCAGGCCGATTGACATGTGCTCTACATAATGGACAAGTCCTTTCTCACTCAAACTTGAAAAACAAGGGTATCGAAAGGAAATAAATAAGTGATAAATATGATTATTAACAAATCAGAATATAGTCTCAAATATACTTATCTTAAGTTAATTGTAACATCTTTTTCTCTAATGGTATGCATCTCCCTTTTACAATCAAAAGGGCATATATTTTTCCCTCTTTCTGAGTTCTGCCACCACCCACATGATTTTCTGCTCATTCTAAAATCTAAAGTTTTGTTCTGAATACAGCTTCAGCTCAAAACAAAGAAAAGATTAAAATCAAGAAAGCAAGTTTAGGGAAGCCAAAGAAAAAATGGAACCTTTCAGCAACAAGACGATCTCCAACATCAAAAGTAGGATACATTGACAATGAAGGAATGTATCTGGGCTCAGCCACGAACGTTCGAAACGCAATCGATATCGCGAACGCGGTAAGAACCATTTTAGCATCATCGGAAGTGAAATTCAACCAATCCGGCAATGGCCCCGATGGAGAAGAAGAAGAAGAAGAAGAAGAAGGGGAGCCTTCTTTCTTCTCAACCTTCTTCTTACTCCAGTCACCCTCGCCATCATCGTTTCCCCCTCCACCTCCTTCGGCGTCGGAGCCGATCACAACCTTGATGTCCTCGCCGGAATCTTTCAAAGCGTTGCAATGAAGAATCCTCCTCCTTTGGAAGTGGAATTGTGGGATTTTGTGGTGGGAATTGAAGAAGAGGTGGGGGGGAATGGTGGAAGTTAGGGTTTTGAAGGGAAGGGAGGAACGTAGATAGAGATAGAGACAGAGATGATGGCATATTTTCTTCTTCTTCTTCTTCTTGCTTGGTTGTTACTGCTGTGCTGTGCTGAAGGCTGAAGCAAGCTAAAGCTTGTTCCTCCAATTTGAGTTTTGAGATATGAAAATCAGATTCGTTAGGATAAACTAATCATTACTCGCTCATTATTCAACATATTTTTACTCTCTTGTAAAATCATTCTTCAATTTTTGATTTAACTCTTTAACTTAAAGTAAAATTTACGTTTCTAAATCACAGAAGACGAATTGACACTTAACGAGTTCAAGTAAACTTTAATAAAATCGTTAAAGTCTCCGGTCATGAGTCCATAAGTAGATATTGCCTTTGTCTAAAAAATAAATTATTTTTCATTGGTGGAGGCTAGCATAAATAGTAAAGGATTTATTGCTACTTGAGCAAATGGTTGGAAGGCTACCCCTGAAAAGGCTCGACAATGTCGAAAGGATTAGTTACCTAATTGCGCAAGTGGATACATTGGGAAACCAAAATAAAAAATAATTTTTTGTGAATATTGTATGATAGTTAGATTGACTAACATATATATATATATATATATATAACTTACTATATATGATAGATTTATTTTGTATTGTTGCATCCAATCGTAAAATGAAATAAGTGATTAATTAAAAATCATATAATAGTTGGGGTAAATATGAGTTATAATTATACTTTATATTTTATTTATTTGCTTTATTATGATATTTAAATGTTTAAAAATATTTTTGCGTAAAACTTTAACTATGTTTATGTTCTAGAATATGTTATTAATTAACATTTTTAAGATTTGTAAACATTTACGTATTTCTGAGTAGACTTTACAATTCGAGTTTATCTGAATTCCATAAATTTATTCGAACTTTCGAGTTTGACAACCCTATTTATAACCCACTCCCTTAAACATAAGCACATGAGGAGAGTGTCTTAATTTTTTTTTATACACATTTCTTCAACCCGATTTTCGATAACATTTATTACTATTTTCATTTTATAAATATCTTTATTTACTCAATATTTTTTTTATAATTTCAATAATAATTATGGACATAATTTTGAAAAAGTATAACAATGTTATTAATTTCAATTCCATTAATAAAACTTTCTTAATTCGGGTGCAAGTCAATTTCAATGGCTAATATCTAGAAACGGAGGGAGTAAAAATGAATTTTTTAACCAATAAGATTCTAAAAGAATTATGTATGTATGTATTGAAAAATTAAAGATTTATTATTTTAATAATAATCACTTTAGTTTTTCAATATACTTTTATCATATTTTATTTTTATTTATATTATTAGCATTTAAAGTTGATTTCGAGGTGAAGAGAAATTTGTTTTTGTAAAATTACCTTGTTCGATTCCAATCACATGTAATATTTTGTTACTGACAAAAATTACTTTCGTGATCCGAACACGAAAAATATAAATCTTCAAATATCGGATGAAACACCCTTTTTATTCCATAAGGAAAATAAAATCATATTTGTACCAAAATGCGTGAGATTGTAAATTCAACTTAATTTTATTGTTATAAATGAAAGAGTGAAGTAACAATTTTGTTCCTGATATATTTTTTAGTGTACCAATTTAGTCCCTGAAAATGTGTAAATACCAACTTGGTCCCTCAAAATTTTCAGATATACCAATTTGGTCCCTCAAGATTATCAGAAGTACCAATTTGATCCTTAAAACATATATGAAAATCTTGAGGGACCAAGTTGGTACGTTAAAAAAAATTGATGGACGTACGTCTGAAAATCTTGAGGGACTAAATATGAATTTATAAATTTTCAGGAACTAAATTAGTACACTGAAAAATATGAGAGGCGAAATTGGTACTTGAGTATAAATTGAATTGTTTAATTGAATTGCCACATTACACACAACCAAACTTGCTCTTGCTTTTGTCATTGCGCATCGGGTTAGGGTTCAAATTCTATTTATCCCTAACCTTGTCTAAGTGGATTTTTTTTATTTGTCAAGGTCAATTCGGAGTTAAGTAGAGTTAGGGTATGTTTGGTTCCAATTTTTCCCATTGCCAACGCGCGTTCTTGCCTCCCCAACGCGACAACAACTTGTTTGGTTGGGTGTTTGAGAAATCGATTTATCGATCCAAATCGATTTGAGGCCGAAGCAACTCCGTCGATTTGGGAGTTTTTCAGCAGGTAAATTCTGATTGTTCTCCTGATTGCCCTCTTTATTACTTTGCTTTATTCTTCTCCTTTTCGCTCATGCTGCAAATTTGTGATGTACTTTTTTTTTTTTTGTCTTTTCTCTTTCAATTCGCCAATTTCAATCACAGTGAAAGGAATATTTATAGTGGTTACCTAACAATTCTTCACCAA
This sequence comes from Crotalaria pallida, assembly GCA_037953625.1. NCBI lineage: Eukaryota > Viridiplantae > Streptophyta > Magnoliopsida > Fabales > Fabaceae > Crotalaria > Crotalaria pallida. The sequence continues at coordinate 95,589,638 of CM075655.1, forward strand.
CTCATCAAATATTTATTCTTACTTCCTAATTATGTATTTATAGATTTCTGTGTACGGCCCTAAATTATTCCCTTGTTTTCACCTTTAATGTGATTATTAGGTCTGATGCTTCTTTTCTGCTTTAAAAGCATTAGCAATAAGGGAAGTTCTATATGGGGTGTATGCCCCTACGAACCAGGTAAATATTCTAGTTTCTGCAAAATGCTTTGGTTAAGTCTAGATTTGAATAATTGCAATTGTAAGCAACACAATGAACAATATAATTATTTTTATGATAGGCCAATGAACAATATTTATTTCTTCCAATATGCTTGCATTCATCAATACATCCATTGTATTTCTGCATATATCCTGTAGATATCAGTATTGGTGTTATTAAAGATTCTTTTTTTTGGAAATCTTATTAAACGTTATTCTCCATAATGAGTATCTAAATGCAGATAAAAGATGCTGGTGAAATATGTTCCATATGCCAGGAGAAGATGTGTTCTCTTATTTTGTTGCAGTGTAACCGCATATTCTGTAAGGACTGTGTGTGTGAATGGTCAGTTTATAATTTTACTCTTTGACTGTACCTTTTAAATAGATAGTTCACTACTGTTATGGGCCAGAAGGTTTCTCCACAAAACTGGTTTACCGGTATAAGAGGCCCTTAAGGCCCCAAGTATACTTTATAATCGGTTTACCGGTATAAGACGCCTTTAAGGGCCCAATTCAGCAATCTTACCAGATTACCAGTATAAAGCCTTTATGGCCCAATACTCCATAAACCGGTATACCGGTATAAATTACTAGGGAACTTGAAGGGCAAACGTATCAACCACACATGGTAGGGGATTTGAAGAAACCGTTAAGAGGTGGTATCGTTAAGCTTAGGATTTGTCCAATTATGACACCCACCATAAAATACTAGACGTTAACGGGAATCTCGCTTCAGCCATTGATGGTAGGAATAAGCAAACGTAAGGTTTAAGGGGTCTATATAAGTTCAATGAAGGTAACTAGGTATACACTTACCTACTCACACTGACACACACAACACCCAAATGCAAACAAGAGAGTTGGTACCTTGGTAATCAGGGTGTCATTCTTTTGTCTAAAACCAACAAGTAGAGAAATTGGACGCTTGACCGAATTGTTCAAGCCCAAAGATTCTGCGACAGAACAACTATATATCTAAGAAAAATAAATTATTTACAATGTGTCGATATTGACTAATGGTATGCATCTCTCCTTCACAATCAACAGGGCATATATTTGCAGGAATTTTGAAGTGTTTAAACTTGCAAATACTTATTTGTAGAAAAATTTCAAAAAACTGAACTGGTTTATATGAATTATTTGTCATTAAATCTAACAAAAGTTAAAACCCTTGAATGCATCCTTAGACAATTTATGATTCTTTTTATTTTTTTTTTTGGGAAAAAATATTCATAGTTTTTTTTGTTTCTTTAAGTTTTCCTTTTTGTACAAGTATCATTGGCAAGTTTAGTTAACGGGTATACCGAACACAAAATTAGAGAGAAATAGGGAAAGAGAAGTTATAATTAACTTATGATAAATATATTTGAGTTCATATACTGATTTGTTAATAATCATATTTATCACTTCTCTATGTACCTTTGATATCCTTGTTTTTCAGGTTTTAGAGAGAAATGACTTATTCCTTATGCAGAGCACCTGTCTATCGGCCTTATCTGGAGACCTTTGGAAATGGATCAACAAATATGTCTTACTAGTTCTATTAGGCTAGACATTTTATGAGCTTTATCATGATTATGAGCCAACATATCTACGTTATAATTGTCATGTATTCTACTCTCGTGTTGTGAAATGTTTCAGTGTGTGAACTCATAATATATAAGGAATCGAATAATGTTTCGATTATTTGTACTTGAAAACAAGCCATAATGGTACATTATTCGTTTAATTCCTAATATCTCAATTTCATGAGTTCATATATTGAAACATTTCCACAACACGAGAGAAAATACATGACAATTATAACGTAGATATGTTGGCTCATAATCATGATAAAGCCCATAAAATATCTAGCCTAATAGAACTGGTAAGACATAGTTGTTGATCCATTTCCAAAGGTCTACAAATCAGGCCGATTGACAGGTGCTCTACATAATGGACAAGTCCTTTCTCTCTCAAACTTGAAAACAAGGGTATCAAAAGTAAATAAGTAAGTGATAAATATGATTATTAACAAATCTGAATATAGTCTCAAATATACTTATCTTAAGTTAATTGTAAAATCTCTTTCCCTAATGGTATGCATCTCCCTTTTAAAATCACAAGGGCATATATTTGCAGGAATTTTCTGGTGTTTAAACTTTCAAATACTTATCAGTGAAAAAAGTTCAAAAAACTGAACTGGTTTATATGAATTATTTGTCATTAAATCTAACAAAAGTTGAAACCCTTGCCTGCACCCTCAGTCTATTTATGATTCTTTTTTTTTTTGGAAAAAATCTTCATAGTTTTTTTGTTTCTTTATGTTTTCCTTTTTGTACAAGTATCATTGGCAAGATTAGTTATCGGGTTTACCAAACACAAAATTAGAGAGAATTAGGGAAAAAGATGTTACAATTAACTTATGATAAATATATTTGAGTTCATATTCTGATTTGTTAATAAACATATTTATCACTTCTCTATTGACCTTTGATATCCTTGTTTTTCAGGTTTTAGAGAGAAAGGACTTATCCATTATGCAGAGCACTTGTCTATCGGCCATATCTGGAGACCTTTTGAAATTGATCAACAAATATGTCTTACCAGTTATATTAGGCTAGCTATTTTTTGGGCTTTATCATGATTAAGAACCAACATATCTACGTTATAATTGTCATGTATTCTCCTCTCGTGTTGTGAAATGTTTCAATGTATGGACTCATAAGATATAAGGAATCGAAGAGTGTTTCGATTATTTGTACTTGAAAACAAGCCATAATCGTACATTATTCGTTTAATTCTTTATATCTCAATTTCATGAGTTCATATATTGAAACATTTCTACAACACGAGAGAAAATACATGACAATTATAACGTAGATATGTTCGCTCATAATCATTATAAAGGCCATAAAATATCTAGCCTAATAGAACTGGTAAGACATAGTTGTTGATCTATTTCCAAAGGTCTACAGATCAGGCCGATTGACAGGTGCTCTACATAATGGACAAGTCTTTTCTCTCTCAAACTTGAAAAACAAGGGTATCAAAAGTAAATAAATAAGTGATAAATATGATTATTAACAAATCAGAATATAGTCTCAAATATACTTATCTTGAGTTAATTGTAACATCTCTTTCCCTAATGGTATGCATCTCCCTTTTACAATCAAAATGCCATATATTTGCAGGAATTTTCAGGTGTTTAAAGTTTCAAATACTTACATGTGGAAAAAGTTAAAAAACTGAACTGGTTTATATGAATTATTTGTCTTTAATTCTAACAAAATTTGAAACCCTTGCATGCATCCTCTCACTATTTATGATTCTTTTTTTTTTTTGGAAAAAATCTTCATAGTTTTTTTTGTTTCTTTATGTTTTTCTTTTTGTACAAGTATCATTGACAAGTTTAGTTATCGGGTATACCGAACACAAAATTAGAGAGAATTAGGGAAAGAGATGTTACAATTGACTTATGATAAGTATATTTGAGTTCATATACTGATTTGTTAATAATCATATTTATCACTTCTCTATTGACCTTTGATATCCTTGTTTTTCAGGATTTAGAGAGAAAGGACTTATCCATTATGCAGAGCACCTGTCTATCGGCCTTATCTGGAGACCTTAGGAAATGGATCAACAAATATGTTTTACCAGTTATATTAGGCTAGCTATTTTTTGGGCTTTATCATGATTACGAGCCAACATATCTACGTTATAATTGTCATGTATTCTCCTCTCGTGTTGTGAACTGTTTCAGTGTATGGACTCATAAGATATGAGGAATCGAATAATGTTGAGATTATTTGTACTTGAAAACAAGCCATAATCGTACATTATTCGTTTAATTCCTTATATCTCAATTTCATGAGTTCATATATTGAAACATTTCCACAACACGAGAGAAAATACTTGAAAATTACAAAGTAGATATGTTGGCTCATAATCATTATAAAGCCCATAAAATATCTAGCCTAATAGAACTGGTAAGACATAGTTGTTGATCCATTTCCAAAGGTCTACAGATCAGGCCGATTGACATGTGCTCTACATAATGGACAAGTCCTTTCTCTCTCAAACTTGAAAAACAAGGGTATAAAAAGTAAATAAATAAGTGATAAATATGATTATTAACAAATCAGAATATAGTCTCAAATATACTTATTTTGAGTTAATTGTAACATCTCTTTCCCTAATGGTATGCATCTCCCTTTTACAATCAAAATGGCATATATTTGCAGGAATTTTCTGGTGTTTAAACTTTCAAATACTTATCAGTGGAAAAAGTTCAAAAAACTGAACTGGTTTATATGAATTATTTATCATTAAATCTAATAAAAGTTGAAACCCTTGCATGCACCCTCAGACTATTTATGATTCTTTTTTTTTTGGAAAATATCTTCATAGTTTTTTTGTTTCTTCATGTTTTCCTTTTTGTACAAGTATCATTGGCAAGTTTAGTTATCGGGAATACCGAACACAAAATTAGAGAGAATTAGGGAAAGAGATGTTACAATTAACTTATGATAAGTATATTTGAGTTCATATATTGATTTGTTAATAATCATATTTATAACTTCTCTATTGACCTTTTATATCATTGTTTTCAGGTTTTAGAGAGAAAGGACTTATCCATTATGCAAAGCACCTGTCTATCGGCCTTATCTGGAGACCTTTGGAAATGGATCAACAAATAAATTTTACCAGTTATATTAGGCTAGCTATTTTTTGGCCTTTATCATGATTACGAGCCAACATATATACGTTATAATTGTCATGTATTCTTCTCTCGTGTTGTGAACTGTTTCAGTGTATGGACTCATAAGATATAAGGAATCGAATAATGTTGAGATTATTTGTACTTGAAAACAAGCCATAATCGTACATTATTCGTTTAATTCCTTATATCTCAATTTCATGAGTTCATATATTGAAACATTTCCACAACACGAGAGAAAATGCATGACAATTATAGCGTAGATATGTTGGCTCAGAATCATGATAAAGCCCATAAAATATCTAGCCTAATAGAACTGGTAAGACATAGTTGTTGATCCATTTCCAAAGGTCTACAGATCAGGCCGATTGACAGGTGCTCTACATAATGGACAAGTCCTTTCTCTCTCAAACTTGAAAAACAAGGGTATCAAAAGTAAATAAATAAGTGATAAATATGATTATTAACAAATCAGAATATAGTCTCAAATATACTTATCTTAAGTTAATTGTAAAATCTCTTTCCCTAATGGTATGCATCTCCCTTTTACAATCACAAGGGCATATATTTGCAAGAATTTTCATGTGTTTAAACTTTCAAATACTTGTCTGTGGAAAAAGTTCAAAAAACTGAACTGGTTTATATGAATTTTTGTCATTAAATCTAACAAAAGTTGAAACCCTTGCATGCACCCTCAGACTATTTATGATTCTTTTTTTTTGGAAAAAATCTTCATAGTTTTTTTCTTTCTTTATGTTTTCCTTTTTGTACATGTATCATTGGCAAGTTTAGTTATCGGGTATACCAAACACAAAATTAGAGAGAATTAGGGAAATAGATGTTACAATTAACTTATGATAAGTATATTTGAGTTCATATACTTATTTTTTAATAATCATATTTATCACTTCTCTATTGACCTTTGATATCCTTGTTTTTCAGGTTTTCGAGAGAAAGGACTTATCCATTATGCAGAGCACCTGTCTATCGGCCTTATCTGGAGACCTTTGGAAATGGATCAACAAATATGTCTTACCAGTTCTATTAGGCTAGCTATTTTTTGGCCTTTATCATGATTACGAGCCAACATATCTACGTTATAATTGTCATGTATTCTACTCTCGTGTTGTGAACTGTTTCAGTGTGTGAACTAATAAGATATAAGGAATCGAATAATGTTGAGATTATTTGTACTTGAAAACAAGCCATAATCGTACATTATTCGCTTAATTCCTTATATCTCAATTTCATGAGTTCATATATTGAAACATTTCCACAACGCGAGAGAAAATACATGACAATTATAACGTAGATATGTTGGCTCATAATCATGATAAAGCCCATAAAATATCTAGCCTAATAGAACTGGTAAGACATAGTTGTTGATCCATTTCCAAAGGTCTACAGATCAGGCCGATTGACAGGTGCTCTACATAATGGACAAGTCCTTTCTCTCTCAAACTTGAAAAACAAGGGTATCAAAAGTAAATAAATAAGTGATAAAGATGATTATTAACAAATCAGAATATAGTCTCAAATATACTTATCTTAAGTTAATTGTAAAATCTCTTTCCCTAATGGTATGCATCTCCCTTTTACAATCACAAGGGCATATATTTGCAAGAATTTTCATGTGTTTAAACTTTCAAATACTTGTCTGTGGAAAAAGTTCAAAAAACTGAACTGGTTTATATGAATTTTTGTCATTAAATCTAACAAAAGTTGAAACCCTTGCATGCACCCTCAGACTATTTATGATTCTTTTTTTTTTGGAAAAAATCTTCATAGTTTTTTTCTTTCTTTATGTTTTTCTTTTTGTACATGTATCATTGGCAAGTTTAGTTATCGGGTATACCAAACACAAAATTAGAGAGAATTAGGGAAATAGATGTTACAATTAACTTATGATAAGTATATTTGAGTTCATATACTTATTTTTTAATAATCATATTTATCACTTCTCTATTGACCTTTGATATCCTTGTTTTTCAGGTTTTCGAGAGAAAGGACTTATCCATTATGCAGAGCACCTGTCTATCGGCCTTATCTGGAGACCTTTGGAAATGGATCAACAAATATGTCTTACCAGTTCTATTAGGCTAGACATTTTATGAGCTTTATCATTATTATGAGCCAACATATCTACGTTATAATTGTCATGTATTCTACTCTCGTGTTGTGAAATGTTTCAGTGTGTGAACTAATAAGATATAAGGAATCGAATAATGTTTCGATTATTTGTACATTAAAACAAGCCATAATCGTACATTATTCGCTTAATTCCTTATATCTCAATTTCATGAGTTTATATATTGAAACATTTCCACAACGCGAGAGAAAATACATGACAATTATAACGTAGATATGTTGGCTCATAATCATGATAAAGCCCATAAAATATCTAGCCTAATAGAACTGGTAAGACATAGTTGTTGATCCATTTCCAAAGGTCTACAGATCAGGCCGATTGACAGGTGCTCTACATAATGGACAAGTCCTTTCTCTCTCAAACTTGAAAAACAAGGGTATCAAAAGTAAATAAATAAGTGATAAATATGATTATTAACAAATCAGAATATAGTCTCAAATATATTTATCTTAAGTTAATTGTAAAATCTCTTTCCCTAATGGTATGCATCTCCCTTTTACAATCACAAGGGCATATATTTGCAAGAATTTTCATGTGTTTAAACTTTCAAATACTTATCTTGTTGGAAAAAGTCAAAAAACTGAACTGGTTTATATGAATTATTTGTCATTAAATCTAACAAAAGTTGAAACCCTTGCATGCACCCTCAGACTATTTATGATTCTTTTTTTTTTGGAAAAACTCTTCATAGTTTTTTTCTTTCTTTATGTTTTCCTTTTTGTACATGTATCATTGGCAAGTTTAGTTATCGGGTATACCAAACACAAAATTAGAGAGAATTAGGGAAAGAGATGTTACAATTAACTTATGATAAGTATATTTGAGTTCATATACTTATTTTTTAATAATCATATTTATCACTTCTCTATTGACCTTTGATATCCTTGTTTTTCAGGTTTTAGAGAGAAAGGACTTGTTTGGAGACCTTTGGAAATTGATCAACAAATATGTTTTACCAGTTATATTAGGCTAGCTTTTTTTTGGGCTTTATCTTGATTATGAGCCAACATATCTACGTTATAATTGTCATGTATTCTCCTCTCGTGTTGTGAAATGTTTCAATGTATGGACTCATAAGATATAAGGAATCGAATAATGTTTCGATTATTTGTACTTGAAAACAAGCCATAATCGTATATTCTTCGTTTAATTCCTTATATCTCAATTTCATGAGTTCATATATTGAAACATTTCACAACACGAGAGAAAAATACATCACAATTATAACGTAGATATGTTGGCTCATAATCATGATGAAGCCCATAAAATATCTATCCTAATAGAACTGGTAAGACATATTTGTTGATCCATTTCCAAAGGTCTCCAGTATAGGCCGATTGATCGGTGCTCTACATAATGGAGAAGTCCTTTCTCTCTCATACCTGTAAAATTCTTTATACCAAAATTAAACTTAAAAAATAAACATGTTTTTAGTTTAAATTTAAGAGGACCCTTTTAAAAAAAATAAAATAAAAATTAAGAGGATACTACACTAACTTTCCTTAATGTTTGATTTAACTGCACATGACATTCCTTGGTTTAAGTTGTTATTTCAGTAAGCTCATTGTTTTTTAGAGGTAAGATATCTCTATGTTTTAAGAGTTACAATGTGTAATATCACCTAATCTTATAGGTGGCATCGAGGTACTTGCCAAGATGGAACAAGTTCATGGAACCAAAGTCCTACCTAAGTTGTAGGACCAATGATGAGATTTGGCCAAGATGAATTCTAACTTGAATGAGAACAGACAAAGGTAAGCTCTGGCCAGGATGAGATACACGGTAATAAAAATCTATGAATTCTGCCATCATATATATCTTACAAATTTCATTGGCAACAGTGAAAAAGAGTTGCAGCAGTTCAACAAATGCACCTTTACACCATTTTGTCAAAAAAAATTAGTGTATGTTCTGATTACTGAAGTCCATGAATGATATAATTACAGTTTCTCCATCAGAACTCGTGAGCGTCTTGTGTTGTTGTACTGTCATGGAAACAAACAAATATTTTCGGACAACATTTTGTTTTGTCATTAAGACTACGTAGTTCTATCAGGCATGATGAAATAGTGCATCAAGGAGAGAGTAAAATGGCTTCGAACTGCCCTTAAGAGTAGTTAACGATATGCCCCTTACTCTTAGGGAGGAAGAGTTGTTCCAGTCCTCAACAGTGTATTGGCACCAATCTGCAACAATCAAGAAGGAAAGGCCTAACAATCTGGTTTTGAATTTGCAGTCTACTTACAATCAGTGGCTGTACCGCATATGAACTTGTACGAACAAAAACCATTGAAGTCGTCGCGTTCTTGGTGCTATCAGATGTTTTGATTATCTTCTGGCTTCTTGTGCTTCCATTAGTTGTTCTTTCTGGATGAGCTACCACTTCTTCAGGTATTTGCATGAGATTAGGGTGAGAAGCACCGAGTTGCTGTTTCTTATAAAACCCCTCCAAACTTTGCACTTGTATCTTGTCATTTTCTAAATTTTGGTCTAGCTTGGATTCTTCTTCTGAGCAGTGTAGAATTCTGTTGGCTTCTGTAAATAAACCGATGGCATGCCAAGCATCCGCAACCAGTTGCTTAGTAGTCCTTTCAGGAGAGACACCCTTCTCTTCCATAGCAACAAGTAACTCTTCTGCTTTCCATGGTTGTTTTGCTTCTCCATATCCCCATATTAGAGTTTCATAAGTTTTCAAATTCGAGGAAGTTCCCATTTCGTGCATTTTCTCGTAAAGTCTAATAGCTCGATCCATTTTGCCTGCTGCGCAATATCCGCTGATGACGGTAGTGAAGATCACGACATTTGGTTGTACACCATGTTTGCTCATGGAAGTGAGAAGTTCCTCCGCTTTTCGTGGCTGTCCAGAACGCACATAGCCTTTTGCAAGGATGCTATAGGCGTGGATATCAGGTTCTATCCCAGCCTTCACCATGTCATTAAATATCTCCTCGCAATTGTCCATAAGCCCTTTTGAACTCCATGCATTCATGATGGTGCTAAATGTCACCACATCTGGTTTGATCCCAAATTCTTCCATCAATGTCAGTGCCTGACCAATTTTCATTTCTTAATTAGTTTCTATTTTTTATCGTAATACTGAATACTGAATAAATTACAGGTCAACATGATACAAACAAAACAATAAACATGCAATAGATTATTCCTATCTTAAATGTATTAGTCTTGCTATTGTGTTAATGTTCCTTCAGTGAGCCGCTGCAATTATGGGGAAAAGATACATACAATAAAATATCGATATTATGAAAAGTATCATATATCAGAACTCACCTCATCTACTCCATTTGTGTCGGTAGTATCCAAATATCCTTTGATAAGAGAGTTAAAAACTACCGGATTTGGATGAACTCCAAGCCCCTTCATTTTATATAGAAACCTCAAGGCATCTGCCATATTCCCTTCCTTGCAATATCCGCTTATTATGATACCACACGTTCGTTCGTTAGGCTTCACTTTGTTGAACTTCATTTTCAATATCAACCTTTCAGCCTTTTCTGTCTCACCATTCTGAGCATAAGCCCTTGCCAGTGTGTTAAATGTGACAACATCAGGTTGTAGGCCAGAGGACACCATCTTGTGCACAACATTCCATGCCTCTTCTATTTTCTTCTTGGTACACCAAGCTTGGATGAGAATATTAAATGTTCTCTCATTCGGTTTCACATTTTCATCCTGACACATCATCTCGAGCAATTTCATAGATTCATAAGGCCTTCCAGCAATTCCAAAACCTTTAATGAGCGTGTTAAAAGTACTAGCTGTAGGTTTACATCCACACTCTTTCATTTTCCGAAAGATTTTCATGGCTTCATCTACCTTACCAGAATCACAAAAAGCATTGATCATGGCGTTGAAAAGTATCGAATCAGGCTTCATTCCATTCTCTTCAACTTTAGAAAGAAGCATAGGAATGGACTTGAAACGCTTCAACCGGGTTAGGGCGGCCACAAGAGTTGTGTATGTTATAAGAGTTGGCCTATGTCCTTCTTCTGTTAAACTGTTAAAGATGAACTGAGCTTCCTGTGGCTTCCCCCTTCCAATTAAGGTATTCATCAGCTTTGTTCTTGAAAGAACTGTTTGACAACTCTTGTTTCCCATGCAGATAAGACATCGGGATTGATCACGTGTCTCTTCTGGAGTAGAGCTTAACTTTTTCTGCTTCTTGTATTGCTGCAGGTTCTGCAGGGTGGTTGCCAAAAGTTGACAGTTAACTTCTCTAGACTCTTCACTTAATAGTCACAGATAATGGAGCAAAAAAGTTTGAAGATTGTCTTTCTCACATGACAGTAGTCACATTAGTCAGAATCCAGTTTAACAATAGAAGATCGAATAATATATAGTGGTTGAACTATTTATCTAGAAGATGCAGATAATTATATAATGATCAGATATTCCATTGAATTCAGTTAGTGGTTGCTTTCTGATGATAATGAGTCAACATTCACTTTACTTTACTATGATGCACTGTAAGTCTGTAACTGTTCTTGCATATTAAGGCATTTAGATTTAGGTCATGGTAAAGCTCCTCACAGAACATGATAATCTAATTGTGCAGTCTTATAGTCATCTCGTAGCCAACTTCAATGCAATGGCAATCAATGGAAAATTCTTATTCAGATCATTGATAAAATTCAACGCAGTCTGCTTGGTCCTATTAGTGTCAAATATCATATACTCTAGTGAATAGCTCAAATAGCCATAATCTGATTAAAAAAAAAAGGACCAATTAATTAAAAAGTTTATCTTAAGAGCATGAACCAGATAGGACCATATGGATTTATCAGAAGACCACAAGATTATACCAAATAAACAAAAATCTAACTGCCAACAAAGAACGATACAGACATTAATTTAATCTGCCATAGCAACTCATGTTGCTAAGTAAAACCAACAACATTTTGATATCACTATCGTTTTTACAATAAAAAATAGGGGAAATTTTTCTTGGTACTCTGCATCGTGGTCAGCTACATTATAGTACTATCAAGATCACAAAATTTAAGAATGAAGAATGCATAGTAAGATATTGTATAGCAACTAGCAAGTAAAGATTTTTATAGGTGTCTAAATCCAAAATATCATTGGGATAATAATGGCTAATTGTTGGTTATAGTTAATGCAGTTAGCTTAGACAGATATGATTCTGACATCATATAAGAAAAAAGGTTAAATAGTTCACAGTACCATGACCGATATATCTTCAACACTTCTATTGCTCATGAGAGCTCCCTTCTGTCTGCCATCCATGATTATGAAAATTTTTGATCAGATTCCTAGAATTCTATCTTGGCACCTTCCGAAAGCCTCAACAATCTACCTTTCTACCCTGGCCAGAATCAGATCCCGGCTACAAGACCCAGCAAGATAGCTAGGTTTTATCCCAGCATCATAAAGAGATGCCCCATTCTCAATTTTGTTGTCAAAACTACATCAGAGAATTAACCAGATAAGGCTAGCTACAATTAGCATATTTAAAAATACAATGATCAACAAAAATAACACATGGCATTAGTCTGGAAATGACTAAACTAATGTTCAAAATGATGAAGGTTAGTCAATAAAAATGCTATATAGTTTGGTCAATAGCTGCGGCAAGCACTAAATCATCTACTGTTGAAGCATCCATTGCAAGGAGAATCTGTACTAGTTACATGTTCAGGGAAAGAAAATCTAATTTGGTTAGAGAAAATTGAGCAATTATAATTTATTTAACACACAATCAAAACACAAAAACTCAAATCCTCCACCTTTAGTCATATTAGCTCTAGAAATCTTCATCTTATAAATAAGATAGTACACAAGAAATAATCCTTAAATAAACAGGCTGAAACAAAATCCATAACTCGGAATCAACATGTTTAAGGTGGTAATTTCAGAAGCAGAATGTATAACTGGATCATGAGATGTAAACCATATGCAGACACGTGTAATGACAGTAGAACATAACATGAACTCCCAAAATTACCAAAGAAACTCCAAAAAACCTGCCAACATTTGGCAAGCATCTTAGCTAAGTTTTTAACAATAATTTGCACTTTCATGCTAAATCAATAAACCAAAATGAAAACAGAAACTCAAATCCAACTTAGATATCTAAATTTGATATATAATTAGCTTGGGAATGAAATGTACTGATACACATTATCAAGCCACAGAAGCAAATTATACTATACACTATATGTAGTCCATACTTGATGACATTATTGTGATGTTACCAATTGATCTGATTCTGAAACAAACTAGTTGAAGTTGAGGAGAGGTACCTAAGTTGAGAATTTTAACATATTTAGCTAGTGAAGTTATGCATGTAATGTATGTAACTGAAATAACATGAATGCTGAAGAGAAGAAGAACCAAGTGTAGTTATTGTTTTGTAGTTTAGTGAGGTTACATGTGTGAGGCATACACGGGGGATTCTTATCCACAAATATTTATCATAATAAGATTTCGGGGTACTTTTTTGAGGCACTCATAAGAAAGGGACAAATAGATGAGAAGATCACTTGAGGAGTGGATTAGGCCACGCTAGCTTTCTATTGGCTATGTCATATTTTACCACGTATTGTTTTCGCAATTACTTTCGTACTTGCCATATTTTTCAATTTTAAATTGATTTTTTATGTTTTTTTTTAAATTGGTCTTTTATGTTTCTTTTTTATGTCAAATTGGTCCTTGAGTCATTATTCATCCTACGTGTCAATATCAATTGGTCCACGTAAAATGAATAGTGACACGTGTGCAAATCATAATGGTCTACATGGGATGAATAGTGATACAGGGACCAATTTGACAGCAAAAAAACACGAGGGACCAATTTAAAAAAAAAAACGTAAGAGACCAATTTGAAATTGAAAAATAAGGAAATGACTAAATAAGTAGTTTAACCTATTGTTTTTCTATTTTCAAGCAAAAATTGTATAATATGCATATACATATTATATTATATTATATTATATTATATATATATATATATATGACATTATTCTTTTTTTTTTTTGTCCATGACCGGAGTGTCCACCGTCGACCGCAGTGACTAATATCCTCGCTGGCTTGTAGGCACCTCTAATGGGTGAGACAGCTGGCCCCGAGATTTAACGCTGCTGCATGCACAAGACAGGATTCGAACACCTAACATTATTCATCTTTGTGTGATTATTTTTATTTTCATTTCTCAAAACATTTTGAGCGATAATTGGGGTAAAGAACTTTATAACATTTGAAACATGAGAAAAATAAAATACTACTAAAACAGCTAAGTAGCTAACATGTGAATTGGAGAGAGTATCATTTTAATAAAAGAAAAAAATATTACTCCCTATTGTCCTATATATAAGCACCTTTTGAAGACCTTTTTTGTCCTTATTATAAGTCTCATTTCCAATTTCCAATAGCATTAGTTACTTCTTTTTCACAAACACCTCTATTTACTCAACAATTTTTAGATTTCCAATAATAATTATAGGGGTACTTTTGAGAAAGTATACTAAATATTTGCATTTTCAATATCACTAACAATACTATTAACTAACTTTCTTAAAGGGTGTGAAATTGGTCAAATGATGCTTATATTAGAGACCAGAGGGAGTAATAATTAACAAGACCCAACGCACTAAAAACATATAATATGATTCATAGGGTTGACTCAAGTGGTGCGATACTCCCAATTTAAGAACTTGGAAATAGGGTCTGAGATTAAGAAGTCTCGGGTTCGATTCCCGGTTAACACACCCCGTTGAGAGAGGTATAAAAACGCAATCCCGTGCATGATTAGTCTCAAGGTTTCCTTTGTATTAAAGGTGCTCTTGGGGACACATGTAATATTGGTCAAAGAGTACAAAAAAAAAACATATAATATGAATAAAAAATTATTTATTAAAATAGGTGGCTAAAGTTAAAAAAATTCTAATTATAACCATACACACTAAAATTTTCACGTATCAAATTTTAAGAGGGTTTGTATACAATTCTCATTTGAAAAGAGATGAGTTTACATACTCATTGCTAGATGAATGCTTGTTAAACTTTGTTATTAATGGAAGGACAAGATGAATGACTTACAAACGAGGTATATTGTCTGTCCCGGTGGAGTAGAGCACCGTAGACAAATTTTTTTAACGGTATTTTTTTTTAACTTTTTTTAACGGTTTTTAATTTATATTTGTTATATTTTCCGGTTTAGAATATAAGAAAAAAAATCAAAATCACATTTATTAAAGAAATTAGTTGATTGTATTTAACTTTATCAAATTTATCAAAAATAGTAAAAATATGTTAGGAAAGTAGTACTGAGAATGAAACAAAAATTAGATAAGATAACAATTTTATAGGTATGTTTTAGGAAAATAACATTGAAAATTAAAGTTAGTTACTTTTGCTATATTTTAAATAAAAAAATATGATTTTTGTTGCTTAAATTTTAAACCGAATTAAGTATCTATCTCATACCATGCTTTTGACTGTTCCACCTTTTTTTTTTTTTTGCCCGTGCCCTTTTTAATTTCTTGAATAATTTATGTTAAACAGGTCTTACTTTTTTTTTCGATCATTTTTTTTTTTATAATCTGGTGTTAATTTTTTTAATCAAAAATTTAATAATTTAAAATCATGATTATAGTTATATATTAATTCTCTTCGGTCTCTAATAAAAGAAAAAAGACATATTTATCTTAGTCTTAAATATAAGAAAAAGTTAACCAACTTTTTATTTACAATACAATTATTTCTAAAATATTTATAGAGTGTGGTTATTTCATTTAATTTTTGTTTCGTTTCCGATGCAATTTTCTTAAAGTAACTCTATTTTTTATGAACTTCGAAACATTAAATACATTTAACTAACTTCTTTAATAATAAATATGAAATTAATTTTTTCTTATAATAGAGATCAGAGAAAATATTAATTAGATTAGTGGGGGAGTCATCAAAAATATTATAAAATAGGAGAAGTTGAGGGCATTTTCGTCATTTTCATTTTCCTTCCTTCATCCTTGCTTTTCCCTCCAAATTTGTTTGTCCGTGCATCGCACGGGAATAAATATTTATCTTAAGTTATCTATATACTATTAAATTAGCAAAGATTCCCTCCCACCCATAAAACTCCCGCCTACTACTCCCTCCTTTTTTCTTTTTCTTTTTTTTTTTTAACTTTCCCTCCCACCCACTAAAAATCCAGCCCACTGTAATCCCTCCTATTTTTTTTTTTTAAACTACTCCCTCCTATTTTGACTTCTCTCCCACCCGTTTTTTTAAACTACTCCTCCTATTTTGACTATCTCAAGCAAACAGTACAAGAGTGCTTCTATCATGTATTAGTTTTTTGTGCTCTGGCTTTTTTTTTATATTTTTATTTTAATAAATCTAAAATATTTAAAAAAAATATATATGTTTTGAGTTTTCTATATTATTTTTATGTACATGTTTTTGTTATTTCGATTTGAATTTTTTATTATATGTTTCCTGACACAAGTAATGGTCCAAACAAGTAAAATATATAACAATGGTTCTTCTAGCATTCGCCGGTTTTTTGGTGCTCCGGCTCTTTTTTTTTATTTTAATAAATCTAATATATTAAAAAAATATGCACTGTGTTTTCTGTGTTCTTTTTATGTACTTGCTTTTGTTATTTGGATTTGAATTTTATTTATTATATGCTTCTTGACACAGGTAATGGTTCAAACAAGTAAAATATAAAACAAGAGTGCTTTTACCATTCACCGGTTTTTGGTGCTCCGACTCTTTTTTTTATTTTTTTTAATAAACTAATATATAAAAAAAAATATGCTTTGGGTTTTCTGTATTCTTTTTATGTACATGTTTTTTGTTATTTCGATTTGAATTTTTTTTTATTATATGCTTCCTGAGACATGCAATGATCCAAACAAGTAAAATATAAAACAAGAATGTTTACATTATTATACTTTATTTACACTTAAACATTATTCATATTAAAATTCCTCATAATTATTCAATAATAAATTAAAACTAATATTAATTGTAACTTTGTAAAATGTTTTATCAATACATTAAAACTAATATTAATTGCAACTTTACAAAATGTTTTATCGATTTCATATTTCTCCCGTGCATCGCACGGGGTTGGGGGCTAGTTTTTAGTAAATTTTTATTAGTACAATTTGGATTACACATAAATATAAAAATTGCCCGCAAACATACAATTTGCATTTCGATATTATTACAATTTGCACGGGTTATTAATGATCTTTTCAAAAGAAAATCATTTGAATCAAATATTGACATAAAAAAAATATATAATGCCTAAACGACCCGTCATGTGATAATTAACCAACAAAAAAAACGAATATAATGTTGTAATTTCATAAATTCTTATACAAACAAGTTATAATATAGTCAAATTGGTATTAAACATTTAAACAGAGCATCATTATGAATAATAAATTTTGGGTACAACGGAAAAAACGGATATATAAGTATTAAAGATGAGCTATAATTTGGTATAATGATTTAGCTTAATACAATCAAATATTTACTCAGTCATGAATTCAAATTTAAAAAATAAATCCAAAAATTTATAAACTATGTTGCAATTTAAATTGTGAAAAATGATGATGCGTTATTTTATACTTTAAACAATATACTTATTTACAATTATGAAGTTCTAATACAAGCAAGTAATTTGAAAGTTCGAATCTTATAAACACGAATTAATTAAAAGTGTGAAAACATGTCTTATATTTTGGGACAGAATTTAATAATAATAATGATGATGATGATGATGATATATATGGTAAAAAAAATAGCAGCATTTGGACTTGCAAAACGAATTACTAACAAAATGCATTTGGAATGATGGATTAAATAAAACAAAAATCAAAATGAGTTGAATTTTTTTTAATATAATAAATTATGTTATTAATTAAAATTAGAAATCGCATAGTTGATACATTATTAGTTAATTTTTATTAATGAAAAAGTTGGTAGCTGAAAATAGATTCAAAGGTTAATATTTATGACTATTCATTTCTAAATACATGTAAATCATTTTTATAAAAAGTTCATATTAACTTATTATTTAAAAATACATATTTCCAAAATCTATAATCAATTTTTTTTTTTAAAAAAAAAATTAAACCCATGCAATGCACGAGTAAAATTACTAGTTGATATAATGTTGGGTGTTATTGACACTTGTGCTCACCGATGGGGTGCTAGTGACACCTGTGTCATTGCTCGAACATCTTCTCTACTAATAAATCTTTATTAGTTCTTATGTTATTCGTTCATTTAATTTTCTCGAATTCATTTTTAAAAAAGTACTTTAGGAAATTAAAGTAACATTAAAAATGAAAAGATTAAGTTAATTGAGACAACCACTTTATATAAATATTTTATGAATAATTATATTTAATAATGATTATATTTTGGTCCTATTCGTAAGATCTATTTTCAATTTCCAATAGTATTTCATTATTTTTTTCACAAACACTCATATTTATTAGACATTTTTTAGACTCTCGATAATAATTATGGGGGTAATTTTGAAAAAAATATGTCAAATTTTTACATTTTTAATGCCACTAACAAATTTTATAGTTCCAATGTGTTGTATTGTATATCCTTACTTATTCAACACTTTTTAAAGTTTCGATAGTAATACTACATTCATCCATATATATATATAAGACTCTTTTGGAACATTTCACGTCCATTAAGAAAGTTGATTAATTATCCCTAATAATATTATCCCTAATAATATTATTGGAGTGAGAACGTTTGATATATATTTTCAAAATTATCCCTAATAATATTATTGGGAATCTAAAAAGTGTTAACTAAATACTGTAGGGGTGTTTGTGGAAATAAATAATTAATGGTCATTGAAAATTATTATAGGATATTATAAATAGGGACAAAATAAAAGTGTCAAAATCGTCTTATATTTAGGGACAGAGGAAGTGATATGTTAGAGCATTTAAAAAAACAGTATAAAAAGAATTAACATTTGTAATGTAACTAATAATATTTAAAAACTTATTTTGTGAACGAATTTAAAAAAAAAAATACTTATATTAAAGACAACATTAAAAAAATTGCAGTGACAATATTATGGCACCTATTGGATGGAAAGAGATTACGCAATCATTAGGTGTTTTTATACTGTGCATTTAGGATAAAAACGTAATAATACTATTGGGAAAAGATGATATTTTTTTTTTGGTGGAATGGGAAAAGATGATATTTTTTTACTGGCACACACCGAAAGTAGCAGGTAACAACAGTGAGTATAGAAACTAATCTGAAATCAAATAGTACAGTAAAACGACCCATTTTGATAAAGTTAAATTGCTCATGAAATATTGAAACAAATAATATCATTTACAATTATGGTTAGCAAAATCAGCTTAAAGCTATCATATCCAAACGCCAAAGTTGTGAGTTGTGTAATTAATTGATTGAGGTAGAACCAATAAAATCTTGTACACAATTGGTAAATTATTGGATGTTTTAAGCATGATGTCAGGAACCCTCTACCCTTACCCTTCAGAGTTAGTCTTAGACTGTCGGCACGTAAAAAAAAATTGATTGAGTTAGAGTTATTAAATAAAGTTAATTGTATAATTAGGTAAAATTGGTTATAAACAACTTACTTCCTATATTTTTATTGGGTTGAGTGATGAAAATTTTGAAGAAATTTTTTTTTGTCTTTTTTATTTTTTATTTTATAATTTAAGAGTGTAATAAATTCTATTTTTCATGTTTGCTCTTATTTAACGAGTCTTGATTTGCGTAAATAATAGAGAAAATAAATAATTATAAAGAGATAAAGAGTATAATAAAAGGTGTGTTTTGTTTGAAATAAGAAAAATAAATAAGAACAGATAAAGTACTTTTTTGTTTCTAAATATAAGTATTAAATAATGAGTTTTCTTTGTCTCTAAATATAAGTTTCTATTTCAATTTCTAATGATATTAATTACTTTTTTACTATAAACACTCCTATTTAATTAACACTTTTTAGAGTTACAATGATAATTACAAAGGTAATTTTAAAAAAAAGTATATATAATATTATATTTTCAATATCACTAATAATATTAATTATTTTTTTAATTCATGCTTAAATCCATTCTAATTACTTACATTTAGAAACAGATGAAGTATTTGAAAAAAAAAATAACAAATATGATTGCTTTCTGCACCGGCTCTTAGCCTTTGAAAAGTTGATTGAAGTAGCTTTATAAAAGTTAATTTTCAGACAAAAAGTACAATTTTTTTCTCATTAAATTGATTAAAAAAAAAGGAAGACCTATATGCAAACGTACATACAAGATTTTGACACTTTTTTTTAAAACTAGTTTTATGCATGTGCACTGCACGGGGTTCTTGTTTGTTTGTTTGCTTGCTGTTAGCTAATTAGATAATAATTGTAAATCATTTTATGTTTTCGAATTGAATTAGTATCAACTAATTTATAATCAAAAATTATTTGATGAAATTCAAATAATCAAGTTTATGAAAACATACTAACAACATATAATGTATTGTTCTTTTATTGTCTGATGGTGTCAATCTCCTGCACTTGATATTCTATTTTAATTTGAGAAATACAATACCAACAGTTTATATAACAAACGATATGAGATCCTCTATTTCAAATCTCTAAAATAAACAGTGACTTGATGAACAATTTCATAGGAAAAAAGAAACATGAGGAACCAATATGATAAGATAACATGAAAAACCAATTTGATATTGAAAAATAAGATAAGAAACCAAATAAGTAATAGATAGATTTATTTAATGAATATAAGTGTTGAATATATTAATTGTGTCAAATTTGTTATGAGACTACGTGGTTGAAAATTGATTCACACATAAAACTTAATATCTCCATAGTGTTTCAAAAAGATTGAATGTGGAAGCGTATTAATGCATTATGATTGCATTGATGCGAGAAATATGTTCTTTTTGAATTCTATGACGATTTAACAAAAAATGGAAATCAAAATGAACATTTTCCTAATTAAGAATTTTTTTTAAGAGTTCTCTTATTGAAATATTAGACTTTTTTTATTGAAATTGAGTTGAAGAACTTAGCAAAACTTCATACAGGGGTTATTCTCACCATTTCTGCTTTGCTTATGCATAAGAGAAGGCAAAACTGAACATGATTTCTGCAAATTTCCTTTTCTAATACTATTCAGAATCATAGACCTTTGTTCTTTAATTTAATCACTATTTTTTACAATAATAGCAAACATATTACAACCCATGTTTATATACATATAACCACATAACACCTACATAAACTTCTTCATACTCCTTTTGTGCCCATCAATTAATTAGATAACTACAAAACACTAAAACATGAAGCAATATCGTCAGTAAAAATTTTATATATATATAATAAAGGTTTCAAGTTGTCATGCATTCAATCTATGTCCCTTCCATGCGAGAATCTTTATAAAAAATATATACTACTTTTCAAATTTTCTACCTTGAATGATTCTAGACAGATATAACAACTTCAGTCTTCAATATAAATAATAAATCAATTCTTGCTTATACGCTTTAAAAAAAATTCTTATACTACCATCTTCTTTCTAATAATATATCTCAACATTTCTATGCTTCAAATGTCAATAAGAAAGATTTGGATGGTTACATAATAAGGCTGCAAAATTTTACATGAAAAAAATGTGAACGAATCTGCTACATGAAAATTGATGACTTACGATAAAATATGCAAATGACAAATGTAATAATTTTCCACCACAAATATGAAAAATGGGAATGATGATTGAAAAGGATGATAATAAAAATGCAAATTGGTAAAAAAAAAAAAAACAATAATGATTTAAGGTTGAATTCTCTTACCCCGTGATTTAAGGATTCTCATGAATGCATTTGTCCATTTAAGTTTCAGCCATCCTATTAGCAGGATTCTCTTACTCTATGATATAAGGTTTCAACTTTTTACTGCACAATGTTCCGCAACTCGCAATCGAGAGTACTGTTAAGTTTAAGTTTGATATTCGAGAGTGCTCATAAATACTTCTTTGAAAATAGAACATAACAGAGGAAGAGTACAACCTACATAGAAAAGAAAATAAATATATACCTTTGTTATTGTGCTTTGAGATAGACTACTTCTTTCTTTTCTATATTTAATCATCCATTCCTGGTAATCCTCTTTTACTTTTCATTATCTCTTAGGATCTTCCATCCTCGGCAATCCTCTTTGTTTTGTCATTGCCTCTTTTTGCTGTGATCCACAGTTTTTGTTTTAAGAATTAAGCATTTCAAATTTCAAATAAAAAAAAACTGAGAGAAGTTACAATCACATAGAGTAGTGCCACGTGGATACCTCTTTTGAACAGGAAATTCTAACTTTTAAAGTGGAGACTCTATTTTAAAATGGGTGATTGTGGAGCCTTCTTTGGGACAAGTTTTTATAAAAAAAATAAAAAAAATTAAAGAAATAAAATAAAATAAAAATGGATATTACAATAGGTTCATGAGGCTCAAGCCCAAGTAGTGCACACACACAAGGCCCAACCAAAGTCACCGCAGAGGTTCAGAAAATTCCGTACCCTCCTTATCTTATCT
The DNA here is from genome assembly GCA_037953625.1 of Crotalaria pallida. Classification (NCBI taxonomy): domain Eukaryota; kingdom Viridiplantae; phylum Streptophyta; class Magnoliopsida; order Fabales; family Fabaceae; genus Crotalaria; species Crotalaria pallida. The sequence goes on from CM075655.1 coordinate 95,612,296, forward strand.
CTTTCAAAACCTCAGTATTTAGATTTCATATCCTACAACACAGTGACAGTGAATAAAGTAACATAACATATAAGATGGTATTGAAGGCAGTGTGGAATTGGTACAACAACTGCCTTTCATTTCACCCAGTTAAGACTCAGGTCATCAGCTCTGGTGTCCTTTGGGGTGTTGGTGACATCACTGCTCAGTACATCACTCACCATGCTGCTGCTTCCAAAACCAAAAAATCTCTTCAACTTTCTGTAAGTAAATACTTCCTTCCTCCCATTTCACGATATAAGGGTCTGTTTGTTTGAGAAGAAATTGGGGGAGGAGAAATTGGGGGGGGGGGGGGGGGGGGGGGGGGGGGGGGGAACAAGGTATAGGAGAGAAAACGAGAAAATGAGGTGGGTCTCACCCGTAAAAATTTTCTCTCCTCCGTATGAGAGAGAATGAGAGAAAAATGTGTTTTGGCATGTAAAATTACCTATCTGTCTTTCATTTATTCACTTTATGTGATTGTTTTTTTTATTTTTAAAGAAAAATTAATTGGAAAAAAATAAAGATTTTTTTTCGATAAAAAATTGTTATTTTATATATTTTGGACTCAGAATTTTTATCATATAATAAAAAAAATTGAAGTAAAAAAAATATTTTGGCTATATTAAATATACATACATGTAGCAACGAGGTTTGGTTCAGTTGGTGTAAGGTCCCAACTGAAATCTTGGGAATAGGACACAGGTGCTAGTAGCCCCATGTTCGATTCCCACTAAAAAATCCCGCTGGGAGAGCCAGCCACGCAGCTCGCTCTGGATTAGTCTCAAGGGCTCCCTGGTATTAAGGGTGCTCTTGGGGATACCGGTGGTTTCGCAAAGGAATACGGACAAAAAAAATATACATACATGTAAAAAAGAAAAAAAAAATATTTATTTCTATTTTGTAAAACAAGTGTTTAGTTGTCTTTTGACAAATTTGTTATTTTCTCTCTTCCCTCTTTTCTCTCCAACCAAACGAAATGAAAGAAAACTCAACTTTTCTGTCTTCCTCATTTCTTCACATTTTCTCTCATACCAAACAATCACAAAATCTACTCATTTTTCTCACCATAATCTCTCTTCCCCATTTCTCTCTTCCCATTTTCTCTCGTAGAACCAAACAAGAAAATATCGTTGACAATATAATTCTATTCTTTCTACGTTACTCTCTCCGTTTAATATTTTATTTTTCCAATGCTTCGTATGTAACTATGTATTGTTTTTTATGAGAAAATGTCTATTTTATTCATAGATTAAAAACAGTACAAAAATTTCACACTAATAATAATTAAAGGGAAAACAAAATACACTGCAACAACAACGTACTCTTCCATGTAACATTGATCATCATCAACTGTCAAAACCCAGAAAACTATCTAGAGACATCCCTCCACCGGAAACACATAAAACAAAAACAACTTGCACAAATGTTAGACAAAACCCAAAAAAACTGGGGGAAAATAAACCCACACCCTTTCTCATAGGTCTGTCCCTCCCCTGTCAGATGAAAACAAGCAGGAGCAATGGAAGGAGGAGGGGAGAGAAAAAAAAATTAGGATTTCTATTTTACCACACTCAATACATAATTAATATTATTTTTAACAACACACCTCTATTTAATATATATTACATTCACTTTTTTCTTTCCAATATATTTCTCTCTTTTCAAAATGATTATATAGGATATTATAATCCAAATGTCCCATATTTTTCAAAATTAGCATATAACCTTAAAATTACTTATGATACGCATGGAGTACCAATATAACAATATTAATTATGATTTTTACAATTTCACGGATAATGGTTATAGAAAGATAATAAGTGGGGAATTAACATAGTAAAGGGTGAAAAATTAAAAAAAATTACAAAAAAATTAATATAAAAATACATATTAATTACACTCTTTAATCCAACCTATATTATTAAATGGAGGGAGTACTTTATTATTACTATTACCAAATTTCCTACATCCTGCTTTCTCAATTAATATTGAGTTGTTGACAGAGTTAAAAGGTGAATATGGTGACAGTTGGACTGCTATTTGATTGCTTCAGTACTATCTAAAGATGAAATTTTTGTATTTTGATTGAAAATTGAATTTGATTTTGATTTGAGTGAAAATGTAAATGCCATCAATACTTGTAAGAATATTTTTAGTTATGAGCATGTTTAGGTTTAGGTGATATGTGTTGAGAATAACCAATTTCCTAATTTGAAAATTGTTATGGATTGTTGCATATTTTTATTGATATGTGAAAGATATGTAGTAATAAATACAAATGCTGTGGGAGAGATATGCAAGAATGGGAGTTTTCTTTTTTCTCGGGTATAAACCATTCGATATTCAAATGTCACAAGGAACCCTGACTAAATCATGATTCGAACTAAGGAGGACCGATGGGGGGCAAAGCTCTTCCTTCCGAGTTTTTAACACAGCTTCATTCCGAAAGGCTTGAACTGCTGACTTTTTGGTAAAGCTAGAATGACAGACTGGGAATGTCAAAAAGATTGCTTGGAGAACAAGGGTGTGCTAAAATACTCGTATTAGGAATTTGAAGTTGGTAAGGTTATGGAAACTGCAGAGAGCGTGAGATAGACAGACTGTTTTATCTTGTGGACAAGACTTGTTTTGACAATAGACTTAACAATTTACATTAGTGGACATAGGCATGTTGGGCCTTGTCATGTTAAATTGTGTGTGATAGATTGAAAGAAGGGAACAAGGATATGGTATTCCCCTCAAGGCCTCAATAATGTTTATCTATTTTGCATTCTAGCTTTGTTGTCATTAGATTATGATATACTCCTTTGTAGTTTCTGCAATTTGCAGCATTTTTGTTGAAGCTAGTTGATAAGTATATTGACTATGGACAAGATTTCTAGGCAACTTTAAACAATGTTTGATTTGACATGGTAGGAAGAAGATACTAAATTTATGATCAACTGGAGGCGTGTGGCTGTTACAAGTATGTTTGGTGCTGGTTATGTTGGACCAGTTGGCCACTTCTGGTATGTGTTTAATATTTTGTTTAGTTTCTTTACCAGCTTTCCATCACGGCCTACTTTTTAAATCATGTCTTCATGTGGAGGAGTTCCTGGAGATAACTTATGTAACTCGCTCGTAGAGAAAATCTTCAATATGTTAATGAGGCATATTGGTACTTTTTTGTTTAGTTTATACTCATGTAACTCACTTGTAAAGAAAATCTTCAACTAGGTAGATAGAGAGAAAATTTTCCACCAGTAAGAAAGTCAGAGCATTAGATCCCTTGAAACTGTTGCCCCTGTTATCTCTGTCAGATCTGAACTTCACTTGGATAGTTGGATATGTAATTTGTGTTCAAAGGTAGTTATAATTTCCGAAGATTTTGGTTTTGCACTAAGATAGCTTGCAAAACCAAAATTGTGTTTTTTTTTTTTTTTTTTTTCCGTTTTTCTACTAAGCTTAAAGCACAGTTCTTTCTGAAAATAAAATCATAATTCCATTGCCAAAGGATTTGATACTCAAGATTGAACCAATACCTTCATGTCATGTAGGTATGAAGGCCTGGACAGATTTATAAGGCTTAAGCTTCATCTAATGCCAAAGTCTGCGCGAGCGATAGCTACTAAAGCCGTGACTGATGGCATGATTTTTGGCCCCATGCATTTGTTTATCTTCTTCAGTTACATGGGATTGTGTTCTGGCAAGACGATTCCTCAGGTGAAGGAAGACTTGAAGAAGAATTTTGTCCCAGCCTTGTGTTTAGAAGGTGCAGTGTGGCCATGTGTGCAGGTTTTTAATTTTAGGTATATTCCTGTGCAGCATCAGCTTCTCTATGTAAACCTTTTCTGCTTGCTGGATAGTGCTTTCCTTTCATGGTTGGATCAACAGAAGGATGCACCTTGGAAACAATGGTTTAAATCATTTCATTCTTCCAAGGAAAAAGGAGATCATTCTTGATGAGGAGATTAATGTTTCACCTTTCTATTTTCTTATGGGTAAAAAATAACTGAAACTTGAAATATTGATTGATTGAAGCTTTTGGGTATGTTGCTTCTTTGATGTTCTGAAAGTTGTAATGGATGAGATAGATTGGGGATGGTTTTTCTCCAGCACCCTAAAGTTTGCCTCACCTTTGATGATATTATTACAAATTGGATTTCCAAAAAGAGAAGTTAATGGCATTGTTGAACAAGTTTAAGCCAAAAAGCAACCACTCAAATGTTGCAAAAGGTGGAGAAAATATACAAAGTAAAGGCATATGATCTGAGATGCGTCCAAAACACTCATTTATTTGCGTATCACAATAATTTCTCAAAATTCAATAGACTTTTCAAATATAAATAAGCTAATAAAACTAATAATGTATTACATAATGATATAACTTATGATAAACGAAATGATGAGAGAATAAAAATCACAAGATAAACTTGAATATGTGCCTCAAGAAGAAAATATATGTATTTATATGTCTGTTCTTTTTCTCTGTATCTTTCATCTGCTCAAAGTTTTATCTCAGAGGGTGTAAGTAAGCTTTGGCGTTTAATGCTGTATACTTGTATTACTGTACACAAGTATACTAAACTTCAGGTGCAAAAAGTTTCAAAAGATAAAGGTACTACAAGCGAGAATAATTAAATATTAAATATAAAAAATTAAATAATATATTTGAAGTAATAAATAATACTCTATTCGATTTTATTTATAAGTCATCTTCTAAAAAAATTCAGATTTTATTTATAAGTTATTTTGTATTTTTTAAGAAACATTTGTTATTTTTTCTTCTTATTTTCTTTTTGTTTATTAATGTGAGACGTGAAAAGCTTAATTATCCTTGTTCTTTTTTTTTCAATATATGTATTCTCAAAGTTACTTTTGTGTTTGGCATGCGAAATTTTGTTGATATGTCACACCGAAATCTTACTCTGATTCAGGAGGTTAGTCACGTGATACTACACACTTTCACGTGGGCAAAGATTTAAAAAAAAATTAATAACTTAAAAAAATTAATATTTTTATTTTAAAAATTAAAAAAAAAAAAGATTAGAGAGAGATCGTCTTCACTCATATGGCATTACGTGACTAACCTCATGTTTCTGACTAGGATTCCGGTATGATATTTCAGCAAAATTTGGCTGAAATTGGTAGCAAGGATATCTGTCAAACCCAAAAGTAACTTTGAGAATACATATATTGAAAAAAAAAAGAACAAGGATAATTAAGCCTTTCACGTCTCACATTAATAAACAAAAAGAAAATAAGAAGAAAAAATAACAAATGTTTCTTAAAAAATACAAAATAACTTATAAATAAAATCTGAATTTTTTTTAGAAGATGACTTATAAATAAAAAAAAAAGAACAATGACCTTTGATAAAATGACCCTAAAGTTCAAGGACTTAGCACATAATTTAACCTTTACGAAATTTCAAATACAAGTTAGGATGGTAAAATTATAATGGAAAAATAACTACCTTCTTTAATCTTTATATTATACGTACTAATTAAGTATGACATATAATTAAGTGAAAAAAGAGTAATATTTTACAACAATGTTAGAATTCAAATGTGTTTGTTTAAGCTTAAAAAAAAGGAATTTACATATTTTAAAAGGAAATGGTAATGTTAAGAGCTAAATATAATGAAAATTTATTATATAGTGTAGGTTTTTATCTTTTAAAAAAAAATTGAAACTTGTGATTTTTTTAAAGGAACTTTGAGGTATTTATTAGGTTTTTATTGTATAGCTTTTATATAAGTGAAATAAAATAAGAAGCGTGCAAACAATTAATTTGAGGAGTTTAACGACGGGGCTTGGTTCAGTTGGTGTAAGGCCCCAACTGAAATTCTGGGAATGGGAAAATAAAATCATATTTGTACCAAAATGCGTGAGATTGTGAATTCAACTTAATTTTATTGTTATAAATGAAAGAGTGAAGTAACAATTTTGTTCCTGATGTATTTTTTAGTGTACCAATTTAGTTATTGAAAATGTGTAAATACCAATTTGATCCCTCAAAATTTTCAGATATACCAATTTGGTCCCTCAAGATTATCAGAAGTACCAATTTGATCCTTAAAACATGAAAATCTTGAGGGACCAAGCTGGTACTTTAAAAAAAATGATGGACCAAGTTGGTACGTCTGAAAATCTTGAGGGACTAAATATGAATTTATAAATTTTCAGGAACTAAATTAGTACACTGAAAAACATGAGGGGCGAAATTGGTACTTGACTCTAAATTGAATTGTTTAATTGAATTGTCACATTACACACAACCAAACTTGCTTCTTGCTTTTGTCATTGTGCATCGGGTTAGGGTTCAAATTCTATTTCTCCCTAACCTTGTCTAAGTGGATTTTTTTATTTGTCAAGGTCAATTCGGAGTTAAGTAGAGTTAGGGTATGTTTGGTTCCAATTTTTCCCATTGCCAACGCGCGTTCTTGCCTCCCCAACGCGACAACAAATTGGTTCGTTAGGTATTTGAGAAATCGATTTATCGGTCCACATCAATTTGAGGCCAAAGCAACTCCGAGTCGCTTTTGCATGAGGAGAGAATCGATTTGGGAGTTTTTCAGCAGGTAAATTCCGATTGTTCTCCTAATTGCCCTCTTTATTACTTTGCTTTATTCTTCTCCTTCTCGCTTCTGCTGCAAATTTGTGATGTACTTTTTTTTTTGTCTTTTCTCTTTCAATTCGCCAATTTCAATCACAGTGAAAGGAATATTTATAGTGGTTACCTAGCAATTCTTCACCAACTCATCAAATATTTATGGAACACTTTTTTCTTCCCTGACGAGTGGGTTGTATTTGACCTTGAAGCTATTATCTGCACCTCGGAAGGTATGTTTCCATTATTTAAAGTTGGTATCCTGTATTCTTACTTCGTAATTATGTATTTATAGATTTTTGTGTATGGCTCTAAATTATTCCCTTGTTTTCACCTTCAATGTGATTATTAGGTCTGATGCTTCTTTTCTGCTTTAAAAGCATTAGCAATAAGGGAAATTCTTTATGGGGTGTATGTCACTGCGAACCGGGTAAATATTCTAGTTTCTGCAAAATGATTTGGTTAAGTCTAGATTTGAATAGTTGCAATTGTAAGCAACACAATGAACAATATTATTATTTTTATGATAGACCAATGAACAATATTTATTTCTTCCAATATGCTTGCATTCATCAATATATCCATTGTATTTCTGCATATATCCTGTAGATATCAGTATTGGTGTTATTAAAGATTCTTTTTTTTTTTTTGGAAATCTTATTAAACGTGATTCTCCATAATGAGTATCTAAATGCAGATAAAAGATGCTGGTGAAATATGTGCCATATACCAGGAGAAGATGTGTTCTCTTATTTTGTTGCAGTGTAACCACATATTCTGTAAGGACTGTGTGTGTGAATGGTCAGTTTATAATTTTACTCTTTGATTGTACCTTTTAAATAGATATTTCACTACTGTTATGGGCCAGAAGGTTTCTCCACAAAACTGGTTTATCGGTATAAGAGGCCCTTAAGGCCCCAATTATACTTTATAATCGGTTTACCGGTATAAGACGCCTCTAAGGGCCCAATTCAGCAATCTTAACGGATTACCAGTATAAAGCCTTTATGGCCCAATCCTCCATAAACCGGTATACCGGTATAAAGTTACTAGGGCACTTCAAGGGCAAACGTATCAACCACACATGGTAGGGGATTTGAAGAAACCGTTAAGAGATGGTACCGTTAAGCTTAGGATTTCTCCAATTATGACACCCGCCATAAAATACCATTAGAGAATGAGATGTTACAATTAACTTATGATAAGTATATTTGAGATACCAATGTGAGGTTGGTCAAGTGGTAGCTCACTTGGTCCCTTAACCAACTGGTCTCGAGTTCGAGCCTTGGTTATGGAGCAACCCCCGCTGGGAGACCCCTACCGCTTAGTGCGAGCTCAGTTGGGTCGGACCGGATGAGTCGGATTCTGGGTAAACCAAATTCGGGTACCGGTTGGTGTACACAAAAAAAACAAGTATATTTGAGATTATATTCTGATTTTTTAATAATCATATTTTTACTTATTTATTTTCTTCTAATACCCTTGTTTTTCAAGTTTGAGAGAGAAAGGACTTGTCCATTATGCAAAGCACCTGTCAATCGGCCTTATCTAGAGACCTTTGAAAATGGATCAACAACTATGTCTTACCAGTTCTATTAGGCTAGATATATTATGGACTTTATCATGAATATGAGTCAACATATCTACGTTATAATTGTCATGTATTTTAATATCTCTCATGTTGTGAAATGTTTCAATGTATATATAGACTCATGAAATTGAAATATAAGGACTTTAACGAATAATATACGATTATGGCTTGTTTTCAAGTACAAATAATCGAAACACTATTCGATTCCTTATATCTTATGAGTTCATACATTGAAACATTTCACAACACGAAAGAAAATACATGACAATTATAACGTAGATATGTTGGCTCAAAATCATGATAAAGCCCATAAAATATCTAGCCTAATAGAACTGGTAAGACATAGTTGTTGATCCATTTCAAAAGGTCTACAGATCAGGCCGATTGACAGGCGCTCTACATAATGGACAAGTCCTTTCTCTCTCAAACTTGAAAAACAAGGGTATCAAAAGTAAATATATAAGTGATAAATATGATAATTAACAAATCAGTCAAATATACTTATCTTAAATTAATTGTAACATCTCTTTCCCTAATGGTATGCATCTCCCTTTTACAATCCAAATGACATATATTTGCAGGAATTTTCAGGTGTTTAAACTTTCAAATACTTATCTGTGGAAAAAGTTCAAAAAACTGAACTGTTTTATATGAATTATTTGTCATTAAATCTAACAAAAGTTGAAACCCTTGCATGCACCCTCACACTATTTATGATTCTTTTTTTTTTGAAAAAATTTTCATAGTTTTTTTGTTTCTTTGTGTTTTCCTTTTAGTACAAGTATCATTGGCAAGTTTAGTTATCGGGTATACCCAACACAAAATTAGAGAGAATTAGGGAAAAAGATGTTACAATTAACTTATGATAAGTATATTTGAGTTCATATACTGATTTGTTAATAATCATATTTATCACTTCTCTATTGACCTTTGATATCCTTGTTTTTCAGGTTTTAGAGAGAAAGGACTTATCCATTATGCAGAACACCTGTCTATCGGCCTTATCTGGAGACCTTTGGAAATAGATCAACAAATATGTCTTACCAGTTATATTAGGCTAGCTATTTTTTGGGTTTTATCATGATTATGAGCCAACATATCTACGTTATAATTGTCATGTATTCTCCTCTCGTGTTGTGAAATGTTACAATGTATGGACTCATAAGATATAAGGAATCGAAGAGTGTTTCGATTATTTGTACTTGAAAACAAGCCATAATCGTACATTATTCGTTTAATTCCTTATATCTCAATTTCATGAGTTCATATATTGAAACATTTCCATAACATGAGAGAAAAATACATCACAATTATAACGTAGATATGTTGGCTCATAATCATGATAAAGCCCATAAAATATCTAGCCTAATAGAACTGGTAAGACATAGTTGTTGATCCATTTCCAAAGGTCTGCTGATCAGCCGATTGACAGGTGCTCTACATAATGGACAAGTCCTTTCTCTCTCAAACTTGAAAAACAAGGGTATCGAAAGTAAATAAATAAGTGATAAATATGATTATTAACAAATCAGAATATAGTCTCAAATATATTTATCTTAAGTTAATTGTAACATCTCTTTCCCTAATGGTATGCATCTCCCTTTTATAATCAAAATGGCATATATTTGCAGAAATTTTCATGTGTTTAAACATTCAAATATTTATCTGTGGAAAAAGTTAAAAAAAACTAAACTGGTTTAATTTATATGAATTATTTGTCATTAAATCTAACAAAATTGAAACCCTCACATGCACCCTCAGACTATTTATGATTCTTTTTTTTTGGAAAAAATCTTCATAGTTTTTTTGTTTCTTTATGATTTCCTTTTTGTACAAGTATCATTGGCAAGTTTAGTTATCGGATATACCGAACACAAAATTAGAGAGAATTAGGGAAAAAGTTGTTACAATTAACTTATGATAAGTATATTTGAGTTCATATACTGATTTGTTAATAATCATATTTATCACTTCTCTATTGACCTTTGATATCTTTTTTTTTTTTTCAGGTTTTAGAGAGAAAGGACTTATCCTTTATGCAGAGCACCTGTCTATCGGCCTTATCTGGAGACCTTTGGAAATGGATCAACAAATATGTCTTACCAGTTATATTAGACTAGCTATTTTTTGGGCTTTATCATGATTATGAGCCAACATATCTACGTTATAATTGTCATGTATTCTCCCGTGTTGTAAAATGTTTCAATGCATGGACTCATAAGATATAAGGAATCGAATAATGTTTCGATTATTTGTACTTGAAAACAAGCCATAATCGTACATTATTCGTTTAATTCTTTATATCTCAATTTCATGAGTTCATATATTGAAACATTTCCACAACAGAGAGAAAAATACATCACAATTATAACGTAGATATGTTGGCTCATAATCATGATAAAGCCCATAAAATATCTAGCCTAATAGAACTGGTAAGATATAGTTATTGATCCATTTCCAAAGATCTACAGATCAGACCGATTGACATGTGCTCTACATAATGGACAAGTCCTTTCTCTCTCAAACTTGATAAACAAGGGTATCAAAAGTAAATAAATAAGTGATAAATATGATTATTAACAATTCAGAATATAGTCTCAAATATATTTATCTTAAGTTAATTGTAACATCTCTTTCCCTAAGGTATGCATCTCCCTTTTACAATCAAAAGGGCATATATTTGCAGGAATTTTCAGGTGTTTAAACTTTCAAATACTTATCTGTGGAAAAAGTTAAAAAAACTGAACTGGTTTATATGAATTATTTGTCATTAAATCTAACAAAAGTTGAAACCCTTGTATGCACCCTCGGACTATTTATGATTCTTTTTTTTTTGGAAAAAATCTTTATAGTTTTTTTGTTTCTTTATGTTTTCCATTTTGTACAAGTTGTAGGTTTCTATGTTTTGATGATGTCAAACATATTTCAAGCAACAACATTTCAAAAAGGAAGCAATACTCATGAAGAATAGAATTAGGATTTATTTTAATTCTTAATCAATGTAATATTTACTTTTATGTTTGCATATCATGAGAGTGGGTAGCTTTAGGTGATCTTAATTAAGCTTATAATATTGTTTGATTAAGAGTGAAGAAAACTTAATCTTGATTAAAATAGCTTAAACTAAAGTAATTGTCAAAGTACATTTGGAAAACATTGTTTTTCATCAATATCTGTACTGGTTACTCGATTAGTATGATTGGCCTACTCGAGTAGCATGTGTTAACATAGGTTAATCGAATAATGAGGTAATCATTAATCGATTAGTATGTTTAGCACTGGTTAATCGAGTAGTGTGTTAATCATTACTCGAGTAACACGTACTGTTTCAGAAAAATATAAAAATATCTCATTTGTACTTGGACAAGGTTACACACTCTTTTCACAATTTTCTATTGAGCAATATATTCTTTCATTTTCAAGAGCTATTACAACATTTTTTTTGTGATATCAAGATTCAATAATTCTCTATTCTTCACACAGGATCATTGCAATATTCTAAGTTTGATATAGATCAATATTTTCTAATTCTCAATTGTATGTTGAAGCTATTTGCAACAAGAGGTTGCATATTCAAGAATTCAACAAGAAGTGAAGAATTTCACAAGTAAAGTCTTTGAAGATTATCAAAGCAAGATTGAAAAGGATTTGGTTGGAAGCATCTTCAACAAATCAAACGAAGACGGACAAGGAATTCAATTGGGTTAGAACATCAAAGAGTTTGGTACACTCTTTGAGAGGGGTTAAGATAGGATAGCTTTGTGAGAAGTTGCATCTTAACATTGTAATTCTAACAATTGAATTGTCTAGTAGAAACTCTTTATCTTTTAGATAAAGAGGACTGGAGTAGCTCTCAGTGGTAGAGAGTGAACCAGGATAAAATCATCGTCTTCATTGTTTTTCTTTTCAAGATTGCATTAATTCAAAATTAATTGAATTTAGGTTAGAATTGGGGTTTTTCATATCCTTGATTAATTGACCTAAATTGGTTGGTAAATTTACTTGTACTTGTTCTAGCATTCATTCATCATTTGTTGAATCATCAAGGCGTTGCGATTCTAAAAGAATTCTCATCAAAATAATTTTTCATTAATTTTCTACCCAGATTACTCAATTAATCTGTTTATTAATCGATTAATATTTGAGTTACTTGCGGCATTACTCGAGTAACTATCGAATTACTCGAGTAGTTCAAAAGTGGCTTGCGGCATTAATCGATTAAGCTCTCTATTAATCGATTAGTCAGTGTTATTTTTGAAGGAAAATTTATTTTCTCAAAACCATTCTCTACGGTGATCGAAATATTTGTACTAAGGCTTCAATACTCTATTCACCCCCCCTCTAGACTATTTTGAGCCGCTTGTTGGTTTCCAACAAGTGGTATCAGAGCTCGGACGAAAAATCCGAGCCTTAACAAGCTTTTTCGAAAAGATCCTTATTTTTGGAAACAATGGGCTCAAATTTTCCTTTTGGTGGTGAAGGAGCTTCCATTAATCGTCCCCCACTATTCAATGGTGAGGGATACGCTTATTGGAAGGTCCGAATGAAAATTTTTATAGAAGCTATTGATATAAAAATTTGGAACGCTATAGAGAATGGACCTTTTGTTCCTCAAACTAAAGTAAATGATGCTGTTTCTGCAAAACCAAAATCGAGTTGGTCGGATGATGATAAAAAGAAAGTGCAATATGATTTAAAAGCGAAAAACATCATCACGTCCGCTCTTTCATATGATGAGTTCTTTAGGGTATCCCAATGCACTGATGCAAAACAAATGTGGGACACACTACAAGTCACACATGAGGGCACTACTGAGGTTAGAAGGGCTAGGCTTAACACTCTCATGCATGAATATGAGCTTTTTCGTATGTTGCCTAATGAAAATATAGGTGACATGCAAAAACGCTTTACGCATATCATAAATCATCTTTCTGCTCTTGGAAAAATACTAACTAATGATGAAGTTGTTAATAAAGTTTTAAGATGTCTTAGCAGGAAATGGCAACCTAAGGTGATGTCCATCATGGAGGCTAAGGATCTAGATGAAATTGATTTAGCAACTCTATTCGGAAAGCTTCAAGAGCATGAAATGGAGCTTGGGAGATTATCCATGAATGAAGATGTCGATAGAAAGAAAAAGGGGATTGCTCTTAAATCAACTTCAAAATCCTTAAAGGCACATGAGGATCAATCTCAAGAAAATGACTCGGACTCCGAAATAGATGATGAGACTCTTGGCTTGTTAGTCAAAAAGCTTGGATGGTTCCTTAAGAAAAAGAATAACTTCAATAGAAATAGACCAAGAGATTCTAAGGATACTCAACCAAGGAATAAGACTAACAAAGAAAATATCAAATGTCATGGGTGTGGGAAGCTTGGTCACTATAGATCAAATTGTCCAACTAACTCTAAGAAGTCCGAAGGTGACAATTGGAAGCCCAACTCATCTAAAGGTAAAAGGGCTTACATAGTGTGGGATGAACCGGAGAATCAATCATCATCTAGCTCTTCGGAAGATGAAGAACTTGCAAACCTTTGTTTGATGACGAAGCTTGATGGAGAAGCATCTTCGAGCATGAAATCAAGTGAAAACGTCAATGAGGTAGATTATCTTTCCGATGCTAGCTCTAGTTCTAATTCCCCCTCCTTTAATGAATTGTATAATGTGTATGTAGAAATGCATAAAGAGTTGAAGAAACTTGCAAAAATAAATGTTGAAAGAAAGAATTTCATCTTGAAGCAACAAGAAAAAATTTTGGAATTACAAAACTCCCTAGAGGAGCTTAAGCTTCAAAATGAAACACTTGAACTCATTTATGCAAATTCTACATGCAATTGTGATTTGAAAACAAATGATATCTTGTCTTGTGATAATTGCAAATCTCTAGAAAAGGAAGTTTTTAATTTGAATGATAGAATTGCAAGGCTCACAAGAGGAGACACATGCTTAGATCATTTGCTTTCTAATCAAAGAAACAATAGTAATAGAGCTGGACTTGGTTTTACCATACCCAAAAATCAACATTTTCACAAAGTTGGAACTTTTTCTAAAATCAATTTTTCAAGAACTCCAACTTGTCATGATTGTGGGATTTTTGGGCATACCACGAATAAATGCAATATTAAACGGTTTGGTATACCAAGTGGAAAGTATATTTGGATTGTTAAGGGGACTTCACCCCATGCTAACATCAAAGGACCCAAGACAACTTGGGTACCTAAGTCAACCAAATGATATTGTTTTTTTGTAGGTGTGTCTTCGAACCAAGGAACGTAGATGGTACTTGGATAGTGGGTGTTCGAGACACATGACAGGAGACAAAACGCATTTTATTGAGCTTACTTCTAAAGGTGGTGGTCACGTGACTTACGGCGATAACAACAAGGGCAAAATTCTAGGAGTTGGTAAGATTGGTAACGTATCTAACCTTTTCATTGAAAATGTCCTATACGTAGAAGGCTTAGAACACAACTTGCTTAGTATAAGCCAACTATGTGATATGGGCAACAATGTGACTTTTACTCCGGAATTATGCTTTATCAAGAGTAGTATAGATGATAGTGTTAAGTTCGTTGGTCGTCGCTCTAATAATACTTACTTAATTGATTTGGATGAGATAACTTCGTTATTTTCAAAATGTTTTAAATCTTTTGATGATGAAATTCGTCTTTGGCATCGACGAATTGCACATGTCAATGTGAATCAATTAAATAAACTTTTACGAAAAGACCTAGTAATTGGTTTGCCTAAATTAAATTTCAAGCTTGATAGCATTTGCGACTCATGTCAAAAGTGCAAGCAAGTTAAAAGCTCTTTTAAACCTAAAAATGTGATAAGCACAACAAAGCCATCGGAGCTAATCCACATGGATTTGTTTGGCCCATCACAAGTTCGGAGTTTAGGTGGCAATTACTATGGATTTGTTTTAGTAGATGATTTCACTCGATTCACATGGACTTTGTTTTTATCCGAAAAAAATGAAACATACAAAAGTTTTAAAAAATTTGCCAATCTCATCCAAAATCAACTAAGTTTGAAAATAGTGACTATTAGAAGTGACCATGGAGGTGAGTTTGAAAATGCTAAGTTTGATGCGTTTTGTGAAAAATTTGGTATTGATCATCAATTTTCAGCCCCTAGAACTCCGGAGCAAAACGGAGTTGTAGAAAGGAAAAATCGAGTCTTAGAGGAACTTGCTCGTACAATGCTTAAAGAATCTAGAGTTCCTTCCTATTTTTGGGCTGATGCGGTTAACACCGCTTGTTATGTGATAAATAGGGTTCTTATTCGTCCTCATTTAAATAAAACACCTTATGAACTTTTAAAAGGGCGAAAGCCAAACATCTCATTTTTTCATGCATTTGGATGTAAGGTGTTTATTTTAAATAACGGTAAGAATCCTGTCGGCAAGTTTGATTCCAAAGCCGACGAAGGTATATTCATAGGATATTCAAACCATAGTAAAGCATATCGTGTCTATAACAAAAGAACTTTAACCGTTGAGGAATCCGTGCATGTTGTATTTGATGAATCTCCGAGAGGAGATTGTGTTGTTTCTTGTGATGATGATAATATAGGTACCCTTATGGATCATGAGAAGTCAACACCACAACAATTAGAGGAGACTCAAGTTGAACATGGAGAGGTGCAAGCACATGATAAAGACTTAGAACAAGAGACACAACCTCAATTACCAATTGCTTGGAAGTCAAACAAAAATCATCCGGTTTCTAACATCGTAGGTGACATTGCTAAGGGGGTGGTAACCCGAAGCACTCTAAACAATTTTTGTTATTATGTTGCTTTTGTATCTCAAATAGAACCTAAGAATGTCAAAGAGGCTCTTCAAGATGATCACTGGGTTATGGCCATGCAAGAAGAATTAAATCAATTTGAAAGGAATCAAGTTTGGGAGCTTGTGCCAAAACCTAATGATCGTCCTGAAATAGGGACTCGTTGGGTCTATAGGAATAAGTTAGATGAATCGGGTATTATTGTTAGAAATAAAGCTAGGTTGGTAGCACAAGGTTATAGTCAAGAAGAAGGAATAGATTATGATGAGACTTATGCTCCCGTAGCTAGATTAGAAGCTATTCGTATTCTTCTCGCTTTTGCATCTATCTTGAATTTTAAATTGTACCAAATGGATGTCAAAAGTGCTTTTCTTAACGGATACATTCAAGAGGAAGTTTATGTCTCACAACCTCCCGGATTTGAAAGTTTTGAGCATCCGGACTACGTTTTTAAGTTGAAAAAGGCTTTGTATGGTCTTAAACAAGCTCCTAGAGCTTGGTACGATCGACTAAGCAATTTTTTATTAGAAAAAGGTTTTAAACGAGGCACTGTGGACACTACTCTTTTTATTGAACGTTCCGATAAGGATATACTTTTGGTTCAAATATATGTTGATGACATTATCTTTGGTGCTACTAATGATAACTTGTGTAAGAAGTTTTCAGATTTAATGCAAAGCGAATTCGAGATGTCGATGATGGGAGAACTCACTTTCTTTCTTGGCCTTCAAATAAAGAAAATGAATGATGGCATTTATATACATAAAAGTAAATATTGTCGGGAACTTCTCAAGAGGTTTGGCATGGATTCGTGCAAGTCCGCTTCTACTCCAATGAGTGTTGCATGCTACCTAGATCAAGATGAGGTTGGAAAAGCTGTAGAGGTAACAAAGTATCGAGGAATTATAGGTAGTTTGTTATACTTAACTGCTTCTAGACCTGACATCATGTTTAGTGTTTGTATGTGTGCACGTTTTCAAGCTAATCCGAAAGAGTCACACTTAACTGCTGTTAAAAGAATAATGAAATACTTAAAAGGTACAACCAATACCGGTTTGTGGTATCCTAGGGATGCATTTTTAAAATTAGTTGGTTATTCGGACTCCGATTTTGCTGGTTGTAAAGTTGAGCGAAAAAGTACAAGCGGAACATGCCATTTAATTGGTAGTTCACTTGTATCGTGGTTTTCTAAAAAGCAAAATTGTGTAGCTTTATCAACCGCAGAAGCCGAATACATAGCAGCCGGTAGTTGTTGTGCTCAAATCCTTTGGATGAAGCAACAATTATCGGATTTTGGTTTAAATTTGACAAAAATCTCTATAAAGTGTGATAACACTTCTGCAATTAATTTGACTAAAAACTCGGTATTGCATTCAAGGACAAAACATATTGAAATTAGGCATCACTTTTTAAGAGATCATGTTCAAAAAGGTGATTGTGTCATTGAATTTGTTCAAACTTCGGATCAATTAGCTGATATTTTTACAAAACCTCTTCCAAGAGATACTTTCTATAAAATTAGAAGGGAATTTGGAATTTTTGATGAAGCTACCATTAGCTAATTGTATTTGAAACTTTTATTAATCACCTCAAGTGCCTATTTCATTATGTATTTGATCTTGAGTAAGTTGTATGTTTAAGTGTTCATTTAATTCTCTTGATATGTAGTTGTGTGTATATGTTTTTCCCTATAATATGTGTATTTGCTTTATTGAATGTGTGCTATATGCTACTTGCTAAGTGTTTCTATGTGTTTGTGTATGAAAAACGTTGTGTTTTAGAAAAATTTTAAATTTTTTGAAATTTAGTGCAGACTACTCGATTAACAGAGTCTTTACTCGATTAATTTTTCAATCTCTTTCGGCATTACTCGATTAAAGGCCTTGTTACTCGATTAATTTTAAAACCACTTTCGGCATTACTCGATTAATTGACCTGATACTCGAGTTATTTTTAAAACACTTTCGCATTTAATCGAGTTTTGGTTTAATTTTGCTCGATTAAGGCTCGAACTACTCGAGTAGTGGCCAACTTACTCGAGTAACCCGACACATTTTAAAACTTGCACTTGTTGATGTTGTTCTTGTAGGATAAGTTTTATTATATTTTTCCTAAGTGTGTTACATTTAGGGGGAGTATTTTAAAACTTAATGCTAAATTGAAAAGGAGGTTTGTCATCATCAAAAAGGGGGAGTTTGTAGGTTTCTATGTTTTGATGATGTCAAACATATTTCAAGCAACAACATTTCAACAAGGAAGCAATACTCATGAAGAATAGAATTAGGATTTATTTTAATTCTTAATCAATGTAATATTTACTTTTATGTTTGCATATCATGAGAGTGGGTAGCTTTAGGTGATCTTAATTAAGCTTATAATATTGTTTGATTAAGAGTGAAGAAAACTTAATCTTGATTAAAATAGCTTAAACTAAAGTAATTGTCAAAGTACATTTGGAAAACATTGTTTTTCATCAATATCTGTACTGGTTACTCGATTAGTATGATTGGCCTACTCGAGTAGCATGTGTTAACATAGGTTAATCGAGTAATGAGGTAATCATTAGTCGATTAGTATGTTTAGCACTGGTTAATCGAGTAGTGTGTTAATCATTACTCGAGTAACACGTACTGTTTCAGAAAAATATAAAAATATCTCATTTTTACTTGGACAAGGTTACACACTCTTTTCACAATTTTCTATTGAGCAATATATTCTTTCATTTTCAAGAGCTATTACAACATTTTTTTTGAGATATCAAGATTCAATAATTCTCTATTCTTCACACAAGATCATTGCAATATTCTAAGTTTGATATAGATCAATATTTTCTAGTTCTCAATTGTATGTTGAAGCTATTTGCAACAAGAGGTTGCATATTCAAGAATTCAACAAGAAGTGAAGAATTTCACAAGTAAAGTCTTTGAAGATTATCAAAGCAAGATTGAAAAGGATTTGGTTGGAAGCATCTTCAACAAATCAAACGAAGACGGACAAGGAATTCAATTGGGTTAGAACATCAAAGAGTTTGGTACACTCTTTGAGAGGGGTTAAGATAGGATAGCTTTGTGAGAAGTTGCATCTTAACATTGTAATTCTAACAATTGAATTGTCTAGTAGAAACTCTTTATCTTTTAGATAAAGGGGACTGGAGTAGCTCTCAGTGGTAGAGAGTGAACCAGGATAAAATCATCGTCTTCATTGTTTTTCTTTTCAAGATTGCATTAATTCAAAATTAATTGAATTTAGGTTAGAATTGGGGGTTTTCATATCCTTGATTAATTGACCTAAATTGGTTGGTAAATTTACTTGTACTTGTTCTAGCATTCATTCATCATTTGTTGAATCATCAAGGCGTTGCGATTCTAAAAGAATTCTCATCAAAATAATTTTTCATTAATTTTCTACCCAGATTACTCAATTAATCTGTTTATTAATCGATTAATATTTGAGTTACTTGCGGCATTACTCGAGTAACTATCGAATTACTCGAGTAGTTCAAAAGTGGCTTGCGGCATTAATCGATTAAGCTCTCTATTAATCGATTAGTCAGTGTTATTTTTGAAGGAAAATTTATTTTCTCAAAACCATTCTCTACGGTGATCGAAATATTTGTACTAAGGCTTCAATACTCTATTCACCCCCCCTCTAGACTATTTTGAGCCGCTTGTTGGTTTCCAACACAAGTATCATTGGCAAGTTTCGTTATCGGGTATACCGAACACAAAATTAGAGAGAATTAGGGAAAGAGATATTACAATTAACTTATGATAAGTATATTTGAGTTCATATACTGATTTGTTAATAATCACATTTATCACTTCTCTATTGACCTTTGATATCCTTGTTTTTCAGGTTTTAGAGAGAAAGGACTTATCCTTTACGCAGAGCACCTGTCTATCGGCCTTATCTGGAGACCTTTGGAAATGGATCAACAAATATGTCTTACCAGTTATATTAGGCTATCTATTTTTTGGGCTTTATCATGATTATGAGCCAACATATCTACGTTATAATTGTCATGTATTCTCCCGTGTTGTAAAATGTTTCAATGTATGGACTCATAAGATATAAGGAATCGAATAATGTTTCGATTATTTGTACTTGAAAACAAGCCATAATCGTACATTATTCGTTTAATTCTTTATATCTCTATTTCATGAGTTCATATATTGAAACATTTTCACAACAGAGAGAAAAATGCATCACAATTATAACGTAGATATGTTGGCTCATAATCATGATAAAGCCCATAAAATATCTAGCCTAATAGAACTGGTAAGACATAGTTGTTGATCCATTTCCAAAGGTCTACATATCAGGCCGATTGACAGATGCTCTACATAATGGAAAAGTCCTTTCTCTCTCAAACTTGAAAAACAAGGGTATCAAAAGTAAATAAATAAGTGATAAATATGATTATTAACAAATCAGAATATAGTCTCAAATATATTTATCTTAAGTTAATAGAAACATCTCTTTCCCTAATGGTATGCATCTCCCTTTTACAATCAAAAGGGCATATATTTGCAGGAATTTTCAGGTGTTCAAACTTTCAAATACTTATACGTGGAAAAGGTTAAAAAAAACTGAACTGGTTTATATGAATTATTTGTCATTAAATCTAACAAAAGTTGAGACCCTTGCATGCACCCTCAGACTATTTATGATTTTTTTTTTTTGGAAAAAACCTTCATAGTTTTTTTGTTTCTTTATGTTTTCCTTTTTGTACAAGTATCATTGGCAAGTTTAGTTATCGGGTATACCGAACACAAAATTAGAGAGAATTAGGGAAAGAGATGTTACAATTAACTTATGATAAGTATATTTGAGTTCATATTCTGATTTGTTAATAATCATATTTATCACTTCTCTATTGACCTTTGATATCCTTGTTTTTCAGGTTTTAGAGAGAAAGGACTTATCCATTATGCAGAACACCTGTCTATTGGCCTTATCTGGAGACCTTTGGAAACGGAGCAACAAATATGTCTTACCAGTTATATTAGGCTAGCTATTTTTTTGGGCTTTATCATGATTATGAGCCAACATTTCTACGTTATAATTGTTATGTATTCTCCTCTCATGTTTTGAAATGTTCCTGGAAATGGTTCAGTTCGCTCCGGATTAGTATCAAGGGCTCCCTGGTATTAAGGGTGTTCTTGTTGATATCGGTGATTCCGCAAGTAATTCGGACAAAAAAAAATAATTTGCGGAGTTCATATCTTAAGGTTTCTTTTTATTATCTTGTTATTCTATTTGTTATAGTAATATTTTAGAAATGAGGATGCATCAAATCTTATGTTGGGTAATAGCATCATTCTTCAAGGACTGAATTTAGATTTGAAATTATGTTTTCTATTTTATGATTTTTCTTCCACCTTATGAGGTGAGTTAGGAGGGAGTTTAATATTCTCAAGTATTTTTATCTTTTCTTTCTTTGTTCCAAGTTATCCATTAGTACAATTTGATGACTTATTTTTTCAATATTGTTAAACCCTTTCGAGAATAGTCTCTCAATCCTTAAACTTTAAAGATATTTTTCACTAATCTCTTTTTCTTTCTTTTCTCATGGCCACCATCATCAACTTCATTTCTCTCCTTCGTGAGCTATCAACTTCATCAAAGGCCATTTGTATAACTACCTCTATTCAAGGATCTTCTAACAAAGATGAAAAATAACAACCTTATTAAAGCCCAACTGAAAAGGCTATCAATGGCTATCTAAGAAGAATCTAGGAAAAATTAGGTCCTGACAAGATCCTTGTAAATGGTGATTGCACAGTTGTAGCAAGATTCAACACAATTGAGGCGAGAAATGAGGTTTTGGAAACAAGAATCTATCACTTTGATGACAAGCCTATGATCATTTCACCCTGGATATAAAAAAATTTTCAAGGGGCTAACTAGAAATAGTACCAATTTGGGTTCAATTCTATAACCTTGTCTTGAAATATTGGGGGTACTGATTCCTTGATTAAAATTGAAAGTTTGGTTGACCATCCCATAATGGTAGACAAAATGACTCGAGAAAGAAATATAATCAACTTTCAAGAGAGTTAATTGAGGTTGGGCCTGTAATCCTCCCTGGTGAGGTGTACTTTTAGGATGATCTGGAACATATTGTTTCTCAACCTATGACACATGAATGAAAGTCTATTTTATATGATAAATGTGACAACTATGGACATGATCCAAAAATGTGCAAGAAAGGAGAACTGATAAAACAATGGGTTGTGAAATAAACTCCAACGTAGAAGGAGGTTCTAAAGTTGGTTGAGAAAGCAAAGCTAGCTAAAAACATACAACAGGAGTCAATCCTCGAGGAGAACCTAGTTGAGGGACCAAAAATAATGATGGAGAAAGGGCCCATGGAAAATTCAGTTGAGTAATGGGGACTAGTCACTCCAAGGATAAAGAGCAAAGCAGGGGCTGCACAAAAGAGTGTGTATAGGGGGGAGAGGGGTCAGTTATCACTTCAAATATGACTAATCAAAGATAGAATAGCTGCTTGGAACATTAGGGGACTTGATAGTTCCCAAAAACAAGAGGAAGTTAAATCCTTTTGTAGAAAGTTTAATATCAGGAGGCCTTTTTGGAATTTTTGGAGAATAAATTGAAAGTAGAGAATTATAATAGTATAAAGAATGAAGTTCTACTTGTTGGACTTCTGTTTTTAAACCTGACAATCACCATATTGATAGAATTATGGTTGTTTGGAAACCTAATATGTTTAGCGTTCAAGTATTGAAAAGTACAACTCAATCAATCCATTGCCTAGTTAAGAAGAAATATGATAGTACAGAGTTTAATGTCTTCTGGATTTATGCTTTTAATGATGCTATTAGAGAAAAGAGCTTTGGAATGAAATCCTTACCACAGTCTAATTGATCTTAGGAGCCTGGCTAGTGCGCTAGGTGATTTGAATTGTATTATAGACCATAATGAGAAGCTTGATGATAATTTTTTTTTTTTTTTTTTTATCAAAACCAGATGCAGGAGCTAAGGAATTATGTTTATAACGCTCGGTTACAAGATATGAGGTATAAGGGATGGTACTACACTTGGGATGATAAGCAGCAAGCAGGGGACAAAATTTTCTACAAGCTTGATAGAGCCTTAATCAATGATGAATGGATGATGGCATGACCAAATGTTGAAGTCATTTTGATGTTGGTTGGGTTTTTTGATGCCCGACAGAGATGTCGAAAATCATTTTGGGTATTTTGACGCCCGACACAAACGCTAAAGTCATTTTGAGCTTTTTGATGCCCCGGCAGAAATGTCGAAAATCATTTTGAGTCTTTTGACGCCCGACACAAATGCTAAAAGTCATTTTGAGAGTTATTTATTATATGTTTCTGCAATAGGAACCTCCAGACCTAACATGTATGTTTCTTGTTTCTTTCCCGAACAAAATCGGTGTCTATTTCTTTACTCGTTCCTTACCATGATAGCATGCAAACCTCGGTTTGCCTGCTCTCTGATAAGAAACAAGTAAAGAGGGGCAGCTGTAGACACCCAATTTTGTCCGAGGTCAAAAATTATATTTTCATAAATATTTTGTTTGGGTAAGATTTTTATCCTCAAGTTTTTATAATTGAATTTTATAAATAAAATAAAAAAAAGAGTTTGTTTGGACCCATTATTTTCTAATTAATTTTTGTGATTTATTTAAAAAAAATAAACAAAATAAAAAGTGCATTGAAAATTTTTGAGAAGAAAAATTAATTGAAAAGATTGTGTCCAAAATTTTGACAAAATCAATTATTTTTTTTTAAAAAAAAAGAGAAAGATTTTGATAATTAATTAAAATTCAATTTAGAAAATTTTGAGAATCTTTTCAAAATCAATTAAAAATTTTGAAGATCAATTTGATAAATTGAGAATCAATTTAAAAAAATTTGAAAATCAATTTGAGAAATTGAGGATCAATTTGATTTAATTGAAGATTTGTTATAATCATAAATATTTGAAAAAGATTACAGTTGATTTTTGACAAAATTAAAATTTTTTGATTGAAATCAATTTGAATTTAGTTGATGATATGTTTTATTTCGAAGGAGTTATCAACTTCTTTTTTTAAAAAAATTGAAAATTAATTCAAAAGAAATTGAAAATCAAGTAAAATTTTTTGAATCAATTAGATTGAGATGAGAATTTTTTTTATTTCGATTGCATTTTTTTGATTCAAATAAAAAATTCTTTGGAAGGAATTATCCTCTTTTTGAAATGATTAAAATCAATTCAAATTTTGACAAAATCAATTCAAAAGATTGAAAATCAATTCAATTTTTTATTTGAGAATCAATTTGATTTAATCGAGGATTTTTTTTTTAAAATAAAAAATATTTGAAAAGATATTATCATTATTTTGAAATTGATTTTTAACGATATTTTCTTAACTTAACTTCTACTATAAATAGAAGTCATTCTTCACTTTGGAGAAAAAAAAATGTTTTTGAAGAGAGGTGCACACAAAAATTAGAGAGGAATAATTTTAAGTAGAGTTTTGTGATAATTTTTCCTTTCGTTTTCCTTGCCCTCTTATTTTCATTCCAAGAACCGCAGGCTGTTGTGCTGCAACCCTTCCTTGTCACATATTTTCTCCATAGCACTATAGCATCATCTCCCATCATCATCATCATCATCAGGTGTTTTCCTTCTTTCTTTCATTTTTTTTTCCTTCCTTCTTTTTTCTTTTAACTTCTAGATTTTTTAGTAATTAATCAAATACTAAAAATTAAAATGTAGTTTTTTTAATTTTTTTGTTGATTATTTAATCATTCATTTTTAAGAATCTTTATCTTTTTTCGCAATAATAGAAATTAGTTGTGTTTTGATAACCCAAATTTTTCTCACCCAAATTTATCATAGAGGCGGGATCTCTTGGACTTTCTCTCTTAACAAAAATACCTATATAAAATAATTTTCTTTAAAATAATAATAAATTAAAAATGTAGATTTTTCTAGTTGTTGTTTTAAAAATTTGTTGCGTTTTGGTAAGTCGATTTTTCTTTCCCAAATTCAATGGAGAGATCTCTCAAACTTCCTCTCCGCACAAAAATATGTACACATAAAAAATATTTTTTTTATATAAATAAATTATAAAAATTAGAAGAAAAACATTTTTATAAATAAAAATTAAATAAATTTTATTAATTAATTATTAACAACATGTGCTTTGAAAATCCACATTTCCTTGTCTAAATGACAAGATCTTGTGCATGTTCCTCTTCGCATCAAACATTTTTTTATAAAAAAAATAAAAATAAAAATATAAAAACATTAATTTAATCAGAACTACGTAGCCTTGATTCCTCATTTTATGAGGGTACGTAAGACCAAGGGCAACCTTGTCAGGCACAACAATAAAAAACATTTTTTCAAATGGGCGAACGGGGTGCTAATACCTTCCCCGGCTCGTAACCGACTCCCGAGCTCAGATCTATTTAGTTCGAGATCAAGTTTTATCCGTTTTAATTAATAATTATTTTTTCCGCGTTTTTGCAACAAAATGCGGTGGCGACTCCATATTGGGTCAATCGACCCCCACTCGTAGGCGAGGCCCCGAGGGCGACCCGGGACCCCGGCCGCGACAGCAGGCGACTCCACTGGGGACAAAACTAAATAAGAGAGTCAGGCCTAAATGATTGATTATTTTTAATAGACCTATTTTCTTTTCTAATTGGTTTGTTTTTAATTAATTGTTTATTGTATATAGCTGTTTATTTATTTATTTATTTATTTTTACATATTTGTTTAATTGTATATTTATTCATTTATTTTTTATTGTAATCTCTTTTGTTTTTTATTAAAAAAAAAAGGATTTGTATGCCTCCGAAATAGGTTTTATTACACGAATCTTTGCACACACGAAAACCCTATACCCGGGTACTGTTATTTAAACCCTAAGTTTAGGGGTACTTTTGCCCTACCTTTGACTTACCAAGTGTATGGTCTCTTGTAGTGTGTGGAAGTATCACTCGGATTGTAAACCATTTCTTGTAAACACGACCTTTGGAAGGTACGTCCAACCTATTTTGGAAGGCGTAGCCAAGCTCTTGTCGATAGTTTGCGAGGTGGGTCCTCACCTTAAAGAGTGAGGGCAATCTCGGGGCCTTTAGAAGTCTAGATCCACCATGGAGTACACTTTATGTAGCATTCTATTTTGAAACTTGAATAAGTCAGTTATGGTTCCCCTTCATTCACTATCAAAGATTAAGAGGTGTCAAAACAGTTAATCTGTTACCTACTTAACCTTCGAAAAAGTTGTGGGGATTGTGACAATCAAAATTTAAAAATATATACTCTTTTTCAAGTTATCAAATTAGAGTGTTACACTTTAGTTATACCATTGAACAATGTCGTAGGACTGTGGCCCATAGACATCCCAAAAACCTTGTAGGATCTACCATGAGGGGGCATATTCTTTATCTCTTATCGCATTTTGTTTAATAAAAGTCGAGATCATCATCCCACATAAGTTGTGTGACCCACCGTCATCCAAGCCAGAATGATGTAAGGGGCACCATTGCACTTTGGTAACCTCATGCCATAAGGAAGGCCTTTTCTTTGCATGCGCATTAAACCCGCAATAGGGCCCACCGCCCTAAGGGTAAATTTCATTTTCATATCCATCATTTTACTTGGGATAATCCCTCGTTGTTCCAAGTGGGCCCGAACTATATGGATATTGTCAATTCATTATGACATTCCGTATTTTGTAATGAAGGCTTAATTGCCCCCAAATAGGGTCACTTACCCTAGGGGCATGCATTTGCATTTGTATCATAACATTTCATTTCAATAAGATAAATAAAAATTTTGGAGCGATCCACCATCGTTTCGAAGTTGGCCAGAACTATATGAATGCTATCAATCCATTCTGATACCTCATATGGGTAATGAAGGCTTAATCGCCCCCAAATAGGATCTTTTGGATTCTAAGGGCATTGCATCATACATTTTTGCATCATCATATATTCATATTCATATGCATCATTCATAAAGAAAAAAATTAAAAAAATTGAACAAGCCAAGGTTTCATCACTATTGCTCTCCCGCACCCTTACCAGACCAGTCATAGGACCACGACTAAGGCAGATGTGAGTGAACGAGTCGAGAAGCTTCAATTGAAGAGCCCCAAATGAAGGAACAAATTACCAAGATGAGCCAATCAATCAACTAGAGGAACAAGATCTGTCAAATGCTATAACTGATGTTGAAGGATAATAATCAAAGGGAATGAATGACCCATCATAATTCCTTGAAGTTTAACCCTTATTGCTTTGCTTAATAATGGGCAATCATGCTTTCCATTTTCTCTTCAATAAATGTGGACATCTCAATGTTGTTCCTTAATATTTTCATTTTTCGTTGCACATCTCTTTAACAATTATCTACTAATGTTTTGATCATGTGAATAAACCATCTCACCGCACTTCCAAAAAAAAAAAACAAAATTGATTCCTGCATTAACTTGAGATATTTGATTCAAATTTAAAATTAAAGGGATGATGAGGCAAATGTAAGACTCAAAATAGTGTGGACTCTCAAGCAAGTCCTTCTCGTGATACAAGACTTTGTTGAATTATTCCCAAACACCGAGGAGATATCCCTAGTCACCCCATTGAGCCTAGATATTTTTCAACGGAGATCATTTCTCTCAAACCAACAATGTATTTTTAAACCGGGGTGGGTAGTTTGTCAACAGTTTCTGCCAGTATGAAAATATCAAGGAGGATTACTTTTTATTTCATAAACTCAAACACATATCATCCATTGTTCACCCCATTGAGCTCAAACAGAAAATTTTTCTTCTTTTAAACCAAAAATATTTTACCTAAGTATTAATAAGAATCAACCAAGGAAGCCAAATTCCATGGTCAAAAGTGCAATCACAAAAAAAAAATCAAAAAATGGATGTAGGCAAGCACAAAAAAAATTAACAAAAAAAAATTAGCAAAAATTGAGTGTGCCTGTCTAAATAAGGCAAAACCCATAAATCCATTATGTGATAAAAAAGTTTTCAATCTTTCTGAATGAAAGATTCTCATTTAAAACTCAACATAAATTTTGAGTCTTTATATCCATTCTTTCATTTGCCACATTATTACCCCCAGACCTTTTGGAAAATCCTCTTGATGATTTGAGTGTTGTGCAAAATCTGTTGAGAAAATAGGGAATTGAAGAGAAAGGAGAATGGAAGGGGAGGGAAATAAAAAATTGAGCCTTATACCTTTTATTGTCAACCCTTAGCCAGACCACATTACAAGCTTTAAAAGACCTCGTAGAGAATTGGTCTGCTTGAGTTACACACTAGGGCGAAGAAACGCTGACTTCATTAATTGAAACTTTGATGAACAATATCTCATTTTTAATGCATTAATTAATTGCTTCCATTATCCAAATAATTTCTATGTTCACATGATCATTACATTAGTTTTTATTGTCAAGAAGTTATGTAAGAAAAAGGAGTTGAAAGGAACTTGATCCGTCGAATATAGTTGTTGGAAAGCGCCCGGTCACAATTCGCCTCAATTGACTATACCAGAAAATGATGAGGGATCATGGTAAGGTGATTATGGCCTTGATATTTCCAGAGGATAAGGTTGTCTTCGAATGATTGTTCTTCAACAGAAACTGATGGTCTCTGAATTATGAGAGTTCTTTTGTTCTTTGAGGAAGTCCTAACCTTGAGCAAGATGAAGTAAGAAGATTTGCAATTTTCAATCAATTCAAAACCAATTAAGAAATGTTGTGTTTGAAAAAAAATTGAAAAAAGAGCTCGCTAGGTTGAAAATCCTGAAAAAAATACGACCTAGGCAAAAGTTAGAGCGATCCTCTAAGTCGTAAAACTCGAAAGAGGCGGCTTAGGCAAAAATTAGGATCATAAAATAAAAACCCGCTAGGAACCTACATTGGGTTTCCTAGGCAAAATTTAGGGCAAAAAAAAATCCTCAAATATAAACCAGTTTGTTTTTAACAAAGAAATATTGGAAATTGCAAATAGAACCAGAAAAGAAGTCCTGAAGGTTGACACTGGGACAATTTTGAAGATTCCCTACCCTCGGTGAAGCATTGTCCAAACTGGGGCAATTTTGAAAAGTTTTGTTGCTAGCCAAGCAAACTGGGGCAGTTTGGAAATTTTTAACAAGCCCTAGAAAGAAATACTGGGGCAATTTCGAAGAGAGGTCAAGCAGATTGTACACTCCTTTGCAAATACTGCTATCATATTCAATTGGGGCAGTTTTGGAAACTTTTGCTGATAAACCCTAGAATAAGATACTGGGGCAGTTTTTGAAGAGAAATCATTCCCTTGCATTTGTCTATGAGACAATACACTGGGGCAGTTTTTGAAGAGATTCATTATTGGCCTCTAGATGAAAAATATTGGGGCATTCCTTTAAAAAATTGATTCCCCAGTAATTGTTTTAAATACAATACACTGGGGCAGATTTTGGACAAGTTCAGGTTGTTTGATGATGATTGACAAATGTCAGATTGCTGAGTTTTCAAAAGATGTTATTAAAGAAGAAAGTTGTTAAAGATTCGCTCGTGCCTGTCTTGATCAGATTTTGGTATGGTCTGGTATTGGTGTTCAAGAGCAAAAGAGTTGAAACCAGTTTATCTTGTTTTAAAAAAAACAAAAAACTTTTTGCGTTTTAGACCCATTAATTCCTGATGAGTTTACGTTAGAAAAAGTTAGAGTTGCATTGTTGATTCCAAATCATATTCATTTCATTGTCATTCACATCATTTGTATTGAGTTTATTTTGCATTATGCATTTTTGACATCATTTGCACCAGTTACATTATCCATTGCATTATACCAGTTGCAACATACCAGTTTTTCATTAACAATATCATTTGCATTTATTGCATTCTATTAATTATTGTTTACATCACCAGAACATGCATACTCAAAACCAGTAAATTAAAAAAAAAATCATTTTAGTTGGGCTTTTTAATGCCCCGGCAGAAATGTCGAAAATCATTTTGGGTCTTTTGACGCCCGACTTAAACGCTAAAGTCATTTTGATGTTGGTTGGGCTTTTTGATGCCCCGACAGAAATGTCAAAAATCATTTTGGGTCTTTTGACGCCCGACACAAACGCTAAAGTCATTTTGATGTTGGTTGGGCTTTTTGATGCCCCGACAGAAATGTCGAAAATCATTTTGGGTCTTTTGACGCCTGACATAAACGCTAAAGTCATTTTGATATTAGTTGGGCTTTTTGATGCCCGACAGAGATGTCGAAAATCATTTTGGGTCTTTTGACGCCCGACACAAACGCTGAAGTCATTTTGGTTCTTTTGACACCCGACACAAACACTGAAATCATTTTGGGTCCTTTGACACCCGGCACAAACGCTAAAGTCATTTTGATGTTGGTTGGGCTTTTTGATGCCCCGACAGAGATGTCGAAAATCATTTTGGGTCTTTTGACACCCGGCACAAACGCTGAAGTCATTTTGGGTCTTTTGATGCCCGACACAAACGCTGAAGTCATTTTGGGTCTTTTGACACCCGAGACAAACGCTAAAGTCATTTTGATGTTGGTTGGGCCTTTTGATGCCCCGACAGAGATGTCGAAAATCATTTTGGGTCTTTTGACACCCGGCACAAACGTTGAAGTCATTTTGGGTCTTTTGACGCCCGGCACAAACGCGGAAGTCATTTTGGGTCTTTTGACGCCCGGCACTAACGCTAAAGTCATTTTAATGTTGGTTGGGTTTTTTGATGCCCCGACAGAGATGTCGAAAATCATTTTGGGTATTTTGACGCCCGACACAAACGCTAAAATCATTTTGATGTTGGTTGGGCTTTTTGATGCCCCGGCAGAAATGTCGAAAATCATTTTAGGTCTTTTGACGCCCGACACAAACGCTAAACGTCATTTTGAGAGTTATTTATTATATGTTTCTGCAATAGGAACCTCCAGACTTAACATGTATGTTTCTTGTTTCTTTCCCGAACAAAATCGGTGTCTATTTCTTTACTCGTTCCTTACCATGATAGCATGCAAACCTCGGTTTGCCTGCTCTCTGATAAGAAACAAGTAAAGAGGGGCAGCTGTAGACACCCAATTTTGTCCGGGGTCAAAAATTATATTTTCATAAATATTTTGTTTGGGTAAGATTTTTATCCTCAAGTTTTTATAATTGAATTTTATAAATAAATTAAAAAAAGAGTTTGTTTGAACCCATTATTTTCTAATTAATTTATGGGATTTATTTAAAAAAATAAACAAAATAAAAAGTGCATTGAAAATTTTTGAGAAGAAAAATTAATTGAAAAGATTATGTCCAAAATTTTGAAAAAATCAATTCAAAAGATTGAAAATCAATTATTTTTTTTAAAAAAAAGAGAGATTTTGATAATTAATTAAAAATCAATTTAGAAAATTTTGAGAATCATTTCAAAATCAATTAAAAATTTTGAAGATCAATTTGATAAATTGAGAATCAATTTAAAAAAAAATTTGAAAATCAATTTGAGAAATTGAGGATCAATTTGAATTAATTGAAGATTTGTTTTAATCATAAATATTTGAAAAAGATTACAGTTGATTTTTGACAAAATTAAATTTTTTGATTGAAATCAATTTGAATTTAGTTGATGATATCTTTTATTTTGAAGGAGTTATCAACTTCTTTTTTTAAAAAAATTGAAAATTAATTCAAAAGAAATTGAGAATCAATTGAAAATCAAGTAAAATTTTTTGAATCAATTATAGAGGATCGAGAATCAATTTGATTGAGTTGAGAATTTTTTTTATTTCGATTGCATTTTTTTGATTCAAATCAAAAATTCTTTGGAAAGGATTATCCTCTTTTTGAAATGATTAAAATCAATTCAAATTTTGACAAAATCAATTCAAAAAATTGAAAATCAATTCATTTTTTTATTTGAGAATCAATTTGATTTAATCGAGAATTTTCTTTTAAAATAAAAAATATTTGAAAAGATATTATCATTATTTTGAAATTGATTTTTAACGATTTTTTCTTAACTTAACTTCTACTATAAATAGAAGTCATTCTTCACTTTGGAGAGAAAAAAAATGTTTTTGAAGAGAGATGCACACAAAAATTCAAGAGGAATAATTTTACGTAGAGTTTTGTGATAATTTTTCCTTTCGTTTTCCTTGCCCTCTTATTTTCATTCCAAGAACCGCATGTTGTTGTGCTGCAGCCCTTCCTTGTCACATATTTTCTCCATAGCACTATAGCATCATCTCCCATCATCATCATTAGGTGTTTTCCTTCTTTCTTTCATTTTTTTTCCTTCCTTCTTTTTTCTTTTAACTTCTAGATTTTTTAGTAATTAATCAAATACTAAAAATTAAAATGTATTTTTTTTAATTTTTTTGTTGATAATTTAATTATTAATTTTTAAGAATCTTTATCTTTTTTCGCAATAATAGAAATTAGTTGTGTTTTGATAACCCAAATTTTTCTCACCCAAATTTATCATAGAGGTGGGATCTCTTGGACTTCCTCTCTTAACAAAAATACCTATATAAAATAATTTTCTTTAAAATAATAATAAATTAAAAATGTAGATTTTTCTAGTTGTTGTTTTAAAAATTTGTTGCGTTTTGGTAAGTCGATTTTTCTTTCCCAAATTCAATGGAGAGATCTCTCAAACTTCCTCTCCGCACAAAAATATGTACACATAAAAAATAATTTTTTTTATATAAATAAATTATAAAAATTAGAAGAAAAACATTTTTATAAATAAAAATTAAATAGATTTTATTAATTAATTATTAACAACATGTGCTTTGGAAATCCACATTTCCTTGTCTAAATGACAAGGTCTTGTGCATTTTCCTCTTCGCATCAAACATTTTTTTATAAAAAAATAAAAATAAAAATATAAAAACATTAATTTAATCAGAACTACGTAGCCTTGATTCCTCATTTTATGAGGGTACGTAGGACCAAGGGCAACCTTGTCAGGCACAACAATAAAAAAATATTTTTTTTGGCAAACCAATTATTTAGGTTTTTTAATTAAAATCAATCAAAGGTACCATTTTCAAATGGGCGAACGGGGTGCTAATACCCTCCCCGGCTCGTAACCGACTTCCGAGCTCAGATCTATTTAGTTCGAGATCAAGTTTTATCTGTTTTAATTAATAATTATTTTTTTCGCGTTTTTGCAACAAAATGCAGTGGCGACTCCATATTGGGTCAATCGACTCCCACTCGTAGGCGAGGCCCCGAGGGCGACCCGGGACCCCGGCCGCGACAAGCCTTTATTAAAGGGAGAAGTATAGGTCACACTGTCCTTATCAGTCAAGAATTATTGAGATTGTATGAAAGGAAGATTGTCTCTGCTAAGTGTTGGATGAAAATAGACATAAGGAAATCTCATGATATGGTGGAGTGGTCATTTGTCGAAAATAAGCTTGAAGGCTTCAAATTCCCTAGAAAGTTTATAAGTTGGATAATGACTTGTGAACTACAACTTCTTTCTCTCTGTTTATGAATTAGGAGATATTTGGAAGATTTAAGAACAATAGAGGAATAAGGCAGGTGGGTTCTATTTCCCCTCTTATCTTTGTAATGGTTATGGGAATTTTGGCAAGAAAGCTAAAGATTGCTGCCAGAAAACCTAGTTTTAGATATCAACCTCTCTGCAAGGATATTGATCTCACAAATATGGCTATTGGATAAAATTTAATGCTCTTCTGTAAGGGTAAACTAGAGTGTGTGAAAATGACCATGCATACTTTTAATGAATTTTCACATATTTCAGAATTATATGCAAGTCCAGAGAAGTCGGGTATATATCTGGCAAGGATTAAACCATTACACAGGCAAGAAATTCTTAAACTAACAAGTTCTCAAGAAGGGAAATCCCCTTTCAAATACCTTGGCTTTCCAATACAGGCAAATAAATATTTAGTACAAATTTGTCATATGTTAGTAGACAATATGACTCAGAGACTTCAACATTGGACTACAAGAAATTTGTCTTATCAAAGCAAGGTGCAGCTCGTAAACTCTATCCTACTAACTATGTATACATACTGAGCAGCAATATTTATAATTCCAAAACAAGTTATTAAGGAGATTGAGGAGATATGCAAGAAATTCCTGTGGGGGAATAAGCATGATGATAATTTCAATGCTCAGATTAATCAGAGAAGTATTTGCAGAAAGAAAAAACACGGTGGCCTAAACATCCATAATTTTGCTTTGTAGAACATTGCTGCAATTAGTAATCAGGTTTGACAGATTTCAGTGAAAAATGATTTGTGGGTCAAATGGGTTATTGCTATCTACTTAAAGCATCAAGATTTCTGGTGTATTGAGGTGAAGCCAACTGATAGCTGGCATTGTAAGCAAATTATCAAAGTCAGGAATGTTCTTAAACTTGGTTTTGATAATGGAAAGTGGAGGGCTTCTATAGATGGAATGTGTACCATTAAAGGGGTTATAAATGGCTTGAACCCCTCAGCTTGCATACGGCCTTCATCAGTGTGTTTGGAACATATGCTTTCACTAGTACAAAAAACACATTTTAGACTAGTTGAAACAGACCGGTTCCGTGCGGAACCAGTCTCTTAATGGACATTTGTTAAAACTAGACTGGTTACTTTATATAATCAGTCTGAAAATATATCAAGGAACCAGTCTCTTTATGGGTCTTTTGTTAAAATCAGACTGGTTCCGCACGGAACCAGTCTCATACACTAGTACAAATCAAACTTGTTTTTTAAGGAACCAGTCTCTTTAGACTTTTTATTAAGACTGGTTCCGTGCTGAACCGGTCTGGAATTGACAATTAGTTCAAATGAGAGTGGTTCATTTAGACAACCAGTCTAAAAAATTAATTGATAATACGCGCGCACTTCTTCTTCGTCTAATTCCCTTCTTCTTCGTCTAAGAGCCACCACGTTCCCTCCTCCACTTCGCGGCCGCGCCACCACGTACCCCACCGTCACCGTAGAACGAACCGCAACCACGTACCCTTCTCTGCTACCCACGTGCATAGAACGAACCGCAACCACGTAGCAGCAGCAGCAACCCGCCGCACCTCCTCCACATCGGCAACCGCGCCACTGTCACCATCCAGCAGCAGCAGCAGATCGAACCGAACCAGATCCAACGCCAGCCTTCTTCTGCCATGACCGAACCAGATCGAACCGGTTTTCTCGAAGGAATTATCCTGTAAATAATCAAGCATCCTGTGGAATGCAATATGTGAGTGTGGAACCACTCTTTATCTACTTTATGACACCATATATGCAAATGTTTGAGTTCCTTGTTCCGAATCTTCTCACCAGTTACTAGTATGTTGATTCATTCTCTGCTTTTTAATCTATGCATTGATGTGCTTAGTTGCCCAAAAAAAGCTGTTAGAATTTGAGTCAATGAATCCCAAAGAAGAAATTGATTTTGAGTGTGAAAGTCAAAGTTTTCACATTTTGCTATGTTGACCTGTTCGTACGAGTCTTCAAGTTCTAATTTTTTAACATTGGAAGATATTGGTGTGCATGAACACCATTACTTTTTACTGAATTGATTTTTATCTCATGCTAACTTTAACATGCCTTATTATTATTTTTTTGATAATTAACGGGGCTAAAGCCCAATAACATGCCTTATTATTTGTCCATTTATAGCATCATCTAATTTTGCAGAATTGCAGTTTCTGAATATGGATGATCACAGCATCCAAAAGTGTCACATGATTTTGATGTGAATTAATTAATTGTTTGCTTTTTCCTATAATTCTGAATTCTCTTACAGTTTCTGAATATGAGAACAATAAGATGCTACTCACTGTCACTGGATTTCATTCAACTTTAAGATTTCAATTATACACTGCTTTTTAACTGATAACCAAGTGATTTGTGGCATTGTAGGTAAAGAGTGGTTTATTCATACCGAAAGAAAGAAAAATCCAGTGTAATAATTTTAATGGAGTGAGACAGGGAAGCTGAGATTGAGGACATGAGAGTCTTTTGTTAGACCCTTTTGTCTGTATGGGAAGCTTATTACACTTTTTTGAGTTCAATCAGGGGAGGATGGCTAAGAAAGTCCATGCTCATAAGAAACATCATGGTGGTAAGTGTTGTTTTTATATTCAAGAGATGAAAGACTTTCCTTGGTTTATGAGCCATGCACATTCTACTGAGGGTAGGGTAGATAAGCTCAATTGTGCACTAATTTCTTATGATTCCTCCCTGAAAATGAAAAGCAGCTAGTACCGAATTTGTGCTTGTCATATTTAGTATCATTGTACGTTTAGAAGGCTATTGTTTGTGTCATTAAATGGGATGAAACAGTCTAATTGAATAGGCTGATTAATTTTCACAGCATTGAAGATATCTTGAAAATTGAATCTTGTCCCATCTTTCTAGTTTATTGATTTTGGTATGTTGTTGCTGATTTGGTATGGTATGTTGCCCCATACAGGCATGGATGCTCCACGAAATAGCCTGGATTTGCAAGTTGAAACATCTCAGAACCACTGTCCTGAAAGAGAATTACCGGTATGTTTATCTTGTCTACTTGTGTTGAGGGTCTAAAAACACCATCATACTGCCTTCCTCCTTTATTCCTCATGAGATTTCATTTCCCATGTTTCTCTCTCTCTCTCTATATATATATATATATATATCATGATAACAACTTTCTCTTTTTCCATTTTTGAATTGAATTGTATCCTGGTTTAAATTCTCAGTACTATTATCAACCAGAAGAAGACTGGCCAGAGAATAATCGTTACTCAAATTCAGCTTCAATGAAAAAACTGATCAACGAGGAACTATCCAAGGGACCAAGCACCAGACAAACTGCACCGTAGTTATTTGTCAACTCAACTGAGATGCATAACTTGAATCATATTTCTGTAACTTATTAGGGAAATCTAAGCAAATGCTAAGTTGATAATATGAATTTTTTCACAGACTATTGTGCTGGTACCGGTTCTTCCACAAGGAGTCTTGCAATTTGGTTCATTTGAAACGGTGTGTACATGTTCTTTACTTATACCTGACCTAGATTGGTGTGCTTTATAGTTTTTGAGTGATATTATGACATACATCAATGGAAAAATATGTGTATCATTTTCCTTATTTCTTTGCTAAAGCAGAGTATGATGAATGCATTAATCTAGTTGGTTATTTTTATGTTCAATGCAAGGTCCATCTTTTGTTCTTTTTTCTGCAGGTTACTGTATTGCAACTAAAATAGCATGGATGCGATTGATTTTGGTTTTTTTGTTCTTTCATTCAGTTATACTGATAGCCTACACTTATTTGTATGTTAAATTTACTTTTCCAAAATCAATACCAAGAGTGATGTGAAAATGATAAAGGTAAGTATAAGGAAAAGTAAATTATGATGAGTGATATTATGACATTATTAGCATGGTACCCTTGGTGAATCTTTGTTGTATCCTCGTAATTTAGAGCAATTTTTGTTGGCTAGCTTCAAAGAGTTTGGCAGGAATAAAGAGGAAAAAACTTTATGACAACATACTGTTTATCTTGGTATTTGTTGTATTTAGTTAGAGTGAAAGTTTGATTTTTCAAGACTTTTGTTGTTGTTATTGTTACCAGCTTTTTTCAAAAATTCCATTTTGCTACTGTTCTGCATGTAATGTTGAGTTGCATTAATATGTGATGTGACTCTATGGTTTTATCTTTTCAATTTTACATGATGAGGCATGAACCTAACATTTTGTGTTATTCACTTGCAGATATGTTTTTATATTTTATCTTGATAGATTGTTGGACCGGGGAAGGCGGGATGTGATGGCTGGAGAAGATAAAAGGATGCTTTTTTGATTCAAGAAGGGATAGTTTGCAGCTTATCGCTCTAGATATAAGAATTTTGTGTAGTTTATGTTAGTTTCACTAGGCATAGTGTTATATACTTGTTTTGATCAAACTTGTAATAGATATGCATATAACGTGGTTTTTATAATATAATTTTAGAATCTAGTTATGTCTAGTTAATTATTATTTATTAGTTTTATTATATATTTATGTGTTTTTTTAATTGAGCCCGGTTGAAAACATCAAACGAGACTGGTTAAAAATTTAATTGATACCTGGTTCAAATTTTAATGAGACCGGTTCAAAACGCTCAATGAGACCGGTTCAAAAAGCAAAAAAAAATTAATTGAGACCGGTTCAAAATACTCAATGAGACTGGTTATTTTTTTGTTTTTAGACCGGTTCAAATCACTTAATCAGACTGGTTCTTAGTTTAAATGAGATCGGTTCAAAATACTCAATGAGACTGGTTCATCTTTTAATAGAGACCGGTTAATTTTTGATTTTCAGACTGGTTCGGAACCAGTCTCTTTAGTTGGGAACGAGACCGGTTCGGAACCAGTCTCATTTAAAGGCATAGCAATAAGACCGCCACTTTTAAGACTGGTTCGGAACCGGTCTGAAATGGGGTGCGGAACCGGTCTGAAATGACCAATCTGTACTAGTGTTTATTCCGAAACATAATTTCATAATGTGGCTGATGATTCATAACCAATTACAAACTATATAGAGATCACTTATTTTATGCTTGCAACTGGTATATATGATGGCAGAGATAATATGGTGGTTGGAGAATGTTGAAGATGAAGGGTTTTGGTGGGGATGACTAGAATCACGGTGGTCCACGTGTGCAAAAATGGCAAGAATCTGTTACAGGGGCAAATATCAAATCAAAGATAAGTTTGAGGGCATAAACATTGCAAAAACTTGCTGGAATCCGTTACAGGGAAAATAACAAATTGGAGATAAGTTTGACGACATAAACATTGCAAAAACTGACCGAAATTCGTTAGAGGGGCAAATAGCAAAATGGAGATATGTTTGAGGGCATAAATGTTGGAGAAAAAAAAGAATAAGAGTATCTGGCAAAAGTACCTCAAATTTTAGGGACTTGTGACATAATTAAGCCTATTCAAAATTTAGGCTTAGATCCACTTTTTCCCCCCACAAGTTATTTGATTTGCCAAAATTAACCCCATATTCCTTTTTTTTAATGTTAGTTCCTAAATTATCAACAATTGATGCTTTAAGTATTTATGTCCAGATGTCTATAGTATACGTGGTGTAGCCACAACATCTGCACCAAATAATATATTAATAAAAATAATTTAAAATATATCAAAAAATAAAAATAAAATGTTTATAATGTTCATTGATTTCGTTGTCGAGTAACTTGTTAAAACCTGTCACCCAAAAAATGAAAGTTTTAAAAACTTACTCAAAGATGTTATCGAGTAACTTATCACCTTCACCCTAGGGTACTAGAGTTCAAGAAAGAAAATAATTGAGAAAAAAGAGTTAGGGTTCCAAGGTTTATAGAGAAAGATAAGAGTTTTCAAAATGGGTTGTGGGGCCAATAAATCACTGGCAAGCCCAAAATATAAACAAAAATCTTTTTTTTTAATTGTTTTTTTGTGTTTGCTGATTAGCAGTTTAGGTCTTGACTCTCACACCAAGCAATGAAATCACATAGGAAAGTTTTCTTCTGGGTCAAACACACATCTAAACATTAAGACTTATATATGACCTACAAAGTATGCGCACTTCTTTGTTAGATAATCAAATCACATTTGCAAGAGGTAAGTTTTATACATTTATTTGCCTCTTCATATTATTTCCTATCGAGCATGATTCACCATTCATTCTTGGTAGATATTTCAAAGTCCAATTGACATCAAGAGTTGCAAATACAATAAGGGAACAACTTCGATTTTTATTTTTTTTGGCCAAGAATAAGCCAATAGTGGCAGCTACTATTACAGGTCAATTCTACCATACTTCCTCGAATCAAATCTCAAACCCCGCATTCTTTGATTACATTCGTTTTACTTTTCTAGTCTTGCTTCCTCATATGGGAACCTTAAATTTGAGCTCAAGCATAATGAATTCACAAGACATGTAAAACTATTTTTTTTTTTAAAAAAAACATTTTTATGTTTCAAAATAATCGAATCGTATTTTATTTAATTATGCGACGTAAAAAATATAGTTGCGACACATGCATGAGCATTAACTAATACCAACACCGTTAGCTTAAAAATAGACAAAAGAATTAAAAACGACAAAAGTTAATAATTAAGAAACTCGCGAAATCATTGATAGATAGATAAAAGGATTATGAAAAATGCATTTAAGAAAAATAAAATAAAATTATGAAAAAGAAAGACAAATAAGAAAGACATTAAAATAGAAAAATAAAATAAAATTATGAAAAATAAAATAAATAAGGGATTTGGAATTTAGGGGAAAAATGCATTTAAGAAAAAAAAAATTATGAAAAAAAAAAAGACAAATAAGAAAGACATTAAAATAGAGAGGGGGTGGGTGAAGAAGATTGAGAGTGAAAACAACAACAGAAGACACAACTAAAACGAAACCAACTACTTCTCTCTGTGTCTGTCTTTCACTTCCATCATGTCTCCTCCTCCTTCTTCCTTAACACAACAACAACAACAACAACAACAACAACCATGACCACCACCTTCTCTCTCCTCTCCCTTCTCTTCCTCTTCCTCTCTTTCTCTCTCTACCATTTCCATTTCCAATTCTACCCTTCTCCTTCTCCCTCTTCCTCTTCATCCCAAACCCTACCCCCAAACTCCACCTTCACCTTCACCTCCACAACACAAAACTACATCGTTCGCTTCCTACACTACAAACCCTCCCACCTCCATCTCTCCTACCTCCGATCAAATCTCCGATCCAACGGCTGGCAATGGATCCAGCGTCACAACCCAGCCTCCACCTACCCCACCGATTTCGCCTTGCTTTCCCTTCACGATGATTCGTTGAGGCACGTGCTGGCACGTGAGATTTCCAATTTGGATGCTGTCAAAGATGTGCATGTTGATATGGGGTATAAGAGGACTCTCTTGAAACATCATGGTGATGGTGATGGTGCCTTTCACGATGGAATGAAACGACGACCCGGTAAGATATTCACCAAGATGTCGTTTAACGAGGAAGATGAAGATGATGAGAAAGAAGGAAAAGGAAGAGGGAGTTGTTACACGATTCACAATGATTCTGTTAGGTTCCGGAGAGAACTATTGAGCAAGGTGAGATTATTATTTTTATTCTGTTATATATATGTTTTCTTATTGAATTGATTATGCAATTTAGTGTGTTTTGATTAAGCTTATTGTTAATAATGGCTTATATTAAAGTTTTTGGAAAATCAAGCTTATAGTTTAAGCCGAATCGAATAAACATCTGGTTACAATTTAGTCCCTGAATTTATTTCCTTAATGTATGCGGGGTATTTTTTGTTTCCAAAATCTAAGGTTATTGAATAGATATGCAATTTAGTGTGTTTGGATTAGAAATAGTTCTAATTATATTTGAAAAAATAAGCTAATAATTTAACATGAACCAGACAGGCATTTACTTACACTTTAATCCCTGGATTTATTTATCAATGTATGCAAGATTTATTTTGTTGGCAAATTCAGTTTATTTGTGATACACATGTTATTTTCTGTTATTGATTAAATATCCAGATAGTTTGGGGGAATATTTTCTGCTTCTAGTTTTAGTTACTGAATTTATTCCCAGTCCCTGAGGTTTTAGAACCATTAGAGGATTTCCAATTGTCACAGGAGTTGTATGGTTGGAGAGGCAAAAGGTATGTTGAGCTGTA
Source organism: Crotalaria pallida (assembly GCA_037953625.1). Classification (NCBI taxonomy): domain Eukaryota; kingdom Viridiplantae; phylum Streptophyta; class Magnoliopsida; order Fabales; family Fabaceae; genus Crotalaria; species Crotalaria pallida. Next base: position 95,653,961 of record CM075655.1, read on the forward strand.
TGCAACGGTTGCGTAGCCGAGCAACTGTTGAACGGAGTTTATAAGGCCCCACAGACTTCATTATTAACATGAGTTGATATTTAAGTTGAAATACAAATAAATGTTATTGAAATGTAAAAAAAATTGGAGTAACTTGAGTGGTCAATTTGATGAACTTTTAAAGAGTTGCATGATTGGAGTGGAGAGTTGCTTGAATTTAATAAAGTAAAGAGAATTGAGGTGGAATGGTAGGGCGCGAAGCCCATATACTACAACTCAAGAGAGTTGCATAGTTGGAGATGCTCATGGTGTCTGAATTTATAACACTCATGAGTGTTTTTTGTTATCTCACTTTGCACTCTCAAAAGGGACTATCTTGATGACTTGATCTAGGTTTTGTCAATTTAAGGAGTAGACCATGTATAATTTCAAGGATTAAGTAGTGTATTTACTCATTTGTTATCTTTGAATCCATGCGGAAAAGAAAAGTAGATAACATTAGAAATTCACAGAAAGATACTTGTGTCTAGGGAATTGCATAATTGTTGAAAAGTGAGCATGCTGTGACTCAAAGATGTATCTTACTGCAGCAGAGATCTCAAGTAACTTCCATGTTTGGGGCAGAGGATCTTTGGGCGAAAGGGTTCACCGGTACCAAAGTTAAAATGGCTATATTTGATACTGGCATTCGTGCCAATCACCCTCATTTCCGTAACATCAAGGTAATGATGCTTGTTTGAGGTTGATATAGAACAACATTTGGTTTTTAGAATGTTTTTGGTCTGTGGTAGGTGAATTGAGCATTGCATTGTGGGCCTTTACAGGAGCGTACAAATTGGACCAATGAGAATACATTGAATGATAATCTTGGTCATGGGACCTTTGTTGCTGGTGTTATTGCTGGTGTAGATGCAGAGTGCCTTGGTTTTGCACCAGATACAGAGATTTATGCATTTCGTGTTTTCACTGACGCACAGGTATTGCCTGTTGGATATTATTATTGAACTGTGTTATTTTCTTTTAACTACACAAAATATGTGGGGTTTCAGTTTATACTTTAATGCACTTGTTAAGGTTACTAAAGGTAGAAAAAATACAATAAGTCAACATTATTTTATCTCTTGAGAACCTCAAAAGCTACACTTTCCAATACTTATTTACTACATATGGTTGCTTATATACTTTATACGAAGTTTCTTCGTGCTGTTAATTTGTTTGTCCATATGCCCGATAATTGCATGTATCTATCATAAGTTTATCAATTAAGTCTAAACAGGAAAATGCATAAATATTTTATATGTCACAACTTTTTACCAGCTTATAAATGCATTTTAAGTTGCATAGCTTTTGTAATTCTTCTTCTAATAATATTGTTATTCTGTAACTTTTGGCAAGATTTTGAGAAGAATTCATTCAGCCTATTGCAGGTTTCTTACACATCATGGTTCCTTGATGCCTTCAACTATGCAATTGCAACCGGTATGGATGTGCTAAATTTAAGCATAGGTGGGCCTGATTATTTGGATCTCCCATTTGTTGAGAAGGTAAATTTCTGTTGTCAATCTGTTCCAACTCAGTAATTTGTCTAGTGTTCTGTGTAATTTGAGGAAACTGGAGAACTGTATTATTTATGAATATTGTAGTGTTTTTATCTGCCATCACATGTATATATAAAGAAGCCATTTTCTGTTAATGCTTCATTTCCTTCTCTTGAGTTCAGAGATTTCCTTCTACAGAGCTTTATTTTGCTAATTTTTTGACCAGATATGGGAAATAACAGCAAATAACATTATCATGGTTTCTGCTATTGGAAATGATGGACCACTTTATGGAACTTTGAACAATCCAGCTGATCAAAGTGATGTCATTGGTGTTGGCGGTATTGACTATAGTGACCATATAGCCTCCTTTTCCTCACGTGGCATGAGTACCTGGGAGCTTCCTCATGGGTAATGTTTGTTTTATTTGTTCCTACATCTTATTTTCGATGATCCTTCTCCGACGAATATTAATTGAACATATATCCTCCACATACTGAAATAGTGGCAACCCGTCCCGAACCATCCGAAAACGTGCAGTGAGTCAGTGACATATTAGATACTCCCTCCGTTTCATTGAGTTTGGCTTTTTAGGCTTTTTTTCTTGTTTCACAATGTTTGGCCTTTTACATTTTCAATACATAAACTTTTTTTTTCCAATTTTAACCTTTCATTCAATCATTTCTCTTACTCCTCATTAATTTTACTTTTATCATCTCTCTCATCTCTAAACCACTATACATTAATTAATGGACACACTAATAAAAATTAAATACTACTACAATTTTCAACAAGGATTATATAGGGGCATTTTGGACAAACCATACATAATACTTACAATAATCAACACTTTCTTAATCTGTGTGACCAGGCCTAAAAGGCCAGACTCAATGAAACGGAGGAGTATCATCTTTTTTGTGATGGCATATAAAAACACTTTTCTTTTTTTTTTTTGAAAGAGGGTTCTGCAACATCTTTTTTTTTTTGTTTTTTTTGAAAGAGGGTTCTCCAACATCTTGTTTGTTTGTTTTTCTTCATATTTTGGCTTCAATTGGTGTGTCCTTCCCGGCCTTTTTTTTGTTGTTGACATTTATATGCTAGTTTGGTTTCTTAATCCTGATAGATGTTAAAATTGATATTGACATCTGTACCTTGCAGTTATGGTCGTCTGAAGCCAGACATAGTTGCGTATGGACGGGACATAATGGGATCCAAGATTAGTACGGGTTGTAAAAGTTTATCAGGAACTAGTGTTGCAAGTCCGGTAGTAGCTGGTATTGTGTGCTTGCTTGTTAGTGTCATTCCTGAACCTAATCGGAAGGATATCTTAAACCCAGCAAGCATGAAACAAGCATTGGTTGAGGGTGCTGCAAAACTATCTGGGCCTAACATGTTTGAGCAGGGTGCTGGCAGAGTTGATCTGTAAGTACAAGTATCTTGCCTTGTCACTGTTGTCGTTTTGTTTTAACATGGCAATACTATTGTTTTTCTTTTCAGCCGATTCATTAATTTTTGTAATTGTGTTCTTATTAAATGCAATTGTCAGGTTAGAATCATACGAGATTCTTAAGAGCTACAAGCCCAGGGCAAGCATCTTCCCCAATGTTCTCGATTATACGGATTGTCCTTACTCATGGCCCTTTTGTCGTCAGCCACTCTATGCAGGTTCGATGCCTGTCATCTTCAATGCCACCATTTTGAATGGAATGGGTGTTATTGGCTACGTTGAAGGTCCACCAACATGGCACCCTTCCAATGAGGAAGGAAATCTTTTAAGCATTCATTTTACATATTCAGAGGTTATCTGGCCTTGGACTGGTTATTTGGCACTGCACATGCAAATTAAGGAAGAAGGTGCTCAATATTCTGGGAATATTGAAGGTAATGTGACTCTCACGGTTTCCAGTCCTGCAGCTCAAGGAGAGGAGGACCCTCGAAGAAGCATCTGTGTGCTTCAACTGAAGTTAAAAGTGGTGCCAACACCACCACGAGCGAAACGAATTCTGTGGGATCAATTTCATAGTATTAAATACCCACCTGGTTATATTCCAAGAGACTCCTTGGATGTTCGTAATGACATTCTTGACTGGCATGGTGATCATCTGCATACAAATTTCCACATTATGTTCAACAATTTACGTGATGCTGGCTACTACGTTGAAACACTTGGTTCTCCTCTTACATGTTTCGATGCTCGTCAATATGGAACACTTCTGATGGTGGATCTTGAAGACGAGTACTTTCCTGAGGAGATTGAAAAACTAAGAGATGATGTTATAAATACTGGATTGGGACTTGCTGTCTTTGCAGAATGGTACAATGTAGATACCATGGTAAAGATGAGATTTTTTGATGACAATACTCGGAGCTGGTGGACCCCAGTTACTGGAGGTGCCAATATCCCAGCACTGAATGATCTTTTGGCTCCATTTGGGATTGCTTTTGGAGACAAGATTCTGAATGGTGATTTTTCACTTTTGAGTGAGCAGAATCGATATGCTTCTGGAACGGACATAGTGAGGTTTCCAAGAGGTGGTTATGTGCATAGGTTTCCTTTCTTGGATAGTTCAGAAAGTGGAGCCACTCAGAATGTGCTAATGACTTCTGATATGACCAAGGTGAGATGAGAGAGCATCTCTTTTTATTGCATTAGTTATTATCAAATTAAAAATTTACAGATGGTGGCCTCCGAAGAAAAAACCATAAAATAAGCATGTCACATGAGCTCTTTTCAGTGTTTTCAACCCAGCAAAAGATTTATGTACATATACACAAGTTATTTGGCATGATAAAGTTGCATTCTCTTTTGTAAGTTGGCACAATGATTATTGATTCGATGGCTTAATTATATGATCTTGATTTCCTTCATATAGAGAACCATCTTTTAAACCTATATCTAATTTTAGTGTGATTGGATAAATATATCTTTGAATAATGAGATGCTTTCTAACTTGATATATAAAATTGTTTTGGTGTCTTGATGAAACAGGCGGATTCTCCAATTCTTGGTTTTACGGTGATGGGTGAAGGTCGCGTAGCTGTGTATGGGGATTCCAATTGTTTGGATAGTAGTCACATGGTTACTAATTGTTATTGGCTTCTGCGGAAAATACTAGATTTTACTAATGAAGATACCAGGGATCCTGTTCTTTTCTCTGGTTCAGTGAAATTAGACACTCCATTGTATGAAGATGACAACCAATTGCCATCTCGCAGAACTGATGTCAATTTCTCTACTTATTCTGCTGTTGCTGGGAAAGAATTGGTCTGCAAAACTGACTCGAGGTTTGAAATATGGGGAACTAAGGGGTACAATTTGCAGGTTAGAGGAAGAAACAGAAGATTACCTGGTTATCCTGTCATTGATTTGGGGAGAGGATTCAATGCAACCTTCAATAATTCTCACACTAGGCATTCTGAGCTCACTGCGAGAATTAAGGGGGGTGATTCTTTGAGGAATAGGTACATGGGCCTGTTCTACGGGGATGAGGTAAGAAACAGAAACATCTATTGGTTGGTTATTTTAGAGATGGAATTCCCATTATCTTGTTATTCTGTTTGTTATAATATTATGGTGATCAAGTTGCTAAGTAGATCTCTGCACTTTTGGGGGAATTTCAAGTAGGCCCATAAACTAATAAAGTTTGCAATTGGTCCCTGAATGCATAGAAAATTTGAAATTGTGTGCCCCAGTGTCTCCATACACTATTCTGTTAGGGTTCCCAAAAAGTATAGACATCTATTTGAATTTCCCTAAAATGTATTGGGACCATTTTGTTTTTTTTTTTTTTTTAATTTTCAAAAGATTAAGACACCTACAATTGATAATTGGGTGGATGATACCTTAATGAATCCTAACGAAGATGTGAATGACAGTACAAGGGACCTAATGATAAATTTTCTATGCGTACAGGGACTTAACCTATTTGATTTTTCTCTGTTTAGAGACCTATTTGAATTTCACAGAAATTTAATCTTATATTATCAGATGTTTCACATTGCTGATATTGAATCCTTTGATATTTCTTGCAGCTTGATGCACCTATGCTTGTTGGTATTCACTGGCTTGTTCCTGCTGTAGTTGCAGCAATTGGTTAGTAAACAATAAACACTATATTTCCTTTGAATTACAAACTCTAGTATCTCTATGTTTCATCACCTTTTGTCTTCCTTTCGATACAGGCATTTTGCTGTTGTGTTTTTGGCGCATTCGCCAAAAGCGGCGTCGACGAAAGAAAGGACCAGCTTCTGGTAGATTGGCCAATATATAGTCCAGCATTACATTGCCGTGTTATTTATTGTAACCCTTACCTCCAAAGAATTTTCCTTGTAGCATAGTAACTAGTTCAAGTGTTTTCACCAGCATCAATCTAGGAAGATAGCCAGATAAGTTGCCATTTTTCTCCCTATAGAGTTGTAACCTTTTTTCTTCTTTCTGATGCTTTGCAATCAGATAATGAAATTATGTATGTTATTGGTTATTTGGATATGGAAATTAGTAACTTATTATTATTATTATTGTTATTATTTAGCCAATTAATAAAAACTAAGTGTTGAGTATCTTCTATAAACAATAGATTATAGTGGCACTTGGTAGATCATTCAACAAAAATTTGAGCCGAGTTTTGGATAACATCATGATGGAGGGACGACTGGCATGAAGCAATTATTAAAGCAGTGTATTAGTCCGAAATTACAAATCCTTTTAGGTAAAAGAAACTCAAGCATAGTCATTACTGCAAGTCTATTACTGGGAATAATCTGCAAGTCTATTACTGCAAGTAACTTGTTATCCATCTCCTTTCGAAGCATACAGACAAATCATCTTGCAGGATCAAGTGATTGCCGAGGCACTGTGTTGCTGAAATTGTTCATACTTTGGTGTATACTTTTTTCACTTGTGTTTGATGCTCTAGTACTATTTTATTATAAGGGGCAATCATGCTGTCTTGCTCTAAAAACTGTTAATTTAATCTATTTGTTTGTATCATCATATGCATAAGAGAAGCTAAATTTACTTGTAATCTTGTTTTTCTTTTCTTTTTATATTTCATCATCAGCAGTAATAAACGTAAAACTATTGAATGGCTATGTCTCCAGTAATAATGAATGGTTCCTAACCCTATGGAACAAACATGGCAAATGAAACAAGAAAAATTAAATGACATCGATGCTTTTACTTATCCAGATTGTGCTTGATAGTTTAACCATACGTGCACCATGTGATGATATGAAATGCAACTTGCACCAAAGTGGAATTAGAACCAAATTAAGTGCAACCTAAGCTAAATATTTCTGTTTCAATTCATAAAAATGGTTATATTATGAAAAAACTAATGTGATAATGAACTACACTGGGATTACTATTTTTTAAAAACTATGTGGCTCAGAAAGCAAAATTACAACTGCACTTCAACCATTTTCGTTGTTGAGTGCAGCTGTGCCTGTGATTAAATTAGGTAGAAGTCACGACTTGCACATGCATTATCCATTTATATCTATTGTCATTTGATGGATTTGGTGAAAAAGTAAAAGTTCTAACGAAGTAACAAGACAAAAAGCATGTTTGGTACCGCGTTTTTTTCCTCTCAAACGCACGTTTTTTAGAAGCAGTCCCATGTTGCTTCTGCGTTTTTACTATGGTTGAACATGCTTTTTGGTCTATCCAATGGATAACCAAACATACTAAAATTATGCTCCTACTAGAGTTTCATTACTTATATTTAAGTACAATAAATGAGATTACAAATAAGGCAAAGGTAAAAGAACACTAAATAAAACAAGTCTTGAAATTTTGTTTTGAAGCGAAAGAAATACAAGTCTTCCTAGGCTAAGCTGGTTATACATACAAGATAACAATCTATTCCGATTTGGGCAAATGAATGTCAATGGCTGGAGATTCATGAATCAGCGATTCAAGTTTTCCAAAATAATTTCTAAGATGAGAGTCATCCGAAGTATGCTCCATCAAACCTGCTGTTTGGGGGCTAACCTGTACATGTTCACTTTGTTCTAAAGCTTCTTTTGCTTTGATGTCTTCATTAAACAATCTAAGGGCATCTGTCGTTGACAAAGAATGTACCGAATCATACAACTCTTGGAATTCATTTCTTCTTTCAATTGTTTCAACCAACTTCTCTTTTAACTGATCTGGCAGATAAGCAAATGCACTTCACGGGATGCAAATAGCCAATAAGAAAAAGTTTGAAAAATTATATCAGTGAGCTAGTGATAGTATAAAACTCAAATATAATGCATCATTATCTCATTTCTATCTTTGGAATACCTACCCGGTAACACCTCTTACAACACCCCAGCTATAACCAGGAAGGACTGATCGTTTAAAACCGATATTGAACCCCTCTTGTGCAGAAGCTTCCTTCCCTGCTAGAAGACCATCTCTATACCCAATCTAAAACACGTTGAAGAATGAAAATGATGCTAATCACTTTATAGAGATACTAACAAAGTAGAAACTTTTAAAAAAAAAAAAACAAATTAATTGTAAATTGAACAAATACCGAATGGAATTGGTCATGCCTCCTCTGCCACTCCCTGTCCAAATCTGACGAGTTATCCAACTTGAAATCAAAACCATCCCAGCTCAAATCATCATCATCACAATCTAAAATTATAATAAACAATTAGATGTCTCAAAGCAAGAGACCGAAAACAAAAACTTTGATGCATTAATATTTAATACAAAGCACGAGCACTCCAAAGTTAGATGTTAATTTTAAAATGCATACTGCTACTCTCAGAAATAGGAATATCAGGCAGGCAGTAGTAATTTTAGTTGGTAGCTAGAAAATGTTTAGTTAGTCACTACAAGCAAGAGTTTCATATGATGTGTGCAGAGTGTGTTCAGTAAATCCAAACGAAAAAAATTAGAGATATCTCTATTCAATAATTATATGATATTATACCAAATATCAACTAAACTAAACCATACTGAATTTCAACAACACAGTTTCCGTGTCAATTTCACTCATACTGAATTTTACCAGGTAACTTGTGTTCTTGATCATTAGCGCTGGTCGGTCTTAGTTCTAGTTTTGACAGTCGTAAACTTTCTGCATAGAGTTCTTTGGCAAACCTACCCTCTTCCATCTGCAATGGATAGAAGCCATTCAGTTAACCAACTTAGCTCAAGCATAGTGTGAGAAGACATTTCATTGTTCACATTGGAATAAACTTTATTCTCCTTAACCATATAGAATAAATTGTTTAACAAGTGCAACTTAACAATATGGAGATTCCAGTTCAGTAAAAGGGGGAAATACAAGAAAAGAAAAGAACATTGTTATAGAAAACAGTCCAATCCATACACTCCCTCCTGTCCTCGCATTCTAAAAGCTTTTCATCGTATTTTTATAAGGCTTTTTACATTTTTCATGAATCAATAATTATTTTGTTTCTTATTTACTTTTATTGAATGTTTTCACTATTTTTTTTATCCTTGATTGATGAGAAATCAATTAGATGAATTAGTTGTGATATTACATTAAAAGATAGTTGGTTTCCAAGATTATCAATTACTAATAGACTAGTCCTATAGTAAACAAGGATACAATTGCAGTGTTACAACATTTATTTAATTTAAAAACGAGGAGGAAACCGTTTGCACCCAGTTAAATTACACATACTCTTACGCTGCTCATAACTTTTTATACAATATGAATTTCACTAATCTTCAGCCACATAATTTGTGTCAAATTTGAGAAAATTTAAACATCATCGAATATATATATATATATATATATATATATATTCAAATAGCTCAATTTCCATATATATGTAAGACATATATTTCAAAGTAAGAACAAGCATAAAAGGATCCTAGCCACTGAAGAATAGAAAACATAGCAAGAGATCCTAACCGTTGGGAGCCGCAGCTGAAGATCCTGGTTCAGAACGAGAAGCCGCTGGTTCTGGCAGACTGAGTGATATGGTGTTAGAGGATAATAAGATTAGGTGTTGCAGTCGCTGGTTATGGTCATGGTTTTGAAAAAAAAAATATATTCAGAAAAAAAAAAAAAAAGGTTAACAAACTAAAGAGAAGATGTTTACGATTTAATTTAATTGTTTTTTTTTTTAAAGCAGAGAAAAAATCCATTAAATAAAGAGTTATCTACCTGCTTGTATTTTATGTATTGCAACTTTACCAAATAAGTTATTTATTGAAAATGTTTTATCACTTTTATGTTTTATCACTTTTATTGAAAATGTTATTTATATATAAAATATTCTTTCTGATCTAATTTATAAGTTAGATTTATTACTTTTTTTTTTCTTTTATTCGTTCTTTGTTTATTAACGTAAAACAATAAATTTGTGATATTTTTATAATAAATTAAAAGGATAAAATTGTAATGTTAAAATATATAAGGTGACAAAGTATTATTGATCTAACATAAGATTGTTTAACAACAACTCAAAATTATATTGCATGGAAGTAATGCCTAAAAAAAAGGCTTAAATATTTTTTAGGTCTTTTATCTAATTTTTAGGTTTCAATACTTTATTTTTAAAAAGAGTAAATTTAGTCCTCTATATTTCTAACATATGATATTTTCATCCTGTTCTGTCGTAGAATATTTGGTACTTGAGCTAAGCGGTCAAGTGTCCAAATATTCTACTTATTGCTTTTAGACTGAAGGTTGGCACCCTGATTACCAGGATACCAGCTATAGTGTCGTTAGCTTGGGTGTGGTGTGTGTTTGTGTGAGATTGAAGGATGCATACCTGGTTACCCTCTGCACCCTTATATAAGCTGATAACCTTACCGTTGGGTTTCCCTCCTCATCAATGGGTATAATAGCAGGAGTAAAGTGGACATTAATGGATTACTGCTGCTCATCATTGTATAGGAATCGAGGTAAACCTTCTTCATTGCTCTGTTCTCTCTGTAACCGCTATAACGGTATCACGAGGTAAAGGAATCTTTACCTGACAACGAGAAGTCTTCTTCTTTGCCAGTTTGGCGGAATAGAGGATTTGGGCCACTAATAGACCTCTTATACTGTTAATCTGGTTTCATGAGGTATTGGGCTGTGAAAGGGCTATTCCAATGTTTTAGACCCTTGAAGGGCCTTTAGACTGGTAAACCGGTTTCACGAAGCCTAGGCACCTCAGTAGGCCTCTTTAGTCCGGTAAACCGGTTTACTGAAGCCATGGGCTTAAATTGGGCCCCTATTTCCGGTAACCCGGTTTACTAAAGCATGTTTATATTTCCGGTCCATAACAGTTGCCCCCAGACTAGGGTTTATCTTATGAACCGTGGTTTTATTGTCGTAGTCGTTTCCAAGTCTACTTCTGTCAAACGGATCAGGTGATCGAACATAATACCCCGGTAAACCGGTAACTTGGTTTAAAAGAAAATTAAAGACGAATTGGACGTCTCCTCTTTTTGACTGCTGCAATACGGTAATTCGGTTAACCGGTTTATCCTGTATTCCAGTCCTTTTATGAAGATTCTAAGTCCTAAAAGACATCTTTAGGAATTTCTTCTTTTGCTTAGATTAAACCGATATTTCAGTTTGTTTATGGGATTGAATCTCTAAGGAGTTCTTGTTCCCTAGAAGAAGCATTTAAGAGCTTCTTGTAATCCGGTAATCCGGTTTTCAAAGGATCTAGAGGGACTTCTTCTCTTTTTCGTGCGAGTCTTTGATACAACAGATATACCGGTTTCCTGATTTAGTGCTTATACCGGATTTTAAACTAAACCGGCATTCCGGTTTATCCTCTTGATGTTCATTCAAATTTCGAATTATACTAACCAACATCACTTCCCAAGAAGCATCTGGCTACACACGGTCTTCAAGGGACTTCATATCTTCAAGTCACATCTTATCATTTCCAAGGGAATCTCTCTCCTCGTTTGCTGTTCCAATGCCCATTCCCAAGAAATGCTTCAAATTCGAATTTCAAATTACAGACTTTGGCTCCAAAACTTGGTGGTTTTTGAACAGCTATTTCGGTTTGAGGTGGCTAAGACACTGATATACCGGTTTTCAAATGCCAGGAAATTGGGCCATATTTCCGTTTAACCGAATTACCGGTTATTCGGTTTCACGGACCGAAGTGATTGCTTTGTTTGGTCCAGTATCATGAATCTTGTCAAAGCAAGCTTCTCATGCGCACGGCTTCCGAGGAGTCAAAGTGACTTCACCAAGAGCATCTTGCCTTGTCTGTCGTGCCCTTGTTAGTCCTTCCTTAGGTGAGATTTGAAATTCAAATGTGCCTTGGACACAACATCTTTGACCACTTAGGCTTAATGTCTACTGACAAACCGGTTTTCCAACTTCATTTCGTTTTCAAGAGCAACCATTAATTCCAAGTCATGCTTCATCTTCTCAACTGGCATAAAGTCACTTTTGTCATAAATGACAAGATTTATCACCGCATTTACTTCAAGAATTTGTCTTCCCAAGGAATCTGAAAAGATTCTCTGAAAAGCTATGAAGCATGCTTCACTTTATCAGTCCTTGACCTGTCAAATCTCCTCTCTTCCTCTGATCCAAACTGACCAATCTCTTAAACTTCTTATCCATTCAAAGTCTCAATAAATATTTGAAGTCTCCTCATTGGCTTTCCACAATCCGTTTTGACTATAAATAAGGGGGGTTTTCTTCGTTTCAACCTCACTCCTTCTTCACTTGAACACTTAGAAACCAAAGAGTAGAAAAAATTCGTCCAGCTCCTCTCATCTTCCAAAAAACGTGTTTTGCTTCTCTTTTTCTGAGAAATTCATCCAGCTTTTTCTTAGCTCCCTTCTTTCCAGTTCCAGACTTTAATACACTTTCAGGTAATCTCTTATTTCTTTCTAATGGATGATCTTCCTATTTCTATCACTTATCCTGCTGAAACCTCTTCTTCTTCTTCATCATCTTCTTCAAACAATTTAACAACTGTTAGTATACCCCCTGTTAATCCTTCTTGTTCACACTTAGGAAGTACTTTTATTAGTTCTTCCGAGAAAATGATGTTGGACGAACTAGCCAGGCAATTTGTAATAAAAAATTACTTTGTTGAAGTAGTTAGCAAATCATCTCCTCCTCCTAATGTTTCCTACCTTTCTCAGGAATCACTCATGGGAAACAAGAGATCGGAGACCAACCCGGAGGAGTTTGTCAAACCAGATGATGTTTCCGGTTATGAGAGGATAGACCTAGACGCTTTAGGTAGACCTTCCATCTTCGTAGATCTAGCTAAACTTCGTCACTACCACCTCAGAGTCGACTCGGTGAGACCTGAAATTGCTCCCAATTTCTATGCGATAGAGGCCCCTAGTAGTCAAGACCGGATATGTACAGTGGGTACTACTAAGCAAAACTTCTTTTTTATGTATAGTGTTCTTTTTGACATCTGTGGTGTGAGACTCCCTTTTACTGATTTTGAAAACCGAGTTCTCACCCATTTAGAGGTTGCTCCTTCTCAACTTCATCCCAACGCCTGGTGCTATCTTAGAGCATTCCAGCTTTTCTGCCACCATTTCAACCTCCAATGCACAGTTCCTATCCTTTTTTACTTTTTCAGCCCCTTCCAATCCAGCAAAGTGAAAGGAAAATGGGCTTGGGTGACGCTCAAATCCCGTAATGGGAGGAGGGTATTTGAGTCTTATTCTGAGACCTGGAAAGATTTTAAGGACAAATACTTCAAGGTAACAGGAGCAAAAGACGTATGGCCCTTCTTTTTCGACCACGGGGGAAATCAATATTTTCCTCTCTTCTGGTCACCACGCAACTCTCTTATTGCTGCCAAACGATTCGCGACTCCGGAGAACATTTTAAATGACTTAGAAAGATCTACTGTTTCTTTTCTTCTTTCCTTTTGTGACCGCTTTGGGTGCATAAGCACTAGATCTATTGTGGATTCTAAGCCTCATGACTTACAAACGACTTTTGGTAGGAATTTCTGCTTTGCTAATTTATAATATTTTATACTGCACTTTTCCTTCTTTTCCTATACCTAACGTAATTTTCTCTTATGCAGCTGAAATGGCTTCACCTTCTGATTTGGCAGCACTTGCAGCAGCTCTTGGAAATGCTCCTCGCAACCTGCGTCCCCGAACCAGCAAATCCACCGTTCCGAGGCCTCCTCGCTCTCCGGCGACTGTGGAGGGTATGGACACTGCTACTGCTGGCACTCCCAAACGGAGGAGAAATGATGGCTCTTCTCACCCTGAAGCCAGTAGTTCGGCTAACCCCCATGGTAGAAGTTCTTCTCTTTGGCCAGATGATTTGTCTGAAAGCTTCAACCGGATGCTTCTCACCGACTCTACTTCTCATCAGCTGGGTAATATGAGTCGAAGGGAATTTGTTGCCTTATTGAAGTCCCTTAAAAGGGAACAACTTAAGGCTGCATTGACTATTCAGTTCCTTGAAGAGAATGCTGAAAAAGTCCTGTTCGTTGGACAAGATGTTGTTAACTTGGCTGATCATGTCAAGAGGGAAGCTGAGTTGGTTCAGCAACTGGCTTCAGAGACTGCCAAACTGAACAAAGCCAAAAAGGAGTTGCCCCAAGCTGAGGAGGAGTACACTAGAAACTTGAACTCCAAGATCACAGAAATGAATGAGGCTCATAACGCCGCTCTTACTACTTTGAGAGATGCCTTGAGGGACATGGAGTCGGAGAGGGACATGTATAAGGAGAAGTGGATAGACTCAGTTCAATCTTCCTTCATGAATGTTGTTGAGTAGGCCAACTTTTTGAATCCAAACTTCACAGCCAAAGGAATGCATTATCTTCAAAGTGTTGAAGATGGGGTGTTGTATAGCTATCTTTCTGATGGAAGGAGGGTGCCTGTGGATTTGGCGGACGCAGGTTGTCCTGATTTTTTGGCCACTGGAGGGGAGGAGGTTGAAAACGATGGTGACCATGATGATTATGATGACGAGGCCACTCTTTAAGGGGCCGGTTTACCAACTTTTTATCGTCTTGTTGTTTGATGCCTTTTATCTTGTCGTTCTTTACTATTTCAGCATTTCTATCCTTGTATCAAGTTAATTTGGTTGTAATTCGCTTTTATATTAATGAAGAATTTACCTTGTTTTCACAAGTCTTGTTTTCAAATTATATCCATACTTGGTAGACTTTAAGAATTTTCTATTCTAGCCAGCGAATGAAATTCTTTTATCCTTGTCAGACTCCACTAGAGTCTGAAAGTAGTATTACCATCAGTACATGGGTGGTGCCTAATATTTTTAGAACATCTTCTAACCCATTTCACTCCCTATAAGGTGGCTAGCCAAATAGGTGGTGTACTTTAAGTTGGTTTTTTAAATAAGTAATGCTTCTTTCAGAACCGTAAAACCGATTTAGTCAACATATTTACTTTTGATGAAAAGTTGTTATCTGTATAATCACTAAACCGGTTTGTCGACGTATTCAAACCATGAAACCGGATGTTCGGACTAATAAGTTGTTAAACCGATTTACAGCTGTGAAATTGTTGAATCGATTTGTGGATGTAATTAGCTAAACCGATTTATAATTGTAGAAAACCCTTTCAAGCCATAAAACCGGATTGATGTGTTCTATAAGTAGCTAATCCGATTTATGGATGTAGAAAACTCATAATGCACTTCCAAACCGTAAAACCGGTTTAGTGTGCTTGAATAATAGGAGACCGAAAAATAGAACAATTACTGCAAATTGAAATTTTTGATTACTTCAATGAAAAAACTTGTACAGGAGAAAGCCTTCATATATACTAATAACAATGGAGCAATGGCCTTACTGAAAAGGAAATGATGATTACTTAATAAGCCTTATTCAATGAAAAACGTCCTAAAAGCTGCTTTCTCCTCTCTAGGGGGTCTTCAAATGTAATAAATTCGAAGTTTTGCAGCATTCCATGGGTTCTTGATCCTGCTTCCTGTTATTGTTTCCAGAAAGTAAGCTCCATTAACTGTCTTTGCACGGACCCGATATGGACCCTCCCAATTAGCAGCTAACTTCCCGTGTGCTGGTTCTTTTCCATGCACATCTGCCCTTCTTAAGACCAAATCTCCTTCCTTGAATGAACGGCAGATAACCTTCAAGTCGTACTGCTTGGCCGATTGTTGCTGGATCGTTGCCATGCGAGTAGTAGCCATCTCTTTTGATTCCTGCAAAAGATCAAGATTCTCCCTCAAAAATTTTACATTTGTGTCAGGGTCAAAGTATCTTGACCTCAAGTTGGTAGATCTTATTTCTAGCGGGATCATAGCTTCACTTCCAAAAGTTAATTTAAAAGGAGTTTCCCCAGTTGCAGAATGAGGGGTTGTTCTGTAGGACCAAAGTATGGACTCTATAATTTCCACCCACTTGCCTTTACTGTCTTCTAACCTCCTCTTTATACCCCTTAAGATGCACCTATTTGCAGCCTCTGCCTGTCCATTGGTCTGTGGATGTTCCACAGAGGATAAGCGTTGTTTTATTCCCAACTCACGGAGGAAATTTTGAAAGGCTTCGCTGAAAAATTGGCGGCCGTTATCTGTAACAATCACTGCAAGAATGCCAAAACGTGGGATTACCTGGTTGCTGAGAAATTTCTGGATTTGGGCTGAAGTGGTAGTGGCCACTGCCTTGGCTTCGATCCACTTAGTGAAATAATCCACGGCTACAATCAGATGTGTCACTTGCCCAGCAGCTTGTGGAAAAAGGCCTAATAAGTCCATTCCCCATTGATAAAACGGCCATGGAGCAAAAATCGAATGTAATTCTTCCGGGGGAGCAAGGTGAACATCCGCATGCTTTTGACATCTATCGCATTTTTTGACGTGGTTCATAGAATCCAGCTGCATCGTAGGCCAGTAAAACCCCGCTCTTAAGATTTTCATCGCCAAACTCCTTCCTCCTAGATGATGGCTGCATCTTCCTTCGTGTATCTCTTTCATGGCTGTTTCCGCCTCTTTGCTTGACAGGCATCGGAGCAAGGGCGAGGAAAATCCTCTTCTATATAACAATTCATCCTGAATGACAAAATGTGGGGCCATCCTTCGTACTTTTCTGGATGCTTCTTCTCCTACTGGAAGTGCGCCATGGAGTAAATACGCCAAAATAGGGGTGGCCCACGAGTCTTCATCTTCCACTGCTAGGGTCGCACTAGGGTGGAATATGGTTTGTTGCACCACTGATCTGTAATTTCCTGGTTTCTTGGTGCTTGCCAATTTTGATAAAATGTCAGCACGCGAATTCTGCTCCCTTGGGATATGTTGAAAATCTGCTTCCTCAAACATTTCTGCCAGCTGTTTGCATTTCATGAGGTATTGCTGCAGCAAAGGCTCATTTGCTTGAAAATTTCCTTTTATTTGAGAAATTACCAGTTGAGAATCACTGTACAGGAGGATAGAGCGAGCTCCAAGATCCTTGGCCATAGTCATGCCAGCCAAGCAAGCTTCATACTCCGCCTGGTTATTAGACGTTTGAAAGTCAAACCTAAGAGAGTATTCAATAGAAATACCTTGGGCATTCTCCAGAATAATTCCAGCTTCTCCTCCTGAAGAGTTAGAAGATCCATCCACAAAAAGAGTCCAGCTTTTAGGATCTGCTCTTGGTGTTAATTCTGCTACAAAATCTGCTAGCACTTGTGATTTTATGGTTGTCCTGGCTTCGTAACTGATCCCATACTCGGAAAGCTCCACTGACCAAGCGATCATGTGACCCGCCAAATCAGGCTTTTGTAGTATCTGCCGGATGGGTTGATCAGTTCGAACCACTATCGGGTGACACTGGAAATATTGTCTCAGACGCCTAGCAGTGATAACTAACGCGAACGCCATCTTCTCCACCTTCTGGTACCTTTTTTCAGCCTCCTATAATACCTTGCTAACAAAATATACGGGCTTTTGTCCTTCTTTAGCTTCCCTGACCAAGACAGTACTTACAGCTTCATCATTAACAGATAAATATAAATACAGCGTTTCACCTGGTTCAGGTTTGCTGAGGATTGGAGGATTTGAAAGATAATGTTTGAGCTCCTGGAAAGCAGCCTCGCATTCTTCAGACCACTTAAAGTCTTTGTCCTTCTTCAGTAACTTGAACAAAGGAAGCGACTTGTAAGCTGATTTGGACAAAAACCTTGTTAATGCAGCAATACGACCTGTAAGTTGTTGAACTTCTTTGACTGAATTCGGGCTCCTCATACGAGTGATTGCCTCACATTTCTCTGGGTTAGCCTCTATCCCTCTGTTGGTGAGCATAAAACCTAAAAACTTCCCTGCCGTGACAACAAAGGCACACTTTAGTGGATTAAGCCGCATATTGTGCTTACGTACCTTGGCAAGGACCGCTTCTAGATCTTGTTTGTGGTTCTCTTGTAGCATGGACTTGACAATCATGTCGTCCACGTAAACCTCCAATGTTGGACCTATTAGTTCAGCAAAAACTTTGTCCATCATCCTTTGATAAGTAGCACCTGCATTTTTCAAACC
The DNA here is from genome assembly GCA_037953625.1 of Crotalaria pallida. NCBI lineage: Eukaryota > Viridiplantae > Streptophyta > Magnoliopsida > Fabales > Fabaceae > Crotalaria > Crotalaria pallida. Next base: position 95,671,896 of record CM075655.1, read on the forward strand.
GAAAGGCATTACAGTATAACAATAAGCTGCCCTATCGGTCATGAAAGTTGTTTTCTCCTGATCATCTTCAAACATTGGAATTTGATTGTAACCAGAATAAGCGTCTAAAAAGGAGAGTAGCTGGTAACTGGCTGAGCTGTCTACAAGCTTATCTATGTTGGGAAGCGGGTACGTGTCCTTGGGGCATGCTTTATTGAGGTCTGTATAATTGACGCACATGCGCCATTTTCCATTAACTTTTTTTACCAGAACCACATTCGCCAGCCATGTAGTGTAAGGGACTTCTCGAATGAAACTGGTCTGTAAAAGCTCCTCCACACTTGAAGCGTTGACTTTCTGTTGCTCGACACCCATCTTCCTCCTGCGCTGAGCCACTGGTCTGAATGTAGGATCTATTGACAGACGGTGGCAAATAAACTCCGGATCCAAACCAGACATGTCAGCAGCTGTCCATGCAAATAGGTCTCTGAACAAAGTAACCAGCTTCTCCTTCTCTTCTTTTGGCAAATCTTTTCCTACTTGTGTCTAGTGATCTGAGGTTTCTCCTATTTGAACTTTCTCCAATTCTCCTTCAGGTTTGGGACGTTCCTCTTTAATATCTTCCCTCATGTCCAAATCTACCATCATCACACCAGAAGAGGAAGCAGGGGCTTTGCCTTTCTTTATATGCGCTTGTTTCTTGCATTCTCTTTAGTAGCCTTCAAACTAGCAATATAGCAGGTTTTCGCTTGCATTTGATCTGCCCGTACTGAACCCTTCTCTCCTGGAAACTTCATTGCCATGTGAAGGGGGGAAGCGACCGCCTGGAATGCCTTCAGGGTGGGGCGCCCTAAAATCGCATTATACGCTGATGGGCAATCTACCACCGCAAAAGATATCTTCTCCGTCCGACATCGAGGAGGTGTTCCGAGTGTTAGCCTGATGTCAATATATCCCCTTGGTCTGATAGTGTCTCCAGTAAAACCAATTAACTCCTTTTGACATGGACGAAGATCCTGAGGCTTCAACTTCAATCGATCAAAGAGCTCATAAAACATGATGTCAGAAGAACTCCCTTCGTCTACCATCATTCTGCAAACCTTGAACCTGTCAATTATCCCTGTTATCACCAGTGGGTCATTATGATGAGGAACGACTCCTTCCAGGTCTGCTTCTGTGAACATAATAGGCGGATGGGACACCTTTTGTCTGCTGGAAGAGGCGACAGCCATTGTTGCGAGCTTTAGCTGCCGCTTCTGAGATGTTATATAATCATTTTCACCTGAAAATCCTCCTGCAATTGTAGAGATTAGTTCTAAATCTTCATTACTAGTACCGTTGTTACCTTCTTTTTTGACGGGGGAATTTCTGGTATACCTGGGGGTTCTATCCCTTTTTGCTGGTGATCGGGTTCTCCTCCGTACATGACTCCTGGTTCTCCTCCTTACTGGGCTTCTGGCTCTCCTTCCAGAATTACGTTCGTTGGATGACCTCCAAGAGACCGGACATACCTATTTAGTTTTCCCCTTCTTATCAGCGTTTCTAATGCGTCTCTAAGCTGGACACATTCTTCATCCATGTGGCCATATCCACCATGCCAACTGCACCTTTTACGCTGGTTTTCCTTGGTGGGTGGTCTTCTTAGTGGGGGAGGTCTGTCTACTTCCATCAGTTCTGCATTCATTACCTCTCTAAGGATCTGAGACCTTGAAGTGTTCAAGGGCGTGTATTCATCATATTTGCTCTCTGGCTTCCTTCCCCTTGAATCTCTTCTTCCAGTCCTTTCCCCTTCCCGATTACCTTTTCCTGATCCTTTTGGAAAGAACGCATCCTTCTTCTTGTCTGTTCCTCCAATGACATAGTTATCCCGGGCCTTCTGATATTCTTCCAAATTGATATACTTTTCTTCCCTCTCCATCACTTCATCCATAGTTCTATTCCTGTGCATGACCAAATGATCAGTAAACTCACCGGTTTTCAGGGCTCTCATCAACAAGTGAAGGGCCACATATGCTTCAATGTCACTGATCGATAGGTATTTTGAATTAAATCGAGTAAGGAAATCCCTTAGTGACTCATCTTTTCCTTGCTTAATTTGCGACAGGTGATGTTCAGATTTTGGCTGAGCCTTACAGGTAGTAAAATGGCCCAGGAATTTCGCAGCTAAATCCTTCCAACACCTGATAGAGTTGGGCTTCAGCTTTGAATACCACCGTAATGCACCCTTTTTCAGAGTCAAGGGAAAAGTGCGACACTTATACGCATCTTTAGCCCCCTGACAAGACATTGCCACCAAAAAACTGTCTATGTGCTCTTGAGGGTCCGAATTTCCGAAGTAAGAATCCACATTAGTTGGAGCTTTGAGATTCTCGGCATCGGAAAGTTCATAATCTGATCAGAAAATGGGTGATCTCTTTCTTCTGGTTCCTCCTCCCTCATAGGGTCCTCCTCAATTTCTGGTGTGGAAAACGTTGTCCCTTTTTTCAGCTCTTTCATTAATTTATCCTGCGCATCCAAACGCTTTCGGAGTTGCGCCAACTCCGTTTCCAAGTTCATCTTTCTTTGCGAACGTCCATCCGATGATCCTCTGCTCTCATGTTCAGAAAGCGGGGGGCTGTCACCCTTAAAGGATGGCCTCTGCCGCGATTTTTCCTGATCAATACGAGGGGGACTATCATGCTTGGATCGTTCTTCTTCCACTCGTTTCCTACCTTCACTCAGGTGCTCCCTTAAGCCTTTCTGTTGTGTGAGAACTCGTCCCCCACTCAAACAGTTTCTCAGATCTCCCCCACTATGGTGGCTGGGTTCGATTCGTTCTCCTTGTGACCGGTTATCCATCTCTTTCACAGAAGTGGTGGGAATAAGTTTCTCGCTCCCACTGTGGTCGCCAATGTTCTGTCATAGAATATCTGGTACTTGAGCTAAGCGGTCAAGTGTCCAAATATTCTACTTATTGCTTTTAGACTGAAGGTTGGCACCCTGATTACCAGGATACCAGCTCTAGTGTCGTTTGCTTGGGTGTGGTGTGTGTTTGTGTGAGATTGAAGGATGCATACCTGGTTACCCTCTGCACCCTTATATAAGCTGATAACCTTACCGTTGGGTTTCCCTCCTCATCAATGGGTATTATCGAATTACCGCTAACGGTAGGTGATAATAGTAGGAGTAAAGTGGACATTAATGGATTACTGCTGCTCATCATTGTATAGGAATCTGAGATAAACCTTCTTCATTGCTTTGTTCTCTGTGTAACCGCTATACCGGTATCACGAGGTAAAGGAATCTTTACCTGACAACGAGAAGTCTTCTTCTTTGCCAGTTTGGCGGAATAGAGGATTTGGACCACTAACAGACCTCTTATACTGTTAATCTGGTTTCATGAGGTATTGGGCTGTGAAAGGGCTATTCCAATGTTTTAGACCCTTGAAGGGCCTTTAGAATGGTAAACCGGTTTCACGAAGCCTAAGTACCTCAGTGGGCCTCTTTAGTCCGGTAAACCGGTTTACTGAAACCATGGGCTTAAATTGGGGCCCTATTTCTGGTAACCCGGTTTACGGAAGCATGTTTATATTTCCGGTCCATAACACATCCTTTTGTCATGACAATTTTAGAATTTCACCGGAATAAATTGATTTTACTGCAATTTTCTTTTCCGATCAACAGAATTTGTATTTTATCGCCAAAATTTGCAATTTTAAAACAAGAAATGCTAAAATATGGATGAAATTTTAGCCCAAAATAAGTGGAACAACATTGAAATTTTATCAATCATAATATCAAACACATTGAAAAATGCAAATCTCGACAAGAAAATGCATATTCCAATGACCGAAAAAAGAAATCTTCGACAAAATCAACATGTTCTAATGAAAATCTAACATTGTTATTGTGGAAGGATGATATTGACTAATATTAGGAATATGGAATATTATAAATCTTTCCGTGTCTAAATGCGATAAGAAAGATAGTCAATGAGAATGCGCCACATGACACTTAACATATTCACCAACAGATTTATGAACGGATGTACTAACGTAATATCATTTTGATCTTTGGAGAACTTAATTGATTCTAAAAATCTTTTGGAGACTAAGTTGATACTAAATGTATCTATCTATAAAAGAGCTAATAAACTATTAACTCTTAATTTTTTTACTCTTATTTTAGCAAAAAGGAAAATAGTGTAACAGTTTTTGTACTTTTAGGAACCAAAAAATAATTAAATTTAAAAATGGATTGTCATCAAGAAACATTATAAATTTATAATTATGAGGGCAAGAAATTTTGTTTAAATTGAATATTTACCTTTTGAAATGAAGTTTAACTAAAGTGAATTTGCCTTTAGAGGTATATTCACTTGTAATTTTTTTTGTCTAGCAATCAATGAAACTATTCACTCTTAAATTGATTTTATTTAGAAGTTAAATTGAATATTCACTCTTAGATAGTTTTTGTTTGGCTCATTTATGTTTTTGGTCCCTAAAAGTTCGACGTGTTTTGGTTTTAGTTCCTATAAGTTATTTTGACCGGGACTAGTCCTTAATTTTTCAAAGATTTTGGTTTTGGTCCCCTCCGTTACAAAAAATCAGTTATTTGCTGACATGGTTAACGAAAATCCACATCAGCTGTCTCGAGGTGTGAGGTAGCGTCAAATAGGTGACGTAACATGGATGATTCAGGCCTATGAACTCAAAATTTTGCGTACGGGACCATTTTGCGTATCGGATCATTTTGTGTCCGTGGATTTGTATCATCCACATTATTTCACCTATTTGGTTTCACTTCAGATCACATGGACTGTTGATGTGATGTTCTGCTAGCTTTACAAACAAATAACAAATTTTTGTAAACGGAGGGGACCAAAACCAAAATGTTTGAAATTTTAAGGACTAGTCCCAGTCAAATAACTTCTAGGGACTAAAACCAAAACACGCTGAACTTTCAGGGACTAAAGACATAAATAAGCCTTTTTGTTTTGTTTTCAATATTTCCGTTTCAGTGATGGAATTTTTTTTCCTGATTTTAACGAAATTATATTTTTTCTCTTAAAGTGTATATTGCACACCAACAGGGGTCGACTCAAGTGGTGCGATCTTGCCAACTTGAGAACTTGGAAATGGGGCCCGAGACTAAAATGTCTCAGGTTCGATTCTCGGTTAACATACCTCGCTGAGAGAGGCATAGGAACACGGCCTCGTGCAGGATTAGTCTCAAGGGTTCCCTGATATTAAGGATGCTCTTGGGAACACCTGTGGTAATGGCAAATGATTACATTTAAAAAAAAAAAAAAAGTGTATATTGCACCCCACCCCCGAGGCTGGAGCTCCATTCATGTGTAAAAATACTCCCCTGCAACTCAACTAAACTGTTTGAGTATCACCTTAAAATGTTCAACTGGCCATACTGAATCTACTATCTCTGGTCTCTCCACCATTGTTTCTATCTTTACAAATTATATAATCTTCTCAAATTCAAATGGTGACCTGCGACTAAGATTAATTCCTTCCTAGTTCCTATCCATTGAACAAACTTTTCACAGCAAATGCATAATTTAGCCACATAATTTACTCACTGACTTTGCACTCAATTGTTTTAACCGGGTAATGTCCCAAGTCGAAACAAATATGCAAGTACATTCTATGATACAAATAGAGTAGGGGTTTATAGTGGCTTTACATACCCCACTCGATTTTTTACTTCCAATTTTACTCTTAAAAAAATAAACTCTCCCCGGTCCCTCTTTCCTTCTCCCTCAACCTCACTTCACACTCCTTGTTTCTTCCAATCGCAACTCTAATCCTCCCCAAAAGAATCACGATTTCATTTTTATTAAAGTTTCATAGAAGTGGTGAGGTATACCTTACAACTCCGACGTAAATTTAAAAAAAAAAATCATGATTACTTTGAGGAGAGTTGGGGTCATGACCGGAGGAAACGAGAAGGGTAAAGTGTGAGGTTCTTAAGTTTGAACATGAGTCGGATGAGGTTGAGGGAGAGAGGGGGAAGGGAAAATGGGAGAATTTATTTGATAAAAATGGAAACACAAGTAAACACGAACATGATCATCAAATCATAAAACAAAGCAACTTCCAATACTCACTAATGTTAGCAGAATCACAATCAAATAGACAACAGAAGATACCCCTATAACATAAAGTTTTCAAAAGTTCGAGCATAGCAAAACATCTACATTGGAGAGAAAAGAAAAACGCAATTTACCTAAATCACCTCAGAGCCACAACATGCAGACTTAAGGGATTCCCACTAGCAACAAATACAAAGCTTGAAGTATGCCCGAGGAATTGTTCCTCATTTGTATGCAGATTTAACATATTTCTCTTGTACTTGTGCCCGAACTGAAACAATGAAAATACTAGTCCTGAGCATCGTAGAACAGCATATGGTGAAAAGTTGATACTAAATTTGGAACTGCCTTGCAAAGTAAGACCGAAATATTCACCATCTATGGCTCTTGGACCATAATAAAGCACTAAACCACATTCCATAGATCTCCTTTACATAAAATAATAGTAGAATAGTACCCATCAGAGTTTTCTCTCTTTAGAAAAAACTAAATTGCATACTTACCTTGTTTCCAAAAGCAAAACAATCTGAAGAAGGGACTAAGAAACTCCTAGATTTTAAACAGCCATCTCCATCTCAATCTTTGGCTGAGGATCATAGCCTGTGAGCTTGAAATCAGAAGCCACAAAAGAATCCATATCTTTCTTCTTTGGATTTATCTTCAAAATCTGCATGGAATTTAGGGTATCAACTAGAAAAAAATTTAGAAGACATGCATGCTAAAAGGTAAACTTTTTTGGGGCCAACTACATTAAAGCAAATGATTTCGCGTTTCACATACTGGGAAAGGTTTTGGCAGTCTCTGGAGCTGCTCTTGCAAAGGCCTCACATGTGTGCGGTAAACATGCGCATCTCCAAGATCATGGATAAAATCACCCGGCACAAGATCTGACAATAACAATACAAGGATTGGTTAGTCTATTTCTAAATTACTTTTTTAAGCTGTAGTTTTGTAGCGGTGTTTTTATATGATGTGTGCATATGACTACACATTTAAGCCTATAGCAAATGCTTCCATAATTTCCTTACCACAAACATGGGCAATCATGCATGTCAAGAGGGCATAAGATGCAATATTAAATGGCACCCCCAGACCCATGTCAGCGGATCTTTGATACATCTGACATGATAACTCCCCATTTGCTACATAGAACTGCAAAAGAAAAATAGAGAAAGCTTTTAAAAAAAAAAAACAAGGGGAGAGAAAGGAAATTTGTTCAAAGAGAAACTGAGTAAAGCTGAAAACCTGTGCAAAGATGTGGCAGGGTGGAAGAGCCATCGATTTAAGATCAGCTGGATTCCATGCATTAAGAATGATCCGTCGATCATTAGGATTAAGCTTTATTTTGTGAATTACATCTAAAAGCTGATCAATTCCTTGGCCAGAATAGTCACCATGCATGTTAGTATACCTACAAAATGTAAGACAGGGAATAAAGGGCTGAGCAACCCCACGTAAAACACACTATTGACCTACTGAGATAAAGGAATAATCCATACCTACCTAGCCCCATAGTGTCTCCACTGAAACCCATAAACAGGTCCCAAGTCACCCTCTTTCCTGTCTGTCAAGCCAATTCTGCAATATAAAATGTAAAGTCAATTAGTAAGTGCAAGAAGAAGAAAAGTGCACATTTTGTGCTTAAAACATTTAATAATCACGCTTGCCTATCAAGGTATTCTCTGGATGCATTTCCATCCCATATATGAATGCCTTTTTCCTGTAGCACCTGCCAACATCACATGTTTTCAGATTGAAGGTCATGATAATCACATCTACTATACTAACAAAAGATTCTTAGAGAGCTAAAAAAAATAAAAACCTCAAACAAATGAAGTATTTTCATTCAAATTTTAGTCCAGAAACATTTATTTTTATGACATCAATACAGAAATTATGGAAAATGGCAACAAGCAAGTGCAAAATATGCTATCATCAAAACCTTTTATTTTATACAGCATCACATAAATATAACATTTTTCGGTGTACAACATAAAGTCTACTCCATGAACCTCCTCAAGAACCATTCGTATGATCTTATCCAACTTATGTAGAAAGGAACAGAGCCAGACTAGAAATTCTTTAAAACAGTGTCAGATATGGCCATCAGCTCATGAGTTCATATCAGCTTAAGCCTGGCTTATAACTATTCATTAAAGATCCAAGACAAAATTTAACATCTAATTAAGCATGCAAAACGTATAAAACATTTTCAAAATCCATGCATGAGTGGAAAAGATTGACAGAATATATTAGTACCTTGGCATTTGTTGAGCCACTGATAAACCAAAGAAGTTCTTCCACAACCCCTCGCCAAAATACTCTCTAGGAATTAAATGAAAAAATCATGTCAACATCTCAATAAAAAATATGCTAAACCACAGAAAAAAGTAAAGAATCACGAGAATGAAATTATTTTGCATGGTAGATAAAACACAAATCTACCTTAATCTCTATTCACTACTGCATACCTTAGTTGTTAGAAGAGGGAAGCATTTGCGTAGGTTGAACCTCATCTGTGGTAATACAGAGATGATATCAGCATATACATTACCATAATGCTCAACATACATTACCAATCAAAATGTTACCTGGTAACCAAATAGTGACAAGGTACCAGTCCCCGTCCTATCATCCTTAGTTGCACCTTGAGAAATGATTTCTTGAACCAGCCTAAGATACATGTATTCTTCATGTCTCTTAAAAATCATTTTAGGAAGAAAAGAGAAGTTCTGAACCTCATGTTTAATGGAATCAGAATTATTATCGGAAACTGGATCAGTATTCTGGCTCAGGGACTCTGCTGCAGAGCTCTTTACACGAATATAAGTAACAAACGAAAAACGGATGTTGTTTTCCACCCTGGGAAATGATGAATACCATGGCCAAAATACATTGAAATCAATAGGAGGCATAAAAGTATCACACTCAATGCTTGTCTGAATTTCTGTGATGTGAATAACTTCACATTCAGGTGCATTAAGAGCCTCTCTGCACATGAAAATTATCAATTATAACAAATAATGAATTTAGTATGAAACGGAAGGGCCCGAACGAAAAGATTTAAAAGAAAAGGATATATACCTAAATATCTGACCACCTCCTATAACAAACACTTTCTCAATTGATAAAGAGTAAGGGGATGAAGCTAACAGTTCAAATGCAGAAGACATACTTGCACACATAACAACATTCTCAGTGGTTGCAATATCAAAGCTACCTGTGCGAGTCAAAACAACATTGAGGCGACCGGAAAGAGGCCTGAATGCATTCGGGATACTCTCCCATGTCTTTCTACCCATTACAATGGCATTCTTCTTCCCAGGATCAGATGTTTTCATAGTGATCTCCTTAAAAACTTGAGATCGGAAGGTAATCTCCAAGGTAATTTCCCATCCTTACCGATGCCCATATCTTGGGTTGCAGCTACTACCACTTGGTAAGTCCTCCGTGGAGTAGGCAGCGGGTTGCCATTAGCATTGCCATTTCCATTGACATTGATATTGGCATTTCCATTTCCATTGGAGATTACAAAAGAATCAGGGGTCATATTAGAACTCAAAAACCTGCAGAAACTGATAGATGGAGTCTTAAAGCCCGGACTGCACAACCAATAATTTCGGAAGTGCAGTGGAATCTGAAAATCGGCAAAGTAATAAATTAGAGCTAGCTAATAGGCTAACAGTAATAGCTATAAATAACACCAGCGATGAGATATCAACAACAACAATCAAGCCTTAATCCCACTACGTGGGGTTGGGGACATGGATCAAATGAACGCATAATGCTCTGTCATAAATCATATCCATTGATAAGGTGTTAGTCCCTAGATCATTCTTAATTCTTTCGAGTATGGTTTGTCTTGACCTTCCTCTACCTCTAGCAATCAAAATAGCCTCCATTTGGTATGCTCTCCTTACCGGGGCTTCTACTGCTCTCCTTCCCACATGCTTAAACCACCTAAGGCAAGATTCTACCTTCTTTTCTACAATAGAAGCTATCCCAATTTTCTTGTTACTCCTAATCCTATCTTTGTCTAAAGACGAGATATGAAACAAAGAAGGAAAAAAAAAAGCACAAAAAGGGTATGAGGGTGAAACAAAAAGCAGCTATTCTAAGTTGCTTCAAAGATGCCTAACAAGAATTGCAGCAGCTAATAAATGCATGGACAAATCTAAAAAGCAAATAAAATTCTCAGAGGCTCTACAATAATTCAAAAACCCCGTAATTTCATAACCATTCAAATGCTAAAAGCAAAATGTGTATACCCACTCGAACAAAATCAAATTCACACATATTATAGAATCACAATAAGAAATTCAATTCAAGCACTTCAAGATGCAATTTTGACAATAAAATAAAACTAATCAACCAACTGTGAACTCCATAAACAACACATGCAACAGAATCGCAACAAAATATAATAATAACAAAAAATACAGATAAAATCAAAAAAAAAAAAAAAAAAGTGAAGAAGGAAGGAACCCACTAACCGATCTCAAACTAAAGAGCGTAATTTTGAAAATGTTTTTGACCTAACTGAATAACCGAAGAGTGGGAAGGGGAGAGTGAAGTGAGAGACTCAAATTTGGAAAGACTTTTTCTTTTTCCCCTGCACATTACTCTTTGTCTTTGCCCCCGATGTCTTTGCCCCCGACGTCCGAAGATTCTTTCCGTTTGAAACAATTCGGAAACAAAATAAAACAATTTTTGTGTTATGCAAGTCTTATTATTTTCCGCATTTTATCAGGCGAAAACATTAGAATTTGTTAAAATAGCAAAATTATCCCTCCGTTCATTCACGTACAAAAGGGAGGTGGAGGGTTCACGGAGCGGCATTTCTGGGATTTTAACATTTTAATTGTTCCGCTTCTTAAAAGGCAGAAGTATTTCCGCTTTTAAATAGTGGATAATTCTTCCACCTTATGCAAATGGATAATAAATTAAAATTCCTCCTTTTGAAAATCAAAAATCATCTTCCGCCTCTGTAAAATCGATAAATTAAGAGTAACAGAGGTCAAAGAATAATGAGTGAGCCAAAAAGAAAAAGTCTTTAGAAAAACCGCTCTCTCATCAAAATGAAATGAAAATCCAAATAATTGACTTTTTTTTTATATTATACATATTTTTAAAATTTTTGTGTTTTAATATTTTATGATTGCATTTTGAACAAAATGAGAAAAAGAGGAAAATGCAAATCCAAAATCATAGGAGAGTTTTGAACTTTTGACCGCCAAAAAATTTAGGTAGGCGCTAAACCAAGTCTGACAGTTATGCACACCCACCGCCACCCTATAGCTAATCCGGCTCCTCTCCATTACTGCATTAAAATGGAGATCTATGTTAATTGTGAGGAGAGCATGACACGTGGGGACTTAAATAATGATGGCTAAGATTCAAAAATAAATTTTGAAGACTAAAAGGGAATTTCCACGTTTTGAGATTAAAGTATCTTATATAAAAAATATGAGGATCAAAGTGATACTTCACTCTTAATTTAAAGATTTATTAATCAATTGATAAATTAATAATTTATTAATTTAAAGAGATTTTTTGAGATTCAATGTACCTAAGTTATTCTTTATGTGAGGAGATACTTTATTCTCATGTATGTATGTGTGTATATATATATATATATATATATATATATTGTATTAACTAATTGAATGATACATGTTTAGAGGTCCAAACTTTAGAAGAAATTGTAGTTAGTGTTGCTGAAAATCTTATTGAGGATGAAACTAAAGATGACACGATGCCTTTGCAATCAATTACTGAAAGGAAGCAATCATAGCGCCAAAACCTCTGCACAATTTTTTGTTGTAGTATGAGAAGGCAACACTAGAGCTTTTGAATGCAATAAAAAGAATTAATGATGAAATGCAATTAGATTTAAATTATAAGAAGAAACAAACAATAATAGAATCATATTTTATTAATAAGTTGTTCTAGTTATATTTGTAATTTTATATAACAATTGATTTATAATATTGAATGGACCATAAATTTATATAAAGGTATTCCAAAAAATTATTATCTTATTAATTTATCAAAATTAATAATTTAGTCCTTAAGCCCAAATTGGGATCGAAAAAAATTATTATTTTAGAGAAGTTATTAATTTATCAAGTTTCTATTATATATCAAATTGAAGGTTGGGAAAAAATTATACCAGCGAGGCTTGGTTCAGTTGGTGTAAGGCCCCAACTGAAATCTTGGGAATGGGACACGGGTGCTAGTAGCCCCGGGTTCGATTCCCACTAAAAACATCTCGCTGAGAGAGTCAGCCACGCAGCTCGCTCTGGATTAGTCTCAAGGGTTCCCTGATATTAAGAGTGCTCTTGGGGATACCGGTCACGCAAGGAATACGGAACAAAAAAAATTGAAGGTTGGGACTAATAATACTCCTAAATGATTATTAAATATTAATATTCCTTATAATAATTAACCACAAATTTGTCACTTAAAAAAACCCCACAAATTTGTAAAATAAAAAATTAAATATTTGATTGATTGATAATGAATGTTAATAATATAAGATTGACAATAACCCCTTCCCAGACTGAACCTTTAAATTTGATCATGCTCTCTACTTAAGTACTATAGTAACTAATTCATTGACCTTACTTCACTTATTAAACTTTTTTTTTAAGGGCTATGTTATTTAATTCTCCCTCCTTCCCTTGCTACTGTATGATATCATTTTGATAGAATTAATATCTCTTTTTATAAATCGTTTTAAAATATCTAGGTACAATTAAAGAGTTTATTCCAAATACACCCCTCATAATTATATAGGGAAAATTGGGTAATAATTACAACAGAGAGATAAATGAATAGAGTTGTAAAGTTTTAAATAGAGGTAACTTTGGAATAACAACATATTTTTTGATAAATTTGAGAGTAATAATTACTTTTCTTAATCTTGTAAATTAGGTAAAAGTGACTTATATTAAGGGACAGATGGAGTAATACAACTATCAATTACTCTCTCCGGCTCAAATTATAAGAAAAAAACATACTTATCTTGCTATAAAATATAAGCAAAATTAACTAACTTTATTAAATTTTGTTTCATTCCCAATGTCACTTTCCTAAAACATATTTAGAAAATTGTTATGTTATTTAATTTCTGTTTCATTCTCAATGCTACTTTCCTAACATACCTCTTTTTTTTTAAAAAAAATTAAATACAATCAACTAACCTCTTTAATAAACGTAAAAATAGTTAGATTTATTTATAATTCGAGTAACACAGAGTATGTAAGAATCCCTTATCATCACCATCAAAGAACCACGTGGTCGGATGATCATATGAATATACTCCCTCGTGTTGAATTTAAGAATGTAAGAGCATCTTCATCCCATGTTCTTAATACTTGGGGTTCTGTGAAGAACCTAGCTGAAGAACCATGGTGGGCTGGAGGGAGCTGACGTGGAGGAGCTTGGCAAGCACATGAGCTTCACCAAGCTCCGGTGCTCAAGCTGGGCCCACCGTACGGAGTGCAGAGGCAAACAATAAAAAATGATAAAAATCTAGCCGTTATTCTTCTTCTTCCTCAGATCCGTTCAACGATCAATGAAGAAAAAATTATAAAACCAAAACTTGGGTTGATCCAGAAGAAACCAGAGAAGATGAAAGATCAAATAAAAAAAATTATAAAAATTACACAAAGATAAACAGTGTCCAACTTCTTCCTCTTCAGTTCAGGAGATGAAAAAAAATCTTCAACAAAAATTACATAAAACCAGAACAGGGAATAATCAATATACAATCAAATTTAAAATAAAAATTACAAACTAAAATGAGAAAGGGGAAAAAGAAAACCCTAGATTCCTCTTATTCTTTCCAGATCATGAATTGATGTTGCTCCAAGCACATGCAAGAGGGGAAACCAAAATCCCACCATGAATCGAAACAGTGAGGGAGAAGGGGAAACCAGAATCGAACCCAAAATCAGAGGAGAAGGGGAAACCAAAAGGGGAAACCAAAATCGAAACCGTGAGGGAGAAGGGGAACCTAAATCGAAACCGTGAGGGAGAATGGGAAACCGTGAGGGAGAAGGGGAACCTAAATCGAAACCGTGAGGGAGAATGGGAAACCGTGAGGGAGATTGTGAGTACCAAAAGTGAAAGGAATTTATTTGAAGGTGAAAGGAACCATGAGGGAGAGTGAAGGTGAGGGAGGAAGAAGAAGGTTCGGTGTTGATGGAGAGAACCAAAGGAGTAGCATGGCAAGTGTGTGGACTGTGGAGGACTGGAGGCTGAGTTTTGTTTAAAGGGAAGGCAAAGTGTGTGGACTGTGAAGGTTCGGTGTTTAAAGGGAAGGTTCCAGATCATTGTTTGAAGGTGAAAGCATCAACACCACATGTTTGGAAAAATATTTGTTTTATTTTTTTTCTTCATTAAATATGACTTGTTAATTTGTTAATTGAGAGTAGTAGTTCATTAAATATGATTTGTTAATTGTTAATTTGTTTATTTTTCATGTAAATTATTGTAGTTTTTTTAATTATTTTTTATTGTATTTTAGTAAATTTAAATTATTGTTGTTGAATTATTGGTATTAATTGAATTACATTTTAATTTTTATTATAATATGTAATATTTAAATAATATGTAAAAAGTAATGTGGGGTAGGGTATGAGGTCCATTCAAGAACCATGGTTGAGTTCTTTGAGATAGAGCAAAATTGTGTTAGAGTTGCTTAGGATATGGGGAAGTGTAAGATAATATAAAAAATGCTATGGAGACCACACAAGAACCAAAATTGGTTTCTTGGGATGGAGATGCTCTAATGGTCTAAAATATATGCAAACTAGCAAATATCTTATGCAAGTTGCATTGATATTTTTTGAACAGAGAAATAAAAAATAGTATATATATATATAAAATCGTTCCTTTTTTCTAAAAGAAGTTGTCATTGAAAAAAGTTTCGTTTTTTAATTTGAGGGAAATATTGTTTTGTTTTAAAATTTTGATTAATTTAATTATTATTTTTAATTACAGAAAACAAATGTCATATGACATAGTAGTATTCATCAATTTTGGCAATTCGTGCTGCACGATCGTGCTCGTGTCCGTCCGATTCGGGTTTGGGCTTTGACCGTGCCGTGCTTAAAAAGAACGGCTTAAAATTGTACTACCTCATTTTTTTATGGGGTTTAATCGGAATATTTTCCGATATCCTTAAGTTAGAAAATGTATTTTTTCGAATACCCTTTTATTTGAAAAATACATTTTTCCGATTTTAGAGTATAGGAAAGTATTTCAAATTAACTCCATAAAAAAAAAGGATTTGGAAACTAAAAAATGGGGGCCGATGATTAATACTAAAGAAACGAGTACCAGAATTAAAAGAGGAGAATTCATTTTTTTGACCCACCAGTTCACTTTGCTAACCCTCTTTATACGTATGGTGGGATCAGCGTATGTACAATTTTTTGTTCAATTTGCTAACTAACCCCCCTCATACGTGTAAAGGGGGATCATCAAGGAATTATGGGGTCAAAAAATAAAAACCCTTAAAAGAGTACTCGAATTGAAAAGTGGGTGTGGAAACCTAAAACTCTAAATAAACGGACCAAAGGCTAAGGCCCATGGTAGGGGCCACAGGCAGCCCATTTTAGCGTGCCACAGGGTTGTCTGTCTTCCATGAACCCTGCCTCCTTCATAATGCCAGTTTTAAGGATTAGGATCCTGAAAAAGTTGCAGGATCCATAAATTAGGATTCCACGTTCTAGGCATTACAATTTTTTTTATCACTATAATTTTTTTTTACTAACCAATTATGAAACAAAAGGAAAATTTGTATTAGGAAACCAATTGTATAACTTTTTCTGATATACAGTATTAAAATTTGAGAAAATAGATTGTGCACCGATAGCGTAAATGTTTTTTTTTTTTTATATCATCAATGTATTATTCATCATTTATGTGTTTATATGGTCGTTGACTTTTTCAAATAAAAGTAAAACAAATGAATGGTGGATGATAGACTGATGATTGACTTTCAAATAAAAGTAATACAAGTGCATACCCACTAATCTCTTAAAATTTTACTTTTATAAATTTTCGGGTTTCAAAAATGGTCGTTTGGTCGGGAAAACCATTGATTGAAAAAAAGATTTTTATTACTTGTTATGTTTAGTGGGTATTGCTTAGCACTTATTTTAATTTCGAATGACATAAATTTTTTTTTCCATAAATATCCTTATTTGATCAACATTTTTTAGAATCTATATGAAAATTATAGGGGTAATTTTGAAAAATATATCAAATATTATCATTTTCAATACCACTAATAATATTAACTAACTTTCTTAATCCACGTAAAAGTTCATCCTAAGTGCTTACCTGACAACTAATTACTCCATTCAATCCTATACGTGACTTTTAAAAATAGAGAATTGCCAATTAACCCGTGCAACGCTTGGGCTTAAAACCATCGCTAAACCAATGTTTAAAGAAAAAGAGAAAATTGAATTTCAAAAGTTAAAAATTGAAGTGGTTTATAACCATTGCATTTTTGAAATGGTTGTTAATAAGTTCAAATCCGAAATTATGTTAAAATGAGTGATGGTTAAAACCGTAGCTAAATGAGCAGTTTCAACTACTAGGTTTTATTGGAAAGCAATTTGCGGTGATTAAAACTATCGCTAAACCAACACTTCAAATTTGAAATATAGACACATTGACGTCTCTAAATTTCAGTATTCTCTCACTTTTAATGTGAAGGCTTCATTCAATTTGACGAGAATGAATTTGGAGCCTCCAATTGCATACTTTATATATATAAAAAAAAGATTTTATTTAATAAACCAACTTCGATTTCAAAAATACAGTTTTATGTAAGACCATTATTAAGCAATTGATTGGAAACCAAAAACTGTACCGTTGAGTTCATTTCGTGAACGTTGTGTTGCCTTGATTGAACTTAATTTCCATTAATCAAAAGCATGCCAAAACAAGTAGGCAACGTGTAATGTCTTTCCTTCATCAGTCCACCTAGAAAAGCCCTCATGGTTTTCCTCATCCAAATCAAGAGAGGACAATTTAATCATCTGGAGATGGATGAGTTGGAGTATCATATCAACAACTATTTTAAGCTTTAATTATAAGTAATAAGTCGCTAGTCAATGTATACTTCACATGTTTTCAAATACCAACAAATAATAATAATTCAAGACAGAAAAATGCAAGGGCCCTTGATTCACCCGTTTCTCCTAGACAGCATAAAACACTTATATCAGCCTTATTCAAATTTCATCATCTACCAAGCAACCATTATTGAGAACAACCAAAAATAAAACCTGTTTCAAACAAAGCAAACTAAACCAAGAGAGTAGAGTTTCTCTGGTTGTTTAGAGGTTATTCAATTCTTCCTCCTTTTTTTTTTCCTTTGCAATGCTAACTTCCTTAGGAGGGAAGCAAATGCACAAGAAGGTTTCTTTTCTTGTGCTTGAAATCCACAAAGCAAAGCAAAGGAAAACTAGTTTTGGTTCCAAGTTCCCATCTATTATGCTTATGGTTTTCTTTTGAATATGGCTCAAAGAAAGGGTCCAAGCAAGCTTGTTATCCAAGGTGATCATGTATTATCTGATAAGTGCTTGGAAAACCTAGAGCTATCTTATTATGAGAACAAAGATGGAAAAAGCATAGGTACTGATATGAAGAAGCAAAGGAAGAAGCCAATGTCAATTAAGCTTTCTGATTTGGAGACTCTTCAATCACCACCTTTTCATGTTCCAACTACTGCACCATCTCAACAAAAGCAGAAGAAGCCATTGGCGAGACCAACAGATGGATCACCAAATTACTTGAAGCCCACCAGATGTTCAGATGCAAAAAAGGAGGTTTTCGTAGCGAGTCTTCGGAATACTCAATCTGTTTCATCAGATGGTAAGAAAGCTAGTTTTGTTTGTAGTAAAAAACCTGCAAAAACTTTGACAAGTTCATCTAGTTTAAATATGATGAGAACATCAACAAAACCTCCTAGTTTCAAGACTTCTAGTGCTTGTCCTAGAAAATCCACCACAGAAGTTAAGTGTGCTGACGTGAATGCACTAGAGAGAGCTACCTGCTCTTCAACTTTGAAGGAATCTAAGTTCCCATCATACCTCATGCTTAATCCCGGGGGTACTGAGTCCGATGGAGCTTCAGTCATGAAGGTTTGTTCCTATAAATATTGTTCTCTAAATGGTCATCATCAACAAAGTTCTTTTCCTCCATTGAAGAGCTTCATATCAGTTAGGAGACGTCTTTTGAAGATCAAGAAGAGTATGAAGCTCGAAGCTCCGAGCCCTCAAATATCGAAGGTGTCCTGTGAGACAAAGAAGGACAACGGAATTGAGCAGGAGAATGTCTTTGATGGAGAACCTGCATATGATGAAGCTGATATGGTTAGTCCAATATTCAATACCTTGGCAAAAGAAATTGATATGGATTTCTTCATTGAAATCCATGTTAAGGAAAATGAAGGAGACATTGAGGATCAAGAAGAAATGAAGTTTGCAATTGAGGAGAACGGCTTAGCAGTGGAAGAGGATAATGTCAAGCAAGTTACTCCAAGCATGACTCATGCTGTCCCTGCGTCTGAGATTGATCATGAGGAGGATTTCAAAAACTGTTTTGACGATGTTACAATTGAAGAAGATAACGAGGGGAGCTTTTATCAAGAGCAAAATGCCAAAGATGCAGATGAAATCCACCAACCTAACTGGTTTCATGAAGAAGTGTCTATAGGAAGCTACAGCAGTGAGGTTAGCAATGACGAGGAAAACAAAGAGAATATCGAATTGGATGTTTCTGATTCCCATTATACTGATTTGGAGTGGAAGGAGGAACAATATTGTGCATCGAGCCATGAAGAGGATATTTATTCTTCTGTCTCCGCAGAGGAGACTGACTCAAAATCTGAGTCCTTTTTAGAGAGTTCACATGATGTGTCCGCGATGTGGTTAGATGACATGGTTAGCCGCAGCCATAACGCGGGCATTCTGTTTGAAAAAGCATCCCAAGAAACCAATGAAGGAAAAAGCACCAGTTCTGAAACAGAACCTCATAGCACTGATTCTTTCCTGGAAGACACAAGTGAAAGCATTGAGGCTCAAGAAACTGATTACTCGTCCAACGAAATAAGTTATGATCACTGTCCTTCAACAGAAGAAATATTCCAGCATCTGTCAGATGCAGGAGATAATAATAGAGAAAATGAAGTTCATGAGTGTGATAAGTTCAGTTGCTGTGCCACAAAGATACTTGATGAAGAGATGGTCGAAAAAAGTGAAGGCCAAAAGCTGATTGAATCTTACAAGATTGATGAGAGCAGAAAAGAAAAATGTGATGAAAGCATTAGCCAGGAGAAGCAAAGCCTTATTTCTGTTCAAGGCCTGCAATCATTGGAGGGAGATCAAGTTAAGATTAATAAGTTTGAGAGCACAAGCTTCATATGTGATGAAAAGGAGGCCGCAAGCAAGAATTGGCAATGGGCAAGCAGGCACAGGAGACCTGTGCAAGATGATGATGAGGAAATGAGAAAGATCAACCCGCGAAAGCCGAATTTCCTGCCGTTGGTTCCTGATCAGGAACCAGAAAAGGTTAACCTGAAGCATCAAATGATGGACGAAAGAAAAAATGCAGATGAATGGATGCTTGATTTTGCACTCAGACAAGCTGTCACAAAACTAGCTCCAGCTGGGAAAAGGAAGGTGGCATTGCTGATTGAAACTTTTGAAACGGTAATGTCAATACCCAAATGTGATACTCATATGAGAAACAATTCACCCTTTGCTCATGCAAGACCTATTCAAGCATGTAGCTGATGTATGCAGTGGAGGTAAAAAAAAAAAATGTTATTCTGTTAAGAGTTCTCCTTTAACCAACTACAAATTATGCAGTATAATGGAGACGAAGTTAAAAGAAATTCTTCTTTCCTTAGTTGATCTGCAGGTGAAGCTGAAACAACTTGAAGTATTATCTTACAAAGAAGCCGTGCAGTAAGACAACCAAGAGAAACAAAATCTCTGGGAATAATCTGCAAGCCTATTATGCTGCAAGTGACTTGTTATCCATCTCCTTTCGGAGCATGCAGTCATTTCATCTTGCAGGATCAAGGGATTGCCAAGGCATTGTGGATTGCTGAAATTGTTCGTCGTACTTTGATACTTTCTTTAGTTATGTTTGATGTCCTAGTACCATTTTATTATTATAAGGGGGAAGGGCACTCATGTTCTTCCTTCTAAACTGGTGATTCATTCTGTTTGTTCATATCATCATGCAGAAGAATACCTAATTGACATGTGCTTTCTTTAATCTTTTTTTTTTTCTTTTTATCTCTCACAATCAAAATTCAACTATTGAATGGGTGTATCTGCTCCAACAATATTTGAATGGTTTGTAGCCAATGGAACAATCAATGGCAAGTGAAACAAGAAAAAATGTAATGACGGTGATGTTTTTACTATTCGGATTGCATTTGATAGTTTACCATACATGCTGATGGGAATTGTAAACCGCATAGAAATATCAAAAGAACAACTTTTTCAGCAAACTAGATAATGACGATCAATGAGAAAGAGCACCGCGTGATGATATGAAGTGAAACTTAAGCTAAATATGTCTCTATTTTGATTCAAAGAAGTGGTTTTATTTTTTTTTTGGGTGTACACTAACCGTTACCCGGATCTGGTTTACCCAGAATCTGACTCATCCAGTCCGACCCAACTGAGCTCGCACTAAGGCTCGAACTCGAGACCAGTTGGTTAAGGGAGCAAGTGAGCTACCATTTGACCAACCCCACATTGGTAAAGAAGTGGTTTTATTATGAAAAACCAATGTGTTAATAATCTACACTGGGACTAGTTTTAAAATAAGCTATGGCTCAGAAAGCAAACTGCACTTCAACCTTTTTCTTTGTTGAGTGCAGCTGTGTTTAAATTCAGCAGAAGTCACAACTACAGCATGCCTTATAAACTTATTGTCTTATGGTTGATTTGGTGAAAAGTAAAAGCTCTAACAAAGTAACAAGAGAAATTCTGCATCCACCAGGGATTAATTACTTACTATATATTTAACCAAGGTAAAAGTTCCATCTAAGGACAAAATAGAGAACTTGGAGCTACAAAAGGAAGCATACATTTTTATGTTGCTTGTTCAAAATAAAAGGTTTTGGGATCAGCATCCAAGCAAGGCACAGCGACAACGGCCAGAAGCAAAAATGTAATCTAGCAGGAACAAAACAAAGCATGTGAGTATTATGCATATACAAATAACCAAAAAACATTGGGAAGGGGGTCTTGGAAGTTAAAAAACCAGCAGATTTTTCTGAACAGCAAAGAGTTGATTTTCACCCGAATCATCTGTAGGGCTCAGGAACATGCAGATTAATATATGATACAAATCAACTTAAGAACCTTCACAATAATTAATAATAAGAAGGGATAGGTAGCCATATCAAATAGACTGCACAACGTTGAGAAATAAATTGGAACCTGAAAAGTGAAATATTGTAATGATAATAAAATGACATCAATTACTGAAAATGAAGTTAGAAGAGAGTTTACATAGTTAGTGTAGCGTGTCGTGTAATCTTCAGCTAGTATACACACAATAACTAACTTTCTGTTTCTGGCAAAACTAGCTTGCAGATTTCCTAACTGAAAAACTAACTATATATCTAAGCTATTGATTACAAGTTAAATTTTGTAGATAAGCTAAGCAGGTTGATCCTTTATAGTTGGCATGCTTAACAATTAGTACTACAAGAAATTCATCACTGATATGATGATTGGAGATGTAAATAATTGTTCAAAACTGCATGGGAATTCTATTTCAACCCCTGCCCTTTTCCTCTAAGGCAGATAAAAAAAAAAAACCTAAGTAGCATTATTTTCCTAACAAAATGACTAAACTGTCACTTTGGTTCTTGAATTTGAACCTAACATTCGCTTTGGTTCCTAAAATCAAAAAAATTGCTTTTTATACCGTTAATTTGTAAATTGTTACTCACTTTAGTCCCTTGGTCATGTCGTCGTTTATGTCCATCAACAACAACCTAACTAGCCCGTTAAATGGCTAAACCAACGTTCTTTAGGTCAAAACGACGTCATTTTGGGTGATAAAAACGGAGAGGGTTAGCTTCAACGAATCAAAACCAAATCAAGCTAACCTAAATAAACTTAGAAAAAACCTATACACATTCATTACTTTAGGACAATGTTTAAGTAATTATCTAAATGCATAAAGAAAAATATTTAAGCAACTAAAAATATAAAATTAACAGTAAAATACTACAAAAGTGATTATTGATATACTCTATTAAATACATTATTTTTTTAGATAAATTTATCATTTTTAATTGTTTAAACATTAGACTTAAAACAGTAAATTGCAGAACCCTAAATTCAAACCCTTAAAATTAAGAGTATTGTTAACTAATGTTTTAATACTTCCTCCGGTCTCTATTATAAGAAAAAGTAACCAAAGTCACACTTATTAAAAAAGTTAGTTGATCGTATTTAATTTTCTCAAATTCATAAAAATATATATATATATATATATATATATATATATATAGCTACTTTAAAAAAGTTGCATTGACAATTAAACAAAAATTAAATGAAATCACTATTTTCTAGGAATATCTTAAGAATAACTGTATTATGAATAGAAAATTAGTTAACTTTTTTTTTTATATTTAAGACCAAGATAAGTATGACTTTTTTTTTTCCTTATATTAGAGATTGGAGGAAGTAAATACACTAAGAGAAAAGTTGCTTGAAAATCTAAGTTCATCATTCTTCGATATTTTAAATTTAATATTTTTTAACATAAAATTATCTATTTCATTTCCTTAACCAATATTGTAAAGACATTCTTTAACAATTTTTTAAAGTTAAATACTTGTAAATTCTGTATCCATTGCAGATTGCCAGCTAACGAGAAAAAAGTTGGTGTACAAAGTCAATGATGACAACTGACGAAAAAAAAAAAAAAAAACACAATGATGAGAATTCAGCACCAAATAAAAAGAACACGGTGATGAGAATTCAGCAACCAAATTGGAAAAACGTTGGACCATGGACTTTCATTGAAGACAGATATAATTCAAACACCAAACATGACTATTTGCTATTCTTTTGTTATTTTTTCCTCAAAGTGGAGGTCCAGACTCCAGATGACCAATGTATGTGCACGAGCTAGGAGGGATTATAAAAGAAATTTTAACTGGACTTTAAAAAATATAAATTATATATATATATATATATATATATATATATATATATATATATGTATATGTCAATCCAAGGGAAAGAAACTTTGATCACTTAAGCATGAAGTTCTGGTTTCCATCACTAAATTCATGTATAACCTATTAGAGGACACTCTGGAAAAAATAAATTTAAATCTTCCTATTATCATTTTCTCATCTAGTTACTCATTAGAGAAAGTATTTAATAGGACATTTTTTTTAAAGTTTCTAAAACAATATATGAATGATTTTTTGTTTATGTAGCAGAAGGATCAGAATGAAAGATTTTAGGAGGATATAGCAAAACTCATATTTATGTTTTTATCTTTTAGGTCTCTTTTATCCACTTGGCCACGTGCGAGAGAAGAGCAATGGAGAATCCAACCATGTATACTTTGACAGAGACGTGAGAGTTTAGGAAACTGTTGGACATGGGGAAGATTTTAAGTACTAGTAAATAAATAAATATAGAGGGCCATGTGCTTGGTTGGACCACCCACTCCAACATTCCCTTCTTTACCAACGCATAGTGGCGTGGCCAATCTTGCCTTTCTCCAAACGTGATAGATACCAGCTTGGTTGTGGTTGTCTTTTCAACCAACATAAATGCCAATTGGAAAAAAGCTACTATCTTTCTCATTGTTTGGCTTACAAGTTCACACTCAGGAATTGGTAAAATTTGGAGTATCTAACAGTAGAGGGGTAGCCAGCTGGGACTTTGAATATGCTAAAGAAAATACTACTAAATGATATTCAATTAATTATTGTATAATTATCATAACTAATCATTGACTGATAAATTAATACCATTAACTTAATTCATCAAATTTAAGTACTACTACTTCCTATTCCTAATGAATAAGGGTGCTGGGGATTGAGATGCAACCTTCTTTTTCCTTAGGACAATCAAAATGGCTAAGAATCACACACAATTCAAGTTCATTGAGTAGTTTGATAATAACATACGAACAACACCAACCTACTTACAATCACAACCAAAAGTAAATTGACACATGAACAACAATGAAAAACAATAATGTTGATGCATTCCAACGCTAAAACTGAGTAAAAATGAATGAAAGAATAGGACTTGATGTTATTTTATACTACACCGTGATAAATACACTTCAAAAGCTGATCATTTCTGAAAATTTTTGGCAAAGTCACTCAAAACATGTCAGTCAAGAAAAACCAATGTGGAATAATAGGCTTGAAATCAAGCATAAAGATTTATACAGGATAAAGTAAATAATTAGCAATACTCAGGAGCTTCCACTGAAACCTTGACTGTTCTTCATCTTTCTCATTTCCATTTCCCTTGTGGTCTGGCGACGCTGGACTTCGCTGCTAGAGTCTGATGGGTTTAAACCGTACTCACTAGTAGGTCCACTGTACTCACTGCTGCCGCCACCACCATACTCCTGGGTTTCCAGTGCCATTTTTCTGAACTTATCCATATCTTTCTTGTATTGTGCAGTGTCATAATCTGAGCTTCCATGAGAACTGTAGACAGTGCTGTGTCCAGGTCTAGTTCCATCATTAAGATCGTCCAGAGACGCATCTCCTTCCAAAGCACGAACAACCTGCAGTATATCATTATCAGTATAGCATTATCGGAGTCAAAAGAAAACATTCTTTCATAAAGCAGACACTATAACAAACTCAACAATTTAGACATGGCACTTAATCCAACTAGGATTTTAAATCAGCAACACTGAGAAATTAGCCTGCTTCGTAATTGAATTATGACAAAGTAACTTTCGCTTTTGTCAAGTACATTCATTATAGAAGAATGGATTGCAGCTTTGACACTCAGTGGAAAGCTACATAAAAGTGTAACAAATTATGGGCAGATTAAAATCCAGCATTCCATTTAAAAGCCACAAGTCTTTCCAGGAAACAAACTAAACTATCAAAATGCATTAGGCTTGGCACATTTATACTTGACAAATCATAACTAACTTTTTTACTATACCTGGCTCATCTTTGGCCTACGCTTTGCAGAATATCGTATGGATGCTGCAGCACATGCCACCATGCGAGCCATCTCATTGGGGTCATACTCATTCTGGAGCCTTGGATCAACCAGAGAATCAAAATTTTCTTCTTCCAAAGCACGTGTGAGCAAAGGTCTTGCCTGTGTTGACAAGACAAGATACAGTTAAATAGCAGTTTCATGGCACTTTGCTCTCCCCAAACGAGAAAATAAACACAGAAACCTTTATTTTATGAATGCAAAAGAAAACAGGAGCATTATAACACTTACCCAATCTACCAAACTATCCTCCTGGAAAGTATGACTTGAATCAACAGGTCGACGACCGGTAATTAACTCCAAGAGCATAACTCCAAAGGAGAAAACATCCGATTTGTCTGAAAGCTTTCCACTTGAAGCATATTCTGGAGCCAGATACCTGTAAAGAGCAATTTGGATGAGCTAGAATCAAAGTTTACACAACGCCAAATAAGGGACGGCGTCCTTGCTTTGTTCATAACCGTTGGTGACACTAAATAATCCTAAGCGTAAGATCTGAAATCACACCATTACAAACTTAAAACAGTTGTACGTGTCAAAAAACACAGCACAGCACATTTCACTTGAAACTTTCAGCTACGAAAACCTACTCTCTCTCTCTCTCTCTCTCTCTCTCTCTCTCTCTCTCTCTCTCTCTCTCTCATTTACTCAACCTATTAAAATGGATAAGAACAAGTGCTAATCATTGCCAATTCCAAGGTTATTGAGAAGATAAAAAGACTGTTCTTACCCAAAAGTCCCCATCACTCGAGTGGAAACATGAGTATTGAAATCCGAAGTAAACTTCGCTAAGCCAAAATCTGCAACCTGCCACATAAAACAACAATTGTCATCTAAATCAACATTGTTTTATTGATGTTAAACAATCCCCTTGCAACTTCTATAACATATTAATGGGTGCATCCATGATCCACAATCAAAACCAATCAGGTAATCAAGAATGACTGAATCTCCTTATCTTTGGGAGCAGGGGTAAGGAAGGACAGATTATTATAATAATCAGGCTAAATCAGGTAAAAATTTGGCAATTATTTCCTTCAATTCAGCAAACGCCAATAACTAAAAATTCCAAGATGACTCAAAATGGAACATACCATAGCTTCAAACTTAAAATCCAGAAGGATGTTAGCAGCTTTGATATCACGATGGATGATCTTAGGATGACCTGAACATACAGACGATAACAATGAACATTTAAGCTGAATAATTTAGTTAAAGCTGAGGAAATCACAAATTCACAATGTAATCCATAAAACATACAATCCTCATGAAGATACGCTAGTCCTTTTGCAGCTCCTAAAGCAATTTTTAGCCTTGTGGGCCAATCCATAGTAGGACGCCCTTTTCCTGAAATTAAATTAACCATTAGATCCCGGCTACCAAAATCACCATTTCACACTATAGAGCAGTTCCAGCTCAATTCAGCTTGAAACAGAATAAACGAAGTGCATTGAATTTCGAATATTACAAAAAATTCTCAAACAGAAAGCAAGAAACAGATGTGCCATACCATGCAAATGGAACTCCAACGTATTGTTTGGAACAAATTCATAAACAAGCAGCCTGTTTGTCCCAGTGATGCAGTAACCAACCAAAGAAACAAGATGCTTGTGATGAACCCTGCTAATTATCTCTACTTCAGCTTGAAACTCACGCTCCCCCTGCCCGCTTCCAGCCTTTAGCTGCTTTATCGCAACCTCCTTGCCATTGGGAAGAACACCTCGATGCACATATCCAAACCCGCCTTGTCCAAGGAGGTTAGCATCGGAGAAGCCATCTGTTGCTCGTGCCAACTCCTCATACGTAAAGGTGCTCTTCGAGAAGCCAAGTGACATGCCAGGAGAAAGAGGTGGAAGTGGATTCTCGCCACCTGAATAGTTTGAGCCTGAACCACCACTGCTGCTCACAAAAGGTTGCGGTGGAGGTGGAGGTGATGGCTTTGGCGGCAACACTGATACCACATGATCGGAAGGAGGGGGAGCATTGTTTTGCCAATAAGCCGGTGGTCTACCATAAGGATCAACTGCCAATTGTGAATAAATTAGCATAAATTAGTAGTTAATAATGATCATTATTCATTAGGACTCAATCACTCAAATATCTTTGAACAACACCAAATTTCATCAAACAAGGTAAGAAGTCATTTTTTCTAAATAAGAGTATCTTCAGTGCTTCCCTAGTTAACTGAGAATGAACTAAATCAAATCCAAATAAATACTCACTAAAAAAAACTGAATTTTGTTTTGAAAAATGATACTATATCTCCAAAAAAAAAAAAAAAAAAAAAAAACTGCCATCTTCTAAATAATACCCCTAATAGTCTAATACTAAATAATTAAAAGTAAATAAATGCATGTGATATTTTCTTTATTTTCGTTAATTAGGAGGATTACTAAGATGCCTGGTTAGGAAAATTGAGATTTATTCTTAAAAAAATAAAATTTTAAATAAAAATATTTATATTGCCAGCTTAGTGCAGTTGGTAATTTGGAATCTAGATGGCTTAATGTTGAAAGTATGCAAATTTGAATTCGTCAACGAATTAAAAGATGAGAAACAAAATTTAAAATACTAAAAATGAAAAAAAAAAAATCCATAGTGAGATTTATGTTTCCATTAAAAAAAATAAAAAAACAAAAAATAAAATTTTAGAGTGAAAGATCTAACCTTTAGGAGCATGTGGTGGTGGTGGTGGAGGAGGAGGATAGTATTGATCATCGCGTCTTCTCTTCTTCTTCCTTAAGCAAATGCACAACACGCTTAACACCACTATTATCCCCACTACCCCCGCCGCGATTCCCACGATCACTCCCGTCGAAATACTCGACGACGACGACGGTGGTGATGGGGTAGAGGATGAAGACGGAGGAGGAGGAGGAGAGAGACGATTCGCTGGAGGCGAAGGAGTGTCGCTGTTGCCTCCTTTTGGCGGAGTGGAAGGATTCGACGGCGGAGGAGAAGCGGAAGGAGTGTCCGGTGGCGGAGAAGCGGAAGGAGTGGAGGGAGAGGGAGGGGTGGCGACTGGGGTGGTTGGTGGGGGAAGAGAGGGAGTGGAAGGAGGGGGTGCGGGAGGTGAGGGGGACGGAGGAGGGGGAGAGGTGGAGGGTGCCGGAGGAGAAGTGGCGTTGGTGGAGGGCGGCGGAGGGGAAGTGGTTGGCGCCGGAGATGCGCCGGGAGAAGGGGCGGTTGACATTGGTCGAGAGCAGAGAAGAGTGTGTGAGAGAGATGAAATGAAAGCAAAAGGGAATAAAAGAAGAATCTAAATATCTGTTTTGTTTGTGATTGTGTGTGTTTCACGCGCTCTCTCTTCCTCTATTACTGGTAGAAGAAAAAGAAGTAGTTGTTAGTTGTTACTTGTTGATGAGAATAGAATTTGAGAGGAGAGAAAGGTGAGAAAAGTGTTGATTCTTTTGGTTTTGAAGCTTTTTATCTTTTCTCTCTATCAATCAGAAGTTAAGTGGGTGTGGGTGTGGGTTTAGCCAACACTCAACAGGCAACGACAACACGATTGTCCCGCGCTTATTTCTCTTCTCCATTTTACCTTATATTATAATACTATAAATTAAATTAAATCAAATACTGATATTTTTTTTGTTTACATGGGAGGTCTGGGACTAGAACCCATGACCTGGGGAAGGGGGAAATCCTAAGTGTCCCTGCAGCCACCAACTGAGCTGTCTTACGCGGACAATATTTTTTTTTTTGGAACCTACGCTTTGTGACATGTTAATAAAAAAATAATCATAAGAAGTACTGTAGGTTTAAAATGCAAATTAATGTTATTAAATTCATTGATTCTCAACCGAGATTTACTCATTGTGTGTTTTTAAATGTGTCACAAGACACCCACATTAAACTTATAAAAAAAATATCCTAAATATTGGTTTGGACGAAAATTAATTTTTGTTTCAAAATGTAAAGGTAAAGATTATGGAAGTTATTAAAAAAAACCTAAATTTAAGTTCATCATGAATGATCAATTATGACGTATACAACATTATATCTATCTGGAATTTAGTTAGTTTAATTAAATTTATATTTATTTCTAGATGTGAATATATAGTCATTTAATATTATGTTATTACTTATTGTGTTGTTATCTTATCTTTTGAAACAACTTTACTGATATAATAAATTGTATGGATGAATTTATGTTTGAGTTCATCCAACTTTTCTATTTAAAACTTTTTCAACGTCAATTATTTGGGTGGTCTAGGCTTTTCTAAGATGCATTTTGTAGTATTAGGCTAAATTTTAGGGGTGTAAATCTTTTCGAACCATGAGATTAATAGGATTGAATCAGGTCTGAAAAAATCAAGTTTGGCCTGGTTTAATGGTTCATCCAATCTATTTTTTTTTTTTCTCTAGATCATTATTTAATGATTTGGTTCATGGTTTAACAATTTGTGAGGTCGCAAAATTTGGATTAAATAGGATCAGTTAGCTTATTTTTATAATTTTTTAATCAAATTACAATATTTTTTTAGAAGTTATGTACTTATGTTGTGGTCTGTTTGAATTTTTTTTAAGAATGATTGGGTGTACTTATCTTTAAATTGTAGTTGATTCGGAATTTTTTTTAAAACAATTTTGAGTTTCCAAGTTTTCATAATTTACTATCTTTATATAAAAAGATGTTTATTCTAGACACCACGTTTGTCGTTGAAATTTTTGAGACATCACATTTATCGTCGAAGTTTTTCTTGCAACAGAGCGATTGTAGAGAGATAATCATTATCTCCAACCAAAATTATAATTTGAATTAAATAAATTATTCAAATTTTTTCAAATCATTATCAGCATGTAAAATCATTATCCTCAGTTTGCTTTAAAAAAAATCATTATCTTCAGTTTGCTTTAAAAAAGAAATCATTATCCTCAGTTTATTGGGGAAAAAAATCATTATCCTTGTAACACCCACTAATTTCATTCCCACTTATTCAATAAAAATAAATATGTTTCTATGTATTTTTGAATAAAAATAATTATGTTTATATGATGTTTTATTGATGTATTTTAATATAAAAATATTAAGTTTTTATCTTTGGGATTAATTGGTTTGAGTATTAACCTAAGTGAAATTTGAAATTTTAATAAAGATATCCGGTTATCGATTTCTGATGACCGATTATTAAACTAGTCTGAGGCCAATTATGTGAAGTTTCACACACATAATAATGCAAAGCTCACAAATCCAGCACTTAGAAGACATATAGACATGATTTGGGGTGCCTAAAGGAAGGTGATTCACCCGAACCAAGTCACCTTCATTGCTTTTGTTCCCCATTACCATAATAATCGCCCACTTTCACTATAAGGCATGTGAACCCTTGCTTCCACCAATAATAGTCCTTCAATCATATGAGTTTTTTTCATCATTCAAGCCTTGAGAATTCTTATAAGTGTTATCTTGAGTACCTAACTTAGAAACACAACAATCCATTAAAAGTTGCTCAACATAGAACCAAGCCGTCTAGTTTTGTTCAAAGATTTTCCTTGAGGTATATCTTGAGTTATCTTCATCCAATTTTCATGATTTCAATTCCTATAGATTATATGATATGTGTATTTTGGTATTGATTAATTTTGAGACCTTTAATCCTTTGTCATCATGCTCAAATTCCTTGACTTTTGAGCTATGATTGATATTGTCAATTTCTGAAAACTAGTGCCAACCAACAACTTGCGCTCGATATTTAAGCTAGTTCGAGTCTGATTCTTGAAACGAGTTTCCATAAATGTTTTTACTCTTTAAATTATCTTCAATTTGATATATAGTTTGTTCAATTTGGATAATTAGAGAAAAATTTATGCCTATTTTGTCAAACTATGTTTAAGCTGAAAAATGTTGAAATCTTGCTTTGAGCACTAAACTTGCAAATAAAATTATTTTTATTTTAAGTGACCAAGAACCTCAATCTAAGTACTCGGCCCATCAATCTAACATCTATGCCCTTAAATCATGTATCTAAATTTTTCTAAATCTTTTGATTGGATTCTAAAGTCTTGACTCTTGTCCTTATTTAGATCAAGCCTGTTGTTATTGTTGATCTTGATCCCTATGTGAGTCGCGAACGTGAAAGTGGTGGTTAATATTGATACTTTGTCGTTGTTATTAAGATTCCAAGGTATGGGAGAAGTTAATCATATTGCTAAGAAAGTAATTAATGGCTCGAAGTGTAGCCAAAGCTTCCATAAGCGCAAAGGAATGGTTGTGAACATCATGACATGATTACTAACTTGGAGGTCAAGATAATCCATGATGAGCTTTCGTACAGTTTTTAAAATCAAATTGTTATCTATTTTCAATAGCTTATGTCGCTGTAATTTGGTTTAATTCATAATATGACATGGTTAGTTGTTAAATTGACTTGAATATGCATAATCATGGTTTTAATGGACGATTGATGGCATCGTTGTTTACGATAATATTAATGTATTTTTAGTTTCTGACTTGAAAATAAACTTTCACAAAAGCAATATTCTGACTTGAAAATAAGCAATATATCTGGTGTCAATGTTCCAAATTAGTTTATGAGAGATTGAGAGATGTAGTTGAGATGCGTCAATGTAAAATTGGTTCTTTTCCCTTTTTTTTATTTGGGTCTCCCAATCACAGCAGCAAAAGTATACATAGCATTATAATTATCCTATTATAATCTTAGACTAATACTATGAGTATCAATTACTCGTTGGGTGAGTAATCATTTGGAGTTTGTATAACTCCTTGGCCGAGGTGAAACTGCTCTGATACCATAAATGTAACACCTAAGATTTTATACCCTTAATTCCCCCTTATAATAAAATACGGACTTGAAAATTCCTTTTTATTTTATTAAAATCAACCGTCAAACAGACGGACTTTTGTTTGTTTTTAGGACTATTCCCAAAATTTAACCTGTTATAAATAGTTTCAAACAAACAATTAATAGCCAGCAGGGCTTCCGGCTATATTTCTAAATCATGTCAAGACCTTATTGGCTCCAGATATAACAGAGACATCAAATATTCAGAGTTCAGCGGAAAGTACAAAGTTTGATCATTAAAAACTAAAACCTAAAATTTTCTCAAAACAAAACCTCCTAAACCTCACTTAAAAATATTTATAACACATTTACATCAAAAATAGTGTAGGAGGCTTAGGTTCATAATATCCACCAAAACCCATAATAACCCTACTCTCCCTGTAAGGGAAAGTACTCCTGCTCGGCCGGGGGCTGTGCCAACTCAATCTCCGTACCTGAAAATGTAAGGGAGTGAGCATTGCACATGAAATAGAAAGCAGTTTCTAACTAGACATAACAACCCACTAGGTCAAGCACAATTAGCAAATAAGCATATTTTCACATATAGAATACCACACTCATTTCATTATTTCCATACTCGTTACTTATTTCACATTTCCATCTTCATTATTCATTTCAACGTCCAATTTCACTATTCATTTCAACATTCATTTCCCTTATTAATTTACTCATTTCACATACTTATTTCATTTCAATATCCATTTTCATTCTTCATTTCAACACCCCTTTCCTTTTTCTTTCCATTTCATTCTTTAAGATGCATCACACACCATTGTACTTCACCTCCACACTGGAAGGTACCTCATACATTTCCTTATTTAAATTAGGTGTCCCTCAGGTCAGAGGTCAACACATTTTAACATTTTATTCATTTCGTGCCCCACAGGTCAGAGGTCAACACATTTTAACATCTTATTCTTAAAAATACATTTCGCGCCATTGTACTTCACCTCCACACCGGAAGGTACCTCATACAATGTGGCCTAGGGATACTTCACCTCCACACCGGAAGGTACCTCATATCGTTGTACTTCACCTCCACACCGGAAGGTACCTCATACAAGTTGGCCTGCAGGTACTTCACCTCCACACCGGAAGGTACCTCATACCATCGTACTTCACCTCCACACCGGAAGGTACCTCATACATTTGGCCTATGGGTACTTCACCTCCACACCGGAAGGTACCTCATACCATCGTACTTCACCTCCACACCGGAAGGTACCTCATACAATTTGGCCGGTGGGTACTTCACCTCCACGCCGGAAGGTACCTCATACAACCACCCAGATTATACTTAATCATTAATCTCATGATAAACAATTCATTCATAAACACATTTAACCACAATCAACACATAATCTTTCATGTAATTTCCGTATTCATTTCCTTTCTTAGTTACCACATTCATACCAAATAGTGTTCTCTTTCATAGCCCAACATTTAGATTTTACATATATCATCTTTTACTTTGTTTTGCACGTAATCCTTTTACTTCCATTTCCTATTTTCACATGTTCAATTCATAAACCATAACCCTTATTCACAATTGATAATACTTAACATTTATTCTCATTTAGAATTTAGAAACAACTACGCACATTCATCTCATATAGTCATTTTCATTCCATCTTCTTCCTATATCAATTTATTCCACAACACATACTTATATTAGCTATAGCAATTAATTATCATTTGATTCACAACTTTACCAATAAAAGCAACAATCATAGAAATCCTTTATGTCCACTTCATTAACACATTACCCAATTCCTCATGTATTTCAATATAATCATTAACCAAATTTCATTTATCAAATGATTGATTCTTAGGGTATTGGGTTTCCTTTACCTAGTCTTAACATCAAATCATCATGCATATTTAATTAATTAGAATTTTATGTTTCATAACCTAGGGTTTTATAATCTAATTTTCTCCCCTAACACATAATCCTAACAAGCATTATATACTAACTAGACCCAACTCCCTAGAACAAGGCAAAGCTCACTATATCCACTCCCTTACCTCAAGTCCTTAGAGATTAGGAGATTCTAGCTTGCTCTACTTTGAGCTTTTCCACCAATAAGCTTATAACCAACAAGAGAGGGAGAGAACCTAAAACAAGAGTCATAAAGAGAAAGGGTTGTCATTTATGACATGGTTCATATCAAGACTCAAGAAAATTAGAGTTTCATAGCTTAGAAGTTGAAAACCACCATGGTTTGTAGAGAGAGAAAAGAGCAAACGAATTTTTGAGAGAGAAAGAGAGGAACCCACACACAACACTTACTTGAAGATGATAATAACAATCCTTGATGATGGAATGAGTGCCACCCACTTGATCCTTGGTCAAATGGAAGTGAGAGAAGCTTGAACCCTAGAGGAGAGAGAAAGCACGAATTTTAGAGACGGAAAGAGGGAAACCCACAACATAATACTTACTTGGAGAGGAGAATAGCAAGATTTGATGATTGAATGAGTGTGAAATCACTTGCCTTGGCTTGATTGTGGAGGAGCAAGTGAAACCCCTATGAGGAAGAGAGGGAGTCGCGTATGAGAGGAAAAGAGGAGAAGATGAGTTTGAGAGAGAGAATGGATTATGGGGGAGAGAGTGTAGAGTTTTATTTGTTTGGGGGAGGAAAAATGAGTGGCTATGATTTAATCCACAAAAAGAGATTCTCTTTTGTGTGGTGGAGAGTGCACAACGTGCACTCTTCTTTTCTTTTTTTTTTTTGTACAGACCCTAAAATAATCGATTATCTTGACCTGATAATCGATTATTCCTTCAATGCAACATTTCTCAGTACATTCACCAGAGCCTAAATAATCGATTAACTCCATGAATATAATCGATTATTACTCAAAATAATCGATTACTTTACCCTTGTAATCGATTAAATTGCTGCAACTTTTTATTGTTTTCATCAGGGGCCTTGTAATCGATTACTGACCATCTAGTAATCGATTATTGAGTGGAAAAGTTATAATTTGATGATTTTCTAACTCCAATTCATTTCCTTAAGACCCCATACTCCTTTAGGCTTGGTTTGATACTTGAAACCTTTCCCAATTCTTGGAAATTCATCCTAAATAGTTGGCATAATTTCCTATTATGCTGGAATCAAAATTAGGGATGTTATAGAATTAATTAGTTTTGTTTGTTAATCATGATTATATTTAAAGGATATATTGAGGGAAAATGCAAGAAAAATATTTTGGACCTTAAAAATAGTACTTTTGCAGTTTAGTCCTTGGGAAGGACTTAAGAGACAATATTGAAAAGGTATTTGGAGGGAAAGTGAATAAATATTAATTTTTGAAAAATTGGTCGCGTTAATCGATTAACCTGACTGTTAATCGATTAACGATGGTGCTGAAGCTGAAGATAGTGGAGTTTGATGACTCAATCAGCTGGGAACCATGAATTTGACACCTAGCAAGGCCAGAACACGTCCCTGCTACGTGTTGGCATGCATGGTGCTCAATCTTGGCTATAAATCCAGGACCATGGTTGAAGGAATGGAGGAAAGAAGGAGTTGCATGCTAAAACTCTGCAGAGATTTCATCTCAAGCACCCTCTGGTTTTTGATTTCGTTCTCCTTCCCTACCCACACACTTGTTGTGAGCTTTACACCATTTTGAAGCTTGCAGAGAGACCTTCGATTTAAGCTATAGATCGTGCATTTTGGTGGCTTGTGCTAGGAGGACTTGATCTGTGAAGTGGAGTGTTTAAAACTGAAGAGAGCAGTTTCAGGACTCGAGTTGCTTGCTTTGAGTGGAGATTGTGGTAAGTATAAGTCACCATTTTATATCAAATCGATTTCTAATCAAAGCTTGAAATTTGTAGTTTCTATTCTGATCTCATTTGCTCATTTTCATGCCCATTTGGTTTGTCAAATTTGCTGCCAAATGTGCTTACCCGAACATGTCTTGGACCTGAAAACAGAGCATTAAGAGGTTGGAGTTTTTGGCACTTTTCTTGTTGAAATTCGATTCAAAAAGCTTCATTGAGGTAAGGGAGAAGCTTTGCTAATGCTAGAATAGATTGTGGTATTGAATTGAACTTAGGATGAACCACCACGAGGTTCAAAGGGCACTAGGATGAGGTGGAATGGCTTGGAGGCCAAATGGACCTGAAAAGTGAATTAGAGCAAGTTAGAATATCCCCATAGAAGCAGTAGGAATGATCAATTTGGACTGAAATGGCTTGAATCAAAATATGACATGTTAGGTTGTGATTTTGATTAAATTGGGGAAAAATTGGGAAATTCTGTCAATATGTGATTAATTGCTGAAATTGATGTTTTGTATGAGTTTAATGTGATGTATTTAAGTTGTACTTGAGGTTATTTTTGATTAAAATTGAGTTGATATGAGTTTGGTATTCAAAAACCAGTTTCAACACTGTTTTACTGATATATTTAATCAATTAACCCGACTGTTAATCGATTAACACGAGTAAAGTTTGATCAGTTTGGAATTGTATACATGGGTAATCGATTATCAGGCTGGATAATTGATTAATAGATCAAATTTTGTAATAAAAATCAGGATTTAATTATTTAATCGATTAACAAGGTCTTCTAATCGATTAAAGGCTGAAACTGAAACTTTTTGACAAAGGTTTTGGAAATGACGAATTAGAATACCAAAGCATATATTATGTAACCTCAAGTAAACTTAAATGACACTTATGCTCGTGGATTCATGTATAGCATTTGCATTTTGGTTTCCCACAGTGGTGGAGACACGTCCGTGAGGCGTGGGCATACCTCTTGGTTGGTGAAACTCGAGGGGCATTCGTGTGAATGTTAGCTGGGTTTTAGTGGGCTTCCGTGGGGACGTCGAGGTATGTCGGTGACCGGGGTTGCACCTTTTGTTCCAGAAATACACACGGAGGTGTGGGCATGTCTTCAAACGCCGGGCTCGAGAGACGTAGTCTTGCGGGATACGTCGGCGTCACTTCTATGAGCTCTAGGAGTGTCGTTTAATGGCGGGCATGTTTTAAAGGTGTCACGGAAGCCTATTTGTTGTGTTGGCCAACGATCATGCATTGATAGACAAGAGGCAATGAGTTTGCATGTAATAAATGTTGTTATTATTGGTAGTTATTAAATTACAATCTTAATGATCATGATGTATATTGATAATTAAGACTTGAAAATAAATGTTTAACATTTATGAACATGGATAATGAAATTAAGAAACTATGACTTTTCATCATACGAAATTAATGTGATAAGGTTATTCATTTGGGCTTTAAAATAATTTATTATC
The DNA here is from genome assembly GCA_037953625.1 of Crotalaria pallida. NCBI lineage: Eukaryota > Viridiplantae > Streptophyta > Magnoliopsida > Fabales > Fabaceae > Crotalaria > Crotalaria pallida. Next base: position 95,709,329 of record CM075655.1, read on the forward strand.
GCTCTCTATTTGATTATGCGTTAGTAATTGCTGACTCCCTAGCCCTTTGTAGGTGATGGCTCGTTTTCTGGCATTCATTGAGATTCGTCCGCTCCGTAGCGGCGTCTGGGACTACGAGGGTCGTCGGGCGATTTTTGAGGGTGATGTGGATATCATATTCCGTCATCCTAATCCCCTGGCCTGCGTGCGACCCCGTAGGCTGCGTCTTCCTATGGTCTACATCCTGCATGTACCACCGGTTTATATCTATCGTCACGGTACTCCGCCTCCATCACCACGTCCTGATTATCGTTTTTACTACTCTCGTGTTAGGCGTTCCGCTACCCGCACTCGTCCTTCCACCAGTGATACTGAGACTGTCACTCCTCGCCCTGGTCCGTCCACTAGGGTGCATTTTGCACCTTCACATGATGCAGTGCCTCACAGTGTTGCACCCACAATGCCGGATGAGGAGGAGGAGGAGGACCCCGTAGAGGACGAGGACGGGGGAGCTGTGGACCATTCTTCTGGTAGCCAGTGGGGTGATGATGACCCCTGAGTACGGACAGGATGAGATCCATAGTATGACGCAGTAGTTGCAGCTTTTGGAGGAGTCAGAGATCAGACATCAGTGTGGGTGGATCATGGCACAGCTCTCAGCATACTCCTTTATTTTGAGTTGTATGATACTGTATATATTCTAAGAGGAGTACGTGAGGGTTGTTATTTTATACTTACTGGTCTGTATCTCTGTACTTTGCTATCTCGACTCTTGACTACATCTGATGTACTGGTTTTATATATATATATATATGTATGTATGTATGGGCTCTGGTTGCGTGTTGATCTTGATATCTTTTTTAATTACTCGCAACCAACATAAAGGTTTTAAAATCGTTTCCGCTGATCTCAAATTTAGTACACAACTATTTCATTGAATTGGAAAGTAGTTTTCAAAAGCAGTTTTTACTTTTTATAAAGGAAATTATTTTTCCACGAAAATTCTATAAGATTATTTCACTACTAAATGTGTAATCTATTTAATATATATAAAGTTATGTTTTCAAATAGAGTATATATTTTTGAGGGTGCCGCAAATAGCATTTTTAAAACTTGTACACTACATAAAAATAATCGTTAAAATTCAAGAGATTCAATCCAAAAAAACTGTTAAAATAATCGTTAATAATAATAATTATAATTATAATTATAATAATATATGTGCGAAGTTACTAAAAAACCTATTTTTTAACTATATAAAGCCTAAATATTTAAGGGCATATAAGTGAAATTGTCGGGGACGGGGGAACCAATCCCATTCCCCGCCCCGAAATCTGTTCGGGGGAAAAATCCCCACCATCCCCGCCCTCGATGGGGAAAAATTCCCGAACTCGGGTTATACCCGAACGGGGCGTTTCCCGCGGGGAACCCCATCTGCAGTCTCCCATTGTCATCCCTATGAATAGGCCTACAAAATTAATCAACAAATATGCCTATACCACAATTGTCACCTGTTAATCAATCAATAGTGAGTAAGTGACACTTGTCACTTTCTTTATGGTGTAGGTCTATTTGTAAGTTGATTTTGTAGGTTTATTAATATTTTTTATATTCTTGCAAGCCTTCAAAGGAATTTCCTTTTGTGGTGGAAATGATGAGAGGAGGAAGATAGCATGGATGAAATGTGAATCAACATGTAAAAATAAGGAGAAAAGGGGATTAGGAATAAAAAATCTATTAGTATTTAACCAAGTTCCTTTAGCTCAATGGCGCTAGATGATACTAGCTAGAGAGGAGGGAGGTCTATGGGAAAAGGTTTTAAAGTCTAAGTATTTGATGGAGTAGGATTGGGAGGGGTAGGACCAAATAGAAATAGTTCATGTAACATGAGGATATGAGAAGGTTAGTGATTGGTATCGAAGATGGTAACTCGGTAAAATTTTGGGAGGATTTTGGTTAGGAATGCAATAATTTAAAGTTTTTTCTAGACTTTTCATGCTGTTTGAAAAAAAAAATTGAATCACATGCATGCTTTATTTCCTAATAATTTAGTGTGTCTTTCCTTAATTACTTAATCATAAACATTATATATTATTTTTAAGATACTTGATTTGTTATTTTTACTTCAATTTAGGACAAAACTTATTATGTTTTTTTACCAAGATAATGAGACAAGAGATCAGTTGATTATTATTAACAAATCACTTTTCATGATAAACATAAATTTATCTTTAAAAAGCTTAGATTAAGGATCAAAGGGCCATATAATTTGGTTTAATGCGCTCGGGCAAACTCCATGACTAGACAAGCCTTTTATGAAGGTACTAAAATTTGGTTTGATGTAATTGCCAATCACTTTGTAGCTGATACTTTTGGTTGAGGCTTATGCCATAAATGATTAATAATACCCACCTCTTCTTTTAAATTAGAGGGACTATCATATAATTTGATATTTATGTCATTCAAGGAAATAAAATTAGTATTTAGCCAACTTAATACAGCTTCTTCTTGCACAATCACAACAATTGACTAGCAAAATCTATCAAAATTGATAAATGATTAGATTATTTAAGTATGATTTTTATATTTTGAAATAAATTAGTCTTCAATTATCAATTGGAAAATATCCTTGACCCTGATTTTGTCATTTTACAATACGCGTTTCTAAAGAATATGCAACATTGTTGTATAATACACTTTTGAAATGGTAATTAAGTGGTATATAAATTTAAAAATATTCATAATATCAGTAAAATATTAATATATTGTCGTGAAAGAAATTCAAATTTTCATCCTAAAACCTCCATAAGATCAGTAAAAGATTACTCAGTATGTAAGCTGGAGTTAAGTGTTATTTTCAGCGTTGCAAAGATCCTCCCATTGAAATGGTCATGAAAATTAGACCAAGAGAAGACTAATTGACAGCCTGCACATTCAAAAAAAAATTTTGTGTGTACTCTTTGATCAGTACCATAGGTGTTCTCAAGATCACCTTTAATATCAAGGAACCCTTGAAACTAATCTTGCACGAAGTCACATTTCTATGCCTCTCCCAGCGGGGTGTGTTAACCGAAAATCGAACCTAAAATTTCTTAATTTCAGCTTCATTCTCAAGTTGACAGGATTGTACGTACCACCTGATGGTCGCACGTTCGAATGTTAGAATGATCAAATATCATATACAAAACTCTCTTTAAAACTGGTAGGTTATTTCAGCCAAAAAAATAAATTAAAACTGGTAGGTTATTATTCAACCTTTAAGGACACGCTTTAACTCCTAAAATGGAAGCAAACAATAGTATATATTGCATTATGACACTTCACACAAAGAAAAGTGGCCCACCTTGTTCCGCGGCATGTGCAATTGAAGAAAATGAGTTGGAACATGATTAAATTCTTTGTTTTTTTATCTTCCTCTAATACTATTCTCTTGTCCACAAGTCATGGATAACAAAGGAAAACAAAGATTAAAAAATTATTTTGAAGAAAAGGATAGCTATGATAAATATAAATAAATGGGAAAGAGCAAAAGGCGAAAAAAATAAAATAAAATTTGAATATGAAAGCTAGTTGTCTAAACCCTATTATATAGCGTTAATATACCTCTGTGGCTCTACGCCTCTACCCAATACTATTACATAGGAGGATAGTTCCCTTTGATTGGGTAATTGAGTGAGTCAAAGATAGGTAAACCGTTTTTAGAAATATTCCAAACAAATTTTAATTTAATTTTTCTTTATTTATTTGTATATATATAGTAGTAGCTATTAGCAATGAACAGCTGGATACCAATAGCAATTAGCTATAACCATACTCGCTACTCGCTAGTCACCACATAACGCAAGTAAATAGTGACATCCTTCCAGAAAATTCAAACTATAAATTAGTAGTATATTATAAACGCCAACTAAGGCAACTAATCGAGAGCGATAAAATAGGTAATGTTGGTGTGTTTGTTTAATATAAGTAAGTGATTGAAAATGCTATCTTAATTTTTATAAATATAAAAATTTTATTTAGAAGGGTTGCTTATTATATTATCAAAAAACTTAATCATTATGTTTGTATTATTGGATACTTGATATACAGTTCAAAATATCTTGTTATCGGGTTAGGCTCAAATGCATGTTAACAGGAAACATGCATCAGTGCATGGAGCCTTGATTGCCGTTGATTTCCTCTCATGTGGCATGAACAGTTGGGATTGATAAGGAACACTTGTTGGTCCGGTTTTTTGTATAGTTAGAAACTATTGCCGTTGATTTCCTCAGCAACAAAGGTCATAAATTAAATAGATGGTATCATAAATTATTTTCTCCGTTCATTTTGTTTGGTCTTTTAGATTTTTTTTTGTTCTATATCTTTTATCGTTTTACAATTTTAATGCATAAACATATTTTTCTTTCCAACTTTAATCCTTTATTCAAACATTTCTATCACTCCTCATTAATTATACTTCTATCATATATCTCATCTATAAATCATTATACATTAACTAATGAACATACTTATTAATAAAAATTAAATACTACTACAATTTTCAATATGGATTAAATATGGACATTTTAGACAAAATACATATGAAACTTACAATAATCAACATTTTCTTAATCTGTGTACCCAAACATAGGAACAGAGGGAGTAAATTGGTATTACCTTCATTTCTAAATATAAACTTTTTTGACACTTTTATTTTGTCCTTATTTATAAGACCTTATATTAATTTTTAATAACAATTAATTACTTCTTTCCAACATCCCTATTTATATACAGTAATACTTTTCATCGATTTTTCAATACTATTAATATGGTTAATTTTGAAAATACATATAAAATACTCATATTTTTAATATCATTAATTAATTAACCAACCTTTTTTGGTATACGGTTAAAAACTTAAAATATCTTAATTATATACAATACATTTTCTTAATCTGTGTACCCAAACATAGGAACAGAGGGAGTAAATTGGTATTACCTTCATTTCTAAATATAAACTTTTTTGACATTTTTATTTTGTCCTTATTTATAAGACCTTATATCAATTTTTAATAACAATTAATTACTTCTTTCCAACACCCCTATTTATATACAGTAATACTTTTCATCGATTTTTCAATACTATTAATATGGTTAATTTTGAAAATACATATAAAATACTCATATTTTTAATATCATTAATTAATTAACCAACCTTTTTTGGTATACGGTTAAAAACTTAAAATATCTTAATTATATACAATATATTTTTTTTTCCAAAAAGTACAAGACATTGTATAATTTTTTGCATAAACATCGCAATTAAGAAATAGATAATGAATTAAATTTCTTATAAGCAATTTATCAAGTTATAAAAAAAATTAATTACACAACTATGAAAGTTGCGAAAAAAAAAATTAAAACATCAAAAAACTATGTTACAGTAATAATAATTCAAGACAAAAGTAATGTAAGTAGGTGGGGTTTGAACCCACAACCCTCCCGATTTTCAACGGATGCCGTGACCACTGGACTAGTCATCAATATTTGTTTAAATGTGGTTCGTATATTATATATTACCGCTTGTTATCGATTTTTTTAAAAAAAAGGAAAAAAGGACTGTTCATCTTCTTTTTCGTGGCTCTCCATCATCCTCTATCCATTTTGCTGCAGATCCGCAAAACCTGGTGAAAGGAAACCACTTTGACTCATTAAACATATGCTACGGTGGCGTCAAAACTCGTGGAGATCTAGATCTGGGTGCACCCGACGATGGCATGGTGGTCACACCGAACGGGGCAGTTTTGGCAAGACCGCTGCGGAGTCGGCGGGGCACAGGGGAGGCGAGTTTCGCGGCCGGTCATCTTCGATGATGTTGGAGGTCGGTGGCACGATTCTAGCGCTAGTGACATGATGATGGGTCGCGGCGGTACCGGCACTCGTGAGATGCGGTGGTGTTTCGATGGACTTGCGAGATGAACGAATATGGACGAAGCAAGAAGAAATCTAGGAGATTAAGCATAAACAATGAGCGAACATGAAAAAAACCATATTTGGAACGAGATTAAGCATAAACAGATTAAGCGTAAACACATTCCTCCTATAAACAATGAAAAAATCTGGGAGATTAAGCATATTTTATAAATGAACGAACATGAAGGAAGCATAAACAAATATTGGAGATGGGATTAGATCTGATAATCTGAACTGTGTTGTTGTTGTTTTTTTTTTGTTTTCTTTTATTAAGGGCATTTTTGTCATTTAAGACTGGTGGGTATATCATCAAAAACTTAAACTTGTAGGCCCTTTATGAAAAATAAAAGAAAACTCGTGTTTGACTGTAAAGTCAACCCATGCACTGATGCATGGTTTCTATTAGCATGCATTTGAGCCTAACCCCTTGTTATCTACATACAGTTACACCGTTGTCTTTCTTGCCTTTCTTTTTCGTTACAACTTACAAGTCTTTATTGTCTTTATTAACCAATTATTTATAAATCTAATAAGATTATCTCAAAATAAATTTTATCATCAAAATACTTAACCTTTACATATAAGGTTCATTTTAGATAATGACTTACCCATAAGTAATATGAGGCAAATGTAACATGTAAATTCAATTTTTTTTTTTTGGATGGATGTAAATTCAAGTGTTTAAGTAGTAAGAACAAATATAATATACAAATGCATAATAAGTAAGACTGGAAATGACACATGACTGAGAACAAAAAAAAATGACACATGACTTTCATAATTGAGAGAAAAAATTTCAGATTGAGTTTGCATCACTCTCGGACTATGAAGCAAACTAGTACAAATTAAAATCACATCTAATTGACCATATAACCAAGATCCAAAATCATGACCGAATAGTGTAGTGACGGTGGATATATAATTTTAACACATAAAGATGTAATTTAGCCATTTTTTAAATATGGACCAATATTCTGAATTAGTGTGGTAGGTCCACAAGTGAACAGGCAAAAGAATAACCAAATGCTGATATGTATGGCAACATCTTTAATAATTCGTTAATTTGTTTCAAAGCAAGGAGATTTATTTCAATAAATAATTTTTAAACATGAGTAGCTGGATGAAAATGTACTTAACTATTTTTAATGTTTGCCTCTCTCTTCCAATGAATCTCATAACATATTCTGTAAGTAAACATAATAATAATAATTAAAGTGAGCTCTAAGGTTAATGGAGCCCTTACATATGTCATGCAATGCAAGGGGCGTCGGATTGGTGGATGCTTCCTGGCTCTCTACGTTAGCACTATGCATAAAGCACAAAAGGGAGTATGCTGTCTGCAGGCCCTCTAGGTCAATTTCAAAACTTTGAACACCATTTGTTCAAAAAACATTTCATTTCATGGTCTTCCACTAACTTCCTCAATACTCCCTCCGTCCCATATGTTATGATTTTTCAGAGATTTCATACAAATTAAAAAATGAGTAAATGATGTAAGAATTTGATATAATTTGACTAAATTACCCCCATTTAATAAAAGGAGAGATAATAATAATAAATGTATGAAGATTATATTGAAAAGAGATGAAGAGATGAATGATGAAAAAGAGAATGCAATATAATAAATAGGGGTATGTTTGAAAAAAGAAGCATAAATGAATTTTGAATTTCTAAAAATATCATGACTTATGGGACAAAAAAAATCTCCTAAAGCTCGTAACATATGTGACGGATGGAGTAATAATATAAAAAAAATATAGATTTAGTTACAAAATCAATTTACATATACAGAATATCATTTTCTTGTAAAACGTAAATTTATTTTTAGTTTGATTTGTAAACTAATATTTCATTATTATAATAATATATTTGGTTTTTCCAAGGAGAAATGATTCACCAGAATGGGAAAACAATTCATCTAATGACTTGGGGTCTGTTGATTTCAAGTTATAAAAGCTACTATTCGTTTTATGTTTGTCTAAGATGTGAAAATATCTCTAGATATAAAAGATTTTAGCTAAATGTTATTCCCACACTCAGTTTTTATTCCCACGAGAGGGAGGCTGGAAATGTATTATTCTCGAATAATGGGAATATATATCAACATATAAAAAATACTAAAATACCCCATTTACCTTTTCTCCCTTTTCATGGGATATCTCGTATATATGGATCGATGGAAAAAGAAAAAATAGGTTAATCTTCTCCATGCTAAAATGAAGCATGACCATTTTCTTAGTAATTATTGAAAGTATTATAATACTAGTTACAGGTTCTTAGCACAAACGGGATGGTTTTTTCTTCTAAGCCGGAAGTGCTTATTAATTATGCTCGACACTTGTGCGAGTAATTACCAAATATGCTAACATAATAGTGTGATACTAGCCGTGAAAAAAAAAAAAAAAGAAGAAGAAGAAAGAGTATAGCAATTACATATCAATAAAGGTCAAATGAAAAAATATTGGATTAATTATGTCACAAGTTTCTGAAGTTCGAGGTACTTTTGTCAAATACCCTTATTCTTTTTTTTTTCCAATGTTTGACTCCCCGAAGTTACTTCTGAGTTTGTCATATACTCCTACTGCCAATTCTGGTCAATTTTGCCGACATGTCACATGTAACATCGGAATCCTGATCAGACGCAGGAAGTTGGTCATATGGTGTCGAGTGATGTCACACGGGCGAAGACGACCTCTCTCTTCAATTCTTTTTTCCCTTTTTTATTTAACTAAAAATATAAAAATATTAAGTTTTTTAGTTTTTTTAAATTTTTTTAAAAAAGGATCTACCAAAAATATTTATCGCCGTGGATCACTTGCTGTAGACTAATGAGGCACATATATATTCAAATCAAATATGTGCGGCAGTTGCAGGCTTGTTGTTATTGAGAAATTATTAGATTGAACATTGAATATAGAATATAATATGTTTGACTTGGAAAGTTTCCTTTTTGTTATGCCTCTAATGAAGCCACAAGACATGCATCTGATTATTCTACTTTCTTGAAATTGATTACGATATTATCCTTAATATCTAAATAGTTAGATATGAGGAATAATTTTTTCATACATTCTCTAAAATTTAAATATTTGAGAATGTTCCATTAGCATGTATATATTTATGTTTTAATGATAGTATGAAATATTTTAAGGGACATAATTGATTTTAAAAAAAAATATAATACTATACTAAAAATAAGGTGTTCGAAGGAGGAGAGCACATGCAATAAGCCCAGGGACAGTATAACAGGTGATCGCTCCATGTTTAGAATTCTCAGCGTCCATAAAAAAAAATGATTCATTCTCAATATAAATATATATAACGAAAATTTTATATAATTACATCAATATCTTATCTATCACATTATTTATCCCGTGCAATACACGGGTTGTTGATATTTTAATTTTTTTTATGTTAAATATTTCAAATTAAATATTATTATTATTTTTATTATAAAGTAAAAAATTATTATTAAACAACAACAAAAAATAATTATATAAAAAGGGAGGAGTTCAAACCAAATCTTATCTTAAAAAAAATAAATTTAAATTATCATAAATTTTTTACTTCCTCATATAAATAAAAAATGTAACACTTTTTTATCCGAGATATTCCTTGATTATTTTATGGATAAATTGACAATTTTATATATGATTATCAAATTTATTATGATAAATAAATATTAAATCAAAATTGAATATTTTGATTTTTTTTATATTTATGTGATGGATGGAGTAGTTTTTTTTTTATACAATTAGTATTTTTTAAATATAATTATCACATATGTTGTTATTAATCATAATTAAATATTTTTATCTTTTTAATCAATTATCTTATCTCAAATTAATAATAAGATTGAATTCTAAAAATCTTTATCTTATCTCAAGCTAAATATTTTTATTATTTTTTATGATTATCTTTATCTTATTGAATCTTAGTATTTATTTTATTTTATTTTATTTTATTAACACTTCTAATATATTAATATTAAAAAATGGAGACATATGTCAACAGTAAAGAAGATGGGCTCTTAGTTTAATTTTTTTAAATAAGCCGTAATCTCTATATACCTAAACAGTAGCCGGATAATGTAAGAATATGGTAGAAAAATAATGTTTTATTGGAATATATATATATATATATATATATATATATATATATTCACATTTCTACATAATAAGTAGTAATATAAATCTTACTAGCGGTGTAAGTGACTAAATATAAATTTAGTTTATCAACATAATTCTTAGTTTTTTTTTCACAATTGATTTTTAAAATTATTAATTGATCTCAGACTAATGATCCATATCATATGAGAAAAAAATAGAAAGATAATATTGTTAAAAAATTTGGTTTGTTATTAATAGTTTTAATTTTCTTGTAAAAAAAAATATTTACATAAAACATAAAATCAAATCCTATTTTTATATAGGATGATTTTTATCTATTAAAATAGACAAAATATATTATAGAAGGAAAATCAAATCCTATTATTATACAGGATGATTACAATTGGTTTGTTATTAATAGTTTTAATTCTCTTATCACAATAAGAAACAAAAAAAAATTAAAATAAAGAGGTCATCGGTGCCGATAACAATAAATAATCATATTCCTTAGTAGTTTATGATAGTCACTCTAAAACAATGCAACATTAGATTTTGATGCATTCTATTGTCATCCGCAATTGAAGTATCAATCACTACAAAAAAACCAAATTGGTTGAACATTATTTACTTTGCCTAGCATTATTTATTTTGTCGGGATGAACTCCTTCACTTGTCTTTCTCCACTCCCTAACATCACAATTGGTTACATTTTGATCAATGGTACACACAAAGTATAAGTAATTAGAGAGAAACTTAAGAATCAAATAATATAAATTAAAATGAGCGAGAATTATTAGAATTAGAAAATTTTAATGAAAAAAATTAAAAAAAAAATAAATTGAGGTCGAATATAATTGTGAGATTGTTGTTTACCTGAATATCCATAAGTTTGTGAGCCATTTCACATAAAATATTGTTGAGGAGTCATCAAGTACATATTGCGTACTATATATAATGATTTGAAAAACTTGTCAACTTAAGGATATTGATTTCATATATAAGATTAAATAAATTTTAAAACTAAGGGTAATGATTTCACAAATAAGATTAAATAAATTTGAATTATTTATTTAATTTTTGACAACTAAGGATAATTATTTCACATATCGATAATGATTATCTTTCTATAATTGCTCTGGTGCGAGTATTCTTTAAGTGAACAAACGTAGTGCCTCAAAATTTCTCCGACAAATGTGGTGCCTCGAATAGACGTCTTTTTATATATAGACAGTAGATAGTAGATATAACGAAAATTTAATATAATTACATCAATATCTTATCTATCACATTATCAAGGATTTGAAAGTAACCATAGAGAAAAATAAATTAAACCACTAAGTTTTTTTTTAAAATTTTTATAAACACTAAGTTTCATTTCTAACGCTCAAACAAATATATTTAACATAAAACACATATACTATTTTGGTTTAATCTCAGCTATTATATTATTTTTCCAAAATCCTCTTAATTCTACGAGGTTTCTGACCTGCTCAAGAAACTATAATTTCTTGTGTGTAACTTTTTTTTTATGGTTAATTGTATTATAATTAACTTTTACAAATATTTGATAGATTAAGGGCCTTTAATTTTTTTTCCTAGTTCCCTAGACATATAAATGTCCCACTTAATTAATAAATGACCCACCAGATATTGCCATGTACCAACAAGGCTTAACATAGTTGGTAAATGATTGAGTTCCTTAATCATAATGTGAAGGGTTTAATTCCAGATCGATAATTTCTACGTCTCAGAGATGATTAATCTTCGGCTATCGGTTGGAGTATATCCTTGATGCATACCAAAAAATAAATTAGTGAAGGTTAGAATAAATGATAAGAAATTTATTTTTACTTAAGCAAATGATTGTAGGTTTAATCATTGACTCTTAAGAATGTAAGAGGTTTTAATGAGAGAATACCTTTAAAAAAACTTGACAATGTGAAAAGAACTAGGGCTTGTTTGGCAAAATTAAACTAATTTATAGTTGTGAGTTTGTAGCCGATACCTACGAATCTAGCTGAAAGCTGTGAAATTTTAGCTGAAAGTTTATAGCTGTATATTTAACTTATTGAAATAGAGCTGTTTGATAAAACTAACTGTACAACTCGCTGAAATTTGTTAAATCACTTAAACGATATAATTTGACCAAGATATTTGATAATAATTAGGAAAAAAATAAAGGTCAAAATTGAGATATAATTTATTGAAAGTTCTTTTATTTTTCTGAAAGTTAGTTTTCAAAAGTTATATGTTTCCTTTTTAAAAGTTATAAGCATTTTTTACTTTTTTCATCAAACAGCTCTAATAGCTTATTAACCAAATCAATAAACTAAAAACTACCGGATAAACTATCAATTTTCCTTACCAAATACTCCCTCCGTACCAAAATATAAGTCGCTTTGACTTATTTCACACAAATTAAGAAAAGTAATCATTACACTTAATTTTATAAAATAATATGTTCACTTTCCAGATTTACCCCTATTTAAATTTTACATTTCTCTTTCCTACTTTAATTAACTCTACATTTTCTTTATCTCTCCTTTAAATAATTTATTGCAATAGGAAAATGTGAAGTGCAATTATGATGGGTATATTTGAAAACAAAAAATTAATATTACCTAGAAATCTTAAAACGACTTATATTTTGAGACACAAAAGTCTTCATTTTGGTGCCCTATATTTTGACACGGAGGGAGTATAGTCTTAATCATCCTATTACATCGGTAAATATCTTGAAAAGAAAATATTGCCAAGTAAGATGATGGTTTACCGAAAGAAAATGCCGTGATTAGTGGAGTTGGTCATTACATAAGACAACTTCTCATTCCCGTTCACATTTCAACTTCATCAACGACCAATCCCATCCCCGTTTCAACTTCTTCAATGACCAACCTCCGATCCTTACATTCTTTTTGGACGAATCAGGGAATCCACCCGGGTAACTGATGACTAATCCCTAGCACTATGGTAGAGCCCTTTTGGGGGCGATACTCTCAATAAGGCTTACTTCATTCACATGCAGAACGACTCGAACCCGTAACTACATGCTTAAGGGACACAAGCCCCTTCCACTTGTGCCAACTTCAACTGGTCGATCCTTACATTCTTTAGTTCGAGCATTCACCTTCCTAAATAATTCCTCCAGCATGAAATATAAGTAAAAAAACAAAAATCATTATCTTGGTTTAATATATAAGCAAAACTAACTAACTTTCTTAAATTTTATTTCATTCTCAATGCTACTTTCCCAAAACATCGCTAGAAAATTGTTATCTTATTTAATTTTTGTTTCATTCCCAATGCAACTTTCCTAAAATACCTCTATTCTTTTATAAATTTGAGAAAATTAAATACAATCAACTAACCTCTTTAATAAGCGTAAAATTGGTTACTTTTGCATATAATTTGAGCCGGAGGGAGTACACGTTTGTGTTCTTAAGTGGGTCCCACTCATATGTTATTATTTTTTACATGTACTCAAAGGTTAAGCACCATACTTACTTTATCACTCTATTCCTAAACTCAACTTTCATTTTTAAATGGTCCAACAATTTACCCCACAACTTACCCCACATACACTGTTACATTTTAAAAAATATATATAAATATATATACGTGTGTGTATATATATATATATAATTATATTGTTTTCATTTCCTGTTAACGACTATATTATGAATTCTTCAACGGATAAATTTTTTCATTGTCTTTTGAACTTCTTTCTTTCTTAATAATAGATGGTATTGGCAATTAGGGCTGATGCTTGAGGGACCCGTCCACCCGCACACAATTTTTTGTGAGCAGGGCACTAATTTTAGGCCAGGTTTTTAAATTATGCCCGCTTGAGCCGCCGGTTTTTTTGCGGGCATTTGCGGACGACCCGCAAGAGAGGATTTAAAAAAAAAATAAATAAAATTTTTTAGTTGTTGTCTCACTTTCATTGTTAAGAAAAACTTAAAATTTTCTCTAATATTAGTTAATGTACTTCATTTTTTCCTACTTTTAATCTCTTTTAACATCATTTAATTGATTATTTGGGATCAATGGTATCAATAATTTTTTGGAAATTTTTTTACATCATTTAATTGATTTTTTGAATTTTTTATTTTTTTTAAATATACGCAAGCCGTTGCATGCCCGCCCTGCCCGCATTTAGGATGAGCAGGGCTTAAATTTTTGGCCCTAAAATTTTTAATGGGCGGGCACCGGCCCACCCTAATTGTCAATGTTAATAATAGATAATGCAAAGGCTTCTTAAAAAAAAAAAAAAGAAACACTCACCTTGGATGCTGCTAGAACATGGTAGGGAGCAAAAACACTCCCTCTGACCATAAACTCATCTCTCTCCCTCATCTTCTTTCTCACCCTTGAAGTCCCCTCCCTCACTCCTCTATCCCTCCTTCATAACTCCCTTATCACGATCAAGCCTCTTCCTTCATCCCTTATCCCTCATATGCTCGCCAATCTCATGAGTCCCTCTTCAGTCATCTCACTCTCACAACCTTCTCTTTCACTTGCCTCATCCCTCTCTCACTACCCCATCACTCGATCTGATCTCCCTCAACCCTTATCACTCGATCTCTCTTCTTCCATGACTCAATCATTCACTGGTTCCTCTCACTCCAGATCGATGAGCGATTTGGCATATGCAAGACCCAAATCGAAGAAATCGATTCCAAGCATCGATGGACAGTGAAGAACGGTGGATGTTTGGATCTCCACAGTGGCTTGGTTTGCCTTCACCGATTCTGTTTTTTTGTGGGATTTTTTTATCATTTCTTTTTCATTATTGAGGTGTATTCTAGATTTGAATTTTTTTCATGAAATTGGTTTTTGTAATTATTCTTTGGTTTTGGAATTGGTTGGTTTGGCTTGTGATGAGGATGAATGATCTTGTTTTTTGCTGGGTTATTTTTTTCTTGTTGGTTTTTGTAATTATTCTTTGGTTTTGGAATTGGTTGGTTTGGCTTGTGATGAGGATGAATGATCTTGTTTTTTGCTGGGTTATTTTTTCTTGTGATATCTGATATTTTTTTCTTTTAATTTTTGGCTACCTCTCTCCTCTGCCCTTTCCCCAAACCCGTACAAGAGGTCCCGCATACCATCCTCTTGAATGCCTTCTCATACCATCCTCTTGAATGCCTTCTTGCAGAAGCACATGATCTTACCCAAGCACATCTCCAACATTGAACTTGGTTACGAACGTTCTTCGATGGGAATGAACGGGTAGTATTGGTAATTAGGGCGGGCGGGCTTGGCCCGCATCCGCAGTGGGCCCACAAATTTTGCGAGTATGCCTGCTCGCCCTAATAAATTTTTAGGGCCGAAAAATCATGCCCTGCCCGCCCCGGGCCCTAAATGCGGGCAGGGCGGGCATGCGGGCGGCCCGCATTTATGAAAAAAAAAAAAAAAAATCTCAAGACAAATGCAAATGCCGCATAATTCATAAATCAAAACAATAGAGGCATGATTTCAAAGAGATAAAAATCAATACTCAAATGCTAATATACTAAAATACTAGTAAGAGTACTGAAATGCTGATATACTAAGATACTAGCAACAACAAAATTAAATAAGCAACAACAAGCTAAGTTTTCTCACAAGATTCACAACAAAATTAAAAATCACAAGTCACAATAGATTCGCGAAGCTTGCTGTTCATGGCGGATAGAGTCTGTCTCAGATTCGCGATTCGCTGATGGGTTCGTGGCGGTTCGCGGCTCCGACGGTGGTGGCAGCTTCGACATGCAGCGACCGTGAGAGAGAGAGAGATGAAAAACTTGAGAGAGAGCAGAAGAAGAAGAGACCAGCGCGAGAGAGATACTTTGTGGCTTTAGCTTTGGCGGTTGCAGCTTCCAACTTGGGCTCCGGTGGTTAAAGCTTCCTTCTTCCAAGTGAGAGAGAGAACTTGAGTGAGAGAGAGTACGAAGAAGAAGAGCAGCCGGCCCTATTTTTATTTAAGACATTGTTTTGTGTTTTGCCAACATAATGATACAACTAGCACTTACTGGGCTTGTGGAGTTGTGGGCTGCAAACGTTTTTTTTAAAATATATATACAAGCCCGCGGGCTGCCCGCAGCCCGCCCTATGTTGCCCGCAAAAAAAATGGGCGGGACGGGCGGACATTTTTTAAAATTATGGCAGAGAAGATATGCCCTGCCCGCAAAAAATTGCGAACGAGCGGGCGGGGTCCGCAGGCATCGGCCCTAACTGCCAACACTATGAACGGGCAAACGAATGCCAACACTATGAACGGGCAAACGAACGCTCACAGTGGATGCTCTTAGTGGCTTAGTGCTTCCATTTCGTATTCACACTATTTGGTGAGAGTGTTGCAGTCTTGTCCTTGAAGAATAAATTCATGTTTATTAAAAGAAAATAATTAATTTTAGTAGTTATATTAAAATTATAAATATTTAATATTTTTTCGTGATATTTAACAAAAAAACATGTATTAAAGTGAATAATTAATTTTTTGTTTTTTAATAAAAAATTAATCAATCTTACATTTTTATTATTTTTATAATTTTTTTATGAGAAATTGAACTTGGTAATTAATTAAAACACTCATTCAATAAGATAATTTCAGAAAAAAAATTAAATATCTCCTAAAAAATAAAAAATGACCTGTATAAAAGAACAAAGAATTTTTTTAGAATGTGACATCATTGCATATTGCAACACATTAATTATATATCTCTGCCTCCTAATATGACCAATGTTAAAAATAATGAATTAATATGGTTAACTAATAATTGAAAACATGTTTTATTTTCTTTTATTGACAAAACATGTTTTATAAATAAGAAAAAAAAAATTGAAAAAATATCTTGCATTAAGAATTATATAGGAGGAAGTACATTATATATTCCAATGATTTTGTATAGGCTGACACTTTCAAAAGTTGTATAAATATCATTTTGACTCTCATTCAATATTTGAAGAGTACTTTGAAAATATTACAACTTTTATTCTCAAGAGTATTATTCACGGTCCTTTCATTTTGTATTCTCATTTGTTGGAAATTACGTATACGCGTTGGAAACCGAGGGAACGGTCTTAACAATTTACTAGAGGGGGGGGGGGGTGAATAGTAGTTGGAAGCAATAATACCAGTTTTTCGTGATGTATTGAAATCGGTCGGATAAAGCTAGTTGTTCAGAGTAAAAATACCGACTTTGAGCATAGCAGTTTTTGATAACTAGTTTCTAGACTGAGCACTGATTATCCGAGCTGCACACTCAAAGGATCAGGTTTGCAGCGGAAAGTTACTAGCACTATCCGAGCAATTAAGTTAAAGTTAAATCAGGTCGGTTAAATACTCGGAATATCAATGAAAGCAGTAAAGAAAACGAGACACCGAGATTTATCCTGGTTCACTCACCAACACGGTGAGCTACGTCCAGTCCCCCTTAAAACCTTAAGGAGCTTTTAATAAAATCAAGTAGTTAGAGATTACACGGGATCAATTAAACCCACGAAGAGAGTACCAAACTCTTGGCTTCTACCTACTGATACAAAATGCCGAGCACACGTTGGACTTTCACAGTCTTGAAACCGTCAAGACACCTTGAAACCTTCAAGGATTTTCACCAAAGAACCTCCTTGGATTTTTGCTCAGGAATCTCCTAAGACTTTAATCGCCAAGAACCTCTTGAACGAACTTGGAAACCTTCCAAGATTTTCACCGTGCTTGAGAACACTCAAGACTTGAAGAAATGATTGAATGAAGATGATGAAGGCTCCAAACCGAAACTCAAGTGTGTACGGTTTATAAGGTTTAATGAACAAATGAGTTTTCGGTTAAGTGTTTGAGAAAGGGTTGAGTTTGTAGAGAACGATTTTAGGCTTGGTTTCTTGAATGTAATAGTGTTTAAACTTATTCTCTTTTCTGCGTGTTGAGCACTTGTATATCAGAGAATGAATATGAAAATTATAGCTTTTGTTCTATGTTCTTCTTTTTCTTTCTCTGTATATTTGTTCTGGTTTGGAGAGGCTGAGGCTCTCCTTTTATAGTGAAGCAACCACGTACCGGGTAGGAAAGAAAGGAAAAATGATTTTGGAATATGCCTTGATGCTCCCAACGGATATACTCAACAATTTCTGCCATTTTTCTGCAAGTTCTGGTTTGTCATTGCTTTTTCATACCAGTCCAAAATTGTCCCTTTCCAATTTTGAAATTTCAAGCTTGATGACAGTTGGGCGCCGTTGAGATGAGGACAAAAGTGCCAGCCACGCACAGTACTATAATACTGGTACATAATTAATGAGGTGCATGCGGCGATGTACTTGCTGAAGGTTGAAGATGATGAACAGTGTTGCCGAGCCTAACGATAATTCGAGCTTGGCATCTTGGTTTAGCTTGACATCTCTTCGAGCACGGGAACTTTGAGAGGTAAAATCTGATTTCCCCTTGTTGAGCTGATCTCTCGGCCAACTGATAGACTCTGAGCGATGGCTCGGATTGATCACTTCCGAGTGCGTCTGAGTTTAAGATGATTAACTCCGACTTCATTCACAACGGTCCGATCCACTTATCCTTCCGAGCTAGATGACGAGAGCACCGAGCGCATCTTTGGAATTTTGACTTCTTCGTTATTCTGGTCGGATTCAATTGTTTCCGTCGGTGGCCGAGATTAGAGATACTTCACGCTGAACTTGTTCATTTGTCATCATCAAAATCTTTGATTCAACATCATTCTCTGTCTTAAATAATATACTATGTTTTTATCCCAAAAAATAGAATATTTCTTAAAAATGTCTTTCAGCAATTGTCTCTTAAACATTGTATAGCTGGCTCTACATTCATACAACAAGTTGTTCACTACAAAGCTAATTTAATTTAGATAGTAAGTATACAGTGAGATTTTGCTAAATAATTCTGGAATTCTAAACTATTTTGGACTATTTACACACTATTTCTTCTCAAATTACAACCTCTTTAAGGTATCTCAAACCTCCATAACTGACGTACGCAATCTCTGATTCATCAAATTTCGTTTTCTTGTCTTTAGTGCTTGTTTCCATTGTGGTTCTCGATTTCTTCTGAGAGATGGTAGAGGATGAATCGATAGCGACAACGGTAATGGAAGTAAAGGAGAAGATTTCGGAGAGGCGGCGGAAAGGGGTTTGAAAAATTTTGGGAAAGAAAGAGAACAAGAGAACGTGGGTAAAGAGTAATTTTGGAATTATATTAAATTTTGGAGTTCAAATCCAATAAAATGGAGTTCAAAATCCATTACTCTTCTTTATTGATTCTAGGCCCATATACTTTTGGTAGATCTCCCAGCTGGAGAAATTATTTTGCCATCCAAAAAAATGATGAAATGTGCTAAATACCCGTAAAGTTATTATGTTTCTTTTCTTCCTTTCTCTCTCATATTCTCCCCTATTCTATTTTCCTCTTTCATATTCACTTCCACTATCCAATTTCCATCTCTCACAAAACACGTTAACATAAACATCCCACCTTTAAGCACTCACTATGGTTCAATCATCTTCTTCCTTGTGTTGTCCATCATCTTCAACAACACCCCTTGTGATCAATTAATAATTAAATTAACGTGTTATTTACAAGTATTATAACCCTCTACACCTTTTATTAATTGATAGTTGTGTTTTGTTTCATGTTTTGCATTGAAATAAAATTTAAAAAACAAACATAACTGAGATGCAGGTCGTGAACTGGCCTCACCACCCGTAGATTATTCTCTAGTCATGAGGGGTGCTCACGACATGAGGTCATGATAGGTGTTGACTACCCATACTTGATGTGTTTTAATTAAACTTAAAGGTTGGATCGTGAGGGGTATTCACAACTCGTGCTTAATGCATTTTTTATGAAACTTAAAGGTTAGGTTGTGAGGGGTGCTTATGAGCTAATGTCGTGAGGGGTGTTCACAACCCGTTCTTAATACATTTTAATGAAACTTAAATATTGGGTCGTGAGACCAGTTCACGACTCATGCTTCAATTACAAAGAAATATCATTGGTTGGAGTAGCGCATAGAGCATTCATGGTACCAACTTATGACTTTTTTTTTGCCACGATGCATGGTGATGATTTCAGTTTGGTTGCTTCTTTCACATACTCTTGGCATATTTTTGGGGTTATATATATATATATACATACACACACACACAAAAGAAGAAGCCATAAACAGTGTGTGCTTGTGTAGTTATAGTAAGAAGAGTGATAACAACTTGGATGATGAGAAAAACAATGAATATATGAGGGAGGAAAATAAGAAAAAAGAAAAAGGAATGAAGGAAAATTTTAGTAAAAAGATAAGGATATTGCTAACCAGTGTCGTAAGCGTCCGTTTGACGTGTGGAATTGGAATTGCAGTTTGGAAGTGTAATTCCAATTCCAATTCCCTCATAATTGGATTTGAGTTAGAATTGTGATTCCGCGTTTCGATTGTGTAAAGAATTATAATGTAGAATTAGAATTCCAAATAATTCAATTTCTAATTCTATTATTTTGACATATGATGTAGAATTCAAAAAATTCAATAAATTGCACTCCATTGTTTGTGCCTCGTATCGTCATCATTTGTGTCATCACCACAACAACATTTTGTGTGTCGCAGTCATCGCTTGTGTCATGGAGATGTTGGGGTGGTTTGTTGCCAATAATTAATTATTCTAATGATAGTGAATGATGGATGACATAGGTAATTAAAGAAAACAATAAAAATGACAAGATTTTTAGAGTGGAGAAGATGAGATGATGAACTAGGGGTGTAACCGTTCAGACCGGTACTTTTTGGCCTAGCCCAATCATGGCTTAGCCCGAACTCGATCGGGTAGCCCGAATTGCCATCTCTACGATGGACCTGTAGAAATTTAATGTTTTTGTTTTTAAACTCATGATACTCAATTCTATAAAGTATGAAAATTGTAATTTCAAGGTTTATGTGTAAGAATTGACTTTCTGCATTTTTAGTTATGATCTAATTTCAAGGAATTGGGTTTGGAATTGTGATTATAATTCCAAACCCGAATTCCATGCTCAATTCCATGCGCCAAATGGACCCTAAGGGCAGTGGTTAAGGAATTCATTAAGGAAAAACTTGCATTAGAAATCTAAGTCCACTAGTTCTCAATATTTCAAATTCAACAATTTTCAAGATAAAACTACCTTTTTACTTTTTTAACCAATACCATAAGGGCACTATTTAACATTTTCCGTAAAACTTCACTATATTTAATAATTTTGAAATTTGTGCTCAACAATATAATAAACTAATAAAAAAAATAAGGATTGGAGTGAGTATTTAGTAAAAAGTTTAGATAAGTGTAGATACCCAATTTTGTTCGCTCAAATAAAATAAAATAAAAAATAATAAAAATTAAAAAGATTTAGAAAAAGTTTTTTTTTTAATAAAAAAAACGAAAAAATAAAAAAAGATAAGATAAAAATGTTTTTTTTTTTTAAAGATTTGGTTAGTTTTTGTGAGGATAAAGATAAAAAAAATTTTGTTAAAGGGATTTGTGTTTTAATGAAAGGATTATCATCAAATTTGTTTTTATTTTTAAAAAGATTGAGAGTCGATCTTTAACAAAATTTAAAAGATTTGATTTATGTGGTGGACTCGGCCTAGCCGAGATCCTCAGACCTCTTGCCTAAGGCCTCACGGCCCTATAAGAAGCCCTCTGTATGCTTGGCCGAGCTCAAGGCTCAACGGCCGAACAGATACCAGACACGGGCCGACCTCATACTCCTACTCAGGTCCGACGTCTAAGTCCGACACCTTCCCAAGTCCGACACCAAGGACATGATGACGTCTTCCCTTCTCATCCACAAGGACAACTCATTATCTTATCCACAAGGACAGCTCATCCACTCATAGCTCAGTACAGGCTGGCCCTACTTGGGCCTAAAGCAAGCCCATTAGGGCAACCAGCTCCCCCCTATAAGTAGCTCCGTACTACATGGGGCTCAGGTACGTCCTCTAACCCTAATGGTCACTCTCACACACCAGTGATTAGGGTTACTTCCTGGCTCTCTTCCTTAGCCACTGGAGGACTCCCACCAAACATCACATATCAACCCTAGACAGAGGCTCCTTTGAAGGTCTTCTCCTACCCTTGAAGGACCTCACCGTCTAGGACATCACATTGGCGCCGTCTATGGGGAGAGATAAACTTCATCCCCACCCAGAAGACACTACCATGTCTGAAGCACAGCCAGATCAGAAGAGGAGGAGGGAGCGCCTAGAGAGAATCCCGTCAACTGAGGACCTGCGATCACACCTTGAGGCTAACAGGGCAGCAAGGTCCCCACCACCCCCCCTCCTCACCCGCTGTCACTATCGTCACATCAGAGATGGCTCGTGCGGCATCCCGCCGAACGAGCCACCGTTCAAGCCTCAGCCCCCGATGGGTCCCAACAACAACAACCAAGAAATTTTGTTGTACAAGATCTGTTTAAGACACCGAAAAATTTCCGGGTTGAAACTATCTCCGGAGGTTTCGCCGGTGGTGGCGAAAATAAGTTGGAAAGGAAAAAGTACGTTCAGCAAGTATTAGCTGTTCGCCACAAGCCTATTGGTAAGAAACCATCTCGGAACATCTCAATCAGTTTTTCTGACCAGGATCTAGGAGATATCATCCCGGATCACAATGACCCAATGGTGATCGCGGCGATGATCGGCAACTTCGAAATCGCCTGAGTTCTCGTCGACCAAGGAAGCTCGGCCGACATTCTTTTTCTCCACACATTTCAAGCACTGAAACTAAGGTCCTCCGACCTCGTACATTTTGAAGGGCATCTTATCAGCTTCACGGGCGAGGCAATACGCCCCCTTGGAGCCATCCTCCTCCCGGTGACCTTGGGCAAACTGCCTTCGGCCCGAACGGAGATTATCAAGTTTTTAGTGGTTGATTCTGAATCCCCATACAATGTGATACTGGGACGAACCTGCCTGCAAGCCTTCGGGGCAGTGGTCTCAACAGTTCACTTAGCAATGAAATTCGTCGGTTCTAACGACAACCTTGTCACCGTCAAAGCCGACCAACTCAAAGCCCGACTTTGCTATAACGCGAGTCTACGGGAAAATAGGAAAAAGCAAGAAGAACTCTCTGGTCCGACATTAGCCAAAGGGAAGGTCCTTTTGGCCGAATTGGATGTCAGGGCCGAACAGGATGATCTCAGACCGTCTCCTCAAGGAGAATGGTTGGTAATTCCCATCGATCCTGCTGACTCCAGCAGAACTGTCAAAGTGGGTGTCGACCTCCCCAAGGAGATCCAGGATGAGATCATCGCACTGTTGCGAGCTAATTTAGATCTGTTTGCTTGGACCTCGGCCGAAATGCCGGGGATCGACCCGAACTTTATCTGTCACAAGCTCAGTGTAGACCCGAAGGCAAGGCCAGTAGCGCAGAAGATGAGACGGGTTGGGACCGAGAAAGCAAAAGTCATCCAGGAAAAGGTGTCCGAGTTGCTCGAAGCCGGGTTTATAAAAGAGGTCCCATACGCCGAATGGGTTGCAAACACTGTGTTGGTTAAAAAGGCAAACGACAGTTGGAGGATTTGTGTGGATTACATCGACCTCAACAAAGCCTGCCCCAAAGACCAGTATCCGCTGCCGATTATCGACCAGCTCGTCGATAATTCCGCAGGCTACCAGTTGTTGTCATTCACTGATGCATATTCGGGATACAATCAGATCCCTATGTATCCCCCTGATCAAGACAAGACCACATTCACGACCGGAAAGGCAACTTACTGTTACACTGTCATGCCTTTTGGCCTAAAGAATGCTGGCGCAACCTATCAAAGGATGATGAATAAAGTTTTTGATGGGATCATTGGTACCACCATGGAGGTCTATATCGATGACATGATTACAAAGAGCAAGAAAAGGGAAGACCATGTCCGAGATCTGACCATGGTTCTGGAGAGGGTAAGAGCACATATGATGAGATTGAATCCGGAGAAGTGTACCTTCGGGGTCCCCGCTGGTGCCTTCCTCGGATTCATGCTCTCCGAGAGAGGAATCGAAGCAAACCCCGACAAATGTCGTGCTATATTAGAAATGAAAAGCCCTGCCGAACTCAGAGGGGTGCAACAATTAACTGGCAGAATGGGGGCACTGTCCAGATTTCTTCCTCAAGCTGCTAAGAAAGCCTTACCCTGGTACCAACTTTTGAAAAAAGGCACAACTTTTAACTGGGATCAGAACTGTGAAGCCTCTTTCCTTGCGCTCAAGGAATATCTTTCTTCCCCTCCAGTTCTCTCCAGCCCTCGAGAGGGGGAGAATCTTTTCATTTATCTTTCCGTAGGAGATTCCGCCCTTAGCTCGGTGTTAGTCCGAGACGAGGGCCGAAGTGAGTTCCCCGTTTATTTCATAAGCCGAGCTTTCCAAGGTCCCGAGCTTCGGTATTCCAAGATTGAGAAATTCGCATCTGTCTCATCCTGGCTGCACGGCGGCTACGACAATATTTCCAAAGCCACCCTATTGTCGTAAGAACCGCCCAGCCCATTAAACAAGTTCTGCAAAAGCCCGACCTCGTAGGGAGAATGATGGCCTGGGCAATCAAACTGTCCGAGTTCGACATCTCCTATGAACCGAGGAAGGCAATCAAGTCAAGTGTTAGCAAATTTTGTGTCCGAGTTCACAGAGCCCCACCAAAGCTCTAGCTCAGATATTTGGGTAATATATGTTGATGGTTCGAGCAATCAAAAGAGTGCAGGAGCTGGTGTTATTTTGGAAAATGCGGAAGGGCTCAGCATCGAATACTCCCTGAAATTCGAGTTTTTAACCTCGAACAATCAGGCCGAGTACGAAGCAGTCATTGCTGGCCTCCGCATGGCCAAGGTGCTCGGTGCAACTGAAGTCCAAATTATGAGCGATTCCCAGTTGGTGGTTTCCCAAGTCGTTGGAGACTACCAAGCCAAAGAGCCCATCCTGCAGAAATACCTTGATAAAGTTAAATCCCTGGCTCTTGATTTTGCCAAATTTTCCATCACCCATATCCCCCGCAGTTCAAACTCCCGAGCCGATGTGCTTTCCAAATTGGCAAGCACGAAAGGCGGAGGGAACAATAAAAGCCTCATTCAAGAACAAATCGCGACCCCAAGCATAGTAATGGCCATTTCAGTACTGCCGAACTGGATGCATCCGATTAGGGCATACCTCGAACATGGAATACTCCCTGCCGATCAAAAGGAAGCAAAGAAACTTAAGAGAAAGACGGCTGAGTATGTCATTATGGATGGAGTCCTTTATAGAAGAGGAATGTCTTCCCCACTCCTCCGATGTCTTACCTCCGAGGAAGCTCAAGAGACCTTGAACGAGGTCCATGAAGGAATGGGGAGCCACCACGTCGGAGGAAAATCCTTGGCAAGGAAGATACTAAGGGCTGGATATTTCTGGCCGACCTTAGTTATGGATTCCATTGACCATGTTCGACGATGTCCTCAATGCCAATTCTTCAGCGATGTTTATCAGAAACCCTCCGAGGAGCTCCACTCTCTAGCTTTCCCCTGGCCTTTCAGCATGTGGGGAATGAACATTGTGGGACAGTTCCCAACGGCTCCAGGCCAGCTAAAATTCATCGTTGTAGCAATAGACTACTTCACCAAATGGATCGAAGCTGAGCCCCTAGCAACCATCACTTCGGCAAGGATACAGAAATTTTTTATGAAACAAGTCATCTCCCGTTTCGGCCTTCCTCTCACATTAATCACCGACAATGGTAGTCAATTCGCTGCCAACAACTTCCAGATATTAGCTGAGAATCTCGGGATCTCTCATCGGTTTTCTTCGGTAGAGCACCCCCAGACTAATGGCCAAGCCGAGGCCGCCAACCGAGCTATCGTTGACAGCCTCAAGAAGAGAATTACACAGGCCAAAGGAGCATGGGCCGATCTTCTACCCGAGGTCCTCTGGTCAATCAGGACCACGGTTCAGTCCTTAACCGGAGAAACCCCCTTCAGAATCACCTATGGTTGTGATGCGGTCATCCCCATCGAACGAAGGATTCATACCTTCCGAATGAGGGACAGACACGAGGAGGAAAACGGAAATTTGATCAAAGAAAACTTGATACTGGCCGAAGAGATCCGGGACGCCGCATCTGCTCGGGAAAAGAAAGCAAAAGAAAGGTAAGCCAAGCAGTATAACAAAACGGTACAACCCAGGTCTTTTGAGGTCGGTGATCTCGTTCTCAGGAGAGCTGACATCGGTCTTAAAAACCGAAGAGATGGGAAATTTGCTCAAAATTGGGAAGGCCCCTACAGAGTCATTTCAAAAACACACTCTGGGGCATACAGACTGGAGACTCTTGAAGGGACCCAACTCAAAAATTCTTGGAACGTTGCAAAATTGAGAACCTACTTCAGCTAGGTTTACCTCAGATGTGATCAGTCACCCCAGCTAAAAGTTTAAGTTCTATCTTCATTTCTGTTAACATTTTACACTTACTTCCCCTAGTCATGCTCTTATTTTCCACTTTGGGATATACCCACCTTTTTAATTCATAGGCAATGTACTCATGTTTATAATTAATAAAAAAGTACAAACTTGCCCATTACTCAAGTGCAACAGTTTTATATACGTACGTACTAGCTTCTCATTTAGCACTAGCCACCTAAATGTTGCATGGCGCTATGCACAGCCAACGTCTTCTAAATAAGATTGGCTCATATGCACAGTGTACAAGGGACACCCGATAAAGAACAGAATGCTGTGAAATGTGTCCACATAGCTTCACTCAGCATTCTCTTTTACATCGGGGACGAGGACACCCACCTCGGCTAAGGCTGGTCGATCCGAGTTCCCTACCGTATGCACTTATATACAGTACCTTTATTCAGAGGAAAACTTATAAGATTACTACACTCACTGAGTCATCCGAGCTTATCCGAATTATTCATACTAGATTTTAAACACCAATGTTTTGGGTACAAGTTTTTAGGTCCGATCAGGCCGAAATACAACAAGTTGGTAAAGGACTTGTATTCTCAAAGGTATTTTCACTTAGAAACGACCTCGGACGCAGTATATATGCAACAAGTTAGAATAAAAACTTGCATAAATATAACAACATGCAATAAGTTAAAACTGGAAAGAACTTGCATAAGAATAAAATGTTGTACACAATAAAGCAAAATACAATCCAACATTGTCAAACATGTTACAAAAAACATTGACAAATCGCAAGCTGCCCAGCATAAGGGACTTATGCTGCTTCATCTTCAACATCGGACAGGACAACCGAGTTTGGGTTGAACTCCTCATCCGGTTTCTCCACCAAAGGATTGGGCAGATTCTCCTCAGGTTGGTCAAGGTCAACCTTGAGCCCATCCTTATCATAGTCAACCATCTTCCCCTCTTCCACCCCGAACCCAGCAGAAGCACCGATATACCGGATTCGGAGCCCTTGGTTCAGGTGAAGAATCTGCTCTATTGCACTGGTAAAAATTTTACTTGCCGCCCTCTCAAGATTGAAATCTGATTCATATGCGGCTACCTTGTGTTTAAGAGCCTGAGCGGCTCTTCTCTTCAGCAATGTCCTCACCTTCTCCACCTCGGCCAGACCTTCCTGCCGATCAGCCTCCTTTGCCTCTGCCGTCGCTTGGGCCAGGGCCTCCTCTTGACTTTTTCGAAGCTCCTCCATCTGCTGACGGTGCTTCTCTTCTAACTCGGCCAACTGTTGCTCGGCAGAGTTTTTACTATTCCTCAGCTCCGCCACTTCAGTTGCCATATCAGACCGGGCCCTCTTTCTGGCTGGCGACACGCCTTCCGCAACGTCGTCAGCAACATCGGCCAAAACATTGAAAATATTTGTTGACCTTTTCAAGTGGTAGGCCAGCCCTTCGGCCATCTTCTTCCACTCGGCTCCCAACATCTTTACAAGTGCCTCTTTGACTGAGGCCCTAGTAGTGGGGGTCGTCGGCCTTGGGGTACCGGCAGCATTGACGAGCTCGGTACTTGGTGATGGAGAGTGAGGAGGAGGTGGGGTAGTGATCACCGCAGGTGGAGTAGAGTGTGGAAGAGCGGAGTCGATTGACGTGGTGTCAGCGTTCACGGCCTCATTGGAAGTATTTTCCGACCTCTTTCTTTTGCGGCTCAACGCAACCTTTAATGCCTTAGACGACATGGCTGACCAATATTCCTCTGCAAACAAAAAGATAAAGAAAAATCAGTAAAAAAAAAATTTCACAAGGGTATAAGTGCGAGATTAACTACCAATTTTGCCTAAAACTTCGTTGTCAACACACTTCATGAAAACTCCAACATCAAGTTGGAATTTCCGAGCATGATATTCATTTTGGAAATGGTGGACTGTGGCGGCCTCGTCGGCATCAAGAGTCGCGCCCGACCACCTTTGGGGCGTGCCGAGGTGGCGATCGAAGAACTCCGGGGTCCACTCCAAGGGAAACCTCGGACCCGTCTCGTCCTGGAACCAAGGTCGGCCAGTGCCTACGAACTTGTTCTTGAAGAATCTGGGCTTAAAGTGCTTCCAAGATTCTGTAAACATTCCGAACAGCCCACATCGAGCTCGGGCTTTGGCCGATACCCAAAGTCGACCAGTAACCCCGTCCTTGTTACTGACGAACGGGTTATACATCCACAAAAAGAGCCGAACTATGCAGACCAACCCTTTGGCCCCGCAATACTTTTGAAACGCCCTCAGGAAAGAGCAGGTGTTGGGATGAAGTTGCGAAGGGGCCAGTCCGAGCTCTTTCAGAACCCTCATCTCGAGGACGGTGAACGGCAAGGTCACGCCGAGGTTGTGAATCAAGTCGGCATAAAAAAAGAAGGAGTTATCATCGGTCTTGGTGCATATTCTGTCATTCGCCGAACAAGGAAGAACCTCATAAGAAGTACCAGCGGCATCTCCCGAACAGGGTAGTACAGCTCTCTTCACGTCAGAGAGCTTATCCTCGGAATCTAAACTAGATTGTACTCCCTTCGGCTCCACATCGACCCATTGATATTGGTCGGCATCGGTGGGCGCAGGGTACAGCTCAGGTCGGCTGACGCATTTCCTGGGCGGCATGGTACCTGTGGAAGAACAGGGGAGCTCGATGTTAGTCCTACAGGTTACAAAGAATAACCCCCCAGAAAAACCCCCTCGAAGTCGTTCCGAGGAGCGAGCACCCCCCCTCTACCATAGGCACCCCCATTCATATCCTCTTCCCTTCCTCATATTCTCGAGACCGGCAAGTCCACTCTTTCCTCTGCTCCCGATCCCGAGGATAGACTACCTCAACGGGATCAACCTCTAGAACATGTCCTTCATATTCCTCGTCGACCTCCAGGGAGGAACAGGACGAGGAAGAGGAGTCGTCCTCTTCCTCGTTACTGTTACGGGATAGGGAGATCACTATAGACCATTCCCTAACCCGTTCCCTACTCATAATGAACCCAGTATATCCCTTGGATTTCTTTAAAAATGAAAGCAAAAACCCTCCAACAAGTCCTAAAACGCTCCAAACCCAGAAACATTATAAGCCACTAATTTCATTCCCCAAGACTAACACAAAACCCAACAGGCAGAAAAAACCACCCCTCACTATAGAAACAAAGCCTTTAAAATCCTAAATCCTACCCAGGCAAACCAAAACAGAGAAGAAGAAAAGGCAAAAACAAAAAGAAAAAAGGAGTAAGAGAATACCTTAAGTATGCGACCGTAAGGAATGAATGGGAGAGAGAGAGAGTAACTTGCTGTTGATCTTCTGCGGAGGAGGAAGGTAAGAGGAGCACAGTTCCAAAATGCAGTTTCGGAGGGAAGAGGGAGAATGGGACTGGGGTGAGGGAATGAAAGAACAACTGTTTGGTAGAAAGAAGAAGAGGAACGGTTTTTGTCAAAATAGGAGAAGAGGAACCATCTTCCCTCCATTTTCGAAATTTGGGCTTGGCCCAAAAGGCCCAACCCAGCATGCAGCCATATCAACTGGGACACGTGGCACGCAGCAGCTGAAATAATGAACCTCGAGCAACGTCACAATGATGGTGACGCTTCGTAGGTCGCGATTTCTGACACGTGTCAGATCCGGTAAAAGCAAACGTCACTTCGGTACTGGTGAGTAGACAGCTGTCAAACCCGCTCCGTCATAATGAGAAGATGTTAGAGACAGCTGGATCCAACTCTTGGCAGACTTATTGTCCAAACTCCCTAGAACCTCGGAACAAGGCTCAGATAGCCTTGACCGAGCTGGGGGGCTTATGTGGTGAACTCGGCCCTTATGGGGTGGATTTGGGAAAAAGACCTCAACCAAGACCTCGGAACAAGGCTCAGTAGCCTTGACCGAGCTGGGGGGCTTATGTGGTGGACTCGTCCTAGACGAGATCCTCAGACCTCTTGCCTAAGGCCTCACGGCCCTATAAGAAGCCCTCTGTGTGCTTGGCCGAGCTCAAGGCTCAGCGGCCGAACAGATACCAGATACGGGCCGACCTCATACTCCTACTCAGGTCCGACGTCTAAGTCCGACACCTTCCCAAGTCCGACACCAAGGACATGATGACGTCTTCCCTTCTCATCCACAAGGACAGCTCATCAGCTTATCCACAAGGACAGCTCATCCACTCATAGCTCAGTACAGGCTGGCCCTACTTGGGCCTAAAGCAAGCCCATTAGGTCAACCAGCTCCCCCTATAAGTAGCTCCGTACTACATGGGGCTCAGGTACGTCCTCTAACCCTAATGGTCACTCTCACACACCAGTGATTAGGGTTACTTCCTGGCTCTCTTCCTTAGCCACTGGAGGACTCCCACCAAACATCACATATCAACCCTAGACAGAGGCTCCTTTGAAGGTCTTCTCCTACCCTTGAAGGACCTCACCGTCTAGGACATCACAATTGAGGAATAAACCAGAGAATATTCCATTAAGCTCTCAAAGCCTGTTGAAGAAACCCTAATTTTCTTAACCTAATTTTTCCTATAAATAGAGTTCTCTCCCTCACTTCAAAAACACACAATTTTGGAGACAATTATTCTCACCCAAATAAAATATCTCCGTCTCTGGTCATCTCCTTATCTCCTAGTTTCTCTTAACGCTGCAACTGCAGCGTCATCCCAGATACTTGACTTTTTTTTTCCTTCTTTCTTTTCTTTTCGTATCTTTTTAATATAGTTAATAATAAGATAAAAATTTAGCTTTTGATTGCTAATTCAATTATTAATTTTAAGGATCTTTGTTTTATTATTCACAATATTTAAAATTGGTTGTGCTTTGTCAAGTTGATTTTTCTCATCCAAATTATTTTAGTGATGGAATCTTTAGAACTTCCTCTTCATACTCAAAAATAAATAAAAATAATTTTTATCAATGAATTTTTGGTTTGCTCCCTGGTATCCGGTCCATTGGGCCGATTAATCCAGTTCGAGAGGGAACCCGGGGTTAAGGTTTTATTCCTCTCCCAACGTTGTTGCGGGGGATCGAACCGTGGTTCGCCCTACCAAGTGCAACCCCTGGCACCACTGCACAACAGCTCGTTCGTATTTTTATCAATGAATTAAAAATTAGAAGATGAACAACATTTTTTTAAAATGTTTTTTACTAATTAAGTATTAGCTATGTGCGTTTTGGAAATCCACCTTTCTTTGACTATATGTCGAGTTCTTGTGCATGTTTCCTCTCCGTATCAAACATTTAAAAAAATATATAAAAAACATTAAAAAATAATTTAAAACTACGTATCTTTGATTCCTCATTTTATGAGGGTACGTAGGACCAGGGGCAACCTTGTCAGGCACAACAATTAAAAACAAATAATTTTTGGTAAATCAATTAGTCAGGTCTTTTAATTAAAGTCAATTAAGGTATCCGGCCTGTAACCGACCCCGGAACCCAAAATCTATCTAGTGCAAGATCAAGCTTTATCCGTTTTAATTAATAATTAAATTTTTCCGTGTTTTTGTAACAAAATGCGGCGACGACTCCACATTGGGTCAATTGACCCCGACGTAGGCGAGGCCTCGAGGGCCACCCGGGACCCATGCTTGGACGACAGCGGGTGACTCCACTGGGGAGAAGCCAAATAAGAGAGTCAACCCTAAATGATTGACTGTTTTTAAAGGACCTGTATTTTTATTATTATAATTGGTTTGCCTTTAATTAATTGTTTATTGTACATATTTATTTAATTTTTTTTACATATTTGTTTAATTATATAACCATTTTTTTGTGGTAATTCTTTTTGTAACGTTGGATTTCTTTTGCACGGAAACCCTATACCCGGGTACTATTATTTAAGCCCTAGGTTTAGGGGTGCTTTTGCCCTACCTTTGGCTTACCAAGTGTATGGTCTCTTGTAGTGGATTGAAAACCATTTCTTGTGAGCACGACCTTTGGGAGGTGCGTCCTACTTATTTTGGGAGGCGTAGCCAAGCTCTGGTTGATCGTTTGCGAGGTGGGTCCTCACCTTAAAGAGTTAGGGCAACCTGGGGGCCTTTAGAAGTCTAGAACCACCATGGAATACACTTTGTGTAACATAATCTTTTGGAACTTGAATAAGTCTGTCATAATTTCCCTTCATTCACTATCAAAGGTTAAGAGTTGTCAAAACCTATTTAACCTTCGACAAAGCTGTGGGAATTGAGTCGATCGCAAAAAAAAATCATATACCTTTTCAAGTTACCAAATTAGAATGTTACACTTTAGTTATACCATAGAACAATGTCGTAGGACTGTGGTCTATAGATATTTCAATCTCCCCAACTAGGATTCTTTATCCTAGGGGCATGCATTTCTCCTCATCATATTCATATTGCATCATTCATTAACATTTCATTAATATTATGTTAACAAAGTTTCATTTTTAATAAAAAAAAGGTTTGGTCTCCATTGCTCAAAGACACCATTATCGAATTTGATTGCAAACCAGGATCATGAATACATGTTATGTTAACTGCTTATATGATCAAATTTTCATCGTGTCGATTACTCAAACGACTATAGTTCATACTCTTTACTGTGTATATTTTTAATAAGTCTATACTATTGCATTGATCATTTGAACTTACCATCTCATATCCCATTCCACAAGCACAAAAAATATATTTAAAAAAATCCCGAATAAAGTTATTTCATGCGTTCATTTGAGATATTTGATTCAATAATAAAAAATAAGGAGGTTGGTGTAAGTGAAACCTAAAGTTGTGTGGACTCTCAAGAAGGTCATTCCAATGATACAAGGCGTCATTCAATTCCCAAACACTATGGAGATATCCGTAGTCATCCCATTGAGCTTAGATATTTTGAAAGAAGATCATTTTTTTAACCCATAACATGTGTATGACCTAGGGCGGGTAGTTTTTCAAATAATTTTTCTCAATTACTCAAATATCAAAGAGGATTAGTTTTTATTTCATAAGTCCAAACACATTTCATCCATTGTTCACCCCGTTTTGGCTCCAACAGAAAATTTTCTTCTCAAAACCACAAAAATATTTTTACCCGAGCAATAATGAGAATCTAATACAAATCCTTTTTCCTTTGGAGTAAGCTCTATGAAGTGCTGCTTGTCTCCAGTCATGTGCTTCGAACATCCGCTATCCAAGTACCAACGATTCTCCTTCGTTCGAAAGCACACCTACAAGACAGAGATTACTTACTCATTTTGGGTACCCAAGTGGTCTTGGGTCCCTTGGTGTTAGTATAGGGATCTTCTCCCTTAACAATCCAAACAAAAGATTCATTTGCAATACCATGATGCCTTATCTTACAGACATTCGATGTATGACCATGAATGCCGCAATAAAAACAAGTTGGCCTTTTTGAATTATTTAAATTAGAAAATGAACCAACTTTTCTAAAAATTTTATTTTTGGCATTTTGATATCCAAGACCTGTTTTGTTTGAACTATCTCGTTGATCATTAAGCATCTTATTTAGCATTCTATCACTGTTTGAGAAAGTTGCATTTTTGGCTTTTAAATCTGAAATTTCTTTCTCATAAATAATGCAACTTTCACACTTTTGACTTTTTAAGCAGGTGATAAAATGTTCTAAAGATTTATTTTCGCTACTTAATTTTTCCATGCAATTTTCAAATTCAAGAACTTGCTCTTTATATTTCAAAACATTCTTTTTCAATTTGATATAACTCTTAGCAAGTTTCTTAAATTCAGATTGCATGTCAATATAAGCACAATATAAATCTTCATAATCATCAAATTCAGATTCAGTATCAGATTCAGTGTCGGAGGTTACCTCATTTCCTTGCACAGATGATGTATGACTTTGATATGCTTCTTCATCAAATCTTCCCATTAGGCAAAGGTTAGCCTCCTCATCATCCGACGAATCTGAGTTTGAAGTTTCATTTTCCTCCGGTGCATCCCAGATAATGTAGGCCCGTTTGGATTTATAGTCTTTGCCTTTCTTTCTTTCTTCACTGCTTTTCTTGTTTAGCTTAGGACAATAGACCTTGATATGTCCCGGTTCCCCACACTCATGACACCTGATCTTATCTTTTGAATGGTTACCTTTATGATGGGAATCTTTGGTCTCTTTTCCCTTGCCTTTAAAATTTCTTTTATTTTTAAAAAATTTTCCAAACTTTTTAATCATGAGACCAAAGGTTTCCTCATCCATATCAGAATTTGATTCACTATCAGAGGAGTCTTTGCTTACCTTGGGGGTCTTAGTGGATACCTTAAGAGAAATGCCCTTTTTCTTTTTATCTGTTTCCTCATGCATAGATAGGCGTCCTAGCTCCATCTCATGCTCCTGAAGCTTTCCAAAGAGGGTTGCAAGGTCCAAGGTGTCTAAGTCTTTTGACTCCATGATAGCTGTGACCTTGGGTTGCCATTCCCTGCTTAAACATCTCAATACTTTGTTAATGACTTCAGAATTAAGAAAAGTTTTACCAAGAGCTATGAGATGATTTATGATATGAGTGAATCACTTTTGCATGTCATTAACTGACTCATTAGGGAGCATGCGAAACAACTCATATTCATGCATTAATGTATTTAATCTAGCCCTTCTAACCTCGCTTGTCCCTTCATGAGTAAGTTGTAGAACGTCCCACATTTGTTTCGCATTTTTACAATGTGAAACTCTGAAGAACTCATCATAAGACAAGGCGGACGTGATGATGTTTTTAGCTTTCAAATCGTAGGAAACTTTCTTTTTGTCATCATCATTCCAACTTGCCCTAGGAATTTCTACAACTTCATCATTTACTTTTTTTTAGGTATATAGGGACCATTTTCAATTGCATTCCAAACATCAATATCAATCGCTTCAATAAATATTTTCATTCTGGCTTTCCAATAAGCATATCCTTCACCATTAAACAGTGGAGGACGGTTTATTGAAGAGCCTTCCCCTCCAAAAGGATTGTTAGAGCCCATGGTTTCCTTAAGGATCTTTTCGAAAAAGTTTTTACACTCGATCTTTCGACCGAGCTCTGATACCACTTGTTGGAAACCAACAAGCGGCCTAACAATTTAGTAGAGGGGGGTGAATAATAAATTGAAGTAACGATACTAACTTTTCGAATGAGATTGATATTAACAAATAATACGCTTACTGTTTTGTAATAAAATTAATTTTCTGTCCAAAAATGAATGAACTACTTGATTAGTTCAGAGACTACTCGAGTGGTACGTGTAAATTCAGACAGTGAACTGAGTTTTCAAAATAAGGATTTCGCTAACACGAAACCAAGAACACAAGCGGATGATTTGCTAACTTAGGTTCTGAAGAAGGATTAAATAACAGAGATTAACGAAAGCAGTAAAAGATAGACACAGGGAATTATTATACTGGTTCACTCTCTATCCACTGAGAGCTACATCCAGTCCCCCCTAAACCTTAGGGAGTGTCTACTTAAATCAGTTCAAATCGGTTACAATAGGAGATACAAGTGAACCTCACTCTATCACACCTATCCCTTTCAAGAGTGTACCAAACTCTTGAAATCTACCCCAATTTGATTTGATCGTGACGGTTGAAGACCCTCTTCAACGCTTCCAATTGTAGGACTCCTTGAAACCTTCAAGATATCCTTCCTTTCTTCAATGGAGAAATTTGATCACTGAGAAACGGCTCCAGAACAATCTCAATTGATAATGAGTTAGAAAAACTAGAATACTAGAGATTGATTTCTTGGAAAGGGATTTGGACAAAAAATGTTCTCTTTTTGTGTGCAAGGATTTCAAAATGATTTTTCACAATATCAGATAAGTATATCGCTATGGTTGAAGAGGTAATCCTTATAAAACGTTTTTCAAATTGCCAGAATCAGGGAGGAGCTTGTTAAAACTGATTAGGAAAGATTCTCCCTTGATTGCCTCTTCAACAGCCATTTAGAATTAAAATACTGATAGATCTGATACGTACTACTCAAGTAGTTGAAGCACTACTCGAGTAGTGAGAAAATTTGTGGACTTACTGTTTCTCAAACTACTCGATTAGTGAAGTAACTAATCGATTAGTTGAGAACTAATCGATTAGTCAACAGACTACTCGAGTAGTTGAGGAGACAGTAAGTAGACTAATTTTCATCAATGCAGACTACTCGAGTAGTGCACCAACTACTCGAGTAGTTACTGCTACTTTCATAAACATTAAAGACCAAAAATGATTTTCCAAAGCACCTAGTCCCTTTCTAAGCTTTTTCACTATTTTAGCTCAACTAGTATTCATGCCAACTAACTCAAAATCACTTGAGTAATCAACCTAAGTCTACCACCCACACTCAACATAAATATAAAATAATACAAGGGAGCGGGAAATGAAAGACTCTTAAAAATGGTTGTTGTTGATGATGTCCTTGGCACTTTGTCTTCATCAAAATAAAGCTTTCCTTGATGCACTTTCACTATGTTGTTACAATAAATTGACATGCGTTCCATATATACATCATGATAGCACCAAACATATCGTCATTGTAAATAGCATAACATTGCATAGCATATCATTGAATATACCATTTGTGAATAACATAGTATTAAAAGTTTTATAATATCACATCACATTAATCATAGTATCATATAACACCAAATTAGCATTATCCATTATTGCAAACATGTCATCAAGATAGCATAACCTTCAGGTAGCATAACCAAACATAGCATTTTTGTAAATAACATCATTGCAAAACATGTCATGGTCTAGACATTGGATTACACATTCTTTTTCCTCAGTTGAACCCTACCTGAAATCATTATCTTCAAAATACGCAATAGCAATCATCATAATCTTCCTCGGCACGATGGGAAATTCGTGATATGACACTCGGCACGACGGGCAAATCGTGATATGGTACTCGGCACGACGGGCAATTCATGATATCTTTCTCGGCACGACGGGCAATTCTTGATATCTTTCTCGGCACGACGGACAATTCGTGATATGTCACTCGGCACGACGGGCAAATTCATGATATCTTTCTCGGCACGACTGGCAATTCGTGATATGGTACTCGACACGACAAGCAATTCGTGATATCTTTCTCGGCACGACGAGCAATTCGTGATATGATACTCGGCACGGCGGGCAATCCGTGATATCTCCTCATCATTCATTTAAGTGAATGATCCAAAGTCACCTATCTCCAACAAAATTGGTATCTATTGTTGAATCAAAGATTTTGATGACGGCAAATGAATGACAAATGAACAAGTTCAGCGTGAAGTATCTCTGATCTCGGCCACCGACGGAAACAAAGTGAATCCGACCAGAATAACAATAAAGTCAAATTCCGAAGACGCGCTCGGTGCTCTCGACATTTAGCTCGAAAGGATTAGGGGTGTAACAGCCCGATTTTCGTACTCAAAACAATTAACTGAAAGTTGCCAAAAGTGACGCCAGATTTTTTTTTGTAACACATTGTTGAAAAGTCCTGGTGTATTTAAAAGTTCTTTTATTGAAAATCGAGTTGTTACTAAAACTGTCCCTTTTTATAAAACTTTTCTCTTCATAAAAAAATGATTTAGTTTCAAGGACATTAATACTCATAATGGATTTCAAAAGTTTAAATTGACCTCTCTTCCCAAATAAAGTACTTTACAAAGAAAGATTTAAATTTTGCTGTATTACATGAGTGGCACATTGCTTGGTAATCCTTTGACTCTCAAACACAATCCATAAACTTAACCTAGACACTTCTACGTTCGCTTCCTTCTGGTGGAGACATCCGGATGGGACTCTCCTCTCTTCTTGCGCCCTTTCTTCACTCCCCGAAAAATGCAATCGTCTCTATCGCTGCTTTGCGGTTGTCATTCAGCTCCATCTAGATGGATGATCCCCAAGCGGTACTCTGTCTGCCCGTTGAGACATCAGCAGCACCGATATGCCAACGAACAGGAGAGAGTAAGCGATCCGAACGACGCATCGTCAACGGTGTGGGATTACGATAGGCAAAATAATAGGACCAAACAAACACACAATACAATACACAAGCACACAGCAACCAACAAGCAACATACCATAACCATTATTCACGATCAATATTTATTTCATCTTGTCATCATTTCCTTCATACTTCTCCTCTCTTGTTTCTCATCCCTTTCACAAATCTCAATATCTTTTCCACATCGTCCATTCTCAATCTCTTATTCATTCTTTGCACTTATGGGACTCTTACTCTCATAAATATAATTAGTGTCTTATCGAGTTATAACCATCGATGATCGGGGGAGTTAAAGGATCATCGAGGTACGCGTTTCTTTCGTAGTTAGCACTCACATCTCAAGTCTACATCTCCTCGGCCAACCATCCACCTAGTCGGAAGCAAACAGGAGTACAGGACCTTTACCACGCGGGCACGACAGCTGTCTCACACATAAATGGTCCCTGACCAGGAGGCCCAGCCTCAATAATATCAATTTATAATAATCATGGCACACTGCCTAGCAGTGGCAAAACACAATGCCCCGTTCCAGTCCCTCTCACTGTTCTCGATTTGCAATCTAGGGGGCGACAGTATTGTTATAGTGCGCGCGCAGAACTTACCACGGTATTAGACCCAGTCCCCACCACGTTAGTGCACCACTTATGGAGTTCGTTCTGCCTATAACAATACTCTAGACTTCTTGACGTTTCACCGTCATCGTCCTCCCCTAATGCAATCTCGTCCTAAGTATCCGCAGATACTTATCGTTCCTTCCTCTCCACTACTTCAGGTTAACTCTCACGACTCACCGCGTTCGCGATTAATGTCTTTTAAAGTCTTTAATCTTTTTAATTAACCTAATAGTCGGCTCACCCTTCGTGCATCCCTTCAATGAGTCCCGACCACTAACTTTGCACAATCTTTCTCTTTCTCAAAACTCACATAGCACAGAGCTGGGATCATATCACATTCTCAAATTTCATTTCTCAAACTTTCTCCACATAATCTCACTTTCATACTCTCTTCTCAAAACAGTCCTTTCGCAATACCTTTTTCAAAACATCGTTTCACAAAATCTTTCTCAAAATATCACTCCAAAAGAAGACCTTCTCAACGTATTATTCAAAAGGACTTATCAAAGATAGTTTCACAAAACCCCTTCAAAAATGTTGCTTCGTAAACTTCCTCCAAGGATCTCATTTCAAACCATTTTCACAAAACTTTCCTTTCAAAAACTTTTCTGAAAATACCTTTCATAATACTCCTCAAAATCTCCTCTCAAAAAGAAAAACACTTTTAAAAGAATTCCTGTTAACAAACTCTTTTCTAAAATTTCTTCCAAGAATCTCCTTTTCAAAAACCTTTTTGAAAACCTCTTTTCAAAAACCTGTTCAAAACTGTTTTTCGAAACCCTTTCAAAATTTACAATTTTGTTGGGCGCTAGTGGAGGAGCAAGCTCAACTCAACGCTAGTTCCCAGACTAAAACCAAAAACCAAGGAGCCCAGCTCCGCTCAACTCACATCTCATCTCCAACAAACAGCACCACTCTTCCCAGCTCTGGCTCATTCTCAACATTGCCATTCATTCTTTCCCCCAATCTCAACTCTTATCTCTTTTCTCTTCCTCATTATTCATTTCTCATCATATCTTTACTTCCAATTTTATTACTTTCACAACTCCTTCTTTACCCTTTTTATTTCTTTATTCAGGACGTACAGACGTCCGTCAGCATTTTGCTCATTTAAGTTCACAGTATTATATTGCATCAGGCATAGATAATTAAAGACATAAAATAATGCATCAATCACACAATCTACACACAACAACAATGTGGTCTTCGTCACCTTCGTATAAGTGGCCACACAATCAAACAATTGCCACTTATACTACTGACTATGGACCACTAAGTTCCGATCTTTGAGATGATACGAAACGTCCTAATACATCACCTAAACACCACATTGTCTTAAGATAGCTTCTCTCTCACCTGAGGTCCAGCTATTTGATGCGTACCGTCTCCGCGTATCCCTTGTGCTGCCTGCTGCCCCATTCCCTTACGCTCACGTTATTAACTTATATTATGAAAATCTTTTTCATAACTTATACACCTCTCATTTCCCCGTATTAAATAAAACACTCTTACTTTACGATCATGTATTAAGAAAATCTTTTCTTAATCAGTGACACTTCCCGTTCCCAGTCGGAACGCTTAAAATACTTGTGGTTTTATCAAAACAATTCCCATATTTTCTAATACTTTAATTATTTTAAAATCATCTGAAAACATTTTATAAAATGATTTAAACCAATTCGTTGGGTTGCTGGTCCATCTTGGACAACATTGAGTTCAATTAAAAAAAAACCGAAAAATCGCATTTTTCAAACCAACTTTGTCATGTATCAAATACCCATGAAGACTTAACCTCAAAACACTTTTGAAAACACTTTTAAATTGAGAATATAACTTAGAAAATTCTGGACAGCATCATGTCCTGAGTTTTTAAATTCCTTTTCCATCGTTCAAAATCAACTCAATTCCATAAACAAA
This sequence comes from Crotalaria pallida, assembly GCA_037953625.1. NCBI lineage: Eukaryota > Viridiplantae > Streptophyta > Magnoliopsida > Fabales > Fabaceae > Crotalaria > Crotalaria pallida. The sequence continues at coordinate 95,750,230 of CM075655.1, forward strand.
TCAAGCATCTTGAGAACAATCAAATAAACACTTAAACCAACACTTTCTCAAGTTCGAACACTTAGAACCAAATGTGGGCAGCATGGTACTCAAATCAACTAAATCATTTAAACATCTTCATGCATCCTAAATATCATTCTTACTTTACTCAAGAATCTCAAACAAACACACTTTCATTTTAAGCGTCACACAATCACAAGTTATCAAGTCAAGTCAAACATAAACATGCCCACATATTCATTCATACATATAACTTAATCACATAAAGAAATCAAATTCTTAAACATAGACAAACCGAATCATGCCTCACACCAACATAACTCCTTTTATCTTTCACTTAATCAATTTCCAACTTAGCAAAACTTCATCCTAATATACCTAAATATGTTGAAACCGTATACATCATGGCTTCACAAATCAACACCTAATTTCACAATATAAGCATCCACATACTCAAGGAAATTTACTCAAAGTCTAAGGTCCAAACCGTGCCCTTGACTAGGTTTTCTCAAAAATGTTTTCAAAGTTTCAAGACTTAAAAACAACTCAGAATTCAATCAACAATTTCACATAATTCATCAAGGAAGTAAAGACATAACCCTATCATGTTCTTCCTAGGTGAAACCGTGAGCATGCCTAGGTTTCTAAACAATTTTGACTTCACATTTAACACATAAAATCACCTCAAAGTTCATGGAAATCACCTACTCATAACCAAAATCCAACATCAAAACCTCTAACCTAAAGATCAAGTACAAACCGTGGCTAAACATAGTAAATCACATAATTCTATTCATTCAAAACATCATTAAACTCAAGATTGTGACATGCAAAAGATCAATCAAAAGAAAATCAAGCTTTCATGCATAGCAACATCAAACCGTGGCCATCACAAAGAAAATCATCAAGGAAAAGTTCAATCATTTCAAATATCATGACTCCAACATCAAGTTTATCATAGATCAAGCATAGATCTTGCCATGCATGAAGTCAAAAACACTAGATCAAACATAAAAGTAAACATGCATCAACACTTCTTCAAACAAAACCAAAGTTTAGAAAGAAAGCATGAAAACGAAGAAGAATCAAAGAAAAAAGGTTTAAAACTTTTAAGATCATGAGATGAAATCCTTACTTAATCAAAACTTTTTAAGAATCAAGTCCAAAATCTTCCATCTCTCTTCCTAGTCTTCACGGTTTCCCCCTTCTTTTCCTAGTCCATGGTTTTCTCCTTTCCTTTTCACTAGCTTGGCTTGATCTTGCTTAGGTTATGGAGAGTTTGAAGTGTTGGTCCCTCTTCTCTCTATTCGACCACTCTCTCTCATTTCACTAAGAGTTTGATTTTCTCTTAGTGTTTGTGTGTTCGGTCTTGGGAAGAAATGAAGGAATGAAAGAAAGTTTGTGTTGATGAATGAATGGAGAAGAATTCACTCACTCCCTCACGGTTTTGGGGTACTTTGTTGGTGTGTGTTGGTGTTGATGGGATGAAGATGAAAGAATGAAGAGTGAAGGAATGAAAGAGAACTCACTTTTCACCACACGGTTTTGGCCCTCTCTTTTAATCTTCTTCACTTTTTCCTAATTGCCATCAAGGGCTTGCATGGAGGGCTAAATCGCAAATACTTGGGGACTAAGTCACAAAACTTGGAGACCAAGTCTTGCCTTAAGGTCCCTCACGACTCCTTCCTCTTTCCTTCCTATTCTTCACTTTCTCCCTTCCTTATGTCATGCTTGGTCATGAGGATGATGTCATTGTGTTGACTACAAGGCATCCTAGCTTATGACTAAGCAAAGCTACTTGGTGGCCAACCCAAGTACATGCATTCAGCCACATGGGGGTTAGGGTAGGTTAGATTAGCTTAATTAGGTTTAAGGCACTAGTTAGGGTTCTAATCGTGATTAGGGTAGGATTAGGTTAATTAATCTAGGTTTAGTCCACTAATCCTTAGTGATTAGGGCTTAATCAAGGATTAAGGTGCTAATCAAAAACTTAATCATAGGTTTAAGGAGGATTAATTCTAGGTTAGCTCACTAACCTTGAGGATTTAGGGTTTAAAAGAGTGATTAAGCACTTAATCAAGGATTAAGAGCTCGATTAGGGTTTAATCAAAGATCAAGGTGCTAATTAGGGTTTCTAGAGGTGATTGGACTTTGATTCTTTGGAGTTTAAGAGAAAATAATTTTCCATGAAATCATATGAGTCAATAAAACAAAAATCTTAATTAAAACCTTAAACAATCAAGCACACAAAGTCACACACTCAAATAAATCAAATTTCAAAACGTAAGAATCCTTTATGGCATCATGGGTAATGCATATACTTAACACACATATAGGCATTACAAGTAACATTTTTAGGGTATCATGTCCATACGACATATCCACATATATTCATCACACGTATTCATGCATCATTAACTCTTAACATCATATTAAGCATACCAAACCATATATACACACCCCTAGGAAATAATTCTAGTTCATCTCAGGATAGCTTAAACAAAATCACAAATATTTTTTTATAAATAATCAAGCATATAAACTTTTTCAAAAACTCAATTATTTTAGGAAATTATTTCTTTAAAAGTCACCCATTATCTTTAAAAATATGAATTTAAGATAATCATTTAAGAAAATACTCTTTTAAAACTCTTTTCTCTCAAAAATGAATTTCTTTAGTATTTTAATTCAATACGAGGGATTTGCGGGGTGTTACAAAGGGATCGGACCGTTGTAAATGAAGTCAGAGTTAACCATCTTTAGCTCAGACGTACTCGGAAGTGATCAATCCGAGCCATCGCTCAGAGTCTATCAGTCGGCCCGAGGGATCAGATCAGCAAGGGAAAAATCGATTTTACCTCTCAAAGTTCCCATGCTCGAAAACATGTCAAGCTAAAACAAGATGCCAAGCTCGGACTGTCGTCAGGCTCGGCAACACTGTTCATCATCTTCAACCTGCAGCAAGTACAACCCGCATGCACCTCATTAATTACGTATCAGTACTATGCGTGGCTGGCAGTTTTGTCCTCATCTCAACGACGCCCAACTGTCATCAAGCTTCAAATTTCAAAATTAGAAAGGGACAGTTTTGGATTGGTCTGATAAGGCACAGACAAAGCAGAACTTGCAGAAAAATGGCAGAAAATGTTCTGTTTATCCGTTGGAGCATCAAAGCATATTCCAAAATAATCTTTCCTTTCTTTCCTACCTCATACGTTGGTACCCCACTATAAAAGGAGAGTCTTAGCTTCTCCAAACAAGAGAGAAGACACAAGAACACAAAGAGAAAGAAAACGAAGAACAGAGAACAAAAGCCAAAAACTTTCATATTCATTCTCTGTTTTACAAGTGCTCAAACCGCAGAAAAGAGAACCTTGAGAGTGTGAGTGCAAATCTTTCATACTCATAAAACAAGCCTCAAATCAGTTCTCTACATCCTCAAAAGCCTTTCTCAAACACTTAACCAAAACTCATTTGTTCATTAAACCTTCAGAATCTTATACACTTGAGTTTCGGGCTGGAGCCATCATTTTCACTCAACCATTTCTTCAAGTTTTGAGTTGTTTTCAAGCACGGTGGAAAATCTTGGAAGGTTTCCAAGTTCGTTCAAGAGGTTCTTGGCGATTGAAGTCTTAGGAGGTTCCTGAGCAAAAATCCAAGGAGGTTCTTTGGTGAAAATCCTTGAAGGTTTCAAGGTGTCTTGAAGGTTTCAAGGTGTCTTGAAGGTTTCAAGACTGTGAAAGTCCGACGCTGTGCGCGGCATTTTTGTATCAGTAGGTAGAAGCCAAGAGTTTGGTACTCTCTTGGTGGTTTTAATTGATCCCGTGTAATCTCTATCTATTTGATTTTTATTAAAAGCTCCTTAAAGGTTTTAAGGGGGACTGGACGTAGCTCATCGTGTTGGTGAGTGAACCAGGATAAATCGCGGCGTCTCATTTACTTTACTGCTTTCATTTACTTTTTGGGCAATTGATCGAACTGCTTTAGCTCTAACTTAACGCTCGAACTGTGATAGTAATTTTCCGCAGCAAATCTGATCCTTTTGTGCAGCTCGGATAATCAGTGTTCAGTCTAGAAACTGGTTATCAAGAACTGCTCGGCTCAAAGTCAGGATTTCTACTCTGAACAACTAGCTTTATCCGACCGATTTTAATACATCACGAAAAATTGGTATTATTGCTTTCAACTACTATTCACCCCCCTCTAGTAGATTGTTAAGACTGTTCCCTCGATTTCCATCGTTTTTAACATCTATTTCTTTACCCATTCCTTACAATGATAACTTGTGTAACTCTTTGAATCACATGTTATCAAGTAAGCAATAGATAAAGAGGTGCAACTGTAGATACCCTATTTTGTCCGCCCCAACAAAATAAAATAAAAAAATAAAAAAAAAAGTTTTTTTTAAAAGATAAAAAATAAAAAGATTTTGAAAAAGTATTTTTTTTGTAAAAAATAAAAAAAATAAAAAAGATAAGATAAAAATGTTTTTTTTTTGTAAAAGATTTGGTTAGTTTTTAAGAGGATAAAGATAAAAAAAACTTTTTTTGTTAAAATGATTTGTTTTTTAATGAAAGGATTATCATCAAATTTGTTTTTATTTTAAAAAGATTGAGAGTCGATCTTTAACCAAATTTAAAAGATTTGATTGAGGAATAAACCAGAGAATATTCAATTAGGCTCTCAAAGCCTGTTGAAAAAATCCTAATTTTCTTAACCTAATTTTTCCTATAAATAGAGTCCCTCTCTTCAAAAACACACAATTTTAGAGACAATTGTTCTCACCCAAATAAAATTTCTCCGTCTCTCGTCATCTCCTTCTCTCCTAGTTTCTCTTCACGCTGCTACTGCAGCATCATCCCAGATACTTGATTTTTTTTTTCCTACTTTCTTTTCTTTTCATATCTTTTTAATATAGTTAATAATATGATAAAAATGTAGCCTTTTGATTGCTAATTTAATTATTAATTATAAGGATCTTTGTTTTATTATTCACAATTTTTAAAATTGGTTGTGTTTTGTCAAGATGATTTTTATCATCCAAATTATTTTAGTGATGGAATCTCTCAAAATTCCTCTTCACACTCAAAAATAAATAAAAATAATTTTTATCAATGAATTAAAAATTAGAAGATGAACAACATTTTTTTAAAATAAATTTTACTAATTAAGTATTAGCTATTTGCGTTTTCGAAATCCACCTTTCTTCGACTATATGTCGAGGTCTTGTGCATATTTCCTCTCCGTATTAAATATTTTAAAAAATATATAATAAAAACATTAAAAATAATTTAGAAATAAGTATCCTTGATTATTCTTCATTTTATGAGGGTACGTAGGACCAGGGGCAACCTTGTTAGGCACACAACAATAAAAAACAAATAATTTTTGGCAAATCAATTAGTTAGGTCTTTTAATTAAAGTCAATTAAGGTACTGCTTTTGAACGGGCAGACGAGGTGCTAATACCTTTCCCAATATGTAACCGACTTCCGAACCCAAAATCTATTTAGTGCAAGACCAAGCTTTATCCCTTTTAATTAATAATTAATTTTTCCGTTTTTTTTAACAAAATGCAGCGACGACTCCATATTGAGTAAATTGACCCCGTCGTAGGCGAGGCCTCGAGGGTCACCCGGGACCCATGCTGCGACAATAAGCAAATTAAAGTGTCTAATGCCTCGCCCCTCAATATCTTGGCTAGGTTCTAAAGAAAAAAAATACTACTCCCTTCGTCCCATAAGTTATGATCTTTTAGATATTTCACACAAATTAAAAAAATAGTAAATGATGTAAGAATTAGGTATAATTTGATTAAATTACCCCCATTTGATAAAAGGAGAGAGAGTAATAATAAATGTATGAAGATTATATTAAAGAGAGATAAAGAAATAAGTGATGAAAAAGAGAATGCAATAAATAAGGGTATGCTTGGAAAAAGAAGTATAAATGAGCCTTGGATTTCTAAATGATCATGACTTATGGAACAATTTTTTTTTCCAAAAGATCATGATTGACTTTTTGGCCCCCATTTCAAATTTTCATGGACCAAAATACCCTTAACAATGTTAATATTTCCGGTTCTATAAAACCGGAAAGACTTTTCCGGTTTTACTGAACCGGAAAAAAATCCTGATTTTCCTGAACCGGAAGACTTCCGGTATAATTAAACCGGAATACTTCCGATAAAGCACAACCGGACACGACTCCTCCACAACACACTCACACCCAACACACACACTTGACACTACTCACACAAGCACGCCTGTGCTCCTTGCCACTTCTTCTTCTCTTTTTTCCCTTCGGTTGTCTTTCCTCTTTTCCCCTTGGACTACTTCTTCTTCTTCTTCTTCTTCTTGCCAGTCACCTCTTCTTCTCCCTTCTTCTTTCTCCCTTGGGTTCACTTCTTCTTTCCCTTCGGTCCACTTCTTCTTTCTCCCTTCGATTTTCTCATCCCTTCCAGCCACCACTTTTTCTCTCCTCTGTCCCTTCCAAGCATCGATCTCCCTTCAATCTTCTTCACCAAGCAATGATCTCCTCCATCAAGGACTGATTCCTCGTCCCTTCTCCATCCCTCCTCCAATCTCCTCCACCAAGCACCATTCTCCTTCCCTTTTGCACCGATCTCCTCCACTACCGATCTCCTCCACTAAGTGTCCGGTTGTGCTTTACCGGAAGTATTCCGGTTTAATTATACTGGAAGTCTTCCAGTTCAGGAAAACCAGGATTTTTTTTCCGGTTCAGCAAAATCGAAAAGACTTTTTCGGTTTCATAGAACCGGAAATGTTAACATTGTTAAGAATATTTTGGTCCATGAAAATTTGAAATGGGGGCCAAAAAACAATTTCCGTTATTAATTGATTCTGTCCATGTTCAGAGATCCAGGATTGCCATGAACATCATCGCATTGGACATTTAATTTGGACTAGCACCAACTTGTTAACTGAAATGGGCTAGATAGAATCTTGGGCTCGAAACTTCGGCAGGGAGAAATCATTTTGCCATAATTATATACAATATAGGAGTATATCACTTCAATATTACTTCAGTATAAAATATATTCCACTTTTATTTTTGGGTATTGCTAACCAGTGCGTTAAGAGATAAATTAAGAGAAAACTTACATTGAAAATCCAAGTCCAATAATATTCGATATTTAAAATTCAACATTTTTTAAGATAAAATTACCTCTTTTGCTTACTTAACCAATACCCTAAAAATATTTTTTAGCATTTTCCATTAGTCAATTAAGTGTGCCAGTAACCCGAAAGACTAGTTTTGATGAGGAGGGAAAAAAATCTTGCCAAAACTCAAGGGCGTGATCTGATTGAAACATTAATGAAAACTCAAAATTTAAGCATCAAGTGAATGTTGGAAGAGATTGGGACACAAATTGCATTTATGTTGCTTCGTAAGGCTCCTAATTAGATGCATGTTGGAAAATGAAATTGGTTGGAACGGTTTATACATTAATATTGCATGCATTGGATTCATTACAAGAAAACACGAAGTTGAGATTTTGACGCGACACACAGCGTAACGAAGGCCAGTTGATCAAGCAGGTGTTTCATGCGTACTAGTACTACTCCCTAGTCCCTCACTCCCACGAATTTAGAAAGAAAAAAAAAATACTCCATTCAATTTGAATATAAGAAAAAAATAATAATTTATCCATGTGGATTGGCCTAGTGGAAACAGGTTGGACGCTTAGGGACTTCAGGGTCAAAGACTCAAGTCCCAGTGAGGCAACAATTCCTTGGGAGGATCAATGCCGTTGAGTCAAAGACTCACACAGTTTGCAGATCCGAGGTGGATTAATTGGGCCACAAAAAATGTGAAGCCCAGATACCACCTAGTTTCGACAAAAAAAAAATTAATTTTACACATTAAAAAAATCAGTTGATTTTATTTAATTTTCTTAAATTTATAAAAAATATTAGAGATATTTTAAGAAAGTAATATTAGAAATAAAACAAAAATTAAATGATATAACCACTTCTTAAAACAAATTTTAAAAAATTAGTTAATTTTTTCTAACATTTTAAAACAAAAGAAATATGTTTTTTTTTTCCCTTTATTCCAGGCCGAAAGGAGTATATTGTAAAAAAACTTAGGGTTTCTTAAGTTAAAGTTATAATACAGAGTAATCCCATCTAACTTTCTTAAAGTAATTTTTAGTAAAAAAAAACTCATACTCACTCCGGATTAAAATATAAATAAAAAAACATTCACTTATTAAAAAAGTAGTTTAGTTTTGACTAAGATTATATTTTGAGCTTTTTTTTAAAAAAAAAATAATCATAATCTAATATGTTTGATTGCTAATGCAAATTATAATTTTAGATTATATTCTTGGAAAAATAATCAAAATCTAACATCTCATTCACAGGTGTTATACATTATTTTTTGTAAAATTATTTTTTAGACTCATGTAATTTTTTTATTCTACCCTTATCACTCCAACAACAATAACTAAGAGATCTAAAAATAAATAAATTATAATTTTACCATATAAAAATAATCATAATCTAATTTTACTAGCTATACCAAACACGCATTTACTGTAGTTGATTATTGTATATAATTTTATCAAATTCATAAAAAGCTGAAGGTATTTTAGGATAATAGTATTGAGAATAAAACAAAAATTAAATGAGATAACCACTTTCTAAAGATTTTTTTAGAAAAGTAGCATCTAGAATGAAACGAAATTTAAGAATTGCAGTCATTAACTTTTTTTTTTATTTATATTTTAAGCCAAGAAAAATATATTTTTTTCCTTATATTTCAAACCGGAGAAAATATATAATATTAGGGGGAGTAATATACGTTATGAAAAAGATAGGAAATTTTTTTAACTATTTTCGTATGCTCCCTCTATTCCATAACCAATCAATTATTACGAAAATCAATTATTTTTCAAAAGCTTTTCACAAAACAAAACAAAACACTATAACGAATAATTTAACTCATTTTCCTTCACTTTCTTTAACACACGAATAATTCAAGACAAGGAAATACATAGCCGCACAATTTATCATGTACCTTATAAGATAATTCAATTAGCTTACATCACTTAAGGCAAAATTTCCTAACTTGGGACTAAACTCTTAAACCGCAATATAACAACAAACAACCAACATACAAATTCTTTTTCATATATTCTAAACACGACTTCAAACTTTACTTATTTGATTATTTCTAAACATCACATTCTACATACAAAGTTCAGCCAAGTCACATAGGATTGGACAAGAGTTCATAATTGTCGGAAAGCACTCAAAGAGGTTTTATTCAATTACGGGAAAAACACAAGAAATAAAATCCAAAACTATTTCAAATCAATTAGTTTCAAGCTCAAAATTTCCAGAATACTAAAACATATATTCAAGTTCATCATGTATAATTTTCAAGCCATTTGAACCTTCAGAACCTAAGTTTCAAATCAAATTTCCCACAAAAACCGAAACAGAACTGTGCTGACCTGAAGGAGAATTGCATTGATTAAAAATAGAAAACCAACTCTGAATTGCATGAAACTTGGTACAAACATTCTTTACACCGTCAAGGTCATCTCATAAAAATTTCAGATTATTTGAAGTCGTCTAAGTCACATTTTTCTAATTAGGTTTATCACTAATTCTGAAAAATCTGCACCAATGTGCTCACTGTTTTTCAATCGGTAAAAATATCAAACCAACTCAAATTTTACAGAGGGTCTTATGACATGTCCAGGAAGCTACCATAAAAATTTCAAGCCATTTAGAGTAATTTAAGTTCAAAAACTCTGTTTAGGTTTAACCCAAAAAACTTATTTTTCCGAAATCGTTTTCACACAAATGACTCAATTGAAATTATCAAATCAATCCCAAAAATCTTATAAAAATTCAGAGACACTACTTTTGACATTATCAAAATAGTGGCTAGGTCATGTAAGCATTGGTCTTGTGCAAACATCTTTTATCCGACTCTTTTGCAAAGCAAATCACAAGTTTTCCATAAACAACTTAACCAAACAAAATTTCATTTAGAATACCAAAACAATTCCAAAACCTCTTTAAATTTCCAGAACACATCTAATTAGCATCGAAAACATCATACTAATTTCTCAAGGCAATCCAACTAGTACAATCAATTTTCATTTAAACCTTTTTGCACGAAAATGACCCTTTTTCCAAAAATTTCAGCACCATTACACACAAACATATTCCATATAAATTCTTATCAATTAGCCCTTTGCAATTCAAATCATTCTCTACACACTTACTAACACATAACCAATCACACTTTTCACTAAGAAAATAAGTTTCTTTGGAACATTTTCATACACACATTCGGTTTCATAATCAAAACAATTCCTCAATTTGAAAACTCAACTCACGTACTAACACAACTAAAAGATTAAAACCAAAGTTCAATCATTTATTTTTCTCTTGCATTATTCGGTCTAAACATTTACAATCAAAGGAGAAATGCTTTTAAATTTCAAAACTTATTAGTTTCAAGATCAATAAAAATCAACCCTTATTCTTCCATCCCAAACATAAACCAAGTCATTTAAACAAAATAAAATCATTTAGGTAAAAACCAAATGAAAATCGTATGGGTCTCCTTTATTGAGGCATGTTCACTTAATTTTAACATCAAATTTTTATAGAATAAAGCTTGGGAAGTAAAAATGATCAAAGAAAACCAACATGCATGAGGATCACAATTTATTTACTTTACTTTTCCTTCTTGGCCGAATCATTCATGAAGAAAATAGGAGAAATTTCAACAAATAACCCATTACAATAACAATACCAAAGATTACTCTTGTTTTATGATTATTAATCCAATAACAAAACAAAAATCACTTGAGTATGAAAAAGGGGATCAAACCGTGAGCTTTTCATAAGCCATGATGCATGTTTATTCAAACTCTTAAAACTTAAATCTTTGTACATTTAAAGCAAATAAATCATAGAGAGACACGAAAACTCAACATGCATCAAAAACAAAACTTGTTTCCTTTGTTCCCTTGCTTGGCCAAATCACATGCATAAAGAAAATGGAAAAATTTCAACAAAACAAATCATTACATCAACAACATCAAAGATTACTCTTGTTTCCTTATCATAAATCAAAAGCAAAAACAAAAACCATATGAACATAAAAGGGACCAAAACCGTGGGGTCCTAAACAATGGATGCATGTCCATTTTTCCACTTTCAAACTTAGTTTCAAGTATAAAACAATTAAAAATCAAAGCTTTAACTTAAAATTACACATGCAAGACTTAAATCAAAGAAATCCAACAAACCCCTTCAAAACCTTAAGAAAACCGTATAGAGGAAGAAGAATACAAACTAAAGGATGAGTATAATACCTTAATGAAGATTAATAGTGCAAGGAAAACTCAAATCCTCCTCTTCCTCTTCTTGACTCCCTCGGCCACCACTCTCTTTCTCTTTATCTCTCTTTCTTCTTCTTTTTTTTTTTGAAAGGAATTGAAAGAACAACATAAAAGAATGGTAGATGGGGATATTTATAGGGAAGTTTTTAAGGTGGGGTTCAATTAATAAAAATTAGGGTACAAAGAAAATCAAAAGCTTTCCCTACAAGCTTCTTACTCCCTCACGGTTTTTGGTGTTAAAATGGGGTAGATACTTTGCACTTTAACTCTATGTTTATGGGTATTAGTTTTGTAGGATATAGGTAGGTTTTAGGTAGGGTGCAACTAATTAGGACAAATGGATAAGAGTGAAAGCATGCATTGGTCCACAATTTATTTAGGATAGGTTACATTTAATAGGGTTACTCTAGGGACTTGTGCACTCATAATTAGATGTCTAACAATTTAAAATTCAAGTTGCACAAAACAATTTAAAAACCGTACAACAACATCATATAAGGAAAAATAATATTTTTCCAATACAGTAAATAATACTTGAAAATCATAACTCTATTTACTTAAAATAAAACATAATAATTTTCTCAAAAATAGAGAAATTCGTGAACAGCAAAATAAATCTCAAATTGTACCAAAATAAATTCTAATTTTCAATACGATCATTTTGACTGTAAATTGTCAAATTCGGATTTACAGATCAAAAGTTATTGAACTTTCAAAGTTACGTAAACCAAATAAATCAAATAAATCAATAGCTGACATGAAACCAAATAATTTAGTTCTATAAAAATAAATCCAAATGATTATTTTCATCCAATCAAATGAATAAATAATAATTCCTTCAAAACACAAAACAAAGGAAATAATCCACCATAAAAAAAATAAATTCCAAATAATTATTCTCTTTCGAAATTTCAAATCCAATAACAAATTTATATAATTTTGAAAATAACTGTCCAATCAAAAATTCTCAAAAATCACTTTATTAATATGCCGAAAATTGTGGGTATTACAATTGACGTGACACGCTTGTCGGATTGAGGAGCTCCCTGCTGCATTCAGTTGCTATGATGGTTATGAAATAATGAGAAAGCATTAATGTGAAAGATTAGATTAGGGGTCGAGGTTCACCGTAGGGATGAACAAGGGTGACTCGTCCGAACCGTAGGATTAATAAAATACTATTAAGACATTAAAAGACATTATATAATGTGGTCAGATGAGCGAGAAGTAGTGGAGAGGAAGATATCCTGTTCATCTGCGGATATTCATGTGAGTGATTGTGATAGGGGAAGGTGATGACGGTGAAACATCAATTAACCTAGAGTACTCTTCTAGGCAGAACGAGTCTATATGTGATCGGGGATTGATACCCAAGGGATCATAGCGTGTTCTGCACCGGAACTAGAAAACTACTGTTGCCCCCTTGATTAATTTTGGAACGGTGAGAGGGAACCTGAACGAGGCGGGCAGTCGATTGGTGTTGGGCCCTTGCGGTATTGCGTACAATGTTAATTGTCATGATGGTCGGCTCGTACAGTTGTGGCCTTGACAAATATATATGTTGTTGGATTTTCTCGGTTGTTCGACCTGCGTGGGTTAAGGTTCTTGTACGTCCCGTTTGCTTTCGTCTAGGCTTGGGAGGATGGGAGGAGATGTATGTGTGCTAACTAACTCCTCGATGACATTCCCTTAATTTCCCCTGTCATCGCTGGATGCGCTTTGATAAGACTTAATAAAGTAATATTAAATTATTGAAAAGATTCTTAGAAAAAGGGATTAAAATATAACAAGGGTTTTGATCAAGGAAATGGGAAAGGTCAAGCAGCAAGAAAGTATGGATAAGACCAAGGATGTGATTTTGTGATGAAAAGGATTTGTGGATTAACCTGGAGAACAAACGAAAGGAAGTGATAAATGTTTGAAGAGAGAGTTATCAGTATAAAAGACATTATTGTGTAATGATGATGACGAGGTGAATTATGTTCTGTATTTTGTTGTTTGATATATTGTTGTGTGTTTGTCTTAATATTTACGCCTACTGTAATTCCACCCGTTGACGAGAAATCGTTCGGGATCGCTCACTCTCTCTTCTTCCCTATTTCTTCTGTTGGTATTCTATACCCCGCATTGTAGATGACGTATAGCATCGGGATCTCTATGTGCCCATTGGACGAAGGAGGCTGGGAGTTGACGCAAGCCGGTTGGAAGTGGTGTGGATCAATCGGTTTGGAGGTCATTGATACACTGTTCACCCTTGCGGGATCAAATGTGAGAGACATGATGAGTAAGATGGTGCTGACGGACCAGGAGTGCACTTTGAGCCCAACATTTCCCGATGATGACGAGGAGAGATTTGAAGATGCTGAAGAGCTTTTCGAGCTGGCAGGAGTGCCTAGTGAAGGCGGCGATCTGTAGTATAGGTTCTTAGTTGTGTTTTTTTTTATGTAATGCACTTTCTTGAGATGTACTAAGATGAAATGGCTCTACTCTGATGTAACTGTTTAAGAAACAATATGTTTTGGAAATTTTATTACCCTGATGGATGTGACTGGATTTAGAAGTAATATTTATAAGCAAGGTTTCTTTTGACGAACGAAATATTTTATAACAATGGAAGAAAGATTTTCAAAGCGTGAAGTTGGTAACATCTCGTTTTGGAACTTAATGTGTGATGTGGGACATGAATGATGTACTTTTATAAAGAAATGTTTTAAAGAGAAAATATTTTTATGAGAATAAACCCATATCCACGTCACCATGAAAAAAAAATTATCGTATTTTCGAAAATTAATAAAAACGGGAAATTTCAAGTTTCTAAATCGAGGTGTTACATTAGGTGGTTTCAAAGCTGAAGTTTATCCTTAGTAATCTCCAACATGGGCTTGCATGCTTGTCTGTGTGAACTCTGTTTGTTTGTGTGTCTGAGTCCGTGTTGTGTCTGCTTGATGGGAAGCCGTATGATGTGTTTGAAGGAACGTCGGAGCAACTTGAGCGTTCGGATGGTCTGCCTGTCTCTCTGCTCATGTTTGCATTTGTCGGCAATGGAAACGAATTGAGTCTAAGTTGAGACTTTACCCTACGAGGATTCTTACCTATTTGTGATTTCCAGATTTCGATGTCCTTTGCCAGTTGAACCGTGATTTATCCACATTGACAGACCCTTTTTCCTTGTGATTTGTGACAATGATCTTTTGAAAAATTGCATATCGTTCGATAATGACCCTGTTTTGTTGAATTGCTTTGAAAAAACTGTAATTTTGTTGAACTCGAAGTTATATTTTCTGATCCTTGTCACCAAGCATAGCTTTGCCAATCCATCTAGGTCCTTTTGAGAAAGCGAGAAATCCTGTAGATGTAATCGTAGAAGAGTCGGAATGAGGAGGATTTGTTTATAAGTGGATAATTTTGGGATAGAACCTTAGAAATTGTTTCCTCGAGGCATGTAGGAGGGCCAGACAATAGTAATAAATGGTGGAGAATCTTGAGGATTAGAAGGAGCTTAGTGGCGAAATCGACCTATTTTACCGGTAAATTGGTTGAATTAGACCCTACCCATAAGTTGAATCATGATGAGAAAAGTCTTAGTTTATTCGAAAAAGATATAAGTAATAATTCTAAGTGGGTGAACCAAGAAAGAATGTACGAATGGAATGACTCGAGAAAGGATATCCCGAGAGTTTAGGCCTGAAAGTGGAGATTATGCTTTGTATGTGGGTAAGCTTTGAGGATTAGAGTGGAACGTTCAACCTCGGTAGTGGAAGATTAGAAGTCAAATGTAGTATGAATAAGGATTTTAAGCGACGACGAGCGATTATAGTAATAAGCTGAATCGAAGTTGGGAAGAGACGGGAAATGAAAGTAGTGTGAATCTGTTTAAGAATTGAGGATATCAGATGAAATGTAATGAGTAAACCCTTAAGTGCTTTAGTTAATAAGTGAGAATTTTCCAGGTAATGAAGGGAATTCCCGATGTTTAGGATGAATCTGAAAGAGAAGTGAAGATATTTTGAGAGTATCGAATGAGAATTAAGACGAAATCCCGCTAAGTTAAGAGAAAGAATGAATGGAATTATTAGAGTTTAGCATCTCAAGTAGGATTAAGTGAGAAAGATTAGTTAATGATTAGATGATTATGACTACTATTGGAAGCCTAAGGTTATTAAAGGATGATGGTTACATGACAATTAGAAGTTATTTTAATGGTTTAGAGAAAGATCTTGTACCCTTAAGGATGTGAAAGACCACGAATGTGTAAGTATAGCCTAAATTGATTCCTAAGATTGCAACCTTTGTGATTATAAATGTGTGACGGAAGAATGATTGGATTAGAAAGGAAGTCTCACCCCAAGTCTTAAGTAAACGAGTAGGTATAAAAGCCAGTGGTGTACGCGTGAGTATTGGCAAGGAATTATAGACTTTTCCATGACACCCCTATACCCCGTAAAACCCCATAAGTGAGCTCTCTTGTCAACAAATTTTGCAGCTCATTCCTATCAACCTCTTTTCAAAGATTGATGCGACCCTGAAAATGATGGCTTTGAAAAACATTGATAATAACCTTTTGCTTAAGTCTCATCGGAATTGGCTCAATTCGACACATAAGTGACTTAGCGAGTGGAGTGTTGTTGTCAGGATGTGACAACTAAGGGGAGTTGTGGACGTCAAATGATTGTGCGTGTGCTTTTCTTTTGTTTGTTGTGTTTCCTTTTTGCATCATTTCACGAGGACGAGAAATTTTTAAGTTAGGAAAGAATGTAATACCTGCATTTTCCCCATTTTCAATAAATTAATTTTTGAGAATTTCTGATTGGCCAGTTATTTTCGAATTTATATTAATTCGTTATTTTATTTAAATTTACGAATGAAAATAATTTATTTGAAATTATTTATTTTATAATGGTGGATTATTCTATTTTGTTTTGTGTTTTGAAGGAATATCACTACTGGAAAAAAGACCTTTAAAATCGGTCGTTTTGGACTTTTAAAATCGGTCGTTGAGACGATGTAGAAAACAGCGATGTTAAAAGTCAGACTTTTAAAATCGGTCAATCGACCGATTTTAAAAGTACTTTTAAAATCGGTCGTTTATTTAAAACGAACGATTTTAAAAGATTTTTCTAACTCGGTCACGGTGACCGATTTTAATTGCTGGATTTTTTTAAAAAAAATAAATAAATTATGCTTAGGAATATAACCAAATTACAACAACAATGCAAGAACACAACATGAAGTCCAGGACAGTATACAACAATATGAAAAGGCAAAAAAAATTATTCAAAAAATAAACCTAGATCTAAATTAGAACAACATCACAACATGAAGGAGAGTATACAACAAAAAATAATATTACAATATGAAAAGAAAAAGGTAAAGAAATTATAAAAAAAAGATCTGAAATAACAGTACAACATGAAAAAAAAGGCAAAAAAAATTATAAAAAAAAAACAGATCTGAAACGGTGGTGGTGAGAGGGTGGCCAGATCTGGATCTGCGAGAGAGAGAGAGAGAGAGAGAGGCGAGCGTCATCATCGCCGTCTTCATCAGCAATGGTCGTGGCGTCTGGCGTGAGAGAGCACAGAGAGACGCAAACCACGAGAGAGGGAGGCCGTGGTGGTGGACCTGTGAAGGTTGGCGACGCGGTGGTTGTCTGTAGAAGAAGGAGAAGTCTTCAGTGCGCTCTCTTTCTCTCTCTCTCTCGGTCGTGGCGGTGGAAGGAGAAGAACCGACGGCGGTGGTGGAAGGAAGAAGACGAAGGTGAGTAAAGACCAATGAGAGGCGGTGAAGAACACAAGTGGTGAGCAATGGCAAGTGAAGTGAAATGAGCGGCGGTGAAGAGGTGAAGATGGAAGAGGGAAGAGGGAAGAGGGAAGTGAAGAGGTGAGGAATAGCAAGAAGAGGGAAGTGGAGGTGTGAGCAACAGAGAGAAGAGGCGAAGTAGGAGAAGAGAAATGAGTGAAACTGTTTGAGAGAAAAAAATTTATGAGTGTGAGCCTTTCGTTTCCCGGTATTGGGATAAAGTTTGGACTTACGAAATCGGTCGTTATAGTGACCGATATAACGACCGATTTCGAAATTTTTTTAAAATTAAACAAAAAAAAACTTTTCAGACTTACGAAATCATTTGTCTTTGACCGATTTCGAATCCGTTTACGAAATCGGTCGTTATAGTGACCGATTTCGAAAATATTTTAAAATTAAAAAAAAACTTTTCAGACTTACGAAATCGTTCGTCTTTGACTGATTTCGAATCCACTTACGAAATCGGTCGCTATAATGACCGATTTCGAAAATTTTAAAAAAAAAAAAAAAAACTTTTCAGACTTACGAAATCGTTCGT
Source organism: Crotalaria pallida (assembly GCA_037953625.1). Taxonomy (NCBI): domain Eukaryota; kingdom Viridiplantae; phylum Streptophyta; class Magnoliopsida; order Fabales; family Fabaceae; genus Crotalaria; species Crotalaria pallida. The sequence continues at coordinate 95,767,961 of CM075655.1, forward strand.
CTTTGACCGATTTCGAATCCACTTACGAAATCGGTCAACCTACTGACCGATTTTAAAAGTTAAATTTTATTTACAAAATTGCCACCGCGTTTTTTTTAACTCGGTTTTTCAACGACCGATTTCGAAACCCCGATTTTAAATCCCTTTTTTCTAGTAGTGAATTGTTATTTATTGATTTATTGGATTACGTAACTTTGAAAATTCATAACTTTTGATCTGTAAATCCGAATTTGATGAATTTATAGTCAAAACAACCGTATTAAAATGTAGAATTTATTTTGGTACAGTTTCAGATTTGCGTTACTGTTCATGAATTTTTTTAATATTTTTGAGAGATTACAATGTTTTATTTTAGTAGTGAATTGAATTATGATTTTCAAGTGTTATTTACTATATTGGAAAAATATTATTTTTACTATAGTGATGAGGTGTACGGTTTTAAGAATTTATTTTGTGCATTTTGAATTTTTAATTGTTAGACATTCCTTTATGAGTGAACAAGACCCTAGGGTAACCCAATTAAACACATCCGATCATAATTAATGCATAGCCACCCTACTAATACCCTATAGGGGACATGCAATTAATAACCATATCCTAAAGAAATTTCCAATCAATGCATGTCACCCCATTATCTAAATACCCTAAACCTACCTATATTGTATTAATTAACACTCATACACATGAAATAAAAATACAAAGTCCCAACCCCTTATTTTTATGACCAAAACCGTGAAGGGTATATGACTTGTAGGGGAAGCCTTTTGATTTTTGGGGCACCCAAATTTTTAAAGCCTTGCACCCCATCCACACTTTTCCTATAAATACCCTTTTATGTCCTAAGACTCATCCTCTTGCTCTTGCCTTATCACTTAACCAAAAAAAAAAAAAGAAGAGGAGAGAAAGAAAGAGGGGAGGCCGTGGGGAGCCAAGGAGGAAGAATGAGGGATTTTTCTTTTCAACACCAAATCAACCTCATTTCCATTCATTCACTTAGGTATACATCTTCATTTACATTTCTTCTCTTTCTTGTGTTGTTTTATTTTTCGGTTTTGATAAGTTTTTGAGTATAAGATGTTAGTTTGTTGATGCATGTTGATTTTTATCAAAGATCTATGCTTTTCACTACTTGATATGCATATATTTGAGTTGGTAAAAGAAAAATGAACATGCATGAAGTCTTAAGGGTGTCACGGTTTTGTCCTTCTTGATACCGAAGATGATTTTTTTTTCTTTTGAATACTTGATTCTTGATCTTGAAATGATTATAAGTATATTGATGTGTATTGTGAAAAGTTTTTTATTTTTCCTCATTAGGCCATTCGGCCAAGACAAAACGTAAAGGAAATGAACTTTTGTTTTAATGCATGTTATATTTTTGTGTTCCTCGTTGATTTTCAAGCCCTAATGTGTAAAGATTTAAGCTTTTAGAGTTGAAAAGAACATGCATGAAGTACAAAGGGACCATACGGTTTTTCCACCAATTTTTATCCAAGTGTTTTGATTTTGTTTTAATGATTTGTTTTATGTTTAAAGTTAAGGAGTAAGCTTTGATTTTCATTAATTTTGAAGCATGTATTTTTGTGTTGTTTTATTTCACAAAGTTTCTAATTTTTCCTTCTCTATGATTCGGCCAAGATGAAAAACGGGAGGAATAAAATTGGTTTTTGATGTTTGATTAACTTTGAGCTTTGATCTTTGGTTTCTAGTTGCATGCATGTTGAAATTAGGCTTGAAATAAACTAAATGAACATGCATGATGGTTTTAAGTCCATGCGCTTTTTATCATGATTTTTGTCCCAAATGATTTTGTTTTGATACTTTGGTTTGTATTTGAATGAAGGAATAAAATGGATTTTTAGTGTATGTTAGTGTATTGGTTTATTTGTATGAAAATCCCTAAAATTTTCTATGTGTAATTCAACCAAGGTGAGCAAATAAAGAAAATAAATTGATTTGATTATAGTGTCATGTATGAGTTAAAATAAAGTGTTTTCATGATTATTAATTCGGTTTTTGAAAGAAAATGATTGAGGAATTGATTTTGTGTGATTATGTGCGTGTATGTGTTAGTTGGTTTTGTGTATGGAATGCTTGAAGATAGAAATCGACTTGTGCCCTTTGACTATTTGATTAAGTGCATTAGAACTAGGCTTGAATGAAAATGATTAATTGAATTGATTAGAGTTGTTTGAAAAGAAATTGAATTAGGTTGGAAGCATGAGAATGAATCAACTTGGTTTGAAAAGTGCATGTTTGTGTGAGCTAAATGTGTGGCTGAAAAATTGTGATCTTGGTGAATGATAATGTGTGTTTGAAGTAGGAAATAAAATCATTTAGGTGTTGCATGTGTGTGAATAAAATAGCAAAGGATATGATACATCTATGCTGAATTTTTAAGCTTTGCCTTAGCTTGTAGGAGGTTTTGCTAAATGATAGTTGTGCTAATCCGATTGCCTTGAAAATTTGATATGTTGTCCTTGATGTTATTTCACTATGTTCTGGAAAATTTGGAATGATTTGGAAGTGTTTTGATATTTTAAATGAATTTTGGTTGTTAAGGAATATTTAAGAAAAACATGTATTTTTAATGGCAAAGACTAGAATGAAAAATGTTTCCTCAAGTTCAATGGCCATGAAACTTGGTAACTGTTTTGATGATGCTAATTGAAGTGTCTCTGAATTTTTATATGATTTTTAGAATTGATTTTTGATGATTTTTTAAAAATAAGCTTTTCGGATTAAACGTGAACATAATTTTTGAATTTAACCAACTCTAAATGACTTGAAATTTTTATGGTATATTCTTAAACCGGTCTTGAGGTTCTCTGTAAAATTTGAAGAGGTTTGGAGTTGATTTGATAATATTTCTAAGGACAAAGCAATGAACCGATTGGTTCAGATTTTACAAACCAAGTGCCAAATTTAATTGAAAAAGTATGTTTTAAACAACTCCAAATAATTTAAAATTTTAATGGGATGTTCTAGACTGTATAAGAAAGGTTTGTACAAATTTTCATGCGATTCAGAGTTGATTTACTATTTTAATTGTGACATTTTGGCCTCAGGTCAGCAACAGTGCTGTTGTGATTTTTATGCAAAATCTGATTTGAAACCTAAGTTAGAATTGTGCAAATGACCTGAAAATTTTATATGATGAACCTTGATATATGTGTTTGTATTCTGCAAATTTTGGGAACTTAACTCCTTGATTTGATATGCTCAATTTGATTCTTTTTGGACTTGTGTGAACTTTTGTGCATTTTTGTGACTTGGCTAGACTTGTATAATAATCATGATGCCTTAAAATGATTGAATGAATAATTGTTGATAGTATGTTTAGATTATGTGCAAATGAACTTGTAGGGTAATTATTTACGGCTGTTATTCGGCCTAGGTTTTTAGTTTAAGAGGAGATTGTCTTATATGATATATGTATATTAATTGGCTTATTATGTGATGCATGCTAATTGAATTTTCCTAAGTGTCTATCTACCTTCGAACTATTTGTATGATTAAGGAATGAAAAGAAAATGAATTATTTAGCGAAGTTAAAGTGTTGTGTTTGATTTGCATGAAAAACTTTTGGTAATTTATGGATTTTAAGAATGGTTGTTTTTGATTTGGTTGAAGAATTTTTGGTTGTTGCCCTATATTATTGAGTGGTGTCATGTTTGAAAATAAATTGTTTTAAGTGTTTATTTTATAACCAGGTATTATATGAACTAAAGTATGATTTTACGGTGTTTTCGAATTTCGCGAAAAAGTGATTTCGAGCTTACTTCACTGCTGTCCAGCGTTGATTTAGTTTGTATCTTACTTATAAAAATGTTTTCAATTGATTTAAAGTTGGTTTTTTTAAAGGTAATTGATTTAGAGAAAAGTTGGATTGAAAAATTGACGTTTTTTCGATGTTTTTGAGTTTTGATTCGTGGTTGTCCGGAATGGACCAGCAACCGAAGAAATTGTTTTAAAGTGTTTCATTGATTGTGTTAGATTGATTTTGAGGTATTTAAAGTGTATTCAAAAGTTAGATTTGATTTGAGGAAGTGAAGGTTTCTTTTACGATTTCCCGATAAGGATTTAAAACGCGTTTTCAAAAGTGAGTTGATATTAAGCATGAATGTCGATTGGATAGCCTTGTATTAATCACATGTTTCATTTTAAGCAAAGGAATTTTCAGTCGGGATTTTGGAGCTGCTGTCAGTCGGGAGGACCCGCAACAGTTTCTGACGGATAATTGCTGGATTTGAGGTGAGAGAGGGGCCTGTTGAATCAAAGAGATTTTGATGATAACAAATGTCGTTGCTCGTCCACTGTTCCAAATAGCTCGATTCATGTTTGACTTCCTAAAGCTCGTCGGCAGTTCGTGTTCATGCTCGGAAGTCGCTAGGTCATGAGCAGCGTCTTCGGAGTTCAGGAACAAGCTCAACAGCTTTCAGGTGCAAGTTCGAACTAAAGAAGAGTCATCGACACGACTGATACTTGGATATTCTCATCATATTAAAAACCGAGCTTATGCTCGGATTCAGAAGCCAAGTTATGTTGCTCGGTTCAAAGCACTTCATCAGAAACTAAAGACTTGCTCTGATCAACAACTTGCTCGGCCTAGCAAGTTGCTCGGATCAGATTACTGCTCGGCTCAAAAATTTGCTCAAGATTAGAATTGCTCGGATCTCAAGTTGGTTTAGTCGAACTTTGAAAAGCTCGGTTCTCGAACTCCAGTTCAAGGTTGATCATCAAGCTCGGCCAAGCTTCTTCATCAATCTTCAACCCAAAGTTCAGACTTCGAGCTAGGCACAAGCTCAGCACATCAGAGCTCTTGATCTCAAGGCATAACTACTCGGCAACAGGACAGCTCAACAACGTTGCTTGACATCAGATCAATTCTGGATATGTTACTCGGTATCAGACCAGCTCGGCAATGTTGCTCGGCATCAATCAACTCAGTTAAGTTGCTCGGCCATCTCACCCTCAAAGCTCAAACGAAGTCAAGCTCGGCTTTTCTGTTCATCATCTTCAACAAGTCAACAGCACTCTTCGACTCCACTCAACTTCGGTCTTCAACCTTTTTAAAATTATTTTAACTGTTGGGTAGGTGTCTTAAGATTAAACTCACGTGCTTTTCTAAGTTTAAAATTCAAATTGAGTTTAACCAATGGTTAAAACGGGAATGACCAATTACACAGTGATTTGACGTGTAATTATTTCCGTTGGAACGGAAACAACCTACGATTTTCGTAGGTCCTCTTTCTCTCTCTTTTCTCATGAGATTAGAGAGAGTATAAAAGAGGTTCCTCTCCAACGGAAACAAAAACACAAAACAAGCAAGCAAAAATTGAATTTTCAATCTTCTCTCCCAAATCACAACGGTCTTTATTTTCTGCAAAAACAGAGAGTGAAAAACTTTCATACTTGAAACTTTGTTTCAATCCTCTCTGACATTCCCACTAACCAATTACTCACTTGAATTCCAAACTTTCAAAATCAAAAATTAGTGAGTGTTTAGATTGGATCCAACCTCATCTCATCTCTGTACTCTATTTTCGAAGCGGGTTCTTGTTGGTCAAGAAGCTTCGGTTGTGCAGTGTTGAATGTGGGCTTCAGCAGAATCAATATCAAATTTGGGTAGTGTTTGAGAGTTTGGTACACTCTCGAACGGGATAGGTTTATGGTGTGTCTATTGTAAATCCTGGGGTGTAGTGTTGGTCACTTGTAAAACCCGTGTATCCAATTTGATTTGATTAATTGAAAATCTCTCTAAGGTTGTAGAGAGGACTGGACGTAGCTCTCAAGTGGGTGAAAGTGAACCAGTATAAAAACTCCGGTGTCTCTTTTATTTTCGTGCTTGCTGCATTTCTGTCCTTTGCATTTTTCAATTTCTGGTTTGGTGCTGCTTTGAATTTAACCGAGCAGTTGATCAGCAAATCCGAGCTCACTGCCTTGGGTTCTTGCTCATTACGTTTTAAGTTGTAAAAACCGAGCTACAGTGTGCAGCAGATCGGTTAATAACTTAACCACTTCGTTAAACGATTTGGTTAATCGATTAACCGGCGTCTGCTTAGCAGCAGCTCGGCATTTCTATCAACCCAACGAACAAAAATTTAAGTGTTTTTCAACGAATTTGAAAAATCAAGATACTTGCTTCAATCTCCTATTCACCCCCCCCTTTACTCGATTGTTAGCCCCTTGTTGGTTTCCAACAGGGCCTTCCCTAGACACTGTGGTATTTAGGTAAAATGTTAAGACGTTCCGTATCATCTCAAAGATCGGAATCTAGTGGTCTCTGGTTCGGTAGTATCGTGACAATTGTTTGTGTGTGCGGCCATGTATACGAAGGAGACTAGGACCACACACTTTATGATGCATGATGTTATTAATGTGAATATGCCATGATGACATGATTTGCTTTTCTTATTTATGCATGATGAATATTTTATATATGATGATGTTAATGTCTGGAACTTGGTGAGGTGTTGTATGTTTAATTCATGATAGAAATTAAGTGAGGCAATGAAAATTATGAAATTAATAATGATGTTGATGAGAATAATGCGATAAGGTTGAATTAAGCAATGAAAAGGAAAATATTTTTAATAATAGCATGATGTGTTGATAAGCTCTGGAAATCTTGTATATGGAGATGCAAGGAAAGAAATGATACGACAAAAATGATCGGAATCAGAGATGCGTACGTGCCGAGCAGCGAAAGGATTAGCGTAACATGTGCCGGATCGAGGAACTTCCCAAGGTGCACGATTGATGTGACGCGCTTGTCAGATTGAGGAGCTCCATGTTGCATTCAATTGCTATGATGGTTATGAAATAATGAGAAAGCATTAATGTGAAAGATTATATTAGAGGTCGAGGTTCATCGAAGGGATGGACAAGGGTGACTCGTCCAAACCGTAGGATTAATAAAATACTAATAAGACATTAAAAGACATTATATAATGCGGTGAGATGAGCGAGAAGTAATGGAGAGGAAGATACCCTGCTTATCTTCGGATATTCAGGTGAGTGATTGTGATAGAGGAGGGTGATGACGGTGAAACGTCAATTAACCTAGAGTACTCTTCTAGGCAGAACGAGTCTATATGTGATCGGGGATTGATACCCAAGGGATCGTAGCGTGTTCTGCACCGGAACTAGAAAAGTATTGTCGCCCCCTTGATCAATTTTGGAACGGTGAGAGGGAACCTGAACGAGGCGGGCAGTCAATTGGTGTTGGGCCCTTGCGGTGTCGCGTAAAATGTTAATTGTCATGATGGCCAGTCCGTACGGTTGTATGTGGCCTTGACAAATATATATGTTGCTGGATTTTCTCGGTTGTTCGACCCGCGTAGGATAAGGTTCATGTACGTCCCGTTTGCTTCCGTCTAGGCTTGGGAGGATTGGAGGAGATGTATGTGTGCCAACTAACTCCTCGATGACATTCCCTTAATTTCCCCTGTCATCGTTGGATGCGCTTTGATAAGACTTAATAAAGTAATATTAAATTATTGAAAAGACTCTTAGAAAAAGGGATTAAAATATAACGAGGGTTTTGATCAAGGAAATGGGAAAGGTCAAGCGGCAAGAAAGTATGGATAAGACGAAGGATGTGATTTTGTGATGAAAAGGATTTGTGGATTAACCTGGAGAACAAACGAAAGGAAGTGATAAATGTTTGAAGAGAGAGTTGTCAAGATAAAAGACATTATCGTGTAATGATGATGACGAGGTGAATTATGTTCTGTATTTTGTTGTTTTTATATATTGTTGTGTGCTTGTCTTAATATTTGCGCAAACTGTAATTCCACCCGTCGGCGAGAAATCGTTCGGGATCGCTCACTCTATCTTCTGCCCTATTTCATCTGTTGGTATTCTATACCGCGCATTGCAGATGGCGTATAGCATCCGGATCTCTATGTGCCCATTGGACGACGGAGGCTGGGAGTTGACGTCAGCCGGTTGGAAGTGGAGTGGATCAATCGGTTTGGAGGTCATTGATCCACTGTTCATCCTTGCGGGATCAGATGTGAGAGTCATGATGAGTAAGCTGGTGCTGATGGACTAGGAGTGCACTTTGAGCCCAACATTTCCTGATGATGACGAGGAGAGATTTGAAGATGCTGAAGAGCTTTTCGAGCTGGCAGGAGTGCCCAGTGAAGGCGGTGATCTGTAGTAAAGGTCTTAGTCGTGTTTTTTTTATGTAATGCACTTTCTTGAGATGTACTAAGATGAAATGGCTGTACTCTAATGTAACTGTTTAAGAAACAATATGTTTTTGGAAAATTTATTACCCTGATGGATGTGACTAGATTTAGAAGTAATATTTATAAACAAGGTTGCTGAACGAAATATTTTATAGCAATGGAAAAAAGAGTTTCAAAGCGTGATGTTGGTAACATGTCGATTTGGAACTTGATGCGGGATAGATGTGGGACATGAATGTTGTACTTTTATAAAGAAATGTTTTAAAGAGAAAATGTTTTTATGAGAATAAACACATGTCCACGTTACCATGAAAAAAAAATTTACCGTATTTTCAAAAATTAATAAAAGGAAATTTCAAGTTTTTAAATCGGGGTGTTACAGTGTTTACCAAGCATGACTAATAGTTTATTGACTGAATCTAAAAACTCCTAGTTATACATGACGAACAGAGCCACACTCCTAATTAGTTAAAAAGATCAAAATTAGGCATATCGAATAGAGCTTAAAGCAAATTTTAAAAAATAACAAATTTATATAAAAAATACATTTTTCTCCTTAAATATAAAATTCTTTTAAAACTTTTACTTTGTTTATGTGTTTTTAAGATCAATTACTATTTTTTAATAATAATTAATTAATTTTGTTATTATACGTAAATTTCACCGTATGCTTTTTAGGGAGATTCTCTCGAGATTGTCATGCATTCATTGCATTGACAAATAGTTATTTGTCCTATGTTTTGCCACCTCATTTTCGATCATGCATTTAGTGCATTGAAGGAGCACTTATTCAGTTATTTGCCCTTTTGTTTCTGTACTGATAATAACTTTAGCCTTTTTCTTCTCATTGAAAGGCAATATTTTGGCTTTGAGTAAAGCGCATTGGCTCTTCTGACTCTCAATTAATCAGAAAAAATTATGATAGCTTCCTCTCGATCTCCTTCACCGCCTTTCCCATCCTTCAACTCTTTTTGCTAACTCACAAATAATAATTCTATAAACCAATTCCACTCTCTCTTTCAAACCATCCTCCACAATCCCAAATGGACAGCAAAGAAACCAAAGCAGGTTCTTCAACAGAAGCATCAAATGGCTTTGTTTATTCCAAAACTCGCCTCAACAGATACACACTCCTATGTGCTCTTTTGGCTTCTACAACCTCCATTCTCCTTGGCTATGGTGAGTCATCAATTACCCTCATTTCATCAAACAAAAAATTATTTTAGTATAGTGTCAACTATCAAAGTGTGATGATGGATTAACCATTTAAGTCCTGAATGTAAAATCCTAGCAACTTTTACATACTCTTAGTCCTTATATATATAAAACTGTTTTGGTAGAATTTTCGTACCATTAAAAAAATGGATTAATTTAGTCAATTACGTTTGAAATGTGAATATTTGATATGCTTTTTAAAAATTATCTTTATAAGAATTATTAGAATTCTAAAAAGTATTGAGTAAATTGAGATGTTTATATTATAAATAAGACCAAAATAAAAGTTTCAAATGCTATATACAGGGACGAATGGAGGAATAATTTTAAACAATTGAATTGCTGTACAAATGAAAATGTGTTCATATATGGTATGATGCAGATATTGGGGTTATGAGTGGGGCAGCCATGTTGATAAAGGAAAACCTTAAAATCACTTCAGTGCAAGAGGAAGTGCTAGTGGGAACCCTAAACGTGTTCTCTCTAATTGGATCATTAGCATCAGGCAAAACCTCTGATTGGATTGGGAGGCGTTACACAATTGTGTTAGCAGCATCAACATTCTTAGTGGGTGCACTCTTGATGGGCTTTGCACCTTCCTTTTATTTCATTTTGGCTGGTAGAATAGTTGCTGGCATTGGTGTTGGCTATGCACTCATGATTGCACCTCTCTACACAGCTGAACTATCTCCTTCAATGACACGTGGCTTCCTCACATCGCTCCCTGAAGTCTTCATCACTTTGGGGATCCTCCTTGGGTATATCATCAACTATGCCTTAACGGGCCTCCCTCAGAACTTGGGCTGGAGGCTCATGTTGGGCCTTGCCGCCATACCCGCGGTCGGCATTGCCTTGGGTGTCATAGCCATGCCTGAGTCCCCTCGTTGGTTGGCTATGAAAGGAAGAGTTGATGATGCTAAAAGGGTTCTTCTTAGAATCGCAAACAATGCTGAGGAAGCTGAGTTCAGGCTTCAACAAATAACCAAAGCTGCTTCTTTGGTTACAAGCCCAAATGGAGGCCCAATCTTAGACCATGGGCCTAATACTAGTACTAGTACTAGCAATTGGCATGGGCAGGGTGTTTGGAAGGAGCTTTTTCTAAGGCCTTCCCGGCCCGTTCGGCGCATGTTGATCACGGCGGTTGGTATCAATTTCTTCATGCAAGCCTCCGGGAATGACGCTGTCATATATTACCTACCGGAGGTTTTCAAAGCCGCTGGAATTCACAACAAGAAACAACTTTTTGGCGTGAATGTAATCATGGGCTTGGCCAAGAGTTCCTTTGTTTTGCTTTCAGCACTCTACTTGGACAAGTTTGGAAGAAGGCCCCTTTTGCTGTTGGGCTCATTCGGCATGGCAGTGTCGTTGTCTGGGCTGGGCATTGGGTCTAAGTTTTTGGAGAGGTCAAAAAAGCCCGTTTGGGCCATCGTGTTGAGCATAGTGGCTGTTTGCGCCGATGTTTCGTTCTTTTCTATTGGGCTTGGGCCCATTACATGGGTCTACTCATCGGAGATTTTTCCGATGAGGCTTCGGGCCCAAGGATCAAGCCTGGCAATTTCAGTGAATCGGTTGGTGAGTGGGGTGGTGTCAATGACATTCTTGAGCATTTCTAAGAAGATAACATTTGGAGGGATGTTCTTTGTGCTGGCAGGTATCATGGTAGTGGCCACAGTTTTCTTTTATGTGTTTATGCCAGAGACCAAAGGCAAGAGCTTAGAAGAAATGGAAACACTCTTTGAGGACAATAATAATAATACTAATACTAATAATAAGAAACAGAGTCATCATGATAGAGAAATGGAATTGGGAGTTATTTAAGATGTAGATTGCTAAATTCTGGTGTGGATTTTGCTTTATGGCTATACAACAATTTACCTTTAGTTGCAATTGCATGCCTATGTATTATGCATATGAATTTAATTATTAAACTAGGAATGATAGGTAGATTGTACTTATAAGTTATAAATACAAAATTTACTAAATTGTGCTTAATGCTAGAAGAGGTATTATGTAAGTAGCATTTCTCTAATTTAAATGAGTAATGCAATTGTGGCATCAAAATATCACAAAATACATTATGGTGGGTCTTAACAACAGATTCTGGATGACCTTTTCAACAATCAGAAATTTGTTCCTTCCTAGCTTGGCTTGAGGGGAAAATTCTAAAGTGACTCTAATTATGAGGCCAATCCAGAGGGTTCATAATTCCTCGAAAAATGCTAACACTTTGGCTCTGTTCGGCAACACGAGCTATGAGCTTTTTAGCTAGCTAGGAGCTTTTAGATTCAGTCAATAAGCTATTAGCCCCGTTCGATGAACACAAATTAGAATGAGCTTATAGCTTTTAAAAAAGGAGCTTATAGCTTTTGAAAGCTAGCTTTTAGAAAGCTACTTGAAGTAGCTTTCTAGAAATTAAACTAGCTTTCAATAATTCATATACCAATTATATCATCAAACAAAATTTAAAATTATTTTACTACACTTTAATTAATTATTAATTATAATTTAATAATTTTGTTATAATTAATTAATTAACTACATAATTAATAAATTAAGAAAAAATGAATTTAATTAATTATAATTTAATAATTTTTATATTTTATTAATTAATTAACTATCTATTTAATAAATAAAGAAAAAAATTTGAAAAATTTAAAATAATAAAATGTTGCATGTCCTTTTTGGTCATTTAATAACTTTTAGCTACTTCAAAAGCTAGTTTTGTCAAACAACAATATTTTAAACAGTCAGCTAAACAGCTATAAGCTCCCAGCTACAAACTCATAGTTCCTAGCTAGCTTAACAGCTACAAGCTAGAAGCTCATAGCTACAAGTTACAAGCTCACAGCTACAAGTTAGTTTTGCCGAACATACCCTTTACCTGTTTTTATATTTTCTAAAAAAAAAAGTATGACTCAGTTGCTATCCCTATTGACTTGGTTGGTCCTTAATGGTCCAGCACCCTGGAGTTGTTATTGACTAGGTCCTTCTGTTATCTAAAGTGATAAAGAAAAAGAAAACAAAAAAGGTAGGATATTGCTTGTGAAGTAACCACTGACACCAAATAATGCTTGTTACATGTTTTATGAGAACATATCTCCTCACGTTAGGTAGATGTGACATAATCAGGGTGTACTTGGGCATTATATGAGCTGAAATCAAAGAAAGCCAAATGAAGAAAACAGGGCAGTTATTGGGTGATGATGCAAGTAAAAGAGCATCTCAATGGCTTTGCTAACATGGTGTATGTTAAGTCAACTTTTTGCTTATCATGTCATCAATCTTTAGTAGTATATATTAATTAACCTAACATTATTCCAATAATTTTCATGTTTTACTATATGTTAATATGGACTCACATATCATACCATAATACTATTGCTACTATTCAATTATTGGTATAAGAGTTTTTTTTTAAAAAAAAAAAATAAATAAATAAATAAACGGTTTGCTTAAGGCCTTAGCATATATGCTTCACAAAGCATATATTTTAAACTTAGCTAACATTCCCAATCTGCTTAGTATATATGCTAAGACCTCAGTTAACTTGCTCAATGTTCTATTGGAGAAGCTCTCAGTGTCTACCCAGTAGAATAATTTTTACTACACCGTTCAGTAGACTTGTTCCGGTCCAATAAAAAAGTGAAAACTAACTAAGAAATTAAATACCAATCAAAACCAACATGTATTGAATTGATTTAGATACATTTCTAAATATCAAACATTTCAGTTTGGTTTTCATTTTTATTTTTTGAAAACAGTCCAAATAAAATCAAATCTAAGCTATTATACACAAATGTTCATGGCTTCATGCTTTAATAACTTAAATTTTGCAAGTTTCTTACCATTCTCCTCTCTGATTACTAGTCATCAATGATCAACAAATAAGTGTCTACACAAGTTATAAAGTTGGTCAACATTAAACTACTAATCTTGATAATATTATTGTGCATATTTAAATGTAGCAATATGTAGTGCATCTACCGGTAGAGGCCGGTACAATGGACGGGATCTGTGTTCTTTATGCATGTGGTCACGGATTCGATTCTTGACTCATGTGAATGGAGATTGCCTTGCTGGGAGCGTCATCCCTGAAATAACCCAATTGATGTGTGAACGGATTAATCACCCAGTTATGCGGGTGAATATCATGGGTTCACCCAAACAAAACTATATAGTGCATCTAACTACAAATGTTGATTAGTATAAAACAATAACAATATTAGTATCTAACGTACAGTTCGAATTTCCGGATATACAATTGGGGTTAAGGTTTTAACTTGTCTCTGATCTAGTTATTCATTTGCTTAATTGAACTTTTTATTTAATTAAAAAGAAATCTTTTATTTGTATGACATTTTTTTTCATGTTGTTAATTGTCAGTTTGATAAGATGATAAGATGTAATGTGTTAGAATTTCATGTGACCTGCTAATGTTGTTTTAAATGACTCTATGGCTTTATATATTTTCCAAAAACTCAATTATCCAATCTTTAGAAATTGGATTTAATCCAGTAAAAAGTAATCATTTTATTTGAGTGTAGGATGGTTTTTTTACCTTCAAACAACCCTGCAATCACACCCTACGTACTTTTGAGTCACGGGTGCTGAATCCATGATAAAGTTGTGTGATCTGCTCCTCACATCACACGTACTCACAGAACATGCAGGGTTGACAATAGTCTAAGTACAGTACCAAATTTATGTTACCAGATCTCCTTATATATCATGCAGATCCTCAAAACATAGATATATATATCCCTTTTATGAAAGCCTTAGCCCTCACACATACTTCACTTGTGTTAAGTGTTAACTACTCTGAAACCTTTCTGGTTTCAATTCAAAACTTTAAATCATATTATACTCCACTATTTGATGAAGCATCAGTGTCCATATTGCACTAGGTGTCATTTTGGTTCAATGCTCTTGTCTTATACTGCGAGAGTAATCTGTTTGATACAAACTTAACGTTGAGAATTTCAAATTCTGACCTAATCACTTGTACATATATATGCAATAGTTGAGCCAATCTTACTAGTACGTGTGGAATTTGAAGAATTATACAATGTAGCATAGCCAAGGTAAAGGACAAGCTTATGGAATTGTGCATAAATAGAAAAAGAGAAAAAAATTACATATGCGTCTATGGAAGCATGAACACAACACTGGATACACATACGACATAGATACGGCCATACGGGAATATGGAAAAAAAAAATATAAAATGCTAAAAGAAAATGGTTAAAAGTATCCAAAAATATTTAAAACAGATATGAGTTGGACACACACGACAACTAATATGAAGTATTTTCGACTCATTGCAGGACCAAAGGTCATGATCCAAGTGTCTTGCTTTCATTGATTAACCATAAGATATCAAAAAAAATCGAGGGGTCTGAGATTTTCAGAGCCATTTTATATAATCATAAGCAGAGGAAATCAGGGAAACAGTGTGCAAGAAATCTATGTATTTGTAATTGTTTCTCCTTGTCATTGAGCTCATCTGAATTTGAAAAGCTGACTATTACTATCCCATACTTTGCCTGTTACTCCTTGAAGTAAAGGGTAAGAGCTGCTCCTTCCATTTGTCTTTTTGTGTTTGGAAGCTTCCACGACTTTGAGATGCTCTTGAGTTGAGAGTGTGAAATAGTAAGGCCTTGACCTTATGAATATTCCAAGGACACTTTCTTCGTGCGGTGCCAGTGTTTAAATTGGATAAAGGCAATTAAAGGGAGTGCTAATATTAATATTAAGGCCTTAGCTTTAAGGGTAATGTGTTTCATGTGTATATATATATATATATATATATATATATAAAGGGGTATTGTTGACCAGTGTCTTGAAGACATTAGTTCAGGAATATATTAAAATAAAATTTGCATTGAAATTTAAGTTTATTAGTTCTCGAAGTTTAAATTAAGCATTTTTCAAGATAATTTTTTATTTTTTTTATTTTTTTAACTAATGTACTAAAGACACTTTTTAGCATTTCCTTTTTTTTATTTTTATTTTTTTTAAGATCAAGGTGTTCTTAACCCGATAACTTTTGAATAATAAGAATATTGAAAAAAGTTTTGACACCGTTGTTTTTATATACACACAATAGAATTTTTTTTTTTTTTTTTGTATACACCAAGGGTATCCTCAGCCGACAGCCGAAGACTAATCCCCTCCGAAGCGTAGAGATCACCGAAGTGAGTTTTGCCTCTACCAACAAAGTCTTTTCCGATTAGCACAATAGAGATCACACAATAGAATTTAAACTTTTAGTATTACTCCGTATATTTAAAGAGCCCAATTAGCAACCAATTATATTGCATTTGTATGGAATTTATATCAAGGAATGTCTCCATTGCAGAAAAGGAAGTACATAGAAAATTTTCAAACGCATAAAAGCATGATAAAGGCTCTCAAAGGTTAATAGAAAATGCTATTACCTTTGATTTTGGGGAAAGTGAAGTGTATTACGCACTAAAGATTCAACTTGTTGGTGAAGCCAAAGACTTCAAACCTCTAATCTTGTCCTCTAACCACCGGACGAGTCGAGCAAGACACGAGCATGTTGACAAAGTTACTAAATAATATCCATTTAGATAGGACATGAAAAAAGTGACAATAATACCTTTGTCTTCCACTTCCGTATCTTGAAAATCAAAATCTCCCCTATTCAATGAAAAAAGTTACATGCTAGTAGTAACATGCAGTAACTTCAAAAATAATGTTACTACGGAACACATAAACACGTGACTTTTTATATTTTTATCATAAGAGTAAGACGGACGAATCCAGAAATTTTTCGAACGTGAAGGCAACAAATATAAAAGAATATGCATGCTAAAATTTTATGATAAACTTATATTGAAATACTGAAATTTCAAAATAAGGTAAAATGCATACAAACTTTTGTAATTGTTGTTTACATTGTTTATTCTTGACAAGAATACTACAACGCTTTTTTTTTACAATGAAATTATTTATTTATTTTTTCATCTTAAACTTTCCTTAACATTAACCTACAATTTTAGGAGGCAAATCATCACAGTCATCCGTCATCAATTTATGGGCTTCAAGGTTTGGACTTAAAGAAATTAAAAGTTCAAATTCTATTAAACTTTTATTTTAAATCTGGAAATATATATATACACCTCATCCTGTCCTAAATGTAAATTTCCTTTGAACATTTTTTTGTCTTTAATGTAATTTTCGTTCCGATTTTCAATAACATAAACAATTTTATTTATTAAACACTTTTTAGACTCCTAATAATAATTATAAAGGTAATTTTGAAAAAGTATATCAAATATTTACATTTCCAACATCATTAATATACTACTGTAACTAATATTCTTAAAATGACATGTTTTTAATCAAAATAAAATTACATTTAAGACAAAAAAAGTACTCCCTCCGCCCTTGTATATAAGACTTCATCGGAAGATTTCACGTCCATTAAGAAAGATGATTAATTTAGTTAATGATATTAAAAATGTGAATATTTGATATGTATTTTCAAAATTAGTCATATTAATATTATTGGGAATCTAAAAAGTGTTAAATAAATAAGGGTGTTTCTGAAAAAAAGTAATTAATGATCATTAAAAATTGGTATAAGGTTTTATAAATAAGTACAAAATAAAAATGTCAAAATATTTTTATATTTAGGAACAAAGATAATAATATTTATATATGTATATATTTAAAAAAAAAACTTAGAATTGCCCTCACTAAGGACCACGTAGGTCCGTCACGGAAGAGTAGTACAAGTTTCAAACACGTATTTGATTTGAGAAAATGTTTTAAGTTTTATTTAAAAAATTATTGATAATTATAATTATTATCTCATATTTAATTTATAATTTTTATTGATTATGAATATAACTTGTAATTTCATTTTGTTTTATGTTTCCAAATATTTATACAAGAACTAGTGAAAACAACTTTGTATTGTTTTCACCATTTTCTACATGAAATTTTGAAAATAAAAAATGAAATGAAAACATGAGGTTACATTCATAATTCACGAAAATTGAATTAAGAACATAGGGTTATAATTATAATCATCAATCATTTTTGAAAATGAAAACAAAAAATTAAACGTTTTCGCAAATAAACAAATCCTTTACATTGTTAATAAATTACCTTAAAAAAATTTAGTCATAAGAAATTGACATACATGTCACTTAATCGTGTGGGTAAAATGTGATACTTCTTGCATTTTTTTTCTTAATTATGTCACAAATCCCCGAAGTTTAGGGTACTTTTGTCAGATGCTTTTATTTTTATTTTTTCAATGTCCGACTCTCTGAAGTTACTTCTGGGTTTGTCATATACCCATACTACCAATTCTGACTTATTTTGCTGACATGTAATATCGGAATCCTGGTCAGACGCAGGAGGTTAGACATGTGGTGTCGCATGGGCGAAGATCATTTTTTCTTTAAATTAAAAAACTAAAAAACTTAATATTTTTATATTTTTAGTTAAATAAAAAAAGTAAAGAAATGATTGAAGAGAGAGGTTGTCTTCGCCCATGTGACATCACGCGACACCACATGACCAACCTCGTGTGTCTGACCAGGATTTTTGATTTTACATGTTAAGCAAAATTGGTCAGAATATAGTAGGGGTATATGTTAAACTCAGAAGTAACTTCGGGGAGTCAGACATTGACAAAATAAGAATAAGGGTATCTGACAAAAGCATCCCCAAACTTCAGGAACTTCTGTCATAATTAAACCTTTTTTTTTATGATAATGAGATTTTTAAGCTAATTTATTAAAATATAGCATATACCATCCATTTTTGGATTAAAAAAACTAAGAAATACACTTAGTAGCCTTCATCCTCTTCTTGTCCAATTTTTCGTAATGGTCCTTTGTTACTTGTTAGGTATGATACGTAATAAACATTTAAATTATATTACTAATTCTGTGATGGCAGATATAAGAATTACTACTAATTAATTTCAACTCTAAAAAAATATAATTAATTAATTTCTAAAAATGTTTTTATACTTATCAAATAATAACTCGAGTGCAGTGACGAGGGGAGCCATACTTAAGAAAGAAAAAATAATAGACAAATTTTGCATTAACATATATACATGTTAAATATCATAGATTACATTTACCCCAAAAAAAAAAATTATAGATTACAGCACTTCAAGTGGAGCCTTGATAATAGTTGATATCAATGACACACCACTCTTTTGTTTTTTTTTTTTTTTTTTTTTTTTATCAAAGGTGACAATAATGTTGGAGTGTTTATAAAAAAAATTTTATAGACAAAGATACACTAGACGCAGGAATAAAGAGTGTCTACCAAATGACATGGTAAGTATTTTACCAAAAACAATTCTCTTAATAAATAATGACAAATTAAGAAAAAGTATGGTAAAAAAAACTAAGGAAAAATTAATAGATGATAGGTTAAGCTGATTGGTCTTTACTTTTTAGTCCATGTATATTATTGAAATCCATTTCCTTGATCAAGGGTTATTGTATTTGTATCAGCTATTGCGATATGCAGAAATCTGAAATGGAAACTGTATACCATTTTGATTCAAATGATTTGGTGAAGAGTCACTATTCAACAATTGGTTATAGAGGATGCTCAGTTCCATCAGTTGAGAGTGCTATAAATATATATAGGTACCAGATATAATTAGGTACTGCCCCGTGAGACCCTTCCATGTCCATATCTGTAAGCAATAAGCATATTTTTGTTTCCTCTTTCCTTTCCTGAAGCATATTCTGAAGGTCGTTGGGCTAGCAAAAAGACCCCATTGCAAGAAAATGGACTATTTCCTTTGCCTAGACAAATCTAATATTAAAAAATATGATTGTGGCTGAGACAGGAAACAATTTAAAAATTCTGTTACATAGTACCTTCAGACACTATCTCATATATGTGAATATTTCTCCATTTTAGCCATTAATAATAAATCATAGACTATAAGTCTCAGAGAGACAATTAGCAAAATCATTAAGGAATTAATTTGTTATTTTGCTATATTGTCTCACTTTGTAGCTATGTGTGAACAATCAACTCAAGTATCCAGAAAAGTTACTGAAAAGCTTTCAATGCTTTATGATTAGAGTTTGACTTAAAGGAGGAGTGAAAAAATGAAAAGTAACCAAACTTGGAAGACTTCCTTTTGGTTCAAGACTTTAAGGTCATATAGTATATAGTTTCCACGTAGAAAGTTTTTGGGGGAAAAGAAGGAACTCCAATGCTTACTTAATTGGTTAATTTCAAATTAAATGTTATATTACTATAAGTTAATCACGGGACTATGTGGAAGAAATCAAGTTTAGGTAAGATTCTTAAACTGTTGTTGTTGAAAAGGCTATGCTAATGCAAGTAGCACTTTGATTTATTTTATTTTATTTTTCTTAGTGTGTATTACTATGAGATATCCAACTCCTCTGTTTCTAGTATTTGAATTTCAAATATCATTAAGCGCTTTCAACAAGCTCAATTAAGTAACGTCCTTCATATTGGTCCCCTACCACCATATATATGTCTCAAAGCAAACATAAGCTGCAATTGGTATAAATCATTGTTTACATAGTTCAATTAGTCAATGTCTATTCTAATAGAGAAACAATAATTCCATTAATTAATTTACTTTGCAAGTACAAGGAGTAAGCACCTTACTTTTCGTATGAGTACTATGATCTTGGTGTTGTCATGCTTAACTCCTCAGTCCCCACTCAACTTCTACAAGAAGAATAGAAGACATTTAATTTAAACTTCAGCATAGTAAAAGCATTGTGAATCTTCTTCATGATGCTATTTCATTTTACTTGGTATGCAAGCGACAAACATTTTCACTTGTGGGAAAGTGAGAATTGAGATTGTCCAGTAAGCCTCTCCATGCCTTTGTATGTGTTGATACTTATCCAAGAAGCTCTGCAGTCTGCACTATTCAGAGTTTCACTCCTACCCGGTATAAGTAAAAGGCTTACAGAATCTAAATATAGAAGGACAATGTACCAAAAAAATAAATAAATAAATATACAAGAAGACAAAGAGCAAATTTTACTCCCAAGAAATTTGAATTCTCCTCTACACCACCAAGTAATTAATTTAATCTTGGAAAAGTTGAAATGAGTAAAATTTGAGTAAAGAGTTATAATAATGCAACAAGGATAGCCGAAATCAATGTTAACTCAATTATTTCGATGAATAATTTGTTCGGATAGAAGAAAATTGTGTAAACATTTGTTCAAAATCTTCGTTATTGGATTTCATTGTGGACCAAAAATAGATATAAATTTTTGGTCGATACTTATTATTATTGGCAATATGTTAAAAAGTATCCAAAAATTTAGCTCAATTCATTGATAAATATGTAAGACATAAAATATGATCATTTGCATTCGATTCATGATAGTTGCACAATTTTTTCATAATAAAAAATTTTTGGTTATAAATTTATTTTTTTTAGTCAAAATGTAATATATACATGAAAATACTCATCTTACATAGTTTTATTTAAAATCATCATTCAAACATAGGATTAAAAAAACATAGTTTTAGAAAGAAAACTTTATGTTTTTTTTTTACAAATGATTATAAGTTCAGAATATGGAAAGACGGTTCAGTCCATATCCAATGGGATATTATAGCAGTGATAATAGAACCTTTACCATATGGGCAAAAAGTGATACTCCTATATGCAATACTAATGTGAGTGTCATTGTTGTACATACATTGTACACTTGCCTCAAAATATGTACATATACTAATGATATTTTCACTTGGTTTTTAATATTTTAAGGATTTTCTTAACTTCAAATCTATTTTTTTTTTATTAATTACTAATTTTTTAAGATTTTTTTTAACATAAACATAAGGATAAATATCCAAAAGAAAATATCAATGAATATATAATTTTTTATGTGAATCATTTCTTAACAAAAGTTATCCTTTTATAGAATTTTATAAGAAAACTCATATTTTTTTAATTCTAGAAAACCCATATTTTGATGGAAACTAACTAGTGTAAAAAAAATTATATTCCCTCTGATCTCTATTATAAGAAAAAGTAATTGAAATCACACTTATTAAGAAAATTAGTCGAATGTATTTAATTTTATTGAATTCGTAAAAATAATGTTACTTTAGAAAAGTTGTATTGTGAATGAAACAAACATTAAATGAAATCACTACTTTCTAAAAATATTTTAGGAATGATTACATTGGAAATAAAAAGTTAGTTAATATTTTTTTTTATATTTGAGACCAATATATATATATATATATATATATATATATATTTCTTATATTAGAGACCGGAGCAAGTACTTTTATATTAATAAATGATGTGTTTAATACTTCATATGATCTTTACTATAGATTATACTCCACTTAATAACTAAGTTTTTTAGTAATATACTCCACGCTCGCGCGCGTATATATATATATATATATATATATATATATATATATAATTGCATATTTTATATTCCTAATGTTTTCAAATATAATTGATCCTTTGACGAGGAGTTTGGAGAGATATAAAATAAATGAAACATAATTCTCTCTCTACCTCTAAATATAATATTTTTTTTGAAATTTTTATCTTGTTTATATTTATAAGATTATATATTTTTAATGATAATTGATTACCTTTTTTTTCATAAACACCTCTGTTTACTTAACATTTTTTTTATATTTCCAATAATATTAATATGTATAATTTTGAAAATATATATCAAATGTTCATATTTTCATTATCATTAACTAAATTAACCAACATTATTAATGAACGTGAAATCTAACAAAATAGTCTTATATTAAAAAATGAAAATAGGGAGAGAAAAAAAAAGAGGAGGATAAAGAAAGGAATACTCTGTAAGGTGCATGAAGTTACATCTCATTATCAGTTGGTCTTAAATTGCCACGCACATCATTCATATTTCTCTTTTAGTTTTTAATTTACCTTTTATTTTTTTACTGACAAATTGTAAACATGAATCATTAATAATACTAGTATAATACTCTCTCCGGTCTTATATATAGGTCACATTCTAGAAAGTTTTCTTGGTCCTAATTATAAGTCACTTTATATTTTCTATGCATCATTTATTGATTTTTCTCTTTTTTGCCCTTATTAAATGTTTTGATTATCTATGTGTTTTTTGTTGTTCATTAATGAGTGCGAATTTTCCAAGAAAAGTTAAGGGGATAAAATTGCAATGTTACAATATATTTTCATAGAATTCATCAAACCAACTACTTTCCTTGATATGTGTAATTTGATTAAATGCCTTATAATATAGACCGGAGGGAGTAGTTCAAAACCAACTCATAAATCCTCGTGTTTAAATGGGGTGGCCTGAAATGAAACATAATAAAAAAAGGGTTTTCCTTTCATTGCATAGGTTCCACTTAAATTCAGGGGAAGAAAATGGAAAGTTTTTGAAATGTATTTCTCAATTTCACTTCATCCATTTTATTTACCACTATAAAACTTTCAAATAATAAAACTTTTTTAGAAAATTCAAATAATAATAAAACTTTGATTTAACCTTTTCCACTTTATTCACCAGATTCCAGGGTTTAAGCAAAAAGTGTATAAAATCAATTTGCCACTTAGTATACACTTGAAGGTCAATAGCAAAAGTGTATAAAATCAAAATTCTCTCATTGATTCAACAATCACTAGACAATCAGGACAAAGAAGAGGACGAGTTAAGCAGCATAAAGTTGCTTCAGAACCTTTATTTTATTGTATTTTATTTTTCTTTTCTTCCATTTTAAATGCATTATTAATTCAACTCCCACTTTGGGTTTCTCATGCATTTATATCTCTCCCTCTCCCTATTATCCCCTTCAAAATTCTCTCTCACTCTTCCTCACATTCCCTCTCTCTTCTTTATCACTCTTTTTCTCATTCACTCACTCACTCTGCCCTTTGAGTCTTCCATGGAAAACCAAAACCGTCTCAAACTGCGAATCTCTCGCATGTTCCGTTCCTCATTCGGATCCTGCCGCACCAAAAACTTCACCGATGTTATGGAAAAAGCTGTGTTCTCTCCACCACAAAACCACAGTGGTAGCTTCCACCAACTCTTGTTGGATCCACTCTCTCCAAAACCACGACCCTTCCCCACTATTTGCAGACCCAAAAAACCGTCGCTAACATCCCAAACCTTAAACGACCAATGCATCGTGTCGTTTGATAAGGAAAACTCTCATTCACTCCCCCGTCGCAAAATCTCACAATGCTTGTCACCCTTTTCCAACAACAACCTCGTTGGAATGTCTTGTCCCCCTGCCTCCCCAACCTTAAACGACACCGTTTTCACCTTCGAAGAAAATAAAGCAAAAAACTCAAAGAAGAACACAAGGAACAAGAACAAAAAGAAGAAAAAGAAGAAGATGATGCATACCCAAAAGAAAAGAGAGATTTTCCCATTTAACTCTTGTGCTAAAAACACAAACTTTGGTAGCTATTATATGTATAGTAGCGACGAAGATGATGAAACAGACACGCTTTTCTCTTCAAAGAGTCTCTCTTCTGATTCCTCTAGGTGTCGCCGCCGCCGCCGGAAAAAGAACTCCGGTGACCGAAAGAAGGGTCAGAGATCTGAAATGGGTGTGCTTCCTTTGCATGGTGGGTCAAAGGTGAAGGACACGTTCGCGGTGGTGAAGCGTTCGAGCGATCCGTACAATGATTTCAGAACTTCGATGGTGGAGATGATAGTTGAGAAGCAGATATTTTCGCCACGAGAGTTGGAGAATCTGTTGCAGTGTTTTTTGTCGCTAAATTCGTATCATCATCATAAGATCATTGTTGAAGTTTTCACTGAGATTTGGGAAGCTTTGTTCTCTGACTGGCTTTGATGTATTAGAAAAAATAGAATAAAAGAGAATAATGAGAAGGGCTATCTTCTTAATTTCTCTTTATTATTTATTTGAGTCTTTTTTTTTTGGTTAATTTTTAAGGAAATCAGCCGAAATCAGAATTAGTTTAGTTACGTACTAGTTACTACTACTTAATTTGCATGTATTATATTCCATCTTTTACTACTTCTATTTAACTTGTTAGACATTTGTCTCTTAACAAACTAGAAATGAATCTTCCTCATCTGGTGTTTTCTTACTCTTTTGTTATTGTCATTGTTTTTTACTTTATTCTTTTTCTTGATATGGATATGCTGACAAAGAACTAATATTTGCAAATGCAAATGTGGAGGTAAAATTGTGTTAATAAAGGCCCCTTTTATTTATTATTGAATACTGTATTAAAAAAACAAGAGACGTACATATTTTCATTTATTTTTCTTTGATTATTCTATTTTCTTTAAAAGGACAAGAAAAAAAGAGCATTATTGATATTTGAATTCCCGTGTAATGGCATCTTACTAAGATGTATATATACATACACAATATATTCATTTCATGTTACTATATAATAATGTATATAGGAGTAAATAACAAATTCAAGCTAGTGTTCTCTATACAGGAGTATATTCTAATGTTTAAAAAACAATTTTAGTTAGTACGTATAGAAAATATGAAGAAAAAAGAAATAAAATTGATTTGAGTTGAACAGTTTGAAAAGATTGCTCAATGTAAATGGGAAAACAAGGGGTTTTGGATGTGTCCACTAGGTTGGACTTCTCTTAGCCTGAAGCTTGATAAAGATGGCGATGGGATGGGATGCCTTGTTTTATGTTTTGATTTGAATGAAGGAAAAGAGTTTGATAACACAAAAGCTGTCTTACTCTCACGTGCTGTTGAATTGGTCCTTTTGAAATTCTTTTCACTTGATGATGCGCCAAAAGAATACAAAAAGATTAGCTCGTTTTCTAAAGTGCCCAAGAAAAGGGAGAAAAGGAGGTGGAACTTAGTTTTGCCTTTCCACTGAAATTAGTAGGATATCATTAGAAAACTTCCACAGGATAAATATGTAGTACTACTACAGTAAAAGTGAGATCTACTTCACCATTTATATAGAAAATGATACTATAAAGTAATAAAGTAATCCCTTCCTCCCTAAAATTAAATATAAGATTTTTTTAGAATTTTATTTTGTTTCTATTTATAAGATTTTATACTAATTTTTAATGTAAATTACTTATTTTTTTTCACAAATACTCTTATATACTCAAAATTTATTTAAATTCCCAATAATACCTATAAGGATAGTTTTGCAAAAATATATTAAATATTTATATTTTCAATATTATTAATTAAATTAATTCATTTTCTTGATATTGTAATTTAAACCAAAATAGTTTTATATATCAAAACAAAGGGAGAATCTTTTGAATAAAGGATGAATTTTAAATTTTGAGAAATTAATAAATTTAAAATTTTAATACAAACTTTTATATTATATATTCTTTAATCTATATTCTTAAAACACAGATTATGAAGAACTTTTATTTTTACCTTGAAGATAAATGTGAAGTTAATTTGGGCTTTAGCATTACTTTATTTAGCTTGATAGTAAAAATATGTTTTTGCAAAATGAATTTACATTCAAAATAGGCTAATAAAGATATTATTAATTTTTTAAAAATTATTTTATGTATTAATTAATGTTAACATTAAAAATAAAAGTTATCTTGCTATTTTTTTTTGTTTACATCTTGCTAATTATTCTTTCTGCTTTTGTTTATGTCACATTATTAAATAATTTATTGATTCTATTTATGAGTCACTTTATACCTTCTTAGATCATTTACTTTTTTCTTCAATTGCTCTTATTGAAAGCCTCAATTCCTATAAAAACTCATACAAGTAGAAGAGCATAAAAGTATAAGGTGGTTGAAATATTTTTTTTTAATAAAAAAATCTCGAAATGAACTAACTTTAGTTATTCATCTTGATCATGTGATTTAGTTAAGTATGAATTATAATAAGGACTAAAAAGGGTAATAATTAAGTAACCTAAAAGCACTATTTAAAAATGCAAAGATTATATGGTTACTGTTTTTTGGACTATTAGCAATTTACTAAAAGTAAACTCATTTTTATTTATAATTCAATTTTTTTTTAAATTTTAGTCCGAAAAATTGAGAATAAGATGTTAAAGAAAGTAATTTTTCATTAAAAATTTGAATATTTAAGATTTAGTTAAAAATAGTAAATTTATATTTTCAAAACATTTTTTTATCATTCTATTACATCTTATTCTCAATTTTTAAAATAAAATTAAACAAATTCAAAATGTATTTAAAAAGCTCATCGGACACTCAAAATTCATAAACATGAAATATGCAAAATTCCTCTCTCAGGAAAATTCTCGAGACAACAGGAAGGATTTAGAATGTGACAAGGGCAAAATTCAAACCCATGACTTGAAATTAATCAATTCTAGAAGAACCGCAGAACGATCTTTTTCTCATGAGTATTTAGCTAGTGAACATTTAGTTTCAATTTCTTAATGATTTGAGTAGCTCTCTGCCCACAACTCTATGTTCATTTTTCGATACAATATTATTCGGTCCTTTATCTTATTTTTATATTACCAAATTAGTTTTTTATTTTTTATTATATTGGTCTCTTATATTTATTTCTATTTGCATTTTTTTATCCTAGAGTCATTATTTTTCTTATATAAACCAATATGATTCGCACATGTGTTAATCCACTCACTAATAACATGGATTAATATGATATGAACATATAGGATGAATATTAATTCTTGGACAAACAATGCATAAAAAAAAACTTAAAAACCAATATGATAAAAAAAATGAATGATTAATTTGATAAAAAAAATTAAATAAAGGAACACATGAACAATTTAACCTTATTTTTTACTTGGGAAAATGTTAACTCGGAGTTAAGAAAACAATATAAGTATAGTCCCTCTTTACCCGAATATAGATATTTGAAGTGATGTTTTCCTATTATTAAAAAAATTAGTTAATATAGTTACCTTATCCGGCAAACATGATATTTTGATATTTTCACTAGATAAATACTATACTACTTCTCCTGAGACAGAGGCTTCACATGATGCAAATATTTCTACGTCTGGACCTCATATTTTAATCCAACTGTTTTAATTAAGATTTTCCAAGTTGGAGAACCAAGATGCAGATCGATTTGGCTGAATGGTAATATTATCTGCCTCTTGCTTCATGAATCATGATTTACTCAAGGTAAATGAAATAATAATTATTAACCAATTTTTATATAAAAAAAAATTATTATTGACCAATTGCTGAGAAAAGATTCATTGAATTTTTTCAAGTGGTTGTTGTCCCTTAGGAAAATTTACAAAAGAAAAGGCAGCTGCTCAATAATAATTTAAGATTCTCGCTATGCCGGTGGACAACAAAATCTTCAAGTCAATAAAGAGGAAAGGAAAACGAATCAGTTTGTGGGTTTTGTATGCTGTTGGCACTTGCAGAAACAAGAGACAAAATGAATCATTGTTATGAAAAAACATTTTAAGATTGTATTATTATCCAAATTCATATCTATCAATGTATTTTCATTATCTTTGAGCAAGAAGCAAGAAAGGACAGAATAAAAATAAAAAAAAAATTAAAAAAAAAAAACAAACACACCCCTAACATCTAACATTATCCCATTGACGGAGACCATGACTAAATGCTTCAAAAATTGAGAGATCACAATCAAAATTATAAGTATATATACTCATCCCGTTTAGATATAATGAAAAAAAAAAAAAAAACTAAAATTATGTTTATTAAGGAAGTTAGCTTATTGTATTTAATTTTTTAAAATTTATTAAAAAAATAAACGTACTTTAGAAAAGTAGCATATAGAATGAAACATAAAAATTAAATTAGATAACTAATTTCTAAAGATGTTTTATGAAAGTAGCTTTTGAAATAAAACAAAATTTAAGCAAATTAATTAAATTTTTATTATATTTCAATTTAAGAGGAGTGTGTTTTTCTTTTTTTTTCCTTATATTGCGAACCGGTCGAAGTATAGATCATATACTCACTCTGATCCAATATATAAGTCCATTTGACTAAAAAACATATCCTTTTAAACGGAATAGTTAGTATTGTTAGTAGTATTAGAAATATAAATATTTGGTATATTTATTCAAAACTAGTCCTATAATTGTTATTTTGGCTTAAAAATATGGTGTAAATAAAAATGTTTGCGAAAAATAAATAATTAATATTATTAAAAATTAAAAATAAGCCTTATATTAAGAAAAAAAATCTGACATATACATGGTCGAATGGAATACTTTGATGGACGGAATTTTGGACTGATGATCATGTACATATAACCCATAGCAAAATTAACTTACAAATAACTGCATCGTACGTCTAAAAAAAAAGTGTTATTTTGCTTACTAATATCTTTTTCTTTTTTTCTTTATAAGCATTTTGCTTGTTATTATCGGCTAACAAATAACACATTATGGTATAAGTTTATTTATAGACTTTTATATATGGGGGGTTGCTAACATCCACCTATGTAGGAGGATTTTAGCAATGTCCACCAAAATATTTTGACAAAATTACTCTTCCTTTTATAACTTGAGTAACTTATTTTTTTAAGGGTGTTTATGTAATTAGATTATTAATTAATTTATAACTTGAGTAACTTATTTTTTAAGGGTGTTTATGTAATTAGATTATTAATTAATTTAAAAAAAAATCATCCCCCACCATCCGTTGACCACTATTGCCTGCCGTTGACCATCGTTGACCGGCGTTGACCACCGTTGACCGCTGCCGTTGACCGCCGCCGCCGCTAAACCCTAAACCCTAAACCCTCCCTAAACCCAAATTACAGAAATACCCTTAAAAACTAACCTATCCAAATTAAAAGATGGAGAGTAATTTTATCCAAATATTTAGGTGGACATTGCTAAAATCCTCCCTACATTGGAGGATGTTAGCATTCCCCTTTATTTTATATATATATATATATATATATATATATATATATCATCATCCACAATAAAATTTTGAGAAAGTCTTATAAAAAATAGTCTTAACATCATTTTTTTTATAAGAATATCTTATTTTTCGGAATCAGATACAAAGTACTACTGACTTAAATCTTTTAAATTAAAGATTCAACTTATTTATAATAGAATCTAGTTTTCTTTTTATCCACTTTATCTTTTTTCACATCACTCCTTTATACAGCATTCGTTCCTAGATAACCATCGTTTAAGATTATAACGTATGGATCAATAAGTATATTTAATGTACCTTTTTTGTTGTAAAACAATGATTTTTTTTTATCAATTTTGCCTTTCATGTAATTGTCATATTTTCCGCTTATTATCTCTTGTATTAATTAAATGAGGGTATAGGTATAAAAGTAAATATTGCCTTTTTTTTTTTTTTTACACCAAGGGTATCCCCCAGCCGGCAGCCGAAGACTAATCCCCTCCGAGATGTAGAGATCACCGAAGTGAGTTTTGCCTCTACCAACAAAGCCTTTTCCATGTCCACGACAAAGATCGAACCTCTGACATGCTTAAGGAACTCAGCGATCTACCAACTGTGATGGGTTTTGTTGGTAATATTGTCTATTTTTTTAGAATGACAATTATTTAGGAACAAATTCATTTGGCTAAAATGATTGTAATTATTTCTGAATAGAGAGAGTACATCCTTATTTAATAATGATAAAAATAATAATTAAAAAGTATATAAATATAAATAAAATAACTATAATTTCCTTGAATGTATTTTTTTACCTATTTTAAAAAACCAAAAAAAATATGTGAATATAACAAATACCCACTTTTCAAAAAATTTTATATACATTTATTTTTTTTTAAAACTTGTTGTACCTATTTATTTGAATGGCTATATGTATGAATATTTAATTTTGAATTGGTTTTTGTTTTATTTTTTTTTAATTGAATATGATATTTTTTTTATTTCAATAAACACAAATTGAGTTTACGAATATACATTAATTCAGTACAAAAAATGATATTAGGTAATAAAAATTTTCTAAACATTAATGTAATAAAAAAGTTTGGAAATAATTATTAGAAGTATATAGTAGATACTAGATAATTATCATTGTTAAAATGAATTTGAGTTTAACAAACTGAAAGATGGTGTAATGTTTATACGTAGTGTATGTCAGAGTCTTACGAATCCGATACATCTTAATTTAAAAGGTGAAAATATGAAGAATTTAAAGTTGATTCTTAAAATAAAATGATGATGTAATACAAATCTGTCAAATTATTATGAGGGATATTAGAACTCTGCCATAAATGTTTTTATATTTGGTTTTTATATTGATATTATCGATCAATTTGATGCACGAAATCTCAAAAGCATTAATTTGATTCTTTAATTTTTGTTTTTTTTAAAGATATACTCCCTCCGGTCCTATTTATAAGACTCTTTTCGGGTTTTTATTTTGGTCTTATTTATAAGACCCATTTCCAATTTTCAATAACATTTAATTACTTCTTTCCACTAACACCCCTATAAAGTCAACACTTTTTAGAGTTCCAATAATACTTATAGGGGTAGTTTAGAAAAAGTATATCAAATTTTCACATTTCCAATACCACTAACAAATTTATCCACTCTCCTTGGTGGGAGTGAAAAACCCCAAAAGGATCTTATAAATAGGACCGGAGGGAGTATATTGTTGGCTACTCGTTCTATCCCTAAATATAAGTATTATGTAGTTAGGGGTATGGTTTTGTTCCTTTCTGTAAGTACTTATCTTAATTTTTAATTATATTAATTATTTATTTTGCACATTTTTAGATTTTTAAGCATTGTTTGGTTGCTCAATAGAAAATAGGAATAAATAAATAAGGGAGAGAGAAGTAGGAGAGCAAGAAAAAATAAGAAAATGAGTAGATTTTGTTGTTAGTTGTTAGGTTTGAGAGAAAAAAGGTAAAAAATGAGAAGAGAGAAAAATTGAGCTTTCTCTTGCTTTGTTTGTTTGAATAGAAAAGTGAGAAGAGAGAAATTGATTAAGTTGTTCAAAGACAACTATACCCCTCTATATAATAAAAAAGTATTGAAATTTTATATTATTAAACATATTAAATTAATAAATTTAGTGTCCAATAAAGCTTAGCTTGGAAAATGATCAAATTAATATTTCTTTTTTGTATAATTTTTTTAATATAGTTTATGTTTTAAAATGCAATGGATACTATTATAAAATTATGTTTTTTATTTTCAACTGATTAGAATTTTAGCTAACAACTTCCAGAAAAGATTAATAAATAGAATACTTGTTATGAAACGTATGCAAATAAGGAAGAAGAGAGAAGGAGGAGAAGAGAGGCAACAATATATTATGATATATTCAGTGTACATTTTACATCATAGGTGAGTCCTATTTATAGGGAGATAGGAAACTCTGATATGAAGTGGTTTCAATTAAAGATAAACACAAAGAAGGATAAACCCAAGCTAATAGAGATAAACTCAATCCAATAGATAGTCATCCACTAATTGGATAAATATGAATTGTTTATAACACTCCCCCTTGGATGACTATTACAAAAATATGCCTCATTAAAAACTTTACTAACAAAAAAAAAACTATGAAACTTAATGAAAGAAAAAGAGTACATAATTTTGATACGCAAATGAATACTGCCTCATTAAAAACCTCACCAGGAAAACCCAATGGGATAAAACCGTGGATAAGGGAAAAAGAGTGCAGTGCATATTTATTGCTCCCCCTCATGTGAACAAATATCTTTGAAACGACGAAGACCAATCTTCTGTATTAGTTGCTGGAATGTTGTAGTTGGTAAAGACTTTGTAAAAAGATCTGCTAAATTCTCGCTTGAACGAACTTGTTGAACACTTATGTCACCATTTTTCTGTAGGTCATGAGCATAAAAAATTTTTTGGTGAAATATGTTTTGTTCTATCTCCTTTAATGTATCCTTCTTTCAATTGGGCAATACATGCAGCATTATCTTCATATAGAATGGTCGGATTCATTTTTCCAAATAATATACCACAATTTTGTTGTATGTGTTGAATTACAGATCTTAGCCAAACACATTCTCGACTTGCCTCATGTAATGCTAAAATTTCCGCATGATTAGACGAAGTGGCAGTAATCGTTTGTTTCATAGATCGCCATGAAATAGCTGTGTCACCGCATGTAAATACATAACCGGTTTGCGATCGACCATTATGAGGATCAGATAGATAACCTACATCGGCATAACCGATAAGATTTGATTTAATCATATTTGAGTAAAACAAACCCATATCCATTGTACCTTTAAGGTAACGAAGTATATGCTTAACTCCATTCCAGTGCCTCCTTGTAGGTGAAGAACTATGTCTTGCCAATAAATTAACAGCAAATGATATATCAGGTCGTGTGTGACTAGAAAGATACATTAATGCCCCAATCGCACTAAGATATGGTACTTCAGGACCAAGTAGTTCTTCATCTTCTTCTTTAGGTCTAAAAGGATCTTTATTCACATCAAGTGACCTTACAACCATTGGACTACATAATGGATGTGCTTTATCCATGTAAAATCGCTTAAGAACCTTTGCAATATAAGTTTCCTGATGTACCAAAATTCCATTATTTAAATATTCCATTTGTAAACCAAGACAAAACTTTGTTCTTCCCAGATCCTTCATCTCAAATTCTTTCTTCAAGCAATTTACAGCTTTTGAAAGCTCGTTAGGAGTTCCAATAATATTCAAATCATCAACGTAAACAGCAATTATAGCAAATTCCTTGCCACACCTTTTCAAAAAAATACATGGACAAATTGGGTCATTTTTATATCCTTCCTTGATTAAATATTCACTTAAGCGATTATACCACATGCGCCCAGATTGCTTTAATCCATAAAGACTTTTATTCAATTTAATTGAATAACCTTCTCGAGAATTTGAATTATATATTTCAGGTAAATTAAATCATTCAGGAAGTTTCATATAAATGTCATTTTCAAGAGAGCCATATAGATAGGCTGTAACGACATCCATTAGACGCAAACCGAGCCCTTCACGTACTGCCAGACTAATTAAGTATCGAAAAGTACTTGCATCCACCACGGGAGAATATGTCTCCTCAAAATCAATGCCAGGTCTTTGCGAAAAAACCTTGGGCAACCAATCTTGCTTTATATCTCATAATTTCTCCTTTTTCATTTCGCTTTCGCACAAAAACCCATTTGTATCCAACTGGCTTTTCGCCTTTAGGTGTACGGATTACAGGTCCAAATACTTGTCGCTTATCAAGTGAATTCAATTCTGCCTCAATTGCGTCTTTCCATTTTGGCCAATCATTTCTTTGTCTACATTCCTTAATAGACTTTGGTTCATGATCCTCATCATTTATAATTTCAAGCGTTATATTATAATGAAAAATATCGTCGACGTCGATTTCATTTCGGTTCCATTGAATTCCATTCATGACATAATTTATTGAGATCTCTTTGTGTTCATAATTTTCAGGTACCTGAGTTTCTTCTGGAATTGAACTATTAATTATGTCTGAAGGCTCTTCAAGAGTCACCATATCCTCGAATTGACCATCTTCTTTCTTAGCTCTTTTTATTTTTCGAGGATTTTTATCTTTGGAAACGACAGGTCTGCCATGCTTTAGACGTGCCTCAGACTCATTTGCAATTGTATTTTGTCCAACAGGGACATCAATTTTTATTGGAGCATTAGAAGCTGGAATATGTGACTTAGTCACTCTTTTTAGGTCAGTGAATGCATCTGGCAATTGGTTAGCTAAGTTTTGCAAATGAATTATCTTTTGAAATTCAAGTTCGCTTTGTTTTGTACGAGGATCAAGATAAGATAATGATAATTCTTTCCAAATAATTTCTTTTTCTGACTGCTTATTTTCTCCCCCTAATGTTGGGAAAACAGATTCATCAAAACGACAATCGGCAAATCGAGCCGTGAATAAATTTCCCGTTGTTGGTTCGAGATATTTTATTATGGATGAAGATTCATATCCAACATATATTCTCAACCTTCTTTGAGGTCCCATCTTATTGCGTTGTGGTGGAGCAATAGGAACATATACCGCACATCCGAAAATTCTTAGATGAGAAATATTAGGTTCCTGACCAAAAACCATTTGTAAAGGGGATGATTTGTTAAAACTTGTTGGCCTGATGCGAATTAGTGCTGCAGCATGCAAAATTGCATGTCCCCAAGCAGTTATTGGAAGTTTTGATCTCATAAGTAATGGCCTTGCAATTATTTGTAGTCGTTTAATAAGTGCTTCCGCAAGTCCAGTTTGCGTATGAACGTGTGCCACATGATGTTCAACATCAATGC
Organism: Crotalaria pallida; assembly: GCA_037953625.1. Taxonomy (NCBI): domain Eukaryota; kingdom Viridiplantae; phylum Streptophyta; class Magnoliopsida; order Fabales; family Fabaceae; genus Crotalaria; species Crotalaria pallida. The sequence goes on from CM075655.1 coordinate 95,802,624, forward strand.
CAATAGACATGCAAAAATCATTAAAAGTTTGGGACGTAAATTCACCAGCATTGTCAAGACGTATTTTCTTAATTGGATAATCAGGAAAATGTGCTCTAAGTCTAATTAATTGAGCAAGTAATCTCGCAAATGCATGGTTACGAGTAGATAATAAACATACATGTGACCATTTAGTTGATGCATCAATTAAAACCATGAAATATCTAAATGGTCCATATGATGGGTCAATTGGCCCACATATATCACCTTGTATACGTTCCAAAAATGTTAGTGATTCATACTCAATTTTCCCAGGTGATGGCCGAATGATCAACTTCCCTTGGTGACAAGCAACACATGAAAGACAATTAGTTTGAAGAATCTTTTGGTTCTTCATTTGGTGTCCACAAGAATTTTGAATTATTTTTCGCATCATAATAGATCCGGGATGGCCTAACCGGTCATGCCAAACAATGAACTTATTATTATCTGCAAACTTTTGGTTTGCTACGTGATGTATCTCAATTGTTCTAATGTATGTGTAGTACAACCCAGAGGAAAAAGTAGACAACTTTTCTACTATGCATTTCTTATCTGAAATAACTTTTGTAATATAAAGGAATTCAATACCTCCTTCATTCGTTGTCTCTATGTGATATCCATTTTGGTGAATATCCTTGAAACTTAATAAGTTTCTTTGAGACTTAGTAGAGAGTAATGCATTATTGATACACAATTTTGTTCCTTTAGGTAGTATTATATTTGCTCTTCCAGAGCCTTCAATTATATTTGTACTACCAGATATTGTATTAACGTTTGCTTCTTGCATTACTAGGTAGGAGAAATATTTTTTATCCTTGAGAATTGTGTGAGTTGTTCCACTATCGGCAAGACACATTTCTTTATGATTAAAGTTGTAGCCAACCAATGAAGCATGTAAAGGAATACTCATTCTTACTACGATACAAAGAAAATAGATAATTAATATGAATTCTTAAAAAAAATGAAATGATAATACTTGAAAATAAAAACTTTATTACTTCATGATAAAAAAAAGGAAACTCGTTCTAGACCTAAATACTTTATTGGAAAAAGGAAAAACAACAAAAGAATAAAAACATTAAAAAAAATGTTCTAAAACCAATAACATCTAATTAAATTTTGGTGGTTCCATCTCCAGATAGAAAATCAAAATTTTCATTTGGATCAATAAATAAATCTGAAACATCTAGAGAGGTGGTATTCATGTGGTTGTAATCAGGATTGTCTTCTTCAAAAGCAAAATTTGTTTCTATATTTTTCCCTTTTTTCTTGATTGATTCTTGGTAAGGCTTGACAAGATGTTCAGGTGTACGACATACACGAGCCCAATGGCCTTTGATACCACAACGATCACATTTGTATTCATCATTTTTGCTAATTTCAGCACCTTGTCGTTTTTCAGTATTTTCACCCCTTTTCCATGTGTGTTTCGAATAACCACCACGATTATGTCTACCTTGTTTATATCCACGACCACGACTGGGTCCATATCCACTATAACCATATCCACGACCACGATGACTACCGCGGCCACGACCACGACCACGAGTTTGTGCATGGGAATTGTGGCTGTGTGTTGCTACATTCGCTTCAGGGAATGGAGCAGTGCCCGTTGCATGAGATTCATGATTTTTTAGTAACAGCTCATTATTTTGTTCAGCCACAAGAAGACAAGAAATTACTTGAGAGTATTTCTTGAAGCCTTTTTCACGATATTGTTGCTGTAGGAGCAATTGTTTTGCATGAAATGTGGATAATGTTTTTTCTAACATATCAGAATCAGTGATTTTTTCTCCACATAATTCCATCTGAGATGTAATTCTGAACATGGCCGAGTTATACTCACTTATAGTTTTGAAATCTTGTAAGCGCAAATGCATCCAATCATAATGGGCCTTAGGCAAAATTACAGTTTTTTGATGATCATAGCGCTCTTTTATGTTATTCCATAGAATAAGTGGATCTTTAACAGTGAGATATTCTGTTTTCAACCCTTCATGGAGGTGATGGCGTAAGAAAATCATAGCCTTAGCCTTATCTTGGTTAAATGCCTTATTACCCTCTTTTATGGTCTCTCCAAGACCTTTTGCATCTAAATGAATTTCAGCATCTAAAACTCATGACAAATAATTCTTGCTAGTGATATCAAGGGCAAAAAATTCAAGATTTGCAAGGTTTGACATATTGATTCTATAATAAATAAGGAAAATAAATAAATTAGATAACATCCAAAGAATATTATTTACAATAAATAAATTAGATAACATCCAAAAATATTATTTGTAAGGTTCTCATATGTGATGTACCTTTTTTTTTCATCATCATCATCACGGCTGAGAAGCTTTTATCATTCTACAGCATATTAATTTTTTTTTTTTTACTGTTGAGCCGCCACAGTATAGATACATACATTTCTTCATGATTTTTTTTTCACGGCTGAGCATATGAAGCTTCATATCAGCATATTTTTTTTCATACGTGTATTATAATTTATGCTCAGCGCTATCAATATATCATTTAGATATTTAAAGGAATCGCCGATCTTCATGACAAATATGTCAATGTTATTGCTTCTGGATTTTTTTTTTCAGAATCAATATATTATATATCAAAAGAAGAGATAATAAATAAATAAAACAGAAAAAAAAAATTTACCTTGCTTTTGATGAATTAGCTTCAACACCTTTTAGCAAAGAACGATCGTGCTGATAACGTGTTATGAAACGTATGCAAATAAGGAAGAAGAGAGTCTAGATAGGTGGTATTCATGTGGTTGTAATCAGGATTGTCTTCTTCAAAAGATATTACGTTAGAAAAAATAGTTAACGAATATGAGTGAAAAAAAATACATAGCAAATATGTCGTGAAACAAGTAAAAAGGGGTATTTTTGTCAATAGTATAAAAGTTAGTATTTTTTTTTCTCTATTCTCTTCCCACTTTTGGAGAGAAAACTTTTTTTGGTGAATTCCATATGTAATTTTTTTTCTTCTCTCTATTTTCTCTCTTGAATCAAACAAGAGAAAATGAAAATGTAAAATCTCTCTTTCCATTGTATTTCCATCCGTTTGCTCTTATGCCAAACAATGTGCTAATGATAATTATATGAATAATTTTGAAATAGTATACCAACTATTATAAATTTTAAAGTCACTAACGATATTAGCTAATTTTTTTAATCCGCGTAAAAAAAATTGATGAAATAATTTTGTCAAAGTGATACCCCTGTCGGTCTAATATGTAAGACTTTTTTGTAAAAATTCACGTACACCAAGAAAGTGGATTAATTTTGTTAGTGGTATTAAAAATTTAAACATTTACATTAATATACTTTTTCAAAATTATCCCTACAATTATTATTGGGATTCTATAAAATATTGATTTAATAAAGATGTTTTTGAAAGAAATAATGAAATATTAATTAGAATGGAAATAGTCTTTTAAATACTCCCTCTGTCCCACAAGGATGGTAAAAAAAGACTAAATTTTGTCTCAAACTATAGTTAAAATAATTAATGAAAAGTTTAAAAATTATAAACTACGAATTGTGATTGGTTGATCCATGTAACATGCATTAAATGAATTGTTTGATAATTGGTTAATGTGTTAGACAAGCCATTAAAATCCATGTCTCCCTAATTTTTTGACTTTTGAATATTTTAATCATCTTTGTGGGACGGAGGAAGTATGATCAAAATGTTTTTTCCTAAAAAAATTTTACATATAAAATCAAAGGAAGTACTTTTTTTTTTTAAAAATTTATTGGAAACCAAAGTAGCACTATAGTTATAAGGTGTAATCGCATGAACCAAATTGACGATGACGTGAATTTAAAGGACCAAATGACAAAAGAAGGTAACCAAACAAGAATTTTGAATGCTTGGACCTTGATAATAAATCAAATTTCCTTAGGACACACCCCATTTTTTTTAAATATAAAAAAAAAAATCAAATTAAGTGAAATGTAACGAAGAGTTGAAGACAGGGGGAAGGATTGGTCATGTGATTGTCAGAGGTTTGAAACGTAAACTTCCCATTCCATTATACTACTGCCAATGCCAATGAAGCTGAAACATCAAATTGGGGCCGGGGGCGTAACGTCTATGTCATACAAATAGGTGCTGCTTAAAAACTGAAATGAAAGAGAAGTCACATAAGAATGAGAAAGTGAATTGGAAAACTGTTATGAAGGTTTTGCAGAAAGAACATAAAACAAAAACGTTTCTATCTTTTCTAGTAGTAATATTAGTTGTGGGGGCTGCAGAGCTACTAGCTACTAGCTACTCTGCTTTAATGTATACTATCCTTTTTACCTAATTACCCTCATAATGTCCAACCTATGATAGCAATGTAACAACAACACATTCATGATAAAGGGGAATTGTTTTTGAGGCAATCTAGGACGTCACCTTCATTTAAGGCCAATAAGGTGTCCCTCAAATGGAAAGAAGATTAAAGAATGTCTGCTACGAGTGAATCCATTATGCCTTTGGTTTTGATTGCTATTGCTACTCTCATTAATGATCGCATTTTTTGGGTTCTTGAGCCCCAAATCTCTCTGTCAATGCACACAAACCAAATACGTGCAATTAATTCTCGGCCATAAAAAGGGCCAATTAGTTAGATAGATGCATTGGGTGTCGGTTTCTGAACATGGGCCTCCAATGCTAGTATACTTCATTATTGGGCTGCCCTAACCATTTTTGTACGAGCTTTGAATTTTGGCCCCCAAACTTGAGATTTTGACTTCTATTTCACTTTTTCATGAACAAAAAGATCTTTCAGTGTATTATTTTTTTCGTTCCTATAGAAACGGAAAAAATCTGTCTTCATGAAAACGGAAAATATTCATTTTTGGATAAACAAAAAAAATTTCGTTTTTCATGAGACGGAAGTTCACGAAGACGGAAAAACAACAACTGTGATTGTGACTGGCTGCTGCACCTGAAATTTCCACCTCCTATTCCTCCTCTCTCGATTACACCTTCCTCCGTTATTCTTCAATCTCTCATCCAATTCTGTTATTCTTGTTCTTGTTGTTGTTGTTGTTGTTGGAGAAGGCACAATGGCAATCACACATTACTCTTGAATTTATGGCCTTTCTCTTTCTTCAAACCCATCAACGACGAGGATCAACTCCTCAAAGCTTCTAAGAAACTGGTAAACAAACTTCCCATCTCCGATCACACCAAACAATTTGTTTTCGCATTTCGCGACCCCCAAAAATTCCCTCGTTTACATCCTCTCCTCTCTTCACTTATCTCAACGTTCTTCCTCTGATTCTCACTCCCTTATCACTCATATCAAACCCGACGGGACAAAGCATTTGAGTAATGAACTTTCGTCTTATGAAAAATGGAATTTTTCCATTTACCCAAAAACGGATATTTTTCGTTTTCATGAAGACGGATTTTTTTCGTTTCTATTGGAACGGAAAAAGTAACACACTGAAGGATATTTTTGTCCACGAAAAAGTGAAATGGGGGCCAAAATCTCAAGTTTGGGGGCCAAAATTCAAAGCTCTTTCTGTACATTGTCTTCTAGTAGCAAATTATTTTGGAGTATTGGATTAGGAACCCCGATTTTTATTCCTGAACTCCATTTTTATTTTAAATTGGGGTTTATTTCAAAAGGGCTTTTCTATCATATGCACTTAATGCATAGGTTAATAAAACCTTAAAAAGAAAGTATTTCTTGAAAACTTATACACTTAAATGAATTAGTAAAAAATAATTATTTAGTTTTCCAATACAATTTTACCATTAATGTTCTCTTATCTTATGCATGGGGTGCATAAGATAGAAAAACCGATTCCAAAATTATCCTCTTTTTTCTTCACTCTCATCTCTCTCTAAGACCAAGCAACATGCTACGATCCACCACCATGCACGCATCAGGTCGTCTCCATATGCCACTGTTGAGTTGCACTACTGTTTCACCACCGCTCACGCCACTTTAGTTCCATCGTAACCTCTCCCTTTGAACTCAGACTGAACGTTTCACATCCGGCTACCTTAGCTTTTTATTGTTCTAAATTTGCTTGGATCTGGTAAAGATCACACGATGGTTAACGAGAGATGGCGCTCGTGGTGGTGAGTGAGAGAAGGGACGAGGTCGAGAGAGAGAATGGTGGGGTGAGTGGCGATGGGCAGCGGCACTATCGCCGCTGGGCTAGGATTTCCTCTTCCTTAGCTTCTCTTTCTTTTCTCTACTATGTGTTTCTCTGTTTTGTAGTTCCTTCCCTTTTTTTGTTTTTTCTCCCTTCTCTAGTTGGAGTTTGTTGAGGGAGTAACATGTTTGTGTCACGTGAGTGTATGTGGGGAGGTTTTATCTTTTATTTTTTTTGTTTTTTTGTTCTGAGTGATGTGCATCTCTTTCTCATGGTTGATTTTTATTGAATTTTGTTTGGTAGGAAAGTTGAAGTTTAGAGTTTAGGCAAAAATAAGAGTGAAGGAAGAAGAAGGATAATTTGGAAATATATCATAAACTAAAATTAAATCGGGGTTTATGGATAAAAATGGGGGTTTATAATCCATAAACCCCTACTTACTTTATTACCATGCCATCCGGATTTATTTACCCTTAAAAGGGTGGAAGATAACCTCACTAATTGAAGCATTTTTCACATTTTTAATACGATCATGAGATAGACTCATGAACGAAGCGTTTTTTGTCAACATGATTGCACTCATGAACAACTTTATGCATGTATCTTATTCTCATCTTGTAACACCTTAGCTAATTTACCCATAATTACCCATATATTAAATTGGTGTACTTAAAAATTCCTTTTTAGTTATTTAAAATTCACCGTCAAACGGACGGAGTTTCCTTTGTTTTAGGGACTTTCCGGAAATAATTTATTCCTGCACTTGATAATCATCATATATTTATATCATTTCCAAAAGCCAGCAGGGCTTGGAATAAACAAGACATCATAACGCCATCAGTCATCAGTCATCAGAGTTTTTCAGCGGAAATCACAAAATACATCTAGCATGATGCACAATATATATATCTATGACAGAGATAATGTCCTAAGCCTCTCCCAAAATTATTTACATCCCATGTACACCAAAAGAGTAAAGGAGGCTTAGGTCTAGTAAACCCTATACCCAAATGACTCTACTCTCCCTGTGAGGGAGAGCACACCTGCTCGGCCGGGGGCTGTTGTTAGTTCCATGATGAACATGATGAATGTTTTGATAATGACAAAGTGTTTTTGAACAAAGCTACATGTGTTGATCAAGTTTCAAGCTCAACAAGCAACAACAAACATCAAATGAAGAAGAGAGAAAGCAAGCTCATGAAGACCTAAGTTTGAGTGTATTTGTATTTCTTTTATCTTTTGCCTCTCAAGCTTCATAGGTTTTTTTATTTGGGTAGATTATTATAGAGGGTAGTGAATCTCATTCATAAGTCATGATTAAATCATAATTTGAGTTTTCACTTAACCTAGAATCAATAGGTGGCTTAAAGGTTTTAAAGGAAAGGTTGGATTTTGAGAAAACAAGTTTTGAACATGTACAGTACCAACTTAATCGATTAAGTGATAACTTAATCGAGTACTACTCGAGTACACGACTTGCTTAATCGATTAAGTACTGCTGAACTGATTTTTAAAATACGTTTTTCACTTCTCAAAATCAGTTTTCAAGTGCTACAACTTTTGGGTATTCTATATAAACCTTTTCCTATTATTTGTGATTAGGAAGAATCATTTTCATACAAGTTTTACAAAGAATCAAGCCACTCTATTCTCTCTCATTTTCTAAAGATCAAAGTTCTCATATTTTCATATTCTTTGATCAAGAACCTTTGAATCTCTTATGGTGAATTGTCATAACTCTTGATTGAGATTCATAGGATTGTTTTGTGTTTTCTATTGTGTTGTAATCTTTGCAAGAAGGCAAGCCACTACAACAAACAAGAAGTCTTGGTGTGTCGATTTTATCATCAAGCAAGTGCATTCTTATTGAAGAAGAAGAAGAAGTCTTGGTTGTGAATCAAGCAAGTGAAGCCTTGATGTGTGGATTATCATCAAGCAATTGAAGACTTGTTGTGTCGATTATCAACAAGGGGTAGAGGTTAGATTAGAGAGAAGATCAATAGGATTACAAGGCAAGGGTGTCGGTTATCTCTTGTAGGCTAGCAAGAAGGGAGTCTTGTGAGGCAATCACTTGTAATTTGAGAACTCTAATTCCTCATAGTGAAGAATCTCTCTTGGTTGAAGAGGGGACTGGATGTAGCTTTCAAGTGGATGAAAGTGAACCAGGATAAATCACTGTGTCGTATCTCTAAACCCTTACTCTTTATATTCAAGTCATTTGATTGCGTTCTTGGTTGAAAACCTAGAAAGATTGTTTTTCATAATTGATTGAATTGAATCTTTGATTGTTCAAATTGATAAAGGGAAAATCATTTTCATAACTAGGTTAATCAATAAGAATATAGGTGTTAATCATTTCTGCTGAATCTCTGATCTTGCATGTGAATTGATTGATTTTCGTATTCGAATGAAAAATTGATTTTTCTGTTTTCTGTCATATTTAATCGATTAAGTTCAAGCTTAATCGAGTACTACTCGAGTACACGACTTGCTTAATCGATTAAGTACTGTAGAATTTGCAAAAATCATTTGTTTTGATTGTTTAGATTTGTTTCGTTCGAAAATCTTTCAAGGTATCTTGTACACCTATTCAACCCCCCCTTCTAGGTGTATTCCTAGGGTTCCTTTGTCTCTCCTACCACCAATTGCGGTTTCTTCAGCTGTGCTATCTCAATCTCCGATCCTGAAAAATGTTAAGGGAGTGAGCATTGCACATGAAATAGAATTGCAGTTTCCATATAATCATAATAAATCCACTAGGCCAAACACAAATAGTAAAGTAATAACATATAGCATTTGCAAGCCTATTCACAATCAACATTTTTCCAACATTTTCATTCTTTATCACAGTTACATATTTACTTTCTGATTAACATGACCTTAGCCAATATTAATGTTCATTTCCATTTCCTTTATCTATTTCCATATTCATTTCAATTACTTTTATCCATTTTCCATATTCATTTCCATTGCATTTATCCATTTTCCATTAGTGTGTAACCCCAAGCAGAGATCTACACACACAGTGTATGCAACCACAAACAGTGATCTGCATACACTTCCCTTTTTCCTTTTTAATTGTACACCACTAAGATTTGGGTTACCCGCTAGGTAATTGGCACACCTGTCTAGGGACTTGAAACACCTGCCCAGGACTTTACACCCATCCAGACCATAACCTGTAGGACTATGTACATTTTTACCATTCCATTATTTATTTCAATTATTGGTATGGAAAATTGATCCTGTGGGTCACCCGGCGCCTACAGGGCGGTTTGGCCTGATGGGTAATTGGCCTGGCAGGTAATTGGAACACCTAGCCGGGTACCTAGTGTTTCGGGCCCCACTGATCAATTTCCACTTTAATTAACCTTTACCATGTTTAGTTATTAACAATCCAGTCCATTAATTATAAACATAATCACCATACACTCAATGTTCATCAGTAAGCTTAATTGTAACCCATTCCAATTCAATTAAGTACATAGAGATTGCCCTTTCCAAATAATCACAAATAAACATCATATTATCAACAATTACATTCATAATCCACTCCAATCTCAGTGAACACACATAATGCACATTGTTCATATCGTCACTTTACCATTCCAAACAAGAATCATAATTGGGCCATGACCAAGTAAATCATAATGTATTGCAAAATAATTATTTTATCAATTATTCAACATCAATTCACATTCAAAGGTCACATTACTTATCCCATTCTAATTATGTTTCCTAAGTTCATTTTCATACATTCATTTCTCCTATATTCAACATGTCCTAATTCACTACCTAGACTTTTACCCTTAATTTTATAAACACATAACTCCTAGAAAATCACTATAACCATAGGGATACCCAATCCTAGATCAAACCAACACCCACCCCCTTACCTTAACCAAGGAGAGAGAGTGTGTGAACTCAAGCCCTAGCTTCTAGCTCTTAAAATCAAGAGCTCCAATGGAATGAGAGGAGTTGAGTGGTCTTGAGCCTCCTTAATTCACAAAAACATAAATAACCATGAGATTGTGATGCTCCATGGAGTGGGATTCAATATTTCAACAAGATGAGCAATTGAAAGGGGAAAATTCGTATGGACCTCAAAGAGAGAAGAGAATTTCGTATTTGAGAGGGAGTGAAGAATCAAGAACTTAAATACTTACTTGGAGGTAAAGATAAAAGACTTTGATGATGGATTTGTTGGAAGAGAAGTGGTGTTGATAGTGAGAATGCCCTAGAGAGAGAGTTGAATTTCAAGGAGGGGAAGGGAGGAGTTGTAGCTCACATTTCATGGCTTGATTCTTGATGAGGATGATGATGGATATGATTATTTGGGTTGATTTTGGGTGATATGTGTTGATTGATGATGATTTGCTCTTGGATTCTTGGAGATGAAAATGGAGGGGATGATGTTTGTGTTGATGTTGTTGTGTGTGTGGAGTTGTGTGGGTGTTTTTATTTTTGTTTTGCCCCATCCAGCAGCAGTCGTCGTGTGGCTGAGGAAGGGCAACTTGGCCCTCAAGTTCAAATCTGGTGGCTGGGAGTGCACCAGCTGGCCACGCGCGCCTGGGCGAGGGAAGCGCGCGCCTGGGCGGGATTCTGGCACCAGCACCAGAGCTGGTGCGGTCAGGAGAAGATTGGTGCGCGTCTGGTGCGTTCTGTTGGGGACTTGATGCGTGCAGGGCGCACCTGGGCGGGAGTATGGCGCGCCCGGGCGAAAATCTCATTGGACTGGTGCACCAGATGCACCCTGGTGCGCCTTGGCGTGCACCGGTGCGCCTGGGCGTGCATCAGACTTTCCCAACTTCGATTCGCCGTAACTTTTTCGTTAACCGTCGGATCGGGCTCAAATTTTTAGACAAGCTTCTTAATCCCTTAAACTTCATATCCAACAGTTGAATTTAATTTCTTAGCATCCTATAATAAATTTCCAATTTTTCTCGTACCGAATGATTTCTAATACGTAAAACGCCGATTTAACCCCCGATTCCGCTTAGATAATTTTACCCCTCGCTACCAGTGGCTCCTATACAACCCATAATGCTCATAATTGCTACTCACTTGTCACCCAAAATTCTTTAAGCAATTAATTCTATTATTTTCTTAGGTTTTAAGTAATAATTTCATTTTAAATAAAACTTGGGATGTTACACATCTACTCCTTCCGATCTCAAATATAAAGCAAAAAAACTAACTTCACACTTATTAAGAAAGTTAGTTGAGTGCATTTAGTTTTCTCGAATTCATTAAAAAAAATAGAATACTTTAGAAAATATGCATTGGGAATGAAACAAAAATTAAATGATACAATCACTTTATTGAGATATTTTATGAATGAATTTATTGAAAATAGAAAGTTGATTAAGTTTTGCTTATAATGAAGATCACTAATGAAGTGTTTTATTTGCTTATATTTGAAATCAGAGTTTGTATGTCTTAATCATTAGCTGACTCAAGACTTGACGTTATGATCAAATGGGTAAGGGTGTAAGTGATCCGGTCTCAGATAATGAAACCGCTCAGATCGAACCGGATCGGATAGAAAAATATAGTTTGGTCTGGTCTCATAGTCCAGTCCGATCTCAAAATTTTCAGACCATTGCTTTATGATCCAGTTTACGGTCTCATTATTTTTGAGACCGCTAAAAACGGACCGGTTACTTCTTTTTTTTTTTAAAAAAAAAAACATGATATTCTATTCTCCCTAGTCACTAAACATGATACCAGTTTCTAAACCTAACTTTCCTTCTTATTTGTTCCACTACAAATGAATATATGTTCATATTACAAGTTTAGAACCTATTCAAAATCAAATTGTTTTGACAACAACTATGCATAAAATGGTTCAAACGATTATACATGCTTTCAAAATAATTATGTGCTAAATAGATCAGACCGACCGGATCGAACCATTTATGAATGGTTCAGTCCGGTTCGATCTGATCTTTGTACATAAAAAATATCAGAACCGAATTAAATCATACCGTTATTTTAATTGGTCCGATCCCTAATATCCATAAAAAACGTACCGGACTGGACCATTACACCGTTAGAATTGAGGATGAGTTGATAGATCAATATGCATGGTATAGAAATTTCATATTTTTATATGGATGTGAGATAGACTCACGATTCATCAAGCTTTTTTCTTTTAATCAACATGATTGAACTTAATTAAGAACAACCTCATGCACGTACCTTTTGCTATTGTATGTCTTCATCGCTAGTTAATTCAAGATTTGTCATTATAAATAAATGGAAAAAAAAATAAACGATTTTTCTAATTTATGCATCCCATGCATAGGTTAATGAAACATAAAAAATAGATTTTTATTGAAGAACTAAATAATTCTATTTTCATTAATTACGTGTACCTTTTTTCAACAAAAACTTACTTTTTCAAGCTTGATTATCCTATGCACCTAGTACATAGGATAGAAAGACCGATAAATAAATAGCTAGATCATATAAATGATACTCCCTCTGTTTCATATGTTGTGTGTTTTAAGGTTATGCACGGGTTTTAATAAATGGGGAAATGATATAAGGATTTGTTGTATTTTGACTATAATGTCCCTATATCATTATTGAAGAGAGAAAAAGATATTGGAAGTGAAAAAGAAATTGCAATAAATAGAGGTGTGTTCGAAAAAATAGCATTAATTATATATTTGGTTTATAAAAAAACAAAACTTATGAAACATGTTACAAATGATAAAATAAGTCAAAACAAGGAAGTAAAAAAATTTCAATTTCAAATTCTTAATACGGTCATGAGAAAAACTCACGACCACATCAGTGAGATTAGCCCACAGGAAAGCTTTTTCAATTTTCAATACATTCGTGAGATGAATTTATGACCGAAAGTTATTTTTGAATATTGAAAAATTGGGATGGCGTAACAATAAATTGGTGGGCCAAATAATTTCCCATTTTTTAAGGAAAATGCTAAAGAATGTAGTTTTATCTTAAAAAATGTTAAATTTAAAAGATCGTGAATTGGTGGTTTAGATTTTTAATGCAAGTTTTCCTTTAATGGATTCCTTAAACAATACCCTTAGGGCACTTGTTAGCAATACTTTTTTTTCTGTACTCTTTGACCAGTATCACAGTGTCCCCAATAACACCTTTAATACCAAGGAACCCTTGAGACTAATCCTGTACGAAGTCGCGTTCCTATGTCTTTCCCAGCGGGGTGTGTTAATCGAGAATCGAATCTGAGACTTATTAGTCTTAGGCTCATTCCAAAGTTCTCAAATTGGTAGGATCGCACCACTTGAGCCAACCCCCGTTGGGAGCAATACCCTTCTTTTAATCCTTACTTCCTCTTCTTAAGTAGTGTTGTTTTAGCATTTATACCATGTTTCAAAAGGGTGGAGTAAGTCTTGTTCTTTTATAAATCCAATACATAATTAATGCTATTTTTCTAAACACATTTCTATTTATTACACTCTCTTTATCACTTCAAATCCATTTCTTTCTCTTTAATAATGATTATATAGGGGCATTATAGTCAAAATACAACAAATCCTTACATCATATGACCATTCCTTAAAACTTGTGTATAACCTTAAAACATATTACATATGAAACCGAGGGAGTATAAGATATCCTTTTAGTCATCTACAAATTGCCGCATACTATTACTATTATTTACAATAAATTACGAGTTCCAATTTGAGAACACTTTTTTTTTTTTTGAACCAATTTGAGATCACTTAATTACATTGTAGAGTAGTAAAAAAAAATTCAATTTTAAAGTTTTACTCCCTTTGTCCCACACGAATGGTTAAAAAATTTAAAAGTAAAAAAATTAAGGAGACATGTATTTAATGGTTTGTTTAATACATCAATCAATAATCAAACAATTAATTTAATGCATTTTTCATGGATCAACCAATCATAACTCAAAATTTATAATTTCTAAACTTTTCGTTAATTATTTTAACTATAATTTGAGATAAAAAATTAACCATTTTTTATCATCTTTGTGGGACGGAGGGAGTATATTTTTTTTGGCACCGCTTGTATGTAGATTGATTAAAAAGTTATAATTTAACAAATTTTAAATTAAATTTTTTTTTCGCTAAACTCATATTTTGATATTTTAATTTTTTTTAATTTTCATCCTTTAATCTTTTAAATTATTGAGACATCAGATGTTATCATGCATGTTAACCTCATTTTATTATATACTCCGACTTTTTTCCTTTTTATTATAAGAGAAAAATAATTAACTTTATACTTATTTAGAAAGTTAATTATGTGTATTTAATCTTTCTCAAATTTTAAAAAAAATAAAGTTATTTTAATTAAGAAATTTGTATTAAAAATAAAACAAAAATAAATAAAACAACTACTTTATAGGAATAATTGTATTGAAAATTGAAAATTAATTTACCATTTTTTTATATTTGAGATCAAGATATATATATATATACATATACATACATATATATATATATATATTATAGAACAGGGGAAATAAATAAAGTGAAAAAATATGTAGGATAATATATCATTATATTGAGATAATATCTGCTCTCCTACATACAACGTGTATCATTTTATATGATAAAACATGAGGATCGATAACCAACGAGCTGTTGGTGCAGTGGTGCCAGGGGCTGCATTTGGTAGGGCGAACCACGGTTCGATCCCCCGCAACAACGTTGGGAGAGGAATAAAACCTTAACCCCGAGACCCCCCTCGAACTGGATTAGTCGGCCCAGTGGGCCGGATACCAGGGTGCAAACAAAAAAAAAAAAACATGAGGATCGATAAGAAAATAAATTTAATTAATATTTTTTATTTTATAGTATTTTGACCAAATTTCATACTTTAATACATATTTTTTTGCTTTTATTTATAAGTTATTTTTTAAGTAGATTTTTTTATCCTATTTATAAATTATTTTGCACTGTATTTTCTAAGAAGCATTTATTATTTCTTTTCCTCTTATTTACCTTTTGTTCATTAATATGAAATAATATATTTGTGACAATTTTAATACAAATTGAGAAAGTAAAATTGTAATATTAAAGTAATTTTTTAAATTTCAAAAAATATAGCTACTCTATTTAAGAGTGAGACTTTTGTCACCCAACTTGTGACTATGGACACCCTACTTTTTTTGTTATTTCCAATTTTACCCTTATTTTTTTTAATTTAACGTCGGGATCGTGAGGTATACTTCACTACAGAAAAAAAGCTCCGATCATGAGGTGCCTCACGACCAAACCTAAGATGAGTGCTCAAAACCAACATGATTATCATTCACTTCATTGAACTCTTCATTTCTAAAATAATCGATCATCAAACTAAATAGCCAAGACATGTTTTGAAGCATTACAATAGCCGAGACATGTATGATGGGGGCTGTGAGATAACATACCAGAATTATGGATGGGGGGTTGTGGTAATGCTTCAAAACTGTCTTGGCTATGGTAAGAGTTTTGGGTTCCTTGTAGTAATAGGGTTTCTTCTGTTCTCTAAACTTTTCCTGCTAGCCACAATTTCATAATGGAGACAATCATAGGATTCAAGTTCCTTCTGTAGTTCCAGAAAATATCTGATTATATAAATTAAGATCATTCAAATTAGTATTTAATACTGCTTGTTAATAAAATGTAAAACAAATTAAGTCAGTGCAAGCAAAAGCGTTAGAATTGTCAAAATAAAATCTAAAGAATGTTCAGAACTAAAAAATTGATTTTATTCAAGACTTCGCAAAAGCTAGGAAGACTGCCAGTACCACAAATGCTAGCATGATGTAATTAGTTAGGGGTTTGATACATCAAAGCTAAGGTACACCTTATATTAGTCGGCCGTCAAAGTTTATCAATGACAGAACCCCATGAACCTTAAAAACTAACACCTCCAGCATAAGTTGTTACAATATAGCTGAGTTTGTTGAGAGCTAGTAAGCATTTTTAGATTGCTTATTCGCCAATTAGTTAGTAGTTGACTAGTTGACTACTCTTTCATGTGTTATATAAGTTACATTATCTTAGTTTTGGTCGTGAGGTATGCCTCACCACCATAGCTTTTTTTTTCAGTAGCAAGGTATATCTCACGACCAAATTTTTTTTTTTGGTTGTGAGGTATACTTTACGACCCCAACATTAAATTAAAAAAAAATAATAAAATTTGAAATAATAAAAAAATAGAGTGTCTTTAATTACAAGTGGGGTGGCAAAAATTCCCCTCTTATTTAATCTATATACTTAGCCCTCGAACTGGATTAGTCGGCCCAGTGGGCCGGATACCAGGGTGCAAACCAAAAAAATTACAATTGCAAGAAGTGTGAAAACATCTTGTCCATCTTAGACTACTTAGTTCCGCTTAAAGGTTGCACGGTAAATTAGACAATCAAAATCATCAATATGATATATTTATGGTTTTGGTCCCTAAAAGTTCAATGTGTTTTGGTTTTAGTCCCTAGAAGTTATTTTGACCAAGATTAATCCTTAATTTTTCAAACATTTTGGTTTTGGTCCCCTCCGTTACAAAAAATCAGTTATTTGTTGACATAGATAACGAAAATACACACTGGGTGCCACGTGGGATGAGATGGCGCCAAATAGGTAATGTGATATGGATGATTCAGACCCATGAACTCAAAATTTTGGGTACGGGACCATTTTGTGTATTGGAACATTTTGCGTCCGTGAATTTGTATCATCCATGTTATATCACCTATTTTGTGCCACCTGAGACCACATGGACTGATGATGTGATGTTCCGCTAGCCACACAAACAAATAACATATTTTTATTAACGGAGGAGACTAAAACCAAAATGTTTGAAAATTTAAGGTCTAGTCTAGGTCAAAATAATTTCTAGGGACTAAAATCAAAACACGCTAAACTTTTAGGGACAAAAACATAAATAAGCCAATGATTAATTAGGAGAAAACCTGTCATACAATATTTAACCGAATTATTCAAGCAAGATTTTTTTTAAAAAGAAGAAGAAGAAGATTTGCTTAAGCAAGACACAATTCAACAACCAACAAAATATTGTTCAAGACCACAATTCAACCAACGGCCGCTCCTTTCATTATAATAAAAGGCTACAAGCAAGCCAATTCCACCGTCAAAAGTAAAGGCAATAAACTTAAAAAAATAGTAAAATGGTAATGAGTCCCAATCTTCAGCATTATAATTTATAACAACTTTCCATTATTTGAAAATTTATTCTAGAAAAGTGAGTGATAAAATCTCGTGTGTTGTACTCCTTCCGATTTAGAATGAAAAATGATTGAGAGACTTGTACCGGGAGGTTTACATATAAATTTATATACAAGATTTTGATACCTGTCACTTCTTAAATTAAAAAATAAAATAAAAGAACATAAATTACTAATGTCTCAATCTTATGTGTAGGCCTATGTGTAATCTTATGTGTAAGGGTTTGTATGCAATACTCACCAAAAGTGGATGAGTATGTATACTAACTACATAATCCATGGTTGTGTTGCATTATGGAGAATGAAGGGTGATGATTAAAACCGGTTACCTGAAATTGGATTACTTCCAAGTAGCATAGGAATACCAAAGATGTGTCCCTCCATTTCCTTTAAAAAATTTTCTTCCCATTTTAGGTGGCTTTTAAAATAATTTTTTTAAATAATTTTTTTTTAAACTAGCATAGTCTTTGTGTTAATTTTTTTTGTTAAAATAATTTTTTTAAAAAACTAGCATAGTCTTTGTGTTAATTTTATTTCTGTTAAAAATAAATTGAAAATTAGGAAAAATAAATGAAAGTAATATTAAAAATAAATGAATCCGTCCCATAATTCAAGTCTTTTTAGCTTTTTTATTTGTCCCATAATATATGTTCTTTTAGAAACTCAATACTCATTTATAATTTTTTTCAAGCATACCCTTATTTATTATATCATCATTTTCATGACTCATCTCTCCATCTCTCTTTAATATAATCTCCATACATTTATTACTTCCTCCGTTTCACAATATTTGGCCTTTTATCCTTTTTTTTATTGTTTCACAATGTTTGACCTTTTACATTGTCAATACACAAACATGTTTTTTTTTCCAATATTAACCTTTCATTCAATCATTTCTCTTACTCCTAATTAATTCTACTTTTATAATCTCCTTCATCTCTAAACCACTATACATTAATTAATGAACACACTTACTAATAAAAATTAAATACTATTACAATTTTTAATAAGAATTAAATAGGGGCATTTTAGACAAACTATATATAATATTTACAATAATTAACACTTTCTTAGTCTGTGTGCCCAAACCTAAAAGGCCAAATATTGTGAAACGGAGGGAGTATTACATATTTCAACGCATAATCTTTTAAGGCTTATTAAACATTTTAGTCCCTCAACTTAGGTGCTATTTTGGAATTGGTCCTTAAACTTTTTTTTTTGATGATTTGGGTCCCTGAACTTTGTTTAATTTTTTGAAATGGTCTTTTCGTCACTTAACTGATGAAATAGCCGACGACATCTCATGTCACTTTCACAATATCTACAAGTGATGTGTTATATATAGCCACGGGACAATACATGATTTTTTTATTATAAAAATAATTTCTTTTCAAATTTAATAAAAGATTCGATTTTTTTTTAAAATACAATTTTAATTATTTTAATAAATTATATAAAAATATACAAAATAACTACCTGGTACTAAAAGTGTGATTAAAATATACAAAATAAAAATAATTTGGTAATAATTAAAAATGATATAAAAGACTAAAAAAATTAAGTAAATATAGTAATGATATAAATATTAATGAATAATTAAAAATATTAAATTTTAAAAATTTATTAATGATTATATTTGTGTTACTCAGCCTTCGAAATCACCCTCTTTAATAGTCCTTTGTCGCCGGCCTCCTTCGTTGTCTTTTATCGTCGTGCCGTCGCCGGGAGAAATGGCGTCCTTTGTGTCCCAACACTGCAAAGGTAAAGTTCCTGTGTCTCAGATCTGTTGCTCCGTACAACATGTATTTTAACAGGGACAAAACGATAAAACCATTACTAAAATTAATTAAAAACTAAAAACTGTACAAACCGGATACACCAGGTGACAACAGTTGGTATGAGTACTCATCCACTTTGGATGAGTACTGAAAAACGACCCTATGTGTATATCTTTTTAAGTAGGTCTTTTAATCATTTTTGTTTAGAATATAAGAAAAAAAAACTAAAATCACATTAACGAAGGAAGTTAATTGATTATATTTAATTTTCTCAAATTTATAACAATATAAAGGTATTTTGGGAAAGTAATATTGAGAATGAAACAAAAATTAAATGAAATAATGATATTTTAGATACTTTGAGCAAAATAACATTATAAATGAAACAAAATTTAAAAATATTAAGTAATAACTTTTATTTAAATTTTAAAGGCTTATTTTAGTTTTTGGTCCTTGAAAGTTGACCTGGTTTTGGTTTTAGTCCCTATCTTTTTAGTTGACCGGTCTTGATCCTTAAAAGTTTAATTTTTTTTTGTTTTGGTCCTGCCGCTAGGGATTCACCGTTAATTGATGATGTGGCTAACAGAGTGCCACGTAAGCATGCCATGTGTCTTTTTGTTTAAAGTAAAAGATCCCTGAAAATTGACCGAATTTTGGTTTTGGTCCATATCTTTTCTTTTGACCAGTCAAGGTCTTTAAAAGTTTAAAATTTTTGTTTTGGTCTATGTCATTACTAAAATACTATTAATTGCTGACATGGCTAGCAGATTGTTACATCAGCATCTGTCTGCATAATAATGAGTTGTTGTCAGGTTGAATAGGGGTGTAAGTGATCCGGTCCAGGACTGCGAGACCGGTTGGACCAAAAAATACAATCCTGTCTGGTCTCATGGTCCGGTCCAGTCTCAAAATATTTAGACCGATGTTAAATAGTTCGGTCCACAGTCTCAATATTTATGAGACCATTCAGACCGGACCGGACCGCATACATATAACCTAAACCTAAACCTAAACCTAAACCTAACACTAACTTGAATTGTAAAACTAAAACCTAGCCTCACAGCCCTCACACGACACACATTCACACAACCCTCAGCCCTCACAGCCCTCACAATCCCACGACTGGCAGTCTGGCACGACACACACAGCCCTCACAATCCCACGACACACACAGCCCTTCTTCTCCCTTCACCGTTGCGTCGTTCGCCTCCCTTCACCGTCGCTTCGTTTTGTCTCTCTTTGGCAACACCGTCTCTCTCAGCATCATCGTTGTCGTCGTCTCTCTCAGCTGTTTCTTCTCTTCTCCCTCTGCTCTATCGATGTCGCCATTTGTCGTCTCTCTCATCATCTCTTCTCCCTGGGTCGCTCGCCATCGCCATCAAAGCGTCGCCGCTCGCCGTCTCTCTCAGCATCTCTTAAGGTTAAACATTAGGTTTTCAATTACTTACCATTTCTATCAATTAGGTTTTCAATTACTTACTATTTCTATCAATTAGGTTTTCAATTGAACTCTTACTTGATTAGTTGATTTTCTCCTTTAACAATTAGGTTTTCAATTGGATTTTCCCCTTAATGTGATGTGTGTTTTCAATTAGGTTTTCTATCAATTTTATTTTTATTGCCAAGTAATTACGGTCTAAACAGACTGGACCCGACCGGACCGGAGCATTTATGAATGGTCCGATCCGGTCCGGTCTGATCTTTGTACACAAACAATGTTCGGACAGGACCGAACTGAACCATGTAAATTTAATTGGTCCGGTCCCAAATGTCCTTAAAGGACCGGACCGGACCGTACCGTTACATCCCTAAGGTTGACAGATAACATATAAGAATAATAGGCATGTAAGAACAATATAGAATAAGACATGAGTTCTATTATGTGTTTGGTGTATTATATAAACTAAAACATACCCTTTCTGTTTATATAATAAACCAAATACATAATATAACTCATGTTTTATTCTATACTGTTCTTATATGTTATCTATCAACCTATATATTTTATTCTATTATGTATTTGGTTCCATTTGCAAGCTATATATAATCTTCGAAAGTTATATTTAAAAGTTAGTTTTCAAAAGTTATATATAATAATCTTCTTTTTTGAAATCTATAAGTTTTTTTTTAATTTTTTCTTTCACCAAACAACTCTAGTAGCTAAAAACTACTAAATAAACTATAAGTTTGTTTTACCAAAATGCAGTCTTTACCTCTTTTGCTTTGTTACTCTAAAAATTTAATCACTTATTTTATTCTTCACGTATTATTACTTGATAGTATTGAAAATGAAATTGTGATTATTTTTTGAAATAATGTAAATAATAGAGACATTTGAAAATGAAAAGAATAATTCACAAATCAAAATTTGCAGGGAACAATTTTAAAAATTTATGTCGGATGTTCTTATATATTTTTTAATTTTATTATATAATTTACTTTTTATAAGGTTAAATGCATATTATATACTTACATTAGTATTTTTCCGGTTCTATACTTAAGATCTTTTTGAAAAATTATACATTCATCAAGAAAGTGAAATAATTTTGTTGGTGATATTGAGAAGGTAAACATTTAATATACTTTCTCAAAACGATCTTTATAACTAATTTTGGAATTCGAAAAAAAAATATTGTCTTATTAATTGAGATATTTTTGAAAAGAAGTAATTAAATGTAAGTGAAAATTGGAATAAAATCTTACAAATAAAACCAACAATAAATTCTTAAAAAGGTCTTACATATAAGATAAGATGAAATAATTACTATATTTGTTAATAAAAAACTAAACATAATCTGCATAAAAACCTGAACATAATCATCTGTTAAATTTAAAATTATTATTGGATTAGTCACTTATCTCATCAAAATTATATTCACTTCCTACAGGCTACAACTTGGGCAAATGGATATGGCAATTGAATTGCCTTAGTGAATGATTTTACTTGGAGACTTTGCAAATGGGAGAAGTCATCAACCTCCTTCGAGATGTGTAAGAAGTTAGATTTTTGGAACTGGAGTCATAGTGCATTTTTTGGCTTGCAGCATCTCAATATATCCATTTAACTAATTCTCTAGTTTGGGGTTCCAGTATTGTGTTCAGAGTTTAATCGAAGGATAAAGCCCCAAACAAAATCATGCCTTTTAATTGGCAACTATTATTGGAAAGAATTGTGATAATCTAGCTCAGGGAGAGCAGGTTGATCTTGCTTGTCATTTTTGTGCAAATGGAGAGAAAAGTGCTAAGCATTGCAATTCTTATCCCAATTTCTTTTTATCAGACTACTGCTTGAATCCTTTTAGAATACCTTAAAGATATTTTGTAATATCATGTCTTTTCCATTTAAGTGCTTCTGGTACTCTATCAATAAATTCCTCCATTTGTCTGATAAAAAAAAAGTGATTTTATCCCTAAAATAAGATGCTCTCACCTAAAACACTGGTTAATGGAGAATATGCAATGGGGTCCCCTTAATCCTTAGGAAGCAAAAAAGGAAAACAAGTGCAACAAATTAAAGGAGCGTGTGAAGACAAAAAAGAACAATAAAGCAAAGGAACCCAATGACAGAAAAGGGAATTGAATTGATAATCAAAAGGGAAAAGCTAAAAAGAATCTTTCATGGCTCCTCTTGTTCTGTCATCTGTATAAAGAAACCTTCCCTGCCAGCAGATCATAATATCCAACTTCAATCTCATAATAGCATAATTCTCTTCTGTCCCTTCTCTGCACCAAAGTACACACTACTACAAAATCTAGATTATTACAGGAACCATTAGTCCACTATATATCATTTTCATCCATCAATTACTATACAATGCTTCTTAAAAGCTCCATTTCTAACACCAAGAAGTTCTTCCAAAAGACTTTACATAACTTCAAGTCTTTCTTCATTCCACTTTACCAAAAGCTTCCAAAAACACCACCCCATAATAGTTCTGTAGCTGTGTTCTATAACCAAAGTTATAAGGACTTGGAGAAGTTCTACAATGACTTCACTGAGCAATGGGATTCAGAAAAAGAGAAGGCAACAAAGAGTAGAAGAATCAAGAAGAAAGGAGAGTTGGCAATATGCAATGAAAGCTGCACGATGAACAATGCAAATAATGAGAATACGAAGGAAGAAGAGGATCCGATGGAGAAAATAGAGAAATGTGAAAATGAAAACAATAAGAGGAGCTTAACCTATCAAAGGGTAAGACATGATGAACATGAAGAGGATATAGCATTCAATTCTATGGTGGAAAAGAAGCTGAAGGAATTGGAGAAGTTGGACAAGAGCAATGTGGATTATGTACTTGACATTGAAGAGGTTCTTCATTACTATTCTCGACTCACTTGTCCTACATATCTTGAAATAGTTGATAAATTCTTCATGGAAATGTGCTCAGAGTTCTTTGGTCCATCCAGGCCTATTAATATTACACCTCCTAGTGTTCACTCTAGGCCAAAGCTGAGATCATTGAAGTCATAATTAGGGCTTTTAATTTGAGTTGTTTATGAAATTCTTCCCTCTTTAGATCATTTAACCTTTGATGGTGTGTGATGTGTGTCTAAAATTTAAATTTACTTTCTTCGATTATTTAGTTTAGTTGATCAATTTGATCAATGGATCAATTTGACATGAACTTAGATATGGAAGTTCTTAATAAATTCTAGAAATCGCATTGTTTTTCAAAAAGTAGATAGGAGTAGTATATTTTTATTTCATGATTGTTTCGTGGACGGTGACTCGTGGATCGATTTAAGGCTTTTTTTTTTTTGGTAAACGATCGATTTAAGACTTTTAATAGCTCAATCAGCGGAAATTAAAAGTACTGGGGTCCCTCGAGGAGAGGCATAAGGCTTTTTCATTTTAAAAGCACCCATAACAAAGCTATTGAATTGTTGAAAGAAAATTTATACTTTGACTTTCTAAAAAAAAAATAAATTATACTTTGACTCTTTATTTTGAAGTGTAAGGAATGTAGGGAGGAGGAAAACAAAAAAGAGTAATATGTCAAATTGATCATAATTTTATGGGCACGGGCTCGAGTCGAATTAGTTCCTGAGATTATCGAAATTCCAAATTAGTTCCCGAGATAGCAACACGTCAGTCATATTAGTCCATGACGTTAATGGTTCATAAAGTCAGAGGCTAATCTGATCGGTTTCGACAATCTCAGCAACTAATTTGACTCAACAGTCTTTGTTTATTATTTTGGCCAAAACGACGTCGTTTTGGTCACTTCATTAGTTCACGTTAAGGACCATCACCGATTATTAACATCAGGGACTAATATGACTGACGTGTATTTGAAATTTTGAAAATCTCAGGGATTAAACTAATCGATGCCTATAAAGTTTGGGACCATTTTGACATATTACTCTAAAAAAAAAAAGAGAAATGAATGATAATGTAACCTTCCCTCAAAGGTGAAACCCTCCTTCTCGTCTTCAATAACAACGCACCCTCTATCCCCATTACTCGAATAGCCTTCATCCTCACACCTTCATCAGCAGGAATATCATCTAATCCAAACATGGCCTTACTACGAAGGGAGGAGGACTTGAAGAAGAGGGACGGTTCGCAATGGAGATTGGGGAGAGAGAAAGGGTTGTGGAGGTGAAAAGAAAGATTGGTTGGATGAAGGAGAAGGGGAAGCCAAAAAAAAATGAAGTAAAGTGAAAAAAAAGGTAAAAGTTGGATGTGTGAAGTAAAAGTAAAATTAAAAAAAAAGGTAAAAATTGGGTACTGAAAAGGATATTTTAGGATGTTCAAGACAAAGTTTATAAAATAATGGGTTTGGATAGTATTTCTTAGTTATATTTAGTAATTCCCCAAAAAATGGGGTTTATAATCCATTACTTTTAGGCTTAATTGCACTTTTGGTCCCCCAATTTTTTCAATTTAGCGATTTTGGTCCCTCAACTTTTAATTTGGCGATTTTGGTCCCCTAATTTACGATTTGTAGCGATTTTGGTCCCTCCGTCAATTCCACCGTTAACGATGCTGACGTGGCGTATCAGAGGGACACGTGTCAGCAGCTTAATTGCACTTTTGGTCCCCCAATTTTCTCAATTTGACGATTTTGGTCCCCCAACTTTTAATTTGGTGATTTTGGTCCCCCAATTTACGATTTGTAGCGATTTTGGTCCCTCCGCCAATTCCAGCGTTAACGGTGCTGACGTGGCATACCAGAGGGACACGTGTCAGCAGCTTATGGCCCTATATTTATTTATTAATAATAATAATAAAATATATTTAAAAATGAAAAAAAAAATAAAACCCACGAGTCTCACTGAGATCGCAGCGAAGAGCAGAGAGTGTTGGTCTACTATTGTGATCGCGATGAATCCTAGTGCGGATCGGTCGCCGCCGTGAGTTTGCTTGCCACAACTGGAGTGTCACGATGCGGTGGTTCCTGCATAGATTGCGAGTTTGCTCGAACGAGTAAGGCCACGATGGGGTGCGGCGGCGGTGGAGCAGAGATGCAACCTAATCGGGAGTTCGCTCGCCGAGAGTGATGGCAGCACTCGCAATAGCCGAAACCCCTGGAACACAGTTGCGGCGGCGACGTTGGAGGATGAAGGTGGCGGTGGCTGCGTGAGAATCAGCGAGACCGTTGCACAGTGCTTCTTCCTTGCAAAACCATCGCTTGTTACAACGATCTTCAACCATCTCGATCTTGACAGTGATGGTCTCTGATTCGAATTTAATTTTGAAACCACGGTGGAAGGGCATGAAGCAAGTGGGTGGCCATGGCAGAGGTGGTAGGTGGTTGTTTGTGTGCCGGTACCGGCATCGGTGTCGATGTTCGGTCAAGCACTGTGTCACAAAGAGGCAGTGAACCGTTTCTATTGTTTGGGTTTTATTTTATTTTTTCATTTTTAAATATATTTTATTATTATTATTATTATTTTTAATAAATAAATATAGGGCCATAAGATGCTGACACGTGTCCCTCTGGTACGCCACGTCAGCACAGTTAACGGTGAAATTGACAGAGGGACCAAAATCGCTACAAATCGTGAATTGGGGAACCAAAATCACCAAATTAAAAGTTGGGGAACCAAAATCACCAAATTGAGAAAATTGGGGGACCAAAAGTCAATTAAGCTGCTGACATGTGTCCCTCTGGTACGCCACGTCAGCACCATTAACGGTGAAATTGACGGAGGGACCAAAATCGCTACAAATCATAAATTGGGGACCAGAATCGCCAAATTAAAAGTCGGGGGACCGAAATCGCTAAATTGAAAAAATTGGGGGACTAAAAATGCAATTAAGCCATACTTTTATTTTAATTTAGCTTATTGGGCTTGACTAAGAAGGCCCAAGTTGTGCACCAATCATTGGCAATGGCAATTGCGACTATTTTCTACAGGTAATAGATTATGAGATTTAGTTCCCAGCCCCCATATTTTATCCCCAAACCCCATTTTAAAGTGGAAATGTCCACTTTGCCCTTACACATTCACAAACCCCCTTTCTCCTTTTTCATTTCACAAACCCCACACCCCACAACTCCCTTTTCAGTTCACAAACCCCACACCCCACAACTCCTCCACCCACTCAACTTCCACACTGTCGTCGCCGCCGCCTTCTCCTCCTCTTCCTCTTTCTTCTTCTTCAAATCTAAAAAAAATAACAAAAAAAAAACACATGTTGCTGCTGCTGCTGTCTTCTTCTTCTTCAGATCTAAAAAAATATATAAAAAAAAAACATGTTGTTGTTGCTGTCTTCTTCTTCAGATCTAAAAAAAATAACAACAAAAAAAACTGCTACTATTGTCTTCTTCTTCAGATCTAAAAAAATAACAAAAAAAAAACAGATCTAATACGAACAATCTGGTTAAAATTCCGAGAACCCCGTGCCGGAATTTCAAAATTCCGACACTGGTTCATCGGAAATTATCAAAACCCAAAAAAAAAAAAAACAAATTCCAAGAACCCCGTGCCGGAATTTCAAAATTCCGACATTGGTTCATCGAAAATTATCAAAACCCCCCCAAAAAAAAACAAATTCCGAGAACCCCGTGTCGGAATTTTGAAATTCCGACACTAGTTCGTCGAAAATAATCAGCTACCAGAAAAAAACAGCGAGAAGAGGAGTCATGGTGCTGGTGACGGCGGAGGGTGGCGGCGGCAAATCTGGAACTGGAAGAAGGGAAGAAGAGTGGGGTTTGAGGTTCTGAAAGAGAGAGAAAAAGTGGGGTTTGGGGTTTGATGTGGATAAGGGAAGAAGAGGTAGAAGGGGTGGGGGTAGTATTGAAATATTTGGAAAAATGGGGATTTGGGAGATAAAATATGGGGGCTGGGAACTAAATCTCCACTACAAATCCCAATTTTTATCTTGAAACCCATTTTTTAATTTTATTTCAAAATTGTCCTTCTTCTTTCTCCATTCTCCTCACTTCCCTCTATTCTTAAACTTCATCTTCCTTATCCACCCCCTTCAGGGCTGAGCAACAACTGGCGGTGGTATGCTCTATGCTGTGTGCACACGATTTCAGATCTGGCATTGGTGTACACACGGTTTATTCCTCCACTCTCCTCTCTTCCTCTATCTTCGCGCACGGAGTTTTATTCAGCAGTTAACTTTCCATTTTTAAATTTGATTTTGCTCATTCCAGGCTGCAACTACCATAAGATTTGCTCCAAGTTCATGGTTTTCAATTTTCAAAGTTAACACCTTCATGTATATGCCACGTCACAGTGACTTGAAAAACTAGGGAATAAATGAAAGAAGGAGGCCTTAATCAAACCAACAGCTATTTTAGCCTGTTAAGCAGCTAAAATATAATTACGTATGTTTATTTCACATCCAAAGCCACGTATGCAAGCACTTCTTAGATTAGATTACAACATGAACAGAACCCATGCCCAAAGTTGGCTATGGTCATTTAATAGTTGGTAAAAACAGTAGAGAAACGAAAGAATTGTGTCAAAGTCCAAAAGCTACGTAGATGGTGTTGAAGCTTTGTTGGTGAGGATGTGGAAAAAATCTAGTCCCTCCGACTCGAATTATAAGCAAATTTAACCATTTTTACGCTTATTGAGGAAGTTAGTTGATTGTATTTAATTTTATCAAATTTATAAAAAGTAGATGTATTTTAGGAAAGTAGTATTGGAATGAAACAAAAATTAAATAAGATCACAATTTTCTAGAAATGTTTTAGGAAAGTGGCATTGAGAATGTAACAAAATTTAATAAAATTAGTTAATTTTGTTTATATTTTAATCCAAAAAAAGTATGTTTTTTTGTTGCCTATAATTCGAACTAGAGGAAGCATAAGACATGGAGAAAAGATGGAGAAAGAGGGTGGAGGAGAGAGAGTGTGGTGAAAGTTTGGAAGATGAAGAAGAAAGCAGGGATCAATTAGTTATTTTAGAATAAAAATGGGGTTTAGGAATGAAAACTGGGGTTTATAATCCATTACTCATTTTCTACATGCATGTTTGTTTTGATGGAATTGACTAATGGGGTATTATTCAAAAATTGGTTATCCAATTGGAATACCATGTGCACCCTTAGGTTTTTAGTTTAACCATGAAGATCTTATGAAATTCTTCTCGTGGCGTTCAACATCATGACTCCTCCTTGTGGCGATTACCCTTTGTAGTTTATCAATCAACCCTAAATGCGTTTTAAACTGCAAAGTTATTTAACGGACCAAATAGGAAATACTTAAAACTTAAATGACCTATTCTTAAAAACAAAAAACTCACATCACAAACTTGAAAAAATAAAATAAGTAATGTTTACCAAAAAAAAAAAAAAAAAAAAAAGTAATTTAGAGGATGAATGTTATAGTTTCGCCTAATTTCATTGACTAGTTTTTAATTAGTTCAATTGTGGTTCAATTCTGTTAGCCTAAATGAGCCATACTCATCTACTTACGGGCTGGACCGTAAGCTTTTAAAGGCATAAGGTCCAATCCATTGCATTGCTTCAAAACAGAGGTTTAACCATGTTGAGGCAAAAGGGTGTTGAGTATGGCTCATAGGTGTTACAATAGGACAAAGGATCACACGGGTTATGGGCCTTAGTGTAATCTGTTTTCTACTATATATGCTTGTACTCTGTAATCCTAATTAGCACAAGAAATAATACGAAACTATAACTGCTCTATAATCGCAGACGTAGGCATTATTGGCCGAACTGCGTGACCAATTCTGTGTGTTCTCTCTCTCTCTTTCTCTTCTGTTTCTATTATTGTTGTTACAACAAAGGGGAAACAAGTGTGGAGAGCAACATTGTCATTCGATTCTTGCTGGGCCTTGGGGAATTAAGAGGAGCTTACCAACTGCTGCATTGTTGTGTGTACATATAAATCTTCAAGGTTTCATGATTCTTTTTATATACCCTACACCCTCCGACTTGAAATATATATATGTATATATATATATATATATATATATATATATATATTTTGTTTAAAATATAAGCAAAATTATTCAAATTTTTTTAAATTTTATTTCATTCCCAATGCAATTTCCTAAAACATTTCTAGAAAATTGTTATCTTATTTAATTTTTGTTTCATTTCCAATGCAACTTTCCTAAAATACCTCTATTCTTTTATAAATTTTAGAAAATTAAATACAATCAACTAACCGTTTTAATAAGCGTAAAATTAGTGAAAATTGCTTATAATTTGTGTAGAGGGAGTATAAATATAAAAAAAGATAGAGATTGTATTATCTTAAGCTTATTGTACGATAGACTCGAAAAGATCAAGATGAAGGTGAACCAGCATGAAAGTATAAAATTTGTTGAGATCGATGTTATTTGGATTTGGCTAATTTAAAGGTTTGATATCCCCCTTAAACCATTTAACCAATGTTTTAAATACAAGTCTGCCACTATCACAGATATCGATATGTTGAATTTTAGTAATAGTTGCTGAAGGAGCATAGTGATCGTAAAAAAGGGTTGTATAACTTGTATTTGTTTGAAATTGTTCATAAAGTCAAGGTTTTATGTACATTTTGTAACCTTAAGGTTCAATTAACAATGGATCATGCAAGAACTAACAGTAAAGAAGAATTAAGAAGCTGAATTTAGTAGCTTAGAACGCAAGATAATGGAAATGTTGGAGCTGCACTTCCTTGAGTTCAAATGGGATCAAGGGAATCAGCTCCTCTTCATTAATGGAGTAAGTACAATGATGAGCTAAAGGGGAAAAACAGTACTGGAAGCAATAGGAAATTACACCAGGGGAGAGAAATAGAAACTTCACACATTGCCTAATTCTGTATGCTCACACCATCCATGCTTTTGTATTCCACATGGTATCCTCTCAAACGCACATTCTCTTTCCTCTGGCGCACTGTGACGCTCTTTCCCATAAAAAGGTTTTCGCTCGATTTAATTTGGACTTGTATAGTTTTCCAAAAATTAGGGTGGAAAATTTTTTCTTTTTAATACACTTGATTTGTAAGTAAAATCAAAGAGTTGAAATCCGGAAAGTCATAAGTCATTGAAAAGCAGTCGAGGGTTTTTGAAATAAATATTATTTTCGTTAATGAAACCTTTAGTCCCTCAATTGCAAGTTCTTTAAAAACTGATCGATACCGGATTTCCAAAGCTCATTCGAAAACCAACGGAATATTGAAATGCGTGTAGTGAACCTTAGTTATAGATATTAAGTGACAAAAGTCTGTTACATAGTAGGTACAAGTCCATTGAAAATAAAACACTCTGACAATACCTCACCAAAAGCAATATTAAAAATATGTACAACTCCAAAAGAAAAGGGTATCATCAGAGCTGGTCACTGGTCCGCTGCAGCTATTCCATAGTCAGAGATCACCGGTTTCGTCCAACCAAAAGCTGAATAACTATTTCGAATTCCGAATTATTTCCACCATGCACACCCTTAAAGGTCGTCCATCCGAGGGCGCAAAAAGTTCAAAACGTGGGTATGTGCATAATGTAAATGATCGGAATACGAAACCTACGAGGACGAAAGCGAACTACGGGATTGGGATGGTAGAGAGTGATCTCTACTTCACCCTAAAAAACAATCCGGTGATCCTGATACTCCCAAACACCGTCAAGGAGCGGGCGAATCTCGATGCAAAACAGGTTTCTGGCCATCACGTAAAAGGGCAGGAGAGTAAGCCTAACACAGTCGCATTATCGAATAAGCCTAAGCCCTAACATTCACAACCAGATAACAGCAACAATAACTAGTGCAATAATGCATATACATATGAGCACACACCAGTTTAGTTATTATCTTTCAAGATAGGTGGCATGATGCATGTACATGTTTCTCCATCTCCAAGGCCTCTACGTCCACCGGGTCCAGATCTGAGGAACGGTGCGTTCAAGAACGCGGCACGGCTTACGGCACGTCTGCCCGTGTAAAAGGCATGACTTACAGTGTTTCCACCTGCGTAAAAGCCACGACTTACAGTGTTTCCACCAACGTAAAAGGCACGACTTACAGTGTTTCCACCAGCGTAAAAGGCACGACTTACAGTGCGTCCACCAGCGTAGAAAGGCACGACTTACGGTGAACCCTGTGCATGCTTTCATAAAATATCAAGTTCAGTTACAGAAACGTTTCACAGGTTCACCTGCGTAGAAAAGGCACGCCTTACGGTGTTTCCA
This sequence comes from Crotalaria pallida, assembly GCA_037953625.1. Taxonomy (NCBI): domain Eukaryota; kingdom Viridiplantae; phylum Streptophyta; class Magnoliopsida; order Fabales; family Fabaceae; genus Crotalaria; species Crotalaria pallida. The sequence goes on from CM075655.1 coordinate 95,834,324, forward strand.
CCTGCGTAGGTGTTCCTCAGATTGGGACTGGTCTGATAACCTAGCTCATGTCACGTATGATATCAATGCAACTCTTGCAATCCTAGGTTATCATGCACATGTTCAAGTTCCAAGTTTATCATTTGTTCAACTATGTCATGCTCATTCGACATCAGTTCAGCATGGATACATACACATTCATGTTAGCTCATTATAAGCATTCAACATGTATCCATAAGTATCTAAGTACGTAGTAGAGTCAGACGAGTTCTCGGTCAAGCTTATGTCTGAGTATTCGGACAAAGTTCCACCATTTACCTTACATAAGTACACCTTAAGTAACTAGAACTTGGGTTAAGTAAGTCTTAATTTCTTAAGACTTTGGTTAAGTAAGTCCTAATCACTTAAGACTAGGTTTAACTGAACCTTAGCTGACTAATCATGGACTAAGTTCACTAATCATGGATTAGGTCTCACTAATCTCGGATTAAATCCGACTAATCATGGGTTAAGTCCAACTAATCATGGATTAGTTGACTAATCTCGGATTAAATCCGACTAATCATGGGTTAAGTCCCACTAATCATGGATTAGTTGACTAATCAGGGGATTAAGTTCACTAATCTAGGATTAAGTTCAACTAATCTTGGATTAGTTGACTAATCAAGGATTAAGGTCGCTAATCTAGGATTAAGTCCAACTAATCTTGGATTAGTTGACTAATCAAGGATTAAGTTCACTAGGTTAGGATTAAGTCCAACTAATCTTGGATTAGTTGACTAATCAAGGATTAAGGTCACTAATCTAGGATTAAGTCCAACTAATCTTGGATTAGTTGACTAATCAAGGATTAAGGTCATTAATCTAGGATTAAGTCCAACTAATCTTGGATTAGTAGACTAATCAAGGATTAAGGTCACTAATCTAGGATTAATTAACACTTAGTTGACTAAATCATTTTAGCTTCTAGGCTACCCCTTAACCGAGACTTAGCAAATCTAAAACCATTTTGATTAACACTTTAATTACCTCATCAACACAAACATATTCATAAAAAATTCAGCATAGAACATTAAATAACCACATATCAAGATTCATCACCATTCGGCCTCCAAGCCAAAACCAAAATCTAGCTAGTGCCCTTGAGTCTCATGGTGACTCGACCTACTTTCTAAGCTTCAAGACTCATTCTAGCAAAAGTGTAAGCTTCTCTCACATACCTCTTGAAGAAAACTATGGAGACTTAGAACCTTTGGGCCTTTTCTTTACCAAACCGTGAGCACTCTCCCTCCTTGACACTTGAAACTTGATCTCAAACTTCTAAAACTCTAAGGCTCCACTTGATCTACCAAGCTAAAGATTTTAAGGCTTGGTTTGGGGTTTGGCCATGAGGTTGTTTAGGTTTGAAGTTTAATGATTGAAATTTTCTTCAACACAAAACTTCAAGCAAATGGCATATTCATGATCTAGAGTATGAATATGCTAAGGTTTCTTGTGTTTGGTAAGTTTTAGGCTTGATTAAGGGTGGTGATGGAGTGTGGCCGTGAGCTTCTAAAGAGAGTAAGGGGTTGGATTTGAATTCTCTAAGCCTTGATCACTCATGCATGTTATACATCCATGATCTAGACTTAGGATATGCAAGGATTTCTTGGTTTTAATGGAAGAATGAGCTAGGATGAGGGTGGTGGTGGTGTTGGCCGTGAGGTCTCCAAGAGAAGAAGATGAAGATGATGGTGAAGGTGTCATGAAGAAATGGGAGCAAAAGTGATGCTCATTCACACATAGTCACTTATGTAATGGCTTATGGTCAAATGGTGAGGTGTTTAGGTGGCTAAGTGGTGTGCTTTGGTGTGGACACCTCACACTTCATGCAAGGAAAGGAATATAATGTTGCCACCTAATTCTTGGACAAAATGCATGAAATGTGAGCATGACACCTCACTTCTTCATGCAAACTCACAATTTCACCACACACACACACATTTCACGGCTACACACACACACACACAAGGCCCAAAACTCATTCATGGCCCAACATCACTCACAAGGCCCATTTGGTTCTCTTAGGCTTAATCTAATCCACTTAACCCTTAAGCCATTCATTAACCAAGCTAATCTAACTTTTAACCAAGCTATTAGACATTCAGGCCTAATCAACTTAGAACTACACAAGAATAGGCCTAATTAATTAGGTTTAAGCTAACCCTAATCACTATTAACTAACTAAACAAGATTGAGCTCTAACACATCAAGCAAGGCAAATCATTCATATAACAAAGCATATCATTATTCTGGAACTAAAATTCAGGGACGTTACACTCTCCCCCACTTACAGGAATTTCGTCCCCGAAATTGTATTCTACTCGAACAACTCAGGATATTCTCTACGCATCGTAGCTTCGGGTTCCTAAGTTGACTCTTGAACACCATTGTGTTCCCAAAAAACTCTAACCAAAGGTATTTCTTTTCCCCTAAGTTGCTTGATTCGGCGGTCTGCTATACAAATCGGGCCAGCTTCTAGAGTTAGGTTTTCTCGCACAGACAGGTCATCGGGTCGGATATCCAGAATGGAGTTAGGGTCGTGCACAAACTTTCGAAGTTATGAAACATGAAAGACATTGTGCAGACTAGACAAAGATGGTGGTAAGGCTATCTGGTACGCAACTGGGCCAATCTTCCTAAGGATTTGGTACGGACCGATGAACCTGGGTGAAAGTTTCTTGGTTCTCAATGCTCTGCCTATACCTTTCATCGGGGATACCTTAATAAACACATGCTCTCCTTCTGCAAACTCAAGAGGTCTTCTCCTCTTATCCACATAACTCTTCTGCCTTCCCTGAGCGGCCCTCATCTTCTCTCGTACCACCTTAATCCTTTCAGTTGTTTCTTGTACCAGTTCTGGACCGATTAAAGCATTCTCCCCCACTTGAAACCAACATAGTGGTGTCTGGCACTTTCTACCATACAATGCTTCAAACGGTGCCATCCCAATACTCGCATGATAACTGTTATTATAGGTAAATTCCACCAATGGTAACACCTTATCCCAACTTCTTTGCTCCTCCAAGGCACACGCTCTTAACATATCTTCCAACGTCTGAATGGTTCGCTCTGTTTGTCCGTCAGTCTGAGGATGATAAGCAGATCCCATTTTTAACTTTGTTCCCAGGGCGTAATGCAGACTGCCCCAAAACCGAGATGTAAACCTTGGATCACGGTCAGAAACTATACTGGAAGGTATACCATGCAGTCGTACCACCTCATCAACGTAGAGTTGAGCAAGCCTTTCCAGCGAATAACGCATATTTATGGGGATAAAATGCGCCGATTTAGTTAACCGATCTACCACAACCCATATGGCATCAAAATTCCGGTCCATCCTTAGTAAACCTGACACAAAGTCTATGGATATGCTGTCCCATTTCCACTGAGGGACCTCCAAACATTGTAACTCTCCTCCTGGCTTCTTATGCTCGGCCTTCGTTTTCTGGCAAACTAAACATGATGCTACATACTCAGCCACATCTTTCTTTAATCCCGACCACCAGAACAACTTTTTCAAATCCTGATACATCTTAGTTGTTCCCGGATGCATACTCATCCGACTCTGGTGCGCTTCCTCCAATATCATTCTTCTATGTTCTGCGTCTTTTGGAACGCATATCCTAGTTTTGAAACGAAGAAGTCCATCCTTTCCCTCCTGAAAGTTCAGTTCTTTCCCTTCAGATGCCAACCTTTTCTTTTTACTAAGCTCACCATCTTCTTGTTGCCGCTCGCGGATCAGAGTCATAAACTCATTCGTGATCTGCAACATTCCTAACCTTAAGTTTGTTGGCTCGACTTCCATTACCAAGCTCATATCCCGAAACTTCTCTAGTAACACAACCTCCTTAATCATCATGGCACTCACATGCAATGCCTTTCTGCTTAGGGCATCCGCAACCACATTCGCCTTTCCAGGATGATAGTGGAGTTCGAAGTCATAATCTTTGAGAAACTCCGTCCATCGACATTGTCTCATGTTCAGCTCCTTCTGATCAAAGAGATACTTTAAGCTCTTATGGTTACTGAACACTCGAAACACAGTGCCATAGAGATAGTGCCTCCAGATCTTAAGAGCGAAAACTATTGCGGCCAACTCCAAGTCGTGCGTCGGATAATTCACCTCATGCACCTTCAACTGCCTTGATGCGTATGCCACAACCTTACCATCTTGCATCAACACACATCCGAGGCCTTGCCCTGACGCATCGCAATACACATCAAAACTCTTCTGTGGGTAAGGTAAGATTAACACCGGTGAAGTGGTCAGCTTTTCCTTCAGCTTTTGGAAACTTTCTTCGCACTTCGAGGGTTTGGCGTATAACTGTTTCTCCTTTAAAACTTTCAACACAATCCTTAAGTGTTCTGCATGTTCCTCTGGACTCTTTGAGTAGACCAAAATATCATCTATAAAGACCACTACAAACGAGTCCAAGAATGGTCTAAAGACCCTGTTCATGTAGTCCATAAAGACAGCAGGAGCATTCATCAAACCGAATGGCATTGCCACATACTCATAGTGCCAATAGGGAGACCGAAACGCCGTCTTGGGAATATCCCGTTCCCGAATCCTTATCTGATGGTACCCAGATCTTAGATCTATCTTCGAGAAAACAGAAGTTCCACGAACTTGATCCATAAGATCGTCTATCCTTGGCAGAGGGTATTTGTTCTTGATGGTCACCTTGTTCAACCGCCGATAGTCCACACACATACGCAGACTTTCGTCCTTCTTTCTCACAAACAACACTGGCACACCCCAGGGAGACACACTTGGCCTGATCAACTGTTTCTGTAGCAACTCTTCTACTTGCTTCTTCAACTCAGCCATTCCGGCGGCGCCATCCTATATGGTGCTATAGAGATTGGGCCAGTTCCTAGGATTAGATCGATACCAAAATCGATTTCTCGATTCGGCGGTAACCCTGGTACATCATCCGTGAACACCTCCGGAAACTCCTTTACCACCGGTATTCCTTCTATCTCTTTCTCCTCTTCTTCCCTCGTTACAGAGAACAAACACATGAAGCCTTTGGGTTCGGGGTTCGAGGGTTGAAGGTCTTTGTACAAGGCTATCCTCTTATCACAGTCGATGATCACTCGGTTCCTCATCATCCAGTCCATACCCAGAATGACATCTAACTGTGATAAAGGTAAACAGACTAGGTCTACACTCGAGACGCGGCCTAGTACCTCAACCAAACAGTTTAAACAGACTTTGGAAGTAAGGATAGGGGAGTTAGTTGGGGTTTCTATTCTAAAGCAGTATGGTGAATCGGACAGGGGCAAGTTCAAACGATTCATACATTCATATGAAACGAAAGAATGACTAGCTCCAGAATCAAACAAAACTTTACAAGGTTGACTATTAAGAAGAAGGGTACCTTGCACGAGATCAGGGGCTTGATTGGCTTCAACACCACTGAGAGTAAACACCTTCCCTTTAGCCACCGGTCTATTCACCGATCCCTTCGAGTCACCCTTCTCGGGTTCTCTGCAATCCCTTGACCAATGACCCAGCTTACCACACTTAAAGCAACCAGAAAACGGCTTCCGACAAATCTCTCCGAAGTGATGACGTTTGCACTTATCGCACAACGGAGAACTTCCCTGATAACTTGCTATTTGTCCCGACGCCTTGCCTTTACCCTTGACCTTGAAGTGTGGCCTTTTGCCTCTAAAGTTTGAATCCTTGCGCCACGGTGACCCGGAACTCTGCTGATTCCTCTTACTTCGCATGTATAGCTCCTCAGCCTTTTTATCATCTTCATAAACCCGACACATGTCGACCAGAGTTGAGAAGTTCTGAATCTTCTGATAACTGAAAGCCGCTTATAGATCTGGCCTTAGCCCATTCTCAAACTTGATGCACTTGCTTCGTTCATCAGGGTGTTGCTGAAAGTAAGGAGAATACTTGAGCAGCTCCTCAAACTTAGCTGTGTATTCACCCACACTCATGTCACCTTGTTGCAGTTGCAGAAACTCTACCTCCTTCTTCCGCCTCAGATCCTCGGGAAATTACTTATCCAGAAACTTTTCCGTGAATACTTGCCATGTGACTTCCCGACCTTCATGAGCCAAGAGTTGAACAACGTGCTTCCACCAGTTTTCATCCTCCCCAAACAACATGTACGTGGCATAGGTCACCCGCTGAGCGTCTGTACATCCTAGGGTTTTGAAGATTTTGTCCAGTTCGTTTATCCACTTGTTAGCCTCATCGGGTTTGAAACCTCCCTCAAACCTAGGAGGGTTACAGTTTCGAAACTCGGACAGACTACGGAACTCAACTTGTCCCGCTTGGTCTGGGGGTGGTTGGTTAGCTTGTTGTTGCATGTTCTCGATCACCGTAGTGATCCTATCTAAAACCTCAACTATGTTACGTTGATTCCTAACTGCCATTGTGAACCTGCACTAAAGGCTAAGTATCACAATAGACCTAGGGAAACTGAAGCCCTAAAACTATCTTAATCCTACAACTATCTTAGTCTAGATAGGACTAACTATGGACCAGGTGCAGGACCTTCAGCTCTGATACCACAAAAGGTGTGACGCTCTTTCCCATAAAAAGGTTTTCGCTCGATTTAATTTGGACTTGTATAGTTTTCCAAAAATTAGGGTGGAAAATTTTTTCTTTTTAATACACTTGATTTGTAAGTAAAATCAAAGAGTTGAAATCCGGAAAGTCATAAGTCATTGAAAAGCAGTCGAGGGTTTTTGAAATAAATATTATTTTCGTTAATGAAACCTTTAGTCCCTCAATTGCAAGTTCTTTAAAAACTGATCGATACCGGATTTCCAAAGCTCATTCGAAAACCAACGGAATATTGAAATGCGTGTAGTGAACCTTAGTTATAGATATTAAGTGACAAAAGTCTGTTACATAGTAGGTACAAGTCCATTGAAAATAAAACACTCTGACAATACCTCACCAAAAGCAATATTAAAAATATGTACAACTCCAAAAGAAAAGGGTATCATCAGAGCTGGTCACTGGTCCGCTGCAGCTATTCCATAGTCAGAGATCACCGGTTTCGTCCAACCAAAAGCTGAATAACTATTTCGAATTCCGAATTATTTCCACCATGCACACACTTAAAGGTCGTCCATCCGAGTGCGCAAAAAGTTCAAAACGTGGGTATGTGCATAATGTAAATGATCGGAATACGAAACCTACGAGGACGAAAGCGAACTACGGGATTGGGATGGTAGAGAGTGATCTCTACTTCACCCTCAAAAACAATCCGGTGATCCTGATACTCCCAAACACCGTCAAGGAGCTGGCGAATCTCGATGCAAAGCAGGTTTCTGGCCATCACCTAAAAGGGCAGGAGAGTAAGCCTAACACAGTCGCATTATCGAATAAGCCTAAGCCCTAACATTCACAACCACATAACAGCATCAATAACTAGTGCAATAATGCATATGCATATGAGCACACACCAGTTTAGTTATTATCTTTCAAGATAGGTGGCATGATGCATGTACATGTTTCTCCATCTCCGAGGCCTCTACGTCCACCGGGTCCAGATCTGAGGAACGGTGCGTTCAAGAACGCGGCACGGCTTACGGCACGTCTGCCCGTGTAAAAGGCACGACTTACAGTGTTTCCACCTGCGTAGAAGGCACGACTTACAGTGTTTCCACCTGCGTAAAAGGCACGACTTACAGTGTTTCCACCAGCGTAAAAGGCGCGACTTACAGTGTTTCCACCAGCGTAAAAGGCACGACTTACAGTGTTTCCACCAGCGTAAAAGGCACGACTTACAGTGCGTCCACCAGTGTAGAAAGGCACGGCTTACGGTGAACCCTGTGCATGCTTTCATAAAATATCAAGTTCAGTTACAGAAACGGTTCACAGGTTCACCTGCGTAGAAAAGGCACACCTTACGGTGTTTCCACCTGCGTAGGTGTTCCTCAGATTGGGACTGGTCTGATAACCTAGCTCATGTCACGTATGATATCAATGCAACTCTTCCAATCCTAGGTTATCATGCACATGTTCAAGTTCCAAGTTTATCATTAGTTCAACTATGTCATGCTCATTCGACATCAGTTCAGCATGGATACATACACATTCATGTTAGCTCATCATAAGCATTCAACATGTATCCATAAGTATCTAAGTACGTAGTAGAGTCAGACGAGTTCTCGGTCAAGCTTATGTCTGAGTATTCGGACAAAGTTCCACCATTTACCTTACCTAAGTACACCTTAAGTAACTAGAACTTGGATTAAGTAAGTCTTAATTTCTTAAGACTTTGGTTAAGTAAGTCCTAATCACTTAAGACTAGGTTTAACTGAACCTTAGCTGACTAATCATGGACTAAGTTCACTAATCATGGATTAGGTCTCACTAATCTCGGATTAAATCCCACTAATCATGGGTTAAGTCCAACTAATCATGGATTAGTTGACTAATCTCGGATTAAATCCGACTAATCATGGGTTAAGTCCCACTAATCATGGATTAGTTGACTAATCAGGGGATTAAGTTCACTAATCTAGGATTAAGTTCAACTAATCTTGGATTAGTTGACTAATCAAGGATTAAGGTCACTAATCTAGGATTAAGTCCAACTAATCTTGGATTAGTTGACTAATCAAGGATTAAGTTCACTAGGTTAGGATTAAGTCCAACTAATCTTGGATTAGTTGACTAATCAAGGATTAAGATCACTAATCTAGGATTAGGTCTAACTAATCTTGGATTAGTTGACTAATCAAGTATTAAGGTCACTAATCTAGGATTAATTAACACTTAGTTGACTAAATCATTTTAGCTTCTAGGCTACCCCTTAACCGAGACTTAGCAAATCTAAAACCATTTTAATTAACACTTTAATTACCTCATCAACACAAACATATTCATAAAAAATTCAGCATAGAACATTAAATAACCACATATCAAGATTCATCACCATTCGGCCTCCAAGACAAAACCAAAATCTAGCTAGTGCCCTTGAGTCTCATGGTGACTCGACCTACTTTCTAAGCTTCATGACTCATTCTAGCAAAAGTGTAAGCTTCTCTCACATACCTCTTGAAGAAAACTATGGAGACTTAGAACCTTTGGGCCTTTTCTTTACCAAACCGTGAGCACTCTCCCTCCTTGACACTTGAAACTTGATCTCAAACTTCTAAAACTCTAAGGCTCCACTTGATCTACCAAGCTAAAGATTTTAAGGCTTGGTTTGGGGTTTGGCCGTGAGGTTGTTTAGGTTTGAAGTTTAATGATTGAAATTTTCTTCAACACAAAACTTCAAGCAAATGGCATATTCATGATCTAGAGTATGAATATGCTAAGGTTTCTTGTGTTTGGTAAGTGTTTAGGCTTGATTAAGGGTGGTGATGGAGTGTGGCCGTGAGCTTCTAAAGAGAGGAAGGGGTTGGATTTGAATTCTCTAAGCCTTGATCACTCATGCATGTTATACATCCATGATCTAGACTTAGGATATGCAAGGATTTCTTGGTTTTAATGGAAGAATGAGCTAGGATGAGGGTGATGGTGGTGTTGGCCGTGAGGTCTCCAAGAGAAGAAAATGAAGATGATGGTGAAGGTGTTGTAAGAACTACAATCGGTGGGTGAAATAACTAGGAGACACTAGGAAAACACCTAGAAGGGGGGGTTAAATAGGTGTTAGAGAAACCTTGAAAGATTTTCGAAAGAAACAAATCAAAACAATTAAAACAAAATGATTTTTACAAAAATATACTGATTAATCGATTAACTTCAGTATTAATCGATTAATGCCGAAGCTTACTTTCAAACTAATCGATTAACTAAGGTACTAATCGATTAATGCCGAAAGCAACTTAAAAATTAATCGATTAACAATTAACTTAATCGATTAATCTGAACAGTATCTGATGAAAATTCAGTTTTAATCAAATACGAAAATCAATCAATTAACACATATGATCAGAGATAAAGCGGAATTGATTAACACCAATATTCTTATTGATTACCTAGGTTATGAAAATGATTTTCCCAAATCAATTTGCACAATTAAGATTCAATTCAATCAATTATGAAAATCAATCTTTTCTAGGTTTTCAACCAAGAACAATATTGAAATGACTTGAATGTAAAGAGTTAAGAGTTTAGAGATACGACACAGTGATTTATCCTGGTTCACTTTCATCCACTTGAAAGCTACATCCAGTCCCCTCTTCAACCAAGAGAGATTCTTCACTATGAGGAATTAGAGTTCTCAAATTACAAGTAAATGCCTCTCAAGACTCCCTTCTTGATAGCCTACAAGAGATACCACACCCTTGCCTTGCAATCCTATTGAATCTAATCTAACCTCTAACCTTGCTTGCTGATATCCCCACAACAAGTCTTCCAATTGCTTTGAGATGCTTCAAAGACTTCCACTTGCTTGTTATCACAACAAGACTTCCAAGATAACTTTGCTTGATGAACAACCACCAAGACTTCCTTGTGTTGTAGATAGCTTGGCTTCTTTGCAATGATTACAACCAAATTAAAAACAATAACAATCCTATGAATCTCTTTCAAGAGCTATGAAAATATCAACATAAGAGATTCAAAGATACTTGATCAAAGAATGTAAAAGTTGAAAGCTTTGATCTATGAAAGTGAGAGAGAATAGAGTGGCTTGATTCTTTGTAAAATGAATATCAAAATGATGTATATTGTGTTCTAAAAAACTTTTCACAAAGGTTAGGAAAAAGTTTATATAGAATACCCAAAAGTTAGAAAACAATAGAAATTGATTTTGCCTTTAAAAGCTTATTTTAAAAACTGATTTTGCACGTGTTATTCGATTAACACATGGCTTAATCGATTAACCACTGTAACATGTATGTTAATCGATTAACCCTAACACATTAATCGATTAGTCACTGCTAAATTCAATTAAAAACTTGTTTTCTCAAAACTAAACCTTTTCTTTCAAACCTTTAAGCCACCTATTGATTTTAGGTTAAGTGAATAATCAAAATATAATATAATCATGACCTTGATAGAGATTCACTACCCTCTATATACTCTACCCAAACTCATTAATAAAAAAAAACTTGAGAGGCTAAAGATATTACAATAAAACACAAACTAAGTCTTCATGAGCTTGCTCTCTCTTCATCAATGTTGAGTGTTGATTGTTTCTTGAACTTCTTCAAACTTTAAGCTTGATCAAACCATTTGTAGCTTGTTCAAAACCTTTGTCAACCTTTGTCATTATCAAAACCTTCTCACTGGATCTAACAATCTCCCCCTTTTTGAAAATGACAAACAATGTTTTGAATTTGTTTGAAGTTCTTTGAAGTTGTTGATACTTGAACCATTTTAGCACTTGGTGAGATTCTTGCTCCCCCTCAATAAATGCTTTTGACATTTGAAATCAAAATTGAGATAATCTTGATTCTCCAATAAGCTTGATTCTCCCCCTATCTTCAACAACTTTGCTCAACCTATATAGAAACAAACAAACAACCTCTTCTCCCCCTTTTGGCATTATCAAAAAGTAATATATACCAATTGAAATATAAAATTCTAAGCCAAAATAAGAGATAGTCAATGATCATTTCTTCACAACATTGATACCAATTGTATTTAATTAATCAAGTAATCAATGATATCAAATGAAAAACTAAAGATCTATACTTTGAAATGTGATACCAATTGGAGAGAAATATAACAATGAAACATAATACCAATTGTAACTAGAAAGTCATCATATCACTTAACAAAGTAAGATATCAATTGTAAAGAAATATCACAGTATCAACAATAGCATGATAATCACATAATAATCACTCAATGATACCAATTGAACTTTAGAAGAGTAATAGCAATTGAGAACAATTCAATTATATCAATTGAGATTTAAAGAAACTAAACAATTGTAAATATTCAACAATACCAATTGTAAATCTTCAATAATATCAATTGTACCAAATTGTAGGACTTTTTCTTGAGAATTGAAGTAGCAAATAATGAATAACACTTGTAATCCTTTTGCTCTTCAATCATACCTACAAAAACAATCATGTTTTGCTTTTTGGTATCCAAATGGTCTTGGATCCATTTTTGTTAGTTAAGGGACTTTCACCCTTTTTAACCCAAACAAAATTTCCTTTAGGTATACCATGCACTTTAATATAACACACATTTTAAGTATGTCCATGAGTGCCACAATAGAAACATGTTGGTGCATTTGAAAAATCAACTTTAGAAAAATCAACAACATTTCTATGAGACTTACTCTTAGCATTAGTATAACCCAAACCAAACTTGTTTGAATTTTCTCTTTGAAAATTTAACAATGTGCGCAATTTAATATCACCATTTGTGAAACTTGCAAGCTTATTTTTCAAAATAGCATTTTCATCTTTAAGTAACTTTCAATTCTCACAATCAACCACAATATTCAATCTACTAGCACAATCACAAGAAGAACTAGCATATATAAGATCAAGAGTTTCATTTTGAAGATTAAGCTCATCAACTTGTTTTTGAAGTTCTAAAATCTCTTGTTGATGTTTCAAAATGAGCTTCTTCCTTTCAATATTTTTCAAAGCTATTTTCTTAAGATGTTCATGCATTTCTTCATAAGCATTATATAAAATTTCATACTTGGAAGAAATTTCGGATTTAGTTTCACTTACACCACTTCCGTCGCTTTGTTCACTTGATTCATCATTTGAACTTTCCTCTTCATCTACTAGAGCTATCAAGTTGAGACAAGCGGCTTCTTCATCATCCGAAGAACTATTTGATGTGCTTTTCTTGTCTTCTTCATCATCACTATTCCAAACTATGTATGCCCTTTTGTGTTTTGCATTTTTCCTCTCTTTCTCCTTCTTCTTGAGATACTTAGAGCATGCATACTTGAGATGGCCGGGCTTTCCACATTCATGACAAACTATTCTTTCTTTTGTTGTCTTGGTCTTGTAGTGTGGGGAATTCTTCTCTTTACTTTTGTCTTTGTTCAACCTTCCTTTTCTCCTTAGAAGCTTGCTAAAATTTCTTAGTAGAAGTTTCATCTCTTCTTCATCAATGTCCGAATCGGAGTTTTCATTATCATCACTATCAGAATTCTCTTCCTTTTGATATGACCTTTGAGCTTTAAGAGCGATTCCTTTTCTTTCTTTGTTCTTGTCCGATTCTTCATGCAAATGCAAACGTTCAAGCTCCATTTCATGTTCTTGAAGCTTTCCGAAAAGTGTAGCTAAGTCCATGGTGTCCAAGTCCTTTGATTCAACAATTGCGGTAACCTTGGGTTGCCATTCCCTACTTAGACATCTTAAAACTTTGTTAACAAGTTCACAATTCATGAAAGTTTTTCCAAGAGCAATGAGATGATTAATAATATGAGTAAAACATTTTTGCATAATACATATAGATTCATTAGGCAACATACGAAACAATTCATATTCATGCATCAAAGAATTTAATCTAGCACACCTAACTTCACTAGTGCCTTCATGTGTGACTTGCAAGGTGTCCCACATTTCTTTGGCATTATGACATTGGGAGACTCTAAAGAACTCATCATAAGATAGAGCGGAGGTGATGATATTCTTAGCTTTTAAATCATATTGAATTTTCTTTTTATCATCATCGGTCCACTTATCTTTGGGAACTAATTGAGATACACCTTCTACTTGTTTTGAGGGAATATGAGGACCATTTTCAATGGCTTCCCAAATGTTCATATCTATAGCTTCTATAAAAATTCTCATTCTAACTTTCCAATAAGCATAACCCTCTCCACCAAACATAGGAGGGCGGCTAATTGAAGCACCTTCACCACCAAAGGGATTTGTAGAACCCATTGTAGTTTCCTCAAGGATCTTTACGAAAAAGCTCTATGCTCGTGTCTTTCGACCGAGCTCTGATACCAATTGTAAGAACTACAATCGGTGGGTGAAATAACTAGGAGACACTAGGAAAACACCTAGAAGGGGGGGTTGAATAGGTGTTAGAGAAACCTTGAAAGATTTTCGAAAGAAACAAATCGAAACAATTAAAACAAAATGATTTTTACAAAAATATACTGATTAATCGATTAACTTCAGTATTAATCGATTAATGCCGAAGCTTACTTTCAAACTAATCGATTAAATAAGGTACTAATCGATTAATGCCGAAAGCAACTTAAAAATTAATCGATTAACAATTAACTTAATCGATTAATCTGAACAGTATCTGATGAAAATTCAGTTTTAATCAAATACGAAAATCAATCAATTAACACATATGATCAGAGATAAAGCGGAATTGATTAACACCAATATTCTTATTGATTACCTAGGTTATGAAAATGATTTTCCCAAATCAATTTGCACAATTAAGATTCAATTCAATCAATTATGAAAATCAATCTTTTCTAGGTTTTCAACCAAGAACAATATTGAAATGACTTGAATGTAAAGAGTTAAGAGTTTAGAGATACGACACAGTGATTTATCCTGGTTCACTTTCATCCACTTGAAAGCTACATCCAGTCTCCTCTTCAACCAAGAGAGATTCTTCACTATGAGGAATTAGAGTTCTCAAATTACAAGTAAATGCCTCTCAAGACTCCCTTCTTGATAGCCTACAAGAGATACCACACCCTTGCCTTGCAATCCTATTGAATCTAATCTAACCTCTAACCTTGCTTGCTGATATCCCCACAACAAGTCTTCCAATTGCTTTGAGATGCTTCAAAGACTTCCACTTGCTTGTTATCACAACAAGACTTCCAAGATAACTTTGCTTGATGAACAACCACCAAGACTTCCTTGTGTTGTAGATAACTTGCCTTCTTTGCAATGATTACAACCAAATTAAAAACAATAACAATCCTATGAATCTCTTTCAAGAGCTATGAAAATATCAACATAAGAGATTCAAAGATACTTGATCAAAGAATGTAAAAGCTGAAAGCTTTGATCTATGAAAGTGAGAGAGAATAGAGTGGCTTGATTCTTTTTAAAATGAATATCAAAATGATGTATATTGTGTTCTAAAAAACTTTACACAAAGGTTAGGAAAAAGTTTATATAGAATACCCAAAAGTTAGAAAACAATAGAAATTGATTTTGCCTTCAAAAGCTTATTTTAAAAACTGATTCTGCACGTGTTAATCGATTAACACATGGCTTAATCGATTAACCACTGTAACATGTATGTTAATCGATTAACCCTAACACATTAATCGATTAGTCACTGCTAAATTCAATTAAAAACTTGTTTTCTCAAAACTAAACCTTTTCTTTCAAACCTTTAAGCCACCTATTGATTTTAGGTTAAGTGAATACTCAAAATATAATATAATCATGACCTTGATAGAGATTCACTACCCTCTTTATACTCTACCCAAACTCATTAATTAAAAAAGACTTGAGAGGCTAAAGATATTACAATAAAACACAAACTAAGTCTTCATGAGCTTGCTCTCTCTTCATCAATGTTGAGTGTTGATTGTTTCTTGAACTTCTTCAAACTTTAAGCTTGATCAAACCATTTGTAGCTTGTTCAAAACCTTTGTCAACCTTTGTCATTATCAAAACCTTCTCACTGGATCTAACAGGTGTCATGAAGAAAAGGGAGCAAAAGTGATGCTCATTCACACATAGTCACTTATGTAATGGCTTATGGTCAAATGGTGAGGTGTTTAGGTGGCTAAGTGGTGTGCTTTGGTGTGGACACCTCACACTTCATGCAAGGAAAGGAATATAATGTTGCCACCTAATTCTTGGACAAAATGCATGAAATTTGAGAATGACACCTCACTTCTTCATGCAAACTCACAATTTCACCACACACACACACATTTCACGGCTACACACACACAAACAAGGCCCAAAACTCATTCATGGCCCAACATCACTCACAAGGCCCATTTGGTTCTCTTAGGCTTAATCTAATCCACTTAACCCTTAAGCCATTCATTAACCAAGCTAATCTAACTTTTAACCAAGCTATTAGACATTCAGGCCTAATCAACTTAGAACTACACAAGAATAGGCCTAATTAATTAGGTTTAAGCTAACCCTAATCACTATTAACTAACTAAACAATATTGAGATCTAACACATCAAGCAAGGCAAATCATTCATATAACAAAGCATATCATTATTCGGGAACTAAAATTCAGGGATGTTACACTCTCCCCCACTTACAGGAATTTCGTCCCCGAAATTGTATTCTACTCGAACAACTCAGGATATTCTCTACGCATCGTAGCTTCGGGTTCCCAAGTTGACTCTTGAACACCATTGTGTTCCCAAACAACTCTAACCAAAGGTATTTCTTTTCCCCTAAGTTGCTTGATTCGGCGGTTTGCTATACAAATCGGGCCAGCTTCTAGAGTTAGGTTTTCTCGCACAGACAGGTCATCGGGTCGGATATCCAGAATGGAGTTAGGGTCGTGCACAAACTTTTGAAGTTGTGAAACATGAAAGACATTGTGCAGACTAGACAAAGATGGTGGTAAGGCTATCTGGTACGCAACTAGGCCAATCTTCCTAAGGATTTGGTACGGACCGATGAACCTGGGTGAAAGTTTCTTGGTTCTCAACGCTCTGCCTATACCTTTCATCGGGGATACCTTAATAAACACATGCTCTCCTTCTGCAAACTCAAGAGGTCTTCTCCTCTTATCCACATAACTCTTCTGCCTTCCCTGAGCGGCCCTCATCTTCTCTCGTACCACCTTAATCCTTTCAGTTGTTTCTTGTACCAGTTCTGGACCGATTAAAGCATTCTCCCCCACTTGAAACCAACATAGTGGTGTCTGGCACTTTCTACCATACAATGCTTCAAACGGTTCCATCCCAATACTCGCATGATAACTGTTATTATAGGTAAATTCCACCAATGGTAACACCTTATCCCAACTTCTTTGCTCCTCCAAGGCACACGCTCTTAACATATCTTCCAACGTCTGAATGGTTCGCTCTGTTTGTCCGTCAGTCTGAGGATGATAAGTAGATCCCATTTTTAACTTTGTTCCCAGGGCGTAATGCAGACTGCCCCAAAACCGAGATGTAAACCTTGGATCACGGTCAGAAACTATACTGGAAGGTATACCATGCAGTCGTACCACCTCATCAACGTAGAGTTGAGCAAGCCTTTCTAGCGAATAACGCATATTTATGGGGATAAAATGCGCCGATTTAGTTAACCGATCTACCACAACCCATATGGCATCAAAATTCCGGTCCGTCCTTGGTAAACCTGACACAAAGTCCATCGATATGCTGTCCCATTTCCACTGAGGGACCTCCAAACATTGTAACTCTCCTCCTGGCTTCTTATGCTCGGCCTTCATTTTCTCGCAAACCAAACATGATGCTACATACTCAGCCACATCTTTCTTTAATCCCGACCACCAGAACAACTTTTTCAAATCCTGATACATCTTAGTTGTTCCCGGATGCATACTCATCCGACTCTGGTGCGCTTCCTCCAATATCATTCTTCTATGTTCTGCGTCTTTTGGAACGCATATCCTCGTTTTGAAACGAAGAAGTCCATCCTTTCCCTCCTGAAAGTTCAGTTCTTTCCCTTCAGATGCCAACCTTTTCTTTTCACTAAGCTCACCATCTTCTTGTTGCCGCTCGCGAATCAGAGTCATAAACTCATTCGTGATCTGCAACATTCCTAACCTTAAGTTTGTTGGCTCGACTTCCATTACCAAGCTCATATCCCGAAACTTCTCTAGTAACACAACCTCCTTAATCATCATGGCACTCACATGCAATGCCTTTTTGCTTAGGGCATCCGCAACCACATTCGCCTTTCCAGGATGATAGTGGAGTTCGAAGTCATAATCTTTGAGAAACTCCGTCCATCGACGTTGTCTCATGTTCAGCTCCTTCTGATCAAAGAGATACTTTAAGCTCTTATGGTCACTGAACACTTGATCGAGGCCGTACCCGATACAAATAAAAACAGTTTAAGTATAGTACTAGGAAGTGACTCCTAGGTCGTCTCCCAAGGAATATCTTATCAAGCAAAAGGTCGAACACATAGTATGCATAGAAAAAAGGGGGGTTTTTTTTTGTATTGAATATTGAATAATTGAAATCAAAACAGAATTAAATCAAAACGAAGAAACAGATAAGGAAAAGCGGATAAACCCCTTTGGCTCGCGTTCACAACTCTATCATCGGTCACAAAAGATCAATTTCTTTCCTCTTCACTGTCCAACTCGTGAGAACTAAATACTAAGCGAAAATTCAATTCTCACCCCAAAACCCAAACCTCTAATTAAGCATTAAAAGCCAAAGCATGGAGTTTTTACGAGTTTGCATAAATTAAGCATTCATACACATGGATTATCTCTATAGAATGGAACTAAGCGAACCATAACATATCAATAAGCATGAAAACAGTGAATAAAAACGAAATAGCATTAAGACTAAAACCTCAAGAGTATGTGATACATTACCAAAGGGATTTAACCTAAGAGTTTAGCCTTCCATGAAGAAAAATACCAAAAAAACGTGTAGAAAGGGAAGAGAGAGAAACCCTAGCAGCCTCCACAAGCTTGGAGAGCAAAACTAAGCCTTCTCTATGAGAGAGAATGTAAAAAAACGTGAATGAAAGGTCTCCCCAAGGGTTTACACGAATTTGGCTTTTTAAATCACAAAACGGGCCTAAATCATGGGCCCAAATCCTAAGGAAAGCTTATCTCTAAATTAAATCTAAAAATATCTTATAGATAAAATCTAAATCTTAAAAGATATAACTAAATCTCAACTAATCCTAAAGATAGATTACAATCTTCACTTCATCATATATCTTCTCTTCCAAAATTAAATCTTCATTCCCAAAATGTCCAAAAAGCCCTTGTGCCAAATATGACCTGAAAATAGAAATAGAATTAATTAGGCTAAATAATCCCAAATTAAACAATATTCAGAATATTAGTCCAATAAACTCTAAATCACTAAATCAAGCTAAACAATGTCAAATAGGCAACAAGTATCGATAATAGGAGTAAAATAATGCAAGGAATAATGGGAAATAAAATGCTCATCAAATACCCCCACACTTATCCTTTTGCACTCCTGGGCAAAACTAAGAATTAGGACTGAGAAGATCAATATGCACCAAAGTGAATCATGCAACAAGATTACTACAACTAATGAATGCAAACCTAAGAGATTACATACTTCACAATGAATTCTAGGAAATGCAAAGAAATGGGCAAAATCGAGCACACGAAGAAAATAAGGACCAAAGAATCAAGGCATTCATGAACATCATCCAATTATTTCAAATATGCAAAGAAAACCAATGACATCAAGAGGGTTGTCACAAAGATGGTAGAAACTCACAAGGATCACTCAATAGTGTTTACACTCAAGTGTTTAAGGTTAATCAGTGTTTACACTCAAGGCACATCATGAAAAACAAACACAACCATAGGCTTGACAAGCCTCTAACATCAACAATCAACACACATGCACATTAAGATCAAAAGGTCTTTTCAGGGTTGTAATGGGGCCAAGGACAAGGTAGGATAAAAATATGGGAAATGTAGCTAAAACCCAGGGAATAGAGGAGCAATGGGGAACAAGTAAAAAAAAATAAAAATAAGCACAATCCACCCCAGAATGAAATGGTAAACATAACAACAACCTCTAATTCCAATCCTCCATGCCTCAATCAACCTTTTATTCCATTTTTTTTTTCTTTTTTTTTTCTTCTTCTTCTTTTTTTTTTGAATTGCATTACATTGCAGAACTTCATGAACGAAAGAAAAGAAGAAACAACAAAAATGGCATAATGAGATAAAGCCATAATTACATCACCGACCATAGAGGCAAAACCCAGAACTCACAAGAGATGAAGAACAAAGCACCCTCGCTTACTTAATACCCATTCCCAAAACAATTCCAAAGCTCCAACATTCCCTAAGGTTAGGACAATCATGGTTTTTCAGTCATAGGCTTGTAATGAGCTAAAGAACAAAGAAAAGGGATATAAAGGCTCAAAGGAGCTAACAAAGGATAAATTCATTCAAGGTAGGCTCATATGGCTAGTGGCTTATTCAAGAAAAAAAACAATGCCTAAATCATTTCAAAATGTGCATGGGAATATCAAGTATCAACAAGAGTCAAGTCAAGTTCTAGAGTGCAAGTAATCCAGAGTGCAATCACACATGAAAGAAAAATTAGGTGGCATATATAGCAATCCACCCACAATTAAGGCTCAAATCCTCACAAAAGGGACAATTCTATCACAGTGTTACCACCTCTTAATTATCAAAAGCAACTTTACACACAGAAATGCATGAATTCAGACACAAGATACCAAGACTCTACTAAAATGAAGCAAGAACATGCAAGAAAATGCCCAAAACTTAGCAAAACCTAAAAAATCAAAGCAAAAATATGCAACCTAAACTACTCTCCCCCCCACACTTAAATCACACATTGTCCTCAATGGAAAACAAATAGCAGAATCAGACAGATATAGACAAGTGGAATAAAAGTAGTAAAGAAGGAAAAAAGAAGACTCCCTAAATCATGGTGGTTCAAAAATGGGGTCGACCAATGAGGCGTCCTCCACAGGTGCATCATCCAAAGTAGGAGTGGTTAGGAAAGGCTTGAGTCGGTGGCCATTGACTTTGAAGCTCTTGTCTGTGGACTCACTCTTGATCTCCACAGTGCCATAAGGAAACACCTGGGTGACTACAAACGGTCCAATCCATTTAGAGCGGAGCTTTCCACTCATGATTCCAAGCCTAGAGTTGTAGAGCAACACTTTTTGACCAACCAAGAACTCCTTTCTGCAAATTGAGCTATCATGGAGCTTCTTGGTCTTCTCTTTGTAGAACTTGGAATTCTCATAGGCCTCCAAACGGATCTCATCTAGCTCACTCAACTGCAGCTTCCTCTCCTCACCCGCTTGATCAAGAGCTAAGTTGCATTGCTTCACAGCCCAATATGCACGGTGCTCTATCTCCACAGGCAGGTGGCATGCCTTACCAAAGACAACCCGATAGGATGACATCCCTATGGGTGCCTTGTAAGCAGTCCGATGGGCCCATAGAGCATCCTCCAATCGTGTGCTCCAATCCTTTCTATTAGGCTTCACCATCTTCTCCAAAATCCGCTTGATCTCTCTGTTTGAAATCTCAGCTTGCCCATTGGTTTGGGGGTGATATGGTGTAGAAACTTTGTGCACAACCCCATACTTCTTGAGCAAAGCTTGCATGGATCTATTGCAGAAGTGTGTGCCTTGATCACTGACTATGGCTCTAGGTATGCCAAACCTGCAAAGGATATTAGTCCTGACAAAATCTACAACAACCTGAGCATCATTAGTCCTGGTGGCCTTAGCTTCCACCCATTTGGATACATAATCCACAGCAAGTACGATATAATAAAAACCAAAAGAAACAGGAAAGGGGCCCATGAAATCTATACCCCAGACATCAAACACCTCACAGAACAACATAGGTTGTTGCGGCATCTGTTGCCTCCAAGATAGGGTGCCTCCTGCCCTTTGACATTGCTCACATGAGCTGCAGATTTTGCTTGCATCCTTGAAGATGGTAGGCCAATAAAATCCAGAATCTAGCACCTTTTGTGCTGTCCTTTGAGTGCCAAGGTGGCCTCCAAATGGTGAAGCATGGCAAAATTGGAGAACCGATTGGATCTCCTGGTCTGGAATGCACCTGCGAATGACCTGATCACTGCAAAAACGCCACAAATAGGGGTCATCCCATACATAATACTTGGCATCGCTCTTCAATTTGTCTCTTTGAGCTTTGGATGCCAAGGGTGAAAAAACAGATGCAACTATATAATTTACAATATAAGCAAACCAAGGAATAAGGGGAGGGGGATGTGAAACATGCAAAACTAAAAGCTGCTCATCCGGGAAGTCATCCCGGATAGGAAATGCATCCTCCTCTCTCTCTATTCTACTCAAGTGGTCTGCGACAAGGTTATGTGCACCACTCCGATCCTGAATCTCAAGATCAAACTCCTGGAGGAGCAACATCCATCTAATAAACCTAGGTTTGGAATCTGTCTTTTTCAAAAGATACTTCAGAGCAGCATGATCAGTATACACCACAACCTTAGAACCTAATAGATATGATCTAAACTTATCAAGTGCAAAGACAATGGCTAACAACTCTTTTTCAGTTGTAGTGTAATTAACTTGTGCTGAATCTAAAGTCCTAGATGCATAATAAATCACATGAGACATCTTACCAACCCTTTGGGAGAGAACTGCTCCCAAAGCATAATTCGAGGCATCGGTCATGAGCTCAAATGGGAGGGTCCAATCAGGTGGTTGGATGATGGGAGTGGTGGTGAGTGCTCTCTTTAACTCATCAAATGCTTTCTTGCATTGGTCTCCAAACTCAAATGCGGTATCCTTTTGAAGCAAGTTGGATTGTGGAAGGGCTATCTTGCTAAAGTTCTGAATAAACCTGCGATAGAAACCTGCATGGCCAAGAAAAGAACGCACCTCTCGCACGCAAGAGGGGTAAGGCAAATGTGATATTACATGCAGCTTAGCAGGGTCAACCTCTATGCCCTTATGCGAAATAATGTGCCCTAAGACTATGCCTTGTTCTACCATAAAATGACATTTTTCAAAATTCAAGACAAGGTTAGTCTCAATGCACCTATTAAGCACCTTAGACAAACTATCAAGACATGCATCAAAAGAGGAACCATATACACTAAAATCATCCATGAAGACCTCTATGCAATGCTCAAGTAAGTCATTAAAAATACTCATCATACATCTTTGAAAAGTGCCAGGAGCATTGCATAGGCCAAAAGGCATCTTCCTATAAGCAAATGTACCAAAAGGACAGGTAAATGTAGTCTTATGTTGGTCCTCTGGTGCAATACAGATTTGGAAATAACCAGATAAACCATCTAAGAAGCAATAGTGAGATTTACCTGCCAGGCGCTCCAACATCTGATCAATGAAGGGAAGAGGAAAGTGATCCTTGCGGGTCGCCTGGTTGAGCTTCCTATAATCAACGCAGACTCTCCAACTGTTCTGCACTCTAGTGGGAATCAGCTCATCCTTCTCATTTTTGACAACTGTCACCCCAGACTTCTTGGGAACTACTTGAACCGGGCTTACCCAAGTGCTGTCTGAAATGGGGTAGATAATGCCAGCTTGCAGCAGCTTGGTGACCTCTTTCTTCACCACATCAAGAATCTGGGGGTTCAACCGTCTCTGGGGTTGTCTCACTGGTTTAGCCCCATCCTCCAATAAAATCCGATGCATGCACATGAAGGGGCTAATACCAGGTATGTCTGCCAAAGTCCATCCTATTGCCCTTTTGTTTGCTCTAATCACATCCAGCAGCTTCTTCTCTTGATCAACAGAAAGGGAGGTAGAGATGATCACTGGAAGTTTCTGCTCAGCCTCCAAGTAAGCATATTTGAGATGAGGAGGAAGGGGCTTCAGGTCCAATAAAGGTGCCTGCATCACAGATGGAACTAAAGGAGCAGCAGAATTGGATTCTGTCGCCTGCACCTGAACAAGTGAATTAGACTCATGCAAAACAGAAATGGGGTTAGCATGATCTGAATCTATATCATATGAATCAACAGATGCAGTAGCAGAATTTAAAAACTGGTCAATTTCAATGCATGCAGTGCACATTTCGGAATCAGAACATGCAGAACAAGTAAATGAGCTAGTGAAAGATGGCAAATCATAATCATGCAAAAAGTCTAGAACATGCTCATCAATCAGATCATCAATCAAGTCAACATGAAAAACAGAGTGGTCATCAGAAAAATGTTTCATAGCATCAAAAATATTGAATCGAACCACACTGTCATCAAATTCCATGGAAAGTGTACCTGCATGCACATCTATCTTGGTTCGGGCTGTTTTCAAAAATGGTCTCCCTAATATGATAGGGACAGCACTACGAGAGGTGTCCTCTTCCATATCAAGAATATAAAAATCAGCAGGAAAGATAAGCTCTTCAACCCGAACCAGGACATCCTCTATCAAACCTGCGGGGTAGGCAGTAGATCTATTTGCCAAGTGAATAACCACACCCGTAGGTTGAAGGGGTCCAAGTGAAAGAGACTTGAAAACAGACATAGGCATAACATTAATAGATGCTCCTAAATCTAGCAAAGCATTCTCAAATTTAGTATTACCTATGATACAAGGCACAGAGAAAGTTCTAGGATCCTTACACTTTTCAGGAATATGAGGGACGGGTTTACCTATAAGAGCAGAGACATTTCTTCCCATGTTGATCCTCTCATTGCCCTTGAGCTTCCGTTTGTGTGTGCATAGATCCTTCAAGAACTTTGCATACCTTGGAATCTGCTTGATTGCATCAAGAAGGGGTATGTTGACTTCCACCTTCCTGAATGTGTCAAGTATCTCTTTGTCAATCTCTTCCATTTTCTTGCTTTGAGTCACCCCCCTTGGTGGGAAAGGAAGAGGAATGGGGGGTGGTTGTTGGGCAGCAGCAGGTGTTGTGCTTGTGGAAGGCTGAGCTGGATGGGATTTTCTGGTACTTGTGTGCTCACTCTCCTCGACCATTTAGCTCTTCTTGTTGGTTGAAACTAGATCATCTTTGTTGAGGTCAGATTCTGGTGTGGGTGTGACAATCTGCTTCCCTGACCTTAGACTAATGGCATTCACATTCTGGTTTGGATTGATCACTGTTTGGGATGACAACTTGTTAGAATTCTGAGATTGCATAGTGTTGATTGCTGTTGCCATCTGTCCCATCTGATTGGTCAAAGATTGAATGGAGGCCTCTTGTCTTTGAATGGATGCTCTAGTTTCCTGTTGGAATTGGAGATTTTGCATGGTCATCTGTTTCATCAGCTCTTCCAATGAAGGCTGCTGCTCAGTACTAGGAGCTGGTGGTGCAGAATTAGCCTGTTGTTGTCTCTGTTGCTGGACTGGAGGAGGTACATATGGTGGTCTAGAATTGTTCTGAAATTGAACCTGTGAAGGTTGCTGCTGATCAGACCATCTCAGGTTGGGATGGTTCCTCCAACCAGGGTTGTATCTATTGGTAGAGAGATCAAAGTTCTGTGGCTGTTGGTTTCTACTGTTGAAGATGTTGGCGGCATATGCCTCAGGTTGGTCAGCACCAGTCGTGGGCTGCTGCTGCTGCACAGAAGGGCATGCATCTGTGGGGTGCTCAGCGGATGTGCATATGCTACATAATCTAGCAGGCAGAGACAACTTCTTCTGGTTGATGGCCAATTGAGTGACCAAAGTTGTAAGTGAATCTATCTTCTGTTCAAGCTTCTCAACCTTACCAGAACTTGTGCCAACATCATTCACTCCTCTCACTATGATTGCATCGCTGTTGCCCCTTGCATGGAATTGTTGGCAATTGGAAGCCATCTTCTCAATCTTGACTCTGGCTTCTAAAGGTGTCATGTCTCCTAGGGCACCACCACTTGCAGCATCAAGCATGTTTCTCTCCATGAGGTTGAGACCTTCATAGAAATATTGAATAAGCAGCTGCTCTGAGATCTGATGGTGGGGGCAGCTCGCACACAGTCTCTTGAATCTCTCCCAATACTCGTAGAGACTTTCTCCACTTTGTTGCCTGATGCCTGATATATCCTTTCGGATTGCTGTTGTTCTGCATGCAGGGAAGAATTTCTCCAAAAATGCCCTCTTCAGGTCATCCCAGACTGTGATAGAACCAGGGGCCAGATCGTACAACCAATCCTTGGCTAGCCCCTCTAGGGAGTGTGGGAATGCCTTAAGACAAACATGATCCTCTTGCACATCATGTGGTTTCATAGTAGCACAGACAATATGGAACTGCTTGAGATGTTTATGAGGATCCTCACCTGCAAGACCATTAAACTTGGGCAACAAATGAATTAGTCCAGACCTTAGCTCATACGGGTCATCGGGATACTGGATGCACAAATCTTCAATAGTGAAATCAGGTGCAGCCAGCTCCCTCAATGTCCTCTCACGTGGTGGAGGTTGAGCCATATTTTCAGAATAATCAGAATAAGAATCAGAATTTATAGGAATAGAAGAAAAAGAAGCAGACTCACTATGTAAAGACTCAATAGACTCACTACCTATGGACTGGTTCCTATTTTGTCTAACTAGTCTGTGATAAGTTCTATCAATTTCAGGGTTATATGGATGAAAGTAGCTTGGGTTGCCCCTAGTCATGTACTGAACAGAACACCATGTAGCATAGCAAACTGTCACTAATATACATGACCAAAATAGGCAACAAAATTTTTTATTTTTTTAAATTTTTTTCTTTATTTTTTTCAGCACCCTAAAATCATGAAAACATACCACAAAAAGTTTGAGGACAAAATTCAAAAGGGAACCAAGTCAAACAATTAAATCAGAGACCAAAAACTAAGAAAATAAAACTTGTAAAATAAAAAAGAAATAGTAAAACGGCTTTTTCAGGATCCAGACGAAGGAGTTTTCTGACAAAGTCAGAAAAATCAAATTATTCAGAAAATTCCCTTCGATTTGATATAAAATTCGTCAAATTCCGAGTTACGGGTCAAAAGTTGCGACGATTTGAAGAAAGTGCTGCTAAAACTTGGAAAATTTTTCTGGAACTCACAACCAGTGATGATCTGAGTGATCGTGGTGCCTCGAAACCTTTTTATATGATAAAAGTAGTGTGGATATAAATTTTCGTGCAAAAATTCCACCCACAACTATGTGAACTAGCAACCACAGAATCAATCAAATACACTAATTGCAACAAAATAGCAAAACAGCAAAGAGTGCAACTTCAACCGGTTATCAGAATTGACTACTAGACCCTAAATCAGACACGACACACTATAATAACTATACTGACTACGACACTAACTAACTACTAATGACCTTTGGCAAGAACCGATATTCCCCGGCAACGGCGCCAAATTTGATCGAGGCCGTACCCGATACAAATAAAAACAGTTTAAGTATAGTACTAGGAAGTGACTCCTAGGTCGTCTCCCAAGGAATATCTTATCAAGCAAAAGGTCGAACACATAGTATGCATAGAAAACAGGGGGGTTTTTTTTTTGTATTGAATATTGAATAATTGAAATCAAAACAGAATTAAATCAAAACGAAGAAACAGATAAGGAAAAGCGGATAAACCCCTTTGGCTCGCGTTCACAACTCTATCATCGGTCACAAAAGATCAATTTCTTTCCTCTTCACTGTCCAACTCGTGAGAACTAAATACTAAGCGAAAACTCAATTCTCACCCCAAAATCCAAACCTCTAATTAAGCATTAAAAGCCAAAGCATGGAGTTTTTACGAGTTTGCATAAATTAAGCATTCATACACATGGATTATCTCTATAGAATGGAACTAAGCGAACCATAACATATCAATAAGCATGAAAACAGTGAATAAAAACGAAATAGCATTAAGAACAAAACCTCAAGAGTATGTGATACATTACCAAAGGGATTTAACCTAAGAGTTTAGCCTTCCATGAAGAAAAATACCAAAAAAACGTGTAGAAAGGGAAGAGAGAGAAACCCTAGCAGCCTCCACAAGCTTGGAGAGCAAAACTAAGCCTTCTCTATGAGAGAGAATGTAAAAAAACGTGAATGAAAGGTCTCCCCAAGGGTTTACACGAATTTGGCTTTTTAAATCACAAAACGGGCCTAAATCATGGGCCCAAATCCTAAGGAAAGCTTATCTGTAAATTAAATCTAAAAATATCTTATAGATAAAATCTAAATCTTAAAAGATATAACTAAATCTCAACTAATCCTAAAGATAGATTACAATCTTCACTTCATCATATATCTTCTCTTCCAAAATTAAATCTTCATTCCCAAAATGTCCAAAAAGCCCTTGTGCCAAATATGACCTGAAAATAGAAATAGAATTAATTAGGCTAAATAATCCCAAATTAAACAATATTCAGAATATTAGTCCAATAAACTCTAAATCACTAAATCAAGCTAAACAATGTCAAATAGGCAACAAGTATCAATAATAGGAGTAAAATAATGCAAGGAATAATGGGAAATAAAATGCTCATCAACACTCGAAACACAGTGCCATAGAGATAGTGCCTCCAGATCTTAAGAGCGAAAACTATTGCGGCCAACTCCAAGTCGTGCGTCGGATAATTCACCTCATGCACCTTCAACTGCCTTGATGCGTATGCCACAACCTTACCATCTTGCATCAACACACATCCGAGGCCTTGCCCTGACGCATTGCAATACACATCAAAACTCTTCTGTGGGTAAGGTAAGATTAACACCGGTGAAGTGGTCAGCTTTTCCTTCAGCTTTTGGAAACTCTCTTCGCACT
Organism: Crotalaria pallida; assembly: GCA_037953625.1. Taxonomy (NCBI): domain Eukaryota; kingdom Viridiplantae; phylum Streptophyta; class Magnoliopsida; order Fabales; family Fabaceae; genus Crotalaria; species Crotalaria pallida. The sequence goes on from CM075655.1 coordinate 95,862,610, forward strand.
TCGAGGGTTTGGCGTATAACTGTTTCTCCTTTAAAACTTTCAACACAATCCTTAAGTGTTCTGCATGTTCCTCTGGACTCTTTGAGTAGACCAAAATATCATCTATAAAGACCACTACAAACGAGTCCAAGAATGGTCTAAAGACCCTGTTCATGTAGTCCATAAAGACAGCAGGAGCATTCATCAAACCGAACGGCATTGCCACATACTCATAGTGCCAATAGCGAGACCGAAACGCCGTCTTGGGAATATCCCGTTCCCGAATCCTTATCTGATGGTACCCAGATCTTAGATCTATCTTCGAGAAAACAGAAGCTCCACGAACTTGATCCATAAGATCGTCTATCCTTGGCAGAGGGTATTTGTTCTTGATGGTTACCTTGTTCAACCGCCGATAGTCCACACACATACGCAGACTTCCGTCCTTCTTTCTCACAAACAACACTGGCGCACCCCAGGGAGACACACTTGGCCTGATCAACTGTTTCTGTAGCAACTCTTCTACTTGCTTCTTCAACTCAGCCATTCCGGCGGCGCCATCCTATATGGTTCTATAGAGATTGGGCCAGTTCCTGGGATTAGATCGATACCAAACTCGATTTCTCGATTCGACGGTAACCCTGGTACATCATCCGTGAACACCTCCGGAAACTCCTTTACCACCGGTATTCCTTCTATCTCTTTCTCCTCTTCTTCCCTCGTTACAGAGAACAAACACATGAAGCCTTTGGGTTCGGGGTTCGAGGGTTGAAGGTCTTTGTACAAGGCTATCCTCTTATCACAGTCGATGATCACTCGGTTCCTCATCATCCAGTCCATACCCAGAATGACATCTAACTGTGATAAAGGTAAACAGACTAGGTCTACACTCGAGACGCGGCCTAGTACCTCAACCAAACAGTTTAAACAGACTTTGGAAGTAAGGATAGGGGAGTTAGTTGGGGTTTCTATTCTAAAGCAGTATGGTGAATCAGACAGGGGCAAGTTCAAACGATTCATACATTCATATGAAACGAAAGAATGACTAGCTCCAGAATCAAACAAAACTTTACAAGGTTGACTATTAAGAAGAAGGGTACCTTGCACGAGATCAGGGGCTTGATTGGATTCAACACCACTGAGAGTAAACACCTTCCCTTTAGCCACCGGTCTATTCACCGATCCCTTCGAGTCACCCTTCTCGGGTTCTCTGCAATCCCTTGACCAATGACCCAGCTTACCACACTTAAAGCAACCAGAAAACGGCTTCCGACAAACCTCTCCGAAGTGATGACGTTTGCACTTATCGCACAACGGAGCACTTCCCTGATAACTTGCTACTTGTCCCGACGCCTTGCCTTTACCCTTGACCTTGAAGTGTGGCCTTTTGCCTCTAAAGTTTGAATCCTTGCGCCACGGTGACCCGGAACTCTGCTGATTCCACTTACTTCGCATGTATAGCTCCTCAGCCTTTTTATCATCTTTATAAACCCGACACATGTCAACCAGAGTTGAGAAGTTCTGAATCTTCTGATAACTGAAAGCCGCTTATAGATCTGGCCTTAGCCCATTCTCAAACTTGATGCACTTGCTTCGTTCATCAGGGTGTTGCTGAAAGTAAGGAGAATACTTGAGCAGCTCCTCAAACTTAGCTGTGTATTCACCCACACTCATGTCACCTTGTTGCAGTTGCAGAAACTCTACCTCCTTCTTCCGCCTCAGATCCTCGGGAAAGTACTTATCCAGAAACTTTTCCGTGAATACTTGCCATGTGACTTCCCGACCTTCATGAGCCAAGAGTTGAACAACGTGCTTCCACCAGTTTTCAGCCTCCCCAAACAACATGTACGTGGCATAGGTCACCCGCTGAGCGTCCGTACATCCTAGGGTTTTGAAGATTTTGTCCAGTTCGTTTATCCACTTGTTAGCCTCATCGGGTTTGAAACCTCCCTCAAACCTAGGAGGGTTACAGTTTCGAAACTCGGACAGACTACGGAACTCAACTTGTCCCGCTTGGTCTGGGGGTGGTTGGTTAGCTTGTTGTTGCATGTTCTCGATCACCGTAGTGATCCTATCTAAAACCTCAGCTATGTTACGTTGATTCCTAACTGCCATTGTGAACCTGCACTAAAGGCTAAGTATCACAATAGACCTAGGGAAACTGAAGCCCTAAAACTATCTTAATCCTACAACTATCTTAGTCTAGATAGGACTAACTATGGACCAGGTGCAGGACCTTCAGCTCTGATACCACAAAAGGTGTGACGCTCTTTCCCATAAAAAGGTTTTCGCTCGATTTAATTTGGACTTGTATAGTTTTCCAAAAATTAGGGTGGAAAAATTTTTCTTTTTAATACACTTGATTTGTAAGTAAAATCAAAGAGTTGAAATCCGGAAAGTCATAAATCATTGAAAAGCAGTCGAGGGTTTTTGAAATAAATATTATTTTCGTTAATGAAACCTTTAGTCCCTCAATTGCAAGTTCTTTAAAAACTGATCGATACCGGATTTCCAAAGCTCATTCGAAAACCAACGGAATATTGAAATGCGTGTAGTGAACCTTAGTTATAGATATTAAGTGACAAAAGTCTGTTACATAGTAGGTACAAGTCCATTGAAAATAAAACACTCTGACAATACCTCACCAAAAGCAATATTAAAAATATGTACAACTCCAAAAGAAAAGGGTATCATCAGCGCTGGTCACTGGTCCGCTGCAGCTATTCCATAGTCAGAGATCACCGGTTTCGTCCAACCAAAAGCTGAATAACTATTTCGAATTCCGAATTATTTCCACCATGCACACCCTTAAAGGTCGTCCATCCGAGTGCGCAAAAAGTTCAAAACGTGGGTATGTGCATAATGTAAATGATCGGAATACGAAACCTACGAGGACGAAAGCGAACTACGGGATTGGGATGGTAGAGAGTGATCTCTACTTCACCCTCAAAAACAATCCGGTGATCCTGATACTCCCAAACACCGTCAAGGAGCGGGCGAATCTCGATGCAAAGCAGGTTTCTGGCCATCACCTAAAAGGGCAGGAGAGTAAGCCTAACACAGTCGCATTATCGAATAAGCCTAAGCCCTAACATTCACAACCATATAACAGCATCAATAACTAGTGCAATAATGCATATGCATATGAGCACACACCAGTTTAGTTATTATCTTTCAAGATAGGTGGCATGATGCATGTACATGTTTCTCCATCTCCGAGGCCTCTACGTCCACCGGGTCCAGATCTGAGGAACGGTGCGTTCAAGAACGCGGCACGGCTTACGGCACGTCTGCCCGCGTAAAAGGCACGACTTACAGTGTTTCCACCTGCGTAGAAGGCACGACTTACAGTGTTTCCACCTGCGTAAAAGGCACGACTTACAGTGTTTCCACCAGCGTAAAAGGCACGACTTACAGTGTTTCCACCAGCGTAAAAGGCACGACTTACAGTGTTTCCACCAGCGTAAAAGACACGACTTACAGTGCGTCCACCAGCGTAGAAAGGCACGGCTTACGGTGAACCCTGTGCATGCTTTCATAAAATATCAAGTTCAGTTATAGAAACGGTTCACAGGTTCACCTGTGTAGATAAGGCACGCCTTACGGTGTTTCCACCTGCGTAGGTGTTCCTCAGATTGGGACTGGTCTGATAACCTAGCTCATGTCACGTATGATATCAATGCAACTCTTGCAATCCTAGGTTATCATGCACATGTTCAAGTTCCAAGTTTATCATTAGTTCAACTATGTCATGCTCATTCGACATCAGTTCAGCATGGATACATACACATTCATGTTAGCTCATCATAAGCATTCAACATGTATCCATAAGTATCTAAGTACGTAGTAGAGTCAGACGAGTTCTCGGTCAAGCTTATGTCTGGGTATTCGGACAAATTTCCACCATTTACCTTACCTAAGTACACCTTAAGTAACTAGAACTTGGATTAAGTAAGTCTTAATTTCTTAAGACTTTGGTTAAGTAAGTCCTAATCACTTAAGACTAGGTTTAAATGAACCTTAGCTGACTAATCATGGACTAAGTTCACTAATCATGGATTAGGTCTCACTAATCTCGGATTAAATCCCACTAATCAAGGGTTAAGTCCAACTAATCATGGATTAGTTGACTAATCTCGGATTAAATCCGACTAATCATGGGTTAAGTCCCACTAATCATGGATTAGTTGACTAATCAAGGGATTAAGTTCACTAATCTAGGATTAAGTTCAACTAATCTTGGATTAGTTGACTAATCAAGGATTAAGGTCACTAATCTAGGATTAAGTCCAACTAATCTTGGATTAGTTGACTAATCAAGGATTAAGTTCACTAGGTTAGGATTAAGTCCAACTAATCTTGGATTAGTTGACTAATAAGGATTAAGGTCACTAATCTAGGATTAAGTCCAACTAATCTTGGATTAGTTGACTAATTAAGGATTAAGATCACTAATCTAGGATTAGGTCCAACTAATCTTGGATTAGTTGACTAATCAAGTATTAAGGTCACTAATCTAGGATTAATTAACACTTAGTTGACTAAATCATTTTAGCTTCTACGCTACCCCTTAACCGAGACTTAGCAAATCTAAAACCATTTTAATTAACACTTTAATTACCTCATCAACACAAACATATTCATAAAAAATTCAGCATAGAACATTAAATAACCACATATCAAGATTCATCACCATTCGGCCTCCAAGACAAAACCAAAATCTAGCTAGTGCCCTTGAGTCTCATGGTGACTCGACCTACTTTCTAAGCTTCATGACTCATTCTAGCAAAAGTGTAAGCTTCTCTCACATACCTCTTGAAGAAAACTATGGAGACTTAGAACCTTTGGGCCTTTTCTTTACCAAACCGTGAGCACTCTCCCTCCTTGACACTTGAAACTTGATCTCAAACTTCTAAAACTCTAAGGCTCCACTTGATCTACCAAGCTAAAGATTTTAAGGCTTGGTTTGGGGTTTGGCCGTGAGGTTGTTTAGGTTTGAAGTTTAATGATTGAAATTTTCTTCAACACAAAACTTCAAGCAAATGGCATATTCATGATCTAGAGTATGAATATGCTAAGGTTTCTTGTGTTTGGTAAGTGTTTAGGCTTGATTAAGGGTGGTGATGGAGTGTGGCCGTGAGCTTCTAAAGAGAGGAAGGGGTTGGATTTGAATTCTCTAAGCCTTGATCACTCATGCATGTTATACATCCATGATCTAGACTTAGGATATGCAAGGATTTCTTGGTTTTAATGGAAGAATGAGCTAGGATGAGGGTGATGGTGGTGTTGGCCGTGAGGTCTCCAAGAGAAGAAAATGAAGATGATGGTGAAGGTGTTGTAAGAACTACAATCGATGGGTGAAATAACTAGGAGACACTAGGAAAACACCTAGAAGGGGGGGGGGGGTTAAATAGGTGTTAGAGAAACCTTGAAAGATTTTCGAAAGAAACAAATCGAAACAATTAAAACAAAATGATTTTTACAAAAATATACTGATTAATCGATTAACTTCAGTATTAATCGATTAATGCCGAAGCTTACTTTCAAACTAATCGATTAACTAAGGTACTAATCGATTAATGCCGAAAGCAACTTAAAAATTAATCGATTAACAATTAACTTAATCGATTAATCTGAACAGTATCTGATGAAAATTCAGTTTTAATCAAATACGAAAATCAATCAATTAACACATATGATCAGAGATAAAGCGGAATTGATTAACACCAATATTCTTATTGATTACCTAGGTTATGAAAATGATTTTCCCAAATCAATTTGCACAATTAAGATTCAATTCAATCAATTATGAAAATCAATCTTTTCTAGGTTTTCAACCAAGAACAATATTGAAATGACTTGAATGTAAAGAGTTAAGAGTTTAGAGATACGACACAGTGATTTATCCTGGTTCACTTTCATCCACTTGAAAGCTACATCCAGTCCCCTCTTCAACCAAGAGAGATTCTTCACTATGAGGAATTAGAGTTATCAAATTACAAGTAAATGCCTCTCAAGACTCCCTTCTTGATAGCCTACAAGAGATACCACACCCTTGCCTTGCAATCCTATTGAATCTAATCTAACCTCTAACCTTGCTTGCGGATATCCCCACAACAAGTCTTCCAATTGCTTTGAGATGCTTCAAAGACTTCCACTTGCTTATTATCACAACAAGACTTCCAAGATAACTTTGCTTGATGAACAACCACGAAGACTTCCTTGTGTTGTAGATAACTTGCCTTCTTTGCAATGATTACAACCAAATTAAAAACAATAACAATCCTATGAATCTCTTTCAAGAGCTATGAAAATATCAACATAAGAGATTCAAAGATACTTGATCAAAGAATGTAAAAGTTGAAAGCTTTGATCTATGAAAGTGAGAGAGAATAGAGTGGCTTGATTCTTTGTAAAATGAATATCAAAATGATGTATATTGTGTTCTAAAAAACTTTTCACAAAGGTTAGGAAAAAGTTTATATAGAATACCCAAAAGTTAGAAAACAATAGAAATTGATTTTGCCTTCAAAAGCTTATTTTAAAAACTGATTTTGCACGTGTTAATCGATTAACACATGGCTTAATCGATTAACCACTGTAACATGTGTGTTAATCGATTAACCCTAACACATTAATCGATTAGTCACTGCTAAATTCAATTAAAAACTTGTTTTCTCAAAACTAAACCTTTTCTTTCAAACCTTTAAGCCACCTATTGATTTTAGGTTAAGTGAATACTCAAAATATAATATAATCATGACCTTGATAGAGATTCACTACCCTCTATATACTCTACCCAAACTCATTAATAAAAAAAGACTTGAGAGGCTAAAGATATTACAATAAAACACAAACTAAGTCTTCATGAGCTTGCTCTCTCTTCATCAATGTTGAGTGTTGATTGTTTCTTGAACTTCTTCAAACTTTAAGCTTGATCAAACCATTTGTAGCTTGTTCAAAACCTTTGTCAACCTTTGTCATTATCAAAACCTTCTCACTGGATCTAACAATCTCCCCCTTTTTGAAAATGACAAACAATGTTTTGAATTTGTTTGAAGTTCTTTGAAGTTGTTGATACTTGAACCATTTTAGCACTTGGTGAGATTCTTGCTCCCCCTCAATAAATGCTTTTGACATTTGAAATCAAAATTGAGATAATCTTGATTCTCCAATAAGCTTGATTCTCCCCCTATCTTCAACAACTTTGCTCAACCTATATAGAAACAAACAAACAACCTCTTCTCCCCCTTTTGGCATTATCAAAAAGTAATATATACCAATTGAAATATAAAATTCTAAGCCAAAATAAGAGATAGTCAATGATCATTTCTTCACAACATTGATACCAATTGTATTTAATTAATCAAGTAATCAATGATATCAAATGAAAAACTAAAGATCTATACTTTGAAATGTGATACCAATTGGAGAGAAATATAACAATGAAACATAATACCAATTTTAACTAGAAAGTCATCATATCACTTAACAAAGTAAGATATCAATTGTAAAGAAATATCACAGTATCAACAATAGCATGATAATCACATAATAATCACTCAATGATACCAATTGAACTTTAGAAGAGTAATAGCAATTGAGAACAATTCAATTATATCAATTGAGATTTAAAGAAACTAAACAATTGTAAATATTCAACAATACCAATTGTAAATCTTCAATAATATCAATTGTACCAAATTGTAGGACTTTTTCTTGAGAATTGAAGTAGCAAATAATGAATAACACTTGTAATCCTTTTGCTCTTCAATCATACCTACAAAAACAATCATGCTTTGCTTTTTGGTATCCAAATGGTCTTGGATCCATTTTTGTTAGTTAAGGGACTTTCACCCTTTTTAACCCAAACAAAATTTCCTTTAGGTATACCATGCACTTTAATATAACACACATTTGAAGTATGTCCATGAGTGCCACAATAGAAACATGTTGGTGCATTTGAAAAATCAACTTTAGAAAAATCAACAACATTTCTATGAGACTTACTCTTAGCATTAGTATAACCCAAACCAAACTTGTTTGAATTTTCTCTTTGAAAATTTAACAATGTGCGCAATTTAATATCACCATTTGTGAAACTTGCAAGCTTATTTTTCAAAATAGCATTTTCATCTTTAAGTAACTTGCAATTCTCACAATCAACCACAATATTCAATCTACTAGCACAATCACAAGAAGAACTAGCATATATAAGATCAAGAGTTTCATTTTGAAGATTAAGCTCATCAACTTGTTTTTGAAGTTCTAAAATCTCTTGTTGATGTTTCAAAATGAGCTTCTTCCTTTCAATATTTTTCAAAGCTATTTTCTTAAGATGTTCATGCATTTCTTCATAAGCATTATATAAAATTTCATACTTGGAAGAAATTTCGGATTTAGTTTCACTTACACCACTTCCGTCGCTTTGTTCACTTGATTCATCATTTGAACTTTCCTCTTCATCTACTAGAGCTATCAAGTTGAGACAAGCGGCTTCTTCATCATCCGAAGAACTATTTGATGTGCTTTTCTTGTCTTCTTCATCATCACTATTCCAAACTATGTATGCCCTTTTGTGTTTTGCATTTTTCCTCTCTTTCTCCTTCTTCTTGAGATACTTAGAGCATGCATACTTGAGATGGCCGGGCTTTCCACATTCATGACAAACTATTCTTTCTTTTGTTGTCTTGGTCTTGTAGTGTGGGGAATTCTTCTCTTTACTTTTGTCTTTGTTCAACCTTCCTTTTCTCCTTAGAAGCTTGCTAAAATTTCTTAGTAGAAGTTTCATCTCTTCTTCATCAATGTCCGAATCGGAGTTTTCATTATCATCACTATCAGAATTCTCTTCCTTTTGATATGACCTTTGAGCTTTAAGAGCGATTCCTTTTCTTTCTTTGTTCTTGTCCGATTCTTCATGCAAATGCAAACGTTCAAGCTCCATTTCATGTTCTTGAAGCTTTTCGAAAAGTGTAGCTAAGTCCATGGTGTCCAAGTCCTTTGATTCAACAATTGCGGTAACCTTGGGTTGCCATTCCCTACTTAGACATCTTAAAACTTTGTTAACAAGTTCACAATTCATGAAAGTTTTTCCAAGAGCAATGAGATGATTAATAATATGAGTAAAACGTTTTTGCATAATACATATAGATTCATTAGGCAACATACGAAACAATTCATAATCATGCATCAAAGAATTTAATCTAGCACACCTAACTTCACTAGTGCCTTCATGTGTGACTTGCAAGGTGTCCCACATTTCTTTGGCATTATGACATTGGGAGACTCTAAAGAACTCATCATAAGATAGAGCGGAGGTGATGATATTCTTAGCTTTTAAATCATATTGAATTTTATTTTTATCATCATCGGTCCACTTATCTTTGGGAACTAATTGAGATACACCTTCTACTTGTTTTGAGGGAATATGAGGACCATTTTCAATGGCTTCCCAAATGTTCATATCTATAGCTTCTATAAAAATTCTCATTCTAACTTTCCAATAAGCATAACCCTCTCCACCAAACATAGGAGGGCGGCTAATTGAAGCACCTTCACCACCAAAGGGATTTGTAGAACCCATTGTAGTTTCCTCAAGGATCTTTACGAAAAAGCTCTATGCTCGTGTCTTTCGACCGAGCTCTGATACCAATTGTAAGAACTACAATCGGTGGGTGAAATAACTAGGAGACACTAGGAAAACACCTAGAAGGGGAGGTTGAATAGGTGTTAGAGAAACCTTGAAAGATTTTCGAAAGAAACAAATTGAAACAATTAAAACAAAATGATTTTTACAAAAATATACTGATTAATCGATTAACTTCAGTATTAATCGATTAATGCCGAAGCTTACTTTCAAACTGATCGATTAAATAAGGTACTAATCGATTAATGCCGAAAGCAACTTAAAAATTAATCGATTAACAATTAACTTAATCGATTAATCTGAACAGTATCTGATGAAAATTCAGTTTTAATCAAATACGAAAATCAATCAATTAACACATATGATCAGAGATAAAGCGGAATTGATTAACACCAATATTCTTATTGATTACCTAGGTTATGAAAATGATTTTCCCAAATCAATTTGCACAATTAAGATTCAATTCAATCAATTATGAAAATCAATCTTTTCTAGGTTTTCAACCAAGAACAATATTGAAATGACTTGAATGTAAAGAGTTAAGAGTTTAGAGATACGACACAGTGATTTATCCTGGTTCACTTTCATCCACTTGAAAGCTACATCCAGTCCCCTCTTCAACCAAGAGAGATTCTTCACTATGAGGAATTAGAGTTCTCAAATTACAAGTAAATGCCTCTCAAGACTCCCTTCTTGATAGCCTACAAGAGATACCACACCCTTGCCTTGCAATCCTATTGAATCTAATCTAACCTCTAACCTTGCTTGCGGATATCCCCACAACAAGTCTTCCAATTGCTTTGAGATGCTTCAAAGACTTCCACTTGCTTGTTATCACAACAAGACTTCCAAGATAACTTTGCTTGATGAACAACCACCAAGACTTCCTTGTGTTGTAGATAACTTGCCTTCTTTGCAATGATTACAACCAAATTAAAAACAATAACAATCCTATGAATCTCTTTCAAGAGCTATGAAAATATCAACATAAGAGATTCAAAGATACTTGATCAAAGAATGTAAAAGCTGAAAGCTTTGATCTATGAAAGTGAGAGAGAATAGAGTGGCTTGATTCTTTGTAAAATGAATATCAAAATGATGTATATTGTGTTCTAAAAAACTTTACACAAAGGTTAGGAAAAAGTTTATATAGAATACCCAAAAGTTAGAAAACAATAGAAATTGATTTTGCCTTCAAAAGCTTATTTTAAAAACTGATTCTGCACGTGTTAATCGATTAACACATGGCTTAATCGATTAACCACTGTAACATGTATGTTAATCGATTAACCCTAACACATTAATCGATTAGTCACTGCTAAATTCAATTAAAAACTTGTTTTCTCAAAACTAAACCTTTTCTTTCAAACCTTTAAGCCACCTATTGATTTTAGGTTAAGTGAATACTCAAACTATAATATAATCATGACCTTGATAGAGATTCACTACCCTCTATATACTCTACCCAAACTCATTAATTAAAAAAGACTTGAGAGGCTAAAGATATTACAATAAAACACAAACTAAGTCTTCATGAGCTTGCTCTCTCTTCATCAATGTTGAGTGTTGATTGTTTCTTGAACTTCTTCAAACTTTAAGCTTGATCAAACCATTTGTAGCTTGTTCAAAACCTTTGTCAACCTTTGTCATTATCAAAACCTTCTCACTAGATCTAACAGGTGTCATGAAGAAAAGGGAGCAAAAGTGATGCTCATTCACACATAGTCACTTATGTAATGGCTTATGGTCAAATGGTGAGGTGTTTAGGTGGCTAAGTGGTGTGCTTTGGTGTGGACACCTCACACTTCATGCAAGGAAAGGAATATAATGTTGCCACCTAATTCTTGGACAAAATGCATGAAATTTGAGAATGACACCTCACTTCTTCATGCAAACTCACAATTTCACCACACACACACACATTTCACGGCTACACACACACAAACAAGGCCCAAAACTCATTCATGGCCCAACATCACTCACAAGGCCCATTTGGTTCTCTTAGGCTTAATCTAATCCACTTAACCCTTAAGCCATTCATTAACCAAGCTAATCTAACTTTTAACCAAGCTATTAGACATTCAGGCCTAATCAACTTAGAACTACACAAGAATAGGCCTAATTAATTAGGTTTAAGCTAACCCTAATCACTATTCTCTACGCATTGTAGCTTCGGGTTCCCAAGTTGACTCTTGAACACCATTGTGTTCCCAAACAACTCTAACCAAAGGTATTTCTTTTCCCCTAAGTTGCTTGATTCGGCGGTCTGCTATACAAATCGGGCCAGCTTCTAGAGTTAGGTTTTCTCGCACAGAGAGGTCATCGGGTCGGATATCCAGAATGGAGTTAGGGTCGTGCACAAACTTTCGAAGTTGTGAAACATGAAAGACATTGTGCAGACTAGACAAAGATGGTGGTAAGGCTATCTGGTACGGAACTAGGCCAATCTTCCTAAGGATTTGATACGGACCGATGAACCTAGGTGAAAGTTTCTTGGTTCTCAACGCTCTGCCTATACCTTTCATCGGGGATACCTTAATAAACACATGCTCTCCTTCTGCAAACTCAAGAGGTCTTCTCCTCTTATCCACATAACTCTTCTGCCTTCCCTGAGCGGCCCTCATCTTCTCTCGTACCACCTTAATCCTTTCAGTTGTTTCTTGTACCAGTTCTGGACCGATTAAAGCATTCTCCCCCACTTGAAACCAACATAGTGGTGTCTGGCACTTTCTACCATACAATGCTTCAAACGGTGCCATCCCAATACTCGCATGATAACTATTATTATAGGTAAATTCCACCAATGGTAACACCTTATCCCAACTTCTTTGCTCCTCCAAGGCACACGCTCTTAACATATCTTCCAACGTCTGAATGGTTCGCTCTGTTTGTCCGTCAGTCTGAGGATGATAAGTAGATCCCATTTTTAACTTTGTTCCCAGGGCGTAATGTAGACTGCCTCAAAACCGAGATGTAAACCTTGGATCACGGTCAGAAACTATACTGGAAGGTATACCATGCAGTCGTACCACCTCATCAACGTAGAGTTGAGCAAGCCTTTCCACCGAATAACGCATATTTATGGGGATAAAATGCGCCGATTTAGTTAACCGATCTACCACAACCCATATGGCATCAAAATTCCGGTCCGTCCTTGGTAAACCTGACACAAAGTCCATCGATATGCTGTCCCATTTCCACTGAGGGACCTCCAAACATTGTAACTCTCCTCCTAGCTTCTTATGCTCGCCCTTCGTTTTCTAGCAAACCAAACATGATGCTACATACTCAGCCACATCTTTCTTTAATCCCGACCACCAGAACAACTTTTTCAAATCCTGATACATCTTAGTTGTTCCCGGATGCATACTCATCCGACTCTGGTGCGCTTCCTCCAATATCATTCTTCTATGTTCTGCATCTTTTGGAATGTATATCCTCGTTTTGAAACGAAGAAGTCCATCCTTTCCCTCCTGAAAGTTCAGTTCTTTCCCTTCAGATGCCAACCTTTTCTTTTCACTAAGCTCACCATCTTCTTGTTGCCGCTCGCGAATCAGAGTCATAAACTCATTCGTGATCTGCAACATTCCTAACCTTAAGTTTGTTGGCTCGACTTCCATTACCAAGCTCATATCCGGAAACTTCTCCAGTAACACAACCTCCTTAATCATCATGGCACTCACATGCAATGCCTTTCTGCTTAGGGCATCCGCAACCACATTCGCCTTTCCAGGATGATAGTGGAGTTCGAAGTCATAATCTTTGAGAAACTCCGTCCATCGACGTTGTTTCATGTTCAGCTCCTTCTGATCAAAGAGATACTTTAAGCTCTTATGGTCACTGAACACTCGAAACATAGTGCCATAGAGATAGTGCCTCCAGATCTTAAGAGCGAAAACTATTGCGGCCAACTCCAACTCGTGCGTCGGATAATTCACCTCATGCACCTTCAACTGCCTTGATGCGTATGCCACAACCTTACCATCTTGCATCAATGCACATCCGAGGCCTTGTCCTGACGCATCGCAGTACACATCAAAACTCTTTTGTGGGTCAGGTAAGATTAACACCGGTGAAGTGGTCAGCTTTTCCTTCAGCTTTTGGAAACTCTCTTCGCACTTCGAGGGTTTGGCGTATAACTGTTTCTCCTTTAAAACTTTCAACACAATCCTTAAGTGTTCTGCATGTTCCTCTGGACTCTTTGAGTAGACCAAAATATCATCTATAAAGACCACTACAAACGAGTCCAAGAACGGTCTGAAGACCCTGTTCATGTAGTCCTTAAAGACAGTAGGAGCATTCGTCAAACCGAACAGCATTGCCACATACTCATAGTGCCCATAGCGAGACCGAAACGCCGTCTTGGGAATATCCCGTTCCCGAATCCTTATCTGATGGTACCCAGATCTTAGATCTATCTTCGAGAAAACAGAAGCTCCACGAACTTGATCCATAAGATCGTCTTTCCTTGGCAGAGGGTATTTGTTCTTGATGGTCACCTTGTTCAACTGCCGATAGTCCACACACATACGCAGACTTCCGTCCTTCTTTCTCACAAACAACACTGGCGCACCCCAGGGAGACACACTTGGCCTGATCAACTGTTTCTGTAGCAACTCTTCTACTTGCTTCTTCAACTCAGCCATTTCCGGCGGCGCCATCCTATATGGTGCTATAGAGATTGGGCCAGTTCCTGGGATTAGATCGATACCAAACTCGATTTCTCGATTCGGCGGTAACCCTAGTACATCATCCGTGAACACCTCCGGAAACTCCTTTACCACTGGTATTCCTTCTATCTTTTTCTCCTCTTCTTCCCTCGTTACAGAGAACAAACACATGAAGCCTTTGGGTTCGGGGTTCGAGGGTTGAAGGTCTTTGTACAAGGCTATCCTCTTATCACAGTCGATGATCACTCGGTTCCTCATCATCCAGTCCATACCCAGAATGACATCTAACTGTGATAAAGGTAAACAGACTAGGTCTACACTCGAGACGCGGCCTAGTACCTCAACCAAACAGTTTAAACAGACTTTGGAAGTAAGGACAGGGGAGTTAGTTGGGGTTTCTATTCTAAAGCAGTATGGTGAATCAGACAGGGGCAAGTTCAAACGATTCATACATTCATATGAAATGAAAGAATGACTAGCTCCAGAATCAAACAAAACTTTACAAGGTTGACTATTAAGAAGAAGGGTACCTTGCACGAGATCAGGGAATTGATTGGCTTCAGCACCACTGAGAGTAAACACCTTCCCTTTAGCCACCGGTCTATTCACCCACTACTGGAAAAAACACTTTTAAAATCGGTCGTTTTGGACTTTTAAAATCTGTCGTTGAGGTGATGTGCAAAACGGTGATGTTAAAAGTGACACTTTTAAAATCGGTCAAACGACCGATTTAAAAAGTTTTTTAAAATCGGTCGTTACGACCGAGTTAGAAAGTCTCATTTTTAAAATCGGTCGACCGATTTTGATTGTCTTTTTTTCGCACTAAATCATCATATTCAAACACATACAAACAACTATTAAATAGTTTATTAAAAATGCAAAAGTTCAAACACAAATCATCAATTTCATCGTTAATTATAAATAATAAATAATAAAATAAACACCGTAAGTGAATTCAATGAAAACTACACAGAGAAATACTACTACAATACAGACTAATGTCAAGATTAACAAGTACTAAATTGATTGCTATAATATCTGTACAGAAAAAAAAGAAAAAGAAAACAAAATGATTATACCTAAATAATACTACTAAGGTGTAGATCTAATGTTACAGATATAGAACTAATGTCAAGATTAACAAATACTAAATTGATTGCTATAATATCTGTACAGAAAAAAAAAAGAAAACAAAATGATTCTACCTAAATAATACTACTAAGGTGTAGATCTAATGTTACAGATATAGAACCAACACCGACGTCGGAGGTCAAACGGCGGTCAAATAACGGAGGTCACATACACATAATGGAGGTCCAACGGCGTCGTGTCTCCATCGTAAGCCAACACCGACGTCGGAGAAGGAAAACCGTTGCGAGAAACCGCCGTCGCCGCCTCCTCCTTCTTATCCGTCTCCGCCTCCTTCTTCTCAGCTTCACCGCAGCCTCGTCGTACACAATGACAGCTTCCGCAGCCGTGTCGAACGTTCCAAGCCGCCATACAAGGAACACCCCTTCCTCGGAGTCGAGTCATGGATCTCGACCGTGATCTCGGCCGTCCACGGCCTCAGGCGAACACCCCTGAATCTAGATCTGGATAAATAAATAGATCTGGTGAACGTGGTTTTGTAATATTTTTTTTTCAAGCGATAGATCTGGATGGTATTTCGAGATCTAGATCTGGAGAAAATAAAAAGGAAGGGGACATTCGTTCTCTTCGAAAAATGATGGTTGGTTTGAGAGTTATAAGAGAAAGAAGGCAAAGTCAATGGCGAAAAAAGAAGAAGAAACAAACGTGAGGACTTTGGGGCGAAGAATGAGTGTATGACTTTTGAATGAATGAAGAAGAATTGTGAAGAAGAATTGAGAAGAAGAACAACGTGAAGACTGAGGAGTGTTTTAATGTGAGACTTTCTAACTCGGTCATAAAGGCTGATATTGAAAGTTTTCATTTTAATTGCAAAACTGCCACCGTATTTTAGAAAATACTTTTAAAATCGGTCAAAAACGACCGAGTTAGAAAGTATTTTTATTTAAAAAAATCGGTCAAACAAACGACCGATTTAGAAAGTACTTTCTAAATCGACTGACCAAACGAACGATTTAGAAAGGTCAAAAATAAAAAAAAATAATAAATAAATAAACACTTTCTAAATCGGCTGACCAAACGACCGATATAGAAAATACTTTCTAAATCGGTCGTTTTTGACCGATTTTAAAAGGTAAAAAATTAAAACTTTTAAAAAATAAGAAACACTTTCTAAATCGGCTCAAGTAACGACCGATTTAGAAAGTTCTAAATCGGTCGTTTAGTGACCGATTTTAAAAGTTAGATTTAAAATTTACAAAATTGCCACCGCGTTTTTTTTAAATCGGCTTTACAACGACCGATTTTAAAACCCCGATTTTAAAACCTTATTTTCTAGTAGTGACCGATCCCTTCGAGTCACCCTTCTCGGGTTCTCTGCAGTCCCTTGACCAATGACCCGGCTTACCACACTTAAAGCAACCAGAAAACGGCTTCCGACAAACCTCTCTGAAGTGATGACGTTTGCACTTATCGCACAACGGAGCACTTCCCTGATAACTTGCTACTTGTCCCAACTCCTTGCCTTTACCCTTGACCTTGAAGTGTGGCCTTTTGCCTCTAAAGTTTGAATCCTTGCGCCACTGTGACCCGGAACTCTGCTGATTCCTCTTACTTCGCATGTTTAGCTCCTCAGCCTTTTTATCATCTTCATAAACCCGACACATGTCGACCAGAGTTGAGAAGTTCTGAATCTTCTGATAACTGAAAGCCGCTTTTAGATCTGGCCTTAGCCCATTCTCAAACTTGATGCACTTGCTTTTGTTCATCAGGGTGTTGCTGAAAGTAAGGAGAATACTTGAGCAGCTCCTCAAACTTAGCTGTGTATTCACCCACACTCATGTCACCTTGTTGCAGTTGTAGAAACTCTACCTCCTTCTTCCGCCTCAGATCCTCGGGAAAGTACTTATCCAGAAACTTTTCCGTGAATACTTGCCATGTGACTTCCCGACCTTCATGAGCCAAGAGTTGAACAGCGTGCTTCCACCAGTTTTCAGCCTCCCCAAACAACATGTACGTGGCATAGGTCACCCACTGAGCGTCCGTACATCCTAGGGTTTGGAAGATTTTGTCCAGTTCGTTTATCCACTTGTTAGCCTCATCGGGTTTGAAACCTCCCTCAAACCTAGGAGGGTTACAGTTTCGAAACTCGGACAGACTACGGAACTCAACTTGTCCCGCTTGGTCTGGGGGTGGTTGGTTAGCTTGTTGTTGCATGTTCTCGATCACCGAAGTGATCCTATCTAAAACCTCAGCTATGTTACGTTGATTCCTAGCTGCCATTGTGAACCTGCACTAAAGGCTAAGTATCACAATAGACCTAGGGAAACTGAAGCCCTAGAACTATCTTAATCCTACAACTATCTTAGTCTAGATAGGACTAACTATGGACCAGGTGCAGGACCTTCAGCTCTGATACCACAAAAGGTGTGACGCTCTTTCCCATAAAAAGGTTTTCGCTCGATTTAATTTGGACTTGTATAGTTTTCCAAAAATTAGGGTGGAAAATTTTTTCTTTTTAATACACTTGATTTGTAAGTAAAATCAAAGAGTTGAAATCCGGAAAGTCATAAGTCATTGAAAAGCAGTCGAAAACAATCCGGTGGCATGATGCAAAGCAGGTTTCTGGCCATCACCTAAAAGGGCAGGAGAGTAAGCCTAACACAGTCGCATTATCGAATAAGCCTAAGCCCTAACATTCACAACCAGATAACAGCAACAATAACTAGTGCAATAATGCATATACATGTGAGCACACACCAGTTTAGTTATTATCTTTCAAGATAGGTGGCATGATGCATGTACATGTTTCTCCATCTCTGAGGCCTCTACATCCACCGGGTCCAGATCTGAGGAACGGTGCGTTCAAGAACGCGACACGGCTTAAGGCACGTCTGCCCGCGTAAAAGGCACGACTTACAGTGTTTAGTGACTAATCTAGGATTAAGTCCAACTAATCTTGGATTAGTTGACTAATCAATGATTAAGGTCACTAATCTAGGATTAAGTCCAACTAATCTTGGATTAGTTGACTAATCAAGGATTAAGGTCACTAATCTAGGATTAATTAACACTTAGTTGACTAAATCATTTTAGCTTCTAGGCTACCCCTTAACCGAGACTTAGCAAATCTAAAACCATTTTGATTAACACTTTAATTACCTCATCAACACAAACATATTCATAAAAAATTCAGCATAGAACATTAAATAACCACATATCAAGATTCATCACCATTCGGCCTCCAAGCCAAAACCAAAATCTAGCTAGTGCCCTTGAGTCTCATGGTGACTCGACCTACTTTCTAAGCTTCATGACTCATTCTAGCAAAAGTGTAAGCTTCTCTCACATACCTCTTGAAGAAAACTATTGAGACTTAGAACCTTTGGGCCTTTTCTTTACCAAACCGTGAGCACTCTCCCTCCTTGACACTTGAAACTTGATCTCAAACTTCTAAAACTCTAAGGCTCCACTTGATCTACCAAGCAAAAGATTTTAAGGCTTGGTTTGGGGTTTGGCAATGAGGTTGTTTAGGTTTGAAGTTTAATGATTGAAATTTTCTTCAACATAAAACTTCAAGCAAATGGCATATTCATGATCTAGAGTATGAATATGCTAAGGTTTCTTGTGTTTGGTAAGTGTTTAGGCTTGATTAAGGGTGGTGATGGAGTGTGGCCGTGAGCTTCTAAAGAGAGGAAGGGGTTGGATTTGAATTCTCTAAGCCTTGATCACTCATGCATGTTATACATCCATGATCTAGACTTAGGATATGCAAGGATTTCTTGGTTTTAATGGAAGAATGAGCTAGGATGAGGGTGGTGGTGGTGTTGGCCGTGAGGTCTCCAAGAGAAGAAGATGAAGATGATGGTGAAGGTGTCATGAAGAAAAGGGAGCAAAAGTGATGCTCATTCACACATAGTCACTTATGTAATGGCTTATGGTCAAATGGTGAGGTGTTTAGGTGGCTAAGTGGTGTGCTTTGGTGTGGACACCTCACACTTCATTCTAGGAAAGGAATATAATGTTGCCACCTAATTCTTGGCCAACATGCATGAAATGTGAGCATGACACCTCACTTCTTCATGCAAACTCACAATTTCATCACACACACACACACATTTCACGGCTAGACACACACACACAAGGCCCAAAACTCATTCATGGCCCAACATCACTCACAAGGCCCATTTGGTTCTCTTAGGCTTAATCTAATCCACTTAACCCTTAAGCCATTCATTAACCAAGCTAATCTAACTTTTAACCAAGCTATTAGACATCCAGGCCTAATCAACTTAGAACTACACAAGAATAGGCCTAATTAATTAGGTTTAAGCTAACCCTAATCACTATTAACTAACTAAACAAGATTGAGCTCTAACACATCAAGCAAGGCAAATCATTCATATAACAAAGCATATCATTATTCGGGAACTAAAATTCAGGGATGTTACACGCACGTGGGCAACATTCTCTCTCTCAACTGCAGCAGACACGTGGCCATCATGAATAACGGCCTCATGATTGGCACTGCCATCACTGATTCCAATTGCCTCATTGTTGGTGTCATTTTCTATGCCTGGCCCCACAGTGTCTCCTATATTCGTTACAATACCCCCTTCATCAACATCGACCTTGTCCTCAAGGTTGAAAGTAGGATAGGCCTCTTTGAATTCTGCTAAATCTTCCCAAGTGGCTGCTTTCTCCTCCAAACCCTCCCATTGAACCTAAATCTGAGGTGTGACATGAGTTCTCTTGATGATGGTTCTTTTTCTTTAGTATCTTCTAAGGAGACAGTGTAGGTCCTTCTGAACTAGTACTCAAGGGTAAGAGAATATAAGTTGCATGATTTGAGCCCTGACAAGCTTTCAGCTATGAAACATGAAATATAGGGTGGATTTTTGCAGAATCCGGAAGTAGTAACTTGTAAGCAACTGCACCAATCTTTTTAATCACAGGGAATGGTCCAAAATAACGCATGCCAAGCTTGTTATTCTTTCTGAGAGCCACAGAAGTTTGCCTATAAGGTAGCAATTTGACTAGGACCAATTCACCTTCCTTGAACTCCTTGTGAATGCAGGCCTTATCTGCATACTTTTTCATTTTAGCCTGAGCCTTTGATTGGGGTCTAATATGTGATGTTTTTGTACTTTTTTTGCCTCCCTTTTACATAGTAAGTGGCTTGTTTCTTGAGTAAATTGGAATAAAACAATGGAATTTTGTCTTTATAAGATTTCTAGAACCTTTTGATGTGTTTGGTTTGTTTTCAGGTATTTAAGCTCTTAAAACAATGATTTTTGCAAAGGAATGAAGAATGAGAGTTTGGTACTTGATTTGGGAAGAAAAAGAGGAAAAAAAATGAAGAAAAGTTGACCGTAGTGCGCCCAGGCGCAGGCCATCACGCCCAGGCGCAGGATTTTCACGCCTGGGCGCGCAAAATGCGAGAAAGTGACACTGTTCGCTGTTTTGATCATAACCTGAGCTACGCTTATCCAAATGAGGAGATCTATATATCATTTTAAAGCTAAGGAAAATATCTACAACTTTTCCAGAAATAGCCTTGCTCAAATTCGTCCATATTGGGGGTCAAAATCAGTGCCGAAGTTGCTTCCAGACACAAATACGGGATTCTAGAAGGATTTTAATGATAAATTCTATTTATAGATAAGATTCTTAAAGATTAGTTTATTCTAATAGGATCTTATCATATTATATTCAGATTTAGGATTAGTTTTATTAAAATAAAAAGCTTATCACATTAGATTGAAAATGAGTTTAGTTTTTATTATATAATAATAGGATTAGGATTCATTCCATGTAGAGAGACACTCATACAACTCCATAGAATAATAGTAGATTAGGATTTGAGACTTGGAGAAGGAACAAGGATTGGAGGTTTTTGTGAAGAACACGAAGTTAGCGCAAGGATTCATGGTAATTATTTTTATCATGTTTATTGTGTTTTCTCTTGTAAGTATGAACTAATTCCATCCTTGGGATGTAGGAGTAGATGTATGAAACCTTTTCAATATTTCTAGTAATAAATTAATTTTGTTTTCCGTTATTGAATTCTGTGTTTGATTATTCTTATTTGTTTCTCATGAAAGAAGCTGTTTCATGACTTTTGAAAATCCTTTATGAATAGACATATGAATTTAGGATTTAGTCATTTAATCAAACAGTTCAATTGCATAGGCACAGACATGTTTTCTATGAATTGGGTAATTTTATAAAAAGAAGTTTTGACTGAACTTAATTAAGGGTTAGGTTTTTAAGGCTCTCTTGAGACATCATTGGGAGATTAATATCTAAAATACGGAGACGTGCTAAGACATTAGGCGTTTTCTACTTTTGCAAAACCAATTCGGAATTCAAGGAAAATAAATTAATTTGTTATAGAATATTTAGGAACCTGCATCGAAACTACATCCCGCCTTTCCCCCTGTCAAAAAGTCATTTATTTTAATTTCTGTTTTTATTTACAAATTCATAAATTATTTGTCTCGTTCACTAAGTAATATTAATTAGGTGGAATTAATTAAACAATCACTCCCTTGGGTACGATACTCGGACTTCATTGTCTATATTACTTGTACGATCCGGTACACTTGCCAGAATCCCAACAAGTTTTTGGCGCCGTTGCCGGGGAGTGATTTTGTTTTAATTAATTTCGGTACTAATTTAATTTTACGTAGTGTAACTTGTGTATATTTTTTTTATTTATTTATTTTTATTATTATGTAACATGGCTTATTCTCATGATGACATAGAATTTATCAAATTTATTTTGTTGGCACCTATTCCATCTTGTTTTGCACAAAATATTTTTGATGAGATTAAAGTTTTTGATGGTCTTTTAGAGGAGGTGGTACAAAAATCTTCTATTATGGAAGACCAAAGTGCTTCCCTTTCTAAACCCATAGAAAAAGAAGAAATTGTGCATGATGAGATTGAGGAAGTGAAACAAGATAAATTGAATAATGGGATGAGTCTAGGGGTTGAATTAGGGTCCACTTTGCATGATGAATTTTCTGCTCTTGCTAAATGTATTGGATTGCATGAATATGTGGAACCCTCAAAAAATTTTCCTTCAATTTACCCCTTAATTTTTTATGACTTCCCTGATACTCATGATGATGATAAGTCATTGTTCTCCTTTTCGGAGCCTGAAAAGGCAACCTTGCTAAGCCATAGAGTTTACACTTTCATAGACTCCATGCATGATGGAAAAGACAAGCACCATGTGATGATGCTTGGAGTGAAAAATGCACCATTTGACCCGGGAGGGTTAAAAACTATTTTTAAACATTTGCTCCAACATCATCCGTGCATATTTCCATGGGATCCAGGAATAACTTGTTATTGCTGCATAACATGGAAGTTGTGCTATAGGATTTGGGATCCTGGTGGATTCTCTTTAGTTTTGTAGTAGTGTAGGATTTAAATTTTTAATTAGAAGATTGAATAAAGAGTTTAGAGTTTTCTATATGTAACTGCTAATGAGGTGCTTTTAGCACCATTTTTAGTTGTTCATGTGACACAGGTGAATAAGTTTGGGGGAGTCTCCTCCATGGTGCATCAAGAGAGAATCCTGTGCTACAAAGGGAAGTCTCTAACTCCTTGCTTTTGTTTTTTTTATTTTTATTTTGTAGTTTAGGATAGATTTGTTGCTTGAGGACAAGCCACATTCTAAGTTTGGGGGTGAGGGTAACAAAATAAAAAATTTTCTGATCTTGATTTCTCCCCTGGCTTTGTGTTGGTTTGTGTCCTGGCATGAGTAGGCACTAATTCTAGGTGTTAGAGTTGTCCCTTTGATAGGTGTAAATGCTTGATTGTAATTTTCGACTTGTTTTACCCAGATACTAATTGGATTTAGCTTTGAAATTTTTTGAAAATTAGTTGTTTGGCAAACTTGTTGTGAATGATTGATTAGTGAATTGACCTTAACCAGTGAGATTTTGAGCCTACACACTTGAAGGAGTAATGTTTAATGAATATTGCGATGAAACTCCTATTTTTTTCACGAGTGTTGTTCGCTTTGACTATGTGTTCTAGAACTTGACTTGTGACCTCTTCAAAATTGATATTGGATTGCATGTATGAACATGATTAAGGCACTTAGGTTTGTGTTTTTGTGGCCTTCAACAAATTTTTGAGACATAATGATCCCTTAGTTGCCCACTTTGAGCTTTGAGATTTAAGGACTTTCTTTGGTACCTTACATAAATTGAATTATTCTTGTGAAGTACCTTTGAAATTGTGAATGAGCAATTAAGTGGAATGTTAGAAATTGGTGAAAGTGTAAGTGCTGAAAATTTGATGTTTCTATTTCTCTTCTTAAAAAAAAAAGAAAAAAGAGCAACAAATGTGCTAAAAAAATGAAAAGAAGAAGAGAATAGAAATAGAAAAGGAAAAAGAAAGAAAAGGAAAAATCAAGTGAATTGAGTTGTGATTGTGTAAATACCTTATTGCTCATTTCATAATTTAAAAGGGAAGTGTTGTGATTTCATTGATTAAGCCATTTGTTTATCCTTTTATTCTTTTATCCCACCTGACACTTTTAGTCATGGCCCCATTACCACCAAATTAAAGACCTTATGATTTGTGCATGTTTTCAATAAATTCAGTGGAGATGTAGGTCTATAGTCAAGCTTATGGTAACATACTTTCATTGTTTGAACTTGAGCGAATTGATAATTATTACCCATACACATGAGAGATATTGAGAGGTGGTGTGGTCACTAATCTTTTGCTCATTTTGAGTTTGTTTTTCAACTAGTTTTCATTGCGGTGATTTGCTAGTGAAGAAAGGTATCTTGGGTAGGCGAGTTGGAATTTATGGTTAGGTTGCTATACCTTGAGAGTGGAGAATCTTAGGCTCTGAATTTTTATTTTACTTTTGCCTGGGACATGCAAAATGCTAAGTTTGGGGGTGTGATTGGGGTCTAATATGTGATGTTTTTGTACTTTTTTTTGCCTCCCTTTTACATAGTAAGTGGCTTGTTTCTTGAGTAAATTGGAATAAAACAATGGAATTTTGTCTTTATAAGATTTCTAGAACCTTTTGATGTGTTTGGTTTGTTTTCAGGTATTTAAGCTCTTAAAACAATGATTTTTGCAAAGGAATGAAGAATGAGAGTTTGGTACTTGATTTGGGAAGAAAAAGAGGAAAAAAATGAAGAAAAGTTGACCGTAGTGCGCCCAGGCGCAGGCCATCACGCCCAGGCGCAGGATTTTCACGCCTGGGCGCGCAAAATGCGAGAAAGTGACACTGTTTGCTGTTTTGATCATAACCTGAGCTACGCTTATCCAAATGAGGTGATCTATATATCATTTTAAAGCTAAGGAAAATATCTACAACTTTTCCAGAAATAGCCTTGCTCAAATTAGTCCATATTGGGGGTCAAAATCAGTGCCGAAGTTGCTTCCAGACACAAATACGGGATTCTAGAAGGATTTTAATGATAAATTCTATTTATAGATAAGATTCTTAAAGATTAGTTTATTATAATAGGATCTTATCATATTATATTCAGATTTAGGATTAGTTTTATTAAAATAAAAAGCTTATCACATTAGATTGAAAATGAGGTTAGTTTTTATTATATAATAATAGGATTAGGATTCATTCCATGTAGAGAGACACTCATACAACTCCATAGAATAATAGTAGATTAGGATTTGAGACTTGGAGAAGGAACAAGGATTGGAGGTTTTTGTGAAGAACACGAAGTTAGCGCAAGGATTCATGGTAATTATTTTTATCATGTTTATTGTGTTTTCTCTTGTAAGTATGAACTAATTCCATCCTTGGGATGTAGGAGTAGATGTATGAAACCTTTTCAATATTTCTAGTAATAAATTAATTTTGTTTTCCGTTATTGAATTCTGTGTTTGATTATTCTTATTTGTTTCTCATGAAAGAAGCTGTTTCATGACTTTTGAAAATCCTTTATGAATAGACATATGAATTTAGGATTTAGTCATTTAATCAAACAGTTCAATTGCATAGGCACAGACATGTTTTCTATGAATTGGGTAATTTTATAAAAAGAAGTTTTGACTGAACTTAATTAAGGGTTAGGTTTTTAAGGCTCTCTTGAGACATCATTGGGAGATTAATATCTAAAATATGGAGACGTGCTAAGACATTAGGCGTTTTCTACTTTTGCAAAACCAATTCGGAATTCAAGGAAAATAAATTAATTTGTTATAGAATATTTAGGAACCTGCATCGAAACTACATCCCGCCTTTCCCCTTGTCAAAAAGTCATTTATTTTAATTTCTGTTTTTATTTACAAATTCATAAATTATTTGTCTCGTTCACTAAGTAATATTAATTAGGTGGAATTAATTAAACAGTCACTCCCTTGGGTACGATACTCGGACTTCATTGTCTATATTACTTGTACGATCTGGTACACTTGCCAGAATCCCAACAGCCTTGAGCAATTGAGACTTCAATTGAGCAAGTATTTCATCCCTCTGAAGTAAAAGCTCTTGTACATCAGGTGGATCATTTTCCTGAGGTTGGTATTTGAGAACTTTAGGGGCCTCTCTGCCATACACAACTTGGAATGGTGTTGTTTTAATACTGCTATGATAGGCAGTATTATACCAATACTCTACCCAAGGGAGTAATTTAGTCCAAGACTTTGGATTATCAAAGGTAAAGCATCTCAAATACATCTCTAAACACTTGTTTAGAGCTTCAGACTGTCCATCAGATTGGGGATGGTATGCAGTGCTCATATTCAGTGATGTGCCACTCAGCTTGAAGAGATGCTGCCAAAACTGACTAGTAAATACTTTATCTGTCAGATACAATGGAATTGGGGAATCCATGCAGTTTAACCACCACTTGCATAAAAAGCTCAGCCACTTGTTTGCTTGTAAAGTCTGCCTTCAAAGGAGCAAAATGAGCATACTTTGACAATCTGTCAATAACTACCATTATTACAGTAAAGCCAAATGATGATGGTAAGCCAATGATGAAGTCCATAGCAATGTCTTCCCATATCTGTTCAGGTATAGGGAGTGGCTGCAGTAATCCTAATGGTAATGTGTTGGCTGATTTTGCTTGTTGACAAATGAGGCAAGCTTGGACAAAGTCAGTGACATCTTTGTGTATCCCTTTCCAATAAACTTGAGTGGCAAGTCTAGCCATTGTTCTGGTTATGCCAGCATGGCCCCCTAAGGGTGAGCTATGATATTCCTGTAGCAATTTATCAATCAACTGTTGCTGCTTTGGAATGACCATTATGTGTTTGTAATACACAATTCCATCTTTGAAAATGTATTGAGTAGCTGCAGTTGTGCTTGACTGACACTCCTTGATGACTTGCTGAAGTTCAGTGTCATTCATGGTTGCTGTCCTAATCAATTGCAGTAAGTCTGGTTCAGATTTGGACCATGCCATGAAGAAAGACCTTGATAAAGCATCTGCAGCTTGGTTGTCCTTACCTAGTTTATACTCAACAGTGAAATCAAATCCTAAAAATTTGTGTAACCAAGCCTGCTGCTCTGGTGTTTGCAGAGATTGGTCTAGTAAATTTTTAAGACTTTTTTGATCTGTTCTGATAATGAATTTGTGGCCAAGTAAGTAGTGTCTAAACTTAGCAATTGCCTCAGTGATGGCATAGAACTCTCTGGTGTAGGCTGATTTGTTTTGCATTCTAGGACATAATTTTTTTGAAAAAAAGGTAATTGGGTGTTTATCTTGGCTGAGAATTGCTCCTATACCAGACCTAGATGCATTAGTCTCTAAGATGAAAGGTTTGGCAAAGTTAGGCAGAGTGAGCACAGAAGCAGAAACAATAGCTTGCTTGAGTTCTTGAAAAGCTTGAGTAGCTGTATCATTCCACAAAAACTGATCTTTCTTGAGCAAATCAGTTAAGGAACTAGCAATTGAGGCATAATTCCTTATAAATATTCTATAATAACCAGTCAACCCTAGGAATCCTCTCAGTTGTTTGATGTTAGTTGGTTTGGGCCATTGTAGCACAGCTTGGACCTTGTTGCAGTCCATTGAGACACTAGCACCAGAGACAGTGTGACCTAGATAATCCACTTGAGTTAATCCAAATGAACATTTGGAAAGTTTTGTATACAATTGGTGATGTTGCAGTATTTGTAGAACAAATTCAAGATGATGTAAATGGCTGTTCCAGGAAGGGCTGTATATGAGTATGTCATCAAAGAACACCAAAACAAATTTCCTAAGCAATCCCTGAAAAATGTCATTCATCAAAGACTGAAAGGTGGCAGGGGCATTTGTCAGGCCAAAAGGCATTACCAGCCACTCATAGTGACCTTGGTGTGTCCTAAAGGCAGTCTTGAATCTGTCAGTTGGTTTCACCAGAATGTGATGATAACCTGACCTGAGATCCAGCTTAGAAAAATATTTAGCTCCATACAATTCATCCAATAGCTCTTCATCAGTAGGAATGGGAAAACTGTCCTTTATGGTGACTACATTAAGAGCTTTGTAGTCTGTACAAAATCTCCAGCTGCCATCCTTCTTTTTAACCAGGATAATTGGAGATGAAAAGGGACTGGTGCTAGGAGTAATAATTCCTTCATTAAGCATATCCTGAACCATAGTTTCAATCTGCAATTTCTGGCTATGTGGATATTTATAAGGTCTTACTTTCACAGGACCAGTGTTGGGCATTAAGGGAATGGAATGATCATGTGATCTTGGTGGAGGTAATCCTTTAGGTTTGGAAAAGACTACTTTGTGAGTTTGAAGTAGTAAGGCAATATCTGGATCAACTGTGTCAGGTATGTCTAGCCAATCATCCATATCAGTTGGAGCTTGATTAACCTGAATAGAATACAGTTCAGCAATTGCTTTGGTCTGATGCATTCTTTTCAGTTGATGGTACTCAGCTTGCTGAGGTAAAGCAGCAGATTCACCTGAAATTGTGACTAGTTGTTTTCCTTGGTAGAATTTGATACTCAGAGCACTGTAATCAGCTATGTGTGGACCCAAGGTAGCCAGCCAAGCAGCACCAAGAATCAAATCAGCGCCAAAAACAGGTAACAGATGCACTGGTAGTTTCAGAATAGTGTTCTGGACAGTAACTTGTATTTCCCTCACTATACCTTCAGTGGACATAGCAATACCATTTCCTACCATAACTTGTAAAGCAGTGGTTGGATCAATTGGTAGCTTGAGGTAGTGAGCAAGTCTGGGTTGGAGGAAGTTGTCAGAACTTCCACTGTCAGACAGGATTTGTATCACCATGCCATTTAGCAGACCTTTTGTAACACCCCAAAATTTTAATCCCCGATTAATGAAATGTTAATTATAAATTAATTATAATTAATTATTCCCATATTAATCCTTGATTAAAATATGTGTTTATATAGTTGGTATATGTGTGTGAATTGATTTAATAAATATAATAAATGCCTAAGATGAGTATTTTGCATATTAGTCCCTGGGTTGGGACCTATAGGTAATTATAGGAAAGATTTTGGAGGGAAAGTAAATAAAATAATTATTTTTCAAAAATTGGGAAAAATACTCGAGTATTTTCTGAAAAACTCGAGTATTCTGGGTCAAACTGCACGAGTGAGTGCGTTTGATGAGTCACCGCCAACGAGTTCCTTCCGTTGACACGAATACTTCGTCGTCAACAGCTGAAGGGTGTCGTGTCGTGATGCATGATACCCCTCCATGTCTATAAAAGCTCATCAACCTCACTTGGTAGAGAATTTTGCTTAATCTTGTTGAAGTTAAAGAAGTTAGGGTTTCAAATTCGTCTCCTTCGATTCTCATTCTCTGTTCAGATTCAAAACACAAATCATACACGAATACAAAGCTTACATCTTGAGCTTTGTATAGAGAGTAAAATCGTGAGATTTGAGTGAGTGTGTTGAGAGAATTGGAGTTGGGAAGTGAAGCTGTTGCTGGACAAGTCTTGGTCTGGAGCTTACTTTGATCATTGATTCCGGTAAGCTCACGAACTCTTGAGTCTCAAATTCGATTCCTTTAGTTAGATTATGTTGCATAGAGTCTAGAAAATCTAATTTCCCCAATTTAATCTTCTGTTTCATGTACAAACCAATTCCATTTTGGTGTGGTACTCAAAATGCTCTGCATGTGGCATTTGAAGTTGGTCTGAGAATTTTGAAGCCTTTTTCTTGTCAATCCTTGTTTGGAAAACATCTGAGAGGTAAGAGGAAGTAATTATATTCACTAGATAGAGTTTAAATTCATTAATTGTGTTAGAGAGCCACCAAGAGGCTCTAAGGGCTTAGTTTGAATAGGAACTTTGGTTTGGAGACCAATCCATGCTCTATGACTGTGATGAGCAAGTTCTATATCATGCATGCAAGCTTAAATGAACTTTGTTTCATGAATATTGTGCTTATTTTGCAATTTGAAGTGTTGAGTTGCTAAATTGTATATTTCATGCATAATGGATTGATTCTCTGTCAAATTTGTTATTTGATATGAAATGAGTATGTTAACATGTTCAATATGTGGTATATGAACTATTGTGATCACTGTTTTGGGTTAAAAATGTTTAGAAATTGAAATGGCATGTAAAAACCAAGTTTCACTCTGTTCTGTCTGCAGATACTCGAGTATTTGGCTTAATACTCGAGTATTTCGTGGTGCACCAGAGTGAAAATTGGCGCACCAACTTGGGAATCAGATTGAACACTCGAGTAATGTATGAACTACTCGAGTATTCTGGGAGATGAAATACTCGAGTATCTCATGAATTACTCGAGTATATTTATGAAAACCTGAAACCCTAAATCTCTGAAAAGACATGAACGACTCGAGTATAATTATGAACAACTCGAGTAGAATCTGGAAAATGATTAACTACTCGAGTATTTTGGAGAAAACTCGAGTATTTTTAGTCAGATACTTAAAAATACCATTTTCAATTCTAAGTCATTTGGTAACTCTTAGAGGACAATAAACCAAGTGATCCTGGACTTAGAGGAAATTGATTGACGTTATGATGTTTTCATTTGAATAATGATACGTTGCTCGGGAGGCACGTAATGTATTAATAAAAGGATAAAACGTTAATCAATCTCTTTTAAGTAAGGTAATGCATTCATTCTGGAGTTTGGTTGGTAGGACGTATATCATGTTTTTGGTAAACATGTGGAGGGCCTCTGGGAGTGCCAATACGCTTGCTTGATGACACGTCGTTGACGTGGTCGGCTGAGGGAATGCCGATATGGTTATACCGTTTGGATGACGGTCCGTTTGGATGACGGGATATGCTCGGGTGGCATGGATACCAAGCTTGTCGTGTACATTCTAGGTGAATGTACGAATTGTTGTATACCTAGGAATACAACGCACTGTTGAGTGCTGGGTTGTCAGGGATGGACATCAGAGAGTGACATAGTATGATGGAGATAGGCTTGAGAGCTAAAGTCATGCATCATGCCACTCATTTAAATTAATTGTGATAAATGAAATAAGTGTGAGCATCCTATGTGCATTCATTAACTGCTAAGTGTTATATGTGATTGTTGTTAATTGATGCATATTTAAATATTCATATTGCACAATTTATTCTCTATTGGTTATGTGTATAGAATTGCTTACCCCTATGCCCTTGTAGGTGATGTCTCGTTACATTGCTTGCATCGAGATTCGGCCACTTCCTAGTGGCACATGGATCTATGAGGACCATCGCGCGGTGTTTGAGGGTGAGATAGAGGTTACCTTCTACCACCCGAACCCGTTGATCCGATTCCGTCCTTGTAGATTTAGGATTCCCATCATATACACTATGCATGTACCCCCGTTTTACACTTACCATGGACCACCTCCCAAGCGACCAGCTCGCTCTTACCATAGTTTTCGTTTTCGACCTACCCGCTCTCACCCTTTTACTTCGAGAGTCATCCGCGAGGAGACTCCCCCTTCTGATCCGAGGAGCCCAGTCAGGGTTTCACCATCCCCTGACCCGGTACCCAGTGGTAGGGTACACTCTCCCTCGGACGAGATCGAGGAGGATCCGGTGGAGGACGAGAGTGGGAGCGAGCCTGTCGTGCATTCTACGAGGAGTGACTAGAGGGACGATGATCCCTAGGTACATGCATATGGTATGTGATGAGGATCAGTGGATCCGATGTATGGAGGCTGTGGAGGAGACTTGCTGCTGCTGCTGTGTTGTTGATGATGCTACTACCTTACTACTTATGTTTCTTTGAGACTGCTGCTATCACTACTACTGCATCTGATGAGGCCAGATCTACGTGACCACCCTTGGAGTTTATGTTTTGATTATGTACATATATTGTAGATATACTTTTGGGGTACTCTAGGGCTTTGGTCATATCACTGTGTAGATCAGATTATGGACTTGTATTTTGAGATCTTGGAGACATGATGATGAGACTATGTATCTATGACTTTAACTGTATATAAAACCTATGTTTATATTACTAGTGACTGCATAGTCTGATAATTTCCGCTTACTCTGATTTAATCCCTTTAAGAGCTCGACTATAAACATTATTTGATGGTATCGGATTTATCAAACAAAGCAAGGGTAACTTTAATTACTTGTATGATACAAATACATTTCAAAAGAGCGAATGTTACCCTATTTGTGAAAAGATTTTAGAGATCGCCGAACTCGATACAAATGTTTTGAAATGGTTTAAAGTTTATTCTCCAAGAATTCCAAATGACGATTTGTGCACCCGCTTAAAAAGAAAATTTTATTTTCCATATTTTCTTAACACTCACAAGTCCATATATTATCCAAGATGAAACTTTAATTACTATATTATATTTGGATAATTTGGAAGGGTGTCACACTGAGTAGTATCAAAGCAAAAGTCAGATCCTGTAGTAGTGGAAGTAGTTCAGAAAGGTATCCATCAACATCAAGCAGGTATCTCCAAGGCAATTACATTACTTTGAATGTTTTGTTTTGTTTGTTGAGGTTTAAATACCCTTGATTTGTTTGTATCTTGTTTCTTTGAGTACAAGACACAATTGATTGTAGATTTAATAAATTTAAGATGGAGCCTTAGAATAGGTAGTGTAATGGAAGTTTCTTGGGTTCAACATATGTGACCATAAGCCCATAGCGCAGGTCTAATATGGCAACTAGAAACCAAAATCACACCAACGCGATGTTAGAAAGGATCACCACAGTGCTGGAAGCCATGCAACGACAGTCTCAACAACCATCTCAACCGGTCAACCCGTCTCATCAAGGTAATGTGGGTAACGCTGAAGCGAAGACTTTGGCTGATTTTAGAAGCTGTAATCCGCCAAAGTTTGAAGGAGGATTTAAACCGGAAGAGGCCAACAAGTGGATTCACACCATGCATAAGATCTTGAGAACGTTGGAGTGTTCTGATGTTCAAAAGGTGGCGTATGCAACCTACATGTTAGAGGAGGAAGCTGAGAACGGGTGGAATCACACGATGCAGCTTCTGCAATATGAAGGAAGAGAGGTAAGTTGGGGAGTATTCATGGAGAAGTTTCTCCAAAAGTATTTCCCTGAGGACTTGAGAAGGAAGAAGGAGGTGGAGTTCTTGCAGCTGAAGCAAGGAAACATGAGTGTGGGTGAGTACGTAGCTAAGTTTGAAGAGCTGATGAAGTACTCTCCATACTACCAGAACAATCCAGATGAGAGGAGTAAATGCATTAAGTTTGAAGGAGGCCTGAGACCAAAGTTGAAGTCGATCTTCAGTTATCAGCGGATTCAAAGCTTTCCTGCACTGGTGGATATGTGTAGGATGTATGAAGATGATACAAAGGCTGAGGAGGTGCAAGTCTTGGACAAGAAGGACAATCAGAGCTATGGACCTCAGAGGCGTAAAGGTTCCAACAACCGAGGCAAAGGTCCATATGATCGCCGAGGGAAAGGTAAAGGAAAAGCTGGTGGTTCTGATAGAAGGGACTATCGGAGCGAGGCTCCATTCTGTGACAAGTGCAAGCGCAATCACTATGGCCGTGTGTGTTGGGGGACAAGTGGTTGCTTTAACTGTGGAAAGCCGGGACATTTTGCAAGGGATTGCAAGGAACCGGCCAAAGCCAATTCAAGAGGAGCTGTTGAGAGACCTATGGCTCAAGGAAGAGTTTTCACCCTTAGTGGTGTGGAAGCAAGTCGGTCTTCTGATCTGGTGCAAGGTAAATACTTGCTTAATGGTCAGTTTTTTCATGTTTTGTTTGATTCTGGTGCAACGCATTCATTTGTTTCATATGAATGTGTAAACCGTTTAGGCTTAATCATGTCTGAAATGCCTTATGCTCTCAAAGTAGAAACACCTACCAATGCTCCTGTTGTAGTTTCTAGAGCATGTCTTAACTGTTGTATAGAAGTGTTAGGACAAACCTCTAAAGTAGATTTGATCTGCTTACCCTTAGTACAATTAGATGTGATCTTGGGAATGGACTGGTTAAGTCAAAACCAAGTAATCATTGATTGTGATAGAAAAGTAGTGACCTATAGAAACCCAAAACCCTCCGGCTACGTGTGCCTGTTCAACTCTGAGGTGGAGGAGAATGGTCCAAGGATGGAAGAGATCCCCATTGTCAGAGACTTTCCGGAAGTTTTTGCTGATGAGATCCCTGGTCTGCCACCAAGAAGAGAAATTGAATTCGGTATCGACTTAGTTCCGGGAGCTGGTCCCATTTCTATCGCTCCCTATAGAATGGCACCACCGGAAATGGCAGAAATGAAGAAGCAGATTGAGGAGCTATTACAGAAACAGATGATTCGACCAAGTGTGTCACCTTGGGGTGCTCCGGTTTTGTTTGTCAAGAAGAAATATGGTAGTATGAGGATGTGCATCGACTACCGGCAGCTGAATAAGGTCACCATCAAGAACAAGTATCCGTTGCCAAGGATAGATGACCTTATGGATCAAGTTCGTGGAGCTTCAGTATTTTCCAAGATCGATTTGAGGTCAGGATACCATCAGATCAGGATAAGAGAAGAGGATATCTCTAAGACTGCATTTCGATCTCGATACGGACATTATGAGTACGTCATGATGCCGTTCGGATTGACTAATGCACCAGCCATCTTCATGGACTACATGAATCGAATCTTTAGACCTTATTTAGATTCATTCATGGTTGTGTTCATTGATGATATTCTCATTTACTCTAAGAGCTCGGAGGAGCATGCTGAACACTTGAGAATAGTGTTGAGCATCCTGAATGAGAAACAATTGTATGCCAAACTTACAAAGTGTGAGTTCTGGCTGAAGGAGGTTAAGTTCTTGGGGCATGTGATTTCGGACAAGGGAATAGCCGTTGATCCGACGAAAGTGAGTTCGGTTTTGCAATGGGAGCAACCAAAGTCGGTCACAGAGGTGAGAAGCTTCCTTGGTTTGGCTGGTTATTATAGAAGGTTTATCGAAGGTTTCTCGAAGATCGCACTGCCTCTGACGAAGTTGACTCGGAAAGATCAACCATTCCTATGGAATGAGAAATGTGAAAGGAGTTTTCAAGAGTTGAAGGAAAGGTTGACATCGTCTCCTGTATTGGTTCTGCCCGATACACAGAAGAGTTTTGATGTGTATTGTGACGCGTCAAAACAAGGTCTGGGGTGTGTTTTGATGCAAGAAGGGCAAGTCGTCGCTTATGCCTCAAGACAGCTAAAAGTTCATGAAATGAACTATCCAACCCACGATCTGGAGTTGGCAGCTGTGGTGTTTGCCTTAAAGATTTGGAGGCACTATCTCTATGGCACTACGTTCCGGGTGTTCAGTGACCATAAGAGTTTAAAGTACCTCTTTGATCAAAAGGAGTTGAATATGAGGCAACGCCGATGGATGGAGTTTTTGAAGGATTATGAGTTTGAACTCCATTATCATCCTGGAAAGGCCAATGTTGTGGCAGATGCATTGAGTCGAAAGGCAATGCACATCAGTGCAATGATGGTCAGAGAAGCTGCACTGATAGAGGAATTCCGGGATTTGAGTCTGACGATGCAAATGGAGCCGACAAGTATCAAGATGGGGATGCTGCAGATTGCTAATGAGTTTCTACAGAGGATTCGGGAATTGCAACGCAAGGATGAGAAGCTCATGGAAAAGAGGAAGTTGATGGAAGAAAGCAAGGAATTGGAGTTTCAAGAAGGGAAGGATGGAATCCTTCGCTTTAAAACCAGGATTTGTGTGCCTGGTGATTTAGAAGTAAGAAGGATGATTCTGGACGAAGCACATAAAAGTAAGATGAGTATGCATCCGGGAGCTACCAAAATGTACCAGGACTTAAAGAAGCTATTTTGGTGGCCTGGTTTGAAGAGAGACGTAGCTGAGTATGTGGCATGTTGTTTGGTATGTCAGAAGGCCAAGGTGGAACATCAAAGGCCAGGAGGAGAGTTACTTCCTTTGGAGATTCCGTTGTGGAAATGGGATAGTATCTCGATGGATTTTGTGTCGGGATTGCCAAGGACATCTACTGGTCATGATGCAATCTGGGTGATCGTGGATCGTTTGACTAAGTCAGCGCATTTCATTCCCGTGAATATGCGCTACTCATTGGAAAAGCTCACTCAGTTGTACATCAAGGAAGTTGTTCGTCTGCACGGAGTACCATCAAGCATTGTGTCTGATCGCGATCCGAGGTTTACATCAAAGTTTTGGGAAGATCTGCATAGAGCCTTGGGTTCAAGATTGAAACTGAGTTCTGCATACCATCCTCAGACTGATGGCCAAACGGAGAGGACTATTCAGTCATTGGAGGATATTCTACGAGCCTGTGCTTTGGAAGGGCAAGGGAATTGGGAGCAGATGTTGCCACTCGTGGAGTTCACTTACAACAACAGCTACCCCACGAGTATTGGAATGGCACGATTTGAAGCTTTGTATGGGAGAAAGTATCAGACGCCGTTATGCTGGTTTCAAGTGGGGGAGAATTCTCTGGTTGGACCAGATTTTGTGCAAGAGACCACGGAACAGATCAAGATGATACAAGAGAAGATGAGGGCAGCTCAAAGTAGGCAGAAAAGCTATGCTGATAGAAGAAGGAAACCATTAGAGTTCGCCGAAGGAGACCATGTGTTTATTAGGATAGTACCAACCAAAGGTGTTAGTAGAGCCTTGAAAACTCAGAAACTATCACCTAAGTTTATTGGTCCCTATCAAATTCTCAAAAGAATCGGCCCAGTAGCCTATCAATTGGCTCTGCCTCCGTCATTAGCTAACCTTCATAATGTATTCCATGTGTCTCAACTTAAAAGATATGTCCATGACCCCACCATTGTCCTTAGAATCCAACCTGATGACTTAGAAATTTATGAGAACCTAACCTTCAAAGCTGTGCCAGTTCGTATTGAAGATCGAAGAATCAAGAAGCTTAGAGGAAAAGACATTCGTCTGGTCAGAGTCGTCTGGGTTTGTGGCGATGTAATGGAAGCATCGTGGGAACTAGAGGATAAGATGGGTCAGGATTATCCTGACTTGTTTGTATAAGTTGAATTTCGGGGACGAAATTCCTTGTAAGTGGGGGAGTAGTGTAACACCCCAAAATTTTAATCCCCGATTAATGAAATGTTAATTATAAATTAATTATAATTAATTATTTCCATATTAATCCTTGATTAAAATATGTGTTTATATAGTTGGTATATGTGTGTGAATTGATTTAATAAATATAATAAATGCCTAAGATGAGTATTTTGCATATTAGTCCCTGGGTTGGGACCTAGAGGTAATTATAGGAAAGATTTTGGAGGAAAAGTAAATAAAATAATTATTTTTCAAAAATTGGGAAAAATACTCGAGTATTTTCTGAAAAACTCGAGTATTCTGGGTCAAACTGCACGAGTGAGTGCGTTTGATGAGTCACCGCCAACGAGTTCCCTCCGTTGACACGAATACTCCGTCGTCAACAGCTGAAGGGTGTCGTGTCGTGATGCATGATACCCCTCCATGTCTATAAAAGCTCATCAACCTCACTTGGTAGAGAATTTTGCTTAATCTTGTTGAAGTTAAAGAAGTTAGGGTTTCGAATTCGTCTCCTTCGATTCTCATTCTCTGTTCAGATTCAAAACACAAATCATACACGAATACAAAGCTTACATCTTGAGCTTTGTATAGAGAGTAAAATCGTGAGATTTGAGTGAGTGTGTTGAGAGAATTGGAGCTGGGAAGTGAAGCTGTTGCTGGACAAGTCTTGGTCTGGAGCTTACTTTGATCATTGATTCCGGTAAGCTCACGAACTCTTGAGTCTCAAATTCGATTCCTTTAGTTAGATTATGTTGCATAGAGTCTAGAAAATCTAATTTCCCCAATTTAATCTTCTGTTTCATGTACAAACCAATTCCATTTTGGTGTGGTACTCAAAATGCTCTGCATGTGGCATTTGAAGTTGG
Organism: Crotalaria pallida; assembly: GCA_037953625.1. NCBI lineage: Eukaryota > Viridiplantae > Streptophyta > Magnoliopsida > Fabales > Fabaceae > Crotalaria > Crotalaria pallida. The sequence goes on from CM075655.1 coordinate 95,900,326, forward strand.
TCTGAGAATTTTGAAGCCTTTTTCTTGTCAACCCTTGTTTGGAAAACATCTGAGAGGTAAGGGGAAGTAATTATATTCACTAGATAGAGTTTAAATTCATTAATTGTGTTAGAGAGCCACCAAGAGGCTCTAAGGGCTTAGTTTGAATAGGAACTTTGGTTTGGAGACCAATCCATGCTCTATGACTGTGATGAGCAAGTTCTATATCATGCATGCAAGCTTAAATGAACTTTGTTTCATGAATATTGTGCTTATTTTGCAATTTGAAGTGTTGAGTTGCTAAATTGTATATTTCATGCATAATGGATTGATTCTCTGTCAAATTTGTTATTTGATATGAAATGAGTATGTTAACATGTTCAATATGTGGTATATGAACTATTGTGATCACTGTTTTGGGTTAAAAATGTTTAGAAATTGAAATGGCATGTAAAAACCAAGTTTCACTCTGTTCTGTCTGCAGATACTCGAGTATTTGGCTTAATACTCGAGTATTTCGTGGTGCACCAGAGTGAAAATTGGCGCACCAACTTGGGAATCAGATTGAACACTCGAGTAATGTATGAACTACTCGAGTATTCTAGGAGATGAAATACTCGAGTATCTCATGAATTACTCGAGTATATTTATGAAAACCTGAAACCCTAAATCTCTGAAAAGACATGAACGACTCGAGTATAATTATGAACAACTCGAGTAGAATCTGGAAAATGATTAACTACTCGAGTATTTTGGAGAAAACTCGAGTATTTTTAGTCAGATACTTAAAAATACCATTTTCAATTCTAAGTCATTTGGTAACTCTTAGAGGACAATAAACCAAGTGATCCTGGACTTAGAGGAAATTGATTGACGTTATGATGTTTTCATTTGAATAATGATACGTTGCTCGGGAGGCACGTAATGTATTAATAAAAGGATAAAACGTCAATCAATCTTTTTTAAGTAAGGTAATGCATTCATTCTGGAGTTTGGTTGGTAGGACGTATATCATGTTTTTGGTAAACATGTGGAGGGCCTCTGGGAGTGCCAATACGCTTGCTTGATGACACGTCGTTGACGTGGTCGGCTGAGGGAATGCCGATATGGTTATACCGTTTGGATGACGGTCCGTTTGGATGACGGGATATGCTCGGGTGGCATGGATACCAAGCTTGTCGTGTACATTCTAGGTGAATGTACGAATTGTTGTATACCTAGGAGTACAACGCACTGTTGAGTGTTGGGTTGTCAGGGATGGACGTCAGAGAGTGACATAGTATGATGGAGATAGGCTTGAGAGCTAAAGTCATGCATCATGCCACTCATTTAAATTAATTGTGATAAATGAAATAAGTGTGAGCATCCTATGTGCATTCATTAACTGCTAAGTGTTATATGTGATTGTTGTTAATTGATGCATATTTAAATATACATATTGCACAATTTATTCTCTATTGGTTATGTGTATAGAATTGCTTACCCCTATGCCCTTGTAGGTGATGTCTCGTTACATTGCTTGCATCGAGATCCGGCCACTTCCTAGTGGCACATGGATCTATGAGGACCATCGCGCGGTGTTCGAGGGTGAGATAGAGGTTACCTTCTACCACCCGAACCCGTTGATCTGATTCCGTCCTCGTAGATTTAGGATTCCCATCATATACACTATGCATGTACCCCCGTTTTACACTTACCATGGACCACCTCCCAAGCGACCAGCTCGCTCTTACCATAGTTTTCGTTTTCGACCTACCCGCTCTCACCCTTTTACTTCGAGAGTCGTCCGCGAGGAGACTCCCTCTTCTGATCTGAGGAGCCCAGTCAGGGTTTCACCATCCCCTGACCCGGTACCCAGTGGTAGGGTACACTCTCCCTCGGACGAGATCGAGGAGGATCCGGTGGAGGACGAGAGTGGGAGCGAGCCTGTCGTGCATTCTACGAGGAGTGACTAGAGGGACGATGATCCCTAGGTACATGCATATGGTATGTGATGAGGATCAGTGGATCCGATGTATGGAGGCTGTGGAGGAGACTTGCTGTTGCTGCTGTGTTGTTGATGATGCTACTACCTTACTACTTATGTTTCTTTGAGACTGCTGCTATCACTGCTACTGCATCTGATGAGGCCAGATCTACGTGACCACCCTTGGAGTTTATGTTTTGATTATGTACATATATTGTAGATATACTTTTGGGGTACTCTAGGGCTTTGGTCATATCACTATGTAGATCAGATTATGGACTTGTATTTTGAGATCTTGGAGACATGATGATGAGACTATGTATCTATGACTTTAACTATATATAAAACCTATGTTTATATTACTAGTGACTGCATAGTCTGATAATTTCCGCTTACTCTGATTTAATCCCTTTAAGAGCTCGGCTATAAACATTATTTGATGGTATCGGATTTATCAAACAAAGCAAGGGTAACTTTAATTACTTGTATGATACAAATACATTTCAAAAGAGCGAATGTTACCCTATTTGTGAAAAGATTTTAGAGATCGCCGAACTCGATACAAATGTTTTGAAATGGTTTAAAGTTTATTCTCCAAGAATTCCAAATGACGATTTGTGCACCCGCTTAAGAAGAAAATTTTATTTTCCATATTTTCTTAACACTCACAAGTCCATATATTATCCAAGATGAAACTTTAATTACTATATTATATTTGGGTAATTTGAAAGGGTGTCACACCTTTGAAACACAAGGTTCCTATACCAGTGGCTCCCTTAAGAACATTTAGAGATAAATGATGATCAATAGCCTCAGTAATCTCCTCAATTTCAGTTTCAGTTTGCTCTTCATTATCATAGTTAATTTCCAGGTACATGTATTGTTTATTAGGACATTTGTGACTTGTTGTGAACTTCTCATCACAAGTAAAACAAAGTCCTCTCTCCCTTCTCAATTGAATCAAAGTTGGTGACATTCTTTTGATATTTGTGGGTTTCTGGTTTTGAGTGTTTGGTTTCAGGTTTGGTGTTTGGAGTATGGGTTGTTGTGGTGGGTTAGTGAAGGATTGAGACCGGTTCTGTGTTGGGTTTGGTTGAGAGTTTCTGAAGGCTTGAGAGAATTGGTTCCTGGGTTTGTAGGCATACTTTTCCTCAAATAATCTTGCTAAGGTTATAGCTTTAAGGATTGTGGTTGGGGCTTGAGCTATCACTTCGCGTTTTAGATCTGGTTTTAGTCCACTAATAAAACAGTCCAAGAGTTCTTCAGCACTCACACCAAATATGTGGTTTGCTAAACTGGTGAATTGAGTATAATACTCATTAACTGAAGTTGTTTGTGTAAGTTTAAACAGAGTGGATCTAGGGGAATCAAAGGGAGAGGGTCCAAATTCCACTTCCATAGACTTAATCATAATAGACCATGAAAAGAAAGGGCTAGTCCTTTGCATCATTTGAAACCAGGGAATAACATCTTTTTCAAAATGAATTGCAACAATCATGATACGTTGGTCATCAGGAGTATTATGATAATCGAAAAATTTTTAAGCACAAAAAATCCAATTCAACATGTCTGAACCATCAAAGCATGGAAAATCAAGCTTCACGTTTCTTACCTGGAAGGAATTTGAGGGCTGTGTTGAGTTCGTTCCACCATATGGCATTCTCTCATTCAGATCTGCGATTTTGTTCCTGAGTTCTTCCATTTCTGCAGCATGATCACGGTCACGTTTGTTGATGAGATCCAATATCTGTTTGAGTTCACTGGATTCAACCATGGTGGACAAGATGAAAGCACCAATGTAACCTTAAGGTTCAATTAACAATGGATAATGCAAGAACTAATAGTACAGAAGAATTAAGAAGCTGAATTTAGTAGCTTAGAACGCAAGATAATGGAAATGTTGGAGCTGCACTTCCTTGAGTTCAAATGGGATCAAGGGAATCAGCTCCTCTTCATTAATGGAGTAAGTACAATGATGAGCTAAAGGGGAAAAACAGTACTGGAAGCAATGGGAAATTACACCAGGGGAGAGAAATAGAAACTTCACACATTGCCTAATTCTCTATGCTCACACCATCCATGCTTTTGTATTCCACATGGTATCCTCTCAAACGCGCATCTTTCCTCTGGCGCACGTGGGCAACATTCTCTCTCTCAGTTGCAGCAGACACGTGGCCATCATGAATAACGGCCTCATGATTGGCACTGCCCTCACTGATTCCAATTGCCTCATTGTTGGTGTCATTTTCTGGGCCTGGCCCCACAGTGTCTCCTATATTCGTTAAACATTCTGCAACCGTTACTTAAAATCTTGCATTTAACCTTGACAAACTCTGTTAAGCCTGCTTTGCAGCCAGGATATGCTAATAAGAAATCAAATTTCGAGCAATGGATAGTTAGTTGTTAACTCCAAAAGCACTCTGATCCCATTTTACTTCCATTTGAGGCATGTTGATGAAGTAGGGCATATGCTTAGGATTTGGTCACATGTTTCAATTGAAATGTGAAATTGTGAATAAAAAGGAAAAATATATATGCACACAAATGGAGTTGGAAGTATAGAATAATCCATGAATGGTGGATTCCATTTCATCTTCCACCTACTCTGATCAAGAAATGAAAGAAAAGTACTCAGGTCAGGAATCTCAGTACGTGACATACTCATGCTAATAATGATTTTAGATTTGTTCATATATATATAAATGAATGTGTGCGCACCTAGCCTCATTCTTTGGTTTTATGGAAGAGTCCACTATACTCCTCTTGTATCCATTGACATTATTCCAAGAACATGGCGTCAATGTCACCTACTGGCCTGTGTAAAAAGGAAAATGTTTAAATGACATATGTATTTGACATTTGGGGGTGACACCTGCCTTTTTGGGTAAAAATTGGTGGGTCATGTAAGAAAGAGAAACTGTAGGACCCACCAGTTTTTGCCATAAAAGGCAGGTGTCCCTACGGATGTCAAATACAGATGTTTATGTAACTTGGTGTAAAAATAAGGAAGCCACTCTTTCACTGCTGTCCCTCTCAACTAACTCTTTTATGGTACTATAATGGAAAGAGCTGGAGAAATGACTAGAGATGAATCTTTGCTAGTATTATACGTTCTGATTGCCATCATTGCTCAATTGGTTTCATTGCTACCACATACAGTACTAACCTTTTCGGATTAAAGCAGCTTGCATGATAAACTTGCCACTTCCATTTTCTCTCATGGAAAGCTACCTTGCTCATTCAGGATAAAATGATGAGAAATTTAAGGTACGTACGCAGGAAGATGCACAAACCATAATATTGTCTACTGCAAGTAATATATTTTTTTAAACCAAAGATAAATATTTTGTGACCGATAGTCAAACACTATAGATCTGTTTCGAGACGCAGAGATCGATCATCGAAGTGATTTTTGTCATTACCAATAAAATTTTTTCATACACAAGCATGAATCAAACCTTTAACATCATGTTTAAACAACTCAGTAATCATTTACCAAATGCACTGGACTTTATAAGTGTTATTGACTAATAAAATGATTGCTAATTGTATGATATATATATATATATATATATATATATATATATATATATATATATATAGGTCCACATCTATAGCTTAACCAAATTCTAAAGTGTTATACTCCCTCCGTCTCATAAGGATGATAAAAAAGGCTAAATTTTTTGTCATAAACTATAGTTAAAATAATTGATGAAAAGTTTAGAAATTGTATATTTTGAATTATGATTGGTTGATCCATGCAAAATGCATTAAATTAGTTATTTGATAATTGGTTGGTGTGTTAGACAAACCATTAAATATATGTTTCCATAATTTTTTGATTTTGAATTTTTTAACCATCCTTGTGGGAGGGACGAAGTATTTATTATTATTCTTCACTAAAGCTGATTAATTTGTCAAACTATAACACATTTAGCCAGGACTACATGTATAGGTTTGTACAGAGTGATTTGACCACATGATGAAAACGAAATTGCAAGAAAATCACACCTTTTTTCCAAACAAATTAGGTTTAGCTACTTTTCACTACTGTTTCATCAATTATAGGTTACCATATCATGTCAGTAGTTGTCCTATTATCCTTAACCTCATTACTGTTTTGTTTGCTTGTATAAAAAAAAATGGGAAGAGAAAAAATGAGAAGAAAGAAATAGGGAAGATAGATTATGGTGAAAAAATGAGTAGATTTTATAGTTGTTTGGTATGAGAGAAAATGTGAAGAAATTGGGAAGAGAGAAAAGTTGAGTTTTCTTTCATTTTGTTTGGTTGAAGAGAAAAATGGGAACAGAGAAAACAATAAATTTATCAAAAGACAACTATACCCTTATTTTACAAAACAGAAATAAATATATTTTTTTCTTTCTTACATGTATGTATATTTTATATAACCAATTTTTTTAAATTCAATTATTTATTAAATAATAAAAATTTCGAGTCCAAAATATTAAAAAAACAGTTTTTTATTGAAACAAAAATGCTTTATTTTTTTTCAAATTAAAAAATTCAAAAAAGAAAAGAAAAGGTCACACAAAATGAATAAATGAAGGATAGATGAGTTATTTTATATGTCAATTCCATTTTTCTCTTCATTCTCTCTTCTATTGGGAAGAGAAAATATTTTCTCATGGAACCTGCCATATTTTCTCTTCCCCTCATTTTCTCTCCTGTACCAAACGAAGAAAAAACAAGGTTCCCCAAAATCACCCAAAACAAACACACCCGTACCAAGAGATTTGAAGTTAAAAAAAATAATAATTAATGCAATTCATTAATTAAAAATAAAAATTATATATATTTGCATTAATATTTTTTTTATTATTAATGAATCACTTATTTTTTTCTTAATAATTTAATATATTTTTTCTTAATTATTCAATCATAAACACAATATACTATTTTTAATAAACTTGATTTATTATTTTTACTTTAATTTTTTTACTTTAATTTGCTTGGGACAAAACTTTGTATGTTTGTTTACCAAAATTATCATCAGACGGAGGGAGTACATATTAGCAAAGAAACAATAATTCTATAGCTAAATTTTATTATATCTAATTAGTTACACTATTTATTTTATACGTAGTGCTCATAGAATTTTTATCTCACGTTTCATGTATATTGTTCTTTTATAAATCAAATGCATAATTTGTTTCAAAAAAAAATAAATAAATAAGTAAATCCAATGCATAATTAATACTACAGTTTTTCCGAACTATACCCTTATTTATCATAATATCTTTTTCACCCCCAATATCTCAATCTCTTCAATAATGATTACAAAAGGGTATTATAGTCAAAATATCACAAAATCTTACACCATTGCATCATTTATTAAAACCCGTCCATAATCTTAAAACATGCTACACATGAAACAGAGAGAGTAAATCTTGTAGCGTGTTAGACTATCGGCAAGTATACTGGGTCACAAATAATATAAAGTAAGTGAAATTATCGTTCCACTCGGGGATTGCAAATTGTTTCTAATAATTCTTAGGTGAATAGTAATTACTACGTGAAACTTGAGTTTTGTTTAGATGTTGAGAAAAGAATGTAGAAAAAGGTAGAATGAGACAAAACAGAAAATAAAGAGTATTTAGAACAATTTTGAAAAAGGTTAGGAACATAGTTTCATTGCAGGACCTAAGTTACTAATTATGAATCTTATTCTGTTTTTCCCTAAATCCACGACATTCCAGATGTAGTAAAAACCAGATCCCTCTGTGAATTTACGTTTCTTATTCATATGAGGACCCTTAATCCCTTAAGTGATTTTGACATACGAATAACCATTAATTAAGCACACTGGAATATATAAGTCATATAATCCCTAGTTGTATCCTTGCACACTAGGCGGTTATAATGTTTGGAAAAACGACCTATTCTAACCCTCAAACCCCTCTTGTTGGATTTGAGATTCAAAGCAAAACATAAATTAGCTACTTTCATGAATTGTAATTAAAACACAACCAAACAATAGATTTGAAGGAAAAACTGGAAACATAATTCAAATAACTATCTCAGCATCCATACAATTACACCATATTCCTAACAAAAGGTTTAGTTGCACATAATGGGAGAAGAAATACAAGAATTAAGAGAAGAACTCATAATCATAGACAATAATGAATTTACCCCAAGAGATCTTCAAACCTTCAATTGGATTCCTCCAACGTTGATCTTCAATCCTTGCCTTGCCTCCTTGCTCTCAATGATATGCTTCTAACCTCTCTTCTCTAATCCTAATTGCTTTCAATATTCTCTATTGTATTTGAATTGCTCCCTAAACCTAATGCTAAATCCCAGTATATATAAACAAAGCTAAACCTAAAATAAATCCAAAATAAATCTCTAAATAAATCTATCTATAAATAAATCTTAAAGATAAATCTTAAATAAATCTAGAATAATTAATCTAGAATAAATCTAAAATAAATTTAGAAGATAAATTTATCAGAATCCTTGAAATAATCTTCAATATAGATAAGCCCAACTCGTAGCACTCATGCCTAGGCGCAGCATACCCACGCCTGGGCGTGGGACCAATTTCCTCCAGCTCGTCTAGCTTCCTACGTGACTGTCATGCCTAGGCACAACATACCATGCGTCTAGGCGTGACTCCTTTTGAATTGTCTAAGTTTTTCTTTATTAAATTCTGGCTTTTTGCACCCCAGCTCTTGATATTTAAACCCCATCATGGACAACACTTAAGAACACCATTTCTCTCCATTCTAGCTCCAATCTCAAGGTCTTCAAAGCTCATTTCCATTCCAAAGCATAAATCATCAAATAAAGTTTCAAATTCCTGAAATCAAACCCAAAACAGATAAAAACGTTCAAGGATTCTAAATTACCTAACTTTCCTAAAAATATAACAAAACCTATTATTTACTTAAGAAACAAACCAAATACATAGTAAAAGGGAATTAATTACTGCTCAAAAACACTATATATCAGACTCTCATCATAGCGCTCTACATTGTCAAGTTCATTTTGCGTTGAGAGTGAGTGACAGTTAACAAATCGAAGGATTCTCTTTTGGAAGTCCCACATCGTTTGCCTCGTAATATGTGGTATAGTTTAAATACTTGTTGGCTTACTCCACTCATTGCCAACTGTTTTTGAGATGAAACCATAACATGATATCAGAGTCAGAGCTCAACTTCTTTCTGATTGTTATGGGTCAATAGTTACCCAAGCCAACGAATGACCTTTCTTCTTCATGGGTCAATAATTATCTTTTGTCTGGTCCGTTTGGTTTCGTTAAAGAGGATGTGTTGAAAGTTCCAAACTACTCTACTAATTTCCAATTAGTTTTAAAATAGAACCTTTAACATTTCCCAATGTGAGAAAGAAAAGGATAGAGAGACTTCACCAAAGTGGAAATTAATTTCGGCATGTTTGCATTGGAATAACAGAATAGGTGGAGTGGGGATTGGAGTAAATGATTGAACAAGACAAGTTGTAAGCGGTGGTCCATATTGAAACCTACCCCAGATAGGCCCTGCTCAAGAGAAAGCTCCTTCAAGCAAGTGTGCAAAGATGAGCCGTACCCATCTAAAAATTTCTTTGCTCATGATTAACTACACCTACTATCTCACTCAAGATATTAAATTGAGGTTGTAAGAGCATTTCCAATGATAATCTTAGACACTGTATACTGTACTCTAGAATAAACATATATATATATCCACCCTAAATTTTCCTTTTTATTCCAATTTCAAATTTATGTTAAGCATATATCATATATATATATATGCTTAGATAAAATTGATATTGGAGAAAAAAAATGAAAACTATGCTTATACCACACACATTTATTAATGGGGCAGGCATATCACTTCAATATCATTCCATTTGTAAAATTATTTTTCCTAAAAAAAAAATAAAATTATTTTTACTATCACTTCATTCGTCATTCGTTAATAATAGTTAGTATTGGCAAAACGGGTCACAGCCCACGGGCCCCACCCGCAATTTTTTGCAAGCAGGGCACAAGTTTTGTCAAAAAAAATTAAATGCGGGCGGACATTATTTTTTGCGGGCGGGCTGCGGGCGGCTTGCGGGCTTGAATATTTAAAAAATAAATAAAACCACCTTAGCGTCACACACTATTTGCGGGCATTTTGTGGGCGAGCGGGCCGCCCACACCTTTTTTTTTTAAATTTGTGCTAAAAATAAAGAAAAAATATTAGTTTAATTTATTTTTTAAATGCGGGTCGCCCACGGGCCGCCCTGCCCGCAGTGCGGGCGGACAAGGCCTAAAAGTTAGGCCCTAAATATTTGCCCGCCCGCCCGTTTTTGCCTATACTAATAATAGTACATGTAAATGATGTTTAATTTGTTAATACTTGATAGTATAAAATCTTGCACTGTAAATACACATTCCTCAAACTTAAATAATAAAATTTGGCCGGTAAAATTTAAAAGTGAATCCAATATTTTGATAGGGATTAAACTGTCCCAAAGTTGTTCTTAAAAGGAGATCTACATATAAATTTTGAAAAGAACTTTGATCAATATCTATCATACAAAGTCAAAATGATAGGATTTTAACCTATCTAAATTAAGAGAATAGGATTGCAGAAAATTATAGAACATGTTCTGTCGTAGAATTATTGGATATGGACTATCTGGCCAAGTATCGAGCAACTCTACCTGTTGATGTCAGATGTAAGATGGGCACCTTGGATACCAAGATACCCACACTCTGGTCGTTTTCTTGGGTGTTGTTGTGTGAGCCAGTAAGATGCATACCTGCTTGTCTTACCAGGCTTTATATATGCATACCCGCTTCGGTGGTGTTGATTGCTGCCATCATGAGGCAGGTGAAGTTTCTTGTAAACAGCAGAATATAATGGCGGGTATCATAACGTGCAGGATCCAATGATCAACAGGATAACGAATTTCCTTGGATTCCCTGACACGTGCAACTGACATGATGGCTTCTTACCGGTATGCCGGTATCAGTTCCATTGGGCTACTAAGGCCTCTTACTGGTATGCCGGTATCAGCCCCCCTTGGGCCACTAAGGCCTCTTACCGGTATGTCGGTATCAGCTCCGTTGGGCCACTAAAGCCTCTTACCGGTATGCTAATATCAGCTCCGTTGGGCCACCAAGGTCTCTTACCGGTATGCTGGTATTAAAAGACTTGGGCCTCTATGGCCTCGTATCGGGATACCGGTTTAATGGATACGGTCCATAACAGTAGCCCCCAAGTCAGAGTTTATGAATGTGAGCCATGACATTTGAGTAAATTCATTAAGTCTTCTTTTTCTTCAACTCCTTTTTAGGATTGTCATTCCCCAGGTGTACCGATATCATGATTTCGAAATGTTAATCTTGCCTTTTATAATCTGATAAAAAATTTTGCCTCGCTTCTTGCACCAATGTTTCATAGTCTCAAGGGTTCAGTCTTTGAGGAGAAGATTCCTTCCTGCTATAGGTCACACTTTGGTCCTCTTCTGACACGACTCAGACCTTTTAATGTGACCATTTTCTGGTCCTCTTTCTGCTGTTCAGAAAGGCATATGTTCCCAAGAAAGGGGGAAATTCGGACTACTGCCTCAAGATATCCAAGGGAAAGAAAAGCTCAGCCTTTGTGAGGCATTGATTGAGGCTCAGCTTCTGAAGACATACATTGATTGAGGTTCGGTTTCTGAGGAGATAGGAAGATGCACTGATTCAGCTTTTGAAAAGATAAAGAGGTGTTGTCAACCATCATGACTTATCACTGCCTTTTTCAAACTGATATGACCTTTGAGTGGCTTTCATTAATGCAATCACCCTTTCCCTAGCACCTCCCTGAAACCGAATTCCCTCCATAAATAGGAAGAACTCTTAGTGAAAAAAACATACTCTTCACTTTACTCCACATATTCTTACGAATTAATCAATCATCTAAATAACAAGAGTTATCCCGATAATAGAAAAAAATATATAACAAGCTTTATTAAAAAAAAAGAGTTTAATGATAATGCACTGTTAGTGTAAACCTCCTTTACACAATCATCCACTCATATTATGTCACATCACCCTTCTTTTTTTGAAAATCACTTAATCAACTTTTTATTCAGTTGGAAAGTGAAAAGCAAAAAAGTTTCAGTACTCTTACTCCTCTCCAAACCTTGCGGCAGCCCTCACTACGTTTCTTCTTCTTCTTCTATCAATACATTTCATCTTCTTCCTCTGTCAATGGCATCCTCTTCTTGAAACAAAAACCATAATCATAAAACCAAAAACCAAAACCCTTCCTCATTCCATCTTATCCTCTCAACGCCATCTTCTACTTGAAAACAAAACCAAAAACTGTTGGAAACCAACAAGCGGCCTAACAATCTACTAGAGGGGGGTGAATAGTAGTTGGAAGCAATAATATTAATTTTTTCGAATATAATTGAAATATATGAATAATGTTGCCTGATTATTTTTAAAAGAGTCGGTTTTGTGCCGAGCAGAATGAGATAATAGGTTATCTATACCGATAATCGATTATCCGAGCAGCAACACACAAAAACCAGTTTCATAACGGATTCACAGCTAGCACGATTTGAGCAAATTAAGGTTTGACGAGGATGACTAAAAATACTCGGACAATGCAGAAAATGGTAAATAAAAGAAACACAAAAATTTTATACTGGTTCACTCTCACCCTTGAGAGCTACGTCCAGTCCCCCCTAAACCTTAGGGAGCTTTTTACTCAAAATCAATTTAATCGGTTACAGGAATTACAAGTGAACCTCACTCAACCTAACCCTTTCAATAGTGTACCAAACCCTTGAAATCTACCCCAATTAAATTGATGACTGAAGAACCTCTTCAGTACTTCCACAGACGGAGCTTCTTGAAACCTTCAATAGCTCCTCCTCTTGCGGTGAAACCTTCACCACCACTCTCGATGAAACCTTCACCACCACTCTCGATGAAACCTTCACCGAGCCTCAAATCCGAGATCGTAATTTGTTGTTGTTTGTTGTATGAGCTTGCACCTTCTTGATTTGTGCGGATTACAACTCGAATCAATACATGCAGAAACTCAATTGAATATTATTCTGAAAGTGTGAAAACCAATTGAGTATTCGGTTGGGAAAGAAAATGTCTGTGTGTCTGCTTGTCTGTTCAATCCCTGTCCGTAATCATACGCTCCCTTTATAATCTCCAAAATCCCCAAAGATCAGGGAGGAAATGGAGTCACCGAATTAGGAAAGATTCTGGGAGTAATTGCTTTTCCAACGATCACTTTGAATTAGATTTGATTTCAATCAATCCCGTCTGAACAATAGTTAGTGAACTCGACATCTGTCAAAGCGCCTTGCTGAGCTACGGGACTTGTATAGCGGATCTGATCAAAGTCTGACCGAGCTGATCTTACGCCGACCATTTTGCACTGAGATTAGGAGCACCGACCGATCCGATCTTCTGCCGACCAGATAGCACTGAGACTATGAGCACGGATCGATTCGATCTTCTGCCGACCATATAGCACTGAGATTCGTAGCACACCGAGCACCGAGCTCATCAAATTAATTGACTTCATTCGAACAGTGAGCTGATTCATTTGTCTCCATCGATTGACCGAGGACAGAGCTAGGTGCCGAGAACCGAGCTCATCAAAGTAATTGACTGGCCGAGCATACTGAGCTGATACGTTTGGCTTCATCAATGGCCGAGATCCGAGCTCATCTGTAACACCCTAAACAATAATTACCCTTAATTGCCCGAAAAATTAGGATTTAAAATTTCTTTTCATTAATACAAAAACATCAGAGTTATAAAGCGGAAGACTTAAATTCGATTAAAGCATAAAAGTTCAATAACTGCTACACCGAGTTCATATTTCAAAATACAAGTTCAATAAAAGTTTAGATCGGTCCAACTAGGCAATCCGAGGTCAAAATACAAAAGAGTGTTTTAGCTCGGCCCAACTGGCCGAGACCTGACAAATTCTCCTACTCTAAATAACTTACTCTCCCTGTGAGGGAGAGTGATCCTGCTCGGCCGGGGACTGCGCCTACTCGGGCTCACTACCTGAAAAATGGTAAGGAGGTGAGCATTACACAGAACTTAAATAAGTAGTTTCTAAAATGCCATACCGAACTACCAAGCCAAACACAAGTAGACAGTTAGCATATAATAACAAGTAATCAAATCACATGCATACGTCATCATTAAGCTCGTTTCACATCGTACAACATCAATTAGCTCGGCTCATATCCTACCATCTAATTTAGCTCGGCTCACATCATAACCTAGTTTATCCATTACCTATTAGCTATACTTCGGCACATCCTACAGATTCCCCTTATACTCGTTCCATAAATCTTATACTCGACATCTCGGCCACTATCCTCTTACCTCAGTAACCATCTCTATCTCGGACTCATTACTCATTATTCCATTTTCACATAGTTTACAATCTTTTACTCTTCTCGGATGCATACACCCAATGCTTGTCTTACACCATTTAAGGTCGGATATCGGAGTGTCCATAACTGTGAGTACCCAGTACCCGTCTTACAGCTGCACATACCCGGTAGGCGTCTTACGCGATCAATGCACGCACCCAGTACGCGTCTGCTATGACTAGGAGCACTACCGCCGATCATTCTATGGAGTTAGGAGTGTCCATAACTGCGAGCACCCAGTACTCGTCTTACAGCGGCGCATCTCGGCGACTTACGCGATCAATGCACGCACCCAGTACACGTCTGCTATGACCAGGAACACATCCCACCGATTCCGTGTTCGGAACCTTGTGTGAATCATAACTGCGAGTACCCAGTACCCGTCTTACAGCTGCACATACCCAGTATGCGTCTGACGCGATCAATGCACGCACCCGGTATGCGTCTGCTATGACCCGATCACACAACCATTTCTCTTTTATTCCTCTTATCCTTTTAACCATTTTAGTTCGGCCTATCTCGACTCAACCTCTTAGTCTTTTTAACCATTTATTTAGCTCGGCCTCTCTCGGCTCAACCCTTTAACCATTCCCCTTTTTCCTTAACCTTTCTCATTATCTGACTTATTACTCTATCTCCCCTACTATCCATATTTACCATTTTCTCAACCCATTCGCAACCTCTCCCAGCTCGGCCCAACTCGGCCACAGATATAAATAACAAATATGAAAGCTCATAAACATTTATACAACAAAGTTCATAAAAACCTATACACCAACAACAATAAGAATAAAAGCATTCAACCAATCCATCAACATACAGCATAAAACAATATTCCTCCCTACTTCAAACTCATGTTTCTAGTTCATTTATTAGTTCCCTTTACCCTTTTTACCATTTCCTTTCTAACATTAACCTAGATCCATTCCCTAATCTAACACCCACTCTTAGTACCCTTTATGAACACCCTAGAAACCCAAACTCAAGTAGAGGTAACACTCACTCCTTACCTCAAAACGTGAGAGATAAGAGTTGAGAGTTTGAGTATGGCTTTCCTTGACTTTGACCTTGTGAGCTTAACACCCTTTGAATCCTTGCTTCCAAGCTGCACGCCGGCTGCCACACGATCCAGGGAACGCCGGACTGGAACGGGAACGGAGAGAAGGAGGGAGAGTCTCCAACCAGTATAGCTTGGTGGAGGAGAAGAAGAGATGCTCGTGAGAGAGAGAGATCTCCGGTTGGTAGAAGAGAGGGAGGAAGAAAGTGGGTTGGGGTTTGGTTGCTGGAATTCCAAAGAGAGAGAGAGAGAGACGTAGGAGAAGAAGAATGAGAGTGAGAAGTAAAAAGTGTTGTGTTATGTGTTGGGATTTTCTTTTATTCATTTAGGGGAAATATTTGTGTGGTCCTCATTGGAGGCTTCTTGGGGAAGCTAGAATGTGTGGTCAAGATTCATTGGCTTCCAAAGGAAGCCATGAATAGTACTTGAAAGGGACATAAAGCAATGACATAAAGTGAAGGATAGTACCGTACGGATGGTACGAAAACCAAGGGACCAACAGCTCAACATGAGCTGGCACGGAGGAGCTAGGACGTGTCGGCTAGGACACGTCGGTTCGGTATGTCGGATCAGCAGTAGTCCGAGCTTCCTTCTTGGATGGTAACGTGAGGTGCGCTGAGGTCGGCTAATCCGAGCTTGACACAGGTTTCGCGTTTGATTCCCATCTAGCTCGGTTCATATGCACACAATCTCATCTAGCTCGGCCGGGATCGGACCGAGGTCCAATGCTTACATACTAGGTCGGCCTATGCTTCCTATCACCCTATGACCCTTGTACAATTTCCACAGCTTAAACCTATCCTTAAATAAATATTCATATATATATATATATATTATTTTATAAATTTATTATTTTATTATTAATTTCTAGGATGTTACATCATCAAAATAATTGACTGGCCGAGCATACTGAGCTGATACTTTTGGCTTCATCGATTGCCGAGGACCGAGCTTGACTTCATCAACACAGCGAGCTGATTCATTTGTCTTCATCAATGGTCGAGGACACAGCGAGCTGATGTATTCGACTTCATCAATGGCCGAGGACCGAGCTCGACTTCATCAACACAGCAAGCTTCATCATATGGCCGAGGACACAGCTCGACTTCATCAACACAACGAGCTGATTCATTTGTCTTCATCGAAACCTCTTTGATTCTACAAAAACATGAACCATAAAATCATGATATCTTGGTAGATTGTGCAAGCACCTTGGTGCAGTTTAGTAACAATGGCTTACCACTGAGGTGGGGGTCCTAATCTAAGGCTAAGTAGAATATTGGCAGCGACAAGCACAAGGCGATTTCAGAAAATGGGTTACAGCATGAAACTCGAAGTCATGGATTACAGCATGAAACTCAAAAATGGGTAACTCATCACTCTTTCTTTCTTTCTCCGCTACTGTTGATATTTTTTGAATTAATTACTGTTGACAGTGGAATTAGTTACGGTTAGGTGATCTTTTGAAAATAGAGACAATGGAATTTGAACTATTATTTGGGATTTTGTTATTATATGGTATTATGGCTACCTTGTTTAGGAAAGACATTAGCCAACTCATTAGCTTCCTTGCAATTGGGCATAAAGCACACATTTTACAAGTATAGCAAGCAATTTTTCATGTTTTGAACTACTGAAACTTATTTTACATAAGTGGTATCTAGTATCTACCATTTTGGTATTATAAAAATGTTTTGAACTTACTTATTTTAAATGTTTATGATGTTAGTTTTATAGTCAAATTATGATGATTAACTGGATTTTGAATTGCTTCTTGTAGCTTGAGACTTATGGATCATCTTGATCATAAGCTTTGTGATTGATTGAAGCCTGATCAAAGCAAGATGTAGAAAGCGAAGTTTCTTGTGAGACCTTCACTAAGATTAATGTGTGCACCTCAAAAAGCCATTTTAGACTATGAGAAGATTACACATCACAAACCAAGAATTGAAAGGACTTGAAGATAATTTTAGACTATGCCATTAGATGAGATGTTTACTGTCTTGTTAAATAATTTTAAGTTGGAGTTTTGTAGATATCTTTGGTGTCTTGTTAATGAATTTGTTGTAAACCATAAAAGGTCAATGCAATCAGCAAACCTTTATAGTGATGGTTGTACATCATATGGAATCAGCAAATCTCTGGTGTCTTGTGAGATGTATTATTGTAGTTTTGTATGTGCAGCATGCTTCACTATGGTGAGATTATAATAGTAGTAGGTTGTATAAGTGGTTATAATAGTTCATAAATTAATGTTATTTGTATTCTCAGATGAATTCAAGAGCCATTTTGTATCACATTCAGTTAAGGCAATCAATTTCGCTTGTATCATTGTGTGCAGAACATTTATGTTGTATTGCAGGCATCAGTTACGTTGTTTTATATGTTGTTTGGCTAAGAAAGCTTATAACAACATGCTCATTCTTTTAGATCTAAGCTTAAGTGTCACTTGTGATTGCTCCAATCTACAATTAATATTCACTGCATTATTGGACTTATCCCTCTGTCCAATAATATGCACAAATATAATATCTACGTATTTTTTGTAGATTGTATGATAATTAGGACAAATTATTACTTGCTTATATTTACTCTATTTATCCTATTCTACAGTTATACTTGGTCCCTCTGCTTTCATCACAGGTCTCTTTAAAAATCTTGTCAGGACATACCGCAAGCTTTTCAGCTCGAGTCACTTGACATTCCAAAAAGCACAAATAAAACACAAACCAACTTATAACAATTCTTATATTGTTATTTGAAGCCTGCAGATTAAATTCTTTCTCGTTATTTATTAAAAATAAATTAAATTCAAGGCAACATTATCTAAGCCAATTGGTAAAGATCAGACCAAGCAAGACAGCAAAGCCATTTAATAAAAAGTCCAGCATTATTGTCAAATGATTAAATAAGAAAGAAAAGATCAGCAGTGTGACATTTTTATGATATAGCATCTTGCTTGCACCTCTATTGCCACGATACCATTGCATATCATTAAACTCAATATATAAATACCAACGGGATATTTTTATAAACATTCTGCATGCAAGAAACAAAGCCTAGACCATAATCATATAGTTATGCATATGTGTATTTAAGAAACAAAGCAAGTACTCATTGATTTTTTTTATCAACTCACTGATCTATTGCTATAAGTACTCCCTCAGTCCCTTGCATTATAATTATTTGATACAAAGTTAAAAAACAAAGCTCATTATTGATCTATTGCTAACAAATATAAAACATCTTGAAATTGATAGCAGCAACAATAGCATTAAAAAGAATTAACAAAGAAGTATAAGTAGCAGAGTTCTTCCAATCAACTTGTGGCAAAATTTAAAAAAAAAGCTCACCCTACTGTTACCCAAAATTCTGTGCTAGCAACTAGGCACACTAACATTGTTATGCTAACAGCTAAAAACCAAATGCAACTAAATACCAAAAAACATAATAGTGAAGTAGCAGTAACAATGCCCCAAGTGACCAAGTTTACAATCATATTAAAAAAACATAACATAGTTGTAGCAGAGTTCTTCTTATTCTTCTGTAATCCATGACTTCGAGTTTCATGTTGTAACCCATTTTCTGAAGTTGCCTCGTGCTTGTCGTTGCCAATATTCTACTTAGCCTCAGATTAGGACCCCCACCCCACCTCAGTGAAAAGCCATTGTTACTAAACCGCACCAAGGTGCTTGCACAATCTACCAAGATCTCATGATTTTATGGTTCGGGTTTTTAGTTTTGTTTTCAAGTAGAAGATGACATTGAGAGGATAAGATGGAATGGGGAAGGGTTTTGGTTTTTTGTTTTATGATTATAGTTTTGTTTCAAGAGGAGGATATCATTGACAAAGGAAGAAGATGAAATGTATTGATAGAAGAGAAGAAAAAACGTAGTGAGGGCTGCCGCAAGGTTTGGAGAGGAGTAAGAGTAGTGAAACGTTTTTGCTTAAAAGAGGTTTACACTGACAATACATTGTCATTAAACTCTAAAAAAAATCACATCCTATAGTGTTATTTCACTCACTTTTATGTTATTATTAATTTTTTTAATTCAATAAATTACTTTATAAATTTCAAGTGGTGTATGGTGCTCTAGTTTTCAAATGGTCGATCGTTAAAACCACCCTACATGGGGTATCTTTGTATTGTAAGATTTTAATATCTTAGTATGTCTCATGTGATGTGCATGTGACATGTATTGATGTGTGTTTAGTAAATAAATAATTAAATATTGATGGGCTTAATTATAATTAGATATAAGGGAGGTTGTTTTTGAAGGCCCATTAGCTTGATGGAAGCTAATGGATAATAGTTAGGGATTTTACCTATTTATAGGAAACATGTCCTGTTCCTGGTCATAAGGTATTCTTTTCTCTCCCCATCACAAAACGGCTGAGCAAACAGCATAGAAAAGAATAACATAAGAGACAAATGAATAGAAACGTGTTTCGTGGCTTTTGATCAAATGACGTTTGGAGAATTATCTTTTAACTCTAGCATTGGATAGAGGTTAGTAATCGTATTCCTTATCGTCTCTATAGTATGTGAAAGTCATATAATTTCAAGATCCTTATTATTGTAGTTGTAACGAATAAATTAAACTACAACTTATATGTGGTATCAGAGCCACGTTAAGAAATTAATGACTTTCCAATTAAAATTTAGGATTTGGATTGAATCTTAATTATGGTGTTTAGGGAATGAATTTTTGCATAAATCCAAATCATGAAATTTAGAAACTTTGAACCCTAATTATGAAATTTAGGGTTTTGTTTTAGTATGAATCCTAATTATGAAATTTAGACTTTTGCAATATTGTTAAATGAAATATTAGGATTAATTGAAATAAAGATTGAATTTGAAATCTGGATTGTTTATAGATTTGTTTTACCACATATCAAAGTTTTAGTTGGAGTGATTAAGAATTTTATGTAGGTGATTTATGGTATGTTTTTATTGATTTAGGTTTTGTTTTTATTAAAAAAAATAATAAAATTCTTTAGGTAATTGAAGGTATTAAAAATAGGTATTAAATAAAATTTGATACATAGTTTTACAGTTAAATAAAATCGATACATTATTTTTTTTTTTAGATTAATGAGTGTGCAGTGACGGTGTAAAGTTTTTTACATCATCAGTCCATCATTCACCATTCATTTGAATTACTTTTATCTAAAAGTTAATAACCATAAATACATGAATGATGAATGATGAACTGATGGTGTAAAAAAATTTTACACGGTCAGTGCACCATCTATTTTCTCTATATTTTTTTTTATATAAAGTTAACAATACATATTTAATGAAGTTAGTACTTTCTCCCATCATCAATTTAAGATTTTTTATTTTGATTCTATTTATAAAACCTCATTTTAATTTCTAATAGTATATAATTGCTTTTTTTTTTAACATAAACATCTATAATTACTCAACATTTTTCAAAGTCTCAATAATAATTATAAGGATGATTTTGAACAAATATAATAAATTTTTACATATTCAATATCACTAACAAGCTAAACTACATTCCTAAATGAAAATGAAAAATCTGAAAAAAAAAATCTTAAAACAAAAAAAAAGAGGGAATAGAATGTTAACATATGATTCTCTTTTTACACAAGTCATCTTCATGAGAAATTATTAGTTGGTCCTGAATCATCACGTCATCGGTGATCAAGGCCAATCTGACACATAATATAAGTTAAATATGATTGGCCTGAATTACAAATAATACGGTGATACAGAACCAACTAATAACTTCTCACACAGACTATAACGCGTGTATGTGCACCTGTACATACCAGTTAACTATAGATTGATGAGAGGTGAGATCAAATTTTTAAGAATCAACCGTTTAGTATCATTTCAAAAAAAAAAAAAAACCGTTTAGTATCTTTCGCTTCTTTTACTTATTAAAAAACCGTTTCTCTTTCAGGCAAAGTAACATCGACTCTAATAACCAGAGTCACCCTCATGGTGTCAGTGGTCATCATGCACTATTCCTTCATTCATTGCAAACGGTCCTGCAGAAAGATATATAATAACCAATCATACGGTAATTATTATATAATAAATTGTTTTGGACCACGAATATTAAATATAGTAATTAAATGTATACATAATATACGAATTGTATGGTGAAGATTGATGAGCATATGTGCACCGTGCATAGAATAACACATGTTGAGCATATTGTAATTAAATGTACGTATAACAGCCTAGTTGGTGGCTGCAGGGACATTTAGGATTTCGCCCTCCCCAGGTGATGGGTTCTAGTCTCAGATCTCCTATGTAAACCAAAAAAAAAATGTACCTATACTTAATTTGCGTCATTATTGTTTAGCTCTTAGACCCTTTTCCGCGGATCACTCATGTTGAGGGTAGACCTTGATTAAACTGGTCGATAACACACCAACGACCAATGAAAGCTGGTATAGATGGGTTCGATTCTGGGCAGACCCGTTCCTTGGGCCATGACAAAAGGGGTGACTGCCTAGGGCTTCCAATTTTTTGGGCCCCAAATTTTTTTATTTAATACTTATAGCTGAAATTTTAAAAAAATAAATAAATAAAACAAAACACGTATAGCGGTATAGGCATAGCAAAGCCACAAGGTACAAACTCACACACAAAACAGAGATTCTGAGACTCAAATCAAATTTAGAAACTAGAAACTAGAAAGGGAAAAGAAAAGAGGTAGAACCATGAAAGTTGGAACACAGAAATAAAGGGACAGAGCCACAGAAGGTGATTTTGGTGATTTTTTTGAGATCATGTTATTATAGTTCATGGTTATTAATTTTGTAATAAGGATTATCGACAGATATATAGATGATTGAGGGTTAATGATAATGCAAAAGTGGTTTGACGTGATTTAAAAATTAGAAGTTTATATTGTATAGAGATAACTCAATAGTTGATGTGCTTTTTTAATCAAGTTGAAAGTAAATGTTATGGTGGTTTCTTCAACCCTTCCTAAAAGGTGGGGAAAATATCTACTATGATGCTTACTTAAATTTGATGTTATTATTGAAATTTCTTAATTATAAAAAAGATAAAGTTATTATGTTATCGTGTTGTAATCTATATTGCAAAAGTTTTATATAGTTAATTTTACATAATTAATTTTTTTTGTTGAACGTAATTAATTATTTTATAAGAGAGGCCCCCTATTTATAATTTTGCCTAGGGCCCCAAAAATATTAGGAACGGCTCTGATTCTGGGTTTATGTGAATAGACAAAAACTAAACCATGATCTTGTTCCTACGTCTTAAATTGGGGAAATTAAAAACCAAACCTAATCAAACCAAAACAAAAATAAAACCCCTAAATCGAATAAAAAACCATTCCTAATCAGGCTAAATTTCATCTTCTTATTGTGATGGGATCTTTTTCAAAATTTCAGGGCCTGACGGGATTCTTTTTCAGATAAAACACAACATGCTCAATCGATTTACTGCGTAGAGAAAAATGATTCAATAATGATAGCAATTAAGAAAAAGTTAACATATGATTCATTGTTAGTAAAGAATGATATCGAAATTCATTAGATTAAGTTTTTGGGTAGTAAAAATGCATCTCCAAACCCAAAAATTACTCATCATTAAAGATGGTAGTAAGCACAATATCCACGACAAAAGAAACTCATCATAACCAGTGGAGGCTGGCACAAGTGGAAAGGGCTTGTGTCCCTTAAGCAAGTGGTCACGGGTTCGAGTCGTACCCGTGACGCATGTGAATGGAGCAAGTCTTACTGGGAGCATCGCCCCCGAAAGGGCCCGACCATGATGCGAGAGGAACAAGATGAAACCCGTCTTAATATTTAGGTTTTTTTTTTTAAAAAAAAAATAAATAATTAATTAATTCATGATTTATGAACAAGATGATGTTTTTGTTCTATATCACACTAACAAGATCATATTTTCGTTTTTGTTTTTTTATCACACGAACAAGATGATGTATTTTATCCAATCTTATGATTTAGGAATAAGATAATTTTTTGGTTTTTTTTTATTTGAAAATTAAATTTTTAATTGTCATTATAACTAAGTTAGAGGTTTTTTTTTTTTTTAAATTTGCAAAAAAATCCTTCGTACATGACACATAATCGAATACCTCACATGACAACTAGACACTGATTATGTTCATTTATCATGTGTTGCATTGTGATTCGTATATTTGAAGATAATACTATCTAGTGCCTTTTAAAACTTAAGTTACATTAAAGCAAAACCTATTAAAAAGTGCATAAATCATGTTGCCAACCCCAAAACGTGCATTTGCACATTATAAACGCTAAACCAAAGATAACCTGTGTATATGATCAACAATTCGAATTGAATCTAGTCATTTTATTTTTTATTTTCCAATAAAATAAGTTGCTTCTTCAACATTATTATTTCATCAATAATAACCGCTCCTCTCTCTACATTTTCAACCTTGTTATGTGTGGTGTGTAATATTTTTCTTTAAGCATGCCAGAGACATTTAGGAAAAGAGAAAATGGGTAATGCACTGACAGTATAAAGTTTTTTACACCATCAGTGCATTATCCATCATTCATGCATTTATGGTTCTTGACTTTTAAATTAAAATAATCCAAATGAACGGTGGATGATGGACTGATGGTGTAAAAAACTTTACACCATCAGTGCATACCCATTAATCTCTTAGGAAAAATTTCTAAAATTGGCTGAATTTTTGCTTTTTCATAGAAGTTTGCCTTTCTTCATTTTTAAAGTTTCTTACTTTTTCAATAATAATATGAAAACTTGTTAGCTGATTATTATGAATGCTATTAAGTATATGTTTTTAGTTACACCTTTTAAAATTTTGATCAAGATTCGCGACCAAAACTGTGACTAAATACTCAAATAGTATTTCTTCTGTCTTTTATTATAGGGCACCATTTTGATAAAAATTAATGTCCTTTTTTATAAGTCGTTTTAGAATATCGAGGTAGTATTAAAGAGTTTATTCCAAATACACCCCTCATAATTGCATAGGGGTGATAGGGTAATAATTACAATAGAGAGAGAAATAAATAGAGTTGTAAAGTTTTAAATATAGGTAACTTTGGAATGACAACATATATTTTCATAAATTTGAGAGTAATAATTACTTTTCTTAATCTGCGTGAATTAGGTAAAAGTGACTTACATTAAGGGACAGAGGGAGTATGTTGTTTTAATCTCTTGCACATAAATTAATAAATGAGTAAATGAGTAAGAATTTGGTGTATGTATTTTGACTTAATTACCGTCATTTAATAGTAGGAGGGAAAATAATAATAAATGTATGGAGATTATATTAATTAAAGAGAGATGGAGAAATGAGTGATGAAAAAGAGAATGCAATAAATAAGAGTATACTTAAAAAAAAGAGATATAAATAAGTATTAAGATTCTAAAAATACATAACTTACGTGACAAAATAAAATAAATAAATAAAAACATAACTTATTATTGGACGAGGGAGTAATGAATAGACTTCATTTTGATTTTCAAGCCCACATTAGTTAAATTAATAATGATAAACCATACGTATATATATATATATATATATATATATATTTATTGAAAGCTTGAAAAATAAAATATTCAATTGGTCGGAAATGATAAACTTAATTTTTCAATATATTATTTATTATTATTTGTTAGAAATAGTTAAGATTAAGCACACCTATGAATTAAACCATATGCTTTATATCAATAATTAAACCATCCGGATTGAAATATAAGAAAAATTGGTTTAAAATATAAGAAAAATAACTAACTTTATTAAACTCTGTTTTATTCCTAATGCTATTTTTTAAAAAATATATTTAAAAAATTGTTATCTCATTTAATTTTTTTTATTTTCGATATTACTTTCCTAAAATATTTCTACGTTTAATAAAATTAAATATAATCAACTAACTTTTTTATTAACCGTTTTTTTTTCCTACATTCTACACTGGACGAACTTATAGGAGAAGGTCAAATAGAAGGACGTCTGCAGGCAATAAACTGTTTACAGGCAGGCAAATTCTCCGGTGCATGTTAAGACTTAACATGCACCGGTGTATGTGCAAATTATTTTTTTTGCTTTTTAAATTTTTTTAATATAGATTTAGAATATTTTTTAACACAAGTTCGTATACAGATTTATTAGAATATGTAAATTTTGAATACACTTTTACTCAGTACAATTTTTTAAGAACACAGAGTAAAAAAAAACATCCAAATTATAAAAATCACTTCATATCGGTAAAAAAGAAAACACATAGAATATTTTTTAATTAATTAAATTTTAAAAAAATAAATAAATAACCCAAAAAAGGGAAGCATGCACCGGTGCATGTTAAGCGGTGCATGTTAAGTCTTAATATGTACCGGAGAATTTGCCATAAGGCACTGCCTAGGAGAACCCACATTGAAAACCTTAGCAACCTAGCAGCCCTTCCTACTAAGAAATTCAACGGCCTAGCTAAGTAGACATGGCATGCATTGTACAAGTAATACAAATCCATAACCTGACAAGAGCCTAACTAATAACCCACCAAACTAATGTAAAAATTACACGTGCGTCCCTCGCTCAACCTGGTAGCTACTCAATTCGTGGTTTTGTGATATAGTAGGAAATTAGAAATTACAGATTGAATATACTTATATATATACTGTACACATCAATAGTCTCTCAAACTTGGACTCCCTTAGTTCTTTATTAACTATTGTTCTCAAACTTGAACTCCCCCCGTTCTTTAGTAATTATTGTTTTTTCAGAGATTTTTTTTCTTGTTATATGTTGTTTTGAAAAATAAAAAAGGAAAAAAAGGATTTTAAAAAAATAATAAATGTTATTTTTCATGTTTGCTCTTATTTAATATATAGGCATTGGTTTACATAAATAATGGAGAAAAATTATTGATCATAGAGATAGAAAGGATATAATGGAAAAAAACATTATTAATGTATTAAAAATTTAAATAATGATTGGAAGAATGTGTTTTGTTTAAAATATGATAAATAATTAAGAACGGATGGAATAACTATTAATTCAACTCATTTTTGCAAATTGAATCACACTTCATATATGCTCGCTTCTACGCTCAAATGGGAGATAAGCATGTTTACACTTCATACCCACAATTTCAACCAACTGAACTAACTATTTGAAACGATTTTTTTTTCCTTCAAAAAAGTATTGAGTAAAAGGCACCTTAATAGGGCTCATCATTTTGCTTTTGATAATTATGTAAGAAATTTAGTGTCTCATGTGAGGAACATGTGACTTATTATGAAAGGGACCAATAAATAATAAATTAAGTAAAGAAGGGCTAAATAATAAATTGAGTAAACATATGAAGTTTTTATTTTGAAAGGAACTATTGCTTGATGGGCTTGATGGGATGCATCTGTTCAGAAGAGTTATAATAAGAACAAGGTCCTCTTCCTGACATTAGTGTGTGTTTCTTTGAGTTTCTCCATCACCAATAATCAGAGAACATAAAGAGAAAGGAAAGGAAGAGAAATCTTGTATCGAAATTATCAACCAAGTGATTCGCGTCTGTTAACGGAAAATCGAAATCGACAAAAGGTGAAAATGTCGGATGTATAAGTGACGTCGACGGAAGTGTACTTGAACATTTTTGTTCAAAAGTGACTTCGAAGGAGGTGTAAGTACAATCCGGCAATGGGTAGATTTCGACAAAAGGATATGTGTCGACAACATAAGTGATGTCGAAGGAGGTGTACTTAAGTGACATGACTTAAAAGTGACTTTGAAGGACGTGAACGTGTGTCGACAGAAGGAAGAGGTGGAGACAAGAGGCCTGCGTCGAAGGAGTGCTGGCGCAAAGAAAGAGGAGTCAGAGACGTCATATCAGCATTGGGAACGGAAGAGTAATTATGGAGGCATTAATGCTACTTGTGGCTATAAAATCCTCACTTTTCACCAAGAAAAAGCCACGAGTTACAATGAGAAAACTTAAGGAATGCCTTCATGAGTTCTGGAAAGAGGAAAAAAGATTCATATTATTCCACATACACATGAGTCGACCAAAAGCTAAACATGTGGGATTAAGGTGTTCGGATGAGGACAGGGAAATGAAGGAATGTCCACCCCGAATACCACCTTTATCCTCTTGAATAGTGAAAGGCTAAACATGTGGGATTACATAGAACTCATTTCTGATGCGTCGGGTCACAGCAAAGAACTCCGAATTGGAGGAAGCAGTGAACCTGATAAATAAGCATTAGAAGGGTCTTTGTAATCCCATAGGCCAAGGTTTGTGCCCTGCTAGGATCGACTAAGGTCGCCTTTCCTATTAAAGAGTTAAAGGAAACAAGTCCTTTGACGACATTCTACTAGAAGTGTCGGGGGCATGTTTTTTGATTGAATGCTGGTGAAACAGCGTTTAGTTGAATTACATGTCACCGATATCAATCGAATGCGTCTGAGGCCGACAGCGGGTCGAAAGCCTATTTCGACGATAGGCCCGTTTGTCGGAAGGAGCTTGATGTCGGCTGACATCTCAGAACTTAGAGGCTGGAGTACAACAACGTCAAAGCTTCAAGCAACAAAGAGAATTAGACAAGAGTCAAAGGTTGCGGTCGAAGAGAAGTGCCAGTCGAAAAGGTCTCAGCAAAGATGTCACCACGGGATTCGACAAAAGTATCCACTAAGCCCAAACCACGACGTGGGCAGTTACATCGTGGGGGATAGCGTAGTGGGTAGTTACTAAGACGTGGGTTCTACAGTTATGCAGAACGTGCGAACATGCTTTGCAAATAGTTTTCGGATTCCTATACCTATAAATAGGAAGTCCTTAGGTTGTAATCGGGGTCGGTTGCTAGGTTGACACACATTAGGCCAAAATCCTAGACGTCTCACCAGAGCAGACAAACGGAGAAACGCCATTGTAAAGAACCTCAACCTTCCACCCATTTAATTTCAATGCAACTTTACGTTTCCATGCACTTTTAATTACACGCAATTTATCTTACTGCAAATTTTAATCGCTTTCCTTTTTGATTCCAAGTCATTTACTTTACTGCACCTTTTTACGCTTCGCCGCATCGTGTTCTTGGTGTCGGTTTTATTCCTTCTCGCATTTACTTTCCCGCTTTCCGAATCCAAATACCCAAAAATACCAAAAAACGGTCAAGTTCCTTTCACAAGATTACCATATAACCTGTCGTTACCCACACCCCACACATCACCGTTAGTTCGGCAGGCGTCGGACGAAAATCACGCAAACAAGATTGGCACGCCCGGTGGGACAGGTTCAGAGTAACTTGTGCGTGTTTGTATGCGTTTGAGAAGTGGCATAACTTTGCCATCTTTATCGTCAATGGTCGTTACAAGTCAAGATGGTCAACAGACCACCGTTATTTCGGAGATTATTACACCAGGTGTTTCGACAAGTGCTCCTCAAATGACCGAAGGAAGCGGTTCCGCCGTGGAATCAACTGTCGTAAGCACAATTCAACGGCCAAATAATGGCCCAAATGGGGGAAACCTCACTAATGGGTTTACTTTTGGTAGCAGTTCAAATAGTGGAGGACAAGTTCCTCCCTATGGTTTGCCACCTGGTTTTGTTCCAGGATCGACGTTGACATGGCCTTTGAGTAGTTCGATAGGCAGTACGAATGCGACGACGGGGGCCACTAACATGGCCTTTATGCGTTCTGCTACGGACATGGCTGGTACGAGTAACGGTTCAAGATACATGCCTATCAATCCCGTTACGCATATCCGACAACAAATCGAAGAGGCTAATGTACAACTAGTTGATCAGTTGACGGCTCAATTGGGTTCGGTTATCAACCCGGCGATGTTGGTGACAAATGAGACTTGTGGAAAAATTGCAAAATACATGAAAAGGTTAAACCAAGTATTAGGCGTCGACGACAACGAACAGACAAGTCCGTCAATACTCCACCTGTAGATAGGAATTTACCAAGGCCAATTTTGGTACAAAGCTACCCTAATGGCCAAGAGGGGCGGCACACTTCTCAAGTGTCGTCACCGCAGCAAGATAGTAGAATCCCGACGACGTGGGATCAAGTTCATACTAACCCGATGTTTAGTGCAGGTAATGCGATGCCGGAAAACCAACAAGTGGTCTTTCACCCAGGTGTCGAAGTACCTCAACATGTTCAAAACCCGGCACAAGTTGCATTCATGCAAAGAGGAGAGGATCTTCAAGCAGCACTGGCAAGGCAGAATTTTGTTCGACATTTGCTTCGTCAAGGAAGAGAGACACGAGTCGAACCAGATGATGTAAACCGGATAGTCGAACAAGCACTAAGTCGGATTGGGTTCAATGTTGGCATGGCTAATCAGCCAAGCTTCAATTCACCCTTTCCAGAGTGGGTACAGTTGGCAGAAATCCCAAGAGGAGCAAAAGTGCCGAAGTTGTCGAAATTTGCTGGCGAAGCGGGAGAATCTACTGTCAAACATATTACTCGTTACATCATCGAATTGGGTGATTTGGCCGTTGATGAGGCAATCAAAATGCGGCTATTTCCTAGTTCTTTGATCAGAAATACTTTTTCTTGGTTCTCAACTCTACGATCTAATTCGATCCATGCTTGAGTCCAGTTAGAGAGGTCTTTTCACGAACAATTCTATAGAGGCGAATTAAGAGTCGCCTTGACAGATTTGCTAAGTGTGAAAAGATTTGCTGGGGAGCCTATCGATGACTACTTGTCACGCTTCAGGCAAATGAGGAGTAGATGTTTCACTCCGATTCCTGAACCAGAAGTAGTTAAGATGGCCGTGGCTGGTTTAGAATATCACATTCGAAAGAAGCTAGTGACCCAACATCTATTGGATTTGGCTCAATTAGCCGCTTGTGTACGACAGATTGAGAATCTAAGAGATGAGAAAACAAAAGGAAGAGATTCCAAAGTTCCAAAAAGGGAACGGATTCATTATGTCGATTCTCAACCTTCTGACGGGGAGGCGTTCATCGATGGTTCAGAGGTGAACGTGATAGAGCTAGGCAACGAAAAGCCTTATTCATGTTCCGCCTTAAAACCATCCAAACCCGCTAACGAAAATGTGTATAAGAAAACATACACTTTCGACGTTTCTAAAACTGAACAAGTTTTCGATGCGTTGTTAAAGGATAAACAAATTAGGTTGCCAGAAGGCCATAAATTGTTGAAAAAAGAAGAATTAAGAGGAAGAAAGTATTGCAAATATCATAACAATTGTACTCATAATACCAATGATTGCTTTGCTTTCAGGGACTTGATTCAACAAGGAATCGACAAAGGGAGATTGAAGTTCGTAGAGAAAGACATGAAGATCGATACTGATCCTTTTCAAAAGGAAGTCAATGAGATCGAATCTCAAGGAGTGTTTTCGATTAGCACTCTTTCATTGGCCTATGATGCTGAAGTGTTTCCTGAAGTCGGAGAGTCATTCCGACACTTCTGTAAAAGGAAGCAAGATGGAGACCTTCAAATTTGCCCAAGGTGTCAGGTGGTCTATGATCGAAAGATTGCAACTCAGAGAGAGAGGGGGTCCAGAAGAGAAGACTTGAGAAAGAAGATAAGAGCCAGGGTCCAGGAACGGGAACACATCCGACGAGAAATATCCCGAGAGGCTCGACGGTCTTTGTCTAGTCAAAGAATGTATGGAGGACGTCCCTCAAGGCCAGCTGCATATGATCGATTCATGCAAAAAAGGCAACAATCAGGATCGACATCTGGGTCGATCTACGAAGGGTTGACACACACTCAGAAGAGGAGGCTCCAGAGGATACGGAAAGCAGAAGCCGAAGGAGTCAATATTGACGAGTTACCCGCAAATGGTCAAGGATGCCTTGTTGCAAGCATGAAGCCGAAGACGACTCAAGGTCGACAAGGAGGCAAGCAGAAGCAGAAATGGGTGAAGAAGTCCGAAGGGTCGAATCAGATGAGTGAGTCATACGAGGGGGACTCAGAAGATAGCTTGGATATCATCGTCAACGATCAAGACATGATAGATGCTCAGAGTAAG
This sequence comes from Crotalaria pallida, assembly GCA_037953625.1. Lineage (NCBI taxonomy): Eukaryota > Viridiplantae > Streptophyta > Magnoliopsida > Fabales > Fabaceae > Crotalaria > Crotalaria pallida. The sequence continues at coordinate 95,931,747 of CM075655.1, forward strand.
AAGATTGGCAGCCTCTCAATCAACAACATTGGTTTGCCTTTCGACATGCCAGGAGACCATGCGCATGAAGAGGGAAACGAGAGTGATGATTCTGACGATTCATATCTAAGTGACGAGGTACCAGGACTCCCTGAATACCTTTTCCTTTTGGATCGACTTCATTTGGAAGTAGACATCGGACACATTGCTCAGTTTGACCCACTGGAAGAAAGCAAAAGAGAACACTTGAGGCCTTTACATATTAAGGCCATTGTTGACGGGAAGCCTATAAATCGAGTCTTGGTAGACGGAGGGGCTGCCGTCAATGTTTTGCCTTGGAACGTGTTCAAGAGAATGGGAAAAGCGGAGTCAGACCTAATTCCGACGAATGTGGTTGTGGTTGGTTTTACTGGGAAGATCGCTCAATCACATGGTGTGACGATGCTGAAAGTCGAGGTGGGATCGGTCGCAAGAGATACTTTATTCGTGGTAGTGCCATCTAAGGCTAGCTACAACCTGTTGTTAGGCAGGGATTGGATTCATGCTGTGGGGGCCGTTCCGTCAACGGCCCATCAGAAATTAGTTTTGTGGAATCATGAGAATAAGGTGGAGGTGATTCTTTCAGATGACAGTCCGTGTTACATGCAACAGATGCACGTAGATTTCAAAGTCTATAATCCAAGCATCAAGCCGATCCGACTTGATGCTGAAAACTTTCAGAAACCCGTAGTGGATAGATGCCTAATGGAAAACTATGGGGTTTCAATTGTCGAGATGGACAAGGCCGTTGAGCAGCGGCCTTCGACCAGCACTGATGGTTGTTAGAATTATTGATAGGATTGGCAGCCGTCACCCAAGAGGGGGGTGAATTGGGTGTTTACGAAAACATTGGAAAATATTCGATTTAAATCGTTTTCAATAAACTTAAAGAGATTTTGCAGCGGAAAACAATATAATGTTGAAAAGCGATTGCGCGGAAGCTAATTATATTAATACTATTATGAAAAACTAATATGCGCAGATACGAATTAAATAAGAACAACGAAAACTGTTACCGCGCTTATTATTTTAAATTCGCTTAAAATAGATTATTACAAAATAGATGTTATGATGCACAACAAATAAATATAACAACAGAATATAAAAGAGATAGGGATAGAAGAGATTGCACCGGAGATTTTATCCTGCTTCGGCAAACCCGGCCTACTCCAGTCCCCAAGCGACCCGCTTGAGCTTTTCACTAAAATTCCAAAGACGCCCCCGTGTCCCCGAATACAACCAGAGCGCCCCGCAAGCTACTAGGAACCTCCTTTCGCTAGGGACCTCAACAACAACCAGATAGCCTAACTACTAGGTGCCCCACCGTTCGTCTAGCACTACCCAATACAGAAGGGTTCCTCACCCTACACACACGAACGCAACACGTCCGCACTAGGAGATCCACTCCCTAGTCACTAAGGGTTACACACCCCTTACACAAATGGTTACGGTATGAGTGATTGGTACAAGACCTATAGTGCACTCTTAATAGTGCGGATACAACAATAAGCGGCTCTAACAAAAGTGTGTTCTATATAACACTGATACAACAATAAAGTTCTAGTGGTGCTGAATTTTAATCACAAGTACTAAGGCCAAAATAATTTTTCTCTTCTCAAATAGATAGCAACGATAAAAACTTGTTGGAGAAGAAGAAGAAGAAGCGTTCAGAAGAAAAGGTTCAATGCAGAAAATAGGAATTCTTCAAATCATTTTAAAAGCACAATTTAACACATGTTTAAAATCAAAAATCAAATCTTAAAGATTTAAGAAATAATAATAAAGATTTGAAAATATTTGAAATTCAAATTTTGAATTTGAAAAAAAGAATCAGAATCAAATCAAAAAAATGATTTTGGAAATAAATCAAATTTAACATAAGAATAAAATCAAATCCGGAAATATTCAAAATTGATTTTCTGAAATCAAATAAATAAAATAAGTTTTTGAAATCCAAAACAAATCAAATAGATTTAAAGAATAAAATCAAAATAGAATAAAATCAATTTTGAAATCAGAAACAAATAAAATAGATTTAAGAGATAAATCGAAGATTTGATTCTTAAAAAAACAAATAAGGAAATATTTCAAAATAATATTCAAATCAGAATCAATTATGTAAAAACAAATCAGGAAATAAATCAAAATGATTCTGACACGTTTTTCAATAAAACTTGAGGTAATCGATTACTTCAAGAAGATAATCGATTATCCCTTTAAAAATAGAAACTTTGAAATTCATTTGAAAAACCAGTAATCGATTATCACATGCATGTAATCGATTACTTCACTTCTGTTTAATATATGATGCAACTGATATAATCGATTAACACTAATCAATTAATCGATTACACAGCCTCTGGAAAATATATGATGCAACTCTAGTAATCGATTATCTGTGCCAAGTAATCGATTATTTTCATACAAAAAGTAATGAATTAGCCAGGTTCAAATACTCGATTACACTCTCTCTGGATTTTCTATGATGCAACATAAATAATCGATTATCTTGAAAGAGTAATCGATTATCTCTGTCAAAACTTGTCTTAACAGATTTTCACAATTTAGAGAAATCCAGCTAGAGGTTGTCAAGATATATTTTCACAGTGAATCAGTTAAGTCTTTAAAAAATATGTTTTTAGAAAAACTATTTTCGCAATTAAAAACATTTTTCATAAACTAAGTTAAAAACAGATTTTCATGAAAACATATTTTGCAATTAAAACATTTTTCATAAAATGTTCTTTTCTTCTCCTTAACATGAAAAACTAATTTTGGCCATTAGACACTTGTAATAAAAATTCATTACCTTACAAATTTCCTATGGGCCAGGCTATACTAAACTTGAACATGAAGCTTGAGCCTTGACTTTAGCCTTGAAGCTTGATGCTTGAACTTGATGCAGCTTGATGCTTGAAACTTTGAATCTTGTTTGTAATCATCACAACATTATCTTCTAGAATCCTTCTAGCATTACTCTTTACGTCCTTTGGGGCAAGCTTGTCTTCCAACAATGGTTGATCGATAGCTGGAGAGACTGTCGGCCTACGTGGCCGACAGAATGCAATGCACTATTCAGACAGGTGCATTCCAGGATTGTATCGTAGATGATAGCCCTTTGGGATTCGAAAGAGGGTGGACAGATGAAGAATCTCGTTTCATCAGCGAGGATCCCAGAGATGAGGTAAACTTGGGAACGGCTGAAAAGCCGAAACCAATTTACGTAAGTTCGTTGTTAAAGGAGGAATTCCGACAGAAGCTCATTGATCTCATCAAAAGGAACCAAGACTGCTTTGCTTGGGAATATGAAGACATGCCAGGACTCGACAGAGAATTAGTCGAACATAGGCTGACTTTACGGCCTGATCACAAGCCAGTCAAACAAGCAGTTTGACGGTTCGCACCTGATGTAGTCCTTAAAATCAAAGATGAGATCGAAAGATTGTTGAAAGCAAAATTCATTAGAACGGCAAGATACGTCGAGTGGATGGCAAATATAGTTCCCGTCGTAAAGAAGAATGGGAAAATGCGACTATGTGTCGATTTCAGGGATCTAAATAGTGCCACACCAAAAGACGAATACCCGATGCCGATAGCTGATATGCTGGTGGATTCAGCGTCTTGTCATAAGGTAATGAGCTTGCTAGATGCTTTTTCTGGTTACAATCAAATTTTCATTGCTGAAGGCGACGTGTCGAAGACGGCGTTCAGATGTCCAGGTGCAATAGGAACTTTCGAATGGGTAATGATGCCATTTGGACTCAAGAATGCAGGTGCGACATATCAAAGAGCAATGAACCTGATTTTTCATGACATGATTGGCAAATTCTTGGAGGTATACATAGACGACGTGGTGATCAAATCGAATACTCAAGAGGAGCATTTGGAAAGCCTGGAGAAGGCGTTTATCAGAATGAGGAAGCATAATCTGAAGATGAATCCGATCAAATGCACCTTTGGAGTCACCGCTGGCCAGTTTTTGGGATTCCTTGTCCACAGAAACGACGTCGAAGTTGACAAGAACAAAGCCAAGGCCGTCATAGAAGCATCTCCTCCAACCAACAAGAAAGAGGTTCAGTCATTTCTTGGCAAGGTAAATTATTTAAGAAGATTCATATCAAACCTGTCGGGAAGAACCAGAGCCTTTGCACCTCTCGTGAAGCTAAAACGAGAAGAGGATTTTAAATGGGGACCTGAACAACAAGCGGCGTTCGACGACTTGAAGCTGTATCTGTCGACACCGCCAGTGATGATGCCGCCTCAGCCAGGTTTTCCTTTAAAATTGTATATATCAGCCTCTGATTACACTATAGGGAGTATGTTAGCCCAAGAAAATGAAAATGGTGTGTAGAAAGAGCTGTATTTTACTTAAGTAGAGTGTTGAATGATGCCGAAACACGATATAGTGCAATAGAAAAATTATGTTTAGCGCTCTACTTTTCTTGTACAAAACTTAAACGTTATATGAAAAGTTTTCATGTTTTAGTTTTGTCGAAGTCTGACGTTATTAAATACATGCTATCCAAGCCAATTATACCTGGTAGGGTCGGCAAGTGGACATTAGCGTTAACTGAATTTTCACTTCAATATGTGCCATTGAAAGCCGTCAAAGGCCAAGTAGTAGCCGATTTTTTGGCAGATCACCCATGTGTAGACATGGCTTTGTCTATTAATTTTGTCTGCTTAAGGCCTTGGACGATGTATTTTGATGGATCATCGCATAAAAAAGGGGCAGGAGTTGGAATATTACTCATATCCCCTTAAGGAATTCCCACGGAATTCATGTTCAAACTTAAATATCAATGTTCAAATAATGAGGCTGAGTACGAGGCTATCTTAATTGGCCTTGAAATATTAATTTTCTTAAAGGCCAAAAATGTGGCCATAAAAGGATATTCTCAGTTAATCATTAGACAATTGGTTGACGAATATAAATGCCTAAGTCCAAAGTTGGCTAAATATCGCAATATGGCACGAAAAATGATGTGCCAATTTGATGATGTTTCAGTCGAACATATATACAGGTGTCACAATCAAAAGGCCAACCATTTGGCCCAAGTCGCATCTAGATACCGTATAACCAAGAAAACTTTGGATAAGGCAACACGGATTGAAGAGTTATTATATCCCCTCATGAGAGAGAAGTAATGGTAAACGCATTAGCATCCGATGATGATTGGAGGAAATCCATAGCTGATTACTTGGCGAATCCATCCCCCAATGTCGAACGAAAGTTAAAGTTGAAAGCCACCAAATTTACGTTACTAGGGGTGATCTGTATCACAAGTCAGTCGACGGAAATTTGGAGGTGTGTCTAGACAAAGAAGATTCTTTCATAGCTTTGGCGGAAGTTCATGAAGGGATATGTGGAGCACACCAAGCAGGAGAAAAGATGAAATGGATACTCAGAAGACAAAGGGTTTTTTGGCCTACACTAATATCAGATTGCATGAATTTCGCAAAGTCGTGTGAAGAATGCCAAAAACATGGCTACATTCAGAATGTTCCGGCGGGAGAATTGCATTCGATCATCAAGCCATGGCCTTTTAGAGGATGGGCATTAGACGTTATTGGAGAGATTGTCCCTCATTCTTCAAAAGGCCATTCAAGGATATTGGTGGGTGTTGATTATTTTACCAAATAGGTAGAAGCGGTACCTTTGGTAAAGGTCGAACAAGAGAAAGTAATTGATTTTATTGAAGACCATATCGTTTGTCGATTTGGAATTCCCGAGACCATAACTACAGATCAAGCATCTATTTTCTTGGGAAGCAAATTGAAAGGATATTTGGCATCAAGAAGAATCAAGTTACTAACTTCAACACCTTACTATGCACAAGCCAATGGACAAGCGGAAGCAGCCAACAAGTGGATTATTAACATCATCAAGAAACAAGTTAAAAGTAAACCACGAAATTGGCATGAAGCATTGACACCGGCGTTATGGGCTATCCAAAATTCTCCAAACGAAGCAACGGGTACGACTCCCTATATGTTAACATACGACCACGAGGCCATGTTACCGGTCGAAATCAACTTGGAATCGATACGATTTCAAAGGCAACATGAAATGCCTACGAATGACTATTGGAATTCCATGTTCGACGAATTAAATGAGGTGCATGACGAAAGACTATTGGCGTTAGAGAATATCATGCGATAAAAATAAAAGATTGCTAGATATTACGACGCCAAGGTTAAGTTTAAGTCGTTCTTACCGGATGAATTAGTATGGAAAGTAATCTTACCCATCGACAAGCGTTCAAATGAATACGGCAAGTGGTCACCAAAATGGGAAGGACCATTTAAAGTATTAAAGGCTTTTTCGGGCAACGCATATGAATTAGTCGAAGTCGAAACGGGAAAAAAGATTAAAGCAATTAACGACAAATATTTGAAAAAGTACAAGCCGACAATGACGGAAATAAAAATGCATTAAATTGAAATTGCAGAATCCATATGACAGAAGCAAAATACAAGAAGCAAATACAACGAAATTCACCCGAAAAGATTGCCAAAGGAACGCCATTCCCTGGCGAAAGCATCTCGACGTCGGAGTCCAACCCTGTATTCTTGCAAGTGAGTACCCAAGACATCCGTAATTTGCTGATATGGAGTCACCAAAGTAGCAACCTTGGCAGCCAATTCTTGCCGAGTGGCCTTGATAGATTCCATGTACTGGGTCATGTCTAATTGATCTTTCTCCCGACGAGCTAACTCATCCTTCAGTTCCCGAATCTTGGTCCCATTTTCTTTTAATCGCCGAAGTGTATCATCAGCCTTGGAAGAACAGTCTGCATCCTCTTTTTCCGAATCCATAAATTCGAGCTCCATTTTGCTTTGATTTGCTTTGACATCTTCATAAACTTTGATGTCTTTCAGAATTTTCGGACTTTCAGTGGTCCAATTATTCACAAATCGTTGCAAACCAGTCAATTTGGATTCGACGTCTTCTGAAAAAGGATGCTGCAAAAGTGATGTGATGGTAGAAGACAAGAGTTCAAGAGTCGAGGAATCGGCCAATAATTGATCAAAAGGCCGACAACAGATATTCTTCAAGGTCACCATCAACTGATCTGCGACCGGTTCAGCGTCTCTTAAGGGAGAATTCGTGGCTGCTTCAACAGATCGTGCTTTGGCCATTAACTCTCGAAGAGCAACGAAGGCGGTAGAAGAGGAAGCTTGAATCGAAGGAGCCATGGTGGTAAATGGAGGCGCACAGGAAGGAATCTCAACAGAAGGAATAGCGGCGGAATCGGATGCACCAGGAATTGACAAGCTGTCGTCGAAATCCTCAAGTTGGACTGAGTTATTGGGGATCTAAGGAAAAACAAAAAGGAGGTTGGTAAAGATCTTTTAATGCTGCATAAAGGGTGAATGAGTAAATTCGCAAGTACCTCAAATGAAGGGCCACATGCAGTAGCGGTCTCAGGTCCCACGACAGCAACAGGGGAGTCTACAACATGAGTGTCAATATCAAGAGGCTCAGTGTCGACAGCACCTTGATTAGAGCCTTGAACGACAACCTCAACTGCAACCGAAGAAGAAGTGTCATCAAGACACTGTTGCATGGAAGCCTCAATGGAATGCAGCCTGTCAGTCTGATCAAAAGCAACATCAAATTGAGGCTCATCCGAAGACAAGTCATCAAGAATCACTTGTCGACGTACAGGACGCCTTTGCAGTTGGATGCTGGAATCTTCGACCATATCTTCTTCAACAAATGGATTAAGTGTTGAAGTTGGAAGAAATTCACCAGCATGGGGATCGTGACGGGAAACATCAACAAAAAGATCGGTCGCATCACCATGCATTCTCTGAGTAGTGACATGGGGAGACGGCTCTCTGATGACGATTCCTTTGGCCTTTGGACGTGGCTGCGATTGAGCTTTGGATGAAGGATTCGAAGAAGGAAAGATAAGAGGAGCAGATGAAGCAGTAGACACTTGAAGCTTCATTGAAAGAGGACGAACCAAAGAACTATCAGTTCTTTCAGGATCGACATGAGGTTTATCCGACGGTTGATCAGTTCGTCCTTTGTGTTGTCTCTTGGCTTCAATGAAATCGTCGATAGCATGGGAGTGGCGTCGTTTCTTGTGCTTCTTGGGCAATGAAGGGTCACCACCTTTCTTTTTCGACGCGTGAGCCTTAATTGCCGCAGAATAGTCAATAAGGTTCGGCTTGGCCACTGCGAAAAAGACAACAAATCAGAAAGCCGAAAGGAAAGAAGTTTAAAGGGAAAGAAAAAGAGGTTAAGTACTCTTACCAGTTTTGTCGGCTGCTACATATGATGGAATCCTTGCACTCATTCTGTCGACAATGGTATCATAGTCCACGTGGTACGTGTTGAAGTACGATTCCCACCAACGCACGAAATTTGGACTAGCCAAGAAACAAGGAGTGAAGCCGACAGGATTGAAACGGCTAAGAGAGGCAAGGTTCTTCGACACAAACCTATTAAACACCGATTTCCAAGAAGACTTGTAGTCCATTAACTGACATTGATGGAATTCCTGCGACACTGATGCAAGCATGGGAGCAGGCAACCCTTGACAAAGGCCGAACTGCCTCGACACACAGTTGGGATAGTGCAAAAACACTTCCTTTTCTTCATAGGCAGTAGAATCGGGCAAACCACCAAAAGAACCCGTTGTCTCAAGTAATGTCCCCAAAGGACATCATTTAACTGCCTCTCCTCAGCATTGGTACCAGGAAAAGGAAGATGAAACCATTCAGGTCCTACAGTTCTCTCAACAAAAGGAGAAAAATCAATGTCCTCAGATGACATGGAGATATTGGCAAAAATCTTCATAAAGTGGAGAAAGGTGTTGGTACGAGACGACAACACAGGAACGTCATAATTCGCCGCCAAACAACCATAGTTGAACCGGAAACGGCAAACACTATTGTGGGTGGACACCATGTGGCGTTTCAGAATGGCATTCAGCCACAAGTGCAAAAGCCAAGTTGGACCTCCGACATTAGTTACCAGTTGTTCGTTGAATCTAATGGTGTCGGAAACATGGCTTATTGTCGAATACAGCTTCGCCAAAAAAAGTTGGCTTAGAGCCACTTGTCTTTCTTCATGCAGGATCGTGGCTAAGGGCACTAAATATTTGTTGACCTGTCGAGATTTGGTGCAAAAGACAAAAGCACTAAGCCACACTGTTAGAAATTCGACGTGTTCCTCATTACTGACTGTCGGGTTGTCTCTATAAGCATCTAGACGTGCCTCGACATAGTTGCTGAAGGCAAAATACCCACCACTAATGTGCACAACATCGTTAGGCTTGCTCTCTACAGTCAAGAGTTCTCCATCAGGACGAAGACTAGTTAAAGCAGCAACGTCGAAGAGGGTGGGAGTCATTATGCCGTAACGGAAGTGGAAACAATTAGTTCGGCGACACCAGAAATAACATGCAGCACCGAAAAGTCCATCGTCGTAACGAAGACCAGAAGTTGTTAAGATAAGAAGGTCTTCGAAACCGGCTCTTTTCCATGACTGACGCTTATGAGGCCGAAGCTTGTCAAACCACTCCGTAAACATGGGAAACGGTTTCACATTCTGTAGAACCCTGCGAGAGTACTCCTTGTCGAAGTGACAAGTATAAACAGGGTTAAGAGTGGCCACGGGACGGATCTCATCAGGATTGGAAATCGGAAAGTTGGCACTCATAACAGGATCTCGAGCCTCCGATGAATTCATCAAGGGTCCCAAGAAAGCAGGTGAAGGGTTAACAGGTTCACCATTGGCAGGGATGAAAGAAGTCGCAGGAATGATCAAACTACGCTCATGATATGGGACTTCCAAATCAATTTCGGGATCAAGAACTCCTTGGATCGCCATGTTGAAAGAAGGGTTTTTTAGAAAGAAAAAAGGGGTTTTTCAAGTCAAAAGGTGCAGTGACAAGCAAGAAAAGATAAAAGGGGAATAATGATAACGATCAAGTTTAAATAAGAAGTGAAAAGACGTGTTAGACCAACCAATGGTCCAATAAGAAACGTCAGTTCAAAAGGATAAACTCGCCGTTTCAGAATCCTAATGCTGAAAGGACAGTTTGAAAAGATACAAATTTTGGCATCCTCCGAAAAGACGCGTCGCATACCAAAACTTGGGGGGCCTCTGTTAACGGAAAATCGAAATCGAAGAAAGGTGAAAATGTCGGATGTATAAGTGACGTCGACAGAAGTGTACTTGAAATTTTTTGTTCAAAAGTGACTTCGAAGGAGGTGTACGTACAATCCGACAATGGGTAGATTTCGACAAAAGGATATGTGTCGACAACATAAGTGATGTCGAAGGAGGTGTACTTAAGTGGCATGACTTAAAAGTGACTTCGAAGGACGTGAACGTGTGTCGACAGAAGGAAGAGGTGGAGACAAGAGGCATGCGTCGAAGGAGTGTTGGCGCAAAGAAAGAGGAGTTAGAGACGTCATATCAACATTGGGAACGGAAGAGTAATTATGGAGGCATTTAATGCTACTTGTGGCTATAAAATCCTCACTTTTCACCAAGAAAAAGCCACGAGTTACAATGAGAAAACTTAAGGAATGCCTTCATGAGTTCTGGAAAGAGGAAAAAAGATTCATATTCCACATACACATGAGTCGACCAAAAGCTAAACATGCGGGATTAAGGTGTTCGGATGAGGACAGGGAAATGAAGGAATGTCCACCCCGAATACCACATTTATCCTCTTGAATAGCGAAAGGCTAAACATGTGGGATTACATAGAACTCATTTCTGATACGTCGGGTCACAGCAAAGAACTCCGAATTGGAGGAAGCAGTGAGCCTGATAAATAAGCATTAGAAGGGTCTTTGTAATCCCATAGGCCAAGGTTTGTGCCCTGCTAGGATCGACTAAGGCCGCCTTTCCTATTAAAGAGTTAAAGGAAACAAGTCCTTTGACGGCATTCTACTAGAAGTGTCGGGGGCATGTTTTTTGATTGAATGCTGGTGAAACAGCGTTTAGTTGAATTACATGTCACCGATATCAATCGAATGCGTCTGAGGCCGATAGCGGGTCGAAAGCCTATTTCGACGATAGGCCCGTTTGTCGGAAGGAGCTTGATGTCGGCTGACATCTCAGAACTTAGAGGCTGGAGCACAACAACGTCAAAGCTTCAAGCAACAAAGAGACTTAGACAAGAGTCAAAGGTTGCGGTCGAAGAGAAGTGCCAGTCGAAAAGGTCTCAGCAAAGATGTCACCACGGAATTCGACAAAAGTATCCACTAAGCCCAAACCACGACGTGGGCAGTTACATCGTGGGGGATAGCGTAGTGGGTAGTTACTAAGACGTGGGTTCTGTAGTTATGCAGAACGTGCGAACATGCTTTGTAAATAGTTTTCAGATTCCTTTACCTATAAATAGGAAGTCCTTAGGTTGTAATCGGGGTCGGTTGCTAGGTTGACACACATTAGGCCAAAATCCTAGACGTCTCACCAGAGCAGACAAACGGAGAAACGCCATTGTAAAGAACCTCAACCTTCCACCCATTTAATTTCAATGCAACTTTACGTTTCCATGCACTTTTAATTACACGCAATTTATCTTACTGCAAATTTTAATCGCTTTCCTTTTTGATTCCAAGTCATTTACTTTACTGCACCTTTTTACGCTTCGCCGCATCGTGTTCTTAATGTTGGTTTTATTCCTTCTCGCATTTACTTTCCCGCTTTCCAAATCCAAATACCCAAAAATACCAAAAAACGGTCAAGTTCCTTTCACAAAATTACCATATAACCTGTCGTTACCCACACCCCACACATCATCGTCTGTTCGGCAGGCGTCGGACGAAAATCACGCAAACAACGTCAAAACTGCTATTATTGCAATGGATAAAGGTACACATTATTTCCTTTACTGAATGATGGTGAGAATCATGAAATTCTAAGATCCATGTCATTCTCTATTCACATTATTTTATGAAAACTCTTGCATGTGGTATCAGAGCACATGGTTATAGAATTCATGATTCTCCCTTGATGATATATGATTCTCCATTGATAGCACTGTGATGATATATTTTTCCGCTGCAATTTGATAAATAATGATATGAGTACTAACTGTCACGAATTGAATGCGAGAGGCAATTAATTCTTCTATTAATAGTATTCTAAGAAATTAATTATGTATGTGTTTCATGTATAGGGTGCTCACTGTTTAGTGAATGTTATGTTTTTCCAATTCGTGCATAGTGGTTTTGCAAAATTTCCAAATTGCGAACACTATAGGCAACTAGATAACAAGTGTCCATGTATAGAATGTCTAATGCATAAAGTATGTGTGTGTGTGTGGCAAATTCGTATCAAGTCCTTTGGCCCGTGCGCAATCTATTACCAAGAATGGTGTTTACTTGAATTAAATGAATATATGCCTATATCTCTTATTGCATGTGATGATTGATACTGATAAGGCAAACAGTAGACTGTAAATGAATTGCATAATAAAGTGTTAGAATTATAATATGTTTTATGAACTAGCACATGACCCGTGCAATGCACGGGAATGAGGTCAAATTTAATTATTGTATTAGTTAAAAATACAACATTAATTTGTAGCTATTTTTAAAGATAAATAAAATGATTTTAAAATTACCAAATAATTAATTTTTTCTAATAAAAAAAATGAGTTAAACAACAACCAATAACCTGAGAATGTTATGCATAATTAAAATTAAAATTATAAAATAACACAACAAAAAAAAAACAAATAAAATCATATATTTATAATAGAAAAAAAGAGTAAAGGATCTTCTTCTTCCGTAGATCTTTCTTTACGACAAGTTACATCAAATAACATCATAGCTTTAAAATAGAAGATAGTCCAAGAAATGCAACATATGTTTCAGATTAAACAACATAATATAATTAAAGAAAATATTATTAAAAATTACGGAAAAAAAATCTTCCTAGGTAGTGCCTTCTTCACAGCAAGTTTAAACTTAGATCCTTCTTTCATCCCATGTTGGCTGCAAAAGAAACGCCACCCCTTTGAAATATACGCTTCATTTTTACTGCTGCAACATCTAATTACCTTACAATTGTACGATTGACCTTCTTCATCAACAATATCATAATTCTTGCGCCTACCAGGCAGTGCTTCAGAAACAAAGTTTGATGAAAGCGCCTGTGTAATCACATAAATTTGACAATAACATCATCATGGATAAATAAGTTAAAAAATTTAACATATTATTGTACAATATCAATAGAAAGTAAGAAATCATCTTACCAATAGCGCTTTTTTGGATTGATATTTTGTAAGTATTTTTGATGTTGAAAAGTCATACTCTCTATTAAAAGCTGTAATATAAGAGTTGGTTTATATTGTATATGAAAAAATAAGAAAACAATTTCAACAAGAAGATGAAAAAATAGACAAATTATAAAAAAAATTAAATACCTTCCTTTTGTGTGCATGATACACATACACAAACATTTTGGTAACATTGTTTTCCGATAAGGAGTGGGATAAGTAAAATTTTCATCATCTTCAGACGAAGAGCGAATCAATAGAGTGTTGTTAGGAAGGGGATAGAAGATGAAGGTTACATAAGAGCCATTTGCATACAATTGCAACAGATTTTGTATGCCTTCTGTAATGCTCAATTCTTTACCTGCACCAAGCAACTGAATACGAATTTCACTTTGGTTTCTTTTGGGGTCGATAACAGTACAAGTTTTGCATTCATCAAATCCCAAAAATTCAGAAAAAGGAAGACTCAATTTCACAGTACTCTTCAAATGAAAGCAATGAAAAAAAATAAAAAGTCAGAACATAAAATATTATTAAGGAAATAAAATCATAGAAAAAAAAGATAAAGAACAAACCATGTGAGGTGAACAGTAAAGCGTGAATTTCTGCATTTTCAATTTTCAATGGAAGAATACAGATAGAGTTAAACTGTTCAATGAGGATAAAAGGGTTAATATAACAGCAATGCTCATATGTATGTATTTATCGAGAAGAAAATCAGTTTATATTTGAGTTAGTGCGACTTTTCAAATTTAAAGATAATTTAAATAATATAAATAAAATGTTAAAGACGTGTGATAATGTGTAAGGGTTGGTTACGAATCAACTTCACCACGGTTACGGAACTGTAAAAAAAAAGAATGGTTACCATTCAAAAATAAACAACTACAATAAAATAAAAAAAGTAAAAAATGAAAAATGAAAAATCTCTTATTGTGAAGATATTTTATGATAACAAAATGATAAAAAGATAAAATTAATAACTACTCACAACATCCGGTGCAGTTAAATCGGAAGTATAAACCACATTCATTTAAAATGAGTGTAAAATTTAAAATTGAAAGTTATAATTCATCCAATGCTTAAAATAGGTCATACTTATCAAATTACACATATTAAGGAAATTGGTTAGATTTATAAATTCTATAAGAATATATTATAACAATACAATTTTACAACTTTAAATTTTGTGGAAAAATTCACAATCACTAATGAAAAAAAACAAAGATAGGCAGCAAATTGAATAATAACAAAGTAAGGAAAAGGAAACAATTCATAAATAGAAAATATAATTCTGGTAATAATCAGAAACAAAAAAAATTCGTAGAATATGAACTATATGGAACCAAAAGGAGTAGTAATAGAAATAATAATAGATAAGATATTATCAAAAAGGGAAACGGTAGATACTTTACATACATAGCATGAGAATAATAAATACAATAAAAATAAATTAATTTATTCAGAGTATCAGTTGAAGAATTCAAAGGATTGGAAACGGTTTTGAAGAGTTCAAGGTAAACAAAAAAGAATACATATCGCATTGTAGGGAGTATTCCACAAGGTTTATTTCTTAATAAGTATAAAACCATTTTGAAATTTTTATTTTGCCATATTTATAAAGCATTATACAAATTTTCACTTTGAAATTATACTTTTTCCAAAAACACATTTATTTAATTAACACTTTTTAGAATACAAATAATATTAACAGAAGATATTTTGAAATTACATAACAAAGGTTAAATTTTTCAATACAAGTAAATAAATTATTCTAATTTCTTAAAGGATATGAAATCACTCAACAGGGTTTAAATTTAGCTATGGAAGGTATAGAGCAGATGATAGTTATTTATTTGAGAACACATGCGAATTTCATGTACTCAATATTACAATTATAACTTGTCAAGTAACAATATGAACTTCATATTGTATTATTTCAAAGCAATGAAGAAATAGAAAATAGAAGAAAATAAAAATAAATATCTCCTCGTAAATAAAAAGTGACTTATAAAAAAGACTTTAAAATCATTTTATAATGTAATTTAGAAATAGGAAAAAAGAAATAATAAAAAAGAAAGGAGTAAATACTTCAAAATATAGAAAACAGGACCCAAACCCAAAAAAAAGTACGAAACAATTGGCCCATTTTTTTTAGTTCAGTAAAAAATATAACACGGAATACAACACACAGACAAGATGCCGAAACAGGGTTAAATGTATTAGGGTTTTCAAGTATCACACCCTTTTGGGAAATTCAATATGCGGCATCCAACCCTGGTCAAATATTAGTCATCCTGTGTTTAGTGGAGATCAATAGATACTGAACTGCTTCAACGTTCTATTATATTGGTTATAATCGGCGTGCAGAGGTTGAGTTATTATTGTTTAGTAAAAACTGGGATACAGAAGATAGAAGACTTAAGAAGACAATGGAAAAGCCAAATACTTCTAAGAGAAATCTGAAGCAAGAACAAGAGGTAAGTTGTCGAGTTAACTTGTTAGTTTGAAAAAATTAAAGATTGGATTAAACTGTTGAGATTAAAAGATTGTGTAAATTAAACCATCATCACAAGAGTGATGAGGTATCTTAAAATACATTAGAATAGATATTATTTCATTTTTATATATACTTAAAAACAACTAATAACATGACCAATTGGTTACTTCATGAAATGCAGAATGCATTTAGAAATTTTACGGAGGCAGACAACGAAAAAGAAGAGAAACGGTTGGAGCAAGAAAGGTACAATATCTAACTTCTTGGCATAATACTATTAACTATATCTGAATCAATTATAGAATTATGACTTTGAATAATAGATTCAAGAGAATGGTTAGGAATAGTTGAAAGAGAACTAAAAAAGAAGTAATTATTAAATGGATTGTAGGGTTGAGGTATACGGATAGGAAATTGCAAAATTATAAATAAGATCTGATACATTTACAACATCATGACTCATCAGAATCTGAAATTCATTTATTCACCCTAAGATAGTAATGTATCTTTTACACTCATAGTTTGTATAAAACAAATCTTGAAGGTGTTCCTATTTGCGGGTCGTACTAAACTTTTTAAAACAGCTACCTATTTCTAACTTCAGTCTCTGATTGAGATTTCCTGGCCTCTTCTTTGGCCTCTCTTTGGAGTAGAAATGATGCATGTGGATTAAGGGAATCAATAAGCTCAGTTGTGAATTGGAAATTGATTATTAGCACCCACAAGAACTAATCTGTTCTTTTTTCCTTCTTATTTACATATAATAGGAGGTTCATTAGATATAAGTCTAACAGCAATCTAATGGGATCAATTATTAGTGAGCGTTCATGTGTCAGAGAAGCTAGATAACTACAATTTTAGTTGAACTTGAATTGCATGATGATATGCCATGATATAACCATGTTTTTTTTTTCAATAGAACAGGGAACACAAAACGGCCAAGGCATAATAATGATAAATAAGAAATTAGTAACATAACTCAAAATACTAATAACAAGATTAACCAAATGCATAATACTAATAACAGAAAAAATAGGTTTTGTTAAAAATTAAAAGCAATGCTCTGGTTGGAAAGAATTTTGAGGTAAAATGTTTGTAGGGGGAATTAAGGTTTTTTATAATAAGTGAAAATCTATTCTTTTCAGTTGAAATTAATTCCTACAGTTCCAAGAACAAAATAAATAGATGCATAATAGCAGTTAAGAATCAAATAATTATTGACATTAAGATTATGAATTTATTGAGTACTGGATTGATAATTTTTTATTAAGTATTCTAATTATTTAAGAGTGGATTTAATGTAGGGAAAAAAACAGATTGTGCCTGATTGAATATGCAAACAAATATCCAGAAGTTGTAGCGAAAGTACGTGGTAGAGAAATGACATACAAGAATGACAGAGAAGGTTCATCTTCAGCAGGAAAAGAATACAAGAAACGCCTAAAAAAGGAGGAAGAATCAAAACAAACGGGAAGCAATGTGAACCAATCAGAAAGAGTAAGTATATCATTATTGTTTAAAGTCTGTGCAAAAAATCAAACCATATTAGATTGCTCAAAAAAGATTTAGTGTGGACTTAGAAAACCACACTGGATTTGTCAGATAGATTGGATGCATAAGGCAAACATATTAACAATACACTAATTATAAAAAAAGAGGATTACAATATCAAACTTATCATACAAATAAACATAACAAAATACCACTCATGGAGTAGAGAGAAAATTATACCGAACATGCTGGGGATCACAAGTATTAAACGGAACAGAAGAACCAGCATTGCATGCATAGTCAGAAGACGACTCCCCTTTGTCATCAGCATCAGCTTCAGGAGCATTGAATTCCTTAGAAACAGACTCAAACTGAGGAATCAAATTGCGCCTAATATCACAGAAAAGTCATCACCACATATGTCTTTTCCTCTCAACGTGTGGGTATTTCGAACAACACTCCTTATCTGTATAATCTGAAAACAATAAGATAGAATACGTTAACTGAGAAATCATCAACGAAAAAAATAAGGTATTAAAACAAAATCAAAGATAAAGCAATGAAATTACAGGATTTGAAGTCTTCCGTGCACGAGGGTGTATATCACCAGGATCAACAGCAGGAAAAATAGGAGAATAAACAACCTAAATAAAGGACAAATTAGTTCAATAATCTTTAACAAATATAAAGGAACTTTTGTTCAGCAATAGATAATAGAAACACAATATAATAAAATGAATAATATGATACAACTATTTTCAAAACTCACCTTAGTAGGGGATGAATCATCAAGCAAAAGTTGGAACATATCATTTGTCTTAACCTCACAAATTCTTCATACTGAGAATGAGGGAGGCGTATGTGAGGTGGAACCAATTTTAACAGATACCTTGAAGAGGAATGTCCTATTGACCAATGCATCCATGATAGTTGCATATGCATACACATCAGAACACTAATACATAAGAATGATATAACAAAATATCAGAAACAATATCAATTGTTTAAAATTAAGGAATTTATATGCAAAAAACACCCATGCATATTTACATTCCACAATAATAAACCACTACATATGTAATAACCTCAGGGGCCATTTCAAAAAGCTGTTGGCATGAGTGTCCAATAAGAATCCTTGCATCATGGTCAAGTAGAATAAAATTAGCAGTTGAATTAGAATGCCGAACCACGAATCTCAGCTTGTACCTGATTTAACAAAATAAATAGTAAATACAGAAATAGCAAATATATGGCGAGCGATTGTACTGGAAAAAATTTAAAAAAACACATGTAAACCTTGGAATGAAGTTAAAAACATATCCTGAACATGTCTCACAATAAAGAGCAGATGACTTCATAACCAACGATCCTTTGCAGGAGCACTCATTAAATAGCATATCAGAATTATCCACCAATCCAACAATTGTTGCAAGAACAATATATAATTCATCCTATAGTTAGATAATAAATAATTTTAGAGGAAAAAACAGTTAACAGACTCAAAAAAATATAAAGGTTTAGTAATATATCTGTTTCACAAACCTCATTAACAGAAGACAGTTGACTAAGCATAATATGAGGATAATTACACATAAAATGATCTTCAACAGAAGTTCTTCTACCACTACCAACGACACGAGGAAAAGAATCACAAAACCCAAGCTCCTCCATTCTTAGAAATTATAAAAAAAAATTTGTCAAATAGAGGTAAAAATATACTGCACAAAAACTTACCATACTAATATTAAACTAAATTTAAGAACTAACAATGCACCTGATTCTTAGTTGCATAGCTTCAGCAATGTCTGGATTAATTATAACAGTTGAAATACTAGGAATAGCATGCACAACAATCTTTCCTAAAAGATTGTTTTCATTAAAAAAAAATTGGATGTCAGAGATCTAAAAAATGAATGATTTGCAAAAAATACTTAGAAAAAGCTAACCAAAAATTTCTACCATCAAATAAACGCATTCTGCAAAGTGTATGACTATAATCAGCTGTAATGACTTGTTCTTGGACAAAAAATCATTCATTTGTGCGACATGTTCACCAAATAAGCAACAATCTACAGTTCCACTGATAAATAAGATTGTTCATGTTAGGAGATACAAAAGGGAAAATATTAACCTAAATTTGAAATAATCTTACTATTGATCTGATAATTCCAGCATCAAGGCAGGAGTAGAAATTTCATCTTTAACATACACAAGTTCATTGGTAACAGAGGTCAAAAGACCAATAACATCTGCAAAATATTTATAAAATCTGGAATTGTGAGAGAAGTAAATTTCAAGTATAAGTTAAAAATATATTCAATAAAAGTATATTACCTCGAAGGATGTCTGAGCTGAAAAATGGCATAAATACACTATCAATGCTACTGAAAGTAAAGCATTGGTTTGGGATTAAACTGCATTGGTCGGGTTTAACCTGCGTTGCATTAGTGAAAAGCAAAATGCATTGATGCGGGGTCCATCTATACTTCCCATTATTGGGTGTACTGGCTAAAGAGGTAATTGTGTAAGCAACACCATCAAGTACTGCATGATGAAATTTAGACAAGAGAGTTTCATCGACACGTGCTTGGATCTTCGTGCCCTACAGGTTGAATTTAATTTTAATCAATCATATATTAGAAGTGCTTAATTCAAGAACATTACAGTAAAGATTAGAAAAAAAATGAATGATTTGAATCAAGGTAAAGAAGTTGTGGTATTTAAATGGGCTCAACTGATATCATATATAAATTTTCATTAAAAAGATGCATCAGATAACATTATACAGAATGCTTTGAAAACGACAATATAAGACAATATATCAATAAAAAATATAAAATATAACAATGCAAACTTAATTGACTAAATAAATATAGTTTCAAAAGGTCAGTCAAAAAATAGCAAGATGCAAATGACAACAGTCATACAATATATAAGTAAAATTAACATCATACTTACTTGGGCATCAACGAAAAGAACATTAAGAACAGTGTTAGGAGTTGCATCATGAACCTCGTAGACAATAACAGTCTGTAATACACGAACTCTCACATTCCAGGACGACCATTCCAGGGAAATTGAAGAGAGAGGAGAAATATTGAAAGCCATAACAGGAGTTGAGAATGTGAGTTTAAAAACGAACAATATGCAACAAATATAAAAGAGAAGAAAGAGGAAGAGTAAGAGAAACAAATTCTGTGGCAACTCTTAAAGGAAATGAAAAGTAGCAAGGGGGCAATGGAAAATAAAACAATAGAATTAAAAAGGAAGTACAAAAGTTTCGAAGATAAATGTTTCAGCAAAAAGACTATTATGACAGAAGTAAAATAAGTAAAGGGGAAGTACAACTTACCTTTTTTAGTTGACATTGTCAGATTAGTAGAGACAAAAAGTATGGAAAGTCAAAAAATATGATGGTTAGCCTAGATATAGTGTTTTCTAGACCAAGATGACTATAGCAAGCAAGAAAGTACAAGTCCGAAAATGGGTATTCAGAGGATGAGTTGAAATATGGTTCTTGAATGGAAAGAATAAGACAAAAAATAAGAAACGTAAAGATTTGTAAAAAATGTGCAATAGTAGGTGGTAATCAAAGTACACTGACAACATGCGAATTTGGATAGTCAAGCACAGCTTTGAAATATATATCTAAGATGAAAAAGAGATGGCAGAGAAAAGTAGGAAACGTAAAAATATGGTAAAAGGACTACAATAGTTGGTAGAACAAAAAGCACACTGACAAAAATAGATTACAATGCAAAGAAGATCAGTTCACTATTTCAATAAGTAGTAACTTATTATTCATCTATTGCATTTCAAAACATAAATACGGTTAGGATAAAGGGGTTAAATTGCACAAGAGCTATAATGTATATTTATAAAGAAAAAATTAAAAGAAAAATTGGGATTAATTCATGTTTGAAGATACCCATTAACGTAAATTAAATTTTACATCATGACATGAAATTAAAATTTAATTTATCTATAAATATATAATGATGTTATTATAAAGATAACAACATATCTCATTACCACCTGAAATATTATTAAGAATGTCTATCATAATTACAAATATTTAAAAAATCTGACCAAATAATATTATTTATATGAATGAATAAAAACTTAAATTTTAAATTTATAAAATTTAAATACTAACAACAGTGATTTAAGTAAACAAATAAGTCAAAAAAATATTTAACATAGGTAGAAAGAAAAAAGAAAAAAAATAAAAGATAGGTAGAGAATTGATCAATCCTTGTAAGTAAATTTATTTCAAATATAATTATGATAATTTTAAGAATAATTTGGAGAGTTCAACAAAGAAAAAATAATATAAAGATATTTGATAAAATAAACTAACGAAAAAACAGAAAAGTTTAATTTAAATATTACGACTAAATTAAAACTTTGATTAAAATTGTAAAAGTTATTAAGAAGATATAAGATGTTCTAAATCAGCTGATTAATACAGTGTGAATTTAAATAATAGTAACACAAACTGTAAGATTTTCATGATGGATAATGGTATTAACATAAAAAAAAAATTAGGTTAAGCCAAGTCTTTAACGATACGATTGCAATATCTATATATATAAATATATTTAGAAGAACAATTACATTCAGAACAAGTTCACACAAGGATATTGTACTAAGAAACAACAAAGAAATAAAGTTACAGAAAATATTAGAATATTTCAAATAAGCCCTACTCAAAATAGCCTTCGGTTATATAGATAAAACAACAAAAGATTATAAAATAAGATAGGGGCTGCAATATATACTGCTGCGTGCCAGTCTGATGAGTAGAAACAATAGCTTCATCACAGGGATTTGGTATGATTGCCAGTGAATCCTTAGAGTGGGAACCATCACCAGCTTCATTGGACAAAATATGAGAAACAAAAGAAGAGTTGGATGATTCCCCAATAAGCATGACATCATAGTCTTTATTCAAATTTCTCCTCACATGAGTTCTCTTGAAAGCGGGTTGGTATGGAACAAAGGCAGACTTTCCATTGCCAACAATTGTATTCCCATTGTTGATCTTCAAATAGATAAAAATTTTATTACTTTAGTTATAATTAAATTCAACAAAAAAAATAAACTTAGGAATGTCTAATAAATACCTTCAAATTTTTGGGTTGAATACTTGGTCTCTCAGCAATTGATGTTGACATCACAGGAAATGGAGGTTGAAATATGTTCTAATAAAATTTATATAGGAAATAATCAATTACAAGTAATAGTAGAATATAAGTGATATTTCAATAAAAATAAAAAAAAAGTAATAAATATTATTTTTACCAATTCAGGTGTAATTGGATCAACTTTTGGATCAGTTGTCTTAAAATTTACTATATTTGGCCCAATCCTTGTAATATAGAACATAAGCTCATTTGACTCTGAACCAGCATAAGTAGCCTCAAGCTTAAATGTATAATTGCACCCAATTAATAGAGAAAAAAATCTCAGGATAGGAAATTCCACAGAAACGCTGCATAAGATCAAAGAAAACTGAATATAAAAAATGAAAAGAAAATCAAGGCTTTCACTGAAGTAAATATATATGAACAGTAAAAATACACTATATATGTTAAATAAGTATTACATGTGAGGAATTGGAGGGAAAAGACAACACATCAGAACAAGTTCGCTTAAGAAGTATTCTAGCATCACGATCAAGCAAATAGAGAGTCATAGTTGCACTTGAGTCAAAGCAAACAATGGGTATCTTGAACCTGATTCATTTGAGAAAAATAATATGCCATGAATTAAGATAAATGGTAATAATGTAGACAAATAAAAAAAATTATTTTATCTAGGAACAGCACGAGTTACAGAGACACCACAAACTGGGCATGAAGACTGGGAAGAAATATCAGCAAGTATAGCCTTGCATAAACACTCATGATAGTACCACCCAGTAGCATTTGATATACCAACAACGGTGCAAGTGACAGTATAGTATCCGGCCTAAACAGAGTATTCATCAAAACAAAAAAGGGAATAAGCATAAAAGAGAAGGATAAAATTCAAATAGAAAAAATAAAAAATAAATATCCTTTTAAAATTTAAACCTTGTTGACATTCTTCAATAACCCAAGGCTAACAGTTGGAAAATCTCCCAACAGTTGATTTTCAATACTGCATCTTGAACCAGAATAAGCAACAATAGGTGGAGAGTGAGCAATCCAAGATAGAAGCATTCTGTTAAGAAAAAGAAAAGTTAAGTGAAAAAGGAACTCGAAGAGTTACTTGGAAAAAATATATATGCACTGCTTACCGGTTACGAAACTCAATAACCTCAGCTGAGTTAGGATTCAAAAGTAACTTGGATACAAACATGACAGCAGAACATAAAACACGACCTAAATACAAGAATACATGAAAAATAATTAAAACAGGTAGATATTTAATAATAAATTTGAATATAGAAATAAAAAGTGATGTTAAAAATATACCTATGCACATTTGTCCTTTTCCAAGTTTTAGATAAACTATATTACAAGGATAAGTCCCAGATCCAATTGCAGACCGGAAATCCTGTACATACCTCCCAACCAACACACAATCAAAGGTTCCACTGGAAAAAAAATTAAAAATAATAAGCGTTAAGTTATCAACAAGTTTCGGAAAAAATATAGTCATTAGTGAATATAAAGTATAAGAAAGGGAGAAGATGTATCATACTAATAATTAGTCAATTCTAGTCCAAGGACCAGAGTTCTTTGACCTTGTATATTGTGATAACCCTCCCTTGAAATAGCAGTTAAGACACCCACAAAATCTATGGTATTTGCATGTCAGTATAATATAGAGAAATTAAAATATATATCAACGTTACAATTAAAAATCAAATAATAACCTTGAAGATGAGACACATTTTTCTTAAATGAACAAATATCATCAACACAATTAGTGTTCAATTTCAATGATGGAAAGTAAATAGCAGAAGCCTTCTGAAACAAAGTGGAGAATAGAAACACAAGCTTAAATGGATGGCTTGCTAGTCTAAAATTTCCACGAGCTTCAACAACTTGAAAAGAAGCAAAGTCATACACAGAACCTTCATGCACGTAACGTGAAAAAAAGGAAACAGCTGGTCCATAAATAGCAGCATGAATCTCATCACCCTGTCAAAAATAAAACAAGATGTTATACACAGAACATATGCCATAACAATATCGGAAATAAAAAACGATAATACATAAAACTCAGCACTAAGAAAAAACAACTCACAAATGGATCCATCAAAACCATATGTATGTTATAAGAAACCATATGTATGTTATAAGAAGAATGAACTCTCCTCATAGTTGGGACCCTGACAAGTACTATTACTCTAGCTCGAAAAGCCACATAATCAACTTCAGGTTTGATATCACGGAAACGAATGTGTGGTTCAAACATTGTGGAGAAGGTATGAAGAAAGAGAAGAGTCTGATAAGAGAATGTCAAAATGCTGTAAAAAAGTTGTGTGAGAAAATATACAACTATATGGCAATATATATAGTCATAGCTGTGAAAGCAGAATTATAAAAATGATAAAAATCTGTTAATATTAGAAAGGTATGAATACTTTAGTACAGTAACTTCACCTTCACAGTGAAGACATTGTAAATAAAGAAATGTATGATATAAAAAACTAAAAAACCATTATCGATAAGCATAATAAATTTGTAATTCATGTGTTTCTTCAAAGTTAATCAACGGCACTCCTCGATTAGTCAATTTTTTTTTTTGGTTTTTCAGAATCAAAATATATAATAAATAAAATTGTTAGTCACAGTAAACATGAAAGATGGAAATAATTTTAAAAATATATATTTTAATTAATAAGGAAACATCAAAAAGTGTTGACATTAAAAAAGTGATCATGAAAAACTAATGAAATGCAATTGAAAATTAACTGAAACTGTATATTCTTTTTTTATTAAAAAAAAAATTTGTTAAGTATTTTAAAAAAATTTCGATTATTTTTTAATAATATTTATAAAACAATAAAAAGGTAATGAAAAAAAATAAGATCAACAATAAAAAATTCTAATTTTGTTAAGAAAAGCACGGAAAAATATTTTTATAAATTTCTTAAATTTTTATCATATTTTCATTAAAAAAATTTGACGAAACAAAAAATTTGAAATTTAGAATTTTTCGTAATATTGCCTGTGATTCAAAAATTAGACTTTTATTAAAATTTATATACTGAGCTACAAAAGAGGGAATGAAGTAAAATTTAGAGAAAGAAGTAAAAGTAAGCCAGTGAAATGAAAATTTCAAAACTCTATTAAAAATGGGGAGTTGGAATAGAATAGAGTAACATAATTATAATTAAGAAACTGGATCAAAACTAACAACATCGGTTAGGAATGGGTCACTCGATTATAAATAAGTCACACAATTAGAAATGCACAACACAATTAATTTAAATATTCAATTTAAATAAAATAAGAAAAAATATTTAATAAGATAAAAAAACAATAAAAATTATAAAAAATTTACCCGATATGATTTGGGAACTATATTGAATATAGTAAAATCAATGAAAGTGTTAACACTCTATTAAACTACTGCAACGGGTTTAAATTTATTATACCCAAGCAAGACTATGCTATTAGATTAAAACTGAAAAATTATTTAAAATTTCTATAATCGACTAAATTTCAAAGTGCTAACTCTACTAAAATTAAACCAATCAATTAGAATGAAAAATTCGATTAAAATTGTTTAAATTTAGAATCACATTTTATTAATTTAAATGAATGTAATGAGTAATCAATTAGAATTTGACATCTCAAGTAGAATGAACTATACGATTAACATTTGAAAATTAGATTAATATTTGACAACTCGAATAAAGGCAGACAAATTAAACATCATTATTTTGAAATAAAGTAATATTTTAAGTTATAAATTGAACATAAAATACATCTTTAAAAGAAAAACATCTACTTAAATGAAAATTTTTTTTATTCAAAATAAAATGAATATGGATAATTATTAAAATACAAACAAGGTTTCATAATTAAAATAAATTAAGATAACGCAAGAGAGATTGTCTAGATGAGAAATTGAACAATAAAGTCAAAAGGTCATAGAGTTCCATATATCTGCGTGGATTATTAGGATCTCAAAAAATGTAAACTATAAGACAATTTCATTAAAAAAAACGGGCAAAATGACATGAATAGAATAAATTCAAAAATCAGCATAGATAAAATATTACGGGGACAATGCAATAAAAAGGATCAGAGAAAAGATAGATTTATTTTAATTAGGGATGAATTAAAATTTATTTTTAAATTCTACTAACATTGTATATATCTGTAGATAAAAGATA
Organism: Crotalaria pallida; assembly: GCA_037953625.1. NCBI lineage: Eukaryota > Viridiplantae > Streptophyta > Magnoliopsida > Fabales > Fabaceae > Crotalaria > Crotalaria pallida. The sequence continues at coordinate 95,958,358 of CM075655.1, forward strand.
GGACATAAAACATATATATTCATTAATGCTACAATTAGATACATGGTTAATATTGTGTGGGAGCAAGGCACAGCAACAACGGTCCAATTGAAATAGCTGCCAAAAAAGAAGGGATCAGCTATATAACACAATATTACTTATTACAAAAAAAAATTCTGCATAAAAGGAATAAAATGAATTTCAAAAACTTAATAAAAAAAGTTATCGCAAAAAATTTAAAGATATATTTTTGCAGAAAAATATATCAATTACGATTTTAGTAGACTTTAAAATATTCTACAATTATTATTTGACCACTCATAATAAGGATATCGAAATGTGAAATTTGATATTATATATATATATATATGTAATAAAATATAAGATGATAAAATATACAACACCTATAGTTTATGTTCTATTCAACTTTATTTTTATTGGCTTATATATTTCTTTGGGTAAATTTATTATTCCCTGTTTCTTCATGTTTTACAAAAAAATAAATGTGCGATAAGTCAGGATAAAAAAAAGAAATGATTCATTTTTTAAAATTAAATTAAATTTTTTTGGTTTAGTTATGAAATATTATTTTAAAAGATATCTAATAATCATATCTTTTTCAATTTACTCAAAATAGGTAACAAAATTTTCACGTAAAAGAAGATAACATTATACAAAAGATGTGGATTTTCTATAACTTTTTAATAAACATGCCAAAAAATTATAATACCCATTTCTGAGTGACACTCGCACAAAATCGGTAGGACTCACGCTGCAAGGTAAAAATATCAAAGGAATCAAACTTAATACAAATTACGGCTACGATGAAAATGATGAAAATTTAAAACAAAGAATATTAACTGTCTAAATTTTATCAAAAATTTCCTGATAAACAACATTGGTAGTGTGACAAGAGGAATGTGATTCATCATTATCGATCAATATCTTCAGCCCATCAGGATTATTCACTCTCGAAATAGCAACATATAATTGTCCATGGGCAAAAACAGGCCTCGATAAAAAAAGACCAACATGCCCAAGAGTTTGTCCTTGACTCTTGTTGATTGTCATTGAAAAACAGAGGGACAACGAAAATTGTCTCGACAAAACTTTAATGGTAAATTTGGGTCGGAAGGTATTAAATTCATACGTGGAATAAAAACGGTTTGACCTGCATGTGAACCAGTAACAACACGCACGTATATAACATTTATCCCAAGTTCTAACACAATAAGTCTAGTCCCATTACAGAGACCTATTGCTTGATCAATATTACGAATCAACATGACCGGGACACCAACTTTGAGTATAAGCTTATGATTAGGAATGCCAGAACATTTTATTTGTTTCAAAATTCAGTAGTGACCCATTCGACGTTCACTCCAATATCATTGTCTACACTACAAATAGAATCTGAACTAAAGTATTCCTTGCATTCCCCGGGAATCATTGAGAGGACATACGCATTAAGCTTTTCAACTGCATCCAACCTAGGAGCAAGTATAGCACGTTCCTCAAAGTATTTAAAATCACCAACATTAGATAAAAGATTAGGATACGTCCAATTCACAATGTCAGCAACAGGGTCATTGGTTCTAGCAAGTAAAAACTCATCCGATATTTCAACTTCAGACTCTCCATCAACATCAACACCAATGATCCCATCTCCTATATCGAGCAACCATTTTGCAAACATGGAGACTTTAGCTCTTTCCTCAACACTTGAACCTTCTTCTAATCGCATGTTTTGAGAAAGATTAAGAACAACACAGTTTTTCCAAAGGTAGGAAGAATTTATTGTGGACATTACAATAGTTGCTCTATTAGACTTTGGTATGACTGGGAGAATTTGCCGAAAGTCACCCCCAAAACAATAGTTTTACCACCAAATGGCAAATCACTATTGACATCATTAACGGAGGACATAATATCTCGCAATGTTCTATCCAACGCCTCAAATGCCCATCAATTAACCATGGGAGCTTCGTCCCATATAATTAATCAACGAAACAGCTTGCAGAAATTCAGCCTTCAAACTACCCTGTTTGATATTGCAACATGAATCCTCATAAAGTACTAATGGGATTGAAAAGATAGAATGGGCAGTACGTCCACCTGGTAACAATAAAGATGCAATGCTGCTTGAAGCAACATTCAACACAATTTTTTTCTCAGCACGAAACCTATATGATAACGTCTTCCAAAGAAAAGTTTTACCAGTACCACCATAACCATATACAAAAAAGAAACCACCAACACCAGCATTAACAGACGATACAATGCATTGATAAGCACGTAACTGATCAACATTAAGGGATTCATAGAACTGTCCATGCATGATGGTCATTTCTTCAACATCATAACTCAATTCTGCTTGTATGTAACTATTTTGTTCACACATCAAATCAACATCATTTGGAATAGGCATCCCACTATAATCAATAAGACTCTTGCCATTAAGATTCAATAACTTCTCAATTTCAATTAGACACTTATTATGAATGGTTGAAGTTGGGAGAGATCTACATTAAATATAAACGAAATATATATTATTAAAATGAATAGTAAATGCAACGGCACAATAGGAAGAGTATACTAAATACCTGGATTCTGTTGTCTTGTATAATGACGAATATCATCAGAAAGCAGAACACTAGTTTTTTCCCATACAAGGCAGGGGTTACTCATGGAGTTGGACAAAATAAGATTGGCAAATAATCTACGAATAAATATGCCACCAGATATCAAGAATGCTTCATGAATACCTTCAACATATTCATTGTCATCTGCCAATAGACCCACTGGAAAACATGCTTCCTGGAAGGTAGGATAAGTAACACCATTTACAGTTTTGATGCAATCAAAGCTGGTACAGCCACGCTGAACATTGAGCAACAACCGCATATAATATAATTCACCAGTACCTAGAGGTATAAAATTCAATCTACCAACAGATGTTCCTCGCTGTCGCAAATCCCAAGTTTTGCTCTGCGGACAATAAACAAACATTGAGGGAAACTCACCATAAGTTAATCCACGTCCTTCAATATGTATCCTATTTGCCTCCATCCAAGATAAAAACATTGTTTTCTGGTTTTGGTACCGACGCAAAACACTGTCAAGTCTTTCACTATCACCGAATACAATATTTTGTTCTCGTGGCAAATGGAATGTGAGTCTTTGAACGGGTGGCCAACGGTGGTGTATCTCGAATGCAAGTATTCGCCACATAGATTCACAAGGTGATAGATATCTACAATCATAATACTGTTTTATTTCATCAACAACTACACCTTCACCAGACTCATCTGGAACAGCATTTAGCGCAACAGTGACTCGATCGGGTCCTTTATTCACATACTTAAACAAATACTTTATACAATTTGACTGGTTGCAGTATTCAACATTGATGTGAGCTTGATATTTCATAAGCAAGAATGGATTATAGGGAACAACATAACCATTATCCAACAATACACCATAACGTTCAGTAGTTATACCCAAATCTCTTCGCTTATATATAGGATAACCAGCATCATCAAATGTTGTATGTGAGGCAAACTTCTTGGAAAAAAATTTAGAACACTTTCCACTTCGCATGCATGGAGATTGACGTCGTATATTACCACATGGTCCATGAACCATAAAAGCAGAAACAACATTATACAACTTAGGAAATGCAATAGGATTAGGTAATTCAGCACATATTAAATCATCAATCAATTGAGTAGGATTATCCTTGGTAGATGGAAGAAGCCAAAGAAGAATATGAGCATGGGGCAACCCTCTCTTTTGAAACTCAATTGTGTACATACCTAAAAAAAAAATATATAAATTATACATGACAAAAATTAAACACGATTAATGATACAGAATTTTTTTTTAACTTACCAGCAATAACAGGACCAAACCCTTGACCATTCTTAAAATCATCCATCATTAAATCAAGCTTCATTTTAAACACTCGACATACAATATCAAGTCTATCGGATGCATTAAGATGATGACGGCTGATATAACGATCGATCTCTGGCCATTTGGGATTGCATGTAAATGTCAAAAATAAATCAGGAAACCCAAATCTTTTGCAAATAGCCATAGCATCCTGACAATTATTAAACATATAACGTCTGCCACCCACAAACGACGAAGGTAAGACAATACGTTTGCCAATAGTCCCAGGTTCGACATCGCCTCGATCTACAGCTTCCTCCAATCCACGTAAAAACTCATATCTAATTTTTTCTGCGATCCGCGAATGAAAGATAATCTTTGCGATTCAATCATAGAATAACAATCAACAACAAATTGTTGAAAAAGTTGATGACTTTTGATTAAAATACCATCCTCACTTTGTCGATGCTGGATGCGAAATGCAACAAATTCCCTCAATGTTACCCTATCACGAGTGGACAAAGCTTGACCTAAGGGAATTGATGCACGGGGAATATCTTCTTTGAACCCATCCTCACCATATGGAAAGAGTATAGGATATTGCAACGGAAGGTAAGCAGGGTGTGTTTGATGTATTCTTTCCAAATAACCCATGGTTGAACGTACAATGATATCGCGAACCAAGTTAGTACCATCAAAATCGCCAACAACTAAAGCAACAATCTCATTCACAGTGGACATATTATAGGTTCTAGCATCATTAGATTGATGCCTAACCAAACGCAATGAAAAATTTACAACGGGATATTGCTAACGAAAATCCCTAACCTGGCGGAAACTTTGAGCAAGCACATTGAATTCATCAAACATGTTCATCAAGTCAACAACCAATGTTGGATCTAATTCACATGAACCAGAATGATCACTACAAAATAGAAAGCAAAATTGTCTTACATTCTTGAACAAAAAAAAATTGTTCAAAAAATTTACTCTCACTTAGTTAGTTAGCCACAATACAGAAAAAATTTTCACAACATTATAAAAATGTGAATTTAATTAAAAATAACTAATATCAAAAATTTACCTAAAAGGTTTGAGGCGATTTAACAACTCATTTTCTGTGTCATGGATGTATAATTGGGCAAACTTAGGATCATCTCCATCAAGAGGCAACAAACTACCTATCCGATGATAATTCTGACCACTTATAACAAACTGTGGTGGACCTGATCCATCATTACCACCAACTTCCAAATTAGCACCAAGAGATGTAAATGAGAACATACTATTATAAGATCGAAGATGTTGAATAAAATTAGAACTTCGCGGGTCAATATTATTGAATAAATTCCAAAGTAGCGGTGGAGGACGTGCCAAAATTGGCAACTTAACATCACCCTTCATACAACAAATGGAAAATTCCGCATTTTGAACACTTTTTTTTTCTCTGCACGTTCTTCAAACCAAACAAGAGCATTGCAATACATACAAACCAAATCCATATCTCCAAAATCATAGTATCCTTGCAAAAAAATTTTATACCTTGTTAAAAAACATATAAAGATTTAATATAAAAAAGGAAGATTAGCACCGATATTTTTAGAATTACCAGTATTTTCAGCAATTTCAAAGATATGTTCATTGCAAGAATACAAAGTATGTTGCAGATTCTGATCGGCCAAGAATTGCTGTATGTAATCATCTTCTAAATAACATTTAGAACATCAAGAGAGATAATTTACATGTTAAAAAAAAGAGAAACGGAATTCATAAGGAGGATTAACATGACATTGAATACTACAAAATTATCAAATTAAAAAAAAAATTTATATACCATAAGCAAGGTGTGAAGAACACTCAGACACAATAGGCATATCTAATAAATCAAAACAATGAAAAAAGTAATTATTAGTAAAAACAATAATATACAGAATATATATATATATATATACAAACAAATATATATGAAAATAACCAAATTGTATGAGCATAGTAACAAAACCAATGGTTATTGAATTGACAGAAACAAATTCTCCTGAGGACACTGCATCCAAAAAAAATTAAGAATGTCAAAACGGGTAAAAAAAATACTATATATGATGAATAAATATAAAATTTTAAATGGATCTAATATAAGGTGATAATCTGTAACAATACTCATGTGATATGCAGTATGCAAAGGATCACGCTGTCGAGTAGAACATGAATCTGCAGATTATGGCCATTGAATAAAAAAAAACATTATCATATAGAACAATAACAAATTTGGTAAGATTGTCAAATAGTTGTAGAGGTGTTGTAAACACAGCAGCAAAAAGTAGGAAAGCTAGTATAAGGGAAAAATAAAAGAATGTTATTTTGAGCATAAAAAATTTTAGTATACCATTCCATAAAAGTTTCGTGCAGTGACTCATTTGACAACACTTGTGTGCGGCTGAATACAATAGCAGATAAAATGGTGCTCTCCTTCAAGAAAAATGTACTAAGCAGTCTACTTTTTATCACATATAGATCACAATAGCTTTTTTATGTGTAATACGACAAAGGAATGGACATTCCACTGATGGAATATATAGAATGTATATAGTGGAAATAGAAAAAGTGTTAAAGTACATCAAAAGCGAGTGAAAAAAAAGTAAAAGAATAAAAACACGTGTTGAATATATATGAATATGTTGATAAAAAAATCAGGCACAAAGACATTTGTTTACTATTAAAAATAAATACGAACCAACTATGACTATAAAAATAGATGAATCAAGATTAAAAATATATATTATTTAATTAAAACAGAAAATAAATAAAGTGATGAAACATTCTGGAATTAAGTAAAAGTAAGTATTTTCATTAATTTTAAAATATTAATTACACAGAGATTGATTTATTGATTTTTTTTAATTGGATATTAATCAGATTAGATGTGACTTTCAAATAAATATTTGTAAGTATGAATAATTATCGTGTTAGTCGTCAAGTATGTATATAATGAACATAGAGTGAACGAAGAATGAAATGGATTGAAGGGGAACTTAGCAAGGTATTTATAAACTAAAGGAAGACAGTGCTTAAATATAAAATGGAACAGAGACACCATTAAATAATTAGAAAGTTATTATTATCTTACAATGTCATTAGCTAAGATAACATAATACGTATCAACACATTACAAATTACATTCCATGAGATATCTTTTATGTCTTATTAGACACAGAAGAAAACACACAGAAATACATCACAAGAAATAACATAAAGACAATACTGCTACTAACAACCACATCACATAATAATGGCATTATACTGCCTTATTTAACATGCCATAAAAAGACCATGTATAAGTCACTTCTTGGACGCCTTATTGGACTGCCTTCGAGTTACACACGGAGCTGGATAGCTATCAGCATAAAGATCATCAAGTTTACGCTTACGATTAGCAGGGGGAGTCTGCAGACCAATGGAAGTAGCTGGCGACAAAATCTTACTACTTATAGACTCATTAGAATTTGGGCTGACAAGAATGGACGTCAAATGACCAATATCATCTTCAAATCCTTCAGTTTGATCACAAGTAAGATCAATAGAGGGTGGAGCAGTAGAAAGTGGAAAGGCCTACAAAGAAAAGGAGAATATAAATTATATTTATAAATTAGTGTGAAATTACCATATAAGAAAAAGACATATGATAATATACTTCAAAGTGAAACATACATCCTCAGGTGGTAAGTCGGCACCAGGTAATTCATAGAGTGAGATGATGGTGGCATCATCACAAACACCTTTGACCTTTATGGCCTCATTATCATGGGAAGCACCAGCACATGGATTAGCAACCTTAAATAACATCTTCCGACCAACCAAGCTCTTAAAAATAGGAGGATATTCATCACCATCAACTCCCTTTCATAAATATCAAATTATAAGACGAAATATATATATAAAAAAAAAGCAAACTCAAACATATGAAAAGAAAATAAAAACAAAACATAAGTTTCACCCTGAAAATCATCCAGAACAACAAACCTCACAGAAAGAAGCCACAAGTTCAGAACAGCTTCTCCGAACCAAATATTCAACATCATAATCAAAGAGAATCAATATAGCAGAACCAGAAGAATCAGAAACATCAATCTTCAGTTTGTACCTTAATATTATTATAAGAATAATATCATGTAAGCATCTTGATCAAAAATAATGTTAGGTTGCTGTAGCATGCAAATATAAATACAAATACCAACCTTGGAATAATAGTAAACACATGTTTGGTGCATATGGAACAATAGTATACACCATTGTCAGGAACAACAGACCTATGATATTTGCAAGCAGGGTACCACCATTGTCCATCACTAACAATATCATTGACAGTTGCTAGCAAAATAGAGAGACCATCCTAACAAATATATTTTAAAAGTATTACACTTAAGTAAATAAAATACACGGACGTGATCAAATATAAAAATAATAATAACATACCTCATTGCTACCTAGCAATTGTGCAATATTTTTTATGGGGTTAAGCTTCAGAAATTCATCTTCTACCGATTTTTTGGGAGCATCAATATGGTAAGAGCAATTCTCAGCTGGAGAAAAACCAGAGGCAATAATCCTAAAAGAAGGAAATAACAGATACGTAAGGAAAGAATGAGTTTGAACTATAAATATATATATAAATTAAACATATTTATATACACACTAAAAAATCAGTTATCTATAACCTGTCTTTAATCTCAATAACTTCAGGTACATCAGGGTTGATAAGAAGTCTTGAGGCATATAGTGTATTCTGGATAACAGGCTTCCCTAAAGTTAAGCATAAACCAATCAAACATAAAATTAACAAATAATTCAAATAATGACAAAAAAATTTAATTTAAAAAAACACCTTTGAAAATCTTCACTTTGGCATACTGCAGAACAACCATAGGGGGGGATGATTGTAAGTCATGAAGGAAAGAGAAAATTTGATCCACATAATCTCCAAATAGGGTGCATTCAACCTTACCACTATTGTAGGCAGTGTTAAATATTAAAGAAAAAAATGAAGATAATTAAGGATAAATACTGAACAAAAAAGAAGCAACTAAACTCACACAGGATCAGTTAATTCAACGACAACCATTTTGGTAAGCTTTCCATCCCTCAAATACTCCCTCTGAGAGGAAACAGAAGTCATCATGCCAACATCATCTACAATAACATAATAGGAAATGAATGACACCAAACTTTCTGACGTAGATATAGCTAAAAAAAATTTATAATCGAGTAACATAAAAACTAAGAACCTATTAGATAATCATGATCAGCTTCCAATGCATTAACAGTGTCAAAGGATACCGGAACAATCCCAAAAAAGGGTATACCATCGCAGGTGTATTCAGCAATAGTGGTTCTAAGTTGAAAAACAAGCTTATACGCATGTGTAGTGGCTCGATAAGATCCAGTATTCTGAAAAACACCAAAATGAGACATTCGATAAACAGAGCCTTCCTTGATCATTTCAGAGTACTTGTAAAGGACAGACTTGCGAACAGTTGCTTGAATACGGTTATACTTCATAAAAGCAGTAAAATATTGGCAATCAGATATATGCATCAAAAGAAATCATCTTACGATGGAAGAAAATACAAAAAGAACATTAGAGATAAGGTTATTACACTTTCATCCATGAGTATAAGCTCCATAGACATTGGCTTCTCAGGATCAAGGAAACCAGGAACAAACCATTTCCGAATGACCCTCACACGAAAGCGGTAGGACTCACGCTGCAGGCCAACAACATCAAGGGAATCAAACTTAATGCCCATTTTTATGTAGTTAAGAAATATGAGCCGATAGAAGTGCCTAAGCAGGACAGAATCAACGGGATTATAAAGGGAAAAAATTAGGGTATGAGCTAGCAATTTGGGAGGGAAAAAATTCGAACTAAATTCACTATAAATTTTGTGGGAAAAGTGAATCAACATAAAGGGTTGAAAAAAACCCGACAAGAAGAAGGAAAGTTTGCAGAGAAAAGGCATTTGTACGGGCATAAAGGATTGTACTTGGGAAACATGTCGCTGCAAGCAAGGTAAGGCAAAATTTAGACGGCAAAGGAAAAGTACATAATTGCAAGGTCAAACAGGCAACAAATATAAAAAAAGAAAAATGATGCGAAACTAAGAAAAAGCCACGCTGGAAATGAACAGTATCGGTAGAACTGTTCGGGGTCTTCCCAATTGTATAAGGGGTAGATATGAAGCATATTAAAGCGATAGTTCATGTGTATTATGAAAAATTAGAATTTAGAATTATTGTATGGATTAGTAGTTAATCACCAAAGTGGTCAAATCATTAAGTTATTTAATTCTAAATTCATGATGTGTTATTTCAATTGCCCGTAGAATGGATGCTAAACAAAATATGACAATTATTGGTTTGTGGGTAAATTGAAGTTCATTGTTATAAAGCATTTCTCTATCACCCAAATGTTGATTAATTGTTTTTATAATCTATGAGCATAATTGTTGGAAATTTATGTACATTATTAGTTTTATTTATATATCCAAAGAATATGAATATTGCTAGTTAGTGTATATATAATTTCCTAACAACGTTAAATTTATTAGCATCAATTTTTGTTATTGTATATTGATTGTCACCCAAAGGAGAACAATAATATACATAGAATGTTAAGTAATTTTTGTTATTAGAATCTGTATGTTATGTTATTTTATGTCTCAAAGTATTAATGAAATGCATGTGTTAAATTACAGTATTTGCCCCTACTTCTTTGCACTCGCTTGCTATGTCTGTTCCAATATTTAATTGGGCTTAATTTCTCTGACTGGAGTGAGCAAGTTCTTTTTCATCTTGGTCTAATGGACCTTGATCAAGCACTCCAAACTAAGAAACCTCCTGCTATTACTGATGAGAGTAACAATGAAGAGAAAGCCTATTATAAAGCCTGGAAAAAGTCAAACAGATTAGGCCTAATGTTTATGCGAATGAGTGTAGCAAATAAAATCAAGTCTGCTCTTCCCAAGACTGAAAGTGCCAAAGAATTTATGAAATTTGTGGAAGAGCGCTCCCAAACTGCTGATAAGTCTCTTGTTGGGACGTTGATGAGTACCTTAACCACAATGAAGTTTGATGGTTCTCGTACTATGCATGAGCATGTAATTGAAATGACAAATATTGCAGCAAGACTTAAGTCTTTAGGAATGGAGGTTTATGAGAATTTCCTTGTGCAGTTCATTCTGAACTCGTTACCGTCTGAGTATGGTCCTTTCCAAATGAACTATAACACCATAAAAGATAAATGGAATGTTCATGAATTGAATAGTATGCTAGATTAGGAGGAAACATGGATTAAGAATAAAGTAAATCACTCCATTCGTCTGTCAAAAAGGGCAAAGGACAACTAAAGATTAATGATTCGTCTGTCAAAATCCAAAAGAAAGAAAAAAGGAATGATAGATGTCATTTCTGTGGGAAGTCTGGACACTTCCAGAAGGATTGCCCAAAATGTAAGAGTTGGTTCGAAAAGAAAGGTGAGTTAAATGCTTATTATGTATGTTTCGAATCAAATTTAACTGAAGTGCCACATAATTCGTGGTGGGTAGATTTTGGATGCACAACTCATGTTTCTAATACGATGCAGAGATTTCTTACGATCCAAACCATAAGCCCAAATGAGAAGTTTGTTTTCATGGGGAATAGAGTGAAGGTTCCAGTTGAAGTTGTCGGGACTTATCGTTTAATCTTGGACACTGGACATCATTTGGATTTGTTTGAAACTCTTTATGTACCTAATATTTCTAGGAATTTAGTTTCTGTATCTATACTTGATGTTGCTGGATACTCTTTTAGGTTTGGTAATGGTTGTTTCAGTTTGTATAAGAATATTTTTTTATGATTGGATCTGGTATACTTTGTGATGGTTTATATAAATTAAATCTTGATAGTTTGTATGCTGAAACTCTTATGACCTTGCATCAAAATGTTGGCACTAAGCGTAGTTTAGTGAATGAATGTTCTGCTTTCTTGTGGCATAATCGTTTAGGTCATATTTCCAAAGCAAGAATGGAAAGATTGATGCGTAATGGTATTCTTCCAGATTTGGATTTTACTGATCTTAATATTTGTGTGTCATGTATCAAAGGAAAGTTAACAAAGCACACGAAGAAAGGGGCCACTAGAAGCACCCAACTTCTTGAAATTATACACACTGATATATGTGGATCTTTTAATGTTAGTTATTTCAATAAAGAAAAGTATTTCATCACTTTTATTGACGATTATTCACGTTATGGGTATATCTATTTATTGCATGAGAAATCTCAAGCACTAAATGTGTTAGAAATTTTTGTAAATGAAGTTGAGAAACAATTAGAAAGAAAGGTGAAGATTGTCAGATCAGATAGAGGTGGTGGGTATTATGGAAGATATGATGAATCCGAACAACACCCTGGTCCGTTTGCTAAATTCCTTGAGAAGCGTGGTATTTGTGCTCAATACGCAATGCTAGGTACACCGGAACAAAATGGTGTATCAGAAAGGCGTAATCGAACCGTATTGGATATAGTTAGGAGCATGTAAAATAAATCTTGTTTACCTGAATCATTGTGGATGTACGCTTTGAAAATTGCGATGTACTTATTAAATAGGGTTCCTAGTAAGGCAGTTCCAAAGACCCCTTTTGAACTGTGAACAGGTAGGAAACCTAGTTTAAGGCACCTGCACGTTTGGGGTTGCCAAGCAGAAGTAAGAGTGTATAACCCGCAAGAAAAGAAATTGGATGCAAGAACAATCAGTGGATTTTTCATTGGTTATCCAGAAAAGTCTAAAGGGTACATATTTTATTGTCGTACCCATGTTATAGGAATAGTTGAATCTGGATATGCTCGGTACATTGAGAATGGTGAAACTAGTGGGAGTGGAACTCCAAGAAATTTGGAGATTAAGGAAATTAGAATGCAAGTTCCTATAGCTCGAACTTTGACTTCCGCAATTGTTGTTCCTCATGTTGTTGAACCACAAAACAATCAAGAAGAACAACAAATTATTGACCCTCAGGTTGACAATGAACCTTTAGTAGAACAACCACAAGAAGTAGCATGAAGAAGATCCAAAAGAGATCGAAGACCTGCTATTTCAAACGATTATGTGGTGTATCTACAAGAGTCACAAGAAGACTTAGGAATTAATAATGATCCAGTTTCATTTTCAGATGCCATTAATTGTGAGAATTCTGAGAAATGGTTAGATGCTATGAAAGATGAGCTTAAAGCAATGGAACAAAATGATGTATGGGACCTTGTGGAATTGCCTGAAGGGTGCAAGAAAGTTGGATGTAAATGGGTCTTTAAGACAAAGCGTGACTCTCATGGCAATATCGAACGTTACAAGGCTCGACATGTTGTGAAAGATTTTACTCAAAGAGATGACATTGATTATAAGGAAACATTTTCACCAGTTTCCAAGAAAGATTCTCTCAGAATAATCATGGCATTGGTAGCTCATTATGATTTAGAACTGCACCAAATGGATGTGAAAACTGCCTTTCTAAATGGGAATTTAGAAGAAGATGTTTATATGAGTCAACCAATAGATTTTTCAATTAAGGGGAAAGAACATATGGTGGGTAAACTTAAGAAGTCAATATACGGACTCAAGCAAGCCTCCCGACAATGGTATCTCAAGTTCAATGATACTGTTGTGTCTTTTGGGTTTAAGGAAAACATTGTTGATCAATGTATATATATCTGAAGGTCAGTGGGAGCAAATTTATCTTTCTAATTCTGTATGTTGATGACATCTTGCTTGCAACTAATGATCTTGGTTTATTAAGTGAGACTAAAAAATTTCTATCTAGCAATTTTGAAATGAAGGATATGGGCGAGGCAAGCTATGTGATTGGAATAGAAATATTCCGTGATAGATCATAGGGACTGTTAGGCTTGTCACAAAAGGCTTATATTAATAAAGTTCTAGAAAGATTTAGAATGGACAAATGCTATGCATCCCTTGTTCCAATTCAGAAAGGAGATAATTTTAATATCATGCAATGTCCAAAGAATGATTTGGAACGGAAACAGATGGAAGCAATTCCTTATGCATCGGTCGTTGGGAGTTTAATGTATGCTCAAATGTGTACGAGACCTGATATTAGTTTTGTAGTTGGTGTGTTGGGGATATATCAGAGTAATCCAGGATTGGATCATTGGAAGACTGCAAGAAAGTCTTATGATACTTGCAAGGAACAAAGGATCATATGCTTAATTAGATCCGATCATCTTGAGGTTGTGGGATATACAGATTATTCTGATTTTGCTGGCAGTATAGATACAAGAAAATCTACATATGGTTATGTGTATCTTTTAGCTGGAGGAGCGATATCATGGATGACTGCGAAGCAGAAGGTCATTGCTACTTCCACAATGGAAGCTGAATTTGTGGCATGCTTTGAGGCCATGGTTCAGGGTAAATGGTTGCGAAACTTCATTTCAGGACTTGGAATCGTCGACAACATTGCCAAGCCGCTGAAAATTTACTGTGATAACTCCACAGCTGTCTTCTTTTCTAAAAACGACAAGTATTCCAAGGGTGCTAATCATATAGAGATGAAATACCTTGCCGTTAAATAAGAAGTGCAGAAACAAATAGTGTCAATAGATCATATTAGCACCGACCGTATGATTGCTGACCCTTTGACAAAAGGATTACCGCCCAAATTAAAATATTTAATGGACATGTTGAAAGTATGGGCATTGTTAGCAAGTATCTTTAGTTTATATTATGATGATGTTTAATTTGTTATCCTTATGTATTATGACACTTTAAACTTATGAATGAACATGTTTCTGCTTTACCTGTTTTTCTGAGGGCATACATGAATGAGTTTGGATTATTGTGATAACATGTTTTGTTTCTATAAGAAAGACATTATTGTTGGACCAATTAAGTACTTCTCAATTAGTGATCATGTTAAGAAAAATGACTAATTTGTGGTACATGGAATAGACTACGTCGATTTAGTGATGTATAATCGCCATGACTCATATTAGTTATAATTCTTAATTATGATTTATGATGCATTTAATGTATAGAACTATTTAGCTCTATCAATGCGCATTATGTCAATTTAGTTTAATTAAGTTATTTATGAGTTCATAACGTTGGTTAATGTCACATGAGCCAAGTGGGAGGATGCAAGAAATTTAGTGTCTCATGTGAGAAACATGTGACTTATTATGAAAGGGACCAATAAATAATAAATTAAGTAAAGAAGGGCTAGATAATAAATTGAGTAAAGAGTGGAAGTTTTTATTTTGAAAGAAACTGTTGCTTGATGGGATGCATCTGTTCAGAAGAGTTATAATAAGAATAAGGTCCTCTTCCAGACATTAGTGTGTGTTTCTTTGAGTTTCTCCATCACTAATAATCAGAAAGCATAAAGTGAATTATCAAACAAGTGATTCGCGTCAAGATTGCTATTATTGCAATGGATAAAGATACGCATTATTTCCTTTACTGAATTATTGTGAGAATCATGAAATTCTAAGATCCATGTCGTTCTCTATTCATGTTATTTTATGAAAACTTACAAACTATTCTTAAAACATTTGAATTATTCTCAGATCATGCAAGTGGACAAGTGATCTTCTACACATGTGTGGCCTAAACAGCTTTCGTCCTTCCACGTTCAATATCTTCGGCAATCCTCTTTGCATCAATAGATGATCCAAGGAGGCCACGTTTAGTGAAACCAATAGTGTAGAGTCCATTTTCACCTTTCCATTCATTTGGGAATGGTTTTCGGGGCAAACCATCTTTCTCAGAAAACATGTCGGTGCCCTGTTTGTAATAAATTCAAAGTCCAATTAATAGAGAGATTTAATAGAAATATGAGTAATATGTCAGATTAGTCCCTGACTTTGTAAGCGTAGGTCAAGTTAGTCCCTGACTTTATCGAAATAGCAATTTAGTCCCTGAGATAGGAGAACATAGATCAAGTTAGTCCCTGCCGTCATTATCGCAGGGATGTATTTGCTTTAAAATGAGATAAAGATAGAGACGTATGTGAATTAAAATGAAACCTCAGGGACTAAATTGCTATTTTGATAAAGTCAGGGACTAACTTGACCGATGCTTACAAAGTCAGGGACTAATCTGACATATTACTCTCTTACAAGCTTTATCTTAACTAGACACATTACTCTTTTGTAAAAGGAAAAAAAAAAAAAAAACTAGAAAAAGAGACAATATCTTCCATCTCACATTTAGTAGTATTTTTCCTTGTGTAAAAGTGGGAGAATTGTTATAAAAAAAATAAATTTAAATATAAATTCCTTATTTATACTATAAATTTTTAATCAATTTTTCCATTTTAATATATGAAGTGACAGAAAATGTAAAACATGTGATATGTGTCCAAATAAAAAAAAAACTCTAATTTTCCTTATTTTTATATTCAATATTACATTTCATACACCTTTCACTAATGATCCATTAGAAAAACTATCAGAAATGTATAGTACACGGTTGCATATGTTGTTGGTTTCACAAATATTTAAAAGAGTTAATAGTTATCTTGGTCATCGAAAGTTACATTAGTCATTAATTTAATCTTAAAATTTTTTTTGGTATTAATTTAGTCTCCCAAAAATCAACATGACATCACGAAATGTAAATTTTGGTCTCGAAAGATTCATATGGGCATTAAATAAGTTCCTAAAAGAATCAACGCGCGTGGTGCCATAATAATCCTTGGGGGACTAAATTAATGTAAAAAATCTTTTGAAAACTAAACTGATGACTAATGTAATTTTCAGAGATCAAATTGACTATTAACTCTATTTAAAATTGAGATTTATGACATTAAAAATTATTCTCTCTATTTAAAAAAAAACTAACTTTTCACTTATTCTGAAGATTATTAAAATGTATTTGATTTAGTTTTTTTATCAAATTAAAAAAAAAATAAAGGTATTTTAAAAATATAGCATTAAAATTGAAAACAAAAATTAATTGAGATAACTAGTTTAAATATAACTATTTTCCATATAATAATATTCAATAATAAATAATTAATTAACCTTTATCAGTAATATATTTTTTTTATAATTGATATAAAAGGGGTAAGTATTTGTTTCTTTAATGCATGAGAATTAATATGCCGAAAGCAAAATTTCTTATTGACATGACATCTATTGTCACGTGTAAATGTCATCAACATCATTTCCAAATATATGCAATCTCTAATAGCATGTGCAGTATAGATGCTAATATCATTTTGGCTTTGTTAGCATGACAATATCGACTTTTGGTCAAAATGTTAGCATGCAAGTGCAACTTGCAATTTGCAATGAAATATAAGGTGATCAATTTCATTTTTAAAAGTACAGGGAATGTGCAATGTCATATTGTCATGACACCTAGATATACTACTCCAAAATATAAGTTTTTTCAGATAATCTTTTATGGCATATATAATACTTTTAAAAAAAAAAGTTAATACAACCTCAATTGTACTTTTATACTTTTTTGTATAAATAAAAGTTTATGTGAGTTGATAAATCAATTACAAAGAAATAGTAAAAAAATTAATTAATAAAAACATATTAATTATATCCATTAATTTATATGTCGCCACAATAAAAATTTTATATCATGGAACGGTAAAAGTATGTGCAATTTCCCTAGATAACATATATATATAAAAAAGGTTTGCTAACATGCGTAAAGTGGTTTTTTAGTTGAAACAATTTAGCATTGTGTACCAAATTATTTTAGAAAAAAATATCCTTATAAATTATAAGTTTTGTGAAAACTAAGTTTAAAAATCAAAGGTATTTTAATAATTTGATTTTATGCAATTAAAAAAAAAACAAAAAGTATGTCTTTTCCCACCATCAATTCTCTCTCCTTCTCCCTCTCTCTCGTACGTCAGATCCACCGCCACCGGCTCTCTCCTTCCTCACTTCAACGTCAGAACCACTGTCGTCGGCTCTTTCCTTCCCTCACTTCAACGTTAGATCCACTGCTGTCAGCTGTTGTTGTGCTCAGATCTCACTGTTGTACTCGGATCAAGGGTTGGGTGCGAGTTGTGGCTGCAGCTGCTGGGCCAGGGAGGATTGGGTGCGGATTTCATGGCGTCGCTGATGGTGGTTACGGTTGGGCAGAGGGTCGAGGGTCGGGTGCGAATCTTACGGCGTCGTCGCTGATGGTAATTGCGGCCGGGCTGAGGTTGCGAGGTGGCGAAGATCGTGTGGGTGACGGAGATCGTGTGTGGGGCGATGAGGCTGGGCGATGGGGGATGGGTGATGGGGCTGACCGAAAAGAGGAAATAATGAGGGGGTTCTGATTTTTATTTTTAATTCTGAAAATTAAAATAATTAAAATACCCTTATATTTAAAACTCCGTCCTTTTAATATTGAAGGTATTTTTGTTTACTAAAATCTGGTACACAATGTCAAAATGTTTCAACTAAAAAACTACTTTACGAATGTTAGCAAACCCCTATATATATATATATATATATTCAAAGGTATTGGGCAAGAAATATAATATTTTGTTACTTGATCCTACCTGTCAATTAACTTCATCCGTTTGTTAATAGTGTAAGTTTTTTAAGATTATGATAAATAAGTTAAGAAGTATAATCAATACTATTATGATCAATTAGCATTTTTTTTACTTTTTTTTCTTTTGATCTTTATTTGTTAATTACTTACGTATCATTTTTTTAATAATAAAAATCATAATTAATGTTATATTGGTATTGTTAAAAAATTTCCTTTATCCTTTGATACAAGACCATTTTTTTATATAAAAAAAAAATTTGTCCTTATTTATAAGATCTCATTCTATTTTTCAATAACATTTAAATCCTTTTTTTTTCCTCCACAAACACTCTTATTTATTCAACTCTTATTTTAGGTTTATTTCTCAATAAACGTTTGTAAAATCTTCCAAAAGGATCTTGCGTTAAGGGACGAGTGGAGTATATTATAGTAGAAAGTTGCTCAATTCGATCTCACATATAAGCAAAAAGAAATCAATTTCATACTTATTTAGAAAGTTAGTTGAATATATTTAATTTTTTCAAATTTATAAAGAAATAGACTATTTTAAAAAATTTGGTTTGGGAATGAAACAAAAATTAAATGATACGATCATTTTATAAAGATATTTTGAAAATGATTGTATTGAGAATAAAAGGTTAGTTAATTTGTACTTATATTTGAGACCACTATTGAATATTTTTATTTGATTATATTTGAGATTGGAGGGAGTACCCCAGCTAATTAAGAAAGACTTATATATAGAAACCGATGAAATACTCTATTTGTTCCAATTTATTTGTCATTTTAGGCAGGGCCGGCCCTGAGGGAGGACGACAAGGGCGGCCGCCCTGGGCCAAAAAATTTAGGGGCCCATAAATTTTTTTAATGGTACATTTATTTTTGAAAAACAAATTAATAATTGCAAGTTCTTTTTATATTTTAACTATCAATGATTTTTAGCATAATATTTTAATTTGTTTTTTCATTTGCTCACTTAATTTAAAAATATATGAAGTAATGAACTTTACTTTTGTAATCCAACATGAAAAAGGTATTTTATTACCTTTTTACTAAATAACTTTTTATATTATTTCAAATCTTATTTTTTAATAATTAATTCTATTATTGATTGTTGTCATTGTTTTAATTGATTATTCGTATATATACTAAATTTTTAATTGATTTACTTTTAATCTTTTTTTTTTTGAATTAGAGGCCCCAAATTTTTTTTCGCCCTAGGGCCCAAATTAGGTTAGGACCAGACCTGATTTTAGGATTTTCATATGGATTAAGAAAATTATTTGATACTTCAATTTTTAAGAGAAATATTAGGTAATTTCACTACAATATCCTTACATTATATTAATTATCACTCATTTCACATATTTCACCAATGCAAATTAATTAAATACAAAGATAAAATTAAAAAAAATTAATTAATACACACTCAAATTTTTATATCAACAAATAATTTGAAATAAATTTAAAAAAAAAACTAAAATGACATATAAAATGGAAGAGACGAATTGAGTATATATATGTTTATATTTCATTATCCACGATGAGGTTATTAACTGCCAGAACTAAGCCAAAGTTAGCAACAAAAGAAAAGGAAACACCTTTAGCCAAGAGGGCACGTTGCTTGTAACCTGTTGCTAGAATGATGGCATTGAAACACTCTATCTTCCCATCTACAAACTCAACCGCGTGCTGTGCTAGTCGTTTAATTCCCCGGCAAACCTATATATATTTATTAGACAAGTTAATAATAATGTTAGAGACAAATAGCAATATTATGGTACATGTAAGTCAGCTCATTTGGTAGTTACAGGGACACCTAAGTAGCTTACGCTCCAGTTCTGGGTTCTGGTTTAGGTATCTCTTTTGTAATAAAAACAAAAATAGCAATATTATGTTTATTTCCTTTTAAGTATTGTAGTATTTTTTTTTTATCACAACCGGTCAACATTAAGGATCAACAACAACAATAACTAAGCCTTTGTCCCACTAGGTGGGGTCGGCTACATGGATCAAACGACGTCATAAAGGCCTATCATAAATCATGTCTTTTGATAAGGCATTGATTGCCATATCCTTCTCAATTGTTTAGCCTATAGTTTTTCTAGGTCTTCCTCTTCCTCTAGCCCTTGTAGTACCCTCCATTTGGTCTACCCTCCTAACCGGGGCTTCCACCGGTCTCCTCCACACATGCCCAAACCACCTAAGACGAGATTCAACCATTTTTTCAACATTAAGGATCGACTAAAATTATTAAAATAATTTACTTTATCGCGGGAAAAGAAACATTTACTTTTTTTTATTTAAGGTTTAATATTTCTTAAATATAAGTTATTATTTTATAATATCTAAGCTCAATAAACTTTTTTATTTTTTTC
Organism: Crotalaria pallida; assembly: GCA_037953625.1. Taxonomy (NCBI): domain Eukaryota; kingdom Viridiplantae; phylum Streptophyta; class Magnoliopsida; order Fabales; family Fabaceae; genus Crotalaria; species Crotalaria pallida. Next base: position 95,979,171 of record CM075655.1, read on the forward strand.
ATGATAATATCTACTATATATTGGGTAGTACTCAATTTTAAATAACAGTAATCTTGAAATATTGATATATATATATATATATATATATATATTTTATAAATTTGATAATAATAATTATCTTTAACTAAGTATGGAATATTGACTTAATAACGAAGGAATATAATATAGAAAAATAGTTAAATTGATTTTAGAATGTATACTTCCATTATTTTAACATATACTAGTAAGGGCTTAAAAAATCACTTGAAAGGAAAAAAAAAAGTGAAGGGACACTTTGGTCCCTCAAGTTTTTCGACAGGGACACTTTAGTCCCTCAAGAAATTTAATTCATTTTTAGTCCCTCATGTTTTTCAAAAGTACCAATTTAGTCCCTCATGTTTTTCAAAAGTACCAATTTAGTCCCTCAACGAAGTGGCTAACGGAAATTAGACAGGGACTAAATTATCACTTTTGGAAAACTTTGGGGACTAAAAATGAATTAAATTTCTTGAGGGACTAAAGTGTCTCTGTCGAAAAACTTGAGGGACCAAAGTGTCCCTTCACTCAAAAAAAAATATAGAGAAACTTTTTTATAATAATAGGGGAAAAAGAGCACACTTCTATTTTTATGCCCTTGAGCTTTATCTTGACTTTTGAACACAGAAAAAGGTAAATTTGGTTGATTATGAAACAAGAAAACAATATATATGATGATAATCTAACCTTAATTTTTCCACTCTTAATCTGAGCAACTGTCCCAACATCCAAAACTGGTGTCTTGCCGTACAAGTTCTTGAGCTCTAGAGGGCCAAAATTAGGGCGATGAAGTCCAAATCGAGCTGTGTCCCCAAGCATGACATGTGACATTAGAAGCAAAAATTTATCCACAAGACGTAGAGGGAACCACTTGAGTAAGCTCATTGACAAACCAAAAGTTGATTTCCCAAACATTTGCTGAGGCAAGATATGCACCTGCAATGAAATGAAAAGATGATCACGTTTAATGTTGAAAAAAATGTGCTTAAGAATCTTTTTAGGAAAATGTAGACATGATATATACTATAGTGATCACATCATCTTTTCATGCTTTCGTATATTCTCTGCAAGTACTGGCAAGGGTTCTGTATGCAGAGAAAAGAATATGCGCTTTCTCATATTTTTGGTTGCTGACATATGCGCATGCAAGCGGATTCCAATCAAGTGTGAGAACAATCAACAATGATACAAATTAAACTCTTTGAGAGTTCTTTATATTTTCATTTTTACTTTTTAATAAAGGCTTTAATTTTGGAGAATTTTTGTTATAACAATTGTAGTATAGTTAAGGAAAAAAATGTTGCTAATGAGTGCTTTTAGGGTATGCACTAGCTACTTGTTAGCATAGTCCTTTAATAAATACTCCTTACAAGACACTTGTTAATATTTGAAATAAAAAAATATATTATAATTAATAAGAAAATTATTGTATTTTACTAGAAATAGAAAAAGAAAGTATCAAAATTCATATTCACTTTTAGTTGTGAAAAAAAAGCAATATCTAGTATTTTTTTTATTTGAATTCTTTAACTCAATTTTTCTAACTCAATTTTTCAAACAATAAATTATTTTAAATCTTATTGAATTAGAGGAATCAAAGGATATAAACATGGCACTTAAGTATATTGAGTATTATGAATATGTGATGGAAGAATGAATTAAGATCTCGGGTATATATGATGCAATTAATTAATAATGAGTTTTAAGTATATTCTCACCGTGTCTCTAACCACAAGGGATGGTTGAGCATTATGGTTGCATAAATCCAAACAAACCTCCATACCTGAATTCCCACATCCAACCACCAAAACACTCTTCCCACAAAACATACTACCACTCTTATATGAGCTAGTGTGTAATATAGGCCCTTCAAACTCACCCATTCCTTCAATTTGAGGCACTACCTCCTCAGCATTTTCACCAGATGCTACTATCAACCATCTACTAACATATTCTATCTCCTCCTTCTTCTTCACTCCCTCTTTACACTTCACTCTCCAATTGCCACATCTATGATCAAATTCAGCACTAACCACTGTGTTGCTGAAAGCTGGCTTTATATCAAAGTGTTGAGCATAGCCTTTCAAGTATGCCAAGAATTGTTGCTTTGTTGGATAAGAGGGGAAGTTTTTAGGGAATGGAATGAAAGGGAGCTGGCAGAATTGCTTAGGAAGATGAAGGCGTAACCGATCATAAGTCTTGAATTGCCACATTGAAGCTAAACATTCTTCCTTTTCAAGGATCAGGCTTGGAATACCTTTGTGTTTTAGACATGCTGATGCAGCTAGCCCTGATGGACCAGCACCTACTATAACTGGCCCCTGAACCCAAATAGGTTTTCTCATTTTTTTCATCTTTACCATGTGACAATCATGGAGACTTTTTCCTTCTATTTCATTCAGCCAGTCCATGAAACAAAGAAAAAAGGGGTGGAGCGAGGGACAATTTCAAGAAATTTTTGAAGCCTCAATCAGCTTTAATTTAGGTACAGGCAAAATTCACTTTGTTAATTTAACTGTGAGCATCGAAATGGATTAGTATTCGACAAGTGGCTGGAAGACACAATTCGCAACTTGGCATACACCAAAAGAAGATTGCTTGCTTAGGGCCTTAGGGGTTTAGATAGATATGATTTATGAGAAAATTAAAACATAAAAGAACACCATGGTTTCAAGTAAAGATGTAACTAACTCATTTGGTAACTACCACGGCTTGAAAAAAAAAATCTGGTTCTGTTTAATGGAGGAGAAACCGGGAAGCAAGCTAAGAGAGTTCTTATTAGGACCTACAACAACTACAATAGACAGCAAGGAAGTTAAAGGGATTTTTGTACCAGAGGAGTGGAGTGTTAATATACTTTCTTCGGTCTCTAATATATTAGAAAATCCAGACATACTTTTCTTGGTTTCTAATATAAGAAAAAGTTAACTAACTTTTTATTCTCAATACAATTATTCTTAAGATGTTTCTAAAAAATAGTGATTTCATTTAATTTTTGTTTCATTCTCAATGCAACTTTTCTAAAGCAGAAATATTTTTTTTTAGGATTTTGAGAAAATTAAATACATTCAACTAACTTTCTTAATATATGTGATTTTGGTTATTTTTTCTTGTAATAGAAATTGGAGTGAGTTCACACATACATGTATATGAATTGGAGTGATAATGGGTCTTAAAAGGGGTTTGGTAAAGTGGGACATATCTTATTTTTACTCACTTGTATAAGAATTTTTGAAACTTCTATTTTTGTCTTATATATAATAGATGGGGATTCTCTACCCCAAAATTTCCTGTCTTCTTGTCTCTAACCAATTAAATTTCATCAAATATTACAATAATGTCATCATAGTGGGGAAGTTATTTTTCAGTTTTCTAAAATTTGTGTAGTGGGTACAGACTTTGGAATAGGCTACAGCAGATCTTTGTCCATATATAATATCATATTTCAATTTTTAATAGTATTTGTTTACTTCTCTTAAAAAATCTTCTTATTTATTCATTATTTTTTAGATTTTCAGTAATAATTATAGGAATAATTTTGAAAAAGTATATCAAAATTTTATACGTTTAATATCACTAACAAATTAAACTATTTTCTTTAATAAAAATGATAAATCTAAAAAAATCACACAATCACACAACCTCTCATCCACCGAAAAAATCATAAACACAATCACACACGGGATTGAGCAAAATCCTAGCTAATTAAGGACAAGAAGCTATTCGCAAATCCTAGAGAGGTGGTATTAATAAAATTTTCAACTAAATACAACAAACAAAGTGGGTATATATGAAAATGACAACCAATTCCGGGTACCAGTGACGGATGTTGGCTAAAAGTTGAGGGGGTGCATCTTCAGTCCTATTTATAAGATTTTTTTGGGATTTTTTTCTTCCAGTAAAATTTGTTAGTGACATTGGAAATTTTAAAATTTGATATGTTTTTTCAAAACTATCCCTATGGTTAATGATGGACAAGCATGCATGGTTTTGGATTCGGGCCAGTAATATGCCCTGGGTCCTTTATAATTTATGTGTGTTAATGATGATTGAGTTTAGGGATTTTTCGGTCCTCGCTTGGAATGTTCGTGGTGCAGCCAATATCGGTGGTAAGCGGCAGGTAAGAAATTTGGTGCAGAGGTTCCATCCCTCACTTTTTATTATTATGGAAACTCATATCCAATTTAGTAGGGCTAGTAGATTCTGGAGCTCTTTGGGTTACCATCCCTATGCTATCATGGAGGCTCAAGGCCACGCTGGCGGAATTTGGGTGTTAGGTGATGTTCAACCGGGAGTAGTGGTTAATGTGGTTGAGTTATTCCATCAGTGTGTTACAGTGAGCATCTCTTCCCATGGTCGCTCGTGGTTGTGTAGTGCTGTGTATGGGAGTCCTACGCCTTCGGTTCGAGATAATCTTTGGTCCCATCTGGTGTCATTGAGATCGACTATTATTCTCCCGTGGCTGCTCATAGGAGATTTTAATGAGATTCTTCTTCCCTCGGAGGTCTCAGGCGGTAATTTTTTACGTAACAGGGCTGATAAGTTTCACGAGGTCTTGGAGGATTGTAGGTTATTGGATTTAGGAGCTGTGGGTTCTAAATTCACGTGGTCTCGTCGGGAAGGAAGCAATCGCTTGATATTGAAATGCTTGGATAGAGCTTTGGGTGATTTTGATTGGCGTCATGCTTTCCCAGAGGCGTATGTGGAGAATTTAAGTCGTATCCACTCTGATCATTCTCCTCTTTTATTGAGGTGTAGTGGCACTATTCCTTCTCATGCAGCAAGACCTTTCAGATTTCAAGCTGCGTGGACTTTTCATGAAGAATTCGCTGTTGTGGTTAGTAATGCCTGGAATGGGGGTCAGAAACTTGTGCGTCAGCGTCTAGATAATGTTAAAACATCTGCCTTGCGTTTCAATAAAGAGGTGTTTGGTAATATTTTCAAGGACAAGCGTCGGGTGGAGGCTAGACTAGAGGGAGTGCAGCGTTCTCTAGAATGGCATAGAACCAGTGACATGGAGAGGTTAGAAAAGTCCTTGCAGCGTGAGCATGCTCATCTTTTGGCTCGTGAGGAGATGCTTTGGTTTCAAAAATCAAGGGAGAACTGGGTTAAATATGGAGACCGGAATACAAAGTTCTTTCATATGCAAACGATTGTTAGACGACGACGCAACAAAATTGAAGGGTTGTTTTTGGAGGATGGTTCTTGGTGTACGGATAATCTTACTCTTAAAAATGAGGGCCACAGGTTCTTCATGGCTCTTTTTGCTTCTCCCATTGGTGCATTTCCGGAGAACTTGCGGTATGTGTCTGTTCCCCAACTGAATAGGGAGGAATGTGAATCTCTTACTAAAGATGTTACTTTGGAAGAGTTTCGAAATGCGGTGATGTCAATGAGTTCTTTCAAAGCTCCAGGACCGGATGGTTTCCAACCAATATTCTTTAAGAAGTATTGGGATATTGTGGGTCTTGATGTGTGGAGAATGGTAGCGGAAGCTTTTTCAACTGGGACTGTGGATCCTGCTCTTTGTGAAACTCTTTTGGTCCTCATTCCTAAGGTTCAGCAACCGGTGGAGTTTAAGCAATTTCGCCCGATTGGTTTATGTAATGTGGCTTTTAAGATCATCACGAAGGTGATTGTTAATCGTTTGCGCCCTTTTATGAGTAACTTGGTTGGGCCTCTTCAAAGCAGTTTCATTCCTGGAAGAGGGACAGCTGATAATTCCATAGTTGCACAGGAGATTTTGGCTTATATGAAGAAATCTAGGAGCAAGGTTGGTTCGATTGCTTTTAAGGTTGACATGGAAAAAGCGTATGACAGAGTTAACTGGGATTTTCTGGAATGTACGCTTGAGAATTTTGGGTTTCCTAGGAAATTGATCTCTCTTATTATGCATTGCGTTAAATCTCCTACTCTTTCTGTGCTGTGGAATGGAGAAAAACTGGACAGTTTTGCACCATCTAGGGGGTTGAGGCAAGGAGACCCCATGTCACCTTATCTGTTCGTTCTGTGTATGGAGAAGTTGTCAGCGCTTATTAATTTGAAGGTGGCTGGCAAGCAGTGGTGTCTCGTGAACGTGTCGCGTGGCGGCCCGGAGATTTCCCATTTACTCTTTGCAGATGATATCTTCTTATTCTGTCGAGCCAGAAGGGATCAGTGCAGGGTAGTGGTTGAGGTGTTGCGTGATTTTTGCTCCGCATCGGGTATGAAGGTTAATTTTGTCAAATCGAAAGCCTATGCTTCATCCAAAGTTACTCGGAGTGTGGTCAATCATTTCAGGGATGCTACTAACATAGCCTTCTGCCAGGATTTGGGTGTGTACTTGGGCTTCCCTTTGATTTCGGGTAGAGCTACTAGAAACCATTTTCTACCCCTGGTGGAGAAATTAAGAACTAGGCTGGCGAATTGGAAAAGAAATCTTCTTAATAGGGCAGGGAAAGTTTGTTTAGCAAAATCAGTTTTGTCTTCTATCCCTACTTACACTATGCAGACCCTGTGGCTGCCTCAGAGCATTTGTGGTGATATAGACCGTGTTTCCAGAAACTTTATCTGGGGTAAGGAGGGAACAACACGAAGTTGGAATTTAGTTAGTTGGAGAAAAGTTACGTGTCCAAGAAGGAGTGGGGGTCTTGGGGTCAGAGATACTCGCATGGCTAATACTTCTTTGCTGGGGAAATTAGTCTGGAAGCTGATGACGGATTGTCCACCGCTTTGGGCTCAGATTTTAGATCATAAATACTTGCATGGCAGGAGCATTTTAGCTGTGGTGCCGGGGCAGCAGATGTCTTATATAATGAGGAGTATTGTTCGGGCAACCGTGGAACTTAAAAATGGCTTTGAATTTAGATTTGGTGATGGAAAATCTTCTTTTTGGTTTGGGGAGTGGTGCAAGGAGGGCCCGTTATGTGAGAAGGGTTCCTATGTGCATATCACGGACACAGATAAAATGGTTAGAGATGTGTGGGATGGTACCGCTTGGAGCTGGAATAATTTATATACACTAGTTACGGATGAGTTGAAGGATCTGGTTGACAACATTAATGTTTTGGGACTTGGTGACATTAATGATGTGTGGTGCTGGTCTGGCAAGGAAGATGGAGTCTATTCAGCAGCTAGTGGATATAAGTGGCTTTGTCAAAGGAGTTGTAATGAGGACATGGAGGTTTCGTGGTCCTGGTTGTGGAACTTGACGTGCCCGGAAAAAATTAAGTTCATGCTGTGGTTGTTGTTACATAAGGCTATGCCTTGCAATGCTCGTCGTTTTAGGTGCGGGATGACTACTTCTCCTGGGTGCTCGCGGTGTGATGGGGACTATGAGTCTGGGCTTCATGCTGTTAGAGATTGTCCTAAGAGTAGGGACTTATGGGTTAGCTTCGGCTTTGTTGATCTAGAGTTCTTTTCTAGGGAAACTTGGTGTTGGATTAGAGAGGCCACGAGAGGTAGTTCGGGTATGCTATTCTTGGCTATTATTTGGTGGGCTTGGAGGTGGAGGAATGGAGAGGTGTTAAATGATGAGACGTGGGGCTTGGAGCAAGTTCGTGCCAAAATTAACATTCTTTACACGGATATGAGAAGTTGTTGGTTTGGGAATATTCAGGTCAATAGAGTTGCTACTAGAGTGTCTTGGAGTAAGCCTCCCACTGGTACTGTTAAAGTTAATACTGATGGGAGCCACAAGGATAGGGATACCAGGATTGGTTATGGTGGTCTTGTAAGGGACTCAAATGGGGTCTGGTTGCTGGGTTTCACGGGTTGCTACACTTCTTCCAGTGTTCTTTTAGCCGAGCTTATGGGGTTAAGAAATGGTCTGCTTCTTGCCTGGAATGCGGGGTATAGGAAGGTTCAATGTGAGGTGGATTCGTTGGAGACACACCGCTTAATTTCTATGAGCACTGCACCAGCTTTGCATGTTTTTGGTGTTGTAATTTGTGAAGTCAAGGAGCTTATAAATAGAGATTGGGAGGTCTGTCTTGCTCATGTGCCGCGACAAGCAAATGGCTGTGCTGATATCTTGGCAAAGATGGGTGTTGTTCATGGATCTTTGTTAGCTGTGTTTGAGGTGCCTCCTGTTGAGGTGATGCACACACTTGCGAAGGATGCAGAGGGTTATGCCTTCATTCGTAGTTAGTTGTCTTTAATTTTTTCCTGTACACAAAAAAAAAACTATCCCTATAATTATTTTTGATATTTTAAAAAGTATTGAGTTAATAGGAGTGTTTGTGAAAAAAATAATTAAATGTTATTGAAAATTATAATGAGGTCTTATAAATATGATCAAAATAAAAATCTCAAAAGAGTCTTATACATAGGACCGGAAGGAATATTTACCTACACAATAATTACGACAACACTAAAATATTTATATATATTAACCTTGGAAAACATAGTAAACACAAAACATAATAAAGCGCTTTGGCCAATTGGTGTTGCCATCCATATATTATTATTCAAGTCAGAAGTTCAAATGTGGTTTTGGAGTTTTTCTACTAAATTTTTACTTGTATAATTTTACAAAAGAAAATTAAAAAATTAAAGAGGTTAATGCGGTACTCGAATTCGTGATCTCCCGAAAACATGTTGAGGTGGCTAGCCACCAAGGCACTTATATATGTACTGAAGCTTAAATCCATATGTGTATATATATAATTTCTAAATTGTCAGGGGGAGCAAGTACTCCCACCTGCTCCAATGAAGATCCGTCCCTGCCGGGTACACTTTTTTAGGATGTTTTGCAGCTGGCCCAACCCCAAACACTTCTACATCGTTTGATTTGAAGTTTTTCATTGTCACTATTCACATATATGAGATTTAATCTTCAATTTCCTCTTTTTAGTCTCTAATCCCTCCATAAATTTTTATTTCAAAAATATCGTTATTTTATCTTTTCCATTTTATACCTTTTCTTCTTCTTCTTCCTCTCTTCTGTTTATTCAAAAATTTCCAAACCTATTTTCCTCCCACATCCAAACTTCCCTCTATACCAACATCACTGTCTTGCTCCCGCTAGCTCCTTATTCTCATTGAAGAATGAGTCGATCGCAGTCCTCGTTTACCAAGTTCTTTAAAATTCCGACACCCCACTCCCACTCACTATTTCTCCCCCATTTCCGCTTGGTTCTTTTTTTTCCTTTTACTTCAATCATTTGTCTTCATCATTTTTCTCTATTTTCATAATTTCCGACAAATTTGTGTAAAAAAATCTGTTAGATCTAGTGTGCATGTGCATGTGGAGATTGTGAGATCTATTTTGCGAGTGCATGGTTTTGATAATGACAAATGTTTTGAACAAGCTTACGTGTTGGAGAAGCTCACCAAAGAACAACAAGCAACAATGACGAGGAGAGAACAAGCTCTTAGATTCAATGTGTATTGATTGTAATATCTTTGTTTTGAGTCTTAGAGTTTTGGGTAGAGTTTTTTTAGAGGGTATTGAATCTCTATCAAGTGCATGATCATATTATAATTTGAGTATTTCACTTAACCTAAAATCAATAGGTGGCTTAAAGGTTTTTAAGAAAATGTTTAATTTTGAGAAAACAAGTTTTTAATTGATTTTTACAGTGATTAATTGATTAACTGGAAGTGCTAATCAATTAACATAAAATCAACAGTGGTTAATCGATTAACCTGATTTGTTAATTGATTAACACGAGCAGCTATGTGCTTTAAATCAGCTTTTCACTTCTCAAAATTAGTTTTAATGTTTTCCAAACTTTTGGGTATTCTATATAAACCTTTTCCTAATTATTGTGATTAACTAACTTCATTTTCATATCATTTTAGAAAGATCAAAGTCACACTATTCTCTCAACATTCTCTCTTACTTTTACAAAGATCAAAGTTCTCATTTTCATATTCTTTGATCAAGAAGCATTTGAATCTCAAGTTTGATTGTTCATAGTTCTTGAAGGAGATTCAAATAGGATTTTGTTTTGAATTCAGTTGTAATCATTGCAAGAGGCAAACTATCTACAACATAGAAGAAGTCTTAGTGGTTGTTCATCAAGCAAATTAATTTAGAAGTCTTGTTGTGTTAATAAGCAATTGGAAGTCTTGTTGTGAGGAATCAACAAGCAAGTGGAAGACTTGGTGCGGGGTTATCATCAAGCAAGAGAAGAGAGGTTAGATTAGAAGTTCAAGAGGGTTGCAAGACAAGAGTGGGGTATCTCTTGGAGGCTATCAAGTGGGGTATCTTGAGAGGCATTTGCTTGTAATTTGAGAACTCTAATTCCTTATTGAAGAAACTCTCTCTATTGTGATAGAGGGGACTGGATGTAGCTCTCGATGGTTGAGAGTGAACCAGTATAAATCTTTGAGCAAGCTTCTCTTAATTCCCTTCACTCTTTAAACTTTGGTTATTTCATATTGTTATTGATTGAAAACCTAGAAAAGATTGATTTTCATATAATTGATTGAATTAGGTTTTATTAGTTGAAATTGATTTGGAGAAAACCTTTTTCATAATCTAGGTAATCATTAACAATCTTGGTGTTAATCAATTCCGTACTATCTCTGATATTCTATATTAATTGATTGATTTTAGTTTTAGATTGAAAAGTGATTTTTCAGTTTTGACAGTGATTAATCGATTAACTGGATGTGTTAATCGATTAACCCAAAATCAGCTGTCAGTGATTAATCGATTAACCTGTTGCTTAATCGATTAACTCGTGTTGTGTTGTCAGGCATTAATCGATTAACTCCTTGCCTTAGTCGATTAAGAGCTAAGAATTTTGTAAAAATCATTCGTTTTAATTGTTTCAATTTGTTTTATTTGAAAATCTTTCAAGGTTTCTTAACACCTATTCAACCCCCCTTCTAGGTGTTCTCCTAGTGTTGTTTAGTTTATTTCTCCACCGATTGTAGTTCTTACAATTGGTATCAGAGCTCGGTCGAAAGACACGAGCATAGAGCTTTTTCGTAAAGATCCTTGAGGAAACTACAATGGGTTCTACGAATCCCTTTGGTGGTGAAGGTGCTTCAACAAACCTTCCTCCTATGTTTGGTGGAGAGGGTTATGCTTATTAGAAAGTTAGAATGAAAATCTTTATTGAAGCAATAGATGTAAATATTTGGGAAGCTATTAAGAATGGTCCTCATATTCCCTCAAAACAAGTAGAAGGTGCATCTCAACTCATTCCCAAAGATAAGTGGAACGATGATGATAAAAAGAAAATTCAATATGATTTAAAAGCTAAAAACATCCTCTCTTCGGCTCTATCTTATGATGAGTTCTTTAGGGTCTCCCAATGTCAAAATGTCAAAGAAATGTGGGACACCTTGTTGGAGAGTGCCCTAGTGGCAATCGTATTTTCTCTTTTACTTGTACTTATTTCATGTTTATGGATTATTACTATTAATAATAATGAGGCATTTCATTTATTATATTTATGCTTTAATTGTTTAATTAAAATAGATGTAATAAAGTCCTTAGGATTATAAGTTCAATGTCATAAGAATATCAAGTACATGACTTGATAGTGAGATCTTATTGATTGACAATTATCCTTAAAGATTCCCTAGTCGAGTATTACAGTTAATAAGGACAACTATAATACATCGAGACTAGTATGTGACAGACTGATGACTGTATCTCACCGGTCATGGATATGGGATATCAAGTCTTCACGTAAGTACACATTGGGACAATTGTGTACTGGATTGACCCGCCATGAGAATGCTACATGGGTTATTAAGTGAGTGTCATAAGCGATTCTCATAGTGACAATGGTGTACATGGTCCTTCGACCTGAAGTCGCTACGGTTCTCAACATGAGGAGTTATGTGCTTTCACGCAATCAAACGTCATCTTTAACCAGGTGATCATAACGGTTGTAGTCGGGTATATGACAAATCATGTAGAGGGATGTGAGTGACGTAGATGGGATTTGTCCTTCCTTGTCAATAGGAATTATATCTCTGGGCCCCTTGACTGAGTGAGACGGTGAAATGTATGGTCATACTCAAGACAGTCAATATGAGATATTGACGAGACTTGTTTAGACACGTCTACTCAAGGATCAAGAAACCATAGGTTACACTGTACATGGGTGACACCTTCCATGCCATGAGTGTAACTAAGATATTTGGACAAAGAGATTAAATTTACACAGGATCATTGATCACACTAAGGTTATGTCAAATCACAGACATTCCTGTCACTTCGGTAGCAATGACGTGTTGCTAGATACCGTTCATTGCTTGTAAACTTAAAATGGGATTTTAACTTTACTGCCAACGTTACAGGAACCTATAGGGTCACACACTAAGAACAGATAGATTGGAGATATCACATTTGATAAAAAAAAATACAATAGTTGTATTTTTATAAAATTTACGTCCGTGCGATGCACAATATGAACGTGCGACACATTCTGATATGTGCTGCCAAGCCCAGCCCGCTGGTCTAATACTATTATAAATAATAGTATTAACCTTAGGGTTTTGGTACGTGTGAGACACAGAACGACAACCCTAGGCGTCCATATCAGAGAGTGAGTGATACACTGAATCTCTCTCTTCTCCGCTAGAACTGAGAAGAGATACGTGACTCCAATTGGGAACCTGTTCGTGTGGATACCAATAGAGGCGCGACAACCTTGCTGCGCTCGTGATTGACGTGGATTGTTCGTGGACGATCTAACTAGCGCTGTTCTCCTCTTCGCATCAAGAGGTAAACATTTTTCTATCCCGAATCATGCTCTCTCGCATGGATCCTGTTCTGGAAATAGGGTATTTCATTTTTTTTCCGATGCGTATTCTGATCCCTATTTCCAGCACACCTTGCAAGTCACACATGAAGGCACTAGTGAAGTTAGGCGTGCTAGATTAAATTTTTTAATGCATGAATATGAATTGTTTCGTATGTTGCCTAATGAATCTATATGTGATATGCAAAAATGTTTTACTCATATTATTAATCATCTCATTGCTCTTGGAAAAACTTTTTTGAATTGTGAAGTTATTAACAAAGTCTTAGTATGTCTAAGCAGGGAATGGCAACCAAAGGTTACCGCAATTATAGAATCAAAGGACATGGACACCATGGACTTAGCAACACTTTTCAGAAAGCTTCAAGAACATGAAATGGAGCTTGGACGTTTGCATATGCATGAAGAGTCGGATAAGAACAAAGGAAGAAAAGGAATCGCTCTTAAAGCTAAAAGTTCATATAATAGAGATGAGAGTTCCGATAGTGAAGATTTCGATTCAAACATTGATGAAGAGACTATGCAACTTCTATTAAGAAAATTTAGCAAGCATCTAAGGAGAAAAGGAAGGTTGAACAAAGATAAGAGGAAAGAGACAAATTCCCCACACTACAAGACCAAGTCAACAAAAGAAGGAGTAGTTTGCCATGAATGCGGAAAACCTGGTCACATCAAGTATATGTGTTCAAAGTATCTCAAAAAGATTGAGAAAAAGAAGAAACATCCAAAGCACAAAAAGGCATGCATTGTATGGGATGAAAAAGAAAAGGAAAGCACATCAAGTAGTTCTTCGGATGATGAAGAAATCACTGCACTTAGCTTACTAGTTCAAGTAGATGAAGAAGAAAGCTCAAGTAATGGATCAAATGAACAAAGCGAGGAAAGCGATGTAAGTGATACTAAATCCAAAATTTCTTCCAAGTATGAAATTTTATATAACGCTTATGAAGAAATGCATGAAGAACTTATGAAACTAGCTTTGAAAAATTTAGAAAGGAAAAAGATCATTTTGAAACATCAACAAGAGATTTTAGAACTTCAAAAACAAGTTGATGAGCTTAATCTTCAAAATGAAACTCTTGATCTCATATATGCTAGTTCTTCTTGTGATTGTGCTAGTAGATTGAATGTTGTGGTTGATTGTGAAAATTGCAAGTTGCTTAAAGATGAAAATGATATTTTGAAAAATATTTTTGGCCTTGCTGGCTTATTGATGATTTTATAAAAGTGATCACACGGATTTTTCAGGGAAAACTAATATTTTGGGAATGTCCCTAAAACAATGAAAATTCCGTCTAATTTTATGGAGATTTTCATAAGTAATTAATGTAACTAAGAGTATTTAAAAGAAATTTTTCAAGTAACAAAATCTTAAATGGGTAGTTAGTGTATTAATTAAGATAGGGTGTTACAAGGTTTCCATGGTTACCCAATTGGCCCTTCGTTTACATTCTGTCTACTCCCGTCAGCCCCTCTCTCTCTCTCTCTCAATTTTCCCAATGCCACTGTGTCTCTCTCTTTGTCCCGATTTCCCTCACCACTACGCCGCCGGAGTTTGTGCCAACTACACTGGCGTTCCCCTTTTGGTTCGGTTCCTAGCACCGCCAACAACCACCAAGCGCACCACCACCTTCACCTATGGATACAAACAGGTTCCAAATCATTCTGCTTCTCTCTTTTAGATTTTTTATAATCTTTATATATATATATATATATATATATATATATATATATATAATATTCTCTCTTCCAGATGCTGCATAGTAGTGTAGTGGTAAGGGAAACCGGGAAAAAGAGAGATATAGTGGGATTGGGAAAATTGAGAGAGAAAACAAGAGAGAGTCTGACGGAAGTAGACGAAATGTAAACGAAGGACCAATTGGGTAGCCATGAAAACCTCGGGAGGGGGGGGGGGGTATAATGTAATTAACCCAAACCACATGGGGTATAACGTAGTTAACCCTACGTTATACCCAAAATTTTAACACCTACCTAGCACGTCATACTTCTTATCCCTTCCTTTAAGACAATGTATTACCTAGGGGTGTAAGCAATCCGGTCCCGGACCGTGAGATAGGTCTGATCGAATCGGATCAAACCAAAAAATATGGCTGGTCTAATCTGGTGGTCCAGTCTCAAAATTTTTATACCATTCTTATATGGTCCGGTCCACTGCCTCACTCTTTTTGAGACCATTAAAATCGGACCGGACCGGTTAATTAAAACCTAACTTAATCACTAGTTACTGTTCAGTGTTGGAAGTATGCAGATGGTTAGATGCTGAACTTTGGAAGTATACAAGTGCAATCAAATTTCTACATATGCTTAATGTAACACCCTCACACTTATTTAGTTTAATTTGGATTTATTAAAATATGAACTTGAAAATTTCGATAAAAATCCGGCAGAGTTTCCTCTGTAATTCGGACTTTACCAAAACTTCTTGTTGTACCTGTTCAGACCAGAGTACTTATAAAACATAAACATATTAATAAAACAGCCAGATAAAGTCCTAATGCCCGATAAACCACATAATACAAAATTCTGGGCGCACAACTACTAAAGGATTTTAATTTACAAAATATTAGTTTTCTTAAAATTAAAACTAAGTCCACTCAAATGCTTTACACTCCACAGTGTGGAGTATACTCCCTGCTCGGCCAGAAAACGGTGCAAGCTCCCAGCTTAGTACCTGAAAGGGGGTTGTAAGGGTGAGCTTTACACAAGTAGGAAGTAGGTTCCAACGAGGCATAATAATCACTAAGTCAAAACACAATTAGCATATAGCACATAATTCCCTATACCAATCCAAAGCATGCATCAAACACAATCACTTGCATATTATCATTTATCATATAATTAGAAATTTCTCTTATTCCAAACACATCACTTTTTCTCCTGTACATTTCACATTCATTTCTTTTTATTTATTTTCATTCCTAATACTTTTCCCAACTCCTATGTAAAATCTCATTTTTCTTATTTTCATTCTAATAAGTAATCAATTCACACACATATAATCATCTATTACATAAACACTATTTCAATTATTCAAACACAATAATTCATTTACATTCTTTTCATTTTATTCTTTCCATTTGCACTTCTTTCTTATTTTCTTTCTTTATCTCTTTCTTTCCTTTCATTTTACATTACCTGAGCCGCTAGGACCATCAGGGGTGTGCTGGATTATCCCCAGAGCCACTAGGACCATCCGGGTTGCACGTCGACAGAGTCACTAGGACCATCCGCCGATACCATTAATTATTTTATTATTCCTTGAGCCACTAGGACCATCAAGGGTGTGCGGGATTATCCCCAGAGCCACTAGGACCATCCGGGTTGCACGTCGACAGAGCCACTAGGACCATCCGCCGATACCATTAATTATTTTATTATTCCTTGAGCCACTAGGACCATCAAGGGTGTGCGGGATTATCCCCAGAGCCACTAGGACCATCCGGGTTGCACGTCGACAGAGCCACTAGGACCATCCGCCGATATAGTCTTCGTTTTTCTCATTAATCCATTTTTTTTCTTTCTCATTAAATCTCATTTTATCTTCTTATTTACTTATTTATTTTTCTCAGCCATAATTCCTTAGTTCTCCTTCTAATTTACATCTCATGCATACACACTTTCTTTTACTTATAATCCAATTCATAATTTAATTTTCCTAAATTCCTACTCATACTTTTAGTCCCTTCTTTTATCACTTAACCGTTACCCACTACGACCAATATATCACTTATTAATCACACATACATAACAATTAATCACATACTCATTCACAATTACTTGTCAAGTTCTCATATCCTTCAGTTAGGCATACAAAATAGCATTTAGTACTTAGCATACACATTACATCATAATTATCAATTTAAAGCTTATTACATCCCAATTATCAATTTAAGACTTATTTCGTACAATTCCTTTGTCTTCAAGTCCATGTTGTCTATCCTAAAGGTTAAAGTCCATTTAGCATTTAAATTACCTACCTTTAACATAAAAGTCAAACCTCACACTTATGAAATACAAGAATTCATATTCGTTAATTAACCCTACATCATAGCATTTAACAAATACAACTAAATAACAACATACATCATTTAGCATCTCTAATTACATAGCAATCCATTTACCATTCAGCAACTATAATTAACTAACAAGCATACATTTAGCACTTTACTATTAAAATAGCAAGTATACCTCATAATCTATAGCGTACAATAATTCATTTCCACAACTAGCATTTAAAGGACATATTCATTAACGTACGAACAATATATCACCGCTAGGACATACCATCATTCATATCTACCATTATTCAATTAGTTCTTCATTCTTTTATTTTCCTATTTTAATTTTTTGTCTAGATTAATTACTCACATGTTCAATCAATAGAACACGCATATGCTCTTAGCAAAGATTATAACTAGCAAGAAACTAGTCCCTACAAGCTGACGTAAAACACCCCTTACCTCAGGGTCCCTTTTAGAACCTGGTTTACGGCTCGGCGAGACGATCCTGCTTCGGCTCACGTCGAACAAGTCCCAATCTACTAGCAGCAACTACGGCTTCCACAGTCAGTGTCGGTTTAACTCCTCGACACAGGTGGTGATATGGCGACTCGGTTCAAATCCACAACCGTGGCCCTTGACGATAACGGTGCCGGTTTGACTCTAAAGCGTCATTAGTTCCCGGTTCAGTGCACAATGAAGTGGTCCAACCCCGGTTTGGTCTTAACTCCTTCACGGTCACAGTTTTTGCAATACCAGCGTCGGTGGCTTCTTGTCACGGTGGGGAAAAGGTGGATGGCGGCGGCGGTTCAGTTAGGTAAGAGAGAAAGTGTGAGATTAAGAGAGGTCAAGGACAGGGAAGGAGAGAACGCGACTGGGAAGGGAGGAAGGAGAAGAGGGCGCTGGTGATGGTGGTTATGGCTGAGGGCGGCGGTTGGGGCTGGTTGCGGCTGGGAGGAGAGGAGGAACACGAGCGGCTGCTGCTAGTTGGTGGCGACGCGAAAACCCAAGGCAAAGAGAAAGAGGGACGTCGGAGAAGGCAAGGGACGGAGGGAGGCAGCGCTGGAACGGCGGCGGCTGGCCCAACAGTGGAGGCGCGGCTTCGCGATCTGCAGAGGGAGGGAGGAACGATGGCGACTGGACCAGCAGCGGAGGCGGTGGCTGTGATTGGCGCTGCGGTTGGTTCGGCGGCGGTGAGTGGGTGCACGGTGCTGGCTCGCCGAAACTGAGAGGAAGGAGGGAGATGGTGGTTGCCCAAATTAGGGTCGGCTGGGCTGTGGAGAAGAAGGAGATGGGGGAGTTGATCGAACCCCCCCCTACTCTTTTATTTTATTTTTTTTTATTTATTTTTTTATTACATTATTATTATTATTATTATTATTATTATTTTTATTTATTATTATTATTTTTTTATTATTATTACAATATCATTATTATTACTATTATTATTATTAATATTATTACTATTATTATTATTATTATTATTATTATTTTTCTTTTTTATTTATTATTATTTTTATTATTATTTTCATTTTATTTATTAGTATTATGTTTGGAATTAAAAATGGGGATGTTACAATTCTCCCCCACTTATAAGAATTTCGTCCCCGAAATTCGGGTTACTTCCTAACGCGTAGAACCATCCAACTAATGGGGTTCCTGTCGGTTATGTTTCCCTGCTTCCGATGTATTTAGGTCCATTCTTCTTAGTATTGTCATGTCTGTCCTCGGACACTACGTATCTCCTCTATCGCGACAGGATTCACCATTCCCTTATTATTAAAGTTCCATCTTCCATTTCTTGGGTTGAAATCCTCCCCCACTTAGAATCGGCTTACTTGATTGTATCCATGCCAAGGGAGATGTTCGATCGTTATTAAGAATCGAAAACATAGATCCCCGATCGGCGTTCGGGATTGGAAGTTGTGCGGGGCTGACTCTCCGTTGGTGGGCATTGACTTACATTGGATGCCTACGATTTAGCGAATTTTCGTGTCTACACATCTCAGTTCTCTCATTGGATGCCTGAAACTCGAAGAGAATGAGGATGAAAATAAGGTACACGCAACACTTAGAGAAGTTTATTGATCTTTACAAGTTGATCGAGGATGTGCTAGGTGACAAGATTGAAAAAAATATCACACAAGCACAGACATTAAGTGGTAGCAGCATGGCTGGGTACAGGTTAAGCTAAAAGACAATGAAGATCAACCCAGAGAATGCATTTCCTAGATAAGGAATCATCGAAAAAGGCATCGTCTAAGGATCGATGGTTGACTTAATTGGTGTCGTTATGATTACTTTGCGAAGTTACTAAGATTCGCCTTCTTCGCGATAACTGTTTAGAATCTTGATAAGATTCCTAGTGAGCTTTGGGCTCCTAACAATCTAATTTGGTTTGTCATAGAACTTCGTGGAGATTTCTACAAGGTTTGGCTCGATTTTCTCAAGAGGGCTATGTTCGGCTACACTACTCTGAAGTGAGTATGATGGCTTAGGGCTTTTGCCCTTTTGGTTATGCCTTAAGTCCACTTCCTATTTTGGTTGTTTTATTTTCATTGGGAAGCTTGCAATAATGACATCCATTAATAGATGCAAAGATTGAGGTGGCCAATCCCAACCTCACGCCTATCAACAGCACATCGTTGGCGGATTTGCTAATAACCTCGTCACTAAACAGATGTAAGAATCATGACGGTTAGCTCGGACCTGACATTATATTAAACGACAACACCATCGCAGGTTTTGGGTAACTTCCAACTATGTTATGTATCTTATTAATTCTTCTCAAAGCTTGTTCATAATTTCCTAAAAGTTGGACCGACCTTAAGCATTCTTTAAGTTCCACAGTCCTTCGTTTCGTTTGAAGGATAAGGGATCCTAATTCTTTCCCTATTGCTAGTAGCTTCCAAGAAAACGTTTTTCTTAGAATCCTAATCTAAGAATAGCTATTGCGGTCGAAACTGTGCTAAATCAGCTTCTAGAATGATCTAGAGGCATTGATTTCTTGACATCATTCAGTTGGACTTTTGGTCTAGTCCAAAATTTTTGGCTAGACATCCGGGGGAATGAGTTAGATACACTTGTGGGATTTCTATTAAAGACTCGCGGGGGGTTGGAGACCTAAGGTTTACAATGTCATTCCACTTTAGGACATCCAAATCTTCACATGTAGCTTAGAGAGAATTAAAAGTATATACGGAATTGTAGTCACATAATATGCTCCAAGGGAATACATTAGTACCACATACCTTTCTACATAGGTTGGCTCCTAATTGCCTGTCATACTTTCGTTACATTCACTCCATAATGCGCTCCGGACAACTTGCAATAACATGGCCCGATTGCCCGCAATAAAGACAGAGGCCCTCTTTTCTGCGCTGGTCCATAATCCTACATAGTCGCTTGTGGGCTCTCCCATAGTGTGGACATGGTGGTCTATCCCTTAGAGAAGTAGTACTTTGAGCGCTGGGATCAACATATGAACTTGCTTCCTGAACTGGTCTCTTACCTTTGCTAGAACCTTCTGACCCATGAATTATTTTGTTCCGATCTGCATCCGCCTTCCTCTTGAGCCCTTTCTCATAAGTGCTCGCCACATTGACCAGATGAGAGAGATTTGAAATATTTTGGTATTCGAAAGCAAGTCGAATATCCTCCCGGAGACCAGATTCAAACTTTATGCATTTAGCTCGCTCATCTGCATCTTTGTAACCACTGGAGTACCGAATCAAATCCTCGAATTGTGCCACATATTCACCGACACTCAGACTCCCTTGTTCCAGCTTAAGAAACAGTAGATCCTTTTCCCTTCTAACATCCTCAGGAAAATACTTCCCAAGGAAGCGGGTCTTAAATAGATCCCAACTGATCATCTGATTGGATGCTTCTAAACTCCTTCTTTGATGCTCCCACCAATGTTCTGCTTTTCCGCTGAGCATGTAAGTTGCCAAGGGGACTTTCTGCTCAAGGGGTGGCGACATTGTGCGGAAAATCTTCTCCAATTCTTGAAGCCATCCCTGAGCTCCATCCGGATTATAACCTCCTTCGAATCCAGGCGATCCGTTTTTCCTGAATCGTGCAAGCCAATCAATTTCGGCTAGAGCTGGACGTGCCTGGGCAAATTGATTTACTGCTGCTAC
Source organism: Crotalaria pallida (assembly GCA_037953625.1). Lineage (NCBI taxonomy): Eukaryota > Viridiplantae > Streptophyta > Magnoliopsida > Fabales > Fabaceae > Crotalaria > Crotalaria pallida. The sequence goes on from CM075655.1 coordinate 96,000,057, forward strand.
CGCTGCTGCAGCTGCATTTGCAGCAGCAGTAACTGCTTCCGCCTGATTCTGGTTCTGCTGAACTAGATTTTCCAGAATCTGGGCAATCCTGTCATTATCAGCACGCCTCCGTGCCATGAGGTCTGATTCTGAAAATAAAACAAGTTTAGGCACATATATATATATATATATATATATATATATATAGGAATGAGTGCATACTCAACTAAGCATACTTACCTGTATGCACCTATATTTATCTATCTAGCTAGTTAACATAAGACTTGACTCTATCTATTGGTTACTCGCTTGCTGAGTAAACCATAGGAGTAATGAGTTCAAACTCCAAAGGCCGAGGAAAAACTGCTCTGATACCATAATGTAACACCCTCACACTTATTTAGTTTAATTTGGATTTATTAAAATATGAACTTGAAAATTCCGATAAAAATTCGGCAGAGTTTCCTCTGTAATTCGGACTTTACCAAAATTTCCTGTTGTACCTGTTCAGACCAGAGTACTTATAAAACATAAACATATTAATAAAACAGCCAGATAAAGTCCTAATGCCCGATAAACCACATAATACAAAATTCTGGGCGCACAACTACTAAATGATTTTAATTTACAAAATATTAGTTTTCTTAAAATTAAAACTAAGTCCACTCAAATGCTTTACACTCCACAGTGTGGAGTATACTCCCTGCTCGGCCAGAAAACGGTGCAAGCTCCCAGCTTAGTACCTGAAAGGGGGTTGTACGGGTGAGCTTTACACAAGTAGGAAGTAGGTTCCAACGAGGCATAATAATCACTAAGTCAAAACACAATTAGCATATAGCACATAATTCCCTATACCAATCCAAAGCATGCATCAAACACAATCACTTGCATATTATCATTTATCATATAATTAGAAATTTCTCTTATTCCAAACACATCACTTTTTCTCCTGTACATTTCACATTCATTTCTTTTTATTTATTTTCATTCCTAATACTTTTCCCAACTCCTATGTAAAATCTCATTTTTCTTATTTTCATTCTAATAAGTAATCAATTCACACACATATAATCATCTATTACATAAACACTATTTCAATTATTCAAACACAATAATTCATTTACATTCTTTTCATTTTATTCTTTCCATTTGCACTTCTTTCTTATTTTCTTTCTTTATCTCTTTCTTTCCTTTCATTTTACATTACCTGAGCCGCTAGGACCATCAGGGGTGTGCTGGATTATCCCCAGAGCCACTAGGACCATCCGGGTTGCACGTCGACAGAGTCACTAGGATCATCCGCCGATACCATTAATTATTTTATTATTCCTTGAGCCACTAGGACCATCAAGGGTGTGCGGGATTATCCCCAGAGCCACTAGGACCATCCGGGTTGCACGTCGACAGAGCCACTAGGACCATCCGCCGATACCATTAATTATTTTATTATTCCTTGAGCCACTAGGACCATCAAGGGTGTGCGGGATTATCCCCAGAGCCACTAGGACCATCCGGGTTGCACGTCGACAGAGCCACTAGGACCATCCGCCGATATAGTCTTCGTTTTTCTCATTAATCCATTTTTTTTCTTTCTCATTAAATCTCATTTTATCTTCTTATTTACTTATTTCTTTTTCTCAGCCATAATTCCTTTGTTCTCCTTCTAATTTACATCTCATGCATACACACTTTCTTTTACTTATTATCCAATTCATAATTTAATTTTCCTAAATTCCTACTCATACTTTTAGTCCCTTCTTTTATCACTTAACCGTTACCCACTACGACCAATATATCACTTATTAATCACACATACATAATAGTTAATCACATACTCATTCACAATTACTTGTCAAGTTCTCATATCCTTCAGTTAGGCATACAACATAGCATTTAGTACTTAGCATACACATTACATCATAATTATCAATTTAAAGCTTATTACATCCCAATTATCAATTTAAGACTTATTTCGTACAATTCCTTTGTCTTCAAGTCCATGTTGTCTATCCTAAAGGTTAAAGTCCATTTAGCATTTAAATTACCTACCTTTAACATAAAAGTCAAACCTCACACTTATGAAATACAAGAATTCATATTCGTTAATTAACCCTACATCATAGCATTTAACAAATACAACTAAATAACAACATACATCATTTAGCATCTCTAATTACATAGCAATCCATTTACCATTCAGCAACTATAATTAACTAACAAGCATACATTTAGCACTTTACTATTAAAATAGCAAGTATACCTCATAATCTATAGCGTACAATAATTCATTTCCACAACTAGCATTTAAAGGACATATTCATTAACGTACGAACAATATATCACCGCTAGGACATACCATCATTCATATCTACCATTATTCAATTAGTTCTTCATTCTTTTATTTTCCTATTTTAATTTTTTGTCTAGATTAATTACTCACATGTTCAATCAATAGCACACGCATATGCTCTTAGCAAAGATTATAACTAGCAAGAAACTAGTCCCTACAAGCTGACGTAAAACACCCCTTACCTCAGGGTCCCTTTTAGAACCTGGTTTACGGCTCGGCGAGACGATCCTGCTTCGGCTCACGTCGAACAAGTCCCAATCTACTAGCAGCAACTACAGCTTCCACAGTCAGTGTCGGTTTAACTCCTCGACACAGGTGGTGATATGGCGACTCGGTTCAAATCCACAACCGTGGCCGTTGACGATAACGGCGCCGGTTTGACTCTAAAGCGTCATTAGTTCCCGGTTCAGTGCACAATGAAGTGGTCCAACCCCGGTTTGGTCTTAACTCCTTCACGGTCACAGTTTTTGCAATACCAGCGTCGGTGGCTTCTTGTCACGGTGGGGAAAAGGTGGATGGCGGCGGCGGTTCAGTTAGGTAAGAGAGAAAGTGTGAGATTAAGAGAGGTCAAGGACAGGGAAGGAGAGAACGCAACTGGGAAGGGAGGAAGGAGAAGAGGGCGCTGGTGATGGTGGTTATGGCTGAGGGCGGCGGTTGGGGCTGGTTGCGGTTGGGAGGAGAGGAGGAACACGAGCGGCTGCTGCTAGTTGGTGGCGACGCGAAAACCCAAGGCAAAGAGAAAGAGGGACGTCGGAGAAGGCAAGAGACGGAGGGAGGCAGCGCTGGAACGGCGGCGGCTGGCCCAACAGTGGAGGCGCGGCTTCGCGATCTGCAGAGGGAGGGAGGAACGATGGCGACTGGACCAGCAGCGGAGGCGGTGGCTGTGATTGGCGCTGCGGTTGGTTCGGCGGCGGTGAGTGGGTGCACGGTGCTGGCTCGCCGAAACTGAGAGGAAGGAGGGAGATGGTGGTTTCCCAAATTAGCGCCGGCTGGGCTGTGGAGAAGAAGGAGATGGGGGAGTTGATCGAACCCCCCTACTCTTTTATTTTTTTTTTATTTTTTTTATTACATTATTATTATTATTATTATTACTATTATTTTTATTTATTATTATTATTTTTTTATTATTATTACAATATCATTATTATTACTATTATTATTATTATTATTAATATTATTACTATTATTATTATTATTATTTTTATTTTTCTTTTTTATTTATTATTATTATTATTATTATTATTTTCATTTTATTTATTAGTATTATGTTTGGAATTAAAAATGGGGATGTTACACTTAATCTATAATTTTGGAAGTATACTGAACTTTGGAAGTGTGTTCAGTATACAGTATGTACAAAATATCTTATAATTTAAGCCTTAAACTTTTATAATGCAATGTTTAGTACAAGTTAAATTTTTATAAGTTTTTTTTAATTGTTAAGTAATTAATTATGTGCTAAATTCATTAAAAAAATAAACAATTATGATCTAATTAGATCGGATTAGATCATTTATAAATGATTCGATTTGGTCCGGTTTTTATACATTTATTTAAACCGAACTAGATCAGACCATATTAATTTAATTGGTCCGATAATTAATATTCATCAAATATCAGATGAGACCGGATCAAATCGTTACACCCGTAGTATTTACCTACAAAAGTTTTTGGGTTTTTCTTTTTGGACCCCACTATTTACTCATCAGCCCCCATTTTCTTCCGCCTTATACAAGGCGGTAGTGCATTTTTTCCTCTTTATACAAGGCGGTAGTGTAAAATTATCATATTTTTTTTACTTATACATGGTGGAAGGGCAAAATTACCATTTTTCCGCCTAAAAAGAGGCGGAAAAAACTGATAATTTACACTACGGCCTTGTATAAGGCGAAAAAATGCTCTACCGCCTAGTGTAAGGCAGAAAAAATGGGGGCCGATGAGTAATCAATAGGGTTCAAAAAGAAAAACTCAGTTTTTTACGAAGTTAAAAATGTTACACTATTGACAGACACAACGGCTCTTAACTCCCTAGTCCCTACCTTACCCCGTTGTCCCACTTCATACCCTTCACTGCGATCCAGCTCTGCCTAGCTTTACATCCTTACCGTCCATTGCTTTTTGCCATCTACGCTCCAGAACAAAACACATCTAAATACCGAGAATACCCTTTTAACGTTCATCTTAATTGAAGACAGAAATGAGAAAACACCACAAAGGTCATTATCCCTCGAAATAAAAGCGCCTTCATAAGTACTCTATTATTTTATTTTCATTGTAGTATTATTTTATTTTCATTATAGTATTATTTTCTCTCTCTTACCATTCTTCCTTCACTGCAAGCAGTAGCATTGCATAATGCATAGTGCTTTCTTTGTCCGGTTACTACTTACTTTGTTACTATTCTTCGTTCGTCAGTGTTTCTGAGCTTCCGAGTCAAACAGCTCACTCACTCACCGAGTCAAGATGTTGGACGGGTTACTTGGCAGAGGCTTCTCCGCGAAATGGTTAGTTTCTTCTGCATGTGCTTCACTTCACTTCGCTTCTTTCATTGATTATAAATAAATTAGTGAGGATTATAATAACGAGAGTGCTTTGTTATTGTTTCAGCAAATCGTTAATGAAACTAACCAAGAGTCGGATCGAAGTGTTAAGGAGGAAGAGAAGAGCGACGGAGAAGTTTCTGAAGAAAGATATTGCTGATCTGCTTCACAATGGTCTTGATATCAATGCTTACGGAAGAGTAATTCATTCATTCATTCATTCTTATTTCTTTTTTATTTTATACGTAATAAGCTAAGGTTTTGCTAAATAGGGCACTCGTTCATAATTAGATGAAATTGCTTTGCATTTTCCTTTACAGAATTTATGGTTACGTTTGAGATTTGACTTAATTACGCATCAGTTTCAGGATTATGCCAAGCGTAACTAATGAAACCGAGCCGAGTGTAATTAAGTCAAATCTCATTGAGTTATTTGTACTTTTTCCATTTATTTTTGTTTATTGGAATTTCTGGATTTGGTTGTGTTTTGGAAATGTGTTTTTTAATTGAATGGTATTCCCTCATACCCTTAATATAAGATTCTTTTAAGAAAATTCACGTTACCAAAGAAATTAGTTAGTATCATTATTGATATTGAAAATGCATGGTTAATGACATTGGAAATGGATACATTTGATATAGTTTTTTAAAACTATCCTTGTAATTATTACTGAGATTATAAAAAGTGTTGAATAAATAGAGATGTTTGTGAAAAAAATGGAGTAATTAAATGGACTTGAAAATTAAGATGGTGTCTCATAAATAGGACCAAAAAAGAGTTCTCAACAATGTCTTATATATTAAGGATCAGAGAGAATAACTTATATGAAAATTAAATTTTCAATTGTGTCAATGATTCCTTTGTTTTGCCTCATGGTTTTTTGTTTTTTTTACTCAAGTGAGTACGTTTTTGCCTGTGAACTGGTCAAACAGGCTGAAGGACTCATGGTTGAGTTGACACTGTCATCTTGTTATGATTTTGTTGAGCAATTATGTGAGTTCGTGTTGAAGCGCCTCTCCGTGATGCAGAAAGTGAGGTATGAGTTTGTTTGAGTTAATATTGATCACATTTTGCTTTGTTTAAAAAAAAGGGAACTTAGAACTATGGTTGTCAAAGTCAATTTGTTAGATTTGTTCGGACTTCTGAGGTCTGAGTATTACTATTGCTCATGCTTTAAAATAAAATGTATTGTGATATCATTAATAACTTCTCTTTCCTCCCTTTGTGCTCAACAAATATAAATTTGTGAAAATTTGCATCATTTTTGGGGAAAAGATTTTCCAAATTCTGTCTATGACGCTGCCATGATAAAAGAGCATCTTTATTGGTCTTCAACACACAATATACCTTAAATGTGACTGTGCAACTACAGATTTACATGCTTGTAGTTGAACATAGCTAAGGACTTTTGTACATGCAGTTTTTTCTATGTTAGGCACCATTATATAAATTGGTTGGAACGTAATGTAATCTTTTAATAGTGATTTTGGTGCAATGAAATGTCATATGCAAATGGTACACTCGGTTTATGCTGTAGGTAGGGAATGATGTATGTTTTAAAACAGTTTCTGTGAAAAGCTGAAGTTTTATCCAATTGTGGAACTTGGCCAAATTTTTTGGAGCATTGACAATGTTAATACATGAAAACTCGTTTCTTAATTGTTGATCACAGTTAATAAATTTTAAACATAATTTAACAACTTGTTAAGGATATCATTCTAGAAACAATCAGAATACTAAGAGTGAAGGATGGGGGGTAGTTGTCCTATTCCGAGGTCACTGCATTAGATTTACTCTTAAAATGCACTCCTCAAGGAGCTATTCCTATATTTTTATGGTAGAAGGAGCTATTCCTATATATTAATTCTGAAGATGATAAAAATGAAGGCTAGAACAAATTAAACTCATTCACCAATATCTAAAAAGCTTTGCATTATTCTCTCACTCTTTGCAATTAAAAATGGCCTATATATATATGTGTGTGTGTGTGTGTGTGTGTGAATACTTAAGGGGCTGGCATTTTTATGCAGTGGTCCCTTCCTGCCCCATTGCCCATTGGGTTCATTGATATGGATTGCTTGAACACCTGTAATGTCATAAATGTTCCCAAATTCTTATGGTTGGGTAGCTGTTTCAAAATTTTCCTTAAATTTAGAATGTGAATAATCAACATAACTACTGCATTTTCTTTACAGTGGTTGCCCTGAGGAATGTAGGGAAGCCGTAGCATCTCTGATGTTTGCTGCTGCAAGATTTTCTGATTTACCAGAGTTGCGTGACCTTAGGCAAATATTTCAGGAGAGATATGGGAATTCCTTAGAATGTTATGTTAACCAGAAGGTGACCTTTGCATGTTCATATTCTTATTATATAACATATTAATGACTTATTACTGGTTCCTGCAATAACCGACTAAATTGCTCATTATCAGTTTGCGGCAAATTTGAATTTTAAGTCTTCTACATTGGAGAAGAAGGTATGTTTGATGCAGGAGATTGCATCCGAGTTTTCAATTAAGTGGGACTCCATGGATTTCGAACTGAGGATGTCAAATCCCTCTCCGTTTGCCCAGGTGTTGTCTTCTGCTTCCTTTAACGTTTTGGCTACTTCATTTTCAAAATTAATACTGAGACAATTCTTAATTTAGTTAAACTTTGATAATATACCTAGAATTGTTCGTATGTTGATATTATATGGCTTAAAATGTACGTGAGAAAACTTCTCTTTCGTTTTTTCCTCCTGGCCCCCTATGGATGTGAAGGAGAGAAATGTGCTTCCTAGTTTCTCTCCTAGCCAATTTGTTCCGTTGAGGAAGAGAAATTTTCTCACCTTGTTTTTCCTATTTTTTCCCATTCCTTCTGCTTATAAATACGCATCTCCGTTTTCATTTTTGTAACAGTAATAGCAACAGCAATAGTAACAATTAGCATTAGTAACAACAACTCCCTTTGTTCCCTTTTGTATTCTCTTTGTCATTCTAGAGAATTTAGTATATACACCGGTGAGAAAATACGGTGTTGTATTTTGGGTGTATTTGGGGTTTGGGTTGTTGTCAAATAACATTATCATTGAATATAGTCATTTTGTATGTGGAGTAAGCTATAAGCTGAACTACATTTATTCAATATTCCAATTCATTTCCGCTCCTATTTTTTAACAAACTGGTATCAGAGCGCTTAGAGCGTTCTGGGAATTTGTGTATTAAAAAATGACGACTACAAAATTCGATATTCAGCAGTTTTATGGGCACATCAATTTTGGAATGTGGAAGGTTCGCATGATGGCTGTTTTGACCCAGCAAAATATAAAGGTGGCCCTTTCGGGGAAAGGAAATAAGCCTGATACGATGAAGGATTCTGAGTGGGATGACATAGATGCAAAAGCTATGTCTACTATTCACTTATCCATCACAGATGATGTTTTGCAGGAGGTCTTATCGAAGAAGACGGCAGAGGCTTTGTGGACCAAGTTGGAGTCCCTATACATGAAAAAGACGGTGGCTAATCGTCTCGGTGTGTTACAACGTTTGTACACACTTCGCATGGATGAAGCGACATCCGTTAGATCACACATTTCTGAGTTCACTTCTTTGACTATGGAATTGAAGAATATAGATGAGTCATTTTCAAGTGAACAACAGGCAATGTCGTTGCTTTGCTCCCTGCCTCCCTCATACAAGTATTTTAGAGAAACTCTAATATATGGTCGTGAAAGCCTTAATATTGATGAGGTGAAATCATCACTTTTGAGTCGTGAGAAGATGGAGCACGATAACGGTGGACGTGATGATCCTGCAACAGGCTTATTTGCAAGAGGGAGGTCTAGGGAAGTTGGCTCAAGTAGTTTTAACAGAGGCAAGTCTAGATCTAATTCTAGACAACGGAAGGGGAGATGCAGATATTGCAAGAAAGAAGGGCACTGGAAAGCAGAATGTCCGAAACTCAAAGAAAAGAATGAGGCTAGTTCGAGCCACTCGGCTAGTGTGGCAGAAGATGCTGATAATGTTCTCTCAGTATCAACTGGTTCATTTGGTAATGCTTGGATCTTGGATTTTGGTTGTTCTTACCACATGTGTCCAAATCGTGACTGGTTCACAACTTATCAGTCGATTGACGGTGGTGTTGTTCTTATGGGAAATCATACGTCCTGTAAGGTCATTGGCATTGGAACAGTCCGAATCAAGATGCATGATGGTGTCGTAAGAACTTTAACAGATGTTCGACACATACCAGACTTGAAGAAAAATCTCATTTCTTTGGGTACTCTTGATTCTCAAGGGTATAAGTATTCTGCTCAAGGTGGAGTTCTACGAGTCTCTAGAGGCGCTCTTGTTGTGATCAAAGGAAAATTGGTCAATGGTCTCTATATACTTCAAGGAAGTACAGTCGGTGGAGTTGCATCGGTGTCGTCTTCCCTTGATTCAGATTCCGATACTACTCGATTGTGGCATATGCGTCTAGGGCATATGAGTGAAGCTGGAATGTCGATTTTAAGCAAACGAGGTTTGCTAGGTGATCACAAGATTGGGAAGCTTGACTTTTGTGAACACTGTGTCTACGGGAAGCAGACCAGAGTCAAGTTCAACACTGCCGTTCACAGGATTAAGGGTACAATGGATTATATTCACTCTGATTTGTGGGGCCCTGCGCCTGTTCCGTCAAAAGGTGGTGCCAGATACCTATTAACTTTCATTGATGATTTTTCAAGGAAAGTTTGGGTTTATTTTCTCAAAAACAAAAGTGACGTTTTCTCAACTTTCAAAAAATGGAAAGTGTTGATTGAGAATCAGACAGGTAAGAAAATCAAACGCCTTCGAACCGATAATGGTTTGGAGCTTTGTGGAGGTGATTTTAATGAGTTCGGTGAGAATGCGGGCATAGTGAGACATCGCACTGTGCGGAAGACTCCACAGCAGAATGGAGTAGCAGAACGCATGAATAGAACTATTTTAAATAGAGCTCGATGCATGCTCTCTAATGCGGGCCTGGGAAAAGAATTCTGGGCTGAAGCTGTTAACATGGCTTGCTATTTGGTGAACCGATCTCCGTCTACTGCAATTGAATTAAAGACTCCTATAGAAGTGTGGTCTAGTACTCCAGCTGATTATTCTGATCTAAGAATTTTTGGGTGTCTTGCGTATGCTCATATTAGTGATGGGAAGCTTGAGCGAAGGGCACAAAAATGCATATTTCTTGGATATGCATTCGGAGTTAAAGGTTTCAGATTATGGTGCACTGAAACTAAACCACCAAAATTCATAATCAGCAGAGACGTTAAATTTAATGAATCGTTCATGCTTCATCCGACGAAGGAGGTTGGTAATGCAGATAAAGAAGATTGTGTTAGCAAACAGGTGGAGCTTAATATTGAACAACCAATAGAGGTTCAAGGTGGTGCTTCTGATCCACCTATTCAAGAAGAAGATCCCGAAGTTGTCGAAGAGCAAGAGGAGACTCTACTGCAGAATTATAATCTCGTAAGAGACCGAGAAAGGAGGCAGATAAAACCACCTAAGAGATATGGTCACGCTGACATAGTCTCATTTGCGCTATCGGTGACAGAGGACATTGAAACTCGAGAACCCGTAACATACAACGAGGCTATCTCGAGTAATGAGTTTGCAGAGTGGATTGCTGCTATGGGTGAGGAAATGGAGTCTCTCCACAAGAATCAAACTTGGGAGCTAGTGAAACCGTCGAAAAGACAAAAGATCGTTGGTTGCAAATGGGTATTCAAGAAAAAGGAAGGATCCCCTGGAGTAGAAGCAGCTAGATACAAGGCTCGTTTAGTTGCAAAAGGTTTCAGCCAAAGGGAAGGAATCGATTACAAGGAAATTTTCTCCCCTGTGGTGAAACATAGTTCTATCCGGGTGTTACTAGCCATGGTTGCTCTATTTGATCTGGAGCTTGAGCAACTTGATGTAAAAACGGGTTTTCTCCATGGCGAGCTCGAGGAAGAAATTTACATGCAGCAGCCACAAGGTTTCGTCATTGAAGGTAAGGAAGATCATGCTTGTCTCTTGAAAAGGTCATTATATGGCTTAAAGCAATCTCCTCGCCAATGGTACAAAAGGTTTGACACTTTTATGTTGAGTCATGGTTATTCCAGAAGTGACTATGATAGTTGTGTATACCATAGGAAGCTCCACGATGATTCGTTTATTTATTTATTGCTATATGTTGATGACATGCTCATCGTTGCTAAGAACATGTCAGAGATCAAGAAATTGAAGGCTCAACTTAGTGGTGAATTTGAAATGAAAGATTTAGGTGCTGCTAAGAAGATTTTGGGCATGGAAATCTCCAGAGACCGACGTGCAGGAAAATTATATGTCTCAAAGAAAGTACATCGAGAAAGTGTTGGAGCGCTTTGGAATGGAGAATGCTAAGCCAGTTAGCACTCCATTGGCAGCCCATTTCAAACTCTCAGCCGCAATGTCACCACAATCCGTCGAGGAGGAGGAACAAACGTCACTTGTTCCGTATGCTAGTGCAGTTGGTAGCATCATGTATGCTATGGTTTGCACCCGTCCAGATATATCTCATGCTGTTAGTGTCGTTAGTAGGTACATGGGAAACCCTGGGAAGAAGCATTGGGATGCTGTGAAATGGATACTCGGATATCTCCGAGGTACTGCAGATATTGGCTTGGTTTATGGTAAGAGTAATAATACTAGCAGTAGTATTATTGGTTATGTTGACTCTGATTATGCTGGAGATATAGACAAAAGGAGATCTCTTACTGGTTATGTCTTCTCGCTTTCGGGAAGTGCAATTAGTTGGAAAGCAATTTTGCAATCCACTATTGCATTGTCTACTACAGAAGCGGAATATATGGCTGCAGCAGAAGCCGTGAAAGAAGTCATTTGGCTTAGAGGTTTGGTGGGCAGTTTGGGTTTGGAACAAGATATCGCAGTGGTTTACTGTGATAGCCAAAGTGCCATACATTTGACCAAAAATCAAATGTATCATGAAAGAACCAAACATATTGATGTCAGATATCATTTCATTCGAGAGGTCATTTCTCAAGGTACCATTCAAGTCAAAAAGATTGGTACTAATGATAATCCAGTCGACATGATGACGAAGCTAATTATACTATCTAAGTTCAAACATTGCTTGGAGTTAATTGGTGTTGGAATTAAGACATTTTAAGCCAAGGTGGAGATTTGATATTATATAGCTTAAAATGTATGTGAGAAAACTTCTCTTTCGTTTTTTCCTCCTGGCCCCCTATGGATGTGAAGGAGAGAAATGTGCTTCCTAGTTTCTCTCCTAGCCAATTTGTTCCGTTGAGGAAGAGAAATTTTCTCACCTTGTTTTTCCTATTTTTTCCCATTCCTTCTGCTTATAAATACGCATCTCCGTTTTCATTTTTGTAACATCAATAGCAACAACAATAGTAACAATTAGCATTAGTAACAACAACTCCCTTTGTTCCCTTTTGTATTCTCTTTGTGAAGGAGAGAAATGTGCTTCCTAGTTTCTCTCCTAGCCAATTTGTTCCGTTGAGGAAGAGAAATTTTCTCACCTTGTTTTTCCTATTTTTTCCCATTCCTTCTGCTTATAAATACGCATCTCCGTTTTCATTTTTGTAACATCAATAGCAACAACAATAGTAACAATTAGCATTAGTAACAACAACTCCCTTTGTTCCCTTTTGTATTCTCTTTGTTATTCTAGAGAATTTAGTATATACACCGGTGAGAAAATACGGTATTGTATTTTGGGTGTATTTGGGGTTTGGGTTGTTGTCAAATAACATTATCATTGAATATAGTCATTTTGTATGTAGAGTAAGCTATAAGCTGAACCACATTTATTCAATATTCCAATTCATTTCCGCTCCTATTTTTTAACATACGTCTTATAAATGAATTGTGCAGGGCCATAATACATGTATGTCAAACCATTTGACTAATTATGATAAAACATCACATATCAAGGATGCTATCCCAAAAGGATTCAAGCGTGATGTTTTGTTTGACAGAAGTCCTGACCATCCAAATGATGGGTACAGATTTCAGAATGTCAAGGAAGCTGTCATCTTAAACAGAGATAACAATGATCTTCAGTCTAGATCACCACTCCCTGGAAATGTATTCAAGCCACTAAATGGATCCAATCTCCAAAATGAAGTCAAGCACAATTTCTTATTTGATAAAAGTCCTGACCAGCCTAATTATGGGTACAGATTTCAGAATGGCAAGGAAGCTGTTGTCCTAAACAGAGATGACAATGATCTTCAGTCAAGATCCACTCTCCCGGGGAATGGAGTCACTTTGAAAGAGGATGGCCATGATAATCCATTAACAGGAAGGCACGAAGTCACTGCTAAGAAGAGTGATAGAGGCTATTGGAAGGCTGGCAGTATGCTAAAACCACCATTTGGATGTTCATCCCAGGAGAATATGGCAGAACAATATGAATGTGGTCATGATAATCCATTAACAGGAGGTCAAAAGGTCACTGCTAAGAAGAGTGACAGAGGCTATCAGAAGGAGGGCAGTATGCAAAATCCAATTGGACTTTTGCCCAAGGAGAAAATAGTGGAACAATTTAAGCTGCATGAAAGTCGGGGTAATACCAGCCATCTAAGAGAAACCCTGGACTCTGCTTCTAGGAAATCTCCCAGTCATGCAGGAATGCGCTTCAAGAGTAATGTGAATGAGCCATTTGCTGTTGATCATGTTAGCCTACCTGATACCGATAATTCCGCGAGCAAAGTTGAAAAGGATGAAAAACCTATGTTAAAGCCATGCTACAGTAATGCCATTCCGCCTCCATATGTTAAACCTAAGTCTAGGCAGCAGAACAGCACACGTGGAGCCAATGTATTTTCACTTATTGACAGTGATGCTATCTCTACATATTATTCAGCACATGACAAGCCTGATGCTGCTTCAACATCGGAGAGGGTCGGAATAGGTTTGGACAGTTCTGACCAGGATTGGCAGACCAGTAGACATGAGAGACTAAGTAAACTGAGTCGTGAAAGAGAATTCTCTATCGGTGAAGATGCTAAAGAAGTCCCTTTGTTAAAACCAAAACCTATTAGGCGGAAGCACTCAAAATCACGATCTAGACACAATGATGCCGCTACTGAAGAAACTGGAGTTGTGAGAAAATCGAGGAGCAGAAGCAGCAGACGAGATGAATCAAGACGAGGCCTGCAAATTTTGTTTGATGATGAGCGGCATCAAAATGCTGAAGAGGAAATGATAATAGATAAATTATTGATCCATTATAGCAAAAAGCCATCCGTGCTTGATCCTGAAAAAGCACGAAGAAAGTCTAGAAGTCGCCATGCAAATCAAATGGATAACTCAGCCAGAGAATCCCTACAGAATGGAAGCAGAGACGGATCTGATGAGACACCAGAGATGGTTACTTTTCCACCAAGATCAGTTTCCCTTCCTCGTGAACAAACTGCAGCAGCTGAAGTTAAGAAAGTATATGCCCGTGCTGCTTCGTTTCACCCAGATGGATCAAATGAAGCCCGTCATGTGCATCCTAAGTTACCTGACTACGACGATTTAGCAGCTAGGTTTGCGGCCTTGAGAGGAAGGTAAAAGGATATAAGTATAACGATTAAAGGCTCCTTCAGCGTGATTGCACTATTATGATCACACCTTTAATCTCATATAATGCTGGTACATGGTATTGTTGAAGATTGCACGGAGGGGCTTTAATTGCACATTGTTTGACTGCTCCCAAGCTGTACCAAGTCATCATAATGCAGATGGTCCTATCTCTTTTGGTTGAGAATAGTTACTCTGGCATTCATCTTATTATGCTACTATAGGTTACACGCAACATTAGTTCAAGTTTTGCCTTTATTGATTGTTAAACTCTTGTAAAAGTGTTTGTAACAAAATTTGATGGTGGTTTTTCTTTCTTTGGGTTGAGTACCATACGTAGAGATAGGTGTTACTCCTTCTGGTACTATATATATAAGGCACTTTCTGGAAGGAATTTGTAGTTCTATATATAGGGCATTTTATATTTCTTATGTATCATTAATTGTTTTTTCTCTTTTTTGCCCTTATTAAATGCTTTGACTAACTATGTTTTTTTTATTCATTAATGAAAGTGAACTTTCCAAGTAAAGTGGAGGGGGTAAAATTGTAATGTTACAATATATTCTCATAAAATTCACAAAACTAACTATTTTCCTTGATTCGGGGAATACGGTTAAGTATACCCTAAAAATATAGGACCGAAGGGAGTATTGGTTTAGAGCAATTCTTTTCCCACACTTCAAAGCTAGGCTAAAATATCTGACTCACATGCATGAAGAGCTGCTCCATCCGTTCATATTTATCTGTCATGTTTCAAACAAAACACATCATTTAAGAAATTTAATCACTACTGAGATTTTCAATACATTATGTTTTTTTCACAATACCTTTTCTCTCTCTATAATCATTAATTTTTTTTCACTATTTACATAAATCAAGACATATTAAATAGGGACAAACATGTAAAATATAATTTATTATACTCCTGAAATCTTCAATACGACAGTTAAAAAAAACAAAAAATCTATCAAAAAACGATAGATAATAAGGAACGGAGAGAGTACTCCCTCCGTTTCAAAAGTATTGTTTTTTTAGCATATGTACCATGTTTCAAAAGTCTTGTTCTTTTACAAAATCCAATACATAATAAATGCTATTTTTCCCAACACACCCTTATTTATTACACTTTCTTTTTCACTTTCAATGCTTTTCTCTTTCTTCAATAATGATTATATAGGGGCATTAGAGTCAAAACACCCTAAATTCTTACCTCATTTAATCATTTCTTAAAACTCGTGTATAACCTTAAACAACACTACCCCCTCCGTTCCAATTTAACTGTCACTTTAGCAATTTCACACAGAATTAATAAAGTCATTTAATATTTCAATTTTCAAGAGAATTATTAAATAACTTTACTATAATACCCTCAAAGTACATTAATTATCACTCATTTCACATATTTCAACACATTAAATGCAAGGTTAAAGGTGGAAAAAATCAATTAATACATCCTCGAATTCCTAAAGCGACAAATAATTTGGAACAAGTTAAAAATTTTGGAACAAGTTAAAAATGCTAAAGTGACAAATAATATGGAACGGAGGGATTACTTTTGAAACGGAGGGAGTATTAACTAAGGTGTTAAATTTAATAATTAAAAAATATTGATGTTAACGATTTAACCAATGAAACCTTGAATGTCAGTCTGTCAGAGCTGATCACGGTTTTCATCAAAAGCCTGTTTTCTTGTGTAATTGTGTTCCCTAGGACCATTTACCCTTTCTAAGATTCGCATCCATTTCCACCCGCAAAGGACTGGTTCCCGCCAAAAAAAAAAAAAATAGGCTTCTTCCAACCCTCCCATATATTACTGTTCTTTTTTTCACGGCAACATTCGAAGAAGAGACAGAGAGTTTGAGTGAAGGGATAGGTCAGAGTCCAAAGAGATGAAGGGCACATCCAAAGTGATTATGGGTGCAACCTTGGTAATGGTGGTAACACTTGCATTGGTCCTTGGCCTTATACTTGTGCTGCTAGCTGAGCTCTATTGTTCTCTCTTACTCCGTCGCCGCCGCCACCTCAGAAACACCATTCCCACCACCACCACAACCAGAGCCAATGCTTCACCTTCACACACATCACAGTCACACCCTCAGCAACATCCTCCTCCACTTCCTCCATTTAGCAGCATTTATTCACAAGGAGTCCTCCAAGCTCCAAGAACCTTGCTTTCACCCCCACTTGCTCTCAAAGAAGAAAACCCACTTCAAGGTAGTGCCAATGCCAGTGGAAATGTTATTGTTAATCCTGATAAACCATGCAGTGGTGGGGAACACCTTGTGTACATCTCTAACCCTATTTATGGAAGCGATGGGAGCAATGTGAGTGGAGAAAATACCCCGTTTGAGACACCAGATACTTCACCAACACGTTTGGAAAGAAATGGTTCTTCTGGGGAGGATGACATGGTTCCTGCATCCCCATGTGGTAATCATTCACATCCACATACACCTACTCTGACTCCAATGAAGAAGCTCCCTGCAGAGGCTTGTTCTGTTTCTGTTTCTCTTAGAGATGCTAGGTCCTTGGGCACCTCATGCAGTGATTCTCATACCAACAATGGTGTCACTTCCTCATCCTCTGGTTCCCCCTGTACTTCTCCTTCATGGTAATTAAGATTCAGCAATAGCCCAGTTAGAAATGTTAGGTTCGCATAATGAGTTTCTGTTGTCCATGTTTGATAAAAGAATAAAAAAAAAAAAAAAGACAAAACTGTGACTTTGGTCCTAGATATTGCAATTTGGTTTCAGTAATTCACTCTCGTCTTTCATATGTCCAAAATTCCTCTTCCTACTTTCTACTCCCTCCGGCTCGAATTATAAGCAATTCTAACCACTTTTACGCTTATTAAGGTTATTAAGGAGGTTAGTTGATTGTATTTAATTTTCTCAAATTTATAAAAAATAGAGGTATTTTTGGAAATTAGTATTGGAAATGAAACAAAAATTAATTAATATTACAATTTTCTAGAGATGTTTTAGGAAAGTGGTATTGGGAATGAAACAAAATTTAATAAAGTTAGTTAGTTTTGCTTATATTTTAAACCAAGAGTAGTATGTTTTTTGTTGCTTATAATTCGAGCCGGAGGGAGTATGAATTAATATGAGTAACATTTTACAATTTCAAGTATCAAAGAGAAATTTTCGATGAAAGTGAAAATGTCGAGAATAAGGTGAAAATGATTGGGCAAATGTGAAGGAAGTAGAGTTTTGATTCAAATGTGGATGTGGGAATGTTCATACAACCTGAACATAACATTTCTAGGAATGTTTTCAAAATCATATTCCATTTCCAGATGTTAAACAGCATCCTGGTGTGGAAAGCTTTTGTTGTTTGAGTCATGCCATATTGCCCCATAGTGGTACATATGCCCTTGAGAAATGCGGTGAGAAGTATTATCAACTCAGTTAATGTAACGGCTCAGTTTAACTGACTTAATCACATTTTATATCATGTTACTTTGGCTGTGGGTACAATTATCTCTTACTATATACTTCCTCTGCATGAATAAGTTCATGGTAGTTAATAAATATTGTTTTTTTTACTGAAAATATCAACATTCGGTATATAATTTTTCAAAACTAATTCTAAAATTATTATTGAAACTTTAAAGATATTGAGTAAACATAAATAATGTTTGTGGAAAAAAGTAATTAATAACATTGGAAGTACTTATAATTATCTCTAACTTTATTTTGTTTATTCTGTTACAATAGCCATGTTATTTGAACAATAAATTTTGACACCAATTCATTTTCATGTACATTTCTTTATTCTACTTCGCACATGTGATAGTCTGATATTCATTAATAGTCACATAAATTCAATAAATATTTCAAGAAATGTTGTTAAAAAAAAGAAAAAAACTTTTTTCATGTTATGTGATTTTTTTCATCAATGATATTTTTTTAAGCAATAGTCTCGTTGAAGACTAATCTTTTCAAAACGTAGAAATTATTAAAATAAATTTTGCTTTTATCATTACATTACTAATACATAATATCATGTTTTAAAAAAACTGAAAAATACTGTGTTGAGTCTTGTTGAAGGTATGTTATGTGGTTAGTCTAGTCTGAAACTGTGAATATGGTGAGCTGGTGCTAGAACGTGCTGACCGGCAATAAATAAGATCATCAACAATGATATGCTAAAGAGTTACCACGTATGTTAGTTAGCATATAATCATGGGAGTTCCTTCAAAGAGTGATGTTAAAGAGGAGAGTATAAGTTAAGGATAAATGTTTAAGATAAAATGTGGATGAACGTAATAAGTAAATTAACAAAAAAAAATTTTATTAATCTGTATTAAAATCATTGATGTGTTGAATTATTTTAAAAAGTTTTATGAGAGATGTGTATTTTTTAATTTTTTTAATATAAGCTTTTTTTTTAGAAATTTTATTTTAGTCCGATTTATAAGATTTTATGTCATATAATGACATTTAGTTATTATTTTTTTTCTATTAATACTTTTATTTAATCAACATTATTTTTTAGAGTTGTAACAACAATTGTAGGAATAGTTTTGAAAAAATATATCAAATATTTATATTTTTAATATCATTAACAAAATTAACAAACTTTGTTGATAATAGTGAATTTTTTTTTAAAATAAAAGATCTTGTATTAAAGAACTTACGAGTATTTGTGCGACTATTATGCATGAGTCCCATTTTCTGATGGCAAATTGGCAAAGCATCTCATCAAGGGAAATGGATTCTCTACGGTCGATTGCATGAGATTCTGATTCTTGAAAGTCTTTTATTTTATAATTAAATTTAAAAGAAAAAAATGATGGATGAATTTTTAATGGTGAGATTGATGACTGCACCAATAACTACATCAAAGGTGAAGTCAGGGAATCCAAATCCCTCGTTAAGGGTTAATTGTTCTTTTCAATATTGCATGCTTTCTTAACAATTACTCTCTCTCGCTCGAATTATAAGCAAATCCAACCACTTTTACGCTTATTAAGGAGGCTAGTTGATTGTATTTAATTTTTTCAAATTTATAAAAAAAATAGAGGTATTTCAGGAAAATAGTAATGAGAATAAAACAACAATTAATTAAGATTACAATTTTCTATAGATGTTTTAGGAAAGTGGCATTGTGAATGAAATAAAATTTAATAAAGTTAGTTAATTTTGCTTATATTTTAAATAAAAAAAATACTCCCTCCGGTCCTATTTATAAGTCACAATCTAGAAATATTATTTGATCCTATTTATAAGTCACTTTGTATTTTCTAGGAATATATTTTTTTGTTGCTTATAATTCGAACATAAGAGATTACCATACATAGGAGAAATTGGGTAAACTTTGTTGTTTGTTCCCATTGGCATCCGGTACACAGTTTTTTTCCTTCGAAACAAGTTACATTTCCAAGTAGAAAAATTATACTTCCTCCCTAATTATAAAATATTCTGACACTTTTATTTTGTCATTATTTATAAGATCTCATATAAATTTTCAATGATCATTAATTACTTTTTTTTACAAATATCCTTATTTATTTAACATTTTTTAGATTACTTATAATATTAATAGGGATAATTTTGAAAATACATATCAAAAGTTCACATTTCTAATACAATTAACTAAATTAATCAACTTTCTTGATGGACGTGAAATTTTTCAAAAAAATCTTATAATTAAGGATGGAGGGAATATATTTTTTCTTGTTTTTGTCAAATATATTCACATTATAAAAATTGTATCAACATGAAGTGAATGAAAAGATGTGATTAGAATTGCTGCATAAACTGAAAAATGTTACTCCCTGCCTCTTGTCCTATTTATAAGTCTTTTTTGAGGTTTTTATTTTGGTCTTATATATAAGATTCCTTTTCAATTTTCAATAGCATTTAATTACTTTTTTCCACTAACGTCATATAAAGTCAACACTTTTTAGAGTTTCAATGATAATTATAAGGGTAGTTTTGAAAAAATATATCAAATTTTCACATTTTTAATATCACTAACAAATTTATTCATGTTACTTATAAAAGTGAAAAACTTCAAAAAGATCTTATAAATAGAACCAGTACTTTCAATCTCGGTCTTTTGAGGGGCCTCGTGTCATGAATCCAATGCACAATGCATTAAAGGGCAAACCAAGACATAATTGCGAACTGGTACACCTGCAATCTGCAAGCATAGCTTTTTAGTTTAGTCCACATCGATAAGGACGAGCACAGTTGTTTTGCTAAAACTCCATTAGGCAAGAAGCTTCATTTCTGCCTTGAGTTTGCAGTGTTCATTCATGCAGTTTAGTGTAGTTTTGTATGGTTAACGTAAAGAAAGATAGTATTCGATTTTGGGTCTCTATACAATACTCATCCTTTGTTGATGAGTTTGTATACTAATTCTTGTATCAATAGTTATGGATTGACAAGGTAATGGATGACCAAGATGGAAACAGACTATCACTACAAAAAAAACGGGCATTTGCGACGGTTTTGGGAGGCATTTTGCGGCGGTTATAACTGCTGCAAGAAGTATTTTGCGACGGTTCCATAACTGACGTAGAACGGTCTGTTGGGAATCAAATTTTACGGCGGTTATGGCAACAGTTGTAGAATTTTGACGCAAAACTTTAGCGGCGGTTCAAAACCGCCGCAAGTTGCAAATTTAAATTAAAGGAAAAGTAGCGACAGTTCACAACCGCCGCAAGATGCCTGTTTATATTTTATAAAATAACTTTGCGACAGTTATAAACGCCGCTAAACTAAGTATGAAATTAAAAAAAAATGCTGCAAAACACCTTTTAACCCCTATATCCAAGTCTTTCATTCTATGTTTTCTTAAATTACGTTAGCATATAAAAAAATCAATTATATGAATTAAACAAGTATATATGTTTTCTTGGCTTTCAATATGTTCACAAGTCACACAAGGCACCATTCAGAACACATCCTACGACCCAGCAGATTGTGTCATGACTCAAGAGAATGAGTAAATCCAAATGACTGAACTTGTGAACAAATGACTGGTTTGGGCATTTTGTCAAATGCTTTAGATGCATTCAAATTAAGTCTAAATTAGAGGAAAATAACAACATAGATTAGTCACCATGTTAGAACTGAAACTAACCCTAAAGTACAAACTCTAGGACCTAAAACCAGAAATTGAATCAATTAAAATCAGCAATTGAATCAAATTTTGAAACCCTAGACCTCAAAAATGCAATCAATTAAACTCATACTTCAATCAATTAAAAGCGGAATAAAATAGTCATCTTCATCGTGAATAAGATCTAAATAAATGCTTGAATACAAGAGGAATGAAGGGAAGACATACCGAAGGTGAAGTAATAGACAAAGCTGGAACTGGATGTAAGCTATGTTCTCACTCCTTGCTGCAAAATGAACAGAGATTAGAGATTAGGGATTCTGGCTTTTAGAATTAGGGCTTCTAATTAGCGATTCTATGTGAGAGCTTGAACATAGCTTCAAGAGATTCGATTTATTGAAATGAGAGAATGAGTGATTGAAGTGGTTGAGAGAACGGAGGATGAGAATGAGAGAAGCGATTGACAAAGAATGAGAGTGAGCACACCAAGTGAAACGAGTGAGAATGAAAGTGACAGTGAGATTACCTTCGAATCTTCGATTATTGATGGATATCGATGAGAGAAGCATTGAGAGAGAATGAGAGGGAGCACACCAGAATGGAACGCGAATCACATGAACGCAAGTGAGAGATGAAACAAGGTACGTGCGGCTCGCACGTATAAACCTTGCAAGTTACAGCAGTTATAAAATCGACGCAAATTTTCCAATTTAATTAATCACCGACAACAGTCAATATAACTGCCGCAAAACACCAGTTTTCTTGTGGTGTATGCATATAACCCAGTACACCAGGTGCATCCTAGAGACACCCACTAGTAGCGTTTTTTTCTTACCTGTTCTTGCCTTGCCTTAGCTTTTTTTTTTCTTTTTTACGTTTTTAATTATGAAATAAATATTTTTAATATATATATCTATATTTATAAATATTACTCCCTCTGTCCCTAAATATAAGACCCTATACTAATTTTCAATGATCATTAATTACTTTTTTCCACAAACACCCCTATTTATTTAACACTTTTTAGATTTCCAACAATATTAATAATGATAATTTTGTAAACACATAAAAATTTTACATTTTCAATACCATTAATTAAATAAAATCACTTTTTAATGAACGAGAAATCCCCCAAATGGCTCTTATAAATTATAATTGGGGATGAAGGTAGTAGTGTATATTAAGAGTCAGACTCACAGGCTCGCATCGATGCCGATACGCCTTCTCAGGCCCGCATCGGACTTCCATCTTTCCTTTCTAATTGACACGCCCTCACAGGCTCGCATCGATGCCAATACGCCTTCTCAGGCCCACATCGGACTTCCACTTTTCCTTTTTAATCGACACGCCCTCACAGGCTCGCATCGATGCCGATACGCCTTCTCAGGCCCGCATCGGACTTTCATCTTTCCTTTTCGATCGACACGCCCTCACAGGCTCGCATCGATGCCGATACGCCTTCTCAGGCCCGCATCGGATGTTTATCTTTTACCTTTCTTTCTCTTACCTTTTCTTTCTCTTTTTCTTTTTCTTAGTCTCTTTTTCTGGTTCACTGTATCATTCTCTTTTCTCTCATTCCGTTACTTGAGGACTTATTATCACATTATTTCTTTTCCACTATTTTCAATATTTCTCTTTACTAATTTATTCTTACTTTTAATTAACTCTACCTAACTTGGTCATATGCTTTATATTTTAACTCTTGTTACTAACTCTTAATTAATTCCATTCCCTTTCTTTTCTTTTTCTTCTTCTCTTCTTCCTTTGTTTCTTTTTCCTACATCACTCATATTTAATAATACCTAGCTCATGCATTTAGAACCAATTATATTATTTCTTTTTTTTTCCGTTAACTCTCTCTTTCTTATTTTCCGTTTATTTCTTTCCTCTCATGGCTAATTACTCATTCTCTCCATTTATTTCTATTAACCTTATTTTGTCCTAATTTAGTTCTCAACTCATTCTTACACTTTCTTTATTTATTTCCGTTTATTTATCTCTTTACTCTCATTTGTTCATTTCTAAATTTATTTCCCTATTCACCATTTCTATTCCTTTGCCACACCCTACCGATCTAATTGATTAGTTATTCTATTACCTATCTTTTAATTCATCACTATTTGGTTTCCCTATTTACTCCATCTATCTTTCTTCAGTATTAGCGGATTACTCTAAGGTTCATTAACAATTAACATTTCCCCCGGTCCTAGCGATAGATATAACTACCCAGAAATACACCCCTTAAGGACTGGTAATGAAACCCCTTACCTCAATCGATGACAGTGAGGGGTAACCTTAATCTGACGCTTTACTTGCCGACTCACGCTTTAGCTCGGCTCCAACTTGATCCCAAGCTTCCCCAATCTTCGATTCCAAGCACGGTGCGGACAATCGATCTCGATCACGGTGACGGTGTTGCTCTTCGACACCGAGAGAAGAGAGAGAGAGAGCACGGTAGAGAGGGGATATGGGGATGAAAGGTGGCTATGGTGATTTGGTGATGGTGGCGGTCACCACCGCGAGTGGCGGCGATGGCGGCTGTGGTGGTGAGGGGTGGCGGTGTGTGTGGGTGGAGAGGGAGAGAGAGAAAGTGAGGCAATGGAGAGAGAGATCTTGAGGGAAAGATCCATGGGGAGGGAGGAGTTGGTGATGATGTTGATGATGATGGTGGTTGTCGGTGGCGGCCGCAGGCGGCGGTGGTGATGGCGGTTTCGGAGGGAAACGGTGGTGGTGGTGATTTTGTGTGAAGGAGGGAGAACAAGAGAGAGAGAGAGAGAGAGCTTAATAGGGAGAGAGAGATGGAGGAGGAAGAAGGTGATGATGGGTGGTGGTTGGGAGGCGGTTTTGGGTGGCGGTGGAGGTGCAGGACGGAGGAAGGAGGAGGAGGAAGATCGGAGGGAGAGAGAAAGAGGGATTGGAATGGGTGTTTCGACCCCCAAAACGCGTTTTTAAAGTTGCAGACCGCAAAATACTCGAGTGTTTCTGTAAACACTCGAGTGTTTCTATCAATACTCGAGTATTTTGACCCAAAATACTCGAGTATTTCCCAAAATACTCGAGTATTTCACAAAATACTCGAGTAAAATGATCAGATACTGCTAGTTTGCTTTTTTAATTTTTCTTCTATTTTCTCCCTAACTTCAAATAGCCATAACTTCTTCGTTAACCGCCGGATCTTGCTCAAATTTGACGAGCAACTTCCTAAAAATCATACCTTCATATCCAACGGTGGGAATTGTGTTCTGAGTTTTAAATCTTTTATTTTGAATTTCCTAATGTCGGGTGTTTATAACACCGAAAAATCAATTTTTAACACTCGTTTGGTCTTCTTTAAATTTGCTTTTCGATGCCAATGTTCCTTAACTCCTTCATGGCACTCGAAGAATTCCTAATTCATCATTTAAAATCCATTTTAGGATAATCCTTATTTCCAAATCTTATTGTTATTCTAATTATTATTAGAATTAAAATTCGGGATGTTACAGTTTGGTTAGGGGCAGACAAATTAGGTTGACCTTAAAATCTCGGCCTAATACTTGGATAGGACACTCTAGACACATTTGGGAAGTGATTACAGAAGAGTTGGTTGGGGTAGAAATGGATAATTTGTAAGGCATTTCTACTGGGGATAGTTTTAGTCTTTTCATACAGTCAAGGGAATTAAAAGAATGTGTGGCTCCACAATCAAATAACACCGCACATGTGATGCTGTTTACTTGACAAGTACCTCGGATCAGCTCGTCAGCATCGGTCACCTCTTCACCATCCATAGTGTAAACTTTGCCTCTCTGCATTGGTCGGTTAACACCAGCCTGTTGTGCCTTTGCCAC
Source organism: Crotalaria pallida (assembly GCA_037953625.1). Taxonomy (NCBI): domain Eukaryota; kingdom Viridiplantae; phylum Streptophyta; class Magnoliopsida; order Fabales; family Fabaceae; genus Crotalaria; species Crotalaria pallida. The sequence continues at coordinate 96,025,411 of CM075655.1, forward strand.
ATTGACTTCTTCCTTCACAATATTCTCGGTACACCGAGCTGCAAAATGACCAGGCTTGCCACATCGGAAACAGGATCCTCTTTCTCTGGTCGGATCCAGACTCCAGCATTCTCCCCTGTGCTGCCTCCCGCAGTGTTGACATATCGGATAGGGGCCAGGAACAACCACCATCTGACCACCGCTCCTCGGAGTCGTTGACACTTTTGAGCTCGGATTCACATAGGGAGCAGATCTCTGAACAGCTCCCTTCCCTCTGATCGGCCCAACTGCTTTCTGTGCCGACCTGCTCCGCTTTCCATCGGCTTTCCTCTTGAGCCCCTTCTCATAAGTACTAGCCATATTCACCAATTGTGAGAGATTAGCCACATTCTGATATTCGAAAGAGAGCCGGATATCATCACGGAGACCAGACTCCAACTTGATGCACTTGGTACGTTCATCGGCATCTCGGTAGCTTCCATAATAACGGATCAAGTCCTCGAACTGAGCGGCATATTCCCCGACACTCAAGTTCCTCTGTTCCAGCTTGAGGAAAGCGAGCTCCTTTTCTCTCCTGACATCTTCGGGAAAGTACTTTCCAAGGAATCGAGCTCGGAACAACTCCCAAGTGATAACTTCATTTGTCGCTTCTAGTCCACGGCTCTGCTGCTCCTACCAGTGCTCGGCTTCACTCGCCAGTACAAATTCAGCCAACCTCACCCTGTACTCATAGGGCAGTTGCAGAGATCAGAAGATCTTTTCAACATCTTGGAGCAATCTCTGAGCCCCATCAGGATTGTAACCCCCTTCAAACCGAGGTGGTTCATTCTTCCGAAATCGGCTCAGCCAGTCGATCTCGATCTGAGCCGGAGGTTGAGGCTGAAGGGCTGCAGCTGCAGCTGCTGCGGCTGCGGCGATGTTTTGAGCGAGGTTCTCAGCTTGATTCTGCTGAGCCTGTGCTTGGTTCTGCTGCAGTTGAACCAGAGTTTCCAACACAACAGCAATTCGGTCATTATCGGCACTTCTCCCAGCCATACTGCTAGGTCATGGAGAGAAAGCCAATTAACCACCGAATAATCAAGTAAATATATATACATACATAAACATCTATACCTATAAGCTCTATCATCTAACTTAGACTTCTAGACTTTACTTGTCACTCTCTTGGTGAGTAACCACCGGAGTCCTTTGCAACTCCAATAGGCCGAGGAGAAACTGCTCTGATACCAAAAATGTAACGCCCTAAACAATAATTACCCTTAAACACGAAAAATTAGGATTTAAAATTTCTTTTCATTAATACAAAACATCAGAGTTATAAAGCGGAAGACTTTAATTCGATCAAAGCATAAAAAGTTCCATAACAGGTACACCGAGTTCATATTCAAAATACAAGTTCAACAAAAGTTTAGCTCGGCCCATCTAGGAATTACGAAGTCAAAAATACAAAGAGTGTTTTAGCTCAGCCTAACTGGCCGAGACCCTATAAATTATCCTACTCTAAATAACTTACTCTCCCTGTGAGGGAGAGTGATCCTGCTCGGCCGGGGACTGCGTCTGCTCGGGCTCAGTACCTGAAAAATGGTAAGGAGGTGAGCACTACACAGAACTTAAATAAGCAGTTTCTAACATGCCATACCGAACTACCAAGCCAAACACAAGTAGTCAATTAACACATAAGTAACAAGTAACCAATCCATATATCACATGCATACATCATCATTCAACTCGGTTCACATCATATAATATTAGTTAGCTCGTTTCACATCGTACAATGTTATCTAGCTCGGTTCACATCGTTACTCAGTTTATCCATTACCTATTAGTTTTACCTCGGCACTACCTTCTAATTCCCCTTATACCCTTTCCTTAATTCTTACACTCAGCTTCTCGGCCACTATTCTCTTACCTCGGCAAACCATCTCTATCTCGAATTTATTACTCAATATTCCACTTTTACACAACTTACAATCTTTTACTCTTCTCGGATGCATACACCCAGTGCATGTCTTACACCATTTAAGGTCGGATATCGGAGTGTCCATAACTGCGAGTACCCAGTACCCGTCTTACAGCTGCACATACCCGGTATGCGTCCATAACTGCGAGCACCCAGTACTCGTCTTACAGCGGCGCATCTCGGCGACTTACGCGATCAATGCACGCACCCAGTACGCGTCTGCTATGACCAGGAACACATCCCACCGATTCCGTGCTCGGAACCTTGTGTGAATCATAACTGCGAGTACCCAGTACCCGTCTTACAGCTGCACATACCCAGTATGCGTCTGACGCGATCAATGCACGCACCCGCTACGCGTCTGCTATGACCCGATCATACAACCATTTCTCTTTAATTCCTCTTAGTCCTTTTTAACCATCTTTATTTAGCTCGGCCTCTCTCGGCTCAACCTCTTAGTCTCTTTAGCTCGGTCTCTCTCGGCTTACCCCTTTAACCATTCCTGTTCACCATTAACCTTTTTCATTATTTAACTTATTACTCTATCTCTCCTACTTTCCATATTTACCATTTTCTCATACCCATTCTCAACCTCACTCAGCTCGGCCACAGATATAAACAATAAATATTAAAGCTCATAAACAACTATACACAAAGTTCTTAAACACTTATACAACAACAACAATAAGAATAAAAGCATTCAACCAAAACCATTATGTCAAATATAGCATATAATCGAAAATAATGTTTCTTCTTCACCTAAATTCCATGTTTCTAGTTCATTCATTGGTTCCCTTTACCCTCTTTACCTTTTCTTTCTAACATTAACCTATATCCATTCCCTAATCTACACCCACTCTTAGTACCCTTTATGAACATACTAGAAACCCAAACTCAAGTAGAGGTAACACTCACTCCTTACCTCAAACCGTGAGAGATAAGAGTTGAGAGCTTGAGAATGGCTTTCCTTGACCTTGACCTTGTGAGCTTCACACCTCTTGAATCCCTTCTTCCTAGCTGCACGCCGGCTGCCACACGGTCCAGGGACGCCGGAACAGAACGGGGACGGAGAGAAGGAGGGTCTCCGGTTGGGTGGAACTTGGTGGAAGAGAGGGAGAAAGAAAGTGTTGGGGCTGCTGGAACTTTGAGAGAAAGAGAGAGACGTAGGGGAAAGAGAATGAGAGTTGAGAAATGTTGTGTTATGTGTAGGGATTCTCTTTTATTCATTTAGGGGAAATATTTGTGTGGTCCTCATTGGAGGCTTCTTGGGGAAGCTAGAATGTGTGGACAGGATTCATTGGCTTCCAAAGGAAGCCATGAATAGTACTTGAAAGGGACATAAAGCAATGATAGTGACATAAAGTGAATGACAATGACATAAAGTGAAGGATAGTACATAGTACGGATGGTGTGAAACCCAATGGGCCAACAGCTCAACATGAGCTGTCACGGAGGAGCTAGGATATGTCGGCTAGGATACGTCGGCTCGGTATGTAGGGACAATAGTAGTCCGAGCTTCCTTCTCGGATGATACTGTGAGGTGCGCTGAGGTCGGCTAATCCGAGCTTGACAATAGGTTCCCTGTATGACCCCATTTAGCTCGGCCGGGATCGGTCCGAGGTCCTATACCTACATACTTGGTCGGCCCATGCTTCCTATTACCCCACTACCCTTATACAATTTCTAAGGCTTAATCCTATCCTTAAATAAATATTTATATATATATTATTTTATAAATTTATTATTTTATTATTAATTTCTAGGATGTTACACCTCACAACCCTGCATAATGTATTTGTAGCTTCCTTTATTTTCTCTCAATTTCCTCTTTGAATGTCATATTGTTTATACTCTCTTTTTTTGTTTGAAGTTCCTAGACAAAATTGTAGTGAAAAACGTGGGTCAGTGGCGAAATAGAGGAAAATGTGAGTTAGTGAAGGATACGAAGTTTGAAAATGAAGGAATCACGAGTGTGAGATAATAATATCTGTAAAAGATATGATGTATTGTTTTGAGAGTAAATGGATTATAGTGGGGTGTTTTGTTTCACTAGAGAGTTATTTCAAAGTGGAAAGGGGAATGTGAAGGACGGTGAAGGAGAGAGAAAGATCGGAGAATGGTTTTTCTTAAAGGGTAATTTGAGTTTTTCACACACCAATGAGGATATGTTGAGCTATGAGTGGGGTGGCAAAAACCCCACCCAAAAAAAATTTATGCTTTGAGCTTAGTAGAGGTTGGTTCGTGAAACCCAAAATATTTGGATAGAAACTTTTAGGCCCAAGTTTTTAGAATGTATTTATAAACATTCATCATGTTCCTCTTACCTTACTAATGTTCTCACATCATATATTGAACACCACACATAATATTAAATATAAATGTTTCCTATATCAAAATAATACGAATTTAGAAGATATGGATTTCTCCAATCCTTTTGGACCATAAATGATGGTGAAAAGTTATCCAAAGCAAAAATCTCTTACTAAGATACAGGGTCGAAAATCTCTATTTGATGAAAAAAATGATTTTGCGAAAGGAACTTGTTTTAATGCCCTTGAGAGTGAAGACGTGCATGAAATGAAAGCTCACACGCCACATAATTTTGAATGAGTTCGGGAATTTAAGCCTCGTAAATTATCCACAAACCATGTTTTTATTGTAAAATGACTGAAATATCCATAGTTTCAACCCCAACTTCAAAATCTCAATTCCCATCTTCTTCCTCTAACCTTAAACTCCATGACCACCACCATTGTCAAATCCCAAATCCCAAACTCCATCTTGAGCATTACAACGAACACACACAACATTGGTACTCAAACCTTGATAGTGTTTGGTCCAATTTGTGAGAACCAAACCGTGACACTCCAACCAGATGAAGAAGCCACAATTCTCTTGTATCTTGAGTTTCTAAATCCAACACCAGCTTAATATCGGGGTTCATAGGCTGTGATTCAAAATCCAATTAAATATTATGATCTGACTATATAATCATCAGAGATGTTGTCATTCTAGATCCACACATCCGTAATGTCATCATTAAAACATTGAGTATTAGAGTTACAAATAAAGTGTTTCACTTCTAAAGTCACTTCTATAACAAAGATATCAAGGTTCCATGCACCATTAGCCACAACACTACTCAACTTCCAGTCATCATCATGGATTTAAATAAAATCAATCATGTCACGATGTGGGCCTATACTAAGCCAAGGATAAAACTAAAGGGAACTAGTCTCATTCATTGCTCTAAAAGTTAATTTGTGAACAAGATTTGTCTTTGCCTTATAGATGGAGTTCCAAAGAAAATAGGTTATGGGATTTGGGGTTTGGTGGTGGTGGTGGTGACTATGGGGTTAGAGGAAGAAGATGAGAGTTTGGGTTTGGAAAATGGGGTTTAAAATTATGAGTATTTAGGTCATTTTATGATAAAAACAAGGTTTATGGATAATTTACGAGATTTAAATTCTCGAACTCATTTTGAATCTCCAAACCTCATGCATACTAGTAATAAAGGCCCAACATAAACTTCTTATCAAAAAGAGTAATGGATTATAAACCTCAATTTTTATCCCAAAACCTCATTTTTATTATAAATTGGGGTTTATTCCAAAATTATCATTCTTCTTCCTCCACTATATATCCTCTATCTCCCTAAACTCCACCTTCCATACCAAACCAGTTTAGGGTTTTGAGGTTTTGCTCCCTCTTTTCTTGTTGTTGCCAATCATATAGAGAGAGAGGGTTTTGAGGTTTTGCTCATGAACCAGTACGCTAGCATTGTTGTTGAATAGATATTCTTATCTAGTTTACTTGGTGAAATGATTGGTGTTTTTGTGAGAACATGTATGCACCATTATGTGATACCACCCTTATTTTATGTCTTTTTAATTTGCAATTCCTGATTTGCTTTATAAATTAACCCAATCGAAACTGGTCAGGGAAGGTGGAGTTTAGGGAGAAAGAATGAAGGATAATTTTGGAATAAACCTCAATTTATGAGGTTTAGGGATAAAAACTGGGATTCATAATCCATTACTCTAGCAAAAATCCAAACCGGACAATCTGCTAAACCCATTAAGATCATTCGATGTTAGCCTAAAAAGGGTGTAATACGTATGCACAAATCTGACAATACTACGTCCAACGTGCAGGTAACTTATTGCAGCATCTCATGTGAGCCAAGGTCCCCAAAAAGGAGATAAACTTTAGAAGAAGAGAGACAAATATTGCACCTTATGAGTTAGAAACAAAGTGAAAGCAAATAAATTTACGGATAACTTGCTTGGAGGCTATATTGTCTCTCAATCCCAAGAAGAACATAATTTTGTTCTTGCACAACTATGTAAATTAGAGCTGAACAAAGTTATAGTTAGATATTGTTCAGCCCTTCTACTAGCATAAAAATAAACCGGTGTGACTGTCTTGCGATATTTGTTTTTGCATGTGATATATGTGATATTTTCGTGCATTATCCAATTTTTGAATAAATTAAATTTATTAAAGATATTAAAAAAAATTAGAAGCTTCAATGATGAGAGGCTAACTATTTATTATAGCATAAGGACTCCAAAGTATGTGAGACGACCCTAGTGAACAACTACTTACTCCTATATCCTAAATATGTGAGACAATCCTAGTGAACAGACTAGACCCATTACTACGGCAAAACTAAACACCTATCAGCAGCAACATCTAAGAGACACCACCTACGGACCACTCGCTAGATCGGAATCAGAATCGGAGTCCTCATCCGGAACATACTCCCGATCCGGCTCAGCTGCGGCCTCCTCCTCCTCATCCTCAGGCTCTATCTCCTCATCCTTCTCTGGCTCTACCGCAGCAGTCGATGCGGGCTCCGCACGTCGTGTATGGTAAGTCCGAGGTCCACCATCCATGTAATCTCTCATAGTGATGCTAGCAATGTGCAGGTCAATTCTTGCTCCTCTCAACCTATGCTCCGGGTCTCTGATCTCCAACCGAGTTGGGCCTCTCCAGATCCATCTATCACGGGTGGCTTCCCACACTCCCCCACTAGGGGCCACATTTGGATCCTGTTCGTTGTTTCTCTTTGTTCTTCGTGGTGACGCAACGGGCAGATGGCGTCACCACGAAGAACGAAGAGAAACAACGAGACAGGAGGAAGAATAAGCTTTTCTGGAGGCATGACACGACGACAAAGCAGGCGTACCACAAACATATCTCAACCAGAAAATAAATAACAACACAGATGCACATAGGAATTCATGAATGTATGATCATTATCATCATCAGCTAAATAATTACAGCTTAGCATAACTTTGACTTTCATGATTACATTTCCACACTTTGAGTCATTATAACAATTAACTTTCTCTTCATATTTTTATTTAGTTTATCGAATCCGAATTCATCAATGATGTAGGGGAATTTAAGACATCATTGAGACTTTAAGACATCATTGAGATGAAAGGGGTATCTAGTCAGCACACACGTCTACATCTCCTCTACATCCTCCCAAACCTAATCGGAAGCAAACGAGACGTACAAGAACCTTAACCCACGGAGGTCGAACTGCCGAGAATCATCATAAGCATATTATTTGCATCATTATATCATTTCTCAATTTCTCATAAATATCATCGGGGCCCATTACCATTCGGGAGCCTGCCTCGTTCAGGTTCCCTCTCACCGTTTCGAAATTGATCAAGAGGGCGACAATACTTTTCTAGTTCGCGGTGCAAAACACACTACGATCCCCTGGGTATTAATCCCCGATCACATATAGACTAGTTCCTCCTAGAAAAACACTCTAGGTTTCTTGAAGAGTCACCCTTATCACCCTCCCTTATCACACTCGCACACCTAAGTATCCGCAGATAAACAGGGTATCTTCCTCTCCACTACTTCACACTCATCTCGCCAAATTAATCAAAGTGTTTTAGCATTTTGTTAAAGTTTTATTAACCCTAAGATCTGGCCGATTCACTCCCGTTCATCCCTTCAGTGAACCTCGACCTCTAATTAAAATCTTTCACATTACTTTTTCTCCATTAACAACTTTCAAAATCAAGGCTAGAAACCACAGCAATACAGCTCACGTGGCCAGCACATACTCAACCTAGAAAGCACATAACCAAAGTCGTGCACATCAGGGAGATTCATCTTTCACATTCCAGAGCATTCACAACAATTCCATTACCTCAAATATCCTTATTTATTCTTATAAGACCTTATTTCCTTTCACCATCTCTTTTACTTAAACATTTTTTTATGGTTAGAACCTTACAGAACCTTTTAAATCATATGCATGCTCACATTATTCAGAATGAAATCATGCATGAGCAGGCATTGTATAATCATGCTATCATGTTAATCATAAACAAATCAAACATCATCACAGAAGCAGAGTAGTGATCTTAGCCTTTCGTATGAGAAGTCAAACAAACAAACAGGTTGCCCTTAAACTACTTGACTTTTCCGATCACAGTTTCGATTTAAACAATCGAAACTAAAATGAAACCATCATGACATACATTCCAGATAAGCCATTATTCTCACCTTGATTGAAAGCAGAGACACCTAAAGGATCCACAAAGCTTTGACTCGCCCTTCCACGATTTATGTCGATACCTTTAATTCCTCGCATTAAACATAACACATTAATATAAAAATCCAAATGAAATATTTATTTATTATTACTCTTGAAAAATTCCGAAACTTAGATTAAATCCTTTCGGGCAAAACCAAAGACACAATTCTTTTTCCTCAATTTATTCAAAGTAAAGCAATAACTTAAATACTTTAAAATACTTTAGAAATAATCAACAATTAAATTTTTAAACAACATTCAGTTGCTAGTCCGCCTTGGACAACACCCTAATCGAATCTGAAAACACCGAAAAATTCAACTTTTTCAATCTAACTTTTTCCTAACTCGAATACCACTTGAGACTTAAACTTTAAATCAATCAAACACTTTTTTAAAACAGAAAAAAAAATTAAACAAATTCTGGATAGCAAAGGGTTTAGTCCCAAAAATCACTTGTTGAAAATCCCAAAACACCGTAAAAATACCTTTTACTTCATATGGCATTTTAACACAAAACAAACACTACAACACTTTATAATTCAAACTTTAACACTAAAATGAAACTTGGGCAGCCACTAAACCAAGTTCACAATTTCAAATAAATCAAATCAAACTAACTTAAAATCAATTAATTTCAAAAGTTAATTACATACCCGAACATTTTCCAAATATCAACTAATACACAAACGACAAACGATACTTTATCAAACCAATTCATACAATCAACAACACATGTTCTTTCATGATTCAATCAATTTAAACAAGTATACATAGCTAATCAATTAATCAAGCAATACTTTGAATAAACCAATTTAATCCTAAACTAAACATTCAACCGAAATATAAACAACAACTAACTCTTAGATTTTATTTTCACATAATCCATACATGGTTCACATAGCAATTAGCATTTAACAAAAATGAACTTCTATCTTTCTAAACAGGCTATGGCCTAATTATACATCAAAGCAAATCAAAATCCATTAATTTTTTAACACTTCCTAAAACAGTCAAACAACCACTTTTTCAATTAAAATCAAACATACAATCATTTAACTACTCTAAATCAATTACATAACACATAATCATTTCGAGACACTTTCATTTTCATATTTACCTATTTAAACACATAGGGACCGAATTGAACAAAGAAAGATAAACCAAACATTACATGCCTTAAACACTTAAATCAACTTGGTTATTTCAAAGTATCAACATACACATTCATTTTCAAGAAAGGAAAATCATTTAAGTTCATACACATGCATGGCCGAATCTAGCAAAGAAAATAAGACAAGAATCACAAATCTAAAACACCTAAATCAACTTAACTCTTCCAAAGCACTTATACACAATTTTATTTTCATAAAACAAAATCATTTGGTCATCCTTTAATGCTTGGTCGAATATACATAGGAAAATAGTTCACAATTTTAAATCAATTAACTCATGCATTTTCTCCCTAATCTAAAACCGTATAGAACCCTAAAGCAACAAATCAAAACAAAATCAATTCAATAATTCATTTTCATATGAGAACCGAAAAATACATTAAGAAATTAGCAAATATCAACAAATCAATGACATGCATTCAAAGACAAAATCATTTCCCTCTTTCTAAACCCTAAGCCGTGACATGCATGAGGGAAAATAGAAGATTTTTTCAAATCAAATCAAGATACCAACACATATAGCTCATGAACAACATTAATCTACTCATATTTAAGCATCCTTAACACAAATCAATGGAACAAAATTATTTCAACAAAAGGGGGTAAAAACGTGAGCTCCAAATCATTGGTGCATGTCCATTTTTTTTTCAAAATCAAATCCATACAAAATCAAACTTAGAAAATCAAGAAGAATAAAAAAAATATGCATACAAAATCTCGGTCATCAAACAACAAAAACCCTCTTTGAAAGCTTGATAAAAACCGAAAATAAAAAGAGAAAGAGAAATAAAAATAATTTAGAAGCTTGATACCTAAATGGAAAAACAAAATGAGCAAGAAAAATCAAAGTTTCCCCTTCCTTTTTCCTCCTTCTCCCTTGCGGTTTCCTTCTTCTTCTCACCTCCTTCTTTCTTCTTTTTTTTTTGTCTTAAGTTTATGAGTGTAAGAGTGTATGTATGGAGTATGAAGGGGTATTTATATTAGTGGGTTAGGTTGGGTTTCATGACTAAACTGGGGGGTTGGAATAAACCGAGGGTCATGGGGGCTCATTTGCAATTTTTGGTAGTTTTAGGCTTAAGTGCATGTGAGTTAAGTGTGGGACAATATTTAGTGGGTAATTAATGCTTTGTCTAAAGTGGGTTCTTGAGAAGACAAAACAATTAAGGCACTTTTGAAATTTGAATTTAGGCTCTAAAAATATCTTCTCACTTAACTCATAGGGTAAGCTTAAAATTTTTCTTCATCCCTTTAGGTTTGGCCGTGACACTCCATGGAGAGGGGAAATTAAATTTTTCCTCTCTACTTTAAAGGAAGTAGAAAATAAAAATCTAACATAAATAAAATGTTAAATAAATCATGGTTTTACTAAAAATAAAAATAACAATTTCACAATTTTATAAATTCATGAAAAACAAATCAAAATACTAACTCCATTAAATTAAAAATTGAATTTCTTTTAAGAAATCAAATACTTAATAAATTTCTATTTTATTTTTCAATAATAAGCTAGGAAATTGCGGGTATTATGTAACAGCCTGATTTTCACCACCCGAAAATAAATGTCATTTATTTAAAAAGTTGCTAAAAATGAGGCAAATTTTTTTTTTTTGAAAACGTTTTCGGAAAGCCATTGGTGCATTTAAACTCCCTTTCTTGAAAACCGGGTTGTTAATTAAAAATCTTTCCTTACCCAAACTTCCAAATCTTTCAAAATAGTTTCATTCATTTCCATCAGTTCACAAAATAAAAGTAGGGCATAATTACAGCAGTGGTACTTTGCTAAGATAATCCTTGACTCAAACACTAGCAACAACCTAAACTATTTACCCTACCTCGGACTCCTCCTAATGAAAACTATCGGGTGCAACTCTCGATCATCCTTCTTGTGTCCCTTCTTAACTCCTGAAGATGAAGCCATCTCCTTTGCTGCTGGTCCGCCATCCTTTGGTACCCATTGCTTCCTAGTTGGAGTCGAAGAAGTTCTCTGAGCTTCGCATCTCACCTTCTCCTCGTAGTCTCTGTACCCTCGGACAGAAACTTGTCCAAGAGAGGTCCTAGGTTAGCTCCGCTAAGTCGATGCTCGGGGTCCGGAATCACGATCTGCGTGTCGCCAATCCATACCCAACCAGAGGGGGTACGCTTCCAGCCACATCCATGTCTAGTCCAGGTAGAAATCTCCATGCGATACTCCATCTGCCCGTTGAGATACCAGAAGCACCGATACGCCAACGAACAGGAGAGAGTTAGCGAACCGAACGACGAATCGTCGACGTTGTGGATTTACCGCAGGCGGAATATTAAGACAGCACACACAATACAAACAAGGCACACACAACACAGCACTCAAGCATATTATTATATTAAGATCATCATTTCTATTCTTTATTATTATCACTCTTCATTCCTTACTTCCTTTTCTTACTCAATCTCCGATCCTTCACTTCTTTCCTTTTCTCATCGTGGGTTTCCTCTCTTTCCCACACTTTACATTCTTATCAGAATTCCATAGACTTAGCTTTTCTCAATCATAACTCTTTTCTTTATTAAATCTTATTGAATTATAACCATCGATGATCGGGGGATTAAAGAATCATCGAGGTACGCGTTCTTTTGTAGTTAGCACTCACGTCACAAGTCTACATCTCCTCGGCCATCCATCCACCTAGTCGGAAGTAAACAGGAGTACAAGACCTTTACCGTGCGGGCACGACAGCTGTCACACAATCAATTGGTCCCAGACCAGGAGGACTACAACCTCAAATCATATCATATCAATTCAATTCATATATAATCATGGCACACTGTCTCACTCACAGTGGCAAACAAGATGCCCCACTCCAGTCTCTTTCACTGTTCTAGATTTGCAATCTAGGGGGCGACAGTACTAATTCTAGCTGATCATGCAGAACTTGCCACGGCATTGGACCCAGTCCCTACCACATTAGTATACCACTTGTGGAGTTCGTTCTGCCTAGAAAAGTATTCTAGACTTCTTGACATTTCACCGTCATTGTCCTCCCCTAATGCAATCTCCACCTGAGTATCCGCATATACCCATAGTATCTTCCTCTCCACTACTTCGGGTTGACTCTCATACCTCACCGCGTTCGCTGTTAATGTCTTTTAAAAGCTTTTATCTTTTGTTAACCTAATGGTCGGCTCACCCTTCGTGCATCCCTTCAATGAGTCCCGACCGCTATCTTTGCATCACTTTTCCTTTCATTTCACACTTAGCACAGAGCGGGATTGCATTCCAAGCTTGAGTCTCATCACAAAAACTTTTCTCAAAAATCTCTTTTCATAAACTTTCTTAAAAATCTCACTTCACAAATCCTTTTCAAAATTTTCACTTCGTAAAACCTTTTTCAAAAATTTTGGTTCCTCAATCCTTTTCTAAAAATTTCCTTTCATAAATTCTTTTCACAATTCGCCTTTCGAAAATTCATTTTAAAAATTGATTTTGTAAACTCTTTTTCAAAAATCTAGTTTTCGCAAAAGTCTTTTTCAAAAATCTCGTTTTCGTAAAAGTCTTTTTCAAAAATTTGTTTTGGAAAATTTTTCTCATTTTGGGAACCCCTTCAAAATTACATTTTGTAAACTCTTTTCAAAAATTTTCATTTCGCAAACTCTTTTCAAAATTTCTTTTCATAAGTCCTTCCCAAAAATCTCATTTTCGAAAACCTTTTCAAAAATTTCTTTTCAAAAGTCCTTTTCTCAAAAACTTTCTTTTCTTGAGAGCTAGTGGAGGAAAAAGCTCAACTCAACGCTAGTCTCAGTCCAAGAAATATTAACAAGAATCAAGCTTCACTCTCATCACCTTTCACTTTCCATACTCCATCAACATTTCTTCCTCGCTCTGACTCATTCACTTTGTTATCACGAATTCTTCTCCACTCTCATCTCTTTATCTTTTTTCCATCATTCCTTTTCGTTTCCTTTCCAATCATTCTTAAATCCTCTTATCATTATCTCCACTCTTAGTGACTTATCAAGGTAAGGCTGCCTTGTTCCGCAAGGGCTTAAGCCGAACATGGATTATCTCTTTTACCATTAATATCAATTATTTCACATTATCTCATTTCAACAATTTAAAATATCAGCATGCACATAACATAAACATAAGTAACACATCATCATCATACATACATCACACACAACAATGTGGTCTTTGTCCTCTTCATATGAGTGGCCACACAAAGCAAACAATTGCCACCATACTACTGACTCAGAACCACTGAGTTCCGATCTTTGAGCTGACACGGAACGTCTTAATACAACACCTACTATCACGGTGTCTTAGGAAAGCTACTCTCTCACCTGAGGTCTAACGGTTAAATGCGTGCAATCTTCTCTGATCTTGGTTGCTGCCACTGCCTTAATCCCTCGTCTGTAACATCCCTCGTATTAATTAAAACACATTTTGATTACCAACTTTTATTAAGAAAATTTTTTTCTTAGCTAAAAACGTTCTTTCGTTCCTCGTCGGAAATCTTAAAAAAAACAAGATTGTTTTCTCAAAATACTTTTAACTTTTCTTAGTTCTTTAAACACTTAAAAATCATTTTGAAAACATTAAATAGAATAATTTAAATCAATTGGTTAGGTGGCTGGTCCATCTTGGACAGCACCTTAACCTCATTCGAAAACACCGAAAAATTCACCGGTTTCAATCCGGGTTTTTCTAAAATCAATTACCTTTTAAAAACCAAACTTTGAGTCTCATAAACTCATTTTAGAAATCAAAAACAACTTTAAATAACCTTGGACAACAAGGAAATGTTTGACAAAAAAATCAATTTAATAAATCCGAAAACATTGTAAAAACTCTTTTTTGTTTCAAATACTTTTTAATTCAACATTAATACTTTAAAAAAACTTAAGTTTTTTTATCATAAAACAAGTTTTAGAAAATCATAAACACAATCTCACAAACTTAAATACATCAAACCAAATTAAATTCAAAACCAATTACACACACAATTAATAACACACTTGGATCATTCAAGGCACATAAACAATTAACCAATTATTCAATCAAATCAAACATTCACAAATCAAACACTTAATTAAACTATTCAACACATAATCACTTTCAAAAACATTTCATTTTTGAAAAACATTATATTTTTTGCTGTTCAAAAAAAAAACATTTCATTTTTTATAAAACAAAATCATTTAAGCATACTTAAACTCATAAACCGAATACACACACATATATTTTCACTTAAACACAAAACTTATTCCTAATCAATTAGCTTAACATTATTTCACAAAATATATTCATTATTTTCATTTTACTTCATGGAAAAAGAACTCTAACCTAATTAACATGCATAGACCGAAACTATACATCAAAGCAAGATCAAACACACAAAATCATGCAATCATTTCTTCTTTTTCTTGACAAAACCGTGAGCTTCATCTATGGAAAACAATCAAACTCTAATTTATTTTTCTTAACTTAAAACAAATCAAAAATCACACAAGAACATAGAACATAATTCAATTTAGAAAAAAATCATTTTGTTCCTAAATTTTCTTTCAAAAACCGAGGCATGCAATACAAGAAATCATGGTCTTTAAATTTAACATGCAAGAATGGATCCTAAGCTTTCCTAGCAAATCATGCAAGAATCATAGATCAACGTAAACATTTTTAAATTTATCTTTCAAAAGAACATGAAAATAACTTTTCAAAGTTCAATACTCACATGCATGAACTTAAATCATGTAGATCAAGTCTTGAAATTAACATATTAGCACAAATCAAAGACAAAAATCATTTTAAATAAAAAGGGACCAAAACCGAGACACACTTGAAGAAAATATTAAAGCTTTTGTTTTCTAAAATCATTTACAAACTCAAAACAAATCAAGATCAAAACAAAAATCAAAGATCAAATCAAGAATCAAAGATCAAAACACAATTTAAAGCTTTTCTTAAGATTGAACTAAAAATCAAGACCATATCATCATGCAACAATATGCAAGACCAAGATTTCAAAAACAAGTTTAGATCAAACATTTATTTATCAAATAAACACATAAACATCTCATAGTTCACGGTTTTAAATACTAAAATCAAACATGCAAGAAGATCTACTTCAAACTCACAAAGATCATAAACAAAACTTTAGATCTAAGAGATTTAACTTGGAAAACATAAAGATCTACCATGAAAACATCAAGATCTATCATGAAAATCATCAACCGAATCATAAAACATAATCTACACATATTACAAATTAATTTGAGTCTTTAAAAGTCCATAGTTAAGAAAGATCAACACATAGAGTCATCTTTCAAAGGATAAAATGAACATGCAAAGAGAAGAAACAAAGATTACAAGATTGCAAAATAAAAATAACTAGTCCTAATACTTCTAGGGTCTTCGGTTTATACCAAGAAGAAAGGTCTTCTAGTTCTTCTAAGCACTTGATCTTCAAAGAACTCCTAGGTTTGGCTTGATCTCTCCTCCTTCTTCCTCTCTAGACCTCACGGCTCCTTCTCTTCTCTCTCTCTCTATTTTCTTTTTCTTAGTCTAAGAGTTTGATGAACTCTTAGAATTTGTGTTTGGGTGTTGAAAAGAAGGAAATGAAGAAATGAAGAAATGAGGTGAGAATGAATGAAATGCATTCAAGGGCCAAGCTTATATAGACAATTCGTGGCTTCCTATTTTGCCCTTGGTTGGTTCGGCCACAAGCTTTAGAGGGAGGGGTAAATTCGGTTCTCTCTAAAATTGCATGGGTGGAGGTTAGCATTTCTAAGGAGACAATGTAGGGTGGCTTAGGGTGCTTAGGGGTCACTTTAGGTGCAAAGACTTGTTGGCTTATATTTAGGGTTTCCACTATTTGGTTAGGGATTGGTTACTTGTTCCCCACTTTAGGAAAATTCTAGGCTTCTCTCCACACTCACACACATACACGGCACACACACATATATGCATATATTCACATACACATTCACATACACATATCAACCACACCTATATTCATGCATATACACGTTACACCCACATACACATATCATACTAGCACATACATTCTCATACACGTTACACACATACATACATGCATATGTCATCATGTTCATTTACTAATTAAATCCTAAACATTCATACATGTAAAAACCGTACATACATATTCATGCACACACATAAAAAATAAATCATTCATGCATCATAATCACACCAAAAATATCAAGCACACATTTTTAGAAATCAAATCACCTTTTCATAAAATAATTCTTGTTGAAAAATTCACACTACAAGAAATATAGCTGTTTTCTGACGGATTTTTTCCGACGGACATTAAGCCGTCAGTGTTTTTTGTGTTTATTGACGGAAATTGCTGTTGGAAAACACATTTCCGACGGATTTGTGATTTTTCGCGTTTTCCGACAGATTTTCCGACGGAAAGTATTCTCACTCTTTTCTGACGGATTTTCCGACGGAAATTATTTTTGATTCTTTTCCGACGGATTTTCCAACGGATTTTCCGACGGAAAGTATTCTCACTCTTTTTTGACGGATTTTTCGACGGATTTTTCGACAGATATTATTTGCCCCTTTTCCGACGGATCAAATCCGTCGGGAAAATCAGGTTTCCAACGGACTTTCCGACGGAAAATATTTTATATTTTCTGACGGATTTTCCGACGGAAAATTCCGTCGGAAACTCTCTTTTGCAGTAAAAAAAATTAAAACTAAAGATTATAATTAATATTATTTATTTTAAAACAAAACTTATATTAATATTATTTTCAAAAAACAAAAAAAACTAATATTATTTTTCAAAATATTTTATATATGCCTTCTGAATATGTCCATCAGAAACCGTTATTATTGTTTATTTTAGTTTAATTTTGGGTCTTGCTAATGAGTGTTATATAAGGGCATTTTTAAGCAATCAATAAAAAACAATATGCAATTTGGAAAAGTAACATACACATAAAACCTATCAATTTATTTAATATAACATTTTTCAATAACATTTTAGGGTTTAGGGTTTAGGGTTTAATTAGGGTATATTTATTGAATTGGTATATTAAAGAGTGTGTTCTATGGATACTTATTATTGTTATTTTTCTTTATTTTTTATAAAGAAGTATGTTTTTTGTTGTTTATTATATTTCAAACCATAGGGAGTATTCATTAAGTAATTCCTTTTTTTTTTTGACATGGTCTATCCGGTCCTATTTATAAGACACTTTTGATATTTTTCTTTTTCATCAAGGAATATAGTTAAATTTGTTAGTGACATTGGAAATGTGAAAATTTTATATACTTTTTCAAATCTAACCCTTCATTAAAAATGTATACTCAAAAGGATATGAGAGTATACATTTACAAAATTATCCCTATAATTATTATTGGGAATTTAAAAGTGTTGAATAAATAGATGACACATTTATGGAAAATAAATAATTAATGACATTGGAAATTCGAAATAAAAGGGTCTTGCTAACAAGTGTCCTTAGAGCACTTATTAAGGTTATTACATATAAAAAAAAAATTTTAAGTCTACATTTATTACTCTTTCGGAAACATAAAAAATCACATTTTCCAACAATAATTTTTATTTACAATAGGTTTCTTAACAAGTTCCGTTAGGACACTTGTTACCATTTTTCTTAAATTTATATTAAGAATAAAAAGCAGTGTTCAACATAATGGTTTTAGGGGCTGAGCCAATACAAAATAATAAAAGAAGTCTTCAATATGATGACTTTATGGGCTGTCCCAGTAGAAAATAATAAAAAATAAAAAATATTGAACATTTTTCACGATAGGAACTAAAGAGATAAAATATAACCAAAAAAAAACTAAACAGATAAGATATAAAAAAAACAAAACTAAAGATATCAGATATATAAAAAAAAGAAGAAGAAGAAAAGCTCTCACGCATGTCACGATAGCTGCTAAGCAGTTGAGAAAACAAATTAAGGGTTTCTCTCAGTTGAAACTAACGAAGAAAGAAAGAAAAAGGGGTTTCTCTGTTCATCTTCTCTTCAGTTGAAACTAACGAATTGAAGGGGTTTCTCTGTTCATCTTCTCTCCAAGCTTCGGTCCTCTCTCTCTCACACAGCTTCAATCCTCTCTCTCCCTCATCAACGAACACCCGGCTACCGTCGCTCTCTCCACCGAGTTCTTTCTCCACCGTTGCTCCCCTCCGATTTCGCTCCCCACCATTGCTGGCTCGCTCTCCTGGTTCTGGTAAAGTCCTCTCTTCTTTGGGTACTGAGATGAGGTAAACATCTTTTCTAAAATGGTTCCAGCGAAACTTTTATTTTGTTGTATTGTTCAAGTTTGTATTGTGTATATATTTTGTATTGTGCAGACATAGGCATATTGTGTTATGATTATTCAATTTATGATTGTGCAGACTTCAAGTTTATACTGCACTGTTCAATTTGTGTTATTCATATTTTTGTATTGCACTGTTCAAGACTTAAGTTTAGTGTTCATGTGTGTGGCTACTTTTTTCAAGTTTATATTGCACTGATCATTGTTCAAGACTTCAAGTTTGCATTTAGAAGTCAAAACATAGCTATTTGTTTACTTTTTTAATTGTGCAACATTATTCTTTTTAAGACATGCTTAACATTGTATTAGGGGAGAAACGTGGAATTGTGTGAAGGATACGCAAGAAAATTATTTCTTACTATAGTGGAATGGTAGAAGTAGAGTTACTTTTTTGAAAATTTTAAAGTAACTAGTATCATGGTGCTGAAGTAAATTTCTGTCAAAATCATAAGGAAACATAGTCATTGGTCACTACCATCTTTTTTCTGTGTTATGTATTTCAGGTGTTAGTTATGCAAGATTAGTTTCTTAGAAATCAAAAGGAATACCTCTAATCACCATTCTACTTACCAAACTTGTGGACTACACTGCTAGTGAAACCATGTCAAATTTATCCTTTGGACTCTTTAAAGAATACCAAAGGATCAAGTGTTCTCTTGTAGAAGGTTAGACCATCTTCTCTGTATTGCATCAATCTTTTGAATCTTACAAAAGGTCTTGACTCTTAATTCTTTTGGTTCTTTCTAATTATTTGTATAAATGAGGACTGTATTATGCCGATCTTTTAGGCTATATTTTTGGCATACTTGATGGTAGTGAAGAATAATGTTTACTTGAATCGTCATTCCAAAATTTATTTCTTGCTCAAACATGCTAGTGTTGTAATTTTTCAGATTAACACAAGTATCTGTCTTCACCATGTAGTTATCATACAACATATTCGCAATCAAATGGTTTGGATTTTCTGTTGTCTGTGAAGTTGTATGCACACATATTGGATTCTTGCTGTGTTGCACCTCCCCTCCTCTTCTTATCTTTTTTTTCCTGTATTATAGTTGTCAAATAGTGTAATTCATTCTTATAATTAATTGTGCCTTCCAAAGATGTAGACAGGTTGATATGACTTAGAATTGGATCTATATGGGCCTGTGCTGGAATTAACCGTTACTTTTATTTAATGTTCACTCGGAGCAAGAGCTTTCTATCCAATTGACAAACATGAGAGCAACTGAAAAGGTAGAGTAGCCAAATGGTGTTGAATTATTACCATATAGAGTATTTATTTACAGTATTTTTGGTTAATTTCTCATATCATAGTTTTTGCTTGGGCATTGCTTGGAATTGGTATAGCATTCTTAGTTCTTACTTTACAGCAGTGAGTAGTATCGAAATTTTAGTTGGAAACTTCTGAGCATCATTTATAATTGCTGAATATTGCGTTCCTCAATACATATTCTTTTAGTGTGAGATTTATTGATATACTCTGAAGGTCTTACTAATGACTTTGTACAAGCCCACATGACTACCTTGTTTGTTTTGACGAGAATGAATTGATGAAAACTATCATTCCAGCCATTGTTATTAAAGCAATTCAGGCCTAATATTGTTCGTATTAATGTAGTAGAATTGTTTACTCTTTGCTGGTTTTTAGGATTGTTTGTGTGTTTTTGTCAGTAAATATGTCTGTCTAAAATTGTTTTCCCTGATGAGTGAAACACATTACCAACCTATGATTTGTCTCATATGCTTTCTCAATGTATTATAAGTTAACTACAAAAATTCTGAATTTTAAAATTCTACAATCTGAATAAGTTATGGTACATTATGATGCTTTCTCCTTACTTTTGTGAAGTTAAGTCTTTTTTTTTCTTTATTTATGTATAGAGCCAAGTTATAGAAGAGGGAAGACTTGCTGCGATCTTTGAGCACTGGAAATTACAGAGTGAGGAATCCATACTTAGCAAAAGGTGAGTTATTCTGATAACTTCACTTTTGTTTATTTATGTGGAGCATATATAATTATTTATCACCACTTATAACTTGTAATATATATGGCTAATAACTTATAATTTTTCCACCCGCTATGCCACTGCCATCACGTCCTACACCAGTGGTTTCGACACAACCTCTTGGAGACACACTTTCACCTCATGGTGATGCATCGTCATCCACCCCGTGATCAACATCAGCTCGTAGTCCATCTCATGATGTGTTACCCGAAGAAGAGATGCAGGAAGATCTCCCCCAAAATGACCAAGTTGATTAGGAATATGATGATGATGGTGATGGAGAAGACGACTCTTATCTCAATTAATAATAATTAGGACTTATATTTTATCGCAGTTTGGATGGGTTGTGATGAGTTGATTTTGTTTTACTTGAATGTTTTGCGATGAGTTGATTTTAGTTTACTTGGATGCATGGGTTGTGAAATTTAAATTATGAAATTTTAGTTGATATAAATATGTAATTATTGAATTTCTATTTTTCAGTTTCATATGAAAATTTTAGAATTTGAAAATAAATAATACAGAATGATTTGTAATTATATAAAAATATAGAATTATTTTTTTTAGAAAAAAAACACCGTTTCCGACGGATTTTTCCGTCGGTAACTGAAATAAAAATATTATTTTGGTTTTTCCAAATAAAAATATTACTGACGGATAATTCCGTCGGAAAATTCAATAAAATATTTGTTCTATTTTCAGACGGATTTTACTGTCGGAAATTATTTTTTGCGACGGATTTTCCAACGGAAAGTCCGTCAGTATTTCCAACGGATGTCTTTTTCCGTCGGAAAGTTTTCCAACGCCCTTTTTTATGACTGATTGGTGGCCGTTGGAAAATCCGTCGGAAAGTAACAATTTCTGACGGATTTGGGTTGTTTCCGACGGATTTTTCCGTCGGTAATAGGCTTATTTCTTGTAGTGTGCATCATTTCACTAAAAAGAACTTTAATCTCATAATCATTTCCAAACTCAACTTTAAAATTCATAACATTATTTCATGAAAAAATCATTCTTTAAAATCATTTACCACCTTGAAAAACGTAAATAAAGGAATTTATTTAAGAAAATGCTCTTTTTAGAAATACTTTTCTCAAAAATAATTCTTTTTAGAGATTAAAACAGTACGAGGATTTTGAGGGGTGTTACATTCTCCCCAACTTAAAGATTTCTCGTCCCCGAGAAATACGTTGCGGATTGGGCAACAGGGCACAAATTCTCACGTCACTTTGGCTGCTATGAGAACGCTCTTTTCTCGCTTCGTGGTCGTATTCCATTTTGCTGGTATAATTCCCGTGCCATGCTCCTCGTTTGTTGCTTTCTGACGAAGAAGTCGCACTCGCACAAACACCTCGGTTAACTTCGGTTTTCCTTGTCCCCAACAATTGAATTATAAAAAATTTTGGAATCTACTATTTTGGTTGGTTATAATCACTCTATCTAGAAGCTCTAATGATAAGGAACATCTATCATTTCTTTCTAATATCACAAGCACATAATCTAACTTACCAATGAATTATTTGTCTAGCTCACACGCTAAATACACGTTAGTTATATATATATATATAGAGAGAGAGAGGGGGGTTTTTTCTTTGTGTTGCTAAGCATGTATCAATATCAATTCCAAGAGAATAAAATATAGATCGACAACAAGTTCTCTAATCTACCTCTTCCTTTAATTAATTATATATATATATATATATATATACATATATATATATATATTCTCTACACCACGGGTGTTCAAATCCAAACCGATAAAAAAAATCGAAATTAAAAAAAATCGATTAAAAATGGATTTGTTTGGATGAGGAAAAGTGAAAACCGATCGGATCAGATTTCGGATTTAATTTATTTTTCAAAACCGAACCGAACTGAACCGAATCGATATTTTATTACTAACTTGAAAATTTGCAAGGATCTTAGGTCAAAACTCTATATATTATACATCTTTTTGCTTAAAAGCATATATGCATATACAAACATATTGATTTAACAAATCCTACACATCATTAATTTTTGTTGCAAGGAGAATGGAGTAGATAACATTAAATTGTTATTAAACATTTCTACCAAATTTACTAAAAAAACTTCACATCGTTGTACTTAGCACGTGAAGTTGTGAACCAAACCAAACCGAAACCGAATATAATTTTTGGATCGGATTGGTTCGGATTTCTTAATCTAAACCAACTGAACTGAATATAATTGTTATCTTCGGACTGGATGTTTTTTTTTCCTAAAAACCGAATCGAACCGATCCATGAACACCCCTACTCTAAACTAAATACAGTAGCAATTCATAATAGTGCCCATGCTCAAATTAGTCTTTTATAGGTTTTTATAGTAGTATAATACTATTAGATGGCTTAATAGTAAAGGAAAACAATTAATTAGGATAGAAAAACAACTTACTTGCTTTGAATTATTGGATCCAGGCAAAAAATATATATGGGTTAAATGAGAATCAATAATTAGTTTGTGTCATTGAGCAGCTCATGCTGAGACGACATTGGTGCACTTAACAAAGCATGATATGGTTTAAAATTTCTCACCCATTTTTCATGTGTTGTTCATGTTTCAAACAAAATTTGACTGATATATCACAACCTATTTTAAAAAACTTATAATATAATGCCCTAGTTTTAATTCTCCATTCCTACCTATTCAATTCTCCATTAAATAAGTGATACTAGCTCTATCACACATCCTGAATCTTAGTTTTAATTCTATGACATGATATAACATTATAAATAAGGGTTTTTCTAATTATGTCCTTAGATATATATGTTAAGAAACTTATATATTTATGTAGCTTTGTTTGCACAATTAGTTAATACTTACTAATAATAGCTTAGTTAGTTGATAGTGTACGTCACCTATCCAAGTTAGTTATCGAAGTGTTAGTTAGAGTAGCTTGGTTCTTACAAGCTATATACAGCTAAACTCACTTGTAAACACACACAGATCAATCAATGAATAATTAGAGCTATTAAAAGCTTGAGAGTTGGAGCTCTTGAGTTCAACCTTTAAACATCACTATTTGGTGGATTATTGATGATTTTAATTTTCCTTCTCTCATCTCTGTCTTTGTCTAAAAAAAATATGCATTTTAATATTTTACAATTCTCTCCATGCTTTCTCAAGATTTTGTTAGAGATATTCCATGAAGCTCTCGTTTGTCTTTTCCCTCTTCTAAAGAAAATCCCGCGATCTTATTTTCTCATTTAAACACTTAAATTCCTTGGTGAGTTATAGTTTCAAGTTTCGTTTGCAAGCATTCCACATAATACTCTGAACTTTCTCTCTACTAGATATTGCAACTTTTCTGCAAATTTTCTTTCTCTCCTAAATTTTTTGAGAAAATTTCACTTTTAAGGAAAGTTTCTTTTAACCTTTCGAAATAATGGCAAGTCAAAGCTACATGGGTTTCCATACGAATCTTTCAAATCCTTACTTTCTTCACTTTAATGAGAATCCGTAGTTGATTCTTATAACTCCTGTTCTTAATGCGTGGTCAGAACTACCATATTTGGGCTCGACCTATGAAGCTTGCCTTATAATAAAAATAAAAAAACATAATCAAGTTTATTGATGGAACCCTACCCAACCTTCTTCAATTGATCATCTTCTTGGATTTTGGTTTAGGTGCAACACCATGATTCTTTCATGGATCTTACATTCTGTTGAAAGTTCAGTTATTCTCTCAATTCTTTGGACGTTTCAAGGATCTAAAGTTTGGAAAGATCTTCATGCCATTTTTCTCAAGATGGCATTTCCTAATTGCATAATTACAAGAAGATTTCTATAAATTGAGTGAAGGTACTCTTTCCAAAACAATTTGGGAAGAAATTGAGAATTTTAGACCTATTCCACAATGAAAGTGAGCAAACTAAGCTAGACAAATATATTGCTTAGTCAGTTAACTGCACAGTTAGTTAATGTTTACTAGTATGGATGAATAGGACCCGATCCAGCCTGCTCACCAAACCAAAGTCAATGGCCAATTACCTAGCCTACTTAGTGACTTCCATGGAGGTTAACAAAAGAAAAGCCCTTGTCAATTCATGACGATTCACCCCAATGGAGCCGTGGAGTCACACTCATCATCGTCCACACACAAGCCACCAGAAAAATCCACCGCCATTGCCGATCTGAAGATGAGTGAGCGAAACATCATCCCACCATTTGCTCCTCAACAATGTCCACCATCATCAACAAACTCGGACTCTCACACACCGTCATGGTGCATGACGGTGTCCCTCACCACTTCATGTTATAAAATGATGTATTACGAAGTTTTGATGAAAACAAATAAAGATTTAAAGAGGAGAAAACACATGCATTAATGTCAACGAACAAAGCTCTATGAAGAAGAAAGACCATGCATTCATCTAGTAAAATAATGTAACGCATGATGTCTAAAATTCAAGCTAGTTTATAGGATACTAGGATCTGCCGAAGAATAATTGAAAATTCTTTTTAAAATTGTTAATCCAGTATCTAAAGATGCAAAAAATAAAATTTTATTCAAAGTCTTAACTGTTTGGATTGTGAAAACATGTTTTTATGAAAATTAGCATGAAGTAATTGATTAATCTTGGGTGTGAATCAATTACATTATTGTTGCATCATACAAAATCTAGAGGACTTTGAATCGATTACATAAGTTAGTGTAATCAATTACTTTGTTGCATCATAGAAAATTCAAGAAATTATGAATGGATTACTTTTTTTTTTTAAAATCAGAATAATTACTTTGGAACAATCGTATTTATTACTTGGATTATTCTTTGATTTTCCCTATCAAAATTCTTAATAACAATTGCCTAGGATCAGATTTTCAGTAACTTATCATTTTCTTTCAAAAATCACTCACTCTCTTTAAAACACTAATAATGTTTTTGGAAAACTCGAGAAAAACCCTCTTCCTCCTCCTCCTCGCCTTAGTGTCTCAAAAGCTAGAGGGTTAACAAGTACTATTGCTATAGCTCTTCACTTTGTAGTATCCGCATTATCTAGAATGTTTCATCAATTCTGTACTTTTATCCTATTTTTCAAATGGTTAGGGAGAGGCATCCTTAATGAAAGAAGATGTTGCACCTTCATTGTTATAAGGTGAGGCATCCTATTGTGTGTATTTGAGTTAGTTCCCTTACGAAAGGTCGAATCGAGTAGTTTGCATGGTGCTCTGAGATTGTATTGCGGTTTCGAACTTCAATTTATCAATACAACAAATTGAAGCACACTCTTGAGGGCCTTAATGTAATCTCACCAAAACCTAAACGTGAACGTGGCACTCACCAGGGAGGCCGAACCATGATATAAATCTTTGGTTTGCTTTTCTCTCTTTCCCTTATCTCTTTAACTTTTGTTGCGATTATTTTTGTTGCCACGCGCAACTCTCAATTTTTATATCGTAACAAAAATTATCACGTACGTTTAATCCAATCCTTAATTAATTTTTTATTTTTCCATTCATTCTAGAAATTTTTTATAAAATTAATAAAACTCGATTCAGCGATCCCCTTCTCGAGGTTTGAGGCAAGTTCCAACACTTCACAACATCACACACTGCCACCATGTCGGGTTTCACAACTAGAATAGCAACATGCTCGTCCTTCGCCATCCTCATCAGCACCACTAAGCGCAGCACCAACCCAACTCAGATGTGCATGGTGTAATCCATCTTCATGCAGCCTAGAATTAGTAGCGCCAACGCAAGTGTTCATTACTTAAGCGCCATAGACGACGTTGCTCACATTCATTTCACAATCACGATGTTAACTGGCCTCCATCTCTTATAAGGAATGGTCCAACAAAAATGATCTCGAAACAACGATGTCACTGATCGCATACCGCCATCATTGTTTGCCACCAAAACATCAGTCTGTCATGTCTGCAATCTCCTTTTCCATGGTGCCTGGTAGCCCGCAAGTGCACGGATTATCCTAGTAGTAAAAAAAGAGTATTGTCTCCACGGGGGTTTTGTTGTTAAGAACAGATAAATTATAAGTATATATTATCTAAACCAATGTATTAGAGATTTTTAAAATAAAATAAAAGATTGATTTATGAAAATAAACTGAAACATATCTAAGGATTTGAAATATGACTTGAATTGGAAAATTTTCAAGGATTAGTTTTACTACATATTCGCATTGACAATTTTTAGCGATATCTCATTTATTTTGCAAGATTTATTTTAAAGGTGAATTAACATAATGTAGAATAATAGTTCCTTTCATAATCTAGTAACGTACCCAATTGTTCCTAGCTCTTACTTTCGTTGTAATTAGAGCACATCAAATACATTAAGTTCTTAGATAATTCGGTGAATCATCTCCGTAAGTAAGCTTACTTTCGTGATTTACGTTCCTAAGTTTAATTTTGTATTTTTTTAATATTAAGGTTTTTCTTTCAGTTCTTCCCCTACTATCTGTGATCATGCAATTATGGGGCCCTTCACAATCACAAACATTAAGAACACCAAAATTAAATAAAAATAGTCTAGCAAAAATAAAGGATAAAAATATCAAAACAACATGTAAATTCCTCCATGGGCCAATCCTACTCCTTAAAAAACATAAAACTAATCAGTCACAGACATAATACAAGATAAAAATAGGAATAAAGATATAAGATATAGCTAGAACCAAGAGAGGAATGTAGAAGAGAGAATCTCCACATCAATCGCCTTGGAATTATGCTGAGAGAGAGAGCGCGCGGTTGTTGTCTTGAATCCTTGTTTCCAACTTATTTTTGTCTCTGATAGATTCTAATTCTAATTCTATTTATTTCTAATATGATATTAGAAGGTTTTCGTCTTCATCTTTTTATAATTTTTCCTTCCTCCAAGTGTTGGGCCCAGAATAGCGAAATAGGCCCAATAACATGCTAGACCTCTATTTTTGCTTCTTTTTATTTCCAAACCCTCATAGCATCCTTCCTTGATAGATTTATTGAGTTCTTTAATGCTCAAAGACATAAAATAAGTAATCTACACATCAAAAGCATAAGAAACATTTCCAAGTGAAATATGAATAAAATGCATGCTAAAATTATAATAAAATGCATGATTATCGATTAAATAAATACAAACTAACAAAGAAGTAATATGCATGCTACGCACACATCACTGCCCTAAATTGAGTGTCGCCTTCATATCTCCCCACCATTCTCTATCGATAAAGCTCCGCAAGATTTTCAGAAATCAGAATATGAAAAATGGGCTCAAACAGCCCATTCCAAAAAAAAAAAGTAAATAAATAAATAGCTCTGGAATTTGAACCCCACCTTTTGTTTCCGAACCCCATTTTTCTTTTTTATTTCAAAAA
Source organism: Crotalaria pallida (assembly GCA_037953625.1). NCBI lineage: Eukaryota > Viridiplantae > Streptophyta > Magnoliopsida > Fabales > Fabaceae > Crotalaria > Crotalaria pallida. The sequence goes on from CM075655.1 coordinate 96,053,743, forward strand.
TATTTTTAAAATCCTAAATCCCCTTCTTTCTTATTCTCCCCCCTTCTTCTTTTTCCCTTCTCATATTCTCCGTTCTCTGTTGTGAGGAAGAAGACCCATCATGCACCGCATTTTCTGCTATGTTCCCTGCTGCTTCAAACAAGAAAAAATTAACTTTTTTTTCACACTCTATTGCTTCAGACAAGAAAGAATTGGCCTTTTTTTTCTTGCAAATTGCAATCCTTTGAAAAATTATTTCCCGGTTCAATCAAAATCTCATCTTTCCTTTCCACCTTCTTCCTTCACACAACAACAACAACAACAACAAAAAAGTAATAGTCAAACCTCATAACCCATTCTCAGTTTCTCTCAAAGTTTCCACCTTTTGATGTTACAACAATACCCATTAATCCAGGAAAGAAAATATTTAGTTTTTGCCCGTTATTATTCCATGCATTATATCATTTTAATGATTTTGTTGCCAACAACCGTTGGCTCAGTTGGCAAGGATTGAATTCAGGGTTGAAAGAGATCCCAGGTTCGAACCCCAGTGATATGAGGACGGTGTTGGTGGGTAATCTGTAAGGAGATTTAGTTCCCAGCCCCCATGTTTTATCCCCCAAACCCCCATTTTATTAATAATCCTAAAATAACCCCCACATAACTTCTTCCCTAAATCAAATCATTCCCCAAACCCCAAACTCCCTCCTTCTTCTCCTTCCCCAAACGATTCTCTTCCCCTCCATCACGGTGCCTCCCGATCTCCACCGCCCCGTCACCATCTCCACCGCCCATGCCGTCATCCCCCTTCTCCGGTCATGTTTTTTTTTCACAAATTTCCAAGAACCCCGTGTCGGAATTTCAAGAAATTCCGACACTGGTTCGTCAGAATTGTGTATGGTATTCAATTCCGACACGGGGTTCTCGGAAATTTGTCAGACCCAGAAAAAAAAACTTGGCCGGAGAGCAAGGGGTTCGGTGTCGGGTTTGCTGTTGCTATGGGGTGAGGAAGAGGGTTGGGGGTCGCGGCTGTTTATGGGTTTGGGAAGGAGGGAGGTCGTGAACCGTGGGTGGCGGTGTTAATGAGCGATTGGAACGGAGGATGAAGAACGAAAAGAACAGGGGCGGCAGTGAAGAGCCAATGGAGGAGAGAGTGATTTATGAGGAAAAGGGGTTGGCCATGGGAGCTGCTCTGGTTAGGGGGTTCTGTTGGTGGTTTGGGGAAGAAGAAGAAGGAGGGAGTTTGGGGTTTGGTGGAAAAAAAATAGAATAAGGGGTGTTTTTGTCATTTCTCAATTAAATTGGGGGTTGGGGCTAAAACATGGGGGCTGGGAACTAAATCTCATCTGTAAGTACCTTTGTAAGCGCTCCTTAAGTCCAAAAGCCTACCCTGACCCTGGTGAGCCCCTAGAGCCCAACTCACCTAAACTTTTTTGTACAAAATTTTTTTTTAAATGATTTTGTTATTCTATTTGAATGTTAATAGTAGAGCCGGCAAAACGGCCCGGCCCGACCGGCCCGGCTCGAATAAGTCCGCATTAAATCCGGGCTTAGGTAACAAAATTTGAGCCCGAATTATTCCCGGGCCTTTTTAGCCCGGCCCGGTCAAGACCCGAGCCCGAAGCGGGCTGGCCCGAAACCAGTCCGGGTAGCCCGAAGTAAAAAAAAAACAAAAATTAAACATGCGTGAATTCAGTATCACTAGAAGGGGAAAACAGGGATCAATTGATGGTAATTGGAAATGGAATTGATTCTGTTCAATTGACTATGAAGTTGAGAAAGAAGTTCGACCATGTTGTTTTTTAAGTATTGAAGAAGCAGAACCAATAGAGGAACAACCAATAGAGGAACAACCGAATAATGGAACCATGTTAATGGAAAATAATTATTATTCGAGATATCCTCCAACACCTTATCCCTCGTATCATGTAGTTCAGGATCCATTTGCCAACAGTGGTTGTACCATTGTTTGAGTTGGAGTTGCTTCTTCATGGTCAATGGACAGGGAATAGACCGAATGAATTAAAGAGAATCTCGACACTAAGTAGAAAATAAACATTACATTACATTTTTGAAACTTCATTAGATTCTTTTTTAAGTTTTTTTTTTTATCTTTTGGGCTTCCGGATTGTGATGCTGGCAAGGTACATGGGTTTGTTTTTCCCTTTCCTATGGCTCTAGTCAACTAGTTTGCTTTTGTGTTTTTTTTCATCATTATCATTATTATTCGGCATGGTTTCTTAAGAAAAAGATGTTACAGCAAAAACAAAAATTGGGGAATATAGTCTTTTAAGTTTTATCTTGATTGTGAGATTTTTTTTTTTTGTTTAAAAAATTAAAAAAAAGTTGTCGGGCGGCCCGAGCCCGGCCCGCTACCCGCATAGGGGCGGGCTTGTGCATGAATTTAGAGGCCCGAATTTTAGCCGGGCTTTTTTAGCCCGGCCCGATCAAGGCCCGAGCCCGAAACGGGCCGACCCGAACTCGGTCGGGTAGCCCGAATTGCCAGCTCTAGTTAATAGTAACATGGGGTGATTTACTTACTGGTACCTGAGAAAGTATAACATGTCATTCAATAAGTTGAGAAAATCATGCAGCGTTTATATTGTGGTCAGATACTTCCTTTCTTATTACTACTTTTTGTTTTATTTAAAAAAAATTGTTTTTATTTGTGTCTTATTTAAAAGTTTAATAGTGTAATAAATATTATTTTTCATGTTTACTCCTATTTAATAGGTATTAATTTACATAAATAATAAAGAAAAAATAATGACCACAAAAAAAGAAAAGATATGATAGAGAAAAACACACTTAATTTATTGAAAATCAAAATAATCTTTATATATTTTTAAAAAATATATTTTCTTTTTAATGGGACAAATGAATAAAAATGGAGGGAGTATTTTTTAAGTGAGGAGGACTCATCAGGCTATTCAAATGGCCACACATGCCATACTTGTCAATAGATAATATTATAGTCTTTTCTTTTCTTTTTTTTATATGTACTCTTTGGTCGGTACCACAGGTGTCCCCAATACCATCTTTAATACCAAGGAACTCTTGAGACAAATCCTGCACGAGGTCGCGTTCCTATGGCTCTCCCAGCGAGGTGTGTTAATCGGGAATCCAACCTGAGAATTCTTAGTCTCAGGCCCCATTCTCAAGTTTTCAAGTTGGCAGGATCGCACCACTTGAGTCAACCACGTTGATATATTATAGTCTTTTCTAATTTTAAAATTTAATGGCATCATTATTTTTCAACTTTGAAATTGTCATACTTGTCTCATAGTAACATGCGAGAACAAGTGCAATTTATTTCGTGGAACATTACTTATCGTAAAAGACATGTGACATTTATTGTATGATATTTGCAATCTTAATCACAATTTGCATAGCTTATATAGCTAGTTATACACGTGTGTACAACTACATTTAACTTGTGCACATATTATTTAACTTGTTCACCTATCGAACATATATACATATATACCTTGAGTTACAACTTACAACTCTTCATATAATTTTATGGTTAGTATGCATAACTTAATTGATTTTATATTAGAGTAATGATATTTTTATAACTTTTTACTTACATTTTTATTTAAACTTTGTTTTTTTATATAACTTTTATTAGTCTATGTGGCTTTCTGAATGTACTATTCCCTAATTTGATTAACCACTGAATTAAAAGTGATTAGAGTAATACATGGTTTTTAGGATTACTATCTCATGTGTATACTACATGGATTATGTAAGTCCCACATAGTCACAATTTTGCCAACTTATGTCGTTCTAAAGAATCAAGTATCCCGAAATAAGTTACACCTAGATGCATCATAATGGAGTTGGCCAAGTTGATCAAAACTTGTCCAAAACAAATAATGTCGAGATTCTCATCAATGTTCAATTTGTTTTCGAATGTGAGGAACACATTGTTATATTCCACTATCTAGACTCATTTGTTAATGACAAAGAACCCTGTTTTGAGTTCCCCCATTCGCTTTAAGGTTCAGAATGAGAAGAAACTCATCTTGAATTCCTCTCCCCGGATTCCTTCCAAGTGTAAGGAACCCGCAATCGGACTTACTATTCGGTCTTATATTCAGTGAGCAAGGAGTCCTTATGTTGTATTTCTCTCTTCAAACTCATTTGACGGATAGATAAACCTTGCACAAAGTTCCCCTCTTCAATATCTTGTTGCAGGTAAGAAGAATATTGTGTTGTTTTCTCTTTTTTGGAATATATTATCAATTATGAATAGTCTCTTGTGGGTTCCCCTCTTTAGTCTTACTATCTAAATGCAATGTACTCTTCACAAGCTTCCCTCAATCCTTAATCTCTTCATACCTTGTTGAGATAATTGTGTTATAGCTAACTCAACTTTTCAATTTTTAGAAATCAGAGTGGCACCACAGGCTGATAAAGCCCATGCTTCAATAGCCCAATATGAATTACTCAAAATGATCAATAGATGCACTTAGTTTATAAAAAGATTCTTATGTTGTCTCTCTTTAAATTAATGTGTTCTTTCCTGATAAAAAAACAAAGGCCCCTGTGAAGGGCGTATAGTTTAGTGAGAGGAAGCTCTTGATCCTACGTACCATTCGAATTGTGTTTCTTATGGACATGTTGATATTGTAAATGAGAGGTCTATAAGCGGTATGACGACCTATTCCTGGGAGAGTTCAGCAATTAGCACCCTATCCTAGGAATGTCGTTTAGCGGGCCTATGACCTATGTATGAACAAATCGGCCTGACCGTGTAGATCTTGAGGATATGGATATCAATACTATTGGTGGTGGCCTTGATGATGCTATGGGTTATCTACGATGGGGTTGTGATCAACTATCACCATGAGGATTTAAGGAGTTTGGGTATTCTTTGTGATCTCTCTTCTTTGGAGTATGGAGATATATCGTGTATACTTTGTGTATATCGGAATTGTGGTTGTGGTTGGAGTTGGTGTGTCTTCATCCTCTGATGGAGGTTGGTATTTTATGGGGTCTTCATGGCCTGTTTTATTTTCCCTGATAAATCTTCTATTTGTGAAGATCATCTCCTTTATCTTATCTCCTATGGACAGATTGGATTATCTATTATGATATATAATCCTATAATTGTCTCCTACTATTGAGGAATGATCTTCTCTTTGATATAGGATAAATAACATAAATTTCCATTATCTTTAGATTATTGAGATAAATTCTTCGTTTATCTTCATAACGTCTGCCATTATTTGAAGAGGATTCGTTTTATAAACAAGTCTCGGGGATCGCGTGCTGACCACGCCTTTGTCTGGGCTCGGACGAGTAAATGTTGGCTTTTGACCTAATGTCGAAGGTCAGAGGAGCTCGCCTCTAGTCCTTCTGAAGGGTTCCTAGGTCGTTGAAGGGCTATAACATGGGGTAAGTATCCCTAACTTGCAACAGGACCAAAACATAATGAAATTATCGTACCTAACTTGTCCCTTCGTAACTTTACAATAGAACTCCACCTTGTTTAAAAGCACTAAGTTGAGGTCATTTGTTATGAACTGGGCAAAATAACTGACATATACGATATTAATATAATGACATCACAATGTTATTTCAACATTTGTCATAACTAGGACATTCAAGATCAAATATCCTATGATGAAAGTTGAAGCAAGTTTTTTCACGGGATCTTTACATGAAAAATCCAATGCTCATGTCGTTAGTCTTTGTTAGGAGTTCCTCGACGGTCAGCCTTATGTCACAACACTAAGATGAGGACATCTATTCTAGACCATAAATACGAGTCCGAGTCTAACATGACTGCTCAACACTCGACGATCTATGGACATCTTGGACCACATAAAACACGCATATTATGACTTATATTGGCATTCAAGAACCATTATTCTTTGGAGCCGTTACTCATTGGATTCCTCCTCGAACAATAATGGCGGAATGACCATAATGGCCCATCATGACTCATCATATCCATCACCTTATATAAACCAGGTAAATGTCAAGGTATGGACATACTCTAAGCCCTTCACTTTCTCTTTACACATCTCACAGACCTCACCCCCAAATATCTTGACTTGGCTTACGGAGTTCTCCGATTGAGGACTTGTCACCGTCATCATATATCAACAAATACATGTGAGATAACACCCCAAAACAAAATCAAACTTAAGAAATCGTGAATATCAATATCAATCTCATTCCCATAATAACACCAAATTAGAAACTCAAATTACAAATTTAATAATAGATCCAAAATGAAACCTTGTTCCTAACATCAAAATCTAGAACCTGATCAAAAATTGAGAATTAATTAAAAAAAAAAGTTGGAATATGAAATATACATTTTAAATGCTAAATTGTTCAAAAAAAAAAAAAAAAACATTCTCGAAACAAATCTACTCACAAATATACAAATTTAAATAAATTAATAGATTAATAACTAGAGCAAATCAATCGATTAAAATAAAATTCAACCGATTAGCATGCAAATTTGTTATTTCCAAGATTTAATTCAATTAGTAAAATTGTAAGGTATAAATATCATTATCTAGATTCAAATTCTAGCAACAGCTGAAGTTTCTCCACTTTAAAAAAGTAAAGGGAACAAAGAAATTGCCTCTAAAGAAATGAAATTTGGCTAATTGGAATTTTAATTAACCAAATAAAATTTGAATTAACATATTCAAATGCTCGAAAAAATCAAATATCGCAAAAAAAGAAAAAGAAAAGGAGGAGTAGCTTCCATTGTAAGTTGTAACTAAGAACTCTTCTATTTCTTTGGCACATGATTGAGGGTCCCATGGGATTGTGGTCCACTCTCTTAGAATAATTGGGATTTTGTTGATGTTTCTTTATGGCGTAGTGAAGCTGGTTTGGCTGGGCCTGTAATCCCACCAAAAATAAAATAAAATCAGTCCCTTCCTAGAATTCTAGCAAACAGAGAAATCAACGGTACATCCTTTGTTTAATATAAATATTTTGCTAATATTATCCTGAGAGCAATGAAAAAAAATACATTTTAAAAAAAACTTGAATTAAAAATTTGAATTTATTAGTTTTAAACCTTTTAAATTCAATATCTTTTTTAAAAAAAAATATATTTTTAAATTTTTTAACCAACACCCTGAAAATAATGGTTATCATTTTGTTAATTGGCAAATACTAATAAGACAAGTGCCCTAAGGATATTTGTTAAGGAACCAATTATAATAAATAGAAGTCGTTGAAAAATGTGATTTTTTTATGTTTTCAAGAGAATGATAAATGTGAATTTGAAATTTTTTATATGTAATAATTTTAAAAAATGTCTTTAAAACACTTGTTAGAAAAACTATTATTAATATACTAGTAATAGTTATTGACATAGATAAAGATATTCTTTTAAAGTTAGTACGTGCTTCAAATTAAATAAACATCCATAATAATATTACTCGTATTTAATATTTAATGACTGCTTAAGATAATAGGTACTAATAACATCTTCAATTATTCATCAACACTCTTCAAATAAATAAACATTAATTACTCCCTTCCTTGGTTCCCAAATAGTACTATAAGTTTTTCATAAAATCTTTTGTTTCATAATATAAATTTTCTTTTTATAGAACTATTATAATATTAGTTATGATTTTTATAATTTATCTTTAATGAATTTATAAAAATAGTAAGTGAAGTTAATTATGTAAAAATAATAAAAGGAAAAAAACATATACAAAATAAATTTAACACAACCAAAATATTAATTATACTCTTTAGTTTATGTGTAAAAAAAACTTTATTAGATTCTGAATAATATTAATAAAAGTAATTTTAAAAATATATATCACATATGAGAAAATTAATAATATTAAGAAGTAGATCAGTCCACATAAGACAGCCCAGTTGATGGCTGCAGGGATACCTAGAATTTCCTCCTCTCCAGGTCATGGGTTCTAGTCCCAGACCTCTCATGTAAAAAAAAAAAAAAGTAGATCAAATAAAAAAATATATAAAAAGTAGACGTGCTTGCCTACTTTATCCATATCTTGATCCCACAAGTTCCTTCTGGAATATCTTTCCCTAACACAATCAATAGAGTACCATTTTCTATATAAACAAACCTTCTAGACCTCACTTTTTCGATCAACCACTTGAATCTTTTAACATCCATAACAGTTAACACAATCAATGGCTTCTCAATCTGAGTCTCAGGGTCAGGGTAATACTAATAAGCTTACCGTTTCAACATCACCAAAAAGCGAAGGTGGCAACAACGGTGGCGGAGTAACATCGTTGCCAAAAGGGCAGTGCTTATGTTCTCCAACAACACATGAAGGATCATTTCGTTGCCGTTTACATAGGTCGGGGACAGGATCGTCATTTACCACACAACAACCAGCTTGGATGAAACGGTCCAAGTCTATTCCTGGTAATAAGGCTGTCGTGTCTGTCTCTCTCAATGAGTGAGCATAGTTTCATGTAAAAAAAAATTATTACAATAAAATTAGCTAGTGTGATCGATCATGTGAAAAAATTGCCTAGCTTCTTATATGCATATTTATTTGTAATTGAAGCTTGAGTTGATCAAGTAGTTTGGCTATCATATATATTGCCACGAATCGTTATCTAACTTTTGTGGTTGTCTATAATTAATAATAGTAATTATTATTATTATTTTATAACATTTAACTTGTTCTTTTATCTAATCATCTTCTTCCTCTGTCTTCTCACCCTACTAATTTGTAAGGAGATTGACTATTTTCCTGGTGTAAAATTGGAAGGATAGGTTTTTTTTGTTGAATTTGACATTTTTCTAATACCAAGAGTATCACATAAAAGTGTTCAAATATACAGATGAATTAACATTTCTCTTCTATGTCAACTCTATGCTTGAAATTAAAGGTTCATATATATTATATTGCTTTGTTGATTAGAGTATATCATCAGGATCCGATATTCTATGCTCGTTTTCCCTTTCTATGTTGGCATCAAATCATATAATTGGGGAAAAGAAATTTCCTTTGATATGTCACATGAAGGAGCACAATTGAGATTAATGATGTTCAGGAACACGACCTTCATACAAACTGCAAAAGCAGAGTCCTTTCCCTGGCTGCGTGTATCACGGAGTAATAGTTTGCAACTGTGAATTATTAGAACACATTCATGTTTTTTTTTTCGTAGTGGTTCGATAATTTAAGTGAGTGACAAATTTTTGTGGTCCGTGCGTCGTTCACCACAAAATAAAACTAGATTTTTTATTTTTTTTTAATAATCAAGGGGATTCCAAAAACTAGATATTTTTATTAACGTTGAGATAATCTTAATTGATAGTATTAAGCTAATTTATTTTTAGATATAACAATTCTTGATGTGACTTTTGTTTTTATGAATAATAATTTTCATACATAAGATAAAAATTGATCATTATAATTAAAACAATTCAATTATTTATCAAGCTTTGTAGTAAGTCTACTTATATGGTTCCGTTTTGGTCTACCAAGTTTGGTTATAATTTTTATTGTTTCTATATACAACGGGTTGGAGATGTGCCTCGAGTGGCCTATGATTATAGGCGTATTGCCACCGATGAAATTGAATTAAGTAAATAATGTAGTCAAAAGAACAACCCCTCGAAAAGTAATCAATGGCCTTTGATAAAAGACAATGCAATCCACATACATTTCCATACATGTATATATCATCTTTTGTCGCTTTCTTCCTCCAATTGGCTTCTTTCAGAAAATTGGACCAAACGGTATTTTTATAGAAGATAATCAATAGAAATGTATTGTACCAACTTTCAGCATAAATCACACTCCACTAAAACAAGTAAACAAGATTATCACTTCACCGTCTTTAAATATTACTCATTGTTGAATAAATTGTTACGTTGTGCCAATTATGTACACAAGGACATGTCAAAAAAGATATGAAATATTATATAAAAGAATAGAATAGGTACTCGAGATAAAGTTGATTTGACCCCCTTCAAGATCTGGGTAGAAAGAATTCAATGCCTATATCGTAGCTTTCCTACCATTAAATAAATTTTGCACCAACTGCCTCAATATCGTGATGATGATTCAACTAATTTTTTCTTGCCACTATGATTCAACTAAATTTGCACTCAAGCGAACTTGTTTAAATAATATATTTGTCATTACTCTAAAAATATTAAGTTATGTACGCTTTTTAAGGTATAGTTGAATGATGTAAAAATTTGATGTATTTTGATTATAATACTCTTATGTGATCATTATTAAATTGAGAGAAAGATATTGAAAGTGAAAAAGATAGTGTAATAAATTGGGGTATGTTAGGAAAAAATAGTATTAATCATGTATTGGGTTTTGTAAAAGAAGAATATATATGAAACATATGACAAAAAACTCTATAAACACAATATAAATAGATGACCTATATTTTAATATATAGGCTAATTTTGCACTTAAGGTAATTTGTTGCAATTATATATGTAATCAATGTTTGTTATTTGACAATATGTGTTGTCCGCGTAAGACAACCCAGTTGGTAGCTGTAGGGACACTTACGATTTCTCCCTCCTCAGGTCATGTGTTTTAGTCCCAGATCTTCCATGTAAAAAAAATAAAAAAAATATGTGAATATGTGTTATTTTTTTATTGATATATAAAAATATTAAGCTATTATATATTCAATTAAAAATTTATTTTTAATCAAAAAATAAAGCAATATAGAGAATGGTACATTCACATTATGACACAACAAATATTCTATCTTACGTTAAAAAAAAAAAAAAAAAACAAATATTCTATCTTATACATGTGCCGCCTAATTATCTTCCATAAGAAAATCGATGATAATTTAGTCCCGTGATGTGCAAGAGACGTCACTCTTATCCTTTGGATATTACGGATATAATATGTTTGGAGATTAATTGGTATGCATTGACGTTGTAAAGTTTTTGACATTATCAGTTCATCATCTATCATTTATTTGTATTACTTTAATCTAAAAGTTAACGATTATAAACGGATTAATGGTGGTGTAAAAAACCTTTATACCGTCACTTCATTCTCTATTTCCTCGTATGTTTTAAGTTATATACAATGTATTATTCTATCATCATTTATTTTAAAAAAATAACATTAAAAAAATAGTATTATTTAGAGGGATCCTCATTTCGGTCTTTGACTGATCCAACTTTCGCCAGTGATGTACTGATGTTTTGTTAAGTTGTGGATATTCTTCTTATCCAAATAACGAGATATAAGCCATTTTTCAGCTATCCTTGACAATGAACGATCCTATCATCCTAATAACCCAATAATCTTTCTCTAACCACATGCTTTTTTTTTAATCAATTATATCTTTTTATCAATAATTGAAAACTAATTTTTTTTTCTAAAACTTAGAGATTATTAAAATAAATTAAATTTTTTTTTATTAACAAGGTATTTTTTATACATATAGCAAAAATTAAAACCCTAAAACCATATTTAAAGAAACTTACTCTCTCCGTTTCAGAAAATTTGGTCTTTTAGGGTTGAGCACACAGATTAAAAAAGTGTTAATTATTGTAGGTATTATGTATAATATGTCCAAAATACTCCTATTTAATCTTTATTGAAAATTGTATTAGTATTTAATTTTTATTAGTAAGTGTGTTGATTAATTAATGTATACTGGTTCATAGATGAGAGAGATGATAAAGTGTAATTAATGAAGAGCAAGAGAAATGATCGAATGAAATGTTAAAATTGGGAAAAAAAAAACTAAAAGAGCAAACTTTCGTATAACAACTGAATTGTACCTTGTTATTCTCTAACCACATGGTTTTTTTTTTTTTTTTAAATGTCTAACCACATGGTTGGAGCAAAGAAGCGGTCACATAATATAACTTCTTTTCCTTTGTAACAATTGCTATTGCTTGCATAATATACTGTAATTGAAAATTCTTAAAAAAATATGTGTTTAGTTAGCTTTCATATTGAAGGTTGCTAGGTTATGATGCTCTAATAACACCATCACCCTACAGTTAAAAAGAACCGCACATTAATTAACTCTTGTTATGGATCAACATTATTTAACTTAAAACTTTTTTTCTTTTTTCTTTTTTCTTTTTTTTTTATGATAAAACTTTTTTTCTTTTGATAAGAGTAAAAATATTTTCAATGATGATATACTGTTTACAGTTTCTGAAAACCTGCTCTGCGTAGGACATCGTTATCATTTTGGAGAATAAGTTGGAGCTTGTCACATGACATGTCAGCCTAGAACTAGAAGGAACTATCTCCATGTTTCTCAACCCAAGCCATTTATTCCTAGTTTCGTAAAATCCTAGATTACGTTACGTTTTTTCTGTAATCCTGAATTACTTCAAATTACTCACATTCCTTTTTTTTTTTTTTTTTTAAACCAATCAGCCTTGATTACCCGGATCTGATTTATCCAGAATCTGACTTATCCAACCCAACTAAACTCGCACTAAGTGGTAGGGGTCTCCCAGCGTTGGTTGCTCCATGCCCAAGGTTCGAACTCGAGACCCCTTGATTAAGGGACCAAGTGAGCTACCACTTGACCAACCACACGTTCCCTTTCGTAATGAAAAAATTTAGGCTCCGTTTGTTTTGCATATTTCCTATTTTCATTTTCTTTGAAAATAGGAAATATTGTTGAAAATATGTTTGCAAAGGTTTTAAGGAAAATATTTTCTGAAAATGTTTCTTAAAAATGCTGAAAAAGTGAAAACGTATAAATATTGTTTCCACCCTTTTCGATGAACTGTTTTGGAAATATAATGTATGTGGAAACGCGGTGGCATAACATGTAATTATAAGACATTTTAAATCTATCAATAGTATGATCAACTTTATGTGAATGACAGCCTCATTTTTTAATTAGTTAGTATTACCTCCGTCCGTTCCTAAATATAAGATTTTTTAATACTTTTATTTTGTCCTTATTTATAAGACTGTTAATACCCAAAAAATAAATAGTCACAAAATAAGGCCCAATCCTTACCAAAAGCCCAATGCACTACGCAAAGAGCCAAACCGAACAAAAACCATTATTTATTTGAAGAAGACCCAGCCCTAAGCGCCCTCCATGAGGGGTGACGCTTAGGTCGGTGACGCTTAGGTCGGTGACGCTCAGGCCGGTGACGCCCAGGCAATAGCACCCAGGACATGCCGCCTAGACCCATGGAGTCATGTCTAGTAAGGTCTAGCAAAGGAGGCAACTGAAACGTGGATAAAATGCACTCTAGAGCGAACCTTTTCAGAAGCACGTCTTGGAGAGTGCACCCTGGAGAGCGCACCTGGACAGCAAAAGGTAGCCAGAGAAGAAGGGAATACGGTCAACCTTTTCTGCTCTCCCACAGCTTGCACAACAAGCTTTCAAGAAGGGAATCTTTGCACATATCACTCTTTCATTCCCAAGAAGTGCTGAATATGGTATGACTTGCACTACTATTCTTATGTGCAATTACTACCAAATGCTACCAAATATGGAGAAGGAAACAAAACCTCCCGATAAAGAGAAATATTCATCAGATAAAGTGAAAAAGTGTTATTGTCCAGCAAGTAAAAGGGAGATAAGCAATAACCATTGGTCCAAAGCTACACTATAAATAGAGGCCACCCTCTTCACTGCATATCAACTCTTGAAGCCAAAACACAACAAACACTCATAGTTCTTCTCTCTGAAACTCAGAGAAAGAACACCAGAATAGCATCAATGAGGAATATGGAGAGAAGAAGAGCTGAAGAGGGAGAAGCTGCAACAAGAGCGCACTCGATCAGCTCCACAAGCTCACAAGAGCAATGAGCCAACATAGAGGAACACAAGTTCTTCACAGAAACAAGAGAAGAGAGGAGAAACGAAGCAGAGAAGCATTCTTCAACACCTTGCTTCCTCACAAGAGCGACACAGGAGAGAGCACATCCTTCTATCCAGCAGCAACGCCCACTCTACTCCACCTTTGCATCTCCAACTTAGTGTACAGAAGCAACATGAACAACAATAGTGAAGAGAACAGAGTCTGCAGCAACTCTCAAGAAGAAAAGGAGAATAAAGTGTGAGGGTCCTAGAGTGACCTTTGAAAGCGCACATCCCTGCCCGTAACATAACACCACCTCACTTCTCATCTACGCAAGAGCAACAATAACAACAGCAGTAAAGAGTAAATAGTCAATAACACATTAATGAAGAAACCAAGGAGAAAGAGAGTCATTGTCCCTCAGAAGTCGAAGGCGCACGACTAAAGGCGCACCGGAGGCACACGACGAAAGCGCGCACCGAAGGCGCACCCCCTGTTCAATCTCAAAGGCAACGCCCATGTCCAGTATCAAGTCCACTACTCCCTACAGGGCGCTCTCATCCAACTGACCCTTCCAAAGGCGCACCCTAGTCGAAAGCGCTCCCTGTTTAGTTTCAATGGAATCAGGCAACTGAAGGCGCACTCTAGTCGAAAGCGCCCCCTATTCAGTTTCAACGGAATCAGTCAACTAAAGGCGCACCCCTGTCGAAGGCGCCCGGACGCTCTCGTCCAATCAGTCAACCGAAGGCGCCCCTGTCAGCGCTAAGCAATCAGAGCAAAAGAGGGATAATCTTTACTATTATTATGTTTGGACTAATCCTGGTCGCCTTCGTGATGAGGTGACGCTTAGGCAAGGATAGCCCGCTTCGGGAACTCCGCAGAGCGGCATGGCTTGGAAGGCTTTTAGACGAGAAGTCTTCCCACAAGGCGTATCAAGCCTTGGAAAGGGAAGGCACCCCTGTTTTCATGGAGAAATGAATTTGGAAGGAACTAGCTTGTTGTTGATGAGGACGCTCTTGAGTAGCACGCCCAGGCCCCCTAGCCAACCTGTCCAAACCTGTTAAGACATGCAGCAAAGGTAAGTCACATTCCATCATGATCTGGGCGTCCTCACCATCACTTTCAAAGTTCCTTCCTCATCCAGTTTATCACCCTTCCCAAGGAACCAGGGTCGCTCTCGTCTGTTCACCGCTCCAATGCGCCCTCCGGGGAGTTCTCAATGTTCCTTCATTTTTATTGTATTTTAGCCATAATTTCATAAAGTATTACGAACCCATAATCTCATCCTAATCACTGTAATTATTGTTTCCCTAAAAAGGTTCTGAAACAATTTGGCGACTCCGCTGGAGAAATTATGGCTACAAATGCTGAAGGAAGAACTCCGGGCACAAAGGCGAACCCTAGAGCAATCACTGTCCGACACTTGCATCAATGATGTCCAAACTGTGGAACGTAACTGTAAGGAAGTCTCTTTTAGCCCCAAAAAGTGACATTTCCAAAAACCAACCAGATGCGTTGTGCTCTCACCTCCCTAAAAGGCGAGCTCCTTAGAAGGCGCTCCACAGAAGGCGACCATGTTCGCTCCTACACAGTTTTTTAGAAGGCGATCAAAAAACTAGAGAAGTGAAAGTACGCTCTGAAAAAGGCGCTCAATTACAAAAGTGGAATCTCAAGAGCAAAGGCGCAACCAGAAAGTTTATATGGAAAACTTGCTTCATGTAATCTGCACTAAAAGCTAAGTACATATAACTCTTAACTCAGTGCATATGCTAGTATGCCTTTTCGTGAATTTGATTATAATATATATGAATCATGACGAAATGAAAAATGTATTGTATCCAATCACGTATCAGTTGCTGTATCTACAGTTAGGGAAATATAGTTACTGTATGCTCATTTTTTGCATATATGTCCTAATATGCTTTTGGTAGTATCGCTTTCACATGATATCATGCTCTACGTAGTTAGTTTCATGTCTAAGATTATCCTGATAACAATGGTTTATTTTTACTTTATCTAGAATAGCATTGTTTTGACATGACATGATATGATATGTGTATGGTTTGATTTTTAGACTATGTATGTCATGGCTTATAATTGCATATGTATGATCAAAATCATGAATGATGTCGCTCTAATATGTATTAAATATTTGACTAGAGAAGCAATAATTAGGTAACTTTGTACACATGAATGTTTGATGTAGAACTAAAATCAATATATCATACTAGTCATTTATGTCATAACCTTGTTAACTGTTCTTTGCTCAACCATTACATGATGTGAATAAACTGTTTTTCATGATTCTAGCATGCAAATACAATGTTTGATGTTAGAAACTGTATGATTTAGATGTTGAGAAGACGTGCTTTAGAAAAGTGTTACATGAAAACATGATCTTGACAATGTTACATAATGATGCATAATTAATTTTATACATGATTTATTAGATACAACTAACTAAACGGGCATGCATAGCATGAAAATAACCGAAAAATGAAAATTGTGTATGTAGGAACAATAAGTGATATCTTCCTCACATTCGGGAAGTCCTAAGTACCCCCTCAAGCTAGGATTTGACAAGTTTTGCCAAGATGTTAATTGCCTGGCGAGGATCGCTTCCTCCACCCTAAGCCATAAGCACCTAATCTGTCTCACCCAGTAAAAGAGAAGGCCAGGCAATAAAAAGTGAAGTATCAGAAAGCGAGTGATGAAACAAAAGAAAAGTATCAAGAAAGAGCAACACAACGCAAATAGAAAAGATCAGTGAAAATCAAGCAAACAAAATCAAACAAAGGGAAAGAATGAAATCATACCAGAAGGCGAACCCTGAAGTTGACAGTAAGAAATCCAGAACCAGAAGGCGAACGTAGAGTTATGGTGGCAGAGCGCATGTCCGCCTTACAAGCAGAAGTAATCATGCATTTTGTATAGACTAATTGACAAGATGAAAGGTGGAACAAGCAAAGACGAGAAAAGCAAAGTTGAATCAAAGCCTCAAGTGAAGTTGAATTGCCAAGATGAAATCCAAGGCGCATCAGAAAAATAAACAGTGTTGAAGCTAGAAATCCTAAAGTAAATCAAAAATAGAATGTTACTAATATCAAGCCAAAAATCTAAAAGCAAAGTTATATGAGAAGCTGACGGTGAATTCAAACCAGAAAGACGAAGGCAACTTCAAAGCAGAAGCGTGCAACAGAAGGCGAGCTAGAAACTGAAAACTAAATCAATGAAGAAACCTGAGCGCAACCGCAAAACAAGATGCAAAGCTCATAATTCCCCATACGATAGAGAAAAACATGCAATAATTGAGAGCAAGAGCAAGCACATGTACAAAGGCGGACTTAACTAAACTCAAGTAGAAATGCGGATAAAACAGAAGATATTTCCAAGCAAACCAGCCAGCCAGAAGTCAAAAGCGAACCTTAAAGGCGGCTATGATCACAATTGTAAAGGCGTACAACTACTACATGAAATCCAACTGAAATATCCAAAGGCGTACATGCAACGTGAGGGTGAATGCAAGCTTTGTAATGACCAGTACAAGTGCAAGATCTAGAAAAGTATGTTACTCGATGGCATACTTAAATACTGAAGCATAAAATCTAATGCAAGACCAAGATGCAAGACAAAAGCAGGCCAAAAGTGTGCAAGTGATTGAGGCAGAAACTGTTCAGAAACGAAGGCGAACTCAGTTTACTTGATGATCTAACAATAACCAAGCTAAAAACAAGGATTCATCACAGTCCGTTGTCATAAGAAAACCAAAGCATATTCACACATCAAAGTAGATCATGCAAAGGCGAGCATGAGCACAAAGTCAAGAAACCAGAACAATCTAGAAATCCAAGTGGTTATAAATTGATAATATCAAGAAAAGCAGAAAGAAAAGTAGCACCAATGACAAGAGGTGTTACGAAGCACAAGCAATCAGAGTTAAACAAACAATTAGAAGCAAGGTAGCGCCTATGACAAGAGGTGCCAATAGTAAAGCCTGAAGCGGCACTGATGACATGAGGTGTCTCTGGTAAAGGTATAAACGATACTGATGATATGAGGTATCGCTGTAGCAAATACCCTCAAACAGGATCAGTAATGCCATATCGCGAGGTCCAACACTAAAAAAAAAGAAAGAAAAATAAAAGAAAAGAAAGAACGGGGTTGGGACGTACCGCGGGCACAATGCGCCTTATCGCGGTACCTGGATAGACCTCTCTGAAAACGAATTTCTGGGATCAGACGCGGGCGAAGTACGCCATATCGCGAGGCTAGAAAAGTTCCCGGGAAACAAGGGCGCTAGTCTTAAACGCGGGCGGAAAGATCTGTAGAAAAAGAGGTTGGCTAACGTAAGATCCGAAAGTGATCCGTTAGTTTACAAATCGAAAAAACCCAAAAGTGGCAGATAAAAAGCCCAAAAGCGGCAAGCTGAAAAGCCCAAAGCGGCAAGTGAAAAGAAAAACCCAAAAGCGGCAGCTGAAAAGCCCAAAAGCGGCAAGCTGAAAAGCCCAAAAGCGGCAAGCTGAAAAGCCCAAAGCGGCAGCTGAGAAGAAATGCCCAAAGCGGCAAATGAAACAAAAAAAAAGAAAGAGATTGTACAGGAAATGCAAAATGAAAGGGGATGTTAAAGATTGCAAAAATGCTCTGTGATGAAGTTGTGCATCAGATGATAAAACAAAATAACAAGCAGTACATCACAGCCCTTACAACAAGAAAATGATCTAACCCAAGAGTATAATCCAGGTTTCCAAAGCAGAATTATCAAAGCGGCATAGTGCAAAGCGCATATTTCAGCATCAGAACAGTATCAAAATTGCATAAATGCATCACTGCACAGCATGAAAGCAGCAAAGTGCAAAGCGCAAAAAGTGAAGTTCAATTCAAAGCAAGTAACCCAAATTTCCAAGCGTCAAGTTTGCCAAGGCGACACAAAGCTCAGCGACCACAAAAGGCGTACAGGATTCTAAAATAGAAGCATCAATGACTTCAGTCATGGACACAACATGATAAAAGCGACAAGTCTAAGATCAACAATTTCTTCAAAACTCTTTTTCCACCTTGGCCAACTCATAAGAAGCATAAAGCTCACTTACAAGTGTCACCCAAGGCGCGCTGTAGACAAGGACCCCTTTCGCTGTTCCAGCTACTGTGTTCATGACAAACCAAGGTGCTCACTCTCTCTTCATGAAAAACATCAGCAAGCTAGTGACCAGACTAGAATGATACCTCCAAAGTTGGTCATTCTATTCACTTAGCAAAGAAGGCGTTCAATGCAGTAGCAAAATTCACAAAATTGAAACTATAATATCCGAAGGTTCAGAAGGCGCAAAAGAGTAAAGCGTTGAGTTTCAGCATTAAAGGAAGTATAGAGAAGCAAATGACAATGAAGTTGCAGAAACAAAGCAAGAGTTCAGAGTTCAAAGCTCACCAATTCACTGAACAGTATGCTAGCTAGCACAATCCAAAGGCGAGGCCCATAGCTAAAAGTCGTGAAAAAGAGTCACACAAGGAGCAGAATAATTCTAAACATGAAGCAACAAGATTCATAACAACAAACAAAATACCAACAGATAATAACAGTGACGGGTTTAACGCCTACATCGAAGGCGGCAATCACTTTCCTCCCTATGAATGCTGAAGAAAGAGTACAAGCCTATGAATGTTGAAGAAAGAGTACAAGCAAGAGCCTTTGTAAGTCTTCTCTTGGTAACAACTTCTTCAAATTTTGAATAAACCAAGCGACAAAATGCGCCTGAGCGGTCGAAGCTGAGGCCACGCTCTCAAGATACAAGAGCGGTCAAAGCATACCGACATCTATAGTCAAGAAGTAATCTAAGAAATGTGTGAAAGAAAAATGACAAGCATACTTTGTGGAAGAAATAACCAAGTGGCCAAAGCCTCAGCAGTCTTAGACAAAGAGAAAAGCCAAAAGATATGGCTTTGCAATCAACAATAAAGAACAAGAAAGGTGAAAGATCAGCATAAAACAGATAGAAAACACATTCAGAAAACAACTTTTCAATTGAATAAGTCAGAGCGGAAAGGTCAAAATCACTTTCAAGAGCGAGATACAAAGGCGAGGCTATATTTGCGAAAGAAAAGCGAGGAAGAGACTGTTTAAATTACAAGTCTACAAAAGGAGATAAAGAATAAGCAAATGAAAAGTTCAGGTTCAGTTCACAAGGGGGCTGACCCCTCCTATTAGATCTACATGCAGAAAGCGACAATGCATCGCCAAGGGCGCCTTCAAGGTGCCTAAGCAGATAAAAATTCAATAATTCTCTGAAGCTAGAAGCATCTCCAAAAGTTCACATCTTGATGCACAAGTTCCCACAAAAGAATGAAAGCCAAAGACAAAGCAAAGCAACAGCTTGGAAAATCTAAAAAAATACATTCAGCAAAGGCGACATGGTATAACAGTGTCAAGGTGATGCTCAACAAAGGCCAAGCACTTGCATCTGTTCTGTAAGGATGAATAAATCACCACGAGGCACAACATATCAAAACGGAGGCGGCCCTTACAGAGGCGATATCATCCAAGGGGGCTCTATCAAAGGCAAAAGACATCAACCCCGCAAAAACCAAATAATCAATGCTGGTGCTCTTCATGGCCAAACATAGCGGTAAAGAAGATTACAAAATCTAGAGACAAAAACAAGGAAGGCGTATCCCTCAAGGAATGGAAAGCATAATCAGATAATCGCAAGCAATGAAATCTTCAGAAGCAATTATACTTTCTGACGCCTTTCAAGTAAAGCGGAATCAGAAACAAGTATCAGAAGCGAATCCAGTCTAGCAGTCTTCAAGCGCAATCCAAGTGATACATGAATACCAATAAGCTGAGCTGAAAATCACAAGAAATGAAGCTGTCAAAATCAACCTCAACATAAAAGCAAGAAGTAGAGCCGCCTTCAAGAAGTTTTGCATCAAAGAGAAAAATTTTCTCTTTCATGCAAGGGGGCTATTGTTAATACCCAAAAAATAAATAGCCACAAAATAAGGCACAATCCTTACCAAAAGCCCAATGCACTATACAAAGAGCCAAACCCAACAAAAAGCATTATTTATTTGAAGAAGACCCAGCCATAAGCGCCCTCCATGAGGGGTGACGCTTAGGTCGGTGACGCTCAGGCCGGTGACGCCCAGGCAATAGCACCCAGGACATGCCGCCTAGACCCATGGAGTCATGTCTAGTAAGGTCCAGCAAATGAGGCAACTGAAACGTGGATAAAATGCACTCTAGAGCGAACCTTTTCAAAAGCACGTCTTGGAGAGTGCACCCTGGAGAGCGCACCTGGACAGCAAAAGGTAGCCAGAGAAGAAGGGAATACGGTCAACCTTTTCTGCTCTCCCACAGCTTGCACAACAAGCTTTCAAGAAGGGAATCTTTGCACACATCACTCTTTCATTCCCAAGAAGTGCTGAATATGGTATGACTTGCACTACTCTTCTTATGTGCAATTACTACCAAATGTTGCCAATTATGGAGAAGGAAACAAAACCTCCCGATAAAGAGAAATATCCATCAGATAAAGTGAAAAAGTGTTATTGTCCAGCAAGTAAAAGGGAGATAAGCAATAACCATTGGTCCAAAGCTACACTATAAATAGAGGTCACGCTCTTCACTGCATATCAACTCTTGAAACCAAAACACAACAAACATTCATAGTTCTTCTCTCTGAAACTCAGAGAAAGAACACCAGAATAACATCAATGAGGAATATGGAGAGAAGAAGAGCTGAAGAGGGAGAAGCTGCAACCAGAGTGCACTCGATCAGCTCCACAAGCTCACAAGAGCAATGAGCCAACATAGAGGAACACAAGTTCTTCACAGAAACAAGAGAAGAGAGGAGAAACGAAGCAGAGAAGCATTCTTCAACACCTTGCTTCCTCACAAGAGCGACACAAGAGAGCGCACATCCTTCTACCCAGCAGCAACGCCCACTCTACTCCACCTTTGCATCTCCAACTTAGTGTAAAGAAGCAACATGAACAACAATAGTGAAGAGAACAGAGTCTGCAGCAACTCTCAAGAAGAAAAAGAGAATAAAGTGTGAGGGTCCTAGAGTGACCTTCGAAACCGCACATCCCTGCCCATAACATAACACCACCTCACTTCTCATCTATGCTAGAGCGACAAGAACAACAGCAGTAAAGAGTAAATAGTCAATAACACATCAATGAAGAAACCAAGGAGAAAGGGAGTCACTGTCCCTCAAAAGTCGAAGGCGCACGACTAAAGGCGCACCGGAGGCACACGACGAAAGCGCGCACCGAAGGAGCACCCCCTGTTCAATCTCAAAGGCGACGCCCATGTCCAGTATCAAATCCACTACTCCCTACAGGGCGCTCTCATCCAACTGACCCTTCCAAAGGCGCACCCTAGTCGAAAGCGCTCCCTGTTTAGTTTCAATGGAATCAGGCAACTGAAGGCGTACTCTAGTCGAAACGCCCCCTATTCAGTTTCAACGGATTCAGTCAACTAAAGGCGCAACCCTGTCGAAGGCGCCCGGATGCTCTCGTCCAACCAATCAACCGAAGGCACCCCTGTCAGCGCTAATCAATCAAAGAAAAAGAGGGATAATCTTTACTGTTATTATGTTTGGACTAATCCTGGTCGCCTTCGTGCAGGGGTGACGCTTAGGCAAGGATAGCCCGCTTCGGGAACTCCGTAGAGCGGCGTGGCTTGGAAGGCTTTTAGACGAGAAGTCTTCCCACAAGGCATATCAAGCCTTGGAAAGGGAAGGCGCCCCTGTTTTCATGGAGAAATGAATTTGGAAGGAACTAGCTTGTTGATGATGAGGACGCTCTTGAGTAGCACGCCCAGGCCCCCTGGCCAACCTGTCCAAACTTGTTAAGACATGCACCAAAGGTAAGTCACATTCCATCATGATCTGGGCATCCTCACCATCACTTTCAAAGTTCCTTCCTCATCCAGTTCATCACCCCTCCCAAGGAACCAGGGCCGCTCTCGTCTGTTCACCGCTCCAATGCGCCCTCCGGGGAGTTCTCAATGTTCCTTCATTTTTATTGTATTTTAGCCATAATTTCATAAAGTATTACGAACCCATAATCTCATCCTAATCAATTTAATTATTGTTTCCCTAAAAAGGTTCTGAAACAAAGACCTTATATCAATTTTCAATGACTATTATTTACTTTTTTCCACATACATCCCTATTTATTTAACACTTTTTTAAATTCTCAATAATATTAATAAGGGTACTTTTGAAAATACATATCAAAAGTTCATATTTACAATACAATTAACTAAATTATTTAACTTTCTTAATGGACGTAAAATCTCCCAAAAGGGTCCTATATTTAGGGATGGAGAGAGTATATAAAAATAAAAGGCTTAAATGCAGTTTTGGTCCCCCAAGTTTTTGGTTTTGGTGATTTTGGTCCCCAATTTTAAAGTTGGTGATTTTGGTCCCCCGGATTTCATCAAAGTAGCATCGTTAGTCCCTTCATTAATGATTACCACATGTCAGTCAATCATTAGTCGGATTAAATAAAAACTTAAATAATATTTTAAAAAACAAAAAAAATTATAATTTTTTTTAATATATAAAGGAACAAAAACAGTGCTCATTGTTCTTCTTTAAGCATATTCAAAACAAGGATTTTCAATTTTAACCTGTCTTCCTCACCAATCTTCACAAACATTGAATAGCTTTTATAATTGGTGATCGTATTTTATTTTGTTAGATGAGACATCAATTATACTTGGATCTTGTTTTATACTCAATAATTCAACAAAATTAATAATATGAATGATATATTATATGCGTATGTGTGGGTAATTTTAATTATAAATATTTTTTTAATACAATTTAAAAATATTTATAAACTATATAAATTTTTTTTTTTAAAATTTGAATTTTTTAACTTTTATTAAAACAAACACATTTTCATTATTTTTGTTTTTTGAAAATAAAAAAAAAATACCATATGAAACCAAACACGTTTCTTAATTTTCATTTTCTAAAAATGAAAATTATTTTCAAGAAATGAAAACAGGAAATATTTTCGCAAACCAAGCACACCCTTATTTACTCACATCCCTCATTTCATTCATTAACTTTTGTTGTTTTAAATTGTTATATTTATTATTGTAAATTTTATATATATTTTGTCTAAAATATTCATATATTAAGAATTGTATATATTTAATTTTTATAAAAAAATGTGTCTACTAATTAGGGATAGTGTAAAATTTTTAAATTACGCTACAACAATAGCATACATGCTTTTTTTGCAACATCAATATATACACTACCTCCAAAACATATATGTAAAAATGCATATATACTAAAAGGTTAGTGTGTTGTTAAGAGTTCTTTATCGAGTACTCTAGGAAGTTCAATGTGGTACTTAGTCATATGACTTTTCTACTAATGGACTAGTATTGGAGTTGGGTTTTCTTCATGTTCTTAAATCTTAATATTTGATGCTTTCATCGAGTGATTGAACCATAGAAAAAGTTTCCTATACCTATAGACTAAATTAAGGTATATTACCAAATAGTGATAAACAAGTGGAGCCATCAAAAGAGAAAAGGTTACCATCGAATCACTGTCGATAGAATGAAAGTCATCGTGGACGTCAAAGGGAGTGACAGTGTTAAAAGTCCCACATTAAGTAGTCTCAGAAGTTTAATATGATACTTAAGCCATGAGGCTCTCGCACCTAATGAACTAATCTTTTAGGTTGAGCACTCCTTGTGTGCTCTAACATGTACTGATAAAAATTAGATTTTTTTGGTGGCCTGTCCGGTTTCCTAAGTATTACTTAGATACATTCGGATCCGACCCGAGTCGCGTGCCTGACTATAGTCGGTGAGTCTCCAAACATGAATTTAAATGAATTTTCTGCATCCACAAGGAATCGAACCCGAGACCTTGCTTAAGCGAGAATTTTTAGTTGCTCTAAATTAATGGGTCAACGGTACTCCAAAAAATCAGCTTACGTGAAAATTGTAAAATATAATATTTTTTTTTGGTTTACGTAAAATATAATACTTATATATAGAGAATTTTGGAAAAAAAATGGGGATAAGTAGTAACGAGGGTTAGAAAAATTATATCCCTTCACAAATCTAAAATTATAAGGGGAATTAGTCTACAAACCCCCCTTTTATCCCACAAACTCCATTTTTATAATTAATACCAAAATTACCCTCATTTCAAATTCCCCATTATACTCCTTCCTTATTTCATTTCCCAAACCTCACACTAACTGTTCAACTCCCTCCACTCCCTCATTCACGTCGGTTTCCTTTCTTCTTTCTCCTTTCCTTTCTTCTTCCTCACATTTCATACCAGAGTTGTTTTTTTTTATGATGAACCAAAATTTTATTAAAAATAGAGAACAAGAAGTCCACTTATAAATACATGAGGAGAAGATTTGAAGAAGAAGCATATGACAGTGGCCAGAAAATGCGACACCACTGAATAGAGAGAATGGCGTGGCCGTCGAGCTTGGAACCTTGAAAGTGGATGGCGTGGTGCTGCTGTGCCGCCGTGAAGAAGAAGAAGACTCAAAGAGGAAGATGTGCCGCTGCTATCGCCGCTGTGTCGTTGTTGTGCTGTTGTTGTGCCGTCGCGGACTGCTGCTGTGCCATCGCTGGGAAGAAGAGTCGAAGTGGAGAAGGACCAGTCTCCACTCTCCAGTCTCCATATTAGGTTTTGCTTAAGGCACAGCAGTCGCTCCTTTCTTTTTTTTTTTTTAAGTTTTAAAGGCTGAAAGGTATAATAAACATTGCACCATTAAAATGGAGTTTGGGGATAAAATGGGGTTTGTAGACTAACTCCCATTATAAGCGGTTACTCAACACCTTGTAGTCAGCGTTCGGGCTGTCAAATTGGCCCAACCGATCCCATTCGGGCTAGCCCAACGTGAGCTCTTTTGTAAATTAACTTAAAAAGAAAAAATAAACAATAAATTAGATTGATCTTCTAGTTAAAGTGTTCTCTCACGTTCTGTCCCTCAACGAAACTTCTTTAACTCGCTCTGCATGTGATAGAGCATGTAATTTGTAGGTGGTACTCCCTACGACTCAAATTATAATCAATTTCAACTAATTTTACGCTTATTAAAGATGTTAGTTGATTGTATTTAATTTTCTAAAATTTATAAAAGAACAGAGGTATTTTAGGAAAGTTGCATTGTGAATGAAACAAAAATTAAATAAGATAACAATTTTCTAAGGATGTTTTAGGAAAATTGCATTGAGAATGAAATAAAATTTAAGAAGGTTGGTTAATTTTGCTTATATTTTAAACCAAAAGAAATAAATTTTTTTTCTTATATTTTAAGCTGGAGGAGTAGATTCAAAATGAGCAGAATATAAAGGAAGGGTGTATAATTGATTCTTAGACAATGCTTGTAATTTATGATAATTTTCAAGAAAATGCTAACAAATACCTTAAAAACACTTGTTAAGGAAAGATAAAAGTTATTGGAAATTAAAATGTGATTTTTTGTGTTTTCGATAAAGTGATGAACATAAATTTCAATATTTTCTTTCTATAGTAATATAATATGAACAACTTTAACAAGTGTCCCGTACCCTAATTTTTATTCAAAGGGAGGAGGAAAGTAGGAAACCAATAATATTAATCCATTCATTATTTTCTTTGGTTGAAACAAGTTTAGGAGTTGGAATGCTGCCTAGTTCATTTCAAGGCTGAAGCATGTCAAGAAGGGCCTTATACCTGCAATCAAACAAAGCAATTATATTCTATACTAATTATATTGCCCTTTTGTGAATCATTTTGCTCAAACGTACAGAAATAATATTTTTTAGCCAAAAAAAACAAAAAAAAAAAACTTGAATCATCAGCAAACAAATTCTGAAATAGTATAAATCAAAATCGGTATATTGAAATGAAGTTTAAGTAAATCGGATCCAGGGATTCGTCGTAATCGGGTAAACCTCACGGATTAGAGAATAAGCATAATTAGCTTAATTAAGGCAAGAGATGAATAAGACAGAACACAACTGGCCAAACTTAGCTGAGAATAATATAATCCTGAAGAAATTAAAGAAGGATTATATTATATATATGCAAGTTCTGATCTAAAACTAGAACCTTTCATTTGTGCTTTGATTATTGTTAATGATAGATGATGTAAATAAAATTATGCAATAGAAAGAGTTTCAAAAATAAAAATATTGTTTAATTGAAATCAATGGAGTGAATGGACCATTTGTTTATTATCTCTATTTGACTGTTCTGCTGCGCCACACATACTTGGTTTGATGTTGCCGGCACCGAAATGACCCTGGGTGCTGTGACGGCGAGCACACGCATCGCTTCTTAATTGAAGCATCATCCTTGCCGGAGCCACCGTGAGGCTGCTCTACCACCACCGTTGCTCGGGGTGTAAGCTCTGCGGCAGTGTCAACCATTATTAATGCTCCCCGGAATACATGCCATCTTCTTTGCACCACCAAAGGAACTCCCTCGTGACACATTTATTCTTCCTTTGTCTTCTTGATCCTCTTTACAATTTTGTAATACTTATATGCCTTGCTTCTTTTCAAGAATATGTGCGTTGTATCACTTCTAGAACAATAAGAGAAGGGAAGGGAAAACTAAAGGGCTTTCAGATAAATTTCTCTCTAGACCAGAGATTATTACATGGTCATCACGACTCACTATGGTAATAAATGCATGGTTCATGATGTATTCCGTCCACTATTAGAAAAAGGGTCTAGCTAACATTACAAAACATGGCAAATTAATCCTAAGCTTACATGATAGTTTCTCAAAGTTTAAAAACCACGTTTTTCAATGATTTTCTACTACTTAATTACTATAATTTCTTAACAAGTGCCTTTACACTTGTTAGTATTCTCTTTAAGAAAAAAACAAGTATACGTATACATTTATATGCAGAGACAACGAAATACTATTTCTGCATATAAGACAAGCATGTGTTGGATCCAGATATCAATTTTAGCTAGATGTTCAGATAACACTATTCGAAAAAAAATAACATACATATTTTAGTATAAATATAAAAAAAAATAATTATTTTTTTTATTTTTTCTTTTTCAATACGATCATTCTTAAAATATCTTTATAGATTGATTTTATCATTTAATTTTTATTTCATTTTTAGTTTAATTTTTCTAAAGTAACTTTATTTTTTATGAATTTGATAAAATCAAATGCAATCGATTAACTTTTTGAATAAATTTGAAGTTAGTTTCTTTTTTTTAATAATAGAGACCAGACCCTTTATTTCATATGTATTGTTTATATATATACCTTGGCTCTCTTATTTTACATGTATTATTCTTTTACAAAACTCAATACATTATTAATGTTATTTTTCTCAAATATACCGATATCATTACAATCTCTTATTTATCTCCAATATACTTCTCTCTGTTCAATAATAATTACATAAGGACATTATATAGTAAAAAAACCCAAATTTTTATACTATTTAATCATTTCTTAAAATTCATGCATAATCTTAAAATACACTGTTTATATTTATAAAACAGATGGAGTATTGTTGAATTTTAATTAAATTTATATAAATTTTAAGGGTTTTCTTAAATTGGCCATAGAAAATCAAAAGTGGAAATGATTTTTTTAAAAATTAAATATATAAATTTTTTTAACTTTTTAAATACAAAATTAGTAAAATGAACCATTGGAAAGGAAAAATTTGTTAAACAAGCAACAACTTACAAGATTTATTTAAAAAAAAATAAAAAAACTGATTTGTAGCCTAAAAATAACTTAAAAAACTAGTAGTTTTGCCAAATATTTTTAGGTTTTTATCCTAAACCCTAGGTATTGAGGTAAAAAAACTCAAATTTTGATTCATTTAACTGAAATAATGCTAAAAATATGAGTTTAATGTATGTATATTGACATTGTAAAGTTTTTCACATTTTCAATACATCAACCATTATTTATTTATATCACTTTTACTTGTAAATCAACAACTATTTATCTATTAATAATAAATAATACTCCCTTCGTTTCATTGAATTTGATCTTTTACGCTTTTTATCTTGTTTCACAATGTTTTCCCTTTTACATTTTCAATACACAAACATATTTATTTTTCTAATTTTAACATTTCATTCAATCATTTATCTTACTACTCATTAATTCTACTTTTATCATTTCTCTCATTTTAAATCACTATACATTAATTAATGGGCATACGTACTAATAAAAATTAAATACTACTACAATTTTCAGTAAGGATTAAATAGGACATTTGAGACAAACCATACATTATACTTACAATAATCAACACTTTCTTAATCTGAGTGTCCGAGCCTAAAAGGCCAAGCTCAATGAAACAGAGAGAGTATACCATAAAAAAACTTTACTATATCAAATACTTCTTTAGTATGAAATATAAAAAAAATTACTCGTATTTTTTAGTTTAAAATATAAGCAAAAATAACTAAATTTTTTAAATGTTGTTTCATTTTCAATACTATTTTTCTAAAATATATTAAAAAATTATTATCTCATTTAATTTTAGTTTCTTTCCCAACTAACATAATTTTAATTTCTTTTTCCTTATATTTTAAATCCGAGTAGCATCGTTTTCTCTAAAAATATATCCTGAATCGTGCACTAGTATCATACAATAATTTATGATGACAGCAAGGATTGGCTCGTATCTTTTATTGCAAGCTTTATGAGTATAATTAAGGATGAGATCATGCATATCACATCTATTTTGTTTTATTTTTCTGATTTAATTATGACTAACGTTATACTGATTCGGTTTGTAATATAAAAAAATTAAATTTTTTTTTAAAATTTAAAATATAATAAAAAGTTAATTAATTTTTAAAATTTATGGCATTTAATATTTGTTTATTCTCACTATTAATTTTTTAAAAATATCTCTATTTTTTTATAAATTTAAAAAAATTGAATATAATTAATTAACCTTTTCAATAAGTTTAATTATTTTTTTATAATGTAAATCTGAATGAGTATCATTTAACAAAACAATAGTTGATTTGTGTCACAATATGTGAGTTGTGCCAACTGACACGTGTTATTTTCTTATCATATATCATTTTTCTTTAATCATAGTTTTTTTTGGTAGACTTCTTTAATCATAGTTAACTTTATTATATTAAATAAAATATATATATATATATATATATATATATTAAAAGATATGCACTCTAATTTTGTGACATATACAATGAGGATATATAAGCAAATGTGTGATTTGGAAGAAGCTTATCCTTTTAGTAAGAGGCTCAACCAAGCAAGTCCAGTAGCGACTATTGAACAAAATTTCCAAAATATTGTGGCCAACGAGACCAAGCAATTCTGTATAGCCATCTGTATTTGATGCTGCCACGTGTGTATTTCGTGGCTCTAATTCAAAGGCACAGTTCCTGCGTGGCAAATGCCTGCTCACTTGGATATTAATGACGGAAACTTATTTTGGGCAGGGGAAGCAAATGACCGCCACTGGCTTTAGTTTTGGAATTCTTCTGGGAGATTTTCTTTTCACACCCCCCCCATTTTTCTTTCCATTTTTCATTTTTTCCACCTCATATAAGGTGGAAGTGATTTTTTTCACCCTTTCTATCTCTCAAGAGGCGGAAAACCCAATAAATTTACACTTCCGCCTCATGTGAGGCGGAAAAAATGGGGATGAAGAGAAAAATGGGGGTGTGAAAAGAAAATCTATTCTTTTGATAACGTTTAGTTAAATAAATACTCGTCTTATGTATAAGAAAAAAACACTATTTACACTTATTAAAAAATAATTGAATGTATTTAATATTTTTAAATTTGAAAAAAAAAAAGACTATTTAAAAAAACATGCATTGAAAATAAAATAATATAATCACTTTTTGGTTAATAATTGTATTAAAAATAAAAATTTAATTAAGTTTATTTTATATTCAAGATCAGTAATGAAGTGTCGTTTTTTTTCTTATATCTGAGTATATAAAAAAATAAATAATGGGTTTTCTTGTTTTTAAATATAAGTCTTTATTTCAATTTTCAATAATATTAATTATTTTTTTTTACAAATACTCTTATTTTAATCAAATATTTTAGATTTCTAAAGATTATTATAGGGTAATTGCTAAAAAATATATCAAATATCACCATTTGCAATATTACTAACAATATTAATTAACTTTTTTAATCCAAGTGAAAATCTATCCCAAATGCTTACATTTAGAAATAAAGGGATTTATTTATTTATGGAAAATGCTAACAAGTGTTTTAAGGGCATTGTTTAAGCAAGCAAAAAAGATATCTTTACCTTAGAAAATGATGTATTTCATATATTGAGAAGTATTGAATTTAAATTTTCAATACTAATCTATTTGTTTTGGAATGCTTAAACAATATTTTTAAGGTACGAGTACTTGTTAGCGTAATTCTTTATTTATATATTAGAAAATTTCAATTTAAAATGCAAGAATTTGGTAGAAGATTTGAGAAAAAAAAATATGGAAAGTACTCCTTCCGTTTTTATTTATCTATCTTATTTCAAACAAAACACGTCCTTTAAAAAATGCAATCATTATCTAGATTTCCAATACATTAATTATGTTTTTTTTCCACTATACCCTTTATCTCTCCGTAATCATCATTACTTTTTTCCACTACTTACAAAAATCAATACCCTTATTAAATAGAGATAAACATGGAAAATAACATTTATAATCTTGAAATCATCAAAAAGACAAATAAAAATAAACAAAAAACTTCTCCAAAAAGGACAGTTAAATGGAATTGTGAGAAATGGTTATGCGTTTTTGGGTTTTTGAGAAAAATTTGGGCTAGAGTATATAATGTACTCTTAGTTTAAAAAATAAAAGACGAAATTGAGACATGATTCATTGAAATCTCTATAAAAGCTAGCTGGTTTCCAAAATATAACTTTTGAAAATTAAAAGCTCTTTATTAATAATTATAAGCTTTTCTTTTTTTACCAAACAACTATATATAATAAGTTATTGACTAGATCCCAGAATTAATAAGATTGAAAGTTTGTTGTGCATAAAGGTAGTTGAGCAGCATGCTAAATACTTGGGTCTCCCTACCATTCTGAAGAGATCCAGGAAGCAAATTTTTGACTTTGTCTGCGATGGTGTTTGGAAGATTCTAGAAGGCTGGAAGTAAAAAAAACCTTGTCCAAAGTTGGCATTGAAGTCCTGATTAAATCAATTGCTTAATCAATTCAACATATGTTATGAGTTGTTTCTCTCTTCCTCAATCCCTCTATAACCGAATTAAAAGTATGATTGCAAAATTTTATTGGAGTGAGATGCGGATAAAAGGAAACTCCATTGGCTCAGTTGGGACAAGCTTTTAGTAAACAAGAAATTTGGTGGCCTTGGTTTTAAGAAGATAATAACTTTGAATAAAGCTCTCCTTGGAAAGCAATGGTGGCGCCTACAAAGTGATGATTCCACCCTCCTTTATAAGCTGCTTAAGGCAAAATACTTCCCACTTAGTGCGTTATCACATGCAAAAAAGGCAAACATGGCTAGCTACATTTGGACTAGCATTGTGTCATCAAAAGAGTTGATAGAGAATGGCTCAATCTGGAAAGTGGGAAATGAAAGTTCTATCCGAATATGAGAGGATAGATGGTGTCCTTTGGTTCAGGATGGAAGACTATACTTGGGTCAACAGTGGTCTCATGTATTTGATAAGGTTAGTGAGCTCATTAACATGGACACAAATGACTATGATAAGGAAGTCATTTATAGGATTTTCTCATCATCTGAAACTGCACATACCACTCGAATTCCTCTCGAGGTTGCCCAGAGATAGGTTAATAAGGAGACATAATGACCATGGGCTTTAAACGGTAAAATCGGAATATGTGAGGGCTTTGGAGATATCTGACTCACAAGAAGCTCCATCGGGAAACAACAATGCAACATGTATCTCATGGAAGAAAATCTAGTCAGTAATGACAATTTCAAGGTGCAGGGACTTGGTTTGGAGAGCATGTAATGAGGTAGTCCCAGTGAGGAAAAATTTGGTTAAGAAAGGGATAATTGATGACCCTTTATGCCCTCTATGTGGCGAATATGAGGAGTCCATTTCTCACGCTTTACTCCAAATATAGGGAAGTTATACATGTAACATCCCGTATTTTAACTCCAAGAATAATTAGAATAATAATAAGATTAGAAAATGATAATTATGCTAAAGAAGTTTTAAGGTGATGGATTAGGATTTCGATGAGTGTCATAAAGGATTTAAGAAGCATTGGCATCGAATAGGAGATTTAAAGAGGAACAGAAGAGTGTAAGAAATGATGTTTTCGGTGTTATAAACACCCTATATTAAGAAATTAGAAATAAAAGATTTACAACTTAAAACACAAATTCCACCGTTGGATGTGAAGATAATGGTCTTAGGGAGCTTACCTCCAAATTTGAGCAAGATCAAACGGTTAACGAAGGAGATATGAGGTTTTGAAATGCAAGGGATGAAAAGCTGGCAAGGTAATTGATTACTTTTGAAGGTGATCGATTACCTCCTCTCTGGATGGAAAAAATAAAAAGGAATTCATGGGGTAATCTATTACCACCTCGTCAGACTTGAAAAAAATAAGTGACTTGGAGGCCACTCATGTAAAACTTCTCCAAGAAGCCATTAGTTTATGACCACACATTCATTTCCTTCTCATGCAAGAAAAACACATGACACAACAACAACAAACACAATCACTTCATCTTCTTCATTCTTTATTCTTCATTCTCTCTCAAGGAAAGCCAAGGACAAATCATCATCATCTCATAAACCCAAAATCAAGAGAACCCACCCTCATCATCAAACCCTAACCAAAGAACAAACTCAAGACAACCCCAATCACCCCATCACCACTCTCTCCCCATCTCCATTGAATTTCTTAAGCTTCATAACAATGGAGAACCACACATACGCATGCCTCCCTCCCAAGACTCAACACTCATTCCTTGATAGCTTTGTGAGGTTCAAGCCTTGAAGGGAAGCTAGAGCAAGAGGAAAGCTTAGGGTTATGAGGTTCTACATCCCTCTCTCATTCAAGGTAAGAAGGTGATGTTACCTCTACTTAGGAAATAGATTCTGAATAGTGTATAGGGATAGCTAGGTGTAGATAAATATGGATAGTGATAAACCTTAAGGTAGTGCAATTGGTTAGAACTAAGAAATTAGAGTTTGGGGTTAGAGAACCCATTATGATAATGGTTGAATATATGTATGTACGATATTATGTGATTGTATGTGTTCTACTTATTTCTATAAAATAGGAGTAATAAGGATATGTGCATGATATTTTGTGTTGGAATAGGATTTATGGATTTATTTGAAATAGTTAGTAATAGGAAAGTAGGAGTTAAGTATTAGGATTGTAATAAAATTAAGTAAAAGCTAGGAGAAGAAAACTTAATAAAATGATAATAAGATAGCTAAAAATTGTTGGGTTAAAGGGTAAGGGAGTAGTGAGTTAGAAGCATTAAGGAGTCTTAGGAATAAGTGGAAATAGATAGATCAACTGGGCTAGAGGAATAATTAAGAATGTGCATAAATGGAGTAAGATAGAACCTTAGGGTAACTAAAAATGGACACCAGGTTAATAGCATAGAATTAGGAAGTTAGTTAACTGTTCCTTGTAAGGTATAAGTTAATTGGGGAAAAAATGAGGAACCTAAGTACATTGGGGTTATTTAAGACTAATTAAAGAAACTGAAAGCATGAGTGAAGTATTATAAATAAACCTAAGTGAGAATTAGCTAAAAGACTTAAACATAAACTAATGAAACAAGGTAAAATGGGAGGAGTTAGGATGGGTAGGGATTAGACTAAAGAACTTAAGTATGAATTTAAGGGTTAACCTACTAATAGAAAGATATAAGGAAATTTAGAGAGCGGTGACAACGAATTGGATAATGGATTAGTGAATTAATAAGATGCTAAACAATAAGAGTAACCGGTGAGTAAATAACTATGAAGTGGAAAGAAAAGTAACAATAGTTAATAAGTAATAAGGAAAGAAGAGTAAGAATTAACGTGGAATAAAGAATGAGTAAGTGTGTAAGAAGAGTTAAGAATAGAACTAGGATGAGTATAAATGGAAAGGAAATATAATGACTTAGGAAAACGGGAAGAATAAATATAAGAGAATAAGATATGAACGATAAAGCATTTATGCATCGGGTATTCCTTAAATGGGAAGACGTGCAGGAGAAATAGAATTGGTTAGAAAACAGTAAAGAGATAAACTGGATAAGAGAATAAGTAAAACAAAGAAAAGAAAGGAATAGACTAAGGAGGAAGAAATGAAACGGTTGTATCAGGTACCTCTTACTTGAGGAGACATGCACCGTAAATAGGGTGAATGGTTGTATCAGGTACCTCTTAATTGAGGAGACATGCACCGTAATTAGGAACGGTTGTATCAGGTACCTCTTAATTGAGGAGACGTACAATACGAATAGAACTGTACCAGGTATCTCTTAATTGAGAAGACGTACAGGGAAAATGATAATGTACCAGGTATCCCACAACAGGGAAGACGTACATGATAAAGAGAATTAGAAAGGAATGTATTAATGGAACCAAACTAAAATGAAGAAGAAACTAATGGAAAATGAGATAGTAAAAATATGTATCAGGTACCTCTTAATTGAGGAGACATGCACCGTAAATAGGGACAGTTGTATCAGATACCTCTTAATTGAGGAGACATGCATCGTAAATAGGACCGGTTGTACCAGGTACCTCTTAATTGAGGAGACGCACAATACGAATAGAACTGTACCAGGTATCTCTTAATTGAGAAGACGTACAGGGCAAATGATAATGTACCAGGTAGACCACAACTGGGAAGACGTACATGATAAAGAGAATTAGAAAGGAATGTATTAATGGAACCAAACTAAAATGAATAAGAAACTAATGGAAAATGAGATATTAAAAATATGTATTTAGGATTTATGAATGTGGTCTACTTAATGATTGTGCTTAGTTTATTTCTATGCTTATTAAGACGCTATATTCCTAAGTTCTGTGTAATGCTACCCTTCTTGCTTTTTTATACAGGTACAGGAATGGAGCTTACACTATGCGTGGAGTGTAAACTAGGAACAGAGAGAACTAAAATCAAAGTGGTGTGAATAACATAGTTTAGTTTTTTGGAGACCATAACTTGTATTATTTTTGTATCTGGGCATTTAGATATTCGGACTGTATTTAGTATTTAAGTTTAAGTTTTTATTTACTCTGAACTGACAGGTTTATAAAGTGTAATTTTTGGGAAAAGTCCGATAAACAGAGGAAACTCTGTCGGATTTTATTTAGAAATTTTCAAGTTCTAATTAATCTCAACTTAAATATTAGTAATTATGCTATATAATTGTGAGGGTGTTACAATACCCATATGGTTTGCATCCCCACTGGCCATCTGCATCAACAATGGTAGTTGTTCTGTCATAATCTTTGGGCTTGAACTATTCGGTCAAGTGTCCAATTCCTCTACTTGTTGCTATCAGACGGAAGAATGGTACCTTGATTACCAAGATATCAGCTCTCTTGTCCTGTGTTTGGGTGTTGTGTGTGTCAGTGTGAGTAGGTAAGGTACATACCTGGTATCCTTACTGCGTTTATATAGGTCTTCCATCCTTACCGTTGTGTTCCCTCTTCATCAATGGGATTAACCGGATTCCCGCTAACGGTAGGTGATTAATGGCGGGTATAATGAGGTTAGAATCCTCAGTAGAATGGCTACCTTGGGATTTATAGTTGGTATCGTTGAAGAGAATCCTAGGCCAAGCTGTTGAGGATTGTTGTGACCGTTGAGTTGCTTAGCACGTGTTTCCGTTATACCGGTATCACGAGGTAGACAAGATCTCCATAGCTCTATGCTATCATGTCAATTGTAAATAGGACTTGGACTTACGCATACCGATGATTCGATAAGGATGCTAAATTGGACCCTTAAAGGACTTTTATACCGGTAAACCGGTTATATGAGGATTTGGGCCCTTAAAGGGCTTTTATACCGGTAAACTGATTTAGAGGGTTATTCGGGCCATTGAGGCCTCAAACACCGGTAAACCAGTTTCATGAGGTATCCTTCTGGTCCATAACAGTAGTGAAATTTGTTTCACTGAATGGATATCCCACACTCTATCCAGGGCTCAAAATGATGGGGCAAGCATGGCTTATGAACTCCTATACATGATATGGTGGAGACGTAATGAGTGGGTTTTCAACAGAAACAAAATGGAGATCCCACATATTTTAAGGAGGGTAGTTGCTATTGCACTAGTGGAGAGTGAGATAGACAAGCTAGTCGTCCCTAGACAGACCAAAACCCTTCACCCTAGTGCGGTTCTTGTGCAGATTGACGCAACGACAAAAGAGAATATTGACACAAGAGTTGGGTTGATCATCAAAGACCAGGACCATACTTTCCTAGTAGCAACAAACTCAATTCTACAAGGAAATATAGAACCAAGAGTAGTTAAGGCGTTATGTTTGAGGTGGGCAATGGACACATTAATTAATCTTGGAATCACACATGCAAAGCTAATGAGAGATTGCCTTCAGTTGGTGCATTCATGAAGGAGGAAGAATAAAAACCAGGCTTACTTAGATGCAATTGTGCAGGATAGTATTATGCTTGTTAGTGAATTTGACTATGTTGATCTTGTTCATATTGGTAGGAAGTATAATAGGGCAGCAGATTCTCTAGCCAAATATGCCTATATAGAATGTAATAGGCTTTGGCTGGATGAACCTCCACCTTTCTTACTGCATTTTCTGAACAATGCTAACATAACTACTTTTTGAGGAGCTTTCCTCTTAATAAAATTGACTTCCACTTCAAAAAGAAAAAAGTTATTGACTAGATAAATAAAGTGCAAGCTACCAAAAGGTCTACCCTTCACATGGGCAAGTGGGGCGCAGGCCTAGAGCCTAGAGAATTAAGGGCCTCCAATTTTTTTTAATACCTATACATGTATATATATATATATAACTAAAGAAATAAATCAAAATAAGAAAGAAAAGGTAGAAAAGAAGAAGAAGAGTATAGAAGAAGAGTCAAGAAGCCAACCACGAGAACAGAGAACTAGAGAAGAAACCTATCCCAACCATGAACTCCTGAACCGTTAGTCCTTCTCCCTCCCTCACTAGCCACCACCTCAGCCCCTGTTCACCGTTTCATGCCACGTCGCCACCACCCATCGAGACCGACGATAGCAGTGCAGCACCACGCCACTTTGCCACGCCAGGAACCCAAGCGCCAATCGCCATTGGCGCAAATCACATAATTTATGCTCAATGCTCTCCGTGTCTCTGACTCTCTGTCCCTGTCCCTGTGGTAGTTGGTTCATCTTCAAGAGTTGAAGTTTTTTTCTTTGCACTTTAATTCCTTAAATAAAAATTAAAATGTCCTTTTAGTCTTTTATACTCCTAGTTTTGTTTTACCTGTGGCTTTTGTTAAATCTTAATTAATTTAGCAAAAATTAATTCTTCAATTGTAGTATTGTACGTTAAATGGTTTATTTTTTTTGTTGTGATTGTGCGGTTGTTTATCTCCCTTGTTGCTTTTGACAGGTTCCTTTTGCTTCGTATTATGTCATTTTTAACTAGTACTCTCAACCCCGAATCCTCTAGGTGTTATGTGTTATTGATCACTTTATAGTTCAATTGTTCGATTTTCTAAGATGGTGACTAGAAAATATTTGCCTGGATGTGAAAAAAGGAAAAAAGAAGAAGATGAAAACAAGCAGACAAACTTGTAAGAAGTTGCAATCTCAATCCATGTGTATAGATGCTACCACAAAACAAATAGTGTGAGAAACCAAGCAAGCGGCCTAACAATCTACTAGAGTGGGGGGGTGAATAGTAGTTGGAAGCAATAGTACCAATTTTCCGGATAAAACTGAAATAGGTCGGATAATGCTCGCTGTTTAAATAAAAAGGCCGACTTTGTGCCGAGCAAGCTCTGATAATCAGTTATCTGAGCCGAGCATCGATTACCGAGTTGCGCCACACAAATATTGGTTTTGCAGCGGTTTGTGCCGAGCAGAATCCGAGCAAACATGATTTAACCAAGCTGATTAAATCTGCTCGGAACTGTAACAGAAAACAATAAAGATGAAGAAGAAGAAACACCGGGATTTATACTGGTTCACTCTCCACCACTAAGAGCTACATCCAGTCCCCCCCCCCTAAAACCTTTAGGGAACCTTTACTCAATCAATTCAATCGGATTACAACAGGAATTACAAGAGACCCACTCTACACCTAAACAACTACCCCAACTTGAACTGATGGCTGAAGACCCACTTCAGCACTTCTGCTTGAGAACCTCTCGAGACTTTAAATCTTGAAACCTTCAAGATGCCTTGAAACCTTCAAGGACTTTCCTTTCTTTACAAAAATAAAAAGGTTTGGCTCCAACTGAAAACTCAATCTAATATGGATCTGAAAGTGTGAAACCAATTGAGTTTTCGGTTCGGTAAAGGGATGAAGAGAAAATGGTCTCTGCGTATTTTGTTCTTCAATATGTGTTCTCCTGTGTTGGAAAGAGACAACTCTCCCTTTTATAAAGATTTTGAGAGATGTTATCCTTTCCAACGGTCATATTTAATTCAAGTCAGATTTCAAATTAATCCCATTTCTAACCGTTGTTTTTAACTCATTTGAAATTCAAACTTAGAGATTATATGTTTGAGTTAAAAAATAATTTATGACCCACACTCAGTAAAAATAAAACTGTTACAAAACGAAGAGATGCGACCGGTGCGGTGCTTCTGTTTGTTGAAGAAGATGAACAGTGTTGCCGAGCTTGACAAATGTTCGAGCTTGGGGACATACTGGCCGAGTTGATCTTTCGCCGAGCACTATGCATATGAGCTTGGGATGAGCTTTACGTCCTAGCTTGAGTTGAAGATTGACATCCGAGCTTTGCATTTAAGCTTGTATTGAACTTTGAGATCCGAGCTTTAGTCGAGCTTGATATTCAATCTTGAACTGAAGTTTTTGACCCGAGCTTTAGCCGAGCTATGAGCATGAGATCCGAGCTTTAGATCAATCTCGATACCTTAGCTTGATTAACCGAGCATCTTAGCGTCTGCCGAGCTTGATCATTGCCGAGCTTTTTTGGAACATCTTCCGAGCTTGAACTGGGAGATGCTGACTTGCACGCGTGATCAATTTGCCGAACACCTTCCGAGCTGATCTTCTGGGTTCGACAACTGGCTCTTCTGGAGCAAACAGGCCGAGCTTATGATTAGCTTTGACATCCTAGCTTTGGTCGAGCTTGGGAACTGAGCTCTTTAGTTCCAAGCAAGAGTCGAGCTTGATGTCGAGCTACTCACTTGCTGAGCATATGCTGATCTTCTGACTTGCTACTGGCTTAACTTCAGATCTTTCGAATTTGCACCTGAGCGTCTGCCGACCTTGATCTTTAACTTCGAAGTTGCTGCTCATGACCTAGCAACTT
Organism: Crotalaria pallida; assembly: GCA_037953625.1. NCBI lineage: Eukaryota > Viridiplantae > Streptophyta > Magnoliopsida > Fabales > Fabaceae > Crotalaria > Crotalaria pallida. The sequence goes on from CM075655.1 coordinate 96,093,986, forward strand.
CTGAGCTTGAACCCAAAAGCCGACTTTCTAGAGGTAGCCAAGGATCTTGCCGAGCTGATTAAACATTGGCCAAGCCCCGAGCTTGTGCATTTGTTATCATCAAAATCTCTTTGATTCAACAATCTCCCCCTTTTTGATGATGACAAATGCTTGTTGATTTTTGTGCGCTCCCTCTGAATATATTCTCGGAAATTGCTCGGAGAGCTGTAGAGATGCTCGGAAAACACTCCCCCTGAATATATGCTCGAAACACTGAACATCTAAAACAACAAAAACAACAAACACACCACCTTTCTCCCCCTTTTTGCATGATAAAAAAGGAGCCAAAGAATTAAGCATAATTTCTAAAAGAGAGTAAAAAAAACTTTTAAACAGGATATCTTTCTCCCCCAGAAGAGAATTTTAAACAGAAATATCTGAGGAAGAAGCTTTGCAGGAGTTAAAAAAATATTCGAACACATAAAAGGATCATGAAAAAGACTTATATTGAAAGAAGATTTTCGATTTTGGTGACTGAGTTTAAAATACTGAAAAACAGCTTATACTGGATTCGTCCAAAATGTCGAGTTCTGTTCGAATACGATAAAGAGTTTCACTCGGCAGGGGCTTTGTAAAAACGTCGGCTAATTGTTTATCAGTACTAACAAATTCTATTACACAGTCACCTTTTTGAACACGATCTCGTAAAAAGTGATGTCTTATTTCAATGTGTTTTGTTCGTGAATGATACACTGGATTCTTAGTTAGATTGATTGCACTTGTATTGTCACATTTGATAGGAATGTGATCTAATTGCAAGCCAAAGTCCGACAGTTGTTGTTTCATCCAAAGGATTTGAGCACAACAACTTCTGGCTGCAATGTACTCGGCTTCTATGGTTGAAAGAGCAACAAAAGCTTGCTTTTTAGAAAACCAAGACATTAGTGAACTTCCCAACAGATGACAATTTCCACTAGTTCTTTTTCGATCAAGCTTGCATCCCGCAAAATCTGAGTCCGAATACCTAATCAAACCAAGGTTGGCATCCTTAGGATACCACAAACCAGTGTATCATTCACGAACAAAACACATTGAAATAAGACCACTTTTTACGAGATCATGTTCAAAAAGGTGACTGTGTAATAGAATTTGTTAGCACTGATAAACAATTAGCCGACGTTTTTACAAAGCCCCTGCCAAGGGAAACTATTTATCGTATTCGAACAGAACTCGGCATTTTGGACGAATCCAGTATAAGCTAAGTGTTTTTCAGTATTTTAAACTCAGTCACCAAAATCGAAAATCTTCTTTCAATAAAAGTCTGTTCGTGATCCTTTTATGTGTTCGAATATTAGTTTAACTCCTACAAAGCTTATTCCTCGGGTATTTCTGTTTAAAATTCTCTTCTGGGGGAGAAAAATATCCTGTTTGAAAGTTTTTTTTTTCACTCTCTTTTGGAAATTACGCTTAATTCTTTGGCTCCTTTTTGATCATGGCAAAAGGGGGAGAAAGGTGGTGTGTTTGTTGTTTTTGTTGTTTCAGATGTTCAGTTTTTTGAGCATATATTCAGGGGGAGTGTTTTCCGAGCATCTCTACAGCACTCCGAGAAATTTCTGAGCTTGTTCCGAACATCTTCCGAGCTTGAACTGGGAGATGCTGACTTGCACGCGTGATCAATTTGCCGAACACCTTCCGAGCTGATCTTCTGGGTTCGACAACTAGCTCTTCTGGAACAAACAGGCCGAGCTTATGATTAGCTTTGACATCCTAGCTTTGGCCGATCTTGGGAACTAAGCTCTTTAGTTCCAAGAAAGAGTTGAGCTTGATGCCGAGCTACTCACTTGTCGAGCATATGCCGATCTTTTGACTTGATCCTGGCTCAACTTCAGATCTTCCGAATTTACGCCTGAGCGTCTGCCGACCTTGATCTTTAACTTCAGAGATGCTGCTCATGACCTAGCAACTTCCGAGCTTGAACCCAAAAGCCGACTTGCTAGAGGTAGCCGAGGATCTTGCCGAGCTGATTATTAAACATTATTGGCCCAGCACCGAGCTTGTGCATTTGTTATCATCAAAATCTCTTTGATTCAACAAATAAAAGTTGTGATGAAATATTCTCAAAGTTATAGAGAAGAAAGCTTTGCATCTAGCATGGAAATTGCCAAACAACTTGCACATGATATGGATGTAGAGCCCACTTTTCTTACTAAATGACGTGTTTATTGGAAAAAAACAATTTGATGAGGATGATACGAATAGCCTCAATCATCCGAGGAATCCTTTAAACTTGGTTACTTTCTATTTGTGGATGATAAGGCAATTACATCATTGAATGTTAGATTTGAGTAATTAAAGACATTTGAAAGTATCTTTGGATTCTTGTTTAATTCTCAAACCTTGAAGTCTTTGGAAGATAATGAGCTACGACAATGTTGCAATAAATTAATGGCTACTTTTTCTCAAAATGAATTTTCAAATTTTGAATCAAATGATCTTTTAAATGAATAGAGTGCTACGAATGTATTTGCCAAATCAGTCAATGTTAACTGTTCAGATACTTAACTTTGTTAGAACATATGATTGTATGCCAAATGTTTTGATTCTTTACCGAATCCTATTCACTTTACCTGTCAGCATAACATCCACTAAAAGGAGTTTTTCGAAGTTGAAGTTATTGAAAAACTATTTGAGATCATCGATGTCATAAGAAAGATTAGATGATTTATCTATTTTGTGTATTGAGAAAGATACACTAGACAATATTGATGTCGAGACCATTATTAATGATGATTTTGCATCCAAGAAGAGTGTGTTTTAAATTATCATCTATGTGTTTTATTCAAGGTTGTCACTTATAATTTATTTTTATAACATCTTTTCAATCTATTATACTCTTAATTTCTCACTACATGGTAACTCAAGTTGTTTCTTACTCCCTCCGTTTTTTATTATCTGTCCTTTTTTGTAGAGATTTTTTGTTTTTTTTATTTGTCCTTTTGAGACTTTCAAGAGTGTAATAAATGTTATTTTTCATGTTTGCCCCTATTTAATAAGTATTGGTTTACATAAGTAGTGGAGAAAAATTAATGATTATAGAGAGAGAAAGGGTATAGAGGAAAAAAAAACATACTCCATCCGTTCCTATTTATCTATCCTATTTCAAAGAAAACACACCCTTTAAGAAATGCAATCATTACTTAGATTTCCAATACATTAATTATGTTTTTACCCATTATACCCTTTCTCTTTCTATAATCATTACTTATCTTCCACTACTTACGAAAACCAATACCCTATTAAATAGTGGTAGACATGGAAAGTAGCATTTATTATACCTTAAAATAATCATAAGGACAGATAAAAAGAAACAAAAAACTTCTCCAAAAACGGACAGTTAAATAGGAACAGAGGGAGTAATTAATTTATTGGAAATCTAAGTAATGATTGAATTTATTAAATGACGTGTTTTGTTTGACATTAGACAAATAAATAGGAACGAGGGAATATTTATTTCAACATTAGGATTCGAGCAAGTCGTGATGATAGCCTACTTTTAGGTATCCATTTTGTTATTTTGTTTATTTTTTTGATAATATCATGCTATTGAGTTATTATATTTGTAGCTTACGTAATCTTGTTGATTCTATTTAATGATGTAGACTTGTAAACATTGATAGTATTTCCTGCTATAAAAAATTTGCTTGAAATTCAAATTTTTATTTTTATCAAAAATGACCTCTTATTTTCGTTTCGCCTAAGACCTTAAACATATGAGAATGCTGCTACCAAATAAGCATAAAATTTAGAGAAAATACATGGTGCATCGAGATGGTAAAGCATTTTTACACCGTCAGTACATCATCCATCATTCATGTGCTATTGAACATTGACTTTTGATTAAAAGTAAAATAGATGAATAGTGAATGATAAATCAACGGTGGAAAAAATTTTACACTAACATTGCACACCCATTAAACTCTAACATTTATCTTACTAAATACTGCAAATATACTAGAAGTATATCCATCATTTTGAAGTTTAAGCATCGAGCCAAGATAATGGTTAGATAAATTTCTTCCCAAATTAATGGATTCACTCTCCTTGCTTTGTTGGCCATAGTTCACTTCCACGTGGTTGTAGCCATCAATTGATTTTAATTATCAAACTCAAATGAAGTTTACCCATTTATCCTTTTGATCTTTTAGTCATTTTTTGGTGTTTCTTTTCTCCACAAACATAATAGAGTATATTAAATAGGGTTAGTTTTGTAAAATTTTAGAAGAGGAGCTTATATTTAAGACCAAAAAATTTTGGTCAAATGATGCTTATATTAGGGACAAAAAAGAATGGTAACAAGTCCCTTAAAAAAATAGTCATAAATCAAAATTACTACCTTCATTCCTTTATAATTATCACTTTAATAAAAGTGATTTGTTCTTAAAAATTGTCATTTTATAAAATTAAGGCAACATTAATTATTATTTTCAACTTTATCCAATTTACTAATTGATAGGAAAGATAATAAAAAAAAAGGAAAATAATCAATTATTATAAAGAGATAAATGACAAATATGTTGGAACAAATATTTATTCACTACAAACTAAATATTACGGCTTTGGAGATGGAGATGGACTCTAGAGTGACTATCTCTCTTGTCACCAATCATTGTAATAATGCCTCTCATCATTGTTTTTCCGTGGTTCGGAAAATTCGGAATTTCATGTGGCTGGATTGACAAATTTCTCTCAGTCACATTTATCGAGAAGTTAATCGGTGTGCAAATTTTCTTGCGAATTATGGTCATGGTAGCGATTATAGTTGTACTTTTTTAGATTGTTGTCCCTCTAATTTGTTTCACCTAGTATGTGAGGATGCTGATGAGATTGCTTTCCCTAAGTTAGTGTATTTTGTTTTGGTTGTGTTAAGGCTTTGATATCCTCCTCTGGAAGGACCATGGTGACTCAAATGCAATCCTAAAACAATAAGCTCAAAGATTGAAGAATTTAAGGGGCTGCCCTTAAAGGTGCCCTTATGGAGGACACATACCCTTAATAAAGACACTTTGGAACATGAAATAAGGTCACTAAATGTGGAGGCCAAGGGGAGCACGAATTTGGAAAGTGATAAGCTTAAAGATGATGAGAGAAAGAACTTAAAGAGAAGGTTACAAATTGATTAATCATTAAAAGGATCATTAATGACCATTAAGATCATTCATGGCCATTAACACATGAGTTACAAAACTTGAAGGTTCTAATCATCATCATCATGAGCTTGCATCATCCTTAGAATTAGTTTAATGCATAATTAATGCATTAATGGGAAGTTACAGAATAATGTTAAGTTTTAAAAACCAAAAAATGCTCTTCCTGGCAATTAAGACAAATTCAGCCAAAGGACTAGGGAGTTTGAAGCTCATGGCCAAACAAGGAGATTACATTTTGAATAACAATTTCAAAAGGGCAATCAATGTGTGCGGTAAACATTGAAGAGAAAAGGAGGTTACAAATTTATGAAGCCATCAAAGCCATACGACCAAGCTTCAAGGTTGGAAGGACGTTACACTTTCCATTCATGATAGGCATTTGAGTGGTTATAATCATCATTAAGAGGTAATGAATGGTGTGAAGGTTACGAATTGAATTACAAATTCATGACTCCATCATTAGGCTCACGGCTACAAGGAGAGAGTGATGCACTTCTCATCATCAAGAAGCAATGAATGGTCGAATGTTACACATAGGATTTAATAGGATTTTGAATGCTCATTATTGGCTAGCCTTCCTTAGTCTCACGTGTATAGGAATTTTGGCCAGCCATGACACACTTGTAAACTTTATATAATGTAATCTTTTGATGAATGAAAAGGGGAGAACTTTTTGGTGGTGAAAACGTGTGTGCCTTGTGCTTGAGAGGCGTGAAGCCTTCCTCACTCAAGAGAGTGATTCTCTTGATGGATCAGTGATTGATCCAAGACTAAGTCTTCCATGGTGTCATGCTATGTGAAGTAAGATGGTTTTTCTTCTTCCTAGGAGGGATGCCATCTTCCTATCCTTTTGAGTCTTTACTGTTTTTGTTTTCATTTTCTTTTGAGTCTTGAGTGTGTGCAACTCCTTATGGAATTCGTCCATGAGTTGAGAGTTGTTTTCTTGTTTTCATGATTTTGATTCAAGAACAATTTGGTTCTTTGAATCCTTTCACCAATTCGGTTTTGGAAGAGTCTTGTTCTTGAGTTGATGTTCTTGATGATCAAGACGTGTTCTTTTTGAGTAAAAGAGTGAGTCCTTTCTTTTGGTGTTTCTTCTTGTGTCTAGAGTAAGAACATCTCATGTAGAGATTGTTCATGGACTTGAGTTTTTGTTTCAAGTCTTTAGTTTGAGTTCCATTCGGTTATGATTAAATCCATGATCACTGTGTTTCTAAGTTTATACTTTCAAGAATTCCATGCTTGGTTTTCTGAGGATTTGAACAAGAGAATGAACCTTAAACAAAAGAACACAACAATTGAACCATGAATTGATGGAAACCGAATGCTATTTTGTGTTTGAGTCAAGATCATTTGATCTTTTCCTTGGAGAAAAGAGATGGAATCAATGGTCTCATTTCCTGGGCTTATCAGGCTTTAAGCCTCAATTTTTATTTTTTTGAAATGAAACCTCGTTGATTATATAAAAAAAATAAATATTATATATATTTTTAGTTCAAACGTTATAACTTTAAACAACAATTATAAAAGAACAGATGTAGTATGTAGAAAATACAAATATCCGTATTATATTTATTAGCAATTTATTTAGGTTTTTTCTAATGTATGTCTTAAGAGAGGTTCCTTCTGATCTTATAAGAAAAAGGTTAACTAACTTTCTAATTTTGATACAATTATTCCCAACATATTGATAGAAAGTAGTTGTCTTATTTTATTTTTGTCTCATTCTCAATGTAACTTTCCAAAATTATCTTTATTTTTTAGCAATTTGAGAAAATTGAATGCACTCAACTTGCTTCCGTAACAAGTACTCCCTTCGGTCCCTATTATAAGAAAAAAAATAACTGAAATCTTACTTATTAAAAAAGTTAGTTGAATGTATTTAATTTTCTCAAAATCATAAAAAAAAATATGAACTACTTTTGGAAAATTGTATTGAGAATGAAACAAAAAATTAGATGAGATCATTACTTTCTAGAAACATTTTAGTAATAATCGTATTGAGAATAGAAAGTTAGTTAATTTTACACCAAAATATATATGCATCCTTTTTCTTATAATAGAGACTAGAGGGAATATGAAATTAGTTTTTTTTTTAATAATAGTGGTAGGAGGAAGTATGTTAAAAAATTTATATATTGAATAAATCAACATCGATAATTGATATAATTAATGCACATAAATTTTATAAATATTATGCTAAATTACTCATTTGGTCTCTTACCTTATTTTTCAATTTCTAATTGGTCATTTTATGTTTCTTTTCGTTGTCAATTTGGTCCCAAAATCACTGTTCATCCTATGTATCAATATCATATTGATCCACGTATATATTATTGAAGAGAGAAAGTGACACATATCCATAATATATTGGTCCACATGGGATGACAGTGATTTTGAAACCAAATTGGCAGCGAAAAGAAACATAAGGAATCAATATGAAACCAAAAAGACATAAGGGGCCAATTTGAAATTGAAAAATAAGGTAAAAAATGCCACGCCCATGGAGCTTAGCAGGTTTCCAGGTGTTGTTTTTCAAAAACTTGATAACCCCGCAAGCGCACAGGTTATCGTAGTAATAAAAAGTATCGTATCCGCAGGGATTTTGTTGTTAAATACCAACAAATTATAAGCACCAATTATCTAAACCGGATTAGTAGAAAATTAAAAATAAAATTTAGAGATTGATTTTTGGAAAAATAAAATAAAATAAAATCTAAAAGATTGGATTGAGATTTGGATTGGGAAATTTCCAAGGATTAGTTTCACCACATATCCGCATTGACAATCTTTAGTGATATCTCTTTTATTTAGCTAGATTTATTTTTAGGGTGAATTATCCTAATGTAGAATACTAGCTCCTTTCAGAGTCTCAGCAACGTACCTAATGAGGCCTAATTCCTACTTTCGTGGTAATTAGGGTACATTAAATCCATTAAGTTCTATGATAATTCAGGGAATCCCCTCAGAAATTAAAACTACTTTCGTGATTTAAGTTCCTAAGTTAAATTTTGGTATTTTCTAATACTAAGGTTCACCTTTCGGTACTTCCCTTAATATCTGGGATCATGTAATTGTGGAGCTCTACACAACCAAAAGCATTAAGCTCACCAAAATTAAATAAAAATAGAATCTAGCATAAATAAAAGGTAAAATATTAAATCCTCATGTCAATGCCTCCATGGGCTAATCCTAATCCTCAGAAAAAGGGAACTACTCACTACTCATGTTCATGATACAAATTAAAAAATAAGAATAAGACATACTAAAGTAGGAATAACCAAAAGTTGAGAGGAGGAGAATTTCTTCTGTCTTCAATTGCCTTCCAGATCTTCCTTGAGAGAAATATGTTGTGTTCTGTCTTCAATCCTTGTTTTCTAATTATATATCTTCTCATCAAATCTAATCTTCTAAATCAAATCTATTTATAAGGGTTTCTATCTTTCTCAAGTTATCTGCTACTTTTTCCAAATTCGGGCCCAAATAGATTAATTAGGCCCAATGACTTATCTTCCTTCTCAAAGCCCCCAAATCTCTTTTTTCCTATACAATTGCTCCCAAAAGCTCTTTAATATTTTGTCAATGATAAATTCTTTACTTTCCAAAGCTCCAAGCTTCCAAATTATAATTAACATGCACATCAAAAACACCAAAAACCTTTCCAAGTGAAATATGAATTAAATGCATGCTAAATTAAAATAAAATACATAAATAAATATTAAAATAAATACAAACTAATAGGAAAATAATATGCATGCTACGCACACATCAAATTCCCCCAAGCTTGAACCTTTGCTTGTCCCCAAGCAAAACATGCAATGCAATGAATGAATCCTATATGAATGCAAACTAACTCATCATCCAGGCAACAAAACTCATAATCCAATAATGACATGCACAAAAACACAACTTCCTCAAAACAAATTCTATCAAATGACATAATTGTAGATTCAAAGAGCTTTTATTGATGTCAAAATAAATGAGCTCGGCCTGTACTCAGAACAAATGCGTCAAACTTAGTTTTGCACAGGCATTCCGCCAAAGGCAAAAGCTCGGAAACCAGCTTTTGAAGCTTTCGCTCGGGATAGGCTCGGCTCTTGATCACGGCCGAAGTTCATCCAAGTTTGCAAGCTTAGTTCTTCACTTCAAGAGAGTAGGCTCGGATGAAAATCAGCTCGGCACATGCTCAGAAGGCTTTGAATATTGAATTAAGCCACAACATCAGAAAGAACAAATCAGCTCAGATTGAGGACGCACCCAGAGCAAAGGTCAAAGCTTGGTTCTTCAAGTTTCAAGGTTGTCAAGCAAAGTTCGAGGCTCGACAACACCTTTTTAAGAACAATATCAAGCTCGAACAAAGCTCAAGGCTCAGCAGTCTGCAGCAACACATCATCTTCAACCTTCAGACTCTGCTAAGCTGTTTCGTACTTTTTATTACCGTTGAGTCTGGGTAGAAGTTTTAAGTTTTAACTGCAACACTGTAACAAGTTTGAAATTCAAAATGAGTTAAAATCAAAGGTTGGTGAAGGGTCACCATCACTGCTCTGCTGTCAAATTGTAGCCGTTGAAAACCCCATGGCTTTTCCGTAAAACCGTCTTTTTCTCATTTCTGGAAAAACAGAGAAATGCCTTTTTCCGTACGGCTCTTTCTCTCTCTCTCTCTTTTCTAGAAATCAAAAGAGATTATAAATAGGGGTGTTTTCAACGGTTACAGTGAAGACTTCTCTAAACAATTTTTGTGGCAACCCATTTTCATTGGAAAAACAGAGCAGAATCAAAAACTCACAGAAAAAGATAAAGTGCTTTTGAATTTTCACAAGAACTTAGAGAACTTAACCTTTCAAATCCAAACTCTAAGTTCAACAAAATTCTTTTTTTTTATTACCCTTCTCAAAATCAACTCACTCTTTAACTTCATACTTTCATACTCATTCGAAGAGTGTTTCGAATTGGAGCCATTCTCTTTCATTATCTTCTTCACTGTATTTGCTGGAGTGAAAAGCTGGTCTCTGATCGAGAAAGCTTTTTCAGTTTGAAAAGGTTCCAAAGTGGTTCTTTGGTCATCGATTTGTTGTGGGTAGTTTGTCGCGAGTTTGGTACACTCAGCTGACGGGATAGGTTTAGAGTGGTAGTCTCTTGTAAATCCTTTTGTAACCCAGAAAACCGATTTTTAGTGAAAGCTCTCTAAAAGGTTTTTAGAGGGGACTGGACTAGCTCTCAGGGTGAGAGTGAACCAGGATAAATCTCGGGTGTTCATTTTATTACTTTATCGCTTTCATGTTGCAGCATTTGCTTAAGTGTTTTCCGCTGTATTTCGAGCATCCAAGCTTTCAATCGTTAGTCTTGTAGCTCGGTCTTGAGTGTTGTTCTTAAAGCTCAGGTTCGAAGCAGCTCGGTTAACTGATTAACCAATCTGTTCATCTATTTGGTTAATCATTTAACCCTGTCTGCTCGGTAATCGCTCGACAATTTTTTTTTACCAGAACAACATTCAGTTAAGTTTTCAATAAATCGAAAAATTGTCATATTAGCTTCAATCTCCTATTCACCCCCCTCTACTCGATTGTTAGGCCTCTTGTTGGTTTCCAACAAGTGGTATCAGAGCTTGGTCGAAAGATCGAGTGTAAACTTTTTCGAAAAGATCCTTGAGGAAACCGAATGGCTACTAACAATCCCTTCGGAGGTGAAGGCTCTTCCATAAATAGACCACCACTATTCAATGGTGAGGGTTATGCCTATTGGAAAGCTCGAATGAAAATTTTCATTGAAGCCATAGATATGGAAATTTGGAAATCTATTGAAAACGGGCCATTTGTCCCTAAAAGAAAAATCAATGAAGAAGTTGTAGAAATTCCATGGGAAAGTTGGGATGATGATGATAAACGAAAAGTATCCTTTGATTTAAAAGCCAAAAATATCATCACCTCAGCTTTGTCCTATGATGAATTTTTTAGAGTATCAAGGTGCAAATCTGCAAAAGAAATGTGGGATATTCTACAACTCACTCATGAAGGGACAAGTGAGGTCAGATGAGCAAGGCTAAACACTCTGATGCATGAATATGAGTTATTCCGAATGCTGCCAAACAAAAATATAAATGATTTGCAGAAGCGATTTACTCATATCATAAACCATCTTAATGCTCTCGGCAAAACATTTCAAAATGCCGAGATAACTAACAAAGTGCTTAGATGTCTTAGCAGAGAATGGCAGCCAAAGGTTACCGCCATTATGGAAGCTAAGGACTTGGACACAATGAGCATAGCCACTTTGTTCGGCAAACTGCAAGAGCATGAGATGGAGCTCGGCAGACTGACCATGCATGAAGAATCTGACAAGAAGAAGAAGGGAATTTCCCTCAAAGCTGCTATTAAGGCAACCAAAGAATCCTCTGAAGATGAGTCCAGCTCGGACATGGATGAGGAAGACTTTGGTCTCATGGTCAGGAAGTTCAGCAAATTTTTCAAAGGGAAAAAGAACGTCATAAACCGAGCAAGAGATACCAAAAACACTCACCACAAAGGCTCAAGTTCAAAAGATCGAGTTAGATGCCATGAGTGTGGTGAAGCGGGACATATCAGAACATACTGCCCAAGATTGCAAAAGCAAGGTGGTGAAGAAATGAAAAAGAACAAGGATCACAAGAAAAAGAGAGCTTACATAGTATGGGATGCACCCAACAACAATACCAGCTCAAGCTCCAGTTCAGCCGACGAAGAAGAGAAAGCAATTATGTTCTTGATGGGAAGGGAAACTGTGTTCAGAAGCCCAAGCCAAACTAGTTCCGAGCAAGAATCATGCTCGAACTGTGAAAAGGAAGTATCAAGCTCTGTACTCAGAATTGATCAAGACCTTCCTGTATATGACGCCTGCTCGGAGTGTGAAGATGGGGAACCATGTTTAAATCTCAGATATGCCGATCAAGAAGACTCATCTAGCTCGGCACTTGGGTCAACAATGCAACAATCAAATTTCAAATTTCAAATGCTTAATGGGCAAACACAACGAGGAAACCTCAGGTAGTCGATCAGTGTCCGAACATAAAAACACTGAGGTAACCTCAACTTCCGATTCTGACTCTGAATCTGAATTCAATGACACTGATGAATTGTATTCTTCTTATCTTGAAATGCAAATCGAATTCAAGAAGCTTGCTAAAAATTTCATTAAGTTGAAACAGAATCTTTCAAACTATAAAGAGCAAGTTCTTGAGTTGGAAAATTCAATTGAAATTCTGAAAAGCAGAAACAAGTCATTAGAAAACACTATTACTCTATTGAAAAATGAAAATCTTGACTGCTGCACCAAATATGAGAAAGAAATTTCTGAACTAAAATTTAAAGGTGCAATTGTCAACAAGAGTGATGGTTTGTTTGATAGGCTATTAGCCGAACAGAGAAACTATTCGAACAAAACTGGGCTTGGTTACACTAAGACCAAGAAGAAAACAGGAAGGAAGCTCGGATGTGTCTCAAACTTTCATAACTCGAAAAGGCTGAGCTGCTCCTACTGTGGTCTTCATGGTCATACACCAAATGAATGCAGAATCCGTCGTTATGGTGTAGTTAAGGGCAATTTTGTTTGGGTAGTTAAGAAAGAACCAATTGCTAACCCCCAGGGACCCAAAATATTTTGGGTACCCGAATCAAAGAAGTAATATTTTTGTGATGTAGGTGTGCTTCTGAGCAAAAGAGAGCAGATGGTACCTTGATAGTGGCTGCTCGAAGCACAAGACGGGGAACAAAAATTTATTCATTGAACTTTCACATTCGGATAAGGGCTACGTCACTAATGGTGATAACAACCGAGGTAAAATTTTGGGTGAAGGTAAAATCCGCAATTCTGCCAACTTGGTTATCAATAACGTTTTACTTGTAAAAGGGCTAGAACATAATCTTCTAAGTATTAGCCAACTGTGTGATATTGGTAACCATGTTGTTTTTACCTCTACCCATTGCATTATTAAAAGTGATGGGGACAACTCTGTCAAATTTGTTGGGAAACGATATAACAATACTTATTTGGTTGATTTAAATGAAATCACCTCTTTGGTAACCACTTGCATGGTTAGCAAAGAAAGTGACACATGGTTATGGCATAGAAGGACGGCTCATATAAATGTAAATTAGTTAAAGAAACTACAATCAAAAGACTTAGTGATTGGTTTACCAAAGCTGAATTTTAATATTGAAGGGGTTTGCTCGTCATGCAAGAAGTGCAAACCGACTAAAAAGAAAAACGATTTTTCGTCTAAGTTGATGGTCTCAACCTCTCGACCCTTGGAAATGTTACACATGGATTTGTTTGGACCATCACAAGTCAAAAGCTTTGGAGGCAATCTCTATGCCTTAGTAATTATATATGACTTTTCCAGGTTTACTTGGACTTTATTTTTGAAATCGAAAAGTGACACTTTTGAAAATTTTAAAGAGCTTATCAAACAACTCCAGAACCGAGCTAACCAAAAAGTAGTTGTAATCCGAACAGACCATGGTGGTGAGTTCGAGAACTACAAATTTGACAAGTTTTGCTCTAAGCTCGGCATAGAACATCAGTTTTCTGCTCCTCGGACTCCAGAACAAAACGGAGTTGTGGAACGGAAAAACAGAGTTCTTGAAGAGCTAGCCCGAACCATGCTTAATGAATACAATTTGCCACATTATTTCTGGGCCGATGCGGTAAACACAGCTTGCTATGTAATGAACCGCATCCTCATCAGACCAAATTTAAAGAAAACTCCATATGAACTTTACAAGGGTAGAAAACCAAAAATTTCTCATTTCCATGCATTTGGTTGCAAATTTTTCATTTTAAATAATGGAAAAGAGCATCTCGACAAATTTGACTCGAAAGCCGATGAAGGAATATTTTTGGGTTATTCTACTCACAGTAAAGCATTTAGAGTTTTTAACAAAAGGATCTCCACTGTGGAAGAGTCCGTACATGTGGTATTTGATGAGTCTCCTCGGAGAGACAATGATAGTTGTGCAGATAGAGAGGATCAACCTATGGCCGAACACGATCCAAGCACAACTGAAAGAGCTCAAAAGGATGCTGCAAAAGACGTAGATCGGAGAGACGAGCTTGATCCGAGCAGACCAAACAAGGACCAGACTGAACTCAGTCCGAGCCAACAGCACAATGATCAGTCCGAACTCATTCCGAGCCAAGCAGAGCATTTTGAGCTCAGCCAAGCCTGGAAGAGAGTCAAGGACCATCCGATAGAGAATGTGCTCGGCGACATGTCTAAGGGAGTTTTAACTCGTCGTTCTATTCAAAAATTTTGCAATTTTGTTTCATTTGTTTCTCAAATTGAACCTAATTCGGTCGATCAAGCCATTGAAGATGAACACTGGGCAATTGCTATGCAAGAGGAACTGAATCAATTTATCAGAAATGATGTCTGGGAATTGGTTCCTCGGCCCAATGATCATACGATAATCGGCTTGAAATGGATTTTCAGAAATAAAACAGATGAATTAGGCTTAATTATAAGAAACAAAGCGAGATTAGTTGCTCAAGGCTACAACCAAGAGGAAGGTATCGATTATGATGAAACCTTCGCTCCAGTTGCTACGCTTGAAGCAATCCGAATTTTGCTTGCCTTTGCATCTATTATGAATTTCACCCTTTACCAAATGGACGTAAAGAGTGCATTCTTAAATGGCTTTATAAATGAAGAAGTTTATGTAAAACAACCTCCTGGTTTTGAAAATTTTGAATTCCCAAACCATGTGTATAAATTGAAAAAGGCTCTTTACGGTCTGAAACAAGCTCCAAGAGCGTGGTATGATCGGTTGAGCTCATTTTTACTTGAAAAAGGGTTTGAAAGAGGAAAGGTTGACACAACTCTATTCATTTATAAATCCAAAAAGGACATATTGTTAGTACAAGTTTATGTTGATGATATAATTTTCGGTGCTACTAACATGTCTCTTTGCAAGAAGTTCTCTGAATTAATGCAAGGTGAATTCGAGATGTCAATGATGGGAGAACTCACATTCTTCCTCGGACTGCAAGTAAGGCAAGTTGAGGGTGGAACCTTTGTGCATCAAGGAAAATATTGCAAAGAACTCCTCAAGAAATTTGGGTTGGAAAATTGCAAAAGAAGTTGCCACTCCCATGAGCACTTCCAGCTATCTCGGCAAGGATGAGTCAGGTAAAGCCGTAGATGTAAGCAAATATAGAGGCATGATAGGAAGTCTTTTATATTTGACTGCATCTCGGCCTGATATTATGTTCAGTGTTTGTTTATGTGCTCGATTTCAAGCAAATCCCAAAGAATCTCATCTTTCAGCGGTTAAAAGAATTTTTAAATATTTAAAAGGAACTGTGAACACTGGTCTATGGTATCCTAGGGATGCCAATCTTAGTTTGATTGGGTATTCGGATTCAGATTTTGCTGGGTGCAAGCTTGACCGAAAAAGCACAAGCGGAACATGTCACTTGCTCGGCAATGCCCTTGTGTCATGGTTTTCTAAAAAGCAAGCTTGCGTTGCCCTGTCAACAGCTGAAGCCGAATACATTGCTGCTGGTAGTTGTTGTGCTCAAATCCTTTGGATGAAACAACAGCTGACGGACTTTGGCTTAATTTTAGATCACATTCCTATCAAATGTGACAATACAAGTGCAATCAATCTAACCAAGAATCCAGTATATCACTCTCGAACAAAACACATTGAAATTAGGCATCATTTTCTACGAGATCATGTTCAAAAGGGTGACTGTACAATTGAATTTGTTAGCACTGAAAATCAATTAGCCGATGTGTTTACAAAACCATTGCCGAGGGAAACTTTTTATAAAATTCGGCGTGAACTCGGCATTCTGGATGAATCCAGTGTGTGCTCAGTGTAAGCTCGGCTACCTGGATAAATTCAGCATGCACTCAATTTTCAGTGTGTGCTCGGCAATGAACTCGAATTACAGTATATCATTGATCACCTTCATAATCTCGATTTTTTTTCAATTGTGTATTTGTTTAAAGTTCCTGAAATTTCACATCCTCAAATTCGTCTTCCTCTCCTTTAAATCATAGTTAGAATGGGAAAAAGGTGTTGGTCTCTATGAGAAGCATCCTCCAATTCTTTTTTATGAAAAGCATGTTTTCACTGTTAAAAGTGGGAGAGCGATGATAATGAAAATTTTCTTCCTCGACTATCCTGTTACATTCTTCAGGGGGAGAAAAGTTTTGAAAAACTTTTCCAAAATTTCAAGCCTTGTTACCATCAAATGGTCTCACATTTGTTTTCAACTTTCTTTTGGCACATGTGCTTAATCTTTGTCTCCTTTTTTATCATGCCAAAAGGGGGAGAAATGTGTTGTTGTTGCTTTTAGGGGGAGAGGTGTGTTGTTGTTTTTGATTATTGCAGATGTTCAAAGGGAGAGAGGTGTATGAGCAGCTCCAAAAATTACAAGTGGTGCGAGCATAAACTCAGGGGGAGTGTTTAGGGGAGAAAGGTTATCGCTGCTCTGATACAAATTAGTTGTTGCTCTGCTGCCGCTCCGATGCCAATTAGTACTCAATCTGATCTGAGCATTTTCATAGCAACATGTGGTATACTTTCGAGCAAATTCCAACAAGTGCTGAGTTAAATCGATTTATGAGCATACAGTCGAAGGAAGAACACAAAAAGCAACAAAAATTTTTTAACGAATATTTGTCATCATCAAAAAGGGGGAGATTGTAGATTCAAAGAGCTTTTGATGATGTCAAAATAAATGAGCTCGGCCTGTACTCAGAACAGATGCGTCAAACTTAGTTTTGCACAGGCATTCCGCCAAAGGCAAAAGTTCGAAAACCAGCTTTTGAAGCTTTAGCTCGGGATAGGCTCGGCTCTTGATCACGGCCGAAGTTCATCCAAGTTTGCAAGCTTAGTTCTTCACTTCAAGAGAGTAGGCTCGGATGAAAATCAGCTCGGCACATGCTCAGAAGGCTTTGAATATTGAATTAAGCCACAACATCAGAAAGAACAAATCAGCTCGGATTGAGGACGCACCCAGAGCAAAGGTCAAAGCTTGGTTCTTCAAGTTTCAAGGTTGTCAAGCAAAATTCGAGGCTCGGCAACACCTTTTTAAGAACAATATCAAGCTCAAACAAAGCTCAAGGCTCAGCAGTCTGCGTTCACTCTTCAGCAACACATCATCTTCAACCTTCAGACTCTGCTCAGCTGTTCCGTACTTTTTATTACCGTTGAGTCTGGGTAGAAGTTTTAAGTTTTAACTGCAACACTGTAACAAGTTTGAAATTCAAAATGAGTTAAAATCAAAGGTTGGTGAAGGGTCACCATCACTGCTCTGCTGTCAAATTGTAGCCGTTGAAAACCCCATGGCTTTTCCGTAAAACCGTCTTTTTCTCATTTCTGGAAAAACAGAGAAATGCCTTTTTCCGTACGGCTCTTTCTCTCTCTCTCTCTCTCTCTCTCTCTCTCTTTTCTGGAAATCAAAAGAGATTATAAATAGGGGTGTTTTCAACGGTTACAGTGAAGACTTCTCTGAACAATTTTTGTGGCAACCCATTTTCATTGGAAAAACAGAGCAGAATCAAAAACTCACAGAAAAAGATAAAGTGCTTTTGAATTTTCACAAGAACTTAGAGAACTTAACCTTTCAAATCCAAACTCTAAGTTCAACAAAATTCTTTTCTGTGATTACCCTTCTCAAAATCAACTCACTCTTGAACTTCATACTTTCATACTCATTCGAAGAGTGTTTTGAATTGGAGCCATTCTCTTTCATTATCTTCTTCACTGTATTTGCTGGAGTGAAAAGCTGGTCTCTGATCGAGAAAGCTTTTTCAATTTGAAAAGGTTCCAAAGTGGTTCTTTGGTCATCGATTTGTTGTGGGTAGTTTGTCGCGAGTTTGGTACACTCGACTGACGGGATAGGTTTAGAGTGGTAGTCTCTTGTAAATCCTTTTGTAACCCAGAAAATCGATTTTTAGTGAAAGCTCTCTAAAAGGTTTTTAGAGGGGACTAGACTAGCTCTCAGGGTGAGAGTGAACCAGGATAAATCTCGGGTGTTCATTTTATTACTTTATCGCTTTCCTATTGCAGCATTTGCTTAAGTGTTTTCCGCTGTATTTCGAGCATCCAAGCTTTCAATCGTTAGTCTTGTAGCTCGGCCTTGAGTGTTGTTCTTAAAGCTCAGGTTCGAAGCAGCTAGGTTAACTGATTAACCAATCTGTTCATCTATTTGGTTAATAATTTAACCCTGTCTGCTCGGTAATCGCTCGGCAATTTTTTTTTACCAGAACAACATTCAGTTAAGTTTTCAATAAATCGAAAAATTGTCATATTAGCTTCAATCTCCTATTCACCCCCCTCTACTCGATTGTTAGGCCTCTTGTTGGTTTCCAACAATAACCTGCAATTCTTCCAAACTAACATCCACTAACCGATCATGAAATAATCAAAAGTTTGCCCAATTAGAACCTTAAACTTATCACAGCCTTGCTCATCACTAAAGGGGTCACTCCACTCACCTTCTCTCAATGTGTATAAGAGGGTAAAGACATATCACTCAAGCTCATCAATGAAAGTGAATTACCATAAGCTTGACCATAGACCAAAATCTCCACTGAAACTATTGAATGCATGCAAGAATCAAAAGGTCTTAATTAGGTTGTAATGAGGCCATGGCTAAAGATGTCAGGTGGGGTATAAGAAACAAAGGATCACGCAAAGGGCTATAATAATGCAACCATAAACACAATATCCCCTTGAATTATGAATGGAGCATATAATCACTGTAGTTACACATCAACTCCAAAAAATTTGTGATCTATCATTCTCCCTTTTTTTTCATTCTCTCTATTCTCTTCCTTTATATTTTTTTTCGCATGTCAAGTATTTCCCCAACAAGCAATTACCTTCTCTCAAAAGGGGTACCTGAGACTCAATTATTCCTTTTTTTTCAGAAGAGAGATAAAGAGAATAATGCTTTAAGCTCAATATCAACACTATAACATCTCATCCAAAGAACTACTTTCTCAATTGCACCATTCACAATCCAAAGGGTACCAAAAAGATGTAACATTATGAAAGGGTACCAAGGAAAACAATTATTTCATTAGGCTCAAAATGGGCAACTAAGGGAAAAGTGTTTATCAAAATTGTTGAAGGCCAGAAAAACAGTCCTAAGTGCCTTTATCATATCCATGCATGCAAACAATTATCAGTCTCAAGATGGTCACAGGTCAAGTTCTAGAATTCACAATCAAAGTGAACATCACTCAATATCAAGAAAGAAGAGGGGTTTAAAAAATATTTATTATGTGTTACCCCTATTAGGCTCAAAAACTCACATTTATTGGCTAATTTAATGAAGAGCAAGAATCACAATAAGTTTCAGCTAATTATCAGTATTCGAATGATTATTCATGCAACCATCATTTCAAACAAGAAGATCATCACAGGCTAAGTCACTTTTCAAAAATAATATTCTTAAGGAAACACATTCAGTGCAAGCCAAAACAGATATAAGTCAAATTGCCTAGATAATGAGTCAGTCAAATGCATGAAAAATGAATGAATTTTTTTTTAAATATATGCATGTGAAAAAAAATGAAAAAAATGCATGATAAATGAATGAGAACACTACATGGTCCTAAACTAATATGCAAAATGCAATGCACCCCCCAAGCTTAAATTCTACATTGTCCCAAATGTGGAACAAAAACTCAAGAGGAGGAAAGGGTCATAGTGTGGGATCAGGGAAGTGACCTTGAGAAATGTGCCAGTCATACATGGCTCGCTGCATCCTATTGGATTCCTCAACCATAGAGGCAATCCTATCTAACTCAGAGCGGAGTTCGAAGAACTCAACGCAAGAAGGAGGAGGGGGAGAAGAGCTAGAGGGGCCAGGGGTATCCTCAGGGGCCTCCTCAGCCAAAGGCTATGGATCTATCAAGTACTCCTCCATCATAGGAGGTGGCGCCACAGGAGTGGGAAAGCGCCAATTGGCTGAGATTCGCATAGTGATGCGAGCAGGATCAGGAAGAGGATAAGCAACAGGGTCACCATGGAGGCGAAGACAATAAATATCGCCTTGCTTTACAAGCATATTCATACGAAGGCAAGTGGCTAGATCAAAACGAGTGTCTCCAGGGACCGCAACTAGGCCAGAAACATCATGACCAAGGGCAAGAGCAATGGTGGTAATAAGACCACCAACCACAATGTCTCCCTTCGGCGCTTTGCCAACCTTCTCGAGGTGGCGAACAAGATAAGAGCCGGTATCAAGAGACGTGCCATAGAGCATACCCCAAAGAAATAACAACTCATCGGACCGAACCCCACCGGGTTCACCACGTCCGAAAAGAGTGTATGATAACAATCTGTGGACATACCTAAGACAAGGGTTAGGAAGGAGAGTGGCTTTGGTGGTGTTAGGGTCAAATTCAGTATAAGCTATTTCCTGCCAAAAATTGCGCTCATTAAATCCAGAAGGATAACGACGCTCACCACCAATAGGCAACTGCAGGAGTTGATTAAACTCCGCGAGAGTGAAGACATAATTAGTGTTAAATAATCGAAAGCTAATCTTACCCTCGTTGCACCTTATACCATACAACACATTCACATCCACAGAGCTTAAAAATTCTAAGGTAATTCGGTGATAAGTAAGACTCTTTTTAGTGACAAAACTAGTCCAACCTACCCTATCAACCATCCACTACACATCCTCTAAAATCCCTAAAGTAGCTAAGGTATTTTCATCCATGTAGCGCGTAGGCACAATGGACCTTTGCACTAATGCAATGTACCTAGCCTCTTGGAAAATAATGTTAGAATCAAAAATAATACCATAGGGATTAGCAGAAGGAGGAGGAACTCTATTACCTCTAGAGCGGGAGGATGAAGCTCTGGACGATGAACCACGACTGGCCGGTGCTGCATTGCTCCTTGTTCTTTTGGATGACATTGCTGGACACTGCTTTTTTTTTTAAATTACAGCAGTGGAGGATTTTTTTTTTGGGTTGAAAACTGAATCTGGGGCTAAGGGCTATTGGGGCTGGGTCGATCTAGGTGAGGGTGGCGGCTGGGGTTAGAGGAGGTGGTTGGGTTAGGTTGGGACTGGTGTTCGCGGTGGGGGCGCGGTGAACGGCTACGGGCTGGGGAGAGAGAAGGGAGAAGGACGGCTGGGTTGGACGGCGGTTATGGACGGAGGGTGGAAGCTGCGGTTAGAGGAGGTGGGAGGTGGCTAGGGTTTAATTGGGGGGAAGGGATCTGAAACAAATTTTTCATTTTTTTTTGGATTGGACGCGCCACGGGCGTGGCAAGTGCCATGGCTTGCCCGTGGTGCCCTGGAGATGAGAACGAGCAGAGGGGAACGCTGCCACGGGCGTGGCATACGCCACGGCTTGCCCGTGGCAACCTGGGTAACAACACGAGGAAGCCTTCTAAGCTCCACGGGCATGGTACGCACCACGGCTAGCCCGTGGAGCTTTCTGTGAGAATTGCCACGGGCGTGGTACCTGCCACGGCCTGCCCGTGGCACACTGATTTTTTTTTTTTCAGAGCCCCGTGGCCATGGTAGGTACCGTGGCCTCCCCACGGTTCTTCAAATTAATTCTTTTTCTTCCCAAATCAACACTTTTACGCTTCAAATCAACTCCTTTTTGCTGCAACCTCTTATAATCCTACAAAATAAAGACGAAACCCCAGTAATATAACATAACAAAATCCTAAAAATCAACAAAATAAAGCACGAAAGCGATTTAAAACTTGGGTTGCCTCCCAAGAAGCGCTTATTTAAGGTCCTAAGCTTGATCTCTCACTATAATCACTCTGAGACAGATGGATTGAGAAGGTACTGTGTGTTCCCATCCTCAATAGGCTCTCCAATCAAGTAGTGCTTCAATCTTTGTCCATTGACTTTGAAAGCTCCAGTGGCTTCACTCCACACCTCTATAGCACCATAAGGGTAGACTTGCTTCACTCGGAATGGTCCTGACCATCTGGACCGAAGCTTGCCTGGGAAGAGCTTCAAACGAGAGTTAAAGAGTAACACAGAGTCACCCTCTTTGAACTCTCTTCGAAGGATTCTCTTGTCATGCCAACGCTTTGTATTCTCCTTGTAAATCTTGGCATTCTCGTATGCATCAAGCCTCAACTCCTCAAACTCATTAAGATGAAGCTTCCTCTTCTCACCAGCTTCCTTCAAGTCAAAGTTGAGAAACTTTATTTCCCACAAAGCTTTGTGCTCCAACTCAACAGGAAGGTGGCAAGGCTTTCCATAGATCAACCGAAACGGGTTCATACCAATAGGAGTTTTATAAGCAGTGCGGTATGCCCAAAGAGCATCATCAAGTTTCAAAGACCAATCCTTGCGGGATTTAGCCACTGTTCTCTCCAAAATACTCTTGATTTCTCTATTGGAAACCTCCACCTGGCCACTGGTCTGAGGGTGATAAGGAGTAGCAACCTTATGGGTTACCCCAAACTTCTTCAGGAGACTCTCAAATTGTTTTTCAATGAAGTGTGAGCCTCCATCACTGATAACTGCTCTAGGAACTCCAAATCTGGGGAAGATGACTCTCTTGAAGAGCTTTATCACAGTCTTGGCATCATTGGTTGGAGACGCAATTGCCTCCACCCATTTGGACACATAATCAACTACTACGAGAATATACTTGTTGTTGCATGAGGATGGGAATGGTCCCATATAGTCAACTCCCCAAACATCAAATATCTCCACTTCAAGAATGTTGTTTAGAGGCATTTCATTTCTTCTGGAGATATTACCCGTCCTTTGACAAGCATCACATGAGAGCACAAACTTCCTTGCGTCCTTGAACAATGATGGCCAATAGAATCCAGATTGAAGGACCTTTGCAGATGTTTTTGAGGTGCTGGCATGTCCACCATACACAGAGGCATGACAGTGAAAAAGGATATTCTTCACTTCTTCCTCAGGAACACATCTTCTATATATACCATCAGCACACCTCTTATAAAGTAGAGGTTCTTCTGAGACGTAATGCTTCACATCAGAAAAGAACTTCTTCTGTTGGTAGCTCAACTCAGGTGGTAGCACTCCGCAAGCTAGATAATTAACGAAGTCTGCGTACCATAGAGCATCCACCTTAGAAAGAGCCAACAGTTGCTCATCAGGGAAAGAATCATCAATGGGCATCTCATCTGTATCATCAAGATCAATATTATGAGGCAATCTGGAGAGGTGATCTGCAACCACATTTTCAACACCTTTCTTGTCTCTGATTTCAAGATCAAATTCTTGAAGAAGAAGGATCCATCTGATAAGTCGTGGTTTGGCATCCTTCTTACTCAACAAGTACTTGATTGCTGAATGATCAGTGTAGACGATCACCTTCGAGCCAATAAGGTAGGAGCAGAACTTCTCAAAGGCAAAGACAACTGCCAACAGTTCCTTCTCAGTTGTTGCATAGTTGACTTGAGCATCATCCAAGGTCTTGCTGGCTTAGTATATGGTATGGATCTTCTTGTCTTTCCTCTGTCCAAGCACTGCTCCAATGGCAGGTCACTCGCATCACACATCAGCTCAAAGGGCAAACTCCAATCAGGTGCCTGAATGATAGGAGCAGAGATCAAAGCTTTCTTCAACCTGTAAAAGGCATCTAGGCAATCCTGGTTAAAATCAAATGGCATATCCTTAATCAACAAATTAGTTAAAGGTTTAGTAATCTTAGAAAAGTCTTTGATAAACCTTCTATAAAAACCAGCATGCCCCAAAAAACTCCGCACTCCCTTGAGGGAAGTGGGTGGGGGCATTTTCTCAATTACCTCAACCTTTGCTCTATCTACTTCTATGCCTCGTTCGGACACTAAGTGTCCTAACACAATAACTTCTCTTACCATGAAGTGGCATTTTTCCCAATTTAAAACCAGTTAATCTCATGACATCTCTGAAACACTTTGGAAAGATTAGCCAAACAATTATCAAAGCTAGTGCCATAAACAGAGAAATCATCCATGAAAACTTCCATTGTATTTTCAATAAAATCAGAGAAGATAGCAGTCATACAGCACTGAAAGGTAGCAGGAGCATTACAAAGACCAAAGGGCATACTTCTATAGGCAAATGTGCCATAAGGACAAGTAAAAGTTGTTTTCTCTTGGTCTTGAGGGTGAATGGGGATTTGGTGAAATCCCGAATACCCATCCAAATAGCACAAATGTGAATGCTTTGCTAACCTTTCAAGCATCTGGTCAATGAAAGGGAGGGGGAAGTGATCTTTTCTAGTTGCTTTGTTTAGCTTCCTATAGTCAATACACATCCTCCATCCTGTGACTGTTCTAGTGGGGATTAATTCATTATTATCATTCTTCACAACAGTCATTCCCCCTTTCTTAGGTACTACTTGCACAGGACTAACTCATTCACTATCAGAGATAGGATAAATCACACCAGCATCAAGCAATTTAAGTATTTCCTTTTTCACTACCTCTTGCATGTTAGGATTTAATCTTCTTTGAGGTTCAACGGAGGGCCTATGACCCTCCTCCATTAATATCCTATGCATGCAAAGTGAAGGACTAATTCATTTTATATCACTAATGGTATATCCAATGACTGCTTTATGCAACCTAAGTTCTCTAAGTAATTTTTCAATTTCAAGCTTGCTTAGATTAGTATTAACAATCACTGGATATGTAGAGTTAGGTCCAAGGAATTCATACCTGAGCAATGAAGGGAGAGGTTTAAGTTCTACCTTTGGTGCTTTGTCTTCCTTCCAATCTGATGACTTGGCTTCAGCTTCCAGCTTTTCATATGTATTCCTATGAGATGGTAGAGGTGGATTTGCTTCAAGTAGTGTAGCATAGCGGGCGGCTTCAGCATCATCAACTTCATTAGAGAACTCGCCAACCAAACACCGCTCGAGTGGATCTTTAGAGCGATACTTGAATGCTTTGTCAGTCACCACTTGATGCAATAAATCTATTATGCAGCATGAGTCCCCAAGAGATGGTTGTTTGACCACATTTGATATATCAAACTCAACCTTCTCTTCACCAATAGTTAGTGAAAGCTTGTCATTCTTCACATCAATAATAGCACCAGCAGTGGCCAAGAAAGGCCTTCCAAGGAGGATTGGAATGGAGGTATCTTCTTCCATCTCAAGAACCACAAAATCAACTGGAATAAAGAAGTTACCCACCTTGATAGGAACATCCTCCAAGACACCCACTGGGAATTTGACTGAGCGATCAACCAATTGCAATGAAATTCTTGTGGGTTTCATCTCACCAATATCAAGCTTCTTGCACACTGAGAGAGGCATTAGGCTAACACTAGCCCCAAGATCACATAAAGCGCGGTCAAAAGACACATTCCCAATAAGGCATGGAATGGAAAAGCTACCTGGGTCTTTGAGCTTTGGAGGCAATTTATTTTGAATTATTGCACTGCACTCCTCAGTCAAAGCCACTGTCTCACAATCTTCAAGCTTCCTCTTGTTGGAAATAATATCTTTCAAGAACTTTGCATATTATGGCATTTGTAGTAGAGCTTCAGTGAATGGTATGGTGATAGACAACTTCTTCAGAACTTCAAGGAACTTGCCAAACTGCTTCTCTAGCTTCACCTTAGCCAATCTTTGAGGGAAAGGAATAGGTGGTTTGTAAGGGGCAGGAGGAGTATAAGTGGACTCCTCAGATTTTTCATCAACCACACCTTTTCCTTCTCTCTTCTGGGATAGCTCTTCAAGTAGGATTCTCATGTTTTGATGCTAACAATCTCTCTCCAAGCAACAACATTGGCAACAAGCAAGCTACACCACATGAAGATTAGAATTAGGATTTTTATTAATTCTATTTCAATGTAATCTTTATTTTTATGCAATGCATCTCATTGGTGTGGGTAGCTTAGGTGATTTTAAGAATATTTAAATAATGTTTGATTAAGAGTGAAGATACTTTAAATCGTGATTAAATAGCTCTATTAAAAGTTTTGTGAAAATCCTTTTAGAAAAACCTTGTTTTTATTCAGATTCTGATCAGTTTACTCGAGTAATGAGTATTGGGTCACTCGAGTAATTTATGTCATGACAGGTTAATCGAGTAATGGTTTACGCATCACTCGAGTAACTTAATCTGACATGTTTTAATCGAGTGATGTTATATGGTTTACTCGAGTAATTCAATCAGTGTTTGAAAATTTTAAAAGGACTTAATTTTCTCTTTCACAAGTGATACACATTTCATTCTTACAATTTTCTATACACTTTCAAAAGCAATTCAAGAGCTATTTTACATCTTTCAAGTGCTATCAAGATTCAACAAAGAACTTTTCATTCTTCACTCTATTTCTCTCATTGTTCAAATATTCTTGAGATCATAATTTTTGTTCTTAGTGGTTGTTGAAGATTTGCAATTTATGATTGCATCATTGAAGTTTCAACACAAGTGAAGAATCTCACAAGGAAGACTTTGAGGATTAAATCAAAGCAAGAAAAGAGGATTGGTTGGAAGCATCTTCAATCAATTAGCAAGGAAATCTAGAATTCTCAAAAGGGGTAGATTAGATCAAAGTGTTTGGTACACACTTTGAGTTGGGTTTTAAGATAGGAGAACTAAGAATCTAGTTGCATCTTAAAACATTGTAAAATCTACATTTGAAGATTTCTAGTGAAGAATCTCTCTTGATTCAAGAGGGGACTGGAGTAGCTTTCAAGTGGGTGAAAGTGAACCAGGATAAATCCTTGTGTCTCTTTTATTTTCATTCCTTGTATTGCATTAATTCATTAACAATTGCATTTTTAGGTTAGAATTGGGGTTTTCTTAATTCTACTCAATTGATCTAAAATTGCATGTTAATATTACTTAAAGTTGTTCATATTAATCACTCATAATTTGTTGAATCATCATAGCATTGTTATTCTTGAAGAACTCTATTGAAAACTGAGTTTTAATTGAATTTTACCCAGTTTACTCGAGTAAAGTTCTTGTCACTCGAGTAATCTGCTTTCAGTTTATGAACAATACTCGAGTAGGTTTTCTGTTACTCGAGTGATTTAAAAATAGCTTTCGTAATACTCGAGTGATTTGCTGAATACTCGAGTGAAATTATTTTTGCTTGCGTATTACTCGAGTGAAGTCTTGAGTTACTCGAGTAATCTGACTTGAATTTTTTAAGAAAATTTATTTTCATAAAATCATTCTCTTAGGTGGACGAAAAATCTGTAATAAAGCTTCAATATTCTATTCACCCCCCTCTAGACTATATTGAGCCGCTTGTTGGTTTCCAACAAGTGGTATCAGAGCTCGGACGAAAAATCCGAGCCTTAAAAAGCTTTTTCGAAAAGATCCTTTTACTTGGAAACAATGGGCTCAATTTCAAATCCTTTTGGTGGTGAAGGAACTTCCATTAATCGTCCTCCACTATTCAATGGTGAGGGTTACTCTTATTGGAAGGTCCGCATGAAATTTTTTATTCAAGCCATAGATATGGAAATTTGGAACGCCATAGAGAATGGACCTTTTGTTCCTCAAACGAAAGTAAATGATGTTGTTTCGGTCAAACCACAATCGAGTTGGGACAATGATGATAAGAAGAAAGTTGCATTTGATTTAAAAGCTAAAAATATCATCACGTCCGCTCTTTCTTATGATGAGTTCTTTCGAGTATCTCAATGTGTTGATGCTAAACAAATGTGGGACACATTACAAGTCACACATGAGGGCACTTCGGAGGTTAGAAGGGCTAGGCTAAATACACTCATGCATGAATATGAACTCTTTCGTATGCTACCTAATGAAAATATAGGTGACATGCAAAAGCGGTTCACTCATATCATAAATCATCTTTCTGCACTTGGAAAAGTTATTACTAATGGTGAAGTTGTTAATAAGATTTTGAGATGTCTTAGCAGGGAATGGCAACCTAAGGTGACGGCCATTATGGAAGCTAGAGATGTGGATCAAATTGACTTAGCAACTTTATTCGGAAAGCTTCAAGAGCATGAAATAGAGCTTGGACGGTTATCCATGAATGAAGATGCCGATAGAAAGAAAAAGGGGATTGCTCTTAAATCAACTTCAAAATCTCTTAAGGCACAAGAGGAAAACTCTCAAGTGGATGACTCAGACTCCGATATAGATGATGAGACCCTTGGCTTGCTAGTTAAAAAGCTTGGTAGGTTCTTTAAGATAAAGGGAAACTTTAATAAGAATAGACAAAGAGATTCTAAGGACTCTCAACCAAGAAATAAGACTAACAAGGATCACATCAAGTGTCATGGGTGTGGAAAGCTTGGTCACTATCGATCAAAATGCCCAACTCATTCTAAGAAGTCGGAAGGTGACAATTCTAAGTTCAACTCATCTAAAGGAAAAAGGGCTTACATAGTATGGGATGAAGAGGAGAGTCAATCAACATCTAGCTCATCGGATGATGAAGAACTTGCAAATCTATGTTTGATGACGAAGCTTGATGAAGAGGAATCTTCGAGCATTAAATCAAGTGAGAACATCAATGAGGTAGATTATCTTTCCGATGCTAGCTCTAGTTCTAATTCTCCTTCATTCAATGAATTGTACAATGTGTATGTAGAGATGCATAAAGAGTTGAAGAAACTTGCTAAAATAAATGTTGAAAGAAAGAATTTCATAATGAAGCAACATGAAAAGATAATTGAACTTCAAAAAGATTTAGAAGAACTTAAGCTTCAAAATGAAACTCTTGAACTCATTTATGCAAACTCTACATGCAATTGTGAATTGAAATCAAATGAGACTCCATCTTGTGAAAATTGCAAGTCTTTGGAAAAAGAAGTTTTTAATTTGAATGATCGACTTGCAAGGCTCATGAAAGGAGATACTTCATTAGATCATTTGCTTTCAACTCAAAGGAACAATAGCAATAGATCAGGTCTTGGCTATACCAAACCTAAGAAACGCAATTATCGCAAAGTTGGTGGATTTTCAAAGAATAAGATTTCTAAAAACCCAACTTGCCATTATTGTGGGATCTTTGGGCATACCACGAATAAATGTAATATAAAGAAATTTGGTATACCAAGCGGAGAATATATTTGGATCGTTAAGGGGACTTCTCCCCATGCTAACAACAAAGGACCCAAGACCACTTGGGTACCTAAGTCAACCAAATGATATCTTTCTTGTAGGTGTGTCTTCGAACCAAAGAGCGTAAATGGTACTTGGATAGTGGTTGTTCGAGACACATGACGGGAGACAAAACGCACTTCATGGAACTTACTCCGAAAAATGGTGGATTTGTGACATACGGCGACAACAACAAGGGCAAAATTCTAGGAGTCGGGAAGATCGGTAACGTATCTAACCTTGTCATAGAAAATGTTCTATACGTAGAAGGCTTAGAACACAACTTGCTTAGTATAAGCCAACTATGCGATATGGGCAATTATGTGACTTTTACTCCGGAATTATGCTTCATTAAGTCTTCTATAGATGATAGTGTTAAGTTTGTTGGTCGTCGCTCTAATAACACTTACTTAATTGATTTGGATGAGATAACTTCACTATTTTCAAAATGTTTCAAATCTTTTGATGATGAAATTCGTCTTTGGCATAGACGAATTGCTCATGTGAATGTGAATCAATTAAACAAACTTTTACGAAAAGATTTAGTGATTGGTTTGCCTAAACTAAATTTTAAGCTTGATGGCATTTGTGACTCTTGTCAAAAGTGCAAGCAAGTTAAAAGTTCTTTTAAACCTAAAAATATGATAAGCACAACAAAGCCTTTGGAGCTCATCCATATGGATTTGTTTGGCCCTTCACAAATTAAAAGTTTAGGTGGCAATTACTATGGATTTGTTTTAGTAGACGATTTTACTAGATTCACATGGACTTTATTTTTATTCGCAAAAAGTGAAGTTTATAAATGTTTTAAAAAGTTTGCCAAACTCATCCAAAATCAACTAAGTTTGAAAATTGTGTCTATTAGAAGTGACCACGGAGGTGAGTTTGAAAACACTAGGATTGATGCGTTTTGTGATAAGTTTGGTATTGATCATCAATTTTCGGCCCCTAGAACTCCGGAGCAAAACGGAGTTGTAGAAAGGAAAAATAGAATATTAGTGGAACTTGCTCGTACTATGTTGAAAGAATCAAATGTTCCTAAATATTTTTGGGCCGATGCGGTAAACACTGCTTGTTATGTGCTTAATAGGGTTCTTATTTGTCCGCATTTAAATAAAACACCTTATGAACTTTTAAAAGGGCGAAAGCCAAATATTTCACATTTTCATGTTTTTGGGTGTAAGGTGTTTGTTTTAAATAACGGAAAGGAACCGATCGGCAAGTTTGACTCCAAAGCCGACGAAGGCATATTCATAGGTTATTCAACTCATAGCAAAGCATATAGAGTCTACAATAAAAGAACATTAACCGTTGAGGAATCCGTGCATGTTGTATTTGATGAATCTTCGAAAGAAGATTGTGTTGTTTCTTGTGATGATGATAATATAGGTACATATTTGGATCATGAGAAGTCAACTTCACAACAAATGGAAGAGAATCAAATTGAAGATGGAGAGGTGCAAGCACAAGATAAAGACTTAGCACAAGAGATTCAATCTCAATTACCAATAGCTTGGAAATCAAACAAAAATCATCCGATTTCTAACATCTTAGGTGACATTGCGAAGGGAGTGGTAACTCGACGCACTTTAAATAATTTTTGTTATTATGTTGCCTTTGTATCTCAAATAGAACCTAAGAGTATCAAAGAGGCTCTTCAAGATGATCATTGGATTATGGCCATGCAAGAAGAATTAAATCAATTTGAAAGAAACCAAGTTTGGGAGCTTGTGCCAAAATCCGATGATCGTCCTGTAATTGGTACTCGGTGGATCTATAGGAATAAGTTATATGAATCGGGTATTATTGTTAGGAATAAAGCTAGGTTGGTAGCACAAGGTTATAGTCAAGAAGAAGGAATCGATTACGATGAGACATATGCTCCTGTTGCTAGACTAGAAGCTATTCGTATTCTTCTCGCTTTTGCTTCGATAATGAATTTTAAATTGTATCAAATGGATGTTAAGAGCGCCTTTCTTAACGGATACATTCAAGAGGAAGTTTACGTGTCACAACCTCCCGGATTCGAGAGTTTTGAGCATCCGGATTACGTTTTCAAACTGAAAAAGGCTTTGTACGGTTTGAAACAAGCTCCTAGAGCTTGGTACGACCGACTAAGCAATTTTTTATTACAAAAAGGTTTTAAACGAGGCACTGTTGACACTACACTTTTTATTGAACGTTCCGGTAAGGATATTTTATTGGTTCAAATATATGTTGACGATATTATATTTGGTGCTACTAACGATAACTTGTGTAAGAAGTTTTCAGACTTGATGCAAAGCGAATTCGAGATGTCGATGATGGGAGAGCTTACATTCTTTCTTGGCCTTCAAATAAAGCAGCTTAATGATGGCATTTATATTCATCAGAGTAAATATTGTAGAGAGCTTCTCAAACGTTTTGGGATGGATTCGTGCAAATCCGCTTCTACACCAATGAGCGTTGCATGCTACCTAGATCAAGATGAGGCTGGAAAAGCGGTAGAGGTAACGAAGTATCGTGGTATTATTGGTAGTTTGTTATACTTAACTGCATCTAGGCCTGACATCATGTTTAGTGTATGTATGTGTGCACGTTTTCAAGCAAAACCGAAAGAGTCGCATCTAACTGCTGTCAAAAGAATTATGAAATACTTAAAGTGTACAACGAATACTGGACTTTATTATCCTAGGGATGCTTTTCTAAAACTTATAGGTTATTCGGACTCTGACTTTGCTGGTTGTAAAGTTGAGCGAAAAAGTACAAGCGGAACATGCCATTTAATTGGTAATTCACTTGTATCGTGGTTTTCCAAAAAGCAAAACTGTGTTGCTTTATCAACCGCGGAGGCCGAATACATAGCTGCAGGTAGTTGTTGTGCACAACTTTTATGGATGAAACAGCTGTGACGGAAAAGAAAAATAACTGGTGTCTTAATGATTCGCACATTAGTTATATGAAAATTGCTTGGCATAGGGAAAGTCGCACTTGGTTATGGAAATCACAGATTAAGGAAATGGCTGAAGCTGCAAAGGCTGCAAGAGCTTCGGGCTCTAGGAAAAGGACTTTACTTGGTGATAGGGCTGGTGCATCTTCTTCTGCTCCTCCTCCTTCTACTGATCCGATGAATACTGATCGTGTTGAGGACTATATAAATTTGGACAATCTTGGTACTCCATTTGATGCACAGGCTGCTCATGAGTCATTGGTTCAACACATCAATGCTCAATTTACTCAGTTGGAGATGAGACAGGATGTGAAGAATATTGCCATGGAGCATCGTTTAATGGATTATATGTCTGGCCTCTTTTCTCACCATATCCCTCCTCCTCCACCTGATTCCTAGCCCTGTGGATGCTGCTGATGTTTTGCTGTTGCTTTCTGTTTCATGTTTCATATGCATATTTCTGACTATGTTATGTTTATGTTTCTGTTTCCTGTTTATGACTCTGTTGCTACTACGTTTTAGGGCCTTGTGTATGGTCTAGTTTGCTTAGTTTCGTTTGATTATTTGCTATGGTTGATGTCTTTTTGCTTTACACTGTGATTTGCTGCATAATATGATACTCTGATATTATGGATTATGGTGCTATATTCGTTGTGTTTTTATATTCGTTGTGGCACTATTGTGGTTTATTTTGGTATTGTCTTTATTGTTATTTTTTTTTATACCATTGTGATCTACTTACCTTCCACTTTTGGCAAAGGACTTTTCTCACAATTCTTATCTTTTTAATGATGCCAAAAGGGGGAGAATATTTTGTTGATGTTGTTCTTGTAGGTTAAGTTTTATTATATTTTTCCTAGGTGTTTTACATTTAGGGGGAGTATGTTAAAACTTAGTGCTTAATTGAAAAGGAGGTTTGTCATCATCAAAAAGGGGGAGTTTGTAGGATTCTCATGTTTTGATGCTAACAATCTCTCTCCAAGGAACAACATTGGCAACAAGCAAGCTACACCACATGAAGATTAGAATTAGGATTTTTATTAATTCTATTTCAATGTAATCTTTATTTTTATGCAATGCATCTCATTGGTGTGGGTAGCTTAGGTGATTTTAAGAATATTTAAATAATGTTTGATTAAGAGTGAAGATACTTTAAATCGTGATTAAATAGCTCTATTAAAAGTTTTGTGAAAATCCTTTTAGAAAAACCTTGTTTTTATTCAGATTCTGATCAGTTTACTCGAGTAATGAGTATTGGGTCACTCGAGTAATTTATGTCATGATAGGTTAATCGAGTAATGGTTTACGCATCACTCGAGTAACTTAATCTGACATGTTTTAATCGAGTGATGTTATATGGTTTACTCGAGTAATTCAATCAGTGTTTGAAAATTTTAAAAGGACTTAATTTTCTCTTTCACAAGTGATACACATTTCATTCTTACAATTTTCTATACACTTTCAAAAGCAATTCAAGAGCTATTTTACATCTTTCAAGAGCTATCAAGATTCAACAAAGAATTTTTCATTCTTCACTCTATTTCTCTCATTGTTCAAATATTCTTGAGATCATAATTTTTGTTCTTAGTGGTTGTTGAAGATTTGCAATTTATGATTGCATCATTGAAGTTTCAACGCAAGTGAAGAATCTCACAAGGAAGACTTTGAGGATTAAATCAAAGCAAGAAAAGAGGATTGGTTGGAAGCATCTTCAATCAATTAGCAAGGAAATCTAGAATTCTCAAAAGGGGTAGATTAGATCAAAGTGTTTGGTACACACTTTGAGTTGGGTTTTAAGATAGGAGAACTAAGAATCTAGTTGCATCTTAAAACATTGTAAAATCTACATTTGAAGATTTCTAGTGAAGAATCTCTCTTGATTCAAGAGGGGACTGGAGTAGCTTTCAAGTGGGTGAAAGTGAACCAGGATAAATCCTTGTGTCTCTTTTATTTTCATTCCTTGTATTGCATTAATTCATTAACAATTGCATTTTTAGGTTAGAATTGGGGTTTTCTTAATTCTACTCAATTGATCTAAAATTGCATGTTAATATTACTTAAAGTTGTTCATATTAATCATTCATAATTTGTTGAATCATCATAGCATTGTTATTCTTGAAGAACTCTATTGAAAACTGAGTTTTAATTGAATTTTACCCAGTTTACTCGAGTAAAGTTCTTGTCACTCGAGTAATCTGCTTTCAGTTTATGAACAATACTCGAGTAGGTTTTCTGTTACTCGAGTGATTTAAAAATAGCTTTCGTAATACTCGAGTGATTTGCTGAATACTCGAGTGAAATTATTTTTGCTTGCGTATTACTCGAGTGAAGTCTTGAGTTACTCGAGTAATCTGACTTGAATTTTTTAAGAAAATTTATTTTCATAAAATCATTCTCTTAGGTGGACGAAAAATCTGTAATAAGGCTTCAATATTCTATTCACCCCCCTCTAGACTATATTGAGCCGCTTGTTGGTTTCCAACACTTCATTCACTGTGTCTTCGCTACTTGGGCTTTCAAGGACTTTTCCACTTCTTAGAGTTATTGTCTTGCAATGCTCACTAGGATTTGTCTCTGGTTGGCCTGGAAGTGTGCCTGGAGCTCTTGTAGATGAGGCTGCTAATTGTGCAATTTGAGTCTCTATCATCTTGTTGTGAGCTGCTTGTCAACCTTACCAGCCAACACACTCAAAGCATCAACTCTAGAGGAGAGATGTTTCAATTCATTTGTCTCGATCACTCCTGCAGTGGATGAAGAAGTTGATCTTTCTCTTGAATATCGCCTGCGGCTGAGAGAAATTTTGTCAAGCAAATCAAATGCCTCATCTGCATTCTTATCCATGAAAGAACCATTAGTGACGGAGTCAAGATTCATCTGAGATTCTGGTGTCAAACCATTGTAGAAAGTTTGCACCAAAAGAGGTCTGGGAAACTTATGATGAGGACACTTCTGCAGTGGAAACTTAAATTGCTCCCAAGCATCATAAAGAGTCTCTCCTTCTTTTTGCATGAAGGACATGATTTGGCCTCTGTACTCCGCAGTCTTCACAGGTGGAAAATATTGGGTAAGGAAGTACTCTGCCAACTTGTCCCATTCGGTGAAGTAACCTTGTGGAAAAGCCTCCAACCAAGCATGTGCATCACCTTTTAGTGAAAATATAAACAGCTTCAGTCTGATATGGTCAGATGAGACTCCATTGGCCTTCACAGTGTCACAATATCGGAGGAAGTTGTCGACATGGACAGTAGGATCTTCTGCAGGTGAGCCTCCAAATTGATTCTGCTGGACCGCATTAATCAAGCTCATCTTGATCTCAAAGTTGTTGGCTTCAATGGGTGGGACGACCACACTAGATTGTAGCCCTTTGATGGAAGGGGTCCCATAATCCTTCAATGGCGTGTGATTTTCATTCTGCACCATTGTTAGATTTTCAGGTCTTTGTTATCTCCTTCTTCTATTCCTTCTTCTATGAAAAGTCCTCTCAATCTCAGGATCTGCTTGAACAGGTGTCCCAAGTCTGATGCTTCGCATAAAAGAAAAAGAATTCCTGTGGAAAAAAAGAGAAAACAAAACAAACTAGAAAAAGAGGTTTAGTCTAATCAACTTATAATAACAGTTAATATTAACAAAGAAAAATCCCCGGCAACGGCACCAAAAACTTGATAGCCCCGCAAGCGCACAGGTTATCGTAGTAATAAAAAGTATCGTATCCGCAGGGATTTTGTTGTTAAATACCAACAAATTATAAGCACCAATTATCTAAACCGGATTAGTAGAAAATTAAAAATAAAATTTAGAGATTGATTTTTGGGAAAAATAAAATAAAATAAAATCTAAAGGATTGGATTGAGATTTGGATTGGGAAATTTCCAAGGATTGGTTTCACCACATATCCGCATTGACAATCTTTAGTGATATCTCTTTTATTTAGCTAGATTTATTTTTAGGGTGAATTATCCTAATGTAGAATACTAGCTCCTTTCAGAGTCTTAGCAACGTACCTAATGAGGCCTGATTCCTACTTTCGTGGTAATTAGGGTACATTAAATCCATTAAGTTCTATGATAATTCAGGGAATCCCCTCAAGAATTAAAACTACTTTCGTGATTTAAGTTCCTAAGTTAAATTTTGGTATTTTCTAATACTAAGGTTCACCTTTCGGTACTTCCCTTAATATCTGGGATCATGTAATTGTGGAGCTCTACACAACCAAAAGCATTAAGCTCACCAAAATTAAATAAAAATAGAATCTAGCATAAATAAAAGGTAAAATATTAAATCCTCATGTCAATGCCTCCATGGGCTAATCCTAATCCTCATAAAAAGGGAACACTCACTACTCATGTTCATGATACAAATTAAAAAATAAGAATAAGACATACTAA
Source organism: Crotalaria pallida (assembly GCA_037953625.1). NCBI lineage: Eukaryota > Viridiplantae > Streptophyta > Magnoliopsida > Fabales > Fabaceae > Crotalaria > Crotalaria pallida. Next base: position 96,130,533 of record CM075655.1, read on the forward strand.
AGTAGGAATAACCAAAAGTTGAGAGGAGGAGAATTTCTTCTGTCTTCAATCGCCTTCCAGATCTTCCTTGAGAGAAATATGTTGTGTTATGTCTTCAATCCTTGTTTTCTAATTATATATCTTCTCATCAAATCTAATCTTCTAAATCAAATCTATCTACAAGGGTTTCTATCTTTTACAAGTTATCTGCTACTTTTTCCAAATTCGGGCCCAAATTGATTAATTAGGCCCAATGACTTATCTTCCTTCTCAAAGCCTCCAAATCTCTTTTTTTCTATACAATTGCTCCCAAAAGCTCTTTAATATTTTGTCAATGATAAATTCTTTACTTTCTAAAGCTCCAAGCTTCCAAATTATAACCTGCACATCAAAAACACCAAAAACCTTTTCAAGTGAAATATGAACTAAATGCATGCTAAATTAAAATAAAATACCTAAATAAATATTAAAATAAATACAAACTAATAGAAAAATAATATGCATGATACGCACACATAAAAAACCAAATAAATAGTTTAGCCTAAATAATACTATAGTTTTTGATATAAACTTATTCGTTATAGATTTCTTGCTTTATGTCTTAAGACAAATCTTAGAAAAACCATTTATTTATACAACTACTAAAATGTAAAGTAAACGTGGGCTGTTGGCCATGGGTTTGGGTCTTAACGTAGAGTATGAAGCCCGTGTAGTATGGGAGTCAAGTCAGAAATAGGTGTCGGGTCTTGAAACGCACGCACTCTTTATACTTTTTTGGTCTTTCCTTGAAATTTCTCAACACACGCCTCCACGTTCCCTTCCCTTTTTTATTTCGCTCCTTTCTCGCACCCTATAAATACAACTCTTGCACTTTTCTCTCTTCTCAAATCCAAACCCAAAAACCCCTTCTCCATTCTCACTTCTCAAGTTAAAAGGCAATCGTTGAAAATGAATGCGTTGAAGTCTTTTTATTTCTTCATTCTGAGTTTAGTGCTTTTGGCCATATCTGACATCGGTCACGCCCACGACTTAGCTCCTTCCCCCGCACCTGCTCCTTCAAATGATGGTTAGTCGTAATTATTCTCTTATTTTCAAATGATAAGAAAAAAACTAATTTCACACTAGATTGGTTGATTTTATTTAATTTTTTAAATTTATAAAATAAATAAAGGTATTTTAGGAAGAATTATTAGAATGAAACAAAAATTAGATAAAATAACAATTTGAGGCTAGCATAGATGGTAAGAAATTTGTTGCTAATTTATTTGATCCCGCCTCTTACGAATGTAAGAGCCTTGCTGGGAGATTAGCCCCCGAAAGGGCACCCAGTTGCACGAGTGGATACCTTGGCAAACCTAAAAAAGATAAGATAACAATTTTTTGAGATGTTTTAAAAAAGTAGCATTGAGAATGAAACAAAATTTAAAAAATTATAATTTTGCTTATATTTTAAATCTAAGATAAATACTACATCCGTCCCTAGTTATAAGGCCCTCTTGGGAGATTTCACGTCCATTAAGAAAGTGAAATAATTTAGTTAATTGTATTGAAAATGTGAACTTTTGATATGTATTTTCAAAATTACCTCTATTAATATTATTGAGAATTTAAAAAGTGTTAAACAAATAGGGGTGTTTGTGAAAAAAAAAATAATTAGTGCTCATTGAAAATTGGTAAAAGACCTTATAATTAGGGACAAATAAAAGTGTTAAGATGACCTTATAATTAGAGACGGAGGGAGTATGTTCTTTCTTATATTTTAAAGAGAGAAGTACTTCTCCAAGAAATTTATTTTTACATTTGTCACGTTTGGAAATTTATGAACACTAACTTTTTTTTTTACCCAAAGAGTTGAGAAATTAATGATTACAAGAAAAAAAGAGTTAATTTATTGAAAATCAGCACAATTACTGATTTATTTTTGTAAAATAGAACAAATAAATAAAAACTGTCCAACTATAATTTACCTTTTCGTTTTCTTGTTTTTTTTTTTTGTCTTTCAATTTTTATTACTAAATAATTTTTTTTATTGCAGGGACTGCGGTTGATCAAGGAATTGCATACCTTCTCATGCTGGTAGCGCTGGCAATCACATACATGTTCCACTGATTTTTGTTGTACTCAATTATCATAATTCTTTATAGAATATTTTTTTCTCTGAAATATTAGGGAAGAATATTTAGTATTTTTTATTTTAAATATAATTAATTTTTTTTTTGGTTTACATGGGAGGTCTGGGACTAGAACTCATGACCTGGGGAGGGAGAAATCCTAAATGTCCATGCAGCTACCAACTAGGTTGTCTTACGCGGACAATATAATTAATTCTTTGATATGGTACATTTCTCGCATACAATGTTTTCTTCCTTTCCTTTCAGTGCTCTCCCTTTGCCCCGCTGGTTTTTCTCAACCCTTCCTTCTTCGTATACGCGGTTTTGCTTTTTCTTCTATATAGGATAACAAGAGTTTAAAATTTCTAGTTTTTACTATAACTTCTGAGAGAACTTATTAAGAAATATATGCCGTTTTAAAAGTTTTATACCAATTAAAAAAAATTATTTAATATTTCAAATTTTAAAAGAATTATAAGACAACTCTATTATATTAGTAACATATATTTTGAAATAAATTAAAAATATTAAAATGATAAATAAGTCTTGTTAACAAGGTCCTAAGCTTACAAAATATAAAAATAATCATAAATCAACCTTTTTTCTTTTATCAGGAAGATAAAAACATTTTTTAAAATTTTTTCACCTGGTTCTTTAACAAGTGCTATTAGTCACTTGTTAGCATTTAAGTTAGTAGCTTGTAGAAAAGAAAAAGTGTAAAAATGACAGTAAAAATATTGAAATGGAAGAGTTAAAACAAATAATGAAAAATGAACCTTTCTTAAATAAATAAAAAAACAACTAATAAATAATTAATAATGAAAAGAATGTTGTTGTCTATTGATTAAAACAAGAAAGTATTAAATACTTAAATTTAGGGTTGAGTATATCAAACCGATATTTTAAATAGGTTTGAATTACTTTAATCACCTTAAATCAAATAAAATATTACATTTTTTATTTTAAAAAATTAAAATCAGATTAAATCTAAAATAGAATTATTTTTCCTCCTTCTTTCCTCATCATCGTTCTCACTCCTCAGCCCAAATCTCCATAACCAAAACCTCCATAATATCCAACACATTCTGCTTTACCAATCAAATGTCATCTTTTTTGTTCCCATTTTTACCAATCTTGTAACCTTTTTTGTTTTGGGCGATATGATTATAATGTTTTAACACCCCAATAATTATCTATGTACAAGAACTTGTGCCATTTATATGACAAAAATGAAATTGTTGTATAAAAGAGAAAGTATTGTCACTTGTACTCATTTGGAAAGTCTATTTTGATTTTATATAGAGAATCGGATATGAATGTGTTGGTTATTGGGAGGTTTTGGTTATAGAGGTTTGAGGTGAGAAATGGGAATGATGATATATAAGGGAAGAAGGAGGGGAAATCTTATTTTTGATTTAATCTGATTTGAATATTTTAAATAAGAAAGTAATATTTTATTTGATTGTTTTTTTGTGTATTCCAACCGGTACCCGGATCTGGTTTACCCAGAATCTGATTTATCCGGCCCGACCCAACTAAGGTCGCACTAAGCGGTAGGGGTCTCCTAGCAAGAGTTGCTACATACCCAAGACTCGAACTCGAGACCAGTAGATTAAGTGACCAAGTAAGGTACCACTTGATTTAAAATGATTAAAGTGATTTAAACTTATTTAAAATATTGAAGATCAAAATGCAATAAGTCGAAATAGAATTCCACAACAATGAAATTACATATGGCTACTAACATGATGTAATGTATTTTTATTGGTGGGTTATTCTACAATATCGAGAAGTGAAAAAGTTGTAACAAAGAAAGGAAGAAGAATATTAACATTGCAGAAGAAGCAAAGGACGTCGAAAGGAACAAATATAAAAGAAATCCTGATATGTTATTGGGCTTGCAATTTTTAGACCCAGTCATGTAGTAGGTAGCCTTTTAGTCTTTTAAAGGTGCTTGGTGCATCAGTTAGTTAAGGTGGTTTTTTTTTTTTTTTTTTTTTCCATTTTAGATTTTAATTTTCTCTCATTAGTATTCTATTTTTTTAAGTTTTTTTTTTTCATGACCGAAGTGTCCACCGCCGACAGCAGTGACTAATCTCCTCGCTGGCTTGTAGGCACTTCTAATGGGTGGGACAGCTGACCCCGAGATTTAACGCTGCTGCATGCACAAGGCAGGATTCGAACATCTGACCTTGCTTAAGCATGGATCAATCCCTACCACTGGACTACACGCTCGTAATTAATATTTTTTTTTCATATTTCATAGGATACCACAAATTAGTTCACGCTTTGACTCAAAGTTTAATCCCCACTACTAATTAGTATTCTATTTCATAGGATACCATATTTCATTTTCCATCATATAAAATTTATTTTTTAAATATATATATATATATTTTATTTTTTAAATATATATATATATATATGTATATATTTACATACTCATACTCTAATTTTTTAAAAAATGTTGTCGTACATTGTATTCATACCGGGTATCGATATTATACCCATACTCATGCAACACAAGTAATGAAATAATTAGTGGCCATATTCGACCTTCGTAAGTTTTTACTCATGCACAACTTGCAAACATTTTTCCTAAGGCTTTGGGAGGTGTTTCATTCATCAATTCCTTACTAGGCATAACTTGAGAGGGTAAAGAGGAATAGAAATTAATTAATCCCTCCGTTCTTTATTATTTGTCCATTTTTGGAGAGATTTTTTGTTTCTTTTTATCTGTCCTATTGAGAATTTCAAGAGTAATAAATGCTATTTTTCATGTTTGCCCATATTCAATAAATCTTGATTTATGTAAATAGTGGAGAAAAATTAATGATTATAGAAAGAGAAAGGATCATATAGTGAGAAAAAAACATAATTAATGTATTGGAAATCTAAGTAATGATTGAATTTCTTAAAGGGTGCGTTTTGTTTGAAATAGGACAGAGAAATAAGAACGAAGTAAGTAATAATTAGATATCAATTTAGTCCTATATACTCTAATTATTAATTGATTTTGTAATTACCATTTATTTTAAGATTATGTTTATTGTACCATTGATATGTATTACCTCTGTTCCTAAATATAAAATCATTTTGACATTTTTATTTTGTCTCTATTTATAAGATCTTATATCAATTTTGTCTCTTTTCATAAACACTGTACCCCTATTTATTTAATACTCCCTCCGTCCCATAAGTTATGTTCATATAGGTTTTTTTTCATTTTGTCCCATAAGTTATGTTCTTTTAGAAACTCAACATTCATTTATACTTCTTTTCCAAGCATATCTCTATCTATTATATCATCTTTTTCACCACTCATCTCTTTATCTATCTTCAATATAATTTTCATACATTTATTATTACTCTCTCTTCTATTATTAAATGAGGTTATTTTAGTCTAAACATATCAAATTCTCACGTCATTTACTCATTTATTAATCTATGTGAAATCTATAAAAAGACTTGACTTATGAGACGGAAGGAGTACTTTTTAGATTTTTAATACTAATAATAAGGATAGTTTTAAAAGTACATATCAAATGTTCATATTTCCATTATCATTAATTAAATTAATCAACTTTCTAATAAACGCAAAATTTACCCTTTAAGAGAGATAAAAGTAAGGCTAATCAATATTTTTATATATACTACATTTTCAAATTCTATTAAATACTGGACAGCAGAAAGGGAATTACCACTTCAGCTTACCAAGCAGATGATGTCACCAAATGCATGAGACTACATAAAGAAAAACTATGTCTATGCTCTGCAACAAAACACAGTTCCACATGGCAAAGTTGCCCCTGAAAACAGTTCCTCATTGCTATTGCATGCGGTCTGTCACGTGCATCACATACATGCCCTAATTATTACTATACAGCATGTGATGATCAACACAATCAGGTAGGAAATTCTGTTGGCGCACTGGTGCGGGTCTTTGGTTTTGGTGTCTTTAACTTTTTAATTAAACAAATTAAAGAAAGAATTCTTTTGTTCAGCTTAGGTTAGCTGATCAGATTATCGTTTACTTTGTCAAGTGAAGGCCAAAAAGTAATAAAAAGCAAACCTTCAATTTTTACAACTTTTTATAACACATCGTTTTTCCTATCTCCTTTCATGCTAGATCACCAATCACTTTTATTAAACACAATATTCACTCTTATCGAAGGGAAAATGTTTTTTATTCATCAATTTCTTTTAATCACATATATACAGTTATACACTCCATGAGACATACTGTACTAAATATTTAACACATTGCATTCACCGTATATATATAAGAGATACAAATAAATATGTAAAAGATTTTTTTAATATATGTTTTGTGACTATTTTAATGTCCTCAAAGGGGTAAATTTGTATTTGAAAGTAGTGAATACATGCATTTTATCGATGTACATAAAATTTTATAAATGCATTAATTATCGATGCAAACTTAGCTAATTATATATAGTAATTTAAAATATGTTCCATGACAAATATATATATTTGAAAAACTTGCATATAACATCTACAACATAATATTAACATTAAACTTATCAAACATTATTGCTGGCACATCAGCATTATATTATCATTATCATTATTTTGTTGTAAAATTCAACTTTAGACATTTTTCATATCTTTTATCATAACAGTTTAGATTCATCACTACTAGAAAATTATGTTTTAGTGACCCAAATTTGTGACCGAAACGGAAACGGTCACAAATAGTGACCGATGTAACACCCCAAAATTTTAATCCCCGATTAATGAAATGTTAATTATAAATTAATTATAATTCATTATTTCCATATTAATCTTTGATTAAAATATGTGTTCATATAGTTGGTATATGTGTGTGAATTGATTTAATAAATATAATAAATGCCTAAAATGAGTATTTTGCATATTAGTCCCTGGGTTGGGACCTAGAGGTAATTATAGGAAAGATTTTGGTGGGAAAGTAAATAAAATAATTATTTTTCAAAAATTGGGAAAAATACTCGAGTATTTTCTGAAAAACTCGAGTATTCTAGACAGAGTTGCTCGAGTTAGTGCGTTTGGTGAGTCAGCACCAACGATTCTCGTGTGTTGACACGAAATCGTCTTCTTCAACACGTCCTATGCTTCGTGTCGCTGTGCATGATGCTTCCAAGTTAGTATTTAAGCTCATCAACGTCTTTTGGTGGAGGATTTTGATCAACCTTGTTGTTGTTGTTGAAGTTAGGGTTCTGAATTCATCCTCTTCGATTCTCCTTCTCTGTTCATATTCAAACCACAAACTATACACGAATACAAAGCTCACATCACGAGCTTTGTATAAACACCAAAATTGTGAGATTTGAGTGAGTGTGGTGGAAGATTCAAGGCTTGGAAGTGGAGCTGTTCTTGGCCAAGCTTGTGTTTGGAGCTTACTTTGATCTTGATTTCTGGTAAGCTCATGAGTCTCTGAGTCTCAAATTCGATTTCCTTAGTTAGATTATGTTGCATAGAGTCTAGAAAACCTAATTTCCCCAATTTTATTCTCTGTTTCATGTGTGAACCAATTCCACTTTGGTGTTGCACTCAAAACTGCTCTGCATGTTGGGTTAAAGTGCTTTTGGTGCTGTGGAGCTCTTCTTTGGGGGAATTCTTGTTTGATTCACGTCTGAGAGGTAAGGGGAAGTAATTATATTCACTAGATAGAGTTTAATTTCATTAAATGTGTTAGAGAGCCACCAAGAGGCTCTAAGGGCTTAGTTTGAATAGGAACTTTGGTTTGGAGACCAATCCATGCTCTATGACTGTGATGAGCAAGTTCTATATCATGCATGCAAGCTTAAATGAACTTTGTTTCATGAATATTGTGCTTATTTTGCAATTTGAAGTGTTGAGTTGCTAAATTGTATATTTCATGCATAATGGATTGATTCTCTGTCAAATTTGTTATTTGATATGAAATGAGTATGTTAACATGTTCAATATGTGGTATATGAACTATTGTGATCACTATTTTGGGTTAAAAATGTTTAGAAATTGAAATGGTATGTAAAAACCAAGTTTCACTCTGTTCTGTCTGTAGATACTCGAGTATTTGGCTTAATACTCGAGTATTTCGTGGTGCACCAGAGTGAAAATTGGCGCACCAATTTGGGAATCAGATTGAGCACTCGAGTAATGTATGAACTACTCGAGTATTCTGGGTAATGGAATACTCGAGTATCTCATGAATTACTCGAGTATATTTATGAAGACCTGAAACCCTAAATCTCTGAAAAGACATGAACGACTCGAGTATAATTATGAACAACTCGAGTAGAATCTGGAAAATGATAAACTACTCGAGTATTTTGGGAAAAACTCGAGTATTTTTAGTCAGATACTTAAAAATACCATTTTCAATTTTAAGTCATTTTGTAACTCTTAGAGGACAATAAACCAAGTGATCCTGGACTTAGAGGAAATTGATTGACGTTATGATGTTTTCATTTGAATAATGATACGTTGCTCGGGAGGCACGTAATGTATTAATAAAAGGATAAAACATCAATCAATCTCATTTAAGTAAGGTAATGCATTCATTCTGGAGTTTGGTTGGTAGGACGTATATCATGTTTTTGGTAAACATGTGGAGGGCCTCTGGGAGTGCCAATACGCTTGCTTGATGACACGTCGTTGACGTGGTCGGCTGAGGGAATGCCGATATGGTTATACCGTTTGGATGACGGTCCGTTTGGATGACGGGATATGCTCGGGTGGCATGGATACCAAGCTTGTCGTGTACATTCTAGGTGAATGTACGAATTGTTGTATACCTAGGAATACAACGCACTGTTGAGTGCTGGGTTGTCAGGGATGGACGTCAGAGAGTGACATAGTATGATGGAGATAGGCTTGAGAGCTAAAGTCATGCATCATGCCACTCATTTAAATTAATTGTGATAAATGAAATAAGTGTGAGCATCCTACGTGCATTCATTAACTGCTAAGTGTTATATGTGATTGTTGTTAATTGATGCATATTACATATTCATATTGCACAATTTATTCTCTATTGATTATGTGTATAGAATTGCTTACCCCTATGCCCTTGTAGGTGATGTCTCGTTACATTGCTTGCATCGAGATCCGGCCACTTCCTAGTGTTGGAGGGTGAGGTAGAGGTTACCTTCTACCACCCGAACCCGTTGATCCGATTCCGTCCTCGTAGATTTAGGATTCCCATCATATACACTATGCATGTACCCCCGTTTTACACTTACCATGGACCACCTCCCACGCGACCAGCTCGCTCTTACCATAGTTTTCGTTTTCGACCTACCCGCTCTCACCCTTTTACTTCGAGAGTCGTCCGCGAGGAGACTCCCCCTTCTGATCCGAGGAGCCCAGTCAGGGTTTCACCATCACCTGACCCGGTACCCAGTGGTAGGGTACACTCTCCCTCGGATGAGATCGAGGAGGATCCGGTGGAGGACGAGAGTGGGAGCGAGCCTGTCGTGCATTCTACTGGGAGTGATTGGAGGAACGATGATCCCTAGGTATATGCATATGGTATGTGATGAGGATCAGTGGGTCCGATGTGTGGATGCTGTGGATGAGACTTGCTGCTGCTGCTGTGTTGATGATGATGCTACTACCTTACTACCTATGTTTCTTGGAGACTGCTGCTATCACTACTACTACATCTGATGATGCCAGATCTACGTGACCACCCTTGGAGTTTATGTTTTGGTTATGTACATATATTGTAGATATACTTTTGGAGTACTCTGGGGGTTTAGATACACTATTATGTAAATCTGTTTATGGGCTTGTATATGTTGGATCTTGGAGACTTTGATTATGGGACTATGTACTCACTACTCTTCTTATATATATTGAAAACTTATGTTTATCTTACCATTAAATCGCATAGTCCGATAAATTCCGCTTTACTCTGATTTAATCTACTTAAGAGCTCGGCTATAAATATTATTTGATGGTATTAGTTTTATCAAACAAAGCATGGGTAACTTTGATTACTTGTATGATACAAAGAGGTTTCCAAAGAGCGAATGTTACCCTATTTGTGAAAAGGTTTTAGAGATCGCCGAACTCGATACAAATGTTTTGAAATGATTTAAAGTTTATTCTCCAAGAATTCCAAATGACGATTTGTGCACCCGCTTTGAAAGAAAATTTTTATTTCGATTATTTTCTTAACACTCACAAGTCCATACATTATCCAAATATGAAGGCTTAATTACTATATTATATTTGGGTAAATCGGAAGGGTGTCACAACCGATATAGTGACCGAAAAGGAAACGTCACAAATACTGACCGATATAGTGACCGCAATGACCGCAATGAAAATGGTCACAAATAGTGACCGATTTAGTGACTAATATTGGGAAAAAAAATTTTGTGACCGAAATAGTGACTGAAATTTTCAGTCACCAAATAGTAGTCACTAAATCAGTCACTAAACATGTTTTTCTTTTTTTAAAAGTACAATTTAGTGACTGAATTTATTCAGTCACTAGTTAAACTAAAATCCCTAAATTCATTTCATTTTCATTACCGCCACTCATTTTCATTTCCTCTCTTCCTTTCGCAGAAACCCTCTCAAGCTCACTTCCCTGCCTCTCTCTCCACAGCACCGCCGCCGTTCCCTGCCTCTATCAGCACCGGTACCGCCGTCTCTTCCTCAGCCACTCTCTTCCTCACCCACTCGTTCTCTTCCTCGCGCCTTCTCTCTCACCACCGCTCCCACAGCCACCGCCGCTCCCAAGCCCTCCACCGGCTTCCACCGTCACCGCGCCACACCAAAAACATTCAAACACCAAAAACCTAGCTACTTCTCTCTTTGCTTCCTCGGTTCTCTTCTTCGTTCCTCTCTTCCTTAGATCTCGAAATACTCCCTATTTCTCTCTTCGGATTTGGTATTCCCTTCTCTCTCTCTTTTTTTCGGAATTTTTAGGGTTTGATTTGAAGTTTTAACTTGTATTTGATTTATTCACTCTTTATCTTGTACCCATTCAAGTATCCAGTGAGACAGTGACCAAGCTCGAGATGAGGGAACAAAAAAAATGGATTCAAACCGACAAGGCCAAGATCATAGAGAGAAAATGTTGCTATTGTTGTTTTGCTATGCTGTTGTTGTTGCCCTGTGCTGTTGCTGTGGTGTTTCACAACAGGGAAGGTCTTTTTTTTATATATGCAAGTTTTTAATTTCTTTCTTTATTCTATTTGTTCATTGCATTAGGCATTTTTTTTTGGTATTTCTCTGTTTTTGAATATGCTTGATGTATGTATTTCAAGAGAAGAAAATTATGAGAGGATTTTTTTGCTTATAGTCTTTTCAGTTTTTTTTATTCTGCTACTTATATATATATATATATATATATATATATATATATATATATTTGTTTCAGTATTTGAGAGCATGTATTCAATGGATTCAAGTAGGAGTGAAGGCCATGCTTTGCATCAAGGTATTGTACTCTTACTTTTCCAATTTAGATTTAAGAGATGTATTCAAGTTTTTAATTTTGAGCACACCAACTGATTGTGAAATTAGGGCCCTCACTCCTATTTGTAAGTTGTTATTTGTAAGTTGTTGATCTGTAGTAAGATCATGCTGTTGCGAAATATGGAATGTGTGGCTAGATTGAATATACCGTGAATGTGAAATGTGAGTAAATAACACATGAAGTTGTGCAAATAGTCATTTTTTTTGTTCAAATGTGAAATGTTGGCTTTGTTTCTTTTTGGTTGTTAGTCTATGTTGGTCAAGGCAAATATTTTATTGGCTAATTGATTCGGAAAACCATGTAGATCTCTTTTTTAAATATTTTTAAAGTATCCCAGAAACTTAAGCTTCTTGTTTTTGTTTCTAGAACCTAGAATCAAATTCAGTGAAAAGTAAAGACTAGTTTGGTAAATTTTCAAAACAGAAGTTGCTATTACATGTAACAAGAAATAGTAACACTATACTGCACAGATGAATCACGGGTGAAATAGATTTATTCATCTGCTTTTTTTGTGTCTGCTTTTTTTTCTTTCCTTCTTCTTTTTTTCCTTCCTTCCCAACCTCCTCCTTCTTATTCATCATCATCACTTTATTTATTTGTAGAAAAAGCTTCTTTTCCATTCAACCAAATTTGATTTTGATAATTTGCCTGTATCAACTTTTTTACTAGTCTGGTAATGCTTTGCAATTAATGAGTCATTCTCATTCACTTCATAATTTTTTATGATACAAGCACAGATTGATACCTAAACATGAAGTGTAAGCTATTGATATTTTGTGCATTGCTCAAGTATTATTTCTTGAATGCTTCTTTATGTGTATGTAAATGTAACTAATAAACTTGTGTGTGTGTGTTTGATGGTGTGCAGAGAGGAGGATTAGCATTCTGACTCTGAATCTTGCGCCGACGGTATAGGAAATGGAAGTTGCTATGTACAAGTACAACTAACCGACTCTTTTTTATTTTCATTTTAGGCACTATTGCTAGTGGCACTGTCTGTATTGCAGATTTATTTTATTGTATGCGAGTAGTTCAAGAGTCTACTTTTTGCATGAAGTTAGTTCGTTTAAGATTTATTTTATTATGCTCCGTAGGAAATGAATTGGCAATAATGGAGATACTTGCATATATGCTGGGGCCCCTTTTGCAGTGCATTACTATTTACAATTTATTCGTCACAAAACAAAATTGCATGTGGGCTGCAACTTACTTTGACCAATCTTGTTGGCCTAATTATAATCTTAATCTTAATCTTAAAAATAAATCATGAGAACATGATTTCTGGCCATGCAGGTGTTATGGTGCTTGTGAATCATGCTTAATCTTTGGCGATCCTGAGCTGAGGCCTTCAATTGGGCTTTATGGTCTGCAGGGACCTGGTCGGATACGAGAGAAGAAGGAAAAAGAAAGGAACGAGCTTCGCGATCTTGTAATATAAAAATGATACTATTACCAGATGAAGCATTGTGTTTTACATATGGATAAATAAGTTGTGATTCTCTTTTCTCATATTATTAGGTAGGAAAGAATCTCCATGTTCTGAGTCAGATAGAGGGCGTGAACCTTGAAATGTACAAAAACACTGTCCTTCCAAGTGTCTTAGAGCAGGTCTAATAAAGTACTCTTTCTTCCCCCCAAAAGTAATTTATGTTGTATAATAATCCTTGATGTTATAATGGGCTTTCTAATTATCTCGCAATTGTCTGAATTGGCTTGAGCAGGTGGTCAACTGTAAAGACGAGCTTGCCCAATTTTATCTGATGGAGTGCATAATCCAGGTTTTTCCTGATGAGTACCACTTGCAGACTCTTGAGACGCTGTTAGGTTCACTGATGGAGTCCTTTTTTTAGTTGTTGTACAGTGGATTTTCCCTTGCTGAGATTTTAACAATTTAGTTATTATGTTGAGTCCCTTCTTAATAGAAAATGTTTCACTGAGGGGGTCTTGTTTTAGAAGTCTTGGTATGGCTTAGATTTTAACTCCGCCCACCGTGGTAAAATAGCATGCAAAGCTTTATGACTTATAAATGGTTGATCATACATTTGTTGGTCATGATTATGAGCATAGGCAATTTGGAATAGTGACCACTGGCCTCTTAGAATTAGATCTTGATAACACCTTGAGTTTAATAGCGTACAAAAAATTTGCATTTGATATGACTGCTGTCAAACATGGTTAATTTGTTTTTTGGTTTCTTATACGTAGTTTACCAGTGGTGGGTTTCCTTGCATGGATAGTAATCAAGATTTCTATTTGATGGCAGTTGGTGGTATCCATTTGACTTTCCTTTAGAATATACATGGGGGTTTATCTTATTTGTTAAGAATTAGTTAAGCAATGCAAAAGATTTGCATAGATCAATTTTGTTCTTTTATCTTTTATTTTCTTAAAGTTGAAAACCTTTTCGCTCTCCCCTGTCTTTGCAGCCAACCGTAGACATGAAGACAGTGTTATCTCAGTTAATGGACAGATTGTCAAATTATGCTGCCTCAAATACTGAAGTAAGTCTTGTGCACCTTCTTGTAATTTAAGCTTCCATATGCTGTTGATAACTTGATATCATCCAAAAATGTTACCTTTTCCCCTTTTATGGTAAATTTTTACAGGATTTCCTTCTTAGTGTGTTTCCCTTTTGCAATTCATGTAGTGGTGCTTTTACATTTATGTAAATTTGTTTCTTTGCTATTCTATTTCTTATTTTAAAATTTATGAATTCTTGTGTTTAGACTATAGAAGTTCTATGATTTGGCCGCATAGTGTTGAAAGCATCTCCAATTATAGGTTAATCTCGATTACTGTTCTACTTATATAACTCGTAAAGCTGAGGCTACGTAATGTGGCCATCCTGGTTTGTGGTTAATCATTTGTCTGATATTACAAGTATCTTCCCACTTCTTCTGTATGAGCAAAACCTGCATTTGTCTGCAGGTAATAGAAGCACAGGTTGACATGCCTATAGTGGGAGCAATAGCTTTGCATGTCTCTCTTCTTACATTTACTCTCCGTGTCCATCCAGATCGACTTGATTATGTGGACCAAGTGCTGGTATATTACCTTTAAAACTTGATCTGCTGTTTTTACCATGCATTGTGTGGACAGGATTTGCATATTTGCTTAGCTGCATTGTCTCTGTAATTTATGCAGGGATCATGTGTCAAGAAGCTTTCTGGAAAACCAAAGCTTGACGACAATAGAGCAACAAGTTGTTGCACTTTTAAGTGCTCCACTAGAAAAATACAATGTGAATATTATATCATTACTTACTAATTTGAATATTGAACCTTTTTTCTGGTATTTTTGATAATGTGTTGGTGTTTGTGTTTATGTTTATTACAATTTGTGTTTGGTTTAGAATTTCTGGATTATTATTAGGACATGGTTTATGTTATTTGTTGATAGATGCTAGCGCTATACAACAATATTATATCTTATTTTATATTTTTATTTGTCAATAGTGTTTATTTTTCTAAATTTTGTGAAATAAGTGTAGCTAATATATATTTTGCGATAAAAACAGGGATAAAAACAATAATTAGTAATTAAAAAATTATGCTCACAAATTTTTTAAATAGTGACGGAATATTTCAGTTACTAACATGACAAATGCGTCATTAATAGTGACTGGAAAATCGTAACCACAAAATGCAGAAATCCGTCACTATTAGTGACTGCAAACCGTAGTCACAAAACTTATAATTCGGTCACAATTAGTGACGGTTAGAATTCGTGACGGATGTTTCCTTCACTAAAATGAAAATTTCCGTCACTAAATTGGGCCAGTTTTAATTTTGTCACCGTTTTAGTGACTGTTAATATTTAGTGACCGAAAAATTCGGTCACTAACTTGATATTTTCCGTCACTAAATTGGTCACCTTTTATTTGGTGACTATTTTAGTGACAGAATGTAATTTTTTTGACTGCGAAATTCGGTCACAAATTAGTGACGGAATAATTTTTCCGTCACTAATTGTTTTGTGACGCCACTTTTAGTGACCGCACCTATTCCGTCACTAATTCGGTCACTAACGGGTTTAGTGACCGAAAAATGCTATTTAGTAACCGAAATTTGCGGTCACTAAAAAGCTTTTTTTTAGTAGTGCATCAGACTTGTGCATCAACATTACATCATGTACTTTTAAACTCAACTTTATTTCACTAATATTTTTGAAACGTAATTTTAATAATGTTAATTACCTACTTATTTTTAAAAATT
This sequence comes from Crotalaria pallida, assembly GCA_037953625.1. Lineage (NCBI taxonomy): Eukaryota > Viridiplantae > Streptophyta > Magnoliopsida > Fabales > Fabaceae > Crotalaria > Crotalaria pallida. The sequence goes on from CM075655.1 coordinate 96,146,318, forward strand.
ATCCCAAATATTTTTTCAATACATTAATATTTATAAATTTCAAAAAATTATATTTGTATTCAAATAATATTTAGAAATTAAAAATAAATAAAAGTTAAGTAGTTAGCATTACAATAATTGAAAAAAAATTAATTCAAAAATTACATACACATTTTTTTAAATGATTTTTTTATATCCATATTTGAATGTAATAATAAAATTTATATTTATTTTTCCCATAATAACACATTATTCTTAAGAATAAAAAGAAAAAAAGCAAATATTTAAGAATATTATTATTTAATTTTAAAAAAATATTATTATTTATTATTTAAAAAAAGAACATTATTACTGTTAATTATTACTTATTTATTGTTATTACTACTCCCCTCCGTCCCTAAATATAAGACCCCTTTGGGGGATTTCACGTCTATTAAGAAAGTGAAATAATTTAGTTAATTGTATTGGAAATGTGAATTTTTTATATGTATTTTCAAAATTACCCTTATTAATATTATTGGGAATCTAAAAAGTGTTAAATAAATAGGGGTGTTTGTGGAAAAAAGTAATTAATGATCATTAAAAATTGGTAAATGTCTTATAAATAGGGACAAAATAAAAGTGTTAAAAGGGTCTTATATTTAGGGACAAAAGAAGTATTTATTTATGATTAGGATGATGTATGTAGAGTAAGGACAAAAAGAGAGAAATGATTAAAAAATAATTGGGTCAAACAAAGTCTTAATAAGAGCATTTAAACTAAGAGAATCAATTTAAGAATATCTACCTGATTTTGAAAAATATCATAGTCTTATAAAAAATCTGATGTTAAAACTCTTCATAAGACATTGTTGTGGATGCCCTAAATATCAAATACGATGTTTACACTTTGATGTTAAAGTAATAAGATTCTTATTTAAAAGGCTTAAATATGAAATTAGTATATTTTTATTTTAGTACTTATAAATTTTTCATTGATTTTGATTCTTAAATGATTCAAAATTTTGGTTTTGGTTTCTAACGATGACGTGGATGACTCCTACATGTGACACGTGTCATGGTAATTAATGATATGGCAAATTGCGGTGTTGATACATCGTCTGCATACAGAGAAGCTAAAATAAAAATTTTTGAATATGAAAAGACCAAAAGTAATGAAAAAAGAGATTAATGGGTATGCACTGACGATGTAAAGTTTTTTACACCATCAGTCAATCATCCACCATTCATTTGTATTACTTTAATTTAAAAGTCAACAACCATAAACGGATAAATGGTGGATGATGCACTAACGGTGGATGACCATGAAAAAATATTGTAAGGGCTAAAACCTAAATTCACTTAGTTTTCGGGTAGCCAAATCATATTTAACCCTATTTAAAAATCCAATTTCATGTGCTTATATTCAGTCTTTGTCACTTCTCGCGTTACTTATTATTTACACTCTAGCCTTTGTTTGTTCCGGTTCAGCCATGGATATCAATAGATGGAGCAATTCAGGTAGGAGAAGCATCCAATTGGGAAGGTCTTGCAACGAGATTGATCAAGTTAACTCAGTAACAGCATGCGGATCAAGTAAGTTGAGGTGGAAAATGTTGTGGATGAAACTCAAGAAAGAGAAGAAGAAGCTTCTTGAGTTTGCATCATCACCCTTGCAAGTACCTTATGATGCATACACTTATTCTCAGAATTTTGATCAAGGTGATGCTCTTGATGAACCAGAAAATCTCTCTAGATCTTTCTCTGTTCGGTATGCTGATCCTTCTAGAGCATTACTTGTAAAGAAAATTTCAGGGTAGTTTAAGTTTAAGATCGAGTCAAAGGTAAAGAAATTTATATATTAATACTGTATGTACTATCTCTTTATTTTGCCAAGTGCCACATAGTTATGCCTTTTGCCTATCTTTTTTCATTTTCCCTCAACCCCTTGTTCTCTTTGTATGTTCAATTGTTATCACAAATTCTTATAACATATGTGAATATGTGCATTGCATGGTGGAATGAAGTTAATTTGATTAATTGGTGGCTAAAATTTCTTCAACTCTTCCTTAATTTGTCTTTAGTCTTTACAAAACCACATGTTAATTAAGATCAGAAGGGAAAGAGTAGTAATAAAGTTCCTCCTTCTAGAAGTAAAGAATATATGTCGTCCCTCTCATGCTTTTGGTTTATTACCTCGACGAGATCTACTAGGTGTTATGGTTGAGGACAATGATATGAAGAACGTAACATTAACTAGAATCTATGTACCGTACTAAGGTGTATAGATGAGGATTTCTGTTCATCCATTACCTTATCATTCATTTGAAGTTCTAGTATAATCAAAGGGGGAAAAAGAAAAGCTGTGCAACAAAGTAATTAATTACATATAGTCATGCATGACTACTTGACTGAGATCATAAATTAATACAATGACTTGCTTTTGTCCACCGAGAAGCCATTTGCTTGCGGCTGTAGAAGTCAAAAAGAGCCAAATAGGTAGTCATTGTCATTAGGTGGTTTATCTGTGAAGAAGCTAGAACCCTCACCACTTGTAGCGTACCTGCCAAGTAGTACTATCTATATTTCTTTTTTTTATTATTATTAATATTAACAAATATACCTTTAACAAAATTAGACCAACCCCCACCGGGAGAACCCTACCGCTTAGTGCGAGCTCAGTTGGGTCAGACCGAATGAGTCGGATTCTGGATAAAACCAGTTCCGGGTACTGGTTGGTGTACACCAAAAAAATAAAAAAGACCAAAACTATTTTATCACATTGCCTACCTCGTATTTATACGTGATATGATTTAAATATATATGTTGAGTTACTCTTCTCTCATTGTCAATTGATTTTGAGATGAAATCTTAACAAGGTATCATAATCAGATCCCAGTTTCTTTTCGATCGCCATGTGCCAAGAGTTGCCCTTTCGTTTTGGGTCAAAAGCTATACCTTGGAGGGGGCATGATGGAAATCTCATATTACCTACCTCATATTATGTGATATGGTTTAAATACACATTGGACTACTCTATCTTCTCATTGCAAATTGGTTTTGAGATAAAATCTTAACACATTAATCTATATTTATATCTATCCATTGTCTTTAGGGTATGACAATGTCTAAGGAATTAAAAGTGTTAAATATAAAAATAATGTGTTTAATAGATTAAGAATAAGGTTTATAGTTTTTCTAATATTAATTTTACATTTTTAGCTTCCTTAGCTTATTCATTGTCCTCATGACAATGTATATCAAAATTTAGAGTTTAATGAATATACATCTTAATTTATTATTTTATTAGATATTCATGTGTCTTTTTAAAAGGTTGTGTTTGTTTGATATTAAGAGTATAAACCAAAAGATACATCCTGTGTGTATATTGCTGGGTGGTGGCGCCTATTACTCTAGCGCCACCCTACTGCAGTTTTTTTTTTTTAATATTTAAAAAAGAGGGTGGCAGTTCCCCAACCAATGGAGATCGGTGGCGCCTACTGCTCTAGCGCCACCATGTTAAAGCATTTTTTTTAATATTTAAAAAAATGGTAGCACTCCCCCAGCCAATGGGGATCGGTGGCGCTTCTGGCGCCGGCGCCATCAGTGGAGCTACCCTGTGTAGTGCCACTGCCACGTGTATAATTAAAAAAAAAAATCTCTCTCTTCCATGTTGGCAAAAACAACCCCTTCATGAGAAATAGTTTTGATTGTACATCATTTTTAAGATGGTTTTTGTGAAAAACTATCATTCCAACTTTAACTTATTCTTTTTTTTTAACATTATGAAATACGGTATTGTTAATTAGTTCTATCACTTGATTTGTGTCAAAAGGATATTGTCACAGTACACCAATATATTCTTGATGACAATGTCTCTAATATGTCTCAAATCATGTCTTTAGTTTGTATATTTTCTAGCATATTTTCTCCATTTAATCCAACACCAATAACAATGTAAATGTTGTTTTGCAGTATCAATTCATCATCCATTTTTCAAAATTTAGCGATCATTAACTCTTATATAAAAGTAATATACATAAATGATAAATGATAGATGATATAGCAATAATGAAAAACACTTTTACAATATCAATGCACCACCTATTTTCTAATATTTTGATCTCTTGCTTAAATTTTGTTTTTCTTATATTCATGTTCGTAAAAATAAAACATTTAAAACTTGAAAAGACATCATTTGATGTAAAAAAAAAAATCCAGTTGAGGACTCATTTGATAGTTTTGGTAAAATAGATATGATTTTTTTTTTAAAACAAAATCAAGATGACAATTGGCATAAGGACTAACATGCATGAATGTTCACAATAAAGATGTCATATGCATGGCATCATTAGGTGGTCAAAACAAACAATATCAATTGTAGTGTAATACATCATCATCACCTTCAAATGTACTGGTCAACAAAGAAGACAACTAAAACAATAAATATTTTTGTAAACACAATGATGCTTAAGCAGTGCATGATTACTATTTTTGGTTTTGGTTTCTTCTGCAATAGCTCCACCTTCCTCAGCAACATCCTTAGCTTCTTAGCGGCTACTTTCTTTTTCTTACCACCAACATCAACACCATTATGCTGAAGGTACCACTGCTCGAATGGGACAACATCATCTTGCACAATAGCACCTTTGACAAGGGTCTAAGTACACACAAGCTCATTGTTTGAGGCATTGTCACTACTGGAAAAAACACTTTTAAAGTCGGTTGTTTTGAACTTTTAAATTCGGTTGCAGTGGTGATGTGAAAAACGGTGATGTTAAAACTGACACTTTTAAACTCGGTCATACAGCTGAGTTAAAAAGTATTTTTAAACTCGGTTATTTCTGTCAACCGAGTTAAAAGTAGATATTTTTAAACTCGGTTGCTTGTTACACCCAAGTTAAAAAGTCTTTTTAAACTCGGTTGTTTTGTTAACCGAGTTAAAAAGTAGGTATTTTTAAACTTAGTTGCTTATTACAACCGAGTTAAAAAGTCTTTTTAAACTCGGTTGCTTAAAGCATCCGATTTTAAAAGTCATCACTAATCTAATAGTCTTCCAAATATGCATTTGTATGAAGTAACTGAAGAAAAAAAGTTTCAACCACAAACTTAAAGTCATACATGTAGTGATTTATGATTAAATGATAGTGTAAATTTTCACATGGAGGAAAATGTCATACATTTACAGTCATCAAAACTAATCTCATCAGTCATAACTGAAAATTAACAATATTTTATATCTATAAAAGGGCCATGATACACATGATTTCAGTATAAAGAATGAAGTGACATGTTCAATTTAAGTGAGGAGGTTAGATATATACCATATACATGATCATGACTCATGTAAGTGTTGCCCAAAAACATTCAAAAATTTATCAGCTCGTTTAAACGCAGCAGAGCTTGGTTATTGTTACCTTACTAATTTCAGGATGCATAAAAATAACCATCAAATATAAAATATGAAAGTCATAAGCATGAACACAAAGTGGCAACATAAAGTTAAGCCATCATCCAACACATTTCATAAAACAATATATGAATGGTTAACTTCAAAAGTCGATAAATCATGCACCGAAAGCTGTCAGATGCATATATAATTAGACTGACTAATTGGAAAATTCACACAAAGACTTGTAATGCATGACTTACAATAGATGCAGAACAAAGTCTCCCCTGACAAGACTTTACATAATGCACTTATTTTCAATTTAAGCACTCTCATTCATGTGAGTAAGCACAGTACAATGCAAGTATTAAGTATAACAATGGTGCTAATTTTTTTAAAATTTTTTTTTTAAAAAAAAAACAATAATAAGAAATCAAGGACAGAGAAAAGTAACGAACCCATTGTATACGAACATGATGAGCAGCTTAACAATTAGGGGTTTGAATTTGAAAATGAAAATGAGCAAATTAACGAATTTGAAAATTAAATAGAAGTAGGGTTTTGAATCACCCGTGAAGGTTCATGAAGCAATAAAAAATCCCAAAAAATAATTAAAGTTTAAGAATCAAGAGAATAAGGTATGAACAAAGCAATTAAATCTATGGTACCTGGAGTGAAGAGGCGGCGATGCCTGGCGACTGAAGACTTTAAAAGTGTCGTGGTGATACTCAGTGGCGTTGAAGGCGGAAGAAACCTAGGGGGTACTTTAATTTGAGTCCCGAGTGGCGAACTCGAACTAGGACCTGTGAGTCCTGATAGCAACGGCAACAGAGTTGATTCAAGCAATGTGATTTGCGGTGGCTTGCATAAGGAAGGTGGTTGTTTGCGGCGGTGAGTGAATACATGAGAACAAGAAGAAGAAGAAGAAGGTGGTTGTTCGAGCAGAGAAGGAGATGAGGGAAGGCGGCGATACTTTAGCAATTGCAGCAGCGAACGCGAACGAAGGAGATGAGAGGCGCAGCGCGACGCAAGGACGTTTTGAAGAACTAAGAGAAGAACCGAGAGGCGGCGGCGGTTTGTTAGGGACTAGCAATCGAAGAAGAAGTATGTAATAAGAGGAAACGCAAAGGTCTTCTGTGTTTTAGAATTAGGGTTGGGCTTTTTAACTCGGTCACAAAAAAGAGCCGAGTTTAAAAGTCTTTTTTTTTAAATGAAGGACTTTTTAACTAGGTCATATTAACGACCGAGTTAAAAAGTCTCAATTTTCTTTTAATGAAGGGTTTTTTTAACTCGGTCACTAAAACGACCAAGTTAAAAAGTACCTTCTAACTCGTTTGTAAAAGAGCCGAGTTTAAAAGTCTGGACTTTTTAACTCGGTCACTAAAACGACCGAGTTAAAAAGTACTTTCTAACTCGTTTGTAAAAAAGTCGAGTTTAAAAGTTTTTTTTTATTTTTTTTAAATCTAGAAATTATTTTTTAACTCGGTCCTTTTAACAACCGAGTTAAAAAATACTTTCTAACTCGATTAAAATCACAACCGAGTTTAAAAGTAGAATTTTATTTACAAAATTGCCACCGCATTTTTTTAACTCGGTTTTATAGTAACCGAGTTTAAAACTCTGATTTTAAAAGTCTTTTTCGAGTAGTGTGTAAACCACATCTAGCAAATGTACGAGTCTTACAAGTTACAACATCACTTCCCCATGAGTAATTTCCTGTATCCAAACTCTGGATGCCCTTCACATTGCCATCTCTAACACAAATCCTTCTGACTATTTTGTTGCTTGACACCAAGCTCCTACTTTCTCTTCTTCCTCCAAAGATTCTCCTACTCATAGAAACTATGCATTTTACGAAATAACTAAATGAAGAAAAACTTGCACTACTTAACTATCAAACAATTTTTACATACTATTAGAATAATGTTAACTACTTAACGACAATTGCATAAGTTACACAATCACTCATCATCCTCATCCTAAAAAGCCATTAGAAGATAAATCTCATCCTTGTTTAGTCTTAAAAATACAGTTCTTCAACTTGATCCACACACATCAATCATCATAAGGGCAATAGTCCGAACCACGAGATGATTCCTCTTCTCCTCCTTCTCCTCTCACGAGTAGGAAGATAAATGCACGGTGCTTCAGCGAGCTTCTTTGGAATAAAACATAGAAGGAGTCATAGGAATAGAGCTCAACTGTATTGCTCTGCTAATAAGCCTCATCGTTCTCTCATTGATGAGTATGATAAAATAGACATGATAAGATAGTCAAACCTAAATTATTATGTAATTCATAGTTTGGTGAACCAATAAGATATAATAATATTATCATTTGACTTATTCAAGGAACCAAAATAGAAATGAGTAAACTTAGAGAATATAATGTTTTTCCTCCTATCTTTACCTTCGAACATCCCACAACCACCATTGTATCGCCTCCACCTAGGCTGCCATCGTCATTGGACCCCAATCAACATCATCGTTGCCACTGCCATCTTAATCCGATCATTATCTTCATTGCCGCCACCACCACATCGTTGTTGTCATAATCGTCATTGCAACCACCATTGCATATTGATATTAACACTAAACCATTATAACTTCATCACGACTATCATCATCGTCCCTACCACCATACCACTCCACCACCACCAATGCCACCCTATCCGCACCTTATCACCACCATTAAGCCTAAAAATAAATATTTTAAATTATATGTAATTCTAACAAAAGGGTACGTAATTTTGTCACTTGCATTCAATGTAATTTGTATAATATTATATCATTTTTTGGCGAGTTATCCGATGAAAAAAAACCATAAGAACTTATAAGTCTTATATGTAGAATCAAGTCTCCAATGAGGTGGATTTATTTTGATGATGACAATATAATTAGATCATGAACTTAAAGAAAGAATTCAAGCTCACCAAGTCAAGAAGATCAAGTGCATCAAATTAGCTAGTCATTCTCTCTTTTAATTTCTAATTGTAATTTTATTTCTTTAATTGAGAGTGGGTAGCTTAGGAAGTAATCTCATCCTAGGATAAATAATTTTAATGCATGAAAAAGGTTGGGATCACATAAAATTATTCCTTGAGAAGAGAATTGAAATTAATCTTTGAAAAACTTAATTTTTATCATCTCTGGGCAAAAGACTCGAGTGGTCTGAAAATTACTCGAGTAGCAAAACACTCGAGTAATCTGAAAATCACTCGAGTATCAAAAGACTCGAGTAGTTTCCAAAAGACTCGAGTATTTCAGCCTCAATCAGAGATTTGACCGTTAGTTCAGTACATGGGCATTTCTATTGAAAGATGGGCAAAAGACTCGAGTAGTGTCAAAAATACTCGAGTATTTTGGTTCTGACAGCAAATTTTTAACCGTTGGAAGAGGGCAAAAATGGGAGAAAAACATTTGTCTCACTCTCTCATTCCCTCTTCCATATATCAGAATTGATTGCCCTTGTACTAGACAACAAGAACATAAAAGAATATTGTGCTAAACATTCTCTTTGCTTATTCTCTCTCTCAAGTGATAAATTCTCAAACTCAATCTATTCATTCATCATTATTATTTTGTCCAAAGAGTTAGAGATTGTGCTTTATTGTTGTGGAAATCATTTGTTGGATTTCTCCACATACACATACACTTCTTGTTCCAAAAATCTTGGTGAGGTATCCAAGTACTTGGTGAGGTATCCAAGTTCTCAAGTCTTGAGAGGTTCTCAAGCAAAGTCTAAGAGGTTCTTAGCTTGGTGGAGCTCCTAAAGGTTTCAAGGAGCTTGAATAAGAAGGAATCTTCATCACCAAACTTCAAATTGGGGTAGAAATTCAAGAGTTTGATACACTCTTGGAAGGGTTAGGTTGAGTGAGGAATCTCAATACCCTTTGTAATATTTCTAACAATTTGATTTTAGTAGACACTCCTAAGGTTCTTAGGGGGACTGGACTAGCTCTCTAAATAGAGAGTGAACCAGTATAAAATTGGTGGTGTTGTTCTTTTTATAGTTTTCTTTGCTTTCAAGTAAAAACCAAACCTAAGTTTCTCTAAAGGGGCTTTTTAATTAGAGTAGTAATTCCGCTGCAATTAGGTTGTTTTCAAGTTGTTATAGCTTTATTTAATTGCTTTCTACTCTTCTATTAATCTGCCCTGGACTGGTTTAATTCGTATTGATTAAAGTGCAAATTATTCAGAAACTGTTTTCTGCTAACTGCATGATTTACTCGAGTATTCTTCAGAAGACTCGAGTGTAATTGTGATTTTACTCGAGTAGTCTGAAAAAGACTCGAGTGTTCTTGCTCTGTTTCAGAAAAATTTGCACGTGATCAATTATACTTAATTGCATTCGAAAAATTAGTCACTATTGCATTCAGATTACTATTCACCCCCCCTCTAGTAATTGCTAAGCCCGCTTGTTGGTTTCCAACAAGTGGTATCAGAGCTCGGTCGAAAGATCGAGCGTAAAAGCTTTTTCGAAAAAGATCCTTTTGGAAACAATGGGCTCTAGCAATCAACAAGAAGGGTCTATGTCTCTTAACCGACCTCCATTCTTCAATGGTGAAGATTATACTTATTGGAAGGTTATGATGAGAGTCTTTGTAGAAGCAATAGACACCGATATTTGGGATGCAATTGAAAAAGGTCCTTATATTCCTAGAAGAGTGGTTAATGGTGAAGCCATTATTATTTCTAGGACAAGTTGGAATGAAGATGATAAAAAGAAAGTTTCATATGATTTAAAAGCTAAAAATATCATCTTCTCCGCTTTGTCCAAAAATGAATTTCATAGGATTTCACAATGCCAATCGGCTAAAGAAATGTGGGATACCTTGCAAATTACTCATGAGGGAACTAGTGAAGTTAGAGACTCAAGATTAAATGCTTTAACTCATGAATATGAGCTCTTTCATATGTTCCCTAATGAGTCTATCAATGATATGCAAACAAGGTTCACACATATCGTTAACCAATTGATTGGCTTAGGAAAGGAATTTAGAGAAGGTGAAACTACTAACAAAGTCTTGAGATGTCTTGATAGGAGATGGCAACCAAAGGTAACCGCCATCAAGGAAGCTAAAGATATAAAATCTATGGACTTGACCACCTTGTTTGGGAAGCTCCAAGAACATGAGATGGAACTATCAAGACTTCACTTAAATGAAGATTCGGACAAGAAAAAGAAGAGCATCTCTCTAAAAGCCTCAACCAAAATGCCCGATGATCATACCATAATTGGTTTAAAATGGATTTATAGAAATAAACTTGATGAATCCGGTTTGATTATAAGAAACAAAGCGAGACTTGTTGCCCAAGGGTACAACCAAGAGGAAGGTGTTGATTATGATGAGACCTTTGCTCCGGTTGCACGCCTTGAGGCAATCCGAATCTTGCTTGCCTTTGCATCAATTATGAATTTTACTCTTTATCAAATGGATGTCAAGAGTGCTTTCTTGAATGGTTTCATAAATGAAGAAGTGTATGTTAAGCAACCACCCGGTTTTGAAAGTCATGAGTTTCCAAACCATGTTTACAAATTGAAAAAGGCACTTTATGGATTAAAACAAGCTCCTAGAGCTTGGTATGATCGATTAAGTACCTTCTTATTAGAAAATGGCTTTCAAATGGGAAAGGTTGATAATACCCTATTCATCTATAAAACCAAAGAGGACATTTTGTTAGTGAAAATATATGTAGATGATATTATCTTTGGTGCCACTAACGTGTCCTTGTGTAGAAAGTTCTCTAATTTGATGAAAAAGGAATTTGAAATGTCCATGATGGGGGAGCTCAAGTTCTTCCTAGGACTTCAAATCAAGCAAGTCAAGGAGGGGATTTTTGTGCATCAAGGAAAATATTGCAAGGAGCTCCTTGGAAAATTCGGAATGGACAAATGCAAAGAAGCATACACTCCCATGAGCACATCATGCTACCTAGACAAGGATGACAAAGGTAAACCGGTTGATGTTAGTAAATATAGGGGCATGATAGGTAGTCTTCTATATCTTACCGCATCTAGACCGGATATTATGTTTAGTGTATGCATGTGTGCCCGTTTTCAAGCTAATCCTAAAGAGTCACACCTATCCGCAGTTAAACATATTTTTAAATATCTTAAAGGAACAATTAACACTGGATTATGGTATCCTAGTGATGCTAGTCTTAGTTTAGTTGGTTATTCGGATTCCGACTTTGCGGGATGCAAGCTTGATCGCAAAAGCACTAGTGGTACTTGCCATTTATTGGGAAGCTCATTAGTGTCATGGTTTTCTAAAAAGCAAGCTTGTGTTGCTCTTTCCACCGCCGAAGCGGAATACATCGCCGCTGGTAGTTGTTGTGCTCAACTCTTGTGGATGAAACAACAATTATCGGATTTTGGTTTAAAATTAGAAAGTGTTCCAATAAAATGCGATAACACGAGTGCCATCAATCTAACTAAGAATCCAGTGTATCATTCAAGGACTAAACACATTGAAATTAGACATCATTTTCTTAGAGATCATGTGCAAAAAGGTGATTGTACCATGGAATTTGTTAGCACATCAAATCAATTAGCGGACATTTTTACAAAACCATTGCCAAGAGATACCTTCTATTATATAAGAAGGGAACTTGGAATTTTAGATGAGTCAAGCATTAGCTAATTGATTTGTGCTTTTATTAAGAAATCACCAAATATGTCTAATTAAATGTGCATTGATGCTTGATGAATAATTGGACCTTGAGATATTGTGAAAAATATGATTTTGATTGTGAGTGATTTTGATTCCAAGTTTGTGTTGATGTTCAATGTGTTAGATTTGTGAAAATGTGTTAAAAATGCATTTAGAACTGTCTGTCTGATAAAAACACTCGAGTATTTTTCATGTTACTCGAGTATTTTAATTCCAAATTAAATCGTTTTAAAATAGAAAAAGTTTTTGGGCATGTCTGATGGTTTCACTCGAGTATTTTCAATTTTACTCAAGTAATTTTAATTTTACTCGAGTCTTTTGAGCTTCACTCGAGTGATTCAGATTTCTCAAAATTGATGGTTTCAGATGCCAAAAAAACACTCGAGTAAATTTCAGTATACTCGAGTGAATCTCAGACCTGAGACTTTGATCTTTCAGGCTAGGCGTATTACTCGAGTACTTTCACCAAGACTCGAGTCTTAAGCCTTAGAACAAAAACACTCGAGTAATGCGATCAGTTCATAAGCATCAGCAGCGTTTCTGAACTTCATTTTTCACGAACCCCTCTCTCTCTTACTCGAGTTCTCTCAACTCCTTTCATCAAAAATTCGATTTCAACTCAAATCTTTCACTCATTTCAACTCCAAATCATCTTTTCATCATCTTTCATCACTTATTTCACTTCAAATCTTCATTTTTCACCTTCAATTTCAAAAATCCCTTTCAAAACCCTAACTCCCAATTCTCCAAATTCTTCGTTTTTTCTTCCAAATTGGTACAATATGTTTACTTCTCGCGGTCCCAAGCGTCCACGGAAGCAAAGGAGGGATCCCACTCCTTCACCTTTATCATCTTCAGAGGAGGAAGAGGATTTCTTCTCTGCTGCTGAATGTGCAAGGAGGGAGGTCCTGTTTTTGACTCATGCATATGGTGTACAAAGCTGGACAACTGAGAAATTTCTTGAGGGTAATGGTTTTTCTTTTGTTCAAAAGCTTAGAGACCAACATCTTATGTAGTTTATATCTTTTCATGGTCCCATCCATCTTAGGCTAGTGCGTAAGTTTTATGCCAATATTAAGGAGATAGATAGGACTAGGTATGAAACTAGTGTAGAGGGCACCCATTTTCATATTCGCCCTAGGGATTTAGAGACCGTTTTCGATATAACACGAACGGGGATGAACAATTACAAGGCTAATACTGATGATATTTTTAGAGACTTGCTTCGCCCCGATTGTGTATATAACGGAAACGAAAAGAAAGCTGTGCACATGACCGCCTCAAACCGACTCCTCCATCATATAGTATCTCACCAACTTGTGCCCCAAACCTCTCCCAATTACTCAAAGCCCACCCAATTAGAGCTTAGAATTATGGATGCTATTCTTAATGACAATCTGCTGAATTGGGCTGCTATTATTCTTTCTCGGATGGTGAAGGCAGGGAGCTCCAAAGCCTCCCAAAATTTGCCTTTCCCGATGCATGTTTGTAAACTCCTCCAGCACTTCAATATGCCTATTCCTGATGATGAGGAGTCCTTTACTCCTTCGGAGGAGTTGCATGCGATTCATGATGGGCTTCTCCGCCAGATGAAGATGAGGAAGCATGGTGGGAGGTATTTTTGGCAGGATGAGGTGGCAGCCATGGAGGCTCAGGAGGCCGCTGAGCGTGCTGCAGCTCAGCAAGGTATGGATGCTGAGCAGTTGGGTCAGGAGCAGGCTGCGTTTGACCAGGCTGCCGGTGGTGGTGCAGATGAGGATGACCCTGCTGATCATATCGATTTTAGCAGTCCTGCATTCCAGGGTTATATGACTCATTTTGATGCTCGATTGGATGGTTTTGAGCATCGACTGGCCGAGCAGCAGGACAATATTAGCAGACTTGAGTCACAGATGGGTGTTCAGTTAGCCATGATCTACTCCAGATTGGACCAGCATTCAGCTCAGATGAATGCTCGGTTTGATGATATGATGACTGCCTTTGGCCGTTTCTTTCCTCCGCATGACCCTCCTGCGCCGGACATGTTTTGAGCTTGTGGACATTGCACTCTCTATTTTCTGATCTTTCATGTGTTTATGTTATGTTGTTTATGGATTTTCAGTTTTTCATTTTATGTTGGGAGTTAGTTTGCTTTCTGGAACCCCTGCGTGGGTATTTCTCAGCTTTTATGATGTTGACCTTTTCATTGCACACTTGGATTTAGTCTTTGTGATGTTTTATGCTATGATGACTTTTGATTTATTTTACGCTCTGATTTTCATTGGTTTTCACATGTTTATGTTCTCCGATAGTCATGATTATGTATATTGCTTATATTTAGGGGGAGTTTTCGTTATTGGTATCCTTCTTATCTCCTTCGTTTCAAAATGATATTTTTTTTTATTATGACAAAAAGGGGGAGAAAAGAGGCATGAGAAGAGCAAGCACAATATTTTTTTACTCTGATATTATGTATGCTCTCGCTCTGATACCAAGTATATAGTGTGCACTTGACTATGATTATTATGATATTATGTTGTGCTTGGAATTCTCTGGATTGACAGGTTTTATAGGTTCCTATATTGAGGGGGAGCTCTAAAAAGTGATGGAACGGTTTAACTATTTTGTCATCATCAAAAAGGGGGAGATTGTAGAATCAAGTCTCCAATGAGGTGGATTTATTTTGATGATGACAATATAATTAGATCATGAACTTAAAGGAAGAATTCAAGCTCACCAAGTCAAGAAGATCAAGTGCATCAAATTAGCTAGTCATTCTCTCTTTTAATTTCTAATTGTAATTTTATTTCTTTAATTGAGAGTGGGTAGCTTAGAAAGTAATCTCATCCTAGGATAAATAATTTTAATGCATGAAAAAGGTTGGGATCACATAAAATTATTCCTTGAGAAGAGAATTGAAATTAATCTTTGAAAAACTTAATTTTTATCATCTCTGGGCAAAAGACTCGAGTGGTCTGAAAATTACTCGAGTAGCAAAACACTCGAGTAATCTGAAAATCACTCGAGTATCAAAAGACTCAAGTAGTTTCCAAAAGACTCGAGTATTTCAGCCTCAATTAGAGATTTGACCGTTAGTTCAGTACATGGGCATTTCTATTGAAAGATGTGCAAAAGACTCGAGTAGTGTCAAAAATACTCGAGTATTTTGGTTCTGACAGCAAATTTTTAACCGTTGGAAGAGGGCAAAAATGGGAGAAAAACATTTGTCTCACTCTCTCATTCCCTCTTCCATATATCAGAATTGATTGCCCTTGTACTAGACAACAAGAACATAAAAGAATATTGTGCTAAACATTCTCTTTGCTTATTCTCTCTCTCAAGTATTAAATTCTCAAACTCAATCTATTCATTCATCATTATTATTTTGTCCAAAGAGTTAGAGATTGTGCTTTATTGTTGTGGAAATCATTTGTTGGATTTCTCCACATACACATACACTTCTTGTTCCAAAAATCTTGGTGAGGTATCCAAGTACTTGGTGAGGTATCCAAGTTCTCAAGTCTTGAGAGGTTCTCAAGCAAAGTCTAAGAGGTTCTTAGCTTGGTGGAGCTCTTGAAGGTTTCAAGGAGCTTGAAGAAGAAGGAATCTTCATCACCAAACTTCAAATTGGGGTAGAAATTCAAGAGTTTGGTACACTCTTGGAAGGGTTAGGTTGAGTGAGGAATCTCAATACCCTTTGTAATATTTCAAACAATTTGATTTTAGTAGACACTCCTAAGGTTCTTAGGGGGACTGGACTAGCTCTCTAAATAGAGAGTGAACCAGTATAAAATTGGTGGTGTTGTTCTTTTTATAGTTTTCTTTGCTTTCAAGTAAAAACCAAACCTAAGTTTCTCTAAAGGGGCTTTTTAATTAGAGTAGTAATTCCGCTGCAATTAGGTTGTTTTCAAGTTGTTATAGCTTTATTTAATTGCTTTCTACTCTTCTATTAATCTGCCCTGGACTGGTTTAATTCGTATTGATTAAAGTGCAAATTATTCAGAAACTGTTTTCTGCTAACTGCATGATTTACTCGAGTATTCTTCAGAAGACTCGAGTGTTCTTGTGATTTTAGTCGAGTAGTCTGAAAAAGAATCGAGTGTTCTTGCTCTGTTTCAGAAAAATTTGCACGTGATCAATTATACTTAATTGCATTCGAAAAATTAGTCATTGTTGCACTCAGATTACTATTCACCCCCCCCTCTAGTAATTGCTAAGCCCGCTTGTTGGTTTCCAACATTATATTCTACATATCATACTTCTATATAACTCTCTTGTCATATCCATCTTTCCTTACAAGCCTCAAGTATTATTATAAGCTCCCTTATACTTTCGGCATAATCCGATCAATCCCAAAAGCAAGTCCTTATCCGAAGAAATTAGGTCATTTTAGGCCCGTCTAGCAAACATGTTTGAGTCCAAAAATTAACTTAATCAATATTCTAAGGTAGGCGAAGGACAAATCTTACCCGTCTCAACTCGTCTGATGCACACCCCTACTTATACTTGTGTCATATCTTTACCTCAAAATCGGTTAACATTTTTTTTTATCAATATGAAAGAAGATATATATTTTTCAACCCCTATACAATTATTTTTGAACCCCATTAGAATTAGGAAAAACCCAAAGTGCCTCTATCTTTTTCACTCTTCTTCACTCTTCCTGAACTCCACCTTTATACCGCCATAATTGTGAGCCTTTGTCCTCCTCTTGAATCCGCAACCTCTCTCGAAAAAGCTTCAATTATTATACATCACTACATTTTTATCCATTTGGTTTGCTTCTATTTCATAACAGTGTCACCAAATAACCAATATATATGTCTAAACGATGTTATCACCAAATCAATATGTCTAAAGAAAACATAAAAAAGAAAAGTGTTGCATCCTACAGGCTCTTGTGGCAGGAAGCTCGTGAATAAAGACTAAAGAGAATGAAAAAGTTGATAACTTAGCAACCTACTCTTATTTAACCTTGCAATAAAAGGTTCAACAAGAAGGATTCATTGTAGTTTTCCCATCGACAAATCAAACATATTCTAAGAGTT
This sequence comes from Crotalaria pallida, assembly GCA_037953625.1. NCBI lineage: Eukaryota > Viridiplantae > Streptophyta > Magnoliopsida > Fabales > Fabaceae > Crotalaria > Crotalaria pallida. Next base: position 96,163,368 of record CM075655.1, read on the forward strand.
TTTTTTTCTCAAGAGTGTAATTCCGAGACTTTCTTGTTGGAATGCACTTCTGTGATTGTGTGATTCGTGGCATCGGAGGTGGTGTTATGGTGTGTGAGGGCAGTGAGGCTGAAGATGGACTGTGGTGATGACGGGAGCGTTGAGGTGGGTAGCGGCTTTGGAGTGTGGGTATAATGTCAGAAAGAAGAAGAAGAATGCGTATTTTTGGATTGTTTTGATTTAATGTGATCAAAAGCAAATTCAGGGGGATAAAAAAATAATTCTTATAAAAGAAAACATGCAGCACTTTGGTGAAGAGATTTAGTTTTAGGTCCTTATGTTTGAATTTTTAGCCTCTATTAATTCCTGAAAAAGAGAAAAAACACCTTCATCTCTAAATATTATGCAACTCCGAGATGTCTAAAAATAAACAAATGCATTCCAACATAATCCTATCAGAATTATGCTTCGACTCACCAGTGTCGAAAGTGTAATTTGTAATAAAATTACACTTTCAACAGGTAAGTCTTGAAATGTCAAAGACATCACGTTGTTGTTGTTGTTGTTGTTGTGATTTCGAGACTTACTTGTGAAAACTGTAATAATTTGCAAATATCCTCGCGTTAAATAGTTTTTGATTTTAAGGTGTCGAAAATTAAAAAAATACACTTTCGACATATCCTATAAAAAATATATTCCGATTCACAAATGTTGGAAGTATAAATTATTGAGTAATATGTCAGATTGGTTCCTAACTTTGTGCCAACCGATCAAATTAGTTTATGAAATTATCGAAATTTCTAATTAGTCCTCAATATTGGAAAATGTCAGTTATATTAGTCCCTGACGTTAATGGTCCATATAGTCCGGAACTAATTTGACCGATTTCGACAATCTCAAGAACTAATTTGACTAATACTCAACGGTCTTGGTTTATTTTTTTTTGGCAAAAACGACGTCGTTTTGACCATTCCGTTAGTCTAGGTTAAGGACCACTGACAATCATTAATCTTTGGGACTAATATGACTGACATGTTCCTACCTCATGGACTAATTTAAAATTTTGAAAATCTCATAGACTAAATTGATCGATGGCACCAGTGGAGGTTAGCACAGATGGTAAGGGATCTGTTGCTACTTAAGCAAGTGGTTATGGGTTTGATCATCGGCTCTTGCGATGTAAGAGACCTTGCTGGGAGACGAGAGCCCGAAAGGGCCCGACAATGTCGAAAGGATTAGTCAACTAATTGCGCAGATGAATACCTTTAAAAAAAATATCGATGCCTACAAAGTCAAATATCTATCTGACATATTACTCAAAAAATTATTACAATTCCAGTACTAATAACTCATAAGCCAAAAAATTGAGGACTAAGAATTCAATTATGGGTAATAAAAATTAAAACTCATAAAAAATGTGGGATCTAGTTTATTAACCCCATTTTACTTAGTTGACCCTCCTTGTAGATGGAAAATCCAAAAACACCCTTAGTAAAATGTTATTTCCTAAACTACCCTCAACCTAATGAATACCCTAACCCATACAAAGTCCCAAACCCACCGTAACACACTAACACCCATCCCTTCCCTTCCACTTCAACTTCTTTCTTCTTCAACTTCTTCTCCCTTCAACTTTATTCTTCCACTTCAAATTCTCTCCACAACACATTCTCCTCCATCAAACTAAGGTATTTCTTTCTTCTTTTACTCTCTCTTTTTGTTTTTTTGTTCTATTCATTTCTCTTCTCTGCCCCGTTTTCTGTGTTAAATATTTTATTTTTTTTGTTTTGCTCGCTGGGGGAGGGGAGATATTGGGGTAGGGTATAGATTTAGGGGTTAATAGTTGTAGGGTTTTGCTATTCATGTGTTTTAATGCATTGTATTCTATGTATGTTGGCTGCTTTTTCGTTCTGTGTTGATGATGCGCTGCTGTGTTTGTGTCCTGCATTTTTTTTTCTGGGTTTAGGGTTTACTCGCTGGGGGCTCAGCGAGAAGCATAAATTTAACAATCTCGCCGGGGGTTTAGCGAGCTGTAGCTTTTTGTAAACTCGCTGAGCCTGCAGCGAGCTTTGTTAAAAATATGTTGCTCGCCAAAAGGGCAGCGAGCTAAGTTTTTTTATGTTAATTTTATTCTGATGTTTATCACATATCTAGGTGACCATATTTTCTGTATACAGTAATGCCGAGGACCAAAAACGCATCGGAAAGAGACCTTATGACGGCGTCCAATCGAAGGAGACGGGTAGAAGACCGGGCTGGACCATCACAACCCGTGAACTAGTTCGATGAAGAGCAAGAGCAGGAGGTGGAGATGGTTGTTCATGACCCGCAGGACAAGTCTTTGCTTAAGAGTTACGATGAATACCAAGCTAAAGAGATTTGGCAAGGACGTGTAAGTATCATATGAACCAAAATTATTTCATGAAATATAATTTATAGTTTTTTTTTAATTAGTTTTTACTTATATAAATTGCAGGACTGATTGTTGGCCCGATGTCATAACCATGCTTTTGACATGCCTCTACTATATAGTATTGATGTGCCAAATGAAGTGCGTGATATTGTTGAGGCATCGGGGTTGGCACCACTTGTAGACACTGCATATTCAATAGTTGATCGGCGTCTGCTGGGAGCCTTTGTAGATCGCCGGTATGAAGACACCAGTACTTTTCATCTCCCTTGCGGGGAGATGACGATCACTCTTGATGATGTTTCGTGCATTCTTCACATCCTAGTCACAGGGATTCTTTTACCATGGGACAAGCCTAATCAAACCGATGCAGCACAGCTTATGCGTGAGTTGCTAGGGATGGACAGTGTTGAGGCAACGCAAGAGGTCTTGGACAATCGCAGTGGGGCCATCAGGTTCAACACATTGAAGGATGTGTTTCAGAGGGCCATTCGAAGACGGCGTCATGAGATTGCTGCTAGAGCTTATCTGCTGTACTTGGTGGGGACCACCTTATTCACAGATAAGACCAACAATACAATTGGCTGCCAATTCTTGCAAGCCTTTGAGGACTTGAATACTATAGATGGATACGCATGGGGTGCTAGCGCACTTGTGTTTCTGTATGACCACTTATCATTCGCAAGCAAGGCAAACAAGATGTCGATGGCGGGATGCATGTCTTTGTTTCAGGTAAACATAATAGTATTTATTTATAATAAACTAAAAAATGATAGTTTAATGTATACTAATTTCATTGTTTTGTTATTATGTTTAGGGATGAATACTGGATCATTTTTCATCGATCGGGCCGTGTGCTATGCTAAGTGATGTATATGAAGAGGATATGCCGCGGGTCGCAAAGTGGATTCCTCAACAATCGGTATCCAACTCTAAGTATCACTATCGGATGTTTCTTGAGAGGTTGACGGCTGGGCAAGTCATATGGCAACCTTATGAACCCGATCACCGAGATGCTAGGACATTCGAGGAAGTCTCGCTTTATTGTGGCTACCTGAGATGTGGTATGATGAGGAGGATTTATCTTTCCCAGAGAGTGTTGCGGTAGTTTGGATACATTCAAAGTATCCTTGCTGATCCACCCGTTAGAGTTCCCCTGCCCTCGGCCATTGATGAAAGTTTTGGAGAATGGCACTTGCATGTTCTTGATGATGCCACCAGAGGAGATTCTGTGACCTACAGGGGTCAGTGCGTAGATGGATATATCGATTGGGTGCACAGGGTGTCACATCCCTTTCTCTTGCACAGGGTGTCACATCCCTTTCTCTTACCCACCTCGGTAAGAGTTGATCGTCCGGAGGCTACGTTACTAGTAAGTGTCATTCCCTTTCTATTACGCACATTATTTTAATTGATAACGTATTGGTTAATAGTTATGGACTTTTTATTTTATTTTTAGACTCGCGCTCTTCAACGATTGCAGCTGATTGATGGATATGTGGAACCATTGATGGATGTGGCCGATAATCCTTACTTAGATACTTTCAATGGTATACGTTGGTTGACATTGACACCCATCACTGAAGAGGTTACAGAGCCTGCGGAGAGAAGAAGGGGTAAGGGTGGGGGTAGAAGAGCTAGGGGTGAGGTAGGCGTAGACATGAGTAGCTTCTAGACATGTATTAGATTTATGAATTGTGGTTTGACTATTTAAATTTATGTATTAGACAATGTGTTTGACTGATTTGTTAAGTAGCACTATTTATATGTTTAATTATTGCTTTGCATTTCTATCATTTCTTTCTCTGTTTGTCTGTCTGAGATTTGAGTTATGTGTTCTAAGACTTGGGAGAATGATTGCAGGGAATCAAAACATTATTGTTAACCGGGTTTAAATATTGTTAACACAGGAGTGAACGAATCAAAAAAGAAAAAAAATAAAGCTCGCTGATGGGTCAACGAGCTGTGTAAAATTCATAACTCGCTGACCCAGAAGCGAGCTCATCAAAAAAAGAAAAAAATACAGCTCGTTGATGGGTCAGCGAGCTATGTAAAATTCAGAACTCGCTGACCCAGAAGCGAGTTCATCAAAAAGGAAAAAAAATTAAAGCTCGCTGACGCACCAGCGAGCTGTGTAAAATTCATAACTCGCTGACCCAGAATCGAGCTCTTAAAAAAGGAAAAAAAAATAAAGCTCGCTGGTGGGTTAGCGAGCTGTGTAAAATTCATAACTCGCTGACCCAGAAGCGAGCTCATCAAAAAATTTAAAAAAAAAGCTCGCTGACACACCAATGAGCTGTGTAAAATTCAAAACTTGCTGACCCAGGAGCGAGTTCATGAAAAAATAAAAAAATACAGCTCGCTGACCCAGAAGCGAGCATTATATATTTTTATGTAATAAATTTTACACATAAATTTAAATTCAACACAATTCAACATAGCATCATTCATTATCAACAATTCAACTATGGTCAAGTACATAAAAGTGTGGCATTACATAACATCAAAATCTCAATCACTTCCAATATCATATACAAGACCATCTGTAGTGGCAGGAGGTATTAATTTTATAAATAACGCAATACGATCAATAAATGTGTCACCCAAAGCGCTCCTTCCTCATTGAAATAATATTGCCACGAAGGATTCACCATTGGTAAAGGTGACCCTTCCTTCAAAATAACTTGAATCCAATGGTTTGGGTCATCCTCCGATGATCCTACTATGTTGACATTTCCGATTATCCAAAGTCTCGGATAAATTGGAGGTGCTTTAGTGTACGGCAAAAATGTAGCACAACCCCTCGGTTCAGAGCATAATGTAACAAGCACAACATTATACCAGTTAGCAATGACATGTCCCAAGTCTGAAATAGTCATCCACTTTTGTTTAGGAACACTCCCAATGTTACCCACATGAAGTGAGTTGAGCACCTCACTATATGGATCACTCCCACCCATTAGATCAAGGTACATATCCTTGTTTTGCTTCATCTCATGAATGAGATTGGTCCGGACAAGCATATAGGAATCCTCATTCTCATAATGATACAAACTAATTGATCGAAAGCCACAGTTACCATCTCCTTTGACATCAACAATTTGCTCAATATATTATTGCATGCAAGAGGGGAATTGTTCTATGAAGGGAGAAATAATATTGGGTTTTGAGACATTTTTGGAAGGGTTTTGGGAAGACTTTTGGGAAGACTTTTGGAAAGACCTTTGGGAAGTTGACTTTTGGGAAGTTTTCTTTTGGGAAGACATTTTTTTAGGAGGACTCTTTCTCGGCATATTCCCAACCCGAGGGGTCACGCTTTGTCGATCTTTCATGATTGTTGGTTCGACCTCTTGTTTTTGCCTTTTTATTCGGTGGCAACAAGGAGGTAGTAGCTGGATCCACAACCTCTCGAAGCTTGTCCATCGGTAGGTGTTTTACATCATCGTTATTGTTATCAAATAGATACCAAAACTTCTCAATCAAGGGTCTCGGGTCAAGTTTGGTGTTTGACTCCTTTGTGCTTGTACTATTGAAGGTGAGAATCTTCTAATGATCATGAACCGCTTCAAGAGGAATAGGTTGACCAATTTTCCTATACCCATCAACCTCACATGCACATGGTATCCTACGTGTGATTCTACACTTGCAATCACATATCCTGCACTTGTCAAAATTCATTAAGTGTTTGTAAATAAAATTCAATGCTTCCCGGGACACATAATAACACAAATTCTTGAAAAATGGAGTGTTCATCTTGTGATCCACTCTTGTTAGGCTTTTTTGAAAAGATTCAGTTATGTTACTATGTTGACATGTCAACATCTTTTGTATGGCCACTAAACAAGTGCATAGATCACCATTGCTACTTGCTAACATCCTTTTGAACTGAGAGTGGGCAACTTCAACCCTATAAGTAAAAAAAAAAAGAAAATTCATAAAAAAAATACACTTGCAAAGATAATAGTAAAACGTAACATGCAAAGAAAATATTATTCTTACCGATTTGAAGTAGTATTCCCAAGATGCATAAAATTATTTGTGAATGCATCAACACATTTTTCATTATGTTCTGCCAAATAAACCCTATTCACATACTCAAAGAGGCCAAGACAATTCAAACACAAGCCTTCAAATTCCATCAATGAAACTTCATACTCATCCTTGTCCTTAGAATGCACTAGCTTTTTCCATGCATCATTGAATTTATCTTCATCATCAGGATTACGAACATAATTCTTCAAATTTCCTTTAATATTCTTCTTGATGTGAAATTGACACAGCAAATGCTTTGAAGTTGGAAAAACCGTCTCAATCGCGTGCACTAATGCACCCTCAAAATCGGAGACAATCACCTTTGGCATGCAAGCTTCATCTTTGATCAATCTCTTCAAATGTTGTAATGCCCATACGAAGTTTGGATACTGCTCCATCTCCATGTAAGAGAATGCTACAGTAAATGATTTATCTGTTGAGGTTTGTTCAACGATCTCAAGTAAAGGCCATTTATATCTATTAGTCTTGTAGTTATTGTCTATGAAGAGGACAATATTGAACAAATTCAAAAGACTAATAGATTTTGGATGCGCCCAAAAAATTTTCTTTACAACATCGGTGATCTCGTCTTTCCTATACCAAGTGTCATATCCTTCATCCCTCAAACACTTCAAAAGATGTTGCATTTGTGATCTTGGATGCCTTACACTTCTTCTCCACCGATTGCTTATATTGTAGATTTGCATCAATGTAGTACAATTGGATGAATTTTCTTCTCTCAATGTTGCTAATATGTGTCTTGGCTTAACCCATTCTTTGTCATGGTGACGATTTTCTCATACTCTTCCGGTGTAGGCTTTCCCGCAGTTGCGTGGCCAATCAATGATTCATATTTATCATGGTTGTGGGAGCCACAAGAGACCCTCACTATCCACCCTCCGAGGGATGACGATGGTCGACCATGTACTTTGAAAGGACAATTGGACTTCTTTGACCCGATAATATAGTTTAGATCCTCTTTTTTTGGCTTGTAAAGACCATATCTTTCGCATGAGATGATAATCCTTTGTTTCTTGCCAACTCCTCCTCTATCCGACCTAAGGTTCCTAAGAACAAATCCTTGAGAATAGGCAACTTCACGAACCCATTTCACTAGAGATTCACAATCAGGAAAAACTCTTCCGGTCTCAAAAGCACTTTTGTAATCCCGATATTCAATAGGAACTAATTCAACATCCTCAATCTTACAAGAGCCACTATCATTTATCTCATGATTGCTCTCACCATCGTTTGCTTGCATGTTTAAAGATCTGTATACAAACATAACTTACATTAATATTTTTTTAAAAAAAAAATAAGTTTACTCGCTTAGGGTACAGCGAGTGTGTTACATTTACACACACGCTGACCCAGGCGCGAGGTATTCAAAAATTTCATTAGCTCGCTTGGGGGTCAGCGAGAGCTTTAATTTACACCCACGCTGACCCCACAGCGAGCAGTTGATTTTTCATTATTTAAGTGTACCTAGCTGCTGGGTAAGCGTATGTCTAAAATTTAGTCTCTCGCTGCACCGTCAGCAACTTTGTTAATTTTGTACATACGCTTACCCAGCAGCGAGGTACACTTAAATAATGAAAAATCAACTGCTCGCTATGGGGTCAGCGTGGGTGTAAATTAAACATCTCGCTGACTCCCAAGCGAGCTAATGAAATTTGGCTAGCTCGCTTACCCCTCCGCGTACGACAGTACGAACAGTAAAAAAATACGAAAAAAAAGGTATGAAAATTATGAAAAAAAGTACCTTGATGAGCACGCTATGCTTTCACGATGATGAGGTGCTAAAATATGATTGATAAAGAGGTGTTTTTTGCTGCTATGATGTAGAAGTAGAATATGAAAAGTTGGTGAAGATGAAGAAGGAGAAGAAGAAGATGAAGGGTTTAAGTGTTGCATGGGGTTTAAGGGAGGAAAAGATTGATTGGTTTTAAAAGGTGGTACGAAGTAGGAAGTGGGAAATGATAGTTTAGGTAATTCAGTTTTTAGTAAGGGTGCTTTTGGGTTTTGGTAACAAAAGGGGTCAAGTAACTAAGTTAGGGTGAATAAACTAAATCCCAAAAATGTTACTCCCTCCGGTCCTATATATAGGACATACTTAACCATATTCCTCGGATCAAGAAAAGTAGTTAGTTTTATGAATTCTATGAGAATATATTGTAACATTACAATTTTACCCTCTCAATTTTTCTTGAAAAATTCACACTCATTAATGAACAACAAAAAACACATGCATTTAATAAGGGCAAAAAAGATAAAAAACAATAAATGATGCATAAGAAATATAAAATGTCTTATATATAGAACCAAAGATTGCTTCTAGAATATGTCCTGTATATAGGACCGGAGTATTTACTGTGATCACGACTTCAGTGTTAGGAAGGGTCGAAGAAAAAAAAAAAAAAAAAAAAACCACTCAGCTGCCCTTGGATATCAATTGGAGTTAGCTAAAATTTGAGATGGTGAACTGATAAACAATCTTCTTCTTGCCTTTGTCCTTCAATTAGGGTTTTTGATTCCAGTAACACCACTCTCTCCACATCTTCCAACAATGGCGACCCAATCATCAACAAACAAAAACAGGGTTCACCAATTCTTCGACGAAGTAGAAGCTCACAAAAGAATCCTCACAAACTGCACCAATCTCTTCACAACCCTCGAAAACCATTACACCTCTCTCCACAATTCCCTCTCCCAAAAATCCCAATCCCTCGATTCCAAGCTCCATTCCCTCCAATCCAATTCCTCCCAAACCCTAACCTCCCTCCTCCTCAAAGAAGACTCCATCCCCCACCGCGAGTCCGCCGCCGCCGCCCTCATCGACGAGCAGAAGGACTCCGCCCTCGCCGACCTCCGCAAACCCCTCCCCTCCAACCAAGACCTCTCCGCCGCCCTCAAATCGCTCTGCCGGAGGATGGACTGCTCCGCCCTCATGCGGTTCATCGTGTCCAAAAGGAAAGAATCGGCCTCTCTGAGGGCCGAGATTGCGGCCGCGGTGGCCGAGGCCGTGGACCCGCCCAGGCTGGTGCTGGATGCTGTGGAGGATTTTCTGAATAGCAAGTCCGCGAAATCTGGGGCCACGGATAAGAGGTGGGCGTGCGGGATTTTGATTCAGGCGTTGGTTCCGGAACCGGGGGCGCAGAGTGTGGAATATTCTAGAAGGATCGTTGAGAGGGCGGCTGGCGTGGTGGAGAGGTGGAAGGGGCAGCTGGACGGGGAAGCGGGCAATGGGACGATTGGGGCTGCGGAGGTGGTCATGTTTCTGCAGATGGTGGTGTGTTTTGGGTTAAGGGGTAGTTTCGATGACGAGTATTTGACAAAATCTGTGATGGAGTATGCATCGCGAAGGGATATGGCTAAGCTTGCAGCTACATTGGGATTTGGAGATAAAATGATAGGTCCGTTTTTTTTCGTTTTTCTTTTTGTTTGAGAATGCTTGTTGATATTACAATATTATGCCATTTCTGTATTTGGAAGATTTCAGGTGAAAGTTGTTTATTTGCTGTTAGTTTCATTTGCTTGTGTAACAAGTTTGTTGAATTTTTTATGTTTGGTTGGTTGAATTGAATCTCATGCATGATGATGATATTGGAATTTGGGAGTATGCACTTTAGTTTTGTTATGGACGGGTTATTTCAAACACGTTTATGAATCGATGTTGCCAAATGAGATGTATTTTTTTTGTGTTGTATAAGTTATGAGGCTTGTTGAAAATCATTAGATGTCTGGTCCCATGCTGGATTAAGGAAGAAATTGGTTTTAGGCAGACAACTGATGTATAACCTTGTTGAATCTTTACGAAATTAAACGGAATAGATAGACAATATTTTTTTGGTTGCCCAGTATATCCTATTGCCCCTTAGGTGGAAGACTAGTCTCCTCGAGTGCTGTTAGGTGCCAGCTAAGATGGAATCTTTTTTGACACACATAATCTAATGATCAAACTCAGAACCGCGTGTAATAAAATGGATGTTTCCTTGTTCTGTTATCTATTGTAGGTTGTGAAAGAGTGCCATTATGACTAGTACGTATGTTGTAAAGAATAACCAAGGACAAATGTGTCGGAACCCACAATCTTTGAATCAACAGGGGAAGCCCACAAGTCATGTTTTAAGAATATATGCAATGAATGGTTGGAGGCTCGTGGTTGAGGTTTACTTAGACTACTGACCATGCAGTTTGTAGGTTCTAGACTTATAGTCCTCTTGCATAAAGAAGGATCAACATCAACCCTTACTTCTCAAGTTTCCTGAGAATCAGAGAAATTGTCAACCACAGTGTTATAGAAAAGTTCTACTATAGTTTGAGGGAAAATTTTACGCTACAACTATAACCCTGCAATGTTGTATGGGAACGTAAATGTTGGGTGGTAAAAAACCGACAAGAGATTAAACTTAATGTAGCAGATATGAAGATGTTGTGTTGGATGAATAGACACTAGATGAGATAAGATTAGGATAATGCATTAGATAGAAAGCTGAGGTAGCAGCTATTATGGAAAAGATGGTAGAATCTCACCTTACAAGTGATTTAGGCTTATGCGGAGAAGACCTATAGAAGCCCCAGAAAGGTGAGTAGATTAGATGTGGCGTAGCTTAATAGACAAAACTATAGGCGAGCCCATTAGGAATGATTTAGATGTAATTGGTATAGACATTATTTGTGATACGATATTATGATGTGATTTGATCCACCTCGTGGGAAAAAGCTTGGCTGTTGTTGTAGTGTGTTTATATATATTGTTCGCACTATACACTCTGAAACAACACATTTCTTCACACTTCTATATGCATCTATATAACCCCTATTCAATTAGTATTCCTTTCCCTATATTCATCAGTTTTAAGAGGGAGGAGATATTGTAATGGAGGGCAGATTTAGAACATGGCCACCGGATTTTGGGTCATTAAAATTTTAAACACAGTGGAGTTTATTGAAAATGACTATGTTATTAAAGTAATTTACTTGTTTCTTCTCTTTGGAAATAGCTTTTATTCTCTTGAAAGAATTACTTTGCTCCTCTGATTTCTTCTTTCAATGTTGCTGCTGCTTATTGTCATGTGTTACAGGCCACAATCTCCTCTTTACCTTTATGCAACCCTCTTGATTTCTTAGATTTCCACTAATCCTCAGTTTTCCCATTACACCTATCTCTTTTAGACATGTAAGCGCTTAGCATACTTTAAACCTTCTCAATGATAAAGGTGATGCAGGTAGGATACACAACCTAAATTAAGGAACAAGCGAAATCCAGACTGTGTAATCACCTGGAGTTTTTATTGTTATTTGATTTCCATGCAACAGAGTTAGCAGAATTTCTTTAGTTTTTTTAATTATATTAAAAATTTTGGCGAAAGCATATCTTACAAAGTCATAGACTAATAAATGCAAGTGATTTATGCAGATATTATAGATGAACTAGTTAAAAATGGCAGAGAGATAGAAGCTGTTTATTTTGCTTCAGAATCTGGTTTGACCGAAAGATTTCCTCCTGTCACTTTGCTCAAGTCCTATCTTCGCAACAATAGAAAGAATGCTACCACCTCTTCAAAGAAGGGTGCAACGGTATCAATACCTTCCTCTCTAATTCAATTTATATGCTGTGTTAATGTGTTATCCCTTTGGCAGACCACTTCATTAAATCTGTGTCATTTTTTCAGGATGATTCAAACACTTCGGAGTCGAATTCCATCAAGGCCTTAATCAAATGTGTAGAAGATCACAAGCTGGAATCAGAATTTAACCTTGAGAGTTTGAGGAGGCGGGTTACACAGCTGGAGAAAAATAAGGCCGATAGGAAGAAGAGTTCAGCATCTGGAAGCAAACCTCTGAATAAGCGAGCTTATGGATCAGGTAGCGCTCGAGGCAGTCGAGGTAGTGGATCCAGCTCTAACCGCCCAGCCAAAGCTGCCAAATTTAGTTCATATCCATCATCCTCATCATCTTTCAGCCGCAGGAACCTAGCACCTTCTCTACAGCCTAGCCCTGGTGCAAGCAGATTTTCTACTCCATACAACTACCCCACCCAGACTATATATGATAGTTCAACTGCCAATCCTTATGCAGCAACTTATGGAACTTCCCACTCTCAAAGCTCAGCTGGAATAACTCAACAACACTACTCACTCCCTGTTGATAATTTGGCCCCATCTGGTTACCGAACATCTAGTTCTTATCCAACGGGACAAACTAGCTATGGTGGCATATATGATGGCATATATGATTATGGAAGTTCTGCTCCTCCAAGTTATCAAACTACATATACATTGGATCAAACCACCTACAGGGGATAAGATGTTTTTTCGCGCTGCAGTCCTCTTCTGACCTAGTGTCTTTTGGTAATTTATTTTATGTTTTTGTATTCTGCATGTTAACATTGGGTATAAGTTAGGTTCCTGGGAATGTATTTCTTCAATTACACAGATGTATGGTGCCAATACAACGATGTTGTTTTTTATTCATTATTATTAGGCCAAGCTAATGATTTTGTACTCTTAAGTTATTTTCGGATTTCAATTTCGTTTTATAATTTTTTTTTTTTAAAATAGGTCCTAAAATTCATTTTTATAATGCAATTTTGAAAAACATGATGAATGTGTTATGTCCATTCTTCAATTTTTGCTACAAGGAGAAAGCCGAGTAACTTCTTTCACATTTTAACCTTTTCCGTTTGCAGAAAATTAGTTTCCCCCTTTCTCTTGTATTTACTTTGCTTGACCTTTTCTGATGCTAAAGTTCAATCATACCCGATAAATTATTGGGTACCCAATTATATATATATATATATATATATATATCCATCCTGTGTTTATGTATGCTTCCCAACGTTTAATGTCAAAATCATTTGTTTTTAGTATATTGACAGTTTGAAACGAGGATATATTAGAAAAAAGAGAAAAAGGAAAAAACTATGTTTGACTGATATTTTATCTAAGACAGGGAACGATACTCCTTTAAGATATTATTATTGTTAGAGCCTAGAGGCATTAGTGCCAACTGCCAAGGTTGTCAATCTCAATTTGTCAAACTTTGCCTTTTGGTTTTGTATAAAATATCTGCTCATTCATTTTCCGCCAAAGAACTTCTGGGTAGTACGGTCAATGCTACGTGATGACATATCGTGTTTATCTCTAATTAACAACTTGATTACATTTCATCCCAACGTACATACGCTGTGAAAAGAAAAATTGGAATGGATATGAACTTGTGAAAACTGCTCTCAAGACTCGTGAGGTTATATATGGACTAATTGTTTCATGGCATATTCTAATTTGCTCCCTAAAAACTGTTAAAATGCTTCTCCTATGTCAAAATCGGTAACAGGTGATTTTTCACAGGTAAATAAAACTATTATACGTCTCACCTGATGTTGATATCTCAATATTTGGTAGCCCAAATTACAAGACCCAAATTATATGAAGGCCCAAGAATCGTCAAACAAAAAATGAAACAATGGAAGACACCGAGAAGGGCGTGCAAGCTCCAAGAGCTGCCCGAAGCGTCACGCGCCCAAAGCGACAGTCGTGGAGGCGACATATTCTGATGAGGTGTCCAGGAGAAAGAGCAAGGCGTACTGGTGGCAGTGAGCACAGCATGCCAGGCGTCGCAGAAACCTGGGGAGAAGAAAAAAGAGGGCGAGAGGAGCTGGGGAGAGCCAGCGAGGATACCTCTGGAGGAAAGCAATACATCGGAGCGACGATAACAATACACACAAAACATAAGGTTTTCTCCTCTGCAACTTAGATGAAGAACACGGACAAGGAGAAAAAGGAACCCAACTGAAGAAGACAACACAACAAACACATGAAACACTAGCTCTCTTCCCCAAGTTTCAGAGAAGGAACACCGAAGAGAAGTAGGAGACAGAATACGAAGGAGAGAGATAAAGAAGAGGATAAGCCAGAGAGCGCATGCCTCCAGCAACTACCAGCAGAACCAGAACAAGGGCGATCAGAATGCCCAAAACACAACAACCAACAATGATCACAACGCAGAGAGTACAAAAGGAGAGAAAAAGGAATGGAAGCTTCCTCTGAAACTTAAGCTTAGTAACATAAAGGAGAGTGTAAAGCCAAAGCGCACACTCCTCCCCCTGTAAAAGTACCATAAACGTGGAAGCCATTTCCTTGTATTCACCTCTTTGTAACTCATTTCAATATAATGAAAACCTAAAGCTTCATTAAGCTTACGAACCCATTATCTCCTCAATAATTATTCATTTATCGCACAAAGCGGTCCGAAACAATTGGCGACTCCGCTGGGGAAGCTATGGCTTCCAACCTTGAAGGAAATGGGATTCACGTCGTGCAGCAGGTGCCTGTGGGAGATGCCGCTCCGAAGGCGATACCCGCAGTTGCCATTCAAAACCCAACATCCAGTCTTACAAGCCGTGGAACAGGAGCAGGTTCTAGGAGGTTGAGCTTTAACCCAGCCAATCAGGGAAGTTATGGCTCCGAACTATGAAGGGAATGCTCCCAGAAGCGTTGCTCCAAAGACGGCTCTTGAAGGCGCTCACTGTTATCAACAGTCTCTAACTGAAGAAACGTTACGACGAGGAGGTGGTCTTTCAGTCCAAAAGCGACCTCCTCGGAAGGCGGCCTGCTCCCAAAAGGCGAGCTCCCTAGAAGGCGCTCCTTAGAGAGCGATCTCCACAGAAGGCGTGCTCACAGAAGGCGACCAGGTTCGCTCTGACACAAACTTTCCAGAGGGCGACGAGACTCGTCCAAGAGGCGGTCTAGATCCTTGCGAGCCCAACTGGCCGGAAAGGCGACGCTTCAAAAGGCGACAATGTTCGCTCTACCTAGCTTTTCAAAAGGCGGTCACACAACCGAAAGGGCAAAAGTACGCTCTCACGGACGAAAGGCGCCACACAAAGTACGCCCTCACCGACGAAGGCGCCACACAAAGTACGCCCTCACTGACGAAGGCGCCAGATTACATAAAGTAGAAACTCAGGAGCAAAGGCGCAACCAGAAAGTTTTATGGAAAACTTGCTGCACTAAAAGCTAAGTACACATAACTCTTAACTCAGTGCATATGCTAGTATGCCTTTTTCATGACTTTAATTATGATAGATATGAATCATGACCAAATAAAAAATGTATTGTACCCAATCACGTATCAGTTGCTGTATGCATAGTTAAGGAAATATAGCTGTTGTATGCTCATTTTGTGCATCTATGTCTTAATACGCTTTTGGAAGTATCGCCTTCACATGACATCATGCTCTACGTAGTTAGTTTCATGTCTAAGATTATCCTGAAAACAATGATTTAATTTTACTTTGTCTAGAATAACATTGTTATGATATGTTGTGGAGACGGTCTGACTCTAAGTTTGCCATGGTTGAGAATTGCATATGTATGATCACAATCATGAATGTTGTCGCTCTGATATGTATCGAATATTTAACTAGAAAAGCAATAACTAGATAACTCTGTACATTTAAATGTTTGCTGTAGAACTAAAATTAGTATATCATACTAGTCATTCTTGCCATAATCTTGTTAATTTTTCTTGGTCCAACCATGGCACGATATAAAGAAACTGTTTTTCATAATTCCATCATGCAAAAACAATGTTTCCTGTTATGAGCTGTATGATTTAAATGCTTAGAAGGCGCGCTTTAGAAAGGCGTTACATGAAAACGTAATCTTGGTAATGTTACATGACGATGCATGATTTATTTTGTACATAATACTAGAAATAACCAACAAAACAGATATGAGTAGCATGAAAATATCCGGAAAATGAAATTTGTTCATGTAGGAAAAAGAAGTGACATCTTTCTAAGATTCGAGAAGTCCTAAGTACGCTCTCAAGCCATGATTTGACAAGCTTTGCCAAGATGTTCATTGCCTTGGGAGGGTCGCCTCCTCCACCCTAGGCAATAAGCACATGATCTGTCTAAAGCAGAAAAGTACTCCACATCTCGCCCAGTGAAAGAAGGCAATCCAAAGAATGAAGTACCAAAAGGCAAGTAATAAAACAAAAGCAAAGTATCAAGAAAGAGCAACACAACGCAAATAGAAAAGAGCAGTGAAAATTAAACAAATAAAATCAAGCAAAGATAAAGGATGAGATCCATACCAGATGGCGAACCCTGAGGTTGACAGTAAGAAACATGAAATCCAGAACTAGAAGGCGAACACAAAGTCATGGTGGAAGGGCGGCGCATGTCCACCTTGCAAGCAGAAGTAGTTATGCATTTAGCATGAACTGATTGAAAAGATACGCTACATAGAATGACGAAGTTAGGACAAACGAAGGCGAGAAAAGCAAAGTTGAATCAGAAAGCCTCATGTGAAGCTGCAAAGATGAAATCCAAGGCGCATCAGGAGAAAATAAATAGTGTTGAAGCTAGAAATCCTGAGGTAAACCAAAAACAGAATGTTACTAATGTCAAGCCAAAATTCTAAAAACAAGTTATATCGAAAGCTGAAGGCAAAAGCTGACAATGAATTCAAACCAGATAGACGAAGGTGACTTCGAAGCAAAAGCATGCAAGAGAAGTAATTGAAGAGCAAGAGCAAGCACATATGCATAAGCTGACACAACTAAACCCAAGAGTAAATGAGGATGAAGCAGAAGATATGTCCAAGCAAAAAAGCCAGCCAGAAGTCAAAAGCGAACCTTAAAGGCGACTGTATGTGATCACAATTGCAAAGGCGTACAACTGCAAGGCGTACAATTGCAAAGGCGTACAACTGCAAGGCGTACATGAAAAGGCGTACATGCTACGTGAGGGCGAATGCAAGCTTTGTAATGACCAGTACGAGTACAAGATCCTGAAAAGTATGTTACTCAAAGGCATACTTAAACACCGAAGCATTAAATCAGATGCAAGAGCAAGGTGCAAGACGAAAGCAAGCCAAAAAGCGTACAAGTGACTGACCCAAAACTGTTCCAAACATAACATAACCAAGGCGAGCTCAGTTTACCTGATGATTGAACAACTGCCATGCTAAAATCTTGAGTTCATCCCAGTCTGCTCTCATAAGCAAGACAAAGCACCCTGACGCAAGAGAAACCAAGAAATCTATAATAATAACAAGCCTCTGAAGTAAGGCACATCTGAGCTTATCCATACGTCAAAGCAGATCATGCGAAAGCAAACATAAGAACAAAGCCAATCAAGAAATCCAAGCATTTGCACACTGATAATTGCAAGAAGAACTAAAAGAAAAGTAGCACCCATGACAAGAGGTGTTACGAAGCACAAGCAATCAAAGATTGAGCAAACAACCAAAAGCAAGGTAGCGCCTATGACAAGAGGTGCCAATACTAAAGCTTGAAGTGACACTGATGACATGAGGTGTCCCCGGAAAGAGCTCAAATGATACTAATGACATAAGGTATCGCTGTATCAAAAACCCCCTCAAACAGGGTCAATAATGCCAGAACGCGAGGTTCAACACTTCATAAAAAAAAGAAAAGAAAAGGAAGAGAAGAAGAAAAAGAAAAGAAGAAGAATAGTGTTGAACCGTACCGCGGGCACAAGCGCCTTATCGCGGTACCCGGATAGACCTCCTCGAAAAGAGAAATTCCCGGGACAGACGCGAGCGAAGTACGCCATATCGCGAGACTAGAAAAAGTCCCGGGAAACAAGGGCGCTAGTCCTAACGCGGGCGGAAAAATCTGTAAAAGAGGTTGGCTAATGCAAGATCCAAAGTGATCCGTTAGTTTATGAAGCCCAAAGCGGCAAACTGAAAAGTCCAAAGTGACAGCAAAAAGAAAAGCCCAAAAGCGGCAACTGAAAAGCCCAAAACGGCAAAATCTGTAGAATGTGCCCAACGTGCACCCCAAGGAAAAATCTTGGCACCAATGACATGAGGGGCCGCTAAAATCTTCAGCAAGTTTGAAGCGCCCAAAGCGCGCTCCAAAAAAAAAAGTGGAGAGGGGAGGAAGAAAAGAAAACCTTCCTTGGGCACCAATGACATAAAAGCCCTGTGATAAAAAAAAAAAAGAGATGTGTGCTATCAAGAAAAAGCACCAAACTGAGAAGAGCATACAAGAATAAAAACAAGCGCAAGTACAGTAATGAGCACAAATAAAGCTACGTTTACAAGACAAAGTTCAAGCCACAATCGCCAAAGCGACAAAGCCAGCAAAAGCGCACAAGAGCCAAAAGTGTAAAATCCAAATGCAAGCCTAGGCGCAAGGACAACAAAGAAATAAAAAGACAACACATACATGAACATCGTCAAGGTAGCAACAAGCATACAAAGTAGAGTCCAAACTTGAAAGAACAACTTCGAAGTTCAGCGGAATAAATCCCAGAGTACAAGTTCAAAAGCAATAAAAGTGACAGAGGTTAAATCCGAACAAAGTCATACAAATTACGAAGCTAAAAGAAAGCAGCAACTGAAACCATAGTCTGAAAAGCAGAATGTCAAAAGTAGCAGCACATGTGGCAAAAATAGTGCCTAAATGATAAAGAGAGAATTCAAGGAAGTGGTCCTGCAAACTTCTTCATAAGAATACTTCATGGTAGCCAAATCTCTGATTTCCTGGTCAAGACTCTCTAACTCGGAGGTCGCTTGGTCAAGCTGAGAGGAAAGTTCCTAGATGCGAGATACTAAAGGAGCACGGCGTTCTTGCAATGAGCGTTCAGCCTCAGCCAACTCAGCATCATCAAATGGAGGACGTAAGCTCTCAAAACAAGCTATAGCATTCTCAAGCCAAAAACCGGAGTAATGCTGAAATCGGAGCGTGTACAGACAATCCAGAATCTCAGCCTTGTCTTCCTATGGCAAGGCATCCACATCAACCGAGCGAACCAAATGCAGCATCCGTAACAAGGTGCGAGAACCAGACCCTCTGAAAAGGCGAGGAAGCGAAGCACGAGGAGGTATCAAAGAAGTGCGAGCACGAAGGAATGAATCAATCAAAGCTTGGTCATCTGCAGAAAGTGCAGCTGCAAAAGCACACAGCAGTACACACGGAAATAATGAGACAAGAACACAAAAGGAGAAAAGTCCAACTTAGGCCAAGAAAAGAAAGAAACACTTACAAACTGAAGAAGATCCTGGGAAAGCAGAGGTGTGACCTGCTCCTGCGGAAGGAGTCCCGAAACAAGAAGCTTCATGCGCAGAGCGCCCACCAAGAAGGTCAATAACATTTTCAGGGGCTTCAGCCGCCTCGGCGGGAGCCTTACCCTTACCAGCTAAAGGAACAAGACTTGTGTTGCCTCCGGGGGCAAGACGCTCTCCAATTGGGGTCTCAGCAGTAACAGTGATTCGACTCTCCGAAGGGACAGAGGCATCAACCTCAACGCCCATCCCGCCAAACATGTCTCCAAATCTTGGAGTATCAGAAACAGTTTCATCAACAATGTCAGCAGCACCCGAAGGGGCATCTAAAGGCACACCCTTAGAGGAAACAGGAACACTCTTAGGAGTGCCAACAGGGGACATCAAGGAATCAAAATCCTCACTGGCAGCAGATTCAGAAGGAACAGAGGGTGCAACACCCCCACCAGCGGAAGATTGATGGAAGAAATCCGTGGGGTCTTCATGATCAGAAACAGGTGCGATTGTCGAAGGAATAACGAGAACGCTTTCAGGAAACTGAGATGAGGGCGACGCCGATGAATGATCACCAGAGTCACCTGCACTCAAAAAGAAGAAGAGAATTAGCAATGTCATGAAATTATCTAAGCAGAGCAAAACATAAATGGAGAAAAAACGAAAAAGAGCCTGGTGAGCCGCAAGCAAAAAGAGCAGAAAATGAAACCTGGAGGATGTTCTTCAGCGCCACCGCTTTCGACGGAGGCATCATGGTAAGACAAGAAAGAATCATCTGAGTTGGTCTCATTAACATCATCCTGCACCAAATCCACGTGAACAGGAGAAGAGGGAGCAATGTGAATACCGGAAGTTCGCAGGCACTGGATCGGCGAGTGGGTACGGCCGCAGCTGCCTTTCTCTTCTTGCGAGACTTAGCGGCGCCACTGCCACCGCCTTTAGCAGGAGACTTGGAAACAGAAGGACCTTGAGAGGAAGCCTTCCTCTTGCCTTGATTTGGGGCAGCGGAGGAGGACGCAGTAGCCTTGCGACTAGGCGAGTCTCCCTCAACTGAAAGCAAAATCAAACAAAAATTAATACAAAGCAAGGAAAGGAAAGCGACAAAAACAGAAATTGGCCAAGACGTTTACCTTTCACTTTCTTCATAGAGGTGCAGAAATAAGGGTCATTATAAACTATGGGCATCAAAGGAGGGGTCGAACGCAATGAAGAGGCTTCGAAATCCCGCAGATGCTGAAGAATATCCTCATGGGATGTAATCCAAGTGCGCAAAAACCCCCAACACGAAAAGGAGGAACAAAAGCACAAGCAGTATCAGAAGCATCAGGAGTTGCACCAAAAAGAAGCATTTTAACCAAGTCTTCTACTAGGGCCTGCTCGATATGAAGAACGCAAGGGGCTTGATCGCGCCCGAATTGTCTAGCCACACGATCAGGGCGATAAGCGCAAGGCCAACGAGCTCCGCCATGGGCACTCTTGCTGTCTAGAGGGACGAAGCCGGGAAAGCAGCGAGCAGTCAAAATTAACTTCCACATATCATAGATTCCCTCAAAACGGGCAGCAGCATCATTTCTTGTAGCAAAAGCTTCCTCATCATACAGGGGATGCAAGGGATCGCCGCCCGCTGGAATGTTGTCCAAATAAGGACGAAACACAAACTTATCTTCTGAATCGATAAGAGAAATCAAAGATTCCCATGGAAACCCTTTTGTCCAACACCAAGAGCGAGGCTCCAAGTTAATAGCATCAGCCGAAGGAGGGAGTCTAACAGGACCATAGTCCGGGAAGCGTTCAAATAAGAAGTACTGAAGGAAAGTCAGATCAATGTAAGAATTGATCGCAAAGCGTCCACGAGAAATCCACATCTGTTCCGCCACTTGATCTAGGCGAGCATATAGGCCGCCCAAGTAGAATGGAGCAAGAGGAAGGCGCACGCCTTCTGCCAAAAGACAAGCAAAAAGAAAAACACATGGGCTCACAGACTCTCACGGAGGTCCAGGAAACACGTACCTACTCAGCCAAAAAGCAACGAAGGCGGCACGACAAAGGCGTGAATCTGTGACGGACCCAACTTGAAACTCGCCGTCATGGAAATCACCGAAAAAGTATCTAACCCAACTAGCAAAAGTATACTTGAGGGAGGAGCGCTGATTCGCCCTTCGACTTCTAGGAATCAAGTTCCCAGTACCCCTCACTCTCTGAGAAGAAGAACCCCTTGCGTAAGAGATACGCCTTCGTCTGAAGAGATCTCGAGAGTACTTGGCACTAAGAGCCGAGGCGGCTTTCAATTCCACTGATAACTCGGAGAAACGTTCATCGACGTTTTCCACATCAAAACCCTTATCTCCAAAAGAGGGCAGTTTGAGGAGTACAACCACGTCTTCAAGGGTTGGAGTGAACTCCCCCCACGATGTCAAGAAAGTGTGGGTAGAGGAACACCAACGTTACATCAACATCAGTAAATCATCAGGCTTACGGTTAGCACCAAGCCGGGGAGACGCCTTGACTGCGACGGCAATGCCCACTCTTTCCAAAATGGCCGCAAATGCAGCATCAGTAGAAAACATGTGGTCAACCCACTCTTGCCAACCGCTGGTGCCTCCCACACGAACATTGAAGTTCACATCCACCCAAGGAAACTCTGAACGGCGAAGACAAGAACGGAGCAGCGAAGGGCCCAATGCACAATGGTCCTTGTTATAGGAGGGCGAAGAAATGAGTTCGGCGGCGTCTTCAGGGACCACTGTGGCCTTAGAAGAGGAACCGGCAAGGAAATCACCTAAGTCTGGACCAAAGGGCGAGTCCGCCCTCACTCCCGAAGCCCAACGGCGGTGGCCTGGTTCAACAGGATAAGAACGGGGACATGGAAGTTGTTGCAAGAAGCAGTAGGAGATAGGGTTGGGAAGTTGAATCTCTTCCTCGGAGCTTGAAGAGGCATCTTCGATCGTAGGAGGGATAGCAGCCTTCGATTTCGACATAGTGACAGCAAATGCAGAAATGGGCAAGAGATGAGCAGAAGAAATCAAGAGGACGAAGAACGAAGGGGCAACAAGAAAAGCTTTCGGTCTTTGAGGAAATGAAAAAAGGAAGTTTCAGACAGAGAAAAGAGAGAGAACGGGTAGAAGTGTGCAGTTAAGCAAAGAGAAACTGAAAGGTTGGGGGAAGTTTTGAAAAGTATGAGTAAAGGAGGGAACATGGGAAAACATGCAAGTACCAGAGGTTGAAGGGTATTGCCTTCTCCCCCTGACGACACGTGGAATGCAGCAGAAGAATAAGAAGAAAGAGAAAATGAAAAGAGTTCACACCTCAAGAGTAAATGGCCCATTGACAAGACCCCACCAAATGGCAAAGTTCAAGTCCATCATAAAAGCTGAAACTGCCAAGCAACTGATAAGCTAAGGAAAGTATAATACAGATACCTGTGATGCGAAGGCGTCTCCTTCTGTACGCCTTCACCAAAAGCGATACCGGAAAGCATAACAAGAAAAGCAAGGAGCGAAGGATGAAGGGTGGAGGAAAACACAAGAAATAGGATTTGCACTGAAAGGGAAATTCTTTCCCCTCTCACTGCAAAGAGGGCAATTGTTGATACCTCAATATTTGGTAGCCCAAATTACAAGGCCCAAATTATATGAAGGCCCAAGAATCGTCAAACAAAAAATGAAACAATGGAAGACACCGAGAAGGGCGTGCAAGCTCCAAGAGCTACCCGAAGCGTCACGCGCCCAAAGCGACAGTCGTCGAGGCGACATATTCTGATGAGATGTCCAGGAGAAAGAGCAAGGCGTACTGATGGCAGTGAGCACAGCATGCCAGGCGTCGCAGAAACCTGGGGAGAAGAAAAAAGAGGGCGAGAGGAGCTGGGGAGAGCCAGCGAGGATACCTCTGGAGGAAAGCAATACATCGGAGCGACGATAACAATACACACAAAACACAAGGTTTTCTCCTCTGCAACTTAGATGAAGAACACGGACAAGGAGAAAAAGGAACCCAACTGAAGAAGACAACACAGCAAACACATGAAACACTAGCTCTCTTCCCCAAGTTTCAGAGAAGGAACACCGAAGAGAAGTAGGAGACAAAATACGAAGGAGAGAGATAAAGAAGAGGATAAGCCAGAGAGCGCATGCCTCCAGCAACTACTAGAAGAACCAGAACAAGGGTGATCAGAATGCCCAAAACACAACAACCAACAATGATCACAACGCAGAGAGTACAAAAGGAGAGAAAAAGGAATGGAAGCTTCCTCTGAAACTTAAGCTTAGCAACATAAAGGAGAGTGTAAAGCCAAAGCGCACACTCCTCCCCCTGTAAAAGTACAATAAACGTGGAAGCCATTTCCTTGTATTCACCTCTCTGTAACTCATTTCAATATAATGAAAGCCTAAAGCTTCATTAAGCTTACGAACCCATTATCTTCTCAATAATTATTCATTTATCGCACAAAGCGGTCCGAAACACCTGAGACGTATAGCGTTAGTTGCAACGACGTATGAATTAATTTTTTTTAAACACCCTACGTCCTACCTGAGACGTACACTTTTTAATATAATTTAAATTCCTACGTCTAAGCTTTGAAGTATGTATTAATTTTTTTTTATACTTCTACGTCTCAACCAAGAAGTAAGTATTAATTTTTAATCTTTACGTCTCAACCAAGACGTAGCTTTTGTATATAATTTTAACACCTATGTTTAACCTTTGATGTAGGTATTAATTTTTTTTAAACCCCTACGTCTCAACCAAGATGTAAGTATTAATTTTTAGCCCTTACGTCCCTACCAAGACGTATCTTTTGTATATATTTTTAACACTTACCTCTAAGTTCTGACGTAGATATTAATTTTTTTTAAACCCCTATGTCTCAACCAAGACGTAAGTGTTAATTTTTAGCACTTACGTCTCAACCAAGACGTAGCTTTTGTATATAACTTTAACACCTACGTCTTGGATAAGATGTAAGGCTTGATGCAAATATACTCTCTTACCTGTTCTTCAGTTATTCATGAATTAATCTGGTCCGTTGATGATTTTTAAACATCATCCAACGGTTATAATAGGGGGAAGCATCTTAACAAAACATGTTTTTCAGGGGGAGCATCACATGCTCCCCTTTAAGAGGGGAGCAAATTAGACGGAGCTTTCTTTCATTTGTAAATGGCTAGTCGGCTAGAGACCATTATATTAATTGAATTGATATTCTAACCTAAGATTACGGTGAAAATAGTGAAAATCTGAAGCCGAACATAAATGGATCTAAACGTCAATTTATCACCTTTTTTACTTAATTGAGGTGGTTTTACAAACAATTTACGTAAATAGGGTAGTTTTGAAACTATTTACATAACATGGGGCAGTCAACAAAACTATTTACGAAAATGGGATAATCAAAGTCAAAATAAAGAAAGTCAAAAACGTCATATGGGATGACTTATTCTAAGTGCCAAGTGTCAATTTTTTATTGGATGTCCAGATTTTATTTGAATTTTAAAAAAAAGTAACCGACAACGCTGCCACACGTTACTGCGGCTGAGGCAACTGATGCAACCGCCTGTCTCTCCCACGCGACCCACGCCCCCCTTCACCAACAAACCCCCCAATCTGAGCAACCCCATATATATCCCCTCCCTCTGCTCTTATACCATTTACCGGAAATTTTCTATCAGCTTTCCTTCTACTTTAAAATCATCATTTTAAACAAATTCTTGGTCTATTATTTGAGGTAATTTTTTAATATTCCATTTCTTTAATTATTTTACTTTTTTATTTAAATTTATTTGTATATATTTATTTTATTTTTAATTTTGTGCTTTTATTTATTATTATAATGTGTAGGTGTAATGTTTTTATATTTTATTTTCATAATTTTTTTATTTTAAATTTTATATATTTAATTTATTTTTAATTTTGTGATTTTATTTTTTTATTAATGTTTAACTATTTTAAAGCATTTATTTATTTAATTTTAATTTAGTTTATTATTATATTGCACTTATTAGTTAGATTTTTTATGCTTTATATTTTTATTTATTTATTTATTTAAATTCATCACAATATTTTTTTTAATGTATTCATGTTAATATTTTTTTAATTTTTTATATAGAACATGTATGGGTATATTCATGGAATGTGGGGACTGAGGGACTTGAAGCTGTATTATATAATAGGAGCGGAGGATGAAGCTGGGTGGGGTGGGTGAAGGTTTTAATTGTATTAACTAGGGTGGGCCGGCCGGGGATTGGGTATTAATCCGGTGGGTGCGGGAATGCCGGGGTGGGAGGGTGGCAAAAAAATCCATACTCGCGGGTATTCGCTTGAAACCGAACCGATTTTGGTGGGGAAAACCCGCTCTGATTAGGTATGGGAAAACTCAAAACCGAAACTCGCTTTAAAAAGATGAGGGTGGGGCGGATCTGGTATTTTAAGTACCTGCCCCGCTCCCGCTCTCAAACCCGCTATGATATAAAATTTAAATAATTTTCATTATAATTATAGTGAAATGGTAAAGTCAAACTAACACATTTAGTTAAAACCATGATGTAATTCTTAAGTTTTTAGATATTTTTACAATTTGAATTTTATTATTATATATTATTTGAATTATAATGTATTTTATGTGTGATTTTTGTTTAATACAACAAAAAATTATTTAAAAAATAATAATTGGATGGGTTACCCGCGGGTTTCCCCGAACCCGACGGGGATGAGTTTGGGTTTCAAATTTTCATACACGCTTTCCTAAAACCCGGACCCGAATCCGTCCCGCTCTTGATGGGTGCGGGGTTGATATTGTCAAAACCCGCCACAAACCCAACCTGTTGCCATGCCTAGGTGGGGTGGACGATCGCCACGTGGCGTGCAACCCGGTGATTGCGTCAACGCGTTAACCGCAGTGACACAACCACCTGGATGCGACACGTGGTAGCGTTGTCGGTTACCTTTCTTTTTTTTTTATTTAAGTTTTTTATCCAAATAAAATCTGGACAGCCAATAAAAAATTGTCACGTGGCACTTAGAATAAGTCATCCCGTATGACGTGTATGACTTTCTTTATTTTGATTTTGGATACCATATTTTCATAAATAGTTTTGTTAACTGCCTCATGTTATGTAAATAGTTTTAAAACTACCCTATTTACGTAAATTATTTGTAAAACTATCTCACTTAAGTAAAAAAAAGCCTCAATTTATCACATGGCAGTTGTTCTTGTCCTTTTGTCCTTGGTTTAAAGATGTACTTATATATTCCATCCGGTTTTATATGTAAAATTTTTTTGAGATTTTTTTTATTTCTATTAAGAAAGGTAATTAACATTGTTAATAATATTGGAAATGTGAAAATTTGATATTTTTTATTAAAACTATCATTATAATTATTATTAGGACTATAAAAAGTGTTGAGTAAATGTGAATGTGTTGGAAACCAACAAGCGACCTAACAATTTACTAGAGGGGAGGGTGAATAGTAAATGAAAGCTACAATACCAAATTTTCGAATATAATTGAAATAGGATAAAATAAAAGTTGAAATATAACAAAAGAATAGGTTAAAATCGATTATGCAGCAGACTGAATCGATTTCACCTAGGTGAATCGATTAGAGGAATTGATTTCACTGAGATCAAAACAGAGAAGAGTATCAAATCAGAATGCAGCAAACCAGAAACGAAAGAGCTTGAAAAGCAATGAAACCTGACAGCAATAACAGTAGATGAAAAAAGGATAAAGCAGAGAAAGAACAACTAAGATTGAAAGATTAATTGTTGAATAAACTTAAGCTTTAGAAACCCCCTTGTAAGAACTATAATCGGTGGGTGAAATAACTAGAGAACAATAGGAGAACACCTAGAAGGGGGGTTGAATAGATGTTAAAGAAACCTTGAAAGATTTTCGAATAAAACAAAACGAAACAATTAAAACGAATGATTTTCACAATATTCTCAGCTGTTAATCGATTAAGACAAGAGTTTATCGATTAATGCCTGACAGCACAACACGAGTTAATCGATTAAGCAACAGGTTAATCGATTAATCACTGAGAGCTGATTTTGGTTAATCGATTAACATACCCAGTTAATCGATTAATCACTTTTAAAACTGAAAAATCATTTTTCAATCGAAAACGAAAATCAATCAATTATCATAGAATATTAGAGATAGCGCGGAATTGATTAACACCAAGATTGTTAATGATTACCTAGATTATGAAAAAGGTTTTCCCAAAATCAATTAGAACTAATAAAACCTATTTCATTCAATTATTAGAAAAATAATATTTTCTTGGTTTTCAATCAAGAACAATATGAAATAACAAAAGTTAAAGAGTTAAGGGAAGAGAAGCTTGCTCAGAGATTTATACTGGTTCACACTCAACCACCGAGAGTGACATTCAGTCCCCTCTATCACAATAGAGAGAGTTTCTTCAATAAGGAATTAGAGTTATCAAATTACAAGCAAATGTCTCTCAAGATACCCCACTTGATAGCCTCCAAGAGATACCTTACTCTTGTCTTGCAACCCTCTTGAACTTCTAATCTAACCTCTATTCTCTTGCTTGATGATAACCACACACCAAGGTTTCCACTTGCTTGTTGATTCCTCACAACAAGACTTCCAATTGCTTGTTAACACAACAAGACTTCCAAATCAATTTGCTTGATGAACAACCACCAAGACTTCTTTTTTGTTGTAGATAGTTTGCCTCTTGCAATGATTACAACTCAATTCAAAACAAAATCCTATTTGAATATCCTTCAAGAACTATGAACAATTAAACTTGGGATTCAAAAGTTTCTTGATCAAAGAATATGAAAATGAAAACTTTGATCTTTGTAAAAAGTGAGAGAGAATGTTGAGAGAATAGTGTGGCTTTGATATTTCTAGAATGATATGAAAAATGAAGTTTGTTAATCACAATGATTAGAAAAAGGTTCATATAGAATACCCAAAAGTTTGGAAAACATTAAAACTGATTTTGAGAAGTGAAAAACTGTTTTAAAAAGTTGTTCTGGACGTGTTAATCGATTAACAGATCAGGTTAATTGATTAACCACTGTTGATTTTATGTTAATCGATTAGCACTTCCAGTTAATCGATTAACCACTGTAAAAATCAATTAAAAACTTGTTTTCTCAAAATTAAACCTTTTCTTAAAAAGCCTTTAAGCCACCTATTGATTTTAGGTTAAGTGAAATACTCAAGATATAATATGATCATACACTTGATAGAGATTCACTACCCACTAAAAACTCTACCCAAACTCTAAGACTCAAATAAAGATATTACAAACAAGACACATATTGAAGTCCTTGAGCTTGTTCTCTCTTCATCATAGTTGCTTGTTGTTCTTTGATGAGCTTCTCCAAGACTTGAGCTAGTTCAAAACATTTGTTATTATCAAAACCATGCACTTGCATAATAGATCTAACAAGAAAGTAACACTTGAGAGAGAGAAAGAGAGTTTCAGTAGTTTGACAAAGTGTGTGCTTGTTGTATGATGTGTCAATTGAACCAAGGATGTGGAGACCCAATTTATAGGCATGGATGTCAAAGGAGTCAAGGAGGAGCCTCTGTTCCACTTCCCTAAATTGCTCCACGAGTTCCTCCATGTTTCCTTCCATGTTTTCTGCAAAATGCGTTCCTGTTTTTCAGATCTGATGTCGATTGAATCGATTCAAGAAAATATCGAATAGATTACATGAATCGATTCTATGTCAGCGACAGAATTGTTAAAAATGAGTTTTCTTTGATTGTTTACTTTGGTTGTTTTTACTTTTCTCAAGTGTTTAGCTTCAATCAACCATGCATATTAATCAATCTAGATTAGATAGAGGTTAATCCTAATCTACCACCCACACTCAACAATAAATATAAAATTACAAAGAGAGTGAATAAATAGAGTAGGAAGATTCTTGGTTGTTTGATGTTGTTGAACTTCAAGGAAAGTGACTTCATCAAAACAACTTGTTGATTTATTTGTCTTCATCAAAACTTTTTGATTCTACATAATGTTTATGAAAAAAAATTAATTAAATGTTATTAAAAATTGAAATAAAATTTTATAAATAAAATAAAAATAAAAATTTCAAAAGATCTTCCATATAACATGGCAGGAAGGAAGTAGTCTATTGCTTCATACATTTTTTTTTTGGTATGTACTTTTTGGCCAGTATCACAGGTGTCCCCAAAATCACTATTAATACCAAAAAACCCTTAAAACTATTTCTGCACGAGGACGAGTTCTTATGCCTTTTCCAAGAGGGCGTGTTAATCGAGAAACGCTACATATATCTTTCAATATTTCCGTCACAATTTTTCCAAATTTTTTTAATACTCTCTCACTATTTATGAACAATAATCTAATAATCAATCAAATTTCATGCCAAACGTGGCTTCGTTATTCAGAGGTTCTTGAGGTGACTTCTACTAGTACTTTATACGAGCTTGCCACCCTCGTTAACCGGACATCAGCGGCATCAGCTGTTATTGTATAGAAGTCAGACCTATTTGAGCACGACACAAATGATTTTAAACCCTCCTACTCCATCTTGACCAATTCTTTTATTTACTAACTTTACTTTTTAAAAATGGTAGTGTTAAGGGCAATTGTTAAAGATACTACTCAGTCTGCTGGAGTAATATTGAAAAAATAATTTTAAATGTATATTTTTTCATGTTTGGGGAATACAAAAACAATATTTTGTCATAAATTTTTATTATGTTTGGTTTCTTAATAAGTTTATCATAGACACTTATTAGCATTTGTCTAAAAAAACTAGATCAGTTAATCCATTCCAAAATTGCTCACATTAGCTGAAGAAAGATAATTACTTCATCTGTCCGCATAAGACAACAGTCCAGTTGGTGGCTGCAGGGACACTTAGGATTTCCCCTCCCCCAGGTCATGGGTTCTAGTCCCAGACCTCCCATGTAAAAAAAAAATAATTACTATTCATCTGTTTCATATACCATAGGTTGTTTAAGGTTGTGACACATAAATTAAGGAGTGTAATAAATATGTTTTTTTATTTATTAATTTTTCATTTTTTTTTCATTTTTTTTCCCTTTATCATCTCTCTATAATTAATTTTCCACTTATTATCTCTTTAGAATAATGAGAGTGAAATTATTATAAAAACCATAATGTTGAATTGGTGGTAACGTAGAAAAACTTAGCTTATATCGTGGAACAAATTTTCTTCCTAGAAATACTTATATTTTAAAGGGAGGAGTAGTAAATCACACTCCCAATAATTAGTGTATGCGTAATTCTTCTTAAACAATATATTCCCCTCTCCTTAACATAAACTTCTTTTGGAGAATTTTACGAGAAAAGAAGATAGTTAATAATACTAGTGGTGGTATTAGAATTGATAAAAATTGGTAGTATGTTTTTTAAAATTATTCTTATAATTATTATTAAAACTGCAAAAAATGTTGAGTAAATTTAATAAGTGTATTTATGAAAAAGAAATAATTAATGTCATTAGAAATAAAAATAATGACTTATATTAAGGAAAAATATTCAAATGAAAATTATAGTTAAGACTGGAGAGATTTCAAATGTTTACAATTTTTTTTTAAACTAAATGTTTACAATTTGATTTTGATGTGTAGATGTAAATTTTTTTTTTTAAAAATCTTCTATTAAAGATGGGAGAAATGCTTTCTTCGTTCCAAATTTTAGTGCCCTCTTACAAATTTTTTTAATATTCAAGGCTCAATCATATTTTTTTCCCAACTATGTCTTATTTATTACAAGTCTATTTTCCACCTCTTATATTTCTCTTTGTAACTGGTTCACAAATTTGTTAACTCTTAAATGGGGCATTTTAATTAAGATATATTGAATTTTTACATAGTTTAATGATTTATTTATTTTTTTATAAGAAAAGATAGTTTAATGATTTATTAATCCATCAAATATCAAAATTTTGAAACAGGGAATAATTTACAATTTTTTTTTCTTTTTTTCTCTCTTTTTTTAATTTTTGCATGAGCATAAAGTAGGTTTTCTTGGAAAAGTCTGTCTTCAGTTTGATCCCCCGCAACAACGTTGGGAGAAGAATAAAACCTTAACCTCGGGACCCCCCTCGAACTGGATTAGTCGGCCCAGTGGGCTGGATACCAGGGTACAAACCAAAAAAATATTCTTATCTTGAAAACAATTAATTTTTGGTTGTTGCTGGAATGGCACTCTTGTTTAAAAAAATAAAATAAAAAACCTTTTTTAATGAATTTTTCTAATTTATGTATTTATGCATATGCACAGACCCACTCACACCATTATTATGAAAGTTTAACATATTGGTATTATACCATCCTTAATTGTTAATTTACTCTTGTATTTGTATTTGCATGTTATTTTTATTTTTATTGTATAAAGATTTATGTTTGCTATTATGAGTTTTTCAACTTCAACCTTTAAAATTGAAGATAAATAGTTAAAATAATGTAAGGATACATTATAAAATCAACTCAACTATTTCTTTATGTCATAAATGTGTCTTCTCTCAATAAAAAAAATATGTTTAATTTTAGTTTTTTTTATCTTCAATTCAAAGAATTATGGTAAAATATTTTTACTATTATATGTAGTATTTTTTCTCCAACTACCAAAAAAATCCTGGATCCGTGCATATCTATGCATAAGATAAACTTTCATTAAAATTAAAAAAAAAAAAAAAACTCAATGGAAAACTAAAACTCTATTTCTGATCCATCAAGTGTAGTACTACTATTTTTCCATTAAAATTTACATTTTCATGCTTTTTATACAATTTTTTTTGTCCGTATTCCTTGCGGAACCACCGGTATTCCCAAGAGCACCCTTAATACTAGGGAGCCCTTGAGACTAATCCGGAGCGAGCTGCGTGGTTGGCTCTCCCAGCGAAATGTTTTTAGTGGGAATCGAATCCGGGACTACTAGCACCCGTGTCCCATTCCCAAGATTTCAGTTGGGGCCTTACGCCAACTGAACCAAGCCTCGTTGGTATGTTTTTATACAATTCAAGAGAAGCGTACGTAGCAGCATAGGTTAGATGGAATACTATTTTTTTTTTTTGTCAGTTTAAAATTTCAATTAGACACACTAATCTATGTACTCCCTCCGCCTCGAATTAAAAACAACAAAAAAACATATTTCTCTTGATTTAAAATATAAGCAAAATTAACTAACTTTATTAAATTTTGTTTCATTCCCAATGCCACTTTCCTAAACATTTCTAGAAAATTGTAATCTTAATTAAATTTTTGTTTCATTCCTAATACCACTTTCATAAAATACCTCTATTTTTTATAAATTTGAGAAAATTAAATACAATCAACTAACCTCCTCAATAAGCGTAAAATTGGTTGAGTGTGCTTATAATTCGAGTAGGAGAGAGTATATAACAATGGAAGCGTGGAGTAGTCCCCATTATTATTTTCCAAAAGTCAAAGCCACTAACTACTTATCATCTCCTTAATTTCTTAATTAGCTTTCTCATAGTTTTAGTGCTTCAATTCATACATACAAAGATGACAGGCCTCGAAAATGGCCAAGCCAACTCCATCCACAAGGTTCCCTCCATCAAGTTCACCAAGCTCTTCATCAATGGAGATTTTGTTGATTCTGTTTCAGGTTAATATTTATGATTCCATACGTACCTTAGCTTCCTCTCCACTTTCTATCTTTATTTCTATTACATGCTCTTTTTTGCTAAATTCTTACCCCTTCTACCCTAAAATATCTACTACTCTGAGCTCTTCAAGCATTTTCTGCTCTTCCTTTTGTTTTTTCCCCTCTTTCTGTAATTCCCTTCACTACTTTGTCCATATTAAAAATGGATACAGTCAACTTTCAAAAGGCGAATTATTATGTCACTGAATTAATTTTGGATAGTAACGAGTCCTATAGTATGGTAATATTCATGGTTTAATTTTAAAAACTAGTAAAAATTATTAATATTTTTATAAATTCTTATCCCTAATACCCGAAAGTATTTGTAAAAATTAATAAAAAAAATATTATTCCAAATTATAGCTTCAACAGATCGTAAGTAAAAGATCTCGCATATTGCAATTTTTAAGTGGAAAATAATTTTTAATTGTAAATAAGTTGTTTGTCACCGACATATTTTTATATGCATTAATTATGGTATTATGAGAATATGTGATTTTGCTGACAAAATATTTACAGTA
Source organism: Crotalaria pallida (assembly GCA_037953625.1). NCBI lineage: Eukaryota > Viridiplantae > Streptophyta > Magnoliopsida > Fabales > Fabaceae > Crotalaria > Crotalaria pallida. Next base: position 96,197,009 of record CM075655.1, read on the forward strand.
AATGAGTAAATCTCTGGATGTTCTTTGACTTTTCAAAATTTTAAGAATAATTTGGGGAATATATACGATAAGATTTTTCAATTTTTTTAAAAATAAAAAATAGAGAATATGGAGCTGACCTGACATATCAACAACATAAGAAGATTATCTTGAATTTATAAGTAAGGTTTTATATATTGTTGGATACATATTAAGGATACTTGAAAAAATTAATATATATAAAGAATTGATTTATCTAATATTTTTGGATATGATGCTCTAAGTTCTTTTGTAAATACTAAATATATGTGAAATATCTTTAACATATATTCATGACACAACTTAGAAAACTTCTTATAATATAAGTTAAATTTGTTAATACTCCTTTTGGAGTAGTTTTGTAACTAACATGGGTTGAGACAAATAGTAAGCGGCTCGGTCTCGCTTATTAAATAAGGTATCGGTTCGACTCTTTCTGGATGTAGAAAATTCATGTTGGGAGATTAACCTGCTATAGTAAGACACACGACACGGGTCAGATCTGGATATACCTTGGTAGTAATTGGAGAACCGGATAAGCAATACAAAAAAGAAAAAGAGTAGTTTTATACCACTTCATCCTTTCTATTTTATTTGTTATTTAGAGTAATGTACATGTATTAAGAAAATTATTAAATACTTCAAATTTTAAGAGATATATAAGATGATTTTAGTTTTGTATCTTCACACTTGATTCATGATAAACATTTTTTATATTTGAGAAGTTAAAAGGCAGGGATAGAGTTAAAAATATTATATATTGCATTTTTTATTTTCTAAAATACAAATACTCACTCTATTCTTATTTATAAATTATATTTAACCGAAATACATGTACTAAAGTGAGTAGTTAACTAAATGTTTTTAACAAAAATTTCTATCAATTTTAGATTTTTACTCATTCTATTTGCATTACTCAATTTAAGAGAAATTAAATTTAGTTAATTAGAACATTCATCATTAATCATTTAATAGAGATGCTTTAGAAAAAAATTAAATATCTTCTACTAAAAAATATAATATGACTTACATCTAAAAACAATAATTTTGCTAGAATTGATTTACATATAAAAACATAGTAAAAAATAACTTGGAATAAGTTAAAAATGATGAATTGAAAATTAAATCTTAACGGAGGAAGTACTTATTTTTGTGTGAATGTCTATAACAATGAGGACAGGAAAGACTTTTGAGACAATAGATCCAAGAACAGGAGAGGTGATATCGAGGATTAGCGAGGGAACCAAAGAAGACATAGATATTGCAGTAAAGGCAGCACGTCATGCATTTGATTCGGGTCCATGGCCTCGCATGCCCGGCTCTGTATGTTAACTTTTCCCTTCTCTCATTATAATTTGTCAGGAATTATTTTTATGACCCACTATTTTGCTATCAAATATACTCCAATGTTCTTCCCATGTTAACTTGAGTGAAGATTTCTTTCTTTCTTTGTTTTTTTTTTTTTTTAAGCAACTTGAGTGAAGATTTCTATGCTAAGAAAAACAGTTACTTTCTCATATCCTTATTATAGGGCATACTTAACTGAATTACACATACCAAGGAAAGTGTTTAGTTTTATGAATTCCATGAGAATATAGTGTAACATTACAATTTTACCCCATTAACTTTTCTTGGAAAATTCACACTCATTAATAAACAACAAAAAACACATAGATAGTCAAAACATTTAATAAGGGCAAAAAAGAGAAAAATCAATAAATGATGCATAGAAAATATAAAGTGACTTATAATTAGGACCAAGAAAAGTTTCTAGAATGTGACATATATATAGGACTGGAGGGAGTATTGTCATTTCATGTTTTGAGAATTTAAAATAATATGATTTCTAATGATTATTTATTATATTTGATTTTTTAATAATAAATATATTAAAGATACTACACGTAGTTGGTATTTATCTATTTTTTTTATAATTATAATTTTATTTTAATCAAAGAATTATAATGTGTTTAGTCTAATTCTTTGATTAAAATAATTTCATTAATGAACCAACAAGTATAAAAATAATTTCATTAATGTCACTATAATGTTTAGCCTAATTCTTTGATTAAAATAAAATTATAATTATAAATTAATGAATGTGAATTTCATCTATTATAAAATTAATTCTCATATTTGTTGGTTCATTAATGAATGTGAATTTTTTAAGAAAAGTTGAGAGGGTAAAATTGTAATGTTACAATATATTGTCATAGAATTTATAAATTTACCTATTTTTCTTTATATGTGTAATTCGATTAAGTATATTCTATAATAAGGACGGGAGAAAGTAATATACTCCCTCTGTCCCTAATTATAAGATCTTTTCTACACTTTTATTTTGTCCTTATTTATAAGACCTCATACCAATTTTCAATGATTATTAATTACTTTTTTTCACAAACACCCCTATTTATTTAACATTTTTTGAGTTTCCAATAATATTAATAGAGATAATTTTAAAAATACATATCAAAAATTCATATTTCCAATACAATTAACTAAATTAATCAATTTTTTTAATAGACATGAAATTTCACAAATGAACCTTATAATTATTAGGGGCAGAGGGAGTAGTTACAAAGACTTAACAATGCTACACAGAAACATCCACAACCAGCTAATGATATACAATAAGGGACAACAAAAACCAAAAGGATCTCTGCACGCATATAACCCTTGTGTTCAGTAGAAAAGACGTACAATACCCAATCACGACATATACATACCACCAATTAAAGATTCAGATCAGAGAGACCATGATATTGACTAGAAATTATTGTTCGGTTCGATACTGGTCTCCGCCACATCTAAATAATTGATTTTATTAAAAATATGTATTTTTAATTATTCTTTTTGTTTTTAATTATAAAGTTTTTTTTGGTATTTTTACGTTCACCAATATTATTGAATTTTATATTAAAATTGATATGTTCTTCCAAAAATACTCATCTACCAATTATTAGAACATAATAAATTTTTTCATTTTTCAATAATTAATTTAATTCATAGATATTCTATCATCTATATTTAATATAGTGAATCAATTTCTAAGTTATTTACACTATTAAGCAAGCTCCATTTTATCTTTTAATACAATTTTATTTATTTCTTCTCAAAAAAATTTGAGCACAATGATTAGATGTAAGAGTAATTTTGGAAAAAATTACAAGAGGATCTTATCCCCCTCGGGGTTGAGGTTAAACATTAATAAATAACCTCAATTTTCTACCAATCATTTACTCCCTCGAGTCCTATTTATAAAATCATTTTGAGATTTTAATTTTGGTCCTATTTATAAGATCTTTTTTCAATTTTCAATAACAATTAATTACTTCTTTCCACTTTCCACTGACACCCCTATAAAGTTCAACACTTTTTAAAGTTTCAATGATAATTACAGGGATAGTTTTGAAAAAGTATATCAAATTTTCACATTTCTAACGTCACTAACAAATTTATTCACTCTTCTTGGTGGGAGTGAAAAACCCCAAAAAGTCTTATAAATAAAATCGGAGGGAGTATATTAGTATTAATTAGTCTTTAATGAAAAATATTTTTTTTTTAATTTTTTTCCAGCTCCTTACTTTTGCAGTGACCAGTATACCCTTCATACTCCATTACTCCCTCTACCTACTGCTCACTATGCTGCTCATCGTTCACAAACCCTCCCTTTTTATCACTTTCACAAACCAAAAATAGCGATGCCACCATTTATAACCTGCATCATTTAATAAAATTCCATTACATTTGCCTTATCACTTTTATAAAAAATGCTTCATCACCCCTATTTAATTTCAAGCCAAACCCACGTCATAGTTATATGGTTCACTCATTTAACCTACGCACCGCGTACCGAGTTCGGCGTACACGTATCACGTACCGGATTCGTTATAAAAAATCTTGTAAAAATAATATAAAAAATGACGAACCGATACAAACCATGTAACTTATGACCCACATCTTCCCCTAGATCTGTGCATAATTAGTAACAATCATCATCTCAAATCAAACAACATACTAAACCAATCACCCCAAATCTGTACATTGTCGGTCACCATCATCGCAAACTCGAAACTACCATCTTCTCCAGGTTCGATTGAATGAGGTAGTTGGTTCCCTGACGGAGACTTGGGCATCAATTGAGGTATGTGGTTGAACCGGCATGGTGAAAGCGTTTTAGAGAGAAGGGCATACTAGTCACTGCAAAAGTAAGGAGGTGGAATAAAATAAAAATAAAATATTTTTCATTAAAACTAATTAATACTAATACAGATGATTGGTGAAAAATTGAGGTTAATAACCTCAGCCGTTGATAAGAAAACTCAATAAAGAATGTGATAAATAAAAACTCAATAAAGAATGTGATAAATAAAAGTATAATTAAAAATAGTAAAAATCAAGTTTTTTTTTAAAATAATTAAAAAATAGTTTATAAAAATATTGAGTAGTAAATTGGAGATCAATATTTAATAAAAATAAAATTATTTAATCAAATTTTCTGTACAATTACTTGTTCACGTGACTATTCAATAGGAATGTTAAAGTATTTCTTCCGATTTTAAATATAAGTTCTCTTTAAATATCTTTTTTATTTTAATAGTATAAGTTTATTTCAAATTTTCAATGATATTAATTACGTTTTTATTTTTCATAAAGACTCATATTTACTCAATAAGGATACTTTTGAAAAATATAATAAATATTTACATTTTTTGTATAATAAATATTTACATTTTCAATACTACTAACGATACTAACTACTCCTCTGGTCTCAATTATAAGTCAAAAAACTAATTTCACACTTATTAAGGAAGTTAGTTGAATGTATTTAATTTTCTTAAAATGTAAAAAAAATAGACTACTTTAGGAAACATGTATTGAGAACGAAACAAAAATTAAATGATACAACCACTTTATTCAAATATTTTAGGAATAATTGTATTGGAAATAAAAAATGTAATTAAATTTTGCTTATATTTAAAACCACTAATGAGATACTTTTAATTGTTTGTAATTGAAATCGGAGGGAGTAACTAATTTTCTTAAAAAAATGTGAAAATTGATAAAAAACTTATAATAAGAACGAAAGAAAATTTTCGTATTTAAAACTGACAAGCCCAATTTGGAAACAATGACACTGACATGCCTGTGATGCACAGCAAATGTCCTTGATTTTTTTTCCTGCAAAAATTATTCATCATCCATATTTGATCTTCTATAGAAGATAAATAGTATGTCCTCACCGTCACTGGTGCTCCCGTAGGTCTACGTCTACGTCACCACATTAAAACGCTCCCCTCTTCGCCAGCTCATCAGTCATTTGCCTATTAACTTTGCCAATATTTCCATTCTGCAATTAAGTTCATGATTTAAACGTGCTCCCTCGTCAAACACAGATGGAGAAAATTTGAAAAAAAAAAAAATTAGCTGGAATTAAAAGCTACACAAGGACGGAACCAGAAAAAAAAAATGAAAATTTAACATGTGTCAATCAAAGATTTTTTTTAAATAACAAAAAAGGTTTAATTGAGTTAAAAATTTGGATTTTTGCTCTTGTCGTTAAGATATCCCTATTAAAAGCAATGTACTATGTCCGACTAAGATAGCCCAGTTGGTGGTTGCAGAGACACTTAGGATTTTCCTCTCCTCAAATCATGGGTTCTAGTCCCAAACCTCCCATGTAAAAAAAAAAAAGCAATGTACTATTACATTAGCCATATTACGTGTAGTTGTGTATAGAACAAATATTAAAAAAAATTGTCATGTGACATTAAAATAATTTTAAAAAAAATCCTTTTTAAATCTTAAATTTTTTTTCCTAAAAATTTAACGAGTTTTGATTTTAGCCCTTGACAATTTAATGAATTTTTATTAAGGTAGATAACTTATCCCCTAAGAAGTATTTATCGAGTAAGGGCTGACAAGATATATATTTGGCTTAATTTTGTGTCAAATCCTTGAATTTTATGTTCTTTTATTACAAGTTCTTGTTTTTTTCTTTTTAATGTCCGACTTTTCAAAGTTAATTATAGGTTTGTCATATATTTTTGCTATCAATTTCGGCTAAATTTTGCTGGTATGTAACACTGAAATCTTAGATAGATGTTGACGGTTAGCCACGTGATGCCACGTGGTTGAAAATTTTTTTAATCAAAAAGCTAAAAAAATATTTTTATATTTTTAGTTTTTAAAAAAGAATTTAAAAAATGATTGAAGAAAGATGTTGTTTTCGTTCATGTGCCATCATCACATGACTAACATCTTACGTCTAACTAGGTTTCCAATGTGATATGTCAACAAAATTTGACCTGAATCAATAGCAGGAATATACGGCAAACCTAAAAGTAATTTCGGAGAGCTAGACATTAAAAAAAAGAAAAATAATACGAATCTGTGACAAAACGACTATAAAGTTCAATAACTTAACACATAATTATTAAGCCTATAAATTTTTAAAAGCCTTGAAATATTGGGTTAATGATTTATCAAATTGGATTCATATACTAAAAATCAACCAAAAAATTACTTAATATATAACAAAAACACTAGTGACAAGTTTTTAATCCAAAGCTTTCAATTATTATTATATTAGTATGTGCTTTATTAGTATGTGCTTTTGATGTTTATTTATGGCTCATTTGATGTATGGGCTTAAGTACACGTTGTGTTCATTACTACTCCATAATACTTCCTCCCATCTTATTTACAAAATTTTTTTGAGGTTTTTTATTTTCACCAAGAAGAGTGGATAAATTTGTTAGTGACATTAAAAATGTGAAAATTTGATATACTTTTTCAAAACTATCCATATAATTATTATTGGAACTCTAAAAAGTGTTGGCTTTACAAAGGTGTTAGTGGAAAGAAGTAATTAAATGCTATAGAATATTGAAAATGGGTCATATAAATAAGACAAAAATAAAAATCCCAAAATGATCTTATAAATAAGACCGGAGGAAGTATATGTTTTCTTATTCATAAAATCAAAAAATATATTTTTTTTTATATTTGTTTTGACCTATATAGTTTTTTGTAAGAACTATAAACAATATACAAGGGGTATACTGGTATGTTATAAAAAGCTTTTGTGTTAAATTTTTTATGTTAAAGATTTTTGGATTAATTATATTGGATCTGCGGGTATAAGTCTAGGCATGTTGGTATCCATATATGTTTGGGGATCGACGTTAAAGTTGCTTTAAACGTGAGTGTGGGTACAAGTATATGTAGTTTTTGAAAATGCGAGTAAGGAGATGGATACTCTAATACCCATACCATACGTCCTTACTCATACACTGCATATTGTCATTCCTAATTGGAAAAAAAAAAAAAAAAACTCAAATAAAAAAATTAAATATCGTATAAATATGTCAAAAATCTATATTAGACATTCATGCGAGAAATTATTGTGCTTTCAGGAACTAAAATTAAAACTCATTAGACTTTTACGTATTAAAAACAAAATCTGGTAAACTTTCATGAACTTAAAAACATTATAAGGTCTACTTTCTTTTTTCTTTTTTAATCATTTTAATGCCACTTGGCATTTTTTTAAAATATTTTTTATATACATGACAGTGCTTAACATAACTACCATAATAATAAAGACCAAAATTTAAAAGTTTGAATTTTGAAAAATTAGAATCCGTAAAAACTAAAAAAAATCAAATTCCATCAATTTTCTTCGATCCTATATGTAAGCTATTTTTGAAGGCCTTTTTTTTCAAATTGAAGTAAGCCCCATTGTCAATGGCATTAATTACTTATTTTTCGCGAGCACTCTTATTTTTCGCAAACACTCATATTTACTCAATACTTTTTAGAATTATAATACTCCATCCATTTTATATATAGTGTGTTTTAAGGTTATGCACGTTGTTAGATACCACGGGTTCTAAGCACATGCCTAGAGAGGGGGATTGAATAGGTGTAGTGACTACTATTTTGCGGTTTCCAATTTCTCTTAAAAACGTGAAAGTTAGAGAAGATATAAAAAAATTGATTAACTTGTGGTAACTGGTCATCATGGTCAAAATTTCACTTCAGTTAACTGGTTAAGTAATCGATTAATTGGTTACAACAACCAATTGCCTGAAAGCTTTTCTTTCGAAAACAATTTCTTCCTCAACAATTTGTTCCAACTTCCAACCAAGCAATCAATTTTTATGATTCTCAAGACTTTAATAAAGCACTGAAACATAAATTCCAGAATCAAATCAACATACACACAATTTTCAACACAATTAAGGTGTGAAGAGATTTTGAGAAATTGAGCCAAAATGACGCCATATTAAAATTGAATTTCTATTTTTGAGTTAATTGGGCTAGTTATTTCTATTTCTGAGTGAATTGGGATGACTCACTAATTTACATGAGTTAGCAAGAGTTTACTTGAGTTTACTCGATTCCAAGTTTAGAATCGATTTAACTCGATTTTATGATCTAAACTCGTAAACTCGTACGATTTTACGAGTTAACTCGTAACTCGTGAGTTTGACAACTATGGTGGGACTTGGGTGAGTAATATTTTATAATATCGGGAACTAAAGAGAAATTTTCATAATCTCAAGAGTGAAAATGAAACCACCTTGCAATGTCAGTGACCAAAACAATTTTGTCATTTTAAATACCTTATTAAGGTGATTCTTGAAAATAAGATAAAGGAACAAAATGTAATTAATCACCTAGATTTTTATTATAAATCATTTGTAACTAAATTATACATGCCAACAAAACTAGTTAACTTCTTTTGATTCTTTAAAAAAAAAAAAAAGCAAACAAACTAGAAACATACCACCTTTTACACAATTTTGAAATGCACCTAAGTTCATGATCATGACATGCCATACATGTTGATCAGGAAAGAGCAAAAATCATGATGAAATGGGCAGAGCTAATTGACCAAAACGTAGAAGAACTAGCAGCACTAGATGCTATTGATGCAGGAAAGTTGTACCATGTGGGCAAGGCCGTGGATATTCCTGGTGCAGCAAATACTCTACGTTACTATGCTGGTGCTGCTGATAAAATTCATGGTGAGGTATTAAAAATGTCCGGAGAGTTCCATGCATACACACTATTGGAACCAATTGGTGTTGTTGGACACATAATTCCTTGGAATTTCCCCACTACCATGTTCTTCATTAAGGTTAGCCCTTCCTTAGCTGCTGGGTGCACCATGGTCCTTAAGCCTGCTGAGCAAACACCTCTCTCTGCTTTGTTTTATGCTCATCTAGCTAAACTGGTATGATTCTCAACAAATAATGCTTCAGTTCTTTGTCAAAAATGGGCCTCATAAGTTAATCGAGCCTTAGCTAATTGGGTTTTCTTTCTTTCCCTTTTGAAGGCTGGAATCCCAGATGGAGTGATTAATGTAGTACCTGGATTTGGCCCAACTGCTGGTGCTGCAATAAGCTCACACATGGATATTGATAAGGTAATTTACATTCAACAAGTACACAAATTTATGTTTGTAATTTTGTACATATACTGTATTGCCTTATAAGTCCACATTTTATTTTATTATTATTTGATTACAATTAGTTTGTCTCATTTATTTTGGTTTAAATATTTTTTTTGTTCTTTGAAGATTGAATTGATTTTGATTTTAGTCTCCATTATTTTTTTTATTGTTATTGATTTTAAATATTTTAAAAATTTGGTTTTAATTCTTACAGTTAAATAATGACATGTTCAACACCATCAAGTTGGTATTGACATGTAACCGTAATAACTCAATTGACAGCAAGAAGTAATAAAGCAAAATTTTTGAAACGGACCAAATTAAAACTGATCAAAAAATTTAGAGTAAAAAAAAAAACATAATATATTAAGCCCGTTTTTCTTTACACCTACACTATCATACACTCTAGATTCTGTCACATAGGCAGATTCAAGAGTATAAGTGTTTTGTTATTTGGAATAAGAGCTTTTCATTTATATTTTTTATTTTACATGTCAAACTTTTTGGTCTTGATCACTCTTAAATAACATTGCTAAAATTGCCTTGATGGTGGTATATATGTTCAGGTTAGCTTTACTGGTTCATCAGAAGTAGGTCGTGAAGTAATGAAAGCTGCAGCTCATAGTAACCTGAAACAAGTTTCACTTGAATTAGGAGGCAAGTCACCCCTCATAATTTTTGATGATGCTGATATAGACAAAGCTACTGAGCTTGCTCTCTTGGGTATCCTATATAACAAGGTGAAATTTCCTTCAAGGAAATCATTTTCTTTACCAAAATGTATCTATCTAGTTATATCATCTTTCTTCCTTTGTTGACTACAGGGAGAAGTTTGTGTTGCAAGTTCCCGCGTGTTCGTCCAAGAAGGGATTTATGATGAATTTGAGAAGAAGTTAGTTGAAAAGGCAAAAGCATGGGTAGTTGGAGATCCTTTTGATCCTAGAGTTCAGCAAGGGCCTCAGGTTAGGAAAATACTATATAGTAGCAAAATTATATCTAAACTAGCTAGTTATAAAATATGTATCAGTATACTTTATTGCATGCAGTCAAAGTCACAAGTCACATAATTTGTAATACGCTTCGGTACGTGGTACGAGTACGGGTACGCGGTACGTCACTTCCCTAAGTATGCAGTACGTTGAGGGTATACTTAGTTGGTACAATCTATTCATTGATAACATAATTTGACCAATATTTTTTAAGCTAAAATAAAAAACTAAAACTAAAATATTTTATCATTTAAACCTTTGATATCCCTTCTTCCATCACTATCAACCATGTCATCATAATCTTCACACTTTTATTGAAGCTTTACATCCATGGAAATAAAAGTTACTATAAAACCATCAAAATGCATGCATCTAACTGGAGTTGTCTTACGTCTTAGGATTTTGGAACAGATTAACACAGGACAGTAGGTGAGTGAAACAACTATTGCAACTTTCTTCCTTTCTATGTTCTTTCCAATTCCTTAATTCGCTCTTTGCAAGGAATTGGAGCAAGAACCAAAGAGTACCAATTTGCAAAAGAACCCAGAATTGGTACGAAAAAACCAATTTGCAATTCGTTGACCATACGAGAGAACTATGTGACTTCTGGTCAAAGAAATGAGAAGAAATAACTATGATCCTCCTCTATTGGCTAATAAATTTCTGTGTATTTTAGGTTGATAAAAACCAATTTGAGAAAATTCTTTCCTATATCGAGCATGGAAAGAGAGAAGGAGCTACCCTTTTGACAGGGGGTAAAACAGTAGGTAACAAGGGCTACTTCGTTGAGCCTACAATTTTCTCCAATATAAAGGTGAATTCTATGTCCACAAAAGTATCAAATTCTATATCTTTAGCATAATTAGATGACTAATATAACCACCATGTTTTCAATTATAAAATTTGTTAACATGTTTAGGAGGATATGCTTATAGCTCAAGATGAAATATTTGGCCCTGTGATGGCGTTGAAGAAGTTTAAGTGAGTCATACTTTACTTTTGTTATTTTACAGGTTTTACTTTTGTTAATTATTAGTTTGCAATTTTAATACTGAAAATTAGTATTTGTGGGATTGTTCTTGAATGTTGGACTAAAGTGTAATTTATGGGTAACAGGACAATTGATGAAGCAATTAAGAGTGCCAACAATACTAGATATGGTCTAGCAGCAGGAGTTGTGACCAAAAACTTGGATACAGCAAATACTGTGTCAAGGTCCATTCGTGCAGGGACTATATGGATCAACTGTTATTTTGCCTTTGGGAATGATGTTCCTTTTGGAGGGTATAAGATGAGTGGATTTGGAAAAGATCATGGATTGGAAGCCCTTCACAAGTACCTTCAGGTCAAATCTGTTGTAACTCCAATTTACAATTCTCCTTGGCTTTAATTGGCTCATAAGCCTGAGTTGTCTTCTTTCTTTGTACATCTCTTTGTTTTGGTACCTCCCTTGATTGCCCTTAGACTATATACAAGCACACAACATCAAATCAATAAGATGGAGGATCTTATAGTAAATTATTACTCAATAAATATTTACCAACTCTTGGTATGATGTGCATATATAAAGGTTGCGACAGTAACTTTCTTCTGTTTTTCCATTTTGGTACTCTTGTTAGCATAGGTTTGTATACAATTATAACTATGACACACGGAGTCTAACATACTCTAACAAGATTAGGGTTGAAAATGAGTCCAGCAAAACTGAACTTTAGTCAACTTGATTCGGCTTGATAAGAAATACTTCAGCTTGAAACACGTACGGTTTAAGTTTAAGACGACGAATTATATTTTCAGATCGATCTTGACTCGATTTGAGTTTGCAAATTGTTTGGCTCGACTCGCCAACTCGAATGGGGATTGTTTATTGATTACTCCATCAATCCCTGTATATAAGATTTTTTTTGGTAGAATTCACGTCTACTAAGAAAGTTGGTTAATTTAGTTAACGATATTGGAAATATGAATATTTCATATGGTTTTTTTTTTCAAAACTACTCCTATAAATATTATTGAGAATCTAAAAATTGTTGAGTAAATAAGGATGTTTGTGGAAAGAAGTAATTAATTGTCATTGAAAATTTGTATAGGTTTTATAAACAGTAGGAACAAAATAAAACTATCAAAATGATCTTATATTTAAGGATTGAGGGAGTACTATTTATTATGGATAAAATTCTTGTGTACATTTAAGAATCGTTTGGTGGTCAGGTTTGGTGGTCAGGATAAGATAAGGATAAGATATGATAGAGAACATGATAATAGTAGGATAAGATATAAGCATAATATCTCTTATCATGTCTACTGTTTGGTGCACACAAGGAAACGATGGCATGTATGAGGTGGTGACGGTGGTGGTAGTGTTACGATGATGATGACGGTAGTGTTAATTGTGAGGGTATGAAGAGAAAACAACACTATTTTATCCTGCTCATTTATAACATAACTCCTTCCATATGATAGAAAAAACTATATAGACAAGATATGATACGCCAGCAGAATAAGACTATCTTATCTTGCTAGCTCACCAAACTCCAGTCACTAACAAAATATGACAGACTATCCTATATTGTCTACCAAACGCGCTCTTAAAATACTTAAATAAGTATATTAAGCTAGTTACATTATTAATTAAGAGAAATGATATATCCTTCGAATAAATTAACCTAAAAATTATTCTAATCAAATTAATGTGACACGTGTCATTTGTAAATCATTGATCAAACAAGTACCACCGTTTGCTCATGTCACCTATACATGTAACTAGGAAGATTTTTAGATTGATTTTTTAGGAGGACCAATAAAGTCCAACATAGTTGGTAGATATCTAAGTTTTTTAAGCATGATGTCAAGGGTTTGACTCCTGTCGTGAGTATGAAAAAACTTTGTTGGAAGAGGTTGTATCTACTTTGATGATCTCTCCATTTCGAAAGGGATTAGTCAATGTCTGTCAGTTGAAGGATGCCCTTGGTTCACACAAAAAATATCATTTAATTTATCCTTAAATAATAGTTAATAATTTATACACTGTTCCATTTTATCTATCCTTTTGGAGAAAAAAAATTGTTTCTATTTACTTGAATTTTTAGAAGTTCAATGAGGTATTAATAGTTGTCTTTTCATTTATGCTCATACATGAGAAATTTAAAAGTAGCTAATGGAGTAATGCTAATGGTGAAAAGAATAGTTAATGAAGTAATATTAATGATGGTTTATGAAAACATAAAAGTTAAAAATAAAAAACAAAATAAATAATTAATTTGTGAGAGTTAATTGTATTAATTAATTTATTTGCTTATGATTTTATGTCAGATGAGACAAATATATAAAAACGGAGGAATTAATTATTACTAAACTGTCACATGTTTTTGAAATTGTACCCAACTTTCACTTTAGTCCCTCAAATTATGAAAATATCATTTTGGTCCTCGAAATTGTCAAATGTTATTTACGTTGGTCTTTCGGACCATGTGCCGTTTCATGCAGTTAACATATCTCCTACGTGGATCATAAGGCGTTAACGCCCCCAAAATAATGTCGTTTTGGTGTAACGAATTCATTTTATTTTCTAAATTTGTAGGTCGATTTCACCTTAGTCCCTAACATTAGAGAAATTTCATTTTGGTCCCGGACTTTGACTAAAGTTTGTCACGTTAGTCTCCATGAGCACTAGCTGTCAAAAGACACTAATCTTATTGGCAGTTGCACCAATTACTTTTTTAACCCTGCTTTCCATTGATTATTCAATTCATTATCAACAAAGAATCCTATTCCGCAAGGCAATTCTCTAAATGCTATATATATAAACATGTCACAATGGAGGCTCCAGAATCTCCCATTTCAAAATGGAACTTCCTCATTAAAAGTTGGAGAATTGTGGCTTTATATTTTGAAGCTATCCATGTGTCCCAAATTCAAATTTACAAAACTAATTTATAAAACTGATTATAACTGCATCTATGTATAACTATTTCTTTTAGAAGGGTAACGCCAATGCTTTTAGAGGTGTTAACTCATTGACCTTCTTCGCCTTGGTCTTCACGTTTCACCATATTGCTCTCTCTCTCTCTCTCTCTCTTTATACTTTGCATTCATTCATTGTTTCATACATACATACTTACTGCAATATGTTTCTTCATTACTCTTTGTTGAACCCCGATTACTCTTATTCTCATATTTCTGACATAGTAAAAATAACTTATCAGTTTTCGTCATTTTCATTACTTTGGGGTATCTTAACTGATTGATTCTTATAATATGCATGCCTTTATTCTACACAACTAATCAAAATCCCAAGATAAGTATTAAGGTCTTTATTATCTTTTTAAATTGTTACTTTAATAGTAGCTACCGAATATTTGATTGATTGTACGTAACAAACATTATGATCATACAGTAATTATTGTGCCTAATTACCCTCGAATGGTAGTGACACCCATTACGCTTTTCAATTATTCTTTTCAATAACAGCGACAGTATATGGTTATTTTCTTTGCAAATTAAAACTAAAACAGTTTTTGTAACAATTTTAGTGCGGGTTATGTTTTTCATGTCTTACACTTAAAAAAAATCGCCAACCGTAAAATAGTTTTAGAAGTCAAAATTGGAAATGAGAATCACCATCTGCCCATTATGCTTTTCAATTCTTTTTTCAACAACAGCGAAAGTAGTAGCGAGTGTATCTACTGTGCTAAAACAAATAAATCGATTCTGTGCTGTCTACTTCTATCTACATATTTCAATTTTTTTTAAACTTATTTTAGCCATATTGTATAACTACTACGGTTGGAATGAATAATCATTACAAATTCCTTTTTATCTTGAATTTTGGTAATTTCTGTGTTTGTATTTGCGGGATGATGCACCTTTCTGTATTTGAGCTTTGTATAACTTTGTAACGCGTAAGCCACTATATCATCATTCCATTTTTTTGTTGTTCTTTTCCTTTTCAAATATGGATATGCATGTTGGAATCAATGAAACTATAATCTTTTACATCTCTCTTTTTCTTTGACACTCAAAATTTTTAATTTATAACATGCAATTAATAATATATTTTTTTTAAACAATACTCCCATAGTTTTTAATGTTCTAATAAATTTGATTTAATATTCTGCTCTGTTATGCATTCTCTCTATTTTTTTTATTTTGCTTTATGGAATTCCCTCACATGGAATTGTGCCAAACATGCAATTTTATCGGAAAATTTGAACAAAGTGACAATCAGGTATATAATTTCATATATTTCTTCTATTTATTGAGATTAATGGGTGTGCATTGATGGTGTAACGTTTTTTACACCATCAGTCCTTCATCCACCGTTTATTTGTATTACCTTTATTTAAAAGTCAACAACTAACCATTAACATATAAATGATAGATGATACACTGATGATGAAAAAATTTTTACACTATCGATGCACCATCTATTTTCTCTTATTTATTTCACTCTAGTTTTTTATTCTTTGGTATCATGTTTTAGTTTTTCAAATTCTTAAATTTTCATTTGAATTTTATTATTATTATTCTCATGCATGGATTGACAGCAGTATATACAAAAATCAATTGGCATAGCATGTCAATATATTATTATATATGGGTTGACAAAATCAGTTGGTCTTGCCTAACATGTTAATGAACACATTTATTTTTTTAATATATTCATAAATATATTTTGTTGTGGCATTCATTTTTATTTTTAAATATGTGTGTTGTTGATATCTAAAATATTAGCTAACTTTCTCACAAGTATTTTTTCTAATTTATTACAAGTCAATTAGATGCAGGACAAAACTTAGGCCAATTGTGATAAGAAAAAAAAAGAGCAAGTAATAAACATAATTTATGTTTTTATAACATTGTATTTTTTTATCATTGTGATAATTTTATTTGGCCACTATTTATAAGATTATTCTACACCAAATTTCAATAACAATTAAATACTTCTTTTCATAAACACCCATATTCATTAATAGGAATTCTTTTTAAAATACAAACAACATATTTATACTTATTATACTTATAGTACCATTAACTAAATTAATCTATTTTCTCAATAGAAAATGGGTTATATATATATATATATATATGGGCTGAACGAGTAATTATTAACAAAATATAATATACAAATATTCGTAATTTATTATAACCGCGCAAAAAATCATTCATAATTTTAAATTAACAAAGTCGCCAAAATTCCAAAAAAAACACATAATGTATACACCCGTGCAATACACGGGCTAAAAACTAGTGCTATATATAAATATGGACGTTTAGGTGCAAACCAAAAAACAATAACACGTGACGCAAGTCAACAAAGATATTTTTAGCATCAAAACTCTATGCTCAAACATAACATCATTTTTAAGAATTACTTAGTCACGTGAGCATCCTTGGTGGATACGTAGGCAGCCATGAACTCACGGAGGTTATAGCCCCACAAAGTTTTTGATCTTTTTTCACTTTATTCACATTTTTTAGCTCTAAGGTTTTAAAAATTTACTTGTTATGTCACTCATCAAATAACCTTTAGTCCTTAACCATATAACTTTTATGTTAGTTAAGTGAGTGTCTTCTTTCATTTTGAGAGGCCCAATTCCATCGATCATGAGTTTTTTTTACCAACCTTTTGAGTACATATATCTTCTTTGTTTCATACTTTTGTAACTTATAATGTTTTTGGATTGCAATATCTTTTACTTGTCCAAAATGTAAGAGTGTATCAGTTGTAAACAAGATCAAATATTAGACTCCGTGTCATTCCATGAGTTAAAATTTTATTTCGGATTTTTGATTGACTGAAATACAATAAATACTCCTAATTTGGTCTTTTAAGATATTTGCATTTTGTAATTTCGTCCATTAAGTTTTTTTTTTTAATTTTCTTCTTTTTAAGTTATAAAAGTTTTTCACATTAGTCTTTTTTTCAATTTTTTGCCTAACGATATTAAAAAAATCCAACATGACATTCATCGGTGAGAGTAAGCCTTACTCGCACACACCATCCCACCCCATGTGGCTCAACATCCTCCTCTCTCTTCTTCCTTTCTTCTCCGTTACCCATTACCTCTCAGCAAAAATACAAAGTAGAACAAAACAAGCACGCCCACCCATCCCTATTCGCCTCGTTGACAAAACCTCTGCTCGGTTCCTAAGTACTTTCTTTGTCTTCAAATATAAGCATTAGATAGTGCTATAGTCTTGTGTCTTTTTATAAGCACCTTGTTGTGAAACTAGTTATATCAAGGACCATAATCTATGTTTAGTGAGTTGATCCTACGTACTTGCGAGACAAGACAAGATAAACCAAGACTGAAGGCAAGATAACAAGATGCTTAGTGGAACTATGTCATGTCTGTAAGACCCTAAAAGCTACCAACCCCCAAAAGATTAGAATTTTTGAAATTTTTTGCAAGAGTTTACTTTAAATATCCATGAAAACCAATTTTCAAGTTTGCACCTGCGTCATCCAGAAAAAAACATGCATAAAGTAGAATAGACACAAAACATTTTATTACAACATAATGAGGAACCCTGAACGTTCACAAACACACTTTGGATTCAATTCCAACATCAAGTACCCTTTTTCAAGAAACATAATAAACTAAAACAAGCTTCTAGGCTCATGACCAGAATATTATACAAAATATACAGTAAGAGTCCTAGAGCTAGGTTGCATAAAAAGTGTAGCACTAGGGCCCCACTCGCATATGCTAAGCACCATCCGAGGGAGCTTGCCTTTCCTAGGCGTTTGGATACCCATAGGTATCTCCATAAGGTACCGTATCTATAAAAATACAACAAAGGGTGAATAGTTTATCATAACTCAAGAAAGACATTGAAAAATAAACCACACATAAACAACATGCATTCAATCAACGCATGAGTACCAACATCGCAACATCACATATTCATAGGATTTATTCAACAACTCACAAGTATTGCATCTAGTCAACAATAAACTTACACGCAACACATCTTAATTCTCAAGCATAACTAATTTTGAGCATAGCAAACTCTCATTTACAATTGTTTAGAATGTGTGAAGTGTATGCAAATGATTGCATGTTCCTTATGCGTTCTCAAGTATTTGTTGGAATACAAGTTGATTATGAGATTCTTGTGTTTGTAGAAAAGATGATAACAAGATGTAAAAGAAAGCTTTTGATCTTTTCAATCTAAGAGAGAGTGTGTGGCTTGTTTCTCTGGATATAAGACGTATTTGAATGATTCTATTATTTTCATTAAGGTGTAAGAATGGTTTATATAGATACCCATAAAGAATGAAAACATAAAACTGAATTTTTTAACAAACTTAACCGTCACTAACCGGTTACTGGGTATGACTAACTGGTTAGTCACTGTAACTTTTGTTTTCTAATTTAGCAAAAAAATACTTTCAAAACTTTAACTATTAAAACCAATTCTTTCCAACCTTAATTAAAATATTTAGCCACATATTGATGCATCCTAAAATATAATGAAAAACATTTTGAAAAATATGCATCAATCATATTTTAATTAATTGGTTTTATGAAACTCAAAATTAATTTGATCAAAATTAATTAATTGAGATTCACTACCCAAAACTAACTCTACCCAAGAACCTAAGGACTCAAAGCAAAATATAAAATAACTCTATGAAACTTTGATTCCTTGCTTGCTTGTCTAGAGATTAGTTGATTCTCTCTTCTTGTAAAATTGGCTTTCTTCTTCTCTTTTTCTTTTCTTTGAAACATTTATAGCTCTTGAACTTTGTTGCTTTTGTTCTTTGGGAGACTTGCTTTCACTTGATTTCATCACAATCTTTAGTCTTGCTTACACTTGATTTCATCACAATGTTTTCCTCATCAAAACATAGCTTCATACACATGGATTCTTCAGTATTTTCATGCAATGATGCATGCACGTCTCTCTTGTCCGAATATTGGGTCCCATATGCCTCGAATCCCTCTCTTGGATTCTTTTCTCTTTTCTCATTTTCTTTCTTAAATAGTCTTAGGCATTGGGATCCAATATTTGGATCATCGTTCATCACATTGCCCTCCTCGGGCTTTCATTCTCATTATCATTGCCCCTCATGGGTTCTCATCATCTCATGCAACTGTTATTGCATTCTCTTTTCTTATTATATCCTTAAATACACCCTCCACTCTAGGGACAGGACCAAACCAGGAGTAAACATTCCTCAACCAATGCTTGCACAGTACTTCACCCCTATTAGAGTGTCTGGTACAACTTGGGTCGTTTTACCCAAGTTGGCTATAGCGGGAATCACCCTCCGCGATCACGAAGTGCCTAAGCAACTGATAGGATCACAGTGGTTTGTGGGACCGACCCTCGACACGGGTCGCGCTATCTCGACCCCCTAGTGGATCGAGGCTCCACCCACCAATGACCCCTGCAGGTCTTAACGACACACCATGACCATTATTTCACTCTCGTCCATAGGTCCCGTAAAACCATCACGTCCTTCCCAAAACTCTCACCGTCCACCTTATTCCAACATGTATGATGCATGCTCTAAAGTCCCTCATTTGGCCTTGCACCTTTCATTTTTAGAAAACACGATTTACTTTGTGAATCCCAAATGAGCAACCACCTATTCTCTTCTCTTAGCCTTAACACAATAATTCTCATGCAAATTGCAAAATGTGCAAGTACCTATTTCCTTCATATTCATCCAATTGACAACACAAGGCCCAACTGACATAAAAACATCACACTAACAATTGCGATCATATAAGATAGAACGTATAACCAAAATAGCTTATAAGTGTACCAAAAACTATTTCCAAGTATGTAACTTAAAACGTAGAAGCCAAATTTACAAGTAAGCATCCTACAATTATCTCTATGTGGCAACATTAGACACATAAACCAAAATGAAAAGTAAGCCTAAATAAACTATCATGCCATTATTTGTAATCATAGAGCATTTAAAATAAGTATTTGTCATGGCAAAATATCACTTCACATAATATTTGCAAAATAGTGAATATAACAAATATACTCTAATATTCAAAAATATTAGCCTAGCAACCATTAAGAGAATGATCTCAACAATTACAATATTGTCACCAATATATTCAAAGGTCATAAAAATTTATAGGAAATTAAAAATGCTAGAAATTAATACTCGACATATATTTAAATAATATCAA
The DNA here is from genome assembly GCA_037953625.1 of Crotalaria pallida. NCBI lineage: Eukaryota > Viridiplantae > Streptophyta > Magnoliopsida > Fabales > Fabaceae > Crotalaria > Crotalaria pallida. The sequence continues at coordinate 96,217,645 of CM075655.1, forward strand.
CCCCCATATTTATTAATCAACCTCTTCCCTAAGTTAAGTAAACCACACCTCAAGTAGGAGAATGGGAGAATAGAGTGAGAAGTCCCTCTTTGAAGCTAATGAACCCCCAAAAGCTTGCTCCCCTTCCTAGATTAAGCCCTCTTGCTCCAAGTGTTTCCAAGCTTTAATACCCTTCCCTAAGCTCACTTAGAGATAACCCACTTGTTTTTTTGGAAGAATAAAGGTATGGTTGTGGAAGAGGAGTGTAGGAAATGAAGTTTTTTTAGTCTTATGTATTTGAGAGGTGTATTAAGGGTTTCTATGGAGAAAGAGGTGAGCTTTGGAGATGGTGGGAAGAGGAAGATGGTGTCTAGGGTTCTCAATGAGCACAAGAGGGGAAATGAGTTCCATCACAAGACAAAACAACACAAAAGGCGTGCAACACCCAAAATTGGGCCGTCCGCCCAAAAGAGGCCCAAATGGCCTACGCACGCACTAGGCACTTCGCACCAGATTTGGTGCACTAGCGCGTGCGCCCACCTGGGCGCGACAACTGGTTCTTTTTTTTTAAACACAAGTTAAATAAAACATATATAAGCAATTACAAACAATTTAGGGCACTTAAAATAAAATTAAACTAGGGTAATTAAAATTAAATTAAGGCATAGGAAAGCAACTAAAATTAAATTAGAGAAAGGTAATTAAAATTAATTAAGGCACATAATGCATTAAATATTTAATTAGAAGCATATAAGGACGTACGAAAGCATAAAAGCATACGAAAACACAAAATATAAAGAACACAACTAACGGTTAAAAATCCGGGATGTTACAACCTTGGTGTAGGACGATACATCAACGATACCATTAAGCCGGGAACTTCATGGTCTACGTGTCTTGGAAGGCTTTGGTTGAAGGAAAGCGTGATCCACTGTCATGGTTGATAAGGGATGAAACCACTTTAACACCCATGTCGCCCTGAAACTCAGTCCGCTCTCGGGCAAACCCCGCTCTATGAGCTGACTACCCTCTAATGAGTCCGCCCTCTTACGGACACCATCACTGATCAGTCCGCCTACCAGTAAGTCCGCTCTCACTCGTTGTCAAAAAACAACGAAGGTAGACTTGCCCTTTTTCCCAAAACTTGGTATGAATATCCTACCCCTCACCCACTCTATAAAAAAAAAAGACTTATTATCTCCCTCAAAACCAAGCTTTCAACACCCTTAGAACACAATCCACCACTCTTAACCTTTCAAGAACTCTCAACACTTCTACACACTCTTATCACTCTCATACTACTAGAAACAAAAAGAATTATCTTCATTTCTCTCATTCTTCCTAAACCAAAACCCATACATTCATATACCCATATCAATCCTCCCAAATCCCCACCATGACATGGGTCAAGAGAGCTCCAACATGTCCTCTCGATGATTCACCGTGATGCTTCATCGTTCTCTCTGAGTCACAGAGCCCATGATTCCCACTTCTACATACATCTCTCCCAACCTTACAAATCAAACTCAAGAATCTATTTTATTATTGTCAAACTAATTTCCCTGAAATTAGTGCAGAAAGTAGTGCTAGAAACACACCTATTCCAATTTTATATGACATTAATTACTTCTTTTTCACAAACATGTTTTAGAGTCTTAATAATAATTATTATAAGGGTAATTTTGAAAAAATATACCAAATATTATCATTTTCATTACCACTAACAATATTAATTAATTTTCTTAATTCATGTAAAAGTCCATCTGAAATGTTTATATTTAGAGACGAATGAAGTATATTATTTTGAGATTTCTTGAAGTTTTGTTCCAGATTTGATGTGATTTTTTTATTTTTTTGGTTATCAACAATCGTAAAATTAGAAGGACAAAGGGCTTTTGGATTTGTGACCTTTGCATTTGAGGAGTCAACGAGGAACACGGTCGATGGCTTGAGTGGCCAGGAGCTTAACAATTGTTGCATCACTTTTAGTGAGGCTTATTAGTTTCATGGTGGAGGGGGAGAAAGAGGTGGTGGTCATGTTCAATTCTTGGAAGGGCCTTGAGGGCGACCGCCTAGAGCCCAATAATTTTAGGGATCCATTAATTTTTATTAGTAGCACTTTTACTTTAAATTTTTTTATTAATTGTATTTTTTTATATTTCAATTATTAATGGTTTATAAGATAATATCTTAATTTGTTTTCTCCATTTGCTCACTTGACTTATAAAGATGTGATCTAATGAACTTTATTTTTATAACCTACTCCTGTGGTGGACTTGGGAAAAGGACCTGAATCAAGACCTCGGAGCAAGGCTCAAATAGCCTTGACCGAGCTGGGGGGGCTTATGTGGTGGACTCGGCCTAGCCGAGCTCCACGTGGCCCTCACTCAGGACCTGAGGACCCTTCAGCAGGCCCTCTGTATGCTTAGCCAAGCTCAAGGCTCAACGACCGAACAGACATCAGACACGGGCCGATATCATGCTCTCACCCCTCTTGCTCTGGGCCGAGCTCAAGGCTCAACGGCCGAACAGACACTAGATACGGGCCGACCTCATACTCCTACCCAGGTCTGACTTTCGAGTCCGACACCGCCCAGATATTCCGATACTAAGGACAGGATGACGTTCCTCACCTTATCCACAAGGACAGCTCATCCACTCATAGCTCATTACAGGCTGGCCCTACTTGGGCCTCAAGCAAGCCCATTAGGGCAACCAGCTCTCTCCTATATATATCCCCCTCTCCCTAGGGGCTAAGGTACGTCTCTCTAAACCTAAGAACTACGTGTGGCTTGATTCCCCTCACATGGGATACGTAGGACCGGGGTCACCCTCGTCAGCTGCAACAACCCCCAAACACCTCATGTGGTGCCTCCGACCTTGGACATCACATTGGCGCCGTCTGTGGGAATCGGTAAACTTGGATTCTCATCCACCAAAAAAAAATGAATTTGTGAGATTGAATCTCCCCAAGGTTGTGCCGTTGTAGGGGACGGGGTGATTCACGTCGCCGAAGGTGGCAACGGTGTTCTTCTCACCTCGTGGTGCTGCTCCTGCATCTCCCTGGCGTTGTTCACCCGCGACCCCATCGGGGCACAAACTCACGGCGGCGAACGAGGCACGACAAGTTTGATCGCGATTAAATCGCAGAGTCCGAACGTCTTCCTCCACCAATCCTTGTTGCGGGTCGCATCTGCTCTTCGTTGATGATAACGGCACCGTCGCGGTGCTTATCTCCATCGACGTGCATTCTCTGCTCGAAGGCGAAACTAGAAAAGGAAGGCGACGCTGCCACCTTAGGAAGGGTGCGAGCATCGCTCCTCCACTGTCACCATCATTCTCCTGCTCTGCGCCTTCTCTGTTCAGAAAAGCCGTCATGGCCCCACATACTCAATCGCGAATTCTCTCCCTCTTTCATTATGAATCCGCCATCACCGCTTTCGTGTTTGCTGCGCCTTTGTTCTCCATGGACGAAGAAGGCAATCGTTGGTCTCAAGGCTGTGCTACATGGCTGCGATCCTCCGGTGTGAGCCCCAAAACCTCGAACGATCTCCGCCGCCAAGCCTGTGCGTTCCGCTTTCTCTCTCCCTGCGCGATCAATCGCGAGTCCTCTTCTCTCTTCGTTCACAAAGCCACCGAACCAGAGAAGGTGTTCGCAGACCAGAGAGGAAAGAACCGCACCGACGTACGGTTTTGATTCCAGCAGGTACCACCGCCGTTACATAAGCCCCCCGCTGCACGATCCATTGGGCACAGTGCTCTTCGATGATCATCGCCGCTGCAAAAGGCGATCTTTGTTGTCAACGTCGTCACCGTCGAGGAACTTCCGCCCGAAACCCGCCGCTGCTGGCCCCTCCAGTGCTCACCTGAGCTTGCCACCGGCGCCGCAACACAGCATCACCTTTTCGCGCGTAGCAGCACCGTAGCAGCAGCAACTGCTGCAAACCCTCATAAGGGTTTCAACCCTAATGGGCTGATGGCCCATTCCAAAAAAAAAGGCCAGCAGGCCCAATTCAAAAAAAAAGGGGAAACTACCTAACGGGTCAACAAGCCCAGGTATTTACAAAGTAAAATTACTAAGACCTAACGGGCCAACAAGCCCAGGTACCACAAAAAAATAATAATAATTCATAGTACCACACATTACTTTTATCTCCTCGGATTTACATGATTTCGAAAATCATAATCCGAGTTCACTCTTCTCTCCTCGGATTTACATGATTTCGAAAATCATAATCCGAGTTTACTCTTCTCTCCTCGGATTTTCAAGTTTCCCTCGCTCGACATCACACTGAGGAAAACGGAGGTCGGACCTCAAAGATCGACAAAGCCCATTCGAAAAGGACGGACTGCATACTCCTAATCCGACATACTTCAATCCTAAAAACTTCAACCCGACATCCCTCTCCTCACCTGAATCAGGGAAGAAATCCTAGTTCCCATATTATTTTCCTATCTCATCGCCTTTCTATGTGTTTACTTTGCATGCTTCTTGATATTGGTTTACCTGGTGCACTATTTCTGACATATGCTTTTAATACTTGCTTCCTTATAGTTTCTCTACTCGGTGCTTATTATTTGATATTCTACATGTTGCTACCCGACATACTGCTGAACAAAATTGCTTATCTGGTCTTCTTGCTGTTAAATGTCCTTAAATCTCTGCCTCCCCTGTTGTGACAGTATGGTAATAATTGATGTACATTGCCTCTTCGGTTGTTGTGTTTCATGTTTTAATGCTCTCATCTGGTTTGCTGCCATGTTTATAACTGTCGTCTATTGTTGAATGTGATATACCTGAAATCATGCATCTTTTTGTGGACAATGCTGTTTGGTTGAACAATATCTTAAATTTCAGTATTTATCTGTTGCGTATGACCTGCTCAAATCAGCTTGCTCTTATGTCGGTGTTTTATTCTCGCCTGCCAACAGTTTTCATTGTTGTTATTTAATTATCATGAATTATCGCAAAGTGTCAAAATTAATGCCGATCACTGATTATTATTATTTTACATGTAATGCAAGATTCAGGAGAATGATGGTCGAAAAAAGGAAGGCCGAGGTGCTACGATTGTCTCTATTTCGAACGAAGTCATCTTACGATCTCTATTCTCATCTCGACTTGGATCTTCTTTGGTTTTCACAGTACCACCACGGCTTCTCGAAGGTGAACAATTCCAAAGGCATACATTATTTCTTAGTTCATGCTTATTTCTGAGCTTGGAGATTCTCTTGTTCAAATTGCGCGGTTTATCGAAAAGGGAGGCCGAGCTACTATTATTCTCTTTATCTCATGTTTATATCTCATCTGCCGAGCTGCTATTATTCTCTTTATTTCATGTTTATATCTCATCTGCCGAGCTGCTATTATTCTCTTTATTTCGTGTTTCTACCGAGTGGTTATCATCTCGACCCTACCTTTGTGGTAGAACGGTCAATTCATGCATTCACGCATACGGTTATCATCTCGACCCTACCTTTGTGGTAGAACGGTCAATTCATGCATTCACGCATACAGTTATCATCTCGACCCTACCTTTGTGGTAGAACGGTCCCCCCTGTCACCGCACTTACATGCATTCGCGCATACAAGTCGGTACTAGTGCTACAGACATTTGCGTACGTACTAGCTTCTCATTTAGCACTAGCCACCTAAATGTTGCATGGTGCTATGTACAGCCAACGTCTTCTAAATAAGATCGGCTCATATGCACAGTGTACAAGGGACACCCGATAAAGTACAGCTTGCAGTGAAATGTTCTCACATAACTTCACTCAGCAACCTCTTTCACATCAGGGCCGAGGACACCCACCTCGGCTAAGGTGGGTGGATCCGAGATCCCTACCGCATTCACTTATATACAGTACCTTTTTTCAGAGGAAAACTTATAAGTTACTGCACTGGTCAGGGGAAGTCGTCCGAAGTCTGGACAACCACATACTATGTGCAACAAGTTTAATCAAAATAACTTGCACTGAAAGATCACTGTACTCGGCACAAGCCCTTTCGGGCTTTACCGAGTGGGGGGCATGTGATGCAAGGGAAAGGATGCGAAGCCGACCCATATATCGACACTAGGTGACTCCCGACTTTGTCTCCTTGTATGGGATGTCACAACGTCTCCGAATTCGGCATCCACCTCTCTCATTGAGGACTTACTTTAATCCATTTTGTTTCACTCCGGATCATATTCCTATACACTTGCCCATGATCTCGCGTTTAGCCACCGAGCGAGCTCGGTTCGAGATGTTCCTCACCGAGCTGGTGGCGGATCCCCCCGCGGGAACTCGGTTCGAGATGTTCATCACCGAGCAAGCTCGGTTCGAGATGTTCCTCACTGAGCTGGTGGCGGATCCCCCCGCGGGAACTCGGTTCGAGATGTTCCTTTCCCTGGTCGAGATCGGGGAGGCTACAGGTGGAAATGGGGATTGCTACCCGATAACTCGATCATCGGTCGAGTACATTGTGGATCGAGTGTACACCTCGGTTGAGAGCATCTGGCCGACAGCGACCCCGGTGAACGTTACAATCCAGTTGAGGCTTTACTCTCGGCATACCTCGATGAGAGAGGTGTAAGAATCCCTTATCGAGCTACTCTTTTACTGTCATCATCCGAGCATGAAGAACGCTATTATCGATACTCTTCCGAGCAAGAGGCCTCGACTACGAGCATATTCCTACCTCGTCACCGACTCAACACTAATTGGACCGACGCAGAAAGGACCTCAACTCAGCGCAGTCTTTACGACTCTTCCCGAGCTGGGGGGATTTTGTGGCGGATCGATTTCTCCTAACCCGCCTTGCTATTTTTCCCTAGCCTTGAGCACATGATTGTGGACTAAGTACTCAAACCCTTCCTAGAAGGTGGGGGGTACTTAGCGCTATGATGCTTAGTGCTATGCCTTCTTTCTCCTAACTCGGCTCGAGACTCACAAAGTCTCGCCGAGCTGGGGGGCTTATGTGGTGGACTTGGGAAAAGGACTTGAACCAAGACCTCGGAGCAAGGCTCAAATAGCCTTGACCGAGCTGGGGGGCTTATGTGGTGGACTTGGCCTAGCCGAGCTCCACGTGGCCCTCACTCAGGACCTGAGGACCCTTCAGCAGGCCCTCTGTATGCTTGGCCGAGCTCAAGGCTCAACGGCCGAACAGACATCAGACACGGGCCGATATCATGCTCTCACCCCTCTGTGCTCTGGGCCGAGCTCAAGGCTCAACGGACGAACAGACACCAGATACGGGCCGACCTCATACTCCTACCCAGGTCCGAATTTCGAGTCCGACACCGCCCAGATATTCCGATACTAAGGACAGGATGACGTTCCTCACTTTATCCACAAGGACAGCTCATCCACTCATAGCTCATTACAGGCTGGCCCTACTTGGGCTTCAAGCAAGCCCATTAGGGCAACCAACTCTCTCCTATATATATCCCCATCTCCCTAGGGGCTAAGGTACGTCTCTCTAAACCTAAGAACTACGTGTGGCTTGATTCCCCTCACATGGAATACGTAGGACCGGGGTCACCCTCGTCAGCTGCAACAACCCCCAAACACCTCATGTGGTGCCTCCGACCTTGGACATCACAACTCCCTACATTCCTAAATATAACACCATTTTGAGAATTTTATTTTGTCCCTATTTATAAGATCTTATATCAATTTTCAATGGCAATTAAGTTTTTTTTTCCACAAACATCCATATTTACTCAACACTTTTTATATTGTCAATAATATTTATAAGAGTAGTTTTGAAAAAAAAAAAGATATATTAAATGTTCACATTTTCAATATTATTAATTAAATTAACAAACTTTTATAATGAATGTGAATTCAACTATAACAAACTTTTATTACCTGTTAAATTAATACCCAAAATTGTGTGCCTAGTCCCTAAAAGCAAGAAGAAAAAGAACTGACAATAGGCACATGAATTTAAAATTTCATAATATCAAACAGCTACTATTTATTCATAAGTATCAAACATTCAAACATGACAACATTTTATAGCAAAGCCATTGAATATAATATAAATCCAATCACCATTAGAAGGTTTCTAATTCTCAATTCACATCTTTGGAAACTTTAGGTGGAAGAATCTAAATTTGTGGAATTCAATGATAGTTCTATGAAAACACATATCAATATGAGAATTGCTACTTGCAGACTTGAAATACGATATAAAAAGCATAAAGCTAAGCGGTACTTAACTATTGGATCAAACATTTGAAGACAATATCTTTCATCAATGACCAGGTTCATTTTTGAAGAACAACCTTAACATCCTTGTGTGCAAACTACATTCAAACAGACCAATCAATGTTAAAAAAATGACTCAAGCAAGAAAATTTCAATATTTCATTACGCTTTAAAGATAGAATTTGCCAACCAAATAGTCAATAACAACAACCATGCCTCATAGCAAAAAAAAAATTATAACCATTAATCATTAAAGGCTACATAGTCTTTGGAAAAACTTTACTAAACCCAAAAAAAAACCAATAAAATGTGATCATGATCTCATCTTCACAAAGAGTTATTTTCTCAAATAATCAAAGAAAAAAAAAATGAAAAATACAATAGTAAGAACCTACTTGGCCCTAAACAACGAAGACTTAAGCCCTTACATCCGCAAAGCCTTCATCTACGGCAAGCTTGAAACCGTCCACCACAATCTTTGCCACCCGGAGGAAATTCGCCCGAAATTGATGAAGTCTGCTAAGCACACTACCAAAACTTCATCCTTGCCCTCGACGACCTTCGATCTATTTACTCTGACGTTGATTCCCTCAAAAACCTCACTCTCAGATTCGAATTCCAAAACTGAAGTGAATCACATCTTGCCCTCGGATGAAGTGAATGAGAGAGGGGAGAGAGATCTTAGCATAGTAACAATAGATTTTTTTTTCGTATTTGAAAGAAGAGAAAGAGAAACGAAGATGTGTGAGAAGAGAATGAGAGAAAGACAGAAGCTGAAGAGACAATTTTTTTATTCCAGATTTGAAAAAGAGAAAGAGAAATGAAGATGTGTGAGTAGAGAATGAAAGAAAGACAAAAACTGAAGAGAAAAATACTTCTCAAAGAAGTTTGGTAAGTGTTGCGACTGACATAAGTGAAACATTGTTAACGGTTGAGATTTAAAATATGAAAGCACTTAATTAATTAGATAAGTTTGTATTAATCACTGCTTAGGAGGAAAAAACAATCATCAAAGGAGGGAAATCATATTTTACCCTTCAACTTCTCTTATTTTATATTATGTTGATTATTATTTTAATGTAAATTTCAATACATACTTTGATACACGCATAGAATGATAAAGTATGATATATCTAATTTCATCTCCTTGAAATTACATTACTGATTAAGGTTTTTTATTTTTAAAAAGATATTTTTACTAATATATATTTGTTTATTATGCATACATCGCCTCCTGACCTAAATTTTTTGGATTCACATTGTACACAGGATTGAGATCTCATCTTGTCAAACTTATTTTTTTTTTTTTTTTGCTTTTAGTTTCTCCAAAATCATGTACTGGTAGAACAGAAGAAATTATAATGTATGCGTGTTATTATTTGCATATCTTTTATTTTCTTCGTGGAGGGCGATATAAATGCTTGATAATTTTATTTAATTATTTAAATCGAAACCAAGTATTTTGTGATGTAGCCACTAATATAAAAGGATGATGAGGTTTATACGTAGTTACTGATATTTTAGGATATCAACGTAAGATCAAGTAAAAATATTTTGTTGATAATAAAAACAAATCATTAAGAAATGACATATAGGCGGTTAATAAAATATTAAAAATATTTAGGTAATACTTACGAAATCGGGTGGGCAACAAAAAAAATTAAAAATTATACTACTTTTAACTCTAATATAAAAACAAAACATATATTTTTAATATCAAATATAAGAAAAAATTAATCAATTTTCTATTTTCAATACAATTTTTCTTAAAATATTTCAATAAAGTAATTATCTCATTTATTTTTTGATATCAAAACACCAAGGAGAAAAAATGCAGCGAAATATAGAAGAAAGTAAAAATGGAGGAATCCAGAGGCTTTTAATGTTTTTTGTATATTGTCATAGGATACAAAGAGAAGAGAACAATGAAGCTTTATATAGTAAGGGGGATTACAAAAATAGATTTCATATAACTAATTCTACGGAATGTTATACATATAAACCTAGGAAGGAATTGAGCTGTTTATTCAAAGTCAAAAAACAAACAGCTTGATTTACTTTTTTTTTTTTATTTTTTTTTAATCTCACATTGCCTCCCTTAAATCAAGCTTATCATCCCAAACAAACTTTTTAGCTTATAAAATATATAACTCTGCTTTCAATGGTTTGGTAAATATGTCAGCAATTTGATCTCTCGTGTGACAATATTTTATCAACACTTCTTTATCTTCGACTAGTTCACGAATTTTGTGAAAGCGAATATGTATGTGTTTAGAGCGCCCATGGAAGACTGGATGTTTGGATAGTGCTATAGCAGACTTATTGTCACAAAATATTTCAGTAGGAGCAAAATATTTTAGTAAGAGTATCTTGCTTCTAATGTAGCATTTCGAGAATTCTTCTTAGTCATACTGCTTGTGTTTCACAATTAGTTGCTGCTATGTATTCTGCTTCGGTCGTAGATAGTGTCACAATTGGTTGTTTCTTGGACGACCATGATATTGAGCCCGATCCGAGATGAAATTATATATCCTGACATGCTTTTCTTTGTATCAATATCTTCAGCCCAATCACTATCCGTATAGGAAACAAGATTTACATCATTATTATTGCCATAAAAATTTCGTCAGATAAGGTGCCTTTGATATATCAGAGGATTCTTTTAGCTCCGATTAAATGACAAGTACGTGGTTCTTCCATGAATCTACTTAGTAACCCAACGCCAAAAACTATATCCGGTCTAGTTGCAGTTAAATATCTGAGACTTCCAATTAGACTCTTGTAATAAATCCAATATATTCTTTTACCTCAATTTTCTCTTGTTAGCTTTAATTTTTCTTCTACTGGTGTGGAAATTGGTTTTGAATTCTGCATCTTGAATTTCTTTAAAATATCATTAGCATATTTCTTTTGAGAAATAAATATTCCATCATTCTTTTGAACAATTTCGATTCCAAGAAAATGAGACATCAACCCTAAATCAGTCATTTCAAAAGATTTTATCATAGCCTCCCTGAATTCTGTTATCATGTTTGAATTATTCCCGGTGAAAATTAGATCGTCGACGTAGAGACACACTATCAGCACATCTCCAGGCTTAACACATTTAATATATAAAGAGTGTTCATAAGGGCATCGTTCAAATCCGTGCTCCACAAAATATGAATCAATCTAAGTATACCACGCTCCCGGTGCTTGTTTTAATCCATACAATGCTTTATTTAATTTATAAACTTTATTTTCATTTCCCTTTATTATGTACCCCTCAGGTTGCTCGACATATACTTCTTCTTCCAAGGTACCATTTAAAAAAGCATATTTAACATCCATTTGATATATTTTCCAATTACGTTGAGCAGAGAGTGAAATAATCATTCGAATAGTGTCAAGTCTAGCAACAGGAGCAAATACCTCGAAATAATCGATACCTGGTTTTTGCTTATATCCTTTTGCAACCAATCTCGCTTTGAAACGATCAATGTCTCCATTGGGCTTGTACTTTGTTTTGTACACCCACTTTACTCCTATTGCCTTCTTATCTGCAGGCAAATCTGTTAGCTTCCATGTTTCATTCTTTTCTATAGAATAAATTTCCTCGTCCATTGCCGTTCTCCAATGCTAGTGATTAGTGGCTTCCTTAAATGTTAAAGGATCACAATTTGCAAATAAAGCAAAATTGATAATTTCTTCGTCATCTAATGGGTCATGGTCATTCCCCATAATGCAATCTTGAAGTTTGGCTGGTAATCGATGTCGTCGTCGTGGTCTTCCTGATGCTTCATCTTGAGATTCGAGACACATTTGATTGTTAGGTGGTGGACTACCATGATTATTGGGTTCACCATCGTCTTCTGCTTCATGATCTTCTGGAATTACGACTTGCTTCTTTTCACCTTTGGTGGTCCAATCCATATGCATTCTTCATTAAATGTTACATCTCTATTAATAATAACTTTCCTAGTTTCTGGATTATACAATTTATAAGCTTTTGAATTTGTACTATATCCAATAAAAATACATTTTTCACCTTTGTCGTCTAGCTTCTTCCTTAATTGATCTGGTACTCGGGCGTGTGCAACACACCCAAAAACTCTGAGGTGTCGTATTGATGGCTTCCTTCCACTCCAAGCTTCTTCTGGAGTTTTATCATTGACACTTTTCGTCGGGCAGCTGTTCAAAATATATATAGCAGTAGCAACTGCTTCTGCCCAAAATTCTTTAGGCATTTTCTTGGCTCTTAGCATGCATCGTACCATATCCATAATTGTCCTGTTCTTCCTTTCAGCTACTCCATTTTGTTGGGGTGTGTATCCCGTAGTCATTTGGTGTTGAATTCCATGTTGCTCAAAGAAATCGGAACAAGCAAGGTACTCTTGCCCTCTATCAGTTCTCGGTGCTTTAATATTGCACCCACTTTGTTTTTCGACAAATGCTTTAAATGATTTGAAAGCATCACAAGTTTCCGACTTTTGCTTTAAAAAATATACCCAAGCCTTTCTGCTAAAAACATCAATGAAAGTAATAAAATACCTGCAGCCTCCATTAGTTGGAACTTCAACCATACATAAATCTAAATGGATAATCTCCAATAGCTTCCTTGCTCGCCAGGATTTTCCAACTGGAAATGCATCTCGATGCTTCTTTCCCAATTGGTAAGTCTCACATACACAATTAGGAACATTTACTATATGCAAACCAGAAACAAGCTCTTTCCTTGATAAATAATTCAATCTAGAAAAGTGAAAATGACCAAAACGCATGTGCTACAACCAATCATCATCAGGTATGACCGAATTAAAACAAGAAATTATTTCATGTTGTATTTTCAAGGGGAATAAATGATTCGAGGTCATGTTTACCTTTGCTACAAATCTATCTTGTTTGTCAATTATCGTACAAAGACCATGGTGAATTTTCATGTTGAAACCTTTCTTTGATAGTTGTCCAATACTTAGGAGATTGTAATGAAGGCCAGGAGCATAGAAAATGTAACATCCCCAAATTTACTAAGTGGCTAGGTGAATTAGTGAGTAGGATTTTGATAAGTGTCGTAGTATTCTTTAGCATCAATTTTCGTTTAGAAACGATAATTGGCATTAGAATTAGTTTGTGTTAAGGTTAGTATTTAGTTAAGTGTGAAGAGATATGGGTTAAGGATAGATTAGTAAGTGTTTAGGATGTAGGTTTTAACTTAGAATAAGTTAGGATGAGTGGTGAGGACTTAGAACTCTTAGAAGTATGAAAGAAAGACAATTTTCATTGAGTTAATCGATTAACTGAAGCATTAATCGATTAGATTTTATGCAACATTCAGCCACTACTCGATTAATGAGTAGATTAATCGATTAAGTTTTTGGCCACATTCTGGCACTAATCGATTAAGGTCAAGACTAATCGATTAATCCTTTGTAATTGTCAAGTGTTAATCGATTAACCAAAGTGGTTAATCGATTAATAACCACTGCTATATTAGACTCTAAACACGTGTTTTTGGCCATTTTTCACTTGGTCTCTCTCTCTCTCCTCTTCCACGATTTTCTTTCTCCTTCAACCCTAGATTTCTCAATTGCATGAATCCACCCAAAGTCTTATCAAATTGGTTCCATAAATCATTTCCCCACTCATTCTTCATGCTTTTCCCTCTCTCAATTCTCAATTTTCTCCCTTTCTCACAAAACCCCCAAATAAAACCCTAAGACCCAAATGGTGTAAGGGAGCAATTGGAGTTTCAAACTCATCCTAGGAGCTTGGGGAGCCATAGGAATCAAGAGAGGAAGCACTTAGGAGCTTGGATTGGAGTTGGTGTCGGTGCTCCCTCAAATTCTCATCCTTCTCCTCTTCTCTTCAAGAGGTAAGGGGTGTACTTTGGGTTTAGTATTAGAGAATGGGTTTAATTATAGTAATAGAATTATAATTGGGTATATTTAGTTGATTGTTTAGGTTTATGGTTAAGAGGGTAGAGTTAGTTTAGAAGCCCTAAGTATTTTACTATGTTAATTGTGTATGTTTTATATTGTTTGTTTAGAAATTGGTATGGTCCTTTTTAATATTGTTATTTTAATTGTAAATGATTTGGTTGTATATAATAATGTGTTTATAAAAGTATCAAGTTGCATTCATATAGTTATGCATTAAATAGGGCCAAGTCTTTCTCAATTGAATTTGGACATAACAAATGATATTTTCTAAAGGGCAAAAAGGGCTTTGAATTCAATTGAGAAACACTTAGCATATTGGATCATGCATGGTGTAAAGGTGGACGTTAGGAGTAGGGGAAAAACACACGTCGTTTTACGATTGATGAGGGCAAGAGTATATTACTGGAATTATCATGGAGAACTTTGATCCTGCAAAGGACACGGGTTTGCTTCCCGTGTTGGGGGTTGGTTCTACGCAAACCATGGTAATTCTATTACTTTGGCTCGTTTTGGCCAGTCGAGGGTGATTTCTGCTAAAGCCAATTTGGGCGAATCAATCCAAATTGCATGACGAACCCTAGAGGGGTGAAGTGTTGTGCAAGCGGGTGAGCGAGGGACCTTCCTAAGTGGAGGTGAAGCACCCAACTATAGGTTGAAAAATACTTACTCCTGGTCGGTTTTTCCCCAGAGTGGAGGGTGTATGTGAGGGTTGTATATTGTTATTAAAAAGGGAAAAGTGTTAAGGTACATTGTGTGAGGAACCCTCCTTCGGGGAGAATGTGAAGCACAATGTACCCAATCGTTAAAAAGTGTTAAAGTGTTAATTGTAATTGTTAAAAGTGTGAAAGTGAAAAGGGAAAGTGTGAATGCATTGTATAGATGTTTTAATTCGTCGAATCCGATCAAAAGTGTAAAGTGTTTAAAATGAAATGAAATGTTTAATATCGGATTCCAGAATTAAACCACCTAAGTGCGACGTTAGTAGAGCATAACCATGTGTTTGCGCATTCTAGTATTATATTATAGTATTGTACTCTTGGTAAGCATAATTACTAAATTGGAGTATGTTGGAATGCTTTATTTGTTAATTGAGTTGTAAACTGTTTAATTGTTATTGTTTGTGTATGAATATGCCTCTTTATGATTTATTACTGTTTTTAAACGTTTTCTTTGATCTAGATTTCAAAGTATTCACCCTTACAGTGGACATATTAGGTACACCAAGGATTTAGGCACAAAAGGTCGAGGCCGAGAAAGGTATACTCACAATAGAGAGTATATTAGTATAAGTGACCCAAGGGCCACGAAGTTCGAGCAACCATTCATAGGTCCTATTTTGTAATACATAGATTTTTGTAATTGTAATTAATGATTTCATTTTGCTTAAGCATTTTTGTATATTTGAAGAGTTATATGTATACCCTTATTTTGATAAGTTTTAAATCATGGCCTAGTGTTGAATATTTTGAACTGAAAGTTTTATTTTTACTAGATTGAAAACTGTTCTAGACTGACAGGTTTAATTCTATTCGGGGAAAGTCCGATTTATAAAGGAAACTCTGTCAAAAATTTTGTAAACCTCGAATGTTTTCTTAAATAAACATTAATTTAAAGTAATTTCTTTAAGTATAAAAAGTAGGATGTCAGAAAACATCAGAGATAAAATTTTGAGAATCATCTTTTAATTTAAAAGTAATTTGGCCTTTCCCCAAAATAGGTATATTAGTATCGTTGCCAAATTTCACCATTGAGTTAACACTTTCATCTAATGTAGAAAATAACTCTTTCTTCCCACACATATGATTACTACACTCGGTATCCAAATACCAAATATTTTCATCTTCTGAGAAAAAACTACTCGCACAAAATAAACATTCATGATTATAGGAACTCTCACCAGTATCATGATTTTGATTTTTTGCCAGGTTTGCCTGATAATTATTTTGAAATTTAGATCGACAATCTGAAGCTTTGTGGCCATATTTACCACACTAAAGGCAAATAAAATTACCACCTTCTTGATTTAAATTACCTCGTCCTCTTCCACGATTTGGAGACCCGAAATTATTTTCACCACTACCTCGACTAGGAGGTCTATAGTTGTTGTCTTGCCATTGATTAAAATTGCCACGTCCTCTTCCTCGAAAGTTTCCTCGGCCTCTGCCTCTATAACTACCTCTTCATCCATTATTAAATTTACGAGCTCTGTCGTATGTGCTTTGGCTAGATTCAGCCATATTGACTTGGCTTTTAAAGCCTCTTCTTTTGACCTTTCTGTCTTCTCTAAAATTCTGTTCACGTGGCTTTCCACACTCCCTTGCAACTATGCTACTATCATTGTGTTTGTGTCATGGGACTCAATTATTGTAGTCACCACATGATCAAATTTAATCGGCATGGTGCGAAGGATCTTCTCTACCACCATACTTTCTGAAATATCTTCTCCATACATTCTCATTTTATTAATGAGGTCTGTAACTCGTGAGAAGTATTGCTCAATACTTTCTGAACTGGACATCTCGTATCTTTCATATTCTCTACGTAATGACTGTAGTTTGGATTTTTGAGCTTTGTCAACTCCTTTATATGATAATTTTAAGGTCTCCCATGCATGCCTGCTTCGCAGTCTTGGCATTAGCAATTTTGCCAAATATCAAATAATCGATTCCCTAGTGAATTTGTGTCAGCGCCAATTGTCCCTCCTTTGAGCGATTTCATTAGCTCATTCTTCAATTTCTGGTTCAATAAGACTCCAAAGGTTTTGAGTTTTTAAGTGTGTAGTCATTAAAAGCTCCCAATAATTGTAGTCAAGTTTCCCATCAAATTTGGGACCCGACCAAATAACATTAAAATTGTTTGACAGTTTTCAATTTTTATGTGTATATATAAAAATAATATGAGAACACTCTTGTTCCTCACAAACACCTTTTTTTTTTAACCAGGCGCTGGACAAAGCCAGCTCTGATACCAATTTGATATCAAAACACCAAGGAGAAAAAATGCAGCGGAATTTAAAAGAAAGTAAAAACGAAGGAATGCAGACGCTTTTAATGCTTTTTGTGTATTGTCATAGGATACAAAGAGAAGGGAACGATGAAGCTTTATATACTAAGGGGGATTACAAAATAGATTTTCTATAACTAATTCTACGGAATGTTATACGTAAACATAGGAAGGAATTGAGCTGTTTATTCACAAACAGCTTCATTTACTTTTTTTTTTATTTTATTTTTTTTAATCTCACATTTTTTTTATATCCAATGTAACTTGTTTAAAGTAGCTACTTTTTATAAACTTAAGAGAATTTTTTTAAGTGAGATAGCAAATTCTAATCATCATGATGCTACAAACCTTAAGCAGGATTATACACATTCGATTACAACAATTAAATGGCACCGGTGGATAAAATTAAATAATGATGGCTTTGTTATTGGTCAAAATAACGAAGCCACTTGTGGTGGAGTTTTAAGGGATGATAACAGTGTTTTTCTTTGTGCATTTGCTTGTAGACTTGACAGAGTTTATATCACTCACGCGGAGCTTTGGGGAATTTGTCTTGGGGTGAAGCTTGCGCTGTCTCGAGGCTTCAGGCGTGTGATCATTGAGAAATACGTACTCCAAATGTGAAGCTAAATTCATAAATGATGGTTTTCTAACTACACGTCCATGTCATCCAATCATGAGTGCCATAAAGAGCTTGATGCAGCTTGGTGATTTTATTTGTACCCATGCGTTTCGGGAAGCAAACTCAGCTGTAGATGCTTTGACAAAACATAAGCATACAATGAACTATAATTTTAGGATTTTTGACTTTGTTCCTGATTTTCTTAGTTTACACCTCCTACGAGATGCTATAGGCATAACTTTTGAGAGAGGTGGCTGTTTGTTTTTGTTTTGCTTTCGAGCTTTTAGCCCCTTCCGATCATTAAAAAAAACTTAAGAGAATTAAATACATTAAACCAATTTTCTTAATAATATTTAGGCTAAATTGTATAATTGGTCCTTTATCTTATTTATTAGATTCACTTTGGTCCTTTATCTTTTTTTTTTTTGCAATTTACTGGTCCTTTATTTTTTTTAAAGATTCAGTTTGGTCCTTCCGTTAAAATGAAGTTAAATGAGAAGGAATATTCCAAGAATATTCCCCCATCTAGGCTTAATTGCATAGTTGGTCCTTTATCTTATTTATTAGATTCACTTTGGTCCTTTATCTTAATATTCAGGGAATATTCCCTCTTCTTCTTCCTCTTCCTCTACTCTCTCCTTACAGTGGCGGCAACCACCATGGGCGCCGCCGCCACCCATGCCACCGTCGCCGCCATTTTTAGAAATTAATCGGAGTTGTTGAAGCGTTTTGCACGTGTTTTTACTCGTTTTCCAGCAGTTTCAGAGGAGGAGACCACTATTGATAACCAAGGTTTTAGAAAAGGGACCCTAGAATTCGAATTTTGAGGAAAAAAGAACGAAAAACACGAATTTGTTTGAGGAATAATGAAAATAAAGCTTAAAAACCGTGAAAAATTGAAGAATGCTGAAGAATTTTGATGATTTTCGAGGGAAGAGGGTGTGAGCTCATGGTGGCTGCCGCCGCTGTAAGGAGAGAGCAAAGGAAGAGGAAGAAGAAGAGGGAATATTTTTGGAATATTAAGATAAAGGACCAAAGTGAATCTAATAAATAAGATAAAGGACCAATTATGCAATTAAGCCTAGATGGGGGAATATTCTTGGAATATTCCTTCTCATTTAACTTTATTTTAACGGAAGCACCAAATTGAATCTTTAAAAAAAAAAATAAAGGACCAGTAAATTGCAAAAAAAAAGATAAAGGACTAAAGTAAATATAATAAATAAGATAAAGGACCAATTATGCGATTAAGCCTAATATTTAAAGGTATTTTTTTTCTTACACTTTCTCTGTCCATTATTATAAATCATTTTTACCTAATTCGTGCAGATTAAGAAAAGTAATCATTACTCTCAAATTTATCAAAAAATATGTTATCTTCCAAGTTACTCATATTTAAAACTTTAAAACTTTATTTATTTTCATCTCTATTGTAATTATTACTCTATCACCCTTATAAAATTAATGAGGGGTGTATTTGAAATAAACTCTTTAATGTTACTTAAATATTTTAAAATAACTTATAAAAAAGACAAAAAAATTATCAAAATTGTGCCTTGTAACAAGGGACGGAAAGAGCAATAAAGATTGGAAGGAATATATACTAAATTTGAAGTAAAAAAAAAGCTTAATTATGTCACAAGTTCTTGAAGTTTGAGGTACTTTTGCCATATACCCTTATTTTTTTTGTCAATGTCTGACTCCCCGAAGTTACTTCTGAGTTTGTCATATACCCCTACTATCGTCAATTCTGGCCAATTTTGCTGACATGTAACATCGAAATCCTGATCAGACGCAGGAGGTTAACCACCTGGTGCCTCGTGGGCAAAGATTTTTTTTTAAAAAAAAAATTTAAAAAACTTAAAAACTTAATATTGTTATATTTTTAGTTAAATAAAAAAAAATTAAAGCGAGAGGTCGTCTTCACTCGTGTGACATCACACGACACCACATGACCAACTTCCCGCTTCTGACTAGGATTTTGATGTTACATGTCATCAAAATTGGCTATAATTTATAATAGGGGAATATGACAAGTAATTTTGGGGAGTCAAACATTGAAAAAAAGTATAAAAATATTTGATAAATGTACCCAAACTTAAGAAATATGTGATATAATTAAGAAAAAAATTGGTAGGGAGGCGGTGATAGTTACGTCGACTCCAAAAGATATATAAAGGCCAAAACGTTTGCACCAAAAACAAATAAAGAATGGCCAAAAAGTGGCTGGAGTTTTACCTACTATTTTGACTAAATTTGGTATAGTTGTTAAGACGAGAGATTGTGATTGTTTTTTCTATGATTCAGATTATAATTAGTTAAAATTATAATTTGTTTGTCTTTGGATATTGTTATGGACCGGTATCACGGACAAATAATAACCGGTATCACGGACCAACAAGCATCAATTCGACATATCGGTAATTCGGCATCAATAGTCAATCAATACGTAACCGACATAACGGTTCGGCATTATACTGCTAATGATGGCATTCATGGAGCCGTTACTTTTCGGCCTTAATGCCCATTATGGCTTATTCATTATATAGTCTCATATTCCTCCCTATAAATAAGGTAGTTGTCAAGGTATGAAACGCTCTCTCATCTCTCATTTCACACGACACACACACCACCCCCAAAATATCCCGACTCGGTGACAGTGTTCTTTAACCGAGAACCCGTTATCATCGTCGTACATCAACAAAACCGGCTTGCCGGTACATGTGGGATAACACCCCACAACATTGGCGACCACAGTGGGAGCGGCAAACTAATTCCCACCACCATCTCTGAACCGTTTACAACGACAGCCGATATTCATCAATTATCAATAGTGGAACTATTTTCTGCCATGGCAATGGCAAAACACTGCATTGCTACCAAGAAGAGCCGGAAGACCATTCAACAAAGAGAGAGAATCGTAGATATCATTCACAAGAGCATTCACAAAGATAAGTAATAAGATAAGAAAGCAAAATCCCAAACACTTAACGAATCTGGATCGCGACTCACCGTCCGCCATAGCAGCATCAATCTCAGTAAGCATCCTTGTGCTATCATCCCTCATCATCATCATGGTGTGCCCCACCGCTTCAATACGTCAACATCTCTGTCACCAGCCACCATCGGACGACCATTTTTCATTATGCCTCCGCTGCCACCCCTTCCGGTGAGACCAGCACCGCCTGACCGCCTTCCTAGCGTCACCTGCGACTCCCATTAGGGCATCAGTTTCCGCACTCAGCAGCAAGGAGTTGAGGGCACCAGCCTTGCTCCAACCCCAGCAAAATGAAACGGGCTAATAGACCCAAAAAAAAAAAAAGAAGAGTGGCCCATCTAAGAAAAGCTTCACAAACAGCATCCTCTGCATAATAAGGGTTAGTCTAAAAAAGGACTCTGGGATTCTCGTCAACGGATTATAAGCTTTTCAAGAGGAGAATAAAAAATATTCCCCATCACGATTATTCGTTCTAGCTCATGAGGTTTCCTTACTCTGATATTTTCTTCAATATTTAATATGCTTCCAAAGATGAGGAACACGTTGCTATATTCCCTTATCCGGACTCATTTGTTGATGGTGAGGAACCTTGTGTCGAGTTTCCCTATTCTCTTTAGGGGTCAGAATGAGAAGAACTTCATGTTGAATTCCCCTTCCCGGACTCTTGCCAAGAGTGAGGAACCCTCAATTGGGCTTCCCCCTTAGGTCTTGTATCCGGCAAGCAAGGAATCTTCATGCTAGATTTCTTCCTTCGAACTCACTAGACGAATCGAGAAACCTTGCATCGAGTTCCCCCCTTCAAACTCCGGTTCCGGACATTGAGAATATTGTATTGTTTTCCCTCCTTTGAAATCAATTGAAAGATTTGAAGAATTTATTCGGAGTTAAGGATCCATAGTCACAAAAAATTCAACGCTCATACCGGTCTTTCCTATTCATACCTCGACGCTCCTCCTTACGTCACAACACCGAGCTGGGGGGCTACTGTTATGGACCGGTATCACGGACAAATAATAACCGGTATCACGGACCAACAAGCATCAATTCGGCATACCGGCAATTCGGCATCAATAGTCAATCAATACGTAACCGACATAACGGTTCGGCATTATACTGCTAATGATGGCATTCATGGAGCCGTTACTTTTCGGCCTTAATGCCCATTATGGCTTATTATTACATAGTCTCATATTCCTCCCTATAAATAAGGTAGTTGTCAAGGTATGAAACGCTCTCTCATCTCTCATTTCACACGACACACACACAACCCCCAAAATATCCCGACTCGGTGACAGTGTTCTTTAACCGAGAACCCGTTATCATCGTCGTACATCAACAAAACCGGCTTGCCGGTACATGTGGGATAACACCCCACAACAGATATCTTAGCTAAAAAATAAATTTAAATTCATTTGTTTTGTTTGGATAATGTAAAGTAAATTATTTTTACTAACTAAATTGCAAGAAATTGTATGATGTGATAAGGGATAGTTAATGTATTGGAGTCATAATGACATAAAAGAAAAATTACATGGGTCTAAAAAAAATATTCTTAAGCTGCTATGAGGAATCTTTTAGATTTTGATTATTTTTTCAAGAATATAATCTAAAATTATAATCTACATGAGTAAACAAACACGTGAGATTATGATTATTTTTTTTTTAAAAAAAAGCCAAAATTACAATCTTAAGCCAAACCAAACATGCTCTTCAATTAATTCAATACATTTTGCATTGATTAATCAATCATAACTCAAAATTTGCAATTTTTACGTTTTTTCATTAACTACTTTAACTTGGTTTGTAAAAAAAAAAACAAAAAAAAAACCTGTAATATCTAAATTAACTACTTCGTTAACTAATTTAATAAAAAAATTGTCATTTTTTATCATTATTTCCGTGAGACGAAAGAAGTACTACTTTTATTAAGTCGGAGGTCATATAGAAAGTTAGAACGCCAATTCATCAAAGAGAAGAAGAAATATGGTATTTTAGGCGGATATTTTCGACGGGTAGGTGTCGTTAACCTGCTTACCGGTCAATAGTTTGGAGTATTATCCAAGGACTAATAATTGCTCCCACAAGGCAGTTGAAATAGAGGATTAAGATAGGTTTATTTAATTTTTTAGTTTTTGAATTTAAGTGCTTTGTTGAAATTGCTTTTTAAATTTTTTTTCCCGATATTTTGGGTTACTGAACTTTGTTTAAAATTTAGAATGATCATTTCATCACCTAAGTGATGATATAATCAACGATTGTCCCGTTACTTTCGTAACATCGACGAGTGACATATTATTTAGCATCACATGATTTTGTTTATCAAAAAAATCAAACGTTATAAAGATTTTTAAAAAACACATTGACGCAGTTAACAAATCTCCTACGTGGATCGTTAAAGCGTTAACGCCCACAAAACGATGTCGTTTTGGTGTAGCGAATTCACTTTACTTCCTAAATTTGTAGGTTGATTTCACTTTGGTTCCTGACTTTAGCTAAAGTTTGTTACGTTAGTCCCATGATGAGCACCAGATGTCAAAACACACTAATCTTATTAGCCGTTACACCAATCACTTGTTTAACCCTACTTTCCATTAATTATTCAATTCATTATCAACAAATAAATTTAGTCCACAAGGCAATTCTCTAAATGCTATATATAAATATATGGAGTGATGCAAGTTAACAAAGAAATTTTTAGCATCAAGAACTCCAGGAGCAAGCATAAAATCATTTTTAAGAACTATGTAGTCACATTGAGTATCCTTGGTGGATACGTAGGCAGCCACGAACTCATGCAGGTTATAACCCCCACAAAGTTTTTGATTTTTTCACTTTATACACATTTTTTAGCTCTAATGTTTTAAAAATCTACTTGTTTTGCCACTCATCAAATAGCCTTAGTCCTTAACCATATAACTTTTATGTTAGTTAAATGAGTGTCTTCTTTCATTTTTAGATGCCGAATTTCATTGATCATGAGTTCTTTACTAACTTTTTAGTAGATATATCTTCTTTGTTTCATACTTTTATAACTAATAATGTTTATGGGTTGCAATATCTTTTACTTGTCCAGGATGTAAGACTGTATTACTTGTAAACGAGATCAAATATTAGACTCCGAGTCATTACATAAGTTAAAATAATTTTATTTCGGATTTTTGATTTACTGAAATACAATAAATACCCCTAATTTATTCCTTTAAGATATTTACGTATTTTAGTTTCATCCTTTAAGTTTTTGTTTTTTTTTTTCAATTTCATCCTTTAAGTTATAAAAGTTTTCCACATTAGTCTTTTTATTTTGTCAATTTTTTCCTAACGATGTTAAAAAAATCCAATATGACATTTAATGCTTAGAGTAGGCCTCACTGACCCCCCATGTGGCCCATCATCTCCCTCTCTCATTCCTTCATCCCTCACGGCAAAAACACAAAACAAGAACATAACAAGCATTCACCATTCTTTATTTGCCTGTTCACAAAGCCTCTGCTCGGTTCCTAAGTATTTTCTTCATCTTTAATTATAAGTACTAGATAGTGTTATAGTTTTGTCTCCTTCTATAAGAACCTATTTGAATTTATATGACATTAATTACTTCTTTTCCACAAACACTTTTTAGAGTCCCAATTACAATTATAAGGATAATTTTGAAAAAATATACCAAATATTATCAACGACTGTGTGATTGAAAGATAAGGGGGTTTTTGGATTAGTGACCTTTGCATTTGAAGAATCAATGAGGAACACGGTCGATGGCTTGAATGGCCAGGAGCTTGACAGTCATCGCATCACTGTGAATGAGGCTTAGCTTGGCGGTGAAGGAGGAAAAGGTGGTGGTGGTGAAATTTTTAAATATTGTTAAGCAAAAACTGATGGATAGGATTAACATGAAAAACACTTATAACTTAAAGGATGAAATCGAAAAAAAAACAAAGAATTACACTTAGATACATTACCTCTAATTTGACTAGCCACTGAGTAAGTAAGATGAATGTATATTATGGATTATCCAACTGTCATCTGCTTAGTATTTACCGACTTATTTGGTCGAGGGATCCATCTTGACTAAAGTATTGAGTATCCCAAAATGAGTTGGGCGCTTAAGTAGCTAAGATGTGAAGGAACACAAGTTCTAACCACTTAGTGAAAAAAGTAATCAAAAACCAATTAGGCGGAGTTTGAATTATTAAATTCAACCACATAATGAAAATATACAAGTAATTGTTCTCTTGGCACGCACACTTCATGACCATAAAACAACATGAAAAAGATGGACCTCCACCACTCAAAATTCTTACAATCTTTACACACAAAACCATACTCATTTCAAGAACCAATCTAGCTTGGGAGCTACTGTTATGGACCGGACTAATGCATTTATTATGATCGGTCTACACATAAAAGGTCACCATGTAAATAACATAGGTAGACATAAAGTGTACCTTATTATCCGTTTTTTTTAAATAATATACCTTATTATCCTTTCAAAATATGAGTAATATATATATAATGAATTACTCCCTTCGTCGCTTATTATAGTTTACCGTTTTGGTAGAATTGGTATCTCTTTTTATAAGTCGTTTTAAAATATATAGGTAGTATTAAATAGTTTATTCCAAATACACCCCTCATAATTGTATAGGGGTGATAGGGTAATAATTACAATAGAGAGAAAAATGAATAGAACTGTAAAATTTTAAATAGGGTAACTTTGAAATAACAATATATTTTTTGATAAATTTGAAAGTAATACTTATTTTTCTTAATCTGCTTGAATTATATAAAAGTGACTTATATTAAGGGATTGAGGGAGTAATTCATTTTATTGTGCGAGGTTATCTCTTTTAACAAATGTCAGTCCCAAAATTCCAACATTTTATTGTTGATTTACTATAATACATAGGGATTCATTGAGATCTAACATCACTAAACATAATAGCTGAATTTAAGTGTCAACTTCTTATAACACCAATGATAGTAAAAGTTCATAAAGAAAAAAACAATGATACTAGTAAAAATTGATAATAAAAAAATCTATTAATTTAATACTTACACATCATGCATGATTATTAGCTTATGTCATTATTAATTTCTTACACATTTAGGTGGCTACTTGCTAACTTCCTATGGTCACTCGGATAACGTCTGAACTCTGAATATCCAACGATTTATATATAAAAAAGGAAAAGTCGTTCACTTTTTTGGGTAACTAAAAAGACGTTCACTTCATCTTAGATTAATTGTACTTTTGGTTATTTACGTTATTTTAAAGATATATTTTGATCTTCTCTTCCCCTCCTCTTTCTTACGTTCCTTCTTGTTTTCATCTGCTGTTTCTCGCCCTCTCCTTCCTTTTGAAAAAGTGTGTGTGTTTGTTTCTCCCAGTTTTTCTGGGTTTTGTCTTGGCTTTGTGCAAGTTGTTTTGTTTTGTGTTATTTTGTTTTGTGTGTTTCCTGTAACATTCCAAGATTTAATATCCATTATAATAATAGATTTAAATATATATTTATTTAAGAGTAGAATGAAGTCATAGAAATAGGTATAGTGTCGTGAGGGAAATAGGAAGCGTGGGCCGATCGAATAAGAAAATGCTGAATCTCGGACCGATCTCAACCAAGCTAAATGAGTAAAGAACGCGAAATTTAGTGAATACGTCAACTCAGATAAGCCGATCGTAACAAATCTCGCAGTGTTGACCGAGAGGAGACTCGGACTACTACTAACACTCCGCGCCAGAGCCGAAGTCCCTTCTTCTCTGTTTCTTCGTTGCAGCTCGAACTGAGTTGCCAGTTCCTTGATTTTCGCGCCCTCCGTACAAATGTCTCTGTCAATCACTTTATGTCCTTTTCAAGTCACTGTTGGTGACTTCCTTGAGAAGCCAATAAATCCTGTCCACATGTTCCAAGCTTCTCAAAGAAACTTCTAATAAGGACCACACAATTAATTCCCATAGAAGAATAAAAGAAAACCCAAAAACAAATACAACAACACTTTCCACTCTCTTTCTCTTCCGTCTCCTCCATTTTCTCTGAAACTCCAACACCAAAATCCAACATACTCTCTTCTCACTCACGTACTCCTCTTTCTTTCTTCCTCTCCATCAGCACCCACTAATTAGAAGCTACATCTCCTCATCTCCTTCGCCGTGTCGGACGTTTCGTGGGTCTTCGCTGTGTTGGGAGTGCAGAAAGGAGGGAGTGCGGATCAAGGGTTCCCAGCTCAAGGGGTCGAACAGCAAGGAAGTCACACTCAAGCTCTCGAACTCTTATCTCTCGTGGGTTGAGGTAAGGAGTGAGTGTTACCTTTGCTTAGGTTTGGGTTGCTAGTGTGTTCATAACGGGTGCTAAGAGTGGGTGCTAGATTAGGGAAGAGACATAGGATAATACTAGGGAGAAAGATGAAATAACTAAGAAGGAGTCTGATAAATGAACTAGAGTCATGAATTTCTGAACTAAGTGAAAATATTTGTATGCTTGCTAAGTATTTTTAAATCCTATTTTGTTGCTGTATCAATGTTTATAAGTTATGATAAATGCAATTCATGCTTTCTTTAAATCTGTCTGTGGACCAAGCATGAGAGACCGAGAGGGGTAAGGGAAATGTATTTGACAGCTGGAGAGAGAAACTATATTAATTAAAGAATTAAATAATGGGAGAAAACGAGCGGAAAGGGTGACTAAGAGGATGAGCCGAGAGGAGCCGAGAGGAGCCGAGTAATGAATGTTTAAAGGATAAAAGAGTATCTAAAGAGAAATGGTTGTGTGATCGGGTCACAGAAGACGGGTACTGGGTGCGTGCATTGATCGCGTCAGACGCATACTGAGTATGCACAGCTGTAAGACGGGTACTGGGTACTCGCAGTTATGACTCACACAAGGTTCCGAGCAACGGAATCGGTGGGAAGCGCTCCTGGTCATAGAAGACGCGTACTAGGTGCGTGCATTGATCGTGTAAGACGCTGAGATGCGCAACTGTAAGACGGGTACTGGGTACTCGTAGTTATGGACACTCCTTCACTCCATAGAAGAATCGGCGGTTGTGCTCCTGGTCATAGAAGACGCGTAATGGGTGCGTGCATTGATCGCGTCAGAGCATACTGGGTATTTGCAGCTGTAAGACGGGTACTGGGTACTCGCAGTTATGGACACTCCGGAATCCGACCCTAAATGGTGTAAGACATGCACTGGGTGTATGCAGCCGAGAAGAGTAAAAGATTGTAAAATATGTAAAAGATGAATGATGAGTAAAAAGACCAAGAGAGAAAATCGAATACCGAGAAAGGAAAGAAAGACCGAGTACTCAAGAATATAATTTGAGGAAAGAGTGCAAGAGTAACCAATCGGAGATGTAAGACTAAAAATGGTCGGTAAGTATATAGTGGAAAATTAATATGGACCGAGTAGTTTGAGGCTGTGTGTATATGTGATATGTTATCTGAATGAATACCTGCTAATATGCTAACTGATTATTTGTGTTTGGCTTGGTAGTTCGGTATGTCATATTAGAAACTGCTTACTTAAGTGCTGTGTAATGTTCACCTCCTTACCATTTTTCAGGTACTGAGCCCGAGCAACGCAGTCCACGGCCGAGCAGGTTCACTCTCCCTCACAGGGAGAGTAGGTTATTAGAGTAAGAGATTAAGTTAGGCCTCGGCTAGTTGGCCGAGCTAAAACACTGCTTTTGTAACTCACGTTTTGGTGTAACTCGAAGATGTAACAATGTTGTTTTGCTTGTCTATGTTTTTGTACAAGCTAGTCTTCCGCTGAAAACTCTGTCGTTAGCATTATATGGAATGAATTATTGTTTAGATCATTATCATATTTATTTTTATACCGCTTTCAAAAAGAAAATTTTAAGTCCTATTTTCGGTTTAAGGATAAAATTTAAATAGGGTGTTACATTTCCAGTGGAGGAAGAATGCCTCTTGATAGTTTCTATTTTCCTTATATGATGGTCATCCTCTTTGCTCCAATAATTGGAAGGCTACTCGTCGAGACAGATCTCCCTTTGCCGACTATTGATTTGACTACCGTCCAATGGCTCTCTCGTTTTAGATCTGAGATTCCTTGTCGCCAAACTGAGCTTAGTCCCATCACCAAAGAGATTGTTATCTTGGATTTAAAGACTATTGAATCTCCTGTTAGAGTCCGGTTTTGGCAGTAGTTGCTGATGATCCATGTCCACATGGAAGAGTCTGTTGTTGCAGTATATTTTGCTTTCCCTTTAACTATTATTAGTCTGAAATATCTTACACTTATAATTGTCATGTTTGTTATTACTTGTACTGTTTCTGATCTAGGAATAAAATACACATTTCCCTTAAAAAAAATATGTTTTGATCTTTTAATTTTTTTAAAATTGATCTTTTAATTTATTTTGATCATTTACCTATTAAAAAAAATATGCAATGATTTTGATAAAAAAAAATTGTGCAATTGTGAGAAATCGAATTCAAATACTTACTCATTATGTCGGAGTTTATATCACACAACATCTGTAACTACTAAGTTATCTATTTGAATACCTTTTATCATAACAATTTTAGTCTTCACTAAAAAATTCCCGAATATTTTCTCTCATCACCCGAACTTAGTAAACAATGTTGGATTCTAGAAAAATTCGTAGATTCTTCATAATCCTTCTTTTTATTATAAAAGTCTATCCTAATGAAGTCTCCACAATGCTCCTTTTTGAAATCCTATTTCCTGGTTAAAAGTTGAGAAAACTTACAAGTTATAATCCAGTTACAACAAATGACATCCTTTTTTTTAGGGTTTTGGAATTCCCACCCCTTGCTTTATCCACATACCCCAAATTTAGTATGAAATTATATTTTTGTCATTCTTCAATTTGAAAGAAAAACCCCACAATTTTTCTTCCCAACCATTTCATATTCCCTCTTTCTCACAAGTTTCTTCTTCTTCTTCCAAGGTTTCTTCTTCTCACAAAAAACGCAGACCCATCGCACTTATCTTCTACGGTTTCTTCTTGTTACAAAATAGACCCATCACCGCTCCACACCTTCTTCCCTCTTCATTTGTTAGGTATGTCTCATTCCCTTTACTTTTTTATTTATTTCGGTTCTAGGGTTCCTTTTCCTTTAGGGTTTTTTCTGTTGATTTTACTGGTTGTGTAGGTTAGGTTACATTTTTATGGTTTTTTTATGCATGTTAGTATAGCCTAGGAAAGTAGTATTAGGTTTTTTGTTGGATTGTTTGGGATTTTAAAATTCTGGAATCGTCTGGTATTTTCCTACACACCAGTTTCGGAAAATGAAATTTCCGACTCGTGGGTCTCGGAATGTTTCATTTCTGACACTGGTGCGTCGGAATTTTGTTTCAGTGTGTGTGTTTTTAATTTTTTATTTATGTATTTTAATAAATGTGGCAAAATAACATATAAGATGTGGCAAAAATGACAGTTCTCAACAAGATGTGGCAAAAAGTCTAGTACATCACACCTATTCTTTTCCTGCAAAATAACATACAGGATGTGGCAAAAAGTCTATTTCTGGTTTGGCTTCTCAACAGTTTTCTCTCAGGATGGTCAAACTCATTTCCAACATCATATACAGATGATACAAGGCAGATTTATTCACCAATATTGGTCCACAAGTTGGCTTTCTGTTTTATGGAATATTTGGTCTTGGAGAAATAAAAATCAGTTTGATAATACTCTGTCTTGATTTTATATATTGCCTATAGTTTGTTTTTTGGACTCTGTAAGGGGCGCCTCCAAGCCAATCCCCGTTTTTAGCAGTAATTTGTAGCAGTTATAGTGTGGTTTGGTGATGGTTTTAGGGAGTAAGTCATTATCTTGGTGCAAGAGGTCTTTCTTAATTTTTCTCTGTATTTGTAATGTAACCGTGTTGGATTGGGGTTTGAGTATTACTCATACTCCCCTCTTTTCAATTTTCATTTCCATCAATAAATTTTATCTTATAAAAAAAGTGTTTATAGATATTTCTTTAAAAATTGGGCAAAAAAACATGTTTCCAACACACGTGTCTCGGAAAATTGAAGAATTTTCCAACAGGTACCTCTCATAAAATGTGTCAGTATGTCTTGAAATATGGAAAAGTTTTTCCGAGTGGTACCTCTTGGAAAATTCTTCAATTTTTCGAGAGGTACCTGTTGGAAAATTCTTCAATTTTTCGAAAGTTACCTGTCGGAAAAATATTCCGAGAGTCCCGAGTCGGAAATTTAATTAAGGGTAAAAATGAAATTTCACTGTTTAAGTGGGGTGTAGGGATAATAGTTGGGGTGGGAATTCCATTACTCTTTTTTTATTGTGGAGAATACAATCTTATGTGTATGTAACCAAAAGAGATGAAAAAGGTCACTAGAAAAGTCTCCAGTATCTTCTGCGTCTTTCCTCTTCCCTCCCCCCTTTCTCAATCACTTCTCCCTTCATACTACTGATGACCTCCTCTTCATCCTTCATATTCATTCCTACTTTCCTACTCCATCATCTTCATCCTCATCCACATCGGCAAGCCTTCCTTTTTTCCCCAATTCCACTGTCTATTCTTTCTCTTTTTTCATTTGCTTCCCCTTTCTTACTGCTTTCTCTCTTTTCTCTTCTAATTTTTTTATTTTTCATCTCTCTTTTTTTTTAAAAAATAAAAAATAAAAATAAATATGATTGCTTAGATTTCTTGCTAATATTCCCTCTTATCCGTGCTTCGATTTGACCCAGCCATACTTTTGTTGTTTTCCGCTTTTATTTAAATCCTAACAACAAGTATTGATTGAACTGAAAAACCATAATCATATTAATTATTTATTTATAACCAATTGTAATCATATTCTACACCAAAACAAAATACGAATTTCGTGTTAGGATGACCAACTATTTTTTGGTTATATCAGTATGTGCGTACCTTTATTGTAAGAAAAAAAGTATTTATGCATGACAAAGGCTTAATAAACTAGATGAAAATCAAGTGGTTTGGAGAATGAATAGCACTTAAGAATTTTTATTTTGTGTGTTATAATAAATTGGACACGATTAATATATTCAACATACACTTATATACATAAATCTATCTATCACGTGTCATCGACAAAAGATTAAAGGATAATAAACATAAATAAATATATATATACACACACACAACACACACTACAATCAAGGAGGAAGGGTTAAATGATTATTATATAGTGTTATATTGAGTTATATATATATATAGACACACACACACATATTTGATATTAGGATTGTATTTTTCAAATTAAAATAAAATAATAAGTGTAGGAGATTAATACCATAAGTCGTGAGATAATAATAAAGAACTATACACTATATATTGTTACTATATTTTCATGAACTTGATCATTTAAATTTCATTAAATAAATTTTTGTTTGCAAAATAGTTTATACTAATTCAATTTGAAAACAGAAAATGCTTTACAATTATATTTTACTTAAATTATCCAATGATAATAAGCTAACAATAACCAAACAAACAAATGTCCCATGCAATGCACGGGCTTAAGACTAGTGGTATTATAACTTTCACGTGCAAATAAAGAAACAGAGTGGTATTATAACCTTTATGTATTTTTTTTAAACCTTTATGTATTTTAGGATAGCAAAATGTTATATGTACATGCAAAATTAACATTTTTTTTTGTGAACAAAGGAACTGAAAAAAAACAAAACAAAACAAAAAAAACAACTAAAGACCTCTCAACATGGAGGTACCCGCGCTGTTAGCCAAAAGGGCTAGAGACAAAAAACTAGGAATATCTTCATAAACGGTTCTTTGCAAATATAATATTTATTTTGAAAGACAAAAAACTAGGAATATCTAAATGTACATCTGTTTATATGAACAATACAATATTTATGCATATAAAACAAACTGCTAAATGTACATATAACATTCCTCGTCAACGTCAGATTAAGAAAATAAAATCAACAAGTGACGACCCCGTGTTTTGCAAGGTCATTCTTTGGAATACTTTATTTTTGTTAAATTTTCGTTCAAAAGAATATATTAGCACTTCATAATAACAGTAATAATTTTATTGCTCCTTCAAGCTGCGCGAAGCGGCTTTGCCATGGGTGAAAGTTAACTCTACTTTGATGAGAACTTGGTTTGGCTAGGCAATTTTGTAGTTGTAATTTACTCATAAGATTCGTACAAGTCACCGAATATATATATGCTAATAATGGCTCAAGATTTTATATTTTGTACTTCCTCAATTCCTATTTAATCGTTTTTTTAGAAGTTTTTTGTTTCTTTTTATTTGTTTTTTTTTATTTCAAGAGTATAATAAATATTATTTTTTCATGTTTACTCCTCTTTGATAAGGTATTGGTTTTTGTAAATAGTGAGGAAAAAATAACGATTACAAATAGAGAAAGAGTATAGATGAAAAAAAACATAATTAATGTATTGAAAATCTAAGTAATGATTGTATTTCTTAAATGATGTATTTTGTTTGAAATATGACCGATAAATAAGAATGAAGAGAGTAGTTTTTTATGGCTGAAGCGTTCCTCAAATTCTCTATCTCCATGTCTTCAACCAATCAAATCTAATCAAATATTACAAAAATGTCATAACAGTTGAAAGTTATTTTTCAGTTTTTTAAAATTTGTATAATGAAAATATGTTTTGAAACATGCATGCTTTGGAACAAGTGATCATTATCCGTTCAAGCATACGTTTAACCCAGGGTTGGTTATTGCGAAAGAAGAGGGATGTGTTTTTTAAGATTTTATGAACTTTAACCTTAAAAATTGAAGATAAAAAGTTTGGTTCGGATATTGTTTGTAAATCAATAAATGTTTGGTCTGTTTGTAATTCGCCTATCTCTTTTCCATTTTTAATCAACATATATTAAAATAGGTGAAGTTGAGGGCTATTTTTTACTTTTCCTCCATGATAGTTTTTCCCTCCAAATTTATTTCTAATCCTAACCATCCAATGCAAATAAATCACATCCGTTCATATCCCTCCTAAATTTCATTCTAATCCTAGTCATCCATTGCAAGTAAATCACATTCGTCCATATATTTTTAATTTTTTCATTTTCCTTTCATTTTATGACTGCTTACAATTGAAACAGTTAGTATTTTTCATTATTTTCTTTCAATGTACGATGCAACAAATGCTATTCTGACCGCTTACAATGGATAGTCATGGAAAGCTTGAAAAGTGACAATGTTACATTAAACATATGAACAGTTAGTAATTTTTTTTTAATTGGTAGAAAGTCTTCCTTTCAATTAGTATTTTTTCCATTTTTTTTTTGGTATTTTTAAGTGTTTGAATTTTGCTCAAACATTTCTTAATACAGAGACTTGAGACTTGATGGTGCACAAAAGAAGATCAAAGAATGTGAAGAAGTAAGTGAAATTCTTTTCAATATTGCGTTGACATTTAACACAATATTTCTTCTCAATATTTCTTTTTTTATAATATGTTGATCATGAAAGCCTTCCTTTCAATTTATCATTTAAATTTTTGTTTAAACATATTACCTTGATGATTTCAATGAAATTCACTTCTTTGGTGACCAAACTTACAAGGTAGTCCATTAGATTATTATGCAAATTTTTTATTTTATCAAAACTACTATGTGCACCATCGTACATTTCCTGCCCCTCTAGGCCTCTACAATCTGCATATATATATATATATATATATATATATATAAATGTTTGGTCATTTTTGTTTTCTATTTAAAGCTTATTTGTTACCGGCCTTTCGTCTTTCAATGGGAAATTTTTTTTTATTTTTGGTATCAAAATGTTACTTGCAAAAAAAAAAAAAACGTACAAAGAAGGAAACCTTGGTTGTTTGAGCATATGAACAGTTAGTATTTTTTTTATTTTTTATTTTTTAAATTGGTGGAAAGCCTTCATTTCAACTGAAATTATTTCCTTATTAAGTATATTTTATTTCCTTATTTGTCATAAACATTAAGCATATGAACAATTAGTATTATTTTTTTTAATTGGTAGCTAGAAAGCTTTTTCATTTTTTTTTGGTATTTTTAAGTGTTTGAATTTTGCTCAAACATTTCTTAATACAGGGACTTAAGACTTGATGATGCACAAAAGAAGATCAAAGAATGTGAAGAAGTAAGTTAAATTCTTTTCAATATTGCGTTGATCTTTAACACAATATTTCTTCTCAATATTTATTTTTTTATAATATGTTGATCATGAAAGTCTTCCTTCCAATTTATCATTTAAATTTTTTATTAAACATATTACCTTGATGATTTCAATTATTATTATTATTTTCTTTTTGGGTATCAAAATGCTTCAAGTTGCCTCACAAAAGTTGTTGTAAGTTGTAACATGCAAGCTGTTGGCATTTTTACCCAATTCTGGATGGTGACACGAATCTTCTTTCTTGCTTTAAATTATTCCTTTAATGCCCAAATAATTGTAAACGTGTGTGTATAATAATATTTCTTTTCAATATTGTGTTGATCTTTAACACAATATTTCTTCTCAATATTTCTTTTTTTATAATATGTTGATCATGAAAGTCTTCCTTTCAATTTATCATTTCAATTTATTCAATCACATGTAAATAAAATTAATGTTTAATGTTTGAACAAATGGAAAGCCCTCAAAAAAAAGGGGAAGGATAGCAAAATTTAAGACCCGTGTATCGCACGGGAAATTTTCCTAGTATATATATAGGTTTATTTAAGTTTTTAGTCCCTAAACTTAGGTGCTCTTTTGAAATTAGTCCTTGATCTTTTTTTTGTTGCTTTGGGTCCCTAAACTTTTTCAATTTTTGGAAAATGACCTTGTTGTTGCTTAAGTGATGATATGACCGATGAAATGCTACATAACCTTCGCAGTATCGATAGATAACATACTAGATGATGCCACATGAATTTTAAAGATTAAAAAAAAATTCAAATTTATTAAAAATAATTAAAATTTGTATTTTTTAAAAAAAATAAAATAAAATCCTTTAATAATTTTGAAAAAAAATTTAATAAAAAAAAATCATGTGGTATTACAAAAGGCTACATAGCACTTCATTCTTTGATGTCGGACAAGTGACGTGACATTTTATTGGTCATATCATCACTTAAGCAACAACAGAGTCCTTTTCCAAAAATTGAAAAAGTTTAGGGACCCAAAACAACGAAAAAAAATCAAGGACCAATTCCAAAAGAGCAAATAAGTTTGGGGACTAAAAACTTAAATAAACCTATATATATATAATAAGGGATCCATTTATACCAAGTTAAATTACACAAACTCTTACAGCGGTTGTAACTTCTTATATAATGTGAATTTCAGTAATTCATCATTTAAATAATAACTATATGTCATCTATATCATTTTTATCATATATGACAAAAATTGAACGTCATTGAATATATATTCAAATAACTCTATTTTCATATATTTTTAAGATACATATTTCGTTAATTTTGACATATATAATTGAGTATTAAATGATTTTGGATTTTTATCAAATTTGATATAAACAATCTACAGGATAGAAACTTTTAATCCAACGGTTGATTCAATTAAATTTGACCCTTATGTAGGAGTTATAAGCGGTGTAAGAGTTGATATAATTTAATTTGATGCGAATATACATTGACGTACTCGTGCAGTACATTAAATTGTTTTTAAAATACGAATTTCTTACCCGCTGAATATGCGAAAATAGTTGCATGAAAGAAACATCAACAAATTAAGGTGCAATACAAAAGGTTAGGGTCAGAATATCAAATTTCCCGTCCTCCAAATTCTCCGTGTCAAGTCATTTGATGTTACCACTTTTCGCTGGTTACGTTGATTCTATCCTACAGAGGTTAAGGTATGCGACAATGGGAGTTTAAATTAATTTATAGAGTTTAGTCTTTCATCTTTTTTCTCTATAACAAAATAAAAAGACAAATGACCAGTTATCATCTGTATATTGTTATCATAGTAGAACACGTTTCTTCGAAAACGCTTTAATATGAGTTAATTAATGAGTTAATTTATAGGCAAACTAAGAAAGGAACGAAATTAATGGTATGTTAAATATTGATTTAATTATTTTAAAGTGTTGTACTTTTAATCTTCTATTAAATTTTGAAATGAAAATATCCTTCGCAACTCACGTAGACGTAGCCTATTTAAACAAATGCTTTATTCACTAATTCGGCACTTCCCCTTCATCATTTTGTGTAGGCTTTGTGGTGTTAATTGAATACACGTTAACCTTTTCTTCTGCTTATAGGGATGATGGAGAGTTTTATGGATTCCACTCCTAAAAATGAGAATCATCACTTTGGTGTGAACTTTGCAACCCCGAGAGGGTTTCTCACAAAACTCAAATTAGGAGTCAATGAAATGTTCTTCCCTGATGACCCCTTTAGGCACTTCAAGAATAACAATGAAGAGAAGCCATTGCGTAGGGTACTCAAAGGGGTTCAATATTTTATCCCTATTTTCGAGTGGCTCCCAACTTACACGTGGAGTTTATTTTGCTCCGATTTCCTAGCTGGCCTCGCCATCACAAGTCTAGCTGTCCCTCAAGGCATTAACTATGCCAAACTCGCCTGCCTTCCTCCCATCATTGGCCTATGTAAGAACCTAATTCATGCTATTTTTCTTTTGTTTCAGCTTCTATGTTGTCACATTGTTTGAGCTTCTATGTTGTCACATTGCAAAAGTAATTTATAGTTATGAACTTGTAATTAATAGCTGTGAATTTAGCTGAAAGTTATGAGATTGTAGTTGAAAGGTTATAGTTGTATAATTAACTTATTGAAGTAAAAGTGTTTGACAAAACTAATTTTTACAATTGGTTGTAATTTATTAAATGACTTAAACGATATAATTTGGCCAATATATATGCTAATAATTAAAAAAAATAAAGGGCAAAATTGAGATATAATTTATTGAAAGCTCTTTCATTTTTTCGAAAGTTAACTTTTAAAAGTGATAAGTTTCTTTTGTTTTTTTTCATCAAACAGCTCTAGTAACTTATTGATCGAGTCAATAAATTAAAAGTTATCGGATAAGAAGCTTACCTTACTAGACATATATAACCACTATATAGGTGAATTTTGAATATTTAAATAAACAAACACAATTGACATAGATTAGTACATTTATGGAAAACAAACATTTAAATTTCTCAATTATTGTCATCCATGTACATGGAAAAATATTTGTTTGATAAAAACAATTTATTTCCATGATTTTTATATCTTGCAAAAGATTAATCTTACTATTGAGTGAAGATATATTGGTTATTAAAAAATTAATAAAAACAAGCACAATTGATAAAGACAAAATGTGTCAATTAATAAGTTGATTGGCATTTGAATTAGAGTTCTTTATCGTTGATAGAAGGTAGCACATTTAAAGCATTCTGCCCACATTCTCAATGATTTGGATGAATAATATATAATAGATTCCTTTATTTCATATTGTTTATATATAAAATTTTTTTTATCTTGTTTCACATGAATTGTTTTTTTTTACGAATTCAATGCATAATTATTTTAATTTTTCAACTATACCCGACCATATTTACTACTCCCTTTGGTCCTATATATAGGACATCTTTTAAAAAAAATTTTTGGTCATATATATATATATAAGGCATTTTATATTTCCTATGCATCATTAATTGTTTTTTCTCTTTTTTACTCTTATTAAATATTTTAACTAACCATGTTTTTTTTATTCATTAATGAATGTGAACTTTCCAAATAAAGTGGAGGGGTAAAATTGTAATGTTACAATATATTTTCGTAAAATTCACAAAACTAACTACTTTCCTTGGTTCCAGGAATACGGTTAAGTATGCCTTATATATAGGACCAGAGGGAGTATAACTTATTTTTTATTTCTAATATATTTCTCTCTTTTCAATAATGATCATATATGAATACTATAGTCAAAATATATCATTTTTTTTACATTATTTAACCATTTTTTTAAAACTCGTATATAAATTTAAAATTCAATACTATTTTTGAAAGGAAGGGAGTAATAACAACTTAACATATATATATTTAATGTTAGGATGTTGAAATTTGTCTTCAATTCTTCAAGCATTTTGTTTAAATTCTTCCAAATTTTTTTTTCTTAATAGTGTTTTAAAATCTCTTTAACAATAGTTTTTTGGACAAATTTTACTCTGCTTGTAATTTGTACTTATTTTTGGTAGAGCTGGCAATTCAGGCTACTCAGTCGGATTCGAATTGGCCCAATTCGGACTCGAACCATGACCGGGCCTGACTAAAATAGTCCAACTTAAATTCGGATTGCTAAAATCATGTCTAAACCCGTCCTATGCGGATTGTGGGCTTATACGGGCCGACACGATAATTTTTTTTAACAGAAGAATTCTTTTGGATTAAAAACCAATTTCATTACAAATTAAAATACAAAGAACATGTCAGTATGAGACACTCTTTTAAAATTGTTGCAATGCAATGTTGTGACTGTTAGTGTAGTTGCTTTGCATTTCTGATTGTTTCACCGCTTCTATTTTGTAATTTTTCTAATTGTTTCACTGTTTCCACTTTGTAAAAAGATGAATTTTTTTATATTTTAAATTTTAAAAAAAAATATGATTTTTTTTTTATATCTTAAATCAGAAGAAGTATATGTTTTTAGTAGCGTATTTATTTATTTTATTGTAAACCTCAGATAGCAGCTTCGTCCCACCAATTTTGTATGCAATTTTTGGGAGCTCAAGGCACATGGCAGTGGGGACTGTAGCATCATCATCAATTATTATATATCAAACCATCTCAACAGTGGCAAAGCCAGAAGACGATCCAACGTTGTACCTTCATTTGGTTTTTACAATTACCTTTGTTGCCGGTGCCTTTCAGGCTTGTTTGGGTATTCTCAGGTCAGACAAAAAAGTTTGAGACTAAAACTCTCTAACTCATTTTCCTTAAAACATCTTATTTAGAAACTATCAGTTGGTTAATAACAATCGGCGGACACATAATAAATTAATCAATATTTTTTTCTTAATTTTGAAAAATATTTTATTACTAAAATAAAAATTTGAATCTCCATGGCTAGAAGCTTCTGAAATTCTATAGTGTGAGATGAATGAAAACCCGAGAGAGAGTTTGTTTGAGAGAATGAAGAAAACTCAAGTAAAGGTAAAATGATTTTCATTGACTAACTTTGTGAATGGATTATAAGTATATATACCAGTGGATCAATCTCAACTACTAATCTATAACTAACTAACTAACAAACTATAGAATCTAAGGCTGAGAATTAAAGCAACAACTAACAGCTAAACTAGCTTAGCTTTAAGTTACGATAGAGTTTACTTGTTGTGCAAGTAACTCAATTTCTACCAATTCTAATAGCCCTCCTCAAGATGGAAGGTGAATATTGCACATTCCAAGCTTGGAAATGTTAGAAGCAAATGGACCAGCCGTTAGAGGCTTAGTGAATACATCGGCCAATTGTTGTGCACTGCTAACTGGTAAAAGATGAACAATTCCAGCTTGAGTCTTTTCCCGAAAAAAGAGTGACAATCAATTTCAATATGCTTTGTATGTTCATGATAGACAGGATTAGCCGCAATGTATAAAGCTGACTGATTATCATAATAGAGAGAAACAGGAGTGCAATGAGGCAAGTGCAAATTAGTGAGAAGGTATGTTAATCATTGAGCTTTACATCCAGAGAGAGCTAAAGCTTTATACTCAGCCTCTGTTGAATCTGGAAACTGTTCGTTGTCGTATACTCTTCCAAGAAACAAGTGAATCGCCAATGAAAAAATAGAAACCAGTCACTGATCTTCTGGTATCCAAGCAAGCACCCCAATCTGAATCACTGAACCCTTTAAGAACAAGATCATTCTTAGCAGGAAAAAAATAGCCCTTTGCCTAGTTTATTCATAAGATATTTGAGAACTCTTAAGACAGCCTGATAGTGTGCAGTTGTAGGCTTATCCAGGAATTGACTTAAATTGCTAACAACAAAGGATAAATCAGGTCGTATTAGTGAGATATACATTCTTGCCTATAATTCGTCTGTAACTAGTCACATCAGAATATAAGGGCCCTGACTCACTATGAATTAGGATCCATTGGTGTGGTGACCGGTTTGGCTGCTAACAGACCAAAATCTTGAAGTAAATCCAGAGCATACTTTCTTTGGAAAAGTTATATTCCCTTTGAGGATCTGGCAACCTCCATACCTAGAAAATATTTCAGTTACCAAGATCCTTGATGCTGAACTTATAATCTAGGATATATGTTTCATGTGATTGATTTCAGCCAATGAAGTTCCTGCTAAAACCAAATCATCCACATAAACTAGGATAGCATTGAAGTCTTAAGTTGTAGATTTTGTGAAGAGAGAATAATCAACCTTGGATTGAGAGTAACCACAAGAAAATAGTATTGTTGTAAGCTTCTCATTCCATCGTCTGCTAGCCTGTTTCAAACCATAGAGAGACTTTTCCAACTTGCAAACCAACTGAGGATTATCCAAAACCAAACCAGGAGGTGGTTGCATGTAGACTTCTTCAGGATAATCACCATGTAAAAATGTTGTATTAACATCCAATTGATGAATATGCCAGTTAAGGGTTGGGGCTAAGGTGAGAAGCACTCTAACAGTAGTCATTTTGACCACAGGACTGAATGTCTCAAGATAATTAAGTCCAGCAGTCTGTGTGTAGCCTTTAGCTACTAACCTTGCCTTGTGTCTCTCTATAGAACCATCTGCATGATGCTTGATTTTAAACACCCACTTGCAGCCAATAGCATTCTTATCTGAGGGTAAGGAAGTGAGAGTCCAATTCTTGTTCTTCTCTAGAGCCAAGAATTCAGCATCAATAGCTTGTTCCAACAATCATTAGTTACAGCCTCATCATAGTTTTTAGGTTCAGTGGTATTGGAAATAGCTAAAGTACAGGTCTTGTGTGCAGCAGACAGGTTATCATAAGATAAACAATTAGATAGAGTATACCTAACAGTAGAGTGTGATGATGAAGCTGGAACTCTTGTTGAGACAAGTTGGCAATGAAAATCTTTGAGGTATGATGGAGGATTATCGTGTCTGGTGGATCTTCTAAGATTTTGTGGTGCATCAGGTTCAAGGTTTTGTGGTGCTTGTGGTTCAGGTATATGTGGATCAGATTCTGGTGGTATTTGTGGAGCAAGAGATGGGGAACCATGATCAACAATAGGTATGGATGGTGAAAGTGTATAGTCTAGAAATTGATCATGATCAGTAAAAGGAAATATAGGCAATGACATATCAGCAGTTGAACCAGAAATTCCAGAATTATGAGTATCTTTTTGGAAAGGAAATACATGCTCATAAAAGACTACATTTATGGATACAAAATTTTCTTTACTTTTGAGATGAAATAGTATATCAGTATATGTCCTTTTGTACCAGGCTTATAACCAATAAACATACATTTCCTTAATCTAGGATCAAGCTTCTTTCTATGAGCAATTAATGTCGTAGCAAAAGCAAGACAACCACAAACTTCCAAATCAATTATATTAGGATTCTGTTTGTATAAAAGCTGATACGGTGACTTGTTGTTTAAAAGAGATGAAGTTTGCCTATTGATCAAAAAGACTGCATGAGAAACAACAAAATTCCAAAAACATTATGGCAAAGCTGATTGAAATATCAATGCTCTAGAAACACCTAAGATGCGTTGATGTTTTCTTTCAACTATACCATTTTGTTGAGGAGTCTCAACACACGAAGTTTGATGAAGAATGCCCTTTGAAAAAATTCAGTGAGATTGAATTCAGGTCCATTATCAGACATTATGCATTTCAGTTTTGAACCAAATTGAGTTTCCACTAGTGTAGCAAAAGATTCTATTAATTTTGGAACTTCAGAATTCATTGCATATAAGCCTCCTCTAGAATTCATGAAAAATATCCAAGTATGTCTAGTATAATCATCTACAATTGTAAGAAAATATCTATGACCTAAAACAGAAGGCACAAAAATAGGACCCCAAATGTCAACATTTATTATATCAAAAGCATACAAGGCATGTGAATCACTACTAGGAAAAGGTAATTTCTTATGCTTAGCAAAATGGCATATATCACAAGGATCATTATTTTTCTATTTTGTACAAGAAATAAAAGGGAAAAAACTACTCATAACTAGGAGTTTCTCATGAGATGGATGTCCAAGTCTCTTGTGTCATAGGTCACTGTTATAAAACTAATTAGGCTTTGGCTTATTTGATGTATTATCAAAGTCTGTTTGAGTGTGATTGATGCAAGGAGATGATGGGGGTTAGACCTTTAGAATTCATGGCATATAAGACTCCTCTGAGCTTAACTGCACCAATAATCCTCAATGTAAGAATGTCCTGTAAATGACAAGTTTGGTTTGAAAAAATCAATTTGCACAAAAGAGATTTGGTCAGTTTTGAAACAGATATGAGATTAAAACTAAAACTAGGGATATAAAGAACATTTGTCAAGTAAAATTGGTTAGAGAACATAACAGTTCTAGCTATATGAGTAATGACTTCACTACCATTTGGTAGCTTAACAGGAAGTGGTTTAATTTGTCTAAAGTATTGGAAATATGATAAGGAAAAATAGACATGGTCTGTAGCTCCTGGATCCAGAATCCATGATCTACCCGAGGTTACAGGATTTCTAAAAGTGCCTTATGTTGGTCAGTAGTGAAAAACATATTTGAATCCTCTTGAGGACCTTCCTTTTGTGAAGTCTTGTCAACAATGTCATCATCATAATCATCATCATTATTGCTAACAAGATTATTCACTCTATTGCTATTGTTCTTGAAGTAATGAGTTGGAAAACCATGTTTCCTATAACACAGATCTTCTGTGTGACCAGTGCGATTGCAAAAAGTGCATACTTTGGTATTGCCTTTGCTTGAATTGCCTCTACCTCTACCAGTGTTATAGCCTTGCAGTGTAGATGTATAGGATTTGTCTTTATAGCCTCTTCCTTTAGAAGAACCTCTAGCTGAATTATCGACAGTATTGGCCAAGATGTTTGCATCATCAGTTACAATTCCCATATGTCTCTCTTGTTGAACCAGAAGTGAA
This sequence comes from Crotalaria pallida, assembly GCA_037953625.1. Classification (NCBI taxonomy): domain Eukaryota; kingdom Viridiplantae; phylum Streptophyta; class Magnoliopsida; order Fabales; family Fabaceae; genus Crotalaria; species Crotalaria pallida. Next base: position 96,261,411 of record CM075655.1, read on the forward strand.
AAAAACTTTGTTAATTGATGGCAAAGGCTTCATGAGCATTATCTGAGATCTCACAGCTGAGTATTGCTCATTTAATCCCTTAAAAACCTAATTACATAATCATTCTCTCGATAAGATCTAATTATAAGGATTAAATTGCAAACACATTGCAGGTTACAAACACATTGTGAATAACAATGACAAGTAGGAATTGGCCGAAAATTATCTAACTCTTGCCACATTCCCTTCAATTGAGTAAAGTCTGCACTTATAGACAAAATTCTTGGCTTATCATAATATAAATCCTCTTGCAATTCCCAAATTCTTAAAATATCTCCCTGATAATATCGCTCTTTGAGATCATTTTATACCTCAAATGCAGTTTCAAGTCTCATAACACTCTGCACAATAGACAAATCCAGATAATGATTGAACCATGATAGCACCAATGTATTGCATCTAACCTAAGCTTTGAAAAAAGGATCATCAGCTGCTGGTTTTGGAAGTGATCCATCTTTGTAACTTGTTTTTGAACTTCAATGTCATGATCATCTCACGAGACCATGAATGATAATTTGCTCCAAGTAATGGAGCTAAAACTAGAACAGCAACAAGATTCTCATTCGGAGGTATATAATATGGACTCGTTGGATTAGAAATCGAATTCACAATGAGATTAGCATTAGCCATGGAGAAGAATTGAAGAATAGAAGAACAATTGATTGAAGCTAAAAGTTGTTTGTTGTTGAGAAAAAACGGTTATGGTTTCTCGCCAAAATCAGTTGTTGAACAAAGTGAAGAGAAATTGATTATGAAATCGTGAAATTGATTATGAAATCAAAGAGAAATGATTGATTCCAGAGAATGATGAACAATCTATCTCAAGAATCTCAAAGAAAAAGGAACAATCAAATTGAACTCAGAATCGTTGCTGAAGAACCGATCCAAGTTCGAAACATAAACAAAAAATCAATTGAGAAGAAAAGAGAGGAGGATCAAAGTTTTTATGGTCTGCGCAACAGAGCCCCTTCAAAAGGAGCTCTGATACCATGTGAAAACTTGAATCTCCATGGCCAGAGAGAGAGAGAGAGAGAGAGAGAGAGAGAGAGAGAGAGAGAGAGAGAGAGAGAGAGAGAGAGAGAGAGAGAGAGAGAGAGAGAGAGAGAGAGAGAGAGAGAGAGAGAGAGAGAGAGAGAGAGAGAGAGAGAGAGAGAGAGAGAGAGAGAGAGAGAGAGAGAGAGAGAGAGAGAGAGAGAGAGAGAGAGAGAGTAAAGGTAAAATGATTTTCATTAACTAACTTTGTGAGTGGATTACAAGTATATATATAACTCAATAGATTAATCTCAACCACTAATCTATAACTAACTAACTATAGAATCTAAGGCTGAGAATTAAAGCTACAGTTAACAGCTAAACTAACTTAGCTTTAAGTTACAATAGAGTTTAGTGGCTGTGCAAGTAATGCAATTTCTACCAATTCTAATACTATATGTATTAAGTTATTATTGATCAAAATCATGAATGATTTAACCCGAGACCAACTAATTATTTTTCCCAAGATCATTGTGGAGGGTAGGATTTGTTTAAGCTTCCTAATGCAAGTGTAACACATTGTAGGTTGGGGATAATGGTGGATTTCTTGTCACGTTCTGCCATCACTGGGTTCATTGGAGGGTCAGCGGTAATGCTCTCTGTCCATCAACTTCAGGGCATTTTAGGCATGAAACACGTTGTGAGTAGTAAAACGGACCTCATAACAGTGCTCAACAATATATGGAACTATAGACATGAGGTTCGTTTGGAACATGCATTTCCTTTATTATCATGAGAAATAAAATTGAATATTATTATTTGTTACAATATAAGAATATGAGTTCCCCGGAATTTTATAATAATGCCATCTCCTTCGGTCGGTGTCTTATTTATGGTAAACATCAAAGGTTTCTATTTCTATAAAAATCATTCCGAGTCTAATATTTTCTAAGCTTAGAAATTATTGGAGTGAATTTCAAATTTTATCAAACATTTTTCATATACATAATAAAGATTGAACTACTGATATTGTTATTAAGTGTTTCCATCATTTATCAATGCCACAATGCATCTTAGGACCTTTATCAACATCAGAGTCGTTCTTAATATTTTTGAAGCCCTAGACAAAATTAAAAATAAGGCCCTCTCTTATAATGCCACCGTAGTCGTTGACTTGATGTACAATTGTGTTGTCGTCGCTGTACAGTTGTGCCGTCATTATTGGTCATTTAAGCAGTTGAGTTGTTTCTCTCTTCTCTTCAATTTTCTTGACTCCCTCTATTCCTTTGTCTTTGTTCTCCAGCTCTTTTCTTTTCCCTTTCTAAATTTGAAGTTTCTATTGAGTACTTTTAGTCTCTGTTGTGTGGCCATGTGGCTTTTCTATACTATCTATACGTGTTTTCTTTATTTATTTTCTTACTTAATTTTTATTTTAAAAAATTCAGCTATAGAATAAAAAAAAAGGCCCCAAAATTAGGGGCCCTAGGCAATTGCCCCTCTTGCCATGGACCAGGGATGACTCTGCTCAACATATATGTACAAGCACTATAAATATTAAAAAAAAAATTAAAATACTTTATATAAAAGAAAATTTTATCGAATTAAATATGAAAATTAAATCGTGAGAACATCTTCTCAAGAAGAGGTAAAATAACCAACCAGCCAGATCAGAATATTTTATTTTGGAAATAACATGTGTGAATTTCTGTCTTTCTTAATTTATAGATAAGATGGGAGACCACAGTTCCGGGTATGATCATCATAGTTTTCCTGCAGTTTATTAGATACATGGTGAGTGCTCTTGTTTTAGTGAGTAAAAGTTTTGGTGGGTTTGGTTCCAAACTCATCCCCAGGATTAAGATAGGTCACACGATTCTTTTAGTATTTACAGAATACTTATAAATTAAGTATTAAAAATGTTCTTAATTAGATGCCAATGAAATTTTAATTTATGATCTTATGAATTATGAATTAATTAGTGGCCAACTGAATCAATTTTCGTTAACCTTTGCAATTTAACTAATTCTCAAAATATCGGATAGAAAGTAATCAATGGTTTTTTAACAATAAAAAAAATAGTAGGGTCGTTCATAAAAAAAATTGATACGGTCATTTTACAGATAAAAAAATTAAATGAAACCAGAATTCACTATAATTCATTTTCGAACCTGTTGTCCTAGATTCTTCTAATAAGTTTTCCCTTTTCAATAAATATGTAAATCTTTCAGTGGAATAGGAACCCAAATCTCCAATGGGCATCAGCTACAGGTCCGATGGCAACTGTAATAATTGGTGGTTTTGTTACTTACCTTGTCAAGGGCCAACAACATGGAATTCAAATTGTGGGTTCTATTTGTTTTTTAATTTAAATTACTGATTTTATTGTGTATGCATCAATTTTATTTTCTTCTTATGTATAAAGTTCATTATAGGTGGGTCACCTAGATAAAGGAATAAATCCTTTGTCCGTCAAGGATTTTAACTTTGAAAGTAAATATTTACCATCAATACTGAAAGCTGGTTTTATCACAAGCATTTGGTCATTAGCGGTATGAAATTCTAGTCTCGTTTTCATTTTTTACTTACCATCTTAGTCCAGTATATTTTTACACTATATCAATTTAGTCTTTGAAAATTTATAAATATACATTAGTTTTTCAAGATTTTTGGATGTACCAAGTTGGTCCCTCAATATTTTCCGTGGTCCCTTATATTTTAAGAACCAAATTGTTACATCCTAAAAGCTTGAACTAAGGGTCAAATTGATATATCCGAAAATTTTAAGAAACTAATAAATATGTATTTATAAATCTTCAAAGACTAAGTTAATAAAGTGAAAAAACATTAAGGATTAAGCCATTTATTGTTGTTGTTGTTGTTGTTTGACATACATATCCTTTAATTAAATGTTTTGTTTATATATACAGGAAGGAATAACAATAGGAAGAAGCTTTTCCATGGCTGAAAATACACCTCATGATGAGAACAAAGAGATGATAGCTTTTGGTCTTATGAACTTGTGTGGTTCGTTTACTTCATGTTACTTGACTACAGGTAAGTTTATATTTTCACACGTATGCCAACCATCCCATAAAGGCATTGCTTTGACACGTTGAAAGTTTTAATACCATATTTACGTGGACCAATAAAAAAATGACAAATGCTATATCAATGCCACATCATTTTTTTCATATTTAAGTAGTAAATATTTTTTTTTATTACATAATAATCCTTGTTAATTAAATATTTTAAATTTTTGTTCAATATTTTTTTTTAACTTTCATGCAGCAGCATCAATAGAGCCTCTTGCTAGGGCTTTCGATTCTCATCCGTCACTGCTGCATTTTCTTCGTGTTCATAAACAATAAAAAAATATGCAGTAAACCTTAACTGATTCCTTGAAAAAAAAAATAGCAAAAAATGATCCTCTATGATTACAGTTATGTAGAAAAAGGAAAGAAACCCCTAATTAATTTTTTCAGATCACATAATTAATTGTTCTTTTGACACGTACTGTTCTATTTATTTACCAATTGATTGTACTTTTGATCTTTCCTGAAGTTACTGATAAAAAACATGATACTGCTACTTTTTCTTGTCTTCCAATTGATAGTATTGTGTTGTAATAACACATCAATAACAAAGGGGGAGAGGGGGTTTGACTTTGGTGGGATGAGACAATTGGCAGGGTTTAATTCTTCAATAAGAGAGATGGGAGGGGAGAGTGTGACCGTGCAAAACTTTGAATTTGAATACAAAGATAAGAGAAATGGGAGGGTGTTACAGTAAGAGAAAAGAGAGTTAATAAATTGTAAATAATTTTTTTTCAACCTAAAATAAATAATATAATGATATGACAAACTAAAATAGGTGTTAATATTTTATTGAGCCACATATACAAGGTATTAAAACCTTGCAAGCTAAGTTTTGCATGTGTGTTAGAAATTGCCTCAGATAAAATTCATTTAAACCTTTATACTAAATTTATTTCTTTACACGGGAAGGTGTTGGAAAAGGATATGTGAATACCAAAATTTAGATATCAATATATGCATGGTGTTTATATGTATACAGTATACAAAAAAGATATACTCAAGAAATTTAAATAATTGTGCATGGTAATAATTATAAAGTAAAAAATTTGATGTTTATATAATTAAACTTGAAAGTGTTTATGCTATTCTAATATTTGGTCAACAAACCTGTTTTGTAGGACCATTTTCCAAAACGGCCATGAATTACAATGCAAGGTCTAAGACACCTATGTCAAACGTTGTTCAGGCATTCCTAATGGCATTTATACTACAAATTTTGACACCTTATCTTTGTTACACCCCTCATTTTGCTCTATCAGCTATTACAGTCTCCACCATGCTGGGGTTGATTAATTATACCGAAGCTATTCATCTTTGTAAAGTTGACAAGTTCGATTTTATTATTTGCATGGCGGCCTTTCTTGGAGTAACATTCGTAGCCTTGGATGTTGGCCTCATGCTATCAGTAAGTACACTAGTTTTTCCAATTTCTCATCAAGCACTTTCCGATTAATTATGGAGTTTAGTTTACTAAATTTGTGTAAATGAACTTATGATCCCTATACTTTTACATCATTTAGGTTTTAGTCCCAATTGTTTCATTAATTTATTATTTGGTCCTTAGAAATCTTCTTTTTTTTGGTGTACACCAACCGGTACCGGATATGATTTATCCAGAATCTGACTCACCCGATCCGACCCAACTGAGCTCGCACTAAGCGATAATAGTCTCCCAGTGAAGGTTGCTCCATACCAGTGGCAGAGCTTCATTGGAGCAGGTGGGAGCTCCTGCTCCCCCTGAACTTTTAAAAATATATATAAACTAATGTACTAAATGTCAATAAGTTTGTGGCTAGGCATTGCACACATAGTGTGTGGATCTTGGTTCGAATCTTACTTAATGCCAACTTATGGTTTTAATTTTTGCTTTGTTGTTATATGTGATCAAAAACAAAATTGAGGAGTGGGATCGAACTCAGCTCTTGTAAGTAATCAAATGAATGCTATACCACCAAGCCAAAAAATGTTACGTTACTTGTTTTTGCAAATTATTATATATATAAATTTAAAATGTGCAAGCACTGGTCAAGCTCCGCCACTGCTCCATACCCAAGGTTTAAACTCGAGACCCCTTGGCTAAGGGACCAAATGAGCTACCACTTGATCAGCCTCAAGTTGGTTGGTCCTTAGGAATCTAATATCTTAATAATTCATTAATATAAGGCCTCACTTTTAATAAGTACTAGTAAAAACTAAACAGACTAAAATTTAAACATGAAAACCCCGAGATCAGGTCAAGTTTAGAGCTTAGAAGTTTATATGAAACTTCTTATTTCTTTGTAAAACAAAATCTAATTGAGATATCTTATGTGAAATTAATTAATTAGGTTGGCCTTAGTGTTCTTAGAGCACTCTCATATGTGGCTAGGCCTGCGACATATACGCTTGGTATGTTACGTGACTTAGGCATATATAGAGATGTTGAGCAATACCCTGTTTCAACATTCCCTGGAGTTTTGATTCTACAACTTGCTTCTCCCATATTCTTTGCAAATTCTACCTACATCAGAGAAAGGTATTTATTTTTGGATTCACTTATAACCATTTACTATATAGAACAAACTTAATTTCTAAACTTCTTATCAGAATTAAGAGGTGTGTTCGTCGCGAACTAGAGTCTAAGGGAGATATTATTGAGCAGATCATACTCGATTTGTCAGGTACAAGATAAAGATAACGAATTCTATATGCATAGTCATAATTTTCTATGAGATTATTAAAGATTGTATAAGTAATTTTATGGTTATTATGCGGTCGCAATTGACACCGCTGATTGTATATGAGTACATACAGGGGTGACATCAATTGACAACACTGCTATTCAAGGATTGTTGGAGACAAATAAAATCTTCAAAAAGAATGGAATTCAGGTATAGTATACAGATTTCAATTTGTGCTTCATGGTTCTTGTAGATTTATTATGGGAATAAGCCAGATAGCATAAAGAATTTTCAATGATGTATGTTTGTTAATTTTTCCATATTATGTAGATGTCAATAGTAAACCCAAGGCTAGAGGTTTTGGAGAAACTGATCGCATCTAAGTTTGTGGACAAGATTGGGAAGGAGTCATTTTTTCTAACCTTGGAAGATGCAGTAAAAGCAAGTCAACACTCCCTTTGCGAATCCAGGAGAAATGATACGGAAGAGGCATTTCAAGAAACTAATCATATCTAAATACACAAACTAGTTTTTAGGAAGAAATTTAATGAACTGTTCTCAGAGTAAAGAAAAATCATTCTTAAATTATTGGATGTATGTGTAATTAATTCAATTATATGAATTAATTTTTGTCAATAATATTTTAATATTATAGTTAAAATGATACACTGTTCATGGTTTTAGAAGAGACATATCTGATGGGACAAACTTAAGAAGGTCCAACAACTGTTGGCTCATTGATTAACAAGAGTAAAGCTTAGAGTTGTGAAAGATATCGCATTCTATATCCATTGATGTGAGGACGGTGTTGATGAATAATTTGTAAGTACCTCTGTAAGTGTTTTTTGAATCGTGAAGCCTATTCTAACCCTAATGAGCTTACGAAGCTCAATTATATCATCTGGTTTTAGCTAGGACAAACAATCGTAACTAATTTTTCTAAAAACATAGTTAAGTATTTGAATATCACAGCTATAGTTTTCAAATCCGTCGCCAAATAATTTAAAGACGTGGTTAAATATATAAGATTGTTATCCTTGATTTAGCTTCATCGTAAGACGTGTCTGACACATATACAATTGTGGTAAAACAATATATTCCATTACATGAAATTGATTAATTTTTTAAATATATATTGCTTCAAATAATTTCACGGACAAACATATATATATATATATATTTTATATATTTAGACCCATCCCTACCATGCGTTTAGAATCCATTCTTAGATTAAGTGAAAGTCTTTTATATGATCCTGCTTAGCTCAAATCCAAGTAAGTTGACTTCTAGATTAGTTAGTGCCTCTTATAGTGTCAAATGACTTGAACTTAAAAAATAGGTAAAAAAAAAAAAAAAAATTGCAACAATTTCTCTTGAAGCATTGTGTGATGAGGAGAGTATTGAGCATATGAGCTCGAAGACACGGTGGATTGGATCACCAGCCAAGTAACTCAAATTAAACATCAAATGAAATAGAACCAAGCCAAAGTGGCTTAAAGACTGTGAGCTCGTGTAAATTTCACCGATGAGGTGCATTACGGAATCCTTCTAGTAGGAAGTTAATTAGGATTCCATCAGAATTACTTCACAGGGTGTAAGTACCATAGGCGAATGATTATTTTATACAAGAGAAACAGTACACAAGTAATGAATAAAGTGAGTGAATGAGCTTAGTCAATATTTCATTTTAGTTTTTCTTTGTTATTTTTCTCTACAATTTTGCTCCCTCCATGTATGACGATTCTCGTGGAAGTTGGTTCAAGATACAACATGTCACTGTCCTATCGCGAATAAAAGAAGCTACTAATACCAGTGGAGGCTGACACAAGTGGAAGGGGCTTGTGTCCCTTAAGCATGTGGTCGTGGTTTCGAGTCGTATCTGAAGCGCATGTGAATGAAGCAAGCCTTACTGGGAGCATCGCCCCCGAAAGGGCTCGACCGTGGTGCGAGGGATTAGTCACCCAATTACGCGAGTGGATACCCTGGTTCATCCAAAAAAAAAGAAGCTACTAATGGCCCAAAAATATGGTAGGCTAAAATCCCACCAAGAAAGAATTAGCAGATAAAGGAAGGAAATGCAACAATAAAATATTTGAGCAAGCTCGGGTTTTTGATATATTCTCAAAGTAATAACGCATACAGTTCTTAAGGCTAAAAGAAAAAGAAAAATATCTCCCTATAGTCAAAGAGGTCCATACAAGTGGCAAACATCTAACATAAGTATTATTCTAGAATAGTTTCTTAGGACATAAAAGGAATTCTAAAACTTGGTCACAAAGTTATTATTTTTTTGGTTTACTCATCACAAAGTCTCTAAACCAATAAGGCTCCTTTGCAATACGGTTGGGCCTTGGCCCATCAATGCTCCCTCCTGGGGAATTTATTTTGTCACCCCATGGTCTATGGTTGCCATCCCAAATATATAATTTATACCTATCATGCCCTTTAAAAAAAACATATTTTAACACGGGTCGTAAGGGGGCACTACGACCATCGGATCGTAACACCCCCTTACGACCCTTCAAAAAATAAGTTTTATCACGTGTCGTAAGGGGGTGTCACGACCTGTAGGTCGTAGTACCCCCTTACGACCTATTCAAAACAGGTCGTAGTACCCCCTTACGACCTATTCAAAAACATGCATTCTCATTGGGTCGTAAGGGGGTGTCACGACCATCAGGTCGTAGCACCAGCTTACGACCCGATCAGAAGTTAAGTTGAAGTTAGCAATTCTCACTCTCACTCTCACTCTCAATCTTACGACCTCTCACTCTCACAAGCCCCACGCCCACACCAACACACTCTCTCAGAAGACTGACAGCGGCCACCGCCAACCACACCGCCGCTGAAGCCACCGCCACACGGCTACAACGTCACCCATTCGAATCTCTCTCCCTCTCCACGAACCATCGCTCCAGCCATCCTCTCTCAGTCTCTCATTCGGATCTCCCTCCCTGTCCACGAATCGTTGCTCCACGCTGCCACGGGACGAACGCCACGAACGCTACCGAAGCGACGAACGCCACGAACGCCCACGGCCCACCGAAATCCGAACGTCAACCGTCATTCTCCATCGTCGCTGGCTCACTGCTAGGAGGTAATTGCTACTATTTTCCATTTCTATTAACATCTTGAATGATTTTATGAAATTTAAAGGATAAAAATTAGATTTACACTGACTTTTGTTTATATTTCAGTTTGAGTAATTTATAGTTTTTTTTGTCATATAGTCATCATTTTCATATATATGCACTTTTGTTTCTAGATTGGTAGGGTATTGTCAAATACTTATACATATGGCATTTCTTTTCGCTGTTCACATTTCTGTATACGTAGTGGAGCTAATGCTAGTAACAAATGAGTTTTTGACCTCTTGACAGTGTTACATTTAAAAGTTCAAATACCCATAAGATGAATTCGTGTGCAATGATGACATGTGTGAGATAGTTTTAGTTGTTTGATCTCAGTATCACACACTATCCACACTATAAAAACATTTTTATTTACCTCACTGTCAAAGTTTCAATTTTTCATTGCTTTTATTTACCTCACTGTCAAAGTTTCAATTTTTCATTGCTTTTCTTTGATTTTGGTTCTTGCCCATTATTTGGAGGTTAAGGTTTTTAGAGATTTTGTTAACTTTTGTATATGTAAATGCATTTTCGGGTTCAGAATTATTGAGGTTGAGTCATCTGTTTTATTGTGAATAATGTTGTTTTAAGTTATGATCTACGATTCTTTTTTCTAATTTTTTTTATCATATCACTTGTCTGGTGAATCTTCAAAATGGGGATCAGAGTTACTATGTTAGATCTAGCAAACATGATTTGGCTGGTAATATTAAAAATGATGTAGACAGATGGATATATACTATGTGATAGTAAAGTGATTGAACGTTTTTTTTTCTTTTTTGTCAAAATGTTTGTTATAGATAGATGGATATATACTATGGCTTGCTTAGATAACTATTACTGAATGATAATCTTCTGCATAGTTGTATGTTCAAATAGTAGTGTATATGTGTTATCATGTTGTCCTTCATAATCATCATCATATATCTTGATGTTTGAGATCCTTTCTAACATATAAAAAAAAAAATACTAATATTATGTTGAGTTAATACTAAAGTTGCTTTGTTTTTTCTTTTCAAATGGCATCCCGCGATGACTCTCCTCCTCGTCCTCCTCCGAGACATCGCCCTAGTGCTTCAAATCGTAAGCGTATTATGGATCAACGTGCTGCAGCACAGGCAGAGGCAGCAGAGGCTGCAGAGGCAGAGGCGGCAGCAGCATCGTATTTAAATGTGGGGGACAACGATCCAGATGTCAATATAGGGGATTCAGACGACGACGTCGATGACCCTCAGATTGAGACCCTTTTGACTACCTACAGCGGCCACAGGGCCAAGCAGATATGGAGAGGCAATGTAAGCATATTTAAGTTAAATGTAATTTTCTTTTTTATTTTTTTAATTAAATTGCATAACTAATTATTATCTCCTACTTGCAGGATCCTGGTCCTATGAATCGGTTTCTTAACTGGATATTTAGGTTGAGGTCCTTAGCTCAGTTACCGGAACAAGTTCGTACACTTGTTCTAGGTTCTGGACTTGCGCCTCTGATCGATTCGTCATTTCACATGACGGATAGGCGCCTACTGAGCTCGTTTGTGGAGTGTTTTTATGGAGACACATGCACCTTCCATCTACCCTGTGGCAAGATCACGGTGACATTGGACGACGTTTCGTCACTGCTCCATATTCCTGTGACGGGCATCCTCATCCCTTGGGATAAACCGTCGAAACCTGAGGCAGTGGTATTGTTACAAGAAGTTCTAGGACTGTCTACAACTACAACAGAGGCCACTAAAGAGCTGGATCGCACCAAAGGTAGTGCGGTTTCTTTCTCGGCATTGACCAGGTGGTTGGAGCAGTTCATCAATCAAAATCGGTACGAGCACGCTGCAAGGTGCTATCTATTGTACCTTGTTGGGTCGACACTTTTTATTGACAAGACTGTCAATTCCACCGGAGTTCAGTGGCTGCATGCGTTGGAGGATCTGCATGCTGTGAGACAATATGCATGGGGTGCGTGCGCGTTGGCATACTTGTACGATCGATTGGCTGACGCTGCGAAGAAAGGGAAGGTGCAGTGTGCCGGTTTCACTTCACTTCTTCAGGTAACATGTTTTATAATATAACTTATTTTATTTATAAATTTTTTAAGCATTATATTCTAATTATCTTATTAATAACATGTCTCAACTCATTCGCAGGCTTGGATCTTGGAATATTTTCCAGGACTTGGATTTGGCACTCCAAAAGATGATTATAATGAGGCACATCCAAGGATATTCAAGTGGTTGTCCCTCCAAAGCCCTAATGGTGCAGAAGTTACTTTCAGACAGTACCTGGAGACCATTAGGGCTGATCAGATTGTATGGCAACCATTTCTCAATCATCGGGAAGTCAGGCCATTTGCCGAGATTGCTCTCTACTCTGGGTACATTCGATGTGGGAAGATTAGACGACCGTACCTTCCGGAGCGAGTGCTTCGGCAATTTGGCTATATCCAGCATATTCCACCTCCACCACACCCGCTTCCTTTGGTTTGATGCGATTCAGGAGCGATGGGCTGAGTGAGGTGTTCATGTAGTTGATGGCATTCCTGCTAGATTTGCCGAGGAGTGCGCGGAGGATTATCTAGACTGGGTGCATACTTACTCTCACCCTTATCTTTTTTCTACATTGACCAGGGTGGATCATGATCTTCAAGTTGCTAATGTAAGTTATTTAATAATTTTAATTTATATTTTTAATAATTTTATTTATTTTTTAGTAATAATTTGTAATTATTTTCGTGTGCAGATCGAATTAATATCAAGAATGTGTAGTATTATGCGACTTGTTGATATAGCAGACCAGAATCAGGTATACAACCCTGATGTTACACATGACATCAGATTGTATGCTAGCACCCCTGCCATGCGTGAGGTTCAGGGTTTACGGGTAGTTGAGAGAGGGCGCAAAGGTGGTGGATCGACTCACGATGGTGCAGAATCAAGTCAGAGGGGTGGACGGGCACGTCGTGCAAGACGCCAATAGGATTGATTTAGTTTTTAGTTTTGGATATGTTAATGTTATCTCGGATAATTAATTAGTTTGTATACGGATGTGACTAGTACTTTTCAAATACGTTTCATTTTTTTATGATAAAAAACCATTATCATTATTTTGGTAAAAATTGCAAAACAATTTATTACTAATTAAGTAGTTTGTATATGGAATTATAATAATATTACTAATTTATTAAGTAGTTTGTATATGGAATTATAATAATATTACTAATTTATTAAAACAATTCATTAAATGAGAAATTAATTAAAATAAGTAAAAAAACAAAGGAGTAAGGAAGTATTGTGGTAAAAAAAATAAAAAAGAGTAAGGGAGTGAAAAAAAAGGAGTAAGGGAGTATTGATCATCTTGCATTCTTCTTATGATCTTTGTGTTCTTCGTCTTCGTCTAGATTAATAGGCTCATCTTCTTCTATGTGAGGCTTCGGCAAAAATGGTATGAACATTTGAAGACGTACTTGAAAATGAGATTCCCATGCAAGGACTCCCGTACTTGCACTTCTCCATCATCCTATATATATTGGAGGTATTGGTGAACCTTCTTTCCAATGAATCTGCAAGTGAATTGAAGTGAAGTTAGTAATTTTCACAAATTAAAATACTTTATAAACATTATATACTGAATTGAATGTTACCTGTACCCAGTAGAGGTGGATACAGATGCTGATGGTCTTGCTCTTGGGGCTTTTCTTCCAATAAGAATAGGGGTGGATATTACTCGTCCCTTGCGTCGGGGAATATTTCTAGCAACTGATCCAAAGGAGAGCAAGAAGTGGTTCTGGGTTAAATATGAAAGGCTCTCTGGTTTCTGTTTTAATTGTGGGGTGATAGGTCATGGAGAGAGGGAGTGTGAGGCTCCTATGGTGGAGGGACTGAAACCTTAAAGGGGGATTCGATGGTGTGGCGGTGGATTGTAGCGAGCATAGAGGGGGTGGCTTGGCTTTGTTATGGAAGGATTCGATTGAAGTTTTTCTTCAATCCTATTCTCCTGGTCATATTGATGTTAAGATTTCGAATCAGGCTCTTGGTGATTAGCGATTTACTGGTTTTTATGGTAATCCTGTTTAAGCTCTTAGACATCAATCTTGGGATCTTATCCGTTTCTTGGCTGGTCAGTTTGATTTGCCTTGGCTTCTTGGGGGTGATTTTAATGAGATTCTTTGGTCTCATGAGAAGGAGGGAGGAGCCAGTAAGGATCATGTTCAAATTAACAGCTTTAGAGATGTTCTTGATGAGTGTGGTCTGGAGGATATAAACGTTATAGGTAATCTATTCACCTGAAGTAGGAGGAGCAGACAAGGTTAGTATGTCAGAGTGCGGTTGGACAGATTTATAGCCAATTTGTCTTGGAGAAACTTAATGCAGAAAATTATGGTCTCTCACCTCTCTGCGCCTGTTTCGGATCATGTCCCAATTCTTATGTATTTTGAATATGTTCAACAAATAAGACGACTCAAAGGGAGGGCTAACCGGTTCTTTTTTGAGACTTTGTGGGCTGGGTATGAGCAATGTGAGTCAATCATTGCTGGAACATGGAATTCGGACAGTACAGGGAGGAATTTAGACTCTGTGGCTGGTAAGTTGCATTTGACAGGGCTGAATTTAGCTGGTTGGAGTAGGAAGGAAATTCCTATTATTCCAAAGGAGTTGAAAAGGTTACAAGTTGAGTTAGTTAATATATGTTCAGTTTGCAACTATTCTCTAAATGATCTTCAACACAAACAGAGAATAATTGATAAAATGAATGTCCTTTTAGAGAAGGAGGAGCTTTTGTGGAAGCAGAGATCAAAGGTTCATTGGTTAAAGGAAGGAGATAAAAATACTAAATTCTTCCATCAGCGTGCTTCACAGAGACATCAAAAGAACACTATAAAACATTTGAAGAATTCGGAGAATGTTCTTTGTGTTTAGGAGGAGGAGATGGGAGCTATTGCGGTGGAATATTTTTCTTTCTTATTCGAAACAGGAAATCCCCTCATGGAGTCTACAGTGTTAGAAGTTGTTTATTCAAAGGTGACAGAGGAAATGAATTTTTTTTCTAGATAAGCCTTTTACAAAAGAAGATGTGAAAGGGGCTATTTCTCAGATGTTCCCTACAAAATCCCTTGGTCCAGATGGTTTTCCACCATTCTTTTTTCAGAATTATTGGCATGTGGTTGGCTTGGATGTCACGAAGAGTATTCTTTCCTTTCTGAATGGAGGTAATTTCTTTGAAGATATAAATTATACGCACTTAGCTCTAATTCCAAAGATAAAAAATCCGGATGATATGAAACATTTTAGGCCTATTAGTTTGTGCAATGAGTTTTATAAAATTATTTCAAAAGCATTAGAGAATAGTCTTAAAACAGTGTTGCCAAATGTTATATCTGAATCTCAGAGTGCTTTTGTTTTGGGGAGGCATATCACTGATAATGTGATTATTGGTTATGAATTTACGCATATGATCAAAAACAAGAAGCTAGGAAAAAAAGGTTGTTTTGCTCTAAAGCTTGACATGAGTAAAGCTTATGAAGTTATGATAGAGTCGAATGGTCTTTTTTGGAGGCGATGTTAAGAAAGCTTGGATTTTTGGAGAAGTGGACTCGATTGGTGATGCAGTGTGTCACTTCTATTTCTTTCTCTATAATTTTAAATGGAAAAGTTTTTGGCAATTTTAAACCCAAAAGGGGTCTTCGTCAAGGAGATCCTTTATCTCCTTATCTGTTTATTATTGTAGCAGAAGCTTTGTCAAATCTTTTAACCCATGCACAGAACTCTGGGCTTATCCATGGAGCAAAAGCCTCGTACTATGGGCCGGCGGTGTCCCACCTATTTTTTGTAGATGACAGCCTTATGTTTGCAAATGCTAATATTCAGGAGGCTTTGGCAATAAAACAGGTGATTGATTTTTATAGTGAGGCTTCCGGGCAAATTATAAATTTTGATAAGTCGTCCATTATATTTAGCCCAAATTGTGCTCAAGCTGTTAGAGAGGAAATTATGCATTGTTTTGGGATTAGAACTCAGGCGTTTTCAGAATCCTATTTAGGCTTGCCTACTCAGCTGGGGCGATAAAAAAAGGATTCTTTCCAGCCAATCATTGACAGGATTTGGAAGAGAATAAAAGGTTGGAAGGAGAAGCTGTTATCCAGGGCAGGCAAGGAAATTCTTATCAAAGCTGTTGCTCAAGCAATACCCTCGTACGCTATGAGTGTTTTTAAACTCCCGACGAGTTTTTATTCCCAGCTTAATGGTATGCTAAACAAGTTTTGGTGGGGTTCTTCGGAGGAAGAAATGAAGATTCACTGGATGAGTTGGAAGAAGATGTGTCAACCAAAGAGTAATGGTTTATTAGGTTTTAGAGACTTAGAATCCTTTAATTTAGCGCTTCTTGCTAAACAAGGATGAAAGTTACTAAAATCTCCTGATCGTCTATGTTGGAAGTCAAGCTTTCCCAAGGACTTCAAGTGCAATCATTATATGGTTTTGATGATAACAAACTCAAGATTCTCAAGTTCATATCAAGTGCAATCACAAGTTCTTGTTCCTTCAAGTCAAAGTTTCAAGTTGAAGAATCAAGCAAATGAAGTTGAAGGCTCAAGCAAATAGAAGACCTTTTAGCCGTTTCCCTTAGGACATTATGTAAGGTAATGAAGTCAAGGTTTATATTATGTTAAAAGGCCAACATAAGTTTTTCTAATTATATTTTTCAAAATAAAGGAGAAGAAAAAGATGTTTTGTGAAAATCAGTTTTTATATCTTAGTTTTGGTGAAAATATCTGATGTTACAAAACTCTGAATATTTTTATGTATACAAGAAGGAGTAATCGATTACTTGGCTGAGTTAATCGATTAACCTTGTTGCATCATAGAAAAATCAGAGAGCCTGTAATCGATTAAGTGAACTTTGCTAATCCATTACTTTTTGTATGAGAGTAATCGATTACCTGGATCAAGTAATCGATTAGAATTGTTGCATCATATATTTTCCTGAGACAAAGTAATCGATTATTGCTTTGTAGTAATCGATTACATGATGTTGCATCATACAATTATCAGAGGCTCAGTAATCGATTATTAGATAAGTGGTAATCGATTATATGAGTTGCATCATACATTAAACAGAAGTGAAGTAATCGATTACATGCATGTGATAATCGATTATTGGTTTTTAAAATGAATTTCAAAGTTTCTATTTTTAAAGGGATAATCGATTACCTCCCTGAAGTAATCGATTACCTCAAGTTTTATTGAAAAACGTGTTAGAATCATTTTGATTTATTTCCAGATTTGTTTTTACTTAATTGATTCTGATTTATTTTCAAAATTCGAATTTGATTTTATTTTTGAAAATTTTCCTTATTTATTTTAAGAATCAAATCTTTGTTTTATTTCTTAAATCTTTTTGATTTGTTTTTGATTTTAAAACTTATTTCAAATCTTATTTTATCTTATTTGGATTTTCAAAATGATTTTAATTTATTTCTCAAATCTTTTATTTTATCTTTTGATTTGATTTTGATTTCAAAACAAACTCTATTTATTTGTTTCTCAAAAATCAGTTCTACTCCTACATTCAACAAGTCTAGAAATCTAATATTCACGCTCATTCTCTTCTTCTTCATTATTCTTCTGGTTTTCACGTTCATTCATTTTTGAAGAAAAACTAAACCTTATTTTGGCCTTGTAACAACCTTATCTAGACTTCATTATCATTAGAGCTTTATTGTTGTATCTGCGTTGCTTAGAACACATAATTGTTAGAGTGACCTATTATTGTTGTATCCGCACTATCAAGAGTGCATTATAGTGGTTGTACCCAATCAATCATACCTTAACCAGTGTTGTAAAGGGGAGTGTAACCCTTAGTGACTAGGAGTGAATCTCCTAGTGCGGACGTGCTGCGTTCGTGGTTGTAGGGTGAGGAACCCTTTGTGTTGGGTAGTGTTAGATGAACGGTGGGTCACCTAGTAGTTAGGCTATCTGGAAATCTAGGAAAGGTTTTCCTAGTTGTGTATCGAGGTCCCTGGCGAAAGGAGGTTCCTAGTAGCTTGCGGGGCGCTCTGGTTGTACTTGGGGACGCGCGACGTCTTTGGTTTAGTGAAAAGCTCAAGCGGGTCGCTTGGGGACTGGATGTAGGCCGGGGTTGCCGAACCAGGATAAAATCTCAGGTGCAATCTCTTCTATCTCTTATCTCTTCTTTTTCTGTTGTTATTATCCTTCTTGCATCAAAGCGATTATTTTCATAATAATTAATTTAAAGGATTTTAAATTAATTAGCGCGGTATCACACGTTTTCGTTGTTCTTATTTTAAATTCGTATCCGCGCATATTAGTTTTCATAATAGTATTAATATTATTCGCTTCAGAGCAATCGTTTTCATCGTTATAATTATTTTCCGCTGCAAATCTCTTTAAGTTTGTTGAAAACGTTTTAAAGCGAATATTTTCCAATGTTTTCGTAAACACCCAATTCACCCCCCTTCTTGGGTGACGGCTGCCAATCCTAACAATAATTCTAACAATTGGTATCAGAGCTTCGTGCTCTGGTAAAGGCCTAACAGCCTGAGTTAAAGATCCTTGTAGATTGGCAGTGTTGGGATATTTTATTTGTTTTAATATGGAGGGATTTTCATATGATGATGCACCATTTTTTGATGGAAATAATTTTCACTATTGGAGTGCGAGAATGAAAATATTTTTACAATCTATCAGCATTCGTTTATGGAATGTCGTTTTACATGGTTTTGATGAAAAATCTTCTTCCTTGAATTTTCAAGCTATGCTTGTTTTTAAAAATGCTTTGAACCATGATGCATTTTCTATTATTGAAAATTTTGAAAATTCTAAGGATATTTGGGACAATTTACATCTACACTATGCTACTAATGATCTTGTTGAAAGTGTAAGTGTCCACAGGAAAGAGGGGAAGGAACAACAAGAAGTTGCTATAGAACGTGAAAGGACCAACTCCCTAGACAAAGATTCTGATGATGAGAGTGAAAGCGTGGGGAGTAACTCAACAAGCGACTGTGATGACTTAGAGAGGATTTTTGAAACCTTTATGGACTCACTGGAGGAATCAAGTGACTCAGATGCCGAATCAATGGCAGATGAAATTAAAACATCCGACCACTTGGATCATAAGGACCATGAGTTAATTTCAATTAGTCCTTGTTCTAAATATCTACAATTTGCATATAATGATTTGAATGATGGTTTGATAAATTTGGAAAATAGAAACTTGGACTCTTTACAAAAGTTATCTCAAATTGAAAATAAAATTGATATTTTGAAAAATGGAGATATTTTTGATAAAGAGATGTTTTTAGAAAATAGCTCCTCAACTATTTTTGAAAATTGCATTAATATTGAAAAACAAGTTGAGGATGTACTATTTGAATATAGTAACATTGAAAAATCCATTTGTTCAAATTCCTTGCTTGAATGTGAAATTGAAAATGATGTTGATATTCAAAAATCAAGCAAAGTGTTTGACAATGAAATTTTTCAATGTGAAGTTAAAAATTCCAAGTTTCATGAAAATAATTTTGAAAAAGTCATATCATCATCCAAACCCATTATTTGCAATTATTGTGGTTGCTTAGGACATATTTCTCATATGTGCTTTTATCGTAAAAATTATAACATGAGAAATAATGTGCAATGGGTTCCAAAGACCTCTAAGGAACCTATGACTAACCCCCAAGGACCCAAGATGAAATGGGTACCAAAAGGTTCTCCTTGTGTTAAAAATGTGCAAGAAATTAAATCAAAGGGTGAACCATTTGGACAACGTAAGGGGAAGACAATGAAGTCAAAGGGTCATTGGTCCAAAAATAAGCATTATGATCAAAGGAGAAAGAAGCCTACCAACACCAAAGCTTCACATGAGAAAAATGGAAGATCCGATATGCTCAAAAATCAAAAGGTGAAGCAATGGGTAAAGGCAAGAACTTCATTGGTCAACAAACCTAAGGTATCTATCTTTTATTCCTCTTATGTCAATGACTATACAAAGGTATATTTGGACTATTCTAATTTTTATTCATACTAAGGTGGATCATGAGTGCTAAATTTTTTAAATATTTTTTAATTTTCATGATCACTCCTTAGTTGAATTAAATCATGTGTGCTTTACATTTTTTTTGAAAATTCTTTTTAGCACATGATTATTTTTGGTATAGTCCTAGATACCTGTTACATATAGTGTGGTATATCATGTGTGGTTAAAAATTCTGTTATCTTATATCACATGATTACATTCTATATGTGATGGTGTAATAGTGCATTGATATATAAGGCATGCTAAATTTATTTTGAATATCTTACATAAAGCATGACATTGTGTTTATGATTAGTGCATATGTTTAAAATTGTTTATTCATATTTTGCCTTCACAGTATCCTTGATATCTGTGAGGAAATGCTACTAATCTATATGGATCCAAGTTTTTGGATACCAAAAGAAATGCTCCTAAGTATTTTTACAGGCAATGCCTCAAGTACAAGAGAAGTATTTCTACAAGTTTCAATGATGCAATGTTCTCTAAAAATCTATGTTTCGATGGACTCAAATGAAAAGAGAACTTGACGATATTCAAGCACTTACTGCAACATTAATACGATCTCTTGGAATGGAAGAAGTGCAACACATTGATAAGAGGAGAATTTCTTCAATTGCAGAATGTTGAATATCCAAATGGGAGGAATTCCAAAGCTTACTATCTTCATTACTTGGGAAAATACCATCTCGATAAGTATCACTACTCCTAAAACTTTTCATTAATGTGATACATCTTGTTTATGTGATATATGCCTTAGATGAAAAAGTTTGCTGAATTGAATTGCATTAAATATTTTTGTCATGGCATATAGGCTCATAAAATTTTGATGATGCTTTATATAGTGAGCATACACATGTTTTTAATGATGCATTTGATCTCCCTTTATAACTTGCTTGGTTGAATCATTCTTTTAGAAAGGGGGAGAAAAACTTTTTCAAATCTGCATAAAAACATGTTTCGCTTCTTCACTCTATCTTGACATCATGCATCTCTTTAACTATGTATTGGGATAAAATTTATTTTTTTTTCCCATAACTCCTTGTGCTGATGTCAAATAGGGGAAGAATAGTGTCCATGTGATAGTCTCATACTTTAATCCCTTGTTATTATTAATGCTTCTACCCAGTGTTTCAGGGGGAGTTTAGCATTTGTTTCAATTGACCAAAAGGGGGAGAGGTATTTGTCAAAAGACATGGACTGCATGAAAAGAGGGGAGATCTTGGAGAGTCGTACCATTTAGTCTTTTGATGAAGACAAAAGGGGGAGAGAACCAAATGTCGTTGACAAAACAAAAGGGATCCTGTGATAACTCCCATGGAAAGAAAAGTGAGAAGTCAAGCTTACTCATTGGGAGAAGAATTCTGAGCTTCATTGTGTAACATCCCTGAATTTTAGTTCCCGAATAATGTTATGCTTTGTGATATGAATGTTTTGCCTTGCTTGATGTGCTAGAACTTAATCTTGTTTAGCTAGCTAATAGTGATTAGGGTTAGCTTAAACCTAATTTATTTAGTTTATGACTTGGGTAGTTCTAAGTTGATTAGGTTTAGATGTCTAATAGTTTAGTTAAAAGTTAGATTAGCTTGGTTAATGAATGGCTTAAGGGTTAAGTGGATTAGATTAAGCCTAAGTTAACCAAATGGGCCTTGTGAGTGATGTTGGGCCATGAATGAGTTTTGGGCCTTGTGTGTGTGTGTGTAGACGTGAAGTGTATGTGTGGGTGGTGAAATTGTGAGTTTGCATGAAGAAGTGAGGTGTCATGCTCACATTCCATGCATGTTGGCCAAGAATTAGGTGGCAACATTATATTCCTTTCCTTGCATGAAGTGTGAGGTGTCCACACCAAAGCACACCACTTAGCCACCTAAACACCTCACCATTTGACCATAAGTCATTACATAAGAGACCATGTGTTAATGGTCATCACTTTTGCTCCCTTTTCTTCATGACACCATCACCATCATCTTCATCTTCTTCTCTTGGAGACCTCACGGCCAACACCACCACCACCCTCATCCTAGCTCATTCTTCCATTAAAACCAAGAAATCATTGCATATCCAAAGCCTAGATAATGGATATACAACATGCATGTGTGATTAAGGCTTAGGAAGTTCAAATCCAACCCCTCCCCTTCTTGAGAAGCTCACGGCCACACCTCCATCACCACCCTTAATCAAGCCTAAACACTTACCAAACACAAGAAACCTTAGCATATTCATACTCTAGATCATGAATATGCCACTTGCTTGAAGTTTTGTGTTAAAGAAAATTTCAATCATTAAACTTCAAACCTAAACAACCTCACGGCCAAACCCCAAACCAAGCCTTAAAATCTTCAGCTTGGTAGATCAAATGGAGCCTTAGAGTTTTAGAAGTTTGAGATCAAGTTTCAAGTGTCAAGGAGGGAGAGTGCTCACGGTTTGGTAAAGAAAAGGCCCATAAGTTCTAAGTCTCCATAGTTTTCTTCAAGAGGTATGTGAGAGAAGCTTACACTTTTGCTAGAATAAGTCTTTGAGCTTAGAAATTAGGTTGAGTCACCATGAGACTCAAGGGCACTAGCTAGATTTTTGGTTTTGGCTTGGAGGCCAAATTTGATGAATCTTGATATGTGATTATTTAATGTTCTATGCTGAATTTTTATGAATATGTTTGTGTTGATGAGTAATGACACATGTTATGTTGGTTAATTGAATGCTTAGACTCTTGGATGAACAAAAACTTAAGTGTTGACTAAATGGATTTTTGTTAACTAGGCCTTAATTGAGAATTAGATGAGGTAATTAAAGTGTTAATCAAAATGGTTTTAGATTTGCTAAGTCTCGGTTAAGGGGTAGCCTAGAAGCTAAAATGATTTGGTCAACTAAGTGTTAATTAAACCTAGTTTGAGATAACTGAATAGTACTTAAACCTAACTAAGTTTGACTTAATCCTAGATTAGTGACCTTAATCCTTGACTAGTCAACTAATCCAAGATTAGTTGGACTTAATCCTAGATTAGTGACCTTAATCCTTGACCTTAATCCTTGACTAGTCAACTAATCCAAGATTAGTTGGACTTAATCCTAGATTAGTGACCTTAATCCTTGACCTTAATCCTTGACTAGTCAACTAATCCAAGATTAGTTGAACTTAATCCTAGACTAGTGACCTTAATCCTTGATTAGTCAACTAATCCAAGATTAGTTGGACTTAATCCTAGATTAGTGACCTTAATCCTTGATTAGTCAACTAATCCAAGATTAGTTGGACTTAATCCTAGATTAGTGATCCTAATCCTTGATTAGTGACCTTAATCCCCTGATTAGTCAACTAATCCTAGATTAGTGAACTTAATCCCTTGATTAGTCAACTAATCCACGATTAGTTGGACTTAACCCATGATTAGTCGGATTTAATCCAAGATTAGTCAACTAAGCTAGATCTAATCCATGATTAGTGAGACCTAATCCATGATTAGTGGATGTGGTCCATGATTAGTTCGCTAAAGCTCAGTTAAACCTAGTCTTAAGTAATTAGGACTTACTTAACCAAAGTCTTAAGTAATTAAGACTTACTTACTTAAGGTGTACTTAGGTCAGGAAAACGATGGGACTTTGTCCGAATACTCAGACATAAACTTGACCTAGAACTCGTATGACTCTGCTATGCTATCTGCATACTTAGATACTTATGGATACATGTTGAATGCTTATAATGAGCTAACATGAATGTGCATGTATCCATGCTGAACTGATGTAGAATGATCATGACAAAGTTAAACTAATGATAGATTTGGAATTTGAACATATGCATGATAACCTAGGAGTGCAAGAGTTGCATTGATATCATACGTGACATGAACTAGGTTATCAGACCAGTCCCAATCTGAGGAACATCTACGCAGGTGGAAACACCCTAAGGCGTGCCTTTTCTACGCAGGTGAACCTGTGAACTGTTTCTGTAACTGAACTTGATATTTTATGAAAGCATGCACAGGGTTCACCGTAAGCCGTGCCTTTTTACGCTGGTGGACGCACTGTAAGTCGTGTCTTTTACGCTGGTGGAAACACTGTAAGTCGTGCCTTTTACGCTGGTGGAAACACTGTAAGTCGTGCCTTTTACGCTGGTGGAAACACTGTAAGTCGTGCCTTTTACGCTGGCAGACGTGTCGTAAGCCGTGCCGCGTTCCTGAACGCACCGTTCCTCAGATCTGGACCCGGTGGACATAGAGGCCTCGGAGTTGGAGAAACATGTAAATGAATCATGCCACTTATCTTGAAAGATAATAACTAAACTGGTGTGTGCTCATATGCATATGCATTATTTCACTAGTGATTGCTGCTGTTTATCTGACTGTGAATGTTAGGGCTTAGGCTTATTCGATAATGCGACTGTGTTAGGCTTACTCTCCTGCCCTTTTAGGTGATGGCCAGATGTCTGCTTTGCATCGAGATTCGCCCGCTCCTTGACAGTGTTTGGGAGTATCAAGATCACCGGGTTGTTTTTGAGGGTGAAGTAGAGATCACTCTCTACCATCCCGATCCCGTAGTTCGCTTTCGTCCTCGTAGGTTTCGTATTTCAATTATTTACATTATGCACATGCCCCCGTTTTAAACTCTTTGTGTCCTCGGATGGACGACCTTTAAAGGTGTGCATAGTGGAAGTAATCCGGAATCCAAAATAGTTGTACAGTTTTTGGTTGGACGAAACCGTTGATCTCTGACTATGGAGTAGCTGCAGTGGACCAGTAACCAGCTCTGATGATACCCTTTTCTTTTGAGTTTTACATATTGTAAATATTGCTTTTGGTGAGGTATTGTCAGAGTGTTTTATTTTCAATGGTCTTGTACCTACTATGTAACATACTTTTATCACTTAATATCTTTAACTAAGGTTCACTTCACGCATTTCAATATTCCGCTGGTTTTCGAATGAGTTTTGGAAATCCGGTATCGATCAGTTTTTAAAGAACTTGCAATTGAGGGACTAAAGGTTTCATTAACGAAAATAATATTTATTTCAAAAAAAACCCTCGACTGCTTTTCAATGACTTATAACTTTCCGGATTTCAACTCTTTGATTTTTACTTACAAACCAAGTGTATTAAAAAGAAAAATTTTTCCACCCTAATTTTTGGAAAACTATACAAGTCCAAATTAATCGAGCGAAAACCTTTTCACCAGAAAGAGCGTTACACATTGCATATCTGATAAATAAAAAAAAGGGGAGAAGAAAAATTCAAGAATAACAACAAGAGAAGAATTCTGAAGCCACTTTTTGCTGTTGACAAAAAGGGGAGAAGAATTCCTGAATGATGCAAGGATGCGAAGCGTTTATCTGTTATATCTAATGCATCTCTGCAGGGGGAGAGTATCCTTGTTGTATAATTTGTGTTCTAGGGATAAGGATGTGTTTATTATATATACATTTGCTTGTATAACACTTGTGATGCAGATCATTCAGAATACAGGTTTGTCATCATCAAAAAGGGGGAGTGTTGGAAGTCAAGCTTTCCCAAGGACTTCAAGTGCAATCATTATATGGTTTTGATGATAACAAACTCAAGATTCTCAAGTTCATATCAAGTGCAATCACAAGTTCTTCTTCCTTCAAGTCCAAGTTTCAAGTTGAAGAATCAACAAATGAAGTTGAAGGCTCAAGCAAATAGAAGACCTTTTAGCCCTTTCCCTTAGGACATTATGTAAGGTAATGAAGTCAAGATTTATATTATGTTAAAAGGCCAATATAAGTTTTTCTAAATATATTTTTCAAAATAAAGGAGAAGAAAAAGAAGTTTTGTGAAAATCAGTTTTTATATCTTAGTTTTGGTGAAAATATCTGATGTTACAAAACTCTGAATATTTTTATGTATACAAGAAGGAGTAATCGATTACTTGGCTGAGTTAATCGATTAACCTTGTTGCATCATAGAAAAATCAGAGAGCTTGTAATCGATTAAGTGAACTTTGCTAATCCATTACTTTCTATATGAGAGTAATCGATTACCTGGATCAAGTAATCAATTAGAATTGTTGCATCATATATTTTCCTGAGACAAAGTAATCGATTATTGCTTTGTAGTAATCGATTACATGATGTTGCATCATAAAATTATCAGAGGCTCAATAATCGATTATTAGATAAGTGGTAATTGATTATATGAGTTGCATCATACATTAAACAGAAGTGAAGTAATCGATTACATGCATGTGATAATCGATTACTGGTTTTTAAAATGAATTTCAAAGTTTCTATTTTTAAAGGGATAATCGATTACCTCCCTGAAGTAATCGATTACCTCAAGTTTTATTGAAAAACGTGTCAGAATCATTTTGATTTATTTCCATATTTGTTTTTACTTAATTGATTCTGATTTATTTTCAAAATTCGAATTTGACTTTATTTTTGAAAACATTCCTTATTTGTTTTAAGAATCAAATCTTTGTTTTATTTCTTAAATCTTTTAGATTTGTTTTTAATTTTAAAACTTATTTCAAATCTTATTTTATCTTATTTGGATTTTCAAAATGATTTTAATTTATTTCTCAAATCTTTTATTTTATCTTTTGATTTGATTTTGATTTCAAAACAAACTCTATTTATTTGTTTCTCAAAAATCAGTTCTACTCCTACATTCAACAAGTCTAGAAATCTGATATTCACGCTCCTTCTCTTCTTCTTCATTATTCATCTGGTTTTTACGTTCATTCATTTTTGAAGAAAAACTAAACCTTATTTTGGCCTTGTAACAACCATATCTAGACTTCATTATCATTAGAGCTTTATTGTTGTATTTGTGTTGCTTAGAACACATAATTGTTAGAGTGGTCTATTATTGTTGTATCCGCACTATCAAGAGTGCATTATAGTGGTTGTACCCAATCAATCATACCTTAACCAGTGTTGTAAAGGAGAGTGTAACCCTTAGTGACTAGGGAGTGAATCTCCTAGTGCGGACGTGTTGGTTCGTGGTTGTAGGGTGAGGAACCCTTTGTGTTGGGTAGTGCTAGATGAACGGTGGGTCACCTAGTAGTTAGGCTATCTGAAAATCTTGGAAAGGTTTTCCTAGGTGTGTATCGAGGTCCCTGGCGAAAGGAGGATCCTAGTAGCTTGTGGGGCGCTCTGGTTGTACTTGGGGACGCGAAGCGTCTTTGGTTTAGTGAAAAACTCAAGCGGGTCGCTTGGGGACTGGATGTAGCCCGGGGTTGCCGAACCAGGATAATATCTCCGGTGCAATCTCTTCTATCCCTTATCTCTTTATTTTCTGCTGTTATTATCCTTCTTGCATCAAAGTGATTATTTTAATAATAATTAATTTAAAGGATTTTAAATTAATTAGCGCGGTATCATACGTTTTCGTTGTTCTTATTTTAAATTCGTATCCGCGCATATTAGTTTTCATAATAGTATTAATATTATTCGCTTCAGAGCAATCGTTTTCATCGTTATAATTATTTTCCGCTGCAAATCTCTTTAAGTTTGTTGAAAACGTTTTAAAGCTTTCCAATGTTTTCGTAAACACCCAATTCACCCCCCTCTTGGGTGACGGCTGCCAATCCTAACAATAGTCTATTGGCTAGATAGCTCAAAGCTAGATACTTTCCTAATGCTGATTTCATGCATGCAGCGGTGGGTAATAATCCTAGTTTTGTGTGGTGGAGTATTTTGGATGGAAGATCTATTATGTCTATGGGTCTTCGGCGGAAAGTGCGGGATGGTTGTAATATTCGAATTTGGGAAGACCCATGGATTCCTAAGGCTTGGTCTTTTAAACCCGTCTCCCCTAATCGTTCTAATGGAGCTCTTCAAAAGGTTTCAGATATTTTATCTTCCAATGGAACAGGTTGGAACAGACAAGTTGTGTTTGATCACTTTCTTCCGTGTGACAGGGAGTATATTTTGAGTATTCCAGTAGTTTATCCTTCTCATCCTGATGAGTTTATTTGGCATTTCAATGATGATGGGATTTACTCAGTTAAAAGTGGTTATAATACAGCGATTCATTATCAGTTCCAGGTTTCTAACGGGGGTGCTAGTTCTTCTTCAAGCGGGTATTCTAAATTGTGGAAATATCTTTGGTCTATGAAAATTCCAGAGAAAATAAAAATCTTTTGGTGGAGATCTATGAGAAATATTTTGCCTTCTAAGGATAATTTGTTGAGGAAGAAGTTAGAAATCCCTACTTACTGTTCATCTTGTCAGGAGGGTGTGGAATCAACTTTTCATTGTCTTCTTTCATGTCCTTTTGCGGTGGCGGTGCGAGAGCTTGTTGGTTTGCGGGATCTTTCGTTTTCTGTTTCAATAACAAATTGTGAGCAGTGGTTCGACTGGATGAACAATAATAAATCTAAGTAGCTGGTGGGATTTGCTATTACTACTGCTTGGTTTATTTGGTTTGCTCGAAATTTGAGAAAGTTTAAGCAAATAGACAAGAAGGTAAAGGAAGTGAAGCTTGAAATTACCAACTTCTGGGGAAGCTTGTTGAATTCGACCCGGGTGGAGTTGGATCAGTTGCGGGAGCCGAACTTTGCTCCAGCTGCGATGGGAAAGATGCGGGGTAGCAGTAGGGAGGAGGTGGATGGCCATACAAGTGAGGAGGCAGGTGAGGTTGATTTTGTAGTGTTTGCAGATGGGGCTTTTCTACCGAATTTAGATGTTGGAGGGTTAGGGTTTGTCCTTATGGATAAGGATGGTCATTTTGTGGTAGGGGGAGCTGAAAAAAATCAACAAATTTTTAAGCCAATTTATCAGGAAGCTGCGGCTATAATCAGAGGATTAGAATTGGCAAAGGTCATGAATGCTTCTTCAGTGTTGGTTAAATCTGATTGCAAAGTTCTTGTGGATGCCTTAATTTCTCATAAGGATGATTTGTCTGAACTGGGGAACTTAAAAAGTGTTATTTTTAGCCTAGCTAATTCTTTTAATTCTTGCTTGTTTTCTTTTGTTGGTAGAGCAAGCAATAAAGCTGCACATTCTTTAGCTAGCTGGGTTGTGCATGCTTCTGTTAACAAGGTCAGGTTTAATACCCCCTATTTTTCTTGTTGGTTCTCTTTGTTAGTTTGGAATAAAGTTTTAAAGGTTCAAAAAAAAAAAAGAAAGATAGAACGAAAAAATAAAACGAAAAAAAAAGAAAGATGAATGCAAAGATGAAAGATGAAAAAATAAAAAATACTCATGCTATATATAATGATTTGGAAAACTTGTAAAATTGAGGATAATGGTAAACTTGTAAAATTGAGGATAATGATAAACTTGTAAAATCGAGGATAATGATTTCACATGCAGATAAGATAATAATTAAATAAATTTCAATAATTTATTTAATTTCAAATTGTAATTTTGTTTGGAGATAATGATTATCTACCTACAAATGCTCTGGTGAGAGGAAAATTTTAACAGCAAACGTGATGCATCGAAAATTTCTTCGACGAATGTGGTGCCTCGAAAATTTTTCCGACAAATGTGGTCCCTTGAATAGGCGTCTTTTTATATAAAGATAGTAGATTTTTTAGAAAAAAAAAAGAGAAAGAGAAGAAAGGACCACAAGGAGCCAAGTTATCTCCTTATTTCAAACATAAATCACGTTTTCTTCATAAGAAGAAGCAAGAACCTTCGTTCTCCCCAAAGTATACCAAGAACAGTGACTCCTTCTTCCCTTATAAATAATAAGTTAATAATCCTATTCACTCCTCCCTAAAGCTCTCTAAATTCAAAAATCCTGCTAAATTGAAAGAAGAATGCTCTGCCATTGTAAGAGCATCCACACCAGTAGTCCCTAAAATCTTTAGGGACCATCGCTAATTTGGAACACCGGTGTGGAGCACCTGCTTTTAGTCCCTAATTAGATATTGTAGCTAATTTGGAACACTGACGGTGTCAGGGGGGAAGAGGGGGAGGAGAGAGAAACGGAATAAAAAATGCTAAAATGGAGGGAGAAGGAAACGGTCATCAACTACAACAATTCATCTTCATCATCATTCATCAACAACAAAAATTCATCAACAACAATTTTAACAACATCATCAACAACCAAAAATATACATAAACTCATCATCATCAACATTAAAAAAAATAAATAAACAAAATTACAAAAAGAAAAAGAAAATAAACCAAAAAAAATCTGAAAGTAGTGAGATAGAAAAAAAAGAAAGACAATAAAAAAAACCAATCACTGGCGGTGGAGATCGGAGATCGTTGATCCATGGCGGTGGAGATCGGAGATCGTAAATCCATGGCGGTGGAGGGAGAACACCGACGGTGGAGGGAGAGGGAGATCGAAGATCCAGATCCATGGTGGTGGAGGGAGATCGACGGCGATTAAGCAGGGAGGGAGGGAGATCGACGCTGGAGGACAAGATCGACGACGCCGGAGGGAGATCGTGCATGTGGAGGAGGCTTGAGAGAAAGGAGAGAAAGAGAGAGTGTGTGGAGGGAGTGGAGGAGGAGGAGGTGGAGGGAGGGCTTGAGAGAAGGAAGAGAGAGAGTGGAGGGAGGACTGAAGAGAGAAGGAGAGAGAGAGAGAGTGGGTGTGGAGTGGAGGGAGAGTGTGTGTGTGAGCAGAGGCCGTGTGTGGAGTAGAGGGAGTGTGTTGTGTAGGTGTGTGTGTACGTGTGTGTGAGTGGAGGAGTGTGTTGTGTAGTGTGTGTGTGTGTGTGTGTGAGTACACTATGCAGTGAGTAGTGTGTGAGAGAGTGTGTAGTTTTGGTGGGAAACATATAGTTAGTTGACAGTGGTTTTAATTTATTGTAAAATATTAAGAGTGTGGGGTAGTGTGTGGATCCCAATTTTAAGGACAAAAGTGATTTCATGGGTGTGGAAAAAAAATGTGTTTGTCCCTAAAAGTATAGGAAAGTGTGAAAAATAACAAAATAATGTGTGGGGTCCATTTAGGGACAAAATTTTGGTTCACTGGTGTGAATGCTCTAATTACTTCAGGTTTCTGAAATGTTAATATGTTGTTTCAATGCATTATTTTTGCTGAGGTGTGCTTTGTTAGTTATGGCTATGGACTTATATCAGACCGATCCTAACCTATCTTGAGCCCTAGGGCGAAAATTTTTTTGGGCCCTATTAAAAAAAATTTATTAAAAATAAATCAATTAAAACACTATATATTTATATATTTAATTAATTAAAACAATGATAACACTTAATAATAAAAATAGGTATTATATAAAATAGAGTTGAAATAAAATTAAAAAAAAGTTTTTAATTAAATAGGTAATTAAAACCGTTTTCATGTTACTCCTTCCGTCTTTGTATATAATATCCTTTTGGTTGAATTCACATTCATTACTAAAGTTGGTTAATTTAGTTAATTGTATTGAAAATGTGAACATTTCATATGTTTTTTTTTTTTCAAAACTATCCTTATAACTTATAAGTATTATTGAGAATCTTAAAATTGTTGAGCAAATATGGGTGTTTGTGGAAAAAAGTACCGGCAAAACTACTAGATTGGTCCTGTAAGTTATTTTTTGGTTGCGATTTCGTCCCTTAACTTTTTTTCGTTTCAAATAAATCCGTAAGTTTGTAACTTGTTTCAAATAAATTCTTCCATCCAATTTTGTCTTAACACTGTTAATGGGAGCCTCCTATGTGGCAACCATTGGTCTTACGTGGCTAAAGCTTAACGTTACACCCCCAAAATGATGTCATATGAGGCCAAAAGAGAAAACCAAAACAGTTAGGGATAGCCCAATAAGCTTTTATTTTGGTCTCATACGACATCGTTTTGGGGTGTAACGTTGATTTTTAGCCTTGTAAGACCATTGGTTGCCACATAGGAGACTCTCATTAACAGTGTTAAAACATAATTGGACGGAAGGATTTATTTGAAACAAGTTACAAACTTCTGGATTTATTTGAAACGAAAAAAAGTTAAGAGACGAAATCGCAACCAAAAAATAACTTACAGGACCAATCTAATAGTTTTGCCAAAAAGTACCTAATTGTCATTGAAAATTTTCATAAAGTCTTATAAATAAGGACAAAATAAAATTCTCAAAATGATGTTATATTTAGGGACAAAGGGAGTAAGTTATAAAAATAAAGTTCATAAGTTCACCTATTTATAAGTCAAGTAAGCAAATAAAAAAATTAAAATATTATGCTAAACTATTAATAATTGAAAGATAAAAAATGTGCGACTATTATTTTTAATTTTTTTAAGTTTAAGCACTATTAAAAAAATTATGTGACCCCCAAAATTTTTGGACCTTAGGTGGTCGCCCTCAATGCTCACCCCAAAGCCGTGCGTGAGTCTTATATTATATAGTATTGTTGCTGCTAAAGAACCAATAAACCAGTTAAAAAACAAATAAAAAGTTTCTAAACCCCAGCCTTCCTGCTGCCAAAATGTATGGCACAAAAATCATCCTCACATACTAATGTATAGTTCCCACGAGGGCCACCAGGAATATGCATAAAACTTCACCCCTCACCCGATATGGAAACACACACACATATATAGAGGGAGAGAGAGAGAGAGAGAGTAGAGCATGAAGGAACTTTCATCTAGTATTGGCAAAACGGGTCGCGGCCCGCCCGCAATTTTTTGCGGGCAGGACACAAGTTTTGGCAAAAAAAATTGAATGTGGGCGGGCATTATTTTTCGTGAGCGGCCCGCGGGCTTGAATATTTAAAAAAAATAAAACCACCTTAGTGGCACACACTATTTGTGGGCGATTTAAGAGCATTTTGCAGGCGGGTCGCCCGGACTTTTTTTTTTATAAATTTGAACTAAAAATAAAGAAAAAATATTAATTTAATTTATTTTTTAAATGTGGGCCACCCGTGGGCAGGGCCTGAAAATTAGGTCCTAATTATTTTTATCGACGGGCATGCCCGCCCGCAAATTTTGCGGGTCGAGTGCGGGCGCGGGCCTGCGATGCCCGTTCGCCCGTTTTGCCAATACTATTTCATCTACTTTGTAATAGTATGAGATATTTAGATTGTTGTTATGTGATATAGTAACAATATGAGGTAAGTGCGATTAATATGGTTGTTTACGAAAAGTAGTTGGAATTGAATTTATTTTATAGCCTTAAGCTTATGTGATGATTTTGTTGGACTACTTGATAAATATCAAACTCCTCTTTTAGTATCATATTATCAAATTGGTAAAAAAATAATGTATAATTTTGACTAAACAAATTATATAAGATGTGCTTCTTAGATTTAATGGTCATATATACATCTTGATGAGAACTTTTGTTCAATTGCTTGATGAATTGAAGAAAAGAAATCATGCTTATATGATTACCATAGAAGTCATATGTTCTAAATTAAGGCTTGAGTATTAAAAAAAAATGTGTTTTAGACTTTTACTGCAAATTGTATAGTGAATGAAAGCTTTTGGTCTTTACTTGATGCCAACATTTTAGTTTCATCTTAAAGTAGCATCCAAATAGTTTTGGAATTGTTTTGAGGCAAAGTAATGTGAGAAATATCCTTATTGAGAAATAGTGAAAATTCATGTGCTTACCATGTTATGACCAAAAAATCTCAGATAATGAAGGTGTTATGAGGGTGCTCTTAGCATGAAGCTAAGTGAGCTCACAAAGAGATTTGGCACAATAATGAATCAAGAAAGAATGACTATGTGCTAATGGTTGCATCATGGCAGGCAAAGAATTGAAAACATTCCTTGCCTCCTAGACATTTTATGAAGTTTATGCTATAAAACTAACTTTTATTAAACAAATTCTATTGTTTAATAAACATTTTCATACTCAGTATTTAGGTGCTTTTATTGTTGTTAAATACGTTGCAGTTATATTATTTTATTAGTGTCTTTTTTTACTACTTGATCACTCCTTTTTGTTATAATAAGTATCTTTATATGATTCGTGTATGCTGCAATATGTTATTTTGTTTGGTAAAGTAATTGATTAATTATAAGGAATTCAAAAGAAGCTAAGATTGTGGAAAGGAAAGAAATGTTTTCAGTATTTATACAACTAGAACATCATTAGTTCAAGTATAATAGTAGTATATATGTGTTTCATTCCTATGGGAATATATATTTATCATATTTTTGTAATGTTTTAGATAACTAAGATGACACGTATGAAAATGATATGCGAGGTAGTGTATGAGTGTGCTTTTATTCCTTCTCTTGGGAATGATTCATATCTATTGATCAATATATTATAGATGCATGTGGTGGAGTAAGAGAATGAAGGATAAAAGATGTAGGATAATGTAGCATCTATGAGCCTAAAGCATACTTTTTGTAAAGTCACCAATACAATGGCAGTAGTAGTATATAAGTCATGTTTTTCTGGTGTACATTGATGTAAAATGTAGTTGTAGTGCTTAGTTACTTTTGAATATAAGGTACTACATACTTATATATAACTATATATATTTTGTCTTAATTTCTCGATCCTGACCTTATGTATGTACCAACGGGAAGGAATGGAATATATATATATATATGGGTGTGTGTATGACATTTACTTATTACATATGTGACCTCTACCTAGTTTTAATTGTTCTTATATGATAGTATAAATTATAATATTACGAATTTCCAAGGTAATTTTATAGGAAAAATTAAAAATAATTCCTCTTCTATTTTTGGATCATAGTTAAGTTGTTATAATAATAATAATTTAAAAAAAATTAGTAGAATGTTACAACATAGATGTTCTCGTTCAACTAGCCCTCCAAAGGTGTCCCGTTCAGTTTCAGTAAATACAACTATATTTTCTCCTATTTTTTATGTATTTTGAACTCGTGATTTTTTAAACATTATGAACCCATCATCTCTTAATATTTTTTTTAGCAGCAAAGAAAAAAGATTTTATTAAAGTACTAATAAAAAAAACAATCTACCAAGTATTATAGTACGCTAATGCCTCACCTTCTATAAACGGTTTGCAAAAGCATACACAATCATGTGCTCTAAGTAAAAAAAAAAAAAAAAACAAACAAACAAACAAAAAGCTTTACACATGAGTCATCATTTCTTAATTTTTATATTATTGTTTCAACAAATTCGTGCTGAAACAAAGATTAAAAAAAAATCTTTCTGAAAAAAATATATATTTGACATGTTCAAATGAATTCTAGTAATTAACAACTCAGAGGCTTGTGCCTCATTGAGAAGTAGAGGGTTGTATTGACCACTTTACATGGTCTATGGTCTGGTGTGCTTTTTCTATACACCCTTCAAAATTCAGATGGCTTAAATTCAAAACACTGCAGATTTTATATCTCGCGGCTTAATCAATTATTGATTGAATTGATTTTATGAATAGACAATAAAAGCTTAAAAAATCTAGGAATAATTACATCATGTTATTCATTACGTAATGTCGTACTTGTCATGATAAGGAATGTTAATGACAACAACACAATATGCCCCAATACTTATAAATACATACATACATATATATATACACACATATGAGAGGATTGCTAACATGAATAACCTCTTATTTTAGAAGGATCATTTAGTAATGTGTCCCAATCTTTTAGACCAAAAACCCCTTTTCAGCTTTGAAAATATAAATTTAATATTAGGGCTATTTAAGTAAAATGATTATTATCCTAATTAAAAAATTAAACTTTGCGTAAACAAATCTTTCTCAACTCCCTCCCTTCCGCTCCCCCCCACTCTCTCTCTCTGTCTCTCTCTCTCTCTCTATATATATATATATATATATAAACTTCTATATTATATTTGTGAGACCAAATGCTGCAATAAGAGAGCTCCTCATGAAATGTGTGATGTCCTAGACGGCGAGGACCTCCGAGGGTGTAGGAGATGACCTTAGAAGGAGCCTCTGTCTAGGGTTGATATGTGATGTTTGGGGGAAGTCCTCAGATGGCTAAGGGAAAGAGCCAAGAAGCAACCCTAATCACTGGTGTATGAGGATGGCAATTAGGGTTAGAGGACGTACCTGAACCCCATGTAGTATTGAGCTACTTATAGGGGGGAGCTGGTTGCCCTAATGGGCTTGCTTTAGGCCCAAGTAGGGCCAGCCTGTACTGAGCTAGGAGCGGATAAGGTTGGATGAGCTGTCCTTGTGGATAAGGTAGTGAGCTGTCCTTGTGGATAAGGTAGTGAGCTGTCCTTGTGGATAAGGTAGGGAGCTGTCCTTGTGGATAAGGTAGGGGGACGTCATCATGTCCTAGATGTCGGACTTGGGGAGGTGTCGGACCTGGATGTCGGAACTGAGTGGGAACACGAGGTCGGCCTGTATCTGGCATCTGTTCGGCCGTTGAGCATTGAGCTCGGCCAAGCGCTCAGAAGGCTTCCTGAAGGGTCCTCAGGACTTTGGCGAGGCGGTTTAAGGACCTCGGTCAGGCCGAGTCCACCACATAAGCCCCCCAGCTCGGTCAAGGCTATCTGAGCCTTGTTCCGAGGTTCTGGTTTATGTCCTTTTCCCAGGTCCACCCCACAAAGGGCCGAGTTCACCACATAAGCCGCCCAGCTCGGTCAAGGCTATCTGAGCCTTGCTCCGAGGTTCTAGGGAGTTCGGACGATGAGTGTGCGTCGGATCTAGCTGTCTCTGATGTCCTTTTATTATGACAGAGTAGGTTTGACAGTTGTCAAGTTACCAGTACCGAAATGACGTTCGCTCTTCTGAGATCTGACACGTGTCAGAAATCGCGATCCTCGAGGCGTCACCATCATTGTGGCGTTGCTCGAGGTCCACACTTCTCTCTGCTGTGCTCCACGTGTCCAAGTATATGTGGCCACACGCGTCGGGCTGAGCCGCCTAGGCCAGGCCCATAATTCAAAATGGGAGGGAAAACGGTTCTCTTTTCTCCTTGACCTAACGAACCATTCTCTTCTCTCTCAGCCAGATATTCCCCTTTTGAAAACGCCTCTTCCTATCTCCCACGAAACCCTGCATCTTCCCCCAAGCTCTTTCTTCTTCGAAAACTGTTTTCTTTCTCTCACAGTTCCAGTGCCTTCAATTTTCTTCGCCCTTTATTTCGACCGGGGATCTCTTGCCATTGGCGCTCTCTCTCAAACACATATTCATCCGGTATTTCTCCTTTCTCTGCCTCTCTACTTATTTTCTTTTCCGCTGTTCTTACAATTTTGCAGTTCATGTGGTGAGATTCTGGTGTTTCTTCCCTTTTATTTTTGTATCTGCGGACTGGGGTGTATTTTGGCAGAATTTTGATTAGTGGTTTTAAGATTTTTGGTTTTCTGTTTCTATTTTGGTGGCGGTGTGGGTTTTTCTTGGGTTTTGTGGTTTTGGTTTTGGGGAATAATGTTGGGGGTTGAGGTTTTCCTGCATTTGGTTATTTGGTTTTGGGGTTTATTCCTGGGGTTTAGCCTTCTTTAGGTTAGGCGTATTTTGAATCTTTTAGAGGGTATTTGATTCCTGTTTTTTTTTTGTTTATTTTTCAGAAAATCAAAGGAGTGGATTGGGCTCAATATGAGTAGGGAATGGTTTAGGAAGTGGGCTGGGGTAGTTTCCCTGTCATCTAGCAGCAGTGATGAGGAGGACGGTTCTTCCTCCTCGTCCTGTTCCTCTACGGAGGCAGACGAGGCGTTCCGCCGCCAAAGGGAGTATAGGAAAAAGTATGAGAGGAGGGTTCTGGAGGTTGATCCCGTTGAGGTAGTCTATCCTCGGGACTGGGAAGAGAAGAGAGAGTGGATACGACAGTACGCCTGGGCCGAGTTTGCTGACGGTAGGGAGCGTGCCGATTTTGAGAGGATGGAGAAGGAGGGACAGTACGAACGAGGGGTACCTGCGGTAGAGGGGAGATGCTCGCCCCTCGGAACTACTTCGAGGGGGTTCTCTGGGAGGTTATTTTTCGTAACCCGTAAGACTAATACTGAGCTCCCCTGTTCTTCCACAGGTACCATGCCACTTCGGAAGTGCGTTCGTCAACCTGAACTTTATCCCGCACCTTTTGATGCCGATCAGTATGAGTGGGTCGACGTAGAGACCAAGGGAATTCAGTCCAATCTTTGCTCCGAGGACAAGCTTGCCGAGGTAAGGAGGGTCGTGCTGCCTTGCCCAGGGGACACCACCGGAATTTCTTACGAAGTGCTCCCCTGTTCGGCAAATGACAGAATATGCAGCCAGACTGACAATAATTCCTTTTTCTTTTATGCCGATCTGATCCACAATCTCGGCGTGACAATCCCCTTCACCGACCTGGAAATGAGAGTCTTAAACGAGCTCGGACTAGCTTCATCCCAACTTCATCCTAATACTTGGTCATTTCTCCGAGCGTTCCAGAAGTACTGCGGCGCCAGACGTTTGGTGTGTACGGTTCGATTATTTTTGTGGATGTATAACCCGTTCGTCAATAATAAAGACGGGGTCACTAGTCGTCTTTGGGTGTCGGCCAAAGCCCGAGCTCGTTGTGGGCTGTTTGGCATGTTTTCTGAGTCTTGGAAGCACTTCAAACCGAAATTCTTCAAATACAAATATGTTGGGGCGGGGCTGCCTTGGTTTCGGTCCGAGACGGGACCAAGGTTCCCACTGGAGTGGACCTCCGAGTTCTTCAATCGTCATTCCAGTACGCCGCAGAGGTGGTCGGGCGTAACACTGGATGCCGACGAATCTGTGACGGCCCACCACTTTCAAACAGAATACCGCGCTCGGAAAGCCCAACTTGATGTTGGAGTTTTCATAAAGTGTCTTGACGACGAAGTCTTGACAAAGATTGGTAGTTACTTTTTCTCTTGCACTTGTGCGTTTTCTTTCAATTCTCTTATACTAACAATTTTTTTTTTTACAAAAGAACACTGGTCCGAGATGTCTTCCAAGGCGCTGAAAGCTGCATTTGATGCTCGGAGGAAAAAGAAGCCCGAGGTCTCTTCTGCCGACGCTGCTTCGTCAGAGGTTTCTACAGATACGCAATCAGCCGACTCAGGACCCCTCCATCCTACCCCTCCTGCTGTCATTATTGCTCCTCCTCCTCCTACCTCGCCAAGTCCCATCACCGAGGTTGCCCTTGTTGCTAACGTGCTGCCTCCAAGTACTGGAACTCCGTCACGGCTGCCAGCTGCCCCTGTCAAACCATCATTGAAAGACACTCTTGTCAATATGTCAGGTGCGGAATGGAAGAAAAAGGCGGAAGACATGGCTTTCCAACTGAAGAGGGCCACCACTATGTGCAATGTGCTGGCCGAGCTAGCTGATGATGTGGCGGACGGTGTTTCGCCTGCCAAGAAAAAGGCTCGGTCGGCTATGGCGGCCGAGGTGGAAGAGCTGAAGAGCAGCAAGAAATCAGCCGAGCAAAAGCTGGCTAAGGCTGAGGAGGAGCACCGCCGCCAGATGGAAGAGCTCCGAAAAAGGCATGAAGAGGATTTGGCCAAAGCCAAAGCAGATGCGAAAGAGGTTGGTCGGCAGGAGGGCCTGGCCGAAGTGGAAAATGTTAGGGGTCTGCTGAAGAAGAGGGCTGCCCAGGCTCTAAAGCATAAGGTAGCGGCTCGGGAGTCGGACTTCGACCTTGAAAGGGTGGCCGGCAAGGTTTTCACCAACGCGGTTGAGCAGGTTCTTCACATGAATCAGGGGCTCCGCATTCGGTACGTCGGTGCATCTGCCGGATTCGGAGTGAAGAATGGAAAGATGGTTGACTATGAAAATGGTGGAGCCGAGGTTGATTTGGACCAGCCTGAGGAGAATCTGCCCAACCCACTGGTTGAAAGGATGGATGAGGAGTTCGACCCGCGGACGGTCGTCCTTTCTGATGTTGAGGAAGATGCAGCGTAAGTCCCTTATGCTGGGCAGCTTATACTTTGTCTATGTCCTTTTATAACATATCTGACAATGTTGACATCTATTTAACTTATTGTAGCTCGTTTATTTTTAAAGCAAACAGTTTTAGCCTGTTGCGTGCCTTCGTATTTATGCAAGTTTATACACTAACTTGTTGCATACGTCCGATGTCCGAGGTCGGAATTGTGCCCGCATTTTTGGGAACTCGTTGCGTGAATGCGAGTTTATCATAATAAACCTATTGCATGTTTATTCGTTCGACCTCGGGTTCGGTCTTCGATTGATTAGGTGGCCACTAGGGAGATTTTTAGGAAAAGATGCAAGTGTTTGGAACTTGTTGCATGCTGAAACTTTTTATGCAAGTTCTTGTTTTAACTTGTCGCATATATATTGCATCCGAGGTCTTTTTTATAAACAAAGCTACTTTTGAGAATACAAGTCTTTTGCCGGCTTGTTGTATTTCGGCCTGATCGGACCTTAGGAAAACTTGTACCCAATCATTGGTGTTTGAAATATTAATAAATCAGAAGACTCAGTAAGTGCAGTAATCTTATAAGTTTTCCTCTGAATAAAGGTACTGTATATAAGAGCATACGGTAGGGAACTCGGATCTACCCACCTTAGCCGAGGTGGGTGTCCTCGGCCCCGATGTAAAAGAGAGTGCTGAGTGAAGCTATGTATAAACATTTCACAGCAGTCTGTTCTTTATCGAGTGTCCCTTGTACACTGTGCATATGAGCCGATCTTATCTGGAAGACGTTGGCTGTGCATAGCGCCATGCAACATTTAGGGGGCTAGTGCTAAATGAGAAGCTAGTTCGTACGTATATAAAACTGTGGCACTTGAGTATGAGCAAGTTTGTACTTTTCATTGAATAAAATTATGAGTACATTGCTTTTTCTTTTGGAAGGTGAATATCTCACAATGAAAATTAAAGACACGAACGATAATTAGCAGGAAGGGAATTGAAAATAAAAGGAAGTTAAAATTGAAATCCTCAGGGAGGGTGCTGGTGACTGCTGAGATGTCTGAGGTAAACCTATTTGAACAGGTTCTCAGTGTTTTGAAGTTTTTGGGAATCCTTGAGTTCGGTAATTACCCAGAGTATGTTTCTAGAACGCCTCTGTTGGGGGTTATCGATCTCGGGCTCAGTTCCCGCTTTTCTGGCCGTTAGGGCCGATGTCCGATCCTCGGGGCGCGAGGTGATCAGATTCAGAAGACCCGGGTTGCTTTGCTTTCTTGTCGCGGTCGGCTGGCTCTTTCATCGCTATCCTCTTCGGATCAAGAGCGTCTTGTCAGATTTCCTTGTTATGGTCCTCCGAGGTGGGCCGATAGGAAAGGCTGCCGAGACTGTTGGTAATGTTGAAAAGTGAGGACATTTCCATCTTGAAGTACCCGAGCTTGGGGGTATGGAAAGCTCGGCTGAAGACATGGGCAAGAAAGTCACCTCGGCCCTCAATTCGGAGATGTACCGAGCGGAGGGCGGGGTTAGTGAGAACTAGATGAAAGAGCAAATTCTCCCCGTGCAGGGAGTAGGAGAGGACTGAAAGAGAGAGAAGATCTCCTTTGACTGCATCTTGGATTTTTCGGAGGGGTTTATCATTCACGATAGCATCTTTGCTCAGGGGAGAGGTGAAGGGGGGAATTACCACCCGTTCTTCACGAAGAGAGGACACATACGTGTTTCGTTCAGACTGGAGTTCGGCCAATAAGACTCTTCCCTTGGACAGTGTCGGATCGGTGAACTCTTTTTGCTTCTTTTTTCCTTCCCGTAGGCTCGCATTGTAGCAGAGCCGGGCCTTCACTTGGTCAGCTTTTACCGAAACCACTTTATCATCAGATCCGACAAACTTCATTGCCAAGTGCACTGTTGAGACTACTGCCCCAAAAGCTTGTAGGCAAGTTCGTCCCAATATTACATTGTACGGGGAATCGGAGTCAACAACCAAAAATTTGATGATCTCCATTCGGGCCGAAGGCTGGTTGCCTAGGGTCACCGGGAGATGAATGGCTCCCAGGGGGCGGATTGCCTCACCTGTGAAGCTGATGAGATTTCCTTCGAATCCTACGAGATCGGCGGACCTCAACTTCAAAGCTTGGAAGGTATGCAGAAAGAGGATGTCGGCCGAACTCCCTTGGTCAACGAAGACTCGGGCGACCTCAAAATTGCCAATCAACGCCGTTATCACCATAGGATCATTGTGATCTGGGATGACGTTTTCCATATCCTGGTCGGAAAAGATTATAGGAATATTCCGAGAAGGCTTTTTGGGGACGGGTTTGTGATGAACTGCCAAAACCTGGTTGATGTACCTTTTTCTTCCCACCCTCATCTCACCGCCGCCAGCGAACCCTCTCGAGATGGTTTCTACTCGGAAGTTTTCTGGCGACTTATCGAGGTCCTGAACCACGACCATGTTTACCCGTGGTGGCTCCTCTTCCTTCTTCTCTGGGGACGGGTCGGCCTTAGCTTTTCCTTTATCATTGTCCGGGCTGCAAGATCTTCTCCGACATCGTCTTTCCACTGCCTCTCGTACATACTGCTGTAGCTTGCCTCTTCTTACCATATCCTCAATGACATCTCGAAGCCATGTGCATTGGTCGGTATGGTGGCCGTACCCGTCATGAAAATTGCAGTATTTGGACTTGTCTCTCACATAGTTTTGATTTCTGAGGAAGGGGGGCGGGGTACACTCCTCAGTTCGG
This sequence comes from Crotalaria pallida, assembly GCA_037953625.1. Taxonomy (NCBI): domain Eukaryota; kingdom Viridiplantae; phylum Streptophyta; class Magnoliopsida; order Fabales; family Fabaceae; genus Crotalaria; species Crotalaria pallida. The sequence goes on from CM075655.1 coordinate 96,303,749, forward strand.
TCTGCATGGTCTCTCTCCAGACTTGAGACCTCGGGACCGTGAGGGGGGTGTAAGAGTCATATTTGGTGATGTATGGACGTCGGCGGTCCTCTTGTTGAGAGCGGCCTCGGTCTCCCTGATCTACTCTTCCTCCTCTTTCATCCCTGTTGCCCCGAGGACGGCCTCGGGGCAGGGCATTCTGCGAGGTGGCCTGAGCATTTTCCAGTCTGCTCGACTGTCCCTTGCTGAATTCTTCAAGGTTTATATACTTGTTTGATCTCTGTCTCAGTTCGGCCATGTCCCTTGGTGGCTTTCCAATAAATGAATCTTTGAAGCCTCCTTCGGCCAATCCCTGGGTCAAAAGGAGGACGGCCACCTCGGGAGACAGATTTGGGACCGAACTGGACTCGCTGTGAAACCTGTGCAAGTACCCACGTAAGGATTCATCTGGCTTCTGGGTCACTGTCGCTAGCGTGTGACCCGATCTAGGTTGCACACAGCTGGCAGTGTATCTGTTGAGAAAGACGCGCTTCTTTTCTGCCCAGTTGTTGACAGAGTTTTTAGGAAGCGTTGAATACCACCGAAGGACTAGGGTCTGGAGGGTCATAGAGAAAGCTCGGCATTTCAGCCGATCTCCTCCTCCGTGAAAGTTCACGGCTCCTTCATAGGAAAGGACATGTTCCTGAGGGTCAGTAAGGCCATTATATCTGGGGATGTTACTGGGCCCTAGGTACCCCGGCGGTGGTTCATAGGCCATGACGGCAGGGGTGAAAGGATGTCCAGGATGGGAATCGTCCAGCTCAGGTTGTTGCTGGTCGGGAGTTGGTGTAAGTTGTGTGACAGTCGTGTGTGGTGTTGCAAAGGTTTGTGGAGTTAACAGGTGTTGTGGTGGAAGAGATGGGGGAGGGGGTGGTGGAGGGAACTCGTTCGGGGCCGGAGCTTGGACAGAAGCTCGTTCAGCTAATCGTTGCATAGCAACTTGTTGGAGATCTGCAATAGCCTTACCTTGTTGCTCTACGATTCTCATTTGTTGTCTCATCAGAGACAAGCGTTCAGCATCCCGTGAGAGCGTAGACTGTCGTGAGCTTGAACGGTGTGTTGTACTGACTGAGTGAGCACGCTCGCCGCGGTGGCGGTGCTGTTCAGTGTTGGTTTCTCCGAGCTCAGAGCGTAACTGCACGCGCCGACCTCCACTAGGAAGCTGGGTTGGGTTTGCGGTGTCTTCAGTGTGGATGGTGTAGGGTCCACTATGGGTATGAGTGAACTCTGGTGGAGGAGGTGGTGACGGGGGAGGAGGCGGTGGAGGGGGTGGTGGTGAGGACCTCGCTGCCCTGTTGGCTTCCAGGTGCAGGCGCAGGTCCTCAGTCGACGGCACCCTTCTTGGACGCCCCCTCCTCCTTCTCTGGACCGGCTGCTCTTCTTCAGACATGGTGAAATCTTCTGAGTGGGGTTGAAGTTTATCTCTCCCCATAGACGGCGCCAATGTGATGTCTTAGACGGCGAGGACCTCCGAGGGTGTAGGAGATGACCTTAGAAGGAGCCTCTGTCTAGGGTTGATATGTGATGTTTGGGGGAAGTCCTCAGATGGCTAAGGGAAAGAGCCAAGAAGCAACCCTAATCACTGGTGTGTGAGGATGGCAATTAGGGTTAGAGGACGTACCTGAGCCCCATGTAGTACTGAGCTACTTATAGGGGGGAGCTGGTTGCCCTAAAGGGCTTGCTTTAGGCCCAAGTAGGGCCAGCCTGTACTGAGCTAGGAGCGGATAAGGTTGGATGAACTGTCCTTGTGGATAAGGTAGTGAGCTGTTCTTGTGGATAAGGTAGGGAGCTATCCTTGTGGATAAGGTAGGGGGACGTCATCATGTCCTAGATGTCGGACTTGGGGAGGTGTCGGACCTGGATGTCGGAACTGAGTGGGAACACGAGGTCGGCCTGTATCTGGCATCTGTTCGGCCGTTGAGCATTGAGCTCGGCCAAGTGCTCAGAAGGCTTCCTGAAGGGTCCTCAGGACTTCGGCGAGGCGGTTTAAGGACCTCGGCCAGGCCGAGCCCACCACAAAATGGAGCTCTCATAAACAAAGTTGAAAGAATAAAAGACAACTAAATATGTCACATGTCCCGTAAATACTGAATCTTTAATTTTTATTTTTTTTTTTAAAAAAAAAAACCTTATGTAACATGGCAATATTCCATGCAACAATTGTAACAGTACTGAAGCATGCAATACTCCTACCGTTTCAAATCCCACGAGAAATTTAAATCAATACAATCATTCAATCAATAATATTATTATTATTCTAAAAATTATTAATTAATAATATTATGAAATTGTTAAATTAATAAAAGACAGCTAGATATGCCACGTGTTATGTAAACACTGCAATTTTTTTATTTTTTTATTTTAAAAAAAACCATCAGTAACAGTGCAATATTTCATGCAACAGTTGTAACAGTGCTAGCTGAAGCAGTGCAATATTCCCATCGTTTCAAATCCCACGAGAAATTCAAATCAATACTACCATTCAATCATTATTTTTATTATTATTAATTAATAATATTATGAAATTATTAATTAATTATTATTAATTAATAATAATTATTATATTATAATTATTCAAACTCTAAAAAAAGTTGAAAAAATAAAAGACAACTAGGTATGCCACGTGTCCTGTAAATACTGAAAAAAAAATTTAATTTTAATTTTAATAAATTTTTTTGTAGTAGTGCAATATCTTGTGCGTAGGGGAAGATGCATTGAATACTGAAAACAGTGCAATCTTCTGTGCTCTAATTCGATGCAATGAAATGATACATTGTTGAAAGCCTGAATATTATCTGCATAATAATAATAACAACAAATATTATTATTAATAATTATTAATTATTAATATTAATAAAATTAAAAACACAACTAATGCAACAGTGGGAAATTCAAGTGTTGTTGTATGAGTTGTAACAGTGCAATTGAAATGTTGCATTGTTTCAACCAATAAAACTCATCGGATATTCAATTTAATCATCAATTAGTGAAGTGGTATATTCTTTCAACAGTGAAGTTGTACACTATACTAACTTGTTACCTTTTGAAATTATTTTTAAAATAAAAAAATTATCAGAAATGGTATATCGTTTCAACAGTAAACATTAACTCGATACCTTTTGAAATAGAGATGTTATGTCACTTCAACAATTAAGTGGTACACCGCACTAACTTGATACTTTTTGAAATGTTACAAATAAATGAACAATTATTATCTTTAATGAATTCATATCCAATAAAACAAAGGATATTTTGGTTTATCATTTACGTTGAGTCGGCAATACACTTTTGGTGCCCTTTTCATTTGTGGCCCAAATTCCTTCCACGGTCCAAGAATTCTTGCAGCTGTACTATTAGTTTTTCAACTCTGTGTATTGATGGTTGCACCGTTCCTTTGGATTTGCATGCCACAGTTCTCCCATTTTTGTCTATAAAAAGCAATGAAGCCGGAGGAACTTGATGCAACACACGAGCATAAGACACATCACATACACTTAAAACCATATACACATGTCATATAATATCTTGTGTATTTTAACTTCATAAAATACAAGTGTTATATTTTATATTTTCAGTTTTTTTTCTCCGAGAATATTGAGATTTTTAGGCTCATTTAGTTCCATTTGAGAGAGTATTTTGTGAGAGAAATTTTTATTCTTTTATCCTCATAATTATAAGAGGATTTGTTGTATTCTCCTTTTTCATAGTGAAAATTGCTCTTATCGCCATGGTTTTTTTACTCTCTAAATTGGAGAGGTTTTTTCCACGTTAAATATTGTGTGTTCTTCTTGTCTATTTTATTTTAACTTCTCTTTCAATTCCCAATTAATTCGATCATTTCGCTTCTGCATTAGCGCTGATACCCTAACAAGTGGTATCAGAGCTCTTGTTAAATTGGAAATTACAAGATGTCTTCTGTTACTAAATTTGACATCGAGAAGTTTGATGGCAAGATTGGCTTTTGATGGAAAGTCGAATAAGCCGGCTACCATGACAAATGAGCAATTGGACGAGTTGGATGAAACGGCGCTTTCAGCAATCCAACTTTGTTTGTCCAAGGAGGTTCTTCATGAGGTAGCCAATGAAGTCACTGCTGCGGCATTATGGTTAAATCTAGAGTCTTTGTATATGACCAAGAGCCTTGCAAACAAACTTCATCTCAAGGAGCGGTTATACACGATCCGTATGGCCGAAGGTACTCCTATTCAATCTCATCTTAATGAGTTTAATTTTATTATTATGGATCTACAAAATATTGATATTAAAATTGAAGATGAAGATAAAGTTGTTCTATTGGTTGTCTCTCTACCTTCTACCTATAAACACTTTAAAGAAATTATGTTGTATGGTAACAACGACACCCTATCCTTTGAAGATGTTAAATCTAATTTATTGTCCGAAGAAAAATTTGTTCTTGAAGTTCATTCTATGGACAAGGGTGAGGGATTAAGTGTTAGAGGTAGAACTCTAGAAAAAGGGAGCACTAGTCATAAAAAATTCAGATCCAAATCTAAGGGACGTAAATCCAACAATATTTGTCGTTATTGCAAGAAACCTAGGCACAAAATTTCTGATTGCTATTCCTTGAAGAAAAAACAAGAAAAGCAAGAAAAAGATAAATCTCATCAACAACCTGAAGCTACTAATGTTGATGGTGACTCTGAGAGTGATATCCAATTATCTGTTGTCTCTTCTAATAAGAGGAGTAAACAGAATAGATTCTTGATTCTGGATGTACTTTTCATATGTGTCCTCATAAGGACTTATTTACCACTTTTAAACCTGTTGATAGTGGTGTTGTTTTAATGGGAAATGATGCCCAATGCAAAGTGGCAGGAATAGGTACTATTCGGATCAAGACTCATGATGGTGTTGTTAGAAGTTTGGCTAATGTCTGCTATGTTCCTGACTTGAATCGGAATTTAATTTATCTTGACACCCTAGAATCTCTTGGGTGCAAGTATTGAGCTGAAGGTGGAGTTCTAAAGGTATTAAAAGGTGCTCTCGTTTTATTAAAAGCTAACCGAGTTGGTAGTTTATATGTCTTGCAAGGATCTGTTGTGAATGGTTCAGCAGCTGTATCATCTTCTATGCCTGATAATGATGTCACCAAATTGTGGCATATGCACCTGGCCCACATGAGTGAAAAAGGCATGCACCTTCTGAGCAAACAAGGTGTTATTGGCAAACATGGCATCGGTAAGTTGGAGTTTTGCAAACACTACATCTTTGGGAAACAGAAAGGAGTCAGTTTTTCCACTACAACTCACCGCACAAAAGGTATTCTTGATTATATTCATTCTGACATTTGGGGGTCTTCTAAAGTTCCTTCACATGGAGTAAGCCGTTGTATGATGACTATCATATATGACTTTTCTCGTAAGGTTTGGGTTTATTTTCTGTAGCACAAAAATGACACATTCACCACTTTTAAGAAGTGGAAAACACTAGTTGAAACTCAAACAGGGAAGAAAGTCAAGAAGCTCAGAACAGATAATGGATTAGAATTCTGTAATGGTGACTTCAATGAGTTCTGCGCAAATCATGGTATTGCTAGACATAAAACCATTGCAGGTACACCCCAACAGAATGGTGTTACAGAACGAATAAACAGAACTTTACTTGAGAGAGCTCGTTGTATGCTCTCAAATGTTGGGTTGTGGATCGACGTGATTTTTGGGCCGAAGCAACATCCACTGCATATTACTAGGTGAACCGTTCTCTACATTCAGCACTAAACTTCAAAGTTCCAGATGAAATTTGGTCAAGTAATCCTGTTGGTTATTCTAATTTAATAATTTTTGGATGTTCTGCATATGCACATGTAAATGATGGTAAATTAGATCCAAGAGTTGTTGAGTGCATATTACTTGGTTATGCATTTGAATCTAAGGGTTATCGTTTATGGTGCCCTAAGTCACGAAAGTTAATTCTCAGTAGAGATGTGACTTTTAATGAGAATGCATTATTATCTTCTAGAAAACAATCTTTTGTGTCTCCTTCCACTAATACAGGTAATTTGCAAGGTACTAGCGAGAAGGTGGAGTTAGAAATGAAGTCTGCCACTCCTGATGTCGATGTTCCATCTTCCTCAACTCACGAGTCTAGCATTGATGATCATGATGGTGACCATGATCCTGATGATAATATCACATCTCCTATTCAGCCGCAACAAGTTGATTATTTTATTGTCCGCACTACAACAGAATAGCTAAAAGATCCCGGTTCCGCATGCCTATTGATCCCGGTTCCGAACCGGGATTGTATCCCCTGGTATAACAAGTTTGATTCTTATGATCCAGTTGTTTTAGAAAACACGGAACCGGGATCAATAAAATAAACAAGGAACCGAGATCAATAGCATATATGATCACTGTTGATTTTTAATAATGAACTGAGATGTTTAGTGTATATGATCACTGTTGAGTTTTTTAAAATGAACCGGGATCTTTAGTATATATATATATATATATATTTTAATATATAATATTTGATGTTTAGTATATATATATATATATATATTAATTTATAATTTTTGCTATATCCATATATTTAAATAAATTGTCAACATTTTTTTTGCAACAAATAAATGCCATAATTATATACATTAGAAACATAAATGTCAATATACATTCAAGATAGATAACTCTCAAACCAAAACAAATGGCTCCATACATACAAAAGGCTAAACAAGTTCGATCATATAGATGCTACATAGCCACAATCAAAAATATATATGGTGCGCTAAATTCAAAACTAAGCTAAGGTAACTCGTCAAGAACATATGTTGCCCATTCATCCTTGACTTCATTCAGCAATTCATCGGAGTAGTAGGTGTACTGACAATCTTCAAAATACTATACAATTTAATAGAAAATGGAATTAGAATTGTGTTGATAAACTAAAAGATATATTTATTAGCAAATATGTGGTAAACATATAAACCATATAATGAAAATTACAAACCAATAATGCAAAGAAATTTAGTTTTACATTTGCCTGCATCACAATAATGCTCAACATTGACTGTTTGCTTTTCTGCCATCTTTGAGGATCAGTAGCTTGAATTTTAAGGCATGATGGCCTGGGAGTACACCTATCCAAGATCAAATTTAGCACTACTTTACACAAAAGATTGTTCAAAAAAGTTACATGCACCTGCCCTAGCTTTGATTATTGGAATTATTCTTTGCCAAACCCCAGATAAAGATGGGTTCAAATTACCAGATTTCTCGGTGGTGCAAACCAACTTCCAAGATTTAAGATCTCACCCAATAATCAGACCAAATGCAGCACACATCAGAATGAAAAACTAAGCACCCATCTCAAATTATCTAAGCAAACTAGTTAAAAATAGAATACACATCACCAAGGCATAGGGTTCCCCATGTTTTCCAAAGAAAAATGCTAAGACAGACTGCAATGAAAGACGAAACCTAACAAGCAAACACCACCAAAAAATATCACTTTCATCCTGATGCATATAAAAAGGTTGAGCCAGTTTCCTCATGTTGGCCTGGTCTGCCATTCAAAAGATCAGAACATCCAATCAAGGAAAATTTAGTCATCAAAAACACTTTACAAAGGTAAAGACACTCAAATCTGCACTCAAACCATGATGACAGAACCACCTAATTGGCTCACATGAACTAAAATGAGACTTTCCAACAAGGGAAATTATTTTTATACATAATAAAAACCCCGGCTCAAGACCAACTCAAATAAATCAGCATAAAGAATAAACCCAAACTGTCAAACAAAATGATAGGGTTCAAGGCTATTTGAGCCTAACCAGATATTCTATTATATGAAAATTCCACATCACATCTGACAAAAGCAAGTCATCCTGAGTTCATAGGGCATCATCATTAAGGTACCAGGCAGTAAAGAGAGAGAGAGAGAGAGAGAGAGCATTAGACTTTCAACACATGGAAGCAAGAGTACCTGCTATACAACAGCATGTACGCTCCTTGGGAAAGAACCTCCTCCAATTCCACATTTGCAACCTGAGAAATGAAAATGCAACCAAAATGATGATACTGGAAGTTCAAGCATTTTATACAGAGTATTCAGTGACCAAAAATATATATATTAAAAGTTGCATCGGGAGACAAATAAAAATACCTGGCAATCATCAATCATATACCAATTTCCTTGGAAATCCTTGATGTAGCAGATGTAATGACCAAAATATGAAGCATTTAGCATATCAATATGGACTACTACGGCATACAACTTATAGATATCAGATCCATCTCCAGCATCACTCATGTAAGGGCTAAGATTCAAAGTCTCAAGGAAGGCTACTCTCTTGTTAAGTTTTCAAAACCTCCCACTCTGCATGTATACAACAGCCCAGCAAAACGTGAGAAAAATCGACAAAAAAAATTAAAAACACATACAAGCCTGTCAAGTTTGCTTCGGTTCGTTGGTTGCTTCGGTTTGCACCTAACAAAGAACCACACCGACAACTTCGGTCCCGGTGTCAACGGTGCAAGCGGTCCCGGTTCGCGCTTCAAGGACTGGTGGCGGTGATGGAGCTTGGCAGCAACGACGAAGCTTGGCGGCGGCGAGGCGGAGGTCGTGAGCTTCGATCCGATCTGAAGGAGGGAGTCGCGATTCGCGACTGGACTGGGAAGGGAACGCACGCTCGGTCCATGGAGGTGGCGGTGGCTGAGCTTTCTCTGGGGTGAGGAGAGAGAGAGGGAGACGACGAGAGAGAGAGCGGTCGCGAAGGTGGTAGAGGGACGGAGAGGATAGCACCGATCTCAGCTTCTTGGTTGGCCACGGCGGAGAGGGATGGCAGGGGAGGCAACAACGACGGCTCAACACGAAGAAGAAGAAGAGTCATAGAGGGGGTTCTTTTCCGCCGCAAACACAAAAGGGAACCCCTAGGGTTTCCCTTCTCTTGCATACACATACTATTCTATTATTATTATTAGTAGTAATAGTGTTAGTTTTATTCATCCCAGTTAAAGTAAAATGATGAGATAAATAAGGTTTGTGGGATTTTTAATTTTTAAAAAATAAAAAATTATTTATGTTATAACATTGATTCCGGTTCCGTGTTTTTATTATTCATCCCAATTGAAATAAAACAACCGGGATAACTAAGGTTTATGTGATTTTTAATTTTTAAAAAATAAAAAATTATATATGTTATAACATAGATCCCGGTTCCGTGTTTTTTATAACTGGGATCAATAAATTCATGATATTTTTTAACTATCATTTGTATATTAATTCCAGTTCCGGAACGGAACCGGGAATAATATCCGGCTACTTTTTTGCAATTCTGTAGTAGTGCCGAGACAGAACTAGAAGATAGATCAAAAAGCCATGGCCAGCCAAATACAAAGATGACGATAATCTAATTGCTTATGCATTATCTGTTGCACAATAGGCAAATGATGGTGTTGAACCTTCCAGCTATTCTGAAGCTGTTTCTTGTGCTGATTCTTCAAAGTGGCTACTGGCTATGAACGAAGAAATTGAGAGTTTCCATAAGAATGGTACTTGGGCTTTGACTGAGCTTCCTAAAGGCAATAGACCATTTAAATGCAAATGGATCTATAAGAAGAAAGACGGTATTCTTGAGGTTGAAGATCCTGGATGCAAAGCACGGTTAGTCGTTAAAGGCTTTAGTCAAAAGGAGGGTATTGACTTTAATGAGATTTTCTCTCCTGTTGTTCGTTATACTTCCATTCGTATTTTGCTCGCTTTTGTTGCTTTGTTTGATTTGGAATTAGAGCAACTTGATGTCAAGACAACTTTTCTACATGAAGATCTAGAAGAAGAAATTTACATGGAGCAACCTGAGGGGTTTATTGTTCTTGGTAAGGAGGAACTTGTCTATTGACTAAAGAAATCTTTATATGACCTTACGCAAGCTCCTCATCAGTGGTACAAAAGGTTCGACTCCTTTATGATTGGGAAAGGTTATTCTAGGAGTCAATATGATGATTGTATTTACTTCCAAAAGTTTCCGGATGGTTCTTTAATATACTTGTTACTTTATGTTGATGATATGTTGATTGCATCACGTGACAAGTCTTTGATCAGGAAATTGAAAACTCAACTTAACAATGAGTTTGATATGAAAGAATTAGGTGCAGCTAATAAAATTCTTGGCATGGAGATTCGTAGGGATCGTCAAGCTGGTAAACTCTTTTTATCTCAACATAAATATATTGAGAGAATGCTTGACATGTTTAATATGGGTGACTGCAAACCTGTTTCTACTTCGCTTGCTGCACATTTCAAATTATCTACAGACCTTTGTCCAAAGACAGATGAAGAGATGGAGCGTATGTCACACGTTCCTTATGCTAGTGCAGTTGGCAGTCTTATGTATGCTATGGTATGCACTAGACCTGATTTAGCATATGCTATTAGCATTGTGAGTCGATATATGGATAATCCTGGCAAGGATCATTGGAGTGCTATAAAATGGATTTTTTGGTATCTTAAAGGTAGCTCCGATATTGGCTTGGTATTTGACAGAAGGAAAGTTGTAACCAATGATGTTATTGGTTACGTTGATTCAGATTTATGGAGGCAATCTTGACAGAAGAAGATCTCTTTATGGTTACATCTTTACTCTATGCAACAGTGCTATTAGTTGGAAAGTTACGCTTCAATCCATTGTTGCTTTATCTACAATCGAAGCAGAATATATTTCAACAACAGAGGGTGTTAAAGAAGCTCTTTGGCTTCGAGGTTTGGTAAATGAACTTGGTCTAACACAGGATGTTTTTATTGTGTTTTGTTATAGCCAAAGTGCTATTCATTTGGCCAAGATAAGTCGATATCACGATAAGACCAAACATATTGATATAAAGCGTCACTTTATCCGAGATATCATCACTATTGGTGAAGTCGTAGTTGAAAAGATCCATACATCTGAGAATCCAACAGATATGCTTAATAAGCCACTTCCGAATACCAAGTTCCAACATTGTTTGGACTTGGTTGGTCTCTACAGTATCTGATTGCCCTTCGGGGCTTTATTGGCGATGAGCAACTTGTCGAATTTGAGTCAAGGTGGAGATTGTTGAGTCGGCAATACACTTTTGGTGCCCTTTTCATTTGTGGCCCAAATTCCTTCCACCGTCAAAGAATTCTTGCAGCTGTACTATTAGTTTTTCAACTCCGTGTATTGATGGCTGCATCGTCCCTTTGGATTTGCATGCCACAGTTCTCCCATTTTTGTCTATTAATTAAAGGCAATGAAGCCAGAGGAACTTAATGCAACACATAGTATTGGCAATTAGGGCCGCCGCCCACGGGCCCGCCCAGTCCGCTCGCAAATTTTGCGGGCAGGGCTTGATTTTTTCGCCCACAAAATTTTTAGGGTTGGGCAGGGCCGCCCACAAAATTTGCAGGCATTTTAGGGCCGCTCACGGGCCGCCCGCGGGCATTGTTATATTAAAAAAAGGAAATTGGACCAAGTGGCCCAAAAGTCAAAAATACATTCCCTTCAAACCAAAAATACATTCGCTTGGCCAAAATCATTATTACAATATCAATTGTGGTCAGTCCACAATGTATACAATGTTATACTCAGAGAGAGGAATAAATAGGCATTCCAGGTAAGGTAGTACCAGAATCAACAATAAAATTGTTGCTAGACACCTATTCAGAAGAATCATGAATTAAGTAACAAACTAGTGATGTTAATGTTGGATCTGAAGTACAAAATTTTCTTAAAGGTACCGTCCTCGACTCCACATTTCTCAGCCAATCTTTCTGCAGCAGTTTTTTTTTAAAAAAAAAAGGAAAAAAAATTGCCCGCCCGCAAAAAATATGGGCGGGCAGGGCCTGGATTTTTCGCCCTAAACTCAATTAGGGCCGCCCATGCCCGCCCGCAAAAATGCAAAGCCCGCAATGGCCCGGCCCATGCCCGCTCATTGGCCCTAATTGCCAATACTAGCAACACACAAGCATAAGACACAACACATACACTTAAAACCACATACACATCTCATATAATATCTTGTGTATTTTAACTTCATAAAACATAAGTGTTATATTTTATATTCTCAGTTTTTGTTTCTCTGAGAATATTGAGATTTTTAGGTTCATTAAGTTCCATTTGAGAGAGTATTTTGTAAGAGAAGTTTTTCCTTTTTTATCCTCATAATTATAAGAGGATTTGTTGTACTCTCCTTTTTCATAGTGAAAATTGCTCTTGTCGTCGTGGTTTTTTTACTCTCTAAATTGGAGAGGTTTTTTCCACGTTAAATATTGCGTGTTCTTCTTGCTTATTTTATTTTAACTTCTCTTTAAATTCCCAAATAATTCGATCATTTCACTTCTGTATTCGCGTTGATACCCTAACAATTTATTATGCCCATAATACCATAAAAAAAATCAAAATGTTTAATTCTGATTTAATTTTGATTCATCATAATAAAGTTGATAATCATATAAAAATGTTAATTTATTCATTATATAAATTAGGAATATTTCAGATAAAAAGTATAATTTTTTATTCATATGAAGAAGTACAAAATTTATCAACAAAATCATTTAGATTAATTTTTTAAGGGTAGTGTTTGATTTAGATCCAAACGTGCTAATGGAAGAAAACTTAAAGACCACTTTCAAACAAGAGCAGTGTGAACTGTGAGTGCAAGTTCTTTACTCCTCATAAACTTTGCATACATGCATATTTGCAGTTAATTATGTGTACATATAATTTTTTTTTTACTATTTTTCTTATTCTCCTTGCATTCTGAAAGTGAGATCTCCCCCCCCCCCCCAAATTCACTCAAACATAAAAGAGAGTGCAAGAGAGTTGATAATTAATTAATTACTTTCTTTTCCATGTCTATTAATTAGTTTTAAGTGGCGACCATAGTAAATCACTAAGAAACACTGATCTGTTATATTTATATATTTTAGGACATTGACGTATAATTGTATATTTTATTAAATATGCATTGGAGAATAATACTGTTTCATTTTGAAGTTTGAATATGCTACAGGCTAAATTACTTCTCTTTAACTGATCAAATTTTAATTTACAAACAAATTTTTTTGTAAGTGTCATTTACAAACATATTGGACTTAATAATCTACCAATTATATTTAAAATAACCTTTTAGCAGGCTCTACGGAATATTTATTTCATGTATATTTTACATATTTTTCATAGACGAGTGTAAGTGAACTCTAGTAGCTACTCAACCGCTCATTCCTGATGCCTCATTGAAGAGTAAAGGGTTGTCCACAATTTGACTACAGTATAATTCTCATTACGTGTTGAAAGCGACTATGTAAGAAGTGTTTCGGCCCAAACAATTAAATCGTTGCTTATTTACAAAGTCTACACAGATAGTATGTTAAAAGCGTACCAACAAAGCTTAATACAGTTGATATATAGCTGAGTTTTTTAAGCATAATGTCAGGAGTCTGATTCTTGCCGTGAGTATGGAAAATGTCTTGTTGGTAGAGGCAAAACTCACTTCGGTGATCTCTACCCCTCAGAGAAGATTAGTCTCCGTCTGCCGGTCGGGGATACCCTTGGTATATAAAAAAAATTTGTTAAAAGCGTTAATAAGTATTTATCAATTGTCCCAATAGATAATTTAATTAAGGGTTTCTAACCAGTATCTTAAGGATGTTGGTTAAGGAATACATTAAAAGAAAGTTCACATTAAAAATCTAAATTCATTAATTCTCGGTGTTATAAATTTAACATTTTCCACTACAAAATTATGAGACATAAAATACTAACACTTGAATTTTTGAATTCTAATAGCTGCACAATTTTTCTTTCCCTGTTAAAAAAAAAATTGCTTATAAATTTTTTAAGATTATATTCATCAAAGGATGGTTATGTTGTTGCATCTTTAGAACAATGGCCTGAGTTTAAAGGCCGGAGAAGACAATTGTTCTTAGACTAGATTTGTTTCATGTAATTTATGAATTTTACAAAATTAAAAATAAAAAAGCTAAAACTTGTCTTGAGCTGGATACCGTAATTTTGAAATGATGTAGAATAAATTAGATTTAGGAAAATGAAATGAGGAAAAGAAATAGATGTCCGCTAAGTGAGGGAATGATAATATTAATAAATATTTTTAAAACATTGGTTAAGAAATTTTTTTATATGAAAGTGTTCTATTAAAATACAATTAAAAGGAAACATTAAAATGCATTGTGGGCATATTTACATTAAAAAAAATTATTGATTCTTTAATCAATATTTTAGAACACACTCTTACTCCCTATAACCAAAAAAATGGTAAATTTTAAAAAATCAAAAGAAATAAAGGAAGATATTTTTAATACTTAGTCTAATAAATTAATCAATCATCTATTAAGTAATTTAATGTATTTTTTATTGATACCTAATCACATACTACTATACACAATTTTCAATCATTTTTTTTTGTTTACATGGGAGGTCTGGGACTAGAACCCGTGACCTGGGGGAGGGGGAAATCCTAAGTGTCCCTGCAGCCACCAACTGAGCTGTCTTATGTGGACTCAATCATTTTTATTTATTACACCATTATAACTTTGTTTTAGGATAATTTTTTATCAATTATTAGGACAAATGGAGTAATGTTAATAAGAAGTTATGTGGTAAATATATTGAAAATGGCAACGCAATAGTAGTACAAAATACACTCAGTAATCTTACTTACATTAAATTATTATTAGTAACTTAAGTTCGTTAACTAATTAATTAATTTGTTGTCATCGAGCGTATAGATAAGTTAGCAATGTTTTATTTTTGAAGGGACCTCATTTTACTTAAATCAAAGGTTGGTTTGGTTGATAGGATAATAATAAGAATGATATGATAGAATAATTTATCTTATTTTGTTATTATCTAGAGTTTGGTGAGCTAGCCGTATAAGATAATATTATCATATTGGTCTATCATATCTTGTTTGCATAGTATATATTCTATCTTACCAAGGAGATTGGATTAGAAATGAGCATGATAGAATAGTGCAGTTTTTCCTCTCCTACTCTCACACATTAACACTATTTCCACCATCTTTGTCACATTATCACCACCACCACCACCACCACCGGTACCTCATCAATGTCATTGTTATTATCTAATGTACACCAAACATCGAACAAGATGAGAGTTATTCAACTCATATCCTATTATATTGTTATCATGCTCTCTATTCTTTTTTGTCTTTATCCTATCTTAACCACTAAATAAACTCTAAAAATCTTAAGTTTGAGTTTTCAAAAACAATTGTGTCGATCGTTCTTTTAATTTTACCCTACTCAAAGAAAATAGGTCTACATCCATGTGATTTGGGGGGGGGGGGGGGGGGGGGACCCTACTCAAAGAAAATAAGTCTACATCCATGTGATGTTTGTTTTAGATTAAAATAAAATTATATTTTGGGTCTGTTCGGTAAAACTAGCTTGTAGCTGTGAACTTGTAACTTGTAGCTATGAACTTCTAGCTTGTAGCTGTTAAGTTAGCTAGGAGCTATGAGCTTGTAGCTGATAGCTTATAGCTGTTTAGCTGACTATTTAAAATAGTGTTGTTCGGCAAAACTAGCTTTCGAAGTAGCTAAAAGTTATTAAATGACCAAAAAGGACATGCAATCTTTTATTATTTTAATTTTTTCAAATTTTTTTCTTTATTTATTAAATAGATAGTTAATTAATTAATAAATAAAGTATAAAAATTAATTAATAAATAAAATATAAAAATTATTAAATTATAATTAATTAAGCCTTAATTAAATTCATTTTTTTCTTTATTTATTAATTATGTAGTTAATTAATTAATTATAACAAAATTATTAAATTATAATTAATAATTAATTAAAGGATAGTAAAATAATTTTAAATTTTGTTTGAGGATATAATTGGTATATGAATTATTGAAAGTTAGTTTAGTTTCTAGAAAGCTACTTGAAATAGCTTTCTAAAAGCTAGCTTTCAAAAGTTACAAGCTCATTTTTTAAAAGCTATAAGCTTCTTCTAATTTGTATTCACCGAACGGGGCTAGTAGCTTATTGACTGAATCTAAAAGCTCCTAGCTAATTAAAAAGCTCCTAGCTCGTGTTGCCGAATAGAGCCTTTGAGCTTTTTTGTTTAAAAAAATCATAATATAATGTGTTTTGTTGCTTATGTAAATTATAATGTTAGATTATATTTTTTTTAAAAAAAAATAATCATAGATATTGTAGATTATTTTTTAAGACTCGTGTATTTTTTTCTATTTTACCTTTATCACTACAATAGTACTAATTGCCATTTTATCTCTTTATAAAAAATATAACCACCCCTTATCACTCCATACCTTTTTTTTTTAATTTACTAAATAAAAATATTTTTTTTCACTATCCAAACAAAACAAATCTGCTTAAATTCATTTTTTAACTAAAAAACCCAAACATAAACAAATTATAATTTTACCATATTAAAATTTTATCATATTATAATTAAAAATTAAAATAATCAAAACTTTAATCACTTTAATCAAGGCAAATAGCAACTATGTAATTTCCTTGGCACAATAATTCAATGTGTGGAAGTGGGAGTCCTACTACTTCTTGTTACGTGTGAGAAAACATCTATAAGTAGAAATGCGGAGAGAGCATTTGTGCTGATTAAACTTGATTTGGGCATGTAGGAATCTTATTCTGCTGTGCTACCAAAATTAAAGATATATAATGTAACCTCACTATTTTATAGACTTGTCCTAGCAATACACATGATTAGTTGATTACCCTCGTATCACTTCACTTTTATAATTTGTTTACAAATTAATAGTGCCTTCTAAGGGTATCTTATATTATGTGAATGCAGATTGAGGCAGTTGCTCCCATAAGTATCTTAGCTTCTTTAAATATAATATATATATATATATATATATATATATATATATATATATATATATAGAGGGAGAGAGAGACACACACACTATATTACTATTTTATTATATTTTAATGCTTCAAATTGTGGTTTAAATATTTCTTTGTCTGTATCTCCATACATTTTTACGCCAGGAATATACCATGGCCTATTTAAATGGCTATTTTCCTACTTTAGATTCAGTACTTCCTTAGTTTACTTCTTTGCTTCCCTCCTTTTGTTTGTGTATAGTGTGCATGCACGTTCAGCCTTTCTTCTGTTTTCAGGGATAAAAGGGTCATCATGGATTTCAACGGAAACACTAAGGAGCACTATGGAGTGAAATTCGCCACCCCGAGAAATTTTCTTACCAAATTCAAATCAGCACTCAAAGAAACTTTCTTCCCAGATGACCCTTTTAGGCATTTCAATAATGAAGAAAAACCGTTGAGGAAGTTCTTCATAGCAGTTCAGTATTTCATTCCAATCTTCGAGTGGCTCCCTACTTACAATTGGCGCATGTTTTGCTCCGACTTCCTCGCTGGCCTCACCATCACCAGCCTTGCTGTTCCTCAAGGAATTAGCTATGCCAAACTTGCTGACCTTCCTCCCATCATTGGCTTATGTAAGAATTTCATGCAATTTTTCATTTGCTTCAATTTTTTTTTGGTCTTGTTAATGAAATATTATATAAATATATAGTGAGGGGTGGTGAAAATTCAAAAATCGTGATGAAAAAGGGTCAATCAAAATTATCCAAAACCAACGTGCGTGCATTTGTTCAAGAGGATCTTCGTCTTTTAAGTAAAGTTTTGGTTCAACTTTTTGAATAGAAAAATATAACTTCCTCTTGTAATAAGATGTTTATTTCAAATTTTTTGAATTGAAGATATTAGAAGAGATTCGTTCATTTAAATGAGTCTTTTTTTTTCACATGTTTTAAATGAATCTTTTTATCTATGTTCAAATTAATCGCAGTTCAATGCGAAATACTTTTTTGGTAAAAATGTAGATCGATCTTAGGAAAAAAATTGGATTGAATGAAATTCAATGATTTTGTGTATTAGTAGTTATAATTATCTTATTTGTAACTACTTTGGTAAGTCCATTAAAAAAAGTAGTTTTTTTTTTTTTACATAAGAGGTATGAGACTAGAACCATGACCTAAGGGAGGGGGAAATCGTATGTCTTACGCGGACTAAAAAAAAAGTAGTTTTGTTCAATACTAAAATCCACTCCATTTAGTCTGTCCAAAAAAAAAATCCACTCCATTTCTGAATAAAGACTAGCATTTTTTTTTTTGTACGTGTAGCATATTATTAATTTGCTTTCGTATGAAGAGTATGTTTTGATTAGGTTGTTAATTTATTGTGATCTCGCTCATCAGATAGCAGCTTTGTCCCTTCTATTGTGTATGCCATTTTTGGCAGCTCAAGGCAAATGGCAGTTGGGACGTTTGCATCAGGATCATTGCTTATACATCAAACTATCTCAGCCGTGGTAAATACAGAAGATGACCCAACCTTGTACCTTCATTTGGTTTATGCTGTTACTTTTGTTTCGGGTGCCTTCCAGGCTGCTATGGGCATTCTAAGGTGAGACAATAAACCCATTTACCTTAAACCGTTCCCTCATCGTGTTATTGATCATTGTTGCTGGTAGGAATAATTTTTTGGCTCCAAGAAAGTTAAAATATCACTTTAAGCATTGTTAATTTGTTATTCCTACGACACAAATTAACAATTTTCCCATATAACTTTTCACTTCATAACTCAGTACTAATATTTCAAGTTGAAACTTTTATCCAAAAGTTGTGGAGCAAATACCTACATGAAAATCTAAATAAAAAAAAAAAAAACCACTTACATGAAGAGATAGGGTTGTTTTTCTTTTAGTCACCATGTTAAAATAATTAAATTTTGATTTCTTGCAATTTAGTATAATTTGATTTCTCATTCTCGTCGTTAGCCAAAATTTGTCTCATCTTCATGTATTGCTCAGAGTCATTTATTTATGGTATTATTTTAACACCTAACGGATTTTAATAAACAAAAAGAACTAAAATCAAAATAAACTAACTAATGGTTTTAAGAACGTGGAACCAATTTATTTGAATCAAGCGCGGAAAACAAAAAACTCTACCCGGTACCCGGATCTGATTTATCTAGAATCCGACTCATTCGAGCTTGTGCTAAGCGGCAGAGGTCCCCCAACGGGGTTGCTCTATACCCAAGTCTCGAACTCGAGACCAGTTGGTTAAAGGAGCAAGTGAACTACCTCTTAACCAACCCACGTAGTTAAAAACTCTACTTTATGATGATTAAAAACATATTTAAGTTTTTTTTTTCGACTTATTTGGTGTTGGGTGGTGACTGAGAATGAAGGAACGCCATGCAGGTTGGGGATATTGGTGGATTTCGTTTCCAATTCTACAATCACTGGGTTCGTAGGAGGGGCAGCAGTAATGCTCTGCCTCCAACAACTAAAGGGCATTTTCGGCCTCAAACATTTTGTGACTAAAACGGACGTCTTAACAGTGCTGAAGGGCATATGGACCTATAGAAATGAGGTTCGTATGGAATAAATAATTGCATTTTCGGCTGAAAAGGGTCACTTGACTCATCTTATTACTTTATGTCCCCAAATAACATGTTGGACTTGCTAATAGTATTGTTTATTTTAATATAAAGGCATTTTAGAGTTTTTTAGGCCTAAAGGCCATCCCTTGAGACTTGGTTGGGACTAATAAAATACTAGTATATATGATGCATCAATTAAGGGAACTGCATAGACATATTTTTTTTGGGTCAAAAGCATATGTTTTTATTGAGATTATGCTAGCAAAATCCCTGCAAACTTCATGTATTATACAAGATGTCATAAAAATTTAAGAAAAAAGGACTGTTCAGTGTACAAAGCTTTCATCTAAAATTAAAATTAAAATTAAATTAAAAAGCAGTTGTCCTTAGCTTTTTTTAAAAAAATAATGGGACTGAATTTGGTCGTTCTTTATTTACAGATCCGATGGGAGACCACAATTCTGGGAGTGATCTTCATTGTTTTCCTGCAATTTACTAAATACGTGGTAAGTTTATTTTGTGCTTAAATAAAATTCTCAACTTTGCAACTTACTATCATATAGAAGTTAATCCATAATTCCATATATATCCATGGTTTATTTCCTATATAATGTAATGAGTTTCTCTTTTTAATACATTCAATGTTTCAGAGGAAGAGGAACTCGAGGTTCTTTTGGGTATCAGCTATAGGTCCAATGACAACTGTAATTGTTGGAAGTGTTTTTACTTATCTCGTCAATGGCAAAAAACATGGGATCCAAACTGTGGGTTATAATTTTTTTTTTTAATTAATAAGAAAACTACTAAGTTAATTTTTTGATATACCTCAATTTTCCTTTCTTCTAATGCATGAAGCTTCTTTACAGGTGGGTCACCTAGATAAAGGAATAAATCCTTTGTCAATCAAGGATATTAATTTTGAAACCAAATATTTACCATCAGTACTGAAAGCTGGAATTGTCATAGGGATTATGTCACTGGCGGTAAGAAATTATAATCCGGGTTACTATATAATAATTTGGTTATTATATTTTAACTATTTTTATTTTATTATTATAACAGGATGGGATAGCAGTAGGAAGAAGCCTTTCGATAGTTGAAAATACACCTTATGATGGGAACAAAGAGATGGTAGCTTTTGGTCTTATGAACATATGTGGTTCTTTTACTTCATGTTACGCAACCACGGGTAAATTTTTATTTACAAACATATTTTATTAGTACCTATTTGTAACTTGCTATTATCCCGTTCAATGCACGGGTTGTTGATATTTTAATTTTTTATATTAAATATTTTAAATTAAAGATTATTATTAATGTTATTATAAAGTAAAGATTATTATTAAACAACAATAAAAAATAATTATACAAAAAGGAAGATGTTCAACCAAACCCTACACTTAAAAAAAGTAATCTAGATTATCTTGTTGATAAATTTTGTACTTCCTCATATGAATAAAAATGTAACACTTTTTATCTCATATATTCGTTATTTATTTTATAGATAAATTGAAATTTTTATATATGATCATCGACTTTATTATGATAAATCAAAATTAGATCATAATTAAACATTATGATCTTTTTTGTTGGATGATATTATGAGATAAATCTTATATATATATATATATATATATATATGCGCGCGCTCGCGTGTATGATGGATGGAGTAGTTTTTTTACAATTAGATTTTTTTTAAATATGATTATCACATTTATTCTTATTAATCATAATTAAATGTTTTTATATTTTTCATCGATTATCTTATCTCAAGTTAATAATGAGATTAAATCCTAAAAATTTTTATTCTTATCATTCTAATCATTTTGATTTAAATTTTTTCTGCAAAGATGATATCATCTATTAGTGAGTAATTGGGTATGTACTTGTCATTTGAGCTTAGGAATAGAAGATTTTACGCATGATAAAGACTTTTTTTTTTGTGGAACTCAATAATATAAACAAAAATTAATATAAAAATCAACAAAAACATAATATAGAAAAGATTTAATAATATAAATCTTAGTAGTGGTGTGAGTGTATAAACATAAATTTAGTTTATCAACGTAATTTTTAGTTTTTTTTGCAATTATTATTTAAAAATATTAATTGATCTCGGACTAATGGTCCATATCAAATGAGAAAAAAAAATAGAAAGATAATATTGTTAAAAACATTTGGCTTGTTATTAATAGTTTTAATTTTTTTGTCACAATAAAAAACAAAAACAAAAAAAAATATTTACATCAAGCATAAAATCAAATCCTATTTTTTTTATATAGGATGATTTTTATCTTTTACAATAGACAAAATATATTATAGGAAAAATCAAATCCTACTATTATATAGGATGATTATTACATTTGATTTGTTATTAATAGTTTTAATTCTCTTATCACAATAAAAAAACAAAAATATATTTACATCAAGCATAAAATCAAATCCTATTTTTATATAAATTGATTTTTATCTATTACAATAGACAAAATATATTATAGAAGAAAAATAAAATCCTATTATTATATTGTCATAGTCATAAATAAAGTCTTCTTAAAACTTGAATCTCTCAAGAAGATGAAACGGTAGGAGTGGGTATATCGGCCACCCACACACGCCATATTCCACTATTTGCATGATTAAAGAGGCCATTGATACAGATAACAATAAATAATCATCTTTCTTGGTAGTTTATGATAGCTAGCCACCATGAAACAATGCAACATTTGATTTTGATGCACTCTATTGTCACCCGCAATTGAAGAATCAATCATTACAAAACAAATTATTTACTTTGTCGGATGGATTCCTCCACTTGTCTTTCTCCACTCCCTTACAACACAATTGGTTACACCAAGGTCAAAATTTTGAACAAACCACATTTTGATCAATGGTACACACAAATTGTTGAATTAAAGTAAGTAATTAGAGGGAAACTTAAGTATCAAATAATATAAATTAAAATGAGCGAGAATTATTAGAATTAGAAAAGTTTAATGACAAAAAAAAAATTTGAAAGCGAATATAATTATGAGATTGCTCTGATGCGAGTATTCCTTAAGCGAATAACCGTGGTGCCTAAAAAAGGATTTTTTATACAAGTACAGTAGATTTGATCTAAGATAAAAAGTCATTTGCAACTTGGTTTGACTCGATTAAAATATCAAACATCAGAATGGATCCGATCCGAAAATTACTAATGACAATAACTCGAATCTATTTTTAATTTTTGCATATTCAGCGTCTGTTTGGTTTGTAAAAATGTTTCCTATTTTCCTTTCTTGTTTTCATTTCTTGAAAATAATTTTTATTTTCAGAAAATGAAATTTAAGAAATATGTTTGGTTTGGTTTATTAGTTTTTGTTTTCAAAAATCAAAAACAATAAAAATATGTTTGGTTTAAACATTTTATGTAATTTTTTTCTAAGTTGTGAAAAATTTTAATACAACTGTGTTTATACAATAATAAATGTCTTGATTAAGTTTTGAATAAATTCTACTCATTTCTCTTAAGTGAAACTACACATGTTATTCAATTTTTTTTAATCTTTTTACGGTCGAAATAACGAATTAGCTTAGTGATGTAAGATATTGGTGAATTCTCAGTATGATATAGGCTAAAGATAAGATTTTTTATTCTTAATAAACTTGATTAACACAAAAAAATTTTACAATTTTAATATATTTAATTTACTTTCTTTTAATTAACTATGCTAACGATCTTCAATAAGTATGTATGGATTAAGAAAATAAATTGTTTGTGCAAAAGAAGAATTTTTTTTTTGTACTTTTTCCTGTCCTATTTATAGGTTGCATTCTAGAAGAATTTTTTGTCCTATTTATAAGTCACTTTATATTTTTTAGGAGCCATTTATTGATATTTTCTCCTATTTGCTCTTTGTTCATTAATGTAAAATAATACGATATAAAATTCCTAATACAAGATAAAAAGGTAAAATTATAATGTTAAAGTATTTTTTTAAAATTTCAAGAAATCTAATTACCCTTCGTTATATGTGTGATAGGGTTAAATATGACATGTAAATAAGACTGGATGGAGTACTATTAAAAAAAAACCATTATGTATAGTTGATGTGAGTAAGGTGTCATTATTGACAAGTTTTTTTTTAAAAAAAAAAAATCTTGTATTTACGTGTCATGTCACCGGGTTTTCACCAGCTCCATGTTTCCAAAATAATCGGCAGAAAAGGATGAAAACAATATTTATACATTTTCACTTTTTCATCATTTTTAAGAAACATTTTCACAAAATATTTTCATAAAAACCTTTCCATACATGTTTTCAATGGTATTTCCTTTTTTCAATGAAAATGAAAATAGGAAATGGGCCAAACAAGTACGCCCTTATAGCATCCACAACAGAGTCTTGTGGAGATTTTTAAATTCAGATTTTCTTACGGGCTCTCTTTCAAAACTCTGCTAATCTTCAAAATCTGATAGAGACTCTTAAGTTGAGTCTGTAAAATAACAAACTCAACTTAAAACTCTGTGGGACCCGTTTATTGTCCTTTTTTTTTTCTTTTTTACTTTATAATACCCTAATAAACAACTAATAATAATATATAAATAAATATTATTAATAATAAATAAATAATAATAATATTCTTTTTTTAAATAATATTTTCAAATATATACTTTTTCTCTTTTATTCTTAAATATATTGTCTTGTTATGGATAAATAAAAAAATAAATAAAAATACATATTTTTATATTAAAATAAATAATTTGAAATCGATAGTCGTTTGAGGATATACATCCAAAATTATAGGCGACTTCATAATCGCACACAACATTATCAATTGCAAGCGGATTTAATGGAACATTTGTGACAACATTTTGGAGGACAATCAAGAAGAAAACGTTAATTAAATTATAAGAATTTGAATTATATTGTATTTTTTATGTACTTTATAATTTTTATTAGGTACCATACTACCATTAATTATTGTAATGTTAATTTTTATTTAATTTAATATTTAAATATTATTTGGGATTATTTTTATAAATTTTACGTAATTAATATTATTGAAATTATATTACAAAAGTATTATTGAAATAAAATTGTGTATAAAAGTACATAATGATGTAATGCTGATGCATGTTTGCTGAGTCTGGTGTTAAGACAAAATATGAAAAGTCTGAAGTTGAGTCTAATAGCAAAATGATGATGTAATGTTGTTGTGTGAGAATCTGACGAGTCTTAAGTTGAGACTCTGCCGTGATGTCCTTAATTATACCTAAAGACACAAATTTAACTTTGGAGTTGCTGTATTCAATTTGTAAAATTTTACACTAGAATTAACCATTTGACTAAATCATTCAATCAAGGGAGGTGTTTATGTTATGCTAATATTTGGTCTTTAAATCTGTTTTTGTAGGACCATTTTCGAAAACTGCTGTGAGTTACAATGCAGGGTGTAAGACTGCTATGACAAACATAGTTCAAGCATTCCTAATGGCACTTATACTACAGTATTTGGCACCACTCTTTGGTTACACTCCTCTTGTTGCTCTGTCAGCCATTATAGTCTCTGCTGTGTTGGGGTTGATTAATTATACCCAAGCCATTCATCTTTTTAAAGTTGACAAGTTTGATTTTATTATTTGCATGGCTGCATTTCTTGGAGTGGTCTTTGTAGCCATGGATTTCGGCCTCATGCTGTCAGTAAGTACTCAAGTTTTTCATTCTCTCAATTTCTTTTCCTGTTAATTGAGTTGAATTTGCATTATTTTGGAGAACCGAAATCTGATTTAGTTCCTATGTGCCTTCAAGCTTGGTCTTGGTCTGGTTAGAGCAATGTTATATGTGGCTAGGCCTAAGACATGTAAGCTTGGAAAGTTAGCTGATGTTGGTTTATATAGAGATGTTGAGCACTATAATGCATCAACATTCCAAGGAGTTCTGATTGTAAAACTTGGTTCTCCCATAAACTTTGCAAATTCTAACTACGTCAGAGAGAGGTAAATTTTTAATTCACTTTTGGGCCATATGTGATACATATCATCTATACAAACCTAATTCCTTAAAAAATTGTATCAGAATTATGAGGTATGTTAGAAGTGAGGAAGACTCCAATGGAGATATTGTTGAGCATATCATACTCGATTTATCAGGTAAAAGAAAATAAATTCTTTACATATGTATCCGAATTGATCTCTTAGAAATTATAGAATAATTTAGTAATCAGATTATTTTCGAATCTGAAAGAAACACACCCTCTATGCAGGGGTGACATCCATTGACACCACAGCTATTGAAGGATTGTTGGAAACAAAGAAAATCTTTGAAAAGAATGATATACAGGTACATTAGATACATCTCAATATGGGCTATATGAATCTCCCTTGTAGATTAATGATATGAATAAATACAAAGAATTTTAAATAATATATATTTGTGTTTATATATCATATAGATGTCATTTGTAAACCCAAGGCTTGAGGTTTTGGAGAAACTGATATTATCCAAGTTTGTTGGAATGATTGGGGAGGAGTCATTTTTCCTAACACTGGATGATGCAGTAAGGGCAAGTCAAATCTTACTTGGTAAAGCGAAAACAAATTGTACTGATGGGGCAGTTCAAGAAATTAATCATGTCTAAAGTTGAAGGATCAACCTATTTTGCAGAAGGAGAAATTCCTAAGTGTTCGTGGAAGAAAAGAATTTCTCATATAATAATAAATAGCAAGCTTGCCAGTGACATTCAATTATATTAAACAAGCTTGCTCCTGAAACATGAACCTCTCTTGCATTAGAGGCTTACTCGTTTGAAATTGAGTAAGGATGTTTTTGTTCTTTTGTTTTTCTATCATATCCTTGGATGATAAGTGATAACTCTTCGTAAAGCCTAAATTATTGCCAATTCTCCAAATCATTGCATCTGGTGTTAAATATTGCATATGCAGGGTTATCAATCTTAAACACATGCACTCTTGTCAGTCATTGCAACAAATAAGCGGACCTTGACACCACATGGAAACTCAAAATTTTGATGAATCTACTAATTAACTATTACTTATATGTTTCTCATTTTGACAATTGTTTCTTGATTTTAAACTTATTTCACTCGTGCTTAAATTTTTAACTCTCGTCATCGATCTTAAGTGCGGGTCCTTAAAAATAGAGCATACCCCCTCTCGAGCAAAAGTATCTCTGGTATTTGATAATGGCATTATTAAGAGCCCAACAAGCGTGCCAATTGGGCAATTGGATATTGCCCTTGTATGTCATAATCCACAATAGAATTCTCTATATTGCTAGCAATATATACCTTTTTTTTAATACAAAAGACCGCTTGCCACGTATGTGTTCACCAAGAGTCATCTTCTCTCAATACTTTGAACCATTAGCTCTTATACTTGTTTTCTGAGTGATTTGATAATTGAGAGAAAATCACATTCAACTATATATGAGTCTTCTGTAGTCATTTTCCCATACTAATATTTGGAGTCATATGAAGATCCCCCACTATGCAATGGTGTGACCAATCTTTTTGCAGAATCCGCCAAGCCATTTTCCTTCATTGTACCAAAAAATACATCAACATCCAACTAGTCCCGGATTTCCCTTCAAGGCATTGTCAGTATTAAGCTTGAGCCAACTATCCAAGGGAGCTCACCACTGAACGGAGTCTCAACTTTCCTCACTAGACTTGAATTTGTTGTTTTAGTTGCAGTGAGGACACCATTAACCTGCATAAGAATGAAATTCATTAAGTTATATGGATATCTAAATGAATTGAAAGATCTATCGCTAAACAGTTCCTTCAAAGCCAAAGCCAATATAAGCAACATGAAAAGATACTTCCCCAATTCTCACTTGCATAGTTGCCCCAACCTCTAAGCATATTATCATGGCACCAAGTATGTGAATCATTGCTTAAAAAACCATGGATCTCGGTTGGATTAATAAGAGAGTGGCATAGTTAACAAGCTTGTGCACAATAACTCATGTCATGGAGGGTCGTTCCATTGTTCATCAAGCGGTTGTGACCCACTTTCCAAAATTGAAATTTCTATCTCTCTAAGCTATTTGTTTTCCATAAGGACTACGTTCCATGGCCATGGATAATCATATTTTCAGTATTAAAGTTTGCCATAGGCCATAACTGAACCATCATTTTAATTTCCACAAGCTAGAGTCCTTGCTAGATGAAGAGGACGATTGAAGAAGATTATATATATATATATATATATATATATATATATATATATATATATATATCCACGACCATAATTTCCTTTAAGGACTTGGACCCAAAGAGCATACGGTTTTAGAATCACTAAAAGAAAATATCCTTAATGGAATTACTGGAGCTAATTAACATAAGTTATATTTGCATATACCTATATTTCTTCGTTTATTTTTATATTCAGATTGTGCTTAGCTAAATCGCTTTTTACATTCTTAATCTCAGCCCTACGATCATTGTAAAATAATGTCTCAATCATAGCAATCATTTGGCTACCTTTTTTATAAGCATCATTTCAAGCAAACAAAAAGGTGGTCGGAGATTTGAGGATAAAAAAACTAGCCAAAACTGTGCTCAGCTTAACAGAGATTATTTTTTTATAGAAAAATAATTAGAAGCAGGTGCATCATTTGGTTCTAAACGTCTTTGTTGACCTTTTGTATCAAGTATGCGAAATTGCGAACTGAGCTGGCCTTTAAAAGGTTGGGTATTCCTTGTGTTGTAGGGTTACGCGCTTGCAACGAATCTACTTTATCATGGTTTATTTTAGCTTTGTACTTTATAGAATAGAATACAAAAGTTGTTTATTCTAACTAGCCGATAAGTTGAAGCCTCAAGAAAAGAAAAAAAATTAGCTAGCCAATTTCACTCCATCAATCCCATGAATCTATCTATGATGCTTTCTTGATATCAATTCACAAGAGACAAAGAACAGAACGTGAAATGGGGATAAGGCAATTGGGAGAGTATATATTTGTGTGGGTGGCTCTCATGTTCCCCTTAATGATATAGAAGTGTTTTGAGCATTTTTGCTCATACTTTATGATTCTCTGCATCATTGCAAAATGTTTAATTATCTCATAATTTTGTAATGTGTTGTACAATTTTCAAATGTAGATACATTGCATGTTAAGCATGTTCATCTTTTCTAAGCCTAAAAGAAGGGACTTTAGGATTTCTTTCATAATTCTATGTGTTAGAAGAAAATTAACTGTAGCTTCTAGCTTGGAAATTCAATTTCAGCATCTTCAGGAAATTAAAGTTGAATACAGCAAATGTGGTGTTGGTGTAAAACAGGGTTAAGGGACCTCCAAAGCCATCACAAGCTTATGAGACATCTTGAGTTAAGGGACCGCCAAGTTTGTATTATAGTCTTTGGATTCGATACTTATCTTTTACTACCATTTATATCCTTTTACGCTGTTGATATACTCCTCGGTTCTTATTTATCTTACATATTTCAAACAAAACACATCATTTAAGAAATGCAATTATTACTTAGATTTTCAATACATTAATTATGTCTTTTATCACTGTACCTTTTTCAATACATTAAATAGGGGTAAATATGGAAAAAAAAATAGCATTTATTACACTCTTAAAATCATCAAAAGGACATATAAAAATAAACAACAAAAACTTCTCCAAACGACACTTAGAGTATTTTTTTTTTTTAGGATTATGTAAACTTTGTTGGGCCAAAAAGCAACAGAAGTTAGCTTTCAATTAACATTTTAATAGGATGTTGGGCCATATAATGATAAAGTTGATTATATGGCCCATATGGAGAAAGGGAGTAGGATAATTATAGTTAGATAATTAAATAAATAGTTATTAAATATTTATAATTCTAGAAGGTTCTTAGTGTTTAGGATTATGCCAAGTGTATGAGTATTATTAGTTTTAGGGTTTTAATATTTGTTATATAAGGATTGTATCCCTTATGCTTTAGAATCAATGAAAAATGATGCAATTTATCTTTATTATCTTTTATTAGCTTTCATAGGAGTAGGAATAGCTTTTAGAATTAATCACTTTTGGTAGGATAGCTTTTAGCTTCCTATCACATTTATATCCTCTATGTTGTTGATATATTGGTTGAAAATTTGATTACCGAGGTTTTTTCAACAACAAAATGGACAATAATTACATACCGAAAATTTTCAATTTTTGAGCCAATCTTAAGCCACAAAGTTAGTGACATTTTGGATTTTTCCTTGGTACTTGTGAAGAAAAAAAGTTATTGTACCCTCTAAAATTAATTCAATTAAATTGTGACATGTGTACAGTGTACTTGCATGCCACATAAGATAAGCACATATACTATTTACAAAATGTACAATTAAGTTCCTTAAGTATTTATGTAATAAAACATCCTCGAGACCTCTCCTTCATAGAACATGATTTTCATTTCTTCTTCGTCGAGACCTGTCCTTTAATCCCTCGGCCCAACTTCATCTTCTTTCCACATTTCATGCAATTCATCACTCATTGATTATTCAAGCCACCATTGTCGTTGAAAGCCCAAATATATTTTTTAAAATCAGCACATGTCATAATAACCACATCCTTGAATTACATACAGACTCCTTATTACGAAAAAATGCCGCAAGGCTCAAAATCTTCCATGCATGATCGGTATATGTCACAATAACCACATCTTTGAATCATATCCATGGTGAACAGTGAGTGAATCAACGACAATGAAAAGAAGATGAAGTTGGGTTATTGAAGGACAAGTCTCGACGAAGAAGAAAAAAAATCATCCCTTGATGAGAAGAGATCTCTAGGATGTTGGAGGGAGATTAGAGTGGGCCTTTGATTTGAACAATGTTTTATTTACATAAATATCATAGAAATTTAATTACAAAGTTTATAAATTATATATGTCTATATGATGTGGCATACGTACAAGTCCGCATATTACAATTTGATTGGATTAATTTCAAGAATATTTATAGTATTAATTTTGGATTGTTGTTATGTAATCTTATGTTGAATCAATGATACTTTGTCATCTAATATGCAATTTTGACTTTCTTAAACAATGAGTTAGGTGACAAAGTATCATTGGTTCAACATAAAATTGCATAACAAAACCCAAAATTAGGTTGCAGAAATAATTCCCTAATATCAAAAGGTGTAGCAACCATTTTTCTCTAAAAGATATCGAAATAATATTTCCCTAATTTCACGTTAATTAACTCGTGTGTTGAGTATTATATGGAAAAAAAATTTGATGCTTTTTTTTTAATTATATTTTTGTTATTTATTGTTAAGGTATATGCACTAAGCGGAAGCACAGGATCAAATCAATTGGAGAATTAAAGAGAAGTTAATAAAATAAAATTGGAAAAAAAAATAAAATAAGAATGTAGGAACTTTCTATATGAGAAAATGGGAATGTGAGAATGGGAATGTATTGAAAAACATAACAGCACCTCCTTTATATAGGAGAGCAGAATGGTTTGTAACCATTCATGTTACATGAGGTGAAAAAATAAAAAATGAATAACATCCAAGGAGAAAATCATGGCAATGCACAATAGCCATTGCTACTATTCACGGTAGAGACATAATCAAGGAGAGCCACCCAACAATCTCCACCTTGGCTCGAATTCAACACTGTTTGTAAAGACCAACAAGTTCTAAGCAATATTGGAACTTAGCCTGTGGAAGTGCCTTAGTAAGCATATCTACTGGATTCTCCGATGTGTGAATCTTTCTCACCACAATTTCACCAAGTGCAACAGTATCTCTGATAAAATGATGTTTCACATCAATGTGTTTGGTCTTGTCGTGATAACGATTATTCTTGGTCAAGTGAATAGCACTCTGGCTATCACAAAACACAATCAAAGTTTCTTGTGCTAGACCAAGTTCGTTGACCAGACCTCGAAGCCAAATAGCTTCCTTTACACCCTCTGTTGCTGACATATACTCTGCTTCAGTGGTAGATAATGCAGTAATAGATTGAAGCGTAGCCTTCCAACTGATAGCACAATCACAGAGATTAAATATATAACCAGAAAGAGATCTTCTTCGATCAAGATCACCACCATAGTCTGAATCAACAAAACCTACAATGCCATCAGTTCTAGCCTTGCTTCTGTCAAACACCAAACCGACATCTGAAGTACCTTTCAAGTATCGGAAAATCCATTTGACAGCATTCCAATGATCCTTCCCAGGATTATGCATGTATCGACTCACCATGCTCACAGCATAGGCTAAATCGGGTCTAGTGCATATCATAGCATACATAAGACTACCAATTGCACTAGCATAAGGAACGTGAGACATATTCTCCACCTCTTCCTCTGTCTCTGGGCAAAGGTCTGATGATAATTTGAAATGTGCAACAAGTGGAGTAGAAACAGGGTTGCAGCTACTCATATTGAACATATCAAGCACTCTCTCAATGTATTTATGTTGAGATAAGAACAATTTACCAGCTTGACGATCCCTTCGAATCTGCATGCCAAGAATCTTCTGAGCTGCACCTAATTCTTTCATCTCGAACTCATTACTAAGTTGAGTTTTTAATTTTCTGATTAAAGTCTTGTCACGTGATGCTATCAGCATATCATCAACATAAAGTAACAAGTATACTAAAGATCCATCGGGAAACCTTTTGAAATAAACACAATCATCATATTGACTTCTAGAATAACCTTGCCCAATCATAAAAGAATCGAACCTTTTATACCATTGCCTCGGAGCTTGCTTTAGGCCATACAAAGATTTCTTTAGGCGGCATACAAGATGCTCCTTACCAGGAACAACAAATCCCTTGGGCTGATCCATATAGATCTCTTCTTCCAGCTCTCCGTGCAGAAAAGCTGTCTTCACATCAAGTTGCTCTAATTCCAAATCAAACAGAGTAACAAAAGCAAGCAGAACACAAATAGAGGTATGACGAACAACATGTGAGAAAATTTCATTAAAGTCAATACCTTCTTTTTGAGTAAAGCCTTTGACAACAAGTCGTGCTTTGCATCTAGGATCTTCTACTCCGGGAATGCCTTCTTTCTTCTTATAGACCCATTTACATCTTAAAGGTCGTTTGCCATGTGGAAGCTCTGACAAATTCCATGTATTGTTCTTATGAAGACTCTCGATTTCTTCATTCATAGCCACTAGCCACTTCGAGGAATCAGCACAGGACACAGCTTCAGTATAGCTGGTAGGCTCTACAACGTCATTGATCTCTTGTGCAACAAACAATGCATAAGCAATTAAATTATTGCTATTAGTGTATCTAGCTGGCATTTTAATTTGTCTTCTAGGTCTATCTCGGGCAAGAACATAATCATCTTCTTGTGGCTGGATAGGAGAAGTGGCACTGACGTCATGTTCACAATCATCATCATCATCACTTTTAGGTTCATCAGGAGATGAATTTGGGGTTGTAGTGGTAGACTTCACTTCCAACTCCACCTTCTCGCTAGTACCCTGCAAATTACTTGTACTGGTAGAAGAAGACACAGAAGAGTGTTTTCCAGAAGATAATAACGCATCCTCGTTAAAAGTCACATCTCTGCTAAAAATTAATTTTCTTGATTTTGAATCAAAACACCATAAACGATATCCTTTAGACTCAGATGAATAGCCAAGAAAAATTCACTTCACAGCTCTTGGAGCTAATTTGCCATCATTGACATGTGCATATGCAGGACACCCGAAAATTCTCAAATTAGAATAGTCAATAGGATTACCTGACCATATTTCTTCTGACATTTTGAAATCAAGTGCAGAATGTGGAGAACGGTTGATCAAGTAATATGCAGTAGATGCTGCCTCGGCCCACAAATCACGTCGATGTCATAACCCTGCATTTGAAAGCATACAACGAGCCTTTTCTAATATAGTTCTATTCATTCTCTCTGCAACACCATTCTGCTGGGGCTTACTTGGAATGGTTTTATGTCTAGCAATACCATGATGTGCACAGAAGCCATTAAAATCACCTTCACAAAACTCTAGACCATTGTCTATTCTGAGCTTCTTGACCTTCTTTCCCATTTGGGTTTCAACGAGAGTTTTCCACTTCTTAAAAGTGGGAAAAGTCTCATTTTTATATGTAAGAAAATAAACCCATACCTTACGAGAAAAATCGTCAATAAGAGTCATCATATAGCGGTGTCCTCCATGAGAGGGTACTTTAGAAGGACCCCAAAGATCAGAGTGAATGTAGTCAAGAATACCTTTTGTGCGGTGAGTAGCAGTAGAGAAAGTGGCTCTTTTCTGTTTCCCAAAAACACAATGCTTGCAGAACTCCAGCTTTCCGGGAACATGTTTTCCTAGATGACCCAGCTTGCTCAAAAGGTGCAAGCCTTTTTCACTCATATGGCCCAAGCGCATGTGCCATAATTTTGTGTCATCATTATTGGTCATGGAAGAGGATACCGCTGTTAAACCTGTCACAACTGAGCCTTGCAAGACTTATAAGCTACCAATTCGGTTAGCTTTCATCAAGAGAAGGATACCTTTTGAAACTTTTAGGACTCCACCTTCAGCTGAATACTTGCACCCAAGAGACTCGAGGGTGCCTAGTGAAATTAAGTTCTGTTTCAAGTCAGGAACATAGCGAACTTTAGTCAAAGTCCTAACAATACCATCATGGGTCTTGATTTGAATAGTACCTATTCCAGCAACCTTGCACTGAGCATCATTGCCCATCAAGACAACACCGCTATTAATAGGCTCAAAACTTGAAAACAAGTCCCTATAAGGACACATATGAAAGGTACACCCAGAATCAAGAATCCATTCGGTTTTGCTCCTTTTATCAGAAGCAACAACGGATAACAAAATATCACTATCAAATTCTTTTTCAACATTTGCGGCTTCAGCAGACTGTGGAGGCTTTCCTTTTCCTTCCTTTTCTTGTTTTTTCTTTAAGATATAACAATCGGAAATATCATGCCCTGGTTTCTTGCAATAGCGACAGAATTTACTGGATTTGTGGCCCTTAGATTTAGACCTGAACCTTCTATTACTGGTATTCCATCTTTCTTGAGTTCTGCCTCTGACATTCAGACCTTCACCTCTATCCTCGGAATGAACTTCTAAATCAAATTTTTCTTTGGACAATAAATTGAATTTAACATCTTCGAATGATAATGTTTCATTGTTACCATACAACATTATTTCTTTGAAGTGTTTATAGGTGGAAGGCAAAGAGACAACCAATAAAACATCTTTATCCTCATCGTCAATTTTAATATCCATGTTTTCCAAATCCATGATAATGGAATTGAACTCATCAAGATGAGATTGAATAGATGTACCTACACCCATGCGGATCGTATATAAGCGCTCCTTGAGACGTAGCTTATTTGTGAGGCTTTTGGTCATAAATAAAGTTTCTAACTTTAACCATAATCTCGCGGTTATAGTTTCATTTGCTACCTCACGGAGAACCTCCTTGGATAAGCTAAGTTGCATTGTTGAAAGCGCCTTTTCGTCCAATTCGTCCCATTGCTCGTCAGTCATAGAAGCCGGTTTCTTCAACTTTCCATCTAACGCTTTTTTTAATCCGTTCTGGGTAAGAACGGCCTTCATTTGGACACGCCAAATAGAAAAGCTAATTTTGCCGTCAAACTTCTCGATGTCAAATTTGGTAACAGTAGACATTTTAAATTCTCAATTGAGTAAGTGCTCTAGATACCACTTGTTAAGGTATATGCACTAAGCGGAAGCACAGGATCAAATCAATTGGAGAATTATAGAGAAGTTAATAAAATAAAATTGGCAAAAAAAAAAAATAAATAAGAATGTAGGAACTTTCTATATGAGAAAATGGGAATGGGAGAAGGAATGCATTGAAAAACATAACAACACCTCCTTTATATAGGAGAGCAGAATGGTTTGTAATCATTCATGTTACATGCGGTGAAAAAAGAAAAATGAATAACATCCAAGGAGAAAATCATGGCAATGCACAATAGTCATTGCTACTATTCACGGTAGAGACATAATCAAGGAGAGCCACCCAACATTTATCTTATTTTTAATATTCACTATGGTTCCTAATCTTTTTTTTTTAAAATTTATTTTGATCCTTTATTTTTTTTTCAAAAAATTTAATTTGGTCCTTTCGTCATAATAATGTTAATGTTAATTAGTTTTGCATGGAATATTTACACCGATTATCGTTCCATTAATAGAGCTTGACATATATTCCTACGATTCCATCGATAGAGTCTCGACTGCCATCTTCATTTATAATTCTATCACATTGTCATCTCTGTCTATATTCATTAATCATCATCGCAGACAGATTACTCCATCATTGATAAAGCTACACCATTGTTCCTAGCCTTTGTCTAGTGGTGGTCTGAAATTTTTTCATACTTGTGACATTTTCCATTTTTCGATAATAAATGTGAATATTTCGAGATAAGTAACACTACTATGGCAGAATGATCAAGTTGAATTCTTTGAAACAAATAAAGGATCAAAATAAGTCAAAAAAAGATTAAGGACCAAATTAAATCTTGAAAATAAGATGAAGAACAAAAAATTTAATCAAGCCTTTTTTTCAATGATATTCATGCACTTTTCTAATTTTTATTTATGAAAATTCTTTTTTTATCTTGTTTTCAATTTCATATTTTATCCACTTATGCGCTACCGTAAATAATCTGACATCACATGTCTAATCCCATCATAATTGTTGTCAAATCCAGATTTACTTATGACATTTGTTCCGGCAACACGATGGTATTCTTGACCTAAATAATTTTCCTAAAAATGATTATAGATACCATTATCTTCTACTTGCCCGAAGAAAAAAAAATAATAATCAAAGTATCACCCATATTATATGTGTTAATCGAAAGAATATATTATGATGATACAAAGAATAAAAAGATTACCATAATAACATTTATTTTAAGGGTATTTCTATCATGCAATCCAAATTTGGATGGTTGCTATGCAACCTTTTCTTAAACCAATAAGAAGTTGCCACCTATGCCATGTCATTATTTGAAGTAGTTAAAATTAGTTTTTTGCAATTTAGTCCAACATAAAAAGTAAATTAAAAATTTAGTCCTTTGTACCTATAGACAAATTATAATTTTTAATTTAAAATTTATCTATAGGTACAAAAGACTAAATTTTTAATTTACTTTTTATGTTGGACTAAATTGCAAAAACTTAATTTTAACTAAGTTTAAGAAAAGATTGCATAACAACCATCCAATTTTGGATTGCATGATAATAACTCCCTTATTTTAATCGCCATATCTACCCGAAACCATATCATACTCGTGTAGCACATTACGAGCAAATCTTGTTTGCTAGTGTCATTCCTTTCAACTTTTTATTTGAAAGGCATATAAGTTAAGCTGATGGTGAATTTTATTTGGTTCTTGATTAGCATCCTCAAAAATGAACTATTATTGAACAATAGCACTGCATACATGCATAATAACATTCGATAGTAAAGGATACAAACATTTACTTGTACAAGAATTATAGGATTATTGTACTCCTTCCTATCTTTATTATGGATTATATTTTAGAAGATATTTTTGGTTTTGATTATAAGTTATTTTCCCTTTTTATATATCATTTATTGTTTTTTCCCTTATTAAATATTTTAACAATCTACGTTTTTTTTCTAGTAATAAGTGCTAATTTTTTAAAAAAGTTGAGAAGATAAAATTATAATGTTATACTATAATATATTATCATAGAATTTAGAAAACTAACTATTTTTATTGATATGTATAATTCAATTAAGTATGCTCTATAATAGGGGTGTAAGTGGTTCGGTCTTTGATCGCAAGACCGATGAGATTGAATCAGACTGAACCAAAAAATATAGTCCGATCTGGTCTCGTGATCTGGTCCGATCTTAAAATTTTCAGCCCGTTGCTTTATGGTCTGGTTCAAGATCTCATAATTTTTAAAATCGTTGGGACCGGACCAAACCGGTTACTTTAAAAATTCAAAAAAAAACGGTACAGTGCTCAACCCTCACTAACACAACTCCTCGCTACTTAGTTACTATATTTCTACCTATTGCCGCTCTCTTCTCCTTCTCCCATCCCTCACTCATTTTTCTTTTCCTCTCAGTTAGTTTTAGCAAGTGTCATCGTCGCCGCTCCCTTCACCGCTCCCTTCTGGTCACTCTCTCTCACTCACCCTTGCGCAGTCAACCTTACTCAGTCACCTTATTAGTGCTTTCTCGCTGTACTGCCATGGCTAACGGCGGCGCCACCATTCTCATCACTCTGTAGCCTTTTTTCGCTCTGCTATTTAGTGAAGATAAATAAATTAGTTAATAATTTTGTCCTTGATTAGTTGATTTTCCCTTTGATATTAATTCGGTTTTGCCCTTGATTTTCAATTGGGTTTTGTTGTTTACTCTAAAACCATGTGTGTCATTCTAAATGTAGTTTATTTGTTCTGGATTTAGTTTGTTGTATTGTTGGCACTTGATAGACTTATTGAATATTGATGAATACCCAATTCAGTGTTGAACTATTTTGGGAACTTGGCCCTTTATTTAGTTTTATATATCTTTGGCGGTTGACCGAATTTTGGATGAATTCACAATTCAGTGATGTTATTTGTAATTTTGTATTTATGT
The DNA here is from genome assembly GCA_037953625.1 of Crotalaria pallida. NCBI lineage: Eukaryota > Viridiplantae > Streptophyta > Magnoliopsida > Fabales > Fabaceae > Crotalaria > Crotalaria pallida. Next base: position 96,341,791 of record CM075655.1, read on the forward strand.
AATTTTGCAATTTTGTTATTTGTAAATTTATATCTATGTGTTAAATAAACTGGACCAGATTAGACTATTTATTAACGGTCTGGTTTTTATACATAAAATATATTAATATTGAATTAGACTGGACCATGTTAATTTAATTGATTCGATCCCTAATATTTGTCAATAACCAAATCGGATCGGAGCGTTATATCACTGCTCTTTAATAAAGATGGGATAAAGTATAATTGTATAAGTTAGGAGTTTTTTTTTAATATTAAGGTTTTTTTTTAAGGGAATATTAAGGTTGAAATTACGAAGATTTATAAAATTATTTCTATGACTTGATATTATTCAACAAGTGGTGGTCCGCAACTTTTAGTAAAATCTTAAATTATACTGAGGCTACTTTAGTCATTTAGCACCCAAAATGCTCAGGTGGAAAGGCGTGGAGCGCGTTGACAATGAAGCTATGCGGACGCGGTGCACCACAACGACGACGATCCAGCCAGGCAGGACATGACGCGTGGGTCCCAATCATAACAGTTACGCTGATTGTCGCTTTCGTCCGGCATTAGACATGTTTTCTTCATCTGCCATGTTTGGTGGGTCCCAGCTCCAGAGGCGTACGATCACAACATCTGGTGCAGATGCGCTACACGTTAGCGCCTTCACTGAAGTGATATAAAGTCACGCAAGTTACTGTTTCGTATATGAAGTTCATCTGCCTCTCACCCACTTTCATTTTCACTTCGAATTATTATTGCTGTACTATTTTTAATTGTATTTTCTAAATGGGAGAAAGACAATTTTTAAGAAATCAAATATAGTAAATATTTACGATGATGTGTATATGGATTGGATTTTGGTCATTTTGCTTCCATATATTCAATTTATCCACGTTATTTTATGGGTAGCATACAATATTTGCACACGCGTATGTGTTTATGTTGATGTGACGTTTAGATATCAAAAGTTAACGGATTTTTAATAATGACATAGACCGAAAACCAAACAAAATTTCATAACAATTAAGGATGAGTCAAAGTCAAAAAAAACTTTCTGGACCAAAACCAAAATACTTTCAACTTTCAAGAAAAGACATATATAAACCTATTTCTTTCCTCTCAATATTTTCTACATCTCAATATAAGATGTATACAGTCCTTTTGTATTTATCATTACCTTCTTATTATTAATAAATCACATATTTTCTTTGTTTACATAATTTAATGTTTATTCTTAATTACTTAATCATAAACTTAGTATATTTAATATTTTTTAAAATTGTAAATTTTTTTATTACTCCCTCCATCCATACATATATAAGACCATTTTAGTAAATTTCACATTCATTAGATAAATTGATTAATTTAGTTAATGATATTGAAAATGTGAATATTTGATATGTATTTTTAAAACTATCCTATTAATAGTATTGAGAATCTAAAAAGTGTTAAATAAATATGGGTCTTTATGAAAAGAAGTAATTAATTATCATTGAAAATTAGTATAAGATCTTATAAATAGGAACAAAATAAAAGTCTAAAAATGGTCTTGTATATAGAAACTGAAATAATATTTTAGATTTAATTCGAAAAAAATATTTATATTTTTTTTTATCAATTTAACGAAACTAAGAGAAATAAGGAGTTGATTCAACTCGGTAAAGCGCAATTAATCCATAAGTATCATACAAGATAAAAAAAAATTACTCCCTTCGATTTTATTTGTAGGTTATATTTTAAAAGAATTTTTTATCCTATCTATAAGTTATTTTGTATTTCTTAGAAATTATTTATTCCTCTTTTTTTTTATTTGTCATTTTCTCATTAATGTGAAATAATACAAGTTAATAAGGTAAAATTGTAATATTAAAAAAAAATTTTAAAATTTTAAGAAATATAATTACCTTTTTTAATCCATGTGATATGATTAAATATGACCTATAATCTTTGTTTTCGAGAGAAGAGTTATTGTGAAAATCCCTCACTCCATTAAGTTCGTTGATTATTTTTCATAAAGTAATTTACTTAGTTGAATGTATTTAATTTTCTCAAAATATATAAAAAAAAATATAGTTACATTAAGAAAATTGTATTGAGAATAAAACAAAACTTAAATAAAATTACTACTTTTTAGAAATATTTAAAAAAAAAATTGTATGAAGAATATAAAATTAATTAACTTTTTCTTATATTTGAAATCAAGATAAATATTTTATTTTTCTTATAGTATTAGACAGCAGAATGAGTATAGGATAACACAAAAGGGGAAATAAAAAAGAAAGAGAAATGTTGCTTGCTTATCTTTGTGGCCTTTAATATGCTTAATGGGTGTGGATAAATCTTCCTAATACGACTTACGAGTACTAATTTCCACTCTTTTCGTTTGAATTTGCACATTGTTTTAGGAGTTTCATATGAATTAAAAAAGTTATTTAATATTTCAATTGTAAAGAAAAATATTAGATAATTTTATTATAATATCCTTATATTGTATTAATTATCACTATTTTCACATATTTCAATATGTTAAATGCAAGGTTAAAGTTGGAAAAAATTAATTAATGCATTATCGAATTCCTAAAACGACAAATAATTTGGAATAAGTTAAAAGTTAAAGTAACGAATAAAGTAGAACGGAGGGAGTAGAATTTTGTAATCCACTTCCTCCGCTTTTAAATATTATATGCAAGAAAACCAACTTCACATTTATTAAAGAAGCTAGTTGAGTACATTTAATTTTCTCAATTTCATAAAAAAAATAGACTACTTTAGGAAACGTGTATTGGGAATGAAACATAAATTAGATGATACATCCATTTTATCGAGATATTTTAGGAATAATTGTATTGGAAATAGAAAGCGAGTTAAGTTTTGCTTATATTTGAGACTATTAATAAAGTATTTTTATTTACTTATATTTGAAACCGAATGGAGTATTGTCTTAGGGATAATGTTTAAAGAATTAAAAATGTAAAGTTTACTTAGAAAATAATACATTTTAATGCTAAAAGTGAACCAATAAAGCCCGACATAATTGTAGATTATTGAGCTCCTTAAACATGATATCAGAGGTTCAATCCATGTCAAGAGTATGGAAAAAACTTTGTTGGTAGAGGTAAAACCCACTTCGGTGATCCCTACGTCTTGGAAAGGATTAGTCTTCGTCTGTCGGCCGGAAGATACTTTGAATGTACATAAAAAAAAAAGGCTTAATTATCTCATAAGTTCCTGAAGTTTGGGGTACTTTTGCCAGATACCCTTATCCTTTTTTTCAATGTTTATGCCCTCAAACTTATCTCTGGTTTGCTATTTGCCCCTTTGACAGATTTCGGCCAGTTTTTGCTATATTTATGCCCTCAAACTTATCTCTGATTTGCTATTTGACCTTGTGACGAATTTCATCCAATTTTTGCAATGTTTATGCCTTCAAACTTATCTTTGATTTGCTATTTGCCCCTATGACGGATTCCAATTAGTTTTTGCACATGTGGACCACCAAGGTCCTAGTCACCCTAACCAGAACTCTTCATCTTCAACCTTCTCCAACCACTAGAGCTTCAACCATCATATTGTCTCCCTGAAATAAGCAAATGACCTAGTCGCAGCGATAAACACGTGGGAAGCCTGTCATCTCCCGTCAACCATGTTATGATCGTACGACAATCCAATTTGACTATAAACAACGCCCAAGTTGAACAGCACGAAAGCCTTCTCAAGGTGAATGTTCTCTACTGAGAGGACTTGTTCTTCTATTTGAAAGCATCGAACCAGACGAAGGTGAGAGAGTTGACGTGGCTTGGATCGGGTGAGATAGGGAAGCGATTTTCGACGAGGTAGAGGGATTTGAAGTAGGACTGGAAGAGGTCAAAGCGGGAGGGGAGGGGAGGGAGGGATCAAGATGGCGCTCGATTGTCGGAGTGGAGCTGCTTTAGGGTTTGGAGATCATCCTCGAGTTTTTGGCGGCAGTGGTTGTATGGTGGTGGAAGCTAGTGGGGTGAGATATGGTGACGGAGACAGTACAGTGGATGGAGCATTGGTGGTTGGAGAAAGGTTGAAGATGAAGAGCTCTGGTGAGGGTGATTAGGACCATGGTGGTCCACGTGTGCAAAAAACTGGCTAGAATCGGTCACAAGGGCAAATAGCAAATCGAAGATAAGTTTGAGGGCATGAACATTGCAAAAATTGGCCGGAATTCGTCACAGAGGCAAATAGCAAACCAGACATAAGTTTAAGGGTATACACATTGGCAAAACTGGCCAGAATCCGTCATATGGGAAAATAGCAAACCAGAGATATGTTCGAGGGCATAAACATTAAAAAAAAAGAATAAAAGTATCTGACAAAATTACTCCAATTATCAGGAACTTGTAACATAATTAAGCCTAAAAAAAAATTGAAAGTGAAAATTTTAATTTTTTACTATTTACTGAACATTTTTAGATTACTATCTTTAAGATAATCAACGTGTAAATTTTTAGATTACTTGATATTTTAGGTTGGTAAATTTAAGAAAAATGTTGATAATCGGCATGTAAGGTGTTGGTAACTCTTATCAAATGTTGGTAGCTTATGTGTGTTTTATATAAGTGTAGTATTATAACACATTGCTCAATAGTTTCATCTTTGAACTCTGCAGTAAGTTCAACAACATCATAGAAATGTTTGCACAACTTATCATAATGTCTTAAAAGTGTTGTTGTTTTGTTTTGGCTTAATTATGTCACAAGTCCCTGAAGTTTGGGGTACTTTTGCCAAATACCCTTATTCTTTTTTTTTCTGATGTTTGACTCCCCAAAGTTATTCTGAGTTTGTAATATACCCATACTACCAATTCTGGCCAATTTTGCTGACATGTAACATCAGAATCCTGGTCAGAGGGCCAGGAGGTTAGGCACCTGGTGCCCCGTGGGTGAAGATCCTTTTTTTGTAAATTAAAAAAACTAAAAAAACTTAATATTTTTATATTTTTAGTTAAATAAAAAAAAGAAAAGAAAGGATTGAAGAGAGATCGTCTTCGCCCATGTGACATCACACAACACCACATGACCAATCTCCTGCGTCTGATTAGGATTCATATGTTACATGTCAGCAAAATTGGTCAGAATTGGTAATAGGGGTATATGACAAACCCAGAAGTAACTTCAGCGAGTCAGACATTGAGAAAAAAAGAATAAGGGTATCTGGCAAAAATACCCCAAACTTCAGGGACTTGTGACATAATTAAGCCTTTTGTTTTTATTATTGTAGAGGTGTTATGCAATGGATTATTTATATCTTTGGAGAAGTGCTTTTGTTATAATGGTAACTGTTAAAAAAATGTTGGTACCCTTATTATAAGTTGTTGGTCATGATTGAGAAATGTTGGTAACTTTTATGTACCTTTGGATTGTCATTGCTTAGTAGTTTCTGAAAATGAGCCATAAAGAAAACAATTTTCAAGAACTCCAATGAAAAGATGAGGATAATAACTCAAAGAGTCGAAATGAAAGTTATATATTGTGTCAATTGTTTACTATTGGTCAACCTTTTTTTAAAAATAAATGTCAATTAATGAATGATATATAACCAATTTACAACAAATTTTTGGTACAATGTGTTCTCCTAAACGATTGCATGAAGTAATCAAAAAGTTATCTAAAACCCAACTGAAGCACATAAGAAAAATGGATTTTGGTTCTCTATAACAGGTTGATTGCACAACATTAGACATATATATTTCTTGAGCTAGTAAAGAATTTTGACGCAAGTCAACATTGTATGGTTGTTAAAGATTCAAGACTTATGTTGAACCATATAGACGTGGGCAAGGTATTGGGCATTCCTGACTCTGGTATGACAACCCTTTATGTATTATTGCATTTAATTTTAACGTTTTTCACATTATGATTTCTGTAACACCCCGGTTCATCTACAAAATATAAATAATAACAAAAGTGGTACAAAAATAATTAAACAACTGCAACTTAAATTGAGGAAACCAAATTTTCCTTTTCCAACATATGATTTATAAACGATTTGGGGTTTTCCAATTATAATACAAAGAGAAGTAAATAGAGTTTATTTCTTTCGACTCTTCCGCTGCGACACTCTGATTTTCAAGCTTCTTCGACATTTACCTAAAATGTTAACCACTAAGGGGTGAGACATTTTCAAAACACCTTGAATTAAAAGATAGTATATAGCTCATATTAACAATCTAGGAATAACAACTAAATCAAGTGCTACTAAAATACACAACACAATAACTAGCACATAGTGCAATGCATGGGCGCCACTCGACCAATCCACCACTCGACCAATCCACCACTGGATCCATCACATTCGTATCCCATCCCAGGATACTATACACACATAATCACATCATACTCATGGGATCCATCTTGGATTGGCTCAATCATCTCTGTACTCAAATCTCCCATGTCACAATCACATATCCAGTCTCACAACACCACCCTTCACTCCTGGGATAGACGAGTCAGGAGTAAGCGTCTCGCAACTAATGCTTGCACAATACTTGGTCAATCCGGGTCCAAGTACAACTCAGGAGGATGCCCGAGTTGGCTATAGCTAAGACCACCCTCCGCGGCCCTGAAATGCTTAAGTGACCGTCCGAATTGTAATGATTACGGCAGAACCGATCCCCAGCGCGGGTAGCTAGCCCGGCCCCATGCGTAGGATCAAGGCCCTACTCACTACAATTCCCCATGTAGTCACTGGATCACTCTCATACCTAGGTTCCATGAACCGTCTTGTAAGTCTATCTCATACCCTAACGTCCGACCTCAACTCCATGCCATGATGCATGATGGTTAGGATTATTGGAAAAGAAGTCAATAGTCGGCACTCCTTCGGTTTTTCATAATAAAACGTGGTACTTGATACTTACTTAACCGGTTATTGGAATCGACTAACCGGTCAAGTTAGTATCGAAGTACATTCTCAATTCATTCGTCGTATAATACGGCATTGACTTCTTTTACAATAACCTTAACCCGGTCTCTATAGCATCTACATGCTCACACACAATATCCACACGATCAATATGCTCAGGACTAAACAATAATTCCAACAACAACCACAACAACAACAACAACACCCATAATACCAATAAACCATGAAACAACGATAAACAACAAAACAACAACCAACAAAATAGCCAATAAACCAGCCGACATACACAGGTATGTCTCAGAGTACAATAATATAAATCAACTCCCTAGGGTTCTTCACTTTCACTCATATAGCAAAAAGAGTGGTTTTACAATAAACATTTCAATAATGATGAAAAATCAACCAATAATAAACTAATCACCCCTAACCCAACTCTAAACAAGAGATAAAACACTACCCACACTCCAATTTAACTATTATTCCCAAATCCTATTATGAACCCTAACTATCCTTAACTCAAAGTTCAGAAAAGTGTCTCCCCCTTACATTATAGGAAGAGGAGGCTCGATTGAAGCTCCATGGATCTTAAATATATCCCCGATCTACTTGGATCTCAACTGCCTAGACCGATTTCCACTTGGTTCCATGGTTGGAGGAGAGAGAAAGAGCCCTAGGAGAGAGAAAGCACCATGGGAAGAGAGGGAAAGCTTGCAACAAGAGGGAGGAAGTGATTTGGTGTGGGATCTAACCAAAACTTAGCTTGAATCCATGGGGAACGGTTGGAAATGGAGTTTGGTGGCTTGGGGAGGGTTTTGGTGCGGAGAAGGGAGGAAGAAATGAGGCTGGCTGCACCAAAATGGCGCCTGGTGCGTCTTATAAAGACCAGACGCGCCTGGGCGGGGACCTGGGACGCCTAGGCGCCAAGCTCCCTGAATTTGGGAGTTTCAGACTGGTCTGCTCGCCTGGGCGCACGCCCCATTTTAAATGGGATAGTTCGCATTCAAAATGTCATATCTTCTTCGTTAACCGTTAGATCTTGCTAAATTTGGAGGCAAGCTCCCTAAGACCCTCATCTTCACATACAACGGTGGAATTTGGGTTTCAAGCTGTATATCTTTTATTCTAAATTTCCTATTATTATGCGATTCTAACACTAAAACTAACACACACATCAATTAAAACACATTAATCACAAACACAAAAACAAACAAAACTATAAACAAGGTTTTATTTCTACCCTCTAACATTCCCTATCTAGTACCTATCTGAACCCACTATTGGGACGACCCTCTATCCTTACAAATTACAGGTTGCTAACGCTCGAGGCTAAACCATGTGATCGAATAACATCGGACGCTTTATCGGACCTAATTATTTCCGGCATTCTAATCGAACTCGATTTCTAGGAGATCCTCCACTCACCCAAAAACATTACCCTTAAAGGCATTCTAAACCTTCCTTATAACTCTCTAACCAATTACTCGACCGAGAGCAAGACACTAGGGACACACTCGGACTCTTGCCAATTCCTGGCACTTAACACAAACAACAAACTCTAGTCGAGCAACCATCTAACCGCATACACCCCAAGAATCATAATCAAACTCATACATTGAAATCATATCTACATATACCTATATATATATTTAGAAAATAGTTATAAACCGTTACTCATAACTCGACTCCACATAATTAAATATGTTCATAAATATAATTATTAAATTTAGAAAATTCAGATTGTTTCAATTTCCTTGGGAATTGCTGAACTCAATTTTAACATTTGTTCTTTATTTGAACATGACGGACATGGAAATCTCAAAGTCCGTTTCAGATTCTATTTTCGAGAAGGGAAAAATTGAAAGATTTCAACAATACCTCAAATGCAGAGCTGGAGAGAATAACTAAAGTTAGAGAAATCGGTAATTGTAGACGTACATAGTTATAAAATATAATTGGAGTCAGTTGGTGTTTGATTATCTTGTGGAGGAGATTATGAAATAACAAAAGAAATCATCAAAGAAGAGCATAAGGGGCGCACCTTTTTTCTTGAAAGTATGATATGCGTGTACTATATTCTTGGTGTTTTTTTTTCATTTAGGAAAGTATTGCTATTTTTTTGGTAACCAACAAGTATGTATATAATTTTTTTATAAGCAAGTACGTGATTAAGTTATTGTATGCTTGTGATATAGGTTATATATTTCCAAAGACGAATCATATGATCCATGTGTTCCTCTTGAGCGTCCTTATGTTAAAGGGTGGAATAAGAGCAACCTCCAAATGTGTGTTTTCGAAGAGAGTGGTGATCCTTAGGTATATATTAATTTTTAATTTATTATTCTTGCGAAAGCATCCTATAACCTAGTGGTTTTCAACATGAATCATGAAATATGACATGTTTTCACAATAAATGTTTTTATGGTCTTTTGTACCTAAAGATGAAGACGGGTTCATTTGTTGATATAAATATTGAATCTTTGAAGCATGTGGTATATCTTTGTGTAGCTTTGATTTGGTCCATTATTTTGTGTGAAGATGTTGCTTGGATTATTATAACACAATAATTTCTTGTTTAGATCACCCGATATGTTATGAAAAAAAATGTCTTTGTGTATTGAAGCCGAGGGGTGATGTATTCATGGCAAGCAGTTTTAGTTCCTACTGTTTTAGCATGCACACATCACCTAACTTGAATGATAAAAGTGATGTTGACCATTATGAGGATGAGGCATCTGCAGGTGATGATATTGATGATGACCTCCATGATGAAATTGACCCACCTAATAAGGATGAGACATCTGAGAGTGAATCAGAAGAAGATAACACACAACCAGATTATATTACGCCGCACAATGATTTTGAAAAGGCATTGGGGAGGTGTTGTTTGAATAAGACGGAAAATAAAAAAATAAAAAAATATTTCAATTTCATTATATCCATGTGTTATTTATAATTTTTCATGCACAACTTTGCCCTAAAATAAGTTGTTATAGGTTATATTTTTGAATTTTTGTGCATATACATGGTCAATATATTACCTGTAGAGATGCAAAGCGCTTGCTACCTACTGGGAGTGTGTGCAATATGGTAAGAAAAAAAATTGGAGCATCATATTGCTTCTATAAATAATTAAGATTATGTTCATAACATAAATAATGTTTTATTCTCAGATTATGTTGCTAGTTTGTATCCGGTTACTCGAAACTCATATTTGGAAAAGGACACTGTTGGAAACCAACAAGCGGCCTAACAATCTACTAAAGGGGGGTGAATAGTAGTTTGAAGCAAAGATACCAGATTTTCGAAATTGATTGAAATTGGATGAAAATGTACTGCTGGTTTTAATAAAAATGCCGATCACTTGCCGAGCAGAATTCGACTATCAAAGAGATAATCGAATTTCCGAGTTCTTGCAAGCGATCAGGTTTGCAGCGGAAAAATCAGTGACACTTCAACTGAGTTTGAAGTTATGCGATAACCGATTAAATGAGCAATGCAAAAACCGAAATGAAAATGCAGAAAGCGATAAAAGGAGAGGCACGGGAATTTTTATACTCTCACCCACTTGAGAGCTACGTCCAGTCCTCCCTAAACCTTAGGGAGCTTTTAATTAAAATCAAATTGATAGAATTATACGGGAACTATTGAATGAACCTCACTCAACATAACCCTTCCAAGAGAGTACCAAAATCTTGGATTCTACCCAATTTGATACCGGTAGGAAGAACCTCTTCCAAAGCCTCCTTGAAACCTTCAAGTAGCTCCACCGGACGAAGAACCTCTTCGACTTCTGCTTAGGAACCTCCCAAGACTTCCAATGCTTGAGAACCTCTCAAGACTTCCAATACAGCGGTGAAACCTTCACTAGCCAAGATTGTGGTTTGTTGTTGATTGTTGTATGAACTTGCACCTTCTTGATTTGTGCGGATTACAACCCAAATTCACACATAGAACCTCAATTGAATATTGATCTGAAAGTTGAAGACCAATTGAGTATTCGATTTGACAGAGATGATTTTACACTTTGTTTTTCACGTGTCTGTTCTATCTTCTGTTGTGTATCTCTGTTTTTCTTCTTCTTATTTATATTAAATGAGACAATTCCTTCCAATTCAATTTTTGAATCCCAAGAATCAGGGAAGGAAGAAATTCACCATGTGAGGAATTGATTCAGACGAGATTTTCTCTCCAACAGCCATATTCTGATTTGGTTTAATTTTGAATCAGATCTTGCATTAATTTGACAATTCCGTTATAGCAGATTTTGATAATTAGCCGAGCTCCAAGCTTGATCCGAGCTCCGAGCATGATGATGCTTCCATAGCAGATGACTTGACTTGGACCGAGCTTGTTCCGAGATGTTGCTTGCACTGAGATTGATCTAACCTTACTTCTGCAGCTGATTCAACTTCCGAGATCCGAGAGCCGATGTCCGAGCTTAAAATAAAGATTGATTGGCCGAGCAAACTGAGCTGATATAGTTTGTCGATGTCCGAGCTGTAGCCGAGCTTTGCATTCAACCTTGATGTTGACTCTGACATCCGAGGTCCGAACATATTCTGAACAGATATCTGAGCTTCTGACTTCTGAGGTCTGAACAACTTCTGAACAGATATCTGAGCTTCTGACTTCTGAGGTCCGAACAACTTCTGAGAAGATATCTGAGCTTCTGACTTCTTTTGTTCCGAACACCTTATGAGCTTCTGACTTAATGCTGATTCGACCAATATTGCAGAGTATCTTCGAGCTTGCATCTGAACTTCTGACTTGGATAATCGAGATCCGATCTTGATCCGAGATTCTGACTTTGCTTCTGAGATCCAAGCTTTATCTGAGATTCGAGCTGCTGCAGGTTCGACATCTATTTCTTCCGAAGTACAAGGTTGAGCATCTTCCGAGCATCTTGATGCATAGATTTTTCCGAGCATCGTCCGAACATATTTCGAACAACTTGCAGGTAGTTTGTATTTGATTCTTCCAATCAACTTCCGAACATATTCTGAACAGCTTCCGAACTGAGCTTCTATCTGCCTGAGTCAAGCTAATCATCTGAGTCTTGCCGCTGCTTGATAACAAATGGTACGGTACATAGGCGGCAGACTCGGAATCTGAGTTGTTGTTGTTTACTCGTTCCGATCCTCGTTTGTCTTCATCAAAACTAAATTCATCACGTCACGGAATAACTTCATCTTCCGAGCTGTTTGTCTTCATCAAAACTTCAGCATTCCTTGCTGATTCTACAGACACACGTTACCTCGTATTTTCACTCATTTCTTCATGGCGAGTGAGTAAAGTTTGTATCTAGTAAAAAAATGCTAGTAACTCATCATATTAACATCCACTTATTGAGTCAATTACTTTAAAAGTTGCATTGCTATCGTACTTAACATGTATGATGATGTGATAAATGGGATGGATTCATTCAACAGTTACCATCACATGCCTTAGACCAATGTACCTACTTGTATTTGTCTTCATGATTTGAAGCATGACATCATCGAGTGCAAATTGGTATGACTTTTTCCAAATATCTTGGTACGTATATTGTTAAATGCACACAAAAATAACAAGTTTTTATTTTGGTCTGTACTCTTTAGTCAGTACCACAAGTGTCCCCAAGAGCACCTTTAATACCAAGGAACCCTAGAGACTAATCCTGCACGTGGTCGCGTTCCTATGCCTCTTCCAGCAGGATGTGTTAACCAGGAATCGAATCTGAGACTTCTTAATCTCAAGCTTCATTCCCAAGTTCTCAAGTTGGCAAGATTGCACAACTTGAGTCAACCCCCGTTGGTACAAACATAACAAGTTATACATACATTAAATGCACACAAACATAACAAGTTACACATACATTGCTGAAATAATTAAGAAATGACATAAATCCAACTGGCGATTGATTGTTTGATAACTACGATACCCAAGATTGGTTTTCAAAATTAAGTATCACTACATTAGGTATGCCATTAACTTCCATAGACTAATAGGAATTAAATTAAGATTAACAACTCAAAAAAGGAGTTACATACAACATCCATATAAATTTTCAACATTAATACATAATTTACCGCCCGCAAATTAAAAATATCAAGTACTAATAAACCAAGCATAAAAAATGTTACTTGCAACTAGTACAACATTTAACAATACTATCATATTAAAATATATTTCAACACGATACTATCACATTAACCTAATTCGGACATAAACCATGATGCTTCCATCATGAAACTCATTAGAGGAGTCTCACCATGGCCTTGCATTGGTCCGTCACGATACAAGCTGGGGATTTTTCTAACATGCAACGAAGCCAAGATTGAAAAAACCATGTAAATGAACTTGTATCTTCATTCGACACCAAACCATAACCAAGCAAAACAGATTGTCCATGGTGATTGAAGCCAACATATGCAACAACAGACATGTCATATTTATTAGTTTAATAGGTTGTGTCAAAAGTAATGACATATCCAAAGGACTCATGTGTAGCTCTACTCCTTTCGTTCTCCTAAAAGACAATTTTCACATGAATATAATAGTCGAAGTCTATGTCATTAAAAAATTAATATTCTGATCTCGCACCCTACAAAAAAAATGTGATATTAAAGCTACACCATCACCATCTTTATCAGTTGCCCGTTTTTCCTTATGAACGAAATTTCTCACATCTCGTTCATCGAATGCTAAATTCTCATGCCCTCCCGAATCTTCAATAAGAGCCCAAAAAGACTTTTAATACTCACCCCGGCATCATCATTGATTTGGATTTTTCTCTGAATATGCATACTTATGTTCTTGTTATTTCTAAACTTCCAAGTCTTTGTAGGGATAACTTCATGATTGTGGTCTAGTTCAAATTTTTTCATCTACCATAGACTATTTTCTTCCAACTTAGTTGTAATCTTAGCAGGACACTCTTTCACTTTAGAAGGAAGTGTCTTCAATTTACCCAATATTTGTGATACACGAGCACCCTCACACGAGTATGATAGAATCATGTAAAATAGGCTTTTATCCTCTCTTTTTCTTGAAGTTCTAATTTTCCACCCAAATGCCTTTTTAGAGGCATACTCCGAATAAAAAGTCTACATCTCTTCTACAGATGAAAAGGATATTCAAGATTTAGGCTCCTAACTAGACAGTTGTCATTCATGTTGTCAAGACCATTATTAACAATAGTGATTGTATCAATATTGTTAGAATGCTCCATTCAATTTGATTCTTGGCTATGACCTCCGAACTACAAAATCTAGAAACCTGACCAATTAGGAAGCAATTCATATCCCCATGCCTTTTCAAGCTAAGTTACCAACAAATAATACACAAGTTATCAATGTTTTGTCCATAGTTACTAATAAACAATAGATCGTTATTTTTCTATAATTGAAACTCTTTAAGACGTTATTGTCATGTTAACAAACTTATATCAATCACAAAGTTCCTTAACTTCATATAAATTGAAAAATACAAAACCCTAAAGCAACAATTTATTTATTAAAAATGAAACTGTGTCAGCAACAATCAAAATGAACAATAAAATAACAAAAAAAAGCAAATGAATGAAGAAAGGCTATAACTTTTCGACGCCTACCTCATTAACCAAGTGGCAGAAATTCACTTAGTCCATAACTTTCCATAATTGTCCTTTTAGGTTTTTCTTATAACCCCTAAGCTTCAATGAATCAAGTTAATATTAGGAAGAGCTTATGTGTAATTGGCACGATAGAGAGGGAAAAGCGAAAGAAATATGAGAGGTGAAGGAATGATATGTGAAAAACGAAAATGTTTGAAGAAACCGCAATTGGTGGTTGGAGAGACAAAGGAACCCTAGGAATACACCTAGAAGAGGGGGTTGAATAGGTGTCTAAGCTACCTTGAAAGATTTTCGAACGAAACAAATCGAAACAATCAAAACAAAATATTTTTCCAAAAACTCTCAGGTTTACTCGAGTAGATTTCAGAATACTCGAGTAGTACTCGATTAAAGACTCGTTTACTCGAGTATATCTGACAGAAACCAGAAAAATCAAGTTTTCATTCGCATACGAAAATCAATCAATTCACATGAAAGATCAGAGATTCAGCAAGAATGATTAACACCTATGTTCTTATTGATTAACCTAGTTATGAAAATGATTTTCCCTTTATCAATTTGAACAAATAAAGATTCAATTCAATCAATTATGAAAATCAATCTTTCTAGGTTTTCAATCAAGAACGCAATCAAATGACTTGAAAATAAAGAGTAAGGGTTTAGAGATACGACACAGTGATTTATCCTGGTTCACTTTCATCCGCTTGAAAGCTACATCCAGTCCCCTCTTCAACCAAGAGAGATTCTTCACTATCAGGAATTAGAGTTCTCAAATTACAAGTGATTGCCTCACAAGACTTCCTTCTTGCTAGCCTACAAGAGATAACCGACGCCCTTGCCTTGTAATCCTATTGATCTTCTCTCTAATCTAACCTCTACCCCTTGTTGATAATCGACACAACAAGTCTTCAATTGCTTGATGATAATCCACACATCAAGGCATCTCCTTGCTTGATTCACAACCAAGACTTCTTCTTCTTCAATGAACGTTGCTTGATGATAATCGACACACCAAGGCTTCTTGTTTGTTGTAGTGGCTTGCCTTATTGCAAAGATTACAACTCAATGAATACACATAACAATCCTAATGAATCTCAATCAATAGCTATGACAAATCACACAAGAGATTCAAAGGTTCTTGATCAAAGAATATGAAAATAGAAAAGCTTTGATCTTTGAAATTGAGAGAGAATAGAGTGGCTTGATTCTTTTTAAAATGAATATCAAAATGATAGGTTATGATCACAAAGGTTAGGAAAAGGTTTTTATAGAATACCCAAAAGTTATGGCACTTGAAAACCGATTTTGAGAAGTGAAAAACGTATTTTAAAAATCAGTTCTGCAGTATCTACTCGAGTAGATTGCAGCATACTCGAGTAGTACTCGATTAAACCAACTCATACTCGAGTAAAACTATACTGCACTTGTTTAAAACTTGTTTTCTCAAAACCCAACCTTTCCTTTAAAACCTTTAAGCCACCTATTGATTATAGGTTAAGTGAAAACTCAAATTATGATTAAATCATGACTTATGAATGAGATTCACTACCCTCTAAACAATCTACCCAAATAAAAACCTATGAAGCTTGAGAGGCAAAAGATAAAACAAAAACAATTACACTTAAACTTAAGTCTTCATGAGCTTGCTTTCTCTCTTCTTCATTTGATGTTTGTTGTTGCTTGTTGAACTTGAACTTGATCAACACATGATAGCTTGTTCAAAACACTTTGTCATTATCAAAACATTCATCATGGAACTTACAATGTTAAGACACGAAGGAAATGTGAAGGTTCAAAGGGGAGAAAAGTTCAGAGAGAAGCTGTGTAGCAATCGAGTTGTGGAGTGAGAGAAGCTGAATAGAGATGGAGTAAGAAAGAAATAATTATTTGGCAAGTCCCACACGAGAGAAAGAGAGAGGGAAATCAATTTTTTTTATTGAAAAATGTTTCTCAGTCTAATATTTTTATTTTTATTTTAATAAATTATGTATTTTATTAAAAAAAATAAAATAAAACTCTACATGGTATAGATAGAAGTAGTCGGTTTTGAGATATTAATATAACAAAGTTGTAATAATAATATGTACCAAAAAGTTGTAATAATAATAACATGATTCATGATTTGTGGAATACGAAGATATCATGTCTGTAAAAGAAAAGAAGAAATTCACAAACCCCTCTTTTCAATTGAAACACAACAATTATAGATTTGGGTTGAGTGAATTAAAAAACGATAATAACTTTAGCCTATCTAAGTTGTTAGATGAAAAATTGAATGACTTTAATCCTAATCTCAACAAAAATCAAAACTCGGTTTAAAATCCTATATGGCATTAGAAATGCTAATGGATAGAATTTGGGTCTAATAATAATTGTCCTATTTTTGGTATGTACTCTTTAGCCAGTACCACAGGTGTCCCCAAGAGCACCTTTAATACTAAGGAACCCTTGAGACTAATCCTGCACTTGGTCGCGTTCCTATGCCTCTTCCGGCAGGGTGTGTTAACCAGGAATCGAACCTGAGACTTCTTAGTCTCAGGCTCCATTCCCAAGTTCTCAAGTTGGCAAGATCGCACCACTTGAGTCAACCCCCGTTGGTACTAACATAACAAGTTATACATACATTAAATGCACACAAACATAACAAGTTATACATACATTGCTAAAATAATTAAGTAATGGCATAAATCCAACTGGCGATTGATTGTTTGATAACCATGATACCCAAGATTGGTTTTTAAAATTAAGTATCACTACATTAGGTATGTCATTAACTTCCATAGACTAATAGGAATGAAATTAAAATTAACAACTCAATAAAGGAGTTACCAACAACATCCACATAAATCTTCAACATTAATACATAATTTACCGCCCACAAATTAAAACTATCAAGTACTAATAAACCAAGCATAAAAAATGTTACTTGCAACTAGTACAACATTTAACAACACTATCATATTAAAATATATTTCAACACTATACTATCACATTAACCAAATTCGGACACAAACCATGATGCTTCCATCATGAAACTCATTAGAGGAGTCTCACCATGGCCTTGCATTGGTCCGTCACGATACTACCTGGGGACTTTTCTAACATGCAACGAAGCCAAGATTGAAAAAACCATGCAAACAAACTTGTATCTTCATTCGACACCAAAACATAATCAAGCAAAACAGATTGTCCATGGTGATTGAGGCCAACGAATGCAACAAAAGACATGTCAAATTTGTTTGTTTAATAGGTTGTGTCAAAAGTAATGACATATCCAAAGGACTCATGTGTAGCTCTACTCCTTGCGTTCTCGCAGAAGACATTTTTCACATGAATATAATAGTCGAAGTCTATGTCATTAAAAAATTAATTTTCTGATCTCGCATCCTACAAAAAAATGTGATATTAAAGCTACACCATCACCATCTTTATCAGTTGCCTATTTTCCTTATGAACGAAATTTCTCACATCTCGTTCATCGAATGCTAAAACCTCATGCCCTCTCGCATCTTCAATAAGAGCCCAAAAAGACTTGTTAATCCTCACCCCTGTATCATCATTGATTTGAATTTTTCTCTGAATATGCATACTTATATGTTCTTGTTATTTCTAAACTTCCAAGTCTTTGTAGGGCTAACTTCATGATTGTGGTCTAGTTCAAATTTTTTAATCTACCATAGACTATCTTCTTCCAACTTAGTTGTAATCTTAGTAGGACACTCTTTCACTTTAGAAGGAAGTGTCTTCAATTTACTCAGTATTTGTGATACACGAGCACCCTCACACGAGTATGATAGAATCATGTAAAATAGGCTTTCATCCTCTCTTTTTCTTGAAGTTCTAATTTTTCCACCCAAATGCCTTTTCAGAGGCATACTCTGAATAAAAAGTCTACATCTCTTATACAAATGAAAAGGATATTCAAGATTTAGGCTCCTAACTAGACAGTTGTCATTCATGTTGTCAAGACCATTATTAACAATAGTGATTGTATCAATATTGTCTGAATGCTCCATTCAATTTGATTCTTGGCTATGACCTCCGAACTACAAAAACTAGAAACCTGACCAATTAGGAAGCAACTCATAACCCCATGCGTTTTCTAGCTAAGTTACCAACAAATAATACACAAGTTATCAATGTTTTGTCCATAGTTACTAACAAACAATAGATCGTTATTTTTCTATAATTGAAACTCTTTAAGACGTTATTGTCATGTTAACAAACTTATATCAATCACAAAGTTCCTTAACTTCATATAAATTGAAAAATACAAAACCCTAAACCAACAATTTATTTATGAAAAATGAAACCTTGTCAGCAACAATCAAAATGAACAATAAAATAACAAAAAAAAAGTAAATGAGTGAAGAAAGGCTATAACTTTTCGATGCCTACCTCATTAACCAAGTGGTAGAAATTCACTTCGTCCATAACTTTCCATAATTGTCCTTTTAGGTTTTTCTTATAACCCCTAAGCTTCAATGAATCAAGTTAATATTAGGAAGAGCTTATGTGTGGTTTACAGGATAGAGAGGGAAAAGCGAAAGAAATATGAGAGGTGAAGAAATGATGTGAAAAACGAAAATGTTAAGACATGAAGGAAATGTGAAGGTTCAAAGAGGAGAAAAGTTCAGAGAGAAGCTGTGTAGCAATCGAGTTATGGAGTGAGAGAAGCTGAATAGCGATGGAGTAAGAGAGAAATAATTATTTGGCAAGTCCCACACGAGAGAAAGAGAGAGGGAAATCAATTTTGTTTTTATTGAAAAATGTTTCTCTGTCTAATATTTTTATTTTTATTTTAATAAATTATGTATTTTATTAAAAAAAATAAAATAAAACCCTACATGGTATAGATAGAAGTTGTCAGTTTTGAGATGTTAATATAACAAAGTTGTAATAATAATAACATGATTCATGATTTGTGGAATACGAAGATATCATGTCTGTGAAAAAAAAAGAAGAAATTCACAAACCCCTCTTTTCAATTGAAACACAACAATTATAGATTTGGGTTGAGTGAATTAAAAAACAATAATAACTTTAGCCTATCTAAGTTGTTAGATGAAAAATTGAATGACTTAAATCCTAATCTCAACAAAAATCAAAACTCGGTTTAAAATTCAATCTGTCATTAGAAATGCTAATGGATATAATTTGGGTAGGGTGCTGGAGTATTCATTTCCATATCCGTTTTTTTTTAAATTGCCCATTTCCGTCTCCACACTTGCGTTTGAAGCAACCTTGACACCTGTTCTCATATTTGATGGTATTTGTATACTTGTACCCGTACCCATTATCTCCAAATCCAACATAACCAATCCAAAATATTTCTAAATAAAAAATTTAATATCAAATTTTTCTTATAACATATTAGAGTATTCCTTGTACTTTTCATAGTTATTTTTTAAAACTTTCAACATAGGACACAATAAATTGAACAATCCTAAAGTCAAACAATTTTTCAATGTATTGTAAATTGTATAGATGAAGATGTCGTTATATCTACCTTAAAAATAGTTATGTAGATAATATAAGCGTTATGTTGTATATGTAAGTATATTATCAATTAGAGATGCATTAAGAATTAAATATTTCATTGATATTACCATATCAACATATTAGTTTCTAACATTTTTTGTGCTCTTCTGTGAAAATTATTAATGATTATGTATGTACCGGTCTGTATGAGCGGGTTGGGTAGTATAATATCCATCCTTGCACCCATTTCCACATATTTTTATAGGTAATTACACATTCCCATACCCTTCCTTATTTATTAGGTAAATTTTCTCATCGTTGTGAATAATTTTTAGGATACTCACTGCATCGGGATCCAATTGTCATCCTGACTTCATGTCTTCATCCAACCATTCAAATTTTGTTAAAATCATGAAAATCACTATATATCAAATCTAATCCCAAAAACTAAAAAATAAACATACCACTTTTTAAATCCTTATTACTATCTAGAAGCTTGCAACATAGATAAGATGAGGTTGTAGCAACATAGATCACATTGGTTGTATGTATCCTAACTAATTTTTTCCTACTGAGTCCTTAAAACTTTTGTGACTAGAGACCATTTTAATAGTTTTTTAAAAAGACTTAATTATATCCTTGTCATTATCTTATTTTTTAAATTTATTTTGGTCCTTCATTTTATTTTTAAAAATTCAATTTGGTCTTTTTGTCATAAAAATGTTAGTCTGACTCGAAATATTTACATTCATTATCATTCTATTGATAGAGTTTGACATATATTCCTACAACTCCATCGATAAAGTTTCGACCGTCATTTATGTTCATATCTTTATCGCATTATCATCTTTACCTATATCGATCAGCCACCACTGCAAGCCAGTTTGCTCCATCATTGACGAAACAACAACACAGTTTCTAGCCTCAATCAAGTGGTGGGCTGGAAATTTTCAAGATTCTAGCAACATTTTTCAATTTTTGGTAATGGGTGTGAATATTTCAATAAAACAAACACTACTATGATGGAAGGATCAAATTGAATTTTTTGTAAAAAAAAATAAATAAAGGACCAAAATAAATCATAAAAGAGATTAATGACCAACTGAATCTTGAAAATAAGATAAAGAATAAAAAATGTAATTAAGCATTCTTAAAAATATAGTCTAATTTAACAATATGAAAAACTACTCATTTGGTCGCTTTGGTTATTTATTTGTTCCAAAGTGGTCCCTCAAGTTTTTTTTGTTTGAAAGTGGTCCCTCAAGTTAAATTTCGTTTGCATCGTCAGTCCCTATTGTCAATTTTTGTTAAATTAAATAAAATAATAATATTTTCTCTTTCCTCTTCCTTCTTCTCCAACCACCTCTATTTATTGGCTAGATTTCCGGTCATCCCTATTTTTTCTGGTGAGGTCCCCTCCCCCTCTCTCCGCAGAACCATATCCGGTCTCCTCGACAACTTCAACAATGCGATGTATTTGCTGGATGCATGGAGTTACTTTAGATGAGAGGAGCCCTGAGGGACGTAGCTGATGACAACAAGGGGGATGTTGGAGGACTTGGGACAGAGATGGAGGATGAACATGGCAGACTGGCTGAGGGACATGACGGTGTAGGTGCTGATGAGCCAAAGGTCGGAGAGGTCAGGGTTGTCAGAGAGGGAATAGTTGAAGGAAGAGAGGAGGCTAGCCATCTATTCACTTTCACTCACTCACTGAATTAATTAATTAAATGAATTAGTATTAGAGAGACATAAAAGTTGAATCCTAATTCATATATATGGCTCGCTGGAAAAATTTATGGTCGGAAAACCTTGGAACTTGCTAGAGAAGATGATCGGAACAAGAAGATAACGAAAAAATTGATGAAGGGACTAACAATGGCTTAATAAAACTTGAAAGACCACTTTCAAATTAAAAATTTGAGGGACCTCTTTGAAACAAATAAATAATGGAATGGACCAAAGAAACAGTTCTACCCTAACAGTATATATAAAGTTTAACTAAAAAATTAGCAAATGATGAATAAAGAAAGTACAATTAGTAAATGATTGGATTTCTTAAGATAATATTAAATGTCAAGAGATTGATTATTACCATGTGTATGAAAAAAATTAAACTTTATTACTAAAAACAAAACCTGTTTTGATAAAGCATACTTTTGACAAAAAAATTAGAAAATAAAAAACAATTCATAAGATCAACAAAATATCAAAAGAATAATTGTTTTTTTTTTACTCTCGGATATTATCATGCAAGCTTTCTCTTTCGCGTGTTTCATATCGGATAATTGTATGCAGATCTCTCGCTTATCTGTGTATAAGAGGGAGAGTCTGATTTCTTGGACGTCACCATCTACTGAAGGATCTATGAAGCTCAATGTTGATGGTTCATTCAGGAAAAGCTCTAGTGCTGCTGCTTTTGGAGGCTTAATCCGTTATCCTTCTGGTATGTTTGTTCAAGGTTTTTCATGTAACCTGGGTACGTGTACTTCGACCGAGGCCGAACTCTGGGGACTTTTATGGGTCTGCGTCTTGCTGCCCAATTAAATATTCAGAGACTTGAAATAAAGATGGATTTCAAATCAGCAATTTCTCTAGCTACTGCTCATTGTGCTTCAAGTCATCACTATTACCCCCTTGTGCGTGAAATTAGAAGCTTACTGAGCATGGATTGGAATGTGTCTATCAGCCATATTTTTAGGGAAGCAAACTGGTGTGCGGACTTCTTAGCTAATAAGGGCCCTGATTGTCCTCTTGCTTATGACTTTTTCCTTACTTGTCCCCTAATCCTTTTCCCATTGTTTCAGAAGATGCCTATAGCATAGCTTTCCAGCTTTCTCCCTAGTGTGTAATCGTCTTTTGGGCTTTAAGCCCAGTTTATAATTTTAAAAAAAAATAATTGTTTTTATTCATACATTCTTACATCATTAATCAATACTCTATCTTTTCTTTTTATCCCTCTCATTAGAGCTATCAAAAATGGGTCAGGTCCAATGGGCCGGCCCATTTAGCCCAAAAATAAATGGATTGGGCTAAGTAAAATCTTGGCCCGATCATTTTTTGGCCATCTAGGCCCGACCCGATAATTAAGTAACCTGACATGGGCCAGCCCGAAATGGGCTGAGATGGCCCGATATTTTAAAAATGTTTAAATTTTTTTAATAATGGCAGAATTTTGAAGGCCCAGCTAATTCCAGCCCAATTTAAAAAAAAAGTGATGAAGAGATAAAGTGCTCTTGGTATTCTCATCCATTCATTTTCATCACTCTTTCTCGATTTCTCCCTTAGTTAACCATTCTCATCTTTCTAGACCATATTTCTTCCACCGTTCTTCATTTCTAGACCATGCTCTAACAATTGGTTCAACACTTTCTCTCTCTTTCTCCCTCCGTTCGTCTTCGTCTTGCGCCTCC
The DNA here is from genome assembly GCA_037953625.1 of Crotalaria pallida. Classification (NCBI taxonomy): domain Eukaryota; kingdom Viridiplantae; phylum Streptophyta; class Magnoliopsida; order Fabales; family Fabaceae; genus Crotalaria; species Crotalaria pallida. The sequence continues at coordinate 96,365,154 of CM075655.1, forward strand.
ACAGGCCACAGCAGCCAAGCCAGCCAACGACCATGGCCTCACCTAAGAGAGCCTCACCCTCACGAAAAAGGCAACCCCTCATGACCTCACCACATGGCACCTCACCCTCACGGAAACGCCCTCACTTGTTTCTGTTGTTGCTATTGTCACTGGAATCTTGTTTATATTGTTGCCAAGCCTGAAGTTAGATGCCATCTTGTTTCTATTATTGCTATTGTCACTGGAATATGTTATATGTGTATGTGCTTATCTCTATTATTCTATGTTCAATAGGTTGCCAATAGAGACCGGGGTATATTTAGACAAGTTTGCAAGATTCTACTTGCTAGCTATAATGGAATGGCTTAACTCGTCAGATCTTGCCAAGTAGGTATCTTTACTTGCTATAAAATCTATAATTGAAAGGTTGCTTTTCTTTTTTTAAAAAAAATAAATAATAAATACATTGCAAATATCTTTAGTGTACTGGTGTTAGGATGTATATATTATATATATACCTAGAGCTGTCAAAAATGGGTCAGGCCCGATGGGCCGGCCCATTTAGCCCGAAAATAAATGGGCTGGGCTAAGTAAAATCTTGGCCCGATCATTTTTTTCCAGCCTGGCCCGGCCCGAAAATTAAGTAACCCGACATGGGCCATCCTGAAATGGGCTGGGCTGGCCCGATATTTTAAAAATGTTTAAATTTTTTTAATAATGGCAGAATTTTGAAGGCCCAGCTAATTCCAGCCCAATTTTAAAAAAAAAAAATATGTGATGAAGAGATAAAGTGCTCTTGGTATTCTCATCCATTCATTTTCATCACTCTTTCTCGGTTTCTCCCTCAGTTGACCATTCTCATCTTTCTAGACCATATTTCTCCCACCGTTCTTCATTTCTAGACCATGCTCTAACAATTGGTTCAACACTTTCTCTTTCTTTCTCCCTCCGTTCTATGTAACGTCCTGTCGTTTCTGGGAGATTTAGTAGAGTTTTTCTCTTTTAATATTTTTTTTCTTTTTGTTCATAACTTTAAGAGGTCTACGAGATAAGTAAAGTCTATACGTAAGTGAGAATCATACTATTAAACTGAAATTCCCCCACTTATATTTGGATATCATGGCAACTGAAGCTTCCATATATATATTTTTACATATTATGGCACCCACATATGCTAAGGTTGTGCCGATTATGAGACGAAGTCCCTTTTCTCACACTTACATATATCTACATATTTCTTACATAACTTCTACTTAAATACTATCACACACATGAACTTATATTATATTTTCTTTTCTTTATTCATCGGCTAGAACGTGCTCGGCAGCTCCCTCAGCAGGGTTGTATTCCTCGGCTCCCTCGATAGGTGGTGGTGGTGGTATGAGGTCGGGGGTGGCAGAAAAACCTCACAATAGTACTCTTGAGTCTCCTGAATAAAACCCAGCTCCGGGCGGCTACCTATACTTAGCTCCACTGACAAGGTGCCAGCAAAGATGACTGACCCCAAAGCTGGATCTATAACATACTCCCCTGGGCCCATGATGACCCTTATGTAACTAACGGGTGGGTTGTTATTCTCGTGGATCTGGGTGTTGGCTTCGGCCATCTGAAATATCACGCTGGTGAGTAAAACTCAGTAGAAACAAAGCCAACATGAGTATATTTTTCTTTAAACTAATGATATTTCAGGGATGTAAAGACATCCAAAATACTTCCTTTTCCTTTTATCCCTTTCAAGAGTAAAAAGATTATTGGCTAATGAAACAATTAATCTAAAATTAATTTATTTTCTTTCTAACATTTTGACATGATATCATAACAATTTCTAGTTTAGTAACATTCTGGACAAGTATTAGAAATGAACTTCTCCCGTATCTATGCTCATAATTTTTTTTATGCACCATGCTTTCATCCTTAAATTTTTAAGGGTATCTCTTAATCTTGCCTATGGCCATAGTGTTATATTTGTACATGCATAAACCATGGGATTTTCCCTTGTCCATTTAGATTACCTCTGAGAACACACATTTAACATAGCAGTCCTAATTAAATGTCAAATATAAAAGCAACTTGTTGTGTGTGGTTTTTTTTTTAAACAAACTCATAATACTAACAATAGATATTAGCAGCAGATATGAGGAATATGTACAGGTAAGAGAGTGTAGTGATCATATTAAAATTTAAGGCACGGTACGTAGTAGAATTTATACCAGGTTTTTTTTTTTTTAGATTGAAGCTCATAAAATAAATTTTGGGATTTTCCCTATAACTAAGTATGACAGTTACTAGTTTTCCTATGTGTAACTTCCTACTGCATATCACTATTGCATCCATTATACATGTGTAGGAGCAGTATCTATAAGAGTTTTATTTCCCTTATAACTACCGCCGCATGAAAGCTACTAGTACATGCAAAACGAAGATTTTTGCTGCATAATAAAAACATAGTATTTGTTATGTGGCACTGAACCAAGACTAAGGCTTGTGCATGCAAAACTAGGACCTTTAATGCATAGCAAAACAAAGTATTTGTTAGCTGGGGTCTACATGCATGTGGCAGAGAACCAAGATTATGTGGAAATTAAAAGGGCAACAGAACTTGTACTTTACAAGTTGCTTTCCACACCCTGCAAATAGAGAGGACAATTATAGCCTATAAAATAAAAAGGAGGAAGAAACCATGCTTCAGGTCAACCTTGTTATGTGGTAAGGTATAAACAATTCTAGTTGGTTCATGTATGGGGTAGCTATCAGGGAGATACTTTGGCTAGATTTAGAACACATGTGAGAGGAATATAGTGAAAAGGAGAGTTGGTTTTGTCCCTACCTTGAGAAAGTGGAAGCATAAAAGGATTTATTGTTTCTTTCTAGGATTTCCTTACGTATAGTAGAAGGAGTGCCAACCTAGGGACTTAAATAAACAAGCTGATGGGGGTAAGAGTGTATTATCTAAAACTTAACTAAGATAAGGATGGAGGTACTGCTTAGGTCACCAAGTGATGCTACTTATCCAGATGGAATATCCCCCACCAATGCTTTTTACCACCCAATGGTTTTACTATACGTGCCAAATCTAATAATGAAAAGCTTAGATTTTTTTTTGTGCTCTTGTAAGTATAATAATACTTGATTCTTCATTGCATATTACTAAAAGTAATGATTGAGAGACCTACATTGAGAGACCTACTCATAAGCCTACCTGTCACTATGTAACGTCCTGTCGTTTCTGGGAGATTTAGTAGAGTTTTTCTCTTTTAATATTTTTTTTCTTTTTGTGCATAACTTTAAGAGGGCTACGAGATAAGTAAAGTCTATACGTAAGTGAGAATCATACTATTAAACTGAAATTCCCCCAATTATATTTGGATATCATGGCAACTGAAGCTTCCATATATATATTTTTATATATTATGGCACCCACATATGCTAAGGTTGTGCGCTGGTGAGTAAAACTCAGTAGAAACAAAGCCAACATGAGTATATTTTTCTTTAAGCTAATGATATTTCAGGGATGTAAAGACATCCAAAATACTTCCTTTTCCTTTTATCCCTTTCAAGAGTAAAAAGATTATTGGCTAATGAAACAATTAATCTAAAATTAATTTATTTTCTTTCTAACATTTTGACTTGGTATCATAACAATTTCTAGTTTAGTAATATTCTGGACAAGTATTAGAAATGAACTTCTCCCGTATCTATACTAATAATTTTTTTTTATACACCATGCTTTCATCCTTAAATTTTTAAGGGTATCTCTTAGTCTTGCCTATGGCCATAGTGTTATATTTGTACATGCATAAACCATGGGATTTTCCCTTGTCCATTTAGATTACCTCTGAGAACACACATTTAACATAGCAGTCCTAATTAAATGTCAAATATAAAAGCAACTTGTTGTGTGTGGTTTTTTTTTAAACAAACTCATAATACTAACAATAGATATTAGCATAAAAGGATTTATTGTTTCTTTCTAGGATTTCCTTACGTATAGTAGAAGGAGTGCCAACCTAGGGACTTAAATAAACAAGCTGATGGGGGTAAGAGTGTTTTATCTGAAACTTAACTAAGATAAGGATGGAGGTACTGCTTAGGTCACCAAGTGATGCTACTTATCCAGATGGAATATCCCCCACCAATCCTTTTTACCACCCAATGGTTTTACTATACGTGCCAAATCTAATAATGAAAAGCTTAGATTTTTTTTTTGTGCTCTTGTAAGTATAATAATACTTGATTCTTCATTGCATATTACTAAAAGTAATGATTGAGAGACCTACATTGAGAGACCTACTCATAAGCCTACCTGTCATTTAAGTTCCTTTATGTATTTATTTATTATTATTATTTTTTTTAAGTAACACGTATCACAATCTTATGTGTAAGTTTGTAGGCTTGTAGGACTTTAAACCAATTTTACTAATATAATAATCTATACTAACCTAACACTACATATTTGTACGTACAATTTATACTTAACTATATCTATATACTACGTTTTTTATATATCTTATATGTATACTACGTCTTATATGTATATCTATATACTACGTTTTTTATATACTACGTCTTATATATCTTATATGTATATACATACATATTACGTGCTACTATTATAATTTCTACTAGGCATATTACTTATTATTATGATTATCATTTTTATTATTATTATTATTATGGGTCATGCTTATATGGTACTTAGAGTATGAGATATTACATTCATCCCTCCTAAAAAATTTTGTCCTCAAAATTTTAAAATTACCTTTAACTAATAACTTTGGATATTTCTGAATTATGCTCTCTTCAGTTTCCCAGGTGCCTTCTTCTTCGGTATGTCCTTGCCACAGTAATTTCACCATAGGAATGTTCTTGTTTCGAAGTTGACGACTAGATCGCTCTATTATTCGCACAGGCTGTGTTTCGTATGTTAAATTTTCTTTTAATTGTATTGATTCTGGTTCAATAACGTGTGAGGGATCAAAACAGTATTTGCGAAGTTGAGACACATGGAATACATCATGAATATTGGCTAGGCTGGGTGGTAAGGCAATTTGATATGCAACAGGGCCAATTTTCTGAATGATTTGGAAGGGTCCCATAAACCGAGGGGCTAACTTTTTATTACCTTTTAGTGATCTTCCGATCCCTGCAGTAGGTTTGACTCTCAAAAAGACATGTTCTCCTTCCTGAAAATCAAGTGGCTTTCTCCGCATATCCGCATAATTCTTCTGTCGGCTTTGAACTGTTAACATTCTTTCTTTAATTATTTTAATTTGCTCAGTGGTTCTTTGAACCAAGTCGGGTCTCATTAAAGTCTTTTCCCCAACTTCATACCAGCATAAGGGAGATCTGCATTTTCGACCATACAAGGCCTCATATGGTGCCATTCCAATACTTGAATGAAAACCGTTATTGTAAGCAAATTCTATAAGTGGCATATGATTGTCCCAATTTCCCTTGAACTCCAACACACAGGCTCTAAGCATATCTTCAAGGGTTTGAATAGTCCTTTCGGTTTGTCCATCAGTTTGGGGATGATACGCAGTACTAAGAGATAGTTGAGTCCCAAAAGCTTGTTGCAAAGCTTTCCAAAATCTTGAGGTGAATCTTGGGTCTCTATCGGAAACAATCGTAGTAGGCACGCCATGTAATCTTACAATTTCTTGAAGGTACAACTGAGCTAATTCTTTTAACGGGCTACTAATCTTAATAGGTAGAAAGTGTGCTGACTTGGTTAACCTATCGACTATCACCCAAATGCTATCATTTCCAGCAGTTGTCCTAGGCAGACCTACCACAAAATCCATGGAAATACTATCTCATTTCCATTCTGGGATCTCCAATGGTTGTAACAGTCCAGATGGTTTTTGATGCTCTATCTTGATTTTTTGGCAAGTTAAACATTTATTTACAAATTCAGCAATTTCTACTTTCATTTTAGGCCACCAAAAATGTTGTTTGAGGTTTTCGTACATCTTGTTGATTCCTGGATGAATAGTGTATCTACTCTTGTGTGCTTCCTCTAATATCATCCTTTTGAGCTCACTATTATCAGGGATTAACAACCTATCTCTACACAGAATGACCCCATCATTGGCCAAACTATAGTTTTCTGCCCCTTTGCCCACAATTTTGTCCTTGAGTAGTTGTAAGTTTTCATCTTTAACTTGGGCTTCCAGAACTTGGGTTCTTAAATTATTGTGTATTTTCAATGTACATAACCTGATTTGGTCCTGGTTTACTTCTAGGGAGAGATCCAAATCCCTAAACTTTTCTACTAAGGCCAACTCATGAAGCATCATATATGACATATGTAATGACTTCCTGCTCAAAGCATCAGCCACTACGTTGGCCTTACCTGGGTGGTATTTGAGCTCTAGATCATAGTGTTTCAAAAATTCTATCCACCTTCTTTGTCTCATATTTAATTCTTTCTGATCAAAAAGATACTTCAAACTTTTATGGTCGGTAAAGATTTCCACCTTAACCCCATACAAATAATGCCTCCAGATTTTTAGCACAAAAACTACTGCTGCTAATTCTAAATCATGGGTTGGATAATTTTCTTCATGGGATCTAAGTTGTCTAGAAGCATATGCCACTACCTTTCCATCTTGCATTAGTACGCATCCTAAGCCTTTCTTTGAAGCATCAGTATAAACCACAAATTTTTCTAAAGGGTCAGGGATGGTTAAAATTGGAGCGGTAGTGAGTCTGGTTTTGAGCTCCTGAAAACTTTTTTCACAATCATCTGTCCATGTAAAAGGAGTTCCTTTTCTAGTTAATTTTGTTAATGGTTTGGTGATAAGCGAAAATCCTTTAATAAATCTCCTATAGTAACCAGCTAATCCTAAGAAACTTTTGATTTCAGTAATTGTCTTTGGTTGCTCCCATTTCATTACTGCTTCAACCTTGCTTGGGTCCACAGTTATCCCGTCTTTATTAATTACATGACCCAGGAACTTAATTTCTGTCATCCAAAACTCACACTTTTCAAACTTTGCATACAATTCTTTTTCTTTCAAAACTTGTAACACTATTTCTAAGTGCATCTTATGGTCGTCCTCTGTCCTGGAGTAAATCAAGATATCGTCTATGAATACCACCACAAACTGATTCAAGTAGGGCCTAAAGACTCTGTTCATGTAATCCATAAAGATCGCTGGAGCATTAGTGAGTCCAAATGGCATCACCAAATATTCATAGTGCCCATAACGAGTCCTAAAGGCTGTTTTTGGTATATCCTCTGATTTAATCCTAATTTGGTGATATCCTGACCTTAAATCTATTTTGGAAAAGACTGAGGCTCCTCTTAGTTGATCTAGCAAATCATCAATCCTAGGAAGTGGGTATTTGTTTTTAATTGTCACTTTATTTAATTGTCTATAATCTATACACAACCTCAAACTTCCATCTTTTTTCTTTACAAAAAGTACTGGGGCTCCCCAAGGGGAAATACTAGGCCTGATGAATTTCTTTCCTAATAATTCTTCAATTTGACTTTTGAGTTCTCTTAGTTCAATTGGGGACATTCTATATGGAGCCACTGAAATAGGACCTGCTCCTGGTACCAAATCGATGGAAAATTCTATCTCTCTTTCTGGCGGAAAATTTGGAATATCAGGAGGAAAAACTTCAGGGAACTGACTCACTATAGGGATATTTTTGAAATCCTCTTTATTTTCAGTGTTCATAGTAGAAAGGAGAACATGTACTGGAGCATTCCTTGCCACAGGTTGATTGGCTTGGGTAGTGGGTAGCAAAAGAGTTCGGGCGCCGCTTTTGAGGTTTGGAAAATGAACGGTTTTCTGTTGGCAGTTAAGAATCACTTTGTTGGATGAGAGCCAATCCATCCCCAGTATAATGTCAAAATCTTGTATTGGTAAACAAACAAGATTTATTTTGAAGGATAGGCCCTCTAAGTTGATGGGACAATTTAAACAGGTTTGGGAGGAAATTATTTGACTCCCGGTAGGGGTAGTCACAATCATGTCATATGGTGTCTCAATTATGGGTAATTTTAGTTTATTCACACATTTATTTGATATAAAAGAATGAGTAGCCCCAGAATCAAATAATACTTTTAAAGGAAAATTTTGAACGAAACACTGACCTTGCACCAAATTTGACGATTTGTCGGCTTCTTGGCTATTGAGAGCAAACACTCTTCCTGGGACTGGTGGTTTTATGGGTACATCCTTTTTATTATTGAATCGACACGACCTTGCTAGATGTCCAGGCTTCCCACATGTGTAGCAAACATTTTGTCCAAATAGACAGGGTCGGTTGCCATGCATTTTTCCACATTTTGCACAGGTAAGTATTGGTTCTGTGGGTGCCTGTTTTTCTTTATTTTTATTTTGATCAGGTCGAGAGAATCCTCCCTTCCTATTATCTTCCTCCCTCTTTCTTTTGAATTGCAAAAGTTTATTTTTGTCTTCCAGGAGTTCCAGTCGGTTTTTCTCAACAATCCGACATTTATTAACTAGACTCGCATAATCTTTTATTTCCATTGGGCCAATTACTTGTTTTATTTCAGGTTTTAAACCAGATTCAAATTTTGTAGCTTTCCAAGCCTCATTCTGGTTAAATTGGAGGTAGGATGAGAATTTAGACAGTTCTTCAAATTTTGCCACATATTGTCCTATCGTCATGTTTCCTTGTCGAAGGTGTAAAAATTCTACTTCTTTTTCATTTTTAACACTTTCTGGAAAATATTTATTTAAAAAGACGGTCTGAAATACGTCCCAGGTGATATAAGTTTCTTGTTCTGTTAAAAGTCTCCTAGCTCCCCTCCACCAGTGTTCAGCCTCTCCAGTTAGCATGTAGGTTGCAAAGGTTACTTTTTGATCATCTGTACAACCAAGGATTTCAAAAAAATTTTCTAACTCCATCAACCAACCCTCAGCTACGGTTGGGTTATCGGTTCCTTTAAATGATGGGGGTTTGGCTTTTCTAAATTCTAAAATTCCTTGGAAATTAGGATTATGAGCATCGAAGCCATTTGCCATATGGCCATTATTTTGGTGGTTTTGGGCATTTTGAAAAAATTGTTGCGTTGCATTAGTTTGTTCCCTCATTGCAGCTGCAATTTCTACCAACGTGTCTACCATCCGGTCCACACGTGCATCATTGTTATCGGCTCGTTCCTCGGAATTTCGTTGTGGAACATTTCTTCTAGGCGGCATTTCGATTCTGCACATATAAAATAATATGATCAGCAAAATTTTCTAAGGAACCAGGATGCTTGCTCTGATACCACTATGTCGTTTCTGGGAGATTTAGTAGAGTTTTTCCCTTTTAATATTTTTTTTTCTTTTTGTGCATAACTTTAAGAGGGCTACGAGATAAGTAAAGTCTATACGTAAGTGAGAATCATACTATTAAACTGAAATTCCCCCACTTATATTTGGATATCATGGCAACTGAAGCTTCCATATATATATTTTTACATATTATGGCACCCACATATGCTAAGGTTGTGCCGATTATGAGACGAAGTCCCTTTTCTCACACTTACATATATCTACATATTTCTTACATAACTTCTACTTAAATACTATCACACACATGGACTTATATTATATTTTCTTTTCTTTATTCATCGGCTAGAACGTGCTCGGCAGCTCCCTCAGCAGGGTTGTATTCCTTGGCTCCCTCGATAGGTGGTGGTGGTGGTGGTATGAGGTCGGGGGGTGGCAGAAAAACCTCACAATAGAACTCTTGAGTCTCCTGAATAAAACCCAGCTCCGGGCGGCTACCTATACTTAGCTCCACTGACAAGGTGCCAGCAAAGATGACTGACCCCAAAGTTGGATCTATAACATACTCCCCTGGGCCCATGATGACCCTTATGTAACTAACGGGTGGATTGTTATTCTCGTGGATCTGGGTGTTGGCTTCGGCCATCTGAAATATCACGCTGGTGAGTAAAACTCAGTAGAAACAAAGCCAACATGAGTATATTTTTCTTTAAACTAATGATATTTCAAGGATGTAAAGACATCCAAAATACTTCCTTTTCCTTTTATCCCTTTCAAGAGTAAAAAGATTATTGGCTAATGAAACAATTAATCTAAAATTAATTTATTTTCTTTCTAACATTTTGACTTGGTATCATAACAATTTCTAGTTTAGTAACATTCTGGACAAGTATTAGAAATGAACTTCTCCCGTATCTATACTCATAATTTTTTTTATGCACCATGCTTTCATCCTTAAATTTTTAAGGGTATCTCTTAATCTTGCCTATGGCCATAGTGTTATATTTGTACATGCATAAACCATGGGATTTTCCCTTGTCCATTTAGATTACCTCTAAGAACACACATTTAACATAGAAGTCCTAATTAAATGTCAAATATAAAAGCAACTTGTTGTGTGTGGTTTTTTTTTTAAACAAACTCATAATACTAACTATAGATATTAGCAGCAGATATGAGGAATATGTACAGGTAAGAGAGTGTAGTGATCATATTAAAATTTAAGGCACGGTACGTAGTAGAATTTATACCAGGTATTTTTTTTTTTTAGATTGAAGCTCATAAAATAAATTTTGGGATTTTCCCTATAACTAAGTATGACAGTTACTAGTTTTCCTATGTGTAACTTCCTACTGCATATCACTATTGCATCCATTATACATGTGTAGGAGCAGTATCTATAAGAGTTTTATTTCCCTTATAACTACCGCCGCATGAAAGCTACTAGTACATGCAAAACGAAGATTTTTGCTGCATAATAAAAACATAGTATTTGTTATGTGGCACTGAACCAAGACTAAGGCTTGTGCATGCAAAACTATGACCTTTAATGCATAGCAAAACAAAGTATTTGTTAGCTGGGGTCTACATGCATGTGGCAGAGAACCAAGATTATGTGGAAATTAAAAGGGCAACAGAACTTGTACTTTACAAGTTGCTTTCCACACCCTGCAAATAGAGAGGACAATTATAGCCTATAAAATAAAAAGGAGGAAGAAACCATGCTTCAGGTCAACCTTGTTATGTGGTAAGGTATAAACAATTCTAGTTGGTTCATGCATGGGGTAGCTATCAGGGAGATACTTTGGCTAGATTTAGAACACATGTGAGAGGAATATAGTGAAAAGGAGAGTTGGTTTTGTCCCTACCTTGAGAAAGTGGAAGCATAAAAGGATTTATTGTTTCTTTCTAGGATTTCCTTACGTATAGTAGAAGGAGTGCCAACCTAGGGACTTAAATAAACAAGCTGATGGGGGTACGAGTGTATTATCTAAAACTTAACTAAGATAAGGATGGAGGTACTGCTTAGGTCACCAAGTGATGCTACTTATCCAGATGGAATATCCCCTACCAATGCTTTTTACCACCCAATGGTTTTACTATACGTGCCAAATCTAATAATGAAAAGCTTAGATTTTTTTTTTGTGCTCTTGTAAGTATAATAATACTTGATTCTTCATTGCATATTACTAAAAGTAATGATTGAGATACCTACATTGAGAGACCTACTCATAAGCCTACCTGTCATTTAAGTTCCTTTATGTATTTATTTATTTATTATTTTTTTTTTTTTAAGTAACACGTATCACAATCTTATGTGTAAGTTTGTAGGCTTGTAGGACTTTAAACCAATTTTACTAATATAATGATCTATAACATACTCCCCTGGGCCCATCATGACCCTTATGTAACTAACGGGTGGGTTGTTATTCTCGTAGATCTGGGTGTTGGCTTCGGCCATCTGAAATATCATGCTGGTGAGTAAAACTCAGTAGAAACAAAGCCAACATGAGTATATTTTTCTTTAAACTAATGATATTTCAGGGATGTAAAGACATCCAAAATACTTCCTTTTCCTTTTATCCCTTTCAAGAGTAAAAAGATTATTGGCTAATGAAACAATTAATCTAAAATTAATTTATTTTCTTTCTAACATTTTGACTTGGTATCATAACAATTTCTAGTTTAGTAACATTCTGGACAAGTATTAGAAATGAACTTCTCCCGTATCTATACTCATAATTTTTTTTTATGCACCATGCTTTCATCCTTAAATTTTTAAGGGTATCTCTTAAGCTTGCCTATGGCCATAGTGTTATATTTGTACATGCATAAACCATGGGATTTTCCCTTGTCCATTTAGATTACCTCTGAGAACACACATTTAACATAGCTGTCCTAATTAAATGTCAAATATAAAAGCAACTTGTTGTGTGTGGTTTTTTTTTAAACAAACTCATTATACTAACAATAGATATTAGCAGCAGATATGAGGAATATATACAGGTAAGAGAGTGTAGTGATCATATTAAAATTTAAGGCACGGTACGTAGTAGAATTTATACCAGGTATTTTTTTTTTAGATTGAAGCTCATAAAATAAATTTTGGGATTTTCCCTTTAACTAAGTATGACAGTTACTAGTTTACCTATGTGTAACTTCCTACTGCATATCACTATTGCATCCATTATACATGTGTAGGAGCAGTATCTATAAGAGTTTTATTTCCCTTATAACTACCGCCGCATGAAAGCTACTAGTACATGCAAAACGAAGATTTTTGCTGCATAATAAAAACATAGTATTTGTTATGTGGCACTGAACCAAGACTAAGGCTTGTGCATGCAAAACTAGGACCTTTAATGCATAGCAAAACAAAGTATTTGTTAGCTGGGGTCTACATGCATGTGGCAGAGAACCAAGATTATGTGGAAATTAAAAGGGCAACAGAACTTGTACTTTACAAGTTGCTTTCCACACCCTGCAAATAGAGAGGACAATTATAGCCTATAAAATAAAAAGGAGGAAGAAACCATGCTTCAGGTCAACCTTGTTATGTGGTAAGGTATAAACAATTCTAGTTGGTTCATGCATGGGGTAGCTATCAGGGAGATACTTTGGCTAGATTTAGAACACATGTGAGAGGAATATAGTGAAAAGGAGAGTTGGTTTTGTCCCTACCTTGAGAAAGTGGAAGCATAAAAGGATTTATTGTTTCTTTCTAGGATTTCCTTACGTATAGTAGAAGGAGTGCCAACCTAGGGACTTAAATAAACAAGCTGATGGGGGTAAGAGTGTATTATCTGAAACTTAACTAAGATAAGGATGGAGGTACTGCTTAGGTCACCAAGTGATGCTACTTATCCAGATGGAATATCCCCCACCAATGTTTTTTACCACCCAATGGTTTTACTATACGTGCCAAATCTAATAATGAAAAGCTTAGATTTTTTTTTGTGCTCTTGTAAGTATAATAATACTTGATTCTTCATTGCATATTACTAAAAGTAATGATTGAGAGACCTACATTGAGAGACCTACTCATAAGCCTACCTGTCATTTAAGTTCCTTTATGTATTTATTTATTTATAATTATTTTTTTTTTAAGTAACACGTATCACAATCTTATGTGTAAGTTTGTAGGCTTGTAGGACTTTAAACCAATTTTACTAATATAATAATCTATACTAACCTAACACTACATATTTGTAGGTACAATTTATACTTAACTATATCTATATACTACGTTTTTTATATATCTTATATGTATACTACGTCTTATATGTATATCTATATACTACGTTTTTTATATACTACGTCTTATATCTTATATGTATATACATACATATTACGTGCTACTATTATAATTTCTACTATGCATATTACTTATTATTATGATTATCATTTTTATTATTATTATTATTATGGGTCATGCTTATATGGTACTTAGAGTATGAGATATTACATTCATCCCTCCTAAAAAATTTTGTCCTCAAAATTTTAAAATTACCTTTAACTAATAACTTTGGATATTTTTGAATTATGCTCTCTTCAGTTTCCCAGGTGCCTTCTTCTTCGGTCTGTCCTTGCCACAATACTTTCACCATAGGAATGTTCTTGTTCCGAAGTTGACGACTAGATCGCTCTATTATTCGCACAGGCTGTGTTTCGTATGTTAAATTTTCTTTTAATTGTATTGATTCTGATTCAATAACGTGTGAGGGATCAAAACAATATTTGCGAAGTTGAGACACATGGAATACATCATGAATATTGGCTAGGCTGGGTGGTAAGGCAATTTGATATGTAACAGGGCCAATTTTCTGAATGATTTGGAAGGGTCCCATAATCCGAGGGGCTAACTTTTTATTACCTTTTAGTGATCTTCCAATCCCTGCAGTAGGTTTGACTCTCAAAAAGACATGTTCTCCTTCCTGAAAATCAAGTGGCTTTCTCCGCATATCCGCATAATTCTTCTGTCGGCTTTGAGCTGTTAACATTCTTTCTTTAATTATTTTAATTTGCTCAGTGGTTCTTTGAACCAAATCGGGTCCCATTAAAGTCTTTTCCCCAACTTCATACCAGCATAAGGGAGATTTGCATTTTCGACCATACAAGGCCTCATATGGTGCCATTCCAATACTTGAATGAAAACTGTTATTGTAAGCAAATTCTATAAGTGGCATATGATTGTCCCAATTTCCCTTGAACTCCAACACACAGGCTCTAATCATATCTTCAAGGGTTTGAATAGTCCTTTCGGTTTGTCCATCAGTTTGGGGATGATACGTAGTACTAAGAGATAGTTGAGTCCCAAAAGCTTGTTGCAAAGCTTTCCAAAATCTTGAGGTGAATCTTGGGTCTCTATCGGAAACAATCGTAGTAGGCACGCCATGTAATCTTACAATTTCTTGAAGGTACAACTGGGCTAATTCTTTTAACGGGCTACTAATCTTAATAGGTAGAAAGTGTGCTGACTTGGTTAACCTATCGACTATCACCCAAATGCTATCATTTCCAGCAGTTGTCCTAGGCAGACCTACCACAAAATCCATGGAAATACTATCCCATTTCCATTCTGGAATCTCCAATGGTTGTAACAGTCCAGATGGTTTTTGATGCTCTATCTTGATTTTTTGGCAAGTTAAACATTTATTTACAAATTCAGCAATTTCTACTTTCATTTTAGGCCACCAAAAATGTTGTTTGAGGTTTTGGTACATCTTGTTGATTCCTGGATGAATAGTGTATCTACTCTTGTGTGCTTCCTCTAATATCATCCTTTTGAGCTCACTATTATCAGGGATTAACAACCTATCTCTACACATAATGACCCCATCATTGGCCAAACTATAGTTTTCTGCCCCTTTGCCCACAATTTTGTCCTTGAGTAGTTGTAAGTTTTCATCTTTAACTTGGGCTTCCAGAACTTGGGTTCTTAAATTATTGTGTATTTTCAATGTACATAACCTGATTTGGTCCTGGTTTACTTCTAGGGAGAGATCCAAATCCCTAAACTTTTCTACTAAGGCCAACTCATGAAGCATCATATATGACATATGTAATGACTTCCTGCTCAAAGCATCAGCCACTACGTTGGCCTTACCTGGGTGGTATTTGAGCTCTAGATCATAGTCTTTCAAAAATTCTATCCACCTTCTTTGTCTCATATTTAATTCTTTCTGATCAAAAAGATACTTCAAACTTTTATGGTCGGTAAAGATTTCCACCTTAACCCCATACAAAAAATGCCTCCAGATTTTTAGCGCAAAAACTACTGCTGCTAATTCTAAATCATGGGTTGGATAATTTTCTTCATGGGATCTAAGTTTTCTAGAAGCATATGCCACTACCTTTCCATCTTGCATTAGTACGCATCCTAAGCCTTTCTTTGAAGCATCAGTATAAACCACAAATTTTTCTAAAGGGTCAGGGATGGTTAAAATTGGAGCAGTAGTGAGTCTGGTTTTGAGCTCCTGAAAACTTTTTTCACAATCATCTGTCCATGTAAAAGGAGTTCCTTTTCTAGTTAATTTTGTTAATGGTTTGGTGATAAGCGAAAATCCTTTAATAAATCTCCTATAGTAACCAGCTAATCCTAAGAAACTTTTGATTTCAGTAATTGTCTTTGGTTGCTCCCATTTCATTACTGCTTCAACCTTGCTTGGGTCCACAGTTATCCCGTCTTTATTAATTACATGACCCAGGAACTTAATTTCTGTCATCCAAAACT
Source organism: Crotalaria pallida (assembly GCA_037953625.1). NCBI lineage: Eukaryota > Viridiplantae > Streptophyta > Magnoliopsida > Fabales > Fabaceae > Crotalaria > Crotalaria pallida. The sequence goes on from CM075655.1 coordinate 96,381,126, forward strand.
CACACTTTTCAAACTTTGCATACAATTCATTTTCTTTCAAAACTTGTAACACTATTTCTAAGTGCATCTTATGGTCGTCCTCTGTCCTGGAGTAAATCAAGATATCGTCTATGAATACCACCACAAACTGATCCAAGTAGGGCCTAAAGACTCTGTTCATGTAATCCATAAAGATCGCTGGAGCATTAGTGAGTCCAAATGGCATCACCAAATATTCATAGTGCCCATAACGAGTCCTAAAGGCTGTTTTTGGTATATCCTCTGATTTAATCCTAATTTGGTGATATCCTGACCTTAAATCTATTTTGGAAAAGACTGAGTCTCCTCTTAGTTGATCTAGCAAATCATCAATCCTAGGAAGTGGGTATTTGTTTTTAATTGTCACTTTATTTAATTGTCTATAATCTATACACAACCTCAAACTTCCATCTTTTTTCTTTACAAAAAGTACTGGGGCTCCCCAAGGGGAAATACTAGGCCTGATGAATTTCTTTCCTAATAATTCTTCAATTTGACTTTTGAGTTCTCTTAGTTTAATTGGGGACATTCTATATGGAGCCACTGAAATAGGACCTGCTCCTGGTACCAAATCGATGGAAAATTCTATCTCCCTTTCTGGCGGAAAATTTGGAATATCAGGAGGAAAAACTTCAGGGAACTGACTCACTATAGGGATATTTTTGAAATCCACTTTATTTTCAGTGTTCATAGTAGAAAGGAGAACATGTACTGGAGCATTCCTTGCCACAGGTTGATTGTCTTGGGTAGTGGGTAGCAAAAGAGTTCGGGCGCCGTTTTTGAGGTTTGGAAAATGAACGGTTTTCTGTTGGCAGTTAAGAATCACTTTGTTGGATGAGAGCCAATCCATCCCCAGTATAATGTCAAAATCAAGTATTGGTAAACAAACAAGATTTATTTTGAAGGATAGGCCCTCTAAGTTGATGGGACAATTTAAACAGGTTTGGGAGGAAATTATTTGACTCCCGGTAGGAGTAGTCACAATCATGTCATATGGTGTCTCAATTATGGGTAATTTTAGTTTATTCACACATTTATTTGATATAAAAGAATGAGTAGCCCCAGAATCAAATAATACTTTTAAAGGAAAATTTTGAACGAAACATTGACCTTGCACCAAATTTGACGATTTGTCGGCTTCTTGGCTATTGAGAGCAAACACTCTTCCTGGGACTGGTGGTTTTATGGGTACATCCTTTTTATTATTGAATCGACACGACCTTGCTAGATGTCCAGGCTTCCCACATGTGTAGCAAACATTTTGTCCAAATAGACAGGGTCGGTTGCCATGCATTTTTCCACATTTTGCACAGGTAAGTATTGGTTCTGTGGGTACCTGTTTTTCTTTATTTTTATTTTGATTAGGTCGAGAGAATCCTCCCTTCCTATTATCTTCCTCCCTCTTTCTTTTGAATTGCAAATGTTTATTTTTGTCTTCCAGGAGTTCCAGTCGGTTTTTCTCAATAATCTGACATTTATTAACTAGACTCGCATAATCTTTTATTTCCATTGGGCCAATTACTTGTTTTATTTTAGGTTTTAAACCATATTCAAATTTTGTAGCTTTCCAAGCCTCATTCTGGTTAAATTGGAGGTAGGATGAGAATTTAGATAGTTCTTCAAATTTTGCCACATATTGTCCTATCGTCATGTTTCCTTGTCGAAGGTGTAAAAATTCTACTTCTTTTTCATTTTTAACACTTTCTGGAAAATATTTATTTAAAAAGACGGTCTGAAATACGTCCCAGGTGATATAAGTTTCTTGTGCTGCTAAAAGTCTCCTAGCTCCCCTCCACCAGTGTTCAGCCTCTCCAGTTAGCATGTAGGTTGCAAAGTTTACTTTTTGATCATCTGTACAACCAAGGACTTCAAAATTTTTTTCTAACTCCATCAACCAACCCTCAGCTACGGTTGGGTTATCGGTTCCTTTAAATGATGGGGGTTTGGCTTTTCTAAATTCTGAAATTCCTTGGAAATTAGGATTAGGAGCATCGAAGCCATTTGCCATATGGCCATTATTTTGGTGGTTTTGGGCATTTTGAAAAAATTGTTGCGTTGCATTAGTTTGTTCCCTCATTGCAGCTGCAATTTCTACCAACGTGTCTACCATCCGGTCCACACGTGCATCATTGTTATCGGCTCGTTCCTCGGAATTTCGTTGTGGAACATTTCTTCTAGGCGGCATTTCGATTCTGCACATATAAAATAATATGATCAGCAAAATTTTCTAAGGAACCAGGATGCTTGCTTTGATACCACTATGTAACGTCCTGTCGTTTCTGGGAGATTTAGTAGAGTTTTTCTCTTTTAATATTTTTTTTCTTTTTGTGCATAACTTTAAGAGGGCTACGAGATAAGTAAAGTCTATACGTAAGTGAGAATCATACTATTAAACTGAAATTCCCCCACTTATATTTGGATATCATGGCAACTGAAGCTTCCATATATATATTTTTACATATTATGGCACCCACATATGCTAAGGTTGTGCCGATTATGAGACGAAGTCCCTTTTCTCACACTTACATATATCTACATATTTCTTACATAACTTCTACTTAAATACTATCACACACATGGACTTATATTATATTTTCTTTTCTTTATTCATCGCCTAGAACGTGCTCGGCAGCTCCCTCAGCAGGGTTGTATTCCTCGGCTCCCTCGATAGGTGGTGGTGGTGGTATGAGGTCGGGGGGTGGCAGAAAAACCTCACAATAGAACTTTTGAGTCTCCTGAATAAAACCTAGCTCCGGGCGGCTACCTATACTTAGCTCCACTGACAAGGTGCCAGCAAAGATGACTGACCCCAAAGCTGGATCTATAACATACTCCCTTGGGCCCATGATGACCCTTATGTAACTAACGGGTGGGTTGTTATTCTCGTGGATCTGGGTGTTGGCTTCGGCCATCTGAAATATCACGTGGTGAGTAAAACTCAGTAGAAACAAAGCCAACATGAGTATATTTTTCTTTAAACTAATGATATTTCAGGGATGTAAAGACATCCAAAATACTTCCTTTTCCTTTTATCCCTTTCAAGAGTAAAAAGATTATTGGCTAATGAAACAATTAATCTAAAATTAATTTATTTTCTTTCTAACATTTTGACTTGGTATCATAACAATTTCTAGTTTAGTAACATTCAGGACAAGTATTAGAAATGAACTTCTCCCGTATCTATACTCATAATTTTTTTTTATACACCATTCTTTCATCCTTAAATTTTTAAGGGTATCTCTTAATCTTGCCTATGGCCATAGTGTTATATTTGTACATGCATAAACCATGGGATTTTCCCTTATCCATTTAGATTACCTCTGAGAACACACATTTAACATAGCAGTCCTAATTAAATGTCAAATATAAAAGCAACTTGTTGTGTGTGGTTTTTTTTTTTTAAACAAACTCATAATACTAACAATAGATATTAGCAGCAGATATGAGGAATATGTACAGGTAAGAGAGTGTAGTGATCATATTAAAATTTAAGGCACAGTACGTAGTAGAATTTATACCAGGTATTTTTTTTAGATTGAAGCTCATAAAATAAATTTTGGGATTTTCCCTATAACTAAGTATGACAGTTACTAGTTTTCCTATGTGTAACTTCCTACTGCATATCACTATTGCATCCATTATACATGTGTAGGAGCAGTATCTATAAGAGTTTTATTTCCCTTATAACTACAGCCGCATGAAAGCTACTAGTACATGCAAAACGAAGATTTTTGCTATATAATAAAAACATAGTATTTGTTATGTGGCACTGAACCAAGACTAAGGCTTGTGCATGCAAAACTAGGACCTTTAATGCATAGCAAAACAAAGTATTTGTTAGCTGGGGTCTACATGCATGTGGCAGAGAACCAAGATTATGTGGAAATTAAAATGGCAACAGAACTTGTACTTTACAAGTTGCTTTCCACACCCTGCAAATAGAGAGGACAATTATAGCCTATAAAATAAAAAGGAGGAAGAAACCATGCTTCAGGTCAACCTTGTTATGTGGTAAGGTATAAACAATTCTAGTTGGTTCATGCATGGGGTAGCTATCAGGGAGATACTTTGGCTAGATTTAGAACACATGTGAGAGGAATATAGTGAAAAGGAGAGTTGGTTTTGTCCCTACCTTGAGAAAGTGGAAGCATAAAAGGATTTATTGTTTCTTTCTAGGATTTCCTTACGTATAATAGAAGGAGTGCCAACCTAGGGAATTAAATAAACAAGCTGATGGGGGTAAGAGTGTATTATCTAAAATTTAACTAAGATAAGGATGGAGGTACTGCTTAGGTCACCAAGTGATGCTACTTATCCAGATGGAATATCCCTCACCAATGCTTTTTACCACCCAATGGTTTTACTATACGTGCCAAATCTAATAATTAAAAGCTTAGATTTTTTTTGTGCTCTTGTAAGTATAATAATACTTGATTCTTCATTGCATATTACTAAAAGTAATGATTGAGAGACCTATATTGAGAGACCTACTCATAAGCCTACCTGTCACTATGTAACGTCCTGTCGTTTCTGGGAGATTTAGTAGAGTTTTTCTCTTTTAATATTTTTTTCTTTTTGTGCATAACTTTAAGAGGGCTACGAGATAAGTAAAGTCTATACGTAAGTGAGAATCATACTATTAAACTGAAATTCCCCCACTTATATTTGGATATCATGGCAACTGAAGCTTCCATATATATATTTTTACATATTATGGCACCCACATATGCTAAGGTTGTGCCGATTATGAGACGAAGTCCCTTTTCTCACACTTACATATATCTACATATTTCTTACATAACTTCTACTTAAATACTATCACACACATGGACTTATATTATATTTTCTTTTCTTTATTCATCGGCTAGAATGTGCTCGGCAGCTCCCTCAGCAGGGTTGTATTCCTCGGCTCCCTCGATAGGTGGTGGTGGTGGCAGAAAAACCTCACAATAGAACTCTTGAGTCTCCTGAATAAAACCCAGCTTCGGGCGGCTACCTATACTTAGCTCCACTGGCAAGGTGCCAGCAAAGATGATTGACCCCAAAGCTGGATCTATAACATACTCCCCTGGGCTCATGATGACCCTTATGTAACTAACGGGTGGGTTGTTATTCTCGTGGATCTGGGTGTTGGCTTCGGCCATCTGAAATATCACGCTGGTGAGTAAAACTCAGTAGAAACAAAGCCAACATCAGTATATTTTTCTTTAAACTAATGATATTTCAGGGATGTAAAGACATCCAAAATACTTCCTTTTCCTTTTATCTCTTTCAAGAGTAAAAAAATTATTGGCTAATGAAACAATTAATCTAAAATTAATTTATTTTCTTTCTAACATTTTGTCTTGGTATCATAACAATTTCTAGTTTAGTAACATTCTGGACAAGTATTAGAAATGAACTTCTCTCGTATCTATACTCATAATTTTTTTTTATGAACCATGCTTTCATCCTTAAATTTTTAAGGGTATCTCTTAATCTTGCCTATGGCCATAGTGTTATATTTGTACATGCATAAATCATGGGATTTTCCCTTGTCCATTTAGATTACCTCTGAGAACACACATTTAACATAGCAGTCCTAATTAAATGTCAAATATAAAAGCAACTTGTTGTGTGTGGTTTTTTTTTTAAACAAACTCATAATACTAACAATAGATATTAGCAGCAGATATGAGGAATATGTACAGGTAAGAGAGTGTAGTGATCATATTAAAATTTAAGGCACGGTACGTAGTAGAATTTATACCAGGTATTTTTTTTTAGATTGAAGCTCATAAAATAAATTTTGGGATTTTCCCTATAACTAAGTATGACAGTTACTAGTTTTCCTATGTGTAACTTCCTACTGCATATCACTATTGCATCCATTATACATGTGTAGGAGCAGTATCTATAAGAGTTTTATTTCCCTTATAACTACAGCCGCATGAAAGCTACTAGAACATGCAAAACGAAGATTTTTGCTGCATAATAAAAACATAGTATTTGTTATGTGGCACTGAACCAAGACTAAGGCTTGTGCATGCAAAACTAGGACCTTTAATGCATAGCAAAACAAAGTATTTGTTAGCTGGGGTCTACATGCATGTGGCAGAGAACCAAGATTATGTGGAAATTAAAAGGGCAACAGAACTTGTACTTTACAAGTTGCTTTCCACACCCTGCAAATAGAGAGGACAATTATAGCCTATAAAATAAAAAGGAGGAAGAAACCATGCTTCAGGTCAACCTTGTTATGTGGTAAGGTATAAACAATTCTAGTTGGTTCATGCATGGGGTAACTATCAGGGAGATACTTTGGCTAGATTTAGAACACATGTGAGAGGAATATAGTGAAAATGAGAGTTGGTTTTGTCCCTACCTTGAGAAAGTGGAAGCATAAAAGGATTTATTGTTTCTTTCTAGGATTTCCTTACGTATAGTAGAAGGAGTGCCAACCTAGGGACTTAAATAAACAAGCTGATGGGGGTAAGAGTGTATTATCTGAAACTTAACTAAGATAAGGATGGCGGTACTGCTTAGGTCACCAAGTGATGCTACTTATCCAGATGGAATATCCCCCACCAATGCTTTTTACCACCCAATGGTTTTACTATACGTGCCAAATCTAATAATGAAAAGCTTAGATTTTTTTTTGTGCTCTTGTAAGTATAATAATACTTGATTCTTCATTGCATATTACTAAAAGTAATGATTGAGAGACCTACATTGAGAGACCTACTCATAAGCCTACCTGTCATTTAAGTTCCTTTATGTATTTATTTATTATTATTATTTTTTTTTAAAGTAACACGTATCACAATCTTATGTGTAAGTTTGTAGGCTTGTAGGACTTTAAACCAATTTTACTAATATAATAATCTATACTAACCTAACACTACATATTTGTACGTACAATTTATACTTAACTATATCTATATACTACGTTTTTTATATATCTTATATGTATACTACGTCTTATATGTATATCTATATACTAAGTTTTTTATATACTACGTCTTATATATCTTATATGTATATACATACATATTACGTGCTACTATTATAATTTCTACTATGCATATTACTTATTATTATGATTATCATCTATGTAACCTCCTGTCGTTTCTGGGAGATTTAGTAGAGTTTTTCTCTTTTAATATTTTTTTTCTTTTTGTGCATAACTTTAAGAGGGCTACGAGATAAGTAAAGTCTATACGTAAGTGAGAATCATACTATTAAACTGAAATTCCCCCACTTATATTTGGATATCATGGCAACTGAAGCTTCCATATATATATTTTTACATATTATGGCACCCACATATGCTAAGGTTGTGCCGATTATGAGACGAAGTCCCTTTTCTCACACTTACATATATCTACATATTTCTTACATAACTTCTACTTAAATACTATCACACACATGGACTTATATTATATTTTCTTTTCTTTATTCATCGCCTAGAACGTGCTCGGCAGCTCCCTCAGCAGGGTTGTATTCCTCAGCTCCCTCGATAGGTGGTGGTGGTGGTATGAGGTCGGGGGGTGGCAGAAAAACCTCACAATAGAACTCTTGAGTCTCCTGAATAAAACCCAGCTCCGGGCGGCTACCTATACTTAACTCCACTGACAAGGTGCCAGCAAAGATGACTGACCCCAAAGCTGGATCTATAACATACTCCCCTGGGCCCATGATGACCCTTATGTAACTAACGGGTGGGTTGTTATTCTCGTGGATCTGGGTGTTGGCTTCGGCCATCTGAAATATCATTAGTTTAAAGAAAAATATACTCATGTTGGCTTTGTTTCGTCTTCGTCTTGCGCCTCCACAGGCCACAGCAGCCAAGCTAGCCAACGACCATGGCCTCACCTAAGGGAGCCTCACCCTCACGAAAAAGGCAACCCCTCATGACCTAACCACATGGCGCCTCACCCTCACGGAAACGCCCTCACTTGTTTCTGTTGTTGCTATTGTCACTGGAATCTTGTTTCTATTGTTGCCAAGCCTGAAGTAAGATGCCATCTTGTTTCTATTGTCACTCTTGTCACTGGAATATGTTATATGTGTATGTGCTTATCTCTATTATTCTCTGTTCAATAAGTTGCCAACAGAGATTGGGGTATATTTAGACAAGTTTGCAAGATTCTACTTGCTAGCTATAATGGAAAGGCTTAACTCGTCAGATCTTGCAAGCAGGTATCTTTACTTGCTATAAAATCTATAATTGAAAGGTTGCTTTTCTTTTTTTAAAAAAAATAATAATAAATACATTGCAAATATCTTTAGTGTAATGGTGTTAGGATGTATATACTATATATATATACCACTAAATCATTAAGCTGCAAGATAACTATAACATTTTAGGGGGAGACTAAATTCAGGGCCAGACAAAAATTCATTAGCTTATGCTCTAGGAAAATTAAAAGCTAAAAAATTAAAGTAACTTCTTATATTTTTTGGCTTTATGAATTGAAAAATGCAACTTTTTTTTAAAAAAAAAATTTATGGCCCGTGGGCTGCCTGTTTGGCCCGCATTTTATTATGGGCTGGGCTGGGCCACTGAAAATGCTGGCCCGAGGTAAATTAGGGTCAGCCCGGCCTAGCACGAAATATGATTGGCCCGGCCCGAATGGGCTGGGTCAACCCGAATTGACAGCTCTATATATACCACTAAATCATTAAGCTGCAAGATAACTATAACATTTTAGGGGGAGACTAAATTCAGGGCCACACAAAAATTCATTAGCTTATGCTCTAGGAAAATTAAAAGCTAAAAAATTAAAGTAACTTCTTATATTTTTTGGCTTTATGAATTGAAAAATGCAACTTTTTTAAAAAAAAATTATGGCCCGTGGGCTGCCCGTTTGGCCCACATTTTATTATGAGCTGGGTTGGGCCACTGAAAATGTTGGCCCGAGGTAAATTAAGGCCAACCCGGCCTAGCCCGAAATATGATTAGCCCGAAATGGCCCGGCCCAAATGAGCTGGGTCAGCCCGAATTGACAGCTCTACCTCTCATCTTATGTAGCATTTTATTTATTTTTTCTTAAAGAAATTTTGGTTTGTCCATCCCAAAAGAAAGTCAAAAACATATATAATTTGGTTACTTACTGGCCGGTCAACTCGCCTGAATTCGGGCACCACCGATTCGCTCTTTTTAAACAGAAAACCGGAATCATACCAACACCTTTCCAATCAAGGAAGTTAATATTCTTTTTTTTTTTTAATTGCAATTAGTTTTGTCTCAGACAAGTGATTTTTTTTTTTGTTGGGTACATGACAAGTCACAATTGAGGCTTTGTGCCTTCCTTTAAACAACGTGTAAATCTAATAGAGTATGGTTCAATAGTAAGGCAAACTTCCAATTCTCCTGCTGTCTAAGCGCTTTGAATTTATTCCAAGAGTGGGCAGAAACTCGATTAAAATGGTGTCCGCAAGAAAGAATAAAATCTCCTTTCCCTTTTAACTAGATTTTGAGAAATTACATAAAACCGAACAAGAAAAAGGTGAAACTATTAACACTTTATTTTATTTATAAACATTTCATTTTGATTATTTCAAACTTTAATTACTCAGAATGACCTTCAATAATTTTTTTTGTCAAATTATTCAAACTTTTAACTTATTTTCTCTTAATTGTTTATAAATCAAATTATAAAATCCTTTTTCAATGGTACTATTATAGTTGGCCATTGGGCTCTCGTTAATTAAGCAAATGGTTAGGGTTTCGATTCTTAGCTCTTATGATGATAAAATGCCTCGCTAAAAGGATCGTCCCAAAAAGCCAAGAAATATCCGAAAATATTAGTAATCATGCTTGCATGGAAACCAAAAACAAAATTTTGTAAAATCATTTTTTAAAACGAACTATAAAATTCTCAAGAGCAGTGTTATCAAAACCGAATCGTACCGGTCGGTTCAACCGAAAAACCGATGAACTGGACCCCTAATCTGTACGGTACGCTAAAATACCGGGCATGCAACGAATCGACAAAAAATCAGTTTAAAACGACTGGTTTGTCGAAAAATTGTCAAACCGACCAATATTATGTGAACCAAGCGGTTTGCAAATTTTTTATAAAAATAACGCAAAAAGCAAAACGACGTCGTTTTGCAATTTTTATTTTTATTTTTTTGAAAATTAGGATTCGGATTAGAAAAAGTTGGGGTGGCCCTTATTGTTGAAAAGATGGTTGAATCTCGTCTTCGGTGGTTTGGGCATGTGTGGAGGAGACCGGTGGAAGCCCCGGTTAGGAGGGTAGACCAAATGGAGGATACTATAAGGGCTAGAGGAAGAGGAGGACCTAGAAAAACTATAGGTGAAACAATTAAGAAGGATATGACAATCAATGTCTTATCAAAAGATATGATTTATGATAGGCCTTTATGGCATCGTTTGATGACTTGATCCATGTAGCCGACCCCACCTAGTGGAACAAAGGCTTAGTTGTTGTTGTTGAAAATTATGATTCAGAAAGACAGAAACTTTTACATGAAGGGAACTCAAAAGGCCAAAGAAAACTCAAACATGCACTGAAGAAGAAAAAGAAACAAAACGAAGTTACAAAGGAGAAACAATTGAAGTTTAAACTATGAACTTATTAAACAGTTGAAGTGTGATTGTTATGCATGTTTTTTTTGGGAATTAAAAGTACACTACTAATTATGGATTTTAAATGATTATTTTCTTTTAAAAAAAATTCATACAGGTATTCAGTATTCTTATATTTATATACAAATATATACATGCCCAAGTTAACCGGTTTGATTGGTATGTATCTATGTGATTTAATTATTGTTCCATGGTTAAACCACTAAACCAATGAACCACTGCTCTGACCGGTTCGATCACCAGTACGGTTTTAATAACATTGCTCAAAAGTACTATATGTTGTCAATTTTAACTACACCAACAATGTTAATTAATTTTTTTTTATTTTATACTCCCTTCGTCTCTAAATATAAGATTTCTTTGGGGGATTTCACGTTCATTAAGAAAGTGAAATAATTTAGTTAATTGTATTGGAAATGTGAACTTTTGATATGTAATTTCAAAATTATCCCTATTAATATTATTGAGAATCTAAAAAGTGTTAAATAAATAGGGGTGTTTATGGAAAAAAGTAATAAATGATCATTGAAAATTGACAAAAAGTCTTATAAATATGAACAAAATAAAAGTGTTAAAATAGTCTTATACTGTATTTAGGGAGGATGGAATATTAATTTTATTAAATGTAACTTACGTTAAAGGATCGGAAGAAGAAATACTTACTAATTTGAGAGTTACTTTTCAACCCTCATCCATTTCTCTTGAACTCCATTTTCTTTCGCCTCTTGAGAGGCGGAAGTGTAAAATTAATGGCTTTTCCGCCTTCCATGAGGCGGACAAAAAAAAAATTACACTTCCGCCTCTCAAGAGGCGGAAGAAAATGGGGTTCAAGAGAAATGGATGGGAGCTGAAAAGTAACTCTCACTAATTTAACCAACCAAACCTCGGTAAATAGCTACTTCAAGGCATGTGTACTCCCTCCGGTCACAATTAAAAAAAAATCCTAATGATGATTTTGAATATAAACAAAATTTAAGTAATTTTCTATTCTCAATACAATATTTTTTAAAATATATTTAATATATTTATAAAGCGGTTGAATCATTTATTTTTTGTTCATTTCTAATGTAAGTTTACTAAAGTAATCTATTTTTTTATGAATTTGGGAAAATTAAATGTATTCAACTAATTTTTTTTAATACCTGTGAAATTAGTTATTTTTCCTTAAAAATGAGACCGGATGAAATATAAAAATATAACTATTTTATCACTGAGATAATATTTACATGTTCCAGAAAAAGTAAAATAAGTTACTACTAGTGCAGTAAAAGTCAAAGTAAATTTCAAGATATTTATTGATCAATGTACACAAATTCGGATCTTCAAACAGATTGCTAAAGAGGGTAGAAATAGTCTCCTGATTACAAGCTAGAGTGACTTTGTACCAATTTTTATTTTTATTACTTAAAATATTCAACAACAAAGTTATGAATAATACTAGTACAATAAAGGTAGATAGAGAGAATCTGGTGGGCTTTGAGCTGTGATATAGCTGTCTTTCTTCTTCATGAATTATTTCAAGCCCACTCTCTCCCTATATCTCTTCTCCACTCAGTCATAAATTCAGTCACACAAACAGCCCCCAAAATCCCTAGCACCAAAAAACACTTCTTCCTACCCCAAAAATCCCAAGTTTGAACATACCAAAACAAGCACTAGTTGTTGCATTTAGATGCCTAATGTGAGATGAAGAACGAAACATACTCCTCCCATTTTCATTATTCCCTTCTCATTGCCCTTTTTCTAGGCACACTCTCATTTTGTGCCTCTCACCAACTCCACAATGAAGAACTATCCCAACACATGAATCAACGCCAGCTTCTGTATTACAAAGACGAGTTTGGTGACAGAGGAGAAAACATCACGGTGGACCCATCTCTAGTCTTTGAAAACAACCGCATCAGGAATGCTTACATAGCTTTACAAGCTTGGAAGCAAGCCATCGTGTCCGACCCTCTCAACTTCACCGTCAACTGGGTGGGATCCAATGTGTGCAGCTACACGGGTGTTTACTGTGCACCCGCACCCGACAACCCCAAGATCCGCACCGTCGCTGGCATTGATCTCAACCACGCTGACATTGCGGGTTACTTGCCCCAAGAGCTTGGTTTGCTCACGGATCTCGCTCTGTTTCACATTAACTCAAACAGGTTCTGTGGCATTGTGCCTCACACTTTCGAAAGGCTCAAACTTCTCTTCGAACTTGACCTCAGTAACAACCGGTTAGTGGGGAAGTTTCCTTTGGTCGTGCTCAGGCTTCCGGAGCTTAAGTTCTTGGATCTCCGGTTCAACGATTTCGAAGGAGCGGTGCCGAGAGAGCTATTCGATAAAGATCTTGATGCGATTTTTATCAATGACAACCGTTTCGTGTTTGATCTCCCTGATAATTTAGGCAACTCTCCCGTTTCCGTTATCGTTTTGGCGAACAACCATTTCCACGGTTGCATTCCGGCGAGCATCGGGAACATGACGAACCTGAACGAGATTATTCTGATGAATAACGCGTTCCGCGCGTGCTTGCCTTCGGAGATTGGGTTGTTGAAGAACATGACGGTGTTCGATGTGAGCTTTAACCAGTTGATGGGTCCTTTGCCCGATGCGATTGGAAATGCGGTGAGTCTCGAGCAGTTGAATGTGGCGCATAATATGTTGTCGGGGAAGATTCCGGCGAGTATTTGCATGCTGCCGAATTTGAAGAACTTTACTTATTCGTATAACTTCTTTACGGGTGAGCCGCCGGCGTGTTTGGGAGTGGCGGTGGTTGATGATGAGAAGAACTGTTTGCCGGGGAGGCCGAAGCAGAAGACGGTGGCGCAATGTAATGCGTTTTTGTCTAAGCCTGTGGATTGTAACTCGTTTGGATGTAAGGCCTTTGTTCCTTCACCACCCGGCACAGTACCCTCACCTCCATCACCAGGAGTGGGACCTACACCATCACCACCTGGTGTAACACCTTCACCACTTTCACCACCTGGTGTAACACCTTCACCACTTTCACCACCATCTTCGCCATCACCACCTGGAGTCACACCTTCACCATCTTCACCGTCACCACCTGGGGAAGGACCTTCCCCTTCTCCACCATCACCACCTGGTGGTGGACCTTCACCTTCTCCACCGTCACCACCTGGTGTTACACCTTCACCATCTCAACCATCACCACCTGGTGTAGGACCTACACCTTCTCCGCCGACACATGGTTATACACCACCTACTTATACGCCACAATCACCACCTCCACCTAATTACACTCCCCCATCACCTCCACCATCACCACCTGTTTACACTCCACCGTCTCCTCCACCATCGGTGTACACTCCGCCATCACCTCCACCATCATCACCTGTTTACACCCCACCGTCTCCTCCACCATCGGTGTACACTTCACCACCTCCACCACCAGGTTACATTGCACCGCCGCCGCCGCCAGTTTACTCTCCACCATCACCACCTCCCTCACCTTACTATACCTCACCGCCACCTGTTTATTCTTCACCACCACCTTCACCGTACTATACCTCACCATCACCGCCACCTGTTTATTCTTCACCACCACCTTCACCTTACTATACCTCACCATCACCGCCGCCGCCGCCTCGGTCGTCTCCGTTACCTATTTATCCCTATTTTTCACCACCACCTCCTCCCCAATCCAATTCCTCACCACCACCTTGTAATGAACATCCATTACCACCTTACCAAGAACATTCACCTCCGCCACCGCCTCCCCCACCTTATCTTCCACCACCATCCCCATCTCCCCCACCACCGCCTGTCTATGTTTCTCCACCACCACCGTCACCACCACCACCATCACCATCACCGCCACCGCCACCGGTTTACCACTCTCCACCACCACCAGCACCAGTATACCATTCTCCGCCACCAGCATCACCGCCTCCGTGCGAAACACCACCTGCACCAGTAGTACACGTAATCCCACCACCCGCCCCAGTTTATGAAGGGCCATTGCCACCTGTCTCTGGTGTCTCATACGCATCACCACCACCACCACCTTTCTATTGATTCTTTTGACGACTCTATTTTCTCCTCTAACTTAAGCGAAAAGTCACAACTACCCTTGCCAATTAAGCCACCTTTTCCTCCCTTGTGGTGGAGGAAAACTAAACCAAGAGAATTACACGAGTTTGTGCAAGGCAGCATTGGTTGCAACCGAGGAGGAGATGGTAATATCTCCAAATTAAAATTGATTTCAGTATTCTGAGTTGTGAAATAAAAATGGCAGAGAAAGATCGAGTAGGTTGCAGAGAAAAAAAAAAACGTATGTATAGGGATGAAATTTGAGACCATAATTCATGGCTGCAAAGACAGTAGGGTTTGCGGGGTTTATTGTTATTTTCTCTATTGTATCTTCTTCATACTTTCATTTTTTCTTTTTTCCCACTTTTGGTTCTATTTGCTTTATAATTAATTTTATTTTTATTCATAGTAGTATAATTATGAACATTTCACTTGTATTGATTTTTCTGGGTTCAGATCAGTTCTTCATCTTATCAATGTCTCAAGTCTGTTTTTGCAATGAGATTGTTGATTTTAATGTTTTTCTTCCTCATTCATAGCATTATCCTATTTGAGGACATATTAGTACACTCGAATGCTAATTAAGTTTTTAACTATGTTAGTCACAAACCTTATGATTTAAATTTTCCTTCGCCCATGATTATTAAATGATGATGTCTATAATAATATTAATTAAAAAAAAAAAAAAGCGTTGAAGAATCAAAATACTACAGTATGTTTGATTAGGGAAAAGTATAGGTTTAAGTTTTAACATTCATCCACTTAAATTTTCGATTATAAAATTCTTATTTCCTATTATTAAGCCTAAATGTACAAGTCACCAATCATTTTTACTTTTTCAACTTTTATACTGTATTTCAATTTTTTATTTTACATTTTTATTTGCATTTCATTTCATTTTTTTTCCTTTTTTTTGCCTTCCTACGTAGATAGTATTACTATTATTTTTTATTTGTTTGTGTGTGGTTTTATCATTTGCTTTCAATTTATTCATTGTCATTCAAAAGATCAATTGTCTAATCTAATTACTCGACGTGCAAACATGAAATGAAAATACGTGGAAAGGGTGAAGGGAATCAATAAGATATTTTAATGTTTCTTGACGATTAATTAAGTTAGATTAAGACGTGCAATTATGGATTTATGGTGTTATTATCAAAGAATATGCTTGCAGTTTGAAATGGCTCTCCTCAACCGCCGATCGAGGCCACCGTCAGAATCTACAGGTTATGAGATCGTGGCCGTGGGGCCTCAATAGGCATCCCATGAAACATTAGCACCTGCGAGTCTATTTATTTCAATTTAATAATGCTGTTTAATATTACTCCTCCATGTGCAAACCTTGGTTTTAGTTTTGAGATTTGAATTCAAAATCTCTTTGCTTGGCGCAAACATATTTATCCATTGGATTGTGGACATTACTGTTAAGTCAGTGAAAAATGAAAATGCTCGGTTGGGGTTGAAAGTCTTCCTGTTATTCTACTCCCACTCCCACTTCCTATTACACACATTCGACTAAACTACTCATTTGTTCTTTTATCTTATTTTTTTAATTTTAAATTGGTCTTTTACGTTTTTTTTTTTAAATTGGTTACTCATGTTTCTTTTCGTTGTCAAATTGGTCCCAGAGTCACTATTCCTCTTATGTGGACTACTATGATTTGTACACGTGTCACTATTCATCCTATGTGGACCAATATGATATTGGCACGTAGGATGAACAGTGACTTAAGGACCAATTTGACATTGAAAAGAAACATAGGGGACCAATTTGAAACAAAAAAAATGTAAGGGTCCAATTTGAAATTGAAAAATAAGGTAAGAGACAAAATGAGTAGTTTAGCATATTCTCTCTCTCTCTCAAGTTGAGTTATTTTAGCTTCATACAGATAAATTAAAAAATGAGTAAATAATGTAAGAATTTAATATATTTTGATTTAATTACCATCAATTAATAATAAGAGAGAGTAATAATAAATGTATGAGAATTATATTGAAAAAAGAAAGAGAAATAGATGTTGAAAAAGATAATACAATAAATAAGGGTATACTTGAAAAAAGAAGTATAAATGAGTATTGAATTTTTAAAAGAACATAACTTATGGAACAAAATAAAAACATAAATTAACATAACTTATTGGACAAAGGGAGTATAAGTTTTTTTACTTAATTTTCGTAAAATAAGAAAAGTAATTATTACTCTTAAATTTATCCACACAAAAAAAACGTTTGACATTCCAAAGTTATCTCTATTTAAAACTTTATTTATTTCTCTCTCAATTATACCCTATCATCCTTATGAAATTATGAAAGGAGTATAAACTCTTTAATACTATCTAGATATTCTAAAGTAACTTTATTATAAGGGACAAATGAAGTAATTCATGTAATTCTTCTATTTCATAAGTTGTGTTCTTTTAGTCATTACACACACACACATATATATATATATATATATATTAATAAATGAATAAATGATATAAGAATTTGATATATTTTGACTAAATTATCCTCATTTATTAATCGGAGAGACTAAGTAATAGTAATAAATATATGAATATTATATGGAAGACATATGAAAAAATGGGTAGTAAAAAAGAAAGTATGATAAATAAAGATATACTAAGAAAAAAAGTATAAATAAGTATTGGATTTCTAAAAGTACATAATATATGGAACAAAGTAAAATGACTAAAAAAACATAACTTATGAGACTGAGTGGATATTATGCTTCTTATTTCTTTTTTTTATTTATTACTTAGAACATATTTGGTAAAGCTTGTTGATTGTTTTTTTAGTTTCTTTTTGCAAAAAATAATTTGATTTGATAATCATTGTTATGTTTGGCAACAAGCTTAAATGATAAAACAAGCTTTGGTGTTCACCAAAGGTATTCTCCAGCGGTAGATCAATCCCCTCCGAGATGTAGAGATCACCAAAGTGAGTTTTGCCTCTATCAACAAAGCCATTTTCATATTCACGACATGGCAGGGATCGAACCCTTGACATCATGCTCAAGGAATCCAATCATCTAGCAATTATGCTAGAGCTTGTTGGTAATTATAAAACAAGCTTTTCTTTGTGAAAAATAAGCCAAAACTCCCATCTAACATTTAGGCGTTGTAGATTATTTTTGTTAGGAATATTTTTTGAGACTCGTGTAATTTTCTTATTCTACCTATATCACTCCATAAACAATAATTCACCTATATCACTCCATAAACAATAATTCAGAGGACCAAAACATGGGATTTACCCAAAATTTATTTTTCTGCACTACCAGCAGGTGTCGATCCTGGCATTATAAGGAGACTCTGAATGCGCTTTACCATTAGTGAATGAATGAACCTTTTACTTAATCTCTTTTGTTTTGGAGATCCTAAATAATTGTGGAGCAGAACATTGACACCGTTTGGAGGAAAGAAAACTTCAATCCCACCCAACAATCAGTTATGATGTTTTAACCACATAATAGAGAAACTGCATTTGTAACGAAATTGTTGAACCCTAATGAAAGGAGGCAAAGCCTCTTGATCAACTAGTTTTGGATGTAGAAGGATGCTGAGAACCCTCTAAGAGGAAATAAAGAGCCAGGAGTCCATAGGAGAATCTCATCGGGAAGTCGTCGAGAAAGCCAACCAACGACGAAATCCGTTGATGAAAATAAGGATAGAAGGACAATACAAGATCGACCAGAGCCTCAAAACATTCGAAGAATTCTTGGCCGATGATTATAAACTCCAACCCTTGGCATACATATGCAGATCGTCAATTACCATCACATGGGAACCAACGTCGGGAAGACCATCAAAGGGAGTCAAGGCAAAATCTCTACGAACTAACCCTTCCAATATATATAGGATCCATATGAAGAGGACATCAATGTGGGTTTGGAATGATTCTCCAGGAGAATAATGGAGTCACAAAACCCACCAAAATTTATACATCCCGCCAACTTGGACGACAATGATGGATCTAAAGATCCTTTGGTGCATATATCCCAATTCCAAATTGCCATAGCATTTCAACTCGAAACAAAAGAAGCGATATTAAAGTTTTTTTTGTTGACACAAATTGGACCAGTAAATGACTAGTTATGAATAGGGGTGAAAACAGGTCAGGTCAGGCCAGGCTTTGGCCTTAAGCAGGCTCGGCCTATATAAATTATTGTGGCCTGGCCTGTTAACCTATTTAAATTAATTTTTCAAGCATGAGCCTGGCCTGGCATGTCCTATAAGCCTGTTACAAAGCTTACATAAACTAAAATTTTTAAATAGGCCAATAGGCCTACTAGTAAATTGGTAAACCAATCATGGTACCAATTTCCAAACCGGAAAAACCAGTCAAAAACCGAAAAAACCAAAGGGTTAGCGGTTCAACCGAATTTCCTAACAAGAAAAATTATTGATCAAATATTAAAACTTTAAAATTAGCCATGTGGCCCAATTAGCCATTGAGGCCCATTGTGACTCCGTTTATCATAAAAGTTATGGAAGTGGTCCTTTTTATAAGGAAAGACACAAACTTTTCCTTTCTAATAGGCAATGTGGGACTTCATAACTCATAAGGATTACAACAAGGAGTGGAAGACCTATTTCTTATTCTTATGAAATGAACGATGTGGGCTTATTTCTTATGAAATGAACAATGTGGGACTTGCATAATTACACATAACCAAGGCAAGGCAAGGCAAGCTTCAACATATTAAGTCCCACATCGACCAACTCTTCAACAAATGCAAGCATAGATGCATTATATTAAGTCTCCTTCCTACCCTCATATAGCCAAACATTTTTTCAGAACCAAAGAGCATGCACCATGTTAAACAATGTGGGACTTGTTTGCATTTTCATTTTATAAGTGTGCAAGTTAAATTTTTTTATTGTATTTTTTTATAATAATAATAACTAATAAATAATAATAATAATATAAATTATATAGGCCGGCCTGTTAAGTTAAATAGGCTTTTTACATAACCTGGGCCTGGCCTGTTTAGACTATATAGGCTTTTTTAATAGTCTGAGCCTGGCCTGTTTGCAAAAAAAGTCTGGTCTAGTTTGACCTCTTATTAGACCTGTTATAGGCCCCTGTAGGCCGGCCTGGCCTGTTTCCACCCCTAGTTATGAACCTTAAAGCCAAACTTTGTCAATATAT
The DNA here is from genome assembly GCA_037953625.1 of Crotalaria pallida. Taxonomy (NCBI): domain Eukaryota; kingdom Viridiplantae; phylum Streptophyta; class Magnoliopsida; order Fabales; family Fabaceae; genus Crotalaria; species Crotalaria pallida. Next base: position 96,400,936 of record CM075655.1, read on the forward strand.
GGGAGCAACTTAAAAAGGTCATCCTTTTACAATTCTTAACTAGTAGAGAAAGACCCAAGTCAGTGCATCTACTTAAAGAAGTGATGTACAGATCAAATGAGACCATCGGGGAGTACATAACAAGGTTTACCCGGGAGAAAAACCAAGCCTTTTACCTTCAACCTTCGGTTAATCTTTGTTGGTTTTGGCCTCAAAATCTCGAGAGGGGAGGTGAATCGAGTTTTATTAATGTATTGTGAAATCCTTTACAAATTAAAAAATTGTTTTGAGATGGAGAGATTAAGCGTTTGAAACGGATCGCGAAAACGATAGATAAAATAAATTGAGTAGCGCGGAAACGTAAATAATTGAAATATGCGAAAATATAAAGAGATAGGGATAGAAAAGCTTGCACCGGTGAATTTTATACTGGTTCAGCCTTCCCGTCGAAAGGCCTAGTCCAGTCCCCAAGCGATCCGCCTGAGAGTTCTTATAATCAGCAATAGAGTCGCACCCTATTACACCCAAGAGCACCCCGCACACTACTAGGAACCTCCGTTCGGTAGGGGCCTCAAATCACACAGAAGGGTTCCTCGCCCTACGACGTATCAAACGTCCACTAAGGGATTCTCTCCCTAACCACTAAGGTTTCAATATAATGGATGTGATAGTGATTACAATAGCAAAGTGTGTTCTCAACAACACAGATTCAACAATAAGTTTTTATGATAATGAAGTACTTTTTCTCTAGGAGTTACTCAGCCAACAAGGTTTTTGTTCTTCAAAAAGTATGAACGTGAAAACCAGAAGATTAGAGAAGAAGAAGAGAGAAACGTGTGTGATCAGAAATGAATGAATGAATAATTAACTTCTGAATGTTGGAGTGAATTTCTTTTTAAAATAGAAAAACATTTTAGAATCAAAAAGATTTAGAATAAGTAAAACAAAATCAAAACAAAATAAAATAAGATTTGAAATAAGTTTTAAAATCAAAACTAAATCAAAACGATTTACAAAATAAAGTAAAGATTTGATTCTTAAAACTAAAATGGAAATAATTCAAATTTAAAATCATTTTCGAATTTTATAAAATAAATCAGAATCTTTTATATAAAAACAAATCAGGAAATAATCAAAATGATTCTGACACGTTTTTCAATAAAACTTTAAGTAATCGATTACTTTCTGAAGGTAATCGATTATTCCTTCAAAAATAGAAATTCTTAAATTCATTTGAAAAACAAGTAATCGATTAGACCAATAATAGTTAATCGATTACACCACTCCTGTTTAATATATGATGCAACTCATTTAATCGATTACACTTAAACAATTAATCGATTACTGAGCCTCTGATATGCATATGATGCACCATCATGTAATCGATTACTACAGAGCTTATAATCGATTACTACAGAGCTTATAATCGATTACTAAGCCTCTGAAAAATATATGATGCAACAATTATAATCGATTACTTTAGCCAAGTAATGGATTACTCCCATAAGAAAGTAATTGATTAACAAGATTCATTTAATCGATTACAACCTCTCTGATTTTTCTATGATGCAACAAAGTTAATCGATTATCTTGAGCAGCTAATCGATTACTCTCTCTTACATACATAAAAATATACAGAGTTTTGTAACATCAAGTATTTTCACAAAGATTAAGATAGAAAATACTTTTTCATGAAAAACACATTTTTCTTCTTCTCTCTTTTAAAATGAAAAACTTATTGGCTTTTGTAAACTCGTAAAGAATAGAACTCCATTACCTTACAAATGATCTAAGGAAAAGGTTTCTAATCTATGCCTTGCTTGATTCTTCAATCTTGAACATGGATGACACTTGAGAGCTTGAACTTGAGTTGGTTTTTTATCATCAAAACATCATCTTGAATTATACTTGAAGTCCATAAGAGAGTTTGAAGCATGCCTTCCAACACTAGCTTAACTTCCAACTCTCTTCACATCTTTCTCATGGGACTGAATCTTAGAAGCGAATTCGCAGTAGACATGCAAGGGTAATGGCTAAAGATATGGATGAAGGGATGCCAAGATCTGATACTTTCGTTAACAAATAAGATTTTCAACATTTCACAATGCATCAAACACTATCATCATCACGTTGAGCCAACCTTAGAACAAGGGGCAAACTCAAAAAAGAGATAGCCACAACAATAACAATAATCAAGCTTACAAGGCTAAATATTCAAGCTATAAATCACTCAGATCTTGAGCGAGATAATGAATACAAAGCTCAAAGGGTTTATCGACCCTAGCCGGTTACGGTCTTTGGTGACAATGGAAAAAATTAAAAAGTGCAGGTGGCACATAGCAACGGTCATGACATCAAATATTACATCCATTTGAGCAATGTAACTGAATATTTTGAAAGAGTAGGAAAAATGGATAAATACATCAAGGAATTTTGGAAAAGAATCAACAAAGCTTAAAAGAGAAAAAATTTGGCTTACTCAAAAGCTTTGCCCTTTAGGAAGTAAAAAATTGAAGAACCGAAGAAACCCGGTGGAAACTATGATAAAACACTGCTAGAGTCGCATTGGAGTTAAAGTCTTTCTCGTGATAAATGAAGGATCAGTGACAAGAGAAATGTCAAAGGCAGACTGAAGTAGATACCCGAGATCAGTTATGGAAATCATACCCAGGGCACCTCAATAGAGCGAAGAGGATCCTGAAATTACCTTCACAGATGTCGACTTTGGGTATATCATTCGAGTGCATGATGATCCCCTTCTAATAATTGTCTCTTGGAAAATATATGAGTCCTCAAGATCTTTATAGACCATGGAAGCTCAACGGATATAATTTTCATCAAGACCTTTAAAGGCTTATATTTCAACAAAAGCATTCTCCGTCCTCATGAGGAAGAACTTGTTGGTTTTATAGAAGAAACTGTTCATCCTTGGGGCACATTGAACTTGTAGTAACTTTTAGTGAAGAAAAGCAAAGCAAAATAGTTTGCGTGAAGTTCTTAGTGGTAGATTCCCCCTCAACATACAACATGATGGTTAGAAGGCCTACCCTGAGTGCTCTTAGGGGTGCTGTGTCAACTACTTACCTAACCATGAAGTTCCTAAATATCAGAGAAGTCATAACTATTATAGGTGGCCAAAAGCTGACACATCAAGTTTACTATCAAAGCCCCCAAATCAAAACGAAGAGGAAGAAGCACGTCGGTAATCCAAACAATGCCAAAAAATACGAGCAGAAGTTAACCCACTTAGAGGCCAGAGCACCCAAAAGTGTTGAATCACTTTTGCTTTTCTTTTCATTTGAATAACTCCATAGAGAAATCCTAATCTAGATTGAATTATGTCATGGGTTGTCTTGGATCTCATTTCCTTCAAATTGATCATTTATTAAAAGTTAAGTTTTTCTTACATAATTCATTCCAATCCTACTATTGTTCACATTTTGAACTTAGAACTAAGTGATCACAACCTCGAACCCTAGCTTGCCACTAGGGCCATGAGGCAAATTTTAACCATAAGAAAGGACAGTTGTGTAAACAAAAGCTCCACCGCGGCGATGCCACTCTTCAATAGTGAACAACACATGAACATATCGTTCTGCAAAGACGAAATCGTATGCCGTATTCTGCCTCGGTAAAGGTGGCAAACTCGAATGTGATCAATTAAAACAAAAACAAGACATAAGGATAAATGTTATTAAACAAGAAAAACAACCAAACTCCGTAGATGATCAAAGAAATTCAATATCTATCAAGAAATCAAAAGCCCAAAATACAAGACATAAGTCACTTGTTCAAAAAAGTTATAAAAAAAAATAAAAAAAGAGAAGAGCCTACTACAGAGGTAGGATTTACACTCTTTGTCTTTCCCTTTCAGATTAGAAGCTCGTCTTCGTCATCTCCTTCCTCTCCAGAATAATTGTAATCTGACAAAGAAAACAATTCAAGATTCTCCAAACTCGGGTCATCTTATAAAATGACTTCGGTTAAATCCTCGATCATTGGTGTAGGTTGAATGACCTTATTATCGATGACTTTTCAATTTGGATCTAAGCCTCGAGTTAGCGGCTCAGATGAGGCATATGCATGATCGAAAGTCCTACATTGTGCAATCAGAAACTTGGTTATCAAGCCTTTCTTTTATAGTCTAGGTGACCTTCTTCAAACTTTCCTTCTCGTATTTAGCAATTTGGACGTTGGTCCTAGTAATCTCGCTCTCACTTACCAGTTGACATTCACCAACAATTTAGATTTCTATGTGAGAAGGACATGCTACTCTTCGTTAAAGGTTAGATCCATTTGTTCATATCTGGAAATCTTCTTCTTCAACTGATAAACGATATTTTGAGATTGAGCCAACTTTCGTTCATCCAACCTCAGTTTCTTGTTAACAACTTTGATTTCTCTATATTGTTTCGCCGAATCAGGATCTTAAGAAAGCTTCTCACTTGCCTGAAGCAATCAACAATGAACAATGCGATGTATTCAATTCATTTACCAGAAGGACATGTGATATGGACTGGTGATCTGGCCACCTAGCCCACATCAGTCCTTAGTTAGGATACGGTCACATTGGTAAAGGATTACACTAAAGAAAAATTTGTGTTAAAAATCTAAGTTCATTAATTCTCAAAATTTGAAACTCATCATTTACCAAGGAAAAATAACCTCTTTTAATATCTTAAACAATGCACTAATAACCTTTGTCAGCATTTTCTTGTACAAAGACAAATATTTTAAATGGGGTGATAAGGTATTTAAATTAATGATTTTCTTAACCTCAGTCCTAGAGGTTAAAACCAATATCTTTTAAAAACTAAATATGAGGTGGGGGAGGGGGGCAATGACGACGATTCGTCAAGAAGTTAAGAGAAGTCTTCTCAGTGAGACAATCCATAAGGCTTAGTTTGAGACCTAAATGGTTAGGATTGTCTTGCACTAGAACTAAAATGACGACTAACACCCCCTTGACTAACTCTAGATCAATTAGAGAAGGTATCTGAATAACGTGGGGTTAAGCATTGTGTTGTGGCACATTTTTCATTTAACTATTATTTTATGGTTGGAACCCTTAAGCCTCTGTGATAGGGTACTTGTACTCCTAGTTACTTTCAGAATAAGGGATTGGTCGGAACAAAAGAGGAGATGTAGACGCATGTGAACAAATTAAGATTATTGTACACCAAAGGTTATAAATCCTGATGACTTTGGTGGTACCCCTCCTAACATATATGATTTTATAGCAGGATTTATACATCTATATATTAATAGTTATAACACGCCATAAGTGTTTATTTGTTAAATGTTATGTTTTGTAAATTCTGGTGTCATGTTCTTATAATGCTAAGATGTCGAATAAATTATGTTCATTACATTCTCTTACTCTCTCAAGTTTTATTATGTGCTCTATTTTTTATTTTGCTATCTTTAAATGGATGCACAACATGTGGACAACATGATACATTATCTGATTTCCCCCGAGAGGACATGGGATCAGGACGGCGAACGTTGGACCTATACAGGTCCATGTGTGGTGATAGTAAAGGTTACTACATTGGATTTGTTCATCGGAGTTTTAGGGAGGTGTCATTCACTTTCCCTTTAGGTCGTCCTATATCACTCAGTCGTGGTCCTTTTCTCCCCTCTAATGAGGATGAGGTTGAGGAGTATACCATCCCTACCCAAGTTTGTACAATGGATCATTAACATAAGTGGCTGAGGAGAAGTATTGTTGGTGGATCTTCTTTTGAGGATTGATTGAAGATGGAGTAAGAGGAGTGTTTGTTGGAAGTCAAGCTAGATGGAAGACATGCTTCAAACTCTCTATGGACTTCAAGCTTAATTCAAGATAGTGTTTTGATGATAACAAGTCAACTCAAGTTCAAGCTCACAAGTGCCATCCATATTCAAGATTGAAGATTCAAGCAAGACATAGATTAGAAACCTTCTCCTTAGATGAATTGTAAGGTAATGGAGTTTTATTTCTTTAAGAGTTACAAAAGCCAACAAGTTTTTCATTTTAAGAGAGAAGAAGAAAAACGTGTTTTTGCATGATAAAACGTTTTCTGCATTAATCTTAGTAAAAATACTTGATGTTACAAAACTCTGTATATTTGTATGTTTGCAAGAGAGAGTAATCGATTATCTTCTCAAGTAATCAATTAACTTTGTTGCATCATAGAAAAATCAGAGAGGTTGTAATCGATTAAATGAATCTTGTTAATCAATTACTTTTTTATAAGAGTAATCGATTACCTGGTTCAAGTAATCGATTATAATTGTTGCATCATATATTTTTCAGAGGCTTAGTAATCGATTACAAGCTCTGTAGTAATCGATTACATGATGTTGCATCATATGCATATCAGAGGCTCAGTAATCGATTAACTGACTAGTGTAATCGATTATAATGAGTTTCATCATACATTGAACATGAGTGGTGTAATCGATTAACTATTATTGGTATAATCGATTACATGTTTTTCAAATGAATTTAAGAATTTCTATTTTTGAAGGAATAATCGATTACCTTCAGAAAGTAATCGATTACTTCATGTTTTATTGAAAAACGTGTCAGAATCATTTTGATTATTTCCTGATTTGTTTTTACATAAAAGATTCTGATATATTTTATAAAATTCGAAAATGATTTTAAATTTGAATTATTTCCTTTTTGGTTTTAAGAATCAAATCTTTATTTTATTTCGTAAATCATTTTGATTTAGTTTTGATTTTAAAACTTATTTCAAATCTTATTTTATTTTGTTTTGATTTTTTTTTTACTTATTTCTAAATCTTTTTTTATTCTAAAAAGGTTTTTCTAGGTTTAAAATAAAAAGGGATTTTCACTCCAACATTCGGGGATCGATTTTTTCATTCATCATCATGTTTCTCTCTTCTCCTTCTCAAGTCTTCTGGTTTTCACGTTCATACCTTTGAAGAACAAAAATCATTGTTGGCTGAGTAACTCCTAGAGAAACAGTACTTCATTATCATAGAGCTTATTGTAGAATCTGTGTTTTTGAGAACACGTGATACTTGTTGTAATCACTCACATCAATTGTTCTAAACATTAGTGGTAGGGAGAGAATCCCGTAGTTGAACGTTGAGGCGTTCGTAGGGTGAGGAACCCTGGTGTGTGATTTGAGGCCCCTAGCGAACGGAGGTTCCTAGTAGTGTGCGGGATGCTCTTGGTTGTAATAGGGTGCGGCTCTATTGCTTGGTATAAGAACTCTCAGGAGGGTCGCTTGGGGACTGGACAAGGCCTTTTGACGGGAAGGCTGAACCAGTATAAAATTCACCGATGCAAGCTTTTCTATCCCTATCTCTTTTAATTTCCGCTTATTTCAATTTTTTACGTTTCTGCGCTACTCGAATTATTTTATCTATCGTTTTCGCGATCCGTTTCAAACGCTTAATCTCTCCATCTCAAAACTATTTTTAATTTGTAACGGTTTTTACAATACTTTAATAAAACTCGATTCACCCCCCTCTCGAGATTTTGAGGCCAAAACCAACAATTGGCATCAGAGTTAGTCTCTTGTGTTAAGACTTAACCGTCTCAAGAGTATGGCTTCAAACTCTCTGTTTGGTGGTGAAGGGAGTTCTATTAACCGTCCTCCCATGTTTGATGGGGTAGGGTACGCGTATTGGAAAGCCCGTATGAAAATTTTTATTCAAGGAGTCGGATTAAAAGTTTGGGATGCTGTCATAAATGGTCCCTATGTTCCTACCTATGTGGTTAATGGTAACACCGTCGAAAAGCCTATGGCTGAGTGGACGGAGGAGGAGGAACGTAGAGTCTAGTACGACTTGAAAGCGAAAAATATTATAACATCTGCTTTGAGCTATGATGAGTTTTTCAGGATATCAACATGCGAGACAGCACAACAAATGTGGGATACACTGGAAGTCACGCATGAAGGTACGACTGAAGTGAAGAGATCGAGAATCAACACGCTGACTGGTGAATATGAGTTATTCAGAATGAAAGATGGAGAATCGATTCAAGAGATCCAAAAACGCTTCACAATGATTGTAAATCAACTGACGACATTGGGGAAGAAATTCACCAATGAGGATCTCATCAACAAGGTTCTAAGGTGTTTGGGAAGAGAATGGCAACCCAAAGTAACGGCGATTGCTGAATCAAGAAATCTCTCAACTATGACACTGGCAACTCTCTTTGGGAAGTTACAAGAGCACGAAAGTGAATTAAAAATATTGGCTCAACACGAAGAAGAGAACAAGAAGGTCAAAAGTTTGGCATTCAAGGCTGAAGCACCAGCAACAGAAAGTGACTCGGACAAAGAACTGTTAAATGATGAACACATGGGTCTGTTGGTCAAAAAGTTCGGGAAATTTTTGAGAAAGAAAAATTTCAATATAAGAGACAACAACAAGAGTGGAGGCTCAACCATTACATGTCATGAGTGTGGCAAGCCTGGTCACATCAGAGCAGACTACTACCAGCTGAAAAAGAAAGAGAATTCAGAAAAAGGCACCTCAGATTCAAAGAAAGGGAAGCAAGCATATTTGGCATGGTTGGACAATGAAGGAAGTTCGGATGAGGATTCAGACGAACAAGAGGAGACCACCAACATATGCTTAATGGCTCACGGAGATGAGGTAACCACTGAATTAAATTTCTCTTATGATGAATTACAAGAGGCCTTTGAAGAATTGCATGAGGAATCGATGAGGTTATCCTTATTGGTTTCTCTAGAAAAGAAAAATTCAGCTTCTCTTTTAGAAAAGAATAAAAACCTTATTAAAGAAAATGAGATTTTGAAAAATCAAAATAAGGAGCTGAATTTGACTTTAAAAAATTCTTCAAACACCTCGAGTAATGACATTAAATTTAAAGCTAGTTCTTCTTCTTGTAAATTCTGCAAGGACCTAGTTAAAGAAGTTGAGGATTTGAAAGAAACCCTTGCAAAATTTACAAAAGGTAGAAATACTTTAAATTTAATGCTAGGGAGACAAAAATGTTTCTTTAATAGAGCGGGTTTAGGATATCAACCCGGGAGACATCAAAAGAAATTAAGTACCATTTTTGTCCCTGCTAGCAATCATAAGAAACCTTTAATTATTTGTCATATTTGTGGTAAAAAGGGTCATGGTGCACATGAATGCATACACCGAAAAGTAAAGTTTGTTAAACCGAACAATGAAACTAGTAGGTGGCATGATTTAAACTATGGCTATACTAACGCTCAAGGACCCAAAAAGATATGGGTACCTAAAAAGAAACCTTGAACTCTTTGCTTGTAGGTTACTCCGGAAGAAAGGAAATCGTGGTGGTACTTGGACAGCGGATGCTCAAAACATATGACTGGAGATAAATCTAAATTTTCGCATCTCGTGCCAAAGGACCAAGGACATGTGACTTTCGGGGATAACAATCAAGGAAAGATTCTCGGAGTCGGTAAAATTGGTACACCTCCTACCCTTGTATTGAAAATGTCTTACATGTTGAGGGCCTAAAACACAATCTGCTAAGTATTAGTCAATTGTGTGATAAGGGCAATAGGGTTATTTTTTATTCTGATAGATGTATTATCGAGGATAAAATTGATAATCTTATTAAGCTAATTGCTCGCAGGATAAACAATGTTTATGTTATTGATTTTAATTCAATACCCTCAAATGATGCGAAATGTTTATTAAGTAAAGAGGATGAATCGTGGCTATGGCATCGTAGAATAGGTCACATCCACATGGCTCATTTAAATAAAATTTCTTCTAAAAACTTAGTAGTTGGATTGCCAAAGCAAATTTTTTCTATTTCTGAAAAATGTGATCCTTGTTCTAAATCAAAACTCACAAGGGCATCTTTTCCTTCTAAAAACCTTGTTTCAACTCAAAGGCCCTTGGAACTTTTACATATGGATCTTTTTGGACCGTGTCAAACAAAAAGCTTTGGTGGCAACTATTATTGTTTAGTTGTGGTGGATGACTATTCTAGGTATACATAGACGCTTTTTATTACTCATAAAAATGATGCATTTTATGAATTTAAAAAGCTAGCCAAGATTATTCAAAACCAATTGCATTTGAGCATTGCATCCATTAAAACTGATCATGGTGGAGATTTGAAAATCATCTTTTTGAAAATTTTTGCGAAAAGCATGGAATTAAGCATTATTTTTCAGCTCCAAGAACTCCTGAGGAAAACGGAGTTGTGGAGAGGAAAATCGTTCATTAAAAGAGCTTTCAAGAACAATGCTTAATGACATGAATTTGCCTGCATATTTTTGGGCCGATGCAGTGAGTACAACTTGCTATGTTATGAACCGTGTTTTAATAAGGCCTATTTTAAAGAAAACCCCCTATGAGCTGTACAAGGTGAGAAAACCAAATATTTCCCATTTTCGTGTTTTTGGATGTAAATGTTTTGTGCATAATAATGGTAGAGAAAATCTAGGAAGTTTTGAGGTTAGAGCTGACGAGGGCATATTCCTTGGATATTCTGTTTCGAGCAAAGCATATAGGATTTACAATAAATCTCGTAATACTATTGAAGAATCTATTCATGTATCATTTGATGAATCCGATCCCAGAAAGTTGGGAAAGGTATTTGTTAATGTCATTTCAGGTATTCTTGGAGATTTATTCATTGATGAGGATGAGGAGCAAAATGCTAAAAGAAAGGATCATTCTGAAAGCAAGGAAAAATCAGTTGAATCAGTTGAGGAGAAAAATCAAGAACAATCCATGGAGCTCAACGCAGATTTGCCTAAGGAATGGAGAACTTCGAGGCACCATCCCATTGATCAAATCATAGGTGACATCACAAAAGGTGTAAGTACTCGCAATTCTATTAGCAATCTATGTAACTACTTCGCATTTGTTTCTCAAGTAGAGCCAAAGAATATTTTTGAGGCTACGCTTGATGAGCATTGGCTTTTGGCAATGCAAGAGGAATTAAACCAGTTCGAAAGAAATCAGGTGTGGGAACTTGTTCCTAGGCCTGAGTCTCATCCGATTATTGGAACTAAGTGGATTTATAAAAATAAACTTGATGAGGCTGGTTTAATTGTTCGAAACAAAGCTAGGTTAGTTGCACAAGGTTACACCCAGGAAGAGGGGATAGATTATGAGGAAACATTTGCCCCTGTTGCTAGGTTGGAAGCCATTAGACTGCTCTTAGCTTTTGCATGCATTTTAGATTTTAAATTATATCAGATGGACGTAAAGAGTACCTTTCTTAATGGTTTTATAAATGAAGAAGTTTATGTGTGTCAACCTCCCGGCTTTGAAAGTTATGAACACCCAGATTATGTTTTTAAATTGAAAAAGGCTTTGTACGGACTCAAACAAGCTCCTAGAGCGTGGTATGACCGTCTTAGCAAATTTTTATTAGAAAATAATTTTGAAAGAGGGAAGGTTGATAACACACTTTTTATTAAAAAGAAAGGAAAGGACATTCTTTTAGTTCAAATTTATGTAGATGATATTATCTTCGGTGCTACTAATGAAATCCTTTGCAAGGAATTTTCGAGTATGATGCAGGAAGAGTTCGAGATGTCTATGATGGGCGAGCTAAACTTTTTCCTGGGATTGCAAATAAATCAAGCAAAGGACGGAATTTTCATTAGCCAAACAAAGTACTGCAATGAGCTATTAAAGCGATTTGGCATGGATAAGGCCAAGGCAGTAGCAACACCTATAAGCACATCTTGCTATTTGGACAAAGATGAAGGAGGTAAATCCGTAGAAATCACTAAATATCGAGGTATAATCGGATCCCTTCTCTATTTAACGGCAAGTAGGCCGGATATAATGTTTAGTGTGTGTCTTTGTGCCCGTTTTCAATCGAATCCAAAAGAAACACACATGGTTGCTGCCAAACGTATAATGAAATATCTGTCTGGCACAACTGACATGGGTTTATGGTACCCCAAAGGTTCGTCATTTAATCTTGTTGGGTATTCTGATTCTGACTTTGCTGGCTGCAAAGTAGATAGAAAAAGCACTAGCGGCACTTGTCATCTTCTTGGCAATTCTTTGGTATCATTGGCTAGCAAGAAACAGTCTAGTGTGGCCCTATCTACAGCTTAGGCTGAGTATGTCGCCGCGGGTAGCTGTTGTGCGCAAATCTTATGATTGAAACAGTAACTCCTAGACTTTGGTGTAAGTCTAGATCACATTCCCATAAAATGTGATAATACCAGTGCTATTAGTATAACCAAAAACACAATGCAACATTCGCGCACCAAGCATATAGAGATTCGACACCATTTTATTCGTGATCATATTCAAAAGGGTGATTGTATTATTGAGTATGTTGATACTTCGCGGCAGTTGGCTGATATCTTTACGAAACTGCTTCCAAAAGAAAATTTCTTTTTTATTCGTAGAGAAATTGGTTTAACTTCTGCCTCTCACCTCTTTTGAGTATGTGATTATGTTTATCTCTCTTGTTATTATTAATGCATCTTCTCAGTGTTTCAGGGGGAGATAGCACTTCTTTTTGATGATTACAAAAGGGGGAGAGATATTCTGATACTATGTTTGATACATTCAGACATTCAGGGGGAGAGATACTCTGAATATGCAAATCTCTTTCGAAGTGATATATTTTATGCATCTATACAGGGGGAGATGATATGAATTGTTATATTTTCTGGTTCTAAGGAAGGTTATTATTATTATATATGTGTTTTTTGCTTGTATACCACTTGTGATGCAGAAAATAAAGAGCATATCAGAATCGTCGTTTGTCATCATCAAAAAGGGGGAGTGTTGGAAGTCAAGCTAGTTGGAAGACATGCTTCACACTCTCTATAGACTTCAAGATTAATTCAAGATAGTGTTTTGATGATAACGAGTCAACTCAAGTTCAAGCTCACAAGTGTCATCCATATTCAAGATTGAAGATTCAAACAAGGCATAGATTAGAAACCTTCTCCTTAGATCAACTGTAAGGTAATGGAGTTTTATTTCTTTAAGAGTTACAAAAGCCAACAAGTTTTTCATTTTAAGAGAGAAGAAGAAAAACGTGTTTTTGCATGATAAAACGTTTTCTGCATTAATCTTAGTAAAAATACTTGATGTTACAAAACTCTTTATATTTGTATGTTTGCAAGAGAGAGTAATCGATTATCTTCTCAAGTAATCGATTAACTTTGTTGCATCATAGAAAAATCAGAGAGGTTGTAATCGATTAAATGAATCTTGTTAATCAATTACTTTTTTATAAGAGTAATCGATTACCTGGTTCAAGTAATCAATTATAATTGTTGCATCATATATTTTTCAGAGGCTTAGTAATCGATTACATGATGTTGCAACATATGCATATCAGAGGCTCAGTAATCGATTAACTGACTAGTGTAATTGAATATAATGAGTTGCATCATACATTGAACATGAGTGGTTTAATCGATTAACTATTATTGGTATAATCGATTACATGTTTTTCAAATGAATTTAAGAATTTCTATTTTTGAAGGAATAATCGATTACCTTCAGAAAGTAATCGATTACTTCATGTTTTATTGAAAAACGTGTCCAAATCATTTTGATTATTTCCTGATTTGTTTTTATATAAAAGATTCTGATTTATTTTATAAAATTCGAAAATGATTTTAAATTTGAATTATTTCCTTTTTGGTTTTAAGAATCAAATCTTTATTTTATTTCGTAAATCATTTTGATTTAGTTTAGATTTTAAAACTTATTTCAAATCTTATTGTATTTTGTTTTGATTTTGTTTTACTTATTTCTAAATCTTTTTTTATTCTAAAAAGGTTTTTCTAGTTTTAAAATAAAAAGGGATTTTCACTCCAACATTCGGGGATCGATTTTTTCATTCATCATCACGTTTCTCTCTTCTCCTTCTCAAGTCTTCTGGTTTTCACGTTCATACCTTTGAAGAACAAAAATCATTGTTGGCTGAGTAACTCCTAGAGAAACAGTACTTCATTATCATAGAGCTTATTGTAGAATCTGTGTTTTTGAGAACACGTGATACTTGTTGTAATCACTCACATCAATTGTTCTAAACATTAGTGGTAGGGAGAGAATCCCGTAGTTGAACGTTGAGGCGTTCGTAGGGTAAGGAACCTTGCTGTGTGATTTGAGGCCCCTAACGAACGGAGGTTCCTAGTAGTGTGCGGGGTGCTCTTGGTTGTAATAGGGTGCAGCTCTATTGCTTGGTATAAGAACTCTCAAGCAAGTCGCTTGGGGAGTGGACTAGGCCTTTCGACGGGAAGGCTGTGCCAGTATAAAATTCAACGGTGCAAGCTTTTCTATCCCTATCTCTTTTAATTTCCGCTTATTTTAATTTTTTACGCTTCCGCGCTACTCGAATTATTTTATCTATCGTTTTCGCGATCCGTTTCAAACGCTTAATCTCTCCATCTCAAAACTATTTTTAATTTGTAACGGTTTTTACAATACTTTAATAAAACTTGATTCAAACCCCCCCCTCTCTCGAGATTTTGAGGCCAAAACCAACAGTGTTCCATGATCTCAAGGATGACAAAAATCTAAAAAGGAGGCGGGTTTACATGGAGTTGATTGAGGATGCTACGAAGGATGTTGCAGACATAAATGCTAACAATTGTAACAATGGGCGGACTATAAAAGGTGATGTTCATATGTCAGTCCTAGCTTGTGTGGAGATAGGCGAGTTAGCTGATGCTGATGCATAAAATGGAATGGGAAAGGAAAGGGGAGTAGGGAAGAATGTTGTGGCACTATCCACTATATATTGCTGAGTTTAATCCTAACACAGAGGAGGACCCTGACGAGTACCCAAAGAGCGTGTGTTCTAGTTAGTTGTTGTCAATGTTATATTGGTTTGTATTTTGCAACACTTGTAACTCGTTGCATATATACATTTAGATGTTAGCCCGATTCCACCTTTTGTCTATGGGTTTTAGTTTATTGACCCCCCAATTTAATCACCTGACCCCCTTTTTTTTGTCAAAATCCAAAAACACCCTTACTAAAATATACTCGTTGGGGCCTGAGCGAGAATTCAAAAATAAAAAACAATAAAGCTCGTTGAGGGGTCAGCAAGCTATGTAAAATTACACACTCGCTGACCCCGAAGCGAGCTAAATAATTTATGACATTAGAATAGCTCGTTCAGGGGTCAGCGAGTGTGTAATTTTACTCAGCGAGCTTTATTTTTTTTTCTTTTTTGAATTCTCGCTCATCCCATAGCGAGTGTGAACATTCAGCCCTTAGAGCACACCTGATTTCTTTTCATGTAAAGTGCATAACTTATCGCTTACTATTGATTATTCATACAGATCCTACTCAAATGCAGACAAAATTTACATAGATAATTGTACTTATGAAACCTCATGGTGTAGGAGAGCACATTTTGAACCTAAGGAATCAATAATAGCAGCTAAAGCTTCGCTTCCACCATCATTTCTTAGTGCAAAAAGAGCTACATACCGCTCATACGTCCCTTTTTCTTCATCTAGAAGCACTTTCCTAATGTTGACCATAACAAGTTAGCAACCGACTATTCAAACTTCAGTTAACATGAAAGACTCTCAATTAATGAGAACTAGACAAACCTTTGTTGATCAACAGAGGAACAAGAAGCTGTTGGGACAGCTGGATCAATAGACTTAAAAGGTGATACATCAGTTGCAGACAATTCATCACTATTACCAGCATCTTTTAAATGCTGAATACGTTGTAGAGCCAATTCGCATGTTTCACGAACCTCTTGAGCCGGATCTAAATCCAAACTATTCTTCAATAGAGAAATGTTACCATCGAAACCAATAGCACCAAGTGCCTCAGCTGCCTAGCTAAGAAATTATAACAAAAATTGAATCATCTTAAAACTGGAACATTGGTTAAAAACATGAAGGAAGAGCAAAGCAGAGCATCAAATATAGATATGTTTAAGTATTTAACCCCCAAAAAAGAAGGACCTCATGGCGAACAACTGGATGCAAATAAAGATCGTTTAGAACCGAGGTCAAAGCAGGGATGGCTTCCATTTCCTGCATTTGACCCAATGCAAATGGAGCTTCATGTGCCAACAAATTCAATGAATCCCTAGTGGCTGCAAAAGAAAAGTAGCTAGCTTGGATCAAGGTAATCACAACAGAAGAAATAATGAAGTTTCTATAAAATAAATGTTCACACTCTCTCGTTGTGGGTTGAGCGAGAGCTACGTAAAATTACACACTCGCTGACCCCTTAGCGAGCTATTCTAATGTCATAAATTATTTAGCTCGCTCCGGGGTCAGCGAGTGTGTAATTTTACATAGCTCGCTGACCCCTCAGCGAGCTTTATTTTTTTTTCTTTTTTGAATCCTCGCTCAGGCGTCAGCGAATATGTTTTAGTAAGGGTGTTTTTGGATTTTGGCAAAAAAAAAGGGGTCAGGTGATTAAACCGGGGGTCAATAAACTAAAACCCTTGTCTATTTCACTTACTTATGTATATATTTAAGAGACGGTCTGATGTATTTGGTAACTAATAAATGATAACGTTTCATTTTTGTATGACATATTTATATGACAATGTTACCGCAAGATAATCTTTATTTCACTTATCATTATTTCAAAAAGAAATTAGGGAAGATATCATAACTTATATTATCAAAGTTAAATGTTTTCATAAACTAATATGAATCATATTTCAAAATAAACAAAAAAAAAATATCCCTCAAATTTAATAAGTTATTTAAGATCATATCAACGTAACTATTTTCTTAATTTCAAGTTAAGCGATTCAAAGCATTACATATGTTGGTATTAGAGCAATAATCATTTCTAGTCAATCTAGGGCATGAGTTTACATGCTCATTGTGTGATTCTGATTACGAAATGTTGTTGTTTGTTTCTAGTGATGTGGTATTGTGCTTACCTGACCAAATAGAATGAATAATTCTAATGTAAGTCTGCAGGCATACTTGCTTGAGTGCAGGTTAAGTTCTGATTGGAAGAGTTGCCCGACAAAATGCAACTTTATGGTGTAGCTGACTGCTGCAGTGCAGAATGTCAATACTAATCTCAACATCATGAATCAACAATGTTGAAATCAATTAGACCTAACTAAGTTGGTGAATGAATGATTTTCTTAAGCATAATGACATCGGGAATTTGATCATTATCTTTTGCCTTCTAGTAATTGCTACATCTCCCAAAGAATTAATATTCAGTTATCTATTTGCGTGGCTGGGACACCCTTGCACATGAAAAAAAATTTAAACTCCTAAACTTTAAATCATTACAATTACAGTTGGTGCATCCTAAACTCCTAAACTTTAAATCATTACAATTACAGTAGTAATTCTTATTCACCACTTGATGCACGGTTTATGCAACCAAATAATAACGAGAACTTATTAGTTGATCTTGGACCATTATTGTAACACCCCAAAATTTTAATCCTGGATTAATTAATAAGAGTTAATTATAAATTTTATTGATAATTAATTGTTATTATAATAATCCTGATTAAGATTAGTTGTTTAGTATGCGAGTAAAAGGAAAATAGTTCCATAATTATTCCTATGCAAAAATTAGAATTTTGCATATTAGTCCCTGATGTAGGACCTAAGAGCAATATTAGAAAGGTTTTGGAGGGAAAGTAGAATAAAATATTTATTTTTCAAAAACTAGTCGAAAGACTCGAGTATTTCTTGCAATACTCGAGTATTCTGGGTAGTGTTGCTCGAGTTAGTGTGTTTGATGAGTCATCAACCCACTATTCCCAGAAATTAACACGAATTCGCTTTGGCAACATCTCCAGGGTGTCGTGTCGACCTGCATGCAACTGGAAATCGTTTATTTAATGTAATCAACCACGAATTCGAGCCTTTGTTGATGAAATCGTGAGGCTAGGGTTTCGAAACTTGTCTTCATTAATTCTCCTTCGACTTTGAGTGTTAGGTTGAGAGTAATACACTGTTACGAAGCTTACATCCTGAGCTTCGTAAAGACACTAAATTCGTGAGCTGAGAGTTAGTGTGCAAAGAGAATCGAAACTCGAAAGATTGGAGTCTTTGCTGAAAAGTGGTTCGGGAAGCTTACTTGGATCTCTGATTTTGGTAAGATCTTGAACTTTTGAGACTTCAATTTCGTTTCATTCTCTTATGCATGTTGCAGAGAACAAATTCTAATCATTTTCCCAATTATTTTGCATGATTTAATGATCAAAATCCTTGGTCTTATGACCCTACTCAAAACTGTGTTGCTGTCAAATAGTTTTTGGGGAAACTAGCTTGGAAGTTGAGTCTCTGTCGAATCTCAGTTCCTACACGACTTAAAGGTAAGGGTGAAGCTATACATTCGCTAGAATAAGGTTTGATCACATGAATTTGTGTAGGAAGACACCAAGAGGCTTCAAGGGCTTAGTTTGAAATAGATTTTTGGCTTGGAGGCCAATTTGTGTTCTGTAACTTGATGGAACATGTTTTATATGTTGCATGTGTACTGTATGCAAGTTATTTTCATGCCAAATATGCTTAGATTTGAATTTGGTATGTTAAGTTGTTAAAAATGTGTTTTTATGTATAATTGATGCTTGGATATGATTCACTGTAATTTGATGTAATTCTTGAGTTGGAACATGTTTACTTTGTATAAGGATAACTCTGTTGATTATTGGTTTTGGTTAAAATTGAAAATGGTATGTTAAAACCCAAATTTCAATGTATTCTGTCTGTCAAGACTCGAGTATTTAGCTCGAGACTCGAGCATTTCGTGATGTGTCAGTGCGTCTGATAGCACCAGAATTCGAGTACTTGAGCCAAGACTCGAGTATTGACTGATGCAACAAATGAACCATGTTGATGAACAACTCGAGTCTTGCATGAACTACTCGAGTATTCTGGGTGATGAACGACTCGAGTAATTCATGAACT
This sequence comes from Crotalaria pallida, assembly GCA_037953625.1. NCBI lineage: Eukaryota > Viridiplantae > Streptophyta > Magnoliopsida > Fabales > Fabaceae > Crotalaria > Crotalaria pallida. The sequence goes on from CM075655.1 coordinate 96,419,763, forward strand.
ACTCGAGTATTTTTGGAAAATCTGAAACATAAACTTTTCAGAAAACTATGATTCTACTCGATTCTTTTTAGTCAGATTGTTGAAAATACCATTTTTAACTTAACCAAGTTAATTACACCAAAATTACACTTAATGAAACATGTTTCAAATGATGAATTGTACCAATAGATTACATCAATTACATTGAAGTTCATAAATGAAGTTATTCCGTATTGTATAATTTAAGATTAAATGGATAATCTTAAACGGAATCGGATATTGCATACATGCATGGTGAAAGGTTATGAGTTATTGTTTTGTCATGTTCAAGGAACATGAGGAGGGCCTCTGGGAGTACCAAAGGTTACTGCTTGCTCGACCCCACATTGAGGTTGACGATGTGGTTATGAGTTGCACTAAAGTGATAGTTTTACGTTTTGACGACGTGACGATCATCAGACATGGTGACGTTGTTTATCACTTTTGAATGTTCGTAATGAAGTGATAGTTTACGTTTTGGCGATGTGACGATCATCAGATGTGATGACGTTGTTTATCACTTTCGAGCAAGTATGCCATAAGTTTAATAACGTATTATATGTATTCTGGTAATACATTGAAGTTATGGAAGGAGGTCCATTTTTAAGTGATTAGTTGAAGAATCACAGGAATGTGAGGAATCATGAACCATGATAAATGACTGAAATAAAAGATGGTATGATCATGTGTATAAAATGTTATTGTTATGCATTTACTGGATATCCTTATTTGATTATGTGTATGCATATGCTTACCCCTGTGCCCTTGTTAGGTGATGGCTCATTACCTAGCATGCGTCGAGATCAGACCCATCCCTAGCGGGATTTAGACGTATGAGGAGCACCGAGCGACTTTCGAGGGTGAGGTGGAGTTTACACTCTTCCACCCTAACCCCCTCGTTTGTGTGCGCCCTCGTAGGTTTAGGATACCTATTATATATACTATGCATATACCAGCTTTTTATGTTTATAGAGGACCACCACCACCAGCTCGACCTGTACGTAGGTTTCATAGTTTTCGTTTCCGTCCTGCTACTCGTCCACACTTCTGCTGATAGAGTTTTCACTGATGAGGATGTCCCTTCATCCGGTCCGACAGGTTTTGATAGGACTGCATCAGCTGCAGACCCTAGGTCCAGTGGTAGGGCCTCTACCCCGTCGGACAGGATTAAGGAGGACCCAGAGGAGGGGGAGAGCGAGGAGGAGGATGTACTAGTCGAGCCGGTTCCTAGACCTCGAGGAGGACCGCGTGGTTCCTAAGATGTTGCATAGTATAGATGATAGGGATCCTAGACCGACTTTGTAGCTGCAGTGGGCCAGATGGATGCACGGAGGACCAGTTGACCTGCTCTCAGACACTTATTTTTGAGTTGTGATATATTGTACATATTTTGTAATGTTTTAGAGTCTAGGTCTTATCTTTCATATCTTATTATGTATTTCAATATTATGGACATGGTATCTTGTATTACCTATTTTGATGATGTCAGATGTACTCATGGATCTTTTCTCATGATATATATATATATATATATATATATATATATATGATGGTATGATGTTTATTTCAATTATGATCCTTGAGTACCATTATTTTTCGAGCACTCTGATTTTGACGAAAGCTAATTCGGCAGGTATTGTCACAGTTGAATATGTTGTTTACAACTCACAAGATAACGCTAAGTTTATAATATTAAAGTTCATGCCTACATTTCAAATATCCAATGTTGTCTTGAGAAAAGTTACTATCGCTTAATCTACTTTTTAATTGACAACTCAAATTCGATATTTTTATGAACTAGTATTTAAAAAAAAATGTCCATACAAACATGTTTAGTATCAAAAAGGAAATACTTTATTATTTTCCTATTATAAAGAAGGGTGTCACAATTATGTCATTCATGGTACATGTCAATAACAAAATAATTTAATATTTAGGAAAATGAAATTAAAAAAAATAAAAGAAATAAAGTGGGCGAGTAATTATTTTTATTACAACTTAAATGGCCTTGTGGTGTTTTTTACTTTCTCTCATGTCATGATCGCAACTTGGCCTAAATTATGGATGACGTGGAAAACACATCAAGGAGGATTTGATCTTATGACCATTGAATCAAAACACGAATAAGAAGCCATCGGGCTACTCATACACTTGTGTTTGTTTACGTGTGTATACAAAAGTCAGGCAGAGCCGCGACTCGCCCGGGTCAACACTAAAATTTATTAATTATTGACTGAGGTTAAGAAAATCATAAATTTCTTCATTTATTTAAAATAAATATTCCAAATAAAGGCAAGTTTAGTAATGATTCTTATTTTATTTATAAAATCAAGAAAATTAAACACACATAATCAACTTTTTTAATAAATGTGTTTTTGATTTTTTATTTTTTTATAATAAAGATTGAAGTAGTAGGATGTAAAAACACCTTGATTAGACCTTACACTTGTCCATGCTACCCGAAAGGAAAATTGGGAAATTATACAACAATCTCTAGTTTTACTAATTTTCTTTTACCTTTTTTTTCCAATTTCCTTCTTTTTATTACATCATATCATAAATAAATTCTTTTTTTCCTTCCCAATCTCTTTCATTTCTACACCATTTACACATGAAAAAAAAGTGCATAAGAAATTCTCCATGACCAATTATTGTAAACACTTAATATACTCCACTTTCAAAATGTTTAAAAGCAGTGTTAAAGTTGGAAAAATTAATTAATCCACCTTCAAATTCCTAAAGCGACAAACAATTTAGAATAAGTTGAAAATACTAAAATAACAAATAAATTGAAATGGAGAGAATACATTGCGACATTCGTTAGCATAGAACAATTTTGTATAGGATCTTGCTATTAGGGTATTTGTTAAGTTTCTTAGAAATGAAAAAAATAACATAATTTTTTTTTTTTATTTTTTTGAAAATATCAAAACTACATTTTTTAATGCTTTACAACTACTATAGCTTCTTGTGACACTTGTTAACATTTTTCTTTTGAACACAGTTGAAACCAAGCTAGGCATATCCCACCACCAAAGGATAGTATTAATGACCTTTAAGAAAGGGACCCTTCGTGTATAACATTCACGTGGCCGGCCTGTGCTTTTCACATCCAACATGCAATGAAAATATTTATGTTAGAAGTTGGTTGACTTGTGTCCTATTACTACCTCTACTCGGACATAACTACCATTCAATTAGGGCTCCACGGACAGCTAGTGATTAGGTCAAGCATATTTAATGGCGTTTTAATTTTCATGAAGTTGATGCTACATTAAAAAGAACAGGCAGGGCATGTTTCAAACCAAAAAAGGGGGGAAATGATAAGGATAGGAGAAGAAAATGATGTTTTTTTTAGGCAATTTTTTTTTTTTATATATAAGTATTGCTGTAAAAGAATATTATTCCAACATAAAGAATTTAGATAAATATTATTGTACACATGAAATCTATCTTTTATGAAGAGTTTGACCATGTAAACACAATCATATTACAAACGAGTCTACTTCACAAGAAAGTAAAACAAAAAATAACTCAAAAACAACAAAATTACCAATGACACCACCCACGCCTACCCAAGCACTTGTTCTTTTCTAGGAAATGTTAATAACACTAGTACAAAATATATTTTTTCAGACCACTTCATTAAGACCGTTTCCGTGCATGCGGAACCGGTCTGAAAGTTGGAATTAGTTTAAACCAGACTGGTTCATTTAAATGACCAGTCTGAAAATATATTAATTGAAACTGGTTCCGATGCGGAACCAGTCTGGAAGTTGGCATTAGTTCATACTAGAGTGGTTCATTTTGACAACCAGTCTAAAAAATAAATAATTAAAAATAAAAAAATGGCGTGTATTTTGGTGAAACCCTATTCTTCTCTGCTTTATCTTCTCTATAGTGCCACCGCCCCCATCCTCATCTCCATGTTCCCCTTCTTCTTTATTTGGTTCCACCATCCTTTCTCTTTCGGATTCTCTCTCTCCTTGGTCCCTATCACTTTCTCTCTCTCCCTAGCTTTCGCACCGCCACCCAATCGGAGCCTCTGCACCATCGGGCGAACAACACGGGACCGCGAAGAAGACCACCACGCCTTCGCCTCCTTTATGTGTTGTGCGCCCTTGCGGTGGATTCGAACCAAACCGCGAACCTCACCGTCCCTGACTTGCTTCGCCGTCGCTGTTGGGGCAAAGCTTCCTTCCACCTGAATCATTACCACATCTCATGTTACATGCAAAGTGAAGCTCAGAAATATGTTTATTATTTAATACTGTTTCTTTATATTTATTTTAAGCATTTTCTTGACGAGTAAATGCTATTTAGGTTCCACATTGTTTTGTCTTCTACATAGTATCTTTGTTTCTTCCAGGAACCTTTGCGGGGATCAATATCAAGTCAACTGCGGACTTCAGTTCAGAATTTGAGTATTGGAAATGAAATTTTAGAACAAGTTGTGCAACTTGTCACCAATGATAATCTTGATCTTGGTTGTGCAGTCATTGAACAAGCTGTTACTGATAAGGTCAGCTTTAGCTCTGTTTAATTTGTTTTATAGTGGTTATAGTTAATTGCAGTTGTGCTGGGAGTGAGGAAAATGTTGTTTCTCTTGTATTTTCTTTTCAAATATAACACTTGATTATAGAGGTATTCATATCATGCTCTAGATAATGTTTCTATGGTTGTTTTGATGACTGAAGTTCATCGGAATGGTATGTGTTAACCTTCCATTTTTGGCCACCTATGTAATTATTTTTGGCTAATTCTATTCTTTCCTGTTTGTGATTATTGGATTGTTGTGTGAAAGATTTTGTACATCATATTTATTTGTGATGAAACAAAAGGAATTTAGTAAAAAGTACTAATATGTAGTTTACTTTATAGCAATGGAGTGAAAAGTACTATTTATTTTAAATTAGGAATAAACAATATGTACAATTTCCCTTGGTATTGTGTTGATGATGGCCTTTTAATGTACTGTTTCCTATTGAGGACTATTAAGATCACTTAAATACATTACTGAAAGAACCAGAGTACATAGGTTTAGTTCTATAATCCTGATACTATTTGCCATATTTGCATGACCTCATTTTATGTTTTGTTTTTGTGTAGGCAATAAACACAATCGACACAGAGATTGGTCAACAACTTTATTTGAGACTATAGTTAATCGTCAGGTGCCATGGAACGCTTTGGAAGTAGCTTCTTGGAATCATCTCTCACTACAAGGGAATGATTCTTCCAATACCAAATTGTTGCTCAGAAGGTTGCTGATCTTTTTAGCTTCTTTTTATTGCTGACCTAAAGCTTTTGATGTGGAAATGTCATAAGTAGTATTGGAAACAAGGGCAGTTGTGCCATAAATTGTTAGATTTTTTCTTTTGTTTAAAGTTTGTTTTAGATGTTTATTGAAACCTTTTGTGCCATTGGTTTCAGTTGGAAGCTTTAATTAACAACGATTCCAGGGAAGCAGAAATACAGGTACATGTTGTTTATGGTTCATGTCATTTTCTACATTATTTATATTCTTTTAACGATATGTCTATTGTGAATATGGTGCTACTACTTTTGTTTTCTCTTTCTTCCCTGGTAATTTCATTTTTATATGTTTAGGTTGTCATTTTTGAGGCTCCTGAGATCATACTCCGATGTGTTAGTCGAGATGAGGCTGCTTTAGTTGTGGCTCAAAAGGTTTGCCCTGTCATACTCTAATTGTCTCCCTTATGTGTTCGGGTACTCCACTTGAATTGTTACCCGGTTATTTTCTATTATGAAAACTAACATTTTTTTTACTCTTGTTAAGATGTTTTCAAAGGTTTGTATGATAATGCATCAAACAGTATTCATGTCGGTGCTCATCTTGGGATCCTCATTGCAGTTCGTGGTGTTTGCAAGCTTAAATTCTAATATCATTAAATTCTTTGTTAGCAAACACTAGAAACAGAAAGGTCACTAGCTGAAAAAAAAAATGTTGCGTGGTGATGTGTGATGGATCTTGAGCAAGATATGCAAAAGAATGTGTTAGTAATACTCGTTATACTCAATTGTATTAGTTATACGAATTATTTGAGTTTGAGCTGTTTAACCTTTGGCGATTGAGATGTTTCTTGTTTTGGTTACATGTTCAAATTCTGTTTCTTTGTACTTTTCATTCTCCCTGCCAGCACATAATATTGTTCTCTTTAATTTGATAGATGTTTCTTTTGCTATATATATATATAATTATGCATTGCTTCTTGGCAAGAATTTTAAATTCCTGCGAGCAGGCCTAGATGGGATTACTATAAATATGGCAAGCATTACTAAATAGGTTCAAAGTAATAAACGAATTATTCAGAGCGGTTCAAAAAGAATTATTCAAAGCGGTTCAAAAAAATATTTCAGACTGGTTCAATAGAATTATTCAGAACGGTTCAAAAATTATTTCAGACTGGTTCAGAAATTTATTCAGAGCGGTTCATTTTCATGTTTCAAAGCGGTTAATAACCAGTCTCGTTAATGTAAACCAGATCGGTTCATAACTGCTCTCGTTTATCATGGTATTTTTTACAACAGGCTCTTTTAGACCGGTTCGGAACCGCTCTAAAACATGGTTCGGAACCGGTCTGAAAATGCTTATTTGTAATAGTGTGAGTTTCTTTGATGCACTTGTTAATAAGTTAAATATAATAAAAAATTTATGGAAAAATGTAGTTTTTAGTATTCTCGAGACATAAAAAATGCACACTTATAATTATTTTTTCAATATTTCTCTTTATGTCCCTTATTATAAGTCACTTTTACATAATTTACACAGATTAAGAAAAGTAATCATTACTCTTAAATTTATCAAAAAAAATATATTGTTATTCCAAAGTTACTCATATTTAAAACTTTACAACTTTATTCATTTCTCTCTCTCTATTATAATTATTACCCTATCATCCCTATGTAATTTATGAGGAGTGTATTTGATATAAATTCTTTAATACTACCTAGATATTCCAAAACAACTTATAAAAAGGGACTAAAAATCTATCAAGATGATGCCTTATAATTAAAAAATCTACCAAAATCAATACCAAAAAAATCTACCAAAATATCATAAGGGACCATTTTGGTAGATTTTAGAACAAAAAATCTAACGACTTATAAGAAAACACACTTTAAGAAATACAATGATTACTTTGATTTTTAATAAATTTAATTATGTTTTCTCTAACATATTATTTCTCTCTCTGTAATCATTATTTTGTCTCGATTATTTACGTAAATCAATACCTTATTAAATAGAGATATATATGAAAAATATCATTATTACACTTTTGAATTTCTAAATAAAACAGATAAATAAAAATAAAAAAATTCTAAAAAAACAAAGAACATATAAAGTAAAAAAAAAATCTTATATTAAGATCAAACAAATGGAGTAATTTTTAAAGTTCTACTACTTAATTCAATAATTGGTCTGTAGCAAAGAGGGTGCCCGCTAATTCATGTGCGTACATATAATCAATTTAAAGACATTACTTTTTACCAAGAAAACACAACACAGTTAGCAGATAGCTGGGTTCCTTATGTATGATGTCATAATAATCAGTCGGGATACCCTTGGTGTACACCAGAAAATAAAGACATTACCTTTTTTTTTTTACTTTGAAACACATATATTAAGAAAATATTGATTATTATAAATTTTATGTGTTTTGTCCAAAATGTTTTCATATTTAACCTTTATTGAAAATTGTAGTAGCATTTGATTTTATTAAGAAATGTATCTATTGATTAATTAATATGTACTGTAATAGTTTAGAATGAGAGAAATGATAAAAGTAGAATTACTGAAGAGGAAAACAAATACTCCCTCCGTTTCAGAACATTAGGTCTTTTAGGTTTGGGCACACAGATTAAGAAAGTGTTAATTATTGTAACTATTATGTATAATTTGTCCAAAATGCCCCTATCAATCCTTATTGAAAATTGTAGTAATATTTAATGTTTATTAGTAAGTGTGTCAATTAATTAATGTATAGTGGTTTAGAGATGAGAGAGATGATAAAAGTAGAATTAATGAGGAGAGAATGAAATGATTGAATAAAGGTTAGAATTGGAAAGAAAAATATGTTTATGTATTGGAATTGTAAAAGGCCTAATGTTATGAAACAAGAAAAAAAGGCTAAAAGGCCTAATGTTCTTAAACGGAGGGAGTACAATTGAATGAAGTGTTAAAATCCATAAAAATTGATTATGCATAAAAATTGTAGTAGTAAAAAAAAAACAAAAGCTATAAAATGAAAAAAGAAAAGATTTAAAGAAAAAAAATAAAGGAAGGGAGAAAATATGAGTATTCAAGGAAGCACAAAATCTGATGGCAATAATGTCAAATTGAAATTTTAATTGCTAATTAAGGTAATAAGGAGCAATGTTTTATTCGAGCCACCTTTCCTGGATTTCCATTTTCAGCAAATCCAGTAATTGGCCAGATCGAGTGGAAGGTATCATAGCAGCAATCAACTTCGGACTTAGACAATTTTGCCGCAATTGATGGGTCTAAACTACTCCCTCTATCTCTTAATATAAGTTATTTTTACCTGATTTATGCATATTAAGAAAAGCAATTATTACTCTTAAATTTATCAAAAAATATGTTGTCATTCCAAGGTTACCCCTGTTTAAAACTTTAAAACTCTATTTATTTCTCTCTCTATTGTAATTATTATCCTATCACTCCTATACAATTATGATGAGTGTATTTGGAATAAACTCTTTAATACTACCTAGATATTCTAAAACGACTTATAAAAAGGGACATCAATTCTACTAAAATGGTGTCTTATATTAAGGGACGGAGGAAGTAAATGACAAGGTTGTAAAAAAAAAAGTAAATGACAAGGACACCCTTGGATCATGGCTGCTAATCTGCTATCATTCTTTTGAGTGTGTGTGTTTTTCTTTTTTTTTTTTAAGATTCCAGCGGCTATCATTAATTTGTTTGTGAAACAAACAAAAATTGAAAAGAATGTTCAGGAAAACGAAGTTAACACGTCCGTGCATCTTTGATTGGAGTTTGAATAACATTAACGTGACAACCATGCAAATTCAAAATTAGCAACAATTTATTTTAGAATTTTCTTTGAAAATATTTCATAAAAAATTATAAATATTTCATAAGAAGTTAAAAATTTTATAATTTTTTTTTTCAAAAAATTATTTTCATCCTTGACTTATTATCTTCAACCTTTAAGATTAAGATTAAGAAAACCTTAATTTAATGTCATGAGAATGCATCAAAAGATAACAAACAAGTTTTAAAATTTTGACATATGTGAACCCTGGAAATCACTAATAGTTTTGGTCCTATTCACCAACCCCTTAGTATATGAATAAGTTTTTGCACATGCATACGCCGGGGGCATATCGTAGTTCATATTTTCCCCTTTATACGCTTGTAGCCAGCGGGTTGGGTGAGACCCATTCTCATCAAGGTTGTCAGAACCGAACCGAAAATCAAGCCGGAAGAAGTTCCATATAGGGTTTAACCGTATTAACTGGTTAAGTCGGAAGGTTAGACCGGTATTTATATATAGTAAAAAAATTAAAAAATACACTAAAAAATCTGCTTATGATGCTGCAGGAGGTTGACAACAACATAGAGCATTACAAAATATTAACAAAATACACTACAAAATAAAATGTGTTTCAGAAGCTAGAATGAACGGTTTTTGAAAACATTAACAAGATCAAGCACAGATGAAGATATTACCTTACTTTTTTTTCTAAGCAAAGAGAAGATTTCATTAATAAAAAGCAGAACAAGAAGAAGTGAATAGAGAAGTTCACACACCAGAGAAAGTACAAAGCATAACTACATCGGATAGCACCGGCCTAATGTTCTAGATTACCTTACTGATATGATGCTGTAGGAGAAGATGGAGAGGCGGAGGGAGGCGACGGTGACAGCGAGAGGGCGAGGGCGTGGCGGGCTGGGGGCGTGCAATCTTCTTCCTTCTCTGTTCTCCTTTCTTTCCTTTTTTTTGTTGAGGCGTTGAGCTTGAGCAGCAGCATAGTATAGCAACAGCCTTTTAGATCTAGGTTTAAGTTTAGGTTTTTTTTTTTAAATAAGAGTTGGTTGAACCGGGTCCGGTTTCCTCGGTTCAACCCGGTTCAACCCGGTTCAACAGCTTTGCCCACCGGTTTTTTTCGGCTTTAAATTACAAACGGTTTATGAAGAACCCAGGACCGTCATTGCCATCGGTCGACAGTCCGAACGATCCGACCGTCCGGTTCGGTCCGGGTTTGATAACATTGATTCTCATGTCCCAAGCTAAGAAATGGAAACTAATAATATCCGTGTAGGCTTGGCAATAAGGATAAGCTGCTCCACTCATTTATGTCTTGCATTTTTAAGGGTTTAATTAAAAAAATTTAAGGCAAAAGGTGTATTTTATTTATAGATCAGAAACAGTACAAGAAATTTCACACTAATAATAGTTAAAGGGAAAGCAAAATACACTGCAACAACAGACTCTTCCATGTGATGGATCATCAGCAACTACCAAAATCCGACTCTAATAGGAGATTCAATAGCCTTTAATACCAAGATAACAATCTCATTGATGCTGAGACTAAGCTCAGTTCGGCTACAAGGAATCTCAGGTCTAAAACGAGAGAACCGTTGGACGGTAGCCAAATCAACAGTCGGCAAAGGGAGATCTGTCTCGACGAGTAGCCTTCCAATTATTGGAGCAAAGAGGATAACCATCAGATATGAAAAGTAGAAACTATCCACAGGCATCCCTCCACTGGAAACACACAAATTAAAACAAAAACAACTTGCACAAAGGCAAGACAAAACCCATAAAAACTGGGGGAAAATAAACACGCACCCTTTTCCCAAAGGAAGGGAAGGGATAGATCTCCCTCCCCCTACCGAGAAACAGCAGATGAAAACAAATAGGAGCAGAGGAAGGAGGAGGGGAGAGAAAAAAAATTAGGATTAGGGTTTAATTAAATTTAAGATTGGGATTATTGACACTCTTTTATGCTTATCTATACTCTTTTTTGAATAATTATAGCTTTGCAACTTAAAAAGAAAATAAAAATTGTGATTTGGTTAGTGAAGGGTGTAAATAAACATTTTGAAATGTCAATATTCTCCACCTAAATTTTTTTTAAGGGAAAAACAAAATCCAAACCAGTCTAGAGCATGATAAGGGGGAACGAAGAAGGGAAGGTGGTTCGCTTATGGGTATGGGCTTGCATTGAAACAAAGAAAATGGGAGAAACATGATTGGTCTTGTGTTGTGGGGTATTATTCCATAGATACCGGTAAGTTTGTTTGTTGATGTTTCGAGTTCTCAGTCAAAAAAAACTCTGTCAGCCGAGTTCAGGTATTTGGGGTGATGTGTATGTCGTGTGTAAAACGGAAGTTGAGAGTTGGTTTCATACCTTAGCCTTTACATGGTATTTATAGGGTAAAGGGTATGATGAGTCATGATTGGCTACTATGGCCATTCCGCCATTATGGTTGTGGGGGATCCATGTAACAGTTCTGAGGAATAATGGTGCATGAATGTCATTATGAGCTGCAATAATCTCGAGCCGATTATAGCTGTTACAACGGTTACTTACTGAAAGCGGATGCATATGGAAACCAAATTATTGACCTTCCGAACAGTGTTTTGGGCTGGTTTTCTTGGATCAAGTATTGGTGCTTACTAGACCAGTGCTTTTGGTCCATGGTACCGGTGCTTATTGGTCCGTGAAATCAGTCCATAACAGTAGCCCCCTAGCTTGATGCTGTGACGCAAGGCAAAGCGTTGAGATATTCTTAGAAAAGACCAACATGAGAGTTAAATTTTTTGTGTAAAGATCTCGTCAAAATACTTTCTCTAAATTTTGTCGTGGGAGATTTGATCTTGAAAGTTTGAGTTTTGACAAGTGTTGAAATGACATTGTGATGTTATTATGTTAATCCTGTATATCTTGTCCGTCTTGTTCGATTCATAACAGATGTCATCAAAACAGTGCTTTTAAGTAAGGTGGGGTGCTATGTAAAAGTTATTCAGGGACAAGTTAGGCGAGATAATTCCATTATTGTAAAAATGGACAACATAAGAATCTTGTGATAAACTAAATGCATTATCAAGTGTAAAATGTTTGTGAAATTCTTAGCTACTCAAGTTCGCAACTCATTTTGGGATACTCAATTCTTTAGCCAAGATGGATCCTTGACCAAACAAGTTGGCAAAATACCGAGCAAGTGGGAGTTGCATGCATAGTCCGTATTGTACACTCATCCTACTAACCCAGTGGCTAGTGGAGTTAGGGGTATTGTATCAAGGTGTAAGTCTTTTTAGGACACTCGATTCTTTAGCCAAGATGGGTATCACGATCATACAAGTGCACGGGTTATGTCAAGTAGTTTAAAAAATATCATACCCACAAGGACTTTGTTGTTGAGTACCAACAAATTACAAGTTAAATTATCTAAACCACTATTAGTGAATAATAAAAAAAAATATGAATCGAATCAACACATATCCGCATTGACAATATTTAGTGATATCTCTTTCATTATGTTAGATTTATTTCAAAGATGAATTATCGTATTGTAGAATACTAGTTCCTTTCAGAATCTAGCAACATACCTAATAATGCATGATTCCTACTTTAATGGTAATTAGGGCACATTAAATTCATTAAGTTCTTTGATAATTCAATGGGCCCTCTCAAGAATTAAAGCTACTTTCGTGATTTATGTCCCTAAATTTAATTTTGTATTTTCTAATACTGAGGTTCACATTTTAGTTATTCCCCTACTATCTGCCATCATGAAATTATGGGGCACTTCACAATCACAAGCATTAAGAAAGTCAAAAATAATAATAATATCTAGCATAAATAAAGGGTGAAATATCAAAACAACATGTCAATGCCTCTATGAGTTAATCCTAATCCCTAGAAACATAAAACTACTCAGTCATAGTCCTAATTCAAGATAAAAATAAGAAATAAGACATAAGATGTAGGTAGGACCAAGAACTGGATGGAGAAGGGAAAATATTCACTTCAATCGCCTTCGAATTATGCCAAGAGAGAATTGTTGCTGTCTTGAATCCTTATTTCTAACTTGTTTCTGCATATGCATGTGCTAGTTCTAATCCTAATTCTAATTCTTCATCACAAGGTTTATATCTTTATTCTTTTATAAATTTTGTTCCCTCTAAATGTTGGGCCCAAAATAGGATAATAGGCCCAATAGCATGTTGTAACTCTATTTTTACATTTTCTTGTTTCCAAAAGCTCCTAACATCCTTCCATGATGGATGTATTGATTTCTTCAATGCTCTGAGTCTCAAAATTATTAATCTACACATCAAAAGTACAAGAAACCTCTCCAATTGAAAAGTGAATAAAATGCAATGCTAAAATCATAATAAAATGTATGACTATGTATTAAATAAATGCAAACTAGCTAATGAGGAAATATTATGTATGTTAAACGCACATCAATTGTACAAGCATGAGTAACATCGACCATGTAGTGTACACTCGATATAGTAATTATAAAGACCATGTATCTCTTTAACCGCTGCTAAATCGGTGCCTAGTCGAGTTAATGGGTGATACATTTAGGAAGCCTCATGAGCTAGAATAATCATAGTGTGAAAGATTTTTTATTCTTCACCTTCAAAAAATATTTTTATTGACGATCATGAAATTTATATATCACTACTCATGTCGTTGTTAATATAAATTACCGCAATTACGTTCATTGCATCATCTTCATCTAAATTGATATTAATATGAAATAATATTTGTAATTCAGATTGATAATTAAGGACAATTATAATAGTAATAATGATGATTATTATAATATCATACCATTCAAGGGTAATAATATTTTTTAGAAGTTGAATGTTCATGTGTCTACAAAAATAGACATAGTTTTGAATATCATATGATGAGTAGCAATTAAAGTAGAGCAATTATTGTCTACGTAATACTCCCTCTGTCCCTAAATATAAAGCTCTCTTGACACTTTTATTTTGTCTCTATTTATAAAGCCCCATACCAATTTTCAATGATCATTAATTACTTTTTTCCACAAACACCCCTATTTATTTAACACTTTTTAGATTCCCAATAATATTAATAGAGGTAATTTTGAAATTACATATCAAAAGTTCACATTTCCAATACAATTAACTAAATTATTCCACTTTCTTAATGAACGTGAAATCTCTCAAAGAGACTTTATATTTAGGGATAGAGGGAGTAATAAATTAGCAAAGATTTCCTCTCACCCACTAAAAATCCCAGCCATGACTCCCTCCTATTTTGACTACCTAAAATTTTGTCAAAAGTCGGCCCCACCCAAATGAAAAAAGCCCTCCCCCTCCCCCTGTCTCATTCCTCATCTTCACCTTCTTCCTTACTCCCACACCCCATAACCAAACCTGATCTTCTCTCCTCACAAATGTCAACTAAAACTCATCAAAACCTTATGGTCACTTCACAAATATTATAGATCGCAACGAGACAAAGAAGATGAGCCAAGGAGAATCTTGAACCATCCCTGCCGCCACCGTGCCACCCGTCACAAGGCGTTCTCAAAACCGAGGGTGGGGTTTTGGTCGCATGGCTCCCACGATCGCAGAGCCATCAACCACGCGCCCCACCGCCACTGTCCATTGTCAAGTCGTCGCCGCGAGGTTGTCGAACTTTGACGAGACTGCCACCATTAGCTTCGTCTCATCCTCCACTCTATTTTTTTCAACTATCCCTCAAGGTGATTCTATCTCCTATCAATTCGTTTTTGAATTTGTTTGAAGTTGTTAGAATTCGTAGATTTGATATTAATGATGCATGGTTTGCCCTTTCAAAAAATTAATCACATATTCATAATCCTCATTCTCTGAGCATAACCAGAGTGTTCTTTGATCCGGTTTTCATGAACTTTGAATTTTTAAGGGTTTGGAGAATTTATTATTTACGGCTTTTTATGTTAGAGATTTTAAGTTATGAAATTGATGTTATATTTGTGCAATGAGATATTATTGTAGCATTTATGTGCAAATTAAATACTAAATATGTTTAATGTTTAATGTTTATGATTTTAGTACACTTGATCCTACTCTTACATTTGCTAGGCTAAGACCAGAAGCGGAGACCCGTTACATGTTGAGAAAAAAAACATGGTACTCCAATGTTGATTAGTGCTTTAAAATCTCAAGTTTTTATAGCTAATAAACATAAGATATTAAGTTTTTGTATTTAAAAACATAAAATTGAAGGAATTAAATGGTCTCCAAGGATGGATCTTACAGAAAGGTAAGTAAATATGTTATCAGTGTAAGTTCCAGGTGTTCGTTCTAGTGAATAAGAGTGGATGTTGATGATTAAAAGTAGGAAGCATTTTTTCTTTACAGCCTTATAATAATGGTAAAAGAGAGGGTGTGAAGAAAGTGATCATGATTAGTAATCAAATATTGTTGCATACTCCCCTAATATCTTAGTGCATATTTGAGATGTTCTTTGATTTCCAATCTATACATTCAAAGCTTTATGATTCAACTTCATACACTGTGTAGATCTGGAAAGAAAGATGCTAAATGTAGATTTTAACATTATCATCACCAACCCTTGCAGTTTATTTTGTAGCAACATCGACCCCTCCCCACTACAGCATAACAGAAACATAATTTTAATCTTACAAATACAGACTGTAGCAGAACATAAATAGAATTTTAATCTTAAAAACACAGAGTTAAGTGATATGTCATTGTTGTTTAGTTTCTTCCTCTGGTGGAGGGGTGTTGTGTGTATTTGTGCAATTAGAGCACTTATTTTGTATTTTTGCTCAAATTTGTTAATTGTTCTAATAAATGAATTGTTTCTGAATTTGTGAGTTTAGCTCTCATACAATGTATTTCAAGGAAAGAAAGATGTAGTGGAAGCTTGGCATGATTCGTGATTGGCTAAAGTTCAAAAGTTCATAAGTGCTCAACAAAATACCAAAATACCATTGAGTTAGAGAACCTATAATAACAAGGTTAGATAACCTATGTTTTTAATAAGGTTAGATAACTTATGTTGTTTCTCTTCAGCCTTATCCTATTCTTGACTTGAATGCTATTTCTCCATTATGATAGTTGGTGTGCATTCGAATATGTGCACAATTATCTTGATCATTGTCGTGAATCAATCATCCGACTGAAAGTTGATGGTTATATCATTTTTTTATTAAGACCGTAAGAACCTCTATCTTCATTGCTTATACTGAGTTATGAAGTATTTAAAAAATTTATTTTTTTTCCTGTAATACATTGTTTATTAATTTGGAAGCCTTTGAGTTAGATTGAGAATCTAGATTTAATTTTGTTTGTTATATGAGGCTTGACAGGAGGTGGAGTTGCATTTACTCTCCTCTTTGCATGAGATACAAATAAAAGGACTAATAACATAGGCCACTCGTGAAGATGGTAAAGACTATAAGTGTTGTACTTTGTAAGAGCATAAATCACAACTCATACATGTTCATAGTGTTTATTAAGGAAATGTGTGATACTTCACGGGAAAATGGTGTTCTCCCTTATTAAGGAAATTGTGATACTTCACAACTCATACTTGTGTTTGCATATTGTTCTAGCTATTAGCCAAAAGTGGAACTGTTAAGGGATTCAAATAAGAAAAGAATTGTTTTTGGACAAACCATTATTATTTGAATTCAAAGTGAAACTATATGCTGATTGAGTCAGAATTCACCTAATTCTTTCAACTATTTTACAAGTTTAGTTACAAATTTAACAACTTTGTTGGATTAATTACCTTTTATGATATTAGACATGATATTTTTAGTGTTAAAATAATTTTTAAAAAAAATTTACAAGGTATACGTGCATCCGAATATTAGTAATGGGCTCTTACTCCTCTAATTTTATTACAAGGTATATGTCTAAATATTTAATTCATCAAAGAATACATGTTTATATTCTTTATTATCAACATATTATAAAATATGAGAAATTGAGGGTAATCTTATTGTTAATCTTACTTTCCCTGTTAATTTCCCACTCTCCTTCCTAATTTCACCTTCTAATCTCAGACATCCCATTGCAAGTAAATCACATCCGTCCATATCCATTTAAGCAAATATCTTTTCATTTTCTTTCATTCATTATTTCTTTGTCTTTCTTTGTCTGTTATATTATGATAGTCTCTTTTTTTTTGCAAAAGAAAAAAAAAATACAAAACTCATAAGATTTGAACTCAAACCAAATCACAGCAGGAGAATGTTACCAAGAAAATCTCGATGAAACTTCTTATGTTAATTTACCAAGAGGAACAGGTTTGAGTATAAAACCCGTGCATAGCAAGATAACCACAACACAGGTAAATTTTAGTTGTCTCTTTAAATTTGTGCCTCTGGAAAATATATCATTGTGAAGATTATATTAACAAATACAACTTGAAGGGAATATTATAATGAGAATGAATGAATTTTTGTATCCATTGCTTAATGGATGTGCAGGATAAGACGTAGCAGGAAACATGGCCTCACATTTTTCATTCATTTAGAAAATCTGAAAATGATATAATGTTCCTTTATCAATCCTCAAGATTTTTTCTTAGCACCTAATAATTTGAGTTCCTAAAAAATATGGTTCTCAAATATAGAATCTCCAAAACTTTCTTTCATTAGCGTGTGTTATAGTTTTAAGTTCTCATAATGCTGAGATTTTTACCGTGCAATAATTCAATAGGCATTTTATTTTTTAGTAAAGTTGGAAAAGAAACAAACGAAACGCGACACCAAGGCCTTAGAAAACTAATCCCCATCAATTGCATTTGATAGGAGAATGTTGGATATTTCAGGGGAAGGGGATTCATAGAGACAAAAATCATGGTCATTGGCAGCACCATGCTAGGATTTCAATAAAAGAGGTTCCCTAAGATAGATTAATTTGGATTTCAATAATTCATATAGTTTTAGTTTTTTAATTTAAAAGAGCTATGTAAATATATGTTTGTCAATTAATTATGTTTTTTGTTTTTTATTTTTTGTAGCTTTAATTTTTGATTGATTATGGAAAGTAAAAGAGCAAGCAAACAACTTAGAAGCATAGGAGGTTTCCAAAAGAATCAAGAAAGTTTTGATTATGATATTGTACATTAATTTTTTTTAAATGTTGGATTTCTGAATTTTAGTTATGAATATGTTGGTTTTTCTTGCTTCAGGTTCATGCGGAATTAGTGATGTTCAAAGTCGAAGAAGTTCTGTATTTACCATTTCTAATTTTTATTCAAGTAAAGTAAAAAAAAGTTCTAAATCTAACTTCTACAGTTATTTATTTAAATGTTTGATTTCCATTATTGAATTATTGTGTTTATTGTATCTTATAATATAAACTCTTTTGGTATTTATTTTATCCTCAGATGCGGAAGATGATACTCAACCTAAAATATTAGAAATAGAAGCTCTACATCCGAAATTTAATCTATGTACCCAACATGTCAATATGGCATAAATATTAGTTGGAACACCTCTTCAATATAAACTACATATAAAAGTCAAAATTATTGTCTTTTATGATTGTAAACTTTAGTTTTATAAAATACAAAAAATAAATAAATTAAATTTATATGATATAAACAAAAACTACACATTGGCTATTCATAATTTAATCACTAAATAGTAATTTAATATTATACATTACAAATTCAAAATATTTTACTCATACTTTGTCAAATGAAATTTCTCACACAATACTAATATCTCAAATGAAATGACTCGTGCATCGCACGGAAAAACTTACTGGTTACTTATTAATTACTGCATAGCAATCTCAATATTTTCTTTTCTCTCCAAGAAGCTAAAAGTACCGGGGATACCAACAACTGCACTAAGATGTGTGCACTTGACAGCGATGATGTATATCTTGATAAAGTTTATCAAAGTTGTTCTAAGATGTGCACCTGACACCCGACAATGATGTTATATAATTTAATTTGTTATAACAATGTTGATTACTTTCAAAATTTTAGTTTTATAATAATGATACTTTACTTCTTACATTATGATTCTTATTATTTCTATGTACTTCATTTAACTTGGATATTTCTATCATTTCAAAAAAAAAAAATAACTTGGATATTTCTATACTTTAGAGTAAAGTATATTCAAAGCATATTATTAATTTCCGGTTTGAGAATAATTAAAGTATTTAAGTATAAATTAAAATTAATATTATTTGTAACTTAGTGAACAAAAATTAATTGGTTTCGTCATTGCACTAAGTTTTTTAAACACAAACATTATGCAATCTGAATCCAGGGTAAATAATGGGTTCTCAATAGGCCCAAATCATATATTTATAAATATTAATTTCATCTTTACAATCATAAATTAATATATATTAAATTTTTATACTTTATCAAACAAAATTGCAACATTTTGTAAACTAAAAAATTAGGAGAACAATATATGTATGTAATAATTTTAATCCGTAAGTTCTATTTAATCGGTTATAATAATGATGTTATAATCTTTCAATTATGTCTAATAATTTAGTCTGCTGAAACAATGTTGTTTACTTTCAAAATTTCTCTTTCAAAAGTTTAATTAAATTATTTATTTGTAAACTTTGACATTGAAGTTTTGTTAAATAGAATTCCTATTAAAATTTTGCATAACTATTTAATAATAAATTAAAACTAATATTAATTGCAAGTTTGTGAAATAATTTATCGGTTTCGTATTTCTCCCGTGCATCGCACGGGGTTGGGACCTAGTACATATAAATTGTGTCAATTACTCCCTATGTCCCTTAATACAGGGCACCATTTTGGTAGAATTTGTGTCCCTTTTTATAAGTCGTTTTAGAATATCTAGGTAGTATTAAAGAGTTTATTCCAAATACACCCCTCATAATTGCATAAGGGTGATAAGGTAATAATTACAGTAGAGTGATAAATGAATAGAGTTGTAAAATTTTAAATATGGATAACTTTAGAATGATAACATATTTTTTGATAAAATTAAGAGTAATTACTTTTCTTAATCTGCGTAAATTTGGTAAAAGTGATTTATATTAAGGGACAGAGGGAAATTACAAAATTGCATGACTAAAAATTGTTTCTCAATAGCATCTCACTCACGCATGATAAGATGGAGGAGATAATGGTAATATTATTGCTATAGTAATATAATCAGAGGAATTTGTTGCAGGCAAAGATGCTACCGTAAATGAGGTATGTTAAAATTTAAAATATGCAATGTGATGACAAAATATATATCATAAATAGGGAATGCCGATTTAAACAATAATAATTACAAATGAGAATCATTTTAATGATTTACTCGTAATAACTCTAGCAAATAATTTAGAATGAACCAACGGGGCTTGGTTCAGTTGGTGTAAGGCCCCAACTGAAATCCTGGGAATGAGACAAGGGTGCTAGTAGCCTCGGGTTCGATTCCCACTAAAAACATCCCGCTGGGAGAGCCAGCCACGCAACTTGCTCCGGATTAGTCTCAAGGGCTCTCTGGTATTAAGGGTGCTCTTGGGGATACCGGTGGTTCCGCAAGGAATTCGGAAAAAAAAAATTAGAATGGAGAAGTAATGTATTTAGAAAATGGTGTGAGTCTATGTACTCTAATGATATTTTTTTTTTTTGGAATATCATAAAATTAATATGATGGCATAACTCATATGATATATATCAAATATTTCATAATTAGCACAAAAGTATCATTTAAAATTTTTAGTTAGTTGTAGTTCAACAAAAAAAAAAATTAGTTGTAATTCTGAGCAACAAAATTTATTGATCAAGTCAACATGTTGATTAGCAAGAGAATTTTCCTACTAATGATGAATCATAAGTCATTAAGAATCATTATTTAAATAATATAAAGTATAGAGTTAATAGTCACATAGATCCCCGAAAGATACCTGTGAAATCAGTTAGGTCCCTGAAAGATTTGCGGAATCTTTTAAACCCCTCAAAGATCATTTTGGCGTCACATTAGTCCCCCCATTCAAATTCGTCAGGATGGACCTGACGTAATTCTACGTGGCACGTTAAATGTTTTGTCGGCCCCAATGCGATGTTGAAATGTTAAGAATGTTCCACGTTTGGGCCAACAAAGCATTTAATGTGCCACATAGGATTTCGTTATGTCCCTCATGGGGGGACTAATGTGATGTCAAATTGATCTTTGGGGGTTTAAGAGATTCCACAAATCTTTCAGGGACCTAACTGATTCCAAAATGATTTTTAAGGGTTTAAGAGATTTCACTAATCTTTCAAGGACCTAATTGATTCCACAGGTATCTTTCGGGAACCTATATGACTATTAACTCTTATATATTAACTTAGCCATATAAACGATAGCATGTGGCAATTCATGGCAAGAAAGTGTGATTATAAAAGCAATAATAATATATAATTAAACCAAATGATGTTCTATTAAGCACAATTGAATGTCATGATGATGGAAAAGATATGTTGTATATATTTTTTTTATGCAATTAAGATGGTATTGAGATATTTTAGCAAATAAAATTAAAAGTTGTAATTAGAAATAAATTCCTTCCTTGATTCGTGAGTGGAGTCCACTAGTTTTGAAGCTTTAATTTGCGAGTAATAGTCTACAAATCTTAGTCTTTAAGTCCCAAACCCCTTTTTTTATGAGATTCTATCGAAATATTTTTTGATACCCCCGAGTCGGAAAAATGCATTTTCCAACTTTAAAAATGGATTTTTTAAAGAGAAAGTATTCAAATAAATGCATTTTTATACTTGCGGGTATCGAAAAATATTCCGACAGAACCCCATCAGAAAAAAAGGGTTTGGAAACTAAAAAGGGGTTTGTGGACTAAAACTCTTAATTTGCCGATGGTTTTCCTGCATAGTTGGGCCATTTTGGGTTCAGTTGAGCCTAATATCTTTTTTAATTTGTTGCCCACTTGAGTTTTAGTTTTCAAACCCCACACTTTAGTCCCCAAACCCCAAAATCTTTGTAATCTCAAATATAATATACCCTTTTCTTATTTTCCTTTATCAAAGACCCCAAACCTCACTTCCCTCCCACACCCAAATCCCTCTCTCACACCCAAACCATTCTCTCACCCAATGGAAGTTGTCGTCACTTGAGAAGGATAACACCACTGCCCCTGTCGTCGTTTGTCTCTTTCGCTCATTGCTCACTATTTCTAATTTCCGACAAACCACCGTTGAAAAATTTATTTTCCGACATGAGGGAATTGTTGTCCAAATGCAAGCAATTTTTTTCCGACCAATGGGTGTCAGAATTTAGTTAACAAATTCTAACATACCCGTGTCCGAAAATTAATACTTTTTCGACACTGGTTTATCGGAATTGCATCAATGATGCCAAAAAAAAGGTAAACACAATTCGATGGAAGGGTCTTAGAACTTGAGTGAGGGCGAATGTTGGGAAGTTTGGGGTTTGAATAGGAAAGGTTTGGGAAGAAACTTACAAAAGAAGGTTAGGGGGTTTGGGTTTGAATAAGAAGGTGAAGAGATTTGGAGTTTGGAGGGAAAAATATATACTAAGACTATTATAATCATTTCGCTTTTAAAATGAAATTTGGGGCTAAAATGTGGGGGTTGGAAACTAAAACTCTACCCACTCTACCATCGGCATGAACAAATAATATGAAAATGTACTACAAAATAGATGATACTAAGATGCTAATACCTTTTTTTTATTGTTTCAGTAAGTCAATAATAAGCAATCAATGAATTAGCATTTAAAAATATTAATGGTATTTCAATAGAAAATATTTTTCCCTTGTTTATGAGAGAAATGCGTTAGTATTAAATTGAAGATGTCACGTGTGGATTTGTGAGACTCATTTTTTCTGTTTTTTTTTTTCGGGATATCTAGTGTTGGCCAAATAATGTTTGGGCTTGCTGTTGGCCCATCGTCTTTGTCCCACTTTTGGTTCTCGTTGATGGAAGAGTCAAGTCCCTTATTTATGTGGTGCCACCTCACATTGTTGACATGACATTTCGTTAGGACACACCAGACGTTATCGAAAGTTCTTAACAACGAGAATCAAAACCAAAATTTTTATACCAAAAGTCCACCAACTTTCAGGGACTAAAAGGCGTTAACGGAAGTTCTTAATAGTGAGGATCAAAACCAAATTTTTTTAACCAACAGTCCCACAACTTTCAGGGATTAGAAACTTAAATAAACCTTTTAAAATTGAGGGGGTTTGTTTACCAAAAAAAATTGAGTGGGATTTTTGCTACTCCACTGTGGCTACATTCGAAAAATAGGATTAAAGTGAAACAAATGTTGAAGCACACTTGATAGTGCAGATAATAAAAATTGAAGTCTATGACAATGATGATACTAAGAACTCAAGGTTTTGTTTTAGAGTTATGGAGAAGAAGTGCCAACTCTTAAAAAATAAAGAAGTATGGAGAAGAAGATTTGTTTTGAAAAAGAGAAAAGAACAAACTTTATCAGAAAATTCGACCATACAAACATGGGAACAATCAAAGCAACCAATATAATTGATCCAGAGAAATTTTTCTGATTTTCAAAATAAGTAATCGATTTGTGCCTAGCAGTAATCAAATCGTTGAGGTAAAAGTAATCTATTATTGCCAACCAAGTAATCGATTTTCTACTCTCTGGAAATTGTATGATGCAACGAAGTAATCGATTACTTGATCATGAGTAATCGATTCGTTGCTTTTTGAAAAATGTATGATGCAACAAAGTAATAAATTATCAAATAAAGTAATAGATTACTTTTACTTGTTTTCATGAAAGTAAATGATTTTCTCTTTCCAGATTGCTAGAATGATGGCACTGGATTTCTTCCTTGAAGCTTGGGTTGTCATTATTAAAATACAGGAACTCAACCGTTCTTATTGTTTCCTTTGTTGTTTGTCTGCCATAGGAAGACAAAAATTCTTAATTTTCCTTGCCTATTCACAGATCTGTTTGATTTTTTCTTCTATCCCTTTCTTGTTCTATTCTTTTTCCTTTACTCTTCATGTTTCAGTTTCAAGAGGAGGAGTGCAACTGCTAATTCCTCGGGACTAGTTGTGCTTGTGAAAATTGGAAATGAGACTTATATTTAAGACAAAAAAAAAATACTCCCTCCGTACCATTTTATTTGTCACTTTAGTTTTTTTAACTTATTCCAAATTATTTGTCGCTTTAGGAATTCGATAATGTATTAATTGAATTTTTCCAACTTTAACCTTGCATTTAACATACTAAAATATATGTGAAATGAATGTTAGTTAATGTAATATGAGGATAATATAGTAAAGTTATTATCTAATATTTATCTTGAAAATTGAAGCATTAAATAATTTTCTTAATCTCTTTGAATCTTCTAAAACAACAGATAAATTGGAACAAAGGGATGGGTCAAAGGAGACTTACATTTAGGACAAGAGGGAGTACTCCATTTTTAAGGTGCAAGAAGCATATAAGATAGATAGATAAAAATGGAAGTGATTGATTGTGTTACGGATGAGCATAACCCAATTCGTCTCATGAACTCGTTTCATCCCTATATATTTAGGTCAGGTTTGACCCGCACGATTGACAAACAAGGATAAAAGGTTACAAATCTGATGCAAAAGATAATGGGTTCGAGTATATCTTCGGATCACCTGATCCATCATCTTATGCATATTAATGTTCTAGAATTCTTCGTTGATTTGCTTTTATCTAACGTTTTATATCATAAGAATAATATTTGAAATGAACATAACATCAAACATTGCATGTAATAACTCTTATACTTTTTTTATTCGAGTAGTTGAGAATATAATATGACTATCTTGTCTAAAATATTTATGTCACTGATATATTAAAATTCTACTACTAAAATTGTTCTAACATAGAAAGAATCTATCTAAATAAAATAAAAAATGCACATATTTATTATAATTTTATTTTATTTTAATAAAAAACAGAAAAATATGATAAATTGTTCTTTTTTTAGCAATACAAAGGGGCAAAATGCCAAGGAAAATAATGTCTTCTCTAAAAGAGTGTTGCTAAATCAACCTTCAGTTAAATAGAAGCAAATGATGGAGCAAAATCAAAAGCTTTAGGAACTTCCAAAGAATAACCATGTCGTGCAAATGTATCAACAACAGCAGTAGCAACACAAAGTCACCACCAGTCCATCACGAAGGTTTCAAATCTCATTAACAATTGGTTTGCAGGGATGATGCTCAAGACAATCATGATCCATAAATCTAATAACGCAACATGAAAATGTGCTTCTATAACTATTTTCTTGAATCCTCAATTAAGAGCCGATTGAGCCTAGGCTTGGCAATTGGTCTCATACCCACGGGCATCCGTGGATAATACACGCAACGAGTCCGGGTCCAAAATGGACCTGCAAGTATATAAAAACGGGTATATGTGGGTAACATTCGGAATGGGTCCGGGTCCAGATAATAGGGTATCGGACTCTCGGGTACTCTTATCCGCATAAAAATACTTATTATTCAATTCATTTGGAATTTAAGTATGTTTGTGTGAGAGGATTTGTTTATAAATGAATCTGTTTTGCGTGTAGTGAATTTATTTGTGAATTGTTTTTAATGATATATCAAGTGATCAGCGAGTAAAATAGAAAATTTTTAAGTTTGTTAAAAAAAACAAGCTTAAAATTTTAATAAAGTTTTTTTAAAAAAAATATAATGGGTACCCGTGAATCCGTTTGGGTACCCGAAGACTCGCTGACCCGCTTGACAGCGGGCACCCGTGCGAGTCTGAGACGGGTCCGGATATGCACGAACTGGACAGGTCCAAGTAATGGATACCCGGATCCACCCGGACCCATTGTCATCCCTAATCGAGCCCAATGCAAAAAACCCCATAGTTTAACCTATGTTAATAATAAACTTGGTTTTAGCTCGTGCAATACACGAATTATTTATTTTTAGTAATTTTATAATTAATATATTTTTGGTAGAATATATATTTTTTTAAAATTATTTGAACATGTAATGTATTTGATATATTGATAGCCAATCGTTTTTGTTAAAAAAAATAGAAGACTTATTTAAATTTTTAGTCCCTGAACTTAGGTGCTCTTTTGGAATTGATCCTTAAACTTTTTTTCGATGCTTTGAGTCCCTAAACTTTGTTCAAATTTTGGAAATGATCCTTTCATCACTTAAGTGGTGATAAGATCGAGGATATGTCACATCACCTTCGCCACATCGATAGATAACGTGCCAGATTATGCCACATGATTTTTTTAAATTAAAAAAAATTCAAATTTATTAAAAATAATTAAAAATTGTATTTTTTAAAGAAAATCAAATCTTTAAATAAATTTTAAAAGGAAATATTTTTTTAATAAAAAAAATCATGTAGTGTCTCGTGGCTCTACACAACATGTCACTCGTCAATAATGTGAAAATAATGTGACATGTCGTCGGCTATATCATCATTTAAGTGACAAAAGGATCATTTCCAAAAATTAAACAAAGTTCAGGGACCCAAAACATCGAAAAAAAAAAGTTTAAGGACCAATTCCAATAGAGTACTTAAGTTCAGATATTAAAATGTTTAATAAGCCAAAATAGAATGTGATGAGTATTAATTTTTATATAAGTACAAAGATAAGCATTAAAACAATAAATGCAATGAACTTAGTAATGAAAACTGACTTAGGATTTTTTTTTTAGTAAAAAAATTGATTTTGAAAAAAATGCAAAAGAAGCCTATTTTTTCAAAGGAAAAGATAATTTATTAATAAACACATTCCATAAAAAAAAAAAACAATAATGCAACATGAAATGCTTCTAGCGTTCAATAATTATTTTCTTCAATCCTCGATTACAAGCCAATCGAATCCCATGCAAAATACCTCATAATTTAGCCTACATTATTGTGAATAGCCCAAGTTAACTAAACAAGCAAAAACAAAGGCTCCCTATTGGTCACATTGAGCCTCGAAAAACTTTCCACGGACCATGGGTCAGTAATTCCCTTGTTGATAAAGAGTTTTAATTTTTGATTCCATGATGTAATTTTTTATCCCAATTTTTTTATGAAAAAGGCTAAAATATCCCTCATTTTAAATAATTTTCGATTTGAAGATGTTTTTTTTTTTTTGGTATAAAGAATAATCTTATTACCACGACGCAAAATAATGAATACAAAACTAAGATCCTATACCTATAGTTTGCCACCTTCTAGGAAGGGTTCAAAATATAAGAGTAGACCAAACCATTAGGTTCCTCGCTACATTCTATGAAGGGTTCAAGAAATGTAATGGCTTAAAAAATGCTATAGTTCAGAGCAAATTCTATTAACAAGGGCCCTATTCGGCCAAGTCCTAAAAGAAGGTAAACAAGCATTAATCCTCAAGGCTAAGTCTTTTTGATAATCCTGAATACGCAATCAATAGTTCTGCTGGAGTTATTGAACGTCCTCAAATTCCTTTCTTTCCAAATCTGGTAGATAATTGATGCCCATAAAGCAACCACTGACTTCCTTCGATTCTTGTCTTTAAAAGCATATTTAATC
This sequence comes from Crotalaria pallida, assembly GCA_037953625.1. Taxonomy (NCBI): domain Eukaryota; kingdom Viridiplantae; phylum Streptophyta; class Magnoliopsida; order Fabales; family Fabaceae; genus Crotalaria; species Crotalaria pallida. The sequence goes on from CM075655.1 coordinate 96,447,319, forward strand.
CACCTAGTCCAGTTGGAAAGCTTATAGTGATACTGGTTTATACCAAACCAGTGACAGCAAATTTCCAGAAGGTCTCTAGCCCAAGTGCAACAGAAAAATAAGTGCTCATGAGATTCTTGAGCCGCAAGGCAAAGGCAGCAATGATTTGGAGTATAAATCCACACCATTCTGTCAAGAGTTGGCAATTTACCATGAATGAGAAGCCAAAAAGTGAACTTGTGCTTGGCAATTGTGAGAATAAAAAAATTTACACTTTCAACACATCTTTGTCAAAAATATGTTCAGAATGTCAAAAATGTAAATTTTTACACTATAAATCGGATTGATAGGTCGGAAGTAGGCATGGCAAAAAAAACCAGAACCGCGGGCACCCGCCCGAACCCGACCGCCATTAGCGGGAAAAAACCGTTCTAATCGGGTATCGGGGCGGGGGCGGGGAAAACCCGCTTTTTCAATCACGGGGCGGGGGCGGGTGTGGTAATTATACTATCCGCCCCGCACCCGGCCCCGAAACCAACCCGCTCACACTATATATGCATATTATATTATATATTATATATAATTTATAATAATAGTAATAAAAAAAATATTAAAAATAATGCTTTGACTCTTAATAAAAATCACTTGTGAAAAATACTCTTTTCAAAAAGCTGTTTTTAAAAGAAAAAGTTGGTATATTATAAAAGAAAAGCTCTTTTAGAAAAGTTGTTCTTAAAAGAAAAGCGGGGGCGGGTACGGTGCGGTTTTACCCAACCCCCGACGGGGGGCGGGGGTGGGTGGGCTTTTATGATACCCGGTGGGGGACGGGGGCGGGGGCGGGGGCAATTTTTTGAGACGGGGGCGGGTGTGGGAAGTGCATAATCCATCCCCGCCCCGTTGCCATGCCTAGTCGGAAGTGAATATTAATTCATTTTGTCAATAAACATAATAAATCCATTCATAGCCGTATGTTCTTCTATCACATTATTACATCTCCTCTAAGAATCACATTTTTATCTCAGATACTAGAATCCCTCCACCTATACTATCTGTGTGTACAAAATGTCAAACACAATCTGGATTATCCCATAAAATTTCACAAATTAAAGCTGTCGCCGTGGCTTGTTTAATCTCCTTCACACAAATGAACTTTGAATTATTTAATAGCAACCGATGCTCTAATTATATTTTTCTTCACAACCCCCCACTTGTCTAATGTTATTATACAGTAAAAAGCCATCTTCATAATTTCTCCATCCACCTGACAAATTTGCTGGTCGCGAACTACGATGATGTCTAAAACAGACTCCACAAAACCTGCTTCTGAACCTGTTCCGACTCCAATTAGCTCTTTTCCCATTTGAAAGTTTTTTGTGGTTGTCCACTTATTATCAACTGCCAAACTGCTCCCATCCACTTATTACTAGTACTAGTACTATTTGTTTCCCTCACCACTTGTCTGTTCTATCAAATTTTCACCTCCGACTAATAAGTGTTGGAAGGGTAAAAATTTGCACTTTTAACATTGATGAGTTGGAACATATTTCTTACATGAGTGTAACATAAATGTATTTTTTTTTACGACACTTCAAAGTCGAAAATTAATTAATACTGAGAATATTTTGGTCTTTTAAAAAAAATGGGGGCCAACAATTCAATTATGGAGGCCAAAAATTAAAAGTCATGTTAAATGGATTGGATTAGATTGAGTAATCTCAGATGCTTATTTATCCATAAAAAAATCGCTAAATCTTTTGAATCCTTTAAAATTTTCAAATTCATTATTTTGGATCTAGTTAATTTTATTCCAAAGCCATTGAAGCAATGGATCTTAAGTCCTGAATCTAACCCAACTTAGGGTTGACCCCGACATTGACATCACGTCACCTTAAGCTCGATTCCAACATGATCGCTTTTGAGAACATATCTAGGGCAATTGTCGAGGTTAGGCTCAATGCTTAATGACCGATGTCGAGTTTGACATGATTACCTATACCATGATAGGGTTTGGGGCCCAATGCGAGACTTGATCATGGAGTCCAGGTCGATATTCGGTGTGGAGGTCAGGTCATGATAAGGCTTGATGGACAATGTCAAGTCAGGCTCATGGGTCGATGTTGGGGTTGGCCCCACGGTTGATGTCGAGATTCGGTCTGATGGGTAATTATAGGTTGTGCTCAAGGCCGATGTCAAGGTTAGGTTGGGGAAAAGTCAAAGTCAACATGGGGTTGAATTCGAGCGGGAACGATGTTAGAGTTGATGTTAGGGCTGAAGTCATTATGGGTGTGGCATTCAAGGTTATTGAGGGGTCGAAGTCGAGTTGGATGCGAGTGTCACAAGATGAAATCAGGCTAAAATGGCTTCAAATCCTTCCAATTCTTGGTTTGTGATGTGTAATCTTCTCATAGTCTAAAATGGCTTTTGAGGTGCACACGTTATTCTTGGTGAAGGTCTCGCAAGCAACTTTTCTTTCTACATCTTGCTCTGGTCAGGCTTCAAACAATCACAAAGCTTATTATTAAGATGACCCACAAGTCTCAAGCTACAAAAAACAATTCAAAATCCAATTAATCATCAGAATTTCACTATAAAACTAACATCATGAACATTTAAAATAAGTAAATTCAAACATGTTTATAATACCAAAATAAAGAGAAGGAGGATGGTGTCGTATTAACAGTGGGGATGAATGGATAAAAAGCAAGCGAATTTCAAGGGTAGTGAAAATTTAAGCATTAAACATTTAAGCGAATTTATTGAAAGAGTTTCAGTTTGGGGTAAAATTAGGGTTTCATGAAATAGGGATGTTTGTTAAGTACAAAACTTAGAAATTCAAAAGAAAATGGAATTAGAATTGGAATTAGCTTAAAGAGGAAAGAGACAGAGAAGAAAGAGGGAATCGCACATACCTAGGGATTGTTATCACCATCACCCAAACCTTGTTCATAATTACTGTTAAGTGTTAAGGATCTCTTGATTTAATGGTTCTGGTTTTTTTTTTCAAGCAGAAGATGCTATCGAGAGGAGAAGATGGAATGAGGAAGGGAGTTGTTTCAAGAAGAGGAAGAAGCGTATTGAGAATAGATGTTGCAATTCGTGCTACCTCGGCCGTGTTCGGGTCGGCCCGGTTCGTGCTCGGGCCAATAACCGTGTCGTGCCTAAAAAGCACGGCTTAAAATCATGCTTCAAAAATGCTCTCTAAGCCGGCACTATGCGTGCTTCGTGCTTGTTCATGCAGCCCGGCAAAATTTTTTTAAAAAAATAAAAATAAAAAATATGTTATTGATTCAAGCAAAAAGGAAAAAAAATAAGAAAAAAAAATCAAACAAGTAAAATACAAAATAAAAACAAAGTCAAAATTGTTCAATATTACCTTTCAAGGCTCACAAGCAGAGGACGAGCAGAGCAGAGCAAAATGCTTCAATAGAGGCAACAACTGTAACTCTTGGGATTTAAGGGATTTTGATGATAGAAGAAGATAGAAAGAAGCCAAAATACTTTGTGAGTGTGTGACGTGAATGAGTGATGATGATATGCTATTAGCAACATTAGCCTATTATTATTTCTAATTAGGGATTTATGGGGTTTAGGTTTGTTGGGTTTTTTTTTAATTTCAGAATATATATATATATATATTAAATAAACCGTGCCCGCGTGCCGTGTCGGGTTAGCACGGCAAAAATCCGGACGGGTTTCGGGCTTTTGCATGTCGTGCTAAAAAAGCACGTGTATAATTCGTGATTCGAATTTGTTGTTTAGGCCCGACGTTTTTTCGTGCTTTTTCGGCCCGGCCTGATCATGCCGTGTTTTTTTGCCGGCTCTGATTGAGAAGAAAAAGAAGAAAGAACGGAGTGTGAGTCCTTTGTTTTGCTGCCGAGCAACTGAAATTTTTTTTCTTTCCCTTTCCAATTTAAATTAAAATGTAAATAATTGATTTTAAAAAAGAATGCTGATGTGGCATAATATGAGTGGATGACGGTGTAAATCTGGTTTTCACTTACAGTGCATTATCATTAAACTCTTAATACTCCTTTTGTCCCTTAATATAAGTCACTTTTACCTAATTCACGCAGATTAAGAAAAGTAATTATTACTCTCAAATTTATCAAAAAATATGTTGTCATTCCAAGGTTACCCCTATTTAAAACTTTAAACTTTATTCAATTCTCTCTCTATTGTAATTATTACTCTATCACTCCTATACAATTACGAGGGGTGTATTTGGAATAAACTCTATAATACTACCTAGATATTATAAAACGACTTATAAAAAGGGACACCAATTTTACCAAAATGATGCGACGGGCGGAGTAATATTCATTGTGTTGTTTAAAAAACAAACTCTGTAAACGTGATCTGCAAGTGGACAATCATGCATAGCTCATTATTATTGCCATTATTACCAAAATCAAAATCATACTATTAAGCATGATCTAGCCCCTGACTTACAAACATCAAAGTATATACTCCCTCCTGCTTGAATTATAAGCAAAATCAATTAATTTTATGATTATTAAGGAGGTTAATTGATTGCGTAATTGTATTTAATTTTCTCAAATTTTTAAAAAAATAGAGGTATTTTAGGAAAGTTGCATTGGGAATGAAACAAAAATTAAATAAGATAACAATTTTCTAGGGATGTTTTTGGAAAGTGACATTGGAAATGAAATAAAATTTAAGAAAGTTGGTTAGTTTTGCTTATATTTTAAGCCAAGGGAGATATGTTTTTTGTTGCTTATATTTCAAGCCGGATGGAGTATATTTTTCCTTCCAAAATAATTGACTTGCATAAACTTAATGTATTTTAATTAATAAATCAATGTTTGTTTTATCATTTTTGCTTTTTATTTATTTTTTGGATCTTGCTAACAAATGTTTTTAGGGTAATTATTAAGGTTATTATAATTATAATAAGAAAAATAATCATAAGCACGTCATTCTATTAAGGGCATTGGTTAACATTTATCTTATCTTTTATAATAATTTATCATTTTCTCTAATTATTATCTCTTTTATTAATTAAATAAAAAAAGAGTTGTAAAAATACTAATAATTAATAAGGACGAGTATTTTTCAACCAATTAATGTCTGCATACGTAGAAATGACATCATTAAGTTCATTCCAACAGTATTTTCATCGATCCAGTTCTTAACCGACTTCTGAATACTCTAATTTCTGTTTCTTGTTTTTAATTAAGTGCTTTCCTTTTCTCGGGTGTTGAGACGGTATATATAAGAGAATTAAGTGTTTTAAGATTGTTCGTTGAATTTTTTAGAAATAAAAAAATCATTACAAATCTCAATTATTTTTTCATTCGAGAATTTAAAAAACTTCACTTTTCAATACTTTCAACCATTTTTTTTTACACCAACCGATACTCGGATCTGATTTATCCATAATCAATACTTTAAAAAAAAAATCCCTTTTCAATACTTTCAAACCATATTTAGCTTCTTAATAAAGCATTTTCCATATTTTAAATTGACATTATTGTCATAAATTTTTATGTCGTCTTACCCCTTATGTTATTTAGTGTCCAAACATTTATGATTGATAAAAAAAAATATATGTTATAATTAATTTTAATAATTATATTGTATTTTAGTTTATTAAACTTTTACATATAATGCGAACACAAATATAACAAATATCATGCCTAATAAAACACAGGTCAAAAATATTAGTCCTCAGCTCATGTCTGGCAGGATGATAAAAAGTGATTTTTTTTTTCAAATTAAAGTTAAAGTAATTAACGAAAAATTTAAAAGTTGTAAACTTTGGATTGTTATTGGGTATTCAAGTGTGAGTTTGTAGTCCTGCATTGAATAGAATGAGATAAGTGAGAGGGTTTACAAGTGGCAAAACTCATAGAGTTATTATCAAAGCGTGGTTCGACTGCGACATGGTGGATCAAGGAACCGTGATCGATAAGTGTGGGAATTCATACTTGAAAAGAGAGATTATTGGGTATTCTAGTGTGAATTTGAAGTCTCATATTACATACTATGAGATTAGTGAGAGGGCTTATAAGTAGCAAAGCCCATAGAAATATTGCATTGAGATTTTGGTTCACAATGTGTTGTGTCACTTATTGATGACTTGATTTAGGCTTGGTTCAGGATATGATGTCTCACTTTATTGATGGCTCCTAGGGATGGGCATGGGTACCCACGGGCGCGGATAGTGCATACACATGGGTACCCACGGGCGCGGGTAGTGCATACACATGCCCATACCCAAGTGTATTTATGGGTATTTGAGCAAGTAACGGGTACCCGCGGCTACCATCGATTTTAAATTTTTATTATATAATTATATATTTTGTAATAATCATAATAATTATATATAAAAATAATTATAAGATGAATAATTACATACATATGATAAATGTTTTGTCATTATAATTTTATCTTTAAAATTCAATATGAAATATAAATAAAATAAAATTTATATATTCTCAAAGTAATAAAAAAATATTAATATATATATAATATTTATTAATAAAATATTGTTTTATATATGCGGGTACCCGCGAGGCGGGTATCACAATATCGGTCCCCACTCGCAAGGGTATCACAATACCCGTCCCCACCCGCAAGGGAATAGTGCTGGTACCCATTACGGGTATTTTTGTGAGTACCCACGGACATGGGTATTTTGCCCATCTTTAATGGCTCTTCACTATTTTCATGACCCTAAACATTGAGATTTTCCATATGATCTGACCTCCGATCCTCGGTTGCAGATCCTCACAATGATTGATTAATACTAAATGTATTAAATTGGTTCTTTGATAATTTTGCATTTTTTTAACATCATTGTAAAACGAAACGAAGGGAGTATATACAATATAAAATAGTCATTGTTTTAGTACTTAGGATAGTAGTTCATGCGCGTGGTCCATTATATTAGACCATTTTTTTAAAGAAAAAATCGATTATAAGATATTTTTTTCCAAAAAATTAATTACGCTAATTAATTTTTTTCCCAAAATTGATACGTTTAGGTGGATAAAAATAATTTAATGTGTCTCAAATTTTAATAATTAGTATATAGGTAATTAGAAATATATATCAAATATTTTTAATGTTTTTTTATAAGCTCAAATATTTTTAATGTAATTAACAGAGTTATCATCTACTTTGATGCACGTAAATTTTTTCAATAAGATTTTATATTAAGTGTCTGTTCGTTGAAGTATAAATAAATAATAGATTTTTTTTAAGATAGATAATATGAAAATGTTTTTTTTTAATATGCAAACTTAAGGAAAAAATTGTTCACCAAAAAAAAAAACTTAAGGAAAAAATTATGCAGCTATTATAGATCAAATTCAAGTGCTCGTATTTTATGTTTTGCTTTTCTATCAATTAAATTACCTATTAAAGACAAAGAAAATGAAAAAGTTATTTTGGAAAATAACGTCTTTTATACTTTGAAAACTAGTAATTAACCTTGTATTTCCAAGACATATTTTTCTTTGTTAATTTTCTCCAAATAAATTGAAAAAGTTTGTAATTTTTGAAAAGAAGTTTGTAATTTCTTAAATTTAGGTTTCAGAAAATTACTTGAAATAGCTTTTAACAATTCATTAGTTGACTTTACTATTTAAATAAAAAAATACACATATGTTAATTACCAAATCAGTTTTTTTTTTAAAGATAAATTTGATAGATTTAAATCCTAACCCTAGTATACACGTGGTTTGTTTATTACAATACTTAGTTTTTTCCTTTATTATAAATACTTTTCTCATGTTGCTTTTGATATATATGAGAAATGATTCGTATATCAATTCTTACATCGCTTATAAGTTATAACTCTTATATCAAGTCAAATTTAATTGAATTGGCAGTTGGATTGAAGATTCCTATCTTGTAGATCGTCTATATATATATATATATATATATAAAATTTCACAAAAATCCAAAATCATTTAGTACTACATTTTCATATGTTATAATTAACGAAATATCTGTCTTAAAAATTATATGAAAATTGAGCTATTTGAGTATACATTCAATAATGATGTTTAAATTTTCTCAAATTTGACACAAATGGTTTAAATGACATATAATTATTAATCAACGGATGGATTAGTAAAATTCACATTGTATAAAAAGTCTCATAACTTTACACCAAATCAAATTTAATCGAATCAATTATTGGATTAAAAGTTTATATCAAGTAGATCATCTATATCAAATTTCAAAAAAAAAAAATCCAACTTTATTTAGTACTTCATTTATATGTGTCAAAATTAAAGAAATATATGTTTGAAAAGTAAACGAAAATGAAGCGATTTAAATATACATTCAACGATATTTAAATTTTCTCAAATTTGACACAAACGACCTAGATGACATATAGTTATATATGAATCAACAGATGGATTAATTGAATTCACATTATATAAAAAATTATGAGTGATGTAAAAGTTTGTGTAATTTAACTTCGTATAAACAAATCCCGTATATATATATATATATATAGACACACAGATCAACACACAATTATATATATATATATCAAATTATTAAATTAGTTATCTATTTACTTCATTAATTATTAAATAAAAATTAATAATTTTTTATACTTAATTAATTAATAAAGATTAAACAAATAAATAAATATAATGTAATGTAATACCCCCTCAAGTCGTACTTATTAGTCACATGCTATAATAATTTTTTGGCCTTGTTTATAAGTCATTTTGTATCTTTTAAAAAAAGTTTATTATTTTTTCTCTTATTTGCCTTTTCTTCATTTGTGTGAAACAATTCATTGTGAAATTTTCAATGCAAGTTATCAGGATAAAATTAATCGTAATATTAAAGTTTTTTTAAAGTTTCGAGAAATGTAATTACCGTCTTTGAAATGTGTGATATGGTTAAATATGACATATAAAAAAGACAAGAAAAAAATATAATATTGCATATTTTTTTCGATCATTTAATAATTTTCAGCTATTTTCACAACTAGTTTTGCCGAATAATTAACTATAATTCACTACTTTAATCTGAAAGCTTTCCATTGGCTTTACGACTACAAGCTACAAATTATAAGCTAGTTTCGTTAAATAGTGGACACTGTATTCATTAACTAACATCTCAAAGAAGCGATTAATATAATACTCCCTCCGGTCCTATATATAAGATATACTTAACCGTATTCCCTGGACTAAGGAAAGTAGTTAGTTTTGTGAATTTTATGAGGATATATTGTAACATTACAATTTTACCCCCTCCATGTTACTCGGAAAGTTCACATTCATTAATGAATAACAAAAAAACATGGTTAGTCAAAACATTTAATAAGGGCAAAAAAGTCAAAAAACAATTAATGATACATAGGAAATATAAAGTATATATAGGACCAAAGATTTTTTTCTATAAGGTGCCTTATATATAGAACCAGACGGAGTACATTAGAAGACGACACATTCTGATGTTACAAGTTCAAATGATAACAAACAAAAATCTAAAGAGAGAAAAGTTAATGCAGAATTGTACAAGCCAAAGCTCCTTGAAGATTATGCCAAAATATTTATATAATTATATTATTCAAACAAACATTTGATGTATTAGGACATAAAGAAGAAAATGTTCATAGATGTTTTTAAAACTTCTTTTTAGCAATCTTTCATGCATATATGTTTTTAAAACTCTAGTTTAATTTTTTGGATTATGAAAACAAGTTTTTAGAAGTTTCAGTATGATGTAATCGATTACTTGGTGAAGATGATCGATTACTTCTGTAACATCATATAAATCTAGAGAGCTTGGAATCAATTACTTGAATTTGGTGAATCGATTACTTTTGCAGCAGCATACAAATCTAGAGGGTCTGAAATCAATTACTTTTGTGAGATAGTAATAAATTATTTTTACTGCATCATACAAAATCCAGAAAGTCGCGAATCGATTTCTTTGAAAGCTGTAATCAATTACTTTGATTAAAATAATCGCTTACCTTGAGAAAGTAATCCATTAATTTAAAAAAAAAATTCTACAACGACTCTGGATCAATTTCATTAATTGCTGGATAGTTTTTTGATTTTCCTCTAATAATAATATCGAATTAAAAGGTGCTAACCAGATTTTTCCAACACATGTTCACTCACTTTTCCAAAAATATTATTCTCTCATAAATATCTCTCTAATTCTACTTTTTGAAAAAGGCTTTTATGTTCTTCTTCTTCTCTTCTCCATCGTCTGAGTGTGTGACTTGTGCTTGAGTGATATTCATACTATAGCCATAGTTATTCAATTTGTTTATCTGCACTATCAAGAATGCTTCAACTATAATCGTTATTCATTTTTATCAAAGTCGTAGTTATCAGGGAGAGACATCCCTAGTGAGAAAGTATGACACCTTTATTGTTATAGGGTAAGATACCCTAATGATCTTGGTTTAGATTCCTTACGAACGGTGTGTCACTTAGTAGTTTGGTATCCATAGAATTTAGGGAGAGGGGTCTCTAGTATGAAGGTGTGGCACCTTTTGTTGTAATAGGGATAGGCATCATATTGTGTGATTTATGAGGTCCCTTACGAATGATCGAACTAGTAGTTTGTGGGACGCTCTGGGTTGTATTAGGGTTAAAAATTCCAATTGATCGATTAACAACAGAAAATCTGAAACACGTTGATGAGGGCTTGGACGTAGGCCTTTCCGAAACCCAACGTGAAAATGGAATTTACCGGGAAGGTTGAACCAGGATAAAAATCTGGTTTGCACTTTTCTCTATCCCTTACTCTGTTATATTCTATTGCGATTATTTTTGCTAAGATTGTTTGCGCATTTTCATTGTTTTAATTATCGCTTCCGCAACGTAACTATTATTATTATTGACATATTTATTTAATTATTTTAAAAGATTATTGAGTGTGTGCTGACGATGTAAAGTTTTTACAACGTTGATTTATTATCCATCATTCATTTGTATAACTTTTAACTAAAAGTCAACAACCGTAAATATGTGGATGGTGGATGATGTAATGGTGGTTCAAAAAACATTTACAGCTATCAGCGCACCTAATATTTTCTCTTATTTTAATTAATTAACTCGGGATAATGTTTTCATATTTATTCATTTAATTGCTTCCGCACGCAATCATTTTTGACAGTGTATTGTTTTCTACTGCAAATATTATTTGAAATATTCGAAAACAATTTATTTTTATAATTCATCAAGATTTAACACCCAATTCACCCCTTCTTATGTTACGGCTGCCAATCCAACATAATTAGGGATGACAATTTCATACCGTGAATGGGGATCCCCGCGGGGAATGAGATTTGTTCTCCCGTCCCAGCGGGGATGGATCCCGAACATTTACATATATGCCCTTATAAATTTATTTGTATATAGATTTAATATTAGGTGTTTTTGTAATTTCAAATCTATAATAATAATAATTTAATTAGACTGTTGGATTAAAAAGTTAGAATAGAAAATTAGAAATTCACAAATTAGAAACCGTATATATTTCCCTCCTACTTCTCCTTCTTTTTCGTTATATACTTTCTCCACTCCCTTCTTCTCTCTTCTACTGTTTTACATACTACAATTCTATGAATTTAAAGCATCAATGGGTCTAATGAAAACCTTAGCCACATTGTTGAAAGCAAAAATCAACTACGAATTTAAAGTTTTTTTTTAATTGAAATACTATTTCAGTTTGTAATTTTTCTTTAATCTCAATTTTGATGACACTTTTGGATTCCTTAAAATGTTATGTGTATGTGGGTGATAAAGCTATCATTTAAGACATTTGTTTAGTTTTACCATATTTTTAGATTTAATTTTCTGAATTCTAATGATTACTTTTCTGCGATATACTGGTTTAAAAATTCTCTTCAACAAGGTTAATTTTATATCAGATCAAATTAAAGCGATGAAACTTTTTAAATATTTCGCATATGTTTAGGTTCTCTGTGGATATTCGTGAGGATCCGTGGGGTAGTGGGGATGGGGAACCATGTCTCACAGAGTGGGATTTGGGGATAATGGCGAGGAAATGGAATCCGAGGATGAGAAATGAGAAAGTACTCCTCGCCTATTTCCCGCCCTATTACCATTCCTAAACATAATACTATATAGAGTTTCTTCAATTTTATTTATCTATCTCGTTCGAAGAAAATCTTTATTTTTAATTATTTGTTTTGTTTAAAAATTCAAGACTTCAATTATTACTATTGTTGATGTCTATTCTTATTCAATAAAATTTTGATTTATGTGAATTGTTGAAAATAATTAATGATATATATATATATATTTATAATCAAGGAATATATTTAATTTATTAAAAAGTACTACAATTAAAATATTTTTTTTAAAAAAATATGTTTTTATATAATGAAAAAATAAATAGAAAAAGAACAAAACCAAAACAAAATTTTACGAAGACCAATTTTAAAAGAGTTAATATTTACATTAATATTTTACTTCCTTTGTTCCTATTTATACGTTATATTTCAAACAAAACACACCTTTTAAGAAATCTAATAATTATAAGATTTTCAATACATTAATTATGTTTTTTCTTACTATACCCTTTTTCTTTCTATGATCATTAATTTTCCTCTGCTACTTATATAAATCAAAACATATTAAATAAGAATAAATATGAAAAATAACATTTATTACACTCTTAAAATTTTTAACACGACAAATAAAAAGAAAAAATAATCTCTAAAAAACGATACTCCGTAAATAATAAGGAGCACTATTTAAGCTTAAAGAAACCGTAATACCTCGAAAGGAACACCAAACTGGTCTCTGTCTGGCACGCAGAAAAGAAAGTACAGTACAGAAGGAAGCTTACAGCGCGAAAAAAGAAAAGCAGGAACCATTGATTGCATGAAGGACGAAAACAATAAAGAAAGAAAAGTTGACAAAAAAAAAAGCAAACAAAAACTCACCAAACTAAAAGCAATAGTATTGTCTCTCTTCTTCTTATCTTAATCGTTTCTTAAAAACCCACTCCAAACCGCAAGCAATCAAAACCCATCATTCTCTCTCTCTCTTTCTCTTCTTTTTCTTTTTTCAACAGATTGAAGAAGAGATCGAGAAACGTCATCGAGATTGAGATTGAAAAATATTATACACGATGGAATCAAAAATCTCCGAGAAACAGTGATTCATTGTTCTCTCATACTCACATCTAACAAATCTGCGTCTTCTTCACCATTGCTTCAATAATTTCCATCTCTCTCTTTCTCAGGTACTTTGCATTTCTTCGATTATTCCTCGCTTTTGTATCAAGTCATCATTCTCATTTCTAACTTCCATTTTTAATTATTCAAACCTACCTTTAATTGGTTATTAACTAATTATTCTTATTATTGTGTATATATGCATTTTTCTATTAGTATTATTATTGTGAATGCTATCTTTGAAGAAATTGAAAACTATGTTAGTGCGTGTTTGGTTTTGCCGTGATTTAGTCCAGAATCAATTTTGAAATGCCAACGCTATTAATAGTTGCTTCTGTTCCACCGTGATTTTGGGACCGGAATTGATTCCGTAACCAGAAACCAAACGTGGCCTTAGTTTCTACTACTTTGTTTTTAAAACTGTAATTTTGGTGGATCATCATGTGTTCGTGTTCATCAGTTTCTGTTAGATTATGATTATGGTCCGTTGAAATTAGAAATGGATGCTGAATGCGATCAATGATTTTTGGTTTTGGTAGTTAGTTTGCTGAGAAAATTAGGAAAGAAAGTAGTAAAGCAAAGAAAGGTTTGGATGCTTACTTAGAGGCAAAGGAAAACGAAGCAAAGCACTTCCACTACACTCAAACTGCTCCAAATTACTATGAATTACTACTATGATTACTCTTGGACGGATAATTCAATTTTCTACGACTATTTTAGCTATAAAGCAAATTAAACTTTAAGTTTAGTACATTTATCTAAGTTGTTAAAGAATAACATCATAATGTATTACTCTCACTTATTTGTTACTTGAGTTTTTTAATTTTTTAATTTGTTCCAAATTATTTGTTGCATTGAGAATTTGAGGGTGTGTTAATTGAATTTTTTCCAACTTTAACCTAACATTTAATATATTGAAATATGTGAAATGGGTGATAATTAATATAATCTAAGGATATTATAATAAAGTTATAAAATAATTCTCTTGAAAATTGAAACATTAAATGAATTTCTTAATCCGTGTAAAATTTCTAAAACAACAGTTAAATTGGAACGGAGGAAGAAAGAAGGAGGTGAGTTAAACTCAATGTTCAAGCCTGTCTATTGGCCCATCATAGGTTAAACTTTAAGTCTAAGATAGACGTATTTCAAGACCCGATTTGGCCCAAAAACCTATTTAAAAGCTTATTTTTCAATAAAATTCTCATATTTTAGCACAAACATAAAAATGCATCATGTCCTCAAATTATTTGATCGAAACACAATATAGCAGAAAAAATAATTAACCGAACTATATAACAACATCAAAACTCAAACTATATAGTAGCAAAAATAAAAGTATACAAAAACGTAAATGGTCTCGAGTCTCAAATTAATAAACCAACAAAAAAGTAAAAGATATTATATTTTTATTTTTTACTATGTAATATTATATATGTATATGTATATATATGTATATTAATTTTTTATTTTAATTTAATTCATTAATAAAATATAATATATGAGTATTTATAAAGTTAAATAGGTCGGTTCGATGAGACTAATAGGCTTTTTATAAAGTTTGGGCCCTATTTATTTAAATATATAGGCTTTTTAAAAAAGCTTAAGCCTGACATTTTTGTTAAATGAGTTGAGTTGAGGCAGAATTTAAGTGAGCGAGTCATAAACCCTTGTAAACCAATCTGGCTTATTCCAACCACTATCCGCAAGCATCTCTCTAAGCCAAGCCATTCATACATAGAAAGGTGAAGTATTCTATGTCACCGGTGTAATTTGGAACCCAAATTACCTAAACTATTTTTTATAAAAAAAAATGGTGATTACTTCCTAACCCTTTAGTTTAGGAAGGATTTGATACCTTTTTATATTTGTCCCAATTAAAAAATTCATGTGATGAATTTTAGAAGATACCAAATCCTTTCTGAACTAAAAGGTTGGAAAGTAATCATTGAAAAAATAGCACGTTTAAGAAATAACTGAGTCAAACTTAAAAGAAAATTTAGAAGGAGAGGGTAGGAAGAGGTTAAACATTTATTTTAAAGGATTTTCTTAACGAGTGCTTAAAGATATTTTTTAAGTCATTAATAAAAATTAATATTTTATTAAAAATATATACATAAAGTTTATTAATTAATGGAGCAATTTTCGCTGGGAGACTCCTACCGCTTAATGCGAGCTCAGTTAGGTCGGAGCGGATGAATCAGATTCTGGGTAAACCAGATTCGGGTATTGGTTGGTGTACACAAAAAAAAAATCAATTTATTTAACTTTCCAACAAGAGATTAATGGGTACACACTGATGGTGTAAAATTTTTTACACCATCAGTCCTTCATCCATCATTCATTTGTATTACTTTAGTCTAAAAGTTAACAATCATAAATGGACGAATGGTAAATGATTTATTTGTATTACTTTAATCTAAAAGTCAATAATCATAAATGGATGAATGGTAGATGATGCACTGATGGTGTAAAAAACTTTTACACCGTGGATGCATCGATGCATTCTCCATTTTCTGTTCCAATAACACTTTACTTCTTTTGATTTGTTAAAGGGCATCGGACACTCATTAATATTTTGCTATTTTAAACTAACCAAGTTCCTGTTTTTAACTACTCGATTAGATTCGACCTATTTACACACCCGAACATCTAAACATACAAAAAAGTTATGCAATGCTTGCAATATTTATTATTCATTAAAGTGAAGAAAGCTCATAAAGAATTATATTTTTTGCAAAAAGTAATTTAAAAAAAAATCTATAACATTATTTATCATTCTATAATTTTCATTTGATCGGGATCTAAAAACCGAAGTGTTTAATTAAAGCCCTGCCATTATTTTGTCATTTTGTGCCTTAAAAAGTAACGCTTTAGTGAGACATCTTCCACTACTTTGTTGGACTTTGGGATATTTTATCTTATTGTTAGATTATAATTTCTTTTTGCTGCTTGACGGTGGATTATGAGTTACTAGTATTATAATGTTCAAGGGAGAGAGATAAAATTAAAATAGATTGTCCACTTTATTATTGACTATTGAGAGCAAAAGAAATGAGAAATTTAATGATTAGTACATATATAATTTAGAAGTTGAGTTATGCTATCAAATTTCTACGTACTTTGCATACTGTGAAAAAATTAAATGGCAGAGTGAAGGTTGAAATGCGTATTTTTCTTGTTTTAATATTTTTTTCAAGATAGAAATATGTGAATCCCACTTGGTATATTCTAGTATCATTACCAAAGAGAAAATAGTCAAATTGAACTATTATTCTCCTGTTAGTGAACACAAAACCATAAGTCAAAAATGACCCAAAAAGCCGGACGAAGATTTAAATTGTTTTTCTTTTGTTTCATTTAAGGCTTAGCTAACGGTACATGACAAAGATTTTTTATTTATTTATTGGTGAATAAGATTAGTCTTTTCCTTCATTACGGTACAGTGAATAGAATAGAGTAGAAGATCTTAATAGAATGACACCTTTTTCTTATGTTCTGTGCTCCATTCATGCACTGTAGCATTGCTGTGTTGATGAAGAGATGGAAACCGGAGAAAGCAACAGTGGTAATCAGAGGAATATTATATCCAAGGATTCTCCATGGTGCACTCAATTCCGAAATGCGAGCAATCCTTGGATGGCAAGATATGCCTATGCCTTGATATTTCTTGTGGCTAATCTGCTTGCATGGGCTGCCCGTGATTATGGTCGTAGTGCTTTAACAGAAATGGAAAGTAAGATTGGTTAAATCCTTAAATGATCAACTTTATTACTTTCTTGCTCCTTTCAGACCTACCTCTCATGCTTGACTAAGCCATTTTTATCAACAGTAAATATTTTCTTAACCTCTTATGCTACTAAACTGTCGTTGCATTGCATCTCAGATTGCGAATGCATGCATTGTTTTATAAAATTATGAATTGTGTAGTTAATATTCAGAAAATTCACAATTGAGCATCTTTATTTTTTCATTTAAAGGGGAAATGAGTATCTTGATGTGCATTCATTGGAAAATTATTTGATGAGCAAAGTAGAATAAGCAAGCATTTATAAAATAAATTCTTGTGTACACCTCATGTACAAATATTCCACAGTTCGTCTATCAGTATTTTTTAGTTAGCTGGACCATTTCAATGTTAGCAAATCTTTTGATTCAATCAATTAAAATTCTTGGGTGCACCTCATGTACGCATATTGGATGACTGATATCATGTTTCCTCTAATCTAAAGCAGTTTCCGTTTAAGAATATTCGTGTCCATACGTTGCCAAAGTGTTGGATTCTAATATATTGAACCTGTAGGATTAAAAGGATGCAATGGTGGAAAAGACTGTTTGGGTGCTGAGGGTGCTTTGCGTGTGAGCTTGGGTTGCTTTGTATCCTTTTCACTTGTATGCGTGAAATTTAGTTTCTGGAGGCTCTTTGTATAAGGCTTGTCGATAACCAAAGAAAGCATTAAGCATTCTATTTATCAGATAATTTACAACCATTTGATGTGGGTTAAAAAACATATAATCCATGATTGCTCATTGACAAGAGTGTTATATTATAACAGTCTCTTACCTTATTTCATGTCTTCGTCCCTATAATAGTAAAAGTGAACCTTGATCAAGATCAGATATTTTTTATGATAATGTTTTTGACAACTGCTGGCACTTCTAAATTGAACCAAGTGAGAGATACGTGGCACTCTGGATGGTGGCCAGTCAAAATTGTTCTCTGGGTTGGCATGACTATCATCCCATTTTTACTCCCTTCTGGCTTTATTCAGATTTATGGTTAGTGAATTTTATCTTTCAACAGGCTTCCTATTACTATTGCGTCCTCTGTGATATACAAAGTTTGCTAGTTTAAACTTTTCATTCATCTGATACAATTCTTTTGGCAGGGGATGTTGCGCATTTTGGTGCTGGGTATAGTTTTTAACGCTTATAAATGATTTCTTCATGCCATTTTTTATAAGTTAACTGTGATTGTTTGAAGTGTTTCTGTATATCTTCTTCAGGGTTTTCCTCCTAATTCAACTGATAAGCATAATCAGCTTCATAACATGGCTGCATAATTGCTGTGAGTCTGAAAAATATGCAACAAGATGGTAAGATTTTCTCAGTTAAAGCACTACTAGAAACACATGTTTCCCAAGCATGAACAATTTGCTTGAGATAATTGTAGCTATATAATATTTGTAATTTGTTTTTCAATGTTTTAGTAGGACGGAAAACGAAATCATTTTATTTAGGATATCAACATCCCATATTTTGTATATGTTTGCATTAATTATCAATTTAAATGCAGCCACATCCATGTGATGTTGTTTGCAACGACTGCATATGTTGTCTGTTTGGTGGGGATCATTATGATGTACATTTGGTATGCACCAAAGCCATCTTGTCTCCTCAACATTTTTTTCATTACTTGGACGCTGGTGCTTCTCCAACTCATGACAAGTGTGTCTCTGCATCCAAAAGTAAGTTTTTTTTTTTTTTTTTTTTTTTTTTTTTTTTTTGTGGCCGGAACGTTGCTTGCTCAATTCACTTCACATTACAACATAGCTTGGTCTGGAGTTTCTAACTTTATCTGCAATAGGTGAATGCTGGCATTCTAACTCCAGGGCTGATGGGGCTTTATGTTGTCTTCCTTTGCTGGTGTGCTATTCGAAGGCAGGGATATCACTCTTGGCTTATGCACTTAGCTTCTATTTTTTATTGTATATTGTTATTTCCCAAAGGAAGCATGGGTATTAAACAAAGCAAAAAGAAAGGCATATGTTCTTCAGATTTCTGTTAGTTTATTCCTCCTTCTTAGTTTCTCGTTTTCATTTCTATTGAATTTGAGCTTTATAATATATTTGTGTTTTCAGTGAACCAGCTGGAGAAAGCTGCATCCGGAAGTCGGACTCAGCACCCAAAACAGACTGGCTAAGCATCATTGTAATATTTTTCTTTTCTTGCATAACTGAAATTTGAGGTGTCGTAGAAGTTAGAACTGCTCGTTAGACTTGATAGCTGTGACTTGTAAATTTACAAATATATATGTCTATTATTTAATTGACCTCGAGTCCCTAGCCCGTGTATATGCTAATTATAATGTTCGTATAACCATTCAAAAAGTGCATACTGTTCCCAGAAAATATAATTCATTTATCTTGTCTATTTCTAAAAAATAAATAAATTATCTTGTCTATTATGAAAATCTTTAACACATTTCAAAACAATATCTTTTGGTTCTACATAGCATCATATCTTCTTTGTGAAGGCTTAGTAACTTTAATATTCAAAACTTTGAAATACATTATCTCAATAACTTCGTGATTGTTGGTTGATCTGTGACAAACTGACAATGACTCTTGTTGGCACTTGGCAGAGCTTTGTTGTTGCCATTTCAGCAATCGTTATTGCAACATTTTCAACAGGCATAGATTCCAATTGCTTCCAGGTTTGTTACAAACTGACTTGAACTTACATTTTTAATGTTTGGCTTTCCAGAAAAAAAAATATTAGGCTCTTTAATGCATATCTGACAAAATCCATGCAGTTCAGGAAGGATGATACACCAGCGGAGGATGATGTTCCGTATGGTTATGGCTTCTTCCATTTTGTTTTTGCCACCGGAGCGATGTACTTTGCTATGCTATTGATTGGATGGAATACCAATAGTCATCATTCTATGAGAAAGTATGGTTCCATCCTCTCCTGTATTTAACATTAACCCATATCATGTTTTATATGCACTTACAAAGGGAATGCATTCCAGCAAATCATAAATGTGGATATACAAATCCGATAGAACCCAATAGTCTTCTTTGCATGACATAAAATGATGGACAATGCTGGGCACCGGTTAAGGAATCATAAATATTTACCTTTGTTGTGGAAAGTGTTCTTTTTACTAATATATTGAAAATTTTAAAATTCCGATTTTCAACGCAAACTCTCTATTTCTTGATTCATTAACTGTCGCACTGGTTAACAAGAACGTGAAATGTTTTACAAATCCGAGTACTTTATTAAGCCAGTATAGTACGCAACGCGAAAAAGTTGCCTCTGAGATCATCTTTTTTCAGCTTCTCACTTGTAGAATTAGAGCAAGGCCATTGAAGTTGATTCTCTCTTTTAGAGCAGTCATAAATGCTATACAAATAACATGTAATACCTTTATATCTTGTGCAGATGGACAATTGATGTGGGTTGGACCAGCACCTGGGTCAGAATAGTAAATGAATGGTTGGCAGTCTGTGTTTACTGTGAGTAGATTGTGAGCTTTAACTAAGCATAATGAACATACGTTTAGTAACTCTTTTTGTATAAATATAGAACTATTGAGGCTCAACTAAACAAAGGTTATATCATTTTACAGTATGGATGCTTGTGGCTCCAATCATTTGGAAGTGCAGACAAACTGGTTCTACTTGAAAATGCCTGATAGATACCAATTCATAGTTTTGATTATTTTTTTACTAAGGATCAAGATTTTGAGCTGCATATGTTGTGGACTCCTTCAGCTCTGTCACATAGGAAAAAGAATTGCAATTGAAACATCCATGAAATTCTCGATCAGAAGAAATGGTTCTTTGGTGGTGGACAGAAGCTAAGGTTTTGGCAAAATGCAAATACACTGGTTGGGTTTGTTCTTTTCCACGTGACCATATGCTGCCTTCTTACTCCATCCAGACGATAGAAAAAAGAAAAATAGACTTTTTTTTACCACTTGTACATGTATCAATGAGGCCATGAGGGAGCATATTGTATTTTAAATTTAAAATCATTTAAAAGATGCTAATTAGAATTTTCATTTATAATTAATTTGTTATTTGCCCTTGGTATCCTTTATTTTCATGTACAATCTTTTTCGAGCTTGATAGATTGCCATGGGTGTCAAGTTTTCTCTGAAATTTTAACGTAGCTGCATTCCTAAAAATTGAATCCAAAACTTTTGGTTAAGCTTGAGCAAATTTTCGCTAGTTAATTTATCAATTTGTGGTTGTGGAAGAGAAAGTTTTAATGCTAACTCCACTATGTTAAGAGTGAATGCTTTTCTGTGTTTTTTGGTTGTGAAGGATTTTTTTTTAAGTACGTGTACTCTAATTTAATGGATAGAATAAACAACGGAGTGATGTTCTTCAACTTAGTTTTTACTAAATTTCTCTAACTCATGATTCTTTGTTATTGGATATCTTTTTTGCACAAATCAATATCATCAAATAAATTATTATTTTTTTTTAAAATTTGAATCACTAAAATTATGATGACTTAAACTTGCATATTAAAGATATTGATTTAGAGGATTCAAATCCTTGAAATAGTCTTACAGTTTATCACTTATATACTACCATAATATAATGTCCATGTCAATAAATTCTTTCAAGTGAACATAACATCTGATGTACATGAGTGCTCCAATTAAGAATTAAATGTTCTGGGACTAGTTTAAATGTTATATGTTTTCATCTTATTAAATCTAATTTTGCTCCAGCCGGATAGGATTATTATGGACGGTAAAGTTTTTTTAGCAAGTATTATTTCACACAGCTACGTTTCAAGATTTCAAGAACTCAGCTTCCGATTAAAATAGAACAACTCAGTTGATATACGCCGTTGATAAACTGTATTAATTTATGACATATTATTTGTTAAATAATAAGTAATGTAACTTTAGAGAAAAACTGTTGGTTAAATACTCTCTCCGTATCGAATTATAAGCAAATTCAACCACTTTTACACTTATTAAGGAGGTTAGTTGGTTGTATTTAATTTTCTCAAATTTACAAAAAAATAGAGTTATTTTAGGAAAGTAGTATTGGGAATGAAACAAAAATTAATTAAGATTACAATTTTCTAGAGATGTTTTAGGAAAGTGACATTGAGAATGAAACAAAATTTAATAAAGTTAGTTAATTTTGCTTATATTTTAAACCAAAAGAAGTATGTTTTTTGTTGCTTATAATTTGAGCCGGAGGGAATATGTATAATTATATCTTTTATTTCATTATTATTTTTTATTTCCCAACTCAATATATCTTTGGAATGTTATCAACTTAGTATGTGATGAAGCAAACTAAGATTGTATGCAAGGCATTGCTGAGATTAAGGAAATGTATGCGCAGATTGGTTAGCGCAACATGTAGCAGCTAAGCATGAGTTGTGGTTCAACAGTTATTGTGATCCCGTGTGCAATTTCGTTTATTCTCTTAATATACATTATGGGTTCTGCGAGTTTCTTTCCCAAATATTGTATTATTGTATACCAATATTGATCTTTTTTGTCTAATTGCAACTTCCAAAAGATTGTATACCAATTTTTTTTGGCAGATTACTCGGTTATTTTTTTAAAAATGTTTTGGAATGTGAGAAGTTGATTAAATAGGTTTGTTTTTGGAGAAGGTTGATTAGATAAGGGTGATGTGGATAATGATGGGGAGGAAAAAAAGAGTGGGGTGTGGGGTGGGGTATAAGAGAAAGAGAAAGAAAATGAGGAAAGAGTGAGATGTGGAAAGGGTTGGGACGGTGGCTTGAGGAGAGAGTAGGAAAAGTGGGTTTTTTAGTATGTAAGGGTGTTTTCGTATGTTTATTATCAAAGTGAGGTGTATAAAAATCTTTAATGGGGTGGGAAATTTTTTTCTCATTCCTTTTAGTTTTGGAATAGATGACAAGTGGGTATAGCCCATGATCATGTACTCAGTTTTAAGGCAGACTTGAAAGTTGGAAGTCCTGGATTCGATTCCAAGCGGCACTATTTGGTGGATTTAGTTTCTTTCCCCTATCCCTTGGACTCTGTTCCTGTTCCTCTTTCTGTAGGTACGTTCCCTATTTGATATTTTGCACGACAAGGCTTTCACATATACGGAGGACGCTTTTGGCTTGTATTTTTTGGCTGGTCAACATGAAGTTTGTTATGTTGGACATTGTTTTAGATTAAGGCTACGAGTGATTGTAGTTTCACTTTTAAAGATTGGTGTAGATTGCCTTAAATGGCTTCTTTAAAATTGTATTTTCCTTGTGGTGCAGTGTTGGTGGATGTAATTATTAGGATTTGGTATACTCTTTTTTTCATTGGGTTTTCCTATCAAAGTTTTTAAGGAGATAGAGATCCTGGTATGGGTGTTCAAATCCAAAGCGATCCAAAAAAAAAGAACCGAACAAAAAAAACAAATTTGTTTGGATGTTTTTGGACTAATTATTGAAAAACTGATTGGTTTTTGGTTTTAATTCTAAAAACCGATTCGGGCCGAATTGGACCACTAGTTATAAATATATACACAAAATCACACTGGATTGGGTTTAATACTTACACACACATTGCACATATGGACAGAACAATGTTATTTCAGTTTACGCTAATCAGATATGCCAAAAACATTAATAGTTGCTTTCATGCATATATGTTTTTGACTTGTCACAAAAAAATAAATGTTTTTGACCAAATAATTAATTTTTATAAAAATGACATAAAAGTTTTAATTAAATTAAAATCGGACCAAACTGAAACAACATGTTTTATGTTGGATTGGACAGTATTGGATTTGATGATGTAATTGGACCGAACTGAATCGAACCACATGTATATTTTATGATTGGAACGGATGACTTTTCACCTCACAACCGAATCGGACTGGACCGCGAACACCCTTAGATCCTAGTATGAATGGTTTGGCATGTGTTTTTGGTGTTAGTGGTAGTTTGGTGCTCTAAAATTGTATGTGTAGCTTCATACTTTGTGTAGTGGACTATTTTGTAATGCTATTTGTTGGTGTTGGATTACTTTGAACATATGATTGTGCACCCATGTTTAAACCTCCTTAATAAAAGATGGGGTGTATACAATTATGCTTATTTTGATTATAAAAAAAATTTCCCTTCCTCTATATATATATATATATATATATATATATATATATATATATATATATATAACCAAAAAATAATTTGCCTATAACAAAAGTTTTGGATAGATTTCGCTAGCGATTCAATAATAGAATACAACTAAATTTAAAGTTACCTAATCGATGACAATTCATTCTTACATTGGAATGATCCTATTAGCAGTTCGATAAGATAAGAAATAAGATGAAGAAAGGATAAAAACAATACCAACGAAAATGTCAAACCATGGAGGTGCTTTTTTTTTAAGTTCAAATAGATATAATTGAATATTCTAAAGGATAAAATGAGCATTAGGTTACAACCTTTCACTTGTGAGATCTCAATGACAAATTCTAAATTCTATATGAAGAAGATGAATGTTACAACCCTTGCAATTTACAATCTTGCTTGAGAAGAAGACATACTACGCCAAGATCACAATTATTCAATACAATTATTATTGCCAATGCCTAGGATTGACCTAAATGGAAATTTTATAGGAGAGTTTATGTTCTATATATAATTCTCAAATTATCTTCAACGTATAATCATTCTTTCTTTTTTTTGTAATGGATGTAGAATTTGACATCATAATCATAACTCGTGTCTTTATCAATGGCATTACCAAGCGGGTAAATATTAATAATCAACAAAATTATAAGTAAGTTGTCTTCGCAATAGGCATTAACTAAATGCAACAACATTCGATGGGAAAAGCTAAGGGTGAGCAGGATTCGATCTATCTATCGATCCGATGATCAAACCGAACCCCCCATTTGTTTTGAGTGGGGTTGTAACCGATGTCATGTATCACGTATATCAAGAGGGCAAACCCGATTCGATAAATGTAAACATTTTTAAATAATATAAACGTGTTATTATTTTAGTTTTATATTATATATTTATACAGTACATTTTATGTATGGAATGGAGTGACTAAACAGTGTCATTTCAAACTTAGCAATTTAATTACTTTTTATTTATTTGTTAAATGGTATTTTATAACATAACTTTACTACCAAAAGTCCTATTTTTATTCTAGTTGCATGATATTATACAAATGACATTTTGTGAACAATATTTCCCTTGTTTAATCATTTTTTGAAGCAGCAATTGAAATCTTAAATCTAAATTTAGCATTTTTTTTAGGCTTAATTTTGTCAGACACCTTTATTTTTTTTCAATGTCTGACTCTCCGAAATTACTTTTGTGTTTGTCATGTACCCCTACTACCAATTCTTGCCAATTTTGCTGACATGTAATATCAAAATCCTGGTTAGACACAGGAGGTTAAGCACGTGCCCCGTGGGCGAAGATCTTTTTAAAACAAAAATTAAAAAACTTAATATTTTTATATTTTTAGTTTAATAAAAAAAAATAAAAAAAAGGATTGAAGAGAGAGGTCGTCTTCACCTATGTGAAATCACGGGGCACCACATGACCAACCTCCTGCGTTTTAGTAGTAGGAGTATATGACAAACTCATAAGTAACTTTGAGTAGTCAGACAGTGAAAAAGAAATAATAAGAGTATCTTACAAAAGTACTCCAAACTTCAGAGACTTGTGACATAATTAAGCCTTTTTTTCCATCGAAACTTAGCATAATTTTTTTACATTGAAACTTAATATCTTGTAATGACTTGATTTACTTTGATCTCACCTTTAGGCTTATGTTTCTTGTTTCTTGTCAACCCGGACCCCGCTTCATCTCGTCCCTTCTTATTCATACCCAAATATGTTCAAATTTTTTTGGTTCAACGGATATGAGTTTAAAAATTGAAGAAAAAGGAAGGAAAGCATTTTGTAATTATCATGTCGCTCTCTATATCTGGGGATCATTGTGACAAGCCTACGTATGAAGAAGAGGATCTTCTGAATCGAAGTACTAAAAAGCCTAAGCCGAATGAGGTGGACTGTCATGAGGCTATTATGGATGACCAAATCTTGGATGTTGGTAAAGATCAGAGTCCTGAGGGGCAAGGGAACATGTCTTACCGTGAAGCTGTCATGAGGACACCGGGTTTTAAACCAGACGCAAAGGAAATTATCAAGATGGTGCAGGAAGAGCTTTGTCCTTTTTTGGATGAAGAGTTACGTGCAAGGGATTCTAGTAAGGAATTTGTTATGCATCCAGTCATTGAAGTTTCGCATGAGGAGTATGAGGAGTGGTGCAGACCATGGAAAAATGCACTCATTGTTAATTTGGTAGGAAAGATTGTTGCTCTTCGTTTCATGGAAGCAAAACTCAAGCGTATTTGGGCGAATCATGCGGGAATAAATGTTATTGATTTAAGTGAGGGGTACTTCCTCATCACATTTCAGGATCAAGGCGATTATAAGCATGCTCTTTTTAAAGGTCCATGGCGGTATGCGGATCATTATATTCAGGTGCAGCGGTGGAGACCAAATTTCAAACCTTTGAAGCATGAGTACAGCCGAATAGCTGTTTGGGTTCGGATTCCAGCCCTTCCGATGGAGCTCTCGAATCATAAATTTTTATGGCGTGTTGGTAACAGTCTTGGTACAATGCTTAAAGTGGATGAGTATACCTCCATTCATTCGAGGGCTAGATTTGCTCGTATATGTGTTGAAGTGGACTTAAGGAATAAATTAGTTCCTGTAATTCAAGCAATGGGGGAAGAGTATAAGGTTAAGTATGAAGGTTTGCATTTAATTTGTTTCCATTGTGGTCGTTTTGGGCACCGGAAGGAAAATTGTCCTGAGGGTTTATTGGAGATTGCATCAGCTGTCGTCCCTTCCAATACGGTGGCTCCGGAGAAGGATATGGTAGAAGCTAATCAAACCACTACAGAGGAAGGAGGTTGTAATTCCGTAACTGTTGGCATGAAGGGAGAATCTTCTGCCCATCAAGTTGACTCTGCATTGAATTTGGGTGATGTTAATTTTGGCCCCTGGATGATTGCTAAGAATCATAACCAGCGGAAAAATGCTCTTAAATTTGTGGGAAGGAATCATGTGCAAGGTGGTACTAATGCTGCTGGGTCCCGCTTTTCAGTGCTGTAGAGTGATCCCCACGTGAGTGATCCTGATAATTCTAATCTGGAGCTAAGTGTGCCATCCTTTAATCCGAAATTGGGCCATTTGTCTCAAGTAAAGCCCAAATCGCAACAACCAAAACAGGCTTCCCATAAGCTCGCATCGCAGCAAATTAAGCAAGCTCTGCATAGGCCTACTCCGTGCCAAACCAAACTGCAACCAGAGAAAGTTTTAGCGCTGGCTAAGTCTTCTCCACAGGGTATTCTTAATTCTTCTTGTCTTACAGGTAGTGATAAGGAGTTATTGAAACAGAAAGAAGAAGAAGTGCTCCGTATCATGAATTTGAAGCAAAAGGAAGTCACTAAAGCTTATGAGGAAGGGCGGTCATCTTCAGAGTTTATGAATCAATTTGTTCATAAGCCATCTGATGAGGTTATGGACTTTGTGAATAGATTGAGGGCCAAAGGAGTCACCTCTCGGGTTCTTCAATCTGAACCACCAGATCCAGTGGAGTGCTCTGGCTCTAAATGTGGCTTGAGACAAGTATTGTTTGTGTAGAAGCATCTGAGTGTGCTCAGTTGGAAGATGAAGTTGCTGCTCCCAGCACCTAGTTTATCCGTTGTTGGGTATTTTCTAGTTCTTCTTCTTTTATGTATAATGAATTCTATTATTTGGAATTGTAGAGGTGCGATGCATAAATCTTTCCCTGGTCTTATTAGGGATTGTAAACGTTTTTATGATATTGATTTTTTGGCTATTCTTGAACCAAGGATTAGTGGTAATCGAGCTAACTGTATTATGAACAAGTTGGGGTTTGATGATTCCTTCTGTGTAGATGCGGTGGGTTTTTCTGGAGGTATATGGTGCCTGTGGAAGCACTCACGGGTGAATATTAGTGCTATTCATTACTCTTCTCATGTGGTTCATTTGCTGTGTAAAACAAGTAATATTGAATGGGTTTATTCAATTGTTTATGCTAGTCCTCAAGAGCATATTCGCTCCTCTTTTTGGACAAAACTTCGTAACTTTGCTCTCAATGTTTCTGGGCCTTGGTGTTTGGGTGGTGATTTTAATTAGGCTCTGTTTTCTCATGAGAAAAGTGGTGGGGCTGCTTTTAATTTTGCTGCTAGCTCTAAATTTGCGTCTTGCCTTGATGATTGTGGGTTGCAGGATGTTGGCTTTAAAGGTCCCTTGTACACTTAGCATCGTGGTGATTTAATGGTCCGGCTTGATAGAGTTGTGGCAAATTCTAGCTGGCTGCTCTCATTTCCTAATTTTTCTATGATTAACTTGTCTTTGCCATCCTCTGATCATTTAGCCCTGTGGCTCAGATTAGAAGTTAATCAGTCAGCTCCTATGAGGTACTTTAAGTTTCTTTCTCCTTGGCTCACACATCCAGTTTTTTCTGATCAGGTCAAGCATTCTTGGCTTGACTCTAGTAGTTGGGTCGAAAATATGGGTCACTTTACTGAGAATATTTCAGCTTGGAACAGGGATGTGTTTGGTAATATTTTTAAAAAGAAGAGGAGAATTCTGAATCGGTTGGACGGTATTCAACGCGCTATCGCTTTGCACTGTAATCCCTATCTTATTGATCTTCGTCAGAATCTCTGGGATGAGTATAATAAAATCCTTCTTCATGAGGAGGCTTATTGGTTTCATCAAGCAAGGTCGAAATGGATTTCAATGGGGGATAGGAACACTAAATTTTTCCACCAATCGACTCTGATCCGGCGTAGTAGAAATAGCATTGATGCTTTGAAGGATGATGGGGCTTGGATTACTAATCCTCTTCAAATCCAAAATATGGCTATAGATTATTTTGCCTCCTTGTTTTCGGATAATGATGGTTATCGTGATGCTCTCTCTACCATAAGTGGTTTCCCTGTTATTGATGATGTGGTTTGTAGATCCCTTGGCTCTACTGTCTCTGTGGAGGAGGTAAAAGCAGCTCTCTTTAGTATGGGTGAATTTAAGGCTCCTAGCCCAGATGGTATGCATGCTGTTTTCTTTAAGTCTTAATGGGAGTTTATGCAACATTTCATGGTTCGTTTTGTTCGGGATGTCTTTTTTAATCCTGCTCGTATCAGGACTGTTAACCAGACTTTGATTACTCTTGTCCCTAAATGCATAGCACCAACAAGGATGGATGACTTTCGACCAATCTCTCTATGTAATGTTATTTACAAGGTGGTTACAAAGGTTTTGGCTAATAGATTGCAGTCGTTGATGAGTCCGCTTATTTCTGAGAATCAATGTAGTTTTGTGCCTGGTCGTCAAGGCATTGATAACGCCATCATTTTACAAGAAGTCATTCATACTTTCAAAAATACAAAGGGTCGCAAAGGTTTTATGCCTATTAAGCTGGATCTTGAGAAGGCGTATGATAGAGTGAGATGAAGCTTTGTTCATGATACCCTTTTTACTGCAAGTCTGGATAGTAATTTTATTGACATAGTGATGGCTCGTGTGACTAGTTCCAGTATGTGTGTTAATTGGAATGGGTCCCAGTCTGCCTCTTTCCTCCCCCAGCGTGGTTTGCGTCAAGGGGATCCGCTTTCTCCATATATTTTTGTTCTCTGTATGGAACGGCTGTCTCATTTGATTCATGATGCAATGACTAGAGGAGCTTGGCGACCTGTTTCTATGGGTAGATGTGGTCCTAAATTATCTCATATGTTGTTCGTTGATGATATCATTTTGTTGGGGGAAGCATCAATGGATCAAGCTGAGGAAATCAATGTTATTCTTGACCGGTTTTGCAGTGCCTCTGGTCATAAGGTGAGTTTTCCTAAATCCTCTGTGTATTTCTCAAAGAATGTGAATGTTGATGTTGCTTCGGATATTAGCTCTATTTTGGGAATTTCTGTATCTAGTGATTTCAGCAAATATCTAGGCATCCCCATGAAATGTGCTAGGTCCACGATCCCCTCCTTCTCCTTTCTTGTCGATAAAGTGAGAAAGAAATTATCTGGCTGGAAATGTCGTACCTTGTCTTTTGCAGGTCGTGTTACTTTGGCCCAGTCTGTTATTATGGCTCTCCCTAGTTATGTTATGCAGGCAACTGTGGTCCCTTTGGCTATCTGTGATGAAATTGAAAAGATTTGCCGTAGTTTTATTTGGGGAAGTTCTAATGAAGCTAAGAAGTGTCATCTTGTGTCATGGGAGAGGATTTGCAAACCTAAGGTTGATGGCGGTTTGGGTTTCAGGAGTCTTCGTTTGATTAATGAAGCTTTTATTATGAAACTTGCTTGGAGGATTATGTTTGAGCCGGATTCCTTGTGGGTACGTGTTTTGAAGGCTAAGTATAGTTTTGAAGATGTTCGTAGTGTATCTTCTCATGTTAGACGAACTGCTACTGCTACTTGGAGAGGCATTGTTAGGATGTTTCCTAAGGTCTCTGATGCAGCTTTTTGGATATTGGGGAATGGTTTCCGTGCTAGGTTCTGGCTTGATAGATGGATTCCGGGTTTCCCTCCGCTGAATGTTGTTGACGGTATCCAGGTTCCAGAATGGTGTTGTAATTATTCGGTTGCTAGCTTTGCTCTTGATGGTGTTTGGAATTGGGATCTTCTGAATGATATTTTGCTTGTTGATGTGATTTCTGCTATAAGAGGTGTTCTTCCGCCTTGTATTAATAAGGGGGATGACTCTTTAGCCTGGGGGTTAGAGGCTTCGGGTGTCTTTTCTATTAAATCTGCAGTCAC
Source organism: Crotalaria pallida (assembly GCA_037953625.1). Lineage (NCBI taxonomy): Eukaryota > Viridiplantae > Streptophyta > Magnoliopsida > Fabales > Fabaceae > Crotalaria > Crotalaria pallida. The sequence continues at coordinate 96,478,024 of CM075655.1, forward strand.
TGCTTTGTCCAGTGGGGTTCCTTCTTCAGTGCAGCACATCCCCAGTACTATTTTTAAACATATTTGGAATTGGCCCGGTCCTCAGCGTATTAGAGGTTTCTTATGGAAGGTGGGTCATGATAGATTGCTGACTAATGTTGAGAGATGTCGTAGAGGTTTGGCTTCTTCTAATACGTGTCCTAGGTGTTTGAGTGCTCCTAAAACTTTGATCCACTTGCTTCGTGACTGTGAAGATGTGAGTAGAATTTGGATGCGACTCCTGCGTCAAGACCAGTTTAATGTTTTCTTTTCTTTGAACCTGCATGATTGGTTATTCTTTAATCTTGTTAAGAGTAATGTGGGTTGTGATGATAAGCATTGGCGGGTGTTTTTTGCTGTGCTTATTTGGAGTTTTTGGAAGGACAGAAATGAGTTGGTTTTTAATAATGCAGGTTTGCTCAACTCGAACTTTCTCTTCCGAGCTTCAAGTTTTGCTAAACACATTAATTTAAGTGCTTGTTGTCCCTTGCTAAACCATGTGATGAAACATGAAGAATTGATTTTTTGGGAGGCTCCTAAGGAGGGTAGTTTAAAGCTTAATGTTGATGGGTCTTTTAAACGCGGCTCTAATTCTCCTGCTTGTGGAGGTATTTTCCGTGGTTCCACAGGTAAGTTTGTTGCAGCCTTTCAATGTTATTTAGGTGGTTGTTCTTCCCTTCTTGCCGAATGTTGGGGTCTTCTTTTGGGTATTAAATAAGGCCTTTCTATGGGAATTGAACATCTAGAGATTGAGTTTGATTCGCTTGTTATTGTTGATATGGTCAAGGGTCGGTATAAATCCAATCATCATTGTGCTGCTATGATCTGCGAGATTAAGAAGTTGTTGTCTCAGTTTCATTGGTGTAGCATTCGTCATGTTTATCGTGAAGCAAACCGTGGTGCGGATTTCTTAGCCAATTTTGGGCACACTGGTTCTCATGAAGTCACTCTCATTTCTGATATTCTTCCAGAGCTTTTTAGTATTATTTGTGAGGATGCTTATGGGATTGCATTCCCACGTTATATTGTGTAATTTGTTCATTCTGGGCTAGTGTCCCGTTGATTATCAAAAAAAAAAAAAAAATTGATTTGGCTAAAATTTACGGGTCGGGTGATGACTGAGCCAAACCCGTCACAATCCATCCCACTCTTACCCCTAGGATTAAGGACAAGCTAGATTGATGTATGAACAAAAGATCAATCTTGTGAAGAGGATACAATAAACGAACCATTTGTGCTAAATGAGTTTTAGAGGCGAGATAACAAGATAGCGCATGCATTTGGCCATTTGGGAAACGAAAAAGTGCATGAGGATCCGGAGATATATATATATATATAGGCTAAAGAAGGAACTTCATATGATGGCAAACCTTATATATGGATTAAAAACGGTATAAGGGAAATATATAAGTCTTTCGCTGAATATAGAGCTCATTGTCCGCAAGCTGACGAACCCTTTCACAAGGATATGATGTTCCTAAGTCTGGAGGCCTACTATTGAGTGTGGTATTAGAGGAATGGATGAATATTTCGGTGATTGAAAAGAAGACGGGAGATTTTTAAAGAGATTGAATTAGCAAACCCAAAGTAGATCTTAGTAGAGTTGTATCCTTATATTGTTGTCTTGTTGAGAACCAAGTAAATCTTTTGAATGAAAAGAATCCTACAAAGTGGGATTTCAAATGGCTCTGAATGTGCCCGAGCGAAGGATACATTGCTCAGTAGGGTTTAGTATTTCATTAGTTCGAATTGAAGTTTAGGATAAATCTTGTATAGGTATATTAAGCATAACCAATCAAATATATAAGATTAAAGGTTAATTATGTCTTAAGTCCTTGAATTTTAGGGTCGTTTTATCACAAATTTTTGTTTTTTTTCAATGTCCGGTTCCCCTAAGTTACTTTTTTGTTTGCCATATATTCCTCTTACCTATTCCGGCCAAATTTTGCTGACATGTCACATCGAAATCGTAGTTAGATACAAGAGATTAATCATGTTGTATCACACAGATGAAGATGACCTCACCCTCCAACTCTTTAAAAAAAAAAAAAAAAAACTAAACTAAACTAAACTAAAACTAAAACTAAAAATATAAATATATTGTTTTTTTAGTTTTTTTAATTTAAGGGTTTTTATTTTGCCACCCCAAGGTCTATGGATGCCACCCCATATGTATAAAATATATCTATTATGTCCTTTTAAAAAAACAACTTTTAATACGGGTCGTAAGAGGTACTTACGACCTGAAGGTCGTAGCACTCCCTTACGACATTTTAAAAAACTAAGTTTTAACACGGGTCGTAAACAGATGTTACGACCTAAGTTTTTTCACAAATCGTAAACAAGTGTTACGACTATACAGTCGTAATAGTTGCATACGACAATTTCATTCCAATTTTCATTATACAGTTCAAGTGCTTCAAGGAGCAAAAGGGTCTCCTGATCGGTCCACTTTCCACTACTAACCCCTGGAACTTCAGCTGGCTCCATGAGTATAAAGTCCAAAGTGGACATGCCAGAGCCAAATTTTCCATTACTAAAGCAATCGGTGCATAGATCAAAATATGTCTGTCAGACACAGCATTCAGCTCAAAAAATATACAACACAAGGCAGAGAAGCAAGTTAAATAATCATCAACCACCCTACTTTTCCAATAAGACATGAACAATAGCTAATAACTCAACAAATCGTTAAATGGTTAACCAGCTTGTTGCTAACTAAAAGGCAGACACACTACACCAACAAAATAAATCAACATACACAATGACCAACAACAAACATTTACCCTCTCTTGAGAATGCACCCTTTTGTAAGTCAAGTGGTAATAGATGCCCCTTGATTTCATATAGGATAGAATATTTTTCCCAGCGTCTTTGTGGTGTTCAGTCCATGGTCTCTTAAGAGGGATATCATTGTCTGGTTTGCAAAGACACTGGCATGCTCTGTTGCATGTTTTAGGTTTGCAAAGACCGATCAGGAGACCCTTTTGCTCCTTGAAGCACTTGAACTGTATAATGAAAATTGGAATGAAATTGTCGTATGCAACTATTACGAATGTATAGTCGTATGTGACTATTACGACTTTATAGTCGTAACACTTGTTTACGACTTGTGAAAAAACTTAGGTCGTAACACCTGTTTACGACCCGTGTTAAAACTTAGTTTTTTAAAATGTCGTAAGGGAGTGCTACGACCTTCAGGTCGTAAGTACCTCTTACGACCCGTATTAAAAGTTGTTTTTTTAAAAGGACATAATAGGTATATTTTATACATATGGGGTGACATCCATAGACCTTGGGGTGGCAAAATAAAAACCCTAATTTAAAAAAAGCATATTCGCTTAGTCTCTTGGATCTAGTTAGGATTCCGGTGTGACATGTCATCAAAATTTGGCCGAAATTGATAGTAAAAATATATGACAAACCCAGAAATAACTTCCGAGAACCAAACATTAAAAAAAAAAACAAAAACTAGTAAGAAAAAAACCCTAAAATTCAAATATCAAAAATATAATTAAGCTAACATCAAATTCGAATAACAGAGTTTTATTTTCAATTTATTGTTTAGACATGTTTATTCTTCTTATAATTATCTTATGCATAACCAATCAAATACTTTTTCTTGATCTCAAATATAAGAAAAAAAGTTAGTTTCACACTTATTAAGGAAATTAGTTGAATGCCTTTAATTTTTTCGAGTTCATAAAAAACAGAACAGAGAGTTAGTTATCCGACCCGGGTCGAAATCGAACCAAAGACCTTTCTTAAGCGAGACCAGGCCGCTTACCACTCGTCCCAACTCATGTTTTAATTATTTTTTTTTTTTTTTGCTTATATTTGAAATTGGAAAGAGTATATGGATCAAATTGAGAATAATAGAGTTTTATTTTCTCTTTATTTTCTGTGTTAACTCGTTTTTCTTAATCTAGTTGTCTCGTTTAGAGTGGTGTAGCAAAATTTAAATACCGACTAGGACAATTCACTTAGGGTCTTTTGCACGATTAATGATCCATATGCTAGACAATTTCTTTTTTTTTTTTTTTTTTGGTAGAACAATTTCTTTAAGATGGTAGAATACATGACCAGTTTTTTACTCTACTCAATAACCTTCAGCTGCACCAACTACAGTTACAAGAATGTGTCAAAAAATTTCACTTTGTGGCATATGTAATTGTTTTTAGTATCTCTCAAATTTTATCAATATTACTGTGTTTTTGGTGTACACTAAGGTACCTTTCAATCGGAGAGTAATCGAGGCGTAGAAATCACCGAAATGGGTTTTGTCTTTACCAAATATAGCATTTTCCATACCCACGGTAAAGATCAATCCTAGAGAGGTGCAACACGAGGACTCAATAATACTGTGTTTGAGTAATACACAAACACAATACTTTCCCTCTTTCTTTTATTAAAATTGTAATTGAGAAAATCAGGATTGACACACATGGCATATCTGAGCTTTCTTTTTTCTTCGGTTTGGAGTGCTCAATTTAGATATAAATATACAAATTTTTGTCACTCCGTGGAGACATACTCTCTCCTTTTTGAAATATAAGAAGAAAAAAATGGTTTTAAAATATAAGAAAAAGTAATTAATTTTATTTTATTCTCAATATTACTTTCTTAAAAGATCTCTGGAAAAATGTTATCTTATCACCAGTGGAGGCTGGCACAAGTGGAAGGGGCTTGTGTCCCTTAAGCATGTGGTCGCGGGTTCGAGTCGTACCCGAGACGCATGTGAATGGAGCAAGCCTTACTGGGAGCATCGCCCCCGAAAGGGCCCGACCGTGGTGCGAGGAATTAGTCACCCAGTTGCGCGGGTGGATACCCTGGTTCATCCAAAAAAAAATATTATCTTATCAAATTTTTGTTTCATTCCCAATATTACTCTCCCAAAATACCTTTATTTTTTATAACTTTGTGAAGATTTAATACAATCAGTTAACTTTCTTAATAAGTATGAAATTAATTTTTTTCTTATATTTCAAAACCGAAGGAATACTTTTTACCACTTGTACATGTATCAATGAAGGAGCATATTGTATTTTAAATTTAAATTTATTTAAAAGACCAAAATTAGAATTTTCATTCATAATATATCCTCCATTTACCGGTAACTATTTTGTTCAAGCTTGATAAATCATGAACATCAAAGTTCTCTCGCCCAAGTTTTAACACAGTTGTGTTCCCAAATCGAGCGCTTTTTTTTTGGGGGGAAGGATTTTCTTGCTAAATTAATCGCTCCTACTCGTAAATTTCATTCTACCCACAAAAATGAAAAGCATTTATCTTGTCAAAGCTTTAATTATCACATAAATTTCAGTATCAATAATTCAATAGTGAGATGAATTCAAAATAATAGGAAGAGACCTCACCAAAATTATGATATTACAAAATAATAAATAAATAATCGCTCCTACTCGTAAATTTCATTCTACCCACAAAAATGAAAAGCATTCTTGTCAAAGCTTTAATTATCACATAAATTTCAGTATCAATAATTCAATAGTGAGATGAATTCAAAATAATAGGAAGAGACCTCACCAAAATTATGATATTACAAAATAATAAATAAATAATCGCTCCTACTCGTAAATTTCATTCTACCCACAAAAATGAAAAGCATTCTTGTCAAAGCTTTAATTATCACATAAATTTCAGTATCAATAATTCAATAGTGAGATGAATTCAAAATAATAGGAAGAGACCTCACCAAAATTATGATATTACAAAATAATAAATAAATAATCGCTCCTACTCGTAAATTTCATTCTACCCACAAAAATGAAAAGCATTCATCTTGTCAAAGCTTTAATTATCACATAAATTTCAGTATCAATAATTCAATAGTGAGATGAATTCAAAATAATAGGAAGAGACCTCACCAAAATTATGATATTACAAAATAATAAATAAATAATCGCTCCTACTCGTAAATTTCATTCTACCCACAAAAATGAAAAGCATTCTTGTCAAAGCTTTAATTATCACATAAATTTCAGTATCAATAATTCAATAGGGAGATGAATTCAAAATAATAGGAAGAGACCTCACCAAAATTATGATATTACAAAATAAATAAATAATACAATGCAGCAAAATGAAAAAATTAAATAAATAATAATACAACCCCGGGTCACCAAATCAAAACACACCATTGGCCAATCGGCACTACAATTGCAAATGAAAGCATGGCTGCATCAAAATTATTTGTATCTTTGAAGGAGTCTTTGCATCCGCTTCATATTCATCAGCTAATTATCTCAGTCCATTGACTCCTCCCTCGGGGCACATTTTCCCTTCCTCTTACGGATAGCAATGAACAATCTACAAGGCCACGTACAAATATTTGAATTCGACCAGACATGTGACAATGAATATCTCCATATGCTTGAGGGTATCGCTTTGACTAACAGACGATAGAAAACCACAACAACCATATTTGTACAGGGTGCAACAAGTTGATGCTTGATTAAAAGAGTCAGAGCTGATAAGAATTTCAGCTCATCCAAATGGGTTCCCTCCTGAAGGAAAGGGGTTTGGGCTAGCAGGGATTCCAGTCAGCTGCTGATCTGGATTTGAGATGCCGAAAGGAGCCCCATCTGCACCAAAACTCCCAAGTCCTTGATACCTGCACATTCGGTTATAAATATCTAGATGGAAAGGTAGGTAATGGTGAAGCACAGCCAACAATTATGGACACTATCCATACAACCACAATAAATTGGCCCTTACACAGTAAATATTACCAAAATTGAGAAATAGTTACCTTGGCATTGCCATGTTAGTTGGCATTTGTTGCCCCATGTATGCCCCTGACATTTTTACAACATATTTCAGGACACCGATAGAAAGAAAATGGCCATAGACTAAAATAATTGATTGAGGAGATGGTAAAAGGATAATTATACCTGGTCCCGCTGCTGGTGCTAGAGTTTGTGCTTGTGGAGGCAGCACTGATACATATGATGATGATGAGGGTGGATTCCAGGCAAAAGATGGATTACCCAGGCTTGAAGGGTGCATCGTGCCTGAAGGTGTTAAGCTAGGCAGAGCACCTTGCAAAGATGACATGGAAGGAAACTACAGCCCAAAAACACCAAAAAAAAAAATTAAATAAATAAACCAAAATGTACAATTAACTTATGAGATTTTGGGGAACGTTATGCTATTATCCACATTCCCTGAGTAAACTGACAGGCTATCATAAGTTTGAATTAACCAATGAATTAACATACTGTGAAGTCACTATCTAATACTTCCAACGTTCCATCCTTTCCAAGCCTAGATGATCATAAATAAAACAGACAATATTTTCCAGCATATAACAGATACCCAAAGTTCCTACTAAAAGATAAGGTTCCTATAAGCAAGATGCAAAATTCAGTGAATAATGTACACTTTATTAATCAATTATTAAAAAAGAACATGAGATAATGACTCAATATTGGTCATAATTCACACCATATTTGTTGTCTTCCATCAGTGATTGAAAAAAAAAGCATTTTCCTATATATAAAGCAAATCATGGACTTTAGAAGAGCCAGATCCCTAGTCAACAATATAAAGGCTTATCAAAAAAAATATAAAGGCTTTTTTTAATAAAATTGTTTGCTTATAAAAAAAACCAATATAAAAAGGCTTAATACAATACTCATGCATGACCCACAAAAAAATGGACAAAAGTGTGCAAAAAATTACTGGGAATATTACACACTAATATATTGATGAAGGTGACATACAGTTGGGGCTTGAACTGGAGTTGGTTTGTTGCTAACATCAAACGGATTCGATGACTTTGATGGTTGCGGAAAACTTGGCATGGGCTGTAACAATTAGAAGAGATTTATGAGAAATACGTCACACTATTGTACTAGCCAATAGCCACAAATTAAGATAAAATTTTAAGGTAATAATTTTGGACTGTAACAGTACCACCACGTTATTATATTGAATTGAAGTAGCCATGCCAAGGGGTGCACCCATTTGCCAACCTGGAGCTGGAGCAGGGAAGGGCGAATATTTTACAGCAAATAGATCCTGCAGAAATCACAACTAATCCTGAGTAAAAACAGTAGGTATCTACAAGGATGAACACAATATAGATGCTTTATGAAGTAAACTAAGCAGTAAAGAATACCTCTGGAAGTTCAGTTCTTCCATTTGGTTTTACATCTACAGTAGAAGGTTGTGAAGCAACACTGGATTTAGCCTCATTGGCATGATGGGATGCATGTGGCATTGGTGTGCTTGCATGCCCCTGTACTGTTGGTACAGAAGTTATATTCCAGGACTGCAAGAAATATTTCCAGGAAAGGGTGAATAAACATTACATTTGAATTAATAGACAGAACATTTGAGACAACTACTCTCAATAAGAGGAACCTGATTATTCGAAGCACCACCTACTGATGGTGTAAATTGTTGAATAGTAGGCTGATTGACAGTTGCAGGGAACAAAGGTTGCTGATACTGTAAACCGGCCAACTGTCCTGCATTCATTAGTGGTGATACTGTTGTCGGTCCAGGATATGTTACTGAAGCACCACTGGGTGGGAATGCTGAAAAGCTGCTAGTACCTGGAACTCCGGCAGAAGTAAGATGTGATCCTACCACAGGCACACTGCTCCCAGGAATAGCTGCTGCATGATGGGGATGAACAGGTAAAGATGCTGCTGGTACGGACAATTGAGACAACACAGATTCAAGTGGATTTGCATTTGAAGAACCCTGAGCTGCTTTTGCCTCAGGAGCAACATCGAATGAGGCCCAATTGTTATCACTGGAATTTGGGGAAATCACGACAGGCTGAGCCACAGTAGTTTGTTGGGCTTGAGTAATTGCTGGAGCAACAGGTGGTTCAAAATCATCATCAAAATCAATAAGGCTCTTAGTAGGCTCAAGCTTAACTTCCGCTGGGTTTCCATTGCTGGAAGCTAAGCTACTGGAAGATGCAGTTCTCTGCAATTATAAACAAGTAAATACTGAGCTAGGTCACATAGATAGATTAATAAGAGAACTGTGAATGAACATGTTGGTATTTATGCTTATTGTCTCTTTCCATTGTTCAACGGATGCTTAGAAAAAAAAAAAAAAAGGATAAAAAATTAAAAACAAATTGACCAGTTCAAGGGCCTCAGAAGAAGTAGCACCAAATCCTTTTGGAGACTACTAGATCCCAGGCTCAAAACTATTGAATGCCATTCAGAACCAAAAAATCATTTTAAAAGCAATAAAGTATCACATTCTCTTCAAACAAAAAATGAGTGAGTAAACACATATTCGCCAAAACAAATTTAGATTTTAGAGATGCTTGCACCTAGGCAGGGACAGGGAAAATTTGACTGTGGAGGATCAGACCTCCACTACAACATGAATCCAAGTCTTAAAGGCTTGGGGTGGTGCCAATAGCTCATTGGCTTTTCGTTTAACTTCACACCCAATTAAGAAATGCAATGCAATTAAATTCACCGATAAACACTGAAGACTCTTGAGAGGAAAGGCAGAAGGCATATCAAGATGCATCAAGACCCAGATGGTGGAAAAATATGTTACATCTTTGGTAATAATTTTACCTGTGTGAGCACTGAGCCATTGGCAGCCTTTCCACTGTTTGGTTTGGGGGGTTCACTGATTCGAAGAGGTACAACATTTTCTCCCAAAATATCTCTAACAGGTCGGACCACAGGTGGGCTTGAAGAATCATGATCTTTGGCTCGCTCAGGAGATTGGCTGTCCATCTTATTATCAGCATCAGATAATCTACGATCTTCAAATTTCCTTCCATCTGCAAATCTATCTTCACGACGCCAATCATTGACTACTGGGGGACGACCAGGGCTTCTCCTATAATCACCATATTGCCTACTTTCTTGATTATATCCAGGACTTCTTCCGCCAGGACTCATTCCACCAGGACTAGACCTGTCACTATAACGACGTTCATATGTGTCCTCATATGGAGGGCTTCTAGATCCTCCTTGGTATGTTTCCGTCCTCCTGTTTTCGTAGAAATCATCCTTATCACCCTGTATAACATGCATGACGAGAAAAGATAGTTAGCTTTAGCTGAGAGATTTAAGAAACTCTAAAGCAAAAGCAACAATGTGCTAGTTAACATTGAACTTGTAATAGACTGCTTCTTAGCTCCTTAAAAAAGCAAATCCAAAAAAGGACAACAGACACTTTACCATCTTTCCTCGTGGGGGTTTATCACTGGCCCTCTCACCAGTGAATCTCCTATCCACATAAACATGCTTAATAAAGCTCCGGAGCCTGTCAACATTACTGCCACCAAACATGCCAGTCAGAATAATGCAACCCACAGTTACACATAAAAGCTTATACGTTATGAGCAAGTACTTACCTGCTATCAGGCAAAGAGTCACGTGGATCCCAATCTTTAAAATAAATCTCTTTGGCACGCTGCAAGTATTAGATAAAATGAAATCAACTAAAGAAATATACAACATCAGTGAGACTGAAGACATACAGTGCAAGTTTTATCATAAACAAACATATATACCTGATTTCCTCCTTCCTGAAGTGCACTAACTTCTTGAGAAGTAAATTTAGCCATTGAAATTGATTTTACTCGATGTGTAAATTCCCGGCTGGAAATTAACACAAAAATCATTTTAGAAGACAGAGAACAATGTTGTACCATCTCCAGTACAAAATATATATATATATATATATATATATATAGAGAGAGAGAGAGAGAGAGAGAGAGAGTTAATAGTCACATAGGTCCCCGAAAGATACCTGTGGAATCAGTTAGGTCCCTGAAAGATTTGTGGAATCTCTTAAACCCCTCAAAGATCATTTTGGCGTCACATTAGTCCCCCCCCCCCCCTTCAATTTCGTCAGGATGGACCTGATGTAATTCTACGTGGCACGTTAAATGTTTTGTCGGCCCCAATGCGATGTTGGAATGTTAAGAAGGTGCCACGTTTGGGTCAACAAAGCATTTAATGTGTCGCATAGGATTCCGTTAGGTCCCTCATGGGGGGACTAATGTGATGCCAAATTGATCTTTGGGGGGTTTAAGAGATTCCACAAATCTTTCAGGGATCTAACTGATTCCAAAATGATCTTTGGGGGGTTTAAGAGATTCCACTAATCTTTCAGGGACCTAACTGATTCCACAGGTATCTTTCAGGAACCTATGTGACTATTAACTATATATATATATATATATATATTTCAAACCAAACATTTAGGCAACAATGCTAAAGGAAAATCAGATTTTTGAAGGTACACAATTTATGAACTCCAATCAACATCAAAAAACACTACAGAAATATAAAGAGTACATAGAAAATATATGCAGTAAAAGGACATTTCAAGCTTCAGTGTAGGTGGAGTAGTAATTCATGAGGAAAACATAAAGAAAGCATGTAACTGAAAGGCACATGACAAAATTCAAGTTCATTAAAATGAGCAATGCTGGTCAGTACAGTAGGCTTCCATTCATCGATTCAAAAATCCTTAAAGCCAAGTGTAGACATTTTGACAACACGGTAAGTAAAAAGATTATAAGTACTTACTGTATTCCACTACAGTTTGTGCAAACAAACGTCCAGAAATTTGTGCACACATATTGTGGTCCCTGCAAAGAGAGTAAGTTAGAAATTTTAATGTAACAACAGACATGTCTCGATGTCAAACTAAACCATTTCTTAGCTAGGTTCATAAGAATGCAATCAGACAACACTCTAACAGCCGGTAGAGATTATGAACACTTCAATTGAAGTGTAAAAAATTATCACGTCCATCAAAATATTCAATCTAAATTCAAATTTATTTCTTTGCTTATGATTCTGTTTTTTCAAGGAATCTAGAGACTAATAGATAGCTTCTGGATCTGAGCACGTGTTCTTTTCCTGAAGCTTGTTAATATATTATACTACAATAACAACAACAACAACAACAACAACAACAACAACAACAACAACAACCGTCTTTTTGCACTAGAGCGAACACGTGGATCAAATGATGTCATATTAGTGACGACGCCATAATTTTACCCACACATACACATATATTTTGCATAAACTTGTCTATAGTCAATACAATAGGCAGGCTTGTAATATATTTGAGACAGGTTTCTTTTAATAATAAAAACTCAAACAATCAGAATAGTAGTAACTAAGTAAAGCCTCACTAGGAAAGGTTGCAATATCTAACTCCGCACTCTAATTTCCAACCATCGACACTAATGAAAAATTCTGCATTGGTTAACATGTCATACACAAGAGTCATCATCCTGTTTGTGCCACCAAATCTAGCATATTAAAATATAATAAGGTAAAAAAACTGCATATCATTAATTTCAACAACTTCCTAACTTCAATGAATTACTTCGTCAGTCGGACTAATCATTTTGTTTTTACTAAGCAGCAATCAATTAAAGTTACTATTGCACGATTTCAAAGTCCAGATGAATCTTACTAATATCAACGAACTTAGAGCCTAGGGGATTCGATTTCGAGAAATTCTTAGTTGCTCCTAGAGCAAGAAAAAAGTATTTTCCTCATTCAATGTGTAACAAATCAGCAATAACAGTCATTGCAGTCTCCCATTTTAACAATAATTTTTAGTATGTTATAGCTGACTTGGCACACATCGAATGGTTGATCAGAGCAATAAATTTTCTTGCAATGATTTTAAATTGCAGTCTGCAACCGCAATGCAGGCCGATATGTTGTCAAGATATATTGACTGCCTCCACAATGGTTATTCGCAGCCACATTTTCCGCGATTGTGGTAAACGCAATGTAACTGCGACAACCGCGTCCGTAATTTAAAAACCTTGGTGTTTCTCTTGAATTCGGTATGTTTAACATAATTCCATAAATCTAAAGCAATATGAAGAAAAAAAATGGAGAAGCTCAATTTTCGCGACTCTTGTTCTTCTCCACTCATAAAATTAAGAAAGAATCACATAAAAAGAAGCACCCTACCAAGCTGTTGCAATTGATACACCTTCGATTCGGCGTAAGTTTGAGAAGACCTCGAATTATTCGTTCATTTTTCTCATCCTCCTTCACTCGACTTGCCATCTCCACTTCTGTTAACAATAATAAACATCAAATTCAAAAAGCAATTCTAAAATCACAATCAAAATTCACATCAGATTGCTACAAAAGCTACAGAGAAAAAATAAACCAAAACTTCCACACTTTAATTCAAAATTCAAAACGACGCAAAAAAATAAATAAATAAATAAATAAAATCCAAAACAGAAACAAAAACTAGAACCGTTTTTCATTACTGAAGAGCACGCAAATCGAAGTATAATGTAACAGATCTGAGAATCGAACAATTAATAAAACGAGAACGTGAAATTTTGACGAGTGAAAAAGAATAAAGTAAGATGAACCTGAATTTTTGAAGTAACGTGAAAAGTGTTGTTCAAGTTATGCAGCTTTTATTCTAAGATGGCGGTTATGTTCGATAGAGAGAGAGAGAAGAGATCCAGCAGAGCAGAGAAGTGGTGTGCAGTGCAGACAGAAAGAGAGAGAGAAAAGAAGGAGTGGTAGATCTTTCTGAGTTGGGAAATTATTATTACGGCTTTCTACAACAACTCAAAGAGAGAGAGAGAGAGAGAGAATTGAATTGAATTGAAAAAGGTTGGTTTTATTTTACGGGTTAGATTAGGACAGTCCTGCCCTGGTCATACATGGCGACTCTGCCTTGTGCTACTTTGAAACGACCCGTCACTTTCTTCACTTTCTTTTATTTTTTTTTAATTTAATGTATAACAAAATTCTACTTCTAGAAGAGGGAAAAATTAATACAGCAATGTCAATTTTGTTCTAAGAATATTTGTTTTTCATTTTATTTTTCAAGAGCTAAAAATCAAAATTTGATTTTCTTTCTATATATATATTTTGATAGCTTAATTATGTCACAAGTCTTTGAAATTTGGGGTACTTTTGTCAGATATCCTTATTTTTTATTCAATGTCTGATTCCCCGAAGTTACTTCTGGGTTTGTAATATACCCTACTACCAATTCTGACCAATTTTGATGACATGTAACATCAGAATTCTGGTCAGACGCAGGAGGTTAGGCACGTGGTGCCCCACGTGCGAAAATCCTTTTTTTTTCTTTAAATTAAAAAACTAAAAAACTTAATATTTTTATATTTTTAGTTAAATAAAAAAAATAAAAAAAAAGGATTGAAGAGAGAGGTCGTTTTCGACCATGTGACATCAAGCGACACGACATGACCAACCCCTTGCGTCTGACCAAGATTCTGATGTTACATGTTAGCAAAATTGGTCAGAATTGATAGTAGGAGTATATGACAAACTCAGAAGTAACTTCGGAGAGTCAGACATTGAAAAAAAATAAAAATAGTTGGCAAAAGTACTTCAAATTTCAGGGACTTATAACATAATTAAGCCTATTTTGATTGCACTTGAAAAAGGTATTCACAAAATAATATGTCAACTAACAAAAAGTGTTGCAAAGTAAAATATAATTTGGCTTATTAAAATAATATATTATTTTTTATATAAAAGGACGTGTATTCGAGCTGTCACGTTTATTGTTAGAGTTTTCCTCGCATCAGAGCAATTGTAGGTGAATAATCATTATCTCTAACCAAAATTACAATTTAAAATTAAATAAATTATTCAAGTTTTTTCAAATCATCATCTTCATGTAAAATCATTATCCTCAACAAAAAATTTAAATTTTAAAATTAAATAGATTATTTAAGTTTTTTCAAATCATTATATATATAATAGGATTTGGTTTTATGCTTGATGTGAGTGGTTTTTTTTTTTCACCTTCAATTTTTTTTCCCACCTTCTAATCTTTAGAATTCTCTTCTCCCATTATTTTGTCCATCGGTTTCGCTCATCTTAATTTATATTATCTGATCTTTCAGAGCCACAAACGTAATCAAAAATAATATAATTCTCTCTAATTTGCTTCTATGATAATTTTGTTTATTATAACATATGAAGAGTTGTTTCACCATGTACTTCCTCCAATCTCATATATATATATATATATATATATATATAAAAGTAACATTTTTTTTATTTATTACTTCAATAGGTATCTAAACATCAATAAAATGGAAGTATCTAATGCTTATTACTATAACATTCCCTCTTTTAATTTGTGTATTGTCATATGTTCAAGGATAAAAGGAAATTATTGACATTACATTTTAGCTACATTAGAGCATCCACATCAGTGAACCAACCAAAATTTTGTCTCTAAATGGATCTCACACATTATTTTATTATTCTTCACACTTTCCTATACTTTTAGGGACAATCACATTTTTTTCCACACCCATGAAATCACTTTTGTCCTTAAAATTGGGACCCACACACTACCTCACACTCTTAATATTTTACAATAAATTAAAACCACTATCAACTAACTATATTTTTCCCACCAAAACTACACACTCTCCCTCCACCGCCACATGCGTCGATCTCCCTCCCTCCCTGCTCAATCGTCGTCGATCTCCCTCCAACACCATGGATCTAGATCTCGGATCTCCCTCTCCCTCCACCGCCATGGATCTACGATCTCCGATCTCTACCGCCAGTGATTGGTTTTTGTTTTTTTTATCGTCTTTCTTTTTTTTCTATCTCACTACTTTCATATTTTTGTTGGTTTATTTTCTTTTTCTTTTTGTAATTTCGTTTTTTTTTAATGTTGATGATGATGAGTTTATGTTTATTTTTGGTTGTTGATGATGCTGCTAAAATTGTTGTTGATGAATTTTTGTTGTTGATGAATGATGATGAAGATGAACTGTTGTAGTTGATGACCGTTTCCTTCTCCCTTCATTTTAGCATTTTTTTACTCCATTTCTCTCTCCTTCCTCTATTCCCCTCTAACACTGTCAGTGTTCCAAATTAGTTACAATATCTAATTAGGGACTAAAAGCAGATGCTCCACACTTGTTCCAAAATTAGAGATGGTCCCTAAAATTTTTAGGGATAGAGCATCCACACCAGTGAACCAAAATTTTGTCCCTAAATGGATCTCACACATTGTTTTATTATTCTTCACACTTTCCTATACTTTTTGGGACAAACACATTTTTATTCCACACCCATGAAATCACTTTTGTCCTTAAAATTGGGACCCACACATTACCCCACACTCTTAATATTTTACAATAAATTAAAACCACTATCAACTAACTATATTTTTCCCACCATAACTACACACTCTCTCACACATTACTCACTGCACAGTGTACTCACGCACACACGCTACACAACACACTCCTCCACTCACACACACACACACACACACCTACACAACACACTCCCTCTACTCCACACATGATCTCTGCTCACACACACACACTCCCTTCACTCCACACCGACTCTCTCTCTCTCCTTCTCTCTTCAATCCTCCCTCCACTCTCTCTCTCTCCCTTCTCTCAAGCCCCTCGTCGTCCTCCTCCTCCACTCCCTCCACGCTCTCTCTCTCTTTTCTCTCAAGCCTCCTCCACATGCACGATCTCCCTCGGACGTCGATCTTGTCCTCTGGCGTCGATTTCCCTCCCTCCACCACCGGCGTTCTCCCTCCACCGCCATGGATCTACGATCTCCGATCTCCACCGCCAGTGATTGGTTTTTGTTTTTTTTTATTGTCTTTCTTTTTTTTTCTATCTCATTACTTTCATATTTTTTTGGTTTATTTTCTTTTTCTTTTTGTAATTTCGTTTATTTATTTTTTTTAATGTTGATGATGATGAGTTTATGTTTATTTTTGGTTGTTGATGATGCTGCTAAAATTGTTGTTGATGAATTTTTGTTGTTGATGAATGATGATGAAGATGAATTGTTGTAGTTGATGATCGTTTCCTTCTACCTCCATTTTAGCATTTTTTTATTCTGTTTCTCTCTCCTTCCCCTCTTTTCCTCTGACACTGTCAGTGTTCCAAATTAGCTACAATAACTAATTAGGGACTAAAAGCAGGTGCTCCACACCGGTGTCCCAAATTAGAGATAGTCCCTAAAAATTTTAGGGACTACCGATGTGGATGCTCTTATATCTCTCATGGTAAAAACCTTTAATTTATAAATTACATGAATCACATGTATCTTTTATAAGAAAACAATTCTACATAAATTAGATAGTTGAAACAATTTACATTGCCATCTCATTCTCATCACTTGCCTTCATTATTTGTTTTCCCATTTTCTGTTTTCTTTGCTTAAAAACTACTCTTCTCTTTGCTACTT
This sequence comes from Crotalaria pallida, assembly GCA_037953625.1. Lineage (NCBI taxonomy): Eukaryota > Viridiplantae > Streptophyta > Magnoliopsida > Fabales > Fabaceae > Crotalaria > Crotalaria pallida. Next base: position 96,495,279 of record CM075655.1, read on the forward strand.
GCCCTTATTCTTGCTATCGCTGTTATGGAGATAAAATATGATGAATTTAAGTCCGTTGTTCCTTTGATTTTGGGCTCTGCTTCGCTGGAATGTTCCCGGGTTCATCAATCCAGGATAGCCAATGTCGATGGAACTGATGATGTTGATGGATGAATATGCAATACCCTTATATAAGGGTGGGTTCTATTAGATTATTCCCCATTATTTTGTTATGATAAATGTTTTTTAGGCTCTGTTCGGCAACACGAGCTAGGAGCTTTTTAGCTAGCTAGGAGCTTTTAGATTCAGTCAATAAGCTACTAGACCCGTTCGGTGAACACAAATTAGAAGGAGCTTATAGCTTTTAAAAAAGGAGCTTGTAGCTTTTGAAAGCTAGCTTTTAGAAAGCTACTTGAAGTAGCTTTCTAGAAACTAAACTAGCTTTCAATAATTCATATACCAATTATACCCTCAAACAAAATTTAAAATTATTTTACTACCCTTTAATTAATTATTAATTATAATTTAATAATTTTTTTATAATTAATTAATTAACTACATAATTAATAAATAAAGAAAAAATGAATTTAATTAAGGCTTAATTAATTATAATTTAATAATTTTTATATTTAATTAATTAATTAATTAAATATCTATTTAATCAATAAAGAAAAAATTTGAAAAAAATTAAAATAATAAAATATTGCATGTCCTTTTTTGTCATTTAATAATTTTTAGCTACTTCAAAAGCTAGTTCTGCCGAACAACACTATTTTAAATAGTCAGCTAAACAGCTATAAGCTCTCAGCTACAAACTCACAGCTCCTAACTAGCTTAACAGCTAGAAGCTAGAAGCTCATAGCTATAAGTTACAAGCTCACAGCTACAAGCTAGTTTTGCCGAACATACCCTTAATCTAATTACACCGACTAATTATGCTCATACATTGCACCAACTAAGTCTGCATGCTTGATTTCTTGAAACCAATTAAGTTTGCATGACTGATTTCAAGAAAATTACAAAAAGTTGTATAATTGTGATGGAATATATCAATGCAGAAAGCTAATCATCATATTAACCTTTATACAAGTTATATCAGGTTGTTTTGAGAAAAAAAATATGAACTTTCAATAAATCATATTTCATTTTTATCATTTTTTTTATTAAATTATATTATTATTTACCCATTTCAGTCATTTAACATGTTTAAATTAGTTGCATAGTTTGTTTTGCCAAACAGCTCTATTTCAATAAGCTAGCTACTCCATCCGTTCCTATTTATCTGTCTTATTTCAAACAAAACACATCCTTTAAGAAATTCAATCATTACTTACATTTTCAATACATTAATTATGTTTTTTCCCACTATACCCTTTCTCTTTCCGTAATCATTACTTTTTCTCCATTATTTACGAAAACCAATACCCTATTAAATAGGGGTAGACATGGAAAATAACAATTATTATACTCTTGAAATCATCAAAAGGACAGATAAAAAGAAACAAAAAAATTTCTCCAAAAAAGGACAATTAAATAGAAACGGAGGAGTATACATCTATAAGTTTCTAACTATAATCTCACAGCTATAAGTTAAGTTCACATCTATAAACTCATAGCTATAAGTTAGTTTTGCCAAACAAACCTTACCCAAAGCAAATGCTCCTAAAACATAAATATGGCCATACGAAGTGAATAATTTTATACTAGCCATAAATATCAAATTGGTCCATAAAATATTGATTTCTTTGGAATTAGTTTCTACATTTTAATTAAATTTTTTTATTTTGGTTTATGCCGTAAATTTTGGTCATTATATTTTCGGGGTCTGAAGGTTTTGGTCCTCCGTTTTTCCCTTACATTTTATTTTTGGTCCTTGTCCCATTTGATCACCCCAACATTTTTGGTCCAAAATTAGCAACAAAGACCAAAACCAAAACAAAACAAAAAGAAAATACAAACAAAACAAAAAAAAAGTTATATAAAATGACCAATATGATTTTTAAACCTTTATAGAAAAAGGAGCAATTCAATCAATTTTTGAGACCCCAAAACACAAACTAGCGGGATAACCAAACAAAAACATGAGGACAAAGTAAATAATTAAATGAAAATGAAATCAAAGAACATCAAAGATCTTCGACAAATCTAAGAACCTGAAATCTTTCAACCCAAAGCTAAAATTAGAAGACAGCAAATGACATTCGAAATTCAGATTGAATGGTTTGGACGAGTCTGAACTTGATGACAAGAACAATGGACTTTACACGAACTATGTTCTTGAACAGTGAAAAAGATAGGATTAGATAGGTCTAGAGATTCTATTCCTTTTTCCTTTTTTATGAGTTCTAAATTAAATTAGTTCTGAATGAAACGAGTTAAGGCGGATTCCCTTTGTTTGTTAAGGTTTTTTTTTTAATCTAATTAAAATGTAAGTTCTTTTTTCATCTAAAAAAATAAAAAAATAATATCTTAAAAAATAAACAAAGTTTTCGACAGATACAATCCTTCAGATCGAAGGCATAGTTTTTTGGTTATAATTATATTTATTTTCTAAATGAAAATTAATTTTCTAACAAATAAATCCATCGAAAAATAGGAAAAATCAATTAAAAGTTTTTCGACGGATACAATTTGTCCGCAAAGAGTCAAAATTGAATTAAATATGTTCAAACAATAGTTTTCGTCAATAATACCAAAATTGCCGATATATAAAATCCATTGAAAAATTTGTCAAAAAATACCTATTGTTCTCCTAGTGAATCAAAAATAAATTTAATTTAAAAAACTTGTACTTGAGATAATGCTTATTCTTTGTGAATCTTAAACTATTTCAAGATGACACCCCTTTTCTACTTGAATAAAAAGATTTCCTTTTAAAAAAATCATGGTGACAAATTAGTCTCCTTTTCAACTTGAATAAAAATATTTCCTTAAAAGAAGCTTAAAAAGATTTTCTTTAAAAGAAAACGAAGCAAAATCACACGCACATAAATCTTTGAACCATATTCAAAGTGACAAATAGCAAAATCACACGCACATAAATATCTGAACTATACACAGTGACAAATCGCAGAGATAAAAAGATTTCCTTTTTTGCAGAGATAAAAAGATTTCCTTTGAAAAAGGAAATTACACTTGACAAAATTGATCAAAATAATTCTATCCTAAATTATAATCTTGCTGTAATGATTTCCTATCTAAGTATATAAAAAAAAGAATGTGCTAAGATTTGATAGACATCTCCTTGTAGATCTTCCTCTCTTTTTATCATCTCATTGTTTTCTTTTTTTTTTTTTTTTTTACACGGGAGGTCTGAGACTAGAACTCATGATCTGGGGACTAGAACCCATGATCTGGGGAGGGGGAAATCCTAAATGTCCCTGCAGCCACCAACTGGGCTGTCTTACGCGGACCATCTCATTGTTTTCTTCTTCAAACTCTTTCGTTCTTTTCTTCGTCATCAATGTTCAAACTACTCAAGCATTTCCTTTCTTATTTTATAATTATATAACTAAGATACAAAATGTAGACAATGATACTACTAATGTATTCAAGACAAACCACGATAGGTTGTTGGGTCTTAATAGGTCCACTATCATGATGGGTATAGGATAGGTCTTGTTATTATTGCTTAAGATTACAGAATAAAGTATCTCCTCATATGAGGAGATAACTTCTCTACTTAAACCGCTAAAATATTGCCACATGTCTCAATTTTTTTAAAAGTTTTTTTAATTATTAAAAAAAAAACAATTAACCAAACCAAATAAAAAACAATTGCAACTTAAAAAATGCAGTGTAGAGAGAATTGTAGAGCATAGAGAAACGAAGAGCCACCAGTTGCAATCACCGGCGAGCCACCCGGCGAGAGCCAAACACTCCCGCACCTGCCCACAGCCACCGCCACTATTGCCCACCGTTAGCAGCCACATGATTAGGGAAAATAGAATTAGGATTAGGAAAATGGACCGGAGGTGGCGGTGGCTCAACGGTGGCTAAATCTAGTTTACCTTCAATGAATGTTGATCACTTCCCTCCCATGTCTTGAGGGAACATTGACACATCAAAACCGAGCAAAACATGCAAATTAATCTAAATTCCAGATTCTTGTATTTGAGTACCGCACAATGCAATACTCTCTCATTTGATTACTTATTTCCAATTTTTTTTCAATTCTTGTATTTGAGTACTGCACCATGAAATAAAAATGCTAAGAATATAAAAAGCTCTACGCAGTGATGATCGGGAAATTTTTCACTGTTTTCCCTAATTTCTAATAACTATCATTTGATTCTTCGATGCCATATAGTTTTTTCTTTGCCTCTGCTACTCTCCAATCTCTAAGTTTCTAACTCATTCGTTGTTCTGTTTCCGTCTTGGCGTATTCTCTGTTTCCTTTATTTTTTTAATTTGTTTTTAATTTTTTTTATCCATGTGCCATGTTTTTAGTGGTTTAAGTAGAGAAGTTATCTCCTCATATGAGGAGATACTTTATTTCTGTTAAGATTATTAAGTAATTAAATAATTGTTAAATCTAGAATATTTCTATTTTTAAGATTGTGCTACTTGTGCAGTCCTTATTACTTCTAAGGTTTACTATTTCATCTTATAAGCATTGTAATCCTTATTCAATTCAACAATCAAGCAATGAAATGAATAATTAATTTTAGTAGTTTTTGTTATCTTCTTTAAGTGTAGTTTTTAGTGTTCTTGATAGGTGAGCTTTTTAGCTTCCTATCAATTGGTGCTTTCATCCTCCTACTAAACCTCCCACCATGGGCAATCATTCTTCATATCTTCATTTTCAGCCACCCTCATGTTATCAATCACAGGAAACCAGACCTCATCATCGTCGCTACAATACTTTTCCTTTCCACCATGGCCAAATCCATAATCATCACCAAAACCACCCTCTTATTCACCATCCCAAACCTATCAACAACACCTTTACTACTCACCCTCTCAACCCTATTATTCACTAAATACTCAACCTCAAACACATCCCTCTAACCTGTATACTTCATCTCCCTTTCAACCCACGCACCCTAATTTTTCAACAATGGCCAACATCCTAACCACCAAACCTACCACCACAACCTAATTACCCACTCTAGCCATGACCCTTCCAACCACCACAGCCTCAGCCTCTAACTTACTCTCCACCGTCACAGATCTATCAACAACCATCCTATTTTTATAACATATCACAACAAGTTAAGATATCAGATCTACCATGTGCTCAACTGGAAGACTGCAGTTTGCGATTGTTGATGAGAAATCTGTGTGCCATTGTGCTCCCCCTAAGGACATACGGTGCGGTGGACACCCCCGAGATCCATTCCAATAGAGGGACGAGTTAGTTCGGTCGTCGCCATGGACTTCATCACCCAATCTGTTATCTAAAATCACTTCCAGTGACAGAAATGGGAAAGAGTAAGAGAACTCCTTCATGCTCCGCCGCATACCACCGTGGGAACCATTTTTTCGCCGCAAGCTCCGCCATGGAGACCATCGTTTCCACCGTTAGGCTTAGCCTCTGACAAGAACAAGGAGAGAGAGGAGCAGAGTGCAATGTCTCATCGAGAGCCACCGCGGATACCACTTTCTCCGCTGCTAGCTCTGTCATGGAAACCACTGTTTTTGCCACTAGTTGTTGCCTCTAGTGCGAAAATTAAGAAGGAGAAAGAGCAATTGGTCGCTTTTACAATTTTAAGCTTTAATGTAAAAGGTTCCTTTGAAAGCTCTAATGGTGTGAAAGCTATATTGACAAGAGAAGCAAAAATTGGATTTGAAGTTTCTTCAAGCAAAGAATCAATTATGGAGAATAGAGAAAATGGGTTTGACATCTTAGCTGCGATTTTTACAAGGGATTTGTTATGTGAGTGTAAGACAGCTAACATCCCACTAATTGAGATGCAACAAGAGCCGTTGGATTCACATCAAGGGAAGCCTCTCATTTAAATCACATGTGCATGGGACCCACATGAAACCAAGTTGGTGGATATTTTTAGGGAATCATTTCTTCCATGCTCTAAGGCCTTGGGAGGCCAACATGCAAAAAGGAATTTTTGATACCTCACAAGTGAAGCCAGTTCAACAATTGAGACAACAAATTATTTTTTTTATGGGACCAAATAATGATAAATCGATAGAATTGCTTAGACCGATGAGCAAATTTAAACTTTTCTCCAACCTTGTGGAGAGGGTTGTCTTTGAAGGGTGTGACAATGATAGGTTATTGGGTCTTAATAGGTCCATTATCAAGATGGGTATAGGATAAGTCTTCTTATTATTGTTTAAGATTATTAAGTAATGAAATAATTGTTAAATCTGGAATAATGTTCATATCTTTATGATTGTGCCACTAGTTATGCTAGGCTTGTGATAAAACTAAGTAAAAGCTAGAGAAGAGATCTTGATAAAATGATAACAGAATAGTTGGGGTTGTTTAGGCTAAGGAAATAGCTAAGTAGCAAGTTGGAAACACCTAGGAGGCGTGCCTAAAGAATAAGGGAGAATAAATGGATAAACGAGGATAGATGGAGAGTTAAGTACACTGACTAAATAGAATAGGATTGAACTTTAGGATAGTTGGAAACAGACACTAGGTGGATAGTATAGAAGTAGGAAGTTAATTAATTGTTCTTTGTGGTTGATAAATCAATTGAGGTTAGAGAAGGGACTTAGCACTAGTAGAAAAAATGGATTTTACATCTATCATTTAACATCTGTTTCAAAAAAATGATGTAAAAACAAAATGCGGTGGCAAACTTGTAAATAAGTTTCTCAACTTAACTTGTAAAAGATGGGGTAAAATGCAAAAAGAAGATGACAAAGCTACATCAATCTCAACTTTTGATGAGAATGATTTGGGTAGAATTAGTTTTAGTAGAATTTGTACTTAGTGGATATAAGAGATTTGGGTAGCATTGACTTAGCATAGTTTTGGTTAAGAGATTTGGGTAGCATTGAAATAACATAGTTTTGGTAGAATTTTTACTTGTATTGAAATTATTGGTAGTTGTATTGAAATTATTAGATATATATATATATATATATTTTGCTTTTTGGATTCAATTGTTTTAAAATTTTATTTTTGGTAGTCAAAGCAAAGAATGCAGGTCACTAGATATATATAAAAATTGCAAAAAAAAAAAACACATTTTGCATCTGTTATTTGCAAATAACTGATGCGAAAAGTGCACTTTTCACATCTGTTAAAAAAATAATAGATGCGAAAAGTGTACTTTCCGCATCAGTTATTATACTTTCTACATCTGTTATAAAATAAGTGATGCGGAAAGTATACTTTTCGTATCAGTTATATGTACTTTTCGCATCAGTTTTAAAAAGTGATGCGAAAAGTCATAACTATCTACATCTCTCACAAGGACATCATTTCCAAAACAGATGCGAAATGTCTTAAAAAATATATGTGAAATGTCCGATTTGCAGTAGTGTAGGCTTAATGGAATTAATTGAGGTTAGCTAAAGTTGTAATACCCGCAATTTCCTCAGTTATTTTCTTTATTTAAAAAAATAAATAGAAATTTATTTATTTGATTTATTGAATGGAATTTTATTTCCATGATTTAATTAAATTAGTATTTGATTTGATTTTTTTCATGAATTTATTAAATTGTAAATTTTTGTTTTTTTAATTATTTAAAAACCGTGGAAGTATATTTATTTTATTTAAATTAGATTTTTATTTTGTACTTCCTTTAAAGTGGAGAAGGAAAATTTTATTCCCATCTCCAATGTGGTGTACGGCCAAGCCCTAGAGTAAGAAGAAAAATTTTAAGTTTAGAGCCAAAATTCAAATTCAAATATGTCTTAATTATTTGTCTTCTCCATAGATCACTTTAGGGACAAAGCATTAACTACCCCACTTAATTATGTCTCCCACTAAGTTAAGTGTCTTAAAGCCTAAACTATCCAAAATTGCCAAAGAACCCCGCTTGCCTCTTGGGTTATTCAAACCCCTCTTTTTTTATGGAAGACCCCAACTTAGTTTCCCTATAAATACATATCCCATGCCCTTAAGACCCCCTTATGCTTCATGACCCTTAAGACCAAAAAAAAAAAAAAATAGAAAGAGGAGGTGAGAAGAAGAAGAGAAATCGTGGAGAGGAGGAAGAAGGAGGAGGAGAAAGGCTTGATTTTCTTGCTTGTTTTTGTTTTCCCATTGGGTAATGATCTTTTAGCTTGTGTTCTTTCTTCTTTTCTTCTTATTTTTTTTCGGTTCCCATATGTTCAAAGTAGGGTTTTTGTTGTTCAATGATTAAAAGCTCTTGCATGTGTATTTTTAAGCTTTCTCTTGCTTTTATATACTTGATTATACTTGGATTGATGATTAAAAACAAAAAAATGAACATGCACCATGACTATGATGCTCACGGTTTTGACCCCCTTTGTGTTCAAAATAATTTTTTATCTTTGATTTATGTTTATATGCTTGAATATAAAGTGTATTAGTGTTGTTCATGAATATTATGTTGATTGATTTCAAAAAAAATCCTTGTTTTTTCTATGCATGCCACTGCTAGGGTTTAGAAAGAGGGAAAATGATTTTATTCTTACATGCATGTAATTGATTGATGATCCTTGATGTATGTTTGATGTGTTTTTCGGTTTGTAATTAAAAATGAATGATTAAATGAAATTTTTGCTTTGATCATTTATCCTTGAGGCCATTTGGTTTTTAGGTCTAGGAAAATGCATGTGTTTTCTTGATAAAAATTTCTATATGTTCTTGTTTTATATGTGTGAATTCGGCCTAAGTATGAGAAATGAATGAATGATTTTTGTTTGATAAAATTTATGTGCCCTTGTTCATATGTGTATGTTTATTCGGCCAAGAGAGAAAAAGGCATGAAATGGTTTTGCTTCATGAAAATAAAAATGGTGTTTAAGTGCCTAAAATAAATTATGATGATTTAAGTGTTTGTATTTGAGATTCTTAGTTTATTTTCTTGCTCTATTGGGCCATGCATTGTGAATATGCTTAGGTAAATTTTGTTTCATGAAAATAGGTGTGCGTGTTAACGCTTGAGAAGAGTTGAGTTGCTTTAAGTGTTTGAAACTTGTATATATTTGGTTTGTTTTCCTTTAATTAATTCGGCCATGCATGTGGTTATGATGAAATGATTTTTATCTCTTGAAAATGGACTTGCAAGTTGAAGCTTTGGAATGATTAAGTTGATTTGAAGTGTTTGAAGTTTGTATTTGTGACTTATTTTGGTTTGTGCAATTCGGCCTCTTTGGGTAAGAATAGGTAAATATGAAAATGAAATTGTTTTAAGAATGATCATGTGTTGTATATGTGATTTGGTGTTAGTTAATCGATTATATGTTTGGGTTTAATTGAAAAAGTGATGTTTTGATACTTTAAGGAATGTTAGAAAAATTTATAGACTTTGGTTTGTGATGATGCATGATTCGGCCATGATATGTTTAGAAGGATAGGAATTTATTTTGTTAAAAGCCTATTGATATTTGAAAAGTGTATGACCTGTGTGAAGCTAAAAGCTAAGTGTTTGTTGTTGTACATGTTTATTTTAAATCAAATGATTGAGTTTGAAAGTGAATGAATTATTTATAAAAGTGTTGCTTGATGCTTAGTGTCTATGCGCTTGCTTGTTTAGAGTTATAAAATGCATAGAGTAACATGAGCTATTTGATTATATAAATTAATTTGCTAAGGTTTTTTTTGTCGTTAATAAAGTTAAGTGATAGTTGAAGAGTATGTGTTTACGTGCCAAACTTGTAGGAAGTTAAGTGATTTTGTGCTTGTTTGATTTGATTTAATTGAGATTGTGAATTATGTTTGGTGGCTGTCCTAAGGCTTGTTTTATGATAAAAAGCTTAAATTTTAAAGTGCTTAAGTATTTGAATTGTGTTGAAGCATGTTTGGAAGCAAAAAGTACTTTTACGGTGTTTTTGGATTTTCAAAAAAATGATTTTGGGGACGAGCTCTTTGCTGTCCAGAATTTAATTGAATTGTTTTTCAACTTTGAAATTGTGTTCAAGTGATTTAAAGTATAGTTTTCGATTGGAATGATTTGAGAAAAAGGATTGTGTTTTGTTTTACCCGAAATGACTTATTTTAAGTTTTAAAGGGTTAGTGCAAGTGATAATGAACATATATATTATTTGGAATCTTATATTAATACGTTAATGTTTAATTTGAGGAACTAAAGGTATTGCTCTCGATTGTGATCGTGGGAATCAAAGTTCTGTGGATCCTCAAAGAGCTTTTGTTCGTAATCAAGGTGAGAATAATAGCTTTTCTGGAATGTATGTCATGTTTAAATGATTTTAGTTTCGATTGTTTAAATCGGAACCGTGATCAGGCAAAGGTCAAGTAGTGTGAGGGCAATTGGTCTATTTGATTGTTTGGCTCCTCTCACAAAAGACTAAAATCACTATTGTATTTATGTGCTGCTGTTGATTGATTTATGTGAACATGAAAATATGAATATATTATGTCTGCTCATGCATGATGATTCATCCTATTTTATTATGTTCAACATGATGCATGACCATTAAAAAATGAAAGTATACGCGATGAACTGATGGCTAAAAGTTTGAGTAATTAATTAAAGGAAAGTGATGAAATGTTAAAAGACATTAATTATATTCTTGTTTTTTTTTTGTTCTCTTGTAGTATCCAAGTGACTCTTTTATAGGGTATTAGAGGGGCATAAGAGTAATAGGGTAAAACTTGGTGGCCAAGTTTTAGGGGATGTGCTAATGTCCGTTCTCACAGTAAGTGAACCAGTGGATGAGCGAGGTGAGCAGTGAGTTTGTCCTAGAGCAGACTTATGGGTGAGTGTGGTCTATGAGCGGTCGGGTAAGTGAGCGGCTTTGTCCTAAGACATCTTAGGTCTTAGAGCGTCATGGGTATCAGAGCGTCCCCGTCCCTTATCTATAATGAGAGCGCTTTGTCAAGGCATGAACACCTTGTGCGCTTTCCTCCATCCAAAACCTTCCAAACCACGTAGTCCATGAAGTTCCTAACGATAGTGGTACCGCCGATGTGTCATCCTACACCAAGGCGACATGGAGTAAGATTGCAGCAAAACCAAACATTGCATCCTTCGTTGCATTTTGTCGACTCCGTGATGTAAGGCTTTATATCCATGTAGCTGATGTTAAATGAAATTACAATTATTATTTGAGCAATTTGGAGTTGACCTACACATTAAGTTAGTGAAAGCACACAAGTCATCAGTAGGCAGCTACACAATATACATTACAAAGATATTACATAATATCCAAAAGAAAAAAATTAAAAATCACGATGATCTGCTTTATGTAATGTAAAACATTTGATCCATGTTTGAACATGATATCTCTATATATGCTTACAAAATACCGACAGGCGACAGCTTATAATACCTTGAAGAAGCTAAGCATAAAGTTAAATTAAACTCTCAAATCACTCCTTAAATAAAAAATACATTTTTAATAAAAGAGTGTATGTATAGTAGTGAAAGTCTTGACTTATTTTATCACACTTTATATCAGGGACGGAGGATAATAAAAGCAAGTGGGAGCACCTGCTCCCCCTCAGATTTTATATAATATATATCTACTAATAGCAGTAATGACGTGAACTAACACATTTGCCTCAGTGGTTCTGTACTTTGGTGGATTGAGGCATGTCGCAGGCTCGAATCTTGCATAAGCCACCAATTATCCAGTTCAGTTTCGAACACTAGACCATAGAGACAACAAGGCAAGGATAATGTGCCACTGGACTGCAAGGACCCCTGTGTCAAATTGTTTAAAATATACTATTTATTATCATATATTAATAGAATTTTAGCACCTCCTAAAATTTTCCTCAAGCTCCGCCACTGCTTTATATAAAAGTCATAAGGGAATTTTTTTTTTCTTTTAATGAGTTTATAAATTAGTGAGGATGGATATGAAATTTTCCACCTGATTTCCGAAACATATAATGGACATAAATTCTAATAAGTGATTAAGCATAACCTTATGAAATTTTTGCTTAATTGGTTGCAGTGAAAGCTCTTTCTTCAAGCACTTACAACTTTTGAAATGAACCCATTATTGAATTTTTAATCTCTAGCTTCAAGCTCTTCTATCATACTCTTTCTGACTCGAATTATAAGCAACAAAAAACATACTTCTCTTTATTAAAATATAAGCAAAATGAATTAACTTTATTAAATTTTGTTCTATTCCCAATGCCACTTTCGTAAAACATCTCTAAAAAATTGTAATCTTAATTAATTTTTGTTTCATTCCCAATACTACTTTCCTAAAATACCTCTATTTTTTTATAAATTTGAAAAAATTAAATACACTCAACTAACTTCCTTAATAAGCATAAAAGTGATTGAAATTGCTTATAATTCGAGCCGAAGAAAATATATGATATCTAAAGCAAACTAATATATTTTGTCAATAAGCTGCAGCATAACCACTTGAATAAACTAAATTATAACCATCATGACACCACATCCTATAAGTTTCTCAAGGACGTAATTTCTTGTTTTGAGCCAATAAAGTCTTCCATTTTTGGAATACGTTAAATTGGTCTCTAACTTTGTAAATATCGATCAATTTAATCTGATATTTTCAAAATTGTAAATTGGTTCATGAGATAGGAATATGATAGTCATATTAGTCCCTAATGTTTGTGACTATCAGTGGTCCTTAACATGGACTAACACGTCATTTTGACAAAAAAAAAACAAAAATAAGTATGTATCGATCAAATTAGTTTCTAAGATTATCGAAATCAATCAAATTAATTCCGATTTTATGAACTATTAATGTCAAGAATTAATATAAATAATGTATATCTATCTCAAGGACTACTCTGAAATTTCGATAATCTCAATATCTATGCCACAAAGTCCAACAGTAATCCAACGTATTACTCAATAAAAAATATCACAATTTTATTTAAAAAATTCAGAATTTTTCAATGTTGTACGGACAGCTTATACAGTGGTCAGTGGGGTCCATTTCATATCACCCGGACCCTTGATTCTTTAAACTTTAAAGTGATGCGGTGGCAACAATCAAGAGCGTGCACGTATATAAATCCAAAAAAGTTTCCTTCTCTAATCTCTATCACACTTTCTTTTCTCCCCCTCCCTCTCTCTCTCTGGCGCGAAATGCATTACTCTGTCTCCTTCCTCCGCCACCACCACAACACCGCAAACGAAACATTTCACAAACCCGCATTCATTGAATTGAAGCACCAAGAAAGAGAAAGAGAGAGAAACTGAGATCGTAAACCCTAAACCATCTCTCATAGCTACAAGATTATTCTTGTTTTTCGTTTCTCAGGAACATTTATGATTGAATTTTGTAGTAACTTGAGAAGCTCAGAGCATGTTTTGATCGGAGAATATTTTAGCGATCTATGGCGGATTCTGACGAAAGAAAATCTGTTGAGTCGGAGTACGAGAGCGACGCCGATGGAGTTTCGCCGTTGAAGTGGAGAGCTCGGAGGACCGAAGCGAGCGACGAAGATGACGACGGCAGCGAGGAGGTGAAAAGAAAGTTCCGATGGGGAACTTGTTGTGAGGAATCGGAATCGGAATCGGAATCGGAGTGCTATGAAGGATTACCGAAGTGCGTTGAAGGTGGAATTGTTACTGAACTTGAAGAAGTGAGCCAAGAAGAAAATGGAGGAGAAGAGGAAGAAGAAAAGGTTCAAGAAACGGTGCGTTTTAGGGAGAGGAAAGAGGAAAAGGTTTTGAGGCCTGATTTCGTGCCTAAGTCTGGTTCGTTCTACATGCATGATGATCGCTTTCGAAGTAACCGCCGCTATGGCAGACGAAGGTATTAATTCAATTTTCATGAGTAATGATTATGCGATGCATGCAGTGTTTTTTATGATCTATTCAGATGCATAGTGTGTTCATTGTTTATGGCTTGAAATTTTTTAGTTTATTGTTCTAGGGACAACTTGCAAGCTTCAATTCTGCAAACTAAGTATTTTTATGCCTAAAATATTTCAAAGAAAAACTAATAATCTAATACGAATCACATACACTTAAAAAGTTAAAATACTGATCGTTCCCGTTCATGAGTTATGTTTATATTCTTGACTTCTTGTTATATTCTTTAAGTTTATGTACATAGATTAAGGACCATAAATAAAAAAAAGGAAAGATTAAATAATATTAAAAAAAAATTGGATAAGAAAAAATATTATAAAAAATTAATATATTTTGACTAAAATATTCTTATTTGATCATGGAAGAAAGAGTGATAATATATGTATGAAAATTGTATAACATTGAAGAAGGATGAAGAGATTGATAGTGAAAATGAGAATGTGATATATAAGAGTATAGTTGGAAAAAAGAAATATAAATGAATAATGGGTTGAATATATTTTTCTATTTTTTTTTCCCTTTCTCTTCTTGAACTTTTATACCATATCACACTAATGAGATAAATGTTACAGTAGCATTTTCATTATTTTTTTGGTTATAAATAGCATTTTCATTATGTTTACAAAGATTTATATTAACTTTTAGATCACTATTTTTTTTCTTTAAATTTAACCATAGATCTAATTCTAAGGGGTAAGTATAAGAACCAAAAGAGGACAAATTTTGTTCATAAAAAAAGGATAAATTTTATTTGGAAATAGTCTATTTGAAGGGACTAAAAAAATTTATGTTTTTAGTTTTCCAATAAAACTCATCCTTTCCTTATCTCCTTAGTTAATAAAATCCTTTAATTTAAGATTAGTGATGTTATATTAATCTTATGCAAATTTTATGTCTTGAATCCAGTAATTGAAATTTCCTGTATTCTATATCCATGCATTCGTGTTGTATCTTATTTGTGTCTCGTGTAAGTCGTTCCTATTCTTTATAGCCATTGTTAAGTGAATAATCCTCGGGCACCGTCACCTTATACTTATAGTTTTCTTTGATGCATCATGTTAGAACGGTTTTGATTTATGTATGTGTTGATCACTTGTAATTAGAAAATTAGAAATATTAATGATAGAATATTCTGGTAGTATTATACAATAAACATTATGTGAATCGTATGTACAGCTTAGTGCTTTCTTATCAAGCCTGCTAGTTAAAAGTATTACCCAGTGTCCAGCAGCGATCATTCTCACATAAAGTGAGCTCTTCCAAAACTAAGATATTTAAATGGAGCCATGCAAGTATTCAACTACAATTATATGTTTCCACGTATTAGATCACGCTCTCTCTTTCGCGCTGCATTGCTCTTTTTTTTCCTTAATCACTCTTAATTGGAACAATAAGCTAAATTTATAAATCAATAGTGTTCTGATGATTCTCATAGTTTAATCCTTTCTGCACTATTTTTTGGCGAGTGATCAGTATCTGTGATGTTATATGTGCTTGGATCCCCCTTAAATATTTATGTCATCCAGGGTTACTGCGATTGGCAAAAAATTGTGGGACTGTACAGATGAAGAGAAATGGAAGCATGACAAGTTTGAAGACACGACAGTGGAAGAAGCGTTAAATAACAGTTTTCTACATTTTCATTTGAAAGTCTGTTCTATGTGAAATACTCTTTCTTTTGCATTTTTTCATACTTTATTGCCCGACAGTGGTGATGAATAGCATGTTTAAGTAGCATGAATATGATCAAATCTGATTCACTCTTTCAGGATAACTGTGCTCTGAAGACTCATCATCAACAAGATTCACTCTTTCAGGATAACTGTGCTCTGAAGACTCATCATCAACAAGATTCACTCTTTCAGGATAACATTGCACTGAAGACTAATCATCAACAAAAGAGGAAAAACCGAAGGAAGGGACAAAGATATGCAGAAAGAAACCAAGTTGGAATCGTCGAAAACTTTGGAAATCCGAATAATAAGACATCAAGAATTGTTAAGGGAAGAGGGCCTGTAAAATATAAGGATTGGATCCCTTCATCCAAACACCAATTGTATGTTTACAAATACCACACTTTCTATGTTGATTTCCACTGTGAGTTTGATTCCTATTTTTATTTATTATCATCATCTTATTGTTGAAAATTATAACCTTTTAGCAGTGGAAAACTCAAGGAAAGTACTTCAAGTTCTAGTTCTCATGGAGTGTCATCCTGGGCTTTAGCCATGGATTCTTTGGCTTTGTCTAATTCTGTCACTTCTCCTCAGCTATCAAGAGTTAAACAACCTGTGTCATTTCCCAATGTATTGCTACAAAAGAAGACTGTAAGTATCTAACTTTTTTCAGAGTCGCAGATGAAACATTGATAATCCCATGGTTTATGACAAATACTTTACTAATCAGCCTATTCTCTTTCCCATGTCTGCTGAATTTTCTCCAGGTGGGTGGAAGCATGGAGGGTTACTCTTTTCCAATCCAGCAAATGTATCAGCCTTGTTCAATTCAGAACAGTGACAACAGAATTCCTCAGCCTCAACTGGCGAGGTATGATTCTAATTTGTAGTTTTGTTTTGTGTACTTGACTTTTATAATATATCAATTCTTTTCTCTAAATGTGTTCTGGACTTATTGCACTTGAAAGGCACAAATTTCCAGCCGTGAGTTAAATATCATGCATGCCTTTTTTAAACTGGATCTGAAAATCACATTTATTTGTATATAGTGGACAACAAGAGGATATATCCTAAAACGAACTGGGTGCTTGTCATTGTAGTTGCTTTCAGATGTTGATTTTAAATAATGAGTTATGATATTGAAATATTTATGAAGCATGCTTGTAAGAAACCATTTAATGGAGAAACACCTACTGCTATTGCTAAAAGGGACTTCCTGAACTCACAGCACAGCTTTTTATTGAATGTTTAGCATTTTGCTTTTCTGAATGTGATTTTATGAGGAATATGTTTCAGCGTGTGATAATTTAAACTTTGTATAGGATATTCTGCTATTCCAATTTGCTAATATATGTCTTTCAAGGTAATTTTTAAAATATTCAAATAAGCTTGAGAAACTTTCAAGTTGCAGTAAGGATTACTTGATAAACCTACTTTACGTGCTATCTTTTTTTTTTTTTTTTTAAAAAAATTACAAAAGAATTTCACTTCTTTTTCAACTTCTTCGTATCATAGTTCCCTCTGAAATAGAGACGGCAGTACTGTAACATGAATATGCCCTTAGCGGATAGAAGCAATGTTATTAAAATTTTGTTCCATTTGCTAATTAAGACGTGCATGAAATGGTTTTACATTGGTCCATCATGTTGTTATTCTTTTAAATAAATTTCAGCCCCAGAGCTTATTGAAAATGGATTTAGGCAGAGACTCTCAAGTCAAGCCCCAAAGGCAAGTTGCTGTCTCAGTCTGTGACTGTTGAGTGTGCCTGCATCTGCATATGTGTCACTGATTGCTTCTGATTGATATCCTGTTGATGAGATGAGCCTCTAGAAGAAATGTACACTGTACAGTTTTTCTGTAATTTTGTAACTGAGGTAAGCACGATTACTGGTTTCTCTTTGGTAGGATTACGATTTATGTGCATACCGGAGAGCAACCATCTCGGTAATATGAATGATTAGGCAAAAACAATTAACTATTTTTTGAAGTATATAGTATAGCATACAATTAGTTTTCTTTTCTGAATGAGAAGCTCTTCGGTAAATACGAAATGGAGTGAAATACATCATGCAGTTTTTTCGTCTACTTTCAGGTTAAACACTACTAACGTGATAATGTCTGGTCTACCCAAAAAATTTACACGATAATCTTCAGAAGAGAGAATTTTGATAATCACTCTGCGTCAGAGATAGACTCGAGTTAAAAAACAATGTTTAAAATTCATTTTTTCTTTTTCAATGAATGATAAACATTCTTTAAACTTTATGCCTTTTGTAAATATGTATCATAAATTATTTTTTCTTCTCAATTAGTCCTTAAATTACATACATTTGTAAAATTGGTCCGTCTTTACGTCATATAAAATTAACAATAGAGAACAAACACCACCAAAGTACTCCTATAATATATGCTTATTCTCAATTGATTAGCTCATACACTGCACCCTCCATGTATAAGATTTTTTTGGGTTTTTTATTTTGATTCTATTTATAAGATTCTATTTTAATTTTCAGTAGTATTTAATTAGTTTTATCCATGAACATTTTTTTAGATAGTTTTAAAAAAATATATCAAATTTTCACATTTCTAATATCATTAACAAATTTAACTATTTTTTATTGGAGTGAAAAACCCAAAATAGTATACAGGACGGGAGGGAGTGGTTAATACCCTGTCTTATTCACCATTATCGTAAGGCACGGGTTTTGTTCCCTAATGTCGTTCCATTGGTGTAGAGTGGAGACCCTAGTGACTGTTTTAGTCGGTCGGTGGCACAGTGCACCGATAACTATTCTGACTGCAATCCAGGTGGATATGCCCAAAGTGGGGTTTCAACCATGCGTTAAGACAAAAATTATTGGTTTATTTAACTTCTTAATATATTTAATTAGATGATTGCTTTAGCGCACAAATAAAAATATGCTTAGTTATATCACAAGTTTATGAAGTTTGTATTTTTATCATATACTTTTATTTTTTTTTTTGATGTCTAACTTTTCGAAGTTATTTCTGGGTTTGTCATATACCCTATTATCAATTATGATCAATTTTGCTAACATGTAACATCGAAATCCTGGTCAGACATAGGAGGTTGGTCATGTGGTGCCGCGTGGTGTCACGGGCGAAAACGACATCTTTTTCAATTTTTTTTCTTTTTCTATTTAACTAAAAATATTAAAATATTAAATTTTTTAGGTTTTTAATTTAAAGATAAAAAATGATCTTCGCCCACGGGGCACTACGTGTCTAACCTCCTGCGTTTGACCAGGATTTCGATGTTACATATCAGTAAAATTGACCAGAATATGTAATAGGGGTATATGACAAACTCAGAAATAACTTCGGAGAGTCAGACATTGAAAAAATAAAAATAAGGGTATCAGACAAAAGTACCCCAAACTTAAGAAACTTGTGACATATATATATATATATAGACAACCAATTGCCCGTCCGCGGATCAACATTAATTAGTGTATACAAATTGTTTCGTGCACAAATATAGCTCATATGCATAAGGGGAAATTACTTTGCCACCCCATTATTTATTAATGTCACTTCATTAATATAATTTATTCATTTTGTGTCCTTTAAAATAAACTATTTTTATACGAGTCGCAGGGGTTGCTCATGACTTGCGATCGTAACACCCCTTTACGACCCAATCAAAAATTGAATTTTTGAACGAGTCGTAAGGAGGTTTTACGACCTGCAGGTCGTAGGGCTTGCTTACGCCTTACAAGTCATAGCACCCCCACGACCCAATCAAAAATTCAGTTTTTGAATGGGTCGTAAGCAACCCATACGACGTGACAGCTACAGAAAATTGCATATTCATTCCGTTGCTGATTTCTAGCAAACTTGTGAATTGATTTTTTATTTTCAACATGAGATTGAATTAACTACAAACAAATATTTAACAAAATCAAAAAGAAAGGTGCACAAAATGCATGAATTTTCATTTATAATAGTTTATGCCAATGTCTTCTGTTGAACATAGAAAAATTAAAACAACTATTCTGAGCCAAGTAGATATATATAATATAGGTGCAAGTTAAAATACAAGTTTAGAAAATGAAATGAAACCTTGGATTAGTTTATGTTTCGGACCGCTTTGTGCGATAAACAATAATTAATGAAAAGAGATAATGGGTTCGTAAGCTTAGCGAAGCTTTAGGCTTTCATTATATTGAAATGAGATACAGAGAGGTTGATACAAGGAAATGGCTCCCATATTTATGGTGTTTTACAGGGGTATAGGTGTGCGCTTTGGCTTTTACCCTTTCTTCTATGTTATTGATCCTGAGTTTCAGAGGGGGTCTCTATTCCTTTTTCTCTCATTGCACGCTCTCTATATTGTGGTTGCTGTTGATCGTTGTATCTTGAGTATTCTGATCACCCTTGTCCTGGCCATGACGGTGAATGTTGGAGATGTGCGCCCTCTAGCTTTCTCCTTTCCGGGCTTCTTCCTTTCTCATTTCGTTTCCTGTTTTTTCTTTGGTGCCCCTTCTCGGAGGGTGTTTCGAGGAGAGGGTAGTGTATTGTTCTCCTCCATCGAATTCCTCTTTTTTTCTCGTTCTTCCTCTAAGTTTCAGAGGAGAGAACCTTGTGTTTTCGTGTGTATTGTATTATTGTCGCTCTGATGTATTGCCTTTCCTCCGTCTGTGTTCTTCCCATGCTCCCTTCCTTTTTTTCTTTTTTCCTTTTTCTCTTCTCGAGAAGGAGAAGTATCCCCTATTTATGATGGTGCTTCGGACTGGTGGTCCTCGGCTATTTACCCTTGTCCGCTGGTTAATAGCCTTTTCATCATGTGCTCAGGGTATTTTTCCAGCAGCTTTGTCTTCTTTATCGTTCTTGGCTGTGGCATTGATGATTACAGGGAAGGAGAGGGGCTCAAGTCTTACCACTCCTAGCTTTGTCTTGAATAGCCAAAAGATTCCCTCTTGGCTTCCCCTGCAAGTCGTTGGAGTCTTGGGCAGTTGTGTTGCTTTGCCTGGACATGTGTGCGCCTTCCGCAAGCTCCACTTCCCGTTCGCCTCCGCTTATCGTGATCTTCTCCCCAGGTTTCCATGACGCCTGAGACGCTTTGGGAGACCACGCTGTACTTGCTGTCATCAGTACATCTTGCTCTTTCTCTTGGGTGCCTCGTCGGGATGTGTCACCTTAAAGCCTGTCGCCTTGGGCACGTGTCGCTTTGGGCAACTCTTGGAGCTTGCACGCCTTTCTCGGTGTCCTTTATTGTTTCATTTTTTTTTGTTTGACGATTCTTGGGCCTTCATATGATTTGGGCCTTGAAATTTGGGCTACCGAGTATTGAGGTATCAACAATTGCCCCCTTTGCAGTGAGAGGGGAAAGAATTTCCCTTTCAGTGCAAATCCTATTTCTTGCGCTCTCCTTGCTTGCTTCTCCTTTTCTCAGCTCCTTACTCTTCGCTCTTCGCCTTTTCTGTTACTTCTTCCGGTATCGCCTTTGATTTTCTGGGGAAGGCGTGTAGCGGAAGACGCCCTCGTATCACGAGTATTCGTCCCCATACTTCCCCTAGCTTATTAGTTGCTTGGCGGTTTCAGCTTTTGAACTTTGCCATTCAGTGGGGTCTTGTCAACGGGTCATCTACTCGTGAGTCTTTGTATTTTCTCTTTCCTCTTATTCTCCTGCTGCATTCCACGTGTCATCAGGGGGAGAAGGTAATATCCTTCAGTCTCTAGTACTTGCACGTTTCCCCATGTTCCCTCTTTTACTCATACTTTTCAAAACTTCCTCAAACTTTTCAGTTTCTTCTTTACTTCCACTCGTTCTTTCTCTCGTCTGAAACTTCCTCCTTTCACCTTCTCAAGACTGAAAGCTTTTTCTTGTCGCTTCTTAGTTCTTCGTTCTCTTGATCTCCTCTGTCTATCCTTCACCCACTCCTACATTCACTGTTACCATGTTGAAATCGAAGGCTACCGTCCCTCATGCGGTCGAGAACGCTTCCTCAAGCTCTGAGGAAGAGATTCAACTTCCTGGCCCCATCTCTTATTGCTTCATGCAACGGCTTCCCTGCCCTCGTTCTTATCCTGTCGAACCAGGCTACCGCCGTTGGGCTGTGGAGGTGAAGGCGAACTCGCCTTTTGGTCCCGATTTGGGCGATTTCATTGTTGGTTCGTCTTCCAAGGCCATGGTGGTTTTCGAGGATGCCGCCGAACTCATTTCCTCACCTTCCTACAACAAGGACCATTGCGCATTGGGCCCTTCATTGCTCCGTTCTTGTCTTCGCCGCTCAGAGTTTCCTTGGGTGAATGTGAACTTCAACGTCCGCGTGGGAGGCACCAGTGGTTGGCAAGAATGGGTTGATCATGTTTTTGCCACTGATCCTGCTTTTGTGGCTATTTTGGAAAAAGTGGGTATCGCCGCCGCCGTCAAAGCGTCTCCCCGGCTTGGTGCTAACCGCAAGCCCGATGATTTGTTGGTGTTAATGCAGCGTTGGTGCTCCTCTACCCACACCTTCTTGACATCGTGGGGGGAGTTTACTCCAACACTTGAGGATGTGGTTGTACTCTTTGAACTTCCCTCTTTCGGAGACGAAGACCTTGATGTGGAAAACGTTGATGAACGTTTTTCTGAATTATCAGTGCAGCTGAAAGCCGCCTCGGCTCTTAGTGCTAAATATTCTCGGGATCTTTTCAGGCGAAGGCGTGTCTCATACGCAAGGGGCTCCTCTTCTCAAAGGGTGAGGGGTACTGGGAACTTAGTTCCTAGGAGCCGAAGGGCGAATCAACGCTCCTCCCTCAAGTATACTTTCGCTAGCTGGGTCAGGTATTTTTTCGGTGACTTTCACGACGGCGAGTTTCAAGATGGGCCCGTCACAGATTCACGCCTCTGCCGTGTCGCCTTTGTTGCCTTTTGGCTTAGTAGGTACGTGTTTCCTGGACCTCCGTGGGAGTCTGTGAGCCCATGTGTCTTCCTTTTCGCTTGCTCTTTGGCAGAAGGCGTACGCCTTCCTTTTGCTTCGTTCTACTTGGGCGGTCTATATGCTCGCCTAGACCAGGTAGCGGAACAGATGCGGATTTCCCATGGCCGCTTCGAGATCAACTCTTATATTGATTTGACTTTTCTTCAGTATTTCTTATTTGAACGCTTTCCGGATTATGGCCCCGTTAGGCTCCCCCTTGCTACTGGCTTGGAGCCTCGTTCCTGGTGTTGGACGAGAGGGTTTCCAAGAGAGCCTTTAATTTCTCTCATTGATTTGGAAGATAGGTTTGTGTTTCGCCCTTACTCAGACCTCCTGCATCCCCTTTACAATGAGGAAGCTTTTGCTACAAGGAATAACGCTGCTGCTTGTTTTGAGGGGGTTTATGATTTGTGGAAGTTGATTTTGACTGCTTGTTACTTGCCTGGCTTCGTTCCTCTGGACAACAAAAGCGCCCATGGCGGAGCCCTTTGGCCCTGCGTTTATCGCCCTGATCGAGTGGCCAGACAATTCGGGCGTGATCAAGCCCCTTGTGTTCTTGATATTGAGCAGGCTCCTGTAGAAGACTTGGTCAAAATGCTCCTTTTTGGTGCAGTTTCTGAGGCTCCCGCCACCGCTTGTGTTTATGTTTCTCCTTCCCGCGTCGGAGGTGTTTTGAGTACTTGGCTCACTTCTCATGAAGACATTCTTCAGCATCTTCGAGATTTTGAGACTTCTTTATCACGTTCGACTCCTTCTTTGCTGCCCATAGTTTACAATGACCCTTATTTTTGCACCTCTATGAAGAAAGCTAAAGGTAACATCTTGGCCATTTTTCGTTTTTGCCGCTTTCTTTTTTCTCTTGCTTTGCATTTAACTTTTGCCTGGCTTTATTTTCAGCTGAGGGGGATTCGCCCGGCCGCAAGGTTGCTGCGTCTCCCTCTGTTGCCCCCAAACGAGGCAAAAGGAAGACTCCTTCTCAAGGTTCCTCTGTTTCCAAATCTCCTGCCAAGGGCAGTGGTAGTGGCGCCACCAAGTCTCGCAAAAAGAGGAAGGCAACCGCAGCTGTCCCTACTCGCCGGTCTAGTCGTCTACGCGCTTCTGGTATCCGTATTGCTCCTTCTTCTCCAGTTCATGTAGATTTGGTCCAGGATGAAATTAATGAGACCGATTCAGATGATTCTTTCTTGTCCTATGATGATTTCGCCGAAAGGGCGGCGCTGGAGATCATTCTCCAGGTTTCATTTCCTGCTTTTGTTTTTTCTCCAGCCTTTTCATTTTGTTTTGCTTGGGTGATTTTCATAACATTGCTGATCCTCTTTTTCTTTTTTTAGTGCAGGTGGCTCCGGTGGCCATTCCTTGGCGTCGCCTTCATCTCAGTTTCCTGAGAGTGTTCCTGTCATTCCATCTTCTGCTGGTGAGGGTGTTGCCCCCTTTGTTCCTTCTGAATCTGCTACCAGCGATGATTTTGATTCAATGTCCCCGGTTGACACTCCCAAGAGTGTTCCTGTTTCCCCTAAGGGTGTGCCTTCAGAGGCCCCTTCAAGTGCTGCTGACATTATTTATGAGCTTGTTTCTGATACTCCAAGATTTGAAGGCATGTTTGGCGGGATAAGTGCTGAGGTTGACGCCTCTGTCCCTTCGGAGAGCCGAATTGCTGTTAGTGCCGAGCATCTTGCCCCCGGAGACAACACACGTCTTGTTCCTTTGGCTGGTAAGGGTAAAGCTCCTGTTGAGGTGGCTAAAGCCCCTAGGGATGTTATTGATCTTTCTGGCGGGCGCTCTGCACGCGAAACTTCTTATTCCAGGACTCCACTGGTAAGGGCAAGTCACGCCTCCGCTTCTCCAGGGTCTTCTTCAGTTTGTAAGTGTTTTCTTCTTTCTCCTGCCCTGAGTTGGACTTCTCTCTTTTTGTGTTCTTGTCTCATTATTTCTGCATGCATTGCTATGTGCTTTTGCAGCTCCATTTTCTACAGATGATCAGGCTTTGATTGATTCATTTCTTTGTGCTCGCACTTCTTTGATACCTCCTTGTGCTTCGCTTCCTCGTCTTTTCCGAGAGTCTGGTTCTCGCACCTTGTTGCGGATGCTGCATTTGGTCCGCTCGGTTGATGTAGATGACTTGCCATGGGAAGACAAAGTTGAAATTCTGGATTGTCTGTACACGCTCCAGTTTCATCATTACTCCGGTCCTTGGCTTGAGAACGCTATTGCTGGTTTTGAAAGTTTGCGTCCTCCATTCGATGATGCTGAGTTGGTTGATGCTGAGCGTGCCCTACAAGAGCGCCGTGCTCCTTTAGTGTCCCGCGTCAAAGAACTTTCCTCTCAGCTTGACCAAGCAACTTCCGAGTTAGAGAGTCTCGACCAGGAAATCAGAGATTTGGCTACCACGAAGTATTCTTATGAAGAAGTCTGCATGACCACTTCCTTGAATTCTCTCTTTATCATTTAGGCACCGTTTTCGCTGCATGTGCCGCTACTTTTGACATTCCGCTTTTCGGGCTACAGTTCCAGTTGCTACTTTCTTTTTGGCCTCGTGATTTGTATGACTTTGTTCGGATTTAACCTCTGTTGTTTTTACTGCTTTTGAACTTGTACTCTGGGATCTATGACGTCTTTCGTATGTTTTCTCAAGACTGGATTCTACTTTGTATGCTTGCTGCCATGTTGACAATGTTTATGCATGCCTTGTCTTTGTCTTTTCATTTTTTGTTCGCCTTGCGCCCGGGGCTTGCATTTGGAGTATGCACTTTTGCTCTTGTGCGTTTTTGCTGGCTTTGTCGCTTTGGCGGTTGTGGCTTGAACTTCGCCTTGTAAACGTAGTTTTATTTGTGCTTGTTTCTGTTCTTCTATGCTTTTCTCAGCTTTGGTGCTTTTTCTTCAAGTATTCTGATGGCACACATCTCTTCTTTTTTCTTTTTCTTTTCTTTCCTTTTCTTTTTTTTACAACTGGGGCCCTTATGCCCTTAGTGCTCAAGGAAGGTTTTCTTTTCTTCCTCCCTTCTCCACTTTTGTTTTTGGAGCGCACTCCGGGCGCTTCAAACTTGCTGCAGATTTTAGCGGCCCCTTGCATGAAAGAGAAATTTTTTCTCTTTGATGCAAAACTTCTTGAAGGCGGCTCTACTTTTTGCTTTCTTGTTGAGATTACTCTTGACAACTCCATTTTTTGTGATTTTCAGCTCAGCTTATTGGTACTCATGTATCGCTTGGATTGTGTTTGAAGACCGCTAGACTGGATTCGCTCTTGATTTTCTGAATGGACATCGCCTTCTAGTAGCAGCTGCATTTTGCTTTTAGGAATATTAGAGCGCTTTGTGACCCGCTCTTGATACTTGTTTCTGATTCCGCTTTACTTGAAAGGCGTCAAAAAGTACGATTGCTTCAGAAGATCTCATTGCTTGTGACTGTCTGATTATGCTTTCCATTCCTTGAGGGATACGCCTTCATCTTTCTTTTGCAGATATAGTATCGCCTTGGTATGTCCCCCTCAAAAGTGATCCTGAGAGCGTGGCCTTTAGCTTCGACCGCTCAGGAGCCTTTTGTCGCTTGGTTTACCCAGAATTCGAAGTTGTTACCAAGAAGAAGACTTACAAAGGCTCTTGCCTGTACTCTTTCTTTGGCATTCATAGGGAGGGAAGTGATTGCCGCCTTCGATGTAGGCTTTAAACCTTTTAGCTATGGGCCTCGCCTTTGGTTTGTGATAAGCAGCATATTGTTCGGTGAATTGGTGAGCCTTGAACTCTGAACTCGTGTTTTGTTTGTGCAACTTCTTTGTAATCCGCTTTTCTATGCATGCTTTTAATTCTGAGATTCAGCGCTTTGCTCTTTTGCGCCTTCTGAGCCTTCAGATTCTACAGTCTCTAATCTTGTGATTTTTCTGCCGCGGTGAGCGCCTTCTCTTTCTTATCTGCAGCGCCCTTTGGCTCGCAAGCAGGCCTTCATTCTTGCTAGCTTATGCCTATTATGATTTTGCCAAGGTGGACAAAGAGCTTGAAGGAATTACTTTCTTGCTTTTGTCATGTAGTGTCTACTGTTGAGGACATTACTGTGCGCCTTTTGTGGTCGCTGAGTTTTGTGTCGCCTTGGCAGGCTTGGCTCTTGGAAATTTGGGTTACTTGCTTTGAATTGAACTTCACTTTTTGCTCTTTGCATTTGCTGCTTTCACGCTGTACAGTGATGCATTTATGCAATCTTGATATTGTTCTGATGCTGAAATGCGCGCTTTGCTTTATCATCTGATGCACAGCTTCATCGTAAAGCGTTCTTGCAATTTTTGACATCTCCTTTCATTTTGCATATCCTGTACAATCTTTCTTCTTCTTTTTTTTTTTTGAACAGTGGCCCCTCATGTCATCGGTGCCAAGATTTTATCTCAGGGTGCACGTTGGGCACGCTCTCTCTTTTTCTCTCTCTTTTTTTTTGAACAATGGCCCCTCATGTCATTGGTGCCAAGATTTTATCTCAGTGTGCACATTGGGAACGCTCTCTCTTTTTCTCTTTTTTTTTTGAACAATGGCCCCTCATGTCATTGTGCCAAGATTTTTTCTCAGTGTGCACATTGGGCACGCTCTCTCTTTTTCTCTTTTTTTTTTAACAAT
The DNA here is from genome assembly GCA_037953625.1 of Crotalaria pallida. Classification (NCBI taxonomy): domain Eukaryota; kingdom Viridiplantae; phylum Streptophyta; class Magnoliopsida; order Fabales; family Fabaceae; genus Crotalaria; species Crotalaria pallida. Next base: position 96,522,344 of record CM075655.1, read on the forward strand.
GGCCCCTCATGTCATCGGTGCCAAGATTTTTTCTCAGGGTGCGCGTTGGGCACGCTCTACAGATTTTGCCGCTTTGGGCTTCATAAACTAACGAATCGCCTTGGATCTTACGTTAGCCAACCTCTTTTACAGATTTTTCCGCCCGCGTTGAAGACTAGCGCCCTTGTTTCCCGGGACCTCTTCTAGTCTCGCGATATGGCGTACTTCGCCCGCGTCTGTCCCGGAAATTTCTCTTTTTGAGGAGGTCTATCCGGGTACCGCGACAAGGCGCTTGTGCCCACGGTACGGTTCAACACTATTCTTTCTTTTCTTTTTCTTCTTCTCTTCCTTTTCTTTCTCTTTTTTTTTTGAAGTGTTGAACCTCGCGTTCTGGCATTATTGACCCTGTTTGAGGGGTTTTTGATACAGTGATACCTCATGTCATCGGTATCATTTGAGCCCTTTCCGGGGACACCTCATGTCATCAGTGTCGCTTCGAGCTTTAGTATTGGCACCTCTTGTTATAGGCGCTGCCTTGCTTCTGGCTGTTTACTCAATCTTTGATTGCTTGTACTTCGTAGCACCTCTTGTCATGGGTGCTAATTTTCTTTTAGCTCTTCTTGCAATTATCAGTGAGCAAATGCTTGGATTTCCTTATTGGCTTCGTACTTATGCTTGCTTTCACATGATCTGCTTTGACGTGTGGACGAGCTCGGGTGTGCCTTACTTCAGATGCTTTTATTATGATAGATTTCTTGGTTTCTCTTGCGTCAGGGTGCTTTGGCTTGCTTATGAGAGCAGATTGGGATGAACTCAAGATTTTAGCTTGGCAGTTGTTCAATCATCAGGTAAACTGAGCTCGCCTTGGTTATGTTATGTTTGGAACAGTTTTGGGTCAGTCACTTGTACGCTTTTTGGCTTGCTTTCGTCTTGCACCTTGCTCTCGCATCTGATTTAATGCTTCAGTGTTTAAGTATGCCTTTGAATAACATACTTTTCAGGATCTTGTACTCGTACTGGTCATTACAAAGCTTGCATTCGCCCTCACGTAGCATGTACGCCTTTTCATGTACGCCTTTGCAATTGTACGCCTTTGTAATTGTACGCCTTGCAGTTGTACGCCTTGCAGTTGTACGCCTTTGCGATTGTACGCCTTTGCAATTGTGATCACATACAGTCGCCTTTAAGGTTCGCTTTTGACTTCTGGCTGGCTTTTTTGCTTGGAAATATCTTCTGCTTCATCCTTATTTACTTTTGGGTTTAGTTGTGTCAGCTTTTGCATATGTGCTTGCTCTTGCTCTTCAATTACTTCTCTTGCATGCTTTTGCTTCGAAGCCACCTTCGTCCATCTGGTTTGAATTCATTATCAGCTTTTGCTTTCAGCTTCTGATGTAGCTTGTTTTTAGATTTTTTGCTTTACATTAGTAACATTCTGTTTTTGGTTTACTTCAGGATTTCTAGCTTCAACACTGTTTATTTTCTCCTGATGCGCCTTGGATTTCATCTTTGCAGCTTCACATGAGGCTTTCTGATTCAACTTTGCTTTTCTCGCCTTCGTTTGTCCTAACTTCGTCATTCTATGTAGCGTAGCTTTTCAATCAGTTCATGCTAAATGCATAACTACTTCTGCTTGCAAGGTGGACATGCACCGCCCTTCCACCATGACTTTGTGTTCGCCTTCTAGTTCTGGATTTCATGCGTCTTACTGTCAACCTCAGGGTTCGCCATCTGGTATGGATCTCATCCTTTATCTTTGCTTGATTTTATTTGTTTAATTTTCACTGCTCTTTTCTATTTGCGTTGTGTTGCTCTCTCTTGATACTTTGCTTTTGTTTCATTACTTGCCTTCTGATACTTCATTTTCTTTTTTATCGCCTTCTTTCACTGGGCGAGATGTGGAGCACTTTTCCGCTTTAGACAGATCAGGTGCTTATTGCCTAGGGTGGAGGAAGCGATCCTCCCAAGGCAATGAACATCTTGGCAAAACTTGTCAAATCATGGCTTGAGAGTGTACTTAGGACTTCTCGAATGTGAGGAGGATATCACTTATTGTTCCTACATAAACAATTTTCATTTTTCGGATATTTTCATGCTACGCATGTTCGTTCTATTAGTTGTATCTAGCAAACCATGTATAAAATTAATTATGCATTATTATGTAACATTGTCAAGATCATGTTTTCATGTAACGCTTTTCTAAAGCACGCCTTCTCAACATCTAAATCATACAGTTTATAACATTAAACATTGTATTTGCATGCTAGAATCATGAAAAACAGTTTCTTTATATCGTGCCATGGTTGGACCAAGAAAAATTAACAAGATTATGGCGAGAATGACTAGTATGATATACTAATTTTAGTTCTACAGCAAACATTTAAATGTACAGAGTTATCTAGTTATTGCTTTTCTAGTCAAATATTCGATACATATCAGAGCGACAACATTCATGATTGTGATCATACATATGCAATTCTCAGCCATGGCAAACTTAGAGTCAGACCGTCTCCACAGCATATCATAACAATGTTATTCTAGACAAAGTAAAATTAAATCATTGTTATCAGGATAATCTTAGACATGAAACTAACTACGTAGAGCATGATGTCATGTGAAAGCGATACTACCAAAAGCGTATTAAGACATAGATGCACAAAATGAGCATACAACAATTATAATTTCCTACAGCGACTGATATGTGATTGGATACAATACATTTTTCATTTGGTCATGATTCATATCTATCATAATTAAAGTCATGAAAAAGGCATACTAGCATATGCACTGAGTTAAGAGTTATGTGTACTTAGCTTTTAGTGCAGCAAGTTTTCCATACAACTTTCTGGTTGCGCCTTTTCTCCTGGGTTTCTACTTTCTGTACCGTGGCGCCTTCGTCAGTAGGAGCGCACTTTGTGTGGCGCCCTCCAGGGAGCTCGCCTTTGGGGAGCAGACCGCCTTTCGAGAGGGTCGCCCTCGGACTGAAAGACGACCTCCTTTTGCTGAAATGCCTCTTCCGTTGGAGACTTGTCGATCACAGTGGAGCGCTTTCAGGGGCTATCTGTTGAGTTGCGCTTCTAGGAGAGTTTCCTTCAAGGTTGGAAGTCATAGCTTTACTTATTGGCTGGGGCTAAAGCTCAACCTCCTAGATTCTGCTCCTCGTAAAACTGGGCGTTGGGCTTTGAATGACAACTGCGGGTATCGCCCTTGGAGCGGCATCTCCCACAGGCACCTGCTGCACAACGCGAATCTCATTTCCTTCAGAGTTGGAAGCCATAGCTTCCCCAGCGGAGTCGCTAATTGTTTCGGACCGCTTTGTGCGATAAACAATAATTAATGAAAAGAGATAATGGGTTCGTAAGCTTAGCGAAGCTTTAGGCTTTCATTATATTGAAATGAGATACAGAGAGGTTGATACAAGTAAATGGCTCCCATATTTATGGTGTTTTACAGTTGTATAGGTGTGCGCTTTGGCTTTCACCCTTTCTTCTATGTTATTGATCCTGAGTTTCAGAGGGGGTCTCTGTTCCTTTTTCTCTCATTGCACGCTCTCTATATTGTGGTTTCTGTTTATCGTTGTATCTTGAGTATTCTGATCACCCTTGCCTGGCCATGACGGTGAATGTTGGAGATGTGCGCCCTCTGGCTTTCTCCTTTCCGGGCTTCTTCCTTTCTCATTCCGTTTCCTGTTTTTTCTTTGGTGCCCCTTCTCGGAGGGTGTTTCGAGGAGAGGGTAGTGTATTGTTCTCCTCCATCGAATTCCTCTTTTTTTTCTCGTTCTTCCTCTAAGTTTCAGAGGAGAGAACCTTGTGTTTTCGTGTGTATTGTATTATTGTCGCTCTGATGTATTGCCTTTCCTCCGTCTGTGTTCTTCCCATGCTCCCTTCCTTTTTCTCTTCTCGAGAAGGAGAAGTATCCCCTATTTATGATGGTGCTTCAGACTGGTGGTCCTCGGCTATTTACCCTTGTCCGCTGGTTAATAGCCTTTTCATCATGTGCTCAGGGTATCTTTCCAGCAGCTTTGTCTTCTTTACCGTTCTTGGCTGTGGCATTGATGATTACAGGGAAGGAGAGGGACTCAAGTCTTACCACTCCTAGCTTTGTCTTGAATAGCCAAAAGATTCCCTATTGGCTTCCCCTGCAAGTCGTTGGAGTCTTGGGCAGTTGTGTTGCTTTGCCTAGACATGTGTGCGCCTTCCGCAAGCTCCACTTCCCGTTCGCCTCCGCTTATCGTGATCTTCTCCCCAGGTTTCCATGACGCCTGGGACGCTTTGGGAGACCACGCTGTACTTGCTGCCATCAGTACGTCTTGCTCTTTCTCTTGGGTGCCTCGTCGGGATGTGTCGCCTTAAAGCCTGTCGCCTTGGGCACGTGTCGCTTTGGGCAACTCTTGGAGCTTGCACGCCTTTCTCGGTGTCCTTTATTGTTTCATTTTTTTTTGTTTGATGATTCTTGGGCCTTCATATGATTTAGGCCTTGAAATTTGGGCTACCGAGTATTGAGGTATCAACCGTTTACGACTATGATGTATTGCTAGGGAGTAAAGCAAGCATTTGGATTGGAGTTGAATTGTGTTGTTGATCAATAATATGAAGGGGTAAGTGCAACAAATAGCAATGGAAGCCATTTTCCACAATTACGCACGTGTTTGTAGCGATTCCATTGCTAATCCGTAGTTTGCTAGAGGTCGGATACGCAAATTTTTCATAGCTGTTAGGTCGTAGCACCCCCTTACGACCCGTTCAAAAACTTAGTTTTTGATTGGGTCGTAACGAGGTGTTACAACGTGTAGGTCGTAAGCAACTCCTACGACCTGCAGGTCGTAACACATCCTTTACGACCAGTTCAAAAACTGTGTTCAAAAATTCAGCTTTTGAACTGGTCGTAAAGGAGTGTTACGACCGTAGGTTTTGAGCAACCCCTACGACCAGTGTAAAAGTAATTTTTTTAAAAGGGCACAAAAGAATTAAATTATAGTATTAGGATGACATTAGTAAATCATGGGGTGACAAAATAATTTCCCTGCATAAGAAATGTCCACTACCACATGGGACACTGTATGACCAATAGGAACAGGCCCGACCCAGAGGCAGGACAATAAGGGCAACCGTCCTGGGCCCATGAATTTTTGGGGCTAAAAAAAATTTATATATATACACACACACGTACGAAAGTTAGATACATTGACATACATTTCTTTTGCCATAGTTGGTTGGCAAGTCTTATAATTTCCTTGCTGCACGGGGGTTTGAATCCCCTTGATGGCACCTTTTTTTAATTATATATGTTAGTGTTACCGTTACTTTGTTCAAGTTGAGTGCAATTTTTTATTTATTTTTTTTTATTTTAATTATAAGTTATACTTAACTATATTATAAAAATCAATGAAAATAGTTATGTTTCTTAAAATTTAAAAAAAAATACTTTAATATTACAATTTTATCTTTTAAGTTATATTAAAAATTTCACAACTATATTATTTCACATTAATGAATAAAAAACAAATATGATAAAAAAAAAACAATAAATGTCTCATAAAAAATATAAAATGACTTATAAATAGAAAAAAGTCCTGCTTGTCTTGAACAATGTATGGAATGAGGATCCTCTCAAATGGGTTGAATTGAGAAATTTAATACCATTTTGAAATAGTCCTTATTTAAGAGAAATGTATGGGCATTAATAAAATTTTGAAAAAGTACTTAGAAGAAATTTTATTCCAACTTTATTATGAAAATTTTATTGCTTATAAAAAAATTATTAAAATTTTATTTATTTACAAGTTTTTTATAGTTTAAGGGGCTAAAAAAAATTTCACCCAGGCCTATAACATGTCAAGACCAAACCTGAATAGGAAAACAAATATATTATTATCATTTAATCCGATTATGCTTATATAAAAAATGTCATGATGCTTGTGGTTCAGCATATTTTGCACACAAGCACACTGCACACGTACTGCTAATAGAAAAATTTATATCAAACTTCACCTATCTTACTGACTAAATAATCTCATATATTTTGGCTTCGTCAATCATACGATCTTTGCATTCGGCAATAACCCAACAAACTAATTATTTTATGAGTATTGTTTTTTTTTTAAAGTTATTTTATGAGTATTGTTAAAGTTACTCAAAACGGAAAAAATCAGTTAATATTTATTTTATTTTTTTAAATCTCGAAATTGCATTTTTTAATACATTTTCATTATTTATTTTGCATAAAAAAGCGCTTGTTAATATTTGCATTGTTTAATGTACGAATCATGTTAAGAACTTTTTATTTAGGACTCATTTGTTTCTGCGTTGGAAGGTCTCAAACGCGCATCCAGACGCTTACTTAGTAAGGTTATGACTTTCCAAAGCAACTAATTAACTGCTACGACCTGCTACTTTTATATATCAAATATTGCTGTTGGCTATTGGCTAAATGTAGAGGCAGTGTTAGAACTTAGGAGAACTCACTTGGGCAAAAGTCCAAACTCCAAGGGCATAAAAAACTTATATGACGACTCAGGAGTACGTTAATGGGCCACCTATAGGTTTGAGATGTTTTGTTAGATAAATGTCTTATCCACTTTTTAATATACTCTGTTTTGTATGAATGATTAGTTTTTGCGTAAAGTTTACACACTCGTTCTCTCACACGATAAGCAAGCCATTTAAAATTTAATGTAAAAATTATTTCTAAAAATAGTGCAATAATCATGTTTCTCAATCCTCATGTAAACTACTTAGCTTTATCATAGCATGTACCATGCCCTGTATTCCATGAGAAATGCTTGTAGTGCACTACAAAAAGTTGAATCCTACAAAGCAAAACAAAACACAATTGCTTCCACGACTATGAGCATGTTTGTATCTGAGGTAGAAACCGCGTTTGGACAAAAGCTCTCTTGAAGATACTTCTACAAAAGCGCGTTTGCGTTTTTGGAACCTGTTACAAACATACGCCTGTCTAATATGATATGATAATTACCGTGAGACGCTACCTTTTCTTGCTTCTATATATGTTCTTTATGAATAATTTGAATTTCAATTGAAAACACCACAAGAAACTCTCACTCTATCTACTTTTATCGTTTCATAAGCAAAACTCATGTGACTGACGCTCCTGACATGTGTCTTCTACCTTCCCTTTATTTGTCAAATTCTTCAATGTGCTCAATTTTAATTTTTTTTTTTTTTTAAAGAATCCACCATCACATGGACCAACCTGTAGATAGAAAGAAAGGAAACTTTATTTAAGCAATTATTCAAGGATTCAATAATTTGGAGACTCTTCTTAGCTCATAGTGTCCAATAATAATTCAAGGACGCCTGTCCCATTTTCCTCTATTATATAATGAAGGCATAGACAAAGACGTCAACAGCATCAACTTAAATTCAAATCTTAATAGGTAATTAGATTTAATTTACTTAATCTATAGCACCTCCCTGTTCTTTTTTTGGGATATGAAATTAACTAATGGAATAGTTTTGAAACTTTAGCATGCAAGGTCTCTCAATCAAGTATATTTTTTTAATGATATTGTTCACTTGATATAGTGGGATTTGTCACCTGTTGCTCTGAAATGTTTTTTTTTTTTTAATACATTATTATTCTATTCAAGAATGATGTCAATCAAGCATCGGGCACCATTACTATATGATGAAACTTTACTTTGTATAAATGTCTTTAGTGATTTGTGGATTAACTAATGCTTAAACACTTTTAAGGATTAGAGGCATGCCATGCCATCCATTTTATTTTGTCTCTTTTCTCATCAATTTGCATTACAGTTGTATATACTACTATTACCAAATATGCCTTGACATTGTTCCTTTGTATTTGACCTCTTTACCATGCTTATGGTTCATTTATTTGAATGTTAATAATTACCCACACCCACATGGATCTATATATGTGCGTATATTATTTTCCTCCATCTATCTTAGGCTATAAGCCTAATCACATCACGTTTCACATCATAAATATATATATATATATATATGTATGTATGTATGTATTAAGTTCGTCATTCACTCATTCAAACTTGTTCCTCATGTGATCACTATTTCTTCCTTTTCCTTATCAAACCTCTTCTCTTTGATCATGTGAGTCTTGTTGCTCCTCTTTTAATACTTACAATTTCTTCCATATTTGAAAGTAGTAAATGAGACAATCCTCAAAGTATGTTTCTCCTTTTATGACCCTTATATAGTTATGATTACCATCTGTCTATAGTGCTTCATCACATGACAATCTCTTATACACTTGGTTCTATTTTCTATTATTATTATTTTTAGATGAATTTCATTGGGTTTGGTGCCTATTTGGTTTCCCCAAGAAGATTTGATCTCAAGCTTCTATCTAAGTCACTTTCATCCTTAACATAAGGTGTTGTTACTTATAGCTAGCCTGTTTTGGATGTTGCATTATTGAAGCAGTTGGTTGAAAATTGAAGGAGGTTAGAGTTGTGAGAACAGAGAACTAGTTCTTGTGTTGCTAATAATAAAAGGTTGAAATTAAATGGGGAAACTTAGTAGGATGTTGGACACTTTCTGTCTTTCTTATGGTTCAAACTCATGTTTCTGTGGAAGTTCAATGGAATTTGAAGATGATGAGTTTGAGAGCAAGCCTTTGGTTGTTGCAAGTGATGGTAAGGATAAACTAAAACTGAAGGATGTTGTTGCTGGAAAACAGACATTGGCTTTTCAATTGAAACCCAAGGTGAAGCTCTTTAATTTTTTCTCTCTTAATTTCCTGCATTCAAGTCCCTCTATGGAATAATACCATAGAGATAAAAGAACTTCGGTGGTTTGCGAATATATTTTCTGTTTTCTTTGATAATTATAAGTATGTCACATTATATTAATTTTCATTTTGTTTCCTGATTTGTAATGAAATCATGAAAAGAAAAAGAAATTATGTTATCACTACTCTTTTATTTACAAAATGTAATCAAGATGACATACTTCTTACTATTAATAATAAAAACAGAAAATGTTCAAGCTAACCGAACTGATTCTCATTTAGCATAATGTTTGGTATTAGACGGGGAAGTATCTGGTGCATGGTTAATTAAACCATGCATCGGTGCATGGTTTAATTTTTTTTTGTTTTTCAAATTTTTTTAATACAGATTTATTCAGAATATTTTTTAACACAAGTTTGTATATAGATTTATTAGAATCTGTAAATTTTGAATACAGTTTTACTCAATACAGTTTTTTAAGAACACAGAGTAAAAAAAAATAAATCCAAATTATAAAAATCACTTCATATCCGTAAAAAAGAAAACATATAGAATATTTTTTAATTGATTAAATTTTAAAAAAATAAATAAAAAACCCAGAAAAAAAAGGCATGCACCGGTGCATGTTATATGTTTACATGCACCGGTGCATGTTATATGTTTACATGCACCGGAGCCTCAGTTGTATTAGACAGCTTCTATGGTGTAATAATATGATATCTTCCTGTTTGATCAAATATGCAGATAGTGATATTGAGGGTATCCATGCATTGCCATGGTTGTGCAAGAAAAGTTGAGAAACATATCTCTAAGTTGGAAGGTAAGTACCTTGCCATTTTTTATCACATCAATCTTAATTTAGATTTTAGACAGTAACAAAATGAGTTAACATTAACAACCCCATATACATACTCTTAGGGCATGTTAGCTTTTGCATTTTATTCTCCCCCTAACTTTGTGTGCTTATGCCTGCTAGTATGTATGTGTTTATTTTGAGTGCCAATCATTCATCAGAAGCTGAACTATATTCTTCTATTGATTATGGTTACTCCCTCCTTGAAACTTTAAAAAAAAAATACTTTAACATTACAATTTTACCCTCTTATCTTGTATTGAGAATTTCATAATGTATTATTTCACATTAATGGATAAAGGGCAAATAAAAGAAAATAACAATAAATGCTTCCTAGAAAATGCAAAACGACTTATAAATAGGACCAAAGAATTCTTCTAAAATATGTCCTATAAATAGGATCGGAGGGAGTATTCTTTAACGGTAAAAGAAAACCGGTGAGGTTTGGCAGCTTTCAATCATAGGAGATAAATTATTTTAGCCCTCCTTTTGACAAATGTTATGTCATATGTGAAAAAGTCAGTGCTCCCTCCATTCTTTTTTTAACTGTGGTTTTTTAAGGAATAGTATTAAAATATGGAAACATGACAAAAGAAAAGTGTAGAAGTTATGTGTGGTTTAGATCATAAATAATAATGAGGATAAAGTTACAAAGTTAATTAATACTAATGTTTTTTATATTACTCAAATGATAAATAGTTTGGAATTTTGTTATGGTGCTATTTTGTGGTATGGAGCAATTTTCTTTGCTTTATCATAATCATAATAATAATAATAACAATAATAATTCCCACTTGTCTACTTCTCAATAGGAGTGAGCTCATACAAGGTAGATCTGCCAAACAAAATGGTGGTTGTTACTGGTGACATTCTTCCTTTTGAAGTGTTGGAAAGTGTATCCAAGGTTAAAAGAGCAGAGATTTGGAATTCTCCAGGAAACTATGTGCAAACAACAACACCATCCTCAGGACCAGATTCAACAAAGACAAAAGTTGATGCAGAATGAAGGAACTAATATTTATCTATGCCATTCTGTTGTCACATATAGTAAGTATATAAAAATAATATAGTAGCCGTCCCCATGTCATGTTCCAGCAATTCTCTTGCAGGGAAGAAAAGTTCAAAAAAGAAATGTATTTAATAAATCTTAGCTTCATGATACTTCACATCTTTTAGTACATTTGATTAAGGTTTTGATGCAAGATATTAGCATTAATAGCTCAAATTCTACTATTTTCAAGTTGCTCCAAAAAAATTATAAAACCATAAGCCATTAGAATTGGGTTGTGCTGTGTGTTCAGGTGATGTTAAGAGAAATGTTACCCAACATACTCTTCAACACGGTATTCTTGGCACACTCTTGGATTGGATGAATTTCTTATGGGACCCATTCAAATAAAGTGGGTGTCACATGACATAGTGGGTGTCACATGAAATTTACTCCATCACAAGGAATGTTGTTGGATTTGTGATCTTATACTTTAAAGGCAAGATAAGATCTAGGCTAATTGCTTGTAGCCAATTAATTACAGGGAATAAAAACACAAATAATCAAAAATTATAAACTGAATCAATCAAACACAACCACAAGTTATTTTTTGATTGAATCGATTTGTTACTTTAATCAAACTTAATTAGTTCTCACAACCACGAAAAAATTTTATATTTGAATAGGATAATTTTTTGTCACAAAATCGATATAAATCGATTATCTTAAATAACCATATACTATTAACTAAAGATTTCAAACCTTTAGATAAAGGAACAAGATCTCATAATGTTATTGTCTTTCGCACTCTTAATTTTTTATTCTTCTCTCTCATGGTTCTTCTTAATGGCTTTGTTATAGATGTTCTTAATATTATTGAGTTTGACCTTAAAGAGCAATATACTGATTTTGAATAGGAAATTAAGCAACATTGTCACATTCTGGATTTGTTATTTGAACAAGATCAAAATAAGAAACCTTATCATTGTTAATAACAATCATAGGAAGGAAAAAAATTCCTCTTAAAAAAAAAAAAAGAAGTTCATAGCCTTATCTCCCCTCCGAAACTCAACATTCTAAAATATTAAGAATTTATTACATGGAAAGCACTAAATAATAGGGGTCATATAACATGTAGGTATTAGTCTTTTCATAATATCCAACAAATAGCAGCTCAATGTTCCTTTTCATTTAGCTTATAAGGTCTCTTGCCTTAACTGGACAATCAAAATTGTGAAAATATTTCAAGTTAGACTTTTAGATGTTCATAATTTATAAGGATCTTTACTACTACTTTAGTTGGAATCAATCTCGTTTCTTAACAAACATAATTCATAATGAGGTTAACCGACATGATGTATTGCGAAAAGATACTACATTTCTATAAAAGTTTAGCAAAACATTTTGAATGTTATTTACGTGATCGGTCATATTTGTCGCACTAGTCATCACCATAATTAGCTATGATCATTTTCATTCATTTGTTGAGTTTCAACTTTAACTTTAAATATTTTTAATACATCCAATGGCTGGGACTTCTCGTGAATTATATTCTCTCAGTTCTTTGTTATAAGTTACTTTTACCTAATTTTTCAAAATAATATCTTATAATAAGGATCGGAAGAAGTATTGAAGTAGCTATAATAGACGTAATCATTTATAAATCATATACATATGACTAACCATTTCAAGACGCAGGAAAGGTGAAAAGAAATATCACCGTAAATAAGATTTTGGTATTTATACATTATAAAGTCGTAGCAAATGAGATGTTATCAATTCCTATATATTAAACTTTATTAAAAAAAAATAATATTAATAAAACTAAATCTTTATGAAAACATATTATACATGGTGAATAATATATAGAATCACATAGTAATATAAACTTGTAGTTGTTTTAGAGTATGTTTGATAGAGTTTATTGATAGTCTTTTTAACTTTTTTTTTCAAAAATAATTTTATTTGATTTGATAATCATTGTTATGTTTGACAATAAACTTAAATTATAAAAGAAGCTTTTATTTATTTATGAAAAATGAACTAAAACTCTTATCTTACATTTAGGAATGTTACCTTTTTTATTAGGATTATTTTTCTCACAAACTTTTGCTTTCCCATAATGTCCTTGAACTCAAAGGTATTAATCACCACTAAGAGCATCTCCAACCCAGTCTCTTAGAGATTGAGTTTCCGTGATGAATCCTGAGAAACGAACCCAGAGCATTAGAGGAGGCTGAGCTGGCAGCCCTTGCCAATCACGGCGACTTCAGCAAGGGACGGTGCCTTGAGGTCAGATGTGGGCCTAGCACCGTACAAAAACACAGAAAAATTTAATAAAAGTCGCTTTCTTCTTCCTCGGTTCATCATAGTGAAGAAGAAAAAATTTCATGCAAAATAAATCACATAATTTTCAACCATTCCATTCCGATCCATACTAGAGAAATAAACACAAAATCGAAAATTAAAAGGAGAAGAAGGAAAGGGGAAAATTAAAAACCCTAATGTGCGGTAGGATGTGAGGTCCATTCAAGAACCATGGTTGAATTTTTGGGATTGGAACAAATTAAATTTATAATAAAGTTACTTAGGATATGAAAAAATAAAAATGTGAAATAATATAAAAAATGTTATGGATATCAGCTAAGAAGTTGGAAAAACTCTAATTGCTTCGATGATGAGTCCGTTTACAATAGTAGATTATTATGTGGTATTAACAAATAGTTCCCTGAAAGGCACGATGGAACCTATAATATTATTATCACATTTTCACATTTTTTAAACTGAGTTTTAATTTTATTTAATGAAGTTCTAATATTATTGAGTTCTAAATTATAATTTGTTTTCAAAATTTTTAATTGTTAATTACGTAAATATCGTTTGGTAGATACCTAGCTTATATTAATTGTCGATGAGACAACTTCTATTTATTTGTATGTGCTGATAAAAAAACATGTTTGATTAGAATTTATAATATTTCTCTAAATTTATAACATAATTGCCAAAACGCCCATGCTTTGTAAATTTTTATTCAAATATTGAACTTTTTAATGAATACATAAAAAAAAAACATTTTTATAATTTTTTAATAGGTTGTAATCTACTATTTACTTTATCTATGCGACAATACTTTTATTTTTTGTTTTCCTAAAACAAAAATTGAATTATTAATGTAGCAATTAAAAGCCTAATACATATTGATAAAATAAAATATTAAAACGATATTATGGTGACAACATTTAAGAATTTTATCTATCTGTATTAAAATAATGATAATAAGTGTTTGACTGTGTAGTAGGAAATGGAATAATAATGATTTAATATGTGAAGTGGGTGTTTTTGTAATTTTACAATAAAATAAGACTTATTTATGTTTTTAGTCCCTCAAAGTTGGGGGTGTTTTGATTTTGGTCCCTAGAAGTTTTTTTTGACATTGACTGATCCTTAATTGTTTTGAAAATTTGGTTTTAGTCCATGCCGATAGGAAAATTCCGTTAATTGCTGATGTGGTTATCAGAATGTCAGATCAGCATACACGTATGCAATTATTGCAATTTGCAGGTGTTGGAAACCAACAAGCGGCCTAACAATCTACTAGAGGGGGTGACTAGTAGTTGGAAGCAATAATATCAATTTTTCGAATATAATTAAAAGAGATGAAATAATGCTTGTTGTTTTTATATAAAAGAGCTGATTTTGTGCCGAGCAGTATGTGATAATCGATTATCTATACCGATAATAGATTATCCGAGCTGCAACACACAAAAACCATATTTGTAGCGGGTTCACAACTAGCACGATTCAAGCAACTTAAGGTTCAACAAAGTCGACTAAAAAACGGACAATGCAGAAAGCAGTAAATAGATGAGCCACGAAAATTTTATACTGGTTCACTCTCACCCTTGAGAGCTACGTCCAGTCCCCCCTAAACCTTAGGGAGCTTTTACTTAAAATCAATTCAATCGGTTACAAAGAAATTACAGTGAACCTCACTCAATAACTTCTTACCCTTTCAAGAGTGTACTAAACTCTTGAAATCTACCCCAATTGATTTTGATGGCTGAAGAACCTCTTCAACACTTCCACAGACGGAGCTCCTTGAAACTTTCAATAGCTTCTTCCTTTCTTCAATGAACAGCAAATTAAACGATTATGGCTCCAACCAGAAACTCAATTGAATATAAATCAGAAAGTGTGAAAACCAATTGAGTATTAGGTTGAGAAAGGGATTGACAGAGACAATTAAAAAAATTAGTTTTCGTGTGTGAGGAATCCTCTCTCCTTAGTGAGTTGGAGAAGACACTCCCTTTATAATCTCCAAAATCCCCAAAAATCAGGGAGGAGACGGAGTCAGCAAATTAGGAAAGATTCTGGGAGTAATTGCCTTTCCAACGGTCACTTTCGGATCAGATTTGATTTCAATCAATCCCTTCCTAACCTGTTTCAGATATTTAACTCAGATGGAATTCATACTACCTAATTGATATGCGCTTGAGATAAAATCTAAGTCTACCACCCACACTCATGAAATATAAATACGATTATAATTACAAAGAGAGTGAGTGGCTTCTTGACTGTTGTTTGATGAAAGAGTTGAACAATAGTTAGTGAACTTGGCATCTGTCAAAACGCATTGCCGAGCTAGGGGACTTGTATAGCGGACCTAATCAAAGTCTGACCGAGCCGATCTTACGTCGACCATTTAGCACTAAGTTTATGAGCATCGACCGATCCGATCTTATGTCGACCAGATAGCACTGAGATTATGAGCACCGATCGATCCAATCTTATCCCGACCAGATAGCACTGAGATTATGAGCACCGATCGATCCGATCTTATACCAACCATTTAGCATGAGATTATGGGCACCGACCGATTCGATCCGATCTTAGCACATTCGACCTTACGTTGATCAGTTAGCACTGAGATTCATAGCACACCGAGCACCGAGCTAGGTGCCGAGAACCAAGCTCATCAAAGTAATTGACTTCATCAGAACAATGAGCTGATTCATTTGTTTTCATCGATGGCCGAGAACCGAGCTCATCAAAGTAATTGACTTCATCAACACAACGAGCTGATTTATTTGTCTTCATCAAAACCTTTTTGATTCTACAGCAGGCCATATGTAGAATGACGTGGATGATCCGGACCTGCAAGAGCAAAATGGCTAAAGCCGAACCCAAATGCATGTGTTTGTGGATTGGGCTTTGACCATTTTGCTCTTGCGGGTCCGAATCATCCATGTTATCCTACCGGTGGCACACAATACTGGCACACGTGTATACTGCTGCGATATTCCGTTAGCCACATCAACTGTTAATGAATTTTTCTTAAAGACATGGACTAAAACCAAATTTTCAAAACAATTAAGGATCGGTCAAGGTCAAAAAAACTTCTAGGGACCAAAACCAAAACACTCCCAACTTTCAGGGACTAAAGACATAAATAAGCCATAAAATAACATGGGAATAACACATTCCTAACTTTGATTACTTTGTTTGTCATAGGAGAAAATGGATGGAAAAAGGATGGAATGACAGATTTTAGCGAGAAAATTCAATTTTCTCTTCTTTGATTTAAGAGAGAAATTTGAGAGATGAGAAAAACAAACATGGGATCCACAAAAAAAATTTTCTCTCCAAAAGTGAGAAGAGAATATAGAGAAAAAAATGACTATTATGCTCTTGTAAAAATACTCATTTCTTACTTGTCTCACAACATATTTGCTACATATTTTTTTTACTCATATACATTAACTATTTTGTCTAGCATAATATCTTTGGTATTGTTTTTTTTTTATTAATTTTTTTTAAGTTGTTAACTAACATTCTAATCGGTTGAAAAAATCGTAATATTCTAATAGTATACATAATCTTTTAAAACATAAATTATATAAAAAAAATTATATGAAACTGAAATATTAATTTGTTCATGTTCTAAGGTAAGTTTTATTGGACAATAAACTTATTAATTTAATGTGTTTAATGATAGAAAATTTCAGTACTTTTTTATTATATAGAGGGCTATAGTTGTCTTGAACAACTTTATCAATTTATCTCTTCTCCCTTTTCTGCTAGTCAAACAAACAAAAGAAGAGAAAAGTCAACTTTTCTCTCTTCTCATTCTCTATTTTTTTTCCTCAAATCAAACAACTACAATATCTACTCCCTTTCTTACATTTTTCTTTGTCTCCTATTTCTTTCTCCCTTATTTCTCTCTTCCTATTTTCTTTTATACAACCAAACAATGGCGGGTATAAAAATGGTTAAAATACGTGCAAATTACTTTTTTGAAAATATATTTTTTTTATGAATGATTTTATTAAACTTGAATATATTTTATAATCACTTTATATTTCCCGGAATGATCCAAGATTAGAGCCGGCAAAAAAGCCTGACACAATCGAGTTGACCCGAATAAGCACGAGTAAATATCGGGCTTAGGCAATAATTTTGAAGCACGAATTATACCTGTGCTTTTTTAGCACGGTCTGCAAAAGCATGAAATACGTTTGGCTTTTGTCAGACTAACCTGACATGACACGCCAATCCAATTTATTTGATTTTATTTTTATTTTTAATTTATTGAACTTTTTTGCTAAAACTAGAAGAAAAATAAAAGGTCCACTGACTTACTACATTGTACGATGCTTATTTTCTAATACATATATCATGGGTGATGTCATTTAATACTGTTGGAAACCAACAAGCGGGCTAAGCAATTACTAGAGGGGGTGAATAGTAATTTGAAGCACTAATACCAAGTATTTCGAATGATTATTAAAGAATAGAGCTGAAACTGAATTTTCTGAAAACAGACTCGAAATACTCGAGTCTTTTGTGAAATACTCGAGTGTTTCAGGAAGAACAACTCGAGTCTTTCAAAATATACTCGAGTTTTTCGTATCAGATGACAGTTAAACCAGAAACAAAAATTCAGCAATTCACTTTAAATCAATCCAAAACAAAACAGAAACTTATCCAACAGAATAGCAAGTAATCTAAATAACTTTTAACACTTAAATAACACTTAGATTTCTTGAACTTGCTACCTAATTGAACAAATCCTATTTCTTTGAAATGCTTTAAGTTGTTTGAGTTAGAAAGTAAATTGAAAGCAATAAACCAACACTCAAGCAATTTTATCCTGGTTCACTCCAACAATGAGCTACATCCAGTCCTCCTAATCACCTTAGGAGTTTCTACTATAAATCAAATTGTTAGAAATTACAAGGATTACTTGAGATAGCCTCACTCGACCTAACCCTTCAAGAGTGTACCAAACTCTTGATTTCTACCCCAATTTGATTCCGGTGACGAAGAACTCTTCTAAAGCTTCCTTGAATTCCCTTCAAGAAACTCCACCGGGCTAGGAACCTCCTAGTCTTGTGCTTGAGAACCTCTCAAGACTCCAACACCCTAAGCCACTTAGGGTTTGCTTGGGAACAATCCAAGACTTTGAATGATCAAGCTTTTTGTATGTGTATTACTAATCTCACAATGGATTAGCACAAATAAACATAGCTCAATGTAGAAATTGAGACCTAAACTCAACTTGGAAAAAGAATAACAATATGAGTGCAAAGTTGAGTTTTTTGTGAATTAACACTTGAGAAGAAGAATTAATGAAAGCTTGTAATCAATTAGCTCTAGTTGTCTTGTTTGTTCTTGTGCAAATCAAAGAGAAATTTTACAATCAAATTCTGAAAATGCTCTCTTGGGTTGGATGAGACTCAAATGCCCTAACATGGATTTTTGAGTCTTTCCAACGTTAATTTTTGCTAACTGGACCTAAAGACTCGAGTGTTTTGGCCAATACTCGAGTCTTTTTGGCCACTAAGAAAGGATTCGTTGCACGAACAAGACTAACGGCTATATTTGCTGACCTGGCGAGTCTTTCTCAAAATACTCGAGTATTTTGATCAGACATGTCAAAAAATTAATTTTCCTTTTTATTTTTCTTCTCAAGTATTAATTTTGGTTAATCTCAACCTAATAGACATATTAATTATTTTATTCCTAGAAGAGATTAACTATATCTACCCACTCTCATCATAAATGAAAAATTACAATTATAATTCGGTTGAGAATGAGTGAGCACTTGTCTTCTTTCTTGAATTCTTGTTGTTGTTGATGTTGCAATGACTTCAAGGCTAGATTGTTAATTACTTTGTCATCATCAAAATCTAATCCACATAATTAGGAGCATTGAATTTACAAATACATATAACTAGTGTTACTACCAATTATTAGATGCATATATATATATATATATATATATATTGGCTTAATTAAGTTTTTAGTCATTGAATTCAGATGCTCTTTTGGAATTGGTCCTTGAACTTTTTTTTTTAATGTTTTGGGTCCTTGAATTTTGCTCAAATTTTTGGGAATGGTCTTTTTGTCATTTAAGTAATGATATGGCCGACAACATGGCATATCACTTTCGCAAAAGGACCAAAGCCCAATCGACGTACACATTTGGGTTGGGCTTTTACTCTTTTGCTCTAGTGAGTCCGGATCATCCACATCATCCTAGCAGTGGCATGCAATACTTGCACACATGTATGCTGATGAGGTGTTTCGTTAGCCACATCAGCAGTTAATGGATTTTTCCTAACGATAATGACTAAAACCAAATTTTCAAAACAATTAAAAGGATGAGTTAAGGTCAAAAAAAACTTCTATGGACCAAAACCAAAGCACCTCTAATTTTCAGGGACTAAAATCATAAATAAGTTTTTAAGCAAATTGTTGAAAGTTTAATATTTTGTTTTTGTAAATGTAGAAAACCTTGTTCATAAAATCATCTTCGAACCAATGGGAGTTGGTTTAGTTGGCATCGTGAAACCAACTAAAATTCTATGAATACGATTTGGGTGCTAGTAGCCTCAGATTCGATTCTTAGGGAAAAAAAACACCCCGCTGAGAAAAACACCCTCATGATCTCGAAGCAGATTAGTTTTGGGAACCCCACTAGTAGTGTTGGATCCCATAAGGATATTGTGAGTTTGCAAAAGGTATAGACCTAAAAAAAATCATCTCCATGAACCTCATAAGGGTTATGCTAAGAAATGTTTTAACAATATTTTTTAAGCATTCCAAAATAAGTAAGTCAACATCGAAAACTTAAGTTCAATATTTCTCGATATATTAAGTTCATCAATTTTCAAGACACAAATATTTATTTTAGTTGCTTAAATAATACCCTTAAAATACTTGGTATTTTTTTTGTGTAAGAAAAGATTCACTTAATTAATCAGGTAAATACCCAGTGAAAAAACCAAAGAATAAGGAGCTGAATGCACATGTAAGTGCGGAATCTTCAAAACAATGGCAAAAGAATCAACCGGTCAATGTTGCAAAGAAATGTGCATATGTCAAAGAGTTACAGTACTACTTTATATGATTTTTGATGACTCAATTGCACTTTTTCTTGCTTTTGGATCCACTTTGGGCGCAGCCACTTATCAGCCGTCCCAGGAGCGTTATTGGTTGGCGTGTGAGTTGACAAGTATTTAACTCTAATCCCCATCTTTGGCTCTCCAGGGTCCTTTACACACCGGTGCAAGAGTTTTCATATATTTTTTTTTTTAAGAAGAAGCTAAAGAGTGTTCTTACTCCCTCCATTTGAAAGTATTGTTTTTTTAGCATATGTATCATGTTTCAAAAATCTTGTTCTTTTACAAAATTCAATACATAATAAATGCTATTTTTCCCAACATACCCTTATTTATTATACTCTCTTTTTCACTTTCAATACTTTTCTCTTTCTTCAATAATGATTATATAGGGGCATTAGAGTCAAAACACCCTAAATTCTTACATCATTTAATCATTTCTTAAAACTCGTGCATAACCTTAAACAACATTATTTTTGAAACGAAGGGAGTACTAGTTAAGAAACCATGAGTAATATAAATTTTTTGAAAAATGTGATTTTTCGGATTTTTAAAAAAATAATAATATAGACTTACGTTTAATTTTTCATTTCTAATAACCGTATCATTTGTTAGCAAAATTCTTTTTTTAATTAAAATCAAAACCTTTGAATATATCTAAAGGTTAAAATTAAATGAAAGGATTTTTTATTTTTTTTCATCTTAAAATCCAAAGTTTTGGATTTATCCAACGATTATAAATTTAAAGGAGGATGTGATTTCGTGTTTAAATGCGTTGAGAAAAATAACCAACTAAACGCGTCATGTGGTACTTAACGGATTATTAACATATTTATGGACGGAGAGACTAATGAGATGTTATTTTGATCTTTGGAGGACTTAAGTGATTCCAAAAATCTTTCGGGGACGAAGTTGATGTCATGTGTATCTTTGAGAAATAATCTAGTGGTTCCGCGTCTAAATGCGTTGAGAAAGATAGTCAATGAGAACGCGCCACGTGACACTTAAAGGATTCTCTAACGAATTTATGGACAGAATGATTAATGTAATAGCATTTGGATTTTTGAGGGGCTTGATTGATTCCAAAAATCTTTCGAGAACTAAGTTGATGTCAGGTGTATCTTCGGGAGATTTAATAGACTATTAACTCTATTTTTTAATACAAATTTTTATAAAACATTTATTTTATATATAACTCTATTTATTGTTGACTCCTCTCTTCGATAATTTATGAAATGTCACTGACAATAAAAAAAAATTGATGATTATATCTTATATAATGAACTTTCACTAAGATTTTTATCACTTATTTTTTTAGTGATCAAATTGATATATGCAAAACAAATTAGTTATCAAATTGGTTTTTCATCATTCTTTATTTACTTAAGCCTTTATTATTTATCGGTTTTTCTATCCTATGCAACTCATGTATAGAATAAGAATACGTAAATGATGAAATTGTACTGAAAAATTAAATAAGTAATTTTTTAATTCATTTAAGTGTATTAGTTTTGCAATAAACACTTTTTTTAAGGTTTCATTAACCAATACACCAAATACATAGAATAAAAAGACCCTTTATTTATTTATGTGTTCATTTAGTTATAATTAATTAATTGAATATATATCAATAATTATGCAATTTGGGTTTGGGTGAAAAATTCATTTGCCACAAAAGTAAAGGAAAAAAATGCATCCAAAGTTTTTGGAAAACCATTTGTAAAGTAATAAAATAGGGATCAAAACAAAAATGAAAAGGAAAAACAGAGATCAAAATCCGAAAAAATAATGTAGTGACTGATTTCAAAGAGATCAACATTTATAGAGACCAATTTGGTATTAAGCCTTATTATATATTGATTGGGTTATAACCGTTAGATATGGAATATGATCGTCGGGGCTAAGGAGAGACTTTGGACTGGTGACAGTGTGGCACTTTGTTTGTCGACTTAAGCATTCTGGAATGGTACAATGACGACAACAAACGCCATGGATTAACATGCTCTACGTTTTCCTATCTCAAGGACAAAATTGCAATTTCGCAAATCTCATAGACGAAACCGACCGGTGTCTACAAAAAAAAATATCATTATAATTATTATAATCAATTATCCTTATATAAAAAGACGTCTTTTCGAGGTTTCACGTTTGTCGTTGAAGTTTTCCTTGCACCAGAGCGATTGTAGGTAAATAATCATTATCACCAACAAAAAATGTTACAATTTGAAATTAATTAGATTATTCAAGTTTTTCAAATCATTAGCCCAAACAAAAATATTAAAATATAAACTTAAATATTATTTAGTTTTTCAAATCAATATATATAATAGTATATGATTTATACTTGATGTGAGTGTCTTTTTTTTCTTCCAATTTTTCTAACTATTTTTACATATTTCATTCTAAATTAAGAAAAACCCACGTTGTGTTTACTTATTTTATTAAAAGTATTGATTAGAGTTTATCTAAGTTTCTAATACTCTAATCAATTAAAAAGAAAAAGCAATCTAATTAATTTATTCTCGTACTTTTCTATTTTCCAAAATATAAATTATAATTATTATATTATACAATTATAATTATAAATCATTATTATTATCATAAATGAATAGACAAATCATTGATTCTAAATTCTTACCATTCTTTACAAAAATCAAAATAATTTGAATTAATATACCGCTATATATCATCAAAATAATAAAAACAATAGTAAGTGATAATCACAAAATATAACATGATTGTCGTAAGACACATGCATGCTCGCAAAAAAAAGTCACATTCACTATAACTTAAATTCAATTAGGGTTATTATAATCTAAAATATTTTTTTTTAAAAAAACCTAACTATTTGTCTAACTATTTTTGCATTTTTCATTCTAAATTTTAAAAAAACTCACGTTGTGTTTACTTATTTTATTAAAAGTAATTATTAGAGTTTATCTAAGTTTCTACATGGTCTAATCAATTAAAAAGAAAAATCAATCTAATCAATTACCGGCTTTTGTCCCTAAAAGTTCAATGTGTTTTGGTTTTAGTCCTTAGAAATTATTTTGACCGGGACCACTCCTTAATTTTTCAAACATTTTGGTTTTGGTCCCATCCGTTACGAAAAATTAGTTATTTGCTAACATGGTTAACGAAAATTCACACTAGCTGTCACGTGGTGTGAGATAGCATCAAATAGGTGATGTGATATGGATGATTTAGACCCATAAACTCAAATTTTTGCTAACAAGACCATTTTACGTATCGGACTATTTTGCGTTCATAGATCTGTATCATTCACGTTATATCACCTATTTGACGTCACCTCAAATCACATGAATTGCTAATGTGATGTTCCGCTAACCACACAAACAATAACATATTTTTATCAATGAAGGGAACCAAAACCAGAATGTTTGAAAATTTAAGGACTAGTCCCGATCAAAATAATTTATAGGGACTAAAACCAAAACACGCTGAACTTTTAGGGACTAAATACATAAATACGCCTTTTATATTCTTCCAAAATCTAAATTATAGTTATTATATTATACAATTACAATTATAAATTATTATTATTATTATTATTATTATCATAAACGAATAGATAAATCATTGATTTTAAATTTTTATCCTTATCTTAAAAAATCAAAACAATTCAAATTCATTTACCGATATATATCATCGGAATAAAAAAACAATAGTATGTGATTAAGACACATGCATGCTCACACAAAAAGTCACGTTACACTGGAACTTCATTTCAATTAAGGTAATTATAATCTAAAATATAAGAAAAAAAATTAACTATTTTTATGCTATTAAATATTATCATTCCTACAATATCATTCATTAGTCCTAAAATAATCCTTGAAAATTTTGCATGCAAGATAATTTGATCCCTGAAAAAATTAAGTTAAATAGATTCTTAAAATTCTTCAAATCATTATTCCCAACCAATGTTTTATTATTTGAAATTAAATAAATTATTCAAGTATTCCAAATCATTATCCCCAATCAAGACATTACAATTTTAAATTAAATAGATTATTCAAAATTTCCAAATTATTATCTTCAACTAAAATATTATCTACATGTAAAGTTATTATCCTTAATCAAAATATTAAAAACGCGGGATCAAAGCTAGTATGATAATATGTTAACATGTTAATAACATAAAAAAAAATTAGGTTTATTTATGTCTTTAATCCCTAATAGATGCTATGATGTGGATGATACATGCCCACGGACGCAAAATTTTGCCTATAAGACCATTTTGCGTATGAAATCATTTTGCGTTCGTGGGCCTGTATTATCCACATCATGCCAGTATACCACCTATTATGCTCCACTTTACACCCGGTGGTTATTGATGTAGTGTTCCGCTTGCCACATTGGCAAATACTCACCCCGGTCCTACATATTGTAAAGCAAGTGCTTGATACAGAGCCGTTCCTAACATTTTTGGGGCCCTAGGCAAAATTATAAATAGGGGTCCTCTTTTATAAAATATTTAATTACGTAAAATTAACTACATAAAACTTTTGCAACATAAATTACAACACGATAACATAATAACTTTATATTTTTTATAATTAAGAAATTTCATTAATAACATCAGGTTTAAATAAGCATCATAGTAGATATTCTCTCCACCTTCTATGAAGAGTTGAAGAAACTCACCCTATCATTTGCTTTAAACTTGATTAAAAAAGCACATCAACTATTGAATCATATCTATACAATGTAAACTTCCAATTTTTAAAACCATGTCAAACCACTCTTACATTATCATTAGCCCCCAATCATCTATATACCTATCGATAATCCTTATTACAAAATTAATAACTATGAACTATAATAACATGATCCTAAAAAAATCACCAAAATAATACACATGGCAGCAAAATATGGTAATCCTCCGTGCTTCGTCCCAAATCCTAGAGCTGAAATCAGTAAGAGACAATATGAGTCATCACTTAGTGAGAAATTAAATAAGTTGAAATGATATCATAATATAATAAATTACTGACTCTAATTTTATTAGAGAGTGTCACTTTATCACACTCAAAAAAGACATTTGGTAATTCTAATTAAACAAAAACCCTACTACTAATTAAGCCAAATTGCTAAGATTGGTGATTGTAACACAATAAAAGAGTAAAATACTAAGAGTTAAAACAGTTAGGGTTTGAGATTTCTTAATTCTTACCTATGGTCGCTGTTGTTGCTCACTTGCTCGCCTCGGTCGCTGTACCTATACGACTATACCGCCACCATCGTCGCTAGTCGCTGCAGTTGCGTCGTCGTCCTTGCCTCCTTGGTCACTTGAGTAAAGTTGTTTCTTCTCTTCGTTCTCACCTTGACTCCCTCTGTGCATAGCCATCCCTTTCTCTGTGTTCCACAGTTTTACCTTTTTGTTTTCTCTTTGACCCTTTCTAAATTTGATTTGAGTTTTTTTAGAGTGTCTTGTGTGTGGGCTTGCCTTGTGAGCTGTGGCTTTGCTATGCCAAGCCACCGAGGGACTGCTACACTTCTGTTTCTTAATTAACTTTTTTTTTTAATTTCAGATATAGCCTATAGGTATAAAAAAAAAATTGGGGGCCCTGGGCGATTGCCCTTATCGTCCTGGCCTAAGGGACGACTCTAGCTTATATATGTTTTGATGAAGACAAAGTGCATGAAGAAGAAAAGAAAGGAAATTGCAACAAACAACAACAAGATGACTCAAGAGCAAAGTTTAGGGACATTAGAGTTTATCTAACATTTATATTTTAAGTTTTTAAGTATTTGCTTGGGTAGAGTTTTAGGTTAGGTAACGAATCTCAAATAATAATCTTTTAACAAAATAAGAAATTGAGACATTACTTAAACCAATTTTAGAAAATGATGCATATATTTTATAATTATTTTAAACATGTTTTAATGCATCAATAAATGGTTAAGAATGAGTTTTGGAACTTATAATAGAAGTCAGTTACAATTAAAAGCTTTTAATATTGCTGAAATTATAGTGAGGTAATCGATTACCAGCACTGGGTAATCAATTACCACGATAAAATCAATTCAGATCTGATTGGATTTTAACAGTTGTAATCTTCAACAAACTTTATAACTAACTTGATTCATTTATACCCATTATATAAGGTTTATTTTACACGTTTTCATTAATACCAATAGAGGGAAAAACACATAAACCTTTAGCCATATTTTCACAAAGAACCAAAAAGAAAAATTTCATCTTTCTCATTCTTGAAACTCATGTTCTTCATTTTTGTTTATTGAGTATTCATCGAGATTCAAGAATAGGATTCTATGAGTTGATTATGAGTTGTTTAAATCTGCACATGGAGGTGTGAATCAAAGAAAACAACATCTATTGAAAAATACATGAAGAGCACTTGAATGTTTCAAGTGCGAGCTTGAAGGTTTCAAGCAAAAGTATTGAAGAAGAAGATTGAAGGTTTCAATCATCTTGAAGAAGAAAGACTTAGAGGTTCTAAGCACTTGGAAGATGTTCTTTCAAGAAGAAGAAGAAGATTGAAGATCAATTAGTTTAGCCAAATGTTTTGAGTCTCAAGAGGAAGCGATCAAAGGTTTTGATGCGCGAGAGATTGTAAACGAATTGATTTCATATTTCTTCTTATAGAAACTCTCCCAAATCAACTATTGAGGACTGGATGTAGCTCTTGATGTTCAAGAGTGGGCCAGTATAAAAACCTCGATGTCAATCTTCTCAATCTCTTCTCTAATCTTTCAATTTCATGACTTAGGTTTAAATTGAGGCTTTTTTCATAAATCTTGATAAAATCTAATTTTCCCAATTAATTAACCTTCATTTAATTGATTAGAATGTTATATGCGATCGATTATAGTTGCTGGATGCTTTGATTAATTGTTTATACTTAAAAGTGATTTTTCTGTGGAGTTTTACATTAGGTAATCGATTAACACAACGTGCTAATCAATTAACCCAAACTCATTCTCAGCCAATAATCGATTAGAACTTGAAATAATCGATTACTTGCTTGATATTTTATTAAAAATCATATTTTTACTTTAATGTTCTCATCAATATTCGAAAAATGTCTAAAGTCTACCTTCACACCTATTCACCCTCTGCAGGTGTGTGATAACCCGCTAGTAAATCCCAACAAATATAAGTCTCATTTGAAGATTTTTTTTGTCTTTAATATAAGTCTCATTTTCAACTTTTAATGACATTAATTACTTCTTTTTCATAAACACCTCTATTTACTTAACATACACTTTTTATATTCTCAATAATAATTATAGGGTTACTTTTGAAAAAGTATATCTAATATTTACATTTCCAATATCACTAACCATACTAACTAACTTTCTTAAAAAGTGAGAAAGTTGATCAAAGAGGCTTATAATAAGAATCAAAGGAAATAACAAATTTTTTCTAAGGACGAAAACTAAAATCAAAACAAAATTTTTAAAAACTAATATGATCAAAATAAACTTTAAGGACAAGTAATATAAATAAGCAAAAACTTTTACACCAAACTTGCATGAATTTAAACTCTAAAAATGATATTCTACCGTATTTTATAGTGAAGAGAAGAATTTGACAGTAAGCACATGATAACAATTTATCTGGCTCGTCTAGCTTTTTGTCAAGGCTCCAGTCATCATGATAACGCTTTTGTCTCCAAAGTATTTGCCAATAAAATAATAAAAACAAATAAAAAATGTTACTCTGACTCGCATCAAGCATAGTAGTGAATGCACGTACCAATAGTAAGGGGAATCCAGCTTGCTTTATGTACTTTTCCTGCAGGCAGAACTCAGACGGACCCCAGCTTTACCCTAACATAAAATTACATATATATATTTTTTTACTGGATAGCTCTTTATCACATGGAAGAATAATCTAATCGGTTGGACGTAATTAAATTTTAACTATTCTCTCCATTTTAAAAAAGAGAGTAAAGAAAATAAAATAAGATATTGTTTCAAATTAAAATTCAATAAATAAATAAATATTTTTGAAATTGTATATTATAACGTGGGACTGAGTAATAAATAAATTGTATATTAACTTACTGAATATATAATTGATTGATTTATTAAGCAAACTATTATAATATACTATTGTCTTATTATTTTTTATTTTTTAAAGTTTTATCATCTTTTTAAGACAAAGAATAATATTAGAACCTAGATTCTTCCTTAAGTAAAATAACATACTCAAACCAACATGGGTTGGGACGAGAGGTAAGCGGCTCGGTCTCGCTTAAGCAAGGTCTCGAGTTCGAGTCTTTGTGAATACAGAAAATTCATGTTGAGCGACTCACCTGCCATAGCCATACACGCGACCCGTGTCGGATCCGGATGTACCTAGGTAGTACTTAGGAACCCGGTGGGCAACCCAAAAAAAAAATAACATACTCAACTTAAGACTCTGTGAGACTCGTTTTTCGTCTTTTCTTCCCTTTAACTTTATATTATCCTAATAAACTGCTAATAATAATAAATAATAAATAATAATAATTACAAATAATAATATTATTATTTTTTTAAAAAAATATTTCTAAATAATATATTTTTTTTAATAATTACAAAAAATTCTTTTTTTAAATATTGATGGAGTATTTCCCTTTTATTTTTAAATATATTGTCTATTTATGGAAAATATATAAATAAATAAAAATACAAATTTTTATATTCAAACTAATAAATAAATAAATAAACATAAATAATTTGAAATTAATAATCATTTTAAGTTCAAGCAACGATCCATTGTCTTAAAAGTGATTATATAACACACGCTCCAACATCTTTTTCTCATATATACACTATCAAATAAGAGGAAATTCCCAAAGCACAAACACTATAAAATAAGAGGAAATTCCGAGAGCACAAACACTATCAAATAATATTAGGTATCATTAATTATTGTAATGTTAACTTTTATTTAATTTTAATATTTAAATATTATTTGGAATTATTTTTATAAATTGTACGTAATTAATATTATTTAAATTATATTACAAAAGTATTATTGAAATAAAATTGTGTATAAAAGTACATGATGAATGATGATGTAGTGCATGTTTGGTGAGTCTGGTATTTAGACTCTGTTGTGGTGAAAGATATGAAAAGTCTGAAATTGAGTCTTATAGCAATATGATGATGTAATTCTGTGGATGCCCTTATTATATATATTTTGCACACCAATCATATCTTTTTATTATTTATGACACACTCAATTTTTTATCTAACTTTCTTATGTGATATATTTTTTTATTTACAAGTTATTTTATATTGTAGAAGAATTTTTCAGTTTTATTTATAACTTACTTTGTATTTTCTAAGCATTCGTTTGATGCGTGGAATTAGAATTGTTGTTTGTATTTCTTAAGCATCCGTTTTATGCGTGAAATTAAAATCACTGTTTGGAATTGTAATTCAAACTCATTGAGTTGGAATTATGCTTCTATGTTTGCATTGTATTATGAATTAAAATGTAGAATTGGAATTCCGAATTCAATTTCTAATTCCATTGTTTGAATATATAAGATGTAAAATTCGAAAAATTAAATTAATTATATTCTATTTGTGCCTCGTATCGTCACCATTTGTGTACATAACCGCAACAACTTTTTTTTTTGGTTTACACTAACTGGTTTTCGGATCTGGTTTACCCAGAATCCAACTCATCTGATCCAACCCAACTGAGCTCGCACTAAGTGGTAGGGTGTTCCGGCGGAGATTGCTCCATACTCAAGGTTTGAACTCGAGACAATTGGTTAAGGAATCAAGTGAGCTACCATTTGACCAACCTTACGTTGATCACCGTAACAACTTTTTTGTGTTTGTCATTCATTACTTATTTCTTTTATTTGTCATTTGTTTAATATCGTAAAACTATAAATTTATAAAATTTATCATGCAAGCGAAAAAAAATAAAGTTGTAATTTTATAATATATTTTAAAGTTTTAAAAATTAAAAAGAATGAAATACAATAAAAAAAATTAAAAGGATTTTCTTAACCCAGCAAACTCTAGATAAAACAATAAAATAAATAAATATAAAATTTGTAGCTCCTAAAGAACATAGGGAGATGAGCTTAGATGACAGCATAGCATGGGCTTGGAAGTTGGAATTCGAAAGCAGTAGCTGCTGACTACTGACTACTCCTCCTCCTATCCTACTACCCCCGCGGTGCCAAAACAAAACGGGTTACATCAATATGGATACGGTATCGGATACAAGTACAGTATCAAGTACAGGGTATGACATTTAAAAAAAAAAACTAGGATACGAGTATGACAATGTAATTCTAATTTTATAAATAAATATATATAAATAAAAAGAAAATAAACGATTTTGGTATTGAAATAACTTATGAGTATCGTAAAATTATAGATTAATGCTCAAAATAAGTCAAGAGATATAAGTCCGAAAGATTGATTATAACATTAAAAAATTCTGTATATTATAAGTCAAAAATTACATTATTAGTAAGATTCAAACCTAAAATATACCTGAACCCGCTCTGCTTGTTGCTTGCTTTTAAGTTACTCATCTTTCACAATCACTCACGCGCTGTTTCCGCGCTTGTTCCCCTCCCCCCAATATTCACGTCTTTCTAAAAACGTGAACAACTTCCTACATCTTTCTCTCTCCTCAAACCAAACCAACCCAACCTAACTCAAAACAACTAACAACGGAAGCAGAAGCAGAAGAAAATAAACTTCTTCTGTTTCGATTCATTCATTCTTCATTCTTATTCTTTCAATTATAAACCCTTAGATTCATCATCATTCTCCCCTCAAGGTAGCAACCGTTCTCTCTACCAGATTCTCTCACTTTTTTCCGTTAATTAAATTACTTTCTATTATTATTTATTATTAATTTTTATTTTTATTTTTTTGCGTTGATTTCGGTTATTTTTTTATCCGCAGATTCGTTCTCGTTTTCCGTTTTCCGTTGCTACGTTTTGCTCCACAGTTTGTTTTTGTGTAATGGAACTATGCTTGGTAATTTCGTAGCGAAAATATTGTAATTGTTTCTATTTTCGGAAAGAAAAACGCCGTTTGATTTGGTTTCACTTCTTCTTGTTAATGCTGCTTATACAGCACAATGCATATAGGAAGAGATGTTAAATCGTCATGTGTGTGACTTTTTCGTGCTTATACTCTTCTCTTCGATTTGGACCGTGTCTTTTAAATCCATGTTTTACGTTTTTTTTTGGTTTGAGGGAGAGGAAAAAAAAAATTAACATTGTTTTTTTTTGTATGGGTTTTTTTTTTTGGAATATTGTGTTGGAGATTTGAATATATTCACTTGAAGCATTGTAGGTTGTGATTAAATTGGGGAGGAAAAATTGGATGTTGTGGAGTGTGATTTAATGTTTGAATTTATTTTTATTCCTTTAATAATCTGTGTTTATTTCGTTGTTGGAGTTATTTAACTTCAGTTTCTCATGCTGCATTATAAATCCATTTACTGCTGATTTGTTATGTTTAACTTTTGAGTGTATAATTGACATTTTTTCCATGATATGTCACCACTTTTTTTTTTTTTCTTTCGAAGTAGACGCAGAGTTGCAAAATATGAAACAAAAGTATCTACTTGATGTTGCTAATAGCCTAATAGTTGTTGTTGGTTGTTGATCTCTGAACAATTAGAATTTTTTACTTAAGCAAGCTAGAAGTTATGTTAGAATTTTGGTTGAGTACTCCTACTCTGACAAAATGTTTGTTAATTTTCTTTGGTATAATGCCATAGGTCATAGGTCATAACTGAGAAGTGAGAACTAACCTGCCAAGTTTAGTTTTTCGATTTATACGTGAATAGAGTACGTGGTAATTCATACATGCTGCTGCTTTGATCTTCCTGCTAACATAAACAAACTAATGCTATCTCTCTCTGTTTGTCAGAGAAGGGCCATGCAGCTATAGCTTTTATTGATTACTAATGGATTTAGAAGAGAAATTCCTTGCTAACCTTGCTAAAGGTATGGTTCTGAGCTTCTTCTTGTCTCTACCCTTTCAAAAGTTAGAATTGCAACAATTTGTTTTCAACTTGTGTGGTATATGTAATGCCGAGTGTAAGCTAGAGTAGTTTTCATATTGAGCGTATTCTCGCATGTTAAGTATTGAAATGGTGGGGCTTGGGATAGAATACAGCTGAAGTTGGACTTTGGGAAAAATGAACAGGTAGGTGATTTTTAAAGTAAGTCGTGTGTCTAATGGTTCTTTTATGCTACCAGTGTTTTTCCATTGGAAAAATGCTGCTATTTTTTTTTTCAAATACATTTTTAACCATGTCTAATTTCTTTTGCTTCTTTCCTGATTAGCACTGATCGTTATGTACGGGTTCAGTCCACTGTATGGTATAAATATTAAAAGTGACTACTTTTGGAAAGCTTTTTGTCCTTATGTCATTATTATACATTATATATTATACTTTATAGCTTCATGACAGCCTTTGAACATTATGTGGCTGCTTGATCAAGAATCTAGAAACTCAGGTCTTGTGGCTGCCCTATAATTGCTATACCATTTACGTGAAATTTTTGGTAAATTCAGTAACATGACATGTGTTTGATCGATGTGATGAATATATCATAATTATGTGCCAAAATGGAGTATTTCAATGACAAAATAAGTCCTGTTAGTATGCTTGAGAACAAATACTGTATATACTCTATACAGCTATTACTTAGAATCAAGGATCAACTAATGTGAGGATAATCTTGTGAGGTTTTGATAAGTACTGGACACATGTACTTAGTAACTAGTCTGGCATCGCTTTGAAATGTTAACTGTGAATGGTTTGCATCAGAGTAATATCCAGTAGCCTTCCTTTTCATTATTTCTTTTGTATTATTGTTTGTCATGCTGAATAAAAGAAATAAACTTTCTTTGTTATATGGGAACTGTATAGTGTCTTACGTTGTAAAACCTCCATGGTTCCTTTTATTAAGGAAAATAAATAATGTGGTAAGCGAGTAATTGAAATTTTCATAACAACTATCTGAGGTATGCTGTTGTGATCACGTAGTAAACCAATTTAAGATTTATTTTTTCTGAAGAGATATTTTTTTGCCTTTCCTGTTAAGGATGCTTTCAACAAGAACATCCTTTTTTCCCCTTTAAAACCCGGGGGATATAAATTTTAACCTACCCGTGATGTTCTTTTTTAATCATATGAAATATTAATGCATTGATGTTTTCTTCTAATGTGGATAGAGATTATATTACAATTTTAAAGAGTATACAGACATGTATTCTCCCAATTTAATTATAGGTTGTAGAATTTGGGTTATAAGCTATGCTGTAAAACCAGACTGGTCATTGATCTAGTGAAGACATCGCTTAACCGCTCACTGGTTTGACCGTGGTTGAATCATGTGGTGTTATATGAAATATGTTTATTAATATTATTTAATAATTATATATCAATCTATCATACTATGTTGCTTGGTGCTTCAAAGTACCCCATGGTACAATGAGTGAAGCATCAAGATTTCACCATGTAATATATATGAAAGCTAAGAAGAGGCCACATGTACAAATTCCACATAAAGTTAGTGTGTGGAATGGAATATTCAAGCATACGACCTATATAAAGAGCTAAGAGGAGTGTAAACCTTTGCATGCATGTCTTAAGCCTTTTATTTTTACCTTCGTTGATTGCCATTATTCCTCTATTTGGCCAGTAATTTATTTTTAACAAGTTCAATTTTTTATGGAAAAACAGATTCATCTGTTTTCTTTGTACCAGTTCTGTGTGTACACGTATGGTTTTTTTTGGTTTCATTGGGCCAAATGTATGGGTAGTTCACAGCTTTCCGGTCAAACTGGCTTGTCTGGCTTGGTGAGCGCTAAGTGGTGGTGGTGACTGTTGAATTTAATCCTTGTTTGGATTTCTGTTGGCCAAGTTGTCTTGCTGCCTGCTGGGTCTTCCTACAATACTACTAGATAAAGAGGTTTCTGGGTTCCATGAAGAAGCCAAAGTTTTGTGGTGATGTGCTGTTTTTGCTGTTCTTTTTTGGTGTACATGTCTGCAAAGAAACTGTAGGATTTTTGGTGACTCTTTCTTGTCCATAGATTTTGTTTGGGATACTGTCACTCTTATGGCATCACTTTGGTGCTATGACATCCTGGTATAGCTGTTTCTTTTTGTTCTTTGTGAGGATGTCGTGTCCTCTTCTCACCCAGTACTTTTTTAACCCCCCCTCCAAAAAAAAAAAAAAAAAAAATCAAGTTTGGCTGAAGGTGACTTAAATATATTTCTACTTCCAATTACCCAAAATTTGTTTTGGGTGAATCATCTCAAATATTAAACCCTTCTTCCATAAGTAGTTCTTTCAAAATTAAATCTCAACTACCAAACATGCGCATATTGGTGTCCAAGTTAGGATATGATAGTTAGCTGAAGTGCTGAACTAAGGTAGTGAAAGACGAAAATTGCCCTTGAGGTGCTAGGGAGTTTTAAGCTGTAATGCCTTGAAGTGAAAGGGGGCCAAAAGGCATATCTTAATAGTTAATATAGAAAGTCATTAATATTAGAAAGAGAAAATAAAAAATATTTCACTATTTTGCATTGATTTCCCACATAAATTAACTACTCAAGCATATTATTCATGATAAGAAAAGATTATAATGTTCAATTTAGAAAACCCTAAGCTGCTTATGGCCAAGAGTTCTAAAGACTGACAACTGGTTATTCTTCTTGTCTTCTGACTATTTTACCCCATTAGCATCGATGTTAGCAATTTAGATAACTGGTTTTTAAAGATCTTTATTATCCTAATAAGGCACCAAAGGCATGCCTCTGTTACCAGAACTGCACTCCTTAGATGGTACAAAGTGTTGACTGCGTGATGCACCTCGCCTCAATTCCTTAGGTGCACCTTTGGTTCCTTTGACTACACCGAGCTGAACTGCCAATGTAAGCTGGTGAACATGTCTTACTATACTGTGAATGGTTAGCTTACAATTTTATGTTCATCTGAATAACTATGTGAATTTAGAGAGAGGTTAAAATGTGGTTGCTTTGGTTGAGTAA
Organism: Crotalaria pallida; assembly: GCA_037953625.1. Taxonomy (NCBI): domain Eukaryota; kingdom Viridiplantae; phylum Streptophyta; class Magnoliopsida; order Fabales; family Fabaceae; genus Crotalaria; species Crotalaria pallida. Next base: position 96,557,339 of record CM075655.1, read on the forward strand.
GTATGTCCTGCATCTTGGCCTGATGGAATTAGGTTATTAGATTCGAATGTGTTTGATAGATGAGATATTTAGTTGTACTTTTTAGTTTTTCCTTATTATAATAAAAGAAATATTATCATATGAGAAGAGAAAAGCAAGCAAGAAGATGATAAGAAGATAAGTCATCCACAGAAAAAAGAAAAAAAAAAGGAAAGAAACTAAAGCAAGGTGATACAGCCATGCAACAAAGCATGTCAAACCCCTGCATGACCATCAAAGAAACTCAACTTGAGCACCAAAGGGATGCTAAAAAGTATTCTTTTCCCCAAAGAAATCTAGAGACATGATTGAAATTTCCAATGTTCCTTTCCAACTATATGCAACAGAGAGCAGCAGAAACAGAGCACTTGCTGTAGAATATGGGCATCTTTACACAAACCAAAACCTCTATATGGTAAGGAGAAATGTATGCAAGTTTACAGTGCTGATGCAAGTCTATTCAAAGGTACCAAACAAACCATTCCAAAGAAATGTTGCTGAGCGATGTCAGAAGAGATGAGGCCCACTTTTTCAGAACCTCACACTATACATAATACATAGGAGACAAAGTGGTCAATGGTCCATGCTTCAGAGCACGTCGTTAGTGTTAATCCTCTTAAGAACATCAATCCAGACTAAAGCTTTAACTTTTAAGGGAGCTTTGGACTTCCATATCAGTTAATCCAAAAGAAAATTGTTACTATTATGAGCAAAAGTGAAGAACTGAAAAAATGATTTACATGGGAATGCTCCTGAGGGATCAAGGGCCCAACTTCTCAAAATATAAGAGATATGAAAAGAATCAACTAAAATTAAAAGAAACTCTAGCTCAATAACCCCTCTATCATGCAAATTTCTGAAAAATCAAGGTTGCAAGAGTAATCTTAAGAGTAAAACTGATAAACAGGGGCATTATGCTAAGAGGATAGACAGGAAAAGTCTTGGAAAGGTCTTGCAAAGAGGTATTTAATTGAAATCATAGTTTACCTTGTCTTCCACTTGCATGGCCAAGTATATGTTTTTAACTCTTACATCAAGTAACTTTTTATTGGTCAAATATCCTCAGAAAATATACCACTGGATCCCCTGTTTACATAATGTACATCATCATCTTCATAAATTTTCACATATTCAAATTAATTAGGCTGATTTCTAATTTATTCATACATTTAATATTAGCTTTCAGTGTACTCGTCAAAAATAAGAAAATATCAACTTTTAATTAGTTATTATTTTGGAGCAATTTTTCCAAAATATGGATGATTATGAAATGTCAAGTTCATGCTTATAATGGTAGGAATGATCAATATTACATTCCATATTTGAATGGTTTACGTGCATAATGTTTTTACACAGGTGTCAATTGAGATATATCATATGTATAGTGGATTGAAGTTAGAACTCTGGCACGTGCTCCGTGCCTACATAGACCTCAGCCTATATAAAAGGGTCATTTTAGACCTAGGAGCCACTCATTAGCCTTGGGTGCTTGTCTAGTAGTCGTTGTGTTGTCGGCTTCGAGACACTTCTCTAGTGTGAAATCTTTTGAGACATCACTTTTTTTTTGTGGTAGGTAAGATCTGATGTTTGAGGTACTGGCTTTCACAATCTCAATTTTTTATGTTATCTTTCCTCGATCTAGGCTTTTTTTTAGTTATTTGAATTGTTTCAGTTTGTCCATCGTGTTCATGCATTCGTTGCTTTACCAGTTCTCAACGTGAATGTTCTTACTTTTGGTGAGAAAATGAAAATCTGATCTCTTGTTATTTTGAATTTGTTGTGAAGATCACTGTATAAGTTCAGTCGATTCAGGATGGCTAAAGACTTTTATCCCTCCTATTCTATCACAGCTTATAATCTGGTTGTTTTGTTTAAGGTCTGTGCAATCTGACCGGAGGTAACTTGATTCCAGGTCTTGTCCTTTGGTAGATGTTCATCTAGAAGAACTGCCATAATTGATTCATTATTTGTGTTGTTCTGGCTAGTTTGCTATTAGCATCTGCTCATGATTTCAACATCGATATTTGGAAATCGTGAAAGCCTTTAAATTTGAAGGTGGATTGATTTAATGTTGTTGCTACCGATGCAAAATTGCAAAGTGAAATGCTTCTATAGAACAATGATTGTCCTTTAAGCAGTTAACTGTTATTTCTTGATCAAATGGTTTTGATTTGCAATAGTGTGTCGAAGTTGTTTGTTTAATACAACAATATTTGGATAGCATGTGTTAATGTTTTCAATTTTTTTTTTTTTTTTGGAGTTTGTGAATGAATCATTTGTTTATTGTAGTCTCATGCATTAGCGGTGTGTCCTGTGAACTGCACTTAGTTTGTTCATCCTCTTATATCTTCACTTGTCCTTTGTTTCCATTCACTTTTTGTGGCAAGCCGCCCCTAATGGTGGGTTGAAGCTATATTTCTCCTTTAGAGGGGATCTAGTGCTGTTGCTGTAGCAGCTATTGGAGGAGCATGTGTGATACCTACGTAGATAATATGATGTGGTTGGCTCCAGGTTTTGGATTTTCTACTTATCCAACTATTAGTTAATAAGTGCCCTGAAAATGGGTAATAGTTCTTAAATATCACACTTTGCAAATATCAGACTACGAAATAGACCAGATGTATCAAAAGTAGCAGCACAATAATATATGTCTGTGTGTGCACGTGTGCCTGTGGAACTATGATTTTATTTTTCATGGGAAGTCAGTTCAGCTCTGTTGTATATGATGTGAACAGTTTCCTTGGCCTGAATGATAGAGCAAATCGTAGAAAGCAGAATCTCCTTCAACGGTTGAACTGAGTACAGATTACCCTTCTATTCACATTTCTTTGGGGAAACCTGAACTAAATTGATCATTAACTGCTTGCATTTGTTGTTACCATTAACTAGTCTTCTATATTTGCCTTTTTTTAGTTGCTTGTCTGCGAGTCTGAGTTTTATTGTTTATGTTAGTAAATTGTATATGTTAGTTAATTTTGCTTCTGTTTCTACCAGAGACTTGCTTTAAGTTGGCTGTTATTTCTGTCCAGTTTCTGGCATGCAAAGTCTCTCTTCCAGTGCGCAGAGTACTCCAGAAAAAAATGGTCATTCAGATGATGCTTCAAGAAGTTCAGAACTCGAAGAGGAGTTCTTGAAGGCTGGTCCAAAGAAGGAACTTCTTCAAACTTGCTTTGGTAAGGGCAAAAAGAACTTTTCATCAAAAAGCAGGATGACTGACTCCAAGTCAATTGGTAAGGTTATCAAGAAACAAGACTCCAAAAAAGTTTCTAGTCTCAGCCATCAGCCTTCCAGGAAGCAACACCGGAAGGGTGAAAACCCCACACGGCTGATACCTATTCCTGACCAGTCTTCTGATTTTGGACATTCAAACTCTTGGATCTGTAAAAATGCTGCTTGTAGGGCGGTTCTATCTATAGATGACACATTTTGTAGAAGGTGCTCTTGCTGTATTTGTCACCTTTTTGATGATAACAAGGATCCTAGTCTTTGGTTGGTATGCACATCTGAATCTACTCAAGGGGACTCCTGTGGGCTGTCGTGCCATATTGAATGTGCCCTCCAACGTGAGAAAGTGGGAGTTGTTGATCATGGGCAACTGATGCAGCTAGATGGTGGTTACTGTTGTGCATCCTGTGGTAAAGTTACTGGGATACTCGGGTATGTAATTTTCTTTTCCTGTTGAGCTTTGATAATATATTTCCTCCATCCTGCCACATTGATGTTATTATTATAGCTGGGTTTTGTTGAATAATTTACGGGGGTTTCTAGAGAAGAATACTTCTTGGATTACATTATCAGTATACTATTGAAAAAAAAAATTTAAAAATTATCTTCCTTTGTTTCCTGCCTCTTCTCTGCTCATCACTCATTAACTTGACATGCTTACAATAATAAAACAAACATGCAACTATTTCAGTTTATGCTTCTCTTGATGAGCCTTTTGGAAGAGATTTTATCGTGAAACACAAGATATGTATGATAGTATTGAATCATTTGCAACTTGTATGTTGGTAAGGAAATTCCAGCTCTATGTTGATGGCCTTTATGGTTCATGCTTAATAATGGCAGATGCTGGAAGAAGCAACTGAGTATAGCAAAAGATGCTCGGCGTGTAGATGTACTCAGTTATAGGATATATATAAGCTACAGGCTGCTGGATGGGACATCAAAATTTAAAGAATTGCATCAAATTGTACAAGAGGCTAAGGCTAAGCTGGAGACAGAGGTTGGTCCGGTTAATGGTGTTTCTGCGAAGATGGCACGAGGCATTGTCAGCAGACTCTCCATTGCCAGTGACGTGCAGAAACTCTGCTCTCTTGCTATTGACAAAGCTGATAGCTGGCTGTCCACTGTTCCCAATATAAATTCAGATTTCAGAGGTATGAACTAATGCTCCTAGTTTTTCTTTCTCCTTGCTTTTCACGCCAGTCTCAATTAATTTGTTACATGATGACATTTTTTAACCCACAGAGGGTTCACTTCCTGCTGCTTGCAAGTTCATTTTTGAAGAGGTAACAGCTTCATCAGTCAAAATTATTTTAATCGATTTGTCAAATGTATCTTCTGGAGACATTAAGGGATACAAGCTCTGGTATTACAAGAGTGGGGAGGAATTGGACACAAATGAACCTGTTTCTGTGTTCCCCAAATCTCAGAGGAGGATTTTGATATCCAACCTTCAACCTTGCACTGAATACACTTTTCGGATTGTATCTTATACTGATTCGGGTGACCTGGGCCATTCTGAGGCCAAGTGTTTCACCAAGAGCATTGAGATGTTTCGAAAGAATCCATCTTCCTCTGCTGCTATGATTCAAAGAAAAGAGAACCTTCAAACTGGAGGCAGTTCTCCTGACTCCAAGATGGAGCACAATCCCACAATGGAAGACCCAGGATTTAAGGTTCGAGACCTTGGGAAAGTTTTGCGTTTTGCATGGGCTCAAGAACAAGGCTACTTTGAGGAGTTTTGTTGTGCTGATAAGAAAAATTGCCGTGGTCATAGTGAGATGGTCAAGCCAAAAGCTCCAGAAAAGAAGTTACCTTCAGTTTCACGAGACCTTGATTTAAATGTTGCTTCAGTGCCTGATTTAAATGAAGAGCTAACACCTCCTTTTGAGTATTCCAGGGATGAAGATAATGGTTGCACTTTGCTGCATGCAGTTGAGGCTGATGATGATGCTGCATCTCGTGATATAGAGAAAAATGGCTTAGCAGGATCACATGGGAGTGGTGACTCGCAAACCTGGACCCGTGGTCCTGCCGGAGAAGTTCCAGCTGTTGACTCACGTGTAGATGTATCTAGGAAAAGGATAGCAAGAACAAATGAAGAGACACTTGATTGTGACAGCACTTTGATAAATTGCTCTCCTTTTCGCAGAACTGATGGTTCATTCTCCCTGGATGAGAATTTTGAGTATTGTGTGAAAGTAATTCGCTGGCTAGAATGTGAGGGTCACATCAAACAGGAATTTAGGTTGAAATTGCTAACATGGTTTAGTTTGAGGTCGACAGAGCAGGAACGCAGGGTGGTTAATACCTTCATTCAAACTCTTATTGATGATCCAAGTAGTTTGGCTGGGCAACTGGTTGACTCTTTTTCTGATATTATATCCAACAAGAGGCCAAGAAATGGATTATGTAGCAAGGCCATCGCATCAAATTAAGGGGTGGGAGTCCTGTTATACAAGTTAGCTATTTGCTTCAAGCTTTTACCATAACTAGTTTATGTGTCGGACAAATCACCCTCTGATTTCTTTTGCCTTCTTTGTACAGGCATTTTTTATTCATCACCTTCGAAGTGATTCATTTTTATTGCAGGCAAGTTGTCTTGCTAGAAGGATTTGCATTGATGCTGCAGAAACAGTAGTAGCTCATTTCCCCTGCGAGGGAGGATCTTTGAACTTGAAGTTTGAGGATGTAGAGGGCATTTTCCTATTTCCTAAATTACTGCAATTATTTTCAGTTATGAATTTATTTATGGAAGTTGTTAGTATTGAACCTTTATTCTCATAACCTTTATTTGAAGAAGTTACATGATATGACCTCTGATTTATTCAGACGTGTTATTCTATTGTTCGTTTTTCTCGTCTCATGTCACCTCTCATTGCGATGAGTAGTCAAATGATAATGCTTGCTTCTATCTATCGTGGGTTGAGTTTCTGACTGGTCTAGTGTGCTTTTCTAGATTACTGTCATTCACATGACTACTCGAGTGTCTGTTTGTGAGTTAAGTTTTGGAGGATAAGGGAGGGAAGAAGGCTTCAGGATCATTAAAGACTTTTGAGAGGGTTGTCAAGCTTTCCCTTTACTTTTATTCCCCTCCAAAAACTAACTTGCGTAATTAGTTATTGCTGATCTTAAGCAGCTAGTTGGTTAAGCTAATTGGTAGTAAATAATATACCAAATGTATGGGGTGTTGTCTTGCAATGGAATGCATCATGTTGTATGCTTATCATGTGAGCAGATAGATAGGCACATAATGCCTTGGTTATACAAATGTATTCTTTTTGGAACCTTGAGCCTACTCCCTCCTGCCTTTAATATTAATTCTTGAGGATATTTACTGAGAATTAAGAAAATATTAGCTAATGTTAAAAAATATTATTAGTCGTATTGAAAATGTAAATGCTATTTTTTCAAAACAGTTGTAATTATTAAGACTCTAAAGTGTTAAAGATGTAGTGTGTTGTAGGTTTTGTTCGGAGTGCTTTTCTTTTGTTGACCTGTTTAATTGTGAACCCTTAGTTATGGATCCTTTAAATTAAGACCTTTTCTTATGTGGGATTTTAGTTTGTGAAGTATAATTCACAACTTCATTCTCAAAATGAGATGGTTCGAGCTTAGTAGATTTTCATAGGTACTTATATTTTGTTTCCTAAGCACAATTACCTTTGTCTTGACTTTATACTTGGGTGGTACCATTGAAGTCATTGTAGGATACACAAACTCATGGGACCTTTGAAAATGTCTAATTTTTTCAACCGGATCAAGTCTATCTAGTGTTTCCACTTGACACAAAATCTCGGTCACATATGGTTGTGCATCAAATTCTTTTGGTGGAAAAGAACTCTTCCAAACACACTCCTATTTATTACACTCTCTTTTTCACTTACAATATCTTTCTCTCTTTAATAATGATTATATAGGGCCATTATAGTCAAAATACAACAAATCCTTACATCATTTAACAATTTCTTAAAACTCGTGCATAACCTTAAAACACACTACATATGAAACAGAGGGAGTAACCCACACACGTTTTTGAAGCTTTTGAGGCAATCTTCATATTCCTTCTCGTCTTGAGTATCTACAATTACTTTCCATGCTTTCATTATAGGTTTCACAATCTTCTTATCACACATAGACTTTCTCACTTTCGACAACACATTCTTTAAGATCTGAAATTTACAATGCAAGTGATTCGATGTTGGAAACACCTCGAAAATTGCATTAATCAAAGTATCTTCTTTATCAAAGACGATGATATGAGGCATGACATCATCGCGTTCAATCAAATATCTAAGCCGCTCTGGTGACCATGTGAAGTTGATCCTCTTTCAGCCTCTATCTAGCATAATGCAACATTGAACGTCTTCTTTGTCGATGTCTGACAAACAATCTCAAGTAGTGGAAACCTATTTCTGTTGGTTTTGTAAGTGCTATCTATGACAGGCACACTACTGAATGTGCAACAAGGATATTCCACTTGACGTGCCAAAAAAATTGCCTTCAACATAGTGATCTCTTCATCTTTTACGTAGCATGTCCCATATTCAGAAGTGTTTAATAGGTGTAGTAGATGTTGCATCTGTGTCTTAGGTTGTTTGACTCTTCTTCTATAACACTGACGAATGTTGTTCACTTGACTCAAAGCAATGCAATTATTCTTGTTTAACTCTTTCAGACTAATAAGAATTCTCTTCGGTTTCACCCATCCTTTGTTATCCTCACAATCAACTCATTCTCTTCCTTTGTTGGCCTATCAAAATAAGGATGACCTTCCATGTTTTCATACTGGTTGTGATTATGGAACCCATACTTTATCGAAATCTTTCACCCTTCATCATTACCAAGATCTCATGCATATAGTCTAAAAGGCATTCACATATGACTTTTGGATATAGGCTTCGTTCACATTTTTTCCTTTTACTGTATTTCCCACTCATTTCTGAAGCCAAAACAACCATTTCTCTTCTCTCATAAGTCCCCTTTTTTTTTTCTGTATTTTTCCTTTTTCTCTTTTTCAACGGCCTAAACCCAACTAATCAATTCGTCGCTATTAGTGAACTTCGAGAAATGATGACATGATTTGCCATCTACGACAAGATGATTGAACATGAGACAGATGCTAAATTCAGAGTTAGGTGGGAAAACTCATTGAAGAAGTTGTGTTTGATAAGATGGCCACATCCACATTTCTCCTAAACTAGTGATATAAGTTGATTTGACTTACTCTCTTGAATTGAGAGAGACATGAGAGTGAAGGGTGAAAGAGAAATGAGAGGGAGGAGAAAGGGGAAAGAGTATTTTCTAACACTTAGTGCGTGTATGGTATAGCTGCTAAAATGAAATTATAATTATTTTTTCTGTGATTACAATATGGTAAGACTATAATATGTTAAAATTGTAATCTATTTATGTTTGTGTATCTTAATTGAAAAATAAATTTAAGCAAGTTTATTTTGTTTGGATAATGTAAAGAAGATTATTTTTACTGAGTAAATTACAAAAAAAGGTATGATATAACAAATAGGTAGTTAACGTTCTCGGATGATAAGGGTAGAATACGAAAATCAGATGTGTTAGAAAGAAAATAATCTTTCAAAAATTCAAATAGTGGGGGATAAAATTAAAACTCAAAAGAAGAGGGGCTAAACAGTCACAACAATTGAAAAAAAGAAAATGAGATTTATGTTGGCAAGCTGGAATAAGCCAAATAATACACTTTCGTTGTCACTGAAAAAGCATGTTAAGAGTGCTGCTTGCACGCTTTCATACTTGTTCTTCTTCTTCACTCAAATTTACCTCTTCTCTCTCCAAATCCACACCCTCTCTCTTCTCTCTGCGACCATTTGCCGCAATGGCCGCCGAACCTCAACAATTCGTCAAAGGCTCCGTTCATCCTAACGGCGTCGCCGTCATCACCCTCGATCGCTCCAAAGCCCTCAACGCCATGAACCTAGGTTTTCCCCCTTTCTTCTTTTTAATTGAAATTCGAATGATTGTTTAAATTAGGGCTGTTGATCTATCTATCATGAGTTTTTGATGAAATTCAATTTCTTAATATTCTGAATTGAAACGACTAAATTACCAATTTGGCCTCTGGAAGATATTTTGAATGTTCGAAACGTCCATCAAGTTAGTCACGGAATGACAAAAACGGTGATCACGTTAAGTTGATTGAGACTTTGAATATTTATGGTTGGGAACTGCAATTTAAGAGTGTTAGGGACTAAATTGGTAAATTACTCGAATTGAAACTGTTACGATGGCTACTACAATGTAAACGAGTAGACGTTAATACTAAACAAATGAAACTTTTTTATTTTTTATTTTTTATTTTATATATATATATATATATATATAAATTTTGAGCTAAACTAACACCAAATAATCAACCAATTACAGCAGGAAAATTTAACCACCAGTAAATAACAGAGCTGTGACCGCAGCCTGAAAGTTTAGCTCGACCAACGGAAATATTTAATGATTTTCTTTTGAGTATTTGTGGACAAGACCTGTAGAAACCCCACTAAGGAGCAAGGGTCCACTGCTAGAGTTAGATAGAGACCAAGAAGGATTTAGATTTAAGTGGTTTATCCATGGATATAACTTAGGGCGGGGCATTATGGTGGTGTGGTGTCGTTTGATCCATGTAGCCGATCCGACCTAGTGGCAAAAGGCTTGTTTGTTTGTTGTCGTTGAAGTGTTTTTCTCGGGGTTGTTTTTTTGTTTTAGCTTTTTTGATTTTGACCTGGAAAGCTTTGAGTTGCAGATATGGATTTAAAGTATAAAAGTTATCTCGATGAATGGGAGGAGGACCCTGCAGTAAAATGTGTTCTGGTTGACAGCAGCTCGCCTCGTGCCTTTTGTGCTGGTATGACTGAGTCATCAAGAAATACACAATTCCTTCTCCTTGTCTTGAAATTTTTTATTGAAGCATGTTTGTAACATACCAGCATCATTATATACAATGAAATTAGAATTGAGGTTATTTGGTTTTGACTTTTGAGTGCTAGGTAAGGTTTTGAGAGTCACCATTGATGGTCAATGCAGGTATGGATATTAAAGGGGTTGTTGCTGAAATACAAAAGGACAAAAACACACCTTTAGTGCCAAAGGTTTCATTATATTATATTTTACCCTCAAGTGTATCGAGACGTGCTTATCTGGTTACAGTTGTGATATTCTTCATTGGATATACTGTTTACTTCTTTGTCTGTTTGTCAACATCGTCATCTTCTTTTGATGCCATACTACTGTTCCATTGTTTTTTGTTTCATCAAATAAAGAATTTTCTCAATTCTCAAGGACTGTTTACCTGGTAACCGAGATCTTAGTTTATCTGCAGGTGGTGATGTGAAGCAGATAACAATCAAAAACAATCTGTCAGATATGATTGAGGTCTAGTTGTGTCCTTGTATTATATGCCATCATTTTGATACCCTTTGACTTCATTAAAGCCATCCCAATACAAACTGAATACCTTTTCTATTGATTTATTTTTTTTTTTTTTTTTTTTATAGACCAATAATGTCTTTACTTCCATTACACTAGTGAATGAAAGTATTTGATAGCAACCTCCTTAGCATTGCCAGGACTGCTAATTTAGTAGACCACATTTTTCATGACAGATTTGTCACTAGTGTCAACACTTGTATCAATGGCTTTAAAAAATTAAACATTATGAAATAAGTGATAACCTGCAGTTAGTGAAGAAGTTTCATGCACAATTAAATCCAAAATAAAATGTATGAAATATGAAACTCTACTCCCTGTATGAAGAAGCCACCTCTGCAACTTTTTTTGGTAAAATCACGAGGTATCCCTGCCACTAATCACCACGTAGGTGTTGCTTTGCCCCTAGTCACAAAGTGCTTCCAGTGGAGGTCCTACTAATGCCCTATCTATCTATTGAAATGCACCAACTTCTGTTATACTACATGATTACCCTCATGACACTGTTTTTTTCCTTGATATTGAACTTTCTTTGGGTTTTTTTTTCTATACATGCCAGTTAGAATCACATCAAATTTGGTTGATTTTAGTATTTATTTTGTTGTCGGTTTACGTTTTGTTTCTTACGAATTGCTGTCAGCATTATGTTGAATTTTGTGTTTTGTTGCATCTTGCATTTTTGCACTTGTTAATTTACCCTCCCTAGACCCACACAAGGTGGGAGCATTATGCATTGAGCCACCTTTTTTTGTTTATTTATTATGTAAGTGATGTGCCTATTATGCTGATCATTTTAGGTCTTCACGGCTGAGTATTCTTTGATATGCAAAATTTCTGAATACAAGAAGCCATATATAAGCTTAATGGATGGAATAACAATGGGTTTTGGAATTGGTTTATCTGGTCATGGTCGCTATCGTATCATAACAGAGGTATAATTGTGGCCATTATCTAATTAATAATAGATATATCATTAACTCATGAATTGCCGTTTTAGATCTTTTTATGACTTTTCTTTTCTTAATTATTTCCAGAGAACTGTTCTAGCTATGCCAGAAAATGGAATTGGCTTGTTCCCTGATGTGGGTTTTGCTTATATAGCAGCTCAAAGTCCAGGAGAAGGATCTGTTGGTATGTTTTTCTCATAACTGTTGGTATGTTTTGCTTTTATTAGACAAGGTAGTAAGGATCAAATGGGTTGTTTTTAACATCCCTAGAAAATGATTAAGTAAAAATAACAGTGATTACTGTGTTGGATTATGTGCATGGTTGGAAATTAGTTAAAAGATTATTATTAATAAACCTCCATGTTCTGATAAGATGTTATAATGGTGGAGGTAGAACGAGTAATTAAATAAATAAAAAATGTATTTAAACAATCAAGTACTTCTCTTTCTACTATTTTGAATGTTCATGTTAAGATTCAAAGCAAGTTTTTAATTATTTTTTTAATTTTACGTTTTTGTACATAATACTATATAAATTAGGGTGTTACATTGTTAAATAACCAATCATTCTCATTATAGTTTTCCCTACAAATACTTGTGTGCTACACTGTTGAAGCATCTAGGCATGATCTCTGGTTTCAGTTAACCGACTTTTTAGTTTGCCTAAACATCGTTGCAAGGTTCTTCCACTTGATATCAATGGAATATCTATATCATATCTTATCTGGATTGTTTTACTAACTGCAGGTGCTTATCTTGGATTGACTGGAAAGAGGATTTCTACTCCTGCTGATGCAATATATGTCGGCCTAGGAACACATTATGTGCCATCTGGAAAGTTAGGTTCATTCAAGGAGGCCCTTTTGGAGACTAACTTGTATGTCATCATGAACTTTTGAATGGGTTTTGAGACTCTTCTTGAAGATTGTCACCTGTTTAGCTTATTCAGTTTTGATTTATGACCATCTTACCACAAGACTCGTTTGTTCATACAGTTCCCAGGATCCACATCAAGACATCAAAGTACTTTTAGCAAGGCATGAGTCCAACCCCGATTCTGAAGCACAGTTGAAATTGCTTTTACCTCAGATAATTTCTTCATTTGGAGCAAATAAATCAATTATTGAGACAATTGAAGAGCTAAAGCAGCACCAGTCTAGCACTGATCCTAATGGTGTGCTTATTGACTGACCTATTGTTAATGTTATACTATGTCCCGATGTACATTAAATACTAATGTTTGAAATTATGGTTTGTTGCTTGTCTGGTCAACTAATATTCATTTGCTTTTCTATTTCTAGTTGTGGAGTGGGCTAATGAAGCTCTCCAAGGCCTTGGAAAAGGTGCTCCTTTTTCCCTTTTCTTGACTAAAAAGTACTTCGCTGACGTCGTCTCTGCAGTAGAGAAAAGTAACAGTGAATTATCGACGGTAAGCACTTCTTTCTTTCTTTATTTATTTATTTTTGGTCCATCTTTCAAACTTTAACCTGAAGTGTTTCCCATCAGCTTACTGGCGTAATGAAAACCGAGTATCGCATAGCCCTAAGGTCTTCACTTCGACCTGATTTTGCGGAAGGTGTTCGTGCAGTATTAGTGGACAAGGATCAGGTTCTCTCTTTTTGTCATGATTTAGTTGTTCACTAAGCTATGAAAGTATATGTGCTATTGATATATCTGCTGAAAATAAGTTTAGGTGATACCAAGGGCTTTATATTTTTATGCGTAGTTTGTGATACTGGAGAAATAAGATCGCGGATAGTATGCTTCTCCTCTGTGTTTATACTTGTCTGGAGAATCTTTAGTTGAAAATACATATATATGCTTTTCTCTGCATATGAATCTATAGTTTTAATCCGGTTTTACCTGCTTTAAGTTCCTTTTATGTGCTAGACTGCTAGTTCTATGAATCCTTTGATATTTTTTTACTCTAAATTTATTTATTCTTCTATATTTGGTATATGTTATTTCTGGATTAACTAATATACATAATTATTTTTCATCAAGCAGAACCCTAAGTGGAAACCATCTAGTTTGGAGGAGGTTGATCCTAGTGAAGTGAAAGCTGTTTTTGAGCCTTTAGGGCCTGAGGTTGGGGAGTTGATTGTGTAATTTTAGAAGGAAACTGTGCTCTTCTTCTCTTCTCATAAAATGCATTCCAGAATTGTAGACACTGCATCAAATAAACATATGGTTTTATTGTTTTGTCCGGCCGTCCAACGTTCAGGGTTACTTGCTTGTACTTTTTGTCTCCTTGATGATAACACATAGTCAATGATCTTGGAAATCAAAGGATGATGTTGAATTGTTGCTTCTGGTATAAACCACATTTAAGAAAGGCATGAAGGCCTATTGTTTCTTTAATTTATCCTTTTAATTTTGATTTTGTGATTTGTGGTAATCAAAGAATGTCTAAGATTTTACATGAAATGGTTGCATTAAGTTCATCATTTTATCGTGCTCCTTTTTGAGTTTTATGGTTTGATGCTCCCTTTTCAATATCATAGATTTATTAATTTAAAAAAGTTAAAAAGTATGAAAATATTTCTTTATCCCTCTTACCTCATCTCAACCCCATTATCCCTTTTTGGCAATCACCTTTTTTCGATGAACCACCTCACTATCTCCACCACCCTTTAATGAAAATGTAGTGGCTGACATCGAAATTGTGGTGGGGTGGAATGGATGGTGCCATGACCGGACGTAATTCGGGTGAGAGTGAATGAAGGTTTGAGGAAATAATGAAGTTTCATGTATAAATATTAGAGAGATGCATTGAATACCACTTGAAAAGGAGCATTAAAGAAATTTCTTTATTTCACATTAGTGAAAAATTATTGTGGTTGTAATCACACAGTAATTTCACCAAACGAAGACCTTTTTTAGTTGTGGATAAAAGATTTTGCAAAGAATGATTTTATTTTGTTTACCTTTGATTAATAGGAATGTCTAGTAATCTTACCTGATTTATCCATGAGTGATGTGGGATTCAAGAAAAAAAAATCAAATGGGAATGTCTTAATCATTGCTGGTTCAGTATAAAGAAAAATGATATTTTTATATATTTTTTTTAGGTGTAAGGAGGAAAGGTAAGAGAAAGTTAATTAATGATATAATGTGAAATAATAAAAAAAGAAAGGAAAAAAGTAAAGCAAGATGGAAGATAGATGAGAGTCTAAAATAAAAAAGTTGTAGAAAATATAAAGGTGATTAGATAAATTCTAAGTTGATAATGAACCATTTTATTCACCGTGATAGTCTTTTTATACTATTTTCCAATCCTACTCCACCCATCAAAGTGCAATTACATAATGTACTTATGACCGTTAGATTAGTAAAGTTATTGACAATTTTAATTACCTATACCCATTTTTCTACTTTTTTTTTTTTGGAGAGTCATTTTTCTACTTAATTATTCATAATTTAAAATAATAATATGACATTACGTATCAGGGACTTCTAATACTAGCCATCGTTGCACGGGAAAAAATTTGATGTAA
Source organism: Crotalaria pallida (assembly GCA_037953625.1). Taxonomy (NCBI): domain Eukaryota; kingdom Viridiplantae; phylum Streptophyta; class Magnoliopsida; order Fabales; family Fabaceae; genus Crotalaria; species Crotalaria pallida. The sequence continues at coordinate 96,572,478 of CM075655.1, forward strand.
TTTTTAATTAAGTATACAGTGATCCAAGTGGGAGACATACTAATTGCATTAAAAGGAAAAAAAACATTTATATTGGCAACATCATTTTTAAGATGCGAGGATATAAATACTTGAAAGATAATAGTACCTACAATCTAACAATTGTATCATTGCTTTTATTCTTGGTCGGAAGTTTTGCCCCAAATAATATATTTTCACCTATCCTACAATGTTTCATCTAGTATACCCAAAAAAAAAAAAAAAATTATTCATTAAAATTGATAGCATTTCTATTAAATAACAAAATCTCCAATCAGTTGATTAGTATCCCGATAAACATATTTGATAAATACCTACCCTTAATACCATAGAAAATACTTTATAAAATAATTTTGAATCGTTTGCTAAAATATGTTTATCACGTATACATGTAATTTACATTAATACAAACATAAATATAGACCCATGCTCAGCACTCACTTGACTAGTACTCCATATCATATAAAATACACTATATATTAATATATAGATAGTTTCACAAAACACAATCCTTAATCCTTAAGCCAACAACCACTAACTCATATGGATGACCTTAAAAAAGTGTTAATATCATACAGAAGAAAGGAGTGCAGGAGCCATTTCCTTCATATGGAAAGCTTCGCATAGTACACACAAGTCGAAAGGATGTAAGCATGTTTTTTTTTCCTCACTCGTGTTGGCCTTTCCTCCCCTTTTTTTTGGGTTTGCACCCCGGTATCCGGCCCACTGGGTCGACTAATCCAATTCGAGGGAGATCCCGGGGTTAAGGTTTGGGAATTAGTTTTTTGACTCCCCTAGTTAATTAGTTGACCTTCTTTTTTTTTTTAAAGACACTAGTAACCTTCTTTCTTCTTTTCTTCTTTTCTTCTCTACTTCACAATATGACACTGAAACAAAATAAAAAAAAATATAAAATAACATATTTAGCTGCTGAAGCTGAACCATCATCCAACGGGTAAACGCTTGAAAGTTTAGAATTGGAATAGCATGTTTTGTTACAAGTTGAGTTGAGACAAACTCACATCCAAGGGACTGAAAACGCAGAATCTACAACCAGTAGAACTGGCAAAACGTTTGGCAATGCTCGCTGAAGCCACAGCATTTTGCCATTCTCGCTGATGCCACAGCGTGGCTTCATTCCACACGCTTCATTCAATTTAAAATTCTCGCTGATGCCACAGCGTGGCTTCATTCAATTTAAAATTTTCCCAGCGAGATTTATAAAATTTAATTTTTACAAGTCTCGTTGACCTCTCAGCGAGGGTTATAATTTTTTATTTTATAATCCTCGTTGGGGGATCAGCAAGTTTTATAAAAATTAAATTTTACAACCTCGCTGCCGTCAGCGTGTTTGTTAAAATATATATTTTATAAGCGTGGATTGTTTAATTTTTTTTAAGAGGAGATATTTTGGAATTATTGAAAGTTAGTAAGGTTATTATGGAATTTTTACATAAAAAGGGGGTCAACTAATTAACAGTGGGAGTCAAAAAACTAGAACCCAAGTATTAAAAAGCCTGTTGCCCATGGAAGCACCTTTTGCATGACATGGAAGCACCTTTGGCCCATCATCATTGGAGATATCTTTAGGATAAATATAGCAAGTGAAAGACCAGAGAATAAAATCCTCTTTTTGTAAATGTAACTTGTTGTAACTACCATTGTAATTTATAAGTTTTGTAACTGTATAATTGTTGAGAATTACTCATAAAAAGAAAGAAAAAAAAATAAAAAGAAGCAAATGAGTTACAATACCAAAATTTTGATGTTGAAAGAAGAAGAAGAAGAAGAAGTTAGCTAATGAGATGCATACGTTTGAGCCAAGAATAGGAAGAAACCAGAAGCATCTCTTGCAAGAAACAGAGAAAAGTGCAAATCCAGAAAAAAAAATTTGAATAGATAGGCAAAAAAAAAAAAGAAAGTGCAAATTTAGGGAGTTATTTGAATAGATAGATTAATTTTGAATTTCAAATTTCAAAAATAAAAAAAATAAAATTGAAAATTGAATTGATAACCAACAATGCCACATGGATACCTTAGGTCTGTTTGGTTTGTGAAAATATTTCCTATTTTCATTTCCCATTTTCATTTTCTGAAAATCATTTTCATTCTTATATTTTAGAATTTTGAAAATATGTTTGCTTTCAACTTTTATTTTTATTTTCATTTTCAATTTGCCCTTTTGCCTCTAATAATTATTCAGCATATCCAATATGAAACAAAGCTTGGAAGATCTGCTATGGTCACTACTGCTACCTCGTTGGAAGATTTGCAAAATTGAAAAGAATTGTTTTTCTCACAATCACCAAAACCACTCTCCTCTTCAACTCACCCTCAACATGCTTCACTTGATATTAGGTTGAACTTGTTTGTCATATGCTTTCCTCATTCACCATAGACACGTTGGGCAAATTTCTTATGCATTTCTTTTCCAAAAACAGGAGAATCATATCAGAACTTGTTTGTCATAACCCAAACGCGTGTCTTTTCTTTTTTTTTTTGAATGCTTTTTCACATTTTGGGTATTGTCCCTCCATTAGTTACTTCTTTGTGTTTAATTTATTTTTTATAATGAAATTGTCAGAGGTTTTGATCAAAACGAATTTGGTTTCTTCTTGTTACGATGATTGACAATATTGTCTGATTCATCACCACCATCAAAGTAACATTGCAAAAACTTATAACTTGTGTTGTGGTGATTCTTGCACCATGAAGAGGTTCCTTTCTCTTAACCTAAGAAATCTTATATGCTTATTCTTCACCGGTTTTATCTAAATATAATTGCAAAAATCCAATCTTTCACATTATAAATATCAGAATTAGAGAGAAAATAATTAAAGAAAAAGAATGGTTCTAGTTAGTAGAGCACTGGAAATGATTAGAGATGATGTACGAGAATAAATTCGGGAAACGAGAAATATATGTTTAATTTCAAAACTGCCACCGTGTGTATTGTGGAAATGGTAAAAATGATATTTTTGCGTTTTCAATATTTCCGAAAATGTGAACCTCATTTCTTAAAATTGAAAATAAAAATGACCAAGCAAACATGTTTTTTATTATATTTTTTTATTTTCTTTGAAAATGGAAATAGAAAATGGTCAAATCAAACGGATCCTTAGTTGTTCAGCATTGTCCAATTTTTCTTAATAAGTCAGGATTTCAAAAAGGAGCAATTGGAAAGCTCAAATGGGACATCTTTTTATAAGTAAAGATTATTATTTGTCCATAACTAGTCAATAGCACACTTTACTTCTAATTTTCTCCTCCTAATAGAACAACGACAACTTAAAATATTATACTGTATATAAAAATATACACATTGTTATTTATAATAATATTCAAGTGGATATTTGATACTCCTCCGGCTCGAATTATAAACAAATCCAACTACTTTTACGCTTATTAAGGAGGTTAGTTGACTGTAGTATTGGAAATGAAACAAAAATTAATTAAGATTACAAATAATAGCCAAGATATCTGATGCCCAAAAATGCCACTTAACATGTGATCTAGAACAAATAGTAGCAATTTTGGTGATTTTGGGTGATTACTGATTTTCCTATGATGGTTTTAGGTTGTTGGTGGCGTTTAGAAGGGTTATTCATTGTATATCTAAGGTTTAGAAATGGATTAATGGTGGAATCGGGTAAAAATAGAGCGTTTGTGGAGTTTCAATGATTTTTGTGGTGGTTTGTGATGCTTAACGATGACACATGGGGAAGAAAGTGGGTGACGAAAAAGAGAGAATGAAAATTGAGGTGAAGAATTTGGAAAATTTAATAAAGGAATGAAGGTTCAAAGGTTCAAAATTGAAAATGATGAGATGAGGCATCCTTTAAATATGAGAGAGATTTGGGAAGAAATTCCTCTCATGACCGTTGTTAAAAAGCTACCGAGCAACTTCCTCCGATTTTTAATTTTGGTTAAACCCTTGTTTGGTTCTCTATGTTATTTTTGTTTCTCAATTTCGTCTTTTAACTTCTTCTTTTTTAATTTGGTCCTAAAAGTAGTTTTTTTGTTCCAAATGTATCCTAAATTCATTTTTTCATGATAAAATTATAAAAAAAAAATGTGAATGCATTATATAAATCTTTTCATTTTAAATTGATTCCAAGATTATGAATTCTGGTTGAAATTGTGAGAGATACAAAGGAAACAAAAATTTATAGGACAAAATTGAAGAAAATAAAACAAGTGAAAAGAACAAACTAAAAAAAGAAAATAATTTAGAGGATCAAAACATGAATTTTGTCCTTAATTTTTTAATTCTTTTGAGACCATCTCGATATATTGAAACCATTTTCGATATAGAATAAATACCTTCCAAATTCAAAATTAAAATCTTTATATTTTTTCCATTTTTATTTTTCGTTTTACTTTATAAGTTGAGAATAATAATTCAAAAAGTGTAAAAATATTTTGGGAAACTAACCTCACCATCTTCTAAAATATTTAACATTTAGTGTTTTTAATGCAACACTATTTTTTTTAGCTTCTTATAAAGTTAAAAAAATTTATTTTACTAGATACGCTTATCTTATATATATATATATAGTATGTATGTATTTATTTTTAATTTTACACTCCTTCCAAGCTTTAAATACTAAGTATCAATTTTTTTTGTTGTCAATCCGATTTTTTTTGTTGTCAATCTGATTCCCTAGGTATTACTAGATACATCTGGATCTGATCCGGGTTGCGTGTCTATCTATGACAGGTGAGTCTTCATCAAATCGACCAAGTTTTTAATTTTTTATTTACATGTGTAAATCCTATTTTACGCTTATGTCATTCTTCTTCCTAATTTCACCACCACATCCACCAATTTCCGACAACCACCAACAGCCACCAATCTTCAACAGCACAACCACCAATCTCCCCACCACTAGTCTGGTTTGACTCACAACAACTCACCCACAAAAACAACCTAATCCACACACAAACTCAATCCAACTCCCTCTTCAACTCAGTCCATCTCATCCCAAATTTGATTTGGCTCTACTCACTCATGGCAGAAATCGTGAATTCGTCTAACTCGTCCATATTTGACAAAAACTGAACGGTGGGACACCTAGTAGTTAGATTACCTTAGGGTCTAGAGAGAGGCATCCCTGGTGTAAGGGTATGGCATCCTCTGAGTGTTATGGGTGAGGAACCCTTGTGTGCACTTTTGAGGTCCCAAACAAAGGTCGAACTGAGTAGTGTGTGGGACACTCTAGTTGTAACTGGGACTTGAGTCCAATTTGAGTAATAATAACAAATACCGCAACATGTTGCTAAGGGACTGGACGTCGGACTTTTCGGAACCCAACGGTTTGTGGGACTCATCGGGGAGGCTAAATCGGTATAAAAATCTCTGGTGCGATCTCTCTATCCTTACTCTTTTATTTACTGATGTTGCTTATATTTGGTCTTGTTGCGTGTATTATGTTATTGTGTTATATTTCTCTCTTTCGCAACATATCATTCATTTTATTGAGAATATTAATTAAATTGTTTTAATTAATTAACGAGCAATTTGATCATGTATTTATTGATTTAATTGCATTTGCGCGTAGTTATAATTACCATTATTTTGATCGCTTCCGCACAATCGTTTTCATCGTTATAATTGTTTTCAACTGCAAATTGTATTTAATTTATTAAAAACGATTTAATTCGAATATTTGACAATGTTTTAATAAACACCCAATTCACCCCCCTCTTGGGTGATTGCTGTCAATTCCAACATAATAAGGATTAATGAATATATAAGATTTTCCTTTTCTGAAGTTACACGTTGCTCAAAATTTGTTGGAATCCCAGCTATTACGTAAAATGTAACACTCACCGGAATTATCCTCGAAATTATAAATATTAAATGAAATAGGAAATAGATATTAAACAGATAGTAAGTAGATGTTAATTAGATATTATCTGAATTATATGTGAATTTTAGTTTTGAAATATGAAAATAATCTTTGATGTGTTAGAATGAAATAATCATGTTTGGATTATTATTATTATTATTATTAGCATTATTTTAAAAAAATATATATAATATTTCAAATTTTTAACTAAGTAATCGATTACCAGAAATAGGTAATCGATTACCACGACTCTGATCAGCCAAACAGTATGGCGGTTTAACACGATTGGCTGAGGATTTACACAATTATAACCACAAATTCGTGTAAAATATCAACCTAGCACTGTGCTATATTGATAATTGTAAGATCCATGGAGAATGTTTTGATAAATGACAAAAGGTTTTGAACAAGCTACAAATGTGTTGATCAAGTTCAAACTCATCAAGCAACAACAAACATCAAGTGATGAAGAGAGAGCAAGCTCATGAAGACTTAGTTTGGTAGTTTATGTTTTATTGTAATATCTTTCGCCTCTCAAGTCTTTTAGTTTATGAGTTTGGGTAGAGTATATAGAGGGTAGTGAATCTCTATCATAGTTATGATTATATCATATTTTGAGTATTCACTTTGCCTAAAATCAATAGGTGGCTTAAAGGTTTGAAAGAAAAGGTTTAGTTTTTGAGAAAACAAGTTTTAATTGATTTTTCATTAAACTAATCGATTAAGGCTTAAACTAATTGATTAAGGCTTATGTTAATCGATTAGAATTTTCAAAGCTTGCGCACTTAATCGATTAAGCAAGGTGATAATCGATTAAGACATGTATTAATCGATTAACACGTACAGATCTGGTTTTTTAAATACGTTTTTCACTTCTCAAAAGCATTTTGAAGTGTTCCTAACTTTTGGGTATTCTATATAAACTTTTTCCCAATTATTGTGAATCATTATTACAATCTAGAATCATTTTGATATTCATTTTACAAAGGATCAAGCCACTCTATTCTCTCTCACTTTCATAGATCAAAGCTTTAAACTTTTACATTCTTTGATCAAGAATCTTTGAATCTCTCATGTTGATATTTTCATAGCTTTTGAAAGAGATTCATAGGATTGTTATTTTGTTTTTCATTTGAGTTGTAATCATTGCAAAGAAGGCAAGCTATCTACAACAAAGGAAGTCTTGGTTGTTCATCAAGCAAACAAGCATTTGGAAGTCTTGATTGTTATTAAGCAATTGGAAGTCTTGTTGTGTTAACAAGCAAGTGGAAGACTTTGAAGAATCTCAAAGCAATTGGAAGTCTTGTTGAGGGGAATCGGCAAGCAAGGTTAGAGGTTAGATTAGAGCATCAATAGGGTTACAAGGCAAGGGTGTGGTATCTCTTGTAGGCTATCAAGAAGGGAGTTTTGAGAGGCATTTACTTGTAATTTGAGAACTCTAATTCCTCATAGTGAAGAATCTCTCTTGGTTGAAGAGGGGACTGGATGTAGCTTTCAAGTGGATGAAAGTGAACCAGGATAAATCACTGTGTCGTATCTCTAAACCCTTAACTCTTTACATTCAAGTCATTCATTGTGTTCTTGATTGAAAACCTAGAAAAGATTGATTTTCATAATTGATTGAATTGAATATTAATTATGTAAATTGATTTGGGAAAAATCATTTTCATAACCTAGGTAATCAATAAGAATATTGGTGTTAATCAATTCCGCTTTATCTCTGATCATATGTGTTAATTGATTGATTTTCGTATTTGATTGAAAAGTGATTTTTCAGTTTTAACAGTGATTAATCGAGTAATTGTTTTCATTAATCGATTAATTTTAATCAAGCTTTCGGCATTAATCGATTAGCCATTCTATTAATCGATTAGCATGAAGTTTTAATCGATTAACATTTTGATTTAATCGATTAAGACTGAGAGAATTTTGAGAAAATCATTTGTTTTAATCGTTTTGATTTGTTTCTTTCGAAAATCTTTCAAGGTTTCTCTAACACCTATTCAACCCCCCCTTCTAGGTGTTCTCCTAGTTATTTCACCCACCAATTGTAGGTTCTCACAATAATGACACTTAGGAAGGGATTATTTTATAAATTCAAGTGTTATACTCCCTCCATATTCAAGAACAAACACTTAGAGCTCTCAAAATCATGGTTTTCTGTCATGTACTTCCCTTGATTCGTTCTCCCAGTTCTAAGTCTCAAAATCTTACAAATCATATACCAAATCGAAGCTTGTTCAACCCTCTTCAATTTGATACCAAGTTTGTGTGATTTGATGGAGTGTATAGGAAGTTACAACCCTACAAAGTTGGGTGTTTGAGTCTGAAATTATGAGTTTCAGATTCAAGTAGCCTTATTCCTTGGATTCATGTGGTAAGCTCGAGCATCCTTTGAGCTTCATACTTGTTTTATTTTCAATTTAACATATCCTAGTTTTGATTGTAATCCTTGATCACGATTTGTTGTGACTTATTCTTGATGAAAAACCCTAATCTTGTTGCCTTGTTAATATGAAAACAGAGTATTTGGAGGCTGAAACCCTAACTTGTGATTTTCTCAACAAACCTCTTTCTTTCAATCCAAATCAGTCTCAAACACTTCACATAGGTAAGGGAGAGGTTATCCAAGTGCCAGAATAATAATCTTATGGATAGAAATATAAGAGTTCTCTTGAACTCAAGGGCAAAGTATGAAAAATGAGAACTTGAAATACGAATATGACTTGGAGGTCATTTAAGTCCTATTTCTGAATTTGAGCAACTTTTATATGATGAATATGAGCTAAATCAATCATAAACTTGGAATGTTTTGCAAAGGAAATGAAAATCGTATGTTAAGTTGTGAATTTACGCCTTTTATGAACATTGGATGAATTGAATGTGAATATGATGATTTGATTGCTTGAAGAATGAAAGAACATATGTAATTATGTGTATTCTTGATCTGTTTTGGGTTGAAAATGGTTAAAGTGAAGTGTATCAAAATTTGGCATATCAAAACCTCATTTCATTGTGCAAAATTATGCAAGATAATCGATTACCAGGATTTGCTAATCGATTACCAGGTTAAAATTTGGTACCAAAATTTGAATTTCACGTGGTAATCGATTATCACCCTCAAGTAATCGATTACCAAGATCCCTGAAGTGAAAAATGCTAATTTTTATTACACCTAGCCTTAACCTAATCCCTTTGTTGAACTTGAGAAATATATTCGTGAATAAATGACCATGATTATATGACGAATGATTATGAATGTGAATTGATGATCATGAAATGAATTAATTATGAAAAATGAAACGATAAATTGTTTGCATTCGCACGAGGAGTTGCGGATGGTGAGATAGGATATCGGGAAAGATACGACGATTCTTAGAATTGGAAAGAGAATTCTTAGAGTCGGGACGGGAATGTGCAGAGGTTAGGTTCGACGGTGATTCGTCAGTAACCAATGGGGATTATTATGGGTAAAACGGTCCTATGATGGGGGTTCTGCAGACTTTTCCCGGGATAGTTTTGCTTAACCATAATATATTCTATCGGCCTCTAGGTACATATCATGATTGTGGAGGGAGGTCCTTTGGCAATGATCGAACCCTAGAGAGAAAGGTACGCATAGATGAGTTGTGTGATCTGTCGTGGATGAAATGCGTTTACTCCCAGTTGCTTTCCTTTGATTAGAGAGTTGAATTCAGACGAATTGAATTCAGAATAAGGGTTGTATATAAGAATGAGATTGGATCCAAACGAGGAGATTAAGATTAGAATACATGCATCATGCCACTTAATTACAAGAGAATTGTGTGAGAAATTGGGTGTGCACTTATGTATGCATTATTCTTTGACTACTTGATTCTTTGTGTTTGTTATTTCTGGTAGTGATAGATTATTATTTGATTATGTATTTCGGCTATGACTCACTCCTCTGCCCTTTTGTTTGTCATGTAATGGCTCAGAACCCGATCTGCATAGAGATGAGGTTCATTCCCGAGGGGGAATGGCATAGGAGGGGCACTAACTTGATTCTAGAGGGGATGGTGGAGATCACGATCCGCCATCTGAACTCTCTCCCTCAGGACTTGTGTCCCCGTAGTCCTTATCATTCACCTATTCCTTGACTAGGATGGATGTTATATGACTACATAGTATGGAAAGTCCAGTGTTTATATATCTACAGACGTTTTGGAGTTTGGAACCAAGGCTCTGAGTTATGTCTTTTGACTATGAAATATTGTATATATGTTAACTCGGAGTCTATCTTTTGATGTGATAATGGCTACGCTGTTGCTGTTACTGATGTGAAATATGTCTTTAAAACCTTTTGATAATAATGTTTATGATGTAAATTAGTTCCAACCTCTATGTGTCTGATGTTATGATGTGATGATTAGAATTAGTGATGGCTTAAGTTTTTTTTCTTCATAAAAGCGAAAAATTAATTAGTATTTTCGATAAAAGAATTAGAAATGGAAATAAATTTGGGTCGTTACATAAAACACTAACCCAGAATCTTAACTTGCCACTAGGATCTAGGGAGTGTTGAGGTACGAGAATGCCCCTCAACTCTAGCTAGTTGAGGTAGCAGTACCATGCTTAATTTGTAGACAAAGAAAGCAGTTGATCTACTAATAAAAGACAACGTACTATTCAGATACATGCATCCTTGACTAAGGAAGCAAATAAATGGCTTGTAACCAGTGCTTGATAGACAAAGGATTCATTTAAAATGAATAAAGTAAAAAGCAGTGTAACAAATGAAAATCATCCATATATAGATTGCAAAATACATGAAGTTAGCTTTATGCAACATTACAATGAAAGTTCCTAACAAAATACTTGAAGTCAGCTATATATGACATTACAGGGAAATTATGAATGAAATACATGGACAACTGAAAGTCAACTATATGTTGCAATCCCAACTGAAGTTTGGAGGAAGAGACACACCTACTCTAAACAAGAGAAGCTTTGAAGATTAGAAGCTTGTAGCTCAAGCCTAGTGTTTTTGAATTCAAGGAAGGATATCAAAAGCTTGGCCCGAGGAAGGGCCAACTTAGCAAGCCGATGTGGAGCTATAGTAGATCACTAGATCTTGCCTCAAGCTCTAAAGCTCGGATATCAAACACAACTGCATGGCATTTCCTTTTTAATAGGACAAGCTCAGAAGCCTTTGTCAGAAAGTCAGAAGCCTGACCCAAAGCTTCTTGATGATAAGATAGAGAATTTCCAAATCTCAATGATGGAGGATACTAAGATACTGACACCACATTTTGAAGAGATGGAGAAGATTCCCCAAGGAAAATTGCATCAGAAGAATCTTCTGCCACCCCAGATTTGGTATTAGCAGGAGTTAAAGGTGAAACAGGAGCCACCTCCTCATGACTCTACAAGAAATTTGGATCTAGCCCTTCTGTACTGGTGAGCTAATCCATCATCCCAAAAATAATCTCTTCTTGGGTAGGGGTCGGGGAGCAGCCTAAGAAGTTTAAACTGCAGCAGGTGGGGTTGAAGAAATTTCCCCTTGTTCCCTTGATGGAGGAACTGGTGAAGCCATCTTATGAGAAGGGGGAGGAAGAGTAGGACTTGTCGAAGTTTGAAAAGTCACCTTCACCTCAAAAGGCCTAGGGTAAGGATAAGAGTGTTTCCTCCTCGGAGACCCAATTCGATCATTGGACCGAGCTCATTTCTTAGGACGAGCTTCAGATGAACCCGATTAAGTTCCTTGAAGATCTGAAGAAGAAGATCTGACGCCCTTCTTGGCAACCAATTATTGAGCATGATCAAGAGCACCGGTCATACCATACCTGCAAAACAGAAGAACAACCATAGACCAGAAAAGCAAATTCAAAGCAATAAAAGATTAACAGTGAAAGTTATAGTTACCTAAACGCTCATGAAGTACAACTACATTTGTACGGATGCAAAACTCAACATTAAAAGGACCATGCTTCGGGGCCCAGTCCACTAAAGCCTGGAGCATGTCGCAGTCAACCTCACTAAGATCTATAACAGGGATTGTGAAGGTTGAAGGATCAAAGATTTTATCCATTCATCCGGTGTGGAGTAAAGGGACATCACCAAAGGAACCCCTAGAAGAGATTTTGAAGTATTCATGTTTAAATCCCCTGTAAAACTCTTTTATAGAGTACAGGGTAAGACCGATATTCGAAATAAAGATCGTCCAACTCGTCTTATGATGATCACCCTCAATGATCAAGTTTGAAGCTCAATACAAGTGAAAGAGTAAATAATTGGAGCAATTTTTAGCAATGGAAGAAGGCCTTTGATGAAGAAAGCAAGCCTCCAAAAAAAATTTTAAGGCCACCAGCAGTTCCCAAGAGTTGGGTTGAAGCTGGTTGGGAGCTATGTGGAGTTTGCTCAAGACATTTACAAAGAAGGATCAAGAGGAAGTTTCAACCCCAAGTACGAAAAAACAAATATGTACATCATTATGTACTTAGGTTCGAGAGAATCCAAATCACGACTCGAGCATATTCGTAAATCAGGAGATGGAACAGAAATACGGGAGTGATTTGAAGAAGATCATCGCAAATAGCAAGGTTTTGAAGATCAAAATTTCGAATGAAGATTGATTGGGCATGCAATGCACTGTTGCACACCCATCTCTAAGATTCCATATTTTTTGGTCTTTTGGTCAAATTCCTGTTGAACTTGATTTTCCTTAAGGTTTTGGAGGAGAATGGGTAAGTTTTCGAATAACAACATCCCAATAGGATGTCCATCACCAGAGTATTTTTAACCTTATGAAGCCCATTCATGGTCAAGAATTTGGGATTAGAGGAACAAGATTCACCTAGCTCTAAAATGGAGAAGCTAGGATAATTATGGCACGATTCTAATGATTCACTATCAGTGGAAGCATGGAAACCTGATTCGTATTTAGAGTCAAACATTAGGAAGTGATCAAGAGGAAAAGATGAGTACCTCAAAAGAATCGAAGAACGAGAGTTTGATTTAAGGTTTTGGAAGAAATGCGCATACTCAACCAAGAAATTAAAAATTCAAATGGCAAAGGTAATGGAAGTGAAACTTTCTAAACGGGAAAGAATTGGTATTTAAAGTCTGGAGGTTGAGTAGACCACGAGTACAATTGTCAAATTCTCATTTGTCTCGATGATAACATGATGAGATGGGTTTAATGTGCAAAACTTCCAAGGCAGCACATGTGATAGTAAAGCGAAATGGTTGAGGATGAAATTCAAAATGTGCACAAGAACCCAAGAGAAGAAGATTTATTACAAGTCCAACCCAATTAACGAGCATGGATGAGGACTCGTTTTTTATATTGTATAATGGACTGTCCAAAATGCTTGGATAGCTTGTAGCTCGATGTTCTCATCAGAGTAATGACCTAAGGTCTTATGTTTCAGACTTGTTGCAAGCTAAGGACACCTACCTTACATGATGACATCTAGAAGACCTACGCGACTTATGAGAAAATCCCTAGATAAGAGATCAACCTTAAGCGACCTATAATGAAGGGCTTGGAGTTTGGCTTAACTTGAAAAAGCTCGAATACAGATCAGATCTGTAGATAAAACACGAGACTTTATTCTTGAAGAGAATCTCTAGAAGATAAACAACTTAATTATTAAGAAAATACGTCTGGCCAAGCACCCCTCTTGATTCTATAAATACCAGCCTCAAGCAGGGAGCTGAAGACACATCCAATACAAACAATTCCCATTAGAGTAGTCTGAATTCATCATCAATTCACATAAAATACTCCCCCAGAGAGAGATATTTAGCAGTAAGAGAACGAAGCTCTTGCTATCCCATAGTGGAAGTTGTATCTAACCCCACCACGAAGGTTCAACAACTACTTGAAGGCCACTGCCAAATAGTACGGAGAGTCTTAACCTCAAGATCCAAAGAGGTGTGCCCTTTTCATTCATACAGGAAATACTAGATCGAAAACGACCTCCCTAAGAATAGGGGGACATGTTGTTAACTACTCTCAGGGACAACTCGAAGCTATCTTACTATCCCATTTGATGCACTATTTCGACGTGCTTGACAAAACTACATAGTCTTGATCCCCATAACCAAGTTTGAACGGATACATAAGTTTAAGAGCCCACTCTTGTCATACTAAATATCATTCACAAGGACTCCTGTTCTAACTAGACATAACACCAGGTTCATATCTCTAATGTTCTCAATCAAATCCATCTCCGAAACCATCATATCGAACATGTAGAGAGATTTGCAGCTTAAAGCATTAGCCACCACATTGGCCTTCATAGGATGATATTGCAGTTTGAAATCATAGTCCTTCAGAAATTCCATCCAACATCTCTATCGCATATTCAACTCCTTTTGATCGAACATGTACTTAAAACTCTTGTGGTCATTGAGAACTTCACCGTAAGTTGCAAAACCAAGATCTACCAACAACGAGCCGTGGGTATTCAGCTTGAAACAATTATTCAAACGACAACCACCGTAAGAAATACCCATTTTTAACGATGGATTTTTCCCGATGAATTTTTTTTTTGCTAATTTTGCCTTTTTCGACATAAGTAATCGTCATTATGTGCAATTGGATAGAATTGGTAATTTTGAATTTGCCAACGAATTTACTGATGAAAAATCCGTCGACAAGGTTTGGTTTTTCGAAAAATTAAATAAAAAAATAATTTTGTGACTGTACCGACAAATATACCATTGAAATTACAACAGAAATTAATGACAGACATTTTGTCAGAAATGATCACAGTATAAAAAATAAACAAAATTGAAAAAACTATTCTCGATGGAAATTATTTTCACAAAAAATATATTCAAAAAATTTTATTAGAATTTAAATAAAAAATAAAAAGTAAAAAAAAAGATGGATATGCTTACACTGTACTAGGGGTGTTCGCAGTCCAGTTCGATTCGGTTCGATTTTGAGACAAAAAGTCATCCTATCCGCTCATAAAATATACATGCGGTTCGGTTCGGTTCGGTTCGGTCTAATTACATCGTCAAATCCAATACCATCCGATCCCAAAAAAAAACATGCAGTTTCGATTCGGTTCGGTCTGGTTTTAATTTAATTAAAACTTTTATGTAATTTTTATAAAAATTAATTATTTGGTCATAAATGTATACTTTTTTTTGCTACAAGTCACAAACATATATGTATTAGTGTAACTATTCATTGTTGTTGTCATTCCTAATTAGCACAAAATTACTGAGAAATTACTGTCTATATATGCATAGTGTGTAAGTATTAAGCCTAATATATTGTGTTTTATGGGTATATATTTATAACTAGCGGTATAATTCAATCTGAATCGGTTTTTAGAAATAAAACCAAACACCAAAATGAACCAATCACTTTTTCTATAATCAGACATCAGTCTACAAACATCCAAACAAATTTGTTTTTTTTTTTCCGTTTGCGATTTTTCTTTGGATTGGTATGGATCCGAACCACCCATGGTACTGCTGAATGCTGATGCACCCTACAGCATTACTCACTACGCACTCTCAACAATTCATCGTCGCTGCTGCTCCACCGCTGATCGTTCGTCGTTTGGTGCTCCACCGCTGCTTCACATTCGCTCCACCGTCTCTAATAAGGTGTGATTCCTCTCAATTTCCCAATTGCTCACTTTCTCAATCGTTCACCTCTCTCTCCGTCTCGCTCTCTCTCGAATTTCAAAATCATACTTCAGAATCATTTATATTTTATTTGATTATTTTGATTCGATAATATTGCTTCGTGTTATTGGAACAATCCAATTGAGAAACTTAGCTACAGGTCTCAATTTGCTGAGTCTATTTATTTATTTATTTATTTATGAATTTTATCCATTTTTTAAAAGAAAAACATTATGAATTTTAGATTTTTTTCCTTTCTAGGTTATGGTTGCTTGCGAAATTGAAATTGAAACAGAATTGAATTGGCTTTTTAATTGCTTTGAGAGAATTGATAATAGGCGGGCATGGCAACGGGTCGATGCGAGGGCGGATTATGCACTTCCTACCCCCGCCCCCGTCTCATAAAATTGCCCTCGCCCCCGCCCTTGCCCCCATCCCCCGCCGGGAATAAGAAAAGCCCACCCAACCCCATCCCCGTCGGGGGTCGGGTAAAACCGCACCGCACCCACCCCGTCCCTCTTCTAAAAAACTTAAATTTATATTTTATTTTTCAAAATTTAGCAACTGCTCCTGATAAATTTATATTTAAATTTCAACAATTGGTTTATTCTACAAGACTACGACATTAAACATAAAAGGACAGTAACATCCAATTGAAAACTAGTTATAAACTCTGTAGTTTCTGTCGAAAACAAACCAAAAAGAAAATTCCAACATAACTTAGCAGCAAATGAAAATTTAACCAAGCACAAAAGAGTATGTCCAGACCATCATAATTCATACCAAGCACAACAGAGATGCCAAAAATGAGGATCCCTTAACGAGACCTTTTAACAAGCACAAAAGAGAAACCACAAAAATCAAAACAATAACTCAAAACTAATATCCAATTGTCCAGACCATAATATCAAAATAACAACAAAACATTGAACAAGATGCTTCATCCTATAATCCAAATATGCTCTTCCAATTAAAGCTTTTAGCCCCATATAGCAGAGAACCTACATTATGAGAAAGACAAAAATTTATATATAAATATATGAATGAGAACATATTCAGTATTTATAAGAAATCAAGAGTTTTAACTACCTCCTGAACTTTAGTTTTGCAATCAATTTATATCCATAATTTCTTGAGCACCACTACAAGCAGGCATTGACTCATCTACAAGAAATAAAACATCAAGTTAGAAATCAGCATATTCAAGTTAAAAATATGTTGAAATTTAAGTTACCTTCATTATCAGAACCCATCTCATCAAGCATTGTAGAAGTTTTAGGAATTGCCCCTACAAAGATAAACATTAGAATTTTAGAGTTACATCATAAACATAAGCTAATAACCACATTAAAATATAAATATTATAATAGTTGTTTGTAACCTATCAAAAATTTGAAAATGTACCTTTATAATCATCACTCAACAACCAACTTCTTGCACACATCATGGCTTCTAGAGTAGTCCAATGAAGTCGACTACGATGAGGACTTAAAATCTGCCCACTTGAGCTAAATGCAGATTCAAATGCTATGGTAGATATTGGAATTGCTATAAGATCCCTTGCAATTGCTTGGAGTGTGGGATACTTAATTCCATTTGTCTTCCACCACATCAGAATGTCAAAATCATAAATTCTTGGTAAAACCTCATCCTCCAAATAATTATCTAATTCAGATTTTACAAAACTTTTACTTGCAATATACAAATCATAATCCTTATAAGCATCACTCTCAACAATGTTACTAGAACCCAACAAAGAAGATGAGCTACTTCTAGATTCTTTACTCTTTTTCAGTTGATATTGAGCAAGCAATTCATAACATAAGTCTTGAATCCTTTGAACATATGCAGCAGAGTCATGTCCATACAGTTTTAGAAAATTAAATTCTAGAAAGTCCATTTTGTATCTAGGATTTAAAACAGTGCAACCCCCATAATATCATGAATTTCACTCAAATATCTGTCAAACTTCTCCTTCATTTTCCTTGTCATTTCTTGAATCACATATTTAGGAGAGTTGATCCATTCAGCTATTGTCATCTTAATTTCACAAATCTTTGGGAAATATTGGGTTAGCGGTTGGATTTTTAGTGGCAGAAACCAAATGAATGACATCATTAAACAACTTTAATCTACCAAAAATATCCTTTGCAAATTCCCACTGAGAATTAGGTGGGAAACAGGTGTATTGGGAATCACGTTGTCTCAACCTATAAAATACATCTTTATAGGTCACAACAATGTCTAGCACTGTGTAAGCAGAATTCCACCTAGTTGGACAATTATGACTCAAACATTTGATATAATTAATGCGCAATTGCTTGGCTGTCTCCTCGAATTTTTCAATTCTTTTAGGTGTTGCAGTCCAATATAACACACTGTTCATAATATTTTCTACCCCATCTTTTACCACATCTAACCCATCTTTCACAATTAAATTTAAAATATGCGCACAACAACGCATGTGCAACAAAGAGCCGTTCCTCAACAAACCATCTAGAGACAACTTTTCCTTTAGTTTGCCAATCATGGAATCATTAGTGCTACAATTATCTAAAGTTACTGTTGACCGTTTTGAATCAATGTTCCAGTCCATCAAGCAACGAACAAGTAAACCGCTAAGTCTCTCACTTGTGTGAGGAGCAGGAACATAAATGAACCTAACATAATAAGATTTAGTTGTAACATCAGTACATCACAAAATAAACCAGATAAAACTAAATCTAAAACCAATGAATAAAGCAAATTTGATTTCAAGAGGTTAAAAATTTGATTAGAAACTGAAGTTATGCCAAAGTTGAGAATCCCAATTTCCCTTTGAGATGCAGCCAAATAGAGAACCCAAATTCCAATTTGAAAGAGAAAGTACTATAACATCATTACATCACAAAATCATATACCCATATAATAAATCCAATCTTTAACAAACCCAAAGCATAAAAAAAAATTTATTACTCAAACTACAAAGCGAAAACAAGTTATACAAGTTATGTAACAAAGGGAATATCATTTTCACCGGGTTCTCTTCTCTGTTTTTTTTTTTTGTGAAATTTATTCGGGTTCTCTAGAAAGAGAGTCACAATTTGGGCATAAAAGAAATAAAGAAAGAAATAAAAGGCTATGGTAGGTTTACCTGATTGCTACTGCTGCGGTGGACAGTTGCAGAGAAGGGGTTGTTGTTGCTGCGGTTGCCGGTGGATGGGGTTGTTACTGCTACGGTTGGCGGTGGACGGTTGCAAAGATAGGGCTGATGTTGTTGCGGTTGGCGGTGGACGGAGAAAATGTTGCTGCGTTTGGCAGTGGACCGAGGTGCTGTTGCTGCGATTGGCGACGGAAGGGTTGAAGAAAGGGGCTGCTGATGGACAATTGTAGAGAAGCTATTTTTGATGGTAGGAGCCTTGGTGGACTGAGGTATTGGACGGAGCTAAGAAGTAGTTTGAGATTTATAAGGGAAGGTTAAGATTTGAGAATAATTCATTGTGGAAGACTAAGAGATGAAAATAAAGACCTATGATTCTATGAATGAAATTGGAAAATCAACATGCATGGATTGTGGTGATATTCATAAAGGAGGAAACGAAAAGTTTGGGGAGAGGGAGAGAAAAGGGGGCTTGAAGCAAGTGAAGCAAGAGGGAGGGCCTTTTGCCTTCTTAGATACATTATTACTATTAATTTATTAATTTATTATAAATTATATATAATATAATATATATAGATATAGTGATCGGGTCGGTTTCGGGGCCAGGTGTGGGGTGGATAGTAGAAATACCACACCCGTTCCCACCCCGTGATTAAAAAATCGAGTTTCTCTCCCCCTCCCCCAGCCCCGATATCCAATTAGAACGATTTTCCCCGCTAATGGTGGGTCGGGTTTGAGCGGGTGCCCGCTGTTTTGGTTTTTTTTTGCCATGCCTAATAATAGGATGTAAATGATCCGGTCCGAGCCAGTCAAACCAAACCGAACCAAACCAAAAAATACAGTCCAGTCTGGTCTCATGATTCGGTTCGGTCTCAAAATTTTTGGACCGTTGTTACATGATACGGTCCACGATCTCAATATTTTTGAGACTGTTTAGATCGGATCGGACCACATACTTAAAACCCAAACCTAACGGTGTATGAGAGTCTGAGACTCACATAGACACATACCAAGGCTTTGTTTGGATTGGTGGTATAGGATGGAATGGAATGGAGTGAAATAAAATTTAATCAGGTTCCATTGTTTGAATTGTATTAAAACTAATGGAGTGGACACTCCGGTCATGGACGAAAAAAAAAAAAACTAATGAAGTGGAATTGGTACATAATGGAATGAGATACATCCCATTCCATCCAAAACCCCTCATTTTTGTCCCCTCCAAATTGGGGTGTATTCAATGAAATGCAATTTTTTTTCCATTCCATAATAAAATACCCAAACAATAGAATGATAATTATATTTCAATCCATCTTACTTCACTTACTTCACTTCATTCCAGTTCACCTCATCTCATTCCGCTTCATTTATCATTACCTGTGAAGCGTGGGTACTCCAAAAATGGAGCCGTACGCGTACCGGGTACGGATACGCCATGGGTACGTAAACAAAAAAAATAAAAAAAAATTGGGTACTTCCTCGGGTACAGTGGGTACTTCAATGGGTACGGTACCCATACCCATTGAAGTGGGTATGGCTGGCCACTATTTTTTTTTTTATTTTTTTTTTCAATTTTAAAACCCCTTTTTTTTGTTTTCAACCCCAAAACCAAATATACCCCCCAGCCCCCACGATTCATTTTCGGTGGCTCTCCCCTCCCAATCCTCATTTCTCCATTTCTCCATTTCCGGCGGCGCCGAGGCAGTGAGCTCGCTGCCTCTCGCTCTCCTTCTCCGTCGTGGTGGTCCTTCTCGCTGCTGCTCATCTCTGCTGCTGCTTCTCGCTACTGCTTCTCGCCGCTCGTCTCTGCTGCCGCCGCTGCTCGTCGCTGCTGCCGCCGCCGGTACTCGCTGCTGCTCGTGGTGGTTCGGTGGTTCTTCTTCTCCCCGGTACGTTTCTTTATTAGTTATGGTTTTTTTTTTTTTTTAAATTGTTGTTGAAGCTTGGTTGTTCTCTTGTTCTGTAAATATTTTAAGCTTGTTCTATGAGTATGAGTCTATGATTGACCGATTGAGTAAGTTACCAAAGCTTGTTCTTTGTTTGACTGATTGAGTAAGAGACTAAGCTTGTTCTTTAAATATATATTTAATAATTTATTTTATTATTATAATTATATTTAAATTTTATAAAAAAAAATTGAAAAAATAAAATCACTAAGTTAAAAATTAAAATTCACATGATTTTAATTTTTTTTCTGTAACAATAACTTCACAACCTGTAATATTTGCACTTTCTAACAATTAACCATATGCAAATGATCAAAAATAGCACAAAATAAAATGCCTAGTTGATAAAACATATTTATGTAGATGCACAACAAGTGTTTGTTGAAATGCCTCATATTCATTGTTGAGCTGATATAAACAAATCACTTTGATGAGAAGTTTGTTGAGAGTATTAGATGTTGCAACACAAGGGATAGAACCTGTTAAATATTCATTGAACTGTCTTTACTCATTGATGTAGCCTATTCACTGATGTAGCCCTCTATTGAAATTTTATAGTCATGAGGTCCTACTGCCTGGTTTTGTAATATTTATGCAGAGAATTTTAGCAAATGCTGTATACATATGCTAGATATGGGGAGAGATGCATGTTTAATATGGCCTACACAACCTTATTCATTCTGTATACATGTTGATTCTACTATCTGCTACTAGCTCCAAGCTAATCCTCTAGCAGCTGAACCGAAGTAGTTGACAGAAATTGCATCAGTTTTTGATAGCGCCTTCATAATAGTGCTTGTTTCGAGTAAATCTGCGCCATGCATGCCTCCATGCTATATCTTGGTTCTGAAAAATGAAAGTGTTTCTCCTAAACAACAACGTGTCCATCGTGACTCTAAAGCACATGCTCCACTTGTCCTGCGACCTGTCACCAATAGCATTAGTCTAATTGAAAAGCAACCAATCCTATAAATTTAGAGAAATAAAAACCTGCCAACAATTATGAGGCACTAGCTTATGCTATATTTAAGTTGCAAAAGAGCGGTCCCTTAGCACATGCATAGTTGATTCTTCTTACAAACCACAAACAGTACAAACACCATCATGAACCAAGTGTCTCCTACACCTAAATTTATTGGTAAGCAAGCCACTAACAGTCATCTTCCAAAAGAGCACCCGGATCCACCGAGGTCCATTCCATCTCCAAATAAATTTGAAAATGAGGTCCTCCTCAAGATGATCAAGACCAGCTAATGCATGATATGCTGACCAAATAGAAAACCACCCACCATTTGTCAAACCCCATGCAATTGTGTCACTAGGACCCATGCTTGATGGAGGGATAAGGGCTCTTATTTGCTAAACAATCTGCATGCTGTGGAAGTAAAGCTGATAATAAAGGAACATTCCACACCCCTCCATGAGGTTATAGTCTACAACCACTTTAGCCAAATCATCTTCATGTAAGTGTCCAAGAGCATGCTATTTCAAGGGCCCATTCTTAGGTAGCCAGATATCCATCCAGTCATCCAGAACCTAATGGTTCTTCCATCCCCAATCCTCCAAAGCAGGTTCTTTGAATCCACCTTCTTTCTTTGAATACTCGGGAGTAAATCACGCCCGCATTTATACTTGCTCCTCAACCTGAACACACAAGCAATCATATCCCACCCGAACTTCATCATGAATGACAAGTTAAGGTGACGAGCTGTTCTGATGCCAAGCCCTCCTATAACTTTTGGTTTGCAAACATTATGACATGGGTTAACTTACTAGTTAACTCAAAAAACAGAGTGCTTCTCCTTCCTAGCAAACAGGGCCGTCACTGTTGCCTAATGTTGTGCGACCATCACCACTGAAGGCTTTGCTTTGCCGACATTTCTCCTTCCTTTGGTTTGCGACTTTGCAAAAAAGTCCAAGGCAGATGCGGTCAAAGCCACCCTCAGGTATCACCATTTGTTACCAGATCCACCTTCAACATTAAAAGAGAAGATATGGGTTCTGCTCCAAATTGAGATCATCCAACCTTTAGGCGCATAAATTTTATATTGGAATAGGATTGATATATTTGTATCAGTTTTTCATCGTTGAACTTGAACCCATTATTGAGGATGCATTAATTTCATATTGGATTAGGACTATTGGTATAACATTCTCTATTTGAATATGATTTCTCTATGTTATTATTCTTCTTTCCTGGTTCTAAAACACTTGGTTAGGTTGAAATAGAGGCTATCAAACATTAATTATGCAACTTTTCTGCTGGCAAACTTGGAAATAAATATCAAGTAACAGGATTTGTCAATTGGATCATGGATTTTGCACATTCTCCATTTCAAGTCGTGCTGACTGAGGGTGAATATGGGGAATTTCTTATACTATGATACATATTAGACTACTGCTTTTTGAGTTAGAAGAAAAAAAATAAAAAAATGAAAAATTCAGGACATCTATCATAATTTAATTGAACTAAGGAGAATTACACCAGGACAACTTTATTCTCTTATTTATTTATTTTTCAGACTAATTGGTTAAGCGGATATAGCTATATATGGAACAAGTTTTCTTCTTTACTTTGTGAATACTCTTGTGAAAATTGGCCCCTTTGTCCAATTTTATTTGCACCCAAGAGTTTGATAAATTTTTACTCTCACCCATCGGACAATGCATATGCATTAAATAAAATTGACTAATTGACCCCTTTTTTTTCTTAAATACCAAATTGGTCCTTATATATTGATCTCTTTGAAATTAGTCCTACATTTTATTCTTTTGTGTTTTGGTCCCTATTTTTCCACTCCGTTTTGGTTTTGGTCCTTGTCGTCAATTATGAATGAAAAATGTTGACGTGGCCTAAAAGGACAAAGACCAAAACCACAACAAAAAAGCATGGACCAAAACCTCCGAATGGTGAAAATATTGGGACCAAAATCAAAACTGATTTGCGTTATCCTAAACAATAGTTGATGACGGGGACCAAAACCAAAACGGAACGGAAAAACAAGGACCAAAACCCAAAAATTAAAATGTAGGGACTAATTTCAAAGAGGTCAACATTTATAGGGACCAATTTGGTATTTAAACCTTTTTATTTTTCACTATTCTTCATCTTCAAAAATTTCTTTTCACCAGCAAATTTTTTTTTTTTTTCTTTTCGCCACTCACCGCTACCCTTCTCCTCCACCACCGCTAGCCACCCCGCACCACCTCTCCAATCACCCAAACCAGTGTGGTTTAAGCATTCAACAAGGGAATGGAAGCGGTGGTGAAAAAGTTGCAGGTAAAATTCAAAAAAGTTAGAGAACTGTTAGATGAATGGGACGCGCTTCAGTCTCGCTTAATTTCGCAGTTCAAGAACGCTTCCCATATTATTGATAGGTTGCAGGTAGAATTCCAATTGTTCACTTGGATATCAATATTATTGTAGTTTTGAATTTTATTTTATTTTATTTTTTGATAGGCAAAGTTTTTGACTGGAAAAAGGGAGGCGAAATTGTGTTGTAATTTTGAACCTAGGTGCTCGCAAATGTTCCCCAGCTCTACCAACTTAGCTACCTATTGCTGACTTGTAGTTTTGAAATTACTTTGGGGAATTGTTTATTGATTGATTTTAAGCAGGTGCTGCAAAATTCCAAGAATTATGGTGATCTGAATTGTATCGGTGGTATAAGAGAAGCTGTTTTGGCAAAGCAGGTTCAGTCTTTGGACAACATTTTTGCTTCCATGAGAAGGACTCTGTAAGTCAGTTTTTTAGTTTTCAATATTCACCAAACATACAAAACAACTTTCAGATTTTTAAATGATTTAACAAAACATTGCTTTGAGAGTAGCTTTTAAAGTTTGCTTCTTGAAGTGACTATTGCTGTCGGAAAATCCTCACTGGCAAAGTTAGCCCCACTATACTGCTTCCATGGAGGATACATGTAGTTAGACCATTTTATTTTTTTTTTTGGAAAAGGATCAAGTTTAGGCTTATAGAGATGTGCAATGTGAATGTCCTAAATATAAGTCAACTTATATTAACAATCATATGTACAAATTCTACCGGTTAGATCAATGCAAAAGGCTATATGCTTTTTGTGATTTACTTATATATTCGGTAATGAATAACTCTTGTGTGTGTGTGTGTGTGTGTGTATTTCCTATTAGCTTTTCATTTACCTGGACTTTTTCCTTCTCCATTTGTTCTTAATAAAAATCTTAAATGAAGTGTTGCTTGGTTCAACTTTTATCATCAATTTTATGACCCTAATTGAATTTTAGGTGGTGATGATTTGCTTGTTTTAATTGAACTTTCAGGGAAGAATTTCATTGTATTGTCTTGTCTCTTGAGAAAATGCATCGTGATGGTCGACAACTAGTGAAAGGAGGTTCTTCTCACTCGGCCGTGAAACATCTTCAGCAGCGAGTTGGCGTCAAACCTACACTTGCAGATTGTTTGGATGGCCTGTTGTTTCTTCATGAGATACATCACTCTGAGTAAGGAATAATATCTGGTGCTTTTTCTTTTATTTTTGTGATTTTAAACCATCTGAAATGCATTAGAATGAACTAAATTTTAATACATGGAATGATATGATAAAGAACTTAGATAATTGGCAGAAAGTTGATCGGACTTGGTAACACTTGGATTAATGTTTCTTTAAATTACCTATGGTGCTTGGATACATTATTTTTCTTTAATACCATGTTGCCTCCAATTTAACTCCCTTTTTCGAATGAAACCAATACATACATTTGTAATAGGCATATAGCATAAGGCTTTGTTTCATCAAAACAAGAAAAAAGAAAACGAGGAAAAAAGCCTCAAAGCTTCTACCCTCTAAGTTAACCTCTTTTTGGTAAGGAAGATATATTTCCTAAAACACCAAATGAAACATCTTACCTATAGTGATTTTAAAGAATTCAAAACAGTGTATCAACCTAATTGTAGCATAAAATGGTTGATGGAACAGATATAAAAAAGAGTAGGAAGAGTTTTTTATCTGAAAAGAAAGAAAAAGCTTGGCCTCCACCATGTGACTTTGTACTCTCTGGATAGCTGTGGAGCTACCTGTTATTTTAAATGGAGAATAGAAAATCGGGCTCATGCTTTCCAACCCAAAGAACAGAACAATTATTATTGATTTTGGAATAAAACTTGTGCTTTGTAAGCTTTGTGTCGAAGTGCCTTTTTCATTGATTTTCACTTCAGATAAAACCAGGACATGATTAGTTTCTTTAAAAAAAATGGTTACTAGTCTTTTTTTCTTTTTAAACAGGTATTTGTTAAAATCATCATTGGTCTCTGCATTACCAGGACTTGCCTTAAAGCCCAGGTATGAAGATGCCAATGCTATGGTCTAACCATTCAAAAGTCATGATTTTGAATAAAGAAATTTCCCCTTTACTTGCCTCTTCTCTTGGAAAGGATTTATTTTTTGGATAGAAAAGGAAATTTTTGAGACAAAGACAAGAGATCCTCCTTCACAAGAAAGTCTAAGTACAAAAGTAGAGCATGGAAAACCAAGGAAGTAACAAAGCTGCCATATCTTTCTGCATATCCCATTCAAACCAAAAGCACGACTCTGTTATATCAAATTTAGGGGCATCAAAAGGAGAAACACTCCTAAAGATACGACATTCCTCTAAACCCATACACACCAAAGGGTTGTAAAACCTGAAGGCCTGTCATATAATTTTAGTCTACTTTTTTTTATCCGAACTTGCATAGCGAATCATAAAAAACTGCTCTAGGCTAAAGGGACATAACTAGTGCTCCCTAAAAGCTATTCTTCTAAAGGAAAGTAGCCACCTTACAATACAAAAATAAGTGGCCTATTGTAATTAAGTTGAATATGCTCAAATAATAACACATCAGGACAAAGAGAAGTTTGAGTCCTAACTCCTACCAATTTGCTACAAGCCATTTCTATTGATCCTATTAAGTATCTCAATCCAAACTAAAGATTTAACCTCAGGCAACTTTGCACTTCAAATCGGGTTTACCATAGAATCTTTGAAGGTTAGGGTAGTGAGTTAGGAGCAAAAAAGAAGATTCCCATATGAACTCTCTCCAGGGGAATCTAAAGTTCAAACTCTTCTATCCGAATGGGTTGAGAAATGGGAACAGATATAATCAAGCAACCAAAAAGGACTGCAATATACTATTTTCTTTATCATTCAAATGAAAGTTCCAATTTAAAAATTAACCTTAAACAAGAGGACACCAAGAAGACGCTTGGGGATTATCCCTAGAGAAACTCATTAACGAGAAGATGCTAAAAACCTTGAGAGCGAGCCATAAAAGCATATAAAGAGAGAATTTTGTTCTCCACATTCAAAACAGTCTGTCCTCTCTTAAACAAATCAGTCTTTAAACCATAACTAGCCTGAAAACACACAAGTATAGTAAGAAGTAGAACATTCACAAAGGTATCATTGTCATTGGTGAACTGAAGATGTGAAACCTTAACTTCGAGTGAACCAACTTTAATACCTATATTAAGATCTCTTCCACAGTTCTGGTAAATAAATGACTTTTCTAATTTCCTTTAAACCAATATATACTTTTATTATTCATAATCACAGAAAAGTAAGCTGGGAATCCACCTTCTCCATCTAGCATAGAAACCTAACTAATAGTATCATAAGCATTAGCTTTCTTAAAATCCAACTCAAACCAAGCCACATTTATTTTATTTTTGACAGCTTCAACTATCTCAAATTCTCAATCACTATTAGAGCTGCATCTAAGATTTTTGTGCCTGCATTGAAAGTACTCTTGTATATTCTGATCTTTAGAAGGATTTGAATAAAACAAACACAGAAAAGGTGGGAGAAAAACAAGGTGCAAACTTGTGATCTGTGTTCTAAGTTGTGTCCCTTTCTACATGTGCAAACTAGCAAGATACATTATTATAATGCTTATTTTCATTTTTCAATTCCTGCAATTCTATTTATTTAGCATCAATGATGTGCAAACTTCTTATTTGTGCTCTAGATTGACTATGCTTTAACTGCATTGTATTGCAGTTCGAGTGATCTCGGTGCAGTACAGCAACTCTTGGTTGATCAACCCAATATCCCTTCTGAAGAAGGTATGCAAGAATTATCTGTGGAGTGGAAGGGATTAATTAATGATTAGAAATAAAATATACAGTATATTTGACCATTGCTTTAATGCTTTTGCCTTCGAGTATCAAACATTGTGAAAGTAGTCATTTTATGAAGAGACATAACAAGTGGAAATATTTTTTCATTGAAGAGACATTGTGAAAGTATTACTTTAACCTCTGTATGGCAGAGGGGCCTTCTATAGGATCCTTCCTTCACTAATCACTACTGTCAATTTCTTGAATTTGAAGTTCACATTTAATCTATACTTAGTGAATAGAATCGTGTACTAAACATTGTCTATGAGAAGTTTGGATTGCTTTCTGCAGACATTATAAGATATCAAAGTTCAGTCAAGTGTATTGAAATATTCTTGGAGTTTGTAAACTTTCCGAGATATCTTCACTTGGTGAACTGTAATTGGAACTACAAGTATAAAGAGTTATGTTGTCTTCTATATTCTTGAATCTAGATTTGCATAATTGGATGAATATAAAAAGATTTTTATGTTGACTGGCTCAATTCATATACAAATGTCATTTCTCACTTTCTGAATTTTGGGTGCAGTTCAATTTGTATTTGATATAATATTTGCGGAAGAACTATGTTCATGATCCTCTATCAAGGATTGATTTTGCACCTGGCAAGATGCTTGAGCTTTTGAGCATTCTGAAGGCATGATTTTAGCAACATGTGGCCATTGAGATGTTGTCAGATAGTAACGTAACGCCGGGGACATGCTATGCGCTCTCCCAAATGGGAAAGGAAAGGTTTCTTGCTTGTGATATAAAGAAAGGAGAACACTTTTCTCAACTGGCTTTAAGATTGCAACTTATTCTGCTAGGCTCTGGTCCTTTATAGGTTTTTTTTTTTAAGATTTATTTATACATATGTATGTTTGGTTTGGTTTGGCTTCATTTGATTGATTTTTAATATATTATGGTATTATTTATCTTTTCGGGTATGATGTTCACATGTGTTGTTGGATGATGCATTTTATGCACATATCTCATATTTGCAAATTGCAATAGAACAATGTGCGTCGTTTTTCTAATTATGCCGAACTTTTTCCATTTACCAGATGAAAATATTGCCCGACCTACGGTTTTATTTCAGTATCAAGCAAATTTCCTTGGATTACTCATCCCAGCCTCAAGGTTAACACCTCGCTTACCTGAGAAATTCAGAGAAAAATTGATAGACACACAAACTCAATTGTAGCAACAAATTGGACAGCACTTCCCTTCTTGAACAAGAACAAGTTTTTAGTTTCTTTGACATCAAATATCAGCTAGTTTCTTTGACATCAAATATCAGCAAAGGATTAATTAGAATCAATTCTATGATATGAGAACTAAGATTAGGATTAGAAATAAGGACTCGACTTGCACTGAGCTTACCGCACGTCAAAGACAAACTAGTGATGTTGCAACTTGTGCTTCATCGCAAAGCTTGTTTCAGAACAAGATTTTAAGGGACTTCAAGCAGAATTTTGAGATATCTATCCAAAGAACCCCACTAATTTTGGAACTTAATAGCAAAAATTTGTAATGTTATAGGAGTAAATAGTTTTTTATGGGTGTGGAAAGATTTTCTCAAAATGAAAGACTAAATAGTTAAAAAAACGAAATGATCAAAACATGGATTTTACATTAAAAAAATTGGTTTAATTGCACTTTTGATCTCCCAATTTTGTTAATTTGACGAATTTATTCCCTTACTTTTAATTTGGCGAATTTGGTCATTTAATTGTCAATTTGTGATGATTTCAATCCTTTCGTGTTTAACAAAATTGCTCAGGTGCTGACACAGAAAGACTGAAATCGTCATAAATTGACAATTAAAAAACTAAATTTGCCAAATTAAAAATAGAGAAACCAAATTCGTCAAATTAACAAAATTTGGAGACAAAAGTACAATTAAGAAACAAAAATTAGAACCCAATAGTTCTGAATAAAAGAAGGACAAATACCCACACCAGAAAGTGGGTAAGCTGGACCACACAAAATACCCGAATGAACAAACCCGTAACCCGAATGAAGAGTGAAGCAGGGTAGTTGAATTAGTGACAAAATCCCACGTGAGAGAGAGAGAGAGAATCGAAGAATGAAATGAAGGGTCCTTCGCAGAAATGGGGCTACATTCGGATCATCAGTGGCACTATCGTTGGAGGCATCCTCGGTTTCTATGTTATGCATCGCCTTGAAACTGGTTACAAGGTTTTCTCATCTTAAATCACTTCATTTTTTTTTTTTGCTGTTCCAAGACAAAGAGTGTTGTTAATGTAATTGTGTAGTGTTTGATTTGATGTGTGTTGTGTGGTTACAGGAGAAGATGAATGAAAGGCTGAGAATTTATGAAGCTGAATTGAATAAGAAGAAGCAGCAGCAGCAGAAATTCAAAGAGTTTGAAGAAACTTCATCTTAATAGATGATAGGGTTTGTGATTTATTGGAGTTGTAAATTTTTTATGAGAATATTTTCTTTGTTTGCTTCAAGTACATAAACATGGATTTTGAAAATAGTGTGACTTTGGTAACTTGATAAACAAATATGCTTCAGATTTTGATTTGTATTGAGTCTGATTTTTATTTAAATGTTTGATCCTCATCCAAAAACAACTGTGGTTTTATTTGTAAACATTGTTAGAGTAGTTTAGAGGTTTACATCATCATATGATGCAGTGCAGTCATGTACTGTCAAGGTTATGAATTTAATTCGAAAGAACGACATCCACTTTCGCACATATGCAGAGCTCTATTGGGAGGGTGCGGTTAATGTTATTACCTATTCGCGATGTCAAATGTATCTATTTAATATATACAACGTGAAGCAGTGAAATTTTGTTGACTTCGCTGATGTGGCAACCTCTATGCTTGGTCTTCGTGAGCTTCTCTCTCACAACACGCTACGAGGAGGGCTCGAGGGTTCTTGACACTGGGTTTTTTAATTTATTTTTCTGATCCCAACTGTGCTCTGTAACTTGTCAGAATCTGAATTTGTGCAGTGCCTGTGATTGGTTGATTTCTTGCGCGTGTAATTGGATTTGCATTCACCTTGAATCGTAGGTGGCTATAAATAGTTGATTAGGGTTTTCTATTGCTCACACCCTTGTCTTCAGCTTCTTATTTTTGTGTTTATCGTGACATTCCTATTCTTGACTGTGTCCTGATGTTGCTGCTTTAATGGAATATGCCTATGCATTCAATTAAGAGTGGCAGAACCGCAGAAGACCCTGGAGTTGCTTATGGTGATTCTGTTTGCAGTATGGCTGTATAAACATTACACACTGCATAATGGAATTTGAATGACTAAAAGCTTGATGTGGGAGGTAATCTTTTATGGCTGCCAATGGTGTATGGAGAAAGTGAAATATGCACAATTGTTCTATCACCACGTAGGCAACATATGCTGAACTTCAAAAGGCGCAGCTCCTGTGAAACAATGAGCCCATTCAAGCAGCTGAGCGGTCCTCCTATTGTTTCAATCTACAGCTTCTTCCGATGTCGTGTGGAACAAAGAATCAGGGTAAATTACTAAATTTTCTTTACTCTTCTAATT
Organism: Crotalaria pallida; assembly: GCA_037953625.1. Taxonomy (NCBI): domain Eukaryota; kingdom Viridiplantae; phylum Streptophyta; class Magnoliopsida; order Fabales; family Fabaceae; genus Crotalaria; species Crotalaria pallida. The sequence continues at coordinate 96,603,700 of CM075655.1, forward strand.
CCACTAGCAATCATGGTATATTTTCATTCAAGGATCACTTATTGGGGAAATGGAGTTTTTTTTTTTTTTTTTTGTGCTTTGCCAATCTGCTTTTCTACCATCCGATAAGGCTTAAGCCTACCTGCATTACGTGTTTCTGCATATTCTAAATATAGGTGATACATATATGTTTCATTCTATATGAAAATCGGTTTCCAAGTTGGCTTAACCTCCACAGATTCAATGATGCTTAGTTGCGCACTACCTGTTTGATAGAATGCCTCTTTGCTTTGTCCTGTTAATTTGTCTTGTTTTTATATTCTGAAAAAAAAGATTTAATAATATTTGGAATGAGTTCATGTGATTTCAATTTTTATGACTCCATCCTTTACCCATAACAGTGAGCATGCTTGGTTAGTTGGTTCTGTGATTGAACCATTGACAAGCCCATTTGAAGCTTAAATATCATATGAAGCAAGCCAAGCTAGAGTCATAAAAATGATTCTAAGATGTTAGACTTCAATTGCTTAAATATCATATGAAGCAAGCCAAGCTAGAGTCTCCATGAATCCAAAGCACCTTCCCTGTGCAATGCTTTAAGCATAGTTGGTATTTTTTATTTTGTTTCTTATTTTCTTGTTTCTATTTGTTTATGAATGGAATTTATCTCATTTCCATTGTTAGAGGTATGGGTCTTTTGACTGAGTACCAATTATCCTTAAATTCTGCCATATAGGTTGTTGGCTTGCTTGCAAGGGGAGGAAAGGTACCAACGAGCTGTTGGTGCAGTGGTGCCACGGACTGCACTTGGTAGAGCGAACTACGGTTCGATCCTCCGCAACAATGTTGGGAGATGAATAAAACCTTAGGGTTCTAGTTTTTTGACTCCCACTGTTAATTAGTTGACCCCCTTTTTATGTAAAAATTCCATAATAACCTTACTAACTTTCAATAATTCCAAAATATCTCCTCTTAAAAAAAATTAAACAATCCACGCTTATAAAATATATATTTTAACAAACACGCTGACGGTAGCGAGGTTGTAAAATTTAATTTTTATAAAACTTGCTGATCCCCCAACGAGGATTATAAAATAAAAAATTATAACCCTCGCTGAGAGGTCAACGAGACTTGTAAAAATTAAATTTTATAAATCTCGCTGGGAAAATTTTAAATTGAATGAAGCCACGCTGTGGCATCAGCGAGAATTTTAAATTGAATGAAGCGTGTGGAATGAAGCCACGCTGTGGCATCAGCGAGAATGGCAAAATGCTGTGGCTTCAGCGAGCATTGCCAAACGTTTTGCCAGTTCTACTGGTTGTAGATTCTGCGTTTTCAGTCCCTTGGATGTGAGTTTGTCTCAACTCAACTTGTAACAAAACATGCTATTCCAATTCTAAACTTTCAAGCGTTTACCCGTTGGATGATGGTTCAGCTTCAGCAGCTAAATATGTTATTTTATATTTTTTTTTATTTTGTTTCAGTGTCATATTGTGAAGTAGAGAAGAAAAGAAGAAAAGAAGAAAGAAGGTTACTAGTGTCTTTAAAAAAAAAAAGAAGGTCAACTAATTAACTAGTTACTTCTTCCATTATTCATTGCTTTTGATTTTTATTTTTATTTTTGGGTTGCCAAAATCGTAGAACAAGGGAAATTTGCGGTATGAATAACCATTCAAATTGATTTTGCTAAGTTAGATGATTTTTATGGATCTTCTCAATTGAAATGATGTACTGTACACCTTGGAATATATTTTTTTTAATTTATATGGTTTTTGTATGTGAAGTAGCTACTTACATTGCTGATGATTATGACTAGGCTATTAGAAAGAGGATAGAAAGGATGCATTACACATGGATTGATGGGACTCCAAACGCTTAAATTCCTAATTTCTTTTTTTGCTTTTGACTTGGAAGAAGCTATCTTAATTTCCTAATTTTTGTTTCATATTTCATATTTATTTCTGAATGTTATGGTTTGAAAATTATTATAGTGATAAGAATGTCGTTTATTTGGGAAAAAAATTTTAAAAATAAAAATGTTCACACACTTATCTTTTTTTTAAAATGCTCATATCCTTATTTTTTTTTATAATAAGATAATAAATAATCCTTATTACCTTATTCGTGTAAAAAAAAATTAACAAAATTGTTATCTGAGAACTCATACTTTGAGTTATTATTCAAATCCTTTCAACTTGTGTTATCACACATTTGTTATACAAGATAAAATCAATTCAAAAGTATATACTTTGTTTAAAAATTTGTGATCACCAAGAATTACTTTACCTATGAATAAAGCAAAAGTTTTTTTGATATCCATGTATAGCGGTTTCTAGAAGATCTTTTTTAATTGTATAGTAGTTTCTAAAAATTAGAGGCAAGTGTGCTAGAGTAAAAAAAAATGAAAGTGCGGAACATGGGTAAATTGTTAAATTGGGATGGTCAACCTGTAGAAAATTTTCTCATATCTAGCCATTTCTCAAAATTTCCATTTTCATATCTAGCTTATGAAATTTAAACATTTTCTATTTCATTTTTTTTTAAATTTTGAATATTGGTTCTTCAATTAGATGTAAATTATAAGTATCTCTTATTTGCACAAATTTTAATGAATAAAGTCATCTAAATATCAATAAATTAATATTATTTCACAAATAGTATATAACTTATGTAATACAATAAATTTAATACTCAATCATTAATACTTAACAATTAACTAAGTTTCAATATTAAAAAAAAAACAAAAACAAAAGCAAGACGGAAACAGACCCGTGCAATGCACGAGCTAAAAACTAGTAACATTACGTAGATTTGGTGACAATTTTCCATTTAGGTTTGGATGTGAGGTAGCAGAAAGGATTTTATTAGTGTAAGAGAATTAATCATCATTGGTTAGTTACCAAAAAAAAAAAAAACAATTCTCATTGTCGATTTCCTAGCCTATGCCCTCGGAATGTTGACGTTATATCTAGAATGGAAGGTTGGAAGCAACCATAGCGTTGACATATATATTGCTGGTTCTTATTTGCCTTCGGTTTTGATATGCCTTGATCAACTCTAAAGTAAGCAGATTGAACTTTGAAGTTGACAATTGTGAGGTTCTGAGTTAACTTCATCAATTTATAGGATAACACCGTCTGCTACGACGAAGGATTATATGAGGCAACTGAATTATTATGTTGCCAAAAAGCCTGAGAACTATACAAAGCAGATACATTTTATATATAATTCTCATATTTTCAACACACTAATAATTCAGTTGCCTCATTTACTCAAATTCCTAATGCTAATCCTTCACAACAACAAACGATGTTAACTATACAAAACAAACAAAAAATAATAATGATAATAATTGGAGTTTCCTAGTGGAAACATTCAATCTGCTAACTTTGGAGTTGTTCAAGTGCACAAGAAACAGAGTCACATAAGAATCAATGATATCAGTCAACGTTGCGAATTGCTACCAATCTTCTCCTTTAATTACAACAACATTAACAACCTGAAGGAGGCCATAGGTCAGGAAATCAACAATGAAAATTGTTTTTTTTTTTAATATATTAGCCAATATTAAAGGCTACAACCTTTTGTTGGAGGGTCATGTTGGATAAGATGCCCTGAAAATCAAATATGTCACGCAGAGGCATAAACCTTGACGTGGTGCAGATGAAATGTTTTATGTGCAACAACTAGGATGAATGTCGTGAACTAGTAATCATTTGTTTTTCACTTGTAACTATGCTTATGTAGTTTGGCAAGCGATGTACTATGATTCTATTTTGTATTACCAGATGTTGGAGTGGAGCATATTTTGCAGCACATGAATTTATTGAAAAGGAAGAAAGTGGCAGAAAGTTGGTTGGCAGAATTATGGAGCATATGGCTAATTTGAAAAGAAGCGCAATTTAGAGTCGGAAGAACAAAAGATGTGGAGACTATAGAGAAGGAAATTTACCAAGTTGTGTATGAAAATGTTTGCGGTTAAATAATCTTAACGATTACTACCTCCGTCCCTAATTATAACGTTCTCTTGGGAGATTTCACGTCCCTTAAGAAAGTGGAATAATTTAGTTAATTGTATTGGAAATGTAAACTTTTGATATGTATTTTTAAAATTACCCCTATTAATATTATTGAGAATCTAAAAAGTGTTAAATAAATAGGGGTGTTTGTGGAAATTAAAAAAATAACTAATACTCATTGAAAATTGGTAAAGGGCCTTATAAATGGGAAAAAAATAAAAGTGTTAAGAGGACCTTATAATTAGGGTCGGGTGGAGTATAAAAAAAAAGCCAAATACAAAATATGTAAGATTGCACAATTGTCAATTGTGATACTACCTCCTTCCTTTATAATTATAGTTTAAAAATTATATTTGATGTGTCTTTTTAATATATCAATATTTATTTGGTTTAAATATTAAATTGATTCTTATAAATATTAATTTTTTTAATCAGTTCTTACATTTTATTTTTTACGGTACGATTTTGGTCGTTTTTTTTCATTCCGTTTTGATTTTGGTTCATGCCATCAACTATGATTTAGGATAATGCAAATAAGTTTGGTTCCCTGTTTTCAGTATTCGAAGGTTTTGGTCCCTAATTTTTCGTTTCTTTTTAGTTTTGGTCTCTATATCATTAGGCTACATCAGCATTTTTTATTCATAGTTCGCGATAGAAACCAAAACCAAACTAAAAAACAAAGGCCAAAACCCAAAAATAAAATAAAAATATAAGGACTAATTTCAAATAGGTAAATATTTATATGGATCAATTTGGTATTTAAATATAGGATTAAATACCAAAATGGTCCCTATAAATATTAACTTCTTTGAAATTAGTCCCCATGAAAATTTTCTTTTGGTTTTAATCCCTGCATTTACAAACGTTTTGGTTTTAGTCTCTCATGTTAAATTTTGGTCCCCATAATTATGTTGGTAGTTTGTTTTGGTCCCCTGTTATTAGATTTGATAGATTTTGGTTTCTTGTTATTAGATTTGATAGGTTTTGTTCCCTTTACTATCATGGTTTTTGAGTTGGTTCTCTTATATAATAAAAAGTTGTCTTTTTACCCTTAATAATTAATGCAAGAATATCATCCTTAATTGGTCATAGAATATAATACACTTTATTTTCGGCGTTTTCCATTCAAATTTGACCGGAGGGACCAAAACCAAAACGTTTTGTAAATACATGGGGCAAAACCAAATTTTTTTATAATGTAGGGACCAAAATCAAAAGAAATTTTTTACAAGGACTAATTTCAAAAAAGTCAATATTTACTGGGACCATTTTGACATTTAAGCCTTAAACATATTTATTTTACTTATTTTATCATTTATTTCTCTATAGTAATTAGTCATTTTTTCTCAATTTATTATATATCTTATTAATTAGATGGAAATATAATTATAAAAATAGTAATTACTATTGCAATTATATATCTTTTTAAAGTAACGAGAGTTAACTAATAAGAAAACTTTTTCTTAAAATGATTGTTAACTGCAGTAATAATTTTAAAGTATTTTTACCATATGATATTATTTACTCTTTAAGATTATTGCATTAAATTTAAACTTCACTCTTCAAAGTGAGTTATTTCAGTGCATGTTTAGTTCTGCAGTAAATAACCCAAAATTAATTCTGGAATGTCAACGCTACTAACAGTTGTTTGTGCTCCAACGTGATTTTGCGGCCAGAATTAATCTTGTAACTGGTTACCAAACATGCTATTATTCAATCTAACGTGTTGTTCTCGGCGTGTCACATGTCGCATTTTAATTTAGGTAATTCTGTTCACTCGTATGTAGTGTTATCAAAACCGTACCGTACCGACCGGTTCAACCTAAAAACCGGTGAACCAGACCCCTAACCGGTGTGGTATGCTAAAATACCGAGCATGCAATGAACCAGAAAAAACCAATTTAAACCGGCCGATGCATTGAAAAACCATCAAACCGGCTGGTATTACGTGAATCGGGCAGTTTGCAAAATAAAAAAAAGACCACAAAAACCAAAATGATGTCGTTTTGCAATTTCTTTTTTTTTTTATAAAAAAAATTAAAATTCAGAAAGACAAAAACTTCTACATAAAGGGAACTTAAAAGGCCAAATAAAACTCAAACACTGAAGAAGAAAAAGAAACAAAACGACGCTGCAAAGGAGAAACAGTTGAAGTTTAAACTATGAACTTGTTAAACAGTTGAAGTGTGATTGTTGTGGATGTTTGTTTTTGGGAATTAAAAGTACACTACTAATTATGAATTTTAAATGAGTATTTTTTTTAAATTTTTTTATACAGTTATTTAGTATTCTTATATTTATATACAAATATATATGTGTATGAGTTAACCGGTTTGACCGGTATGTATTTATGCGGATTAATTACTGTTGCACTGGTTAAACCACTCTCCTGTTCGGTTCGATCACCGATACGGTTTTAATAACATTATAACATCCCGAATTTTAAATCCAAGTCTAATGAGAATAAGTCGAAGTTAAGCTATTGGAAACCCTAAGAATAAGCTAGGATTGATTAGAGTAATCATAGCCAAAACGAGTATAGGAGTTGAGAAGTGTGCCATAGAGTTAGAAGCCATCAGTATGTAACAATCTGTTAATGTAATCGATTACCGTGGGGTGTTAATCGATTACAATCATTCCGTGAGGTAGCTAAGCCTTAGCAAAGAACAAGCGGGTTTAAGTGTAGTGGCTCGGACCTCGGTCCGACCAAATTCCATCTTAGCCGACCAAAAGTGAGGTTCAGATTCATAAGCCGACCTCGTTTCGTCTCTCACCCCTCGTCAGTAATCAGACGACCACAACGAGCTGTCTTATGTTAGATGATCTAAAGCAGTAACCAATCTTCTCGGGTTTAAAGGACGTAGACCGAACAGTTATCACCGAGCTCATGAGAACCGAACATGTAGCCATGAGTTCATGAGAACCAAACAGCTAGCACCGAGGTCATCAGTATCACCGAGCTCATCAGTACCACCGAGCTCATGGGAATCGACCTCGTTGCATTTGACAACCCTTGGCAGTGAGCAACCGACCATAACGAGACGATTTGCGACGGACGATTATACGCACCTATCTCAGCAATATCCCGTTGGCCACAACAACTCACCTGGTGTAAACCAAGTATAAGTTCGGTCTCTTACCGACCATCGATATGCCACATCGACCTCGCATCGACGCCAAGGCATCTCGGCCTCTACGTGCCTAGCATTTCGTTAGAGAGGCTAAACCGATCTTACACCGACGCCAAGATATCTCGGCCTTCACGTGCCGAGCATTTCGCTTTACCTGTCTCATTCCGAGCAGGTGCTTCCAAGAACCCAAGCACCGAGGTCCTAACATAGACCCATGACTCTAGTCCGATCGATTCGATCGTAGGCCGATCAGTTAGCACTTTATGAGCACCGACCAAGATCTGGTCGGATTCATAACACACCAAGCTAGAGCCGAGCACTTGCGCTCGAACAAATGGCTCGCACAGCGTTAGGCGTGCACACGTCAGACGTCCATTTCAAGCACTGTTTGTGGCTTACTCAGGAAGCCATTAATTTATAACCACACATTTACCAAACTTCCAAGAGAAGCTTCTCACCAGGACCACATGTTTATTTTCAAAGTAAAAATAAAACAAAAACAAAGACCAACACAACCAACACTCATTTATTCCTTCGTCATTCTCATTTCTTCTCCTTCCTGAAATCATTTTCTCTCAAGGCTTAGGAACTCAAGAGCTCCCTAATATTCATCATCATCACCAAATAAGTCGTCCATTCTCTTCGGTATGGATTCAATCATCCCTCACGCGGGTGCAGGGAGTCCTGCTTGTGCACTTTCTTTGTGGCATTATCACGCTTAAAGGCCAGGCACTCCATATGTGTTTCGGTATTGATCTAAGCACTCGTGTAACTACTAATAAAGCTCGAGGGGCCTTTCTTTGTAATCAAACAAGGATATCACCCTATCTCCTCGGCCAAGAACGAAGAGCACCACTACCATTCCCTATCATCGCACGAGTCAAACCCTCCTCACCGAAGCAAGTCGGCAGCTTCTCAGTGGAAGCTTTACGGAGTTGAAGTTCACTATGTTCACCATGTCAGTGTAGAGAAGCTTGGACAGTGATAGTCTTCCCCCGACCGTATGATGGCTACGCAATCTTCTTCTATTACGAGTTTCGTTCCTGAAGAAACAACTTACAAAGGGCGCTCCCAAGTTGGCTCACAACAGTTATCTCCTGTAGCTTCAAGCTCACAAGCTCTACTTTCCGACTTAATGCATCTCTCTTGACACTATTGAGGTAAGGAGTGGGTGTTACCCTAGCTTAGTTTTGAGTTTCTAGTATGCTCATAGTGAGTACTAAGAATGGGTGTTAGATTATGATATTGAACCGTAAGATAGTGGATACAGATTATTATTAGAGAACAAAGTGAATAAAAAGAACCCATTAAATTAACTATGAATATGTGTATGTTTGATATCATGATTACTGTTATAAATGTGTGAAGTGTTTAAGTAAATATAATTGATAACTAGAGAGGTATAACTTAGGAGTAAAATGTTTTGATAAGCATGAACTTATGTGTGAATTGTGGTAGTTGTTATACATGTTTGCTATTGTTTGAATAATATGCGTGCCGACCATAGGTGGTCGAGTTTGAGAAATGGTGTAAAATGCTAGGGAATAGATTAAATGAGGAATTATAAATAGAGGATAAGTGGAGAATAATGGTTGTGTGAGACGGGTCAAGTAAAACACAGTTGGTATGTTCCTGTGCAATGACCGCGTAAGACACAGTTGATGTGTTCCTGTGAAGTTGTAAGCCGTGCATCATGGGATGATGTACGCAGTAAGGATAAGTGGAGAATAATGGTTGCGTGAGATGGGTCAAGTAAGACACAGTTGATGTGTTCCTGTGCAATGATCGCATAAGACACAATTCATGTGTTCCTGTGCAGCTGTAAGTCGTGCATCATGGGATGATGTACGCAGTAATGACTCACACAAGATTCCTATTAACGGAATCGGTTAGGATGTGCTCCTGGTCATGTAAGACGTGCGGGGTGTCGTATGTCATGATCGCGTAATACACAGTTGATGTATGTGTTCCTGTGCAGTTGTAAGCCGTACATCATGGGATGATGTACGCTATGATGGATACTCCATAATTCCAATGAATGTGTAAGACGTGCACGGGGTGCATGCTTGACGTCCACGGGATGTACGCTTCTCTAATAGATATGAAAAGTGTGAATAAAAAGGAAAAAGAGGAAAGTAAGCAAAGTGAAGAGAATGTGAGACATGATAAAAGGATACAAGTGAGAATAAAAGGGAAAAGGGAATAGGCAAGGAAAGGTAGAAGAGAAGAGAATAGAAAAGGATAGACAAGAATTGAATATATGATGATAACTGTGTATGATGCATGTTTTGGATTGGATAATGTGATTAAATGCATATTTGAATAACTGTGTTTGACTTGGTATTTTTTTATGTCATATTAGAAACTGTTTTTCCAAGTTTTGTGTAATGCTCACCTCCTTACCATTTTTTACAGGTATTGAGCCCGAGCACGCACATACCCCGGCCGAGCAGGACTGCTCTCCCTCACAGGAAGAGTAAGTTTTATTAGTTGTGTCATGTGTAGTGTCCTGGATCTTTTGGGTTTATGACAATATTGCTTTGATACTTGTATAATTTGTAGGTGTTTATTTTGGGGGTTGGACCAGGACCATTTCCTATGCGTAGAAAGTATATTATAGGGAAAAACTTAAACAATTCCATAACTTGATTATATTTGTTGCTATCTCTATCGTACTTAACTTTAATGTGAATGTGTTTGAGGCCTAATGATATTTTTAGCCTTGTTGGCTTCTGCATGAAAAGATTATTTTGTTTATGACAGATTACAGGAAGAATTAATGTTTTGGAAAATTATAAAAACAAATGAAACTCTGTCCGATTTGACAGAGATTTCTATAAGTTAATGAGTTTTAAAAAGAAAATTTTTGTTCACTATTTTCATATGGGGTAATTAAGGGTAATTATAATTAGGGTGTTACAAACATTGCTCGTATGTTTTTAATTTAAGCAATTCTATTCAATATTTTTTTAAAAAAAAAAATTGTGGACAATAAATTAAATCAAATTAAATTTATATGGAAAGATGTATATTTTAGAAGTGTAAATGGATTGACACAAGTTTTATGTTAATAGGAAATAACATTATTTTATTTTTTTACAAAATATAACAGAAGAATTTCTTATTATGTAACACTTTCGTTGATCCTTGTTATATATATGTTATCTAAAAGTTTTTTTTAATCATTTTTATAAGATGTTGTGTAATTTTTATGAAGTGTTTATTTTTATATTCTTTCTTTTTAATTTCCTTATTAAATATTTTAACTATTTTTTGTTTTTTTTTTCATTAACAAACGAGAAACTAATTGACAAATTTCTTTTTTTCTTCTTATTTATCCGTCTCATTATAGGTAAACACGTTTCATAAGAAATATAATGATTGTATTAATTCAAAACTAATTTGTTGCAAAAATAAAAAAACTAATTTGTTGCGTTTCTTCTTAATATATCATTTCTTTATATGATCATTGTTTTTTTTATTACTTAAGTAAATCAAGACATTAATGAATATGGATGAACATGTAAAATAATAATTAATATACACTTGAATTTTTATATAGGATTTATACATGAAAATAATTTTTTTTTTCCGAATGTGACATATAAAATAAGGACAGAGAAAGTAATAGTTTCAAGATAGTGAAATTAAATTAAGAGCTTGTTGATTGTGACAATCAATTGTTGAATTCACTAATATTAAATAAGTGTAAAATTGAAACATAATAATTATTTTAAAAAATCACTTATACAATTCTTTTTTTTTTTACAAAATTAATATGACTAAACGGTCACTTTAATCCCTGAATTTGAATCTACCATTCATTTTGGTCGCAAACTTTTTTAAAAAAAAAAATTATTCCCTCAATTTGTAAATTGTTACTCACTTTAGTCCGTCAGTTATATCACTGTTTATATCCGTTAACGGCAAGTTGACATGACCAGTTAAATGACTAAAACGACGTCATTTTGGGTGACGAAAATGGAGAGGATCAGTTTCGACAAACCAACATTGAATCAAGCTAACCTAAACAAACTTAGAAAAACCTACGTATAGAGGAGAACCAAAACTAACTCCGAATAAATGGAAGGTAAAGAGTGAAGGCAGGGGTGATTCTAAAACAAATTGAATCGGGTTAAACAAACCAAAACAAACTCAGAACATATTGAAACAAGGCTTAAATATGAAAATGGTCCCTATAAATATTGACTTTTTTGAAATTGGTCCCTGTAAAATTTTTGTTTTGGTTTTGGTCCCTACATTTATAAAATATTTTGATTTTGGTCCCTTCTGTTATATGTGGATGGAAAATGCCGAAAAATGTAAAATATTATATTCTATGACCTATTAAGGATGATATTCTTACATTAATTCTCAAGGGTAAACAAAAAACTTACATTAAATAAGAAAACCAATTCAAAAACCATGATGTCAAAGGAACCAAAACCAATTGAATCTAAATAATAGAGAGACCAAAACAAACTACCAACATAATTATGGGGACCAAAATTCAATATGAGGGACCAAAACCAAAACGTTTTGTAAGTGCAGGGACCAAAACCAAAAGAAAAATTTTACAACGACCAATTTCAAAGAAGTCAATATTTACAGGGACCATTTTCATATTTAAGTCTTGAAACAAAGAGGAAAACAGATTCGCTAATATGACTACACCGGTTCGTCTTCCAGAGACGACGATGACAACCATATTGTTACTCATTTTAGTCCCTCAGTTATGTCATCGTTTCTGTTCATTAACGACAAGCTAACGTGACCCGTTCAATGGAAAAACCACGTCATTTAGGCCAAAACGATGTGGTTTTGGCTTAAAAATATATTAAATATAATGATAAATAAATAAATATATAAATAAAAAAGACCCCTTAGTCTCATACATCTTTCTGCACCTTCACTAACATTAAGCCACAACAACATTAATAATGGCTATCCTTCAATCACCTCCATATCCTAACAACCTTCAATCTAATTCTTCAACCAGCTTCCTTATTCTCTCCCTCACACCTTCTCCCTTTCACCGTCAACCAGAATTATCCTAAATCACAGAGTTAGTATCAATTCCCCTTATTCACTGCAACCACCATCGATCCTCCATCTTCAGTCACAACTTCATCGCTACTGATTTCTCAAACTCATCCCTCAACACTATTGCCGAAAACAACCCCATGCATTAGAATATTGTTGTCATCGTCATCATGGGAAGATGACTCAGTGCATCCATATAAGCAAATCTGTTTTCCTCTGTGTTGCGATATGTTTAGAGTTTGTTTTGGTTTGTTTATTCCGATTCGTTTTGTTTTAGAATCACCCCGCCTTTGTTCTTTACCTTCCATTTATTTTGGGTTTGTTATGGTTCTCCTCTGTGCGTATGTTTGTTTTGAGTTTGTTTAGGTTAGTTTGATTCGGTGTCGATTCGTCAAAACTGATCATCCCCGTTTTCATCACCCGAAATGATGTTATTTTAGCCATTTAACTAGATACGTGAGCTTGCCGTTAACGGACATAAACGACGACATAACTGAGGGACTAAAGTGAGTAACAATTTACAAATTTTGGAACTAAAAATAAATTCCTTTAATTTTGGATACCAAATAAAGTGAATGTCAGATGCAAATTTAGCCATATGCTCCATAATTCTGCTAACCAATTGTAGGTGTGTTACTTCCTAACTCCAGCTAATGGGGTAGGTTTTGTATTCGACTAAATTGTCACTTTGATCCACAAATTTGCATCTAGCATTCACTTTATTTGATATCCAAAATTAAAGAAATTTCTTTTTGGCCCCAAAATTTGTAAATTGTTACTCACGTTAGTCCCTCAATTATGTCGTCGTTTATGTCCGTTAACGGCAAGCTCACGTATCCAGTTAAATGGCTAAAACAACGTCATTTTAGGTGCTGAAAACAGAGATGATAAGCTTTGACGAATCGACACCGAATCAAACTAACCTAAATAAACTCATAACAAATATACACAAAGGAGAACCATAACAAACCCAAAATAAATGGAAGAACTCACAACCAACAAGCTCTTAATTTAATTTCACTATCTAGAAACTGTTATTTTCTCTGTCCTTATTTTATATGCCACATTCGAAAAAAAAATTCTTATGTATAAGTCCTATTTAAAAATTCAAGAGTATATTATTTATTATTTTACATGTTCAACCATATTCATTAATGTCTTGATTTATGTAAGTAAAAAAAAACAATGATCATATAAAGAAATGATATATTAAGAAGAAACACAACAAATTAGTTTTAAATCAATACAATCATTCTATTTCTTAAGAAACGTGTTTACCTATAATTAGACGGATAAATAAGATGAAAAAAAGAAATTTGTCAATTAGTTTCTTGTTTATTATTAATGAAAAAATAATTAAAATATTTAATAAGGAAATTAAAAAGAAAGAATATAAAAATAAACGCTTCATAAAAAATTACACAACATCTTATAAAAATGATTAAAAAAAATTTTTAGATAACACTAACACACACATATCTACTATCTATATATAAAAGGATCCCTTTTCGAGGCACCACGTTTGCCGGAGAAATTTTCGAGGCATCACGTTTGTCCCGTGAACCTTTCCTCGCACAGAAAATTTGTAGGTAGATAATCATTATCTCTAATCAAAATTACAATTTAAAATTAAATAAATTATTTAAATTTATTTAATCATTATATGTTTGAAGGTAAATAACATTATCTCTAACCAAAATTACAATTTCAAATAAAATTAATTATTTAAATTTATATAATCATTATCTGTATGTGAAATCATTATCCTCAATTTGTTGAACAAATCATTATCCTCAACAAAAATATTTAAAAAATATTAAAAAAATCACTATATATATATATATAATAGGCTCTTCCATTCAATTTTTAAAGTTCTATCTAATTCTAATTAAGAATTCTCTTCTCCAAATTCTTTCTTTTATTTTTATTTTTCCCCTCATTCCTCTACTTAAAGCTCTTAATTTTGATTTTTGAGTGTTTGATGAATTACTTATTAGATGATACATATTTTGTTATACTTTTAATTGACTTTTGTTTATTCCTCTACTTAGAGCTCTTAATTTTGATTTTTAAGTGTTTGATGAATTACTTATTAGATGATGCATATTTTGTTATACTTTTAATTGACTTTTGCTTAATGCTAATTTCAGGAAGAATGACATCAACGAGTTACTCCAAACAAGAGCATGACCTTGGTAAGTTGTTTTTTTTAAAAAAAAAAAAATTGGTAAGTTGTTATACATACTTACTTTGATTATTCTTTGTTGAAAGAATATGCAAATAATTGATCTTTTTCTCTTTTCAAAGAAGAGAAGGGTTAAGACTTCTAGGATTAAGAAGAAATACCCTGGTCGTATTCCGGTGAGAAATAATTTTGGTGAGTCTTTTGCCTAATTGAAGAAACAATGTTTTTCGATTTATTTATGATTTTTTTTTCGTTTTTGTCATGAGATAAGATAAACGATGAAAAAAATCAAAATATTTAAATATGAATAATAATAATAATAATAATAATAAATGTGATAATTATATTAAAAAATAATAATGGTAAAAAATATTAATTTATCCAACAAATAAATATTAGAAATATCTTATAATATTATCCAATAAAAAAATCAGAATGTATAATTTTGGTTTAATTATATATAATTTTTCATATCAGATGTGATAATTATATTTAAAATATGTTAAATTATCATGTCTTATGCAATAGAAAATATTTTGATTTATCATTAAATCTACTCATAATACCATTAAAAAAAATATAAAAAAGTTTAATTTTCATTTCACTCTAGCTAATAATTAATCATAATATCATGATAAAACGTGTTAATTAATTGATCAATTAAATAAGGAGTACATTAATTTAATACTCATCTATACATAGACAAATATAATAATAAATATATATATAAAAAAACCAAAACATTATATTCATAATAAAGTGCAATGTGTTAACCAAGATAGTCAAAAATAAAAATTTCAATGTTCTTCATGTTCTATGAAATAGTGGATATTCCAATTTATCCTTAAATTTTCTCATAATACCATTAAACAAAAAAGATCAAAATATTTAATTCTGATTTGTTTTTAATTATCATAATAAAGTTGATAATCATATAAAAATATTAATTTATCTATTAAATAAATAAGGAATATCTAATTCTGATTTATTTTTGATTCATCATAATAAAGTTAATAATCATGTAAAAAATGTTAATTTATCTATTGAATAAATAAGGAAAATCTCAGATAAAAAAATGTTATTTTTTATTTATATAAGGAAGTACAAAATTTTTTAACAAGCTCATTTTTATTGTTGTTTAATAATAATATTTACTTTAAAATATTTAAATATTAATAATTCGTGCATTAGACAGGATGAAAATAAAAAAGTTTAATTATGATTTCACTATAATTAATAAAACATGCTAATTATCGATCAACTAAATAAGGAATACATTAATTTAATATTGATCTATACATAAAAAAGATATAATATTAAAAAACGAACTGTCATTATCTTCCAATGAATTCATGTCCAATGAAATAAGGGATATTATGATTTACATTAATTATTCTCATAATACCATCAAACAAAAAAATCAAAATAATAATAATAATTTTTTATTTATCATAATAAAGTATATTGAATAATCCTTTTTTATAATTATTTTTGTTATTGTTTAATAATAATCTTTACTTTATAATGAAAATAATAATAATCTTTAATTTAAAATATTTAATATAAAGAAATTTAATATCAATAACCCGTGCATTGCACGGGATAAGAGCTAGTATATATATAAAGGATCAAAGAAAGTAATACATAAGAAATTCTTCTGTTATATTTTGCAAAACATAAAATAATGTTATTTCCTATTAACATAAAACTTGTGTCAATCCATTTACACTTCTAAAATATACATCTTTCCATATAAATTTAATTTGATTTAATTTATTGTTGACAATTTCTTTTTTAAAAAATATTGAATAGAATTGCTTAAATTAAGAAACATACGAGTGAACAGAGTTACCTAAATTAAAATACGACATGTGGTACGCCGAGAACAACATCATAGATTGAAAATAACATGTTTGGTAATCAGTTACAAAATCAATTCTGGCCACAAAATTACGTTGGAGCATAAATAACTAGTAGTAGTGGTGGCATTTTAGAATTAATTTTGAGTTAACTCTCCGCAAAACTAAACATACACTAAAACAACTCACTTTGAAGAGTGAAGACTCTGATTTAGTTTAAATTTAATGCAACAATCTTAACGAGTAAATAATATCATATGGTAAAAATACTTTAAATTTATTACTACAGTTAACAATCATTTTAAGAAAAAGTTTTCTTATTAGTTAATTCTCGTTACTTTAAAAAAATATATAATTGCAATAGTAATTACTATTTTTATAATTATATTTCCATCTAATTAATAAGATATATAATAAGTTGAGAAAAAATGACTAATTACTATAGAAAAATAAATGATAAAATAAGTAAAATAAATATGTTTAAATACCAAATTGATCCATATAAATATTGACCTATTTGAAATTAGTCCTTACATTTTTTTTTTGGGTTTCGGCCTCTGTATTTTCGTTTCGTTTTGGTCTCTATCACGAACTATGAATCAAAAATGCTGATGTGGCCTAATGAGATAGAGACCAAAACTAAAACGGAACGAAAAATTAGGAACCAAAACCTTCACTAATTACTATAGGGAAAAAATGACTAATTACTATAGAGAAATTAAATAAATGATAAAATAAGTAAAATAAACATGTTTAAATACCAAATTGCTCCATATAAATGTTGACCTATTTGAAATTAGTCCTTACATTTTTTTTGGGTTTCGGCCTCTCTATATTTTCGTTTCGTTTTGGTCTCTATCGCGAACTATGAATCAAAAATGCTGATGTGGCCTAATGAGATAGAGACCAAAACTAAAATGGAACAAAAAATTAGGGACCAAAACCTTCGAATACTGAAAATAGGGAACCAAAATCAAAACTGATTTACATTATCCTAAATCATAGTTGATGGCATAAACCAAAATCAAAACGGAATGAAAAATCAAGGACCAAAACCGTACCCTAAAAAATAAAATGTACGAACTAATTAAAAAAATAATAATATTTATAAGAGTTAAGTTAATATTTAAACCAAATAAATATTGATATATTAAAAGACACATTAAATATAATTTTTAAATTATAATTATAAAGGAAAGAGGTAGTATCAGAATTGTGCAATAAGACAACCCAGTTGGTGGTTGCAGAGACGCTTAGGATTTCCCCCTCCCCAGGTCATAGGTTCTAATCCCAGACCTCCCATGTAAAAAAAAAAAAAAAGAATTGCGCAATCTTACAAATTTTATATTTGGCTTTTTTTTTTATAATTGTTAAGATAATTAAATATGTCTATGTTCATTTGCATTAATTCATGTAAATACATGTATTCAAGTTTCATATTTTTATGTTTTTAGTCTGCACTATTTTTTGGTGTATATCAAGGATATCTTCTAACCGACAGTTGAAGATTAATCTCCTCCGAGGTGTAGAAATCATCTAAGTGAGTTTGCCTTTACCAACAAAGCATTTTTCATACCCACAATAGAAATCGAACCCCTGACATTTAGTCTGCCTGTTTAATTACATATTTTTAGCGAGACAACGTTAAATAATAATATAATTGTATGTTAAATCATTAAATTATAATAGTATTTTTTAAGCTCTAATTTAGGGTAATCATTAAACAAAGATTTAATAACTTGATTTTTACTTTACTCTCTTTGTTCCAAAAAATTAAAAAAATGCAAAAAATTATTGTCCCAAATTAAAGTTAAAATATTGAATAAAAAATAAAAACTATATTCTTAAATCTATGATTAGTTAGTCAATTAAAAATGCATTAAATAGTTGATTTTATTAATAATTGATTTGAAAGACAAAACATTAAAAATATTTGCCCCCTGTGTTCGAATCCTGCCTTGTGTATGCAGCAGCGTTAAATCTCGGGGCCAGCTGTCCCACCCATTAGAGGTGCCTACAAGCCAGCGAGGAGATTAGTCACTACGGTCGGCGGTGGACACTCCGGTCATAGACAAAAAAAAAAAAAAATATTTGCCCCCTTAATTTTGTAGACTTTTCAGAATTTTACCAACTTTTTGGGACGGGGGGAGTATGATTTTATACCAAATTAAATTATTACTCCCTCATGTTCTTGTTTATTTGTTTTATTATTTGATAAATTTTTATTTATATATTTATTCCGTCAAAAAAATCAAAAGTGTAATAATTGTTATTTTCTATGCTTAATATTATAAATAAACTTTTAATTCAATTAAGTAGTTGAGAAAAATTAATAATTATTAAAAAATTGACATATAAAGAAAAAATTAATTTATAAAAAATAAAAATAATTATTAAATTGATCGAATGATGTATTTCTGTGTAATAGAACAGATAAATAAAAATAAAAAACATGTCATAATTCGTGCATGTTTTTTTTTTTTTTTTTTTGCAAAGTATGTTGTAATTTTTTAGATACGTAAATGTTCAAGTATTATTAATTTATTATACTTAAAATTACCTACAGGTGCATAAATTAGTTGATGATAAATTTTTTTTTAATTTAATTAGAGATTTGGAGTTCCAGTTTTTGAAAATGCATAATGGATATATCATCAACCAACCAACCAAAAAAAAAATAATCTATGTCAAGTCGAATAGAACTACTATGCATTATGAATTTGGAAAGCAACAATTATATATTTTCAAAACAAAATGTCAAAAAAAACTTACCGCTGACAATGTTTATTTGACTGGACTTTTACCGAAAGGAATCTAAAAACAAATCTGGTAATTCAACTATATGAGAATTACATTTTTTTTTTAGCTTTCCTTAAAAAAATAATGTGACTTTTACTAAAATATATTTGGTATAATTGTATTCAAAACATTTCTTTGATTAAAAAAATTATTAAACAAATTCACCTTTTTTAAATGAGATTAATGAGTGCACATTAACACTGTAACATTTTTTATACCATTAGTCCATCATCCACCATTCATTTGTATTACTTTTATTTGAAAAGTCAACGATAATAAACGGATGATGCATCATTTATTTTCTCTTTTTAAATATTTAAATTTTACAGTTGGATGTGTACTGTACTTACCAAAATTCATTTAATATTTGCAGAAGGAATTTTTCATGTTATTTTGGAAAAACATAATGTTTTTTATATTTTTTGAAACAGGAAAAACATATTTTTTTTATATTTTTTTATACAGGAAAAACATAATGTTATTAACAAATAAACTCATTTCTATCTTTACACTTCTGAAATATCTCACTCTTTCTGTATGTCTTGGCAAATTTATGCCCGCGGGTAGATCAAGACACCTTCTTTCTCTTCCATTCTCTCCCTCTATTTATTCCAATCTATCTAAATTTTTAGAATTTTTGTCCTTTAATCTACTTTTGAACACACTCGAGATTGTATAAACTACAAACCAAAACATGTCTCTTTTCTTTGCAAGCTCATTTTGAGGCATCTCTATCTCTTCTTCTTAGTCTTCCATTGAAATCAGACATCGACTCATTCTCAGGTTTGATCATTCTAGCTTTTTTTTATATATCAAAATGCTTCATCGATCTTTGCTACATATGCATCATACTATACATGGTTTTTGTGGCTAATTTTATAATGAAGCTAAAATTTATGGCTACCTATTATTAACTTTTTTGTTTGATTTACTCCATATAACTTACAAAAATTTAATTTATAAATTCAAATGTTTAAAACCTCGGGCAATCGGTATAGTATATAGATGAGGTACTTATGACTACCCCAAAATTCGTAAGAGTAACACTGTTTACATGTAATTTTTTTTTCAAAAATGATATGATTTCTTTAACTGAATTGTTTTTCCTTAGGTTATTGTTTTACTTTGCTTTAAGTCTAACACTACCACTTAAAAAAGTCTAACCGTAGTTCAAAATGAAATGAAATCAACTCAAATTTGACACATGGAAAAAAATAAAAACAAAAAAAAAGTTTAATTGAGTTTTACGCCTTTGAAAGTTGACCGATTTTTTGTTCCCTATTATTTTATTTTACTGGTCCTGATCCTTAAAAGTTCAAATTTTTTTTGTTATAGTCCCTACTATTAATATAGATCTGTATGTTAAATGATGATGATGACGTGGCTAAACAGGAAACCACGTCAGACTTGACATGTAAAAAAATAAATAAAAGCAAAAAACTTAGCCCATCATGTGCTTGGCACGTGACTTAAAATAAAAAAAATTGACCACAATAGTATCCATGCCCCTTCTCTCTCACTCTCTCAAATAGGCGTCATCGGAAAAAGAAATTTGCAAACAACAATTGTCAAACAGAGACAAAAAACCCTTGCAATTTTCTTCAATGAAGAATTCCATCGTTCAAATGTCTTCGATTTCATCTCAACACCAACCTCAGATCTAATCTTGGAATCGATCTTCACAACTCAGAAACTACCAAAATCCCTAACTTCCTTTTTCTCTTATTCGTCATAATCTTCGTTCGTCAAATTGGAGGTAATTCCATTGTTTTGTGTTGTCCTTCAAATTATAGAAGAAACAAGGATTAAAATCCTCTAGGAATTAAAAGGGTTCTGGATTTAAGGATAAAGAATATAAATTTACCAAGTGAGATTGAAAAATAAATGAGTATGTATCACGGTTTTTATTAATAGGTTCTGAGCCACTTCAACACTTAGCTGCTTATCTATGACACACAGACAAAGACTAAGACCAATTTGAACTTTTAAAAATCAGGTTATGTAAAAAAAAAGTAGGGACTAAAACAAAAAATGATCAACTTGCAGGGACCTAAAACCTAATTGAACCTTTTTTGTTTTTATTTTTTTCATGTGTTGAGTCTAACGTGGCTTCCCGTTAGTCACGTTAGCACTTAACATATTTATCATAACAACAGGGACTAAAACAAAAAATTTTAGGATGATGACTGATAAAAAAAATAGAAATTAAAACTAAAATTCGATCAACTTTTAGGAACCTAAAATTTAATTAAACCATTAACTTTTATATATAGGGGGTTTCTCTTCACTCTATGAATGGTTGATAAATCCTATAGAGGTTCTTCGGTCATACTGTTGTTAGGTTCTTGTCTGTTGATTGGTTGTTTGGGAGGTGTTTAGATATATAGGGGGTGGCCATATTTATATGTATTAGTTCATTATTTTTATATGTTGGGGGTTGGTGGTAGATGATTTTACTAAAACACTTTCTTAATGTTTGGCAGGTTTCTTATGATAACTGTATTGGTCTTGGGGCTTTAGGTGTATTACTTATACTCCTTTCCCTTTTTATTTTAATAAAATTCTTTGTCTTATAAAAAAAAATTAAACCATTAACTTTGGACACAAACCTAAGGGAATACTCTTATATAAAAATTAGTTTATACTGAAAAATTCGTTTTTCTAAATATATACTTGAAGCTAGCTAGCATAAAGAGAAACAAGTCCATTAAAAAAGTACTATGCCTTAAGATTGCAACGAATCGAGAAATCACTATTGAACGATATAATATCCAAAATATGAATTAGGCGTATTTTTATGATGGAAGACAAAATTAAAATTTAACTAACAATCACCAAGTTTCATTAATTATTATATATAATCACAATCTACTGATGAATTGCTAACTGTTTGAGAAGTTGAGAACACACAAGCAATAGTATATTCATTTCTGTGTTTTAGTTTTTATGTAACTTCTTTTTTAATTATGGTATTTATGTAACTTTGATTTCATTTTTTTTACAGCGAAATAATATTTTACAAATTGACAGACAGTTGTGATTGGCTTACTGTATTGTTATCAAAGAAATTGAAGGGGGCTACAATTCTAATGACAACATCTCTGGAATATTTGTTTGGGGACAACTCAGGTTATTTTTTCTGATAATAAATTGACTTTTTTCAAGTAAATGGTTTTAGCCAATTTGGCTAATATTTTATGTACCAAAATTTGTTTGTGTCACTCATATATATATACCACAAAACTGAGATTGATTAAAAAAAATAAAATCTTTTTAAATATTCAATAGTTTAATATATTTTCTGATCAATCATAGCTCTTTGTGTGGCACAAAGGAGTGGCAAAAATTGTGATATAGAACATATTATGCTGTTTCGTGATCACTTTTTAATTTATTTTTTTTATGCTGCTTCATGATGATCAAATTTTATCTATCTTTCCCCTTTCTTTATTTTCTTTAATATGGCTTGGCTGCTAAATAACTGCCCAACTACATTGTACATATATATATCCAGTTTCTCCATACATAAGTGAACAATTGATTGAACAGTATTCTTATAAAAAAAAATGATTGCACAATATCATTTATAGCTAGTGCAATAAAAAATACATGAGAAAAAAATAAACATTTTTTCTCTAAGAAAAAATGAATGTATAGAGCACTAGGTGAAGGAAATAAGGAGAGGATATGTGGAGAAACGAGAACACTCAAATTATTTGAACTAAACTTCTTGGCTTTCTTATATTACAAACAAATGCATTAGTACATGAGTATTTATAGATGCCCTTAATAACTCATGATGCATGAGATGATGATACAATGGACTTAAGGACATGCATTATTGAAACTACATACTACAACACCTAGAAACTAAAACTTAGCTTCTTGTAGAGATTCATGTATAATGTAAATACCATGAACCTAGAAAGTATATGAACAATGGTAATAAATTAAGAGAATGAATCAGGTTTAATTTTCCAACACTAGGGATGCTCATCCCATATATACAAAGTGTTAACTATAGAAAAGACATTTTATTTTATTTCTTTCTCATTATTATTTAGAGGTTTACTTGCTAGCTAGCTATAAATATCACATATTAGATTTGACTCTGAAGTTGTAATTCAGTGTATAAGCTAAGCAAACATGTTTTAATTTATTTATTTTCAGCTTTAGTTGTTGATTATAATTTTTTTTCCTCAGATGATGATTTGTTTCTGGATGAACAAATTACTAATGAGAGCACTTGTGCTCAACAAATCAATGGAGATGGCATAACTACTGCTGTAAGGCTTGTTCAAGTTTATGCTTGTGTTCTCTTTTAATACTTTCTTTGAAATAGATATTTTTTAATTTGTTGTTGTTTGATAATTTTCAGGAATTTGATAATTTTATACCCCGGGAATTACCAGAGCCTCTTGACACACAAAACCTAAATGTTACAAACCAGACACAAATTGCTTCTTCCTTAACATTATCTCCAGGTAACTTTTTTGAAATAGATAACATCATTTCAGAACTGCAAAATGATTCTGATACATCAAAGACGTGCCTAACAAATTTAATAGACGACCATGATGATATCAATGAGCTAATATCCGAACTTCAAGGTGAGGGAGATGTTAGATCATTGATATCGGAAGGAAAAGAAGTTTGCACTGGAACTTCTTTTAAGGATATCCTAGCAGAATTGGAAGAAGCATTGTTGTGCGATGATGCAAATGAACAAGGAACACAATCATTGATGACTCCGCCCACAATCGCTACCAATTATTCATCATCTAAGGGAGTAGAAAAGGCTTCACCATTGCCAGGACAAGGAGCAGCCAATACCTCAAATTGGGCATCAATGCTTCAAGAATTGGGGGGCCAAAGAAATTCCTTTCAGAATGTGCAAACCACTCTTAACAATAACTCATGGGCAAGTGCATCTTTTTCTGCTCCATCAAGTTCAAGAACACCCAACATTGGCCTCCAAAGTAGCACAAGTGGAATAATCAAGGAATCATCACAAGGTGTAGCACATCAAGTAATTGCAACTGGAGGTGGATTTTCCTTAGATGCAAGGAACATAACAAGTAGTGGTGGAATGGGAAGGCAATTGGGTTCCATGGCTCCTCCCAATAATGCTTGGTCCTCATCAACAAGCATCTCAGAAAATTGGAGACAAAATTTGCTAGGGCACAAAAGGAACCTACTACCGAGTTCGCCGCTTGCACCCAATTTTCTTCTTTCTGCAGGAATGAATCAAACAATTGATCCACCACCAGTGCTTTCGTTAGTACCTATGGACCAGCAACCAGGTTATGTTAAAACATGGGAGGTTAGTTAACCTAGTTTAAGTGAAAGTTCAAGTATATATATGTAAGATAAAATAATTCTATATTGATTTTAATTATACATAAAGTGGATAGTAAATGTGTATTCATCTCCCTATTGAGATATCATTGCACATTAACTAATTAATGGGGAATGCAGATTTACTAATTTTAGAAACAAATTTTCTTTTTTTTTTTTTTTTTGTTGTTGTTCATCATAAGCTAGAAAAAATTTGCTTTACATGATGATTATTATTATTATTTTTTAAAGTGGAGTATATTCTAACCCTTGATGAATGTTTGCTTTACGATAATGAATAATTTTTTTCCTATGCATCCAGGGACTTATATCAGGCACATTTTACGACAATGCCACTTGCTATTATCAAACAAAGGTAAGCTAATTAGGATCAAATGGAGTACCTAGAAGTAGGGTTGATTTATTACATCAATGTGACTCTGAAAATTATAGGAATTTCTGCAAAGTGACTGGATTTTTTTCTCTCTTTCTTCCAGGTCTACAGGAAAGTAACAGCACTCGAGGAGTAAGTGGATACTTGGTGGCAAAATTAGAGCTACTTGGTGTTATATTTCTCAAAACCATTTTAATTTCATACCTACTTTATTATCCTCATTATTATAAAATACTAGCTCCGGTTCGAATTATAAGCAAAAAAAACATATTTCTGTTGTTTAAAATATAAGCAAAATTAACTAACTTTATTAAATTTTATTTCATTCCTAATGTCACTTTCCTAAAATATCTCTAGAAAATTGTAATCTTAATTAATTTTTGTTTCATTTTCAATACTATTTTTCTAAAATATTTCTATTTTTTATAAATTTTAGAAAATTAAATACAATCAACTAATCTCCTTAATAAGCATAAAATTTGTTGAATTTGCTTATAATTCGAGCAGGAGGGAGCGGATATTAAAAATTGGGTATGAAGAAAAAACTTTGAAAATATAAACCAATGACTATCTAATCTTTGCAGGTTGACTATTGGGTGGCCGCGACGGTTGCACGTGAGTACTATTGTACGACAGTGTAATATCAACGATCAGATGAGGTAATTTTATTAGCACTTCCGCTGCTAACTTTAATTTCAAGCAGCAAAATCGTGTATTTCAAGCACTCTTATCATTAAAAAAAAAAAAAAAAGTATTTCAAGCACTGCTTTGTTTTATAGGCTAATTTCCTTGTTTTATTAAAAAAGTGCTACAGTACTTAATTATCCAATACTGTATTCCCAAACTCCCAAAAGATAAATTATGTTCAAGTTATTGATCGATTGACTTAAAAAAAAAAAGTTTTAATGCACAACATTCTCACTCGATGAGATATATTTAGGATGAGTATATAACTATATATATCTAACTTTATTCTGTAAAGGAAAAATAATTTTCAAGATTTGAATTTGTGAGGTTGTTACCTTTACATCACTCGGGAACAATTTTTTCATGCAAGACTATAACGAAGTATATGAGTATCAACTCCGTGCAATCACTAACAAAATTGTGTTTGCTGCCTTAATCTCTTTAAAATGAGGGTTGTCACTTACAATTATTTGGTCAATTATGACATTTACATGCAGAATTCAAATAATAGAGAATTGATTACTTTATCTCTTTTATATTTTGGCCAATTATATATGATGCTTATATTCTAACATTTACATGCAGCATGTATCGCGGCCCTGTCGATTATCTGATCCTTGAAATACAATGGAGCAGCAAGAAGCATTTGCAAGATTGTTTGAGCAGCAGAGGCTTTGTAAGTAATCTAATAAAAATACGCATGCATGTCGTGGGTAATTAAATTTCAATATACGTGCAGCGTGTGTTAATTATTATATACTCAAAATATCCACCAATGAATAAATAGATATAAACACAAGCACCATAACATAAGTGAGATATATATTTTCCTTTTTATTTCGCTTGTATGTGCTATGTTTAACAGATTTGCATGCTATTTTGTGAATGATGACTAAATACTAATTAGTAGTATATTGACGATCTTTTATTTTTTGAATATATATTACATTTAAGTATTTCTAATGTTAGATTTATTCAGGGTGTGCAATTAAATCTCCCTTCCCAGACGTTACTACTTTCTTCGACCAACGTCACTAACCGCATCCTGGGGACATTAATAAAAAGGGTAAGTGAGATATTACATAGTTTCACACTAATTTCTTTGCTCTTTTTTATGTGTTTTTTTTTTTAAATTTAAAACGAGATTAATTTATGTGCATTGTTTTACATTATTAATGCACCATTTACTATCCATGCGTATTACTTTTTCTAATAAGTCAACCATTATGCACCTATAAATAATGAATAATTTGCTTAGTGTAAAAAAACACCTTATACCATCAGTCCACACACTATTTTTCTCTAAATTGAAAGAACATCCATTTCAAATTTTTTGATTTTTTTAGGAGAATTTCAAATACCATTCTAATTAATATATTCAATTCACCAAATTATTATATTATTACAGGAGGATGCTCATTCTTTTTCAACTTTTCAATTCAACTATGGATCCAGCTCTCGAGGCGCTAAAGCACCACGGTTTATGCATTAACAATCATTTGGGTGTTTCTGGAATTGTTTTGTGAGTGCTTCTATTGCTTATGGAGTTATGGTGATTGATGCTGTGTTAGCAAAGCATTTCAATAAAGTTGTAGTGTTGTTCTACAATAAGTACTTTCTGCGTTTTGTCTTTTTGGAGTATCTTTAGACTCTAATGTTGTTGTTTTTAGATGCTGTACTTTGAATAAGTCGGAGTGAACTGAGGTCGTTGTCACTTGTGGCCGAGACAGAGTCTTGCGATACATTCACAAGCATGTTTGTTTCTGAATCTTGCAATACATTCATATGCATGTTTATTATGATTTTTAGGTTCATGATTACGAGGGTGATTTTTCGATGCTACATTTTGTGGTTTTTTTTAAGGATTTTCTCAATCTCAGCCCATAATTAAGGTTGATGATAAACATCTTTAATTAGATAAATTTTTTGAAAAAATAAAAATATAAGATTTTATCTCTCTTGAGGGCAACATCTTTTATAAAACTTAACTATTTTTAGATTTTTCTCTCAGCTTTTAAGATTGAGGTTAAACAAACCTTTTAAGCCAAAGAATTTTGATAAAATGAAGTATAAGAGTGCTCCCAATTTATCATAGGAAGATTACATCAAACTCAATTGTAGCTTTCCAGAAAACAAGCCCCAATTCCTAACCTTGCAGTTTGGAATGAGTTTCCTAGAAGCAAGAAACTATTGTAATAGATAAACCAATCTAGAAGAAAACAATGTGCCACACCTCTAACGTCACTGGGCATTGGCACAAAAAAATGTGTGTGGTGCATTCAGATTCAACCGCACAAAACGAACAATTATCTTCAATCAAGACCCCCTTCCTAACCAAGTTTGCTTTAGTAGGAGCTCTATCCAACATTTCCTGCCAACTCAAAGCCTTTACCTTTATATGAATTTTTGTCCTCCAAAATCGGTGAAAAATATTATACCTCAGGATTATAAAAAAAAAAAATAATAATAATAATAATAAAATAATGAAATATATTTGCTTCACGATCCAAGTTTATCAAGTATATCTCACAACTATGAAGTAAAAAAGGTCATAAACTTTGTATGAATGATGGATTATTTTGAGATTTGGGGTAGTCCTATGTGAAGGAATGTGGTATAGTTTTGAGAAGAAAAAGAAAAAAGAGAAAAAGAGAAAATTTGTCTTTTTTTAAAAGTAGTTTTGAAAAGAGAATAAATTTTGTCACCCCACCCTCAAATTTCTACACCCTGCCTATTTTTTATTTTTCAAAATAGCCCTCCCATCTTTCCCACCCACCACCAACACCCCAACCCAACGGCCCCATCCCCTCTTACCACACACGCCCCCCCACCATCCACCAACCCACGACACCACCACCACCCACCAACCCACGACCTAGCCACCACGCTTCCTTCTCTCTTTTCTTTTGGAGCACTATTAAACTGTTGCTTCCTTCTTCTTCCTCTTTTCTCTTTTGTTTTTTAAAAATTTGGACCTTGGGTCATGACCCCTCTTGGGACCTTGGGTCGTGACGGTCGTGACATACCTCACGACCGGGATGGTCGTGAGAGGGGTCACAACCCAAGGTCCAAATTTTAAAAAAAAATGACGAAGAAGGGTGGGTCGGTGGCCACCGTGGTTGGGGTTGAAAAAACAAAAGGAAGGGGGCGATCGTGAGTGGGGGCCGTGGTGTAGTCACAGTGGGTTTTGGGGGCCACAAGTGGTGGAGAATAAGGAAGGGAAAAGATGGGTGAGGTGGCTCGAGTTGTCGGTGTCAGGCGGTGTGAATGTCATGACCGGTGTTGGGCAGCTAGTGTGGATGTCATGGCTAGTGTTAGTGTTGAGCGTTGTGACTGGGTGGGGGGTTGTCTATGTGTGCGGTGAGAAAAACCCCATAACCCCATGCAAACCCCCATAACCCCATGCAAACCCCCCTTCCATATCCATAATTTTACAAACCCCTTTCTCTCTTCTTCTAACTTTTCTCTTAACTTTTCAAAACCCTACCATATTCTACCTACAAACCACTTCATTTGGTTATCTATTCGTAAAGGAAGCTCCAGTGTGTTCTCTATTGGTGTTGTTGAAGGTAAAATCATCTCTTCTACGGTTTTTTTATTTTTTTACGTAACTGTTAAAATTCCGACTAACCAGTGTCGGAACACGGGTATTTCGGAATTTATTACTAAATAATTTTCAAGTGTTTTCTGATATTTTTTTGTGATAGATGTATAAGAATATTCATAAATTTTGATAAACCCCTATCGGAAATAATAACTTAGTCAATTTGATATCACTCAATTGAAACATAGCTTACTGTAACATTTTTCCGAGATACTAAATTCAGAATTAATTAAAATTTCGATAGGTTTAATTCAGAATTTCTTAAAATGATATGATTTGATACTTTTCCGAGAAGATTTTATTAGAATATTCATAAATTCTGATAAACCCATATCGGAAATAATAACTTATTCAATTTAATATAAATTCTGAAATGTTTAATTCAGAATTTAATAAAATTCTGATACGTATTTTTCATAATAGTAATTTTTTCTGATACCCTGTTATCGGATTTAACAGAAAAATCCATTAGATCACACCATGAAGTTACACTCATATATTGCAACAAAGTAAATTGATACCGAATACGCTCATATATTGCAACAAAGTAAATTGATACCAAATACACTCATATACCTAAACATCAATTCTTTAATTCGCGTAACCTTAATCCATGTTCAAAAGCAAATTTAATCCACATGTTCAACACCTAAGCTTAAAAGCTATTACAAATAACAAAAAGCCAAATACTAACACAAGTTCAAAAGCTATTACAAAATGACCAACTATATTGATTCTAAATCAACAATTCCTACTCAGTTTCTTCTTCTCCGGACACGTCTCCCTTGACCACTTGCTTCATTCTCCGCCTTTTCTTGCTGTTCAGCCCTGCTACCCCTGGTAACCCGACCACCGCGCCTTCCGGATTGCGTACGAGGAACGTCTTCTGTGATAGCTCTGGTACATAATGCCATGACCTCCTCATACACCGCGCCTTCCAGATTGCGTGCTCGTCTCCGTTGCTCTTGTTCCTCCTTTTGTTTTGCCTCTTGTTCTGTTTCTTGTTTACGTTGTTGTTCTTCTTCTTCTGCTTGCACGGTTTCAGCTGTACGCTTCAATCTAGCCATATCTGAAATTCAACCAAATTATGAATAATGGGAGACTTCAAACATTGAGACAAAAAATTATGTTTTTATAATTTAAGCATGAAAACTCAAAAATATTATACATAACAATTACAAACAATTTATAAAACAAATACTGACTAAATTCCAACATGGAAGAGTCGGAATTTTACATTTTTCCGACACCCCCATGTCGGAAAGTTGCAGAGATAGCAGACCTCCGAAAAAACAACTATGGCGATTTCGAACCCAACCTAAAGGAAACCAACAGTGAAGAAAACCTAAAACAAACAAAAAAGAAAACCTAAAACCTAAATCAAAACTAAACAAATAATAAAAACAAAAATGGTAATAAATGAGGGAATTATAATAGAACGAAAACAAAAACAAAACAGAGAAGACAAAATGGTAATGAGGGAAGAAGAAGAAAGTGCGTACCGGTGAAGGCGGCGGCGGAACTGAGCAGTGTTGAGGGAGTGGTGATGGAAAGAGGGAGTTGAACAGTTAGTAGAGGAGTTTGTGAAATGGGGTTTGTGAAATAAGGAGGGAGTATAATGAGATTTGAATGGAGGGTAGTTTTGGTATTAATTATAAAAGTGGGGTTTGGTGGATAATTATGGGGTTCGGGGACTAATTGCCCTTATTTCTTTAAGTTGGGCTAATAATTTTGAGCAAATGTATGCTCCAATTTCATGCTTAAGTTCATTTAGTGGGATTTTATTTTGCCACCCCATGGTTTATGGTTGTCACCCCAAATATTAAAATAATACCTATCATGCCCTTTAAAAAAAACATATTTTAACACGGGTCGTAAGGGGGCACTACGACCATCAGGTCGTAACACCCCCTTACGACCCTTTAAAAAACAAAATTTTAAAAGGGTCGTAAGGGGGTGTTACGACCTGATGGTCGTAGTGCCCCCTTACGACCAATTCAAAAACAAGCATTCTGATTGGGTCGTAAGGGGGTGTTACGAGTGTTACGACCTGTAGGTCGTAACACCCCCTTACGACCCTTTTAAAATTTTGTTTTTTAAAGGGTCGTAAGGGTACTACGACCTACAGGTCGTCAGCACCCCCTACGACCCGTGTTAATTTCTTGGGTAAATTGTCAGTTTCCTCATACCATCACACAATAATACGTTTCTCCTCTCTCGCATTCTCACCTTCGCTATATCGTTCTTCTCACCGGCGAACACTACAAGAAATTTGCTCATTACCGAGGGTCGTATCCCTCGGTAACAGTCAAAAATTTGTCTGTAAGCACAAGTTACCAAGGGGCTACCGAGGGAGTCGGGACCCTCGATAAAACAGGCCTTGGTAAATATTATCGAGGGCATTTGCCGTCGGTAACTTACAGACACCTTTACCGAGAGCATCTGCCGTCGGTATTTTACAGACGTCTTTACCAAAGACATATATGCTCTTGGTAAATTTTTGAATTACCGAGGGCGTTACCCCTCGCTAAATTCAACTCTGTTACCGAGGGTAAAGGCCCTCGGTAATTTTCTAGCATTACAGACACCTTTAGCCCTCTGTAAATTATTATTTATTACCAAGGGTTGTGACCCTCGAAAATGTTCTTATCACTACCGACGTCACTACCGAGGGCTGTACCCCTCGCTAAATTCAACTCTGTTACCGAGGGTAAAGGCCCTCGGTAATTTTCTTGGCATTACAGACGCCTACAGCCCTATGTAAATTATTATTTATTACCGAGGGCTGTAATGTTCTTATCACTACAGACCTCATTGCCATATGTTGCCGAGAGTAATTTTTATTTTTTTTAAATATTTTTGTTTTTTCTTATATGTAATTTAATTTTAATAACTTTTCTTAAACAATATTATTTATCATTATTACATGATCCGAAAACAGAATAATCTACTTAATATATTTTGCTAATAGAATAAAAATATCGAAGTAATTATAATAAAAGTTTAAAGATGAAATCTCCAAATGGTACAAAGCAACTACAAATATCCCCAAGATAGCATACGTAGATATTCCAAAGTTTACAAACCTAACAAAATATTGTAAAAAGTTAACAAGCCTAATATAATCAAAAGTGATTATACATAAACCAAATTATTTTTAATCATTATAACCATCATAACCATCATCATCTGAGCTCAAGTTTTGATCATACTCATGAGGGTTAGGTGCAGGCGAGCGAGGCAAAATATTTTGCATAACCAACTCTTCAAGACTAGCCAACCTCTCTTTCAATGATTGATTTTCCAACTTCATTTCATGCATTTCAGTTTCAAGATGTCGCTGCTTGGAAGTAGATGTTGACGCCTGTGTAAGGGGTTTTTGCCCACGTAAAACATAAGATACAACAATTCCAATAGTGGCAATGAGAAAGATAAGTCTTTAACCCGTCTTAGTATAAAAATCCTTCAAGCTAACCAACAAGATTCAAAGAGAGATGAGATAAATGCATAATTTGAAAATAAGACATGAAACTAATCAAGAAGGTAGATGAATAGATAAATTGCCTATTTTAAGTAGGCACATGACAATGTATTTCTTAAGTATGCTTACTTTATGATTTTTTTTTGGATAAGAAAAAATTTATTCCAATTATAAACAGAAGAGTAGAAAATTTATTCCAAACACAAAACATCAATCCATAACCCAATAAACCACTAACCAGCAGAACAGTAGAAATTTGACGTATTATTTATTATGCTTTTTCAAAAGGTTCAATAAAACATTTAAAAAATGACACATGTATGGTTTTAGAAGTATTGAAATTAAAGAAGGGGAAAGAAAGAGTAATTACAAATTCAAAAAGGCAATTATCAAATGAAAGAAAAGATTTAATTTACCTCAATGCGAAAGGCAACAATAGTGGCAATGAGAAAGATAAGTCTTTAACCCGTCTTAGTATAAAAATCCTTCAAGTTAGCCTACAAGATTCAAAGAGAAATGAGATAAATGCATAATTTGAAAATAAGACATGAAACTAATCAAGAAGGCACATGAATAGACAAATTGCCTATTTTAAGTAGGCACATGACAATATATTTCTTATATTAATTATATAAGAAAAATTAGCCCTGCAGCATTGGCTTGAAGCTGTAAGTCATCCATTATTCTATTATAACTTTATTTAAACATGAATGAAGTTATGTAACTCATATTCTAATCTAATATGTAATGTATTAATAATGCCCATTCTTTCTGGTTTTATAGACAGATTGACCTACATCATCGCTATGGACACAATTTGCATTTCTATTATGATATTTGGTTTGAAAGCCAAAACAGCCAACCATTTTTCTACTAGTATACTCTTATTCTAAGATATCTAATAATCCACATCTTCTTATGAAGCTAGGAAGGAAAACAAAACTATATAATTAAACTAAGGGTCTGGACTCTGGATGATTAACTAAGCACCACAAGGACCTTGTAGATGGCAAATAACAGCATCAATTTAGAAAAATTTACATTTGTACACCTATCTATAACAAACCAACTCTACATCAGAATCTTTACTGTGAGGGTAAAATCAGGTTGGGTTTTATACATACTTGTGGAATATCCAAAACCAGAACATAACGCAGCATTCAAGAAGAAAATAAATTACTAATCAAAATTAAGCTATGTCAGTGAGCAGCAATCTAGGCCAACAACTTGCCCATCTATCACGGTGTTGACCATAATTAATTCAGTACAAGACTGACACAAAACACAAGTGCAATAACTCAGTAATGGGAGAAACAAAAGAACTAGGACTGTGGGGTTTGATCAAAGGACAATAACACAATTTACTTACAACTAGAACATAAAAAGAAAATGCTACATGTAATTTTAAAAAATAACAGAACTCAGATGAAAATCTAGTGTAGGAAACCTTTTGCCAAGTTAAGAAGTGGGGCTAACCCAAGGCATAGCATTGCACTAGGTAGTAAAATTCAATATCAGAATGTACTTACACACACCATATTAAAAAAAAAAAATGTTGCCCACATGTAACTTAAAAATGAACAGAAAAACTGATGTCAAAATCCTCAATGTAAGAACTCTTTTTGCCAAGTTGAAAATGCTTATGTGTAAAGCCAATTTATCATCACAAAATCCTGACATCAATCAAACATGTTTGGGAAATATTTTCTCCGAAGAAAATAACTTGTTTTAGATTTATATGTCACGTTCCGCAAACCCAATCAACAATGAAAAAACGATTTATATAGAAAACACCAAATCAGTGGTCTTCATACAACCTAAAACTTTGAAGCTTAATTGAAAAAAGAAAGATGTTTGATTATTTTGAAACAAATCACTTATTTTCTCGTTTCAAACATGTAGCACTAACTAGTGACTACCAAATAAACATCACTTAATCAGAACAAATAAATTCATACCCTTTTCAGTATTGTCATAAAGGATTTTTTTTAACTACTCAAAGGAAATAGGATATCAAATCTTGCACAAAAAAACAAAAGAGGGATATCTTTAAATTGCTTTTTATAAAATATAACAAACAAAACCGATTTAATTATAATCAATGGTTGAAAAAATCTATTTTTTGCAGCTAACCCAAACACTAACCCATAGCTTATAACATACAATATAAAAAACACGGCTTACATTGTACAAAGAAAAATAGTAGATTAACACAACATAAAATCCTTAGCGCATGACATTTCGATAGAAAATATTGATACACCAAACAAAATGAAACAACCGCTGCATTAAAATTTCAGCAAAGGGAAGAAAACATGCAAAATAAGAATGAAGCTAAAAGGAGAAGACTAGACATAATAAATATAGGCAATGACGAAAAAATAAACAATATAGGAGAAATCGAGAAGAGGAAGGCATGCTACACAATACCTGGGGAAGGCACTGGTAGCAGGGAGGGTCTGATCGTCGTGGGTGATGATGGAGGCGTCGTCGTCGTTAGTGCTGGGAGCAGCGGCGTCAGAGGGAGAATGGAAGTGGGAGTGCAGGTTAGAGTGAAAAGGGTAATGAGTGAGGGCCAGTAGCCGTGGGAGTGTGCCACCGTCGTGGCTGTTGGGGCCGCCGTCGTCGTGGTTCCCAGCAGCGGCGTGAAAGGAAGAGTGAATGGAAGTGGAAGTGGAAGAATGTGTTGTTTTGAGCTAATAATGAGTGAGGGTTAGGTAAAAAATAAAAAAAAGGATTACCGAGGGCCTTTTTAACATTACCGAGGGATTACTTGAATTTAATATCCCTCTGTAAATTATTTTGCTATTTCCGAGGGCATTTTCGACGAACCGTCCCTCGGTAAATTTTATTTATTAAAATTTAATATTTATTTATTTATTTTAATAATTTCGAAGGAATTTCCGACGGATATGCATGCCCTCGATAAATTTTTGTCATGGCGGGAAAATTTTTTCACGTTACCGAGAGCTCTATCCCTCGGTAATTCTATTTTTACAGACGGCCACGGGGGCCCTCGGTAACGGGTGTCGGTAATATGGTTTATTCTTGTAGTGGAAGTCGATTCTCCGTTCTTCTCACTCGCATCTCCATTGCTACGGCACTCTCACTCGCATCTCGCTCCATCACTCTCACTCCCAAATCTCAAATCGCAAAGCATCCGTTTGTATTCTCTCCGTCTCTCTAGTTCTCCGTGTGTATTCTCTTCGAGGTAATATTTTACTTCCCCAATTTACAAACCCTAATTTGTTTAATTTGTGTTTGGGTATTGTACGTTTTACTTCTGGAACGTGGAATATAATGCAGTGAAAACTGATTTATATAATATATAGACAGTGGGTGTATGTTAATCACTAAATGCCAGCATACAATGCATGACAGGATTGGGAACCTAATTAAAACATGGTGTTTTTACTTAGTTACATGAAAGTTAATTGGTTAGTTGAAGAGGTAGTTAAGTGAATAAGTTAGTTGATTGCAGAGTTAGTATAAGCATTAATATTAGTTTGTTTAGTCACTATATAAAATGATAAATCAGATCTTCTATCAATTGAGTTGAAAGCATATGTTTAATGTAGAACTTGATCACTTGTCTGAGATTGTGTGTTTTGCAAGCATCATTGCTCTTAACCGATTTCTTGAAGCTTTGAGAAAGCTTGCTTTGTTCTAATGATTTTTTAATTTGCTTAAGTTGTAGCAGTTCAAATCAGACAATTATTACCAGAGCCTTCTAGCTGCAAACAGTGTTTGGTTAATGCTTAGGCCTTAGGGACTAGTCTAGGAGCAATAACTGGAAGGGTACATAAAAGCATGGAGATGAAAGCTTGGAATTAATGGGTTTGAGGTTGAGGGTGGGGACCGGGGAGAAAGGAAAATTAAGATATCAATACCAAACATGCTTTCAATTTTTTATTAAATGAAAATTGTTCTTTGTAAGTGTAAATAGAGAATAAAATGTGACAACATTTCTGGAAGCCAAAGGAAGTAACCCAATTAAACACTACAATTAGTTTTGGCTTCCAAAATACCAAATAGTAATACTACTTTTAATAATATTAGACTTGATTCGTAAAGTGAACTTGAGGAGTGACACTGAAGGACTATTTGCTAATTATATTTTAGCTTTATAACCAATAGTTATTCTCTGTTCTTCATGCGAAATGTTATTTCTGTGGTGTTGCACGCTTGCAGCATTACTTTGAAATGCAAGATGGGGTTATTCATGTTGTCCTATGAGAAATGGTGTACACATAAATTGTACTTTAAGAAAAATTATCTAAACAACTTTCTATGTAACATTTCTCTGCTTCAAAGTTTCCTCTAACAAACGCCGTTTCCAAATCTGGAGCTTTATAACCAATTTGTTCTGAATGTTTGCAATGTTTGCCCTTATATTGCTTTGAAATATACAATTTGTCTGAATTGATAAGTAACCATTTCACTGTTTGACAGCTAAAGGAAACAGGATATTGTTTTAACAGAGTGTAGAAGACTAAAAAAGGGAGACTAACGTATAAAGAGAAATAGGGCTAGCTTATAATTGTTTATAGGTCAAATTGACACTAAGTAAATTACTAGCTGGTTCCTTAAAACCATTGGGTAGAGCAATTTGTTTCTATGTTTTTTCCCTTTGAAATTGGGTAGAGCAGTGATTGGTTTTGTTTCCCTCTGTGCTATATATGCCTTAAATCTTTCTATGTTTTTTTCTTCTCAGATTCGTCTTTTATATTTTTTATAGATTTCATTTCATTTTTAGAAGGCAGTTTTATTTATATTCAAGGATTCAAGGAATACAAATATAACGTTAGTTTCAAGATTATTGACATCTGTGTTGTAGAAAAAAGATGCTGGATGTTTTATGTTCTTACTAATTTTAACATAATTAGTAAATCATGTTTGTAGAGTTTAGGTTTGGTCTCTAATTTCCAAGTTTATATTATATAAGATTATGTTCATTTCCCTTCTTATTGCATTCGGTGTTTGTAACGGTTGGTATCTGCATTTTGCATCCTCTCTTGGACTTATTTCTTGTTGGTTATTTCAGATCACAAGCTTGATCTTGACACTCTCTTTCTCATTTTCTTGTTGAGTTAATATTAAAGTTTTTTTTCTTTTCAGATGGCATCCCGTGATGACTCTCCTCCTCGTCAACCGTCCCAGTGCATCAAATCGGAAGCGTTATATGGATCAACGTGCTGCAGCACAGGCAGCGGCAGCAGAGGCTGCAGAGGCAGAGGCGACAGTAGCATCGTATTTAAATGTGGAGGACAACGATTCAGATGTCAATAGAGGGGATTCAGACGACGACGTGGACGACCCTCAGATTGAGACCCCTTTTGACTACTTACAGCGGTCACAAGGCCAAGCAGATATGGAAGGGCAATGTAAGTAATATTTATTTTAAATGTAATATCCTTTGTAATTTTTTTTAATTAAATTGCATCACTAATTATTATCTTCTACTTGCAGGATCCTGGTCCTATGAACCGGTTTCTTAACCGGATATTTGGGTTGAGGTCCTTAGCTTAGTTACCGGAACAAGTTCGTACACTTGTTCTAGGTTCTGGACTTGCGCCTCTGATCGATTCGTCATTTCACATGACGGATAGGCGCCTACTGAGCTCGTTTGTGGAGCGTTTTTATGGAGACACATGCACATTCCATCTACCCTGTGGCGAGATCATGGTGACATTGGATGACGTTTCGTCCCTGCTCCACATTCCTGTGACGGACATCCTCATCCCTTGGGATAAACCGTCGAAGCCTGAGGCAGTGGTTTTGTTGCACGAAGTTCTAGGAGTGTCTACAGCAGAGGCCACTGAAGAGGTGAATCGCACCAAAGGTGGTGCGGTTTCTTTCTTGGCATTGACCAGGTGGTTGGAGCAGTTCATCGATCAAAATCGGTACGAGCACGCTGCAAGGTGCTATCTACTGTACCTTATTGGGTCGACGCTTTTTATTGACAAGACTGTCAATTCCACCGGAGTTCAGTGGCTGCATGCGTTGGAGGACCTGCATTCTGTGAGTCAATATGCATGGGGTGCGTGCGCGTTGGCGTACTTGTACGATCGATTGGCTGACGCTGCGAAGAAAGGGAAGGTGCAGTGTGCCGATTTCACTTCACTTCTTTATTTTTCATTAAAAGGCAAGTGTCGCCAATGATCGTGAACTGCATCCAAATGGATGGGTACTTTCTCTTTATAATATTTTGCAAGTTCACATTCGCATGGTAGACCGTGAGTTCTTCTGATTCTGCAATCACAATATAAGCTTACCCCTTTTGTTTGGCGAAGACTTTCCATGATCTCCCAAATACGTATTATCGCATTGCGCGAGACAAAGTGACGCAACTCCTTGTAGAAATCATTATTTACACGATGATCCACCTTGGTGATAATACTTTCAAAAGAACCTTTAATATCAGTATGTTGACATACCAGCATGTTCTCCATTGCCTCAAAGCTGGTGCACATATCCCCTGACTATCTCTCAATAATCTCTTGAATGTGGCATGAGCGCTCTCAACCCTGGTAAAACAAAAAATAAACATATAACGTATTTTTCATAATTATTTTAAAACTCAATAGGTAAAAGCACATCACTAAAATATACATAAAAAAAATGTTTGGGTTTTTTTAACTCACCTATTAGTTGTGGTATTACCAAAATGCATCAATTGGTTTACCCAAACACCCACAAATTTCTCCTTGTTGTGTCGCAGGTAAGTACGTTCCACGTAGTCATAAATTATTATTCCGCACAAATCCTTAAATTTTTTTCAAATAATCTGTATACTCTTGCAAGTCTCGAGATTCTACGACTGCTTTCCAAGCGTCCATTATAGGTGTCTCATCTTTTGTCTCACAAACCTTCTGCTTCACTCTATACTGCACGTTCTTTGAGATGTGAAACTTACATAGCAAGTGAGTAGAGGTTGGAAATACCTTCGTGACTGCCAAAATCAGAGCATCTTCTTTATCAGTCACTATGATCTGAGGCATGACATCATCACTTTCAATCAAGTTGCGAAGCCGCTCTAGAGCCCATGTGAAGTAGGAAGCCTTTTCAGCCTCCATATAACAAAAGGCAACATGGAACGTCTTCTCTGTCGATGTTTGACCTACGATCTCAAGAAGTGGATATCTGTATCTATTTGTTTTGTAGGTACTATCCATAACAAGAACAATACCGAACGAATGTAATAATGTTATTTCACTTGGATGTGCCAAAAAAATGGCCTTGACCACATCACTTTCTTCGTCTTTTACATAATTTGTCACATATCCAGAAGAAGTCAATCTGTGTAATATATGTTACATCTGGGTCCTGGGATGTCTGATACTTTTTCTAAATCGTTGACGCTCATTGTACACTTGTCTCAAGGTAGTAGTGTTGTTCTTGTTCCGTTCTTTCAAACTAATGAGAATTTCCTTCGGTTTGACCCCTGCCTTTGTCAAGTTCTCGATTAACTCCTTTTCCTCTTTGGTTGGCCTACCATAATGACCCTCCAAGCTTTCACATGATTTGTGATTGTGGACGCCAATTTGACCGAAAGCATCCAACCTTTTCCATTACCAAGATCCCAAGCATTAATCCTGAAAGGGCATTCAGACTTGCGAGTACTGGATACACACATTACCTCACCTTTTGTTCTTTTCCTATATTTTCCACTTCTTTCGCAAGCCAAAAACACCCTAGGTCTTCTCTTATACGTCCATCCGCCTGTGTCTGACCGATATATAACGATCACATGTTTTTGTTCTTTTCCAACAGCTTGAATCCAACGGATCAATTCCTCTCTACTTGCAAAAATCTTATTATGTGAAAAGTCATCACTATTGTCTGCAATAATATTGTTAAATGAAAAAACAAAGTTATATTAGGATTTAAAATAAAAAAATTAAAAATAACATGTTACAAGGAATTTAAAATAAAAAATATGAAAAAAATAGTGTTTCATTATGAATTTAAAATTAAAAAAACAATGTTACATTAGGAATTTAAAATAAAGAATTAAAAAAACAGTGTTATAGGAATTTAAAATTAACATAAAAAGTTGTATTACAACTTTAGCATAAAAAAATTATATATTAGAACTTTAGAATAAAAAGAAGTTATATTAGAAATTTAGAATAAAAATGTAATATTAGGATTTCAATAAAAAAATGTTATATTAGATATTTAAAATAAACAAAAATTAATATAATAAATAATAATAATAATAAAAAGGATTATAAAAAATAGGCTTATTTAAGTTTTTGGTCCCCGAAAGTTGACCGTGTTTTGGTTTTAGTCCCTATCT
This sequence comes from Crotalaria pallida, assembly GCA_037953625.1. Lineage (NCBI taxonomy): Eukaryota > Viridiplantae > Streptophyta > Magnoliopsida > Fabales > Fabaceae > Crotalaria > Crotalaria pallida. The sequence goes on from CM075655.1 coordinate 96,644,520, forward strand.
TTTTATTTGACCGGTCCTAGTCCTTAAAAGTTCAAAAAAATTTGATTTTGATCTCTGCCGTTAAATTTTGCCGTTAATGCTGACGTGACAAACAGAATTTTAAAAAAAATAAAAAAAATTAATTAAATTTATAAAAAAAAATTAAAAAACTAAAAAAAAAATTATTTAAGTTTTTGGTCCCCGAAAGTTGACCGTGTTTTGGTTTTAGTCCCTATCTTTTTATTTGACCGGTCCTAGTCCTTAAAAGTTCAAAAAAATTTGGTTTTGGTCCCGGTCGTTAAATTTTGCCGTTAATACTTAGTGGCAAACAGAATTTTAAAAAAAAAAAATAAAATAAATAATCAAACTTATAAAAAAAATTAAAAAATTAACCCCCCCCAAAAAAAACGCTTACCCAACCCAACCCACCCTCCCCTCTTCCTCTCTATCTCCCCCATGAAACCCGTACCCAACCCAACACCCTACCCACTCTCCCCTTTTCCTCTCCCTCTCTCCCCCATGAAACCCCCCACCACCACCCATCCCCTCCCCTCTTCCTCTCTCTTTCTCCACCGCCAATCTGCCGCCACCACCTATATTATTATTTGCTATCAGAATAAACCGTTCTCCATCGTCAATTCCATAAATTTAGATTAAGAATACAAATCAATAATGAAAAAGAAATGATAAAATCCAAAAAAAAAAATGAATCAATTCCAAATCGGAGATGCACCGTGGAGATCCACCGTTCTCCATCGTCAATTACAGAAATACATCATATAATCCCAAATCGGAGATGCAGAAGCTTGCATGTGCCGATCGGAGCTTTATAAGGGCGTGATTTGTGAGGGAAGAGACATCACTTTGTGAGCTTGCATGTGTCGATTGGAGATGAAGGAAGAGGCCTTGATGAGGGAAGAAGAGAGGGAAGAGGCAATAGGAGAGGGAAACCGTGAGTGAGAGAGATGAGGCCGTGAGGCCTTGGTGAGGGGTGAGAGAGACGCGATTTTACTTTGAGAGAGGGAAGAGCAGTGGCATGAGGGAGGGAGAGAGACGCGATTTGTGTTCTTGAGAGAGGGAAGAGCGGTGGCGTGAGGGAGGGAGAGAGCCAAGTGATTGAGGGACAGAGAAAGAAGAAGAGGGGAGGGTGGGGTGGGGTGGGGTGGGGTTGGGTACGGGTTTTGGGGTTTTTTTTAAATTTTTTTTTTATAAATTTAATTATTTTTTTTTTAAATTTTGTTTGCCACGTTAGCATGAACGACAAAATTTAACGGTAGAGACCAAAACCAAATTTTTTTGAACTTTTAAGGACTAGGACCGATCAAATAAAAAGATAGGGACTAAAACCAAAACACGGTCAACTTTCGGGGACCAAAAACTTAAATAATTTTTTTAAAAATTTTTTTATTTGTTTTTTGTAAATTTAATTATTGTTTTTATTATTTTTTTTTTAAATTCCGTTTGCCACGTCAGCTTTAACGGCAAAATTTAACGGCAGGGACCAAAATCAAAGTTTTTTGAACTTTTAAGGACTAGGACCGGTCAAATAAAAAGATAGAGACTAAAACCAAAACACGGTCAACTTTCGGGGACCAAAAACTTAAATAACAAAAAAAAAACGGGTCGTAACAAAGTGTTACGACCCTCAAAAAAACACGGGTCGTAAACCAGTGTTACGACTTCAACATAAACACTGGTCGTAACACTGGGCTACGACCTGGTAAAAATTTTACACATAATTTTTTTTATTAAATAAACAACCCATAATATTTCATCAATTAGGATACAATAAATTATTGAAAACATTAATCCTAACTAAACTTTATGAATGACATTTGAAAATTACCTTGTCTCTCAGATAATTCAGGTTCAACAACAGCCATTAAAACCAACTATAATTTTAGTATGATGAAGTATAAGATATGATGAAGTATAAAATTTGGTAAAAAAAATTTCAGGTATGAATGGGTTTATATAAAAAAAATAAGGATTTAACACGGGTCGTAGGGGGTGCTGACGAAGTACCCCCTTATGACCCTTTAAAAAACAAAATTTTACACGGGTCGTAAGAGGGTGTCACGACCTGTAAGTCGTAGCACCCCCTTACGACCCAATCAGAATGCTTGTTTTTGAATTGGTCGTAAGGGGCACTACGACCGTCAGGTCGTAACACCCCCTTACGACCCTTTTAAAATTTTGTTTTTTAAAGGGTCGTAAGGGGGTGTTACGACCTGATGGTCGTAGTGCCCCCTTACGACCCGTGTTAAAATATATTTTTTTTAAAGGGCATGATGGGTATTATTTTAATATTTGGGGTGACAGTCATAAACCATGAGGTGACAAAATAAAAACCTCATTTAGTAAGCACCCATGAATTTTGTAAACTTTAGTTATTAGAGTCGAGGATAAAAAATCCAATATAAATATGCTTTTTTAAAAAAATAAAAATAAATTAAAAATATAAAATTTTGATTTTTTTAATGCATCATCTCCTAAAATAGTTATTCAATGTTGAATTCTTGTCCTTAATCATTAGAATTGAAAATAAAAAACCCTTTAAATTTCCAAAAAAAAAAACTATCTATTTATAAATACATATCATCATTCTTAAAATTAAAAAAAAAAAAACACGTTAATTGAACATTCGCTTTTAGATATTTTATTGAGTTAATTGTCATTTTGGTCCCTGAAATTATATACTGCTTTCATTTTCGTCCCTCAAATTACAAAAATAGCTTTGAGGTCCCTGAATTTGTAAAAACGTGTGCATGTTAGTCCCTGGAGTTAACCTCCGTCAACGTCCGTTAACGGCGGCGTGACATGCACTTTAAATAATTCACTATAGTCCCTGTAATCACTTTAAAAAATTCACTATAGTCCCTACAGTAATTTTAAGTTATTCATTATAGTCCCTGAAACTATACAATTTATTCACTTTAGTCCCTATATCAGTATCGTTCAAATTCCATATTAACTCAAACAATCAGTAAAAAATTAACCAAAAAGATCAAGGGGTATGGAATACCTTCTGCATATTTGCATATCTGAGATGAAGTTCCATCCTTTACAATATGAAGGATCAACCAATCCAAAGTCAATTTCATGAACCAAAGTGTTGTTTTACTATGTACAACATTGTTTTGTATGTTTTCCAAATTGTGCCGTTCTGTTTGAGTTTTTTTTTTATTAACACTGTTTGAGTTTTTCTCTTCATTGCACCAAAGATAATATTTATGCAACCAAAAATGTAAAACTTTTGTCCCTGAAATTATATATTTAATATATTAAGAGTAAATTTTAAAGGTTTTCAATGTTTTGTTTTTGGTACACAGTTTTCAGTATTGACTTTATACTTTTAATTATTTAAACATTGTCCTTAAAAGAGCAAGGATGAAACTTCATCTCAAATATGCAGAAGGTATTCCATACCCCTTAATCTTTTTGGTTAATTTTTTACTGATTGTTTGAGTTAATCTGGAGTTTGAACTATACTGATACAGGGACTAAAGTGAATAAATTGTATAGTTTCAGAGACTATAATGAATAACTTAAAATTATTACAGGGACTATAGTGAATTATTTAAAGTGCATGTCATGCCTCCGTTAACGGACGTTGACGGAGGGACCAACGTGCACACGTTTTTACAAATCCAGGGACCTCAAAGCTATTTTCGTAATTTGAGGGACGAAAGTGAAAGCGGTATGTAATTTCAGGGACCAAAGTGACAATTAACTCATATCTACTATCTATATATAAAATGATCCCTTTTCGAGGCACCACGTTTGCCGGAGAAATTTTCGAGGTACCACGTTTGTCCCGTGAAGCTTTCCTTGCACTAGAGAACTCTAATCAAAATCACAATTTAAAATTAAATAAATTATTTAAATTTATTTAATCATTATATGTTTGTAGGTAAATAACATTATCTCTAAACCAAAATTACAATTTGAAATTAAATAAATTATTTAAATTTATATAATGATTATCTGTATGTAAAATTATTATCCTCAATTTGTTGAACAAATCATTATCCTTAAAAAAATATTTAAAAATATTAAAAAAAATCACTACTAATTAATATTTAAAGTTCTATCTAATTCTAAGAATTTTCTTCTCCAAATTCCTCTACTTAAAGCTCTTAATTTTGATTTTTGAGTGTTTGATGAATTACTTATTAGATGATGCATATTTTGTTATACTTTTAATTGACTTTTGTTTATTCCTCTACTTAGAGCTCTTAATTTTGATTTTTGAGTGTTTGATGAATTACTTATTAGATTATGCATATTTTATTATACTTTTAATTGACTTTTGCTTAATGCTAATTTCAGAAAGAATGACATCAATGAGTTACTTCAAACAAGAGCGTGACCTTGATAAGTTTTTTTTTTTTTGAAATTTTTGTAAGTTGTTATACATACTTACTTTGATTATTCTTTGTTGAAAGAATATGCAAATAATTGATCTTTTTCTCTTTTCAAAGAAGAGAAGGGCTAAAGCTTCTAGGATTAAGAAAAAATACTCTGATCGTATTCCGGTGAGAAATAATTTTGGTGAGTCTTTTGCCTATTTGAAGAAACAATGTTTTTCGATTTATTCATGACTTTTTTTCCGTTTTTGTCATGAGATAAGATAAAGGATGAAAAAGATTAAAATATTTAAATAGGAATAATAATAGTAATAATAATAATAAATGTGATAATTATATTAAAAAAATATTAATTTATCCATCAAATAAATATAAGAAATATCTTATAATATTATCCAATAAAAAAATCATAATGTATAATTTTGGTTTAATTATATATAATTTTTCATATTAGATGTGATAATTATATTTAAAATATGCTAAATTATCATGTCTTATGCAATAGAAAATATTTTAATTTATCTTTAAATCTACTCATAATACCATCAAACAAAAAAATATAAAAAGTTTAATTTTCATTTCACTCTAATAATTAATCATAATATCATTATAAAAAGTGTTAATTCATCGATCAACTAAATAAGGAATACATTAATTTAATACTCATCTATACATAGACAAATATAATATTAAATATATAAAAAAGAGCCAAAATTATATTCATATAAAGTGCAATGTGTTAACCAAGATAGTCAAAAATAACAACTTCAATGTCGTCTTCATGTTCTATGAAATAGTCGATATTCCAACTTATCCTTAAATTTTCTCATAATACCATTAAACAAAAAAGATCAAAATATTTAATTCTGATTAGTTTTTAATTATCATAATAAAGTTGATAATCATATAAAAATATTAATTTATCTATTAATAAATAAGGAATATCTAATTCTGATTTACTTTTGATTCATCATAATAAAGTTAATAATCATGTAAAAAATTGTTAATTTATCTATTGAATAAATAAGGAAAATCTCAGATAAAAAATGTTATTTTTTATTTATATAAGGAAGTACAAAATTTTTCAACATGCTCATTTTTTATTGTTGTTTAATAATAATCTTTACTTTAAAACATTTAAATATTAATAATTCGTCAATTGCACAGGATAAAAATAAAAAAGTTTAATCTTGATTTTACTCTAATTAATAAAACATGCTAATTATCGATCAACTAAATAAGGAATACATTAATTTAATATTGATCTATACATAAATAAATATAATATTAAAAAACGAACTGTCATTATCTTACAATGAATTTATGTCCAATGAAATAAGGGATATTATGATTTATCATTAATTATTAATTATTCTCATAATACCATCAAACAAAAAAAATCAAAATAATAATAATAATTTTTTATTTATCATAATAAAGTATATTGAATAAATTTTTTTTTATAATTATTTTTGTTATTGTTTAATAATAATCTTTACTTTATAATGAAAATAATAATAATCTTTAATTTAAAATATTTAATATAAAAAATTTAATATCAAAAATCCGTGCATTGCACGGGGTAAGAGCTAGTTTTATTATACCATGATATCATTAAAATTCTTGAGGTTTCTTTTATTACTTTCCGCGGTTCTTATCCAAACCCGAATTCTAACTTTAAAATTTTCATCTTTGTTAGCTTCATACCATATCTGAAAATAATTTGTTTTATGTATTTAATTATTTGATCAAATATAGAGTAAAGACCAAGAAATTCTTTTTCCAATTATATCATTAATTCAGCAAAGTTTGTATAACTTTTTTTTTTGGTAAAAAAGTTTGTATAATTTAAGTTAGAGAATCCATTTCCAATTTTAACCTCGAGAGGAAAGTTTTCTATAAGAAATTATTCAATGCAGCACGTAAATTAATTTCACTCGTACTTAAAAGATTGTGTTTGGATTGATATTTTAAAATTTTCAGGCAATTTTTTGCTGGTGAAAAATAGTTCAAACAAGTTAAAAAACATGAAAATTAGTATGACAGAATATGTACATAATACTATTTCTTTTTTGGATGTAATCAAAGATTACATATGTACAGAGCAGCTCTATAATCAAACAAGCATGCATGTCCATTCCATTTGTTCACATTGGACATTGACTTACCAGATACAACAAAAACATTTGAGTAATAAATGAGTGTATAGATTTTCTCATTCTTTACCCACTAGCTGAAACTTGTCCTTTCTTCCTCAACCTTAAAGCCCTTTGATTTACTTGATGCTTAGGATTGGGCTCAACAAGCATCAAACGTGACATAACATATGATAAAAGTTCTTCATGGTGAGAGAATGTGAAGTCCAAATGAGCATATTCAAATTCATTATATGACACATCAACACCAGCACCCTTCATCAATCTATAGTGTTTCTTTACCATTGAAGATCTTATCACTGTGTCTTTCTGCCCACCAACAAGATCAACAGGAATGTTGATGAGTCCATAGTGTTCTCCCAAGTCTAAAGGTTCCGGTGAACCATACGCTTCCATATTGGCAGATACACTTCCATAATCAAACATTCTAAACCTTTTAGAACTCTTAATTTGTGCAAGATGTAGGGCAACATAAAAAGACAATCCTGGCATGTCATTCGTGTTGTAGTGCGGCGTTCCTAAAGCACCAACCCAATTTGAGCTATCACCACCGACCACATAACCCATTAAAGTTTGAACCAATCCTCCAACCGCGGGCAGGTTTTGCAGGTCCCTAGCTAGCTTGAAAACAATCATGCGAAAAAATCTGGTTGGTATGTAGAAAGCCGAGAAAATGCGAGACAAAACTGGAGCCAGATTAAGTACTACACGCTCCACCACTGAAATTATAAGGTTTGAGTCATGGTGAAAACCCGCAGGTGATAACAAAATCAATCTTGAAAGTCTGTGGGGCTTCTCTTCGATCCTACGCGTAATAACATACATCAGCATAGCAGCTCCTCCCAAGCTATGACAAATTGCACAAAGCCTGTAAAGCTGATCATCGTTAACTTCCTCCTCAATCTCAGGTTTACTGAGCCTCAATTCAGAAGTTTTTACTTGATGGATTTTTTCTATCATAGCAGGAATGTCCAATGTTCCATGTTCATTGATGGAGTACCTCCAGTATCTGCAGCATTGCATCAATTTCACAAAATTTTCATTTACTTGAGAATAAGACAGCATGACGCAAGCTAGAAAGCCAGTTTGTATCGGACATCAAAATTCAAATCTCAAATGCCGGTATCCTTTTGAGAACTTACTGACGTGAAGAGATGTTCTTGTTGACATGTTCTCTAGAAATCAAGCCACGAAAGTTTCCAAGAAAAACATCGTACCCTGATAATAAAACAAACTTCTAAATAAAAAAAATTCAAAAAACAGATATGTTCTTGAAATGCACAATTGTCTGGACAAATAAAACAAACCTTGATCATAGGCTGCAAAAGCTGGAGAGCCGACAACACCATTAGATACCCAACTGAACCAAAAAAGTTTAACTTATTAGACTACAGGGTTAAAAAATCAATGCATCAAAAGAAATTGAAACTAAGTCCTAATAACATGGCCATGAAAAGAAGATTATGGCACCCGAGTAACAGAACAGTGAACATCATTTCAATAATAGAAAGTTTATAATTGGCAGAGACTAATGAAAGACAAAAACACAGCATATCAAGCAGGAAAAATCAAAATAGTAAAGCTCATTAGTCCTTAAGTCTCAACAAGAGCCCAACGCGATTACATAATGCCCTGCATTGATTAAAGTTAGATGGTCTTGAGGCTAATAAAGGCAGACTCCACACCCCTGCATGATGCACCACTCAAGGACAAAACCATGAGAGCAAATTCATTAAACCCAACAAGTTTCTGAGTAAAGTACTCAGATACTGTAACGTAGAGTAAGTGCTAAGATATCATGAACGTGCTATCCTTTGCTAAATAAAATCAATCCCATTATTCAACATGTTCTTATCCAAATAATAAAGTATTTCCACCTGTTGAATTGAATAAAACTCATGATGCAACAAGATTTATCTAACCTACTTCAAAAAATGTTCATCTGATGTTAGAAACCACAGTCAAGCAAAAGCATTGGTCCTACAAAAGATTCAAGATTTTCAAGCAAAACAGTAGTACAATACTTCCATGTATCAGCGAACTTAATCATGGAATTAAATCATAACTGATAAAGAGACAACATTACTACTTACCCCATTGAAGAATCCAAAATCCCATGCTGAAGATAAACAGCTTTTCGTGCATCTCGCCTGTGAAGTCAGATCACTGCCATTAGACGCTACAAATTGCAATAAGTCATTTTTTTTTTCCTTCGCTGTTATCCATTTGTGATAATTAAAATATTAAGAATGGTAACATTGTGTTACAGCTGTCTCAAATGCCTCAACCTCAAGACATGATATTGAGAAATTCTACTCCTATAACTGCTATATATTGGCTAGGAATGAGCCACAACTTAAGTTCAAAAAGAAATATGACTACTGTAAAAAGACACATTAACAACATAATTTCATTCCACACATCAATAAAATAGTTGAGAGATCAAAAGATGTTGATTAGTATCAAGTCTCCATTTCAGTAGTGACTCGCCATGCATGATAAGATTTAATGAATCAAAATTTGAAATTTTGGAAGATCACAATAAGATAAAAAAATCAGTGAGATTAAATCAATAAATTTACAGAGGTCCATATGATTTCCCTAATGTATAAGTTACCTAGGTATTCTTTCTAAAAGAAGCACATATCCATCAGCAGTAATCACATGAATAGCTTCGTATGGATACCTGTCACAAGTAGAAGGATAAATCATGAAATGGACAAGCTAGATTACAAAACAAAAAGAACAAATGTAAAGCAGCTACAAAATAGCCATTACCCAAGCTCTGTTATAACATCCTGACATGTCCGAGCATCCGTGTTCAGAGGCTGACCAACACTGACAGTCCTCTTTGAAGGTGTTGGGTCATTCTCTCCTAGTGTAGCTGTAGAAACAGAGGCATCCTCAACACCACCACGATCATCTTTACTGCCACTTTCATGAGATGAAAACAACCTTTTTAATCTCTCAAAAGCTTCTGATGGGGAAAAAAGAAGATGTATCGCCTTGTGAACCACATCAAACACGGCTTCTATAAATATCTCAAAGGCTAGTTGAAGATCCTGATTGACCAAATAATTTTTTAATGAGTAATACAAAAGCCACGATCACATGAAATTTTTCAACAAAAATATAAATAAATGATCAACAATAAAACACGACATAAGGTAATACAGATAGAAATTGTTACACAACCTCTATGACTCCATGTCTCCTATCAGTAGTAGGGTGGATAATTTGTTCCTTGAGGCTTTGCACCCTCGTATGTGAATGTACTTGTGAAGGGTGCTGATTTCTAGAGATAGACAGTGTTTTTGAGAGCCAAGAAAAGGCTAACTGGAAAAGAGAAAGTGGAATCCGCAACAAAAACTTCACAGGGACCAAAATCCAAAGTAAGATATAGTGGATCCAGTCCATCTGGTGCCTACCATAATCGACAAAACTAGCTCTAGAGACTGCAGAGCTTCGAGATGAAGAAGATTCAGGAGATTCATATCCATCATTATCTTCTCCAGACGAGTATTCCAGACTTGAAACATCAGAATCCACAGAAAGTTCATGAATAAACTGGTTGAAAGAGGACACACCACTATTAAAAGAAAACCAGAAAACAAGGTGATGAGAACAATGTCAAGAACAGAATACAAGAATAAAGATGACACATTATCAAGTTGTTAAACTGTAGATAAGAATCCATCCCAAATATCATATAATGAGGAGGAAACACTAAAATTGAACAAAGATTTTAAAATGCCAAATACTTAAAGAAAAAGAAAAGTAGACATGATAATGAACTAAATATCTATTCACCAATGTGAGAATGAAAACATACTTTTCCATCCAACGTGGAAATCGAGGTGCACGGAAAGTTGGTCTGAGCTCCCAACCCTGAATACCTTCAAGTATATTAGCTTTCCCAGGTAGTAAGGTCAACAAAAGAGCAGATACTCCATTGATTAGTCTCACAATATTGTTCATGGACTCATAAGTAAACGTCTTCACCGACCTGCACCAATATTAAAATTCAAATTCCCATCCATATGCATACCTACAATTGGCAAAAGTTAAGATTCCAAAAACCCTCTTAAAGACTAAATATGATGTCTTCGGCAGGCTTTGTCACACAGCTAAAACAACACGGAACATTCTGTTCTCTATGGTTCTGATTTTTTTTCTTTTTTTTCCAAGTAAAACCAAAACGCTCTAGTAATTTTCTTTTTATCTCATGTTTTTGTTTAATTCTATTTATAAAGTACATCAGAAAATAGAACTCATATGTTGTGTTCCGTCACATTCGAATTTGTCGACCCAACCTTATCTCAAAATTATCAACAACTCAAGCCTGCAAAACTAACCTTCCCAATAAGACAACCACAGCTATCAAATTCTCTTTTTTTTTTTTTTTTAATAAGCAAATATTGCGCCATTACCAGGGTTCGATCCCGGGGTCTGATGCATTATGTCCTGCAGCTCTACCAATTGAACTAGCTTTTAAGGACATCAAATTCTCTTATTAACCCTACATAACGCGTATCAGATTCAATGTATCGCATACCAGTTACCACGTTTGCCTTAGAGAAAGTATGGTAATAATGCAAAAAAAGTAATGAATGAGTAACCGATTAACTATTGAAGCCATCATCACAAGCTTAAAAATAATCTGTGTTTGAATTATCAATTGTCAAGTGCACAAACCAATCAAATTCACAAAAAAGAAAACAAATAAGCTCCTATCATTCAATCATTTTCCACATCACAATTTTAAAATAAATAAATTCTATTTAGCACCTATATGCAATGCAATTTGATATGAGAGATAATTGATTCAATTAAAGTAACAAAAAATGTGCATACTCTTTAGTGACAGCGAGGACGTTATCAACAAACCGTTGCATCTGCTCTCTTATTCAATTGGAAGCACTTGCTCTGATGAGGGAAATGCGAATTCGAAGCAAAGGCAAACCAAATTGTTTTTGGTTTGAAATAATAATAATAATAATAAAATAATAAAGGGAAAGAAGGAAGCAATTCGATTCTTGTGGTAACGAACAAGGGAAACTTGGGTTTATTTATTTCTCTTTTACGAGGGAGGGAAGGAGAAAGACGAAGGTTAAGTTAGATGACGTTGGTCAATTGGTAGCTCGCTTGGTCCTTAATCAATTGGTTTTGAGTTCGAATTTTGAGTATGAAGCAACCCCCTGAGACCCTACCGCTTAGTCCGAGCGGGTCAAACCGGATGAATCAGATTCTGAGTAAACCAAATCAGGTATCGGTTGGTGTAAAACAAGAAGAAGGTTAAGTCGGTGGTGTATCAAGTTTCAGGTTCTACCTTACGTGGAGCCATGTGTTTTTGTTTGTTTGTTTGTTTTTTTTTTTTTTTGAGTAGCTATCTATGCTAGCTAGTTTGGTGTCTCTTTCTTGTTTGAGGTTATTGTTTTTGTGGATTATGGTTAGACGTGGCTTGTGGACCCTGGATATTTCTAGTTATGTTGAAATTTGGGATGTTGGAAAATGTAGTGAACGGTTGAGATTTGGAGGAGGTATAATGGGTTGTTGAAAATGGAAAGTGTTGAGCTGACCATTGCCCATTACCTAGATGTGAGCCTTATACGAGGGCCTCTAATACTTAAAAAATGATTTTATGAGTAGGTGTTACGGAATCAATAGTCCCGATAAATCATCATTATTTACTCTATCCGATCTTTATTATAGGGTATACTTAACAGAATTACACATATCAAAGAAAGTATTTGGTTTTATGAATTCTATGAGAATATATTGTAACATTACAATTTTACACTCTTAACTTTTCTTGGAAAATTCACACTCATTAATGAACAACAAAAAACACATAGATAGTCAAAGCAATTAATAACGGCAAACAAGATAAAAATCAATAAATGATGCATAGAAAATATAAAGTGACTTATAATTAGGACCAAGAAAACTTTCTAGAATGTGACCTATATATAGGATCGGATGAAGTATTATTTATCTTTTAAATTTTTTTAATTATAAAATAATCTATAAACTATTGAGATGAATCTTAAGTCAATTTACAAAATCAACTTATAAATCAACCTACACCATAATAATGTGACATGTGTTACATATTAATCAATCAATAATAAGCAAGCGAAACATGTCATTTTTTATGTGATGTAGGTTGATTTGTAGATTGATTTTGTAAATTTATCAATCATTTTTCATCCTGGATATTTCATTTTTTTTATACATAAAAATAGGTAATGTATTGATGAAGTGATGATTTTTTACTAATCTTGTATTTATGATTATTAACTTTTAAATGAAAATAATTATCCTGTATTTATGATTATTACTAACTTTTAAATAAAAATAATTAATAATATGAAAAATTTTATATCAACAATACACACCAATTAACTAAAATTTTATTTTTTTATTTATTAAACGTTTCTTCATTCAACGAACACACAACCCAACAAAGGAAGGAATTTCACTGTAAATTTTAATACAGTAATTGGTTTTTCGGGATTGCCTAATAAAAGTTTTTTTATTCACCCACTGATATTCGATAATTATGATGATCAAAGTATGTTTTCTAACTTTTTTTTTTTACATATAATTTATAGACTTGATTTACTTGATAATAATATATAATTTAACAGTTGGGTTGACAAATTTTATAATATAAAAAAAATTATGTGAATGTGTAAGTGACCAAGTTTGTGTCATCGGATCCTAACTCATATATATTACATGGTTAAAAATATTTTTGGTCCTTGTAAATTTATTAAATTTTGAGTTTAGTTCTTATAATTTTATTTTTTTGGTTTTGGTTTTTACATATTTCAAAATTTCGGTTATAATGATGTGTCATGTAACACCATTCATACTAATTGATGACTTGATGAATTGTGGTATCGACGTAAACAAAAACCAAAATGATTAATTAAGGCCCCGTTCGGAGTGGTTGCCAGTTTCTGGTTTCTGGTTTCGAAAGTGTATTTTCAAAACAAAATCTGTTCGACAAAATTTGAGCTGAAATTGTTTTTTACTCATTTTCAGAACAATTTCACATCTGTTTTCAAAACAACAAATAATGGTTTCATAATTTCAATTTTGAGTTGCAAACTTATATCACCTAATCATCTTTTGCATCATTCAATCGCCACCACCACCATCATCACTCATCCATTCAACCACCACCACCGTCATCATCACTCCCCCCACTACCATAACCATTATGGTCACTGCTACCACCATGACTGTCATCCAACAACTACCACCATTGTAACAGTCTAAACCCCAACCACCACCCTGACCCTTATAGCCACCCCAACCATAACTACATTCTCACCTGCTACCATTGTCCCTTCTTGTACCACCATCATCACTATTCAGACAACCACCACCCAAGAACCATCATCACCACTCGGACCACCACCATAGTGACCACCCCAATCACTATTGCCCTCGCATGACCACTACCATCATCTCAACATCACTACCACCTCAACCACCACCACCTCCATGCCCATCGCAACTATCATCTTTTAACACCATCACCACATCCTCACCCCCCTCCCCCACCATCTCTCCTTCAATTACCAACACCACAAAAGTTACTACTCGAAAACAATGACTACCGCCTTCAACTTGTAATAACAACAACCACGTGGAAGTTGTTATTAAATTATTGTGGTAGTATACAAGATGATGGTATATAACATTGTAGGAGCACTATAAAAATTATAAATTTGAAATTAATTTTGAAAACTTAAAACCAAAAAAATTCAAAACCGACATTATAAAACTGGAAACTAGTTTTAGTTTTTTAAAATTTTAAAACTCAAAACTTAAAACCACCCCGAACGGGCCTAAAGTAATAAGAACTAAGAGCTAAAAAAATAAATTTGAAGGATTAAAATCAAAATTATCTATATTTAAAATGATTAAAAACATATTTAAGTAAATAATATAGTATATGGTGACACTCATGGTACCAAAACTTTGGTATACAAGTAATATAGTTTTTCTAAATTTTTTTACTACTTTTAACTTCTTATCCTCAGTCTTTAGGGATGGGGTTAAGCAAACTCAATTGAGATATATACTACAACTAAAAATAACACTCACCCTTCAATTTTGTTAAGGAAAATATTTTTAGTGTGGATGGTGTCGAAAAAAAAGACATAGAAAGATATGAATAAGATGTATTGATGATACGATGAAAAGGAAATTAGAGATAAAAAAATGAAGCCAAAATGAAATGAAATGTAAAAGGAATGGTAAAAAGGTGCAGTGCAGAAGTATCCTAACTTAAAAAACAAAAGTGTTGGGCAGATGGTTTCCAACTTCCCACAGTTTATGTTCTTGTACAAGTGTATAGCATAGTAAAACATTGTAAATCAAAGTCAATCAGGGGTCTTGGTCTATCTCCACAATCTCTCATCATGTGTGAGTAAATAAATAGTACATATCACTGAAGGAAAACTGAGCAGAACAAAAGGAACAAACAAGTGCCAGAGGAAGTACTTGATGGAGAATAATCCAAACCTACCTCAAGATTTGCTAGAGGATAATATCCTTACAAGACTGCCATACAAGTCCTTGGTGCGCTTCAAGTCTGTCTGCAAGTACTGGTATGCTCTTTTTAATGACCCTATTTTCTTGTCACACCACCTTTCAAATTTCATCAAAAACCACAACACTAGTCATAACGTGCTTCTCAGGCTTTCTTTCCCAACTATATTTGGTGATGGCTTTGAAAACTATAAGCTATTTTCCTTGTCTGCCACTACTAGTAATGATGACTATTCTGCTGTACAAACTTTAATGCCCAAATTTAACATGCTTTCAACCAAGTTCCAAATTTGTGGCCACTCTAATGGTATATTGTGTTTGTCTATCGAATATTGGCCGCGTAGTAAAGAGGTTATTTTGTATAATCCTGCTACTAGAGAATATAGATATCTTCCTGATTCTACTATGAGGTTTAGAGCCTCATCATTAGCTTTAGCTGTTGGAATGGGGTATGATCCATTCACTGATGATTTTAAGGTGATAAGGATATGGAGAGGGGATAGAAATGGTAATGGTGTTGGTGTGTTTAGAACCAATTGTGTTGAGGAATATTCTTTAAGTACTGATTCATGGACTATGTGGAATAATTCCAATGCCGAGCATTTTCTTTTTGACGTTGATTGTTTCGCGACGTGCTATAAGAGAACTTATTATTGGTGGGCATTCGACCGTGAAGACAAGTCCTCGATAATCTTGGCATTGAGCATGGAGGATGAGGTTTTTGAAAGGGTTCCATTGCCACACGACATTGATATTAGTGACCCTGATGGTAGATCTCTAGCTGTGTGGAATGACTCCATCTCATTAATTTGTTGTACCAATCATGTTTGGACGACATCCATTGATATATGGGTGGTGGATGGATCCGGCGCAGAGGGTTCTTGGACACGAATGCTAAGTATAAAAGATCTGGCAGATGAGCCTAAACCATTGCTTTTCTGGAAGGGTAATAAGCTTCTTATGGAGATGTCTTGTAGAAAGATAAAGTCCTATGATGTTGAGGAACAAAAATTTGAGGATGTCATGATTAATGGGCATCCAGTTTGGCACTCATCTCAAGCTGTGAATTATGTGGCAAGTACAGTTACACTGAAAAGTGGAAATTACCTTATTTGATGCACCTTCTCAGCTCTTTCTAATGCAAGGTTCCCATCCAACTTTCATTTCTTTAAGAACCTTAATAACCGAGAGGATTGTGATTTGCTTTCTATGTTGGGACATTCTTAGCTCATTTCACCTTACTGGTGGTACTACTGGGGTGGTTATTCTGATTTTGTTTTGTGCAAGTTTTACAAGTGCTCCGGGAGCTTGCAGTCACCTTTTAGAATTGAAGTTTACTTGGCACTGTGGAGTACGCTGCTTGGGATTTTTGGGAACAACTAGAATTTCTTCCAATATATAGGTTTTCGAGTTAAGTAGTAGGTTTTGGGTTCTGTGGAAGTATGCTTTTTTAGTTGGAGTGATTTCAATGATTTGTATAATGATTAAATGGTTTGCCTGCACATATTATTTGGGATAAACGTCGTTTTTCTTGTGCCTTTGTGGGCAGCTAATGTTTATATAAAAGGGGTTTTGCTGCAAGTCAAGAACATGAAAGTTCTTAGGAGAGTATGTTTTTCACTTTTTTGTTCTATTATTATCTTCATTACTTTTTCTTTCCATTTAAGAATTATACCTGATCATCCTGCTTTGTATTTATCATATATCTTTAATCGCAAAAGAAGGAATTGGCAAGTGATGATCAGGTTACATATTTCTGTAGGAATTTAGTCTCGAATTTATCTGAAAACTGCATCTATATATTCCAGGTTTTTTCTACAGACACCATTTTCATGTTTAAAAGAAAGCTTCATCACAATGTCTTCTACTCTTCTTAGAGATATATCAGTATCTAGTATCTACTTAGCTGCTTGGTTTTCTTTCATCCATTGTTTCATTAAATTCGTCCTTCCACTTGGACTAGTTCTGTTACTTACATAGAGAAAAACATGATTTTCATTAAAACCATCCATCCACTGGGATTAGCTGCACTGGGAAACCACAAATGATGGTGCTCAAATGAAAGTAAAATAGAAAATAAAATCGCAGAAGATAACTCAAAAAATACTGAACAATTCAGATTGGTTGTTTTTAAAATACATGGCTGAAGGAATGCATGGCGACCAAGAATTCAATTCCCACTAAGAATTTCAACTTATAAGTTATAGCTTCCCGTGTTACACTGAGAAATTCTTACACAATCTTGAACATTAACCTTCACCTAAATTACAACCGAATTCAACTAATTCAAGCTAAGCTGAGTAAATCAGTGAAACCAGTATACTTAAACATGCAAAGAAAAATTTGTTTTGAAACAAAAATGCTTAGCTGTTTTTGTCTCTTATGACTCCGGATTGCCATGCTCTTTGATATCTAGTCTAGGTGATGATGCTTCTGCAACTGTTTCTGTAGATTCTTTGTTGGTAACCGAGAATGAAAACTCAGAAACCAAGGCCAAGTGGTTGCTTCCTATTTTCTATTGATCAAGAAAAAGACTGGTTAGTTTGGGAAAAATTATGTTTGGACATTTGTATTCATGGCAAGAAGAAAAAAGGTGCACAACAAACAACTTAGTTGGATAAATTGAGGACTCCAAACATGATCACTTAATCTTTGTGCAGTGCTAAGATCTATTGCACCTTTTTCAATTCAAAAGTAGCTGCCAACTATCGTTGCCCACAAAATAAACATGTAATCAGAAAATTGAGACCATCCCAATGCATAAACTAGCGTGAAAGAATCAATAAAAAGCTCAGCCATTTCAAAAACTAGAGGCAAAACATCGTAGAGAAATTCTGCATTGTCTCCGGAGCAACAAAAACAAGGTTCTTACTAGGAAGCACTCAACAGGGCATTGACACAACAGTAAGGTTGTTGTCTTGTAAACTGGAGTTCGAGAGTTCAAATCTTGGAAGCCTTGTGCATCAGACTGCCCATTTTTTTTTTAGGTAGCATTTCTAGGCTACATTTTTTTAATGTCATTGCGTGAGGTCATAAACATTGAATGATTGAAGATCAAAAAGTTTTTCTTCAAGAGCATCTAAGAATTTTTTGACATCACCATTATACTCGCAAGAAACTTAAAGATTCAATCTTCAATCCTAGACAATATGCTTTTGAAGGAGAGTGAAGGGGGTGGGAGGAAAAAGGTCCACAAGATAAATTTGTTTGGGAGTCTAAATTATAGGTGAACAACCCGGCTCTCTGAAAATTTAAGAAAAAAAAAAGTTCCAAGCAATTTTGCTAGTTTTCCATTATATTCTGAAAACCTCCATAATGCCCTCATAAGGGCTGAATCACTTTGGCAATTTATACCTTCAAGAATTTAGCCTTAAAATTGGCATTGAGTGGCATAAGCCAAGTAGTAATACCTTGCATGGGAGGCCACCTGTCCTCACGAGTTCGCCAATCGGAACAGTATCAAGAACTCTAGTTGGTACAATACCATCTGAGTACCTACATCAAATGTAACCAATCCTATTATGTTGGCTCATTGTCCTCATTAAGGCCGGTACAGCCATATTTTTCAAAATCCAAATCTTTGGCAGAGCTTAGAAAAGAAGTTGATTACCATAAGTAATCTACGGTACCAAGGAATTTTGAGTGATAGGAAGTTGCCAAGGGTTCTCTGTTGAATCCTCGTGTACTAGTTGAACCCTGAAAAGGTTTATCATTATATTAGTCTATTATATCATTGAGATTCGACAAAGTTTTATGTTAGTTGTCGACTGCCTAATACAACCTTCAATCTTTTTTTTTTGGGCTTAGGACCGGCAATGTATAGTATAAGCACAACATAGGCAGGTTTTTACTATTATACTATTGGCATGGAATTTTTATTATTTTATTTTAAAGCAGGGGCCAGGAAAGGATTCTAGAAGTTCAAACATAGGAATGACAGGTTGCAACTTGCAAGAGAATGACATAAGTACATTAACTGTGGAGTAAGAGCTACTCAGCTTCAATGAATGCACAGCCACATGAAGCTCAGAATCACCAGTTGCAACTTTTACCTCTTCATCTGTCCAGCACTTTAACAATCTGGAAATAATAGCTTATGATCATCACACTGAGATAATACTGAATAGCAGAAACACTTTCAGGAAACATCCCTTCTTCAATTAAAAACATGAAAAAGTTGCGACCAGCAGATGAAGAGAAAGTGGTAGCACAATTAAAGGTTTTAAAATCCCCAAAAAAAGGGGGTCATAAAATGTTAAAAGAAATAACAAATGGAATATGCCATGAAAATGCAAACATCATGTACAATGTAGAAAAAAAAAATGAAAAACAAATGTTAGAATGGAGTTTGTGATTCTACATGGTGAAATTGCAAAATACCCGACCTTTAAAAGTAATCAAACTGAGGTCATTTCACTAATACACTTCAGCTTAAGTTTGAGCTATATAAACTTCACATGCACACCAGCCCAGCAGCTTGTAAATATAATTAAGCACCAAAAACAAACAGAAAAGTACCCATCCAGTAAGCTAAATGGACCAGCAGTTTCTTTTTTCTCGCCTAAAACCTGAGCAGGACGGCAGCTTTTCTGTCCAGATAATTCCTTTCTGTCATATAACATGATATTAAGCTGCAATTGAAAAATCACATTCAGTTTCAAGTAAGCAACTTGAACATAAAACTACTTTCTTAATTCATAGCACGATTAATCTTATTATCATGGCAGTATAGAATGAACTTGCAATCCGAGGTAATGCAAATGTGATAAACAATTTTAAATTATTCACCTCAGAAGTTGACAAGAACTTGTAAATTCCACTCTGTTGATGAACAATTATAAAGAGAAATCAGTATGTCAAAAAATGCAGGACAAAACGTAAGTGAAAATAGCCTATCTATTTTCTAGAAAAAGGCACCTGAGGAGTACTATTAAAATCACCAGCAAGCACGATAGGGGCATTAACCCATTTCTCTGAGAGGGCTTGTGCTCTTGACAAGAGAAAACGTATCTGAAACATTAAATATTTCAAATTTTCAATCTTCGAGAGTATACAAGGCTCCAGAGGAGTAATTAAAAGTTTGATAATGAATGTTGAAAAATAAAGTGAAATGCAAACTCCGCTAGTATATCCTAGATGATGCAAGCTCTTTTTTCCTTTTTATAGATTAGACATTAATCGGTATTCAGTTGATCTGCTAGTAGCTTACTACTAGATGAAAAAGCGGTCAGCTGAGAAGAGAATAGGTTATATAACTCAAAAAGAAAAAAAGTAAAAAAAGAGGAAGGGTTAATGGAAAGATTAAAAAAAAGCACCATGTGGAAACAGCATGTGAGCAATTTGTGCTTCATATAAGACTTGATTTTACTTTCTTTTGTTTCTGATACTTGTACTTTTACAGTTTATTCTTCAATCT
The DNA here is from genome assembly GCA_037953625.1 of Crotalaria pallida. Classification (NCBI taxonomy): domain Eukaryota; kingdom Viridiplantae; phylum Streptophyta; class Magnoliopsida; order Fabales; family Fabaceae; genus Crotalaria; species Crotalaria pallida. Next base: position 96,665,009 of record CM075655.1, read on the forward strand.
TTACATTTAAACTGCCTAATTATGACTTCCTGAATAAGCTAAATGCAATAGATTTTAAAAAGAACCATGCCTAAATGTTAAGCTGGTTGTTAATAACAGAGTAATGATTGTCAAGGTAAAAGAAGAAACCAAGAAACACTTACTTGACCTAATTTAACTTCACCCCTGTTTGGGTTATAAAGTACATGGATGTTACCAACTATCAGTCTTCTTGATTCATATTCACACATCTGCCTGTACATGATGGAGTTAGAAATGCAAAGGATGGCCAATTGAAAGGAGAGTATAACAATACTTACAATACCAGCACTAACGCTAACACTATAAAGGATAGCCATTGATACCCATTAGCCTATGAGGCAGCCAAACCACCCATTTGGAAAGTATATTCTAGGCGTCAGAAATATTATTAATTAGCAGACAGTTATGTAGCAGGAAGTTATGAAATAATTATGTATTCTGAATATATGGGCGGTAGGGTGTGTAATTTGGTATGTGTTGTTATTTGTAAGTTTGGAGACAGAAAAATCTCTGTAGGAGACATATGCCTCAGGGACAGCAAATAACTTACTGTATTGTGTGTGATTTCTGTTGTAAACTTAATATTATCAATCTACTATTTGAAGTTCTATCAGCCATACTGAATCCAGACACGGATTAATACGAAATTTCACAATAAAGAATAGCTATACTGAATTTGCTGATGTGGATTTTGTTTAATTGTATCTGATGTCGTTTATGATGCAGCTACACAATATAAGAGGCCACCATAATTTTTTTAATGAAGAAATATAAAACATGAACATACGTGAAGATTTTAAACAAAAAAAAAAGAACAACTATTGAAAAGAAATTAGCTGACATCAATGAGCTGTTACCTCAAAAACTAAAAGTTGAGCAACGTTATCACGAAGGCCAATGTCCTTAAACCGAATGCTCTCTTCTTCTAATAACCGGAACCTGACAGACAAAGAGAAAAGACCAATTAAAGTGAATAGATTTGATCTATCTATTTTTATCTAACAAGTAAAGTAAGCAATTAATAGATTACTTATCAGATTTCCAAAACATTGCACAACCGTCAACTGTATCTCCAGTGCGCCTCTATTTTTGCAGAATTCATCAGGTAGTAGAGGTAAATCAGCACGTTTAATGAATCATAGCCGATGAAATAAGCTAAAACTTATTACTTTAGCCAAAATTTGATCTAGAATATATTAGGCAGTTAAAAGACCAAGCAGAAGTAGAAACTTTTAGAATCTATCATGTGCATACCTCACACATCAATGTAACAGAGATCACATACCAGCTACCAAGAAGCTAAATATAGCCAAGTAATAATTACTTTGGAGACTTACCTATCACTAAAATAAGTTTTATCTCTCCTAACAAAGTTTCTTCTTCCTTTGTACGTACGACAGGAATCAAATATCTGACAACATACTTAAAGGGTTCAGCCATCTACCAATTATGTTCGAGCTTATTTATTTGATTACTAAGTAAATAACTTTTAATCTTGACAGTTCACCTACTTAAAATACACATTCCTCCCAGTGCTATCATTGGATATACTATTTCTATACTCCATAAGTCTGTGTAAAATTCAAGGAAGAGCTTGGAGGAAATGAATATATAGGACCACCTTATAAGATCCAATGTATCCCTCCTTAACAAAAATATTAGAGAGTTCAACATACTTGTCCACTTCCTGAAAATAATACCATCACAAGTTAAGTAAGTTACACTTTTATATACATCTCCAAATACTCGCATCGAGCGAGTGAATAATCATAAATAAATAAATAAATATGATATATTATTAAAATTGAATAATGTGTATAAATAAAAGAAGGTATCGCTAACCACTATTCTAAAGCATTGGTTAAGAAATCCATTAAAGAAAAACATATATTGAAAATCTAAATTCACAGTTTTCGATGTTTGAAATTCAGCATTTTTCAATCTCTCGTGCTTTATTAACTAATGCCCCAATACCAACGAACACCTGGCTCGGGACTTTGTCCTCGGTCCGCAAGGACACCGGTATGAGCCTGTCCCTCTTTCGGGAGTGATTGTTCTCCTCCAGGCAGTGTGCAGGCTATGACCTGGAGATGGGGTTGCCTATCAGAGTCGTCAATGTGCGACAGATGGGATTCCCTCGTAATCCAAAACTAATGCCACTATTTAGAATTATCCATAGAAGAATTGAAAAAGAAGTGAGTACTTACTTGTAAACAGATAATATGAGGGTCCCATCCAAAGAGTTCGTTACAAATAACGGTCTTACGACGATCCCAGCTAATGTAACGTGAAGGAACATTAAGGTATAAATCAGAGTGCTTTTGTGCATTCCCATCAGCGAGTATGTTATAAGAGGCAACCGTGAATCTCTCTTGAGAAGAAGAAGAAGAAGAGAGGAGTTGTTGTTGTTGTTGTTGATGCGGGGCTTCTACCCAGTGACGTTGGATTTCTGGTGCACGGAACCAGCGACGTGTATAATAAGAGCGTGGTGAAGAAGAAGAAGAAGAAGAAGTGGCAGAGGGGATGAAGAAGAAGTAGCAGCATGCTGCCATGCTTGCTTAGTATGCTTTCAATGAAGAAGGAAGGAAGGAAGGAACTGAAGCACTAAGTTTTAGCGCCACAATTCGTTATCTAATCTTGATGCTTTTCTTTTTATTATGATGGATTTTCTTTTCATTCAATCCTAGCCCTTTGTTTTTTCCTCTTTTAAATGCCAATCTTGTGATTTATAAACTCACAGACAAGTAGTTTCATCTTTCTAAGGCTTAGCCAAAGTTTTGGTTTTGAAGTCTCATCTTAAATTCTAGTATTGTGGATAGAAAAAGAGTCACAATGACACTTGTTAAATAATCAAATGTAGTATGAAAGTGTTAAAAAAAGTGTGGTTTTTTATTTTTAAAGAAAAGAAAATGAAACCTTGGGACAAAACTGTTTTGACACATGGAATAAAATTTGATACAAATTAAACTAAAGCTTTAAAAATCTTAACTTATAAAACAATTACTTCTTTCGTCTCATGAAGATGGTAAAAATTAGTAAAAATTTTTATCTCAAACTAAAGTTAAAGTAATTAATAAAAATTTAAAAATTGTACACTTTGAAATGTAATTTGTTGATGAATATAAAATGCATTAAAATATATGTTTGATAATTAGTTAATGTATTAAACAAACCATTAAATGCATGTCTCCTTAATTTTTTACTTTTCAATATATTACCATCCTTATGGGACGAAGGAAGTATTTTTTAAAAATCTTATTAGTCCCTCCGATTCTTGTTATAAACTCCATTTGACCAAAAAAATTTGGTCCTAAATATAAGCTCATCTTTCAAAAAATTTCAAAACTATCTCCATTAAATATAAAATTCACTCTTCAATTATTTATCATGAAAATAAAAAAGGCTAAGTAATGAATGTTTTGTCTCTTCATTATAGGAATACTTCGCTAAAAAGATACCAATTTCTTTATAGGCAATTTTTTTTTTTTATGGGTATAGTGGTAGGGGAATTAAATCCATCAAATGATGGTGCCCAGAATTTACTCCGGACTTTCAACTCTCAAGCCTTAAGACTTGAAGAGATACCAATTATGTGGAGAGAGAATAAAAAGGATAGATTTGAAAGTATACAGTAAAAATTTACAATTCCAATACAAATAACTACTTTATCGAATTTTTTTAAAGGATGTGAAAATTGATCAAAGATACTTTTAATAAGGATCGAAGGTAGTACATTTTTTTTTTAATCATTTAAGTCTTCTAAGTTGTTTTTACAAAATAGTATTCATTCAATTTTGATTTTGCTAAAGCCAATCCAATCATGAAGGGTGTAAGCGGTTCCGGATCATACCACGAAATTGATGGGATTGAACCGAACCAGACCAAAAAATGCGATCCAGTTCGATTTTGTGGTCTGATCCGATCTCAATATTTCTAAACCACGACCTTATGGTCTAATCCACGATCTTATAATTTTTTAGATCAAGCATATCATATCGATTACTCAAATTTTTTAATTTTCTATCATTGTATATTGTACTATGTTTTGTAAAGTAAAACAAAAATGTTAACATTATCTCCTTCTCACTTTTCATCTTCCCTCAAATCCTCACGTTCTCTCACTTTAGTAAGAGCAAAAATCATAGTCCCCATCCTCACGTTTTCTCCTTCCCCTTAATCGTTGGCCGCTCCTCGTCACCCTCTCTTACCGTTCTCTCCTTTCTCATGTTTTTTTCCTTTTAAGAACATTCACTTTACTTTTCTCTGTGTTTTTGTTCAATCTCTAAATAAAACCTTTGATTCCTCATGACAATTTTTCATCCGAGGAGATAAACTACTACTGCTTTAGTTGCTTTAATTCATTTGTATGTCATGTTTGATATTCAAAGTTCTATGCTTTTCTACTTTTCATTCTTGCCCTTTATATTTCTGACCTGTTCTGCAATTTGGACTTTGTTATTTGCTTCCTCGATATGTTTTAAGTGTGTGTATTTTAAGTAAATGTATTAAATGGATCAGTCCAGACCATTCATGTTCGGTCCAGTCCGGTGTGGTCTGATCTTTGTATATATAATACATCAAAATCGAATTAGACCGAATCATGTTAATTTAATTTATCCAATTTATAATATCCGTCAAAAATCGGACCGGACCATTACACCCTTACTAATCATATATAATAAATAAGTGATGTAGAACCATTTGATGTATAAAATGGGGGCCAAAAATCAAATCCCAATCATTAAACTCAAGGAACATAATCAGCCATCCACTTGGGCTATCTTATAACACACTGCATAAGCCCATCAGTTACCTATGACCATGACGAAATGACATTTATTGGCCCATAACAACTAGGAAGATGTTGGGTTATGATTTTGGAAATTGCTTTTTCCCTCATTTTAGACTTTTTGGCCCCCATTTTTATTTTTCAAGGACAAAAATACCCAAAGCGTTTTAATCTTTCCGGTTCTACAAACTCGAAAGGTAATTTCGATACTACAAAGACAAAATACATTTATTTCATATTTCCGATTTTGCTAAAACGGAATATGGTTTCCGGCTGCGTGGAACCGGAAAATTTAATAATTTCCATCTCTACAGAGACGGAAACTTCCTTTGTAGAAACCACATTTGCAAAAAACCGATCAGACTCACTAACCTATCCTGCTCACAATCATTCTCAAGTTCCAGCTTTCCTATTCCTGTCCTTTGTCCACTTCAATCAATGTTAGAGCAACAGATCAAGAAGCAAATCCAGTGTCCTCTTGTTCTTCTTCTTATACCTCTCCCTCTTCTTCTTCTTTTTCCCTTTCTCAACTTTGGTATTTGCATACTCAACGTCTATGATGGGCTCCTCCTTGTGGTGGTGCCTGGTTGTGTGGCTCGTATGATTGAATGGGGTGGCCATATTATGAGTGTGAAGATTTGACTATTATATCCGGCCATCAAGGATCACCTAGAAAGCTTAAGCTTGATTCGAATACTTTTCCGAAATTATTAAATTTTCCTGTTCCACAAAGTTGGAAACCATATTCCGTTTTAGCAAAACCGAAAATATGAAATAAATGTATTTCGTCTTTGTAGTACCGAAATTACCTTTCTGAGTTTGTAGAACCGGAAAGATTAAAATGCTTGAGGTATTTTTGTCCTTGGAAAATAAAAATGGGGGCCAAAAAGTCTAAATTGGGGGCCAAAAAGCAATTTCCATGATTTTAATGCAATGTAAATTTTTTATCTCAAAACCAATTGGCAAAAGAGAGCACATCTCCTGACCCCAATTTGTATCACTTATTCTCATTGGCCCAGAAAATTAATTTTGAATTAAATATATATTAATAACTTAATATTTTTTGAAACAATGAGAATGAGTGGCACATGGAAGTACACAAATTGTAGAATAGAAGATGTTAACTCTTGGCGAAGGGGTAACCTAACTAGTATTTAAACCACATTCGAGAGAATGATGCAACCGATGTGGAACTTCCAACCGGATAAAGCAGCGTTACGCAAAAGAAGTTAAGGATACCCTAGTTACAGGGTAGTCAATAGATACCAGGGTGTGAAACATTAAAAGGCCAGAGAATTTGGTAGGAAGGAACACCGAAGAGAATCGCATAAATATGAAATAAGAATTCATTAATGGCAAGTAACTACAGTATTAGTTAATTACTCAACATTGGATATCTTGAAATTGCTGGGGATCGCCAATGGCAAGAAAATATGTCTGTATTCACATCCTCAAACTCATGGGCACTTTCTTTGGATATAGGAAGCACCATGCTCCTCATACCTATCAAATTGCAGGGAAAAGCCAATTTAATTTAGGAAGCTTATCTTGAAAGTTATTTAAAAATAGGATAAGGAATAAAAAAATAAAAAAAAGAGTGCCTAAGTCAAGAAGAGAAGAACTTTTATTAGTGTGTTTTTAAACCTACTCGGACTTGGAGAACCACATTTGCTGGAAGGATCCAAGAGAAGCCAATATACTGCCCCCTATCCAAACACTGCATATAGACTCACCATTATGAATTGAAAGTAGTCTCCATGATGCATAAAAAAAACACTCATAAATCATAATACATCATCTTAGATTCCATTGAATAAAAATCATTAATGGGATCAGAAGTTGCGATATGAACCACCGCAATCATAATATGATCACAGAAAGGTGCACAAGACACACACATAGATTATATATATATATATATACACACACACACACACACACACACACATACATATATATATTGAGAGAGAGAGAGAGAGAGATCCCACCTGAACCTTCTTTCAGTCGCATTTCCGCCGCCAATAACCTTTACTCGAGCAGCTTGAGGTGACTCCTACAAACAAAATTCATAGCTCAGACAATTTTTTATAACAAGGATTACCATTTTTAATATTTTGGGAACACAATTTGCCAATACATGCAGACTAAAAACTTCATTCAAATATATCCCACGAGTTAATAACATATCTCATACCTGATCCCTGAGTGTATTTGATAAATGTGTTCCACTTTCCAAACAATTAGACAAAGGTAGTTTCTTCTTAGTTTAATGCTCTCAATATAATGGAATAACAAAAGAAAGAGGCTACAAGCAACCTAAAAACTTTAGCCTCCTTTTTTAACAACTTTAGCCTTAACCTTACTGCTTCTCTCCGAAGCTTTTTATGTTTTCTACAATCTTCTGTTGTGTTTTGTGTATGTATGTGAGTGAGTGTCTGGTAAAGAGAAATTTATTAGATTAGATAAGATTAATCCCTCAATAAGTCCAACAAAGTAGCCTCTTAAAGGGACCTAGGATAAAAACCCGCAAGGACCCTTTTGCCAAACTTTGAAGAATTTTGCTGCAACAAAATGAACCAAGTCCCAGAAAACAAAGCCCACAGTTCCATAAAATTGAACATCCAGTCATTGGATATATAAATGGAGAACAACCCATAAAATTCAAGCTCGGCACCATCCTAGAAACTGGAGTTCAATAGATAAATTGAAATCTGCTTCTCTGTAAATTTCACCTCTAGCAAGTCTTTCTCAATGCGTTCCTTCAATTGTTGCATTGACGCTGTACCACCAGCAAGCTGCGAGATGAACAAAATCAGTTTCAGTTGTGTCCAAGTACATTAAACCCAGAGAGTTAGTGAAGAGGGAGACATCAAATCTTAGTTACCAGTATGCTACTAAATAGTTCTCTTCGAATGTCCACATCACACTTATTGATGCTATCTATAACCTGCATATATTCAATAGAAATAGCAGTAAAATAATGAGCAATGAGAAGACAATTTATGGTCGTTACATACCAAAAGCAAAAGAAAATTAAATAAAAAAATACCATTTTTGGAAGACTACGGATTGAATGAGCAATTCCTGCAAAACTCTCCATGCCAGGGATTGTCTGCGAAAATCCCAAAAATAATGCGCAATCCCTTGCATTTATGAGTGCAGTAACAAATGGATCAAATGGCTACATAAAACTCGGAACAATCATCCTTAACCAAATGAGAAAATATGCGACAGCATACCATCCACCATTTATGCCTTAATAACCATTGACTGTTAAAAGTAATACATATCATTGACTGTTAAAAGTAATACATATCATTGCACAACCATTAAACTCTTTTTTCATATGCACAAACATTGAACTCTTAACAAATTACTTTTATGAAAATAGTAAAGAGAAGCATTTGAAATATTGTCTTTTAATTTCTACTTTTTAAGGGCTGCTCATGCTCATCAATTTTCCCCTTTCCTTTTAGAATTTAGACTCAGGGTGGTATTTCTATTTATGCCTCCTGTGTCTTAAACTTCAACTTCTCCCATTTGCACAGCTGTAATAAAAATATTATCATAATTTAACCACCTATACCCAACCCCACGACCCAAAAAAAGAGGGGGAGGAAACACTGCCCAATTGACAGTTTCTCAATTTTTGAGCCAAATTCAATCTCACATCGGCACATGATTCTTCCACCTAATCCTTAATTTCTTTAACTGCCCAAGCCTAGCATAATCAAAGCATTTTAGCAAAGTCATAATAACATATATCATTCATGCTAGCCACGCACCTGAACCAAAGATGGATTAAAAAGAACATCAGGAATCTTGAATTTGTCAGATCCAATTTCAATTATCCTGTGTCATTCCATGATTTTGAGATTAAATAACTAGTACAGAAATTAAAAGAACACATAAACCAAAAGAAATAATTAGGCTTCAAACACACAAAGATATTTGCTAATACACAAAAGATAACAGACCAGAAGCAGACAATTTAAAGATGAAACCCATAACTTAGTGTGGATCCTCACTATTTCAATGTAAGAGTAAAGTTGGACTTACTGGCCATCAGGAAGCTCATACGAGGTCATTGGAATGTTAGCGTATGCACTCTCTGCCATGGAAAAGGGATAATAATGGATGTCAAAGTCACTGAAACTAAAGTAAAGCATCACAGAGAGCAAAAACATATGAAGAATAAAAAGGCATATCATGTTTTTCATTAGATCATAGCATTGAAACACCATGTACAAATGAACTAATCTGACTGAATATAGGGAGCAAGTCAAACTTATCAAAGAAAGCATGACGAGTCAAGTCAACAAATGTATACTTGAGTAGAGAACAACTGTGCTGTATAAGCTGTTTAAAGCTTGGAGTTGCAAGCATAGAGACCAGCTGTACTACTAAAATAAGAATTATCATAATACAATAATAAAAGGTAAATTATTAGAAGCAAATTAACCCATACACTGATCCCATAAATTGACATAGAACTCCAACTTTTAATCAGTTTATATCAATAATTGAAGAATGGTATAGCATGTTATTTTGAAGAGATGCTAACACCCAAGATGCTTATGAAAAGCCATTTATTTATGTCCCCATAAAGAACACAGTGAACTAGAGCAATGGGATTCAAAATATTCTATGATTTTTAATAACTGAACACAAACCATCATACGGAGAATCTGGAGCTCGGCAAACACATTCCTTGATATCACTAGCAATCACCCTCTGTCAAAATAAACAGTCAGCAAGAAATGGAGATATGACACAAGGAAAGAAAATTTCAGGCCAACAACAGACCTGGGAGTAGAGTTTGTAGCTTTCTGTTGTATGTGGAACATCAAGGTTAACTGCCTGTGAGATTTAGGAAATAACAAAGACGTAATAAGAATTACTCTTCATTCATGTGTTCAACAACAAGTGCAGTGGTTACATAAATCGTGCTAAAAGTAACATGAACTGAATAAATTTGTGAGTCCATAATAGACATAGATATGAAAAAGCAAACCAGAAGTAAATATATGATCTCAAGTCGACTAGCACCAATGTACCACAAACTAATAGCGTCATAATTATTGAAGTTGAACAAGTAATTGATCAAAAAATTTTAAGGAATCAAGCTAAAAGGGATGAGAAAAATGAAGTCATCATTCCATGTCATGATAGCTCTCCCACAAAGCTGTAACCTAGGAGGCAACAGTGGAATATAACATTCAATGGTTGGCACCATCACACTGGCAAACTTTAAAAACTCGGTAAAGTGGGGAAAAGTCATGAAAATTTAGGAATTAAGCAAAATATGAATAAACAAGTCATGCTACCAAGAAATTATTAGTTATTACAAATTACAATGAGATTATAATGTACCTGAAGATTTCCAGGCCGTATTTCCTTTTTCTTGAATGAATACCGAGGTTTTATCTTCAATAACAAATACAGCAAAAAAAATAATAATAAACAAAAGCAGATGCAAAAATAACCACTTTATTTCAAATGATCACTGAAAAAATTTAAATAGCTAAGGTCGGTCACTCACTGTGATACCTTTGCCTTCCAAACTTTTCATCAAGCATTCTGTGAGAAACTCGCCTCCAATCAGGGAAGTTGACACGCCCTATCGATGTAAACATAAACAAGGGCATAAGAAGACATATGCAATTCAAACAAGACTTAAATACAGATATAAAGATGACGGCAACAACAACAACAACAAGGGACTTTTTCCCACGAGGTGGGTCGGCCATATGGATCAAACAACACAACTGTGTTCTGTCATAAATACAAATAAAAAGAATACAGTCAAATAAAAATCATCTGATTGTTCTAAAGTATATATCATGGAAAGGAAATGCAAGACATTAAGTAGATAAAGACAGGCGAAGAGACATAAATATTAAAAATGTGAAACAAATACGAAATCATCGATGAAATTAAATGGAATTTGCATTCAAACGTTTTGAAATAAACATAGAACTTGCATTACCGCCTTCCAAACATTACTAGCTGCTCTGTGTTTAGCAGTTATATATGATTTTTTTGTTGTCAGCAAAAAAAAAAGAATTATATTATTGAGGGTACCAGTGCTACAGCACTCCTAAATTCAAGTTTAACAGTGTTTTATACACTCCAAAGGATTAAGTACCCAACTTTCATAAAAATATAATATATCCTGGACTTTTGCTTTAAAAATTGACCAATAATGCAGACTTATAGCATCTAAGGTACCTGCCACATAACAATTTTGCATATCAAAAATACACTTGTTTCTCATCACCCATATTCCCCCACAGGATGACAATCCACAAAGTCCTTCATGCCCTTTTAATGCTCTTGTTCCCCAGCATCAGCTCCATGTGCTGCCTAAGATTGCTCCTTCCATCAACATGCAGTACACTTGGAATCACAAACCAGCCGTAACACCCTTGCCAGATTCGGTATGATACAGGACATGCAAAAAAGAGGTGCTCTGAAGTTTCTTCATTCCAGCCACACATTGAACAGCTTACTCTCATGGGTAAGCCATTCCTCATTAGTATCCAAGCCAATCCGGACATTTTTGTAACATTGAATTAAATGTCAAGCATCAATCATCAGATAATTTTGACGACACCATTTATATTTTCTTTTCATAACCAGTCAAGTACCCAAAACAAACCATTTTTTATGCACTAAAAAAATGCAATTGTGATTAAGCAAATAGAAAACCTCCCAGTTATTGCGTTAAAATTGTAAAACATTATTTTTATCAATCATTCTTGGTCGATTCAATCACATATGTATGTATGTATGTATGTATGTATGTATGTATGTATGTATGTATGTATGTATGTATGTATATATATAAGATTAAAAAAAATAGCAATGCCTTACTTAGGAATTTTTACTTAATTGATAAAATCAGATAATAAAATTGAGATGTTGACGCCTTTCTTTTTTATTTTTTTAGATTCCATTGGTCTCCTAAAAGCTATATCTGATGAGGTACCTTTACCAAAAATGGGATAGTGACAACATGTGTTATGGAACTCACTGATGAGCTTATGAGTTGTGAGATGAGCCAAATCTGTCTCTTATTCTAAGTCCCAAAATTACAACAGCTCATAAAGAAAACACATGGCATCATTAGTATACACACCATGATTTGTATGAAAAACAATTAACCATTACTCAAACTAACTTATAATATAAACATGTGAATGTGCCATCCAAAAGCCTAAATCAGCTTATGATAGATAGAATAAGAGACAGATTTGGTCCAACTCACAACTCATCAGTGAGTTTCATAACACATGTTGTCACTGTCCCATCTTTAGTAAAGGTTACCTTATCAGATATAGCTCTTAGGAAACCAATGAAATTTTTTAAAAAGTGTCAACATCTCAATTTTAATTTTTTTACCTGGTTTTAAAAACTGATGCACCATTTGATCATCTTCTTTTTCTAACCATTGGATTTATTAATAAAATAAACTAACGGTTAAGATTGAAAGAAGATAAATAAGTGAGAAAATAAATTATAATTAAAATGACATTCTTCACCCTCTTTGAAAATCCTTCATCCTTTTGTTTCCTGTTCGGCACAATCCTTTCTCCACCATTCTTATCACCCTACCACTGTCCCAACAATGAGCTGTTGCACCATTGCCGCTGCACCCTTGGCCACCACCACCATCTCCATTTCATATTTAATGTTTCCCACTGCATTAATCCCCTGAACTCCATCTACAATCTAAAATTTACCCACATCTTTATTTTCATTTTCAAATCTGAAATCTAAGCTCCACATCTGGAATTTCAAGAACGGATTCCGCAAGCTTTTGCAATAACAACATCCTTGGCCACCATGCATTTACAACCATCGATTGTTTTTTTTTTTTTTTAATATCTAGTATGAAGGGTGGCAGATGGAATGACATCTGATGATGGAGGGGGAGCCGAATTGGGTGTATGGAGTTTTGGCTACGGGCATAGAAGGAGAGGGTTGCAGTTGTGAGTGGTTGTTGAAGGAGCTGCAGAGGCACCGACGAGGAGAACGAAGGTGCCGGTGATGTGGCGCGGTGGTCAGTGACAGCGGATGGTAGTTGGTGACGCTGATTAAGGGTGGGGATGAGTGGGGTTGTAGGTAAGGGGTGAGGATAAAATAGTGAATGAGCATTCAAACTCACAAATGGTGCATCAGTTTTGGAACATTGGAGCATACACAAGAAGGCAAAAGTAATAAGATTAGAGCCTCAACCCTCAAGCAAAGATGATAAATAAATAGCATGCTACATATTATAAACATGCTTTAAAAATACATCAAGTAAATAATCTAAGTATGATAGACTACCAAGCAATACCTTCTGAAGAACATAACCATCAAGTACCGGTGCAACTGTAGTTGATCCTCCACCACTGAGTATTGAAATTTTGAAATAATAAACAAAACTACACATCAGCAATCCAGTATTGTGATTTTCGTATGTCAAATACAATCAATAAAAACAAATATAAAAAATGAAGGGTCAATTTATTATTTAATTACATGCTAGAAAGACAAAAAAGAAGACAACTGTATTGCACTATCTTCCAAACCATATTCACTAAGGCAATATTACCACACATAATAAAACCAGAGAAACAAATTGATAGTAAACAATTTCAAAGTCTCTTACCAGTCGATAACTAATGATGTAGCACGCCCTGATGCAAAAGATGTGAGAACCTGGTGGTAAGAAATAGTAATTCATTAACTACTTCACAGATTCATTGTATCATGCCAACAATATAAAATAGGGTCGTGGTAACGAATGCCCTAAGAGCACTTGTTAAGGAATACAAGTCGAGAAAATTAGCAATAAAATCTAAGCCCAATACTCCTTGATATATTAAACATGACATTTTCCTAGAAAAACTTACTTATTTTGCTTCCTTAACCAATGCCCTTAGAGCACTGGTTAGCATTTTCCTATAAAATATATACTTTTTGTACACTCTTACTTCTCCGCAAAAATTTGGATGCAAAAGGCAGAAAAAGGATATATCACTTACAGCATTCTTAGCCAAAAACAATGCAGGTACTTGGTACTTTTCAAACATAAGCTCTGCTGTCCTGCCAAATTAACAACAAAATGAAAATTACAAAACCTAAGAACTGATGACTTGAACCAAACTTTACTAAACATGAAATAATATAATAGGGTATACTACTAAAAGCCAAAAACCAAATGATAAGGGGGAAGCACTGTTAGAATACCTTTCTCTCTGTTCTTGCGTGTTAGAACATGGTTCGGCAAGTAGCATTGGACGCTCTTTGGGATCAACCAATAAGCATTCCCTGAAAAGCAGTTAATTATAACTTAAGAGATGAAAGAGAACAAAAAATAAGATGAAATTTATAGACAGTATTTAACACAAGAATGGATAAGTACCATCATACCGATACAACACAGATATGTCTTGGCATAAATGGGTGTATATCATGAATGATGAATTTTATTTTATTTTCTGATAAAATGTATAAATCATTAAATATTCTCAAACAAATTGAGTTTTCAATTCTCTTTTACTATTTAAACAAAAATTGACTACTATTGGGGACCATTTCATTCCAAAAGAACAAACAAGAAATTCCTAAGAACCTTAACAAATGGCAACCACATATACTATATCAAAACCAAATGTAACACAGAAAATGATGATCCTACAATGCATACTATAAACAGTAAGCAGTAACAACCTCAAAGCATGATCCCAAATGTTGTCTACAATATTCCAGTCGACAACAACTCCATTTTTTAATGGTGACAATACCTGATAGGCATAACAGAAATAGATATCTTAAATTATTAATTTAAAAATAACTGAAATAATTAATTAAAGCATAACCTAGAAGATGTTTCAAAGTGTCGCTGTCACCTCCATATAATCCCTGCGGTAGCCTAAGGACTGAGATCCTACATAAAGTTTGCATTTTCCTTTGGTGTTGTCTGCATCAAGATTCTTAGCATTGTTTTGAAAATCCACAGCCGCTCCCAACTTCTCATCAATGTCCATTTGATCAATAGCGCCAACAACCTAAATAAAACCACGCCTCGATAACATAGGCATTAGAAACATACACCAGATGCGTGCCACCATGTGATATAAATTTTCTATTAAAAGATGTATATGATTGAATGGAGGTAAAGCGACACACACATATGAAAATCCTTGAAATACTAACAGTACATGTTAAACTGAAAATACAACAGAAAATTAAACTCACATCCCTTGCGCTTTAGCATAGTTAAACCCAGCACCCTTCTTATTTTAAATAATGTATTCACCCCTTGAAGCTCATGTTATCATTAAACATACCCAAGGCTTATATTGACATCAAAATTTGCATGCCTAAAGCATAAACCTCAATGACGACCATGTAATTTCTAAAACAACTGGAATGCGGAGAAGTGTCATTAAGGGAAATTAGTGTAATATCTAAGATAAGACGATGTCCAGTGTAACAAAATCAAATCAAGCATTAGGACAGGCCAGTGTAATTTTTCCAAAATAAACTTTTTTTTTCTCAATCTTCACAACCCTTAAGGCTCCTCTCAAGTCCTAAACTTTATTCAACGCCAGACACAGAAAGTCTCCGTATAGCGTGCAAGAATCGAAAATCCTAAAATAGCACCAACAATAACAAACAACACCTAATTGTGATCATCAAATCAAATCATCAAATTACACTTTACAAAAACACACCAAAAGCTAAATTTATTTAAAACTCGAGGTACGCCAGTCGCCGCCAACAGCTAAAAACGACGCACATCATAATTTTACGACCGAAATTAGAGCATAGGGTTTAATTCAGAGTGAGAGAGACTTACAGAAGGAAACACAGCTTTGGGAGCATCTTCTCCAGCGTAACCGGCTTTGCAAGTGTGGGACCCAAGGTCAATCACTATAGCTGACACTTCGTCTGCAAATTTAAGAAGCAAAATGGGAAAAACAAAATTTGCAATGGGAATGAGACTGAGAGGAAAATGGTATAAATTGAGTACAAAAAATAGGAAGGAAAAGAAGAGAGAAAGAGAGAGGTTTTGGAACACTTACCACCTCCATACATGGCTAGGGTTTTGGGGAGACAATGCGTGTTCTTCAGGAATGGTTTCGATTATTCGAATATTGAGAGTGGAAGGTGCAGAGAAGAAAAAGAGAAAGAAGAAGAAAGTGTTCACTGTGAAAGAGAGAAAATATATAAATTCAAATAACAAGGAGCACAGCCTAGTTGACAGATAGTTGCTTCCTTAGTTATCATGTCAGTGATTTGATCACAGTTGTGATAAATATAACTTTCACTTTGGTCTCTAAATTTGTCGGTCACTTTCAGTTTAGTCCCTAAAATAGTTAAAAATGTTTTTTGGTCTCTGATATTGACAAAGTTGTTTCACGTTAGTCACTTGGCCCAACTTCCGTTGACGTTCGTTAGCAGTTGAGCGACCTGGCTGTCACTTGTTCACTTCAGCCCCTAATGTTCATTTAAGTTGTTCACTTTAGTCCCTAATATACAGCCCCTAATGTTCATTTAAGTTGTTCACTTTAGTCCCTAATATACATTTAAGTTATTCATTTTAGTCTTTAATCAACAAACAATATCACATAAATATTGAAAACACATAAATATTGAAAACACACAAAAATCAGTACACCGAACCAAGATAAAGAAGGTCAATAAGTTACGGTTTTGTATCCTTGGACCACATAAGAACCTCGAACCACATAAGAACTTAAGGTACATAGCTTTATACCTTATATTGTTACACTCTTACTATACTAACTAAATACAAGATTATAATTATCAAGAACAGAGAAATATCTTTGCTAATTTGTGACAACTACAGCTACCTAGCAGCTTCGCAGAATGATTAGACATTAGAGGAGCTAGTTTGATCAAGAACTTTGCAAACAATTCCCTAAAAAAAGTGCAAACAATTCCCTAAAAAAATATATCATTAAGCGGTGAAATTATGCTCGACAATGGATCAGCAGTTGAAGAATTTAACTCTTGCATAAATAAATGTCTCAAGCTACAAGGGTTGTTTCAAATTTTAAGTTTTTCTTTCTAAGAAACATTAAGCAAAGTCACCTCCTGAACCAGATTGAAGAAAAGATTACTTTTTTTTTGCAATTTAAGCCTTGAAACAAGCTTGTAAGCATATAATGTTTTCAAAAATCAAACACTAAACAATCGTACTTGATTAATAGTTTGCATATTGGTCCCCACATAAGATCAGTGCAAGGAACCATTTGGACTCTTTAGTCTTTATGGACGAAGAAGAAAAGGAGAATCATCAATTCGTTTAGATTCATATTAGTGTTGAAACTGGACACAACTATGAACTGGTGTTTTATGAAGAAAAAAAACATATTCTTCAAAGCTCAATGAGCCGCAGTAATAAATTCAAGTGCAAGGTATCAACAACAGTTTGATCAAAAGAGACCCAATAATGCACACACCAACAAACTACAAAATGCAAACAAAATTTACACTCACACCAACAAACATAATCAAACAGAAGGAAAATTGATTTCCTATGGTTTCCAGGGACCATACAGAGGAGGTTAAACAACAAAAATGGCTTTCAAAACAAAACAACAAATACAAACTACATATGTGAGATTAGGGTTTGTGTTACAAATATATTACACAAATAAACAAAAAGGGGAAAATAAAAACAATAAACCGTGAGGGGAACACAAATAAATATTCTACAACTACAATCACAGAATAGGGAGGAGACAATAGAAGCAATGAGGTTTTCAAAAATAGAAGGACAACAAAGAGAACACAAGACCATTCACAGATATGGTTTTCAAAACATAACAACAACGAATTCAGATAAGAGGTTAGAGACTAAAATGAATAACTTAAATGTCTATTAGGGACTACAGTGAACAACTTAAATAAACATTAGGGGCTGAAGTGAACAACTAACAGCCACGTCGCTCAACTGCTAATGGACGTCAACGGAAGTTGGGCCAAGGGACTAACGTGAAACAAGTTTGTCAACATTAGGGACCAAAAAGCATTTTTGACGATTTTAGGGACTAAAATGAAAGTGACTAACAAATTCAGAGACCAAAGTGACAGTTTACTTATTCTATATTGGTAGAAAATCGATCGTGAGTAAGGTCAAGATTGTTGCTACTATGGATAACATGATGATTTTGGTAGCAAATTTTTTCTCACAAACAAAATAGACATTTCTTATCGTCAGCCCTAATTGTCAATAATAAACATCTTAAATTAAATGAGTTCTATGAAAAATGATAACTTAAAAAGTTTTAAAGTATTATATCTTTAATATTAAAAAAAATACAACCACATCTAAATAATCCAATAAAATAAAAGGGTTTAATCGTATTTTTAGTCCTTTATCTTATTTTCAATATTCACTTTGCCTTAATCTATTTGTTTTAACTTATTTTGGTTCTATATTTTTTCTTCAAAAAATTCAATTTGATCATTCCGTCATAACAATGTTAGTTTTACACAGAATATTTATACTTATTATCGTTCCGTCGATAGAGTTTGACAAATATTCTTACGGCTTTATCAATAGAGCTTTGACTACCATCGTCATTCATATCTCTATCACATTGTCATATATGTTCATATCGATCAACTATCATTGCGAGCCAACTTGCACCACCATTGGCAAAACAACATCAATGTTCCGACCCTTCGTCGGGTAGTGGCCTGAAATTTTTCCAGATTCTGTCGACATGTCCCGATTTTGGGTAACGAATGTGAATATTTCGATAAAACTAAAATTGTTATAATGGAAAAATCAAACCGAATTTTTTGAAAATTTATAAATTCACATCTTGGTCCTTGATATTTTTTTCACTCTACCAATTTAATTCATGGAAATTTATAAATTCACATTTAGTTTGTTAAAATTCTTGGAAATACCAATTTAATTTCTCAAAATTATAATTCACACCTATTTATTCCCTCTCAAAATTTTCATGTTATTTCAAGAGGCCAAATTATACCTCCGAAAATATCGGGAGATTAAATATGAATTTATATATTTTCTTTTTTGTTGTGTGCTGATAGCCGAAGACTAATCTCCTTGAGGCATAGAGATTACTTAAGTGGATTTTGCCTTTATCAACAAAATATTTTTGACTAAACTGTCACTTTAGTCTCTGAATTTACACAACACTTTCACTTTAGTCCTTGAAATTAACAAATTAATTGCTTTTAGGTCCCTAACTTTGTAAAAAAATCATTCACTTTAGTCCCTGAAATTAAGCTTTTAGGTCCCTAACTTTGTAAAAAGTCATTCACTTTAGTCCCTGAAATTAACAAAATTGCTTTTAGGTCCCTGATTTTGTAAAAAGTCATTCACTTTAGTCCCTGCCTCTAACCCCCATCAACGTACGTTAACAGAATGATGATGTGACTGTTTGGGGTATTAAACCACATCATTTTTGCACAAGAGCCAAAATGTGGGCAAAACACAACCAAAAACTAGTTTCTTCATCTTTTAAATCCTATAGCTGATGGTGAAGATGGTCAAGAGGAGTTTTTAGGTTCTTTAAAACCATGCGTGGGCATAAACACCATTGACGATGCCTCTGTATTAGATGAGACTGATGCAGCTGATCTTGGGACCAGTGCAGCTGATCTTGGTCTGATAGGTAGTTTAGCCCTAACACTAGATGATGCAGCCACTTCATTTGGAGGTTCTGGATGGGAGAAATCTTGTGATAGCTGTGTTTGTGACATATCTATCGCATCTGAATGAGGAGCAACAACATTAGTAGTTGCAGGTGCAGGTGCAGTAGCATCATTAGCAACTACATTAGGATCAGAAGCAACATTTGCCTCTTGTGCAAAAACGATGTGGTTTAATGCCCCCAAACAGCCACATCATCATTCTGTTAATGTACGTTGATGGAGGTTAGGGGCAAGGACTAAAGCGAATGACTTTTTACAAAGTTAGGGACCTAAAAGCAATTTTGTTAATTTCAGGGACTAAAGTGAATGACTTTTTACAAAGTCAGGGACCTAAAAGCAATTTTGTTAATTTCAGGGACTAAAGTGCATGACTTTTTACAAAGTCAGGGACCTAAAAGCAATTTTGTTAATTTCAGGGACCAGAGTGAAAGTGCTGTGTAAATTCAGGGACTAAAGTGACAGTTTAGTCAAAACATTTTGGTGCAAATGGTTTTTTTAAAGTGTTTAAAGCCTAAAAAAGAAAAGAGTTAGTATAGTATGGTAGAGTTGTAACTTTGGTACTATGTACTATCTAAATAGGGTCGTCTCGGAACATGTGCGAGTATGTGCAATGTCAAAGGGTCCCCATTTTATAGGAGCGAGCCTTAATTTTTTTTTCTTATCATTTATACTATATTAGACTGTACTTCTAAATATTATAAAAGTATTACTAATTATTATTAATATTTTTAAAAATTAATATACTTAAATACAAAATCTTGTATAACAATAGGGCCTAATCTCATAAACTTTTGGTTTTGGGTTGAAAGTAAGAAAAAAATTTCACGGTGTATTTCGCGATAAAACTAAAGGGATAATAGAGATTTGCAAGTGAAACTCTTTCACTTTCACGTTACAAAATGAAAAGGGAACAAGTAATCCTATTATCAGTGCCAACAATCAAGCTTCCTTTTTTACTCTTTCACTCCCTCACGTGTTTCCAACTCCTACACGCAGTCTACTTCCACCCCTAATAAGAGCAGTAGCCTCGTAGCCTCACTCCCACTCCCAACAAGAGCAGTCGTTTCATAGTCTCGCTATTATAGTGTCACTCCCGACCATGTCCCTATTGCCGCAGACCCATACTCCCCGCACAGATTCGCAGTCCACCTCCATCCCCAACTGGAGCAGTCGCCTCGCAGCCTAAATGGATTGATGTTGATAGTCGTTGAGAATGAAATATTGGAGAAAGTTGAATACAAATTAAAGATATAATTGATGATTTTGTTTCAAAGAAAGCTAACATAATGATACTTTTCAAGTGAAAGTTCAGATTTAATTGGGAAAGTGAGTTGGGAAGTTATATAATAAAACATTTTAAATATAATGATTATTTAAATGAAATAATTTTTTCACAAATTATTTTACCTTTTTTTAAAAAAGGAGGTCTCCCTATTTATTTTTGCACAGGGCCATCGAAATGTTTTAGTTGGTCTTGTCTCTAATGTGCAATACTAGAATCAAGGCCACATAATAATCTTCAACAGTATAAGATGCAATTGAATATAGATTCAGAATTAGAAAGTTATGCACAATATCTTTAAGGTGTAGCAGAATGGGCAACACTTTCCTTTAGGCTTAATTCGCCACCACCTATACCAAAGCTTGAGTGCAATCTGGGTTAGTGGCGAATTTCCTACGTGATACAATGAAGAACCTTGAATATGATTTGCACTCTATAATAATTGTGTTTACTTCATGATAATTCACTTTTGTGTTTTTTATGCACTTAAAGGTAAAGTCAAGTGAATTTGGGATGTTCTGAAATGTAGATGGCTGTTGCCCTTTATTAGCATTTAGTGTTGTTTCACAATCCAACATAACTCTCCATTTATGAAAAATTTCATGATCAAACACATCCTCTCATCCGTGATGAACAATTACCTTGATAACTTTCCTTGTTTTTGAATTAATTCATATTACATATCTTTTAAATTTGAAAATCCCCCTCCCAAAACATAAAACCACCATGCATGTGTGCAATCTTTCGGTAGTTAGTCAAGCAATAACTTTTTTTTTTAAAGTATAGAAATCACTATAAAACATGTTTTATCTAATAAATACCAAAAAATCGCACATCAAAATAGGTAAACTTAATTGGAAAATAGGGTATTTGTACAATTTATGTGAATCAATAAACATGTGTTCATCAACTCTTAATATAACCATATCATTTTTTGGTAATTTAAAATGTGTCCTTAACATGCATTTAAAAAAACATAATCTATTGTTTTCACGCAATGAACTAATTCATTTTGGGGTATGTAGATGTCCCTCTCCTTAAGTGTCTCTCCTAAGAATTGAGCATTTGACCTTTAGCTTGATACCACACCTTTGGATCCAACATGATCGTAAACCTATAAATTTTAATTAGAATAAATTAAGAGATCATTTGATATATTAGATATGATAAGAGATACAGAACATAGTAGTATGTCATGATCATATCAAATTGTTATCCCTTGTTTGGTGAGTTATCAAGGTAGTATAGGCATATCCTGTTGACTTATCATTTCATGTTCACATAATATATTTTCAATCCTATGGGAAAAGATGTGTAAGAATATGAAGACAAGATGATGCAGTCTTTTTCTTCATACCCTTACACATTACCAGGCCCGGTCCTAACCTAATTTGGGCCCTAGGGTGAAAAAAACTTTGGGGCCCCTAATTCAAAAAAATAAAAATTATTAAAAGTAAATCAATTAAAAATTTAGTATATATACGAATAATCAATTAAAACAATGACAACAATCAATAATATAATTAATTATTAAAAAATAAGATTTGAAATAATAAAAAAAGTTATTTAGTAAAGAGGTAATAAAATACCTTTTTCATGTTGGATTACAAAAGTAAAATTTATTACTTCATATATTTTTAAATTAAGTGAGAAAATGAAAAAAATAAATTAAATTATTATGCTAAAAATCATTGATAGTTAAAAAATAAAAAGAGCTTGCAATTATTAAATTTTTTTCCAAAAATAAATGTACCATTAAAAAAATTATGGGCCCCTAAATTTTTTGGGCCCAGAGCGACCGCCCTTATCGCCCTCCCTTAGGGCCGGGCCTGCACATTACCATTGTTGCCTCCACTACCACCATCACCACAACAATGCCATAGTTATCTAGTGCACACCAAACACTAGACAAGATAGAAATTATATTGCTCATATATTGCTCAAATTCTATGATGCTCTTATCGTATCATTGGCACCAAACAAGCCCTAATAGTATTAGTGTCGACCAATCATGTAATTAGAAATCTTTTACTTTAATTTTTTTTAATAACTAATTAAAAAACAATACACAAGTGGAGCAATGTGTGATATTAAGTTCATTTTCTGTGAGCTTATCTTTAAAGTGAGAACTTGAATGTGTTTTTACCATTGATTTGATTTAGTGCATATCAATCTCAATTCACTAAATGAATTAAGTGTATATACATCCTCACTTTATTAATGTAGATTCATGTTTTTTTAAGAGTTTTTCTTCCATTGTATTATTGTTTAGCGATGTAAAAATCTTTACATTATTAATAGTACGTCATATTTAAGAAGATTTATGAAATTTTTTATCACTTGATCAATTTCTTTGTCCACCAACAAAATGTAACAAATCTAACGGATACAACTATCACTCACTAATCTTTTAGTAGCTAATAAATGGAAAATGAGATCAAACATGAAAAAACTAATTATCCATTGCTAATTCACACTTCACATTCCATATTTGGTCCTTTTATCTCTTGAAACCTCTCAAATTCGTGTGTGTGTGAAAAATAAAAAAAATTATTGTGAATCTGAATGTACTATTTTTTTTCCAACATTGTGTACTGTCTATGATTTAGTGTCAATAAAAAATTTTCTTTTCGCATCCTCACCATATAACTTTCCTTCTCATTTTCTCATGCCAATGCTACTTTCTATTATAACCTTGTCAACAAGTTTTTCTTCTTCAAAATTTAATAAAAAAAACTTGTACAAATATAGCAAAAGAAATCAGTGGTGACTAGAGCAGTTGGCAAATGGGATTGTCGCTACTTAAACAAGTGCATTGTCAGAGATTCGTTATTTGATTCTTGTGAATATAAGAGGCATTGCTGGGAGAATTTCCCCAAAGATGAGTCAGTACCCAAAAAAATTAGTCGCCTTGCTAGTATGGATATATAACTTAAAAAAAAAAAAAAAAATAAGAGAGTCCATTAGAATTATTCACTTCAATTTTTTTGTTAGCCTTAGTTTTTTATCACATGAAAGTTACATTATTTTATAAAAGCAATTTATTTCTTTTTGCACATTTCTTACTTCAGCGTTCTTTCTTGCCATGTAACATGCATTTTACTAGGTATGATATATTGTGTAAAATTAAACTTAAAAAGTTGAAACAATAAATGGAATAGAAAATAAAGGAAAAAGGACTGCAATAGGTTGTCGAACAAAAATTATATATAAATTAAAGTGTAATCTTCAATTTTTGTGTGGAAAGGCATCAAACATTGGGCAACCCGTCGTGGTATCATACACGTGAAAATCTCTTAGCAAGCACAAAACAACAATTACCCAACGGTTCTACATGACAAAAAATGCAAGTGAACCATGGATAGCGTGAAAAAGCGGGAGTTAATCCTTCGTAACTTAACATATGATGCTAGTTTGATCTCCTCAATGACACGTGCAAAGGAAGGCTTGCATGGCCCTGGCCTCTCTTCAATCTCTTGAAACGCGTGACAACTAAAATCATCATGATTCCTAACACATTATAAATTAAACCCCATTGCTATTTCTCAAACTCCATGCCTCTACAGCAAATCACTTTCCTTAACAATCTCTCTTCTCCTTCATCATGCAGTTGCTACTTCCTCTGTATACTCCGCCACTGTTCTTCACATCACACCTTCACTCCACCAAGCACAAGAAGTCCCCTCTTTCAATCCCGTACCAACCCTCCAACAAAAAGCCCAGTTCAACCGAGTCCAAACCACTTCTTCTTCTTTCTCCCTCTCATTACACCCAAGAGACTCTATTTTTAATCCTCAACATAATGACTACCGAACCTTGGTTCGCTCTCGACTACAAACCACTCACATGCAAAGAAAAAGAACATGAAATGATGTCGTGTAACAACAACACGTGTCTGTACTTTGTCATGTACGGTGACGGGTCTTTAACCAAGGGGGATTTTATAACTGAAACGATGTCGTTTGGCTCGACTAGTTCAGTGAATCGGGTTGCCATAGGGTGTGGACATTTTAATACCGGTTTGTTCCTTGGATCAGCCGGGATTCTAGCCCTCGGAAGTGGGAAACTCGCTTTTAATTCTCAGATTAAAGCAAAGTCATTTTCTTATTGTTTGGTAAATCGTGACTCGCGTAAATCGTCTACTCTTGAGTTTAACTCGCCGCGACCCGCTGACTCGTTAACTACTCAGTTACTAAAAAACCCAAAACAGAAGATCTTCTACTATGTGGGATTCACTGCAATTAACGTGGGAGGCCAAAATGTTGCCATTCTCAGGACTTCAAACGTGCACATGGGCCACCACTGTTTGACACATGTTTTGATTTTTCAGGCTTGAGTGATGTGCTTGTGCCAACAGTGTCATTCCAGGTTAGTGATGGGAGGTTGTGGACATTGCCTGCAGAGAACTATATATCTAATTTCTGTGGACAAAAATGGAACCTACTGCTTTGCTTTTGCACCATCATTTTTTCCGCTGTCGATCTTAGGGAATATCCAGCAACAGGGGACACGTATCTCCTTTGATCTTGAAAATTCTATTGTGGGGTTCTCACCTCAAAAGTGCTAAACATGTCATTACATAATAAATTGATTATAAGTTATATCAATAATAATGATGATGAATTATAATTGCTTATTTAGTTTGCAATTTATGCCATGAATTGATGCTTCATAGACATACATTTTTACTTATGCATATACTTGACATTAATTATTATTAGTTAAATTCCCAAAATTTTCTACAAATAATTTATACTTGTGATCAAAATTTTTATGAAATTCAAATAATCATGTGACTAATGAGTTTTCAGCAAATATATTAAATAGGAGTTATGTAGAAGAAATTTCAAAGCCATAAGCTTGTAAAGATTAGCGTGCAATGCATTTTTGAGATTGGGTGCCATTTCTATTCATTTAAATCGAAAAAAATACACGACCAAAGATAAATTTTTTTAGGTGAGCTTATATGTAAAATGAGAAAATAAACTTTTTTTTTTTACGTTAGATTCTTCACAAAGTTAAAATGTTGATGCTTTAGCTCATCAAAGATGTATACCTCTTACTTGCTCACTAATTTGATTTTTTTAATTTTTTTAAAAGCAAAATAATATTATAAGAATAAAAAAAACATTAAGAACTATCCTCTCAAAATTATGGAAAAACCACCAAAACCCAAACAACGAAAGATAAAAACCCCAAACAGGAAGAACCAACGTCAAAACAAAGAGCCCAAAACAAGCACCAGACCGAAAGAAGTAACCAAACAAACATAAAAAACCCAAAAAAAAAAAAATACCCTCAATAAAGAGCACAAGATGAGAGTTAGTCTACAAACCCTCACTTTATCCCACAAACCCCATTTTAATGGTGCAATGTCTATTATACCCTTCAACCTTCAAAACCAAAAAAAAAGAAAAAAGGAAAGGAGCGACGACACAGCAGTCCTTAAGCAAAACCTAATCTAGAGACCGGTCCTCCTTCACTTCGACTCTTCTTCCCAGCGACGACACAACAGCAGTCCGCGACGGCACAACATCGACACAACAGTGATGGCACGACACAGCAACGACAGCAACGGCACACAAGCGACACCTCTTCCTCGTTGAGTCTTCTTCTTCATGGCGGCACAGCAGCACCACGCCATCCACCTTCAAGGCTCCAAGCTCGACGGCCACGCCATCCTCTCTGTTAAGTGGTGTCGCATTTTCTGGCCACTGTCAGATGCTTCTTCTTCAATTCTTCTCCTCATGCATTTATAAGTGGACTTCTTGTCCTCTATTTTTAATAAAATTTTGGTTCATAAAAATAAAATAAAAAACCAACTCTGATATGGAATGTGAGGAAGAAGAAAGGAAAGGAGAGGAGGAAGAAGAAAGGAAACCAACGTGAATGAGGGAGTGGAGGGAGTTGAACGGTTAGTGTGGGGTTTGGGAAATGAGAGTAGTTTTGGTATTAATTATAAAAGTGGGGTTTGGGGGATAAAAGGAGGGTTTGTAGACTAATTCCCGCACAAGATTACAAAGAGAAGCACGTCAAGGACCACATTGAAAGAAACTTCGTAGATGATTGAGCCAAGATTGAAACGAAACCACTTGAAACCAGATACAAGCAACAAGTAAAACACCAAAAAAATGAGAGCTTTGAAAAACCAAATCACCGACAAGCATATGAAGATAGAGCAGCAAAAAATATAGATTTGACCTTCTTTGTTTATATCTTTCAAGGGCTATTTTGTTTGCATATCATTGATTTCCTCTTCATCCCCATCATAAACTAAACCTAGAGATTTACCCAATTTACATGTTTCATTCATTTCTTCTCTAAGCAGCATAATCCTTGCCAAAGGAATGCTATCTGAATCTAACAAATATTCCTTGAATGCAAGTCTTTTTTCCTCTTAATAAGATTCATCTTCATTGTTGGAGCATCTTGGATCCTCTTTAGAAATATTCAACATATGATGATGATCAAATATATGATTATTCTTTTTTCCTTTTACCTGAACCGATTTTGATTTAACCTTTGTTGGTATCTGGGGATAAAAATCACTAATTTTATCACACTTTTTTAATTTGCTTAGGCCCTCAAAGAGAATAATATCTTTAATCTCCCTTTAACTTTGTTTACATGGTCTTACAAAAAAGCTTCTTCAAAAGGCCCGTCTGAGTGGCAATCATCCTCTAGCTCAGTAGTTGGGCTAGGCCCAGAAAAATATTGGCAACATACTTTTGTCTAAGAGTGTTGGAATTTCCACCCTTTATTATCCCCACACCTTATTTTTAATTAAGAAAAGATAAAAATGCCCTTTATTAAAAAAAAAAAAGTAGAATATGAACCCCATAAATTATCCATGAACCTCATTCCTTCCTTTCAAAGTAACCCTACTCCTTTCATCTTCATCATGCTGAAGATATACCATGTTCCATGTGTGAATTTTTCAAAGGCACTAAAAATATCTCCACACCCACAACCTTTCAACTTTCCACAATTTTTTTTTTTGTCTTCCTTTGCATCATATTTCATTGTTTGGTTCGTCCCTTATATGTTAAGGTACTTTATTATTTTTTCACTGTTTGTAACGTTTTCGACGAATCAGTGTCGGAAAAAATGTTTTCAGACACGGGATTCTCAGTAATATATAAATGGCCATGTTTCCGGATGTCCAGTCTCGGAAAATTGTTTCCAACACAGGACTGTCGGAAAAATTATTATATTCAAATCTCATTTTTCCAAAAAATAGATCTAAAAAATAATCAACTTTTATATATATATATATATATATATATATATATATATATAGCCTAGGACATTTCCGAGAGTCGGAAATGAAATTTTCTGAGACCCTTGAGTCAGAAAATTTCATTTCTGAGACTGGTGCGTCGAAAATATGAAACTCATTCCTATCACATACTAATATACATAAAACTCAACAAAAAAAAATGAACTAACCTACACAAAACTAGGGAAAATCCTAGCCCTAAACAAACCAAACAAATGAAACTCCAAACCCTAAAACAGAGGAGTGAAGAGAAATAGAGCATGTGAGACCCATAATTTTACCCAATTTATTTGTGATATTTTTTACTTTTTTGATTTTCAATTAAATTATTTGATGATTTATGATACCTTGATTTATAAAAATATTGTTTGAAGTTGTATGTTTATATATTTATATACACACACACACACGGGGGTATCTATA
Source organism: Crotalaria pallida (assembly GCA_037953625.1). Taxonomy (NCBI): domain Eukaryota; kingdom Viridiplantae; phylum Streptophyta; class Magnoliopsida; order Fabales; family Fabaceae; genus Crotalaria; species Crotalaria pallida. The sequence continues at coordinate 96,693,521 of CM075655.1, forward strand.
TACATATATGCATAACAATGTTTTCCTTAATGAATTTAAATTGTATTCTTAGCATGAAAAGATTTTTATAAGGTATGGTATTTTATCTTTTAATAAGAAATGATTTTTTTTAAGGATTATAGTGTTATATCTTCAAAAATTCATATCTTTTTAACCGTAAGTCCAAAAATTACAAACTTTATGTCAAAACGGTCGTATTGAAATTTAGATTATGAAAATTTAAGGTTTTGGATTTTATTCAGCAGTTTTCGAATTTTTATTCCTGCTACTGTAGAATTCGATTTTTGTTATTAATAAGTTTGGGAATGCATTTTTAAGTCATTAACGAACTCTTTGACCAAGATATATTTTACTTGTATGAGAAGCTTATTTTTTGAGCTCCCATTGGGTGCAACGTCCAGACCTTTTATTTTTCTTTTATTTTTGAAATTTTTATTTGTTAAAATATTATTTGATTGGTTGATAAAAGTGACAATTTAATAATGATGGATCAAAGTTAGTATACAGTGATGGTGCATCGTAGCACAGATAACTTTGTGATGTACATCCCAATCGCACTGTCTTCGGTCGTGCTTGATTTTTTAGTTGCTAGCCATGTGAATGATGTGTCATGGTTGCGAGCTTTGTGGATTCCACTGTATGTAGGGAGGTGTTTGTTCGTTTTCTTTTAGTGGTCGATGCCTGTTAGAAGCACGGCTTAGAATGGGTCGACCAATGTCAGGTTAATAAAGATAAATCTTTTTCTAAGAGACTTAAAATGCTTAAAAAACTTAAAAGCTTAATCTTTCCTAACTCTGCGTTGAGAGAGAAGTAGTGGAGAGGAAATATATCGAATACTTGGAGGTTAGTGCATCCCTTCGAGTGGTGATTGCGATAGGGGAGGGAAAGGAAGGTGAACGTCAAGAAGCCTTGAGCGCCTCCCTAGGCGGGACAACGTTGCAATGATCAAGTTCATCTGCTGGGCATTGATCGTATCGCGGACTGCAACGCGAACTAGGGACAGAGCTGTCGCCCCCTTGAGCAAATCGGAGATGGTCGAGAGGGAATCTGAATCGAGGCTAGAGGTCACTATTTTTCTTTCTGACCAACCGTGCGTGGTCCACTTATTATTTTTATCTGCTGGCCAACAGTGCGTGATTTTGGCTGGTACGTACCCTTTGATACTCTATGCCGGCGTGGTTAGGATTCTTGTGCGTCCCATCTGCTTTCCGAACTAGGTCGTGATTGGATAATGAAGAGGAGATGTAACGTGTGTGCTGACTTTTGTTTCCCCTGCCTCAATGATTTTCCTCCCTAAATCATTGATGGCCATATAGTGTTCTGTGATTAATAAAACTAAGAGGAAATCAATAAGAGTGCATTGAAATGATGTTATGTTATGAGGTGAGGCTATGTCATGAAAGAGTATGATGATATGATAATATTGTTGTTATGTTATATGCTATTGTAAAATACTTGTTATTGTTTGTGTGTATATCCTAATGTGATCCCCTAGAGTAAGTCCATGCCGTCGACGATTAATTCGTTCGGATCACTTACTCTCTCTTCTTCTTTCTTTCTGGTCTATCTTTCTTCATGGTTGGAAATTAGATGGCAGACAAAACTACGAGTCTGGTCATGTCGCCTCTCGTGGGGGGCCAATGTGTTAGATCACACGAGGAGATTGTTAGATCCGATGAGAAGGTTTTGATAATGACAAAGGTTTTGAACAAGCTACAAGTGTTTGTGATCAAGCTCAAGTATGAAGAAGTTCATCAATCAACAACAAACACCAAATGATGAAGAGAGATCAAGCTCATGAAGATTCAATTTGTATTTAATTGTAATATTTTTAGTTTGAGTCTTTTATTTTTGATGAGTTTGGGTAGAGTCTTTAGAGGGTAGTGAATCTCTATCAAAGTCATGATTATATCAAAATTGGAGTTTTCACTTAACCTAAAATCAATACGTGGTTTAAAGGTTTGAAAGGAAAGGTTTAGTTTTGAGAAAACAAGTTTTTAATTGAATTTAACAGTGGCTAATCGATTAATGGGTTAGGTTAATCGATTAACACACATGTTACAGTGGTTAGTCGATTAAGCCAAGTGTTAATCGATTAAGACCTGTTAAACTGGTTTTTAAAATATGTTTTTCACTTCTCAAAATCAGTTTTTAATGATCCTAACTTTTGGGTATTCTATATAAACCTTTTCCTAATCATTGTGATTGTCAAGTATCATTTTTACATCAATTTTACAAAGATCAAGCCACACTATTCTCTCTCACTTTCATAGATCAAAGATTTCAACTTTTACATTCTTTGATCAATAATCTTTGAATCTCTCATGTTGATATTTTCATAGCTATTGAAAGAGATTCATAGGATTGTTATTGTTTTCAATTTGGTTGTAATCATTGCAAGGAGGCAAACATTCTACAACACAAGGAAGCCTTGGTAGTTGTTCATCAAGCAAAGTTATCTTGGAAGTCTTGTTGTGATGACAAGCAAGTAGAAGCCTTGGTGTGAGGTATCATCAAGCATTTGGAAGTCTTGTTGGGTTAACAAGCAATTTGGAAGACTTGTTGCGGGAATATCGACAAGCAAGGGAAGAGGTTAGATTAGATTCAATAGGGTTGCAAGACAAGAGTGTGGTATCTCTTGGAGGCTATCAAGAAGTGAGTCTTGAGAGGCATTTGCTTGTAATTTGAGAACTCTAATTCCTCATAGTGAAGAATCTCTCTTGCTTGAAGAGGGGACTGGATGTAACTTTCAATTCCATGTTGAATGTTTTGATAATGACAAAGTGTTTTGAACAAGCTATCATGTGTTGATCAAGTTCAAGTTCAACAAGCAACAACAAACATCAAATGAAGAAGAGAGAAAGCAAGCTCATGAAGACTTAGTTTGAGTGTAATTGTAATTGTTTTATCTTTTGCCTCTCAAGCTTCTTAGGTCTTTTATTTGGGTAGATTATTTAGAGGGTAGTGAATCTCTATCATAGTCATGATTAAATCATAATTTGAGTTTTCACTTAACCTAGAATCAATAGGTGGCTTAAAGGTTTGAAAGGAAAGGTTTAGTTTTGAGAAAACAAGTTTCTAAAATGTGCAGTATGGATTTAATCGATTAAGGATGAATTTAATCGATTACTACTCGATTAAGTGAAGATTTAATCGATTAAACACTGCTGAACTGGTTTTTTAAAATACGATTTTCACTTCTCAAAATCAGTTTTCAAGTGCTACAACTTTTGGGTATTCTATATAAACCATTTCCTAACCTTTGTGATTAATTAGAACAATTTCTTAATCAATTTTACAAGAATCAAGCCACTCTATTCTCTCTCAATTTCAAAGATCAAAAGCTTTCTATTTCATATTCTTTGATCAAGAACCTTTGAATCTCTTATTGTGAATTGTCATAGCTATTGATTGAGATTCATAGGAGTGTCATTGTGTTTTCTATTGTGTTGTAATCTTTGCAAGAAGGCAAGCCATCTACAACAAACAAGAAGCCTTGGTGTTTCGATTATCATCAAGCAAATCTAATTGAAGAAGAAGAAAGTCTTGGTTGTGAATCAAGCAAAGTGAAGTCTTGGTGTGTGGATTATCATCAAGCAATTGAAGACTTGTTGTGTCGATTATCAACAAGGGGTAGAGGTTAGATTAGAGAGAAGATCAATAGGATTACAAGGCAAGGGTGTGGTATCTCTTGTAGGCTAGCAAGAAGGGAGTCTTGTGAGGCATTTACTTGTAATTTGAGAACTCTAATTCCTCATAGTGAAGAATCTCTCTTGGTTGAAGAGGGGACTGGATGTAGCTTTCAAGCGGATGAAAGTGAACCAGGATAAATCACTGTGTCGTATCTCTAAACCCTTAACTCTTTACATTCAAGTCATTGATCGTGTTCTTGGTTGAGAACCTAGAAAAGAGTGATTTTCATAATTGATTGAATTGAATCTTTATTGTTCAAATTAACTTGGGGAAAATCATTTTCATAACTAGGTAATCAATAAGAATATAGGTGTTAATTGTTTCCGCTGAATCTCTGATCTTACATGTTGATTGATTGATTTTCGTATGCGATTGAAAAGTGATTTTTCAGTTTTCTGATAGGTTTAATCGATTAAGACAAGCCTTAATCGATTAAGAGAATTTGGACTTTCAGGCTTAATCGATTAAAGTTCAGGTTAATCGATTAAAGGCTGTATAATTTGCAAAAATCATTTGTTTTGATTGTTTCGATTCATTTCTTTCGAAAATCTTTCAAGGTTTCTTTTACACCTATTCAACCCCCCCTTCTAGGTGTGTTCCTAGGGTTCCTTAGTTGTTTCAACCACCAATTGCGGTTTCCTCAAAAAGGGAAGAAGAAACGGTTGAGGAAGGTAATGCAAGTGGGTTGAAGGTGGAAGATGAGGTTGGAAGAGGTAGAAGGTTGAAGAAAAGTGGGGGAAGAACAAACCGTTGGAGAGAGAAGGAAATTTTAGTTCAAAAGGGGTGAAGGGTATTTTAGTCTTTTCCCATTAAAATTGAAAATTCCCAAACATCCTCTACATGTGTAGCTTTAATTGGTTGTTGCCTATTAGTTCCACCTTCATCCATCATGTTAGAAATATTAGGTTTAAAAATCCTAGCGGAAAGCGCATCTAGTTCATTCTCATTAACATCATTGACAACACCAACAGTCGCACCCGCTTCTAAAGCATTCAACGTTTCGATAAGTGAGTTTGCCATAATAGAGTCGACAGTAGTTAATGGTTGGTTTTCAATAGGTTGTTTCAAACTCGGAGTCTCTTCAATGACCTTCTGATGAGCATTATATTTCCCATTATTCTTAGCCTTATTTTGCTCCCATTGATAATTTTTGGTGTCTACTTGACATTGTTTACCATGATTTAGTGTTTTAGACTTTATTAGACTATTATTCCGAATTTCACTTCATTTGGATTATTTAGCTTAATTTAATCTATTATTATTTTCAGGTCACATTAGACACAAGGGCATTTTGGAAGTGAAGATTTAATTATGGAAGTGAAGACTATATAATGGAGTGAAGATTGTAATTTACCTTTAGGATCCTTTAAGATTTAGTTTATATATTTTAAGATTTAGTTTTTATCTATAGGATATTTTGAGATTTAATTTTCAGATTAGCTTTCCTTAGGATTTGGGCACGTGATTTAGGCCCGTTTTATGATTTAATATATAAGGCAAATTCGTGTACCTAGCAGCCATACCATTCATTCCACATTTTTCACTCTCTCTCTAGAAGAGAAAGCTTAATTTTACTATCCAAGCTTGTGGTAACTGCTAGGGTTTCTCTCTCTTCCCTTTCTTCACGTTTTTGATTTATTTTCTCATGCAAAGGCTAAACTCTTAGGTTATATCCCTTTGGTAGTATTGGCAAATTGGGCAGGCGGGCGGGAATGGGCGCATGCCCACGAATGCCCGCGTTTTTGGCGGGCATTAAATTTTTTTGGGCGAAAAATTCATGCCCTGCCTGCCGGGCGGCCCATTTAAATTAAAAAATGAAAAGCACATAAAAAACAATTAACAAACAAACAAAAAACACATAAAAAACAGTCAATGAAAGCCAAAAAAAAGAAGCAATAAATCTGAATTAGGAGCTGGAGGACGACATAGGCAAGACTGGAGGCAGGACTTTATGTTTGTGAGCTGGAGCTGGAGCTGTTCTGAGACTTTGTGAGTTTGTTTAGGAATTAGGAGTTAGGACTTAAGTCTATGAAAATTGCTTTTTAGCCCTCATTATTGACTTTTTGGCCCCCATTTCAAATTTTCATGGACCATAATACCCTTAACAGTGTTAATATTTCCGGTTTTATAAAACCGGAAAAGTCTTTCCGGTTTTACTGAACCGAAAAAAATCCCGGTTTTCCTGAACCGAAAAAAATCCCGGTTTTCCTGAACCGGAAGACTTCCGATATAATTAAACCGGAATACTTCCGGTAAAGCACAACCGGACACGACTCCTACGCAACACACTCACACCCAAAACACACACTTGACACTACTCACACAAGCACGCCTCTGCTCCTTGCCACTTCTTCTTCTCTTTTTTCCCTTCGGTTGTCTTTCCTTTTTTCCCCTTGGACTACTTCTTCTTCTCCTTGCCAGTCACCTCTTCTTCTCCCTTCTTCTTTCTCCCTTGGGTTCACTTCTTCTTTCTCCCTTCGATTTTCTCATCCCTTCCAGCCACCACTTCTTCTCTCCTCTGTCCCTTCCAAGCACCGATCTCCCTTCAATCTCCTTCACCAAGCAATGATCTCCTCCATCAAGGACTGATCACTCGTCCCTTCTCCGTCCCTCCTCCAATCTCCTCAACCAAGCACCGTTCTCCTTCCCTTTTGCACCGATCTTCTCCACCACTGATCTTCTCCACTAAGTGTCCAGTTGTGCTTTACCGGAAGTCTTCTAGTCCAGGAAAACCGGGATTTTTTTTCTGGTTCAGCAAAACCGGAAAGACTTTTCCGGTTTCATAGAACCGAAAATGTTAACACTGTTAAGGATATTTTGGTCCATGAAAATTTGAAATGGGGGCCAAAAAGTCAATCATGGGCCAAAAAGCAATTTCCTTAGTCTATAGGGTTAGTTTTTTTGCTTTTGGGCTTGGTTTTGGCCTTTTGGGCCATTTAGGTTTTTTTTTGCTTTTTTTTAATTGGCTACTAGGTTAATTTTTCACTTTTGGGTTTGTTTGTTTTTTTTTTTAATTAAATAATGGGCGACCCGATGCCCGCCCGAGAATGCCCACAAAAAACATGGGCAAGGCGGGCGGGCATTTTTTTAATTGGGCACAAAATCAATGCCCTGCCCGTAAAAATTTGCGGGCGGGCGGGCGGGCCCCATGGGCATTGGCCCAATTTGCCAATACCACCCTTTGGTAATGTATCACATACTCTTGAAGTTTTATACTTAATGTTATTTCGTTTTTATTCACTGTTTTCATTGCTTATTGATATTTATGGTTTGCTTAATTCCATTCTATAGAGATAGGTTATGTGTATGAATGCTTAATTGATGCAAACTCGTAAAAACTCCATGCTTTGACTTTTAATGCTTAATTAGAACTTAGGATTTGGTGTGTTAATTGATTTTCGCTTAGTTAATTGATTCTCACGGGTTGGACAATGAAGAGAACGAGATTGATCTTTCGTGACCGAGGATATAGAGTTGTGAACGGGAGTCAAAGGGGTTTATCCGCTTTTTATTAGTGTTTTAACTCATTTCAATTTAATTCTGTTTTCTTTTGGTATTTAATTATTCAATTCAAACCTCCCCCCTCCCCTTTTTTCATATTACGTGTACGACCTTTTGCTTGATGATAAGATATTCCTTGAGAGACGACTAAGGAGTCACTTCCTAGTACTATATTTCACTGTTATTTTATTTGTATCGGGTACGACCTCAATCAAATTTGGCGCCGTTGCCGGGGAATATCGGTTCTTGCCAAAGGTCATTAGTGTCGCAGTTAGTAGAGTTATTATAGTGTTTTGTGTCTGTTTGTGTCTAGTAATCAATTCTGATAACTAGTTTAGTTGCACTGTTTGCTGTTTGCTATTTTGCTGCATATCTGGTACTGTTTTATTGATTATGTGTGTGCTAATTAACATAGTTGTGGGTAGAATTTTTGCATAAAAATTTGTATTCACACTACTTTGATCATATAAAAAGGTTTTGATGCATCACAGTCACTCAGATTTGTACCAGTTGTGAATTTCAAATTTTTTTTTTCTAATTTTAGCTGCATGAATTTCAAAATACTGTAACTTTTGCGCAGTTTGTCGGAATTGAGCGAATTATATATTAAATAGAAGAGAATCTATGAGAGAGACCACGTGAGAGTTCTAACGTACATTTCACGGGTCATAACTCATAACACTAGTATATATTTCAAATCAGAGGGTGTATGTTGGAAGGAAAGAAGAAATAAAGAGCCAACTTTTATTCAACACATGTAAATTGGACTGCGCGAAAGTATCCAAGCTCAACTAGAAACTTAAATAAAATACATTAATCTCTCAAATTTAGGTAGTGATGATATGGCTTCAATGGCACTGCCTAAAGGCCATGCTGCTTCGACCTGAGCATCTTGATATCCAATTTCCTTTGCCACCTTAATCTCTTGCCATGGATCTAGGCCTGCCAAAAAACAAAAATAAAAATGGAAGCACTTAGTGCATGGAGACAAAATAGTTGGCTCACAATTTGTAGAGAATTTTTGTCAATTACCTATGAAGTAAAATAATGTTGATTTTTGTCCGCAGTTTGGTATTAAAAGTTCAGCGTGTTTTGGTTTTAGTCTTTAAAAGTTATTTTGATCGTGACTGGTCCTTAATTTTTCAAATATTTTGGTTTTGATCCAAAATAATTTATAGGGACTAAAAACAAAACACGCTGAACTTTTAGGGACCAAAAACATAAATAAGCCTTGTCTGTATATATTAAAAAATAAAATTTGGGTTTGTATTATGCAAACAAGAAAACTACTCCCTTCGGTCTTGTATAAGCTTTTTTTAAGACTTTTTTTTCTTAATATAAATTTCATTTTCAATTTTCAATAGCATTAATTACATTTTTTTCACAAACACCCTTGTTTACTAACATTTTTTAAATTTTCAATAATAATTACAGGAATACTTTTAAAAAAGTATACAAAATATTTATATTTCAATATTATCATCAATATTAACCAACTTTCTTAAAATGTGTGAAAATTGGTAAAAAAAACTTATAATAAGAACAAGAAGAAATACTAACTTTTATTTGCACCGATGACTTGCTTCTTATGTTTTGGTCCCTATATATATATATATATATATATATATATATATATATATATATATATATATATATATATATATATATATATGTAGTTTTATTTTTTTTTAGTCCCTTTGTTATTCCCTTCAATCAGCAATGCTGATTCAGCATATCACCAACCTTAAGATAGATAAGCAACTAACTTAGCTTTGTGTGAATCGTATTTCAAACTTTGCAAAATGTAAAAATAATTTTTTTTTATATGATGACCAAAATCAAAATACCCCTGCATTTTGGAGACTAAATATATTTAATATTTTAGTGGATAAAAATTATATATACTTCACAGAACTAGCCCAAAGTCAATTCAAACCTACCAAATCCATCAACGAGCACCGTATACTGGTATGTAAGATCCATGCAAACATATGGAAGTTTCTTTTCATCAAGATGTGGATAAGTGGATTTGGCATCCTCTAGTGTTAATTTGCAAACTCGCTTAGCAGCTATTTTATAATCCACAGGGTGAAGTTTGGCACTGGTCTGCTTAGGATTAACAATACCAACCTACATATATAAGAATAAGAAACATATAATTAGCTAGGACAGTGGAATATCATCAAAATTAAATAATGAACGTTCCTTGATTAAATAAAACAACAACAACAACAACAACAACAACAACAACAACAACAACAATAATAATAATAATAATAATAATAATAATAATAATAATAATAATAATAATAATGTATACATCTGAAGCCAGGTAATAGAAAGCTGAGGTAAGAACAAGATTCTTCTGCCCACTTCCACCTCCACCATTCCATATTCCATTAAAAGTGCAATTCTTTTGCTGACATGGCTCATTCACTTTGAGTGCCTTAAGAACAATGTTTCTACACTTATTGATGTTGGAGCCAGCACGGGAGGCAGAGGCCGTATAATTCACTCCTGCGTATGTGTAAATCCCTTCCCAGAAAAAAAAATCCACCTCATTGACATGTTATTTGCTTAGATAAGAAGAAGAATATAAAAAATTAATGACGTCATTTGTATATTATGTTTATTGCTTGATTTGTACATTATATTTATCATAAATTAATATAATAAACATATATTTCATGAATTTAAAAAACACATATTTTAATATACTTTCTTGCTAACTTTAATTTATGCTAGCTCTCAATGAGGAGAAATTGCAAAGTTGTATTAATGATGTGAAAATAAAAAAATATACTATTAAAAATCTAGATATTCAATGTTTTTAATCTAAATTAAAAAGATATGTACACTATTTTTTTTTAATATATAAGACTATTCTAAAGTGCAATTGAGTACAAGTTTAGAAAATAAATATGTATCTATTTTGGAGAATTTTTTTTTTTTTTAAACAATACCAAAACACCAGATTTGCAAACAAGTACTAGTGGCGAGGACAGTACTGAATTGTAAACTAATTTGGATTCACTTGGGTTTTGGATTCTTTAATTTCTCTACATTAACATTTTTCTAATTCACAAATTTTAGCTATTGGAGAATTTTAATGGTTCAAATTTAAAAAAATTTAAAGTATTCCAATGATTGAAAAAACTAAGTTAGAAAAAACCACACAAAGACCGAGTCCTTTCATATCATTTTTTCTCTCATGTAATGGTGCCTATAGAAGAGACATACACAAAAATTATACTCAAAATTTTGCAAATCCTGTGCACCAATTAAACTTATGTGTTTTATCTCTCTTCTCCCATGACCACAAGAAACAAAATTGGTTTGATGAGAGGATACTAATTAATCTACATGCATATTTGCAAATTATTTCCTAATGTAAAGGGAACTTTAGCATAAAGTAGTATCCATATGTGCACATAAATTTAGAATTATGTGTTTACCATCAAAGCCAGCTAATATGCAAGGGTTAGCAGAACCATGAGTGACCTTCAAAATCTCTGCACGAGCTGCTTCTTTACCATAGAGCAAGTAACTGAGAAAAATGTTATGACATAGTAATATAAGTTCTAAGACTAAGAGTGGCAGAATGGTTATTCACATAAGTTCTAATAGTGGCATATATGCTCTCAAAAGCATGGAGTATATCTATGGCTGCTCCGGGATGATTTGGTCTTTTCCAATGCGCATTGTGACTACTATGGAAATGATCCAAGTTAGATTATGGAGATGGTTTTCGGCAAAAGTGGTTCATCCTAATTTTGGTTTTACACAATGGTGCATTGATCCTAGTATCCTACTATGTGTATCACTAGTGCTTTAGCCTGATTGCATGTGCTTGTTGTAGTCCATTTGTGTATATGGGTGACCACCCTTTGTGCTCTAATCAATGCATTTTTGCTTATAAAAAAAAAAAAAAAAAACTTACATCTTACACGTGTGTGTGTATATATATCAGCTATCAAGCTAAGAATAATAATGAAGAAACCTGTGAACATAGAGATCATATTTGGTTCCTTTGAGTACAAGTTTCTTTATGTATGGATCCTCTCCATCCTTTACTTTTGGTGCATTTTCAGCTGTGTTCCTTGAAACTGCATATGCCATTTGCATTGATCCACCTCCAAGATCAACTACTCCTACTGTCTTTGAAAACCTTTTCCCCAACTTCCCCAATAGATAGTTAACTGCCACCTATATATATATATATATATATATATATATATATATATATATATATATATATATATTAGCATATGAAGAAATAATTGTCATTTTAAAAAAAACACATATCAAAGTTGTGCAATCAAATTAAATGGATACGTTAAAAAATAATAATATAAACATTGTAAACAAATTTTAGTATGGTAAATCTTACCCATAGGTAAGAACCTTCTTGGGTTCCATCAATAATAGCTACCGCATTAGGTTGAAGGTTCAAGATACTTCTGTTACCGAGCATATCCCTAACCTGATATGTAAGAGAAAACAAAAATCTTTTAAATTTAATCGCCAAGATATCCATTAGGAAAAAAAAAAGAGAAAATAAAGAATGTATCGATAGTGTAAAGGTTTTTTACATCAGGATCATCCACCATTCATCCGTTTATGATCGTTGGCTATGACTATTAGATTAAAGTAATACAAATGAATGGTGGATGATGGACTGATCGATGGTATAAAAAACTTTACACCGTTAGTGAATACCCATTAATTTAAAAAAAAAAAAAAGAATAGCCTAGATATAGTTGCTAAAATTAAACAATGAACAAAAAAATGCATAATGTAGTTCTTTAATTACCGCTTGCAATATCCTTTCAGCAGCATCCCCATCCAGTAGCCTTAAACCTGCAGTTGCCTGCATTGGCAAAAAAAAAATAAATCAGAAACATATTATATTTACTCCATTTTCATGTTGAATAGATTGTGCATATAAGTGTCTACCAAAGAACTTAAAAATGAACACTTTGTAACTGAATAAGTAAATATATACACTACTCTCGTAGGTGACAAACAGAGAGATTAAGAACACCTACCCCAAGCCTAACAGGTGTTATGGGTTGTAGATTCTCAGGGACAACATTTTCAGCTTCTTCTAAAAGTGGAATCAGAGATTCTGCAGCTTGTTTAGGATTTTTTGAGTAGGCACTCAAACCGGGTGTGATCTGCAATCAAACAAATAAGATGCTTAGAAGTGAAGAAAATGATAATTACTTTAATTTATATGTTACTATTTATTTATCTATGCTTTATATTAAATTTATTTAATTATTTTTGCTAATATGCTCTTGATATCTCTAGAGTTAGTAATTTCTTTCCATTATTACTTGTACACATCATCAAGATAACATTATTAAATAATTGAAAAATAATACTTATTATTGAAAAATATAAGATCAATTTGTTTTTCCGAATAAAATAGATGAATAGTACTTCCTCCGTTCCTTAATATTTGTCATTTTTTAAGAAATTTTTTATTCTTATTTATCTAACTTATTTAAAAGTTCAAGAATGTAATAAATGTTATTTTTTATGTTTATCATTATTTAATAGGTATTATTTAATAGGTATTAATTTACTTAAGTAGTGGAGGAGAAAAAGAAATAATTACAAAGATAGAAATAATATGTTAGGAAAAAAATCATTAATATATTGAAAATCAAAGTAATTATTATATTTTTTAAAAAGTGTACTTTCATAATAAGACGGATAAATAGCAACAAAGGATTAGGAAGTAAAAGAGTAATTAAATGAAATTGACATACTAAATTGCAATTTATGAAAGCAAAAAACATTGTCATAAAGATATCACACCTTATCAACCAACTCAAGATTTTTGCCTATGTGAAGGAGATCCAAGTTTTGGTCAAAATGAAAGACATGCACACGGCTACCAGTGCTACCAGCATCAAACACGACAGCATAAGAAGAAAGGGCTTCATCTTTGGGTAAGATGATCTTCCGATGATTGAGTAGGTTGTCATATTGTGAGGAAAAGACTCCAGGCATTAACAAAACTAAAAAGGTGACGAGGGTTATGAAATCCATGTTCGTAACCATTTTTCTAATTAAATGGTCACAACTCACAACTTAGGTAGCTAGCTCTAACTCGAAGGGGCACTTGGATGCACTAGGCCACAATATAGTAATATATATAGCTGGAGAAGGTGAACATAAGTCATAGTATAAAAAAAAATAAAAAATATGAGTGTGTGTGTATATATATATATATATCATAGATGAATAAAAGTTGATGATTTGAACATTTTTTTAATCAACAAGTTGATGATTTGAATTACATTATAGTGTGCACATGGCTCAACAAACACATGTGAAATATTTTATTAGTTTGTGTGCCGCGTCTTTTCCCATTGTACACAAAAAAAAAAAAAAAAAAAAAAAAAAAAAAAAACCTTCAAGTCGTCATAGCTAGACTAGTAAGACTCAACGTGAATTGTATGGCATGGCCAACATAGAGTAGTAATAGTTTACTTTGACTAACTACTAAATTCTTTTAGGTGTATAAGATGTTTTGTCATAGTTGAAGATTAATTTATTTTAAAGTGTAGAAATTATTAAAGTGGATTTTATCTAAATCAAAAATGTTCTTTTTCATACATATGATAGAAATAAAATTTTAATATCATGTTTCTAAAACTTAGGGTTTGTTCGGCAAAATTAGCTTGTAGTTGTGAGTTTGTAACTTGTAGTTATAAGCTTCTAGCCTGTAGCTGTTAAGCTAGTTAAGAGCTGTGAGCTTATAGCTGAAAACTTATAGTTGTTTAGCTCACTATTTGAAATAGTATTATTCGGCAAAATTAGCTTTTGAAATAGCTAAAAGTTATATATTAAATGACCAAAAAGGACATGCAACATTTATTTTTTTCAATTTTTCAATTTTTTCTTTATTATTAAATAGATAGTTAATTAATTAATTAATTATAAAAATTATTAAATTATAATTAATTAAATTCATTTTTTCTTAATTTATTAAGTATGTAGTTAATTAATTAATTATAACAAAATTATTAAATTATAATTAATAATTAACTAAAGGGTAGTAAAATAATTTTAAATTTTGTTTAAGGGTATAATTGGTATATGAATTATTGAAAACTAGTTTAGTTTCTAGAAAGCAATTTCAAGTAGCTTTCTAAAAGCTAGTTTTTAAAAGCTACAAGCTCCGTTTTTAAAAGCTATAAGTTCTTTCTAATTTGTATTCAGCGAACGGGACTAATAGTTTATTGATCGAATCTAAAAGCTCCTAATAATTAGCTAAAACACTCCTAACTACCTTAGCCTTAATTATCTATCAATTATGTGATTTCGTTGATAGTAACTACTATAATTTTATCTTAAAAGAAAAGTAAAGTTATGACGCTTGAACGAAATAGTAATATATTTTGTATAAAAAAAAATAGTAATATATTTTTGGCTAGCTAAAGCAAAAGTTATTTGTCTTTGCTCTTGACATGTGCTTACATTTCAGTTGATTATATTAATTAATTTACTAAAGCATTATGATCTATCTGTTATCGGTATGTCAAGATTTTGATTCTCTGACCTTCAAATTTTCTTATCTTTTTGATGACTTTACGACATATTTAAATATATTTTATTTTATTAAATTTTTTTATTGAAAATATATAGGTATTAGAGATACTCAATTAAATATAGTTAAATTTTTACAATAAAAATTGAATATAAGATCTTGAATTCATATATTAATTAACTAATGAGAAACCAATTAGTTGAGATTGCATTAAAATTTTGTGGACTCCAATAATTCTTGAAATTATGAAGTATTTCAATATCAAATAAGAGTAAAAGTGTAATGTTAATATTATTTTTTTAAAACCAATAATATTATCCAATATTAGTTAATCTATTCGTTTTACAATATACGTTTTTTAAGTTGTGATAAATAAATTAAGTGTAATTAATATATCCTTTTATTAAATTTTTGCTTTTTTTCTTTTATTACCTCTCTAATTAATGTCACAGTCATTATCTCTTTATAATATACTACTACCTCCGTCCCTAATTATAAGATCCTATTGGGAGATTTCACGTCCATTAAGAAAGTGAAATAATTTAGTTAATTGTATTGGAAATGTGAACTTTTGATATGTATTTTCAAAATTACCCCTATTAATATTATTGGGAATCTAAAAAGTGTTAAATAAATAGGGGTGTTTGTGGAAAAAAATAATTAATGCTCATTGAAAATTGATAAAGGCCTTATAAATAGGGACAAAATAAAAGTGTTAAGAGAGTCTTATAATTAGGGACGGAGGGAGTATATAATTAAGTATGAAATCGTAAAAACCATAATTAATGTTACATTGTTTTTTTAAAAAAAAACTTATATTATGACACAATTTATTTATTTTTTTTATAGAAAAGCTTACATTGTGAAATAGATGAAGTAACAAGTGGATTGCCCTATTGGAAACTGGTTGTGCGCGTAGGGACTTCAAAGTCAAAGGCTCGAGTCCTAGTGAGATAACAATTCTTGGGGATGATTCATACCGCTGATGAGTCAAACACTTGCACAGTTTGTGGATTAGTTGGGTCACAAAAAATGTGAAATTTAGACACCATCTGGTTTCGAAAAAATGAAATAGATGAAGTAATTTTATTAGTTTTTGTAATTAGGTTAAAAGTGACTTTTAAAAAAAATTTGTTAATTAATTTCATCACCTACCGGCAACGGTTCGATCTCGAGGAGTGAGAAAAGATTAGGGTCGTTTATTATTGAAATCTCATCTCACATGAATGCATGATGACAAGTCCTACTCTTCAATAATCTTCATCATGATACTATTGTTAGGAAGTCCTCACATGCAAAACGAGCACATATATATATATATATATATATATATATATATATATATATATATATATATATATATATATATATATATGTATGTATGTATGTAGTTTATTCAAATAATCGATGCCGAGTTGCGGTTTTTAGCTTTAGGTTAACCCATTAATACTTTTTTTTAAGGGAAAAAGTGTATTTTATTCATAGATCAAAAACAATACAAGAAATTTCACACTGATGATAATCAAAGGGAAAACAAAATACACTGCAACAACATACTCTGATGGATAATCAGCAACTGCCAAAACCCGATTCTAACAGGAGATTCAATAGCCTTTAATACCAAGATAACAATCTCATTAATGCTGGGACTAAGCTCAGTTCGGCGACAAGGAATCTCGGATCTAAAACGAGAGAGTCGTTGGACGGTAGCCAAATCATCAGTAAGCAAAGAGAGATCTGTCTCGACGAGTAGCCTTCCAATTATTGGAGCAAAGAGGATAACCATTAGATCTGGAAAGTTGAAACTATCCAGAGGTATCCCTCCACTTGAAACACAAAAAAAAAAAAAACAACTTGCACAAAGGCAAGACAAAACCCAGAAAAACTGGGGAAAATAAACTCACACCTTTTCCAAAGGATGAGGAGGGACAGATCCCCCTCCCCTATCGAGAAATAGCATATAAAAAAGGAGGAATAGAGGAAGGAGGAGGGGAGAAAAAAATTAGGATTTTATCTCACAACCCATTAATACTCAATCCTTATCTATGCTAGTAACTTTTCTTGTGGATTGCAAGGGTGCAGTATGACTTTTTTTTTTTTTTTTTGGGATAAGCACAATATGGCATATTATAATATATTCCCTTCGGTCCTATATATATAGGGCATACTTAATCGTATTCCCCGGACCAAAGAAAATGATCAGTTTTGTAAATTTTATGAGAATATATTGTAACATTACAATTTTAGCCTTTCCACTTTACTTGGAAAGTTCACATTCATTAATGAATAACAAAAAAACATAGTTAGTTAAAACATTTAATAAGGGCAAAAAAGAGAAAAAACAATTAATGATGCATAAAAATATAAAGTGCCTTATATATAGGACCAAAGATTTCTTCAGTACCCTATATATATAGGATCAGAGTGAGTAGTATTTTTATTTTTATTTTATTATAATGCTATTCATAGGCGGATAATAATAATTCTTCTGTTTCATAAAGAAGGTAAAAAATAACAAAATTTTTATTTTAAACTAAAGTTAAACTAATTAATGAAAAAGTTTAAAAATTACAAATTTCAAATTGTGATTGATTAATAAATGCAAAATACATAAATTAATTAATTAATTTATTAAATAAAATATTACATTTATGTTTCATTGATTTTTTTAATTTTTACAATTTTTTTTATCATTCTTATGACACGAAATGAATACTTGTTTGATGATAATAACAATATTCATACTATTATTAATGATTCTTAATTTGTCAAATGACACCAACAAAAAAAATTGTAGCGGTTACTAAAAAAATTTGCTAACATGTATGTAATTTTTGAGTTAGAACACTTTAGCAAAGTGTATAAGATTATAATAGACAAAAATGCCTCGTACATTAAGAAAGCTATGATTTAAAGATTGAGATATTTTAATAATTTTCTTTTTGAAATTTAAAAACAAAATAAAATTCAGCACCCTCATATCCATAAACACTTCTATCTTCTCACTCTCAATCCAATCCACGCTGCCTAGCCCCACAATCCTTCACCGTATACTCTTCCTAATACTCCCTCTCATCATCTTATAAGTTACCATTAAATACTTTACATTTTTTTTTTGGTGTACAGGAAAAAATTAAAGACAACTAACTACGAATGAAGGCATAACCCTCTGCATCCTTCGCAAGCGCGTGCATCACCTCAACAGGAGGCACCTCAAACACAGCTAACAAAGATCCATGAGCAACACCCATCTTTGCCAAGATATCAGCACAGCCATTTGCTTGTCGCGGCACATGAGCAAGACAAACCTCCCAATCTCTATTTATAAGCTCCTTGACTTCACAAATTACAACACCAAAAACATGCAAAGCTGGTGCAGTGCTCATAGAAATTAAGCGGTGTGGCTCCAACGAATCCACCTCACATTGAACCTTCCTATACCCCGCATTCCAGGCAAGAAGCAGACCATTTCTTAACCCCATAAGCTCGGCTAAAAGAACACTGGAAGAAGTGTAGCAACCCGTGAAACCCAGCAACCAGACCCCATTTGAGTCCCTTACAAGACCACCATAACCAATCCTGGTATCCCTATCCTTGTGGCTCCCATCAGTATTAACTTTAACAGTACCATTGGGAGGCTTACTCCAAGACACTCTAGTAGCAACTCTATTGACCTGAATATTCCCAGACCAACAACTTCTCATATCCATGTAAAGCATGTTAATTTTGGCACGAACTTGCTCCAAGCCCCACGTCTCATCATTTAACACCTCTCCATTCCTCCACCTCCAAGCCCACCAAATAATAGCCAAGAATAGCATACCCGAACTACCTCTCGTGGCCTCTCTAATCCAACACCAAGTTTCCCTAGAAAAGAACTCTGGATCAACAAAGCCGAAGCTAACCCATAAGTCCCTACTCTTAGGACAATCTCTAACAACATGAAGCCCAGACTCATACTCCCCATCACACCGCGAGCACCCAGGAGAAGTAGTCATCCCGCACCTAAAACGACGAGCATTGCAAGGCATAGCCTTATGTAACAACAACCACAGCATGAACTTAATTTTTTCCGGGCACGTCAAGTTCCACAACCAGGACCACGAAACCTCCATGTCCTCATTACAACTCCTTTGACAAAGCCACTTATATCCACTAGCTGCTGAATAGACTCCATCTTCCTTGCCAGACCAACACCACACATCATTAATGTCGCCAAGTCCCAGAACTTCAATGTTGTCAACCAGATCCTTCAACTCATCCGTAACTGGTGTATATAAATTATTCCAGCTCCAAGCGGTACCATCCCACACATCTCTAACCATTTTATCTGTGTCCGTGATATGCACATAGGAAACCTTCTCACATAACGGACCCTCCTTGCACCACTCCCCAAACCAAAAAGAAGATTTTCCATCACCAAATCTAAATTCAAAGCCATTTTTAAGCTCCGCGGTTGCCCGAATAATACTCCTCATTACAATTTACACAAATTAAAGAAGATAATTAGATTTCTTAAAATTAAAAAAAAAAACTTTAACATTACAATTTTTACCTTCTTAATTTGCATTGAAAATTGTTGGGAAAAATACCTTTTCCTAAAACCTTGCCAGGAATAAAGAAATAAAATAAGAAAATGGAAGAATCACCATACAAGGATTTAACGTAGAAATTCCTCCAAAACTGGAGAAAACAACCACGATCGTTGCCTAAAAACAACCAGAAAATAATACTATGTAGCACATAGACTACTCTCTCATTGACTCCAGTACAACCACACTCTCCAAAGCAAATACCCTCACTACTCCTCACAATATTCTAACTTAGAATATAAAAGAGGAAAAACAAAAGTTGGATACAAGCTTAAAGTGTTTTCCAACGGACAAGTTAAAACAAGGAACTTAAGCCCAATATATAGCCTTGGTTTCTTTCCTTCATTCCAATTCCAAGCAATGTGGGACTTGCTAAAATAGAATATTTCAAGCAAAACCCAACAAACTCCACCTTGATTGAAATATACGCATTTCTGCTTTTATTGCCTAAACCGACAATCGTAGCTCAAAAGAACTATCATACTCCACCATAAAGAGTATACCCGCCATCATGATGCACATGTCGAAACCATGCTGAAAAGTTTATGATGCAAGCTCCACGATCGTCATCTCCGAAAGTTCCTCAACGACCGACATCACCCACCACACACCTTGCATCAATGTTAACCAATGCTCATGTCATACCTTGCATCAACAACCAATGCCCGTGCCACACACCTTGCATTCATGTCAACCAATGCCCGTGTGCAATTATGGAACCGCTAGCATAATCTCATCCTTCTCCATGACATCACGGTAATGCCATGAGGATAAACCACATTTTTATTTTAGAAAAGATCATCCTCTCCATCAGTGATAGAGAGACTGTTTGCATATGACCCATAGCTCTTTTCTGATCTTGCTCCACCTGGACAATTTTTCTTCACATGCCTAAAGCTTCCACATTTTCAGCACATCGTACCCTTTCCCTAGTTCCTCTTCCAATGAGATCCACCTCTAGTGGCTAGCACTGAATCTGATGAAGTGTCATCCTGACTGATCATTCTTCTTTCTTCAGAAATAATCTTACTAGCAACTTCTTCAAAATTTAGTGTTTCCTTCCCATACATTAAAACAGGTTTGATATGCACATAGGAAGATGAAAGAGACCATATTAGCCTTAGCACCTTGTCCTCATCTTCAATCTTCAGTCCAATAGCCTCTAACTCAGAGATGATACCATTGAGAGCACTATGATGATCAGAGACCTTCATGCTATCATCCATGTGCAAATTGTGGAACTACTCCTTCAACAACAACCGATTTGAGATGCCCTTTGCCTGATATAACCCTTCGAGTTTATCCCGAAGCTCCTTGGCCATTTTCATATTATGCACATTTGCAAGAACATTCTTGGCCAAAGACAGACGAATAGCACTTGGTGCTCTCAAATCCATTTCCTCCCATTTGTCATCTTCTATACTGAAAACCTTCCCTGTTAACGGCTTGTGTAATCCTGATTGTATCAAGACATCCTTGACTTGAATTTGCCACGAACCAAAATTTATTCTTCCATCAAATTTCTCTATGTCAAACTTCATGACACTCGGAAAACTTGAAATCAAGCCTAAGCTCTTGATACCAGTTGTTGGAAAAAATACATTTTCCTAAAACCTTATCAGGAACAGAGAAATAAAATAAGAAAATAGAACAATCACCACACAAGGATTTAATTTGGAAAAACCTCCAAAACAACCACGATCTTTGCCTAAAGACAGCCAGAAAATAATATTATTATGCGAAAATTTTTACAACACAACTACTCTCTCCTTGACCTCAGTACACCCACACTCTCTAAAACAAATACTTTCACTACTCCTCACCATATTCTAACTCATAATATAAAAGAGAAAAAATAAAAGTTGGATACAAGTATTAAGTATTTTCCAACTGAGATAAGTTAAAGCAAGAAACTTAAGTCCAATATATAGTCTTGGTTCCTTCGTTCCAATTTCAGGCGATGTGAGACTTGCTAAAATAGAATATTTCAAGTAAAACCCAACAAAAATTTCATAAACTCATTATTTCATATTAATGAACTAAGGGTAAATAAGATAAAACAATAATAAATATTTTCTAAAAAATATAAAATGACTTATAAATAAAAAAAAATTCTTCTAAAATGCGACTTAAAAATAATATCGGAGGGAGTACTCATTTCCCTTCCTTTGCCAGCACCAAGCTCATATCCATTAATCCTCTTCTTATATGAATCAGTGACCACTTGCTTTTGGGACAAGTGCAAATATAAAATGAAATGAAATGGATTTTTCATTTTCTACATAGGCAAAAATGTTTTATTGAGTATTGACATCAATCCATTGACTCTTTACGATTAGGATTATTATGATAACATTTGTAACCATGAGCACTGGTGATCGGATGTGGGGTTTGGTGGTGGTGGGCCGAGGTTATAGGCAGGTGTGGGTGGACATTGACAGCGGTTGGCTAAGAGTGAGAAGAGAGAAATTTTGGGAAAAAGAGAAATGAGAAATGAGAGAGAAATGTCTATGGGTTTGGGGTGTTTCTGAATTATTATTTTTTTAATTTTAAAAAATAAAATTATTAAAATACTTAGTGTCTTTAAATCATAGCATGTATGACCTTCAAAAAAAAAAAATCATAGCATGTATGAGGGTATTTTTGTCTACTATAATCTGAAATACTTTGTTAAAGTGTTCTAACTGAAAAATCACTTTACACATGTTAGTAAATCCCTCTAAAAAATAATTCAGCACATAAAGATAGAGCATGCTAAGAAAAAATGTTGTGAAGAACCTCTCAAAGCTTTGAATCGCTTTCAAGAATTTTTCCTAGCTTTAGGAATTGCCACCTTCAAGCTTATTTTAATGGGAACTACTGAAGAGTTGTCAGTATTCAACAATGAAAAGGACCTTCATATATTTTTTTTCTTAAGGAGGGTGTCAAGAACCAGCTTTAATCTGTTAGGTGAAAAGCACATGCTGATTTTATATTATCTAACAAAGAGAATTTGGAGTGGATCAAAATCCGTGACTCAAGCCTAAATGTGCCAGACCATCTAATATGGCTAAAGGCAAGAAAAATTCCACTCCACCCTCAATTAAAATTAACGTAACAATGAAACTCATTACATCAAGTACACATATAAAAACTGTGGTCAAGTGACATGTGAGCTATCAGCTATGGCAGCCAAAGACTGATCTTTATAAACAAAGAAAATCGATCTTATTCTTGTGTGACAAAACGTACATAAAATACAAGTGCCTAATATTCCACAACATCAATATATTCAATGTGGTGGAACTGCTTTCTGAAAGAATGGATGAATGAATAATACTTCCTCGAACATAGGTATATGCAATTAACAAAAGATCTTAGAATGAGTATAGTCCTTTAAGTTAATTTGTATCTCCTCGCAACGCGATCCTGATTGCTTTCACTTTGTATTTGCCGTAAGGATCTTTAAATTCAGCAATCACTTAACCAATTTGCTCTATCTTCTTGGTAGTATTAACAAATGTTGCACTTTTATCAAATCCTTCCAGCAAAAGAATCCGCACAGCTTCTAAGCCATTTTGTAATGTAAAATTCAACTGAAAGATATTTTTTATTAACATTTAGAACCAAAATCCAAGTGCCAAATGCCCTTTTATCAGTTCCAAACAAAACAAGGGAGAAAAGAAAAACATACCTCTTCCCTTTCCTGTTTAGTGAAAGGGCGAAGAACAAATGCTACAGGATCCATTTTCCCAGGAGGCCGTCCAATGCCTATAAAATCGACAACCAAATGATAATATATTTTTTTCCCCAATGAATGTAATATATATGAGATTGCATTCCTACGAGCGCCATGAACGTACCAATTCTTAATCGGGGAAAACCATTATTCCCTTTCAAGTGATTAAGAACACTCTTCATTCTGCCAAAAAGCAAGGAGAACAAAAAAAAGTAATGTCATTTCTCTTTTGCTTATCAAGAAACAAATTCATTGCGTATAAAGTCACCCAGATAAATTATCACAATAAAGATTACGTTCAGACCACTATAAGTCCTCATTGAGGCTTATGGCATGCCTTGACATTAGAAAGCGACAACCTTCCCTCCCGCCTAAACTTTTATGTATCCAAATAAAGAAGGCAATAACTTTAATAAAACTAGCAAGGCATATGTTGAACCACAAATCAAATTAGAATCCAAAGACCAGTCTAAAAGAAGAAGCCAATTTTGAAGGTCCCTACACAAATCAGTATTTGAAGGATGAGACAAGGAAGCTGGCTTATCCCTACCGCATAGAATGTCGGCAGAGAAAGGGAGGTCTTTACTTTTTTCCTACAGCCATTCTTGTTCTCTGTGACTTGCTATGCCTAATTGCATATTGCCTTGTACAACACAGATGCTCAAACACCCTTTGCTCCAGGAGAAGGAGAAGAGATTATCATGATGATTAGACAACTAGCAAAAATTTATTCACATATCCATGAAAATAAGTAGTTACTATCCGAGATAATGTAAGTAAGCTAAGCATCTCACAACCATCAATGGTCCAGTTGAAAGCAAAGAAACTGATTGCGAAGCAACTCGCAAAGTACAGCCATTTCCCTAACCCAAATTGTGAGTGTGTGTGACCAAAAGAGAAAGGAAGACAAATATGGAATTTATACTTTTAGAAATGTGAAGAAACTGGGCCATGATTTTCAAAACAACAATGACAAGTTAATTTATACATCCGGTAAGATGTCAAACCAGACCCACGCAAATGCTGTAATTTAGCAAAAAGAAAAGGAGCGCAAGTAAAGAAGATTATAATTACCCATTGTGACCTCCATGTCCACCCTTTGGTAGCAGCCGCAATTTAGCAAAAGGCAAATCCAAGTCATCAAAGATCTGTATAATAAAATTATTAATTGAATGCTCAAGCAGATCATCTTCCGCTTTTTTTTCATCACTTGCAAATAAAAAGGACAAAGTAGTCATAGGGTAGATATTATACCACAAGTACTTGCTTCAAGGGAATCTTGTAATATGAAACAATGGCCCCAACCTTCAAAACAGATTTTAAAACCAGACAATCAGCATTAAAATAAAAGTTGTTATCACAGTAAATCACCTTGACTATCGAATATTGATAACTACAAGTGCTGGTATTTTTTCCTTTAGAAAAAACAAAGCACAAGTGCTTCATCAAGGCAACTCTAACAGGGCTGGTGAGAATTGATGGGACCCTATTAGAGGCTAGGGTCTATGGTAGGAGAAAATATAAAGGATTAGAGCTTCAAAGCAGTGAAAAATCAAATGGATTCTTATTATTTTATATTTTCAGGATAGTTTTCTGGTCCAAATGTACCTTAATGTGACCACAAATAATTTTGCTTGGTTCAAAAGAATTGTAATGCAGCTTATCTACCTTTTTTTTTCAGCATCTTGTCATTCCGTGTCTTGGAAATTTTGAGTAATAATAATAAAATAAAAAATCTTATATATAGAATCAAGGCATAAGGAATTCAACACCGCAGTCAGCATTGCTGTCTCCCTTATCACTAGGCATGAAAATTCTGCATGAAATTTCTCCAGATAGCATACTTACAGATTCACCACTTAAATTCATAAAAGTCTGTGGTTTTGCGAGTATAACTGGTACGTCACCTATAAAACCTGCAATAGGAATACAACTTCTGTCACAAATGAGTGCATACTTACCAATGCTTAATGTTCATTTGTTTTTCTCACCAAAATTCTGAAATGTGGAATTAAAAATTATATGAAATCAATAGTTGTCTGCAATATTTAGGAAAGCAATATTGTTGCCCAATGCATTAATTAGAATATAGATAGATTCAGGTTTGGCAAGAAAGTTCTTTCTGACTTTACTTGTGAAAAGCATAATCTTAATTATTATTGTTGTTGACATGGTTGCTAACTTGCTATGTACATCACTCAAACCAGAAGAACTGAACAAGTTGTCATTATTATAAAAGTAATATTTGGCATCAATTATCATGGTTCATAAGACTGAATCCAAAATACTGCTACAGGCAGTGATGGTGACTGGTTCTCACTTCTCACTTCATACCTTACACAATAAATGCATGGTAACTGGGTAAGAAAGATAATAGCAGAATGAGGATTCATGACAATAAATCTAAAGCTATTCAATTTGATTCAGGCAACCATCTCTACTACCATCGTAATGAATGTATCATTTTTTAACAGTGAAATCAAGGTCGAGAATATCATGTTAAGTATCACTTAAAGTTTCTATGCATATTTTGGCAACATAGGCAGAGTGAAATCCCATCAACTGCTTAACATGTGAAAATACTTTCATGCAATATGACACCATATTGTATTAGACAAAATAAATGCCCAACACACCCTATATTGTAGCCTAAGAAGATAAACTTATAACCTTATTTGCTATGCTTTGAAACCAAATTAATTCAAGAGAAAAAAATGAGTTTTATTTTTTTACCTTTTCCAAATAGAGCTTTGAAGGAAACACTGCTCATAGATATCCCTTCAGCTTCAGCTATAGTATCAACCATCTCAAAACCCACCTGAAATAAAGCTCTAAAATGAGGTCAGATAAATAAAACAGAAATTGGTTTCAGTGCTACACACTGCTATTACATAAACAATCGAGTCTTTCCGTCTGTTTCAATGTTGAACATAGACTTAAAACCAAACTAGATTAATATGTAAACGTGCATGTTTGGATGCACGTTGGATTCCCCTGGAATTGATTCTGGAAAGCAGAAGCTACTCACAGTTGTTTCACATTCGAGCCCAACTTAATTTTCCACCGCCAAACCAAACATATTTTTATTACTTAGTTACTTCATACACTTCAACAAGATAAGTATTTTCCATATTTTTATTGGATGCGTATCGATACAACATAATCACATTCATAATCATGTATGAGTTTTACTTATAAGACAACGACGACGGTGAATGGTGGATGATTAACTGATAGCATAAAATAAAAAAGTAAAAAATAAAAAACAACAACAATAATAATAATAATAATAATAATAATAATAATAATGGAGAAGGGTACTGGTACTACTGACATTGTGGCGGGTACCAGAGTACTTCTTGCCAGGATTACCAAGACCAACAATGAGCCAAGGTTCGTTCTTCTTCTGCTTGGTGGCGGCTTCCGTGGTGATGGAAGCTGCTGACGTGGCAGAAGGATCTTGATTGGAGAAAACGGACATTATTATCCTGGAAGAAGAATGAGAGAATGGAGGAAGGGGATTTGAGAAGCGAAGGCAACGGCGGAAGCAGGGGAAGTAGTAGTTCATTGATAGGGATAAGGAAGTAAAAGCGCACACGTTGTTCATTGTTTTTGGGGGTCAACACTCATAAACCCTATTATGATGATGAAGAACAAGCATGGAAGGTTCGGGCAAAGAAAGAAGAAGGGATCAAATATGAGTCGTTGTTTCGACAAAAATTAAAAAAAATCGCCGTTGCCGGGGATCGAACCCGGGTCACCCGCGTGACAGGCGGGAATACTTACCACTATACTACAACGACTTTGATGATTGCATCGTTATGTATGCAAGTATATAAATATGTATAATATCATAAAATACGTTTGAAGGGCAACATATTTGTATCGTTGTATATTTGTACTACGACAGTCAGAATCAAAAAGCGTGTTTTCTTTTTTCTTCTTTCCTTTTTTTTTTTTTTGAACAAAAGCGTGTTTTCTTAGATAAAGTGAAAATGCGAATTAATGTATATTTTTTTTTTCGGGTACATAGAAATAGAAGTTTCTAAGGGTCAAGATAGAGCTCAACATAATATAAACTAATTGCACTTGTTGAGAATATTAAAATTGAAAAACTAATCATGAGTATGCATTTTTTCACGTAACGAGAATACAAAAAATTGCATTTTTTCATGATTTTTTTTTATTATATTTTGTTTTTTAACAAGTGTATCAAAGACATTTGTTAGCATTTTCTTATAAACTTTTATAGAAGTATTTTCATACAAATTATTTTGCCTATGAAATTTCTTCTTGTCGATGAAGTAGGGTTCAAACTCATAACCTAGTAAGCTATGAATTGATGAAGAAACCAACTTTTAGGAATTAAAGCTAGAACATTTTTTTGGTAGAAGAGAAATTTCATTCCAACAGAGCAACAAAAATCCTAGATTCAGGCTTCCCCACCTACTATGTAGGGTTTGAAGCACAAAAATCTAAGAAAATAATACTAAGGAAGCATTACAACTCAATAAGAATCCTATCAACAATTGCTCTATGTAAAAAACTATGCAAATTATGAAAGTAACAAAAAAATCTTGTGGCCAACTCCTTCTTCATGATCACGAAAACTTGATTAGGTTGCAATCTCTTGTTCTTGAAAATTCTACGATTGCGCTCCATCCAAATATGATAGATGCAAGCAGTCATGGCTGCATATACAAAAAGCCTTTTTTTCTTATGCTTGAAGCCAAACCGCAACCACATGCACCAATTAATAATTAATTTTAACGTGTTAGAGCATCTCCAACCGACATTACTTTTAGTTCGTTCGTGACTTCACGAACAATTCATGAAGTTCATTAGTGCCGGAGAAAAAAGCCGTTTGTTCGTTATTTTTTACCACCATGCACTAAAATAGTATGCAAAATTCATTTAAGAAGGAAATTTTCATTCATGGTAGGAGATGCTCTTATTTTGTATATATTCCCTTAAAAAATTCTTTTGCAAATATTTGCTTTGACTTAAAAACAAACCACTACAAACTAACGGAGTTTGTAGTTGATAATCTACCAAAACAACAAAATAAGCTAATAGAGGTGGGAAGTTGCTAAATTAGTGTCAATGATTATTTAGTACTTCCTCTATCCCTTAATATACCCTAAATATCATTTTCTAAATTTTTTCGTCTTATTTATAAGATATCATTCTAATTTTCAATAACATTCAACTACTTCTTTTTACAAATATTTATATTTACTTAGCCTTTTCTAGAATCCTGATAATGATTATAAAGTTAATTTTTAAAAAAATATATCAAACATTTACATTTCCAATACCACTAATAATAGTATTAACTAACTTTCTTTGTGAACATAAATTCTCCCAAAATAATCTTATCAACATATTATAAAATAGGAGAAGTTGAGGGCATTTTTGTCATTTTCATTTTCCCTCCTTCATCCTCGCTTTCCCCTCCAAATTTGTTTGTCCGTGCATCGCACGGGAATAAATATTTATCTTAAGTTATTTTTAGTAAATTTTTATTAGTACAATTTGGATTACACATAAATATAAATATTGCCCGCAAACATACAATTTTGCATTTCGATATTATTACAATTTGCACGGGTTATTAATGATTTTTTCAAAAGGAAATAATTTGAATCAAATATTGACATAAAAAATATATAATGCCTAAACGACCAGCCATATGATAATTAACCAGCAAAAAAACGAATATAATGTTGTAATTTCAGAAATTCTAATACAAACAAGTCATAATGTAGGCAAATTGGTATTAAACGTTTAAACAGAGCACCATTATGAATAATAAATTTTGGGTACAACGGAAAAAACGGATATATAAGTATTAAAGATGAGCTATAATTTGGTATGATGATTTAGCTTAATACAATCAAATATTTACTCAGTCATGAATTCAAATTTAAAAAAATCCAAAAATTTATAAAATATGTTGCAATTTAAATTGTGAAAATTAAAGATGCGTTATTTTATACTTTAGACAATATACTTATTTACAATTATGAAGTTCTAATACAAGCAAGTAATTTGAAAGTTCGAATCTTATAAACACAAATTAATTAAAAGTGTGAAAACAGGTCTTATATTTTGGGACAGATGTAATAAAAATAATAATGATGATGATGATATATATGGTAAAAAAAATAGGTGCATTTGGACTTGCAAAACGAATTACTAACAAAATGCATTTGGAATGATGGATTAAATAAAACAAAAATCAAAATGAGTTGGATTTTTTTTAATATAAGAAATTATGTTGTTAATTAAAATTAGAAATAGCATAGTTGATACATTATTAGTTAATTTTTATTAATGAAAAAGTTGGTAGCTGAAACTAGATTCAAATGTTAATGTTTATGACTATTCATTTCTAAATACATGTAAATCATTTTTATAAAAAGCTCATATTAACATATTTCCAAAATCTATAATCAATTTTTTTAAAAAAAAAAATAAATTTAACCCGTGCGATGCACGGGTAAAATTACTAGTTGTACCAAGTCCTTAAATTAAGGGATTGAGTACATGCGCGTATTTTTCTTATTGAATTCACATTTGGTTATTTTATTAGATTATTGGAATTATTCTTTCTTACTCTAATTCGTGTGTGCAATGAAGCTTGCATGTATTCAGGACCTGAGCGGCAGAGCTATCATCATTCATCAATGTAAAACCAAACCAAACCAAACTAAACATAATTTTGAGTTTTGGAAAAGTAATGTTTGTGCTTTGTTTTGAAATCTGGTGGAAACGGAGGTTGAGAAGAAGGGTAGCGAGACAGCAATGGAACAAAACACTGCTATTTTTTTTAGTTAGAATATTGACAATTTGTTAGCATCATCATTCCATTACACACAAATGACCACTGAAAAAACTAGTTGTATATACTACTATATATACGCACTGCTACTGCTACTAATGTCCACGAGGAAGATCAATGTTTCTCTCTCCGATCAGGGATTCCTCCGTGCCATGACTGAATAATGGAAAGTAAAGGATAAGAGTCAGTGAAATGCATCTATAAGAATGTTATGACAAAGAAGTTTATCATCAGGTAATTTACCTAAGATAACTCAAAGCTGACATTCTATAGAGACAGGTAAAGACCAAGATATGCAATCCGATGGTGTAAAAGAACGCAAAAGTTCGGGCATACCTGCAATTGCAAAAGGATTCTTTATCAAATAACTATGCATAATAATTGCACATTATATTTATCAGCGTAAACGTAAACAGTGAAGGAATGATACACTTGATGTGTTCAGACACAACCCAAGACCAACAGAAAATAAGATAACAGAATAGTAAATGATTCACTTGATGGAGGAGGCAGTGTCTATGATAACAAAAAAATATGACACAAGGTGAAACTCAGGAGATATGTGGATGTTATCTAACAAAATATGGTGTTTGATTTCATAAGGCATCAGCCATATCTTTGCGCTAAGGCTCACCCTCCTTTGAAGATATACGTTATTAAGATTACCATTGGGAAAGATGCATCATGCATCAATTATATCAAATAAAGGTTTTCTGCCTCCATCAATAACATTACCAAACAGATTAACAAATCATTTAAGCAGGAGAAAACAGAAACATACTTGTTACCAAGAAGGAAACGTCCACTGCTGAGTGTGACTCTGTCCCTGAATCCTAACTCCTTATATCTTTGATCCCTTTCCTAATTACATGCAGAAATAGATAGATCAGCTCATAACTATAATTAAATAATATTTTACTAAAAATAAAGAACACATAGTTAGAGGATATAAATCATGTAAAAAATGGCCCACCTTTTTGGAGAATGCAGCGAAAGGATTTATATCGTCTTCATATATCTTCTTGTATTTAGATTCAACATCTGACGTGAAACCACTTTCGAGATCTTCCGCATACTGAGCAATAAAATGACAAACAAATTTGAAGTTCAGGGTAACAACTCAGTTATAGAAGAAAGAAAGTAAAAGCACAATGTTAAAGTAAAGAGCACAATTTACAAAACCTTTCTAGAACCCCTAGAAACCACTTTCTCCATACTGTAATCTTGAACATAGCGAATCTTCCCGTATAGTTTGACATTATCTGCTTTGGTCTTTTCCAATTCCACTGTCAATACCCCAATCTTCTCCTTCAACCGCCTCATTTCCTAAAAAGTGTGAAGAACACCCAAGTCCACCATCATATTATACATACATATATATTGATAAAAGTTTCAAATAGAAAGGAATGAAATGAATATTGATCATAAACATACCTCTTCTGTCTCTCGCAAGCGTGTCCTAAATCGATCTCTCTGATTACAGATCACTTTAAGCATTGAGCTCTGATCTTGATCTGAGGAAACATGCCTTTGATCCACATTCTGATGCCACAGAAGCAATATAAGTATTAAAATAGAAGCACTACATAGTGCCGATGAAAATTTATAATGTGTAATTAATCACTCACAAAAAATTAACCCCTACAAGAAAATTTATAAAATTGCTCAGTATTTCCCAATATGAAAACAACATCAATAAACCACAACAGGGAAGCAGCTCTTTTTCGGTTGTTGAGATCATGATATTTGGTTCAACTGAAAATTATGCTTCAGAAATAAGCAAATTGGAAAATGGAATTCACCTCAGACACCTCACGCTGACCACCCTCTGAGAGATCCCAGTCATCAAGGAAAGTTCCTTTATGATCTTTGGAAATGGAACTATAGCCCTGTACTAAAGAGCATCTAGGTAATTTAATAAATAAAAATAAAAACATAGAAATGAGAAAAAGAAAGGGGTTCATCTTCTAACACAGTGGTTAGTCAAGTAATAGAATTTATAGTGATAATTGTTCCAAACCTTTAATATATCATCTTCCAACTTCTGTATCAGTTTTTGTTGTTCATTAACCTTAGCTGTAAGTTCTGCTACCTTGTGTTCTGCTATTTCTAGTGAAGATGTTTTCTCAGAAAGTTTGACCTGAAAATGGAAGAACTACATCAAAAATCACAACATAGATAATAATATGCACAGGAATAACACCTAAGATCATCCCAACGAAGTCTTAGAAGACAATGTCCAAATGCTGCAGCAAATATAGGGAACTGGTGCTTGCTTTCTTGGGAACTAACAGTAAAAGTAGCCAGTTTTAAGTGAATTGATGGATTCTTGAATTATTGTTGGTATTTTAAAAAGATTGGGTATGAGATCAGATGTCCATTGCTAAAAAATGCATGCATATACCTTCAACTGTGTTAGCTCATGTTCCATTTTACGGTTCTTATCAAGAAGAAGAGATTCCATCTTGCTCATCTCCTCCCCACTTGTAGCCACTTCCCAGTCTTCAGCCTCAATTGAATTATAACCCACTGCCTGAATATAAAGCCATGGGTCAGATGGATAGCGCTGGGCTAGGTACCAAAAATAAGGAGTTACATAAAATGCTATTATAAAGGAACAATAAAATCACCTGCAAAATCTTCACTTTCTTACGCAAATCATCAATTGCTTTTTCTGTTGGCCTAGCCTGAAGTTCTTTCTTCATTGCCTCAAGAGAAGCCTCCTATATCAAGAGAAGGATAACAAAAGCAAGTCAGAGCACAAAACATCTAAAAATGCAGCACACACACAAATATAATTGAATACATGGAGAAAATAATTGTGAAGGTTTGAAGTTGCAGACACCATGTAACTGTTTATACTGTGAAGAATTTACTAAGACTTTACTAACTCACTAAGTGAGCCCATCATACACCAGAACCCTCAAAGGAAAAGCACGATATCATAGTATCATACGGTTATGCATCTCGGGTAAAGGCAACAAATTCTAATCATCCAAGAAGCAAAAGATCATGAAGATCCTCCATGCAAAAACTTCAAATACGAACTGAGATAATGTGAATGCGATAGTTGAAAGCAATTGTCAAGAAAATGAAAAAAGCAACAATTTCATTGTAAACAGATATATATTATTTCCCAGTAATTGTGAATAAAGCTACCAGCAATGCATCTGATTTGGGGCTGACGCTTGATCCAAAACCCTAAATATACAGGATTGAAATCTTTGGGCATTCATAATGACAATCTTTTGTTCAATCATTCTAACAAGAAATTACAACTACATATTACAGTCCCTCTCAAAAAGGTCAAGTAAAAATAGACCTAGCAAAATAAAAAGGTCACAGAAATTAAGGATCTGATATCACAGTTATGATTGAACCGATGAGCTACCACTTATAGTACATTGAAATATCAGATAAATGTAATTTTTACAATACTTTGACATACGGAAATTTCACCTTTTCATTGAGCATTGCATTAAATTTCTTGACATCCTTCATGTGTTCTTCTCGTTCCTCTGATAAGGTTGTTTCAATTTTGTGTAGCTCCATGTTCAATTCAGAGATTAGCTTCTCTTTCGCATTTAAAGAATTCTCAAGGGCATTATTTGAGTCTAAATTATCACTGCAAAAGAATAAAAAATCAACAATTATGTGAAGACCATTGCCAAATGCAAAACAAACAAAAACAGAGGATTTGGGCAGTAAGAATTTGGACCAGTGTTTCCATTAATAGAATTTAGAGGTATGAATGTATAATATTCATTTTAGAAAGGAAAATGTATAATATGGCTATTGCTGCAAGTTTTTCCGTGTTGCTTACTGTGGTTGCTAGAATATCATTTATTTAAAAAGGAAAAATTAAGACAACCTTTTCTTAATATCAGTATCTTCATTTGCTGTATGTAACTGAGATCTGAGAAACCCCTGCACAGACACAATAGATTCAGTAGAAAAAACAGCGGGTCTAGTTGATTCATGAACACAAAAAGTCACACTTCAATTTGAGAATCGCACCTTCTCTCTTTCCAAACTAAGAAGCATTGTTTGTGCTCGTTCAACTTCATCCATCAGGAGATTGACCTCTGATTGTTTAGCTGCCCTCTCTTCATCTGAAATTGTCAAGAACACAAAAGACCATTTTCTTCAATATAGAATAATATTTGATGAATCATGATTTCAAAGTGCATAAAGAGTCGTCACAGTGCTGAAATCAGACTGTACTGTAATATGATAACTGTTACAGATTCAAGTAATAAGTGTATGACCAGAACTGAAATGTAAATGACTTGATTACCAGATTGAGCGAGAAGTTCAAACAACTGGTTTTGTGCAAGTTCGTGTAATTTCTGCATATTGGAAACACTTTCTTTAGCACTCTGCAGCTGATATTGGAGTAATTGTTCCCTGCATACAGAAAAATCATTAGTCTAGATAAGTAATGACAAGGTGAAAGGATGGTTCCAAATTTCCAATACAACAGTGGTAGTCAAATTACAGAGACCTAAGGACAAATAAATTTAGTTCCAAATACAGTGTTCTCACGTATTAAACTGAGTAAACAACAACTTACGGTAGAAACCAACAAGATACCTTTCTTTTAAAACTTCTAATGTTTTCTGGTTCTCTTCGGCCAGACTGTGTTGCTTAATCTCCACAATGTCTTTTACTTTGTCTTCCATCTGACACATGTAAGTTAAAACGCCACGTAAAAACTTGATGCTTAATCTCCACAAACGAAACAGAGACTGCCATTTTCTAATTGTAGACATAATATCATAAGCACTAAAAACCTGTTGTTCTAATTGCCGATTTCGCTCTTCAAGTCTTCTTATTGTAGCCTGCTGATTCTTCAAGTGAGTTGCCTCTGTTCTGTATTCCTCGAGCTCAACTTTCATTTTTCGGTTCTCAGATTCTAGCTCAGAAAATTTGAGATCTTGATCCTGCTCAAAGTAATATATCAGAACATGAACATTGAACATGCATATAACTTGGCAGACACATGCAAGTAAATAAATGCAGAGAGTCAGAGACACACAAGTTCATATGTATAATTGTGCAAGTAGGCTTATCAAAGAATTTCTTCGAAGCATATAGATGGAACATAAATTGGTTTCTTCAATCATGCAAATCCACTGATATTTAGCCATTTACTAAATCCTAATAGTGTACAGTTAATCATATAGAACGAGAAGACAGTCCAAATATCGGAGAAAGGTATCCTAATATTTTTTTGCTACAAAAAAGGTATCCTAATATTTGAAAAACATGCCGATAAAAAAAAATAAAAGAAAATCCAGAAGCATAAAATTTCCTATATCAGTCATATGATGATCACATGTTTCAGAAGGTATAACTGTTAGCGTGATTGGGGTCATATAAGTGTAGCTTAAGAGGTATGACACAAGAATAGAAATGGCTTGAAAATTAGGGTGGCAGGAAAGCTGTAGTGAGACATATGGTACTTTATAAGACTATAAGCCAATAAGGCATTGGTTCTCATGATGGCCATATGCTAACGTGATGGTCACCTTTGTCATAAACACCAGTAGAAGCATAAAAATAAATAAATAAAAATAAAAATAAAAATAAAAATAATCTAGCATAAGCTCTCAGTAGGTTATAGTTGATATAAATCTTTGGTTACTCATTCGAAATTTATTTCTCAGAGTGTACCTTCTTTCAACTCTCCTGTCTCTGAAGTTGGGTGATGACTCTGGTATTGAATTTTAGGAAGATATTTGGAGTGGTACTGTTCCTATTTGAGTCTTTTCGAAGCCTTTTTCATTTATCTTTTTTGCATAATGCCCCTGTATGTCAATTCTATTATTAGGACAAATCCTCTAGGAAACTTCATTTTTTCAGAAACTTGCATGATGGAGAGGTTTATGAGTTAGAGTCTCTTCTGTTTTTAATTGACTCTATTCACCTTTCTTCTACTCTTGATTCAAGAACTGGGGAGTGGGGACCTTGATTCAGCGGAAGCGTTCACTTGCAGACCTTTTTTCAGGTTCTCCACTCACTCTCACGATAAAGTTTTCTTTTGTTATTAAGGTTTTAGTTATTTCTGTTTGTGCTTATATAAAAAAGTTGTTTCTGTGTTTTTTTTTTTTTTTTTTTTTTTTTTTTTGTGAGAATGCCTAATACTCTTCCTTTGAACGTTTCTCTTCTAATCTAAGAATATTTATTTTATTATGACCATAAAAAAGTCTAGTATGAACGTCAAGACAGCTCCCTAAATTTTGTGTGTGTATATAAGTTAATAGTTTAGACAGAGAAGTATACGTACTCATCTCATGCTTGTATATGTATCATTAACACAAACATTAATATCACAAAATTCCTATGGTGAACATAAGAAAAACAACAAAATTCACTCAAATTGACAGTTATTTTCAATGCAAAATTGTTCACATGAGGCACAGAAGTAATGCTAGAACTCACAGCAGCTGATGCAAGAGCAGGATAAGGATCTGGAGCTTCATAGAGCTTTTGATAGATGTTAAGGAAAGCATTTTCTCCAAACTTTGCTCTCTTTGTAAGATTATCAACCTCTACTTGGTATCCCTTAAGCAAGGTATTGAACAAACTTAACTTTTCCTCAGGCGAAGCTTTCTTGAAATCTGTATGGAGCATAATTTGTGATTTTTCAGACATATTCTTTCAGTAGCCTTAACAATAATTAGTTAAAAAACTAAAGCCGAATATCACCGAAGAGTATGGAAAAGAGCAAAATAGTTATGCTCACCACACGGTTCCAAATTTCTAATTCTCTGCTTAGATATTTGTAAGTGGGTGATTAACAATGTCGCCTTTATGCCTATCTTCTACCATAAATTGGAAATGGAGGTTAAAGCATGAATACCTCTAGTGCTCTCTGCAAGCTTCCGCCTATTTTTCTGGCTGTTTTCTTGGTTTTCTGCTATACGAAGCCCTTGTTCATCCAATATGGATTTCTCCTTCTCTAAGTCAAAATCTGAAAAGGAAAAAAATGAAATTATTGAATCTATAAGTTTTTCCATTCTGCTTTTGATGCAAATAGAGTTTTGTTCAGAAGCACCATTTCAAACATTTTACCATAATATTGTAAAGACCAGAGGGTCAAAGACAACCAAATCAAGTATGAAAAATTGAAAATCGCATGAAAAAGGTTAATTAGTATCACAATTGCCTCACTTTACTATTTGAAAACGAAGACAGTGCCAAGAATTATCGCTTAAGATGATAAAGCGACATCAAAGAAACAAAGATATATGGAAGGAATCTCATACATTTCAACAATCTGGTAGCCTTATAGATGAGTACCGTACCTAATACCTATCCTACTAACAATATCTGTTAATAAACAAATAAAGAAGAAGGCAAAATTAATGAAACTTTCTAAAAGGGAGTTTATTCTTGTATGAAATTTGAACAGAGCAGTCCTAGTTTCTTTTGTCTTTGACCAGGTATCCCCATATACATAGTTGTGAGACTAACCCTCAGGCCACGGGTTGGTGCTTAGTTAAATCCCTCCGAGTGATGATTCCAGGATTTAAACTTACATTTCACCTTGGGTCGCTAGTCACAACCCACTTTCACTGCAACCAAGCATTGTTGGGTGAACAATTCCAGACTTCCAGGTTAAGAATTTGTCAAATCATTCAAAAATTAAACTGTCATTTCATCACAACTAATTTATTTATTTTTTACAAGATACTTTAATCCTTTGATTTCGCTTTATTCATTATAATTCTAAAGTTTTAAGTGTTTCAAAGACTCTGCATTTGGCATTAGCACAAAGAACAAATTTCACAGCATTTGGCATCAGCAGATACAGTGTTTTAAATTACAGTCACGGTTACATTGCGTCTACCATAACTGATGTAAAAAAAAATTCAAGGACTAAATTGATGACCAGTATAAGTTCAATTAAGATTCTTGTCCTTCATAGTCAGCTCAGCTGGTTAAGCTGTTGAACATGAAATAAAATGAGAGTGTTCAGGTTCAAATCCCGGGAATGCCCTCTCTTCCCCTTCCCTATTATGCTATTGAGATCAGTAATATAAAATACAAAACACGAATAAATTATTTAACAAACACCGGTATTTATTTAACACTTTTTTAGATTCGGGACTAATTTTAAAAATATATATCAAATTTACATTTCTAATACAATTAACTAAATTAATCAACTTTTTTTAATGTACGTGAAATATCCTAACGGTAGTGTGTGTGTGTATATATATATATATATAGGGACGGAGGGATTACCTTTCCAGAAGGTGGAGACAACGGAGGTGGGAGAGTTGGGTTTGTGATGCGGATGCGAAGGAGAATCCATTTTCTTATGCGAGAAATGAATATCTTCTTCTTTTTCTTCGCTGCTCTTACTCTCTCTTACTTATGAGTATCGTAGCAGCAGTTTTAAGTTTACACGAAACCAACGTAACGCGTCTGGCGCTAATGCTAATGCACATATCAGTGTTTTCGTATTTATTAAGCCAACCTCTCTTCTCTTTTCTTCTCTTATCTATCTATCTATATATAAATTACCCCTATTTCCCCACCACTTCCAAAATCCCGCCCAAACCCTCCCTTCTTTTTATTTTTTTTTATTCTTTTCCTTTTTGATGCCCAAACCGGCAAACCCTCACCCTTTTTTTTTTTTTTTTTTTATAAATTCCGCCCAAACCCTCACTCTCCTTTTTTTTTTTTTTTTTTAAACTACTCCTTCCTATTTTGACTACCCGCCCAAATAGTATAAGGGTGCTTCTATCATGTACCGATTTTTTGTGCTTCGGCTCTTTTTTTTATTTTAATAAATATAATAGATTAAAAAGAATATGCTTTGGATTTTCTGTGTTCTTTTTATATACATGTTTTTGTTATTTGAATTTAAATTTTTTTATATATTCTTCAGGACACATGTAACGGTCCAAACAAGTAAAATATAAAACAAGGGTGATTATACCATGCACCGGTTTTTGGTGCTTCGGCTCTTTTTTTATTTTTTATTTTAATAAATCTAATATATTAAAACAAATATGCTTTGGATTTTCTGTGTTCTTTTTATGTACATGTTTTTGTTACTTGGATTTGAATTTTTTTTTATATATTCTTGCGGGTACATTAATGGTCCAAACAAGTAAAATATAAAACAAGGGTGCTTCTACCATGCACCAATTTTTGTGCTCCGGCTCTTTTTTTTTATTTTTTTATTTTAATAAATCTAATATATTAAAAAAAATATTTTTTGAGTTTTCTGTGTTATATTTATGTGCATGTTTTTGTTATTTGGATTTGAAATTTTTTTATTATATGCTTTCAGACACAAGTAATGGTCCAAACAAGTAAAATATAAAACAAGGGTGCTTCTACATGCACCGGTTTTTTATGCTCCGGCTCTTTTTTTAATTTTTTTATTTAATAAATCTAATATATTAAAAAAAAATATGCTTTGGGTTTTATGTATTCTTTTCATGTACTCCCTACATGTTTTTGTTATTTGGATTTGAATTTATAATGTCATTAATTACTTCTTTTTCAAAAACACTTTTATTCACTTTTTTTAAAAGCAAATTTTTTAGTTTAAAAATATTACATACAAGAATGTTAATCGACTCCAATTTATTGACTCTTTCGTAAATAATAATATTAATCGACTCCTTCCTAAACAATTTTTAAACAAGAATGTTTACATTATTATATTTTTTTTTACACTTAAACATTATTCATATTAAAATTCCTCATAATCATTCAATAATAAATTAAAACTAATATTAATTGTAACTTTGTGAAATGTTTTATCAATTTCGTATTTCTCCCGTGCATCGCACGGGATTGGGGGCTAGTGTTATTATATAGGAAAACGGCCTAGGAAAACGGCCTATTATATTCTTGTTGGTACCAAGAATAGAACTCCTGATTTTCGGTAAAGTTCTATGTCTAAGATTACCAATCTAAAAGGCTCAATTGATTTATCCTATCATTTTTGTATAATGTATTTTCTATCATATATAATGAGTTGGATTAGGACTTAGTAATAACTAAGATAAGATAATGTAGTTTTCCCTCACACCCTCACATATTAATATTACTGTCGTCATTATCATCACATCATTAATATCATTGTTATCTAATACTCCCTCCGTTTCACTTTAAGTGTCTTTTTAACATCAAAATTTTGTTTCAAAATAAGTGTCTTTCTACCAAATCTAGGCAACATTTAATACTGTTTTTCCTTATTTACCCTTACATTTAATGTTGTTTTAGTTTTGAAATTTGTAATACTAGTAATGATGCATTGACAAAATAAAAGTATTAAATATGGGTATTTTTGAGAAAATAAACATAAAACTTACAATAATCATCATAATCAACACTTTCTTAATCTATGTGCAAAAGTCCAAAAAGACACTTAAAGTGAAACGGAGGGAGTATACACCGTACTAAACATTTTCAAATCATTTTCCATTGTTTTTATAAAAACCGATTGGATTGGATTAGATTTCGGATTTAGTCTTTAAACCAAAATGAATCACATATCTTACCTTAATATATTTAGATAAAACCAATGATTTTGTTCTTTAACTCATTTCAGGATTTACATTTGGTCCTAAAAATTTAATATATTTTCAATTTAGTCCTATTAAGTTTTTTTCCCTATCATGACGCTCTTAATACTTAACCAAAATGAAAAATGAAAAATATACAAAACGCATTCATCACTTTTTATGAATTGTATCATAAATAAAAAAAAGGATTATAGGAACCATTTGAAACTTAGGTGCTCTTTTGGAATTGGTCCTTAAACTTTTTTTTCGATGCTTTGGGTCCTTGAACTTTGTTTAATTTTTGGAAATGGTCCTTTCATCACTTAAGTGGTGATATGATCGAGGATATGCCATGTCAATTTCACAATATCGACAAGTGACGTGTTATGTAGAGTCACGGGACACTGCATGATTTTTTTTAATTAAAAAAATAATTTCTTTTAAAATTTATTAAAAGATTCAATTTTCTTTTAAAAAATACAATTTTTAATTATTTTTAAAAAATTTGATTTTTTTTTAATTTAAAAAATTCATGTGGCATCACCTGGCACGTTATCTATCGATGTGGCGAAGGTGACGTGGCATATCCTCGGTCATATCACCACTTAAATGATGAAAGGACCATTTCCAAAAATTAAACAAAGTTTAGGAACCCAAAGCATCGAAAAAAAAAAGTTTAAGGACCAATTCCAAAAGAGCACCTAAGTTCAGGGACTTAATGTTAAATAAGCCAAAATATTTTTAGGACCAAAATGAAAAAAATAGAATGAATTTGAAATCTAAAAATAACATAAAAAACTAAATCATTAGTTTTATCATATATTTATTATACTTAAAAATTAAATATTTACTTCAGACTAACTAAATAATAAAGAGAACAAGTCATAAAACAATAATATGATGCAAGTTAAAAACTATATTAAATCATTTATGAACTTTTTTAGTCAATTTTTCAAATATTAAAACTTTGTAATATTTTCTCTTGTGTTATTCATTGAAAAAAATTTTCAAAATATTTTTCAGTTGAATCATTATTTATATTATAGAACAATTCAAAATTTTATCTTGCAATTTAACATACAAGTTTAATACATCAACTTACAATACTAAATTTAGTTTTATTTAAATAGCTAAAAAATAAATAAAAAAAAACCTCAATCGAACCAAATCGAATCACTGGTTCTTTTACGATCACATCAGATTTAATTCTTTTTTTTTTCAACGGAACCAAACTGAGATTGAATAATTTTTTACTTTGGTATCGACCCAAAATTGAATAGCAAACAACCCTATCACAAGGAAAATAAAAATTGAACTTTCCATTTATTTGTTCATTATAAATTAAAGAGGTTCCACGTAACAAATTTAACCGAATTGAGAAATTAATACGAATAAAACATAAAATTAAGAAAAATTACAAAAACAAAGACCGAGTGTGAATAATAATCAAAAGGGTGTTAATAACATCTCCTTGATTAAGAAAACCGAACTAAACAACCATACTCAAAACGACAACGAGAATCATTATCACAAACATAACATTTATAAAGATAAGGTAAAATCTTTGACAATAGCAAGCTAAGTATGCATGACGCATCCATCCAGCATCACACACGGATAGAAAGATAGATAGACAGATAGAGAGATATTTGTGTGTAAATCCGCCTAGCGAGTCATGGCGGGTGCAACATTTGGAGGCACAGTTGCTTGACTGGCTCTTTTCATTTTTTCCTCGTTACCTGACCAACCTATTATATCACATATATTCATAGAGGTTAATGCCATATAGTTATACATAAATAAATAACAAGGGAAAAGTCGTTGTAAAACAACGTTGAACTTTATGATATCTAATCTAGCCACCGAATTTAAAATAAATAAATAACAAATCTGTAAAAAAAAATATTCTAAATTCTAGTTCGGGTGCAAAATAATCTTTCTCTATAAAAACAACATCAAATTCAAAGTAGATTTCAAGATATTTTTATACTTTTTCTAGAGTTCAAATACTAAATCATGTAAACGGGGAGAGTGTTTAGGATTATTTTTCACCCAAACCAAAGTTCAAAACGAACTTTTTTTTATGGAAAAGAAAAATTGAGCTACACAAATTTCTCTGTCTTTTAACTTATTAGTTTTATTTTTCATAAGAGGAAGTTATGGGTTGTAAGTATAAATCTTGGCTTATTTAAATTTTTAGCCCCTTG
Source organism: Crotalaria pallida (assembly GCA_037953625.1). Lineage (NCBI taxonomy): Eukaryota > Viridiplantae > Streptophyta > Magnoliopsida > Fabales > Fabaceae > Crotalaria > Crotalaria pallida. The sequence goes on from CM075655.1 coordinate 96,736,175, forward strand.
AACTTAGACGTTTTTTTGGAATTAGTACTTAAACTTTTTTATCAATGCTTTGAGTTCAATTTTGGAAATGGTCATTTCACCAGTTAAGTGGTGATATGACCGAAGATATGTCATGTCACATTCACCACATTCACAGGTAACGTCCCAGGTGATGCCACAAGAATTTTTTAAATTAAAAAAATTCAAATATATTAAAAATAATTAAAAATTGTATTTTTTTTAAAAAGAAAATAGAATATGTTAATAAATTTTAAAAGAAATCATTTTTTTAATAAAAAAAAAACATGTAGTGTCCCGTGGCTGTACATAACACGTCACTCGTGGATATTGTGAAAGTGGCGTGACATGTCGTTGACTATATCATCATTTAAGTGACAAAAGGACTATTTCCAAAAATTAAACAAAGTTCATGGACTTAAAGTATCGAAAAAAAAGTTTGAGGATCAATTCCAAAAGAGCATCTAAGTTCATGGACTAAAATGTTAAATAAGCCATAAATCTTATATATATATATATTAATCTTATGGAAAAAGTTTTTCGGATATCAAAACTTTTAAACCAATGTAAGATACACACAAAATATATATATATATATATATATATATATATATATAATTGTGCACTGACTTAGGGTGGGAATGAGTCAGGTTGAGCCAGGTTTTGACAAAAAAGGTCTGATCTGTATTCTAAATTCAAGGTCCAAGCCTATTTGATCTATGGACTTGTTATATGCTAAATTTGAAGTCTAAGCTCAGCCTATTTCAAAGCCCGACCTGGCCCATAAACTCGCTTAAAAGTCTATTATTCAATAAATTTCTTACATTTAAGTACAAATATAAAAATGTTCCGTACACTCAAATTATGTGAAAGAAATATAATAAAGCGTCAACAATGTCAAAACTCAAACAAACCATATATACAAGAACATAACCGACCTCATCAGGCCTCAAATTAAAGGGAGTGAAATTATTATGATTTATTTTTTATAGGTGAGGATTATGTTTAATAAAAAGGAAATAAATTTTATTTTGATTTTTAATTATAATATTATGTAGAATATATTAAATTTTTACTTCTAATTTAAATCACTAATAAAATATAATATATTAATATTTAAAATATTAAATAGGCCGGTCCAATGAGTTTAATAGGCTTTTTAAAAAAGATTAAGCCTAACATTTTTATTAAACTAATCAAATCGAATCAGATCTTAAGTAAGTCGAATCCTAGACCCCATGAACCGACGAGCCGACCTCCCTCGTTCCCGTCCCTATGCACGGTGTAAAAAAACGTTAGGGAAATCATGGAATTGTAATTATAGCATATACCTTTTGAGGGGTCAACTCCACGGTTTTTAAGTTCCCTGTACTCTTGGCAAATAGCACACCAAGAGCACCAGCAATGGACACATGCGTCCATGCATGGTTCTTCTGGTAAGGAATAGATGGCTCTTAGTTTGCTTCTGAATGGGAAAGAATATAACGATCCACTCCCAAAATAAGCCAGGCCATAGACGATCAACCCTGCAAATGCACCAGCTGCAAATTAAATATGTATAACCCATTTTTTTATAAAGGAAAATAGGATTTAATTAGAAGTAAATATTACTATTTGGTGAGTGAGATAAACTCAATAATATATATGAGTCAAGGTTATAAATTGCAAATTAAACCAATGGTTGGTCAAGTGGTAACTCACTTGATTCCTTAACCAACTGGTATCGAGTTCGAGCCTTGGGTATGGAGCAACCCCTGCTGGGAGACCCCTACAGCTTAGTACGAGCTCAGTTGGATCAGACCGGATGAGTCGGCCGGATTCTTGGTACACCAGATCCGATACCGGTTGGTGTACCCAAAAAATAAATAAATAAATTGCAAATTATAGATGTAAATATGTAATAGTGCAATTTTTGCGGTTTTTATATATAACCATGCGAAACGCTAACAAATGTCTTAAGGGTAATTAATAAAGCTATTAAAAGTGAAAAATTAATGGCTTATTTAATATTTTAGTCCTGAATTTAAGTGTTTTTTTTGGAATTGGTCCTTAAACTTTTTTTCGATGTTTTGAGTCCCTGAACTTTGTTTAATTTTTGGAAATGATCATTTCGTCACTTAAATAATGATATAGCCGACGACATGTCACGTCACTTTTACAATATCAAAAAGTGACATGCTATGTAGAGCCAAGGGACACTGTTTGATTTTTTTTATTAAAAAATATTTTCTTTTAAAATTTATTAAAAGATTGGATTTCTTTTTTTAAAAAAATACAATTTTTAATTATTTTTAATAAATTTGAACTTTTTTAATTTAAAAAATATACGTGGTATCATCTGGCATGCTACCTACCGATATGACGAAGGTGACAAGGTCGGTCATATCACCACTTAAGTGATGAAATGGCCATTTCCAAAATTTGAGCAAAATTTAGGGACTCAAAGCATAAAAAAGTTTAATGATTAATTCCAAAAAAAACACCTAAGTTTAGAGACTAAAAACTTAAATAAACCAAAATTAATCATAACTTCACATTATTGTTTCTCTAAAAATCTCAAAAGCCACATTTTTTTAATGATTTTCTTCTACTCTCGATTCTTTAACAATTATATAAAAAACACTTGTTAGCATTCACCGTATTATTATCATATATTATGGTTATATTATTTCATTTTCTCATTTCTAACCATAATTGCAATTTATAACCTTGACATAAAAATAAGAGAATTAGTCTACAAACCCCACATTTTAGACCCATTGTTAATTCTCAAACCCCGTTTTTTTCGATAGGGTTCTCTCGGAATTTTTTCCGATACCCCGAGTCAGAAAAATGCATTTTCTGACTTTAAAACCTCATTTTTAATAAACGAGCATTCGGAATTTTTTCGACTTGGGGTATCGGAAAAAATTCCGAGAGAACCCCATCGGAAAAAATGGGGGTTTGGGGCCTAAAGATTGGGGTTTGTAGACTACTACTCTAAAAATAATGCTAAATAATAATTGAAGTTACTCACATAATCTTCCTTCGTCTAAAACTTCGGCATTCTGAGCAAAGGTGGCACATGGACAGCAGCATGTCATAAAGCCTTGTCACGGGTTCATAAAGAAGGGAGAACGAAAGAATTAAAACCTCGAAAAATTGAGCTTAAAGTATAAAAAGCCAAGTATTTCTTTTTCTTTTTTCTTATAAAAAGCTAAGCATTTCTTTTAATATCACGTTTGATTAAAATCTATACATGGATATAAATATAAATTGTCATAGATTCTGGAAGTTCAAAATATGTCATAAATTGGTTTGTCTTTTGCTTGTATCATATTCAATTCAATTTTTCTATTTGGTCACCATAATTATTGTTACAATATACTAGCTTAAAGGAAAAAATTGTAATGATTTTTTATATTTTGCCTACTTCTTTTCACATTTTTATTTATTCTTCATTTTTTTTTACTTTTTTCTTTCACACTACATTATTAATTACTTCTTTCTCGAGCTTTTCTCTTCTTATATATTTCTCCTCTCTACACATACTTAAAAATATCATTTTTCATAATGCAAATACAATTTGTTACATGTGTATATTTGAATTAAAGTATACATTAATGATGTAAAAAGTCTTACACTAAAATTCACTTAACTTCCAAAATAAATATTCGTTTCTCAAAATATAATTTGATATACTTTTCTGGTATTATATATAAAAATTCTTTTGAGATTTTTCATTTCCATCAAAGATTTGTAGTTAAATTTGTTAATGACATTAGAAATATGAAAAATTGATATATATACTTTTTCAAAACAATCCTTATAATTATAACTGAGATTCTAACAAATGTTGAGTAAATAGAGGTATTTGTGAAAAGAAATAATGAAATGCTATCGAAAATTAATATAAAGTCTTATAAATAAAATCAAAATAATATACAAGGACAGAGGGAATATGTCATAGCTAGCTATATGAAAGTTTTTTTTTCCCCTCTCGTAAGCTTTCGAAGTAATTAATTTCAAAAAGCAACTTAATCACATAACTGACATAAGTGTCTGAAAGCGGTAAATAAATGTAACAACACATAATAAGTTTGTGGCACATGGCATAGCATAGTGAGTTAGTTCGGGAGCTTACAACTTAAAGGATCTTCAAAGCAATCACATAAACCTGTTGTCCATTTTCCAGTTGGAGGACCATCGTATGGTAATTGTGTTGCCTTAGCTTCACCGCTATACATTTTGAATATGAAGACAAAGAAAAGTTGAAATATGGAGAGTACCCTTAACACGTCTATAGTCTATATATACTACTATGTTCGTATAGACGTCTAGTTCGAGTGGCTTTTCATGCATATATATAGCAACTGGCAAATAGGGTTGATAATAATTTTCAATATAAACAAGCAATTGAGTTACTAGACTATATTGATTTAAAAATATAAATATCGGTCACTACTAATTCAAAATGCTAGGCTGTCTCTACCAAATTTCATTTCCCTAAATTTAAGCAAGGTTTCACATTGATTGGATAGTAAAATAGTTCATATAATAATCTCGTATACTACCTCCGGTCCTTGATGACGTTATTGGAATATTTCATCATAATTAAAAAAAATAGTTAATATTGCTAGTGACAATGAAATTGATTATATTTGGTATATATATATATATATATATATATATATTTTAAATTATCTTTATAATTATCATTGAGACTCTAAAAATATTAAATAAATATATATATTTGTATAAAATAAATAAAATATCACTGAAAATTGGAAAAAAAAATTTTAACAGAGTCAAAAGAAAGTTTAGAACAAATATATTTTTTGTTCATTTTCCATTGCATTATTGTATATTTTTCCTGTTTGAGAAACATTCATATCATTTATATATAGAATGCCTTTATTATTACATTAAAAGCCAAAACGGTCTTGTTATATTATGCATAGAGATTCGAAGTCTTTTAAAATCTAAACGTTGTTTTGGGCTTGTTGTCCAGTTGATTATAAAATAATAATAATAATAATAATAATAATAATAATAATAAAAATAAAAATAAAAAAATCTAAACGTTGTTACATTTTAAAGACTATCTTTTGGTTGATATATAATAGTAGTAGCGATATATATATTTTTTCTGGTTGCTATATATAATAGCATTAGTGACATGCATGAAAAAAGTTGAGAGGGCAACAATATTATATCATATACATCTTAGTTAATCAAATTGAGTTTCAATTTGTACTCAAAATATTTTTTATTTCTTCAAAATGTATATATCCACTCTATTTTTATTCGCAAGAGCAATCCATACAAGTTGTTTTCTAAGACCTCGTCAGTTCATGTGTAGATTTGATGAGAAGTGATTGTTGTATCCCGGCTGAATGCTATTAGCCATTGGAGGCTTTGTACACTAAGTTTTTCACTTGTGGTGGCAAATATTCTTAAGCTCAGTGCACTTGTGAGACACTATTCAATATTTGATAAAGTTCATCCCTATGGGTACAATAATGTTTAATTACTACAATGAAAGAGGTTAAGCTTATACTTTTAATGAAATCTATAGATCACAATATTATTAAATGATGTGTTTAGTTGTAGTGCACACTTGATAGATTTACTTTTATATATATATATATATATATATATATATATATATGAGAGGTAGGGCTGTCTATATGTGAGTCTCGGCAGACTCTTTAGAACACTCATGAAAACCAAGAATATGTGCAAAACTGAAATACACCACATCGCATAGAACAACTTTGGATAAGAGATCAATGTTGGTGATTGTTCACTAATTCATGTATGGAATGAAAGTTCATAGAGATTTTAATCACACGGACATTCTAGTGGATCAAAATTATTTGGAGTGAAGATTCACTTTAGTCCCTCATGTTTTTCGCGTGGGACAGTTTAGTCCCTCAAAAAATGGAAAAATATTTTAAGTCCTTGAAGATGTTGAAAAGGAGACACTTTGGTCCTTCCTCAATACCGTTAACGCCATCCTTCGTGAACGTTAACACTGGTATTGACGGAAGGACCAAAGTGTCCCCTTTTACAACTTGTCGTTGTTGTAACATTACATGAACAAATTAAATGATTTTTCATTCAAAGAAATTAAAGAAAAGTTGATTTACTAATTTTGACCCACAATTTTGAATTGTGTTCTATAATATAAATAATGTATTCAACTGGAAAAATATTTTTTAAAAAAGTTTCAATGAATAACACAAGAGAAAAAATTACAAAGTTTTAACATTTGAAAAATTGACTAAAAACGTTCGTAAATGATCTAATATAATTTTTAACTTTCATTATGAAAGGTTTTCTTTCCTCTCTTCTCAATATATTGATTACAACATTACAAAATAAAGAAGAAGGTCTATGCATTCTTTTATTTTATCTGTTGCAATATTTTTTTGTAAATTCTCCTTGGTGATTATGATGAGTATTTGATATCAAATTTCTATCAGAATTGGCTTTGTTCAGTGCCTAGTTATTAAAAAGATTGCGTGTGAGGAACAAGAGTGTACTCATATTATTATTTTTCTTGCACACAAATAGTGAAAAATGACAAACAATTATAATGTTGTTTGGTCAGACCCCAAATTAGATGAGAAACTTGATTATAGTTATTGAGAACTTTTAATGACTACACACCTAAACTCTCAAAACCTGTGTCTTATTGAACCAGGCATTAAACAATGAGCAAATTCACCAAGGAGTAGATTATTTAGTATTTGGCAAAATTGTTAATCCTAAAACTACAAAGCAAACGTGGAATATTTTGAAATTGTCCAACATAGGAGTTAATAAAGCTCAAAAATCCAAGTTACATTTGTTGCGTAAAGAATATGAAAGATACGAGATGTCCAGTTCAGAAAATGTTTAACAATACTTCTCATGAGTTACAGACCTTGTTAATAAGATGAGTTGTAGAGAAGATATTCCAGAAAGTAAGGTGGTAGAGAAGATCCTTCGCACTATGCCGACTAAGTTTGATCATGTTTTGATTACAATAATTGAGTCCCATGACACAAACATGATGACAATAGCAGAGTTGCAAGACAATATGGAAAGCCACGTGAACTGAATCTCAAAGAAGACTTAAAGGTCAAAAGAAGAAGCTTTAAAAAGCCATGTTAATATGGTTGAATCCAGCCAAAGTGCATATGGAAGAGATCGCAACTTTAAAAATGGAGGAAGAGATAGCTATAGAGGCAAAGGCCGAGGAAACTTTAGAAGAAGAGGATATAACAATTTCAATTAGTGGCGAGACAACAACTGTAGACCTTCTGATCGAGGAAGAGGTGAAAACAATTTTGGACCTCCTAACCGTGGAAGAGAACGAGGTAATTTCAATCAAGAAGAAGGTAGTTTAATTTGTTTTTAGTGCGGAAAGTATGGCCACAAAGTTTCAGATTGTCGATCTAAATTCAGAACAATTTCAAGGCAAACGTTGCAAAAAATCAAAATCATGACATGATGAGAGTTCCTATAATCGAGAAAGTTTATTTTGTGCAAATAACGTTTTTGGAGAAGATGAAAATATATGGTATTTGGATACCGGCTATAGTAACCATATGTGCGAGAAGAAAGAGTTATTTTCTTCATTAGATGAAAATGTTAAATAGATGGTGAAATTTGACAATGATACATATTACTTTTAAATTAAAAGACGGTTCTCAAAATTTTATCTCTGATGTTTTCTATGCTCCTGGTCTTCATTATAAGAAGCATGATACTCCAATTGAAACCTTTTGTGACAATAAGAATGCTATAGCACTATCCAAAAATCCAGTCTTTTATGGGCGTTCCAAACACATAGATACTCACTTTCATAAAATCCGTGAATTAATTGAAGAAAAAAAGTGTTGATCACGTACTGTCACACTGGATATCAAATTGCAGACATCTTTACAAAACCATTACAAGCAGAATTATTCTACAAGCCAAAAAACTTGTTTAAAATGATAAAAGCTTGATTTAAGGGAGATAATGTGAGTTAAAATTAGTAAATCAACTTTTCTTTCTTTGAATGACAAATCATTTAATTTGTTTACGTGCAACAAGCTGTAAAAATTTGTTATCTGATTCTAGTTTTGTGATCAGCCTTCGTTATAAAATGCTTTTTTTTTTCTCTTCTCAATATATAGATTACAACATTACAAAGTAAAGAAAAAGGCCTCTGCATTCTTGTTTTTTCTTTATCCGTTGATTTTTTTTTTTTTTAAATTCTCTTTGGTGATTATAAGTATTTGATATCACAAATTTTATCTTGCAAATTTAAAATACAAGTTTAATACATTAACTTATCACACTACTAAATTTTATTTTATTTTAAATAGCTAAAATATAAATAAAAAACTTGAACCGAACCAAATCGAATCACTAGTATTTTTACGAACATATCAGATTTGGTTCTTTATTTCAACGGAATCAAAATATATAGCAATTATAACGATGTGAAGCTATATATTGCCTGATGAAATTTTTTAGGCTTAATTGCATAATTGGTCATTTATCTTATTTATTAGATTCATTTTGGTCTTTTATCTTTTTTTTTGCAATTTACTGGTCCTTTATTTTTTTTAAAAGATTCAGTTTGGTCCTTCCGTTAAAATAAAGTTAAATGAGAAGGAATATTCCAAGAATATTTCCCCTTCTAGGCTTAATTATAATTGGTCCTTTATCTTATTTATTAGATTCACTTTGGTCCTTTATCTTAATATTCCAAGAATATTCCCTCTTCTTCTTCCTCTTCCTCTGCTCTCTCCTTACAGCGGCGGCAGCCACCATGGGCGCGCCGCCACCGCCCATGCCACCGTCGCCGCCATTTTTAGAAATTAATCGGAGTTGTTGAAGCGTTTTGCACGTGTTTTCACACGTTTTCCAGCAGGTTCAGAGGAGGAGACCATTGTTGATAACCAAGGTTTTAGAAAAGGGACCTAGAATTCAGATTTTGAGGAAAAAAGAACGAAAAACACGAATTTGTTTGAGGAATAATGAAAATAAAGCTTAAAAACCGTGTAAAATTGAAGAATGTTGAAGAAATTTGAAGAAATTTGATGATTTTCGAGGGAAGAGGGTGTGAGCCCATGGTGGCTGTCGCCGCTGTAAGGAGAGAGCAGAGGAAGAGGAAGAAGAAGAGGGAATATTCTTGGAATATTAAGATAAAGGACCAAAGTGAATCTAATAAATAAGATAAAGGACCAATTATGCAATTAAGCCTAGAATGAGGAAAATTCTTGAAATATTCCTTCTCATTTAACTTTATTTTAACGGAAGGACCAAACTGAATCTTTTAAAAAAATATAAAGGACCAGTAAATTGCAAAAAAAAGATAAAGGACCAAAGTGAATCTAATAAATAAGATAAAGGACCAATTATGCAATTAAGCCAATTTTTTATGGCAATTATAACGATGTGAAGCTTGTTGGCTATACTAACAGTGATTGGGCTGCAGACATAAATACAAGCAAAAGAACGTCAGGATATATATTTCATCTTGGTTGATGTGCAATATCATGGTCATCAAAGAAAAAACCAATAGTTGCATTGTGTACGGCAGAAGCAAAATATATAGCAACAACTAATTGTGCTAGACAAAGCAGTTTGGGGAAGAAGAATTCTCGAAATATTATATAAGAAGCATGATACTCCAATTGAAATCTTTTGTGACAATAAAAATGCTATAGCACTATCCAAAAATCCAGTCTTTTATGGGCGTTCCAAACACATAGATACTCACTTTCATAAAATCTGTGAATTAATTGAAGAAAAAAAAAGTGTTGATCACGTACTGTCACACTGGATATCAAATTGCAGACATCTTTACAAAACCATTACAAGCAGAATTATTCTACAAGCCAAAAAACTTGTTTAGAATGATAAAAGCTTATAAAAAACTTGAACTGAACCAAATCGAATCACTAGTATTTTTACGAACATATCGGATTTGGTTCTTTATTTCAACCGAATCAAATTGAAGCATAATTAAGTAATTTTTATATTTGGATTAAATAACTTTTACCTTCATATCGATCCAAAATTGAATAGCAAACACCTCTATCGCACGAAAAATAAAAATTGAACTTTTCATTTATTTGTTCATTATAAATTAAAGAGGTTCCACGTAATAAATAGTAACAAATTTAACCGAATTGAGAAATTTAACAGAAAATTAAAAAAGAAATTATAAAAACAGAATGTGAATAGTAATAAATCATGTGTTAATTAATAACATCTCCATAATTAAGAAAACCAAACTAAACAACCATAATCGAAACGACAGCGAGAATCATCATCACAAACATATCATTTATTATAAAGATATGGTAAAATCTTTGACAATAGCAAGCTAAGCGTGCATGCATGACGCATCCATCCAGCACCATATATATATATATATATATATATATATATATATATATATATATATATATTTGTGTGTGTAAATCCGACTAGCGAGTCATGGCGGGTGCAACATTTGGAGGCACAGTAGCTTGGCTGGCTCTTTTCATTTTTTCCTCGTTACCTGACCAACCTATATATATCACATATATTCATAGAGGTTAATAATGCCTATAGCTATACATAAATAAATAACAAGGGAAAAGTCGTTGTAAAACAACGTTGATCTTTATGATATATAATCTAGCCAATGAATTTAAAATAAATAAATAAATAAATCTGGAAAAAAAAATTCTGAATTCTAGTTAGGGTGCAAAATAATCTTTCTCTATTAAATCAACATCAAATTCAAAGCTGATTTCAAGATTTTTTTATACAATACTTTTTTTAAAGTTCAAATACTAAATTGTACATCATGTACGTAAATGGGGAGTGTTTAAAGGGTTATTTTTTACCCAAACCAAAGTTCAAAACTAAGTTTCTTTTATGGAAAAGAAAAATTGAGCTACACGAGTTTCTATGTCTTTTAACTTAGTTTTATTTTTCATAAGAGGAAGTTATGGGTTGTAAGAATAAACCTTAGATCGGTGTGTGTGTGTCTATATATATATATATATATATATATATATATATATATATTAATCTTATGGAGAAAGTTTTTCGGATATCAAAACATTTAAACCAATGCGGTGTCCGATAATGTTTTTCATGCAGTTTAAGGAAACGTGAGTGAAAACAAATGTGAGATACATGTATATAAGTTCATAATTGTGCACGCTGTAAAAAAATATAGGGAAATCATGGAATTGTAATCATAGCTTATACCTATTGAGGGGTCAACTCCACGGTTTTTAAGTTCCCTGTACTCTTGGCAAATAGCACAGTAAGAGCACCAGCAATGGACACATAAGTCCATGCATGGTTCTTCTGGTAAGGAATAGATGCCTCTTAGTTTGCTTCTGTATGTGTAAGAATATAAACATCCAAACCCACAACAAGACAGGCCATAGAAGATCAAGCCCGCAACTGCGCAAGCTGCAAATATGTATAATATATAACCAATTTTTTTAATTAGAAGTAAATATTACTACTATTTGGTGAGGGAGATAAACTCAATAAAATATATGAGCCAAGTTATAAATTGCAAATTATAGATGTAATAGTGCAATTTTTGCAGTTTTTATATAGAGTGATGTTATACATCACGAAACGAAAAGAAAAATAGGCATTAAGATTTTGATCTTTGGCAAGGATCGATCACCTTAGAAATAGGGTAGAGATGAGAGAAATATGATCATAAATCCCACTATTACATTTTTTTCCTAAATTTTTGAGAAAACTATTTTCGTAGCAAGTAGCATTTTTGATTTATATATAATCGTACAAGTCTTACTAATAAGTGTCTTAAGAACAATTATTAAAGCTATTAAAAATGAAAAATTAATCATAACTTCACGTTATTGTTTTTTTTTTAGAAAATCTCAAAAACCATATTTTTTAATTTTTTTTTACTCTTGGTTTTTTAACAATTATCTAAAAAACACTTGTTAGCATTCACCTAACCATATTACTATCATATATTATGGTTATATTATCTCATTTTCTCATTTATAACCATAATTGCAATTTATAACCTTGACATAATAAAAATGCTAAATAATAATTGAAGTTAATTACTCACCTGATTTTCCTTTGTCTAAAACTTCAGCATTCTGACCAAAGGTGACCCATGGACAGCAGCATGTCATAAAGCCTTCTCACGGTTCATAAAGAAGAGAGAAAAAAGTAATTAAAACCTCAAAAAATTGAGCTTAAAGTATAAAAAGTTAAGTATTTCTTTTAATATCACGTTTCATTAATCAAAATCTATACATGGATATAAATATAAAATGTCATAGATTCTGGAAGTTCAAAATATGTCATAAATGTCCGCGTAAGATAACTCAGTTGGTGGCTGCAGGGACACTTAGGATTTCCCCCTCCCCAGGTCATGGGTTCTAGTCCCAGACCTCCCATGTAAACAAAAAAAAAATGTCATAAATTGGTTTGTTTTTTCTTGTATCATATTCAATTCAATTTTTCTATTTGGGCACCATAATTATTGTTACAATATACTAGCTAGTAGCTAGTATATCTTAAAGGGAAAATTGTAACAATTTTTATATTTTTCCTACTTCTTTTCACATTTTTATTTATATTTCATTTTTTTTTTACTTTTTTCTTTCACATCACATTATTAATTACTTCTTTCTCGAGCTTTTCTTTTCTTATATATTTCTCCTCTACAAGAATATCATTTTTCATAATGCAAATACAATTTGTTGCATGTGTGTATTTGAATTAAAGTGTACATTAATGATGTAAAAAGTTTTACACTAAAATTCACTTATACTTCCGGAATAAATATTTGTTTCTCAAAATATCATTTGATATACTCTCTCTGCCATTACATGTAAAGACCCTTTTAGATTTTTCATTTCTATCAGAAATTGGTAGCTAAATTTGTTAGTGACATTATTAAAAATATATAAAATTAATACACTTTTTTAAAACTATCCGTATAATTATAATTGAAACTCTAAAAAGTGTTGAGTAAATATGTGCGTTTGTGGAAAGAGGTAATTAAATGCTATTGAAAATTAAAATAAAATCTTATAATAAATAAGACCAAAATAAAAGTCTTAAAATAATATTATATATAAGAAACAGAGAGGAAATATGTCATAACTAGCTACTTGAAAGTTTTTTTTTCCCTCTCGTAACCTTTCGAAGTAATTAATTTCAAAAAAGCAACTTAATCACATAAGTGTCTGAAAGTGGTAAATAAAAGTAACAACACATAATAAGTTTGTGTCACATAGCATAGTAAGTTAGTTCAGGAGCTTACAACTTGAAGGATCTTCAAAGCAATCACATAAACCTGTAGTCCATTTTCCAGTTGGAGGACCATATTGATCGTATGGTAATTGTGTTGCCTTAGCTTCACCGCTATACATTTTGATTTTGAATATGAAGACAAAGAAAAGTTGAAATATGGAGAGTACCCCTGATACGTCTCTCTCTCTCTCTCTCTCTCTCTATATATATATATATATATATATATATATATATATATATATATAGTTAGTATAGTTCGAGTGGCTTTTCATGCATATATATAGCAATTGGCAATTAGGGTTGATAATAATTTTCAATATAAACAAGCAATTGAGTAGCTAGACAAGTAATTGATTTAAAAAATATAAATATTGGTCACTAATTCAAAATGCAAGGCTGTCTCTACGAAATTTCATTTCCCTAAATTTAAGCAAGCTAAGGTTTCACATTGTTTGGATAGTAAAGTAGTTCATATATCCTCCTTTCTGGAACTGAGAGGCACATATTGGAATATTTCATCATAATTAAAAAAAATTTAGTTAATATTGTTAGTGATATTAAAATTGATTATATTTGGTATATATTTTTTTAAAATTATTTTTATAATTATCGTTGAGACTCTACTTTTTTTAAAATAAATATATATATTTGTATAAAATAAATTATTAATGTTACTGAAAAATTGGAAAAAAAAAACTTATAATAAGGGTCAAAAGAAAGTTTGGAACAAATACATATATTTAAAACCGAAAGTATTATATTAAATACATGTTAATTAAGGGAATTATTGCTGGAATAATTTTATTAAATATTTATTTTAAACCAAATCTATTATATTATTTTGGTTTGTTTTTTTTTATGCTTTTAATTTTTAATTAATGTGGTCATTCAGTCCATTTTTTGTTGGTATTTTCCATTGCATTATTGTATATTTTTCTGTTGAGAAATTAAACATCCATATCATCAACATATATTAAAACAGGAAAAATATTATGAGGGTAAAAAAGATTTCCCTTCTTTGATGTTGCCTTTTCCCTCCTAATGATGATTTTTCCCTCTCAAACATGTGATTAATGAAGAGTGCCTAATTGTTAATCTCAGCCATCCATTAGGTGTTTTTAAAATTAAATCTCAACCGTCCATGGTATTCACAATTTTCATTCTCTTTTCTCATTGCCTCTTCCTCTCCCCAAAACACTGAATCATGTTTCTCTCTTACCAAAAGCATGGCACGATACTTCCTTTCTCTTTGTTACTCTCATTCATTCCACTCATGTTAATCACTCCACCCAAGTTGTACTTTAGATCACTTCTTCAATTCAAAATCCACCGATCGTATCAACCCCCTTTATCTTTTCCTCAAAGATACAATTTGAGTATTTTCTATTTTTTTCCATTCACATCATCAACCGTAACCCACTGCGATTAAACACTAAGAAATAAATTTTAAAACAAACCAAAAAACCTATTGGGCTTTGAACAAGCCCAACCAAAATTTTTTTAAAAAATAATGAACACTATATAATAGGGATCCCAAATACAATCATATATGTTGCATATAATATAACACCAACAAAAATTCACCATTTTTTCCCATAGTTTAGTAACTATAAATTTTTTTTACTGTTACTCTATATAATTTCATAACTAATTTTACAATATACAATATATATTCAAGTTAACTTACTCAATCTTTTTTCATTTGGATTTTTTCAGTCAATACTAAATTTACAAATTAAATGTCCAAATTTAAATTTTCGCATAAAATATTTTCACCCTTCAATCAATAAAAACCAGTTCACCAAAAAAAACCAAAATTTACATGCCTGTGCATCGTACGAGCAATGGTACTAGAGGTAATATTATAATTATACTTATTGATAATAACTATAATTCCTCACTATTATTCATTCCATTTACTATGACAGGTTTTTAAGTTGATTTAATGTTGTAAAAATTATATAGAAGCAATATCTTGAAGGCAGGACTGTCAATTTTAGGTTTTAAATTTTGCTTTACAAGGTTGTTATATTGGACAATGTTTATTGTTATCTTTTTTGTGACTATTTAGCATTGTTCAGTTTGAAAATTTAAATACATTATCATGTAAGTGTTTTGTTTGGAGAATTTAGTATTCAATACTCAACAAACAAGAAATCTTATCAAATAGAAGCTCTTGCTCCAAAATTTTTACTCCTCACCCAACCTGTCAACATGACATAAATATTAGTTGGAAGAGTTTTTTAATATAAACTACATATAAAACTCAAAATTGTTATCTTCTATAATTATAAAGTTTATTTTTGTACAATTAAAAAAATTAATTTATTTACATGATATAAAACATAAACTACACATTGGCTATACATAATTTAACAACTAAGTAGTAATTTAACATTATACATTGCAAATTCAATAAACGATCCATGCGATGCACTAGAAAACTTACTAGTTTATATAGAATGCCTTTAATATTACATTAAAAGCCAAAAACGATCTTGCTATATTGTGCATAGAGATTCGAAGTCTTTTAAAATCTAAACGTTGTTATATTTTAAAGACTATCCTTTGGTTGCTATATAATTGCACTAGCGATAGATTTAAAACACTACCCTTTGGTTGCTATATAACAGCACTAGCGACATGCATGCATGAAAAGAGGAGAGAGGGCTACCGTATTATATCATATACATACAACTTAGTTAATTAAATTGAGTTTCAATTTTTACTTAACATATTTTTTATTTCTTCAAAATGTATATATCCCCTCTATTTTTATTCCCAAGAGCAATCCATACAAGTTGTTTTTAAGATAAAAAACCAAATTGAAACCTAAAAATAAGAAAAATGATCAAAGGAGTATTTAAGCCTTATTTTAAAGAGGCTTAATTATGTCACAAGTCCTTTAAGTTTGAGGTACGTTTGCCAAATACCCTTATTCTTTTTTTTTTCAATGTTTATGTCCTCAAACTTATCTTTGTTTAGCTATTTGCCCCTCTGACGGATTCCAGCCAATTTTTGCAATGTTTATGCCCTCAAATTTATCTCTGGTTTGCTATTTACCCCTGTGACATATTTGGGCCTGTTTTTGCAATACTTATGCCCTCAAACTTATCTTCGATTTGCTATTTGTCCTTGTGACGCATTCCGGTCAGTTTTTGCACACGTGGACCATCATCGTCCTAGTCACCCCACCAGAGCTACTCTTTGTCTTCAACCTTTCTCCAACCACCACACTGTCTCTGCCATCATACCTCACCCCCACCAGCTTCCACCTTCATAGCACCACTGCCGCCAAAACCTGGAAGACGATCTCCAAACCCTACATCTGCTCCGCTTCGATATCGAGCGCCACCCCGATCCCTCCCTCCCCTCCCGCCGCAACCTCTTCCAGTCCTACTTCAAATCCCTCTGCCTCATCGAAACCTGCTTCCCTCTCACCCGACCCGAGCCACATCAACCCCTTCACCTTTGTCTAGTTCAATGCCTTCAAACTGAAGAACAAGTCCTCTCAACAGAACATTCACCTTGAGAAGGGTTCTGTGTTGTTCAACTTGGGCACTGTTTATAGTCAGATTGGATTGTCGTATGATCGTAACACGGTTGATGGGCAGCGATGGGCTTCACACACGTTTATCGCTGCTGCGGGGTCATTTGCTTATTCGAGGAAGATAGGATGGTGGTTGGAGAAGGTTGAAAATGAAGAGTTCTGGCGAGGGTGACTACGACCATGGTGATCCATGTGTGCAAAAAATAGCTGAATCTGTCACAGGGGAAAATAACAAACTAATAAAGATAAGTTTGAGGGCATAAACATTGCAAAAACTGGTTGGAATCTATTACAGGGGCAAATAGCAGACCGAAAATTAGTTTGAGGGCATAAACAATGCAAAAACTGGCCGGAATCCGTCATAGGGGCATATAGCAAACCGAAGATAAGTTTGAGGGCATAAACATGGAAAAAAAAAAAGAATAAAGATATTTGGCAAAAGTACCCAATCTTCAAAGACTTGTGACATAATTAAGCCTTTTAAAGACTACCCTTTGACCAACAAGGACCAACACAGTTGGCAGATAGCTGAGTTCCTTAACCATGATGTCAGGGGTTCGATCCCTGCCGTGCGTATGGAAAAAGCTTTGTTGGTAAAGGCAAAACTCACTTAGGTGATCTTTACGCCTCAGAGGGGACTAGTTTTCGGCTATCAACTGGAGGATACCCTTGATGTACACTGCACGAAAAAA
Organism: Crotalaria pallida; assembly: GCA_037953625.1. NCBI lineage: Eukaryota > Viridiplantae > Streptophyta > Magnoliopsida > Fabales > Fabaceae > Crotalaria > Crotalaria pallida. Next base: position 96,753,698 of record CM075655.1, read on the forward strand.
AATAAAAATAAAAACTATCCTTTGGTTGCTATATAATAACTTGTATGGATTGCTCTAGAGAATAAAAATAAAGGGGATATATACATTTTGAAGAAATTAAAAATATTTTGAGTAAAAATTGAAACTCAATTTGATTAACTAAGATGTATGTATATGATATAATATGGTAGCCCTCTCTCCTCTTTTCATGCATGTCGCTAGTGCTGTCATATAGAAACCAAAGGGTAGTGTTTAAAATATATCGCTAGTGCTATTATATAACAATCAAAGGATAGTCTTTAATGATTATAAAAAAAAGGATAATCTTTAAAAGCAACATGGATTGGGACGAGTGGTTGTTTACGGGAAAAAATGTTCAGATTTCCGACAAAACTAAGTCTTTTTAAGGATGTGTTTGAGGTAGGGAGTTCAGATAAGTTATGTGGTAATCTTGTTCTTTTTCAAGCGGTGGAAATTAGTAAAGGGACAATGCGAAGAAAAGTAAAGGACTTGAGAATTAAATTGCAAGAAAGTAAATGTGACAGGAAATTAAAGGGCTGAAATTTAAAGGAAAAAGGAAATTGCATTGAATTAAAAGTGGAAGGTCACAAGGTGTTCTCTGTCAATCTGCTTCGGTGAGATGTGTAGGAGTAACCAAATGCCAACCTAAATTACATCAGAAATCCTAATATTTATAGACAAATAAAGATAACTACCTAAAACTACTCATTAACACATGTATATTTAATAATAAAAACTACTAGTAACTGCTAAGAAATAACTTCCGTCCACCACTAGTAGTAACTTCCTAAACTATTAATAAGATAACTGCTGCCAACTTCATTTCATTTGTTTCACATGCGGCAATTTTGTAGTCAACACTACCTCAATGCTTCAACACTTTGATACATTAAGTTGGTTTGCTACGTTAGTTGCTTCCAAGCCCATTAAAAATTGTCGAAGATGAAGTTTTCCATTATGTTCGACATGCTGCTTCAATTACTTTCTCTTGTCGAAGTGTATCATGCATCATGCTTTCAAAGTATGTGGCCAAACTCTTGTTCAAATATATTTAAAGTTCGTGGCCAATGCTAGCTTTATCGATGGCTCCATCCATGCATTGGTCGAAGCACATGTTGCTATATCTTGGGTCATGCTGTCAAACTCTTCAATGTGTGTTCATGGAACGTGACATACTTCAATAACTTGTTAAATTTGTAATCTCGTTTGTCGAATATGTACCTTAATCTTCATACCTCATATTAAGCATGTAACATTGACGACAAATACCAAAATATAATTTTTGGTATTAACAGTGGTAAGCGGCTCGGTTTCGCTTAAGTAAAGTCTCAGGTTTGATACCTTGTAGATGCAGAAAATTCGTGTTGGGAGACTCGCCAATCATAGTCAAGTACGTGACCCGGATCAAATTCGAATGTACCTATGTAATACTTGGGAAACCGGATGAGAAAAAAAAAGATAGTCTTTATGATATAACAACGTTTAGATTTTAAAAGACTTAGAATCTATATGCACAATATAGCAAGACCGTTTCTGGCTTTTAATGTAATAAAAGCATTCCATATAAATGACATGGATGTTTTTCAATGGAAAAAATATACATGAATGCAACGGAAAATACCAAAAAAAAAAATCATTACAAGGAATCCTAATTTGAGGAGAGAGAGGCTCGACCTTTTCTCTTTCTCAGTCTTCTTCTCTTCTCTTCTCTGTTTTCCTCTCTTCTGTGATAGCGGTAGAAGGGGAGGGAGAGATTCTCCCTCCCCTTCCTTTAGTTGGTGTGTGGGTTTTTTTCTCTCCCCAGTTATATCTGGGTTAAATAAATAAATCTTGCCTTTGTGCAAGTGGTGTGGTTTTTCTTATCTCAGTTTCATCTGGGTTTTGTTTTTGTGTGTTTGAGTGTGGGAAGACTTTTTGTTTGTCCAGATCTGATGACCTTCATATCTTCTCCAATAACTTGGAGACTGATATTCGGGACAGCTTTTCCCTTCCAGATCTCTGTCTTTTCCTCTGTCCAGTGGCTCTACCTCCTCAGATATGAGATTCTTTGTAGCCGAACTGTGCTTACTTTCGGCATTGATGAGATAATTATCTTGGAAACAAAGGCTGTTGAATATCTTGTTAGAGTTCGAAGCTGGATCATGATCCACAGAGAGTTTGCTGTTATGACTGAGTATCTAGTCTTTTTTATCAATTTTTATTGTATGAAAAATATGTATTTTGTTATTGTTCTGTTGGATCTACTTGTATTATTTTATGTTAGGGAATGAATTACATATTTTCCTTTAAAAAAAAAAGGATTGATTTATTTTGGTTTGTTTTTTTCAGCGCTATTAATTTTTAATTAAGGGGACCATTCAATCCATTTTTAAATTTGTTGATATTTTTCGTTGCATAACTGCATATTTTTTCTGATGAAAAACATCCATATCATTTATATGAAATGTCTTTATTACATTAAAAGCAAGGACGGTCTTGCTATATTGTGCATAGAGATTAAATCTTTTAAAATATAAACGTTGATGTTGTTGTATTTTAAAGACCACCCTTTGGTTGCTACATTGCTTCATGCAGGAAAAGAGTATAGAGGACTATCATATTATACAATATACATCTTAGTTAATAAAATTGATGAGTTTCAATATTTACTCAAAATATTTTTTATTATTTCTTCAAAATGTATCTTTTCTATTTCTATTCCCAAGAGCAATCCAAACAAGTTGAAATTCATGACATCTCATCAGCTTAATTGTAAGAGTTGATGAGAAATGATTATTGTATCCTGGAGGGTATTAGCCTTTAGAGGCCTTTTACACTAAGTGATTCACTTTTGGCGGCAAATATTCTTAAGCCCTGTTGAAACATCGGCAAGTATATTAGGTCGCACAAGTAATAAAGTGGTAAAGTAGGATGTCGTACCCACACAGATTGGTTTAATTCGTACAATCCTCACCTTAACGTAATTACTTAATGAAAATTGATTAAAAAATTTATATTGGTTGTTGGTTCAAAAATATAAGAAAATAACTTCAGAAATTGGGTATGATCATAAATGCGTAAAAGGCTTGGGACATGGCTTCGGTAGTAGGATTATAACACTACGACTATGAATTTCAACTCTTCCTTTATCAACAACAATTCCAGAGACAGTAAATACTTGATGCCTCAAGGTACTTACTTTGTATTATTAGTCTATACCCCTTAATCTCTTAAACAAATCTTAGTCTAATAATCGATTGGTTAAAAACACTGAAATTATAAATGTTATATAATTTCTCAAAAGTATTACTTCAAGTTGAAAAATAAAATTTGATTATATTGTCAAATTAATCCTCAATTTCCCAATTGGAGAATTGAGTCCCAAATCACAGAGCGATCAATTCATTGAATTCAACAAGCACATAATCAAACAACTGATATAGAAAAGAGAATTCATTTATAATCAAAAGTGTTATTTACAAATCCATACTACATTCACCACATCGCTATAAGAAAACCAGCAATCCATGACAAACGAAGAAAAATAGGTGTACAAGGAAGACTCTGAATAACATAAAGTGTTACTGGCGATCCAAAGCCCCGTTGGAATCCCCTCCATTGAGGATCAAGACCCCCTCCTTGATGTTCTTAAAGATCTTCTCTCTATTTTTTTATTTTTTGTTCGATTTCTCCTCCTAAGAATGAAGGGAAATCAATTTATATGGTGAAAGAAAGCAAAAAGCGACCAAAAATTCACCAAAAGTCGAGGTTTTTTTTTTCTGACGTGGGGCGCCCAGATGCACGAGATGGGGCGCCTGGGTGCAAGTTTTCTCTGATTTTCTCCTGATTTGCACCAAGCGCATGGGTTGGGCGCCCAGGCACGCCAACTGGGCCAGGGTTGCTCTGTTTTGCCTTTTTCGCTCCTTTTTCGAGGCTTTAATCACCATTTGATATTTTTTTATCAATGATCCTCACATTTAGGTCTCAAAACACTTGAAATCAAGGCAAATAAGTAACTTTTAGGCGATGAACTTATTCACAAACTAAACACACAAAAACTGCTAAAAACCACATATTACTTAGGAAACACAACCAAAACTAAGCTAAATAAGAAAGAATACCAAAGATAAAGATTATAAAATGGATTATAAACAAGCCCAGTGCACTTGTGCACGCCTTAGTCAAAATTTTAATATGATAAGTTATTAGTTCCTAAGATTGTTGAAACTGATCAAATTAATTAGTCCCTGATTTTATGGATAATTAACGTTAGATACTGATATGAATGATGTGTTCCTATCTCGGGGACTAATTTGGAATTTCGATAATCTCATGGACTAATTTGATCGGTGTCCACAAAGCCAGTGACCAATATGACATATTACTCATTTATTAAGTCTCTCCTCTCTTCGTTCTCTTCTCTTCTATTCTCTTATGTTCTAGAGGAAAACGGTGGAGGTATAGTAGTGGTTAAATTTTTCCAAGAAATGGTCATTTTTTTAAATAAAAAAATTTCAATTGTTCATTTATATTTTAAAATAAAATAAGTTAATTTATCGTTTATGTATCGTTTGATAGACATGATAAGAATTCCAAGATATCCTATCACTATCGGGAGTTTGGTGAGCATTTATTATGTTGGTTTATCCTATCATGTCTGTCTAATATATTTTCTATCCTACATAGGAAGCTAGGTTAGAAATGAGCAGAACATGTTAATGAAGTTTTTCCCTCAAACCCTCACATATTAACATTATTACTAGCTACCATCAACATTACCACATCATTAATATCATTGTTATTTAGTGTGCACCAAACATTTTTGGATATTTTCGAATAATTTTCGATTGTTTTTATAAAAACCGATTAGATTGGATTAGATTTTGGATTCAACCTTTAAACCGAATCGAATCAAACTGAATCACATATCTTACCTTAATATAATTTAGATAAAACCAATGATTTTGTTCTCTAAGTTATTTTCGGATTTAAATTTGGCCCTATATTTTTTTTTTCAATTTAGTCTAAGTTTTTTCCATCTTAACTCTCTTGATTCTTAACCAAAATTCAAAATTTATCTTATTGAGGTAAAAATGAAAATATTTACAAAACGCATGCATTCATCGATTGCAACAATCTATTTTATTTTACCTATTTTGAAAATATGGATTTGAAAATTTCTTTTTAATTAAAATACTTATTATAATTTAAGCGGAAAAACGGACAGAGTTTCCTCTGTTTTGTGGACATTCCCAAAAATTATCTTTGACCTGTAACCTGTCCAAAACAGTTTTCAACAACAACCAGACATCCAGATATAATATATAACATACTTAGACTCTTTAACATCAAATATTAAAGTAGGAACCTTTAAACTTTTGCAAATAAAACTAAATACCCCGGGCCACCATTTTTTCCAAAATACACATTGGAAATACATACATAATTCATAATTATACAAAATACAACAAGTACGCAAATGTGGCCCGGTTTGACTCAAATTAATAAATTGACTCAATTCACACTTCCTGGGGAAGTGTGCTCCTGCTCAGCCTCAATGTCTGCAAACTCAACCTGTACCTGTGGTGGATGTAAGGGTGAGAATTGCACGAACTAGTAATGTATAATACATGTCAAGTCATACACAATTAGCAAATAATCAAATAATACAAATATATCACGCCCAATCACCTATCCACTACAAACACAAACATCTCCAAATTATTCACATTTCCTAATTAATGTCAATTCCTATTCTATTTCCGTTCACTTAGCTTTCTACTCTCACCTGAACTTAAACTCTCAATTCTTCTCCCACTCCTACTTTTACTCACGTTCTTCCTATTTTACTAAGCTAACTAATTCTAATCCCTATCTCTCATTTCTCCCTCTCATTCATCACCTTCTCAATCTTCTTCTCCATTTTTCCTTTTTAATTCATTCTTTTTTTCATTTCTTTTTACTTTTTCTGGATCTTTGTGGTTTCACTATTGCGTCTCATCCCGGGTACGACTTACGGCTTCGCGCGCCCGAAGGCGGACCCGAGCGGCTACCCTGCACACTTCCCAAGCGGCTTACGTTTCCTGCACCCGGGAGCATGACTTCCGCAACCTAAATTACCACAAAATCCCTTGGCTATGCGAATTTGCCACTGCGACCCATCCCGGTGTCGACTTACCGATGCGTACGGATCCCCACAGGCCGCACGTCTTACTCAACCCCGGCACACGGAGCAGCTCGCGGCTTACTGCAGGTGTTGCGCACCCGCCTTACTGCACCCCACCGTATGCCTTCTAAGATCCAAACCGCATACCAATATTCTCTTTTTCTTTTCTTTTTCAATTCCATTCTTTATCCATTTTTCATTAGGTAGTCCAGCCCCAGCCAGCCGTACGGTACTGAGCGCTAGGAGTTCCCTTTTTCATTATTCATTCTTTTCCTTTTTATCAATTTTAGTCAGCCCTCGCCTAACACCTTTCTCTTCTACTCTCATTTTCCTCTTTTTCTCTTCTACACCAACTAATCTATTTCCCTAGAATTAACTCACTATCATTTCTAAAGACACTTCCTATTTCCCGATTTGTTTCCCTTAAGTTTCCATCTATGTGCTATTACTAAATCCAAGACTCACTCCTCTGTCCACTCCTTTCCATTTTCACTCAATCTCTAAAGTACAACATACATACACCATTCAACATAACTCAATACGCATATCAAAATATATAATATCATTGGAATTAGTACACTAAATTATATAAATCACACATATACATGCATCATTCATACTCTCAACAAGATACACAAAATTCATAGCATCAATTAGCATTTAGCAGGTTATCACATAGTTCTCATGGCATAAAGCATTCTTGACGAACATATATATCAATTAATCACTTAGCACAATAAATCATCAATTCATAGTATAATTCATAAATATCAATTCCTAATATCAACTACACAAACCAATTAGTCTCAACACGCACACACATACTAGTTACACAACCATCGTGCGGCAATAAACCCCTTACCTTAAAATAAATAAGATAGAGTAAACCTTAACTGGGTTAGGAGTCCTAATGCAGGAGGGTTGTCGATTGAGTCCAATGTCTGCAATGGTTAGTTGGAGAGATGCCAGAGTCCACCAATACACGAAATAGAGTAGCTTTATGTGCTCCCCGCCTATCCTATATGGTTCGAAGCTTCTAAGAGTATGGAGGCCCCAAGTTGCTCTTGAAACATTGAGGCAAGAAACAATAACAATAATAATAATAAGTAATGGTAATACTAATACCCAAATCATAGGAGGAAATGGAAGGATTGAAAGGAAAGAGAGAGACTTGATCAACTTACCCCAAAGGCTTGAAGGAGAGAAAATAGAGAAGTAAGAGTTGTTGATGATGATGTAGCTAATTGGAAGAAGGAAGTAGAAAGCTTGATGGTGCTTTAATGGAGGTTGAGAGCTATCAACCTTGAAGATCAAAGGGGGATTTAATGTGGTGCCCTATGTCTTGAAATAGGAAAGAAATGGAGAGTGAGGGATGATGTTGGTGGATTCAATTGAGAGAGGGGAAAGAGTGCTTGATGATGCTCCCTAAGCTTGAAGCTTGAAGCTTGGCCATTAATATAATGGAGGTTGGGAGGGAAAGAGATGGAGCCCTAGCTCCATGGAATAGGAAGAAGGTGAGTGAGAGAGGGAGGAGGTCGAATGGCATAGGGAGGGAGTGTTTGGAAGTATTAATGGGGTTTTGGGGTGGGAAATGGCGAGAATGCCCTTAAAAACGCGTGTTTGGTGTTGCAGATCGCAGGATTTTCGCTTAAGCGAAATCCGGTCGCTTAAGCGAACTCAATTTGTGTTGATTCTGGAGCAGTTTTGCTTAAGCCAAAATTTTCGCTTAAGCTAAATAATATTTTCACTCAAGCAAAATTTTTTCGCTTAAGCCAAATGCACAGGTACTGCTACTTCATTTTTCTATTTTTCAGCTATTTTCTCCCCAACTTCAAATAGCCATAACTTCTTCGTTCACCGTCGGATCTTTCTCAAATTTGACGAGCAACTTCCTAAAAATCATACCTTCATATCCAACGGTGGGAATTGTGTTTTGAGTCCTAAATCTTTTATTTTAATTTATTATCCTATTTATTTAGTTTAACACTGAATCACCCGTTTGCCTCGTCCGTTCCTAACTTAATTTACTACTTCTTCCTTTCCTAAACAAACTATTATTATTATTAATATTTTCTAATGCTTGAATACTTCTTTTAATACCTATTTATGGTTTTATTATTATTATCCCCATTATCCCAGATTATTATTAATTTATTTGTATCTGGGTTTAAAATTTGGGATGTTACATTTTTCCCCTACTTATTTGAATTTCGTCCCCGAAATTCCATTGAGTAATCTAGGGAGATAACAAACCCTTGAGAATTAATGTAAAACAACCTCGCATCTCTTCGTCATTTACTCCCCTACTCGGACTTTGTCCAAGAGACTTAATTGCCACAACTCCCGCTCGTTTCCTAGAATATTCACTCCCTTTTAATCAGACTCCTGTTTATTCTTCTAAGTGCGCAACCCAAGGTTTTTGGTCATTCGGGCCACAATATAGAGTCCTGAGACTCTAAGAATGACATTGTTGTCAGGTTGCAATTCTCCTAATCACAACACTTGAAGAATTCCTAGCACTTCATTTCCTTGCTTGAATTTAGCAAAAGTCACTCCGACATTCCACTTGACTTCATCCTAATCCTATTTCATTGTCGCTTCAGCTTACTCGCTTCCTAGGTCCGCTTCGTCTTGAAAGAAGCTAAGATTGGTTTCTACTTGGGAATAGAGGTCAAGGTCTAATTCTACTTCTCAGTTCTGTGTTTGTTCGGATTTATCCTAACTTGTTCAAGGTTGGTTCTCCACCAGTTCCTAGTGACCTTCTTAGAGGTTTACATAAGGTTTTTAAGAATAACGGTCCTGGGCAACCATTGATGAGGATAACATTGTTAAAAGTTGGGTTGATGCCCGACATAATGTCATCATCAATTTGAGAGATATTGGTGGCCTGTGCAAGTTTGTTATACCTTTCCAAAGAGTGGGAAGAGATAACAGCAGATGTTCGACATCTCATCCGTTTTCGGTCTTGATGTTTCTATGGGTACACTAAGGTAGTTTACGTTCTAGTTTTGCTCGGCTGTCGTTCTCATTCTTTACCATCACTCGGATGGGTTTCAGGTAGGACTATAAGGTTCTCCCCTACTTAGTATCAACATACCTACGTAGATCGATACCAAGGGGTAGCTGAGCAGATGTTAAGAATTAGTGGTTCTACTTTTCGATTAGGTGACGGGTTTGGAAAACAAGGTTGGATGAACCACTTGTTGGGTTTTCTAAGATATGACGGTTTCACGTACTTACATCTCTCTATATTCCTATACTAGATAGGATTGTCATGGGTAGATTTGTCGCACGATCGATTATAACGAATTTCCACAATATTTCTAGTGAGCTTGAACTTTATTTGACCTTCTTCAGGTGGAATTCCTATGTCAATGGTTCTAATCGGATTTGAGAGGTTGCAATGATATATCTGCCAGTAAATGCAAGGACCGGGGTAGCTAGTCCCAATCCTTCATCTAGCAACAACATATCATCACGTTCTTCAGGATTTGCAATGCTGTCGTCTGTCACTGGATTGGGTGTTTATTAAAGCTTTAACTTCATGGATAATTTTCTATAGTCTTTCACGGTTACTTAGGCGAAAGAATGGGAGGGATGTTCCAGGTATGTCTCTTAGTACCCCGTTGTGAAATGGTCGGAATATAATTACTAAGGAAATACTCTAGGAGGTCTTACTACTGAAAGAAAAAGAGAAGTTTAGAATTTAGGAAATAGTCCTAATTGAAAGTAATCCTAGGCTCTCCAAGAGTTGATTCTTTAGCAAAATGTTACTTCAAAATAACACGCACCTTCGCTTGGATCGTCCATATCCAGTCCTGCTGCTTTGTCCATGCTGTACGCTTCTCCTATTTGTCCGGATGGACTTCCCTTCGCCTGTTGCCTCTGCAGTACACTCACTCCCTTCCATGGAGTGATGTGGGGACAATTTGCAACAAAGTGTCCCGGTTGTTCACAATGAAAGCATAGGCTATCTCTCACACTACGATTCTTGAGCCAGCACACACCTCGGTGAGATCTTCCACAAGTCTGACATGATGGTTGATTAGTGGAAACTGTCGCACTCTGATTCTTAACTCTGGGAGCTGCTGCTCTAGTGCGAGTGTTGGCTTGTGGACCTGATGTCTGAGCTAGCCCTTTTCCTTTGGTACGGTCCATTACTTTCCGAACCACGTGGCTTCCACCAGCAAATATTTTTAAGTTTTTCTCACAAGTTTGGGCCAAGTCCACCAGTTGAGCAAGATTCCTGACTTTACGATTCTCCAAGAGAGTCCTTATATCTCCACGAAGTCCAGTTTCAAATTTGATGCACTTCGTCTTCTCATCAGCCCCAGTGTAGCTTGAGGCATACTGGATAAGATCCTCAAATAAGTTGGTGTACTCCGTTACGCTCATGTCCCCTTGAGTCAAATTTAGGAAGGCGACCTCCTTTTCTCTGCAAATCACCTCTGGAAAGTACTTCGCCAGGAATTTAGTTTTAAACACTCTCCAGGATACCTCTTGATTAGATGCCTCCAACATTCTTCTTTCTTGATTCCACCAGTATGCGGCTTCCCCGATAAGTGCATGCTCTACCATAATGACCATCTGCTCTGTTGGGGGTGTCAGAGTACGGATAATCCTCTCGATTTCCTGAAGCCATCCTAGCGCTTTCGCCATGTCATCGCTACCCTTGAATTTCGGAGAATTATTCCATCGGAACTCTGCTAACCATGGAGTATTCGACAAGGCTACGTCCTGTAGTGCCTGTGGTGTCCTGTCACTTCCTGCCACTATGGGAGTAGTTGTGGGTACTACCTCAGCTTGATCCTGGTTTGTCTGAACCGAACCTCCTATGTTGGCAGCGATCCTATCATTGTCACTGCCACTACCCGCCATAATGCTTAACACCTGAAGGAATCAAAAATAAGTGCACATGTATGCATACACAATTAAAGGTTATTCTATAAAATATAATTATTCTAGTGTATGTACCTATATATGTACCTATACTTGACACAAGACTTTGGCCACTCTCTTGGTGAGTGAACCAATAGAGTAATTCTCACTCTGAGGCCGAGGACAAAACGCTCTGATACCATAAATGTAACAATCTATTTTATTTTACCTATTTTGAAAATATGGATTTGAAAATTTCTTTTTAATTAAGATACTTATTATAATTTAAGCGGAAAAACGGACAGAGTTTCCTCTGTTTTGTGGACATTCCCAAAAATTATCTTTGACCTGTAACCTGTCCAAAACAGTTTTCAACAACAACCAGACATCCAGATATAATATATAACATACTTAGACTCTTTTAACATCAAATATTAAAGTAGGAACCTTTAAACTTTTGCAAATAAAACTAAATACCCCGGGCCACCATTTTTTCCAAAATACACATTGGAAATACATACATAATTCATAATTATACAAAATACAACAAGTACGCAAATGTGGCCCGGTTTGACTCAAATTAATAAAATGACTCAATTCACACTTCCTGGGGGAAGTGTGCTCCTGCTCAGCCTCAATGTCTGCAAACTCAACCTGTACCTGTGGTGGATGTAAGGGTGAGAATTGCACGAACTAGTAATGTATAATACATGCCAAGTCATACACAATTAGCAAATAATCAAATAATACAAATATATCACGCCCAATCACCTATCCACTACAAACACAAACATCTCCAAATTATTCACATTTCCTAATTAATGTCAATTCCTATTCTATTTCCGTTCACTTAGATTTCTACTCTCACCTGAACTTAAACCCTCAATTCTTCTCCCACTCCTACTATTACTCACATTCTTCCTATTTTACTAAGCTAACTAATTCCAATCCCTATCTCTCATTTCTCCCTCTCATTCATCACCTTCTCAACCTTCTTCTCCATTTTTCCTTTTTAATTCATTCTTTTTTTCATTTCTTTTTACTTTTTCTGGATCTTTGTGGTTTCACTATTGCGTCCCATCCCGGGTACGACTTACGGCTCCGCGCACCCGAAGGCGGACCCGAGCGGCTACCCTGCACACTTCCCAAGCGGCTTACGTTTCCTGCACCCGGGAGCATGACTTCCGCAACCTGAATTACCACAAAATCCCTTGGCTATGCGAATTTGCCACTGCGACCCATCCCGGTGTCGACTTACCGATGCGTACGGATCCCCACAGGCCGCACGTCTTACTCAACCCCTGCACACGGAGCAGCTCGCGGCTTACTGCAGGTGTTGCGCACCCGCCTTACTGCACCCCACCGTATGCCTTCTAAGATCCAAACCGCATACCAATATTCTCTTTTTCTTTTCTTTTTCAATTCCATTCTTTATCCATTTTTCATTAGGTAGTCCAGCCCCAGCCAGCCGTACGGTACTGAGCGCTAGGAGTTCCCTTTTTCATTATTCATTCTTTTCCTTTTTATCAATTTTAGTCAGCCCTCGCCTAACACCTTTCTCTTCTACTCTCATTTTCCTCTTTTTCTCTTCTACACCAACTAATCTATTTCCCTAGAATTAACTCACTATCATTTCTAAAGACACTTCCTATTTCCCGATTTGTTTCCCTTAAGTTTCCATCTATGTGCTACTACTAAATCCAAGACTCACTCCTCTGTCCACTCCTTTCCATTTTCACTCAATCTCTAAAGTACAACATACATACATACACCATTCAACATAACTCAATACGCATATCAAAAAATATAATATCATTAGAATTAGTACACTAAATTATATAAATCACACATATACATGCATCATTCATACTCTCAACAAGATACACAAAATTCATAGCATCAATTAGCATTTAGCAGGTTATCACATAGTTCTCATGGCATAAAGCATTCTTGACGAACATATATATCAATTAATCACTTAGCACAATAAATCATCAATTCATAGTATAATTCATAAATATCAATTCCTAATATCAACTACACAAACCAATTAGTCCCAACACGCACACACATACTAGTTACACAACCACCGTGCGACAATAAACCCCTTACCTTAAAATAAATAAGATAGAGTAAACCTTAACCGGGTTAGGAGTCCTAATGCAGGAGGGTTGTCGATTGAGTCCAATGTCTGCATTGGTTAGTTGGAGAGATGCCAGAGTCCACCAATACACAAAATAGAGTAGCTTTATGAGCTCTCCTCCTATCCTATATGGTTCGAAGCTTCTAAGAGTATGGAGGCCCCAAGTTGCTCTTGAAACATTGAGGCAAGAAACAATAACAATAATAATAATAAGTAATGGTAATACTAATACCCAAATCATAGGAGGAAATGGAAGGATTGAAAGGAAAGAGAGAGACTTGATCATCTTATCCCAAAGGCTTGAAGGATAGAAAATAGAGAAGTAAGAGTTGATGATGATGATGTAGCTAATTGGAAGAAGGAAGTAGAAAGCTTGATGGTGCTTTAATGGAGGTTGAGAGCTATCAACCTTGAAGATCAAAGGGGGATTTAATTTGGTGCCCTATGTCTTGAAATAGGAAAGAAATGGAGAGTGAGGGATGATGTTGGTGGATTCAATTGAGAGAGGGGAAAGAGTGCTTGATGATTCTCCCTAAGCTTGAAGCTTGAAGCTTGGCCATTAATGGAGGTTGGGAGGGAAAAAGATGTAGCCCTAGCTCCATGGAAGAGGAAGAAGGTGAGTGAGAGAGGGAGGAGGTCGAATGGCATAGGGAGGGAGTGTTTGGAAGTATTAATGGGGTTTTTGGGTGGGAAATGGCGAGAATGCCCTTAAAAACGCATGTTTGGTGTTGCAGATCGCAGGATTTTCGCTTAAGCGAAATCCGGTCGCTCAAGCGAACTCAATTTGTGTTGATTCTGGAGCAGTTTCGCTTAAGCTAAATAATATTTTCGCTCAAGCGAAATTTTTTCGCTTAAGCCAAATGCACAGGTACTGCTACTTCATTTTTCTATTTTTCAGCTATTTTCTCCCCAACTTCAAATAGCCATAACTTATTCGTTCACCGTCGGATCTTGCTCAAATTTGACGAGCAACTTCCTAAAAATCATACCTTCATATCCAACGGTGGGAATTGTGTTTTGAGTCCTAAATCTTTTATTTTAATTTATTATCCTATTTATTTAGTTTAACACTGAATCACCCGTTTGTCTCGTACGTTCCTAACTTAATTTACTACTTCTTCCTTTCCTAAACAAAATATTATTATTATTAATCTTTTCTAATGCTTGAATACTTCTTTTAATACCTATTTATGGTTTTATTATTATTATCCCCATTATCCCATATTATTATTAATTTATTTGTATCTGGGTTTAAAATTTGGGATGTTACATCCATCACTTTTTTTCCAAATTGTACCATAAACAATGGATTATAGGATCCATTTGAAAAAAAAATAATTTTAGGATAAAAAAAAACTTTGAGAACAAATTTGAAATCCAAAATTAACTTAGAGAATGAAATCATTGGTTTTGTCATATGTTTATTATGCTTACAAATTAAATATTTACTTCATATTATAATTTGTATATACAAAGTCAAGCATTATAATTCATTTATTACTCACTATAATCGTCTCATTAAATATTAAAATACACTAACTAAATATAGAGAACAAACCATAAAACAATAATATGGATGCAAGTTGAAAACTAAATTAAATCATTGATGATCTTTCTTAGGCATTTTTTCAAATTTAAAAACTTTGTAATTTTTTCTTTTATATTATTGATTGATTTTTTTATTGAAATATTTTTCAGTTGACTAAATTATTTATGTTATAGACCAATTCAAAATTTTATCTTGCAATTTAAAATACAAGTTTAATACATCAACTTACACTACTAAATTTAATTTTATTTTAAATAGCTAAAAAATAAATAAAAAAACTTGAACAGAACCAAATTAAATCGCTAGTATTTTTACGAACATATCAGATTTGATTCTTTATTACAACCAAACCAAACTAGAGTATAAGTAATTTTTATATTTGGATTGAATAATTTTTTAATTTCATATCGATCCAAAATTGAGCATCAAACACCCTTAATTATCGCAAGGAAAATAAAAAATTAAACTTTTCATTTATTTGTTCATTATAAATTAAAGAGGTTCCATCAACAAAGCCCAGCACAGTTGTTAGATAGCTGGGTTCCTTAAGCATGATGTCAGGGGTTCGATTCCTGCCGTAGCCATGGAAAAGGCTTTGTGGGTAGAGGCAAAACCCACTTCGGTGATCTCTACTCCTCGGAGGGGATTAGTCTTCGGCCGTCGGTTGGGGATATCTTGATGTACACCCAAAAAAAAAATTAAAGAGGTTCCGCATAACATACAGTAACAAAATTAACCGAATTGAGAAATTAATACGAATGAAACAAAAACAAAATTAAGAAAACTGAAGTCAACAACAACAGCGAAAATTATCATCACAAACATAAGGATCGAATTATAAAGATATGGTAAAATCTTTGACAATAGCAAGCTAAGCATGCATGGCGCATCCATCCAGCACCATATATATATATATATATATATATATATATATATATATATATATATATATATATATTTGTGTGTGTAAATCCTAGCGAGTCATGGCAGGTGCAACATTTGGAGGCACAGTAGCTTGGCTGGATCTCATCATTTTTTCCTCGTTACCTGACCAACCTATATACATCACAAATATTCATAGAGGTTAATTTCATATAGTTATACATACTACATAAATAAATAACAAGGGAAAAGTCGTTGTAAAACAACGTTGTACTTTATGATACGTAATCTTTCTCTATAAAACCAACACCAAATTCAAAGCAGAGTTCATGATAGAATGTTAAGATTAATAGAGATTAAAATAATTATTAGGTCTATTTGAAGAAAATGAATAGAATAAGTATTTAGTTTAATAATTAAGTAAGTTTTAGTATTATTATTATTGTTGTTGTTAGTATTATTCTAGAATGTTCTTATTGAATTAATCCAGTCTTTTAGTTTTTATTTGTTATTTTTTCCTCTTATCTGCTTATTCTCTCTTGGTAGGAATTTTCTTCCTATCAAATGGTGCTTTCATTCTCTTACCCAACCTCCCCCACCTACCACGGGTTTCCATCAGCCACCACCACCCTCCTCCCACCTTCAGCCACCATGTAATATCTGTTACAAATCATCTCTACCAGAATACAACCATTCTCTTCCGTCTAACCTATCACATGAAGACCTGATGATAAACTACCATTATAGATCCTACTATCTTCACCACCACCACCTCCATTCTCAACCACTCCGGCCGCCACCTCAACCGCCACCATCTTCGCCATCCTATTTTCCATTTTCTCAACCTTATTCTCCACCCTACCAAACATCCTCACAGATCTACCACCAACCACCATACTCTCCACACTTCCACTCACCTTCACAGATCTACCACCAACCAGCTTACCCACCCACAACTTTTTTTTCATCTGACCAGATCCACACTCCGATGAGAGATACCTTCTCTGAAATTAGAGAAAAACTCCTTAAGATGAAAGAAAATCTGATGGCCAGCAAAGAAGTAAGACATCTTGTAAAAGAAAAAGAAAAAGGGGTAAACGATTTGCTTCCCTCATCATCAGCGGAACACTTGCCGGCGAACACCTCCGGCGACCATTGAGCTCCCACCATCACCACCGTTTTCACCGGCGAGCTTAGCTTCCGACGAGAACACGGTGAGAGAGGAAGAGAGTGACATGCCTCGTCGCGAGACACCGCGAGCACCGCCATGGCTGCCATCGCCGGCACCGCTCTCCACCGCAACATCGTCGCGATCTCCGCCACAAGACACAGCCTCCGGTGAAAGATATGACAAAAAGAAGGAGAAACCACCTCCTCCCTTAGAAACCGCCTCCGACAAACCCAATGGGAGACAAAAAGAGTCTCTCTCTCAGCAACTAGAAGTATTGTGTGAAGAAGGTGATTTGTTGATATCTAAAAGGTTTGCAAAGAAAATCAAAGAGAGGAGAGAAGAAGAAACAGAGAAAGAGAAATCAGAGAAGGTGGATTTCAATGTAGATCTGAAAAATGAATTTAGAGAAGAAAGAGCTGCTATGGTTGGTTTCAAAGAGCATAAGAAAAGAATGGAGGCAGAAAATGAGTATCCACATTCTTTTGGCACTGATGGAGTCACCCCTTCACCAATATCTTCCCTCCACGTGTTCCCTTCACGGTCGTTCATAAAAGCACATCAAATTTTTCTTGTTCAAATAGAACCGTGTGGACCCAATATCAGTGATACCATTTTGGCTGCTCATTCACGTGCCCCTGCACCATCTGTCGAAATCTCATCTCATGAGCTCAATTATTCCATAAGGTTTGTGCAATTAGCCACTTATGTTTGGGCTCATACTCAAGCCAATAATTTTTGGCCTTCCAAACTTTGGATTCCCCTGCCATTATCCAATTCAAATGAATCATATGGGGTGAATCAGTGGTTTACAGTATCACATTTGAAATTTCAATTAGGCTACACTTTTGCAATTGTTTATTTTCAATGCAAATTTGATAATGGATGGAAGGTGAACAAAACTGGTGGGCACTTGGAACTTATTGGATCATCACTGGGAGATAAGAAAATGCAGGGCCAGTTTCAAGTATATGAAGTTGATGAAATTATACTCTAGTATGATATAATTCTTTTTCAGCCCACTGACTTGTTCAACCTTGAGGACAAGGTTGATTTTGAAGGGGTCGGTAATGATAGAATGTTAAGATTAATAGAGATTAAAATAATTATTAGGTCTATTTGGAGAAAAAGAATAGGATAAGTATTTAGTTTAATAATTAAGTAAGTCTTAGTATTATTATTGTTATTGTTGTTAGTATTATTCTAGAATGTTCTTATTGAATTAGATGATGCCACTTGTGTGGTTGTTATTACTTCTAGGGTTTACTATCCTATTATATAAGCATTGTAATCCTTATTCAACAATGAATGAAAAAAAAAAGGAATCCAGTCTTTTAGTTTTTATTTGTTATTCTTTCCTCTTATCTGCTTATTCTCTTTTGGTAGGAATTTTCTTCCTATTAGTTCATAAGATCATTTTTATACTTTTTTAAAGTTCAAATACTAAATTGTGCATCATGTAAATGGGGAGAGTGTTTAGGATTATTTTTCACCCAAACCAAAGGTCAAAACCAACTTTCTTTTATATAAAAGAAAAATTGAGCTACACAAGTTTCTATGTCTTTTAACTTAGTTTTATTTTTCATAAGAGGAAGTTATGGGTTGTAAGAATAAATCTTAGATGTACATTATTGTATATATACATACATATATATATATATATATATGTATATATTATAATAATCTTATGGAAAAAGTTTTACGGATATGAAAACTTTTAAACCAATGCGGTGTCCAATAATTATTTTCATGCAGTTAAGGAAACGTGAGTGAATATAAATGTGAGATACTTATCCTCCCTCCGGTCCTTTACGTAAGAGCTGTTTGGGGAAATTGAAATTCACATTAATTCATACAAAAATGTGGATTAAGGTCGTTAGTGGTATTGGAAATCTAAACATTTAATATACTTTTTTAAAATTATCCTATAATTGTTATTGAAATTTTAAAAATGTTAATTTAATAAGACTATTTTTAAAAAGAAGTAATTAAATATTATAGGAAATTGAAAAAAAAAATCGTATAAACAAGACCAAATTTTTTTCAAAAATTAAGAGCTGGAGGAGTATATAATTATGCACGGTGTAATAAAAATATTTAGGGTACAAACCAAATCATGGAATTGTAATCAAGATTATACCTATTGAGGGGTCAACTCCACGGTTTTTAAGTTCCCTGTACTCTTGGCAAATTGCACAGGAAGAGCACCAGCAATGGACACATAAGTCCATGCATGGTTCTTCTGGTAAGGAATAGACGCCTCTTAGTTTGCTTCTGTATGTGTAAGAATATAAACATCCAAACCCACAATAAGACAGGCCATAGAAGATCAACCCCGCAAATGCACAAGCTGTAAATTAAATATTTAAAACCCATTTTTTCAAAGAGGAAACTAGGATTTAATTAGAAGTAAATATTATTTGGTGAGTGAGATAAACCCAATAATATATATGAGACAAGGTTATAAATTGCAAATTATAGATGTTAGTGCAGTTTTTGTAACTGCATTATTATCATGTTCTTAATTAAGTTTTTTAATCTTGAAATTAGGTGTTTTTTTAAAATTGGTTCTTGAACTTTTTTTTTCAATGCTTTGGGCCCTTAAACTTTGCTCAAATTTTTGAAAATTGTCCCTTTGTCACTTAAGTGATGATATAGTCGACGACATGTCAAGCCACTTTTGCAGTTTCGATAGGTGATGTGCTATATAGCGTCACGTGACACTACATAATTTTTTTAATTAAAAATATCATTTTTTTTTAAAAATTATTAAAAGTTTCGATTTTTTTTAAAATATATATGACTTTTATTTATTTTTAATAAATTTGAATTTTTTTAAAAAAAATTTAAAAAATCTACGTGACATCACATAACACGTTATCTGTTGACACAACGATAGTGAAGTGGCATGTCGTTTGCCATATCATAACTTAAATGAAAAAAGAATTATTTCCAAAAATTTAAACAAAGTTCAACAACCCAAAACATCGAAAAACAAAGTTCAAAGATCAACTCCAAAAAAGCATTTAATTTAGGAACTAAAAATTTAAATAAACATATTATTATGGTTATATTGATCTCATTTTCTCATTTATAATTGCTACCGTAATTGCAATTTATAACCTTGACATAAAAATTCTAAATAATAATTGACGTTACTCACATGATCTTCCTTTGTCTACAACTTCAGCATTCTGACCAAAGGTGATACATGGACAGCAGCATGTCATAAAGCCTTCTCACGGTTCATAAAGAAGGGAGAAAAAATAATTAAAACCTCTATAAATTGAGCTTAAAGTATAAAAAGCTAAGTATTTTTTCTTTTAATAACACGTTTCATTAAAATCTATACTTGGATATAAACATAAATTGTCATAGATTCTGGAAGTTCAAAATATGTCATAAATTGGTTTGTTTTGTGCTTGTTTCATATTCAATTCAATTTTGCTATTAGGGCACCATAATTATTGTTACACTACACTAGTATATCTTTACATTTTAAAGAGGGAAAAATTTGAAACAATTTTTATATTTTTACAACTTCTTTTTACATTTTTATTTTAACTCATATTTCCTTTTTTTAATTTTTTTTTTTACATCACCTTATTAATTACTTCTCTCTCGAACTCTTCCTCCTATATATTTCTCCCTTTTACACACATGTGGGAGTATCTTTTTCAAATTGCAAATACAATTTGCTGCATGTGTATATTTGAATTAGATTGATGATGTAAAAAGTTTTATACTAAAATTCATGAACATATATTCATTTCTCAAAATATCATTTGATATATATATATATATATATATATATATATATATTGTTTTATATGTAAGATTCTTTAGAGGTTTTTCATTTCGATCTAAAAAGGTAGTTAAATTTGTTAGTGGATTGGAAATATGAAAATTTGATATACTTTTTCAAAATTTTCCTATAATTATTATTGGAATTCTAAAAAATGTTGAATAAATAAAAATATTTGTGAAAAAATGTAATTAAATGATATTGAAAATTGAAATAAAATCTTATAAATAAGATCAAAATAAAAATTCCAAAATGATCTTATATAGAGAGTATATCTTAATTAGTTAGCTATATGAATTTTTTTTCCCCTCTCGTAAGCTTTCGAAGTTATTAATGTCAAAAAAGCAACTTAATCACATAAGTGTCTGAATGTGGTAAATAAATGTAACAACACATAATAAGTTTGTGGCACATAGCATAGTAAGTTATTAGTTCAGGACAGAGCTTACAACTTGAAGGATCTTCAAAGCAACCACATAAACCTGTTGTCCATTTTCCAGTTGGAGGGCCATTGTATGGTAATTGTGCTGCCTTAGCTTCACCGTTATACATTTTGAATATGATATCAAAGAAAGAAAAGTTGAAATATATGGAGCGTACCACTGAAACGTCTATAGTCTATACAACTATATATGTTCGGATAGTTCGAGTGGCTATTCTTGCATATATATATATATATATATATATATATATATATATATATATATATATATATATATATATTGGCCAGGGTTGACATAAATTTTCAACATAAACAAGCGATTGATGAGTTGGTAGACAAGTTGATTTAAAAATATAGATGTTGGTCACTAATTCAAAATGCAAGGCTGTATCTACCAAATTCCATTTCCCTAAATTTAAGCAAGGTTTCACATGGTTTGGATAGTAAAGTAAGTAGTTCATATATGATATATCATCCTTTTCTTGAACTGGGTGCAGTGGCACATATAATCTCGTATACTACCTCGGGTCCTTGGTGATGTTATTGGAATATTTCATCACAATTAAAAAAATTTAGTTAATATCGTTAGTGATATTAGAATTGATAATATTTGATTTATTTTTAAAAAAAATTATGATTGAGACTCTAGAAAGTATTGAGTGTGTGTGTGTCTATATATATATATATATATATAATTAATGTCACTAAAAATTGAAAAAAAAAATTATAAAAAAAGGTCAAAACAAAGTTTAGAACTAATACATATATTTAAAATTGAAGGTGTTATTATTAATTACATGTTAACTTAGGGAACTTGTTTAAGAATTAATAAGATGCAATACTCACTGAATTTCTTGGGAAACATAATACTATACTTATAGCCTATGTAGTATGAACTCCCTTCAGTTATATTTATAAGATTCTTTTGAGATTTTTATTTTGATCTTATTTATAAGATCTCATTCTAATTTTCAATAACATTTAATCATTTTTTTTCACAAGCACCCTTATTAACTCAACACTTTTTATAGTCTCAATAATAATTATAGGATAATTTTGAAAAAGTATATCAAATTTTCACACTTTTCCAATGCTACTAACAAGTTTAATTACTTTTCTTGGTGGAAGAGAAAAACCCTAAAAAAATCTTATAAATAGAATCAGAGAGAATAATATGTAGTTAGGATTTAGTATGATGGGGTTAGGATACGACATGGATTTGGAAATACGATAATTTTTTGAATTTTAGAATACAATATGAGCTAGGATAGGTTAACATTTATATATATATATATATATATATATATATATATATATATATAAAAGAAGAAAAAAAACATGATTGTAATAAGATAATTAAAAAAATAGTTGTGATCATAGCAAAATAAATATAGTTTTTGCCCATATCATCATCAACGAAAGTTATATCTCTATTTTGATAAAAGTTTCTCTCATAAAGGGAAGAGAGAAATGAAACTTCATAGAGTAATGAGAAATCATAAGATTGTGATAGTAAAGAATAGCATAGGTTTGAGATTTAGGGATTAGGTTTTAAAATATTATATATAAAAAAGGTTTATTTATGGTTTTAGTCCCTAAAAGTTTAGCGTGTTTTGATTTTAGTCCCTATAAGTTATTTTGATCGAAACTAGTCCTTAAATTTTCAAACATTTTGGTTTTAGTCCCTTCCATTAGTAAAAATATGTTATTTGCTGACATGGTTAACGAAAATCCATACCAGGAGCCGCGTGGTGTGAGGTATCGCCAAATAGGTGATGCGATATGGAATTATGGATGATTCAGGTAGGCTCATGAACTCAAAATTTTGCGTACGAGACTATTTTGCGTATCAGACAATTTTGCGTCTGTGGATCTGCATCATCCACGTCATATCACCTATTTGGTGTCACCCCATACCACATGGACTGCTGATGTGATATTCTGCTAATCATGTCAGCAAATAACAAATTTTTACTAATGGAATGGGCCAAAACTAAGATGTTTGAAAATTTAAGGACTAATCCCGTTCAAAATAACTTCTAGGGACTAAAACCAAAACACACTGAACTTTTAAGGACTAAAACTATAAATAAGCCTTAATAAAATAGATTAAAAAAATTAAAATAAAGTAAAAAAAATATCTTGATCATATCGGAAAAGTATCAAAAAAGTATCATTAAAATGTTTTTTTTTAAAAACAATTAAAAAAATAGAAAGATACTTTTGCGTACTTTATTATATAGCTTTTTTTTTTTTTAATAATCAACGAGGCTAAAGCCCAGAAAACAGATTAAATAAATCGGGGAAAAACAACCTCATAAGCATCCTCACAAACAAGAGGAAACAAATCAGAAGTACAAACAACAAAATAATTACAAAATAGAAAGGCACTTTTGCGTACTTTATTATATAGCTTTAGTTCTATATAACTTTAAGAATGTGCAAATCAGCTTTAAGATTGATCACTAAATTTCATCGTGATAATGCGGCTATTAAATATTTGAATGAAGTTTCTCTTATCTTTCAGAATAGATTGATTGGTGTAAGTATAATGTAACAAAGAAAAAAAAAATAAATTGTCACTTTAGTCCTCACTGAGCTTTTACTTTAGTCATTGACTTTTCAATAATTTCTCTTTAGTCCCTGACTTTTCAATAATTTCTCTTTAGTTTTTCATTTTGAAAAAAACTACTCACCTTGGTTCCTGACAACTTTCTCCGTTCATAGACATTAACGTTTTACACATGTGGCCGTTAAATAACCCATACGAACATCTGGTTGTTGTGTTGCTGCCACATATTCATCAACTGTTGTATTTTTTGCAGCTGTCACAACTTCAACAGCTACCTTATCTGCTTCTGCAGCTGCTCTAGCCTTTTCTTCCTCCAATTTATGTCTTTTGAATTCAACATCATGTGTAAGATATTAACGGTCACGTGTGTATAGGTTATTTAAAGGTCACGTGTGTTAGATGTTAACGCCTATGAACGGAGAAAGTTGTCAAGGACTAATGTGAGTAGTTTTTTTTAAAGTGAGGGACTGAAGATGAATTATTGAAAAATCAATGATTAAAATAAAAGTTTTTTACAAAGTAAAAGATTAAAGTGACAATTTAGCCAAAAAGAAAATATGAAATGGTCGTCTCGAGTGAACGAGGAGGCTAAAGCCTCCCTCGGCTGGTACGCCCCCGCCGGTTCCATCAATTAGGCTCAACTCTATTTCCTCTATTCTTAATGCAGAAATTAGTAAAATAGTATGAGTTTTTATAATTTATGTTTTAGGACATATTTTAAGAAATTTATATTTATTAAGTTTATATTGAAAATAAATATATGCTAATTACATCAATTTTTAATATAAATGTATTATATAAGAATTTATCAATATGTTCTCTAAGACATACACAAAAAAAACCCAAATAGCACATAGAAGCATTGTTTAAAGAGAAATATCCGGATCCTTTAATTAACATAAGGCAGTTTTAAAATTTGTGCCTATGAGGATCCTAATACTCCCTCCGGTCCTATATATAGGACATACTTAACCATATTCCTCGGACCAAGAAAAGTAGTTAGTTTCATGAATTCTATGAGAATATATTGTAACATTACAATTTTACTCTCTCAACTTTTCTTGAAAAATTCACACTCATTAATGAACAACAAAAAATACATACATTTAATAAGGGCAAAAAAGAGAAAAAGCAATAAATGATGCATAGAAAATACAAAATGTCTTATATATAAGACCAAAGATTGCTTCTAGAATATGTCCTATATATATATATATATATATATAGGACCTGAGGGAGTAGCATCAAGCATCAATGAATTTATTGATAAACGAAGTTATACTACTAATGTACAATCAGAATTATGGTAGCTACCAGCAACTTTTAGTCCTACACCACTCACACAACTAAATACACTACAGACAAACAGTCAATCCAATTTGTCCCAAGCAAAACCACGTAGAATATCATGACGGGGGGATGTTGCCTCCTTCCAAGGTCAACTCTCATGTTGGCAATGAATAACGTGATATGATCAATGGACTTTGACTTTGGCATATTAGCCTCTTGCATTAGTTAGTGACGGATATATGGAATCCAAAACATTTACTACATTTATCCATACTCTGAACATGATGCTGCGGAATATTTCAACTGCCCCTGTCGCGTACCTAAGTCTTGGCATAGTTTGATATTATTGATAAAGTGAAACTTTCTTTAGTATCTAATAGACATGACTGATCAGTGATCACAACCTTGCTCTAGTCAAGGCTATGCAATGGGAAGCTAGCTTATTGACTTTCAAATTTAATTGTGTACCAAGTTTTGCAGGTAAACAGGAGGTATAAGAGACACGTCTTTATCATTTCGTTTAAATTTGAATAATAAAACTAACATAATAGTAATCTTGAAACAAATTTTAATCAATGACATGCAACCCATGAGCCATGAACCCTTCTCGCAACGATAAATTTTAACACGCTTTTAGAGCAAAATTAATGCCTGCTATAGGAACAATTTCGACCATTTATTTTAGGCAAAATTATTAAATTGGTCATGTAAGTTATTTTTTTATTGTGATTTTGTCCCTTAACTTTTTTTCGTTTAAAATAAATCCGGAAGTTTGTAACTTATTTCAAATAAATCCTTCCATCCAATTTTGTCTTAACACCGTTAATGGGAGCCTCCTATGTGGCAACCATTGGTCTTACGAGGCTAAAACTCAATGTTACACCCCAAAATGATGTCATACGAGGCCAAAAGAGAAAACCAAAACAGTTAGGGATAGCCCAATAAGCTTCTATTTTGGCCTCATACACGTCGTTTTGGGGTGTAATGTTGAGTTTTAGCCTTGTAAGACCATTGGTTGACACGTCAGAGACTCTCATTAACGATGTTAAGACAGAATTTGACGGAAAGATTTATTTGAAACAAGTTACAAACTTCCGAATTTATTTGAAACGAAAAAAAGTTACGGGATGAAATTGCAACCAAAAAATAACTTACAGGACCAATCTAGTAGTTTTGCCTTTATTTTAAATAAACTTGTATAAATTTTACTCTATTTCATATGTATTATTAAATAGTTTTTCTTTCTTGTTTTAAATGTATTATTTTTTTACAAACTCAATACATAAGTAATATGGCTTTTCTCAATTATACCAATATTTATCACAACTTTTTCACCTCTAATCTCTTTCTCTCTCTTTAATAATGATTACAAAAGTACTATGATCAAGATATCCCAAATTTTTGTATCATTTTATTCATTTTTTAAAATCCATGCAAAACCTTAAAATACAATACTTTTGAAACAGTAACTAATTTACTTTTGAAAATGAAAATTTTGTAAGATATAATCCATGGGAGAAGATTTGTTTTGAACTCTTATCAATAAAGTACACTTGATGCAGCACTCGACCTCTGCTACACTAGCCATAAAAAAGTACAAGCAACAGAAGTTACAGAACAACACCTATGAGCGATGAGGAAACGCTTGCATGACCATTTATGAGCTAACGGGATGATCTTAAAAACATCAGGAAAACCGCAAACCAAACATTTACACCTTGTCTGCTGTAAATTATATGTATTGCATCTCTCTATAGATAAAAATCATTACTAAAATAAAAATAGATCATGCTTTACCAAATTTCTTTCTCATCTACATTTGAGAAATTTCAGAGAAGGGATCACGATGAATCTTGACCATGCTCCCTAATCAGGATCCTCAGGCACTGGCTAGCAATCTTAGGAAACCTGGATAGCTGTCCATTTAAAGCTTGTACGTTGCTTCAACAGTGATTGCTTTGATAAATTCTCAATTAATCAAGCATGCCAAGAATCAAGCTATTTAGAAGTAAACATAATGTTCATTGCAAAATCAATCGACACTTTTCTTTTTTGGGATACAAAAACCAATTGAGACTTCAATTCTAGACAATTTATGTAAATTTATCCACACTAATAAAATTTGTTCTTGGTCGTAGTATTTACATTCTTGATACAGCAGGCTCTAATCACGACAATAAAACTTTTTTCAGAAACTATTATCACAGCCAGACTTGGGTTCCTAGCATGAACTCATCAGACATCTTGCACATTATATACTTGTAGTAAACAAACAAAAATATCGGAGAGAAACCCCTTCACTATTGTTTTCACCTGTAAAATTGTTACAAATGTGAACATGACTATATCACACAAGCTCAAATATTGATGGTTGCATCCCAGAGCCTTAGAAGCCCATTTCGACCACCGCTGCATATCCTTTTCCTCTCTAGGTCCGAAGCAATACATCTTACCTGGATGTCATATAAATAATAAATTGGAGGTTGCAAGTGTTAAACAGGTAAACAATAACATTCTCCAGCCATATATGCATTGTTCTATGGCAGAATAATATGTGATCTCAAGTAGCTGATCCCAATTAAAATAATCAGAAATAAAATTAACTAAGTCATGAATTTAAAGTGAAAAATCATCACTACCAAGGCAAAATTTCATAAAGAAAAGAACAATAAACCCTAACTTTAAGCCAAAAGATGGAAAGATAATAGTTAAAATTCTGTAACGAGCTTACTTAAGTCCAAATCAAATTTCAAAAATAATAAGGAACGGAGTCGTGGTAATGTGATAGTAGTTACATGCACATCCGAAAATAATATGATATGCATAAAATTTGTGCATGAACCATGAAACAAAGTTTACGAGTTCATCTTGGAGGCAAAGAATAAACATTTTGGAGCACGAAAACAGAACAGAGAAGCCAAAAAAATTGCATACCATAGCGACTGTTTTTTGCGGTGTTCTGTAAAGCTGCCAACCAGCCATCTTGGATCCAGTGCCAGAAAAACCACCCAGTCTCTCTTGCGGCCGATGAAAGAGAGACAAAGAATTATCAGCTGCTCCAATACCTAGCCAGTGCTCCCCAGCATTGATAGATAATATGGCAGCACTGTGAATTGTTACATTTTTTGCACACCTTATACCTCCTGCACAGCCATTAGTATAATATTACCAGGTGATCTCAAATTTGTTCTGATTTTGCACAGAAGAAATGCAAGGACACAACACTAACTCTGGAACATTCTTGTATATGACATATACAGTATGTATTTCTTAGAAAACTGCTTTGCATTAAGATAAGGACAAAACATAGGTGGAGTAGAAATGCCATGATAATATTATACAACGATACACTTAGATTAACGAATAAGAGCATGTCAAGCTACAACAGGGGATACTCTTAACGTATTGATGCTTCTGGGGTTATTGCAACCTTGTATGGTCTTTAAATATACCAATTCAAACAGAAGATAGACATCAAGAATGAGAATTAATGTCATGAACCATCTCTCCCAAAAGCTTAAGCTACTAGGTGAAGGCACATATAGATTTGTCTTATAATTATGTCTAACAAATAAAAAGATTGTCATACCATCATCATTTTCCCAAAACCGTAGGAGGCCATCACTTGACCCTGGAATGGAAATTAAGATCTTAGTAAACATTGGAGATAAAAGCACAGCATAAAAACTTTTTTGAGCAACTCTCTTCAAGAACTAAAAAAATAAAGAGATTAAATAATAGCATAGCCAAATGTTGGAGATGACGCACCGGTCATTATTCCTCTGTCTAAAGAAGAATATTCAACACATAATATTGGCCCTGCATGGCATGCTAGGACAGCATCGCATGTTCCTCGGGAAACAGACCATATTCTTGCTGTCCAATCATCACTCCCAGTAACTAAAGTGTCACCAACCATTCTTATGGACCTGCATTTTTAACATATGGGATCATAAATTCATTTAAATTTGTAAACATATTACTGGCGGAGTATAATATAAGTTTCCTTGTTTACCGTATCCATTGAGTATGCCCTGAAAGTTTATGCATCTGCTTACCAGCACGGATATCCCATATATTAGCAGCCCTGGGATACAAGCACCAGGTCAGACATTCGCATTTAGCAAGTTAACATATAACATATGTCTAAGTTGCACAAATAAAAATCAGCATCCAAGAGTGTAAATTATTTTAACATACACGTCTCTTCCAGCAGCAGCCAAGAGTCCTACATTGTCATCATATTCCATGCATAAAACAGCACTAGAGCTACGACCAACAGTTGCAACACATCTATCAGTTCTAACATCCCACATCTTCACAGTGCCATCATGGGATGCAGTTAGGACACGTTCACCAGAGAGCATGCGCACACAGCTGACCTAAAAGGTTGGCTATCTGAATTAAGTTTCAATTGTCCAGACTGAATATTTTTAACGGATTAACAAAATGTCTACACTGTTTCTTATATAAAGAAAAACCAAAAATATTTAACAATGAATAATACCGGTCCATCGTGGCCTTTAAGCTCTTCTAGAAGTTGAGTTGTTTGCTTATCCCACACCAAAACTGACTGATCATCAGATCCTGACACCACCTTCCCCCTATCTGAATTTATAGCACGGACAGTTCTACATTTAAAGTCAGAAGCAAGGTTGCACATTATTTATTCGAAGATGCTGGCAACTATTTCAAGAAACTTAATATGTAAGACACACACACACACACAGAGAGGGAGGTAGGGAGGGAGGGAGAGAGAGGGAGAGAGAACCTGGTATGTCCTTTTAAAGTTGCCCTGAGTTCAGAACCACGAAGACTAGGATCCCAGATTTTAACCTGTGTATTTCCACGAGTTATCATGCACGATACATCACCTCATTGTATAAAAGAAAACGAAACCACTTTCTGCAGACTAATTAAATATCATCATATCATAATAAAATAGCAAGAGATTGACACTTACAGAGCAGTCCGTGCTTCCACTAATAAAGAAACCAGCATCTTCACGATCACCTACCAAATCCCAAACCTCTCTCTTTGTAACACAATGGAGAGCGGTGATGGCACCATTATGACCCCTAAGTATACGAACATTTGTTTGAAGCTTCTTCTGCCCACCAGTTAATAGATCTTGTTTGCGAGGAGTTCCATTCTCATGTGTAGCTAAAATTTTAAGGCCGTGGACAAAGTGATAATGGTATATTATTCAAGAACCAAGGAGACATAATTACCCTCATGGAAAATATAATAACAAGTACCTGAATTGCCTCCATCAGAAGTCCATCTACGGACGCGATTAAATGAGCTGGATCTAGATGTTGTATTTCGACTGAACATACTTTGCACCCAGTTTCTACCGACACCAGTTGCCTCAGCAGGTTGCTGGTCCTCATCTTTAGCATCTTTTGTATGAGGGGATGGTAATGCAAGTGATAACGCAGACTGTGCCTTCATTGAGGAGACTCCCCAATATCCATTACGTAGTTGCTGGATATGCGACAAGAACCCTCTAATTTTTATCTGAATCAATCACGACAGGAAGATT
This sequence comes from Crotalaria pallida, assembly GCA_037953625.1. Lineage (NCBI taxonomy): Eukaryota > Viridiplantae > Streptophyta > Magnoliopsida > Fabales > Fabaceae > Crotalaria > Crotalaria pallida. The sequence continues at coordinate 96,784,117 of CM075655.1, forward strand.
CAATCATAGTTCATTAACATGCCCAGGTTTTCAGTTGCATAAAATCAAGACAAATTAGATAAGCTAAGTCATTAATAAAGGAACATTCAAACGAAAGAGAACTTGTCCAATTGTTTTGGTGGCCATTAATCATTAACACTGATGTATAATGAAAAAATGTAGCACTATGGATAATGATTTATTTGCAAGGAACATCGAATAAGACCAAGGCTGCAAAGAGAATGTTTTTTAATTCTTTTTGGGTGTAGCATGTGAGTTTACCAATAGTCCAATATCAACATTTTATATTTTTGATTACTAGCTGCATTTATTATATTTACTATGTTGGAACTTCAATTAGGTTTTTTTTTCTCTTGACATTTAAATTACGTGGGAATTACCAAAGTATTAGATAAAGTATTACTTGGTACTCCTTCTACAAAGGGATTGCTATGTACATAAGAATCCATAGTGTCTATTGTAGGTTCTTCATCAATTGTATTGGTAAAGTTTTGGCTTTCATTAATCATTACATTACCTAACATATACTTCAAAATCACTTCTTCCCTAAATGATTATGTATCAAAAGACTCAATTCATCATCGCATCAAATAGGAATCCGCAATCTCTTACTTCCACTGTTTTTTTATTTTTTTAAATTCCAGTTCTTCGCTAATAAACATGTTAAACTTGCACCAAAGACCCAACATAAAAAAGAGAAACCAGAATGTCTCTATACTCACATAAATCAATAGGAGATAAAATATATGAATAGACAGAAAGTTGCCCAAATTTTTTGCATTCTTTCGGGAATTAAAAAAAAAATTAAATGAACCCTTCCTAGAAGAAAGCTGGCAATTTTTATTGTTTTGTTTCAGGTGTGAACTTTGTACAGAGGCAACTTTGATCATTAATAATTTAATATATATCTTACATGTTTCTGCAAAAAAATATTAAATGAACCCTAATAATGAAAAAGGTCTAATGCATGTTTGGATTTTTTTTTTTTTTTGGCGGGGTGGGGGGTGGGGGGGGACACAAAATAAGCTAATCCATACGGATTCAATGACATGGTGGAAAATGATTTATATATGTGAATCGATGTCATAAAATACAAAAAAGGCAAGGTTATTAATTTCATAAAACTGAGCTCCCCTATGAATGGAACCAGAACTCATAACCCATTAAAAACTAATCACAATGGATCATTGTAAAGGGGTGTTTCCATTCCATCTATTCTTTATACCTCAAGATTAACCCACTCTAACTTTTGATTCATAAGGTTGCTCTTTTTTTTCCCTCATACATTGAAGGTTGGCAAATGAATATTTTGTTTTCTTAGATAAAAGTTTTAAAATTTCATGTAGCCCTTAACCCGTCTTTAATCTCTATACTCTGAAGCTCTTCATCAGATCTAAAATTATTGTCTTGTTAATTTCATTACTTGAATTTTTCCAGAGGCCCCCACTTCTAGGTGTAGTGGGTAAAAAGGATCATGTTTTCAAGTAGATTTCACCTACGACAAAAAAACATGTTTTTCAAAATATAGTTTAACTTACAAATTGCTTGGATCCGATGCTGTTCCTTTCTGCAATTGTTTCGAGCATGTACCAAGCATCATTATCGGGAAGTCCCAACCCAGCCTTCATAAAGGCAAAAGAGGCTCAGCATTCAAAAGCACAAAAACATCCAAATTAACCAATCCAACAGAAATAAAAAAGTTAACAGGGTAATTCAAGAATATATATATAGCCAAATAATACCATGTGAGATGCCAACACAACAAGCTGTGCTGTCACTAGAGATGCATAGTTGGCTGACCTGGCAAAATAAATGAAAATTTATAAACAGTAGTTTAAATTTAGTATATAGATGCAATTTCCTTTTATTACACAACTTTGACGCTTGGTTAAATGGTCAATAGTTTGCAGGACTAGACATGATTCACTTGTTTTTTTTTTTGTAACATTACATTTTATATATATATATATATATATATATATATATATAGGGGTTTTGCTAATCATTATAATTAGGGCAATGTTTAAGCAACCAAAAAAAGGAAAGTCAATATTCGAAAGTGGTATATTTAATGAAGTAAGAAATATTCTAAGTGCTCCGATGTTGACTTTCCTTTTTGGTTTTCTTAAACATTGCCCTCTCTCTCTCTCTCTATATATATATATATATATATATATTATCATAAATGGCTCATCCCTCACATAGTCAACCAATGTGGGACTCTAATATTTAACACACCTCTCACAGCCGGGACTGAACTTTCAAAGCATGAAGTTTGCAGGACTAGACATTTGCGGGTGGCTCAATATCGTGTTAGACTCTAATATCAAATTAAAATAATTGGGTCTAACTCCACCGCAAAAGCTAGCCCATTCATGGAGAGTTTCCCAAATTATTATAAATGGTTCATTCCTCACATATTCGACGAATGTGGGACTTCACAACACTTAACAGTGTTAACACATACAACCCAAAACTTTTTAGGGGTAAAAGATGAAACTATTAACGAGGATATTAGAGATAACCATCAGGTAGAGAATCACGAAACCTTGTATAAACTGAAACAGACGACAATCAAACAAAATAAATGCATGGAATTTCATAAGTCTTTACTTGTTTGAAGATTGCTCCATTAAATAATCAAAATATCCTTCCCAAAACCTACAAGGAAAGTGCATGAACTATGTTAAACACTCCGTTCATGACCAAGTCACAACAAACACCTGCTGATGAAATCATGAAGCAATTACCGTAACTCCTCCCAAATAGAAAGAGAAATAAGATGGCGCTGGACATAGTCTGGAACATTATTATTGTCTTTTTTATACATATCAGAAGAAACTTCAAGAGCATCTCTGATGGTCATCCAGTCATTCCGTGACGTTGCACGATTAATAGCTGTTTTAAGCTGAAAATAAAAATATATGAAAAGAAACAAATAATTAAGAAAAAGATTTTGAAATAGTATTAAGTCGTTTGTCAGGGGGAAACTATATATTCTTTTTTCATGAATGTCTAGAGCCAATTTGTAAAAAATAATTTAAGCTTAGCTATACTTTTAGTCCCTCTAATTATATAAAAATTTCAGTTTGGTCCCCTTAATCCCAATTGCAGCAAACTCCCTTCAAAATTTTAATTTAGAGAAGTCAAATCCAGTCATTAATGGGCAAATAAAGAATCAGGCAACAGCAATTTTTCTGACTGTCATAATTAAAGGGTGACATTTGGCCAATAAAGAGTCATTCTATTCCTCCATGTATCACCCCATTCTAGCACCACATCAAAGAAATGGTGCTGGTTCATCATTTGCTAAAGTATCTGAACATCAATGATTGTACTTAATTACATCAATTTGAAATTGCTGTAATAAAAAACATGATAACTATATTGCCTTATCAAAAGACATGATTTATGATAGGCCTTTATGGCGTCGTTTGATCCATGTAGCCGACCCCACCTAGTGGGACAAAGGCTTAGTTGTTGTTGTTGTTGTTGTATATTGAAACTCAGAGAAAGAGGATAAGCTTAAATTTATACTTTGAAAGCTGGACTCATTTGTAATTGAAAAAAGATCATGTATTGATCTCAATGATGAAGCACAGTCAGACATTTCTGGGATACTGTTGGCATACTCATTTTCAAAAGCAAAACATAAAACTGCAATCCCATGATTTGAGGAGCCAACAGAAAGATAGGTTAATGTTCATACACAATAATAAATCTCAGAGTAGTGTGTTGGGAAATTTTAGGTTCGAGACACGGTCTAGAAGTTACTTTGGACCTTGACTAATCCGAGTCAAACAAGGAAGATCCATTTAAAGGAGCAAGGCTCTCCCAACACTATTTTTTCCAATAAAAGGACTCAAACCCATATCTTACTTCAGGGGAACAGAGCTTCTTGCCACTTAGACCAACAAACGTTGGTGTGTGTAAGGGGATTTTATTATTATGAAGGGAGAGTGAGGCAACAGGTTAGATATGTTAATCATGGGAGATGTGCCACACAAGTTGATAAATTAACCTCAAGTCTATTTGGCTGCATATCAAGACTTCTACAGCAATAAATGCCATTCACTGATTAAATAATTCCTAATTTTTTTTTCTGTTACACACATGAAGAATTAAAAAGTTATAAACAAAAAAGGCATAGCATTTGTTTACCAATTCTTTCACTGCAATAAACTGTTCTTCGGTGAGCTGACAGTGCCAACCCTGAGAAAAAGTTCCAGCATAAGCTTCATTATCCCAGAAAAGACATAATAAACAAAGATATAAATAAGGTAAATGCTAGCAAGGGCCTTAAGGGCACTTGTTAAGAAACTAAAAGTAGTATATTGTTATAGAAAAATGTGATTTTTGGGGTTATTGAGATAGTGATTAATGCTAACTTATGATTGTTTTACTACTTCTTGTAACCTTAACAAGTGCCCTTAGCAAGACCCGATAAATAAATATCAGTGTTAGCTAAATAAAACTACTAACCGAATGTATATGCTCACTTATGCATTCCACAAATCCACTACCGCCAATCCCTTCTGCATCAGATTCAATCAAAGCTGCAAAACCAACCACACACTCACTTAGTGGGAAGCTCTCCAGACATCTAACAGAGAATAATTTTTCTGGTAAAAAACAAGAAATCTTCGCTCCCCAAGTATTAGCAAGAAAACAGAGATCTGATAAAATGCGATACCAAGTATTGTTCCATATTCAAAGGATGAGAGAGGATCATCTGTTGCTCCCAGCTTAAGAAGCCGCAGCCATAAACCCTGTGTAAGGATAAAAGCATAATATATAAGAGAAAAGAAGATACTCTAACAACTTCAACATATTATATAGTCTTCGTAATGAAATTATGAAAGTAAAACAGGTTAAACATCACAATAAATCAAGCATGTAATAAGAAAAGATCTAAATAGTCAATAGTTTTTTTTGTTAGACCGGAGGTTGTTACAGGAGCTCTAGGATCTAAGGCCTTCGTATTAAGTGGGATTAAGTAGACTAAGTGTAAGGTCGTGCTGTGCTTTGTAGGCGAGAAAATGGGTAGGAAAGAAATGACAATGAACTTGAATATACACACATACAAAGTTACAGCAAACATACGATACAACTTACAAGCCAGAACATTATTATCTAAAGAAAGAGCAGTTACAATATAAGCTATGGTAAATAACTTAGCCAACCACATCCAATATGCATCAGATGATGGATATCCAATTAGGAGGTCCTAAGTTCAAATCCCACAAGGAAGGAGGGAACGAAATTTATAAAGAGGAATGAGCTAAGTATGCTTAGACAGTCAAATTCTGTGGATTCCCAATGAACCATAAGAAAATATTAAAAACTAGAAGTAGAAACAAGTAAACTTCTACATGTCTACTATACAAGTTAAAACAAACAAGCATTTCAAGTTTCCATATTTATATGCCAATGCCCATAAGGGGGAAAATTAAGTTCATGCCCAGATTCAAGCATGCAATTTTATATGCACGGGCGTACACGGACAAACACAGATAGAGAGACAGAGATAGAGAGGGTGGAAGGAAGGGAGAGAGTGAGAGAAATCTATATAAAAGACCAAAGAAGTTACCTGCAGCTTAACCTTAATATCCAGCACCATGCGCTCCCTTTCGGCCTGAAACCACAATATTAAGAATGTTAGGGACCATCTGCCCTAATGTATTGACACACAAGCAGCATCAATATAATAGTACTAGTAATGTTGACTTACGGCTCTCTCAAGCGGACTAAGAGTATCTGCTAAAGGATCCTTACTGCTCAACACAGAAGATAAACTGTAAGATAGAGAGGAACGAGCAGAGGAAGAAAAAAAAAGTTGCACCGTAAAAGCAAGTGTGACAATCAGTTTATTCCAAGGGCATTGCTTGCATTACCTTGGAGTATGCCTTCCCGAATACTCAAAGGCATTACTAACTGCTGCAAGAATCTGCTTCCTCTTTTCTTCTTGCTCTTCTGTTCTGATGTTTGAGGGAAATCTATCGTAAGTGTATTTGGCACCAGATCCTGAAGAAACAAAAAGTAATAACCATATCCAATTTAGTTTATATATCCAACAAATTAATTCAACTAGAAACTTTAGCTACAAGTCATGCATTTTACCTGATAGTCCAATATCAGAATCTGATACAGTTAGGATCTCAGGCTCTACTAAAGATGAAGGAAGAACTGACATAGGGTTTTGACCCCTTCCAATTGCATCTTGTAGCTTATCAAGCAAGTTATTGTTGTTTTCATCAGAACCGACCCATCTCTCCAAATAATCCAAGAAACCATGAGAATCAAGGAACTGTGCTATCTGTTAAAATCAAATTTAACATTAGTGAAAAGGCAGAACTTTTCCACAATGATGTTGCACTATAAATCAAGAAAAGAGAATCCAACCACTACATGGAATCTTCATGAGTACATCTATGGAACTAACAATCATAATCCCCAATTGAAATTTCATCATGATAAGGACCATTTAAGCCATTGGTCTGCTAATTGGAGAACAAAATCCTTGCTATGGCCTAAAATTACCATGGGTTCTGGTGGTTGGTTTGTAGATCGAGAACGCTTCTTCAGAAATGCTTGAGTGTTGAATACATTAGTAGCACCATTTTCCTGATAATTTAAAATATAAATAAAGTCAAAGGTCATAAAAAAGTTATGCCATGGAAGAGGGGAAATCAAATATATGAAAGACAAAATGAAAAATTCATACAAGGAAATTGCGATAGCCACTCAAAAGTATTGCAAAGAACTGTAGGAATATCATCCTGCACAAAAGAAACAATGACAATAAGACATATCAGACAAGACACTATTTATTGGACTATTTAGTGAATATGAATGCACATGGAAAAATTTATTGGACCACATCATAATTGTTGAATCAGGCTACTTTAAGTATGAATTCAATCACAGGATTAGCCATAGGAAGCAGAAACTTCTCTTTGATTTGATTTTGATAAATAAACGACAAATTTAATAAGAAAAGCACAACAATGGTGCAAAGCAAGTACACCTCATATGTACATGAACAGCCCTCTCACCATTAAATTCTAGTAGTTCACAATGCCTTGTCTCAAGAAGTTGATTGAGATTAGTCCCATAAGATATAAATATAACAATGCTAATAGGCAGACTTAAATGCCGAGAGATACAAAAGTACTTCTTCAGAGATCATTAGAGCTCAGCTACTTCGAGGAAGACAATTAAATTAAAAGAATAAACAGAAGTTAGACTGAAGAAGTTCTTATTATTTTGGGTAGAAGAAGGCTTCAAGTTCAGCTGTGTTAGACTATTCACTAATATATTTAGGAATGTATTACAAAATGATCAACATTTAGTATTTCAATTCAAACATCCAGTTTAGGACACAATGAAGGACTCTAAATATGGAATTGGCCAGGTAGTGATCTAAAAGGTAAGTCTAGGATTACCCAATCATCCTTCCATCAAGCCTCAAAAACTGTGATTTAACAAGCAATTTACTAAGAGGCCAGTTCCTCATAACTAAATTAAATTTCAACACATGGTAAAGTGGGCCTATTTATTACGGAAGCTTCAAACCCAAATGGCCCTTGCTTGAGAGGGAGCATTACAGATTTAAAACCATTTCTAAGACTCCACCTGATAGCTTAAGATTTAAGAAGAGTTGATCTTTGAAATCTACAATTTTCAGACTTTGGTCTCGTTTTTCATTTACAAGCATTACCAACTCCATTAAATTAAGCAATAATAGCAAAAATTCCACCCAGATATATACATCAGAAGTTTCTATGCAGTATAATTACTAGGAACCTTCAGGAATGAAAAGAAAACCATATTTTTTTCTAGAGAACTACATTTAAAAAAAAAAATCATGAAGAGTTGGCCACTCTTGCATCTTGCTGACTTCCATAAGATATATTCAAACTCCAAAACAACAGCTAATTTTAATAGGCTCCTAAATTAGCAATTCATGGAAAGCAGTGAATAATCTATCATCCAAGCATCACCTTAGCTGAAGATCATGATCTGCTCCCCATTGCTTAGAACAAGATTTAGGATAATGATGTGATACACTCCATATTCCAGCCTTCATCTCATCAATTCCAATTACATTAGGATATAGTAACTTCATTATCTCACCACGCAAAAAGCTGAACTCTGGCTCAGGAATAGGAGGAATGTCTTCTGATGTAGTGATACGATTATATTCAAGGTCGACAACAACTACCTAAAAAAGGTTAAAAGACACATTTCTATCAAGGCAAAAACATCATTTGAAACAATTTCTTCGCATGCATGCTTAACCTGAATACCAAATATTGATAACCATTCACCAGTTAGAGAAACAACACAGCTAACCAAATGTATGAACACAGTAGAAAACATAAATGATAGACGCGACAGGTACAGAAGCAAGGGAAAAGATTACAAGCAACACCAAGAATATGATACTTCTATGGTGTTCTTGGCAGGAGAAAATGGAAAGGTTGAAAACAAAAGAGTGAATATTTTAAAGATAATTGAAAAGAAATGTAATTTTACATACATCTCTCATTTCACTCCTCCATTTTCCACCTTCTCAGTTTGACTCCAACCAACCCCATGCCTAAGGATAAAGTCTTTGAACTGACAAGTTGTCCACCTATGTGGAAGATCGTGCATAAACTGGCTCAATCCTGGATTGACAATGAGCATCATCATAATCATTCCATACACATTCTGCACAGCCTCATTCTTCTTCTTCTTCTACTACTACTACTACAGTTCGTATTATTATTGCTTGCTTTGTTTATCTTTCCCTCTTAAAAGCTGTAGTTATGATGTGCATAATTATTGTTTTATCCAATGAATACAAAATTGAAAAAATGCACTCTCAAGCACCAGATTTAATATAATATTAATATTAATAACATAACGATGACAGTCCTCTATCTTGTCTTTCAAAATTTGTAAAAATAAGTTAACAATGAAGTCACTTGAATATCAGATATAATCACCCATCATGCAGGATATTTTGTTATCTAAAACCAGGCATCATCATAGACATACAGGCTACAGGATATAGAAAGGCACAAGTTCCTGGACATATTTCATAAATAAATAAATAAAAGAAACAATATGATAAAATAAAACTTCAGAAAGTAGCGACAAGCTGAACTAATTGAAGACCAGGACTTAACAACATAAAACCATACAGTCATATAGTTCTGATAATAAGAATCTATATGACTTTTTACCTGTTTGGCTGTTCCTAATAATCGTCATTTCCCATTACAAATAGCAAATCATTAGCTATAACACTATAGCTTAGATCAAATGAAGAATGAAAGAAATTACATCCAACTAAATGAATGCATAACCCAGTAAATATTCTTTCTGTAAGTGGTGGTGATGATGGTGAGGATCAAAAAAGTAAGACTTACACCATCCATTGACAAAGCAGAGGTATCAACACCCGAATGGAGGCCCATCATATATGGTGTAGGAGCATCAATATAATCTACTCCACTGAAAAACAGCAACGGAATGTATACATGCTTGAGGAAAACAAAACAAATCCAAGAAAGAGGGATTAGAAGCGAGTTAACGAAATGTATCAATATTTTAGGAATTAGCATGGCATGGCATGTTATCATCAAATACGATATGCTAGGAAGTATTGAGAAAGAAAGACAAAAGCAAATCATAACATTTAAAGTGATGCTGACATGAACACAAAAACAGAAAAACTTTAAAGAGAATAATACTGAATATTATTTCTGAATTAATTTTCTGTACTAGGTTTCATTACAATATAGAGACTAAGACATTAACTACTCTCCTAAAATAAAACTAAAAATAAGGCAAATAATAATGTCCTAATTAACATACAATACAAAATAGTTGCTAGATATTCTATTTGTGGAACCATGCCTTGAAGTCTTGCAACAAAAAATATCGAGTCCAGAAATAAAGGAAAAACTCATATCAAGTCTGACAAAGATTTTAAAACACACCTGCCATCGGAATGGGTAGATTAAGTGACAAATGGCCTCTGAAACAAGAGTTAGAAGAGAATACCTGCCAAAATAAGGTACAGACTAAACATTGGCTTTCCAAACTGAGTTTGAACACAGTATCTGAATGACATCTTACCATACTACGATAAAATTGAGGAGAATTATGATCAATCACTGTAGTAATTAGTAGTTAGACCTTAGCACTAATTCTCCATAAATATATCATTCAAGAAATATTGACATAAATCAGAAATAGCTGCACAAGCATCAATCCAAAGACATGAATCCTTTAAGATGATTCTTGCCCCATGACATCTAAGGTCATTTTGGAGGGGTCAGACAGACCAAGTTGTGAACACCACCATGGATCAATATAACCTTTTTGACACCGCTCCACTAATTGCAACTATCAGACCTCATTTGTCAAAATATAATAGGATCAATATTCAGGGGAATCCAAATGAATTTCAAATGCAACCATTATTTTATCTATGGAAAAAGAATTTCATTACGGAATAAGATTACAAAGATAAGTGGATAAGATATCCTCCACCAGAACACTACTAAAGAAGAAAACAAAAAAAGAAAGTAGCAGATGTAAACTTGAATAACAATGCACAATGGCAGTCCCATCTCTAAGTAGATCGGAAAAGGCAACCATCTTAAAGAAGACCATGAATTGAGCATCAATGGGATCCAAAACTCTTATTATATCCTTAACAATTCTATTGACAATGAAATGCCTTAAAAAATCTGATTATTCCTCACCAACCATGCAATCAGAATTATCAGGATGGAGCATAGGGCAAAATGAGTAAAACTTGAAAAATATACTCCCTCCGGTCCTATATATAGGTCACATTCTAGAAAGTTTTCTTGGTCCTAATTATAAGTCACTTTATATTTTCTATGCATCATTTATTGCTTTTTCTCTTTTTTGCCCTTATTAAATGCTTTGACTATCTATGTGTTTTTTGTTGTCCATTAATGAGTGCGAATTTTCCAAGAAAAATTAAGGGGATAAAATTGTAATGTTACAATATATTCTCATAGAATTCATAAAACCAACAACTTTCCTTGGTATGTGTAATTCGGTTAAGTATGCCCTATAATAAGGACCCGAGGGAGTACGAGGTAAACTTTACTGTTAGCTTCAAAAGGTCAGCTGTAAACTGTGATCAACGTGAAATTTTATGGCAGTTTAGGATGTAGCCAATAAACCATATTATTTAAACTGAAGAGGTCATTTTTGACCAAAATATAACTAAGAACTACTTCAATGGTCTTAAGTAAGAAATTTTTACTTGTTAGCTCGAAGTAAAATCCTCCTCTCAAGCAACACCGCTGTAAAAAGTCTCATTAAATTGTCAACATCCAAGCACTGCACCAGAGGCTGAAATGATATCTGCTCAAAAAAATTTAGGACAATTGTTAACTAACGAAGCAGAAGCAAGCAACTAATAAAGCCATAAAAATGTTTTGGGGAATCATACATCAACATGGGGAAGCCCATCATTCGGTGGAGCCTCTACAGAAAGCAAGCAACTCTCAATAGCAAAGAGAACTCGCTCCTTTCCAGGAGTTGGCAAAGGCACACTGGACACCATATGTGCTATAACATCCCATAACGGCTTGCTGAAATTGTTGTAAAACTGGGAACATTAAAAGCAATAGAAATACAATACTATGGATTTTCATGTTTAATCTAAGGAAGAACTTCTAGTCACATTCTGAAGCAAGTCTGACGCAAAACTCACAGTTATGAGATTTCAAAAGGGAGAAAAATAACTAAACTCAGACTTATATGTTGACTTTAAAAACAGCGAGAGCGATTATTACTTTTTTTTTTGTGTTAACCAAGGGTATACCCTCACCCTATGGGCAAGGAACTAATCCCTTTCTAGGTGCGCGACTGCCCCTCCCAGTAAGTGTAGTGATTAGTAATTTATTATATAGTATCTACTGTGTAGGACACACAAAAATGTTGTCATGGTCTCAACTAAAAAAGCAGGTGAAGTTTCTACCACCATAGTACGCTTACCTACTTCCATTTGGGGAAAAACACAGTGCAAATAGCTCCTCCAAAGCGCTCCTAAGTACATGGAAACTTGGCAAGCGTGAAACTAGACAGATGCATTTTTCAGCATATGAATTTGCCTGTATATGGTAGGCATCTGCAATATCCTCACAAACCGGATCCCGGAAAGAAATGCAGCTAACATAGATTTTTGAACCATCGCCCTCTGTATCATACTTTGAGGTCAATATATCAGAGAAAAACACTCACAACAAGGTAACAATGATACGAGTTAAACATACCAACTTATTGCAATATCAACTCATAAAATGTGCTGAAATCATGATCAAAAAAAGGGAAAGGTCAGCGTAAATGTGAAATGTCGAATATTTTTCAGATCAATGATACAAGTTAAACATACCAACTTATTGCAATATCAACTCATAAAATGTGCTGAAATCATGGTCAGAAAAAGGGAAAGGTCAGTGTAAATGCGAAATGTCGAATATTTTTCAGGTTTGAAGGCTCGTAAATGTCCATAGCAATTATTTAGAACCTGTGGCACATTTATTACCATGTTATAAGGTGGCTCCTTTCATTTGGAAAGAGTTTTTCTGGAGGAGTTTTGGGTGCATGTAGCCCTTCACTTTGGAATGGTTTGCCTTAGTTCGTTGAAAACCTTTAAAAAGATGAAAGGAGTAAAAAAAAATTTTGCTGGCAGGTAAAGTTTTCTGTTCATTGGTGTACTTGATTAAAGCATAAAACCTTTCCTTACCCAAATTCGTTTTTAACAACCTCTCCCTGCCCCAAGATTTGCTTTGCTCATGTCATGGCTATGTTTACAGCTTCTCTTTGCCGTTTTGCTCATGGCTTCTTCAAGGGAGTTTCTATTCCCACTATTCAGAGATTGGGGGAACTTGTTGCATTCTGGACCCAATATATCAATTTTTTTAAGGACAAAACTTAGATACAGTACCATAGGTGCTATTGGTTCTGGTGTCCTATTAAACATTGATACATGTAATCTATTTTCATTCCCCACTCGCACCGTAATACATTAAACAAGTAGTATAACTGTTTTTTTTTTTATTATTATTTTTGTTTTATTTCCTCTCTTGCTTCTTTTCACTCGCACCTTACCCATCCTTGATTATTCCTTACCCAACTACTAATTTGAACATTTACACCCATTTCTTGTTTTTAATCAAGTGCAAGAAATCATAGCATTAAACAACTGCTAAGTGAACTCAGTGAAACCCATCTCTTGTTTTGACTCGTCCTCTTCCTCACACTCCCCTTGGTTATCTATGTACCTACTACCCAGTACCCACCCTGTTATATACACCAACCCAGATTTTCTAGAAAATCCAACAGACTAAACTCCCTTTCATCAACCAATCATAGCTATTCAATATCACAACTTAAGAATCATCATACCCCTCATCCAAATTTAGATTTTGAGCACGACCCAAGACTCCAATGATGGTATTGACAACACAGACAGTGTTTCTTTTCAAAGTACCAACATCAAGTTCAGTCTTTGTAGGCTATTCAGAGATGGCCCGCCAAAGTGGACGGTGGCGCTGTCAATGAAGGCAACAACTTGATGTTCACAACGACAAAACTAGGAGAGGACAGTGAGAGCTGGGTTGCCGAGAAGTAACCTCTCAGCAGTGGGGTCGAACTGCAATACCAGGTCAGAGGGAGGCAGTGGGACGGAGAAGGTTTGAGAGGAAGGAAGAAGAGGTTACAGGAATGGAGATGCTCATTGCTGCAGAACTGGGGTGAGAACTAGTAAGAAGAAAGAAAGAGAGTGACTTACCAGCGTATTGTAAACGGTGTTAGTTGTTTAAAGAAAATGAATTTACACCTGTCTATTTTAATAAGACACCAGTACCAACAGCACCTATGGTACTGTATCCAAGTTTTGTTTTTTAAGTTACAAAGGAAACTCATTGAGGATGAGAAAAATAACATAGAGAAGCAGAGGACAACATATCAGTTGAGAAAAGCACACCAATCTCTCAATATCCAACAAAGAGATCCCTCTAAAATAATCTCTAGCTCAGCACCAAAAACAATATAAGACTGCTGTATCCCAAAGCAAAATACAAGAAACTATCATTAAAAATTACATATCCTCTCCCTAGTTATACTCTACAACTTTTATCTCATAAGCTTTCCACTACTAACAAGATACTTAACAACTGTTGAGTGTTAACTATAATATGTATACATTGTGGCATCTCCTAATCATATTAACCATTTCATGATTGCCTCTTCAATTCTTCCACAGAGCCTCTCAAGTGTCAACTCTCAACTAATACCACAATCACGAGTATAATGGAGCAATATATGTACAATATTCTTTGGTCTAGGACCAAGTGTTCCCACAGGCGCGTAACTAAGACTAGCATTCAAGCCAAGGGTGTCAGTTTGGTAAAGCCCTTCCTCAGAGCGGTGACTCTAGGATTCAAACTACTAGACATTACAGGTAAAGTTTGCCTAGGTCATAATCTACTTTCACTGCAACCAACCATAGTTACAATCTCTAATAGTCTAATCACTCATTAATGGTACACAATTACCACATTCCTCGGTTTCACAACACACCTAAGCTAACAATCTAAGCAGACCGAGCTTCAACATACCAATGCCTATCCATCTAAGCTACTTCCACCAAAATCAAAATCACAACAACTAACATATAAAGTAAAGCGAAGCAATAATCCTATCGTTTGCAGACACAAAAATACACATACCTGTCAAAACGATCGGATAGCTCCGCGGAAACGTGGAAGGATCACTGGAATCAAATCCTGACGCATAGAACTCAACACCAGCCGGTAGAACACACTGAAACCAACATCATTCACATTAACACTTCGATAATTTCACGAAATCGAGTTCGGAAAATGCGAAAGCGCAGAAATCGATCTCGGTTACTTACAGTGGGAAGCTGCGGAGGCGGAGGAGGGTAGAGAGTGTGGTCGGAAGGAGGATACTGATCGAGAAGAGAAGGAAGGTAGAAGCAACCGGTTCCGTGATAGCCTTTGTTACCGTCAACGGTTCGAATCTCCGGTCCGATCCCGCACACCACGAAATACTCGAAGATTCGAGACATTTATTTCAGAGATTCTTGTTGTTGTTGTTGTTTGTTCGTGAAGGATTGAATTTGAAGAAACGCGATAATCTTCGATCTTCGAATTTCGATGTTCTCCCCCTTTCTCCTCTGGAAACGGGAGAGAAGGGGGTAATGCAACTGCTACGAGATCTGGTTCGCGCTCTCGGTTTGTGAGTTTTGTGGTGAATTTGGATTTGAATTTGAATTTGAACTTGAATGTGGATTTAATTTGATCGGTTTTTAAGTTGGGTTTGATGAGGCATGAGTGAGTTTTGTGTTCGACGAGTTTTTTTTTTTTTTTTGGCAGAGAAATGCAAATTGAGGTGGTGGAGGAGACTCGGGGAGAGGTGGATTGGGAAAGGGAGAGAAGAAGAAAGTTGATTTTGAAAACGAAGGAAGGAAACGAAAATGAGGGGAGAAAAACGATGTGCAAGTTTTCCAGACAAAAAAGCGCGACCAAATAATAGTCCAGTTTTATAAATTTTATTAAATTAAATTCAATTATAAATGCTGGTTACAATTGGGCTTCAAAGTAATTTTTGTATGGTTAAATACATAGCGTTAATTTGGATTCTCTAACATTATTATTTTGTACGTTTAAAAAAAATTTACTATTATTTTGTAGCTTCAATGACATTATACAAAATATAAAATGAAAACGGAGAAATTTACTATTATTTTGTAGCTTCAATGACATTATACAAAATATAAAATGAAAACGGAGAAAATTATTTTTCAAATATAATACAAAGTTATGAAAATCGAAGTTATCTCTATTCTCTATATTCTTAAATTTCAGAATGAAATCAGGAATTACACAACAACTTTTAAAGTTACTGTTCATCAGCAGTAACTCATTTTAATAATTAAATAATGTAATTGCTGCCCCACAAACGATGCTTATAGTTACTGTTGATCTACAGTAACAAACATAGCTTCTATCAGAAGCCTCTTTTCTCTCCACACCTCTCTCATTTGCTTACAGAATCTTTCTCACTCATTTGCTATTGGCAACACATCTCTCTCTAGAAGAAAATATCTCACACATCTCTCTCTTCAAATTTCTATTGCTCACACATAATAGTCGAAGGTAATATCTCCTTACTCGAAATTTCTCTTCCGCAAATATTTGGGTATGATTGCAATTTTCTTCTTCCTCTTATTCGTTTTCCTCTTTTGCAATTTGTTCCTGATTGGTGTTGTGTTTTTTATTTTCATTATCACCTACAGATGTACTCGGTTTTTGGCTACCATTCATAGTGAGATTCGTAGTGTACATCAACTGCTCGAGAAAATGCCCACATGATTGCTGAAGGTATTGTACTCTTTCTTTTTCGTATTTAGATTTCACCCAAATATATTCAAGTCTTTTTTATGAATTTGTTTTGGGTATTAGAAATACGTATGTGGTGTTTGTGAAAATTTCTTTTTGAAAGAAATGTTGATTTTTTATGTGTACACTTGATTTATGTCATTTACTTAAATCTGAAAATGGGTTTTGATTTCTTAAAATAGTTTGGTTGATATTTTTTGAGGATGCACAACTTCTATTGCCTCATCTATTCTGGATCAATAATGAGCACATTGAAAATATAAGCAAAAAGACTTGCTGAATCTCTTTTCCTAAATGATGTTTTGTCCCCTGGTCTACATTTTTATATTGCTGATGTGAAGGCTTTCAGTATTTTTGTGCTACTTTTCAGTAGGTTGTTTTAGTGGGAGTTGCAAAGGTCTAATTGTTTCATGTGTTGGAACATATAATTCCAAGGTAAATGTGTTGTTAGTGATTACATATTATACACATATGATAATAAACAGCAAAATGTTTTTAAGTCATTGTGTCTTATGTGAATGTGAACGTTATGAAAGTTTGAGTGCAGGAACTCACTCTGATATTCAGGGGAGGTATAGAAGTCAAAAACCTATAGTCAAGCTTATAAAAAAAAAAGAAAAAAAAAGAAACCTGTAGCCAGAGATGTCTCAAATATTACAAACCAACCTTAACCTGTTCATGTGGAATAAGGTAATTAGATCTCTACTTGAACATTGAAAGCAAATTGCTTTGCTAATTATAGTTATAATTATAGTATTGATTAGGAAAAGGGTTCAAAGATGTTCAAACTAAAAGGGTTGCTGAATTATATTGGAATCTTCAAACTAAAGTAAATGCCTTTTCTTTTTATGACAATTCATACTTCTTGATACCATGCAACATATTTTGTGGCATTTGTTATCAGGAAAACCATCATATTAAGTAGATATGTTTTTCCCTCCAGACTTTGCTGACCACTTTCCTGTGTCATTGCAGATAAAAGTGTGAACTTCAATGATCAATTAATATTCTCAATTCTTGATAGACATCATGTAGAATATTTGAATGCTTTTGATGTGCAGGTTTTTAATAAATATTGATTCATATATGTTATAACAAAGCTTGGGCTTTTATTTGTTTATGATATGGAGAGTGCAATTGCAGTTTGTAGAAACTGAATCAGTTCAATCCTATAGTTTTAATCACAGAAAAATCATTGATGATTAGAAGTGGGTATCCATGATTGAAGAAGTAAGCATGATAATTGGTCCCGGTGTATTCTTTTTGAAATGTTCAATGATGTAATTTAATTAAATGGCTTGATATGGCCTCATTGGAAGTAAGTCTTCAATTTCTTTCAAATGCACAATCTCATCATGATTAACTGATCTTAAGGCTCTCCTTTCATTGTTAATTTTTCTAATCATGGCTGTATTCTCTGAGTAAGATGGTTCATGTGATATAGATGCAATGTTATGTTTTGAAATTATGTTATTTTCTTCTTCTAAACCAGTTATGGCACCAATTGATTCAATTTCTGTGAAAATGTTGAAAATTAAAGATTCTATTTTGTCTTGATTAGTATATTCTGCTTTAGGAATACATTCAAGAGTGAACAGTTCAAGGAGGAAAGAATAAAATTTTGCATAAATGGAAAAGGAAAATACTTGCCAAAAATCTTACTCAGTACAAATCTGAGTTCTGAGCATTACTTATTCAGCTCATAAATGTCGTTTTCACAACATTTACATTGTCAAAGAGAAACTAACTACCTGAAGGTGAACAGCTTGGTTTAGTGGTGTGAGCGGTCTTCAAAAGCAAACTATGCTTTTCCTTTGCCTTTTCAAACATTTGCTATCACATGAAGGTAATGATCATCACTTACCTTTTTGTTTTTGTATATTGATTACTACTGCTACTATGCAATGTTTAAACGGAATTGTATTTTTGGATCCATGGATTGGATTAGTTTTCCTATATTTGATCAGTATAATCAATCATATCATGTGCATATCAATCCATTTTTTTTAATTGTTTTTGGGTTGCTTAATCAACAGTTATTTTTATAATTTGCTCCCTGATCTTAGGTACTGAACACATTACGGAAGCTGTAAATAGGAAAAATATATTGCTTTCCTTAACTCATGATAGTTAGAAAGCAATGTGGGAAACTCTTTGTTAAGGTTATTCACTTGAGATCTCTGTGTATATGGAACCAGCAGTAGTGATCATTTTCTTTATTCTTCTTTGTGCCTTCTCTCCTCTGTGTCGGATCTTTTCTGCAAACTTTCATTTGTGCATTACAAACGTATTTCCAAACATGCTATTAATTGATCCTTCCCTTCAATGTGGGGTTTGAATCTTGGGCCTTCTTTCTTTTTATGGGAATAAGTTCCTTATTGTTTGCCACTTAATCAATCAGTATGCAATTATTAAGGCCTCCTAAGTTTATGCTATTACTGTGCCTTGGTTTTAATTCTTTGTACGAATATTGTTAAGCGAGTTTGTCAAGATTTGGTGTCATTTGAGTGTTTCTCCCATACCATAGCTTGGGTCATTTGAGTGATTTTATTGCATATGCTTTTTAATTCACATATAGCTTTTAGTCCCATAAGATTGAAACTTTTTGTCCTTGTATCAAAATCTTTTTAATTCGCATATGCTTATATAGCTTTTTTAATTCACATATAGCTTTTAGTCACGTATGCTTTTTAATTCACATATAGCTTTTTGTCCTTACATTTAGGAGGAATGAAGAAGCTTTTAGTCTTGAACTGGATAAGTTTGGTCCTTATAGTGAAAAATGTGGTAACAGAATGCTCCTATAGCATGGTAAATTGTCAAGCACTGCTATCTGTTGAAAGCTGCAGCAGAACTAAAAGAAGATTACCAGGTGGGAAGTTCATGTTCTTGAAAGGTGCAGCAGATTTATTAATGACCAAAGAAATACGAGCAACATGAATCCTTAGATATTCAATATTTGGTATATATTTGGTGTTAAGGATGATTGTCATGATCCTGTTAATTAATTCAGTTCTATTTGAAGTTGGAAAAAAATTGCTGTGGAGGAAGCAGAGATTAATCAAATGCAAACTATATCACAGGTTAGTATATCTAAGTCAACTAAAAATAGCAGGTTAGAATATCTAAGTCAACTAATAGTAGCTTCTAATTTGCAAAAACATAGGAGATATGAATGACTGTACATATGAATGCTCTATTGCTTCTCCTTTCCTGCTCTCTCTCTCTTTTTTTCAACTAAAGACAATGAAGCTATGTCTCTTATGCAATAAGAGACAATATTTATATAAATACATAGCTATGTCTCTCTTTTTTTACAACTAAAGATAATAAAGTCGTGGATAATTTATTATATACCTCTCTTTTAGAATTTCCAGATCTCAACATATGGTAGCCAACTAACCATATTCTCTTTCATTCTCAACTTAGGATCAGTATGATCATTGTGTAATCTTAATATTCTCTATTTTAGAGCTGTAGTTTATGTTTTAAGTGCAGTTATTTATTCAATTTAGTTACGAAAATGCAAGCATGCTCAAACATTTTTGTTACTTTTAGAACATCTCAGTTTTACAAAGGCATGCATTTGGTCTCTACTATTCTCAATATTCTTTGGTCTCTACTATTTTAATTAAATTGATTAAAATTTTATATGCTTCTCAAATGAGCAAACTAACACTTTTAAATTTGCTAATAATTAAGGTCATTGAGAATGATCTTGATGAACAACCACAGGGTTGCTGCATAGCAGTGAGATAAATCAATTTGGTTCAGCTGTGATTCAATTTGGTTCCCTGTGATTCAATTTGACTTTATGTATTTTGATTCAGTTGTGAGGTAAATCATTTTATCAAGTTGCTTTGCTGCCAAGAACTTTCTTCTGTGACTGATAGGTGCTTCTTGATACATTTTACAAATCTAATTATATATGTTAGTGAAAACAAATGTTTCCTTTGCTAGAATTTGGAGAATTGAGATTATGAAACGTTATTGTAATATACTTTAAATTCTGGACAACATTGCCGAAGATCAAATAATAATGATGGAAAAGTAGTTATTATATTCAGTTTATTTTTCCTTGCCATGTTCCATCTATCTAAACAGGCTCAATAGTTATAATTGAACATTGATATATAAGGGAGTGGTCTTATACTCTTATTCTTCTTATGCTATTGCACCTAATTCACTACCAGTATCTCATATTCTCATTACCTTCATAAATTGCAGCCTTGCAGGTAACAGGTGCTCATCTTGATCATTGATGACATTGGTGATTCTCCTGTAATCATTAGAAAGGTAGATTCTCTCTTCTAAAAGCTACTACTTAATTGAATCCATGCATGCTCTTAATGGTTGATAACTACTCATGTCCTTATTTTTAATATAGACTCAGATTTGACTTGAAACTTTTAATGTATATAGCAAATATAGCAATAAAATTTTGCTATTGCTATTACTGTTTGTTTGCTTACTGCTGCTGTTTTTTACATTTTCTTAGTTTATGCTAATGATTAAGGTTTATCCTCATTAGAGGCACATGATAGTTCTATTATTTCTTTAAGGATTATCAGGCTTTGAATCTCACTTTCTCTTGGTTTTATATTTTTCAGGGTGCTCACTACATTTTTTTGGTTTTTGTCATGGAAATGACTGAGGTGGATGAATGGCGGTAGCTTATTGATAACTAGAGAGGAACAATCATGTCAATTGAATATATTTTGGGGGCATCAAGGGGCTATTGAAGTTAGGAATCATGCTACCACATCTAAGGGAAAAAGGTGAGTAATTTTGAAAAATCATGTTGTGATTTACTATAATAGTTATATTTGTGATTGGTTCAAACTATCTACGGTGTGAACATTGGGTAGATTTTTGGTTTGTTTGTATCAGACATTATTTTTGAAGAGGGGGTCTGTTGCTATGATATTTTCTTGATCATACTAACCATTTTAATTCAAAGTATTACACTATGTTTCCTTTTCCTTTTCAGCTGCTTTATTATATGTTATCACGTTTTTCCTTGATCACTGCTTTATTATATGTCTTTCATCATATAATTAGATACTGAGAGAGAATCATGCATATCCTGAGGACTATCCAGAGCAGAGTAGAAATAAAATCACTTATGAGATTGAAGGATGAATCCTGCATATGGTCTTTGTAATATTAAAGTGATGAAATTGAAGATATTGATGGTATGGTGGTTGTTGGTTTCACTTGGTCAATCTTTTTCAAGTTTCTCTCATGTCGATTGTGCATCAAAGAAGAGGTAGTTCACACTTTCCCTATGCATTTTCACATTTTAAGCCAAAGCTTATGCATCTTTAATGGGTTCTTCATTTTTTTTGTCTGATCTCAATACTTAGTGCATATCAAACTTGGTTTTTTATGAGCAAAAGGAAATAATTTATGCTATAGGAAGACAACTAACAAGACAAGGGTTTATCATAATTTACGTTGGAAAGCTTGCTTATTGATGCCTGCAATTGGTTCTTCACTATGATCCTTTCTATTCATCCTCATATTATTAGGGATGAGGATGATTTTAAGTCAAAAGTATGCAATAGTTTTCTTTATAGAACATGAGACTAGATTGATGCTTTGGTTGTGTCAGTTTTCTACTTATTATATTCATGTCATTTGGCAGTTGAAATGCGAAACTCTGGTATTGAAATAATTTTATATTTGAAAACTTGACCATCTCATGTCATGATCTTTGATATTTTTTTCTCTTGCAATTCGACAGCGGATTTAAATTTTAATCTCTCGAAGTTAACTTGGGACACTTAAATTGTTAATGCAAGAGATAGGAAAGGATAAAATTATGTGTTCATCATTATATCAATGTTCAAGGAATGTCAAAGATTTTTAATGATATATAATTTATCTAATATCGTTGCTGAAGAAAGCCCGTCACGACATTGAGATAGCCTCAACTTTAAATGCAGTGAACGAGCATAAAGGAGGAAAGAGGCAAGTGAAATGCCACTATATCAGTCACTTCTATTATAAGTAGAATACTGCTTGACCATGTGCTCTCTTCTAAGTAGAAGTCAATTGCCTAATATTGTCCCAAATCAGGTATTGAACCAGAGAAACCTTTAAAACTAATGATTAGAGAACTTTATCTGAAATTAGAGAACGTGTAAATATGCAATGTGGTTACTTGCCATATGGATACTGCCCAAGCATATGTGTGGACTGTGGAGAAAGTTTTAATCTTTTTGTGTTGCTCCTACTGTTGGTGTGCTATTGTGTTACTGTTGCCCTACAGGCTGATGCTATTGTTGGTGTGCTGCTGTGCTATAATGTTGGTGTGCTGTTATGCTTCTGGTGAATAAAAATTGAATATTTTTTCCAACATTATGTTACAATACGATCAATCTTACTTATCCATTTCCTTTATGAGTTTAGGTACTGTGTATAAGCTGAACATTGGAAATAACAAGATTTCATTTATTAGTATTGTTGTTTGCCTCCCGATTAGTTCTCTTGGATTTATGATATCTATTTGATTTTTGTAAAACATTTTTTCTCTTTTTTAAATCTTATATTATGTTCAATTAATGCCAGAATGTAGTCTTGCACTTTGAAGCATTTGAAGCATGAAATGCTTAAATTTATTATATTCTCATTCATTTAGAACTTCTCTAATATTCTTTCTCTCTTATTCTTTTTGACCTTTTGTTGGTTGACATTGCTTACTGTTGCTGCTTTAATCCTTGGTAGTTGGTACAATTTCTTACTATTGTAATGGTTGGCATTTCAAAGAAGGTACCAAGCAATTTTAATTAATGTCGTTTGTCTTTTTCAATCTCTTCACTTTGTCCCTCATGATTTTAAGACTTTAGCACCCTTCCATTAGTATTTCACACTATTTAGGTGATCATGTGTATAAAATCTTTTGAGCCAATTGATTTATTTGGATTCATATATTTGATTACCAGCACAGTTGCGAGAACATTTTCATGATTTTTTTTGTTGTGCTTTCAGGCTCAAAAAGATTGCATTGCTTTTAAAAACATTCAAAGTCATATTGTTATCACTCGAGCTACTAATAATTTCCTCTTCTCTCTTTGGTTTGTTTCATTTGCATCATTTTGTGTGGTTTCTTTTCCATCTCAATGGTTAACCTATTATTCTCATCTTTATTCTTCTTTTTCCCCAATGTAGAATTCTCAGTCTTCTAAATTTGCTGGCAAATCATCATAGGTTGCAATCTCGAAGAAGAATATTCAAATTTACTATAATGTAAAATAGTCCCCTTAAGCGAAGAAGTGTAAAATAGTCTCTCTTTAATTTAGGAATCATTCACTTCTACTAATATATTCCTTCCATCATATTTGAATTATTATATATGTTGCATAGCATTATGCACAATTATTGGCCTGAAACAGAAGAAAATCTCTGGCATGGAGTATTTATTTTCAACAACATCATTCTACTCAGTGTGGATGTGAATCACATCAACTTTTTTGTTTTATTATGAGAACACCTTTGTTATTAATACCACTTTCTCTTTAAATATATGTACAACTTCTAATTTTTTTAAGAATTTTTCTGTCACTTTTAATGAATGTGTTGTCAATTAACATAACTATATCCTAATGACACACTTGCACTACGATTAATTACATAATGAAAGGTATCTTAATTTATAGTCATATCATAACATCATAATTGATTAATAGGCCTTTTATAACTTTATGACTCAAATGTGTGATTGCAGAGTATTTCACAGCCTCTTCAATTATCTATTACTATATGCATTTTAGCTCTGGAATGTCTTTTCCTTTGTGTTTGTTTTGAAGTTGTTGGTTCAGTGTGGTATTTAGTTGTTATGTGTTTATTAAACTCAATCTAAAGAGATATGGCTGAGGTGGATTTGCCAAGATTTATATGATGTTTAATTCAGAGAATGCTGTAGTGTTTTGCAATCAGGATGAGAAGGTGCAAAAACTTTGGTATTCTTTAGTCCAAATGCTGGTGGCTTTTGTTGTTGCGCAGAAGCAGTGAATATGAATCTGCCATCATTATCACTGATTATTTGCTTCATTTCATAGCAGTAAGGCTCAATGATTTTTATATGATTTGATACATTATTTATATCATGCAGGTATTGTGACAACTTCATTGATTTCAAGTGAATACTTGAAAAAATTATCGGGGTAAACTTAAGTTATTAGGACCTATCATTAACTTTCTTTTATTCTTTTGCTCTTTCAAACCAATGCACCGGGTGCATAGGTTAATCAAACCTTAGAAAGTAAATTATTATTGAAAAATAATACACTTAATGACTTAAAAATTAATTGTTTAGTTCTTACTATCATGCATAGGAAAAAAACCGTATTTTTTTACATAATTTCCATCATCAAGAACTTGGGAGTTCGACAAATGGCAAATAAATCATTGAATAAAAAAGAACTAATTTTTTTTTAATTTTGATGATAAAAGTGACAGATTTAGGTACAAGACATAATTAAAATCAAGACAATTAAAATCAATCGAGTCATAACAAAATTCAACTAAAATCATGGGGTTATATATTATATATTCATAATTAATTAATGTTTGACCTGTGCATGGCACAACAAGTCTATAGCTAGGTTGCTAAATAGATAATCATACAACCCTTTTCTTTCATATATAGACAGTTATACACTGTCTTAGGAATTATCCACTTCTATTAAAGTATTTTTTTCATCATGTTTGAATTATTACATATGCTGCTTAACATTAGGCATATTTTTTTCATCATTATTTACAACAAGATCATTGTCCTCAGCTTCGATGTGAATCACATCAACTTTTTTTGGTTTTGTTATGAAAACACCTTTGTTATTAACACTTTCTCTCTCTCTCTCTCTCTCTCTCTCTCTCTTTTTTTGAAAATATTAACACTTTCTCTTTAAATATATGTACAAATTTACCTTTTTTTTTATGAATATTTCTTTGTCACTGTAATGACTATGTGCTGTCAGTTAAAACTATATCCTAATATCACATGTACAGTATGATTAATTACTGCATGAGAGCTATGTTTATTTATAGCTGTATTATAACATAATAATTGATTAATACTTAATTCACGCATTTTCAACATTTTTTTAGGAAAACAACTTTGCTAAATCAACAAAATATGACTAATTAGTTATCTAATTTATCTCTTCACAATTGATTAACGATTTATCTAAGCATCGCAACTCTCTTATTTTGAATTTTTTTAAAAAATTAAAAGTTTAATGTTTTACATGAATATTTTGATTTGATTTTCCGAAAGCGGTATTATTTTTAAAGGGATAGATTCACCATAATCATAATTAAGAAATCATCATACAAGTTATGGAATAATAAGATAAAGAAACTATTTAAGATTAACATTGTAATATGTATTTATATTATTCGATAGGAATTAATTAACAATTAACCCGTGCATCGCACGGGTCTGTTAGCTAGTAGAATCTAAATTCAAAAAGAATCTTGTTTTTTTATCCCATGTTTAATATTGATTTCGAAAAAATATTCTTTTTAAATAGTATTTGCATATATATCATTTTTTTTACCATTCGTTAAAGGAATAACTTACAACTTTTAAAATTATATATATGTTGATCCTTTGGAGTACTGATATTTTTATTCCGTACACTACGTTAAACGATTGGCGCATGTGTAACTTTTTTTATATACGTTGTCTTAGTAGGGTACAACAAAAAAAATTAGAAATTAATGGATATGCACCGATGGTGTAAAATTTTTTACACCATCAGTTCATCATTCACCATTCATTTGTACTACTTTAATTTAAAAGTCAACGACCATACATGGATGAAGGATGGAGGATGCACTAATGGTGTAGAAAACCTTTACACTGTCGGTGTTCTCCATTTTCTCAAAAAATTACTCCCTTTGTGCAACAATTGTGATAAAAATTGACAAAATATTTTGTTCCAAATTAAAGATAAAGTAATCAATGAAAAACTTAAAAATTGTAAATTTTGAATTGCGATTAATTGAATAATACAAAGTGTATTAAATTAGGAGTTTGATAATTTGGTTGATAATTGTTACGTCTTTGTGGAACTGAGTGGATAATTTTCACTCAATATGCTGATAGTCATATGATCCTATATTAATCATATCATTTCACAATTATGCATAATCGTATAAAAGTGGGAAATTCCATATCATCTGTTTTATTCTCTCATATGTGATTTTAGGAGTAAAAGCCCAAAGTGGTCTTTAAAATTTTTTGCATAGTCAAATTTGGTTCCTGAAAAAAAAAATAAAGTCCTAAAATAATCCTTGAAAATTTTGTATGCGAGATAATTTGGTCCCTAAAAAAATTAAGTTACCAAATAGTCGCTAATATTTTTGCTATGAGACAAATTGATCCTTGAAAGTTTTGACTTCAGGTACGTCGTCAACTGTGTCGATTTGAGCTTGCTCGATAAACCTGATCAAGAAACTCAAATCAATACCTCTAATTTCACACGATTTAGTCCAAACTTCTAAGGATTAAATTGTCCCATGAAATTATTTTAGGGGACCAAATTGTATTATGGAAGAAAACTTCAGGGACAATTTGGTGACTTTATTTTTTTCAAAGATGAAATTGTCCAATAAACAAATTTTTTAAAGACTAATTTGGTTCTTTATATTTTTAAGGAACTAACTAAATATGATCACATGAAAAATTTAGGGCATTTACTCTTAATACTTAAACAATCAATGCTTCCATTTAAAACTTAATACTTAAAAATCTAACGTTAAATAAAATGCTAAAAAACAATACTTAACACTACACTTAAACAATCAATGCTCTCATTCAAAACTTAATACTTAAAAATCTAATGTTAAATAAAATGCTAAAAAACAATACTTAAAAATGTATCTATATAGATATATTATTTTCCACTACACCTAAGCAATCAATGCTCTCATTTAAAACTCAATACTTAAAAATCTAATGTTAAATAAAATGCTAAAAAACAATACTTAACACTACACCTAAACGATCAATGCTCTCATTTAAAACTCAATACTTAAAAATCTAATGTTAAATAAAATGCTAAAAAACAATACTTAACACTACACCTAAACTATCAATGTTCCCATTTAAAACTTAATACTTAAAAATCTAATGTTAAATAAAATGCTAAAAAAAATACTTAAAAATGTAATGTTAAATCAATCATTTAAAACTTAATACTTAAAAATCTAATGTTAAATCAAATGCTAAAAAATTGGACTATAAATTGGACTATAATGATATTAAATGAAAAAAATGCTATCATTTAATTTATTATTTTATACCATGAATTTTTTATTCAAAACTGATCAAATTTATTAAAGATTGAAAAGAGAAAATTATATTAAAATTAAATATTTTTCATGACTAGCTTTTTCCACAAATTCCTTTTGTATATCAAAAAAATGCTACCATCTATATATCTATATCTATATGTAAAGTAGACTACAAAATGAATTTAATGTTACCATGAATTATTTAGTAAAATGATTCCCTATATACAATATAATACTTCAATAGTTACAACGTCTCCTATATATTAATCAGAAATTCAAATTAAATAACCTCCCCTATAACATTTCATATATATATATATATATATTAACGTCTCCTATGTACTAAATGTGCGGTTATACTATTTCTTTTTTATTTAATTTGCATAAGAAACAAAATTATAATTAATATCAGTTTTCCCATTTTCCCAATCTATATAAACATGACTCACCTAAAGTGATTTATCATTGCTGTAGTTCAACTTCTGATCAACACGGTTGCTTTGCAATGGTCAGTTTGTTCTATCTTCTCCCTTTTATCATATAACATTATATAAGGTTAAAGCAAGGTTTGGAATGTAGTAGCTAAGTGAAATTTCTTCTCAAGATTCCAATTTTATAATCTTTCATTTCTCACATGCTTTTTTAGTTTTTACACTCCCAATAGAGTTGATATATTTGCTTTTAAATGGTCTCATATGTTTAGCATGCAATTTTTTGCTGTTATTTTATAGCTGCAAAATTAAATTGTAATATTTACTCCAAAATGTCATATAAACATATTATATATGTAGTGATAGACAATCGGTCGCGACTGCATTTGCAGTTGTATGCCTTCATCATATATGTAGTCTCATGGTAGACATAAGAAGAGAAGACAAAAATGAAGTAATATGGTAAGGTAATTTTTTCTCAAACATTCCAAATTTATAATTTTTCGTTTATCCCAAAATTTTTACGCACCAAACATATAATTTTAGTTACTAACTCCGTACTTTTCATTTTTAAATATTTCTAGCATTTTTTTGTATGCATTCTCCACGTGGTTCTCTCATGGCTACAAAAATAAACTATTAAGTTTTGCTAAAGAATGTCAAATACTAAATGACAAGGTAGTGATTTTTTTCCATATAATAAACTATTATAATAATATATGTTGTTAATCTCTTAATGCATTCTAAAAATTAATATGTATTATCTTTACTTATAATTATAATATTTTCCAATAGATATAATATTTACCTTTCTTAATAGTCTATTTTTTTACATGACTTTTTTCATTCTTAAATAGTCTCATTTTATTACATGAATTTTTCCATTTTTAAATACGTTGGAGAAATCATTCATATGAGGTGTACCTTCTTGCAACAATGGGGATTTGGGCAACAAATAATTATAAATTGTCATATAAAAGCAATGCAAGAGTCATCCTCCATAGTGTCATGTAAACATAAGCACTAACATGGAAGAGGGAGTGAACAAGTGACCAACAATTCACGCAAATATATAGGAGCAAAAAGAAGAAGATATTTTCTTTTCACACCCCCCATTTTTCTCCCCACTCCCCCCCCCCCCCCATTTTTTCCGCCTCACATGAGGCGGAAGTTTAAATTTATTGGTTTTTCCGCCTATCAAGAGGCGGAAAGGGTGAAAAAAAGCACTTCCGCCTCATGTGAGGCAGAAAAAATGGGGGGTGGGGAGAAAAATGGGGGGTGTGAAAAGAAAAGGTCAAAGAAGAATACCACTAAAGAGAGTTTTCGGGGAGCTTTCAAAGATAGATTGAGTAGTGTTGAATTAAAGAGGTTTTGATGAAGACAAATAAATCATGAGATCGGTTCTCGGTCAAGGTTTTAATGACGAAAAATATTTCATGCGCTCGGTTCTCGGCCAAGGTTTTGATGAAGACAAATATATCATGAGATCGGTTCTCGGCCAAGGTTTTGATGAAGACAAATGAATAAGCTCATTGGTCTGATGATGCTCGGCTCTTCGACGTTGATGAAGCCGAATGAATCAGCTCAATATGCCCGGTCCGTCAATTACTTTGATGAGCTCGGTTCTCGACCAGTGCTATTGACAAATCAGCTCGGAATGCTATGAAGTATCTAGGATCTCGGTCTTCATTAAAGCATTGATCGTGGATCTCGGCCATCGACAAAGACAAAGGAATCCGATCACTGGGATGAAAAGAGTCAAAATTCCGAGATGAGCTCGGTGTTCACATTGTTCTCGGCGTCGTTGCTCCGTGTGTTCACATTGGTCTCAGCACCTTGCTCGAAAGGCTAAAGATCAGATTGGTGTGTTGATGAGGTCAGAGTAAATCAGCTTAAGCTCAGGCGTGCTCGGAAGTGACCAATCCGAGCTATCGCTCAGAGCAAAACAGTCGGCCAAAAGATCAGCTCGGCCAACTCAGCTCAGATCTGTCACTCATGTCCCCAAGCTCGAACAGATGTCAAGCTCGAACAGTCTGTAAGCTCGGCAACACTGTTCATCTTCTTCAACAATCAGTAGTACGGCGCCTCTAGCACATCTTCATTCATGTACTGGTTTTATCGTAGTGAGTGTGGCTGGCAATTTTGTTTTTATCTCAAAGCGCCTATCTGTCACCAAGTTTGATTTTCAAATTGGAATTTTAAATCAGCAGTGAAAGAGGGACTGATTTGGAACGTTGCAGAAAATTGGATATTTTTTGGAATATCCGTTGGAAAGGACATATGTGTCCTAAGATATTTTTCCTCTCTTTTGTACCTCCTGTGTGCTGGAATCATTATAAAAGGACTGGTTTTTCTTCTCCAAACATACAAGAGCAATACACTGAGAAACACAAGAAAGAAAAGAAGAAAAACGCAGAACAGAGAACGATAAGAGCAAGAGAGAGAAACTATTACATTTTGAAGCTTCAATCGTTCTCTGCCAATCTCTTTCTCAACCGAATACTCATCTGGATTTCAAACTTTTAGAATCACTTTTATTTGAGTTTCGGGGTGGAGCCATCATTTTCTAAGTTTGTTGTACCTAAGTCTTGGAAGGTTTCCAAGCTAGCCTAAGAGGTTCTTAGGTGAATTGAAGTCTTGAGAGGTTCTCAAGCAGTGAAAGTCTTGGAAGGTTTCCAAGCTAGCCTAAGAGGTTCTAATTCTTAGGTGATTTGAAGTCTTAGGAGGTTCCTGAGTAGAAGTCCAAGGAGGTTCTTTGGCGAAAGTCCTTGAAGGTTTCAAGGCATCTTGAAGGTTTCAAGATCTGTGAAGTCCGAAGAGGTTCTTCGGCCATTAGTTCAAGTCGGGGTAGAATTCAAGAGTTTGGTACACTCTTGAAAGGGTTAGGTTGAGTGAGGTTCACTTTTAATTCCTGTTGTATTCCGATTAAATTGATTGAGTAAAGGCTCCCTAAAGGTTTTAGGGGGGGACTGGATGTAGCTCACAAGGTTTGTGAGTGAACCAGTATAAATCTCGGTGTCTCTTATCTCGTCTATTCTGCTTTCAGTTTTTATTTCGAGTATTTAATCGGCTTTGCTAAACTCTATTTTTGCTCGGATAGTGCTAGCTCTTTTCCGCTGCAAATCTGATCTTTGTGTGGCGCAGCTCGGATAATCGGTGGTCGGCTTAGATAACCGATTATCAGAATCTGCTCGGCCCAAAGTCAACAATTTTATTTTAACAACAAGCATTATCCGACCGACTTCAGTTTTATTCAAAAAATTGGTACTATCGCTTCCAACTACTATTCACCCCCCTCTAGTAGATTGTTAGGCCGATTGTTGGTTTCCAACAAGTAGAAAGAAAGCTATGATAGCAATGCATTAGAGATGTAAGAAGATTTTTTGACCAACCACTAATTGATTTTTTTTTATATTTAATTTTATGTATTTATTTTGTATGCTTGCACACTACCTATATTGAAAGCATAAAACATTATTTCTTCATATGTATCATTCAACTGCTTTATTCATAAGAAATTTATCTTGCTTTCCTCATATTTACTATCATCACATAAGAACCATGTTAGTGTGACAAAATTTAATTTTTTTTAAAACATGTTTGTAAGACAACTTTTTAATTTTGAACGCTCCATCCCTTTGTTGTTATTATGCTTTTAAAACTCATCCCACAATACTAAAAAAAACCAATAATGTATCTCACTTTATTTCCAATAAACAATTTGATTGACATGTCCGATCTGTTGGAAACCAACAAGCGGCCTAACAATCTACTAGAGGGGGGGGGGGTGAATAGTAGTTTGAAGCGCAAGTACCGATTTTTCGGATTAATTGTAGGTTGTTAATTTTTGCTTGCCGATTTTATGAAAATGCCGAGCAGATACTAACAATCTATTGTCCGAGCTGACAATAGATTATCCGAGCTGCTACACACAGAAACTGGTTTTTGCGGAATGAAACTAAGCAAACACAAATAAACGAATAGAGGTCGGTTTTGCCTATTAAGATGCTCAGAAATAACAAATGCAACACAGAACAGAATATGCAAAAAGCAGTAAAGAGAGACACACGAAATTTTATACTGGTTCACTCTCACCCACTTGAGAGCTACGTCCAGTCCCCCCTAAAACCTTTAGGGAGATTTTACTTAAAATCAATTTAAATGGTTACAAGGATTTACAAGAGAACCTCTCCAAACCTATCCCTGTCACAGAGTGTACCAAACTCTTGACACTATCCCAAATAAATTGATGGCTGAAGAACCTCTTTAGCACTTTACAACACCGAAGTTTCTTGAAACCTTCAAGAACAACTTCCTTTAACTGGTTACAGAGATGAATGAAGAGTATGACTCCAACTTGAAAACTCAAACAGAGTATGAATATGAAAGTTTGTGTATCTGATGAGTAATCGATTAAGAAATGGGATTTCACAGAGAAGAATGAAACTAGGTTTCAAATATGAAAGTTTGCTTTCTATGTGTTTAGAAAAATGTTGTTGTTGCTGTGTTCTCTCTCTTGTTCTTCGTGTGTTCAACTTCTAACAAGAAGAGGAAAGTTGGGCTTTTATATTACTCTCAGCACCCAACAAAGAGGAAAGATATTTTGTGACCCAACTGTCCTTGCAACGGATATTCCTCAATCTTATCCATTTTGCTGCAACGAATATATCCACGTATATCCTTTTTAGAAGCTTCTAATTTGCAGCAACGTACAGTGGCAACTATTGTCCTTTCCAAATGCAATCCCTTTTTAAAATTTGAAATTCAATTTTAATGGTGTCGAAGACAGAAGAATGTTGACGACGATGAACAGTTAATCCAAGCTATAAACTGTTCGAGCTAGGGACCTTGAGTTCTTATGCAGCAGAGAGCTAAGACAGAACCGAGCTTGAAGCGAGCTGAGGAACCGAGCTTGATGATGCTTGCACTGTTGTTGACCAAGAGTAAACCGAGCTTGACCTTGTCCTTTGACTTCCGAGCTGTGGCCGAGCTTCGCACTTTGACTTGAGATCAACTCTAAACCGAGCTCTGGTCGAGCAGGTGCATTCTAGCTTGAGTGACCTTGAAGTCCGAGCTTTGGCCGGACTTCTCATTTTGACTAGAGTTTTACTCTGAGCCGAGCTCTGGCCAAGCTTCACACACTAGCTGAATATGAAGTTGAGATCCGAGCTCTAGCCGAGCTTTATGCTTGATCTTGAGTTGACTCTTGAAGTTCGAGAAAAGGCTTAGCTGAACTGAAGTAATGTCGAGCTTGAGCATGAACTAATGTGATCTGATGTGATGCCGAGCTTAACGAGGATCCGAGCTTGACAACTTAACCGAGCTTGGTGACTTGAGATATTAAACTTCTTGAAGTACCACTGTTGCCGAGCTTTTCATAGGTTCGAGCTTGACAACGTCACCGAGCTTCGGGACCTGAGTGAGTAAACTTATTTATGAGCATTGTTGCCGAGCTTGATGACTTTGCACTTGGCATATGTTCTTGGCATCCAATTCGAGCTATGAGCCGAGCTTGAGAATTGTTTGCATTTTGCACCCTTGAGCCGAGCTGATGGAAGTCCGAGCTTCTTCTCGGCTAACTGAGTCAACAACATTGGCTTAACATCTTCGAGCTTTTGACTTGCTGCTGGTTCAAATACAATTCTTCAAAGCAACTGCTGAGCATCTTCCGAGCTTGCATCTTCTGAGCATCTTCCGAACTGAGCTTTGACTTTGATATCTAGGCTTGTGCTACATATTCGACCGAGCAAGTTCCGAACATCTTCCGAACTAGCATCTAAGCAACTGCCGAGCTAGTTCTTGAACTTCAGACTCGATATATGTGGCCAAGCATATTCCGAGCTTGAATCCGAACTGTTGTCTTGCTGCAGGTAGCCAAGCAGAGCATTTGCCGAGCTTATCAAAGACGGAAATCAACATACGGAACTGGTTCATTTGCTGAGCTTCATATCTTGCGCTGATTCATTTGACTTCAATAAAGCCTTGGCCGAGAACCGAGCTATTTGTCTTCATCAAAATCTTTTTGATTCAACACGATCCATTGGTTTTCAATCATATAATTGAGATATAAACCGCTACTTTCCATTGGTATATCACTATTTCCGACAGACATTTTGCAGCTTTAAAATTCTATCATCTAATCCGATTTTAATATCTTCCAATCTAAATGCTTAAAAGAATTCCAATGGGTATCAATTGTTGTAATATTAAAGTATGTATGCTTGAAAAAAAATCAAAGAAACCAAATGGGAAGTGAATGAATTAAAAAAAAAAAAAAACAAAGAAACCAAATGGGAACTGGCCAACTAGAAACTAGAATGGATTAAGGATAATCTTTACTTAATACTCACAAATACTAATAAAAAAATTTGTAACTTGATACTCATAAATATGAATAAAAAAATTGTAACTTGAGAATTTGAATTAACTCCTCAACTATTATTAAAGATGGCAACCACTAAAAAAAATAAGAAACCAAATGGAAACTAATCATTCATTGCAATTCTTTGAGATAAAAGACTGACATAAGAAAAAAAGAGTCCAACAAAAAAGATGAGAATTAAAAAATTCAAATCAAATAAAAAAATGTGCATGTGGAAATTATTATATCTATATATATATATATATATACACACACATATTTTTCATTATATTTTATAAAATTATAAGATATACCTAAAAAAATCACCTCTTCAGATTATTGGTTAAAATTCTTCTTTTAAGAATACCTACTGTAATTTTAAAAAAATTAAGTATAATTTAAGAAATTAAAATGAATAATAAAATTTTCGTTACACAATTTATCTATGATAATCACTTTCACAACTTTTTTTATTATTATGCACAATTACATATGTAAAATATTTTTACTTTGAGGATGATATAAGAATATGCTCAATATCAATGTAGTTATTGTATTATGCTTTGTTAATTAAAATGACAAAAATGTATTTACTTTTTAATATCGTCTTCATCACATATTTAAATTTGATTTAAATTAATAAAAAAAATCACATTATAATATGCATTAAGCCCATGCAACGCACAGACATGATATTTATGGTATGTTTGGTTGGGCGTTCAATTGGCCCAAAATCACGTTTAAAAAGGATGAAAATACAGAAGCTAGGAAGAGTTGCTTCAGGGAAACGCGCGTTTCAAGGTCATTAAACGTGAAAGCAAACATATACTTAGTTTACTCTTGATTTTAGGCACCAACTTCAATGTCTCAAAAAGAGTTATCACCCTTGTGCTATGTGCGAGCATTTAATTTGTTATTTTTGCTTTTCTCTCAAGTTATATTGAATTCATTTTTAGTGAAGGTGAAGCACTTTTAGGGTCGTGATTAAAAAATATATTTGTTGTTTTTGCTTTTCTCTCAACTTTCTCTTTTTCGTAATCTCACCATTATATTGTTAATTATCACTAAATTATCGTTGTTATAATAAATAGGCCTGGTTAAGTCAAGAATCACGATCTCCCCTTTTGTATTCACCTTCTCACCATTCCATCGAATCACGTCTCAAAAGGATGGGAGAATGGCAATTCGTCGTCGCCTCGCCCTCCTTTGTCACCAAGCGATAAGGCCATCAACATCATGTACAACTCGTTTGTTGAACTACTATCAAATACTCATGGTTTAAATACATGTTGACCTACTATATATCAAAGTCATAGTTCAACTTTTCTTTTGTTGTTATGGCCCAATAAATGCCTTTACTACATGGGTCGAAGGTAACCTATTACTGTTTAATGCGACGAACGTTAATGGAGAAACATATTGGAATTTATTGTTAATTGATTTTGAGATAAAATAACAAACATGATATTAAAATTGGAACTTGTTTATATAAATAATATAATAAATTTTTTTAACCTAAACTCTATATTTAAGACTTAATAAAAAAAATTACATTGAAAACTCGAATATTTAAAACTTTAGAAATAGCTGATAACTTGACATGACAAAGGGTCGAGTTTGGGGTGAGTTTTGACAATACCAACCTCGCACCCATCAAGAGCGGAGCGGATTCGGGTGCGGGTTTCAGGAGAGCAGGTATGAAAAAGTGAAACCGAAACCCATCTCCGTCGGGTTCGGGAAAACTCGCGGGTAACTCATCTTTAAAATTATTTTTTAATGTATTAAACAAAAATCACACATAAAATACACTATAATTCAAATAATATAAAATAATAAACGTCATATTTTAAAAATATCTAAAAACTTAAGAATTAAATCATGGTTTTAACTAAATATGTTAGTTTGACTTTACCATTTAACTATAATTATAATGAAAATTATTTAAATTTTATATCAGAATGGCTTTGGGAGGGGGGCGGGACAGTTACTTAAAATACCAGACTCACCCCACCCCCATCTTTTTAAATCGAATTTCGGTTTCGCATTTTTCTAAACCCAATCAAAGTAAGATTTCTCCACTAAAATCAGGTAGTTTCAAGCGGGTACCCACATATATGAGTTTCTACTCCGATCTTGGGTTGAGTTTAGTACAACCCATATTTAATTTTGGTCCAAGCTTAGCTTTTACATCCCTTGTTTTAATTTCTGTTATCATCAACCAAAGATGTCTTCTGCAGCAATAGCATATGCTTCCCTTCTTTTAACTTTCATAAGCATTCTATACACACTCTTCTTGCATCCAAAACTAAGGAAACCTGCTCACAAAAAGCCACCAGGTCCATCAACTCTACCAATTATAGGCAACCTTCACTTGTTGGGTACCCTTCCACACCGTACCCTCCGTTCTCTAGCCAAAAAACATGGTCCTATAATGTCCCTACAACTAGGACAAGTACCAACCATAGTGGTTTCCTCCTCTGAAGCTTCTGAGTTATTTCTCAAAACCCATGACACCGTTTTTGCAAGCAGGCCTAAGACTCTAGCATTAGAAATCATAACCTATGGTAAAGGGTTGTTAGCTTCTGAGTATGGACCATACTTTAGGAACAAAAAGAAAATGTGCATTTTGCAACTTCTTACCGCATCTAAAGTTGAGCTGTTTGCTCCTATTAGGAGGGAGGAGGTAGGTGAAGTGGTGAAGTCATTGAAGAAAGCTGCAAAAGTGGGTCAGGTTGTGAACCTTAGTGAGGTTGTGGAGAACCTTATCGAGAATGTAGGGTATAAGATGATTTTGGGTTGCAAGAACGATGACAATTTTGGCCTGAAGAGGCTAGTTCAAGATTCAACAAGATTGATTGGATCTTTTAATCTTGCAGATTATGTACCTTGGCTAGGAATGTTTGATCTTCAGGTATTTATTTATAAAGTACTCCCTCCGTTTCATTGCAGTGTTATTTTAGCATTTGTATTATTTTTTATAAGTCTTCTTATTTTATAAACCCAATACATAATTAATGTTATTTTTTCAAACACATTCCTATTTATTACACTCTTTTTTTTACTTCCAATATTTTTCTCTCTCTTTAATAATGATTATATAGAGGCATTATAGTCAAAATACAATAAATCCTAATATCATTTAACTATTTCTTAAAATCCATGCATAACCTTAAAACACACTACATATGAAACGGAATGAGCAGTATATATTTTTTATCCTATAGATCCATAGATTTACTGCGTTCTTGAAATTTTTATAATAATCGAAACAGCAAACCCAGCTGCCATCAATTAAATTCTCATAACTTACATTTTAGTCCTTGAACTTATGTGCTTTTTCGGAATTGGTTCTTAAACTTTTTCTCAATACTACTTTAGGTCTCTGAACTTTGTTTAATTTTTGAAAATGTTGTTTTCGTCATTTAAATGTAGATATAGCATACGACATGCCATGTCACTTTCACGATATCGACGAGTGACGTGTTATGTAGAGCCACGAAACATTACATGATTTTTTTATTAAAAAAATAATTTCTTTTAAAATTTATTAAAAGATTCGATTTTCTTTAAAAAAAAAATACAATTTTTAATTATTTTTAATAAATTTGATTTTTTTTTATTTTAAAAAAATCATTTGCCATTATCTGGCACGTTACCTATCGATGTGGCGAAGATGACGTGACATATCCTCGGTCATATCACCACTTAAGTGATGAAAGAACCATTTCCAAAATTTGAGCAAAGTTTAGGGAATCAAAGTATCGAAAAAAAAGTTTAAAAACCAATTTCAAAAAAACACTTAAGTTCAGGGACTAAAAAATTAAATAAGTCAATTCCCATTTTCATCACTACCGTAATAAACTCCAAAATTATGGTGTTCCAAATGATCAAATAAAGTATAAATTTAGCCTTGAAATACTCTTCCGTTTTATAAGTAGTGTATTGTAAGGTTATGCACAGATTTTAAAAAATGGTTAAATTATGTAAGAATTTAAGGTATTTTGATTATAATACTCCTATATAATCATTATAAAAGAGAGAAAAAGAAATTGGAAATGAAAAGAGAGTTTGATAAAAAGGTTTGTATTGGAAAAAAATATTATTAATTATATATTGAGTTTTATAAAAAAAAATACATATGAGACATGAGACAAAAATTATATAAACGCTTCATATGAAACGAAGGGAGTAATTTAAAAAATAAACTTTGTATTTATTTTTACAATAAAAAATACTCCTTCCAATCTCTATTATAAGAAAAGGTAACCGAAATCATATACTTATTGAGAAAATTAGTTGAGTGTATTTAATTTTCTCAAATTCATTTAAAAAAATATAGTTATTTTAGGAAAATATTGAGAATAAAACTAAAATTAAATGGAATCATTGCTTTCTAGAAATATTTTAGGAATAATCGTATTGATAATAAAAAGTAAGTTAACTTTTTTTTTTTATATTTGAGACCAATATAAATATTTCTTTTCTTGTGTTAGAAATCGGAGGGAGTAATCAAATAGGCATTTTTTTTATTGGAACCCATACCTTGCTTAATTAAGAATAACCAAACACTTTACCACCTGGATCAATATGCCTTCGTCAAAGAAGATTGAATTTGATGACACTTTATATAATTGTGAAACTAAATTAATGATTAAAAAAACTTTATTAGTAAAGTGATGCTTGTATCTTTTGGCATATGAGTATAAGGAAGCTGAAAATATGGTCTTAATTTTTCAATGTTTTCATGTATTTTAATTTTATCATTATTTTTTATGAAAATAATCAATTCAGTAACTAATTAAAGTTATTTAACGAACTCTTGTTGCCAGGGAATAACACGGGAGTGCAAAAAAACCGGTAAAGCACTTGATGAGATGCTAGAGAAGATAATTAAAGAATATGTAGAAGCTGCCAATGTTAACAAAGAGCATAGTAATAAGGACTTCATAGACATATTGTTGTCGTTGCTTCACCAAGAAATGGATGATCAACAGAGTGAACAGAACAATGTCATAGATCGAACAAATATCAAGGCTATTCTAGTAGACATGATTGTGGGGTCAAGTGATACAGCTGCTAACGTTATTGAGTGGGTTTTATCAGAACTTTTGAGGCATCCAAGGGTGATGAAAATCCTTCAACATGAGATAGAGAATGAAGTAGGAATTAAGAGAAGGATTTGATCAAGTTGAGTTACTTGGATATGGTAGTGAATGAGACTTTAAGATTGTATCCCGTGGCACCATTGTTGGCTCTAAGGGAAGCAAGGGAAGACATTACAATTGCTGGCTATTACATAAAGAAAAAAACACGTGTCATAGTAAATGCTTGGACCATAGGGAGGGACCCTAATGTATGGTCAGATAATGCTGAAACATTTTACCCGGAGAGATTTATCAACAAGAAAGTAGACTTTAAAGGACAAGAATTTCAGTTTATACCATTTGGTTCTGGACGTAGAGGTTGCCCTGGAATTCGAATGGGTTTGGTTACTGTGAAATTTGTTGTAGCTCAGTTGGTGCATTGCTTTAATTGGGAACTTCCAAGTAATGTTAGCCCTGACAAGTTGAATATGGAGGAGAAATTTGGACTCACAATGCCAAGAGCTCAGCATCTGAAGGCTATACCAACTTATCGTTTAGCTAGTGATGCTTAGCATCATGACTTGGTAGGCCCAAGGAAGGCAAAATTTATGTTGTCAATTGGTCCTCAAACTCCATTTTTATCCCCCAAACTCCATTTTTATAAGGCTTAATTGCATAATTGGTCCTTTATCTTATTTATTAGATTCACTTTGGTCCTTTATCTTTTTTTTTTCAATTTAATGGTCCTTTATTTTTTTAAAGATTCAGTTTGGTCCTTCCGTTAAAATAAAGTTAAATGAGAAGGAATATTCCAAGAGAAGGAATATTCCAAGAATATTCCCCCTTATAGGCTTAATTGCATAATTAATCCTTTATCTTATTTATTAGATTCACTTTGGTCCTTTATCTTAATATTCCAAGAATATTCTCTCTTCTTCTTCCTCTTCCTATGCTCTCTCCTTACAGCGGCGGCAACCACCATGGGCGCCACCGTCGCCGCCATTTTTAGAAATTAATCGGAGTTGTTGAAGCGTTTTGCACATGTTTTCACACGTTTTCCAGCAGGTTCAGAGGAGGAGACCATTGTTGATAACCAAGGTTTTAGAAAAGGGACCCTAGAATTCGGATTTTGAGGAAAAAAGAACAAAAAACACGAATTTGTTTGAGGAATAATGAAAATAAAGCTTAAAAACCGTGAAAAATTGAAGAATGTTGAAGAAATTTGATGATTTTTGAGGGAAGGGGTGTGAGCCCATGGTGGCTGCTGCCGCTGTAAGGAGAGAGCAGAGGAAGAGGAAGAAGAAGAAGAGGGAATATTCTTGGAATACTAAGATAAAGGACCAAAGTGAATCTAATAAATAAGATAAATGACCAATT
The DNA here is from genome assembly GCA_037953625.1 of Crotalaria pallida. Taxonomy (NCBI): domain Eukaryota; kingdom Viridiplantae; phylum Streptophyta; class Magnoliopsida; order Fabales; family Fabaceae; genus Crotalaria; species Crotalaria pallida. The sequence goes on from CM075655.1 coordinate 96,825,146, forward strand.
ATGCAATTAAGCCTGAAAGGGGGAATATTCTTGGAATATTCCTTCTCATTTAACTTTATTTTAACGGAAGGACCAAATTGAATCTTTTAAAAAAAATAAAGGACCAGTAAATTGCAAAAAAAAGATAAAGGACCAAAGTGAATCTAATAAATAAGATAAATGACCAATTATGCAATTAAGTCTTTTTATAATAATATCAAAACTACCCTCCTTTAAACCTTTCATTATATTCCCTTCCTTTTCATTTCACAAAGCCCACATCCCGCGTACCAAAACCGTTTCAACTCCCTCCTTCTTTTCTCACGTTCTTCTTCTTCCTTCTTCACATTCCCTCCTTCCTCACCGTTCAACTCCCACTGTCGTTCTTCTCACCGCCGTCGCCGCCACCTCTTTCACTTTCCTCTTCTTTTTTTTTTCTTGGGTTTTTTCGTTTAGGGTTTAGGTTAGTTGATTAATAAGCTATTTGAAGTTAGATTTTCATTTTTTTTAGTAGTTTTTTTGTTCATTTGTTATATCTTAAGCAAAATCATTTGTCTTCTCTTCATTGTAAGTGTTTGTTTTTTTTTTTTATTCTGGCGCTATTTCCGACACTGGATTGTCGGAATTTGTATAGTAGCGTAAAAAAAAATAAAAGACATGAATTTTACCTTCAACGTACAAGTATGGAACGTCCATTGGTACTCCTTTTGAACATGAAGGAGAAAAAAAAAACTTGCCTTTTTGGAGTTTTTTTTTTTTTAATTTTGGAGTGAAGGAGGTTTGATGGTAGAAGAAGAAAGAGGGGTTTGTGAGATGGTGAAGAGATGAGATTTGGGGTTTTGGATATTGGGGTTTGGGGTTTGGTGTTTGAGGTTTTGGTTTTTGGGGTTTCTTTATTTTTTGTGAATAATAAAGGGCAATATGGACATTTCTCATTTAAAATGGGGTTTGGACGATAAAAAGGGAGTTTGGGGACTAATTGCCATTTATGTTTATACACCAAGATTTAATTTTCTTTATTTATCTTAAAGCCACTTCTATATATTTACCTTTGGATCAATATTTTTTTTAGAAGATAAAAACTTCATTTCAGCAAACAAATTCAAACACAAAGTTCAAACTAGCATTGTTAGTTTTACCACCTACTATGTAGGGTGAAAAACACACAAGCTAGGAGCCAAAAAAGAAACCAAATTACAATTCCTCTTGGATTATAGCAACTAAAGTCCTATTTTTCCAAGTATTTAAATTCATAAACTTAAAATTAAACTTAATTGCTAACTATCTCTTCATAAGCTTATATACTTGAGTTGTTTGAAGTTCTTTTCCTTGGAAAACCCGATGATTCCTTTCCATTCAAGTATGATATACAAGTGCAGCATAAGCAGCATAGATCATTTGCCTTCTTTGCTTGTTGCGGTTGAAAGCAAATCTGAGTCATCTAGTCCAGTTTGTTTGATTTAGATAACAAGAATAAATGCAAAGCCAATTATTGGTGAGCTATACAAGGTTTGCACTCCATCTACAAATAAAGAAGAGATGATTGCAGTCCTCATTCTGTTCCTTGCAGAGGCAACAAAGAGGATCAACCTGAGTATAGAGTCCTACTTTATCCCTTGTTTTCGATATGTTTTGAGCCATTAACCAAAAAATGAAGCAAAGTTTTGAAATTGAGCATGGATTCCAGATTACATTGTGCAATACAAACATTTCTTGAGGACCAAGTAACCAATGATTGCCACTGTTAGCTGTGTAGATGCCATCTGCAGCACCACACCAAGTATCATTCCTGTAACCAGTGGCCAAATTGTCCCTTATTTTGAGCAATTGTCTCCAATGCCAATCATCTGCAACTTTGGCTTCATCGGTCCAAAAGTCCTGATCCTTTAAGTAAATTGAATTAATCCAATGCCAACCATATGCAGCTTTGGCTTCATAGCTTTGGATCAAGATGTTAATTATATATTTTTTATATACATACTTTTTTTGTTTTTGAAAAATTTTGAGTATGAAATTCTTCATGCTTGTCTTTGAGTTTTTGATTTCATGCTCCCTCTCGTTATTACCATTGAATAATATATTTTAATGGTTAGGATTGAAATATAAAAAAAAAGGTGAAATGACAATTTTATCTTTCTTATTTTTTGGGGTGAAACTACGGTATCCATCCACGCAACTAGGTGATTAATTCGTTTGTACATCGATTGAGCCCTTTCGACGATGGCGCTTCCAGCATGGTATTCTCCATTTACATCAATTTTATCGTTGTGATCTTACTCATCCTAATCTCATAGAAGCTTCAGTGAGCACCATGGCCTCCACCTCCACTCCATTCCACCACTCACTTCTTGCCACTAGTGCCTCCATCTCTATTGCCAATGGCAATTAGACCTAGACTTAGTGGGTACCCGCAAAAAATACTCACAATGGGAAGGAGATTTGTTCAATAAATAAGGAAGGGTAACGAGATGGGTAATAACTTATACTATCCACCAACCCGCCCCATACCCACATATACATAGTCATTACTTTTTTTCCATAGAAGATCATAGTAGATGTTAGAAACTAATAGGTTGATATGGTAATATAAATAAAATTCCTAATTCTTAATACATCTCTAATTGATAATATACTTACATATTCAATATAACACTTAAAGATATCTACATATCTAGTTTTAAGGTAGAGATAACATCGATCTTTATCTATCCTCTTTACAATCCACTGAAAAATTGTTTGATTTTACGATCATTCAATTTGTTGTGTAATACGATGAAAGTCTTAAAAAATAACTATAAAGAGTGCAAGGGGTACTCTAATCTATTATAAGTAAAATTTATGTTAAATTTGTTACATTTAAATATTTTGTATTGGTTATGTTGGATTTGCAAGTAATGAGTATGGTTATGGATATATAGGTACCCATCAAGCATGGAGATGAGTGTTAAGCTTTCTACATACCCACGCGACTGTGAAAACGAGTATAGGTAAGTTTTAAAAATGCAGGTATAAGGATGGAGGATGGGTACTCCCAGACCCTACACCATAACCATTCCTAATATCTACCTAACCACCCCATCTCGCCACCACGAAATCTCAATGAATAGTTATTGAGAAGAAAAATACAATTTCAATAGATCCACCAAAACCAAAACCACCAAATCTAGCAATTAAAATCCACAAATCCAACTATTGTGATTCAACCTCAAAACGGTCATTACAAGCATATTATATATATATATATATATATATATATATATCCATCAAGCTAGCTTCTTGTCACCATGAAACAATGTGTCAAAAGCAACAATACATCAAACATATGGATGCAGCCACATTTTAATTGAAAGTAAATATAATAGGTGATTTTGTGATTCCAGATAAATATGAAATTATGATTAGAATAAACGATGAGATAAGAATTAAGTTTGAATTGGGTAAAAGTGAATGTGACCTATTTATAGGTGAGGTTGGGTGGATTGAAGTTGATGTTGATGAAGATGAGGGTAAAAATGTATTTTAACAAATTAAAATAAAATGGTACTCCATCTGGTCTCAAATATGAGTAAAATAAACTAATTTCATATTTATTAAGAAAATTAGTTGAATGCTATGATGGACATGACCTTAGACCTGACCAAAACCGACCATAACATAATAGAATTCATCCATTCCGATTTACCAATGCTCGAGGTCTACAATCGAGTCCCACACATACACCATCTCATCATAACAGAGGCCAAGATGACCCTCGGATCATTAAGCCACCAAGGAACCATCCCACTGCCTCTCTGACCCAAGATTCTCTCCTTCAATCTCGCAAGCCTAATCCACAAGAACTGATCCCGTGTTGATCCACACATAATCTAGAGACATATCCTACAATATTCTCTTCTAGATCTTAGGAATTGATGACGGTCTAATATATGATGTTTTAAGGCCTATTCCAGTTCCTTTTGCTTGGGTTTTAGCCTGTTTCTCTTGTAAATATAGGTATTTTGTATTAGTTTTAGGAATTTTTAGTTTATTAGAATCCTTTGAACGTTTTGATCCGTTTTGGGTATGTTTCAGGTATTTCAGAGCCTTAATTGGAGAAGATATTATTAGAGCTGGAAAGAGCATAAGAAGACCTTGAAAATGGCACAAGAACGGAGAGAAACGGAGTTGAAAGTTACCTAGCGCGCCCAGGCGCAGGATTTGCGCGCCCAGGCGCGCGTGCTTCGGTGATTTGTGGCTTATCAGATACAGCGCGCCCAGGCGTGCTGGTCTGCACGCCCAGGCGCGCGAAGTCCGAGAAAGCCCAATTTGGCCAATTTCTGATCAGTTTTGAAGGATTTTAATAAGATTAGGATTTTATCTATTTAGTTTAGGATTAATATGAGTTTTAGAAGTGGAGAGCATTAGATGAATAATAATTAGGATTCAAGAGATAGTTTTAGAAAGTATTTTTGCACTCTTTTGGGAGCATTCGAAGGAGGAATCCGGAGAAGATTGAAGATTCAAGGCACATATCTGTGGTAATTTAGGAATAAATATCATAGTTATTTGTTTTCTCTTCTCTTTCATTATGTGTAACTAAACTTTTTGTGTTAGGAACATGGTTGATTTGTATTTGTAATTTATTTTTATGAATTAATGTTTTTCAGATTTAAATCAAGTGTTTAATTGTGACTTTATTGTTATGCATAGAAGTAGCTAATCTATGTTTTGGATTTCTAAATCTGAATTGGAAAATTAGGATTTAGAATAGGTCATGCAATTGAACAATATAATGATTCAACTTGTAGGAATGCTTTTGGATTATTATATAACTTGATAAATTCACTGTTCTTAATTAAGGTTATTCAATGATTTAAGTTTCTAAGGAATTAGGATTTAATGAATTGAATAATAAACAGTAATTTCATAAGAGGAGTCTAGGAATTACTATTTTCTGAATTTGTTCTTGATTTGAATAAAAAAATATTGATTCATAATAAATAAATGAACATACAATGATACTAAGTTCCTAACCAAGTTTTCCCATTTAATTTCTATTCTATTTTATTTTCCAGCAATTAATTCTTCTTTTTGATTTAATTATTTAATTCTGAATTTTGTATTTAAATAGATTTTGTTCTAGATTTTACCTTAGGTAGAGATAAATTGAACAATTCTGAGTCCCTCTGGGAACGATATCTGGTCTTAACCGACTATATTACTTTGCGATCTAGTATACTTGCTAGAGAGTGATCAGGAATCACACGTCAGCTCCCTACAGGCTCATCTAGGACAACACACACGCCGCTCGCCACTCCCCCTATAAATAGCAGTTCTCTACTAGGGGGTTAAGATACACTCTCTCATCCTTAAGTTAACACTAGCACACACTCAAGTTGAATAGGGAAATTCTGGTTATCCCAACTAGATAATCAGAAATCCGAAAGTCCTACATCAATATCTTGACCGCGTTTGGAGTTTAAGGCCTTACCCTTTGTCCCAATACTCTTCCGGTCAATGACACTACAAACGCATTCAATTTTTTTAAATTCATAAAATAGTATGCAACTTTAGGAAACTTACGTTGGGATAAAACAAAAATTAAATGATACAACAACTTATATACAAAAACTTTATAAGGAGCTCAACTGATAGGATTAGGGTTTTTTCTCTGTTCTCTCTCCTCCCTCACGGCACTGTGGTTCCTCTACGGTTGTCGTCGCCGCCATCATGGCACGGAAGAAAGGACGGCCTCCGAAAGCTTCTTCTCCTCCCAACAAATTTACCTCTAGAAACGAAGACTCCTCACTCATTATGGATCTTTCTGCTTTGGATGAAGATGATCTGGCGGAGATTGATGCCTTCACGCCCAAGCAACTGGAAAAATTAATGCATGGGTTAGAAGCAATCAAGAATCGGCTCAAGGGCAAGTCCGTAATGGTGGAAGAATAAAACACACAGCAGGAAAACATAGTTTTGGTCACTGAGAAGCAAGGTTCTCCAAAAGAGGCAATAAACCAGAAACCCTCAGTGTGGGATTCTTTCGATATAACTAAGCTACGTAACGCTGGAGAGAAACTCAAATTCGTTCAACCTGAATTGAAGGAGGGGGTCTCCATGGGAATAATAGAGAAAGCAGATATTGAGGATGAAATCAAGTATTGGCAACAAGCCCTTGTTTGTTACGTTCTGGGTGCTAGACCCCCTTATGCAGTGATGCAAAGGTTTATCAAAAAGATTTGGGGCCATCATGGGATCGATAAGATCCTCATGAACAATGATGGAACCATAATTGTGCGTTTTAACACGCAGGAGGCCAGAGATGCAGTGTTAGATATTGGAGTGTATCACTTCGATAAAAAACCAATGACTATAGCCCCTTGGTCAGGTAAACCTGTAAAGAGAACGTTCCTAGACAGTGTCCCGGTGTGGATTCAATTTCCTAACCTACATTTGAAATTCTGGGGAAGTGAAGCATTGAGAAAGATAGCCAGCCTTGTTGGCACTCCAATCATGGTTGATCAAGTCACGAAGGAGCGAAACATAATCAATTTTGCTAGAGTTCTAATAGAGGTAAATCCTGCCATACTGCCTGAAGAAGTGTTCTTTGTAGATGATTGTGGTAATGTTGTCACTCAAAAGGTCTCTTATGAATGGAAGCCTGTTCTATGTGCTTCTTGTTCAACTTATGGGCATGACAGCAGGTCTTGTAGAAAACAAGAGAAGAAGGTGACCAGAAAGGAATGGGTAAAGAAAAAGAAACCTACAAGACAAGAGGTGGAGGACCTGGATGATAGGTTAAAGCTAAAAAGAGCTCTTGAAAGTGACACGATTCCTGAGGAGAATCGTGTGGCAGCCTCTGAGGCCATTAAAGATCTCCTGCAAAATGAAAGTGTAAAAGAAATTGAGGGAGAAAAGGACTCCAATGCTCTAAATGTTGAAGGGATACTTGATGGCGAGGCTCAGAAAGTTGCTGCAGCTTTAAATCAGGAAGAAGGGGAGTGGACTCCAATTAAAACGAGGAGTAAGGCTCAGTTGAGGAACGTTCTTTTAAGGGGTAAGGCTTCTGGATCCCCTAAATCTAATGGATAGTTTAGGAGTTTGGAACATTCGGGGTATCAACCATCCCCGAAAGCAAAAAGAAGCAAAATGGTTGATTAGCAAGAATAAGTTAGGTTTTGTTGATTTCATTGAAAATAAATTGAGATCAAATTCTTATGACCAAATCCGAGAAAAGGTGGTGTCTGGTTGGTCCTCGTTTATCAATCTGAGTTGTAGTGCCATTGGTAGAATTTGGATTGCTTGGAAACAAGATGCTTATGCTGTAAATATTGTTGCTGTTAGCAGCCAATATATGCACTGTCTAGTGAATTTCAAGCCTCAAGGTGTGGAATTTGCCATTACCTTTGTGTATGGTGCTAATGATGCGGGTAGTAGAATTTCCCTTTGGTATTTCCTCAACTCTACAGGCCCAATAGATAATATGCCTTGATTACTAGTTGGGGATTTCAACTCAGTCTTACATCCTCATGAGAAGCTTGGTGGCCAAGAAATCGAGTTTGCTCAGGTAATGGACTTCAGAAATTGTGTCGATATGTGTAATCTTCAGGATATGGTGTCTTTGGGTTGTTCCCTTACATGGAAAAACAAACAAATTGGTAGTGATAGAATTTATAGCAAGCTGGATAGGGCCCTTGTCAATGATAGTTGGATTTCCACTTGGCCATCAGTGACAGCTAATTTCTTGAATGAAGGGGTCTCAGATCATTCCCCAATTGTGATAGCTTGGAATGATTTTCAGGGCCACACCAAGGTAAGTTTCAAATATTTCAACATGTTAGCCAAGCATCCTGATTTTAGCAGTGTGGTCTCAGCAGCTTGGAATGTGGAGGTTCACGGTACAACCATGTTCACTCTTATGCGAAAACTGTCCTGGCTTAAAGGCCCTCTTAAACAATTAAATGCATCCAACTTTATGGAGATTGATAAAAGGGAGCTTATCTGCAGGAAGAAATTGGATGCTATTCAGGCAGATCTTGCAGCTGACCCTTTAAATATTCATCTGCAAAAACTTGAAAAAGAGGCAAATAAGGAGTATCTCTTAATTTCAGATGCTGCAATTAGCTTTCTGAAACAGAAGGCTAAAGAGCATTGGATTCGTGAGGGAGATTGCAATTCTAAATTCTTTCACACTGTGATAAAAATGAAGCAATACAAGAACATAATTTTTAGCATTACAGATCACCATGGCACTGTGCATACTGACCAGTTTGAAATTGGCAATGTTTTTTCAAATTACTATTCTCAGTTGCTCTCAGGTCCTCATACAGAATGGTTCATGACTGAGGAAGATATCAACCAAGGCAAGTCTCTCAGTGTGGCTCAGCAATTGTCTCTGATTGCTCCAGTTACAGATGAGGAAATCAAGAGTTCTTTTATGTCTATGAACAAAGATAAGTCCCCGGGCCCGGATGGATATGGTCCTGGTTTCTTTCAGGATGCTTGGCCTATTGTCAGCAAGGATTGCATTGAAGTTGTCAAAGAATTTTTTGTTTCAGGCAGATTGCTTAGAGAGATTAATAATACAGACTTGGTTCTCATCCCCAAAATTGACAATCCGAAGCTTGCTAGTGATTTTCGGCCAATAGCTTTGTGCACCACGGTCTACAAATGTATCACGAAAATTCTAAGCAACAGATTGCAGCTGGTCCTTCCTGATCTTGTTGATGTTAATCAGGTAGCTTTCATTAGAGGCAGAAGCATTTTCCATAATATCCTTATCAGTCAAGAATTGCTAAGGTACTATGGTAGGAAAAATACTTCTCCTAGATGTATAATGAAGGTGGATATTAGAAAGGCGTATGATGTTCTCAGTTGGTCCTTCATAGAAAACATGCTACTGTCTTTGCACTTCCCATTGAAATTTGTTGGATGGATCATGGAATGTATTTCGACTGCTACTTTCAGTTTGATGATTAATGGTCAGAGACAGGTAAAATTCAGAAGCTCCAGAGGCATTCGCCAGGGGGACCCCATGTCCCCTCTCATTTTTGTGCTTGCAATGGACATGCTGACAAGAAAGTTAAAATCAACATCTAAGCACAGGGCTTTTAGGTTCCATCCTCTTTGCAAAGATGCTGGTTTAATTAACCTTGCCTTCACAGACGACCTTTTGCTTTTCTGCAAGGGAAATGAGGCTAGTATCCGTATCATTTCAGAGACTTTGACAGCATTCTCTGAATCTTCGGGCCTTCAAGCCAATCCTCAGAAATTAGTGGTGTTTATGGAGGGTATGAATGATCAAACTCAGGCTCATCTTCAAACAATTACTGGTTTTGAAATAGGTTCCTTGCCTTTTAAGTATCTTGGCCTTCTAATCTCTAGATCCAAATGGTCAAATAGTACTTGTCAATGTTTGGCAGACCGAATCACTAAAAGGTTAGTTTCTTGGAAATCAAGAAACCTATCCTACCAAGGTAGATTGCAATTAATAAACTCAGTGCTCCTTTCTCTGCACTCTTACTGGGCCACTGCTTTCATTCTGCCAAAAGAGGTTATAAGAAGCATTGAGAAGACGTGTAGAGAATTCCTCTGGGGTAAAAATCAAAATGGTAAGCCGAGAGCTGTAGTTGCTTGGACAACAGTGTGCACTCACCAGAAATTTGGTGGTCTGGGAGTTCAGAATGTGTTGTTATGGAACTATGCTGCCATTGGGAAGCAGGTTTGGGAGATTGCTATGAAGCAAGACCACCTTTGGATTCGCTGGATTAGTTCGGTGTTCTTAAAGAACACTGATCTTTGGGAGTGCCAACCCATTGTCACTGCTAGTTGGCACTGGAAACAAATTCTAAAGGTGAGAGACAAAATCAAGTATGGGTTTGTTAATGGATATTGGAGAGGAGACCCGAGCAGATTATACACAGTCAAAGATGCTTACTCTATGCTCCTTGGGGACTTACCAACTTTTGAAATGCATAAATTTGTTTGGAATCCAGCAACTGTTCCTAAACACAAATTCATCCTTTGGCTGGTTATGCACGATAGATTAAAAACTAAGGATGCAGTAAGCCAATTCTCCCAAATTGATCCTTGTCGTGTCCTATGTGATAGTGCTCTAGAAACTAGAGATCATCTTTTCTATGTTTGTCCTTGGAGCAAAACTGTTTTAGAGGAAATTTGCAACTGGTGTGGAATAGAGCATTGGCATTACAGGTTTGATAATTGGTGTAGGTGGCTTCGGTACAGTTTCAAAGACAAAAATAGAAGAGCTCTTATCTATGTTGCCATGGCTGCTTGTGTTTATCATATATGGCTCGAGAGAAACAGAAGAATCTTCAAGACATCATACCTTTGTGAAAGTCAAGTGGTGGCGTTGATAAAAAATGATGTGGCTCGAAGAGTGGCTGCTAGTGCACCTCAGCTCTTGGCTTGGTCAAATTCGATCTTGGCTAGTAGATTTATGATGCATATTTAGCTTGTGTAGCTTTCCTTTTGTTCTGAGTTTGTAATTTTTTATTTTTCGGTCTAATATCTTATGTACCCTTCCTAGAAGGTGCCATAGGATAAGAGACTTTTGAGCTTGAGTTTGTATTTTTTTTTTCGTTGGTAATAAATTTTTTTTTATTTACCAAAAAAAAAATTTTATAAGGATATTTTTTGAATAATTATATTGAAGTTAGTTGATTTTTGCTTACTCCCTCTGGTTTGAAATATAAGAAAAGAAGTATACTTCTTTTGATTTAAAATATAAGCAAAACTAACTTTCTAAAATTTTGTTTCATTCATTCCCAATACTATTTTCTTAAAACATCTCTTGAAAATTATTAGCTTATTTAATTTTTGTTTCATTTTCAATGCTACTTTCCTAAAATACCTCTATTTTTTTTTATAAATTTGAGAAAATTAAATACAATCAACTAACCTCCTTAATAAGTGTGAAATCAGATTTAATTTTTTTTATATTTCAAGTAAGAAAAAGTATATTTGAGACAAATAATAAAATATATATTTTTTCCTTATATTTAAGACTATAAATAATACTAACCCATCCCAAAATATTAGTAAATTTTTTAAAATTCAACAAAAATAAGAGAACATGCTTTTAATGCATTGTCCCCTCAAATTAACTAATTATCAAAACAAGTATTTAATGCATGTTTCCTTAATTAACCAATCATGAAATATACAATACAATTTCAATTTTTTATTCACCATTTTAACTTTAGTTTGGGACAAAATTTTTTATGTTTCTTTACTAACTTTATGGGATGGTGAAAAGTAATATTCCTTCTGTTTCATTGAGTTTAGCCTTTTAGGTTTTTTTTTTTTTGTTTCACAATGTTCGACCTTTTACATTTTCAAAACATAAACATATTTTTTTTTTCAATTTTAACATCATTCAATCATTTCATTTATTCCTCATTAATTATACTTTTATCATCTTTCTCATCTCGAAACAATATACATTAATTAATGGACACACTTACTAATAAAAATTAAATATTACTACAATTTTCAATAAGGATTAAATATGACCATTTTGGACAAACTATATATAATAATTACAATAATCAACACTTTCTTAATCTGTGTGCTCATGCCTAAAAGACCAAACTCAATGAAACAGAGGAATATGGAGGAGCATTTGAAAACTCAGTATTATTTAAGAACTTCCCTACTTTTATATTAGGCTTAATTATGTCAAAATTCTCGAAGTTTTGGTTACTTTTGTCAAATATCCTTATTCTTTTTTTTCAATGTCTGACTCCCTGAAGTTATTTTTGGATTTGTCATATATCCTCATTATCAATTCTGGCCAATTTTGATAACATGTAACATTAGAATCCTAATTTGACGTATGATATCACATGAGCGAAGACAACTTCTGTCTTCAATCCTTTCTTTTTTTTTATTAACTAACTTTTCTTTTTTTTTTATTTAACTAAAAGTATCAAAATATTAAGTTTTTTAGTTTTTTTTTAAAAAAATCTTTGCCCATGGGGCACCAAATGTCTAACCTCCTACCCTTCTGTCTAAGATTATATTCTAATGTTACATGTCAACATGATTGATTAAAATTGGTAGCAGAGGTATATAACAAACCCAGAAGTAACTTCAGGGAGGCTGTCATTGAAAAAAAAGGATATCTAACAAAAATACCCAAAACTTCAAAAACTTATGACATAATTAAACCTTCATATTACTCCCTCGGATCCTATTTATAAGATCCTTTTGAGGTTTTTCACTCCCATAAAAGAAAGTGGATAAATTTATTAGTGGCATTGGAAATGTGAAAATTTGATATACTTTTTCAAAACTACCCCTATATTTATTATTGAAACTCTAAAAAGTGTTGACTTTATTGGAGGGTTAGTGGAAAGAAGTAATTAAATGTTATTAAAAATTGAAAAAATATCTTGTAAATAAGACCAAAAAAAATTCTAAAAAAATGTTATAAATAGGACTAGAATAACACGTGTAAAGAAAGATAAAAAGATATGAACATGTGGGATGGAAAGAAAAAATCAAGGAACAGATCAATCAATGCGGGCCACCAAATTGAAAAAGAGAGAAAAAATTTGGTCCTACCTGCGCAAGATTCTGATCGTCATCATTATATGCATGTATGGTGTGGTTTTTACACTGTTTTGGGAGGTAGCGAAATGATCTGTCCATTGACTCCATTTTGATTCTGATTACCCTATATGGAAAGTAGTCGGTCGGTCCATTTATCAATGCATGCATGATTACTAGTTGCTACTGCTAGTTAATTGTAGGTCCATGGTCCTCCGATTCCTCCAAAATATCTACGTTTATAATGTCTATATTAGCCATATTTTGAGTGAAGATTAAGTTAACAAATGTTTTAAGGATATTGATTAAGTATTTTAAAATAGAGTTAATAATTACGTAGGTTTTCGAAAGATATTGTAGAATTAGTTAGGTTTTTGAAAAATTTGTGAAATCTCTTAAATTCTTCAAAAATTAATTTGGCGTCACTTAGTCCCCATCCATTTTCGTGAGGAGAGACCTAACGGAATCTTACATGGCACGTTAAATGCTTTGTTAACCTCAATATCATGTTGGACTATTAAGAAGGTGCCACGTTTAAGAAGGTGTCACGTTTGATCTAACAAAGCATTTAACGTGTCACGTAGGATTCCGTTAGGTCCCTCATGGGAGACTAATAACGTGATGTCAAATTGATATTTAGAGGATTTAAGAGATTCAAAAAATCTTTCAGAGACCTAATTGATTCCAAAATGATCTTTGGAGTTAAAGAGATTCTACAAATCTTTCAGGGATTAATTGGTATCTTTTGGGGACCAATGTGACTATTAGCTTTTCAAAATAAATAGGTCAATATCGATAACTTAAGTTCAACATTTCTTTATATATTAAATGAATCATTTTTTAAAATAAAAATACCTCTTTTATTTGTTTAAACAATACATTTAAGACACTAGTTAACATTTTCTTTTAATTTAATTTATGCTCTTTGGTTATGATTTTTATTTTTATAAGCACCATCTTTAGTTGTGATGTTAATTATAACTAACATTTTTAAATTGTACTCCCTCCATTTTTAAATATAAGCATTTATAATGATTTTGAATGCGCATTAAGAAAATTAATTAATATTGTTAGTTGTACTAAAATTGATATCATTTGGTATAATTTTTCAAAATTATCTTTACAATAATCATTGAGACTTTAAAAAGTATCAAGTAAATAAAATATTTTTTGGAAAAAAAGTATTAATTAATGTAATTGAAAATTGGACTAAATGCTTATATAAATGACCAAAACACTCTCATTGTCTAATATTTATATTTATAAACATAAAGAATAGCTAGTTATTTAACAGTTTATGATTAAAAAAAGGGTTCTCTTATTAAATTCAACCCTTAGGGTTGAGAATAAACATCTAAAAATATTTATGTTTTTTTTTTTAAAACTAAAGATATAATAATTTTAGGCTTATTTATGTTTTTAGTCCCTGAATGTTAGGAGTGTTTTGGTTTTGGTCCCTAGAAATTTTTTTGACCTTGACTCATCCTTAATTGTTTTGAAAATTTGGTTTTAGTCCATACCGTTAAGAAAAATCCATTAACTGCTATTGTTGCTAACGAAATGTCAGATCAGGATACACGTATGCAAGTATTGTAGGCCATCAATAGGATGACGTGGATGATCCGGCCGACCCGCAAGAGTAAAAAGTCCAAAGCCCAATGCACAAACATATTTGGGTTAGGCTTTGGCCCTTTTGCTCTTGCAGGTCCGGGTCATCCACGTCATCCTACCGATGTCTTGCAATATTTGCATACATGTATATGCTGATCTAACATTCCGTTAGCCACATCAGCAGTTAGCGGATTTTTCTTAATGGTATGGACTAAAACAAAATTTTCAAAACAATTAAGGATGAGTCAAGGTTAAAAAAAGTTTTAGGGACTAAGCCATAATTTTAAACTTTTTAAATTATCATTTCCCATAAAATATATTCATTTTGGGGTGCTTATTTTCACCTCGCACTTAAGGGTTGGGGTAAGAAATTCCTATAAAAATAAATAAATTATCACAATTTTTGTCAATAACATGATAAGATTTTATTATTGGTTTAGCTACATTATAAAACTTACTTACCATATAAATCCTTTCATCTCATAAGTTTTATAGATAAATTATCACAATTTTTGGCAATAACATGATAAGATTTTATTATTGGTTTAGCTACATTATAAAACTTACTTACCATATAACTCCTTTCATCTCATAAGTTATGTAATTTCAGTAATTTTATTTTGGAAAAATGTTATTCACACCCAAAAACATGTTACTCACATCGATCGGATGATGAACCCGACCATGTAAAATGGAACATATAACTCATTTGATCATATAAACAACGTCGGGTGATTCGTCCATCTGCGTGTCAGTAACACTTTTTTGGGTGTTAATAAAATCTCCCTTATTTTGTCTTATATATTATGTAATTTTATAAACTCAATATTCATTTATACTTCTTTTTCTAAAGGTAAAACCCATGTTTTGATTCTCTAAGTTATTTTCGTTTTTCAGTTTCCTCCTTTAATCTTTTCTCTTTTCAATGTCGTCTTATAAGTAGTTTTTTTTTTCAAATGTGTCCAAAAATCCATTTTTTTTGGTAAAATTTTAGAAATGTGATGAATGCATTATAAACTTAATGATACCAAGATACTGTGATTGGGATATTAAAATGACTAAGGGTCTCTTCGGCAAAACTAACTTGTAGCTATGAGTTTGTAACTTGTAGTTATGAACTTCTAACTTGAAGTTGTTAAGCTAGGTAGGAGCTGTGAGCTTGTAGCTATTTAGCTTACTATTTGAAATAGTATTTTTCGGCAAAACTAGCTTTTGAAGTAGCTAAAAGTTATTAAATGACCAAAAAGGACATGCAACATTTTATTATTTTAAATTTTTCAAATTTTTTATTTATTTATTAAATAGATAGTTAATTAATTAATTGATTAATAAAATATAAAAATTATTAAATTATAATTAATTAAATTCATTTTTATTAATTTATTAATTATATAGTTAGTTAATTAATTATAGCAAAATTATTAAATTATATTTAACAATTAATTAAAGGGTAGTAAAATAAATTTAAATTTTGTTTGAGGGTATAATTGGATATGAATTATTGAAAGTTAGTTTAGTTTCTAGAAAGCTACTTCAAGTAGCTTTCTAAAAGTTAGCTTTTAAAAGTTACAAGCTCCTTTTTTAAAAACTATTAGCTCCTTCTAATTTCTGTTCATCGAACGGGGCTAATAGCTTATTGACTGAATATAAAAGCTCCAAGCTACCCTTGTCGAACAAAGCCTAAATAACCCCATTGAAACAAAATAAAATGACTAAATAAACAAAACTTATGGGATAGAGGGAGTACATTTTATACGATTTTCTTTTTCGTAAATATAAGTCACTTTATAATATATATCTAAGTAACATTAAATAACTTATAGCTAACTGACCCTTATTCTTTCCTACCTATATTTAAATAATATCTTCATAATCCAATAAACATTTTTTTTCTCATAATAATGGCTAAATCAATATAGGAGTATTTTTGGAACTTTGACATATTTTTTTTAGTGAAGTATCACTTTGGTCTTTCATGTTTTTTAGATGGGATACTTTAGTCTCAAAGTGTAAAAATTGATTTTGTCCTTAAATTTTTTTTTTATGAAATACTTAAATCCGCAAAAGAGCCGGTTAACGAAGTGAAAAGAGAAACTTAAGTGTCCACAATTCATCCTCCTCAAACAAAGATGTATCCACCGCACCCATCCCTTACTGAGCCACATATTCATAAGCTATGATGGTACAAAACAATAACAACAAATCATCAACCACACCAAAGATCATTGAATATCAAAGACCAAAACAAGAAAAAACTCAAACCTTCTAAACCTCATCAAATAACTTATATTTTCGAACCAGAGACCAATCAAATTTAAGAAAACCACCGAAATCACAATTCACAAAAAAAGATTATGCAGAAATGATTTGTTGTTATTGTTTTGTACTTTTATAGCTTATGAATATTTGGCTCAGCAAGAGATGGGTGTAGCATTGGCAATTAGGGCCTTGGTTTGCGGGCCCCGCCCGCAATGGGCCCGCAATTTTTTGCGGGCAAGACATAAGTTTTAGTAAAAAAAATTAAATCATGCCCGCCTACCCGCTCGTTATTTTTCGTGGGCGGAAGCGGGCGACCCACGGGCTTGATTTAAAAAAAAAAAACCTTAGTCACACACACATTTGGCACAAGCTTTGCGGGCGGACGCGCAATTTTTTTGGAAAATTTGTACTATAACAAAGGAAAGAAACATAAATTAATATTTATTTTCAAAACATGGGCCGCTCGCGCGTGAAGTGCGGGCATGACCCAATTTTTTGACCCTAAACATTTTGATGGGTGGGCATGCCCGCCAGCATTTTTTGCGGGCCAAGTGCGGGCACGGGCCATGCCCGCTCGCCCGTTTTGCCAATACTAGATGGGTGCAATGGAGGCATCTTGATTTGAGGAGGATGAATTTGGAGGAGGTGACGTTGGGCTTCGTGGTAGAAGTGGGGAAGAAGGAGAAGGATTGAGGCCACATGGTGGTGAGGTGGGGTCATTTTTTCACGTAGCACCATCGAGTGACAGTGTGCAAATTTTAACATGAGTGTTAGATTACGAACCCCAACTTAAATCCCCAAACCCCAATTTTAGAAGTGAAATTATCATAATGCCCTAATTAAAAAAAATATTAGAATACAAACCCCATTTTTTAACCCCAAACCCCAAACCCCTTTTTTGCATTTTCCGACTCGCGTCTCTCGGAAACTTTTCCAACACACAGGTCTCAAAAATTTATTCATTTTTCCAACACACAGGTCTCAGAAATTTATTCATTTTTCCAACATACAGATCTCGAAAAATTTGACCAAATATCCATGATTCTCTGGCACATGTTTTCGAGATACAGATCTCAGAATTTTTGGCAAAATTCCGAGATGTATGAGTCGGAATACATATTTTTTACCAAGATAACATCATTCTCTTTGATCCATAGAAAGCATAAATAACATCATTCTCTTTGCTCATATATAACATGCATTGCCAAGATGGAAAGACAAATACACTTGTTCATAATCATGAAAGCCAACCTTTGTTCGAAAAATACTATCCAAAACACTAACACAATAATAATCCATAAACACAAACTAAAACATAAAACACAACCACAACAATTTTCCTTAATCCCAAACACACCCTAAGCAAACACATAGACCACAATCTAAGCATTTCTACCCCTAACTTGTCTTCTTCCACCTTGACTATGAATCATAGTTCGTCCTTTGGAGGTGTTTGATAGCATTGCTCATCCCAGTGATAGGGGAATTTCAGTTTTGCTGCAGTGTGAGGCATTGGCCAGTCCTCATATACAAACCTGATCAAGATCCAAAACATTCATAATGAGTAATTAGAAAGCCAGGAAAGAAAAAGGATAAAACCATGACAAGAAACAAAGATATCTGCATCAAAATGAGCTCTTCTAAAGTGAGCAAAGATGTCTATCTATCCATCATTAAATTTCAGCTGGTTAAAAATTGATGATCGCGGTGCATTTCATACTTCCATCTTATCACTGTTCTCATAATTCAAATGTTCAACCTGCCTACCGAGTCTAATAGAAATTTTGGGTTGCGTCACCAACTGACATCCGGTCACTAGACTCATAAAATGGTCTACTATGGACTATAGGGACCATAATTAGATGTAATATGGTTTACATGCAGTTCAGTTTGCATGATGCATTCTACCAACACGATATAATACAATTCAATCTTAAAACATTTAAAAAAAATCATGGAGTTCATAAACAAACTTCACAATAAGCATATTTAATCTTAAAAGGCATAAAAGTAAATTAACACGGAATTCATAAACAATCTCCACAATAAGCATTTTCTAACACAATGACTATGTGATATGGGAAAAAGAACACAATTCAGTGTATACATTTAATATGATTTATTATAGCATATTTGCATTAAAAAAACAACCGGTAACATATAAAACTGGGAGAAGAAACCACATAGCCTGTGGAAAATGAAAAGCTAAAGTCAGCCCAAATGTCTTTCCGAGACTAAACAGTCGGAATCTAGTGGATGAACAAATACGAATATAATAACCGACAATACTCACTTCTAACACATAATAACACAAATGCAACTAACCTAAACATGAAAATAACCTACACAATAACCTACAAACACTAACTCTAAACAAAACGAAGTAACAATTGAGAAGAACATTACACAACTTAAACCCTAAAATCACAGACCATAAGAAAGAGAAGAGGAGAACATACCTTTAGGGAACAACAATGAAGCACGAATCTGAACAGGAAGAGAGATCAAGCACGAACAGGAACAAGATGAAGGACAAAGATGAACCTTGCTGAACAACAATGAAGAACGAAGAACGAACAACAATAAAGCACCAACAAATGAAGCACCAATGAGAACAAAAAAAAAACGAAGCCTTGCTTTTGGGACAGGAGGAACCGTAAGTGAGAGAAAGAGAGGAATCCTTGGTAGAGAAGAAGAGGAACCGTAAGTGAGATGAGGGAAGAAGAAAAGAGGGTTTTTTGTTTTATAAAATTCTGAGGGGTATGTTTGCCTTTTCACTACTAGATTTGGGGTTTGGGGATACATATTGGGGTTTGTAATCTACCACTCTTTTAACATTGTAAAACATTGCAATGACAGAAAGGACGGACTAACGTGGCAAAAGTTTACTACTTAAAGGGTGAAACTGTAGAAAAAATTAAAGGATGAAATTGAAAATAAAAAAATTTGGAGGACCATATTATGGGTTTTGTCTAATATTTATAAGGATAATTTTGAAAAGTATATCAAATGTTATTAATTCTAATATCACTAACCATATTAACTAATTTTCTTAATTCATGTGAAAAACCACCGCGAATGCTTATAATATTTAAAAATGAAAAGAGTAATATTTTCCTTAAAAATTCATATATATATATATATATATATCAATAATGTTACTTGACAACTCCCTTTTACTCACAATATCAACAACATCCATTATAGGAAAATAAAGGAGTAATATAAAATATTGGCAAATGAGGTATGGCTCACTTGGCGCAAGATTTGCCAAATTCGAATCCCAACTTAGACGTATTGAGCCTGTCACTTTGTTGAAAGGCTACCATGAAAGTAGGGTTGTCCATCCAAATGGTCTTTGTGCTGCAATGAAGGTGAGATTTCCTCAACCAAAAAAAATATAAATATTGGAAAACAAATGTGCTCTTCAATTCCAATAATGGAAATTGTTCACAATAATAGTAGAGGTGAGTTGTTTAAATAACATTATTGTAAGAGTTTTATTATTCATTATCTTAAGGGTAATATATAAGGAATTCAAAAGTGTAAAGTTATTCTTGGAAAATTAAAGAAATTAACTCTTAAATATTAGACTTTTTTTTTTGAACCCCCTTTGTTATGGACCGGATTGTCAGAACCGGTATGCCGGATTCAGATACCAGATTGAGGCCCAAGAGGCCCACTAACT
The DNA here is from genome assembly GCA_037953625.1 of Crotalaria pallida. Taxonomy (NCBI): domain Eukaryota; kingdom Viridiplantae; phylum Streptophyta; class Magnoliopsida; order Fabales; family Fabaceae; genus Crotalaria; species Crotalaria pallida. The sequence continues at coordinate 96,845,235 of CM075655.1, forward strand.
ACGAATCCGGATACCGGATTGAGGCCCAAAGAGGTCCATTAAGTCTGAATCCGGATACCGGATTGAGACCCGAAGAGGTCCATTAAGTCCAAAGCCAGATACCGGATTGAGACCCAAAGATGTCCATCAAGTCCGAATCTGGATACCGGATTGAGGCCTTGAGAAGCCCAATGAGACCGGATTCAAATACCGACTTGGACATATGGTTTCATACCGTTATACCGGTATGAATTCGGACACGTGCATTAAGGAGTCTGAGGAATTCAGTTATCCTCACCAGCATAGGATTCCATTCATCTTAATACCCGCCATTATGCCAGAACCATTTAGTGGGAATCTTACCCACCACATGAAAGAGGCCATCAATACGGTTTATGCTGGTATGCGTATATAATACCTGGTAAGCTAGCAGGTATGATCTAACTCTTCTCACACAAACACACACAGCACCCCCCAAATTAAGAACGACAAGAGAGTGTGTATCTTGGTATTCAAGGTGCTCATTTCACATCTGACATCAAAAGTGGGATTGCCGAACTCTTGGCCAAATTGTCCAAGAACTGTAATCCTACAACAGAACATTGGCGACCACAGTGGGAGAGAGAAACTTATTCCGACCAACTTCTGAAGAAATCCATGACGAATCAGTCACAGGGAGAACGTGCTGAACCCAGCCACCACAGTGTGCTGGAAGTGAGGAAAAGTGGAGAACAAGCGCCCTCTCGTCAGAAGGACCTCAGAGAACGGTTAAGTGAAGGAAGGAGAAGGGCAGAACAAGAGCGTTCGAGACAAGGGGAACCTTCTTATCATGAGCAGGAAAAATCGCGACAGAGGCCCCCCACTAGAGGAGGAAGCGCGAGAGTAGGGGATCATCTGGCGGATGCACACAGAGGAAAGCAAGCATGAAGACATAATTGGCTCGCCTGCGCAAGCGGCTGGATGAACAAGAGAAGTTGCTGAAGGAATTGAGGAAAGGAACATCCCAGTCGGGCGTTGGCAAAGGAAATGAGGTGGAACTGGTTGGAGAACCTGAAGAAAAAGATCAACCGTTTTCTGAAAGCATAATGGCTTTCCCCATGCTTGAAAACCTCAAAGCTCCAGCCAATGTAGATCCATATTTCGAGAATTCAGATCCACAGGAGCATATTGACAGCTTTTTGGTTGCAATGTCATGTCAAGGGGCAAAGGACGCGTACAAATGTCGCACTTTCCCCCTAACTCTGAAAAAAGAAGCTTTGCGTTGTATTCTAAATTGGAACCTGACTCGATAACAGGGTGGAAGGACTTAGCTGCCAAATTCCCGGGACACTTCACAACAAGCAAAGCACAGCCAAAGTCTGAACACCATTTATCTCAAATTAAACAGGAAAAAGGGGAATCATTGAGAGGCTTCCTCACACGTTTCAATACTGAATACCTTTCAATCAGTGACATAGAGGCCTCAGTAGCCTTGCATCTCTTGATGCGCGCATTAAGACCAGGGGATTTCACAGACCACTTGGTGATGCACAAAATCAAAACCATGGATGAAGTCATGGAAAGAGCTGAAAAGTATATCAATTTGGAGGAGTACCAGAAAGCACAAGACAATTTTGCAGGTGAAACATCCGGAAAAAAGAAAGAGGCTTTCTTCAACAAGGGGTCAGGGAAAGGTCAGCGAGAAGGAGACAAAAACAACAGACATGATTTGGGGTCTAAAAAGCCCGAAGGTAAATATGACCATTATACGCCTTTAAACACTTCTAGATCACAAATCCTTCGTGAGATTATGAATGCAGAACTGATGGAAGTGAATCGTCCACCCCCGTTGAGGAGGCCTCCGACGAAGGAGAATCAGCACAAAAGGTGTAGTTGGCATGGCAGCTATGGACACACCGATGACGAATGTGTTCAACTCAAAGACGCTGTGGAAACTCTGGTAAGAAGAGGAAAACTGAACCGTTACACTCGATCCTTTAGAGGAGGTCCCAATGAGCGCACCCCCGCAAGAAGGGTCAGGAGTCCGGTCAGAAGGAGAACAAGAAGCCCACCTAGAAGGAGATCCCGAACGCCCCCAAGGAGAAGCAGAACTCCTAGGCGCACTGCAACCAAGAATTCTCCAATAAAAAAAGAAGATGTTAGTAAAAGCAATAATGAAGATCTGGAGGTAATTAGCACTATTGCTGGTGGTTTAACGATAGAAGGGGAATCCATAACGTCCCAGAAAAAACAGTTGAAGCTAGCAACTATGGCGGTTGCCGTATCAAACAGGCAGAAGGAAGTACACCCTCCGATCACATTTACTAAAGCCGATTTGGAGGGAGTAATTCCTAATCACAATGATCCATTAGTGGTAACCGGAATTATCGACAGGTTCTGTGTTTGCCGCATGATGGTAGACCAGGGCAGCTCATCAGATATCATGTTCACAGAACTGTTTGACCGCTTGAAGTTGAAGTCAGCAGATCTACATCCCTACCAGAAGGAGTTAATTGGATTTACAGGTGACACTATCAGACCCAGAGGATACATTGATATCAGGCTGACTTTAGGCACGCCCCCTCAATGTCGCACGGAAAAGGTACGCTTCCTGGTGATGGATTGCCCCTCCGCTTACAATGCAATCTTGGGTCGACCCACTTTGAAGGCATTCCAGGCGGTTGCCTCTCCCTTGCACATGGCTATGAAAATCCCAGGTGAGAAAGGGTCAGTTGTTACAATACGGGCAGACCAGATGCAAGCCAAGACCTGTTACATAGCTAGTCTGAAAGCAACAAAAGAGAATGCCAAGAAGCAGGTACAAGCGAAACAGACCAAGGGATCCGCCTCATCCTCCAGGGTCATGATGGTAGACTTGGACATGAGGGATGATATCAAGGAGGAGCGACCCAAGCCTGAAGGGGAGTTAGAAAAAGTTCAAATTGGAGATGTACCGAAACAGTGGACTCAAGTTGGGAAAGACTTGTCAAGCGAAGAAAAGGTCAGGTTGGTTGCACTGCTGAAAGAGAACAAGGATTTATTTGCATGGACAACAGCCGACATGCCAGGGATAGATCCGGATTTTATCTGTCACCGCCTATCAGTTGATCCCAAATTAAAGCCAGTATCGCAAAAAAGAAGGAAAATGGGCAATGAACGGCAGAAGGTGATCGCTGCAAATGTGGAGGAACTCTTGCAAGCTGGATTCATCAAGGAAGTCCCTTACACTACCTGGCTCTCCAATGTAGTTCTGGTCAAAAAATCCAATGGCAAATGGCGTATGTGCGTGGACTACACGGATTTAAATAAAGCGTGTCCCAAAGACACTTATCCTCTTCCCAATATTGACAAACTGGTTGATAATTCTTTCTTTCATGGATGCTTATTCCGGTTACAACCAAATTCCCATGTTTAGGGACGATCAGGAAAAAACCGCTTTTATGACCGATAAAGCAGCCTACTGTTACATGGTAATGCCGTTTGGTCTGAAAAATGCAGGTGCAACATACCAGAGGATGATGGACAAAATCTTTGGAGAGCTGATCGGACCGACATTGGAGGTCTATGTCGATGACATGATCGTAAAGTCAACAGAGGAAGGAAACCACAAACAGGATTTGGAAGCTGTCCTTAGTAAGGTACGTCAGCATAATATGCGTTTAAATCCGCTGAAGTGTGCCTTTGGTGTCACAGCAGGAAAATTCCTAGGTTTTATGCTTACTAGCAGAGGAATAGAGGCTAACCCTGAAAAGTGTGATGCAATCACGCAGATGAGGAGCCCGAATTCCGTGAAGGAAGTTCAGCAACTAACTGGACGCATAGCCGCGTTGACAAGATTCTTGTCGAAATCGGCATACAAGTCCCTTCCACTATTCCAATTGCTTAAGAAGGACTAGGAGTTCAGGTGGACTGATGAGTGCGAGGCAGAATTTCAGGACTTCAAGCATTACCTCTCCAATCCTCTGATCCTGAGTAAACCTAAACCAGGTGAAACCCTCTATTTATATCTGGCTGTAAATGATGAAGCGGTAAGTGCTGTTTTGGTCAGGGATTTGGAAGAGGGACAGAGGCCGGTGTATTTTTTTAGTAAAGTGTTGCAAGAAACTAAAAGAAGGTATCAGAGGATTGAAAAGATGGTGTTCGCACTGGTGGTCACAGCAAGGCGTCTTAGACAATATTTCCAAAGCCATCCCATTGTAGTCAGAACAGATCAGCCTATTCGGCAAGTTTTACAAAAACCGGACTTAGCAGGTCGCATGATAGCTTGGTCAGTGGAATTGTCCGAATATGGGATCAGCTACGAGTAAAGAACAACAATCAAATCTCAGGTTTTGGCAGACTTCGTCGTAGAATTGGCACCAAAGAAGGACTCTGAAGTCTGGACCCTGTTTGTTGACGGTTCATCCAATCAGACGAGTGGAGGTGCTGGTGTGATATTGGAAAACGCTCAAGGGGTATCAATTGAATATTCGTTAAGGTTCGATTTTCCTACTTCTAACAACCAAGCTGAATATGAAGCCTGCCTTGATGGGATGACGATGGCCAAGGATTTGGGAGCGCACTCAATTGTACTTTACAGCGATTCACAGCTGGTGATTTCTCAAATTAAAGGAGACTTCCAAGCCAAGGAGCCTTTGCTTCAGAAGTACCTCACCAAGTGCAAGGAGCTGGCAGGAAGGTTTGACAGCGTGGATTTTCAACACATTCCGAGAGATCAGAATTCCAGAGCTGATGTGTTATTGATCGAGGCCGTACCCGATCAAAATAAAAGGTGTTTATTCTGTAGTACTAGGAAGGTGATCCTAGGTCGTTTCCCAGTGAATATCGGTCTAGGCAAAGTATCAAACACGTAGTGTGCAGTAAAATGGGGGGGTTTTTGTGTGTGACAAATGTGAAGAACAAAACATAAACAGAATATAAAAACTAAGAAAATCAGAAACAAAAGCGGGCAAACCCCTTTGGCTACGTACACTACTCAATCCTAGCTCACTAAAGATCGATTCCTCTCCTCTCCTCTGTCCAACTCGTGATAACCAAATACTAAGCGAAAATTCAGTTATCACTCCAAACCCTAACTTCTAATTAAGCATCAGAAACCAGAATTGGAGTTTTTACGAGTTAATACAAATTAAGCATTTATATTCATGTATTATCTCTACGAAATGGAATTAAGCAAACCACTACACATCGATAAACATGAAAACAGAGAAGAGAAAATGAAATTGCATTAATAACAAGAGCTCAAGAGTAGATAATACAATACCAAAGGGATTAACCCTTGAAGTCTAGCCTTCCATGGCCATAAATGAAGAAAAACGAGTAGAAATGGGGAAGAACAAAACCCTAGCAGCCACCACCACTTGGGAGAGCCAAGAGAGAAGTTCTAACCTAGAGAGAGAGTGAGAAATCTGAAATGGGAGTGTGTCTTGGGGGTTACACGAATTTCCCCTCTTAAGACACAAAATGGGCCTAAAACATGGGCCCAAATCCTAAGAAACACTATTCTGAACATTACAATTAAAAAGGGACCTAAATGCAAATTACAATCTTCACTTCAATACTTCAATCTTCATTTCCAAACTTCCCAAAGTGTCCTTGTGCCAAATATGACCTGAAAATAGAAATAGAATTAATTAGGCCAAATAATCCCAAATTAAACAATATTCGGAATATTAGTCCAATAAACTCTAAATCACTAAATCAAGCTAATCAATGTCAAATGGGCAACAAGTATCAATAATAAGAGTAAAATAATGCAAGGAATAATGGGAAATAAAATGCTCATCAAATACCCCCACACTTATCCTTTTGCACTCCTGGGCAAAACCAAAAGATAGGACTATGAAGATCAATATGCACCAAAGTGAATCATGCAACAAGATGACTACAACTAAGAAATGCAAACCTAAGAGATTACATACTTCACAATGAATTCTAGGAAATGCAAAGAAATGGGCAAACTCAAGCACACAAAATGGTTAAGGATCAAAGAGTCAAAGCATCCGCGAACATCATCCAATTACTTCAAGTATGCAAAGAAACCAATGACATCAAGAGGATAGTCACAAAGATGATAGAAACTCACAAGGATCACTCAAAAGTGTTTACACTCAAGTGTTTGGGGTTAATCATTATTTACACTCAAGGCACATCATGAAAAACAAACACAACCATAAGCTTGACAAGCCTCTAACATCAACCATCAACACACATGCACAAAATGATCAAAAGGTCTTTTAAGGGTTGTAATGGGGCCAAGGACAAGGTAGGATAAAAATATGGGAATGTAGCTAAAACCAAGGGAATAGAGGAGCAATGGGGAATAAGTAAAAAGTAAGCAAAATCCACCCCAAAATCAACAACCACTAATTCCAATCCTCTTTGCCTCAACAACCTTTTATTCACTTTTTGTTTTTTCTTTTTTTTTTTTTTCTTCTTTTTTTTTTTCTTTTTATTTTTGCATTTTTTTTTTATTTTTTTTTGTTTTTGAGAGATATACAAAAAGAAAAGAAGAAACAACACAAATGGCATGAAGATGAAGCCATAGCTACAACAACCAAAGAGGCATAACCAAGAACTCAACCAATTAAAGCATAAAGCACACTTCTTACCTAATACCCATTCCCAAAACAATTCCAAAGCTCCAAAATTCCCTAAGGTTAGGACAATCATGGTTTTTCAGTCATAGGCTTGTAATGAGCTAAAGAACAAGGAAAGGGATAAAAAGGCTCAAAGGGGCTAGCAAAGGATACATTCATTCAAGGTAGGCTCATATGGCTAGTAGCTTATTCAAGAAAGAAAGTGCCTAAATCATTTCAAAATGTGCATGAGCAATCAAGTATCAACAAGAGTCAAGTCAAGTTCTAGAGTGCAAGTAATCCAGAGTGCAATCACACATGAAAGAAAATTAGGTGGCATATATAGCAATCCACCCACAATTAAGGCTCAAATCCTCACAAAAGGGACAATTCTATCACAGTGTTACCACCTCTTAATTATCAAAAGCAACTTTACACATAGAAATGCATGAATTCAGACACAAGATACCAAAACTCTACTAAAGTGAAGCAAAAACATGCAAGAAAATGCCCAAAACTAAGCAAAACCTAAAAAAAATCAAAGCAAAATATGCAACCTAAACTACTCTCCCCCCCACACTTAAATCACACATTGTCCTCAATGGAACACAAATAGCAGAATCAGACAGATATAGACAAGTGTAATAAAAAGAGTAAGGAAGGAGAAAAGGAGACTCCCTAAGTCATGGTTGTTGAAAAGTGGGGTCGACCAATGAGGCCTCCTCTACAGGTGCATCATCCAAAGAAGGGGTGGTTAGGAAAGGCTTGAGTCGGTGGCCATTGACTTTGAAGCTCTTGTTCGTGGACTCACTCTTGATCTCCACAGTGCCATAAGGAAACACTTGGGTGACTACAAACGGTCCAATCCATTTAGAGCGGAGCTTTCCACTCATGAGTCCAAGCCTAGAGTTGTAGAGCAAAACTTTTTGACCAACCAAGAACTCCTTTCTGGAAATGGAGTTATCATGAAGCTTCTTGGTCTTCTCTTTGTAGAATTTGGAGTTCTCATAGGCCTCCAAGCGGATCTCATCTAGCTCACTCAACTGCAGCTTCCTCTCCTCACCCGCTTGATCAAGAGCTAAGTTACATTGCTTCACAGCCCAATATGCACGGTGCTCTATCTCCACAGGCAGGTGGCACGCCTTACCAAAGACAACCCGATAGGGTGACATCCCTATGGGTGCCTTGTAAGCGGTCCGGTGGGCCCACAGAGCATCCTCCAATCGTGTGCTCCAATCCTTTCTATTAGGCTTCACCATCTTCTCCAAAATCCGCTTGATCTCTCTATTTGAAATCTCCGCTTGCCCGTTGGTTTGGGGGTGATAGGGTGTAGAGACTTTGTGCACAACCCCATACTTCTTGAGCAAAGCTTGCATGGATCTATTGCAGAAGTGTGTGCCTTGGTCACTGACTATGGCTCTAGGTATGCCAAACCTGCAAAGGATATTAGACCTGACAAAATCTACAACAACCTGAGCATCATTAGTCCTGGTGGCCTTAGCTTCCACCCATTTGGATACGTAATCCACAGCAAGTAAGATATAATAAAAACCAAAAGAAACAGGAAAGGGGCCCATGAAATCTATACCCCAGACGTCAAACACCTCACAAAACAACATAGGTTGTTGCGGCATCTGTTGCCTCCAAGATAGGGCGCCTCCTGCTCTTTGACACTGCTCACACGAGCTGCAGATGTTGCTCGCATCCTTGAAAATGGTAGGCCAATAAAATCCAGAATCCAGCACCTTTCGTGCTGTCCTTTGAGTACCAAGGTGGCCTCCCACTGGTGAAGCATGGCAAAATTGGAGAACCGATTGGATCTCCTGGTCTGGAATGCACCTGCGAATGACCTGATCACTGCAAAAACGCCATAAATAGGGGTCATCCCATACATAATGCTTGGCATCGCTTTTTAATTTGTCTCTTTGAGCTTTGGATGCCAAGGCAGGAAAAACAGAAGCAACGAGATAATTAACAATGTCTGCAAACCAAGGAGTTTGGGGAAGGGGATGGGAAACATGTAAAGATAAAAGCTGCTCATCCGGGAAGTTATCCCGGATAGGAAATGCATCCTCCTCTCTCTCTATCCTGCTCAAGTGGTCTGCGACAAGGTTATGCGCACCACTCCGATCCTGAATCTCAAGATCAAACTCCTGGAGGAGCAACATCCACCTAATCAACCTAGGTTTGGAATCTGTCTTTTTCAAAAGATACTTCAGAGCAGCATGATCAGTGTACACTACAACCTTAGAACCAAGCAAATATGATCTAAATTTGTCAAGTGCAAAAACAATAGCCAAAAGTTCTTTTTCAGTTGTTGTGTAATTAACCTGTGCTGCATCTAAAGTCCTAGAAGCATAATAAATCACATGCGACAGCTTACCAACCCTTTGGGAGAGAACTGCTCCCAAAGCATAATTTGAAGCATCAGTCATGAGCTCAAATGGGAGGGTCCAATCAGGTGGTTGGATGATGGGAGTGGTGGTTAGTGCTTTCTTCAATTCATCAAATGCCCTCTTGCATTGGTCTCCAAATTCCCATGGGGCATCCTTTTGAAGCAACTTGGAAAGAGGAAGGGCAATGTTGCTAAAGTTCTGAATAAACCTGCGATAGAAACCTGCATGACCAAGAAAAGAACGCACCTCTCGCACGCAAGAGGGGTAAGGCAAATGTGATATTACATGCAGCTTAGCAGGGTCAACTTCTATGCCCTTGTGCGAAACAATGTGCCCTAAGACTATGCCTTGTTCTACCATGAAGTGGCATTTTTCAAAATTCAAGACAAGGTTAGTCTCAATGCACCTGTTAAGCACCTTAGTCAAATTATCAAGACATGCATCAAATGAGGAGCCATAAACACTAAAATCATCCATGAAGACCTCTATGCAATGCTCGAGCAAGTCAGCGAAAATACTCATCATACATCTTTGAAATGTGGCAGGAGCATTGCATAGGCCAAAAGGCATCTTTCTATATGCAAATGTGCCAAAAGGACAGGTAAATGTGGTCTTATGTTGGTCCTCTGGTGCAATGCAAATTTGAAAATAACCAGAGAATCCATCTAAGAAGCAATAATGAGATTTACCTGCCAGGCGCTCCAACATCTGATCAATGAAGGGGAGAGGGAAATGATCCTTGCGAGTCGCCTGGTTGAGCTTTCTGTAATCAATGCAGACTCTCCAACTGTTCTGCACTCTAGTGGGAATCAGCTCATCCTTCTCATTTTTGACAACTGTGACACCAGACTTCTTGGGGACAACTTGCACCGGGCTCACCCAAGTGCTATCTGAAATTGGGTAGATGATACCCGCTTGGAGCAGCTTGGTGACCTCTTTCTTAACCACATCAAGAATCTGGGGGTTCAATCGTCTTTGGGGTTGTCTCACTGGTTTAGCCCCATCCTCCAACAAAATGCGGTGCATGCACATGGAGGGGCTAATTCCAGGAATATCCGCTAAAGTCCATCCAATTGCCCTCTTGTTCTTTCTTATCACATCCAGCAGTTTCTCCTCTTGATCAACAGAAAGTGAGGTAGAGATGATCACTGGGAGTTTCTGCTCATCCTCCAAGTAAGCATATTTGAGATGAGGAGGGAGGGGCTTCAGGTCCAATGAGGGTGCCTGCATAATAGATGGAACTAAAGGGACAGCAGAAATGGATTCTGCTGCCTGCACCTGAACAAGTAAATCAGACTCATGCATAACAGATATGGGGTTAGGGTTAGCATAATCTGAATCTATAACATATGAATCATCAGATGCAGTAGCAGAGTCTAAAAACTGGGCTATTTCAGTGCATGCGGTGCACCATCCAGAGTTAGTGCATGATGGACAAGTAAATGAATCAGTGAAAGATGGCAATTCAAAATCATGATGCAAAAAGTCAAGCATATGCTCATCTATCAAATCATCAAGCAAGTCCACATGGAAAACAGAGTGATCCTCAGGAAAATGTTTCATAGCATGGAAAATGTCAAATCGGATCACACTGCCATCAAACTCCATGGAAAGTGAACCTGAATGCACATCTATCTTGGTTCGGGCTGTTTTCAAAAATGGCCTCCCCAAAATAATAGGAACAACATTACGGGGAGAGTCATCTTCCATATCAAGTATGTAAAAATCAGCAGGGAAGATCAACTCTTCAACCCGAACCAAGACATCCTCTATCAAACCTGCGGGGTGGGCAGTACTTCTATTTGCCAATTGAATCACCACACCCGTAGGTTGAAGAGGTCCAAGAGAAAGAGACTTAAAAACAGACATAGGCATGACATTTATGGATGCTCCTAAATCTAGCATAGCATTTTCAAACTTAACATTGCCTATGATGCAAGGTATAGAGAAAGTTCCAGGATCCTTACATTTTTCAGGAATGTGAGGGATAGGTTTACCTATGAGAGCGGAGACATTCCTTCCCATGCTTATCCTCTCATTGCCCTTGAGTCTTCTCTTATGAGTGCACAACTCCTTAAGGAACTTCGCATACCTTGGAATCTGTTTTATTGCATCAAGAAGGGGTATGTTGACTTCCACCTTCCTGAATGTGTCAAGAATGTCCTTTTCCACCTCTTCCACCCTTTTGTTTTGAGGCACTCTTGGTGGGAATGGAAGAGGAACAGGAGGAGGTTGTAGGACAACAGCAGGGCTTGTGGTTGAAGTCGAGGAGGGTTGAGTTGGATGATTCTTTTTGGTGCTAGCATGCTCACCTTCATCTACCACTTGGCTCTTCCCTTTAGAGGAAGCTAGAGCATCATTGTTGAGGTGAGGTTGTGGTGTGGGTGTGACAATCTGCTTTCCCGACCTCAGGTTGATGGCACTCACATTCTGATTCTGAGGGTTGATCACAGTTTGGGATGGCAACTTGTCAGAATTTTGAGATTGCAAGTTGTTGAGAGAAGTTGCCATTTGACCCATCTGATTTGTCAAAGTCTGAATGGATGCCTCTTGTCTCTGAATGGATGCTCTAGTCTCTTGTTGAAATTGGAGGTTTTGCATGGTCATTTGCCTCACCAACTCCTCCAAGGTAGGTTGGTTGGATGGAGGGGCTGATGGTGAAGGATGAACCACTTGCTGCTGTTGTTGCCTTTGCTGCTGGATTGGAGGAGGTACATATGGTGGTCTACTCGGTCCAGCGGTGTTCTGAAATGGAACATTAGGAGGAGGTTGTTGTTGTTGATCAGACCACTTCAGATTGGGATGGTTCCTCCATCCAGGGTTGTATCTATTGGAAGAGAGGTCATGATTATGTTGTTGTGGGCCTCTATTGTTGTATATGTTTGCTGCATAGGCCTCGGGTTGGTCACCACTTGTCATCGGCTGTTGCTGCTGAAGGGAAGGGCATGCATCTGTGGGGTGCTCAATGGATGTGCATATGCCACACACTCTAGCAGGAAGTATCATCTTTTTCTGATTGACAGCCAATTGTGTGACCAATGTTGTGAGAGAATCAATTTTCTGCTCAAGCTTCTCAACCTTTCCCGAGTCTGCACCAACATCATTTACATCCCTCACAACTATTGCATCACTGTTGCTTCTTGCATGGAATTGTTGACAGTTGGAAGCCATCTTCTCAATTTTGCTCCTGGCTTGTAAGGGTGTCATATCTCCCAATGTACCACCACTTGCAGCATCTACCATGTTTCTTTCCATGAAGTTGAGACCTTCATAAAAGTACTGGATGAGAAGCTGCTCTGAGATCTGATGGTGAGGGCAGGAAGCACACAACCTCTTGAATCTCTCCCAATAATCATAGAGACTCTCTCCATGTTGTTGCCTGATACCAGAAATTTCCTTTCTGATTGCAGTGGTCCTATTTGCAGGGAAGAATTTTTCCAGAAATGCCCTCTTCAAGTCATCCCAGCTTGTGATGGAACCAGGGGCCAAGTCAGATAACCAATCTTGTGCTAGACCCTCTAAGGAATGTGGAAATGCTCTGAGACAGACATGATCCTCTTGCACATCATGTGGTTTCATTGTGGTGCACACTATATGGAATTTCTTGAGATGCTTATGAGGATCCTCACCTGCAAGACCATGAAACTTGGGCAACAAATGGATTAGTCCTGTTCTAAGCTCAAAAGGAACATCCTCATCAGGATACCGGATACACGAGTCTTCAATAGTGAAGTCAGGTGCAGCCAGCTCCCTAAGTGTCCTTTCCCTTGGTGGGGGTTGAGCCATGTTATCACAATATATAGAATCAGATTGAATAAAAGTAGAAGGAATAGAAGAAATAGAAACAGAATCAGAATTAGATGGACTATAAGATGACTCTGACTCACTACCTAATGACTGATTCCTATTTTGTCTAACTAATCTGTGATAAGTTCTATCAATTTCAGGGTTATAAGGATGCAAATAACTTGGGTTGCCCCTAGTCATGTACTGAACAGAACAGCATCAACCATAGCATACTGTAACAGATATGCATGACCAAAATCGGCAACAAAATTTATTATTTTTTAAAATTTTTTCTTTATTTTTTTCAGGACCCTAAAATCATGAAAACATATCACAGAAAGTTTGAGGACAAAATTCAAAAGGGAACCAAGTCAAAGAATTAAAACAGTGACCAAAAACTAAGAAAATAGAACTTGTAAAATAAAAAAGAAATAGTAAACAGGCTTTTTCAGGATCCAAACGAAGGTGTTTTCTGACGAAGTCAGAAAAATCAGATTATTCAGAAAATTCCCTTCGATTTGATATAAAATTCGTCAAATTCCGAGTTACTGATCAAAAGTTATGCCTATTTATAGTAAGTGCTGCTGAAACTTGGAAAATTTTTCTGGAACTCACAACCAGTGCATATCTGAGTGTCTGTGATGCATCAAAACACTAATATATGATGAAACAAGTGTGGATACCAATTTTCGTGCAAAAATTCCACCCGCAGCTATGTTGAATGGCACTCACAGAATCACTAGAATAGCATCAGTTGTGCAGAACAGCAAATCAGCAAACATGGCAACTTTCAATCAGTTATCAGAATGCTTATTCACACACTAACTACACTAACTAATCTAATTAACTACTGTATGATCTTTGGCAAGAACCGATAGTTCCCCGGCAACGGCGCCAAATTTTGATCGAGGCCGTACCCGATCAAAATAAAAGGTGTTTATTCTGTAGTACTAGGAAGGTGATCCTAGGTCGTTTCCCAGTGAATATCGGTCTAGGCAAAGTATCAAACACGTAGTGTGCAGTAAAATGGGGGGGTTTTTGTGTGTGACAAATGTGAAGAACAAAACATAAACAGAATATAAAAACTAAGAAAATCAGAAACAAAAGCGGGCAAACCCCTTTGGCTACGTACACTACTCAATCCTAGCTCACTAAAGATCGATTCCTCTCCTCTCCTCTGTCCAACTCGTGATAACCAAATACTAAGCGAAAATTCAGTTATCACTCCAAACCCTAACTTCTAATTAAGCATCAGAAACCAGAATTGGAGTTTTTACGAGTTAATACAAATTAAGCATTTATATTCATGTATTATCTCTACGAAATGGAATTAAGCAAACCACTACACATCGATAAACATGAAAACAGAGAAGAGAAAATGAAATTGCATTAATAACAAGAGCTCAAGAGTAGATAATACAATACCAAAGGGATTAACCCTTGAAGTCTAGCCTTCCATGGCCATAAATGAAGAAAAACGAGTAGAAATGGGGAAGAACAAAACCCTAGCAGCCACCACCACTTGGGAGAGCCAAGAGAGAAGTTCTAACCTAGAGAGAGAGTGAGAAATCTGAAATGGGAGTGTGTCTTGGGGGTTACACGAATTTCCCCTCTTAAGACACAAAATGGGCCTAAAACATGGGCCCAAATCCTAAGAAACACTATTCTGAACATTACAATTAAAAAGGGACCTAAATGCAAATTACAATCTTCACTTCAATACTTCAATCTTCATTTCCAAACTTCCCAAAGTGTCCTTGTGCCAAATATGACCTGAAAATAGAAATAGAATTAATTAGGCCAAATAATCCCAAATTAAACAATATTCGGAATATTAGTCCAATAAACTCTAAATCACTAAATCAAGCTAATCAATGTCAAATGGGCAACAAGTATCAATAATAAGAGTAAAATAATGCAAGGAATAATGGGAAATAAAATGCTCATCAGTTATCCAAGCTGGCTAGTACCAAGAAACCAGGAAATCACAGGTCCGTAATCCAACAAGCCATCTCTCACCCCAGTGCAACATTAGCAGTGGAGGATGAAGAGTCATGGGCTTCCCCTATCGTAGCATTTCTGCTTCATGGAGTCCTTCCGAGTGAAGACGACGCCGCAAGAAAAATAAGAAAGATGGCTCCTCACTTTGTCATACAAGATGGATTGCTCTATCGGAGAGGGTTCTCTTCACCTCTACTCAGATGCCTGACTGAAAGGGAATCCGAATTGGCCCTGAAAGAAGTGCACGAAGGGAGATGCAGTCATCATCTAGGAGGAAGAAGTCTGGCGAGGAAGATACTGAGAACAGGATTCTACTGGCCCAGCATACAGTTAGATTCCATGAAGCACGTGAAGAAATGTGATCGCTGTCAGAAGCACACTGATGTTCACTTGGCACCACCAGAGGAACTCCATTCCATATCTGCCCCATGGCCATTCTTTCAGTGGGGGATGGACTTGCTGGAACCATTTCCGCAAGCAGCAGGACAGGTGACCCATTTAGTGGTGGCAGTCGACTACTTCACCAAGTGGATCGAAGCTAAAGCAGTCGCTGTTACTACTTATACTCAAATTGTGAAATTTTTCAGTAACCAAGTTATAACACGTTTCGGAGTTCCAGCTATTTTATTCACAGACAATGGCACTCAGTTTACTAGCAGAGCTTTCAAGGAATTTCTCCAAAAGATGGGAATTAAACAACGTCTATCCTCAGTGGAGCACCCGCAAACCAACGGGCAAGCCGAAGCAGCCAACATATGTACCCTAAGAGGGTTGAAGAGAAAGCTAGAAGATAGCAAAGGTAAATGGGTAGATTGCATAGATGCTGTCCTTTGGTCTTACAAAACCACTCCCCATTCTACCACTGGAGAAACGCCATTCAAGCTTACATATGGAAGTGAAGCAATGATTCCGTTGGAAGTAGGATCCACTAATATGAGGTCATGGTACTTTAATCCAGAAGCTAATGTGAGGCTCATCAGAGAAAACTTGGATCTCTTGCAAGAATCCAGGGAGATGGCAACTGTCCGCATGGCAACAATCCAGCAGCAATCGGCCAAGCAGTATAATTTAAAGATGGTTTCCAGAACTTTCAACGAAGGTGACTTGGTACTGAGAAGGGCCGATGTGCACGGTAATGAGCCTGCGCATGAGAAGTTGGCAGCCAATTGGGAAGGACTATATCGAGTCCGATCAAAAACTGGAAAAGGAGCGTATTTTCTGGAAACACTGACTGGCAGAGGCATCAAGAACCCTTGGAATGCAGCTAAGCTTCGCCTCTATTATAGTTAAATTCTGTTCTTTGTTTATGGATTTCTTAAAAGTTGTTTGCTTTCCAAGAAGGTCCTACAGACCATTGTCATGTGTCTAGTTCGTTTCTGTTTGAAAAGAAGGTCACCCATAGACCTCTGTTTGGTTTAAGTTATGATTGTATTTGGTTTATAATTACATGTGGCTTTCTATTTTATGAATGAGAATTATAAAGTTCCATAAAATACAGAATTGAGTGTAATACCCCAGTGAGATGGTTTGCTCAAAGTAATTGCTTTCATTCGAATATAAGAATCCGGTATCACAATCCGATATCAGGATCCAGTGTTAGGATCCGGTATCAAAATCCAGTATCAGGAATTTCATACTTAACGATTAATTTAGAAATCTGAACATCCGATATCAAGATCCGGTATCAGGAATCCGATATCAGGATCCGGTATCAGAATCTACTATCAAGAATCTCACACTTAGTGTTTCAGTTGATGTTCTGAAGAACGTTCAGAATTCGGATAAGCAATCCGGTATCCGAATTCGGTGTCAGAATTCGGTATCAGGAATCCAACACTTAGAGGAACTTGAGTGAAAATCCTAAGTATCCAATACTTGATACACCACTTGTCTGACTAGCCATCAGATAAGAAGTGAAATGGGTAAGGAGATGTTCTTATGCTGAAATGAACACCACCCATGTACATACAATGATCCCTATTAGTTTCAGAAAGCTAATAAGTTAAATGGAAAACCATTCGCTGGCTAGAATAGGACTTCCATGGATCAATAAAGACAATGGATACGCAAAGGAAATATAACACAAATATTAAACCGAATACATTGATGGAAAATTCTGAATACAAGTGCAATACAAATTACAATTAAAAGTCAGAAACAAAATGCAACCAAGGGAAAGTAGAAAGCAGAATTCGAATTGAAACCTAGAAAGAGAAAAAACGAAACGCAGAAACAACAATATAACGGAAAAACATGAAATAAACAAGATTAAACTAGAAAGCTAAGCGGCAGCATCTCCATCATCCTCATGACCTCCATCACCCTCATCTTCAGTCTCCTCGTCATCCACAGGGGCTAAGGGGTCGGGGCAGTCCTCATCATCCAAGGTGACGAGCACTCTGCTTCCATCTCCAAGGTAGTTGTAAAGCGCTCCGTCCTCGACTTTGTGCAAGAAGTGCATCCCCTTGGCAGAGAAGTTGCTGTTAAGGAAATTGGCTTGCTCCACTGCATT
Organism: Crotalaria pallida; assembly: GCA_037953625.1. Lineage (NCBI taxonomy): Eukaryota > Viridiplantae > Streptophyta > Magnoliopsida > Fabales > Fabaceae > Crotalaria > Crotalaria pallida. The sequence goes on from CM075655.1 coordinate 96,862,466, forward strand.
CATGAAGGAAGATTGAACTGATCCAATCCATTTTTCTTTGTACATATCCCTCTGATTTTCAGCATCTTTGAGGGCATCCCTCAGTGTATTCAGGGCAGCATCGTTGGCATCATTAACTTCCTTTAATTTGTCATTAATCTTCTTAGCAAATTCTTCTTCAGCTTGGGAGAGAGCCTGTTTGGTCTTCCTCAATTCGGCCGCTTGGGAAGCAATCTGCTCAGCCATTTCAGCCTCTTTCTTAACATAAGCAGCCAAATCCACTGCCTCTTGTCCAACAAACAAGACCTTTTCAGCATTATCCTCTAAAAACTGGAGAGTGGAGGCAGCACGAAGTTGGTGTTTCTTCAAAGACTTCATCAAGTTCACAAATTCCCGGCGGGTCATTCCTTGGAAGCGATGGGAGTCAGAATCAGTCAATAGCATACGCCCAAAATTCTCGCTTAAGTTTTCCTCCCACACTGAGGAAGTGAAACCAGAAGACCCCTGACCAGCATCAAAGTGGGATCCAGTTGGAGAACCGGATAGGAGAGGTTCTTGATTTTTCCTCTTTCTGGCAGCAGCTTCAGGACTGTCAAGGACTACGGCAGCCGGAGGAGGACGGGTAGCAGTGGTTTTGTTGCGTTTAGCAGGTTTCCTAGGGGCGTTTCCGAGGGCAGCAGCGAGAGCGACGAGGTCTTCAGGGCTTGCCATTTTTTCTGCATAAAATCAATACAAAAGCATTAATAATTCAAAAGAGAAACGGAAGCAAGAGAAATATATGTACGTCAGGTATCCTACCGAATACCGAACGCAGGGATTCTGGTTTTGCATCCACTATCTTCCTGGTACTGATGTACCCGAAACGTTCATACCAGGCAAAGAAAAATTTAATAGTTGATCGTTCAACGTCGGTAAGAACTTTATTGGGGGGCTACTGTTATGGACCGGATAGTCAGAACCGGTATGCAGGATTCACATACCGGATTGAGGCCCAAGAGGCCCACTAACTACGAATCCGGATACCGGATTGAGGCCCAAAGAGGTCCATTAAGTCCGAATCCGGATACCGGATTGATACCCGAAGAGGTCCATTAAGTCCAAAGCCGGATACCGGATTGAGACCCAAAGAGGTCCATCAAGTCCGAATCCGGATACCGGATTGAGGCCTTGAGAAGCCCAATGAGACCGGATTCAAATACCGACTTGGACATATGGTTTCATACCGTTATACCAGTATGAATTCGGACACGTGCATTAAGGAGTCTAAGGAATTCAGTTATCCTCACCAGCATAGGATTCCATTCATCTTAATACTCACCATTATGCCAGAACCGTTTAGTGGGAATCTTACCCGCCACATGAAAGCGGCCATCAATACGGTTTATGCTGGTATGCGTATATAATACCTAGTAAGCTAGCAAGTATGAACTAACTCATCTCACACAAACACACACACCACCCCCCCAAATTAAGAACGACAAGAGAGTGTGTATCTTGGTATTCAAGGTGCTCATTTCACGTCTGACATCAAAAGTGGGATTGCCGAACTCTTGGCCGAATTGTCCAAGGACTGTAATCCTACGACAAAACATTAACGTTCATACCAGGCAAAGAAAAATTTAATAGTTGATCGTTCAACGTCGGTAAGAACGTTATTGGGGGTAAGGAAAGAACGGGCCGGAATTCGCGAGTTTTTATCAGACCAAAAGAGAGGGTAATATGGATTTCCCCCATGGTCAAAGAAGAAAGGCCAGGAATGTGGGGCTCCTACTATCTTGAAGTATTCGCTTTTAAATCCTTTCCACGTCTCTGAGTAGGTTTCAAAAACTTTCCAGTTGAGACGGGACTTCAGTGTAACCCAAGACCATTTACTTTTAACTTTACTTGAGGCAAACAGTCCAAAGAAGGTGAAGAATGCAGGGAGAGTACAAGCTAAGTTGAAGTAGTTACAAAAAAGTTGGAAAGCCCTCAGATAACACCAACCGTTAGGATGGAGTTGTGTTGGAGCAAGTTCTAAGTGGCTGAGTACCCTACACTCGAAGTCAGTAAACGGAATTCGGACTCCACAAGTCTCAAAGAGAACAACATACATAAAGAAGAAATTTTCAAGAGGGCTGCCTACAGAGCAAATTCGATTTTGAGAAGAAGGGGCCTCTAAAGCATAAAAGTTTGGAACAACTCCAGGTCTGGCAAGGTCAGCATTGTTGTGGTACTCTTGTAGACGTTGGACATCCACAAATATGGAGGGTCTGCCTAAGGCATCAAGGTCTACATCCTCATAACCGGTAATGACAGCAGGGAGGATGAATTCCTCGGGGTTTGTTTCAGACCTCTTTTTCCCCATGATGGACTCCTGAGAGGAAGTGTAGAAAGAAGATTTAGAAGGAATGCTGGAGACTTTACTAAACATATCCCTAAAGATCCATTTCTTCACTAGTTCGTCTAAAGCTTCCTTTTCGTGTTCAGAAAAAGAAGAGTTTTGAAGGCCACTGGGTTGGCTAATAGAATTACAAGGCTTGGCAGAAAAGGGTTTCGACGAATTGGAAGAAGAAGAGCATGGGGGTTTGTTGGAAGGAAGTGACTCCATGATAAAAGAAAAAGTAAAGGATAAGAAGATATGTACCTGAGAATGAAGGAAGGAAGAGGAAGAGAGGGAAGGAATTCGTATGCAGCAGGGAAGAAATGAAGAAGTGAGTTTTATCACTGAAGGCCTCTCTCTATTTATAAGGGGAATTCGGATTTCATAGAAGGTAGGTAGAAGGGTGCTTGCATTAAGTAAGTGACCACTCAAGAGATGTGTCAGTTGGATAAGACAACAAAGAGTCATAATGGTGCAGTGATAAGTCATGATGGTTGAAGTGAAAAACCATAATGGTTGCAGTAAAGAGTCACCTCTTCTCATCTTCCCAAGGAAAATGAAGATCAGTTACTATGCCCCTTCAGAACCCAAAAAATCCGAATTGTGGATACAGTAAAAAGGGGAGCTCGGATTCCAATAAACCTCTAAGAACAGGTGATTCCCTAAGGAACAGGAAAAGTAGATGGTCATAGGGAATCTGATTGTCATAGGGAATCTGATTAGTGTCAGACTGAAAAGCAAAAATTCATCCTTGGGAGCTGTGAAGTCTTCAAAACTTTTGAATTTGAAATTAAGTGTGCATGTTCAAAGGCTGAAATCACCATCTCAGGAAACAGAAGTAGACACAGTAATGGGAAAAGAGGGAGGTCGGAATCCTTGGAGACTGGGCCCTTGAAACTTCCGGATTAAGGAACAACTAACGAAGTCTCAGTTGAAACCGACATCTCGAAGTCAGCAATCCGGTCTGTCCAACACACTTGGGAACCAACATCAGAACTGATGAATCTAATCCAAAAATCATGGCCCATTGCATGAACCATGACTTGGGGGGCTACTGTTATGGACCGGATAGTCAGAACCGGTATGCCGGATTCAGATACCGGATTGAGGCCCAAGAGGCCCACTAACTACGAATCCGGATAGCGGATTGAGGCCCAAAGAGGTCCATTAAGTCCGAATCCTGATACCAGATTGAGACCCGAAGAGGTCCATTAAGTCCAAAGCCGGATACCAGATTGAGACCCAAAGAGGTCCATCAAGTCCGAATCCGGATACCGGATTGAGGCCTTGAGAAGCCCAATGAGACCGGATTCAAATACCGACTTGGACATATGGTTTCATACCGTTATACCGGTATGAATTCGGACACGTGCATTAAGGAGTATGAGGAATTCAGTTATCCTCACCAGCATAGGATTCCATTCATCTTAATACCCGCCATTATGCCAGAACCGTTTAGTGGTAATCTTACTCGCCACATGAAAGCGGCCATCAATACGGTTTATGCTGGTATGCGTATATAATACCTGGTAAGCTAGCAGGTATGAACTAACTCATCTCACACAAACACACACACCATCCCCCAAATTATGAACGACAAGAGAGTGTGTATCTTGGTATTCAAGGTGCTCATTTCAAGTCTGACATCAAAAGTGGGATTGCCGAACTCTTGCCGAATTGTCCAAGAACTGTAATCTTACGACAGAACACCCTTCATTACTCTTTGGCCCCCATTTGGTTTATTGTGTACGAACTTTCCCTTATTTGACCGACTTACACAAGGCGGAAGTCACTTTCCGATTTTAACTAGGCGGGAACAAATTGAATAATTGTTCCGATTTCAAAAAGGCTGAAAAATTCCGCTTTGATAAAGTCGGTAGTTATTTTGAATTTCCGCCTTCTGAGAAGCGGAAGAAGTTATAAAATTGTTAAATTCCCAAACTGCCCCTTCATGAAATCTCCCCTTCCCTTCCTTCAAAATTGAAACGTCTCCCTCCCCCTTAACTCCCTCTCTCAATTCAAAACCATTTTTACTCCTTCTCACTCCCATCTCTCTCAATCTCTTCCCTCTCACTCAACTCCCTCTCAATCTCCTCTCTCTCTCTCTCCATAGTTTTCTCGTTCTGCCTCCCTTATTGTCCCTCCGTTATTGGCTTCCTCACTCGGTTTAGGCTTTTCTCTCGGTTTCGGGTTCCATTCTCGGTTCCTCATTCGGTTTTTAAATCAAGTAAGTGGTTTCTCTTTTCATTCTCTCCCATGCTCCTTTATTGATAGTTGTTATAGGATTACATTGTATTGTTGTGGGTTGTTGCATGATGATGTTTGTTGTTTTGATTTGTTGTTGTGGTCTCACTGTTATATAACGTGCTGATTTGTTAAAGGCGGAAAGACTACAGACTAATGTAAGGCGGTAAATTTTTGCCATATTGAAGTCGGAAGTATTTTCGATTTTTTAAAGGCGAAAGTATTTCCGCTTTTGTAAAGGCGGAAGTAGTAATCAATCTTTTTTTAGTAATATTTTTTTATTATTAAATTTATTTTTAGTTTTTATTATTTTTATTATTCTATTATAGATTAGTATTAAATTGATTAGATTAGTATTATACCTAATATTAGTGGTTTAATAGAATATTTTTGTAGTAAATTCGTATTTTAATTGTTTAATTTCTATTAGTAATTACGATCTATTTAATAGGATTATTAAAAATAATTCATTTAAATTAGTAGTATTCGCATTCATTTTATTCTTAATTAGTATTTAAATTTGAATTAATATTACTATTAATATTATAATTATTATTATTATTTATATTATTGTATTACAGTAATTATTAGATTAAAATTAAATGAATTAATTCAATCAGTATTAATTTTCTATTAGTGATTTATTATATATGTGTTTGTTATTAATTTATAACGTAGATTTATTATTTAGTTTGCTATATAGGTTATTATATATGTGTTTTGTAACATCCTCAATTTGAAATGCTTACTATAATGTGAATTGTGCAATTTAGTACATTAAGTTGTGATGGATTTATGAGACTCATAAGACTAAGAGGTAGGAATTAGTATATAAAAACATAGCCTAAGGGGTATGGGAACTAAGGAAAATGTTCTAGAGTTAGAAACCATGAGAAGATGGAAAAACAGAAAAGTAATCGATTATTTTTGGGGAGGTAATCGATTACTGGCTCTCAGCCAAAATGCACCAAAATGTTGCATTGAAGAGTAATCGATTACTCTTGGGAAAGTAATCGATTACTGAGCCTCTGCTGAAAACACTAAAATTGTTGCATCAATTGTAATCGATTACTTTCTGGTCAAGTAATCGATTACAAGGCCTCAGGTTGGAAGTCATAAAAATGTTGCATTGAAGAAGTAATCGATTACCAGGCAAGGTTAATCGATTACTTTAGGTTCTGTACAAAAAAAAGGGAAAGTGGAGTGCACGTGATGCACTCCCCTCCACACAAAGGGAATCTTTATTTTGGGCTTTTATTCTTGTCCACACATCTTCCTCCCCAAACAAATAAAATAAATCCCTCTTACTCTCATAACCAACATTCTCTCACACTCATCTTCTTCTTCCTCACTCTCATTCACGCCTCCCTCCTCTTCCTCATAGGGGTTTTATTTTCTTTCCTCAAAATCAACCAAGAACAAGTGATCCTTGCATCCTCATCATTGTAACTTCTTTTTCTCATCTCAAGGTAAGTGTATAAGTTTTGGTTCCTTCTCTCCCTCTCTCAAATTCGTCCTTTCTCTCTCTCTACCATCAATGGTGATCTTCAATACTAGGCTATGGAGGCTCCACTTTTCTTTGAGTCTTGACTTGAAACATGGAATAAATGATGATTCCTCTCTTTTGTGACTCTATATTAGGTTCTATCCTCACCCTTTGATTTGGTATCTCTTTGGTGGGAAGGCTCAATTTTTGGAGCAAGCTAAAATCTCCCTATCTCTAAGAACTTGAGGTAAGGAGGTTTGTGTTACCATACTCTAGGGGAGAGATTGTATTATGTATATAATGGGTTGCTAAGAGATTATGTGTTAGTTAGAGATTAGAAACCCTAGGGTAGATAACAGGGTATAAAGATATTTAAATGTAATATGTGGCGATTAAATGTGATTATTGGGATTATGTTGTGACTAAATGTTATTGTTGAACCTTGGATTGATGTGGATTGATGTTTTGCAAAGTTTATGTTGGACTTGGAATTGTAATGTTGTTATGAGTATGATAATTGAAACGAAGATGATTGTATTGTTGGTAGTGCCCTGTGAAATTTGAATTTTAAACGTATAATGAGTTTAAAAGGAAAATTGATAAATTAATGAAAGAGATTACAAGGAAAATGAAATGAGTGAAATGGGTTGTTAAAAGATTTAAAGGAAAAAGAGTGTGTGACCCAGATCTTGTAAGACGTTGTCCTTAGGAGACTGTACGCATAGATCGCATAAGACACACATTGTGTGCAGCTGTAAGACGTTGTCCTTAGGAGACTGTACGCAGTTATGGGCACACACCCCATATATTAATAAAGGTATAATTGGATTGTGCCTCTCCAGATCTTGTAAGACGTTGTCCTTAGGAGACTGTACGCATAGATCGCGTAAGACACATTGTGTGCAGCTATAAGACGTTGTCCTTAGGAGACTGTACGCAATGATGGACGCACATTCTGATTTTGGGAATCCAGGTCTTGTAAGACGTTGTCCTTAGGAGACTGTACGCAGTTATGGATCCCCGTGATAAATTCTAATAATCCTACGTAAAACTCCAAATAGTATGAAAAAGAAGATTTTGAGAATTAATAAGGATTGAGAATAGGCTTGTGGTTGATTTTTAAGCTGGAATTAAATAACTCATGTTTTATGATATCTTAAAAGAGGCTAAATGTATATGGTGTGTATATGCCTATTGATTGGGAGTGCCTTAACTGTGAATTTTGTTTTATCTGACTATATATGTATGGCTTGGTGGTTCAGTATAGCATAATAAAAACAGCTTCCCTATTTTATTGTGTAATACTCACCTCCTTACCGTTTTTCAGGTACTGAGTCGGAGTTTACACCAGGATCGGCCGAGCAGGAATGCTCTCCCTCACAGGGAGAGTAGGGTTGGGGTTTAGATGCATTTGTTTTTGACCTAAGCCTCCATATTATTTGATGTATATGTGTTGTTTATGCTTTTTGAGTGAGGCTTAGGATAGTTTCTTTTGTGCACGGTTTATGATTCATTTTGGGCATAGTTGTTGTTATGGCCTCTTGATTTACATACTTAGCATTTTTGCTGGCACTCTGACAAACTGATGCTGATGTTTTACTCTTGAGCCCATGGGGCAACTATGTGATGCATATATATTTATATTTGAGCCCTGCTGGCTACTGTTGATATTATATAAATGTGTTTATCAGGTTGAAGATTTGGAAAAGTCCGAAAAACAAACGAAACCCCGTCCGTTTGACAGTTGATTTTTATAATTTAAAAAGGAATTTTTAAGTCCGTATTTTTAATATAAGGGGAATTAAGGGTAATTTATTATAGGGTGTTACATTTATGGTATCAGAGCAGTTTCTCCTCGGCCTTGGAGTTATGCAAACTCCACATGATTACTCACCTAACGAGTAATGGATGGTCATAGTAAAAGTTTAGGGATTTAGTAGTATGATTATAGTATTATGTATACTTTTAGTAGTTAAAATCTCATTGGCCCGTTCTTTTTGAATAAGTAGTATGGCTGGAAGAAGGGCTGCCAATGATGGGCTTGCAGCCATTCTGGAGCATCTGTCACAGATGCAGCAGCAGCAAGGAGAGCAGATGGCCGCTGCCGCAGCAGCAGCTACAGCAGCAGCAACAGCTCTGCAACCAGCTCCAGTAGAGGTGGACTGGATTGCTAGGTTCCGCAAGAATGATCCACCTCGTTTTGAGGGTGGAAATGACCCTGATGGAGCACAGAGATGGATTCAGAAGATCGAGAAGATCCTCCGCTCTATTCACCCACCCATGGAGCAGCATGTGCGACTGGCGGAATTTATGTTGACCAATGAGGCTGAGCATTGGTGGGATCAACAAAGGAGGGGATTGGTGGCAGCCAATCCAGTTGTTTCTTGGGAGGTATTCAAGGAGCTCTTTTTAGGGAAGTATTTCCCTGAAGATGTGAGGAGGGAGAAGGAGATTGCATTTCTCCAACCGACTCAAGGCTCCATGTCAGTTGGGGATTATGCAGCTAGATTTGAAGATCTTATCCGATTCTCTGATTATCAGAATGCCAGTGAACGCGGGAAATGCGTCAAGTTTGAGTCTGGACTCAGGACTGATATTTGCCTCTCGTGCGAATATCACAATATTGACAACTTGGCCCGCTTGGTCAACATGGCGAGCACTTATGAGAAAGGGCTTAAGAGGAAGATGGCTGAAGATAAAAGCAAGACTGTGCAGAGAAGTGGTGGTCCTATAAGGGGCAAGGGTGTGGTGCAGCGACCAGGCCCCTATCCACAGCCTAGAGCAGGCCCTATAGGGGGTTCATCTGGTCCTATTTCGCCTTGTTCTCATTGTGGCAAGCAACATAGAGGAGTATGCTGGAATCAGAATCAGAATCAACCAAATATCACTTGTTTTAAGTGTGGACAGCCTGGTCATGTTTCAATGAATTGCCCGAAGAACGCTGTTAAGAAAGAAGCCAATGTGACTAGGGCACAGAGGGTTGGAGATGGACGCCCACTTCAGCGGGGGAAGGTGTACACTCTAGATGGATAAGAGGTGACTGAGACTGATGAGCTGATTCGAGGTATTGGCCATATAAATGATATTGCATGTGGTATACTCTTTGACTGTGGAGCTACACACTCTTTTATTTCTGTCAATTGCATGAAAGATTAAAGTTATCTGCTGTTGAGATGCCTTTTAAATTGTCTGTGTCTACCCCTACAAATTCAGCTGTGGTTACATCTTTGATGTGCTTGGATTGCCCTCTTCGAGTATTAGAGCGGGAATTCAAAGTGAACTTAATATGTTTGCCCTTAACCAAGCTGGATATCATTCTAGGCATGGACTGGATGTCCCAGAACCGTGTCCTTCTAGATTGTAGTCAGAAGTCAGTGATTTTCTGTCAAGTTTCGGTGTCGACTATGGATGAGGAGGAAGCATCAGATATTAGCAAAATCCCGGTGGTTTGTGAGTTTCTGGATGTTTTTCCTGCTGAAATTCCCGGATTGCCTCCAGCCAGAGAAGTAGAATTTGGCATTGATCTTATGCCTGGTGTAGACCCGATATCTAAAGCACCTTACAGAATGACCCCTCCAGAGTTGGAAGAGTTAAAGAAGTAGTTGGAGGAGCTCTTGGCTAAGGGGTTTATAAGACCAAGTGTTTCCCCGTGGGGAGCTCCTATCCTCTTTGTTAAAAAGAAGGATGGAAGTGTCCGTATGTGCACTGATTACCGATAGTTGAATGCGGTGATGGTAAAGAATAAGTATCCGCTCCCCCGCATTGATGATTTGTTGGATCAGCTTAGGGGAGCTGCAGTTTTCTCAAAGATTGACCTCCGATCTGGATATCATCAAATCTGTATCCGAGAGGAGGACATTCCCAAAACTGCTTTTAGAACCCGGTATGGGCATTTCGAATATGTGGTGATGCCTTTCGGTCTCACAAATGCTCCTGCCATCTTCATGGATTATATGAATAGGATCTTCAGGCCGTACTTATACTCATTCGTCATTGTATTCATTGATGACATTCTTATCTACTCCAAGAGCCTGAGGGAGCATGAAGAGCACTTGAGAATGGTGCTCCAAGTTCTCAAGGACAAGCATCTTTATGCGAAGTTTTCTAAATGTAGTTTCTGGTTGAATGAGGTGCATTTTCTGGGGCATGTGATTTCTGAGAAGGGTGTGGCTGTTGACCCTTCTAAGGTGGAAGCGGTGCTTAAGTGGGAGAGACCCAAGTTCATTACTGAGATCAGAAGTTTCCTTGGTATGGCTGGGTATTATAGGAGGTTCATTGAGGGGTTTTCGAAACTAGCCCTTCCTTTGACCACTCTTACGCGGAAAGGTGTTCCGTTTGAATGGTCCCCAGAATGTGAAGATAGCTTCCAGGAGTTGAAAAGGCGATTGACTAGTTCCCCAGTGTTGATTTTGCCGGATCCGACTCAATCCTTTGTAGTGTACTGTGATGCCTCAAAACAAGGCTTGGGATGTGTGTTGATGCAGCAAGGACAAGTCATAGCCTATGCATCCAGGCAGTTGAGGCAGCATGAGCAGAACTATCCCACTCATGATCTTGAGTTGGTGGCAGTAGTTTTTGCTTTGAAAATTTGGAGGCATTATCTTTATGGTTCAAAGTTTGAAGTGTTTAGTAACCATAAAAGTCTCCGCTACCTCTTCGATCAGAAAGAATTGAATATGAGATAAAGGAGGTGGATGGAGTTTATGAAGGACTATGATTTCAATCTTCAATATCACCCAGGCAAGGCCAATGTAGTGGCTGATGCACTAAGTCGCAAGACTTTGCATGTCAGCAATTTGATGGTGAAGGAGATGCAATTAATTCAAGAGTTCAGTGACCTCAACTTGAACATGCAAGTGAAAGAGAAGAGCATTGTTCTAGAAATGTTGCAGGTTACCAATGACTTGATTGGCCTTATTAGAGAAAGGCAAGCCGATGATGCAGAACTACAAAAGTTTTTGGAAGGGGCATCAGGCAATGAAGAGCCCGACTTTGTTAAGGGTTCTGATGGCATTATCCGGTTTAGGGGTCGGATATGTGTTCCTATGGACTTCGAAGTTAGAAGGGATATCCTATGGGAAGCACATCGAACCAAAATGAATTTCAATCCCAGTGCAACAAAGATGTACCAAGATTTGAAGAAGATTTACTGGTGGCCAAAGTTGAAAACCGATGTAGCCGATCATGTATCTCATTGCCTTACTTGTCAGAAAGTTAAGGTTGAGCATCAAAAGCCTGGTGGTCCGTTGCGATCACTTGATATCCCGGAGTGGAAGTGGGATAGTATAGCTATGGACTTTGTGACGGGTCTACCTAGGACTGCTGCAGGATGTGATGCAGTTTGGGTGGTTGTAGACCGTTTAACAAAGTGTGCTCATTTTATCCCTATTCACAAGAAATATACCCTGGAGAAGTTGACTCAGTTATATATCAGGGACATGGTGAAACTGCACGGTGTTCCTACCAATATAGTATCCGGCCGTGATCTGAGATTTCTGTCTCGATTATGGCAGAGTCTCCAGCAGGCATTGGGTACTAAGCTGAAATTTAGTACGGCTTATCATCCGCAGACAGACGGACAATCTGAGTGTACTATCCAGACACTGGAGGATTTGCTGAGAGCGTGTGTTCTGGAGCAGGCTGGTAGTTGGGAGCAGTTACTGCCATTGATGGAGTTTACTTACAATAACAGCTTCCACTCCAGTATCGGTATGGCACCATTTGAGGCTCTCTACGGAAGAAAGTGTAGGACGCCTCTGTGTTGGTTCCAGATAGGTGAGAATCTGCTAACAGGTCCGGATATTGTGAAAGAAACAACTGAGAAGATCACAATGATCAAGAACAAGATGAAGACTTCCCAGGATCGCCAAAAGAATTATGCTGATAGGCGAAGGAGACCTTTGGAATTTGATGTTGGAGATCATGTGTTTTTAAGAGTGTCTCCAGTTACAGGGATTGGAAGAGCAATTAAGTCCAAGAAACTAACTCCTCGGTTTGTTGGACCTTATGAGATCTTGGAGAAGGTTGGCCCAGTAGCATATAGGATTGCTTTGCCCCCTCATCTGGCTAGGCTTCATGATGTATTCCATGTTTCACAGCTAAGGAAATACATTCATGATCCTACTCATGTGGTAACATTGGATGAATTGCCTTTGAAGGAGAATTTGACCTTTGAGGTGTTGCCAGTGAGGATTGAAGATAGGCAAGTGAGATAGCTAAGAGGCAAGGACATTAGCTTGGTAAAAGTCATATGGCACAGGAACAATGTGGAGGAAGCTACTTGGGAATTAGAAAGCAAAATCAGGCAGTCTCATCCCCATTTGTTCGAAGCAAGCTGAATTTCGAGGACGAAATTCGGGTAAGTGGGAGAGGATTGTAACATCCTCAATTTGAAATGCTTACTATAATGTGAATTGTGCAATTTAGTACATTAAGTTGTGATGGATTTATGAGACTCATAAGACTAAGAGATAGGAATTAGTATATAAAAACATAGCCTAAGGGGTATGGGAACTAAGGAAAATGTTCTAGAGTTAGAAACCATGAGAAGATGGAAAAACAGAAAAGTAATCGATTATTTTTGGGGAGGTAATCGATTACTGGCTCTCAGCCAAAATGCACCAAAATGTTGCATTGAAGAGTAATCAATTACTCTTGGGAAAGTAATCGATTACTGAGCCTCTGCTGAAAACACTAAAATTGTTGCATCAATTGTAATCGATTACTTTCTGGTCAAGTAATCGATTACAAGGCCTCAGGTTGGAAGTCATAAAAATGTTGCATTGAAGAAGTAATCGATTACCAGGCAAGGTTAATCGATTACTTTAGGTTCTGTACAAAAAAAAAGGGAAAGTGGAGTGCACGTGATGCACTCCCCTCCACACAAAGGGAATCTTTATTTTGGGCTTTTATTCTTGTCCACACATCTTCCTCCCCAAACAAATAAAATAACTCCCTCTTACTCTCATAACCAACATTCTCTCACACTCATCTTCTTCTTCCTCACTCTCATTCACGCCTCCCTCCTCTTCCTCATAGGGGTTCCATTTTCTTTCCTCAAAATCAACCAAGAACAAGTGATCCTTGCATCCTCATCATTGTAACCTCCTTTTCTCATCTCAAGGTAAGTGTATAAGTTTTGGTTCCTTCTCTCCCTCTCTCAAATTCGTCCTTTCTCTCTCTCTACCATCAATGGTGATCTTCAATACTAGGCTATGGAGGCTCCACTTCTCTTTGAGTCTTGACTTGAAACATGGCATAAATGATGATTCCTCTCTTTTGTGACTCTATATTAGGTTCTATCCTCACCCTTTGATTTGGTATCTCTTTGGTGGGAAGGCTCAATTTTTGGAGCAAGCTAAAATCTCCCTATCTCTAAGAACTTGAGATAAGGAGGTTTGTGTTACCATACTCTAGGGGAGAGATTGTATTATGTATATAATGGGTTGCTAAGAGATTATGTGTTAGTTAGAGATTAGAAACCCTAGGGTAGATAACAGGGTATAAAGATATTTAAATGTAATATGTGGTGATTAAATGTGATTATTGGGATTATGTTGTGACTAAATGTTATTTTTGAAACTTGGATTGATGTGGATTGATGTTTTGCAAAGTTTATGTTGGACTTGGAATTGTAATGTTGTTATGAGTATGATAATTGAAACGAAGATGACTGTATTGTTGGTAGTGTCCTGTGAAATTTAAATTTTAAACGTATAATGAGTTTAAAAGGAAAATTGATAAATTAATGAAAGAGATTACAAGGAAAATGAAATGAGTGAAATGGGTTGTTAAAAGATTTAAAGGAAAAAGAGTGTGTGACCCAGATCTTGTAAGACGTTGTCCTTAGGAGACTGTACGCATAGATCGCATAAGACACACATTGTGTGCAGCTGTAAGACGTTGTCCTTAGGAGACTGTACGCAGTTATGGGCACACACCCCATATATTAATAAAGGTATAATTGGATTGTGCCTCTTCAGATCTTGTAAGACGTTGTCCTTAGGAGACTGTACGCATAGATCGCGTAAGACACACATTGTGTGCAGCTGTAAGACGTTGTCCTTAGGAGACTGTACGCAATGATGGACGCACATTCTGATTTTGGGAATCCAGGTCTTGTAAGATGTTGTCCTTAGGAGACTGTACGCCTAGACCGCGTAAGACACACATTGTGTGCAGCTGTAAGACGTTGTCCTTAGGAGACTGTACGCAGTTATGGATCCCCGTGATAAATTCTAATAATCCTACGTAAAACTCCAAATAGTATGAAAAAGAAGATTTTGAGAATTAATAAGGATTGAGAATAGGCTTGTGGTTGATTTTTAAGCTGGAATTAAATAACTCATGTTTTATGATATCTTAAAAGAGGCTAAATGTATATGGTGTGTATATGCCTATTGATTGGGAGTGCCTTAACTGTGAATTTTGTTTTACCTGACTATATGTGTATGGCTTGGTGGTTCAGTATAGCATAATAGAAACTGCTTCCCTATTTTATTGTGTAATACTCACCTCCTTACCGTTTTTCAGGTACTGAGTCGGAGTTTACACCAGGATCGGCCGAGCAGGAATGCTCTCCCTCACAGGGAGAGTAGGGTTGGGGTTTAGATGCATTTGTTTTTGACCTAAGCCTCCGTATTATTTGATGTATATGTGTTGTTTATGCTTTTTGAGTGAGGCTTAGGATAGTTTCTTTTGTGCACGGATTATGATTCATTTCGGGCATAGTTGTTGTTATGGCCTCTTGATTTACATACTTACCATTTTTGCTGGCACTCTGACAAACTGATGCTGATGTTTTACTCTTGTGCCCATGGGGCAACTATGTGATGCATATATATTTATATTTGAGCCCTGCTGGCTACTGTTGATATTATATAAATGTGTTTATCAGGTTGAAGATTTGGAAAAGTCCGAAAAACTAACGAAACCCCGTCCGTTTGACGGTTGATTTTTATAATTTAAAAATGAATTTTTAAGTCCATATTTTTAATATAAGGGGAATTAAGGGTAATTTATTATAGGGTGTTACATGTTTCTTAGTAATTGATAATAAAATAGAATGTTTATTTTATAGTAATTATAGTTTTGAATATTTATTTTGATTATTTTGTATATTATAATAGTTTATAATGACATTATTTTGATAAATAATTTTGTAATTGTTTTTCAAGTATGGTGAGGACGAAGAACACCATTAGGAGTGCACCACCCCATACAGTTCATCCCGCTCATGTTGGGATACAACCACTGGATGCTAGCGGAGAGAGAGGTACCGACCGCTTCGCGTAGGAAGCGAAAGGCAGTAGTGCTTGAGGAGTCGTCGTCCCAGGCAGCAGTAGATCCACATCCAGCGCCACCACCAATGGCGGCTCAGTCTTTTCCAACATCACTTGCACATGCACCTGCGTCGGCATCAGGACCGGTGCCAGCACGATAGTCTCCTTCGCCTCCACCACCACCACCACCACCACCACCAGTACATGGGTGTGCACCGCCAGCACCACCATCAGCAGTCGAGCCACCACCACCACCATCAGCAGTCGAGCCTACACCACCACCACCATCAGCAGTCGAGCCTACACCACCACCACCATCAGCACTAGACGAGTCTACACCACCACCACCACCATCAGCAGACCAATCTGCACCACAGCCACCACCATCAGTAGAGCAGTTGACACCACTGCCATCACCACTAGTAGAGCAGTCCACAACACGACCACCGACACCACCATCAGCAAACCACTCACCACCACCACCACCATCAGCAGCAGAGCAGTCTGCACCACCAGCAGTAGAGCAGTCCACACCGCCACCACCAGAAGCAGACCAGACATCTGATTCTTCTTCTGACGATGCATCTGATTCTTCTTCTGACGAATCATCGGAAGAAGTAGTTGTTGAGCCAGTTGCTGTGGCACCACCATCCGATTCTTCCTTTGATTTATCGGCGGAGACATCATCCGAGGATGATTCGACATCATCCGAGGAGTATGAGCAGGAGGGTCAGGCCCAATAGGAGGGTCAGGAGCAACATGAGGAGGCCCATAAGGGGCCTAGGATCAGCAGGAGCACAGTACCAGATACCTGACCCACAAGATCAGACGTTGTTGCAGTCGTATGCTTCTCATGTAGCCCGTGAGATTTGGCAAGGCAGAGTAAGTATTTAATATTAGAAACAATAATATTTTTATTAATTATTTAATATTATGATAATTATGTTTATATTTACTGATTTCCTAATTATTTATTATGTTTGATTGTTTTTTTATTTTTCAGGAGCGTGGTGTTGGGCAGATGTACGTCACGACGATGGGTCATGCCTCTGCTTGTTGATCTGCCCCAGCAGGTTCGCGATATAGTGTAGGAGTCCGGACTAGCCTCGCTGGTGAGAGTTTCATACGAGCAGGTGGACAAGCACCTGTTGTCCTCATTTGCGGAGAGATGGTTCCCCGAGACTCACTCCTTCCACTTGCCAGTCGGAGAGGTGACAGTCACGTTAGATGACGTGTCATCGTTGTTGCACATACCAGTCACTGGGAGCTTCATTTGCTGGACCAAGCCTAGGAAGCAGGAAGGTGCCATTCTTATGAGGGATTTGCTAGGTGTTCCAGCAGCAGTGGCGGAGGCGGAGGTACATAAGACTCGTGGTGGTGTAGTACGATTCATCACCCTTTCAGATTGGTACGGGGAACACGTTGCAGCGCAGAGATGGGATTTCGCTGCTCGATGTTATCTGCTATACCTCATCGGCAACACGCTCTTCTTAGATAAGGGCATGACCATCATCGGATGTCAGTACATCTTGCTGCTTGAGCATCTGGATACCATACACGAGTATGCGTGGGGTGCGTGTGCTTTGGCCCACCTATACGATGAGCTGGATGATACATGCAAGAGCAGAGGGAGGCAGCTTGGTGGATACATGATGATGTTCTAGGTATATTTAAATATTATTGTTTTATTGTTGTTTGATTTTCTTAATTTAATTTACGTATGAAAATTCTAATGTAACCCTTTGTACTTAATTTTTAAATGCAGGCTTGGATAAAGGAGTATTTTCCTTTCATTGGATCTGACATCCCACGAGAGGAGTACGACGAGCAGCTTCCCAGAGTTCTGAAGTGGGAGTTCGGGGTGGCATCGGGGAGTATGGATTTTCAGTACCGGTCGCACCTGGAGTTGCTTAGCATTGATCAGGTGATGTGATGACCGTATGATCCTCATCACCGCGCTGACCGCCTGTTTGCCGAGGTTAGCTTATTCTCGGGATTTCTGAGATAGGGAGAGAGGAAGGTGGCTTACCTACAAGAGCATGTCCTACGCCAGTTCGGATATGTCCAGACCATTCCCCCGGCACCACGTGATGCTCCTGGTTGGGAGGATGTCGAGACGGAGTTTACACATTGGACATTAAACGTGCTGGGGGATGAGCTTCAAGGTCGTAGGGTGAGATTTGTCGGGGAGCACGCAACTGACTACCAAGGTTGGGTTCAACGATTCTGTCACCCATACTTATTATCTACATCTGTCAGGGTGGAGGGCCCCTTCAGTCGTATCCGGGACTTAGTACGACCCATGCAGCAGACCGGAGTTGTCGATTAGCATGCTATCCAGCAGGTCTTAGATATACGCGATAAGTATCAGGAAGTTCATGCAGCGCGAGGAGGGGTTGTACCACACAGAGGAGCTGGCCGTAGGGGTGGTAGGGCTGAGCGCGGGGGTAGGGGCAGAGGCGAGCGTGGGGCGAGGGGTAGGGGTAGGCGGAAATAGATGTGGATGATTACTGTTTTGTATCCATCAGACTTGTATTACGATGTTTTATATGTGGATGATATCTGTTTTGTATCCATCAGATTATTAATATGTTATAATTTTATGCTTTCGACGTATTTTTGATTGATTAACTTAAAATCGTGAGTCGTGAGTAGATGCTTATAATGATTAACCAATAATGATTTTATGAAGTAATAATAAAATTGTAAATAATATGGACGTTAATAAATCGTGAGTCGAGGATCATAAATTACGATATTATAACATACTAATATAATTATTATTATATTAAGACACTAATATATAATAATAATTAATAATTATATTATGTTATATAATTATTATTATTAATTATAATTATTATTATTAATTATAGTTATTATTATATTATATTAAGACACTAATATATAATAATAATTAATTACAATAATATTATATTATATTATATAATTATTATTATTAATTATATATTATTATTATTAATTATATAAAAGATACCTCCCGCCTGGCCTAAGGCGGCAGAAATTCCGCCTGCCCTAAGGCAGAAGTAATATATATCAGTTATCAGTAGTTCTTAAAACCTGCAATCTGCCAACCTGCATTCTGTATTACACACCAGTAACAACAACCAGCACATATGTAATTACAACAACTGTGATATTAATAATATATAATGATAACATTACAATAACAACAAATGGATTATTAACATATATTTAATTAATTCAAAAATATCATATATAATTACATAACCAATTACACATATAACAACTCATGGAGTAGTAAGATCAACCGCACCATCAATATATGTTTTCGGAAGTAATGGTTTGAAAGAATTCAATCGATCTCCGAGCTTATCCGCCCATTCACATGCAGTAGGCCAAAGGGATCGATACCAAGTTGAATATACTGGAGGCAACAGACTTTTATCTCGCAATATAATGTGCACCCAATGCTCATTATCGATGTTGCCAACGGCTTATACACGAGGAGTTGAGGTCGGGTTTGTTCTATATGGGAGAAAGGTCTGCCAGTGCCCGATATTTGCCGGTTGAGAGGTTATTGACACAAAAGGTACGTTGTACTTTGATGCAATGACATGACCCATATCCGATAGAGACAACCACTAGTCTTTTGAAACTCCGTCAGCATTGTTTACATGCAAAAATTGTCCAGGCAATCGTTGTATTTCTTTATGCCCAATAACTCTATGTAAAGCTCCTTATACTCCATCATCTCATTGATCAAATCGTGGCGCACCGACATCCAACTATGTTGATCTCCAAATAGATGCACATATATGGCTCGGAAATCACAGTTCTCATCACCACCAACATCATGTATGGATTGGATATGTTCTTGTAGCACCGTGGGGGCCAAGAACCCATGAGTCGGAATTCTTGCGGTTGAGGTTTGAGATGCTTGAGATTGTGGGACATTTGTAGATTTCTCTGACTTTGACTTTGACTTGGACTTGGACTTCTTCGATGTTTTCGGTTTGTCCATACTATTAAACAAACTATCCACCTGCGAATCCACACGCTCCCATTGCGAAGGACAACGTTTTGTTGACTTATCCTTCTTCGGCTTCTTACCCTTTGTCTTCACCCTATCTCTAAGTGGTATCATTGTGGTGGTTTCGGGCAGGACAACTTCGCGAAACTTGTGCCAAAGTCGTTTCTTTGTAGCTTTGCCCTTGCGTTGAACATCTGCAAGTATTCCTCCCACAATGGTAATGGATCTGGATCAACCTCTTCATCGTGTTCTATTTTCTCTGGTTCAACTTGTTCACAATCATACATTGATAACTTCTTCTAGTGAACATAAACTGCACTCATAGGAATACACCGTCCAATCTTCTTGTAACCGGCAAGCTCGCAACAGCAGGGTAATCCATGGGTGGTTCTGATTCGGCAGTCACAACCATCACCACCAATACTTTGCACATCTTTATGTATCAAAATTAAAGCTTCTCGAGAAATTGCATAGCGCAACTCCGAGTAGAAAGGTATGTTCATCACATGATCAACCCTTGTAATGCTCTTCTGAAATGAGTGCACGATGTCACAATGCTGATATGTCAGCATACTATGCATGGTATCAAAACATGTGGCTAAATCTCCAAAGCTATCAGACAACATCCTCTTGAATGTTGAATGTGCACTCTTAACCCTGTTTTACAAGACAAGGATAAATAGGTGAGGTCTGAATTAAAACAAGTATGTCTATTAAAGTCTCATAAATTAGTATTTTTAATTTTACTTATTCGTTGTTGTGTTGCCAATGTGCATCTGCTGCTGTACCCAAGCATCCACAAATTTTTCCTTGTTGTCATTGAGGTATATCCTCTTAACATACTCTAGCAATGCACTACACCCGGGCCCGGCTTCCTTGCTTACATTGGCAAATGCATCATGACATGCTTGATAATCATCTATGCTCTTGTAGTGGACGACATCCATTCATGCTTTCATCACTTTGTCAGTTTTTTAATGTCCCGAAAATAGTTTTTAAACCTTGCCCTGACATTGCATTTGATATGAAATTGACAGAGGTGATGTGTCGACATAGGAAACACATCACCAATAGCTTGTTGGAATAATTGATGGTATTGGCGAGAATCACTCAAGAGGGGGGGTGAATTGGGTGTTTATAAAACTTTGAAATTCAAACGCCATAGATCGTTCTTTGAAAGAATAACAGAGATTAAACGAGCGGAAGACTTAAAGAACGAGTTTAAAACGTTTTTAAGCGAAGAATTGAGATAATATTACTATGTATATTGAAATCATACTATACACGAGATTGATTTAAAAATCAAAACAACGAAAACACAATACTCGTGTTAAATAAATTAAAACATAAACATAACTTTTATCCGCGAAAATATAATTAAAAAATAAACTTGCGGAAAATAAAGAGATAAGGGATAGGAAAATTTGCACCGGAGATTTTTATCCTGGTTCGGCCAACAACGCCTACATCCAGTCCTCAAGCGACCCACTTGAGCTTTTCACTAAGCCAAGACGCAACGCGTCCCCAAGTACATCCAGAGCGCCCCGCAAGCTACTAGGAATCCCACCGTTCGCCAGGGACCTCAAATACAATAGCCTAACTACTAGGAATCCCACCGTTCGTATAGCGCTACCCAATACAACAAAGGGCTGCCTCACCCTATGAACGCGACACACGTTCAATCCTAAGGGAAAACACTCCTTAATAATCTAAGGTTGTCACACCCCTTACAATAAGAATGATTTGCACGAAGAAAAGTGTGCAACTAACAATAAGGCTCTCTAGACATAGCAGATACTACAATAGAGTCCTATGACAAGATAATATTCTTTAAGCAAAAGCTAAGTTATAACAATATGATGATGATGAATTTTTCTTATCTAAGGATTTTTCAAAAAAGAAAAAAAGAAGGAGAAGAAGAAGAAGAAGAAGAAAAAGATCAAGTAGTGAAGTGAGTGATAGTGTGATTTTAAAATGTAGAAGAAGCAGCCTAAAATCAGAAACGAGATTATCCAGAAAAGGAAATAAATCATTCTGGGAATCAGTTTGATTTCAGCACATTTTTCAAAAATTTGAATATAGTAATCGATTACTTTGGTCAGATTAATCGATTACTTGCTCTTAGGTTTTCACAAAAGTTGCAGCATTAGAATATAATCGATTAACAGCTTCAAGTAATCGATTACTGTCACCTAAATGACCAGTTCAAGGAAGTAATCCATTACAAGAATCTAATTAATCAATTACTTACTCTCTGGTTACAAGTTGCATCAAGTAATCGATTAGTCCAGAAGAGGTAATCGATTACTCCACAATAAAAACAGATTTTCATGAAAAAGTTGTAACCAAAGGTTTTCGCAAAACATTTTAACAAAGGCTTTTCCCGGAGCAAAGGTTTATAAATGCTTCTTCTAGGTTTTTAAGAATAAAACAAATTTCATCATCATAAGATTATAACTAAGTGCTTTAGAGAATACTATTTGCCTTACAAAGATTACTACGCCTAAAGACTAGATCTTCAACCTGCATACAATCTTTGCAATCTTCAATGTACCTGAACCTGTTCACAACATATATTGAAATGTGTTGTGTCATCATCAAAACAACAAACAGGGAAACCATGAGTTTCAACACTCCTCCTTTTTTATGATGACAAACACTACCTGCAAAACAAAGGTTAGTACATAATATAACAATTAAAGAATTAAGCTCTTTAAAACTCAAGAGCACAACTCCATACAAGGAGCACATAATCAAGCTCAATAACCAATAACTCAAATTTCATAACAGAGCTTATCACAAGAGCTTATCATAAGCTCACAAGCTGAGCTCCCCCTGAATTCATGAACCTGTTCAACCTGTTCCTTTATAACCTGTTTTGCATACGACTTTAGCATGACATCAACAACAAACATCAAGGCCATATTTCTCCTGGCCTATCACATTTTCTCCATATTTCTCCCCCTTTTGACATCATCAAAAAGGTGAGAAAAACACAAGAGAATCAACATATGAATACATCAAGCCATAATTTCCAAACATGTCAGAGAAAGATCAACCGAAATTCAGAAACAGTTAAACATACTAAACAAGAGGTACTAGGGGGTTACGATAGAAATACTAAAAATTATCCAGATAACAAATAATAATAAGATAATCAGAAAGTGAAGCCACAAGCTAAATGATCACTGGAATGGTGGTCGATTCTGATGCCTCAAATGATAAATCTCCTGCTGCACTGCCTCCATGTCAACATGCATCTGTTCCATGCCGGAGGTGAGCTGAGCAAGCGAAGAATCCACTGAACGCATGTGATCATCAGAACGCCGCATGAATCCTCTAACATCGTCCATGAAGATAGATATAATCGTCCATGTGATCATCCTCTAACATCGCCGCATGTATGGTGGAATGTGATCAGGAGGGTAGATAGCTTGTAGCGGAATTAAGTCTGAATCCTGAGCCGGTGCACTCTCTTGCTGTTGCTGCTGCTGTTCTTCCTCATCAGTGTTGTAATTGTAATTGGACTTGCGTTCCCGTCGCTGAGTCTTTGGAATCCAACCTCTATCTTTCATGTTAACCCATCCCATGTTTCCCAAGAAGTTAGTGTCCATATGCATATCAGCGTTAGGAGTAGTTCTAGCTTCACCATTCAAGGGAACTCGGAACCGCCTGAGGATGTTGGTTATAACAGTTGCATATGGAAGCTTAGAAGTCTTATGCTTCAAATCCTTATCAATCGATCAGCGAACCTTCCCAGCAATCTCAATCATGTGATTTAGAACAAACCAACCCCAGTTGATGGGTTTGTCGTGAAACCACGCCCAGAAGATGATATAATCGGAATCCAGCAGCCTGAAATAGTTGCCTTGCCTCGGAATCAGACAACGATTCAGAATAAAATGTAGTACCCGATACTCAAATTTCAGATTTCCAGAAGTCAACACCTTTCCAGAGGGAATACGATCATCTATAAATTCTTCTTTAGCCGATTGCTTATCATACTCATCTCTCCAAAGACTGTCGGAACTTGAACCAGTGTATGTGACTCCATCCATGGGTAGGTGAGTTATATTGATCCAAGTGGCTAAGTCAATTTTGATACTCCTTCCCTTAACTTTAGAAGATAGGACCTTTTCATCAGAATTCCAAGCAAGGTTTGTGTAGAATACTCTGACCAGATCTTCACAAAAGTCGCCTCCGATAGTGCTAAATTCAAATAATCCTTTTTCCTTTAGAAGCACTACGGCGGGGAGGTTACAATCTTCGCCATCGAAAGTATCAGCATCCAGAAATCTCGGAGAAATCACAGAGCAATCCTCAAAATATTTCTCATAATCCATTATCTGAGATGGATTAGAAAACCAGCGATTCAAATTTTCCACCGCTATAGGCTGGTGAACTGGAGGAGGTGGAGCAGAAGAACTAGCTTTGTTTCTTCTAGGTCTAGGAGGCCTAGGAGCACGACTGGTCGAGGGTTGAGCCCTACTCTGAACAATTGGAGGAGATGGCTCATCCTCATCAGACTCATCAATGATAGCTCTTCTTTTTGTGCGTCGGGTCGACATAATCACAGACAGACTCAGATAACTTTAGCCAAGGAGATATTCTGAACCAACCAATCTAACCAACAGAATATTTCATAGGTAATCCAGCAAAAGGAAATTCTTCAACACAGCACAGAAAACCCAAACTATAATTCAGGATAACTATTCAAAGCAGCTATATCAGATCATCATCACAGAGCAGCATACCATAACAATAAACATAGAGAAACTGAAGAAGGTAAAGCAATAAACCGAGAACCTGAACCAGAAAAGACACTGAACCAAATCTGAACCGAAGCTAAACCGAATCTGAACCACTGAACCAGACGAACCGAAACACTGAACCATACAACCTGATGAACCAGAAAACCGCATGAACCAGAAAACTTGCCCAAAACCAGCGAACCCAGATCCAAAAACACTGAACCCGATTCCTCACAGATCAACAAACTGAACTGGAACAGAACCAACAAAGTGAACCGCAACCAGAACCAGGGATCACTGAACCAGCGTCTTCACTGAACCGAATGCAAACAAGGAAGATTGAACCGATCAAATGTGCCACTGAACCAGAGAGGAGAGAGGCAGCGAACCGAGTGCATGAACCGATTTGGACACTTGAAAGCCAAAGAACCAGTGAATCAAGGACTTGACAAGGAGATGGTTATGGTGGTTATGAAGGTTTTACAAGGGTGGCTTTAATGGTGGATAAGGGTGAGAACCAAATGGGAGAAGAAAATAGAAAGAAAATGGATTTTGAGAAGAAATAGAAAAGAAGATGGAGGTTTATGAGTGAAGGAAGATATATGAGTGAGAATGGTGAAGGTTTGATGAAGGTTTGGAGGTGGTTATGGAGTTTGGTGGTTGGAGGAAGAAGAAGAAGTGTGTATCGTGGGAGAGGAAGAGGGAGGCCGATTTTGGTAAGGAATGAGAGAGAGAGAGTAAGAAGGTGTGTGGCTAGGGTTTAGTCAATTGTTGTCCACACTTGGTCAAAACGGGTCCACAAGGCCCAACTTGGTCCACACGCGTTCTGCACCTTTTCCCCTTTTTTTTACAGATACTGTAGCCGATAATCGATTACTAGCATAGTGTTAATCGATTATTTCCTCATTTAATCGATTAAATTCATGCTTTTAACCGATTATTTCTCCTCTGGTCAGAACCTGATGCAACATCTTAATCGATTACTTCAGATCTCTTAACCGATTACTTTGCTTCTGATGGATTACATGATGCTGCAGATTTAATCGATTAAATTGGACTTCTAATCGATTACTTTCCCATAACTGATCAAAACTGCTGCACAAAACCACTGGATAATCGATTACTGTTGCAAAGTAATCAATTACTACTGCATAAATTTACAGAATTCCTCTTTCTCTGCATAACCAGCCTTCTGTGCTTCTATGAATCCATATTCTGATGCTAGGGATCATAAGTGACTTTAGCTTGTGGTCAACTTACCTTTAGGGGAACCTATTTCCTGCAAAACAAATGGTTCTGGATATCTCCAACGCTCAAGTTAGATGACTTGTCAAGATAAACAATTTGAGCTATTGAAGAAAATAATATAGACCAAAAATAATATGACAAATCATATGTCTCATTATAACTATGAATTATATCAAGTTCAATCATAATATGTATTTAGATGCCAACTCGATTAACTCAAGTTTTTCACTAAATAACACGTTATGAGTGAAATATTTCATCATTCCAAGTTATGAGAATCATGTGCCAAGATAAAAAATATTACACATGATATGTTTTAAAAAAAAACTTAATATAACTTGGAATAATCAAAGTATGTTCTTGAATAATCATGGTTATAATAAGAATATGACCTGTTTACCTCAAACTTTGTGTGCCATGGAGATTTTGACTTTGACCAATGATTTCTTCTCTCAACCATTTTGTCCCAAGGTGATTTTGTCTGAGACCATTGCTTTCTTTTATGACTTTTCATCACGATGAATTTTTCATTTCTTCCACTGAAAGCTTTTGTTCTTGTTGGGACTATTTTCCTTTGGTCATTCCATCTATCTTTAGATATCCACGGAGTCATTTTGACAAATCTCTCTCTTTGATTTCTTCTTGGTTTTTCCTTGTGTATGATATGATCTATATTCCTGTTACAAGGAGAAACATTGGTACCCATCTCATTTTGGGTCCTGGGGGATTAGATTTAGATTCCTCGGAAACCTTTGGAACCCATTTCAATTTACCTTTCATAGTAGGATTTTTTCGATAATAGCATAGATAAGCGATATGAACCGAACAACCACAATAATTGCATATAATGTGCTTGGGTGGTGACTTGACTTTTTCACAAACATGGTCACATAACTTGGAATTTTTGTTTTGAAAAGGTACAGAACTATTGTTCAAATCTTTACTTGGTTTTTGGATATCAACATTAGTTTGACCAAGTAATGAATTTGAATCAATAGGTTTTTCTGCATGAGTTTCAACATTTGTATCCTCAACATGTTTTTCAGTTAAAGAACATTTTTCAAAGTGCATTGAGGAACAATTTTCTAAAAATATTTCTTTGCTGAGATTATCTTCAATTCTCAAAGAGCCAGCCGTAATTTCTGTTGAAGATAATTCTCGCACAAATTCCAAGTCATGGTTTTTCAAAATTGTCTAATCATCACTTAAGCTATTATAAGTACTGTGTAGATTGTTAGAGAGAGAGCTAAAGTTTGTTACCTCATGAGGAATATGCCCATTTGATTCGCTTTCATTGTCCGTGGACTCTTCTTCCGACGAACTCAATTCCTCATAAGATTTTATGAACTCTTCAAGTAATCTCTCTAAATCATCATCTTCACTAGTTGAGTTGCTTTCCGTCTCATCATCAAGAACATCATCTTTCATACTGTCGTTCCTTCTGTGCGTACCTTTTTCCCTGCGAACACTAACACTTTCCCATAGATCATTAGTAGAATAGTGTGTTTTAAAGTGTCCCAAATGCTTTTAGCATTAACACAGTCCTTGATTCTAGCATATGCGTCATCATTTAAGGCATTCCTTAAAATCTGCATAGCTTGAATATTCAAGGCAAAACATTTTTTGTCAAATTCGTTTAAAACATTTTTTGGGTTCAAATCAAAATCGTTTTGCACAATAAACCATAAACGATAATTAATAGATTGTAAAAATATTTTCATTCTCGCACTCCAATAATGAAACTTATTTCCATCGAAAATGGTGCTTCATTGAATGAAAATTCCTCCATATTAAAATAAAAAAATCCCAATAAGCCAATCCACAAAGGATCTTTAACTCAAGCGATTAAGCTTGTTACCAAAGCACGAAACTCTAACACCAATTGTTGGAATAATTGATGGTATTGGTGAGAATCACCCAAGAGGGAGGGGGTGAATTGGGTGGTTTATAAAACTTTGAAATTCAAACGCCATAAATCGTTCTTTGAAAGAATAACAGAGATTAAACGAGCGGAAGACTTAAAGAACGAGTTTAAAACGTTTTTAAGAGAAGAATTGAGATAATATTACTATGTATATTGAAATCATACTATACACGAGATTGATTTAAAAATCAAAACAACGAAAACACAATAATCGTGCTAAATAAATTAAAACATAAACATAACTTTTATCCGCGAAAATATAATTAAAAAATAAACTTGCGGAAAATAAAGAGATAAGGGATAGGAAAATTTACACCGGAGATTTTTATCCTGGTTCGGCCAACAACGCCTACATCCAGTCCTCAAGCGACCCATTTGAGCTTTTCACTAAGCCAAGACGCAACGCGTCCCCAAGTACATCCAGAGCGCCCCGCAAGCTACTAGGAATCCCACCGTTCGCCAGGGACCTCAAATACAATAGCCTAACTACTAGGAATCCCACCGTTCGCATAGCACTACCCAATACAACAAAGGGTTACCTCACCCTATGAACGCGACACACGTTCAATCCTAAGGGAAAACACTCCTTAATAATCTAAGGTTGTCACACCCCTTACAATAAGAATAATTTGCACGAAGAAAAGTGTGCAACTAACAATAAGGCTCTCTAGATAGAGCAGATACTACAATAGATTCCTATGACAAGATAATATTCTTTAAGCAAAAGCTAAGTTATAACAATATGATGATGATGAATTTTTCTTCTCTAAGGATTTTTCAAAAAAGAAAAAAAGAAGGAGAAGAAGAAGAAGAAAAAGATCAAGTAGTGAAGTGAGTGATAGTGTGATTTTAAAATGTAGAAGAAGCAGCCTAAAATCAGAAACGAGATTATCCAGAAAAGGAAATAAATCATTCTGGGAATCAGTTTGATTTCAGCACGTTTTTCAAAAATTTGAATATAGTAATTGATTACTTTGGTCAGATTAATCGATTACTTGCTCTCAGGTTTTTCACAAAAGTTGCAGCATTAGAATATAATCGATTAACAGCTTCAAGTAATCGATTACTGTCACCTAAATGACCAGTTCAAGGAAGTAATCCATTACAAGAATCTAATTAATCAATTACTTACTCTCTGGTTACAAGTTGCATCAAGTAATCGATTAGTCCAGAAGAGGTAATTGATTACTCCACAATAAAAACAGATTTTCATGAAAAAGTTGTAACCAAAGGTTTTCGCAAAACATTTTCACAAAGGCTTTTCCTGGAGCAAAGGTTTCTAAATGCTTCTTCTAGGTTTTTAAGAATAAAACAAATTTCATCATCATAAGATTTTAACTAAGTGCTTTAGAGAATACTATTTGCCTTACAAAGATTACTAAGCCTAAAGACTAGATCTTCAACCTGCATACAATCTTTGCAATCTTCAATGTACCTAAACCTATTCACAGCATATATTGAAATGTGTTGTGTCATCATCAAAACAACAAACAGGGAAACCATGAGTTTTAACATAGCTCTCACGAGAGCACCATCGAAGTTAGTCACAATAAGCTTCGGAAATTGCCGAGGGTCAACAAATAATGCACTAAACTGCTTCAATGCCCACACGAAGCTGTCATAATTCTTGGCTCACATGAAACAAAAGGCAGCGGAGAATTTTCTGCACGTTGATGTCTCACCCACAATCTCAAGCAACGGCACTCTATATCGGTTTGTCTTGTATGTGTTGTCCATTACTAGCACAAGATTGAAGTTGCGGACTAGTGAAATGTTATCAGGATGAGCCCAAAAGATATCCTTAACCACTTCAGAACCAGGGAAAGTTCTGTGAGAATACTCGTATCATTCCCTCGCCAAGCATAGCAACAGATGTTGAATCTGCGTACACGGGTGTCTCACCTCTTTTTTGTATCGACCGCGAACATTATATATTTGCTTCATCATTGTCACATTCCCAGGGAATCGTTTCTTGCAAGGTTTTCATTATCTTCTTCGGTCTCACACCACTCTTCGTCAGGTCAACCACAAGATCATGTTGTTCTGTAGTTAGCCTTCCAGGAAGCGGATGACCAACCAATGACTCGTACCCCTTATGGTTATGGAAACCACATTTTACCTTTAATGCCCACCTATCATCAGAACGACTTTGCTTCGCATATAATCTGAATAGGCAATTAATTTTCTTTCTCCCAGTCTCATATTTAAGGACTGCTTTGGTACGCTTGTAAACACCACTTTGCTCGCAAGCAAATACAATCCTTTGCCACTTACTTTTGCCAAGTTCTAAATCAGATTTCAATACTTTGAGGACATATCCCAATCTATAGCCGACTCGCGAACCCAATCAACAAGCTCATCTCGATTCTTAAACACATCGTTCGTGGAAAACGAAGTGCTATAATTGGGAAACTCTGTCTTCGGAACCTTTTCATGAAGAGGGTATTCAACTTCTATCACCATTGTATATGCATGCAAGGTTAATTCACGTTATTGAATATTCATGCAAAAATGTGAATCTGATTCTGTTACCGCCTGACACAAGTCGAAAATAATACCGACTCTGGGTTGGCATAAAGAATACCGACTCTGGGTTGTCAATAGCATTAATGGCCGACATTACTGCTCCATTAATGGAGTGTCAGCATTCACAAGCCAAAAAATACACACAGAGAGGTATATTTAATGCAACTTTAACCAAAACATAACTATAATATAACCTCTTTCAAATAAAATTATTCAAACCAAAATAAAGGGGTTTTCAAATACCTTAAGTCAAGTATATTCTTGATCAAGGAGTGCTCAATGTTGCTTCAATGTTTTGCTTCGAGTTGCTTCATTTGATTTCTTCTTCTTCAAAGAGCTGTGCAGAGCTGTGCAATTTTTTTTTTCTTATTTTTCCCTTTCATTTTACAGCTTCTTCGTGGCTTAAGAATGAAGGAAGAAAGAATGCATTCGTTTGCTTTTGTTTTTGTACGTGTATGAACGGAGGGACATTTTTGGCATTATAAAAATTTATTAATGTTTCCGCCTTTGCAAAGGTGGAACTCTAAATTTTATTACCGCCTTTTTAGAAGCGGATGCTATTACGACTTTCATAAGGCGGGAATTGATATATTCTCTTTCCGCCTAGTGTAAGTCGGAAGTTTCCTTCCGCCTTGTTTAAGTCGGTAAATAAGGGCAAATGCGTCTACAAAAACCAAACGGGGGCCAAGGAGCAATGAAGGGGGTTAAAAAGAAAAAGTCAAAATATAAAGTCAAGTTATCACATTTTGATAAGCTTATAATAAAAGCCTATGTAATTGAGCTTAAGAGGAGCTTATCCCATTTTTTTAAATATTGGTCACGTTTTTGAATCGACAAAATTGTCACTTTGGTCCCTGAATTTACAAGTCACTTTCACTTTCGTCCCTAAATTTAAAGAAATGGCTTCTTGGTCCCTAGATTTGTAAAAAATGTTTCATTTTAGTCCTTGGAGCTGACTGCCGCTAACGTCGTTAAGACTATGCTGACCTGGCCATTACTGAAGTGGGAAACGACGTCGTTTTGGGGTTGGGGAAAAAAAAGAAAAAAAGACACGTGGTTTGGCGCCATAGTCCATAATCCAACCTTTGGCTTCCAAGACAAGCCTATACTCTCAGCTCACCATTAACTCACACAAAACACAAAACACATTCTCTCTTCTTACACAAAACCCTCAGCAATCAAACCCGTCACCACCCACTTTATCTCACCAACACAATCCAGAAAAACCCCATCACCATTGTCGTCAATCTGAGGGTGAGAAGAAGCTTCGAGTATCAGGTAAAATAAACCCTAACTTCATCTTTGTGACTTCATGTTTCGTTCTTCTTTTTTTTTCGATTTTGTTGGTTTCATTGTCTCCTCTGTGAATGTCCTTCCTTCTTATATGTATTTGTGGTCCCCAAAGGTTCTATTGTCTTCTCCATGTTGTGATTATACTTGTATTATATGAAAATGTGGTCCCCCAGTTGGGGTTTTTAACTTTTTGTTTTTTTTTTTTTGGTAAGAACCAGTTGGGGTTTTGTAAGATCCATGAAGAATGTTTTGATAAATGCCAAAAGGTTTTGAACAAGCTTAAATGTGTTGATCAAGTTCAAGCTCAACAAGCAACAACAAACATCAAGTGATAAAGAGAGAGCCAACTCATGAAGACTTAGTTTGGTAGTTTATGTTTTATTGTTTTATCTTTAGCCTCTCAAGTCTCTTAGTTTGAGTTTGGGTAGAGTCATTAGAGGGTAGTGAATCTCTATCGAGTTTGGGTAGAGTCATTAGAGAGTAGTGAATATCTATCATAGTCATGATTACATCATATTTTGAGTATTCACTTTGCCTAAAATCAATAGGTGGCTTAAAGGTTTGAAAGAAAAGGTTTAGTTTTTGAGAAAACAAGTTTTAAGTGATTTTTAATAACAATAATCGATTAACAGGTTTTGATAATCGATTAACAGTATATTTTGAACTGATAATCGAATAACAACTTTTGATAATCGATTATCTTGACTTTTACTCGAGTAAATTTTTACAGGCTTGCGGCATTACTCGATTAAGGCATGGTTACTCGATTAGCACTTATTTTACTCGAGTAACACGCACAGATCTGGTTTTTAAAATGCGTTTTTCACTTCTCAAAAGCACTTTTAACCATTCCTAACTTTTGGGTATTCTATATAAACCTATTTCTAACCTTTGTGATCATATTCCATCATTTTAATATTCGTTTTACAAAGAATCAAGCCACTCTATTCTCTCTCACTTTCTCAAGATCAAAGTTCTCATTTTTACATTCTTTGATCAAGAACCTTGAATCTCTCATGTTGTTATTTTCATAGCTTTTGAAAGAGAATCATAGGATTGTTATTTTGTTTTCATTTGAGTTGTAATCATTGCAAAGAAGGCAAACACTCTACAACAAAGGAAGTCTTGAAGAAGTTATTCATCAAGCAAAGTTATTTGGAAGCCTTGGTGTGGCATATCATCAAGCACTTGGAAGTCTTGTAGTGAAGCAAGCAAGTGGAAGTCTTTGAAGAATCTCAAAGCATTGGAAGTCTTGTTGTGGGGTATCGGCAAGCAAGAGAAGAGGTTAGATTAGATATCAATAGGGTTACAAGGCAAGGGTGTGGTATCTCTTGTAGGCTAGCAAGAAGGAAGTCTTGTGAGGCATTTACTTGTAATTTGAGAAACTCTAATTCCTCATAGTGAAGAATCTCTCTTGGTTGAAGAGGGGACTGGAGTAGCTTTCAAGTGGATGAAAGTGAACCAGGATA
Source organism: Crotalaria pallida (assembly GCA_037953625.1). Lineage (NCBI taxonomy): Eukaryota > Viridiplantae > Streptophyta > Magnoliopsida > Fabales > Fabaceae > Crotalaria > Crotalaria pallida. The sequence goes on from CM075655.1 coordinate 96,895,041, forward strand.
AATCACTGTGTCGTATCTCTAAACTCTCTACTCTTTACAATTCTTGTCTTTAATTGTGTTCTTGGTTGAAAACCTAGAAAAAGTGATTTTTTATAATTGATTGAATTGAATCTTAATTGTGCAAAATTGATTTGGGGAAAATCATTTTCATAACCTAGGTAATCAATAAGAATATTGGTGTTAATAAATTCCGCTTTATCTCTGATCATATGTGTTAATTGATTGATTTTCATATTTGATTGAAAAGTGATTTTTCAATTTTAACATTGATTAATCGAGTAATTGGTTTCATTAATCGATTAGTTTGAATTGATCATTCGGCATTAATCGATTAGTTGACTTGTTAATCGATTAATAGAAGAAAATTTCAAGAAAATCATTTGTTTTAATCGTTTCGATTTGTTTCTTTCGAAAATCTTTCAAGGTTTATCAAACACCTATTCAACCCCCCTTCTAGGTGTTCTCCTAGTGTTTCCTAGTTGTTTCAACCACCGATTGTAGGTTCCAACAATTGGTATCAGAGCTCGGTCGAAATACACGAGCATAGAGCTTTTTCGTTAAGATCCTTGAGGAAACTACAATGGGATTCGTACCCTTTGATGGTGAAGGTGCTTCAATAAATCGCCCTCCTATGTTTGGTGGAGAGGGTTATGGTTATTGGAAAATTAGGATGAGAATCTTTATAGAAGCTATAGATGTGAACATTTGGGAAGCCATTGAAAATGGTCCTTATATTCCCTCAAAAGATGTAGAAGGTGTGCTTACACTTACTCCCAAAGATAAGTGGACCGATGATGATAAAAGGAAAATTCAATATGATTTAAAAGCAAAGAATATCATCACCTCCGCTTTATCTTATGATGAGTTCTTTAGAGTCTCCCAATGTCGTGATGCCAAAGAAATGTGGAACACCTTGCAAGTCACACATGAAGGCACTAGTGAAGTTAGGCGTGCTAGATTAAATTCTTTGATGCATGAATATGAATTGTTTCGTATGTTGCCTAATGAATCTATATGTTTTATGCAAAAACGTTTTACTCATATTGTTAATCATCTCATTGCTCTTGGTAAAACTTTCGTGAATTGTGAACTTGTTAACAAAGTTTTAAGATGTCTAAGTAGGGAATGGCAACCTAAGGTTACCGCAATTGTTGAATCAAAGGACTTGGACACCATGGACTTAGCAACACTTTTTGGAAAGCTTCAAGAACATGAAATGGAGCTTAAACGTTTGCATATGCATGAAGAATCGGACAAGAACAAAGAAAGAAAAGGAATTGCTCTTAAAGCTCAAAGGTCATATAAAAAGGAAGAGAGTTCTGATGATGATGATAATGAAGATTCCGATTCGGATATTGATGAAGAGGAGATGAAACTTCTACTAAGAAATTTTAGCAAGCTTCTAAGGAGAAAAGGAAGGTTGAACAAAGACAAAAGTAAAGAGAAGGATTCCCCACACTACAAGACCAAGACTTCAAAAGAAGGTATAGTTTGCCATGAATGTGGAAAGTCCGGTCATCTCAAGTACTCATGCTCTAAGTATCTTAAGAAGAAGGAGAAAGAAAAGAAAACTAAAAGGGCATACATAGTTTGGAATAGTGATGATGAAAAAGACAAGAAAAGTACATCAAATAGTTCTTCGGATGATGAAGATGCCGCTTGTCTCAACTTGATAGCTCTAGTAAATGAAGAAGAAAGTTCAAATGATGAGTCAAGTGAACAAAGCGATGAAAGCGATGTAAGTCTTACTAAATCCGAAATTTCTTCTAAATATGAAATATTGTATAATGCTTATGAAGAAATGCATGAACAATTTAAGAAACTAGCTTTGAAAAACATTGAAAGGAAGAAGCTCATTTTGAAACATCAACAAGAGATTTTAGAACTTCAAAAACAAGTTGATGAGCTTAATCTTCAAAATGAAACACTTGATCTTATATATGCTAGTTCTTCTTGTGATTGTGCTAGTAGATTGAATATTGTGGTTGATTGTGAGAATTGCAAGTTGCTTAAAGATGAAAATGCTATTTTGAAAAATAAGCTTGCAAGTTTCACAAGTGGTGATATTAGATTGCGCACATTGTTAAATTTTCAAAGAGAAAATTCAAACAAGTTTGGTTTGGGTTATACTAATGCTAAGAGTAAATCTCATAGAAATGTTGTTGATTTTTCTAAAGTTGATTATTCAAATGCACCAACATGTTTCTATTGTGGTACTCATGGACATACTTCAAATGTGTGTTATATTAAAGTGCATGGTATACCTAAAGGAAAGTTTGTTTGGGTGAAAAAGGGTGAGAGTCCCTACACTAACAAAAATGGATCCAAAACCATTTGGATACCAAAAAGCAAAGCATGATTGTTTTTGTAGGTATGATTGAAGAGCAAAAGGACTTTCATGTGTTATTCATTCATTTGCATCTTCAATTGGTATCAAAGAGAAAATCCTACAAATTGGTAACATTTGGTATTATACAATTGGTATTTGTTTAGTCACAAGTGGTATTATTTCTCTTGATGTGATATTGTTTATACTTTTGAGAAAATACTATTGGTATCAAATTCTTACAATTAGTATTACAATTGGTATACAATTGTTTCAATTGATATCATTGAGTGATTATTAGATGATTATCATGCTATTGAAGAAATGTTTGATATAGAGATAGTATGGTTATTAATTTCTCTATTTTGGTTTAGATATCTCTATATATGACATAGTTTCTCTTATATTTGGCTTAGTATTTTATATTTCAATTGGTATATATTACTTTTTGATAATGCCAAAGGGGGAGAAATGTATGTTTTGAAGAGAAATGTATGTTTTGAAAAGAAATAATATTTTGTTTTGGAGAAAGGTTTGTTTTGTTGTTTTTATGTAGGTTGAGCAAAGTTGTTGGAGATAGGGGGAGAATCAAGCTTTTATCTCAATTAGATTTCAAATGTCAAAAGCATAAATTGAGGGGGAGCAAGAGTCTCACCAAGTGATCAAATGGTTCAAGCATCAACAACTTCACAAATTCAAAACATGTTTGTCATTTTCAAAAAGGGGGAGATTGTAAGATCCATGAAGAATGTTTTGATAAATGCCAAAAGGTTTTGAACAAGCTTAAATGTGTTGATCAAGTTCAAGCTCAACAAGCAACAACAAACATCAAGTGATAAAGAGAGAGCCAACTCATGAAGACTTAGTTTGGTATTTTATGTTTTATTGTTTTATCTTTAGCCTCTCAAGTCTCTTAGTTTGAGTTTGGGTAGAGTCATTAGAGGGTAGTGAATCTCTATCGAGTTTGGGTAGAGTCATTAGAGGGTAGTGAATCTCTATCATAGTCATGATTACATCATATTTTGAGTATTCACTTTGCCTAAAATCAATAGGTGGCTTAAAGGTTTGAAAGAAAAGGTTTAGTTTTTGAGATTTTTAATAATAATAATCGATTAACAGGTTTTGATAATCGATTAACAGTATATTTTGAACTAATAATCGATTAACAACTTTTGATAATCGATTATCTTGACTTTTACTCGAGTAAATTTTTACAGGCTTGCGGCATTACTCGATTAAGGCATGGTTACTCGATTAGCACTTATTTTACTCGAGTAACACGCACAGATTTGGTTTTTAAAATGCGTTTTTCACTTCTCAAAAGCACTTTTAACCATTCCTAACTTTTGGGTATTCTATATAAACCTATTTCTAACCTTTGTGATCATATTCCATCATTTTGATATTCATTTTACAAAGAATCAAGCCACTCTATTCTCTCTCACTTTCTCAAGATCAAAGTTCTCATTTTTACATTCTTTGATCAAGAACCTTGAATCTCTCATGTTGATATTTTCATAGCTTTTGAAAGAGATTCATAGGATTGTTATTTTGTTTTCATTTGAGTTGTAATCATTGCAAAGAAGGCAAACACTCTACAACAAAGGAAGTCTTGAAGAAGTTATTCATCAAGCAAAGTTATTTGGAAGCCTTGGTGTGGCATATCATCAAGCACTTGGAAGTCTTGTAGTGAAGCAAGCAAGTGGAAGTCTTAGAAGAATCTCAAAGCATTGGAAGTCTTGTTGTGGGGTATCAGCAAGCAAGAGAAGAGGTTAGATTAGATATCAATAGGGTTACAAGGCAAGAGTGCGGTATCTCTTGTAGGCTAGCAAGAAGGAAGTCTTGTGAGGCATTTACTTGTAATTTGAGAAACTCTAATTCCTCATAGTGAAGAATCTCTCTTGGTTGAAGAGGGGACTGGAGTAGCTTTCAAGTGGATGAAAGTGAACCAGGATAAATCACTGTGTCGTATCTCTAAACTCTCTACTCTTTACAATTCTTGTCTTTAATTGTGTTCTTGGTTGAAAACCTAGAAAAAGTGATTTTTCATAATTGATTGAATTGAATCTTAATTGTGCAAAATTGATTTTGGGAAAATCATTTTCATAACCTAGGTAATCAATAAGAATATTGGTGTTAATAAATTCCGCTTTATCTCTGATCATATGTGTTAATTGATTGATTTTCATATTTGATTGAAAAGTGATTTTTCAATTTTAACATTGATTAATCGAGTAATTGGTTTCATTAATCGATTAGTTTGAATTGATCATTCGGCATTAATCGATTAGTTGACTTGTTAATCGATTAATAGAAGAAAATTTCAAGAAAATCATTTGTTTTAATCGTTTCGATTTGTTTCTTTCGAAAATCTTCCAAGGTTTATCAAACACCTATTCAACCCCCCCTTCTAGGTGTTCTCCTAGTGTTTCCTAGTTGTTTCAACCACCGATTGTAGGTTCCAACAGGTTTTTATTGATTATCTTCTTTATAGCAAATGAAATGAAGAAATGAAAAATAGTAAAGAAATGAAAAAGATTGATGTACTTTAAAGTTCTATATATTTATGGACTCATTAGGGCTAGATTTTCCTGTTAGGAACAGGTAAGAAAATAGTAAGCCACTGTGCATATAATATTGCTTATGTATTGCTTTTCAGTGTGGGTGTATTTAATATGTATTGCTTTTCAGTGTGGGTGTATTGCTTCATAAAGTATTGGTATTTAATATGTATTGCTATATGGTATTTTGTAGGATGATTCTTCTCAAGTTTCATCACAAGGGTAAGTTTGAAAAGGACCCAGATGGTGATACAATATATACTTCAGATTTGGTTGATGAATGGCCAGAGGCAGATGAAGACATGCTGGATGTGTTTTCTATGGCTAAGTACTGCATGTGGCTTGGTTATGAGGCGGTTTCTAGAGTGTTGTGGTTAGCACCAAATAAATCACTGAATAATGGGTTAAGGAATTTGAAGACTGATAAAGACCTGTTAGCAATGATTCGTGCTTCCAAACGCAACGGTGGTGTGGCTCACATATATTATGAGCACATAATTTCAAATCCTATCACAGTTGCAGATGGTGTCCAGATTGTTGAATTGAGTGATAATGATCAAGGCAGAGGAGATGAAGCAAATGCTGATGCTGCTGAGGAGGAGCAAAGGAAGAAAGAAGAGGAGATTAAAATAAAGAAAGAGGAGGCAGAGGCTGAAATGAAGAAGAGAATAGCAGAGAAAAAAGCAGAGGCATAAAGGAAGAAGGTAAAGGCCCAAAAGAGGAAAACAGAGGCTGAGGAGAAAAGGAAGAAAGAAGTGGCTGATGTTGAGATGAAGAAGAGAATAGCAGAGAAAAAAGCAGAGGCACAAAGGAAGTTGGTGGAGGCCTAATTGAGGAAAACAGAGGTTGAGGAGAAATGGAAGGCTAAGGAGGCTGAGGAGAAAAGGAAGGCAGAGGAGGCTGAGGAGAAAAGGAAGACAGAGTTGGCTGATGCTGAGATGAAGAAGAGAATAGTAGAGAAAAAAGCAGAGGCACAAAGGAAGAAAGTGGAGGCCCAAATGAGGAAGAAGGAAACTGAGGAGAAAAAGAAGAAGGAAGCTGATGAGAAAAAGAAGAAGGAAGTTGAAGCTGAGGAGAAAAAGAAACAAAAAGAGCTGGATATGTTTGCTGAGGCTAAGCTTAAGAAGATGGTTTCAGAGAGGTTACTTTTAGGTGAGAAAAGGAGAATTGAAAATCAAAAGAAGAAAGAAGCTGAGAGGAAGAGGAAAGAAAGACACGATGATATGAATGAAGGGTCAGTAAAGAAGGCAGCAGTGGAGCACAATAATAAAGGAAAGGAGAAGGCAGCAGTGGAGCAGAGTAAAGGAAAGGAGAAGGTTGCAGTGGATGATGATGATGATGATGTCAGTGAAGGTGATGAGTATGAAAGTTCCAGCACCAAGTATGATAGTGATAGTGAAGATAGCGATTTGCAGATTAATGAAGTTGATTTAATGGAAGACAATGAAGATGATAATGACTATCACTTCCAGACTAATTAAGACTTTGTAGGATGTGATTACTTTTGGTTTTGACAAATGTGGGTGACTAAATGTGATTAATGAAGGATATTTGGTTATGATAATTTCAAGTTTATTCTATTTTTCAATGGTATTCATTATAGCAGCATTATATAGTTATCAATAACAGGAAAATGCTAAGAAGAATATGCACCATTAATAGTTATCATAATTTTCACTACATTTCAAACAGGAATCATCATACATATATAACACATGTTTGGCTTCAAACAACACAAAAGAGCAATACAGATAGTACTATTACTGAGTCACTACAAAACCTATTACTATTACTACCACTACTTTCCTAACAACACCAATCCCCACATAATGTTAAACACAAACATCATTACAACCATCACAGCCAAACAAAACTTTAGTGTCTTCACTTCACCCTCTAATCTAATAATCTTCACAGTCAAATCAATCCTCCATCCTTCATCACCATCAAAAGTTGCATTAGGCTCTTTATGCTTGCTGTCAATTGAACATTCATTATTGTCTTCATCATCAACCCAGGAAAAGAAATTGCATTGTTGTCCATACTACAAAAAAACCATAATTTCAATCAGCACTCAAACATTTCATAAAAAAAATCATTCAACTGAAAAATTAAACACTAACCTTGTACATAGGACATCCAAAGAATAATCTTCCAGGGTTGAGAGGAGTTTTGGATCTCCTTAAAACACTTTTCAAACCACAATAGCATAAGGTTGGATGCTCAACTTGCTTCCTACGAATTTTCTCAAACTTGGAACCTTCACTCTTGCTCCAGCTGCTGCTATCGCCACCCATATTTGCAGCTCTGATGTTCTGGGTTTCGAGATTTTCACTTGGGATTGTGCGGAGATTGAAATGCAAAGGAAATGATTGATTTAAGGTTTCAGTTAAATGAATTGGGTGTAAATTTCGAGTTAGGGTTTGCGACGAAATAGTAGAAGCTCAGTGAAGAAGAATTTGCCAATGTACTGGAGAAGAAGATGAATTTTGGGATCCGAATTTGGGAATTAGGGTTTAACATTATATTGGGGAAGAACAACAAAGTGGTCGTTATTGATCGTTGGCCCCAAAACCACGTGTCTTTTTTTATTTTTTTTCCCAAGCCCAAAACGACGTCATTTCCCACTTCAATGATGGCCAGGTTAGCATAGTCTTAACAACGTTAACGACAGTCAGCTCCAGGGACTAAAATGAAACGTTTTTTTACAAATCTAGGGACCAAGAAGCCATTTCTTTAAATTCAGGGACAAAAGTGAAAGTGACTTCTAAATTCAGGGACCAAAGTGACAGTTTTGTCTTTTTGAATCCCTAGTAAGGCCTTGTTTCTTTAATTAATTTATTTATTTATTTTTAATGCAAAATGGAACCCTCGTGTCTGCTTATCCTTTAACAAACAAAGAAGGACTTTCTCCTTAACCAAAAAAAGGGGGGGGGGGGGGGGGGGGGCTTTCTCCCTCTGCTTTCTTGTGATCTTGGCTACTCCACACCCTTTATTGGCCGCTTGTCCCTCTGCTTCGTTGGTCGTTGCTTGCTTTGCTCACCGTCATCTTGTTACTCACCCTCATCCACCACTCCTCTGCTTTAAGGTGATTTGTGTGTGAAAAATTAGTGTACTCATTATATATAAAAAAATGATTCAAGTATGTGAGATATTGTTTCATAAAAAATGATCTTAAGGCTAGCTTGCCCTCAAGTATTTAAAGACACGGTTTCTGGTTATTCATCTCTTGCAGTTTTTCAGACCTAAAAAATATGAAAGGAACAAATGAAATTCATTCTATTTGTTATTTGTTTGCATATTCAAAAGATAAAGAAATTTTGCTGATAACATCACTTGTTCACAGTTCACACTACTAGCATCCAATTGAGTATTGATTTGTTGCTGATAGATAGTGCATAGCTTGCTGATAGATAGCCAATAAATTCACATTAGATTTTCTGGATGTGTTGTTAGTGAAACTATATGCACATTTGACTTGTGAATTTGTGGCATTGTTGTTTGTTATTTATCTCTTTTTCCTCCTTTAATAATTATGAAAGTGTATAATTTTATTCTCTTGAATAATTGTACATGATGTCTACCGCGAGTTCAGACATACTTCTAGTACATATGATATTTTTCTGGGCTTGATAGTTATGATTCTTGCGATAATAATCATTTATCGCAAACTAACACAAAAAAAGGGTGTTGATATTTGTGAGGTTGTGACGTATTTCTTATATCACATAAAAAAGATTCCATATAGACACGAGCTGTCTACAACTATCTACCTTTATTATTTCATGTCTTTATTATAGAAACTAGCGTGTCGACCGTGCCTGTCGCCCCGCATTCCCATTGTCGTGTTTTTGTCGTAAAGAGTTGTTTATAGTAAAATGATATATTAAAAAATCGGTCTTTATGAAGGTTATTTATATGTTAGTTGTCATGTTCCAGAATATATCCATAAATTTCAACAAAATTATACATGCATTGTTATTTTGTTAATCTCCAATTTAATTTCCCTTAAATTTAATATGTTTGTCTAGATGCATGACGTAGTAGAGTTTTCATAAATTGTAACAGATATATCGTTCCTTTGTATTTTGGACAAAAACCTCCAAAAATCAAAGAAGAAACAATTTAATTAAAAATTTTAAATGAATGTCTCGTTATTCATTGTTAAGATTTTCGAGTGAAGATCGAGGTGAGAACCCATAAGGGGATAAGTTATATCGAAACTATAAATACAAAATCTTTCAATTTTTTTAATATAATATTTCCCAATAAAATTTATACTTTCTAGATTCTCATTAACTAATAACCCAATGTGTAAAAAAATAAAGAAAAGTGTTAACAATTTTAAAAAAGTTTATAAGTTGTAACATATGATTAAAAAGCTGTATATAGAAAAAAAATTTGTTAAAAATAAAATACTTTTGGTTACTGTACTTGGCATCAAGTAACATGTGGAACACAAAACCTTGTTTTTCAGGGTGAGGAACTTTACTCGAAAAGGTATCTATATATGCTACCTTTCTTTCTTTTTTTCTTCTTATTCTTCCATCTTTATTTTCTTTCAATTTCTTTCAATAAAAAAATAGAAATACAGAAATTGAATTAAAGTAATTATTTAAAAAAAAGCTTCCAAAAAATCATGCAATCAAACAGAAAAACTATTTTTATATTATTGTATCATCAGCAAAGAATTTTTTGCAAAGGACAATTCTGGCATATAAACATCAAACTAATCTGGAATTTCACATTTATCATAAATACAATAATAAAAAAAAAAGGCTATGTAACCAGAAGCGCGAACCGAACAAAGAAAAAGCGACTAAAGAATCTAAAAATTAATGAATAAAAAACACTAATCAGTGAATTATTTTTATTTCAGTCAGTAAAGTAGAATCATAAACGCCCTAACATAAAGACATCGAACATATACTAATGAAAACAGAAAAAAATAGATAAGAGAACGAAATTAAGCGTAATTAGAATGAGAATGAAGAGAAGAAGGATATGAAAATGCATGCGGAATGAGGAGGAGGAGAAGGAGGTTAGGGTTTTAGCGAAGGTTGCAAAGAGAACAGAGAGAGACGAAGTAGAAGGACAGTGAGAATGAAACGCGGCGTTTTGGAGGTTATCAAAAAAGAAAACCGTTTTCTCATTGTGATGCTGTTCATCATATAATAAGGAGTGTATCTGTTTGTTGTTGCTCTTGTTCTTTCATTCATTCATTCTGCAAAAGACAATGCAATGCGTTTTTCTCATTGTAATAATCAGTTATTATATTATGAGTGAGAAGTTACAAATTTAGTTTGTGGAACTACTTAACAGTTTTTTTTTTAAATTAGGAAAGAGGATATAATAGGAAAATACAAATTTATGTACAAAATTAAAAAATATGTTTTTTTTATATAATAGTATAGATTGTTAAAATTTATGTAGTCATGGTTTATCAGAAATGACATACTACTGACGTATTAATTTTACTATATATAATTTTTAAGATAGTTTTTCTTTTCACACTCTTAAAAGCGGTGAATGGTTTTTTTAAAATAAAATTATTTTTTAATCATGATATGATTATAATTTTTAATAAAAAATTTATTAATTTTTAATCGTGATATGGTGTTGTTATGTATGACAATAATTTTAAAGTTACATTTTTTTTTTATAATTTATAGTAATTCATTTTTAAGAATTGTAATGAGTGCTTATAAGTCTCTTTGTTGTTTTGAATCCAAACGCTTTAATTTTATATGTAATTTTTAAAGTGTGTATCCAAACGCAAACTGCTTATTAATCTTATGCCTATATTATAAGCTCTTATAATATAAGTGCTTCAATAAGCTGTTTACCCAAATAAGACCTTAATACATTCTAAAGGATTAAGAATCCAATATGTAAAAGAAAATAATTAACCCACAACTTTGGCTCAACAATCGCCAATACCTTAAGTTGAAATTTTCCATAGAGTTCTCCAAGCTGTAGTTCTTGTCCTCTTTGAAGATTATGTTGTTCCTCTTTATCCAAATATCATAGACAAATACTAACCGTAATAAAACCCATGCCAACCTAGCTTGTTTCTTTAATGAAAATAAATCGCAATGGTTAAGAAAATTCCGCTTTCCATCACAATGCATTATGTTGTTGAGTCTCAACCTGTTATAAAAAGATTGGCATATAGAATATGCAAACCGGCAAAAAAAAAAAAAAAAAACAAGTGCGTGCTCAGCGGTCTTTTGTTGCACTATCGACAAGTCATCAAGTAATAAAGAGTAAGTAAATTATCGTTCCACTCGGGAATTGCAAATTGTTTCTAATAATTCTAGGCAAATCGTAATTACACGTGAAACTTGAATTTGGTTTATTTGATTTGAAAGTGTAGAATTAATTAAATGACAAAACAGAAAATAAAAGGTATTGACGATTATTGTGGAAAAGGCTAGGAACATGGTTTCATTGTAGGACCGTAGTTACTAATTATGAAAATCCGTTTTCCATTAAATCAATGACATTCTAGAGGTAGTAAAAGCTAGATCTCTCATAACAATTACGTTTCTTATTAAACTATACCCCTTAATCCCTTAAGTGAGTCTTAGTTTAATAATCATTAATTAAAACACTGGAATTAATAAAAGTCATATAATCCCCAAAAGTATCGCTACCGCTTGGGTGATTATAATGTTTGGTTTAAAGGCCTAATCTAATCCCTAATCTTCCAATTGAAGGATTAGACTATCAAAGCAAAACATAAATTGATCAAGTTCATGAATTGTAATTAAAACACAACCAAACAATTGATTTAAAAGGAAAACATCAAAACATAAGTTAATAAACTAATTAGAATCCATACAATTCCACCATATTCCTAACAAGAGGTTTAATTACACATAATGGGAGAAGAAATACAAGAATTAAGGGAAGAACTCATAATTATAGACACTAATGAATTTATCCCAAGAGATCTTAAATCTTCAAGTGGATCCCTCCATTGCTGATCTTCAATCCTTGCCTTGCCTCCTTGCTTTCATTGATAAGTTTCTAACCTCTCTCTCTAATTCCCAAAAATTCCCCATCAACTAATGCCTAAAACCTAATTTAAATAGAGAGAGCAAAACCTAAGCCTGAAAACCTAAAAATCCATCAAAAAACCCAAATTGCTGTCATGGTTCGCCAGGCTTGTGCCTGGCGTGAATCTTGTTGTCAAAATTGAGCTTTTGACCCCTCTTTTAATTCTGGTAGACCCCAGGTGCGCTTGGGTGTGGGTGACTTGCGTCTGGGGGTACCTGACACAAAATTGCCCAATTTGCACTTCTTTGCTCCAATTTCATGGTTTCAAAGCTTGTCTTTTCTTCATTTCCAGACATCATTTATTTATGCTTCCAAAACCTGAAATCAAGACAATAATATAAAAAAAATCGCAAGGATCTCATTCCTCATCATTAGTAGTCAAAACTCAATCTTTTTCCTAAATTACTTGAGAAACAAGCCAAAAACCTTAGTAAAGAGGAGTTAATTCATGCTCTAAAACATCATATATTGGACCCAAATCACTCCCAAACTTAGCATTTTGCATGTCCCAAGCAAAAGTAAAATAAGAATTCAGAACTCAAGACCACCTTCTAAATCAAAATGTTCACACCTAATCAAGGACTTTGACTTACTGACTCAGACACTTACTCTTACAAGCAATTAACACAATCAAAACCTAGTTAGAAAAACAAATTCTAAAAGAACAAAGGATCAGTGAACACTCTCAACCTCACACTGCATCTCTCAAGTGTTTCAAAGGTTATATATAATGCACTCAAGTTCATACAATGAAAATGTGCTACCATAAGCTTGACCATAGACCCAAATCTCCAATGAAATTATTGAATACATGCAAGAATCAAAAGGTCTTAATTTTGGTTGTAAAGAATCCATGGTTAAAAGTGTTAGGTGGGATAAAAGAAAGAAGGAATAAAACTAAGGGCTAAAATGCAAAAATAAATTTTTCCTCAATTGTTATGAATGAGCAATGAATACATTTAAGACTCACACTCAACTCAAAATCATTTTATTCTTCTTTTCTTTTTCTTATTTTCCTTCTATTCTCTTCCTTTTTATTTATTTTAATTTTTTTTTCATTTACTTTTTTACATGGAAGAGAAATAGAACTCATATCACTTTTACCATTTTTTTTGAGTCATCCCTCTCAATTGCTCATTCACATTTCAAAAGTACTCACAAAAATTATACAATCAGTGCAGGGTACCAAAGAAAAATCAAAATTTTATTTTAGGCTCAAAATGGGCAACTACGGGATCATTATACATCAAAATGTTGAAGGCCACAAAAACACAATCCTAATTGCCTTAATCATATTCATGCATGCAAACAATTATCAATATCAAAATGGTCACCGATCAAGTTCTAGAGCACAAAGCCAATGAGAACACTCTCATGAAAGAAATAAGGGTTCAATTCAAATATTCATAAAATACATATCCCTTCAGGTGTATGGGCACAAAAATTCACTCGGTTATAGTCAATTCACTAATCACTTGTTCAAAAACAGTTTGCATAACTAACCAATTTTTAAAAGTTTTAAGCTCAATCAATTTAGTTCTTGTAGTGCATTGAGTCTCATCCTAAATCAGATATTTACATTGTAACACCCCGATTTAGAAACTTGAAATTTCCTTTTTATTTAATTCATAAAAGTACGGGTCAAATTTTTTTTTTTCATTAGTGACATGGGCATGAATTCATTCTGTAATTACCTTTCCTTTTCAGAAACATTTTCATTAAATAAATAATTCATTCATGTTCCATATCATCCATCAAGTTCCAAATCGAGATGTTACCAACACCGCGCTTTGGAACCCAATTTACCATACTCGAAATCATCATGTACTATTTCAATCATCGAGTCTGCCAATCATTATTATAAGTACGGAAGTTATATGGTATCGAGCAAAGTTACCAATGTTCAATAGCATACACATGACCCATAATAACATAATTAAAAATAAACTAACTAATGTCGTCGCCATCGATAGCTTCTCCCGCCCATGACCATCATCATTGCTATGCAATGCCTACCTCTGTCATTTTTGGATATTCGATGACTCCATAGTGAGATCTGAGCACTTCTATTCCTCGCTTTACGATTTTCGCTTTCACACCCAACTCCTGCTACACCTCTTGCGGCCCCCGCCCCCACTGCCACTACCACATAAAAACAAATATTTGAAACTTATCATCATGAGCTCTGCCGCCACCTATAAGCTGGCTCCTTCCATCCATCCGAGAGTAATATGTTAGATTGGTCGTCGACTTTGTGGGCACCGGTCAAATTAGTCTTTGAGATTATCGAAATTCCAAATTAGTTCTCGAGATAAGAACACGTTAGTCATATTAGTCCCTAACGTTAATAATGGTCCTTAACGTGAACTAATGGAATGACCAAAACGTTAATAATGATACTGAACGATCTTTGTTTATTTCGTTTTGGTCATTCCGTTAGTTCACGTTAAGGACCATTATTAACGTTAGAGACTAATATGACTGACGTGTTCCTATCTCATAAACCAATTTGCAATTTCGAAAATCTCAAAGACTAAATTAATCAATGACTACAAAGTTAGAGATCAATTTAACATATTACTCTCTTCCACCCGAACTACAACAACCACCCTTCACGTCCCCTCACGATTTTGAACTTGTCAACTTCTAAGCTTCTCAATCGCAAACAGAAACTGTCGTCAAGCTACAAACCACCACCAAGCTGAAAGATAAATGAAAGGTGCTCTTGACAATAATGGATGGAATGTCGCTCATGGCAGTGCTGGTTCCCACGCATAAGGTGGAGAGTTAAATCTCTGCACAACGTGACTGGAAGCTCAATGGTGACTGGAAGTAGAACAATACTGGACAAGACTAGGGGTCAAGAGATAGGGTTGTACCATTGGGGGTTTTGGAAAGGCTAGACGTTAGGGCAAAATTGAAATTGAAAATTAAAAATCAAGTAAAATTAGAATAATTGTGCAAATATACACAAATGCAAGCTTCATTTTTTATGCATTAAAGACTCGGTCTCAATTGACAAAGCCAAAATCCAAAACCAACTTAAAAGCACCGCCTTAGCAAGATTTTGACTTCGTCTATCTTGACATGCTCCACTTTGTGGTTTGCTATTTACACTGTTGTGGGTGATAATGAAAGGATTTTGTCCATTCGTTGCTTGATCGGGTCCATGTTTTAAAAAATTATGCATTTAATAAAGGAAGGGCTTAACATTAGTTTTTTTTTTTTTTAAGGCTTAACATCAGTTCTTAAGATTAAGGATAAAAACTCAAAAAATATTCTATTTGTCTTTTAATATAAGTCATTTTTATTTAATTTATGTAGATTAAGAAAAGTAATAATTATCACTCTCAAATAATTTATCAAAATATATGTTGTCATTCCAAAGTTACCCATATTTAAAACTTTACAACTCTATTCATTTCACTCTCTATTGTAATTATTATCCTATCACCCCTATGCAATTATGAGGGGTGTATTTGGAATAAACTCTTTAATACTACCTAGATATTCTAAAACAACTTATAAAAAGGAACACTAATTCTACCAAAATGGTGCCATATAATAAGGGACAAAGGGAGTAGTTAATTTTTATAGTAAATGATGTATTTAGCACAAATAAAATCTTATATCTTTATTTTTTCAAGAAAACTTGTCTAATTAAAAATGTTTATCCTTAGTCTAAGAGCTGAAGTTAAGAAAATCCTTTAACAAATGTCTTAAAGGTATTTGTTAAAATTTTTAATAATGAAAAAAATATCATAAATCTCAATTTTTATTTTTCGAAAAAAATAAAAAACTACACTCTCCAATAAACTGTTACTCTATTTAATATATTAACAAGTAACCTTGAAATTTTCTTTTATTTATACATGTCGCTAAATTTTGTCCTTGTTCAATTCATTAATTTGTCCTATGCAAATCACCTGTTCCATGCTAATCTGGATCTTTAATTGGGTATCTCTCTAATTCATAATTTCTTTTAAAATTCATAATTTCTTTTTTTTTAAATAATTCATAATTTCAATCCTCGGACATTTTTTCCCATTCAGATTTTAAAGAATTTGATAACTATAACAATATAATATGTATTTAAATTTACTCAATTGTAAAAAATTCGCCTTAATTGTCGTGTAAGACAGCCCAGTTGGTGGCTGTAAGGACATTTAGGATTTTCCTCTCCCCCAGGTCATGGGTTCTAGTCCCATACTTCTCATGTAAACCAAAAAAAAAAATCGCCTTAATTATTTTTTAAATCTTATTTTCAAGATTCAATTTGATCCTTTTCTTTTTTATTTATTTTGGTCTTTTATTTTGAAAAAAAAACTTAAGTTGGTCTTTTCATCATAGCAATGTTTGTTTTATCTATTCACACCCATTATCAAAAACAGGAAAATGTTGTTAGTTCAGAATCTGGAAAATTTTAGGCCACCACATGATGAAGGCTAGAAACAGTGGTGTTTTTTCGCTTATGATAGAGTGAAGCTGACTCGTGATAGTGGTTGATCGATATGGATAAAGATGACATTGTAATATAGATATGAACGGTGATGGTAGTCGGAGCTCTATCGATAAGACATAGAAATATATGTCAAGTTCTATCAATGAAATGCTAATAGATGTAAATATTTCATGTAAAACTAACATTTTTATGACAAAAAGACCAAATTATTAATTTTCTAAAAAAATAAAGGATCAAAATAAGTAAAAATAAAAAATTAGGAATAAAGTAGTTAATAAAAATTAAGAATAAAGTAAATTAAATTTTGAAAATAAAATAAAGGACAAAAATAGAATTAAGACTTAAAATTTGCTAGCCAAACTAAAAAGATGTATAAAAATACTGAGTTAGACCACCTTACACTAACAACATCATATCCTATCCTACTAACATATCTCATTCTAAACTCATTTTGATAGTTTCAAATTTATTTTAGAAATTAGATTATGGTCCGTTTGGGATAGTTGTCAATTTTTGGTTTTTGATTTCAAAATTATATTTTCAAAACAAAACATGTTTGGCAAAATTTGGACCAAAATGGTTTTTTACTTATTTTCATAATAATTTCACATCTATTCTCAAATTAAAACAACAAATAATGGTTTCATAATTTTAGTTTTTAGTTACAAACTTAAACCATCTCAATTTTTGTGTCACTCAACCACCACCACCACCATCACCGCCGTCATCACTCCTCCATCTACCACAATCACTGCTATTATTGCTACCACAACGATTGCAACCCAACCACCACCACTATGACCACCTAAACCCCAACGACCACCATGACCACCATAACCACTAGAGCTATCAATTCGGGCTGGCCCGACCTATTCAAGCCATTGATTATTTTGGGCTGGATTGGGTTGTCCCAACTTTATGTCGGGTCAACCATTTCACTAGCCCAACCCGCCCCACTAGTTTTTTAGGTTGGGCTGACCCAAAGGCCACATTTTTTTTTGCTTTTCCAATAAAAAAAATAATTAATCATAATCAAATTAAAATATCATAACATTTTCTTTTGATTAAGATGTTTTTATTAATCATGAAAACAATAAATGAAAAGACAAAAGATTCTATCTTGTTTTAATTCTATTATTGTCCAATCATATTCAATAGCAAAATATTATAACATATAAAAAAAAAATTAAATTCGGGCCAAATGGGTTGGCCCCGCCCATAACGGACTGTCCCGTGTTGGGCTAATGAATTGTCGAGTTGGGTTGGGCCAAAAAAGTTTGGGCTAGAATTTTCCCTAGCCCAGCCCATGCTTATGTCGGGTTAAATGGGTCGGCCCATCGGGCAATGACCCATTTTGACATCTCTACTAACCATTACCATACCTGATGATCACCACCACCAGTGTTGTAGTCACCCCAATTGTCACCGCATCCTCACATGCTACCATTGTCCCACCTTGTACCACCATCTTCACCACTCGGAACACCGTCTTCCAACTACCACTATAATGACCACCTCAACCAACACTATTCGTCGACGACACCATCATCGACACCACCATCACCACCTCCACGCCTATCTCAACTATCACCGTTCATCACCATCATCACCACCACATCCTCAGCCCCCTCCCCCACCACCATCTCGATCTTTATCTCTGTACCAACACCATAAAAATTACACCAATCATCACTCAAACCATTACCATCACCACCAAGAGTCCAAGACCACCATTGTCCCTCTGATCACCATTCCACCCACAATGAGCACCACCACCAAAACCACCATTTTCAACCACAATCACTATAACAATGACTATCGTCTCCAACTAATAATGACAACAACTACATGGAGGTTATTCTTAAATAGTGGTGGTTATATAGGATGGATATATAATATAGTAGTATTGCTATAAAAATAATGAATTTGTAAATAATTTTGAAAACATAATTTTTTTTAACTGATGTTATAAAACTAAAAACTTATTATTATTTTTTTTAATTTTAAAACTAAAAACTATCCCAAACTGACAAGTTTAGATTATGTTTCTGGCTTGCGACAGAGTTTTCGGCTCCATATGCTTCGTACATTAAAAAAATCAACATGATTTATGTTAAAGGATTGATATAGTTTAAGTTTAAAATATTACCAAGAATAAAAGAATTTAAAGAGTGATTGATATTGGAAAACTAAAAATTTAATATTTCTAAAGAGAGATTTGTTATACATTATCTTTATGATAATGTGCAAATATCTACAAATATTGAATCTATATTGAAAAATTATTAAATTGAGCATCAACTCCTATACTATCTCTAAAGCATGGATACACCATTTTAGGAGCTGTACACGTACCGGCAAAAAAAAAAAGAAAATTGGGTACATATTTGGGTACGCCGGGGTATGCGGTGGGTACGGTACCCACCAATTGGGTACGGCACAACACTACTAAAATTGAAAAATTTTATTTTATTTTCTTTTTTTTTTAATTCCCAACCTTAGACATCTTAATCTTATCCTAGGGTTGAGTTTTGAAGCAAACCCTCTCTGCTTCCTCTCTTTCTCTCGAAACACTCTCTCTGCCTCCTCTCTCTATCTCTACTGTCAGCTATCATTCGCTAACCGTGCTGCTCGCTGTTGTCGCCGCCGTGCTGCTCGAACCCATCATACTCATGTTACAGAGATAAAATACTTCTACTCTTTACTTATTTTTCTAATGAAATTTGTTGCATCTTGGAAAGTTATGATTTCATTTGCTGCATCTAATGAGATTTCTGCATCTTGTAATTTTTCAGTTTTTTTCATAGTATCATACTGATTTCGTAAGCTTGTTCTTTTTTTTTTCATAGTATCATACAGTAATTTTTTCAGTTTATTTTTTCATAGTATAATACTGATTCGCTGTATCTTTAATTGACTGATTGAGTAAGTTTGTTCTTTAAATATGGTAATGTTGTTAGTAACTAGTAAGCTAACTCTATTTGGAAAATCTTTAATTTTTAAGTGTTTATTATTAATTCGAACTTAATGTTTTCTTTTTTACATCAAAATAAATTTTAAGTATTTATTATTAATTTTAACTTATTTTTACCTTACTGATTTTATTTTTTTTCCATTTTTTAAATTTAAATATAATTATATTAATAAAATAAATTATTAAATATATATATATATAAACGTACCCGTACCCTAATTTTTTAGAAATTGCCGTACCCCGTACCCGTACCCGTACCGGATACCGGTACCGTACCCGTACTCATGCAACCCAGTATACTATCTTTACACCCTTAATAGTTTAGTAAACATTATCGTTAGGACAATACTCCATCTGTCCATAAATATAATATTCTTTTGACATTTTTATTTTGTCCCTATATATTTATAAGACCCTTTACTATTTTTCAATGATCATTAATTACTTTTTTTTCCACAAACACCCCTATTTATTTATCACTTTTTAGATTCCCAATAATATTAATTGGAATAATTTTGAAAATACATATCAAAAGTTCACATTTCCAATACTATTAACTAAATTAATCCACTTTTTTATTGAACGTCTTCCAAAGTGGTCCTATATTTAGGGATAGAGAGAGTTATATATAACAAATTCCTACTAAAAATAATGGTAGTATTTTAATATTATTTCGTCTTATTATCTTGGTAAAAATCAAACAAGAATATTTGTTTATTATGATGCATGATTCACTCATTAATTATAAATTATTATTACACTTAATATATGTTACACTAATCTTTCATAATGGTTTAGAAAATTGAAGAAAATAATAAAACATTAAAAATTAGTGGATCATCATATCTTTTATCTTTTGGTAATTAAATGTATTTTTCTTTACTTACTCAATCAAAAATATAATATACAATAAGTATTTCACATTCTTCACTTATTATTTTTAATTTAATTTGAGACAAAAATTATTATTTTTTTTACCAAAACAACGAAACTTAGGAAGTACATACTTGCCTTATTATTTTAACTCGTTATATGACTGCAAGTAAGTCAACCCTGAAATTTTGACTATCAAATTGTAAGTAGACAATAGATTTCCCATATTTATTTAGGTATTAGTTTGAACTTTTACTTGGGCAAAGTATGTTTATGTTTTTCAAATCCATGATATTTCCAAGGATCCATCTTGATTAATGGGGTTTTTGATATTAATTTGTTTCGAGGTCGTAAAGATGTCTCTTCTAACATGATGTTATTTATTGGAATCGAATCTATTGGAATCGAATCCGGAGTTACTAACACACGGATTCAATTCCTAGCATCTCATTTGATTCCCAGATGTCAATTGAACCAAGTGGGTTATATATATTCTTTCTGGCTTTTGAAACTCAACAGCCACCCTTGCTGACCAGCTTTTACAGCAACACGGTGCTTAACCAAAGAAAGACCGGATACAAAACGCTACCTCATTTTCATTCAATCATAAATCACAATCCAATGTTTCCTTCAATCCCCATAGTGTTCTTTTTCATAATCACATTCATTATATCAGCTACCTTGTTATTATTTTTACGTCCAAAAAAAGATGATCAGAAACACCCACCAGGCCCACCGGCTTTACCGGTCATCGGTAACCTCCACATGTTGGGTAACCTCCCACACCGCACCCTTGAATCCTTGTCCAAAACCTACGGCCCTGTCATGTCCCTAAAACTAGGGCAAGTCCTAACTATAATAGTCTCTTCCTCCGAAGCCGCAGAATCATTCCTCAAAACACACGACGTCGTTTTCTCTGGCCGTCCCAAACTGGAAGCCTCCAAGTACATGTCGTACGGATCAAAAGGTTTGGTGTTCTCAGAGTACGGTCCGTACTGGCGAAACATGAGGAAGGTGTGCACTTTACAGCTTCTAAGCGTGTCCAAGGTTGAGTCTTTCTCGGGTTTGAGGGAGAGGGAGGTGGAGTTGGCGGTGAAATCAATCAAGGAAGTTGGAAAGGTGTGTGGGGTGGTGATGAACTTAAGTGAGGTGGTGGAGAATGTTATGGAGGAGATAGTTTATAAAATGGTGTTGGGATGTAGTAAGGATGATGAGTTTGACTTGAAAGGGTTGATTCAAGATGGGATGAGAGTGACTGGAGCTTTTAATGCTGGGGATTATGTCCCGTGGCTTGCTCCTTTCGATCTTCAGGTATGTTTGAAAAATTAAACTAGTCCCTCTAGTCCTAGATATAAGGCACATTCTGGAAGAAGTCTTTGGTCCTATATATAGGACGTTTTATATTTCTTATGCATCATTAATTATTTTTTCTCTTTTTGTCCTTATTAAATGCTTTGACTAACTATGTCTTTTTTGTTATTAATGTGAACTTTCCAATTCCAAGTAAAGTGGAGGGTTATAATTGTAATGTTACAATATATTCTCATAAAATGCACAAAAGTTTAAGTATGCTCTGTATATAAGACCGGAGAGAGTATTAAAGTTAAGGGATCTAAATAAAGTAGTAGATTGGATAGAGATAGGGAAGGACTGGGGAGATAAGGAGGTGGTTCAAAGTGAATGAAAAAGTTGTAAGAAACTAAGAATATTAATATCGAAATTAAAACCTATATAAGAAATAAGTCCGTATACTGTATTCATCGTTCCACATTTGGCTTAATCTATGATCAATGTGTTTTTAAAACATTGAGCGACTGAAATTATGAATGAGAACATGGTATGGTGTATGTATTCAATTAATAAAGGAAGTAATGTTTTATTAGTGAACATGTGTCAAAAAATTGTGATTAGTGTATTTTTAAAGTCATTATTTTTTCCCTTAAAAAAATGTCATTATTTTTAGGAGAATTTATCATTTTTTAAAAAAAAAAAACAGTTTAAAAAAAAAAATCTCAGCCGTTCAATGTCATAAAAACACATTGGCCATAGATTAAGCCATCAGCCAATAAATATACGTACTCATCCACAAACAATCAGTACAATATACGTATAAGAAATAGGCTTAATTGAATAGAACATGAGGTTGGAATAAAACATACAATTAATAATCGATGGTAGTGTGTGTCTGGAATCGTTTAATAATTTCTCGAGATCACTTTTCACTTCGTGAGGGAACATCCTGATTTATTTTGGATGTCAATTTTGTATCATGCATACTCAAATATAATCATACCAAGCAATAATCTATTTAACTTCTGCTGTCAGGGATTGAGACGAAACTTCAAGAAAACTAGTAGAGCACTTGACCAAGTGGTGGAGAAGATAATTAAGCAGCATGAACAGGGTTCAAATGTTCAAAATGATAAGAACCATAAGGATTTCATAGACATATTACTCTCACTGATGCACCAACCCATAGATCCCTATGATGAACATAGCCATGTTATTGATCGAACTAACATTAAGGCTATAGTCTTAGATATGATTGCTGCATCATTTGAAACTTCTGCAACTGTAGTGGAGTGGGCTTTATCAGAGCTCATAAGGAATCCAAGAGTGATGGAAAAGCTTCAAGATGAGCTAGCTAATGTGGTTGGAATGAGCAAATTGGTGGAGGAGAGTGATTTAGCAAAATTGAGTTACTTAGATATTGTGATCAAGGAGACCTTAAGATTATATCCTCCTGGACCCTTAGTACCCCGCGAGTCAACAGAGGATGCTACTATTAATGGTTATTACATAAAGAAAAATACAAGAATCATACTGAATATATGGGCAATTGGAAGAGATTCTAAGGTATGGTCTCAGAATGCTGAAGAATTTTATCCAGAGAGATTCCTCAATAGCAATTTAGATTTCCGAGGGTACGACTTTCGATTTATACCATTTGGTTCAGGTCGCAGAGGATGTCCTGGAATAAACCTAGGCCTGATCACAGTTAAACTTGTTGTGGCTCAATTGGTACATTGTTTTAGTTGGGAGCTTCCTTGCAACATGACTCCAGGTGACCTGGATATGAGTGAAAAATTTGGCCTAACAATACCAAGAGCCAAGAACTTGCTTGCTGTGCCAACATATCGTCTTCACAATGAAGCAAATTGATGATGCTGATGTTAATTTGATGAGGTAAAGTTTGATGTGGCTGCAATTTGGTATTCATTTACTTCAAGACACATGTAGATAGTTTATATACGAGCACTTGTAGATATTGTATATATGGACACTTGTAGCTAGTGTATAAGGTTGAGCTTTGATTATTTCTTCCATTCCGACATAATAATTTTTGCACTAAATCCTGGTGAGATCTATTTCTTATTTGTAATATAAATAACAGGATGTTCCATGAAAATGTCTGTATCAATGATTTTGGGATTTCAATGGGTCCGAGTAGGTTCGGGTATTGCATTACTTGGATCCGCTTCGTTAGAGTGAATTTGGATCGAGACCCGTCTCAAATTCGTGTCCGTATCCATTGCGAATTTTACTCATGGGTTTTGAGATACCCAACGAATTTGCGGGTATCCGTTACAAATGAATCTATGAATATTAGTGGCTATTAAACAAATGTAATGATGTATAGGGTGAAGGAAGAACATTGAACAAAAAGAAGATAAAAGTGTGAAACACTAAACACAAGGACAACAAAACTAAATAAAAATGAGTAATACACCTTATATTAATATATATATATATATATATATATATATATATATATATATATATATAAACAAGACACTGTCTTAAGTCTAGAACATGTTGGAAAAATTGAACGATTTGATGGAAGCTGTGTCGTGGTAAAAGCCTCTGCCTTAAAAACAAGATTTCCAGGTAGCCGAGGTGCAACTACTCAAACTGGTTCTTGTTCCCAAGGTTAGCACAACAATTTTCTAACTCGTGCACTCGAGGCAGAAAACTCGGAATCTCACTCAGCAAGGTCGTTTTTTCAGAAAATAAAGAAGAGAAGAGAAAAACAGAGGAGGAAGAAGAGAATAATAATCGTATGAATCTGCCTACCCAAAAGATGGAACAAACTTATATAGCTTTAGGTTTAAAACCACCCATCAGACAAGAAATTAAGGCTAATAAATTTCTATTAATGCCTAATTGAAACTGTCAAATAAAGTCCCATAAAGAATACAACGGTTAGATTCAAACAGACATAAAACCGAGCTCAAGATCGGTTAAGTGCTTAAGCTTAGGTAGACCAAGCTCGGCTGGTTTACGAGCTAACAGAAACCGAGCTCAAGATCGGTTAAATGTTTAAGCTTGGGTAGACCAAGCTCGGCTGGATTACGGGTTAACAAATAATACTCGGCTAGACCAAGCACGACTGGATGACGAGCTCACAGCAAAGCGACCGACTAAACCTCGTCTCGGCTAAACAAAGCATGACTGGATGACGAGCTCACAGCAAAGCGGCCGACTTAAGCTCGACTAAAGCTTAGCTTTAGCCGAGCTAAAGCTTTAAGCGAAAACTAATCTTCGTCTAGTTCAAGCTCGGCTTACACTTGGTTTAAAACCATCACGCTTAGCTGCTCGATTCAAGCTCTTCACCAATGCACTCAGTTGCTCGGATTAAAAGGAGAATGCCATTAATTCCAACAATCCCCCACTAATGGCAGTCACAAAGAAAGAAAAGAAAGGATCAGAGAAGGAAAAACGTCCTTAGGTTATTTTTATGCTTAAGTGTTAATATCCATAGGATTTGAATTAACACGTAGTGATATGAGGCAACAACTATATTCTATAAAGTGGAGTTCCCTTGGACTTTATAGAATTTAATTAGTTGAGACCCTCATAACAAGCACATAACCTTAAACTTTGTGAGATTCCGCGATGTAATATTTAAACAACCAATTATAACAACGTACTTTGTTATAAACCGAAAACCTTGAATAGTATATGAGTGTCTCTGAAAGATTGCCTAAGTCTTTCATACAAGTTCCCATTCACTTAAATAGATATATCAAGTGCGTCTCTATAGCACCACCCATTTAAGGGCTATATATCTTTAACCATTTTATTAAGTACATCAGATGCGTCTCTATAGCATCACTCAATTTAACGAGCTATGTACCATATATTCAGATTTTATTAATAGATACATCTAATGTTTACTTTCAAAACACCACCCAAATACTCGGGCTATGTATCTATTAAACCGAGCATTATCTTAAGTCACAGGGATAAGCATGTAATGCACTATAGTACTCATGTGGCTTCGTTTGACCGTTAAAAAGGGTATCCACCACATTTTCCTCATCTCAAGGCGAAAGGCCCATCCCCCTCGACGAATCCAGGACAACTTTCCTGAGTAGTCCCTTTGTTAAGGGATCAGCCAAATTCTTTTCACTCTTCACATAATCAAGAGCTATTACACCATTTTCTATTAACTGCCTAACACTTCCATGTCTGACACGAACGTGTCTCTTCTTTCCATTGTAAGTGTTACTATTTGCAACTCCAATCGCTGCTTGAGAGTCACAATACAGTGAAACTGGTGTATTTCTCCCACACAAAGGTATGTCAGCCATAAGACTTCTAAGCCATTCAGCTTCTTGTCATGCCAATTCCAAAGCTATGAATTCTGATTCCATGGTTGAGTGTGCTATACAGGTCTGTTTAGCTGATTTCCAAGATATGGCTCCTCCACCTAAAATAAAAACAAAACCACTGGTGGAACTTACCTCATCATTGTCAGTTATCCAATTTGCATCACAATATCCTTCTAGAACAGAAGGAAACTTACTAGAATGCAAACTCCAATCAATAGTTCCTTTTAAATATTTTAAAAGACGCCGTAAGGCAATCCAATGATCTCCACTAGGGTTATGAGTGTAACGACTCAATCTACTAACAACATATGCAATATCAGGTCTAGTACAATTCATAAGAAACATTAAACTCCCAATAATTCTTGCATATTCAGATTGAGACACACTTATATTACCAGAATTTTTCTTCAAAAGAAAACTACGATCATATGGAGTTCTTATAGGCGTAACATCAAAACTATTAAATTTCTTTAATATTTTTTCAACATAATGAGATTGATTAAGAGAAATTCCAATTTCATTTCTATTGATCTTGATTCCAAGAATCACATCAGCTTCTCCTAAATCTTTCATCTCAAACTTTGAACTCAAAAATCTTTTGGTTTCATTAATCACATCTAAATGCGTACCAAAAATTAGCATATCATCCACATATAAGCAAATTATAACGCATTCAGTGTCAAACATCTTTGCATACACACATGTATCAGAGGTATTAACAGAAAAACCATATTGCAACAAAGCGTTATTGAATTTTTCATACCACTGTTTAGGAGCTTACTTCAAACCATACAAAGATTTTTTGAGTTTACAAACCAGATTTTTCTTTCCAGGAAAAACACAACCCTCAGGTTGTTTCATATAAATTTCTTTATTTAAATCGCCATTTAAAAACGCAGTTTTTACATCCATTTGATGTATAATCAAATTTTGAGTGGCAGCCAAAGCGATTAAAACACGTACTATAGAAATTCTAGTAACCGGTGAATATGTTGTTAGATCCAGTGTGATGAGTGTGATGATTTTGATAATGACAAATGTTTTGATCAAGCTCAAGTCATGAAGAAGCTCACCAAAATTCAACAAGATCAACAAACAACAAATGATGAAGAGAGAGCAAGCTCATGAAGATTCAAGTTGTGTATTGTATTGTAATATCTTTAGTTTGAGTCTTATAGTTTGATGAGTTTGGGTAGAGTTATTAGAGGATAGTGAATATCTATCAAGTGCATGATCATATTATATTTTGAGTATTCACTTAACCTAAAATCAATAGGTGACTTAAAGGTTTGAAAGAAAAAGTTTAGATTTGAGAAAACAAGTTTTTAACTGACTTTTACAGTGACTAATCGATTAAGTAGAGTGACTAATCGATTAACACACATTTAACAGTGCATAATCGATTAAGGCTATTTGTTAATCGATTAATACTTGTTGTACTGGTTTTTAAAATACGTTTTTCACTTCTCAAAATCAGTTTTTAAGTTTCCTAACTTTTGGGTATTCTATATAAACCTTTTCCTAACCTTTGTGAATCATTAGAACAAATCAATTTCATTTTCATATCATTTTTGGAAAGATCAAAGCCACATTATTCTCTCACAATTCTCTCTCACTTTCTCAAAGATCAAAGCTTTCATTTTCACATTTTTTGATCAAGAATCTTTGAATCTCATGTGTTGATATTTTCATAGTTCTTGAAAGAGATTCATAGAATTGTTATTGTTTTATATTGTGTTGTAATCATTGCAAGGAGGCAAACATTCTACAACAAAGGAAGTCTTGGTGGTTGTTCAACAAGCAAATCAAGTTGGAAGTCTTGGTGTGTTATCAAGCAATTGGAAGTCTTGTTGTGAGGAATCAACAAGCAATTGGAAGATTTGTTGTGGGGATATCAACAAGCAAGAGAAGAAGGTTAGATTAGAAGTTCAATAGGATTGCAAGACAAGAGTGGTGTATCTCTTGGAGGCTATCAAGAAGGGAGTCTTGAGAGACGCATTACTTGTAATTTGAGAATTCTAATTCATTTAGTGAAGAATCTCCTTGGTTGAAGAGGGGACTGGATGTAGCTCACGGTGGTTGTGAGTGAACCAGGATAAATCACTATGCAGTATCTCTATTCCCTTAATTCTATACATTCTTGTCATTTCATATTGTTCTTGGTTGAAAACCTAAAAAAGTTTGATTTTTCATAATTGATTGGATTAGTGTTTAATTGTTCAAATTGAATTGGGAAAATCATTTTCATAACCTAGGTAATCAATAACAATATTGGTGTTAATCAATTCCGCTTAATCTCTGATTTTATGTGTTAATTGATTGATTTTTGTATTCGATTGAAAAGTGATTTTTCAGTTTTAACAGTGGTTAATCGATTAACTGAAGGTGTTAATCGATTAAGCAAAAATCTGCTGTCAAGCATTAATCGATTAGCTGGTCAGCTTAATCGATTAACTCATGTTTTTCAAAGGTTAATCGATTAACAGCTTTGCTTAATCGATTAAGGGCTAAACATTTTGTAAAAATCATTCGTTTTAATTGTTTCGATTCGTTTCATTCGAAAATTTTTCAAGGTTTCTTAAACACCTATTCATCCCCCCTTCTAGGTGTTATCTTAGTGTTCCTTAGTCAATTCACCCACCGATTGTAGTTACCCTCAGGTTGTTCCATATAAATTTCTTCATTTAAATCGCCAATTAAAAACGCAGTTTTTACATCCACTTGATGTATAATCAAATTTTGAGTGGCAGCCAAAGCGATTAAAACACGTACTGTAGAAATTCTAGTAACTGGTGAATATGTATCAAAATAATCTACACCTTTCTTTTGAGTAAAACCTCTAATCACCAGTCTAGCTTTAAACTTCTCTATGGAGCCATCAGTTCTCATTTTCCTTTTAATAATCAATTTGCTACCAATGGGTTTACAACCTTTAGGCAGCTCCACTAACTCCCAAGTATGATTACTCAAAGTAGAATCTAATTCACTTTTTATAGCATCTTTCCAGAAACTAGACTTTACTGATTTTATTGCTTCAGAATAAGTTTTGGGATCTTCTTCTAAGATATAAACAAAAACAAATTCTTCAGACAGAAGATCAACATCAAAATTTTCAGTTAAGAAAGCAGTGATAAAATCAGGACCAAAACTAGTTTCTGTTCTTTTCCTCTTACTCCTTCTAGGTTTATTAATCACAACATTTTCATCAACATTATTTGAACTAGAAGCATGCATAGCAGGAGAAAAACTTAAGTCTAAAGATGCATCAGAAATACCTTGGGAAGTAGAACTACCATGTTGAGAAATCAATTTTTGTTTATAAGGGAATATACCTTCAAGAAAATTTTCATCTCTAGATTCTGTGACTGAACGATCACTAAGAGACAAAAATATGTAAGCAGCACTATTTAAGGCATAACCAATAAAAACAACATCTACTGTTTTAGCACCAACGTTAGTCCTTTTGAAATCAGGTAACCCAACTTTAGCTAAACACCCCCACGTTTTCAAAAATTTCAGATTAGGTGCAAAACCTTTCCACATTTCATAGGGTGTTTTATCTAAAGATTTATGAGGTACCTTATTCAAAACATAACATGCAGTTAAAACAGCTTCACCCCAAAAATTATCAGCCAATACCAGAAGATAACAACATAACATTCATCATATTTTTCAAAGTCTTATTTTTCCTCTCGGCAATGCCATTCTGTTCAGGAGTATAAGGGGCCGAGAATTCATGAATAATACCATTCTTCTCACAAAAATCTCTAAGACTATTTGTACTATATTCTCCTCATCTATCAGTTCTAAGTCTCTTTATCTTTCGATTTAACTGATTTTCTACTTCTACCTTATATCTCAAAAACGTTTACTCGACCTCGTCTTTTGATCTTAGAAGGTAGATTTTCGTGTACCTTGAGAAATCGACTACAAAAGTTATAAAATATCTTTTTCCACCTCGACTTTCCAAACTTTTAAAATCTGCCAAATCTGAATGCACTAATTCTAAAAGTTCGGTTTGCCGAGCTGTTACAGAATTAAACGATTTCTTAAAGTATTTTGCTTCTACACAAATTTCACATTTAGTATTTTTCCTTTCGGATAAAGTGGGCAACAGACCCATATTCCTCAATTTTGTATAGAACCAAAATTCAAATGTCCTAATCTACTATGCCACAGATCAAAAGACTCAGCGATATAAGCAGAAGATAAATTATTATTGATATCAGAAAAGTTCAGTACAAATAGTCCACCACTTAAATACCCCTTTCCCATAAAAACACTATTTTTAGTTATTACAATTTTATCAGCCTCAAGAACAATTTTCAAACCAGCCTTATTCAGTAATGCACCAAAAACTAAATTCCTACGCATAGATGGCACAAACAACACATTGTTCAAAGCTATAGTGTAACATCCCTAATTTTAGTCCCTAATATAATTATAAATTTTATTGAATTAAATATATGTTTCTTAAAATTCAATTATTTAGTTGTGTATTTTTATAAAAATACATTATGTTAACTACGAAAGTGTATTTTATTTCTTTTATGATCTAAAGTAAATTATGTTTAACACTCCTAGGTTTTAACTCTATGACTTTCTTATACGTGTTTATTTGATAATTTAATCTTGTTTCAATATTTTCTTTAATTAAAAACAAACAAAGAATAAATATAATAAGTGTATTATGTAATTGGGGGTGGAGAAACCCTAAAAATGATTTTCCTTCTCTTCTTCCCCATGCTCCCGCAACCCCTACCCCATTTCTCTCTCCCTCCGTCGAGTTCTCTCTCTTCCATGTCCTCCTTGCCGCCACCCAACCCAGCCAAGTTGCAATCGCGATCTCCCTCTTCCTGTCTTCCTTGTCGCCATGTGCGACCCATAGGAACCCTGGGCTCGCGACCTGCCGCCGCCACCGGGACCAGAAGCAGTGCCACCCCCGGTCTCTTCCTCTTTGTCGCTGCCTCACCCACGACATGGCCATGCTCGCGCCCTTCTCTGTTGACGAAACCGCGCGCTCACGCCGTCCTCCCTCTCCTCCCGTCGCGGCCGCCATGGTTGAGCCTTCTCTCTTTTCCAGTCGCGATTCGTAACCCGTAGCTCGTGGAGTCGCGACCGCCGCCGCTGCTCGTTTGGTTCGCCACCGTCGCCGTCGGGGTGTGGTGGTGTTCGATGATGTCGTTGTTGGTGCCTCGGAGCTCGAAGACCGTTCTCTCTTCTTCCTTCGTTCAGATTCGTTGCCGTTGCCGTTACCGACATCGACGTCGGTTGTGAATGTGGTGGCTGCCGTGAAAGGAATAGGCGTTGTTGCTATAGTTTGGGTTGAACCGGGTGGTCCGAACTGGCCTTCAAAACCATATTTGAGGATAAATCCCTAACACTTTTCTAGTTGCTCTATGTTGTGCTTTAATTTCTATATTGATACTAATTTTAATGATATTGATAATAATTATTTAATATTAAAATGTTTTGGGAATTAAATTTGTAATTATAGTTTATATTGATTATAATTATATTGTTATTAAAAATGATTTGTAAGTAGTACGTTGATTTATGTTAGGGCAGAATTAACTGTTATGTCGAACAATTAATTTTAAAAGTATATTTTGTTAAATGTGTGGGTTCCTAAGTAAGTGAGCCGTCGCTTAGCTTGGTTGAGTTGTCCCTGAGCTAAACGATACCTCAGTTAGTTAGGAAACTAATATAGTCGGCATGATGTTAATTCGAGTTCGGACGTTGAACGTTAATTACAAACTGAAGGGAAGTATAATTGTTTTAATGTTGTAATAGTGATTTGAACTTATTTTTGATTCGAGAACGCTTCCTTTTAGTTCGGAATTAATAGCGTCAAATACCAACCTTTGATTTTTGTGGTTTCAAAACTAAAACTAATTAACTTAATGAATTTTTGGCGATTATGTTAGTTTTGGGAGTTAAGCGTATTTTCAATAAAAGCGATACTATTTTATTGAGAAGACAAAGATTATAATTTGAAATCCTATATTAGTTTGGTTCGTAAAATATAATTTAATGACTTCTTGATTTGGAAAACTTACAAAATACTCTACTTTGAAATATGATAAGTAAATATTGAGATTTTAAATTGAGTCACTTTTGGTGCATTAAATTGATTATTATATAATTTATATAATATGGCTAGACGACGAAGAAGCTCTAGAACCTGTCTCTGCGTGTAGGCAATGGACCCTGGTATGATCGGACGTTATCGTGCAAAATGGAAGTGTCCAAGGAAAAGCAAGGTAAGGAGTGGGTTATAGTGAGTATTACCTTACTCTGGGGTTTATTTTACAATATGCATATAATGGGTACTAAGAGTTATGTGTTAGTTTAGGTTGTTATACTATAGGGTAATAAATAACTAGAGCTTATGACATAGGAAAAATAATTAGATGATATGCTTCATTTTTAATATTTGATATATAAACTTGTGATTTGGTGATGATTATAATTTAAAGTGCTTATTTTGCTAAATGAATGATAAATGATTTTATTTTAAAAACCAAGGCAAAGAATGGAAATCAAGGATAATGGTGGCGGTATTATTATTGTTGTTTGTTTGATGATAATTAAATTATGAGATATGTTTGTGATGAGTTGATGATGCAAATGTGTAATGTGGTGATTAATTTTGAGTAATTTACTTGATAAGAAGTTAAGTGGTTTTTCTGGAAAATGTAATGGTTAATATGATTAAGAGGAAAGGTTATTATAGAAATGAATATGAAAACATACCCGGACGCAGTAAGTCGTGACCAGCACATTAGTGCGGACGCAGTAGGTCGTGACCAGGGGAAAGAATGAAAATGAAATATACCCGGACGCAGTAAGACGTGAGTGCACAGGAGTGCAGACGCAGTAGGTCGTGACCAGGGATAAAATGAAAATGAAATGAAATATACCCGGACGCAGTAAGACGTGAGTGCACAGGGGTGCAGACGCAGTAGGTCGTGACCAGTGGTAAAATGAAATGAAATATATACCCGGACGCAGTAAGACGTGAGTGCACAGGAGTGCAGACGCAGTAGGTCGTGACCAGGGGAGAATGAAAATATATACCCGGACGCAATAAGACGTGAGTGCACAGGAGTGCAGACGCAGTAGGTCGTGACCAGGGACAGAATGACATGAAAAATATACCCGGACGCAGTAAGTCGTGACCAGAACGTTAGTACGGACGCAGTAGGTCGTGACCAGGGACTGAATAAAAAGAAATGTGTATATAATGGAAGTGTATGAAATAAAAGACTTGATAAAAAGCAAAGATTAAGAGTAAAGTGGGAACATTTGATTTGGGAAAGCTAATGAATAATTTGATAATGAATTGAGATATGTTGCGCTTTATTACATTGTTATTGAATTGTTAAATGTGTTTGGCTTAGTATAGCATTATGTCATATTTGGAAACTGTTTCCCCATTTTATGTGTAATGCTCACTCCTTACTATTTCCACAGGTACTGAGGTTTGAGCTTGCAATACTATTGGCCGAGCAGGACTACACTCCACTCCGTGGAGTGTTGTAAAATTAATTAGAAGAGAGAGTTGTTTATTATGTTAAAATTTAGTTTTCTTTTGATTTGTTATATTTCACTCGTGCAAGACCTGAATATGTTTTATTGGATTAGCAGGGCATGAAAAATTAAATTAGTATGTTTATAAATATTTTCTGAACTGTTCTGGTTGACAGGTTTATAAAAGTTATTTTTGGGAAAGTCCGATAAACAGAGGAGACTCTGTCGGATTTTCGTTAGGATTTAAAACGAAATTTTCAAGTCCATATTTTTATAAAACTCAATTTAACTAGATAAATGTGAGGGTGTTACATATAGTCTTTCCAGAAGTCAATTTGAGAAGAATTTTTCCTTTACAACATACTCCAGCAGTTGTCGAGTTGCCCATGTAGACTATATATGCATCTGTTGCTTCCTCAAATTCCAGAAACATTTATCTGTTTGCGCATATGTGCCGAGTTGCACCAATTTCGAGCATCCATTCAGTGACGTTGCTTACCATATTCACCTCCTCTACAACAGCAGCAATCGGCTCATTTTTCAGG
Source organism: Crotalaria pallida (assembly GCA_037953625.1). Lineage (NCBI taxonomy): Eukaryota > Viridiplantae > Streptophyta > Magnoliopsida > Fabales > Fabaceae > Crotalaria > Crotalaria pallida. The sequence goes on from CM075655.1 coordinate 96,928,992, forward strand.
GACTTAAGAGATTTCACGAATCTTTCTGGGACCTAATTGATTTCACAGGAATCTTTTGGAGACCTATATGACTATTAACTCATTTTTGATAATGGTGAATAAAAACCAATAAATAAGGATTTTGCAATTCATTGTCCTAAAAGTAATATATAAGCAACTTACAAATGTTGAATCAATATTGAAAAATTGTAAAATTGACTTTTAATATTTTAAAAGCATCAGTTTCTATACTATCTTTTCATCCTTAGTTTCGTAAACATTATCGTTAGGATAATATATATATAACAAATTCCTACTTAAAAAAAGGTAGTATTTTAATACTATTTTGTTCAATTATCTCGGTAAAAATCAAACAAGTTAATGAAAATAAGAAAATACTATTTGTTTATTAGGATGCATGATTCACTCATTAATTATAAATTATTATTACACAAATTTTCATATCATTACAATTAATACATGGTACACTAATAATATTCCATAAACGTTTAGAAAATTGAATGTAATAATAAGACATTAAAAATTAGTGGATCATCATATCTTTTATCTTTTGGTAATTAAATATATCTTTCTTTACTTACTCAATCAAGAATATAATATACAATATTTAAGATTTTTTATTTATTATTTTTAATTTAATTTGAGACAAAAAATTTTGGATTTTTTTTTTTTTTTTTTGCAAAAATAGTGAGACTGAGCGAGTACATACTTGCCTTATTATTATTATTTTTTTTGGACTACTTGCCTTATTATTTTAACTCGTTATATGACTGTAAGTAAGTAAACCCTGGAATTTTGACAATGAAATTGAAGACAATAAAATTCCCCATATTTATTTAGGCATTACTAATTTGAACTTTTACTTACACAATATAAATATATATATATATATATATATATATATATATATATTACGTCTATGATTTTGCAAGTCTACCATATTTTCAATGGTCCACCATTATTAATGGGATTTTTTATACTAATCCATTTCGAAGTCATGACTCATGAGGATGCTTTTCCCATAGATATATTTTTCGTTGAATACCCAAAGCTATTAATACCCGGATCCAATTCCTTGATTTTATAATGCCAATTGAACCAACTCCCTGGGTTTATATATATGAGAGTGAGAGGGTTAATTCTCAACCATTTGATTAGATTGAAGGCTGAGATTAAAACTCATTTTAATGATGAATCACGTGCCTTCTCTTCCTCATTCACCAATTCCTTTCTTCTCTGCAATTGAGAAACCCTTCTTCTTCCTCTTTGACTTTATATTCTCTCCTCAATAGTAAACCTCTCTTCTTCTCTATAACTGAGAAACCCATCTTCTTCCCTAGTTCACATATAAGTGAGAAACCCCTCTTCTACTCTCTGCAAAGATGAAGAACCCACCGCTCATGGCCAAAACCCGTTGCACTTCCACCGTTGCATATCCATACAGTGCCTTCACCTCGCCTAAGCATATGCTGCCCCGGGGAAAATCATGAATGCTAAGGAGCCTTTAGTATTTGTCATACCAGTACAGAGGTAGTACACATGCAAAATTTAGTTGTTTAATTGTCTTCCATTTTTTGCAATACATTAAGTGTTTTCCTTTACCAATATCGAAATGGTGTCTTCTTCTCTTTTTAATTACTAATTGATTGTTATTTATAATGCACTTCATCTATCTAACTTGAGTACTTGGTTTTTCGTTTATGTTTTTAATTCAATTTCTTCTAATTTTTATCTTATTCAACCAAGATCTTGAGAAACCTCTCTGCAGGGCCAAGTTGAGAAAGGTCTCCTGTGAATAAACTAAGCTTAAGTTCCTCTTCTGTTGTCGGCGCCATCTTCAATAATGTCTGGATGATCTCAACAGGAATCTCGTGACCTGATTCAATCAACATACAGTATGTAACTTACACTGAATATGCGAGTGTTAATCTAGGAGAAATGCTAAAAAACTACAATCGCTTCTGATTTTTTAATGCAAAAATTAATGAAGCAAAATCATAATGAATGAAACTTGAAACATATCAATCTAATTTCAATCTATGAAGTGTAAAAATTGATTATGTTTTTAACTTGAGTACTTATTATTTATGATTACAATAAAATCACTTTTTCTGTTCCAATTTTTTCCCACTTTTCGCTAAAAAAAAAAATCTTATTGTCCACCAGATATACCTCAAACACTGAATTTCCTACAATTGCAAATTGTAAATTTCACGATGATCAGAGATGGTTTGAAAAGCATATGTTTTACAGCTAAGACATAATCAGTGGAGTATCAAATTTGCTTTCTGGCCTAAAGTAACTATAGCTTGACAGTAACTTTATTATGGTCCTATACACCTATTAATGTTACTAAAAATATCAGTTTCGTTCCAGCCTTGAAACATTTAACATAATACATGACTAAGCTTTTTTTCTCCTTTACAATCACTATGCTAATTTTGTTCTGTTTGAGTTAATTTTTTATTGTTGTTGGCCCTACCGAGACTTCAGGCAAGGTGTTGAAGTTAAGCTATTTTATCACTTAACTGGAATGTTACAAGTCATTGCTAATTGGACTAAATGAATGGAGTATCGGCCAAGAATTGGTTGCTTCTCCAATATATGGCAACACGGTCCAGTTTCTTGCTCATAAAATGCAACTAGAAATGTGAAAATGAGCATTGATAAAATGAGATTATTGGCTGCTGTATGATGAATCTGCAAAAAGTTTGAGGTTAAAGTAGTTACTTCTACTTGGACAAAAGAAATGGAGTATTGGCAAATATTTGGTTGCAGCTCCAACATAGGCCAAGACAGTCCAGTTTTTGGTCACAAATGCATCTAGAAATGTGAAAGAAGTGGAAGTTTAAATAGGATCTATGATTTGTATATGATAGTTGCAACACAAATGTCACTCTTTGTATTAGTTTTGATCTCAATTGTATTTTGTACAAGAAGGTTGTTGTAGTTGTGAAAGAGCAAATGTGTATTAGTTTAGATCTCATCTACCTTCTGCACAAGTTTGTTGTAGTTGTGAAAGAGAAAATGTGTATTAGTTTAGATCTCATCTACCTTCTGCACAAGAAGGTTGTTGTAGTTGCGAAAAGCAAATGTATTCAAAGAGAATTATATTCAATAGAATAAAAACCTTTCTTTGTTGAGATATTGTGTAAATTACATAAGGTATTATGAATGACTGTTGCTGTGATTGTCTATACTGCTATGTTGTGCAAATGCAGCATGGATTTTGAGACCATTCTTACACCATTTTAAATACTTAACTGAGATGCTGAACTTTTGTTTGTTTAATCAGCAAAGAAATATTTTAATAAGAAAAAAAGAGTACAAGAAGTGCTCAAAAACTTTACAGTTTCAACACCAGATCATTTGATACCCACAGCACAGCACTTTATATAATTTAATTCCAACCCATTATTGCATCTCAAATTTACATAACTTATGAAGATTCCCTCACGTTAGAGTAAGTATTAGTAGATAAAAATAGAGCCCCTTTTCCTAACATTCATCACCTGTTAATACAGCAAATGCACTAATGCTTTGACACAACATTAATTCTTCATTCCTCCAAAAGTAACTATACATTACATCCCACACCAGTGAAATAACAATAGAAATAAGATACTGGAACATGATCTTTAGCCAAATAGAAATAGAAAAATCATGTATTGTATAATAGCTGAAACAGAAATAGAAAACCATATACTGTGTTGTGTAAAAACAGAAATACAAAACCATATAATTGTATTGCATTACCGCAGAAACATAAATAAAAAACCAGAAACCAGAAAAAACTAGCTCTCCAAGAACTCCATTACATCAAAAACAGAAATAAAAAACCAGAAACCAGAAAAAACTAGCTCTCCAAGAATTCCATTACAGCAGAAACAGAAATAAAAAACCAGAAACCAGAAAAAACTAGCTCTCCAAGAAATCCATTAGCATATGTAGGGACAAGGCAGAACTAACTTCACACTCGAGAGCAGAAAATAAGTCCTAAAAACAAAATTCATATTATAGTGAGATAAAGTCTTGAAAACAATCTTGGCATTACACCCTTCTCTGGTTAATTTTCTTCTTCTATTTTTAGGTTGTCTTTTATCATCAACAACCAATTCAGCTAGCTCTATTTTCTTCTCTTCTTTGAAACCTTCTTTTGAGCAAAGAAAATATTTCCATTTCACACCATTTTTATCTTTTGTTTCAGATGAATTGCGTACACTAAAACCCACAACATGTGCATAACTTTTATAAAAGCTTCCTCCTTCTTCCAAGGTGTCAAATACCATCCCAACTTTGGGTTTCAATGCATCGTCACATACAGGAACCCATTCCTCTGATGTGTTCGTTGAATCATTTAAGTTTTTTGAGGGGGTGGCTTGATTATCTTCATTAACATCAATGTCCATGATAATATTCCTATGATAAATAAAAATTACTAAATCAATAAGGTAATTGAAGAGGCATAAAAATATTACAACAATCTGTGTATATACAGAGATGGGTTACTGAAGTAGGAAAAAAAATTGAAACTTGCTATGTGTACTCTGAATTAAAAAAAATACATGAAAAGTTCTTTGAGTACAAAAAAAAAATTGTACAAAAACTACTTGTTCTAAGAAGCAAAGAACACATTACCTGTTATGACATCAAATGGTGGAAGGAGATGGGTCACGATATGGTAAGGAGCAGCAAAGAATGGAAAAAGTAAGGAGAAGCAAACAATGGAATAGGCAAAGGAGCAAAAGAATGGATGGTGTAAAATTTGTCAAACACTGAAGATGGTGGCTTATGGGGTGGCAAAGAAGAGGCAAAGGAATTGAAGCGGCAAAGAAGCTACATGCCCATTACCAAATTTGCACATGTTACATGAAAGAAGATGTTGAGAAAGGGTTGCACGTGAGTTTTAAAAAAAGGTTTCTAATCTCAGCCTTCAATCTAATCAAATGGTTGAGAATTAACCCTCTCACTCTCATATAATTTAACCTTTCTCATGTGATACATCCCTTTTTATATATATATATATATATATATATATCCTCTGTTTCTTATTATCAGTTGTTTTCTAGATAGATTTTTTGTTTCTTTTTATTTGTCGTATCGAGGATTTCAAAAATGTAATAAATGTTATTTTCCATATTTGTCCCTATTTAATATGTCTTGGTTTATGTAAGCAGTTGAGAAAAATTAATGATTATAAAAAAAAAAAGACATAATAAAAAAAAAACATAATTAATGTATTGAAAATTTAAGTAATAATTAGATCTCTTAAAAAATATGTTTTTGTTTGAAATTTTGACAGTTGAACATGAACAGAGGAGTAATATATTGTTTCTGGCTTTCGAAGCTCAGCAGCCACCCTTGCTGACCAGCTTTTACAGCAAACGGTGCTTAATTAAAGAAAGACTAGATACAAAACACCCTTCCTCATTGTCATTCAATCATATTCCATAAACAAATGTTTCCGTCAATCCCCATAGCGTTCTTTTTCATTATCACATCCATTCTATCAGCTACCTTGTTATTATTCTTACGTCCAAAAAAAGATGATCAGAAACACCCACCAGGTCCACCGGCTTTACCGGTCATCGGTAACCTCCACATGTTGGGTAACCTCCCACACCGCACCCTTGAATCCTTGTCCAAAACCTACGGCCCTGTCATGTCCCTAAAACCAGGGCAAGTCCTAACTATAATAGTCTCTTCCTCCGAAGCCGCAGAATCATTCCTCAAAACACACGACGTCGTTTTCTCTGGCCGTCCCAAACTGGAAGCCTCCGAGTACATGTCGTACGGATCAAAAGGCTTGGCTTTCGCAGAGTACGGTCCGTACTGGCGAAACATGAGGAAGGTGTGCACTTTACAGCTTCTAAGCGCGTCCAAGGTTGAGTCTTTCTCGGGTTTGAGGGAGAGGGAGGTGGAGTTGGCGGTGAAATCAATCAAGGAAGTTGGAAAGGTGTGTGGGGTGGTGATGAACTTAAGTGAGGTGGTGGAGAATGTTATGGAGGAGATAGTTTATAAAATGGTGTTGGGATGTAGTAAGGATGATGAGTTTGACTTGAAAGGGTTGATTCAAGATGGGATGAGAATGGCTGGAGTGTTCAATGTTGGGGATTTTGTCCCGTGGCTTGCTCCTCTCGATCTTCAGGTATGTATGAAAAAAAAAGTCAACAATCGAAGATAAAATGTTTGTAAAAATAAATAAAACTAAATTACCAATTTAGTTCCTGATTTTTTTTACTATATCTTTATTGTATCAATTTCGTCCATGAAAATTTACAAATACATTATATCGTCAAATTTTTTTAATGTACCAATTTGGTCCTCAAAATTTTATTACATACCAACAACTTGGTCCCTCATTCTTCAAGGACCAAACATTTAAAAATTTTGAAGAACGAAATATGTATTTATATATTTTCAGGAACTAAGTTGATATAATAAAAAAACATGAAGAACTAAATTGGTATGAAAAAACTAAGTTCCCAATTTTTAAAGTATTAAATTCATTCTTTTATGTATGAAATTGCTCTTTTAAGGTTATTCTTAGGAGAATAAAAGTTTTAAATATGTTTTTAATTCCTTAATTTTAGTATTGATATAGCATAAAATTTATATTTTCTATTATTAAGGTTGTCAAACTTTTTAGTTTACTTAAACTCGTGGAGTTAGGGTAAACTCGACTCGCAAACTTGATTTGTAAACTTGTACGAGTTTACTTATTTTAAAACGAATATGTATACAACATTCATAACATTCATAAAAATACACCTTATAAAGGTTAAGAGTGAATAACCATAGATTGAGCATAATCGGTGGTTTAGACTTGAATCTTTACCGACGAAGAGATGATTGAGACGCAGGGAGACTCAGCATAGAGAAAGAGATGATTGAGGAAATCGAGAGATTCGAATAAGGTGCAAAGGAATTTTGAGAAATTGAGTCAAGATGACATCATATCAGAGTTGAATTTGTAATTCTGAGCCAATTAGGCCTGTTATTTCTATTTCTGGGTCAATTGGTATGACTCACGAGTTTATACGAATTAACTCGCGAGTTTATACGAGTTTATTTGAGTTTACTCAATTCCGAGTTTTGAACCAATTTAACACAATTTTATGATGTAAACTCGTAAACTCGTATGATTCTGTCAGTTAACTCGCAAATTTGACAACCATGCCTATTAGATTACAATATTTTTTTTGTTATTAATCCTGATATCTATGTGGTAGCATTACCTCCCAAAGTGAGGAATTTTTGCATGGTTAATCATCATCCCATATACTAAATCGTTAATTTGGAATATTGTTTTGTAATTTTTTTTTTTACATTGTTCAAAATCAACACCTTGGATGAGATTTGACTTTTAATCATGAACCATACAATATTTCTCAATCCAAACTGTATTCATACTTAAAAGAAGCAACTTAATGTTTGAGAGCGAAGTTATATGAAAAATCAAAAGACTAACACAAAACAAACTTTGTTTTATAAGAGAGATAGGAGTGATGGTGAATTTTCATGTTTGCTATGTAATAAGGCAGGAGAGCGATAGGAAGAGACTGTTGAAAAAATATGTCTTGTACAAAGAAAATAACTTAATTTTAAATTGATGATAAAATAGTACAAGACATAATTTATTTGGACATCTCACAAACACACTTATTTTGACACTACCATACAGAAGACTCTATCACTTATGCACTCTTCTTTTACTCACTCTATGCACAAAGCCACACCTTGCAACATTGACACAAGTACATCAAGCCTATTTGTAGGCTTGCGAAAGTTGGTTCATTTAGCTTCTTTACATTTCTACATACTCACAATTTTCTCACTAAATCTAGATTCTTCTTTCAATTACGGTGGACTTGCATAATGTTCTATATCTAATAACTTCCTCAATTTGTTGTCAAGAAACTCTAGAACCTTCTTCATATTGCTTAATATTTTTTAGTTTACTTGGCAATATACTTTACTTTTCTAGGTCCTTATCGTTATTTCAACAGGGAGATAAGGTGGTAGAAAGTGAATGAAAAAAGATATAAAAATATGATGACCGAAATTAAATCTCTATTACAAAAATGGACCTACATAAATGACATAATAGCATATGGGGATGAGCTCAGATTTCCCAAAATGATGTAGTAGCAGGTGGATCTTAGATTTGCAAATATGAAACTAGTCCGTTTTTCATATTGTTTTGCTTAATGAGGAAATTGGTTAAGTACCCCTCCCTTGTTCCAATTGCACTTTGATTAGAGTTAATTAGATTCAGGCCTTGGGTCACTTTTCTCTGTCTCAGGAAACCCATTCTGATTTAGTTTACCTGTCAATTTTGTCTCATACATACTCAAATATAATCATATCAAGTAATAATCTATTTAACTTCTACTGTCAGGGATGGAGACGAAAATTCAAGAAAACTAGTAGAGCACTGGACCAAGTGTTGGAGAAAATAATTAAGCAGCATGAGCAGAATTCAAATGTTCAAAATGATAGGCACCATAAGGATTTCATAGACATATTACTCTCATTGATGCACCAACCCATAGATCCATATGATGATGATTATAATCATGTTATTGATCGAACTAACATTAAGGCTATAGTCTTAGATGTGATTGCTGCATCATTGGAAACTTCTGCAACTGCTGTGAAGTGGGTTTTATCCGAGCTCATAAGGAATCCAAGAGTGATGAAAAAACTTCAAGATGAGCTAGCTAATGTGGTTGGAATGAACAAATTGGTGGAGGAGAGTGATTTAGCAAAATTGAGTTACTTAGATATTGTGATCAAGGAGACCTTAAGATTATATCCTCCCGGACCCTTAATCCATCGCGAGTCAACGGAGGACGCTACTATTAGTGGTTATTACATAAAGAAAAATACAAGAATCATTTTGAATGTATGGGCCATTGGAAGAGATCCTAAGGTATGGTCTCAGAATGCTGAAGAATTTTATCCAGAGAGATTCATCAATTGCAATGTAGATTTCCGAGGGTACGACTTTCGATTTTTACCATTTGGCTCTGGTCGCAGAGGATGCCCTGGAATAAACCTAGGCCTCATTACTGTTAAACTTGTTGTAGCTCAACTAGTGCATTGCTTTAGTTGGGAGCTTCCTTTCAACATGACTCCAAATGACTTGGACATGAGCGAGAAATTCGGCCTCTCAATACCAAGAGCCAAGCACTTACATGCTGTGCCAACATTTGTCTTCACAGTGAAGCTCATAATGAATCCAATTGATGTTAGTTTGAAGCAAAGCTTGATATGGTTGCAAATCGATTTAATTACAACAAGACATTTGCAGTATATATGGTTTGTTTGTTTGTTTTTTGTTTTTTTTAAATTTATGCAGGTTTATATTATGTTCTAGATACTTGTGAGAGTTTCTATTTTTTTTTTGGCTTAATTATGTCATAAGTTCCTGAAGTTTGGGGTATTTTTGTCAGATACCCTTATTCTTTTTTTTCCAATGTCTGATTCCCCGAAGTTACTTATGAGTTTGTCATATACCCCTACTACCAATTTTGACAAATTTTGCTGACATGTAACATCGGAATCCTTATCAGATGCAGGAGGTTGGTCAGAATTGGTAGTAACTTCGGGGGAGTCAGACATTGGAAAAAAAAATAAAGGTATCTGGCAAAAGTACCTCAAACTTTAAGGACTTTTGACATAATTAAGCCTTTTTTTTTTTAATAAATTACATAAAATAAAATAAATTAGCAGCCTTCAATGGTCATTTATAATCAGCAATGCAGATTCATAGTTGGTAGTTCTACATTAGTCCTTAAATATTTCAATCTAAGGATTTCATGCAGCTAAACCATATGTTGCTCATGAGGGTCCACAAAGTTTGCTTTCTCACCTAATTCTTCAAATGAATCCACTAGGTTTTGAAGCCTTGCTACACATTCAATCAGAAGAAATGTATAATGTTGCTAGAGATGGTGCACTAGCACATTCATAAGTTTTTGATTCTTCCTCTTTTGCCACTGCATTTGCTTTATTAAAAATATGAGAAGGCCAAGATATCTGTTTCATAAACATGTTTATAAGTGGAACAGCAGTAGGCACATAAGGGCTATAGTCTGAAGTCAAGAGCATCTCCACTGTTATGCTAAGTATGTGTTAACCGCCAAGTCTTTATCATATATATTCAACTCCTCTTTCTGAGAGGTCAATATAATTTTAGGCACCTTATTTTCATATTTTCATTATTTTCTGATGAGAAAATGATCAATTACTAATAACTAAAGTTATTTAACTCTTGTTGCCAGGAATTAACACGGGGTTGCAAGAAAACCAGCAAATCACTTGATGATTTAATGAAAAAGATAATTAAAGAGCATGAAGAAGCTGCTAATTGATGTTGACAAAGAGCATAGGGAAGATTTCATAGACATAATGCAGTCAATAATGCACCAAGGGAAGGATCCCCAGAGTGAACAAAACAATATCATAGTGTGGTTGGAATGAACAAATTAGTGAAAGAGACTGATTTAGCAAAGTTGAGTTACGTGGATATTGTAATCTAGGAGACCTTAAGATTATATCCTAATGGACCACTAGTCCTTAGAGAATCAACAGAGGATGTTTTGATTCATGGTTATAACGTAGAGAAAATTACAAGAATCATACTGATTTTGACTAATGTTCATAATTGTAAATGTCAATTTCATATACAAATGTAACGGGGATGAAAATCTGTCAGTTCTATTTTTAGTTAGAGCTTAATTTTAAAAATGCATGCGCAAACTACTTAATTCTTCAGTATTATTAGTTAATTTCTATTGGCTTAACAATATATGATTCTAATTTTACAAGTATGTGACTCAAATATTTTGTCATGCAACAATGAATTGTATAAGTTAAATCACTAGAATCTATGAGAGTATCAGTAATGCAGATTCAAATTTAGTAGCTCCACATGAGTAAGTCCATGTTTCAATCCCAGAATTTCAAGCAGTTGAGCAATCTGGTCCAAAACCCATCAGATGGTACTGCGACTGGTTCTTGTTGCTCAGGAGGATCCACAAAGTTTGCTTTCTCACCTAATTCTTCAAATGAATCAACTAGGTTCTGAAGCCTTGCTACAAATTCAATCAGTAGTGAAGTAAATGTTGTTAGAGATAGTGCACTAGCACTTTCATAAGTTTTTGATACGTTTTCAAGCGAAATAGCTGCAGGCACAGCAGGGTTATTGCCTGAAGTTAAGTTTCCAATACCCCAATTTTGTGGAACTTCAACTGATCTTAGATCAAGTTCAGCTTCACTAAGAGACTTATGCTCTAGAAATTTTCTTTCTTCATCCATGTTAAACAGGCCTTGAGGATGATCACCCTCCTCATCTCTTGGATGGTTTCCGATTTCCCAGCTCTCGGAATTTACAAGAATGTAAGATTTTTTATCAATCTTTTGTTGCAATTCTTCAGTCGCCTCGTGTACTTCATGCAACAAGTCTTCCCTGCCTAGTTTCTCCATCTTTTTAAGTTTGTTTCCAAGATCACGTAACACTTTCGCCCCTTCGGAACCTACCCTCTGAAGCTCAATACGGAAAACGTGTCTCTTCTCAGCTGGGGCCTATGTATGAAAAAATTGAAGTTCATGTTTGATACTATAACAGAATAAAATGAAACAAGAAACATGATATCAATAGAGCGATTATATTATATTATATTATATTATTATCTTTGATTTCCATTTTTTCAATCTCATTACATATCCTGTTTAATATATAAATTGCATCAAAGATCAAACTCAAAATAGAACTCGTATATTATGTTTGATTCCGTTCCAACACTACTAATTATTATCCAAGTACATCTCTGTGTGTGTATAGACACAAAAAACTAACTTGTTGTCTGAATAACCACAATAAAACTGATACAAACCAAAATGCAGAAAAAGCCAAAGGAGAAAATCTAAAATGAATCACAACTTAGAGTTAAGATTCACAGGCTTTTTTACTAGCAACAATCACATAAAAAATTCTGAAGGAGAAGTACCTGTATTTCAGAAAGTATGCATCCATGCAAAGCCATGACCATAAATGCACAATGCCTCAATGCTCCACTCACTTTCACATAATTCTTCCAAGGATATTTAAACATTTTGTAATGACCATGAGGTGGTTCCCAGACAGCAAATCCCATCTTCATTCAAACAGTATGTGATAATGAGACAAAAATAATAAAAATATATACATCCATTGAATATAAAACTGAAGTAGACAGTACCAAATTACCAATGCATCCTCTTTACTTGTAGATTCAACAGCTGATCTGTAACCATTGTAAACTGGGTCATCAGATGCTTCATAAGAAAGAATCTTTGATGGCACCGTCTTATATTCAATACAATTAATGTAGTTATTGACAATATCTGCAAAGAAGTTAAACATAGTTAGTCATTCAACCCAAAAAAAAAAAAAAAAAATTTGTTAGCAATACACTCTTTCATGAGAACCATTAAATCCGGCGCGGCTCCTCTACAGTAAAGTGTAGTCTGCACTTTAGAGCTAAAGTGAAATACGGGCAATTGAATATGATAAATGATTGAGAGCAATGCATCACAAATAATGCATCTGCATCAAAATTTTGTTACAGGTAAATGCACTTTAGCTTTTAAAATGCAAGTTGCACATCACCTCATTAAATCACCAAGGTTCACTCCCTATTTAGTGGGTTCCATATTAACTTAATCCAAAAAAAACAAAGAGTGGTAAAGAAAGTGTTGAGAAGAGTATGTTACTTACATTATTGGTTTACAAATTAAATATATAATTAAGAAAACATTGTAGACAAACCTTCCAAAGATTTTGCAACACCCATGAAATTTTTTGTAACAAGATTATGGAGATCCTCGCCGGCCCAGATTGGATATATACAGATATTTACTACTAAAGATACAGCAGCACCAAGTGCAATGAGCAAAAATCTGTTTACAGCTGTTTCAACAAATTCCCCAGTTCTATATCCAGATACTGTAATGAAGCAATAGGTGATCAAGAACACACGGAAACCATACTCATAAGGCTTCAAAGTTGGGTATTGTTTTGCATAGGTTGCACAAAATCCTATCAATCACACAACTTTTTAGAAAAAACCAAGCATAAGCCATAAACAATAAAATACACAGTTAATTATAATTAAAATCACACATAGAATGAATTTTGATGAACAAGATTTTAAGTGAAGGTGGATGGAAAATCAGACCTACTGTGAAGATGCTGATAATAATTATAAGCTCTTCCCATTTTCCAGCCAGTGCTGATAACTCTGCCATTCCCAAAGCAAGTGCTCCAGCTGACAAAGTCCCCAATCCTCTGTTAAACCCCTTGCTAAGAGTTGCCCCTGCATGAGTGCATTGTTTTTTACTATAAAAATAATGAATTACAGTGAAAGATAGATACATATATGCCCTTGTTGGTCCAATGGAAAGCATGAAAGCTAGAATCCTCAAGAAAAATATGGTAATATTTATTATTGTGGAATTTCCATATGTAATGGTGTGAAAAAAGAAAATCAAAAAGTAAAAATGAAAAATCATAAATATAACTAGAAATATCTAAAGTATGTGTTGTTATGGGGGTCTTAGCCTTTCCTAAGTAGACCCCATTTTTCACTCGGCACCCGGTTGAACCCCTCAATGCCGTGATCAAGACCGGTCCCAACCAAACCAGTTCGTGCGTACGCTCGGTCAGCATTCGATCCGACCCGGATCGGACCCCTCAATGCCGTGATCAAGATCGGTCCCAGCCAAACCAGTCCGTGCGTACGCTAGGTCAGCATTCCATCCGACCCAGATCGGACCCCTCAATGCCGTGATCAAGACCGGTCCCAGCCAAACCAGTCCGTGCATACGCTCGGTCAGCATTCGACCCGGCTCGGACCGGACCCCTCTTCCTTGTCATATCCACCACCGCCGCCAGAACCTGCGGATCCCATTAACGACACCACGCCTGTGAGAACCTACACCCTATGCTCCAGGTGTAGTTAGCCCGTAGGCCCAAGACCAAGGCCGAAGTCCCCTATAAATACCCCGTTATACAACAGTGGAAGACAACGGAGTTCCCCCTCAACACTACTACTCCACCTTCTTACCCTACTCAATCCTCTCAACCCCCCTCTTGATCATTCTTTTATTCTCTCTCTATATTGCTTATATTTTAACATGTGTATTATACTGACTTGAGCGTCGGAGTCTGCGCAAGAACCCTACCCGGGGACGAGTCAAGGCCGGAAAACAGACCGGTTATCCCGCTCGAGTTTCATCCAACCGGTTCAGCCTTCCACGTGTACGCAGTCAACATCCAGTCAACCAAGTCCAGCTCACCTCAGTTCTCCCAAGCTTAACATGTGTGATACTTTCAACTAAAGAACACACATATGACATGGTTTTAGAATCATGTAGTGTGGTAATTAAATAAATATGTAACGAACATTCAACAGTGAAGATTATTTTATATGAGCAACTGTTGTGGTTATGTTGCCTTTATCACAATTATGAATAGAACAATATTGAATTTCTTATAGAACAGTATATTTAATACTAGTAGTAACAATCATCATTTTTAAAATGAATTTCTTAACCTAGGTAAATAGAGTAATTTCGAAAACTCTTAAATATATCTTAACCTACCTTTTATCATCAGGGTTAATCAGATCGATTAAGCAAACCCACCTCGTAAAAAAGGGACTATAAAGCCATTAGCACTATAATTTGCCCATATGGTGTAATACCTTATACGTACCTATATTGAATTCAAAGACGACGACAACAGTGAGAATAGCCCAGACAGAGTAGCGACTCATATCTTCGCTCACGAAAATCAAAAGTGAAATAAGTGCCAAAGCAAGTCCCATCTTTGCTGAGAAAATAACCGTCCTTGGGTCAGACCAACCTATCTCCCATGCCTTCAAACCAAAACTCTTCACCCTTTTCCAACACCTCTCCATGCAGCTGCGGCAACAGCAGCACCTACTCCCATGCTGCAGCTCTTCCTCACTGTCAGATTCAGGCATGTTAACCAAGGAATAACCACCACCATTTGCGGTGGATAGCAGCCTCTCTTTCTTTTCTGCCAAGCTCTGACGGAACGATCCCGATTTCGCTAGCTTCGGAGCCATTATTGGTGAGTCACTGTAGTGAAGTTAAGTGACGAAGAAGGTTGGTTATTGCCTTATTGAAATGGTAGCTTTGAATGGAACAGATATTATTAATGATTTGGAGTTGTTTTTAATGATAAGTGTTGGCTAAACTCAAGTTAAGTCTAATCATAGAATTTAAATTCCAACTACTAAATCCTAAACTTCAGGGATAAAAGATAAGATAATAGCTAACAAATCCAAAATATAACTGAATGAAGATAAAATGATAAGATAAAAGGTAAAAGATAAAAAGAATTTGTGTGAAGATATTTTTTAGCCAATAAACGAAAATTATTATTATTATTTTTTTAAAAGTAATAATTATGTAGATGAATTTTAACAAAATATTTTGTATACATAAGATGAATTTAGTTAAATTTAAATCAACGAGGGTGTGTGTTTGTGGTGGAGAAGCCGTCCGTACGTAACAAATCTTACAGTACACTGTACACAGGATCAACTTTAATGGAGGGTGGCAAGTATTGTGTCGTGTAATGTACTAAGAAAAACGTGGGGTTATATGTCATTTAGAGTTTACCTTCAATTTTTGTGAACTCAATTACGAAATTATTATTTTTTTTAAAGGGAATTACGAAATTATTTTGAAAGATTCGAACCATATTCAAAACATTATTTATTATTTATTATATTTGCATGATCAATATTTATTTAAAAGATAAAAGAAATACTCTTTTTAGTCTTTACTAGTAACCAACCCGTGCCACGCCCGGGGCCAATACGGTAATCAATCCAAATAAATATGAAATTATTGAAGTGTAAATATATGATGATTAAATATTGCATATTTGGTTGTCAGATAGGTTAATTTTTAAATAAGTTATATTGATTGTTATGAGTATGTACATCTTACTATCATTTACTTATAAAAAAAATATGACATTTCTTAAGGTTTATAATTATGTAAGTTTGTAAATATTTGAAATTTATAGGTATTAATTAAAATGATAAATGATATTTAAGTAAGTTAGAATATAACAATACAAAAAAAGGTATAATTAGTGAACATGACTTTATCTTATATTCGTAATAATGTAAAATACATGATTATATAGATAAATTGCTAAATAACCGAAAGTAATTTTTATTAATATTCCCATAAATTAGTTAATATTTAATAATATAGAATCAAAAAATAAAGTTTTCATATAATCGTAAATGTTAAAAATAAGATTCTTACATTGAAATATTCTCTCCGTCCCATTATCCTGGTAAAAAATATGAAGTTTTCTTTCTTCTCGAATCAAAGTAAAAATAATTAATCCGCGTAAGTCAGTCTAGTTGGTAGTTGAAGGGACATTTAGGTAGTTTAGGCCCCCAGGTCCTGGGTTCCAGTCTCAGGTACCTCCTTTGAAATAAAAAAAAGTAAAATAATTAATGAAAAATCTTAAAGATTGTAAAAATAATATAAAAATTTGTATGATAGAAATTTAATTAATGAATAAATCATGCATTATATTTTATAAACTAAGCACAATTTTTTTTAAATATGAATAATTTTTTTCATAGTCTAATAACTACTTGCATCTACGAAAAAGTGACTTTTTTTTTATTTTACAGACTAATAACTACATGCATTTACGAAAAAGTTACTTTTTTATTTCATGAAAATAAAATAATGATAATCATAACCAAATAATTAATATATTTTAAAATGACCCTCTTTATAAAATGAAAATAAAATGACCCTCTTTATATAGCATATATTTTATGTTGTTATTTTCATATGCACATCACCCGGAGTAATTAATATTCATTGAAAATTAGGATGAGATCAAATAAATAGGGACAAAATAAAATTGTCAAAAATGTCTTATATATAGAGACAAAAAGAATAATAAACATAACTTAAATATACAATAACAATAGAAAAAAGTTGCATTAAAATTTACAAAAAAAAAAATACATTAAAAATAAGATAAAAATACATTTTAATAATTCCATCCTTACATACAGGGTGTAACGGTCCGATCCATATACTCGTTGTTGTGCCTGAACTAAAATTACAGTCCATGTACTCCTTCATTAAATAAAAAAAAATTAACTCCCTTCCAGACTCTTCCACAATCAACACTCCGAAATAGTACTTGTTATTCTTCTTCTCTACTTGGTCTTTTAGGTGCCTCTCCTCCGTCCACTTCTTCTTCTACTATTCTCTACCCTCTCCTCTCTTCCCTTGGTCTCCACTCTCCACCACCAAAGGCACCAAGAACCTCTTGGCCTCCCTCATCTCCGATCCTCCCTCCATTCCTTTGATCCGTGGTCTCTCTTCGTCCGCTTACTCCTAATCCGATCCACTCACAGAGGTTGCATGCAATGAAAATCCAACTTTGATGGTATAGATATGTAATTTCATTTTTCTATACGTTTTTTTTTAATTTCTCTGTATTTTTTTTATTTCTTTGTATGTTTTTCTTAAAAATTCAAGTTACTGTCGGATTATAAAAAAGTTGAGCAAATAAATAGAGAATATTAAAGTAATAGGCCTAAAAATCATAGATTGAGCTCTTAGATCCTTATGCATGTATGATGATCTTGTTTTGGTGCCCCTTATCTTGTTTTATGAGAATACCTATTAAAAATAATTTGTTCGTAGATGATGATCTTTAACATTCCTATGGGATTTTTAGCTTATTTGAATAATCTTATCTGTAGAGCTTATGAAAAATAACGTTTTAGCTTATTTTAGAAAAGCTTATTGAATTAATTAGGCAAATGAACCATCAAAATTGGTTCTTCTCACTTTGGTCATTGAAAACTCAAAGTAGATGAACTTGTTAAAAAATTTCTTGATAATCTATAATTACTATGATGGTTAAAGAGTTTCTTTTATGCAAATGCATGTATGGAAGGCCTGAGAGGAAGGGGGACCTCATCATATGGAAATGACTTCTCCATTGGTATGATTTTCCATAATGTGTTTATATGTAATTTTGTAGTCTAAACTTTTTAGTTCTTTGGTTACTCAAAAAATGATCAATTTTACTTTGAAATAGCACTACATGAAAGCTTATATTTTACTTTGAAATGCATATGTGCTAACTAATGCTTCAAGATTGAGGCTTACTTCGAAAAACAATACCTAATTAATTCAAAGTATACCTATATGAAATATATTTTTTTATGGTAAATGAATAATTTAGAAAGGGATTGAAAATTTTAAGTTTTGAGAATTTATTGTTGCAGCTCATAACATGCTAGTGTAATCCACCAAGGAATAGTGATTTTTTTGTAAGCACTTCTGGAGGAGTTAAGGAATTGAGATTATGTTCACTAAAAAATAGTAGTTGTTGTCATCCTATTCTTCACGCTAGCAATGTCTATTGATCTAGACTCTTTTATGAATTTCTGAACTTCACTTTGTAAATGTGATTGATTTGATATTTCTATGGCATATATTTTCTACCAAACTTTTAGACCCATCTGATCTGAAACCCATTTAATATGCATATGTTCGTGAACATAATTTCATACTGATTATCATAGTTTGGGCCATCTGTTGAATCCACAGTCATGAATTGGCATGCTATAAACTCATTTCAGTTCTATCATGAACCCATCTCTAAATTTCCTATTAGTTTTCCCATGTCATGGAATTCATATAATGCCAACTGTATTTTTTTTGGTAGTAACAATTTCTCATTTCAGTTTATTATAGGGACTGGTGATAATCTCTTTGACTTCACCTTTTCTGAGAATGTTACTCATGCGCATATCTGTGCAGAAGAGGCCTTAACTTTTCAAACGGTTTCTGTGGCTGGAAAGGTATATTTATTGAACATCAATGGGGTGCATTGCCTATCTGATTTGATATTCGTGCATAACAAAGTGTATAATTTTTATGCGCAGGCATTTTTTATTACGAATCTTGAACCTATAGATTTCTGGGAATTTCTCTCCCTTTTGTTGGAAGGTCTTGGATATCCAAGGTAAAAATGAGTAACATGTTTTGATGTATGACTGACATAGTGTTGTCTGCAATGTTGCTGGTTTTCACTTGTATATGTTCGACATGACTGCCCGACATAGCAAAAGGGGTGTTCATAGAGGGGAAAAAGCTTTGTACATCAGATTTCCTCTGCCACGCACGGGGTGGTGATGAGCTTTAACATTCCTATGGGATTTTTAGCTTATTTGAATAATATTATCTGTAGAGCTTATGAAAAATAACGTTTTAGCTTATTTTAGAAAAGCTTATTGAATTAATTAGGCAAATGAACCATCAAAATTGGTTCTTCTCACTTTGGTCATTGAAAACTCAAAGTAGATGAACTTGTTAAAAAATTTCTTGATAATCTATAATTACTATGATGGTTAAAGAGTTTCTTTTATGCAAATGCATGTATGGAAGGCCTGGGAAGAAGGGGGACCTCATCATATGGAAATGATTTCTCCATTGGTATGATTTTCCATAATGTGTTTATATGTAATTTTGTAGTCTAAACTTTTTAGTTCTTTGGTTACTTTGAAAATGATCAATTTTACTTTGAAATAGCACTACATGAAAGCTTATATTTTACTTTGAAATGCATATGTGCTAACTAATGCTTCAAGATTGAGGCTTACTTCGAAAATAACATGCTAGTGTAATCCACCAAATCTGATTTTACTAATAAAAAATTATGTACCTTATAAATCGTTAAAAATTCAATGCGACTTTCGCTTTCTTCCTATTTATTTTTTAATCTTCCCATTCCTGCATTGCAAGCAAATCTTCAAAGTGAGAAAAAAAAGGAATAACAGAGGAGAGTTTGTGCCATTTTTAGTATTAAATTTTATTTATGAATTTATATTGATAAAAATACCCAAAAAATAGAACGTAAGTGAAAAATACTATGTATGTTGATGAAACCTTTTCTGCCACAACTGCTATGGTCTCCTTTTAAGTCAAATCTCTTATTCATCAACATTAAGATTTTACTTTTATAAAACCTGTTCTCTTTGAATCCAATGACTATTCATGTAGTTTTTTTTATTAATCACATAACATACAGTACCTGGAATTATTTCAGATAAAAGAGAAAAACATGAGGAAGAAGAATAAGATGAAAGAAAAGAACAGAGCTTGTTGAAGTACGTGGAAAGCTATGTATTATTAAGTCAAGGTCTATAAGTTTGTTGTTGATGCTACTATTGTTCATTATTCATGGTAAACTACTTTCTTATTCAAATAAAATATAATGATTATCTATAGTTGCCTAAATAGCATGTACCTACTGCCGCAAATTTATTCTAATGCTATGTGCATATGTGCGGACACCAAAATTGAATTCCACCCTAATGATTTATTCTCAACAACATAAACTATCTTTTATGTATGTGCAGATACCAAAATTGAATTCCACCCTAATGATGTATGTCGTTTGACTAATTTTGGTTTTTATCTCTTAATATGTTTTTTCCTTTCCATTCAAGTACACATACATAATTGCTAAGAATTGTTATTCCATTATAATTAGTTTGCTTACTTCATCCTCGTAACTCATTTGAGCAGCTTGTGGCTTTAGACTTGAGAGACTTGAGAGATGAATTTACCTGCAATCCAAGAGAAATATAGTCAGCAAAAGGTAAGAAATATGTTTTTCCCTTTCCATTCAATTAGACACTTAAATTGATAAGAGTTATTATTTTTTAATATATTGAAAAAAAAAGCACCACAATTTCTTAAGACTCATTCTTCAGCCCGATTTTTATT
Organism: Crotalaria pallida; assembly: GCA_037953625.1. Lineage (NCBI taxonomy): Eukaryota > Viridiplantae > Streptophyta > Magnoliopsida > Fabales > Fabaceae > Crotalaria > Crotalaria pallida. Next base: position 96,949,866 of record CM075655.1, read on the forward strand.
GTTCATAATCATTCCTATAGGTTTACAGTGTTTGCATGTCTTTTGTTGTCATTTATTTACAGTGTTTGCATGTCTTTTGTCTATGCAATCTATTCTAGGATATACCTAAAAACCAAGTTTGCATGCATAACTTTTGCAAAGATATCATTAATATTATTTAATAACCTGCATAATCACCAAGTTTTGTTTCATTAGGCACGTTGGTGAACTTGTCAACATTCTACTTCTCATGAAGCATATGCTTTCTTTAACTCTTGCTCACCCAAAGGTTTATCGAAACTGCAATTGAGGTTGCGAAAAAAGTTAGAATAAATGTTTATAGCTTATTTGAATTAAAAGTAAATAATAAATTTTTGTATCACACACTTAGTTAGCTATATCAGTTTCAAACTCTTAAAATGCATTATTATCAACTTTTCAATAGTTCCATGCAGATCCTTACTCTTTAGCATCACATAATGCATTATTATCAATGTCTTTTTTTTTTTAAATATATTTCTGCGTTATATGTCTTATGCAAGATGGTTATTCTGTTGTTGTTGTGAGTTATTTGATGCATTGAAAAAACTATGATAATCCTGTTGTTGTGAGTTACTTGAACCATTGTAAAAAGCATGTTCGTGTAAGTCTGTAAGAGCATATGTTTGTCAGTATCAAACATCAACCGTAACAAATAGTATATAAAAAACAATCTTACTAACTCAAAACATACCTTTTGCATTACTCCACATGTTCTGGATTCAAAAATGTCATTTTACCTGTTCAAATCAGAGCACATGTTTATTAGTATCCAGTGATATGTAGAAATAAAAGTAATTTATCATAATCCAATGGTGTAATATTAAGCACTTGTGATTAATCTCTCAACCTCACCTTCCTTGAGTAACTTAAATGATATGGTAGGCCAAAACAGTTTGCTTTTTTCTGGCCTGCTCCTTCTTCCAGTTGTTTTTTTGGCCTATTCTAATTTACTTTTTTAATGTTCCCATTTCTCACCAAATCTTGAAAGGAAAAATAAAATAAAAGGAATAACAGAGTGTTAGGAACATTTTAACTATTGAATTTTATTTATGATTTTGCATTGATAAAAATACCAGAAAAAATAGAACATAAATGTTACTATATATACTATTTACATTGATGAAACCTCTTCAATGCTCACTTATATTGAACTTGTTATCTTTGAATCCATTATTGTTTGTATAGTTTTTTTTTTATTCATCATAACTTTTTCTTTTAATTATTCCAGATAAAAGAGAAGAACATGAGGAAGAGGAATAAGATGAAAGAGAAGAACAAAGTTTGTTAATGGTGGTAATGAAGATTTCTCACCTTAGGAAGTTGAAGGAGATGAAAGATTGTGAATGGAAGAAGATACTTTTTTTTTGTTCCAGCATAGTACAGAGAGAAACAAAATTGAATTTTGAAGGGAGAGGGAAAATATTTCTCCCTGCGATGAAGATAAAGCAAGCTTCTTGTGGAAGCATTACTTTATTTTCATTTAAATTTATTACTCCTTTCATGTGGGTCAATAACAAAGAGTACTGGCGGTGGGAAACCAGCTGCTATAGTATTATTATATAAAAAAAAAAGAATACTCGGGTGGGCCCCTTCGGTGGTTTCCCACTTGTGGGATACCCACGCTGCTGCTGTTGTATTATTATTTATTAAAAAAAAAGGAAAAATGGGAGTACTCAAATGAGTACTCGTGTGGGACCCACACTTAGTATGTAGATGGAGTACTCACTTAGGAACTACTCGTGGGACCCACAGGTAGTACCTAGATGATTTTTCCCGCCTGTAGTTAACCCATTGGGTTTTATATAGTATAGATTATAGGTTACATTACCTAACTACTTCATAAAAACTAAAGGTGATAGTTACTTTTTTTTAACTTTAAAAAAATAATTTAATATTACAATTTTACTTTTTTTAGTTTTTATTAAAAATTTCATAAATCTATTATTTTATATTAAAAAACAAATAATAAATAAGAAGAAAAATAATAATAGAAAACACAAAACAACTTATAAATAAAAAAAAAATCTTTTGAATAGTGATCTAGCAAGTATAGTATACCGAAAAGGGATAGTCAAGGCCACGCCCTACATAGAAGGTGTGGACTATTTTGAGTATATGATAGCGTATTTATGCGCAAACCTTTCATAGAAGGTGAAGTGTATGTGTTCAATAATGCTTACGTAGCCTCTTTTATTAACATTATTTTTTTTTGCCTATATATATATATATATATTAAAAAACAAAGACCACACCCTATAATTTCTCGTACATTAATATACTGAAAAGGAAAAGAAAGGAGGGGAAGGGGGGTGAGTGGCGTCGTCATAACCGCACATTAAAGCATTATATATATATATAATTTGCTAACATGTACCCTCTTATTATTAAGAAAGATCATGTTAGCAATGTGTACCCAAATACTTGGTCAAAAATAACCAGTTTTGCTTTAAAAAAAAAGTTAACTACCAAGATTATTTTTGTAAAATGAAAATTATTAGAATTAAAAAAAAACATTTTCTCTCTCCTCCCTCCCAATCACATTCGTCTCTTTCATTTCTCTCTCCTCTCTCATCTTTCTTCAATCCCCAATCTTCCATCTCCTCACACTATCTCTCATTCTAAATAACATATCATCCAAAGTGTTTCATTCTACCAAGATAATAATTTTACCTTTACTTATCTTTTCACTTTGGTCCATTTATAGGGATGGGTCTTAGGAATAGAAGGTGCTTGACGAAGGAGTGAGGCGGTATGGGGTATTGTCGGCAGTTAAAAGACCCGAACTGACAAGGGCGGCAAGTGATCGCTGGTGCAATAATAGGCATGGACAAGTAGCGGCTCCTGGCAGGTTTCTATGGGAAGGGTACATGAATGAACAGACACGCCGAAAATGAGAGGGTGATCATGAGATGTGTAGGAATGGGACTACATAGTATAGGAAGACTTAAATAAATTGATTGGTACTACCCATATCAACAAGATGCATATTCTTTTCGCTAGCCCATCATATAAGAACTTCATACTTAAGCGTGCTTGACTTGGAGTAATTCTGGGATGGGTGACCTCCCGAGAAGCGTGCGAGTGAGGACAAAGCACGCTGAAAAGACCCGTGTTGATATGTGGGGACAGTTGCAATCCATTTGCCTGCCAAGGATGTTACAAATGGTATCAATACGGCTCCTCTCCCAGTACGGTGTGGTTCGGGGACGAACCAGGCGGAAGCTGGTGGGCATGTAAAACCTGGTCTAACGAGGGCGAGGAGTAATCGCCGGTGCAAGAAGCACAAACAAGGAGCGGCTCTTGGCATGCTTCTAAGGGAGGGGTACATGAATGAACCGACACACCGGAATGAGATGGTGATCTTGAGACTATGGGTCTGTTTGGTAAAACTAACTTATAGCTGTGAGCTTGTAGCTGATAGATGTGAGCTTATAGCTAATAGCTGTGAACCTAGCTTATAGCTGTGGGATTATAGCTGTGAGCTTATAGCTGTATAGCTAGCTTATTGAACTAGAGCTGTTTGGCAAAACTAGTTGTCAACTAATTTAAACATGTTAAATGACTGAAAAGTACATAACATGTAAAATAATAATTAATGTTGACATTCATGTTTCAATGACGATAATACTACACTAGTAGCTTATAAAGAAAGACATATACTTCATTCATATAGATATAAATGATAAAAAAAAATTATAACATTCATAATAATTATTACTAAGTACTACTACACTTTAAACATTTTTATTATTTTTATAAAAATGTCACGGTATCCTTATTAACAATGACACGAAAGAAAGAAGGAAAAACTTTTAGCCTATTGATTGGACATACCGCTTGGACATACCGCCATCACAAAATCACACAAATCCAATCTGAACCAAATTCACAAAATAAAAAAAAATAAAAAAAAATTGAGGATAACAAAAAAGTGAAAGAGAAATTTGATGATCAATGTTGAAATAAATAATATCACATACCTTTATGTCTCTTGAATCAATAGCTAAATATAGGATTTCTTTATGAGTAGTTTTGGTGTGGTGCGTATAGATGTTGAATATATAGAAGGATTCTAGGTTTTTTGGGTTTGAGGGAATAAAGTAAAAAATTTGGGGGGTAATATTAATTTGGGACAAAATAAATAATAATATAATTTAATAAAAAAAGGGTAAAATTGAGATATGATTTACTGAAAGCTCTTATTTTTTTCTCAAAGCTACCTGATGTAGCTTTCTATTTCGGATCTTTTTTATTGAAAAGATGAAATTGTACAGAGATTAACGAGTTCGTAAACTTAATGAAGTCATGGCCTCGAGGGCGTACAAATACCACAAATGTTTCGAATAAAGGTACACCACTAGTTATTATTAGGACTGAGAGTAGGGTGCGCCTTTGTTCGTGAGGACGCCCTTTTCAGTGAAGGTCAGGAATGGTGTTTTCAGAAAGCTGGTGATGGTGGAAAAGCTTCTTGGTGATGGTGGTGGAAAGAGGGAGTGGGTATTTCTGTTATTTTTCTCTGTTTCTCCACTCTTTCCTTAGTCTCTCTTCTGTGCTTTTTCCCTGGTTCAGAGAAAAGAACTCAAGTGTTTTTGGGTTTTGCTTTCAGTGTTTCCCTTTTCTGCTCTCTTCTCCATCGTTGTTTTCCCCCTGACGATGACACCTTTATATAGTGCTCCTTTTACCCGTCGGTTACTCCCTCTTTTCCTTTTACCCTACGGTTCATTCAGCTTTTCCTTCTTTGTTGTTGCTTCCCTCCTCCTTTATCAGATGTCATTTTGTCCTTTTGCCATTTCAAGCTCTCCATTAATGGTTGAGAAAGGGGAGCACACAAGGAATGCCATTTCCGTCTCTCTCTTGGGAAGGGTCTAGATGAGGTGAGCAAAGATTCCTTCCTGGCTTCTTGGGCAAGCTGCACGTGTCATGGGAGTTGGTGGCTCTTTGTCTGCTCGTGCGTTTCTTCGAAGGTGGGGTGCGCCTTCGTGCGCGAATGCATACCTGAGTACGCCCTTCTTCGTCGCCACTTCCCATTTGTAGCTGCTTGTATGTTGTAGATCTGGGCCTGTCTTCGTTGTTGGGCCTTACAATTGGGCCATTATTTTTCTGAGTATCAACAATAGCCCCCTTTGCAACAGAAGGGGTAGGAACTTCCCCTTTTGATGCAAATCCTAGTCTGTCTTTTCTCCTTCCCCTTTCTTCGCTTATTGCTTTCCACGTGTACTTTGAGGGGGAGATTTCACTCTTTCCTACGTTCCCCACTTCTTTTCAAACTACTCCCCATAAACCCTTCAGTTACTTCCACTTACCACTAATCGTTCTTCTTCTCCCTATGCTCCGTTACAGCTCACCATCCTTCCTTTTCCCTCTCTTTTCTTTCCGCTCTCCTTTCCTCCCCTTCGATCTTCTGCCCCCCAGATTGCTTTCGCACACGATGACAAAATCTACAGCTCTGTCGGGTTCTGGGGAAGAGAAGTCCTCTTCTTCTGATGAGGAAAGCCAAATGCAGGGAGAAACCACCGAAGAACATGTCCCTCAGTCTCTTTCCTTTTGCTTTCTAGATGCTCTCCCCCCGCCGCGTTTCGATCTGGTGGAGCAAGGACACCGCCTTTGAGCGCCCGGGGCGCGTGCCAAGCTTCCTTTCCCTCAACCTCCGGAATCCGGTAATCTTTTCTCGGGCCAGTTATCCAAAGCTCTGGTGGTCCCGGAGGGCGCAACACGCCTGTGTTCCAAGCCTTCCTATTCCAAGGAACATTGTAAGTTGGGTCCTTTTCTCCTTCGCTCCCGCCTTGTTTCCTCGGAGTTTCCCTGGGCTGATCTTCATTTCCATGTTAGAGTCACTTCTACAGGTGGTTGGGCAGAATGGGTGGACTACGTTTTTCAACGGGACCCTCCCTTTGTGGAGATTTTGAAACAGGTAGGGATTTTTGATGCTGTGAAGGCGTCCCCTCGCCTAGGTGTGAACAAGAGGGTAGAGGACTTGCATATGTTGCTCCAGCGCTGGTGCTCAGCGACTCATACGTTTCTAACTTCTTGGGGGGAGTTTACCCCAACTTTAGAGGATGTGATTGTTCTGCTGAAACTACCCTCGTTTGGAGATAGCGATCTTGATCTTTCCAGTGTGGACGAGAGCATCATCGGATTGGCTAAGGAGCTCAAGAAGGCTTCTATTGCTAGTGCCAAGTATTCCAAAGATTTGCTCCAGCGAAGGCGCGCTTCTTATGCTGATGGGTCCTCCTCGAAGAAGGTGCGGGGCACAGGGAATCTCGTTCCTCAGGACCAGAAAGTAAGTCAAAGGTCTTCTCTCAAATACACTTTCGCGAATTGGGTGTGCTATTTCTTTGGTGATTTTCATGAGGACAAATTCGTGGGTGGTCCTGTTACCGACCAACGCCTCAAAAGGGCCACCTTTGTTGCTTTTTGGCTTAGCAGATATGTGTTACCCGGGCCTCCCTGGGAATCAGTAAGTTCCTCCATTTTCATCTTTGCTTGCATGCTTGCTGAGGGTATTCGTCTGCCTCTTTCTTCGTTTTACTTGGGTAGTCTCTATGCTCGCCTTGACCAGATATCAAAGCAAATGAAGAATTCCTTTGGTCGCTTTCCTGTCAATTGCTATGTTGACTTGTCTTTTCTGCATTGTTTTTTATTCGAACGCTTTCCTTCGTATGGTCCAGTTAGATTCCTTCCTGAAATTGCTTCTGATGCTAATGCTAACGCCCTAGAACCGCGTTTATGGTGCTGGTACTTGGGTAAGCCAAGGCGTCACCTTGTACAGATTATTGATCACGAGAAAAGCTTTGCTTTCAGACCCTACCTGGGCGACTTCCTGCTTGGTGGGGAGAAATTGCATCCTTTATATCAGGAGGATGCCTTGGGTCTCCAGAATGATCTTGCTGCAAGAACTGAGGGCATGTTTGACCTGTGGAAGTTGATCTTAACTGGGCGCTTCCTCCCGGGTTTTGCAACCATGGATAACAAGAGCGCGCATGGCGGGGCTCTCTGACCCTTTGTTTATAGGCTGAGGAAACCACAATTGGTGGTTGGAGAGACAAAGGAACCCTAGGAATACACCTAGAAGGGGGGGTTGAATAGGTGTACAAGATACCTTGAAAGATTTTCGAACGAAACAAATCTAAACAATCAAAACAAATGATTTTTGCAAATTCTACAGCACTTAATCGATTAACCTGCAATTTACTCGAGTAGTACTCGATTAAACTTGAACTTAATCGATTAAATATGACAGAAAACAGAAAAATCAATTTTTCATTCGAATACGAAAATCAATCAATTCACATGCAAGATCAGAGATTCAGCAGAAATGATTAACACCTATATTCTTATTGATTAACCTAGTTATGAAAATGATTTTCCCTTTATCAATTTGAACAATTAAAGATTCAATTCAATCAATTATGAAAATCAATCTTTCTAGGTTTTCAACCAAGAACGCAATCAAATGACTTGAATATAAAGAGTAAGGGTTTAGAGATACGACATAGTGATTTATCCTGGTTCACTTTCATCCGCTTGAAAGCTACATCCAGTCCCCTCTTCAACCAAGAGAGATTCTTCACTATGAGGAATTAGAGTTCTCAAATTACAAGTGATTGCCTCACAAGACTTCCTTCTTGCTAGCTTACAAGAGATAACCGACACCCTTGCCTTGTAATCCTATTGATCTTCTCTCTAATCTAACCTCTACCCCTTGTTGATAATCGACACAACAAGTCTTCAATTGCTTGATGATAATCCACACATCAAGGCTTCTCCTTGCTTGATTCACAACCAAGACTTCTTCTTCTTCTTCAATGAACGTTGCTTGATGATAAAATCGACACACCAAGACTTCTTGTTTGTTGTAGTGGCTTGCCTTCTTGCAAAGATTACAACACAATAGAAAACACAAAACAATCCTATGAATCTCAATCAAGAGTTATGACAATTCACCATAAGAGATTCAAAGGTTCTTGATCAAAGAATATGAAAATATGAGAACTTTGATCTTTAGAAAATGAGAGAGAATAGAGTGGCTTGATTCTTTGTAAAACTTGTATGAAATGATTCTAATTGATCACAAATAATAGGAAAAGGTTTATAAAGAATACCCAAAAGTTGTAGCACTTGAAAACTGATTTTGAGAAGTGAAAATCGTATTTTAAAAATCAGTTCAGCAGTACTTAATCGATTAAGCAAGTCGTGTACTCGAGTAGTACTCGATTAAGTTAATCACTTAATCGATTAAGTTGGTACTGCACATGTTCAAAACTTGTTTTCTTAAAATCCAACCTTTCCTTTAAAACCTTTAAGCCACCTATTGATTCTAGGTTAAGTGAAAACTCAAATTATGATTTAATCATGACTTATGAATGAGATTCACTACCCTCTATAATAATCTACCCAAATAAAAAACCTATGAAGCTTGAGAGGCAAAAGATAAAAGAAATACAAATACACTCAAACTTAGGTCTTCATGAGCTTGCTTTCTCTCTTCTTCATTTGATGTTTGTTGTTGCTTGTTGAGCTTGAAACTTGATCAACACATGTAGCTTGTTCAAAAACACTTTGTCATTATCAAAACATTCATCATGTTCATCATGGAACTAACAATCTCCCCCTTTTTTGAAAATGACAACCCATGTTTTGAAATCGCTTGAAGTTGTTGATGCTTGAAACATTTGATCACTTGAGAAGACTCTTTCTCCCCCTCAATCAATGCTATAACACTTGAATCCAATTGAGATAGAAGCTTGATTCTCCCCCTATCTTAAACAACTTAGCTCAACCTACATAAAAACAACAAAACAACCTTTCTCCAAATATAATATCATATTTCTCCCATGTTTCAAAACATACCATTTCTCCCTCTTTGAGAAACATTTCATTCAATTCAACATTTCATTCAATTCAAAACATCATATTTCTCCCCCTTTGGCATTATCAAAAAGTAATATATACCAATTGAAATATAAGATCTAAGCCAAGGTAAGAAATCAATGATCATTTCTTCACAACATTGATACCAATTGAACAAATACAATAGAGCTTTACTTTGAAATGTGATATCAATTGGTAAGAGAATATAACAATGAAATATAATACCAATTGAGAACTAAAAAGATCATAATATCACTTAACAAAGAAGATATCAATTGTAAAGAAGAATCAATAATCACAAAAGCATGATAATCAACTAATAATCTCTCAATGATACAAATTGAATTAACTAAACATTTATAAAAGTAATATCAATTGAGAAGATACCAATTAAGATAATATATCAATATCAAATATTACCACTTTGAGATGCAAGTGTGATACCAATTGAAGATGTGAATATAGACATTCATAGTTGAGACCAATTGAGAACATGTGTCATTCATTTGCATCTTCAATCAAACCTACAAAACAATCATGCTTTGCTTTTTGGTATCCAAATGGTTTTGGATCCATTTTTGTTAGTGTAGGGACTTTCACCCTTTTTCATCCAAACAAAATTTCCTTTAGATATACCATGCACTTTAACATAACACACATTTGAAGTATGTCCATGAGTACCACAATAGAAACATGTTGGAGGATTTGAAAAATCAACTTTAGAAAAATCAACAACATTTCTATGAGATTTACTCTTAGCATTAGTATAACCCAAACCAAACTTGTTTGAATTTTCTCTTTGAAAATTTAACAATGTGCGCAATCTAATATCACAAATGGTGAAACTTGCAAGCTTATTTTTCAAAATAGCATTTTCATCCTTGAGCAACTTGCAATTCTCACAATCAACCACAATATTCAATCTACTAGCACAATCACAAGAAGAACTAGCATATATAAGATCAAGAGTTTCATTTTCAAGATTAAGCTCATCAACTTGTTTTTGAAGATCTAAAATCTCTTTTTGATGTTTCAAAATGAGCTTCTTTCTTTCAATGTTTTTCAAAGCTAGTTTTTCAAGTTGTTCATACATTTCTTCATAAGCATTATGTAACAATTCATATTTAGAAGAAATTTCGGATTTAGATTCACTTACATTGCTATCCTCGCTTTGATAACTTGATTCATCATTTGAACTTTGTTCTTCATCATCTACTAGAGTTATCAAGTTGAGACAAGCGGCTTCTTCATCATCCGATGAACTACTCGATGTGCTTTTCTTGTTATCTTCATCACTATCCCAAACTATGTATGCTCTTTTAGATTTAGAATTTTTCTTGTCTTTCTCTTTCTTCTTGAGATACTTAGAGCATGAGTACTTGAGATGACCGGGCTTTCCACATTCATGGCAAACTACACCTTCTTTTGAAGTTTTGGTCTTATAGTGTGGAGAATCCTTCTCTTTACTTTTGTCCTTGTTCAACCTTCATTTTCTCCTTAGAAACTTGTCAAACTCTTTTAACAAAAGTTTCATGTCTTTTTCATCAACATCGGAATCGGAATCTTCACTATCATCATCATCGGAACTATCTTTCTTTTTATATGCACTTTTGACTCTAAGAGCAAGTCCTTTCCTTGATTTGTTCTTATCCGACTCTTCATTGATACTTAATCGTCCAAGCTCCATTTCATGTTCTTGAAGCTTTCCGAAAAGTGTTGCTAGATCCATAGCATCCAAATTTTTAGATTCAACAATAGCCGTTACTTTTGGTTGCCAATTCCTGTCTAAACATCTCAACACTTTGTTAGAAAGTTCACCTTGAAGAAAAGTTTTACCAAGAGCAAGTAAATGATTTATAATGTGAGTAAAACGCTTTTGCATATCATTTATAGATTCATTTGGAAGCATATGAAACAATTCATAATCACGCATTAAGGCATTCAATCTAGCTCTCCTAACCTCACTAGTTCCTTCATGAGTCACTTGTAAAGTGTCCCACATTTCTTTGGCACTAGAACATTGGGAAACTCTAAAGAACTCGTCATAGGACAAGGCGGAGGTGATGATATTCTTAGCCTTATAGTCATATTGTACTTTCTTTCTATCATCATCCTTCCACTTATCCTCGGGGATCAATTGTTCTACACCTTCAACTAAACTAGAGGGGATATGAGGACCTTTTTCAACTACTTTCCAAATTTCACTATCTATGGCTTGGATAAAGATTTTCATTCTAACTTTCCAATATGCATAGCCTTCTCCGGCAAACAATGGAGGACGACTTATTGAAGCACCTTCACCACCAAAGGGATTCATGGAACCCATTGCGATTTTCTTAAAGGATCTTTACGAAAAAGCTCTTATGCTCGTGTCTTTCGACCGAGCTCTGATACCAATTGAGGAAACCGCAATTGGTGGTTGGAGAGACAAAGGAACCCTAGGAATACACCTAGAAGGGGGGGTTGAATAGGTGTACAAGATACCTTGAAAGATTTTCGAACGAAACAAATCTAAACAATCAAAACAAATGATTTTTGCAAATTCTACAGCACTTAATCGATTAACCTGCAATTTACTCGAGTAGTACTCGATTAAACTTGAACTTAATCGATTAAATATGACAGAAAACAGAAAAATCAATTTTTCATTCGAATACGAAAATCAATCAATTCACATGCAAGATCAGAGATTCAGCAGAAATGATTAACACCTATATTCTTATTGATTAACCTAGTTATGAAAATGATTTTCCCTTTATCAATTTGAACAATTAAAGATTCAATTCAATCAATTATGAAAATCAATCTTTCTAGGTTTTCAACCAAGAACGCAATCAAATGACTTGAATATAAAGAGTAAGGGTTTAGAGATACGACATAGTGATTTATCCTGGTTCACTTTCATCCGCTTGAAAGCTACATCCAGTCCCCTCTTCAACCAAGAGAGATTCTTCACTATGAGGAATTAGAGTTCTCAAATTACAAGTGATTGCCTCACAAGACTTCCTTCTTGCTAGCTTACAAGAGATAACCGACACCCTTGCCTTGTAATCCTATTGATCTTCTCTCTAATCTAACCTCTACCCCTTGTTGATAATCGACACAACAAGTCTTCAATTGCTTGATGATAATCCACACATCAAGGCTTCTCCTTGCTTGATTCACAACCAAGACTTCTTCTTCTTCAATGAACGTTGCTTGATGATAAAATCGACACACCAAGACTTCTTGTTTGTTGTAGTGGCTTGCCTTCTTGCAAAGATTACAACACAATAGAAAACACAAAACAATCCTATGAATCTCAATCAAGAGTTATGACAATTCACCATAAGAGATTCAAAGGTTCTTGATCAAAGAATATGAAAATATGAGAACTTTGATCTTTAGAAAATGAGAGAGAATAGAGTGGCTTGATTCTTTGTAAAACTTGTATGAAATGATTCTAATTGATCACAAATAATAGGAAAAGGTTTATAAAGAATACCCAAAAGTTGTAGCACTTGAAAACTGATTTTGAGAAGTGAAAATCGTATTTTAAAAATCAGTTCAACAGTACTTAATCGATTAAGCAAGTCGTGTACTCGAGTAGTACTCGATTAAGTTAATCACTTAATCGATTAAGTTGGTACTGCACATGTTCAAAACTTGTTTTCTTAAAATCCAACCTTTCCTTTAAAACCTTTAAGCCACCTATTGATTCTAGGTTAAGTGAAAACTCAAATTATGATTTAATCATGACTTATGAATGAGATTCACTACCCTCTATAATAATCTACCCAAATAAAAAACCTATGAAGCTTGAGAGGCAAAAGATAAAAGAAATACAAATACACTCAAACTTAGGTCTTCATGAGCTTGCTTTCTCTCTTCTTCATTTGATGTTTGTTGTTGCTTGTTGAGCTTGAAACTTGATCAACACATGTAGCTTGTTCAAAAACACTTTGTCATTATCAAAACATTCATCATGTTCATCATGGAACTAACATAGGCCAGATCGCGTTGCTAGACAGTTTGGGCGTGACCAGCCCCCTTGTCCTCTTTTCATGGATTCTGTTGACGTGGAAACTTCCCTTCAGTCCACTCTCTTTGGTTCGACGCCTTCTCCTGTCCCAATAGTTCACATTCCTCCCCTTCATGTTGGCGGGGTTGTGCGTGTTTGGCTAACTTCTCATAGTGACATACTTCAACATTTGTAGAGTTTCGAGAGCACCCCAAGTACTGTCACCACTCCCTTGGTCCCCATAGTGCACAATGATCCTTTCTACTCTACTTCTATTAAAAAGACCGTCAACAAAGGTACACTCTAATCTTATAACGTGTCCTTTTTGCTTTGGTATTTTGTTTATCATCAACGTTTCTGACTGTATTTTACTCCAGCCGAAAAGGAACCACCGGCACCTCGCAAGCGCAAGGCTCCGGCGACCCCTTCCTCCAGTGCTTCTGCCCAAAAGAAAGGTAACACCAAACTTCTTTCTTCCAATCCCCCTGCCTCTAAATCTTCCTCTCAGCCCAAAGGGAGATCTGCCGCCGTTTCTTCTCAAGGCAAAAGCTCCACGCCTGTCCCTTCACGGCGTTCTATCCGTCTTCGCGCCCAGGCTGCTCCTTCCGTTCCTTCTTCTCCTGCCCTCGTAAACTTAGACAGAGACAAAGGGATTGCTTTTGGGGCTTCCATTCGGGCCTTCTATTCTACCTCTTCTGGCAAGAGCGATTCCAACGAGAGCTCAAAGACTTCTACTTCTGAGGGCGATGCTGCTCAAAGTAAAGGTTCTCCAAAATCTACCGCTCCGTCCTCCACACAGGGTTCGCTTACTTGTCTTCAACAATTCGCTTTGACCTCTTGCTTCTTTCTTCTCCTTTTCCCCTGGTTCCCTTTATGCATTTGTTTCTTTCGCTGGCTTACCCCCTTTCGATGAGTGCGCTGATTACTATTTATTTGGCTGTTTTTTCTTTGTAGGTCCTTCTAAGGCGGACGGTAAGCAGTCTCCGGCGCTTTCCTCTCGAGCTTCTCAGAACGTCCAAGCTCCCTCAGGTCTCCTTCTGTTCCTTCCTTTACTGCCCAAGAGACTCCTTCGCTTTCTCTCAAGGCCGCCACTGCTCAAGGGGGGGCTGTGCCTACTGGTTTCGCCACTTACGTGCCATTCAGTAGGGTAAGCAGCCTCCTAAATGTGCAGCCACTTATGGCTATTCTGGCTCCCGATCCTCCAACCAACGTGGCCCCTGTCACCGTGGGTGAAAATAATCCTGCAACAGATCTGGTGCCCTTCATTCCTAAGGACCCCTCCACCGAGCCCCCCCGTTTTGGTCCAGGAACAGCTCGACATTGTTGATCTTATTGCTGAGGATACTCTTGATCCTGCGGTCGAGGTGGTCACAGGGAATGAGGCTGACTCCGCTATTCCTGAAGGTGAGGACCTTGCGGCCAAGGTCGCCGTTGTGCAAGATGTTGCTCCTGTCGTTGAGACAGCTGCTGATACTGCTTTCGAAGGGAGCGCCGTTCCTGCTATGGACCCGCCTGTGGAGGACGAGGGAAGTTCTAGTTCTAACTCCATGGGAACGCCCTCAGGGAAGTCTCCGAAGGAGGCTGCCGTCGAGACTCCTTCTTCATGTAAGCGTTGCTTTCTATTGCGTATTTTGATTGGCATCCTTCTTGTTCTTCATCACTTTATATTCCTCTTGCAGCTTTCTTATCTGTTCGCTCTCCCGACGCTGCGGATGAGGCTAATATGGCGCTGATCAGTTCTTTTATGGAGGCACATCCTGGATTGCAACCGCCTAGTGACTTGCTTCCACGCATCTTTAAGGAGAGCGGCACGCAAACTCTACTGAAGCTAGTCAAATTCATTTCTTCTTGCAATGTTGACGCCTTGTCATGGGATGACAAAGCTCTGCTGCTGGATTGCTTACGTTCCTTGGAACTCCTTCATTTTTCTGGCTCTTGGTTAGATTCTGCCATCGCGGTGATAGAACGACAACGCCCTCTCTTCGATATGCGTGCGATTGAGGATTAGGAGAAAGCTTTGCTGGAGAGGCGTGCTTTGGCTACTGCTCTGGTGGAAGAGCTTTCCTCTAAGTTGGCGAACGCCAACTCCAAATTGTCTAGCGTCAACAGTGAGCTTGACCAAATTGCTGCTAGCAAGAAGGCCTATGAAGATGCCTGCAAATCTGTTGCCTTGAGCACCCTTTTCTAGGACATTGCTTTGTACCAGACCATGTTTTACGACGTTGTTATAGTGTTGCCCTGCTTTCCCTGTACTTCTTTTAGGTTGCATTTCAGATTCGTTTTGTTGTTTCCTTGACTTTGAGCCCCTTGATTTTTGGGCTCTTGTTGATCATGTTTCCTTAGCTTTTCCTCGGGTAGTGTGTACCTCCTGCTAAAAACTCATTGCTTGTTACATTTCGACTTGCGTGTTTCTGTGTACTTCACGTTTCCTTAGGTGTTGATTTTTTGCGATTCTTCTTTTCTCACAACACTCGTATGCATGAGTCATCATTGATAATGGCTCCTGACGCCGAACCTTTTCAAGATGTGCATTGGGCACGTTTTCCTTCCCTCAGGGTGCGCATTGGGCACATTTTTCTTTTGAGGGTGCACATTAGGCACACTTTTCTTTGAAGGTGCTCGTTGGGCACACTCTTTTTCTTCTTGAGGGTGCACATTAGGCACACTTTTCTTTTGAAGGGTGCTCGTTGGGCACGCCTTTCTCTTCTTGAGGGTGCACATTCGGCACACTTTTCTTTTGAAGGGTGCTCGTTGGGCACACCTTTCTCTTCTTGAGGGTACACATTGGGCACACTTTTCTTTTGAAGGGTGCTCGTTGGGCACACCTTTCTCTTCTTGAGGGTGCACATTGGGCACACTTTTCTTTTGAAGGTGCTCGTTGGGCACACTTTCTTTTCCTCAAGGGCGCACATTGGGCACACTTTTCTTTTGAGGGTGCACATAAGGCACACTTTTCTTTGAAGGTGCTCGTTGGGCACACTCTTTTTCTTCTTGAGGGTGCACATTAGGCACACTTTTCTTTTGGCACACTTTTCTTTTGAAGGGTGCTCGTTGGGCACGCCTTTCTCTTCTTGAGGGTGCACATTAGGCACACTTTTCTTTTGAAGGGTGCTCGTTGGGCACACCTTCTTTTCCTCAAGGGTGCACATTGGGCACACTTTGTTTTGCTATTTTCAAACTAACGGGTCACCCTAGATCTTTCGTTAGCCAACCTCTTTCTGCTACAGATTTTCCGCCCGCGTTTAAGACTAGCGCCCTTGTTTCCGGGGACCTTTTCTAGTCTCGCGATATGGCGTACTTCGCCCGCGTTTGATCCCGGAAATTTGTTTTCAGAGAGGTCTATCCGGGTGCCGCGATAAGGCGTCATATGCCCGCGGTACGATCAACCATCTTCGGTTTTACTGCCACGGCTCTTTTCGAGATATCCCTAGGCGTCGGATCTCACGATTGGCTTTTGGCTCTTTCTTTTGAGAGCATTCTCATACGGATGTCATGCACACACCCCTTTTTTTTTCTCTTTTCTCCCCCACATATTATCATTACTAATTCTGAAGCAGAGCTTTCATTTAAAACAGAGTAATTCAAGAAACGTTTTCGTGAGTTCAAAGCATTTTCATTAATTTTCACAGGATGAGGTACATATTTCCTTTCAAAAGAGAGTCACCGAGAGGAATCAAAAATACTTTTCCTTTTCACAACAGGCTAAGCATAATATTTCTTAATGTATTTGAAATTTAAAGGTCCTACTTTTCTTTGGGTGTTTGGGTCAAGCAAA
Organism: Crotalaria pallida; assembly: GCA_037953625.1. NCBI lineage: Eukaryota > Viridiplantae > Streptophyta > Magnoliopsida > Fabales > Fabaceae > Crotalaria > Crotalaria pallida. The sequence goes on from CM075655.1 coordinate 96,966,533, forward strand.
AGACAATACCCATTAGGATGCGCCTCCTGTACGATGTATGGCCCCTCCCACTTGGGCATCCACTTGCTGGTGTGAATAGTCCGCATGACCGCATCCGTCGCCTTCAGAACAAGCTCGCCCTTAGCAAACATCCGTGGCCTTACCATCTTTTCATAAGATAGCATGACAGCCCTCTGGTGCTTGAGAAACTCTTCATGTGCCCTGTCCCTGGCGCCTTCCAATGCTGCTTGCCTGTTCTCCGTGCCAGTTCCGTTTTGCGCTATCATTCGGGCAGAGGGAACCATCATTTCTGAAGGCAGCGTCGCTTCGGCTCCGTAGACCAGGGAGAACGGCGTTGCTTTTGTCGAGCCATGTTTGGTCACGCGATACGCCCAAAGAGCGAGCGGCAAATACTCACTCCATTCGGTAGGCGCGTCTTCCACTGTCTTAGCCAAAAATCTTGATGAGGATCTTATTAGTGGATTCCGCTTGACCGTTGGACTGGGGGTAGAAGGGAGTGGACCTGTGGTGTGTTATTCCGTACTCTTCCGTGACTTGCTCCACCTTCTTGTTGATGAAATGGGTTCCATTGTCCAACACTATTTTCTTTGGTAATCCGAAACGGCATATGATGTGTTCTTTGATGAATTGCACCGTGGTGTCTGCATCTGCCTTTTTGCATGCTATCGCCTCGACCCACTTGGTGAAGTGATCTGTCGCCGCAAGGATCCACTTCTTTCCTCTAGACGGCTGGTCGACTGGGCCTACGAAATCCATTGCCCATGTGTGGAATGGATAAGGCCAACTAAGTCCTTTCATGGCTAAGGCGGGTGCATGGATCTTGTTGTCATGCTTCTGACACTGTACGCACTTCCTGGCGAAATCAAAGGAGTCTTCCTTCATGTTTGGCCAGTAGTAGCCAATCCTTAGTAACTCGTTCCAAAGTGACTTCCACCCTTGATGTCTCCCGCAAGACCCTCCGTGCACCTCTTTCATGACTTTGACTTGATCCTCCTTGCCAATACATCTGAAAACGCTTCCAGCGAAGTTCCTTTTGAACAGTTCACCTTTCTCCAAGAAATAATGCTCTGACCTCCTCTTTACCCTTTCTGCCTCCATGTAGTCCTCCGGGAGGATGCCGCTTTCTAGATATTCTTGTATAGGCCTGGCCCAATCCTCCTCAACCAGATGAACTTCAAGTTCTTCTCTAGCGTCCCGACATCGATAACACGCCCTTTGGAGCAGATCGTAGTGCGCCTTCATGTTAGGCCAGAAGACCCCTATCCTCTGCATCCTCCTGTACAAACCAGGGCCTATCTGCCCACAGATGCTATCATGTAGCCTTGTCATCTTCTGGACCCCTTCTTCCTCATTGACACACTTCATGAGCAAACCGTCAGCACTCCTTTTATACAGTCCCCCATTTAGGAGGCAAAAATCTCTGGTTGCCTTTGTTAGTGCTTTGCCGCGGAGTTCTTCCATGATCGGATTCCTCCAATCCTCTCTTGCCTGGCTTTCCTGTACGCCATTTTGGGTTTCGGGTTGGTATGCTTTCCTGAAGTGTACCAAATGCTCTCCCTCAGTCATAACCGCCTTGCTTCCCAAGGTGGCCAGGGCGTCGGCCTTTCTGTTTTCTGCCCTCGGTACATGCTCAAGAGACTCTATTTTAAATCTGGCTAAAGCTTGTTGTGCCCTTTCCCTGCATAGCGCTAGGGATGTCTCCTTTACACCGTACTCACCCTTTAATTGCCTTACCACTAGATTTGAGTCTCCTTTGATAATGATTCTTTGAATTCCTAACTCTTCTGCCATATCGAGTCCTAGCAATAGAGCCTCGTACTCAGCCTCATTGTTGGTGCATTTGAACTCAAGCTGGAAAGCAAAAGCCAACTCCTCTCCTCTTTCATTCGTCAAAGTGACCCCGACACCGCCTTTGGGTGATGAAGGCATACCGTCGAACATCAGCTTCCATACTTCAGGTTTCTCGCACATGTTGACAGGCTCAACATCTTCCTCCTCGCCTTGTGCAGTGCAGATGGACATCAGGTCCGCCAAAGCTTGGTTTTTCAATGCAGTAGGCGTCACCAAAACTATTTCATATTCAGCTGGGGTGAGCGCCCACTTGCTTATCCTTCCTGTGAGAACAACATCTTGCAGCAAATACTTGACCCCTGCAGCCTTGCTCACCACATGAATGGTGTGCGCCTGGAAATAGTGGCGGTACTTCTAGGAGGCGTACACCAGAGCCAAACACTGCTTTTCCTGGGCGGAGTACCTGGTCTCTGCCCCCTTTAACATCCTGCTCCAATAGGTGACAGGGCGTTCTGTCCCTTCAACCTCTTGCGCAAAGAGTCCGTTTACTACTATTTGGGTCACGACTATGTACACTCTGAGCGGTACCCCTTTCTGCGGCGGTATCATCACTGGAGGTGACGCCAGGACTTTCTTGATTCTTTCAAAGGCGTCTTGGTGTGCCTCCTCCCATTTGAAAATCTCCTTTCCTTTGAGAAGTCCCCTCATGGGTCCCATCAACTCTCCCAAAGCTGGTACGAATCTGCGGATATATCCTAGTTTGCCCATTATCTGCTGCAACTCCTTCTTGGTACGGGGCGGCCTCATTTCTCTTACCACCTTGACCTTCCTTGCATCGGCTGAGACGCCTTCTTTATGGACCTTGAATCCCAAGAAATCTCCAGAGGAAACCCCGAACTTGCACTTGAGAGGGTTCATCCTCAGCTTGTATCTTTTACACCTGATAAAGACGGCTCTCAGATGTTCCAAGTGTTGTTCCTTCTTTATTGACTTGACCACTATATCATCAACGAAATCTTCTATGGTGTCATGTATCATGTCATGGAAGATCGCCATCATCGCCCTCTGATATGTTGCCCCGGCGTTCTTGAGTCCGAACGGCATAACCACATAGAAGAAGTTTCCTACTGGTGTCCTGAAAGCGGTTTTTCTTCATCTCCCTCTGCCATTCTTATCTGGTTGTAACCGCTGAACCCATCCATGAAGGAGAAGCGCTCATGTTTTGTCGTTGCATCCACCATGCTGTCAATAAGGGGCAGCGGGAAATCATCCTTAAGGCATGCCCTGTTTAGGTCTCTGAAATCCACGCAACACCTGATTTGTCCATTCTTCTTCACGTGGACTATGTTGGCCAACCAGGTTGGGTGTTGTATGGGCTTAATGAAACATGCCCTTAATGACTTCTCGACTTCATCTTTGATTGCCTTTTCAATTTCTGGACTGAACTTCCTGGGTGGCTGCTTTACCGGTACGGCGTCGGCTTTCACTGCCAAGTTGTGTGTCACTAGTCTGGGGCTGAGCCCCGGCATTTCTTCGTACCCCCAGGCGAACACTTCTCGAAACTCTTTCAAGAGGGCGATCAATTCTGCTTTTTCTGAGTGAGCGAGCGAAGAGGCGATGAAAAGTGGCCTGTGCTCGCCTTCTTCACCCACATTGACTTCCTCTAGTTGTTCTGGATCATCGGCTTCATTCCCTTTTTCCTGAGCATGCATAACCTCCTCCTTCGAAGCAAACCTGGCTTCCCCCTTTATGACGCTCATGAGGGTGGGGCTAGCCAAGTCTCTTAGTGCAGGCTTGGCTGACCCCGCGATTTCCTAGAGGATGACCCACCTGGATCCTCCATGAGGAAGGTGCTACTTCTATAACTTGAGCTTAGTTCTCGATCCTGATCCCTGCGTGCCTTCTGGCTGACGAAGTCTTTTGAACACTGATACCCTTTTCTCTGACTCTTCAATCTTTTCTTTCCTCTTAAGTTGCACCTTCGATTCTCTTCCTATCCCAGTAACTCTTGGAGGGGCCAGTTCATCGAATGCTGACGCATCGATCATGTGTAATTTTGACGCTTCAAAAGGCGCCTTTATTGCTGGAATCTCGATGTCCTACCCCTTGTACATGGATTTCACGCACTGGTGCAGCGTGGAAGGGATACACCTATGCAAGTGGATCCAAGGGCGACCTAACAGGATATGGTAGCTGGGGTCCCCATCTACGATGTGGAAGGTGTTTAGTGTCTTGATGGGCCCTACTTCGAGGTTGATTACAACGCACGCCCTTGCCGTAACCAAGCCCAATGCGGTTTCCATTTTCTTGAGCCTTTCCTTGGGTATTCCTAGTTTGGCAAAGATGTAGGTAGAAATGATGTTTACCCCTGAACCGTTGTCTATGAGGGCGTGTCTCACGCGTACTCCTTCGACCACGGCTTCCACATATAACGGCCTGTTGTGACAGAATCCTGGGCGGGATTGCTGTGGCTCCTTGAACATCACCGTCGGAAGCGTGTGCCTTGGCCACCCTGGTTGCTGGTACGAGTGCAGTGCTGGTGTTGCCGTCTTTCCTTACTATTACGTCTGCCAAAGCGTGTGCCGCTTCGTTTCTCACTTCCGCTCCCAACCTTAACTGGTCAAATAAGGCTCTGAAACCCCTAGTCTTCACGAGTCCCCTTCTCAGCTCTTCCTCTACCATCTCTTCTTCTTCGATTTCCTCTAGGAGGTCGTCTCCGCCGGACAGAATGACATTCACATCATGTCTAGGCAGAGGGCGCACGCCCAGGTTTTCTTCTGTGGCGCCCTCAGGTAGCAACACCTTTCCGGCTGCCAATTGTTTCGAGAAAACATCTTTGATCATGTAACAATCCATGGTGCCGTGACTCCTTTGCCTATGCAGTATACAGAACTCAGAGTCTTCATATTCCTGACGGGTCAACGGACGCTTTTCTATCCTCTCGGTGAGAACGCCTTCCTTCAGCCACTCCTCCACCAGCTGGTACGCGAGCTCTCTGGATATTGGGAGTTTCGTTGGAGGCTCCCTCTTCTCATAACTTCTTGGAGGCGGCATGACCCTATAACTCCTCTTTCTCCTATCATCCACGGCGTTTACATCGAAAATAGCCTGTTCCTTAGTTCTTTTTCCTTGCCTTCTCATTGCCTCCGAGACATCAAGCGCCCTCCCTAGCAGCTCTGAAAAGGTAGTGATTTTACTGAGCGCTAGGAATATCTGCGATCCGTCTTCGATGCTCTTGATGCATCCATAGACCAGGTCCGCCTCGGGTAGGGTTTCTTTGCAATGGAGCGCTCTGTCTCTGTACCGTTTGATGAAGGGCACCAGACCCTCTCCTGCCCGTTGCCTGACATGCCCAAGGTCCATGATGTCGATGGCGCCTTCTTCTTCCAGGAACTTATTGCAAAATTCCATGGTCATATCTTCCCAGGTGCGGATGGAAGCTGGTCGTAGCTTAGAATACCAAGTAAAAGCACGCCCAGTACGGGATTTTGAAAACTCCCTAAGCCTCAAATAGTGGTCTGCGCTATAAATCCCCAGATCATCTACATAAGTCATTAGGTTCTCTCGTGCACTTCCGGTCCCATCAAATTTTTGGAAAGTAGGGGGCGCATACCCTGGGGGATAACGATAAGCAACTACGTCAGCAGTAAAAGGAGGGTTTAAGTCTAGTACCAGGTTGTTTCCTTCCTTATGCGCTTGGAGAATGCGCTTCAGTTCTGCTTGTGTCATAGGGGCATCTTCCATGCTGCCTCGTTCCCCGCGCGTTTCGTGCCGAAGCTCGCTTTCCAGCCTCGCTCTTGTTTTAGCTAGCTCTGCTTCCCTGCGCGCCTCCTCTTCTTCCCTTAGTCTCACGCTCAGGGCCTCGTTTTCCTCTTTCGTCTTTACGGTCTGCGCTTTGTATTTCGCTACCATGTCAGCCCACACGCTCTGGTTAGACATCAGGGAACTGAGGATCGCAGTCGGTATCACCACCTGAGCATTTTGATCTCCTTCTACATGAGGGATTTTGACGTGGCTCACCCTTTCTCTTTCGCTGCTGGGTTCCTCTTCAGGGAGCTCTTGGTCATCTGGCGTCATCACTCCCCTGGTTGGCTGGGCTAAAGTTCAGCCTCCTGACACCCAGAGTGAATCCTGGATTCATCAGCGCAGAGATCGAGGCCTGAGTCGGAGGGGTCGCCTTTGTCGCAGCACCCCCGATGAACACCTTCTAGATGTTGCCATTTCTATTTCCTTCACTACTGGAAGCCATAACTTCCCCAGCGGAGTCACCAAATTGTTTCGGATCTTTTTTATTGAAAAGATGAAATTGTACAGAGATTAACGGGTTCGTAAACTTAATGAAGTCATGGCCTCGAGGGCGTACAAATACCACAGATGTTTCGAATAAAGGTACACCACTAGTTATTATTAGGACTGAGAGTAGGGTGCGCCTTTGTTCGTGAGGATGCCCTTTTCAGTGAAGGTCAGGAATGGTGTTTTCAGAAAGCTGGTGATGGTGGGAAAGCTTCTTGGTGATGGTGGTGGAAAGAGGGAGTGGGTATTTCTGTTATTTTTCTCTGTTTCTCCACTCTTTCCTTAGTCTCTCTTCTGTGCTCTTTCCGTGGTTCAGAGAAAAGAACTCAAGTGTTTTTGGGTTTTGCTTTCAGTGTTTCCCTTTTGTGCTCTCTTCTCCGTTGTTGTTTTCCCCCTGACGATGGCACCTTTATATAGTGCTCCTTTTACCCGTCGGTTACTCCCCCTTTTCCTTTTACCCTACGGTTCATTCAGCTTTTCCTTCTTTGTTGCTGCTTCCCTCCTCCTTTATCAGATGCCATTTTGTCCTTTTGCCTTTTCAAGCTCTCCATTAATGGCTGAGAAAGGGGAGCACACAAGGAATGCCATTTCCGTCTCTCTCTTGGGAAGGGTCTAGATGAGGTGAGCAAAGATTCCTTCCTGGCTTCTTGGGCAAGCTGCACGTGTCATGGGAGTTGGTGGCTCTTTGTCTGCTCGTGCGTTTCTTCGAAGGTGGGGTGCGCCTTCGTGCGTGAATGCATACCTGAGTACGCCCTTCTTCGTCGCCACTTCCCATTTGTAGCTGCTTGTATGTTGCGGATCTGGGCCTGTCTTCGTTGTTGGGCCTTACAATTGGGCCATTATTTTTCTGAGCATCAACACTTTCTAAAAGCTAGCTTTCAAAAGCTATAAGCTTCCTTTTTGAAAGCTATATGCTTCTTTTATTTTTTGTTCACCAAACAGCTCTAGTAGCTTATTGAGCAAATCAATAAGCTAAAAGCTACTAGATAAGCTATAAGCTTGTCATACCAAACACACTCTATGTAGGAATGAGACTACATAGTACAATAAGCCTTAAATGAATTTATTGGTACTACCCATATCAACAAGATGCGATGTTACAACAGTGGGCGGTGGAAAAAAGGGAGAAGTGAAGAGAGATGGTATAAGAGGTTAGAAAATTTGAGGGCGGGGATATTTGTTTTTTTTTAATATTAAAAAAACGAAAATATTAAAATAACCTTGATTACAAAAATTCATTCCTAGTTTCCTACAAAATAAAGGAGTATTTTTGTCTAAAATAATATGGTGTACAGTGCTAATATGTTCCAAATTAAAAAGAAGGTTACGAATGTAAGCAAACCCAATATATATATATATATATATATATATATATATATATATATTATGATTTATAAAAGCATTCTAATTATCTTATATCTTATCAAATGGGGTTCAATCCCTAACTCTTGTGAATATAAAGAATTTCAATTGAGAGGATCACCCCCGAAAGTGTCGAACCGTACCCAAAAAATAAGTTAATTTGCTCGCATCGATGGATATCTGGGAAACCCAAAAAAAAAATTAGGATATGATATCACACTAACAAACAAGATTAATAGTTAAATACTCATTCTATCTCATATATATATATATATATATATATATATATATATTGTTCATATAGTTTTTCTTTTTCTTGTTTTAAATATATTGTTCTTTTACAAATCAAATACATAATTAATACTATCTTTTCCAATATATCCTTATTTATCGCATAAACTTTATTACTTTCAATATTTTTCTCTCTCTTCAATAATGATTTTATAAGGACATTATAGTCGAAAGATCTCAAATTCTTACATTATTTAATTATTTCTTAAAACTTGTGAGTACTTATAAATCAAAGGATTAGAACAAATTAACAACAAGACAACGTTCTTTCAATATTTGAAACCCTACATATACCTTAATAGTCATGCGCGGGTTTTTTATTTATTTTTTTATGTAATATTTTAATTGTAATTAGGAATTAATATTATTTTACTTCTTCACTTAATTGAAGTTATAGTTGTTGTTGTTGTATTATTATTGTTTGATCTACTATCCTTATATAAAAATACGTCTTTTTGAGCCAATACATTTGCCGTTGAAGTTTTTCTTACCCCGGAGCGATTGTAGGTAAATTGTAACACCACCTAAATTTAAATATTAATATTTCTATAAAGTATAATTAAGAAATAAATAAATAAATATTTATTTTAAATATTTTATAGTTTTAAAAGGGTAAATTTGCCATTTGTAAAATATATTATTTAATTCTGATTTTCGTGGGAAAAGAATAAAGTATAATATTTTGAAGGCTTATTAATGGTTTTGGTCCTTAAAAGTTCAACGTGTTTTGGTTTTAGTCCCTAAAAGTTATTTTGACCATAAATGATCCTTAATTTTTCAAACCTTTTGGTTTTGGTCCCATTCGTTAGAAAAAGTCAATTATTTGTTGGCCTGATTAACGAAAACCCACACCAACAGCTACGTGGTGTGAGATAGCGTCAGATAAGTATTGGGACATGGATGATTCAGGTCCATAAACACAAAATTCTGCGTATAAAACCATTTTGCGTATGGAACCATTTTATGTCCATGGATCTGTATCATCCACGTGATATCACTTATTTGGCATCTCCTCACATTACGTGACTGCTGATATGGTTTTCCGCTAGCCACATCAGAAAATAACAGTTTTTTCATAATGGAGTGGATCAAAACAAAAAAGTTTGGAAAATTAAGGACTAGTCCAAGTCAAAATAACTTATAGGGACTAAAACCAAAACACGCTGAACTTTTAGAGACCAAAAGCATAAATAAGCCTATTTTGAAATTTTTAATTGAGACAATCGATTATCACCTTTCGATAATCGATTATCTAGAAATTTATGCACCTTGTTTAAGGTGGTTTCAAGAAAAATCTAAGGAAAACTCTTGAATTTTTCCTCCTTTTGCCACGTTTCACTTACCGAAACGGTGAGGGGTGTGTTGGCAGCCTTTTAAGAGCCTGTGTTGGTAAGAGGTGGCCTTTTCCACCTTTTCCACCTCCAATTCTCTTCTTCATAAATATATATATGTTGGTTGCTGCTTCAGACTCATTTCCCCTGCATTTTCTTCTCTGAATCTCTACTGAAATCATACACAATTTGTAATACCCGCATTTTCCACGTTTTAATAAATTGATTTTTGAGAATTTTTGATTGGGTAGTTATTTTAAAATTTAGTCATTATTTGATTTAAAATATACGAAAGGAAATAATGTAGAATCAAAAAGGTTTTGATGAAGACAAATAAATCAACAAGTTGTTTTGATGAAGTCAATTGCCTTGAAGTTGAATCAACAAGCAACAACAACCAAAAGTCTACTCATTCTCTTGTAATTCATTGTATTCATTCATTTATCGTTTATGAGTGTGGGTGGTAGATTTATGTATTTTAGCTCTATTTAATATGGTATATTAAGTATGCAAATTAGTTTAGTAAAATACCTGAAAAAGACTAGAAAGGGATTGGTAAAAATCAAAGGTTAAATCATAACAAAATTAAAAAACCAATTTTCAGTATTTAATAGTAACTACTCGATTAGTGCATGAACTAATCGAGTAGTCAGCTGAAAAAGAAAAAATTATTTTATTCTGGAAGCTCTGACTAATCGAGTAGTGCTTCAACTACTCGACTAGTACGAGTCTGCATCATCATCCAGTCTGATCCAAATATGACTGTTGGAGAGGCAATCAAGCCTCAAATCTGATTTGCTACCCTCCTCCCTGATTTTTAGGGGTTCTTGGAGCCTATAATTTGTTGCATCTTCCAACTCTCATGGAGAAAAGTTCATACAAGAAAAACTTGTTTTACTCATTTCAATCCCTCTCTTAAGTCTTAGATCACATACTCAATTAGTTCTCATATTTTTATATCATATTAATTGAGTGTGTTTTGGAGCCATTGTTATTCCTATTATTGGTGTCATTAAATGTAACATCCCAAACTTAATTCTTAGTGTAAATTATGTTTTGATAGTCTTAGGATAGAAACAATTATGATATAAGTTAGAAATCGGCCAATTAGACATGCAAATTCAAGTTTAAAACATAGGACTTTGGGGAATAAGAATAACAAGATTGGTAGCTTAGAATACAAATTCCACCGTTAGATGTGAAGTAGGATAGGTGAGGAAGCTTGTGTTAAAATTTGAGCAAGATCCGACGGGTAACGAAGAAGTTATGGCATTTTGAAATACCAATGAAAAAGAGAACTGGCCAGACTACTCGAGTAGTACCTGAATTAATCGAGTAGTTCACCAACTAATCGATTAGTTCACTGGGTAATCGGGTAGTTGGGAGAAACAGGAAGTCCAGAAAAATTGGACTACTCGAGTAGTCCACTGACTACTCGAGTAGTGCGTACTGCATCAGAAATAAAACGTGCTTGGGGTCTTCTTCCTCATTCATTCCTTTGTCTTTCTCTCTCTAGGGCACAAAGCTCTCTCTTCTCTCTCTCTAATTTCATCCTCAAATCCTCCCTTAGATCCATAACAAACTACCAAAAATCAATCCCCATCACACACTAACACATAATCATTCATCAATCTCTTCTATTTCCTCTCACCCACTTCAATCCCCAATTTTCTCTCTCCATAGCCTTGAAGCTTTCTCTCTCTACACCATGGCTAAGTAGGATCAAGCTCTCCTCATCACTCTCACTACACACTTGGAGGCTATTTGATTGAAACTCAAAAGGGGAAGATTTCAAAGAGTTAGGGTTTGGTACTCCCTTCTCTCTCTACAAGGTTAAGGTAAGGGGGTGGATATAGTGAGCATTGGCTTGTTCTAGGAAAGGGTTTGTATTTAGATATAATGGTTGGCTAGGAGTTTATGTGTTAGGGTAGAAAATTAGAAACCCAAATTTAGAAACTAAGGAAAATGTTGAAATTAGGCTAAATTATTAATTATGGAACTCTAAGAATTAGAGAATAAGGTTAGGTTTTTATGGAGGAAAATTAAATGGCATGAACCCCTAATTTAGGATTTTTAATCAATAATTTGGACAAGTGCAAAAGAAATGTGGGTGATTGCATGATTACAAGAAAGGTGATGTTTGTTATTATTTGTACTCTATTTGTTTATGTGAAAAGTGAATTGTGGTTATTTGATTATAAATATGATGGTGCTTGTGTTTGGAATACTTTTGTAAAAAACTAAATGGAATTGGTAGACAAATTAATGGCATATAATATGGACAACTAACATTGGATAAGTATGGTGATGTATCGTAGGCCTTCGATTTGGGGGAGACGATACATCGTAAAATGGTGTTGTATTGTAGGCCTTCGATTTGGGGGAGACAATACAACGTAAACGGGGCGATGTATGTAGGCCTTCGATTTGGTGGAGACATACATCGTCGGTGGTGTATGTATATAGGCCTTCGATTTGGTGGAGACATACATACACCCTAAATAAAAAGGAAAAAGGAAAGGACAATGGATAAAATAAGGTAAAGGTAATGGAAACGCGATGTATGTAGGCCTTCGATTTGGTGGAGACATACATCGTGACTGGTGTATGTATGTAGGCCTTCGATTTGGTGGAGACATACATACACCGTAAATAAAAGGAAATGAATAAGGGAAACAGGGAATAAAATTGGACAAGGTAAAGGTAATGGAAACGCGATGTATGTAGGCCTTCGATTTGGTGGAGACATACATCGTGATTGGTGTATGTATGTAGGCCTTCGATTTGGTGGAGACATACATACACTGTAAAAATAAGGAAAAAGGTAAAGGGATAAAATTGGACAAGGTAATGGTAATGGAAACGCGATGTATGTAGGCCTTCGATTTGGTGGAGACATACATCGTGATTGGTGTATGTATGTAGGCCTTCGATTTGGTGGAGACACACATACACCGTAAAAATAAGTAAAAGGTAAGGGTTTTAAAAAGGGATTTCTTTGGAAACGGGGAAAACAAATAAAAGGGAACCAAATGGTGGAAAGGAACTAACTAAAAAGGGAACTGGCATGGATAAATTAATGGAATTGGAAAATATTGTATGCTTGTGATGAATTTGTATTTATGTGAATAAATTGCTAAATGTGTTTGGACTGGTTAGTTGTTATGTCTATCTAGAAATTGCTGTTCTATTTCATGTGCAATGCTCACTCCCTTACTATCTTTCAGGTACAGAGATTGAGTTAGCACAACCCCCGGCCGAGCAGGAGTGCTCTCCCTCACAGGGAGAGTAGGGTTATTATGGGGATTAGGACTATATGTGACCTAAGCCTCCTTATTCTTTTGATGTATTTGTGATGTCCATATATTTTTGATGAGGCTTAGGATATTGTTTTTGGTATAGCTATTTTTGAGCATCATGCTAGTTGCACCTAGTACACATATTCCGCTTACACTCTGATAACTGACACTGGATGTTGTATTTTGTGCCCGTGGGGCTTTTATCTGTTATGTGCATGTGGTGCAGCCCTGCTGGCTGTTGATTTTATATATATGGATTATGTTATATACAGGTTAAATTTTGGAAAGTCCGAAAAACAAACGAAACTCCGTCCGTTTGACGGTTGATTTTCATAAGTTAAAAAGGAATTTTTAAGTACACATTTTTAATACTTGGGAATTAAGGGTAGTACTTATTAGGGTGTTACATTTATGGTATCAGAGTAGTTTCCCTCGGCCTTTGGAGTATGAACTCACTACTCCTATGGTTACTCACCGAGCGAGTAACCCAAGTACTTAGTTTAGTGTCTAAGTGAAGTTGTAGGATATTAGTAGTTTTATTTAATTGTTCTATCATTAACTAGTTTTCCTTCCATGACACAACAGTATGGCAGGGAGACGGGCTGATAATGATAGGATTGGTGCAATTCTCGAAACTCTGGTTCAGTTGCAGCAGAACCAAGCCCAAGCTCAGCAGCAACAAGCTGAGAATCTTGCAAATATGCAACAGAACCAAGCCCAAAACATTGCAGTAGCTGCGGCAGCTGCAGCAGCAGCACTACAACCTCCTCCACCACCACCAGTGGAGATTGACTGGATGGGCCGCTTTCGAAAAAGCGATCCACCGAAGTTTGAAGGGGGTTACAACCCCGATGGAGCTCAAAGATGGCTCCAGGAGATGGAGAAGGTTCTTCGCTCGCTGCAACCACCGGGTTACCAGTATATGCGACTAGTGGAGTATGTGCTGATTGGTGAGGCGGAACATTGGTGGGACCAACAGAGGAGAGGCTTGGAAGCAGCTAATGAGCTTATTTCATGGGACCTTTTCAAGGTCCGTTTTTTGGGAAAGTATTTCCCGAAAAATGTAAGGGAGAAGGAGGTGGCTTTTCTTGAGCTGAAGCAAGGGAACCTCAGTGTTGGAGAATATGCAGCTCAATTCGAGGACCTCATTCGTTATTCTGGCAGCTACAGGGATGCAGATGAACGCACTAAGTGTATCAAGTTTGAGGCTGGTCTCAATTCCAAGATCAAAACAGTCTTTGTCTATCAAGGAATCTCTAATCTCTCTCAACTAGTGAACATGACCAGTGCTTATGAAGATTCTCTCAAGAAGGAATAAGCAGAGGAGCGAAGCAAGGCATCTCAGAAATTGGCTGGTCCTATTAGGGGCAAGGGCCCTATGCAGAAATCTGGTCCTTATTCTAATCCTAGACCTTCAGTCCCTAGAGGAGCAGGGCAATCTGCAGTAACTCTCGGTCCTGTTCCTACATGTGCACATTGTGGGAGGCAACACAGGGGAGTATGCTGGAATATGGGTCGAAAGGATGGACTCTGCTACTTATGTGGACAGGCCGGTCATTTTGTTTCCAACTGCCCTAAAAATACTGTGAAGAGAGAGGTCAATGTGGCTAGTGCACAAAAATCTGGTGGGAGTCAGCCAATGCAGAAGGGCAAGGTGTACACTCTAGATGGCGAAGAGGTGACAGATGATGATGAGCTGATCAGAGGTATATGTCATGTTAATGGCAGTTCTTGTGGTGTTTTGTTTGATTGTGGTGCATCCCACTCATTTATTTCTATGGAATGCATGAAGAGGCTAGGGTTGTCTACTATAGAAATGCCTTATAAGTTGTCGGTTTCTACCCCTACGAATTCTTCAGTTATTACTTCTCAAATGTGTTTGGATTGTCCACTCCGAGTTTTGGAGCGGGAATTCAAAATCAATCTCATTTGTCTACCTTTGACTAGATTAGATGTTATTCTGGGTATGGACTGGATGGCTCAATATCATGTTCTAATTGACTGTCGTAAGAAAGCAGTCATCTTTAGTGATTCTACTCTGTCTACCATGGAAGTTGATGAAGTTTCTGATGTAAGTCAAATTCCTGTGGTCCGTGAGTTTCCGGAAGTCTTTTCTATGGAGATTCCCGGATTGCCTCCAAGAAGAGAAGTTGAGTTTAGTATTGACCTGAAGCCTGGTACAGGCCCAATTTCTATTGCACCTTACAGAATGACGCCTCCGGAATTGGAAGAACTGAAGAAGCAATTGGAGGAGCTATTAGCAAAGGGACTTATCAGACCAAGTGTGTCACCCTGGGGTGCTCCTATCCTTTTTGTCAAGAAAAAGGATGGTAGCCTTCGGATGTGCACTGATTACAGGCAGTTGAGTGCAGTGACAGTAAAGAAAAAATATCCGCTCCCTCGCATCGATGATTTGTTGGATCAGTTGAAGGGCACATCGGTGTTCTCTAAGATTGACCTCTGATTGGGATACCATCATATCCGTATCCGTGAAGAGGACATTCCAAAAACTGCTTTTAGGACGCGTTATGGGCACTTTGAGTATGTGGTGATGCCTTTCGGATTGACCAACGCTCCTGCAATATTCATGGAATACATGAATAGGATCTTCATGCCATACTTGGATTCTTTTGTCATTGTGTTCATCGATGACATCCTGATTTATTCTAAGAGTCCGGGTGAACATGAGGAGCATTTGAGGATCGTGTTGCAGGTCCTCAAAGAAAAGCAGTTGTATGCCAAGCTGTCTAAATGTAGCTTTTGGTTGGATAAAGTCCATTTTCTGGGACATGTGATTTCCGCACAGGGAGTTGCTGTGGATCCCTCCAAGGTGGAAGCAGTGTTAAAGTGGGAGAGGCCCACAACAGTCACAGAAATCAGAAGCTTTTTGGGATTGACAGGTTATTATCGGAGATTCATTGAAGGTTTCTCCAAACTGGCTCTCCCATTGACAATGTTAACCAGGAAAGAGGTCCCTTATCAATGGTCACAGCAGTGTGAGAGCAGTTTCTTAGAACTGAAGAAGAGATTGACGAGTTCACCGGTTTTGATTTTGCCGGAAACAACCCAACCCTTTGATGTGTATTGTGATGCTTCAAAGCAAGGCTTGGGTTGTGTACTTATGCAGCGAGGCAAAGTTGTGGCCTATGCATCCAGACAGTTGTGGCAACATGAGCAGAATTATCCGACTCATGACTTGGAATTAGCAGCTGTGGTGTTTGCCCTGAAAATCTGGAGACATTACTTGTATGGCACAAAGTTTGAGGTGTTCAGTGACCACAAGAGTCTCCGTTATCTCTTCGATCAAAAGGAGTTGAATATGAGACAGAGGAGATGGATGGAGTTCTTGAAAGATTATGACTTCCATCTTCAATACCATCCGGGTAAAGCTAATGTGGTAGCCGATGCCTTAAGTCGCAAAACTCTTCATGTTAGCAACTTGATGGTGAAGGAGATGCAGCTAATTCAAGAGTTTAGTGATCTCAACTTGAACATGCTGGTGAAAGAAAAGAGTATTGTTCTGGAAATGTTGCAGGTTACTAGTGAGTTGATGGATTTGATAAAGGAAAGGCAAGCAGATGATGAAGAACTCCAGAAGTTGTTAGAAGGAGCAGTAAGTAAAGAGGAACCTGATTTCATCAAGGGTGCTGATGGAATCATCAGATTCAGAGGTAGAATATGTGTTCCAATGGACTTCCAGATTCGAAGAGACATATTGTGGGAAGCTCACCAAACAAAACTGAGCTTCTATCCCGGTACAACAAAGATGTATCAGGATTTGAAGAGGATCTATTGGTGGCCAGGGTTGAAGTCTGATGTGGCCGACCATGTGTCTCACTGCTTGACTTGTCAGAAGGTGAAGATTGAACACCAAAAGCCAGGTGGTCCGTTGCGATCACTTGACATTCCTGAATGGAATTGGGATAGCATAGCCATGGACTTTGTGACGGGTCTACCTAGAACTGCTGCAGGTTGTGATGGTGTATGGGTTGTTGTAGACCGTTTAACAAAGTGTGCTCACTTTATTCCGATCCATAAGAATTACACACTGGAGAAGCTGACACAGTTGTATATTCGGGACATAGTGAAGCTTCATGGTGTGCCTTCGAGTATTGTGTCTGACCATGATCCGCGGTTTCTATCCAGATTTTGGCAGAGTCTTCAGCAGGCCTTGGGTACTAAGTTGAGGTTTAGTACAGCCTATCATCCTCAAACTGATGGGCAGTCCGAGCGTACTATTCAGACTTTGGAGGATCTGTTGAGGGCTTGTGTTCTAAAGCAGGCTGGTAGTTGGGAGCAGTTGTTACCATTGATGGAATTTACTTACAACAACAGCTTTCACTCCAGTATTGGCATGACACCTTTTGAGGCACTCTATGGAAGAAAGTGTAGAACGCCTCTTTGTTGGTTCCAGATTGGGGAGAACTTGTTGACTGGGCCAGAGTTGGTGCAAGAAACCACAGAGAAGATCGCGATGATTAAGGATAAGATGAAGACTTCTCAAGACAGGCAAAAGAGCTATGCAGATAAGCGTAGGAGACCCCTAGAGTTTGATGTGGGTGATCATGTGTTTCTTAGGGTGTCCCCTACCACTGGCATTGGTCGAGCAATCAAGTCAAAGAAGCTGACTCCGAGGTTTGTTGGACCTTATGAGATTCTGGAGAGAGTTGGACCTTTGGCGTACAGGATTGCTTTGCCTCCACACTTGTCTAGACTTCATGGTGTATTTCATGTTTCCCAGCTGAGGAAGTACATTCATGATCCCTCCCATGTGGTAGCGGCTGACAATTTGCCTTTGAAGGAGAATCTTACTTTTGAGATCCTCCCGATCAGAATTGAGGACAGGCAGATTAAGCAACTCTGGGGCAAGGAAATTCCATTGGTGAAGGTGATTTGGAACAGAAACAACGTGGAAGAGGCTACTTGGGAGCTGGAGAGCAAGATGAAGGAGTCTTATCCTCAGTTGTTTCAGGACAGCTGAATTTCGAGGACGAAATTCTGGTAAGTGGGAGAAGATTGTAACATCCCAAACTTAATTCTTAGTGTAAATTATGTTTTGATAGTCTTAGGATAGAAACAATTATGATATAAGTTAGAAATCGGTCAATTACACATGCAAATTCAAGTTTAAAACATAGGACTTTGGGGAATAAGAATAACAAGATTGGTAGCTTAGAATACAAATTCCACCGTTGGATGTGAAGTAGGATAGGTGAGGAAGCTTGTGTTAAAATTTGAGCAAGATCCGACGGGTAACGAAGAAGTTATGGCATTTTGAAATACCAATGAAAAAGAGAACTGGCCAGACTACTCGAGTAGTACCTGAATTAATCGAGTAGTTCACCAACTAATCGATTAGTTCACTGGGTAATCGAGTAGTTGGGAGAAACAGGAAGTCCAGAAAAATTGGACTACTCGAGTAGTCAGTTGACTACTCGAGTAGTGCGTACTGCATCAGAAATAAAACGTGCTTGGGGTCTTCTTCCTCATTCATTCCTTTGTCTTTCTCTCTCTAGGGCACGAATCTCTCTCTTCTCTCTCTCTAATTTCATCCTCAAATCCTCCCTTAGATCCATAACAAACTACCAAAAATCAATCCCCATCACACACTAACACATAATCATTCATCAATCTCTTCTATTTCCTCTCACCCACTTCAATCCCCAATTTTCTCTCTCCATAGCCTTGAAGCTTTCTCTCTCTACACCATGGCTAAGTAGGATCAAGCTCTCCTCGTCACTCTCACTACACACTTGGAGGCTATTTGATTGAAACTCAAAAGGGGAAGATTTCAAAGAGTTAGGGTTTGGTACTCCCTTCTCTCTCTACAAGGTTAAGGTAAGGGGGTGGATATAGTGAGCATTGGCTTGTTCTAGGAAAGGGTTTGTATTTAGATATAATGGTTGGCTAGGAGTTTATGTGTTAGGGTAGAAAATTAGAAACCCCAATTTAGAAACTAAGGAAAATGTTGAAATTAGGCTAAATTATTAATTATGGAACTCTAAGAATTAGAGAATAAGGTTAGGTTTTTATGGAGGAAAATTAAATGGCATGAACCCCTAATTTAGGATTTTAAATCAATAATTTGGACAAGTGCAAAAGAAATGTGGGTGATTGCATGATTACAAGAAAGGTGATGTTTGTTATTATTTGTACTCTATTTGTTTATGTGAAAAGTGAATTGTGGTTATTTGATTATAAATATGATGGTGCTTGTGCTTGGAATACTTTTGTAAAAAACTAAATGGAATTGGTAGACAAATTAATGGCATATAATATGGACAACTAACATTGGATAAGTATGGTGATGTATCGTAGGCCTTCGATTTGGGGGAGACGATACATCGTAAAATGGTGTTGTATTGTAGGCCTTCGATTTGGGGGAGACAATACAACGTAAACGGGGCGATGTATGTAGGCCTTCGATTTGGTGGAGACATACATCATCGGTGGTGTATGTATGTAGGCCTTCGATTTGGTGGAGACATACATACACCCTAAATAAAAAGGAAAAAGGAAAGGACAATGGATAAAATAAGGTAAAGGTAATGGAAACACGATGTATGCAGGCCTTCGATTTGGTGGAGACATACATCGTGACTGGTGTATGTATGTAGGCCTTCGATTTGGTGGAGACATACATACACCGTAAATAAAAGGAAATGAATAAAGGAAACAGGGAATAAAATTGGACAAGGTAAAGGTAATGGAAACGCGATGTATGTAGGCCTTCGATTTGGTGGAGACATACATCATGATTGGTGTATGTATGTAGGCCTTCGATTTGGTGGAGACATACATACACCGTAAAAATAAGGAAAAAGGTAAGGGGATTAAGTGAGATTCACCAATTAATCCTGTTTGTATCCAATTTAATTGATTGTTAGTAAAGTCTCCCTAAGGTTTAGGGAGGACTGGATGTAGCTCTCAAAGTTTGAGAGTGAACCAATATAAAATTCCTTGTGTCTATCTCTATATTGCTTTCCTTTATTTTGTCTTTGTTGCATCCCTGAACCCTAGGATAATTATCTTGATTTTTGGCGTTGCCGTTTTCCTGCTGCAAATTTGTAATCTATCTGATATTGATCATACTACTCGATTAGTTGGAGCACTAATCGAGTAGTTCAAGTGGTATTGGACAGAAACATAATTTTTATTAAAAACATTAAGCTTGTTTATTGCTAATTTCAATTATATCCGAAAAATTGAGATCATTGCTTCCATTTACTATTCACCCTCTCTAGTAAATTGTTAGGCCGCTTGTTGGTTTCCAACAAGTGGTATCAGAGCTCGGTCGAAAGATCGAGTGTAAAAACTTTTTCGAAAACATCCTAAGGTAACCATGGGCTCTAACAATCCTTTTGGAGGTGAATGCTCTTCAATAAACCGTCCACCACTATTTAATGGTGATGGATATGCTTATTGGAAAGCTAGGATGAAAATATTTAGTGAAGCAATAGATATTGATATTTGGGATGCAATTGAAAATGGTCCTTATATTCCTAGAAGAAAAATAGGTGAGGAAGTTGTTGAAGTCCCAAAGGCAAGTTGGAATGATGATGATAAAAAGAAAGTTTCTTATGATTTAAAAGCCAAAAATATCATCACTTCCGCCTTGTCTTACGATGAATTTTTTAGAGTTTCTCATTGCAAAAGTGCAAAACAAATGTGGGACATTCTTCAACTGACTCATGAAGGTACTAATGAAGTTAGATGTGCAAGATTAAATGCTTTAAAGCATGAATATGAATTATTTCGTATGCTTCCTAATGAAACAATTAATGATATGCAAAAACGATTCACTCATATCATTAATCATTTGATTGCTCTTGGTAAAACCTTTATGAATTTTGAAATTATTAACAAAGTGTTGAGATGTCTAAGTAGGGAATGACAACCAAAGGTCACAGCCATTATGGAGTCAAAGGACTTGGACAACATGGACTTAGCAACACTATTTGGAAAGTTACAAGAGCATGAAATGGAGTTGGGACGCCTAACTATGCACGAAGAGTCCGACAAAAAGAAGAAAGGAATCTCACTAAAGGCCACCACAAAATCAACTAAGTTATGTGACGATTCTTCTAGCTCCGACAGTGATTCTGAAACTGATGATGAAACTTTTGAACTTCTAGTTAAAAGGTTCGATAAATGTTTTAAAAATAAAGATGTTTTAAATAGAATAAAGGAACCTAAGGACTCCTACCATAGAAATAGTTCTTCAAAAGATAAAATAAAATGTCATGAATGTGGTAAGAGAGGACACATAAGACCTCATTGTCCTGAGTATCTTAAGAGACATAAAGATGAAAATAAAAAGGGAAAAAGAGCTTACATTGTGTGGGATACACCGGATGAAAACGAAGAAACAAGCTCAAGCACATCAAGTGATGAGGAAGAAGCCAATCTTTGCTTGGTGGTTTGATTTGATGAAGGTGCATCATCAAGTGTTACGTCAAGTAAGCAAGGAAACGAGGTAAGCAAGGAAACGAGCTATCAATGCTCAAAATCCAACAAGTGTTATTATGTTCTTCCTTTGTCATATTGCTCTTAATTTAGGCTCCTTTTTTATCATGCCAAAAGGGGGAGAAATGGTATTGTTGTTTATGTTGTGCAGGTTTCTAATGTTGCATAAAGTCAGGGGGATTTTATGCAAAACAACAAGGATTATATTATCAAGGATTTGTCATCATCAAAAAGGGGGAGATTGTAGAATCAAAAAGGTTTTGATGAAGACAAATAAATCAACAAGTTTTTTTTGATGAAGTCAATTGCCTTGAAGTTGAATCAACAAGCAACAACAACCAAAAGTCTACTCATTCTCTTGTTATTCATTGTATTCATTCATTTATCATTTATGAGTGTGGGTGGTAGATTTAGGTATTTTAGATCTAATTTGTAACACCCCGATTTGGCAACTTGAAAACCTCAACTGTTTATAGTAAAAATTAGGGCCAAATTTTTTTTTTTTTAAAACAAGTGTTATGCAAGATGAGAACACTTGGGTTTTCAAAACACGATTACAATTTACAACTCCGGTTCTCACATTGCATAACCGTTCAAGTTCCAAACCGAGGCGTCACAAGACACCGCGCTTTTGAAACTCGTTTTCAAAAACATTATTTAAAACACGGCCCATTTACTCCCTTCAACATATTAGTACTAAAATAAATTTTAGTTGGGGTTACAGTACTATAGAGCTAGGACTTTAAGTAACTTGCAATAGAAATAAAAAACTCTGAAAGGGAAATACCTAACTTCTAGTCATCGCCACTGCCGCTTCCGCTGCGCTACTCTGATCCTTGGTCATACAAATCCTCAGGTCGCAAGTAGAATCATCCTCAGCAGCCTCTTTAAAAATACTTTCCATGACAACCTCTCGTACGTTCTTCATCTAAGAACCATGCAGAAATTTTCCCAATACAGGGCCGCCATATAGGAGAGAGTGAGCTACCCAAAACATGTAATGTCGACTAGGTGGATTTACGATAGGCAATTATTGAGATAAAGAAGTAAACAACAAACAAAACATAACAACAACATAACAACAACATAATCATCATCATACATTATCATCTCAAACCTCATTCAATACTCAACTCCTTATACCATTATCATTCTTTTCCTTTTTAAATCTTTGGGTTTATTAAGTCTTATCATCACAGCACACTCAATGACTTGGGGAACCATCATTGAGGAAAACGACTCTCACGTCTACATCTCCTCGGTCATCCATCCAAACCTAGTCGGAAGCAAACAGGAGTACAGGACCTTTACCGTGCGGGCACGACAGCTGTCACAACAATCAAATGGTCCCAGACCAGGAGGCTCAGCCTCAATATCAATAACATGGCACGCCCTCGGCGGCAACACAAATGCCCCACTCCAGTCCCTCTCACCGTTCTAGATTTGCATCGAGGGGGCGATAGTACAATTCTAGTCTCGAGTGCAGAACTTACCACGGTATTGGACCCAGTTCCCACCACGTTAGTGCACCACTTATGGAGTTCGTTCTGCCTAGGACTGTACTCTAGACTTCTTTGACGTTTCACCGTCATCGTCCTCCCCTCCTGCAATCCCCACCTGAGTATCCGCAGATACCCATAGTATCTTCCTCTCCACTACTTCGACAGCACACTCATACCCCACCGCGTTATTTATGTCTTTTAAAGGTCTTTTAAAGTTTTCAGGCTTTTAAAGTTTTATTATCGGCTTAATCCTAACAGTCGACTCGTCCTTGGTGCATCCCTTCAACGAAGCCCGACCACTAATCGTTCAAACTGTTCCCCAATTCATCACATCACATATCACATCTCATGCCACACTCTTTCTCATCACATTTCATCATCTCAACTCATCACATAATTCCTCACTTTCCCAAGGCTATCAACCTTCACAAAACTCATTTCCAAAATACCTTTTCGCAAATCTCTTTCAAAACTATAATTTCACCAAAACTTCCTTTCACAGACCTTTTTCAAAAATAACCTTTCGCAACTTTCTCAAAAACGTTCGTCCACAAAGTTTTCTCAAAAAGATCCTTTCACAAATCTTTCCTCAAAAATATCGTTTCCAAAAAGACTTTTTCAAACATCAAAAACTTTACCAAAAAGATTGGTTCCAAAACTTTTCCCAACAACATATCCTTTCACAAAAATCTTTTCAAAAAGATTGTATCATAAAACTCATTTGAAAACATTGTTTCACACCTCCTCAGAATATTTTTTTCGAAAACCTTCTTCCAAAATTTCTTTTTCAAAAACCTCTTTCAAAAATCTCTTTTCAAAAACTGTTTTCAAAAATCATATTTTTGGGTGAGTGTTAATGGAGGAGCAAGCTCAACTCAACACTAAGCTTCTTCCCAAAAATAAAAACTTGCTGGGCGCTAATGGAGGAGCAAGCTCAACTCAACACTAGTGCCCAGACTAAAACCAAAGACAACCAGAGCCACACCACATGTCACTTCCACAACCCCTTCTCAATTCCATAACTCATCTCAATCTCATCTCTGTATCTCTTTGCCATCACTTTTTAACTTCTCATCGTTATTCCTTACGTATTCAACCTTTACCATTATTCTTCTTTCTTTCAGTTATACTTTCTTATTTTCACCATTTATTTCTTATCCACACAGTAATCAGTACACAATACTTCTCAAATCACAACATAATTACTTAACCCATAAATAAATCATTCACAAAACAGAACAGATAAATAACCCGAGCATAATCAATCAGGAAACATACCATCATAAATAAACCAATCTCAGCCGTTCGGGTGGATAGCCAAATAAACAATCAAACAATTGCTATCACATACACCACTACGCTAAATGAGATTGGAGTCCAACCTTTGAGATGATTGGACCTCTTAATAAGTTACCTACTACCACGACGTCTTAAGGGAAGCCCCTCTCTCACCTCAAATACAGTAAGCTCCCGCAAGCTTTCCGAGATTTCCCGATTGCTAATCCCGTCTCGTTTCCTTTGCGTCGGTCGTCCAAACTATAGCATTTTTCCCCCGTGCGTTAGAAACGTTTTAACGAATTACTTAATTTGTTTTAGAAAATACTTTGAAATCATTTTTATGTGAAAACACATTGCTCACATTCCAAAAGTTTCTAAATCCAAATTAAATCTATAACACATTTTTCAAAAAGACTTTGAAATAACTTTAAATTACTTTCTTTAAAACAAAGCTCACTTTAAAATGTTTAGGTTATAAAAATCATTTTTCTTATCCATTAAACAAAATTCAGGACTTAAGAAAATAAAACTCCAAAACCATTTTCAAATCAATTTAAGTTCCTTAAATCATATTGTCCAGTAAAACATTTTTCAATTCAATATAGAAAAACACATTCAAACACACATCATTAAAACATTCACAGCTTCACACAATATTGATTACATTAAAATCATTGGATTTTCAACACAAAATTCCTTTTTAATTATTAAATCAACTTATTTATTTTATCTCTAAAGACCAGAAAGATAAAACAAACAACATATCACTTCAATCACATACACACAGCATTAAGCACACAAAATATAGTTATTTACAAAGATCATTTCATGTAATAGATTTTTCCTAACTTCATTAGCATACTGTGGCCGAATCATTTAGGTACAATTTTACAAGAATTATTGCATACAAATAAGCGCAAAACAATTGAAATCATTTTCTTTTCTTTTTGAACTAAAAACCGAAAGCAGAAAAGGAAAATTTAACAAACTTACATCAAACAACAAGTTAGAATCACAAATCAATTTAAGGTCACACACCTATTTTCTTTTAAATGCAATTAATTCATGCATGCACATTCTAAGCCTTTAAATTAAATTAATTTTCAGTATATATATATATATACACAACTTAAACAAGGATCAAATATGATTTCCTATTTCTTTTCCTTTTGGCCGAACACTATCATGCAAGCAGACAAGATTTTTGATTCAATTTTTTAATATACACAAGTCACAAAATCAACTCAAAACATGTAGGAATTCAAAACAAACTTTTTAAAGCATCATAACACACAAGTAATTCAAGTTCATCACTTAATCTCAATAAAAGTCAAGAGTACGTTTTAAACTTATAAACAACACGCATGCACTTAGAATTATTAGCTCTAGCCCTATAACACATATGCATTCACTTTTCACATAATAAAAGCATGAGGTTTTATTTTTATTCAATATGGCCGAATGGCCTCTTACCAAATATGGTTCACATAAAAACCCAAATACTTTGAACTAAACCATGTTTTCACTTTAAATTATTTTCAAACTTGTTTTCTTGATTTTCTCTTTGAAGACCCTTGACATGCACTTAATCGAAATAGGATTTTTCTACTTAAAACAACATGCATGCTTTAGAAACTTGGATCATAAAATATAGGCATATAAATCAACAAGTCATCATCAAGTGATCATGAAAAATAAAAGATTTCCACTTTATTTTCAAGCAAGCTCAAATTATTTATTTATCCATGTAGAAATCACACAAACACAACATAGATCACCATTTTAATTAAGAAAATTTGGCATGCAACACTAAAGATCTTAGATCCAGTTCAAGCATAAATTTATTTATCAAATCTTTTCTCAAAAATACAATAACTCACGGTTTCAACAAGGACTTCAACATACAAGGCCCATTAATTTTACTTTACCATTCATTAAGCTTAGATCATGCATTTACTTACCACATAATCACATAAACACATATAGATCATGATTTAAAACAAGAAGAACATGCATGCAAGAAGGATATATGTCAAGTTCCACAAAGACTTAAACCAAATTTTAGATCTTCAAGTTTGAGTTAGAAAAATGTGAAGATCAAGCAATGAAATCACAACCGAATCATAAACATAGGATCACACATATTACAAATTAGTTTTAGTCCATGAATGTCCAAGATCAACAATGAATAACATATAATTTCATCTTACAAACCATAAAAATAAAAAATGCATAAAGGGATAAGAAGGAATCTACAACTAAAAAGAACTAGGCTATTACATTTCTTCTCTCTTGCTCCGCGGTTCTCCTACCAAAGGGGTTGGTTCCTTAAGCTCCTAGTACTTGGATCTTCAAAAAGGGAAAGGCTTGGTTTTGGGTGGTTCTCCTTCTTCTTCTCTTCTAAGGCTCACGGCCAACACCTCCTTTTGCTTTCTCTATTTCTTTTCTTATTCTCTCTCTAAAGGTTTGATGAGCCTTTAGAGTAGTGTTTTGTGTTTGGAAGAAATGGGTGCAAGGAAGGGAAAATGAACTAAGGCTCCCTACATATGTAAGCCACGAATGATCTCCCTTTTGCCCTTGGTTTATTTTCGGTTGGTACACAAAGAGAGGGACGGTTTGGTCCTCATAAAATTTTGCATGGCTAAGGATTACTAAGGTCAAGGGAACATAGTGGTATGGGCTAGAGACTTAGGGGTCATCTAGGTCTAATGGGATTTTGCTTCTAGTTAGGATTTTGGCTAACTAGTTGGCTTGGTTACTACTTAGTTCCATGGGTTTTCTTATTCCCTAAGCACCCACACTCACCCACTCACGGCAACACACACATATACACACTTATCATGCACCTACAAGTGACACATACACCTCCATGCATAAGCACAAAATCGTGGCACACTTCAACACACACACATGTCACATGTCTTCTATTTTTATTTTATAATCATTAATTTATTTTCTAATCACTTTTACTTACGATTACTAATTCATACAACCATACAACAAATTCTAAGAAATCATACAACCATTTTCATGCATCACACATTACACACATATTAAATCAAACACAATTCACACAAGGTTCATGCCAAACAATATCACAACACACATTTTCTTTAAAATTCGTATTTCTTATAGTCTGAAAATAAATTTTTATAAAACAGCCCAGAAAATTCTAAAAATTACATTTTCAAATTCTAGATTTTAAAACGATCGTTTTCATATATGGATCATAAAATTCCGAGTTACGGTTTAAAAGATATGGATTTTTAAAGATAATAGACCCGAAAATCTCATTTTTCACAAAAGTATCTTTCAATCGCAATTTAACAAATCATTTTTCATTTCAACAAAATCATTCATTCTTCTTTTATAGCACATTTTGCTTATAAAATCCATGGAAATTAGCACTTTATTTCTTTCTCATGAAACACTTTTTCCAAAAATCACGATTTCAAGGTTCCTTTCGTTAAAATCGTTTACGCACAGACGGGAAAAATGCGGGGTGTTACATTCTCCCCAACTTACAAATTTCTCGTCCTCGAGAAATGCTGCGTAGAGTCTGACGAACCGCGAACACGCAACTTCTTGAAGAAATTCTTTCCCTTTCCCAACCGTAGCAATCGTCGTACCATTGAAGACGCACCATCTATTCGTCGCTCTCAAGAAGAAGTCAAATAGATTACTTGCAAAAGTAACCTCTTGGGGTAGTTTCAATAAAAAATAAGGTGGAGTAAAAACAACATGGGTTTACTGACAACGGAGAACTTGAGGTTCAAAGGCGTCAGGTCAGTGTCCAAGGACATCAGAGTTTCATCTATTTAGGGTCAAGACACCCCCACGCTTAGGGTCACATATTTATTACCGATTCAAGACTAAACAAGCTACTCTTCAAACCTCACATCTCCAGCTACTCCCCAACTTAGATGACTCATATCTCTCGGCAAAAGCTTTAGGAAAGGGCAAGGTTGGGTCAAAGTCCAAAGAGAGACTTTGGGTTCATCAATGATCAAGGCTTTTCAAACTTCATGCCAAAGCGATTTGACATGCATAGGGTTCATACAAGGAAAGTTCCAACAGGAAAGAAGGGTTCTAGTTGCAAGAAAAATTTTATGGTTTTAGGGTCATTGAAAACGAAAGGGGTTCATATCAAAGAGAAGCTCAATGAGGAAAACCCGAACCACGAATCAACGTCCCATGACGACACTGAGCACTGCTTCGCGGTTCCATTGCAGACGAAAACTGGCACTCCTCTGGAAAACGTCAGCATACTCCTAGCGTCCCTATTATCGTCTATCGCTATCTTAACACTAACGCGCACACAGAGTATGTAAATCCATGCATAAGGTTACTTAAGTCCAACCACAGCTCTGATACCACTTCTGTAACACCCCGATTTTGCAACTTGAAAACCTCAACTGTTTATAGTAAAAATTAGGGCCAAATTTTTTTTTTAAAACAAGTGTTATGCAAGATGAGAACACTTGGGTTTTCAAAACACGATTACAATTTACAACTCCGGTTCTCACATTGCATAACCTTTCAAGTTCCAAACCGATGCGTCACAAGACACCGCGCTTTTGAAACTCGTTTTCAAAAACATTATTTAAAACACGGCCCATTTACTCCCTTCAACATATTAGTACTAAAATAAATTTTAGTTGGGGTTATAGTACTATAGAGCCAGGACTTTAAGTAACTTGAAATAGAAATACAAAACTCTGAAAGGGAAATACCTAACTTCTAGTCATCGCCACTGCCGCTTCCGCTGCGCTACTCTGATCCTTGGTCATACAAATCCTCAGGTCGCAAGTAGAATCATCCTCAGCAGCCTCTTTAAAAATACTTTCCATGACAACCTCTCGTACGTTCTTCATCTAAGAACCATGCAGAAATTTTCCCAATACAGGGCAGCCATATAGGAGAGAGTGAGCTACCCAAAACATGTAATGTCGACTAGGTGGATTTACGATAGGAAATTATTGAGATAAAGCAGTAAACAACAAACAAAACATAACAACAACATAACAACAACATAATCATCATCATACATTATCATCTCAAACCTCATTCAATACTCAACTCCTTATACCATTATCATTCTTTTCCTTTTTAAATCTTTGGGTTTATTAAGTCTTATCATCACAGCACACTCAATGACTTGGGGAACCATCATTGAGGAAAACGACTCTCACATCTACATCTCCTCGGTCATCCATCCAAACCTAGTCGGAAGCAAACAGGAGTACAAGACCTTTACCGTGCGGGCACGACAGCTGTCACAACAATCAAATGGTCCCAGACCAGGAGGCTCAGCCTCAATATCAATAACATGGCACGCCCTCGGCGGCAACACAAATGCCCCACTCCAGTCCCTCTCACTGTTCTAGATTTGCATCGAGGGGGCGACAGTACAATTCTAGTCTCGAGTGCAGAACTTACCACGGTATTGGACCCAGTCCCCACCACGTTAGTGCACCACTTATGGAGTTCGTTCTGCCTAGGACTGTACTCTAGACTTCTTTGACGTTTCACCGTCATCGTCCTCCCCTCCTGCAATCCCCACCTGAGTATCCGCAGATACTCATAGTATCTTCCTCTCCACTACTTCGACAGCACACTCATACCCCACCGCGTTATTTATGTCTTTTAAAGGTCTTTTAAAGTTTTCAGGCTTTTAAAGTTTTATTATCGGCTTAATCCTAACAGTCGGCTCGTCCTTGGTGCATCCCTTCAACGAAGCCCGACCACTAATCGTTCAAAATGTTCCCCAATTCATCACATCACATATCACATCTCATGCCACACTCTTTCTCATCACATTTCATCATCTCAACTCATCACATAATTCCTCACTTTCCCAAGGCTATCAACCTTCACAAAACTCATTTCCAAAATACCTTTTCGTAAATCTCTTTCAAAACTATAATTTCACCAAAACTTCCTTTCACAGACCTTTTTCAAAAATAACCTTTCGCAACTTTCTCAAAAATGTTCGTCCACAAAGTTTTCTCAAAAAGATCCTTTCACAAATCTTTCCTCAAAAATATCGTTTCCAAAAAGACTTTTTCAAACATCAAAAACTTTACCAAAAAGATTGGTTCCAAAACTTTTCCCAACAACATATCCTTTCACAAAAATCTTTTCAAAAAGATTGTATCATAAAACTCATTTGAAAACATTGTTTCACACCTCCTCAGAATATTTTTTTCGAAAACCTTCTTCCAAAATTTCTTTTTCAAAAACCTCTTTCAAAAATCTCTTTTCAAAAACTGTTTTCAAAAATCATATTTTTGGGTGAGTGTTAATGGAGGAGCAAGCTCAACTCAACACTAAGCTTCTTCCCAAAAATAAAAACTTGCTGGGCGCTAATGGAGGAGCAAGCTCAACTCAACACTAGTGCCCAGACTAAAACCAAAGACAACCAGAGCCACACCACATGTCACTTCCACAACCCCTTCTCACTTCCATAACTCATCTCAATCTCATCTCTGTATCTCTTTGCCATCACTTTTTAACTTCTCATCGTTATTCCTTACGTATTCAACCTTTACCATTATTCTTCTTTCTTTCAGTTATACTTTCTTATTTTCACCATTTATTTCTTATCCACACAGTAATCAGTACACAATACTTCTCAAATCACAACATAATTACTTAACCCATAAATAAATCATTCACAAAACAGAACAGATAAATAACCCGAGCATAATCAATCAGGAAACATACCATCATAAATAAACCAATCTCAGCCGTTCGGGTGGATAGCCAAATAAACAATCAAACAATTGCTATCACATACACCACTACGCTAAATGAGATTGGAGTCCAACCTTTGAGATGATTGGACCTCTTAATAAGTTACCTACTACCACGGCGTCTTAAGGGAAGCCCCTCTCTCACCTCAAATACAGTAAGCTCCCGCAAGCTTTCCGAGATTTCCCGATTGCTAATCCCGTCTCGTTTCCTTTGCGTCGGTCGTCCAAACTATAGCATTTTCCCCCGTGCGTTAGAAACGTTTTAACGAATTACTTAATTTGTTTTAGAAAATACTTTGAAATCATTTTTATGTGAAAACACATTGCTCACATTCCAAAAGTTTCTAAATCCAAATTAAATCTATAACACATTTTTCAAAAAGACTTTGAAATAACTTTAAATTACTTTCTTTAAAACAAAGCTCACTTTAAAATGTTTAGGTTATAAAAATCATTTTTCTTAGCCAGTAAACAAAATTCAGGACTTAAGAAAATAAAACTCCAAAACCATTTTCAAATCAATTTAAGTTCCTTAAATCATATTGTCCAGTAAAACATTTTTCAATTCAATATAGAAAAACACATTCAAACACACATCATTAAAACATTCACAGCTTCACATAATATTGATTACATTAAAATCATTGGATTTTCAACACAAAATTCCTTTTTAATTATTAAATCAACTTATTTATTTTATCTCTAAAGACCGGAAAGATAAAACAAACAACATATCACTTCAATCACATACACACAGCATTAAGCACACAAAATATAGTTATTTACAAAGATCATTTCATGTAATAGATTTTTCCTAACTTCATTAGCATACTGTGGCCGAATCATTTAGGTACAATTTTACAAGAATTATTGCATACAAATAAGTTCAAAACAATTGAAATCATTTTCTTTTCTTTTTGAACTAAAAACCGAAAGCAGAAAAGGAAAATTTAACAAACTTACATCAAACAACAAGTTAGAATCACAAATCAATTTAAGGTCACACACCTATTTTCTTTTAAATGCAATTAATTCATGCATGCACATTCTAAGCCTTTAAATTAAATTAATTTTCAGTATATATATATACAACTTAAACTAGGATCAAATATGATTTCCTATTTCTTTTCCTTTTGGCCGAACACTATCATGCAAGCAGACAAGATTTTTGATTCAATTTTTTAATATACACAAGTCACAAAATCAACTCAAAACATGTAGGAATTCAAAACAAACTTTTTAAAGCATCATAACACACAAGTAATTCAAGTTCATCACTTAATCTCAATAAAAGTCAAGAGTACGTTTTAAACTTATAAACAACATGCATGCACTTAGAATTATTAGCTCTAGCCCTATAACACATATGCATTCACTTTTCACATAATAAAAGCATGAGGTTTTATTTTTATTCAATATGGCCGAATGGCCTCTTACCAAATATGGTTCACATAAAAACCCAAATACTTTGAACTAAACCATGTTTTCACTTTAAATTATTTTCAAACTTGTTTTCTTGATTTTCTCTTTGAAGACCCTTGACATGCACTTAATCGAAATAGGATTTTTCTACTTAAAACAACATGCATGCTTTAGAAACTTGGATCATAAAATATAGGCATATAAATCAACAAGTCATCATCAAGTGATCATGAAAAATAAAAGATTTCCACTTTATTTTCAAGCAAGCTCAAATTATTTATTTATCCATGTAGAAATCACACAAACACAACATAGATCACCATTTTAATTAAGAAAATTTGGCATGCAACACTAAAGATCTTAGATCCAGTTCAAGCATAAATTTATTTATCAAATCTTTTCTCAAAAATACAATAACTCACGGTTTCAACAAGGACTTCAACATACAAGGCCCATTAATTTTACTTTACCATTCATTAAGCTTAGATCATGCATTTACTTACCACATAATCACATAAACACATATAGATCATGATTTAAAACAAGAAGAACATGCATGCAAGAAGGATATATGTCAAGTTCCACAAAGACTTAAACCAAATTTTAGATCTTCAAGTTTGAGTTAGAAAAATGTGAAGATCAAGCAATGAAATCACAACCGAATCATAAACATAGGATCACACATATTACAAATTAGTTTTAGTCCATGAATATCCAAGATCAACAATGAATAACATATAATTTCATCTTACAAACCATAAAAATAAAAAATGCATAAAGGGATAAGAAGGAATCTACAACTAAAAAGAACTAGGCTATTACATTTCTTCTCTCTTGCTCCACGGTTCTCCTACCAAAGGGGTTGGTTCCTTAAGCTCCTAGTACTTGGATCTTCAAAAAGGGAAAGGCTTGGTTTTGGGTGGTTCTCCTTCTTCTTCTCTTCTAAGGCTCACGGCCAACACCTCCTTTTGCTTTCTCTATTTCTTTTCTTATTCTCTCTCTAAAGGTTTGATGAGCCTTTAGAGTAGTGTTTTGTGTTTGGAAGAAATGGGTGCAAGGAAGGGAAAATGAACTAAGGCTCCCTACATATGTAAGCCACGAATGATCTCCCTTTTGCCCTTGGTTTATTTTCGGTTGGTACACAAAGAGAGGGACGGTTTGGTCCTCATAAAATTTTGCATGGCTAAGGATTACTAAGGTCAAGGGAACATAGTGGTATGGGCTAGAGACTTAGGGGTCACCTAGGTCTAATGGGATTTTGCTTCTAGTTAGGATTTTGGCTAACTAGTTGGCTTGGTTACTACTTAGTTCCATGGGTTTTCTTATTCCCTAAGCACCCACACTCACCCACTCACGGCAACACACACATATACACACTTATCATGCACCTACAAGTGACACATACACCTCCATGCATAAGCACAAAACCGTGGCACACTTCAACACACACACATGTCACATGTCTTCTATTTTTATTTTATAATCATTAATTTATTTTCTAATCACTTTTACTTAAGATTACTAATTCATACAACCATACAACAAATTCTAAGAAATCATACAACCATTTTCATGAATCACACATTACACACATATTAAATCATACACAATTCACACAAGGTTCGTGCCAAACAATATCACAACACACATTTTCTTTAAAATTCGTATTTCTTATAGTCTGAAAATAAATTTTTATAAAACAGCCCAGAAAATTCTAAAAATTACATTTTCAAATTCTAGATTTTAAAACGATCATTTTCATATATGGATCATAAAATTCCGAGTTACGGTTTAAAAGATATGGATTTTTAAAGATAATAGACCCGAAAATCTCATTTTTCACAAAAGTATCTTTCAATCGCAATTTAACAAATCATTTTTCATTTCAACAAAATCATTCATTCTTCTTTTATAGCACATTTTGCTTATAAAATCCATGGAAACTACCACTTTATTTCTTTCTCATGAAATACTTTTTCCAAAAATCACGATTTCAAGGTTCCTTTCGTTAAAATCGTTTACGCACAGACGGGAAAAATGCGGGGTGTTACATAATTTATATGGTATATTAAGTATGCAAATTAGTTGAGTAAAATACCTAAAAATGACTAGAAAGGGATTGGTAAAAATCAAAGGTTAAATCATAACAAAATTGAAAAACCAATTTTCAGTATTTAACAGTAACTACTTGATTAGTGCATGAACTAATCGAGTAGTCAGTTGAAAAAGAAAAATTTATTTTATTCTAGAAGTTCTAACTAATCGAGTAGTGCTTCAACTACTCGATTAGTACGAGTCTGCATCATCATCCAGTCTGATCCAAATATGACTATTGGAGAAGCAATCAAGCCTCAAATCTGATTTGCTGCGCTCCTCCCTGATTTTTAGGGGTTCTTGGAGCCTATAACTTGTTGCATCTTCCAAATCTCATGGAGAGAAGTTGATACAAGAAAAACTTGTTTTACTCATTTCAATCCTCTCTTAAGTCTTAGATCACATACTCAATTAGTTCTCATATTTTCATATCATATTAATTGAGTGTGTTTTGGAGCCATTGTTACTCCTTTTTTTGGTGCCATTAAAGCTTGGAGAAGGAGCTCTTGAAGGTTTCAAGAGGTTCTATTGCTAAAGGGAGAAGGTGTTCTTGAAGGTTTCAAGAAGCTCTCTTCGTGGAAGGTTGAAGAGGTTCTTCAACAGTGAATCAATTGAAATTGTGGTAAGATTTCAAGAGTTTGGTACACTCTTGAAAGCGTTAGGATTAGATTGAGTGAGGTTCACTAATTAATCCTGTTTGTATCCAATTTAATTGATTGTTAGTAAAGGCTCCTAAGGTTTAGGGAGGACAGGATGTAGCTCTCAAGGTTTGAGAGTGAACCGGTATAAAATTCCTTGTGTCTATCTCTTTATTGCTTTCCTTTATTTAGTCTTTGTTGCATCTTTGAACCCTAGGATAGTTATCTTGATTTTTGGCGTTGTTGTGTTCCTGCCATAACTTTTGATCTGTAAATCCGAATTGGACAAATTTATAGTCAAAACGACCGTATTAAAATGTATAATTTATTTTGGTACATTTTGCGGTATATTTTACTGATCACAAAATTTTTGTTATTTTGATAAAAATTATAATGTTTTATTTTAGTAAATTTAATTATGATTTTCAAGTGGAAATTACTGTATTGAAAAAATATTATTTTTTGCTGTAGTGATATGTTGTACGGTTTTAAGAGTCCATTTTGTGCATTTTGAATTTTAAATTGTTATACATAAAATTATGAGTGCATAAGACCCTAGGGTAACCCAATTAAACACACCTTACCATAATTAATGCATAGCCACCATACTAATACCCTATAGGAACATGCAATTAATAACCATATCCTAAATAAATTTAAAACCAATGCATGTTACCCATAATTTAATTACCCTATTCAATATAACCTATCCTAAACCTACCTATATGCCATAAATTACTACACATACTCATGAAATAAAATGTGAAGTCCAACCCCCCACCCAATGAAGATAAAACCGTGAGGGAGCATAGTCTTGGGGGAGGAACCCCTTCATTTTCTTGTACCCCATTTTTTAGCCAATGCACCCCACCTTATGCCCCCATTATAAATATACCTCCACCTATGAGCCTTCATTCTTATTTTTTCTTCTTATCACTTAAAAAAAATATACAGAGAGAGAGCTAGAGAGAGAGGGGGAGGTCGAGAAAAGGGAAGGAGGAAGAAGGAGAAATTTTTGTCTCCCAACATCAAATCAACCTCATTTCCATTTATCCATTTAAGTATTCATCTTCATTTACATTCCTTTTCTTCCTTGTGTTGTTTTATTTTCGGTTTCTATGAGCCTTTACTTATAAGTTGTTGATTTGTTAATGCATGTTTATTTTTATAATAAAGATTTTATCTTTAGCTATTTTTATGTTTGAAACAAAGTTTAAAGATTGAAAAATTGACATGCATCATGTCCTCAAGGTCATACGGTTTTTCCTCTTCTTGATACCCATATGATTTTTGTTTTTATTCTTGATTTGGAATAAGGAAATAAAGAAGGATTTTTGTTGATCTTAAAGTATATGAGTTTTTGTTGTAAGAAAATTTTGATTTTCCCTCATGGGCCATTCGGCCAAGACAACAAAATAAAGAAAATAAATTTTGTTCATAATACATGTTGCTTTTTACTAAAGATCCATGCTTTTTAAGTCTTGTTATGTATATGTTTAAGTTTAAAAAAATGGAAAACAGACATGCATGAACCCAAAAAAGGTCCCACGGTTTTGTTTCTATTTTGTACCCAAGATGATTTTTGTTTCTCCTTTTAATATTTGGTTCTTGATCTTGAAAGGAGTATCAGTGCATTGACGTGTATTGTGAAAAGTTTTGATTTTCCTCTCTTTCTCTCTCTCTCTCTCTATATATATACTATTCGGCCAAAGCTATAAACAAAGGGAAAGGAATTTTGTTTTAATGCATGTTGGATATTTGTGTTCTCCATTGATTTTTAAGTCTTAATGTGTAAATATTTAAGCTTTAAAAATGAAAATGAACATTCATGAAACCATAAACGCCATACGGTTTTGGGTTGGTTTGTGCTCAAGTGTTTTGATTTTTGCTTGATAAAGAGTAAAGGAATAAGCTTTGATTCTTAGTAATTTTAAAGTATATGTTTATGTGTTGTTTTATTGTGCAAAAGTTTCTCATTTTTCTTAGCAATGATTCGGCCAAACTAGGAAAAATGGGAAAAGAAATTGATTTTTGGTGTTTGATTAATTTTAAGCCTAGATCCTTAAGTTTTAGATGCACGCATGTTAAAATCTAAGATTAAAATAAGTAAAATGGACATGCATGAACTTTTGAAGTCTATACGATTTTTCTATTTGTTATTGTCTAAATGATTTGTGTTTGATGCTTAGACCTATGTTTGAATGAAGGAATGAAAAATGGATTTTTGTGTATGTTTGTGTGTTGATAAATTTGTATAGAAATCTCTAAATCTTTCTATGTATAATTCGGCCAAGGCAAACAAATAAAGAAAATAAATTGATTTGATTATGCATGTTGTATTTGAGTTGAAATAAATTGTTCTTATGCTCATTAATTCGGTTCTTGAAAGAAAAATAATTGAGGAATTGATTTTGTGTGCTTATGTGTGTATGTGCTATTCGGTTTTGTCATTTGTGTATGGAATGCTTGAGTATAGAAATTTGTTTATGATCTTTGATTATTTGATTAAGTGCATTAGAACTAGGCTTGAATGGACATGGTTAATGAATTGAAATAAGTTTGATTATTGGTAAGAAATTGAATTAGGATTAGAAGCATGGAAATAAATCAACTTAGTTTGAAAAGTGTATGTTTGTGTGAGCTAAATGTGTGGCTGGAAAATTATGATTTTGGAGCATGATAATGTGTGTTTGGAGTAGGAAATAAAATCATTTAGGGGTTGCATGTGTGTGAATGGAATAGAGAATGCTATGATGCATCTATGCTGAATTTTTAAGCTTATTGCCTTAGCTTGTAGGAGGTTTTGCTAAATAATAGTTGTGCTAATCCGATTGCCTTGAAAATTTGATATGTTGTCCTTGACGTTATTTCACTGTGTTCTGGAAAATTTGGAGTGATTTGCAAGTGTTTTGATATTTTAAATAGATTTTGGTTGTTAAGGAATGTTTAAGAAAAACTTGTATTTTTAATGGCAAAAGACTAGAATGAAAAATGTTTCCTCAAGTTCAATGACCATGAAACATGGTCACTGTTTTAGTGATGCTAATTGAACTATTTATTTAAGTGTTTTGGAGTTGTTTGTTTGATAAAGGAAGTGAAGGAAAATGAGTTAATTAATGAGTTACGGTGTTGTATTTGATTTTTTGAAGTTAATTGATTTTTGAAAAGAGTTTTTTTAATTGAAAAAGTGTTGAGCTTATTGGTTGCTGCCCTATTTGATTGTATGGTTTTATGTTTGAAAATAAATTTTTTTAAGTGTTCATTTTAACGAAAAGTATTAAAGGGATTAAAGAACGATTTTTCGGTGTTTTCGGATTTTGTGAAAAAGTGATTGAGTTTATTTCTCCGCTGTCCAGCGTTGATTTAACTTGTGTATCACTTCGAAAAATGTTTGGATTTGATTTAAAGTTTGAGTTTTCGAGGGTATTCGATTTAGAGAAAAGTCGGATTGAAAAAGTGATGTTTTTCGACGTTTTCGGGTTTCGGCTAGTTGGCTGTCCGGAATGGACCAGCGACTAAAGTATTTGCTTTAAAGTGTTTTGTTAATTGTTTTAGAATGATTTTGAAGTATTTAAAGTATATTCGAAAGTTGGATTTGATTTGAGAAAGTAAAGGTTTTCTTTTGCGATTTAGCCGACAAGGAATAAATCGGGTTTTCAGAAAATGATTCGATATTGAGCATGAATGTTAGTTGAATGACCTTGTAATAATTATGTGTATAGTCTTTAGCAAGGGATTTGTAGTCGGAATTTTGGAGCTGTTGTCAGTCGGGAGGACCCACATCAGTTTTTGACGGATATTGCTGGATTTGAGGTGAGAGAGGGGCTTTCCCCAGACACTGTGGTATTTAGGTAAAATATTAAGACATTTTGTATCATCTCAAAGATCGGAAACTAGTGGTTTCTGGGTCAGTAGTATCGTGGCAATTGTTTGTGTGTGCGGCCACGTATAAGACTAGGACCACACACCTTATGATGCCATATGTTATTAATGTGAATATGCCATGATGATATGATTCGCTTTTATTAATTATGCATGATGAATATTTTATATATGATGATGATGTTAATGCCTGGAACTTGGTGAGATGTTTGTATGATTAATCCATGATGGAAATTAAGTGAGGCAATGGAAATTATGAAATTAATAATAATGCTGATGAGAATAATGCGATGATGTTAAATCAAGTGATGAAAAGGAAAAGAAATTTGAATAATAATACGATGTGTTGATAAGCTCTGGGAAATTTTGGGTATGCGTTGGATCACCGGCAAGTATATCGGGTCACAAGTAATATAGTTAGTAAGACCAGTTATCGTTCCCACGAGGATTGCAAATTGTTTCTAATTTCTTTCACCTAATTGAGATTACTATGTGAAACTTGTATTCATTTTGAGAACGATCAGAGGAAGAGTTGAATAATAAAAACATAAAATAAAACAAGAAGAAAACAATTATGGAAAAGGTTAGGAACGTGGTTTCATTGTAGGATCAGGTTACTAATTATGAAAATTTGTTTTCCACTAAATCAACAACTTCATAAACAATAAAATCTAGATCCCTCATGGCTATTACGTTTCTCACTAAACTTTACCCCTTAATCCCTTAAGTGAGTTTTAGTTTATGAAAGTTATACAATTACCCAAAAGTATTCCTACGAGTTGAATAATTATATTGTTTGATTGAAATGCCTAATCTAAATCCTAATCTTTCAATTGAAGCTTAGATTACCAAATCAAAACATAAAGTAACTAATTCTATGAATTGTAATTAAAACGCAATCAAACAATTGATTTAAAAGGAAAAGCATTAATTCATAAATAAATAGCCAAATTAAG
Source organism: Crotalaria pallida (assembly GCA_037953625.1). Classification (NCBI taxonomy): domain Eukaryota; kingdom Viridiplantae; phylum Streptophyta; class Magnoliopsida; order Fabales; family Fabaceae; genus Crotalaria; species Crotalaria pallida. The sequence continues at coordinate 97,005,893 of CM075655.1, forward strand.
ATCCATAAAATTCACCCTATTCCTAACAAGAGGTTTAGTTACACATAAGGGAAGAAGAAATACAAGAATGGGAAAAATCATAATCATAGACAATAATGAATTTACCCGCAAGAGATCTTCAATCATTAAGTGAATCCCTTCATTGTTGATCTTCAATCCTTGCCTTGCCTCCTTTCTCTAAATTGCAAAACTAGCCTCTCTTCTCTAATCATAATTCTATTCCTAATCTCTGAAAAAGCTACTAAACCTAATGGAAAAACCTATATTTAAAGTCTAAAACTAATCCTAATTGAATCGGAGCAAATCTGATCAGAAAGTGCCCCAATTGGGCCTGCTACGTAGTCTGCGCGCCTGGGCACGCCAGGTCTGGTTGGTGCTGTCTCCGTGGTGCCTGCGCCTGGGCGTATGGCACCTGCTCAGACTCCGTTTCGCTCCATTCTTGCACCATTTCCAAGGTCCTTTCATCCTCTTTCCAACTCCATAATTATTTTCTTCAATTAAGCTCCAAAAGTACCTAAAACATACCCAAAACGGATCAAAACGTTCAAAGGATTCTAAACTAATAACAATTCCTAAAACTAATAAAAACATCCTAAGTTTACAAGAGAAACAAGCCAAATCCATAGTAAAAGGGAGTCTAATTCATGCTCAAAATATCATATATTGGACCCAAATCAGTATGGAAGTGCAAGGAAAGAAATGTTAAGACTAATATTGTAGGGTCTGCCGACCATATACGGACCCGAGTCTCAATAAAGGGTTCCCTTAAGGGCATTTTGCTCGGGTTACCTATCATGAAAGTCCTCGCTCGGACTCGTGGGATCCGAGCATGCGAGAGGGCCAGGCTCGGACTTGATGGAACTGAGCCTTACGATCGGTCCCCAATCCATCAGGCTCAGGACTCTAGGACCGAGACATACCGTCGGCTCGTGGATAAGCTTAGGCTCGCCGAGGCTTCTTATCCCTTCCGCAAATCTCTCCTAGATTCTCGCAACAGCCTAGACATGAGATCTTCAGCTGATCCTATCCAGATTCTAGAAGCATAATAGTCCGATATTATCTCATAGAATCTTGGTTCAGCACAACTCTGATACAAGGCCCAAAGGGCCCATATCAGAGCCCTCCAAACCCTATAAATAGCTCATCACAGCTAGGGTTTCAGGTAAGTACTCTCATCCCTAAGTTAACACTCTGCACACACACGTTGACTAGGGAGATCCTGCTTTTCCCAACTGGAACTGCAAAAATACCATAAGTCATACATTGATACTTGATCCTCTCCTGGGCTCCTGGTTGCCATAATCTTGAGCACATAGAGGGTTAAGGACATAGTGATTAGGACACTACATTTGGCGCCGTCTGTGGGGACCGAATAACTAATATTCCCACATCCACTGTTTTCATGGCAAACAACAACGTTAAGGAAGGCGGCGGAGGAGATCTCTGTCGTCGCCTCCGCGGGAGGCCACCCAAAAACGGAAGAGGAAATATCAGGGACAAGATCGCTTCGGGAGGGCCCCCAGAAGGCAATCAGGCTCCTCCTGTTAACCCTCCCCCTCCAGTTCCTCCTGAGAATCCCCTTCAGGCACAGGTTAATGTCCCTCCCCCTGTTGAAGGTGGCGGAGGACGATCTAACTCTCACACTGTTCCTGATGGTCATGTTTCAGAATGGCATGATACTGCAGATTCTCGACCACACGTATCTCGGAGGGTCCCTTTTGGATCACGAACTGGTGAGGCCCGTCGAGTAGAACGTTCCGCTCGTCATGATCATTCCCGAGCTGATTGGTCCCAAAGAGAAGTACCTCACTTGACGAGGGGCCACTTTGGAACGTTTCAGGGTGGTCCACGTTCCACTGAAACTAAGGGCAGGTCTTACATGACTACCACTTCGGCTCGAAGGCGAGAAGAGTCAATCATGGAAATTTTAAGAACTCAGACTTCCTTGATCGAGAAACAGAATCAGGCTATCGCTGCTCTTCAGCAGCAGAGCATGGCAAGAATAGCCGAGCAAAGCCCTCGCGTGGCTTCTGGCAACCCAAGCAACCTTCCTCCTCCCCCACCTCTCAACCCGAGCGTGGTTCCCGAGCGTATTACCGGGGAACCTCATCCTGGCCATCCTTTTACAACAGAGATCATGGCATACCAAACCCCGCAGACTTATGTAGGACATCAAAATATTCCTCGCTATACCGGGACAACCGATCCAATGGATCATATTGCGGCTTACGAATCCTCCATGATGTTTTATGGAGGAGGGGACTTCATGAAATGCCGCGCTTTCTCAATGACTTTAGGCTCGGCTCCCTTACGGTGGTTCGACTCCATACCTGCAAATTCAGTTCACTCTTGGGCTGAACTCAGAAGAACGTTCTTGAATAGGTACACTGCCAGTATGTCGCAGCCAAAATCCGATCATTCATTAGCCGAAGTTGCACAGAGATCAGACGAGTCTCTACGAGACTACTTAGCTCGGTATCAACAAGAGGCTAGCGGCATATCGGGTTTACAATCTGGAGTATCTGTTCTCTTGCTTACTCAAGGGTTACAAGACGGAGATTTTAAGGATTCTCTGATAGGAGAACCACCTAAGGATATGGCCGAGCTCAGGGAAAGGTCCAGGAAGTTTGTAAATTTGGAAGAGTTTCACAGAATCAGTACTGCAGCGCGTGGTAAGGAAGAGCATCAAGAGCAACGTCCTCGGCAAAATGATCGGTTTCGAGATGGTAGAGGAAGGAAGGATAAAAGAGAAAGAGGAGAAAAACTGCCTCCAAAAGGCAAATATGACGAGTATACTCAGCTTACAGTACCAAGGAGTCAAATCCTTCGCGAGACTATGCACACCGAGATGCGCAATATTACTAGGCCTCCAGCTTTGAGAAAAGCTGCTCAGAAAGATAAGACCAAGTATTGTGACCATCATGGTGGATGGGGGCACACCACTGACCAGTGCACCATGTTAAAAGACTTGATTGAAGAAATGGTGAGGGATGGAAAACTCCAACAGTACATTGGCGAAGCAATGCGGAAGCGTGCTAGGAGAAAAAGCCAGTCCCCACCCAAACCCGAGCAGAAACAAAGAAATAGGAGCCCCTCACCACCTGCGGGGGGAGCTTCTACCCTATTGTCCGAATAGGATAAGGGTCGAGAGGGTTTTTTGATCAATACCATTGCTGGAGGATTCGCAGGTGGAAGGGAGAAAAGAGGTGACCGAAAGAAGTACGTGGGTCAAGTTCTTTCTGTTGCCAGCCGACCAATCCAAAAGCCTAAAAAGAAGAATATCATCATCAGTTTCAGTGATGAGGACTTTGCTGACATAATCCAAGATCACAATGATCCCATGGTGGTTATAGTTCGGCTCGGTAATTATGAAGTGAAGAGGATTCTTGTTGATCAGGGAAGCTCAGCAGATATTATGTTCTTGGATTTGTTTGAAGCCTTGAAGCTGAAAAGGTCTAATCTAACTCCGTTCGAAGGAAGTTTGATTGGCTTTACGGGCCATTCGATTGTTCCCCTAGGCCATATCCACCTCCCAGTCACCCTGGGAGAACAACCATCCACTCAAACAGAGATAGTAAAGTTTCTGGTCGTCCAGGCCCCATCGGCATACAACGCCATCCTCGGTCGTACTGCACTCCAGTCTTTTGGCGCCGTTGTTTCAACCGTCCACCTAGCCATGAAATTTCCAGGATCCAACGACAAGGTGGTCACGGTGCATTCTGAATAGGAGCTGGCTCAGAAGTGCTACAATATCAGTCTGGGTAAACTGAGGATTGAAAATGAAAAAATTATGCAAGAACCGCTAAGTAAGGGAAGTGTTAACCTGGCAGATCTTGATGTAAGGGAGGATGACGAAACCAGACCAACCCCTCAGGGGGATTTCAAGAAGATAATCTTGGGCTCCTATCCATCCCGCTGTGTCAAGATTGGTGTTGGTCTTGCCGAGGAAGTTGAAAAAGAGTTGACAGAACTGCTCATTGAGAACAAAGATCTATTCGCCTGGACCTCGGCAGACATGCCAGGAATTGACCCGAATTTCATCTGCCACAAATTAAGTGTCTATCCGGGCGCTAAACCAGTTTGCCAGAAGAAGAGGCGGGTCGGAACCGAAAAAGCTCAAGCCACAGAGGAAAAGGTTGCCGAGTTGCTTGAAGCAGGGTTCATCAGGGAAGTGGTATACACTGATTGGCTGGCTAATCCCGTACTGGTCAAAAAATCTAATGGAAAGTGGAGAATGTGCGTGGATTATACAAATCTGAACAAGGTCTGCCCCAAAGACCAATATCCACTTCCTTGCATAGACAAATTAGTAGACAGCTCGACAGGATACCAAAGACTATCCTTTATGGACGCTTATTCTGGCTACAATCAGATTTCGATGTATCCTCCGGACCAGGTGAAAACTTCCTTCGTGACTGAAAACGCTACGTACTGTTATAATGTCATGCCCTTCGGACTCAAGAACGCTGGGGCAACTTACCAGCGAATGATGAATAAAGTGTTCAACCCACTTATTGGGCCCTGAATGGAAGTGTACATCGATGACATGATTGCCAAGAGTTTGAAGGAAGAAGACCATGCCAAGGACTTGAAGGTCATTCTTGACAGAATTCGGCAGTACGATATGAGGTTGAATCCTGAAAAATGCACCTTTGGGGTTCCCGCTGGATCATTCCTCGAATTTATGCTCACTGAGCTAGGAATCGAAGTGAACCCTGAAAAATGCCGAGCTATCCTCGAGATGAAGAGTCCATCTGACATCAAGGGTGTACAGCAGTTGGCAGGTCGGGTAGCAGCTCTTTCCAGATTCTTATCCCAATCAGCTCGGAAGGCCCTACCATGGTACCAATTGTTGAGAAAGGAAAAAGAGAAGGCGTTTGAGTGGAACGATGCATGCGAAAAGGCCTTCACTGACCTTAAGCAATATCTGGCATCCTCCCGATCCTATCTAGCCCTGTAATAGGAGAGACTCTGTTCCTATACTTGTCAGTGGGTGATTCAGTTGTCAGTTCAGTTCTAGTTCGAGAAGAATCAGGCAAGGAATCCCCCGTTTATTTTGTTAGCCGAGCGCTTCAAGGACCAAAACTGAGGTATCAAAAGGTGGAAAAATTGGCTTTCTGTTTGGTCATCACGGCCAGAAGACTGCGTCAGTACTTCCAAAGTCATCACATTAAGGTCAGAACAGCTCAGCCTATCCTCCAGATTCTCCAAAAACCCGACTTGGCAGGAAGAATGGTAACTTGGGCCATTGAACTTTCCGAGTTCGACATCACTTTCGAACCAAGGAAGGCAATGAAGTCTCAGATTCTAGCTGATTTCCTCATCGAGTTTACTGAGCCACTGACGAGCTCAAACTTGGACTGGAGCATTTACGTTGATGGATCGAGCAACAAGATTGGGGCAGGTGCTGGAATAATCCTGGAAAACTCTGATGGTGTTACCCTTGAGTATTCTTTGAAGTTTGAATTTCCTACTTCAAACAATCAGGCAGAATACGAAGCTGTAATGGCTGGTCTCAGGATGGCAAAGGAGGTAGGAGCCCGAGAAGTCAAGATTTTCAGTGATTCTCAGCTGGTGGTCTCCGATTACGAGTTACTTAGAACAAGGAACTTTGCCTGCTGATCCAACCGAGGCTAAGAAGCTCGTCAGGAAAGCCTCGCAATTTGCTCTGGTTGAAGGAATTTTATTTCACCGAGGGATCAGTGGCCCTAAGCTTAGATGCTTAGATCCCAGGGAAGAAAAACAAACACTTGAAGAGGTTCACGGAGGAATCGGAAGCCGTCATGTTGGGGGTAAATCATTGGCCAAAAAGATTCTAAGGGCAGGATATTACTGGCCGACCCTGCAGCAAGATGCAATTAGTCATGTGAAAAGATGCGAAAAGTGTCAATTCCATAGCGATGTGTACCAGAAGCTGGCCGAGGAACTCCACTCACTTTCATCTCCCTATCCTTTCTATCAATGGGGAACGGATTTGATTGGTCAGTTCCCCACCGCACCAGGATAGCTGAAATGGGTGGTAGTTGCCATAGATTACTTTACCAAATGGGTAGAAGCCGAACCTCTAGCAACTATCTCGTCTGCCAAGGTTCAGAAGTTTTTTGAAAGGCAGGTCATAGCTCGGTTTGGAGTTCCACAAGTTCTGGTGACTGACAATGGAACTCAGTTCGCAGCAAAGGCGTTCCAAGACTTGGTCAATGCTTTAAACATCGAGCACTATTTTTCCTCGGTTGAGCATCCTCAGACCAATGGACAAGTGGAATCTGTGAATCGAACCATCATCCAGGGAATTAAGAAGAGGCTTATTGGTGCAAAGGGAAATTGGTTGGATAATCTGCATGAAGTACTTTGGTCATACCGCACCACAATACAAACCTCGACGGGAGAAACTCCTTATCGGCTTACCTACGGCTGCGACGCGGTCATCCCGATGGAAAGGATCATCCCCTCATTTCGAACCATACAACAACCAAACCCCCTCAACAACACTTTACTGTGTGAAGATCTCATTCTATCTGATGAAGTCAGAGATCTAGCCGCCGAGCGAGAACGATATGCCAAGCTAATGCAAGCAAAAGAGTATAATCGCTCGGTAGTACCCAGAGAATTCGAAGTAGGTGACCTCGTCCTAAGAAGAGCTGACATTGCCCTGAAAAACGCTAAAGACGGGAAACTGGCTCAAAACTGGGAAGGGCCCTACCGAATAGCTTCCAAGATGGGAACAAGGGCCTACAAAATCGAAACTCTTTCTGGTGCTCTCATCAATAACACTTGGAATGTGGCAAAGCTTAAAGCATATTTCAGTTAAAGTTTTTCGCATCCTTATTTCAATTCTGTTTTTAGTTTCATTGTTATTTGATAGGTCTGTTTATTTTTGATAATGGTGTACGCTCGGTGAAACTCCGAGCCCATTGTATTTACTGCTTCAATAAAATGAAAGTTCTGTTTCTGAATTCATTGTATTTACGTACTTTTCCTCATAACCGATTAGCCACCGTTTATGACGCGAACGATTATAAACAGCTCGAACAAGAGCTTATAACTCGTCAAGTACTTTAAAAGATTCCCGATTCAAACATGATTGTCATAAAATCATTTTACACATTGCGAATAGAGGAACCTACCTTGGCTAGAGTGTCGGAGTTCCGAGGTCTTAACACTTGAATTCATAACTAAAAGAATAATATGAGAAGCAAAAAGTCATAACGGATATTATAAATATTCAAAGTAGTTACAGCAAAAGGTCCAAGCCCATCTAATGGGGCAAAAACATAAGTTGAAAAGAAAAAAGATAAATCTACTCTATATCAGACAACACTATACTTTCAGGATCAAATTTATCCTCTTCTTCTTCTTCACCCTCGGCCCCGTTTTCTTCGGACTCTTCAGCAAAGTGGTCAGGCAGATCATTTCCACCCATGTCTATTTCGGCTCCATTCTCACCCACGATCCGACCATCTTTGACACTGAAGTTGGGGTCAGCACCTTTGGTTATGAGGCCAGGGTTCAGGATACGAAGCTGCTCGGCGGTATTGAGGAAAGAATCTTCAACTGCATGATCCCAGTTATAAAGATTCTCTTTGGCTGCCCTTTTGTGCTTAAGAGCTTTCGCTCTCATTTTGTCTAGAGAGGCTCGGAGTCCAGCGGCCTCATCCTTGGCATATTCGAGTTGCTCTCGAGCCACTGCAGTATCCTCCTCGGCTTTCCGAGCCTTCTCTGCAGCCTCCCGCAAAACTGTGGCATCCTCTTCGGCCTTCTTCAGGATCTCCTCGGCCTTCCTCATCCTCTCATTGGCCTCTTGAAGAGTTTTCTCGGCCTTCTCCTTGTCAGCCTCGGCTCTAGCCTTGGCATCTTCAGCCCTCCAAGATGACTAGTGAATTTCTAAGCCTATGTTGTCAGAGTAGAACCGTAGAATTAGAGTTATGTTCATATCCTGAGGGTGTGTCAGGTAGGTGGGCTAGTGAGTACCCTAAAGAATGATTGCGAACCAGAACCTAAGTCGGACAATAAGTAACACATCCTAGTGCTCTCAAATTTTCCAAGATTTGAGAGAGGCAAAGATAGTTAGTAGACTCCCTAACCGGTGATGCCCGAGTGAAACTTTGAGTAAGGATTGAAGATACCTATTAAGGCCATCGGTTCCACATAGAGTTGAAAGCCTTACCCTTTAGCTTATAGAACTCTAAGCATAGGAACAACTGTCATTGTAGTAGACCACCATGACTAATTATGTCTTAAGGTTAGAAACCTAGCCCACGGTCTGAAATCATCAGAGAATTTCTGATTGATTTTTATGCAAGTTCTGAAAGAGAAACCCTTAGTTAAGAAAATACCCGATAAGGAACCATCTCACCTCGAACTAAATCCAACCACATTAGAAAGTTCCCGAAGACTTAAGAAGGTTCGGTACCTATTAGAATGAACCAAAAAGGGCCAAGACTTGTGGAATAGAACCAACATAGGGTACTAGACTATGCCTTTTCTCGATTTTCCCCCTATCTCAGTTGTCAGAAGAACCAAGGAGAACTTAGTTGCCCTGTAGTCAGTGAGATCCTCCGCAAACTGATAGAGTATCCCGTTTTCCACTAGAGAAAACACTGAGCTTGAATTGGAAGGGATAGCAAAAGCCTAAGTGGGGGAGCACATCGGGGGAGCAGAATCTAAGATTGTAGAGGTTTCTGAGAAACCATTATCTTTATTATTATGATTATCACTATGAAGATCTAAATGATTTTTGAAACTTCGAGTATTTTGTTGATTCTAAAAGATTTTAAGCAAAACAGTTTTGATAAAACCTCCCTCCATTTCTTTTAGATGTTTTTCAACAAGAGAATTTTGGGAACGAAATTCTTATAAGTGGGGGAGGATTGTAACATCCTGGTTTTTATTAACCTAATAATTATATTTAAGAATATTTTGCGTATATGGAGTTGGCGTGTTAAAAATGATTTTTCAACTATTTTCTTAGTATATATGTGTGTATAAGTGCTTGAAAACGTTTTCTTAGTATATGTATACATTTGTATAAATATATCCTTAATTAAGTATTAGTATTTGTGATTATATTTTTGAGTATATGTATGTATGTGTGAGTATTTGCATGTGTATGCCTATATGTATATATGTGAGTTTAGATTAGGTTAGGTGGAGTAGGTATATATATATATATATAGGTTAGGTGTGCTTGTGTGCATCCCTAAGTATAAGTACTTGTGAATGCCTTCTTATGTGTAAGCATATTTGTGTTTGTGATCGTATCGTTAGGGTTTGATAGGGATGTGTTCCAGATTTGTTAGTTAGAGTCGAAGGGTGATTGGTTTAAGTTTAGATTGGCGTGGTTGCGATCGTGCAAGTAGGTCAGTGTGTAGGTTCGGGGTTTAGAGTGTTGCAGAGTCCTTATGAGTGCTTTTCAGTGTTTTAACCTCAGTAGAGTGAGTGGTTGAGGGATCCTAGGATAGAGCCTTGAGCCTAAAGATAGACCCTAGTTTCTATGTCCAGTGAATTCCTTCGAACTCACGTTTCGACTAAGTTTCCGGAATCTGATAGGGGTGCGAGACATTCGAGTTCAATTCGATCCTATTTGTTAAGCCTCGAGAGTGTTTGGTATTAGGGTTAAGTGGTGATAGGGTTTGTCTTAGATCGATCGGGTTAGATCGAGGGTTTTAGAAGAGGTTAAGTCTAGGATTCGATTTCTAGTTCTTTCCGTCTTTCCGTGTTTGTGATTTATGTATTCATTATTGTTGTAAATGATGATTGTGATGTTTGTGTGTGTGCTAAGAGGTGTTTAGAAGGTGTTTAGAAAGTGGGTTTAGGATAGGATAGGTTAGTAAGGGTTAGGAATGCCTTAGAACCATTGCCTGTATGAATGAAAAAGAACAGGTCTTAATCGATTAAGGGGGAGCTTAATCGATTATCCATTTGCCAGCTCTCATGTATTAATCGATTAATTTGAGTGTTAATCGATTAAGGGCTGACAGCCCATTTTTGCAAGATTACACGGGTTAATCGATTAACTGGGCTGCTAATCGATTCACCACTGTCAACTCAGACATAAAACACGATTTTCTTGTGTTGTTCTTCATTGTTTCTCTTCTCCCATTCGAACCCTTCTTCATCTCTCTTCCCCAATCCTTCTCAATCACCAAATTAACACCAAATAACTCCAACCCATCAACCCAAAATCATTCCCCATCAACTCCCTATCAATCTCCATCTCCCAAATCTCATTTCAATCCCTCTTTCTCTCAAACCCCCAATTTTCACTCAAAACCCTAACTCCCTCAATCCTTCTCATAGAGTTGGGCAATCGCCAAGGGGAGCTAGGAATTGCTTATTGTTAGAATTATTGATAGGATTGGCAGTCGTCACCCAAGAGGGGGGTGAATTGGGTGTTTACTAAAACATTGGAAAATATTCGATTTAAATCGTTTTCAATAAACTTAAAGAGATTTTGCAGCGGAAAACAATATAATGTTGAAAATCGATTGCGCTTAAGCGAATTATATTAATACTATTATGAAAACTAATATGCGCGGATACGAATTAAAATAAGAACAACGAAAACGAATGATACCACGCTAATTAATTTAAAACAATTAAATTAATTATTATGAAAATAATCGTTATGATGCACAACAAATAAATATATCAACGGAAAATAAAGAGATGAGGGATAGAAGAGATTGCACCGAAGATTTTATCCTGGTTCGGCAAACCCGGCCTACTCCAGTCCCCAAGCGACCCGCTTGAGCTTTCATTATACCAATGACGCCACGCGTCCCCAAGTACAACCAGAGCGCCCCGCAAGCTATTAGGAACCTCCTTTCGCCAGGGACCTCAATAAACCAGATAGCCTAACTACTAGGTGCCCCACCGCTCGTCTAGCACTACCCACACAGCAGGGTTCCTCACCCTACAACCACGAACGCAGCACGTTCGCACTAGGAGATTCACTCCCTAGTCACTAAGGGTCACACACCCCTTACACAAATGGTTACGGATATGAATGATTTAGTACAACCACTATAATGCACTCTTCTTAGTGCTGATACAACAATATAGGCTTCTAACAAAATTGTGTTCTAAATAACACGGATACAACAATTAAGCACTATAGCAATGAAGTTAAATCACAAGTGTATAGGCCAAAGTAAAGTTTTTTTTCTCAAAAGATATGAACGATAAAACCAGAGAATTGAGAAGGAGAAGAAGAAGAAGAACGTGTAAAGGTTTTTCAAAAAAGTTATCAGAATAAAAACTTGATTGAAATCCTTTTTATAAAAACAACAATTAACACATGTTTAAAATCAAAAACCAAATCATAAAGACTTAAGACATAAAACTAAAGATTTGAGAATATTTGAAATTCAAATTTTGAATTTGAAAAATAGAATCAGAATCAAATCAAAACTGATTTTGGAAATAAATCGAATTTAAAATAAGAATGAAATCAAATCCGGAAATATTCAAAATTGATTTCTGAAATCAAATAAATAAAATAATATTTTTGAAATCAAAATAAAATCAAATAGATTTAAAGAATAAAATAAAATAGAATAAAATCAATTTTGAAATCAGAAACAAATAAAATAGATTTAGGAGATAAGTCGAATATTTGATTCTTAAAAACAAATAAGGAAATAATTCAAATTTAAAATCATTTTCGAATTTTATAAAATAAATCAGAATCTTTTATATAAAAACAAATCAGGAAATAATCAAAATGATTCTGACACGTTTTTCAATAAAACATGAAGTAATCGATTACTTTCTGAAGGTAATCGATTATTCCTTCAAAAATAGAAACTTTTAAATTCATTTGAAAAACAAGTAATCGATTAGACCAACAATGATTAATCGATTAGATCACTTCTGTTAATATATGATGCAACTCATTTAATCGATTACTACTCATCAAATAATCGATTATTGAGTCTCTGATCATTATGTGATGCAACATATGTAATCGATTACTACACAGCATGTAATCGGTTACTGTGCCTCTAGAAAATATATGATGCAACAATTCTAATCGATTACTTGAACAAGGTAATCGATTACTCTCATAAGAAAGTAATGGATTAGCAAAGTTCACTTAATCGATTACAACCTCTCTGATTTTTCTATGATGCAACAAAGTTAATTGATTAACTCAAGCAAGTAATTGATTACTCTTTCTTGCATACATAAAATATTCAGAGTTTTGTAACATCAAGTATTTTCACCAAAACTAAGATAAAAACAGATTTTCACTAAAACTCTTTTTGCAATTAAAAACATTTTTCATAAACTAAGTTAAAAACAGATTTTCATGAAAACACTTTTTGCAATTAAAACATTTTTCATAAAAAGTTCTTTTCTTCTCCTTAACATGAAAAACTAATTTTGGCCATTAGACACTTGTAATAAAAATTCATTACCTAACAAATTTCCTATGGGCCAGGCTATACTAAAACTTGAACATGAAGCTTGAGCCTTGACTTTAGCCTTGAAGCTTGATGCTTGAACTTGATGCAGCTTGATGCTTGAAACTTTGAATCTTGTTTGTAATCATCAAAACGTTATCTTCTAGAATCCTTCTAGCATTACTCTTTACGTCCTTTGGGGAAAGCTTGTCTTCCAACACTCCCCCTTTTTGATGATGACAAACCCTTTTCTGAGTTAATGCATCACAAGCGTTAAGCAGCAAGTATAGCACAATATAGTCCAATAATATCATAGGAAATTTAAATACAAGTAGAGAATATAGAGAATAATTGATTAAGCCATGATAAAAGTTTCTCTTAATTCTCATAACCTCCCCCTGCATATATGGTTAGTATACACAATGAAAGCTCAGAATTCTTCTCCCCCTTTTGTCAACATCAAAAAGGTGGTGAGAAGACTTTAGCAGGATTAGGGTTCTTCTCCCCCTTTGTACTATACTCCCCCTGAAATACTGAATACATACATTAATAATAACAAGGGAGGTGACTATGCATATTTACTCCCCCTATTTGACATCAGCAAAAATAAGTATGGGATACAAAAAGGATTCCTTCCCAATACACAATAAAAAAATCAGTATGATGTCAAAATGGGATGAAGAAGCAGAACATGTTTTCAATGCAAATATTCAAATAATATTTTTCTCCCCCTTTCTAAAAGGTTTTTCCAAAATAAGCATAACATGAAGGGAGATGAAAAATGCATCATAAAAACATGTGAATGCTCACTATCATCAAAACTTTTAAAATCCTATATGCCATGACAGTAATAATATATAATTCATAATAGCACATACTGTCATATATGGCATATATCACATATAAAAGTAATAAACAAATGAAGTTAAGGATAGAGATACTTATGTGTATGTGATATTCTCCCATGTAAGATGTTTCTTTATAATGGAGAATCTTTCCTTTGTAGTCTCCTCTTGTTCAAATTGTTGAACCCTTTTTCTATTCCAAGAGATCGTTTTGATACTGCCGCATCACCTTCAAGTACTTGATTATTTCCAAGTTCTCTTTTCATTTGAATCTATGGTCATAAGTTTGTAAAGAACTTTCCATACTGATACTTGTAGGAATACCTGCAAAACTAATTAGCATTTGTTTCTCTTGGTATCCAAGATAATTGGATCCTTAGGAATTAGTAACACATAAATATAGTGCATGCTGAAAAACAATTTATCCTTCACAAGAATTTGTACAAACATATCGAAGAAGGAATAAATTATTAAAAAAAATTTCAGCATCAAGATGAATATGTGTATCACAAAGATAAGTATCATAAAGTATTTAAAAGAAATATGTGTGGTGATACTTATCGTAGGTGTTGATTTTCCACATGAAGTAGGGATTGTTTTGGAGTTCCTTCCATTTGAAGATTCATCAATTAGCATTTTGATGGAGGTCTCCTCTTGTTCAATGTATTCTCCTTCTCCAGTATTTTCCATTTGACACCATGAAGGAAAGAAACATAATTTTTCATTTGGAATTCTTTAATTTGATTCCTTCATACATAGCTCCTTTTATATTTGAAGTATTACCTGTAAGACTACATAGGAGCATTTTCTTGGTATCCAAAGACTTGGATCCTTAAGGATTAGTAGCAATGTTTTTCACAAATCTCAAAGATATTGTGAAAATAGCATATAAGCAATTTTAATTCATGCACTAATCACAAAAACAATGTCATGCTCATGCACACAAATGCATGTCCTTATATCAAAATGTATCTCTAGTATGCCATGACATGATATCAACACATAAAGAGTGTATTCATGTGATGAAAAGGATTTTACAAAAATATTTCAACACACACGATACAACTCAATATATGGTGAAAGAATAATGCAATGCACACAAAAAAAATATAATCATGTGCTTAAAAAGATTTTCAAATAAAGCAAGGCACACATGATTTATTTTATCCATATAGTAACCATGATAAAAAAGATTTTCAAAAAGATTTCAGCACTCATGATATACCTTGGTATGTGCAAAAGATAGAGTAATCCAGATATACCTTTGTGTAGTCGTTGTTATAGATGGAATGATAATTTGATACCTTGGACTTGTTGATCAAGGAGGCGTTTGTCCTTACCCATTGCTTCTTGCTTAAGGTCCTAGACCATTTGATTTCACTTTTAGACACGTGATGAGAAGCTTTGGTTGGGAGCATCTTCCTCCTTTGACCATTCCATTTATTTCTTGTCCTTTTAGACATCACCCTTGATAGTTTATCCTTTTCTCTGCCACTTGATTCATCCTTAGGCTTGTTTCGTTTCTCAACCCATACACTTATTGTCCTCTTAGGTACACCCCATAAGACTTTCTTTTGACCACTTAGATCTTCTTTTTGTTTGGATTCCTGCACATTTAGAACACTAGAATAACTTTTTGGTACCCATTTCATCTTGGGTCCTTTGGGGTTAGTCTTAGGTTCCTTAGAAGCCTTTGGAACCCATTGCAAATTATTTCTCAAGTTAAAATTTTTGCGATATAAACATATATGAGAAATATGTCCTAAACAACCACAATAATTGCAAATAATGGGTTTGGATGTAGATTTGACTTTTTCAAAAAGATTTTCATGAAACTTGGAATTTTTAACTTCACTTTGAAAAATTTCATTGTCAAACACTTTGCTTGATTTTTGAATATCAACCTCATTTTCAAGCAAGGAATTTGAACAAATGGATTTTTCAATGTTACTATATTCAAAGAGTGCATCCTCAACTTGTTTATCAATATCAAAGCACTTTTCATAAATCGTTGAGGAGCTATTTTATAAAAATATCTCTTTATCAAAAATATCTCCATTCTTCAAAATATTGATTTCATTTTCAATTTGAGATAATTTTTGTAAAGAGTCCAAGTTTCTATTTTCTAAAGATATCAAACCATCATTCAAATCATCATATGCAAATTGTAGAGATTTAGAACAAGGACTAATTGAAATTACCTCATGGTCCTCATGAGCCAAGTAGTCGGATGTTTTAATTTCATCTGCCATTGGTTCTGCATCCGAGTCACTTGATTCCTCCAGTGAGTCCATAAAGGTTTCAAAAATCCTCTCTAAGTCATCACAATCGCTTGTTGAGTTACTCCCCACGCTTTCATTATCATCATCAGAATCTTTTTCCAGGGAGTTTATCATTCCATGCTCAACATCTGTACTATTATGCTCAAAGATACCATTAGTAGCATAGTATGTGTTTAGAAAATCCCAAATATCTTTAGCACAATCAAAATCCTTAATTCTAGCATATGCATCATGGTTTAAAGCATTTTTCAAAACATGCATAGCTTGAAAATTCAAAGAAAAAGATTTTTCATCAAAACCATGTAAAACGACATTCCATAGACGAATGCTGATAGATTGTAAAAATATTTTCATTCTCGCACTCCAATAGTGAAAATTATTTCCATAAAAAAATGGTGCATCATCGAATGAAAATCCCTCCATATAAAAAGCAAATAAAATATCCCAACGCTGCCAATCTACAACGGATCTTTAACTCAGGTTGTTAGGCCTTTACCAGAGCACGAAGCTTTGATACCAATTGTTAGAATTATTGATAGGATTGGCAGTCGTCACCCAAGAGGGGGGTGAATTGGGTGTTTACGAAAACATTGGAAAATATTCGATTTAAATCGTTTTCAATAAACTTAAAGAGATTTTGCAGCGGAAAACAATATAATGTTGAAAATCGATTGCGCTTAAGCGAATTATATTAATACTATTATGAAAACTAATATGCGCGGATACGAATTAAAATAAGAACAACGAAAATGAATGATACCGCGCTAATTAATTTAAAACAATTAAATTAATTATTATGAAAATAATCGTTATGATGCACAACAAATAAATATATCAACGGAAAATAAAGAGATGAGGGATAGAAGAGATTGCACCGGAGATTTTATCCTGGTTCGGCAAACCCGGCCTACTCCAGTCCCCAAGCGACCCGCTTGAGCTTTCATTATACCAATGACGCCACGCGTCCCCAAGTACAACCAGAGCGCCTCGCAAGCTACTAGGAACCTCCTTTCGCCAGGGACCTCAATAAACCAGATAGCCTAACTACTAGGTGTCCCACCGTTCGTCTAGCACTACCCACACAGCAGGGTTCCTCACCCTACAACCACGAACACAGCACGTTCGCACTAGGAGATTCACTCCCTAGTCACTAAGGGTCACACACCCCTTACACAAATGGTTACGGATATGAATGATTTAGTACAACCACTATAATGCACTCTTCTTAGTGCTGATACAACAATATAGGCTTCTAACAAAATTGTGTTCTAAATAAAACGGATACAACAATTAAGCACTATAGCAATGAAGTTAAATCACAAGTGTATAGGCCAAAGTAAAGTTTTTCTTCTCAAAAGATATGAACGATAAAACCAGAGAATTGAGAAGGAGAAGAAGAAGAAGAACGTGTAAAGGTTTTTCAAAAAAGTTATCAGAATAAAAACTTGATTGAAATCCTTTTTATAAAAACAACAATTAACACATGTTTAAAATCAAAAACCAAATCATAAAAATTTAAGACATAAAACTAAAGATTTGAGAATATTTGAAATTCAAATTTTGAATTTGAAAAATAGAATCAGAATCAAATCAAAACTGATTTTGGAAATAAATCGAATTTAAAATAAGAATGAAATCAAATCCGGAAATATTCAAAATTGATTTTCTGAAATCAAATAAATAAAATAATATTTTTGAAATCAAAATAAAATCAAATAGATTTAAAGAATAAAATAAAATAGAATAAAATAAATTTTGAAATCAGAAACAAATAAAATAGATTTAGGAGATAAGTCGAATATTTGATTCTTAAAAACAAATAAGGAAATAATTCAAATTTAAAATCATTTTCGAATTTTATAAAATAAATCAGAATCTTTTATATAAAAACAAATCAGGAAATAATCAAAATGATTCTGACACGTTTTTCAATAAAACATGAAGTAATCGATTACTTTCTGAAGGTAATCGATTATTCCTTCAAAAATAGAAACTTTTAAATTCATTTGAAAAACAAGTAATCGATTAGACCAACAATGATTAATCGATTAGATCACTTCTGTTAATATATGATGCAACTCATTTAATCGATTACTACTCATCAAATAATCGATTATTGAGTCTCTGATCATTATGTGATGCAACATATGTAATCGATTACTACACAGCATGTAATCGATTACTGTGCCTCTGGAAAATATATGATGCAACAATTCTAATCGATTACTTGAACAAGGTAATCGATTACTCTCATAAGAAAGTAATGGATTAGCAAAGTTCACTTAATCGATTACAACCTCTCTGATTTTTCTATGATGCAACAAAGTTAATCGATTAACTCAAGCAAGTAATTGATTACTCTTTCTTGCATACATAAAAATATTCAGAGTTTTGTAACATCAAGTATTTTCACCAAAACTAAGATAAAAACAGATTTTCACTAAAACTCTTTTTGCAATTAAAAACATTTTTCATAAACTAAGTTAAAAACAGATTTTCATGAAAACACTTTTTGCAATTAAAACATTTTTCATAAAAAGTTCTTTTCTTCTCCTTAACATGAAAAACTAATTTTGGCCATTAGACACTTGTAATAAAAATTCATTACCTTACAAATTTCCTATGGGCCAGGCTATACTAAAACTTGAACATGAAGCTTCAGCCTTGACTTCAGCCTTTCTACACTTTGAATTAGGGATAGTTAGAGTTTATAATAGGATTTGGGGTTAATGGTCAAATTGGGTTGTGGGTAGCAAAATAATACTTTCTTAGAATTTAATTAAGGACGATTAATATATTTTTGTTAGATTTTTTTTATATTTTTGGAAATAATTATATTCAAACTGTTTTTATATGTTGGTAATGTAGGAAGTGAATAACCCTAGGGAGTTGATTTATATTATAGCACTCTGAGACATACCTGTGTATGTCGATTGACTGGATTGATTATATGCTGATTGTTGGTTGCTCTACTTTTTGGTTATGCTTAATGAAAATGTGTATATTGATATATGGTTTTTGTGCTGTGATTTTGTCATGTATGATTGGAAATGATGAAAATTTATTATTATGGTGGAAATCCTAATGTAATTGCAAATAAAAGAAATTAATTATTTAAGACATAAAAGATTAAAGACAAAGAGTGTGTGATCCAGGTCTTGTAAGACATTGTCCTTAGGAGACTGTACGCATAGACCGCGTAAGACGTTGTCCTTAGGAGACTGTAAGCATATGTAAGACGTTGTCCTTAGGAGACTGTACGCAATGATGGACACACACACCACATATTAATAAAGATATAATTGGATTGTGCCTCTCCAGATCTTGTAAGACGTTGTCCTTAGGAGACTGTATGCATAGATCACATAAGACACACATTGTGTGCAGCTGTAAGACGTTGTCCTTAGGAGACTGTACGCAATGATGGACGCACATTCTGATTGTGGAAATCCAGGTCTTGTAAGACGTTGTCCTTAGGAGACTGTACGCATAGGTCGCATAAGACGCACATGATGCGCATCTGTAAGACGTTGTCCTTAGGAGACTGTACCCAATGATGGATCCACATAATAAATCCTAAAAACTCCATGAAAAACTCAAAGAGTATGAAAAGAGAAAAGAAAAGTTAAAGTAATGAAAAGAGATGAAAATGTGATTAATGATGAATGAAGTGAAATGTTTGATTATGGTTTATGTTATGCAATTGTTGCTTATAATAAATGGAATATGATTAGTGATGATATAGGATTTGAATTTGATGTGTGCTACTTGATTAAATGAATGTAAGAATTTTATTAGTCCATGGCTTAATTTGATTGTTAACTTTGAGTCTCTATTATGAGCTGTTAATTATCCTTTAATTCATTGTGTTTTGAAAAGGTCTCACCCTTATGTGGTTAACATTTAAGGTACAAAAATCAAGGAGCTTAAAGATCAGAGTGCGCAGCGGGAAGAATGGAAAGAAGGGAACTCTATATTTGTGCTACTTATATTGTGAATGGATGCCCATAATTATTCGTAAACTTGAATTGTAAAAAGAAATTTTTAAGTACAGTATTTTAATTATAGACTTTTACTTACTATTTTATAAATAAGAATTTGGGTGTTACAGAAATTATAGTCTTTCAGAAATTCCATCCACCTTCGTTGTCTCATGTTCAACTCTTTCTGGTCGAACAAGTATTTTAGGCTTTTGTGATCACTATATACTTCAAAGCTAGTACCGTATAAATAGTGCCTCCAAATCTTTAGAGCGAATACCACTGCTGCTAGTTCAAGATCGTGTGTAGGATAATTCTCCTCGTGCGGTCTTAGCTGTCGGGATGCATAAGCAACTACTCTTCCTTCCTGCATGAGTACACAACCTACTCCTTGCTTGGATGCATCACAATATACATCCAATGGTTGAGATCGATTAGGCTGTACTAATACAGGAGAGGTGGTTAACCGATGCTTCAACTCTTGGAAACTTTGTTCACACTGTTCACTCCAAGCGAAAGGGATTTCCTTTCTAGTTAATCTTGTTAAAGGCAAAGCAATTTTGGAGAATCCCTCAATGAATCTCCGATAATAACCTGCTAGCCCCAGAAAGCTTCGAACTTCAGTGACACTCTTTGGTCGTTCCCATTCTAGGGCAGCTTCTACCTTTGCATGGTCCACAGCAATTCCATCTCGAGTAATCACATGGCCTAAGAAGTTCACCTTCTCAAGCCAGAACTCGCATTTTGACAGCGTGGCATACAACTGTTTGTCCTTCAGAATTTCCAATACCCGCCTCAAATGTTTTTGATGTTCATCTGGATTCTTTGAGTAGATAAGGATGTCATCAATAAATACTACTACAAAAGAATCCAGATAGGGTCGGCAGATTCGGTTCATATAATCCATAAATACAGCAGGAGCGTTGGTCAAGCCAAAAGGCATTACCACATATTCATAGTGACCATACCGCATCCTAGAAGTTGTTTTAGGAATGTCCTCTTCTTTAACTCGAATTTGATGATACCCGGATCTAAGATCAATCTTAGAGAGGATTGGTGCTCCGCGAATTTGATCCATTAAATCATCAATTCGAGGAAGCGGATACTTGTTTTTAATTGTCACTTTGTTCAGTTGCCGATAATCTACACAAAGTCTTTGGCTGCCATCCTTTTTCTTCACAAAAAGAACCGGGGCTCCCCAAGGTGACACACTTGGGCAGAAGAATTTCTTTGCTAACAATTCTTCTAACTGTTTCTTGAGTTTAGTTAATTCAGCCGGAGCCATTCTATGCGGAACTATAGAAATTGGTCCGGTTCCAGACACTTGGTCGATGGCAAATTCTACTTCCCTAACAGGAGGTAAGTCAGGAACCTCGTCTGGAAAAACTTTAGGGAATTCATTTACTACTGGGATAGATTGAATCTCAGCCTCTTTCTCTACTTCTATTGTGGTTAGGATTTGTTTGTGGTTATTATCTGCATGACCTTCTTTTATTTTAGGGGTTAGTGTGTGTGGGATTATGGTAAGTGTCTTAGTATGACAGTCAATCACAATGTCATTGTCGGACATCCAATCCATTTCGAGGATCACATGGAGTTGACTCATGGGGAGGCAAATAAGGTCAATTTGAAATGTATGGTTTAATACTTGCAAAATACAGTTGGGACACAATTTTGTAGTTATAACAGTAGGGCTAGTAGGGGTGGATACTAAGAGTATATAAGGTGTATCAATTATAGGTAGTCCTAATCGGTTAGTACAATCAACAGAAATAAAAGAGTGGGTAGCACCACTATCAAACAACACTTCACAAGGATGGCCATTGATATGGCATGTACCTTTGATCAGCCCCTCAGCATTCTCTGCTTCAACACCACTGAGAGTATAGACTCTACCACGAGTGGTAGGCCTATTGTCACCGACCCTTCGAGTCTCTACCGTGATGACTTCTTCTTTCTTTGGAATTTTATTTGGATACTGGGCAGCTATGTGTCCTGGTTGTTGACAAACAAAACACTTCCCTTGATTCTAAGATTTCTAACAAATGCCTCGATGAGGCCTGCCGCACTGCTGGCAATTGGGAATAGGACTGGAAGTAGATGGAGCAGATTGTACTATGGACCCTGGTTACCTTTGACTATCTGGACTATGTATCTTTTCTACTGTTGATGCATATAGTATGTTTATATTTTCTACTATTCATAGTCCACTGATTTTCCGCTTACTCTAATAACACTTTCAAAAAGAATTCGGCTATGTTATTTACGAAAAATATTATCTTGAGTTCTGAAATGACGAAAGATATCACTACTAACTATTTAGTGTCAAGAGGATGTTATCTCAGTCGTTGTTTCTGTAACCCCTTTTATAAAACTTTAAGCTTTTAATCTTAACTCATATTCAATTTCTTAGAAAAATTTTTGCAAGAGTTTACTTTGTTTATTGGCTGTTTCCCCAAAATTCTTATATAGTACCTGCATAAAAATCAATCCAGATCACAAAGCTAGAACAGATTTTTGATTATTTTATCACTCCAAAATGTGGTATGTAGACCATACCATAGTGGTTTTGTCATCACATTTCTATATACAACAAGGTTTTAGTATTACTACTTTACACCAACATAGTATATGTATCATTTTCTACTGAAGTCTTTTACAAAATTATAAAGATCTTCATGAAGAGCAAGGTTGCATGATGTGGGTGGAACCACATAATTGAGCCTAAACTCCTTTAGGAGGAGCATGGCTCTCCTCAGCAGCGGATGGGGGATGATCGCAGTGTGATGGGGTACCTAAAATGTCAACACAGGGAGTGAGTAGTTTATCTTAGTTCAAAATAAAGAATTAATTAGCAATAACATAAAGCCATTCTATAATTACCAAACAATTAAATAAATCCCATTCAATCGAGTCTTACTAGCCAAACCATCATATAAATGAAAATGCCATGATGCATGATTACTGTTTCTGTTGTGCCAACATGATGCATGCATGCCACTCAAATTCCATCAATCAAATCCAATGACTATTGATCACTCCACCACTTTATACTTCCGTCCACATATTTGGCATTATGAAGTACATTGGATCTAGTCATGTAGTGCCTGATTTCGATCTCCTCAAATGATTCCCCATTGCACTCAGTTTCCTCACTTCACCCTCCGCTCCAGGGAAAGACCAAACCAGGAGTAAGTGTCCCTCCACCAATGCTTGCACGCTACTGGGCCCCAATTCAACTCCAGTAGAATTTGGGTCGAAGGCCCAAAATGGCTATAGCAGGGAACCACCCTCAACTGGTCAATGAAATGACTCTGTGACCAATAGAATTATCGTGGTTAATGTGAAACCAATCCCTCGACACGAGTGGCCAGTTCGTGCCTTTCTTGGATATCAAAGTTCCACCCACGATAACTCCTTATCACATATCATTCACAAAGGTCATGTCTTGTCTTTCCCAACTTCCTCACCGTCCCCTTGTTACTCCATGTATGATGCATGATACTAGTTACTTCTCAATTGAATCCACATTCCATAAAAAGTTAGAAAATAATTTATATTTGAATGTGAATTCACTTGAGAAGCATCCTTAATATTTTAATTTGCGCAATCTCAAGGAAACATTCTCAATGAGTAATTTATATTTCACACTCAATGATTCCATTTACATAATCAACAACAACATTATTTATATTCCACATATTCATTTTCATCACAAATTATTAGATTCTCACTTTTAAACTAAATTTCCAATATTTATTGTCAAATATGTGTATGTCAATCCACACAAGGTAATCTTCCTCTTATAATCCATCATTCACGAATTTTAACAATAGTTTATTTATGAAAATACCTCATACTTAATTAAGAATATGATGTGATACTAGGGTTCTATCAAAATTATTTGAATTAAAGTTCTATCTACATAGACTAATCACCTACATCCCTTTCTAGCCTAATGTTTTATATTAGCACTAACAATCCTCTATTTTCAACTAAGGAAACCACACCTCCCTTACCTTTGGTGAGGTGATTAAGTAGTTGAAGAGGAGGAAGTGATTTTCAAGAGGAGAAAATCTTGCTTGGAGCCTTGAAGCCTCTAGCTCCCAACTCCTTTCTTGATCTTGAATGCTCCTTAGTTCCCTTTCACCCTTAGCTCTAGCTTTTACTCTCTTGGAAGCAAGACAAAAGGAATAGGAGATGAGGGCTTTTGTTGTGTGTGAGGCAAGAAGGAATGCAATTTGTAGAGATGATGGTGAAAAGATAATGGAAAGGTGAAGATTCAAGGAAGTTTTTCAAGGGTTTCTTATGTTTATGAAGTGTTCTCCATGTATTCTCCATCAACCAAGTGTATAGGCTTCATAAAAATGGGATAAGAATGAGAGAAAATTGTAGAATTATTTAGAAAAGTTGGGAAAATTCGAGTAAAATGTGGTGCTGTTGCTGGCACGCGCCTGGGCGCACCAATTCCATGCCTGGGCGCGCCAACGCTTTTCTGTTCCGCACCAGCTTCGTGCGTCGCGCGCCTGAGCTCTCCTGTTTCCGCGCCTGCGCGTATTGGCCGCTGTGAGCACCAGTTTGGTGCACTGGTGCGCGCTTGGGCGCACCAGCCTTGCGCCTGGGCGCACCAGTTTTGCCGAATGTGATTTTTCTTGCACTTTTAACCCTTCCCAAGGATTTTCTCACCCATTTTAAGATCAAAACACCTAACCACAATATATTACAATCCTTCTAAGCATCTCACCCATAATTTAACTTATAAACACAACTAAAATTCTAAGAATTTCTAGCCCAAAGCTTTCAAATTTCCCAAGATTCTTAAGGTTTTCTAATTACTTCTAGTTTAGTTCTAACTTGCATATCTAGTCATGATGAGTTAATTGTTGGAAATAGGGATCAAAAACGCAGCGAAAAATAAAAACAACGAAATACCCTATTTCCAGAACAGGATCCATGCGAGAGAGCATGATTCGAGATAGAAAAACGTTTACCTCTTGATGCGAAGAGGAGAACACCGCTGGTCTTGTTCACGAACAATCCGTGTCAATCACGAGTGCAGCAAGGTAGTCGCGCCTCTACTGGTATCCACACGAACAGGTTCCCGATTGGAGTCACGTCTCTCTTCTCAGTGCTAGCGGAGAAGAGAGAGAGATTCAGTGTATCACTCACTCTCTGATATGGATGGCTAGGGTTGTCGTTCTGTGTCTCACACGTACCAAAACCCTAAGCCTAATACTATTATAAATAATAGTATTAAACCAACAGGCTGGGCATGGCAGCACATATCAGAATGCGTTGCACGGTCATACTGTGCATCGCACGGACGTAAATTTTATAAAAAATACAACTATTGTATTTTTTATCAAATGTGATATCTCCAATCTATTTGTTCTTAGTGTGTGACCCTATAGGTTCCTGTAACGTTGGTAGTAAAGTTAAAATCCCATTTTAAGTTTACAAGCAATGAGCGGTATCTAGCAACACGTCATTGCTACCCAAGTGACAGGAATGCCTGTGATTTGACATAACCTTAGTGTGATCAATGATCATGTGTAAATTTAATCCCTTCGTCCAAATATTTTAGTTACACTCATGGCATGGAAGGTGTCACCCATGTACAGTGTAACCTAAGGTTTCTTGATCCCTGAGTAAACGCGTCTAAACAAGTCTCGTCAATATCTCATATTGACTGTCTTGAGTATGGCCATACATTTCACCGTCTCACTCAGTCAAGGGGCCCAGAGATATAATTCCTATTAACAACGAAGGACAAATCCCATCTACATCGCTCACATCCCTCTACATGATTTGTCATATACCCGACTACAACCGTTATAATCACCTGGTTAAAGATGACGTTTGATTGCGTGAAAGCACATAACTCCTCATGTTGGGAACCGTAGCGAATTCAGGTCGAAGGACTATGTACACCATTGTCACTATGAGAATCGCTTATGATACTCACTTAATAACCCATGTAGCATTCTCATGGTGGGTCAGTCCAGTACACAACTTTCTCAATGTGTACTTACGTGAAGACTTGATATCCCATATCCATGAACAGTGAGATACAGTCATCAGTCTGTCACATACTAGTCTCGATGTATTATAGTTGTCCTTATTAACTCTAATACTCGACTAGGGAATCTTTAAGGATAATTGTCAATCAATATGATCTCACTATCAAGTCATGTACTTGATATTCTTATGATATTGAACTTATTATCCTAAGGACTTTATTACATCTATTTTAATTAAACAATTAAAGAATAAATATAATAAATGAAATGTCTCAGCATTATTAATAGTAATAATCCATAAGCATGAAATAAATACAAGTAAAAGAGGAAATACGATGGCCACTAGGGCACTCTCCAACATTATTGTCATAAACTTATTTTAGGACTTAAATTTAAAGAGGATGTTACAGTTTCTAAAAGTTTAAGTTTATTAAATTAAGTTTTCGACGCCGAATTCAAGGTGTAACAAATGTGTATTTTATCTCCAAGGTCCAGTATTTTGTGTATGCGCACCCAACTCTTTACAATTTAAAAAGGAGAAAAAAATATCTCTCATAAATTACTTCCTTTAATTCTATTAATTTACAAGTCCATACTATGTTCGAGTAACCGTTCTATATTTACTTAATTACTCGGAGCTTATTTGAGGGTGTCGCAAAGTAGATACTCAGTAGATATGAAGCATATACTATGTGAATATTGTGTTAAATGAATGTTATGAAAATATTATGTGAATTTTAGTTTTAAAATGTGAAAATAATATTAGATATGTTGGTATGAAATATGCATGTCTTAATTGTCATTAAAAAAAATTTTAAATTTTTCACTAAGTAATAGATTACCAGGAATTGGTAATCGACTACCACGGCCCGGTTGAGACAGTGGTAAGTCGGTTTAAGCTTGATTTGACTGCCCTTACACGTTTTAAGCACAAATTCACGCTAAATATCACCCTAGCACTGTGCTTATTTGAAAGGGACACTCGGGAGTGATTATTTTAAGGGTTTAAGTGTTGATACTCCCTCCATCTTCATCAACACAACACCAACTCTCTCTGAAACACGTTTCTCTGGTGCTTACTTTCTTCATTTCGTTCTCATAATTCTAAGCCTCAAATCCTCACAAAACCTATACCAAATCAAAGCTTGTTGATCCCTCTTAAATTAGAAACCAAGTTTGCTCGATTTGGTGGAGTGTGGAAGGAGTTATACACTTGCAAAGTAAGGAAGTTGAAGCTGAAATCCAGAATTTTAGATTCGTGTAGCTCTGTTCCTTGGTTTCATGTGGTAAGCTCAAGCATCCTTTGAGCTTCAAACTTGTTTTATTTTCAGGTTAATATATCTTAGTTTTGATTCTAATCCTTATTCACGAATTTGTGAGGCTTATTCTTGGTCAAAAACACTGATCTAGTTGCCTTGTTGGACTGAAAACAGAGCAACAAAGCTGAAAAACAGAGGAACTTCCAAAACGTGTCAAACCCTTTTCCCTCAACCTCAAATCAGTCCCAACACTTCAAATAGGTAAGGGAGAAGTTATCCAAGTGCTAGAGTAATGATCTTATGACTAGAAATATAAGAGTTCGCTTGAACTCAAGGGGAAAAGTGTTAAAAATGAAACTTGAAATGGGAATATGACTTGGAAGTCATTTCCGTCCCAATTCTTGATTTGAACAAGTCATATATGATGAATATGAACTAAAGCAATTATGAATCTGGGCTGTTTTGCAAAGAAAATGAAAATCCTATGTTGAGTTGTGATTTTACGCCTTTATGCATATTGAATGAATTGAATATGAAGGTGATTGTTTGATTGCTTGAAATATTCATGAAGATATTTAATTATATGTGTCTTTGATCTATTTTGGGTTAGTGTTGGTTAAAGTGAAGTGCACAAAAGATTGGTTTATCAAAACCCCATTTGTATGTGCAAATTCTGCAGGGTAATCGATTACCACGGTTCTGTAATCGATTACCACGTTGAATTTGTTACCACAATTTGAATTTCATGTGGGAATCGATTATCACCCTCTGGTAATCGATTATCCTGACCCCTGAAGTGAAAAATACCAATTTTTATTACATTTATCCTTAACCAAACTCCTTTATTGACTTTGAGAAGTATGTTTATGAATGATTGAACATTTTATATGATGATTATGATGATGAATGACTATGAAGTTGAAATGATAATTATGAAAAGAGAAACGATAAGTTATTTGCATTCGCACGTGGAGTCGCGGATATAAGATAGAACGTCGGGAAATAGACAACAATTCTTAAGGGTTGAAAAAGTATTCTTAAAATTGGATTGAGAATGTGCAGAGGTTAGGTTTGACGGTGATCCGTCTGTAACCTTGGAGGATTATTATGGGTAAAATGGTCCTAAGATGGGCTGGTTCTACAGACCTCTCCCTGGATAGTTTTGCTTAACCATAGTATATCTTATCAACCTCTAATGACATATCTTGACTGCGGAGGACAGCCCTTTGGTGTGGTCATATCCCTGGTCCGTAGTATCGGGATACGCATAAGTGTATTGCGTGTATCCGCTTGAATGAGAGGCGTTTACTCCTAGTTGCTTTCCCTGACTTAGAGATTTAGATTTGATTATGATTTTGGATGAAGGATTGTGAAGATATTGCATCCACCGGTCCCAAGTATCGTGGATATGCATAGGAGAATTGATACTAGAATACATGCATCATGCCACTAAATTAAAAGAGAATTTTTATTGCTAAATTTGGTGTGCACTTATGTATGCATTACTCCCTTATCATCTGTTTTATTGTGTTTGTCATTTCTAGTTCTTATTGATTATTATTTGATCATGCGCTTCGGCTATGACTTACTCTCTGCCCTTTTATTTGTTAGGTCGTGGCTCAAAACCCGATATGCATAGAGATGACATAGCCTAGTGCTCGAGGGAATAGTGGAGATCACTATCCGTCGTCTGAACCTTCTCCCTCATATGCGTCCCCTCAGGACATGTATTCTCGTAGTCTTTATTATTCGTCTTTTTCCTGATTAGGATGGATGATATATGACTATATAATTAGGGAAGTCCTTTGTTTATATGCTTACTGCTAGTTTTTGTAGTTCTAACCATATGCTCTGAGTCCTTTTATGTTTTGTTGTAATATAATGTAATATATCAAGTGACCTAGAGTTTAGACTGAATACTGCTGCTACTGCTGAGATGATGTAACTCAAATCTTTTGGTGACAATGTATATGATGTAAATTATTTTCTATTACTAGGTATTGTGATGTGATGAGTAGAATTAGTAATGGCTTAAATTATTTTCATAAAAGGAAAAAGTTAATTCGTATTTTCAATAAAGTAATAAGTGAAAATTATTTAGGTCGTTGCAAAAAAGATCGGAATAAAATTCAGGTAAAAAAACATTTAACTAAACCCAGTAGTAGGTTACTTTTTCTAACTAGGTCGAACCATTTTTCAGGTGATATTAGTGAGTTGTTTCGGATCCCGACGGATTTCGGCTTTATTAATTATATATTAAAGAAATAGTAGTAAATTTAATAAACAATATTAAATTAATAGTATTGCAAGGACACTTGTTAAGATTCCTACAGTTAAGAAAACACCATAAGTATATATTACTTGTATTTTGGGAATAAAAAAATATATTTTTCAATACTTTTTTCACTATATTTAATTCTTTAATAAATGCACTGGTAACACTTATTAGCATTTGTCATTAAGTAAAAACATGCATACTCTTTAATTAACGGTTTTGACCAGGGTTTGACTTGCTCTGCTAGGGTTTCGGATTCCTTCTTGACTCGTGGCTGATCGTGAGGTCACCGCCGTTTGCCTCCATGGCAAAAAAGAAGGGACGGCCCCCCAAGTCCCCTTCTCCTCACAATTCTTCTCCTCCTCCTTCCATTCCAAAAAACTTAGACCTTGAGCAGTTGGACGATGATGATTTTGAAGACATAGATAACTTGAGCCCTAAGAAAGCGGCTAGCATTTTGAAAAAGCTGGATATGTTGCGATCAAAGATCAAAGGCAAGGCGGTGGTTCAATATGATGAGACAGAAAGAGATGTGCAGCCTGAATCAGGAGGAAAAGAGGAAGAGGCTTCCAATAAAAGGGTGTCTGTGTGGGATACATTTGACATTACAAAATTACGTAATGCAGGAGACAAATTAAACTTTGTAAAGCCAGAGATTAAAGAAGGTGTGGCAATGGGCAAAATAGTGACTGAAGACATTCAAAGTGAAGAAGCTTATTGGCAGCAATCAATTGTCTGCTATATTTTGGGAGCAAGACCACCCTATTCAGTTTTCAATGGGTACATAAGGAAAATATGGGGACATCATGGAATAGATAAGGTACTAATGAATGGTGATGGTACTATGATTGTAAGGTTAAATTCAATGGAGGCTAGGAATGCTGTAATGGAGGTTGGGATTTATCACTTTGATAAGAAACCACTCATTATAGCACCTTGGACAGGGAAACTTGTCTCTAAAATTATGCATGACTCTGTTCCAGTGTGGATCCAGATGCCAAACTTGAATTTGAAATATTGGGGTGTCCCTGCCCTAAGCAAGATTGCTAGTCTTGTAGGAACCCCAATCATGGTGGATAATGTTACAAAGGAAAGAAATCGGATCAGCTTTGCTAGGGTTCTTGTTGAGGTGAACCCTAACATCCTTCCCGAAGAGGTGTTTTTTGAAGATGAGAAGGAAAATGTTATAGCCCAAAAGATTGACTATGAATGGAAGCCTGTATTGTGTGCTTCATGCTCCATGTATGGACATGATAGTAAGTCATGCAGGAAACAAACAAAGAAGATATGGGTGGAAAAAAGGAAGCCTACAAGGGAGGACATAGAAAAGGTTGATGATGTTCTGAAACTTAAAAAGAGCATTGAAGAGGGGACTGTCCCTTTTGAAAATGTGGAATCTGCTTCTCAAGTGGTTAAGGAAGTCTTGCAAGGCCAAGGTATAGAAGAGACTGTTTCCATTGTGAATGAGTCACAGATGGAAAAGGAGGCAAATGCAGCTGTTGAGGTGGAACAGGGGAATAAGGAAAGAGAGGGACAGTGGACACCAGTTGTAACCAGAAGGAAAGCATTGGGGAAGTTCCAAAAGGGGGAATCATCTTCCCTCCACTTAAATGGATAGTATTGGTGCTTGGAATACAAGGGGCCTTAACCAACCCTTGAAACAAAAAGAGGTTAAGCGTTTGATAAATAAATTTTCTATTGGTCTCATGGCTATGCTAGAAAACAAGCTTAGAACTAATTCGTTTGATATGGTGAGGAATAGAATGTTTCTTGACTGGGGGAGTTTTATTAATCTGGAAGACTATCCTATAGGAAGAATATGGGTGGTTTGGAGGAAGGACATGTTCAAGGTGGAGGTGGTCAATCATTCTAGTCAATTTGTCCACTGCAGAGTTAGAGGGAATAATGATGATAGCTTATTCTATGTTTCTTTTGTGTATGCTCATAATGATAGTGAAAGAAGGTGTGAACTATGGGAGGACTTGAAGGAGATAGGTGATAGTATGTTGGATAAATGGATGATATTGGGAGACTTTAATTGTTGCTTGAATGCTCAGGAAAAAATTGAAGGAATTCCTCTTGAGCCTCACACTTTTCAAGAATTCAGAGAAATGATTAATCACTGTCAGCTGGAGGACATGAATTATTTTGGAAGCCTGTATACTTGGAACAACAATCAGGAAGAGGGTGATAGGATCTTAAGCAAGTTGGATAGAGTTCTTGTCAACTATAATTGGTGTAGGGATTGGCCAGATGTGCAGGCAGAATTTGGGAATTGTGGTGTATCAGATCATAGTCCTATGGTGATTCATTGGCCTAATTCTGAGAGGTGTAAAGGACAGACCTTTAAGTTTCTTAACCATCTCACCTTGGATGATGAGTTTATTCAGATTGTCAATCAAAATTGGTCAAGCAGAAGGGAAGGATGTGCAATGTTTAGAATCATGAGAAACCTTGAGCATTTGAAAGGTGGGCTGAAAGATTTAAATCAGAGGAAATTTAAGAGCATTGATGTTAAAGAGATTCAGGCCAGGGATAGACTTGATTATATTCAGAATCTTCTCCAATCAGATCCTATGAATAATCATTTGTTGAAGTTGGAAAAAGAGGCAAAAGAGGAGCATTTAAAGGTGTATCTAGTGGCTTCAGTTTTCTTGAAACAAAAAGCTAAGCAAGACTGGATTTGTGAAGGGGATATGAACACCAAATTCTTTCATCAAACTATCAGGTTAAGAAGATACAGAAACAGAATTATGAGGATTCAGGATAATAATGGTGTTGTGCACACTGACCATCCTCAGATTGTGAATGCTTTTGAGGAGTTCTATAAGAATCTGTTTGCTGATGGGTTTAGAAATTGGTGCCTTGGTGATGAGGAGGTCAAGCAGGGGAAAATTCTGAGTGTTGATCAACAGTTGAAGCTAATAAGGAGGTTTGAGGATTCTGAAATCAAGCAATGCCTGTTCCAGATTGGTAATGACAAGGCTCCAAGGCCTGATGGATATGGTGCAGCCTTCTATAAGGCAGCTTGGCCAGTTATAGGGGATGATATTATTGAAGCTGTTCAGGATTTCTTCTCTAATGGGAAGCTGCTCAGGGAATCTAATCAAACCTTGTTGGTTCTGGTTCCTAAAATAGAATGCCCTAATTATGTAAGTGATTTTAGACCTATTGCTTGCTGTAATGTTATCTACAAGGTTATTTCTAAGCTCCTTTGTAATAGATTGCAAGAATGCCTGCCTGATTTAATTCATGAGAATCAAGCTGCGTTTGTTAAAGATAGATCTATCCTTCACAATGTTCTTATCACTCAGGAGTTGTTGAGATTGTACAGGTGGAAGAGAATTTCTCCTAGATGTTTGATGAAGGTAGACTTAAAGAAGGCATATGACAGTGTGAGCTGGAATTTTATCCAGAGGAGCCTGGAGGCAATGAAATTCCCAGAGAAGTTTGTGAATTGGATTATGGTGTGTGTGAAGACAGTATCTTTCAGGTTGGTGATAAATGGTAATGTTCAGGGCAGGTTTGTGAGTTCTAGAGGATTGAGGCAGGGAGATCCTATATCACCTCTGCTGTTTGTCATTGTGATGGAAATGCTCACTAGGAAATTACTGAATGCAGCTACTGATAAAGGCTTCCATTATCATCCTATGTGCAAGAGAGTGGGTTTAATCAATCTTGCCTTTGCAGATGACCTGATGATCTTTTGCAAAGCTAATGAAAGCAGTGTTAGTATCCTAATGAAGGCTTTTGCTGATTTTACTCAGAGTTCTGGCTTGTGTGCAAACCATTCCAAGTCTCAAATCTACATTGCAGGTGTTGATGAAAATTTAAAAGGGAGGCTGGAGAGTCTTACTGGATTTGGGAGGGGTTCTTTCCCCTTTACTTATTTGGGCTTGCCTATGGTAGCTAAGAAATGGAATGCTGCTACTTGTCACTCATTGATTGATAGGATGACTAAAAGGATTAACATATGGACAACAAGAAATTTATCATTTCAGGGTCGAGCTCAACTAATTCAATCAGTGTTGCTCACAATGCATGTTTATTGGGAAACTACCTTCATTATCCCTAAAGCTGTGATCAGGGAAGTAGGAAAAATTTGCAGGGGTTTTTTATAGGGCAAGGACCAGAGAGGTAGAGCTAAGGCTCAGGTTGCGTGGAGCATTGTGTGCAGAGAGAAGATTCATGGAGGTCTGGGCTTGCACAATATATATGTGTGGAATATGGCAGCTCTAGGTAAGCAGGCATGGCAGATCATGGCAAACAAAGTGTCTCTCTGGCTTAAATGGATTCATGCTATCTACTTAAGAAGGGATGATTTCAGCAATGCTCATGATAATCTATCTACAAATTGGCACTGGAAACAACTCTTAAAAGTACGCGATAAACTCATGCCAAAATTTATTCAATTGCAAGGTAATCAACAAGAATATGAAATTAAAGATGGATATCGGTACCTCATGGGAGATCAACCACCTTTTCCTATGTATTGGGTAATCTGGAACCCCTTGAGTGTAGCTAAGCATCAGTTTACTCTTTGGTTGCTGGTACATGAAAAATTGAGGACTAAAGACAATCTTCAGTTCCTTCAGGTATCCCCTCTGTGTGAGCTTTGTAATGGAGTTGCAGAATCGTGTAGGCACTTATTTTTTTAGTGTGATTGGAGTAAGCAGCTTCTTGATTTAGCTGCTAATTGGGTTGGGGTGGAAGTTGTGCATTTTAAATTTCAGAATTGGTTGAGATGGCTGAGGTATGGCTTTAAGGCTAAATGGAGGAGGCAATTGATTACGGCGGTGGTGGCTGCATGTGCTTACACCGTTTGGTCGGAGAGGAATCGCAGAATCTTCAGGCAGCAACATCTCCTTCCTCACCAGGCGCTTCGTCTTCTTCAGGCAGAGTTAGGAGTAAAGCTTGTGAATAGCAATTGGGCCAAGGCTAGTGGGCCGAACAGTTTTTTGTTAGGAAGAATAAGGACTGGCATTTAGAGTCCATTTTATTTTTTAGATTCATTTTTTATTGTTTGGGATTTTCTAGCTCTTAGAACCCTTCCTAGAAGGTGGCTAGGGGTTAGATTATTGCCGTGATGTGTATTATTTGCTCGTTGGTAATGCAATTTTTTTTCTTTACCAAAAAAAAACATGCTTTTGAAAATTAAAACATTTCAATCAAATAAAAGAGTTTTAATTTTTACCTCCATAAATGAATAGTTTTCGACTATTAAGTGTCGGAAGTGTAAAAACATATTTTTGATATGGATATGTCAGAAATGTATTTCTTTTGTTTCTAAAATCTTCAAATTGAAAGCTATTTAATGCTAAGGATATTTTCATTTTTTTAAAGATAAGGATCAAAAATTTGATTATGAGAAAAAAATAAAATTCAAATAAAAACATTAGCCACGAGAGATTGGGATTCAGTCCCCAAACAACTATTTTTATCCTCAAACCCTCTACAGATTACTCCCGTATTGGTTCACAACTCCATATAGCTAGTCCTTATTTACAACAAAGATGTTTAGTCTCCAAACCCTGTTTTTTTATCGATGAGGTTCTGTTGGAATATTTTCCGATACCCTCGAGTCAGAAAAAAACATTTTTCGACTTTAAAAATGATTTTTTTTTAATAAAGAGTAATTGGAAAAACCCATTTTCCGACTCAAGGTATCGAAAAATGTTCCGACAAAACCCCATCGAAAAAAAAGGAGTTTGAGGCTAAAAATGGGATTTGAGGACTAAACATCTACAACAAATTACACTGCAACCGGTAGAAAGAGGTCATACAGTATATGTATTGGTGCAAACTTCTTCACCGTACATAGGTTAAAACGAACCTTGATCTTGTTATCAATGAAAATAGGCTAACCCATCATACAAAGTTCCTTCTAAATTGGTGTTCTTAAAGTTTGTTGAGTCATATTGTGCCTCCATTGAGGATTGTTGTATGCAATTTTCACTCACCAACTCTTATCCTCCTTTAATTAAAATTATTTGGGTTAGGTGTGGAGGAGGAGGAGGAGGGGACCTTTTTAAAGAAAAAATCCTCAATTGATTTTAACTCTTACGAAGCTTAACCATAATCACATTAACCTCACTTAAACTAAAACCAGTTCCAAAAATTACATGGATCACTTTAATCATTTATATTACTTCAGTCTACTAAGGGGCAAAGGTAATAAATTATATTGAAAAAGTGAATCATTTAGGTGACTTAAGTATCCAAAATTTACCAAGATCAAGGCATCACTCACAACATTATTAAAAATAAATATAGATAACCCACCAACAATATTTATAAGATATAAAACAATTTCTTATTAACTCCACCGTGACCTTCATTATCAAAAGTGGTGCATCTAGCTTACCAATACAAATTTGCATTTTGTTGCCCAAATGCATGCTATGTGATTGTAACGGAAGTAATGGAAGGCGATGGAATGATAATAGGATTTGGGATTGTCTAAATTGAATAAAATAGAAAAATGCTTGTTCATGACATTGAGCTTGATAAAATGCTTTCACCGTGACAGGTTGAAATGGGACTGAAAAAACGAAGTGAATGCAGTGACCCATAAGTTAACATTTTAAATATAAAAGGGTACAGGTTAACATTTGAAATGGAACTGAAAAAACGAAGTGAATGCAGTGACCCATAACCATAAGTTAACATTTTAAATATAAATAAAAAGAAATAGTTATAATTGTCATTCACATGGAATGTATCATATTAAAATTTATGTTCACTTGTATCATTTTAACTTTATAAATAACATACATAAAACAACTTAACTTTCAACCAAAAAAAAAAAAAAAATAAAACAACTTAACTAACTAATAATCAATAGTTTGAACAGCTAAACTGAAATATTTCTGGGCATGTCTCTTGAATTATCTTGCAACAAGATGAGCAAATTAACATGTCTCTTGAATCATCATCATAATTCCTCTAAAAAGTCACAACTACAGTCGCATTTGCTGGGGAAGAAAATTAGATAATTTCATAGATAATGGTAGTCAATGTATGTTCAGAAACAAGGTAAACAGTCCAACAAAAAAACGTTAAATATAAAAGATTTAAAATCATAAAGTTAACACAGGAGGAAAGCTCATAAACGAAACAAAACAACACTATCAAAATTTTGAGGCGTTGTGAGTCTGTACCAATAGAATTACCTTGCCTTGCATGAAAATGTCACCTGAAAATAGGTATGTGACACAAGTTCTCAAATCTAAATTTTGTAAAAACAAAATGCAATACAGTAACTTGGCAATTTGCATACCTAGTGGGCTCTGATTTAGTGTCTTGAGCTTCCCTCGTAATGCAGTAGAAAAAGTTCATACCCGTAAGAATAAGGCTCCGGTGCATGGTTAATTAAACCATGCACGATGCATGGTTTTATTTTTTTTTTGTTTTTCAAATTTTTTTAATACAGATTTATTCAGAATATTTTTTAACACAAGTTTGTATATAGATTTATTAGAATTTTTAAATTTTGAATACAGTTTTTTTAAGAACACAGAGTAAAAAAAAAAAATCCAAATTATAAAAATCACTTCATATCCGTAAAAAAGAAAACACATAGAATATTTTTTAATTGATTAAATTTTAAAAAAATAAATAAAAAACTCAGAAATAAAGGCATGCACCGGTAAAAAATTGGTATGTGTAATCATTGCAATAAGCATATAATTGTAAGCAAAACAAGTATAAGAGGGATGATATATGATGTACTTTGTTCCGGGCTCTTGTATGTCTTAGTATCCCCGTTTGCATCAGAAACAGTTATGTTGTTTGTCTTAAGAACGTGAGTGAGGTTGAGTTTCTCCATAACCTCTTGGAGGTTGTCAGGGGATACTATTTCACCCTCTTTCAATGTGATTTCTATGTTAACATCCTCAGCAGAATTATGTTCCACCTTGAAGCTCTGCAGGAATATAAAGTATGCATTCATTCACATCAATGAATATGAATGCAGCGGGCATGCATCATATATGAATGATGATGGATGGAGTGTTTAAGTCAGATAATGCCTACCTCGACGAAAGCATGCTCTACTTCGGGTTCGGTCAAGGATTGAAGAATATCCTCATAACGGGAAGTGGGCATAGAGACAGGGAGATCTCTGATTCTAAAAGTTCTAGTTGGCTCATGTATGCCCTCAACTTTACCAATGACAATGAACTCTGAATCATCAACTCCCCGGTCACTCATGCGAAAAAGAGATGTCGAGTGATAGGAGATAGTTGAATGACCAAGCATTTAGAGGGTCCATGATCGTCACCTAACTGAAGAACAAAATATACAAATTAAATTAAAGAGGAGGAGGGAAGATTGACAGAATTGAATTGAATGGAATGGCATACATACATAGTAACGGGTACCAAAACGACCGGTTGGTTTGAGAAGCTGCCAGATTGATATTGTTGGAACCAACGAAATCCTGAGCCATTTTAAGTACTGTTCTAGAGAGACTTCGTTTAAATTTCTCCGAATCAGTGCACTTAGCCACATCATCAACGAAATGGAATATGGACATGTTATGAATATCAAAGTGTTTTTTGTTAAAACAAGTGTAAAGTACTTTCCTCTGAAAAGAATTGAGGCCGTCAATGAGAGAGGGAATTGCAGTTAAGTAGGCGGTCTCCGTTTCGTAATAGATCTCCTCATCGAATTCCAAACCCTCTTCCTGCAACAATCTGGCTAACTCCTTAGATTCCTTCTTACGCTCCGATTCCTTCCTTTCCTCGATTTTCGGACCCTTCTGCTTCTCCTTCTCCCTCCTATCGCGGAACACCTTCAACGTTGCTTCCATGAACTTCTTGAAATCGGAACGGGACATTTCACGTACTGGAACTCGTGGTTTCAAGAGCTCCAGTTCCTCCTCCAAGGATAGGGATTTAGACATGGTGTATGCATGTGTATGTGTATGTGGGTGACAAGAGAGACGGCGAGGCTTCTCGATCGATTTGCTGCACCAATGAATTACGGTTTTGCTTTTCTCCTCTCTCCTCTATTTATAATCAACCTTCTCCATTCTTTTTTTTTTTTTTAATGAAACCCTCTCGATTTCTAAATTCAATTTTTCCCACGATTCCCATTTTTTACATCCAAAAACCAAAATCATCGTTAGTATTACTAAAAAACCCGTGTGATGCACGGATTAATGGTTAACATCCAATAATTTCGGTCCTTACTATTATTTTTTAGGTTTTTTATTTAAATTTTTAATCTCTGAATCTAAGTGTTTTTTGTAACATCCCAAACTTTATTTTAAATTAGATTAATAATTAAAAGTCTTAGAAAAATTGGAAAAGTGACTTAATGAATTTTGCTAGATATGTGAGTAGTAATTATGAGTCCTAGGGGCTGTATAGAAGGCAATTGTGGCTTCGGGCAAAGTCATATAAGCGAAATTGGGAGTTAAATCGGCGTTTTAAATGTTAGAAATCGACCAAAAAGAGAAAATTAGAAATTTAATATAGGGTGCTAAGAAAATAAATTCCACCGTTGGATATGAAGTTTATGGGGTGAAGAAGCTTGTCTAAAAATTTGGACCCGATCCGACGGTTAACGAAAAAGTTACGGCGAATCGAAGTTTGGAAATTCTGGTACACGCCCAGGCGCACCGGTGCACGCCCAGGCGCACCACTGTTCATTGATGCACCAACTCAGGAGCTTTTTCGCTCAGGCGCGCCATGCATGCGCTCAGGCGCACCAGCCACGTTTCTGGCGCACCAACTCAGTTCCTGACCGCACCAAAAATCCACACCAGCCCCACCAGCGCACGCACCAGCTCGACCAGCAGCACCAGTTGGTGTGTGGCTCGCGCTCAGGCGCACGGATCCGCGCTCAGGTGTGCGCGACACCAGATCAGATCTGGTGCGTTGGATTCAGCTTAGGCACCAAGTTGGCCCATCTCAGCCATCCGATTCACCTTGTCTTGGCATAAAACAAATTACAACAACAACAACACCACATTTTCTCCATCATCAACATCATCTCCTTCCTCCTCATCCTCCTCTTCCATCATCCTCCTCATTCTTCCATTCTCTCCACCCTTCTCTCCTCCTTGGTCCAAGAAGCACAAACAAACATCAATCACATAAATCCCAAGAATCAAACCAAGCAACCATCATACTCACCATTCTACCAAGAACCCAACTCCATCACACACCCATCAACATCCCACCATAAACACATTGCATTGGGCACCTCAAACCCAAAACCACCAAACTCCATCAAGCTTTTCACCATAAAGATGGGTTAAAGCTTCATCCTCTTCCTCCCTTGGACCTCACGAGTTACTCCCTCCTTCCATTCTCTTTGGCTTTTCAATTTTCCACCACTAATTGGGTAAGCTAGCTTTATATCATGAATTAATTTCCTTTCCATTCCAACTTTCCTTAGTTCATAGAAATTGAGTTTAAGTCCTTAGGGTTCTTGCACTCATGAATGTATAGGACTTTATTTCATGCTTCCAACTCAAAACCAAGTCAAGGACAAGGAACTCACATACCAAGGATCAAGGAGCTAGAGCTTGAATTCATCATCACCTCTTAAGAAGGTAAGAGGGTTTGTATTACCTTAGCTTAGGAAGTAGATTCTCTTTAGTTATAGTGATGGCTAGGGGTAGAGAGGGAGTGTAGCATAAAACCTTAGGGTATTTGACAATAAAAATCAAGGAAATAATGGATGGAGAATAAAAAAAATAATTAGTGTAAATTGGTGAGAACAAATGCATAAATGAAAATAAAGTAAATAATTAATGAAGGATAGGAGGAGAAACTAGTGAAATTTGTGAGAACAAATATATAAATGACCATGGATAGAAAGGGAATGATGGACTAAGTAGATATATAATTTAAGGGTAATGAGAGTAACTAGTTGATGAATCATAAGGAAAATTATAAAGAAAATTAAGAGTGGATAATGGAGCGAAAATAATTAGAGACTCGGGATAAGCTTGAAAAGATATGGAGGTTGTGAAAGGAATGAAACATTATATTGATGGGATAACCATGAGATAGGTAAAGAAAAGGGAAAGTAATGATGGACTGGTTCTAATTCGGAAAGATGACGGAATAAATGCATGGAAAGTATAGAAGAATGTATGTTAAGAGGAATCGATAAATGAATACTAGAGTAAAATGTTGATTTAATGCTAAGTAAATAATGTGAGTGATAAATGTGTGTAAAAAGGGGATTAATAACGATAAGGGCATTTGTGGCTAAAATGGACTATGAGTGCTAAAGTGTGCAATGAATTGAATAGAAATTATATAGGGAATGAGATGAAAGTGAGTGAATACTTGAACAATGGAATTATATGGTTAATGTGAGAAGGACCCACCTATTGAGGAGTGAATATAGGAATGTGAAAGGGTGAATTCATGATGTGAATAATGATTAATGTATAATTACCCTCCCAAAGGGAGTGAGAATGTGATAATGTTTATGAATGACCCTTCCTATGGAAGTGGAAATATGTATAATGTGTATAATGGACCCTCCATAGCGGAGCGTGTATATAATAGACCCTCCATAGCGGAGCGTGTATATAATGGACCCTCCATAGCGGAGCGTGTATATTATGGACCCTCCATTTAGGAGTGGATATGTGTATGCTTATGGACCCTCCATAGAGGAGTGGATAGATACATGATATGGACCCTCCCTATGGGAGCGTGATAATGTATATGATGGACCCGCCTATATGGCGTGAGTAGATGTGATTAGAACCCGCCCTTGCGGTGTGTGAGTAAATGGAAAATAATACCCACCGAAAGGTGTGGGAATGAATGGAAAGTATTGGAAAGACTTGAAAAGCATAGGGAAAGTACGTAACTGAAATTACAAGAAAATGTTGAGTCGGATAAAAAGGAAAGTGAAGTAGTATGTGATTTTGATAGTATGGAGTAGGGTAGGTCCTTGGTTTATTACTATGCTTTTGTAGAAGCTATATTTCTAAGTTCTGTGTAATGCTACCCTTCTTGATATATTTTTACAGGTACAGAAGCGGAGCATGCACTAGCCGTGGCCGAGCAGGGACACACTCCACAACGTGGAGTGTGAATATTAGGGGTGTGATAGTATATGGATCCGAAAACTAAACTTTGGCTTTTGATGTAAATAAATATGATGTATTATCTTTTGAGGAGATCAAACTATTTTATAACTTGATTATTATTATTTTGGAAACGATGTACTCGAATGTATTGAACTGTTTTGTATTCCGCCCTGTTGGCACACTGCTGGTTATGTGATAATGTTATACAGGTTTTCAAGGAGAACTCTTATTTTTGGAATGTCCATAAAACAAAGGAAACTCTGTCCGATTTGACAGAGATTTTTATAAGCTAAAATGGTTTTAAAAAGAAATTTTCAAGTCACTAATTAAATCGGGGTAATTAGAGTATTAATTAAGATAGGGTGTTACATATATGGTATCAGAGCAGTTTTTCCTCGGCCCTTGGAGTTAATCACTACTCCAGTGGTTACTCACCAAGCGAGTAATCGGTATAGAGTCAAATGTTTAAGTTATAGTACTAGATTGGTTAAGTAGTTATTTAGTTGTATGAGTATTGACTAGTTATTTCGTTCAGGATTTAGTCAAAATGGCTGGAAGGCGTGCAGAAAACGATAGAATAGCTGCTATCCTGGAAAGTATAGTTCAAATGCAGCAAGCTCAGACAACGAATATGGCTCAAATGCAACAGGCCCACGCTGCGAATATCGCTCAGATGCATCACAATCAGGCGGAGAACATAGCAGCAGCGAAAATGAACCTTCAACAACCAGCTCCGGTCGCGATCGATTGGATGGCCCGATTCAGAAAGAACGAGCCTCAAAAGTTTGAAGGAGGATTCAATCCCGATGGGGCACAGCTTTTGTTGCAGGAGATCGAAAAGATCCTTAATACCATGGCACCACCGGAGGAACAGAAGGTTCTGCTAGCACAATACATGTTGACTAGTGAAGCAGAACACTGGTGGCTACAGATGCGGAGGGGTTTGGAGGCGAACAATCAGGAAATCACTTGGGATTTGTTTAAGATCCGATTTCTGGAAAAGTATTTTCCTGAAGATGTCCGTAGAGAAAAGGAGATCGCCTTTCTGCAGTTAGTGCAAGGGGATCTGAGTGTCGGGGAGTATGCTGCTAAGTTTGAAGATCTGATCCAATATGCCGGAAGCTACAGGGACGCTGATGAAAGGACTAAATGCATCAAATTCGAGACAGGACTTCGTTCGGAGATTAAGATGGCCTTTGAGTATCAGAACATTGCAAATCTATCCCAACTGGTTAATATGACCAGTACTAATGAAAAGAGTAGAAAGCACAGGGCGAAAGAGAAAGTTAAGAGTGGGCAGAAGGCAGGAGGTTCAAACAGAAATGATGGGCCAACTCAAAGATCAAGCCCTTATGTTGTTCCCCACAACAAGGCAGTTGTCCCAAGAATTATGGGCAAGAGTGAGACTGTTGTGGACACTCCTCCATCATGCCCACATTGTGGAAAGCAACACAGTGGAGAGTGCTGGTTCTGGAACCAAACTAGAAGAAGTTTTAGTTGTTTTGTGTGCGGACAACCCGGACACTATGCTGCCAATTGTCCCAAGAATACTATGAAGAAAGAGGTGAATACAGCTAGAGCCCATCCAGTAGGTGCAAGACGATCTATCCAGAGAGGAAAGGTACTCACTTCGAAAGGGAAGGAAGTGGGAAATGCAGGCAAACCAAACTGAGGTAAACGCTGAGTCTTTAACACTCTCTAGGAGACGATGTTTAATTACTGAGTCACATGCTTGTATGTTTCCCTTAATTACTTGAATGGAAATGAAGTTGCTCCAAATTAGAAATCCCCTGTGAGTCTTAGGTGTTGATCTTTAATGATCAGGAACCTCTTTAGTGAAAGCTTAGAAAAGCATGTGCTATTTAGAGCCTTGATCCCTAATCTCTGAATAAAGAGTTATGTAATTTAAGAAAAACGCATAGATGCAACTTCACTTATTAGGCAGAAATCAGAAAGAATAAAGTACTAAGTTTTTGAATGACAAGTAGAAAGTAACCAAACTCCGTGATAATGTCGTTGTTTAAGAGAATGTAAGATTAGAGCTGACCACTCTGATCCTACATCTGTTAAATGATGATGCTATCAGCAAAACCGCCGATGATGTGCTGTTAACGGACGTAAGATTGGGGTCGGTCGCCTCGATCTTTGCATCTATTAACGGACGATGTCATGGCAACTTTCTTAATAAAGTGAGAAATTAATTGAGATAGGAATTCTGCGAATACAAAGATCCATTAGTGGGATAAACACTAGCTTGAATGGTGTTCTTCCCAAAATTCCTCACGCCTAATCGAGTACTAGACCCACAACGAAGCTTATGGATAAGAGTCTTTAGCTACACAAAACCCCCGGGATCTCACCAAGATCCCTGAACGGACAAACGTAAGAGAAGCCAATCTTAATAACTGTGTGAAGGAGCCACACAAAACTCAGTTAGCTTGATTCGAATTCGTACTCCCATTGAGTACGAGGACTTAAGGGTATACGGGTACGAAGGGGTATGCCTATAATAAGTGGGGGAGAGTTTAATTCCAGAACTTTAAAGATCCTTGTCGGGGTAACCACGGAGCGAAGTGTAGACAAGCAGGAGCGACGGAATTAAGGAATATAATTGTAAAAAAAAAAATTCAATGGGATGGTTCTCCAATTGAAGGAATTGAACGGAATTTCGGGGACGAAATTCTAATAAGTGGGGGAGAATTGTAACATCCCAAACTTTATTTTAAATTAGATTAATAATTAAAAGCCTTAGAAAAATTGGAAAAGTGACTTAATGAATTTTGCTAGATATGTGGAAATTCTGGTGCACGCCCAGGCGCACCGGTGCACGCCCAGGCGCACCACTGTTCATTGATGCACCAACTCAGGAGCTTTTTCGCTCAGGCGCGCCATGCATGCGCTCAGGCGCACTAGCCACGTTTCTGGCGCACCAACTCAGTTCCTGACCGCACCAGCCCCACCAGCGCACGCACCAGCTCGACCAGCAGCACCAGTTGGTGCGTGGCTCGCGCTCAGGCGCACGGATCCGCGCTCAGGCGCGCGCGACACCAGATCAGATCTGGTACTTTGGATTCAGCTTAGGCACCAAGTTGGCCCATCTCAGCTGTCCGATTCACCTTGTCTTGGCATAAAACAAATTACAACAACAACAACACCACATTTTCTCCATCATCAACATCATCTCCTTCCTCCTCATCCTCCTCTTCCATCATCCTCCTCATTCTTCCATTCTCTCCACCCTTCTCTCCTCCTTGGTCCAAGAAGCACAAACCAACATCAATCACATAAATCCCAAGAATCAAACCAAGCAACCATCATACTCACCATTCTACCAAGAACCCAACTCCATCACACACCCATCAACATCCCACCATAAACACATTGCATTGGGCACCTC
Source organism: Crotalaria pallida (assembly GCA_037953625.1). NCBI lineage: Eukaryota > Viridiplantae > Streptophyta > Magnoliopsida > Fabales > Fabaceae > Crotalaria > Crotalaria pallida. Next base: position 97,050,422 of record CM075655.1, read on the forward strand.
AAACCCAAAACCACCAAACTTCATCAAGCTTTTCACCATGAAGATGGGTTAAAGCTTCATCCTCTTCCTCCCTTGGACCTCACGAGTTACTCCCTCCTTCCATTCTCTTTGGCTTTTCAATTTTCCACCACTAATTGGGTAAGCTAGCTTTATATCATGAATTAATTTCCTTTCCATTCCAACTTTCCTTAGTTCATAGAAATTGAGTTTAAGTCCTTAGGGTTCTTGCACTCATGAATGTATAGGACTTTATTTCATGCTTCCAACTCAAAACCAAGTCAAGGACAAGGAACTCACATACCAAGGATCAAGGAGCTAGAGCTTGAATTCATCATCACCTCTTAAGAAGGTAAGAGGGTTTGTATTACCTTAGCTTAGGAAGTAGATTCTCTTTAGTTATAGTGATGGCTAGGGGTAGAGAGGGAGTGTAGCATAAAACCTTAGGGTATTTGACAATAAAAATCAAGGAAATAATGGATGGAGAATAAAAAGAATAATTAGTGTAAATTGGTGAGAACAAATGCATAAATGAAAATAAAGGAAATAATTAATGAAGGATAGGAGGAGAAACTAGTGAAATTTGTGAGAACAAATATATAAATGACCATGGATAGAAAGGGAATGATGGACTAAGTAGATATATAATTTAAGGGTAATGAGAGTAACTAGTTGATGAATCATAAGGAAAATTATAAAGGAAATTAAGAGTGGATAATGGAGCGAAAATAATTAGAGACTCGGGATAAGCTTGAAAAGATATGGAGGTTGTGAAAGGAATGAAACATTATATTGATGGGATAACCATGAGATAGGTAAAGAAAAGGGAAAGTAATGATGGACTGGTTCTAATTCGGAAAGATGACGGAATAAATGCATGGAAAGTATAGAAGAATGTATGTTAAGAGGAATCGATAAATGAATACTAGAGTAAAATGTTGATTTAATGCTAAGTAAATAATGTGAGTGATAAATGTGTGTAAAAAGGGGATTAATAACGATAAGGGCATTTGTGGCTAAAATGGACTATGAGTGCTAAAGTGTGCAATGAATTGAATAGAAATTATATAGGGAATGAGATGAAAGTGAGTGAATACTTGAACAATGGAATTATATGGTTAATGTGAGAAGGACCCACCTATTGAGGAGTGAATATAGGAATGTGAAAGGGTGAATTCATGATGTGAATAATGATTAATGTATAATTACCCTCCCAAAGGGAGTGAGAATGTGATAATGTTTATGAATGACCCTTCCTATGGAAGTGGAAATATGTATAATGTATATAATGGACTCTCCATAGCGGAGCGTGTATATAATAGACCCTCCATAGCGGAGCGTGTATATAATGGACCCTCCATAGCGGAGCGTGTATATTATGGACCCTCCATTTAGGAGTGGATATGTGTATGCTTATGGACCCTCCATAGAGGAGTGGATAGATACATGATATGGACCCTCCCTATGGGAGCGTGATAATGTATATGATGGACCCGCCTATATGGCGTGAGTAGATGTGATTAGAACCCGCCCTTGCGGTGTGTGAGTAAATGGAAAATAATACCCACCGAAAGGTGTGGGAATGAATGGAAAGTATTGGAAAGACTTGAAAAGCATAGGGAAAGTACGTAACTGAAATTACAAGAAAATGTTGAGTCGGATAAAAAGGAAAGTGAAGTAGTATGTGATTTTGATAGTATGGAGTAGGGTAGGTCCTTGGTTTATTACTATGCTTTTGTAGAAGCTATATTTCTAAGTTCTGTGTAATGCTACCCTTCTTGATATATTTTTACAGGTACAGAAGCGGAGCATGCACTAGCCGTGGCCGAGCAGGGACACACTCCACAACGTGGAGTGTGAATATTAGGGGTGTGATAGTATATGGATCCGAAAACTAAACTTTGGCTTTTGATGTAAATAAATATGATGTATTATCTTTTGAGGAGATCAAACTATTTTATAACTTGATTATTATTATTTTGGAAACGATGTACTCGAATGTATTGAACTGTTTTGTATTCCGCCCTGTTGGCACACTGCTGGTTATGTGATAATGTTATACAGGTTTTCAAGGAGAACTCTTATTTTTGGAATGTCCATAAAACAAAGGAAACTCTGTCCGATTTGACAGAGATTTTTATAAGCTAAAATGGTTTTAAAAAGAAATTTTCAAGTCACTAATTAAATCGGGGTAATTAGAGTATTAATTAAGATAGGGTGTTACATTTTTTGAAATTGGTTCTTAATATTTTTTTCGACGTTTTGGGTTCTTGAACTTTTATTCAAAAAAATTTGGAAATGATGATACGACCAATAACATGTCAAGTCACCATCGTCACGTCAATAGATAATGTATCGAATGATACCACGTAAATTTTTCAAATTAAAAAAATTCAAATTTATTGAAAATTAAAAATTGTATTTTTTTTAAAGAAAAACAAATCTTTTAATAATTTTTAAAATAATTAAAAAACAATTACGTGGTGCCACGTGACACTACATAACATGTCCCTCGTTGATGTTGCGAAAGTGAAGTAGCATGTCGTCAATCATATCATCACTTAAGTGACGAAAGGATTATTTTCAAAAATTGAATAAAGTTTAGGGACCCAAAGCATCGGAAAAAAAATATCAAGGATCAATCTCAAAAGAGCACCTAAATTAAGGGACTAAAAACTTAAATAAACATGTTTTTTATTTTGAAACAATAGTAAAACAAACAAATGATTAATTTTACTGAATATTATTTTTATCCTTTTCAGCTTTGTATGATCAATATAAAGTATGATGAATGTGTTTTTTATTTAGTTGTATTAAATGATATCAATATAACAATTTAATTTTTAATGTTGTTAATATACATAATGTTGTGGATATGGAAAATGGGAAATGTTTTTGACCATATGAGATCTTGGGATCAATACTCGAGGTCATTGGGATATGTGAAAGATCAAAGAATTAATATGACCGATATAGAAATATCTGAATATCCAGTTGAGATACTCAGGATCTCCCTTTGTCAACAATATGTGCAGAGTGTCAATTTAGGGATGAGAATAACCTACATGACCCCAAGGCAAGTTTATGCCTTTTATAGGGGTGTACGAGAATGAGCCTGTATGGAGGCCTGTTAGGGTTTTTATGCTAACGTCAGGTGTAACATCCCAACTTATATAAGTATGGAAAAGATTCAAATAATTATAAACTTTATTCATTACATTCTTAATACAAAGCATTTATTTAATATTTGTAAATACATTGAGATTTACAACATGGCATTAGAACAGTAATTGGAGGAAAGTGGTCTTTCTTTGCTTTCTCCGACGTGAAACTCTGGTTCTTGCTCATCTCGAACTTACCTAAAATGTTAAAACCACAAGAGAGTGAACTTCTTTTATAATAGAATAGAAATTAAGAATTGAAATTAAGTAAATGATGCACATTAGAAAATCACATTATTAACTATAAAGTTGTTAATTTACACAGATAATTAGAGAATCATAGGATTCATATATGAGTAATATGTCAAATTAGTCCCTGACTTTTTAAACATCGGTCAAGTTAGTCACTGACTTTATCGAAATAGCAATTTAGTCCCTGAGATTTCATTTTAATTCACATACGTCCCTATGTTTATCCCATTTTAAAGCAAATACATCCCTGCGATAGTGACGGCAGTGACTAACTTGATCGACGTTCTCCTATCTCAGGGACTAATCTGCTATTTCGATAAAGTCAGGGACTGACTTGACTGGCGCTTACAAAGTCAGGGACTAATCTGACATATTACTCATTCATATATTTATTACTTTTATTACATTTATTTTATACACTACAATGAAGACGCTTTCTTTAGCATCATAGCGATAATTATTGTTAATTAAACTTCCTTTTATTTTTAGATAGGATTCAAGTCTACACATGTTTTCTTTCATTCATAATAGCCTTTATGTCTTTCGTTCATAATTACACTATACATTATTACACTATAAATTCATTAATTATATAACAGTTGGTAGTAATAAGTCCTTATCTAGGACACTAGTCAAGTCAAGAATAAGAAAGCGTCAATGAGCTTGATGTTTGAAGGGTTAGAGAATGTGTTTCCAAGTTAACTGTTTTGAACTGATGAGTGTTCTTTGTTTTAGGACCATCAGGATTTGAGGGCAAATCCCCTTCAAGAGGGAGGGAATGATAGCATCCTCAGGAGAGACCGAGGAAACTCAAATGCAATCCTAAAACAATAAGCTCAAAAATTGAAGAGTTTAAGGGGCTGTCCTTAAAGGTGCCCTTATGTGGGACACATACCCTTAATAAAGACACTTGTCCCATGAATTAAGGGTCATTCATGGAACAATAAGGTGGTGCACGAATTTGGTTTCATATGAAAGCAAGGAATCAAATTAAGTGAATGGAAAATTGAATGACAATTAATGCCATTAATTGAACGTTACAAAAACTAAATTCAGTTAATAAAGTTTTGTAACCACAAATCATTTAGTGACATTAAAGTCAATCATGATTGAAAATGAAAGCAAGATTCACTCTTCTTCATGAAAAGAATTTGTGCAAGGGAAAGAAGAATAAAGAAGAAAGATTCTTCTCATTCATGAAGCAATCAAGACAAGAAGGTTATGAATTAAATTTCAATTCATGATGCCATAAAGCTCACGGCCATATTGATGAGAAAGGTTACAAAATTGAATTGCAAATTCAATGAGGCAATTATTGTGAACTCATGGTTTATGAGGAAGGTTACAAAGTTGATTCCCACATTCCTATGGCTATCAATGTGCACGGCCATGATTACAAATCAAGGAGGGAGTTATGTTTTTAATCATTAGAGCCATTGATGGGCCGTATAGGTTATGCTTTGCTTTTATTCCTCATTAGCTAGTTTTAATTGCTAATCATGTCTTGGCTAGTGTAGCATCACAACGTGTAATAGGATAGGCAGCCAAGAACACATTGTAACTTCTATATAATGTAAAGCATTTCATGAATGAAATAGAACTTTGGGTTTTGAGCAAAAATGTGTGAGCCTTGTGCTTTCTTAGGCGTGATGCCTTCTTCCTCTCAAGGGAGTGATTCTCTTGAAGGTTCAGTGATTGAACCAGGACTAAGACTTTCATGGTGTGATGCTATGTGAAGCAAGGTGGCAACTTCTTTTCTTGAAAGTGATGCCATCTTCCTATCCCTTTTGTGTTGTTTTTCTTTTTGGTCTTTGAGACTAAGAACACATAAGTGTTCATCTAACAAAATACAAAAAGAGTTGTTTTTCTTGAGTCTTGTTCTTGAAGATTAGAACGTGATCTTCTTGAGTGTTTTGAGAGTGCCTTTCTTTTGGTGTTTCTTATTGAGTTTAGTCTTAAGTTTGTGCAACTCATTTAGAGTTTGGTTCCAGGACTTGAGTTTTTGTTTCAAGTCTTAGGTTGGAGAGTCCAATTTGGTTTGTGCTAATTCTATACCCATTGCGTTGAAGATTTTGATCTAAGAATTCCATGCTTGGTTTTTTGAGGATTTGAAAAGAGTTAAGAACTTTTTTAAACAAAAGAACACTACGGTAACAATGAATCATATGATTCATGGCCTTTAAGGGCTGAAATGGGTGAAACCGAATTCATTTGAGTGTTTGAGTCGAAGATCATTTGATCTTGCCTTGGAGAAAAGCATTGGAATCCATGGTCTCATTTCCTGGGCGTATCACTTGAGCCTGTACCTAAAATAATAACCACTAAGGATGACCTTTTCAAAACACAATGAATTTCAGGATAGTAAACAGTTCATAATAAAAACTCAAGAATAATAACTAAATAAGGAGATGGACTAACAAAATACATCACATTCAAGTAACAGAGCAACACTTAATTATTTCCATATTACAATTCATTATCATTTCTCATTTGCATTTCCATTCCCATTCCCATCATACATCCTAGAAATAGAACAAGTGGCTAAGGAGGAGTGACTGTAGAAGAAGTACCAGCATCAGGAATTCGGCAAAAACCAAATCACAATGAAACATGAGTTGTTTATACCATGAATCCGGCAAGACAGTCAAAAAATCCAAATCCGAATATAAGAATTCAGTATCCAAAGTTAAATACACCACTTATTTGACTAGCCATCAGATAAGGAGTGAAATGGGTAGTAGATGTTCTTGTATAAAAATGAACACCACCCATGTATTAAGTATGATCCCTGTTAGCCTCAAATACTAAAGGCTAATAAGTTAAATGGAAAGCCATTCGCTAGCTAGAATAGGACTTCCATGGATCAACAACAGTATGGATACATAAGGATAAAAGAATTTGAGCTTTCGCTCAGTTCAGTGCATTTCATCAGAAGCCGAGGCTTTGCTCGGATCAGTGTATTTCATCAGAAGCCGAGGTTTTGCTCGAATCAGTGTATTTCATCAAAAGACAAAACCAACATCTTGAAACCATGACACTGGTATGACCAATGCACCTTGGAAAAAGATGCTCTGGATAGGAATGAGAGAATGGAAGACTTAATGAAGACACTTAGAATTCATGGCTCACATTCATGAACTATGACTTGAGGGGCTACTATTCTGGACCAGACTCTTGCACCCCCACATACCGACAATTCGGCTAAGAGGACCCATATAAAGGCTCGGTCAGGTGGAAACCGGTATACCGGTAATTCGGATAGAGGCCTAAGTGGCCCAATCCTCTAAGTGATACCGGCATACCAGATAGAGGCCTAAGTGGCCCAATCCTCTAAGTGATACTGGCATACCAGATAAAGGCCTAAGTGGCCCAATCCTCTTAGTGATACCGACATACCAGATAGAGGCCTAAGTGGCCCAATCCACTAAGTGATACCGGCATACCAGATAAAGGCCTAAGTGGCCCAATCCTCTTAGTGATACCGGCATACCAGATAGAGGCCTAAGTGGCCCAATCCTCTAAGCGATACCGACATACCAGATAGCGGCCTAAGTGGCCCAATCCTCTTAGTGACACCGGCATACCGGATAGGGGCCTAAGTGGCCCAATCCTCTTAGTGATACCGGCATACAGGATAGAGGCCTAAGTGGCCCAATCTTCTTGATACAGGTATAACGGTATTCGGCGGGGTCCTTCAATTATTCGTTCCTAAAACGGTCAATTAAATACCATGTCAGCTGCATGTGTTAGGGGATCCGAGGAATTCTGTTATCTTCATGAGCATTGGATTTTATGCGACATAATACCCGCCATTACTCTCAGACCGTTGACAAGAAACCTTACCTGCCTCATGAAGGTAGCAATCAACACCATTTAAACGAGTATGCCTATATAACACCTGGTAAGACAAACAGGTATGATCTCAACTCACACGAACACACACACCACACCAAAGTAGAACGACCAGAGTGTGGGTATCTTGGTTTTCAAGGTGCCCACTTCAAGTCTGATATCAACAGTAGGATTGCTGAATTCTTAGCTGGATAGACTAAGACCGGTAATTCTACGACAAAACGTTGGCGACCACAGTGGGTGGAAAATGTCCTTGCTACGTCGTTTGTGATGTGAAACTCTAGTTCTTGACTCCTCCAAGCATCACCTAAAATGTTAAACCACAAGGGAGTGAACAACTTTTCATAATAGAATAGAAATTAAGAATTGAAATTCAGTAAATAACTCTGATAAGAAATCCATTATCAATAGATCAAACTACTACGTTCATATACTTTTGTCTTTGACTTTTCCGATTATAGAAGGAAAATTCATCATTTGATCGGTTTACTATTATTTAGTTCATTGCTAATATCTTACCAATGTCTTCTTTATAAGGGTATTGGTAAATCCGTTTATGCCACTTTAACGAAATTCTCATAAGGTTTACGTTAGCCTTTACATTTGGTTCATAGAATACAAGTACTCATTATATATTTTATTCTTCCCGCATTATGTATTTTATAGTCTTAGAAATTATATAAGTGTTATAACATCCTGAATTTTTCTTTATTTCAAAGATATTTGTGATTATAACTAGAAAATTAGAAATGAAATATTTACAACTTTAATCACAAATTCCACCGTTGGATGTGAAGATAAGTATGTAGGGAAGCTTGCTTTCAAGTTTGAGCAAGATCCAATGGTTACCGAATGAGATAGCGCTTCGAGAATACAAAAGGAAGTAAAAATTGAGATCGATTAGAGCTGGAGTCTAATCGATTAGACCTGGTCTGAACTGACTTTATATTGCGTTTTTAAGTGTATTTCTGCATCTTTTCCTCTCTCCTAAAGCACGACTTTACCCTTTATCTCTCTAAAACCTCCATAAAATCATCACCCATATCAATTATAAGCATCAAAGATCAACTCTACATGAAGCATACAACATCAATAAGCTTTGCAATCTCAATACCCATCTTTTTCTCTCTCTCAAACTCGAGTTTCTCTCTTTAGGTTCATCCTCTTTTTGGTTCAATCTAAGGTAAGAGAGGAGATATTCTCCTAATTAGAGGAAGGCCATAATTATAGTGATAAGTACATAGTTTTAGACATGTTATTGGTTGTGTTTTGTAACATCCCAAAATCCGGTCCATTGAAAAAATGCGAGTTAACAAAAACTTTTTCATAATGAAAGTGTGAAAACCAAAAGTACTTTTCATAAGGGTGGTATTTCCTTTACAAAATATTCTGAGTGTAAAATACTTATATAATACAAACTCCCAAAAACCCCTTTTTACACCCAGAGCATTGGTCTTCACAACTCGATCCTTCTGCAAAAGGATTCGGATGACGAGACGTCATCCTGGCTGCTTCTTCTAGACACCTCCACTCCTACAGGAGTGAATTCAGTCCTGTCCTTTGAAAGAACCTACCACCACAGACATGGTAGTATGGGAGTCAGTCACTTGTCATATCGCCTAAGCAGATTATATGATTGGTCAAACACAATCATTACAGATATCATTTCAACATAATAAAAGCATGCCCAAGAGTCTTATTAAACAACATTGGCTAAAACCATTAATTTCTCATGCAATGCATGCACGTCTCTCAAATCATTTCTCCATAATCAACTCTTCCAGAAAACAACACTCTGGGATAGGCAATCGTGCGCTCGATGTTTCCACAACCTGTATAGCGGCCACACCGTTCTATACTAGAACCCCATCGACCACGATCTTAAAATGATACAAGGGGATGATCCCTGAACCATTGTCCACCAATAGTTCTAGGTCCTTGTCATTTCTACGGTGGCGGCCACACCGTTCCAACCGTCTCATGTAGTGGCCACACCGTACTACATGGTTTCCAATCCCGCATGCACCTCACTGAACGATTCCCTGTACACCATGCATGAGATGCGTCACACATATATTAATCATCACATCATACACATGGCGGTCACACCGTTCCATGCCTTCATATAGCGGCCACACCGTACTATATGGAATCACATACATATGGCGGCCACACCGTTCCACATGTCTTCGTATAGCGGCCACGCCGTACTATACGGAATCACACACATATGGCGGCCACACCGTTCCACATGTCTTCGTATAGCAGCCACACCGTACTATACGGAATCACACACATATGGCGGCCACACCGTTCCACATGTCTTCGTATAGCGGCCACACCGTTCTATACAGAATCAAACACATATCCCACATATGGCGGCCGCACCGTTCCACATGTCTTCGTATAGCGGCCACACCGTACTATACGGAATCCTTTAAGCATAATGACTTCTTGCAGGAGTTAGTCCATAACTTATGGAAATCAGGGTGAACCTATTTATCCAACATTCACATATCCGAATCGGGCGCAAGCCCTAACGCATTTGGATTGAATCCTCATACTCAACAAACATCACCACTCTTGCATTATCATTAATACTCCTTAAGTCATTGTCTATTGATATCTCAAAGCATTAATTATTCCGTAGGTTCAATTTTAGTTATTAACCACACCAACCTTAAATGGAGACATCAGACTTACTCCATTTATCATGCTGAGGTATAAGACCTGGATTACCAAGTAGACATGATCATGCTTATCAAATCCTTTCCCAACATCATACCCAAATCTTGAACTATTAGTCACATTCAATATCCTTCAATGCAAACATGAGCATTTTCAATCCAAAGAGAACATGATGATTATTTCACAATTCATTCCATGTGAACCAACTTAACTAGTGATTGGACTCAAATAATGGCTCATGCCCCATATGCAATCTTCACCCTCATATTTAAGACTAGGAAAGCATCTAATGCAAGTAAGGTGCTCATATTTATTGCCTCTTCAAGTTTACAATTTAAGTTATCAGCATGATGCATGAGTCTAGCTCTCAATCCTCCAGAATGTATGCAGTTCCTAAACTTAAAAGAATTGATTGATATATCCCACTTAATAATATCTCGTATTATTAAGTCAATCACTTTACATTATCATCAATCAATCTCTTTTAAGTCCTAGATTATTTGGACTATTATCACTTAAGTGTAAACAAAATGATTCAGAATTGAAAATGGCATTTCTTAATTTTCTAAACAGAAATACTCGAGTATTTCATCAGTTTCCAGTTTTTACTCGAGTAGTTCATAAATATACTCGAGTCGTTCATGTCTTTCCAGAAAAACTAAGTTTCAGAACTTCATAAATATACTCGAGTAATTCATGAGATACTCGAGTAGTCCATTACCCAGAATACTCGAGTAGTTCGTGTATTACTCGAGTGTCCAATCTGATTCTCAAGTTGGTGCACCAATTTTCACTCTGGTGCACCACGAAATACTCGAGTGTTAAGCCAAATACTCGAGTATTTGCAGACATACCAGACTGAAACTTGATTTTTACATACCATTTTCAATTCTAATCATTTCTACTTCAATCCAATGATCCACAGAGTTCATATACCATATAACAAGTATGTTCAAACACTTAGAACTCCACAAATTACACAGAATTGAATTTGAGCACCAATTATGCATAAAACCATATTTCCAACAACTTGACATGCCAAATTCAGTTATGAGTAATTCTAACTCAATCCAATGGTCAAATGAGCTCTATCCATATAATTAAAACTTGCCTCAACACAGAGATCACAGCAATTCACAGAGAATCCTATCATGCTCCTATTTATGCATAAACCACATATTATGCAACTCAACATAACAATGTCAAATTTACCCACAATTAACATAGAAACTGAGTTTGTACAGCATAAATGCAGCATTTAGAACTTACTCCAAACTTATTCAAGGTCCAATAATGGCTTACCATAAGCATACCACATCAAGGTCATATTTTAACATACTTATTTCTTATAACTCAACCCAACTCATGAATTCCTTTAGCTTAATATCATCAGTTCATTTCAGGCAGTATTCAGGTTATAAAACAAGGGACCAAGTGATTGTCTGAACCTCCAAGTCCAGCAAGCATGTCTTGGTCCAATTCACATAGCATACACAAATCAAAATTCACAATCTATAATCCTAGCAATATGAATGACTTCTCCCATACCTTGAACAACACTTTGACAAACTTAAAAACACCAAAGAACAGCAACAGCCACCCAGCACCCACCAACACCAGCTCAAATCACTTCACCCACCAAAATGCAGAACAATGTGAGCAGAGTCCAAAAACCACATTGTTTGAGTGAGTAATCATGCACAAAAATTGGGTAAAAAGGTTAGAATCTACTCTCTGCAACATGCATGAGAGATTAAAACCAAATTGGAATCAAGAGGGTTCATGAGCTTACCTCAATTGAGGATCAAAGTGAGCTCCAAGAACCAGTTGACAGCAACCAAACCCCCACTTTTGAGCTTCGATTCTTCCAGCACTCAAACTCTCAACTCACAATTTTGGTGTCTATACAAAGCTCTAGATGTGAGCTTCATATTGGTGTATGATTTGTGACCTAACTCTACTCAAGGAAGGAGAATCGAACCAGAGAAATCAAAAACCCTAACTTCAGATTCCAGAACAAAAATGGCCAAAATGGTTGATCTTCATCAACAAGAGAGTTTAAATACTCGAATTCACAGCTCATGCAGGTCGACACGAAGCTATGGTCGTGTCCCTGAGTTGATAACGTGTCAACTCGTGAGGTTTCTGAGTTGGTGACTCAGCCAACGCACTCACAAGTGCAACTCTGTGTAAAATACTCGAGTATTTTCATAAATACTCGAGTCTTTTAGTTAAAATAATAAAAATAAATATTTTTATTTCCTTTTCATCCAAAATCTTCCCATTATTATTTTTAAGTCCTAAAACAGGGATTACTATGTAAAAACATTATTTTCATATGTTAATGATTTTCCAATCCTTTTCATGCATAATAAATCATTAACAATCAAGGATATTAATAAAATAATTAATTAATAATAAACCTTTATAATTAATTTTTTTATTAATCAGAATTTTAAAAATTTGGGGTGTTACACTACTCCCCCACTTAAAAGGAATTTCGTCCCCGAAATTCATTCTTAAAAAAAAATTCTACATTTTCAAAATCATATAAAAGATTATTATTATTCTTCAAAATAACATTAGGGATATTTCTCCCCTACTTAAAAAAATTCCTTTAACTTTTCAAACCTTTTTAGCCCAAAATATTTCATAAGAAAAATCTCTTGAATAAAACTTTTGCTTTCAACGCGTATAAAAAAAATCCTTTCTTACCAGAAAGGTTTTTCCTTAAACTTCTTCAAAATTATTTTACAATTAATTTGATTGAAATCTTTTGACTAACTTTTCCAGATTAAATACATGTCTTAAACTGAAACATTTCTCAACAAACTTTTGGAAGAAAAACTTTTTCTGACAAACATTTTTCGACTACACAACCCTAACTTAAAACATTTTGCAACAAATTTTTCGATAGAAAAACTTTTCCCGCTGCGCACTCTGATCACTCACGCACTATTAACGAATCATTTGTATGACTTTATTCCTTAATGGTTGTAAACATTAGGGTGATCAGTCCTAATATTCAGACCATTAATAATAAAATCATCCCTTACAGATATAACCTTTCGCAAGAAAGGTCATATGACATATCTTTAGGTTAGATGAACTTAAAGATATAGTATTTGTCACCATCAGATTTAGCTAGATATCCAAGCGCTAGAGATATTTCCGTTGGGGAGACAAAGATTTGTCCTATCCCGGTGGTCATTAATTTCTCTAGTCTTAACTAATCTTTCTATTTCCCATAGTGTCCACAGATATTTACCACATCCAACTGTGATAAAGGCTTCGATCACAGAAATTCGGGTCAAAATGATATCTAGATCTTCAAATTATCGAACGGTTCAATTAACGTACTCGAAAGAAATAGCTGACTACGTTAATTCAGATAAGGAGAAAAACAACCTAAGGGTTTACCTCGCTTGCCTCGCTTGCTACCCGATCTTTTCTTGCTTTTATTTTCTGGACAGTCTGGCGAATAGTGTCCCGGCTTCCTGCAGCTGAAGCAGATGATCCCCTTGGGTACACCACAGCTTGATCCGAAGTGATGTGTTCCACACCTTTCACATTGAGGAGGGCAAGTGATCTCTTTCCCCTTTCCTTTCTGATTACCATTTTTCGATTGAGATTTTCCTAATCCCAATCTATATAGTTCGGGCTCCTCAAATTGATCCTTTTCCATAGTTAATTGTCTTTCTTCCTCCTCTAGTTGAACTTCCATTTCCTCAATCTTTCGCTTCTTATGAATCCGAACATTCTTTTCATAGACCTCCTTTGCTTTCATATCATCCTCATAGATTCTGCACATGTTTACCAACATCGGGAAATTCCTTATTCCCTGATAACTGATTCCTGGCTTCAGATCCGGGCGTAGACCATTTTCGAATTTTATACATTTTGATCTTTCATCTGGATGGTTCTGGTAGTAGGGAGAATACTTCATCAATTCTTCAAATTTTGCAGCGTACTCTCCAACATCCATTTCCCCTTGCTTTAATTCCAAAAATTCAACTTCCTTCTTTCTCCTTATATCCTCTGGGAAGTACTTTTCTAAAAACTTTTCTTTAAACACCTCCCAAGTGATGTGCCGATCCTCGGCTTCCAATAATTGCTTGGCGTGATCCCACCAAGTTTCTGCCCTATCATTCAGCATATAAGTCGCATATATCACCTTTTGTGCATCGGAACAAACCATAGACCGAAAGATTTTCTGAACTTCTTGCAACCATTTTTGAGCTCCCTCTGGATTATATCCTCCTTCGAACTTAGGGGGATTGCAACTACGGAATTCTGTGAGTCCTCCAAACTCAGCAGGTTCAGCATTGCATTGACGAGGTTGATTCGCTTGTGTTTGATGCTGCTGCATATTCTCTAATACAGCAGTGATCCTTTCTAACATATCATTCGTACGGTTTCGGTTTCTCGCTGCCATGATAGACCTGCACTCATAAAAACTTTGGTCAGAGTCACACAACTTATTGAGTATGGGAAGGACCATACTCCACAGCCGAGAGTTGGAACCATTGCTCTGATACCACAAATGTAACATCCCAAAATCCGGTCCATTGAAAAAATGCGAGTTAACAAAAACTTTTTCATAATGAAAGTGTGAAAACCAAAAGTACTTTTCATAAGGGTGGTATTTCCTTTACAAAATATTCTGAGTGTAAAATACTTATATAATACAAACTCCCAAAAACCCCTTTTTACACCCAGAGCATTGGTCTTCACAACTCGATCCTTCTGCAAAAGGATTCGGATGACGAGACGTCATCCTGGCTGCTTCTTCTAGACACCTCCACTCCTACAGGAGTGGCTTCAGTCCTGTCCTTTGAAAGAACCTACCACCACAGACATGGTAGTATGGGAGTCAGTCACTTGTCATATCGCCTAAGCAGATTATATGATTGGTCAAACACAATCATTATAGATATCATTTCAACATAATAAAAGCATGCCCAAGAGTCTTATTAAACAACATTGGCTAAAACCATTAATTTCTCATGCAATGCATGCACGTCTCTCAAATCATTTCTCCATAATCAACTCTTCCAGAAAACAACACTCTGGGATAGGCAATCGTGCGCTCGATGTTTCCACAACCTGTATAGCGGCCACACCGTTCTATACTAGAACCCCATCGACCACGATCTTAAAATGATACAAGGGGATGATCCCTGAACCATTGTCCACCAATAGTTCTAGGTCCTTATCATTTCTACGGTGGCGGCCACACCGTTCCAACCGTCTCATGTAGCGGCCACACCGTACTACATGGTTTCCAATCCCGCATGCACCTCACTGAACGATTCCCTGTACACCATGCATGAGATGCGTCACACATATATTAATCATCACATCATACACATGGCGGTCACACCGTTCCATGCCTTCATATAGCGGCCACACCGTACTATATGGAATCACATACATATGGCGGCCACACCGTTCCACATGTCTTCGTATAGCGGCCACACCGTACTATACGGAATCACACACATATGGCGGCCACACCGTTCCACATGTCTTCGTATAGCGGCCACACCGTACTATACGGAATCACACACATATGGCGGCCACACCGTTCCACATATCTTCGTATAGCGGCCACACCGTTCTATACAGAATCAAACACATATCCCACATATGGCGGCCGCACCGTTCCACATGTCTTCGTATAGCGGCCACACCGTACTATACGGAATCCTTTAAGCATAATGACTTCTTGCAGGAGTTAGTCCATAACTTATGGAAATCAGGGTGAACCCATTTATCCAACATTCACATATCCGAATCGGGCGCAAGCCCTAACGCATTTGGATTGAATCCTCATACTCAACAAACATCACCACTCTTGCATTATCATTAATACTCCTTAAGTCATTGTCTATTGATATCTCAAAGCATTAATTATTCCGTAGGTTCAATTTTAGTTATTAACCACACCAACCTTAAATGGAGACATCAGACTTACTCCATTTATCATGCTGAGGTACTAACCTCTTTCTAATGTCTTTTAAACCTTTAACTTCTCATGTTCTAAGACCTGGATTACCAAGTAGACATGATTGATGAGCATTTTATTTCCCATTATTCCTTGCATTATTTTACTCCTATTATTGATACTTGTTGCCTATTTGACATTGTTTAGCTTGATTTAGTGATTTAGAGTTTATTGGACTAATATTCTGAATATTGTTTAATTTGGGATTATTTAGCCTAATTAATTCTATTTCTATTTTCAGGTCATATTTGGCACAAGGGCTTTTTGGACATTTTGGGAATGAAGATTTAATTTTGGAAGAGAAGATATATGATCAAGTGAAGATTGTAATCTATCTTTAGGATTAGTTGAGATTTAGTTATATCTTTTAAGATTTAGATTTTATCTATAAGATATTTTTTAGATTTAATTTAGAGATAAGCTTTCCTTAGGATTTGGGCCCATGATTTAGGCCCGTTTTGTGATTTTAAAAGCCAAATTCGTGTAAACCCTAGAAGGGAGCTTCTATTCACGTTTTTTTACATTCTCTTTCATAGAGAAGGCTTAGTTTTGCTCTCCAAGCTTGTGGTGGCTGCTAGGGTTTCTCTCTTCCCTTTCTACACGTTTTTGGTATTTTTCTTCATGGAAGGCTAAACTCTTAGGTTAAATCCCTTTGGTAATGTATCACATACTCTTGAGGTTTTGTTCTTAATGCTATTTCGTTTTTATTCACTGTTTTCATGCTTATTGATATGTTGTGGTTCGCTTAGTTCCATTCTATAGAGATAATCCATGTGTATGAATGCTTAATTTATACAAACTCGTAAAAACTCCATGCTTTGGCTTTTAATGCTTAATTAGAGGTTTGGGTTTTGGGGTGAGAATTGAATTTTCGCTTAGTATTTAATTCTCACGAGTTGGACAGTGAAGAGGAAAGAAATTGATCTTTTGTGACCGATGATAGAGTTGTGAACGCGAGCCAAAGGGGTTTATCCGCTTTTCCTTATCTGTTTCTTCGTTTTGATTTAATTCTGTTTTGATTTCAATTATTCAATATTCAATACAAAAAAAAAACCCTGTTTTCTATGCATACTATGTGTTCGACCTTTTGCTTGATAAGATATTCCTTGGGAGACGACCTAGGAGTCACTTCCTAGTACTATACTTAAACTGTTTTTATTTGTATCGGGTACGGCCTCGATCAAATTTGGCGCCGTTGCCGGGGAGTATCGGTTCTTGCCAAAGGTCATTAGCAGTTAGTTAGTGTCGTAGTTAGTATAGTTATTATAGTGTGTCGTGTCTGATTTAGGGTCTAGTAGTCAATTCTGATAACCGATTGAAGTTGCACTGTTTGCTGTTTTGCTATTTTGTTGCAATTAGTGTATTTGATTGATTCTGTGGTTGCTAGTTCACATAGTTGTGAGTGGAATTTTTGCACGAAAATTTATATCCACACTACTTTTATCATATAAAAAGGTTTTGAGGCACCACGATCACTCAGATCATCACTGGTTGTGAGTTCCAGAAAAATTTTCCAAGTTTTAGCAGCACTTTCTTCAAATCGTCGCAACTTTTGACCCGTAACTCGGAATTTGACGAATTTTATATCAAATCGAAGGGAATTTTCTGAATAATCTGATTTTTCTCACTTTGTTAGAAAACTCCTTCGTCTGGATCCTGGAAAAGCCGTTTTACTATTTCTTTTTTATTTTACAAGTTTTATTTTCTTAGTTTTTGGTCTCTGATTTAATTTTTTGACTTGGTTCCCTTTTGAATTTTGTCCTCAAACTTTTTGTGGTATGTTTTCATGATTTTAGGGTGCTGAAAAAAATAAAGAAAAAAATTTTAAAAAATAAAAAAATTTTGTTGCCTATTTTGGTCATGTATATTAGTGACAGTTTGCTATGCTTCATGGTGTTCTGTTCAATACATGACTAGGGGCAACCCAAGCTACTTTCATCCATATAACCCTGAAATTGATAGAACTTATCACAGACTAGTTAGACAAAATAGGAACCAGTCCATAGGTAGTGAGTCTATTGAGTCTTTACATAGTGAGTCTGCTTTTTTTTCTTCTATTCCTATAAATTCTGATTCTTATTCTGATTATTCTGAAAATATGGCTCAACCTCCACCACGTGAGAGGACATTGAGGGAGCTGGCTGCACCTGATTTCACTATTGAAGATTTGTGCATCCAGTATCCCGATGACCCATATGAGCTAAGGTCTGGACTAATTCATTTGTTGCCCAAGTTTAATGGTCTTGCAGGTGAGGATCCTCATAAACATCTCAAGCAGTTCCATATTGTCTGTGCTACTATGAAACCACATGATATGCAAGAGGATCATGTTTGTCTTAAGGCATTCCCACACTCCCTAGAGGGGCTAGCCAACGACTGGTTGTACGATCTGGCCCCTGGTTCTATCACAGTCTGGGATGACCTGAAGAGGGCATTTTTGGAGAAATTCTTCCCTGCATGCAGAACAACAGCAATCCGAAAGGATATATCAGGCATCAGGAAACAAAGTGGAGAAAGTCTCTATGAGTATTGGGAGAGATTCAAGAGATTGTGTGCGAGCTGCCCCCACCATCAGATCTCAGAGCAGCTGCTTATTCAATATTTCTATGAAGGTCTCAACCTCATGGAGAGAAACATGCTTGATGCTGCAAGTGGTGGTGCCCTAGGAGACATGACACCTTTAGAAGCCAGAGTCAAGATTGAGAAGATGGCTTCCAATTGTCAACAATTCCATGCAAGGGGCAACAGCGATGCAATCATAGTGAGAGGAGTGAATGATGTTGGCACAAGTTCTGGTAAGGTTGAGAAGCTTGAACAGAAGATAGATTCACTTACAACTTTGGTCACTCAATTGGCCATCAACCAGAAGAAGTTGTCCCTGCCTTCTAGATTATGTGGCATATGCACATCCGCTGAGCACCCCACAGATGCATGCCCTTCTGTGCAGCAGCAACCAACGACTGGTGCTGACCAACCTGAGGCATATGCCGCCAACATCTTCAACAGTAGAAACCAGCAGCCACAGAACTTTGATCTCTCTACCAATAGATACAACCTGGTTGGAGGAACCATCCCAACCTGAGATGGTCTGATCAGCAGCAACCTTCACAGGTTCAATTTCAGAACAATTCTAGACCACCATATGTACCTCCTCCAGTCCAGCAACAGAGACAACAACAGGCTAATTCTGCACCACCAGCTCCTAGTACTGAGTAGCAGCCTTCATTGGAAGAGCTGATGAAACAGAGGACCATGCAAAATCTCCAATTCCAACAGGAAACTAGAGCATCCATTCAAAGACAAGAGGCCTCCATTCAATCTTTGACCAATCAGATGGGATAGATGGCAACAGCAATCAACACTATGCAATCTCAGAATTATAACAAGTTGCCATCCCAAACAGTGATCAATCCAAACCAGAATGTGAATGCCATTAGTCTAAGGTCAGGGAAGCAGATTGTCACACCCACACCAGAATCTGACCTCAACAAAGATGATCTAGTTTCAACCAACAAGAAGAGCCAAATGGTCGAGGAGAGTGAGCACACAAGTACCAGAAAATCCCATCCAGATCAGCCTTCCACAAGCACAACACCTGCTGCTGCCCAACAACCACCCCCCATTCCTCTTCCTTTCCCACCAAGGGGGGTGACTCAAAGCAAGAAAATGGAAGAGATTGACAAAGAGATACTTGACACATTCAGGAAGGTGGAAGTCAACATACCCCTTCTTGATGCAATCAAGCAGATTCCAAGGTATGCAAAGTTCTTGAAGGATCTATGCACACACAAACGGAAGCTCAAGGGCAATGAGAGGATCAGCATGGGAAGAAATGTCTCTGCTCTTATAGGTAAACTCGTCCCTCATATTCCTGAAAAGTGTAAGGATCCTGGAACTTTCTCTGTGCCTTGTATCATAGGTAATACTAAATTTGAGAATGCTTTGCTAGATTTAGGAGCATCTATTAATGTTATGCCTATGTCTGTTTTCAAATCTCTTTCACTTGGACCTCTTCAACCTACGGGTGTGGTTATTCATTTGGCAAATAGATCTACTGCCTACCCCGCAGGTTTGATAGAGGATGTCTTGGTTCGGATTGAAGAGCTTATCTTTCCTGCTGATTTTTATATTCTTGATATGGAAGAGGACACCTCTCGTAGTGTTGTCCCTATCATATTAGGGAGACCATTTTTGAAAACAGCCCGAACCAAGATAGATGTGCATGCAGGTACACTTTCCATGGAATTTGATGACAGTGTGGTTCGATTCAATATTTTTGATGCTATGAAACATTTTTCTGATGACCACTCTGTTTTTCATGTTGACTTGATTGATGATCTGATTGATGAGCATGTTCTAGACTTTTTGCATGATTATGATTTGCCATCTTTCACTAGCTCATTTACTTGTTCTGCATGTTCTGATTCCGAAATGTGCACTGCATGCATTGAAATTGACCAGTTTTTAAATTCTGCTACTGCATCTGTTGATTCATATGATATAGATTCAGATCATGCTAACCCCATTTCTGTTTTGCATGAGTCTAATTCACTTGTTCAGGTGCAGGCGGCAGAATCCAATTCTGCTGCTCCTTTAGTTCCATCTGTGATGCAGGCACCTTTATTGGACCTGAAGCCCCTTCCTCCTCATCTCAAATATGCTTACTTGGAGGCTGAGCAGAAACTTCCAGTGATCATCTCTACCTCCCTTTCTGTTGATCAAGAGAAGCAACTGCTGGATGTGATTAAAGCAAACAAAAGGGCAATAGGATGGACTTTGGCAGACATACCTGGTATTAGCCCCTCCATGTGCATGCATCGGATTTTATTGGAGGATGGGGCTAAACCAGTGAGACAACCCCAGAGACGGTTGAACCCCCAGATTCTTGATGTGGTGAAGAAAGAGGTCACCAAGCTGCTGCAAGCTGACATTATCTACCCCATTTCAGACAGCACTTGGGTAAGCCCGGTTCAAGTAGTTCCCAAGAAGTCTGGGGTGACAGTTGTCAAAAATGAGAAGGATGAGCTGATTCCCACTAGAGTGCAGAACAGCTGGAGAGTCTGCATTGATTATAGGAAGCTCAACCAGGCGACCCGCAAGGATCACTTTCCTCTTCCCTTCATTGATCAGATGTTGGAGCGCCTGGCAGGTAAATCTCACTATTGCTTCTTAGATGGTTTCTCTGGTTATTTCCAAATCTGTATTGCACCAGAGGACCAACATAAGACTACATTTACCTGTCCTTTTGGTACATTTGCTTATAGGAAGATGCCTTTTGGCCTATGCAATGCTCCTGGCACTTTTCAAAGATGTATGATGAGTATTTTTAATGACTTACTTGAGCATTGCATAGAGGTCTTCATGGATGATTTTAGTGTATATGGTTCCTCTTTTGATGCATGTCTTGATAGTTTGTCTAAGGTGCTTAATAGGTGCATTGAGACTAACCTTGTCTTGAATTTTGAAAAATGTCATTTTATGGTAGAACAAGGCATAGTCTTAGGGCACATTCTTTCGCATAAGGGCATAGAGGTTGACCCTGCTAAGCTGCATGTAATATCACATTTGCCTTACCCCTCTTGCGTGCGAGAGGTGCGTTCTTTTCTTGGCCATACAGGTTTCTATCGCAGGTTTATTCAGAACTTTAGCAAGATAGCCCTTCCACTATCCAACTTGCTTCAAAAGGATACCGCATTTGAGTTTGGAGTCCAATGAAAGAAAGCATTTGATGAGTTAAAGAGAGCACTCACCACCACTCCCATCATCCAACCACCTGATTGGACCCTCCCATTTGAGCTCATGACTGATGCTTCGAATTATGCTTTGGGAGCAGTTCTCTCCCAAAGGGTTGGTAAGATGTCTCATGTGATTTATTATGCATCTAGGACTTTAGATTCATCACAAGTTAATTACACCACAACTGAAAAAGAGCTGTTAGCCATTGTCTTTGCACTTGATAAGTTTAGATCATATCTATTAGGTTCTAAGGTTGTGGTGTATACTGATCATGCTGCTCTGAAGTATCTTTTGAAAAAGACAGATTTCAAACCTAGGTTGATTAGATGGATGTTGCTCCTCCAGGAGTTTGATCTTGAGATTCAGGATCGGAGTGGTGCACATAACCTTGTCGCAGACCACTTGAGCAGAATAGAGAGAGAGGAGGATGCATTTCCTATCCGAGATGACTTCCCGGATGAGCAGCTTTTAGTTTTGCATGTTTCACATCCCCCTCCCCTTACTCCTTGGTTTGCTGATATTGTAAATTATATAGTTGCATCTGTTTTTCCACCCTTGGCATCCAAAGCTCAAAGAGACAAATTGAAGAGCAATGCCAAGTATTATGTATGGGATGACCCCTATTTGTGGCATTTTTGCAGCGATCAGGTCATTCGCAGGTGCATTCCAGACCAGGAGATCCAATCGGTTCTCCAATTTTGCCATGCTTCACCAGTTGGAGGCCACCTTGGCACTCAAAGGACAGCACGAAAGGTGCTGGATTCTGGATTTTATTGGCCTACCATCTTCAAGGATGCAAGCAAAATCTACAGCTCATGTGAGCAATGTCAAAGGGCAGGAGGCACCCTATCTTGGAGGCAACAGATGCCGCAACAACCTATGTTGTTCTGTGAGGTGTTTGATGTCTGGGGTATAGATTTCATGGGCCCCTTTCCTGTTTCTTTTGGTTTTTATTATATCTTACTTGCTGTGGATTATGTATCCAAATGGGTGGAAGCTAAGGCCACCAGGACTAATGATGCTCAGGTTGTTGTAGATTTTGTCAGGACTAATATCCTTTGTAGGTTTGGCATACCTAGAGCCATAGTCAGTGATCAAGGCACACACTTCTGCAATAGATCCATGCAAGCTTTGCTCAAGAAGTATGGGGTTGTGCACAAAGTTTCTACACCATATCACCCCCAAACCAATGGTCAAGCTGAGATTTCAAACAGAGAGATCAAGCGGATTTTGGAGAAGATGGTGAAGCCTAATAGAAAGGATTGGAGCACACGATTGGAGGATGCTCTATGGGCCCATCGGACTGCTTACAAGGCACCCATAGGGATGTCACCTTATCGGGTTGTTTTTGGTAAGGCATGTCACCTGCCTGTGGAGATAGAGCACCGTGCATATTGGGCTGTGAAGCAATGTAACTTAGCTCTTGATCAAGCGGGTGAGGAGAGGAAGCTGCAGTTGAGTGAGCTAGATGAGATCCGTTTGGAGGCCTATGAGAATTCCAAGTTCTACAAAGAGAAGACCAAGAAGCTCCATGATAGCTCAATTTGCAGAAAGGAGTTCTTGGTTGGTCAAAAAGTGTTGCTCTACAACTCTAGGCTTGGAATCATGAGTGGAAAGCTCCGCTCTAAATGGATTGGACCGTTTGTAGTCACCCAGGTGTTTCCTTATGGCACTGTGGAGATCAAGAGTGAGTCCACAGACAAGAGCTTCAAAGTCAATGGCCACCGACTCAAGCCTTTCCTAACCTCTCCTACTTTGGATGATGCACCTGTGGAGGAAGCCTCATTGGTCGACCCCATTTTTGACCCACCATGATTTAGGGAGTCTTCTTTTCTCCTTCTTTACTACTTTTATTCCACTTGTCTATATCTGTCTGATTCTGCTATTTGTTTTCCATTGAGGACAATGTGTGATTTAAGTGTGGGGGGGAGAGTAGTTTAGGTTGCATATTTTTGCTTTGATTTTTTAGGTTTTGCTAAGTTTTGGGCATTTTCTTGCATGTTTTTGCTTCATTTTAGTAGAGTCTTGGTATCTTGTGTCTGAATTCATGCATTTCTGTGTGTAAAGTTGCTTTTGATAATTAAGAGGTGGTAACACTGTGATAGAATTGTCCCTTTTGTGAGGATTTGAGCCTTAATTGTGGGTGGATTGCTATATATGCCACCTAATTTTTCTTTCATGTGTGATTGCACTCTGGATTACTTGCACTCTAGAACTTGACTTGACTCTTGTTGATACTTGATATTCCCATGCACATTTTGAAATGATTTAGGCATTGTTTTTTTCTTGAATAAGCCACTAGCCATATGAGCCTACCTTGAATGAATTTATCCTTTGATAGCCCCTTTGAGCCTTTATATCCCTTTTCTTTGTTCTTTAGCTCATTACAAGCCTATGACTGAAAAACCATGATTGTCCTAACCTTAGGGAATGTTGGAGCTTTGGAATTGTTTTGGGAATGGGTATTAAGTAAGCGAGGGTGCTTTGTTCTTCATCTCTTGTGAGTTCTGGGTTTTGCCTCTATGGTCGGTGATGTAATTATGGCTTTATCTCATCATGCCATTTTTATTGTTTCTTCTTTTCTTTCGTTCATGAAGTTCTGCAATGTAATGCAATTCAAAAAAAAAATTGAAAAAATGAATGATGAAAAAAAAAGAAAGAAAGAAGAAGAAGGAAAAAAAAAGAAAAAAAAAATAGAATAAAAGGTTGATTGAGGCATGGAGGATTGGAATTAGAGGTTGTTGTTATGTTTACCATTTCATTCTGGGGTGGATTGTGCTTATTTTTTTTACTTGTTCCCCATTGCTCCTCTATTCCCTGGGTTTTAGCTACATTTCCCATATTTTTATCCTACCCTGTCCTTGGCCCCATTACAACCCTGAAAAGACCTTTTGATCTTAATGTGCATGTGTGTTGATTGTTGATGTTAGGGGCTTGTCAAGCCTATGGTTGTGTTTGTTTTTCATGATGTGCCTTGAGTGTAAACACTGATTAACCTTAAACACTTGAATGTAAACACTATTGAGTGATCCTTGTGAGTTTCTATCATCTTTGTGACTACCCTCTTGATGTCATTGGTTTTCTTTGCATATTTGAAATAATTGGATGATGTTCATGAATGCCTTGATTCTTTGGTCCTTATTTTCTTCGTGTGCTCGATTTTGCCCATTTCTTTGCATTTCCTAGAATTCATTGTGGAGTATGTAATCTCTTAGGTTTGCATTCTTTAGTTGTAGTAATCTTGTTGCATGATTCACTTTGGTGCATATTGATTTTCTCAGTCCTAATTCTTAGTTTTGCCCAGGAGTGCAAAAGGATAAGTGTGGGGGTATTTGATGAGCATTTTATTTCCCATTATTCCTTGCATTATTTTACTCCTATTATTGATACTTGTTGCCTATTTGACATTGTTTAGCTTGATTTAGTGATTTAGAGTTTATTGGACTAATATTCTGAATATTGTTTAATTTGGGATTATTTAGCCTAATTAATTCTATTTCTATTTTCAGGTCATATTTGGCACAAGGGCTTTTTGGACATTTTGGGAATGAAGATTTAATTTTGGAAGAGAAGATATATGATGAAGTGAAGATTGTAATCTATCTTTAGGATTAGTTGAGATTTAGTTATATCTTTTAAGATTTAGATTTTATCTGTAAGATATTTTTTAGATTTAATTTAGAGATAAGCTTTCCTTAGGATTTGGGCCCATGATTTAGGCCCGTTTTGTGATTTAAAAAGCCAAATTCGTGTAAACCCTAGAAGGGAGCTTCTATTCACGTTTTTTTACATTCTCTTTCATAGAGAAGGCTTAGTTTTGCTCTCCAAGCTTGTGGTGGCTGCTAGGGTTTCTTTCTCTTCCCTTTCTACACGTTTTTGGTATTTTTCTTCATGGAAGGCTAAACTCTTAGGTTAAATCCATTTGGTAATGTATCACATACTCTTGAGGTTTTGTTCTTAATGCTATTTCGTTTTTATTCACTGTTTTCATGCTTATTGATATGTTATGGTTCGCTTAGTTCCATTCTATAGAGATAATCCATGTGTATGAATGCTTAATTTATGCAAACTCGTAAAAACTCCATGCTTTGGCTTTTAATGCTTAATTAGAGGTTTGGGTTTTGGGGTGAGAATTGAATTTTCGCTTAGTATTTAATTCTCACGAGTTGGACAGTGAAGAGGAAAGAAATTGATCTTTTGTGACCGATGATAGAGTTGTGAACGCGAGCCAAAGGGGTTTATCCGCTTTTCCTTATCTGTTTCTTCGTTTTGATTTAATTCTGTTTTGATTTCAATTATTCAATATTCAATACAAAAAAAAAAACCCCTGTTTTCTATGCATACTATGTGTTCGACCTTTTGCTTGATAAGATATTCCTTGGGAGACGACCTAGGAGTCACTTCCTAGTACTATACTTAAACTGTTTTTATTTGTATCGGGTACGGCCTCGATCAATGATCATGCTTATCAAATCCTTTCCCAACATCATACCCAAATCTTGAACTATTAGTCACATTCAATATCCTCCAATGCAAACATGAGCATTTTCAATCCAAAGAGAACATGATGATTATTTCACAATTCATTCCATGTGAACCAACTTAACTAGTGATTGGACTCAAATAATGGCTCATGCCCCATATGCAATCTTCACCCTCATATTTAACACTAGGAAAGCATCTAATGCAAGTAAGGTGCTCATATTTATTGCCTCTTCAAGTTTACAATTTAAGTTATCAGCATGATGCATGAGTCTAGCTCTCAATCCTCCAGAATGTATGCAATTCCTAAACTTAAAAGAATTGATTGATATATCCCACTTAATAATATCTCGTATTATTAAGTCAATCACTTTACATTATCATCAATCAATCTCTTTTAAGTCCTAGATTATTTGGACTATTATCACTTAAGTGTAAACAAAATGATTCAGAATTGAAAATGGCATTTCTTAATTTTCTAAACAGAAATACTCGAGTATTTTCCATAATACTCGAGTAGTACATCAGTTTCCAGTTTTTACTCGAGTAGTTCATAAATATACTCGAGTCGTTCATGTCTTTCCAGAAAAACTAAGTTTCAGAACTTCATAAATATACTCGAGTAATTCATGAGATACTCGAGTAGTCCATTACCCAGAATACTCGAGTAGTTCGTGTATTACTCGAGTGTCCAATCTTATTCTCAAGTTGGTGCGCCAATTTTCATTCTGGTGCACCACGAAATACTCGAATGTTAAGCCAAATACTCGAGTATTTGCAGACATACCAGACTGAAACTTGATTTTTACATACCATTTTCAATTCTAATCATTTCTACTTGAATCCAATGATCCACAGAGTTCATATACCATATAACAAGTATGTTCAAACACTTAGAACTCCACAAATTACACAGAATTGAATTTGAGCACCAATTATGCATAAAACCATATTTCCAACAACTTGACATGCCAAATTCAGTTATGAGTAATTCTAACTCAATCCAATGGTCAAATGAGCTCTATCCATATAATTAAAACTTGCCTCAACACAAAGATCACAACAATTCACAGAGAATCCTATCATGCTCCTATTTATGCATAAACCACATATTATGCAACTCAACATAACAATGTCAAATTTACCCACAATTAACATAGAAACTGAGTTTGTACAGCATAAATGCAGCATTTAGAACTTACTCCAAACTTATTCAAGGTCCTATAATGGCTTACCATAAGCATACCACATCAAGGTCATATTTTAACATACTTATTACTTATAACTCAACCCAACTCATGAATTCCTTTAGCTTAATATCATCAGTTCATTTCAGGCAGTATTCAGGTTATAAAACAAGGGACCAAGTGATTGTCTGAACCTCCAAGTCCAGCAAGCATGTCTTGGTCCAATTCACATAGCATACAGAAATCAAAATTCACAATCTATAATCCTAGCAATATGAATGACTTCTCCCTTACCTTGAACAACACTTTGACAAACTTAAAAACACCAAAGAACAGCAGCAGCCACCCAGCACCCACCAACACCAGCTCAAATCACTTCACCCACCAAAATGCAGAACAGTGTGAGCAGAGTCTAAAAACCACATTGTTTGAGTGAGTAATCGTGCACAAAAATTGGGGAAAAAGGTTAGAATCTACTCTCTGCAACATGCATGAGAGATTAAAACCAAATTGGAATCAAGAGGGTTCATGAGCTTACCTCAATTGAGGATCAAAGTGAGCTCCAAGAACCAGTTGACAGCAACCAACCCCCCACTTTTGAGCTTCGATTCTTCCAACACTCAAACTCTCAACTCACAATTTTGGTGTCTATACAAAGCTCTAGATGTGAGCTTCGTATTGGTGTATGATTTGTGACCTAACTCTACTCAAGGAAGGAGAATCGAACCAGAGAAATCAAAAACCCTAACTTCAGATTCCAGAACAAAAATGGCCAAAATGATTGATCTTCATCAACAAGAGAGTTTAAATACTCGAATTCACAGCTCATGCAGGTCGACACGAAGCTATGGTCGTGTCCCTGAGTTGATAACGTGTCAACTCGTAAGGTTTCTGAGTTGGTGACTCAAGTATTTATGAAAATACTCGAGTCTTTTAGTTAAAATAATAAAAATAAATATTTTTATTTCCTTTTCATCCAAAATCTTCCCATTATTATTTTTAAAAGTCCTAAAACAGGGATTACTATGTAAAAACATTATTTTCATATGTTAATGATTTTCCAATCCTTTTCATGCATAATAAATCATTAACAACCAAGGATATTAATAAAATAATTAATTACAAATAAACCTTTATAATTAATTTTTTTATTAATCAGAATTTTAAAAATTTGGGGTGTTACATGTTTTGGTTGTTAGCTTATTACTATCAAAACCCCGGGTTTTCTCTATGAATAGAATAGTGTAATTATTTCTTGGTTATAATTTAATTACTAATTAGTTGGATGCTTGTATGGTGTTGTTGGTTGTCATGGTTATTATTCTAAATGGAAATTTATTATGTTGGAATTTCTCAAGTTAGAGCTCATAACTTATGAAATAATTATGTAATAATGGTTTGATTAATTAAAACTCGTAAAAGAATTAGAAACACGTAATTATTGAAGTGAGGCCGGACGTTAGGAAATTGGAAAAGATTCGTGAACATTCTATGGACCGAAGGACGATTATACGCGAAGGTTCATAGAATCGACGGGCGAGAATGGTATAGTGGCGAGATTGTGTTAATCACACAATCACTAGAGTTATCATAGTTGGACTTTGATCTACTAGAGAACATGGAAAATGCACCATGTTGGGGATTGGTCCTACGCGCCCTATGATAATTCTATTGGTCACTTAAACATTTCTTGACTAGTTGAGGGTGGTCCCCGCTATAGCCAATTTGGGTAAAACGACCCAAATTGTACGAAGGACGAATTCACGCGAAGTGCTGTGCAAGCATTGGTTGGGGGACATTTACTCCTAGTTGATCTTTTCCAATCGTGTTGAGGGTGATGTGAGGATATATGGAAACCAACGGGATATAGTTATATTAGGGAACATGTATGGAAAATGGACATGGAAATGGATAACAATGGAATTTGGCATTTTAATGGGTCTTTGCATTATTATATATATGTGGTTGTTTGTCATGTATATTATTATGCCTTATTATTGTTTTTATGTGTTTCCTTTGATGTTGAGCTATATCTCACTCTCTGTGTTGACCATTTTAGGTAATGAGGAGGGAGATGCTTCCGATTTCCCTGTGACCGAGGACGGGTACACTTCTGAAAAGGAAGTGTAACCCTTTATCCTAATGGAGTTACCCTGCAGCCGACCATGCTCTCATATCATATAACTTAGCGTTATTAACAAGGACTTGTAATATAACTTTCAGGATATCACCACATATGGACTTTTGTTGGAAAACTTACATGCATATTCTTTTGAAATGGTGATATTCCATATTTTGGGTTGTAAAACTTAACTTTGGGCTAGATGTGGCCTTGACATGTGACTTGTACATTTATATATTTTGGTGTGAATGAATGCATATATATATATATATATATATATATATATATATATATATATATATATATATATATTTCTGAATTATCTGGCTGACAGGTGACAAGTTTTCTTAAAAGGGAAAGTCACAATTTTAAAACAAACCCTGTCAAAATTTTTCCTAAAATTTCTATAACCTAATAATATAACGACATTGGAACCTAGGTGTTACAAGTGTAAAGTCATGCTTTAATATGTATTTTAGTCATTATTATTATATCAATTATGTGTATTGGCATTTTGTCGAACACCTTGTATGCATAGATTTTTGTTGATGTAAAGTGTGAGTTTTATGAATCAATTCAAGTCTTTAAAGGTTTAATTCCATATACACAGGTATATGGTATGCAGAATCAACTATCCTAGGGTTCAACCCATAATATTCAGTAGGCATTTACAAATTCCAAAACTTAAAATCTATTCTAAAAGAAAAGGAGTCCTCCCTTACCTCAAGGGGAAGAAAACTCAACTCCAGTGCATTTATTTACATGCTTTATCTCATAACTCTCTTTCCTTTTGGTTGGAATGATGGAAATCCTCAAGATTATGGAAGAGTCATACCCATTGGAAGGAGAAAGATCAAGACTTAGAGGGTTTTTGATGGAATAATATAGAAACAAGAGCTACAATTGGTGGGAAGGAGTTTAGTGATGTTAATTTATGGTGTTGGGGTTGAATTTTGGTGTATAAAAGGTGGTTGGTGCTTGAAAACCAAGTTTGGTGCATGAAAATCGGGTTCTGGTGCGTGCTGGGCGAGCTGGAGCGGCTGGAGAGTGGAAATGGTGCACCAGTTCTGATTTCTGGTGCTGTTGGTGCTATATATAAGCACCTGGAGCTTGGGCGTGCTCAAGCGCCCAGACCTTTCTCGAAGTTTCTGGTGTCTACGAGTCATTTCTAGTGCTGATTTGAGGCGATGCGCTTGGGTGCCCACTAGGCGTGTGTCCCCGATGCTCATTTCTGGTGCGTATGGGATTTTTGGTGCACCGACGCTCAGACGCACACTCAGGCGCACGCTCAGGCGCTTGGGCGCTTGGGACCCCGCTTGGGCGAGCTTGGGCCCCCTAACTTCAAACTGTTATAACGTTTTCGTTAACCGTTGGATCGTGCTCAAATTTGAAGAAAAGCTTCCCTGTATGCTTATCTTCACATCCAACGGTGGAATTTGTGTTTAGAGCTGTAAATCTTTTATTTTGAATTTCCTAATATAGAGTGTTTATAACACCGAAAACACCGCTTCCATCGCTCTTTTGCTTTCATTTCAACCTCATTTTCAATGCTAATGCTTCCTAACTCCTTCATGACACTCAAATGGATCCTAGACCTTCACCTTAGTTCCTTTTAGAACAAATTACTATTTTCTAATATTATTATTATTCTAATTATTCTTGGAGTTAATATTTGGGATGTTACAATACTCCCCCACTTATAAGAATTTCGTCCTCGAAATTCGGCCGAAATTCAGGTTTTAGAATAAAGTGGGGTACTTTAATTTATTTGATTAACAATCTTTTGAACCTGTGATTCTTGAATTTCCTCCCCCACTTGGGACTTTGTTATTAACTTAATCTTCTCTCATATGTTTCTTAAATAAATAATTCTTACCTCCATACTCATAGAATTTCTATTGGCTTTTCTACTTGATTTCTTGCATTCTCTCAAAATACTTAAAGATTATTTAACTAATTATACCGTAATACACAAGGTCCTTTTTGGTACTACTACATACTTGTGCGTTAGACAATGTTAGTACTCATTTCTTATCCTAAATTTGCTTTTCTCTATCTATATAGTTTCATTTCATCCTTGATTCAGTGGGCACTCACATCATAACATTTATCCGGACATTATTACTTTTGTCATTTTATGTCTCATATTTAACTCTACTTTTTTGTGATGCGTTTTTATTAAATGAATTTATATCTTCATAATCTATTGATAATATCCCTTGGATATCTTAAAAAATTCATGCGAAAATTTCGTCAGTGTTTCTCCTAAAATATGGACTTTCTCAAATTTCTAATTACCTGTAGATATCATTTTCATGCATATAACAGTTAATTTATCACATTTAAACCAACTCATGGAAATAACCCACCAATGAACGTTTACAAGTGCGTCATAATCTTACTAGTTATTGTCTACAAGCCTGTCCTAATTCTACGCGCTTTCAATTAATATAAACACTTATAGTTCCAAGTGGGTTATAACATCAGGCATCCTCTTTTTTCTAGGTACAATACAAATTTACTACAATTCCATTCAAACCTTTATCAAACATTTCATTATCTTAAAACATATGTTGAAACCCAATACAAGCATCCCACTTATAGTAGTATTTATGCAATCATAACAAATAATTTATATTTTTATCCATTTATCATCATACATATATTTTTTTTTCAAGGCAATTCACTTCACCCACCTAGAATCACATATTACCATATATTCAGCTTTTTCTCAAATCATAAATCATTAAATTCTTCACTATCAGTCAATTCTTTATTCAGCACCTAACACTCCAAACTTAAGTTTGTTCATTTTCTTTATCATCAAGCTGCATTCATTTTGATCAATTTATATCCCTTCGGCTGAGTTTTTGGTTTCATTTACATCACAATCATAACTTTTACATTTGTATGGTTTTCATTCTTTTAACTTTTATTTTACATTCAAATCTTTCAATCAATCTCTACATTTTGCATCTAAGTTATTCGGGTTCCTATCCATAAGTGTATTAAAAGTTCATACATTAATTCTTTCCAAAATCTTATTATTTATCCATTTGATTAAACTAGACACGCAGAGGGTTTACCCTGGGCAATTTATATATCAACATTTATGCAAAAATTAGATTAACATTATATCTTTGATTTGGCTATAATTTCATCCTTAGTTTCCATACTAAGGGATGGAATACAAGGCTTTCCACAAATTCTTTGATGCAAATCCTAATGTTACCCTATCCTTATAGTATAATATTCATTTATTATAGTCAATTCATTATGCCCATCTCAACATGAACATCAATTTTATATTATCATCTCATGTATTCTTAATCAATTGTACATATAACCTTGACTCGTCATCATATTATTATTATTATTATTATTTCATATTCCATCAATATTTCATTCACATTCCACAATTCAACTCAGGTTCATTTATCTTTCTTATGATAGAGTTGTATAAAGATTCACTGCAATTGCTTCCATATTTATCTAGTTAAGTTTCCTTCTTTATTCATATCACAATTACTCACTTATTTCTAACACTTGCCCGCTTTTATAACCCTTTTTCCTGCTTTGTATTTCTTTGTCATGTTTAGACTTAGTGAATTGAGATTCGGTGGTTTTAATCTCATTCGATAGGCTATACACTCATAATTTTCCACTTAATGCCAGAATCATTGGAATTTGAAATTAGTTATGGAACCAATTAAAATTTACATTTCCCAACACTTTTGCAAACTCCTCATGGTTCCATAGCTACTTTCCTCTTATACCACTCTTATCTCTTTGATTTCATTCATACCTCTCTACATATCAAATGTAACGACCTAGATTTATTTCCCTTATTCTAATCCTTTTGTAAAAATGAGAGTTAATTTTTCGCCTTTAAGGAAAATAAACCTAAGTCATTACGGAATCAACACATCAATCACAAAGAGATGGAAAGTAATTTACATTATATACATTGTTAGAAAGTCCATTCTACATCGAGTTTCATCAGCAAAAGCGTAGCTTTTATCATACTTTTGACACACCAAAAAGATTAGATCAAGTTATACTCTAGGTCAGCTAACATATTTTACAGTATTTCACATCCCAAAAATAAAGACCCAAAGCAATGGCCATAACTCCAAAAGATATAAACATATATGTAGTCCTACATCATCCACCCTAGTCAGGGAAGAGACGGATGATGACGACCACTGGAACAGTAGTCCTCCAAGAGCGCATGTGAGGACCTCCACCATCCCCTCGAGGAATAGTCTACTGCCCCGCCTATGCCATTCCCCTTGGGGAATGAACCTCATCTCGACACAGAATGGATTTTGATCCATCACCTGACACAAAAGGGCAGGGAGTAAGTCATAGCCGAAGCACATAATTAAATAATAATCAATCAGGACTAGAAATAGCAATCACAAGTAATCAAGTAGTCAGGTAAAATGTATAAGTCATGGCACTCCCAATTTATAACATATTTATCTTATCATTAAGTGGCATGATGCATGAATGCTCATCTCTTCTTTCTAGTTTGGATCCAATCTCGTCTACTGAATTCAATTCTAATGAATTCTATCTCTTATCAAGGAAAGCAACAGGGAGTAAACGCCTTTCTCCGTGACAGATCACACAACTTAGCTATGTGTACCCTTTCACTAGGGTGAGATCATTGCCAAAGGCCGCCCTCCGCAGTCATGATATGTCCCTAGAGGCCGATAGAATATATTATGGTTAAGCAAAACTATCCCGAGAAAAGCCTGCAGACCCCCTCACCATAGGATCGTTTTACCCATAATAATTCCCAATGGTTACCGACGAGTCACCGTCGAACCTAACCTCCGCGCATTCGCGCCCCAGTTCTAGAGAATTCTAATCCCTAGAATGGAAACGACTTTCCTGATATCCTATCTTACCATCCACAACTTCTTGTGCGAATGCAATGAGTTTAGTTTCACTTTCATTATGAATTCATTTAGTAATCCTTAATTCAAAATAACTCATAAGATTATGCGTTCACATATATAATCATTCATCATCAGTAATTCATTGATTCATAGAGTTATCATTCACATCTTCAAATTGTATTAGATAAAGGCTTAGTGTATTAAAATGGGCAAAGATCAATTCAGAGGCTGTAATAATCGATTACCCAAAAGTAATAATCAATTATTACTTAAAAATTACAGTTTTTCCACTAATTTTAACCTGATAATCGATTACTAGGGTTTGATAATCGATTACCACGTGCAATTCAAATTTTGGTGCCAATTTTTAAACTGATAATTGATTATCCAAAGCCGATAATCGATTATCCTGCAGCAGAATGCACACTGAATTGAGTTTTGCTATCCCACTTTTTGATACACTTCACTTTTACCCAAAACAACTTAAAACAGATAAAAATCACATATTTTTAGACATGTTCAGCCATATTTCCAGCAATAATTTCATCATATACACAAGGAATTCAATCAAAATCCATAAAATGCATAAAACACAACTCAACATGTCATATTCATTTCCTTTAAGTTTCAGTCCAATTTCTTTATTGGTTTTGCTTATATTCATGATATATAAGTTGTTCAAATCAAGAAATAGGACTTCAATGACCTCCAAGTCATATTCCTATCTCAAGTTTTCATCTTTTCTATTTTGGCCCTTGAGTTCATGAGAACTCTTACATCTCCAGCCCTTAGATTATCATCCTAGCACCTGGATAACTTCTCCCTTACCTATTTGGAATGATTCAGACTGGTGTGACTTGAAAGAGAGCGGTTTGGTTGCGAAAATCCCAACTTTTGGTT
The DNA here is from genome assembly GCA_037953625.1 of Crotalaria pallida. Lineage (NCBI taxonomy): Eukaryota > Viridiplantae > Streptophyta > Magnoliopsida > Fabales > Fabaceae > Crotalaria > Crotalaria pallida. Next base: position 97,085,713 of record CM075655.1, read on the forward strand.
CAGGTGACAAGTTTCTGTTTTTCAGTTTCACAGAGCAACAAAATCAGTATTGATCACTATGAAAAAGACACAACAACTCGTGATCAATGATTGAAATCAAAACTAGGATATGTAATCTTGAAAATAAAACACGTTTGAAGCCCAAAGGATGCTTGAGCTTACCACACGGATTGAAGAAAGTAAGGTCTTTGAATCGAAAATCCAATTTACAGCTTCAAACACAAACTTTTGCAGGTTGATATCTTCCTCCACATACCACCACACATAACAAACCTTGTATCAAATTAAAGAGGGTAACAAGAGCTTCGATTTGGTATATTGTTTTCTATGTTTTGTGGCTTGCAACTCAAAGAAGAATTGAAGAAAATGGATGACATAAACTAAGGTTTTTGCAGAACTTGGGTGAGGTTCTTGGCTTTCTCACTCACATACTCCCGCTTGTGATTAAATTTAATCACCCTATGATGTCCCTTTCATGCCAACCCATACCTCAGGTGATAATTGTGTTGATTGGTGGTGAAAAACGTGATTTAATCTCAGCCAATCGTGCTAAACCGACTTAATCTTGGCTGTTCAAACTCAGAATAATCGATTATCACGATCTGATAATCTATTATTCAGTTAAAAACACATGATAATCGATTATCCATCCTGATAATCGATTATCCTGGGCAAATTTTCCCAAAATGCTTAGTTTTTCCTTCTACATTCATTTTTCCTATGCAATCTTCACTCCTATCAATCCTTAAGCCATTAACTCACATCCTAAGCTATTTAATATCAATTTTCACATAATCATCCATATACAAGATATTTTACAATTAAACAACATAATATTTATAATTCCAGGGATTAAATTCCAGTGGGCGTTACAACTCTCCCCCACTTCAAGGAATTTTGTCCCCGAAATTCATCTAAGACTTACCTAGACTCGAACAGATGAGGATACTCCTCACGCATCTGATCTTCCAGCTCCCACGTCAGGTCGGTAACATCTCCTCGTTGCCATGCGACTTTGACTATGGGAATATCCTTCCCTCTCAACCTCTTGATTCTTCGATCTTCGATGCGGATTGGACCAGCTTCAAATGTTAGATTCTCCTTTAACGGTAACATGTCCGTTTGAACTTGAATGACGGCAGAGGGATCATGCACGAACTTCCGGAGTTGAGACACATGAAAGACATCATGCAGATTGGATAGAAACGGAGGCAAAGCAATCTGATAAGCAACAGGGCCGACACTTTTCAAAATCTGGTAGGGACCAATGAACTTTGGCGACAACTTTTTGGGTTTCAACACTCGACCAATACCGGTTGTCGGAACAACTCTGAGGAACACATGGTCACCTTCTGCAAATTCCAACTTAGATCTTCTGCGATCGGCATAACTTTTCTGTCGACTCTGAGCAGTCTTCATCTTCTCTTGGATTACCTTGATCTTCTCCGTTGTCTTTGTTGGGAGATTCCGGCAAGTGTACCAGATCGTACAAGTAATATAGACAATGAAGTCCGAGTATCGTACCCAAGGGAGTGACTGTTTAATTAATTTCACCTAATTAATATTACTTAGTGAACGAGACAAAAGATTTATGAATTTGTAATTAAAAACATAAATTAAAATAAATGACTCTTTGACAAGGGGAAAGTCGGGACGTAGATTCGATGTAGGTTCCTAAATATTCTATAACAAATTAATTTATTTTCCTTGAATTCCGAATTGGTTTTGCAAAATTAGATAACACCTAATGTCTTAGCGTGTTTCTATATTTTAGAGATTAATCTCCCAATGATGTCTCAAGGGAGCCTTAAAACCTAACCCTTTCATTAAGTTCAGTCAAAACCTCTTTTTATAAAATTACCCAATTCATAGAAAACATGTTTGTTCCTATGCAATTGAGTTGTTTGATTAATGACTAAATCCTAAATTCATATGTCTATTCATAAAGGATTTTCAAAAGTCATGAAACAGCTTCTTTCATGAGAAACAAATAAGAACAATCAAACACAGAATTCAATAACGGAAAATAAGATTAATTTATTACTAGAAATATTGAAAAGGTTCCATTCATCTACTTCCTACATCCCAAAGATGGAATTAGTTCATACTTACAAGAGAAAACACAATAAACATGATAAAAATAATTACCATGAATCCTTGAGCTAACTCCGTGTTCTTCACAAAAACTCTCCAAAACTCTGCTCCTTCTCCAAGTCTCAAATCCTAATCTACTATTATTCTATGGAGTTGTATGAGTGTCTCCCCCTCTTTGGAATGAATCCTAATCATATTATTATATAGATAAAAACTAACCTAATTTTCAATCTAATATGATAAGATTTTTATTTGAATAAAACTAATTCTAAATCTGAATATAATATGATAAGATCCTATTAGAATAAGCTAATCTTTAAGAATCTTATTTACAAATAGAATTTATCATCAAAAACCTTCTAGAATCCCGTATTTGTGTCTGACAGCAACTTCGGCACTGATTTTGACCCCCAAGATGGACGAATTTGAGCAAGGCTATTTTTGGAAAAGTTGTAGATCTTTTCCTTAGCTTTAAAATGATACCTAGATCGTCTCATTTGGATAAGCGTAGCTCAAGTTATGATCAAAACAGCGAACAATATCACTTTTTCACATTTTGCGCGCCCAGACGAGAATTGGGCTCGCCTGGGCGAGTCTTAGACTGTGAAGACCCCAATATTTTTAGACACTTGACCCCACTCGCCTGGGCGAGAATTAGGCTCGCCTGGGCGAGTATGTGCAAATTTTACTGTTCAGCACTACGTTGCTCCAAACTCCTGATTCCAAGGCTTGCTTTTTCCCTTCCTTTCCATAAATCATTAAATTAAGCCTCCAAACCTTGGAATTCAAAACAAATTGATACAAAATCCTCAAGGATCTCGTTCTTCACATTAGCACTAAAAACTCAATCTTTTTTCCTAAAGTACTTGAGAAACAAGCCAAAATCACTAAGAAAGAGGGTTAAAAATCATCCAAAAACATCATATATTGAACTCAAATCAGTCTCCTGAACTATATCTGGACCAATTAGTGTATTCTCCCCCATTTGGAACCAGCACAATGGGGTTCTACACCTTCTCCCATAGAGGGCTTCGAATGGTGCCATACCAATACTCGCTTGATAACTGTTGTTGTAGGTGAATTCCACCAAAGGCAACAACTCATTCCAGCTTTCTTGGTATTCCAATGCACAAGCTCGCAACAAATCTTCCAGCGACTGAATCGTCCTCTCCGACTGTCCATCCGTTTGAGGGTGATATGCAGAACTCATCCTCAGTCTTGTTTCCAAAGCCTGATGCAAGCTCTGCCAAAATCTGGAAATAAACCTCGGATCACGATCTGAAATAATACTAGATGGGACTCCATGCAGTCTCACAATCTCCTTGTTGTACAGTTGTGTGAGCTTTTCCAATGAATATCGCATACTGATTGGAATGAAATGGGCCGACTTCATCAATCGGTCCACAATGACCCACACCGCCTCATAGCCACCTTGTGTCCTTGGAACACCTGACACATAGTCCATAGCTATACTGTCCCATTTCCATTCAGGGACATCCAATGGTTGCAGTTCTCCGTCGGGCCTTTTGTGTTCAATCTTTGCCTTCTGACAAACAAGGCAAGATGAGACATAAGCTGCTACATCAGTCTTTAAACCAGGCCACCAGAACATCTTCTTTAAATCCTGATACATTTTAGTTGATCCTAGATGCAAACTCATCTTACTCTTATGGCCTTCATCCAGAATAACTTTCCTTAGTTCTGGTTTAGCAGGAACACAAACTCTGTCTCTGAATCTCAGGATTCCATTTTCTCCCAACTGAAAATCTGGTTCCTTTCCTTCTGCACTTAGCCTCTTCTTCTCTTGCAATTCGACGTCTTCTTGCTGTAATTCCCGAATCTCCTTAAGAAATTCATTGGAAATCTGCAGCATTCCCAATTTAATACTTTTCTTGTCAAATTGCACTGCTAAGTTCAAATCTCTGAATTCTTCAATTAACTCAGCTTCCTTCACCATCAATGCACTAACATGCAAGGCTTTACGACCGAGAGCATCTGCCACCACATTGGCCTTTCCAGAGTGGTAATGCAACTCAAAGTCATAATCTTTGATGAACTCCATCCACCGACGTTGCCTCATATTCAGTTCCTTTTGATCAAACAGATATTTTAAACTCTTATGATCACTGAATACGCGAAACGTCACTCCATACAAATAGTGCCTCCATATCTTCAATGCAAACACTATTGCAGCGAGTTCCAGGTCGTGCCTTGGGTAGTTCTCTTCATGAACCTTTAATTGTCTCGATGCATAAGCTACTACTTTTCCTTCCTGCATCAAAACACAACCCAACCCTTGTTTCGAAGCATCACAAAATACTTCAAAACCTTTCTGTGGATCAGGTAAAATTAACACCGGAGATGATGTCAATCTACCTTTCAGCTCCTGAAAGCTTGCTTCACACCTCTCATCCCATACAAAAGGTTACTCCTTCCGTGTCAACCGTGTTAGAGGAAGTGCAATCTTGGAGAATCCTTCAATGAATCTCCTGTAATATCCGGCTAACCCAAGAAAACTCCGAATCTCCGTGACTGATCACTTGGGCCTTTCCCAATCAAGCACAACTTTAACTTTCGCCAGATCGACTGCAATGCCTTCTTTAGAAATTATATGTCCAAGGAAGTTCACCTCCTTCAACCAAAACTCACACTTGGATAACTTCGCATATAATTTCTTCGCCTTAAGGATCTCTAAAACAATCCTGAGTGGCATGCTCCTCTGGATTATTGGAGTAGATCAGTATATCATCGATAAACACTACTACAAAAGAATCTAGATAAGGCCGAAAGATTCTATTCATGTAATCCATGAATATGGCCGGAGCATTGGTCAGTCCGAAAGGCATTACTACGTACTCGTAGTGCCCATATCTGGACCTGAATGCAGTCTTTGGAATATCTTCTTCCTTAATGCGGATCTGATGGTATCCGGACCTCAGAGCAATCTTCGAAAATACCGCTGCCCCACGAACTTGGTCCATCAAATCATCAATCGTGGGGAGAGGGTACTTACTCTTCACCGTCACTTTATTCAGTTGCCGATAGTCTACACACATTCTCATGCTCCCATCCTTCTTCTTGACAAAAAGAACAGGTGCACCCCATGGTGAGACACTCGGTCTTATGAACTGCTTCTCCAGCAATTCTTCTATCTGCTTCTCCAGCTCTGCCAACTCCAATGGAGCCATTCGATACGGAGCCATCGAAATAGGACCAGCTCCAGGGACCAATTCGATGCTAAACTCCACTTCTCTCTTTGGCGGCAATCCAGGCACTTCTTCGGGAAACACTTCAGGAAACTCACAAACTACTGGAATCTCCTATATTCTGGCTTCCTTCTCAACGAAAGCAGAAAGCAAACACAGGTACCCTTTTGGTTGGCTTGATGAAGATTCTGGGGTTTGAAAGATCACAGACTTTCTATGGCAATAGATAGTAACATGGTTAGTGGACATCCAATCCATTCCCAGTATCACATCCAATTGCGATAGAGGCAAACAAAACAAATTAACTGGGGTTGTCCGGTCTAATACCGTAACTTGACAATTCAGACAAGCTCTTAAAGAAATAACAGGAGAGTTTGTCGGGGTTGATACCTTTAGAACAAAAGGCATCTCAGACACCACTAACTTCAACCGATTAACACACTCATACGAGATGAATGAATGTGTTGCACCAGAATCAAACAAGATCTTACAAGGCATACCGTTCAAATAATAGTTACCTTGCACTAAATCTTCAGCTTGATCAACTTCTGCACTAGACATGGTGTACACCCTAGCTATAGTCATTGGCCTGCTTGAAGCTCCTCCTTGATTAGCCTTCTTAATTGTCTCAGGACAATAACGAGCAATATGGCCTTGCTTCCCACATTCAAAACAAGTGGGTGGTTTCTCACTCCAACACTGCCCAAAATGATACTTCTGGCACTTGCTGCACTGAGGTGCCCCTCCGCTTCTGGTTACAGCACTAGCTTTCCCTTTTCCAGCAGGATACGGATTCCTTCTGTCCCGATTGTTCCGCCCTTTGAGACGTACGGGACCAACTCCTTGCTGATTCTTCTTTGCTTGCATATGCTCCTCTTCAGCTTTCTTGTTGGCTTCATACACTCGGCACTGCTCCACCAACAATGGATAACTCTGAATATTCTGATGCCCAAAAACAGTCTTCAAATCAGGCCTCAGTCCGTCTTCAACCTTGATACATTTCGAACGCTCATCCTGGTTGTTACGATAGTGTGAAGAATATTTGCTAAGTTCCTCGAACTTCGCATCATATTCTCCAACTGTCATGTCTCCCTTAGTCAACTTCATAAATTCAATCTCTTTCCTTATCCTTTCATCCTCCGGAAAATACCTTTCAAAGAACTTCTCAACAAAGGTATCCCAGGTTACTTCTCTTCCTTCAGCAGCCAAAAGCTGAACAGTGTGGTTCCACCAATCTTCAGCCTCATCGACCAGAACATAAGTAGCAAAAGTCACCCTCTGACGATAACTTCAGTTCATGGTTCGTAATATCTTCTCCTGCTCACGAATCCACTTCTGGGCCTCATCAGGATGATGTCCTCCTCTAAACTTAGGCGGGTCACACTTACGAAAATTCGCCATCTCCTTGAATTCAGCTGGAACAGGATTGACAACTAATTGAGGTTCCACTTGCTGTTGCGATTGCTGCTGCGGCTGATGATTGCGCATATCCTCGAACATCTCATACATCCTTTCCAACACGTCCGCCATACGAGCATCATGTCTAGCAGCCATAGGAACCTGCACTTTGACTTAATTAACCTCTATTCTTAAACCAAAACATAGAAATCGAAACAAACAAATACTAGTGGTTAGTATGTAAGGCCATACTCCAAGGCCGGGAGTTGAACCATTGCTCTGATACCACAAATGTAACGACCCAGATTTATTTCCCTTATTCTAATCCTTTTGTAAAAATGAGAGTTAATTTTTCGCCTTTAAGGAAAATAAACCTAAGTCATTACGAAATCAACACATCAATCACAAAGAGATGGAAAGTAATTTACATTATATACATTGTTAGAAAGTCCATTCTACATCAAGTTTCATCAGCAAAAGCGTAGCTTTTATCATACTTTTGACACACCAAAAAGATTAGATCAAGTTATACTCTAGGTCAGTTAACATATTTTACAGTATTTCACATCCAAAAAATAAAGACCCAGAGCATTGGCCATAACTCCAAAAGATATAAACATATATGTAGTCCTACAACATCCACCCTAATCAGGGAAGAGACGGATGATGACGACCACCGGAACAGTAGTCCTCCAAGAGCGCATGTGAGGAAGAGGATTCAGACGGCGGATCAGGACCTCCACCATCCCCTCGAGGAATAGTCTACTGCCCCGCCTATGCCATTCCCCTTGGGGAATGAACCTCATCTCGACAGAGAACGGATTTTGATCCATCACCTGACACAAAAGGGCAGGGAGTAAGTCATAGCCGAAGCACATAATTAAATAATAATCAATCAGGACTAGAAATAGCAATCAGAAGTAATCAAGTAGTCAGGTAAAATGTATAAGTCATGGCACTCCCAATTTATAACATATTTATCTTATCATTAAGTGGCATGATGCATGAATGCTCATCTCTTATCAAGGAAAGCAACAGGGAGTAAACGCCTTTCTCCGTGACAGATCACACAACTTAGCTATGTGTACCCTTTCACTAGGGTGAGATCATTGCCAAAGGCCGCCCTCCGCAGTCATGATATGTCCCTAGAGTCCGATAGAATATATTATGGTTAAGCAAAACTATCCCGAGAAAAGCCTGCAGACCCACTCACCATAGGACCGTTTTACCCATAATAATTCCCAATGGACTGACGAGTCACCGTCGAACCTAACCTCCGCACATTCGCGCCCCAGTTCTAGAGAATTCTTATCCCTAGAATGGAAACGACTTTCCTGATATCCTATCTTACCATCCACAACTTCTTGTGCGAATGCAATGAGTTTAGTTTCACTTTCATTATGAATTCATTTCATAATCCTTAATACAAAATAACTCATAAGATTATGCATTCATGTGACACCCTCAAAATAACCCAAGTAATTAATACAAAATAAAGGCTATTACTTTAGAATATATGGACTTGTTGAATATTAGAAAACACTGGATTCAAATCTTTCCTTTATATTATCTAAAGAGTCGGGTGCACAAACTAAAACATAGGATATTTGGAGAATAGTTTACGTATTACTTTTAAAATCGAATTCGGCATCTGCTTTGCTCAAAAGATAGTTTCGCAAATCTTGGATAGCATTCTCTTTAAAGATAGATGTAATATATTTCATATAAAGGAACTTAAGTAATGCCATCCAGTTTTCATCTAACCAAGTGATGCCATTTCCAAAATGTCATAACCGAATTCTCTTAAATCAATATCAGAGTAAGCAGAAATAACAGGACTATGAAATACACCATAATATAAACGCAGATCGTATATTTAACAAAGGTTCGTAATGCATAGTCCAGTGGTAAAGATCTCCAAAATCCCAGTACAAGTCCATAAGGCTATGTATTGATATGTACATCAAAATAGACCATGACTCAAGAGTTTTCAAAAGAAATTCCCACAATATATAAAACTCCAAAGCTGGTCTCATAGCACTGGTAGCAACAGTAGTAGTAGTAGAAGTCTTCCAAGAAGTAACAGCAGTCATCATCCAACATCTTCAGCAGCAAATTTCCTCCACAGCATCCACCACATCAGATCCCTGATCCTCATCATCTACCTTATGCACATACCTAAGAATCATTGTCCCTCCACTGAGTCCCGATAGAATTAACGACAGGCTCGCCTCCGCTCTTTTCTTCGACAGAATTCCTCCTCCATTTCATTTGAAGGAGTGGGTACCCTCCCACTGGGTACAAGGTCTGATGAATACGTGACCTTAATAGAACTCCTTGAAATAGATGAGGGAGTCTACTTTCGACGACTCTAGGAGTAAAAGAGTGTGAGCTGATTGATTGGTATTGAAAACTTGTGATATGAGCGAGCTGGTCGAGTGGAAGGTGATCCATGGTAATTATAAAAAGAGGGTACATGCATAGCGTATATGATGAGAATACTAGACCTACGAGGACTGAGCCGGATCTGTGGTTTAGGGTGATAAAAAGGAAATCTCTACCTCCCTCTCATACTCCATCCGGAGATCCTCGTAGATCCATATGCCACTAATGAGTGGACGGATCTCGATGCAAGCGATGTGACGTGACATCACCTACAAGGGCATAGGGGTAAGCAATTCTATACACATAATCAATAGAGCATAAATGTTGAAGCAACATAATTATGCACAACTATAACCCCAAATCAGTTAACAACCACAGTTAACACTTAGCAAACACTTAATGCAAATAAGATGTTCGCACTCATTCTTGATATCAAGTCTTAACTTAATTAAGGGTAAGTGGCATAATGCCTGACATTCTCCTTTTTCTGAGATTCCCATCTAATGTCCTCACAGACGTAAATCCAATACAATAGTGCATTCCCTGATCACAAATACGTTACCAAAACGTATGGCATACTAGCTCGGAAGTGATAAAAATGTCACACTACCTGGTGAACATCACGTCGCCCAAGGACGCAAACCTATCACTTCTCAACATGCAACGGGTGTGATAAAAAATGTCACCACATCTGATGAACGTCACGTCACCTAAGGACGTAAACCTTATCACTTGTGATGCACAACAGAGGTGATAAACAACGTCACCATGTCTGATGAACGTCACGTCGCCAAAACGTAAACCTTACCACTTGTGTGCAACACACCGTTGAAACATCTAATCAACAGTATACCACATACTGCCCACATTGTCCACCTTAATGTGTCATCGAGCTAGTAGCAACTTTTAGTATTTCCAGAGGTCCTCCTCATGTCACCCAAACATGAGTAAACGATCTAATATCCAATCTCAAAAACGAATGCAATATCTTAACTTAAAGAAATTGATTAATATATCTCAATATGTAACGTGCCATCCGAGCAACGTTATGACGTGCCACCCGAGCAACGTTCCGTCATCCAAACGGAATAACCATAACATCAATCAATTCCTTAAAGTCCTAAATCACCTGGATTATTGTCATTTAAGTATTAACCAAATGGTTCAGAATTAAAAATGATATTTTTCATATTCTGGGTAAACTACTCGAGTGTTCTTCAGAATACTCGAGTGTTCTTCAATCATTTTCCAGATTACTCGAGTAGTTCTGATTTACTCGAGTTGTTCATGTCTTTCTGAGGATTTGGGTTTCAGGTTCATAAAAATACTCGAGTGATTCATGAGTACTCGAGTGTTCTTCATCAATTCCAGAACACTCGAGTGACTCCTGCATTACTCGAGTCGTTTACCATAAAATGTCCCCATACTCCAGTTGATACTCGAGTTCTGGGCTTGGTACTCGAGTGTTCTAACACCAAATACATTGTTTTATCAAAATTTTACTCGAGTATAAAGCCAAGTACTCGAGTCTTTTCCTGCAGAACAGACTGGAAACTTGGTTTTAACATACCATTTTCAATCCTAACCATTTCTAGTCCAATCCAATAATCAACAGAGCTTACATTATACATAATAAACATGTTCCAACACAAAAACAACAACTTATTACATGGAATCGAATCTGAGCAACAAATATGCATAAAAACACATTTTCAACAACTTAACATACCAAATTCAGTTCCAAACACTTTTGGCATGAAAACAACTTGCATATAGCTCACATGCAACATATAGAACTTGCTCAGAACAACAATAGAACACAGGTTGGTCTCCAAACCAATTTCCCTATTCGAACTAAGCCCTTAGAGCCTCTTGGTGGCTCTCTAATCAAATTCATGCAATTTAAACTCTATCTAGTGAATAGAGAGCTTTCCCCTTACCTATTAGACGTGAATCAACAGAGACTTTACCAAAACTTAGCTTCCAAGCTGGATTCCCCAATAACCCTTTTGACAGCAGCAAAGTTTGGACAGGGTCACAAGACCCACGATTTTGATCAACAAACCATGCAAAATAATTGGGGAAAAAAATTAGGAGATATTCTCTGCCACAAGCATGAGAGAATGAAACAAATTTGAGGTCAGTAGGATTCATGAGCTTACCAAAATCGAAGGCCAAAGTAAGCTCCAAGAACCCGATTCTGGTTTTGACAGCAACCAGACTTCAACTTTCGAGCTTCAATTCTCCTAACACACAAACTCTCAGCTCACAATCTTGGTGTCTATACAAAGCTCGTGATGTGAGCTTTGTATTGGTGTATGATTTGCAACTCAATTCTACTCAAGGAAGGAGAATTGAGCGATTGAACTCAGGAACCCTAACATGAGAAATCCTTCACGAAATTGACAAATGGGTTGGTTGATTCATCAACCATGGCTTATATAGTCCTCTACCAAGCTCATGCAGCTCGACACGAAGGCCTCAGACGTGTTGAAGGACTAAATTCGTGTCAACACGATGAAAACTCGGTGGTGACTCATCAAACCGCACTAACTCGTCCAACTCTGACCAGAATACTCGAGTACTCCCAAAACTACTCGAGTATTTTGACCAGTTTTTGAAAAATATAATTTTTATTTTCTTTCCCTCCAAAATCTTTCTAAAATTACTTCAAGGTCCCCAAACAGGGACTAATGTGCAAAATATTTATTTTCTCATATCAAAACTATCTAATATTATTATTCATAATAAACTACTTTGAAAATAATTAATTATAATTAAGCTTTATAATTATCCTTTTATTAATCAGGGGTTAAAAATCTGGGATGTTACACTCTTCCCCACTTAAAAGGAATTTCGACCCCGAAATTCTTTCTTTAGAAATCCTATAATTTCCAAGGTTACACAAAAAGTGGTTCTGAGGTTATATATATATTTTCAAAATATAGTTAGGAAGAACCCTTCCCCACTTAAAAGGAATTTTCTTATACTTTTTCAAACTCTCTGTCCCAAAATGTTTCACAACATATTTCAATGGACTTTTTCCTCAAATAAAACTTTTGCATTCCAAAGCATATACAAATCCTTGTTCACATAGAAGGGTTTTTCTTAAACTTCCTCAAAAATTATCTTGCAATTCCTTCAAATGAAATCTTTTGACTAAAAACTTCTTCGAACAGTATCTTTAAAATATGTATATATATATATATACATGCTCCTCAGTTAAAACATTTTCCAAAGATCTTTTTGAGGAAAAACATCTCCCGTCGCGCACTCTGATCACTCGGGCACGAGTAAGGAAATATTCGTATGGCTTCATTTCTTAATAGTTGTAAACATTAGGGTGATCAGTCCTAATATTTAAACTATCAGTAATGAAATCATCCCTCTCAAATATAATCTTTCTCAAGAAAGACTATACGATTTACCTTTAAGTTAGATGAACTTAAAGATAAAGAACATTATTGTCACTATCAGACTCAGTCAGATAGCCAAGTTCTAGAGAAACTTCCATTGGGGAGACAAATACTTGTCCTATCCCGGCGGTTGTTAATCTCTCTAGTCTTAACTGATCTTTCTCTCTCTGTAGTGCCCAAAGACATTTATCACATCCAACTGTGATAAGGGTTTTGATCACAGAAATTCAAGTTAAAGACTTGCTCAGATGTTCGAATTACAAAACGATTTAATTAATGTAATCGAAAACATTTGACTACGTTAATTCAAATCAGCGAAGGAATAACTCAGACTACCTATATCCGAATCTAACTCGCATCCTAGCAGGATGGAAAACTCTTCCACTCTTGATTTTCTGGTTGACCATTCCCTTCTTGCATTTCTCCTTCAAGCAACCCGGGGAATAAGACTTACTTTTCTTGCAACTGAAATCAAATACCCCTTTCAATTCATCACTATTCAATCCATGATGATGCACCTTACCTTCTCACTTTAAATTGACAAATAATTTATATCCACCGACTTTTCAGTTTCTTTTCATGCAATTGCGGTTTCTTAATTCCTTATGCATGAAATTCTGGTCCCCATAATCAATTCACTTATAAGCTTCCCGTGCTTTCCTCATCATCCATACCAATTCTACACATACTTGCTAATGTCAGGAATCCCTTATTCCTTACTGGTTGATAACTGGTTTGAGATTCACACATCATTCCTTTCGAACTTCGCATGTTTGAACCTTCTATCAAAATTGCAACGAAACATACTTCTCCGATATTTTAAACTTGGCAATGTTTTCCCCGAGATTCATATTGCCCTAACTTATTTCCAACAATTTAATCTCCTTCCTCCAATTTTCAAAACTTCATCCTAGAGTAATTCCCAAGTGATATGTCAATCCTTTGCTTCCAATATCATATTTACATAATTCCACTATGTCTTAGCTTCACTACTTAGCATATAAGTGGTATAACCTTCACTCATCCATTTTGCATAATTCCATAATTAGCCTTAAATTTCCAAATCATCCGGAATCCAAATTCTTGTTCTTAAAATGTCCCCTAACGAACTTCGGTTTCTTCCCTTTCAAAATCAATCTCTTATTTTTCCTTAATTCCTCGGTTCTTTGTTGCGATTCACGAATTCGAGTTAGGAATTCTATTGTGATTTGCAACCTTCCCTCCTTACTTCTCGTCGGTCTACTTGTATCATCAAGCTCGAATCCATTAGACTCCTTAAAACCACTTCCCTTAAACTCCATAGAGCTCACATGAATTGCCTTTCAGCCCCTTGTGGTTGCTTCCTCATTTGCTTTGTCGTAACGACGACTGAGTCTCCGATCATGAGCCTTTAAAATTCTGTCCGTCGACGTTGTCCCTTGTTCAACTCTTCCTCTCGGTTGAACAATTACTTCGACTCTCCAGGGTCATTAACACTTAAAGCGTAGTGACACGAGGAAAAGGCCTCATGCCCTCAAAGCAACCATGGTCATTGCAAAGCTCAAGTCATGCGTCAAGTGTGTTATCTTGTGTGTATTCAATCACTTTGATGCATACACATTTACCTTCCTTTCTTAAAGTTACCTTCTTCCAAGTCATGGCCTCGACACATGAAAATATGCTTCAATATTTTTGCATGAATCGAGTAGGGTAACACAGGAGGAAATGCTATTCTTCCTTTCAATGACTGAGAGTTCTTGTTGTTCTTCTTGTTTCATGTAGAAGGCTACTCTTTCCGGATTACCTTGGTTGAAGATTTTTGACTTTAGAAAGTCCACTTAACACCCACAATAGGATTCGATCAATCTCTTCCCCAAAATCACATCCAAATGGAACAATAGATCGAATTTAACTTAGTGTCGCGATCAAATATCTTGACACTATAATCTAAACAAACTTTAGAAACAAATTTGGGTAGTTTCATGGGGTCTCTAATTTTAAAACAGTTATGGGAATTCGACTTCAACCTACTTACACACATATATTGAACAAAAGAATGGGTAACTCCCGAATCGAACACAATCATGCAAAGTTGGTTTTGAAATAAATGGTCACCTTGCACGAGATCAGGAGATTGGTTAGCTTCCACTCTATTTAGAGTAAACACTTTGCCTTGAGTCTTTGGCTTGCTAGCAAATCTGGTGTGGTTACTTTTCACAAATTCTCGGCAGTAACGTGCAATATGACCCTGCTTTCCACAATTGAAGCAATTACTCGTTGCCCAGCAGATCCTTCCATAATGATGATGCTTACACTTCTCACAGTAAGGAGCATTACTGTGGGACTTAACTCCATCCTTAACTTCAACTCTTCCTTTGCCTCGATTCTGATCAAAATATGGACCCTTGTTCCGAGGATCAAATCTTTTCTTTTTTTGTGGTCCATAATTCTGCTGGTTACTCTTTGCCTGATCAGCTAACACTTCAGCCTTCTTATCATCCTTATACATTCGACACATATCTACCAACGTAGGAAAACTTTGAATCCTCTGATAACTAAAAATATATTTCAGTTCAGGTCTCAGACCACCTTCAAACTTGATGCATTTGCTCCTCTCATCGGGGTTGTTTGGATAGTAGGGAGAGTACTTCATCAGTTCCTCGAACTTAGCTGCGTACTCACCCAAACTCATGTCTCCTTGCTTTAATTGCAGAAACTCAATTTCCTTCTTCCTTCTTAAGTCTTCTGGGAAGTATTTATTGAGAAACTTCTCCATAAACACATCCCAATTAATATCCCTTCCTTCATAGTGCAGAAGTTGAACTGTGTGATTCCACCAATTCTCAGCCTCGTCCTCTAACATATAAACTGCATACGCCACCTTCTGAGCCTTAGTGCAGTCTAATGTTCTAAATATCTTATCCATAGTACGAATCCACTTATTAGCCTCCTCAGGCTTAAATCCTCCTTCGAACTTAGGTGGATTACAACTTCTAAAATCCGCCAAACTCTTGGCTTCTGAATTACCAACACTATATTGGTGAGGTGGTTGTTGAGATTGTTGTTGTTGCCATTGATGCATAGATTCCAACACCACGGTGATTCTTTCTAATATCGCGTCGGTGCGATTTTGGTTTCTAGTCGTCATAATAGACCTGCGCTATAACTTATGGTCACATATGATGGACTACAGAAACATTCTTCACACAACCTATACTAAGGTTCTAACAATAGCTTTCAACAATGTATTCAATTTCTACACTGAATCAATTGCTCAATTCGAGCAAAATACCAGTATTCAAAACAATAAATATACCCTGTGGATACCTGTTTGATGTTGATGACTACCTTTCTGGAGCTACTTCCACTACTACAGGATCTGACTTTTGCTCTGATACCACTCAGTGTGACACCCTCAAAATAACCCAAGTAATTAATACAAAATAAAGGCTATTACTTTAGAATATATGAACTTGTTGAATATTAGAAAATACTGGATTCAAATCTTTCCTTTATATTATCTAAAGAGTCGGGTGCACAAACCAAAACATAGGATATTTGGAGAATAGTTTACATATTACTTTTAAAATCGAATTCGGCATCTGCTTTGCTCAAAAGATAGTTTTGCAAATCTCGGATAGCATTCTCTTTAAAGATAAATGTAATATATTTCATATAAAGGAACTTAAGTAATGCCATCCAGTTTTCATCTAACCAAGTGGTACCATTTCCAAAATGTTATAACTGAATTCTCTTAAATAAATATCAGAGTAAGCGGAAATAACAGGACTATGAAATACACCATAATATAAACGCAGATCTTATATTTAACAAAGGTTCGTAATGCATAGTCCGGTGGTAAAGATCTCAAAAATCCCAGTACAAGTCCATAAGGCTATGTATTGATATGTACATCAAAATAGACCATGACTCAAGAGTTTTCAAAAGAAATTCCCACAACATATAAAACTCCAAAGCTGGTCTCATAGCACTGGTAGCAGCAGCAGTAGTAGTAGAAGTCTTCCAAGGAGTAACAGCAGTCATCATCCAACATCTTCAGCAACAAATTTCCTCCACAGCATCCACCACATCAGATCCCTGATCCTCATCATCTACCTTATGCACATACCTAAGAATCATTGTCCCTCCACTGAGTCCCAATAGAATTAACGACAGGCTCGCCTCCGCTCTCGTCTTCGACAGGATTCCTCCTCGATTTCATTTGAAGGAGTGGGTACCCTCCCACTGGGTACAAGGTCTGATGAATACGTGACCTTAATAGAACTCCTTGAAATAGATGAGGGAGTCTCCTTTCGACGACTCTAGGAGTAAAAGAGTGTGAGCGGATTGATTGGTATTGAAAACTTGTGATATGAGCGAGCTGGTCGAGTGGAAGGTTAACCATGGTAATTATAAAAAGAGGGTACATGCATAGCGTATATGATGAGAAAACTAGACCTATGAGGACTGAACCGGATCTGTGGTTTAGGGTGATAAAAAGGAAATCTCTAACTCCCTCTCATACTCCATCCGGAGATCCTCGTAGATCCATATGTCACTAATGAGTGGACGGATCTCGATGCAAGCGATGTGACGTGACATCACCTACAAGGGCATAGGGGTAAGCAATTCTATACACATAATCAATAGAGCATAAATGTTGAAGCAACATAATTATGCACAACTATAACCCCAAATCAGTTAACAACCACAGTTAACACTTAGCAAACACTTAATGCAAATAAGATGTTCGCACTCGTTCTTGATATCAAGTCTTAACTTAATTAAGGGTAAGTGGCATAATGCCTGACATTCTCCTTTTTCTGAGATTCCCATCTAATGTCCTCACCAAGGTTGTCAAACTCACGAGTTTACGTAAACTCGTGAGGCCGAGGTAAACTCGACTCGTAAACTCGTACGAGTTTACCTCGAGTTCACTTATTTTAAAATTAACCTATAGATAACTTTCAAAGCTTCCATTTCATAGTTTTACTCTAAAAATTAAACATAAATATTTAAATGTTGCTATAGCATATAAGAACCCAATAAATAATATTACCAAACCAACTTAACAACAACCAAATATGATGGTTTTATGATTTAAGTGGTTAGTTAAGCAAAAATAGTGGTTATAGTGTTATTTTAGTGAAAATATCATTCAAAGATCGATCAGTATCTTCTTTGTTAACCATTGGATCGTGCTCAAATTTTTATATACGTTTCCTAACTCGTTTATCTTGCATCCAATGGTGGAAATTTTGTTTTGAGAAGTAAAACCCCAAGAAAATTCAAATATACTTAAGGCCACTGCTGTTTACCTGAGTTTGCACGAGTTTACACGAGTTTAACCGAGTTTGCACGAGTTTACCCGAGTTTACCCGAGTTTACTAGGAAGCGAGTTTGCATGCGAGTTGGATCGATTCTATCGGTAGACTCGAAAACTCGTACGAGTTTACGAGTTAACTCGCGAGGTTGACAACCTTGGTCCTCACAGACGTCAATCCAATACAATAGTGCATTCCCTGATCACAAATACGTTACCAAAACGTATGGCGTACTAGCTCGGAAGTGATAAAAACGTCACACTACCTGGTGAACGTCACGTCGCCCAAGGACGCAAACCTATCACTTCTCAACATGCAACGGGTGTGATAAAAAACGTCACCACATCTGATGAACGTCACGTCGCCTAAGGACGTAAACCTTATCACCTATGATGCACAACAGAGGTGATAAACAACGTCACCATGTCTGATGAACGTCACGTCGCCAAAACGTAAACCTTACCACTTGTGTGCAACACACCGTTGAAACATCCAATCAACAGTATACCACATACTGCCCACATTGTCCACCTTAATGTGTCATCGAGCTAGTAGCAACTTTTAGTATTTCTAGAGGTCCTCCTCATGTCACCCAAACATGAGTAAACGATCTAATATCCAATCTCAAAAACGAATGCAATATCTTAACTTAAAGAAACTGATTAATATATCTCAATATGTAACGTGCCATCCGAGCAACTTTATGACGTGCCACCCGAGCAACGTCCCGTCATCCAAACAGAATAACCATAACATCAATCAATTCCTTAAAGTCCTAAATCACTTGGATTATTGTCATTTAAGTATTAACCAAATGGTTCAGAATTAAAAATGATATTTTTCATATTCTGGGTAAACTACTCGAGTGTTCTTCAGAATACTCGAGTGTTCTTCAATCATTTTCCAGATTACTCGAGTAGTTCTGATTTACTCGAGTTGTTCATGTCTTTCTGAGTATTTGGGTTTCAGGTTCATAAAAATACTCGAGTGATTCATGAGTACTCGAGTGTTCTTCATCAATTCCAGAACACTCGAGTGACTCCTGCATTACTCGAGTCGTTTACCATAAAATGTCCCCATACTCCAGTTGATACTCGAGTTCTGGGCTTGGTACTCGAGTGTTCTAACACCAAATACATTGTTTTATCAAAATTTTACTCGAGTATAAAGCCAAGTACTCGAGTCTTTTCCTGCAGAACAGACTGGAAACTTGGTTTTAACATACCATTTTCAATCCTAACCATTTCTAGTCCAATCCAATAATCAACAGAGCTTACATTATACATAATAAACATGTTCCAACACAAAAACAACAACTTATTACATGGAATCGAATCTGAGCAACAAATATGCATAAAAACACATTTTCAACAACTTAACATACCAAATTCAGTTCCAAACACTTTTGGCATGAAAACAACTTGCATATAGCTCACATGCAACATATAGAACTTGCTCAGAACAACAATAGAACACAGGTTGGTCTCCAAACCAATTTCCCTATTCAAACTAAGCCCTTAGAGCCTCTTGGTGGCTCTCTAATCAAATTCATGCAATTTAAACTCTATCTAGTGAATAGAGATCTTTCCCCTTACCTCTTAGACATGAATCAACAGAGACTTTACCAAAACTTAGCTTCCAAGCTGGATTCCCCAATAACCCTTTTGACAGCAGTAAAGTTTGGACAGGGTCACAAGACCCATGATTTTGATCAACAAACCATGCAAAATAATTGGGGAAAAAAATAGGAGATATTCTCTGCCACAAGCATGAGAGAATGAAACAAATTTGAGGTCAGTAGGATTCATGAGCTTACCAAAATCGAAGGCCAAAGTAAGCTCCAAGAACCCGATTCTGGTTTTGACAGAAACCAGACTTCTACTTTCGAGCTTCAATTCTCCTAACACACAAACTCTCAGCTCACAATCTTGGTGTCTATACAAAGCTCGTGATGTGAGCTTTTTATTGGTGTATGATTTGCAACTCAATTCTACTCAAGGAAGGAGAATTGAGCGATTGAACTCAGGAACCCTAACATGAGAAATCCTTCACGAAATTGACAAATGGGTTGGTTGATTCATCAACCATGGCTTATATAGTCCTCCACCAAGCTCATGCAGCTCGACACGAAGGCCTCAGACGTGTTGAAGGACTGAATTCGTGTCAACACGACGAAAACTCGGTGGTGACTCATCAAACCGCACTAACTCGTCCAACTCTGACCAGAATACTCGAGTACTCCCAAAACTACTCGAGTATTTTGACCAGTTTTTGAAAAATATAATTTTTATTTTCTTTCCCTCCAAAATCTTTCTAAAATTACTTCAAGGTCCCCAAACAGGGACTAATGTGCCAAATATTTATTTTCTCATATCAAAACTATCTAATATTATTATTCATAATAAACTACTTTGAAAATAATTAATTATAATTAAGCTTTATAATTATCCTTTTATTAATCAGGGGTTAAAAATCTGGGATGTTACAGTTCACATATATAATCATTCATCATCAGTAATTCATTTATTCATAGAGTTATCATTCACATCTTCAAATTGTATTAGATAAAGGCTTAGTGTATTAAAATGGGCAAAGATCAATTAAGAGGTTGTAATAATCGATTACCTAAAAGTAATAATCAATTATTACTTAAAAATTACAGTTTTTGCACTAATTTTAACATGATAATTGATTACCAGGGTTTGATAATCGATTACCACGTGCAATTCAAATTTTGGTGCCAATTTTTAAACTGATAATCGATTATCCAAAGCTGATAATCGATTATCCTGCAGCAGAATGCACACTGAATTGAGTTTTGCTATCCCACATTTTGATACACTTCACTTTTACCCAAAACAACTTAAAACAGATAAAAATCACATATTTTTAGACATGTTCAGCCATATTTCCAACAATAATTTCATCATATACACAAGGAATTCAATCAAAATCCATAAAATGCATAAAACACAACTCAACATGTCATATTCATTTCCTTTTAGTTTTAGTCCAATTTCTTTGTTGGTTTTGCTTATATTCATCATATATAAGTTGTTCAAATCAAGAAACAGGACTTCAATGACCTCCAAGTCATATTCCTATCTCAAGTTTTCATCTTTTCTATTTTGGCCCTTGAGTTCATGAGAACTCTTACATCTCCAGCCCTTAGATTATCATCCTAGCACCCGGATAACTTCTCCCTTACCTATTTGGAATGATTCAGACTGGTGTGACTTGAAAGAGAGCGGTTTGGTTGAGAAAATCCCAACTTTTGGTTCAGGTGACAAGTTTCTGTTTTTATGTTTCACAGAGCAACAAAATCAGTATTGCTCACTATGAAAAAGACACAACAACTCGTGATCAATGATTGAAATCAAAACTAGGATATGTAATCATGAAAATGAAACAAGTTTGAAGCCCAAAGTATGCTTGAGCTTACCACACGGATTGAAGAAAGAAAGGTCTTTGAATCTGAAATCCAATTTTCAGCTTCAAACACTAACTTTTGCAGGTAGATATCTTCCTCCACACATCACCACACGTAACAAACCTTGTATCAAATTAAAGAGGGTAACAAGCGCTTCAATTTGGTATATTGTTTTCTATGTTTTGAGGCTAGCAACTCAAAGAACGAATTAAAGAAAGTGGATGACAGAAACTAAGGTTTTTGCATAACTTGGGTGAGGTTCTTGGCTTTCTCACTCACATACTCCATCTTGTGATTAAATTTAATCACCCTATGATGTCCCTTTCATGCCAACCCATACCTCAGGTGATAATTGTGTTGATTGGTGGTGAAAAACGTGATTTAATCTCAGCCAATCGTGCTAAACCGACTTAATCTTGGCTGTTCAGACTCAGAATAATCGATTATCATAGTGATAATCTATTATTCAGTTAAAAACACATGATAATCGATTATCCATCCTGATAATCGATTATCCTGGGCAAATTTTCCCAAAATGCTTAGTTTTTCATTCTACATTCATTTTTCCTATGCAATCTTCACTCCTATCAATCCTTAAGCCATTAACTCACATCCTAAGCTATTTAATATCAATTTTCACATAATCATCCATATACAAGATATTTTATATTTAAACAACATAATATTTATAATTCCAGGGATTAAATTCTAGTGGGCGTTACATCAAATATCAAAGAATTCGGATGGTCAAAAGGACTAGCACCATTCAATTCAAGAAATCATTCACTCTTGCATACTAGGTGATCAAACTTCTAGATTCCGCTGATACCACCTCTCAATGAATGCAAGTATTGGGGTGATTAGTCCCAATCCTACATTTTATTGATGGTAATAATCTTCGCAATCAAGGTTATTCCTTTATACTTCACATTATCATTTCTCAAAAGCTCATTTTACATCAATATTTCCACTTTCACTTCAGTTAGTCCAATACTAAGGGTTTTCTTTCTCTTTCTCATTTCACAAATTTCTTTTCCTTCATTCATTCATTCTTTTGCCACCATGTAAATTATTTGCAATTGGATAAGTATTCTCTTTTCCTCTTGCACCGAATTCCTAGTGAACTCTCCTAGGTTTCCGGTGCCAAAATCGTTTTCTTCTCAACATATTCTTAACTCTTTTATCACTTTCCAATTGCAAATCCTTTACTCCTTTCTCATTTCATCTCTTTTCTTTTTCTTTTTCACTTTCTTTTATTCTTCTCATTCTTTGTATTGTTCTCATTCTCTGCATTGTTGTATGAGACATTCATCAATTTATTCAATTTCCTCACTTCGCCCTCCACTCCAGGGAAAGACCAACCGGGAGTAAGTGTCCCTCTACCACTGCTTGCACGATACTGGACACCCATTTTCAGTCCAGTACAACTTGGGTTGAAGGCCCAAGTTGGCTATAGCAGGGAATCACCCTCAACCGGTCCTGAAATGACTCTGTGACCAATATAATTGCCGTAGTTAACGCGGAACCAATCCCCCGACAAGGTTGGCCAGTCCATGTGTAACATCCCTAATTTAATTCCAAGCATAATTAGTGTGATAATAGGTTTAGTTCTTAGAGGAATGGGTAGATTAATTGCTTAAAGAATTTTGGGAGCAAGGTGGGTAGTGATTTTAAGTACTAGGGGTTTCGTAGAGTGCATCGGTATCAAGAGGTAGAATTATTGAAGTGAAATCAGGAGTTAAATCAGGGTTTTAAGTGTTAGAACTCGTTCGGTGCAAGAAAATTAGGAATAAAATATCCATAGCTCTAAACCCAATTCCCACCGTTGATGTGAAAACAAGGGTCTTAGGAAGTGTTGATGTGCCAGCAAGTGTACTGGGTCAACGAGTAATATAGTCAATGGAAGACCGAATATCGTCCCACAGGGAGTTGTGTTTTTAGTCTACTTTTACCTAAGTGTAATTAGAAATAAATCCTATAACTAAAAAGTTATTTTAAATTAAAACTCAGATTTGAAATTAATGATTAACTAAACTAATTAATTGCTGAAATTAAACAAAAACTTGAGAACTATGGGAGAAAGTGGTTAGGAACATTGGTTGCATTGTAGGTTTCACTTATTCAATTATGGTTTAAGTTTTCCTTTAATTCAAGGACAATTCCTCTTTATTAGTAACTATTAGATCTCTCTATAATTACCCTTTATTCTCTAAGTTTGTAATCCTTGATCTCTCAATAAATTACAGCATTAGAAAATAAGTTATTAAGCACAAGGGAATTACCAATTCATTTAATCATTCAATTATATCTTTATGTTTGAGTGATTATACCGTTGATTGCAAGGCCTATTCAAAATCCCTAACTTTCATTAAGAATTAAGAAGATCCAAAACATAAAGTGATCAGTTTTACGTATTCAATAAAAAAACACAATCAACGCATGAACTAAAAAACGAAAAACACTAAACTATAAATTGAAATAAGCTACGCCATACAAATTCACCGTGTTCCTAACACGAGGGTTTTAGTTACACATAGAAATAGGAAAAATAAAAGACATATTAGGGAAACTCATAGACAAATTACCCCAAATTCTTCAATCCTCCACTTGTGCTCTCCAAAACAATGTAATCTCCCTCTTCAAACTATTCTAATTTGTGTTTTCTCTCTGGCTCTGGCTCTAGCTGCTAACCTAAGTCTAAAATTACTAATTTATAGTTACAAAATAACCCTAGGTAGAATCCCCATCAAGTTCTGAAGTTTTGGCCCAAACAGGCCTGATCTGGTGTACGCGCGCCCCAGGCGCACGAGACCTCGCGCCCCAGGCGCGCCAACTCTGATGAAAACTTTTTTTTCCTTTAATCAGCACGCCCCAGGCGCATCCGTCCCTGCGCCTCAGGCGCGCGGGGTAGATCCCGACTCCGTTTTGCTCCGTTCTTTTTCCATTTGCAAGATCTTTTCGTCCTCTTTTCAAGTCTAAACATATTTTTTCATTTAAGCTCCCAAAAAGCACCTGAAACACTAGCAAACGGATCAAAACGTTCAAAAGATTCTACTACTACCACATATCCTAAAAACTAGCTAAAAGTCCTAAGTTTAACACAGAAACAAGCCAAAAACTAAGTAAAAGGGAGTTTATTTCATGTTCAAAACTATATCTAATGGACCCAAATCACTCCCCCAAACTTAGCATTTTGCATGTCCCAGGCAAAAGTAAAATAAAAATTCTAAACAAAAGACAACTTCCCTAAATCAACATGTACACACCTACCCTAGGACTTTGACTCATGACTTTGACACACATTTTACAAGCTAGTTACACAATCAACAACTGGTTAGAGAACCAAACTCAATAAGAACCCAACACTAGTTAACACTCTCAACCTCACAGTGTATATCTCTCAAAGTGTATAAGGGTATTATTTCAATTCACACAAGTTCATCATCAACAAAGTGTTACCATAAGCTTGACCATAGACCAACATCGCCACTGAAACATTGAATACATGCACAAATCAAAAGGTCTTTAAATGGGTTGTAATGGGGCCTGGCTAAAAGTGTTTGGTAGGATAAAAGAAAGAAGGGATAAAACTAAGGGCCAAAATCAATAATTAAATTCCCCTCAGAATCATGAATGAGCAATGAATACAAAGAGGACTCACACTCAAATCACAACTATTTCATACTTCTTTTCTTTTCACAACTTTTCCTCTACTCTCTTCCAAATTTCTCTTTATTTATTTTTCTTTTTCATATTCTAATTTATTTCTTGGAAGAGAAGTAAACTCATAACACTTTATACCATTTTTTCACTTTTTTTTTCATTATTCCTCTCAATTGCTCATTCAAAATTACTAAGGTACTCACAAAAATTATACAATCAATGCAGGGTACCAAAGAAAAATCATATTTTTTTTATTTTAGGCTCAAAATGGGAAACTAAGGGAAATATAATCAATGCAAACCTCTGAAAGCCTCAAAAATACATCCTAAGTGCCTTAATCATATTAATGCATTTAAACAAATATCAATTTTGAAATGGTCACTGGTCAAGTTCTAGAACACATAGCCAATGTGAACACACTCATGAAAGAAATAGGGGTCTCAAATCAAAATAGATCAATAATTACTACCCCTCAAAAGGCTCAAAATCTCACAGGCTAACAGTCAGTTCACTAATCACAAGTTCTGAAAAAGTTTGACAAAATAACCAGTCATCAAAAGTACTTACAGCCCACATAACATGGTCAAAAATCACAAAATCTTGTCCTAAGCTAAGTATATACACCTATCAAAAGAGAAAAAGTCCTAAATCTAGAATAATCACCTACTTTCACTAGAGACACAAACCAACACCAAATATGGAAAAACAACTCAAGTCTGAAAAATCAATTTTTATTTTGTATACACCCCCAAACTTAGAGGTTGGCTTGTCCTCAAGCAAACTACTCTACCTAAAAACTACAAAAATATAAAAATTAAAAACCTATACTAAAAAAAATAACCAAAAATGACAAGGATAAAGATTAAGAATACTACCTATCACATCCACAAAAACAACACTAAACACAAGTGAGATGTTGCTCCCCCAAACTTAAAACCTGTAATGGTCAGCACTAGTGCAACAAAGCACCACTAATGGTAGGAGACATCACTCACACCTGCACAAAACTCAGCAATACAGATGCAACAAGATAATAGTCGAAATAAATACCCATGCATTAAAAAGAAATTAAGTCCTAGAAAATGCAATACATGTTTTTGGTATCACTGGTACAGAGCGGGGACAGGGAAAATACATCAGATATAGCAAATAAGAACATCCCCCAAACTAGTTTTTTTTTATATGCAGAATTAAAAATGCAGAAAAATTAAAAATTACCTAAACTACCTAAGACCTATCCTAAACTAAAAATTACCTATCCTAAAGGACCTATCCTAAGGGAGTGTTACTTAAAATTGGGTTGCCTCCCAAAAAGCGCTTGTTTAACGTCACGAGCCTGACACATCGCCCCTAGAAGGGGCTTAAGGGCAATTGGTTTCAAAGGGGTTCACAAGCTCTAAGTCATTAATTTGTTCATTAGAGCTTGAAACATAATTAATTTGGGGGAAGCAATCCGCCGTGCATGGTGGTTTTTCAAAAATATTTATCACTGCTTGCTCACCATTGACACGGAGAATAACTTCTCATCTAGGAACATCTATGATTACCCCCGTTGTGGCCAAGAAAGGCCTTCCAAAAATTAAAGGAATGTTATCATCCTCTTCTATGTCAAGCACCATAAAATCAAGGGGTAATATAAAATCTTTCACTTTCACCAAGATATCTTCCACCACTCCATAGGGGCGGAGGGCAGTGTTATCAGCAAGTTGCAATAGAATCGGGGTCGGCTTAATTTCTCCTATCCCTAACTTATTGAAAAGTGACAAAGGCATGATATTAACACTGGCACCAAGGTCACAGATGGCCTTACCTGTATAATCCTTGCCGATGCTTATAGGTAGATTAAAGCTTCCTGGATCCTTCAACTTAGGTGGTAGATTGGATTTTATGATTCTGCTACACTTCTCAGCAATTGGGAATGTCTCTCTAGTGAGCATCCCTTTCTTCTTGGTCAGAAGATCCTTCATAAACCTCGCATACAGAGGCATATGTTCAAGAGCCTCCGCAAATGGGATGTTAATCTGGATCTTTCTGATCATATCCAGAAACCTCAGAAAATGCCTCTTATCTTCATCTTTCTTCAACCTTTGAGGAAAAGGCACCCTCAAAGGCAAAGGAGCTGGCCTAGGCTGAACTGGTATGTGATCCGCAGGTGGACCCTGCGCACTCGAAGCTCCTAACTTACCTTCCTTCTTCTTTGATGTCGCATCACCCTTAGGCTCCTTCTCTTTGCTTGAATCTTCATTGGTGGCACTCTCCTTGGCAGTTGGTTCATCATATGTTGTGCCACTTCGGAGTGTCACCTTCATGCACCTCTCCTTGGGATTAGCTATAGTGTCACTGGGAAAGGTTCCCACTGACCTCTCAGATATCTGTTTGGCAAGTTGACCCACTTGCACCTCCAAGTTTCGAATGCTTGCACCCTGATTGGCAAATTGGGCTCTAGTCTCCTCAATGAATGATTGGGTGGAGTTGGTCAACTTATCAAGTGCTACCTCCCAGGAAGGCCTCTCCTGCTGCTGTGGCTGATTCAATGCTGGGCTATTCCAAGAGAAATTTGGGTGATTGCGATATGCTGGATTGTAAGTGTTGGAGTACATGTTGTTTCTATTTCCTCCACCACCCACATACTTTGCTTGCTCTTCAATAGTCGCTGCTTTTCCCATCTCATTGGCACAGTCCCCATTCCGATGGTTCCTCCCACAAAAGTCACAAACCAAGGCGCTACCCACTGATCCCAACTGATTCTGACCCATCTGCTTCACCAATGCTGTAATCTGATCTTGCATCTCCTTATTCTGCTGAATGAGAGTCTGGATCTGGGTAATGCTCAGTTCTGGATTCTTCACGATAGTCTTGTCAGCAAGGGCATGACTGCTGTTGTAGGCCATAGTCTCAATTATCTCTTTTGCCTCTTCCACAGTCTTCTTAATCAAGGACCCTCCAGCTGCTGCATCAATCATAAATTTGTTTGTGCTCCTCAACCCATCATAAAATAGTCGGATCTGCATCCAATCTGGTATAGCATGTGTAGGGCACTTCTTCAACAGCTGGTTATATCTCTCCCATGCATCATGCAACAGCTCCCCCTCTGCTTGAATGAAGGAATTGACATCTTGGCGGAGCTTGGCTTGCTTTCCAGCTGGGAGAAACTGAGCCATAAACTTTTTAACCAGAATATCCCAACTGGAAAGGTTTCCAGGAGGCTGATTCCTAATCCAAGTAAAGGCCTTGTCCCTCAAAGATATAGGAAACATACGCATGCGAATCGCCTCATCTGATGCACCTTCTATCTTGAAAAAGTCCAGCATCTGAAGGAAATTGGCTATGTGCTCAGTAGGATCCTGACTAGGTGAACCTGAGAATTGATCCTGTTTGATGAGATGAATGTATTGAGGATCAATCTCAAATGTAGCTGCTGAAATTGCTGGCCGGACTACACTGGATGTGCAGACATCCGGATCCACTGTGGTATAATCAGCCAAAGTCTTCCTTGTGGGTTGGGCTGTTGGCCCAGAACCACCAGAACCACGTGATTCAGCCATCTGTCCTGCTTGCTTTGCTTGCTTTTTCAACCATTTCACACTAAGCTCCAATTCAGGATCAAGTTGCACTAGGCCTCGATTTCCTGCAGAGCGCAAAAGCATAAAAACGGTTAAGCAGCACCTGTTAATTTAAACTAATTAAAAATAGAAAAATAAAAAGAAAAATAGAATTTACTAATAACTACACTAAGTACCAAAAATAAACTAAAGAAAACTACTCCCCGGCAACGGCGCCAAAAACTTGTTGATGTGCCAGCAAGTGTATTGGGTCAACGAGTAATATAGTCAATGGAAGACCGAATATCGTCTCACAGGGAGTTGTGTTTTTAGTCTACTTTTATCTAACTATAATTAGAAATAAATCCTATAACTAAAAAGTTATTTTAAATTAAAACTCAGATTTGAAATTAATGATTAACTAAACTAATTAATTGCTGAAATTAAATAAAAACTTGAGAACTATGGGAGAAAGTGATTAGGAACATTGGTTGCATTGTAGGTTTCACTTATTCAATTATGGTTTAGGTTTTCCTTTAATTCAAGGACAATTCCTCTTTATTAGTAACTATTAGATCTCTCTATAATTACCCTTTATTCTCTAAGTTTGTAATCCTTGATCTCTCAATAAATTACAGCATTAGAAAATAAGTTATTAAGCACAAGGGAATTACCAAGTCATATAATCATTCAATTATATCTCTATGTTTGAGTGATTATACCGTTGATTGCAAGGCCTATTCAAAATCCCTAACTTTCATTAAGAATTAAGAAGACCCAAAACATAAAGTGATCAGTTTTACGTATTCAATAAAAAAACACAATCAACACATGAACTAAAAAACGGAAAACTTTAAACTATAAATTGAAATAAGCTACGCCATACAAATTCACCGTGTTCCTAACACGAGGGTTTTAGTTACACATAGAAATAGGAAAAATAAAAGACATATTAGGGAAACTCATAGACAAACTACCCCAAATTCTTCAATCCTCCACTTGTGCTCTCCAAAACAATGTAATCTCCCTCTTCAAACTATTCTAATTTGTGTTTTCTCTCTAGCTCTGGCACTAGCTACTAACCTAAGTCTAAAATTACTAATTTATAGTTACAAAATATCCTTAGGTAGAATCCCCATCAAGTTCTGAAGTTTTGGCCCAAACAGGCCTGATCTGGTGTACGCGCGCCCCAGGCACGCCAACTCTGATGGAAACTTTTTTTTGCTTTAATCAGTACGCCCCAGGCGCATCCGTCCCCGCGCCTCAGGCGCGCGGGGTAGATCCCGACTCCGTTTTGCTCCGTTCTTTTCCATTTGCAAGATCTTTTCGTCCTCTTTTCAAGTCTAAACATATTTTTTCATTTAAGCTCCCAAAAAGCACCCGAAACACTAGCAAACGGATCAAAACGTTCAAAAGATTCTACTACTACCACTTATCCTAAAAACTAGCTAAAAGTCCTAAGTTTAACACAGAAACAAGCCAAAAACTAAGTAAAAGGGAGTTTATTTCATGTTCAAAACTATATCTAATGGACCCAAATCAGGAAGCTTGCCTCAAAATTTGGGTAAGATCCAACGGTTATCGGAGAAGTTTTGGCGATTTGAAGATAGGACCCCCAGGGCACGCCCAGGCGCACCGGGGCACGCCTAGGCGCGCCAGTTGAATTTTTGGTGCGTGCAACAGGTTCGACCGCGCCCAAGCGCGCCATGACCCGCGCCCAGGCGCACGGGGCTGATAATTGTCCGTGTGGCTTGTTGGCAGCCACGAGTTTGTGGCTTGTTGGAAAATCCAATAATTCCTCTTTCATTCTTATCTTCTTCTTGCTCAAACCCACACCAAGAAGCATCAAACCACCATCTTCTCTCTTGCTCCCTCAACCATCTCCGACCCTCTCTCTCATCCTTGGACCAACCATCATCACCTTTTCTCTTCCTTAAAGCATGAAGCACACACCATAGCTTTTGCTTCCAAGTTTTAAAATTGGGTGTGAATTTCTTCCCTTCTCTACCACCATCGACGCCTTCTCTCTCTCTTAGGAGCATCATCAAGTCGTCCCTTCCCTATCTCCTTGCAGCGGCCATGACCATACCGGGGGAGAATCTCTTCATTTTCGGCATCACCGGGGTAGTTGAATCATGGCTCTAGGCCCTTCTTGATCAAGTTAGAGCTTGCCGGGGTAGGAGGAAACCAAGCCACCGACATACCGACATTCACCGACCGACCGAAACCGACTCGGTCCTTGCTCTCGGTCACTAAAAAGGCTTCTCGGACTGCTGATCCTTCTCGTCGGCAAGCTTCGGTGTTAATCGGTGCGGGGAATGGAGCCTCGGGTTAAGGTTCTTTCTTTGATTCGTCGGTTGAGATAAGGGGAGTCTCTTTCCTACACTTTGGGTTAGGGATAGTTAGAGTTTATAATAGGATTTGGGGGTAATATTTACATTGAGTTGTGGGTAGCAAATTGGTGTTTGATTAGAATTTTATTAGTGGATTTTTGGGTATTTGCAATATTTATGTTAATTTACTCTTATTTGTTATTAAAGTAGGAAGTGAAGAACCCTAGGGAGTTGATTTATATTATTGCACACTGAAGCATACCTGAGTATGCTGATTGAATTTATACGCTGAGACATACCTGTGTATGTCGACTGGTTTATGCGATATTTGTGAATACGTGTTAAAAGTGAATATTTGTGATAAGTTGCACTAGAGTTGGTTAATTAAGAATATTCATATTATATGGAAACTTGTGATATTTTTCTATGTGACGCTTGCTATGTTTGTTTTATGTATTGCCATTTAAATTGCAAATGAACAAAATGAATTAATTAAGGGTTGGTAACGGAAAAGGAAATGAAAGTGGAAACTGGTCATTGGGGCCCAGAACACTAGGTACCCGGCTAGGTGTTCCAATTCCCTATTAGGGCCAATTCCCTGCCAGGCCAATTCCCCATCAGGCCAACCGCCCTGTAGGCGCCGGGCGACCCATGGGATCAGTTTCCACATAAAATGAACAAGAGTAAATAATGGATTGGTAAGTACATAGTCCTACAGGTATGGTCTGGATGGGTGTAAAGTCCTAGGCAGGTGCAAAAGTCCCTAGACAGGTGTTCCAATTCCCTAGCGGGTACTCAAAATCCTAGTGGTGTACGTAAAAGATGGAATAGAGTGGAGATCTAGAGGCCAGTACCGTACGGCAGGCCGGGCTGGATTAACCCCACAAAAAGGAATAGAGTATGTTGTTCACTTCTTGTGGAGACATACAGGAATATGTTGAGTATGTTGTTCACTGTTTCGTGGAGCCATACGTTATAAAATGGAAAATGAATAACGAACTTATATGTGTTTACATGTTAATTGTAATGCAACCTATTTGTCAGTTGCTTCTTGATTTGGTTATTATTCCTAGATTTATATTATGAGCTGCTTACTGTCTTTTAATCCACTGTGATTCGAAAAGGTCTCACCCTTATGTGGTTAACATTTTAGGTACTTGAGCAAGGAGCTTGGAGATCAGAGCGCAATGGATCAGTCGAAAGAAAGGAAATGCAGTCTATTTTATTATATTGTAATTGAAAGTCCCCAACGTTATTTGTTAACTCTAATTGTAAAAGAAAATTTAAAGTCTCTTGTTGCATTTTCAAACGTATATTATTTATTTATTCATTATATTACGGGGTGTTACAGTTATGGTATCAGAGCAGTTCTTTCCTTTCGACCTGAGGGAAAGTAATCCCGATCCCGCTGCGAGCACTCTAATCTCAAGCTTCCTGATCAAAGGTGAGACCCACACAAATGAAAACTTTTAAATGTCAAGTGATTGTATATATGGTTGATGCTATTGTTGAGTATATTTGAAATGAACTGAATAGGTTTATGTTTGCATTTGGGATACTGACAATTGACAACGTAAGGGAAATTTATTTACGAAAACGGAAGAAAATCGAATTCTTTGGAAACTAAGGAGGATCCCTTAGTGATTCAAAGAATTGGATATTCTAAGTATTCACCCAATTGCAAACAGGAAACCTAAGTGGTATGAACGCGATTAGTCGAGAGTGAAAATGTTAAGTTTTTGGACTAATCAAAAGTTAAAGTTTTATACAAAGGAAATTAAGTTAACGTCAATGCAATTGATAAGGTAGTACAGGAACTCAACAGGATTGCGAAGGCTAATACCACCGATTAAATGTAGTGTTGGAAATGGCCAATCCGACAATGTATTTACCAGGCGGTGAAGTCGTCAAAATCTAGGAGTTTGTGCACTGTCGTGACATTAATGAACGATTTCCTATGTATAGAGCCCTAGTGCGAGTTCCTTGTTTCTATTTGCCTTGTATGACTAGTTGTGTACGATTTGAATACATGTGTTTAACAAGTAGTTTGGTATCAAAGTAGTTGGATGGAGATTTGAAATGGAACCATATGGATTTTATAAGTTAGGATCTCGATGCTAATCTAACCAAGTGATTAAATTCACATTGATTAGACTAGTATTTGAGAGAGCGAAAAAGAATACTTGAAATTAAACTAATGGTCAATTCCATAACTAATCTCGATTCGATTAACTGTGACACCAATTTTGAAACAAGCATTGAGTACTGACCAATTGAAATTGAATGGCTGAACCACACTAATTTGATTTGCGAATATAAAAGGACTTTTGCCTAACTTGGGGAAGCGGTTCAAACTCAGCCAAAAGGTTCTCTCAAAATGTTTATACACGGAATGATGCCAATGATGATGCCCTAAACACTCTAAGGGATGCCCTCAAAGAGGCTAAAAATCAGAGGGATATGTATAAAGAAAAATGGATTGGATACGTTCAATCTTCCTTCATGAATGCAGTGGAGCAAGCCAATTTTCTTAACAACAACTTTTCTGCCAAGGGGATGCATTTCTTGCACAAAGTCGAGGATGGAGCGCTTTACAACTACCTTCGAGATGGAAGCAGAGTGGCTGTCAACTTGGATGATGAGGACTGCCCCGACTCCTTAGCCCCTGTGGATGATGAGGAGACTGAAGATGAGGGTGATGGAGGACATGAGGATGATGGAGATGCTGCTGCTTAGCTTTCTAGTTTAATTTGGTTTATTTCACGTCTTTCTGTTGCGTTGTTGTTTTTTCCTTATTCTGCATCTTGTTTTTTTTCTTTCTTAGTTCTAACCCGTATTTTAATTTCTGCTTTCCCTTGGTTGTATTTTGTTTCTGACTTTCATTAGTTGTAATCCGAATTGCACTTGTATTCAGACTTTTCAATCAATGTATTCAGTTTAGTATCTGTGTTATATTTCCTTTGTGTATCCATCTTCTTTATTGATCCATGGAAGTCCTATTCTAGCCAACGAATGGTTTTCCATTTAACTTATTAGTTTTCAGAAACTAATAGGGATCATTGCATGTACATGGGTGGTGTTAATTTTAACATAAGAACATCTCCTTACCCATTTCACTTCTTATCTGATGGCTAGTCAAATAAGTGGTGTATCAAGTATTGGATACTTAGGATTTTTCCTTAAGTTTTTCTAAGTATAAGATTCCTGATACTGAATACTGATACCGAATTCAGATACCGGATTGTGGATTCTAATTCCGAACGATTTCTAAAATACCAATTTAAACACTAAGTATGAGATTCCTGGTTCCGAATCCTGATACTGGATCCTGATACCGGATTCCTGGTACAGAATCCGGATACCAGATTCCTAGTACTTCAAAATATAAGCATGTTATTAGGCTGAGGATTCTTGATAGTGGATTTCGTAACCGAATTCGTGAAACCGAATGCTTGATACCGAATTGTCCTTTTTTTTTTAACTCCTGATATCAGTTTCCTGATACCGGATTCTTAATAATTCTAATTCTTGCTTTTGAATAAAAGCAATTATTTTGAATAAACCATCTTATTGGGGTATTGTATTCAACCCTGTAACTTATGGGATTTTCATAATTCTCATTAGAAAAATATAAAGCCAAATAGGGGTCTATGGGTAACCTCCTTTTTTAAAACAAAAACAAACTGGATGCATGACAATGGTCTGTAAGACCTTCTTGGAAAATAAACAAACCCTATGAAAGCATAAACAAAGAACAAAATTCAACTGTAATAAAAGCGAAGCTTAGTTGCATTCCATGGGTTCTTGATGCCTCTGCCAGTAAGTGTTTCCAGGAAATACGCTCCCTTTCCAGGTTTTGATCGGACTCGATATGGTCCTTCCCAATTGGCTGCCAACTTCCCATGCGCAGGTTCATTACCGTGTACATCGGCTCTTCTCAGCACCAAGTCACCTTCGTTGAAGGTTTTGGAAACCACCTTTGAATTGTACTGCCTGGCCGACTGCTGCTGGATTGTTGCCATGCGGACAGTTGCCATCTCCCTGGATTCTTGCAAGAGATCCAAATTTTCTATGATGAGTCGTACATTAGCCTCTGGATTAAAGTACCTTGACCTCATATTAGTGGATCCAACTTCCAGTGGAATCATTGCTTCACTTCCATATGTAAGCTTAAATGGTGTCTCTCCAGTGGTAGAGTGGGGAGTGGTTCTGTAGGACCAAAGGAGAGCATCTACGCAATCTACCCATTTACCTTTGCTATCTTCTAGCTTTCTCTTCAACCCTCTTAGGATACATCTGTTGGCTGCTTCGGCTTGCCCGTTGGTTTGCGGGTGATTTCTTGGTTTCTTGGTGCTAGCTAGCTTGGATAGGACATCAGCTCTGGAATTCTGATCTCTCGGAATGTGCTGAAAATCCACGCTGTCAAACCTTCCTGCCAACTCCTTGCACTTGGTGAGGTACTTCTGAAGTAAAGGCTCCTTGGCTTGGAAATCTCCTTTAATTTGCGAAATCACCAGCTACGAATCGCTGTACAGCAGGATTGAGTGCGCTCCCAGATCCTTGGCCATAGTCATCCCAGCAAGATAGGCTTCATATTCAGCTTGGTTGTTAGAAGTAGGAAAATCGAACCTTAACGAATATTCAATAGATACTCCTTGAGCGTTTTCCAATATCACACCAGCACCTCCGCCTGTCTGATTGGATGAACCATCAACAAACAGGGTCCAGACTTCAGGATCCGTCATTGGTGCCAATTCTATGACGAAGTCTGCCAAAACCTGAGATTTGATTGCTGTTCTTGACTCGTAGCTGATCCCATATTCGGACAATTCCACTGACCAAGCGATCATGCGACCTGCTAAATCCGGCTTTTGTAAAACTTGCCGAATAGGCTGATCTGTTCTGACGACGACTGGATGACTTTGGAAGTACTGTCTAAGACGTCTTGCCGTGACCACCAGCGCGAACGTTGCTTTTACCAGCATCTTCTTTTTTCATTGGAGAATTCCTGGTTGCAGTGCGCCTAGGAGTTTTGCTCCTCCTTGGGGGTGTTCGGGATCTCCTTCTTGGTGGGCTTCTTGTTCTCCTTCTGGCCAGACTCCTGACCCTTCTTGTGGGGGTACGCTCATTGGGACCTCCTCTAAAGGATCGAGTGTAGGGTTCAATCTTTCTCTTCTTACCAGAGTTTCCACAGCGTCTTTGAGTTGAACACATTCGTCATCGGTGTGTTCATAGTTGCCATGCCAACTACACCTTTTGTGCTGGTTCTCCTTTGTTGGAGGCCTCCTCAACGGGGGTGGACGATCCACTTCCATCGGTTCTGCATTCATAATCTCACAAAGGATTTGTGATCTAGAAGCGTTTAAAGGCGTATAATGGTCATATTTACCTTCGGGCTTTTTAGCCCCCGAATCATGTCTGTTTTTCTTGTCTCCTTCTCGCTGGCCTTTTCCCGATCCCTTGTTGAAGAAAGCCTCTTTCTTTTTTCCAGATGTTTCGCCAGCAAAATTATCTTGTGCTTTCTGATATTCCTCCAAGTTGATATATTTTTCAGCTCTTTCCATGACTTCATCCATGGTTCTGATTTTGTGCATCACCAAGTGGCCTGTGAAATCTCCTGGTCTTAATGCGCGCATCAAGAGATGTAGGGCTACTGAGGCCTCTATGTCACTAATTGAAAGGTATTCAGTATTGAAACGAGTGAGGAAATCCCTCAATGATTCCCCTTTTTCCTGCTTAATTTGAGATAGATGGTGTTCAGACTTTGGCTGTGCTTTGCTTGTTGTGAAGTGCCCCAAGAACTTGGCAGCTAAGTCCTTCCACCCTGTTATCGAATCAGGTTAAAATTTCGAATACCAACGCAAAGTCGCTTTTTTCAGAGTCAGGGGGAAAGTGCGACATTTGTACGCGTCCTTTGCCCCTTGACATGACATTGCAACCAGGAAGCTGTCTATATGTTCCTGTGGATCTGAGTTCCCAAAGTATGGATCCACATTGGCTGGAGCTTTGAGATTCTCAGGCATGGGGAAAGCCATTATGCTTTCTAAAAACGGGTGGTCTTTTTCTTCAGGTTCTCCAACCAGCTCCACCTCATTTCCTTTGCCCACGCCTGATTGGGATGTTCCTTTCCTCAATTCCTTCAGCAACTTGTCCTGCTCATCTAACCGCTTGACCAAGCGAGGCAGCTCTGTCTCTATGCTTGCTTTCCTCTGTGAGCATCCGCCAGATGAGACATTACTCTCATGTCGGGAATGCGAAGGGCTTCCTCCTCTAGTGGGGGGCCTCTGTCGCGATTTTTCCTGTTCATGATGAGAAGGTTCCTCTTGCCTCAAGCGTTCTTGTTCTGCCCGTCTTCTTCCTTCGCTTAATCGTTCCCTGAGGTCCTTCTGACGAGAAGGTGTTTGTTCTCCACTTGGGTTTTTCCTCAATTCTAGTACGCTGTGGTGGCTGGGTTCAACACGTTCTCCCTGTGACTGGTTTGCCATGGACTTCTTCAGAAGGTGGTGGGAATAAGTTTCTCGCTCCCACTGTGGTCGCCAATGTTCTGTCGTAGGATTACAGTTCTTAGATAATTCGGCTAAGAGTTCGGCAATCCCACTTTTGATGTCAGACGTGAAGTGAGCACCTTGAATACCAAGATACACACTCTCTTGTCGTTCTTAATTTGGGGGGTGGTGTGTGTGTTTGTGTGAGATAAGTTAGTCCATACCTGCTTGCCTTACCAGGTATTATATACGCATACCAGCATATACCGTATTGATTGCCGCTTTCATGTGGCGGGTAAGATTCCTCCTAAACGGCATGAATGTAATGGTGGATATTAAGTCCAGTAGCATCCTATGCTGGTGTGGATAACGGAATTCTTCGGATTCCCTAATGCACGTGTCCGAATTCATACCGGCATGAGGTCACCTGTTCGAGACTTATCCTGATACCGGTATCTGAATCCGGTCTTCTAAGACCTCTTAGGATCCCACCCCGAATCTGGTTTGATTGGGTCTCTGATAGCCTCAACCTGGTATCCGAATCCGGCCTGGTTGGGCCTCTCAAGGTCCCAATCCGGTATCTGAATCCGGCCTTGTTAGGCCTCTCAAGGCATCAATCCGGTATCCGAATTCAGACTTAGTTGACCTCTCGGGCCTCATTCCGGTATCTGAATTCGGCATACCGGTTCCGTTTACGTGGTTCATAACAATATATATATATATATATATATATATATTAACCATAACTTGAGTGGTTATTGGATTATGGTTCTTTTGGGGTGCATGGAAAATTAACAAAATTTTGACAGGACATCAATTTCAGGTGGTGAGCATACAAAGAATCAAGTAATGATGGATAATTGGTGTTACTTGACGAGGTGGAGTAGAGTACAAAGGATATTAGAGATTTTGTATTTTATTTTGTATGTTCTTTTTTTTTTGATTTATTTTGTATGTTCTTATGTTGTATCTTGTAAGAAACACAACTTATAATAATTGGATGAGTTTTTATCATATGTATGTTATAAATTTAGTAGTTGTATAACAATATTAAAAATATTTCAGAATTTGCAATAATAAAAAAAAATCGGAATTTGAAGCATAAAAAAGATTTCTTTGGTCAAATATTTTTTTTTTAAAACTAAAAAAGGCTATTGCAACGACAATTTTGTTGTTTCAAAAGTAAAATCTGTTTTGCAACGACAATGTCGTTGCGAAAGTGGAAGGTGTTCTGCAACGACGACATTGTCGTTGCAATAGCCAAAGGTGTTTTGCAACGACAATGTCGTTGCAAAATAGATCACCATTACATAGCTCTATCGGCCTTGTTTAGCAACGACATCTCTTATGCTGAAAACCGTTCTTTATAGCAACGATGAAAGTCGTTGCTATACCCTTTTATAACGGCTTTACCCGCAACGACCAAAGTCGTTGCAAAAAATATTTTTTGCAACGACTTTTGGTTTTTAGCAACAACTTTTGTCGTTGCAATAAAGGGTTTTTCTTGTAGTGTCTATCGATGAAGGATGAGGACCAGAAAAGTTGTTGCTCTCGTTCCTCTCTCCGTGTTCCCGCTTCATCTCCTGTGCAAATAGACCACTATGCCCCCAATGATGACTAATTCAAGGTGAGATCATAATTGTTGTAAAAAAAGTAAAATCGCATGAACTAAAGCTGGACAGAAAAATGCATTTTTCAATCTGACTTCAGTAAAAAAAACCTTTTTTTTTAACCCCGTCACTTACTCTTTGGTCCCCATTTCGTTTTTATTAAACTATTATATCCTTGAGTGTTTTTCAACTTCTGATTTTCACAAGTCGAAAATAAACTTATAAATATTTTCGACTTACGCATGTTGAAAATATATTTTTATTAATTTCCCACTACTATGAGTTGGAAATTGCAAAGAGTTAAGAATGGAAATGAAGTAGAACTGAAACCAAAAACCGTTCCTCCTCCTCGCAGAGAGAAGCTCCAAAACCAGCTCCATCACATGCAGTTCATAGCCCTGCTTCTTCTGCCATTCAAAACGTATGGACATGATTTTATAGCCATTTTGGAATTGGAGTCTATGATTAATTCTTAATTTGGTTGCTAAATAATATACCACATTTTAGAAAGAAAGTACAATAAATTTAGGGTTTTGTTAACTGGAAGTTGAAATCGACAAAAGGACAAGAGTGTCGGATGCATAAGTGACATCGACGGAAGTGTACTTAAACGAATTGTTTAAAAGTGACTTCGAAGGAAGTGAACTTGTATTCTCGACAAGGGGTCGAATTTAACAAAGCAAGAGAGTGTCGACAACATAGGTGATGTCGAAGGAGGTGTATGTACTTAAGTCTTACGACTTAAAAGTGACTTCGAAGGACGTGTACGTGTATTAACAAAAGGGGAAAGACGGAAGGAGAGGCTCGTGTCGAAGGAGATGGTGGCGTGAGAAAAGAGGAAGTCAGAAAAGTCATGTCAACATTGGGAACGAAAGGGCAATCACATCAGCATTTAATGCTTTCTATGGCTATAAATACTCTACTTCAGAAACTTTCGAAGCCATGAGAGAACATGGAAATAGCAATGGCCCAGTTTCATGAATTCTGCAAAGAAGAGAAATTATTCGAAACCCAGATGGTTTGAGATCATAAAGGACCAAACATGTGAGATTAAGGAATTCGGGAGTTGGAGAAAAAATGGGAAAATCTTTACTCCCTCTTTTTCCCCATGAATAGTGAAAGACCAAACATGGGAGATTACATAGGGATCACTTCTTGTGTTTCAAGCTGGTGTATAAAGCCTGAATTGGAGGGCACACTTAGTTTGATACATAAGCCTTAGTGGAACCTAATAATCTTCCCTGGCCCAAAGTTTGTACCTTCTCTAGGTGGGATTTTGGGTGTATTTCCATTTAAAGAGGGAAAAGAAAAGCTCTCTAATGGTAATCTACCAAGAGAGATCATCGACAGGTCCTTTGGCTAGTCGGTGGGTGAAACACCGTCAAATCAGAGACCATGGTACCGATATCTATGAGGATTAATTCAATTAGAGGTCGACATCACGTCGAAGGTCTATATCGGTAGAAGCATTATGACCTGATGTCGAAAGAAGCTTGATGTCGACGGACATCCCAGAACTAAGAGGCAGGGGCACGGCAATCCGAAAGCTGCTCTGAAAAGACAACAAAGAGACTTAGACAAGGGTCTAAGTTGCATGATTTCAGTCGAAGAAAGATGCTCGCCGAAAGGTTCCCAGTGAAGGTGTAGTCAAAAGGCTCGACAAAATATCCCTAAAGTACGATGCCACGACGTGGGCAGTTACATCGTGGGGGGTTACTAAGTGGGTAGTTATTTAGAACGTGGCTGCTGCGTTTGTGCAGAACGTGCCAAATAAAGTAGGATTAACTAAGTGGATTCCTTAGGCTATAAATAGGAAGTCCTTTGTTTGTAATCGAGGTTGGCACATTGGCAATCATCCTACACATCTCACCAGAGCAGATTGACGGAGAAAACGCCTTTGTAAAAACCTCACCCTTTTTTCATTCAATGCAAACTCTTTACATACCAATTTCTAATTCAATGCAATCCCTTTACATTCCAGCACTTTATTTTGCTGCACTCCGATTCCTGCAACTTTAAATTTCCGCATTTAATTTCTGAAACCTTAATCGCTTTCTATTTACATTTCTCGCGCTGTGTTCTTAGCGTCGGTTTACGTTTCCGTCAATTTTAACGCTTTCACGCACGTTTACTTTTTCAACCCAAAAAAAACAACCAAAAATACAGTCAATTTCCTTTACAAGATTACCACAAAACCTGTCGTTACCCACACCCCACGCACTTTCTCAGTTCGACAGGCGTCGAACGAAAACCCCCTAAACAAATTGGCACGCCCGGTGGGACAGGTTCAAAGTAACTTGTATCCAAGTGTATGCTTTTGAGAAGTGGCACTACTTTGCCACTTTCTTCTTCAATGGCTAACACGAGCCAAACTAAGGAATTCACTTAGTTAATCCTACTTTATTCGGCACGTACTGCACAAACGCAGCAGCCACGTTCTAAATAACTACCCACTTAGTAACCCCCCACGATGTAACTGCCCACGTCATGGCGTCGTTCTTTAGGGATATTTTGTCGAGCCTTTTGACGACACCTTCGTGGCATCGTTCATGATAATTGCATTAGGGAAGACTTTCTTAAACTCACTTTGTCGAGCCTTTTGACGACACCTTCACTACGTGGAATGTAAATTTATTATGAGTGGACCGTTGTTTTGTAATTTAGAATATGTAATAGTTGCATGCCGTGAAACTTGTACTATTTGGGCTTTAGGTTTTGATCTGGCAATTAAACTGTTGAGTTTTAAGTTTTTAAATAATTCTGGTCTGACAGGTTTAAAAGAAGAAATTTTTGGGAAGTCCAAAAAACAGAGGAAACTCTGCTGGATTTTTCGTAAAATCATTTATAAGAAACAAGTTTTTAAAAGAAATTTTCAAACACCAATTTTAATAAAACTTAAAATTAACTAATTAAAGTGAGGATGTTACAACTAAGCCTTTGTCCCACTAAGTGGGGTCGGCTAAATGAATCAAGTTTTATTAATTTCCCAAAAATATTTGTAGAATGAATAGTGAATTAAAAATATGTTAATGAATTGAATTAACTGTATGCGATAATTTTTGTTTAAGTTAGAAGCGTTGCGGAAATGATAATTAACAAATAAATAATCGTAGTGATAAGTAAAGAGATAAGGGTAAGAGAGAATGCAAACCTGCGATTTACCCTGGTTTGGCCTCCCCTGAGGCCTATGTCTAGACCCTCAGCAAACGTGCTTTGGATTTGTTGTATTAATTAATTGAAGTTTCAAACGCCAATACAATCCATGAGCGACCCATAAACTACGATGATTCAACTTTTTGAAAGGGACCTCAAATTCTCATAATAGGATGCTCATCCTATTACAAAAAAGGTGTCACATCTTCTTTTACAAGGGATCTCTCTCCCTAACAAGCAAGGGATACCTTTGAAGATTAGAATAAAGTTGTACACAATTAATGTAGCACTCTATTGGTAGTGCAAATATACAAATTGAAAAACTATGATAATAGTATATCTAACACTCAACCTTTCAAAAGATGTGACTATGGAGAAAAAGAGTGCAAGAGAGAAGATGCTTTGTGTTTTTTTTTGTTGAAAATAAGGATTAGATTTTTGAAATAATATAAATAATTGTGTTAAAGGAAAAACTGATCCTGATCCTTTTCAATCAGAAAATCGATCGAGTACAGGAAATAAAAAAATAATTCATGTAATAAATACAATTAGTCTAGAGTCGTTATTCTGGTTTTTTTTTTTTTTAAAAAAAGTAATCGATTCATGGAAAAAGTAATTGATTCATTTAAATAAAAGTAATCGATTCATCATGTAAAAGTATTCGTTTCAAAACTTCCTGGATAATTGAATGATGCAACAAAGTAATCAACTCTGTTGGAAGTCAAGCTTTCCCATGGACTTCAAGAGTTAAAGTTTAAGGTTTTGATGATAACAAACTCAAGAGTCTCAAGTGCAATCACAAAGTCCTTTTAAGCTCATGTTGAAGGCTCAAGCAAATAGAAGCTTTTAATCCCTTTCCCTTAGGACATGTTGTTAGGTAATGAAGTCTAAGTTCTCAAGGAGTGAAAAGGCCAATGAGTTTTTCAAATAAAGGAGAAGAAAAAGAGTTTTAGTGAAAATCAGTTTTTAACTTAGTTTCTGTGGAAATGCATGATGAAACAACTCTGGATGCTTTTATCTAAGTCATGAAAATCTATTTTTACAAGTGCAAGAGGAGATAATCGATTACCTTCTCAAAGTAATCGATTACTTTTGTTGCATCATAGAAAATCCAGAGAGTGTGTAAATGATTATGTGAACCTAGCTAATCCATTACTTTTTGAATGAGAGTAATCGATTACCTAGATCAAGTAATCGATTATAATTGTAGCATCATACATTTTCCAGGGGCAAAGTAATCGATTACTGCCACTGAGTAATCGATTACCTGATGTTGCATCTCACATTCCAGAGGCTCTATAATTGATTATTTGATTAGTGGTAATTGATTATATGAGTTGCATCATATATTAAACAGGAATGGAGTAATTGATTACTTGGTATGATGTAATCGATTACTTGTTTTTCAAAAGGATTTCAAAGTTTCCATTTTAAAGAGGATAATCGATTACCTTCCCTGAAGTAATCGATTACCTTAAGTTTTATTGAAAAACGTGTCAGAAATGCAGCTGATGCAAGAGTTCAGTGATCTTAACCTCGGCATACAGAAAAAGGAAAACAGTGTTGTCTTGGAAATGCTTCAAGTAACCAATGATTTTGTGGGTTTCATTAAAGAAAGACAGACTGCCGACCTAGAGCTCCAAAAGCTATTAGAATGAGCCGGAGACAAGGATGAACCTGACTTCGCTAAAGGACCTGATGGTCTTGTACGATTTCGAGGCAGAGTTTGCATTCCCATGGACTTTGAAGTCTGGAGAGAGTTGATGGAAGAAGCCCACAAGACGAAGATGAGTCTTCACCCAGGTGCCACAAAGATGTACCAGGATCTGAAGAGGTTGTTTTGGTGGCCGAAGTTGAAGACCGATGTGGCCGATTATGTGTCTCGATGCTTGACATGTCAGAAAGCCAAGATCGAGCATCAGAAACCAGGAGGATTGCTCAAGTCATTGGAGATCCCTCAATGGAAGTGGGACAGCATTTCGATGGATTTTGTATCCGGTCTACCGAGG
Source organism: Crotalaria pallida (assembly GCA_037953625.1). Lineage (NCBI taxonomy): Eukaryota > Viridiplantae > Streptophyta > Magnoliopsida > Fabales > Fabaceae > Crotalaria > Crotalaria pallida. Next base: position 97,129,740 of record CM075655.1, read on the forward strand.
ACGAGAGCAGGGCAGGAAGCCATTTGGGTTGTGGTGGACCGACTTACAAAGTGCGCTCATTTCCTGCCGATCAACATGAAGTACAGCTTGGAGAAGCTGACGCAACTGTACATAAAGGACATCGTCAGACTCCATGGTGTTCCGAGCAGCATAGTGTCGGACTGTGATCCTCGCTTCTTATCTCGATTCTGGCAGAGTCTGCAAGAAGCCATGGGTACAAAGTTGAGATTTAGCACAGCTTACCATCCCCAAACCGATGGACAATCCGAGCGCACCATTCAGACCCTTGAGGACTTACTGAGAACATGCGTGCTTGAATAGTCGGAAAGCTGGGCAACACTATTACCATTGGTCGAATTCACTTACAACAACAGTTTCCATTCAAGTATTGGAATGGCTCCTTTCGAAGCCTTGTATGGTCGGAAATGTCGAACGCCGCTATGCTGGTTCCAGATAGGTGAAAACTTGTTGATTGGTCCCGACATTGTTCATGAGACAACTGAGAAGATCCGAATGATACAAGGGAAGATGAAAGCCGCTCAAAACCGACAGAAGAGCTATGCCGACAAGAGAAGGAAACCCTTGAACTTCATCGAGGGAGATCATGTATTCCTTCGGGTGTCCCCTGTGACTGGGATTGGCCGAGCTATCAAATCGAAGAAGTTGACCCCTAGGTTTGTCGGACTGTACCAGATATTGGAAAAAGTCGGACCAGTAGCGTACAGAATTGCTCTACCTCCGCACTTGTCTAAGCTCCACGATGTGTTCCATGTCTCGCAACTCAGGAGGTACATTCATGACCCCTCTCATGTGATGGCAGTGGACGAGCTACCGCTAAAAGACAACCTGACCTTCGAGGTTCTACCGGTCCGAGTTGAGGACAAACAAGTCAGACGACTCAGAGGGAAGGAAATCTCTTTAGTCAAGGTCGTCTGGAATCGGAATGACGTGGAGGAAGCCATGTGGGAACTCGAGGACAAGATGAAGCAGTCGTATCCGCAACTGTTCAATGCCAACTAAATTTCGAGGACGAAATTCCTGTAAGTGGGAGAGGAATGTAACATCCTGAAAATTAGTATTAAATAATATAATTTTAGTATATAAATATTTATTTAAGGATAGGATTAAGCCTTAGAAATTGTACAAGGTTAGAAGGGTAGTATGAGCATAGGCCGACCTAGGATGTGAGATTAAGGCCTCGGCTCGATCCCGGCCGAGCTAGATAAGATTGTGTACTTATGAGCCGAGCTGAAAGAGAACCCAACGTGAAACCCATTGTCCAGACTGGATTAGCCGATCTCAGTGTCCTGTCCAAGAAGGAAGCTCGGACTACTGTTGTTCCTACAAGCCGAGCCAACGTATCCTAGCCGACGTACCCGAGCCAACACGTCCTAGATCCTCCGTGCCAGCTCATGTTGAGCTATAGCCCTTTGGGATTCGTACCATCCGTACGTTGTCCTTGTCATTCACTTTACGTCACTATCATTGCTTTATGTCCCTTTCAATGTACTATTCATGGCTTCCTCAAGAAGCCATTGAATCCTGTCCACACATTCTAGCTTCCTCAAGAAGCCAATGAATCCTAGCCACACAAATACTTTCCCTAAAAGAATAAAAGAAAGCCCAAACACCCCATAACACACTTTGCATTTCTCATTCTCTTCCTCCTACGAATCTCTCTCTTTCTCCTCCAAAGCTTCAACAAAAAAAACCCCAACACTTTCTTTCTCCCTCTCTTCTCACAAAACGAAACCCTCCTCCTCTCTGTTCTCTTCTGTTCCGGCGTCCCTGGACCGTGGTGGTGTGGTGGTGGCAGCAAGGAGGACACGGATTCGAGTGGTGTGAAGCTCACAAGGTCAAGGTCTAGGTCAAGGAAGTCATTCTCAAGCTCTCAACTCTTATCTCTCACGGTTTGAGGTAAGGAGTGAGTGTTACCTCTACTTGAGTTTGGGTTTCTAGGGTGTTCATAAAGGGTACTAAGAGTGGGTATTAGATTAGGGAATGGATCTAGGTTAATGTAGAAAGAAAATGGTAAAAAGGGTAAAAGGGAGCTAATAAATGAATTAGAAACATGAATTTGAAGTACGGATGATTATTGTTGTATGCTATATGTTGGTATTTGCATGATAGATGGGTTGAATGTTTTATTCTTATCGTTGTTGTTGTGGTATAAATGTTTACTGAGCTTTGATATTTACGATTCATGTTTGTGGCCGAGCTGAGTGACTTCGGTAATGGGTATAAGAAAATGGTAGAGACAAAGTAGGAGAGATAGAGTAGCAAGGCAGAAAATGAGTAAGGTTAATGGAAAGAGGGAATGGTTACTGGATTTAGCCGAGAGAGAGAGACCGAGCTAAGCAAATAATGAGATTAATGAAAGGAGGAATAAATTAAGGAGTGGAGCCGAGAGAGGCCGAGCTAAAAGATGGTTAACAGGATAAGAGAAATTAAAGAGAAATGGTTGTGTGATTGGGTCATAGCAGACGCGTACCGGGTGCGTGCATTGATCGCGTCAGACGCATACTGGGTATGTGCAGCTGTAAGATGGGTACTGGGTACTCGCAGTTATGATTCACACAAGGTTTCGAGAACGGAATCGGTGGGATGTGTTCCTGGTCATAGCAGACGCGTACTGGGTGCGTGCATTGATCGCGTAAGCCGAGCATTGTGGTGCTCGCAGCTGTAAGACGAGTATTGTATTACTCGCAGTTATGGACATTCCTTACTCCATAGAATGATCGGCGGTAGTGCTCCTGGTCATAGAAGACACGTACTGGGTGCGTGCATTGATCGCGTCAGACGCATACCGGGTATGCGCAGCTGTAAGACGGGTACTGGGTACTCGCAGTTATGGATGACAGTCTGATATCCGACTGTAAATGGTGTAAGACATGCACTGGGTGTATGCATCCGAGAAGAGTAAAAGATTGTAAGCTATGTGAAAGTGAAATAATGGGTAATGAATTCGAGATAGAGATGGAAATCCGAGGTAAGAGAATATGAACCGAGTCATAACTAATAGGCGATAGAGCTGTTGGATAATCATGTGAGCCGAGCTAAATTAGAGTGTATGATGTGAGCCGAGCTAGATGATATTGTGTGTATGTAACCGAGTTAAATGAGATAGTATGCATGTGATATAGGGTTTGATTACTTGTGATTTATTTGCTAATTGACTACTTGTGTTTGGCTTGGTAGTTTGGTATGTCATTTTAGAAACTGCTTATTTAAGTTCTGTGTAATGCTCACCTCCTTACCATTTTTCAGGTACTGAGCCCGAGCAGACGCAGTCCCCGGCCGAGCAGGACCACTCTCCCTCACAGGGAGAGTAAGTTATTTAGAGTCAGATAGGTGGATGGGTCTCGGCCAGTTGGGCCGAGCTAGAACCTTGTTTTGTATTGGGTCTCGGCCCGTTGGGCCGAGCTAAAACACTGATTGTATTTTGAATGACCGAATTGAATGTACCCGAACTTATATTTTATGTATTTGATGCATTTAAGTCTTCCGCTTTATTAACTCTGATGTTTTCGTTATTAATGGAAGGAAATATTATTTTGGCAAATATCATATTCTTATTTTTCTTAAGAAATTTCAAATCCTAATTTTGGGGTAATTAAGGGTAATTATTATACAGGGTGTTACATTTTTGGTATCAGAGCAGTTTCTCCTCGGCCTATTGGAGTTGCAAAGAACTCCAGTGGTTACTCACCAAGAGAGTGACAAATAAGTAAAGTCTAGAAGTCTAGGTCAGACAATAGGGCTTATAGGTATACATGTCTAAATATATATTTACTTGATTATTCGGAAGTTAATTGGCTTTCTCTCCATGACCGAGCAGCATGGCTGGGAGACGAGCTGATAACGACCGAATTGCTGATGTGTTGGAAACTCTGGTTCAACTACAGCAGAACCAAGCGCAGGCTCAGCAGAATCAGGCTGAGAACCTCGCTCAAAACATCGCCGCAGCCGCAGCAGCTGCAACTGCAGCCCTTCAGCCTCAACCTCCGGCTCCGGTCGAGATTGACTGGATGAGCCGATTTCGGAAGAACGAACCGCCTCGGTTCGAAGGAGGTTACAATCCCGATGGAGCTCAGATATGGCTCCAGGACATTGAGAAGATCTTCCGATCTCTGCAACCTCCCTATGTGTACAGGGTGAGGTTGGTCGAGTTTGTGCTGGTTAATGAAGCCGAGCACTAGTGGGATCAACAGAGCCGATGACTGGAAGCGGCTAATGAGGTCATCACTTGGGATTTGTTCCGAGCCCGCTTCCTCGGAAAGTACTTTCCCGAGGATGTCAGGAGAGAGAAGGAGCTCTCTTTTCTCAAGCTGGAACAGAGGAACTTGAGCGTTGGGGAGTATGCCGCTCAGTTCGAAGATTTGATCCGTTATTCAGGAAGCTACCGAGATGCTGATGAGCGTACCAAGTGCATCAAGTTTGAGTCTGGTCTCCGTGACGACATTCGGCTCGCATTCGAATATCAGAATGTGGCCAATCTCTCGCAACTAGTGAACATGGCTAGCACCTATGAGAAAGGGCTTAAGAGGAAAGCTGATGGAAATAGGAGCAAGTCGGCACAGAAAGGAGTGGGTCCGATCAGAGAAAAAGGAGCTGTCCAGAGATATGCCCCATATGTGAATCCGAACTCCAGAATGTCAACAGCTCCGAGGAGTAGTGGTCAAATGGTGGTTGTTCCTGGCCCGTATCCGATATGCCAACATTGTGGAAGGCAGCACCGGGGGGAATGCTGGAATCTGGATCCGAGCAAAACCAGAGGATCCTGTTTCCGATGTGGCAAGCCTAGCCATTTTGCAGCCCGGTGTACCGAGAATATTGTGAAGGAAGAGGTCAATGTGACCAAGGCACATCAGACTGGTGTTAACCGACCTATGCAGAGAGGCAAGGTTTACACTATGGATGGTGAAGAAGTGACTGATGCTGACGAACTGATCCGAGGTACTTGTCGAGTAAACAGTATTCCATGTGCCGTGCTATTTGACTGTGGAGCCACACATTCTTTCATTTCCCTTGACTGTATGAATAGACTAAAACTATCCCCAGTAGAAATGCCTTACAAACTATCCATTTCTACCCCAACCAATTCTTCTGTAATCACTTCTAAAATGTGTCTAGAGTGCCCTATCCAAGTATTAGGCAAAGAATTTAAAGTCAATTTGATTTGTCTACCTCTAACCAAGCTAGATATTATCCTTGGCATGGACTGGATGTCTCAACACCATGTCTTACTCGATTGCTGAGAAAAGACCGTAATCTTTAGTGGCCCTTCTGTTGCGAAGTTAGAGACATCAGAGGAACCGACCTTAGACCAAATTCCTGTGGTCGGAGAATTCCCTGAGGTTTTCTCGAACGAAATGCCTGGCTTACCGCCGAATAGAGAAGTAGAGTTCAGTATAGACCTCCTTCCGGGAACTGGCCCGATCTCAATTGTTCCATACAGAATGGCGCCTCCCGAGTTAGAAGAGCTTAAGAAACAGCTGGAAGAACTTTTGGCCAAAAAGCTAATCCGACCAAACGTATCGCCGTGGGGAGCCCCAATCCTGTTTGTGAAAAAGAAAGATGGTAGTCTCAGAATGTTCACTGACTATAGGAAGCTCAACGCGGTAACGGTGAAGAACAAATATCCCCTCCCTCGGATTGATGATTTATTGGACCAACTCAAGGGAGCGTCGGTGTTTTCAAAGATAGATCTCCGATCTGGATATCACCAAATCCGAGTCCGAGAAGAAGACATTCCGAAGACAGCCTTCCGATCAAGGTATGGGCATTTTGAGTACGTGGTTATGCCCTTTGGACTTACCAACGCCCCAGCTATCTTCATGGACTACATGAATAGAATCTTCCGACCTTACCTGGACTCGTTTGTGATAGTCTTCATTGACGATATCCTCATCTACCCCCAAAATCTGAGTGAACACGAGCAGCATCTGAGAACGGTGTTGCAAGTTTTGAAGGATAAGAATCTCTACGCTAAACTCTCTAAGTGCAGCTTTTGGCTCACCGAGGTTCATTTCCTCGGGCATGTGATATCCGACCAAGGCGTAGCAGTTGATCCTTCCAAGGTGGAAGCGGTACTTAAGTGGGAGAGACCGAACTCGGTGATTGAGATCAGGAGTTTCCTCGGTCTTGCAGGGTACTACAGGAGATTCATTGAAGGATTCTCTAAACTGGCTCTACCGTTGACTTCGTTAACCAGGAAGGATGCACCCTACCAATGGTCCGAGGTGTGCGAACAGAGCTTCCAAGAGCTAAAGAAAAGGTTGACGAGCTCGCCCGTGTTGATCTTGCCAGATCCGACCAAAACCTTTGACGTATTTTGTGACGCCTCAAAGCAGGGCCTTGGCTGTGTGCTGATGCAGCAAGGAAAAGTGGTGGCGTATGCCTCTCGGCAACTTCGGCAACACGAGCAGAACTACCCTACGCATGATCTCGAATTGGCAGCTGTGGTGTTTGCCCTTAAGATTTGGAGACACTACCTGTATGGAACGAAATTCGAGGTGTTCAGTGACCACAAGAGTCTCGGCTATCTGTTCGACGAGAAAGAACTCAACATGAGACAGTGCAGATGGGTGGAATTTTTGAAAGATTATGACTTCAGCTTGCACTATCACCCTGGAAAGGCCAACGTGGTGGCCGACGCACTGAGCAGGAAGAGCCTTCACTTGAGCAACATGATGGTCCGAGAAATGCAGCTGATGCAAGAGTTCAGTGATCTTAACCTCGGCATACAGAAAAAGGAAAACAGTGTTGTCTTGGAAATGCTGCAAGTAACCAATGATTTTGTGGGTTTCATTAAAGAAAGATAGACTGCCGACCTAGAGCTCCAAAAGCTATTAGAAAGAGCCGGAGACAAGGATGAACCTGACTTCGCTAAAGGACCTGATGGTCTTGTACGATTTCGAGGCAGAGTTTGCATTCCCATGGACTTTGAAGTCTGGAGAGAGTTGATGGAAGAAGCCCACAAGACGAAGATGAGTCTTCACCCAGGTGCCACAAAGATGTACCAGGATCTGAAGAGGTTGTTTTGGTGGCCGAAGTTGAAGACCGATGTGGCCGATTATGTGTCTCGATGCTTGACATGTCAGAAAGCCAAGATCGAGCATCAAAAACCAGGAGGATTGCTCAAGTCATTGGAGATCCCTTAATGGAAGTGGGACAGCATTTCGATGGATTTTGTATCCGGTCTACCGAGGACGAGAGCAGGGCAGGAAGCCATTTGGGTTGTGGTGGACCGACTTACAAAGTGCGCTCATTTCCTGCCGATCAACATGAAGTACAGCTTGGAGAAGCTGACGCAACTGTACATAAAGGACATCGTCAGACTCCATGGTGTTCCGAGCAGCATAGTGTCGGACTGTGATCCTCGCTTCTTATCTCGATTCTGGCAGAGTCTGCAAGAAGCCATGGGTACAAAGTTGAGATTTAGCACAGCTTACCATCCCCAAACCGATGGACAATCCGAGCGCACCATTCAGACCCTTGAGGACTTACTGAGAACATGCGTGCTTGAACAGTCGGAAAGCTGGGCAACACTATTACCATTGGTCGAATTCACTTACAACAACAGTTTCTATTCAAGTATTGGAATGGCTCCTTTCGAAGCCTTGTATGGTCGAAAATGTCGAACGCCGCTATGCTGGTTCCAGATAGGTGAAAACTTGTTGATTGGTCCCGACATTGTTCATGAGACAACTGAGAAGATCCGAATGATACAAGGGAAGATGAAAGCCGCTCAAAACCGACAGAAGAGCTATGCCGACAAGAGAAGGAAACCCTTGAACTTCATCGAGGGAGATCATGTATTCCTTCGGGTGTCCCCTGTGACTGGGATTGGCCGAGCTATCAAATCGAAGAAGTTGACCCCTAGGTTTGTCGGACCATACCAGATATTGGAAAAAGTCGGACCAGTAGCGTACAGAATTGCTCTACCTCCGCACTTGTCTAAGCTCCACGATGTGTTCCATGTCTCGCAACTCAGGAGGTACATTCATGACCCCTCTCATGTGATGGCAGTGGACGAGCTACCGCTAAAAGACAACCTGACCTTCGAGGTTCTACCGGTCCGAGTTGAGGACAAACAAGTCAGACGACTCAGAGGGAAGGAAATCTCTTTAGTCAAGGTCGTCTGGAATCGAAATGACGTGGAGGAAGCCATGTGGGAACCCGAGGACAAGATGAAGCAGTCGTATCCGCAATTGTTCAATGCCGACTAAATTTCGAGGACGAAATTCCTGTAAGTGGGAGAGGAATGTAACATCCTGAAAATTAGTATTAAATAATATAATTTTAGTATATAAATATTTATTTAAGGATAGGATTAAGCCTTAGAAATTGTACAAGGTTAGAAGGGTAGTATGAGCATAGGCCGACCTAGGATGTGAGATTAAGGCCTCGGCCCGATCCCGGCCGAGCTAGATAAGATTGTGTACTTATGAGCCAAGCTGAAAGAGAACCCAACGTGAAACCCATTGTCCAGTCTGGATTAGCCGATCTCAGTGTCCTGTCCAAGAAGGAAGCTCGGACTACTGCTGTTCCTACAAGCCGAGCCAACGTATCCTAGCCGACGTACCCGAGCCAACACGTCCTAGCTCCTCCGTGCCAGCTCATGTTGAGCTATAGCCCTTTGGGATTCGTACCATCCGTACGCTGTCCTTGTCATTCACTTTACGTCACTATCATTGCTTTATGTCCCTTTCAATGTACTATTCATGGCTTCCTCAAGAAGCCATTGAATCCTGTCCACACATTCTAGCTTCCTCAAGAAGCCAATGAATCCTAGCCACACAAATACTTTCCCTAAATGAATAAAAGAAAGCCCAAACACCCCATAACACACTTTGCATTTCTCATTCTCTTCCTCCTACGAATCTCTCTCTTTCTCCTCCAAAGCTTCAACAAACAAAACCCCAACACTTTCTTTCTCCCTCTCTTCTCACAAAACGGAACCCTCCTCCTCTCAGTTCTCTTCTATTCCGGCGTCCCTGGACCGTGGTGGTGTGGTGGTGGCAGCAAGGAGGACACGGATTCGAGTGGTGTGAAGCTCACAAGGTCAAGGTCTAGGTCAAGGAAGTCATTCTCAAGCTCTCAACTTTTATCTCTCACGGTTTGAGGTAAGGAGTGAGTTTTACCTCTACTTGAGTTTGGGTTTCTAGGGTGTCCATAAAGGGTACTAAGAGTGGGTATTAGATTAGGGAATGGATATAGGTTAATGTAGAAAGAAAATGGTAAAAAGGGTAAAAGGGAGCTAATAAATGAATTAGAAACATGAATTTGAAGTAGGGATGAGTATTGTTGTATGCTATATGTTGGTATTTGCATGATGGATGGGTTGAATGTTTTATTCTTATCGTTGTTGCTGTGGTATAAATGTTTACTGAGCTTTGATATTTACGATTCATGTCTGTGGCCGAGCTGAGTGACTTCGGTAATGGGTATAAGAAAATGGTAGAGACAAAGTAGGAGAGATAGAGTAGCAAGGCAGAAAATGAGTAAGGTTAATGGAAAGAGGGAATGGTTACTGGATTTAGCCGAGAGAGAGAGACCGAGCTAAGCAAATAATGAGATTAATGAAAGGAGGAATAAATTAAGGAGTGGAGCCGAGAGAGGCCGAGCTAAAAGATGGTTAACAGGATAAGAGAAATTAAAGAGAAATGGTTGTGTGATCGGGTCATAGCAGACGCGTACCGGGTGCGTGCATTGATCGCGTTAGACGCATACTGGGTATGTGCAGCTGTAAGATGGGTACTGGGTACTCGCAGTTATGATTCACACAAGGTTCCGAGAACGGAATCGGTGGGATGTGTTCCTGGTCATAGCAGACGCGTACTGGGTGCGTGCATTGATGGCGTAAGCCGAGCATTGTGGTGCTCCCAGCTGTAAGACGAGTATTGTGGTACTCGCAGTTATGAACATTCCTTACTCCATAGAATGATCGGCGGTAGTGCTCCTGGTCATAGAAGACACGTACTGGGTGCGTGCATTGATCGCGTCAGACGCATACCGGGTATGCGCAGCTGTAAGACGGGTACTGGGTACTCGCAGTTATGGATGACACTCCGATATCCGACTGTAAATGGTGTAAGACATGCACTGGGTGTATGCATCCGAGAAGAGTAAAAGATTGTAAGCTATGTGAAAGTGAAATAATGGGTAATGAATTCGAGATAGAGATGGTAATCCGAGGTAAGAGAATATGAACCGAGTCATAACTAATAGGCGATAGAGCTGTTGGATAATCATGTGAGCCGAGCTAAATTAGAGTGTATGATGTGAGCCGAGCTAGATGATATTGTGTGTATGTAACCGAGTTAAATGAGATAGTATGCATGTGATATAGGGTTTGATTACTTGTGATTTATTTGCTAATTGACTACTTGTGTTTGGCTTGGTAGTTCGGTATGTCATTTTAGAAACTGCTTATTTAAGTTCTGTGTAATGCTCACCTCCTTACCATTTTTCAGGTACTGAGCCCGAGCAGACGCAGTCCCCGACCGAGCAGGACCACTCTCCCTCACAGGGAAAGTAAGTTATTTAGAGTCAGATAGGTGGATGGGTCTCGGCCAGTTGGGCCGAGCTAGAACCTTGTTTTGTATTGGGTCTCGGCCCGTTGGGCCGAGCTAAAACACTGATTGTATTTTGAATGACCGAATTGAATGTACCCGAACTTATATTTTATGTATTTGATGCATTTAAGTCTTCCGCTTTATTAACTCTGATGTTTTCGTTATTAATGGAAGGAAATATTATTTTGGCAAATATCATATTCCTTATTTTTCTTAAGAAATTTCAAATCCTAATTTTGGAGTAATTAAGGGTAATTATTATATAGGGTGTTACAGTCTCTCGCTGGATTGACCGAACCAGTATAAAATTTGTTTGCGTGTTCTCCTTCTCTATCTCTTTTAATTTCCGCAATTTCAATTATTTACGTTTCCGCACTACTCTTAATTTTATTATCTATCGCAATCGCTCTCCATCTTAAACTCTAAATCTCTCCAACGCGAAAATTATTTTAAATTATACGTGCTTTCTCAATAAATTAATAAAACGCGATTCACCCCCCTATCGAGATTTTGAGGTCGTTTCTAACAATCGGCATCAGAGCTAGTCTCTTGTGTTAAGACTTAACCGTCTCAAGAGTATGGCTTCAAACTCTCCGTTTGGTGGTGAAGGGAGTTCTATTAATCGTCCTCCCATGTTTGACGGGGTAGGGTACGCTTATCGGAAAGCCCGGATGAAAATCTTTATTCAAGGAGTAGGATTAAAGGTTTGGGATGCAGTCGTTAATGGACCTTATGTTCCGACTCAAGTGGTTAATGGTAACACCGTCGACAAGCCTATGGCTGAGTGGACGGAAGAGGAGGAACGTAGAGTCCAATACTAATTTTGAAAATACATATCAAAATTTTTTATATTAAATACTAATTTTTAGATTCCCAATAATATTAATAGGGGTAATTTTGAAAATACATATCAAAAGTTCACATTTCCAATACAATTAACTAGATTATTTCACTTTCTTAATGGACGTGAAATCTCCCAAGAGGGCCTTATAATTAGTGACAGAGGTAGTAGAAGCCTTACTTCCAACTTCCAATGACATTAATTACTTATTTTCCACGAACACCCCTATTAACTCAACACTTTTTAGATTTTCAATAATAATCATAGGGTTTTATTTTTGAAAAAGTATACCAAATATTTACATTTCTAATACCACTAACAATATTAACTAAGTTTCTTAAAGTGTGTGAAAATTAATAAAAGGGCTTATAATAAGGACCGAAGAGAGTATTAATTTAATAAGATAACAAAACAATAAAAAAATACATTATATCATTACTCAAGCAATAAGAAGAAGTGTTAGAATACAAGGTGAAGAAGTGTTTAAATTTGTAACGTGTTGTTATTAATTAATAGTCAATTTTTCCGACTGAGGCAAGTCGGAATGTTTGAAATAGTTTTCGACGACAAGAAAACGGAAGTGTTTCCGATGTACATAAGTCCGAAAATTAATATTTTTGTTTCCGACTTATTCAAATCGGAAAGTTGCTTCCGACGATTTAGAGACAGAAGTTATAACTAGCTGAAGGTCATAATAGTCCATTAAAAAACGAAATGGGGGCCAAAAAGTTGATAATGGGGTTCAAAAAGAAAAAGTCGGAAAGAAAACTCAATTTTTCCCTCTTTCTCATTTCTTCACATTTTTTCTCATACTAATCAATCATAAAATCTACTCATTTTCTTTCCGTAATCTCTCTTCCCTATTTCCCTCTTTCCTATTTTTTCTTTTCATTTTCTTTCGTGCAACCAAACAAAACCTAAAACAATTATTATATTTCAAAAAAAATAAAAAATTAATGGGGCGATAAATAAAAACATACTAATATATTTGGGTCTTGCCTTGTTAAAATTTTTAGTATTGAAAAGTAATCCTACTATATTCCCTCCGACTTGAAATATAAGCAACAAAAAACATATCTATCTTGGTTTAAAATATAAGCAAAATTAACCAACTTTCTTAAATTTTATTTCATTCCCAATACCAATTTCTAAAAACATCCCAAAAAATTGTTATCTTATCTAATTTTTGTTTCATTTCCAATACAATTTTCCTAAAATACCTCTATTTTTTTATAAATTTGAGAAAATTAAATACAATCAACTAATCTCCTAGATAAGCGTAAAATTAGTTAGTTTTGCTTATAATTCGAGCCGGAAAGAATATATTCTTAGATTTCTCAAAAATTAAAAAAAAACCATATTTTTTATAAATAATTAATATATTTAACTTCTTAACATATATATCTTTTTTGGTCCATGACCGTAGTATCCACCGCCGACTGCAGTAACTAATCTCCTCGCTGGCTTATAGGCACCTCTAAAGAATGAGACAGCTGACCCCGAGATTTAACACTGCTACATGCACAAGGCAGGATTCGAATACCTGACCTTACTTAAGTGTGAATCAATCCCTACCACTGAACCACACGCTCGAAATTTTCTTATCAGATATATTAAGAACACTTATTAATATTTTGAGTAATATTTTTTTAACCTTAAGTTTTAGATCTCATATCTCAACCCATACCACTTGCTTCTGATTGTCTCGAGGACAAAGACCTGACCCTACATTTGGTGCAACTGACATCGTCCTCGATTCCCACGCCTAGTGGACCCAACACGTACAAGATAGTGGAGTACGACATTTTAGTTTGATAGATTTGTAAACCAGGAAATACGGACAACTGGAGACATATGGGACCCTTGTAAGGAGTTATATACAGTGGTATTTAGATGTACACTGCATATTTTATGATTGAAGAGGAAAAAAAAAAAAAAAAAACAAACAGGCGGCGGTACTAGTGCATGATAAAAGATAACATGCATCACTGCATTTGTGTGCAAGTTCAATTTTACCCTTTTTTTAATTTTTAATTTCATTCTTATCCTTGTCTTCAATTTCACCTCTAGTTTCTCACTAACCCATCACCACATCGGAATCTTCTACACTCTATCTACTGATGGTATTTGTGTGCGTTCTATTCACTGAGATTGAAACCTGCAACAGAAACAATATGTCCATCTCACCAGCACTTTAACTTCAACACCTGAAAATCATTATTCAAACAAAATGTCTAAAGATATTATATGAATTCTTAAAACCAAAAACATGCAAATCAAGGGTTCAATTCAAGTTATTCGATAAATAATAGGCTTAAATATGTAATGGGTCCTTGAAGTTTTGGTCTCTTTTGTCAGATATCCTTGTTTTTTTTTTAAATGAAATTATCCCTAAACTATTCTCCGGTTTGAAATATACTCCTCCATGCCATTTCCGGTTACCAGTGCTGACGTGGATGATCGAAAAATCATGTCATCCACTCGTTTTTTGACACGTGAATATTATTTTTTTTAAATTTAAAATTAAAGATCTTCTTCGATCTTAGATCTATCTTCTTTTCTTTTTTTTATAATTTTATATAATCTTTTAATATAAATTATTATTTTAAAAAAAATAATTTTTAATTAAAAAATAATAATATCCATGTGTCAAAAAATGAGTGGATGACATGATTTTCCGGTCATTCACATTAGTACCGGTGGTCGGAAATGACATGGAGGGGTATATTTCAAACCGGAAAATAGTTTACGGGTAATTTAATTATAAAAAAAGAAAAAGTACCCGATAAAAGAGACCCAAACTACAAGGAAACTGACATATTTAAGCCTAAATAATATATAGAAAAAGCTGGTGAGTTCAGTGCCCCATCCATCACCACCGTCATCACTAGCACCGGCACCGCAACCTCCTCAATCCATCATTAAGGCGAGTGATGAAAAAAGATCGCGCAACCCAAGCTCTCCATTTCCACCTCTAGATCTCGAATCTCTTCTTCTTTTTCGCACTCTTCTCCTAATGGTTACCTCTTGAACCATGTCCATTCTGCCGTCGCAGCCGTAGCCACCGCCACCAACCCCGAAGGTAGGTGGAGGTGGTGTCAAGTCTCAAAGATAAAGAACCATGATAGTGGCTGGTTTTGGTCAATATTTAACTATGGAAGAGTTACAATTAAAAAAGGTAAAGAACCATGGTGGAGGTGGTGGCAAGTTTCAAAGATAAAGAAACATGGCGATGGCTACCACCAATATATAAATAAACTTGTATTTCTTTATCTCTGGTGGAGGGAAGGGTATAATTGTTATTTCCTTAAGCATACCATTTCAATCTTGGCCTTTGATAACATATTATTATAAATCAAAGGTGAAAATTGTATCATGCATTGAATGCATGCTACTCCTTCCGTCCCTAATTATAAGGGTCTCTTAACATTTTTATTTTGTTCTTATTTATAATGCCTTTTTACCAATTTTTAATGAGCATTAATTATTTTTTTCCACAAACACTCCTATTTATTCAACATTTTTTAGATTCTCAATAATACTAATATGGGTAATTTTGAAAATACATATCAAAAGTTCACATTTTCAATACAATTAACTAAATTATTCCATTTTCTTAATGGACGTGAAATTTCTCGAGAGAGCTTATAATTAAGGACGGGTTAGTATCTTTTTTCATGCACTAGAGCCACTGCCAAAAAATACTGGAGATCTGGTTTGACCGCTTGAGGGGAAAAAAATACTCTCTCCGGTTTAAAATATAAGTAAAAAAAATATTTCTCTTGATTTAAAATATAAGCAAAACTAACCAACTTTCTTAAATTTTATTTTATTTCCAATGTCACTTTCTAAAACCATCCCTAGAAAATTGTTATCTTATTTCATTTTTGTTTCATTTTCAATGCAATTTTCCCAAAATACCTCTATTTTTTTATAAATTTGAGAAAATTAAATACAATCAACTAATCTCCTTAATAAACATAAAATTAGTTAGTTTTGCTTATAATTCGAGCCGGAAAGAGTAAGTAAACGAGAAAATAGAAAAATTAAATTTTTTATTTTATATGGTTTGATAAAAAAACGAGCAGAGAAAAATTACTAGAGTAGTTAAAGGTCAACAATACCTTTTTATATTCTCGGTTAATATTTAATTGTTCTATTAAAAAAATACCTTTAAAAAAATAGAATAATTATTTTGATTTTAAATAAATTAATTATTTTTTCATTTCATTTTAAATATC
This sequence comes from Crotalaria pallida, assembly GCA_037953625.1. Lineage (NCBI taxonomy): Eukaryota > Viridiplantae > Streptophyta > Magnoliopsida > Fabales > Fabaceae > Crotalaria > Crotalaria pallida. The sequence goes on from CM075655.1 coordinate 97,145,402, forward strand.
TTTTTAACATAAAAAATTCGTTCTTATATAAATGTTGTTTTAGAAAACCGATATAACATTAATTACTTTTTTATATTTTATCATCGCCTAATAAAAAAAAAAGAGATAATAAGAGAAAAATATACTTCTTTTATTTCATTATTTTGGTAAAAAAAAATAAAACAATTGTCCCAAATTAAAATAAAAATAATAAATGAAAAATGAAAAATCTTGAAATTATATTATATTTATGATGGAGTAAGTCACGAAGGACACATTTAATTATAAAAATATATGATGATCCATTAATTTTTAGGGTATGCTAACAAGTGTCCTTAAGGATACTAAAAGTGGAAAAAATTTATAATTCCAAATTATTTATTCTCTTGAAAATAAAAAAATGCATTTTTCTATAACTTTTAGCAATATTTAATCTCTTAACAAGTATCCTAAGGACACTCTTTAGCATTTTTCTAATTTTTCAATAATTGTACGTTCAATTCTCTATACCTTTGTGGAATATTTGTATAACATGTATTAATTGTAATAATATGAAATTTTGTGTAATAACAATTTGTAATTAATAAGTAAGTCATGCATTATATAAAAAAAAGATAATTTCTTATTTTCATTGACTATTTTGACTTTTACGAAGATAATTGGACACAAAGAATAGTAAATGTATAATTAAAAGAGTATTAATTGACAAATTTAGTAAACACCACGTTAATTTAATTCAAAAAGACACATTAAGTACGTTTTTTAACCTCATGCATTTGAAATTCCAAAATTTATACTCCCTCAGTTTCACTATGTTTGACCTTTTAGATTTGGGCACATAGAGTAAGAAAGAATTAATTATTGTAAGTATTATGTATAGTTTTTCTAAAATACCCATTTTTAATCCTTATTGAAAATTGTAGTAGTATTTAATTTTTATTACATTATATAAAAAAAAGATAATTTCTTATTTTCATTCACTATTTTGACTTTTACCAAGATAATTGGACACAGAGAATAGTAAATGTATAATTAAAAGAGTATTAATTGACAAATTTAGTAAACACCACATTAATTTAATTCAAAAAGACACATTAAGTACATTTTTTAACCTCATGCATTTAAAATTCCAAAATTTATACTCCCTCAGATTCACTATATTTGACCTTTTATATTTGGGCACATAGAGTAAAAAAGTATTAATTATTGTAAGTATTATGTATAGTTGTCTAAAATAGCCATTTTTAATCTTTATTGAAAATTGTAGTAGTATTTAATTTTTATTACATTATATAAAAAATAATAATTTCTTATTTTCATTGACTATTTTGACTTTTACCAAAATAATTGGACACAGAGAATAGTAAATGTATAATTAAAAGAGTATTAATTGAAAAATTTATTAAACACCACATTAATTTAATTCAAAAAGACACATTAAGTACGTTTTTTAACCTCATGCATTTGAAATTCCAAAATTTATACTCGCTCAGTTTCACTATGTTTGACCTTTTAGATTTGGGCACATAGAGTAAGAAAGTATTAATTATTATAAGTATTATGTATAGTTTGTCTAAAATACTCATTTTTAATCTTTATTGAAAATTGTAGTAGTATTTAATTTTTATTAGTAACTGTATCCATTAATTAATGTATAGTGGTTTAGTGATGAGAGAGATGATAAAAGTAGAATTAATGAGGAGTAAGAGAAATGATTGAATGAAAGGTTAAAATTGGAAAGAAAAAATGTTTGTGTATTGAAAATATATAAGGTCAAACAATATGAAACAAGAAGAAAAGGCTAAAAGTCCAAACATAATGAAACGGAGGAAGTATATGTTATATTCTAAAAATAAAAAAATAAAAAAAAACCTCTTATGTTATTAATTATGAGTATTTCTTTTTAACCAGCATTCTTAATAATTAAATATTTTTTAAAACTTTAACAATAATTATTAGAATAATTTTTAAAAAAATATACTCCATCTTTTTTATAAGTTACCGTATGTTATTTTAACGACTCAATTTTTTTTTACTATCAACTACTCCATCTTTTTTATGTGTTATTTTATATGTATTACACATAAATTTAAAAAATAATAATAAATGATATAAAAATTTATTACATTTTGATTAAATTACCATATTTTAATAATGACAGATAATAATAATAAATTTATAAGTATTATATTTTAAAAAATGAATGAAGAACGTTAAAAAAATATAATAGATTATATAATTTCAAAAAATTTTAAATAAATATTAAAATTCCAAAAGTACATATGAGATAAAATAAAATATTTAAAGAAAACATAACTTAGGAACGGAGTATTAAATATTTATCTCTCTAATATATATGACTTTCAATAGCATTCTAAGTAGGATAATTTTCTTAAAGAATGTATTTTCAACTAAAAAAAGGGTTGCTTAACCTCAATTCTTGGGTCGAGGATAAGAGGTTAAAAAATAGAAAAAAAAAAGTATTGAAAACATAAATTTATTAAGTTCCAAATCTTAAATATTTAAATTTCAATACAAAAATATTTTATAAAATCTCTTATCCTCAGCCTTAAGAGCTAAGATGAGATTAAGAAAATCCTTAAAAAATAATGTTTCGTTAATGAATGTCCTTCAGACACTAAGAGCATTTTTCTATGCAAAACTGCATGTTTTATTTGTCCCAAGGCTTTGTTTCGTTAAAGGGATTTTCAGGAGAAGGAATCGGAGAGAAAATAGGGATTTTCTCTTATTTGGTTAAGCAAAGGAAATGACGGAGGATAAAAAATTAGGTGAGACCCACTAAAAAAATTGGGAGATGTTATTAACACTCACTTCATTACTACTGGCACTCAGTTTTTATAAATTTTTGCACTTACTTATCGATATTACCCTTATATTAATACTTTCATTCATATATCTAATATTTGCTCCCATAATCCTAAAAACCTAATACTTAGCCGATTTTACTACTCACACTCATCACCTTCAACCTCTCATCATCAACCATCATAATCATCTTCAACCTCTCATCCTTCTCATCCAATTCCATGAAAATTATTAGATCTAAAATTTGATAAACAATTTTTTCACTCTTGTTACTCATGATCCGTAAATAATTATGTTTTGTACTGAAGTTGTGGCCAAGGCTTGTAACATCCTCAATTTTATTAAAATATAAAATATTTACATGTGTGATTAATTTTCTATCAAAATATCTTTGTAAATAATTATCAAAGTGAATTTTAGTCAAAACATCACCAAAAGATCGTGTCATATCTCATCCGTTAACTGTTGGATCGTGCTCAAATTTGGAGACAAGCTTCCTAACCCTCTTATATTCAAATCCAGTTTGAGGTAATCGATTACCACGACTCCGATGAGCCAACAGTAAGTTGGTTTGAGCACGAATGCTTGAGATTAATCCATTTTTTTCACCACAAATTCGTGTAAATATCAACCTAGCTCTATGCTAGATTGATAATGACACTTTGCATTGGGAGGGATTATTTTATATGTTTGAGTGCTATACACCCTCTAATTCCATGATCAAACACTCAAGTTCTCTGAAACTCGAGTTCTCTGGTGTCCACTGTAACATCCTTAATTTTATTCTAAGTATAATTAGAATAATAAACAACTTAAGAAAATGATAATTATGTTCAAGAATAATTAAGGTGATGAATTATGATTATTTTTCCTGTTAGGAGGTAATTGGATAGTCTTAGCAAAGAATAAGAGGCTGAAAGACGGGAGAAAACGAGCGTTAAAAACGGCTTTTCGGTGTTTTAAATACGCTATATTAGGAAATTAAAAATAAAATATTTACAACTCCAAACACAAATTCCACCGTTGGATGTGAATATTAGTATGTAGGAAAGCTTTCTTTCAAATTTGAGCAAGATCCGATGGGTAACAAAGAAGTTATGGCACTTTGAAGTGCAAAGGAATAAAAGAAAATAAAAAGAAGCAGTGCACTAACCAATTAGTCATTCCACTAACCGGTTAGCACGCATCAAACCAGAAAAAAAAATGGGATCAACCCTCATTTCCCCAAAACGCGATTTCCTTCCCTTCTTCCTCCAAGAGCTCTTATCCCATGACCCATAAACCTTGAAAACTCAAGCTTTTAGTGGCCATAATCATCATCCCCCAAAGTTTCAAGAGATGGATCATCACCCCCTTTTGTTGAATCTCTCCGTCTCGAGGCTTCTCTCTCTCTAGGGCAATCTCTCTCTCTCCATGGCAATCTCTCTCTTAGCTTCATCACCTCCAACAAGTTCTTGGTAAGCTTGAGCAAGGTTATCACTTTCCTTTCCTCCTTGTATATGAGATCATCATCATCATCTCTAATCTTGTCTTCTCTTTTGCTATTATTGAGGTTATTGCTTTCCCTCTCTCTTGATCCACTCTCTCCTTCAAGAAAGGTGCTAGAATATCAACCTCATCGTACTGTGGCTTCTAATTGCTCTCCGGCTTGTCTCCAGACCACCACCATCATCGCTCGTGCCGCCACTGCTGAATCGAGTTAAACCGTCACCGGGGTCTGAGCTCGTCGTGGTGCTCCTTGTTAGCTGTCATGTCGTGAACTATTCGGGTAAAGATTGATCGAACCGATGTCGTTTAATTTGAGACCGAGTTTGTGCAATTTGGTGGAGTGTGAAAGGAGTTATACTCCTGCAAAGTTAGGTGCTTAAATCTAAAATTCAGAATTTCAGATTCGTGAAGCCTTGTTCTTTGAGTTCGTGTGGTAAGCTCGAGAATCCTTTGAGCTTCAAACTTGTTTTATTTTCAAGTTAACATATCCTATTTTATGTTTTGACCAATTTCCCCAATTTTTCATGTCAATTTCATGACCAAAAACTCTGGTGAAGTCAGCTCACCAAAGTTGTTTTGGTTGGGGTTGCAAGCTATAGATTGAGTTGTTTTCCAACCAAATCCAATCCTTTCAGCCTCAAATCTATTCAATGACTTCAAATAGGTATGGGAGATTTCATTCATATCGCTAGGATTAATGTTTGAAGGTTTGTGATGATATATGAGCCTATTATGCTAAGTATAAACCATGACAAGGTTGCTTGGTTTGGAGACCAAGACAACCCATGGTTCTTGATGAAAATCTTGACTTAAGCAAGTTTAATTGATGAATATGGGTTAATAAAATACTGAGATTTGATGATTGTGCAAGGGAATTAGATTTCACATGTCAAGTTGTGTTTTATGTTGATTATGCACTTGGTGGAAATTGATTTATGAATTGGTGATTCTTTGATGATATGAGTGTGTTAACATGTGTAATATTATATGTTTGAATACTGTTGAGTGTTGGTTTTGGGTTAGGAGAAGTGCATCAAAGATTGGGATGTCAAAACCTCAATTATGTGTTTTGTTTTCTGCAGGGTAATCGATTACCTAACCCTGGTAATCGATTACCAGGTTGATCTGTACACAGAACTGTGAATTTTTCGTGGTAATCGATTACCACCCCTTGGTAATCGATTACCCTGTGTCCTGAAGTGTGAATTACCAATTTTTATGACACTTAGCCTTAGCCAAACTTCTTTATTGACTTTGGGAATGATATTTATGAATATTTAAAGTGATGAATGTGATGGAGAATGATTTTGGACTATGATAATTGGAGATAGAGTAATGAATATCCCAACGATTTGTGTAAGTGTAATATGAGATGTAAGTTTAATGATTGTTGAGTTTGATAACAATCATTTCAAAATAATTCCTAATAAAAGTGGAATGCGATGATGCAAATAATTGAATAAAATTAAAGTCAAGAATGAATAAGAATTCATTCATGCATGGTGTGGTATGAAGGTCGAGCCTGAAAGAATTCAAAAGGTACGAGTATTTTATAAGGAAATGAGTATGAGAAATGTGAACTGAGTATAAGGAACGTACACAAGAATGATGAGAATCCCGGTATATCGTGTTCGGTGGGAACGAGCCTGGTGCGAATATGGGAATATTCGTAGGCGATATACTACTAGAATCCCGATCTTATCGTGTCTTGTGCGAAGAGACCTGGTGTGAATAGGACGCTATTCATAGGCGGTAGATCAAGAGATCCCGATATACTGTGTCCTGTAGGAAGAGGCCTGATGCAGATAGGATGCTATCTGTAGGCAGTATGTAACACCCCGATTTGGCAACTTGAAAACATATTTCCTTTTTGTAAAATGCAGTGAAAATATGGGCCAAATTTTTTTTATGTATATATATATATATATATATACACATGTAATATAGGCAAGTAACATGAGTGTGAGAACCGTTTAGTTTCCAAAACTCTTTTGACTTTAAAATTGTTGTTCTCACGTCTCATGTTAAACTTCAAGTCCCAAACCGAGATGTCACAAGATACCACACTTTGAAACTTGCTTCTTTTAATATCATTTGCATCGGCCCTTTTTCTTTCACAACTTAATCATTGATATCAATTAAAAACATACTTCATAAACATAAGTCTGGGGTTACGTGTTGGTACTGCAATGATAACTAAGTAAATACAGGGAAACATGATACTTCTCATAAAATAAAAGCACTACCACCAGGCCCACTAAGCTGAAGCTGAAGGATCCACACTAGGATCAAACTCGTACACCTCAGCCTCCGAGTCGTCTAATTCCTCATCAGGATCTTCCTCTGGTTCGTCCTCTTGCATAGCCTCAAAGGCCTCATCCGGTAGATCATCCAAAGTCTCGTCCAACTCCTCTAGCTCCTCGGCCTCGGGATCAATCCGTGCAGGCAAAGGCATCGGATGCCCACCATGATAATCAGCTGGTCCACCAGTCTGTAAGTCCGAAAGCACAAAGCGGCAGGTGCGGGTATCAGGTGCTGTTCCTTGCAGAGTATGGTTGGGGTCGAAGATGCGAACCTCAGTGACTCCACGCCACTCCCAACCTCTATAGTTAACTTCCCATATTCCTTCATCTCGGATATCGAAGGTGAACTTAGCAGGATCCATAGGCTAAGGGGTTTACAACATATAAACAAGCACACAAAACAGAATTCTAGAGAGAGTAAGTATTCCTAAGCAATTGATGCCAACAGTGTGGAATTACAATAGGCAAGATATTAAGAAATAATAATAACATATAAACAAACAACATATAAAAGCATTCTCATAATTTACTATCATCATCAATCATCCAAGTTACTTATTCTTATCGATATCATTACTTTCTTTTCTCAAATCTCTTATCATATCATATCACGTTCAATGATTCTCATATCCATTTTTCACCTCATCTCATATACTTTTCCATTCTTTTATTCTTAAAATCACATCATCTTCCCCTTTAGTATAAAAAGACTCCCCAATGGAGGCTCCATATTCTCCCATTTCAAAATGGAGCCTCCATATTAAAAGTTATCAAATGCTGAAAATCTATGCTGCCACATGTCGTGCTATTGAACTCTACAACTGCCATTGTTTCCACACTAAAAAACTACTCAACTGCCTTGCAACTTATAAATCCCAAAGCACATTACAACATACACTGCCTGATTCAGAAAGATAATACCAACCCATCATCTTCCCAAAACTTCACTTTATGGATGCACTTCCTTTCTGCACTTCACCACGGTCTGCAACAAGACAAATAAGTAGCAATAAGTGCCGAGGATTCCACAGCAGAAGTTTCAAGCATTAGAATCCGTCTAAAATCATTACTTAATGTAATATAACTTTGGAATTCTATGCCTTTTTCAGAGGTAATGTTGTACACTCCACTCCATTTCATTCACTCTTTGGCAAACAAAAAGTGACGACAACGAACATATTGAACACATTTTTAGATTGTATTATATAGGTTATAGGATAGCATCTATCGATATTTTTAATTAACTTATAATCCTTCTTTATATATAAAAACCTATCCTATTGGAGTTTTCTCATTCACTCTCATTCAAATCCTACATTCTTATTAAAAGTTGGAGTATCCAACACAATAGAGGCATCCACATGTCCTCTTTTCAATTCATTTTCAAATTTAAATTTTGAAAAACACGTTACAAATTCCAATCAAAATTAAAAACCGATTATGTAGAACTGTGCTATGTGCAGTTTTTTCTTATTTAAAAACTGATTATGTATAACTGTGCTATGTGCAGTTTTTCTTATTATCATTCATTTATGTTTTTTCTTTTCTTCAATTACAATCCCTCCTTCCCTTTAACCCTTTGGCATTTCAGGATCTCGAATCTTCATTCCCCAATGGTGCGATTTTTACCCCTTTTCTCTCTTTTCGAGATTTCTTTAAAATTAAAAATAATTAATAAATTGTAAGGTTATTCAATTCGAATTTATCTCCATTTTTCGTTTAATTATGCATGCTTTCGGTAGATTCTATGGCAAAGGCAGCACTCGACAATGTAAAGATTATATCTTTGATTTTTTTACCTCATCTGGGTCTGCCATAATTAAAACATAAACTTTAGCTTATTGGAACCAAATGTTTTATTTCTCTTTTTGTTTTTTTTTTCATCTTTATTTGGCGGAGGGTAAAGTTTCTGCTTTAAGATTTTCTTTGGGGATTGGACTTTTTGTTTCGCGGTTGGCGGCTGTACTATGAGGGAAGGGTAAGTAGAGAGCATTGGAATAATATCTATGTAAAATTATTATTTTTTTAATTGTTGATGATGTGTCTGGAGAAACTTTAGAATTTCATTTGTCATTAAAAGAAAAAGATATATCCGTAAACTGCTAGCATGATGACGTGGATTTCTATCATATCGAATGAAATATGTGCTTCTATGGATATTTAGTTCTTAGGCATATAAGTATCTATGTTGACTTGCTTATAATTTTGCATGTTAATGGAAGTTTTAGTTTCTTTTTTACCTTCATTTTTAATTTGGAATCTTATATATATATATATATATATATATATATATATACACTTTTATTTTAAATTTTTTGGGTTTTTTCGCTATAACTATGGGTACATGAAATTTTTTATTAAGTTAAGATTATATCTTAAATCTGAATTATTGACCGATCAACTAAATTTGTTGAATAAAATAATACATAGGATTTACCATCCATTTAATAGCCTTTTCTTTATTTCTTGATTTCATATTTTCAATCTCCATCGCCTATTATTAATTCTATATGTTCTTGAATTTTGAATTTGATCATTTGGGTTTTCAATAAAATATTTTATGTTTAGCAATAAATAATTGGTGATAATTCAATTCTTCAACCCAAAAGGATTATCAATTATTAGAACTACTAAAGTAATCCAATGGTGTGGTGGACTCGGTCTAGCCGAGGTCCTCAGACGACCTCGCCAAAGTCCTAAGGACCCTTCAGGAAGCCTTCTGAGCGCTTGGCCGAGCTCAGTGCTCAACGGCCGAACAGACGCCAGATACGGGCCGACCTCACTCCCCAACTCAGGCCCGACGTCCAAGTTCAACACCTTCCCAAGTCCGACACCTAGGACATGATGACGTCTCCCTTCTTATCCACAAGGACATTTCACCACCTTATCCGCAAGGATAGCCTATCCACTCACAGCTCAGTACAGGCTGGCCCTACTTGGGCCTAAAGCAAGCCCATTAGGGCAACCAGCCCCCTATAAGTAGCTCCGTACTACATGGGGCTCAGGTACGTCCTCTAACCCTAATTGCCATCCTCACACACCAGTGATTAGGGTTGCTTCCTGGCTCTTTTCCTTAGCCACCTGAGGACTTCCCCCAAACATCACATATCAACCCTAGACAGAGGCTCCTTTGAAGGTCATCTCCTATACCCTTGGAGGTCCTCACTGTCTAGGACATCACATTGGCGCCGTCTGTGGGAAAGATAAACTTCAACCCCACCCAGAAGATTCTACCATGTCTGAAGAACAGCCAGTCTAGAGGAGAAGGAGGGGGCGTCCAAGGAGGGTGCCGTCAACTGAGGACCTGCGCCTGCATCTCGAAGCCAACAGGGCAGCGAGGTCCTCACCGCCACCCCCTCCACCACCTCCACCTCCTCACCGCCACCTCCTCCACCACCTCCACCTCCTCCCCCGCCACCTCCGCCAACAGAATTCACCCACACCCACAGTGGACCTTATACCATCCACACTGGAGATACTACAAATCCAACCCAGCTTCTTGGCGGAGGTCGGCGCGTGCAGCTACGCTCTGAGCTCGGAGAAACCAACACTGAACAGTATCGCCACCGCGGCGAACGTGCTCACTCCATCAGCACAACACACCGTTCCCACTCTCGACAGTCTACGCTCTCTCGGGATGCTGAACTCTTATCCTTGATGAGACAGCAGATGAGAATCGTAGAACAACAAGGTAAAGCTATTGCAGATCTCCAACAAGTTGCCATGCAACGTTTAGCTGAACGAGCTGTGGTTCAAGCTCCAGCCCCAAACTAGTTCCCCCCACCACCCCCTCCACCTCCCCTTCCACCACAACCTTCGTTAACTCCACAAACCTTCGCAACACCACACACGACCGTCACACAACTTACCCTTCCCCCTGACCAGCAACAACCTGAGGTGGATGATTCCCACCCTGGGCATCCCTTTACTCCTGTCGTCATGGCTTATGAACCACCACCTGGGTACCTCGGGCCCAGTAACATCCCCAGATACAATGGCCTCACAGATCCTCAGGAACATGTCCTTTCTTACGCGGGAGCTGTGAATTTTCACGGGGGAGGAGATCGGCTCAAGTGCCGAGCTTTCTCCATGACCCTACAGGCCCCAGTCCTTTGGTGGTACTCAACGCTTCCTAAAAATTCTGTCAACAACTGGGCAGAAATAAAGCGCGTCTTCCTTAACAGATACACGGCTAGCTGTGTGCAACCCAGGTCGGACCACACGCTAGCGACAGTGACCCAGAAACCAGAAGAATCCTTACGGGCATACTTGCACAGGTTCCACAGCGAATCCAGCTCGGTCCCAAATCTGTCTCCCGAGGTGGCGGTTCTCCTTTTGACCCAAGGATTGGCCGAAGGAGGATTCAAAGATTCACTTATTGGAAAGCCACCAAGGGACATGGCCGAACTGAGACAGAGATCAAACAAATACATCAATCTCGAAGAATTCAACAAGGGACAGTCGAGCAGGCTGGAAAATGCTTAAGCCGCCTCGCAGAATACCCTGCCCCGAGGTCGTCCTCGTGGCAACAGGGATGAAAGAGAAGGAAGAACAGACCCGGGGGACCGAGGTTGGTCCCACACCGACCAACAAGAGGACCGCCGACGTCCATACATCACCAAATATGACTCTTACACCCCCCTGACGGTCCCACGGTCTCAAGTCTGGAGAGAGACCATGCAGACCGAACTCAGGAGTGTACCTCGCCCCCCCTTTCTCAGAAATCAAAACTATGTTAGGGACAAATCCAAATACTGCAATTTCCATGACGGGTACGGCCACCATACCGATCAATGCACCTGGCTCCGGGATGTCATTGAGGATATGGTAAGAAGAGGCAAGCTGCAGCAATACGTCCGGGAAGCAGTGGAAAGACGAGGCCGAAGAAGGTCTCGCAGCCCGGACAATGATAAAGGGAAAGCCAAAGCCGACCCGTCCCTAGAGAAGAAGGAAGAGGAACCATCGCGGGTGAACATGGTCGTAGTTCAAGACCTAGACAAGTCGCCAGAGAACTTCCGAGTAGAAACCATCTCGGGAGGCTTCGCTGGTGGCGGAGAAAGGAGGGCGGAAAGGAAAAGGCACATCAACCAAGTTCTCGCTGTCCATCACAAACCCGTTGGCAAAAAACCATCTCGGAATGTGCCTATTATTTTTTCCGACCAAGATATGGAAAACGTCATCCCAGATCACAACGATCCTATGGTGATAACGGCGTTAATTGGCAATTTTGAGGTCGCCCGAGTCTTCGTTGACCAAGGAAGCTCGGCCGACATTCTCTTTCTGCACACGTTCCAAGCTTTGAAGCTGAGGTCCGCCGACCTCATAGGATTTGAAGGTAATCTCATCAGCTTCACAGGTGAGGCAATTCGCCCCCTGGGAGCCATTCATCTCCCGGTGACCCTAGGCAACCAGCCTTCAGCCAGAACGGAGATCATCAAATTTCTGGTAGTTGACTCTGACTCCCCGTATAATGTAATATTGGGACGAACCTGCCTACAAGCTTTTGGGGCAGTGGTCTCGACAGTGCACTTGGCAATGAAGTTCTTCGGATCAGATGATAAGGTTGTTACGGTCAAAGCTGACCAAGTGAAAGCCCGGCTCTGTTACAATGCGAGCCTACGGGAGGGAAAGAAGAAGCAAAAAGAGTTCATCGATCCGACACTATCCAAGGGAAGAGTCTTATTGGTCGAGGTTTAGTCCGAACGAAATATCCATATGTCCCCCCCTCATGAAGAGCGGGTGGTAATTCCCCCTTTCACCTCTCTCCCAAGCCAAGATGCTATCATGAATGACAAACTCCTCCAAAAAATCCAAAGTGAAGTCAACAGAAATCTCTTCTCTCTTTCAGTCCTCCCCTACCCCCTGCACGGGGAGAACTTTCTCCTTCATCTAACTCTCACTAACCCCGCTCCCCGTTCGGTACATCTCCGAATTGAGGGCCGAGGTGAACTTCTTGCCCATGCTTTCAGCCGAGCTTTTCAGACCCCCAAGTTCGGGTGCTTCAAGAGGGAAATGTACTCACTCTTCAACATTACCAACAATCTCGGCAGCCTCTTCTTTCAGCTCACCTCAGAGGACCATCACAAGGAAATCCGACAAGATGCTCCTGGTCCGAAGAAGATAGCGATGAAAGAGCCAGCCGACTATGACAAGAAAGCAAAGCAACCCGGGTCATCTGAGTCCGATCACCTCGCCCCCCGAGGATCAGACATCGGCCCTAACGGCCAGAAAAGCGGGAAATGAGCTCGAGATCAGTAATCCCCAACAGAGGCAGTCTAGAAACATACTCTGGGTAATTACCAAGCTCAAGGAATCCCGAAACTTCACAACACTGAGAACCTGTTTCAAATAGGTTTACCTCATATATTTCGGCAGTCACCAGCATCCTCATCTCAGGAATTCAAATTCAACTTCCTTTAATTTCCATTATTGTTCATGTTTTTTTTAATTTCCATTGTGAGATATTCACCTTTCAAAAGAAAAAGCAATGTACTCGTGACTACAATTAATGAAAAGTACAAACTTGCTCATACTCAAGTGCAACAGTCTAATATACGTACGTACTAGCTTCTCATTTAGCACTAGCCACCTAAATGTTGCATGGCGCTATGCACAGCCAACGTCTTCTAGATAAGATCGGCTCATATGCACAGTGTACAAGGGACACCCGGTAAAGAATAGACTGCTGTGAAATGTTTTCACATAGCTTCACTCAGCACTCTCTTTTACATCGGGGCCGAGGACACCCACCTCGGCTAAGGTGGGTAGATCCAAGCTCCCTACCGTATGCACTTATATACAGTACCTTTATTCAGAGGGACACTTATAAGATTACTGCACTTACTGAGTCGTCCGATCTATTAATATACTATTTCAAACACCAATGATTAGGTACAAGTTCTCTTAGGTCCGATCAAGCCGAAATACAACAAGTTGGTAAAGGACTTGTATTCTCAAAAGTAGTTTTACTTCTAAAACGGCCTCGGTTACCATATGTATGCGACAAGTTAAAGCAAGAACTTGCATAAAAGTTCCAGCATGCAACAAGTTTCAAACACTTGCATCCTTTCTTGAAAATCTTCCTGATGGCCACCTAATCAATCGTGGTCCGCACCGAGGTCGAATGAATAAACATGCAACAAGTTGGTTAAGAAAAACTCGCGTTCATGCAACGAGTTGAAGAAGAGGCTTGCATAACTCCGACCCCGGACATAGTGCATGTGCAACAAGTTAGAGTAAGAACTTGCATAAATATGACAACATGCAACAGGCCAAAACTGCGGTAAACTTGCATTAAAAAGAAAAGTTGTATAATAAGCAAAACAGAATCCCACATTGTCAAACATGTTATAAAAGAACATAGACAAATCATAAGCTGCCCAGCATAAGGGACTTAAGCTGCATCATCCTCAACGTCAGAAAGGACGACCGAGCGCGGGTCGAACTCCTCATCCATCCTCTCAACTAAAGGGTTGGGCAGATTCTCCTCAGGCTGGTCCAGGTCAACCTCGGCTCCACCCCTGTCATAGTCAACCATCTTTCCATTTTCCACTCCGAATCCGGCAAATGCGCCGACGTACCGAATTCGGAGCCCCTGATTCATATGAAGAATCTGCTCAACCGCGCTGGTGAAAACTTTGCTGGCCACCCTTTCAAGGTCGAAGTCCGACTCATGTGCTGCCACCTTATGCTTAAGAGCTTGGGCAGCCCTCTTTTTCAGCAGACTCCTAACCCTTTCCACCTCGACAAGGCCCTCCTGCCGACCAGCCTCCTTCGCATCTGCTTTGGCTTGGGCCAAATCTTCTTCATGTCTTTTTCGGAGCTCCTCCATTTGTCGGCGGTGCTCCTCCTCAGCCTCAGACAACTTTTGTTCAGCTGACCTTTGGCAACTCTTCAGTTCTTCCACTTCGGCCGCCATAGCCGACCGAGCTTTTTTCTTAGCAGGCGAAACACCGTCCGCCACATCGTCAGCCACCTCGGCCAACACATTAAACATGGTGGTGGCCCTTTTCAATTGGCAAGCCATTTCTTCCGCTTTTTTCTTCCACTCCGCACCCGACATTTTGACAAGAGTGTCTTTCAGTGAAGGTTTGGCAAGGGTAGATGGCAGCCTCGGTTGAGTTCCAGTGCTTGGAGGCGGCACATCAGCAACAAGGGCTACCTCGGTACTGGGACTTGGCGAGGTAGGAGGAGGAGGGGAAATAATAACGGCAGGCGGGGTAGGATGGAGGGGACCAGAGTCGGCCGAGAGCGTATCAAAGGATACCTCGGACGACATGGCGTCAGCAGAAGGAACCTCGGACTTCTTCTTCCTCCGAGCTTCTAAAGCAGCTTTCAGAGCCCTGGAGGACATCTCTGACCAATGTTCTTCTGCAAAAAAAAAAATTTATTATCAGTATAAGAGAATTGGAAAAAAACGTACAAGTATAAGAACAAAAGTAACTACCAATCTTCGTCAAGACTTCGTTGTCAAGACACTTTATGAAAACTCCAACATCAAGTTGGATTTTCCGAGCGCGATATTCTGTCTGAAAATGGTGAGCTGTTACAGACTCGTCGGCATCTAGTACTACACCCGACCACCTTTGCGGTGTACTGGTATGGCGACTAAAGAACTCGGAGGTCCACTCCAAAGGGAATTTCGGTCCCGTCTCGGATCGAAACCAAGGCAGTCCCGCTCCAACGTATTTGTATTTAAAAAATCTCGGTTTAAAATGCTTCCAAGATTCAGAGAACATGCCGAACAGCCCACAATGAGCTCGGGCTTTGGCCGACACCCAAAGACGACCAGTGACCCCGTCCTTATTGCTGACGAACGGGTTGTACATCCACAAAAATAGTCGAACTGTGCACACCAAATGTCTGGCTCCGCAGTACTTTTGGAACGCTCGGAGAAACGACCAAGTATTGGGATGAAGTTGGGAAGGGGCTAGTCCGAGCTCGTTTAAGACCCTCATCTCCAGGTCGGTGAACGGAAGGGTCACGCCAAGATTGTGAATCAGGTCGGCATAAAAAAGAAAAGAGTTATTGTCAGTCCGGCTGCATATCCTGTCATTGGCCGAACAGGGGAGCACTTCGTAAGAGGTCCCGGCGGTGTCCCCTGGGCAAGGCAGCACGGCCCTCCTTACATCGGCAAGCTTGTCCTCGGAGCAAAGGCTGGACTGAATTCCTTTGGGCTCCACGTCAACCCACTCATACTGATCGGCGTCGAAAGGTGCGGGGTAAAGTTCAGGTCGACGGACGCACTTCCTGAGCGGCATGGTACCTGTGGGAGAACAGGGAAGCTCGGTATTAGTCTTACGGGTTACAAAAAATAACCCCCCCGGAGAACACCCTGGAAGTAGTTCCGAGGGGCGAGCATCTCCCCTCTACCACAGGCACCCCTCGTTCGTACATTCCCTCCTTCTCCATCCTCTCGAAGTCGGCACGCTCCCTGCCGCCAACAAACTCAGCCCAGGCGTACTGCCGTATCCACTCTCTCTTCTCCTCCCAGTCCCGAGGATAGACTACCTCAACGGGATCAACCTCCAGAACCCGCCTCTCGTACTTTTGCCTATACTCCCTTTGGCGACGGAACGCCTCGTCTACCTCCGTAGAGGAACAGGACGAGGAGGAAGAGCCGTCCTCCTCCTCACTGCTGCTAGATGACAGGGAAACTACCCCAGCCCACTTCCTAAACCATTCCCTACTCATACTGAACCCAATCTACTCTTGTGGATTTCTGAAAAATAAACAAAAAACATGAATCAAAAACTCTCCAAAAGCCTCAAAACGTGACTAACCCCCCAAAAAAAAGCCAAACCCCAGGAATGAACCCCAAAATCAAAATACCCGAATTCAGAAAAATCCCAAACCCCAGCGCTACTCCCCAAAATCAGAGCTACAAAACCCAAGGGAAGAACCCCACCGCCATGAAAATAGACACCAAAAACCAGAAATCCTAATCCCCCACCGTGTAAACTGCGGAGCAGTAAACGATAAAGCAGAAGCCAGAGAGCAGAAGGAAACAGAAATGAAAAAGAAAAAGCAAGCGTAACAGTACCTTGGGAAGAATGGAGCAAAGGGAATCGGAAACTTGAAAAGTGAAAAGAGTCACTGCTGAAGAAGAAGAAGGCGATAGGCAGAGGAGAGGGAAATATCTCTGTGAAGAGGGAAAGGAAGTTTTCTCTCTTTTTCGTAGGAGGAGCAAAATGTTCGAGGGAGAGAGAAGGGGAAGCGGCTTCCTAGGATAGAGGGGGAAGAAAAACCGCTTTCCCCCTCAAATTTGAAGTTTGGGCCTAGCCCAAAAAGCCCAAACCAGCGTACTGCCACAAACATTAAGACACGTGGCGCACAGCAGCGGAAATTATGGACCTCGAGCAACGTCACAATGATGGCGACGCTTCGAAGGTCGCGATTTCTGACACGTGTCAGATCCGGTAAAAGCAAATGTCACTTCGGTACTGCAAAGTAGACAGCTGTCAAACCCGCTCCGTTATAATGAAAGGACGTCAGAGACAGCTGGATCCAACGTATCGACAACTTATCGTCTGAACTCCCTAGAACCTCGGAACAAGGCTCAGTTGGCCTTGACCGAGCTGGGGGGCTTATATGTGGCGAACTCGGCCCTAACGAGGCGGGCTTATGAGGTGGACTTGGGAAAAGGTCCTAAACCAGAACCTCGGAACAAGGTTCAGTTGGCCTTGACCGAGCTGGGGGGCTTATGTGGTGGACTCGGTCTAGCCGAGGTCCTCAGACGACCTCGCCAAAGTCCTAAGGACCCTTCAGGAAGCCTTCTGAGCGCTTGGTCGAGCTCAGTGCTCAACGGCCGAACAGACGCCAGATACGGGCCGACCTCACTCCCCAACTCAGGCCCGACGTCCAAGTCTGACACCTTCCCAAGTCCGACACCTAGGACATGATGACGTCTCCCTTCTTATCCACAAGGACAGCTCACCACCTTATCCGCAAGGACAGCCTATCCACTCACAGCTCAGTACAGGCTGGCCCTACTTGGGCCTAAAGCAAGCCCATTATGGCAACCAGCCCCCTATAAGTAGCTCCGTACTACATGGGGCTCAGGTACGTCCTCTAACCCTAATTGTCATCCTCACACACCAGTGATTAGGGTTGCTTCCTGGCTCTTTTCCTTAGCCACCCGAGGACTTCCCCCAAACATCACATATCAACCCTAGATAGAGGCTCCTTTGAAGGTCATCTCCTATACCCTTGGAGGTCCTCACTGTCTAGGACATCACAAATGGTAATTTTTTGTTGAAATCTCCCAAGATAGTTAATTAAGAAACAAATAACCTACCCGTGCATTGCACGGGCCAAAAACTAGTGATATTATACAATCCATCTTTTCTTATTTAAGTCTTATGAATTCGTATCCATCAATGATGCGGGGGAAATTAATCATCATTGAGGAGATCGCTCACTACAGTTAGCACACACGTCTACATCTCCTCGGTAATCCACCCAACCTAGTCGGAAGCAAACAGGAGTACATGACCTTTACCACGCGGGCACGACAGCCGTCTCAACAAATGGCTCCAAGCCAGGAGAACTGTAGAAAACTCGGGTACAGTCTCAAATCAATTCATATTATATCAAATAATCAAGGCTCACTGTAGAAAACTCGGGTATAGTGGCAATTCAAGATGCCCCGTTCCAGTCCCTCTCACTGCTCAAGATTTGCAATCTAGGGGGCGACAGTACTATTCTAGTCTGCAATGCATAACTTACCACGGCTTTGGAAACAGTCCTTACCACGTTAGTATACCACATGTGGAGTTTGTTCTGCCTAGAAAGTACTCAAGACTTCTTGACGTTTCACCGTCATTATCCTCCCCTAATGCAATCTCCACCTGAGTATCCGCAGATACTCATGGTACCTTCCTCTCCACTACTTCGATATCACACTCATAACTCACCACGTTAATCCAAGTCTTTTAAAAGTCTTTTAATATTTTAGTTAACGCTTTAATCCTAAGGTCGGCTCATCCTTAGTACATCCCTTCGACGAGTCCCGACCACTAAACGATTACTCGCTTTTCCTCATCGCAGCACAAAGCTTGAACATCACATATTCCTTTCACTTTCCATAGCCACTTGGCATCACAGCACATCGAACCGTTCCCGCAGGAAAATCTCGTGAATCTCTTGCATCCTCTTGATACTTTGCAATCATCATCCTCCAAGAGTCCTCGAGCACATCTCAGCATCATCAGCGAAATCTCCATATCACAAGCACGATCTCAGCATCATTGCTCCAATGGAATATTCTCAAATCTCCACACTTATCAACTTTCCTTAAACTTTCCGATCAATCTCAAGTCTTATTAATTTCTCTTTCCTTTCAAGTTCACATTTCTCGACATCACATGATCTTTTCCAAGACAGTGTAACAATTCTTCTTATATCTCTCCCATCGTAAATCTCATCAACATTATTCTTACCATCATTATTATCATCAACATTATTCTCATGATCATTAATTTCATTATCAATATTTTCATCAATAATAACTCAGATCTCATCATGCATAATAATTTCTTTATTAAATAAACAACAACGTACTAACATTCAAACATCAACATATAAACTCATCACATAATTTCACGTGGTCTTTGTCTCCTTCACACAGGTGGCCACACCACAATACAATTGCCACTGTTCTACTGACTCGGAACCACTAAGTTTCGACTTTTGAGATGGTCGAAACAACTTAATATGTTACCTAAATACCACGGTGTTTGGGGAAACTTCTCTCTCACCTCTAACGTCGGCAATATCCAATGAGCTCCTTGAATTCCAATGTGATGCTCGTATCTGCTCCTCGATCGTTACTGACAACTCAAATAGTTCTCTCTCGTTAAAGTCATTCTCATACGACCATTTCGAAAACAAAACAACATCATCAAAACTTTTTATTTGAAAATAGAGTATTCTCTTTTTCTCCATAATTTGAAATCAACCTTGATTTAAATTCACAATCATGATCAAGTAAAACATTTGTTTAGTAACATACTTAAAAATTTAAAACACACAATACTCTTTTCAAACACTCGCTTCTTAAAATAAAATGTAAATAGTTTCTTGACTCCTTCAAAGGCCACATTTATCTTAAGGGTTTTCATATACGAATCACCCTTAAATTAAAATCATACACTTCCCTAATCACATGAAAATCTTTTCAAAGCAATACTTTTTCAATTAATCAAATCACTTTACTCACTCCATTTTCTTCAAAACCGAATCAAAGAAAATAACACAAGGGTTAAGTTATTAACCATTTAAAAATACTAACCATATATACATTAAATCACTCTTATTCTTTTTCTTAAATTCTTATAATCATTTTCAAACACACATATTTAGCATTTCAAGCCACTCACAATCCATACATCACTTTTACACTCATCATGCATGTACATAAAATAAGAATCAAGCACAAACTCCCATTTTTCTATGCATGGCCGAATCTCATCATAAATAAGACAAGGTTTTCATTCACAATTTTCAAATACTAATGATTAATAACATTTGAACAAAATCATGCACATATGAAAAATAACTTTTTAAACACATTATCCTACTTTGAACATCTCAACCGAAATGATGGTTAAAGAAAAAGAATATCCTTACTTAAAATCATGCTAACGTCTTTCAAATCAATTAGTTTTATCTTTAAATCAACATGCAAAGGAAAATTAATTTATTTCTTTTATTTCTTGACCAAACCGAATTGGGTATAGAAAATGATTCAAACTCTTAATAATATAATATATATATATATATATATATATATATATATATATATCAAATCCATTTTATTTATTCAAGCCAAACTCAAACCAAAGCACATAAAGAAATAAAATGACTTGAATTAAACTTATTTCAAAACCGAATGGAGCATGAAAATTACTTCCAAGTTTTTAAACAAAAGTTTAGACTCACATAGGTTTAAGATCCATAAATCCATCAATAAAACACACATGCAAAACAAAATGAACTAACTTTGATATTTATGATAGTAAAACCGTGAGCTCCACACCAAAACTTAACAATCTTTAAATTGAGTTTCTTTAACTAATTTCATCACAATAAAATCAAGGGTCATATCAAGATCTTTATCTTTCAAACCTTTAATGATTTCATGCATGTACTTCAAATCCTTAAATCAAATAAATTTCATCATGCATGTAACTTAAATAATGATCAAACATGATTTTCTACTTTCCCTAGGCTTGGCCGAATGACATCATGCAAAAAAAGCAAGATCTTTTGATTTTCTTTTCACATGCAAAGTTAAAACTCCAAGATCAAATCATGTTCTTATTTATGCAAAACTTTTAAAGCATCATTTTCTTTCTCAAAGCACCAACCGAATCATCATCATCATCATTTACACAAAATCTTGTTTCAAATCACTAAAAATCATTTTTAAGGCTTGTTAATCTTATTTTCTCCTTAAAACCGTGACATGCATCAAGGAAAAACCAAGTCTTTACACTCAAAATCAACATGCAAGACTCAAACTTCATGCTTTATCAAAGATCAACCATAAATCGTGACATGCAAGAGAAGATCAAGCCAAATAAATAATTCTAAACACAAATCTTAATCAAAACCATGATGAAGAAGAATTACAAATTAAAGATCAAAACTTTCAAGCACCAATAATCATGATCAAGGCTTAAGAATAGCATGCATGTCATTTAAACTTCAAGATCATAAAGAAAACAAACACATGCATCACAAACTTTAGGTTCAAGCAAAGTTTATCATAGAGTCCTTTACAATACAAGATTATATACACTTAAAACTCTTCAAAACTCAAACAACTACCTTAAACTAAAACTTCAAGCTTCAAGATATCCCCCTCTTTCTCCTAGGGTTTTTGCTTCGGCCTCCTCTTCCTTTGGGTTGATGGGTGATTTTCTTTTTGGTCTTTGAAAGAGGAAGTGTGTAAGGAAAGAAATCAAGGGTGCTAGGTCAAGGAGTTTGGATCTTCACTCTCCCTCTCCTCTTCTCCTCTCTCGGCCTCACTCTCTTTCTCTATAGGTCTCAAGAACTTGATGTTGCTCTTGGACCAAAGTGTGTAGAAATGTGAAGAAGGAAATGAGTTGGAATGAAAAATGAAAATGAAGAAATGTATTAGCCAACTCTTCACACTCACACACGGTTTATATAGGCAATGGCTAGGGCATAGGATTTTTCCTCTTCTAACCTCGGTTTAGGGTGCAAGTTCAAGGGCAATTTAGTCCAATCTAATTGTTGCATGGAAAGGGTCTTATCTTGGTGAGACATAATGGAGTGATTCAAGGAGGAAGTCATTTCATGCATCATGACACTCACCACCCCACACTTCCTACTAATTTCCATTTGAATCTCACTTTCTTAATTCCCAAGGAAATAAACTCCACTTTGGTTCTCTTGGGTTCCCACATGGCCGAATATACACACAAAGGAGGGAATAATATTTCCTTTCATTTTGTTAATAAAAAACCATTACAAGCACATAAAATTAAATAATGGAATCTCTTAAAAATTCAATGCATACATCTAACACACAATCAAACATAGCTACAATACTGTAGGGCATTATATTTCTTAAAATCATACATCATACACACACTTATATGCACACCAAGTCATGCACTCATTCATCTCAAATTTACTATTTAAATTTGCATACAATTTATTTTACTCTTTAGATAAGAAAACACTAAGGTTCACAAACTCAAAAATTCCAAAGATATACTTTTTAAGAAAATTAATAAACTGCACCAATTAGCTATAAACATAAGCTTCACTTTATTTTCTAAAACCATACTTTCACATAATTAAAAGATCTCAAAAAGGAATAATTTATTTGAGGTCTCTAAACATTTTTCAACACTCAATTCATTCGAAATTCACACTTCACAAATCTGAAAAATATCATTTTGTAAATTAATCTAGAAAATCATAAAAATTACAGATTTAAATTCTACTCTTCGATATGATCGTTTTCATATAAAAATCATAATTTTCCGAATAACGGTTGAAAAGATACGCATTTTTCAAAGTTACCAAATTCATTTTGGTCATAAAAGAAAATTCACTTCTTCAAGAAATCTCAAATGTCAAAACCATAACTTAATTCTCATGAATTCAAACTCAAATAAAAATCACTTGCTTCAAATCCATAAAACATTCATCTAAAAATCCTTCTTCAATTCTCAAAATCCACTTCAAATAAAATCTCTTTGATTTATTTAAGTCAGAGAAATGCGGGATGTCACACAGTATATTAAAGTTGATGTCCCGGTATGACGTGTCCCTTGGGAAAGGACCTAGTGCAGATACCAAGGAGTGTATCTGTAGGCGTCAGGACCCAGTGTACGCAAGGCCCTTATATAGTTAAGATGTTTATTAAAAGGGACGAATGTACCTATGAATCCTTTGGGGGAAATGAGTGAAAAAGTCTGATATTGCATACAGATTAATAAATTAATAATTCTGAGTGATAACACACTTGTTTAACATGCATCATTTGCATTTTGATTTGTGGTGAATGTGTATGTTGTTCAATCATTAATCTACTGACGTGATATGACAAGTGATTTACTCCCATCTACCATGTCTGGTGGTAGGTAAAAGTAGCAGCCAGAGTCGCCTGTCAAGCTATAGACTCGGGAGGAAAAAGGAAGATGCTCAATTAATTATTTACCAGACTTGACCGAAATAATGTACTTTAAAAAAAATTTTATTCACTAATTTTGAATAAAGGGAATTTTACTGTTAAACTGCAACAGTTTTTAATAAATCATTTTATTCCCTTTATAAAAGATAAGGGTGTTACAAGGCTCATGGAACAATGGTTAAATAATTATTATGTTATTCAAATGAAGACCAATGTTGAATGAGATGTTCCTTGATTCCTTTCGTTTCTCTCCTCACTTGGTGCTGGATGCTAGTACGTTCATATGTGCATGTAGGGATGGACATGGATACCAAATGCCCGTATCGACGGGTATTTGAGGATATTTGTGAGGTAACGGATATTCGTGGCTATCCACGGATTTTAAACTTTTATTATATGATTATATATTTTGTAATAATCATTATACATAAAAATAATTATAAAATGAATAATTACATACATATGATAAGTATTTATCATCATAATTTCATCTTTAAAAATAATATGAAATATAAATAAAAGAATATTTATATGTTCTCAAAGTAATAAAAAAAATACTAATATCGATATAATATTTATTAATAAAATATCATTTTATATACACGGGTACCCGCGGGCTCGGGTATCATAATACTCATCCTCACTCGCAAAAGAATAGTGTGAATACTCGTTGTAGGTATTTGTGCAAGTATCCACAAACATGAGTATTTTATCTATCCCTATATGCATATATAGTTATATCCTTCCCGAGTCTGTATTTTTTATATAGAATGAAAATTGTGTTAAGATCAATTGAGAGGTCATGGAGTTTTTATCCATGGATGATGACATAGTATACTTTGGAGGGTGATGCTTCTATTCTACGGCCGGAGTTATGTTAAAATGCTCCGTCAGTTTTTTTTTAAATGTTTTTTATTTTTTAATGTATTTGATAAATTAAAAATATATTTTGGATTTTTTGTTTTAATAATATGTACATATTTTTGAATATTTTTTATTATATACTTTTTTGACAAATATAGATAAATTATATGGAATAAATCTGTACATAAAGTTAACATATTTTAATAAACATGCATTAAAAAACTGTAATGAAGCCGGTAAATGAATGCAAAAATCTGTAATGAAACAGGTAAATAAATACAAAAATTTATGAAAACAGAGTGCGATTAATAATGAATCGGATGTTAATAGTATCTCCCAGAAAATTTCTCTAGTTAAGTGAAGAAATTTTGAAGAGAAAAGATGAAACTTGTAAAAAGAAGTAAAACTTAAAAAAAATTTTTTTTTTCTTCTCATATTTTCTATAAGCAAACAAAAGAAAGGAAATTTAAATTTTCTTTCTCTAATATTTCTTCACATTTTCTATCATACTAAACAATCACAAAATTTACTCATTTTCTCATCATAGTATCTTTCTTATTTTTCTTTTCTCATTTTTTTCGTGTAACCAAATAAAACATAAGAACACTTATTAATATTTTCCAAAACATATTTCCTCCGCCTCGTGTGGTAAGGGATCATTTTGATAAATTTTTTATTTTTTTATTAATCGCTTTAAAATATCTAATTTTAAAAAGTTAATTTCAAATACATCTCTCACAATTTTGTTACAATTACAGTAAAAAACAAATACTTATAAAAAAATAAAGAGAAAAATAAATATAATTGTTAAATTTTAAACAACGTTAACATTAAAATAACAACCTACTGTATTTTTTAATAAATTTGAAAACAAATTATTTTTGTAAATTGAATGAAAACAGACTTATAACAAAAGAGAGGGAGAGGGATTAATAATAAAATGGATCCTGTAACTAAGATTACATTAAGATCTTTCTTCCTTTTCAACTTTTCTCCAAGTTCCAGGATTTTACCCATGTCCAGATTCACTTTTAAACATGTTTTCAAAATGAAAAATCAAAAAAACATCCAACCATGCCTCACCAAGACACCAACAATGAAAACAACCATTAAAAAAAAATTAAGGCACGTCTTAAATAAATGTAAACCTGTTTGTTTGCTTCAGTTTATTTAAACAAACCGAAACAACAAATTCAATGGCACTAAAATTTTCACATCTACCACCTAATCTCCCTTCCTGTTGGCCCTAAAAAAAAACCTTTCACAACAAAGATTTACATTTCCCCAAAACGCCCCTCCTACATAGCTTGCAACGACTCCAAACGCCACAAATTATCCGTCGTTTCCGAATAATCAAACAACCCATCGTCTAAAACATAACCCCCACCGTTTTCATTGTTATTATTATAACCATCATAAACGACGCCGTTTCCCAATCCAAACGCCTCGTAACTCAAACTCCGAAAATCATCTTCTAACCCTAGAAACCCGGTTAGATCAACACCTTCGGGTCCAACCCGACCCGGTTCCTCTATTTCCACCTTCGTTTCTTCATTATTAACCGTTACCGTAGGCGGTAAACCAAGCTCATCATCAGAAGCTTCTAAAAGATACCCCAGATTCGGGTTAAAGCATTCGGATCCGGGTTTTGAACCCGGATCCGGACCTGGGGCGAGTATTTCTTCCTCAAAGCTTTTGATAACGGAGTCTAAACCCTCCGTTACGTTATCCGTTTCGTCGAGAAGGTTGAGAAGCTCGTCTTGTATCCCGTTAACACCGGACGAGTTGAGAACGGACTCGTCCGAGTCAACTCGCCCGAGTTCGCACGACTCGGCCGGGTTAACCTGGGCTAGGCTGGACTCGGACGAGTTGGCATCAGAAGGAGCTGAGTCGACTCGGAGGATCTTCGACTCGGGCGAGTTCTCTTCCGAGTCGTCACGAACTCGCTTCTTGTCATTGTTGCATTCACCCATTAATTTCTTTTGGTTTTTTAATAAGAAAAAAAAGGAAGGGGGGTTTTGACAGCGTAACAGTGCGGTGACAGTTTGATGTGTGACAGAGGTGTTGTAGAGAGAGAAAAAGAGAAGTTGGGATGGGGGAAAGAGGGAAAGAGAGGAGGGTATATATAGTGGTGGAAAAAGGTGTAAGGGGGGTGGGGGATAGATATGGGTTTGTTTTGTTTACTTTGATTTGGTGATTCATGTTGTTGATGAACGGCAGATAGAGACAGGCGCGTGCGTTACACAAAAAAGCCGAATTCCACTCTTTTATGTCTTTTCCATTTTTAATTTATTAAAAAAAGAAACCCAATTTGGTCTTAAAAGAGAAATCGATGGGATATGGTTTGTTGGTTTTCTTTTTCATGGAAAAGTATTTATTGACGCGAGAATAGTCATTAATTATTTTAGATACTCCATCCGGCTCGAATTATAAGCAAATCCAACAACTTTTACGCTTATTAAGGAGATTAGTTGATTGTATTTAATTTTCTCAAATTTGTAAAAAATAGAGGTATTTTAGGAAAGTAGTATTGAGAATGAAACAAAAATTAATTAAGAACAATTTTCTAGAAATGTTTTAGGAAAGTGGCATTGGGAATGAAACAAAATTTAATGAAGTTGGTTAATTTTGCTTATACTCCCTCCATTCCTTTTTATCTGTCGTTTTTTGAAGAGATTTTTTGTTTCTTTTTATCTGTCGTATTGAGGATTTCAAGAGTGTAATAAATGTTATTTTCCATGTTTGCCCCTATTTAATATGTCTTGATTTATGTAAGTAGTGGAGAAAAATTAATGATTATAGAGAGAGAAAGGGTATAGTAGGAAAAAACATAATTAATGCATTGGAAATTTGAGTAATGATTGGATTTCTTAATGGACGTGTTTTGTTTGAAATATGACAGATAAATAGGAACGGATGGAGTATTTTAAACCAAGAGAAGTATGTTTTTTGTTGCTTATAATTCGAGCCGGAGGAAGTATTCTTTAAACAAAAGTGAATACTCCCTCCATCCCTGATTATAAGGTCTCTTAACAATTTTATTTTGTTCCTATTTATAAGACTCTTTATCAATTTTTAATGAGCATTAATTATTTTTTCCACAAACACCCCTATTTATTTAACACTTTTTAGATTCCAAATAATATTAACAGGGGTAATTTTGAAAATACATATCAAAAGTTCACATTTCCAATACAATTAACTAAATTATTCCATTTTCTTAATGGACGTGAAATCTCTCAAGAGGGTCTTATAATCAGGGACGGAGATAGTAAATATTTTAAAGAAAATGCTAACAAGTGGATTAAGTTAAGTAGATAATTATAAGTAAAAGTTATTAGAAAGTGTGATTTTTTATGTTTTTGAGAGAATGATGAATGTGAACTTAGGATTTTTTTTTCTATATATAGCAATCTTAACAAGTGCTCTAAAGAAACTTGTTAGCAAGACATTTATTTTAAATGACTTTTCTTCAATATAAAAATTGAGGATGTAATATTTAACCACTTATTTGTATAAACATAAATCAATATTTATGTTTTTATATTTTTTTTATGTTTTTGAAAAAGTGGTGAACGTGAACTTAGGATTTTTTTTATATGTAGTAACTTTCACGAGTATGACACTTGTTAAGCAAGACTCTGTTTACTACTTTTTCTGTTTTATAAATTGTTGATTTAGAAATTGCATATTATAGATTAAAAAATGAGTAAATAATATAAAAATTTAGTATATTTTGACTAAATTATGCTCATTTAATAATAAAAGAGAGAGTAATGTAGTATATAAAGATTATATATGGAAGAGAGATGAACGATATAAAAGATAACATAATAAATAAGAGTATGTGTTATGGACCGGTTCCACGGACCAATAAATACTGGTATCACGAACCTATGAACATCGATACCATGGACTAATAAGTATTCCCTCCGGTCTCATATATAAGCCAAAATAACTAATTTTGTAAGTATTAAGAAAGTTAGTTGAGTGTATTTAATTTTTTTGGGTTCACAAAAGAAATAGACCATCTTAGAAAAGATGTATTGAGAATGAAACAAAAATTAAATGATACATCCACTTTGTTGAGATATTTTAGGAATAATTGTAATTGAAAATAGAAAGTTAGTTAAATTTTGCTTATATTTAAGACCATAAATAAGATGTTTTTATTTGCTTATATTCGAGACCGAAGGAAGTACGGGTATCGGTATAATGACTCATAATAGCGTCATCCTAAATTATTCACCTTACAAATATAGGTACTGCCCAAGGTCGGAGATCAAGTCTCTCAACTCTCCTTTTATACTAGGGATGACAATGGGTCAGGTTGGGTCCGGGTAATGGGGTACCCGGACCCGGATCCCTTCATAAATTATTGGATCTGGACCCATCCTGATCCGCGCAGCATAATGGGTAAGCGGGACTTCGGGCACCCAGACGGGTTTTGCGAGTACCCATTAACAATTTTTTTTAAAGAAAAATACTTTTTAAATTACTTTCTATGTTTTTTTATAGACTGAGGGATCCTTAATACATCATTACACACTCAACTTAATATTAATCCCTATCACCGTTAAACATTTGCAAACATCAAAGAAATTCTCTCGTTAAACACAAACATACTAAAATTATATATATATATATATATATATATATATATATGTAAATATGGATGAATCTGGATACCCACGGATCTGGATATCTCGGATTCGGACTCAGGCCCGTTCAAAGCGGATACCCAGACAGGTCCATTCTTTGAACCCACGGGTCTCTTTTTTGGACCCAGACCTGGATCCGTTGCGGGTATTACTCGCAGATCCGGGTCTAATTGCCATCCCTATTTTACACAGGTCACGCACACCATCCCAAATACCTTTACTCAGCTGGCAAAGTTCTCTTAACCCGAGAACTCGCCACCATGGTCACACAGCAACAAGCGAGTTTATTGGTACATGTTTGTTAACACCCCACAATAGTATGTTTGGAAAAAGAAGTATAAATGAGTATTGAGTTTCTGAAAGTACGTAACTAATGGAGCAAAGTAAAATTGCTAAATGAACATAACTTATGGGATGAATGAAGTAGTGTTGTTTAGAGTGCATTAATCCATGTGTTATTATTAAAAAAAGTTAATTAACTTTTTATTTTTAATATACTTATTTTTAAAAATAATTTTTTAAAATTATTGTTTTATTTAATTTTTGTTTTATTTTCAATACAATTTTTATAAAGTGACTTTATTTTTATCAATTTAATGTATGCAGTTAACCTTTTTAATAAATGTAAAATTAGTTTTTTTTTTCAATAATAGAGATCAGAAAAAGTATTTAAATACTAAATTCATTATTTTTAATTTTCCAGTACAACAATACTTTTTATATCATTTTATTCTTGACCTTAAAAAAATCTTTTTTTATTGGATACATCTTTTCCTCTATTTTTAAGATAAATCAAACGTAAAAGATTAATCTATTTGGGATAATGGCTACGTCTCCTTACAATTATCTATTGTAAGTGCTTAAAATCATTGATTCAAGTAGTACTATTCGTTTTGCTTTTCCATAAGCATACTGTAATTTTGATGTTGTATCTTGCGTACGGAAAGAATTCTAACAGGTGCTTTAAAATATCGTTTTAAAAAAAGAAAATGAGTTTATATTAAAAATGATAAATCACGGAGTTTTGAAATTGGTGAAATTAAATTTTTAACATATTATTTTAAAAATATACTATATTACTCTTTCGTGTCTTATATGTAGGTATTTTTATAAAAAATTATATTCTCCTTGGTGCTATATATAAATTTCTTTGATTAAAAATCACACTTTTAAGAAAGTTAGTTAGCATTTTGGTATTCCCTCCGATCCTTATTATAAGTCTCATTTCTCTCTCACAAAAAGGAGCTTATAATAAGGACCGGATGAAGTATATTTTTTCAAAAATATCCTTACAATTATTATTGTGATTCTAAAAACTGTTGAGTTTAATAGGTATTTGAGGGAGAAAAAGTGATTAATGCTTTTGAAAATTGAAAATAAATTTACATTAAAAAAAACTTTCAAAAGAAACTTTCATGTAGGATCCGAAGAAGTATTTTTTTAATGGCATAATTATATCTATTTTTTTCTTATTTTTAAGATTTAATTTGGTTTTTAATATTTTTTTACTTGTTTTAATCCTTTTAAAAAAAAACTCAATTTGGTCTTTCGCCATTTTATTATTAGTTTTGTTATAAGATTCATACTAATTATCGAAAACTGCAAAATGTTGCCAAAATTTTAAAAAATTTCATATCATCATCCGACGAAGGCTAGGAATAATTAAGTTATTTTGCAAACAGTGGAACAAGCTGACTCCCGGTAGTTGTGGTTGTTCGATGTGGATAAAAATGACAATGCGATAGAGATATAACAAAAACTGTAGTTGGAAATCTATCGATGAAGTCGTAAGAATATATGTCAAAATAAAAGGATCATATTCAATATTTTGAAAAAAAAATAACGGACCAAAATAAGTAAATAAAAATTAAAAAACAAGATAAATCTTGAAAATATTAAAAGACAAAAATATACTATAATTAAATTTTTTAATCAATACTCTCTTGTTCCTTAACTTTTTTGCTTTTTAGACTTTTTTTATCATTGATATATTTTATACTTTTATAATTTCAATGCATAAACATATATTTTCTTTTCAACTTTAATTTTTCATTCAATTCTATTTTATCATCCCTCATTTCTAAAGTATTAGTATACATTAATTAATAAATACAATTTTTAATAAAAATTAAATATTATTATAATTTTAATACGCGTGTCCAAACTACTCCCTCCATTTCAGAATGTTTGGCCTTTTAGGCCTGGGCACACAGATTAAGAAAGTGTTGATTATTGTAAGTATTATGTATGATTTGTCCAAAATGTCCCTATTTAATCCTTATTGAAAATTGTAATGGTATTTAATTTTTATTAGTAAGTGTGTCCATTAATTAATGTATAGTGGTTTAGAGATGAGAGATGATAAAAGTAGAATTAATGAGGAGTAAAAGAAATTATTGAATGAAATGTTAATATTGAAAAAAAAAATATGTTTGTGTATTGAAAATATAAAAGGCCAAATATTATGAAACAAGAAAAAAAAAGGATAAAAGGCCAAACATTGTGAAACGGAGAGATTTAAAAGAGGACCATAACTTCATGGCACTGGTCTGCAAGATTTTTATTCTAAAACCACTTTGAATTTTCTTTATTTTTTATTTTTTAATGTTGCTTAAATTTGCGTGTTAGGATGGCATCCATTGGTCATTATTGCGGGGCAAGGAAGAGGATATTTTTTTTGTTTCGTTTGAGGCAATTAACTAAATTTGAATAACGAAGTCAAGTCCGTGGTTTAGGGCCCACCTACATAGGAGAATCATGTGGTTGTTTACTACTTGTTTTTCCCTTTTAACTTCTTTTTTCACATTTTTTTGAATTTTATTTCTTATTTTGGGTTAGGAATTTTGGAGTGGTCACTGGTGTTGATCTACATCGACCCCACCAATGGAGGAGCGCTGTTGTTGGATTCTCATTTTTGCTTTGCTGTGGTTTTTGGTATCTTTTTCCTTTTTTCTGTTTATACTCGGTTCCTGAATATAAGACAATTTTGGATAAAAAAAATTGGTCTTAAACATAAGATTTTCTTGTAATTTTTTCGAAATTATCCTTACATCTATTTATTGTGATATAAGCTTTTGTGAGAAGAAATAAATAAAATTGTATTGGAATATGAAATGGAACTTGTTTAATGTTGTAAATGACTTGGAAATTGATTCACTGTATTAAATATAGTTGACAGAGCATCTAGGAATTAAATAAATTATAGAAAAATTAAAAAATTTAATATGTCCTAATAATTGGTAGAGAGGTATTTTTGGAAGAACATATCAATTTTAATATAGAATTCAACAATATTGGTGGACGTAAAAATGCCGAAAAAGGTCTTATAATTAAATAGGGAGGGAGTATTATCTATTAACAAATTCTTGCTGATTTTTCAAGGAAATAAAAAGAAGTTTCTAAAGTTTTCAAACCACATTAGCTGTGGATTGTTAAGGAAACACCTATTCCTTGCCGCTAATTGTTTGGCTTTCCTTTTGTATCTCTTATCGTTGGCGTTTTATCTCTTTTGATTTTTTCTTTCTTTGACTAATATACTTGGATTGGATACACACTGATTTCTAGCTCCACCAGAAATCCAGAAGCTTTTACTCTTTCTCCACAATTATCAAAAAGTAGACAATGGTTGAAAAATGAGACTCATCCTATTCATTTTAGATTCATTTTCTACAAGACCATAAACACAATTATGAATGATTTATACTACTACTCTACTCCTTAATGTCCTTGAGACCTTTTTTAGATTTTTTCATATTTTATTTATAACATTCTATTTCAATTTTTAATGTTATTTAATTATTTTTTTTTACAAATATTTATATTTATTTAATATTTGTTTAGAATTATAATAATTTAGAAATAATTTTAAAAAAGTAATTCAAACATTGACGTTTTTAATATTATTTTCAATAGTAAGCTAATTTTCTTGATAAATGTGAATTTTTAAAAAGAAAATTATACTATTAAAGATGTTATGAAATTAATGAAAATAGGAGAAAGATCATATAGGAAGAAATAAGAGAACGAGGGATGTAACATCCTATCTTAATTAATACTCTAATTACCCCGATTGATTTAGTGATTTAAAATTTTTTTTTTAAAACCATTTTAGCTTATAAAAACCTCTGTCAAATCGGACAGAGTTTCCTTTGTTTTATGGACATTCCAAAAATATGAGTTCTGCCTTGAAAACCTGTTTTAACATAGTATATAATCAGTAGTATGCCAGCAGGGCAAAAGATATTACATTACATTCAAATACATCATTTCCAAAATAATAATTAAGTTCTAAAACAGTCTAATCCCCAAAAGACAATACTTAATTTATATACATCAAAAGCCAAAGATTTAATTCTCGGATCAACATAATATCACACCCCTTATATTCACACTCCACGTTGTGGAGTGTGCCCCTGCTCGGCCACGGCTAGTGCATGCTCCACTTCGGTATCTGTAGAAAAAATGGCAAGAAGGACAGCATTACACAGAACTTAGAAATATAGCTTCTACGAAAGCATAGTAACAAACCAAGGACCTATCCTATACCATAATACCCAAAACATATACTAATTAGCTTTCCTTATATACAATTCAGCCTTTCCTTATCTTTTCAATCACATACTTTCCCTATGCCTGTCTAGTCTTTCCCTTCCTTTTCGTTCTTTCGTGCACCTTTCGGTGGGTCTTATTACCACTTATTCTCACGCCACAATGGCGGGTCCTAATTCCATTTACGCACACCATAATTGGCGGGTCCTAATTACATTTACACACACCATAATTGGTGGGTCCATAACATACCTAGTCACACTCCCTACGGGAGGGTCCATAGTTCACTCTCCATTGTGGAGGGTCCTATTCTATACACGCTCCGTTATGAAGGGTCCATTTATATACACGCTCCGTTATGGAGGATCCATTTATATACACGCTCCGTTATGGAGGGTCCATTTATATACACACTCCGTTATGAAGGGTCCATTTATATACACGCTCCGTTATGGAGGGTCCATTTATATACACGCTCCGTTATGGAGGGTCCATTTATATATATATTCGCACTCCACTTAGGGAGGGTCTTATGTAATTATGCCTATTCTCACTTCCATTTGGAAGGGTCCTTCCTATTCGTTAATATAGTCACACTCCCTTTTGGGAGGGTCATTCGTACACAAACCATCATTCATATCATAAACTCACCTTTTCACATTCCTATATCCACACCTAAATAGGTGGGTCTTTCCCCCATTAGCAATATAATTTCCCATTGTCCAATTATTACACTCATTACTAATCCGTTTATTATCTAATTTCCTTTTAATCTCATTATTCAACTCAAATCGTTATCAACAACAAACACCCTTTTCACTTAGCACACCCATCTCTATATTTTCCATATTTATTGCCCATCATTCTCCTAAATTAAAACAAGTCTATCATCAACTACCCTAAGGTTTTGTGCTCTACTCATCCTCTACCCCTAGCCATCACTATAACCAAAGAGAATCTATTCCCTAAGCTAAGGTAATACAACCTTCTTACCTCAAATAAAGGTGGAGAGAGAGAGAATGTTGATTTCGAAGCCTTAGTGTAGAGAGAGAAAGCTTCATAGCCATGGAGGAGAGAGAAATGAGCCATGAAGCAAAAGCAGTGAAATTAGTTAAAGATTATGGGGGAAATTCGTGTACATGAAAGAAAATGAGAAGGAAAGCTTGAATCTCACATACCTTGAACTTGGAATGGTGGAAATTAAGAGTGGGTATGAAACTCCAAGGAAGAGAGAGGAGAGAGAGAAATGGCGTGAGAGAGAGGATAATAGGAGAGATTGATGAAGGAGATGATGTTTGTATGTGATGGGGATTGATTTTTAAGGATTTATCATGGATGTATTTGATGATTTGAGGTGGGATTTAGAGAGAGAAAGGGGAAGAATTCGTGCCCTAAGAGAGAGAAACAAAGGGGAAATGAATGAGGAAGAAGACCCAACACGTTTTATTTATTTTTTTCTGTTATGTCACGTACTAACCGGTTAGTGGAATGACTAACCGGTTAGTCACTGATTCTTTTTATTTCCTTTTATTTCTTTGCACTTCAAAGTGCCATAACTTCTTCGTTACCCGTCGGATCTTGCTCAAATTTGAAATCAAGCTTCTACATAATTCCCACTTCACATCCAATGGTGGAATCTAAGTTTAGAGTTGTAGATCTTTTATTTCTAATTTCCCAATTTAGCGAATTTAAAACACCGAAAACACCGCTTTTAACCCTCGTTTGGTCTTCTTTAAACTTCCTATCTGATGCCAACGCTTCCTAACTCCTTTATGGAACTCAAAGAAATCCTAATCCTTCACCCTAAATATTCTTGAACATAATTATCATTCTCCTAATTCCCTCATTATTCTAATTATTCTGGGAATTAAAATTCGGGATGTTACAAGGGAGAAGAGAGAATAAGAGAGAAATTGCATTTCACTTATTGGGGAAAAGTTCACAATACAATGTGAGTCCTATTTATAGGAAAGATGAAACCCTAGTATGAACCTATTTCAACTAAAGATAAACATAAAGAAGGATAAACTCAAACTATGAGAAAGTCATACACTAATTAGATAAATGCTTTATAACACTTCTCCTTGGATGACTATTTAGAGAATATGTCTCATTAAAACCTTCCTAATAAGAAAAACCCTATGAGAAATTAGTGCAAGAAAAAGAGTACACAATTCTTCTTACGCAATTGGATGCGCCTCAAGAGTGTAGTGCGTATTTATTTCTCTCTCTGATATGAACAATTATCTCTGAGATGATGAAGGCTAATTTGCATATTAGCAACTTATATATGTCAGTTGGTAATGATTTTGTAAAAACATACTAAACTATTAATGCCCCAATTGCACTGATGTATGGTACTTTCGGACCAAGTAGTTCTTAATATTCTTCTTTAGGTGTAAAAGGATTTTTGTTCACATCAAGTGGCCTTACAACCAGTGAACTACATAAAATAGATGTAATTTGTCCATGTAAAATCACTTTAGAACCTTTGCGGTATAGGTTTCATGATGTACCAAAATTCCATTAAATAATCCATTTGTAAATTCAAGACAAAATTTTGTTCTTTCCAAATTCTTCATCTCAAACTCTTTCTTTAAGCAATTTATAACTTTTGGAAGCTCTTTAGTAGTTCCAATAATATTCAAATCATCAACAAAAACATCAATTATAGCAAATTCCTTGCCACCCATTTTCATAAAAATACATGGACAAATTCGACCATTTTTATATTCTTCCTTAATTAAATATTCACTCAGACTATTATACCGCATGCGTCCAAATTACTTCAATCCGTAAAGACTTTTATTTAATTTATCATACTAAAGTGTGTGCTTAACTTCATTCCAAAAACTTCTTGTAAATGAGTAACAATATATTCCTAATAAATTAATATCATATGATATATCAAGTCACGTATCACTAGCAAGATACACTATTAGTGCCAAAACTGTGTAAGAACTACAATCGGTGGGTGAAATAACTAGGATACACTAGGAGAACACCTAGAAGGGGGGGTTGAATAGGTGTTAGAGAAACCTTGAAAGATTTTCGAAAGAAACGAATCGAAACGATTAAAACAAATGATTTTTTACAAAAAATATACTGATTAATCGATTAATTTCAGTACTAATCGATTAATGCCGAAGCTTACTTTCAAACTAATCGATTAAATAACTTGTTAATCGATTAATGCCGAAATCAACTTAAAAATTAATCGATTAACAATCAACTTAATCGATTAATCTGAATAGTATCTGATGAAAAATTAGTTTTAATCAAATACGAAAATCAATCAATTAAAATGATTTATTGATTACCTAGGTTATGAAAATGATTTTCCCCAAATCAATTTGCACAATTAAGATTCAATTCAAACAATTATGAAAATCAATCTTTTCTAGGTTTTCAACCAAGAACAATATTGAAATGACTTGAATGTAAAGAGTTAAGAGTTTAGAGATACGACACAGAAATTTATCCTGGTTCACTTTCATCCACTTGAAAGCTTCATCCAGTCCCCTCTTCAACCAAGAGAGATTCTTCACTATGAGGAATTAGAGTTCTCAAATTACAAGTAAATGCCTCTCAAGACTCTCTTCTTGATAGCCTACAAGAGATACCACACCCTTGCCTTGCAATCCTATTGACCCTCTAATCTAACTTCTTCCCTTGCTTGTTGATATCCCCCCAACAAGTCTTCCAATTGCTTTGAGATGCTTCAAAGACTTCCACTTGCTTGATGATGCCTCACACCAAGACTTCCAATTGCTTGTTAACACAACAAGACTTCCAAGACTTCTTTTGCTTGATGAACAACCACCAAGTCTTCTTTTGTTGTAGATAGCTTGCCTTCTTTGCAATGATTACAACTCAAATTAAAAACAATAACAATCCTATGAATCTCTTTCAATAGCTATGAAAATATCAACATAAGAGATTCAAAGATTCTTGATCAAAGAATGTAAAGTTGAAAGCTTTGATCTATGAAAGTAAGAGAGAATAGAGTGGCTTTATTCTTTGTAAAATGAATATAAAAAATGATGTATATTGATAATAATAATTCACAAAGCTTAGGAAAAGGTTTATATAGAATACCCAAAAGTTGGGAAACAATAGAAATTGATTTTGCCTTGAAAAGCTTATTTTAAAAACTGATTCTGCACGTGTTAATCGATTAAATATCAGCTTAATCGATTAAGCACTGTTGCTCAAAATGTCTTAATCGAT
Source organism: Crotalaria pallida (assembly GCA_037953625.1). Lineage (NCBI taxonomy): Eukaryota > Viridiplantae > Streptophyta > Magnoliopsida > Fabales > Fabaceae > Crotalaria > Crotalaria pallida. Next base: position 97,182,973 of record CM075655.1, read on the forward strand.
TAACATAGGTCTTAATCGATTAATCAAGTGTAAAATCACTTAAAACTTGTTTTCTCAAAAACTAAACCTTTTCTTTCAAACCTTTAAGCCACCTATTGATTTTAGGAAAAGTGAATACTCAAAATATGATATAATCATGACCTTGATAGAGATTCACTACCCTCTATAAGACTCTACCCAAACTCATCAAAATAAAAGACTTGAGAGGCTAAAGATATTACAATAAAACACAAACTAAGTCTTCATGAGCTTGCTCTCTCTTCATCAATGTTGAGTGTTGTTTGCTTGTTGAACTTCTTCAAACCTTGAGCTTGATCAAACCATTTGTAGCTTGTTCAAAACCTTTGTCATTATCAAAACATTCTCACTGGATCTAACAAACTGTACCTATGGTTCTTCAAGACCATGATATTCAATATCTTCATTTAACAATCTAACAACGATTAGCATGTAAATTAATTGTTATTTATCAAAGCAAATCACTTTAGAAGTTGTTTTCCACAACTTGATAGACAAAAATTCAATTTGTTAAATGCTCGATCTTCAGACTAAGCTATTTCGTTTTGTAATGTTACCTTTAATTTTAGATAATTCAAACAATATTAAAATAAAAATACATAGATACTGAAATAAACGCACAACATGAATTTCATATAATCATGTAAGTATTCTCAAACCATTGCGATAAACTCATCCGTAATTGCATGACATGACATCATATATATAAATCAAACAATGTATAACTAAAGAATATAAAACATTAGCTAAATTAAATATATATATATATATACACACACAATGTATATATCAATATCCTTAATTCTTTTGTGATTTCTCATATTGATGTAATGATATCATTCTCGAATGAACCATAATAATGACTATAAACATATAACACATTTTATGTTTGTTAGAATTAAGACTTCAAGTCTATTTAAAATCTTTTCAGGGTTTGAACTACAGGTTCAAAATTATTGCATTTTGCAATTTAACAAAATTAAAGAGCACATGTCGGCATTTTACACTTTATGCTTCAAACATTTTAATGATCCATGGATATGGTTCAACCATATTAAATAGTTCAAACATATGCTTCGAGGGGTATTCATATATATGTTAAAAATGAAGTTATAGCCATAAAAATACGCTATAACAACATTCATTTGACACACATTGAGTCCTTTATGTACTACCAGACTAATTAAGTATCGAAAAGTACTTGTATCCACTATAGGAGAGTATGTCACATCACAACCAATGCTAGGTCTTTGTGAAAATCTTTGGGCAATCATTTTTGATTTATATCTCATAATTTCTCCTTTACAATTTCGCTTAGGCACATTTGTATTCACCTTTAGGTGTACGCACTACAGGTCCAAGTATCTGTCGCTTTTCAAGCGAATTCAATTATGCCTTAATTGTGTCTTCCATTTTTGACCAATCATTTCTTTGTCTATATTCCTTAATAGACACTAATGCATGATCCTCATCTTATATCATTTAAGCGCTATATCATATGTAAAAGCATCATCAACGTTGACTTCATTTCGGTTCCATTGTATTTTAGTAATGACATAATTTGTTGAGATCTCTTTGTTTTCACAATTTTCAAGTACCTGAGTTTCTTCTAGAGCTGAACTACTAATTATGTCTAAGTACTCTTCAGAGTCTCTACATCCTCGAATTGACCATCATTTTTCTTTGTTTCTTTTCTTTTTCGAGGATTGTATTTTTCATTGTTAGAACCGATGGGTCTGCACGCTTCATGCGTGCCTCATACTCATTTTCAATTTTAATTTGTCCAACAGCGACATCAATTTTATCATGGAATATGAATATTCATATTCAACATATATTCTCAACCTTCTTTGAGGTCCCATCTTATAGATTGTAAATTTTGAATTGTGATTGGTTGATCAATGCAAAATGCATTAAATTAGTTGTTTGATAATTGATTAATGTGTTAGACAAATTACTAAATACATGTCACCTAATTTTTTTACTTTTGCAACTTTTTGTTAGATCTAGTGTGTATGTGCATGTGAAGATTGTGAGATCTATTATACAAGTGCATGGTTTTGATAATGACAAATTTTTTGAACAAGCTCAAGTCATGGAGAAGCTCACCTACGAACAACAAGCAACAATGATGAAGAGAGAGCAAGCTCATTAGATTCAATATGTGTATTGTTTGTGATATCTTTATTTTGAGTCTTAGAGTTTGATAAGTTTGGGTAGAGTTTATTAGAGGGTAGTGAATCTCTATCTAGTGCATGATCATATTATAATTTGAGTATTTCACTTAACTAAATCAATAGGTGGCTTAGAGGTTTGAAAGAAAAGGTTTAGTTTTGAGAAAACAAGTTTTAAGAAGTGTTTTACAGCCTTTAATCGATTAAGTGGAAGCAATATTCGATTAACAGGAAATTGATCAGATCTTAATCGATTATCTTGTTTGCATAATCGATTATCAGCTTTTAACAAAGGGTTAATCGATTATCTGAAAGGCTTAATCGATTAACACGTACAGAACAGCTTTTTAAAACAATTTTTCACTTCTCAAAATCAGTTTTTAAGTTTCCTAACTTTTGGGTATTCTATATAAACCTTTTTTCTAATCATTGTGAAAAACTAACTTCATTTTCATATCATTCTAGAAAGATCAAAGCCACACTATTCTCTCAACATTCTCTCTCATTTTTACAAAGATCAAAGTTCTTACTTTTCATATTCATTGATCAAGAAATTTTTGAATCTCAAGTGTAATTGTTCATATTTCTTGAGTGAGATTCAATTAGGATTTTGTTTTGAATTGAGTTGTAATCATTGCAAGAGGCAAACTATCTACAACAAAGAAGAAGTCTTGGTGGTTGTTCATCAAGCAAACTAAGAAGAATTGGAAGTCTTGTTCTGAGGAATCAACAAGCAAGTGGAAGTCTTGTTGTGGGGTTATCAACAAGCAAGGGAAGAAGGTTAGATTAGAAGTTCAATAGGATTGCAAGACAAGAGTGACGTATCTCTTGGAGGCTATCAAGAAGGGAGTCTTGAGAGGCGGATTACTTGTAATTTGAGAATTCTAATTCCTTATTGAAGAAACTTTTTCTATTGTGATAGAGGGGACCAGATGTAGCTCTCGGTGGTTGAGAGTGAACCGGTATAAATCTCTGAGCAAGCTTCTCTTCCCTTAACTCTTTAATATTTGTCATTTCACATTGTTCTTGATTGAAAACCTAGAAAAGATTGATTTTCTATAATTGAATGAAATAGGTTTTAATTGTTCAAATTGATTTGGGGAAAACCTTTTTCATAACCTAGGTAATCATTAACAATCTTGGTGTTAATCAATTCCGTGCTATCTCTGATATTCTATGTTAATTGATTGATTTTCGTTTTTTGATTGAAAAGTGATTTTTCTGTTTCTGTAGTGAATAATCGATTGTCCACTTTGCATAATCGATTAACTGAAAATTTGGTGTCAGGTCATAATCGATTATCACTTGTAATAATCAATTAAGAGCTGGAGATTTTGTAAAAATCATTCGTTTTAATCGTTTCAATTTGTTTTATTCGAAAATCTTTCAAGGTTTCTTTAACACCTATTCAACCCCCCCTTCTAGGTGTTCTCCTTGTGTTCTCTAGTTAATTCACCCACCGATTGTAGTTCTTACAATTGGTATCAGAGCTTGGTCGAAAGACACGAGCATAGAGCTTTTTCGTAAAGATTCTTGAGGAAACTACAATGGGTTTTACGAATCCTTTTAGTGGTGAAGGTGCTTCAATAAACTGCCCTCCTATGTTTGGTGGAGAGGGCTATGCTTATTGAAAAGTTAGAATGAGAATTTTTATTGAAGCAATAGATTTGAATATTTGGGAAGCTATTGAGAATGGTCCTCATATTCCCTCAAAACAAGTAGAAGGTGCATCTCAACTCATTTCCAAAGATAAGTGGACCGATGATGATGAAAAGAAAATTCAATATGATTTAAAAGCTAAAAACATCATCACTTCGGCTCTATCTTATGATGAGTTCTTTAGGGTCTCCCAATGTAAAAATGTCAAAGAAATGTGGGACACCTTGCAAGTCACACATGAAGGCACTAGTGAAGTTAGGTGTGCTACATTAAATTCTTTGATGCATGAATATGAATTGTTTCGTATGTTGCCTAATGAATCTATATGTGATATGCAAAAAACGTTTTACTCATATTATTAATCATCTCACTGCTCTTGAAAAAACTTTCATGAATTGTGAAGTTATTAACAAAGTGTTAAGATGTCTAAGCAGGGAATGACAACCTAAGGTTACCGCAATTATAGAATCAAAGGACTTGGACACCATGGACTTAGCAACACTTTACGGAAAGCTTCAAGAACATGAAATGGAGCTTGGACGTTTGCATATGCATGAAGAGTCAGATAAGAACAAAGAAAGAAAAGGGATCGCTCTTAAAGCTAAAAGTTCATATAATAAATAAGAGAGTTCCGATAGTGAAGATTTCGATTCGGACATTGCTGAAGAGGCTATGAAACTTCTTTTAAGAAAGTTTAGCAAGCTTCTAAGGAGAAAAGGAAGGTTGAAAAAAGACAAAAGGAAAGAGACAAATTCCCCACACTACAAGACCAAGACAACAAAAGAAGGAGTAGTTTTCCATGAATGCGGAAAACCCGGTCACATCAAGCATACGTGTTCAAAGTATCTCAAAAAGATGGAGAAAGAAAAGAAACATCCAAATCACAAAAAGGCATACATTGTTTGGGATGAAGAAGAAAAGGAAAGCACATCAAGTAGTTCTTCGGATGATGAAGAAATCGCTACTCTTAACTTGCTAGTTCAAGTAGATGAAGAAGAAAGCTCAAGTAATGAATCAAATGAACAAAGCGAGGATAGCGATATAAGTGATACTAAATCCGAAATTTCTTCCAAATATGAAATTTTATATAATGCTTATGAAGAAATGCATGAACAACTTAAGAAACTAGCTTTGAAAAATTTAGAAAGGAAGAAGCTCATTTTGAAACATCAACAAGAGATTTTAGAACTTCAAAAACAAGTTGATGAGCTTAATCTTCAAAATGAAACTCTTGATCTCATATATGCTAGTTCTTCTTGTGATTGTGCTAGTAGATTGAATGTTGTGGTTGATTGTGAGAATTGCAAGTTGCTTAAGGATGAAAATGTAATTTTGAAAAATAAGCTTGTAAGTTTCACAAGTGGTGATATTAAATTGCGCACATTGTTAAATTTTCTAAGAGAAAATTCAAACAAGTTTTGTTTGGGTTATACTAATGCTAAGAGTAAGTCTCATAGAAATGTTGTTGATTTTTCTAAGGTTTATTTCTCAAATACACCAACATGTTTCTATTGTGGTACTCATGGACATACTTAAAATGTGTGTTATATTAAAGTGCATGGTATTCCTAGAGGAAATTTTGTTTGGGTTAAGAAGGGTGGAAATCCCTTAACTAACAAAAATGGATCCAAAACTATTTGGATACCAAAAGGCAAAGCATGATTGTTTTGTAGGTACAATTGAAGAGCAAAAGGTCTACAAGTATTATTCATTATTTGCATCTTCAAGTATCAAAGAAAATGTCCTACAATTGGTATTATTTCTACAAAAGCTCACATTTGGTATTAAGTGAATTTTCACAAGTGGTAATAAGTGTTTACTTATGGTATTTACAATTAGTGTTGAAAATTCATTAGTATTGTCATGATATATTTTTCTACAATTGATATCATTGTGTGTTCATTATGTGATTATCATGCTATTGTGGTTGTGTTATTTCTTTACAATTGATATCATACTTTGTTAAGTGATATTATAATTTTAAAATTCATTGTTATATTTCTTTTTAATTGGTATCACTTTTCAAGTATATTTCATTGATTAATTGGTATCAATTATGTAGAGAAAGGATTGTTAACTTCTCATATTTTGGCTTAGGATTTCATTGTTATATTACTTTTTGATAATGCCAAAAGAGGGAGAAAAGGTTGTTTTGTTGTTTTTATATAGGGGGAGCAAAGTTGTTGAAGATAGGGGGAGAATCAAGCTTTGAAGATAGGGGGAGAATCAAGCTTAACTCAATTGGATTTCAAATGTCAAATGCATTTATTGAGGGGGAGCAAGAGTCTCACCAAGTGATCAAATGTTTCAACAATCAAAAACTTCAAAACAATGTTTGTCAACAACTTCAAAACAATGTTTGTCATCATCAAAAGGGAGAGATTGTTAGATCTAGAGTGTATGTGCATGTGAAGATTGTGAGATCTATTATACAAGTGCATGGTTTTGATAATGACAAATGTTTTGAACAAGCTCAAGTCATGGAGAAGCTCACCTACGAACAACAAGCAATAATGATGAAGAGAGAGTAAGCTCATTAGATTAAATATGTGTATTGTTTGTAATATCTTTATTTTTAGTCTTAGAGTTTGATAAGTTTGGGTAGAGTTTATTAGAGGGTAATGAATCTCTATCAAGTGCATGATCATATTATAATTTGAGTATTTCACGTAACCTAAATCAATAGGTGGCTTAGAGGTTTGAAAGAAAAGGTTTAGTTTTGAGAAAACAAGTTTTTAGAAGTGTTTTACAGCCTTTAATCTATTAATTGGAAGCAATAATCGATTAACAGGAAATTGATAAGATCTTAATTGATTATCTTGTTTGCATAATCGATTATCAGCTTTTAAAAAAGGGTTAATCGATTATCTGAAAGGCTTAATCTTCGATTAACACGTACAGAACAGCTTTTTAAACAGTTTTTCACTTCTCAAAATCAGTTTTTAAGTTTCCTAACTTTTGGGTATTCTATATAAACCTTTTTCTAATCATTGTGAAAAACTAACTTCATTTTCATATCATTCTAGAAAGATCAAAGCCACACTATTCTCTCAACATTCTCTCTCATTTTTACAAAGATCAAAGTTCTTACTTTTCATATTTTTTTATCAAGAAATTTTTGAATCTCAAGTGTAATTGTTCATATTTCTTGAGTGAGATTCAATTAGGATTTTGTTTTGAATTGAGTTGTAATCATTGCAAGAGGCAAACTATCTACAACAAAGAAGAAGTCTTGGTGGTTGTTCATCAAGCAAACTAAGAAGAATTGGAAGTCTTGTTCTGAGGAATCAACAAGCAAGTGGAAGTCTTGTTGTGGGGTTATCAACAAGCAAGGGAAGAAGGTTAGATTAGAAGTTCAATAGGATTGCAAGACAAGAGTGACGTATCTCTTGGAGGCTATCAAGAAGGGAGTCTTGAGAGGCGGATTACTTGTAATTTGAGAATTCTAATTCCTTATTGAAGAAACTCTCTCTATTGTGATAGAGGGGACCGGATGTAGCTCTCGGTGGTTGAGAGTGAACCGGTATAAATCTCTGAGCAAGCTTCTCTTCCCTTAACTCTTTAATATTTGTCATTTCATATTGTTCTTGATTGAAAACCTAGAAAAGATTGATTTTCTATAATTGAATGAAATAGGTTTTAATTGTTCAAATTGATTTGGGAAAAACCTTTTTCATAACCTAGGTAATCATTAACAATCTTGGTGTTAATCAATTCCGTGCTATCTCTGATATTCTATGTTAATTGATTGATTTTCGTTTTTGATTGAAAATTGATTTTTCTGTTTCTGTAGTGAATAATCGATTATCCACTTTGCATAATCGATTAAATGAAAATTTGCTGTCAGGTCATAATCGATTATCACTTGTAATAATCGATTAAGAGCTGAAGATTTTGTAAAAATCATTCATTTTAATCGTTTCAATATGTTTTATTCGAAAATCTTTCAAGGTTTCTTTAACACCTATTCAACCCCCCTTCTAGGTGTTCTCCTAGTGTTCTCTAGTTAATTCACCCACCGATTGTAGTTCTTACACTTTTTATCACGATAGGAGTATTGTTGTTAAAAGAAAGAAAAACTCATTAGTTTAAAAAAAATTGTGTGACAAGGTATCCTACTTTTTAATGAAATAGGTAAGGTTACATAAATCTTAAAAAAAACTTAATGTGTTGATTAATTTTAATTTTTGCAAAGTTTATAATTGAAGATGAATTGGTATGGATTAAAAGGATTTGGAAGTTGAGCACACATAACAATAACCATTAGTCGACCACAACACAGTGGTTGAAATCTGAACATGGCAATATGTCTCTAAGAGGCAGAAGGAAAAAAAACAAAGGGTTGAACTTTGATGCTCGGATTGCTTAGTTGTTCCTGTTAATTTTGTTTTTAAAATATATCGAGTAAATTTAAAAAAATATGTTTTAAACTTTCTTTAATTTTTTAATGCTATAATGCTTTGTAGTACATGTTTTTTAAATTACTCAGTGCATTAAAAAAAGAAAAAACAAACCATAGCATCTAAAAAAACACAAGTAGGAGCATTTTAGCATCCGCCAACAAAACAAAGGAAACCTAACCAAGCACGAAGGTCATTGATGCCTCAATCAAAGGGGTGTTGCTTCGAAGCGTCGGGGCAAGTTTTTCTCTGGGGTTTTTTTTTTTAAATGTATGTGTGTTAATACCAAAATTCAAATCAATAAGGATTAAGAAAAAAATGATAAATAGAAGTCATGTCGAGTGCAGATGTACTTGTGTTAGTAAATACTTAAACACAAAGATAATCTCGACGGATATATACTTGACAAATACAAAACCTTGTTTATAAGAAACTTTGACGAAAGAAGTTACATACACAAATTCCAAGGATGGTCAAAAGAAACTGATGGATGGCATTAAATAAATGAATTACTCAATTGGGTGTCTTTAAGGCGAAATTAAGGTTGATTCTAACAACTATGTACGAAGTTTGCTATTAAAAGCAAGACAACTCAATGGTTTTATTTGCATTTGAATAGGAAAACAGAACATAATATTGCCTCAGTTAATCAAAGTCCCTTATTTTTATAATGGTTGGAAATAAAAGGGTTAAATTCCATGTCGAAAGAGACTCAATTGTTTTCATTGTGTTTAGAATAACAATTTGGAGTCTAGGTATGTGGAATTATGAAATCCTCTTGGGAATTAAGGTTAAATCACAATCTCTTAGAAGAGGTACTCCATTCACCTCTTAGAAGTCGAAATCTAGGTATCCGTGTTAAGAGAAATGCTAAAAATGCCATTTGCTTGATGATAAGTTCCAACGATTACTATGGAAATTTTATAAAGGTTGGAACTTATTGTCAAACAAGTTACGGCGCCCTTGACAAGCATATGGTTATGGTAGTCCTAATAAATGGGGATTACAACTTAAAAAGACACATGAATTTCCCATATAAGTATAGATGAAGCTGTGAAACAACTATGTAATAAATTTATTGACTTCAACTGGGAAAAATGACTATGTATCCCGACTTAGGTCGCTTGGAAGTGGCAAAAAGAGCCATTATCTAACATATCGGAAGTCCTCTTGACGGAAGGATCAAATCAGAGGTCGAAGATAGAAGATAGATTGAAATCTTAGACAAACAAATTAGTTTTCAAAGATTAAGTTTGTCGAGTCAATGCAATTGATGATTTCTTCGTCTGAATTTGACCAAACATCGAAAAAGAAGAAAAGTATTAAAAGGGGAAGTTTGACGAGCTTGACTGAGAATATTGTCAAAGATTGCGTCGAAGGCCTTGTTGAAGAGAAGATTTGTTGGAAACCAAGAAGTGGCCTAACAATTTACTAGAGGGGGGGTGAATAGTAAATGGAAGCAACAATATTAATTTTTCGGATTTAATTGATATTAGCAATAAACACGCTTACTGTTTTTAAACAAAATTAAGTTTCTGTGCAAAAATGCTTGAACTACTCGAGTAGTGCTCCAACTACTCGAGTAGTACGAGCAATTTCAGACAGTGAACAAATTTTCAGAAAGCTTTACAGGAAGCCAAAAATAACACGAACAGCAGCAGGTAAATTGACTAACTTAAGGTTCAATGAGAAAGACTAAAATTGCGGAATTGAAGGAAAGCAATAAAAAGAAAGACACAGAGAATTATTATATTGGTTCACTCTCACCCACTTGAGAGCTACGTCCAGTCCCCTCTAAACCTTAGGGAGAGTTTACTATTAATCAATTAAATTGGATACAAACAGGATTAATTAGTGAACCTCACTCAATCTAATCCTAACCCTTTCAAGAGTGTACTAAACCCTTGAAATCTTACCCCAATTTCAATTGATTCACTGTTGAAGAACCTCTTCAACCTTCCACAAAGAGAGCTTCTTGAAACCTTCAAGAACACCTTCTCCCTTTAGCAATAGAGCCTCTTGAAACCTTCATGATCTCCTTCTCCAAGCGTTAATGGCAGCAATCATATGAATAACAACGGTAACAAGGTTGTGGCTCCAATTACAATCTCAATTGAATATGAATATGAAAGTATGTAAACCAATTGAGACCTAGACTTAGAGAGGGATTGGAATGAAAAACGTTTTTGGCTTCAATCAGGTTTTTGTCTCCAAAGTTCCTTTCATGAGAGTTGGAGGAGGCACTCATATATAATCTCCAAAATCCCAAGAATAAGGGAGGAGAGAATTTGAAAAGATTTGGGGCTTGATTGCCTCTCCAACAGTCGTATTTGGATCAGACTGGATGATGATGCAGACTCGTACTACTCGAGTAGTTGAAGCACTACTCGAGTAGTCCGTGCTTCCAGAATAAACAAATTTTCTTTTTAAGCTGACTACTCGAGTAGTTGAAGCACTACTCGATTAGTTCATGCACTACTCGATTAGTCAGTGCACTACTCGAGTAGTCAGTGCAGACAGAGAAAATGAAGTTTTTCTGTTTGGCAGACTACTCGAGTAGTTGGGGCACTACTCGAGTAGTTACTGTTAAAACTGAAAATTTGCTTTTCAATTTTGTTATGATTTAACCTTTGATTTTTACCAATCCCTTTCTAGTCTTTTTCAGGTATTTTACTCAACTAATTTGCATACTTAATATACCATATTAAATAGAGATAAAATACCTAAATCTACCACCCACACTCATAAATGGTAAATGAATGAATACAATGAATTACAAGAGAATGAGTAGACTATTGGTTGTTGTTGTTTGTTGATTCAACTTCAAGGCAAATGGCTTCATCAAAACAACTTGTTGATTTATTTGTCTTCATCAAAACCTTTTTGATTCTACAAGATTGACGTCAAATACTGAAGCTGGATGTCGAAGTCAAGATAACAGTTATTTCGTTTATTTTTTTAATTCAAATGTAAGACATATCATCCGCCCACTTGTCAATTGATTACTTAGGTAGTAATTTTTAATTTTGCCTATAAATAGGAGAATCGTTTATGTAATAAAGATGAGAACCTGATTATTCCTAAATATCTCACTAAGCAGATTGATGGATAACACCATATGATTTCCCTTTACATTTCAATGAAATTTATCGTTTCCAATCTTTAATCTATGCAATTTTACAATATTCCGCACTTTAGATTTTTTGCATTTAGTTTCTGCAGTTAAATTTCCATTCATTACTTAACTATCTCAATAAAGGGTTTTTTTTTTCTAATATACTCTTGTTTTCACTATTTCAACTTTTTACCTTTTTTTAGTGCATGTAGTATTATTATTAATAAGGTTTTTTAATGTGTGCTCTATGTCACACGTAAAGAAAACTATATTTAGCAAGTTTGTATTGAAAATTGACGTATTAAAAAATTTGTGTGCATTAATACATTAATTCACGATGCATATACTCCGTACTTAACAATGTGAATTTTTTAACAAGTGTCATATGGTACACATTAGAAAAAACCCTTTTAATAATTCTCGATGATATACTTATCCAATATAAAATTTTTAACATGTGCATAGAGTATACATAAGAAAAACCCTTTTAATAATTCTCGATGCATATACTTATCTCGTATGAATTTTTTAACATTTATCATAGAATACACATTAAAAAACCTTTTTAATAATAACAAATACTGTATTAAGAAAAACCCTTTTAATATCAATGGTGTATTACGTTAAATACATAAATTTCTAATAAAAACTCACTAAATACAATATTCTTCTTAGCATATGTTATAAGGCATATACATTAAAAAAAAATCATATAAGGGTATACATTAACAAATAAATAAAGAGATTAATAGACGTGTACTGACGGTGTAACGTTTTTTACTCCATCAGTCTATCATCCACCATTCATTTGTATTATTTTTATTAAAAAGTCAACGATAATAAACACATGAATGATGGATAATGCACTGATAGTGTATAAAACCTTTATACTGTCAAAACCTTTACACTGTCAGTGCATCATTTATTTTCTCATAAATTAAAGCTCGAAATATAGTAAAAACGAATATATATATTAAAAAAAGAAAAGCCCATTATGAATATTTTGACTAACCCAATACATTAAAAAACAAAAAAGAAAAGTTACCCAAAACAAAACTTGTCGCGGAGGGTAGCAACACTCATCAATCTTATATTTATCTAAGAATATTTTTCGTGAGGTTAACTCGACACAAAGGCCAATGTTTGTCATCAAAAATATATCAAAATGAATATTTTTTTTAGAATTTAATATTTCTACACTGACAAAGTAAAGTTTCTTACGTTGTCGATGCATAATCCATCGTCAATGTGCATTACTTTTACTTATAAATCAATCATAACTAACCAATCAACAATGGATAGTATGTTGAATCTTTTTTTTTTTGGATGAACCAGGGTATCCACCCGCGCAACTGGATGACTAATCCCTCGCACCACGGTCGATAGTATGTTGAATCTTTACACTATCAGTGCATGCATACATTATTTTCTCATTTTTTTTTAAGTAAAAAAATCTTATCCGACAAAAAAATTTACGAACAAGAACATAATAAAAAATTAAAGAAAGCATGCCACTAATTAGGAAAGGTTGATACTCGCCCAAGATTCAAAACTACCTCACAAAACAAAAACTTTGTAATCTCTCCTATCACATTTCTATCCCATAAAAAACTCTATCTATTTCTTTCGGTTTGAATTTCTCTTCTACTTTACCATTCACTCTCAATTAAATTTCCCTCTTTAAAATCAAAAATACATTATTAGCTACTCTACTTGTCCCTTAAAAAATCCTCTCATTTCTTTCATACCAAATGTTTGCTACTGCAGCAGCAATTATAGCAAACAGAACTTGCTGCTTAGATTGTTTATGCCTCCAAATAAATTTCACCTGTCTCAACCACACTTGCAGCTTCATTTAAGTTTTCAAATACCAAGCCAATCTGTGCATAGTTGTAAGATCTCTGTCGAAAAATATTTGTTTAATACATTTTTTATTACCCAAAAGAAATTATATCAAAAAGTAACGTATTTATCAATTTGAAAATTCATATACTTAATAAATGGATAAAAAGAAAAATACTTTCTTTGATCCTATTTATAAATCGTCTTCTAAAAAAGTTGGTAGTATTTATAAATTATTCTGTATTTTTTAGGAAATATTTATTATTTTTTTCTCTTATTCGCCCTTGTTCATTAATGTGAAACAAAGCATTTGTGAAATTTTGAATGCAAATTGAAAAAGTAAAATTATAAAATTAAAGTATCTTTATAAAGTTTCAAAAAAAAAGTAACTATTCTCTTTGATTTTTGTAAATTAAAAAAAAATGGCCTATATATATATAAAGTACATTTCATGAATTCCAAAACCGAAATTAATAGGACAAATGGACAATAATAAGATGTTAGTCCAATAGTGTAAGGTCTCATTGGATTCTCAAAAATTAAAAATTTGATTATTAAAAGTGATATTTGCTAAAAATTGTGATCTCACATCTTAAAAATTTTAATTTTTTTTAATAAGTGAAAAAATACCCTTATTAAAAAAATGGACTTTCATAGAATTTAAAATCTTTTAAAGGGGAGATAAGAGATATCAGACTTCTCGTGATTTTAACTCGAATATTTATACTTAATGTTTCATAGCATATATAATCAATTAAATTTACTTTTGGAGTTTTGTTCATAAACCTTGTTTTTTCTATAAATAAAAACTTTACTGAGCTGAGTCCATTACCTGGAGAATATCTTAGTTTGGATCATGTCAAGTTCCCGATTCAGGGGTGTTTGTTTTTATTAAGATTATGCTTTTAATTTTTTTTTAAAAATAATTATAATCAAATATGTTTGGATATGAATGTAAATTATAATTTTAAATTATATTTTTGAAAAAAATCAAAATCTTATATCTTTTTCAGTGATGTTGTAAATTCTTTTTGGTAAGATTATTTTTTCAAATTCATATAATTTTTATATTATACTTTTATCATTACAACAACGTTAGTTACCCCCTTATCACTCCATACTCATTTTTGTAATTTTTTTTGGTTTACATGGGAGATCTGGGACTAGAACTCATGACCTGGGGAGAGGGAAATCCTAAGTGTCCCTGCAGCCACCAACTGGACTGTCTTACGCGGACCTCATTTATGTAATTTACTCAATAAAAATAATCTTCTTTACATTATAAAAAATAAATCAACTTAAATTTATTTTTTAGCTAAAAAATCCAAACACATAAACATATTATAATTTAATTATAATCTTACCAAATTATAATCACGGATAAAAATAATCATAATCTAAATTTTATCAACTATACCAAATATTCACTCAAAAGAGTGCCTGCAAACGTCAATTATATACAATGTTATTACATGGAGCATATTAGTTTGGATCATGTAACGTTTACCATTCAAAAGAGTGCTTGAAGATGCAACTGCATATTAGTATTCATTAATCAAATTCGTAGGTCAGATCGAAGTGACATTCAAACTAATATTGTGAGACATGAGTTAGATTCCTCACAACCAACACCAATTGCTCAAAAAAAATACTCTAAGAAAATCATTTTGAAAATGGGAATGATAACAAGTGCAATAAGTATATTGTTTAAGAGATAAAAACTGAAATTTTGTTTCGAAAATTGATGATATGAACATTTAAAAAAATGCTAGACATAGTTTTATGATATTGATAAAAAAAAACTATATTTTTTCATAATTTTTTATTATGTTTAACATCTTAACAAGAGTACTAATTAGCATTTGCCTTTTTTTAAAAAGAAAATAATGTATGCACTGATCGTGTAAAATTTTTTTATACTTTCAACATAATATCCACCGTTGATTGGTTAGCTATAATTGACTTATTAGTAAAAGTAATGCATATTGATGATGGATGATATAGTTGACTTATTAGTAAAAGTAATGCATATTGATGGTGGATGATATACTGACAGTGTAAAAACCTTTAATTGTACAAATATTAAACTTTTTTTTTAATTCTTAAATATTGACTTTAAACTATTATATTCATTCTTATATATAAGTACTCGAGTTTGATTTTTCTAGGTCATTTTTATAAGGTTTATTTCAATTGTGAATTATATTAATTACTTCTCGTCCATAAATATTTTTATTTATTCATCACTTTTAATTATTTCAATGATAATTATAGGAATAATTTTGAAAAAATATTAAAATATTATAAATTAAAATATCATTAATAATATTAATTATTTTTTTAATTCTCATACAAAACCACTATAATTACTTATATACTACTCTATAAAAATAGAAAAAATACTCCCTGTCTCCCTTCATTTATAATTTTTTGTATTTTATACTTGGCACACATATTAAAAAAGTGTTGATTATTGTAATTTGTAAGTTTTATATTTTTGTCTAAAATGTTCCTATTTAATTCTTATTAAAAATTGTAATACTTCCTCTGTTCTTTATTATTTATTTCTTTTTAACTGTCTTTTTGAGTATTTCAAAAGTGTAATAAGTATTATTTTTCATGATTATCTTATTCAATTGATCTTGGTTACGTTTACATAAGTAGTAGAGAAAAATTAATGATTATCTAGAGAAAAAGTGTATAGTGAGAAAAAACACAATTAATTTATTGGAAATATAAGAAATAATTATATTTCTTAATGATGTATTTTGTTTGAAATACGAAATATAAATAAGAACGGAGAGAGTAATATTTAATTTTATTAAGAAGTGTGTCTATTAGTTAATATATACTCCATCTACCCAAGAGGGTTGGCCCTAGTGGTTAATTGGCTGGGATGCTGCTGAGGGAGTGCAGAACCAAAGGTTCGACTCCTGCCTGAGGCAACAACCCCTGGGGAGATCTCGTACCATAGAGT
Source organism: Crotalaria pallida (assembly GCA_037953625.1). NCBI lineage: Eukaryota > Viridiplantae > Streptophyta > Magnoliopsida > Fabales > Fabaceae > Crotalaria > Crotalaria pallida. Next base: position 97,199,158 of record CM075655.1, read on the forward strand.
CAAAGACTCGCTTAGTTCCACATATCGGGGTGGATTAGTTGTGTCCTTGAACACTTTATGTCCTTAACCCTCTGAGCCCTCAGGATTATGGTAATCAGGAGTTCACTAGGAGGTTAAGTATCTATGTATGACCTTATGGTTTTTCTGCAATTCCAGTTGGGAAAGGTAGGATCTCCCCAGTCAACAAGTGTGTGCAGAGTGTCAACTTAGGGATGAGAGTACGTACCTGAAACCCTAGCTATTGTGAGCTATTTATAGGGTTTGGAGGAAGTTGATGTGGGCCGTATGGGCCTCGTATCAAGGTGAGCTGAACCGGGATTCTGTGAGGGAATATAGGAGATTTATTCCCTTAGAGTCCGGATAGGATCAGCTCACGATCCCGTGTAGAGGCTGTTGCGAGATTCTAGGAGATACGGTTGGAAGTGATAGGAAGCCTTGGTGAGACTGAGTCAACCTACCAGTCGACGTTATGTCTCGGTTCTAGAATCCCGAGCCGATGGAGTGAAGACCGTTGTTGAGGCTCGGTCCCATCAAGTCCGAGCCTGGTCTTTTCGTATGCTCGGAATGAACATGTCCGAGCGTGGGATGTTCGTGTTAAGTAAACCGAGGGAAAGGTCCTTGGAAAATCCTTTATATAGGACTGTAATTTTTATACGGTCGGCAGACCCTACAAGCCCCCCAGCTCGTAAGACTTTGAAAAGTCTGTGACGAGGTAATGAGTGCTTAGGATAAACTTTCCCGCATGCCTCGTGACAATTGTAATCGTGCCGACCGCTTCGAGGTGACGTTTTGGGTTCTCGAGATACGGCGCGTTTCCTTGTAAGTTGTGCCAAATCATTGCGTTTTTGAAATTTGAAAAAGTACCTTTTAGAATTGCCACGTCTCTCCCTATGATTGGTTGCATGCGTCCATGGGCTTTTGGCCCAGATGGGTAAGACGGAGGGAAACTGAAAAGTTTTCTCTTTTAACTAAAACTTACCCTTTCTCTGCCTCATTACTCACTCTACTCCCAAAATTTCTCTGAATCCCCTTATTCTCTCTTCGAGTTCCACTTTGCTATCTCCGTTCCCAAATCAAGATCCCCTAAATCCTTCTCCAGCTTTAACAACTTCACACAGGTAACCCCTTCTACTCCTCTTATTTCCATTCCTGCAGTTTTCTTTATTCGTTTGGGGTTGTTTTTCTTTTGGAGTGAGTTTTTCTTTGTAAATGGGTTTTCTGGTTTCGGGATTTTGCAGGGATTTCTGGGTAGAGTTTCTGGGTTTCTTTTGTTTTTAAGTGAGTGGGGTTTATACCTCAATTTGTTTGAATCATGAGAGGATGGAGAGGTTTTAGGGAAGTTTATCGTGAACTCTGTAGGAGATTAGGAGAAAATCCATCTAGTGACAGTGAATCAAGTTCTTCATCCTTTCCTGGGGCTTCTGAAGATTTTGGGAACGAAAGAAGTCCATGTTTGGAAAGCTCCACGCCTATCCCTACTATTCCCCCCCTCAATTCGGGTTCTTCCGAGTTAAAACCATTAACAGTAGAACATCCATTGAATCCTGCCGACAAGACTAAGTGGTTATTAGCCTATAGATTTGCTGAGCGTAGAGCCCAAGTTAGACTTAGCCCCGATCATGATATGGGGGAAAAAGAACCTGTAGGAAATCCATCTGAGATGGGTGGAAAAAGTTCGGGGCTCGACATTAGATTTAAAGTAAAAACTCGTGCTGTAAAAAATCCTAACGCCGAGCCTTTTTCTTTTTCCCCAGAAATGGTGGAACGCAGGTGTGTAACCAACCCTGAAGAATATCCTCTACCGCCTAATCATGCGCAGTACGATGCTGTCTTTGATCGGGAAGTACTGGGGACGAGACCTTCATTGCTGACAACAAATAGTCTTAATCATCTCCGGCCGATATTGACACCTCTGAGAGCCGACGGAAATACCTCAGATTTCGTATTAAGACCTTTGGGAATCGACGATCGGATTTGCTTCGAAATGCCGGAAAATCGTCAATATTTTTACTTCTATGAAGAAGTAGTAACCAAAGTCGGTATCCGCTTGCCCTTCTCCACCTTCGAGGTCGAGGTCCTCACTCATTTAGGAATAGCCCCAAGCCAATTGCATCCAAGTTGGTGGGCTTTCGTCCGAGCCTTTCAACAATTCTGCGATGTTGAAAACTTTGTCGCATCGGTACGGTCCTTCTTTTGGTTATATGCTCCCCAAGTAAATAAGTTTGGTGATTCCAAGGGTCTTTGGGTGTCCCTAAAGGCTCGGAGGGGACATGCCCTTTTCGCCAAGGTGACAGACTCTTGGAAATCTTTCAAACCTCTCTTCTTCCAATACGAGTATACTGGGGCCGAAGTATGTTGGTTCATGGAACAGGTTGAAGAAGATGGAGTGATGAAGGTCATGCCTCGGTTTCCGTTGGGTTGGACGACGAACATTTATAACCGAGGATCCTCCTTGTATCAATTCGACTATAAGTCAGATTTAACAAAAGTCGAAAGGCGATTATGCGACCACGTTTGGGAGTATCTTCAAGCAAATGGTCAAATTGATTCAAAACGAATTCTGCTGAAAGATACGCGAGACGAAGTGAAGGCGGAGCTGGGTATTTTTTTTTTTACCTTTAATTTGATCCATTTTTCTTGCAGAAGCGATGGGGAAGAAAGCAACCAAAGCCAAGAAGAGTGAAGCTCGTGCAGCTAGAGTGTCACAGCTAGCAGCACTCAAAGAGTCTACGTCCGGTTCTCCAATTAAGGGTCAATCTTCTGAGCCGACCCATCCTGAAAGGCCGACCGTTATCCCCAATACCACCCCCACTGTCAGGGTTACTGGTGTTGAACAGGTGATCAGAAAGGGCCGCGTTGTAGATGCGGTGAATATCGAAGTAGAAGCTCATTCATCTCCCCAAGACGTTCCCGAGCGTCCCCTCAAGAGGACTCGGCTAGATAAAGGAAAAGGTCTCGCTGGAGACTGGTTCAATTTGAGCAAGTCCAACAAAGGGATTGAAATTCCCGAGGGTAAAGAAGATGCAGCTGCCAAGACGGTGTGGGGTAGGAAGATGTCCGACTCATTCATTGCCATCGTCTTTCCTCCTGAAAATGCTGAGGTAATCGAGTCTTGGACCCCTGGGACTTGGGAAAATAATTGTAAAGCGTTGGTGAAAAGCTTCTTACGGGGCGCGAGCATTTTCCATCACCTTGGTCATCATGGTGATGATGCTTATGCTGGATTGGCTCCCGAGGAAAAGAAGAAAAAATATGAAGCCAACGAGCGGGAAGATTACTTGGAAATTCAGGTCCAAGGTCTGAATAAAAGGATACAAGAAATGGCGGCTGAAAATGAGAGGCTTCAAAAGGTTGCTCAAGATTCGGAGGGGGCCAAAGTTCGGGCCGAGACAACACTTCAAGCTGCCGAGGCACAGATAAAGAGGTCAGAAGAGATTCAGAAAAAGGCCGAGGAGGATGCTGCTGCTCTTCTGGTCGCTACGGAGAAAGCTCGTTCTGCCGAGCAAGCTGCTGCAGTGGCTCAGGAGCAACATGAGTATGCTAAAGACGAGATACTCAGGCTTCGAACTTCCTTGGAGAAGATGAGCGCAAAAGCGCTCAAGCATAAAAAAGCAGCTAAGGAGAATCTGTTCAATTGGGACCATGCAATTGAAGATTCTTTCTACAATACTGCCGAGCAACTCCGTGTTCTAAATCCTGGGCTTGTGACCAAGGGCGCTGATCCTAATTTTGCTGTGAAAAAAGGTCAAATTGTCGGCCCGAGTGGGGTTCCCATAGATCTGAATAACTCCGACCTTCCGGACCATTTGGCCGAAGATTCTGAAGGGGAAGGAACCGAGGATGTCGAAGGTGAAGAAGAAGAAGAAGACACATTCAATGCTGACAGCATCGTATTGTCCGATGTAGAATAGTTTTTTTTTTTGCCCCAGAATTGGGTTTTTGTAACCGCCCCAGTAGTGGGTTTGAACTTTTTCTATGCTTCTTTGCTCGAAATATTATAAACGTTTATAGTATTCGCAGTCAACTGTTTGCTTCTTTTGATACTTTGTGTTAAGAATTCAAGTGTCAAGACCTCGGAACTCCAGCGCTTTAGCCAAGGTGGGTTCCTCTATCCGCGACGTAAAATGATTTTAATAACCATGTTTGAATCGGGAGTCTTAGTAGAATACTTGACGAGTTATAAGCTCTTGTTTGAGCTGTTTATAATCGTTCGCGTCATACACAGTGGCTAATCGAATATGAGGAAAAGTACGTAATACAATGAATTCAGTAACAGTCTTTTTATTAATCAGAAGCAGAAAGTACAATGGGCTCGGAGTTCCACCGAGCGTACACCATCATTAAACAAAAATGGATAAAACTAACAATTCTAACAAGAATAAATGAAACTATGAAACTATAACGAAAGAAAGATTCTAACTGTAATATCCTTTGAGCTTCGCCACATTCCATGAGTTGTTGATAGGAGCTCCCGAGAGAGTTTCAAGTTTGTAGGCTCCTGTCCCGGTTTTGAATGTGACTCGGTATGGTCCTTCCCAGCTTTGGGCCAGTTTTCCGTCCTTTGCATTCTTAAGACCAATATCCGCCCTTCTCAAGACAAGGTCACCTACCTCGAACTCTCTGGGGTTAACCGAGCGATTATATCCTTTCGCCTGCATCCTTTTAGCGTGCTTTTCTTGCTCGGCAGCCAAATCCCTGACCTCCTCCGACAAAACAAGATCCTCACACAACAAAGTGTTGTTTAGAGGATTCGGCTGCTGCTTAGCTCGGAAAGAAGGGATAATTTTTTCAATGGGGATGACTGCATCGCAACCGTAAGTGAGCCGATAGGGCGTTTCACCTGTTGAAGTTTGGACGGTGGTGCGATATGACCAAAGCACCTCATGCAAGTTTTCCACCCAATTCCCTTTTGCTCCTTCAAGTCTTCTCTTGATCCCTTGAATGATGGACCTGTTTACTGATTCCACCTGGCCGTTGGTTTGAGGATGTTCCACCGAAGAGAAGTAATGTTTAATATCCAAAGCACTGACCAAATCTTGGAACGCCCTGTTGGAAACCAACAAGCGGGCTTTGCAATTACTAGAGGGGGGGTGAATAGTAATCGGAATGCAACAGTGACTAATTTTTCGAATGCAATTAGGTTTAATTAATCAAGTGCAGATTTTTCAGAAACAGAGCACGAACACTCGAGTATTTTAAAAACTACTCGAGTAAAAACTCAAGAACACTCGAGTCTTTCCAAGAATACTCGAGTAAATCGTCCAGATAGCAGAAAAACAGTTTCTGGAAAATATGCACTTTAATCAATAACAATGAATACAGTTCAAGGCAGATTATTAATAGAGTAGAAAGCAATTAAATAAAGTTATAACAACTTGAAAACAACTTAATTTCTGCGGAATTGCTACTCTAATTAATAATCCTCTTTTTGAGCAACTTAGGTTTGGTTTTTGCTTGAAGTTAAAGAAAGCTATAAAAGATCAACACCAACAATTTTATACTGGTTCACTCTCTATTTAGAGAGCTAGTCCGGTCCCCCTAAGAACCTTAGGAGTGTCTACTAAAATCAAATTGTTAGAAATATTACAAAGGGTATTGAGATGCCTCACTCAACCTATCCCTTCCAAGAGTGTACCAAACTCTTGAATTTCTACCCCAATTTGATGTTGGTGATGAAGACTCCTTCTTCTTCAAGCTCCTTGAAACCTTCAAGAGCTCCACCAAAGCTAAGAACCTCTTAGCAATTGCTTGGGAACCACCCAAGTCTTGAATGAACCTAAGATCCACTTAGGTACACTTGGTTACTAACCAAGATTTTGAGAACAAGATGTGTATGTGTATGTGGAGTGATCCAACAAATGATATCCACAACAATTAAGCACAACTCTAACTCTTAGAACAAATAATAATAATGAATGAATATTGAGTTAGAGTAATTATCCACTTGAGAGAGAGAATGATCAAAATGAATGTTTTGCACCCTCAACTTTTAATGCTCTTGTTGGTTAGTTCAATAGCATTCATTTCTCATATCTGGAAAATACAATGAATGAGTGAAATCAACTCTTTCATTCCATTTTTGCCCTTTTCCAACGGTTAAAATTTTGCTGTCAGAACCAAAACACTCGAGTACTTTTGACACTACTCGAGTGTTTTGCCCATCTTTCAATAGAAATGCCCAAGTATTGAACTAACTGTCAAATCTCTGTTTTGAGGCTGAAATACTCGAGTATTCTGGGAAGTACTCGAGTGTTTTGATACTCGAGTAACTTTCAGATTACTCGAGTGTCTTTATACTCGAGTATTTTTGTGATTACTCGAGTGTTTTGCCCAGAGATGATAAAAATCAAGTTTTTCAACAATTTATTTCAAGTCTCTCTTCAAGGAATAATTTTATGTAACCCCTAACCTTTTTCATGCAATTAAAATTATTTATCCTAAGGGTGAGATAACTTCCTAAGCTACCCACTCTCAATAAAATAAAATTACATTCAAAATAAAATTGAGAATGAATAGATACATAATGCACTTGATCTTCTTGACTTGATGAGCTTGAATTCTTGCTTTAACTCCATGATCTAATTATATTGTCATCATCAAAATAAATCCACCTAATTGGAGACTTGATTCTACAATCTCCCCCTTTTTGATGATGACAATAATTAAACCGTTCCTTCTCTTTTGAGAGCTCCCCCTCAATATAGGAACCTATTAACCTGTCAATTCAGAGAATACCAAGCACAGCATAATATCCATAATATCATAGTCAAGTGCACAAAATGTAACTGGTATCAGAGCGAGAGCAAACATGATATCAGAGTAAGCAAACATAATATCAGAGTAAAAAAAATGATGTGCTTGCTCTTCTCATTCTCATTCTCCCCCTTTTTGTCATAATCAAAAAGATAGCATTTGGAAACGGAGGAGACAAGAAGGATACCAATAATGAAAACTCCCCCTTAAATAATATTAATATAAAACAAATATGACTATCAGAGAATACCAAACACGTGAAAAACAATAACCATGAGAAATCCAGTGAAATCACATCATAACATAGCATAAAACCACCAACCAAATCCAAGTCTGAACGAACATAAAACTGGATAAAGACCCACGCAGGGTTTAGAAAAATAAACAAACTCCCAAAAGCATAGTGAAAAACTAAACATCCAAAAAAAATAACATGTAAAAAACAGAGTGCAATGTCCACCGATCTCAGAACATATCCGGTGCAGGGGGATCCTGAGGAGGAAAGAAGCGGCCGAATGCAGACATCATATCATCGAACCTAGCATTCATCTGAGCGAAATGCTGGTCCAACTGCGAATATATCATGGCCGACTGCACACCCATCTGAGACTCAATCCTGCTGATACTATCCTGCTGCTCAGCCAATCGATGCTCAAAGCTATCCAAGCGGCTGTCAAACTGAGCAAAGCGAGCATCGAAATATGTCTGATAAGTCCCAAAAGCAGGATGTTCAAACTGAATGTCATCAACCGGATCACCACCACCACCGCCACCATCAGCCTGATCATACTGAGCCTGCTCATCAGCCAACTGCTCAGCATCCAAACCTTGCTGAGCTGCAGCTTGCTCAGCAGCCTCCTGGGCCTCCATGGTGGCTACCTGATCCATCCAATACCACCTCCCGCCGCGCTTCCTCATTTTCATTTGACGCAATAGCCCCTCATGAAGCGCATGCAACTCTGCCGGAGGGTCAACTTTCTCCTCATCATGAGGAATAGGCACATTGAGGTGCCGGAGAAGTCGACACACATGCATAGGATAAGGCAGATTTTGGGTTGGTTTAGAAGACCCTGCCTTGACCATCCGAGCAAAAATAACAGCAGCCCAGTTCAACATATTATCATTCAGTATAGCATCAATAAGCTGAAGTTCTAATTTTGTGGGCTTTGAGTAATTTGGAGATGTTTGGGGCATAAGGATGTGACTAACAATATGGTGAAGAATGCGGTTTGAAGTGGTCATATTCACGGCTTTCTTTTCATCTCCGTCATAAACACGATCGGGACGAAGCAGATTTCGAAAAATATCATCAGTTTGAGCGTTCAAATTGTTCTGCCCCATTCGTGTTTTGCCAAAGACAGTTTCTAAATCAGTAGGACAAAGTACAAGGTGGGTTCCAGCTACTCTGGATTCTAAAGTAGTCCTATTTATCTCCTTAAGATTTGCAAAAAATTGACGCACTAGTCTAAGATAAATTGGACCATTGAAAGAGATAAAATTCATAAGGTGTTGTTCCCTAAGCTTTTGAACAAATGTAAAACCGTTACCCTCAAGAAAATCCTCTGTGGTCCAGCTTTGTACACCATAGCCATGAGTGATGAACAATGCCTCCCTCCTAGCACATGCACCAGCAGAAAAGAATTCCTCTTCATGCTCTGAAGATGATGAAGAAGGAGGAGTAGGCTCTCTTCTTTTCTTCCTTGGACGTAGGTTAGCTCGAGAGGAAGACATTTGCACACAAATTGAAGAAAAAAATGGACAATTTCGAGTTTAGGGGAGTTAGGGTTTCAAAAGGGAATTTCGGATTTGGGGGTGAAAAACAGTGATTTGAAGTAAAATAATTTAAGAAAAGTGATGTGGAGATGATTTAAAGTTAAAAGCTGTGAAAAATTGGAGTGAAAAACGTGTTTTGAGAGGTTGGGGTTGAGAGAACTCGAGTGGGGAGAAGAGGGGGTTCGTGAAAAGTAACTGCTGAAACGCTGCTGCTGTGCTTTAAAAAGTCGCATTACTCGAGTGTTTTAAAAAAACACTCGAGTATTTGTTAAAGTACTCGAGTAAAAAGCCCGGTCCAGAAAGTCTAGAGTTACTGGACCGAAAAACACGCGAGTAAAACAGGACACACTCGAGTAAAGAGTAAAGTACTCGAGTAAAATTTGAAAACACTCGAGTGAAATAATCAGACCTGACCAAGAACTTTTTCAATTTTCAAACCATTTAATTTGGAATTAAAATACTCGAGTAGAAATGAAAATACTCGAGTAAATTTGACAGACAGACAGTTTTAACAGCAATTTGAACACATTGTCACTAAACCAACACAATTTAACATAAACACAAATCAGACTCAAAATCACTCACAGTCAAAAACACATAATTCACAACATCTCAAGGTCCAATTGTTTTTCAAACACTAATGCACATGAAATGAGACATACTTGGTGAATTTTCACAAACACAAATCAATTAGCTAATGCTTGACTCATCTAAAATTCCAAGTTCTCCTCTTATATGATAAAAGGTATCTCTTGGCAATGGTTTTGTAAAAATATCCGCTAATTGGTTTGTGGTGCTTACAAATTCAATTGTGCAATCACCTTTTTGTACATGATCTCTTAGAAAATGATGTCTAATTTCAATATGTTTAGTCCTTGAATGATACACCGGATTCTTAGTTAAGTTGATTGCACTTGTGTTATCGCACTTAATAGGAATATTTTCAAGTTTCAAACCAAAATCCAATAATTGTTGTTTCATCCACAAGAGTTGAGCACAACAACTACCGGCGGCGATATATTCCGCTTCGGCGGTGGAAAGAGCAACACAAGCTTGCTTTTTAGAAAACCATGACACTAGTGAGCTTCCCAATAAATGGCAAGTACCACTAGTGCTTTTACGATCAAGCTTGCATCCCGCAAAGTAGGAATCCGAATAACCAACCAAGCTAAGACTAGTATCACTAGGATACCATAATCCGGTATTTATCGTTCCTTTAAGATATTTAAATATATGTTTGACCGCGGATAGGTGTGATTCTTTAGGATTAGCTTGAAAACGGGCACACATGCATACACTAAACATAATATCCGGTCTAGATGCGGTAAGATATAGAAGACTACCTATCATACCTCTATATTTACTAACATCAACCGGTGTACCTTGTTCATCCTTGTCTAGGTAGCATGAGGTGCTCATGGGAGTGTAGGCTTCCTTGCATTTGTCCATTCCGAATTTTCCAAGGAGCTCCTTGCAATATTTTCCTTGATGCACAAAAATCCCCTCCTTGACTTGCTTGATTTGAAGTCCTAGGAAGAACTTGAGCTCTCCCATCATGGACATTTCAAATTCCTTTTTCATCAAATTAGAGAACTTGCTACACAAGGACACGTTAGTGGCACCAAAGATAATATCATCTACATATATTTGCACCAACAAAATGTCCTTTTTAGTTTTATAGATGAATAGGGTATTATCAACCTTTCCCCTTTGAAAGTCATTTTCTAATAAAAAGGTACTTAATCGATCATACCAAGCTCTAGGAGCTTGTTTTAATCCATAAAGTGCCTTTTTCAATTTATAAACATGGTTTGGAAATTCATGACTCTCAAAACCGGGTGGTTGCTTAACATAAACTTCTTCATTTATGAAACCATTTAAGAAAGCACTCTTGACATCCATTTGATAAAGAGTAAATTTCATAATTGATGCAAAGGCAAGCAAGATTCGGATTTCCTCAAGGCGTGCAACCGGAGCAAAGGTCTCGTCATAATCAACACCTTCCTCTTGGTTGTACCCTTGGGCAACAAGTCTCGCTTTGTTTCTTATAATCAAACCGGATTCATCAAGTTTATTTCTATAAATCCATTTTAAACCAATTATGGTATGATCATCGGGTATAGGCACTAATTCCCAAACTTCATTTCTAACAAATTGATTTAGTTCTTCTTGCATGGCCATAACCCAATGTTCATCCAAAATTGCTTCCTTAATTGAATTTGGTTCGATTTGAGAAACAAAAGAAACAAAATGACAAATGTTTTGAATAGTCCTACGAGTTAATACTCCCTTTGAAAGGTCTCCTATGACATTGTCAATAGGATGAGCTTTCACCGTTTTCCAAGCCGGATCAAGACCATTTTTAACTTCACCTTCATCCTTTAAAATCTCCTTCCCTTTTTCATCTTTTGAAAACTCAAAACCTTCATCACAACCATCACTTAAAACAACATCTTCTTTCGAAGACTCATTAAAAACCACATGAATGGATTCTTCAATAGTCATAGTTCTTTTATTAAAAATTCTATATGCTTTACTATGTGAAGAATAACCCAAAAATATTCCCTCATCGGATTTGGAGTCAAATTTTCCAAGATGATCTTTTCCATTATTTAGCACATAAACTTTGCATCCAAAAACATGAAAGTAGGATATATTTGGTTTTCTTCCTTTGTAAAGCTCATAGGGGGTTTTCTTGAGCATGGGCCTAACTAGAATTCTATTCATGACATAGCAAGCCGTATTAACGGCATCGACCCAAAAATAATGAGGTACTTGAGAATCATTTAGCATGGTTCTTGCAAGTTCCTCTAACACCCTATTTTTCCGCTCTACCACTCCATTTTGTTCCGGAGTTCTTGGTGCGGAATATTGGTGTTCAATACCATGTTTATCACAAAATCTATCAAACTTGTAGTTTTCAAATTCACCACCATGATCGGTTCTAATAATAATTACTCGTTGGTTTACTTGGTTTTGCACAAGTTTAATATGGCGTTTGAAAGATTTGTAGGTCTCACTTTTTGCACTTAAGAATAAAGTCCATGTAAATCTAGAAAAGTCATCAACAATCACCAAACCATAGTAGTTCCCACCAAAGCTTTTTACTTGAGAAGGTCCAAACAAGTCCATATGAAGCATTTCTAATGGTCTTGTTGTGGACACTTCATTCTTAGAACCAAAATGGTTTTTGGTGTGTTTGCACTTCTTACAAGGAGTACAATCACCTTCAATTTTAAAATCAAGCTTTGGTAAACCAACCACTAAGTCTTTTAATTGTATTTTCTTTAATTGATTTATATTAATGTGAGCAATCCTACGGTGCCACAACCAAGTGTCACTCTCTTTGCTTACTAGACAAGTAGAAACCAAAGAGGTAATATTGTTTAATTCAACCAAGTAAGTATTATTAGACCTTTTGCCAACAAATTTGATAGATTCATCCTTGTCACTTTTTATGAGACATTGGGTGGAGGTAAATAATACATGGTTACCAATATCACAAAGTTGACTAATGCTCAAAAGATTGTGTTCTAATCCTTGAACATAAAGAACATTATCAATAACCAAGTTGGAAGAATTACCGACTTTACCAATCCCAAGAATTTTTCCTTTGTTGTTGTCTCCATAAGTGACATATCCACCTTCTTGAGGAGTAAGCTCCATGAAGTTCCGCCTATCTCCCGACATGTGCCTTGAACATCCACTATCAAGATACCACGGTTTCTTTTCGGTTCTAAGGCACACCTACAAAACAAGATCATTTGCTCATTTTGGGTACCCAAATTATGTTGGGTCCCTTTGGGTTAGCTTTTGGTGTTTCTTCCTTCTTAATCCAAACATAAGTGCCTTTTTGAATTTCAACATGTTTAATGTGGCACCTATTGTTTGTATGTCCAAACTTTCCGCAATAAAAGCAAGTTGGTTTCTTTGTATAATCAATTTTAGAAGATGAACCAACCCTTTTATTGTCCTTTTTCTTTTGGACATATCCTAAACCGGTTTTGTTTGAATAATTTCTTTGAGATTTAATTAACCGGTCTAGGTTTCTATCACTATTTGATATTGTGAGTTTGTGTTTCAAATCTTTTATTTCATTTTCAAGAATGTCACATTTCTCACAATAAACAATAGTTTTCTCATCACTTGCACAATCACAAACATGACTAGAATTAACAAGTTCTAAAGAAGCATTTTGGAGTTTCAATTCATTTATGTACTTTTCTAATTCATTAATCTCTTTTTGATACTCCAAAATTTTCTTTCCTTTTTCCTTGTTAATCTTAGCTAGTTTTTCAAATTGTGTTAACATTTCATTGTATTCATTGAGCAAATCATCATAAGGAATAGAGGAAGAGGAAAAGCTAGAGCTTTGAGATGATACCTCATCCTCATTTTCACCATTTGCACTTGAGGCTTCATTGTTGGTTCTTGCCATGAGACATAGATTTGCAACTTCATCATCCGAGCTACTTGATGATGATTTTGCATCCTTTTCCGGTGCATCCCACACAATGTAAGCCCTCTTGCCCTTGCCCTCTTGGGTCTTCTTTTCATTCTTTCTCAAGTATGTAGGACATTCCATCCTTATGTGTCCAATGCCTCCACATTCATGACACTTCACTACATCAGTTGAAGTCTTGTTCTTAGACTTGTGTTCCTTGGGTCTTCTTTCTCTTGATGATGAGCCACTCTTCTTACCCTTGAGGAATTTGTTGAATCTTTTTGCAAACAATCCAATTTCCTCCTCATTGAGTGCATGATCGGAGTTCTCACTAGTTGAGTCATCTTCAACCTCTTTTACAACTTTGGTTGAGGCCTTGAGAGAGATACTCTTCTTCTTTTTGTCCGACTCCTCATGTGAGCTAAGTCTTGATAAGTCAATCTCATGCTCCTTGAGCTTCCCAAACAAGGTTGCCAAGTCCATAGTATTTAAATCCTTGGACTCCTTGATAGCGGTGACCTTAGGTTGCCATTTTCTATCAAGACATCTCAAAATTTTGTGAGTAGTTTCACCATCACGAAATTGCTTTCCTAGTGAAATCAAGTGGCTAACAATATGTGAAAACCTCTTTTGTAAGTCATCAATGGATTCATTCGGGAACATGTGAAATAATTCATATTCATGTGTTAAAGAATTTAATCTAGCATTTCTTACTTCACTTGTTCCTTCATGTGTGACTTCCAAAGTGTCCCACATTTCCTTAGCCGACTTGCATTGAGAAATTCTATAAAATTCATCATGGGATAAAGCCGAAAAGATGATGTTTTTAGCTTTTAAATCAAATGATGCTTTCTTTTTATCATCATCATTCCAACTTTTCCTAGGAATTTCAATGACTTCCCCATTTACCATATGTCTAGGAATATAAGGACCATCCTCTATTGCATCCCAAATATCGGTGTCTATTGCTTCAATAAAAACTCTCATCCTAACCTTCCAATAAGCATACCCTTCACCATTAAAGAATGGAGGGCGGTTTATTGAAGAGGAACCTTCTTGATAATTGCTAGAGCCCATAGTTTCCAAAGGATCTTTTCGAAAAAGCTTTTACGCTCGATCTTTCGACCGAGCTCTGATACCACATGTTGGAAACCAACAAGCGGACTTTGCAATTACTAGAGGGGGGTGAATAGTAATCGGAATGCAACAGTGACTAATTTTTCGAATGCAATTAGGTTTAATTAATCAAGTGCAGATTTTTCAGAAACAGAGCACGAACACTCGAGTATTTTAAAAACTACTCGAGTAAAAACTCAAGAACACTCGAGTCTTTCCTAGAATACTCGAGTAAATCGTCCAGATAGTAGAAAAAAAGTTTCTGGAAAATATGCACTTTAATCAATAACAATGAATACAGTTCAAGGCAGATTATTAATAGAGTAGAAAGCAATTAAATAAAGTTATAACAACTTGAAAACAACTTAATTTCTGCGGAATTGCTACTCTAATTAATAATCCTCTTTTTGAGCAACTTAGGTTTGGTTTTTGCTTGAAGTTAAAGAAAGCTATAAAAGATCAACACCAACAATTTTATACTGGTTCACTCTCTATTTAGAGAGCTAGTCCAGTCCCCCTAAGAACCTTAGGAGTGTCTACTAAAATCAAATTGTTAGAAATATTACAAAGGGTATTGAGATGCCTCACTCAACCTATCCCTTCCAAGAGTGTACCAAACTCTTGAATTTCTACCCCAATTTGATGTTGGTGATGAAGACTCCTTCTTCTTCAAGCTCCTTGAAACCTTCAAGAGCTCCACCAAAGCTAAGAACCTCTTAGCAATTGCTTGGGAACCACCCAAGTCTTGAATGAACCTAAGATCCACTTAGGTACACTTGGTTACTAACCAAGATTTTGAGAACAAGATGTGTATGTGTATGTGGAGTGATCCAACAAATGATATCCACAACAATTAAGCACAACTCTAACTCTTAGAACAAATAATAATAATGAATGAATATTGAGTTAGAGTAATTATCCACTTGAGAGAGAGAATGATCAAAATGAATGTTTTGCACCCTCAACTTTTAATGCTCTTGTTGGTTAGTTCAATAGCATTCATTTCTCATATCTGGAAAATACAATGAATGAGTGAAATCAACTCTTTCATTCCATTTTTGCCCTTTTCCAACGGTTAAAATTTTGCTGTCAGAACCAAAACACTCGAGTACTTTTGACACTACTCGAGTGTTTTGCCCATCTTTCAATAGAAATGCCCAAGTATTGAACTAACGGTCAAATCTCTGTTTTGAGGCTGAAATACTCGAGTATTCTGGGAAGTACTCGAGTGTTTTGATACTCGAGTAACTTTCAGATTACTCGAGTGTCTTTATACTCGAGTATTTTTGTGATTACTCGAGTGTTTTGCCCAGAGATGATAAAAATCAAGTTTTTCAACAATTTATTTCAAGTCTCTCTTCAAGGAATAATTTTATTTAACCCCTAACCTTTTTCATGCAATTAAAATTATTTATCCTAAGGGTGAGATAACTTCCTAAGCTACCCACTCTCAATAAAATAAAATTACATTCAAAATAAAATTGAGAATGAATAGATACATAATGCACTTGATCTTCTTGACTTGATGAGCTTGAATTCTTGCTTTAACTCCATGATCTAATTATATTGTCATCATCAAAATAAATCCACCTAATTGGAGACTTGATTCTACACGCCCTTGCCGCAAACTGGGTTCCATTGTCGGTTACCAATATCTGTGGCACCCCAAATCGAGCCACAACTTGCCTCTCAAAAAACTTTTGCACCTTTGCCGAGGATATGGTTGCCAAAGGCTCGGCCTCAACCCATTTTGTAAAATAGTCTATGGCCACGATCACCCACTTCAACTGTCCTGGTGCGGTTGGGAACAGCCCAATCAAATCCATTCCCCATTGGTAAAAAGGATAGGGAGATGAAAGAGAATGAAGTTCCTCGGCTGGTTTCTGATAAACATCACTGTGAAATTGGCATTTATCACACCTTTTCACATGGTCTATCGCATCTTGTTGAAGGGTAGGCCAGTAGTACCCTGCCCTTAGGATTTTTCTAGCCAGTGACTTCCCTCCAATGTGGTGGCTGCCTATTCCTCCATGAACTTCTTCTAGTGCCAGCTTTGCTTTGGCGGGGTCGAGACACCTGAGCATTGGACCGTTGACCCCTCGGCGAAAGAGTACTCCCTCAACCAGTGCAAATTGAGATGCCTTCCTGACAAGTTTCCTAGCTTCCACCAAGTCGGTCGGCAAGGTCCCTTGTTCCAAATAGCTTGCAATTGGGCTAATCCAGCTCGAATCCAGTGATATGGAGAGGACAACGCTAGGTCCATGCACCATTTCCTGAATTAAACTCTTATTGTTTTTAGAGTTTTTTGTTGAGGCGAGTTTGGAAAGAATATCCGCTCGGCTATTGCTTTCCCTCGGTATGTGACAGATTTCGACTTTCACAAATTCGGATGATAAGAATCTTACTTTTTCCAAGTATTTTTGAAGGATTGGCTCCTTCGCCTGATATTCACCCTTGACCTGTGATACCACCAATTGAGAGTCGCTGAGAATTTTCACCTCTCGGGCTCCCACTTCTTTTGCCATCCTCAACCCCGCCAAAACAGCTTCATACTCCGCCTGATTGTTGGATGTTGAAAATCCGAACTTCAAGGAGTATTCAAGGGTGACTCCCTCGGAGTTCTCCAGAATTTTTCCTGCTCCTGCCCCCATCTTATTGCTCGATCCATCCACATAGATGTTCCAATCCGAGTTTGAGCTCGTCAATGGCTCAGTGAACTCGTTAAGGAAATCAGCCAAAGCCTGAGACTTCATCGCCTTTCTCGGTTCGAAAGTTATTTCAAACTCAGAAAGCTCGATAGCCCACGTCACCATCCTTCCCGCCAAATCAGGTTTCTGCAAAATTTGTCGGATCGGTTGAGCCGTTCTGACCGTGATGCGGTGGCTGTGGAAATATTGGCGCAATCGCCTGGCAGTTATTATTAAACAGAAGGCTAATTTCTCCACTTTTTGATATCTGATTTCCGGTCCCTGGAGAGCTCGACTCACAAAATAAACCGGAGACTCTTTACCTGATTCCTCCCGTACCAAGACCGAACTTACCACAGAATCTCCAACCGACAAATAAAGGAAAAGAGTTTCGCCATGGCTCGGACTAGACAAAATGGGAGGCGATGCCAAATAATGTTTAAGGTCAATAAAGGCCTTTTCACATTCTTCATCCCATTCAAACATCTTCTCCTTCTCTTTCCTCAGCAGCTTGTACCATGGAAGGGCCTTTCTAGCTGACTGAGACAGAAACCTTGAAAGAGCTGCGACCCGACCTGTTAGCTGCTGAACCTCTTTGATGTTCGAGGGACTTTTCATTTCCAAAATGGCTCTGCACTTGTCCGGATTGGCCTCTATTCCACGCTCTGTAAGCATAAACCCGAGGAATGATCCTGCAGGAACTCCGAATGTGCATTTTTCCGGGTTTAGCCTCATATCAAACTGTCTCACCCTTCCTAAGATTTATTTTAAGTCTTTTGCATGATCTTCCTCTTTTAAACTTTTCGCAATCATATCGTCTATATAAACCTCCATCCTCGGCCCAATCAGAGAACCAAAAACCTTGTTCATCATGCGTTGATAAGTTGCCCCAGCGTTCTTCAATCCGAACGGCATAACATTATAGCAATAAGTAGCGTTTTCTGTGATAAACGAGGTTTTTACCTGGTCCGGGGGATACATTGGGATCTGATTGTATCCCGAGTAAGCATCCATAAAGGACAACCTTTGGTAGCCAGCCGAACTATCCACCAATTTATCGATGCATGGTAGTGGGTACTGATCCTTCGGGCACATCTTGTTGAGATCTGTGTAGTCCACGCACATCCTCCATTTCCCGTTGGACTTCTTGACTAGCACAGGATTGGCCAACCAATCAGTGTATACCACCTCTCTAATAAATCCAGCTTCTAAAAGCTCAGCTACCTTCTCATCAGTCGCTTGCGCTTTCTCAGTTCCGACCCTTCTCTTCTTCTGACATACTGGCTTGGCGCCAGGATATACACTCAACTTGTGGCAGATGAAGTTAGGATCGATTCCCGGCATGTCTGCTGAGGTCCATGCAAACAAATCCTTGTTTTCAATTAGAAGTTCAGTAAGCTCTTCTTCTAGCTTTTCCGACAGGCCAACCCCTATCTTGACGTAGTGAGATGGCTCGGGGCCGAGGGTTACTTTTTTAAAGTTCCCTTGCGGAGTTGGTCGAGTTTCATCCTCTTCTCTGACGTCAAGATCGGCCAAGTTGACGCTTCCTTTATTCAATGGTTCCTTCATAATTTTCTCATCATCTAGTTTCAGCTTTGCCAAACTGATGTTATAGCATTTTCGGGTCAACTCCTGATCAGACCGTACTGTTACTACCTTGTCATCCGACCCCGGAAACTTCATGGCCAAATGCACTGTCGAGACGACGGCACCGAAAGATTGGAG
Organism: Crotalaria pallida; assembly: GCA_037953625.1. NCBI lineage: Eukaryota > Viridiplantae > Streptophyta > Magnoliopsida > Fabales > Fabaceae > Crotalaria > Crotalaria pallida. The sequence goes on from CM075655.1 coordinate 97,217,656, forward strand.
TGCTGTTCTTCCGAAGATAGCGTTATAGGCCGAGGGAGCTTGGACAACGAGCCACTTTACCATTTCCGTTCGGGCGGAAGGTGGTTCACCCATTGTCACTGGGAGGTGGATATGGCCTAATGGAACGATCGTGTGTCCCGTGAATCCAATCAAGCTTCCCTCAAATGGAGTAAGATCCGACCTTTTCAACTTCAATTTCTCAAACAGATCAAGGAACATGATGTCCGCCGAACTCCCTTGATCAACGAGAATTCTTCTTACTTCATAGTTGCCCATCCGAACTGTGACGACCATTGGATCATTATGGTCTTGCAGGATGTCTTCAAAGTCTTCATCACTAAAACTGATTACAACGTTCTTCTTTCTTGGTTTCTGAATCGGTCGGCTTGCCACCGAAAGAACTTGCCACACGTATTTCTTGCGGTCACACTTCTTTTCCCCACCACCAGCAAATCCTCCAGCAATAGTACCGATAAGAAAGTCATTTGCTTTTTCGGATTGTTGTATTGGGGCTCTGCTTGTAGGTGGTGAAGGACTTTTATTCCTCTTCTGTTCGGTTTTGGGAGGCGAGGGGCTTTTCCTTCTAGATCGCTTGCGCAAGGCTTCCCCGATGTAATGCTGAAGCTTGCCATCCCTTACCATCTCTTCAATTAAATCTTTCAGTTGGATACATTGGTCGGTGGTATGCCCCCATCCACCATGGTGATCACAATACTTCGATTTATCCTTTTGGGCCGCCTTTCTTAAGACTGGTGGCCGAGTAATATTGCGCATTTCAGTATGCATGGTCTCACGAAGGATTTGACTCCTCGGGACCGTTAATTGAGTGTATTCCTCGTACCTGCCTTTGGAAGGCAGTTTATCACCTCTTTCTTGTTCTCTCTTGTCTTTCCTTCCTCTTTCCCGAAAACGATCACTCTGACGAGCCTCGTTTTGGCGAGGCCGTTGCTCCTGTCGTCCTTCAGTACCCCTTACCGCAGTGCTTATCCTTCGGAACTCCTCTAGGTTGACATATTTCCTGGATCTTTCTCTAAGTTCTGCCATGTTATGAGGTGGTTCCCCGATCAAACAATCTTTGAAATCTCCGTCCAACAATCCCTGAGTAAGTAGGAGAACGGATACCCCCGACTGTAAACCAGATATGCCACTGGCCTCTTGTTGATACCGAGCCAGGTAGTCACGTAAAGACTCGCCAGGTCTTTGTGCGACTCCAGCTAAAGAATGATCCGACTTGGGCTGTGACATGCTTGCTGTATATCGATTGAGGAAAACCCTCCGAAGCTCAGCCCAAGAACTGATGGAATTTGCCGGTAGGGAATTGAACCATCTCAGCGGCGCCGGGCCTAGCGTCATTGAGAAAGCTCGGCATTTCATTTCATCTTCTCCTCCATAAAACATCATGGAAGACTCATAAGATGCAATGTGATCCATCGGGTCAGTCGTTCCATTATAGCGAGAGACGTTCTGATGGCCCATGAAAGCTTGTGGAGTCCGAAATGCCATGATTGCGGCTGCGAATGGGTGTCCCGGATGCGTTTCAGCAGTAGCAGGTTCGGCCGCCTCATTCGAAGTAAAGGGTGGAGGCAAGGGAAGGTTACTTGGGTTGCCAAGGGCCATGCGAGTGCCTTGTTCGGCAAGCCTAGCCATGCTTTGCTGCTGTAAAGTCGCGATAGCTTGGTTTTGCTTTTCGATTAATGAAGTTTGAGTCCTCAAAATTTCCATAATTGACTCTTCTCTTCTCCTAGCCGAGGAGGTCGTCATGTAAGATCTTCCCTGAGACTCGGAACGTTCACCACCCTGAAGTGTTCCAAAGCGTCCTCTAGCAAATTGCTGTACTCCCCTAAACAAGGGTATTTCTCTACCAGACCGCTCGTTTCGGGAGTTCTCTCGAACATGACGTTCAACTCGTCGCTCCTCCCCACTTCGGGATCCAGCAGGGGCTCTTCTCGACTGATGTGGTCCAGAATCCGCAGTATCACGCCATTCCGACACATGACCATCAGAAACATGACGTGGCTGAGAACGTCGTTCACGGCCCTCCATAGCCGGAAGGGCGGCGGCTTGCGGTTGGACCTGAGGAACAGGCGGATCAACAGGGTGGACCACTGGAGGAACTTGGGGGTTCTCAACCTGATTACCCTCAGGGGGGGCCAGTCTGTCCCTAACATTCCTGCCAACAGCATTCCTAGGTCCGACGTTCTTTGGTGGTCTTCCTCTAAGGCGACGACGGAGATCACCTCCTCCTTGGTTGTCATCGTCGTTGTTTGCCATTTCGTGCAGTGAGCGGTGGGAATACTGGTTATTCGCTCCCCACAGACAGCGCCAATGTAGTGTCCTTGAACACTTTATGTCCTTAACCCTATGAGCCCTCAGGATTATGGTAATCAGGAGTTCACCAGGAGGTTAAGTATCTATGTATGACCTTATGGTTTTTCTGCAATTCCAGTTGGGAAAGGCAGGATCTCCCCAGTCAACAAGTGTGTGCAGAGTGTCAACTTAGGGATGAGAGTACGTACCTGAAACCCTAGCTATTGTGAGCTATTTATAGGGTTTGGAGGAAGTTGATGTGGGCCGTATGGGCCTCGTATCAAGGTGAGCTGAACCGGGATTCTGTGAGGGAATATAGGAGATTTATTCCCTTAGAGTCCGGATAGGATCAGCTCACGGTCCCGTGTAGAGGCTGTTGCTAGATTCTAGGAGATACGGTTGGAAGTGATAGGAAGCCTTGGTGAGACTGAGTCAACCTACCAGCCGACGTTATGTCTCGGTTCTAGAATCCCGAGCCGATGGAGTGAAGACCGTTGTTGAGGCTCGGTCCCATCAAGTCCGAGCCTGGTCTTTTCGTATGCTCGGAATGAACATGTCCGAGCGTGGGACGTTCGTGTTAAGTAAACCGAGGGAAAGGTCCTTGGAAAATCCTTTATATAGGACTGTAATTTTTATACGGTCGGCAGACCCTACAAGTTGGGCCACAAAAAGTGAAGTCCAGATACCACTTGGGTAACCAAATATATATATATATATATATATATATATATATATATACTCTCCATCTATCCCTAATTATAAGAGCATTTTGACACTTTTATTTTGTCCCTATTTATAAAACCTCATACCAATTTTCAATGATCATTAATTACTTATTTCCACAAATACCCCTATTTATTTAACACTTTTTAGATTCCCAATAATATTAACTAGGGCTAATTTTGAAAATAGATATCAAAAGTTCACATTTCCAATACAATTAACTAAATTAGTCCACTTTCTTAATGGACATGAAATCTTTCAAAGAGGTCCTATATTTAGGGACGGAGGGAGTCGTAGTTTAAAAATATGAAAAAAAAAATAGAATTAACTAAGATTAAATAAATAATTAAATTAATGGTTAAAATTGAAAAAAAAACATAATTATACATTAAAATTATAAAAAGACCAAAGTTATAGAATGAGATAAAAAATAGGCAAATGCTATTTTTTTACACTAACCGATACCAAGATCTGGTTTATCCAGAATCCGACTTATTCGTTCGACCCAACTGAGCTCGCACTAAACGTTAGGGGTCTTCCAGCGGGGGTTGCTCCATACTCAAGGTTCGAACTCGAGACCAGTTGGTTAAGAGATCAAGTGAGTTACCACTTGACCAATCCCACGTTGGTAAAATAGGCAAATGCTAACAAGTGCCTTTGATGCATATGTTAAGAAGCCAAATGAAGTAAATAACCATTGAAAAATGCATTTTTTTAGATTCTCGAGATACAGAGTAATGTGCACTCATGATTAATTTTCTAAGTTTAGAAACCTTAATAAGTGCCCTTAGCAAGACCCTAATAAATATATTCCCTACGTCCCATTATCTTGGTAAAAAAATGTAGTTTTTTGTTTCAAATCAAAGTAAAAATAATTAATGTAAAATCTTAAAGATTATATATTATCTTAAAGATTATTATATATTATATTAAAAATCTTAAAAATAATTAATGAAAAATCTAAAAGATTGTAAAAGTAATATGAAAATTTGTAACCAACGAGGTGTGTGTGGCACACCTGGCTCTGGACTTTGTCCTCGGTCCGCAAGGACACGAGTTCGAATCCCACCTCGACGGTATGAGCCTATCGCTCCTTTGGGAGTGGTTGGTCTCCTCCGGGCAGTTTGTAGGCTATGAGCTGGAGGCGGGGTTGCCCATCAGAGTCGTCAATGTGCGGCAATGATGATGAGATTTCTCTCGTAAACCAAAAAAAATATGAAAATTTGTATGATAGAAATTTATAATTAATTAATGAATCATGCATTATATTTTATTTTAAAAATAGAATCATGTATTGCATAAAAAAATATTCTCTTATTTTTATTGGTTAAGTTGCCTTTTACCAAAATAATTGTACTATGGATGAAAAACAGAGGAAGCACCGGTTAAGTTAACCTCACACTTTAAAAATATTTCAGGTCCCATTTAAAAATATCTTGGATACAGCGGATACAAGGCTCCACATGGTACTAGACATAGTTAATAGCTATGGACGTTCTCTCGTATTTCTTTAAAAAAAAGTAACAATCCCGTTATTTGGACATCGGTATGTAACATCTCTACACACATCGTATATATGTATAGTAGCAGACTTTTGGTTTTATTTTTATATTATAAATAAAATATAATTAAAATAAAAAGAATACTAGTCATGTTTTCTCATCAGCACCCATCATTCTCTCTCTTTGACCTTCATTGCTTCTCCCTCCGAAGGTTCCCTCCAACACCCATCCTTTCCTTCCTTTTCTTGTGTGTTCTTTAAGCATTAAGCATCAACAAGCTCATCTCTTTCCCGCCATCATCATCCATTCAAGCCTCTCTCTTCCAAAAGCTTCTTTCTTCTCTCTAGTGTGACATGTGGATTTTCAACTCTTGTCAAGCTTCTCTCTTGCTTCACCCACTCTTCTCAAGTTTCATTGCCTCAACTTCTCAAGCTTCACCCACTCTTGTTCTTTCTATCCTCTTCTGAATCTACTTTGTTCTTAAATTTATCAAGGTGTAATGAATGAGGTAAGACAATAAAAGTTGTTTAATATCTTCATTGATTTGTTGTTGTATAGTTAATTTATTCTTTATTTTATTGTTAATGGTGGCAGGGTTTGATTTTTACCAAAAAAAAAATATTGTATTTTTAAACAAGATTTATGTCAATTTAAGGGATTTTGAGGCTGAAACAAGTTTGTTTGTACGAGGGAAATGTATTAAGTAGTGGGTAAATATGGAAAATAATGTCATGATCAATATTTGTTACTATGCAAACAATGTTGGTAACTATTGTGTCATTTGTTGGTAACTTACGAAATATGTTGGTAACGTTTCCTAAGCTGTTAAGTTTGTGTTTTTTTGTATGTAGGAGGGTAGTTCAAAATACCAAGAATCAGTTTCAATTGATCATATTAACAATGTGGAGACAACTACTGCCATTGAAATTGATATTGATGATGAGAATGATGATTTCTTAAGGTGGCAACCTAAGTCTGGGATGTGCTTTTCATCATTAGAAGAATTGAAGTCCTTCTATTCAGAATATGCTTCTAGGGTGGGTTTTGGATGGAAAATTAGAACTTCTAGAAAAAGCGAAGATGGAATTGTATATTACATGATTATAGCATGTTCTCGTGAAGGTAGTCATGTATCTTCAATACCGAGCACATTGAAGACAGTTCCTACCAAAGCAAAAGGGTGTCCGGCTAAGATTACGACAAAGCTAGAAGAAGATGGTTTATGGTACTTGAAAAAAGTTGACCTAGAGCATAATCATGAAGTTAGTCCTACTAAAGCTAGAAAGTTTAGAAATAACAAGAAGATAAGTATGAATGTGCAGAGAACAATCCAAATCAATGATGATGCAGGGGTGAGAATTAACAAGACTTTCCGAGCTATTGTCGAAGAAGCAGGTGGGCACGCCAATTTAGCATGTGATGAACGCGATGTGAGGAATTTCATCCAAAAAGATAGGCGAGCTATTGGTAAAGATGGTGATGGTGCAGCTCTAAACTCATACTTCAACAGGATGCGAGATGAGAATGCAAATTTCTTTTATGACATAGATTTGGATGATGGTTTTCATGTTAAAAATGTGTTTTGGGCCAATGCGAGAAGCAGAGCTACATATGACTCTTTTGGAGATGTAATTACTTTTGACACCACATATTTGACCAATAAATATGACATGCCCTTTGCTGCATTCGTTGGCATCAATCACCATGGGCAATCTGTTTTGCTTGGTTGTGGGTTGGTTTCAAATGAAGATATCAGTTCTTTTGTATGGCTTTTTAGTTCTTGGCTTCGCTGCATGTCAGGAAAACCCCCAGGTGGTATTGTGACTGACCAATGCAAAGCCATGCAGAATGCCATTGAGTTAGTGTTCCCGACCACTCGTCATAGGTGGTGCTTGTGGCACATAATGAAAAAAATTCCTGAGAAGCTTAAAGGATTTGGGGAGTATAAGAAGATGAAGAATGCAATGAAAGCTGCAGTTTACGATACACTAACGGAGGCTGAGTTGGAAGAAGAATGGTTAAAATTCATTGATGTGTATCACCTCCGTGACAACGAATGGTTGAGCGGGTTGTTTGCGGAGCGTCATAGATGGGTCCCCATATATTTGAAAAGATACTTTTGGGGTGGGATGTCAACAACTCTGCGAAGTGAGAGCATTCACACTTTCTTTGATGGTTATATCAACTCAACAACAAGCTTGCATCAATTTGTAAAACAGTATGACAATGCTCTTCGCGATAAGGCAGAAAAAGAGTTTGACGCTGATTTTCGTTCCATGGACACTATCAACCCATGTGGCTCAAGCTCCCCTATTGAGAAGCAATTCCAACAGGAATATACACATGCGAAATTTGTTGAGGTTCAATCAGAATTTAGGGGGAAAATGAATTGTGTTGCCCTCCTAAAGTCATTTGATGGTACAATTGCTACCTATGAAGTGTTCGAGGAGATGACCGTTGGAGATAAGACGAGGAATCGGATCTTAGATGTTGCGTTTAATCGCGATAATCATGATATCAGTTGTCAATGTTTCTTGTTTGAGTTTAGGGGCATAATGTGTAGGCATTCTCTTTCTGTGCTTTCTCTCGAAAGGGTTGAACGAGTGTCGTCCAAGTACATTGTCACAAGATGGAGTAAAAACAAAAAATGGAAACACTCATATATCAAGACCAGCTATGATGTGCCAGCGATGAAGCCTTCCATGGAGAGATATGATAAATTATGCAAACATTTCCATGAGGTTGGTGAACTCGCAGCAGAGTTCGAAGATGAATCTGAGTTGCTCCACCAAACATTGGACAATTTGAAACATGATATGTTGTCTATGAGGCATTCTAAAAGGAACGTTGAGACTAGTTTCAAAGGTGATTACCATCATGAAAAGTATGGCCAACATGCTGAAAATCCGATTCCTCATATTCGTAGTCCTTTACGAGTGAAACGTAAGGGTCGTCCACCTTCGAACAGAAAGATGCCAACGGTGGAGAAGGTTGTAAGGAAGATTCAGAAGCGTACTAAACAAAGAGATCAAAATTTGATCATTGAGGTATGTGTAAAAGGAAAACCTTATGTGGGTAAAATGTGTACAAATGGTGGTAACTTATTATGGTTTTGTTTGTTGCCTAATTACTACGTTGTTAACTTTGGGTTTTTTATGTTCATATGTACAGGAGGGCATTGAGGTCACTATTGGCAACAATCATAGTATAAGCAACTTGTGCGTAGAGTCATCGAATCAGATTCATGATAGAAGTATCATGGTTCGTTATCGAATTGGGATTAATGCGATAGTATAACGTTTGAATGTATTTTAGTTTTGTAGTATCATTTGTGTCATTACTACACCTAATTTTACGGTTGGTACTTGTTTTAGGATGTTAATTTACGTACTTGTTGTTCATTTGTTGTTGTACTATTTGATATAACTACATTATTATTGTTAATTTATGTGGATGTTTTTGGTAGCCGGAGTTGTGTTCGTAGATGTTGTTGTTAACTTCTTTTTGCTGTTACATATAATGTCACTCTCCTCAGTGTAATCAAGTTAGTGGCAAAGCTAATGTAGTAGAACCTATTTTGGAGGACCAAACTTGGGTACCATGGCTAAACAACCCAAAGATTCAAATACTAGCTAAACACTTTAACCAATGAAATTAATAAAGGGAAAAGATAATAAATTGTAATATTAAGACCGACCACCAAGGCGTCCACATCAGCTCGACTTTTACGATCATGACCCAATGAATCCAAGATGAACAATTTTTTGTTCAACGGATCCAATACGTAGCACCACCAATGACTATCATACAAAACGGGTGCAAATATCTGCAGCATTTCTTAAAACTTGATATCAATATCGAAATGATTAAAATTATTATCCGTTAACGAAATATTACCAAACTCAACCTCATACCAGTTTGCACTCAGTAATGTCATGATCAAATTCACCAAGAGGTATAGTTTCAGGCACATCATGCCATGGAATGTGTTGACGATTCCTGAAAGCATCCAAATCGGCTGTAACTCCATCCTACATGTTAAAAGAAGTCATAAATACATCACTTCCAAACAATTTGTAATCTAAATACAAAATTAACACACTAACCATGAACATATGGCTTAAAAAATGACGTGTCACATGTTTGGCTCTGTATTTATGACTTTCCATCAACCAAGTCGTAGTTAGCAACATAACCTAACGAAAATATTGGTACTAATGTCAGAAACAATGGAATTTTAATTTTTTATAAAACATGTATGATTCTCAAATTAAATTATATTTCTTAGCATAGTTGATACCCAATGTGTCGGTATCAAGCTCCGTGCATCACCTGCAGTTATGTACTGCCCGTGCATTTGCATGACAATACTAAAGTAGCACACGAGACACTATAATTAATGACAAATATAGATTCAAACAATTATAACTACTTCAATATTAAATTAAAAACTAAAGACTTACTCATCTATCTTTGCCCTTTTTACACAATAATTCCAAACTGCCTCTTCACTAGCATTTAGAGGGATATCGTAATTTAGCCATATGTCACCTTCTTCTTCGTCTTCGTCTTCCTCTTCCTCCTCCTCCTCCTCTTCTTCTTCTTCTTCTTCTTTTTCTTCTTCTTCTTCTTCTTCTTCTTCTTCCTCTTCCTCTTCCTCTTCCCTTTCACCTTCACCTTCCTCTTCCTCTTCCTCTTCCTCTTCCTCTTCCTCCATGAAGCTACAAGTTGGGTTCATCCTAAATTGATGAATATTGAATTTACCCGCCGTAATCGCTTCATCCATTGGCTTTAAAAGTCCACTGTACAATTTCATCATCCAATCATGGGTCATCTGTAATGGAAAAACGTGTTACAATAACGCAAGCAGCAGCTATAACACAAAAACAAAACAAAACAAGTGAAACATATACCTCATTTTTTAAAGAACTGAAAGCTGAATCAATGGATTTATCCTTCTTTTTGTTTTTGTTCAAGTATAGAAGACCCTACAAATATTCATCTAAAAAATCAGCTCACATTTTGGTTTTGCACCTATATTAAATTACACATTAAATATATACCTGGGGGTTCTTCCTCTCATCCATAATACGCTTATGGATGTTGGTCTGATTCCATCCCTTAACATAAGGAATCTCTCTAGAAACACTTATACTTCCAAGGGGTTTTTTCTGGAAATATATAACCTACGCCAACAAACAAAAACTTAGATATTTTTAAAAGTCGAATAGACAAAATAGAGACTTCCGTATATAGAAAAATTTTATACCATAAAAAAAAAGGTGCAGCCCCCAATGCTCTTTTTTGAAGGGTTCTTTTTTAATTTCATTACCTCGTCGATGAGGTAATCAAAAACTAACTTGCTCCAATTATATTTTTGAACTGTACGCACGTTCACTATAGCTGGTAAGAACCGTGCAGGTACACCATACTTTGAACTCGGACACAAAAAGTTCGCTAGAGCATATAGAATAAATGCTCTAACGAACCTAGCATTCTTTGCTCCGCTTTCAAGTATTGTCTCCAACTGAGCATTTGAGATTTTTCTGAACTCAACGATTTCATTCTTTTGTTCCTCTGTCATGGAAGTTGGAACAACCATTCCTACCATTTTTAAACAAAAGAAACATGTCAAAATTTAGTACCACATTTATATTACTAAACAAAATTTGAAACCAATAAAATTAAAGGTTCACATACCAACATCAGGAAGTCCTAATGCCTTTCCAACATCTCGATGGTCCAATCTAATTCTTGAACCACTAACGAGTAAAGAATGTTGACTTTCGTCAAAATGATTAACCAATTGTAGGCATACATTCCTGTCCAAGCTTGGGCAATTGATGTGCTCCAAACCACCAAAACCAATTTTTCTTACCCGCTCTAGTTGCTCATCTGATAGCTTCTTCATAGCTTCTTCCATTCGTTTCGGGGAACATCTCGTCACGAATGCCGGCTGTCAATTGGTTATACATAGCACATTACTTGACATTTCTTTAACAAAACCTTCTCCATTAGTAAACAATCATTTATTACAAAACTTACCTCACGACTCTTTGACTTTTTTTCTGCCTCTTCACCATGTGCTATTGAAACTTGTTTATTTTTCGAACTCATTTTGCAACCTACAAAGTTACCAACAACCACCAATTATGTTATAAACATTTTCACACCACAAAGGAACATTTTCAATATTCAACAAAAGAATAAAGCTTCAACTAAAAACATCAATAAACACATTAATGAAAATATTTAATACACTCTACACCTCTGATGGAAATATTTCATGAACTTACTAATAACGCAACATTTTCTGAAAAAGTACCAACATACTCGATCATGGTACCAACATAATACAAGGGGGTAACCAACATTTATCAGCTTAATACCAACATTTTTCACAATGTTACAACCATTATTAACTCCCAAATTTCACACACTCTACACCTGTCGTGCCAATATTTCAGGACATAGTTAATAATGTAATATTTTCTGAAAAAGTACCAACATTCACGATCACGGTACCAACATAATAGAAGGGGGTAACAAACATTTATCAGCTTAATACCAACATTTTTCACAAAGTTAGAGACATTATAATTCCTAAATTTCATACTAATAACGTAAGATTTTACTGAAAATATAGCCCATAAATTAGTTCTCGGATTTACCCGATTCCGTGAACTAACTGTTCTCTTTAGAGAATGAACTTACAATCTTTATAACAACTTTTCTGCTAAGGTTAGCTTCTTTATTTTCTCTCCCTATTCTTTTACACTCCAGTTAACCTCTTTCTTTCCTACGCAAATTCACCACTACCGAACATAGTGTTAGAAGTACTATACCTTCACTTCCAAGAAAATAAAAAGAAATGGCATAAGGCTCTTTGATACCATTGATGAACCCAGGACCAAGTGGTTTATGATTCTGACACAAATTAAAAGCAACAGTATGGTAAATTTAACAACCTATGTGAGAGATTTCGGATTGAGAAAAGAACTTCCAAAACGAAATTGAAAACCAAACAAAATCTAAATCAAAAACGAAATAGAACCTCCAAAAGGTAGGTGAAAACCAAATGGGATTGATTACCTGGTCAGACAAACGAGCAGGGAACGGTGGAGAAGATGAGAACACTGAGATTTGAGAGCACCAAGGGAGGACTCGCGAACCAGAAGGAGGAAGAAGAACCGGGGCTCGCCTCTGTCGCAAGGTTTTGTGCGAGGGTGGCCAGATGGGAGAGAAGAAGAAGACCGAAGAAGTGGGCCGGTGGCACAATGCAAAGAAGATAGGGCTAGAGAAGGTGTAAAGGAGATGGAGGTGACTGGTGAGAAGTGTTGCGGCGGTAATGAGCTGACGGCGCCGGTGGAAGGGCTCGATGAGGCAGAGGAGGAGGACGAGGAGATGGTGCGGTTGCTCACGGTAATGAGACAGAGGTTGCAGATTCACCGGAGTTGGAGATGAAATGTTGTAGAGAGAGAGAGAGAGAGAAGGAGGGGCTCGATGGAGGTGGGAGTGAGGGCTGTGAGAGTGTGAGGCAGTCAATGTGAGGAGGGAGTATTAGGTTTAGAACATATGTGAGGGCATTTTCGTTATTTCAATGAAAAAGAATGTACTTGTATTTGTATCACTAAGCCTACGGTGTAAAGTATGATGTTGGCTACAGATGTTTAAAAAACATTTTCGAAAAAGTAAAATCATTTTTCGGTGCTACATTATCATTTTTTTTAAAATCATAAAAAAAATTTCATCAACATAATAATCGTGCTCAAGCCTAGTAGCATTGCTATAATCTCACTGAAATACTCACTTCATTTTTAAATAATTGTTATTTTAAAAAATTAATATAACATTAATTATTATTTTTACAACTTTATCATTATCTAATTAATAAGAAATATAATAGGTGAAAAAAATTGACCAATTACTATAAATCAAAAAATAAATGTCAAAAATGATAAAATAAATATTAATTTACTAAAAAAATAAATTAAATATACTTTTTGATCCACGTACTTGAATCTTAAACATCAATTATTTTGAAATGAAATATTTTTTTTATACAACCACACTACCATAATAATATGACTTTGTTATTGTTGATACCCCACTATTTGGAAACCCAACACCACGAGGCCCAATGCATAAGGAGGCCCAAAATCACCAAACAAAAATAAAACACCAAGAGAAAGCGTATAAACACCAGGAACTACCCAAGGCGTTACGCTCAGAGCGACGGTCATCAAGGCGTCGCATTCCGACGTCACGGCCAACAAGGGGAGCAAGACACGCTGATGCCAATAAGCACAACGAACCCTCCCAGAGCGCCTCGGGTGTCATGGAAACTTGGAGAGAAAGTCTTGATAAGTGAAAGCGAACAGGAAACGAAGTCTGGGGAAGGCGTACATGTACAGACAAAAGGATTCGATTCCCCAGACTATGAGGAACGTGCATGAGAAGCCAGGGCATCTTGGCTTACATCATGCAGCCCCTTCTTTGAGGAAAGACAAAAGAGGAAAGCCTTGCAAGATTCCCACTGCGAGTAATCAATGGCAAAGCTCAAAGAGGTAAAGGGGACAAAATGGGTTCTGAAGAGAACAGCCACAAAGAAGGAAAAGGAAAATAGACCAGTAGACCAAGTGAAAGAGAGGCAAAGACCGAAAGGCAAAGAAGATCCTATAAGAGGCAGACCTCTTCCAACGTACGAAAGGAGGGGGGGACAACAGGAAAGGGAGACAAAAAACTCAATTCAAAATCAACTGAAACTCCAAGAGAGTGTAAGAGGGAGGATAGAATAGAAGCTTCTGTGGAAGCCTAAGTTTGAGAATATAGAGGAGAGTGTAAAAAGCCGAAGGCGCACACCCCCTCACCCCGTGAAAATACCACAAATGTGGAATCCTCGCTCTTGTATTTGTCTCCCTGAATCCCCATTTCGAAGTAATAAAAGCCAAATGCTTCATTAAGTTTATGAACCCATTATCTTTGCATTGATCATTTACTTATCGCACAAAGCGGTCCGAAACAATTGGCGACTCCGCTGGGGAAGCTATGGCTTCCAATCACGAAGGAAAAGGGGCTCATGTTGTGCAACAAGCACCTACAGGAGACGCTGCCCCAAAGGTGGTGCCCGTGATCACCGTTCAAAATCCAGCGACCAGTCACACAAGTCGTGGGACGGGGCAAGGTTCCAGAAGGTTGAGTTTCAGCCCAGCCAACCAAGGAAGCGATAATACTCGCTCTCCCTCAGACATGCCAGAGGATGACCAAGAGCCTCAGGAAGAAGAGCTCGGCAGCGAAAAGGAAACGCTGAGTCACATCAAAATCCCCCACATAGAAGGCGACTCCAACACTCAAGTCGTGATATCGGCTGCGCTACTCAACTCTCTGGTAGCAAACCAAGGCGCACTATCTGAAATAGTGGCGGAATACAAAGCCCAATCTGCCAAAGCTAAGGAAGAGAAGGAGGCCCTGAGCGCAAGGCTAAGGGAAGAAGAGGAGGCGCGCAGGGAGGTAGAGTTGGCAAAGGCGAGAGCGAAATCAGAGGAAGAGTTTCAGCACGAGACAAGTGGAAGGAGAGAAACCACAGAGGACGCTCTGGTCACACAAGCAGAGCTGAAGCGCATCCTACAGGCGCACAAGGAAGGACAAAACATGGTAATAAATCTAAACCCTCCTTTTACCGCTGATGTAGCTGCCTATCGCTACCCACAGGGGTATGCGCCTCCGACGTTCCAGAAGTTTGACGGAACCGGGAGCGCACGCGAGCACTTGATGACATATGTGGATGATCTTGGAGTATACAGTGCAGACCACTGTTTAAGGCTGAGAGAGTTCTCAAAGTCCCTAGTTGGGCGCGCCTTCACTTGGTATTCCAAGTTGCGCCCAGCGTCAATCCGGACTTGGGAAGAAATGACTATAGAGTTTTGTAACAAGTTCTTGGAAGAGGAAGGTGCTATCCATATCATGGACCTTGGTCATGTGAGACAGCGAGTAGGGGAGAGTTTGACCGCCTTCATCAAAAGATACAGGGACAGAGCGTTACATTGTAAAGAGACTCTCCCTGAAGCAGACCTAGTTTATGGGTGCATCAAGAGCAATTAAGATGGCTCGCAAATATTCCTGGCACTTAGTAAGATCACTACTTTCTCTGAGCTGCTTGGAAGAGCGATGGATGTCACTGAAGCCATGAAGAAACAAGGAAAAAGAACCAAAGACCAAATCGCCTTTGACGTGAACGCCGTGGATGACAAGAAGAGGAAAAGCCACAGATCCATGCCGCCTCCCAGGAGCTACGAAAGGAAGGAGCCCCCACCGAAGCTCCCAATCTCTAAGGAACTTACTTACCAGTTGGTGGAGGAATGGCTAAAAGAAGGCATTCTCACTAAAAGGGCGACAAGACCCCCTTTGACACGCGAGGAATATGATAACCCAGAGTATTGCATCCTGCACAGGCAAAAGAGCCATGGCACTATGGACTGCTATGTCATTAGAGGCGTGTTTCAGAAGCAGTACGCGACCGGAAAGATATTGTTGCCAGAGGGTGAAGGCGAAGAAAGCCTAGGCGACCATCCTTTGCCTAGACACAATGTGAATGTTATCCTCTCCCACGGCGAAAACCTGTTAGAGGAGATCGAAGAAGAAGAGCTGGTGGAAAATGAACTGAGAAGGGGACTTGTGAAGACCAGAGGGTTCAGAGCCCTATTTGATCAACTAAGGTTGGGTGCTGATGTCAGAGAAGAAGCAGCACATGCTCTGGCTGATGTGATAGTCAGGAAAGGGGCAAACACCAGCGCCGCCTACGCACCAGCGGCCAGAGTGGCCAGGGCGCACGCCTCGGCGATAATGTTCAGAGAGCCACAACGAGCACACCCGGGCTTCTGTCATAACAGGCCGCTGTTTGTGGAGGCAACTATCGAAGGCGTACATGTCCGGCGCGCCCTCGTAGACAACGAATCAGGGGTAAACATCATTCCAACCCATATATGCGTGAAGCTGGGAGTTGCTAAAGAAAGGCTCAAGAAAGCGGAAGCAACACTGGGAACCTTCAACGGAGGAACAGTCACGGCAAGAGCGTGTGTAGTGCTCAACTTGGAGGTAGGGCCCATAAAGACCGTGAATACTTTTCACATTGTGGATGGAGAGCCTAGTTATCATATCCTACTGGGACGCCCCTGGATTCATCTGCATGGGTGTGTTCCCTCCACATTACACCAATGTGTGAAGTCAATGTATAAAGGACAGGATATTGAAATCCCAGCGACAAAGGCGCCGTTCGACGCCTCGGAGTTACACTTAATCGATGCCACAGTATTCGATGAACTAGCTCCCCCCGGGACTAACAGAATTGGAAGAGAGCCTAAGATCCTAATCAGGGGAAAGGAGAAGATGAAGGAACCAGAAAAGAGGCAGTCAGTGTTCAAGAGACTTCGCTTGCCAGAGGAAGAAGAAAGCACACAGCAGCGAATGACCAAACCAAGATACCAATTGCAAAAGCAACGCCTTCCTGGAGGGGGGGCCAGGTGGGCCATCCTCTAGGAATTCGCGGGGCCAGCCATGCCGAAGCTGAGCGACTTGGCTAGCCCCACACTTATGGGCGTCATAAGAGGGGAAGCATGGTTTGCTTCAACGGAGGAGGTTATGCACGCCCAGCAAAGTGGGAATGAAGCCAATGGTCCAGAAGGTTTGGAAGAAGTCAATGTAGGGGGAGAAGGCGAGCACAAGCCCCTCTTCATTGCCTCTTCACTTACCCCGTCTGAAAAGGCGGACTTGGTCGCCTTGCTGAAGGAGTTCAGAGAAGTGTTCGCCTGGAGCTACGAAGAAATGTCAGGTCTTAACCCGAAGCTAGTCACTCATAACTTGGCTGTCAAAGCTAATGCGGTGCCTGTAAAGCAACACCCCAGAAAGTTTAGCCCTGAGATCGAGAAAGCGATAAAGGATGAAGTGGAGAAACTACTGGAGGCGCGTTTCATTAAGCCTATACAACACCCCGTTTGGTTGGCCAACATAGTCCATGTGAAGAAAAAGAATGGCCAGATTAGATGTTGCGTGGATTTCAGAGATTTGAACAAGGCATGCCCCAAGGATGATTTCCCATTGCCGCACATAGACTGCATGGTGGATGCAACTGCCATGCACGAGCGCTTTTCCTTTATGGATGGTTTCAGCGGCTATAATCAAATAAAGATGGCAGAAGGCGACGAAGAGAAAACCGCTTTTAGAACCCCGGTAGGAAACTTCTACTACCTGGTGATGCCGTTCGGTCTCAAAAACGCCGGAGCGACATACCAAAGAGCAATGACAGCAATCTTTCATGACATGATGCACGACATAGTGGAGGACTATTTTGATGATATAGTGGTCAAGTCAAGGAAGAAGGAGCAACACTTGGCGCATCTAAGAGCTGTCTTCTCCAGATGCAAGAAGTACAAACTCATAATGAACCCGCTCAAGTGCAAGTTCGGGGTCTCTTCCGGTGAGTTCCTGGGGTTCAGAGTCCATAAGGAAGGCGTCTCAGCGGATGAGAGGAAAGTCAAGGCAGTCAGAGAAATGAAGGCACCCCGCAACAAGAAAGAATTGCAGCAAATGATGGGGAAACTGGGTTATATCCTTAGATTCATACCAGCCATGGGGGAATTGTTAGGCCCTATGAGGAAACTTCTCAAGGGTAAGGAAATTTTCAAGTGGGAAAAGGAGCATCAAGACGCTTTTGATAAAGTGAAAAAGGCTTTGGCAACGCCACCAGTGATGATTCCGCCTCGAAAGGGAGTGCCGCTCAAAATATATCTGGCTACTACCCAAACGGCGATCAGTGGACTTTTCGCACAAGAAGTTGAAGGTTCAGAACGCCCCGTAGCTTACTGGAGCAGGATGTTAAAGGAGGTAGAGTCCAGGTACTCCAATCAAGAAAGACAATGTCTCGCTCTGGTATACGCAGCCCAGAAGTATCGTCACTACTTCCAGGCACACGCCATTCATGTGATGACTAAAGCCAAGGGAATCAAGTACTTATTGCAAGGCGCTGTCCTGGCAGGACGAATAAGCAAGTGGGCGCTCACGCTGACAGAATAAGAAATAACCTTGGTAACGCCCACAACACTCAAAAGCCAGGCCTTGGCCGATCTGATGGCCATCTGTGCAAATCAAGAAGAAGAGGAGGCGATAGAGCCTGTCAACATTTGCGAACATCCCGAAGTGTGGACTTTGATGTTTGACGGTTCACCCTCAGCACCCAAGGGTGGAGCAGGAATCACTCTGACAAACGAGAAGGGAGAGGAGCTAGCTTTCGCTTTCCAACTGGAATTCCAGTGCACTAACAACGAAGCAGAATATGAGGCTCTCCTCCTGGGGCTTGACGTGGTTGAAGAAATCGGAGTTCAAAGACTCATTGTAAAAGGGGACTCTAACCTGGTGGTGAAACAGTTGAAAGGGGAATATGGAGTGAAGGAAGTGTCCTTGGCGCTATGCAGAGAGAGAGCGCATCAAGCGTTGGCAAAGTTCAAGTTAGAATCTCTCGAGCATGTGCCACGTGCTGAAAACAGGAAGGCTGACGCTCTCGCAACTCTGGGAAGCAAAGCAGGCATAGCAGAAGGCGAACACCTGGTACGTTTTAGGAAGGCGTACCAACCCAAGATCCAAAGGGATGTACAAGGAGATCAGGCAAGGAAAGATTGGAGGGTCCCGATCATGTGGGAGCTCCACAGCAAAGCATTGACGAAGGCGTCCAGAGACTTCTGCCTTCTAAAGGGGGCATTGTATAAGAGAAGTGCGGAAGGGTTGCTCATGAAATGCGTCACGGAAGAAGAAGGAGAACAGAAGATGACAAGCCTTCATGACAGCATATGCGGGCAGATTGGCCCTGGCCTGTACAGGAGAATGCAAAGGTTGGGAATGTACTGGCCAGACATGAAGGCGCGTTGTGATTCGTTTCAGAAGGCGTGCAGTCAATGCCAGGAAGTCAAAGAAGAACTGGAGGTCCATCTAGTGGATGAGGATTGGGCTAAGCCAATTCAAACATACTTGGAAAGCGGTGCCCTGCCTGAGAATCACATGGAGGCGGAGAGGATCAGGAAGAAGTCAGAATATTATTTCATTGAGAAGGGCGAATTATTCAAAAGAAGTTTCACTGGAGAAGCTCTCGGGTGCATTGGGAGAGAAGAACGAAACAAAGTCATGGAGGAGGTCCACGGAGGATCCTATGGAAGGCACCAAGGGGGTAGATCGCTCTGGAGCGAGCTGTTGAAAATCGGCTATTATTGGCCAAATATGAAGGGCGACGCCCTCGATTTCGTGCGGAAGTGTGAACAATTCCAGAGGCACAATAATAGAATCCACGCACCCTCTCTCTCTATGAAGGGCCTCAGCTCACCCTACCCTTTCCACACTTGGTCAATGGACTTCATTGGTCCAATTGACCCGCCTTCTAAAGGGAAAAGGTGGATTCTGGGGGCAACAGAACATTCCACCAAATGGGTTGAAGCAACAACATTCAAGAAAGGCGACGCCGACGCCACCGCACAATTCATCAGAGAGCACATTATCTGTCGCTTTGGGCTACCCAGAACGATAGTATCCGACAATGGCACCCACTTCGTCAACAAGAAAGTGGAGCAAGTATTGGAAGAATACGGGATCACACATCACAGATCCACCCCCTACTACCCGCAATCCAATGGCCAAGCAGAATCCACAAACAAAATATTGATCAAAATCCTGGCCAAGACGGTGGAGGATGCGCCTACAGCCTGGAGCGAATACTTGCCACTCGCTCTTTGGGCGTATCGCGTGACTAAGCACAGTGCAACAAAAGCGACGCCTTTCTCCCTAGTGTATGGGGCGGAGGCGACATTACCAGCAGAAGTGGCGGTCCCCTCAGCAAGGATGATTGCTCAGAACGAAGGCGGGCCAGAAGAACGGATGCTGTCCCTGGAAGGCGCCAGAGACAAAGCGCATGAGGAATTACTCAAACACCAACGGCGCATAATGCTGTCATATGAGAAAATGGTGAGGCCGAGAATGCTTGCCGAGGGCGAGCTCGTGCTGAAGGCGACGGACGCGGTCATGAGGAACCTGCACACGAGCAAGTGGATGCCAAAATGGGAAGGACCCTACATCGTGCAAGAGGCACATCCTAATGGGTATTGTTTCTTACTTGAACCAGACACACAAAGGAAAATAGGGCCTTTAAATTTCAAGTATGTTAAGAAATATTATGCCTAGCTCACTGTATGATATAACGAAAGAGCAGCAGTATTTGCTTTCTGTTGAAATCTAGGAAGTAACTTATTTTGTATGCCCCTAACTAATGAATGAAAATCTGAAGACGTTCTCTCATGAACTGTCTCCTTTAGAAATATGTTAATATAAAATATGCATGCTGAAAGTGAACACGACTCAAACAAATAAGCAATGGGATGACACACATGCATTGGCTTGAAAAAAAAAAAAAACAACAACGCTCTCAAAGTAAAGAGCCAAAATGCCAAAAGCGAGGTCCAACACTGAAAAAGAAAGAAAAGTGAACCCACATGGAAGATTGAAAATAAAGTGTTGGGCCGTACCGCGGGCACAAGCGCCTTATCGCGGTACCCGGATAGACCTCCTGAAAAATTTCCGGGACAGACGCGGGCGAAGTACGCCATATCGCGAGACTAGAAAAGGTCTCGGGAAACAAGGGTGTTAGTCTTAAACGCGGGCGGAAAAATTCTGTAAAAGAGGTTGGCTAACGTAAGATCCAAGGCGATCCGTTAGTTCATGAAGCCCAAAAGCGGCAAACTGAAAAGTCCAAAGCGACAACCAAGAAGAGAAAGCCCAAAGTGGCAAAATCTTTAAGGCGTGCCCAATGCGCACGCTGAGGAAAAATTTGGCACCGATGACATGAGGGGCCACTGTTCAAAAAAAAATATGTGCCCAATGTGCACCTTGAAGAAAAATTTGGCACCAATGACATGAGGGGCCACTGTTCAAAAAAATGTGCCCAATGTGCACCGTGAAGAAAAATTTGGCACCAATGACATGAGGGGCCACTGTTCAAAAAAAAATGTGCTCAATGTGCACCATGAAGAAAAATTTGGCACCAATGACATGAGGGGCCGCTGGATTTGCTGAAGAGATCAAAAGCATCAAAAGCACGCTTCAAAAAAAAAAGAGGAGAGAAAAACAAGAGAAAAAGAAGCAGTGTACGCTGTCAAATACTTGATAAAAAATTGAGGTCAAAGGAAAGCGTGATGGAGGGGTAACGAATACAAGCAGTACCAAATAAACGCAAAGACATCATGCAAGTTACAAGAGTGCAAAGCGACAAAGTCAACAAAGGCATCCAAGAATCGAAAATCACAAAACCTACGTACAAGTCCAAGGAACAAAGCGAATGAAGACGCAGAAGCAGAACTAAAATGATCATTGTCAAAGTAATAGCAAACACCCAAAGCAAAGTCTGAAGCTCGAAGAGCATACAAAAGAAGCCATTACAAGCGACTACAACCACCACTTCAAAGTTCAACAAATAAATCCCAAAATACAAATTCAGAGCAGCAAATCACAATACAACAATAACGGTCAAGCGTTAAACAGAACATTCAGGCTGATGAGTTTGCAAGATTCTTCATAAGAGCGCTCCTGGGCAACCAAATCATTGAGTTCTTTGTCAACATTCTCCAAATCAGCGGTCACCTGCGCAAGTTGGGCTGAAAGCTCCTTTGAACGAACGACCAAGGTGGTGCGACGCTCCTGCAAGGTGCGCTTGGTTTCAGCCAAGCCGGTAGCATCGAAAGGGGGGCGCAGTTCCTCCAATTTAGCAATTGCCTCATCAAGCCAAACACCAGAGTAGTGTTGAATCTTCAAAGAGTGGAGGCAATCCAGAAGCTCAATCTTATCTTCCCACGGCAATGCATCAACATCAACAGAGCTCACTAAGCCCAGCATCTGCACCAAGGTACGTGCAGCAGACTCTCTGAAAAAACGCGAAAACGAAGCACTTGGTGGCACCAAGTCAGGATGAGCAAGGAGGAATGATTCGATCATAGATTGTTCCTCCGCATCAAGAGAACCGCGCGACCTAGCAGAAAATGCAGCTACAAAAAAAAACAACAACAACAGAAACAACAACATTAAAACAAAGCAGAGATAAGTGAGAAAAGCAGCAGTATTCACAAATCCAATAAAAGCATGGACACATAGTAAAGGAAACCCAACTTGATGAATGGTTTAAGGAACACTCACAAACCGAAGAGGAAGCAGGAGACGCTGCAACCTGAGCAACTTTGACAGGGGCAAGCCGAACGGAAGGAATCTCACTAGCGGGGCGCCCCTCGGAAGAATTCGCAGCATCTTTTGAAATTTCAACCACGTTAACAGAGCTCGGGGTGAGGCCGGTGTCGCCCTCATTAACAACATGTTCCTCAGATGGAACTTTGGCAGCAGCATCAACTTGGCTTTCCTTGGGGGCAGGGGTGTCCATCGCCTCAACATCCAAGCTATCAAAAACAATATCAACAGGAATGCCCTCACCTATGACAATATCGGAAATATTTGCAACAGCAGCACTTGTAGCAATATTTGAAGAAACATCAGCAGGAACGTCCTTGGAAGTAATGGGAACGCTCTTTGGGACCTCGATAGGGGGCAAAGAAAAATCACCAACAGCAACGATTTCCAGACCAGAACCAACATTACCAGCAGGTTCGGAAGCGACATCAGAATGAATAGGAACACCAACGGCGACAGCCTCCAAAGCGGAAACGGCTGACAGAGGTTGTACACACAAAGGGCTGCTAATCCGACCAAAAGGCACATGAGTGGAAAACCCAGTGGGTGCAGCGCCGCCACTAGCGGTTGGTTGACGGCGAAAGTCCGAAGCCTCCACGCGATCAAACGGTGGAATCGTTGGAGAACTGATGGAGACGCTAATAGGAGTCGGAAGGCTCTCGGAAGCCTGAGGCGAAGGCGAAGCCGAACCACATCCACCAGAAACACCTACAATAAAGCAAACAAATAGAATAGCGGAAAATGAAAATGTGCATTAGTAAAAAAAAATCTGGAAAATGCGACGACAATAAAGAGCAGAAAGGCCGAAGGGGAAAGAAAAGGGCCACGGCAAGGAGAAAATGGGAAGCAAGAGGCGGAACCTAGGGGGTTTTCCTCATCAGCATCGTCGCCCTCACCCTCAGAGGAATCGCCATCTCCTTTCGAAGTATCATAATAAGCCAAGAGAGCGTCGCCCGACTGATCTTCATTGTCGCTCTCAGCTTCTACTAAGTCAGCACGAACAGGAGAAGCGGGGGCAGGAAGAGTGTTGTGAAGCTGCAAGCGAGAAGACCGTCGAGAAGGCACGGCTGCAACAGCCTTCTTCCCTTTCTGAGAGGGTGCAACGTTCTTACCCCCGCCCTGAGAAGAAGATTTAGGAGCAGAAGGAGCTGGAGAGGAAGCCTGTTTCTTACCTCGTTTTGATACTACAACAGCAGAAGGCGAGGATGCAGTGACTTTACGCTTGCGCACGGAAGAAACCGCTTCAGCTGAAACATGCAAAGCAAAGTATGAAAATAGAGCCAAATGGATGAAACAGTAATCGATAAAACAAACAAGACCAGTAAAGAAACTACCTTTTCCTTTCTTCACAGAAGTGGAGTAATAGGGGTCATTACATACGATGGACAAAAGAGCAGGGATGGTGCGCTTAGGAGTAGATTCAAAACTCTGAAGATGTTGTAAAATATCCTTATGGGATATCACCCAACTACGAAGAACGCCTCCGACATGAAGGGGAGGGATGTAAACCAAAGTAGCACTCGAGACATCAGGATCAACATCAAAAAGAACGGCGGAAATGGTTTCATGCAGGGAAACTTGATCAATTAAAAGAACACACGGGGGTTGATCGCGCCCAAATTGCCTCGAAACGCGATCAGGGCGATATGCAAAAGGCCACAAAGCACCCCCGTTGGCGCTCTTGTTATCCAAAGGAACAAAGCCAGGAAGGCAGCGAGCAGTCAAGATCAGTTTCCATAAATCATACATGCCTTCAGTATAATTCTGAGCATTGTTCCTAGAGGTAAGACGCTCTTCAATATACAAGGGATGCAGGGGATCACACCCTTCCCAAATATGGTCCAAGTAAGGACGAAAGACAAACTGCTCCTCTAAATCAATGACAGCAACCAAAGGTTCCCTGGGACAGCCCTTGGTCCAGCACCAGGCGCGAGGCTCAAGGCCAGAGGCGTCACCAGAAGGGGCCAGCCTAACCGGACCATACTTCGGAAAGCGCTCAAACAAAAAGTACTGCAGGAAAGCCAAATCAGCAAAAGAATTGATAGGAAAACGACCATGAGAAATTCGCATTTTTTCAGAAACTTGATCGAGGCGAGCATACAAGCCACCCAAATAAAATGAAGAAAGGGGAAGGCGCGTTCCCTCAGCCAAAAGGCAAGCTAGCAGAAAGACACAAGGACTAACGGACTCCCATGGAGGACCCGGAAACACGTACCTGCTCAACCAGAAAGCGACGAAAGCAACACGACGAAGCCTTTGGTCCTTCACAGGACCAGGATGAAATTTGCCATCATGAAGGTCGCCGTAAAAATACCGAACCCAGCTAGCAAAGGTGTACTTGAGCGAGGAGCGCTGACTTGCTTTCTGCTCTCTAGGGACCAAATTCCCCGTGCCCCTGACTTTTTGAGAAGAAGAACCTTCGGCGAGCGAGACACGCCTTTGTTGGAGCAACTCATGGGAATGCTTGGCGCTGGCAATGGAAGCCACCTTCAATTCCAAGGCCAAGTTAGAAAGGCTCTCGCCTACTTTTGTTATATTGAGATCAACGTTCCCAAAGGAGGGAAGCTTCAATAAGACAACTACGTCCTCCAGTGTGGGAGTGAACTCACCCCAAGACGTCAGGAAGGTATGAGTCGAAGAGCACCAGCGCTGAATCAAGGCGAACAGGTCATCCGACCTACGATTGGCGCCAATTCGGGGAGACGCCTTGATTGCTTCAGCTATTCCGACTTTCTTGAGAACCTCCACGAAGGGAGGGTCACTCGCAAACACCTGATCAATCCAATCCTGCCAACCGGTGGTCCCACCAATGCGAATATTGAAGTTCAGGTCAACCCAAGGAAACTCTGCACGGCGAAGGCGAGAACGGATCAGCGAAGGACCCAGCTCACGGTGGTCCTTGTGGTAAGAAGGAGAAGAGATGAGCTTGGCGGTGTCATCAGGGATCACCATTGCCTTAGAAGGAGGACCGTTGAGCAAATCGCCGGATTCGGGGAATGGGCCAAAGGGAAGTGTTGCCTTCACCCCTGTTGCCCAACGGCGGTGACCAGGGTTTATAGGGTAGGAACGGGGGCAAGGGAGGCCTTGCATGAAGCAATAAGTAATGGGGTTTGGGAGAGAGATTTCCTCCTCGGTTTCTTCAAGAGAGACGTCATCCTCAACTTCAGCAGTAGGAGTAGATTTCGACTTCCCCATGATTGAAAGCAGGCAGCAACGTAAAAAGGGATTCAAAGCGAAACCTAAACAAGGAAAGAAGCTCTGAGAGAAGTTCTTTACTGTTGAAAATAAATAAGGAGGTGGAGGGAGTTTTGAAAGGATGAACGAAAAGGAGTGGTTGAGAAAAAGGAGGAACTGAAGAGTTGGGAGGAGGGAGTTTTGAACTGCAGAAGGAAGTGGGAGAACGTGCAAATAACTGATGGGTATCCCTCAACTAGCACGTGGAACGAAAAAATAAGGAAAAAGGAACAGATGACAGAGCGACAAGAGCAGGGTTTGCACTAAAAAGAAAATCCCTCCCTTTTCACTGCAAAGGGGGCAATTGTTGATACCCCACTATTTGGAAGCCCAACACCACGAGGCCCAATGCATAAGGAGGCCCAAAATCACCAAACAAAAATAAAACACCAAGAAAAAGCGTATAAACACCAGGAACTACCCAAGGCGTTACGCTCAGAGCAACGGTCATCAAGGGGTCACATTCCGACGTCACGGCCAACAAGGGGAGCAAGACACGCTGATGCCAATAAGCACAACGAACCCTCCCAGAGCGCCTCGGGTGTCATGGAAACTTGGAGAGAAAGTCTTGATAAGTGAAAGCGAACAGGAAACGAAGTCTGGGGAAGGCGTACATGTACAGACAAAAGGATTCGATTCTCCAGACTATGAGGAACGTGCATGAGAAGCCAGGGCATCTTGGCTTACATCATGCAGCCCCTTCTTTGAGGAAAGACAAAAGAGGAAAGCCTTGCAAGATTCCCACTGCGAGTAATCAATGGCAAAGCTCAAAGAGGTAAAGGGGACAAAATGGGTTCTGAAGAGAACAGCCACAAAGAAGGAAAAGGAAAACAGACCAATAGACCAAGTGAAAGAGAGGCAAAGACTGAAAGGCAAAGAAGATCCTATAAGAGGCAGACCTCTTCCAACGTACGAAAGGAGGGGGGACAACAGGAAAGGGAGACAAAAAACTCAATTCAAAATCAACTGAAACTCCAAGAGAGTGTAAGAGGGAGGATAGAATAGAAGCTTCTGTGCAAGCCTAAGTTTGAGAATATAGAGGAGAGTGTAAAAAGCCGAAGGCGCACACCCCCTCACCCCGTGAAAATACCACAAATGTGGAATCCTCGCTCTTGTATTTGTCTCCCTGAATCCCCATTTCAAAGTAATAAAAGCCAAATGCTTCATTAAGTTTACGAACCCATTATCTTTGCACTGATCATTTACTTATCGCACAAAGCGGTCCGAAACAGTTATAAAAAATTGATAAAAATAAAATAAAGAGACATTAAATACTACTTTTTTCGTCATAAGATAAGTTGATTTAGAAATTGCACATAGATTAAGAAATGAATAAATGATATAAGAATTTGGTATACGTACTAAATTACCCCTATTTAATTATAGGAGAGAGGGTAATAATAAATGTATGAAGATTATATTGTAGAGAGATGGAGAAATGAGTGGTGAAAAAAAAAGAATGTAATAAATAAGAATATGTTTGGAAAAAAAATATAAATAAGTATTGAGTTTCTAAATGAACATAATTTATGAGATAAATTAAAATAGCTAGACAGACATAACATATGAGATGGAGGGAGTAATAATAATAAGATGCCATTAAATTTTCTTACGGTTGATAAAGAATCCTTTTATATCTCACAAAAACGTGATTTAACATATCACTTATTAGTATTTAACAATGTTTTGAAAACCGGATTGGTTATTGGACTGACTAAGGTACTGGTTCAAGGTTTAGTGGTTGGACCATGATCAAATCGCGACTTAATCGATATTAACGTACGCGTATGTGTATATATAACAATATAATAACATAATAAGAAAATATTATTAATTATTAATTAACAAGTACTATACAGTATACAATGTTCATTTAGGAAGAAAATAAATCAAATATACAATACTAGTAAATAAAAGAAAGAAAATATTGATAAGTAATACTAGTAACTAATAAGAAAATATTAATAGGTAATGCACTAGCAGTATTACTCCTTTTGTATGTCCAGTTGCAATATTTCAGGAATTTAGGATTTAGTATTTTTTTAGAGTAATATGTCAGATTAGTCCTTGACTTTGTAAGCGTCGGTCAAATTAGTCCTTGACTTTATCGAAATAGCAATTTAGTCCCTGAGATAGGAGAACGTCGATCAAGTTAGCCCTGCCATCACTATCGCATGGATGTATTTGCTTTAAAATGGGATAAAGATAGGGACGTATGTGAATTAAAATGAAATCTCAGGGACAAAATTGTTATTTCGATAAAATCATGGACTAACTTGACCGAGCTTACAAAGTCAGGGACTAATCTGACATATTACTCGTTTTTTTAAATATAAAAACAACCTAGTGAACCACTGGGCCAAACTACCCAGTTTTTTTTTCCAAAATGCAAACCGGTTAACCACCGGTTTTTGCCGGTTTTTACGGTTCATTACCGATTTGGCGGGTTGAATTCCAATTTTTCTTAGGGTGGTTCTTGACTTCTTCCAAACCGGTACCTCCATCGGTTCACCGGTTTTCTGGTCGGACCGGTTGGTTCGATCCGGTTTTCACAACCATGGTATTTAAGTCTAATATTTATTTTTTTATATATAATTTAAATCCAACGCTTTTTGATATAATCAAAATTGCCTCATCAATTTTCTTAAATACGTATAATACTCTTAGATAAATCATTATTATTCCCTTAAAAAAATTGTTTATTGCATAAAAAATTGATGTAAAAAAGCAAAATTGTTCATTAAATATCTATACATATATTAAAGTAATGTATATAAAGTCATTGTAACAATTGTTATCTACAAAATAAAAACTTTAATTCAGGAAGTGTAGTAAGCATCTATCTAATCTATTTGTCTATTTTCTATCTATATCTATCTATGTAAAGGAGACCAAAAACAAGTATTAAATGCCATAGAAATATTAAGAATACTTTATTTTCATTGAATTGTCAACATTACTTTTAAAATGTCTTTGAGAATCATTATAATATTTTAATTTTTTTATAAGTAAAAATTGCTTTTTTTTTTGTCCGTATTCCTTGCGGAACCACCGGTATCCCCAAGAGTACCCTTAATACCAGGGAGCCCTTGAGACTAATCCGGAGCGAGCTGCGTGGCTGGCTCTCCCAGCGGGATGTTTTTAGTGGGAATCGAACACGGGGCTACTAGCACCTGTATCCCATTTCCAAGATTTCAGTTGAGGCCTTACACCAACTGAACCAAACCCCGTTGGTAGCAAAAATTGCTTTGCACTAATGGATATAATTTTTTCTAAGATATACTGAGTTGTTTTGAAGTTAAAGGTCATTTTTTTGCCTCATTTTTGACAAGCAAGCTTATACAAATGGGAAATAGGGATCCTTCTGACGTCCTCTACCACGAACTTAGTTTCAACTAATCATGAAGCGTTACTCTCGGGAAGCCGCATTCACCCAGCTTTGCTTAGCATGAAGCCAAGGCACTACGACTACAATGGGTGATACCCAGGCGGGCGTGCCCTTAGCATAATGGCTTTAGATGTACAATTTGTGTCTGCCCCTATTTTTGGACCCAAGGTCACACTCAGTTTGTCTATCTGGGCAGAAGACATTGCAAGATGGGGAGTTTGGTTGGGGCGACACATCTGTTAAAATATATCGCATGTGTCCAAAGATGAGCTCAACGAGAACAGGAATCTCTTGGAACAAAAGGGTAAAAGCTCATTTGATTCTCTTGTTGAGCTTGACTCTAGTTCGACTTTCTAAAATAGCTTGAGAGATGTCATATAAGTGGGAGTTGGAGAAGAAGTGAAATACCACTACATTTAACGTTATTTTACTTTTTCGATGAATTAGAGGTAGGTGCTACCCTTGTTTTTGGACTCAAGGTCGACGATGTGGAATTTTTGAGAGTCGGTCTGCCAATCAACTAGGGGCATAGATCGACACAAAATGTGTTGATGGCCCAACCCGGGCTGCTGCGATGCTCAGGAAGATGTCATTGGGGGTGATGCATGCAACAATGTGGCATAAACCTGTTTTGCTTCCTGACGCAATGCATCATGTGGCATCCTTTTCAAAAATTCAAAAATTCAGTTTTTGATTGGGTCGTAAGGGATGCTACGACTTGCAGGTCGTAAGCACTCCCTACGACCCGTTAAAATTCAATTTTTTTAAAAGGGTACAATAGGAATAATATTTATTAATGCAGGTTGTAAGTACCATCTACGACTCGTTAAAATTCAATTTTTTTAAAAGGGCACAATAGGAATAATTTTTATTAATGGGGTGACATAAAAAGGTCATGGGATGGCAAAATAATTTGCCTTCCGAAAAGCTTTTTGTGAAAGGAGTGTTGGAAGTCTCAAAATACCTACCTTATTCTTTGCGGTATGATTTATATACTTATTGAACTACTTCTGTCCATGGTTGTGAAAACCGGATCGGATCGGTCGGTCCGACCGGAAAACCGGTGAACCGATGGAGGTACCGGTTCGAAAGAAGCCAAGAACTACCCTAAGAAAAAACCGGAATTGAACCGGCCAAACCGGTAATGAACCGTCAAAACCGGTGGTTCACCGGTTTACATTTTGGCAAAAAAAAGGGTTGTTTTTATATTTAAAAAAATACTAAATCCTAAATTCCTGAAAGATTAAAACAACTGGACAAAATGAGTAATACTAGTGTATTACCTATTAATATTTTCTTATTAGTTACTAGTATTACTTATCAATATTTTCTTTCTTTTATTTACTAGCATTGTATATTTGATTTATTTTCTTCCCGAATGAACGTTGTATACTGTATAGTACTTGTTAATTAATAATTAATAATATTTTCTTATTATGTTATTATATTGTTATATATATATATATATATACACAAGCGCGTACGTTAAGACCGTTTAAACCACGGTTCGATCACGGTCCAACCACTGAACCTTGAACCAGTACCTTGATCAGTTCAATAATCGGTCCGGTTTTCAAAACATTGCTTCGGTCATTATTAATTGGTATAAAGGTGGAACCTTGATATCGTATTAGAATCATTGTAAGTTTGTAACCACCTTGAGGAGAGCTTAGACTCTTAATATTAGTTCCAGGTAGACTTTTTGGTTGTCCCTATTACTTTACCTTTCCTTCTCGCTTGGGTTTTTGTTAGGTCCATCCAATTTTTAGAAATTCAAATAACAACACTACCCCTACCTCACATATCGATTCTACCACCATGATCGAGGCTCTGACTAAAGTCCAGGTTGTTGCGTCCCCGACAGCCGCTAATGTTGAAGCGTCTACGACCTAGATTAGCGACAAGTTAGATGGTCCAAGAAGCTATGCCATTTGGTTCCATGTTGTCGAGATGTACATATTTGACGAAGATAAATTGTGATAAGTCTTATTTTAATGGCCATACTAATAAGGCAACCTTGGTGACAATTAAATCTAGAATGCAACTGTAGACCCTGTAAATTGTAGATATAAGTTTCGATTTAAGTCAATTCAATGTTTTTTGCGTTTTTTCAAAAAAAAAAATACTACAACGAATAGATATAGGGCTGAAGATCATTGGTTACAACACACAAGCTAAATGGAATCAGTTCCAATAATAAGGGAATCGATTTTTAATGAACATTGAAGCACTTGCCCATGCACATCATGAATCGTGTTGATGACCCAAAATATGTTATATTTCATTGATTTTATTTTTTCTTTAACTTAATATTTGTTTGATTTTAATGGTTTTTAATTTAGTTTATTAGCTTTTGGTTGTTTAGTTTTGCAAAATAAAACTTCATTACATATTGAATCTTTTGACCATGATCTCAGGTGCTTTGGGGCTTAGATTGAAGGATTATTGAGATAGAAGCATCCAAGGATGCAAGGAGTCATTAAAAGTAGCACAAAAGAAGTGGAAAAAAATCCAATTTTTGGCCAACAGTGATGCCTAAGTGCAATTATGAGCTGACAGTGAAGAATTGCGGCTAGGCATCCGAAAACCTGCGCTAGGCGCAATTATGGGCAAACAGAGGAGAATGCGCCCAGGTGCCAAATTTTGGGCACCTGACAGATATTTTTCGCTCTTTTGTACTAATTTTGATGATATTTGGGCTCCTTCTCAATAAAAACCCTGAGAGGGTCAGAAAAACATATAGAGAAACATGGGGGAAGATAAGAATAGAGCTCTGAAGCAAAAAGGAGGAACTCAATCTTAAAGGGAATGAATTTCAAGTGAGGGAGGCTTCAAATGTGCATCTCTATCACTATCATGGAGTTTGCTTCTACAATTTTTTCCTTCTTTCTTTTTGTCCCTGTGTATAGCTAATTACCTTGTTAGGGATATGGTGGAATTGGTTTTAATTATGTGATTTGATATTTGATTATGAATGAATTCTTCTTTTATGTTAATTGTTCGATTATGCTTTTCAAGTTATTCATAGAATTAACTACATTATGATTTGGGAATTCAATCTTTCAATTGAAAAATTAGGGATTGAATTAGCCCTCCAATCAAACTTTATAATTTCACATCTAGTAGGAATACTTTTGGGAAATTATATAACATTTGTGATTTCAGTGTTCTTAATCAAACGATTGTATGTTTATGATTCACTTAAGGGATTAAGATATTCTTAATTTACAATAAAGTAAGTGCCTTGAAGAATCGAATTCTCACGACCTTTGGCATCGTTGTTAATACAATAGGAGTTATATTCATAATTGAAGTAAATAATTGTCATTATCAAGGAGACCATGTTTGTAACCCTTTTAATCCATTTTATTTTTTTGTTCTTTTGAATTAAAAATTCAAACAAATTAACAATTTTTGAATTCCAATTTCACTTAGTCTAATCGCGATAAAGTGAGAATTACACATTAACTAGTTTTTTTGTTTTGTCTCATCCGTTAGGAATCCACCATTAATTGATGACATGACTAACTTTTTAATAACTTTGCAACCCAACAATCAATAATAAAACTAGTTATAAAAAAATAATTGAAATAATAAAATAAAAAGTTATTAAGTAAAGAGGTAATAAAAATGTTGGGTTGCAAAACTAAAGTTCATTACTTCAATTATTTATCAATTAAGTGAGCAAATAAAAAAGACAAATTAAAGTATTATGCTAAAAATCATTAATGGTTATGAGATAAAAAATCTTACAACTATTAATTTTTTTCCAAAAATAAATGTACTATTAAAAAATTATGGACCCTTGATTTTTTTTGGGTCAAGGGCGAACGCCCTCGTCGCCCTCTCTTCTAAGCTGACATTATGTACTTGGATATTAGATATTGATTTCCAAATAACATTATTGATTACATTAATATCTCTTCTATAAAGGTGATATAATTGTATAGTGGCAAGAACCACACCCAATTACTTAAAATAAAAAATTAAAGTTGGTTTATATGTATAGAACCATATTTAATTGAACATATCAGCGCATATGTTTTTTTATCCGCGCATATGTGATCGTTTAAACTTTATATAATGACTTATTTAAATAACTTAGTATTATATTTTTTTAATTCTAAGTTTAATGGGTATGAAAAGACGATTGTGTAAATATTTTATTATGTTATCGGTACATCATTTATTATTTACATATTAAAAAGTATTGGTTTTTTAACAAACGTCATACACATAAATAGTTGATAATAAGCTAAAAATATAAAAGACTTTACATTATTAAAGCACAATTGTTTTTCTCTAATTATAACATTACTATATTATATTTTATTTGTCTATTTAAAGGTTTATGCTCATTGATTTACATTCATGCACATTGAGGACAAAACTAGGTTTCAAGCTAGCACCCGAGGCAACGGATGGCATCGATCTTTAAAGGCCATATGATCGATGGATCCGAAGTCAAGGAGTCATGCACGACATCATCGTCATCAATGAAGTGCTAATATGAGTAGAACTAAATGAGAGGATCGATCTTTTTTGAGATTGACAAGTATATCGAATCATATAAAAAATAATATAGTGATAAATTGAGTGTCAAACTCGTATGGATTAATGTGTTATGGTAATTCTCACTTTATCGCGATTAGACTAAGTGAAATTTGAATTCAAAAATTGTTAATTTGTTTCAATTTTTAATTCAAAAGAACCAAAAAAAAAAAGGTTTCAAAGGGTTACAAACATGGTCTCTTTTTTTTTGTAAAGAAAATAATGCATTACCAAACGAACAAAATAAAATACACATAAAAGGCAACCATTAGGACTCTAGCCACCTTCTAGGAAGGGTTCTAGAGCCCAAATAGTCCCAAAAAAAATTATATAGTCCAAACTATTCAGGCCATTGCCCTTATTCTATTCATAAGCAAAGAAAGAGGCCCATTATTTCTAATGCCTTTATTTCTAACATACCAACTAATTTTAATGGCTAATTCATTCTGCATCATAGCAAAAACTTGATGTGGGTGCAAAGACTGGTGACGGAAAATCCGTCGATTCCTCTCCATCCAAACTCCATAAACACATCCTGCTACCACCGCCGTGAGCACCTGACGCCGCTGCTTGTTCCTAAATCCATGATGCATCCAACGCAGCCAGTTTGGGAATTTGAAATGAGTAACTTCAACTCTGATCCAGTTTCCAGCTTCTTCAAGAAGCTGACGACTCCAAGGGCAATCAAAGAACAAATGGCTTCTAGATTCTTCCACTCCTGCACAGAGCTCACACAAAGGTGAGTCTTGTAAGAAATGGAGGTTATCCTTCGTCCTCAAGCTGTCATGAGCCAACAACCAGAAGATGAAGTTGTGTTTCGAGATCCTCATCGGGTTCCAGATAAGCTTGTGGTGGTTGAACACTGGGAAAGCTCCAATAAGGTACTCATACCCTTCCTTAATCGAATACTGCTGTTGATTTGCAATTAGGCCAGCAAATAGATTATTTAGCTTGTTTCTTGCTTTAAGAATTTGTTTCCAGTGCCAATTAGTGGCTTGATTAGTCTGCACATCTTGAAAGTTGATCCTTTTTAAGTAGACTGCATGAATCCACCTTAACCAGAGAGAGTTTTTGTTGCTCATTATATGACATGCTTGATTCCCCAGAGCAGCTACATTCAACACATAGATATTAGGAAAACCCAATCCTCCATACTTCTTGTCTATACAGACCATACTCCAAGCTACCTGAGCCTTGGCTCTCCCCCTTTGATCTTTTCCCCATAAAAAACCTCTACAAAGCTTTTCTATTTCCCTGATAACAGTCTTAGGGATTATGAATGTGGTTGCCCAGTACACATGCATGGACATTAGCACAGACTGAATAAGTTGTGCTTTCCCTTGAAAGGATAGGTTCCTTGTTGCCCACATGTTTATTCTTTTTGTCACTCTCTCAACTAAGTATCTACATGTGTCCACATTCCATTTCTTGGCTGCAAGAGGGAGCCCCAAGTATGTGAAAGGGAATGAACCCCTTCTAAAACCAGTCATATTCACAAGCCTCTGTTCCAAGTCACCACTCACCCCAGCCAGAAAGATTTGAGATTTGTTGTAGTTAGGCAGCAATCCAGACTATAATGAAAACTCCTTAAAAGCATCAACCAGAGTGCCTACACTTTTTTATGTTGCCTTTCTAAATAACATCAAGTCATCAGCAAAGGCTAGATTAACCAAACCAACCCTTTTGCACATTGGATGAAAATAGAACTCCTTCTTCTTGGTTGCAGCTAGCATTTTCCTGGTTAGCATTTCCATAACTATAACAAATAAGAGAGGGGACAATGGGTCCCCTTGTCTTAATCCCCTTGAGCTTGTGAATCTATTGTGCACATTCCCATTAATCACTAGTTTATAGGACACAGTTTTAACACACATCATGACCCAGTGAATGAATTTTTCTGGAAATTTTAAAGCCACCAAACTTGCTTGTAGGAATTCCCAGCTGACACTGTCATAGGCTTTCTTCAAGTCTATTTTCATTAGGCACCTAGGAGACACATTTTTCCTTCTATACAACCTCAACAGATCCTGAGTTATAAGCACATTATGCAAAATTGATCTGTCCTTAATAAAGGCAGCTTGATTATCATGAATCAATTCAGGCAGGCATGCTTGTAATCTATTACAAAGTAACTTGGAAATAGCTTTATAAATCACATTACAGCAAGCTATTGGCCTAAAGTCACTTAAAAAATTAGGGCACTCCACCTTAGGAATAAGGACAAGTAAGGTTTGATTAGCCTCCTTTAGCATCCTTCCATTGTTAAAGAAATCCTGAACAGCCTCCACCACATTTGCACTGATAATAGGCCAAGCAGCTTTATAGAAAGCAGCCCCATAACCGTCAAGCCCAGGGGCCTTATCATCACCAATTTGGAACACACAGAGCTTAATCTCATCAGCCTCAACTGGCCTCAACAGACTTAACTGTTGTCTAGGGTTTAAAACCTTCCCTTGCTGGATATCAATGTCAGGAATACAACAATCTCTATTCTCACCTTTCAGTAATTCCTTATAGAATACTTCAAAAGCATTCACAATTTCATCCTGCTGTGTAAGCACTCTACCATTACTATCTTGGACATTTAGAATCCTGTTTTTGTACCTTCTCCGCCTTATACTTTGATGAAAGAAACTAGTGTTCAAATCCCCTTCACAAAGCCAGTCCTGTTTAGCTTTCTGCTTTAAGAACATAAAAGCTGCCTGATATACTTCTGCATGCTCTTTCCTAGCTTCCCTCTCCAGCTTCTGAATGTGGATATTCAAAGGATCCAGTTGAAGCATATCCTGAATTGAATCTAGCTTCTGTCTAGCCTGAATTTCTCTGATGTCTATATCCCTGAACTTCCTGTTATTTAGGTCTTTCAAGCCATCTCTGATGTTATCCAAGTTTCTCATTAGTCTGAACATCGCAAAATAATCATCTTCTTGCCTCCACAAGCTGTTAACAGTAGTTAGAAACTCACTGTCTAGGGTCAAATGATTGAGAAATTTGAAGGAGTGACCCCTTCTACTTGTATTATTGTTCCAATGAATTACCATGGGACTGTGGTCAGAGACACCACAATTCATGAACTCTGTACAAACCTCAGGCCAATAGGCACACCACTCTGCATTAACAAGAGTTCTATCCAGCTTGCTTGTAATTGCATCCCCTCCTTCTTGTTTATTTGTCCAAGTGTAGAAACAGCCATAACTATGCATGTCCTCCAGTTGGCAATGATAGACCATATCCTTGAAATCCTGCATCTGATGCACCTCCAAGGAATTACCCCCAATCTTATCCTATTGATTAAGACAACAATTAAAGTCTCCCATAAGAGCCCATTTCCCATGCATATCATTCCCTATTTGTTTCAAGTCCTGCCAGAGCCTTCCTCTTCTTTCACTATCATTGTGAGCATAGACAAATGTAGTGAAGAAAACAGTTTGATCAGGGATATAAAGAACCTTACAATGAACAAGTTGGATAGTATGCTTTTCCACTTCCACCAAAAACATGTCCTTTTTCCAAATCACCCATATTCTACCAATTGGATGGTCCTCTAAATTAATAAAGGAGCCCCAGTCATCAAACAACTTATGTTTCACCACATCAAAAGAATTTGCTCTGAGCTTATTTTCAAGCAAAGCTAAAATACCTATATTACATTTATTAATGAGCCTTTTAACCTCTTTTTGCTTCAGGGGCTGGTTAATTCCCCTTGTATTCCATGCTCCTATACTATCCATTAAGGATTGGGGCAGAACTTTCCCCTCTGTATAACCTCACCTGAGCCTTCCTTCTGGTCATGACAGGAGTTCACGCCCCTTCTTTTTGATCCCCAACTTCTGCCTCATTCTGTTTCCTTGTTCCATTTTCTATTTGAGAGTCCTTGACCACAGAAACTGAACCTTCCTCACATTGAGCTTCTAAGACTTCCTTCACCACTTTGGAGGCTGATTCAATATTTTCCACTGGAACTATGCCCTCTTCTATGTCTTTGTTCAGCTTTAGAGCCTCATCCACCTTCTCAATGTCCTCTCTTGAAGGTTTTCTTTTTTCAATCCAGACCTTCTTTGTTTGCTTCCTGCAGGATTTACTATCATGCCCATACATAGAACATGATGCACATAGGACCGGTTTCCATTCATAGTCAATTTTTTGTGCTAAGATGTTTTCCTTCTCATCTTCAAAAAAAAACTCCTCTGGGAGAATAGAGGGGTTAACCTCCACTAGTACCCTTGCATAGCTAATACGGTTTCGTTCTTTTGTAACATTATCTACCATAATTGGGGTTCCCACAAGGCTTGCTATTTTACTCAGGGCAGGCACTCCCTAAAACTTGAGATTCAAGTTTGGCAACTGTATCCAAACAGGTACAGTTGTTAGAAAGCTCTTGTTGACAGGTTTCCCTGTCCATGGTGCTATGATTAGTGGTTTTCTATCAAAGTGATAGATCCCTACATCAAGCACAGCAGTCACTGCCTCTGCAGTGTTAAATCTTACCACCATCGTGCCATCCCCATTCATAAGCACCTTGTCAATCCCATGATGGCCCCAAATCTTCCGAATGTATCCATTAAGCACAGCATATGGGGGTCGGGCACCAAGCACATAACAAACTATTGCCTGTTTCCAATACTGCTCCTCACTTTCAATATCTGTTACAGTGATTTTACCCACCACAACACCATCCTTTATTTCTGGTTTAACAAAATTTAATTTGTCTCCTGAATTTCGTAGTTTTGTGATGTCAAAGGCATCCCAAACTGATGGTACTCTAACAGTTTCTTCATTCTCATTGTTTGCAGGATTACCAGGAGGGTCTACATGATGCTGATCTTCCTTATTGTCTTCAGCAGATGCCTTTCCTTTGATCTTGGCACGGAGTTCATCAAGTTTTTCCAATAAGGACGCCGCTTTCTTGGGGCTCAAGGCTTCAATGTCATCTAGGTCTTCATCATCAAGGTGTTCAAGGTCGAGGCTTTTTGGCTTATTGGTTGGTGTAGAGAGGTGTGTTGAGGGGGACTTGGGGGGGCGTCCCTTCTTTCTAGCCATGACGGCTAGCTGCGACGGTGGCAACCACCGCGAGACAAGAGAAGGCTACCAAAGAGAAAAACCCTAGCAGAGAAAGTCAAACCCAAGTCAAACCCTAACATGGTCTCTTTGATAGTAACAGTTATTTACTTCAATTATGAATATAATTTATATTGTATTAACAATGATTCCAGAGGTAGTAAGAACTCTATTCTTCAAGGCATTTACTTTATTGTAAATTAAGAATATATTAATCCCTTAAGTGAATCTTAAACTTACAATCGTTTGATTAAGAACACTGGAATCATAAATGTTATATAATTACCCAAAAGTATTCTTACTAGTTGTGAATTTATAAAATTTGATTGGAGGGCTAATTCAATCCCTAATTTTCAAATTGAAAAATTGGATTCCCAAATCACAATGTAGTTAATTCTATGAATAACTTGAAAAGCATAATCGTACAATTAACATAAAAGAAGAATTCATTCATAATCAAATTGCAAATCACATAATTAAAACCAATTCCACCATATCCCTAACAAGGTAATTAGCTATACATAGGGATAGAAAGAAAGTAGGAAAAAGTTAGAGAAGCAAACTCCATGATAGTGATAGAGATTCACATATGAAGCCTCCCTCGTTTGAATCAGAATTCAATCCCTTTAATATTGAGTTCCTTCTTTTTGCTTCAGAGCTCTATTCTTATCTTCCCCCACATTTCTCTATATTTTTTTTACCCTCTCAGGGTTTGTATTGAGAAGGGAGCCCCAAGATCATCAAAATTAGCACAAAAGAGCGAAAAATATCCGTCGTTCGTGCCCAGGTGCCCAGAATTTGGCACTTGGGCATATTATCCACTGTTTGCGCATAATTGCGCTCGACGCAAGTCTTTGAATGCCTGGATGCAATTCTTCATTGTCAGCCCAGACTTGCACCTAGGTGTGACTGTCTAATCATGACATTTGTTTAAGAGTTTTAAATTTTGGCCCCCAAGATTGAAATTTTGGCCCCCATTTCGTATTTTCATGAACAAAAATATCATTTTGTGTGTTATTTTTTCCATCCCTAATGAGACGGAAAATTTCCATTTATCCCTTGATGGAAAATTTCCATCTACCAAGAGATGGAAAATTTCTATCTATCCCGTGATGGAAAATTTCCATCTACCTAGAGCCGGAAAAATTCCATCTATTGAGAGACGGAAGAAGTTAAGCAAGATTTATCGTTCTTTCGTATGCTTCCAATGCTCTAAGCCTTAATTTCTGGTGAATATGTATCCTAATAAAGTGACCTAAAGGTCATTGCGTCATGTGGGTTGAGTTGTATGTCCACACATGTGTTTGGGGGGTTTTCGTCCGACGCCTGCCGAACTGACGAAGTGCGTGGGGTGTGGGTAACGACAGGTTATGTGGTAATCTTGTGAAGGAATTTGACCATATTTTTGGTATTTTTCTTTGGGTTGAAAGGTAAATGTGCGAGAAAGCGTTTAAAGTTGACGAAAAAGTAAATCGACGCCACACGCCAGGAACACGGCGCGGGAAACGTAAACGGAAAGCGATTAAAAGTTGCAGAAATTAAATGCTGGAATTTAAAGTTGCAGGAAGGTAAAGTGAAGCAAGGTAAAGTGCTGGAATGTAAAGTGCAGCAAAGTAAATTGCGTTGAATTGTAAATTGGAATGTAAAGGGTTTGCATTCAATTGAAAAGGGTTAAGGTTTTTACAAAGGCGTTTCTCTGTCAATCTGCTCTGGTGAGATGTGTAGGATTATAGCCAATGTGCCAACCTGTGCAACCCCGATTACAAACTAAGGACTTCCTATTTATAGCCTAAGGAATCCATTAAGCTACTGCTAATTTATTTGGCACGTTCTGCACAA
The DNA here is from genome assembly GCA_037953625.1 of Crotalaria pallida. NCBI lineage: Eukaryota > Viridiplantae > Streptophyta > Magnoliopsida > Fabales > Fabaceae > Crotalaria > Crotalaria pallida. The sequence goes on from CM075655.1 coordinate 97,257,520, forward strand.
CCGCAGCAGCCACGATCTAAAATAACTAACTACTACGCTATCCCCCACGATGTAACTGCTCACGTCGTGGTTTTGGGCTTCGCGGATACTTTGTCGAGCCTTCTAATGATATCTTCACTGGGACCCTTTCGGCAAGCATCTTTCTTCGACTGAAATAAAGCAACTTAGACTCTTGTCTAAGTCTCTTTGTTGTCTGAAGCTTTCGGATTGTCGTGCTCCTGCCTTTTGGTTCTGGGATGCCCGTCGACATCTAGCTCCTTTCGACAACAAGGTCGTATGTCGATATAGACCTTCGACCTATTGTCGACCTCTAATGTATTCTATTGATATCGGTAACATGTTCTCTGATTTAACGGTGTTTTACCATCGATTAACCAAAGGACCTGTCGCCGATCTCTCTTGGTAGAACACTATTAGAGGTCTTTTCCTTTCCCTCTTTAAATGGAAAGACACCCAAAATCCGACCCCAAGAAGGTACAAACTTTGGGCCATAGACGATTACAAGGTTTCACCAAGGCTTATTTATCAAACTAAGTGTGCCCTCCAATTCAGGCTTTTTACACCAGTTTGAAGCACAAGAGGTGATCCCTATATAATCTCACATGTTTAGTCTTTCACTATTCATGGGGAAAGGGAGGGTATTCGGAGTATAGATTTTCCCTTTTTGTCTCCAACTCCCGAATCCCTTAATCTAACATGTTTAGTCCTTCATGAGCTCAGATCATCTGGGTTTCGAATATTTTTCATTCTTTCCAAAATTCATGAAGCTGGACCATTGCTTTTTCCATGTTCTCTCATGGCTTTGAAAGTTTCTGAAGTGGAGAATTTATAGCCATGGAAAGCATTAAATGTTGATGTAATTCTTCCGTTTCCAATGCTGACATAACTGTTTTGACTTCCTCTTTTCTCACGCCACCATCCCTTCGACACAAGCCTCTCCTTCTGTCTTCCTCTTTTTGTCAACACACGTACACGTCCTTCGTAGTCACTTTTATGTCGTAAGACTTAAGTACACCTCCCTCGACATCACTTTTGTTATCGACACTTCCTTGCTTTGTTAAACTCGACCCCTTGTCGGAACACACGTTCACCTCCTTCGAAGTCACTTTTAAACAAATCGTTTAAGTACACTTCCATCGATGTCACTTATACATCCTTTGTCGATTTCAACTCCCAGTTAACAACATGGTAAAAGCAAGAGACGTGGCCCCTGTGGTAACAAGTTCCCTTGTCCGCACATAGTTAAAGTACCAGACGTAGCTCCTATGATAACTAGAGAAGGAGACACTCGGTGAATATGAGGTTAAAATGGTTGGAGACTTGGAGCATCCATGACCTTAGCTTCAATTATTGTTACTGAAGACTAGAATGTTCTTGAAGCATTGGTTAGGCATGATCCTTGAAACTATAACACGGTTAGTTAATTATAACTTCTTCCATCTCTCGAGAGATGGAATTACTTTGACCAAAAAGTAATCGATTAGTCAGGATCAATACTCGATTACGAGCTCTCTGATTTTTGTATGATGCTGCAGAAGTAATCGATTATCCTAACACAGTATTCGATTACTCTGACTTAAATATGTAAAAAATCGAATTTAGCCACTGGTTTTTCAAAAGTATTTTCACAATATCAACATGTAAAATCGTTTTTCAAAAATACTTTTAGTTTTAGATTATTCCTTCTTCAAGTCCTTTAAGTAAGGCCTTAATTAGAAGTGCATGATTACTTTTACCTTACATGCATTCCTAAGAATATGAGGAGAATTCTACTTAGAAAGCTATTGCTTGACACTTGCTTGATTCCATGATTAGTCTTGACTTGTTTGAATCTTGTTGAATTTTGTTTGTAATTATCAAAACTTTGACAAACTACTTGAATCTTTAAGTCTATGGAATGCTTGACTTCTAACAATAATAAATTTTAAATATTATTATGTGGGATAGGGATCTCATGGGGTAAGGGGCATGCTGATCCTTGCTCCATTCCTCAAAGAGTTTTGGATTTTGAATCCCATATAATTGGAGCAGATCCCATTTTAAGTGTGAAAAATACAAAATGCCCATTCTAATGTTTTCTTTTTCGACTCAAGAGTATTGGAAACAATTTTTTATACCCTCTATTTTAAAAATCCAGCGTCTTAGGCAAGTGCATTTTATCGATTTGATCAAGTCGATCAATTTTTTAGACTAGATCCTGTTAGAAAATACATTTTTTTAAATTAAAGCCTTTAAAAAATGCATTTTTCAACGATGTCCAATGGAAAAAATTAACAGATAGCAAAGTTGCCTTCACAAGTGATGGAGGAACACATGCTTGAAGCTCTCCCTTCCAAACAACAATAATAATAATAATAAAAAAGGACAAAGACACTAAATCCATTTTTGTAAAGGGAACTAGGTTCCACATCCACTTTGACCTCTCCATCATCGACGGCCTCAATGTTTGGCATTATCACGGTAGCACACTTTTAACCTTTCTTCAATTACCCTATTGCATTTTCATGCTAAAAATATAATCAAGTTTTAATTTTGATTTTAATTTGTGGGGTCATATCATAAGTTTTGATGGAGGAGTTGAAGCAGCAACATGTCCCCATTTTTTTTTCAATCATATCATTCCACACAAATGAAGAGGAAGAGATGAAGAGGGATAGCTAAGGGGGTTAATTAGTGGCCGCTGGTGTGGGTTGAGATAGGAAACCGGGGTTGGAGAAGAAGAAGATAGGAGGATAATTTTTTGGAATTTTGAAAATATTAGGGTACAAATTGAAGTTCAAAATCAAAAACTCTTTTTCAAATTATTTTCAAGGAAATTTTCTTCTTTATCCTCGTCCCCGAGTCTTTATCCTCGTCCCCACGAAGAAAAATTCCCTTTCACAAGGCCTAAAATGGACCTATCCCCATAGGGATCCATAAACATGGGTTTAGTTATTTCTATGCACTTGATGATAGAGAATTAGTCTACAAATCCCACACTTTTAGACTTATTGTTAATTCCCAAACCCATTTTTTCCGATGGGGTTCTCTCGGAATATTTTTCGATACCCCCGAGTCGGAAAAATGCATTTTCAGACTTTAAAAACCCATTTTTAATAAACGAGCATTCGAAAAAATGCATTTTTTCGATTCGGGGGTATCGAAAATAATTCCGAGAGAACCCCATCAGAAAAACGGGGGTTTGGGGCCTAAAGAGTGGGGTTTGCAAACTATTACTCTTGATGATAAATTCTATGGATTTGAGCCCCACTTAGGGTGTGACTCTTTTCCAAGTTGTCATTCCAAACTAGCTCATCGTGGTGTTTAGGGATGGCAACGGGGCGGGGAACGCTCGGGGAGACCTTTCCCATTCCCCATCCTCGGGTCTCATTTGCCCCCCATCCCCATCCCCATTCCCCATGTCGGGGGTTGATTAGCCCCCATCCCCATTCCCCAGTACCCCACGGGTCCCCACAGGGAACCTAACTTCAATTTGACCTGTTATAAAATTCACAACGTCGAATAGCATTTTTAAACTTGTACACTACAGAAAAGTAATCGTTAAAACTCAAGAGATTCAATTTTAAAAAATCGTTAAAATAATCGTTAATAATAATTATAATTATAATTATAATAATATATGTGAAGTTACTTAAAAACCTATTTTTTATCTATATAAAGCCTAAATATTTAAGGGCATATAAGTAAAATTATCGGGGACGGGGAACCCGCGTGGACGGGGGAACCAATCCCATTCCCCGCCCCAAAATATGTTCGGGGAAAAAATCCCCCCCCCCCCCATCCCCGTCCCCGCTGGGGAAAAATCCCCAAACTCGGGTACCCGAACGAGGCGTTTCCCGCGGGGATCCCCATTTGCAATCTCCCATTACCATCCCTAGTGGTGCTCCGAACTAGTGGAGTAAGCACACGTTTGCCTCTAATGAAATAAACATAAATATTAATAAAGTTTAGGATTTGCTTAGTACTCCCTCCGTTCCTATTTATCTGTCCTATTTCAAACAAAACACACCCTTTAAGAAATACAATCATTACTTAGATTGCCAATACATTAATTATGTTTTCCCACTGTACCCTTTCTCTTTCTATAATCATTACTTATCTTCCACTACTTAGGAAAATCAATACCCAATTAAATAGGGGTAGACATGGAAAGTACTCCCTCCGTCCCTAATTATAAAGCCCTCTTGACACTTTTATTTTGTCCCTATTTATAAAGCCCTTTACCAATTTTCAATGAGCATTAATTACTTTTTTCCACAAACACCCCTATTTATTTAACACTTTTTAGATTCTCGATAATATTAATAGGGGTAATTTTGAAAATACATATCAAAAGTTCACATTTCCAATACAATTAACTAAATTATTTCACTTTCTTAATGGACGTGAAATCTCCCAAGAGGGCTCTATAATTAGGGACGGAGGGAGTAACATTTATTATACCTTAAAATAATCAAAAGGACAAATAAAAAGAAACAAAAAACTTCTCTAAAAACGGACAGTTAAATAGGAACTGAGAAAATATTTGTCTAGAAAAAGAGTTGAAAAGGTGGTAAAAATATATAAAAAATGCTAATAAGAGCATCATTTGATGAAGTAAAACAATTAAGTTTTTTACGTCGAAAAATAATGAATTTCATATTTCAAAATCTAGTTGACTTAAATTTTCATGACAATTTTTTTAGTTTATTCTTTAGTCAATGTTTTTGGAGCACCGATTAAAAAGACTCAAAAGGCATTGAGAATATAAGTCCTCCAATGCCATTACGATAAATGATTAAATATTTATTATTTTTTAAGATCATAGGTTAAAAAAAATCCTAAATTTTGTGGTACTACTCTCTTCGTGTTTATATATAAGATCATTTTAATAGATTTCATTTTTATTAAAAAAGTTGGTTAATTTAGTCAATAGTATTGAAAATGTAAACATTTGATATGTATTTTCAAAACTATCTCTACTAATAGTCAAAGATCTAAAAAAATATTAAATAAATAGCTTAAATACCAAAATAATCCCTATAAATATTTATTTATTTTTATGAACAAAGGGGCTAAACGCGCAAAACAAAAACACCAAAGAGCAGCTGCTTTGTTTGGTTGCACGAGAGAAAATGGGAAAAGAGAAAATGAGAAGAGAGAAATAGGGAAGAGAGATTATGGTGAGAAAATGGGTAGATTTTGTGGTTGTTTGGTATGAGAGAAAATGTGAAGAAATGGGGAAGAGAGAAAAGTTGAGTTTTCTTTTATTTCGTTTGGTTGGAGAGAAAAGAGGGAAGAGAGAAAACAACAAATTTGTCAAAAGACAACTAAACTCTTGTTTTACAAATAGAAATAAATATTTTTTTTCTTTTTCATATGTACGTATATTTAACATAGCCAAATATTTTTTTTTACTTCAATTTTTTTATTATATGATAAAAATTCTGACTCCAAAATATATAAAAATAATTTTTTTATCGAAAAAAATCTTTATTTTTTTCCAATTAATTTTTCTTTAAAAATAAAAAAACAATCAAATAAAGTGAATAAATGAAGGACATATATATAATTTTACATGCCAAAACATATTTTCCTCTCATTCTCTCTTCTATGGGGGAGAGAAATTTTTTTGGTGGGACCCACCTTATTTTCTCTTCCCCCTCATTTTCTCTTCTATACCAAACAAGGAGAAAAGCATATTTTCTCCTTATTTTCTCTCCCCTCAATTTCTCCTCCCCCAATTTTTTCTCAAACAAATAGACCCTAACTGCCTCTTTCAAAGGCTATACATATACCATCTCCTAAGAGTAGGGATGACAATGGGAGACTGCAGATGTGGATCCCCGCGGGAAACGCCCCGTTCGGGGACCCGAGTTTGGGGATTTTTCCCCAGCGGGAGCGGGGATGGGGGATTTTTCCCCCAAACAGATTTTGGGGCGGGGAATGGGATTAGTTCTCCCGTCCCCGAAAATTTTACTTATATACCCTTAAATATTTAAGCTTTATATAGTTAAAAAATAGGCTTTTTAGTAACTTCTCATATATTATTATAATTATTATTATTAATGATTATTTTAACGATTTTTTTAAATTGAATCTCTTGAATTTTAACGATTATTTTTCCTGTAGTGTACAAGTTTAAAAATGCTATTCGACATTGTGAATTTTATAACAGGTCAAATTGAAATTAGGTTCCCTGTGGGGACCCGTGGGGACCCATGGGGTGATGGGGAATGGAGATGGGGATTAATCAAACCCCGACATGGAGAAGGAGATGGGGATGAGGAGCAAATAAGACCTGAGGATGAGGGATGAGAAAGATCTCCCCGAACATTCCCCGCTTCGTTGTCATCTCAGCCTAAGAGAGATGCAAGCTAATAAATTCAAGAATGACATCAAAGATTCTAAAACTACAATTCAACATGCTCGTACTTGGTCAACGCATCAGCAACTGAGATTGCTTCACCATAAACACATATAAATTCACCCTGCTGCATCATGACTTTAATACCCCCTAACAATCGAATGACAAGGGTGAGTCGAAATGCAACCATGGTTGATAACTAAACCGCGCACTGAGAATCAGCTTCGATAATAACGCGTCTAAAACGTTTTTTTTTCATGTAATTTTTTCTTGACTTATTTATGTCTAGAGTTCCTGTAATTTGGACATCTTTTGTGAAATATTCCTATATTTTTTTCAATGAATATAGCCCTGTAATTTATTCCGGTTAGGTATTTGTCCCTAACTCCTTTTCCAGCGAGTTTTTGGGTGAGCTGGATCGTCGGAGCTCCACCTGGAGCCATGTGTTATACACGTGGCAGTCTCTTAATTTTTTTTTAAATTAAAAAAATAAGGCTTAATTATGTCTGGGATCCCTGTAGTTTGGACCTCTTTTGTGAGATATCCTTATGCTTTTTTTCCAATGAATATACCTCTATAATTTACTCTGATTAGGTATTTTCCCCAGCTCCTTTTTCGACGACTTTTTGGGCCGGGTGAGATGGACCGCCGGAACTCCACCTGGAGCCACGTGTTATACACGTGGCAGTCACTTAAATTTTTTTTAAATTAAAAAAATAATAAAACAATAGAATAAACTAATAAACTAAAAAAAAATTGTGGCTTATTATAATCTCTCACATTTCCTTCCATTCGATCCATTTATCTCCCTCTTCTTTTTCCCTCACTCACAACCAGCATCTTCCTCCGGCGTTCTCACTCCATATCCCACGGTGTAGTTGTCATCCTCTCCCTCCCTCGATTGTTCGGCTCTTCTTCTTCTTCTTCTTCTTCTCAGTCATGAAGTCCTCCAGCTCCAAATCTGCAGCTTCTTCGAGGTCACCATTTGGGATCAAGGTGGTATGCGAAAATGAGAAGCACAAGAACAATTGACATTTTTATTATAAAAATGAAAAAAAAAGGAAACAACAAATAAAATAGAAACAGGTGAAGTAAAAGACGAGACTTTGAAAAAGGAACATACATACAGAAGCATATACCCATGTCAAGGGACATATAGTGTTTTCATTTCCAGAAAATTGATTAATCAAGTACAGACATTACTCCTTTGACACATCATTTCATCTAAATTATAGAACTCAATCTTTGCATGGTATATCAGCAAATTGATTTCGATTGTTTTTTTTAGTTTATTAGTTTATTTTATTGTTTTATTATTTTTTTTTTCAATTTAAAAAAAAAATTAAGTGACTGCCACGGCACGTGTATAACACGTGGCTCCAGGTGGAGCTCCGGCAGTCCAACTCACCCAAAAACTCGTTGGAAAAGGAGTTGGGAGCAAATACCTAACCGGAGTAAACTATAGGGGTATATTCATTGAAAAAAAAACATAGGGGTATCTCACAAAAGAGGTTCAAACTACATGGACCTCAAATATAATTAAGCCTTATTTTTTTTTAATTTAAAGAAAAAATTAAGAGACGTTCCAGGTGGAGCTCCGGCGATCCAGCTCACCCAAAAACTCGCCGGAAAAGGAGTTGAGGTGCAAATACCTAACCGGAGTAAACTACAGGGGTATATTCATTGAAAAAAAAACATAGGGGTATCTCACAAAGAGGTCCAAACTACAGGGACCTCAGACATAATTAAGCCTTTTTTTTTTGTTTTGCATTTACAAAGCATTTTTATTTTAATCCTCCTATTAAAAATAGAGGTATATCAAGAAAATAATATTAAAAAGAAAAAGAAAATTAAATAAGATAACCAGAGTATATGAGTGTAATAAGAATGCACCCTCTCCAATTTACAAAATAAGAAAAAATCACTAAAATTAAGTTCATTAAAGTGCTTAGTTGATTATTTTACTTCTGCAATTTTTTTACCATTCTTGTGGGATGGAGGGAGTAATATTTAATTTCCTTAAATTATATATATATATATATATATATATATATAGAATAGTTGTATTTCTAAAAAAAGTGCCATTGAAAATAAAATAAAAAATAAATGAAATAATTACTTTATAGTGAGGTTTTAGAAGAATATAGTTGGAGAAAAAAAACAAATTTTATAAAATTTAATTAACTTTTTTTAATTTAAATGAAAAGTTCGTTGTTTTCTTCGGAAGAAATATTTTTAATGAAAATTAAAAAGTTTTATTAATTTTTTATTATATTTTTAATAGGCTTGGTTATATTTTTATCCTTTAATTTATTTTCAAAATTCAATTTGGTCCTTAATTTTTTTTCACTTATTTTTGTCCTTTATTTTTCAAAAAAAATTCAATTTGATCCTTCAATCATTACAGTATTAGTTTTATCGAAATATTCACACCTATTATCAAAAACTGGAAAATGTTGTCAAAATGTTGAAAAATTCCAACCCACCATTCAAATGAGGCTAGCAACGGTTGTGTTGTTTCATTAATAGTGGAACAAGCTGACTTAAGTTGATAGTTGATCGATAAAGAGAAAGATGATGTGATAGAGATATGAACAGAGATAACAGTCAGAAGCAAATCGTAAAAATATAGAGTATGTCAAGTTTTTTCGATAGAATAGTAACGAGTATAAACATTTTGAATAAAACCAATATTTTAATGATGAAATGATCAAATCGAATTTTTAAAAATAAAATAAAAGACCAAAATAAAAAAATTAAAGAGCAAAATGAATCTTGAAAATAAGATAAAAAACTAAAAGTATAATTAAACCTTTTTAATACTCCTTCATGTCCTTATTATAGGACATACTTAACCGAATTACACATACCAAGAAAAATAGTTAGTTTTACAAATTTTATGAGAATATATTGTAACATTACAATTTTACCCTCTAAACTTTTCTTGGAAAATCCACACTCATTAATGAACAACAAAAATACATAGATAGTCAAAACATTTAATAAGGGCAAAAAAACAGAAAAAGCAATAAATGATACATTGAAAATATAAAGTGAATTATAATTAGGACAAAAAATCTTCTAGAATGTGATCTATAATAAAGACCGGAAGGAGTATTACATACCCGAGGACGTATATTTTTTCTGTGCAAAACTTTTTTTTTTTTTAAAAAATAATTTTTAACCTGAAAATCCATAAAATAAAGAGATGGTCCAATGATAGACAAGAATCTATGAATAGCAACGGGTCCTGACAAGATCGAGTACATACAAGTAGTGCAAAGGGAAAGCGTCCCCATGCATTTAAATAAACCAGTTGTTCCGGTGAAGGGAAGGAAAATAAGAGGTAGAGACACGTGTGATGAGGTGGCAGATGCAGACCGGTCACATGTGGGTGTAATTGTCGTGTCAGTTGGTTAAAGCAAAGTCATCATGATGCTGTGGTCTGTGGATTCACGATGCCATGCCCATCTACATCTCACTGTCAATCATCTCAGATTTTCCCCTTTCTTTATTGTTTTTTCGATGGCACCTCCCCCAATTACGCATGTGCCCCTCCTTTCGACTTAAATTTTCCTTCATGACATTGAATCCCTTGTTGCAGACTCTGACAGGTTATGACATTCATTAAAAATATCTTTCCCTCCCATTGTTTCTTTCTATAAATATTTTTATTTAGGGTGTTGCTAATAAGTGTTTTAAGGTACTCCCTTCTTCCAGAATGATAAGAAAAAAAATATTTCTCTTGATTTAAAATAAAAGCAAAATTAATTAACTTTATTAAATTTTGTTTCATTCTCAATGTCACTTTCTTAAAACATCTCTAGAAAATTGTTACTCCTCCGTCCCACGAGGATGGTTAAAAATTTCAAAAGTAAAAAAAAATTAAGAAGACATGCATTTAATGGTTTGTCTAACACATCATCCAATTATCTAACAACTAATTAATGAATTTTGTATGGACCAACCAATCACAATTGAAAGTTTACCATTTCTAAACTTTTCATTGATTATTTTAACTATAATTTCGGACAAAAATTTAGCCATTTTTTACTATTCTTGTGGGACGGACTCAGTATCTTATTTAATTTTTGTTTCATTCTCAATACTACTTTCCTTAAAATACCTATATTTTTTTATAATTTTGAGAAAATTAAATATTATCAATTAACCTCCTTAATAAACGTAAAAGTAGTTAGATTTGCTTATAATAATTTGAGCTGGAGGGAGTACTTCTTAAGATTACTAAGAATAGTAAAATAATCAAAAATTAGTATCTAATTATTTTCTGGAAAACTCTAAAAATCACATCTTTCTATAATTATAAGAGTCTTTCGACACTTTTATTTTGTCCCTATTTATAAGGTCTCATACCAATTTTCATTGATCATTAATTATTTTTTTTCACAAATACCCCTATTTATTTAATACTTTTTAGATTCCCAATAATATTAATAGGGGTAATTTTGAAAATACATATCAAAAGTTCAGATTTTCAATACAAATAACTAAATTAATCAACTTTCCTAATGGACATGAAATCTCCTAAAAGAGGTTTTATAATTAGGGATGGAGGGAGTATTACTTTTAGTACCATAACAAGTGTCATATGACACTTGTTAGCATTTTTCTTTTATTTATTCCGGTTAATATCTTTTAGAATTCAAAGAATAATAATAAACATGCGGAAAATTTAAGTTTTTGTCCATGAAAGTTGACTGATTTTTGGCTTTAGTCTTTATATATCTTTTTATTTGATCGGTCTTAATCTTTAAAAATTTAAATTTTTTAGTTTTGGTATCTGCATTAGAGATCCACCATTAATTCATGACATGACTAACATAGTGTCACGTTAGAATGTCATTATCTTTTTTAAAAAAAATAAATAAAAGGTTCCTGAAAGTTAACCGAATTTTAGTTTTAGTACCTATGTTTTTTTTATTGATCAAGGTCCTTAAAAGTTTAAAGTCTCTGGTTTTGGTTTTTGCCGTTAACAAAATACTGTTAATTCCTGACATAGCTAACGGATTACCGCGGGCATGGCTAACGGATTACGGCAATAACGTGTCATGTTTCTGCAAAATAATGAGTTGTTGTCACGTTGACAGATGACATGTAAGAACTGGAGGCACGTAAGAACAATATAAAATAAGACATGATTTTTATTATGTATTTGTTTTATTATATATAAACAGAAAGGGCGAAAGAGCAAAAATTATAATATTTTATGTCATCTGAAATCTCACATTGAAATATTTATGCAAGAATTGAATGTTATATACTTATATGATGATTATGAATTTGTTTAATTTATTGGGCTTGTGTAAGTTAGACAATCTTAATGGGGCCAATTGTGCCTATAGTTTTGCTTTCCTTGTTAGGTTATCCATATAATCTGTCAACGTGACAAAAACTCATTATTGTGCAGACACATGACATACTGATGTGACAATCCGCTAGCCATGTCAGCAATTAACGGTATTTTACTAATGGCAGGAATCATAACAAAAAAAAATTAAACTTTCAAGGACTTTGATCGGTAAAAAAAAGATAGAGATTAATTAAAACCAAAATTTGGTCAACTTTCCAAATCTTTTACTTTTAAAAAAAGACACATGACAGGTTGACGTGACACTTCGTTAGTCACGTCATCAATTAATGGTGAATCCCTAACGGCAGAGACCAAAATTAAAAAATTTAAATTTTTAAGTATCATGACCGGTCAAATAAAAAGATAGGGACTAAAACCAAAACTCGATTGATTTTGAGGAACCAAAAACTTAGATAAACCAAAAAGTAAATTTAAAAAAGTCATATATTTATATTTTCGACGTCACAAATAAAATTTATCATTTTTAGTAAAAATATATTCATCTTAAAAAATTTCAAAATAAAAACAAGAGGGGGTATCATGTTAGTTTTCAACAAATTTTATTTCGAAAAAAAAAATACCAGGAAAATTTAAAAACAACTCTAGTTATTATCGATCTCACATGAATTGTGCCAATAATTTTTCTAATACATGTTCCTAATAAAATTATGCTTTTAATATACTTACACTCTAAAAATACCCTTTTATAAATACTCTTGATATTCGGAAATCATATCAAACCTCGAATAATTTGAGTTAAACTGGGATGATTTTGTTATTCGACTCTGGAAAGATAAAATCTACATATTCTTTTTTTTTTCCTCGAGGATATTCTCTGGCCGATAGAATTGAAATTACAATTGATATGACCGAAAACGATATATAAGTTAATATATGTTCTAAGGTTGAAAATATCAAAATAAAAAAAAAAAGTCTGAATACTAGGAATAAAATACAAATCCGGAATTAGAGATCATTTAAGTAGATTTTGTCTCTAGAAACAAAGTTTTTTTCCATAACCACATCAGGAATCAAAATCTACATATTCTGATTCTTTATATAATAAATTTATAAAATCAATAAACATACATCATAAATAAATGATATGTATATTTGCTTATTATTAATTTATTAACAAGTAATAAATATTACTTTCTTGTAGTATAAAGAGCGATGATATAAAGACCTACAAAATGAACGTACATATCAACTTACACTATAAAAATGTGACATGTATCACTTGTTAACCAATCAATGATAGACAAGTGACACATGTCACTCCTTTTATAATGTAAGTTGATTTGTAGACTTATTTAGTATGTTTTTAAATATTTTTGTGTTGATTAAGGATTCAAAACTAAAAATTTTGTAGGTTTTTCTTAAATTTTGTGATGTTATATTTTGATTTTTTTTAAATAAAAATACTTCTGCCAGTTCTTAAATAAGTTTCTTTTAGAAAAATTCTAGGAAACTAAAGAAGTTAGTCAATATTACTAGTAATAATTTAGTAATGTTGTACTAATCAATAACTTTTATATACATTTTCAAGATTATTAACATAATTATTATTGAGATTATAAAAAAGTTAAATAAGTTGTAGTAGTTTTTGTAAAAATAATGTAATTAATGCTATTAAAAATTTGAAAAATAAGATTCTAAATAAAAGAAAAAAATTCCCAAAACTAAACTTAAATTAAGAATAAAATAAAAATTATTGAAATATGTTTAACAACATATGACACATATTAAAAAACTCCATTTTCAATAATGAAAAATGTGGACTAATACTTTGAGTTAGTGCTTTTCTAACCTAAACATCCATGTAATCCAATGATAAGCAATCATTAAAAATAAAGTTCTATTAAAAATTTAAATTAATATTACTCAAATTATTAAAGATATTACTCCATCCGATCTCTATCATAAGAAAAAGTAATCGAAATCACACTTATTAAAAAAATTAGTTGAATGTATTTGATTTTCTCAAATTCATAAAAAATATAGCTACGCTAGTTCTTACCTCGTGCAATGCACGAGTTGTTGATATTTTAATTTTTTATATTAAATATTTTAAATTAAAGATTATTATTAAATAACAATCGAAAATAATTATTCAAAAAGACAGGGGTTCAAATTATCAAAAAAAAAAAAAAAAGACAGGGGTTCAAATCAAACCCTACACCTAAAAAAAATTAATATAAATGATCTTGTTAATAAATTTTGTACTTTCTCATGTGAATAAAAGAATAATACTTTTTATTTGAGATATTCCTTATTTATTTGATGGATTAATTAACATTTTTTACATGATTATCTACTTTATTGTGATAAATCAAGATTAAATTGAAATTAAACATTTTGACATTATATTTTTTGTTTGATGGTATCATAAACACATTAACTAAAACATGATCTCCTTTCCATAATTAGAGAGTTTCGTCCCCACATAAGTTGATACACAAAGATTAATTATAATAGGATGAGAATTACTTAGATAATCATTATTATGTAATGCAATATAAATGTAAAAAAAAATCTAAAAACTATGACCGGTCAATCACAAATAAATGGAAAAAGTAATTATACTAATTTAAGAATATAATTTGTCAGTTGTTAGCTTCGACCAATATTAGGAGGAACAACTCAAAATTATACTAATATTAAAATTACAATAAAAATAGATAATGAGAAATAGTGTAAGCTATTACTTGTTCCATATAAGTTGGGATTAAATGTGAATTATGCATATCATCTCTCAAATCTTGCATCGCTGTATACCTTCTGAAGATTTATAAAAAAAAAAAAAACACTCATATCGAGCATGAAATTAAAATCTATTATATATAATAATTTGGAAAACTTGAATACTATATTTAATCACAAATAATTATAATATTTTTATTAATGATAATAATTTCAGATGTAAATGATATCTTGGTTGAGATAATAATTTAAATAATCTATTCAATTTCGAATTATAATATTTTGTTCCGAGATAAATTATTTACCTATAATTGTTATAGTGCAAGAAAAACTTCAATGATAATGATAAATATAATGATTCAAAAATTTTAACGACAAACGTGATAACTCGAAAATACGTCTTTTTATATCAAAACAATAAATTTGATGATTGTTATCTCGCTTATACTTGTAATTGGAGTTTCATTTTATCATAATCTTTCTGGATTCCGCCACCTCCCCTTTATTTTTGACAGAACATGAAGTTTCAACCTTGAACTCTCTTCTCTCTCCTTTTTTTTTTAAAAAAAAAAAAATACTTTGAACGGTTACTTTAAAAAAAAACTTTGAACAATTAAAATTCATTGTCCTGAAAATAAAAAATGTAAAGTTCGTTTTTATGTTTTTTGTTTTTTTTAATCAAAATATGCATATAGTATATATAAATTAAATTACTTAACTAAAAAGCAAAACCAAAACAAAACTCTATTTTCTTTTTTTTTTTAATTTAAAAATCTTCTCATTTTATATTAAGATTCTCTTTTCATGATAGGAAATCATTAAAATATCTTCACGACACAGCAATAACAGCGATTCAAACAAATATTCTCTCCTTTTTATTTATCTCTCGTATTTCAAACAAAACACGCCCTTAAAGAAATGCAATTATCATTTAAATTTTCAATATATCAATTGTATTCTTTTTCCATTATACATTTTTTCTCTCCGTAATCGTTACTATTTTTTTACTTTTTACAAAAATCAATACCATATTAAATAAAAACAAGCATAGAAAATAACATTTATTACACTTAAATTATCAAAATGACAAATAAAATAAAACTTCTAAAAAACAATTAAATAAAAACGGAGAGAACAGTTGTTACGACGATATACACAAACTGTGACAATGATGATGCACAAACGACTCAGACGAAGTACTCAAGCGGCAAGATCCGATAATTTTAGGTTATATTTTTTACATTTGGTCAGGCACTTGTTAAGGATATTAACAATAAAAAAATAATTATAAATATGATTTTTTTTAATGTTTCAGGAATACAAAAAACTACAATTTTTTTTTTATAAATTTATATTATATTTGGCTTTTTAAAAAAAATACATCAACAACATTGTGAAATAAAAATAATAGAACAGGCATATTATCTCAGTGACGCCAAAGATTAATTGCTAACCACTCTCTTCGAACAAGTTCAAGGTACGTATAATTGATGTTGTACTTCTTTGTTTTTCTTTTTTGTCAAAATTGATAATGAAAAAAGATAATTTCTTTTGAAGTGGAAAGAAAAATTATTTTATTTTACTTTCACTTTTTTTAATGTCCAGGGTATCGGAACAAATATAGTTCAACGCTACCGGTGGAGGCTGACATAAGTGAAAGGAGTTTGTGTCCCTTAAACATGAGGTCGCAGGTTCGAGTCGTCCTCGAGACGCATGTGAATGGAGCAAGCCTTACTGGGAGCATCGCCCCCGAAAAAGCCCGACCATGGTACGAGGGATTAGTCACCCAATTAGGCGGATGGATAGCCTGGTTCTTCCAAAAAAAATATAGTTCAACCCTATTTTCCCTTTTTTTATCTAAATGTCAGTTGTGTCCAAATGTTAATGTTTTAATCCAATAATATCTATTTGAATTCGTCAACAGCCTCATAAGTAACGAGTGGGATGGCCCCAACCTCGATCAATATAGTTACTCTATTCGTTTTTATTTATTTGTCAAATAAAAAGATACATATTAAAAAAATGAAATAATTATTTTATTTTTAATAAATTAATTATGTTTTTCTTTGACATATTCTTTTTCTTTTTGTAGTAATTATATTTTTCTATTATTTATGTAAATTAATATTCTATTAAATAAGACTAAACATAAAAAATAACATTTATTATAGAGTAATATGTTAGATTGGTCCTTGACTTTGTGAACATCAGTCAAATTAGTAGATTATCGAATTCCAGATTAGTCCTTGAGATAGGGACACACTAGTTATATTAGCCCTTGACGATAATGGTTTAGAAAGTCATGAATTAATTTGATCGTTTCGATAATCTCATAGACTAATTTGACTGTTACTCAATTATCTTTGTTTTTTTTTGCCAAAACGATGTCGTTTTGGCCATTTCGTTAGTCCACGTTAAGGATCACTAGCGATCATTAACGTCAGTGACTAATTAATATGATTGACGTGTTCCTATGTCCGGGACCAATTCAAATTTTCGAAAATTTCGGAGACTAAATTGATTGGTGTCTACAAAGTCAGAGACTAATCTAACATATATTACTCATTTATTATACTCTTGAAATTTTAGATAGGATCGATAAATAAAACTAAAAAATTTCTTAATAAAAAAAATAAATAATAAGAAACAGAGAGAATAAAAAAAATTGCTTCATATGGCAAAATATTGGAAGAGCTTGAATCATTATTTTTTTTTACACCAAAGGTATTTTCTAGCCGATAACCGAAACTAATCCTCTTCGAAGCGTAGAATTCATCAAAGTGAGTTTTGTCTTTACCAACAAAACCTTTTCCATATCCACGATAGAGATCGAACCCCTAACATCATGTTTAAAAAACTCAATTATTTACCAACTATATATGCCGAGCTTTGTTGATAAATCATTATTTTATTTTAAAATGGGCAATTTGTCAAATTTTTGAGGTTTTAATATCCGAATCTTAAGTTTTACTATTTAATATGATTTTGTTATTCATTGTTCTAAGAATAAGTATAATTTTAATAAAAATTTTAAATTAACATTAAAATATTACTTAAAAAAACTTTAAAAAATTAATTTTTAATAATTTAAATGCACCATTTTTTATTATAAATTTAATATTTTTATTTATTCATATATATAATTTAAATACATCAATTTTTATTATATATATATATATATATATATATATATATATATATATATATATATATATATATATATATGCATGCATGTATGTATGGTGCGTGGAGATTTTCTTATTTATAGGTTGCGTGATTACACACTCCATTATTGAGGAGTAGAAGCATAGGAAGTCGATCCTAGGCATAGGCCAGGGACACTTGACCTAGGAGGGCCCATGAGTTGTTTTCTTTTTTTAAGAGGAATTATTGAAAGGGAGAAAACGGAAGCACTTGGATTCAAACCCAAGTTCAAAAGTCTTGACACTTTATATTTTGAAGCTGAACCACTTAAGCTAGCTATGAGACATTTAAATCTTATATTGACTTATAATGGCAATTTCATATCGTGAATGAGATCCTGCGGGGATCGTCTCGTTTGGGGCTTTATTTGTGGGGATTTTTTCCTGTGGGAACGGGAATGAAAGAGAAATTTCCTTCGGGATAATTTTGGGATGGAGAATGCGATTTCTTCCCCCGTTAACGCGGGGATCTATCCCTGAACATTATGCCTTATAATTTTATTTGTATATAGATTTCATATTAGGTGTTTTTGTAATTTCAAGTCTATTATTATTATAATAATAATAATTTAAAGAAATACTACATTAGATAGATTGCTGAATTAAAAAGTTAGAATATAAAATTAGAAATTCACATATTAGAAACCCTGTATATTACCCTACTTCTTTTCCTTCTTCTTCGTTCTATACGTTTTTCACTCCCTTCTTCTCTCTTCTACTGTTTTATTACCGACTACAGTTCTACGAATTTAAAGCAATAATGCGTCTAGTGAAAACCTCAGCCACATTATTGAAAGCAAAAATCAATTACGAATTTAAAGTTTTTTTTATTGAAATATTATTTCAGTTTGTAATTTTACTTTAATATCAATTTTGATGACACTTTTGGATTCCTTAAATGTTATGTGTATGTGGGTGACAAAGCTATCATTTAAGACCTTTGTTTAGTTTTATCATATTTTTAGATTGAATTTTCTGAATTTTAATGGTTATTTTTTCTGCGGTATACAGACTTAAAAATTCTATTCAGCAGAGTTAATTTTATATCGAATCAAATTAAAGTTATAATCTTTTTTTAAATATTTCGCATATATTTAGGTTCCCTGTGGGTATCCGTGAGATGGTGGGGAATGAGGGCGGGGTTTGGGGATGAGGATGGGGAGGAAATGGAATCCGAGGATAGGGAATGGGAAAGTACTCCCGGCCTATTCCCGGCCCCGTTGCTATCCTTACTTATACTCCATTCGTCCTTAAATATAAGATCTTTTGGGGATTTCACGTCCATTAAGAAAGTGGAATAATTTAGTTAATTGTATTGGAAATGTGAACTTTTGATATGCAATTTCAAAATTACCCCTATTAATATTATTAAGAATCTAAAAAGTGTTAAATAAATAGGGGTGTTTGTGAAAAAAAGTAATTAATGATCATTGAAAATTGGCAAAGGGTCTTATAAATAGGGACAAAATAAAAGTGTCAAAATGGTCTCGTATTTAGGGACGGAGAGAGTATATATTTTATACTCTTTTCATTTATAAGGATAATAAAAAATGGAAAATTTGTTAATCTCAAATTAAATTTAAATTAGTTAATAAAAAATCCAGAAATTATAATTGGTTGATTAATGCAAAATACATTAAATAAATTGTTTGATAATTGATTGATATGTTAGACAAACCACTGAATATATGTCTCCTTAATTTTTTTACTTTTCCAATTTGTTATCATCCTTATGAGACGGAGGGAGTAGTTAATTTATTTAAGTTTTTAGTCCCTAAATTTAGGTGTTTTTTCTTAAATTGGTCTTTGAACAATATTATTATTATTATTATAATTATTTTTTTATGATTTGAAGATATAAACTTTGCTTATCATCTAGAAATTGTTCTTTTGTCTCTTAACAATAATTAAAATGTTCTATTTTCTTTAAAAAAAATATGATTTTTAATTACTTTTAATAAATTTCAATTTTCTTAATTTTAAAAATTCACATGGCATCATGTGATACACTACTTATCGATGTGACGAAGGTTATATGACATGTTGTATGCTATATCATCACTTAAGTGACGAAACAACGATTTCCAAATGTTTGAACAAAGTTCAAGGACCAAAAACATAAAAAAAATAAAAAAGAAATTCAAAGACCAATTTTAAAAGAGCAACTAAATATTTAAATAAGTCTTTATAATATTATTGTTGTGGACCATTTTATTTGGTTGGCTATGTTGTTATGTATTTTCATTTGCATGCATTAATAATACTGTATTATAAAGAATTTTGCCAAAATTTTTCCAAGGCAACACTATTTTTTTCTTTCTTTAACTATTTCTTTGTTTCAAAATGGTCTCACAATTTCTTTTCGAAAGTCGTACTTCAAATTTACTTCCATTTTCAATGTTAACCCTTCATTAATGTTTAGGTTAAATGCATTAAAATATTACTCCCTCCGTTTCACAATGTTTGGTTTTTAAGTCTGGGCACACAGATTAATAAAGTGTTAATTATCGTAAGTATTATGTATAGTTTGTCTAAAATGCCCCTATTTAATCGTTATTGAAAATTGTAATAGTATTTAATTTTTATTAGTAAGTGTGTCCATTAATTAATGTATAGTGGTTTAGAGATGAGAGAGATGATAAAAGTAGAATTAATGAGGAGTAAGAGAAATGATTGAATGAAAGGTTAATATTGGAAAAAAAATATGTTTGTGTATTGAAAATGTAAAAGGCCAAACATTGTGAAACAAAGAAAAAAGTCTAAAAGGCCAAACATCGTAAAACGGAGGGAGTATGTTTGTCTCTCTCCCAATCCCCTCCCTCATCTTCTCTAGCATGGTTTTACATTTTTTTGGGCGAAGTCATTTTGTCTTCTTCTACCTCTTTTTTCTTTTTCTATGGTTGTCTTTCATCACCATATCATTCTTCCTCCTCCACCTCTTTAATTACTACCACAAACAACCATCAACGTTCACGTTAATTTTTGTTTATAAAAATATCTTAATCACTTTTCTGTACTTACATGCATGTCTATTTTTTTTTTTTCTAATTGCCCCAAATAAAAATCTCCTCTTTTAAACCCTAGAAATCCCGTCGGATAAAATAAGGGATATGAATAAGGGAGATAAAAATTATTATTTTAATATATTTTTAAAAAAATTGATAAAAAAAATTAATTATGTGAACAAAAGTAAATTTAAAGGACAAATTATTAAAAAAGAAAAACTTAATAAACCACTTGAAATAAAAAAAAAAAATTAAAGGACCAAGTATGTAATTTTGCCTTTCCCTAGACACAACCATCAACTTTTTTAATATACTTTGGATTTGTTTTTTTTGGTAGACTACTTTGGATTCGTTAATCCATAAATAAATACGATTTGATTATTTTAGTCAAATAAATAAAGTTTTTGGCAGATAATGGGCACTCAATTTTTCTTCATCCTGACACCCTAAAAGTAGGATCCGCCTGCACAGGAAGTGTTGCCAATAGTGGAGAATGATGTGGTGTGTGTTGTAAAATTACCTAAAGAAATTAATTAACCAAAATAATATAATTTACAAAGAAAAATAATTTATTATTTTAAAAATTCGATTGAGACGTGCAAGAGCATTGAGCTTAAAGTATTTGTCGTTACAAGGGATTTTTTGGTGTAGAAGGCCTTCAATAACTAATATTCTTCGAGATACAACAATCACTTATTAATTAACTCTACATTTGAATTGACGAGGTCTCAAAAAACAACTTGTTTGGATTGCTCTTGAAAATAGAATAAAAATAAAGTAATATTTATTTCCATGTAAAAGTTCGTAAGAATCTTTTGCTGTAATCTCTAAATGTATGTTACATAAAAAACACCAAATATGTAGGACAAAGAAACACTCCATTTTTCCAAGAAAACCAAGATATACATTATATATAATGTCTGTTATTTTTGGGCAGTTGCTACTTAATGGATATAATAGATATAATAAATTAGCATACTATAACTAAAAAATATAGTCATTCTATCGCTATTGTATGTTAAGATAAGCAACGAAAAACTCATTGAATTATGAGTAATGAAAAGAAAATGATCAAGACAATAAATTGAAATAATATGAAGGGAATTAAGTAGTGGAGATTATAGAACATAAAAATATCATAAATTCATTTACGCAGATGAAAAATAATTTAAGTAATTATACATTAGAATTAGCAAAATATGAGTTAATAACAAATTAAGATATTTTAAAATGCATATTAATAATGTTTAATGAAAATATTCCAAAATCCCCCACATATTTATCTTAAAACCAAAGAAAGAAATTTCCCAACAACTTGATAAGAAGTTAATACATAAACACTAGTGTCTTTTAGACTATGAACTAGTGCATAGAGCAAATGGTTTTGACCCACTAGAATACCGGTGTTCTGTTCGTATTAGACAGACGTCCCTTGTTAAGGACAAGTGTCCTTATGAACAATTTTTGGTCCGACAAGAGTAAACTCTCGGCCCTACGTACTCGTTCAAACTAGGTTTATTTTGGGGATTAAGACTACATATGTAGTTCTATCATGCATGTATAAATAGTGCACCGAATGGAGAACGAGATGGATCAATGTTGACCTTGAGAGTAGCAAGCAATATGCCCCCTACTCTTAGGGAGACTGTGTGATCAAGGAACTCCTTCAAATATAATAGGGCTCACTACTAAAGGCAGTAAGCTTCAGGTGGTTGATTAACCTTCATGGTGGGGTTGGATGCAACTGCCACCTTCCTTGGGCAGCAAGAGTGTGACTTTCCTACTATTGAATTGCTCTTTGAAGAGTGCTGATGATGCTCTCTGGGAGTATGTGTATATTGTGTATTTCTTGTGCCATGCGATGTGTATAGTGATGATTTATTGGATGCCTCAGCCCTTTGCACGAGGCTGGTATTTATAGGACCAGGAAGGTTTCCTAGTCTGATGTATTCTCTTGATAAATCTTTCTTACTCCGATACGTAGTACGACACAGATATGGAGATATGAGAATTTTTTAAAATTCAAGATAAGACACGACATGGGATACGTTAACACAAATCTTTTCTGTGGCAAAGTTGTTGGGATTGAAGGTAATCGATAGCTCTCATTCGACAATGGAGCATACTTAAGCTTTAATCTATTTTCAGCCTCTTCACAAATTCTTTTTAAATCACCCAAATATTCTGCCTCTTTAGAAATTCTTTTTAAATCACCAAAATATTATGCAGCAACTTTAGGACAAATAGTGTTGGGATTCAGGCAAGTGTACCGAATCGTACAAGTAATATAGATTTATAAGTAAGAGTATCGCATCCAAAGGAGTGAATAGTTTCGCTTAATTTCACCTAATTAAAATTACTAAGTGAACAAGTAATTGAAAATATGATTTATATATGAATATCTAAACTTGCAGTTGAATTAAAAATAAAGTAACAGTTTGAATAATGAGAAGAGCGGGACGTAATTTCGATGAAGGTTCCTAAAATATTTAACAACAAATTAAAATGTTTTCCTGAATTCCGAATTTGTTTTGCAAAAGTACGAAACGTCTAATGTCTTAGAACGTTTCCGTATTTTAGAGATTAACCTCCCTTGATGTCTCAAGCGGAGTCTTAAAACTAACCCTTAATTAATATTCAATCAAAACTCATAAAATTATTCAATTCGTAAGAAATATGTCTATCCCTACGCAATTGAACTGTTTGATTATTAGGCACAATCCTAAATTAATATTTCTATCAAATTAGGATTCATAAGTCATGAATCACGTGCTTTCATGAACAACAATAAAAACATAACCAAACACAAAATTCTTAATGGAAAAACAAATTAATTCATTGCATAAATACTAACAAGGTTCCACAACCATTTACTCCTACATCCCAAATAAGGATTTAGTTCATGTTAGAAAAGAGAAAAACAATAATAGTAGTAAAAAAAATACATGATTACCACTAATACTTAGTCTAATCTCCATGTTCTTCGAAAAACCTCCAAAACCTTGTTCTCTAAATTGTTCTGAATGAATAATAATTCTCAATCCTAATGTATTTAAAACCCAAAATTATCCAAAAACCAATCAAATCCTAAAAGATAAAAATTAAAAATACTAAATCTGCGTCGCGCGCCTGGGCACACGGTTTGGCACGCCTGAGCGCACTCCTTAAAAATCTCCACATCCCTTGCACGTGACACGTGCGCTGGGCAGTACGCCTGGGCGCGATTCTGACTGAGTTGGTGCACAAATCCTTGCCACTTGAACCCCAAAACTGGCTTGTTGACCCCTAGCACGCCTGGGCATGCAGTATCAAATCTTCACCTTTCTTCTTCGATCTCACGATCTCCAAAGCCCATCTTTAGTCCTTCCTCAAATTTCCATTTTAAACTCCAAAAACACCTGAAAACATGAGCAAACAAGATCAAAACGCTCAAGACTCTAATCCTACACTAGAACCTAAAAATTCTAAGTAAAACTCTAACTTTGCTTAAGAACAAACCAAAACCAAAGCAAACAGGGGTCAAATAAGGTACAAAAACATCATATGTTAGACCTAAATCATACCCCCAAACTTAGCATTTTGCATGTCCCAGGCAAAAGTAAAATAAAAATTCTAAACACAATACCACCTCCTAAATCAAAACATACCTACCTAGTTCAAGACTTCAACTCTCCGACTTAGACACCGATTTTTACAAACAGTTACTCAATCAAAACCTGGTTAGAGAAACAAACTCCAAGGAAACTAAGGACAATGAACACTCTCAACCTCTCAGTGTATCTCTCTCATGTGTATCAAGGGTTTATAAATTCAATTGCACTCAGGTTCATACAATGACAGTGTGTTACCATATGCTTGACCATAGACCAAATCTCCACTGAAAATATTGACTACATGCACAAATCAAAAGGTCTTAATTAAGGTTGTAATGGGGCCACGACTAGAAGTGTTAGGTGAGATAAAAGAAAGAAGGGATAAACCTAAGGGTTAAAATGCAAACAACTTTCCCTTTAAAACTTATGAATGAGCAAGAATGCACTTAAGACCCAAACTCATCTCACAATTCTTTATCCTTCTTCTCTTTTCTTTAGTTTCTCTCTATTCTCTTCCTTTTCAATCTCTTCTTTTCTTTTTTTTTATATATATTCTTTGGAAGAGAAATAGAGTTCTTATCACTTCAACCAATATTTTCTGGAAATCATTCTTCTTAATTGCTCATTCAAAATTCCAAAGGTACTCATAAAAATATGCAATCAATGCAAGGTACCAAAGAAAATCTCATGTTCATATTAGGCTCAAAATGGGCAACTAAGGAAAAATATTATCATTCAAAACAGTTGAAGGCCACAAAAATACAAAGCTAGGTGCCTTAATCATATTCATGCATGCAGACAATTATCAATTTTAAAATGGTCACAGGTCAAGTTCTAGAACACAAAGTCAAAGAGAACACATTCATGAAAGAAATAGGGGTCTCATCAAATAGTTATCAAGCACGTACATACCCCTTTCAAATATAGGCTCAAAACCCTTACTAGGCTAATTGTCAATTCACTAATCCAAAATTTCCAAGCAGTTCATCAAAATAACCAGTTTTCAATCAAATCACAGTCCAATCAATTCAGTACCATACAGTCAGAGAGTCTAATCCTAAACCAAGTAATTACATCTATTATCAGAAAAACAGTATTAAGCCTAGAATAATCATCTACCTTTACCTACGACACAAATTGACTACAAAAAACGGGGAGCAAATTCAAATAATTTTTTTTATTTTTGTTTTTGTACCATTCCCCCAAACTTGGATTGTGGCTTGTCCTCAAGCAACTAGACACACTAAACGACAATATATAAACAAAAAAGAAAAGAAAACTAGATTTAGAGACTTCCCTTTGTAGCGTAGTATCCACACAATGATCCCTAGAGGAAACCCCCTCCCCCCCCAAACTTATGTACCTACGCATATGAAAACTAAAAATGGTGCTAGCGACACCTCATCAGTAATCAAATATAGAAATCTCCAATCATGCTTAATGACATCCTATCCTAAAAAAAATAAAAACAAAACTACTGCTAAAAACTACAAGCCGGTCAATGGGGCACAGCAAAACACCCCTCATTGGACGTCCTCATCCATCCCCTCATTGGAAGATGAAGAGTCCAAACGTCAAGAGTCCTCCTCAGTATACGGAGGCACATCATAAAGCAAGCCCCGAGCCGCGCGCCAATCGCGCATACAAGCATCGCGAGCTTGGTTCCTACGCAGCTCCTTGCGTGAAAACTCAGTGGCTCTGGCCTGATGGCATAGGATACGATCGTGCCCACAAAGAAGACGAGACTTACTGTCCTGCAAACCAGACTATCCCTCCATATGGGACTACATCATACGCATCAAATCATCAATACCCCCCCAGTTGTGACACCGGAGGACAAGAAGGACCAGCCTGGAACTTAGGTGGTGCAGGCTGGTACGCTGGTGGTGATGGCGGTGGTGCATCTCCTCCCGGCTCTTCGGCCGCTTGCAGCGCCTTCCTCTCTAAGGCTAAGAAATGGTCCCAAGTCGACCAAGTCATCCGTGGGGTCCTCCTTGTTGGAAAACTACACTCGGTAGGTGAAACAAATAGGATACACTAGGAAAACACCTAGAAGGGGGGGTTGAATAGGTGTTATAGAAACTTTGAAAGATTTTCGCAAGAAACAAATCTAAACGATTAAAACCAATGAAAATCAATCAATTAACAAATATTATATGATCAGAGATTAAGCGGAAACAATCAACACCAATATTCTTATTGATTCACCTAGTTATGAAAATGATTTTCCCCAAATTAATTTGAACAATAAAGATTCAATTCAATCAAATATAGAAAAATCACTTTTTCTAGGTTTTCAATCAAGAACACAATTAAAGACTTGAATTGTAAAGAGTAGAGAGTTTAGAGATACGACACAGTGATTTATCCTGGTTCACTTTCATCCACTTGAAAGCTACTCCAGTCCCCTCTTCAACCAAGAGAGATTCTTCACTATGAGGAATTAGAGTTTCTCAAATTACAAGTAAATGCCTCACAAGACTTCCTTCTTTCTAGCCTACAAGAGATACCACACCCTTGCCTTGTAACCCTATTGATATCTAATCTAACCTCTACTTGCTTGTTGATAACCCCACAACAAGTCTTCTTTGCTTGCTTCACTCACAAGACTTCCAAGTACTTTGAGATTCTTCAAAGTGCCTTCCAAATGCTTGATGAAATGCTTCTTCAAGACTTTCAACTAAACTTGCTTGATTCACAAAATCAAGGCTTCCTTTGTTGTAGAATGTTTGCCTCTTGCAATGATTACAACTCAATAGAAAACAAAAACAATCCTATGAATCTCTTTCAAAATCTATGAAATATCAACATGAGAGATTCAAGGTTCTTGATCAAAGAATATAAAAATGAGAGCTTTGATCTTGAGAGAGTGAGAGAGAATAGTGTGGCTTTGATTCTTTGTAAAATTGTGTATCAAAATGATTCTAGTTGATAGAAATGATTAGGAAAAGGTTTATATAGAATACCCAAAAGTTGGAGCAACTTAGAATGGCTTTTGAGAAGTGAAAAAGGTATTTAAAACAGTTACAGACCCTGTTTACTCGAGTAAAATAAGTGTTACTCGAGTAATACGAAAGCTGCATAAATTTCACTCGAGTGAAAAAGGTTTTACTCGAGTAAAAGTTCAGATAATCGATTATCAAAAGTTTGTTAATCGATTGTCAGCTCAAAATACACTGTTAATCAATTATCAAAATCTGTTAATCGATTATTAACATTAAAAATCACTTAAAACTTGTTTTCTCAAAAACTAAACCTTTTCTTTCAAACCTTTAAGCCACCTATTGATTTTAGGCAAAGTGAATACTCAAAATATGATATAATCATGCAATCAAAAGAGATTCACTACCCTCTAATAAATTCTACCCAAACTCATAAACTAAAAGACTTGTGAGGCGAAAGATAAAACAATAAAACACAAACTACCAAACTAAGTCTTCATGAGTTGGCTCTCTCTTCTTCACTTGATGTTTGTTGTTGCTTATTGAGCTTGAACTTGATCAACACATTTGTAGCTTGTTCAAAACCTTTTGGCATTTATCAAAACATTCTTCATGGATCTTACAATCTCCCCCTTTTTGAAAATGACAAACATGTTTTGAAATTATGAAGTTTATTGAAGTTGTTGATGCTTGAACCATTTGATCACTTGGTGAGACTCTTGCTCCCCTTCAATTAATGCTTTTGACATTTGAAATCCAATTGAGTAAGCTTGATTCTCCCCCTATCTTCAACAACTTTGCTCAACCTACATAAAAACAACAAAACAACCTTTCTCCAAACATACCATTTAAAAAAATATTTCTCCCCTTTGTTTCAAAACATCATATTTCTCCCCCTTTGGCATTATCAAAAAGAAATATATACCAATTGAAATAAGATCTAAGCCAAAATAGAAGAAATATAACCAAAGCATGAATAGAATAACACCAATTTGTAGAATTTTCTCCTTGATACCAATTGAAGTAGCAAATGAATGAATATCACATGAAAGTCCTTTTGCTCTTCAATCATACCTACAAAAACAATCATGCTTTGCTTTTTGGTATCCAAATGGTTTTGGATCCATTTTTGTTAGTGTAGGGACTCTCACCCTTTTTCATCCAAACAAAATCTCCTTTAGGTATACCATGCACTTTAATATAACATACATTTGAAGTATGTCCATGAGTACCACAATAGAAACATGTTGGTGCATTTGAAAAATCAACCTTTGAAAAATCAACAACATTTCTATGAGATTTACTCTTAGCATTAGTATAACCCAAACCAAACTTGTTTGAATTTTCTCTTTGAAAATTTAACAATGTGCGCAATCTAATATCACCATTTGAGAAACTTGCAAGCTTATTTTTCAAAATAGCATTTTCATCTTTGAGCAACTTGCAATTCTCACAATCAACCACATTATTCACTCTACTAGCACAATCACAAGAAGAACTAGCATATATAAGATCAAGAGTTTCATTTTCAAGATTAAGCTCATCAACTTGTTTTTGAAGTTCTAAAATCTTTTGTTGATGTTCCTCAATGAGCTTCTTCCTATCAATATTTTTCTTAGCTAATTTCTTGAGATGTTCATGCATTTCTTCATAAGCATTATATAACATTTCATAATTTGAAGAAATTTCGGATTTAGTAAGACTTACATCGCTTTCGTCACTTTGCTCACTTGATTCATCATTTGAGCTTTCCTCTTCATGTACTAGAGCTATCAAGTTGAGACAAGCGGCATGTTCATCATCCGAAGAACTACTAGTTGTGCTTTTCTTGTCTTGTTCATCATCACTATTCCAAACTATGTATGCCCTTTTGTGTTTTGCATTTTTCTTCTCTTTCTCCTTCTTCTTGAGATACTTAGAGCATGAGTACTTGAGATGGCCGGGCTTTCCACATTCATGGCAAACTATACCTTCTTTTGAAGTCTTGGTCTTGTAGTGTGGGGGATCCTTCTCTTTACTTTTGTCCTTGTTCAACCTTCCTTTTCTCCTTAGAATTTTATTGAACTTTCTTAGTAGAAGCTTCATCTCCTCTTCATCAATATCCGAATCGGAATCTTCATTATCAACATCATCATCAACGAAACTCTCTTCCTTTTTATATGACCTTTGAGCTTTAAGAGCAATTCCTTTTATCTCTTTGTACTTATCCGACTCTTCATGCATTTGCAAACGTTCAAGCTCCATTTCATGTTCTTGTAGCTTTCCGAAAAGTGTTGCTAAGTCCATGGTGTCCAAGTCCTTTGATTCAACAATTGCGGTAACCTTAGGTTGCCATTCCCTACTTAGACATCTTAAAACTTTGTTAACAAGTTCACAATTCACGAAAGTTTTACCAAGAGCAATGAGATGATTAACAATATGAGTAAAACGTTTTTGCATAAAACATATAGATTCATTAGGCAACATATGAAACAATTCATATTCATGCATCAAAGAATTTAATCTAGCACGCCTAACTTCACTAGTGCCTTCATGTGTGACTTGCAAGGTGTCCCACATATCTTTGGCATCTTTACATTGGGAGACTCTAAAGAACTCATCATAAGATAGAGCGGAGGTGATGATATTTTTTGCTTTTAAATCATATTGAATTTTTCTTTTATCATCATCGGTCCACTTATCTTTGGGAGTAAGGGTAAGCACACCTTCTACATCTTTTGAGGGAATATAAGGACCATTTTCAATGGCTTCCCAAATGTTCACATCTATAGCTTCTATAAAGATTCTCATCCTAATTTTCCAATAACCAAAACCCTCTCCACCAAACATAGGAGTGCGATTTATTGAAGCACCTTCACCACCAAAAGGATTCGTAGAACCCATTGTAGTTTCTCAAGGATCTTAACGAAAAAGCTCTATGCTCGTGTCTTTCGACCGAGCTCTGATACCAATTGTTGGAAAACTACACTCGGTAGGTGAAACAAATAGGATACACTAGGAAAACACCTAGAAGGGGGGTTGAATAGGTGTTATAGAAACTTTGAAAGATTTTCGCAAGAAACAAATCTAAACGATTAAAACCAATGAAAATCAATCAATTAACAAATATTATATGATCAGAGATTAAGCGGAAACAATCAACACCAATATTCTTATTGATTCACCTAGTTATGAAAATGATTTTCCCCAAATTAATTTGAACAATAAAGATTCAATTCAATCAAATATAGAAAAATCACTTTTTCTAGGTTTTCAATCAAGAACACAATTAAAGACTTGAATTGTAAAGAGTAGAGAGTTTAGAGATACGACACAATGATTTATCCTGGTTCACTTTCATCCACTTGAAAGCTACTCCAGTCCCCTCTTCAACCAAGAGAGATTCTTCACTATGAGGAATTAGAGTTTCTCAAATTACAAGTAAATGCCTCACAAGACTTCCTTCTTGCTAGCCTACAAGAGATACCACACCCTTGCCTTGTAACCCTATTGATATCTAATCTAACCTCTACTTGCTTGTTGATAACCCCACAACAAGTCTTCTTTGCTTGCTTCACTCACAAGACTTCCAAGTACTTTGAGATTCTTCAAAGTGCCTTCCAAATGCTTGATGAAATGCTTCTTCAAGACTTTCAACTAAACTTGCTTGATTCACAAAATCAAGGCTTCCTTTGTTGTAGAATGTTTGCCTCTTGCAATGATTACAACTCAATAGAAAACAAAAACAATCCTATGAATCTCTTTCAAAAGCTATGAAATATCAACATGAGAGATTCAAGGTTCTTGATCAAAGAATATAAAAATGAGAGCTTTGATCTTGAGAGAGTGAGAGAGAATAGTGTGGCTTTGATTCTTTGTAAAATTGTGTATCAAAATGATTCTAGTTGATAGAAATGATTAGGAAAAGGTTTATATAGAATACCCAAAAGTTGGAGCAACTTAGAATGGCTTTTGAGAAGTGAAAAACGTATTTAAAACAGTTACAAACCCTGTTTACTCGAGTAAAATAAGTGTTACTCGAGTAATACGAAAGCTGCATAAATTTCACTCGAGTGAAAAAGGTTTTACTCGAGTAAAAGTTCAGATAATCGATTATCAAAAGTTTGTTAATCGATTGTCAGTTCAAAATACACTGTTAATCAATTATCAAAATCTGTTAATAGATTATTAACATTAAAAATCACTTAAAACTTGTTTTCTCAAAAACTAAACCTTTTCTTTCAAACCTTTAAGCCACCTATTGATTTTAGGCAAAGTGAATACTCAAAATATGATATAATCATGCAATCAAAAGAGATTCACTACCCTCTAATAAATTCTACCCAAACTCATAAACTAAAAGACTTGTGAGGCGAAAGATAAAACAATAAAACACAAACTACCAAACTAAGTCTTCATGAGTTGGCTCTCTCTTCTTCACTTGATGTTTGTTGTTGCTTATTGAGCTTGAACTTGATCAACACATTTGTAGCTTGTTCAAAACCTTTTGGCATTTATCAAAACATTCTTCATGGATCTTACACTCCTAAGAGCTCGCACATCCTCTCTAAAATAAACCCCAGCGGCTGTGCACAGCTTGTGGATCACCCAAGGAAAACCAACATAACCATTGTCCTTGTTCGCAAAGCTGTGCATCTGATAAGAAATAATCGATGCAGCATCCACTACAACCTTCTCACACAGGGCATATACTAACCTACACATCCTGGGTGATACCTCAGTATCATGGGATCGTGGGTCCAAGTTGTGAACCACGAACCGGACCCAAAACCTAGCAGCGCCGACAAGGTTCTTTTGATAATCATGCTTGACCGCGTTAGACACGGTCAAATTCCAATCCTACCCAGGTAAAAACAAAGCCCTCTTGATATGATCAAGAGGGTACTGCTCATCATCCTGAAAGATAGCTGAGGTGAACATCGCAGGGGTTGCCTCTGGTGGATGCTCAGGGAGCCCCATGACACGGGCAATAGTAGCCGCGTCGTAAGGGACTTCAAAGCCCCGAACATAACTGACGCGGCGGTTACCCTGTTCAAGTGCCCTTGTCTTATTCCTCCAATGAGCGTGGGTATAAAAATCCCCCACTAACTCCCGACTAAAATGCTCATTCGTTTCTCCAACCCACTGCACCCACTGGTTGACCTGAAGGTTCTCCCTCACCTCTTCTATATGCTTAACCCCATCCACGTGCGAGGATATCATACCCTCGGACTCGTAGAGCATGCTTTTCTCAGGAGTAATACCCCTTCGAGTCATCTTGGAGTTGTAAAACTCCAAGATCATTGGGTGCTCAAAAACCTTCTTCCCTGCACTACTACCACCACTAGCCTTCGTCTTGCCCTTATTCATGATGAAAAACTCACATAGGCAATTTGTCGAACATCTAATGTGCACCCTAATCACTACTCCAATAACACTAGCCCTAAAGACAACACCTACCCTAATCACTCACAACCTATGATTGGGGTCTAATATGTGATGTTTTTTAACCTTTTTTGCTTCCCTTTTACATAATAAGTGGCTTGTTTCTTGAGTAAATTGGAATAAAACAATGGAATTTTGTCATTATAAGATTTCTAGAACCTTTTGATGTGTTTGGTTTGTTTTCAGGTATTTAAACTCTTAAAACAGTGATTTTTGCAAAGGAATGAAGATGGAGAGCTTGGTACTTGAATTAGGAAGAAAAAGAGGAAAAAATGAAGCAAAGTTGACCGTGGCGCCCAGGCGCGGGCTGGGGTCAACTGGCCAATAATGGGGTGCATTTGGTTGATATTTTTAGATAGATGCATGCCCAGGCACAGGAGTTTCACGCCTGGGCGCGCAAAATGCGAGAAAGTAATACTGTTCGCTGTTTTGATCATAACTTGAGCTACACTTATCCAAATGAGGCAATCTAGATATCATTTTAACGCTAAGGAAAAGATCTACAACTTTGCCGAAATAGCCTTGCTCAAATTCGTCCATCTTGGGGGTCAAAATCAGTGCCGAAGTTTCTGTCGGACATAAATACGAGATTCTAGAAGGATTTTAATGATGAATTCTATTTGTAAATAAGATTCTTACGGTTTAGTTTATTCTAATAGGATCTTATCATATTATATTCAGATTTAGGATTAGTTTTATTAAAATAAAAATCTTATCACATTAGATTGAGAATTAGGTTAGTCTTTATCTTTATAATAAGAGGATTAGGATTCATTCCAAAGAGGAGAGACACTCATACAACTCCATAGAATAATAGTAGATTAGGATTTGAGACTTGGAGAAGGAACAAGGATTAGAGGTTTTTGTGAAGAATACGGAGTTAGCTCAAGGATTCATGGTAATTGTTTTTATCAAGTTTATTGTGTTTTCTTTTGTAAGTATGAACTAATTCCATCCTTGGGTTGTAGGAGTAGATGTACGGAACCTTTTCAATATTTCTAGTAACAAATTAATATTGTTTTCCGTTATTGAATTCTGTGTTTGATTGTTCTTATTTGTTTCTCATGAAAGAAGCTATTTCATGACTTTTGAAAATCCTTTATGAATAGACATAGGAATTTAGGATTTAGTCATTAATAAAAAACTCAATTGCATAGGCACAAACATGTTTTCTATGAATTGGGTAATTTTATAAAAAAGAGGTTTTGACTGAACTTAATGAAAGGGTTAGGTTTTAAGGCTCCCTTGATACAACATTGGGAGATTAATCTCTAAAATATAGAAACACGCTAAGACATTAGGTGTTATCTAATTTTGCAAAACCAATTCGGAATTCAAGGAAAATAAATTAATTTGTTATTGAATATTTAGGAACCTGCATCGAAACTACGTCCCGCCTTTCCCGTTGTCAAAGAGTCATTTATTTTAATTTCTGTTTTTATTTGCAAATTCATAAATCCTTTTTCTCGTTCACTAAGTAATATTAATTAGGTGGAATTAATTAAACGGTCACTCCCTTGGGTACGATACTTGGACTTCATTGTCTATATTACTTGTACGATCCGGTGCACTTTGCCGGAATCTCCCAACAAGTTTTTGGCGCCGTTGCCGGGGACTAAAATTAGATTTTAATAAATTTTTGATACTTTTGAGTAGTTATTTAGTGGAACGCTTACTCAGGGAACAAGAAAGGAAATAAAAAGAGACCATTATTTAACATGGCTTATTCTCATGATGGCATAGAATGTATCAAATTTATTTTGCCGTCACCGATTCCATCCTATTTGGCACAAAATATTTTTGATGAGATTAAAGTTTTTGATGGTCTTTTAGAGGAGGTGGTACAAAAATCTTCTATTACAGAAGATCAAAGTGCTTCCTTTTATAAACCCATAGAAAAAGAAGAAATTGTGCATGATGAGATTGAGGAAGTGAAACAAGATAAATTGAATAATGGGATGAGTCTAGGGGTTGAATTAGGGTCCATTTTGCATGATGAATTTTATGTTCTTGCTAAATGTATTGGATTGCATGAATACGTGGAACCCTCAAAATTTTTTCCTTCAATTTACCCCTTAATTTTTTTATGACTTCCATGATGCTCATGATGATGATAAGTCATTGTTCTCCTTTTTAGAACTTGGAAAGGCAATCTTGCTAAGCCATAGACTTTACACTTTCATAGACTCCATGCATGATGAAAAAGACAAGCACCATGTGATGATGCTTGGAGTGAAAAATGCACCATTTGACCCGGGAGGGTTTGAAACTATTTTTAAACAATTGCTCCAACATCATTCGTGCATATTTCCATGGGATCCAGGAATAACTTGTTATTGTTGCATAACATGGAAGTTGTGCTATAGGATTTGGGATCCTGGTGGAAACCACCAAACGTCAGGCTCGTGACGTTAAACAGGCGCTTCTGGGAGGCAACCTAGTAGTAGCCAAAAAAAAAGAGGTTTGGTTTTGAGCTTTCTATATTTTGATTACTAATGAGGTGCTCCAAAGCACCACTTGTTAGTTTTCATGTGTGCAGGTACATAAGTTTGAGGGAGTTTCTTCCTTGGATTGTCACTTGGGTACTGCACTACAAAGGGAAGTCTCTTACTCTTTCTTTTCTTTTCTTTTTATTTTGTAGTTTAGTTAGTTTAGTTTTCTTGAGGACAAGCCAACCTCTAAGTTTGGGGGAGTGGAACAAAATAAAAATAATTTTTTTGCATGAACCCCTATTCCATTTTCCCTTAGTGTTGAGTTGTGTCCTGGCAGAAGTATGTATTGTTGTATGACTATTTTTCTATGAATGATGTAAATATCTGGTTTAGGAATGTTCAGATCCGGGAGCTGAAACATTCATGTTATTCCCTTTTTCAAGGAGTGCTTTCTGAGCATCCTGACTTGGCCGAACAGGCCCCCTACAATCCTAAAGAAGCCTTTCTTTATGGACTTATTAGACCAGAGGCGCGACCAGCTGGACCAGCAGCTGCCAGACTTGTACGTATGGGAAAGAGACGCTCTGGAACTCCACTGGTTAGATATAGTGAGGCAGGGGCTCCAAGACGGGGGGCCCGCCTATGTCATAAACACGATTTTCTTGTTTTAGAATGAGCCGTATAAAAGTCCCATGTCTTTCTTGGTTGGTAAACCCAACCGGCGGTTTACAACAAATCAGTCTTTCTTCCGCAAGAAAAGAAGCGGAACTACAATAAAGCTTTCTTTATATGGATAACCAATCCATTTTCAAATATAGTTGGGAGACTTTACCCAAGAAATGGGTAAACAAAATGGAAAGATCGGAACATGGGAATAGATCTGATACCAATACGGACTACCAATTTCAATTGTTGTGCTTTCTTAAATTGCATACCTATACAAGGGTTCAAATTTCGATCGATATTTGCGGAGTTGATTATCCCTCTCGAAAATGCAGATTTGAAGTGGTCTATAATTTACTGAGTACTCGGTATAACTCACGCATTCGTGTACAAACCAGTGCAGACGAAGTAACACGAATATCTCCGGTAGTCAGTCTATTTCCATCAGCCGGCCGGTGGGAGCGAGAAGTTTGGGATATGTTTGGTGTTTCTTCCATCAATCATCCGCCGTATATCAACAGATTATGGTTTCGAGGGTCATCCATTACGAAAAGACCTTCCTCTGAGTGGATATGTAGAAGTACGCTATGATGATCCAGAGAAACATGTGGTTTCTGAACCCATTCACCTTGATAATGTATTGATTTGATTGAATTAGTGAATTTTTCAAAATTTGGTTATTTGGACAAACTTGATTGGAACACTTGTTTAATGTATTTGACTTTTCCCAGTGAGATTTTTGAGCCCACACACTTATTGGGGTGATTGTTTTTCTAAGCATGAACCCCTATTTCTTTCATGAGAGTTGTTCACTTTGATTATACGTTCTAGAACTTGACCTGTGACCATTTTAAAATTTATAATTGATTGCGTGTTTGAAAATGATTAAGGCACCTAGGTTTGTGTTTTTGTGGCCTCCAACTAATTTGATCGAATATTATTCCTTAGTTGCCCATTTTGAGCCTTACATGATTATGATACTTTCTTTGGTACCTTGCACCTGATTGCATATACATTGTATGAGTATCTTTGAATTTTTGAATGAGCAATTGAGAGGATAGACCCATTGGAGGTAAATAAAAGGTGATCTCTATGTCTCTTCCAAGAAAAAAAAGAGAAAAAAAGGAATAAAAAGGAAGAGACTAGAAAAAAAAATGATTGAAGAAGAAAAAGAAAAGGGAAAGGAATAGAAAAGTGTGAGTGAGTGGGTTGTAAAACATCCTCTGCTCATTCATAAATTGAAAAGGGAATTGTGTTTTTACATTTTAGCCCTTAGTTGTTATTCCTTCTTTCTTTTATCCCACCTTTCATTGATAGTCATAGCCCTATTACAGCCAAATTTAAGACCTTTTGATTCTTACATGTTTTCAATAATTTCAATGGAGATTTTGGTCTAAGGTCAAGCTTATGGTAACATGTTCTCATTGATTGAACTTGAGTGAAATTGCATCCTAACATACACATGAGAGAGAAAAATATAGTGAGTTGTGTGTTTTCATTAATTGAGTGTTCTTTTGAAGGTTGTCTCTCTAATTGATTTTTTATTGAGTCACTTTTTCATCAAATTGATAAGAGGATTTTTGATTGAGTGTTCAACCAAACTACAATGCAAACCCTAATCACTAACCAAGAAGTGAAAAGAAAAGATTAATTAAAAACAAACCCTAACTTAGAAAATAAAAGTGAGAGAAGAGAGAAGAGAGAACCTTGAGGTACCAAACGAGAGGAAAGGAAAAGGATGGAGAAGGAGGAAGACGAAGAAGAAAACGTGGCGGCGGTGGGTGGTAGAGACGGCGACGGTGCAAGAGAGAAGGTGGATAACTAGGTTAGAGAGAGAAGGAGGAAGATGAGAATGGAGGCCACCCACCG
Source organism: Crotalaria pallida (assembly GCA_037953625.1). NCBI lineage: Eukaryota > Viridiplantae > Streptophyta > Magnoliopsida > Fabales > Fabaceae > Crotalaria > Crotalaria pallida. Next base: position 97,295,071 of record CM075655.1, read on the forward strand.
CGTTGGTGGATTTAATCAGACCCGCGCGCCTGGGCGCGTTTTTTGTTGTGAGATGCTTCAATTTTTCCTCTCACGAATTGGAATTTGCACCCTACTTTCAGTCTTGGCACCCCAGCGCGCCCAGGCGTGATGTACAGACCCTTTCAATTTTTTATTTTTATTTTTATTTTTTTTATTTTTAAATGGAAAAACAAAATTAACAACTAACCAAAAGAAAGAAAATCTTACCACTGGGTTGCCTCCCAGAAGCGCTTGTTTAATGTCACGAGCCTAACGGATGACACTGGTTCAAAACTAAGGGTCACGGAGCTCAATTTTAGAAGAGCTTTCCTCAAAAACATCTCCATGATAAATTTTCAGGCGTTGTCCATTCACCTTAAAAACATCCCCAGACTGAGGGTCCTTGATCTCAACAGCACCAAAAGGCGAAACCTGCATAATCACAAAAGGTCCAGACCATCTAGATCTAAGCTTTCCAGGGAAAAGCTTAAGTCTAGAGTTAAATAGCAAAATTAATTGTCCAGGTTCAAGTTTCTTGTTAATCAATTTCTTGTCATGCTAGCTTTTGGGTTTTTCTTTAAAATCACGAGAAGTGTTATATGCTTGCTCTCTAAACTCATCAAGTTCAGTTAGCTGCAATAACCTATTCTCGCCTGCAGATTGTAAATCGAAGTTCAAAAATTTAGTTGCCCAATATGCTTTGTGAAATAGCTCCACAGGCAAATGACAATTTTTTTCCATAAACAACCTGAAAAGGTGACATGCCAATAGGTGTCTTATATGTAGTTCTATACGCCCACAAGGCTCATCCAATTTTTTAGATCAATCCTTCCTACTACTATTAACAGTTTTCTCAAGGATTCTCTTAAGAGACCTATTGGACACTTCCACTTGACCACTGGACTGTGGGTGATATGGGGTAGCGACTTTGTGGCGCACCCCATATTTTAATAAGGCTTTCTCCATGACTTGGTTACAAAAATGACTCCCACCATCACTTATGAGCACTCTAGGCACTCCAAACCTGCTAAAAATGTTTTCTTTCAAAAAGTTCACAACTATGGCAGAGTCATTGGTGGGAGTGGAGATTGCCTCCACCCACTTGGAGACATAGTCAACCCCCACAAGTATGTACCTGTTGTTATAGGAGGGGGGGAAATGGCCCTACAAAATCTATGCCCCACACATCAAACACTTCAACTTCTAAAATGCCTTGTAGAGGCATCTCATCCCTCCTGGAAATTGTAACATCCCGAATTTTGGCCTTTAGTAAAATTATAATAAGTAAAATAATAATAATAATATTTTATTAATTATATTTTATCAAGTTTAATTTCAGGATTTATAAGATATATTTAAATTTGAATTTGGGTACTTTTGATTCATCAATAGATGTCTGTAGGGACCGTTAACTTTGTTATTTTTAACTCGTTTTGGATAAAAGAAAAATACGGTGTTATTCCATGTAAATGTAGGTTATTTTTAGAGTCATCAAATTTTTATTTAGAGTCTGAAACACATACACACATTAACCCACAAAAGAGAACAAAACATAAAATAATATTTTTTTCCTAATTAACTACCCTAAGCCCAGCCCAACCCGTGTAAAAAAAAAGGAGAAACCATCAAAAAGGAGAAAAAGAAATGAAACAGGGAGGAGGAGACGAAGAAACAAAAGAAGAACAGGGAGGAGGAGACAAAAACAAAAGAAGAACAGGGGAGGAGCGTGGAAGAGAAGGGGAAAAAAATAAGGAGAAGATAAAAAGCTTTTGGAAAAAAATCATCATCACAAGCAAGCTTTTGGACTTAAGAATTGAGAATTCTCTTCTCCTCTACGTAATCAAGGTAAAGGGGGGTATCCCTTATTGATTTGGGTCCAATATATGATGTTTTGATCATGATTTAGACTCCCTTTTACTATGGATTTGACTTGTTTCTCTTGTAAAGTTAGGACTTTTGTATAGTTTTTAGAAAGTTAGGTAATTTAGAATCCTTTGAACTTTTTGATCCGTTTTGGGTTTGTTTCAGGTACTTTCGGAGCTTAAATGAAGAAAATAAATATGGAGCATGAAAGGGGATGAAAAGACCTTAAAAACGGCGCAAGAACGGAGCGAAATAGAGCCGGAATCAGTCCCACACACCCAGGCGTGTCTGCAGCGAGAAAATACACCAATCAGGTGCCCGGCACGCCCAGGCGCGCATAGTGCGTGAAAGTGACGCTGTTTGGTATTTTGACCATAACATGAGCTACGCTTATCCAAATAAGGCGATCTTAGTATCATTTTAAAGATAAGGAAAAGATCTACAACTTTGACAGAAATAGCCTTGCTCAAATTCGTTAATATTTAAGGTCAAAATCAGTGCCGAAGTTGCTGTCAGATACGAGAAAGCCCAATTGGGCCACTTCCTGATCAGTTTTGCTCCAATTCAATTAGGATTTCGTTTTATCTTTTAAATATACGTTTTAGAATTAGGTTAGGCAGCCATTAGCAGTAATTAGAGAGAGAGGGAGATTACATAATTTTAGAGAGTTTTAGAAGAGGAGAAGATCAAGGATTGGAAGATCCAAGGCTTTTCCATGGTAATCATGCATTCTTCTACTGCTTTTGTTCTTATTTTCATGATGTGTAACTAAAACCCTTTGTTAGGAATTGGTGGATTTGTATGGATTAGTTTATTGATTTTATGAATTGATGTTTTTCTGTTTCTAAATCATGTGTTTTATTGTGTTTTATTTCCAATTCATAGATGTGGCCAATTTATGTCTTGTTTTGGATATCTAATTCTTCAATTGAGAAATTAGGAATTAGAATAGGCCATGCCTTCAAACAATATAGTTATTCAACAAGTAGGGATACAATTGGGTAATTATATAACATGATTAATTCCCTGTTCTTAATTAAGATTATTCAATAGTTTAATCTCTTAAGGAATTAAGGATTATCGAATTGAATATGAAACAGTAATTATACAAGAGGGATCTAATAGTTACAAATTTAGGAATTTGTTCATGATTTAGGGACAAACAGAGATTCATGATAAATAAACAACGCTTGCAATGAAACCATGTTCCTAACATCTTTCTCAAATCGTTCGCAACTTCTATTTATTTTCTGTTTTTATCCAATCTTAATTAATTAGTAGAAACCTATAGATTTTGATTTTAACCACTCTTTGGTGAGAATTAATTGAACAATTTGCAATCCCTGAGGGACGATATCTGGTCTTATTGACTATATTACTATCCGATCTAGTATACTTGCTAGAGAGCGAACACTTATATTTGGGAATTAGGTTTTTAATAGTGCATAGGTATGGTTAAGGTTAGGGTAGTGTTAGATTAATAACCCATAGGGTAATTGTTATTGAGATAAATTGATTATTTGGTTAATTTCATTGATGAATATGAATTGGGTATGTTATTTGTTAATTTCTTTGATGAATATGAATTGGGTAGTTTGTTGATTATTTGATGAATATTCATATATAAATCACGTTACCTGTATAAGTGGGTGTGTTAGTCAACATAAAAAGAAAAAATAATCATGTTACCTGTACAACCCAAATCAATATAATAGCACCATGTTACGTGTGGAAAATAAATAAATGTTGCGCAATTTTTATGCTTCTTGTCTCTACTATATGCGTAAAATATGAAGGTGTAATATGTGGGTGTTAATTTCTTTTAAAATGGAATATAACATATATATAAAAACAACTAGTTGCTTAAATATTTGATGAATATAATTTGTTGCTGGTTGAATTCGGTGAAAAAAATTGGTTATGAATTGATTATTTTTACTGATTATTTTTATTGATTATTGGTTAATTGATTATTTGGTTAATTTTTGGTGAACTTAAAATTGGTTATGAATTGATTAATTGTATTGATTATTTTTATTGATTAATGGATGATATCTGGTTGGTATTTAATTATGGAGTAAAAATTTAACTGCTGCATGTTAGTGTGAATCAAATATGTTTGAATTAAACTGGACTGGATTGTCATTGAGATAAATGAATTAAACACTATTGATCGCGTGTCGGGTATCCGTACCTATTAGGTGCCCTGTTAGGACAAAGTCTATTTTAAGGAATAGACTCGAATTCCAAATAGGTGAAGTCCTCACTCAGGTAAATAAATCCCATAGATCTAAAGTCTCGTTAGGTGTTTAGGACCCGCGCGATCAATAGCTGCCTGATAAATCGTTAAAATAAATAATGAAACATGTAAGGAAGCATGAAAGAAGAGAACAAAGAAAAGGCCCTAATGAGTTAATGGTCTATGCGGTATGAAAATCCTAGGTGAAGGTAAGAAATCCTATTGGGTGAAGACACCATCCTAACAGGTGCATACAAAAATACCTAATGGTAATTTATAAGAAAAGATAAGAAAGAAAAGAAAAGAATAAAGGAAAGAGGAAAGATGAGAAAAACTAAGAAAACTGAAAAAGAAAGTTAAGAAAATAATTTTGAAGGAAATGCCACATATTATGATTGTGAATGATGCATGTCTATGTTGTGAAATACTTGAATATGATTATGATTGTGCATGACTTAATCGTATGTATGCCTATTAAAAATATAGTTCATGATTATTTGGTATACTCACCCTTTAGCATTTTTTACAGGTACCGAGTTAGATGTGGTGCCGGCCGAGCAGGAAAGTTCTCCCCCACGGGGAGAGTAGTTGTTATGATCATTTTGGTTAAAAAACTTGGAATCATCTAGTGTCGGTTTAAAGACTTATGACTATGTTTATTTTCCTAGCTTGTTATGTAACTATGGGTATTTGATGATAGACGTATGTTTTGGAATTAAAACGGTAACCATAACTAGACAAACAGACTAAGGTGGCATGTTTTGATTATATGTCTTTTTAGACCAAGGAAGAAGTCATTATTATTATTATTTTGGCTGCCTGGATTATTTATTTGTTATTTGCAGGTGTTAGGAAAGTGTGGAAAGTCTCGAAAACAGAGGAAACTCTGTCAGATTTTCCAAAACTCTAAATGAACTAAAATCAGTCTTGAACATAATTAAGTAAAGAAATTTAAAAAAAAATGTCCTGTGCACTCTATTTTTCGGAAAAGAAAATAAAAAGATAATTAGTTTATTATATATATAAGTTAAATTTGTTAGCGCTATAACTCTGATATACGAATTGAATTTGAAACTAACTTAGTAAAAAGATATAATTTAATGAAATAGATAGTAAATAAAAATAGGGTGTCACATTTATGGTATCAGAGCAGTTGTCCCCGGCCAAGGAGTTTCGAATGACTCCTTTGGTATCTCACCAAGCGAGAAATCCTTAAGTGTCAGTTTATAGTTATTATTTCTAGGATAACTATAGGATTGTTTAATTATCCTATATAATGACTAAATGTTTATTCAGGATGGCTCGTCGACAAAACGACAACGACCGTCTTGCTGCGATCCTCGAGAATCTGGTTCAAGCAAACCAGAATCAAGGAGCGCAGATTGCTGCTGCTGTTGCAGCTGCCGTGGCAGCTATGCACCCCCAGGCGCTAGCCCCTGCTGAAGTGGATTGGTTAGCTAGATTCAGAAAGAATGACCCACCGAAGTTCGAGGGGGGTCATAACCCTGATGGAGTACAGAAATGGCTCCAGGAAGTGGAGAAAATCTTCTGCTCTTTACAACCGCCACAGGGGGATTGGTTCCGTTTAGTAGAGTTCATGTTAGCAGGCGAAGCTGAATATTGGTGGGAACAACAACGTCGGGGATTCGAAGCACGAAATGAGGATGTGGACTGGGGAATGTTCAGAACTCGCTTCCTGGGGAAGTATTTTCCCGAGGATGTGCGGCGAGAGAAGGAGATTGCATTCTTTCAATTGGCACAAGAAAACCTCAGCGTCGGGGAGTATGCGACGCAGTTCGAGGACTTGATCCGATATTTGGGCAGTTACCGAGACGCTGATGAGAGAACCAAATTCATCAAGTTTGAGTCCGGCCTCCGTCCAAAGATTAAGATGATGTTTGAGTATCAGAATATAGCAAACTTGGCATAATTGGTGAATATGTCAGGTACCTTTGAGAAGAGCCTGAAGCATAAGATAGCTGATGATAAGAGCAAGGCAGTGCAGAGATTAGGGGGTCCTAGCAAGGGCAAGGAGACACAAACTAGATTCAATCCTTACTCAGGTGGTAATAAAAGGATGATTACTTCTTCCAAGGTCAGTTCGACAGGTAAAATATTAGGTCCCATCTCTCAGTGCCAGCATTGTGGCAGGAGGCATTCCGGGGAGTGTTGGTTCAAGGATCAGGGAAGGAAACCAAATGCTTGTTTCTCTTGCGGACATACTGGACATTTCTTATACCAGTGCCCTCAGAGGAATGTGAAGAAGAAAGTGAATACTGCTAGAGCACAATCGGCCAAGGGAAAGCAGCCAGTTCAGAAGGGCAAAGTTTACACTATGGATGGCGCAGAGGTTGAGGAAGCAGATGAGCTCATTCGAGGTACATGCACTTTAAATAATGTTCATTGTCAGATCTTATTTGATTGTGGGGCAACCCACTCGTTTATCTCCTTAGCTTGAATGAAAAGGATAGGGCTGGCACCGGTGGAGATGCCGTACAAACTTGCGGTATCGACGCCTACAAGCACTTCAGTGACCACATCTCTAGTTTGCACGGATTGTTCCTTGAAAGTACTTGGGCGGGCGAGAGTTTGTCATTAATATAATATGCTTGCCACTGAAAGGATTGGATGTTATCCTCGGCATGGATTGGATGGCGAGCAACAGGGTTATAATTGACTGTCATAAAAAGGCAGTTATATTTCACACCCCGAACCTAGCAGCCATGGAGATTGAGACAGACCAGGATGTGAAAAACATTCCGGTGGTTCAGGAATTCCTTGAAGTGTTACCTGATGATATTCCTGGATTACCGCCACACCGGGAAGTAGAATTCGGCATTGATTTGGTTCCCGGTGCAGGACCAATATCCAATGCTCCTTATCGGATGGCGACAATAGAATTAGCCGAACTGAAGAAGCAGCTAGAAGAGTTACTTGAGAAAAAGTTCATTCGGCTGAGTGTGTCACCACGGGGAGCTCTAGTGCTATTTGTGAAAAAGAAGGACGGGAGTTTTCGTATGTGCATCGACTACAGGCAGTTGAATGGAGTGACTATCAAGAACAAATATCCGTTTCCTAGAATTGACGATTTATTGGATCAATTGAGGGGAGCCTCAGTATTCTCTAAGATCGACATCCGATCCGGCTATCACCAGATTCACATCCGAGAGGCCGACATTCCCAAGACAACATTCCGCACCCGCTATGGGCACTTTGAGTATGTTGTTATGCCCTTCGGCCTGACGAATGCACCTGCAATATTCATGGATTACATGAATCTCATTTTCCGACCTTATTTGGATTCATTCATCGTGGTTTTCATTGAAGACATTCTAATATATTCCAAGAGCCCTAGTGAACACGTCGAGCATTTGAGAACGGTGTTGCAGATTCTCAAAGAAAAGCGACTTTATGCCAAACTTTCAAAGTGAAGTTTCTGGTTGAGTGAAGTTTATTTCTTGGGCCATGTGATTTCTGAACAAGGAGTGGCCATAGACCCTTCTAAGGTGGAAGCAGTGCTTAAGTGGGAGAGACCCACAACGGTGACCGAAATCCGCAATTTCTTAGGCATGGCGGGTTACTATCGGCGATTCATAGAAGGATTCTCCAAGTTAGCACTTCCGCTAACTAAGATGACTAAAAAGGATGAACCCTATCAGTGGACACCCCAGTGTGAGCAAAGTTTCGAGGAATTGAAGAAGAGACTGACTAGCTCACCTGTTCTGATTTTGCCGGATCCGACTTAGTCTTTCGACGTGTATTGTGATGCTTCGAAACAAGGACTAGGTTGTGTCTTAATGCAACAAGGGAAAGTTGTGGCCTATGCATCTAGACAACTCCGGCAACACGAACAAAACTATCCTACACATGATCTCGAACTAGCAGCTGTAGTATTTGCACTGAAGATCTGGAGGCATTATCTATACGGCACTCAATTCGAGGTTTTCAGCGATCATAAGAGTCTTAAATATCTCTTTGATTAGAAAGAGATGAACATGAGGCAACGAAGGTGGATGGAGTTTTTGAAGGACTATGACTTCCATCTTCAATATCATCCAGGCAAGGCTAATGTAGTGGCCGATGCTCTAAGTCGTATGACTCTGCATGTGAGCAATCTAATGGTCATTGAGATGCAACTGATGCAAGAGTTTAACAATCTCAACTTGGGTGTTCAAATGAAAGAAAACAACGTTGTCTTGAAAATGTTGCAGGTGTCAAATGAGTTCGTCGGATTGATTAGGGAAAGATAAGTAGACGACGAAGAGTTGTAAAAGGACTTGGAAAGAATGACTGATGAAGTAGAGCCTGAATTAAAGAAAGGAGCTGATGGCATTATTCGCTTCAGAAATCGGGTGTGTATTCCTATGGACTTCTGAAACACATACACACATTAACCCACAAAAGAGAACAAAACATAAAGAATATTTTTTCCTAATTAACTACCCTAAGCCCAGCCCAACCCGTGTAAAAAAAAAGGGAGAAACCATCAAAAAGGAGAAAAAGAAATGAAACAGGGAGGAGGAGACGAAGAAACCAAAGAAGAATAGGGAGGAGGAGACAAAAACAAAAGAAGAACAGGGGAGGAGCGTGGAAGAGAAGGAGAAAAAAATAAGGAGAAGACAGAAAGCTTTTGGAAAAAAATCATCATCACAAGCAAGCTTTTGGACTTAGGAATTGGGAATTCTCTTCTCCTCTACGTAATCAAGGTAAAGGGGGGTATCCCTTATATTTGGGAATTAGGTTTTTAATAGTGTATAGGTATGGTTAAGGTTAGGGTAGTGTTAGATTAATAGCCCGTAGGGTAATTGTTATTGAGATAAATTGATTATTTGGTTAATTTCTTTGTGAATATGAATTGGGTATGTTATTTGTTAATTTCTTTGATGAATATGAATTGGGTAGTTTGTTGATTATTTGATGCACATTCATATATAAATGACGTTACCTGTATAAGTGGATGTGTTGGTCAACATAAAAAAATAATCATGTTACCTGTACAACCCAAATCAATATAATAGCACCACGTTGCATGTGGAAAATAAAGAAATGTTGCACAAATTTTATGCTTCTTGTCTCTGCTATATGCGTAAAAGATGAAGGTCTAATATGTGGGTGTTAATTTTTTTAAAATGGAATATAACATATATATAAAGACAACTAGTTGCTTAAATATTTGATGAATATTGTAGTGTCCTTGAACACTAGATGTCCTTAACCCCCTAAGTGCTCAAGATTATGGTAATCAGGAGCCCAAGAGAGGATTAAGTGTTAATATGTGACTTGTGGTGTTTCTGCAGTTCCAGTTGGGAAAAGCAGGGTCGACCTAGTCAACGAGTGTGTGCAGAGTGTCAACTTAGGGATGAGAGTACTTACCTGAAACCCTAGCTGTGATGAGCTATTTATAGGGTTTGAAGGAGGCTGATATGGGCCGTTTGGGCCCTGTATCAGAGTTGTGCTGAACCAGGACTCTGTGAGATAATGTCGGATAATTATTCTCTTAGAATCTGGTTAGGATCAACTGAAGATCTCATGTCTAGGCTGTTGCGAGAATCTAGGAGAGATTTGCGGAAGGGATAAGAAGCCTCGGCGAGCCTCAGCTTATCCACTAGCCGACGGTATGTCTCGGTCCTAGAGTTCCGAGCCCGATGGATGGGGGACCGATAGTAAGGCTCGGATCCATCAAGTCCGAGCCTGGCCCTTTGGTCTGCTCGGAGTCCATGAGTCCGAGCGAAGGACTTTTATGACAAGTAATCCAAGGAAAGTGCCCTTGGAGAACCCCTTTAGTAAGACTTGGGTCCGTGTATGGTCGGCAGACCCTACAAGCCCCCCAGCTCGTAAGACTTTGGAAAGTCTGTGACGAGATAACAAGTGGCTAAGGTTGACCATTTCGGATGTCTTAGTTCGGGAGTGTTTGACAACTGTTTCCAGCTTTAACCCTGTAGCCTGTTCGAGGTGACGTTTTGGGTTCCCTAGGTACGACACATGTCCTTGATAGTCGTGCCACATCATTGTAAATTTTGAAATTTGAAAAAGTGCCGTTAGTAACTGCCACGTCTCACCCTACGATTGGTTGAGTGGGTTAATGGGATTTCGGCCCACACGTGCGTTGTGGAAGGAAACCGAAAGGTTTTTGAGGGTTGAGGGTTATTCGACTCCTTCACTCCCCCTTCCTTCACATCCTCACTTCCGATTCCCAAAAATCAAAAACTCTCCACTTGCTCCAGAAATGTTTTACACTCCTTTTCACTAATTAAAAATTCCATAAACTCTTATTCTCACTTGCTCCCTGCACCTTTTTTCCATTTTCTTCCGTTCCTCCACGATCATCCGCTGCCATCAACTTCTTCCAGAGATCAACAATCAAAAGCAGGTAACCTCTTCTTCTTCTAACTCTAATAACTCATTTTTAGTTCCATTTTTTCTTCTTTTTGAGAGGGTTCTGGTTTCTCTGGGTTTTGCAGGGATTTTGGGTTTTTTGTTCTAGGTAGATAATATAGAGGGTTTTGATTTCATAACTATGGGGAGTTGGAGAGATTGGAAGAAGATTTACCATGAACTCTATAGGAGATTAGGAGAGGAGCCTTCCAGCGATTCTATTTCTAGTTCTGGGGATGTTGATGCTGATTCTGTTCCCATAGAGATTAGTTCTGATTCTGGTGATACTGGTAATGGCGCAGTAGGAGATCCTCCTGTCCCCCCTTTCAGTGAAGGGATCAACGAGCCATTTGAGGTAAAACCCTTGGCAACAGAATACCCTTCTGATCCCGTAGAAGATGGTAGGTGGCTGTTGGCTTACAGGTTTGCCGAGCGCCGAGCTCAGGTTAGGACTAGTCCCGAGCGATTTACGAGGAGGGAAGAGTCTTTGGGAGATCCTAAGAGGGAGGGGGGAAGAAGTCCAAGGCTCGGCCTTAGTTTTAGATTTAAAAGATCTGCTATAAAAAATGCTAATGCCGAGCCTTTTACTTTTTCCCCAGATATGGTGGAGCGCAGGTGTGATACTCATCCCGAAGAATATCCTTTACCTCCCGACCACGCGCAGTACGATGGAGTCTTCGATCGGGAAGTACTTGGAACGAGGCCTTCATTTGCTAACGACTAACAGCTTGAACCACCTTCGTCCACTTCTAACGCCTCCGAGCGAAGATGGGAATGCATCGGAGTTTGTATTAAGACATGCGAGCATAGACGACCGGATATGCTTCCAAGTGCCGGAAAATCGACAACTCTTTTACTTTTACGAGGAAATAGTGACAAAGGTTGGAATCCGCACACCCTTTTCCACCTTTGAGATAGAAGTCCTAAAGCACTTAGGTATAGCCCCAAGCCAGCTACATCCAAGCGGGTGGGCCTTTGTCAGGGCGTTTCAACAGTTTTGCGATGCCGAAGGTCTAGTAGCAACGTTACGATCCTTCTTCTGGTTGTATACCCCCCAAGTAAATAAGTTCGGCGACTCAAAGGGACTTTGGGTGTCCTTGAAGGCTCGGAGGGAGCATGCCCTTTTTGCCAAAGTTACCGATTCTTGGAAATCCTTCAAACCGCTCTTCTTCTAATACGAATACACTGGAGCCGAAGTGTGCTGGTTTATGGAACAAGTTGAGGAAGAAGGGGAAATTAAGGTCGTGCCTCAATTCCCTTTGAGTTGGTCTAACGGCATTTATAACCGAGGGGCCTCCCTGTATCAATTTGATTATAAGGCCGATTTAACTAAAGCCGAGAGGCGGTTATGCGAGCGAGTTTGGGAGTATCTTCGAGAGAATGGTCAAATTGATACAAAGCAAATTCTGTTGAAGAGAACACAGGCTGAAGTGAAAGCCGAACTTGGTATATATGCATTTTTTTATTTTTTATTTTTTTTAGCTCGGTATAACTCATCTTTCCTTGTTGCAGAAAAAATGGGGAAGAAAGCTTCAAAGGCCAAGAAGAGTGCTGTTGCCTCGGCCAGGATGACTCAGCTAGCTGCTGTGAAGACCGGCTCGAGCTCCTCATCAAAAAGCCAGTCCTCCGAGCCAGCGCCAAAGAGTAGTCCAACCGTTCCTCGTCAGGCTGTCCTTGCCGAAGTGATTTCGGCCGCTGAAGGCATAGAGCAAATAATCAACTCGGAGGCTCAGCCGAGTGCTCAAGGTACCCCCGAGCGTCCACCTAAGCGACCTCGGATGGACACAGGAAAGCGAGTGGCCGAAGGTTGGCTCCATTTGAGTAAGTCCCACAAGGGAGTTCACGTTACTGATGGTATGGATGACATTGTCGCCAAAACAGTGTGGGCTAAGAAGAACTCCGATGCCTTTAATGCAAATGTCTTCCCCCCTGAGGACGCGCAAGTGATAGGTGCCTGGACCCCAGGTACCTGGCAAAACAACTGTTCGGCCCTGGTGAGGAGTTTCCTGCGAGGTGCAAGCATTCTTCGTTACCTCAGTCAGCGTGGTGACGACGTTCATGCTGCTGTATCTTCCGAGGAGAAGAAAAAACGAAGTGAAGCTGATGCTCGGGAAGACTACTTACAGCTTCAAGTAGAGGGCCTTAATAAAAAGCTTCAAGCACTGGCTGCCGAGAATGAAAAGCTGCAAAAGGGGAGGCAGGATGCTGAAGATGCCAAAGCTAAAGCTGAGGCTGACAAAGATAAAGCAGAAAAAACCCTTCAAGAGGCCAACGAGGGGATAAGAAAGGCTGAAGAAATCAAGAAGAAGGCCGAAGAAGACGTCGCAGTGGCTTGGGAACAACTCGAGTATGCCAAGGACGAGGCCGCTGGGCTCCGAGCTTCTTTGGATAAAATGAGAGCGAAAGCTCTTAAGCATAAAAAGGCAGCCGAGGAGAATCTGTTTAATTGGGATCATGCGGTTGAAGATTCTTTCCTTAACACCGCCGAGCAACTTCGCATCTTGAATCCTGGCCTCGTGACCAAGGGTGCAGACCCTAACTTTGTTGCTAAAAATGGTCGGATCGTGGATGCAGATGGGGTCCCAATTGATATGGGCAGGACTGATCTACCTGACCACTTGGCTGATGAATCCGAGGAAGAAGGGGCCGAGGGTGCCGAAGGTGAGGAGGAGGAAGATGATAAGTTCGACCCTGACAGCGTAGTACTGTCTGACAAAGAGTAGCTTTTTTCTTTTGCCTCTTTACTTTTGTATCTGCCCCAATAGATGGGTTTGAATCTCTTTGCTGTAATTGGTTTTGAATATTTATAATATCCGCTATTATTTTATGCTTCTTTTTGTTCTTTTTGTTAAGAATTCAAGTGTTAAGACCTCGGAACTCCAACACTTTAGCCGAGGTGGGTTCCTCTATCCGCGATGTATAAATGATTTTTAAAATAAATCATGTTTGAATCGGGAATCTTTTTAAGGTACTTGACGAGTTATAAGCTCTTGTTTGAGCTGTTTATAATCGTTCGCGTCAAAAACGGTGGCTAGTCGGTTATGAGGAAAAGTACGTAAATACAATGAATTCAATAACAGAACTTTTATTTATTCGAAGCAGTAAATACAATGGGCTCGGAGTTCCACCGAGCATACACCATCATCAAAAATAAACAATCCTAACAGAACAAAGGTAATAATGAAACAAAAACAATTAAAAATAGAATTGAAACGGGATAAAAAACTCTAACTGAAATATGCTCTAAGCTTTGCCACGTTCCATGTGTTGTTGATGAGAGCACCCGAGAGAGTTTCGAGCTTGTAGGCTCCTGTTCCCATTTTGGAAGCTACTCGGTATGACCCTTCCCAGTTTTGAGCTAGTTTCCCGTCCTTAGCATTCTTGAGGCCAATGTCAGCTCTTCTTAGGACGAGGTCGCCTACCTCGAACTCTCTGGGTACTACTGAGCGATTATACCCTTTCGCTTGCATAAGCTTGGCATGTCTTTCATGTTCGGCGGCTAGATCTCTGACTTCTTCCGATAGAACGAGGTCCTCACGCAGTAAAGTGTTGTTAAGGGGGTTCGGTTGCTGTATGGCTCGGAATGAAGGGATCATTCTTTCTATCGGGATGACTGCATCGCAACCATAAGTAAGCTGATAAGGAGTTTCTCCTGTCGAAGTCTGTATGGTGGTGCGATATGACCAAAGCACTTCATGCAAATTCTCCAGCCAATTTCCTTTTGCACCGACGAGCCTCTTCTTGATCCCTTGGATGATAGCTCGGTTCACTGATTCTACTTGTCCATTGGTCTGAGGGTGCTAGACCGAGGAAAAATAGTGCTCAATGTTTAAAGCATTAACCAAGTCTTGGAATGCCTTCGCTGCAAATTGAGTTCCGTTGTCCGTTACCAAAACTTGGGGTACTCCAAACCGAGCTACAACCTGTCTCTCAAAGAATTTCTGAACCTTTGCCGACGAGATATTTGCTAGAGGCTCGGCTTCAATCCACTTGGTAAAATAATCAATGGCCACTATCACCCACTTTAGCTGTCCTGGTGCGGTGGGGAAGTGGCCAATCAAATCCATTCCCCATTGATAGAAGGGATAGGGAGATGAAAGTGAGTGGAGTTCCTCGGCCGGCTTCTGGTAGACATCACTGTGAAACTGACATTTTTTGCATCTCTTCACATGATTGATCGCATCTTGCTGAAGGGTCGGCCAGTAGTATCCTGCCCTTAGAATCTTCTTGGCCAATGATTTGCCTCCAACATGATGACTTCCGATACCCCCGTGAACCTCTTCCATTGTCTATTTTTCTTCAGCGGGATCTAAACATCTGAGCATGGGGCCACTGACCCCTCGGCGAAAGAGTATTCCATCAACCAGGGCAAATTGTGATGCTTTCCTGACGAGTTTCTTAGCCTCAATTGGATCAGTTGGCAAAACTCCTTGTTCCAAGTAACTCGTGATCGGAGCAGTCCAACTTGGATCCACTGAAACAGAGAGGACAACTCTAGGTCCGTGCACCATTTCTTGGATCAACGTTTTGTTATTCCCAGGGCCTTTTGTTGAAGCAAGTTTAGAAAGAATGTCCGCTCGACCATTGTTTTCCCTTGGGATGTGGCAGAATTCGACCTTGGCGAACTCCGAAGATAGGAACTTCACCTTTTCGAGATACTTTTGGAGGATGGGTTCCTTAGCTTGATAATCACCTTTAACTTGCGAAACCACCAACTGAGAATCGCTGAAAATCTTCACTTCTCGGGCCCCCACTTCTTTTGCCATCCTTAGACCAGCCATTACAGCTTCATATTCCGTCTGATTATTTGACGTAGGAAATCCGAACTTCAAAGAATATTCCAGGGTAACTCCCTCGGAATTCTCCAGGATTATTCCAGCACCTTCTTCGAGCTTGTTGCTTGACCCATCGACATAAATGCTCCAGTCCAAGTTTGAGCTCGTCAATGGCTCAGTGAACTCGGTGAGAAAATCAGCTAGGACCTGGGACTTCATTGCCTTCCTAGGTTCGAAAGTGATGTCGAACTCGAAAAGTTCAATGGCCCAAGTCACCATTCTGCCTGCCAAGTCAGGTTTTTGAAGAATCTGACGGATCGGCTGAGCTGTTCTGACCGTGATGTGGTGGCTCTGGAAGTATTGACGCAGTCTTCTGGCCGTGATAACCAAACTAAAAGCCAGTTTTTCCACCTTCTGATACCTTAACTCTGGTCCTTGAAGTGCTTGGCTGACAAAATAAACAGGGGATTCTTTGCCCGATTCTTCCTGGACCAGAACCGAGCTGACGACCGACTCACCCACTGATAAGTAAAGAAAAAGAATTTCTCCAGCTACAGGACTAGATAAGATTGGGGGAGATTCCAGGTACTGTTTAAGGTCAGTGAAGGCCTTTTCGCATGCCTCGTTCCATTCAAATGTCTTTTCTTTTTCCTTCCTCAGCAGTTGGTACCACGGTAGAGCCTTCCGAGCTGACTGGGACAAAAATCTGGAAAGGGCCGCTACCCGACCTGCCAGTTGCTGTACACCCTTGATGTCAGAGGGACTCTTCATCTCGAGGATGGCTTGGCACTTCTCTGGATTTTCCTCGATCCCACGTTCAGTAAGCATGAATCTGAGGAATGACCCAGCAGGAACCCTAAAGGTGCATTTCTCCGGATTCAACCTCATATCGAATTGCCGAATTCTGCCGAGAATGATCTTCAAATCCTTAGCACGGTCTTCTTCCTTCAAACTCTTAGCAATCATATCGTCGATGTATACCTCCATTCTCGACCCAATAAGTGGGCCGAACACCTTGTTCATCATCCGCTGATAAGTCGCCCCAGCGTTCTTAAGTCCGAAGGGAATGACGTTGTAACAATACGTGGCATTTTCAGTGATGAATGAAGTCTTCACCTGATA
This sequence comes from Crotalaria pallida, assembly GCA_037953625.1. Classification (NCBI taxonomy): domain Eukaryota; kingdom Viridiplantae; phylum Streptophyta; class Magnoliopsida; order Fabales; family Fabaceae; genus Crotalaria; species Crotalaria pallida. Next base: position 97,311,445 of record CM075655.1, read on the forward strand.
TGGAGGATACATCGGGATCTGATTGTAGCCCGAATAAGCGTCCATGAAGGACAATCTCTGATATCCTGCCGAGCTATCTACTAATTTGTCTATGTAGGGAAGTGGGTATTGGTCCTTGGGGCAGACCTTGTTCAAGTCTGTATAATCCATGCACATTCTCCACTTTCCATTGGATTTCTTAACCAGTACTGGATTAGCCTACCAATCGGTGTACACCACTTCCCTGATGAACCCTGCTTCAAGTAGCTCGGCAACCTTTTCTTCTGTTGCATGAGCCTTCTCGGTTCTGACCCACCTTTTCTTTTGACAAACTGGCATGGCACCAGGGTACATGCTTAATTTATGGCAAATGAAATTCAGATCGATTCCTGGCATGTCTGCCGAGGTCCAAGCAAATAGGTCTTTGTTTTCTATGAGCAGCTCTGTCAGTTCTCTTTCAACTTCTTCAACAAGACCAACACCAATCTTGACACAACGGGGTGGATCGGAACCCAAAATTACCTTCTTGAAGTTCCCTTGAGGGGTTGGCCTAGTTTCATCCTCCTCCCTTACGTCAAGATCTGCCAAGTTGACACTTCCCTTGTTGAGTGGTTCTTGCATAATCTTTTCATCTTCAAGCTTCAGTTTGCCCAGGCTGATATTGTAACACTTCTGAGCCAGCTCTTGTTCGGAACGTACCGTTACCACCTTATCGTCAGACCCTGGAAACTTCATAGCTAGGTGGACAGTTGATACAACGGCACCAAAGGACTGGAGGCAGTTCGACCGAGGATGGCGTTGTATGCCGACGGAGCCTGGACAACCAGAAACTTCACTATCTCAGTTCGAGCAGATGGTTGTTCCCCCATGGTAACTGGGAGGTGGATATGCCCTAGAGGAACAATATAATGGCCCGTAAAGCCAATCAAACTTCCCTCGAATGGAGTTAGGTCAGATCTTTTCAATCTCAAGGCTTCGAACAGATCCAAGAACATTATGTCAGCCGAACTCCCCTGATCAACGAGAATCATCTTTACTTCGTAATTGCCGAGCCTGGCTGTAACTACCATTGGATCATTGTGGTCTTGGATAATATCAGCAAAATCCTCGTCACTGAAGCTGATGACGATGTTCTTCTTTTTGGGTTTTTGGATTGGTCGGCTTGCCACCGAAAGGACTTGCCCCACATACTTCTTTCGATCACCTTTTTTTCCCCTACACCTGCAAACCCTCCAGCAATGGTGTTAATCAGAAAAGTCTCTCTACCTTTATCCTGTTCGGACAGTAGGGTAGAGGCTCCCCCTGCAGGTGGTGAAGGGCTTCTGTTCCTTTGTTTCTGCTCGGATCTAGGTGGGGAATGACTTCTTCTTTTAGCCCATTTCTGCAATGCTTCGCCAATGTATTGTTGAAGCTTTCCATCCCTTACCATTTATTCAATCAAGTCCTTTAGCATAGTACACTGGTCAGTGGTATGCCCCCATCCGCCATGATGTTCACAATACTTCGTCTTGTCCTTTTGAGCAGCTCTTCTCAGAGCTGGAGGCCGAGTGATATTTCGCATCTCGGTATGCATAGTCTCACGAAGGATTTGACTCCTCGGGACTGTAAGCTGGGTATACTCATCGTACTTGCCTTTTGGAGGCAGTTTTTCTACTCTTTCTCTTTCTCTTTTGTCCTTCCTCCCCCTGCTATCTCAAAAACGATCGCTTTGGCGAGGATCGTTTTGACGAGGGCGCTGCTCTTGACGTTCTTCTTTACCCCGTGCTGCGGTACTAATCCTATGGAATTCTTCCAGATTAACAAACTTCCTGGACCTTTCCCTAAGATCGGTCATATCCTTTGGTGGTTCTCCAATCAAACAATCCTTGAAATCTCCATCTCGCAAGCCTTGAGTGAGAAAGAGGACAGATACTCCAGACTGCAGACCTGATATACCACTAGCCTCTTGTTGGTACCGAGCTAGGTAGTCGCGTAGAGACTCGTCAGGTCTCTGGGCGACTTCCGCTAGTGAATGATCTGACTTCGGCTGTGACATACTGGCTGTGTATCTATTTAAGAATGCTCTTCTAAGGTCGGCCCAAGAGTGAATTGAATTAGCAGGCAGGGAATTGAACCATCTCAAAGGTGCCGAGCCCAAGGTCATTGAGAAAGCGCGACACTTCATGAAATCCCCTCCTCCATAAAACATCATGGAAGACTCGTAAGCCGCAATGTGGTCCATCGGATCAGTTGTCCCAGTGTACCGAGGGATATTTTGATGGCCCACATAAGTCTGCGGGGTTTGAAATGCCATAATCTCAACTGTGAAAGGATGTCCAGGATGAGGTTCCCCAACAACACGCTCAGGAACCCTGTTCAAGTTGAGGGGTGGGGGAAGAGGTAGATTGCTCGGGTTGCCGAGAGCCACGTTAGGGCCTTGCTCGGCCGTTCTTGCCATGCTCTGCTGCTGAAGAGCAGCAATAGCCTGATTCTGTTTCTCAATCAGGGAAGTTTGAGTTCTCAAAATTTCCATGATTGATTCTTCTCTCCTTCGGGCCGAAGAGGTAGTAATGTAAGACTTGCCCTCTGTTTCAGAACGTTGACCACCTTGAAGCGTTCCAAAACGATCCCTTGTCAAGTGAGGTATTTCCCTATCGGATCGCTCGGCTCGGGAATGATCACGATGAGCGGAACGCTCAACTCACCGATCCTCCCCAATTCGTGATCCAGCAGGGGCCCTCCGAGATTGATGTGGTCCAGAATCTGCAGTATCATGCCATTCTGAAACATGGCCATCTGGAACAGTGCGAGGGTTGGATCGCCCTCCGCCGCCTTCTATGCGAGGAGTAACAGTGGCTTGTGCCTGAGTAACCGGAAGAACCGTGGCTTGCGCCTGACCCACCGGAGGAACTGGCGGAACTGGAGGAACATTGGCCTGATTGCCTTCAATTGATCTTCCTGGGGTGATTCTGTCCCTAACGTTTCCCCCGTTCTTGGGTGGCCTCCCACGGAGGCGATGGCGGAGATCTCCTTGATTACCCTTATCGTTTGCCATGAGAACAGTGGATGTGGGAATACTAGTTATTCGTTCCCAACAGACGGCGCCAATGTAGTGTCCTTGAACACTAGATGTCCTTAACCCCCTAAGTGCTCAAGATTATGGTAATCAGGAGCCCAAGAGAGGATCAAGTGTTAATATGTGACTTGTGGTGTTTCTGCAGTTCCAGTTGGGAAAAGCGGGGTCTCCCTAGTCAACAAGTGTGTGCAGAGTGTCAACTTAGGGATGAGAGTACTTACCTGAAACCCTAGCTGTGATGAGCTATTTATAGGGTTTGGAGGAGGCTAATATGGGCCGTTTGGGCCCTGTATCAGAGTTGTGCTGAACCAGGACTCTGTGAGATAATGTCGGATAATTATGCTCTTAGAATCTGGTTAGGATCAACTGAAGATCTCATGTCTAGGCTGTTGCGAGAATCTAGGAGAGATTTGCGGAAGGGATAAGAAGCCTCGGCGAGCTTGAGCTTATCCACTAGCCGACGGTATGTCTCGGTCCTAGAGTTCCGAGCCCGATGGATGGGGGACCGATAGTAAGGCTCGGATCCATCAAGTCCGAGCCTGGCCCTTTGGTCTGCTCAGAGTCCATGAGTCCGAGCGAAGGACTTTTATGACAAGTAATCTGAGGAAAGTGCCCTTGGAGAACCCCTTTAGTAAGACTTGGGTCCGTGTATGGTCGGCAGACCCTACAAATATAATTGGTTGCTGGTTGAATTCGGTGAAAAAAAATTGGTTATGAATTGATTATTTTTACTAATTATTTTTATTTATTATTAGTTAATTGATTATTTGGTTAATTTTTGGTGAACTTAAAATTGGTTATGAATTGATTAATTGTATTGATTATTGGATGATATCTGGTTGGTATTTAATTATGGAGTAAAAATTTGACTGTTGCATGTTAGTGTGAATCAAATATGTTTGAATTAAACTGGACTGGATTGTCATTGGGATAAATGAATTTAACAAAAGGCAGCAGCTATTGATAGCGTGTCAATAGCTGCCTGATAGGTGAAGTCCTCGTTCAGGTGAGTAAATCTCATAGATCCAAAGTCTCGTTAGGTGTTTGGGACCCGCGCGAGATCAATAGCTGCCTGATAAATCGATAAAATAAATAATGAAACATGTAAGGAAGCACGAAAGAAGAGAACAAAGAAAAGGCCCTAATGAGCTAATGGTCTATGCGGTAAGAAAATCCTAGGTAAAGGTAAGAAATCCTATTGGGTGAAGACACCATCCTAACAGGTGCATACAAAAATACCTAATGGTACTTTATAAGAAAAGACAAGAAAGAAAAGAAAAGAATAAAGGAAAGAGGAAAGATGAGAAAAACTAAGAAAGCTGAAAAAGAAAGTTAAGAAAATAATTTTGAAGGAAATGCCACATATTATGATTGTGAATGATGCATGTCTGGTTGTGAAATACTTGAATATGATTATGATTATGCATGACTTAATCGTATGTATGCCTATTAAAAATGTAGTTCCTGAGTATTTGGTATACTCACCCTTTAGCATTTTTTTACAGGTACCGAGTTAGATGTGGTGCCGGCCGATCAGGAAAGCTCTCCCCCACGGGGAGAGTAGTTGTTATGATCATTTTGGTTAAACTTGGAATCATCTAGTGTCGGTTTAAAGACTTATGACTATGTTTATTTTCCTAGCTTGTTACGTAACTATGGGTATTTGATGATAGACATATGTTTTGGAATTAAAATGGCAACCATAACTAGACAAACAGACTAAGGTGGCATGTTTTGATTATATGTCTTTTTAGACCAAGGAAAAAGTCATTATTATTATTATTATTATTCTGGCTGCCTGGATTATTTATTTGTTATTTGCAGGTGTTAGGAAAGTGTGGAAAATTCCGAAAACAGAGGAAACTCTGTCGGATTTTCCAAAACTCTAAATGAACTAAAATCAGTCTTGAACATAATTAAGTAAAGAAATTTAAAAAAAATGTCCTGTGCACTCTATTTTCCAGAAAAGTAAATAAAAAGATAATTAATTTATTATATATATAAAAGTTAAATTTGTTAGCGCTATAACTCTGATATACGAATTAAATTTGAAACTAACTTAGTAAAAAGATATAATTTAATGAAATAGATAATAAATAAAAATAGGGTGTCACATAAATATTCCCAACCCTTTGGCATCTCTCACATTGAATCACATGGGTCCTAGCATATTTAAAAATGGTGGGCCAGTAGTAACCGCATTGTAAAACTCTAGAAGCTGTTTTTTCACTGCTGTAGTGACCAACATATGATGAATTGTGACAGTGCCAGAGGATGTCAGGAATTTCCTCTTGGGAAGCACAACGCCTGATCACTCCATCTACACTCCTCGTAAACAGGAATGGCTCATCCCTAAAATAAAACTTGGCATCATGTAAAATTTTTTCCTTTGTTGCCAAGTCATATCCTTAGGAATTACATTCGCTGCTAAATAATTGGCTAAATCAGCATACCATGGGAGTTCAAATGCAGAAAACAAGTGTTCATCAGAGAATTTTTCATGGATTGGAACTTAGCTTATCCATATCACTAACCTCAAGGGGGAGTCTAGATAAGTGATCAGCAATAACATTCTCCACCCCCTTTTTATCTCTTATGTCTAAATCGAACTCTTGTAAGATAGAGAAAGATCCACCTAATCAGTCTCAGCTTAGCATCATGCTTAGCCAATAGGTGCCTTAAAGCAGCATGGTCTATATAAACTATAACTTTCGAGCCTATAAGATAGGCACGAAATTTGTCCATAGCAAAAATCACAGCCAAGAGTTCTTTTTTTGTGGTCGTGTAATTAATCTGGGCACTGTTCAACACACGACTCACATAATAGATTGTATGAAACACCTTATTAATTCTTTGACCAAGTACAGCTCCTACAACGTGGTCGCTCACATCACACATTAGTTCAAAAGGTTCACCCCAATTGGGTGCAACCACGATAGGAGTTGTAACCAATATTTCTTTCAAAAGTTTAAAGGATTTAATGCAATCATTATCAAAAATGAACTCAGCATCTTTCTCCAGTAAATTGCAAAGGGGTTTTGATACTTTTGAAAAATCCTTAATGAATCTCCGGTAGAAACCGGCATGACCCAAAAAACTCCTTATCCCCTTAACATTCACTGGAGGAGGCAGATTTTTAATCACATCAATTTTTGCTTTATCTACCTCAATCCCCTTTTTAGAAATTTTATGTCCTAAAACTATCCCTTCCTTAACCATGAACTGACATTTATCCCAATTAAGGATGAGATTAGTTTCCTGACATCTTTCTAGAACTTTGCCCAGATTAGCAAGACATGCATCAAAGGATGATCCGTAGACTGAGAAATCATCCATGAAAACCTCGATGAAATTTTCAACCATGTCGGAGAATATAGCCAAAATGCATCTTTGAAAAGTTTTCGGTGCATTGCAAAGCCCAAAGGGTATCTCTGATAGGCAAAAATTCCAAAGGGACAGGTAAATGCAGTTTTTTCTTGGTCTATAGGATCGACACAAATTTGATTATACCCAGAATATCCATCTAAGAAACAATAATATGCATGTCCTGCCAAGCGTCCTAGCATTTGATCCATAAAGGGTAATAGGAAATGATCTTTCCGGGTGACATTGTTTAATCTTCTATAGTCAATGGATACACGCCACCCAGAAACATTACAGGTTGGTATCAATTCATCTTTTTCAGTTTTAATCACAGTTAACCCTCCTTTTTTGGCACTACTTGCACCGGGCTCACCCAGATGCTGTCGGAGATGGGATAGATAATGCCTGCATCTAAAAGTTTGACTACCTCCTTTCTCACGACTTCCTGCAAAATCGGATTCAGCCTCCTCTGAGGCTGAATTACTGGCTTAAAATTCTCCTTAAGGAGAATCTTATGCATGCAAAAACTGGGGTTAAACCCCTTTAGATCAAAAACATTCCATCCTAAAGCAGATTTGTATTGCCTCAAAATTCTCATTAATTTTCCAGTTTCAATTTCAGTCAAGGCATTACTAATTATAACTGGATAAAAATTAGTTTCATCAAGAAATTCATACCTGAGATTAGGTGGAAGAGCTTTGAGCTCCGGTGCTGCTCTTGACTCCTTCTCATGTAACTTCAGCTCCTTCATCTGATCTGTCCTTGTGTAAGCTGAAGGTGCATCCAATCTAGTCACCAACTTTTCCACCTTTGGGTCTTCAAAACCCTCATGTGTCAGTGCTGCTGCCACAACATCTCCATGCCCGATCTGCTCAAAGGTAGACGTGACTAAAGTATCAATCACGTCTACCATGAAGCACTAAGAGTTCTCCATTGGGTTTTTCATGGACCGGTAGACATTGAAAGAAACCTCTTCCTCATGAACCCGTAGCTTGAGCTCGCCCTGTTGAACATCTATGATTGCTCGTCCAGTAGCTAGAAAAGGCCTACCCAAGAGGAGAGGAATATCGGAATCCTCCTCCATATCCAAGATCACAAAGTCAACAGGAAATATGAACTTTTCCAGTTTCACAAGTACATCCTCCACTTTCCCGTAGGGCCTCTTCACAGTTCGGTCAGCTAACTGAAGGCACATCAGAGTCGGCTTCACTTCCCCAATACCAAGCCTCTTGAAAATTGAGAGAGGCATCATATTGATACTCACCCCCAAGTCACACAAAGCCTTGCCAATGTCAAATCCCCCATTGTTACAAGGGATTGTGAAACTACTAGGATCTTTCAGCTTTCGAGGGAGCTTCTTTTGCAAAATAGCACTACATTCCTCTGTGAGAAGCACAATTTCATCATCCTACATCTTCCTTTTGTTGGTCAAGAGCTCTTTCATAAACTTTGCATATGTAGGCACCTGTTCCAGGGCTTCTACAAATGGTATATTGATCTGAAGACGCTTGAAGACCTCCATGAATTTTGCAAACTGTTTCTGTGTCTCCTCCTTCTTTAGCCTCTGGGGAAACGGAACTCTGCCGATAACCCTTGAATTCTCATCCTTCTTCTGACTCACAGGTATGCTCTGTTGCTTTTGTTCAGGGAGCTGTGTCTCAGATACTGGTTGTGTCTCCTCTAGTACCTCAGTAACCAATTTCTTATCCTTTTGTTGTGGCTCCTCCAATGACTTGTGTAACACCCCAAAAATTTAATTCCTGGTTAATGAAAATTAATTATGGAAATTTATTTATAATTAATTATTTTTAGTAAAATCCTTGATTATGAAATGATTTATTATGTATGAAAATACTAGATAAGTTTTAATATGTGAAAAAAATGTTTTTGCATATTAGTCCCTGTCTTAGGACTTAAAAATAATAATAGGAAGATTTTGGATGAAAAGGAAATAAAAATATTTATTTTTACTATTTTGGCAAAAAGACTTGAGTCTTTCTGAAAAGACTCGAGTATTTTGCACAGAGTTGCACTCGTGAGTGCGTTGGCTGAGTCACCAACTCAGAAACCTCACGAGTTGACACGTTATCAACTCAGGGACACGACCATGGCTTCGTATCGACCTACATGAGCGATGGATCCGAGTATATTAACTCATGGTGTTGAAGAATCAATCTATTTTGGCCAACTTGTTCTGGAAATTCGAAGTTAGGGTTCCTGAGTTCTTTGATTCGATTCTCTCTTGTTCTTGAGAATTGATACACAAATCATACACCAATACGAAGCTCACATCTAGAGTTTTGTATAGATACCAAAATTGTGAGCTGAGGGTTTGAGTGTTAGAAGAATCGAAGTTCAAAAGTGGGGGTTGGTTGCTGTCAACTGGTTCTTGGAGCTCACTGTGTTGAGGCAAGTTTTAATTATGTAAATAAAGTTTATTTGACCATTGGATGGAGTTAGAATTGCTCAGAATTGAATTTGGCCTATTAAGTTGTTGAAAATGTGATTCCATGTATAATTGGTGCTCAAATTCAATTCTGTGTAATTTGATGAGTTCTAAGGGTTTGAACACGTTTGTTATATGTTGTATGAACTCTGTTGATCATTGGATTGGACTAAAAATGATTAGAATTGAAAATGGTATGTTAAAACCAAGTTTCCAGTCTGTTCTGTGAGAAAAGACTCGAGTACTTGGCGTGATACTCGAGTAAAATTATGATAAACCAGTGTATTTTGTGTTAAAATTCTCGAGTATCGAGCCCAGGACTCGAGTAATAGCTGATTCATGGGGATCTCTTAAGGTAAACCACTCGAGTAATGCAGGGGTCACTCGAGTGTTCTGGAATTGATGAAGAACACTCGAGTACTCATGAACTACTCGAGTATTTTTATGAAGCTGAAACCCAAATCCCCAAAAAGACATGAACACTCGAGTATCCTGAAGAATACTCGAGTAATCTGGAAATAAGTGAAGAACACTCGAGTATTCTGAATAACACTCGAGTAGTTCACCCAGAATATTGAAAATACCATTTTTAATTCTGAATCATTTGGTTAATAACTAAATAATGATAATTCTAGTGATCTAAGACTTAAAAGAAATTGATTGGTGGTGGAAGGAAAGTGATGAATTAGTAATGTGGGATATTATGAATTGTGATATACCAATCAATTCTTTTAAGTCAGGGAATTGCATTCATTCTGGAGTTAGGATTGAGAGCTAGACTCATGCATCATGCCGATAACTTAAATTGAAAACTTGTAAATGAAATAGGTATGAGCATCTTACTTGCATTAGATGCTTGCCTAGTGCTAAATATGATTGTTGAAGATTGCATATGGGGCATGAGCCATTATTTGAGTTTAACCTCTAGATAAGTTGGTTCATATAGTATGATTTCTGAAATAATCATCATGTCCTCTTTGGATTAAAAATGATCATGTTTGCATTGGAGGATATAGAATGTGATTAATAGTTCAAGATCTGGGTATGATGTTGAGAAAGGATTGGATAAGCATGATCATGTCTTCTTGATAATCAATGTTTTAGAACATAAGAAGTTATTGGCTTAAAGGACATTAGAAAGAAGTTATTACCTCAGGATGATAAGTGGAGTAAATCTAATGTCTCAATCTAAGGATTGTGTGTTTGATAATTAAACGATTGAACCTACGGGATAATTAATGCTTTGGGAATATAAATAGACAATGACTTAAGGAGTATTAATGATAATGCAAGAGTGGTAATGCTTGTTGAGTATGAGGATCTAATCCAAATGCGTTAGGGCTTGTTGCTCCGATTTGGATATGTGAACGTTGGATAAGTGGAATCACCCTGATTTCCATATGTTATGGATTAACTCCTGCAAGAAGTCATTATGCTGAAAGAATTCCGTATAGTACGGTGTGGCCGCTATACGAAGACATGTGGAACGGTGTGGCCGCCATATGTGTGGTAAGTGTGATGGATTCCGTATAGTACGGTGTGGCCGCTATACGAAGACATGTGGAACAGTGCGGCCGCCGTATGTGTGTGATTCCATATAGTACGGTGTGGCTGCTATATGAAGGCATGGAACGATGTGGCCGCCATGTGTTTGATGTGATGATTAATATATGTGTGATGCATCTCATGCATGGCATACAGGGGATCGTATATTAGTGAGGTGCATGCGGGATTGGAAACCATGTAGTTCGGTGTGGCCGCTACATGAGACGGTTGGAACGGTGTGGCCGCCACCGTAGAAACGACAAGGACCTAGAACTATTGGTGCACAATGGTTCAGGGATCATCCCCTTGTATCATTTTAAGATCGTGGTTGATGGGGTTCTAGTATAGAACGGTGTGGCCGCTATACAGGTTGTGGAAACATCGAGCGCACGATTGCCTATCCCAGAGTGTTGTTTTCTGGAAGAGTTGATTATGGAGAAATGATTTGAGAGACGTGCATGCATTGCATAGAAGATTAATGGTCATAACTTATATTGTTTAATAAGACTCCTGAACATGCATTTTCTATATTGAACTGATATCTGTGATGATTGTGTTTGACCAATCATATAATCTGCTTAGGCGATATGACAAGTGACTTACTCCCATCTACCATGTTTGTGGTGGTAGGTTCTTTCAAAGGACAGGATTGAAGTCACTCCGGTAAGAGTGGAAGTGTCTAGAAGAAGCAGCCAGGATGATGTCTCGTCATCCGAATCCTTTTGCAGAAGGATCGAGTTGTGAAGACCAATGCTCTGGGTGTAAAAAGGGTTTTTGGGATCTTGTATTATATAAGTGTTTCACACTCAGAATATTTTGTAAAGGAAATATTACTTTATGAAAAAGTACTTTTGGTTTTCACACTCCTTATAGAAAAAGTTTTTGTTAACCCGTATTTTTCAATGGACAGTATTTTGGGTTGTTACAACTTGCCACTCTGTAGGGTTATTGCTTTGCATTGCTCCTTAGGGTTTGTGACAGTATCATTAGGAATAGAACCCTGAGACCTTTCTGACAGTTGCTTAGCTATATGCTCCATCTAAATATCTAAATTGCGGATGCTGGCACCCTGATTTTGAAAATTTGAATGAGTATCCTCCATGAAAGTTGAAGTGGATTGGGCTAGCTTCTCAACTATCGATTCCATGGGTGTTGACTGTTTTTCATGTGGTGGATGTGGCTGCGGTGGCTGAAGAGAAGGGTTGTGCCAGGAGAAATTAGGATAATTACTGTAGCCTTGATTGAATGTGTTTGGATAGTTCCTCCTCTGGCCTCCACCAATAAAGTTAACATGCTCCTCACTTGGCCCAACATGATCCATGACACACTCACCATTTTTGTGATTACCCGCACAAAAATCACACACCAGCTCTGGTTTAGGTGAACCTGAAGAAGAAGAAACAGATGAAGCAGTCATATGTACTTGACTGAGTTGCTTCGTGAGAGAGGCAATCTGCTGCTGCATTTCCTTGTTCTGAGTGAACAAGGCTTGAACCTGGGAGAGGTCCAAGTCACCTTTCTTGACTACTTTTTCAAAAATGGAGTGGCTGTTGTTCTGAGCCATCTTTTCTATCAAGTCTCGAGCGCCAGCTTGGGTTTTGCTGTCAAGTGAACCCCCAACTGCAGCATCAATGTTTCCCCTAGCAACCATTCACAATCAGTCATAGAATAGACAAATGTGCATCCTATCAGGTAAGGAGTGGGTCGGACACTTCTTGAGCAACTGGTTGAACCGTTCCCATGCCTCATGTAATGATTCCCCATCTTGTTGAGCAAAACCGTTAATATCCTGTCTCAGTCGTGCTTGCTTGGCTGGTGGGAAGTACTTGTCAATAAACTTCCTGACAAGCCCCTCCCAGGTTGTGAACGACCCTTGCGGCTGGGATAGGAGCCAACTCTTCGCCTTATCCCTCAGAGACAATGGGAAAAAGCGAAGCCTGATAGCTTCGTCAGAGGCACCCTAGATCTTGAAGAAGTTTAGGATGCTAAGGAAATGTGCCACATGCTCTGCCGGATCTTCAGCTGGTGCGCCACTGAATTGCTCTTGTTGGATCAGATTGATATATGCCGGCTTGATCTCAAAGTTATGAGCTGTCATAGCTGGGCGAACAATACTGGTGGCGCACGCATCCGAACTCACAACGGCATACTCTGCCAAGGTTCTGTTTCTTGCATTTGTCTCTTTAGTCATGATCTCAACTTGTCTTTTTCTTGCTTGTTGTGCTCTTTTCCTGTTTTTCTTGGCGGAGCGTTCGATCTCAGGATCGAAAAGAAGATCACTATGATCACCTGCCCCATGCAAGCGCATAAACCAAAGTCTATGCGGAGAGGTTTAGTAACACTAAAAAAAAAATAAAAGAAAAGAAAATTATTTACTCAAGTTTCACTAAGTAAAATTTAATTAGTACCAAAATTAACTAAAACAAAATCACTCCCCGGCAATGGCGCCAAAAACTTGTTGGGACTCAGGCAAGTGTACCGAATCGTACCAGTAATATAGATTTATAAGTAAGAATATCGTACCCAAAGGAGTGAATAGTTTCGCTTAATTTCACCTAATTAAAATTAATAAGTGAACAGGTAATTGAAAATATGATTTATATATGAATATCTAAACTTGAAGTTGAATTAAAAATAAAGTAACGGTTCTTGAATAATGAGAAGAGCGGGACGTAGTTTCGGTGAAGGTTCCTAAAATATTTAACAACAAATTAAAATGTTTTCCTGAATTCTGAATTTGTTTTGCAAAAGTAGGAAACGTATAATGTCTTAGAATGTTCCGTATTTTAGAGATTAATCCCCCTTGATGTCTCAAGCGGAGTCTTAAAACCTAACCCTTAATTAATGTTCAATCAAAACTCATAAAATTATTCAATTCATAAGAAATATGTCTATCCCTACGCAATTGAACTGTTTGATTATTAGACACAATCCTAAATTAATATTTCTATCAAATTAAGATTCCTAAGTCATGAATCACGTGCTTTCATGAACAACAATAAAAACATAACGAAACACATAATTCATAATGGAAAAAAAAAATTAATTCATTGCATAAATACTAACAAGGTTCCATAACTATCTACTCCTACATCCCAAATAAGGATTTAGTTCATGCTAGAAAAGAGAAAAACAATAATAGTAGTAAAGAAATACATGATTACCACTAATACTTGAGTCTAATCTTCGTGTTCTTCGCAAAAACCTCCAAAACCCAAAATTATCCAAAAACCAATCAAATACTAAAAGATAAAAATTAAAAATACTATATCCGCGTCGCGCGCCTGGGCGCACGGTTTGGCACGCCTGGGCACGCTCCTTAAAAATCTCCACATCCCGTGCGCGTGACGCGCGCGCCTGGGCACGCTGGGCAACACGCCTCGGTGCAATTCTGACTGAGTTGGTGCATAAATCCTTGCCACTTGAACCCCAAAACTAGCTTGTTGACCCCTAGCACACCTGGTGTAACATCCCGGATTTTAATTCCAAGAATAATTAGGATAATAATAGCTTAAAAAAATGATAATTATGCTCAATAGGAATTAAGGTGATGGACTAGGACCCCTTTTAGTTCCATGAAAGAGTTGGGAAGCATTGGCATCGGAAAGGAGGTTAAAAGATGAACAAAAGAGCGTTAGAAGCGGTGTTTTTGGTGTTATAAACACTCTATATTAGGAAATTCAAAATAAAATATTTAAAAATCTAAATACAAATTCCACCGTTGGATATGAATATTAGGGTGTGGAGAAGCTTGCTTTAAAATTTGAGTATGATCCGACGAGTAACGAAGGAGATATGGCACTTTGAAGTGCTGGGGAATGAAGAACTAAGCTGCTTAATCGAGTAACCAAGGAGTTAATTGGGTCTGATAGCTGATTTGGGCAAATAACACGACTTAATCGAGTAAGCCCTGGCTTAATCGATTAAGGGCTGTTATGAGTGAAAAAAATAAAAGCGAATTAAGCCTCCATTTCATCCCAAACTCGGTTTTCTTCCCTTCTTCCTCCAAGAACACTCATTCAATGACCCTTAGACCTTAACATCTCAAGCTTTTGTGGCCAACCATCATCATCCCCCAAGGTCTCAAGTGTTGATCTCTTCTTCTCACCCTCTACTTTGGTTTCTCTCTCTCTAAGCAAGACTCTCTCCCTCCCTCCCTCTGGACCACTCACCGCCACAACTCGCGAGCCGCCACCATCCTTCCCCGCCTTCCTCCTTGGTCGCAGATCCGCCGCCGCCGCCACCGCCTGGGTCCTGTGGCATTTGATGATGTCGTCGTTGGTGCCTCGGAGCTCGAAGATCATTCTCTCTCCTTGTGTGATACAGATCCGTGGCTATTCTCGCCATCGATGCCGGTCGTGAACGCCGTTGCCGCCATAAAGGAATGGGTTTTGTTGTTGTGGTGTGGGTCAGAACTGAACCCGGTTGGTTGCCCCTGCGATCCAAAATCGAAAGTTGAGGGTAAACCCCTAATACCTTTTTATCTGCTCTATGTTGTGTAATAATAATAATAATAGTGATGGTATCGGTAATTATATAATGATATTTTATTCTGGAATTTTTGCAAAGTTTTAGAAATAAAATCGTATTATGGTTTATTAGTATTGATTTCAATTATACCGTCATTGTTAATGATTTTAATTTAATTACTCTGATCGTATAAAGCTGAGTTGACTGTTATGCCGAATGATGAGTTTTAAAAGTACTTTGTTAAATGTGTTGGGTTCCTAAGTAAGTGAGTTGTCGTTTAGCTTGGTTGAATTGGCCTTGAACTAAACAATACCTCAGTTAATTAGGAACCTGGTATATTCGACATAACGTCAATTCGGGTTAAAACTTTGAATGTTAATTTAGAGTTGGAAGGAAGTAATTATTTGAACATTGGAATTGCGATTTACGCTTATTTTGAACCGTGGACACTTCCTTTTAATTTGAAATTAATAGTATCAAGTGATGGAGCAACTGAATTTGTGAGTCGTAATTAAAATTACGTGATTTCAAATTATTTTGATAATTATGTTAGTTTTGAAAGTTGATGTATTTTTCAATAAAAAGCTATACTATTTTATTGAGAAGCCAATGGTCCTAATTTATACTCTATTTAACTTCCGTGTGTAACTCATAATCAAATGATTTTGTGATTTAGAAACTTGCCCAAAATTTGATACCTTAATACTTGTAAATTTCGAGATGTCGAAGTTAATTGTTTTGATTTCATTACTAAATTCCTTGAACGTAAAGTTCTAAAGTGTTTGTTTTAAGGAACCTTGAATGGTCTTTTATAGCTTATTGATATTTGCTAATTTGTTGGTTATAATGAAAAATATGTTTTTATAACGTTATTAACCTAATAACTAATCAAATATTGATATTGTTTTAGCGTAACTAAAAAGGATTTATTGATGGTTTTATTATCGCGTGTGAGTCGGTTTTGGCGCATTAAATTGATTATTATTTAATTTATGTAATATGATTAGACGACAAAGGAGCTTTAGAATCTGTCGCCGAACGTAAGCAATGGACTCGGACACTTTTGGGACATTATTGTGCAAAAAGAAACATGTGTATAGAAAGGCAAGATAAGAGGGGGTGTTACCTTAGCTTAGGGAATGTATTTCTAGGTAGTGTATAGTGATGGTTAAGAGTGAGTGATTTTGTATGTTAATGAACCCTAGGGTAACCGGAATAATAAAGGATAATGACTTAAGGAAAAGAATAGAAAACCTTCATTTGATATTTATGTCTTAAATGCATGATGTGATTATTGGTAATTGATATTTGATATTTTTATGGAAATTTGTATGTGTGGTTGAATGCCTTAATTGTTGTTAATTGAGTATGGTATAAGTGAAAGACTAGAATGAAAAAGAACTGATAATAATGTGCTAAATGAAAAAGAAGAAATGTGGTTGAATAATGGATTAAAGCAAAGAATGAGAATGTGATAAAAGACTAAGGATTGGGTATGCGGTTGCCCAGACCAAGGAAGTACGCCTGTAACATCCCGACTCTCTAACTTTGATTTATTTGTTTAATGAAAATAGAGAATAATTTTTCGCAAACGATTTTCAAAACTTTATCATTCAATTTAATAAGCAATTCTTCAAGTATTATCAAGAGGGGAAGCAAAGTAACAGAATTTAGTTCAAATAGCAATACACAATAGTTCAAACCAATTATTTTAATAGCAATCAGACTCTGAGCTACTCAAGACACTAATTGTAACCCAGAGCATAGTTATCAACTCCAATGGTCGGGAAGGGAATCTCATATCCCTTGTCGTTCTCACTCCCCTTCTGTGAAAACAGAACCTTCATTACCTACAAGGGCAACAAGGGAGTAAGTGATAGCTAATCACGTTAAATCGAATGATAAAGAACATTGTCTAAAAACAACAAACACAAAGATTCAAATAGTGACAATTTCCATCATGCATATACACATGTCAAACCCTTTTTATTCAAGCAGTTAATCTTATTGTTAATGGCATGATGCATGCTAATCTCCACAATTCCCGAGGCGTCACAGTTTGGAGGTGGTAGGACTTACGAGCTTCCTTCGCTCTGCACTCATGACTTACGAGCCTCGCTCTGCATAGGACTTACGGGCTTAGCCCCGCACTCACGACTTACGGGTTCCCATCTCCCGGCGTACCAATATAACCGGGAAAAACCTCACAAACTGGAGCAATCAATGCATGAATGCAATCATAATTCATTACCAATCCTCATTATCGATTCATCATTATTTCTAACAAGGACATAGTCCATCATTCTATCTTTCAATCCATTAATCTCATCTTTAACTTTTCTTTTAGCTCGTGCTGATGCTTTCCCAAAAAGGCCATCAGCGGCATAGCCACTTTGTGATGGGATTAATCATTTCCGTTTAACCGTTTCAAGAAAAGTCCATCAGCGGCCTAGCCACTTTGTGATGGTTTTAGAGTCAGTATTTAACTAATTAATTAGTAATCCATCGGGGCATAGCCTCCTATTGATGGTTATTGCAACGACCCCAATGGGACTCCTATAGAAAAATATCAACCAAGTGAATAAAGACTTTCACTAGGACATCCATAGGATAAATATCAACCAGATGAGTGTACGCACTTTCGTTGGGACTCTTGTAGGGAAATTATCAACCACTGAATAAAATTCCAGTAGGACACCTCCAGGATGATTATCAACCAAACGAGATTAAGTTAGGTTAAATTGTGATATTAGATGAGTTAAAATCTGAAAAGTAAAGAAAAACTGAGTTCCATGAAATTTACTCAAAATACTTGAGTAGTTCATGAACTACTCGAGTGGTTCATGTAAAAATACTCGAGTACTTTAAGGAATACTCGAGTCGTTCATCACTTTTCCAGAATACTCGAGTCTTTCTCTAAATACTCTAGTCTTTTTACTGCAACAACACCAGTTTTCTGCGTTTTAAGCACCAATTCGTGATTCTCATACTTTTACTCCAATTCTGCACCAAACAGAAGTTATTTCACAAGTAATAAACATGTTGCATATATCAATTAACATCAAATTAACAGAAAACATGATCAAATCACAGAATTGCATAAAACACAGAAAATATCCATTTCAACATATGAATTTCATTTCTACTTGAATTTAAGTTCGCAAATCAATCTAGTGAGCATTATTAGGTCCAATTAAAGCTGTTTGAATACTAACACCATGGGTTTCTAGCCTCCAAGTCAGATTTCCATTTCAAACTTAAGTTGCCCATGAACCTCATATGGTTCCTATGAATTTAGCTTATTGATTATCATTCTAGTGATTAGGTAACTTCTCCCCTACCTTAGAGAAGCTAAAGGAATGATTGGTTGAGGAGAAAAGGGTCTGGATCAAGATTTGAGTTTCTGCACCGGTGCAAGACAGCTTGTACTAGCTGACTTTGGCCATTGATTTCACCATGAATAAGGCATGAAAAAGAACGAAATAAGTTAGCTTAAGCAACTAGGGAATGCTAACTTTAATTAGAAACAAGTTTGGAATCAGATGGGTTTCTGGATTTACCAAACCAATTCGAGAAAGAGAGGTTGAAGGTGCTGATTTGCACTCTGTTTTTCAGCTTTAGAACACCTAACTTTGAGGACTTGCAAATTCGATCTACAGGAAGCCAAAATGAGTGGTTCTTGATTCTAATTCAATATTGGAATTAGAACTCTGATTTGTGTTTTGGTTTCGAAGGAAATGAGTGAGAAATGAGAGAGAATGAAGTGATCAAAGTAAGCACTTCAAAACAGAGGCAATGAGAATGGGAATTCGGGTTTGCAAGAATTGAATGAGTTTCTAGCTTCCCCAAGCCTCTATTTATAGCCTAAGATTACCCACCTTCGAAGTAACGTCCAGCTCTGTGCTTGGAACCAAGGGAAAACGCGTTTTAGTTCGAAATTCAAATGAAAACCGACTTATAGACTTAGCACCACTGCTCGAACTACTCGAGTATTTTGGACAATACTCGAGTACTGCTGACGCACCAGCTTCAAAACACTCAGCAACATTACTTAATACTCGAGTCTCCCAACCAAATACTCGAGTATTCCAACTAAAAATTCAAATTTTCCTAACAGCTATTTACAATACTCGAGTCTTCCCCAAATACTCGAGTATTCTAACCAAAATCATAGAAATTAATATTTTATTCAATTAAAATAGTTTATTTTATTATTTATTTTATTTACTTTGTTTATTTTAAAATTTTTTGACTTTACATCCTCCCCTACTTAAAAAGGAATTTCGTCCCCGAAATTCGATTTGGAAAATAAAACTTATTCGAACAGATACGGGTACTCTTCCTTTATCCGCCCCAAGTGATGTCACTAGCATCACCCCGTTCGCAGAAAACCTTCATTAATCGGGATTTCTTTCCCTCGTAGCTGCTTACTTTTTCTATCTTCGATTCGCACAGGATCAGCTTCGAACGTCAGGTTTTCTCGCAAAGGTATCGTTTCAGATATGGCGAGTGTACTCTCCCCCACTTGGAATCGACATAGCGAACTTTTATTCGCTCCTAACCTTAAGGCAACCACTTTTGCAACCGACTTTGATGGATGCCAAATGGTGAAGGGTTATCGAAACGGGATCGATCCTAGGCACAAGGTCAATGGTAAGCTCAACTTTATGACAAAGGAATAAACTAAACACTCCTTTGGGAAAAGACTGTGGGTATTCACCGATTATAAGAATGGTTTCTAACTCGGTTTCTTCTTCTATAGACACTGAAACAGGCTTAGGTATTCTTTGAGTGTAGTCTATACGGATTTAGGATCGTAAGAAGAGAGAAAAAGATTAAACTTACCGTGGTAATCTACAACATTCTATCTATTCTTAGGGTCACATCTTAAGCTTTTCAGGGTGATTCTATCAAGTATAGCTATTTTACGAATAGGCTTGCCATGAATCTACTAATGAATTTGTTTGGAGTGTTCTTAGTAAAATCTAAGATTTGAAATTTCTAATTTCAAATAGATTGTATATTCTTTAGCAAAGGAAAACATAGGTGGATTTCAAAATCAACGTAATTCTACAAGGCAACGGTTCAAAAGACAACTAGCTTATGCTAAATCCCGACAAAGACTCAAAGACAACTAACTTATTCTAAGTCCTTTAACTGTCTGGCTTCGGTTCCTGCCATCGTGAAAACCTTGACGCTGGTATTGGGTTTGGGTGTCACACCGCCTTGGTTTTTATTCTTTTCTGGGCAGTACGAAGAGATATGTCCTAGTTTCCCACAGTTGAAGCAGGTTTTAGGTTGCGAGTTCCAACAAAACTTTCCACCATGGAACTTGTGATATTTATCACACCTTGGTATACTACCGTCTGTCGGTTTCTCCTCACTCTTCCTTCCTTGTCTGTGTTTATCGTAGGGACCCTTATTGTGGTCACTATGGTGGCGATTGTTCTTTTCACGATTACGGCGAGGACCGTAACCTTGCTGGCTACGCTGTTGTTACTCATACAGCATCTTTGGTTTGAGGTCGTCTTCGGTGACACGGCAGCGTTGCACCTGATTTGCAAAATGTCTGATGAACTGACCACTTACGAACGGCTTAATGTCAGGCCTTAAACCATTCTCGAAACGGACACACTTGGCATGCTCATCCGGGCGAAGCATGAAATATGGGGAATACTTCAACAGTTCTTCGAACTTAGCAGCATATTCCCCAACGGTCATAGCTCCTTGCTTCAGCTCTAGGAACTCAATTTCTTTCTTGTTCCTGATATCCTCAGGAAAGAACTTCTCGTAGAATTTTTCCACGAAAACTTCCCAAGTGATTTGTTTGTTCTCATGCTCCAAGGCTTGCTTGGTATACTTCCAACAATTATCCGCGGGACCTACGAGGACATAGGCAGCATAGGTAACTTTCTGCTCCTCATTGCATGGGATGGTTTGAAATATCTTCTCCAGTTCTTGGATCCAAATCTACGCTTCTTCAGGGTTAGCTCCACCGTGAAACTTTGGAGGATCGCATTTCCTAAAATCAGCTAGTCCCTTAAACTCAGACGGACCAGCAGCTTGCCTATTAGCCAAATGCTCCAAAATAGTCGCGATACGATTCAGGGATTCGTCGGTATGGCGAGCGTTTCTTGAGGCCAATACTACTTTATGCTAGTATTCAAAGATAACAGTTATATTTAAAACAAAACAATATATTCATATATTACATCCTACTGACTTAATCCTAATCTACCCATAACTCAATCCAAAGTTATCACAGCTTAAAGCATGTGTGGCCATATTCCCTAGGTTGAGAGTTTGAACCATTGCTTTGATACCACTAATGTAACATCCCGACTCTCTAACTTTGATTTATTTGTTTAATGAAAATAGAGAATAATTTTTCGCAAACGATTTTCAAAACTTTATCATTCAATTTCATAAGCAATTCTTCAAGTATTATCAAGTGCGGAAGCAAAGTAACAGAATTGAGTTGAAATAACAATACACAATAGTTCAAACCAATTATTTTAATAGCAATTAGACTCTGAGCTACTTAAGACACTAATCGTAACCCAGAGCATGGTTCTCTACTCCAATGGTCGGGAAGGGAATCTCATATCCCTTGTCGTTCTCACTCCCCTTCTGTAAAAAGAGAACCTTCATTACCTACAAGGGCAACAAGGGAGTAAGTGATAGCTAATCACGTTAAATCGAATGATAAAGAACATTGGCTAAAAACAACAAACACAAATATTCAAATAATAACAATTTCCATCATGCATATACACATGTCAAACCCTTTTTATTCAAGCAGTTAATCTTATGGTTAATGGCATGATGCATGCTAATCTCCACAATTCTCGGGGCATCACAATTTGGAGGTGGTAGGACTTACGAGCTTCCTTCGCTCTGCACTCATGACTTACGAGCCTCGCTCTGCATAGGACTTACGGGCTTAGCCCTGCACTCACGACTTACGGGTTCCCATCTCCCGGCGTACCAATATAACAGGGAAAATCCTCACAAACTGGAGCAATCAATGCATGAATGCAATCATAATTCATTACCAATCCTCATTATCGATTCATCATTATTTCTAACAAGGACATAGTCCATCATTCTATCTTTAAATCCATTAATCTCATCTTTAACTTTTCTTTTAGCTGGTGCTGATGCTTTCCCAAAAATGCCATCAGCGGCATAGCCACTTTGTGATGGGATTATTCATTTCCGTTTAACCGTTTCAAGAAAAGTCCATCAGCGGCCTAGCCACTTTGTGATGGTTTTAGAGTCAGTATTTAACTAATTAATTAGTAACCCATCGGGGCATAACCTCCTATTGATGGTTATTGTAACGACCCCATTGGGACTCCTATAGAAAAATATCAACCAAGTGAATAAAGACTTTCACTGGGACATCCATAGGATAAATATCAACCAGATGGGTGTACGCACTTCCGTTGGGACTCCTGTAGGGAAATTATCAACCACTGAATAAAATTCCAGTAGGACACCTCCAGGATGATTATCAACCAAACGGGATTAAGTTAGGTTAAATTGTGATATTAGATGAGTTAAAATCTGAAAAGTAAAGAAAAACTGAGTTCCATGAAATTTACTCAAAATACTCGAGTAGTTCATGAACTACTCGAGTGGTTCATGTAAAAATACTCGAGTACTTTAAGGATTACTCGAGTCGTTCATCACTTTTCCAAAATATGTTGGAAGTCAAGCTAGTGTTGGAAGACATGCTTCAAACTCTCTTATGGACTTCAAGTATATTTCAAGATGATGTTTTGATGATAACAAACCAACTCAAGTTCATGCTCAAGAGTTTCATTCAAGTTCAAGATTAAAGATTCAAGCATGGCATAACCTTTTCCTTAGATCATTTGTAAGGTAATGAAGTTTCTATTCTTTATGAGTTTACAAAAGCCAATAAGTTTTTCATTTTAAAAGAGAGAAGAAGAAAATGTGTTTTTCATGAAAAGTTGTTTTCTATCTTAGTTTTTGAGAAAATACTTGATGTTACAAAACTCTGTATATTTTTATGTATGCAAGAGAGAGTAATCGATTACCTGCCCAAGATAATCGATTAACTTTGTTGCATCATAGAAAAATCACAGAAGTTGTAATTGATTAAATGAATCTTGTTAATCAATTAGTTTCTCATGGGAGTAATCTATTATCTGGCTCAAGTAATCGATTAATTGTTGCATCATATATTTTTCAGAGGCTTAGTATTCGATTACAGACTCTGTAGTAATCGTTTACATGATGTTGCATCATATGCATAACAGAGACTCAGTAATCGATTAATTGTTTAGTGTAATCGATTAAATGAGTTGCATCATACATTGAACATGAGTGGTGTAATTGATTAATCATTGTTGGTCTAATCGATTACTTGATTTTCAAATGAATTTAAGAATTTCTATTTTTGAAGGAATAATCGATTACCTTCAGAAAGTAATCGATTACTTCAAGTTTTATTGAAAAACGTGTAAGAATCATTTTGATTATTTCCTGATTTGTTTTTATATAAAAGATTCTGATTTATTTTATAAAATTCGAAAATGATTTTAAATTTGAATTATTTCCTTTTTCGTTTTAAGAATCAAATCTTTATTTTATTTCATAAATCGTTTTGATTTAGTTTTGATTTTAAAACTTATTTCAAATCTTATTTTATTTATTTTTGATTTTTTTTACTTATTCTAAATCTTTTTGATTCTAAAATGTTTTTCTATTTTAAAAAGATATTCACTCCAACATTCAGTTAACAATTTTTTTCATTCACGCTTTTCATCTTTTCTGATCACACGTTTCTCTCTTCTTCTCTAATCTTCTGATTTTCACGTTCATACTTTTGGAAGAACAAAAACCTTATTGGCTGAGTAACTTTTAGAGAAAAAGCACTTCATTATCATTAGAGCATATTGTTGTATCTGTGTTGTTGAGAACACACATTGCTATTGTAATCACTCTCTTATTCTCTGTTTTGAAACCTTAGTGGTTAGGGAGAGAATCCCTTAGTGGACGTTTGATACGTCGTAGGGTGAGGAACCCTGCTGTGTGATTTGAGGCCCCTAGCGAACGGAGGTTTCTAGTAGTGTGCGGGGTGCTCTTGGTTGTAATAGGGTGCGGCTCTATTGCTGGTTATAGAACTCTCAAGCGGGTCGCTTGGGGACTGGACTAGGCCTTTCGACGGGAAGGCTGAACCAATATAAAATTCACCGGTGCAAGCTTTTCTATCCCTATCTCTTTATTTTCCGCTTATTTCGATTATTTACGTTTCCGCGCTACTCAATTTATTTTATCTATCGTTTTCGCGATCCGTTTCAAACGCTTAATCTCTCCATCTCAAAACAATTTTTTAATTTGTAAAGGATTTCACAATACATTAATAAAACTCGATTCACCCCCCCCCCCCCCCCTCTCGAGATTTTGAGGCCAAAACCAACAATTGGCATCAGAGCTAGTCTCTTGTGTTAAGACTTAACTGTCTCAAGAGTATGGCTTCAAACTCTCTGTTTGGTGGTGAAGGGAGTTCTATTAACCGTCCTCCCATGTTTGATGGGGTAGGGTATGCGTATTGGGAAGCCCGTATGAAAATTTTTATTCAAGGAGTTGGATTAAAAGTTTGGGATGCCGTCATAAATGGTCCCTATGTTCCTACCTATGTGGTTAATGATAACACCGTCGAAAAGCCTATGGCTGAGTGGACGGAGGAGGAGGAACGTAGAGTCTAGTATGGCCTGAAAGCGAAAAATATTATAACATCTGCTTTGAGCTATGATTAGTTTTTCAGGATATCGACATGCGAGAATGCTCAAAAAATGTGAGATACGCTAGAAGTCACGCATGAAGGTACAATTGAGGTGAAAAGGTCGAGAATCAATACTCTGACTGGTGAATACGAATTATTCAGAATGAAAGATGGAGAATCAATTCAAGAGATCCAAAAATGCTTAACAATGATTGTAAATCAGCTAACGACATTGGGGAAGAAATTCACCAATGAGGATCTCATCAACAAAGTTCTAAGGTGTTTAGGAAGAGAATGGCAACCCAAAGTGACGACGATTGCTGAATCAAGAAACCTTTCAACTATGACGCTGGCAACTCTCTTCGAGAAGTTACAAGATCATGAAAGTGAATTAAAAAGATTGGCTCAACATGAAGAAGAGAACAAGAAGGTTAAAAGTCTGGCATTCAAGGTTGAAGCACCAGCAACAGAAAGTGACTCGGACAAAGAACTGTTAAATGATGAACGCATGGGTCTGTTGGTCAAAAAGTTCGAGAAATTTTTGAGGAAGAAAAACTTCAATAGAAGGGACAACAAGAAGAGTGGAGGGTCATCCATTACATGTCATGAGTGTGGCAAGCCTGGTCACATCAGAGCAGACTGCTACCAGCTGAAAAGAAAAGAAAATTCAGAAAAATGCACCTCAAATTCAAAGAAAGGGAAGCAAGCGTATTTGGCGTGGCTAGACAACGAAGGAAGTTCGGATGAGGATTCAGACGAACAAGAGGAGACTGCCAACATATGTTTGATGGCTCACGGAGACGAGGTAATTTCTGAACTCAACTTTTCTTATGATGAATTACAAGAGGCTTTTGAAGAATTACACGAGGAGTCGATGAGGTTATCCATATTGATCTCTTTATAAAAGAAAAATTCAGCTTCTCTTTTAGAAAAGAATAAAAATCTTATTAAAGAAAATAGATTTTTGAAAAATCAAAATAAGGAGCTGAATTTGACTTTGAAAAATTCTTCAAACACCCCGAGTAACGAAGTTAAATTTAAAGCTAGTTCTTCTTCTTATAAATTCTGCGAGGACCTTGTTAAAGAAGTAGAAGATTTAAAAGAAACCCTTGCAAAATTTACGAAAGGTAGAAATACTTTAAATTTAATGCTAGGGAGACAAAAATGTTTCTTTAATAGAGCGGGTTTAGGATATCAACCCGGTAGGCATCAAAAGAAATTAAGTACCATGTTTGTCCCTGCTAGCAATCATAAGAAACCTTTAATTATTTGTCATATTTGTGGTAAAAAGGGCCATGGTGCACATAAATGCATACACCGAAAAGTGAAGTTCGTTAAATCGAACAATGAAACTAAAAGGTGGCATGATTTAAACTATGGCTATACTAACGCTCAAGGACCCAAAAAGATATGGGTATCTAAAAAGAAACCTTGAATTCTTTGCTTGTAGGTTACTCCGGAAGAAAGAAAATCGTGGTGGTACTTGGACAGCGGATGCTCAAAACATATGACTGGAGATATATCTAAATTTTCGCATCTCGTTCCAAAGGACCAAGGACATGTGACTTTCGGAGATAACAATCAAGGAAAGATTCTCGGAGTCGGTAAAATTGGTACACCTCCTAACCCTTGCATTGATAATGTTTTACATGTTGAGGGCCTAAAACACAATCTGCTAAGTATTAGTCAGTTGTGTGATAAGGGCAATAAGGTTATTTTTGATTCTGATAGATGTATTATCGAGGGTAAAGTTGATAATCTTATTAAGCTAATTGCTCGCAGGATAAACAATGTTTATGTTATTGATTTTAACTCAATACCCTCAAATGATGCGAAATGTTTATTGGGCAAAGAGGATGAATCGTAGCTATGGCATCGTAGAATAGGTCACATCCACATGGCTCATTTAAATAAATTTTCTTCTAAAAACTTAGTAGTTGGTTTGCCAAAGCAAAATTTTTCTATTTCTGAAAAATGTGATCCTTGTTCAAAATCAAAACTAACAAGGGCATCTTTTCCTTCTAAAAATCTGATTTCAACTCAAAAGCCCTTAGAACTTTTACATATGGATCTTTTTGGACCTTGTCAAACAAAAAGCTTTGGTGGCAACTATTATTGTTTAGTTATTGTGGATGACTATTCTAGGTATACATTGACGCTTTTTATTACTCATAAAAATGACGCATTTCATGAATTCAAAAAGCTAGCCAAGATTATTCAAAACCAATTGCATTTGAGCATTGCATCCATTAAAATTGATCATGGTGGAGAATTTGTAAATCATCTTTTTGAAATATTTTGCGAAAAACATGGAATTAAACATTATTTTTAAGCTCCAAGAACTCCTGAGCAAAACGGGGTTGTGGAGAGGAAAAATCGTTCATTAAAAGAGCTTTCAAGAACAATGCTTAATGACATGAATTTGCCTGCATATTTTTGGGCCGATGCAGTGAGTACAGCTTGCTATGTTATGAACCGTGTTTTGATTAGGCCTATTTTAAAGAAAACCCCCTGAGCTGTACAAGGGGAGAAAACCAAATATTTCCCATTTTCGTGTTTTTGGATGTAAATGTTTTGTGCATAATAATTGTAGAGAAAACCTAGGAAGTTTTGAGGCTAGAGCTGATGAGAGCATATTCCTTGGATATTTTGTTTCGAGCAAAGCATATAGGATTTACAATAAATCTCGTAATACTATTGAAGAATCTATTCATGTATCATTTGATGAATCCAATCCCAGAAAGTTGGGAAAGGTATCTGTTAATGACATTTCAGGTATCCTTGGAGATCTATTCATTGATGAGGATGAGGAGCCAAATGCTAAAGGAAAGGATCATTCCGAAAGCAATGAAAAATCAGTTGAATCAGTTGAGGAGAAAAATCAAGAACAATCCATGGAGCTCAACGCTGATTTGCCTAAGGAATAGAGAACATCGAGGCACCATCCCATTGATCAAATCATAGGTGACATCACAAAAGGTGTAAGTACTCGCAATTCTATTAGCAATCTATGTAACTACTTTGCATTTGTTTCTCAAGTGGAGCCAAAGAATATTTCTGAGGCTACGCTTGATGAGCATTGGCTTTTGGCAATGCAAGAGGAATTAAACCAGTTCGAAAGAAATCAGGTTTGGGAACTTGTTCCTAGGCCCGAGTCTCATCCGATTATTGGAACTAAGTGGATTTATAAAAATAATCTCGATGAGGCTGGTTTAATTGTTTGAAACAAAGCTAGGTTAGTTGCACAAAGTTACAACCAGGAAGAGGGGATAGATTATGAGGAAACATTTGCCCCTGTTGCTAGGTTGGAAGCCATTAGACTGCTTTTAGCTTTTGCATGCATTTTAGATTTTAAATTATATCAGATGGACGTAAAGAGTGCCTTTCTAAATGGTTTTATAAATGAAGAAGTTTATGTGTGACAACCTCCCGGCTTTGAAAATTATGAACACCCGGATTATGTTTATAAACTGAAAAAGGCTTTGTACGGACTCAAACAAGCTCCAAGAGCGTGGTATGACCGTCTTAGCAAATTTTTATTAGAAAATAATTTTGAAAGAGTTGAAGGTTGATAACACGCTTTTTATTAAAAAGAAAGGAAAGAACATTCTTTTAGTTCAAATTTATGTAGATGATATTATTTTCGGTGCTACTAATGAAACCCTTTGCAAGGATTTTTCGAGTATGATGGAGGAAGAGTTCGAGATGTCTATGATGGGTGAGCTGAACTTTTTCCTGGGATTGCAAATAAAACAAGCAAAGAATGGGATTTTCATTAGCCAAACAAAGTACTGCAAGGAACTATTGAAAAGATTTGGCATGGATAAGGCCAAGGCAGTAGCAACACCAATAAGCACATCTTGCTATCTGGACAAAGATGAAGGAGGTAAATCCGTAGAAATCTCTAAATATCGAGGTATAATCGGATCCCTTCTCTATTTAACGGCAAGTAGGCCAGATATAATGTTTAGTGTTTGTTTATGTGCTCATTTTCAAGCGAATACAAAAGAAACGCACATGGTTGCTGCCAAACGTATAATGAAATATCTGTCTGGCACAACTGATATGGGTTTATGGTACCCCAAAGGTTCTTCGTGTAACCTTGTTGGGTATTCTGATTCTGACTTTGCTGGGTGCAAAGTAGATAGGAAAAGCACTAGCGGCACTTGTCATCTTCTTGGCAATTCTTTAGTATCATGGGCTAGCAAGAAATAGTCGTGTGTAGCCCTATCCACAGCTGAGGCTGAATATGTCGCTGCGGGTAGCTGTTGTGTGCAAATCTTATGGTTGAAACAGCAACTCCTAGACTTCGGTGTAAGTCTAGATCACATTCCCATAAAATGTGATAATACCAGTGCTATTAGTATTACCAAAAACCCAGTGCAACATTCTCGTACTAAGCATATTGAGATTCGTCACCATTTTATACGTGATCATATTCAAAAGGGTGATTGTATCATTGAGTATGTTGATACTTCGCGGCAGTTGGCTGATATCTTTACGAAACCGCTTCCAAAAGAAAATTTCTCTTTCATTCGTAGAGAAATTGGTTTAACTTCTGCCTCTCACCTATTTTGAGTATGTGATTTTTTTTATCTCTCTTGTTATTATTGATGCGTCATCTCAGTGTTTCAGGGGGAGATTTCATATTCTTTTTGATGATTACAAAAGGGGGAGAGATATTCTGATATTTTGATACAAGGGGAAAGAATCTCTGAAGATGCAAATTTGAATTGATATATATTTTATCCATCAATACAGGGGGAGATGCTACAAGATGCTATGAATCGTTATAATTCTTATTTATTGTTCTAAGGAAGGTTATTGTTATATATATATATATATATATATATATATCTGTGTGTGTGTGTGTTTTTGCTTGTATAACACTTGTGATGCAGATAGTAAAAAGCATATCAGAATTGTTGTTTGTCATCATCAAAAAGGGGGAGTGTTGGAAGTCAAGCTTGTGTTGGAAGACATGCTTCAAACTCTCTTATGGACTTCAAGTATATTTCAAGATGATGTTTTGATGATAACAAACCAACTCAAGTTCATGCTCACAAGTTTCATTCAAGTTCAAGATTAAAGATTCAAGCAAGGCATAGATTAGAAACCTTTTCCTTAGATCATTTGTAAGGTAATGAAGTTTCTGTTCTTTATGAGTTTACAAAAGCCAATAAGTTTTTCATTTTAAAAGAGAGAAGAAGAAAATGTGTTTTTCATGAAAAGTTGTTATCTATCTTAGTTTTTGAGAAAATACTTGATGTTACAAAACTCTGTATATTTTTATGTATGCAAGAGAGAGTAATCGATTACCTGCCCAAGATAATCGATTAACTTTGTTGCATCATAGAAAAATCAGAGAAGTTGTAATCGATTAAATGAATCTTGTTAATCAATTACTTCTCATGGGAGTAATCGATTACCTGGCTCAAGTAATCGATTATAATTGTTGCATCATATATATTTCAGAGGCTTAGTAATCAATTACAGGCTCTGTAGTAATCGATTACATGATGTTGCATCATATGCATAACAGAGGCTCAATAATCGATTAATTGTTTAGTGTAATCGATTAAATGAGTTGCATCATACATTGAACAGGAGTGGTGTAATCGATTAATCATTGTTGGTCTAATCGATTACTTTATTTTCAAATGAATTTAAGAATTTCTATTTTTGAAGGAATAATCGATTACCTTCATAAAGTAATCGATTACTTCAAGTTTTATTGAGAAACGTGTCAGAATCATTTTGATTATTTCCTGATTTGTTTTTATATAAAAGATTCTGATTTATTTTATAAAATTCGAAAATGATTTTAAATTTGAATTATTTCATTTTTCGTTTTAAGAATCAAATCTTTATTTTATTTCATAAATCGTTTTGATTTAGTTTTGATTTTAAAACTTATTTCAAATTTTATTTTATTTTGTTTTGATTTTGTTTTACTTATTCTAAATCTTTTTTATTCTAAAATCTTTTTCGATTTTAAAAAGATATTCACTCCAACATTCAGTTAACAATTTTTTTCATTCACACTTTTCATCTTTTCTGATCACACGTTTCTCTCTTCTTCTTCTCTAATCTTCTGGTTTTCACGTTCATACTTTTGGAAGAACAAAAACCTTATTGGCTGAGTAACTCTTAGATAAAAAGCACTTCATTATCATAAGAGCATATTGTTGTATCCGTGTTATTGAGAACACACATTGCTATTGTAATCACTCTCTTATTCTCTGTTTTGAAACCTTAGAGGTTAGGGAGAGAATCCCTTAGTGGACGTTTGATACGTCGTAGGGTGAGGAACCCTGCTGTGTGATTTGAGGCCCCTAGCGAACGGAGGTTCCTAGTAGTGTGCGGGGTGCTCTTGGTTGTAATAGGGTGCGGCTCTATTGCTGGTTATAGAACTCTCAAGCGGGTCGCTTGGGGACTGGACTAGACCTTTCGACGGGAAGGCTGAACCAGTACAAAATTCACCGGTGCAAGCTTTTCTATCCCTATCTCTTTGTTTTCCGCTTATTTAGATTATTTACGTTTCTGCGCTACTCAATTTATTTTATCTATCGTTTTCGCGATCCGTTTCAAACGCTTAATCTCTCCATCTCAAAACAATTTTTTAATTTGTAAAGGATTTCACAATACATTAATAAAACTCGATTCACCCCCCCTCTCGAGATTTTGAGGCCAAAACCAACAGAATACTCGAGTCTTTCTCTAAATACTCGAGTCTTTTTACTGCAACAGCACCAGTTTTCTGCATTTTAAGCACCAATTCGTGATTCTCATACTTTTACTCCAATTCTGCACCAAACAGAAGTTATTTGAGAAGTAATAAACATGTTGCATATATCAATTAACATCAAATTAACATAAAACATGATGAAATCACAGAATTGCATAAAACACAGAAAATATCCATTTCAACATATGAATTTCATTTCTACTTGATTTTAAGTTCGCAAATCAATCCAGTGAGCATTATTAGGTCCAATTAAAGCTGTTTGAATACTAACACCATGGGTTTCTGGCCTCCAAGTCAGATTCCCATTTCAAACTTAAGTTGCCCATGAACCTCATATGGTTCCTATGAATTTAGCTTATTGATTATCATTCTAGCGATTAGGTAACTTCTCCCATACCTTAGAGAAGCTAAAGGGATGATTGGTTGAGGAGAAAAGGGTCTGGGTCAAGATTTGAGTTTCTGCACCGGTGCAAGACAACTTGTACTAGCTGACTTTGGCCATTGATTTCACCATGAATAAGGCATGAAAAAGAACGAAATAAGTTAGCTTAAGCAACTAGGGAATGCTAACTTTAATTAGAAACAGGTTTGGAATCAGATGGGTTTCTGGATTTACCAAACCAATTCGAGAAAGAGAGGTTGAAGGTGCTGATTTGCACTCTGTTTTTCAACTTTAGAACACCTAACTTTGAGGACTTGCAAATTCGATCTACAGGAAGCCAAAATGAGTGGTTCTTGATTCTAATTCAAGATTGGAATTAGAACTCTGATTTGTGTTTTGGTTTCGAAGGAAATGAGTGAGAAATGAGAGAGAATGAAGTGATCAAAGTAAGCACTTCAAAACAGAGGCAATGAGAATGGGAATTCGGGTTTGCAAGAATTGAATGAGTTTCTAGCTTCCCCAAGCCTCTATTTATAGCCTAAGATTACCCTCCTTCGATGTAACGTCCAGCTCTGTGCTTGGAACCAAGGGAAAACGCGTTTTGGTTCGAAATTCAAATGAAAACCGACTTATAGACTTAGCACCACTGCTCGAACTACTAGAGTATTTTGGACAATACTCGAGTATTGCTGACGCACCAGCTTCAAAACACTCAGCAACACTACTGAATACTCGAGTCTCCCAACCAAATACTTGAGTATTCCAACTAAAAATTCAAATTTTCCTAACAACTAGTTACAATACTCGAGTCTTCCCCAAATACTCGAGTATTCTAACCAAAATCATAGAAATTAATATTTTATTCAATTAAAATAGTTTATTTTATTATTTATTTTATTTACTTTATTTATTTTAAAAATGTTGGACCTTGTATGGATTAAAGCAAAGAACGAGAATGTGATAAAAGATGGAATGAAAGAGAAGAAATATGACTGAATAATGAGAATAAAGAGAAGAATGAGAATGTGATAAAAGACTAAGGATTGGGTATGCGGTTGCCTAGACCAAGGAAGTACGCCCGGGGGCGCATTGATTGCGTAAGACGCACATGTAGTTGTGCGCAGTGGTAAGACGCACATGTAATTGTGCGCGGTGGTGGGTTCGCAAACCCTAAAAGAGGATTAATTGTGTTATGTGTATTCCAGGCCAAGTAAGTACGCTCGGGGGCACATTGGTTGCGTAAGACGTACATATAGTTGTACGCAGCAGTAAGACGCGCATGTAGTTGTGCGTAGTGATGGGGTCACATAACCTTACTAAAACTTGCAGACCTGGTCTAGGGACACCAAACCAAGTAAGTACGCCTGGGGGCGCATTGGTTGCGTAAGACGCACATGTAGTTGTGCGCAGCGGTAAGACGCACATGTAGTTGTGCACAGCGGTAAGACGCACATGTAGTTATGCGCAGTGGTGGGTCCGTAGTACCTTAATTATGGCTTTGTGGAATCCAAACCAAGTAAGTACCCCCGGGGGCGCAGTGGTTGTGTAAGATGCACATGTAGTTGTGCGTAGCGGTAAGACGTGCATGTAGTTGCGCGCAGTGGTGGTATCGCAAAGACTTAAAGAGTAAAAGCCTTAAAGCAAGAAGAAGAAAGTTGAGCGAATACCCAAATGTAGAGCAAAAGAGGATTAGGATTAAAATGTCCAAAATCGATAATGAAATGATAAGTGTTAGTGTTTGAAATAATTGGGATATGAATTGTCTGATATTTATGTGATTTGTAACACCCTGATTTAGTAACTTGAATATCTTTTTATTTAGTAAAAATCTAGGAATTTTTTTTTTCATTGGTGACGTGGACATAAGTTCACCTTCACAAAACATTTTTTTTCCTTTTGCAAAAACATTTTCGTTATAGAAATAAACCATTTCTGTCCACATCACCCTCAAGTTCCAAATCGACATGTTACCAACATCACGCTTTGAAACTCTTTATTTCATTTTCATAAAATGTTTCGTTTTACAAATAGTATTTCAAATCCGGTCACATTTATCAGAGTAATAAAATATTCAAAACATACGTCCTCATATATTGGTTACATCATGGTAGAGCCATTCCTTTTTTAGTACATCTCAAGATAGTGCTTTACATATTCAAACATAAATAAAACCTATACTATGGGATACCACTAGCACTGACACTCCTGATAACTCCTATGACTCCTCTGCGTCTTCAAATATTTCTTTGTCATCATCGGGAAATGTTGGATTCATCGTGAACTCTTGATCTGTCAGCACGAGCCTACTCATCATGTCCATCAAGTCCAATCCTTCAAGCGTGAACAGTGGACCAGTGACCTCCACACTGATGGGTCCACTCCATCTCCAGCCAACCGGAGTCAACTGCCAACTTCCATCGTCCAATGGGTTCACACAGATCTTGATGTTATACGCCATCTACGCTGTGTGGTATAGAATACCAGCAGAAGAAATAGGGTAGGAGAGAGAGTGAGCGATCCCAAATGATTTCTCGTCGATGAGTGGAATTACAATCGGCAAAGCATTAAGACAAGCTAAGCACACAACAATATATATATATCAAATAACAAATCACACAACATAATTCACCTCATCATCATTATCAAAATTATTACCATTGTACCGGGATACTTTTGTTCATGTCATTCTTTCTTCCTCATTCACATTCATTTCTCATTAACTGTTTCTCGACGCCACATCGCATTTTCTAATCGTAACAATGTCACATCCTTAGTCTTATCCATACGTTCTTGCCACTCACACTTTTCCATTTTCCTTTCTTAATCTCTTATCCCAACGATCCTTTTTAATAATTTCATCTTTCTTTATTAAGTCTTATCAAGCGCATCAACGATGACAGGGAAATTAAGGAACTGTCATCAAGGAGTTAGTTAGCACATATACATCTCCTCCAATCCTCCCAAGCCTAGTCGGAAGCAAACAGGAGTATAGGAACCTTAACCCACGTCGGTCGAACAGCCAAGAATCCAACAACATTTGTATTTGTCGAAGCCACAACCGCACAGGCCGGCCATCATGACAATTAACATTTTACGTGACATCGCAAGGGCCCAACACCAATCGACTGCCCGCCTTATTCAGGTTCCCTCTCATTGTTCCAAATTTGATCAAGGGGGCGACATTACTTTTCTAGTACCGGGTGCAGAACACGCTACGATCCCTTGGGTATTAATCCCCGATCACATATAGACTCGTTCTGCCTAGAAAAGCACTCTAGGTTACTTGACGTTTCACCGTCATCACCCTCCCCTATCACAATCACTCACCTGAGTATCCGCAGATAAATAGGGTATCTTCCTCTCCACTACTTCACACTAAACTCGTCGTGTTATTCAATGTCTTTTAAAGTTTTATTAATATTTTATTTAATCCTAAGTTCAGACGAGTCACCCTTGTTCATCCCTTCGATGAACCTCGACCTCTAATCGCAGCTTTCACATCAACACTTTCTCGATGTTTCGAAGTTGTCACGATCATTGATCACGTCGGGGAGTTCCTCAACCCAGCAAACACGTCACGTCAATCGTTCATCTTGAAGAATTCCTCCAGCAGGTACACATTCCGCTAGTCCCTTCACTGCTCATCACGTTCGCATCTCGAATTCCAATCATATTAGACTTATCATTCCTTTCCAAGACTTGTCAACACATCACATCATTACTCAAAATCCTTTTCTTTCATCATTTAATTAAATATCATCGCATTATTCTTATCAGCCTCATTATTACTTTTTCATAATTTCCATTGCCTCACTTATTCCCCATCATAGATTTATCAATCATTTCACCAAGTTCCAGACATTAACATTTTCATCATATATAAAATATTCATCGTGCATAATTAATAAAAGTAAATCATATCATCATGACATATTAACATCAATAACATCATGCATTATAGGGTGCGTGGTCCTAGTCCCCGTCGTACACGTGGCCACACAGACAAACAATTTGCCACGATACTACTGACTCAGAGACCACTAAGTTCCGATCTTTGAGATGATACGGAACATCTTAATATTTACCTAAATACCACAGTGTCTGGGGAAAGCCCCTCTCTCACCTTAAATCCAGCAATACTTGTCAGAAACTGTCGCGGTTCTTCCGACCGTCACCTGCTCCAATTTCCCGACTTAAAAATACTTGTTTAAAACAGGACACACAATTAATATAAAGTTATTTAATTACCAATCATACTTAATTATCAATTCACTTTGAAAACTTGTTTTAAATCTTTATTGGAAAATCATAAAAGAAACTTTACTTTCTTAAATCAAATCCAACTTTTGAACATACTTTAAATACTTCAAAATCTTTCTAAAACATTTAATAAAATACTTTAAATCAAATTCCTTAGTTGCTGGTCCATTCCGGACAGCCACGAATCAAAACCCGAAGACATCGAAAAATTCTAGTTTTTCAATCCAATTTTCTCTAAATCAAACACCTTTGAAAACTCAAACTTTAAATCACTTGCAAAGATTGTTAGAAATAGCACACAAATAAAATCAATGCTGGACAGCGAAGGAATAAACCAAAAATCGCTTTTTCGAAAAATCCGAAAACACCGTAAAATCGTTCTTTAAATCCCTTAATCACTCTTTTTGAAAGAAACACTTAAAACAATTTATTTTTCAAACACAACACCATGCAACAAAATAGGGCAGCAACCAATAAGCTTATCATATTCTAATTAAACCAACTCTTTTCAAAATCATTTCAAAGAATAGTACAAACCAAACACAACACTTAAATTAATTAGTTTACGATTTATTCTCACATAACCTAAATACAAATTCACACCATATTTATTTAAGCACATCAAAATGTCTTCCTATACGGTTCAGCCAAGTCGCCAAAATGTACAAAAGTTCATGCATAATTAAAAGGTACCAAATAAGGCATTCGCTCAAATACCGGAAAAGTAAGGAAGGCACAACTAAAAACAATATCAAATTAGTTCATTTAAATCCCAAAATTTACAAAACACAGACACATATACCAAAGTTCAACATATAAAATTTTTAGGTCATTCGAAAACTTTTAACTTAGGTTTCAAATTAGATTTTGCATAAAAATCCAAAGGTACTGTTGCTGACCTGAGACCAAAACACCACAATTAAAAATAGTAAATCAACTCCGAATTGCATGAAAATTTGTAAAATCCTTCCACAAATAGTCAAAAACATCTCCTAAAATTTTCAGATTATTTGGAGTTGTTTAAGTAATACTTTTTCAATTAAATTTGTCACTAGGTCTGAAAATCCTGAACCATTCGGTTCACTGTTTTGCTCTTATAAAAATTATTAAATCAACTTGTAAGAATTACAATCGGTGGGTGAAATAACAAGGAGACACTAGGAGAACACCTAGAAGGGGGGGGTTGAATAGGTGTTAGAGAAACCTTGAAAGATTTTCGAAAGAAACGAATCGAAACAATTAAAACAAATGATTTTTACACAAAGTTTCAGCCCTTAATCGATTAAGCAAGTTGATTAATCGATTAACCCTTGAAAAAAACAAGTTAATCGATTAAGCTGACCAATTAATCGATTAGTGCCTGAAAGCTTGCTTTTGGTTAATCGATTAACAACTTCAATTAATCGATTAATCACTGTTAAAACTGAAAAATCACTTTTCAATCGAATACGAAAATCAATCAATTAACACGTATGATTAGAGATTAAGAGGAATTGATTAACACCAATATTCTTATTGATTACCTAGGTTATGAAAATGATTTTCCCCAAATCAATTTGCACAATTAAGATTCAATTCAATCACTTATGAAAAATCAATATTTTCTAGGTTTTCAACCAAGAACATATGAAATGACTAGAATGTAAAGAGTTAAGGGAATAGAGATACTGCACAGAGATTTATCCTGGTTCACTCACAACCACCGTGAGCTACATCCAGTCCCCTCTTCAACCAAGAGAGATTCTTCACTATGAGGAATTAGAGTTCTCAAATTACAAGCAAATGCCTCTCAAGACTCCCTTCTTGATAGCCTCCAAGAGATACCACACTCTTGTCTTGCAACCCTATTGAATCTAATCTAACCTCTTCTCTTGCTTGTTGATATCCCCACAACAAGTCTTCCAATTTGCTTGTCACACAACAAGACTTCCAAATTCCTTGATGATACCTCACACCAAGGCTTCCAAATGCTTGTTAACACAACAAGACTTCCA
This sequence comes from Crotalaria pallida, assembly GCA_037953625.1. Lineage (NCBI taxonomy): Eukaryota > Viridiplantae > Streptophyta > Magnoliopsida > Fabales > Fabaceae > Crotalaria > Crotalaria pallida. Next base: position 97,349,444 of record CM075655.1, read on the forward strand.
AGACTTCTTTTGCTTGATGAACAACCACCAAGGCTTCCTTGTGTTGTAGAATGTTTGCCTCCTTGCAATGATTACAACCAAATTGAAAACAATAACAATCCTATGAATCTCTTTCAAGAACTATGAAAATATCAACATGAGAGATTCAAAGATTCTTGATCAAAGAATGTAAAAGTTGAAAGCTTTGATCTATGAAAGTGAGAGAGAATAGTGTGGCTTTGATCTATGTAAAATTGATATGAAAATGATGTTAGTTCAATCTAATAATTCACAAAGGTTAGGAAAAGGTTTATATAGAATACCCAAAAGTTAGGAAACTTAAAAACTGATTTTGAGAAGTGAAAAACGAATTTTAAAAACCAGTTTTGCAGGTGTTAATCGATTAACACATGGCTTAATCGATTAACCACTGTAACATGTGTGTTAATCGATTAACCTAACCCATTAATCGATTAGCCACAGGTAAATTCAATTAAAAACTTGTTTTCTCAAAACTAAACCTTTCCTTTCAAACCTTTAAGCCACCTATTGATTTTAGGTTAAGTGAAAACTCAAAATATAATATAATCATGCACTTGATAGAGATTCACTACCCTCTAAAGACTCTACCCAAACTCATTAAAATAAAAGACTCAAACTAAAGATATTACAATTAAATACAAATTGAATCTTCATGAGCTTGCTCTCCATCATTTGTTGTTTGTTGTTGTTTGATGAACTTCACACAACTTGAGCTTGATCAAAACACTTGTAGCTTTGTTCAAAACCTTTCTCATTATCAAAACATTCTCACTGGATCTAACAATCTCCCCCTTTTTGAAAATGACAAACATGTTTTGAATTTGTTTGAAGTTGTTGATGCTTGAACCATTTGATCACTTGGTGAGACTCTTGCTCCCCCTCAATAAATGCTTTTGACATTTGAAATCCATTTGAAATCCACTTGAATTAAGCTTGATTCTCCCCTATCACCAACAACTTTTCTCAACCTACATAAAAACAACAAAACAACCCTTTCTCCCCCTTTGGCATTATCAAAAAGTAATACATACCAATTGTAATGTAAAATTCTAAGCCAAAATAGAGAAATCAACATTCATTTCTTCACAACATTGATACTAAATAATCAATGATACCAAATGTAACTAAAGAACTATACTTTGAAATGTGATACCAATTAAAAAGAAATATGACAATGAAATATGATACCAATTGGAACTATAAAGTCATCACATCACTTAACAAAGTAAGATATCAATTGTAAAGAAATATCACAATAACAATAATAGCATGATGAACATCTAATGATCACTCAATGATATCAATTGAACTTTGTAGAAGTAATACCAATTGTAAATATCCAATAATATCATTTGTACCAATTTGTAGGACATTCTCTTGAGACTTGAAGAAGCAAATGAATGAATAATACTTGTAAGCCCTTTTTGCTCTTCAATCATACCTACAAAACAATCATGCTTTGCTTTTTGGTATCCAAATTTTCTTGGATCCATTTTTGTTAGTTAAGGGACTTTCACCCTTCTTAACCCAAACAAAAATTCCTTTAGGTATACCATGCACTTTAATATAACACACATTTGAAGTATGTCCATGAGTGCCAAAATAGAAACATGTTGGAGCATTTGAAAAATCAACTTTAGAAAAATCAACATTTCTATGAGACTTACTCTTAGCATTAGTATAACCCAAACCAAACTTGTTTGAATTTTCTCTTTGAAAATTTAACAATGTGCACAATTTAATATCACCACTTGTGAAACTTGCAAGCTTATTTTTCAAAATAGCATTTTCATCTTTAAGCAACTTGCAACTCTCACAATCAACCACAACATTCAATCTACTAGCACAATCACAAGAAGAACTAGCATATATGAGATCAAGAGTTTCATTTTGAAGATTAAGCTCATCAACTTGTTTTTGAAGTTCTAAAATCTCTTGTTGATGTTTCAAAATGAGCTTCTTCCTTTCAATGTTTTTCAAAGCTAGTTTCTTAAGATGTTCATGCATTTCTTCATAAGCATTATATAAAATTTCATATTTGGAAGAAATTTCGGATTTAGTTTCACTTACATTGCTATCCTCGCTTTGTTCACATGATTCATCACTTGAACTTTCTTCTTCATCTACTAGAGCTATCAAATTGAGTGTAGCGACTTCTTCATCATCCGAAGAACTACTTGATGTGCTTTTCTTTTCCTCTTCATCATCCCAAATGATGTATGCCTTCTTATGCTTTGAATTTTTCTTTTCTTTCTCCTTCTTCTTGAGATATTTAGAGCATGAGTATTTGAGATGAACGGGTTTTCCGCATTCATGGCAAACCACTCCTTCTTTTGTTGTCTTGGTCTTGTAGTGTGGGGGATTCTTCTCTTTACTTTTGTCTTTGTTCAACCTTCCTTTTCTCCTTAGAAGCTTGCTAAAATTTCTTAGTAGAAGTTTCATCTCCTCTTCATCAATGTCCGAATCAGAATCTTCACTATCATCATTATCGGAACTCTCTTCCTTTTTATATGAACTTTTGGCTTTGAGAGCAATTCCTTTTCTTTCTTTGTTCTTATCCAACTCTTCATGCATATGCAAACGTCCAAGCTCCATTTCATGTTCTTGAAGCTTTCCGAAAAGTGTAGCTAAGTCCATGGTGTCCAAGTCCTTTGATTCAACAATTGCGGTAACCTTAGGTTGCCATTCCCTACTTAGACATCTTAAAACTTTGTTAACAAGTTCATAATTCATGAAAGTTTTTCCAAGAGCAATGAGATGATTAATAATATGAGTAAAACGTTTTTGCATAATACATATAGATTCATTAGGCAACATACGAAACAATTCATATTCATGCATCAAAGAATTTAATCTAGCACGCCTAACTTCACTAGTGCCTTCATGTGTGACTTGCAAGGTGTCCCACATTTGCTTGGCATTATGACATTGGGAGACTCTAAATAGCTCATCATAAGATAAAGAGGAGGTGATGATATTCTTAGCTTTTAAATCATATTGAATTTTCTTTTTATCATCATCGGTCCATTTATCTTTGGGGGTAAGTTGAGATACACCTTCTACTTGAGTTGAGGGAATATGAGGACCATTCTCAATGGCTTCCCAAATGTTCATGTCTATGGCTTCTATAAAAATTCTCATTCTAACTTTCCAATAAGCATAACCCTCTCCACCAAACATAGGAGGGCAGCTAATTGATGCACCTTCACCACCCAAGGGATTCGTAGAACCCATTGTAGTTTCCTCAAGGATCTTAACAAAAAAGCTCTATGCTCGTGTCTTTCGACCGAGCTCTGATACCAATTGTAAGAACTACAATCGGTGGGTGAAATAACTAGGAGACACTAGGAGAACACCTAGAAGGGGGGGTTGAATAGGTGTTAGAGAAACCTTGAAAGATTTTCGAAAGAAACCAATCGAAACAATTAAAACAAATGATTTTTACACAAAGTTTCAGCCCTTAATCGATTAAGCAAGTTGATTAATCGATTAAACCTTGAAAAACACAAGTTAATCGATTAAGCTGACCAATTAATCGATTAGTGCCTGAAAGTTTGCTTTTGGTTAATCGATTAACAGCTTCAGTTAATCGATTAATCACTGTTAAAACTGAAAAATCACTTTTCAATCGAATACGAAAATCAATCAATTAACACGTATGATCAGAGATTAAGCGGAATTGATTAACACCAATATTCTTATTGATTACCTAGGTTATTAAAATGATTTTCCCCAAATCAATTTGCACAATTAAGATTCAATTCAATCACTTATGAAAAATCAATCTTTTCTAGGTTTTCAACCAAGAACATATGAAATGACTAGAATGTAAAGAGTTAAGGGAATAGAGATACTGCACAGAGATTTATCTTGGTTCACTCACAACCACCGTGAGCTACATCCAGTCCCCTCTTCAACCAAGAGAGATTTTTCACTATGAGGAATTAGAGTTCTCAAATTACAAGAAAATGCCTCTCAACAAGTCTTGCAACCCTATTGAATCTAATCTAACATCTTCTCTTGCTTGTTGATATCCCCACAACAAGTCTTCCAATTTGCTTGTCACACAACAAGACTTCCAAATTGCTTGATGATACCTCACACCAAGGCTTCCAAATGCTTGTTAACACAACAAAACTTCCAAGACTTCTTTTGCTTGACGAACAACCACCAAGGCTTCCTTGTGTTGTAGAATGTTTGCCTCCTTGCAATGATTACAACCAAATTGAAAACAATAATAATCCTATGAATCTCTTTCAAGAACTATGAAAATATCAACATGAGAGATTCAAAGATTCTTGATCAAAGAATGTAAAAGTTGAAAGCTTTGATCTATGAAAGTGAGAGAGAATAGTGTGGCTTTGATCTATGTAAAATTGATATGAAAATGATGTTAGTTCAATCTAATAAATCACAAAGGTTAGGAAAAGGTTTATATAGAATACCCAAAAGTTAAACTTAAAAACTGATTTTGAGAAGTGAAAAACGAATTTTAAAAACCAATTTTGTAGGTGTTAATCGATTAACACATGGCTTAATCGATTAACCACTGTAACATGTGTGTTAATCGATTAACCTAACCCATTAATCGATTAGCCACTGGTAAATTCAATTAAAAACTTGTTTTCTCAAAACTAAACCTTTCCTTTCAAACCTTTAAGCCACCTATTGATTTTAGGTTAAGTGAAAACTCAAAATATAATATAATCATGCACTTGATAGAGATTCACTACCCTCTAAAGACTCTACCCAAACTCATTAAAATAAAAGACTCAAACTAAAGATATTACAATTAAATACAAATTGAATCATCATGAGCTTGCTCTCTCTTCATCATTTGTTGTTTGTTGTTGTTTGATGAACTTCACACAACTTGAGCTTGATCAAAACACTTGTAGTTTTGTTCAAAACCTTTGTCATTATCAAAACATTCTCACTGGATCTAACACAACTCAATCCTTTCAAAATTTACAGAGAACTTCAAGACATGTTTAAGAAGTTACCATAAAAATTTCAAGTCATTTGAAATAGGTTAAGTTCAAAATTCTGTTCGATTTCAAATTATTAATAGGAAAATATGGAAATTGAAAAGAAAATAATGAAAACATTATGAATAAAGATACTGGAGAAGCAAGGTCTATTAATTAAGCGAAGGGTAAAAACATTCATCCCACTCATCAACAACAAGCCTAAATCTTTGTTAGCCTATGTAGTAGAAATCAACGATTTGTCCCTCTCTAATGCCAAAACAAAGTTGAAGATCTTCCCATGCAGATCCACCAACAAAAGCCAAATCGCTTTTGAGTTTGAAGATAACAACAATCTTACAACATCACCATCAGGGCAGTGACAAATCCAAGGCCGGCCTATTTCGTGCCCAAACGTCAATGCAAAATCGTGCATCACATTAAGGAAATAATGAGAAAAAAAAGCATGAGAAAAATTTAGAGTTAAAAATATAATAAACGTTAATTAAAAATTGAAAAGAAGAATGAAACTAGGCTTTTAGCACTGATAATTACTCTATGACCGAGCTGCTAGATAAAATAAAGAATAGAACTTGGATGTGGATCAAAGGAAAATTGAACAAGGGATGCATGTCTCTTTTTGAGTGGATCTCAAATCCATATCAAAGTCTTAAATCTTATTGCTCGTAGTCTAGTGTATGTTTATTTATGTTGGTTGGTCATGATTTTGTAATGGGATGGGGGTAGCTGTTGAATTCTTTGTATATGAGTTAACAATATGGGTTGGTGGGGATTATTCATGTATTGTTCAGTTTCTTTATATTTTGTTTCTTTATGGAGTTGGGTATATCCCTTATACTCCTGGTTTTCCCTCTTCTCTTAATTAAAATTTGTCTTATAAAAAAAAAAGAAAAATGAAACAATGTTAATATCTCCAACCGTGGATTCCTTGTTAATCATTGGACAATAATATGTGTATTCCATGTTAGGCATACAACCGTATGTAGAAATGAAGAAAATATAAAAGCAATAAACTTCAAACTGATATATATATATATATATATATATATATATATATATATATATATATATCACTACAAAAAAGCGGGAAAATTGCGACGGTTTATGGAGGTCTTAAACCGTCGCAAAATATATTTGCGGCGGTTCTCTAACTCACGCAGAACTGACCATCGGGAATCAAATTTTGCAGCGATTATGACAACGGCTGTAGAATTTTGACGCAAAATTTGCGACGGTTCAAAACTCCCGCAAATTGCAAATATGAAATTCCATTAAAAACAATTGCGACAGTTATAACCGTCGCAAGATGCCTATATATTTTTATAAAAAAATTGCGACAGTTTATAACCGCCGCAAAATGCCTGTTTATATTATGAAAACAATTGCGACAATTTTAATCGCCGCAAAATGCCTATTTCTATTTTATAAAAGCAATTGCGACTGTTCTTAACCGCCTCAAGTATATATACATTTGCGACAGTAAAACCATAAATTAAAGAAAATTTGAGTCAACAAAAAAATGGACTAGAATAAGGTGAAGCATTTAACTGTTTGTGACAAGGAAACAAGTAAAAAGGGAAGTCATATGCAGTAGTTTGAATGCCAGAAAGTCCAAAATGCTTGCTATTCCTAGCAAATACACGAGCAAGACTTGTGCACTAATAAGTTCGAAATAGATTGAACCAGGTTTGGATGAACCATACTCTACTCAAACACCACTTGAACCTAAGAGGTGCAAGGAGACTTGATCTGCTTATGCAGTCATAATAACAAGATGATAATTAAGAAAGAATTGAGAATTTTAATAGAGCTATTTTTTTATGCAGATTACCTTGTACCAAGTCAAGGGTTGATTCTTAGGTAAAGTAGATTGTGAATTCCATTGTCCAGCAACTGATGTTTATATAGTATTCTTTTCCTGTTCTTTCTTCACAACTGATGTTTTTATGCCTTTCTTTCTTCTTTCTTTGTCTGTGTATGGATGATTTCCAAAATCTAAAACTAGAACTCTAACATCAGAATCGCATGTTCCAATGACCAGCAATTTTTAGTCACTGGTGAAGAATAAACTACTCATAATTTTTCTGTGCTCAAATGTTTGGAAGGTCAAACAAAAAGCACCAGACTATTATCAACTTATATCAAAAGAGATGGTGATTATACTAATAACCAAACATATCAAACAAAATAATAAGAATATAAACCTGTAATTGAAATTAAACCTGTAATCTTCCTCTACTATCTGCATTAACACAAAAATAAAACCAAAGAAATATGATCTTCAATCCAATGATAAAATATCAAATCATTTATATTTGTAGAGTGCATTTATAGCAGATTGGTCAGAATCTACATTGTGATAAAGCATTTAAAGTTCTAACTTCTAACTACTAAAAATCAAGCAAAATTTCTCAGCAATTGATGAAACCAATCAACCAAGACATAATGAAAGCAACATACCTGCAAATTGCAATGAATTCCTTATCAGATTTTCAGATTGCTCAGTTTATTCATGATTATAAAAGAATGAGGAAGGCTAAGGTATGCAATCCTAGGAAACATGTTAGTTAAAGAACCTCTATGTTACCATCATATAGACATCAATATCTGGATCAGGTTTGATGTTTAACTCTTTTTCTCTTCTGGACAATTCTGCTAGCATGTCTGCAAAATGAAAAGAGTACATATAATATATTACACAGTCAAAATTTTAATCTAAGATGCCAGCTTATGTTTTCAAGTTTCAACATTAAATTTGATGAAACAATAAGCAAAAAAAAATATATATTCACGTTAGACTAACCATAACGTGACCCAACTCCTTGGCATCTTGCTGAGAAGGCCAAGGTTTCTCTGACAGTCAGTTCTCCAATATGAAGATCATTTTGACTGACATAAGCAGCGGTTCTCTGAGGTACAAACTCATTCATCCCATGACCATTGTATGTCACCTTTCCGGTGACCTGATCAAGAAGTCACGCTTTATTAGCAACAAATCCAAAATGCAAAAATAAAGCAGAACGAAGAACAACATGATTTGACAATTAAGCACCTAATCTTTTATACCTTTAATTTTGGATCAAATTTTCCAGCCAAGGCCAACAGGAGTGTAGTTTTTCCGGAACTTGGAGGCCCCAAAAGCAATGTCATTCTGGAGATTAGCAAATGGAAACATGTTACATTAGTTCCATTGGTCCTAGTTAATTATGATTTTCTCTTTAAAGATATATCTATAAATAGAACAGTTTTTGCACTGTACCTAGCAGGCTTCAGAATGCCACTGACATCTTGGAGAATATTTATATGTTGTTGATTTGGGTCCAATATATATAGATTTGAGCATTATTTGGACTTCCTTTTACTATGTATTTGGCTTATTTCTCTAGCAAATTTAGGAATTTTTATTAGATTTTAATTATTTTTAGTAGTTTAGGGTCCTTTGAACGTTTTGATCCGTTTGTTAGTGTTTCAGGTACTTTTTGGAGCTTAAATGGATAAAATATTTATGGACCTGAAAAGAGGACGAAAAGATCTTGCAAATAGAAAAAGAACGGAGCAAAACGGAGTCGGAGTAGGTCCCGCGCGCCTGAGGCGCGGGGACGGGTGTGCCTGAGGCGCGCCTGTGTGCAAAAGAACCAGTAACCAGACCTGCGCGCCTGGGGCGCGAGGTCGCGTGCGCCGGGGGCGCGCGTACCTGTTGGAGGCCCAATTGACCAGATTATGAACAAAATAGAAGAAGAGAAGTCTAATTTGGCTTCCTATCTTAGACTTGATCAGAAATTAGAAGATAAACATTGACCTTATCTATTAGATTTAATTAAGATTTATTTTAGGATTTGTTTTACTCTTTAAATAGAGGATTTGTAAATAGTTTTCAGGAGGTTTTGAGATCATAGAATTCAATTAGGATTTAGAGAGAGAGGTTAGTAACATCTATTGAGAGCAAGGAGGCAAGACACAAGGATTGAAGGTCTCTTGGAGAGTTAACCTGTATTGTCTATGATATGAGGTTTTCTCTTTGCTTCTGTTTTCTTTATTTCTATATGTGTAACTAAAACCTCTTGTTAGGAACATGGTGTAAATTGTATGATGTAACTTATTTTAATTTATGATTTAGTATTTTGCTGTTTTTAATTCATGCATTAATTGAGTTTTTATTACATAAACCCGCGCAATTTATGTTTTGGATTTCTTAATTCGCAACGGGAGTTGGGATTTTGAATAGGCCATGCAATTAATGGTATAATCAGTTCAAAATATAGGGATATAATTGGATGATTATATGGCTTTTTAATTCCCTTGTGCTGAATGGATATTTTCTTATATTGTAATTTGTTGAGGGATCAAGGATTAAATATATAGAAAATAAGGGTAATGTTAGAGACGTCTAACTATTGCTATTTGAGAGGAATGGTCCATGAATTGAAGGATAATTAAAGGAAAATATAAATCATAGTTAAAATAAGTGAATCATACAATGAAACCAAGTTCCTAACCTTTTTCTATTGCTTTCTATACATCTTATCTCCTCAATCTTCTTTTCTTATTTTACTATTATTATTCTTCTCCTTCTAAAACTCAATAACAAGTTGCACTAATAATTACGAATTGGTGGAAAGTTATTAGAAACAACTTCGATCCCTGTGGGACGATATTCGGTCTTCCAGACTATATTACTTGCTGACCTAGTCATCTTGCTAGTATATCAACAAGTTTTTGGCGCCTTTGCCGGGGATTTAAATTCGATTCTAATTTCTTTTCGGTACTTTTTGTAATTATTTGTGTAATTTGTACTTTCTCATGTATAACTATAGTTGTAATAGTGATTCAGATTGTGATAGATTTATTCCATATTATCCTTATCCTCCATACTATGTTGCACAAAATATAACTCCTAGGAAGGCCCAATGGGAAATAGATATAGAGATAATGAATCAACAGATTAATGATATGAAAAAGGAAAGATACTATTCTCAATTTTCTCATATGGAGCCTCCCCCTCCTAGTAAAACCCCAATGGAAATAGCTCTAGAGAGGTTGGCTCAAAAAGCTGAGGATTTTGCTAATGATCGCAAAAATAATTTTAGATTCCCTTGTGTTGAGCCAATTCCTCCCCCTGTGGAGAAAGAGTCATGGGAAATTAACCAAGAGAAATTAGCTCAAAAAGTTAGTAGTAGTGTTCAAGAAATTAATTTTATAAATGAAGAAAACAGAAAAAGTTTTGAGAACATAGAAATAGCACTTGAGCAAATTTCAAAATATTTATCTGAGGAGTCACAAGCATTATCAACAATTTTTGACTCTCCTAAAAAAGAGGAAGAAGTTGTGGTGATGGATGTGACCAATGATCAAATCCCTTTGGAGGAGCAAAAATCTGAAAAAGAAATTGTGCATGATAGGTTTGAGGAAGAGGATCAAAAAATAAAAATAGAAGGTTTGAAAATTGTAGAAAAAATTGAACCACCCTTGCATGAGGAATTTGTTGCTATAAAGAATTTTATTAAATCTAGTTCATGCTTGGGTGATTCAAAATTTTTCTATTATATTCAGCCTAAGTACTTTTATGAAAATTATCTAGAACAATCTGAATCATTATTAGGCAATGGGAAGGATGAGAAAGTAATCTTCCTGACTAATGGAGTTAACAACTTCATGATGGATGATGGAAGAAAAGATCACCCAAGGTCGTCCCCATGGGATGTGGGCATAACTCATTATTGTTGCATCACATGGGATTTGACCCATAGAATTTGGGACCCTGGTGGATTTGTTTTGTATATAAGCAGTAGTGTAGGTTTCAATTCTTAGGTAGTTTTACTAAAAAAAAAAAATTGTGGTACAGACCTCGTGCGCCCCAGGCGCACGCGGTCGCGCGCCTCCGGCGCGAGGGCTGCTACAGAGTTGGGGAGAATTTTTCTAGTTTCCCCAAATGGGTGCAAAAGTTCAGTTTTGGGGTCAAATTCTGGTTCTACCATCTTATCTCTTAGGATTAGATTTATTTTTATTTTTTTAGTAATAGATATTTTTTCATTTTATCTCTTAGGATTAGTTTTATCTTATCTCTTAGGATTAGATTTATTTTTTTTTATCATATTTTTTTTTTGTAACAGATATTTTTTTTATCTTATCTTTTAGGATTAGATTAGTTTTATATCTTTTAGGAATTTGTTATATCATTTTAGGAATTTGTTTTATCTTTTTAGGATTAGATTTATCTTTTTAGGATTTTTTTAGAATAGATTTTTATTTTATTTTATTTTTTATTTATTTTCGTTTTATTTATTTTCTATTTTTTAGGGATAAATTTTTTTTAGGATTAGATTTGAATTTTTAGGATTTGGACCCCATTAGCCCCAATTTTTTCAATATTGCACCCCATGACCTATACCTCACCAAAAATATTGTCCAATTAATGGTAGTTTTAATTTTTATTTTGTAGTTTTAGGCTAGATTAGTTTGCTTGAGGACAAGCCAACATCTAAGTTTGGGGGAGTATATACAAAATAAAAATTAAATTTTTCAGATCTGAATTTTTCTCTCATATTTTGGTATTGGTTTGTGTCTTTAGCAATAGTAATTAATTTTTCTAACCTTAGGACTTTTTCTCTTTTGATTCATGTACATACTTAGTTTAGGACTTAGACTCATTGGTATTCGACTCTATTTGATTGAACTGTAAATATGATTACGGTGACTGGGTTATTTCGACAAATGCTTTCAGAACTTGTGATTAGTGAACTGACTTTAGCCCTGTGAGATTTTGAGCCTTAAATTGAGGGGTATGAATTTTATTGAAATATTCTGATATTGAGACCCCTATTTTTTTCATGAGTGTGTTCACTTTGATATTGTCTTCTAGAACTTGACCTGTGACCATTTCAAAATTGATAATTGATTGCATGCATTAAGATGATTAAGGCACCTAGGTTGTGTTTTTGTGGCCTTCAGATGATTTGCATTGAAAATATTCCCTTAGTTGTCCATTTTGAGCCTTATAATGATATATGATTTTTCTTTGATAACCCTGCATTTATTGAAATATTCTTTGATAGTACCTTGAAAATTTTGAATGAGCAATTGAGAGGAATGAATATGAAAAGTGAAAGTAATTGGTGAAAAGTGTATGAGTTCTATTTCTCTTCCGTGTGAAAAAAAAAACAAATGAATGAAAGGAAGAGAATAGAATAGAAGAAAAAATTGGAAAAGAAAGGAAGAATAAAATGTTCCTGATGTGAGTGTGAGTCTTTATTGTATTCATTGCTCATTCATGGTTTTTGAGGGAAACTTGTTTTTGTAAATATTTTTGCGAGTTAACCTTTGTTTTATCCCTTCTTTCTTTTATCCCACCTGACACTTTTAGCCATGACCCCATTACAACCAAAAATTAAGACCTTTTGATTTTTGCATGCATTCAATAATTTCAGTGGAGATGTTGGTCTATGGTCAAGCCTATGGTAACACATTATCATTGTTGAACTTGAGTGAATTGAAAATATGATCCTTATACACTTTTGAGAGAAACAATTGAGAGGTTGAGAGTGTTCGCTAGTTCTGAGTTCTGAATGGGATTGTTACGTTAACTAGTATGTAATTGTGTAAATAGTTTATGATAATATGTGTCGAAGTGATGAGTCGTAGTCTTAGATTAGGTGTGTTCATGTTGATTTAGGGAGTTTGTCTTTTGTTTAGAATTTTTATTTTACTTTTGCCTGGGACATGCAAAATGCTAAGTTTGGGGGAGTGATTTGGGTCCAATATATATAGATTTGAGCATTATTTGGACTTCCTTTTATATGTATTTGGCTTGTTTCTCTAGCAAATTTAGGACTTTTTATTAGATTTTAATTATTTTTAGTAGTTTAGGGTCCTTTGAATGTTTTGATCCGTTTGTTAGTGTTTCAGGTACTTTTTGGAGCTTAAATGGATAAAATATTTATGGACCTGAAAAGAGGACGAAAAGATCTTGCAAATGGAAAAAGAACGGAGCAAAACGGAGTCGGAGTAGGTCCCGCGCACCTGAGGCGCGCCTGTGTGCAAAAGAACCAGTAACCAGACCTGCACGCCTGGGGCGCGAGGTCGCGTGCGCCTGGGGCGCGCGTACCTGTTGGAGGCCCAATTGACCAGATTCTGAACAAAATAGAAGAAGAGAAGTCTAATTTGGCTTCCTATATTAGACTTGATCAGAAATTAGAAGATAAACATGGACCTTATCTATTAGATTTAATTAAGATTTATTTTAGGATTTGTTTTACTCTTTAAATAGAGGATTTGTAAATAGTTTTCAGTAGGTTTTGAGATCATAGAATTCAATTAGGATTAGAGAGAGAGGTTAGTAATATCTATTGAGAGCAAGGAGGCAAGACACAAGGATTGAAGGTCTCTTGGAGAGTTAGCCTGTATTGTCTATGATATGAGGTTTTCTCTTTGCTTTTGTTTTCTTTATTTCTATATGTGTAACTAAAACCTCTTGTTAGGAACATGGTGTAAATTGTATGATGTAACTTATTTTAATTTATGATTTAGTATTTTGCTGTTTTTAATTCATGCATTAATTGAGTTTTTATTACATAAACCCGTGCAATTTATGTTTTGGATTTCTTAATTCGCAACGGGAGTTGGGATTTTGAATAGGCCATGCAATTAATGGTATAATCAGTCCAAAATATAGGGATATAATTGGATGATTATATGGCTTTTTAATTCCCTTGTGCTGAATGAATATTTTCTTATATTGTAATTTGTTGAGGGATCAAGGATTAAATATATAGAAAATAAGGGTAATGTTAGAGACGTCTAACTATTGCTATTTGAGAGGAATGGTCCATGAATTGAAGGATAATTAAAGGAAAATATAAATCATAGTTAAAATAAGTGAATCATACAATGAAACCAAGTTCCTAACCTTTTTCTATTGCTTTCTATACATCTTATCTCCTCAATCTTCTTTTCTTATTTTACTATTATTATTCTTCTCCTTCTAAAACTCAATAACAAGTTGCACTAATAATTACGAATTGGTGGAAAGTTATTAGAAACAACTTCGATCCCTGTGGGACGATATTCGATCTCCCAGACTATATTACTTGCTGACCTAGTCCTCTTGCTAGTATATCAACAGTTGTCTTCTACTTGGAAGTACATGAAGAGAGTTCAACAAGCCCTTTAATTTCATGAAGTAAAAAATACAACTTGGTAAGTTAGAATTTCCTTCAGTAAGATCATATATTAGTAAGTTTTACTATCTATGAATGTTGTTGATACTAACACTTACCTCCACTATATTAGCCATGAAGTTAGTAAAGGTTGGCAAAGCTCTACTTCCTACATGAGCTTCTGCTTCAATGTTCAAGTGCTCAAATCGAACCTCTATTGTAGGAAGATCAATTCCAACTCTGATAACATCCAAGGAGGAAGAAGAATGAGCGTGTTTGGATTTTGTTGTAATCCATTATATAGAATCACTTTAGATAATCTATCTGTTTTGGTAAATAGCTTTGTAAGGATGAAATGAGAAAATGTGATTAACTTCAAAATAATTGAACTGTTTTCAAATAAGCTTCAAGCTTCTCTATCTATGTGCAATTTTAAATCCAAAAACAGCTTTTTTTTCAAGAAAAAAAAACTATTTCCTTGGAAATTAAGTGCATTTTAAAAATAGTACTTCTTTTCATAAAAATATAAAATACCTTTGCTGATTAGAAAAAAATGTGCATTTCAAAAAGCAACTCAACTGAAAATCAGTTAAGAAGGAATGAGAGTGGGGGATATATTCTGACCTATCAATATGTTCCCTGAGCTTAAGCAAAAACTTCTCATTGTCCTCTTCAGCAATCCTCACCAATCTTTCAAGCTATGTCATCAACAGAAAAAATAGGATCATCTGGATCAATTGCAGCAACTCCAACTGCAATAGCTCTTGAAGAAAGTACAAAATGATAAGGAACAAGAAAAATTATAACATCCAACATGAAAATATTTAACAGACGTGAAGAGACATATGAATCAAACAAAACAATATTACAACTACAAGATATAAAGATAGACCACCTTTTTTGTTGTCTAGTAGCAAAAGCAACCATTCTTGCTCGCTCTCTGTCCCTCAGGTCTTGGTAATTGACATTCTGCTGCTCTGCTGAAAGAGTATTATCACTGAAACTAAAGCACAGCCAAAGAAAATGAATTTACCAAAAGCACAAACAAACATTTACACACAGCAATGAATTGGTAATGGCACTTGAAAAATAGTGCATATAACTTGAGCATTTCTCAAGGCTGTGAGAATGGCAATATATGTAACAACCATGTAGCAGTTAAGTTCTAAGTCCTACTTTGTTTCTTACCCCAATCAAGAGCAGCTAGCTTTGACTTTTCAAGAACCTCATATACCAATCACACCACTTGCACTTTGTTAGGCTTTTACAGAAAAGCAGAAGCTGTGAAACAAGTTGAAATTCAACTTTTTCCAGAAGCAATTTTTGCAGCTCATCAAAAATTCACTCATCAAATCAAAATCACTCTCTTAGAGTTACTCTCCTTTTAATTTAAGCAAATAATCCCAAAGTTGCAAATTTATTCTACCATCAGTGATTCCCATGGGCAATTAGCCAAAGTAGTTTCTTATTCATGAATAAGCATTATGAATTAAGTTGTCAAATGAATAAGCATTATGAATACGTTTCCAAATGAATAATGAACTCGTACCTTGATTCAATTTAATCCAGAATCTCCTATACCAAAAACGAAAATTAGGGAATAAAACTAAAATTACCAAACAAATCATAAACTAAAACTCATATTAGGGTTTTCTATTCCCAATTTCAGAGAATCGAATTAAGAATAAGGAATAAGGAATATTTGTAAAAGAACTCACGGATTAGGGTTTTTTGTTCTCAATTTCAGAGAATCGAACCAAGAATAAGGTTTCAAATCGAATTGGTGCTGAACAACAGCGGCGAGGATGAATGGCGGTGTCGGTGAACGAGTTCTCCATCAACGCTCCAACGAGTTCTGTTCTCCATCGAAGTTTGTAATGAGAGAGGGTTTGGGGAAAATTCCAGTTGGGAGCAGAAGAGTGAAATGCGAGATTTAGAGAGAGAGAGAGAGAGAGAGAGAGACATGGAAGGATGAAAGTGAAGAAACAAAAATGAAGAAACGTGTGGGCGATACGTGTGAGGCTTGCGATTTACGGCCCTTATGTAACCGACGCGAAATCCATGAAAAAATTACTCACCGACAACGGTTTACAAAACCGCCGCTAATAATCCGCCATAATTTGCAACTTTTCTTGTGGTGTATATAAAACTGGAAACACAACCACTATAACTTAGATTCCTTCCAAGAGTTTCTAGCTAGGATTTTAATGCACAAATATAGAAAGATAAGAAATGAAAGTGTTGATGAATAAGAAAGTAGAAGTTGTTCACCAAAAAAAAAACAAAAAAAAAGTAGAAGTTATTAGAAATAAATGCGCAAATAATTTTTATCAAGGAAAATCAAGTGTATTGGGAGGGAAGCTGAATAATAAAGATCGTTTCAAATTTCTAAAATATTTATTTATTGTTTAACCATATTTTGGGTAGAGAAAAAAATGTTTGAATATAATTGTGTAAAAATATTTGTATAGTAATAGCTGAAACTAATTAAATACTTTTTATATTCATATTTTTTACTAAAAATGAAATATAAAGTTTATTCATACTAACTTTCCGTCAATAGTTCCATGGAAAATGATTTCTTTTTTAATGTCTAATAACAAAACCAATTTAAAGAAATAAACAGTTTTAGGAAAAAAAAACGGATTTATTAATGCTATGCAATAAATAATACAATAATGAAAACGAAGTCTGTATGCACTCTGTATGCAAACGAAATGAACCAATGCCAATAACATAAACATTAATATGTGTGTCAATAACATAAGCATTAGTATCAGAGTGCTTGTTAGTGTCTCCGATTACTCTTTCCGTCTCTAAATATAAGCACTTGAACTAACCTTTAATGAGATTAAGACTTTGTTTGGTTGCACGAGAGAAAATGGGAAGAGAAAAAATGATAAGAGAGAAAAAGAGAAGAGAGATTATGGTGAGAAAATGAGTAAATTTTGTGGTTGTTCGGTATGAGAGAAAATGTGAAGAAATGAGGAAGAGTGAAAAGTTGAGTTTTCTTTCTTTTCGTTTGGTTGGAGAGAAAAGAAGGAAGAGAGAAAACAATAATTTTGTCATAAGACAACTAAACCCTTGTGTTACAAAATAGAAATAAATATTTTTTTTCTTTTTTACATGTATGTATATTTAACATAGTCAAATATTTTTTTTTTGCTTCAATTTTTTATTATATGATAAAATTTCTGAGTCCAAAATATAAAAAATAACAATTTTTTTATCTAAAAAAAAGCTTTATATAAAAAAACAAGAGTGAAGACCCACTTTGATCCCTGTCGATTTTGCACAATACCAATTTGGTCCCTGACAATTCATAATATCACATTTAGTCCCTCAAAAAAAAATTTCATACCAATTTGGTCCCTCAACTTTTTTTCATATCAATTTAGTCCCTCAAGATTTTCAGATGTACCAATTTGATCCTTAAAATTGAGGGACCAAGTTGGTATGGAAGAAAATCTTGAGGGACGAAATTGGTATGAAAAAAAGTTGAGGGACCAAGTTGGTATGAAATTTTTTTTTAGGGACTAAATGTGGTATTATGAATTGTCAAGGACCAAATTGGTATTGTGCAAAATTGACAGGGATCAAAGTGGGTCTTCACTCAAAAAACAATCAAATAAAGTGTAATAAAAAAAATCAAATGTAACTAAAATTTATAATATAACTTAAGCATTGTGCAGTTGTATTAACTTTAGTTTGTGTGTGCAGTGCCTAACAACCATTCAACCCACATAGCAGTGCGTGCCCCCAGCCATTTTCTTCCCAAAATCTCGTGAGGGAGAGGGAGAAAATTTTCTGTGGTGGGTCCCACCAATTATTTTCTCTCCTCCTGCTTTTTCTTTCCAACTGCGACTAGTACAAAATATAGATTTTAGACCACTTAATTAAGACCAGTTCCATGCGGAACCATTCTCTTTATGGTCATTTATTGAAATCAGACTGGTTGCTTAGTATAACCAGTCTGAATTATTTATTAAATAAGACTGGTTCCGTGTCGAACCAGTCTCCTTAAGTCAAAAACTTTAAATAAGACTAGTTCCGTATGGAACCAGTCTCTTTTGGCATTTAAATAAGACTGGTTCCACACGGAACCGGTCTCCTTATGTGTAGTTAAATAAGACTGGTTCCGTGCGGAACCAGTCTCCTTATGACAGTTTATTTAAATTAGACTGGTTCCGCATTGAACCAGTCTCTTTTTAATACTATTGAACCGGTCTAGTTCCGCACCTTCATCTTTTGCACTCCAAAAGAGCTGGCAAAGGCACTAACACAGTCACAGAGCCCCAACCTTCTCTCAACAAACCCACCAAGCCACTCCTCTTCTTCACCCTTTCTCTCTCTTCCATCTACTTCGCTCTCTCCCTCTTCTTCTTCAAATCTGAACCCTTCCAATCCCTCCTCTTCTGGTTCTCCCTCTCCCTCCTCGTCGGCCCCTTCGCCCCCACCTCCCTCACCGCTGGTGACATCCGCGTCGGCCTTGGCCCCATCGTCGATTTCCCGGACCAAAATTCCACCGCCATCGCCGATGATGATTCCAAGAAGAGAGGCTCTAACCGTAGATCAAAAGCGCAAAGCCGCAGATCCGATGAGATTTCATTTGCGATTCAAATCGCGATTCAAATCGTAAACCTTAGAGGAATTCGCCGTCAACGACATCAGTAATTATCAGAAATCCAACGATTTGGATTCGGGGTTCGCTGAAACACAAAACTTGGACTCCCTGCATTCTCTTCTTGTGCATGTTGAAAATGCCTCGGGACGAAGTCATGATTCTAAAACGTTATCTGAGAAATTAACTTTTACAATTTTCTATCTCCAATTGCTTCTTGGTATGGGTCATGAAGTGCTACCATCAGTTGTATCTTCTCTCTGTCTCCTAATTTTTGGTGCCTTAATTTTTTAGGTATGCTATTTTATTATAAATTTAATCAATATCAATATAGTTTAAGTAGTGCAGTTATGCTAATAGTTCTGGGCTGACTATTTAAATATTCATAAGTTAACTCATGTTCTTTGGCCAAATATTAACAGTTTTTACTTTATTATGTAGTGTACAAAACTGATTTATTGCTCAAACTGTTCAAGGGTACGGTGTCCACCTGAAGCTAATCCATCATGGAGATGGTAATTTTTCTAGTCTTCTATATTCTTTACCTTTTTGGTCTTTTATACTGTTTGTCATCACGGTATCAAGAGAAATCATACCAAGAGAAGTGTCTTAAAAAAATCAAGAGAAATAATTTTTCGAAGAGAAATAACTAACAAATCATATAGTCAAAGAAATTTAGCAGGACCTCTATGGATTAAAAAATGAGGAAAGTTTGTTAGGAAAGCTTGAGTTGTAAACTGGTGAGATTCACTTCCTGTTGATACCCGAAAAATAAATAACCACAAAATAAGGCCCAATCCTTACCAAAAGCCCAATGCACTACACAAAGAGCCAACCCAACAAAAAACCTTGAAGAAGGCCCAGCCCTAAGCGCCCTCCATGAGAAGTGACGCTCAGGCCGGTGACGCTCAGGCAGTAGCACCCAGGACATGCCGCCTAGACCCATGGAGTCATGTCCAGTAAGGTACAGCAAAGGAGGCAACTGAAACGTGGATAAAATGCACTCTAGAGCGTACCCTTTCAGAAACATGTCTCGGAGAGCGCAAGAAGGGAATACGGTCAACCTTCTCTGCTCTCCCACAGCTTGCACAACAAGCTTTCAAGAAGGGAATCTTTGCACACATCACTGTTTCATTCCCAAGAAGTGCTGAATATGGTATGACTTGCACTACTCTCCTTATGTGCAATTACTACCAAATGTTGCCAAATATGGAGAAGGAAACAAAGCCTCCTGATAAAGAGAAATACCCATCAGATAAAGTAAAAAAGTGTTATTGTCCAGCAAGTAAAAGGGAGATAAGCAATAACTGAAGAAACCGCAATTGGTGGTTGAAACAACTAAGGAACCCTAGGAACACACCTAGAAGGGGGGGTTGAATAGGTGTAAAAGAAACCTTGAAAGATTTTCGAACGAAACAAATCGAAACAATTAAAACAAATGATTTTTGAAAATTCTACAGCATTTAATCGATTAAACTGAGATTTAATCGATTAACCTGCAATTTAATCGATTAAGGTCAGAAAACACAATTTCACTTAATCGATTAATAATTGATTATGACAGATAAAAACTGAAAAATCACTTTTCAATCGAATACGAAAATCAATCAATTCACACGTATAATCAGAGATTCAGCGGAAACAATTAACACCTATATTCTTATTGATTACCTAGGTTATGAAAATGATTTTCCCTTTATCAATTTGAACAATAAAGATTCAATTCAATCAATTATGAAAAATCAATCTTTCTCTAGGTTTTCAACCAAGAACACAATCAATGACTTGAATGTAAAGAGTTAAGGGTTTAGAGATACAACACAGTGATTTATCCTGGTTCACTTTCATCCGCTTGAAAGCTACATCCAGTCCCCTCTTCAACCAAGAGAGATTCTTCACTATGAGGAATTAGAGTTCTCAAATTACAAGTAAATGCCTCACAAGACTCCCTTCTTGCTAGCCTACAAGAGATACCACACCCTTGCCTTGTAATCCTATTGATCTTCTATCTAATCTAACCTCTACCCCTTGTTGATAATCGACACAACAAGTCTTCTTTGCTTGATGATAATCCACACACCAAGGCTTCACTTTGCTTGATTCACAACCAAGACTTTCTTCTCCAATTGCTTGAATGAACTTGCTTGATGATAAACGACACACCAAGTCTTCTTTGTTGTTGTAGATGGCTTGCCTTTTGCAAAGATTACAACACAATTGAAAACACAATAACAATCCTATGAATCTCAATCAATAGCTATGACAATTCACAATAAGAGATTCAAAGGTTCTTGATCAAAGAATATGAAAATATGAAAGCTTTGATCTTTGAAATTGAGAGAGAATAAAATGGCTTGATTCTTGTAAAATTGATTATGAAAGTGTTCTCATTAATCACAAAGGTTAGGAATAGGTTTATATAGAATACCCAAAAGTTGTAGCACTTGAAAACTGATTTTGAGAAGTGAAAATCGTATTTTAAAAAACCAGTTCAGCAGTGTTTAATCGATTAAATCTTCACTTAATCGAGTAGTAATCAATTAAACCCTGATGAAACTTGATTAAAACTTGTTTTCTCAAAACCAAACCTTTCCTTTAAAACCTTTAAGCCACCTATTGATTCTAGGTTAAGTGAAAACTCAAATTATGATTTAATCATGACTTATGAAAGAGATTCACTACCCTCTAAATAAACTACCCAAATAAAAGACCTAAGAAGCTTGAGAGGCAAAAGATAAAACAAATACAATTACACTCAAACTAAGTCTTCATGAGCTTGCTTTCTCTCTTCTTCATTTGATGTTTGTTGTTGCTTGTTGAACTTGAAACTTGATCAACACATGATAGCTTGTTCAAAACACTTTGTAACCTTTTGTCATTATCAAAACATTCACCATGGAACTAACAATCTCCCCCTTTTTGAAAATGACAAACCATGTTTTGAATTTGATTAAAGTTGTTGATGCTTTAACAATTGGATCACTTGGTGAGAAACTTGCTCCCCCTTAATCAATGCATTTGATATTTTAAATCCAATTGATAGAAGCTTGATTCTCCCCCTATCTTCAACAACTTAGCTCAACCTACATAAAAACAACAAAACAACCTTTCTCCACAAAAACATATCATTTCTCTCATTTTTTTTTAAAACATACCATTTCTCCCCCTTTGGCATTATCAAAAAGTAATATATATACCAACTGAAATATAAAATACTATGCCCAAATAGAGAAATTCACATTTATTTCTTTTCAACATTGATACCAATTGAAATATAACAAGTACTATACTTTGAAATGTGATACCAATTGGCAAGAAAATATAACAATGAATTATGAACCAATAGAAATACTAAGAAGTCATAATACCAATTGAGATATCATCAATGTAAAGAAATATCACAACAATAATAGCATGATAATCATCTAATCATCAAAATTAGTAGCATTGAATGATCAATATCAATTATACCAATTGAACTTTAGAAAAGAAATTGAGGAGATACCAATTGAGAAGATACTATAATCATCAATATCACTTGTACCAAATTTGTAGGACTTCTTTTGAGATGCAAAAGTGATACCAATTGAAGATGCAAATGTATGAATAACACTTGTAAGCCCTTTGCTCTTCAATCATACCTACAAAACAATCATGCTTTGCTTTTTGGTATCCAAATGGTTTTGGATCCATTTTTGTTAGTGTAGGGACTCTCACCCTTTTTCATCCAAACAAAATCTCCTTTAGGTATACCATGCACTTTAATATAACACACATTTGAAGTATGTCCATGAGTACCACAATAGAAACATGTTGGTGCACTTGAGAAATCAACTTTAGAAAAATCAACAACATTTCTATGAGAATTACTCTTAGCATTAGTATAACCCAAACCAAACTTGTTTGAATTTTCTCTTTGAAAATTTAACAATGTGCGCAATCTAATATCACCATTTGTGAAACTTGCAAGCTTATTTTTCAAAATAGCATTTTCATCTTTGAGCAACTTGCAATTCTCACAATCAACCACAATATTCACTCTACTAGCACAATCACAAGAAGAACTAGCATATATAAGATCAAGAGTTTCATTTTCAAGATTAAGCTCATCAACTTGTTTTTGAAGTTCTAAAATCTCTTTTTGATGTTTCAAAATGAGCTTCTTTCTTTCAATGTTTTTCAAAGCTAGTTTTTCAAGTTGTTCATGCATTTCTTCATAAGCATTATATAACAATTCATATTTAGAAGAAATTTCGGATTTAGTATGACTTACATCTCTATCCTCGCTTTGTTCACTTGATTCATCATTTGAACTTTCCTCTTCATTGACTTGAACAAGCAAGTTGAGATTAGCAACTTCTTCATCATCCGACGAACTACTCGATGTGCTTTTCTTCTCTTCTACATCATTATCCCAAACTATGTATGCCCTTTTGTGTTTTGAATTTTTCTTGTCTTTCTCCTTCTTCTTGAGATACTTAGAGCACGAATACTTGAGATGACCGGGCTTTCCACATTCATGGCAAACTACACCTTATTTTGAAGTCTTGGTCTTGAGGTGTGGGGAATCCTTCTCTTTACCTTTGTCTTTGTTCAACCTTCCTTTTCTCCTTAGAAATTTGTCAAACTTCCTTAGCA
The DNA here is from genome assembly GCA_037953625.1 of Crotalaria pallida. Taxonomy (NCBI): domain Eukaryota; kingdom Viridiplantae; phylum Streptophyta; class Magnoliopsida; order Fabales; family Fabaceae; genus Crotalaria; species Crotalaria pallida. The sequence continues at coordinate 97,372,864 of CM075655.1, forward strand.
AAAGTTTCATGTCTTTTTCATCAACATCCGAATCGCAATCTTCACTATCATCATTATCGGAACTCTCTTTCTTTTTGTATGATCTATTGACTTTAAGAGCAAGTCCCTTTCTTCCTTTGTTCTTATCCGACTCTTCATTGATACTTAATCGTCCAAGCTCCATTTCATGTTCTTGAAGCTTTCCAAAAAGTGTTGCTAGATCCATAGCATCCAAGTTTTTAGATTCAACAATAGCCGTTACTTTTGGTTGCCAATTCCTATCTAAACATCTCAACACTTTGTTAGAAAGTTCACCTTGTAAGAAAGTCTTACCAAGAGCAAGTAAATGGTTAATAATATGAGTAAAACGCTTTTGCATATCATTAATAGATTCATTTGGAAGCATTTGAAACAATTCATAATCACGCATTAAAGCATTCAATCTAGCTCTCCTAACCTCACTAGTTCCTTCATGAGTCACTTGTAAAGTGTCCCACATTTCCTTAGCACTAGAACATTGGGAAACCCTAAAGAACTCATCATAGGATAAAGCGGATGTGATGATATTCTTTGCTTTATAATCATATTGTACTTTCTTTCTATCATCATCTTTCCACTTGTCCTCGGGGATCAATTGTTCTACACCTTCAACTAAACTAGAGGGGATATGAGGACCTTTTTCAACTACTTTCCAAATTTCACTATCTATGGCTTGGATAAATATTTTCATTCTAACTTTCCAATATGCATAGCCTTCTCCGGCAAACAATGGAGGACGATTTATTGAATAACCTTCACCACCAAAGGAATTCATGGAACCCATTGCGATTTTCTTAAAGGATCTTTACGAAAAAGCTCTTATGCTCGTGTCTTTCGACCGAGCTCTGATACCAATTGAAGAAACCGCAATTGGTGGTTGATGAGGAAACCGCAATTGGTGGTTGGAGAGACTAAGGAACCCTAGGAATTCACCTAGAAGGGGGGGTTGAATAGGTGTAAAAGATACCTTGAAAGATTTTCGAACAAAACAAATCGAAACAATTAAAACAAATGATTTTTGCAAATTCTACAGCACTTAATCGATTAAACTGAGATTTAATCGATTAACCTGCAATTTACTCGAGTATTAATCGATTAAACCTGAAAGTTCAAAAGTCCTTGATCGATTAAACGAACACTTAATCGATTAAAACTATCAGAAACTGAAAAATCACTTTTTCAATCGAATACGAAAATCAATCAATCAACACTTAAAATCAGAGATTCAGCGGAAACAATTAACACCTATATTATTATTGATTACCCTAGTTATGAAAATGATTTTCCCAAATCAATTTGCACAATTAAAGATTCAATTCAATCAATTATGAAAAATCAATCTTTCTCTAGGTTTTCAACCAAGAACACAATTAAAGACTTGAATGTAAAGAGTTAAGGGTTTAGAGATACGACACAGTGATTTATCCTGGTTCACTTTCATCCGCTTGAAAGCTACATCCAGTCCCCTCTTCAACCAAGAGAGATTCTTCACTATGAGGAATTAGAGTTCTCAAATTACAAGTAAATGCCTCACAAGACTCCCTTCTTGCTAGCCTACAAGAGATACCACACCCTTGCCTTGTAATCCTATTGATCTTCTCTCTAATCTAACCTCTACCCCTTGTTGATAATCGACACAACAAGTCTTCTTTGCTTGATGATAATCCACACACCAAGGCTTCACTTTGCTTGATTCACAACCAAGGCTTTCTTCTTCTTCAATGAGATTTGCTTGATGATAATCAACACACCAAGGCTTCTTTGTTGTTGTAGTTGGCTTGCCTTCTTGCAAAGATTACAACTCAATGAATACACATGACAATCCTATGAATATCAATCAATAGCTATGACAATTCACAATAAGAGATTCAAAGGTTCTTGATCAAAGAATATGAAAATATGAAAGCTTTGATCTTTTAAATTGAGAGAGAATAGAATGGCTTGATTCTTGTAAAACTTGTATGAAAATGATTCTAATTAATCACAAAAATTAGGAATAGGTTTTTATAGAATACACAAAAGTTGTAGCACTTGAAAACTGATTTTGAGAAGTGAAAATCGTATTTTAAAAAACCAGTTCAGTAGTGTTTAATCGATTAAATCTTGCCTTAATCGAGTACTAATCGATTAAACATGTTCTTAATCGATTAAACATGTCTGACACTTGTTTAAAACTTGTTTTCTCAAAACCCAACCTTTCCTTTAAAACCTTTAAGCCACCTATTGATTCTAGGTTAAGTGAAAACTCAAATTATGATTAAATCATGACTTATGAATGAGATTCACTACCCTCTAAGATACTCTAACCAAACTCATCAAATAAAAGACCTATGAAGCTTGAGAGGCAAAAGATAAAACAATTACAATTACACTCAAACTAAGTCTTCATGAGCTTGCTTTCTCTCTTCTTCATTTGATGTTTGTTGTTGCATGTTGAACTTGAACTTGATCAACACATGATAGCTTGTTCAAAACACTTTGTAACATTTTTTCATTATCAAAACATTCACCATGGAACTAACAATCTCCCCCTTTTTGAAAATGACAAACCATGTTTTGAATTTGATTGAAGTTGTTGATGCTTTAACAATTTGATCACTTGGTGAGACTCTTGCTCCCCCTTAATCAATGCATTTGATATTTGAATACCAATTGATAGAAGCTTGATTCTCCCCCTATCTTCAACAACTTAGCTCAACCTACATAAAAACAACAAAACAACCTTTCTCCAAACAAACATTATATTTCTCCCATTTTTCAGAACATACCATTCATACCATTTCTATCCTTTTTCAAAACATCATATTTCTCCCCCTTTGGCATTATCAAAAAGTAATATATACCAATTGAAATATAAAATACTAAGCCAAAATAGAAGAAACAAAGAAATGATCATAATTTCTGTAAAACAAACATTTCTTCACAACATTCCAATTGAGATATAACAAGTACTATACTTTGAAATGTGATACCAATTGGCAAGAAAATATAATAATGAATTATGAACCAATAGAAATACTAAGAAGTCATAATACCAATTGAGATATCATCAATGTAAAGAAATAACACAACAATAATAGCATGATAATCATCTAATCATCACTCAATGATACCAATTGAACTTTAGAAAAGTAATACTATTTGGGAACAATTCAATTATTCCAATTGAGAAGAATAAACAATTGTAAATATTCAAGAATATCATTTTACCATTTTGTAGGACATTCACTAAAGATGCAAATGTAATACCAATTGAAGATGCAAATGTATGAATAACACTTGTAAGCCCTTTGCTCTTCAATCATACCTACAAAACAATCATGCTTTTCTTTTTGGTATCCAAATGGTTTTGGATCCATTTTTGTTAGTGTAGGGACTCTCACCCTTTTTCATCCAAACAAAATCTCCTTTAGGTATACCATGCACTTTAACATAACACACATTTGAAGTATGTCCATGAGTACCACAATAGAAACATGTTGGTGCATTTGAGAAATCAACCTTTGAAAAATCAACAACATTTCTATGAGAATTACTCTTAGCATTAGTATAACCCAAACCAAACTTGTTTGAATTTTCTCTTTGAAAATTTAACAATGTGCGCAATCTAATGTCACCATTTGAGAAACTTGCAAGCTTATTTTTCAAAATAGCATTTTCATCTTTGAGCAACTTGCAATTCTCACAATCAACCACAATATTCACTCTACTAGCACAATCACAAGAAGAACTAGCATATATAAGATCAAGAGTTTCATTTTCAAGATTAAGCTCATCAACTTGTTTTTGAAGTTCTAAAATCTCTTTTTGATGTTTCAAAATGAGCTTCTTTCTTTCAATGTTTTTCAAAGCTAGTTTTTCAAGTTGTTCATGCATTTCTTCATAAGCATTATATAACAATTCATATTTAGAAGAAATTTCGGATTTAGTATGACTTACATCGCTATCCTCGCTTTGATAACTTGATTCATCATTTGAACTTTGTTCTTCATCTACTAGAGCTATCAAGTTGAGACAAGCAACTTCATCATCATCCGACGAACTACTCGATGTGCTTTTCTTCTCTTCTACATCACTATCCCAAACTATGTATGCTCTTTTAGATTTAGAATTTTTCTTGTCTTTCTCCATCTTCTTGAGATACTTAGAGCATGAGTACTTGAGATGACCGGGTTTTCCGCATTCATGGCAAACTACACCTTCTTTTGAAGTCTTGGTCTTGTAGTGTGGAGAATCCTTCTCTTTACCTTTGTCTTTGTTCAACCTTCCTTTTCTCCTTAGAAATTTGTCAAACTTCCTTAGCAAAAGTTTCATGTCTTTTTCATCAACATCCAAATCAGAATCTTCACTATCATCATCATCGGAACTCTCTTTCTTTTTATATGATCTATTGACTTTAAGAGCAAGTCCCTTTCTTCCTTTGTTCTTATCCGACTCTTCATTGATACTTAATCGTCCAAGCTCCATTTCATGTTCTTGAAGCTTTCCGAAAAGTGTTGCTAGATCCATAGCATCCAAGTTTTTAGATTCAACAATAGCCGTTACTTTTGGTTGCCAATTCCTGTCTAAACATCTCAACACTTTGTTAGAAAGTTCACCTTGTAAGAAAGTCTTACCAAGAGAAAGTAAATGGTTAATAATATGAGTAAAACGCTTTTGCATATCATTAATAGATTCATTTGGAAGCATTTGAAACAATTCATAATCACGCATTAAAGCATTCAATCTAGCTCTCCTAAGCTCACTAGTTCCTTCATGAGTCACTTGTAAAGTGTCCCACATTTCCTTAGCACTAGTACATTGAGAAACTCTAAAGAACTCGTCATAGGATAAAGCGGAGGTAATGATATTCTTTGCTTTATAATCATATTGTACTTTCTTTCTATCATCATATTTCCACTTGTCCTCGGGGATCAATTGATCTACACCTTCAACTAAACTAGAAGGGATATGAGGGCCTTTTTCAACTACTTTCCAAATTTCACTATCTATGGCTTGGATAAAGATTTTCATTCTAACTTTCCAATATGCATAGCCTTCTCCTGCAAACAATGGAGGACGATTTATTGAATAACCTTCACCACCAAAGAGATTCATGGAACCCATTGCGATTTTCTTAAAGGATCTTTACGAAAAAGCTCTTATGCTCGTGTCTTTCGACCGAGCTCTGATACCAATTGAGGAAACCGCAATTGGTGGTTGGAGAGACTAAGGAACCCTAGGAATACACCTAGAAGGGGGGGTTGAATAGGTGTAAAAGATACCTTGAAAGATTTTCGAACAAAACAAATCGAAACAATTAAAACAAATGATTTTTGCAAATTCTACAGCACTTAATCGATTAAACTGAGATTTAATCGATTAACCTGCAATTTACTCGAGTATTAATCGATTAAACCTGAAAGTTCAAAAGTCCTTAATCGATTAAACGAACACTTAATCGATTAAAACTATCAGAAACTGAAAAATCACTTTTTCAATCGAATACGAAAATCAATCAATCAACACTTAAAATCAGAGATTCAGCGGAAACAATTAACACCTATATTCTTATTGATTACCCTAGTTATGAAAATGATTTTCCCGAATCAATTTGCACAATTAAAGATTCAATTCAATCAATTATGAAAAATCAATATTTCTCTAGGTTTTCAACCAAGAACACAATTAAAGACTTGAATGTAAAGAGTTAAGGGTTTAGAGATACGACACAGTGATTTATCCTGGTTCACTTTCATCCGCTTGAAAGCTACATCCAGTCCCCTCTTCAACCAAGAGAGATTCTTCACTATGAGGAATTAGAGTTCTCAAATTACAAGTAAATGCCTCACAAGACTCCATTCTTGCTAGCCTACAAGAGATACCACACCCTTGCCTTGTAATCCTATTGATCTTCTCTCTAATCTAACCTCTACCCCTTGTTGATAATCGACACAACAAGTCTTCTTTGCTTGATGATAATCCACACACCAAGGCTTCACTTTGCTTGATTCACAACCAAGACTTTCTTCTTCAATTGCTTGAATGAACTTGCTTGATGATAAACGACACACCAAGTCTTCTTTGTTGTTGTAGATGGCTTGCCTTTTGCAAAGATTACAACACAATTGAAAACACAATAACAATCCTATGAATCTCAATCAATAGCTATGACAATTCACAATAAGAGATTCAAAGGTTCTTGATCAAAGAATATGAAAATATGAAAGCTTTGATCTTTGAAATTGAGAGAGAATAGAATGGCTTGATTCTTGTAAAATTGATTATGAAAGTGTTCTCATTAATCACAAAGGTTAGGAATAGGTTTATATAGAATACCCAAAAGTTGTAGCACTTGAAAACTGATTTTGAGAAGTGAAAATCGTATTTTAAAAAACCAGTTCAGCAGTGTTTAATCGATTAAATCTTCACTTAATCGAGTAGTAGTCGATTACTCTGGGTTTTAATCGATTAAACCCTGATGAAACTTGATTAAAACTTGTTTTCTCAAAACCAAACCTTTCCTTTAAAACCTTTAAGCCACCTATTGATTCTAGGTTAAGTGAAAACTCAAATTATGATTTAATCATGACTTATGAAAGAGATTCACTACCCTCTAAATAAACTACCCAAATAAAAGACCTAAGAAGCTTGAGAGGCAAAAGATAAAACAAATACAATTACACTCAAACTAAGTCTTCATGAGCTTGCTTTCTCTCTTCTTCATTTGATGTTTGTTGTTGCTTGTTGAACTTGAAACTTGATCAACACATGATAGCTTGTTCAAAACACTTTGTAACCTTTTGTCATTATCAAAACATTCACCATGGAACTAACAATAACCACTGGTCCAAAGCTACATTATAAATAGAGGCCACCCTCTTAACTGCATATCAGAACTCTGAAGAGCCAAAACACAACAAACACTCATAGTTCTTCTCTCTGAAACTCAGAGAAAGAACACCAGAATAGCATCAATGAGAAATGTGGAGAGAAGAAGAGCTGAAGAGGGAGAAGCTGCAACCAGAGCGCACTCCATCAACTCTACAAGCTCACGAGAGCAATAGGCCAACATAGAGGAACACAAGTTACCTGATGATTGAACAACTGCCAAGCTAAAATCTTGAAACAAGCCAAAGCGTCCTAACACGAGTGAAACGAAGAAGTCTATAGTAATAACAAACCCCTGAAGCAAGGCGCATCTGAGCTTATTCGTACATCAAAGCAGATTATGCAAAGGCGAGCATGAGCACGAAGTCAAGAAGCCAGAACAATCTAGAAATTCAAGTGTCTACAAATTGATAATATTAAGAAAAGCAGAAAGAAAAGTAGCACCAATGACAAGAGGTGTTACGAAGCACAAGCAATCAGAGTTAAGCAATCAATCAGAACCAAGGTAGCGCCTATGACAAGAGGTGCCAATGGTAAAGCCTGAAACAAAACTGATGACATGAGGTGTCCCTAGTAAGAGTACAAATGATACTGATGACATGAGGTATCGCTGTAGCAAATACCCTCAAACAAGGTCAGTAATTCCATATCGCGAGGTCCAACACACAAAAAAAAAAGTAGAAAAAAAAGAAGAAGAAAAAGAAAAGAAAAGAAAGAACAGTGTTGGGCTGTACCGCGGGCACAAGACGCCTTATCGCGGTACCCGGATAGCCCTCTCTGAAAACAAATTTCCGGGATCAGACGCGGGCGAAGTATGCCATATCGCGAGGATAGAAAAGTTCCCGGGGAACAAGGGCTCTAGTCTTAAACGCGGGCGGAAAAAATCTGTAGAAAAAGAGGTTGGCTAACGAAAGATCCAAGGCGATCCGTTAGTTTATGAAGCCCAAAAGCGGCAAACTGAAAGAGTCCAAAGTGACAACTGAAGGGAAAGGCCCAAAGCGGCAAAACCTGTAGAATGTGCCCAATGTGCACCCTGAAGAAAATCTTGGCACCGATGACATGAGGGGCCATTGTTCAAAAAAAAAAAGAGAAAGCGTGCCCAACGTGCACCCTGACAAAAAAATCTTGGCACCAATGACATGAGGGGCCATTGTTCAAAAAAAAAGGAGAAGAAAGAGCGTGCCCCGTGCACCCTGAGAAAAAATCTTGGCACCAACAACATGAGGGGCCATTGTTCAAAAAAAAAGAAGAAAAAAAAGAAGAAAAAAAAAGAAAGAAGAAAGAAGAAAGAAGAAGAGGAAAAGAGAGAACGTGCCCAACGTGCACCCTGACAAAAAATCTTGGCACCAATGACGTGAGGGGTCACTGTTCAAAAAAAAAAGCGTATATATCTGTGCACAAAAGAAAGGAAAGCATGCAGTGATGATACTTCATAAGCACCAAACAAAGGTGTGCGTATGTAAAGCATCTGAAGAAGCATCAAAGTCTATGTAACCTATCTCAAAGTACCCGACGCTAACAAGAAATAAGTGTCAAAAGAGAAGAAGTTGAGAAAGTCAATTTATACGAAGAGTCAAGACCCAGCGGCAAAGTCTAGCAGTGATAAGGGCAACAAAGTCAAATCCGATTAAAGGCATACAAAACATGGAGCCAAAGAAAAACAGTAGCTGAAGCCATGGTCTAAGAAGCAAATGACAATGAAGTTGCAGAAGCAAAGCAAGAGTTCAGAGTTCAAAGCTCACCAATTCACTGAACAGTATGCTAGCTCGCACAATCCAAAGGTGAGGCCCATAGCTAAAAGGTGCGCAAAAGAGCCATACATGGCGAAGAATAATTCTAAACATGAAGCAACAAGATTCATAGCAGCAAACAAAATACCAACAGATATTAACAATGACGGGTTTAGAGCCTACATCGAAGGCGGCAATCACTTTCCTCCCCATGAATGCTGAAGAAGAGTACAAGCCTATGAATGTTGAAGAAAGAGTACAAGCAAGAGCCTTTGTAAGTCCTCCTCTTGGTAACAACTTCTTCAAATTCTGAATAAACCGAGCGACAAAAGGCGTTTGAGCGGTCGAAGCCGAGGCCACGCTCTCGAGATACAAGAGCGGTCAAAGATTATTGGCATCTATAGTCAAGAAATGCTCTAAGGAATACATGACAGAAAATTACAAGCACACTTTGTGAAAGAAATAACCAAGCAGCTAAAGCCTCATCAGTGTCAGACAATGAGAAAAGCCAAAAGATGTGGCTTAGCTATCAACAATAAAAATAAGAAAGAGGATCAGTACAAGACAGGCAGAAAACATACTCAGAAAACAACTTCTCAATTGAACAGGTCAAAGCGGAAAGGTCAGGATCACTTTCAAGAGTGACAAACTAAGGCGAGACTATACCTGCGATAGAAAGACAAAGAAAAGCCCGCTTTCATTTCAAATCTACAAAAAGAAGATCAAATTGAATAAAAGCCAAGGTCCAGTTCACAAGGGGGCTGACCCCTCCTATTAGATCTATATGCAGAAAGCGACGATGCATCGCCAAGGGCGCCTCCAAGGTGCCTAAGCAGATAAAAATTCAATAATACTCTGAAGCTAGAAGCATCTCCAAAAGTTCACATCTTGATGCAAAAGTGCCCACAAAAGAAAGAAAGCCAAGGACAAAGCAAAGCAAGAGCTTGGAAAATCTAAAAATACATTCAGCAAAGACGACATGGTATAATAGTGTCAAGGTGATGCTCAACAAAGGCCAAGCACTTGCATCTATTCTGTAAGCATGAATAAATCACCGCGAGGCACAACAAATAAAAACGAGGGCAGCCCTTAAAAAGGAGATCTCATCCAAGGGGGTTTTATCAAAGGCGAAAGACAGCAGCCCCGCAAAACCAAATAATCAATGTTGGTGCTCTTCATGGCCAAACATAGCGGTAAAGAAGCATACAAAATCTCGAGACAAAAACAAGGAAGGCGTATCCCTCAAGGAATGGAAAGCATGATCAGATAATCACAAGCAATGAAATCTTCAGAAGCAATTATACTTTCTGACGCCTTTCAAGTAAAGCGGAATCAGAAACAAGTATCAAAAGCAAATCACAAAGCGCACTAATGCTCCTAAAGCAAAATGCAACAGATACTAAAAGGCGATGTCCAATCAGAAAACCAAAATTGAATCCAGTCCAGAAGTCTACAAATGCAATCCAAGTGATACATGAGTATTAATAAACTGGTAACAAATTTTAATCATAAAAGCATACATTCATGAGCGCTCATGATATGCATTCATGCATAGCATTAATGACATTCATTCATAGCATTCATGACATTCATTCAAACATGCGCGCATAAAAGCATACAAGAGCTCGGAAGTCAGGAGACAAAGCAAAATCAGGGGGCTTGCCCTTGCAAAATAAATTCTACCATCTTCAAGTCATAAGCTGAATTTTAAAAAAAAACATCTTGGGATCACCATAAAGAGAAAATTCTTATATGCTATAAAAAAATACATTTATCTGTTAACAAGTTTTTTGCAGAATTGAAAATCACAGGGAATGAAGTTTCCAAGATCAACCTCAACACAAAGGCAAGAAGCAGAGCTACCTTCAACAAGTTTTGCATCAAAGAGAAAAATTTCTCTTTTATGCAAGGGGGCTATTGTTGATACCCGAAAAATAAATAACCACAAAATAAGGCCCAATCCTTACCAAAAGCCCAATGCACTACACAAAGAGCCAAACCCAACAAAAAACCATTATTTATTTGAAGAAGGCCAGCCCTAAGCGCCCTCCATGAGAAGTGACGCTCAGGCCAGTGATGCTCGGGCAGTAGCACCCAGGACATGCCGCCTAGATCCATGGAGTCATGTCCAGTAAGCTACAGCAAAGGAGGCAACTGAAACGTGGATAAAATGCACTCTAGAGCGTACCCTTTCAGAAACACGTCTCGGAGAGCGCAAGAAGGGAATACGGTCAACCTTCTCTGCTCTCCCACAGCTTTCACAACAAGCTTTCAAGAAGGGAATCTTTGCACACATCACTGTTTCATTCCCAAGAAGTGCTGAATATGGTATGACTTGCACTACTCTCCTTATGTGCAATTACTACCAAATGTTGCCAAATATGGAGAAGGAAACAAAGCCTCCTGATAAAGAGAAATACCCATCAGATAAAGTAAAAAAGTGTTATTGTCCAGCAAATAAAAGGGAGATAAGCAATAACCACTGGTCCAAAGCTACATTATAAATAGAGGCCACCCTCTTCACTGCATATCAGAACTCTGAAAAGCCAAAACACAACAAACACTCATAGTTCTTCTCTCTAAAACTCAGAGAAAGAACACCAGAATAGCATCAATGAGAAATGTGGAGAGAAGAAGAGCTGAAGAGGGAGAAGCTGCAACCAGAGCGCACTCCATCAACTCTACAAGCTCACGAGAGCAATAGGCCAACATAGAGGAACACAAGTTACTCACTGTATCAAGAGAATAGAGGAGAAACGAAGTAAAGAAGCATTCTTCAGCATCTTGCTTCCTCACAAGAGCGGCACACGAGAGAGCACATACCTTTGACCAGCGGCAACTCTCACTCTACTCCACCTTTGCATCTCCAACTTAGTGTTCAGAAGCAACATGAACAACAACAGTGAAGAGAGCAGAGTCTGCAGCAACTCTCAAGAAGAAAAGGAGAATGAAGTGTGAGGGTCCTAGAGTGACCTTCGAAAGCGCACGTCCCTACCCATAACATAGCACCACCTCACTTCTCATCTACGCAGGAGCGACAAGAACAACAACAATAAAGAGTAAATAGTCAATAACACATCAATGAAGAAACCAAGGAGAAAGGGAGTCACTCCCCCTCAGAAGTCGAAGGCGCACCTTTGTCGAAGGCGCACGCCTGTCGAAGGTGCACCTCTGTCGAAGGCGCACCCCTGTCGAAGGCGCACTCCTGTCGAAGGCGCCCCTGTTTAGTTTCAAAGGCCATAGACGCCCTCGTCCAATCAGTCAACCGAAGGCGGCCCTGTCAGCGCTAAGCAATCAGAGAAAAAGAGGAATAACCTTTACTGTTATTATGTTTGGACTAATCCTGATCGCCTTCGTGTAGGGGTGACGCTTAGGCAAGGATAGCCCGCTTCGGGAACTCCGCAGAGCGGCGTGGCTTGGAAGGCTTTTAGACGAGAAGTCTTCCCACAAGGCGTATCAATCCTTGGAAAGGGAAGGCGCCCCTGTTTTCATGGAGAAATGAATCTGGAAGGAACTAGCTTGTTAATGATGAGGACACTCTTGAGTAGCACGCCCAAGCCCCCTGGCCAACCTGTCCAAACCTGTTAAGACATGCACCAAAGGTAAGTCACATTCCATCATGATCTGGGCATCCTCATCATCACTTTCAGAGTTCCTTCCTCATCCAGTTCATCACCCCTCCCAAGGAACCAGGGTCGCTTTCGCCTGTTCACCGCTCTAAAGCGCCCTCCGGGGAGTTCTCAATGTTCCTTCATTATTATTGTATTTTAGCCATAATTTCATTAAGCTTACGAACTCATAATCTCATCCTAATCACTATAATTATTGTTTCCCTAAAAAGATCCGAAACACTTCCTTAGTTTCTTTCTCCGCTTGTGTTTTCTGTTTTAAATTGAACTGCATACATACAACAAATTTAAGCAATTTAGATTTCTATAGAATCTGTTGTGTTTTTGCTAAAAGAGTTGCACCTAATTAGTTTTCTTTTTTAGTATATGAATTCTTATTAGCCAAAGGAGCCCTCCATCATGCTTAGTGAGAAATAACAAAGCAAGTGTGAAAGAAGGTAACTATAAATTTTTTTTGCTTAACCACCCCTTGCTTTGGTACATGAGTAAAGCAATTATGATTGCAATCCTATGAGCTGCGAGTTGTTGTTTCGCAAAATGGTTTAGATTGGATTGTTACCCTTGCTCTCGAAGCAGGCTTGTTAAGCAAAAATCAAATTGAATGCTTGCCATAAAATTAGGATGCTCAATCTTTTCAATTGACTTTATATCAAGTCATTGTCCTAATCGATGGAGTGTACTTCTACTCAGTGGTGTTTGCTTTTCAATTGGCTTTATATCTATTAAACTCTCAATATTGTTGGATTGAAATTCTAAATAACATGACTATTTCAGGCTTTACAAAACAATGAAGATGGCGATCAATTCCTCCTTGGATAGAGTTCTAAGTTTTTCTTACAAAAGAAAGATGAAATATTGAAGTTTTATCATTAGTTGTATAAATTTCTGGTTTCAGGATTTCGTTTATCTCTAATAGCTTATAGCTCTGTTTTTGCCCTAATGCAATGTTTTTGCCCTCAAATTTCAACGATCATCAGCCGAGTTGAGTAACTTTCATTTGCCTTATGGGCTATGCTGGATGTTTCATTTATGGTGGTTTTTACTTTCGTTTTACAAGTGTCGTTGTCTGGATTTAAGTGCAATGATTTTGAATGGCTGAAAAAGCTAAAGAGATTTTTTTACTTGCCAATAATTGCAGCCTGTGAAAAGCCCTGTTACAATTTGCGATGATATTCATGGGCAATTCCATGATCTTGCAGAGCTTTTTCGCATTGGAGGGAAGGTATTTTTAATATGCATTTGTTAAAGTTGGGAAGATTTATGCTTTTTTAAATGTATGAACTTCAGAAAATCAACACATAACATGTGCTATGCCATATTCATTTCATTTTAAAATTGCTACTTGGTTTAGCCACTATTCTTTTAGCATTACTTCTTACATATGTATATATATTTTGTCTTGCATCTATGAAATTTGATGGAATACTCATTTCTGGTTCAACTTTTTGTTGTTAGTGCCCAGATACAAATTACTTATTTATGGGAGATTATGTTGACCGTGGCTATTATTCTGTTGAAACTGTTACGGTAAGTGTGAGCTATTATTCTGTTGAAACTGTTACGGTAAGTGTGAACTATTGTGCTTTACCTTTTCTCTTCTTGTTCTTGGAAGTTCAAACTGCAATGTTTTATTCTTTTGTTATTTTGTCACAAGTCTTTGTGGGATTATTGGACTAGGGAATTCTAGTGAATCTCACAAACCTTAGAAATGACTGATCTTCAATCGTATATTTGTGCCAGTAATTTGGCTTAGAAGTGTTTGTCTGATTGTAATTGTCTAGGATCTTAGACATTTCCTTGCTACTGGTTTTATGATATCTATAACTATAGGTTTAGCGCCAATTTCTAGTGTGTTTTCTAACTAGCTATGTTATTTAGTAGGTTGCTGTATAGGTTCTTTTTATATTCTTGATTATAAGTAGTTTGCTAGGATCCTTTTATATTTGTGTGTTAATTTTCTTACAAATGTTGCAGGGATGTATAGTTGGCCTTGATCAAAATATAAGGTGGCTTGGACAGTGGAGCATTTGGAATTTTGCAAGAATTAATATTCTTCAGTTACAGGCCGGCTTTCTCATTTTGTGTTATGTAGTTTATGTTAGTTTAACTGGGCATAGAAATGTGGAGAGACCAGCTTTCTCGTTTTGTGTAGCTTATGTTAGTTTCCTAGTGTTATGTCATAGGAATGTACTTAGCGTTGATCAAAATTGTAGTACAAATACATACATATATATTACGTGGTTTTTATAATATAATTTTAGCATTTAGTTATTATTTATTAGTTTTATTATATATTATATTCATGTGTTTTTTTAATTGAGACTAGTTAAAAACACTAAATGAGACCGGTTCAAAATTTAAATCTGATCGGTTCAAAATACTCAATGAGACTGGTTAAAAATTTAATTGAGACCGGTTCAAAATCTCAATCAAACTGGTTATTTTTAAATTTTCAGACCGGTTCAAAATGCTCAATCAGACTGATTATTTTTAAATTTTCAGGCCGGTTCAAAATATCAATCAGACTGGTTATTTTTAAAATTTCAGACCGGTTCAAAATATCAATCAGACTGGTTCATCATTTAATAGAGACCGGTTAAAAATCTCAATGAGACTGGTTTATAATTATATAGAAACCGGTTTTTTTCATTTTCAGACCGATTGGAAACCAGCCTGTTTAGTTGGTAGCCAGACCGGTTCGGAACCAGTCTCATTTAAAGGCATAACAATAAGACCGCCACTTTTGAGACTGGTTAAAAACCAGTCTCAAATGGGGTGCGGAACCGGTCTCTTTTGGCCAATATGTAGTAGTAACCAAATAGAGGAAAACTCTGTTTTCTTCTTGTTTTCTTCTCCACCAAATTCTCTTCTCCCCAAAATCTCTAGAACCAAATAAAGTGTAAGAGAGTTAGTTAAAAAATACATATATTAGTAAGTTTTACTATCTATGAATGTTGTTGATACTAACACTTACCTCCACTATATTAGCCATGAAGTTAGTAAAGGTTGGCAAAGCTCTACTTCCTACATGAGCTTCTACTTCAATGTTCAAGTGCTCAAATCGAACCTCTATTGTAGGAAGATCAATTCCAACTCTGATAATGTCCAAGGAGGAAGAAGAATGAGCGTGTTTGGATTTTGTTGTAATCCATTATATAGAATCACTTTAGATAATCTATCTGTTTTGGTAAATAGCTTTGTAAGGATGAAATGAGAAAATGTGATTAACTTCAAAATAATTGAACTATTTTCAAATAAGCTTCAAGCTTCTCTATCTATGTGCAATTTTAAATCCAAAAACAGCTTTTTTTTCAAGAAAAAAAACTATTTCCTTGGAAATTAAGTGCATTTCAAAAATAGTACTTCTTTTCATAAAAATATAAAATACCTTTGCTGATTAGAAAAAAATGTGCATTTCAAAAAGCAACTCAACTGAAAATCAGTTAAGAAGGAATGAGAGTGGGGGATATATTCTGACCTATCAATACGTTCCCTGAGCTTAAGCAAAAACTTCTCATTGTCCTCTTCAGCAATCCTCACCAATCTTTCAAGCTATGTCATCAACAGAAAAAATAGGATCATCTGGATCAATTGCAGCAACTCCAACTGCAATAGCTCTTGAAGAAAGTACAAAATGATAAGGAACAAGAAAAATTATAACATCCAACATGAAAATATTTAACAGACGTGAAGAGACATATGAATCAAACAAAACAATATTACAACTACAAGATATAAAGATAGACCACCTTTTTTGTTGTCTAGTAGCAAAAGCAACCATTCTTGCTCGCTCTCTGTCCCTCAGGTCTTGGTAATTGACATTCTGCTGCTCTGCTGAAAGAGTATTATCACTGAAACTAAAGCACAACCAAAGAAAATGAATTTACCAAAAGCACAAACAAACATTTACACACAACAATGATTTGGTAATGGCACTTGAAAAATAGTGCATATAACTTGAGCATTTCTCAAGGCTGTGAGAATGGCAATATATGTAACAACCATGTAGCAGTTAAGTTCTAAGTCCTACTTTGTTTCTTACCCCAATCAAGAGCAGCTAGCTTTGACTTTTCAAGAACCTCATATACCAATCACACCACTTGCACTTTGTTAGGCTTTTACAGAAAAGCAGAAGCTGTGAAACAAGTTGAAATTCAGCTTTTTCCAGAAGCAATTTTTGCAGCTCATCAAAAATTCACTCATCAAATCAAAATCACTCTCTTAGAGTTACTCTCCTTTTAATTTAAGCAAATAATCCCAAAGTTGCAAATTTATTCTACCATCAGTGATTCCCATGGGCAATTAGCGAAAGTAGTTTCTTATTCATGAATAAGCATTATGAATTAAGTTGTCAAATGAATAAGCATTATGAATACGTTTCCAAATGAATAATGAACTCGTACCTTGATTCAATTTAATCCAGAATCTACTATACCAAAAACGAAAATTAGGGAATAAAACTAAAATTACCAAACAAATCATAAACTAAAACTCATATTAGGGTTTTCTATTCCCAATTTCAGAGAATCGAATTAAGAATAAGGAATAAGGAATATTTGTAAAAGAACTCACGGATTAGGGTTTTTTGTTCTCAATTTCAGAGAATCGAACCAAGAATAAGGTTTCAAATCGAATTGGTGCTGAACAACAGCGGCGACGATGAATG
Organism: Crotalaria pallida; assembly: GCA_037953625.1. Lineage (NCBI taxonomy): Eukaryota > Viridiplantae > Streptophyta > Magnoliopsida > Fabales > Fabaceae > Crotalaria > Crotalaria pallida. The sequence goes on from CM075655.1 coordinate 97,389,777, forward strand.
GCGGTGTCGGTGAACGAGTTCTCCATCAACGCTCCAACGAGTTCTGTTCTCCATCGAAGTTTGTAATGAGAGAGGGTTTGGGGAAAATTCCAGTTGGGAGCAGAAGAGTGAAATGCGAGATTTTGAGAGAGAGAGAGAGAGAGAGACATGGAAGGATGAAAGTGAAGAAACAAAAATGAAGAAACGTGTGGGCGGTACGTGTGAGGCTTGCGATTTACGGCCCTTATGTAACTGACGCGAAATCCATGAAAAAATTACTCACCGACAACGGTTTACAAAACCGCCGCTAATAATCCGCCATAATTTGCAACTTTTCTTGTGGTGTATATAAAACTGGAAACACAACCACTATAACTTAGATTCCTTCCAAGAGTTTCTAGCTAGGATTTTAATGCACAAATATAGAAAGATAAGAAATGAAAGTGTTGATGAATAAGAAAGTAGAAGTTGTTTACCAAAAAAAAAAAAAAAGTAGAAGTTATTAGAAATAAATGCGCAAATAATTTTTATCAAGGAAAATCAAGTGTATTGGGAGGGAAGCTGAATAACAAAGATCGTTTCAAATTTCTAAAATATTTATTTATTGTTTAACCATATTTTGGGTAGAGAAAAAAATGTTTGAATATAATTGTGTAAAAATATTTGTATAGTAATAGCTGAAACTAATCAAATACTTTTTATATTCATATTTTTTAGTAAAAATGAAATATAAAGTTTATTCATACTAACTTTCCGTCAATAGTTCCATGGAAAATGATTTCTTTTTTAATGTCTAATAACAAAACCAATTTAAAGAAATAAACAGTTTTAGGAAAAAAAAACGGATTTATTAATGCTATGCAATAAATAATACAATAATGAAAACGAAGTCCGTATGCACTCTGTATGCAAACGAAATGAACCAATGCCAATAACATAAACATTAATATGTGTGTCAATAACATAAACATTAGTATCAGAGTGCTTGTTAGTGTCTCCGATTACTCTTTCCGTCTCTAAATATAAGCACTTGAACTAACCTTTAATGAGATTAAGGCTTTGTTTGGTTGCACGAGAGAAAATGGGAAGAAAAAAAATGATAAGAGAGAAAAAGGGAAGAGAGATTATGGTGAGAAAATGGGTAAATTTTGTGGTTGTTTGGTATGAGAGAAAATGTGAAGAAATGAGGAAGAGTGAAAAATTGAGTTTTCTTTCTTTTCGTTTGGTTGGAGAGAAAAGAAGGAAGAGAGAAAACAATAATTTTGTCATAAGACAACTAAACCCTTGTGTTATAAAATAGAAATAAATATTTTTTTTTCTTTTTTACATGTATGTATATTTAACATAGTCAAATATTTTTTTTTGCTTCAATTTTTTATTATATGATAAAATTTCTGAGTCCAAAATATAAAAAATAACAATTTTTTTATCTAAAAAAAAGCTTTATATAAAAAAACAAGAGTGAAGACCCACTTTGATCCCTGTCGATTTTGCACAATACCAATTTGGTCCCTGACAATTCATAATATCACATTTAGTCCCTCAAAAAAAAATTTCATACCAATTTGGTCCCTCAACTTTTTTTCATATCAATTTAGTCCCTCAAGATTTTCAGATGTACCAATTTGATCCTTAAAATTGAGGGACCAAGTTGGTATGGAAGAAAATCTTGAGGGACGAAATTGGTATAAAAAAAGTTGAGGGACCAAATTGGTATGAATTTTTTTTTTAGGGACTAAATGTGGTATTATGAATTGTCAAGGACCAAATTGGTATTGTGCAAAATTGACAGGGATCAAAGTGGGTCTTCACTCAAAAAACAATCAAATAAAGTGTAATAAAAAAAATCAAACATAACTAAAATTTATAATATAACTTAAGCATTGTGTAGTTGTATTAACTTTAGTTTGTGTGTGCAGTGCCTAACAACCATTCAACCCACATAGCAGTGCGTGCCCCAGCCATTTTCTTCCCAAAATCTCGTGAGGGAGGGGAAGAAAATTTTCTGTGCTGGGTCTCACCAATTATTTTCTCTCCTCCTGCTTTTTCTTTCCAACTGCGACTAGTACAAAATATAGATTTTAGACCACTTAATTAAGACCAGTTCCATGCGGAACCAGTCTCTTTATGGTCATTTATTGAAATCAGACTGGTTGCTTAGTATAACCAATCTGAATTATTTATTAAATAAGACTGGTTCCTGTTGGAAACCAACAAGCGGGCTAAGCAAATACTAGAGGGGGGGTGAATAGTATTTTGAAGCACTAATACCAAATATTTCGATTGATAATTGAAGAATGGAGCTAAGACTGAATTTTCTGCAATCAGACACAAAATACTCGAGTCTTTTGTGAAATACTCGAGTTTTTCAGGATGAACAACTCGAGTCTTTTCTGAAATACTCGAGTTTTTCTTATCAGATATGGGAAAAACCAGAAACGAAAATTCAGCAATTTAACTCAAATCAATTCAATAATAAACAGGAACTTATCCAACAGAATAGCAAGCAATCTAAATAAATTTTAAACACAAAGATTCCTTGAACTTGCTACCTAATTGTATAAATCCTAATTGATTGAAATGATTTAAGTCTATTGAGCTAGAAAGTAGATTAAAAGCAATAAACCAACACTCAAGCAATTTTATCCTGGTTCACTCCAACAATGAGCTACATCCAGTCCTCCTAATCACTTAGGAGTTTCTACTAATAATCAAATTGTTAGAAATTACAAAGGATTGCTTGAGAATGGCCTCACTCAACCTAACCCTTTCAAGAGTGTACCAAACTCTTGATTTCTACCCCAATTTGATTCCGGTGATTGAAGAACTCTTCACAAAGTTTCCTTGAACTCCCTTCAAGAAACTCCACCGGGCTAGGAACCTCCTAGTCTTGTGCTTGAGAACCTCTCAAGACTTCCAACACCCTAAGCCACTTAGGGTTTGCTTGGGAACAATCCAAGACTTTGAATAATCAAGCTTTTTGTATGTGTATTACTAATCTCACAATGGATTAGCACAAATAAGCACAGCTCAATGTAAGAATTGAGGCCTAAAACTCAACTTGGAATAAAATGACAATATGATTGAGAAGTTGAGCTTTTTGGGAATTAACACTTGAGAAAAGGAAATTATGAAAGCTTGTGATCAATAATATGTTGTTGTCTTGTTTGTTCTTGCACAAATTCAAAGAGAAATTTTACAATTAGGTTCTGAATTGCTCTCTTGGGTTGGATGAGACTCAAATGCCCTCAATTAGGTTTTTGAGTTTCTCCAACGTTCATTTTTGCTGACTGGACAAAAATACTCGAGTCTTTTGGTAAAAACTCGAGTCTTTTTGGTCGGTCACGAGTGAATTGGTGCACGAACAAGACTAACGGTCATAATTGCTGACCTGGCACAAATACTCGAGTTTTTCTACAAATACTCGAGTGTATACTCGAGTCTTTTTCAAAATACTCGAGTATTTTGATCAGATATGGGAAAAATTATTTTTCAATTTTATTTTTCCTCTCAAGTATTAATTTTTGGTCAATCTCAACTTAATAAACATATAAAAATTTATTCATAGAAGAGACTAACTATTTCTACCCACTCTCAACCACTCTCAACATAAATTAGAAATTTACAATTAATATTTGATTGAGAATGATTGGGCACTTGTCTTCTTTTCTTGACTTCTTGTTGATGTTGATGTTGCAATATCTTCAAGGCATGATTTGTTAATTATTTTGTCATCATCAAAACATAATCCACATAATTAGGAGCATTGAATTCACAATCTCCCCCTTTTTGGTGATGACAAAATAATTAACACTTGATCCATTTGTTAAGCTTGATCCACTTGGAGATGCAACTCCCCCTCACTATATGATACTTTTCACCTATCTAAAAATTCAGCTTGAGCAAGATGTTATGACAATTTAATTTTAGCACCAAGCCTATGGTATTAGAGAATTTAACAATTATCAGAGTATATACCATAATTAGAGATTTTAGGTGCATCAATATCAAGACAAGACAAGTGTAATATCTCTCCCCCTTTTTGTCATACGCCAAAAAGATGTAACAATTTAGAAAAAGATCAAGGGAGGAGAGGTGCATAATCGGAAAACCCCATAACCAACTATGCAAATAAAACGAAGATATAATAACGATAAAGAGCTCCCCCTGAAGCTTTGCACAAACATCATAATGAAGACCAAATTCATTAACATAAAAATATCATAAAAGGTCCAAATCAAAGGTGCAATTAATAAACCCAAAGTCGCAAAACACCAAGTTCTCAAAGTACAGAAAAAGCAACAAGATCAACATGATGAAAACATAATGAAAACTAAAATAGAAAATCCATAAGCAGCAGCATCAAAACATGGAAGGAGCTGGATCATCTGGAGGAGGATAAAATCGAGAGAAGGCCGCCATCATCTCATCAAACCGGCGGTGCATCTCCCCTGACTGCTGGTCCAGGCGGGCATTAATCTGGGCCGAGTGCTGATCCAAATGAGAATAAAACATGGCAGACTCTGCACTCATCCTAGTGTCTAGGCTAACAAAATCATCACGCTGGGCGTCCATAGCATGCACAAGGGAGTCCATTCTCCCATCTAAAGTGTCCAGACGTGTGATCACATTCTCTCTCCAGCCCGAGTTGTCAAACCCAGATTGAGATCCAGCGAAGTCATCAAAGTTAATCTGATCAATAGGATCCCCTTCTTCAGCCTGGGCAAATGCAGCAGCTTCCTCTTCCATCTGATGGGCATCCATCCCTTGTTGAGCTGCCACATTTGCAACCCTCTCTAGCTCAGCAATATCAGATCGGTACAAGTATTGGCCAGAGGGTTCATGGAATGCCATGTCCTGGTGACTCAAGGTGCCTTTGTTGAGGCAATGCTGGTTCACATGAAGAGTCTTTTTCTCTTCATTGCGTGGGATAGGCACCTTGAAGTAACTCAACAGATAACAAACATGCATGGCATAGGGCAGGGTTTTTGGGTGTTTGGACTTAGCAGCAAGGAGCATTCTATCCAAAATTATGCGACTCCAGTTCAGCTTCTCATTGTTCAGGATGGCACTAAGAAGCCTAAGTTCATTGTTTGTGGGTTTGGCATAATTGGGTGAGGTTTGAGGCACTAATTGATGACAAACAATATAATGCAACACCCTAGATTGGACAGTCATGTATGAGGAATGCTTAACTCCTTCGGTCCATACACGACCGGGGCGCAAACAACTTTGAAAAATGCCGTCCGCATCGGCCTTTAGAGAATTGTCCCCGTGACGTGTTGTCCCAAAAGCAACAAAAAGGTCCTTAGCGCTAATTTTGAATCGAACACCCTCAACCATTGTTTCTATGACATTGTCCTTTAGCCTAAGGTTTGCATAGAATGTTCTAACTAACCTAGGATATATAGGTCCATGAAATTCCAGAAATTGAATCAGTTTCTGATATCTAAGGTTAGTAACAAAATGGAAACCCTTACTCTCAAGGAAAGTACTATTGATCCATGTGATTACTCCGAATTCTCTGGTGGCAAAGCCTTCCATCCTTTCCAAGCGTTCATCCTCTTGATAGTAGTCGGAAATTTCCTCCTCGGAAGATGAGTCAGCAATCCTTACTCTCTTTCCTTTGCCAGATGATGAAGCCATAGAGGAATTGATGAAAATTGAAGTTTTGGAAAGTTAGGGTTTGAAAAGGGGGTGACGGATTTGAGGTTGAAAAGAGTTGAAATTCGTTGAAATAATGGTAGAAAAGTGATTAGAGGATGTAAAACGAGTAAGATTTGGCAAAAATTTGAGTAAAAACGGAGTTTTGAGGAGAGAGATATGAGAAAACCGAGAGAGAAGAGAAAGGGGTTCGTGAAACTCGAGTTTGTGGGGGCTGGAGAATATATAAACTCGCAAAAATACTCGAGTTGTTCGTTACAAAATACTCGAGTGTTTGAGAATATACTCGAGTCGTTCCTGACTCAGCCCAGATTTCCCCAGAAAACTCGAGTAAAAATTGAAAAACTCGACTTTGGTCCGAAAGTTCAATTTTCAGGAAAACGCAAAATACTCGAGTTTTTGGAAAATACTCGAGTTTGGTCTGAAAGTTCAAAAATTGGGGGTTTCGAAAGACTCGAGTGTTTTGAAAAAAAACTCGAGTGTTTAGTAAAGACTCGAGTATTTTGAGAAACACTCGAGTATTTTTATCAGACCCTGATTAAAAACTTTTTCAATTTAAAACTGATTTAATTTTGAATTAAAATACTCGAGTGTTTTTGGAAAAACTCGAGTATTTTGACAGAACAGAATGTAAAAACTCAGTTTTAAAAGACCAAACACAAATCAAACACAAATGCTTCACTACCAACTTGGAATACAGTACAGAATCACACACAATTAACATATACAATTTCAAATATCATCAAGGACAATTTAAATAAGAATCAATAACACATTAGAGTAAGACTAATATGGTGATTTTCCAAAAATGACACACAATGCAATTAGCCTATATTAGCTTCATCTAAAATACCAAGTTCTCTCCTAATATGATAAAAGGTGTCCCTTGGTAGAGGTTTTGTAAAAATGTCGGCTAATTGATTTGTGGTACTAACAAATTCAATTGTGCAATCACCCTTTTGTACATGATCTCTTAAAAAATGATGTCTTATTTCAATGTGTTTAGTTCTTGAGTGATACACCGGATTCTTAGTCAAATTGATTGCACTCGTGTTATCGCATCTAATCGGAATATTTTCAAGTTTCAAACCAAAATCCGATAATTGTTGTTTCATCCATAACAGTTGAGCACAACAACTACCGGCTGCGATATATTCCGCTTCGGCGGTAGAAAGAGTGACACAAGCTTGCTTTTTAGAAAACCATGACACCAATGAACTTCCCAAGAAATGGCAAGTACCACTGGTGCTTTTGCGATCAAGCTTGCATCCCGCGAAGTCGGAATCCGAGTAACCAACTAAACTAAGATTGGCATCAGCAGGATACCATAAACCAGTGTTAATTGTTCCTTTTAGATACTTAAATATATGTTTAACCGCGGATAGGTGAGATTCTTTAGGATTAGCTTGAAATCTAGCACACATGCATACACTAAACATAATATCCGGTCTAGATGCAGTGAGATATAGGAGACTACCTATCATACCCCTATACTTACTAACATCAACCGGTGTACCTTGTTCATCCTTGTCTAGGTAGCATGATGTGCTCATTGGAGTGTAGGCTTCCTTGCACTTGTCCAATCCGAATTTCTCAAGGAGCTCTTTGCAATATTTCCCTTGATGCACAAATATCCCCTCCTTGACTTGCTTTATTTGTAAGCCTAGGAAGAACTTGAGTTCTCCCATCATTGACATTTCAAATTCCTTTTTCATCAAATTTGAAAACTTTCTACAAAGAGACACGTTAGTAGCACCGAAAATGATATCATCAACATAGATTTGTACTAACAAAATGTCATCCTTGGTTTTATAAATAAATAATGTATTATCAACCTTCCCTCTTTGAAACTTGTTTTCTAATAGAAAGGAACTCAATCGATCATACCAAGCTCTAGGAGCTTGTTTCAATCCATAGAGTGCCTTTTTCAATTTATAAACATGGTTTGGAAATTCACTATTTTCAAAACCGGGGGGTTGTTTGACATACACTTCTTCATTTATAAACCCATTCAAGAAAGCACTTTTAACATCCATTTGATATAAAGTGAATTTCATGATTGAAGCATAAGCAAGTAAAATTCGGATTGCTTTAAGACGTGCAACCGGAGCAAAGGTCTCATCATAATCGATACCTTCCTCTTGGTTGTACCCTTGAGCTACTAGTCTAGCTTTGTTTCTTATAATCAACCCGGATTCATCAAGTTTGTTTCTATAAATCCATTTAGTACCAATTATGGTATGATCATCGGGTTTAGGGACTAGATCCCAAACTTCATTTCTTTCAAATTGGTTTAATTCTTCTTGCATAGCAAGAACTCAATGATCATCCTCAATGGCCTTTTTAATTGAATCGGGTTCAATTTGAGAAACAAATGAGACATAGTGGCAAATGTTTTGAATAGACCTACGAGTAAGTACTCCCTTTGACATATCTCCTATGACTTTGTCTATAGGATGAGCCTTGACCGATTTCCAAGTTGGAGGAAGTTCTTCCCTTACTTCTCCTTCATCAACTTTTGAATTCTCTCTCTCTTTTTCTTCTTTTGAAAAGACAATGCCATCTTCACTAGCATCACATAAAACACTATCTTCTTTTGAAGACTCATTAAAAACCACATGAATTGATTCCTCAATAGTTAAAGTTCTTTTATTGAAAATTCTATAAGCTTTACTATGAGAAGAATAGCCTAAAAATATGCCTTCATCGGATTTGGAATCAAACTTGCCAAGGTGTTCTTTTCCATTATTTAAAACAAAAACTTGGCATCCGAAGACATGAAAATGAGATATATTTGGCTTTCTTCCCTTGTAAAGTTCATAGGGGGTTTTATCCAAAGAGGGCCTTATCAAAATACGATTTAAAACATAACAAGCCGTATTGACGGCATCGGCCCAAAAATATTGAGGTACTTGAGAATCATTTAACATGGTTCTAGCAAGTTCCTCTAGCACCCTATTTTTCCGCTCTACCACTCCGTTTTATTCCGGAGTTCTTGGTGCGGAGAATTGGTGCTCAATACCATTTTTAGCACAAAATCTATCAAATTTGTGGTTTTCAAATTCTCCACCATGATCGGTACGAATAATAATTACTTTTTGATTTACTTGGTTTTGCAAAAGTTTGACATGATGTTTAAAAGATTTGTAGGTCTCACTCTTAGTAGTTAAAAATAAAGTCCAAGTAAACCTAGAGAAGTCATCAACAATCACCAATGCATAATAGTTGCCACCAAAGCTTTTTATTTGTGATGGTCCAAACAAGTCCATATGAAGCATTTCTAATGGCCTTGATGTGGACATAACCATTTTTGATCCAAAGGTGTTTTTAGTTTGTTTACATTTCTTGCAAGGGGAACAAACACCTTCAATAGAAAAATTTAGCTTTGGTAAACCAACTACTAGATCTTTAGATTGAATTTTCTTCAATTGGTTTACATTTATATGAGCGGTCCTACGATGCCATAACCAAGTGTCATTTTCTTTGCTCACTAAACAAGTAGAGACCAAAGAAGTGACTTTGTTCAAATCAACTAAGTAAGTATTATTTGACCTTCTACCAACAAATTTGATTGATTCATCTTTGTCACTTTTAATGAGGCAATGGGTAGAGGTAAAAACTACATGATTACCAACATCACATAATTGGCTTATGCTCAAGAGATTATGTTCTAATCCTTGAACATAGAGCACATTATCAATAACCAAGTTTGAAGAGTTTCCGATTTTACCAATACCAAGGATTTTGCCTTTGTTGTTGTCCCCATAAGTGACATAACCCTTTTCCTTTGGAGTAAGCTCAATGAAGTGCCGCTTATCTCCCGTCATGTGCTTCGAACATCCACTATCAAGATACCACAATTGTTTTCCCGTTCGAAGGCACACCTACAATATGAAATCACTTGTTCACTTTGGGTACCCAAACAATGTTGGGTCCCTTAGGGTTAGTGTTGGGACTTTCTCCCTTTTTAATCCACATATAAGTGCCCTTTTTCATTTCAAACTTCTTAATGTGGCACTCAATGTTGATATGTCCAACTTTTCCACAATAAGTACAAGTTGGTCTCTTTGATGAATTTTTCTTAGAAAATGTTCCAACCACCTTGTACTTTTTGTCCTTTTTATGAACATATCCTAAACCGGTTTTGTTGTGATTATGTCTTTGAGAGTTCAACAACCGGTTGAGGTTTCTATCACTATGTGAGATTGTGAGTTTGTTTTTCAACTCTTTCACTTCTTTTTCAAGATCATCACATCTCTCACATGAAGTGATAATTTCCTCATGATTTGCACAATCACTTTGATGACTAGAATTAATAAGTTCCAAGGATTCATTTTGAAGTTTCAACTCGTTTATAGATTTTTGCAATTCATCAATTTCATGTTGAAACTCCAAAATTTTCTTTCCTTTTTCCTTATTAATTTTAGCAAGCCTTTTAAATTGAATTAACATTTCATTGTAGGCTTCTTGCAAATCATCATATGAAATGGAGTTTGAAGAGGAACAAGAAGAACTAGAGGTTACCTCATCATCACTTTCACTCATGCCATTATTAGCTCTTGATGAGGACTCATGATTGTTCTTGGCCATGAGACAAAGGTTTGCATTTTCATCACCGGAGCTACTTGAAGATGATTCATTGCTCTTCTCCGGTGCATCCTAAACAATGTATGCACGCTTCCCTTTGGTCTCTTGGATCTTCTTGTCATTCTTCTTCAAGAATGTGGCACATTCCATTCTTATATGACCAACCCCACCACATTCATGACACTTAACTCCATCATTGGTACTCTTTTCTCTTTGTTTGGAGTCTTTGGTTCTCTTGAAATTGGATGAAGATCCACCTTTCTTCCCTTTGAAGAATTTGTTGAATCTTTTCACAAACATCCCAAATTCTTCTTGATTTGGTTCACCATCGGAATCTCCACTTGTAGAGCATTCTTCAACTTCTTTTGTAGCTTTGGTTGAAGCTTTGAGTGCTATGCTCTTTTTCTTTTTGTCCGATTCCTCATGCATCCCAAGTCTTGTAAGCTCCATCTCATGCTCTTGGAGTTTGCCAAACAAAGTGGCTAAGTCCATGCTATTTATGTCTCTTGATTCCTTGATGGCGGTTACCTTGGGTTGCCAACTCCTATCAAGACATCTTAGAATTTTGTTAGTAGTTTCACCATTGCGAAATACTTTTCCCAAGGAAATCAAATGATTAACAATGTGAGAGAATCGCTTTTGCAAGTCACTAATGGTTTCATTTGGCAACATGTGGAACAATTCATATTCGTGAGTTAGAGAATTCAATCTTGCATCTCTAACCTCACTTGTTCCCTCATGTGTGACTTGCAAAGTATCCCACATTTCTTTTGCCAATTTACATTGGGAAACTCTATAAAATTCATCATGGGATAGAGCCGAAAAGATGATGTTTTTAGCTTTTAAATCAAATGAGACTTTTCTCTTTTCATCATCATTCCAACTACTCCTTGGAATTTCAACAATTTCATCATTTATTTTCTTTTTGGGAATGAAAGGACCATTTTCAATTGCATCCCAAATATCCATATCAATTGCTTCAATAAAAATTTTCATGCGAGTTTTCCAATAAACATATCCTTCACCATTAAATAGTGGAGGACGGTTTATTGAAGCTCCTTCTCCACCAAAGTTATTGCTAGAGCCCATTAAGTTTCCAAAAGGATCTTTTTCGAAAAAGTTGTTACACTCGATCTTTCGACCGAGCTCTGATACCACTTGTTGGAAACCAACAAGCGGGCTAAGCAAATACTAGAGGGGGGGTGAATAGTATTTTGAAGCACTAATACCAAATATTTCGATTGATAATTGAAGAATGGAGCTAAGACTGAATTTTCTGCAATCAGACACAAAATACTCGAGTCTTTTGTGAAATACTCGAGTTTTTCAGGATGAACAACTCGAGTCTTTTCTGAAATACTCGAGTTTTTCTTATCAGATATGGGAAAAACCAGAAACGAAAATTCAGCAATTTAACTCAAATCAATTCAATAATAAACAGGAACTTATCCAACAGAATAGCAAGCAATCTAAATAAATTTTAAACACAAAGATTCCTTGAACTTGCTACCTAATTGTATAAATCCTAATTGATTGAAATGATTTAAGTCTATTGAGCTAGAAAGTAGATTAAAAGCCATAAACCAACACTCAAGCAATTTTATCCTGGTTCACTCCAACAATGAGCTACATCCAGTCCTCCTAATCACTTAGGAGTTTCTACTAATAATCAAATTGTTAGAAATTACAAAGGATTGCTTGAGAATGGCCTCACTCAACCTAACCCTTTCAAGAGTGTACCAAACTCTTGATTTCTACCCCAATTTGATTCCGGTGATTGAAGAACTCTTCACAAAGTTTCCTTGAACTCCCTTCAAGAAACTCCACCGGGCTAGGAACCTCCTAGTCTTGTGCTTGAGAACCTCTCAAGACTTCCAACACCCTAAGCCACTTAGGGTTTGCTTGGGAACAATCCAAGACTTTGAATAATCAAGCTTTTTGTATGTGTATTACTAATCTCACAATGGATTAGCACAAATAAGCACAGCTCAATGTAAGAATTGAGGCCTAAAACTCAACTTGGAATAAAATGACAATATGATTGAGAAGTTGAGCTTTTTGGGAATTAACACTTGAGAAAAGGAAATTATGAAAGCTTGTGATCAATAATATGTTGTTGTCTTGTTTGTTCTTGCACAAATTCAAAGAGAAATTTTACAATTAGGTTCTGAATTGCTCTCTTGGGTTGGATGAGACTCAAATGCCCTCAATTAGGTTTTTGAGTTTCTCCAACGTTCATTTTTGCTGACTGGACAAAAATACTTGAGTCTTTTGGTAAAAACTCGAGTCTTTTTGGTCGGTCACGAGTGAATTGGTGCACGAACAAGACTAACGGTCATAATTGCTGACCTGGCACAAATACTCGAGTTTTTCTACAAATACTCGAGTGTATACTCGAGTCTTTTTCAAAATACTCGAGTATTTTGATCAGATACGGGAAAAATTATTTTTCAATTTTATTTTTCCTCTCAAGTATTAATTTTTGGTCAATCTCAACTTAATAAACATATAAAAATTTATTCCTAGAAGAGACTAACTATTTCTACCCACTCTCAACCACTCTCAACATAAATTAGAAATTTACAATTAATATTTGATTGAGAATGATTGGGCACTTGTCTTCTTTTCTTGACTTCTTGTTGATGTTGATGTTGCAATATCTTCAAGGCATGATTTGTTAATTATTTTGTCATCATCAAAACATAATCCACATAATTAGGAGCATTGAATTCACAGTTCCGTGTCGAACCAGTCTCCTTAAGTCAAAAACTTTAAATAAGACTAGTTCCGTATGGAACCAGTCTCTTTTGGCATTTAAATAAGACTGGTTCCACACGGAACCGGTCTCCTTATGTGTAGTTAAATAAGACTGGTTCCGTGCGGAACCAGTCTCCTTATGACAGTTTATTTAAATTAGACTGGTTCCGCATTGAACCAGTCTCTTTTTAATACTATTGAACCGGTCTGGTTCCGCACCTCCATCTTTTGCACTCCAAAAGAGCTGGCAAAGGCACTAACACAGTCACAGAGCCCCAACCTTCTCTCAACAAACCCACCAAGCCACTCCTCTTCTTCACCCTTTCTCTCTCTCCCATCTTCTTCGCTCTCTCCCTCTTCTTCTTCAAATCTGAACCCTTCCAATCCCTCCTCTTCTGGTTCTCCCTCTCCCTCCTCGTTGGCCCCTTCGCCCCCACCTCCCTCACCGCTGGCGACATCCGCGTCGGCCTTGGCCCCATCGTCGATTTCCCGGACCAAGATTCCACCGTCGTCGCCGATGATGATTCCAAGAAGAGAGGCTCTAACCGTAGATCAAAAGCGCAAAGCCGCAGATCCGATGAGATTTCATTTGCGATTCAAATCGCGATTCAAATCGCAAACCTTAGAGGAATTCGCCGTCAACGACATCAGTAATTATCAGAAATCCAACGATTTGGATTCGGGGTTCGCTGAAACACAAAACTTGGACTCCCTTCATTCTCTTCTTGTGCATGTTGAAAATGCCTCGGGACGAAGTCATGATTCTAAAACGTTATCTGAGAAATTAACTTTTACAATTTTCTATCTCCAATTGCTTCTTGGTATGGGTCATGAAGTGCTACCATCAGTTGTATCTTCTCTCTGTCTCCTAATTTTTGGTGCCTTAATTTTTCAGGTATGCTATTTTATTATAAATTTAATCAATATCAATATAGTTTAAGTAGTGCAGTTATGCTAATAGTTCTGGGCTGACTATTTAAATATTCATAAGTTAACTCATGTTCTTTGGCCAAATATTAACAGTTTTTACTTTATTATGTAGTGTACAAAACTGATTTATTGCTCAAACTGTTCAAGGGTACGGTGTCCACCTGAAGCTAATCCATCATGGAGATGATAATTTTTCTAGTCTTCTATATTCTTTACCTTTTTGGTCTTTTATACTGTTTGTCATCACGGTATCAAGAGAAATCATACCAAGAGAAGTGTCTTAAAAAAATCAAGAGAAATAATTTTTTGAAGAGAAATAACTGACAAATCATATAGTCAAAGAAATTAAGCAGGACCTCTATGGATTAAACAATGAGGAAAGTTTGTTAGGAAAGCTTGAGTTGCAAACTGGTGAGATTCACTTCCTGTTGATACCCGAAAAATAAATAACCACAAAATAAGGCCCAATCCTTACCAAAAGCCCAATGCACTACACAAAGAGCCAACCCAACAAAAAACCTTGAAGAAGGCCCAGCCCTAAGCGCCCTCCATGAGAAGTGACGCTCAGGCCGGTGACGCTCAGGCAGTAGCACCCAGGACATGCCGCCTAGACCCATGGAGTCATGTCCAGTAAGGTACAACAAAGGAGGCAACTGAAACGTGGATAAAATGCACTCTAGAGCGTACCCTTTCAGAAACACGTCTCGGATAGCGCAAGAAGGGAATACGGTCAACCTTCTCTGCTCTCCCACAGCTTGCACAACAAGCTTTCAAGAAGGGAATCTTTGCACATGTAACACCCCAAAATTTTAATCCCCGATTAATGAAATGTTAATTATAATTTAATTATAATTAATAGTTTCTATATTAATCCTTGATTAAAATATGTGTTCATGTGACTAGCTTAGGTGTGTGAAATTATTTAATAAATATAATAAATGCATAAAATGAGTATTTTGCATATTAGTCCCTGGGTTGGGACCTAAAAGCAATTATAGAAAAGGTTTTGGAGGGAAAGTAAATAAAATAATTATTTTTCAAAATCTGACCAAAACACTCGAGTATTATTCAGAATACTCGAGTATTCTGGGTCAAACTGCACGAGTTAGTGCGTTTGATGAGTCACCATGAACGATTCCTTTCCCTTGACACGAAATCACCTCCACTCCACATTGATGGAGGTCGTGTCGACCTGCATGAGTGTTTCCCCACCCTATTTAAGCCCATCAACACCCAGAAGCCAGGGATTTGGCTCATTCTCCTTGTTGTTGTTGAAGTTAGGGTTCCTAACTTGGTCTGATCAATTCTCCTTCTCTGTGTCGAGTTGAATCACAAACCAAACACGAATACAAAGCTTACATCTTGAGCTTTGTATAGAGAGTGAAATTGTGAGCTGAGAGTGTGTGTGGTGGAAGAACGAAAGCTTGGAAGTTGGAGCTTGTGCTGTCAAACCCGTTTCTGGAGCTTACTTTGGATTCGAATTCTGGTAAGCTCTTACATCCAATTCGCTTCAAACTTGTTTTAAATCTTAGCCTGTGTTGCAGATAATGAATTCTAACCAAAACCCCTAATTCTCTTGCATGTTAACCCACTCAAATGTTCTGATTTTGGACCTCTGCTCAAACTGTCTTGCATGTGGTGCTCAAAGTTGTTTTTGGTGATTGGAGAGCTTTTTTCTTGGGAACTTTCTGTTGATACACGTCTAAGAGGTAAGGGGAAGTAATTATATTCACTAGATAGAGTTTAAATTCCATGAATTGTGTTAGAGAGCCACCAAGAGGCTCTAAGGGCTTAGATTGAATAGGAACTTTGGTATGGAGACCAATCCATGCTCTAAAACTGTGTTGAGCAAGTTTTATATCATGCATGCAAGCTTAAATGAGCTTTACTTTATGAAAATTGTGCTTAATATTCAATTTGAGGTGTTGAGTTGTTAAAAGTGCCTTTTTATGCATAATTATTGGATTCTCTGTCAAATCTGTGTTTTGATATGAAATGAATGTTGTAACATGTTCAAATTATGTTGTATGAACTTTGTGGATCCCTGGACTAGACTAGAATTAAGTAGAAATGAAAATGTTATGTTAAAACCAAGTTTCAGTGTTATCTGCTACGAAACACTCGAGTAAAAGGCAGGGTACTCGAGTAAAATGCTTTCAAAACAATGTAAAATGAACAAGAACACTCGAGTATTTTGTCTGGTACTCGAGTATCGAGTATGACCTGAGGACAAGTTTAGGTCAAACACTCGAGTCATTCAAGGTCACTCGAGTATTCTGGAAATGTTCAAGAACACTCGAGTAACCCATGAACTACTCGAGTAAATTGTTGAATTGAAAACCCAAATCCTCAGAAAGTCATGAACACTCGAGTAGTTTTAAGAACACTCGAGTAATCTGGAAAAGTTAAGGAACACTCGAGTGTCCTGAAGTTTACTCGAGTAAATGGTTCAGAACCTGAAAACACCATTTTCAATTCTGACTTAATAAACTAAGGAATTATTAATAACAGTCCAAGGGATCAAGACCTAGAGAAATTGATTAATACAAATAGATCGTTTGGTGACGGTCCTTTTTGATAAAGATAATAAGCCTAGGTGGCCTTTAAAGTATTAATCAACTCCCCTTAAGTCTAAAAGATAAAATGCATTCATTCTGGAGTTTGGATGGTAGGACGTATTTCATGTTTGTTAAACATGTGGAGGGCCTCTGGGAGTGCCAATACGCTTGCTTGATGACACGTTGTTGACGTGGTCGGCTTAGTGGATGCTGATATGGATATATCGTTTGGATGACGATCCGTTTGGATGACGGGATATGCTCGGGTGGCATGGATACCAAGCTTGTCGTGTACATTCTAGGTGAATGTACGAATGGTTGTATACCTAGGAATACAACGCACTATTGAGTGCTGGGTTGTCAGGGATGGACGTCAGAGAGTGAAATAGTATTATGATGGAGATAGGCTTGAGAGCTAAAGTCATGCATCATGCCATTCATTTAATTTAACTGTGATAAATGAACCAAGTGTGAGCATCTTACTTGCATTCAATATCTGCTAAGTGTTAAATGTGATTGATATTAATTGATGCATATTTACATGCTTATATTGCATAATTTAATCTCTGTTGATTATGTGTATAGAATTGCTTACCCCTATGCCCTTGTAGGTGATGTCTCGCTACATTGCTTTTATCGAGATCCGGCCACTTCCTAGTGGCATATGGATCTATGAGGACCATCGCGCGGTGTTCGAGGGGGAGGTAGAGATTACCTTCTACCACCCGAACCCGCTGATACGATTCCGTCCTTGTAGGTTTAGGATTCCCATCATATACACTATGCATGTACCCCCGTTTTACACTTACCATGGACCACCTCCCACGCGACCAGCTCGCTCTTACCATAGTTTTCGTTTTCGACCTACCCGCTCTCACCCTTTTACTTCGAGAGTCGTCCGCGAGGGGACTCCCCTATCTGATCCGAGGAGCCCAGTCAGGGTTTCACTATCACCTGACCCAGTACCCAGTGGTAGGGTACACACTCTCCCTCGGATGAGATCGAGGAGGATCCGGTGGAGGATGAGAGTGGAGGCGAGCCTGTCGTGCATTCTACTGGGAGTGACTGGAGGGACGATGATCCCTAGGTACATGCATATGGTGTATGATGTGGGTCTGAGGATCCGATGTGTGGAGGCTATGGAGGAGATTTGCTGCTGCTGCTGTGATGATGATGATGCTACTATCTTACTACTACTTTTACTTTTGGGAGACTACTGCTGCTACTACTCCATCTGATGCTGCCAGATCTATGTGACTATCCCTAGAGTTGTATATTTTGTTATGTACATATTGTGGATATACTTTTGGAGTACCTTAGGGTTTTGGTCACACTATGTAGATCTGTTTTTATATGGACTTGTACTTATGGATTTGGAGACTATATTATGGGCTATGTACTTATGACTATGTTTATATATAAAACCTATGTTTATACTTTATCAGTTGCATAGTCCAACGAATTCCGCTTACTCTGATTTAATCTATTGAAGAGCTCGGCTAAAAATATTACTTAATGGTATCAGTTTTATCAAAACGCATGGGTAACCTTAGCTACATGTATGATACATGGATGTTTTCAAAGAACAAATGTTACCCTACTTGTGAAAGGATTTTAAGAGATCGCCGAACTCGATATGAACATTTTTGTAAAGGCTTAGAACTTATTCTCCAAGAATTTCAAATGACGATTAGTGCACCCGCTGTTAAAAAGAAAAATTTATTTCTATATTTTCTTAATATGCGCAAGTCCATATATATTATCCAATATAAAAGCTTAATTATTAGTTTATACTTGGGTAATCCGAGAAGGGTGTCACACTGAGTGGTATCAGAGCAAAAGTCAGATCCTGTAGTAGTGGAAGTAGTTCAGAAAGGTAGCCATCAACATCAAGCAGGTATCTGCAAGGCAATTACATTACTTTGAATGTTTTTATTTTGTTTGTTGAGGTTTAAATACCCTTGATTTGTTTGTATCTTGTCTCTTTGAGTACAAGACGCAATTGATTGTAGATTTAATAAGTGTAAGATAGAGCCTTAGTATAGGTAGTGTAATGGAAGTTTCTTTAGTTCAACATATGTGACCATAAGTCCATAGCGCAGGTCTAATATGGCAACTAGAAACCAAAATCACATTAATACGATGTTGGAACGAATCACCACGGTGTTGGAAGCTATGCAACGACAGTCTCAGCAACCCTCTCAACCGGCTAACCCGCCTCATCAGTGTAATATGGGTAATACTGAGGCGAAGACTCTAGCTGATTTTAGGAGCTGTAATCCACCAAAGTTTGAAGGAGGATTTAAGCCGGAGGAAGCCAACAAGTGGATTCACACCATGGACAAGATCCTAAGAACGCTGGAGTGTTCGGATGCTCAAAAGGTGGCTTATGCAACCTATATGTTAGAGGATGAAGCGGAGAACTGGTGGAATCACACTATGCAGCTCCTACAATATGAAGGAAGGGAGGTGAGTTGGGGAGTATTTAAGGAGAAGTTTCTCCAAAAGTATTTCCCGGAGGACCTGAGAAGGAAGAAGGAAGTGGAGTTTTTGCAGCTGAAGCAAGGAAATATGAGTGTGGGAGAGTACGCAGAAAAATTTGAGGAGTTGATGAAGTACTCTCCATACTATCAGAACAATCCAGATGAGATGAGCAAGTGCATTAAGTTTGAAGGAGGTTTGAGGCCAAAGTTGAAGTCGATCTTCAGTTACCAGCGGATTCAAAGCTTTCCTGCACTCGTGGATATGTGTAGGATGTATGAAGACGACACCAAGGCTGAGGAGATGCAAGTCTCAGAGAAGAAGGACAATCAAGGCTATGGACCTCAAAGGCGTAAAGGTTTCAACAACCGGGGCAAAGGTCCGTATGATCGTCGGGGAAAAGGCAAAGGAAAAGCTGGTGGTTCTGAGGGAAGGAATTATCGGAGCGAGGCTCCATTCTGTGACAAGTGCAAGCGCAACCACTATGGTCGTGTGTGTTGGGGGACAAGTAGATGTTTTAACTGTGGAAAGCCGGGACATTTCGCAAGGGATTGGAAAGAACCGGCCAAAGTCAACTCCAGAGGAACTGCAGATAGACCGGTGACTCAAGGAAGGGTCTTCACCCTTAGCGGTGTGGAAGGGAATCGATCTTCTGATCTGGTGCAAGGTAAATACTTGCTTAATGGTCAGTTTTGCCATGTTTTGTTTGACTCTGGTGCAACGCATTCATTCGTTTCGTATGAATGTGTAAACCGATTAGGCTTGATGATGTCTGAAATGCCTTACGTTTTGCAAGTAGAAACCCCTACTAATGCTCCTGTAGTCGTCTCTAGAGCATGTCTTAACTGTTGTATAGAAGTGTTAGGATAAACCTCTAAAGTAGATTTGATCTGCTTACCCTTAGCACAATTAGATGTGATCTTGGGAATGGACTGGTTACGTCAAAACCAAGTGATCATTGATTGTGATAGAAAACTAGTGATCTATAGAAACCCGAAACCATCCGGCTACATGTGTCTATTCAACACTGAGGTGAGGGAGAGTGGTCCGAGGATAGAAGAGATTCCCGTTGTCAGAGATTTCCCGGAAGTTTTTGCTGATGAGATCCCTGGTCTGCCACCAAGAAGAGAAATTGAATTTGGTATTGACCTAGTTCCGGGAGCTGGTCCCATTTCTATCGCACCCTATAGAATGGCACCACCGGAAATGGCGGAGATGAAAAAGCAGATTGAAGAGTTGCTGCAGAAACAGATGATTCGACCAAGCGTGTCACCTTGGGGTGCTCCTGTCTTGTTCGTCAAGAAGAAAGATGGTAGCATGAGGATGTGCATTGACTACCGGCAGCTGAATAAGGTCACCATCAAGAACAAGTATCCGTTGCCACGGATAGATGACCTTATGGATCAAGTACGTGGGGCTTCAATATTTTCCAAGATTTATTTGAGGTCGGGGTATCATCAAATCAGAATTAGAGAAGAAGATATCTCTAAGACTGCATTTCGATCTCGATACGGACATTATGAATATGTCGTAATGCCATTCGGATTGACTAATGCACCAGCTATCTTCATGGACTACATGAATCGAATCTTTACACCTTATTTAGATTCATTCGTGGTTGTGTTCATCGATGATATTCTCATTTACTCCAAGAGCCCGGAGGAGCATGCTGAACACTTGAGGATAGTGTTGAGCATCTTGAAGGAGAAGCAATTGTACGCCAAACTTACAGAATGTGATTTCTGGCTGAAGGAGGTTAAGTTCTTGGGGCATGTGATTTCAGACAAAGGAATAGCCGTTGATCCGACGAAGGTAAGTTCGGTTTTGCAATGGGAGCAACCAAAGTCGGTCACGGAGGTCAGAAGTTTTCTTAGTTTGGCTGGGTATTATAAAAGGTTCATCGAAGGTTTCTCGAAGATTGCACTGCCTCTGACGAAGTTGACTAGGAAAGATCAACCATTTCTGTGGGATGAGAAATGTGAAAGTAGTTTTCAAGAGTTGAAGGAAAGGTTGACATCGTCTCCTGTATTGGTGTTGCCCGATACACAGAAGAGTTTTGATGTGTACTGTGACGCGTCGAAACAAGGTCTTGGGTGTGTTTTGATGCAAGAGGGGCAAGTTGTCGCCTACGCCTCGAGACAGCTAAAAGTTCATGAGATGAACTATCCAACTCACGATCTGGAGTTGGCAGCTGTGGTGTTTGCCTTAAAGATTTGGAGGCACTATCTCTATGGCACTACGTTCCGGGTGTTCAGTGACCATAAGAGTTTAAAGTACCTATTTGATCAAAAGGAGTTGAATATGAGGCAGCGTCGATGGATGGAGTTTTTGAAGGATTATGAGTTTGAGCTCCATTATCATCCTGGGAAGGCAAACGTTGTGGCAGATGCATTGAGTAGAAAGGCAATGCACATCAGTGCGATGATGGTCAGAGAAGCTGCACTGATAGAGGAATTTTGAGATTTGAGTCTGACGATGCAAGTGGAGCCGACAAGTATCAAGTTGGGGATGCTGCAAATTGCTAACGAGTTTCTGCAAAGGATACGGGAATTGCAACACAAGGATGGGAAACTCATGGAAAAGAGGAAGTTGATGCAAGAAGGTAAGGAGTTGGAATTTCAAGAAGGGAACGATGGAATCCTTCGCTTTAAAATGAGGATTTGTGTGCTTGATGATTTGGAAGTAAGAAGGATGATTTTGGATGAAGCGCATAAGAGTAAGATGAGTATGCATCCGGGAGCTACTAAAATGTACCAGGACTTAAAGAAGCTATTTTGGTGGCCTGGTTTGAAGAGAGATGTAGCTGAATATGTGGCATGTTGTTTGGTATGTCAAAAGGCCAAGGTGGAACATCAAAGGCCAGGAGGAGAGTTACTTCCTTTAGAGATCCCGTTGTGGAAATGGGATAGCATCTTGATGGATTTTGTGTCGGGATTGCCAAAGACATCTACTGGTCATGATGCAATTTGGGTGATCGTGGATCGTTTGACTAAGTCAGCGCATTTCATTCCCGTGAATATGCGCTACTCATTGGAAAAGCTCACTCAGTTGTACATCAAGGAAGTTGTTCGTCTGCATGGAGTACCATCAAGCATTGTGTCTGATCGCGATCCGAGGTTTACATCAAAGTTTTGGGAAGATCTGCATAGAGCCTTGGGTTCAAGATTGAAGCTAAGTTCTGCATACCATCCTCAGACTGATGGCCAAACGGAAAGGACTATTCAGTCATTGGAGGACATTCTACGAGCCTGTGCTTTGGAAGGACAAGGGAATTGGGAGCAAATGTTGCCACTCGTGGAGTTCACTTACAACAACAGCTATCACACGAGCATTGGAATGGCACCATTTGAAGCTTTGTATGGGAGAAAGTGTCAGACGCCGTTATGCTGGTTTCAAGTGGGGGAGAGTTCTCTGATTGGATCAGATATTTTGCAAGAGACCACGGAGCAGATCAAGATGATACAAGAGAAGATGAGGGCAGCTCAGAGTAGGCAGAAAAGCTATGCTGATAGAAGAAGAAAACCCTTAGAGTTTGCTGAAGGAGACCATGTGTTCATTAGAATCGTACCAACCAAAGGTGTTAGTAGAGCCTTGAAAACCCAGAAACTATCACCTAAGTTTATTGGTCCCTATCAAATTCTCAAAAGAATCGGCCCAGGAGCCTATCAATTAGCTTTGCCTCCGTCATTAGCTAACCTCCATAATGTATTCCATGTGTCTCAATTGAAGAAATATGTCCATGACCCCACCATTGTTCTTAGCATCCAACCTGATGACTTAGAAATTCACAAGAACCTAACCTTCAAAGCTGTGCCAGTTCGTATTGAAGATCGAAGAATCAAGCAGCTTAGAGGGAAGGACATTAGTTTGGTCAAAGTCGTCTGGATTTATGGAGATGTGATAGAAGCATCATGGGAGTTAGAGAATAGGATGCGTCATGATTATCCTGATTTGTTTGTATAAGTTGAATTTCGGGGACGAAATTCCTTGTAAGTGGGGGAGTAGTGTAACACCCCAAAATTTTAATCCCCGATTAATGAAATGTTAATTATAATTTAATAATAATTAATAGTTTCTATATTAATCCTTGATTAAAATATGTGTTCATGTGACTAGCTTAGGTGTGTGAAATTATTTAATAAATGCATAAAATGAGTATTTTGCATATTAGTCCCTGGGTTGGGACCTAAAAGCAATTATAGGAAAGGTTTTGGAGGGAAAGTAAATAAAATAATTATTTTTCAAAATCTGACCAAAACACTCGAGTATTATTCAGAATACTCGAATATTCTGGGTCAAACTACACGAGTTAGTGCGTTTGATGAGTCACCATGAACGATTCCTTTCCCTTGACACGAAATCACCTCCACTCCACGTTAATGGAGGTCGTGTCGACCTGCATGAGTGTTTCCCCACCCTATTTAAGCCCATCAACACCCAGAAGCCAGGGATTTGGCTCATTCTCCTTGTTGTTGTTGAAGTTAGGGTTCCTAACTTGGTCTGATCAATTCTCCTTCTCTGTGTCGAGTTGAATCACAAACCAAACACGAATACAAATCTTACATCTTGAGCTTTGTATAGAGAGTGAAATCGTGAGCTGAGAGTGTGTGTGGTGGAAGAACGAAAGCTTGGAAGTTGGAGCTTGTGCTGTCAAACCCGTTTCTGGAGCTTACTTTGGATTCGAATTCTGGTAAGCTCTTACATCCAATTCGCTTCAAACTTGTTTTAAATCCTAGCCTGTGTTGTAGAGAATGAATTCTAACCAAAACCCCTAATTCTCTTGCATGTTAACCCACTCAAATGTTCTGATTTTGGACCTCTGCTCAAACTGTCTTGCATGTGGTGCTCAAAGTTGTTTTTGGTGATTGGAGAGCTTTTTTCTTGGGAACTTTCTATTGATACACGTCTGAGAGGTAAGGGGAAGTAATTATATTCACTAGATAGAGTTTAAATTCCATGAATTGTGTTAGAGAGCCACCAAGAGGCTCTAAGGGCTTAGATTGAATAGGAACTTTGGTTTGGAGACCAATTCATGCTCTAAAACTATGTTGAGCAAGTTTTATATCATGCATGAAAGCTTAAATGAGCTTTACTTTATGAAAATTGTGCTTAATATTCAATTTGAGGTGTTGAGTTGTTAAAAGTGCCTTTTTATGCATAATTATTGGATTCTCTGTCAAATCTGTGTTTTGATATGAAATGAATGTTGTAACATGTTCAAATTATGTTGTATGAACTCTGTGGATCCCTGGAATGGACTAGAATTAAGTATAAATGAAAATGTTATGTTAAAACCAAGTTTCAGTGTTATCTGCTACGAAACACTCGAGTAAAAGGCAGGGTACTCGAGTAAAATGCTTTCAAAACAATGTAAAATGAACAAGAACACTCGAGTATTTTGTCTGGTACTCGAGTATCGAGTATGACCTGAGGACAAGTTTAGGTCAAACACTCGAGTCATTCAAGGTCACTCGAGTATTCCGGAAATGTTCAAGAACACTCGAGTAACCCATGAACTACTCGAGTAAATTGTTGAATTGAAAACCCAAATCCTCAGAAAGTCATGAACACTCGAGTAGTTTTAAGAATACTCGAGTAATCTAGAAAAGTTAAGGAACACTCGAGTGTCCTGAAGTTTACTCGAGTAAATGGTTCAGAACCTGAAAACACCATTTTCAATTCTGACTTAATAAACTAAGGAATTATTAATAATAGTCCAAGGGATCAAGACCTAGAGAAATTGATTAATACAAATAGATCGTTTGGTGACGGTCCTTTTTGATAAAGAAAATAAGCCTAGGTGGCCTGTAAAGTATTAATCAACTTCCCTTAAGTCTAAAAGATAAAATGCATTCATTCTGGAGTTTGGATGGTAGGACGTATTTCATGTTTGTTAAACATGTGGAGGGTCTCTGGGAGTGCCAATACGCTTGCTTGATGACACGTTGTTGACGTGGTCGGCTTAGTGGATGCCGATATGGATATATCGTTTGGATGACGGGATATGCTCGGGTGGCATGGATACCAAGCTTGTCGTGTACATTCTAGGTGAATGTACGAATGGTTGTATACCTAGGAATACAATGCACTATTGAGTGCTGGGTTGTCAGGGATGGACGTCAGAGAGTGACATAGTATTATGATGGAGATAGGCTTGAGAGCTAAAGTCATGCATCATGCCATTCATTTAATTTAACTGTGATAAATGAACCAAGTGTGAGCATCTTACTTGCATTCAATATCTGCTAAGTGTTAAATGTGATTGATATTAATTGATGCATATTTACATGCTTATATTGCATAATTTAATCTCTGTTGATTATGTGTATAGAATTGCTTACCCCTATGCCCTTGTAGGTGATGTCTCGCTACATTGCTTGCATCGAGATCCGGCCACTTCCTAGTGGCATATGGATCTATGAGGACCATCGCGCGGTGTTCGAGGGGGAGGTAGAGATTACCTTCTACCACCCGAACCCGCTGATACGATTCTGTCCTCGTAGGTTTAGGATTCCCATCATATACACTATGCATGTACCCCCGTTTTACACTTACCATGGACCACCTCCCACGCGACCAGCTCGCTCTTACCATAGTTTTCGTTTTCGACCTACCCGCTCTCACCCTTTTACTTCGAGAGTCGTCCGCGAGGGGACTCCCCTATCTGATCCGAGGAGCCCAGTCAGGGTTTCACTATCACCTGACCCAGTACCCAGTGGTAGGGTACACACTCTCCCTCGGATGAGATCGAGGAGGATCCGGTGGAGGATGAGAGTGGAGGCGAGCCTGTCGTGCATTCTACTGGGAGTGACTGGAGGGACGATGATCCCTAGGTACATGCATATGGTGTATGATGTGGGTCTGAGGATCCGATGTGTGGAGGCTATGGAGGAGATTTGCTGCTGCTGCTGTGATGATGATGATGCTACTATCTTACTACTACTTTTACTTTTGGGAGACTACTGCTGCTACTACTCCATCTGATGCTGCCAGATCTATGTGACTATCCCTAGAGTTGTATATTTTGTTATGTACATATTGTGGATATACTTTTGGAGTACCTTAGGGTTTTGGTCACACTATGTAGATCTGTTTTTATATGGACTTGTACTTATGGATTTGGAGACTATATTATGGGCTATGTACTTATGACTATGTTTATATATAAAACCTATGTTTATACTTTATCAGTTGCATAGTCCAACGAATTCCGCTTACTCTGATTTAATCTATTGAAGAGCTCGGCTAAAAATATTACTTAATGGTATCAGTTTTATCAAAACGCATGGGTAACCTTAGCTACATGTATGATACATGGATGTTTTCAAAGAACAAATGTTACCCTACTTGTGAAAGGATTTTAAGAGATCGCCGAACTCGATATGAACATTTTTGTAAAGGCTTAGAACTTATTCTCCAAGAATTTCAAATGACGATTAGTGCACCCGCTGTTAAAAAGAAAAATTTATTTCTATATTTTCTTAATATGCGCAAGTCCATATATATTATCCAATATAAAAGCTTAATTATTAGTTTATACTTGGGTAATCCGAGAAGGGTGTCACACTGAGTGGTATCAGAGCAAAAGTCAGATCCTGTAGTAGTGGAAGTAGTTCAGAAAGGTAGCCATCAACATCAAGCAGGTATCTGCAAGGCAATTACATTACTTTGAATGTTTTTATTTTGTTTGTTGAGGTTTAAATACCCTTGATTTGTTTGTATCTTGTCTCTTTGAGTACAAGACGCAATTGATTGTAGATTTAATAAGTGTAAGATAGAGCCTTAGTATAGGTAGTGTAATGGAAGTTTCTTTAGTTCAACATATGTGACCATAAGTCCATAGCGCAGGTCTAATATGGCAACTAGAAACCAAAATCACATTAATACGATGTTGGAACGAATCACCACGGTGTTGGAAGCTATGCAACGACAGTCTCAGCAACCCTCTCAACCGGCTAACCCGCCTCATCAGTGTAATATGGGTAATACTGAGGCGAAGACTCTAGCTGATTTTAGGAGCTGTAATCCACCAAAGTTTGAAGGAGGATTTAAGCCGGAGGAAGCCAACAAGTGGATTCACACCATGGACAAGATCCTAAGAACGCTGGAGTGTTCGGATGCTCAAAAGGTGGCTTATGCAACCTATATGTTAGAGGATGAAGCGGAGAACTGGTGGAATCACACTATGCAGCTCCTACAATATGAAGGAAGGGAGGTGAGTTGGGGAGTATTTAAGGAGAAGTTTCTCCAAAAGTATTTCCCGGAGGACCTGAGAAGGAAGAAGGAAGTGGAGTTTTTGCAGCTGAAGCAAGGAAATATGAGTGTGGGAGAGTACGCAGCAAAATTTGAGGAGTTGATGAAGTACTCTCCATACTATCAGAACAATCCAGATGAGATGAGCAAGTGCATTAAGTTTGAAGGAGGTTTGAGGCCAAAGTTGAAGTCGATCTTCAGTTACCAGCGGATTCAAAGCTTTCCTGCACTCGTGGATATGTGTAGGATGTATGAAGACGACACCAAGGCTGAGGAGATGCAAGTCTCAGAGAAGAAGGACAATCAAGGCTATGGACCTCAAAGGCGTAAAGGTTTCAACAACCGGGGCAAAGGTCCGTATGATCGTCGGGGAAAAGGCAAAGGAAAAGCTGGTGGTTCTGAGGGAAGGAATTATCGGAGCGAGGCTCCATTCTGTGACAAGTGCAAGCGCAACCACTATGGTCGTGTGTGTTGGGGGACAAGTAGATGTTTTAACTGTGGAAAGCCGGGACATTTCGCAAGGGATTGGAAAGAACCGGCCAAAGTCAACTCCAGAGGAACTGCAGATAGACCGGTGACTCAAGGAAGGGTCTTCACCCTTAGCGGTGTGGAAGGGAATCGATCTTCTGATCTGGTGCAAGGTAAATACTTGCTTAATGGTCAGTTTTGCCATGTTTTGTTTGACTCTGGTGCAACGCATTCATTCGTTTCGTATGAATGTGTAAACCGATTAGGCTTGATGATGTCTGAAATGCCTTACGTTTTGCAAGTAGAAACCCCTACTAATGCTCCTGTAGTCGTCTCTAGAGCATGTCTTAACTGTTGTATAGAAGTGTTAGGATAAACCTCTAAAGTAGATTTGATCTGCTTACCCTTAGCACAATTAGATGTGATCTTGGGAATGGACTGGTTACGTCAAAACCAAGTGATCATTGATTGTGATAGAAAACTAGTGATCTATAGAAACCCGAAACCATCCGGCTACATGTGTCTATTCAACACTGAGGTGAGGGAGAGTGGTCCGAGGATAGAAGAGATTCCCGTTGTCAGAGATTTCCCGGAAGTTTTTGCTGATGAGATCCCTGGTCTGCCACCAAGAAGAGAAATTGAATTTGGTATTGACCTAGTTCCGGGAGCTGGTCCCATTTCTATCGCACCCTATAGAATGGCACCACCGGAAATGGCGGAGATGAAAAAGCAGATTGAAGAGTTGCTGCAGAAACAGATGATTCGACCAAGCGTGTCACCTTGGGGTGCTCCTGTCTTGTTCGTCAAGAAGAAAGATGGTAGCATGAGGATGTGCATTGACTACCGGCAGCTGAATAAGGTCACCATCAAGAACAAGTATCCGTTGCCACGGATAGATGACCTTATGGATCAAGTACGTGGGGCTTCAATATTTTCCAAGATTTATTTGAGGTCGGGGTATCATCAAATCAGAATTAGAGAAGAAGATATCTCTAAGACTGCATTTCGATCTCGATACGGACATTATGAATATGTCGTAATGCCATTCGGATTGACTAATGCACCAGCTATCTTCATGGACTACATGAATCGAATCTTTACACCTTATTTAGATTCATTCGTGGTTGTGTTCATCGATGATATTCTCATTTACTCCAAGAGCCCGGAGGAGCATGCTGAACACTTGAGGATAGTGTTGAGCATCTTGAAGGAGAAGCAATTGTACGCCAAACTTACAGAATGTGATTTCTGGCTGAAGGAGGTTAAGTTCTTGGGGCATGTGATTTCAGACAAAGGAATAGCCGTTGATCCGACGAAGGTAAGTTCGGTTTTGCAATGGGAGCAACCAAAGTCGGTCACGGAGGTCAGAAGTTTTCTTAGTTTGGCTGGGTATTATAAAAGGTTCATCGAAGGTTTCTCGAAGATTGCACTGCCTCTGACGAAGTTGACTAGGAAAGATCAACCATTTCTGTGGGATGAGAAATGTGAAAGTAGTTTTCAAGAGTTGAAGGAAAGGTTGACATCGTCTCCTGTATTGGTGTTGCCCGATACACAGAAGAGTTTTGATGTGTACTGTGACGCGTCGAAACAAGGTCTTGGGTGTGTTTTGATGCAAGAGGGGCAAGTTGTCGCCTACGCCTCGAGACAGCTAAAAGTTCATGAGATGAACTATCCAACTCACGATCTGGAGTTGGCAGCTGTGGTGTTTGCCTTAAAGATTTGGAGGCACTATCTCTATGGCACTACGTTCCGGGTGTTCAGTGACCATAAGAGTTTAAAGTACCTATTTGATCAAAAGGAGTTGAATATGAGGCAGCGTCGATGGATGGAGTTTTTGAAGGATTATGAGTTTGAGCTCCATTATCATCCTGGGAAGGCAAACGTTGTGGCAGATGCATTGAGTAGAAAGGCAATGCACATCAGTGCGATGATGGTCAGAGAAGCTGCACTGATAGAGGAATTTTGAGATTTGAGTCTGACGATGCAAGTGGAGCCGACAAGTATCAAGTTGGGGATGCTGCAAATTGCTAACGAGTTTCTGCAAAGGATACGGGAATTGCAACACAAGGATGGGAAACTCATGGAAAAGAGGAAGTTGATGCAAGAAGGTAAGGAGTTGGAATTTCAAGAAGGGAACGATGGAATCCTTCGCTTTAAAATGAGGATTTGTGTGCTTGATGATTTGGAAGTAAGAAGGATGATTTTGGATGAAGCGCATAAGAGTAAGATGAGTATGCATCCGGGAGCTACTAAAATGTACCAGGACTTAAAGAAGCTATTTTGGTGGCCTGGTTTGAAGAGAGATGTAGCTGAATATGTGGCATGTTGTTTGGTATGTCAAAAGGCCAAGGTGGAACATCAAAGGCCAGGAGGAGAGTTACTTCCTTTAGAGATCCCGTTGTGGAAATGGGATAGCATCTTGATGGATTTTGTGTCGGGATTGCCAAAGACATCTACTGGTCATGATGCAATTTGGGTGATCGTGGATCGTTTGACTAAGTCAGCGCATTTCATTCCCGTGAATATGCGCTACTCATTGGAAAAGCTCACTCAGTTGTACATCAAGGAAGTTGTTCGTCTGCATGGAGTACCATCAAGCATTGTGTCTGATCGCGATCCGAGGTTTACATCAAAGTTTTGGGAAGATCTGCATAGAGCCTTGGGTTCAAGATTGAAGCTAAGTTCTGCATACCATCCTCAGACTGATGGCCAAACGGAAAGGACTATTCAGTCATTGGAGGACATTCTACGAGCCTGTGCTTTGGAAGGACAAGGGAATTGGGAGCAAATGTTGCCACTCGTGGAGTTCACTTACAACAACAGCTATCACACGAGCATTGGAATGGCACCATTTGAAGCTTTGTATGGGAGAAAGTGTCAGACGCCGTTATGCTGGTTTCAAGTGGGGGAGAGTTCTCTGATTGGATCAGATATTTTGCAAGAGACCACGGAGCAGATCAAGATGATACAAGAGAAGATGAGGGCAGCTCAGAGTAGGCAGAAAAGCTATGCTGATAGAAGAAGAAAACCCTTAGAGTTTGCTGAAGGAGACCATGTGTTCATTAGAATCGTACCAACCAAAGGTGTTAGTAGAGCCTTGAAAACCCAGAAACTATCACCTAAGTTTATTGGTCCCTATCAAATTCTCAAAAGAATCGGCCCAGGAGCCTATCAATTAGCTTTGCCTCCGTCATTAGCTAACCTCCATAATGTATTCCATGTGTCTCAATTGAAGAAATATGTCCATGACCCCACCATTGTTCTTAGCATCCAACCTGATGACTTAGAAATTCACAAGAACCTAACCTTCAAAGCTGTGCCAGTTCGTATTGAAGATCGAAGAATCAAGCAGCTTAGAGGGAAGGACATTAGTTTGGTCAAAGTCGTCTGGATTTATGGAGATGTGATAGAAGCATCATGGGAGTTAGAGAATAGGATGCGTCATGATTATCCTGATTTGTTTGTATAAGTTGAATTTCGGGGACGAAATTCCTTGTAAGTGGGGGAGTAGTGTAACACCCCAAAATTTTAATCCCCGATTAATGAAATGTTAATTATAATTTAATAATAATTAATAGTTTCTATATTAATCCTTGATTAAAATATGTGTTCATGTGACTAGCTTAGGTGTGTGAAATTATTTAATAAATGCATAAAATGAGTATTTTGCATATTAGTCCCTGGGTTGGGACCTAAAAGCAATTATAGGAAAGGTTTTGGAGGGAAAGTAAATAAAATAATTATTTTTCAAAATCTAACCAAAACACTCGAGTATTATTCAGAATACTCGAATATTCTGGGTCAAACTACACGAGTTAGTGCGTTTGATGAGTCACCATGAACGATTCCTTTCCCTTGACACGAAATCACCTCCACTCCACGTTAATGGAGGTCGTGTCGACCTGCATGAGTGTTTCCCCACCCTATTTAAGCCCATCAACACCCAGAAGCCAGGGATTTGGCTCATTCTCCTTGTTGTTGTTGAAGTTAGGGTTCCTAACTTGGTCTGATCAATTCTCCTTCTCTGTGTCGAGTTGAATCACAAACCAAACACGAATACAAATCTTACATCTTGAGCTTTGTATAGAGAGTGAAATCGTGAGCTGAGAGTGTGTGTGGTGGAAGAACGAAAGCTTGGAAGTTGGAGCTTGTGCTGTCAAACCCGTTTCTGGAGCTTACTTTGGATTCGAATTCTGGTAAGCTCTTACATCCAATTCGCTTCAAACTTGTTTTAAATCCTAGCCTGTGTTGTAGAGAATGAATTCTAACCAAAACCCCTAATTCTCTTGCATGTTAACCCACTCAAATGTTCTGATTTTGGACCTCTGCTCAAACTGTCTTGCATGTGGTGCTCAAAGTTGTTTTTGGTGATTGGAGAGCTTTTTTCTTGGGAACTTTCTATTGATACACGTCTGAGAGGTAAGGGGAAGTAATTATATTCACTAGATAGAGTTTAAATTCCATGAATTGTGTTAGAGAGCCACCAAGAGGCTCTAAGGGCTTAGATTGAATAGGAACTTTGGTTTGGAGACCAATTCATACTCTGATTTAATCTATTGAAGAGCTCGGCTAAAAATCTTACTTAATGGTATCAGTTTTATCAAAACGCATGGGTAACCTTAGCTACATGTATGATACATGGATGTTTTCAAAGAACAAATGTTACCCTACTTGTGAAAGGATTTTAAGAGATCGCCGAACTCGATATGAACATTTTTGTAAAGGCTTAGAACTTATTCTCCAAGAATTTCAAATGACGATTAGTGCACCCGCTGTTAAAAAGAAAAATTTATTTCTATATTTTCTTAATACGCGCAAGTCCATATATATTATCCAATATAAAAGCTTAATTATTAGTTTATACTTGGGTAATCCGAGAAGGGTGTCACAGCACACATCACTGTTTCATTCCCAAGAAGTGCTGAATATGGTATGATTTGCACTACTCTCCTTATGTGCAATTACTACCAAATGTTGCCAAATATGGAGAAGGAAACAAAGCCTCCTGATAAAGAGAAATACCCATCAGATAAAGTAAAAAAGTGTTATTGTCCAACAAGTAAAAGGGAGATAAGCAATAACCACTGGTCCAAAACTACATTATAAATAGAGGCCACCCTCTTAACTGCATATCAGAACTCTGAAAAGCCAAAACACAACAAAAACTCATAGTTCTTCTCTCTGAAACTCAGAGAAAGAACACCAGAATAGCATCAATGAGAAATGTGGAGAGAAGAAGAGCTGAAGAGGGAGAAGTTGCAACCAGAGCGCACTCCATCAACTCTACAAGCTCACGAGAGCATTAGGCCAACATAGAGGAACACAAGTTACCTGATGATTGAACAACTGCCAAGCTAAAATCTTGAAACAAGCCAAAGCATCCTAACACGAGTGAAACGAAGAAGTCTATAGTAATAACAAACCCCTGAAGCAAGGCGCATCTGAGCTTATTCGTACATCAAAGCAGATTATGCAAAGGCGAGCATGAGCACGAAGTCAAGAAGCCAGAACAATCTAGAAATTCTAGTGTCTACAAATTGATAATATCAAGAAAAGCAGAAAGAAAAGTAGCACCAATGACAAGAGGTGTTACGAAGCACAAGCAAACAGAGTTAAGCAATCAATCAGAACCAAGGTAGCGCCTATGACAAGAGGTGCCAATGGTAAAGCCTGAAACGACACTGATGACATGAGGTGTCCCTAGTAAGAGTACAAATGATACTGATGACATGAGGTATCGCTGTAGCAAATAACCTCAAACAGGGTCAGTAATTCCATATCGCGAGGTCCAACACACAAAAAAAAAGAAGAAAAAAAAAGAAGAAGAAAAAGAAAAGAAAAGAAAGAACAGTGTTGGGCTGTACCGCGGGCACAAGACGCCTTATCGCGGTACCCGGATAGACCTCTCTGAAAACAAATTTCTGGGATCAGACGCGGGCGAAGTACGCCATATCGCGAGGCTAGAAAAGTTCCCGGGGAACAAGGGCTCTAGTCTTAAACGCGGGCGGAAAAAATCTGTAGAAAAAGAGGTTGGCTAACAAAAGATCCAAGGCGGTGCGTTAGTTTATGAAGCCCAAAAGCGGCAAACTGAAAGAGTCCAAAGTGACAACTAAAGGGAAAGGCCCAAAGCGGCAAAACCTGTAGAATGTGCCCAATGTGCACCCTGAAGAAAATCTTGGCACCGATGACATGAGGGGCCATTGTTCAAAAAAAAAAGAGAAAGCGTGCCCAACGTGCACCCTGACAAAAAAATCTTGCACCAATGACATGAGGGGCCATTGTTCAAAAAAAAAGGAGAAGAAAGAGCGTGCCCAACGTGCACCCTGAGAAAAAATCTTGGCACCAACAACATGAGGGGCCATTGTTCAAAAAAAAAGAAGAAAAAAAAGAAGAAAAAAAAAGAAAAAGAAAAAGAAAGAAGAAGAGGAAAAGAGAGAACGTGCCCAACGTGCACCCTGACAAAAAATCTTGGCACCAATGACGTGAGGGGTCACTGTTCAAAAAAAAAGCGTATATATCTGTGCACAAAAGAAAGGAAAGCATGCAGTGATGATACTTCATAAGCACCAAAAAAAGGTGTGCGTATGTAAAGCACCTGAAGAAGCATCAAAGTCTATATAACCTATCTCAAAGTACCCGACGCTAACAAGAAATAAGTGTCAAAAGAGAAGAAGTTGAGAAAGTCAATTTATACGAAGAGTCAAGACCCAGCGGCAAAGTCTAGCAGTGATAAGGGCAACAAAGTCAAATCCGATTAAAGGCATACAAAACATAGAGCCAAAGAAAAACAGTAGCTGAAGCCATGATCTAAGAAGCAAATGACAATGAAGTTGCAGAAGCAAAGCAAGAGTTCAGAGTTCAAAGCTCACCAATTCACTGAACAGTATGCTAGCTCGCACAATCCAAAGGCGAGGCCCATAGCTAAAAGGTAAGCAAAAGAGCCACACATGGCGAAGAATAATTCTAAACATGAAGCAACAAGATTCATAGCAGCAAACAAAATACCAACAGATAATAACAATGACGGGTTTAGAGCCTACATCGAAGGCGGCAATCACTTTCCTCCCCATGAATGCTGAAGAAGGAGTACAAGCCTATGAATGTTGAAGAAACAGTACAAGCAAGAGCCTTTGTAAGTCCTCCTCTTGGTAACAACTTCTTCAAATTCTGAATAAACCGAGCGACAAAAGGCGTTTGAGCGGTCGAAGCCGAGGCCACGCTCTCGAGATACAAGAGCGGTCAAAGATTATTGGCATCTATAGTCAAGAAATATGCTCTAAGGAATACATGAAAGAAAATTACAAGCACACTTTGTGAAAGAAATAACCAAGCAGCTAAAGCCTCATCAGTGTCAGACAATGAGAAAAGCCAAAAGATGTGGCTTAGCTATCAACAATAAAAAGAAGAAAGAGGATCAGTACAAGACAGGCAGAAAACATAGTCAGAAAACAACTTCTCAATTGAACAGGTCAAAGCGGAAAGGTCAGGATCACTTTCAAGAGTGACAAACTAAGGCGAGACTATACCTGCGATAGAAAGACAAATAAAAGCCCGCTTTCATTTCAAATCTACGAAAAGAAGATCAAATTGAATAAAAGCCAAGGTCCAGTTCACAAAGGGGCTGACCCCTCTTATTAGATCTATATGCAGAAAGCGACGATGCATCGCCAAGGGCGCCTCCAAGGTGCCTAAGCAGATAAAAATTCAATAATACTCTGAAGCTAGAAGCATCTCCAAAAGTTCACATCTTGATGCAAAAGTGCCCACAAAAGAAAGAAAGCCAAGGACAAAGCAAAGCAAGAGCTTGGAAAATCTAAAAATACATTCAGCAAAGACGACATGGTATAATAGTGTCAAGGTGATGCTCAACAAAGGCCAAGCACTTGCATCTATTCTGTAAGCATGAATAAATCACCGCGAGGCACAACAAATAAAAACGAGGGCAGCCCTTACAAAGGAGATCTCATCCAAGGGGGTTTTATCAAAGGCGAAAGACAGCATCCCCGCAAAACCAAATAATCAATGCTGGTGCTCTTCATGGCCAAACATAGCGGTAAAGAAGCATACAAAATCTCGAGACAAAAACAAGGAAGGCGTATCCCTCAAGGAATGGAAAGCATGATCAGATAATCACAAGCAATGAAATCTTCAGAAGCAATTATACTTTCTGACGCCTTTCAAGTAAAGCGGAATCAGAAACAAGTATCAAAAGCAAATCACAAAGCGCACTAATGCTCCTAAAGCAAAATGCAACAGATACTAAAAGGCGATGTCCAATCAGAAAACCAAAATTGAATCCAGTCCAGAAGTCTACAAATGCAATCCAAGTGATACATGAGTATTAATAAACTGGTAACAAATTTTAATCATAAAAGCATACATTCATGAGCGCTCATGATATGCATTCATGCATAGCATTAATGACATTCATTCATAGAATTCATGACATTCATTCATACATGCGCGCATAAAAGCATACAAGAGCTCGGAAGTCAGGAGACAAAGCAAAATCAGGGGGCTTGCCCTTGCAAAATAAATTCTACCATCTTCAAGTCATAAGCTGAATTTAAAAAAAAACATCTTGGGATCACCATAAAGAGAAAATTCTTATATGCTATAAAAAAATACATTTATCTGTTAACAAGTTTTTTGCAGAATCGAAAATCACAGGGAATGAAGTTTCCAAGATCAACCTCAACAGAAAGGCAAGAAGCAGAGCTGCCTTCAACAAGTTTTGCATCAAAGAGAAAAATTTCTCTTTTATGCAAGGGGGCTATTGTTGATACCCGAAAAATAAATAACCACAAAATAAGGCCCAATCCTTACCAAAAGCCCAATGCACTACACAAAGAGCCAAACCCAACAAAAAACCATTATTTATTTGAAGAAGGCCAGCCCTAAGCGCCCTCCATGAGAAGTGGCGCTCAGGCCAGTGACGCTCAGGCAGTAGCACCCAGGACATGCCGCCTAGACCCATGGAGTCATGTCCAGTAAGCTACAGCAAAGGAGGCAACTGAAACGTGGATAAAATGTACTCTAGAGCGTACCCTTTCAGAAACACGTCTCGGAGAGCGCAAGAAGGGAATACGGTCAACCTTCTCTGCTCTCCCACAGCTTGCACAACAAGCTTTCAAGAAGGGAATCTTTGCACACATCACTGTTTCATTCCCAAGAAGTGCTGAATATGGTATGACTTGCACTACTCTCCTTATGTGCAATTACTACCAAATGTTGCCAAATATGGAGAAGGAAACAAAGCCTCCTGATAAAGAGAAATACCCATCAGATAAAGTAAAAAAGTGTTATTGTCCAGCAAGTAAAAGGGAGATAAGCAATAACCACTGGTCCAAAGCTACATTATAAATAGAGGCCACCCTCTTCACTGCATATCAGAACTCTGAAAAGCCAAAACACAACAAACACTCATAGTTCTTCTCTCTAAAACTCAGAGAAAGAACACCAGAATAGCATCAATGAGAAATGTGGAGAGAAGAAGAGCTGAAGAGGGAGAAGCTGCAACCAGAGCGCACTCCATCAACTCTACAAGCTCACGAGAGCAATAGGCCAACATAGAGGAACACAAGTTACTCACTGTATCAAGAGAAGAGAGGAGAAACGAAGTAGAGAAGCATTCTTCAGCATCTTGCTTCCTCACAAGAGCGGCACACGAGAGAGCACATACCTTTGCCCAGCGGCAACTCTCACTCTACTCCACCTTTGCATCTCCAACTTAGTGTACAGAAGCAACATGAACAACAACAGTGAAGAGAGCGGAGTCTGCAGCAACTCTCAAGAAGAAAAGGAGAATGAAGTGTGAGGGTCCTAGAGTGACCTTCGAAAGCGCACGTCCCTACCCATAACATAGCACCACCTCACTTCTCATCTACGCAGGAGCGACAAGAACAACAACAATAAAGAGTAAATAGTCAATAACACATCAATGAAGAAACCAAGGAGAAAGGGAGTCACTCCCCCTCAGAAGTCGAAGGCGCACCTTTGTCGAAGGCGCACGCCTGTCGAAGGTGCACGCCTGTCGAAGGTGCACCTCTGTCGAAGGCGCACCCCTGTCGAAGGCGCACTCCTGTCGAAGGCGCCCCTGTTTAGTTTCAAAGGCCATAGACGCCCTCGTCCAATCAGTCAACCGAAGGCGCCCCTGTCAGCGCTAAGCAATCAGAGCAAAAGAGGAATAACCTTTACTGTTATTATGTTTAGACTAATCCTGATCGCCTTCGTGCAGGGGTGACGCTTAGGCAAGGATAGCCCGCTTCGGGAACTCCGCAGAGCGGCGTGGCTTGGAAGGATTTTAGACGAGAAGTCTTCCCACAAGGCGTATCAAGCCTTGGAAAGGGAAGGCGCCCCTGTTTTCATGGAGAAATGAATCTAGAAGGAACTAGCTTGTTAATGATGAGGACGCTCTTGAGTAGCACGCCCAAGCCCCCTGGCCAACCTGTCCAAACCTGTTAAGACATGCACCAAAGGTAAGTCACATTCCATCATGATCTGGGCGTCCTCATCATCACTTTCAGAGTTCCTTCCTCATCCAGTTCATCACCCCTCCCAAGGAACCAGGGTCGCTTTCGCCTGTTCACCGCTCCAAAGCGCCCTCCGGGGAGTTCGCAATGTTCCTTCATTATTATTGTATTTTAGCCATAATTTCATTAAGCTTACGAACTCATAATCTCATCCTAATCACTATAATTATTGTTTCCCTAAAAAGATCTGAAACACTTCCTTAGTTTCTTTCTCCGCTTGTGTTTTCTGTTTTAAATTGAACTGCATACATACAACAAATTTAAGCAATTTAGATTTCTATAGAATCTGTTGTGTTTCTGCTAAAAGAGTTGCACCTAATTAGTTTTCTTTTTTAGGATATGAATTCTGATTAGCCAAAGGAGCCCTCCATCATGCTTAGTGAGAAATAACAAAGCAAGTGTGAAAGAAGGTAACTGTAAATTTTTTTTGCTTAACCACCCCTTGCTTTGGTACATGAGTAAAGCTATTATGATTGCAAGCCTATGAGCTGCGAGTTGTTGTTTCGCAAAATGGTTTAGATTGGATTGTTACCCTTGCTCTCGAAGCAGGCTTGTTGAGCAAAAATCAAATTGAATGCTTGCCATAAAATTAGGATGCTCAATCTTTTCAATTGACTTTATATCAAGTCATTGTCCTAATCGATGGAGTGTACTTCTACTCAGTGGTGTTTGCTTTTCAATTGTCTTTATATCTATTAAACTCTCAATATTGTTGGATTGAAATTCTAAATAACTTGACTATTTCAAGCTTTACAAAACAATGAAGATGGCGATCAATTCCTCCTTGGATAGAGTTCTATGTTTTTCTTACAAAAGAAAGATGAAATAGTGAAGTTTTATCATTAGTTGTATAAATTTCTGGTTTCAGGATTTCGTTTATCTCTAATAGCTTATAGCTCTGTTAATAACTTTGATTGTGCGATGGTGTGCTAGGAGTGATAGTGTTTAGACTTCAGAGAGTTGGGCCTCTTCTTTCCTTGCCATCTAAACACTCTAAATTTAGTTCATACTCATAACAGGCCACTATAACGTGATTATAACAGGCCACTATAACTAAATTTTGTCCTGATATGTCAATCGTCTCTGACGTCTCTTGTTTAATTTGTGAAAATTTCATTTAAACCTTCTAGTGTGTTCGAGTTTTGAATGTCATAGTTGCTAATTGGTCATGGATTGATTGGGTTCTCTTGGGTTTGCTGCATGTTTGTTATGAAGTCTTTCATTTCAGCCCACTGCCAATGATTTCCTTGGGTTTTCTGGGATAGACAAAACCAATTAAAATTACAATTAGGGTTCAGTTTTGTTCTTTTACTTGTTCAATTTCTTTTGGAAACTGCAGTTTACATTCTGGAAAAGTAGTGTGATAATCTAGGATGGTTCTTATAATCGTTTGTTTTGTTTGACTCTCTTTTACCCCCCCCCCCCCCCCAAAGAAGTCCTTTTGCTATTAAGTGTTGAACTTGTATGTGTTTCTTTTTCTTTTGATGGTCCAATTTTGACAATACATTGGCATTTTCATATGCAGGTAAGGGGCTTGTGTGATAAGGCAAAGGAAATTTTGATGGAGGAGAGTAATGTCCAGGTTTTGTTTACTCTCTATTTTTTATTTATTTATGTCTTCAAGTTTTATATCTTTGTGGCTTTCTGTTTGGGAATTCTATGCATTGACTTCATTTTGCAAGCATTGTATGCCTAATGCAATGTTTTTGCCCTCAAATTTCAACGATCATCAGCCAAGTTGAGTAACTTTCATTTGCCTTATGGGCTATGCTGGATGTTTCATTTATGGTGGTTTTTACTTTCGTTTTACAAGTGCCCTTGTCTGGATTTAAGTGCAATGATTTTGAATGGCTGAAAAAGCTAAAGAGATTTTTTTACTTGCCAATAATTGCAGCCTGTGAAAAGCCCTGTTACAATTTGCGATGATATTCATGGGCAATTCCATGATCTTGCAGAGCTTTTTCGCATTGGAGGGAAGGTATTTTTAATATGCATTTGTTAAAGTTGGGAAGATTTATGCCTTTTTAAATGTATGAACTTCAGAAAATCAACACATAACATGTGCTATGCCATATTCATTTCATTTTAAAATTGCTACTTGGTTTAGCCACTATTCTTTTAGCATTACTTCTTACATATTTATATATATTTTGTCTTGCATCTATGAAATTTGATGGAATACTCATTTCTGGTTCAACTTTTTGTTGTTAGTGCCCAGATACAAATTACTTATTTATGGGAGATTATGTTGACCGTGGCTATTATTCTGTTGAAACTGTTACGGTAAGTGTAAGCTATTATTCTGTTGAAACTGTTACGGTAAGTGTGAGCTATTGTGCTTTACCTTTTCTTTTCTTGTTCTTGGAAGTTCAAACTGCAATGTTTTATTCTTTTGTTATTTTGTCATAAGTCTTTGTGGGATTATTGGACTAGGGAATTCTAGTGAATCTCACAAACCTTAGAAATGACTGATCTTCAATCGTATATTTGTGCCAGTAATTTGGCTTAGAAGTGTTTGTCTGATTGTAATTGTCTAGGATCTTAGACATTTCCTTGCTACTGGTTTTATGATATCTATAACTATAGGTTTAGCGCCAATTTCTAGTGTGTTTTCTAACTAACTATGTTATTTAGTAGGTTGCTGTATAGGTTCTTTTTATATTCTTGATTATAAGTAGTTTGCTAGGATCCTTTTATATTTGTGTGTTAATTTTCTTACAAATGTTGCAGGAATGTATAGTTGGCCTTGATCAAAATATAAGGTGGTTTGGACAGTGGAGCTTTTGGAATTTTGGAATTTTGCAAGAATTAATATTCTTCAGTTACAGGTCGGCTTTCTCATTTTGTGTTATGTAGTTTATGTTAGTTTAACTGGGCATAGAAATGTGGAGAGACCGGCTTTCTCGTTTTGTGTAGCTTATGTTAGTTTCCTAGTGTTATGTCATAAGAATGTACTTAGCGTTGATCAAAACTGTAGTACAAATACATACATATATATTACGTGGTTTTTATAATATAATTTTAGCATTTAGTTATTATTTATTAGTTTTATTATATATTATATTCATGTGTTTTTTAATTGAGACTAGTTAAAAACACTAAATGAGACCGGTTCAAAATTTAAATCTGATCGGTTCAAAATACTCAATGAGACTGGTTAAAAATTTGATTGAGACCGGTTCAAAATCTCAATCAGACTGGTTATTTTTAAATTTTCAGACCGGTTCAAAATGCTCAATCAGACTGGTTATTTTTAAATTTTCAGGCCGGTTCAAAATATCAATCAGATTGGTTATTTTTAAAATTTCAGACCGGTTCAAAATATCAATCAGACTGGTTCATCATTTAATAGAGACCGGTTAAAAATCTCAATGAGACTGGTTTATAATTATATAGAAACCGGTTATTTTTCATTTTCAGACCGATTGGAAACCAGCCTGTTTAGTTGGTAGTCAGACCGGTTCGGAACCAGTCTCATTTAAAGGCATAACAATAAGACCGCCACTTTTGAGACTGGTTAAAAACCAGTCTCAAATGGGGTACGGAACCGGTCTCTTTTGACCAATATGTAGTAGTAACCAAACAGAGGAAAACTCTATTTTCTTCTTGTTTTCTTCTCCCCCAAATTCTCTTCTCCGCAAAATCTCTAGAACCAAATAAAGTGTAAGAGAGTTAGTTAATATTCATTGTTAGTGGTATTGAATTGATAATATTTGGTGCAATTTTTTCAAAATTATTACCGTTATAATTATCATCATTGGTACTCTAAAAAGTGTTTGGTAAATAAGGGTGTTTGTGGGAAAAAAGTAATAATAGCATTGAAAATTTGAATAGGGGATTTTATAAAAAAAAAAAAAACAACAACAAAACAAAGCACTAACTAATGCTTATATTTAGAGACAATGGGAGTAGTAAGTTAATACTTCATCCGTCTCTCTCTCTCTCTCTCTCTCTCTCTATATATATATATATATATATATATATATATATATAATTCTTTTGAAAGATTTCACGTCCATTAACAAAGTTGATTAATTTAGTTAATTGTATTGAAAATTTGAACTTTTAATAAGTATTTTCAAAATTACCCCTATTAATATTATTAACAATCTAAAAAGTGTTAAATAAATAGGGGTGTTTGTGGAAAAAAAATTAATTAATGGTCTTTGAAAATTGGTAGATTTTCAAATTAATTAATGTTGTTTGTGGAAATAATTAATTAATGGTTTTTGAAAAATAATTAATATTGTTACCCCTCCGTCCTTTATTATAGGACACTATTTTGATAGATATCTTTATCCCTTTTTATAAGTCGTTCTGGAATATCTAGATAGCATTCAAGAGTTTATTTCAAATACACCCTTCATAATTACATTGGAGGTGATAGAGTAATATGTACAATGGAGAGAGAAATGAATAGTTATAAAGTTTTAAGTAAGGATAACTTTGGAATGACAACATATTTTTTGATAAATTTGACAGTAATAATTATTTTTCTTAATATATGTGAATTAGGTAAAAGTGTCTTATATTAATGAATAGAGAGAATAATTTTCATACATTCTTGTTATTTAATGAGGATAATTTAGTCAAAATATATCAAATTTTTATACTTGCTCCGGTTCTTATTATAAATCCCTTTGACTAATTTTCACACCCTTCAAGAAAGTTAATTAATATTGTTAGTGGTATTGAAAATGTAAATATTTGTATACTTTTTCAAAAGTACCCCTATAATTATTATTGGGAATCTAAAAAGTGTTGAGTAAATATGGATGTTTGTGGAAAAAAGTAATTAATACCATTGGAAGCTTATATTGAAGACCAAAAAGTCTTTAAATGAGACTTATATATAGGACCAGAGGGAGTATCATTTATTTAGTGTAATCTATGTACAATTTCTAAATTAAGATAACTTATGCGATCACGTATTAAATTAGAAAACTCATAATAATAAGATGTGCATTCCAATTTAACTGTCACTTTAAAAATTTCACACGGATTAAGAAAGTCATTTAATGCTTCAATTTTCAAAAGAATTATTATACTCCCTCCTGTTCTTAATATAAGCACCATTTGACCAATTTCACTTCCTTTACGAAAAGTTAGTTAATATTGTTAGTGGTATTGAAAATGTAAATATTTGGTATACTTTTTCAAAAGTATCCGTATAATTATTATTGGAAATCTAAAAAGTGTTAAGTAAATATGGATGTTTGTGGAAAATAAATAATTAATGCTATTGGAAATTGGAAATGAGGCTTATATTAAAGACAAAAAAAAAGTCTTCAAAAGGGGCTTATATATATAAGACCGGACGGAGTATAACTTTACTATAATATCCTCAAAGTATATTAATTATCACTCATTTCACATATTTCAACACATTAAATGCAAGGTTCAAGTTGAAAAAATCAATTAATACACCATCGAATTCCTAAAACGACAAATAATTTGGAACAAGTTAAAAAAGTTAAAGTGACAAATAATGCAAAATGGAGGGAGTATATCATCAAACACCATAGTAATTCGACAGGTTTTAACATGATTATCATTGCCTAAGATAACATCAATACAAATAAAAAAAATAAATGCTAACAAGTGCATTGTAATGTTAACAACAAGTGCATTGGAATGCGTTAACGAGCCAACTATAATAAAAGTTCATTAAAATTTGTATTTTTTTGGATTTTTGAAAGATGAAATGATATACACTTATAATTATTTTTATTATTGCAGTAACCTTAACAAATGCCCTTAGGGCTTAAAGGCAATTGTTACCAAGACCCATAAAAAAACTACACCATCGACCATCGAGCTAACGGGTCAACTATGTCCGATCCATTACTAGCAGTATCAGTTTGGAAGAATTAGTATCATGTTTCATGAGTTTCAGACAAAAAAAAAAAAAAAAAAAAACCAAAACTAAATAATCAACTACCACCTCCACCGTCAGCCAAATCTAGGCGTCCCCGCCATCATCGGCCTCCGGAGCGGCGGCGTTTAAATCCAAACCCTCGTTGACTATCATTACCTCATCATCGCCCTTGTTGTTCTTCACGGCACCGAAGCCAGCTTCACGGTGGCCATCATCATTGACGACGTTTTCATCATCATCCACCACCGTGACCTCCGCTTGTTCCAACACCTCTCTCCACTCCTTGCCACCTCTACTCCCTTTCTCATCAAAATATTTCACCGCCACCCTCATCCTCCTCAGTATGGCATAAAACTCCTCCACCTCTTCCTCCGCGGGCACCACCGCCGTCGTCTCACTGCCCCCGTCGCCGCTGC
Organism: Crotalaria pallida; assembly: GCA_037953625.1. NCBI lineage: Eukaryota > Viridiplantae > Streptophyta > Magnoliopsida > Fabales > Fabaceae > Crotalaria > Crotalaria pallida. Next base: position 97,434,280 of record CM075655.1, read on the forward strand.
CACCAGCAGCACCACCGTCTTCTTCTGCCTTTAATTTCTTCAACCTGTCACTGTGGCTATCACCGGCATCCCCTATGGTGACCCTCTTCTTCTTCATCCTCTTGTCCACTGCTTCCATCGTCACAACAAGTGAGAGCGAGTTAATGAATCAGATCCAATAACAGAAGAAAGTAAATAAAGAAAGGGAAGGAGTGTGAAATACATGTATAGAATGATGTCATTCTTCTTTCTCTGTGTTGAGATATTATTACTTTATTCCCTCATCGGTGGAGGAATGGTTGGTTTCAATATTCTCTCAATTAATAGGAATAATAATAATAAAAAAAAAAAACAAAAAAAAGTCCTGTTTTGAGCTTGGAACTTTGTTCATTCGGTCAAATGAGAAAAAAAAAAAAAAAAAAAAAAAAAAAAAAAGAAAAGAAGAGACTCGATGTTAGGTTCAATCTTTATTATAAATATGAAAAAGATTTTTTTTATAAAGGTCTTCCATAATCTCTACGTCCAGGAAGGACTAGTTCTCTACCATCGATTGGAGATATCCTTAAAAATAATGAGAAAAAAAGAATATACATATAAATTAATATCCATGTATATTCTTAGCCGAATTTCACATATAAAAAATAATTAATTTTCTTAAGTTTTATAAATATGTTATACTACTACAATTTTACTTTCTTAAGACTATTTTTTTAAAAAAATTCGCATTCATTAATGCACTTATAAATAGGGTCGTCTCGACATATGTGCGGCCATGTACGATCGCACAGGGCCACCATTTTTCAGGGATCCCCAATTTTTTTAGGGTCTTGATAATTAGAGCACTTGTTAAGGTTCAGTTAGTGGGAAAAAACATAACAAATTCTTATTTATTCTTCTCTCGGAAATATCAAAATTTACATTTTCCAAGAGTTTTTTTACCATTTTTAACTCTTTAACAAGTGTCATAAGAGAACTTATTAACACTTTCCTTTTTTTTAATCCTTCATAATATACTATAGTATACTTCTAAATATTAAAAAAAACTATTACTAATTAGTATTAATATATTTAAAAATTAAAAATACTTAAATACACAATCTTATATTACAATAAGGCTCAATCTCATAAACTTTGGGCCTTGGGTTGGAAGTAAGAAAAAAACAAAACTCTGCCATGTATTTCACGATAAAACCAAAGGACAAGGGAGATTTGCAAGTAAATTTCACTTTCACGTTACAAAAGAAAAATGAATTCTATTATTAGTGTCAACAAACTTCCTATTTGGCTCAATCCCTCAAGATTATTTTGATCTCCAAATCAAGTAACCTTTTTATAGTACCAATGATATGTCCTTTAATCATTTAATTACTATTCTAATGGTATGGTGACCTCCCCTTACCTTGAATTAAGACCAGGAACTAGAACTTCAAGAACCTTGGTTTGCTTTTAAAGCTCATACCAACAATAATTAAAGTTTCCACCATCAATTAAGGTTTTCTTACTTCTTTAATTAGCTTTGAATTACTTCTGTAGAGACTTATGATTAAAAGAGACAGTAGACGACAGTCATTTAAGAGCTTTGGATTTTTTGGGTGTGGAAATAAGGTTATTTGGAAGTGAAAGTTGGTGGTTCCCTTTTTATACCCTTCTAAGCCAACTTATTTGCCCTTTGGACAATTTTGAGTCTGATTAATCTCGCTAATTAAGTGAAGCATTTTCGCTTGAGTGAAAAATGTAGGAAATTTCATAAATTCTCGACTTATAGCTTCGCTTGAGCGAAAATAACAAACTCGCTTGAGTGAGACCATGAAACCCATCAGATGTTCATTTTGGACGAATTTCGCTTGAGCGAGCCTATCTCGCTTGAGCTATTGTCCTGTTTCAAAATTTCATTTTCAGGCCAATTTGACAATCTAGATCCTACCAAACTCGTACCAAAGAGTACTAAAACACTCTAACACCTTCAAATACATATTAACATATTTGTTTTATTAAATAATTGGAAACAAAGTTAGAGGGTATTTCAATTTCGCTTCATAGGAAGCAACCAAAAAAATGATATATATTTTTCAAGTGAAAGTTCAGATTTAGCCGTGGAAGTGAGTTGGGAAGTTATGTAATAAAACGTTTTTTTTATACAATGATTAATTTATATAAAATAATTGTTTTACTAATTTTTTAAGGGGGCCTCACTATTTTTTTTTCGCACAAGGCCCCCAAAATGTTCGAGACGGCCCTGTTTATGAATAAACAATAAAAAAGCAAAAGTGTTAAAACTTTTAATAAGGATAAAAAAATAAATATTTCATGAAAAATATAAATTGTCTTATCAGAATCGAAGCTAGTATATATATACTAATTTTATTTCTAACCAAGTAAATGATAAATGTGATTGATAAAAACAAACAAAAATGATAAATATAATATGTTGATTTATTATTATGAAGACAAATATCACCCAAAAATGATTGACAAACTTAAAAAATAAACTTACAAATAAGCTTGCACCATAAAAGAAGTGATAAGTATCACTTAATTACTATTGGTATTATTTCAACCCTAAGAGATGATGTATGCTCTACACTTGCCTCTTATGAGGATCCTATGTATAAAAAATTATCAAACTGATGATCCAGGCTACGGTCCTCCATATCGTATTACATACTCTGGGATAAGTACCCTAATTATAAGATTGAATAACCAAGGTGGGCATGAAAAAGTCTTAAAAGGGGTGTTTGTGTTAGGGTTTACTACGATATGGGATGTTTCCGGCCATTGTGACACTTGTCACCTTCTTATGGTATAGACTTATTTGTATGTTGATTTTTCAAATTTTCTTATGATAACATGTGTCACTTAATGGAAAAAATTAACGGAAATGACCGATTTGTTAAACGGAAATGACTTCAAGACTTATTTGAAACGAAAAATAGCTAAGAGACAAAATCGGAACTAAAAAATAACTTAAGGGATCAATCTCGTGGTTTTGCCTTATTGTTATTTATCTATTTTATTTAGAAGTTCAAGAATGTAACAATTATTATTTTTATATCTATTCCTATTTATATACCTTCTTCGTTTTTATATATAAGATATTTTTTAAGATTTTTATTTTGTACCTATTTATAAGACTCTATACCAATTTTTAATAATAATTAATTATTTTTTTCACAAACATCCCTTTTTATTTAACACTTTTTAGATTCACAATACTATTAATAAGGGTAGTTTTAAAAATACATATCAAATATTCATAATTTCAATATCATTAATTAAATTAACCAACTTTCTTATAAATGTAAAATCTAGCAAAATGGTTTTATATATACGAATGGAATTAGTACTATCTTAATTTAAATAAATACTGAACGAATTTAATGATCATATAAAATTTAACAAATTAAAAGAAGATAACTTTAACAAAAATTAACAAAATTATTAGGCTTATTTATGGTTTTGGTCCCTAAAAGTTCAACGTGTTTTGATTTTAGTCCCAAGAAGTTATTTTAACCGGGACTAGTCCTTAATTTTTCAAACATTTTGATTTTGGTCCCCTCCGTTACAAAAAAATCAGTTATTTGCTTACATGATAAACGAAAATCCACACCAGATACCACGAGGTGTGAGGTAGCACCAAATAGATGATGTGAAATGGATGATTCAGGCTTACAAACTCAAAATTTTGCGTACAAAACCATTTTACGTATCGGAACATTTTGCATATGTGGATTTGTATCATCCACGTTATATCACCTATTTGGTTTCACTTCAGACCATATGGATTGCTGATGTGATGTTTCGTTAGCTGCACAAATAAATAATAAATTTTTACAAATGGTGGGGACCAAAACCAAAATGTTTGAAAATTTAAGGACTAGTTCTGATCAAAATAACTTCTAAGAACTAAAACCAAAACACGTTGAACTTTCAGGAACTAAAGACATAAATAAACCCAGTTATTAATGTACTCCCTCTGTCCCTTAATATTGGGCACCATTTTGGTAGATTTCTTATCCATTTTTATAAGTCGCTTTGGAATATCTAGGTAGCATTAAAGAGTTTATTCCAAATACACCCCTCATAATTACATAGGGGTGATAGAGTAATAATTACAATAGAGAGAGAAATGAATAGAGTTGTAAATTTTTAAATAGGGGTAACTTTGGAATGACAACATATTTTTTAATAAATTTGAGAGTAATAATTACTTTTTTAATATGTGTGAATTAGATAAAACTGATTTATATTAAAGTACGGAAGAAATATTTCATTTTTAAGTAACGAGAGAACGAGGAAGGAGTAGTAATAAGTTAAGGTTTGTTTAGATGACTTGGGATGGAAGGGTCAACTAGGGGAGGGTAGTATGGAAAAAGACTGTCGGTGGCGTCATGACGAGGTCATAGAGAACATAGAGATGACATCAGGGCCATTACGTTTCGTGTCTATGCAATTATGCGATTCACTGTGGAATGTGGCCAAGTCGCCAGGGCTTTGATTGGAGGAGAGTCCCACTCCCACGCACGAAACACGCGCGCAGACCAGCCTAATCGTGAGCCAATTCCATTCAAATTGAGTTATGTTGATTTTATTTTATTTTTTTATGAACAAATTCGGATTGAATTTATCATGGATATTGCTAACCTTTTGTTTGCGGGTTTTTCGTCCGACGCCTGCCGAACTGACGGTGATGTGTGGGGTGTGGGTAATGATAGATTATGTGGTAATCTTGTAAAAGGAACTTGATCCTCTTTTTTGGTATTTCTGGGTATTTGTGTTTGAACAGCGTAAAAGTAAATGCGAGTAAGATAAAACCGACACCAAGAACACGATGCGGTGAAACTTAAATGGTGAAGTAAAGTAAATGACTTGGAATCGTAAAGGAAAGCGATTAAAATTTGCAGTAAAGTAAATTGCATGTAATTAAAAGTGCAGGGAAAAGTGAAGATTGCATTGAAAATTAAATGGGTAGAAGGCTGAGGTTCTTTACAATGGCGTTTCTCCGTTTGTCTGCTCTGGTGAGACGTTTAGGATTTTGGCCTATGTGTGTCAACCTAGCAACCGACCCCGATTACAACCTAAGGACTTCCTATTTATAGGCATAGGAATCCGAAAACTATTTACAAAGCATTCTTGCACGTTCTGCATAACTGCAAAACCCACGATCTATTAACTACCCACTACGCTATCCCCCACGATGCAATTGCCCACGTCGTGGTTTGGGCTTAGTGGATACTTCTGTTGAACCCCGTGGTGACATCTTTGCTGAGATCCCTTCGACTGGCACTCTTCTTCGACCGCAACTCTGTGACTCTTGTCTAAGTCTCTTTGTTGTTCGAAGCATTGACGTTGTTGTGCTCCCATCTCTCGATTCTGAGATGTCAGCCGACATCAAGCTCCTTTCGACAAACAGGTCTTTTGTCGAAATAGACTTTCGACCTGCTGTCGGCCTCAGACGCATTCGATTGATATTGATGACATGTAATTCAACTAAACGCTGTTTCACCAGCATTCAATCAAAAACATGCCCCCGACATTTCTAGTAGAATGCCGTCAAAGGACTTATTTCCTTTAACTCTTTAATAGGAAAGGCGGCCGTAGTCGATCCTAGCAGGACACAAACCTTGGCCTATGGGATTACAAAGACCTTTTCAATGCTTATTTATTAGGTTCACTGCTTCCTCCAATTTGGAGTTCTTTGCTGTGACCCGACGCATCAGAAATGGGTTCTACGTAATCCCACGTGTTTAGCCTTTCGCTATTCAAGAGGATAAAGGGGGTATTCGGGGTGAACATTCCTTCATTTCCTTGTCCTCACCCGAACACCTTAATCCCACATGTTTAGCCTTTGATGGACTCATGTTTATGTGGAATATGAATCTTTTTTCCTCTTTCCAGAATTCATGAAGGCATTCCTTAAGTTTTCTCATTGTAACTCGTGGCTTTTCTTAGTGAAAAATGAGGATTTTATAGCCACAAGTAGCATTTAATGCCTCCATAATTACTCTTCCGTTCCCAATGCTGATATGACGTTTCTGACTCCTCTTTTCTCGCGCCACTATTTCTTCGACGCAGGCCTCTTGTTTCCGCCTCTTCCTTCTGTCGACACACATTCACGTCTTTCAAAGTCACTTTTAAGCCATGCCACTTAAGTACACCTCCCTCGACATCACTTATGTTGTCGACACACATCCTTTTCGTCGAAATCTACCCATTGTCGGATTGTACGTTCACCTCCCTCGAAGTCACTTTTAAACAAATGTTTAAGTACACTTCCGTCGATGTCACTTATACATCCGACATTCGCAACCTTTTGTCGATTTCGATTTTCCGTTAACACCTGTATCTTAAGAGCATTTTTTAAGATTACTTTAATGGAAAACAATCATAACTTAATATTTATTCTTTTCTCGAGAACTTAAAAGAGTGCATTTTGTAATACCTTTTATCTCTTTTTTAGTTGCTTATCAAGTGCCTATGACACTTGTTAGCATTTGTCATTTATTATTTATGCATGGGTCTTGCTAACAAGTATCCTACTTGTTAAGGTTCTCTTAATAGAAAAAAACATCACAAATCCGTATTTATTATTCTCTTTGAAATATCAAAAACTACATTTCCAAGAATATTTTTTTATCACTTTTAACATTTTAATAAATCACTTAAGAACATTTATTAATATTTTCCTTTATGTAAAATGGATTAAATGTAGAGAAAATAAGATTACAAGGAGTAAGAATTAAGAGTAGTACTCCACACCCCTTTTTTAAGTCCCCAACTCCATTATTTTGTTACGGGTTTTGTTGGAATATTTTACGATTTTAAAAATAAATTTTTAATAAAAAATAATTGAAAAAATATATTTTTTTATTTGTGTTTATCGAAAAATATTTCAACTCAATCTCATAAGAAAATAGGAATTAAAAACTAAAAAACGAGGCGGAGAACTAAATCTCAAGAATTAATGCAGGGTATGGAAACCCCAAACACGGGAGGTCTACTTTTTGAACCCCGTTGTTTACTCACCGGCCCCCATTTTTCCGCCTTATACAAGACGGTAGTGTATTTTTCCATCTTATACAAGGCGGTAGTGTAAATTATCAGTTTTTTCCGCCTCTTTCTTGGCGGAAAAATGGTAATTTTGCATGTCCGCTTTGTATAAGGCGAAAAAAATATGATAATTTTACACTACCGCCTTGTATAAGGCGGAAAAATGTACTTCTGCCTTATATAAGGCGGAAAAAATGAGAACCGGTGAGTAAACAACGGGGTTCAAAAAGTAAAGCTCCAAACACGGTAACTAGAAGAGAAAGCTCAACCTTACTATAGCAAGTCACTAAGACCAAATTCTTAAGAAATGCCATTACGCGTAATCAGGAATGTAAGTGATTAAACCCCAAGATCAATAACACTGAATCAAATCAAATTAAATAAATAAGATTTTATTTAAAGGTCCGGTTTGAATTTTTTTTTAATCTAATACTCTGTGGTTTAGTTTAAGGTCTCACACGAATAATATTATTTGAAGCTGGATCCAAAAATTATTGATAGCGGGATGACCGTGTTCAAGCACAAGAAAGCCACCATAACAAATCAAGTTTACAAAAATTCATGAAAAGATAAACAGTTATACACTTATACTATCCAACAAAGTCAACAATGCATTAGCCACATACACCACGATGGCAGCAATAGATATGAAACTGAACAAGAGTATAGAAGGCATCAAGGACATTACAACCGGACTTGGCAATCCAAGAGAGATTCGACAATGAACCTCCTTAGACAATTCGGTCAACATAGCAAAGCAAATAAACAAGATACAAACCCAGACTGGTGCTCATGTCCATCAGACCGGATTCACCGTCTCGATGCCGCTGCAACCGGAAGAGAACGCTGCAACCGGAGGAGAACGCGTTTCATGCAGACCACCGGTCACAGCCTTTCATCGCCAAACCAGATCGATGCCTGTGAGCGCGAATCTCAGTGTTCCGGTTTGGATTTGTGTTCGAACTAAGGCTTCAAACAATCTAAACCGCCCTAGTCCAGTCCCAAATCTCGGCGTTCCGATTGGCACGAATCTCAGCGTTCCGGTTCGGATTTGTGTTCTATAACCAGCCACAAATAAATCTTCCGCCGCCAAGCACCGAGAACCGGTGACCCGCTGATTGCATGAATGTTTAAGCCGCCGTTGATATGGGCGGGTGACACCCACAGCTGTCACAGACTTGTTGGGGCTATTGCTGCTGTTCCCATCTGCGTGAGTGTCTCTGTTGAGCAGTATTAAGAATTTGGAGATGGGGCTCCAAGCCCATCCCTAAAGAAATCAAGGTGGATGATTGAGCCCACCCAAAATGGCCCATGCGCAATGCATAAGAAACATGCAAGCAATCAATTGTTCAAAACCATTATGAAACATGGAAGAAAATTCTTTTTCGTGCCTTTAGATTTTAAGCTATATATTTAAACTCAAGTTTATTTGTCCCTTACATATCACTATCATGGTAATATTATTAACGTCAAAGTGATAGTATATACCATAAGTATATATCTATTATCATACTATTAATATCAGTATGCGATAATTATTATTTAATATTTTAATTGTTATTTTTTATTGAAAGGTACAAATATAATGCCTCAATTTTTTCAGGATTAGTCTAAAAAGGACTCCGGGATTCTTGTCAACGGACTATAAGCTTTTCAAGAGGAGAATAAAAAATATTCCTCATCACAATTATTCTAGCCCATGAGGTCTCCTTAATGTACCACCCCCTAATTCGACTAACCACCGAGTTAGTAGCGGTTAGAGAGATACATGATTTTTTACGAACATTATCTCGAGTGTACTCTATGCGGACATAACTTTGATATTTTCTTCAATATTCAATATGCTTTCAAAGATGAGGAACACGTTGCTATATTCCCTTATCCGGACTCATTTGTTGGTGGCGAGGAACCTTGTGTCGAGTTTCCTTATTCGTTTTAGGGTTTAGAATGAGAAGAACTTCATGTTGAATTCCCCTTCCCGGACTCTTGCCAAGAGTGAGGAACCCTCAATTGGGCTTCCCCCTTAGGTCTTGTATTCGGCAAGCAAGGAATTTTCATGCTGGATTTCTTCCTTCGAACTCATTAGACGACTCGAGAAACCTTGCACCAAGTTCCTCCTTTCAAACTCTGGTTCCGGACATTGAGAATATTGTATTGTTTTTCCTCTTTTGAAATCAATTGAAAGATTTGAAGAATTTCTTCGGAGTTAAGGATCCGTTTCATAGTCACAAAAAATTCAATGATTATACCGGTCTTTCCTATTCATACATCGACGCTCCTCCTTACGTCACAGCACCGAGCTGGGGGCTACTGTTATGGACCGGTATCACGGATAAATAATAACCGGTATCACGGACCAATAAGCATCAATTCGGCATCAATAGTCAATCAATATGTAACCGACATAACGGTTCGTCATTATGCTACTAATGATGGCATTCATGGAGCCGTTACTCTTCGGCCTTAATGCCCATTATGCCTCATCAATCCAAGGCCTCCTATTCACTCCTATATAAACAGGTATGGACTAAGAAACTCATCTCCCGTTGTTTACACACGGCACACACACCACCTCCCAAAATATCCCGACTCGGTGACGGAGTTCTTTAACCGAGAACCCGTTATCATCGTCGTATATCAACAAACCGGCTTGCCGGTACATGTTGATAACACCCCACAACAATTAGTATTGGTGCCCTAAAAACTATTAAATAATTAGAGGTATTTGGGAGAAAAAGTAATTGAATATCATTAAAAATTTGAATGAGATCTTATAAATAAATCAAAACAAGTTCCAAAAAAATCTTTTATTAAGGTTGAAGAAAGAAAATTTGTAGCATTAAAAGTATGATTTTCTTAACCTCAATGAATAAAGGCTAAAATGTTAAAAATAATACTTGTTAAGTATATACTCCCTTCCTTCTATTTATAAGTCATCATTTAGAAGAATTCTTTTGTCATATTTATAAATCATATTTTTTTAGGAAGCATTTATTAGTTGCTCTTTATTCATTAATGTAAAACAATATATTTGTGAAATTTTTAATACAAGTTAATAAGATAAAATTGTAATGTTAAAGTTTCGAAAAGTGTAATTATCCCCCTTAACCTTTGTAATGTAATTAATTATGATATATAATCAAGACTAGAAAGAATATTAAAAATTGTATTTTTTTTCTTTGCAACTTTTTGAAGAGAAAAAATAAAATAATTCAAAAAAAAAAAAGGCCCCAATATGGGTAGAACACATGTTCTGGTATATACAACAAAAATGGGGAGACGTTTAGCACCACCGAGTTGTATGGTACAATGGCATTGCAAAACATATTATTATATAAAGATAGGCAAAATTGCTTCTTTGGTCATTAAATTATTTTTTGTTTCACGTGGTCTTTCAAGTTTTATTTTTTATTTTTTATATTTTAAAGTGGTCCCTCAAGTTTACTCCCGTTAGCGCAGTTGATCCTTCCGTCAAATTTTTCCTCTCCGATTATCTTCTCCGGCGAAACTCCATTTTTTCCGGCAAATATCTTTTATCTCCTACCTCACAAATCCCATCACACCACTTTCTGGACGTGATGGAGAATAGTAGAGAGATTGATGGTCCAATATGAACATTTGTTGGCGAAGAATGAGCAAAGAAAAAGAAAAAAAAATGTAGAGCTTTATTGCCAGAAAAAATAGTGTTGGCCGGAAATCCCATCGGAGAAGTTGACCGGAGGCGAAAAAGATGACTAGAGAAGGAAAAATTAACGAAAAGACCAACTATGTCAATGGAAGTAAACTTGAAGGACCACTTTTAAACAAGTAAATAACTTAGGGGACCAATGAAGCAGTTTTGCCATAAAGATATATAAAATGCTTAATTATGTCACAAGTCCCTGAAGTTTGAGGTACTTTTGCCAGATACTCTTATTCTTTTTTTTTCAATGTTTGACTCCCCAAAGTTACTTCTGGCTTTGTCATATACCCCTACTACCAATTATGGCCAGTTCTGCTAACATGTAACGTCAGAATCCTGATCAGACGCAGGAGGTTAAGCACCTGGTGCCCGGTGAATGAAGATCATTTTTTTTAAAAAATTTAAAAACTAAAAAAGTTAATATTTTTATATTTTTAGTTAAATAAAAAAAGGAAAAAAGGAATTGAAGAGAGGAGTCGTCTTCGCCTGTGTGACATCACGCGACACCACATAACCAACCTCCTGCGTCTGACTAGGATTATGATATTACATGTCATCAAAATTGGTCAGAATTGGTAATAGGGGTATATGACAAACCCAGAAGTAATTTCGGGGAGTCATACATTGAAAAAAAAAGTATAAGGGTATATGACAAAAGTACCTCAAATTTCAGGGACTTGTGACATAATTAAGCCTATATAAAATATGTATATTAAAAAAAAAGTTAGTGGGGCACCTGCCCCCACTAATAATAATAATAATAATAATAATAATAATAATAATAATGTAGATCCGTCCCTGCTTGAAACATGTCCTTATTAGTCCTCACATTTTCAATGCTAGATTAGGCCACTCATACTAATGAAGCATTAGTTGATAAAATAATTTGATAGGATAGAATTAAATTATCTAATGAAAGACTTGCCTTTGAGAGATGAAGAAGAATGAAGATGAGTAGAATTAAACAAGGCTTCATTTCCACCATTGAAGAACAAAGCATTTGATTATTGATGAGTGAAGCTTTCGTTAGTATAGTCATGCATTGAACCATTCACCATCACAGTAGTCATGTATGGAACCGTTCACCATTCAGTAGCAACACCGTATGTTATGTTACTCTGAAACAAACTTAGGGGTTTTTGACTTGCATTCTGTTTTGTGTAGTCTTTGCTTGTAATTGGATCTGGATTTTGCACTTCTTGTGCTTAATAACATTTATGTTTGTCCAAAATAATGTTTTAAAGAATTTTTAGCTTAGATTGTTACATCGGTCAGAATGGCCGTATATGTTTATTTCGTTCTAGTTTGAATTTTATGTGATGAACCTTTCTGGGTTAATTCAGTTTGATTGGTATTATATGTAATCTCTTCCAAAAATAAAATTGAGCTAGACCGTTACACCATATATGCAACTATTGTCTTCCATTATCGTAGCAAATTCATTTTTTACCCTTTTTTTCCTTGTTGACACCCCTAAAATTTTAAAATTCTAAAAATGCCCATAAAAAAGAAATTCAATTCCATCTTTTTTTTCTTTTCTCTCTATTTCTCACTTGTTTTTTTCTTTATTAATTTTCACGTACACTGACCCTCCTCATATATATAATTTACAAATACGAAGGGGTTCAATGTACTTGAAAAAAAAATTTACTCAGTATGCTGACCCCAACATATGTGTATTTTACACCTACATTGACCCTAGGGTAGGTGTAAAATGCACGTACGCTGATGAGTCAGTGTACCGGGATAAACCAGTTTTTCCTTAGTACATTGACTCCTCATTGTACCCCCTTTGTATTTGCAAATTATAAGTACGTTGGGGTGTCAGTGTACGTGAGAAATTAAAAAAAAAGTCGTATGCTCATACAAGATTGTACAGAACATATATGTCTTGAGAATTAGGAATTATCTTATTTTTCTAATTACAATCTTTGGTTGTTAGTTTTGCTCTATATTTCCTTGTTCTTGATGGAGGGAGAAAAGAAAGGAAGGGACGAGAGGGAGAGGAAAATTGAGGTTGAAAGAGAGGGAGAGGGAAAGGAAAGAGAGAGAGGAAAGTAAAGATTGAAGGAGAAAGATAAAGAAATAGAGGTTGAAAAAGAAGGAGAGGGAGAAGGAGAGGGAAAAGAAGAAGAAGGGGAAAGAAAGGGAAGAGAGAGAAAGGAAGAAGAAGGGAAGAGAAATGAAAGACAAATAAGGAGTATTTTAGAGAAAATTTTTGTTGAAAGGGGTAAAAAAAATTAGAGGGATCAAAACTGAACTCCCTTAATGTATGGGTGAAAATATATGCCCAATCCATGTTCTTTCCACTTGAAGTTTCTAACGAGAATAGTGTTCCTTTAGTTTGCAATTTCAATTGGTTGAAAAAGTTTATGATAGAAGAGTCTAATTTTACTACAATCCTCCTAATCCCCGAATTCCAAAGAAGCTTCAAAACCATGGATACATCCCTTAGATCAAGTGAGTAAGTTGAGTAGGTATCAATATGAAGATTGTAGCTCTACACCCAAGCACGATCTCCATCACCTGGGTTTCCCTTGGTTGCAATATTTGTGTTGAGTTTGAAGCACCCGGGGGAGGAAAACCCCATTTGATGAAGGAGATAACGTGTTACATATTGTGTTGATCTGATAAGTGAAGCATAGTTAAGGATTTTTACTACTAGGTTTAATGGTATATTAAAGTGGTTTTCAAAGATAGATTTATCCCTTCAAGGACCATAAGAATGAGCAGACCACCATGAACATAGTGGACCAATGCTCAACATTCCACAAGCAGAACCTCTTTTTATGATTTTCGTCCGTCTAAGGCTAAATGTCCAACGTATAAAATGTTGGATTTTGGGACCGGTTCACGGTGTAAATCAAAGCAATGAAAATAAATGTTTGAGAGGCAATAAGAAAAGTGACACAAAATTTTAATGTGGAAAATCCTCAAATGCAAAGGGTAAAAAATCACGAGATAAACTCCAAAAATATTCCACTGTATGCTGGATAATTGATAAAAGCCAAAAATTTTCAAGGTGTTTATTTCCTCGAGGTGAATATTCTCACGTCCTATACTCTTTAGGATTTTCTCTCACTCTCTATTTGCACTCATTACTAAAGACAAGATTATTTTTTCTAGAGACTAATCTAATGTTTTATATTGTTCTTTGTCTATTGTGTTTTGTTACTAGAATGAAAGCCTTCTATTTATAGGAGGATACACCAAATGCATAATTGAATATGTTGTCCCTCCAATACTTTATTCATGTTGCCCCTCCTATATGCAATAAAAGCACTCCCTCCTTAATAATGCACTACATCTTTTATTAGGTGGCCAATAATGTATGCTTTTCAAAAGCTGGACCAAAATATTCTCATCCTTCAATAGGTGAGGGAAATATTGTACCATTCATCTAGGATTCATGTCAATCAACTCAACACACAATTGACACTTGTGACGAGCGATAACGTTGGTCATCGTGTCAGCAAGATTTTTATCTTTATGAATCTTCTCCAACTTGAACTCTTGTTTTTCAATTGCTTGTCATAGCCAATGTTACCTAACATCAATGTGCTTAGTACGAGAATGGTACATAGAATTTTTGCTTAAATCCAATGCACTTTGCCTATCGTAATGGATAACGAACATTTCTTACTTCCTTTTCAATTGTTGAAGAAGCCTTTTCAACTAAAGCATTACTCTATTTGCTTTTATCATGGTAATGTATTTAACTTCAGTAGTTAATAAGGCAACACACTTCTGCAATTTTGATTGCAAAGACACAACTCCTCCTGTAAAAGTAAACATAAATCCTACGGTAGATTTCTTACATTCAAGATCATCTGTCATATCGGCATCTGGAAAGCCTTTCAGGATTGCTTCCGGTCCTTCAAAGCACAAGCACTTTCTAGAGATACCTCTCAATAATCTCAAGATCCACTTCACCGCTTCCAAATGATCTTTACCCAGATTGGAAAGATAGATACTAACAACTCCAACCGCTGCAATAGCAACATCCGAACTTTCTTCTAAACTGCGATTGAGATGTATCTTTTGATTTATTGGATCCTCTACTTTTAGTTCTTCACCTGTTTTCTGTGACAAGGGCTTGGGAGTTGTCTGTCCTTATGTCTTTCCTCTTGGCTTCTTCATTGAACATACTATCTTTGTCTTGCGTTAGTGATAGATTTCCGTCTAACGACACCACCAAAGTCTCCTAGCAATCCGGCAAAGAACTCAAAAGTAGTAGTTCTTGTAACTCTTCGTCCAGCACTAGCATCATGTCAATCAAGCGATTTACCAAATCTTGAAAGTCACTCAAGTGTTCGGCAACATATCTTCTCTCTTTATACTTAAGGTTCATCACCTTCCTAATTGTGAGAGATTTATTCTACATAGTCTACCGTAGATTTTAATTTTTAATTTTCTCCATATAGTATGGTCATTCGTCTTTTTGGCCTAATAATGAAACACACTAATATCCACCCATTGACTTATTGTTCAACATGATTATATAGATCCTTGCAAAAAACTATCTCCTTTATTCTTGGCTTCTAAATGGGGTAATTTGCAGTTGTCAACATCATCATGGTGCTTGTAGTCGTCTCCATTTAATTATGCAGCACAACCCCCAAGCTCAACTATGAGCTCTGATACCACTTCCTGAGCTTTAGGACTGATTCTTAGTGTAAATTAAAACAACGCAACGATAATAAATGTGTTCAATGTAATACGAAAAGTGATGCCAAATTTTAACGTGGAATACCCTCAAATGGCAAGGGTAAAAAACCGTTGGACAAACTCTGAAAATATTCCACTATATGGAGGATAATTACAATACATTTTATCCATTCTTCTAACACAAGAGGTACAAATATTTTGTTTCCCAATGAGATCCCTTTAAATTGAAATACTACAACAATTATATTAGCAAGGAGTAGTTGCGATGATATCCAACAAATTTTCCAGAGTGTATTTTTTCTCGATGTATATTTCCAAACCCTACATTCTTTAAAATTTAATCACACTCTCTATTTTGCACACACACTACCCAAGACAAGATTATTTTTCGATAGACTTATGTAATGCTCTATATTGTTCTTGCTCTGTTGTGTTATGATACCAGAATGAATTAATAAGCTTTGTTTATAGGAGGAGCCACCGAAGTATCTCATTATATAAGGAGAGAAGTTATCTTTTTAAACCAATAATACGATGACACGTGTCATTAATATATATTTTTTAATTTTTTTCTAAAACAAAATTTGCCAAAGTAAACTCATCCCGTTTCCAACTGTTCTAACTTCTAATAGCTACGACATGAGGATGTTTTCTCTGAAACAAAACCTCAATTGTAGATCTTGGAAGTATCATCTCACTTCACCATATGTACCTAAGGGCTAAGATAGTTTGTTGTGTTTGTTTTTTCTTTTTTTTTTCCACCAAAAAAATATCAAAAGCATATGCACAGGGAAATAGAAATAGGGTACTTGCACAAAGGACTCACGCAATACATAGGATAGGGAAAAACACAACCACTGTGGTGCCACCCTACCTCTTCACCGTCGCACCACAAGTCCCTCACCATCATATATTGCATCGTCACATCGTCCGTCGCCCTCCACCTGTGCGTCACCTCTAACATCCCTAAGAAAAAGGGATCAGGGATTTGGATTAGGTGCGTGACAGTGGCAGCTCACGAGGGTGACATCTGGCGTGCGATGTGTCGGTGGCTATTGGTGGTGGGTGTGCGGGGGTGGAAACTCACCCCATATAGATGGCTGCTGGTGTCCTTTGGCTCTCCTATTTTTTTTCTTATTTTCAACCGAGTTTTGCTTTGCTTCATTTGGAGTTTAAGTTTCAGCAATGTTTTTAACCATTTTTGTTTTAGAATAAATAAATAAAAATAATGACACGTGTCACCATGTTAATGGATTAAAGAGATAACTTCTCTCCTCATATGAGAAGATACTTTATTCTGAAATTGAATATGCAACCCTTCCCATACTTTTATAATGTACTCCATCCTTTGAGTGCAATAAAGCACTTCAACCTTAATAGTGCACTCTCTTCTTTATTAGTTGGCCACTAACTTATGTCTTTCACATGCTAGACCAACCTAAAATATAGTTAGAACCCCATAATTAAGAAAAGGGGTCCGAACATGAAAAATCTTTGGAATCAAATGGCAATTTCTAAGGACATGGAGAGTGCTTTCGATTTTACTAGGACAATTCTAACAGTTTGGAGATCCTAGGCCCTTGATGTTGTGTCTCGACTTTGTTAAGACCAGTGTTTGAGATGTTTTCCACATGTGTACTATCTTCATTCATTAAAGGTCTTTTCCTTTACATATGTTAAGCCAAAAGCTTTGTTGTGATAATCCATTAATCCTAGCTTGAAAATGAGAAGCAAATTTGAATGTGAAGATATTGTTGTTAATGGTAGTCCATTTTAGTATTAAGACACACGAAGTCACAAAAAGAGTTGAGACCGCTCTTATGTAATGCCTTTGAACATTTGCTGCTAGCATATTCTTTACTGTGCAAAATAACTTGGCGATCGGAGGAGATCTGCTTGAGGCCACAACTCCAGATTAGACGAATTGTTTTCTAACCACTTATCTTTCTAGATGGATGTGTTTTTTCATAACCCAAAATATTTTTGAATGTATTTAAAAGGTGGAGTGAAGTGAAACATCCTGGATTTTTATATTAATATAAATAAAAATATTGATATGTGTGTGGTTAATTTTCTATGAATTTATTTCTTTAATCAACGATTAGTAAAAAAATCAAAAGTGATTAAGACAATAGAAAAGTGATTTTTGACTAAAATATCTGATAATAACGGGTTAAGAAAGCATGTAATCGATCATTCTGGAGAATTCTGGAAATTTTACAATATGATAATCAATTACCACATGATCATGTACCTAGTCTTAAGGCTTGAGAGTTGGAAGTCCCGGATTCGATCCTGGGCACCATCATATGGTGGTTTGTTGGTGGAGTTAATTTCCTTCCCCTATCCCCATATGTTTCTTGATAAATGATTGAATGTTTAAGTCAATAAACCATAATATATGATTGAGGCCTATGAAGCAATAAACCAAGTCATTAGTGATGATGATTTGCGTATTTTATGTGAAGTGCAAATGAATAAGGAATAATCGCTTGGAGAATGATATGATATGCATGAAGAACATTATGAGAAATGAAAATCCAATGATTGAAATGGCATCTAGAGATTGAATTTGTGATCGAGTGATTGGATGAACACATGAAACAAACATGCATACATACTGATACAATGCATTATCATAATGTTTGGATAAGACTTCGCGATATCATGTACCATATGTGTAATGGTTTGTTGTATATGATTGTTTAATTTTGTGCGCATTCCTTACTATCTAATTAGGCTATAAGACAATGACTTACTCCTAGTTTCCCTAATATTATTTTAGGTCCAATGCATATGTAGGCTCATTAGACAATGGCTCATTCCTTACTATCTGATTAAAGACACCAATTTGAACATCATACATGACTAATTGTCTTGGAGGACAATATAGTCAATGAGGAAGTTTTTAAATTATATGCCAATTCAATTAGATTATGTTATGAACTTTTAAATTATATTGATTATATGCTAAGATATGTTTAAATTTGTTATTTGAATTATGTGATTATTTGATAATTATGTAAATCTTTGAGTTTTTTGAGATTATTTGTGATTATGTGCATAATTATGATGTTGCATTACTTTGATTATGCATTAGAGAAGTTAACTTAGCATCCTTAAAGAAATGGCATGAGAAAATCTAGCAAAATGCTTTCAGACTGTTGATATAATCGGTAACAGATTCAGATATATACAAAAAAAATAAAGTTGTCCCTCATCCTAGTATTTACATCATCTATTAGTGGGTCAGAACAAAAACAATCATAATCATCAGCCAGAGACATACAAAAGTTTTCATAAATAGGGGAGTGCTTTCTGAAAAATTCCAATGATAAAATCCTCAGCTCCTGCAAACTTAGACCGTTGTTTATCCTAAGGTTTTATTAACACACTAAACAACTTAAACAAAAACAATCTAGAAATAAAAACTGAAATGAGAAATGAGTTAGGACTTCACTTTTTCGTTATTCGTGGTATGCTCCCCAAACTTATTCAAACCTGTAAATCACAAGAGCAAACCAAAAATAGTGCTATTACAAGCACCACATCTTTACTTTTTTTTTTAAACAATATCAGAACATATGTCCATAAATCAAAAAGGAAAATCACTAATTTTTTATTAAATCAAACTAATCTAAGAACAAAAACTACAAGTTGAGGGGACTTCCACCTTTTTATTAAATCAGAACATATTGTACCATATAAAATACTTTTGAAAACTTTGGTCAAACTTTCAGGATTATGAAAAGTTTTTTTCAAGTTTCATAAAAATTAATTGATTGCTTAGGGTCACTTCTGCAGTATCATATAAAATCTAGAGAACTGTGAATTGATTACTTGAATTTGGTGAGTCGATTATTTTTGTAAGAGAGTAATTGATTACTTGTTCAAATAATCAATTACTTTTGTTAGATCATATAAAAATCAGAGGCTGTGGAATCCATTCTTTGAGCTGGGACAAAGTAATTGATTACTTGATCAAATAGTCTATTATTATTACAACATCATACAAAGACCAGAGAGCAATAAATCAATTACATGAAAGACTGTAATCAATTAATTTTTTGAAAAATTTCAAAAAAGGATTCGGAATCAATCATATCTATTTTTGTATTGATTTTTTATTTCTGTCTGTTCCAAATTTCGAAATAAAATAGGCTGATCAGATTGTTTCTTCTAATCACTTCACTTTACAAAAATCAATCATTCTCCTAATATTTCAAATCCTAGTTTTTGAGATAAAAATAATTTTACGTTCTATCATCTTCTTCTTCTCGAAAACTCAAATAGTGTGACTATTGCTTGAGTGAATTATATACTTTTGCCATTAGAGCTTCAAGCTGTATATCCGCAAGCACTATTAAGAATGCTTCAATTGTAATTGTTATCTTTACTTTAACAATGCCATTGTTAAAAGGTGTGGTAACCCATAGGTGTTACGGAGAGACTTCCCTATAGAGAATGTGTGGGACCTTCATTGGAATAGGGTGAGGCACACAAGTATTGTTTTTTGGTAGAGGTCCTTTACGAACAGTGAGGTACCTAGTAGTTAGGCAACCTTAGAGTTTAGAAAGAGACATCCTTAGTGTGAGGGTATAGCATCCTCTGTGTGTTAGGGTGAGTAACCCTTCCGTGTGACTATGGTGTCCACTGTGTAGTTATTATTGTTGTTGTTGTTTAGTTATGACTAATTGCTTTCGCTCATTTGTTTTAAATTTGAATTGTTTTCAAATGTAAATATTATTAGATTTTTTTCAAAAACGATTAAATTTCAAAGTTTGGCAAAGATTTTATAAGCACCCAATTTAACCCCCTTCTTGTGTGATGGCTTCTAACTCCAACATACATCACAGAGGGAAGGTATCCGTATTCTTATTAGGCATATTTTGTTCTTCTTCCAAACAGATGATGTGGGACATCACAAATCTAATAGATTTTTTTATTCTATTTACCACACATATAGTTGATGGACAAAAATGTGAATGCTAACATTTTAGAAAACCAAAACAAATTGATTCAATAAAATATTAAAATATGTATAACATCTTAATTGTTTTATTTTATATACATATAAGTATATTAACATACCAAAAATTTAGCCAATTAAAATTGATGTTAAAATAGTTATTTAAGAATATTTTAGCCATACATTTTTTTCCTAAATTTATAAAGTTGCTTAAGAGAATAAAATCTATATTCCATATTTTATCGCTATCAACTACATATTTATAATATGTTGACTTTGAAATTGACAATATCAATTTAACTATTTTATTGCATTTTTTATTTAAAATGACGGAAAATATTTCATATAATATAGTCTTTTCATAATTTTCATTTAATAAACTTTACCAATTTAGATAGAAAAATCAATGTTTAAAATATAATGCACGCGCTTGATATCTAGCTAGAAAAAATTATCAATAGTAAATGACAATCATTAAAAAAAATCAATCTGTGTAAGTATCCTAAAATATGGACACATGCTACATGACAAATTAGATTTTCGGAGAATTTGATTTGATCTCTCTAATTTAAGAGAATTTCATTTGAGCCCATGGATGGATACAAGATTTTGTATTAAAAGATTAATATATATAGATGGTTGATCAAGTGACCTATTGACCACCATTATCCTGATTCATTTTTAGGTTTTTTATTCATTTCTTTTCTGTTGCTATTGTTCTTGTTCTCACTGAACTTCAATCTATTTTCTCTCCTTCCAAGGTAGAACCTCATTTCTTCATAAATTTCAACCTTTCTCTCAAATCCTATTCAATAATTACATTACCCATCAACCTCTTACTCCTTTTCCACTGCAAATTCAAAAGACGACGGGATAAGATCATATACTTTTAATCAGGGATACAATCAAGCTTTTCAGGCAAGGTACATCCATCTTTTTTCATTTGTCTATTGATAATTTTTAATTTTGGAGAGGTGCTCCTTGATTTATATATGTTTTTTATTTTTTGTCCTTCATCAAAATTTTTTCAAAATAAATAGGTATTTGAATATTTCACCCAAGCAGCTTAAAATCACTTTACTAAGTTGTAACATATTGCATAATAGCTTATAATTGCAAAAAGTTATATTTGCTTCCCCATTGGAATTCATGACATGGGTTTTATGGATGCAGGGTTTCGATGCATAATCATTCTTCTTCAATTGGATTTGCCTTTATACTCAAAAAAGATTTTCTTTTCTATACTCATTATTATTTCGTGGTTCTTACATATCGTTTATTTTTTCCAGGAAACTTCGAAAGAAGGAAAATTGAGAAAAAAGGGAAAAGGTTACACAAAATAAAATAAAAAAGAAAATGAGTTCTATTACGAAAGTTAGAATTATGTATAGTGATCCATATGCAACAGATTATTCGAGTGATGAAGACAAAGTAACAAGTGATGGTTTCGTTAAGTTAGAGGGATCGAATAGGTTTTTCACGGAAATCACTATTCCAAAAACTCCTCAACTCTATCTTAAAAGAGGAAAGAATAAACAAAACTCAACTAGCGAATATAAAGGCCTTCGACAAAGGAAATCGAAAAGGTGGTCGGCTGAGATCAGAGATCCGATTAAAAAGTGTAAAGTGTGGATTGGAACTTTCGACACCAATATTGAAGCTGCTTTGGCTTATGCCAAAAAGAAGAATGAGTTTGACAAAACTCTTTCTGCTATCAAAGGTCATTCAAGTATTTTCTTTACTTTTTTAATTAAACATAGTCTTCACAAAAAAATGGTATATGAACTATTTTGAAACCATAAGATGTAGAAATAAATCAATTATGCATTTGTTACAGGAGCCGGTGGCAGCATCATTGACCAAGGACAATATCTATCAGGAAACAGTGCAGAACGAAGCAACAACGTTTAGTTGTTACTTGATCATTTTGGAGAAAACATTTGTTCTATGCGTGCCTTGAAGATATTGTATAAATTGCTTTTGATGATATGAACATTGTTTGGATTGATGAAAATGAAAATTTTGAAAGAATGAAAGTCTTTGTTGTATGGAATAAGATTGTTAGCTATAATTGAAGATTTCTTATACATGACAAGGTGTTTAGAGTTGTGTACTTTTTATGAGCCCATAAATTGTTTATGCTTCACATTTTATGGGGAAGTGCAAGTCTTTGTTGATGTTATTAGATCCATTCAAGACTTCTTGATCTCGTTTTTTTTTTTTGCAGCCTTGAGTAGTCATATGAAATTTGAAATATATGCCTTTTCTCTCTTAAAAGTTTAGTGATTTCTCATAAAGAGAAGCCGATTATACATATGAAATTTGAAATATATGCCTTTCAATTTTCTTGCGAATGAATATTTTGTTGTAAGAAACCCTTATAAAGAAGGTAGGAATAAGCATCTTTCTACATAAATGACATGATTTTCTAATTATGGTCATTTGCAGATAACGCAAATCACAAATTCATTCATTTCGCTTGTTTAGATGAAAAGAGGAAAGTGGAATACATCTTGTGATTAGATATGCAAGTCTGATGGCCAAGATCCACCATTCGTAAAATTTGTATTTACATGCCTTTTCTTTCTTCAATTTAGTGATTTCTCATTAACCGAAGCCAACTATGCATAGACCCTTGCGACTATTTAGTTGTAAGAAACCTAATGAAGAATGGAATAAACATCTTTCCATATGAACAATATGTTTATATAATTATGATCATTTTGAGAAATCTTCAATTCACATGTTCATTCCATTGTTGTTTAGATGAAGAGAGAAAAGTGGAATACATCTTGTGATTGGATTAGCAATTATGATGGCCTAGATCCATTATTTGTAAAATTGAAGAAGATATAAAAAAATGTTTTGTAAAGGGATTATAATATTTTTGTATAATGATCCTACTGTTATACAACAAGATAAGCGATTTTATTAAGCATGTCATTAACATGGAAAACTAAGCTTACCTATAGAAATCGAAAATGCAAATAAGAAAATATCATGAAGCATTTTAATGACAAGGAAAACTTATGCATAGGAATTAGGAAGCCAACATGTGCGTAATACTTTATCAGAAGTATTATATTTGGGAGAATTTTCATACATTTTAATTTAACTTGTATTACAAGGGTTAGTAGGCCAAACATGCCTCATTACTCAAATAGAACTTTTTAACACAATCTTCCAGTAGGGTAACAAATGTAACTTATATTCTTTTATAATAAAAATGTGTGGTGCGGGAGTTTCATTTTTATATGCTAAAATAACTAGTAAGAAATTATTCTATAGTAGATTTTTTTTTAAAAAAATTTTCGCTTATGGTTTTTTTCCTTCATTTATTCCTCTTTGCTTGAATCCTATGGTTTAAATCTTCCTCTATTTCCATATCTTGTTATAGGATTGACTGTAGATACTCAAACTTTTTGAGTGGTGGTATGGCATTACCATCAATTTTCACCTAGAGTGGTATTTATGCTCAACTTGCTAAATTTAAACCAGCCTATTAAATTTGTGCTTATGCTATACATTTTGTCAGTACTAAGCCCCAATAAAACGTGAAGGTTATATTAGACAATAGAGAACCAACGTAAAGACAACGAACCAACCCGGAGAAGTGCAACACAGTAAAAATTGGAGTCTCTCTTCAGAAAATTGAATTCTGAAATTCCCACAAGAGGGAATTCTATGTGCAAAGAAACTTATTCCATAGGAAAGAATAATCTACATTAAGTATCATTATCCATAATATTCATTCTATTATGAATTATCAATGATACTTATCTTTGAGATATTTGCTTTACATGACAAAAGTGTTGATTTGAACTGCATAACTTGTTTTTGTCATGACTCATAGGATAAAAAGAAATAGTCTGGGAAGTTCTGTTCCGATCGCATTTTGTAAGTATTTGTATGTTTTGATGATGGATTTGACAGATCTCCCTTTGTTATATATATATATATATATATATATATATATATATATATATATTTTCAAAATTCTTCTATAAAGGGGAGAATAATATCTATTTGAAAATATACATTGAATTACATGTGTTTTTGTCTCCATCCCATTTGACATCATGTTCTTTACACATGGGGAAAGAAATATTGGGAATAAAAACTTTTTATCCTATATTTCAATTCTTTTTGTTGATGTCAAATGCGGGTATAAATAATGATTAGAAAAATACGAATATATGCTTACGTGTTTATTGTGCATGATATTTAATTCTTATTTTTCTATAATGATTTGTCATTATCAAAAATATGGAGAATGTACAAATAAGATTTTCCTTTATGTTTAGTGCATAATGTTTTTATATATGATATCAAATCATGAGCCTGTTGTTGTATATTCATGCTTCCTGCTTAGCTTAAGTGTATGTATTCACATTGCCCATAATATTTTGTTTCATTCCTTAATGACTCGGGCATTGAAGATACCCTTTTGCAGGATATTGGAAACTCTGGTTGGTGCTAGGACTATAATAGTATATTATTTACTTTTATATGCATCAATTATGGTCGAGTGTGATTGTCTGCATGACTACTATTATAATAGTTAATTCATTATGACTGTCTTCACGACAAATGGGGAGAGATAGAAGACAACCTAATATGATAGTTAAGTTTAGATGATAACAGACAAAGACCTAAAGAGGGAAAAGCAAGTGAAAAGCTACTTGTCTAGAGGGCTCCTTGAAGTTTCTCTCTTATGCTTGTTTTAGAAAAAATTGTAAGGCAAGTTATTTATTTTTAGGCTAAACTGCTCGTTTGGTCCTTTACCTTATTTTTTTATTTCAATTCGGTCCCTTGTTGAATCAAAGGTTTTGATGAAGACAAATGAAAAAGCTCGGTTTGATGACGACAAATATATCATGTGCTCGGTTCTCTGTCAAGGTTTGATGAAGCCAAATGAATCAGCTATGAAGTATCTTGGAAATGAAATCAAGCTCGGTATGTTGATTAGCTCAGTATGAAGTCGGAGAAAATTAGTGTCAGCTCAGGCGTACTCGGAAGTGATCAATCCGAGCTTTTGCTCAAAGCAGACTCAGTTAGCCGACGACAAGCTCGACAACACTGATCGCTCAAAATAGACTTAGTTAGCCGACGTCAAGATCGACAACAATGTTCGCTCAAAGCAGACTCAGTTAGCCGACGTCAAGCTCGGCATCACATCAGATCAGCTCAGATCAGATCAGATAAATCACTCAAGTTCCCAAGCTCGGTGATGATGTCAAGCTCGGTGAAGATGTCAAGCTCGAACTAGTTGTTAAGCTCGGCATCAGATCAGCTCAAGTCATAAGTCTCCAAGCTCGGCTTAAGGAAGTCGGTCGAAAGATTAGCTCGGTCAGCTCAGATCAAATCTTTCACTCAATTCCTCAAGATCGGAGAGATGTCAAGCTCGAACTCGTTGTTAAGCTCGACATCACTATTTATCTTCTTCATCCTTCTGCAGTTCGCCGCATGCACTTCTTTGTCTCTGTACTGACATTATAGTACTGTGCATGGCTGGCAATTTTGTCCTTAATTATCTCAACAACAACTATCTGTCACCATCCTTAATATTTCAAAATTGAAAATTCAAATCAGCAATGCAAGAGAGACAAATTCAGAACGTTACAAAGAAGTGGAAACGGCTGGACAAAGGACAAACGTATCTCTGAACAATGCAGAAATTGTCTAGTATATCTGTTGCAAAGGACATACGTGTTTAAGATATTTTTCCACTCTCTCTCCTACCTCATGCGTACTAGCATCACTATAAAAGGCATGGTGTTTCTTCTTCAGAGAACAACAAGTGAAACTAGTGAGAGAACAAAGAAGCAAAACGCAGAAAAGAGAACGATAAGAGTTAGAGAGTAAAAATGTTATATTCAGAACCTAAGCCTCAAATCGTTCTCTACAAAAATCCTTTCTCAAACACTTAATCGAAAACTCTTTTGTTCACCAAACTTTCAGATTCAAACACATTTGAGTTTCGGGTTGGAGTCATCATCATTCATTCAATCAGTTCTTCAAGTCTTGAGGTGTTCTCAAGCACGTGAAAGTCTTGGAAGGTTTCCAAGCCATCTAAGAGGTTCTTAGGTGTTGGTGAAGTCTTAGGAGGTTCCTGAGCAGAAATCCAAAGAGGTTCTTTGGTGAAAATCCTTGAAGGTTTCAAGGTGTCTTGAAGGTTTCAAGACTTGTTAAAGTCCGAGGACATTCTTTGGCAGTTTGTTAAATTAGGTAGAAGCCAAGAGTTTGGTACTCTCTTGGTGGGTTAATTGATCCATTGTAATTTATATCAATTTAATATTATTAAAGGCTCCCTGAGGTTCAGGGGGGACTGGACGTAGCTCATCGTGGTTGTGAGTGAACCAATATAAAATCTCGGTGTCTCATTTTCTCTTTACTGCTTTCAGTTTTTATTCCGAGCATTTAGTCAGCTTTGTTTAACTCGTATTTTGTGCTCGGATAGAGCTAGTAGATTTCCGCTGCAAACCTGATCTTTGAGTGGTGCAGCTCGGATAATCGGTGGTCGGTCTAGATAACCGATTATCAGATATTGCTCGGCCCAAAGTTAGTCTTTCATTTTAAAACTACTATCATTATCCGACCGATTTCAATCACATCGCAAAAAATTGGTATTTTTGCTTCCAACTACTATTCACCCCCCCCTCTAGTAGATTGTTAGGCCGCTTGCTGGGTTTCCAACAAGTGGTATTAGAGCTCGGTCGAAAGATCGAGCTTAACAACTTTTTCGAAAAAGATCCTTGGAAACCATGGGCTCTAACAATCCATTCGGAGGTGAAGGCTCTTCAATAAACCGACCACCATTATTTAATGGTGATGATTATGCTTATTGGAAAGCCCGAATGAAAATTTTCATAGAAACAATAGATATTGACGTTTGGGATGCGATTGAAAATGGTCCTTATATTCCGAGAAGGAAAATAGGAGATGATGTTGTAGAAATGCCGAGGACGAGCTGGGATGATGATGATAAAAGAAAAGTGTCTTACGATTTAAAAGCCAAAAACATCATCACCTCGGCCCTGTCCTACGATGAATTTTTCCGAGTATCCCACTGTAAAAATGCTAAGCAAATGTGGGATATTCTACAACTGACTCACGAAGGGACAAATGAGGTTAGACGAGCACGATTAAATACCTTAATGCATGAGTATGAGTTATTTCGTATGCTGCCAAGCGAATCTATAAATGACATGCAGAAACGATTTACTCATATCATAACCCATCTTATTGCTCTCGGCAAAACTTTTCAAAATGCCGAGGTTATTAACAAAGTGTTGAGATGTCTTAGTAGAAAATGGCAGTCGAAGGTCACTGCCATCATGGAATCAAAAGACTTAGGCACCATGGACATCGCAACTCTGTTCGGCAAACTGCAGGAGCATGAGATGAAGCTCGGACGATTAACCATGCATGAAGAATCCGACAAGAAGAAGAAAGGGTTCTCACTCAAGGTCTCAACTAAGTCGACCAAAGTCTCCTCGGACAGCGATAGGAAACCCTTGATCTTGTGGTCAAGAAGTTCAGAAAATTCTTCAAAAATAGAAGGAATTTTAAAAACCAAGGCACAAGCTCAAAAGACAAAGTCAAGTGCCATGAATGCGGTGAACCGGGACACATCAAACCGTACTGTCCCATGTTGCAAAAGAGAAGTAGTACCGAGAAGAAGAAAGGCAAGGACCCCAAACCGAAGAGAGCTTACAACGTCTGGGATGCACCCGAAGGGAGTGACAACTCAGAATCCAATTCTTCAGACGATGAAGAAAAGGCGAACCTGTGCTTAATGGGTAGATATGCTGATGAAGCCTCGCCATGCTCGAACCTCGGCTCTACTAAGAATGAAATCAATCATCTGTGCTTAATGGGAAGACATGAAGCCTCTCCAAGCTCGGAGTTCGGCTCAACCGAGCATGGAAGCAAGATCTTGTGCTTAAGGGGAAGACTTGATGAAGAAGCCTCTCCAAGCTCGGTGTTCGGCTCAGCTGTACATGAAAATGAGGTACACTCGGATACCGAATCTGATACTGAGTCCGAACTTGATAATTATGAGGAATTATATATTGCTTACACTGAATTGCAATCCGAATTCGAGAAACTTGCTAAGAGTTATATACTAAGTTGAAAAGAAATATTTTAAATCATAAAGAGCAAGTTCTCGAATTAGAAAAATGCATTGAAACTTTAAAAAGCAGCAATAATTCGTTAGAACATACTATCACTTCTTTGAAAAATCAAAAGTGTGAAAGTTGCATTAAGTATGAGAAAGAAATTCGAAATTTAAAAACTACTAATGCAACATTTTCAAAAAGTGATAGAATGCTAGACTGATTACTTGTTCAACAAAGAAGCAACTCAAACAAAACTGGTCTCGGCTACATACATGCCAAAAAGAAAACATTTCGAAAACTCGGCTCATTCTCAAATTTTAAAGATGTTAAAAAGCCGACCTGTTCTTACTGTGGCATGCTCGGACATACGCCAAATGAATGTAAAATCAGGCGATATGGTGTGACCGACGACTCTTTTGTTTGGATTGTCAAGGGAGGAAATCCCTACACTAACCGACAGGGACCCAAAACTGTTTGGGTACCCAAAATGAACAAGTAATATCATTTTTGTAGGTGTGCTTCCGAACAAGGGAAACTCGGTGGTATCTGGACAGTGGATGTTCGGAGCACATAACTGGAGATAAGCAGCACTTTATCGAGCTTACTCCAACTGAGAAAGGATATGTCACTTATGGAGACAACAACAAAGGTAAAATTTTTGGTGAAGGTAAAATCGGAAACTCTTCCGACCTGATTGTCAAAAATGTTTTATACGTTCAAGGATTGGAACACAATCTCTTGAGCATTAGCCAACTTTTTGATATCTGTAATCATGTTGTTTTTACCTCCACTCACTGTCTAATTAAAAGTGACAAAGACAATTCGATCAAATTTGTGGGAAAAAGGTCAAACAATACTTATTTGGTAGATTTAAATGAAATTTCTTCTCTGGTTTCTACATGCCGAGAAAATGATACTTGGCTTTGGCATCGTTGGACTGCTCACATAAATGTAAATCAGTTAAAGAGACTTCAATCCAAAGACCTAGTGGTCGGCCTACCAAAGCTGAAATTTGATATAGAAGGTGTTTGCACTTCATGTAAAAAGTGTAAACAAACCAAAAATAAATTTTCATCTAAAATGATGGTGTCCACAACAAGGCCATTAGAAATGCTTCATATGGACTTGTTCGGACCATCGCAAGTTAAGAGCTTTGGTGGTAACTACTATGCCTTAGTGATTGTTGATGATTTTTCTAGATTTACTTGGACTCTATATTTAGCTGCAAAAAGTGACACTTTTCAAAGCTTTAAAGAGCTAGTCAAACGAATTCAAAACCAAGTAAACCAAAAAGTAGTTGTTATTCGAACAAACCATGGTGGCGAGTTCGAGAATCACAAATTTGATAAGTTTTGATTTAAGTTCGGCATTGAGCATCAATTTTCAGCTCCTCGAACTCCCGAGCAAAACGGAGTTGTGGAACGGAAAAACCGAGTACTTGAGGAACTTGCTCGGACAATGCTGAACGAATCTCAAGCTCCTCACTATTTCTGGGCGGATGCAGTCAACACTGCTTGTCATGTATTGAACCGAGTTCTTACTCGACCTATCTTAAAGAAAACGCCCTATGAACTTTACAAGGGTAAAAAGCCAAACATTTCTTTTTTCATGCTTTTGGATGCAAAGTTTTTATTTTAAAAAATGGAAAAGATCATCTCGGAAAATTTGATTCAAAAGCTGATGAACGCATATTTTTAGGCTATTCTGCTCGAAGTAAAGCTTACCATGTGTTCAATAAATGAACTTCCACTATGGAAGAATCTATACATGTGGTATTTGATAAGTCTCCGAAAGGAGATACTTTGAGTTGTGTAAAAAGTTCAGGAATCAAAGAAAACTCAATGGACGAGCAAATTGATGATGAACCGATCACAATTGAAAATGAAGCTCATCAAGACGACGCTGTAATCGAAGCTCCAAGGGACGACCTCCCTCCTGCTTGGAAAACAAACAAAAATCATCCGATCGAGAATGTGCTCAGCGATATTTCAAAGGAAGTTCTAACTCGTCGGTCAATTCAAAATTTTTGCAATTTCGTCTCCTTTGTCTCTCAAATTGAACCTGATTTTGTTAGTAAAGCGATTGAGGATGAACATTGGGCCATTTCTATGCAAGACGAGCTGAACCAATTCATCAGAAATGATGTTTGGGAATTAATTCCTCGGCCTGATGATCATTCTGTACTCGGCACAAAATGGATTTTCAGAAATAAAATGGATGAATCAAGGGTAATTATAAGAAACAAAGCGAGACTCGTTGCTCAAGGCTACAACCAAGAGGAAGGTATCGATTATGACGAGACCTTTGCTCCGGTTGCTCGGCTTGAAGCAATCCGAATTCTTCTTGCTTTTGCATCTATCATGAAATTCACCCTGTATCAAATGGATGTCAAGAGTGCTTTCTTAAACGGATTTATAAATGAAGAAGTGTATGTGAAACAACGTCCTGGTTTTGAAAGCCATGAATTTCCGAATCATGTTTACAAACTTAAAAAGGCTCTGTACGGTCTGAAACAAGCTCTGAGAGCTTGGTATGATCGGTTGGGTTCTTTTCTTTTAGAACAAGGCTTTGAAAGAGGGAAGGTTGACACTAACTTATTCATTTTTAAATCTAAAAAGGACATTTTATCAGTACAAATCTATGTTGATGATATAATTTTCGGTGCTACTAATATGTCTTTGTGTAAGAAATTGTCAGCACTAATGAAAGGTGAATTCGAGATGTCAATGATGGGAGAACTTACATTCTTCCTCGGTCTTCAAGTTAAGCAAGTTGAAGGAGGTATCTTTGTGCATCAAGGAAAATACTGCAAGGAGCTCCTAAAGAAGTTCGGCATGGATAATTGCAAAAATGCAGCAACACCGATGAGTATCTCCTGCTACCTCGACAAGGATGAGTCAGGTAAGTCGGTAGATGTAAGTAAGTATTGAGGCATGATAGGAAGTCTTCTATATTTAACTGCATCTCGGCCTGATATAATGTTTAGCGTCTGTATGTGTGCTATGTTTCAAGCTAATCCGAAAGAATCACATTTAACTGTTGTTAAGAGAATATTTAAATATTTAAAAGGAACCGAGAACACTGGTCTGTTTTATCCAAGTGATACTAGTCTTAGTTGTTGAGAATCATGTTCCCCATGATGATATTTTGATGATGACAACATGATGTCAACATGATGACAAACATGAATATTATTATGTTACAGGTACATGGACGATGCGTCGAAGTTGTGCATGCCTTTAGACTCAAACCCTTAGGTTTTAGAGTTGGTATGTAAAACAATGTTTAGGCTAAGGCACTCAAGTAATTTTACTAAGATATGATGATGATGATGATGATGATATGTTGTTTTGTGAAAAAGTAGAAGAAGTCTTTTTACAAACTTAGCTCCTAGAAAGAGTTTTTATGAAAACCTTTGCGAAAACCTTTGGATACACTATTTTTGTGAAAAACTGTTTTTATGCCAAGGTAACCGATTACTCATCTTGAGATAATAGATTACTTAGGATCATGTAATGGATTACTTCCTTGGTTTGGTCAACTAAGTGTAAGTAATGGATTACTTGAAGCTAATAATCAATTACATTTTGTGTTGCAACATTTTTATAAAAACCAGAGAGCAAGTAACCGATTACTTTGACCAATGTAATCGATTACTTTAATTCAAATTTTGAAAAACGTGCTGAAATCTTTTGATTCTCATAATGATTTATTTCCTTTTTTAAATGATCACGTTTTTAAAATTCAAAACTTCTTCTTCTACATTTTTAAGAGGCTAATCTATCATTTTCTCCATATTCACTCATTTTTTGTACAATCATCTCTTGGAGAAAAACTTGATCATCATCATCTTCATCTTTCAATTTTCTAAAAGTCAAAAACCTTGAGTGTACCTTAGTGCTATTCTTTGTTATAGGACTTTATTGCTGTATCAGCTCTATCTAGAGAGCATCATTGTTAGTTGCACACTTTTCTTCGTGCAAATCCAATTTTTGTAAGGGGTGTGACTACCTTAGTAATTAAGGAGTGTTATCCTTAGGATTGAACGTGTCTCGCGTTCATAGGGTGAGAAAACCCTTGTGTATTGGGTAGTGCTATACGAATGGTGGGATTCCTAGTAGTTAGGCTATCTGTAAATCTAGGAAGGTGTTCCTAGTTCTTATTGTTCGAGGTCCCTGGCGAACGGTGGGATTCCTAGTAGCTTGTAGGGCGCTCTGGATGTACTCGGGGACGCGTGGCGTCTTGGTTTAGTGAAAAGCTCAAGTAGGTCGCTTGAGGACTGGATGTAGGCGTTGTTTGCCGAACCAGGATAAAAATCTCCGGTGCAAATTTCTCTATCCCTTATCTCTTTACTTTTCGCTTTTATATTGTGTTAATCATATTTTCTGAATAATCTTATTTGAAACTATATAGCACGAGTATTGCGTTTTCATTGTGTTTATCTTCTCAATCTCGTGAATAATATGTTTTCAATATAAGTATAAATATTCTTATTTTTCTGCGCTTAAAAACGTTTTTCAATTGTTCTTTAAGTCTTCCACTCGTTTAAATCTCTTTAAATCTTTTAAGAACGTTTGATTCAATTGATTTTCAATGATTTTATAAACACCCAATTCACCCCCCTCTTGGGTGACGTTGCCAATACCATCAATTATTCCAACAATATTAGTTTGGTCGGATATTCCGATTCTGATTTTGCGGGATGCAAGCTTGATCGAAAAAGCACTAGTGAAACTTGTCATCTTTTGGGAAGTTCTCTAGTGTCATGGTTTTATAAAAAGCAAGCCTGTGTTGCTCTTTCCACCGCAGAAGCAGAATACATTGCAGCCGGCAGCTGCTGTGCTCAAATCCTTTGGATGAAGCAACAACTGTCTGACTTTGGCTTGAAATTGGATCACATTCCTATCAAATGTGACAATACAAGTGCAATTAACCTAACTAAGAATCCTGTATATCACTCTCGGACAAAACACATTGAAATAAGACACCATTTTCTGCGCGATCACGTTCAAAAAGGTGATTGTGTAATCGAGTTTGTAGGCACTGAAAATCAATTAGCTGATATTTTTACAAAACCTCTGCCGAGAGAAACTCATTTTCATATCATAAGGGAACTTGGCATACTAGATGTGTAACACCTAAGATTTTTACCCTTAAAACCCCGCTATTAAAATGTGAATTTGAAATTTCTTTTTAAGTTAATAAAAATCTCCCGTCAAACGGACGGAGTTTTGCTTGTTTTTCGGACTAATCCAAAATTCAACCTGTGGTAGACAATTTCAAATAAACAACCAATAGCCAGCAGGGCTTCAGATTATATATACAAATCATATCAAGGCCCAATGGGCTCCAAA
This sequence comes from Crotalaria pallida, assembly GCA_037953625.1. NCBI lineage: Eukaryota > Viridiplantae > Streptophyta > Magnoliopsida > Fabales > Fabaceae > Crotalaria > Crotalaria pallida. Next base: position 97,468,102 of record CM075655.1, read on the forward strand.
TATATCAGAGTATTAGCGGAAATACTAAATTTGAGTATCATAACCAGAACATATAACTTTGTCAAAACAAAACATTCCTAAGCCTCACTCAAAATATATAAAACCAATTTACATCAAAATAGTAGGAGGCTTAGGTCCATACTATCCTCTAAATCCCATAACACCCCTACTCTCCATGTAAGGGAAAGTACTCCTGCTCGGCCGGGGGCTGTGCCAGCTCAATCTCCGTACCAGAAAAATGTTAAGGGAGTGAGCATTGCACAAGAAATAGAAAGCAGTTTCTAACTAGACATAACAACCCACTAGGTCAAAGACAACTAGCAAATAAAGCATATATACACATATAGCACACCATACACATTTCATTATTTCCATGTTCATTATACATTCCAAATTTCCACTTTCATTATTCATTCCAAATTTCCATTTTCATTATTCCATTCAACATCCATTTCCTTTACTTTTTATTCTTTTCACATACTTACTTTATTTTGGTGCATCACCTCAAATCAGAGGCCAATGCACAAATTCCATTCAACACATTTATCACCTCAAAACAGAGGCCCTCAAACTTTTCCATATTTAAATTATGTGTCCCTCAGGTCAGAGGTCAACACTCAATTCTTTATTTCATTCGGTGTCCCTCAGGTCAGAGGTCAACACTCAATTCTTTATTTCATCCGGTGTCCCTCAGGTCAGAGGTCAACACTCAATTCTTTATTTCATCCGGTGTCCCTCAGGTCACAGGTCAACACTCATTCATTTTAATTCATTTCGTGTCCCTCAGGTCAGAGGTCAACACATTATCATCATTCTCATTATAAACAATTTATCACGATTTAAGGAACGTCACCTCAAAACAGAGGCCAACATATATACCACATTCTCAATATTCGACACCTCAATTCAGAGACCAAGAATTATTCACTTCCTTGTTCAATCAATCATAGCACATTTAATCATAGATACACATATTCATAATTTCCCATTCATAACTTATCCATACTCATTTCCCATGTTAATTACCAAATCCTCTCAAATAGCATTCTTGTTCTCAGTTAAACACATGCAATACATTTAAGCACAATTAAACAAATTTAACATTAGGGATAAAATATACACAACCAACTCATACTTGTCACATAATTAAGATCATCATTTCACATTTAATTTACATGTAGTTATTTTATTCCCATTTCCACCTTTATTCATATTTCACATTTAGTGTACAAATATATTCAACCCAAAGCATACATATTATCACCTTCTCATAGTTTTGCTTTAACACCACATATACTCGTTTCCATTCCATTTTCTTCCTATATCAATTTATTCCACAACACATACATATATTTGCAACAGTAATCAATTATCATTTAATTCACAACTTTACAAATAAAATCAATAATCATAGAAATCATTTATGGCAACTTCACTATCATATTACCCAATTCCTCTTGTACTTCATTATAATCATTATCCAAATTCCATTTATCAACAAATTCATTTTCATATCATTGGGTTTCCTTTTCCTAGTCTTTGCATCCAACATCATACATATTTATTTAGTTAGAATTTTATATTCAATAACCTAGGGTTTTATAGTCTAATTTTCTCCCCTAACACATAACCCTAACAAATCATTATATACTAACTAGAACCCACTCCCTAGAACAAGGCAAAACCCACCCCCTTACCTCAAACACTTGGAGATAAGGTGATTTTGCTTGCTCTAAGCTTGAGAGTCTTGCCACCAAATGAGTTAGAATCCAAAGGAAGAGGGAGGAACCTAATATAAGAGCCATAACAAGAAAAGATTAACATTCATATCATGGGTCATGCCAAAACTCAAGAAAAGTGGAGCTTCCATGGCTTAGAATAAAAAACCACCATGGATGGAGGAGAGAGAAAGGGGAGGACGAATTAGAGAGAGAAAAAGGAAATCCATAGCATTAAACACTTACTTGAAGTGAAGAAGGAAGAGATTTGTCGATGGAATGAAGAAATCCCACTTGCTCTTGGTGGATTTGATGATGGAGAATGGAAAACCCTAGAGAGAGAAAGGGAAGTTCGAAATTTTTTGAAAGAGGAAAGAGAGAGGAGCATTGTGGTGTTGATCTTATCCTTCTTTTCTTTTATTTTTTCAGTAACTAGTCGCACTACTCGAGTAGTCAGTGTACTACTCGAGTAGTCCTTGAAATTTTATTTTCTGGACTTGCTGTTTGGGCAGACTACTCGATTAGTCAGTGCACTAATCGATTAGTCAGGCACTACTCGAGTAGTCTGGCTTGTTTTTCTTTTCTTGGCATTTCAAAATGTCATAACTTCTTCGTTATCCGTCGGATCTTGCTCAAATTTTAAAGCAAGCTTCCTCACCTATCCTACTTCATATCCAACGGTGGAATTTAAGTTTTGAGTTGTAAATCTTTTATTTTAAATTTCTTAATATCCTATGTTATTAATCCTAAAACAAGCCTTCAATCCACTATTTTTAACTTAATATCATCACTTCCTTCACTCTAAGCTTAACCCATCATCAATTATACTAGGAATTAAATTTGGGATGTTACAAGATGAATCTAGTGTAAGCTAATGGTCGGTCAGTGTTTTTCAATCACCAAAATCCAACGTCTTATGTCAATGAACAACTGCTCAGATTTCTTTTATTCATTCAAATATTTGCTTATTATAGTAAAAGGCTTCTAATTTTCAAAAGCTTTTCAAATTCTCCTCGTTACTCTTTCGCTATATTTTCTGGGGGAGAAAAGTTATATTTTACGAGCATATTATTTTCTGGGGGAGAAAAGTTATATTTCTCGAAGATTGCGCTACCATTGATAAAGTTAACTCGGAAGGATCAATCATTCATATGGGATGAGAAGTGTGAAATGAGCTTCCGATAATTAAAGGAGAGATTAACATCGTCTCCTGTGTTAATCTTGCCTGACCCACAAAAGAGTTTTGAGGGGTATTGTGATGCATCAAAGCAAGGACTTGGGAGTGTTTTGATGCAAGAAAGGAAGGTGGTAGCTTATGCCTCGAGACAATTGAAGGTTCATGAAATGAACTATCCAACTCATGACTTAGAACTTGCAGTCGTTGTATTTGCTCTAAAGATCTGGAGACATTATCTCTATGGCACTACGTTTCGGGTGTTTAGTGACCATAAGAGTTTAAAGTATCTTTTCGATCAAAAGGAGCTGAATATGAGGCAACGCCGATGGATGGAGTTCTTGAAGGATCACGAGTTTGAACTTGATTACCATCCTAGGAAGGCAAATGTTTTGGCAGATGCATTGAGCCGGAAAGCAATGCATATCGGTTCAATGGTGGTCAAAGAAGCTGCGTTGATAGAAGAATTCAGAGATTTGAGTTTAACAATGCAAGTGGAGCCAGCCAGCATTAGGATGAGAATTTTGCAAATCGCAAATGAATTTTTGAAAAGAATTCAGGAGTTGCAACAAGAAGATGATGAGCTTAAGAAGAAGAAAAGACTTATGGAGGAAGGCAAGGAGCCAGAGTTTCAGGAAGGGAAAGATGAAATCCTTCGTTTTAGAATGAGGATTTGTGTACCAGATAATTCAGAAGTGAGAAGAATGATTCTGGATGAGGCACACAAGAGCAAGATGAGTATGCATCCGGGAGCTACCAAAATGTATCAGGATTTGAAGAAGATATTTTGGTGGCCTGGTCTTAAGAAGGATGTCCCAAAGTATGTAGCATGTTGTTTGGTATGTCAGAAGGCTAAGGTAGAACACCAAAGGCCTGGAGGAGAATTACATCCCTTAGAAATTCCACTATGGAAATGTGATAGTATTTCAATGGATTTTGTATCCAGTTTGCCAAAGACAGTGGCTGGTCATGATGCAATCTGGGCGATTGTAGATCGCTTGACAAAGTCGGCGCATTTTATTCCGGTGAATATGCGCTATTATTTGGGGAAGTTCGCACAGTTGTATGTCAAGGAAGTAGTTCGTTTGCATGGTGTGCCGTCAAGTATTGTGTCAGATCGTGATCCAAGGTTTACATCGAAGTTTTGGCAGAGTCTACATCAAGCTTTGGGGACAAGGTTGAAGCTGAGTTCTGCTTATCATCCCCAGATTGACGGTCAGACGGAGAGGACTATTCAGTCGCTAGAGGATAGGATGCGTCAGGATTATCCTGAGTTGTTTGTGTAAAGTTGAATTTTGGGGACGAAATTCCTTTAAGTGGGGGAGAGTGTAACATCCATGATTTTAATCCATGATTAAGTAAAAGTTAATTATAAATTTATTTTATAATTAATTATTTTTATTTAATTGTTGATTAAAAATATGTGTGTGTGTGTATGTATTTGGTAAAAGAAGAATCAAAAATGGTTTTGATAATTAATTTGGAGTGAAAATGTTAGTTTTATAGTTAAGTCCTTGGGGAAGGACCTAAATGCAATGTTAGAAAGGTTTTTGGAGGGAAATAAAATAAAATATAAATTTTTGAAAATTTCAGACGTGCTAATCAATTACCACGATATAGTAATCGATTACCATAGTGCAGAACAACCAAGGTTAGTGTGTTTGATGAATAATCAGTCACTAATCGTCGTTTGATCGCCACGAAATCACCATAGACACCTCCTAATACACGCGTCACCTTGAATGGATGCTTGATTTTGCTATATAAACCCTTGAATGTGTTGATTCAACCTCATTTTGCCAATTTCCTCAAGTTTTGCTCTGTGTTGATCAGTCTAGGGTTCTTGATTTCGAGCCTTTCGTTCTCCTTGATTCTTGAGTGTTAAGCCACAAAATATACACCATTGCGAAGCTTAAATCTCAAGCTTTGCATAGACACTGAAATCGTGAGCTGAGAGTTTCTGTGTGAAGAGAATCGAGTCTTGCAAGTTGGAGTTCCAAATCTGTCAAACTGAAAACCTGAGGTCTGGAGCTTACTTCCAGCTCTGATTTTGGTAAGTTCGTGAACCCTATTAATTCCAAATTTGTTCCATTCTCTTGTCCTTGTTGCAGAGAACAAAATCTAACTATTTTCCCCAATTCTTTTGCATGTTTAACTTGTCAAAAATTCTGGTCTTGAACCCCTGTTGGAAACTGGTCTGCATGTGCTGCTCTTTAAGGGTCTGAGAGTTTTGGAGCAAATCTCTTGCAAGTTTCTGTTTGAGTACGTCTGTTTAGGTAAGGGAAATCTAACTATACACTAGATAGAGATTAAAAGTATGTATTTTGATTAAAGAGTCACTAAGAGACTCTAAGGGCTTAGTATGGTAATGAAATTTGGTTTAGAGACCAACACTCACTGTTTCAGGACTTGGAACAAATTTTATATGATGATTATGAACTATTTGAAAGATAAAATTGATAGAATAATGCATGATTCAAATTTTGATATGTTATGTTGCTTATTATGTGGATTTATGCATAATTATGAAAACTCTTATGAATTCTGTGGTTTGATTCTGTTTCTGATTTGGAACATGTTTAAAATGTGATTCTTGAGGTGTATGAATGATTGGAATAAGTTAGAAATGATTAGAAATGAAAATGGTATGTTAAAGCCCCAATTTTTAGTGTTATGCTGTCATGGATAATCGATTACCACGATCTGATAATCGATTACCCATTTACATTTTGTACACACTTGGTAAAATACACATAGTAATCGATTACCACGATCTGATAATCGATTACCCATTTGCATTTTGTACAGACTTGGTAAAATACACATAGTAATCGAATACCAGGCTCTGATAATCGATTACCAGTGTTAAAAATACTTAAAAATACCATTTTTAATTCTGAGTCATTGTGTTTATACTTAAGTACTAATCATTCATATGACCTGAGACTTAAAGGGACTGATTAATGATGGTATGAAATATTATTTAATTAATAATGTGAGACATTATTAAATGTGATATACCAATCAATTCTTTTAAGTTAAATTGCATTCATTCTGGAGTTCGGATGTTAGATCGTTTGTCATGTTTTGTTAACATGAGGAGGGCCTTTGGGAGTGCTAACTGACGGCTCGCTTGATGACACATTATGGTTGACGATGTGGCCAGCGAGAGTAATACGCTGATGATATGATTATTCCGTATTGGACGACGGGACGCTTGCTCGAGGAGCGCGTTATGTATCATTTCCAAGCTTGTCGTGTACATTCAGGGTGAAATGTACGAATGTTGTACAACTAGGAGTACAACGTACTGTTGAGTACATATGGAAGTAAATGATGGACGTCAGAGAGTGACATAGATTGATGGAGTTAAGATTTGAGAGTTAGACTTATACATCATGCCACTCATCCTTAATTAAATTAAAGTTTGTTAATTGTAAATAAGTGTGAGCATCCTACTTGCATCAAGTATTTGGTATGTGTTAACTGTGGTTGTTAACTGATTTGATGTTATCTGTTAATGCTTATATTGCTTAATCTTTTATGCTCTATCCGTTATGTGTATAGTATTGCTTATCCCTATGCTCTTGTAGGTGATGTCGCAATACATCGCTTGCATCGAGATCCGCCCACTTCCTAGTGGAGTGTGGATCTATGAGGATCACCGGGCAGTGTATGAGGGTGAGGTTGAGCTGACCTTCTATCACCCTAATCCACTGGTTCGGATCCGTCCTCGTAGATTAGGATCTCCATCATATATACTATGCATGTACCTCCTTTTTACATTTACCATGGACCACCTCCCGCTCGACCAGCTCGCTCGTATCATAGTTTTCGATTCAGACCTATCCGCTCACACCCTTTTTCTACTAGAGTCATTTGAGAGGAGACTCCCTCACCTGATCCGACGAGTCCTATTAGGGTCACACCTACACCTGATCCTGTACCCAGTGGTGGGGTACCTACTCCGTCGGGTGAAATTCAGGAGGATCCTGTCGAGGACGAGAGCGGAGGCGAACCTGTTGATCATTCTACCGGGAGTCAATGGAGGGATGATGATCCATAGGTATGTGCATAGGATAGGTGATGTGGATCAGGGATCTGGTGTATCTACTGCTGTGGAGAAGTTCTGCTGATGGTTGATGATGACTACTGTTGCTACTGCTACTAGGAGACTACTACTACTCATGCTATGAGATCAACTCTAGAGTCTTTTATTTTGTCTATGTAGATATTGTATATATTACCCTTTTGATAAGTCTAGAGTATTGATCTATTTTGGTTATGTATATATGCTACTATGGACTTGTACTTTTGGACTTGGAGACTTTTACCATCTGGACTATGTACTTTCTGACTTTTATAAGTATATAAGTCTATGTTTAAATTACAACTCTGTTTCATAGTCCTATTATTTCCGCTTACTCTGATAACAATTTAAAGGAATTTGGCTAAGGTATTTAGAAATGGTATCAGTTACGTTAGATGAAATAATGGATGACATCACTTATGTTTTCAACATATGAACTATAATTTTTTCTATTAGCCAAAAATGATACTATCTAAATTTTGGAAATGTCATGGGTTCTTAATTAAACTAATCGCCGAATTCAATATTTAAAGTAATACGTATTCTATTCTCCAAGATCCAGTATTTTTGTTTGTGCACCCGCTTCTTTTAGAAAATAAAAAGGAAAAATTTAACCCTATATTTTCTACATTTAAGCAAGTCCATATCTTTTCGAGTAAAAGCTTAAATATTTATTATTACTCGTCGTTAAGTTTGAGGGTGTCACAGTAGCCATTAATTATACACGTGTCTATGAATTAACACATGTCCGTCTCCTAGTCCACATAATTTGTGGCCCAATACGTCGACGCTTTGGTGCCTACGTTTCACCTTCTTTTTTAAGTCTTCTCAAGGGAGAGATAGAGAATGTTTCAGAAACTCATTCACAGACTTTTGGAGGGAAACATTTCCCCTGCTTGGGCACAAACTTAAGAGACAAAAACGTGAGATGGAGCTTAGCTATACACTAGGATCAAGTAGAAAGAAGATGATTTCGAATCAACAAAGAAGACTAACAGTTGGGACTAACGGTGTTAACGATTTGAAACGTAAGAGACTAAATTGATACCAAATAAAGGTAAAGGACCAAATTGAAATAAAAAATAAGAAAAGGGACTAAATGAGCAATTTAGCCTTATTTTTATTATTCGTAAGTATTTTTGAAATTTTTTTTGGAATCTTTCATAATGCACCAAATAAAATACTTTTGAAAACTTAGGTCGATAAACTTTCTGGATTTTGAAAACAAATTTTTACAAGTTTCAGCAAAATTAATTGATTGCTTAGGGTAGATAATTAATCACTTCTGTAGCATCATATAAAATCCAGAGAGCTATGAATCAATTACTTGAATTTGTTGAATTGATTATTTTTGTAAGAGAGTAATCAATTACTTGTTCAAATAAACAATAACTTTTGTTAGATCATATAAAAATCAGAGGCTCTGGAATCAATTTTTTGAGCTGGGACAAAGTAATTGATTACTTGATCAAATAATCTATTTTTGTCACTGCATCATACAAAGACCAGAGAGCAAAAAATCGATTACATGAAAGGCTGTAATCGATTACTTTTATTAAAATAATCGACTACACAAAAAAGTAATCGATTAGTTTTTGAAAAATTTCAAAACGATTATGAGTCAATCACATCTATTTTTGTATTGATTTTTTATTTTTGTCTGATCCAAATTTCGAAATAAAATTAACTGATCCGATTGTTTCTTCTAATCAATCACTTCACTTTGAAAAAATCAATCATTCCACATTATATATCAAATCCTAGTTTTTGAGAGAAAAATATTTTTACGTTCTATCATCTTCTTTTTCTCCAAAACTCAAATAATGTGACTATTGCTTGAGTGAATTATATACTTTTGCCATTAGAGCTTCAAGTTGTACATCCTCATCCACTATATTAAGAGTCCTTCAATTTTAATCGTTATCTTTACTTTTATCAATTCCATTGTTATAAGGGTGTGGTAGCCCATAGGTGTTACGGAGAGGCTTCCTTATAGAGAATGTGTGGCACCTTCATTGAAATAGGGTGAGACACACAAGTATTGTTCTTTGGTATGGGTCCTTTATGAACGGTGAAGTACCTAGTAGTTAGGTTACCTTAGAGTCTAGGAAGAGGCGTGCTTAGTGTGAGGGTAGAGCATCCTCTGTGTATTAGGGTGAGTAACCCATCTGTGAGTTAGGGTAAGTAACCCTTCTGTGTGACTGTGGTATCCACTGCGTAGTTATCATTATTATTATTGTTGTTGTTCTTGTTGTTGTTGTTTTAATTATTACTAATCGCTTTCAATTCGCTCATTTGTTTTAAATTTGAATTGTTTTCCAATGTAAATAATATTTGAATTTTTCGAAAACGATTAAATTCATAGTTTTGCAAAAATTTTATAACCACCCAATTTAACCGTAATGGCTGCCAATTCCAACACGCATCATAGAGGGAAGGTATTCGCATTCTTATTAGGCATATTTTGTTCTTCTTCCAAACAGATGATGTGGGACATCACAAATCTATTAGATTTTTTTTTATTCTATTTACCAACACGCATCATAGATGGACAAAAATGTGAATGCTAGCATTTTAGAAAAGTAAAATAAATTGATTCAATAAAATAATAAAATATGTATAACATATTAATTGTTTTATTTTATAAAAAAATATAAGTATATTAACATACCAAAAATTTAGACAATTAAAATTGATGTTAAAATAGTTATTTAAGAATATTTTAGCCATACATTTTTTTTCTAAATTAATAACGTTGCTTAAGAAAATAAAATCTATATTCTATATTTTCGCTATTTACTACATATTTATAATATTTTGACTTTGAAATTGACAATATCAATTTAATTATTTTATTGCATTTTTTATTTTGACTAAAAATATTTCATATAATATAGTCATCTCATAATTTTCATTTAATAAACTTTACCAATTTGGATAGAAAAAATCAATGTTTAAAATATAATGCACACGCTTGATATCTAGCTAGATAAAAATTAACAATAGTAAATGACAATTATTAAAAAAATTCAATCTGTGTAAGTATCATAAAACATGGACACGTGCTACATGAAAAATTAGATTTTCGGAGAATTTCATTTGATCTCTCTAATTTAAGAGAATTTCATTTGATCTCATGATACAAGAAGATTTTGTATGAAAAATTAATATATATATATATATAGATGGTTGATCAAGTGACCTACTGACCACCATTATCCTGATTCATTTTTAGGTTTTTTATTCATTTCTTTTGTGTTACTATTGTTCTCCTTCTCACTGAACTTCAATCTATTTTCTCTCCTTCCAAGGTAGAACCTCATTTCTTCATAAATTTCAACCTTTCTCTCAAATCCTATTCAATAATTACATTCCCCATCAACCTCTTACTCCTTTTCCACATCAAATTCAGAAGACGACGAAATCAGATCATATACTTTTAAACAGGGATACTATCGAGCTTTTCGGGCAAGGTACATCGATCTTTTTTCATCTGTCTAATGATAATTTTTAATTCTGGAGAGGTTCTCCTTGATTTATATATGTTCTGTATTTTTTGTCCTTTATCATAATTTTTTCAAAATAAATAGGTTTTGGAATATTTCACCCAAGCAGCTTAAAATCACTTTACTAAGTTGTAACTGATTGCATAATAGCTTATCATTGCAAAAAGTTATATTTGCTTACCCATTGAAATTCATGACATGAGTTTTTATAGATGCAGGGTTTCAATGCACAATTATTCTTCTTCAATTGGATTTGCCTTTATACTCAAAAAAGATTTTCTTTCCTATACTCATTATTATTTCGTGTTCTTACACATCGTTTATTTTTCCTAGGAAACTTAGAAAGAAGGAAAATTGAGAAAAAAGGGAAAAGGTTACACAAAATAAAATAAAAAAGAAAATGAGTTCTGTTAGGAAAGTTAGAATTATGTATAGTGATCCATATGCAACCGATTATTCGAGTGATGAAGACAAAGTAACAAGTGATGGTTTCGTTAAGTTAGATGGATCGAATAGATTTTTCAAGGAAATCCCAATTCCAAAAACTCCTCGACTCTATCTTAAAAGAGGAAAGAATAAACAAAACTCAACTAGCGAATATAAAGGCGTTCGACAAAGTAAATCGAAAAGGTGGTCGGCTGAGATCAGAGATCCGATTAAAAAGTGTAATGTGTGGATTGGAACTTTCGACACCAATACTGAAGCTGCTGTGGCTTATGCCAAAAAGAAGAATGAGTTAGACAAAGCTCTTTCTGCTATCAAAGGTCATTCAAGTATTTGCTTTAATTTTTTAATTAAACATAGTCTTCACAAAAAAAAAAATGGTATATGAAATATTTTGAAACCATAAGATGTAAATAAATCAATTATGCATTTGTTACAGGAGCCGGTGGCAACAATATTGACCAAGGACAATCTTTATCAGGAAACATTGCAGAACGAAGCAACAATGTTTAGTTGTTACTCGATCATTTTGGAGAACACAATTGTTCTATACGTGCCTTGAAGACATTGTATATATTTCTTTTGATGATATGAACTTTGCTTGGATTGATGAAATTGAAAACTTTGAAAGAATGAAAGTCTTTGCAGTATGGAATAAGACTGTTAGCTATAATTGAAGATTTCTTATACATGACAAGGTGTTTAGAGTTGTGTACATTTGATGATCCCTTAAATTGTTTATGCTTCACATTTTATGGGGAAGTGCTAGTATTTGTTGATGTTATTAGATCCATTCAAGACTTCCTAATCTCGGTGGTTTTTTTTTATCCTTGAGTAGTCATATGAAATTTGAAATATATGTCTTTTCTCTCTTAAAAGTTTAGTGATTTCTTATAAAGAGAAGCCAATTATACATATGAAATTTGAAATATATGCCTTTCAATTTCCTTGCGAATGAATATTTTGTTGTAAGAAACCCTTATGAAAGAAGGTAGGAATAATCATCTTTCTATATAAATGACATGATTCTCTAATTATGGTCATTTGCAAATAACGCAAATAACAAATTCATTTACTTCGCTTGTTTAGATGAAAAGAGGAAAGTGAAATACATCTTGTGATTAAATCTCCAAGTCTGATGGCCTAGATCCATCATTCATAAAATTTGTATTTACATGCCTTTTCTTTCTTCAATTTAGTGATTTCTCATTAACCGAAGCCATGTATGCATAGACCCTTGAGACTACTTAGTTGTATGAAACCTAATGAAGGATGGAATAAACATCTTTCAATATGAACAATATGTTTATATAATTATGATCATTTGGAGAAATCTTCAATTCACATGTTCATTCCATTGTTGTTTAGATGAAGAGAGAAAAGTGGAATACATCTTGTGATTGGATTCGCAATTATGATGGGCTAGATCCTTTATTTGTAAAATTGAAAACCGTATAAAAAATGTGTTGTAAAGGGATTATAATATTTTTGTATAAAGATCCCACTGTTATACAACAAGATAAGTGATTTTATTAAGCATGTCATTAACATGGAAAACTAAGCTTACCTATAGAATTCGAAAATGCAAATAAGAAAATATCATGAAGCATTTTAATGACAAGGAAAACTTATGCATAGGAATTAGGAAGCCAACATGTGCGTAATACTTTATCAGAATTATTATATTAGGGAGAATTTTCATACATTTTAATTTAACTTGTATTACAACGGTTAGTAGGCTAAACATGCCTTATTACTCAAATAGAACTTTTTAACACAATCTTCAGTAGGGTAACAAATGTAACTTATATTCTTTTATAATAAAAAGGTGTGGTGCGGGAGTATCATTTTTATATTTTAAAATAACTAGTAATAATTGTAGATCTTTTTTAAATTTTTCGTTTATGGGTTTTTTCCTTCATTTATTCCTCCTTACTTGAATCCTATGGTTTACTTCTCCTCTATTTCCATATCTTGTTATATGATTGACCGTAGATAATCAAACTTTTAGAGTGGTGGTATGGCATTACTATCAATTTTCACCTAGAGTGGTGTTTATGCTCCACTAGCTAAATTTTTAAACCAACGTATTAAATTTGTGCTTATGCTATATATTTTCAGAACTAAGCCCCAATAAAAAGTGAAAGTTATATTATACAATAGAGAACCAATATAAAGACAACGAACCAACCCGAAGAAGTGCAACACAGTAAAAAGTGGAGACTCCCTTCAAAAAATTGAATTGTGAAATTCCCAAAAGAGGGAATTCTATGTGCAAAGAAACTTATTCCATAGGAAAGCATCACCTACATTAAGTTTCATTATCCTTAATATTCATTCTATTATGAATTATCATATGATACTTATCTTTGAGATATGTGCTTTACATGACAAAAGTGTTGGCTTGAACTGCATAACTTGTTTTTGTCATGACTCATAGGATAAAAAGAAATAGTTTGGGAAGTTTTGATCTGATCGCATTTTCTAAGTATTTACATGTTTTGATGATGGATTTGATATATCTCCCTTTATGTTATATATATATATTTAATTTTTTTTAAATTCTTCTATAAAGGGGGAGAATAATATTTATTTGAAAATATACATTGAATTACATGTGTTTTTAATTTGTCTCCATCCCATTTGACATCATGTTCTTTACACATGGGGTGAGAAATATTGGGAATAAAAATTTTTTATCCTATATTTCAATTCTTTTAGTTGATGTCAAATGGGGGTATAAATAATGATTAGAAAAATACGAATATATGATTATGTCTTTATTGTGCCTGATATTTAATTCTTATTTTTCTATATGATTTGTCATCATCAAAAAAAGGGAGAATGTACAAATAAAATTTTCTCGTATGTTTAGTGCATAGTGTTTTGATGATAACAAATTATGAGTCTGTTGTTGTATATACATGCTTCCTACTTTGCTTAAGTGTATGTATTCACATTGCCCATAATATTTTGTTACATTCCTTACTGATTTGGGCATTGAAGATACCCTTTTGCAGGATATTGGAAACTCTGGTTGGTGCTAAGAATTTTATATTATATTATTTACTTGTATATGCATCAATTATGGTAGAGCATGATTGTCTGCATGACTGCTATTATAATAGTTAATTCATTATGACTATCTTCACGACCATTGTTTAATATTTTTCTTGATTACAATGTGTGAGGGGGAGTCATTCTATATGCATATGCATAACCTATGTTTTGCAAATAAGTTCTGTCACCATTAGAAAAGGGGAGAGGTAGAAGACAACCTATTATGATAGTTAAGTTTAGCTGATAACAGATAAAAACCTAAAGAGGGAAAAACAAGTGCAAAGCTACTTGTCAAGAGGGCTCCTTGAAGTTTCACTCTTATGCTTTTTTAGGAAAAATTGCAAGGCAAGTTATTTATTTTTAGGCTAAACTGCTCATTTGGTCCCTTACCTTATTTTTTTTATTTCAATTCGGTCCCTAACGTTTCAAATCGTTAACACCGTTAGTCCCAACTGTTAATTAATGTTAGCATTGTCGATTTTAATCCTACGTAGCCATTAATTATACACGTGACTATGAATGAACACATGTCCCTCACCGTGTCCACATAATTTGTGGCCCAAAAATTGGCTCCTACATTTCACCTTTTCTTCTATGTCTTCTCAAGGGAGAGAGGGAGAATGTTTCAGAAACTCATTCACAAAATTTTGGAGGGAAACATTTCCTATGCTAGGGCACAAACTGAAGAGACAAAAACGTGAGTTGGAGTTTAACTATTCACCAGGATCGAGTAGAAAGAAGATAATTTTGAATCAACAATGAAGACTAACGTTTGGGACTAACGGTGTTAACGATTTGAAACGTAAGAGATTAAATTGATACCAAATAAAGTTAAAGGACCAAATTGAAATAAAAAAAGATACGGGACTAAATGAGCAATTTAGCCTTATTTTTATTATTCAAGCATGTTTGTCATACTTAGGACTTGGAGAAAAAATTATTCATAAGTATTTTTGAAACTTTTTTCTGGAATCTTTCATACTGTACCATATAAAATACTTTTGAAAACATTGGTCAAACTTTCTGGATTTTGAAAACAAATTTTTACAAGTTTCAGCAAAATTAATTAATTGCTTAGAGTAGATAATCAATCACTTCTGCAACATCATATAAAATCCAGAGAGCTATGAATCAATTACTTGAATTTGTTGAATCAATTATTTTTGTAAGAGATTAATCGATTACTTGTTCAAATAAACAATCACTTTTGTTAGATCATATAAAAATCAGAGGCTCTAGAATCGATTCTTTGAGCTGGGACAAAGTAATTGATTACTTGATCAAATAATATATTATTGTCACTGCATCATACAAAGACCAGAGAGCAAAAAATCGATTACCTGAAAGGCTGTAATCGATTACTTTTATTAAAATAATCGACTACTCAAAAAAGTAATCGATTAGTTTTTTCAAAAATTTTAAAAACGATTCTAAGTCAATCATATCTATTTTTGTATTGATTTTTTATTTCTGTCTGATCCAAATTTGGAAATAAAATAGGCTGATCAGATTGTTTCTTCTAATCACTTCACTTTACAAAAATCAATCATTCTCCTAATATTTCAAATCCTAGTTTATGACAGAAAAATATATTTTTACGTTCTATCATCATCTTCTTCTCCAAAACTCAACTAATGTGACTATTGCTTGAGTGAATTATATAGTTTTGCCATTAGAGCTTCAAGCTGTATATCCGCATACACTATTAAGAGTGCTTCAATTGTAATCGTTATCTTTACTTTTATCAATGCCATTGTTATAAGGGTGTGGTAGCCCATAGGTGTTACGGAGAGGCTTCCTTATAGAAAATGTGTGGCACCTTCATTGAAACAGGGTGAGGCACACAAGTATTGTTATTTGGTAGAGGTTCTTTACGAACTGTGAGGTAACTAGTAGTCAGGTTACCTTAGAGTTTAGGAAGAGGCGTGCTTAGTGTGAGGGTAGAGCATCCTTTATGTGTTAGGGCCGGGTGAGTAAACCATCTGTGAGTTAGGGTAAGTAACCCTTCTGTCTGACTGTGGTATCCACTGCGTACGTAGTTATCATTATTATTATTGTTGTTGTTCTTGTTGTTATTGTTTTAATTATTACTAATCGCTTTCGCTCATTTGTTTTAAATTTGAATTGTTTTCCAAGGTAAATAATATTTGAATTTTTCGAAAACGATTAAATTTCATAGTTTTGCAAAAAATTTATAACCACCCAAATTAACCCCCTTCTTGTGTAATGGCTGCCTATTCCAACACGCATCACGGAAGGTATCCGCATTCTTATTAGGCATATTTTGTTCTTCTTCCAAACATATGATGTGGGACATCACAAATCTATTAGATTTTTTTTATTCTATTTACCACACATATAGTTGATGGACAAAAATGTGAATGCTAACATTTTAGAAAAGCAAAATAAATTGATTCATTAAAATAATAAAATACGTATAACATCTTAATTGTTTTATTTTATAAAAATATAAGTATATTAACATACCAAAAATTTAGACTATTAAAATTGATGTTAAAATAGTTGTTTAAGAATATTTCAGCCATACATTTTTTTTCTAAATTAATAACGTTGCTTAAGAGAATAAAATCTATATTCGATATTTTATCGCTATTTACTACATATTTATAATATTTTGACTTTGAAATTGACAATATCAATTTAATTATTTTATTGTATATTTTATTTTGACTAAAAATATTTCATATAATAATTTTCATTTAATAAACTTTACCAATTTGGATAGAAAAAATCAATGTTTAAAATATAATGCACACACTTGATATCTAGCTAGAATAAATTATCAATAGTAAATGACAATCATTAAAAAAAAAAAAGCAATCTGTGTAAGTATCATAAAATATGGACACGTGCTACATGACAATTTAGATTTTCGGAGAATTTCATTTGATCTCTATAATTTATGAGAATTTCATTTGAGCTCATGATACAAGAAGATTTTGTAAGAAAAATTAATATATATATATATATATATATAGAGAGAGAGAGAGATGGTTGATCAAGTGACCTACTGAATACCATTATCCTGATTCATTTTTAGGTTTTTTATTCATTTCTTTTATGTTACTATTGTTCTCCTTCTCACTGAACTTCAATCTATTTTCTCACCTTCCAAGGTAGAACCTCATTTCTTAATAAATTTCAACCTTTCTCTCAAATCCTATTCAATAATTACATTCCCCATCAACCTCTTACTCCTTTTACACAACAAATTCAGAAGATGACGAAATAAGATCATATACTTTTAATCAGGGATACTATCGAGCTTTTCGGGCAAGGTACATGGATCTTTTTTTCATCTGTCTAATGATAATTTTTAACTCTGGAGAGGTGCTCCTTGATTTATATATGTTCTGTATTTTTTGTCCTTTATCATAATTTTTTCAAAATAAATAGGTTTTTTTGAATATTTCACCCAAGCAGCTTAAAATCACTTTACTAAGTTGTAAATAATTGCATGAAAGCTTATCATTGCAAAAAGTTATATTTGCTTACCCATTGAAATTCATGACATGGGTTTTATAGATGCGGGGTTTCGATGCACAATTATTCTTCTTCAATTGGATTTGCCTTTATACTCAAAAAAGATTTTCTTTTCTATACTCATTATTATTTCGTTTTCTTACACATCGTTTATTTTTCCCGGGAAACTTAGAAAGAAGGAAAATTGAGAAAAAAGGGAAAACGTTACACAAAATAAAATAAAAAAGAAAATGATTTTTATTACGAAAGTTAGAATTATGTATAGTTATCCATATGCAACAGATTATTCGAGTGATGAAGACAAAGTAACAAGTGATGGTTTCGTTAAGTTAGATAGATCGAATAGATTTTTCAAGGAAATTACAATTCCAAAAACTCCTCGACTCTATCTTAAAAGAGGAAAGAATAAACAAAAATCAACTAGCGAATATAAAGGCGTTCGACAAAGTAAATCGAAAAGGTGGTCGGCTGAGATAAGAGATCCGATTAAAAAGTGTAAAGTGTGGATTGGAACTTTCTGACGCCAATACTGAAGCTGCTGTGGCTTATGCCAAAAAGAAAAATGAGTTAGACAAATCTCTTTCTGCTATCAAAGGTCATTCAAGTATTTGCCTTAATTTTTTAATTAAACATAGTCTTCACAAAAAAAAATGGTATTTGAAATATTTTAAAACCATAAGATGTGAATAAATCAATTATGCATTTGTTACAGGAGCTGGTGGCAGCAACATTGACCAAGGACAATCTTTATCAGGAAACATTGCAGAACGAAGCAACAACGTTTAGTTGTTACTCGATCATTTTGGAGAACACATTTGTTCTACGTGTGCCTTGAAGACATTGTATATATTTCTTTTGATGATATGAACTTTGTTTGGATTGATGAAATTGAAAATTTTGAAAGATTGAAAGTCTTTGCAGTATGGAATAAGACTGTTAGCTATATTTGAAGATTTCTTATACATGACAAGGTGTTTAGAGTTGTGTATGTTTGATGAGCCCTTAAATTGTTTATGCTTCACATTTTATGGGGAAGTGCAAGTCTTTGTTGATGTTATTAGATCCATTCAAGACTTCCTGATCTCGGTGGTTTTTTTTTTTTTTTTGCATCCTTGAGTAGTCATATGAAATTTGAAATATATGTCTTTTCTCTCTTAAAAGCTTAGTGATTTCTCATAAAGAGAGGCCAATTATACATATGAAATTTGAAATATATGCCTTTCAATTTCCTTGCGAATGAATATTTTGTTGTAAGAAACCCTTATGAAAGAAGGTAGGAATAATCAACTTTCTATATTAATGACATGATTTTCTAATTATGGTCATTTGCAAATAACGCAAATCACAAATTCATTCATTTCGCTTGTTTAGATGAAAAGAGGAAAGTGAAATACATCTTGTGATTAGATCTCCAAGTCTGATGGCCTAGATCCATCATTCGTAAAATTTGTATTTACATGCCTTTTCGTTCTTCAAATTAGTGATTTCTCATTAACCGGAGCCAAGTATGCATAGACCCTTGCGACTACTTAGTTGTAAGAAACCTAATGAAGGATGGAATAAACATATTTCCAAATGAACAATCTGTTTATATAATTATGATTAGTTGGAGAAATCTTCAATTCACATGTTCATTCCATTGTTGTTTAGATGAAGAGAGAAAAGTGGAATACATCTTGTGATTGGTTTTGCAATTATGATGGCCTAGATCCTTTATTTATAAAATTGAAGACAGTATAAAAAATGTTTTGTAAAGGGATTATAATATTTTTGTATAAAGATCACACTGTTATACAACAAGATAAGTGATTTTATTAAGCATGTCATTAACATGGAAAACTAAGCTTACCTATAAAATTCGAAAATGCAAATAAAAAAATATCATGAAGCATTTTAATGACAAGGAAAACTTATGCATAGGAATTAGGAAGCCAACATGTGCGTAAAACTTTATCAGAATTATTATATTAGGGAGAAATTTCATACATTTTAATTTAACTTGTATTACAACGGTTAGTAGGCCAAACATGCCTCATTACTCAAATAGAACTTTTTAACACAATCTTCCAGTAGGGTAACAAATGTAACTTATATTCTTTTATAATAAAAAGGTGTGGTGCGGAAGTATCATTTTCATATTCTAAAATAACTAGTAATAATTGTAGATCTTTTTTAAATTTTTCGCTTATGGTTTTTTTCTTCATTTATTCCTCCTTGCTTGAATCCTATGGTTTACATCTCCCTCTATTTCCATATCTTGTTATATGATTGACCGTAGATACTCAAACTTTTTGAGTGGTGGTATGGCATTACTATCAACTTTCACCTACAGTGGTTTTTATGCTCCACTAGCTTAATTTAAACCAGCGTATTAAATATGTGCTTATGCTATACATTTTCAGAACTAAGCCCCAATAAAAAGTGAAGGTTATATTAGACAATAGAGAACCAACATAAAGACAACGAACCAACCCGGAGAAGTGCAACACAGTAAAAAGTGGAGACTCCCTTCAAAAAATTGAATTGTGAAATTCCTAAAGGAGGGAATTCTATGTGCAAAGAAACTTATTCCATAGGAAAGCATCACCTACATTAAGTATCATTATCCTTAATATTCATTCTAGTATGAATTATCATATGATACTTATCTTTGAGATATGTGCTTTACATGACAAAAGTGTTGGTTTGAACTGCATAACTTGTTTTTGTCATGACTCATAGGATAAAAAGACATAGTTTGGGAAGTTTTGATCCGATCGCATTTTCTAAGTATTTGCATGTTTTGATGATGGATTTGATATATCTCCCTTTATGTTATATATATATTTTTTTCAAAATTCTTCTATAAAGGGGGAGAATAATATTTATTTGACAATATACATTGAATTACATGTCTTTTTGCTCCTTCCCATTTGACATCATGTTCTTTACACATGGGGAGAGAAATATTGGGAATAAAAACTTTTTATATCCTATATTTCAATTCTTTTTGTTGATGTCAAATGGGGGTATCAATAATGATTAGAAAAATATGAATATATGATTATGTGTTTATTGTGCCTGATATTTAATTCTTATTTTTCTATAATGATTTGTCATCATCAAAAAGAGGGAGAATGTACAAATAAAATTTTCCCCTATGTTTAGTGCATAATGTTTTGATGATAACAAATCATGAGCCTGTTGTTGTATATACATGCTTCCTGCTTTGCTTAAGTGTATGTATTCACATTGCCCATAATATTTTGTTTCATTCCTTACTGACTTGCATTGAAGATACCTTTTTGCAGGATATTGGAAACTCTGGTTGGTGTTAAGAATTTTATATTATATTATTTAATTTTATATGCATCAATTATGATAGAGCGTGATTGTCTGCATGACTGTTATTATAATAGTTAATTCATTATGACAATCTTCACGACCATTGTTTAATATTTTTCTTGAATACAATGTGTGAGGGGGAGTCATTCAATATGCATATGCTTAACCTATGTTTTGCAGATAAGTTCTGTCATTATTAGAAAAGGGGAGAGGTAGAAGACAACCTATTATGATAGTTAAGTTTAGATGATAACAGACAAAGACCTAAAGAGGGAAAAGCAAGTGCAAAGCTACTTTTCAAGAGGGCTCCTTGAAGTTTCGCTCTTATGCTTGTTTTAGGAAAAATTGCAAGGCAAGTTATTTATTTTTAGGCTAAACTGCTCATTTGGTCCCTTATCTTATTTTTTTTATTTCAATTCGGTCCCTTACGTTTCAAATCGTTAACACCGTCAGTCCCAACCGTCAATTAATGTTAGCACTGTCAATTTTAATCCTACGTAACCATTAATTATACACGTGACGACTATGAATGAACACATGTCCCTCACCGTGTCCACATAATTTGTGACCCAAAACGTGATGTTTTGGCGCCTACATTTCACCTTATCTTCTAAGTCTTCTCAAGGGAGAGAGGGAGAATGTTTCAGAAACTCATTAACAGTCTTTTGGAGGGAAACATTTCCTCTGCTAGGGCACAAACTGAAGAGACAAAAATGTGAGTTGGAGCTTAACTATTCACCAGGATCGAGAAGAAAGAAGATAATTTCGAATCAACAAAGAAGACTAACGTTTGGGACTAACGGTGTTAACGATTTGAAACGTAAGAGACTAAATTGATATATACCAAATAAAGTTAAAGGACCAAATTGAAATAAAAAAAAAGATAAGGGACTAAATGAGCAATTTAGCCTTATTTTTATTATTCAAGCATGTTTTTCATACTTAGGACTTGGAGAAAAAATTATTCGTAAGTATTTTTGAAATTTTTTTCTGGAATCTTTCATACTGCACCATATAAAATACTTATGAAAACTTTGGTTAAACTTTCTGGATTTTGAAAACAAGTTTTTACAAGTTTCAGCAAAATTAATTGATTGCTTAGGGTAGATAATCAATCACTTCTGCAACATCATATAAAATCGAGAGAGCTATGAATCAATTACTTGAATTTGTTGAATCAATTATTTTTGTAAGAGATTAATCGATTACTTGTTCAAATAAACAATCACTTTTGTTAGATCATATAAAAATCAGAGGCTCTAGAATCGATTCTTTGAGCTGGGACAAAGTAATTGATTACTTGATCAAATAATCTATTATTGTCACTACATCATACAAAGACCAGAGAGAAAAAAATCGATCGATTACTTTTATTAAAATAATTGACTACTCAAGAAAGTAATCGATTAGTTTTTCGAAAAATTTCAAAAACGATTCTGAGTCAATCATATCTATTTTTGTATTGATTTTTTATTTCTGTTTGATCCAAATTTCGAAATAAAATAGGCTGATCAAATTGTTTCTTCTAATCACTTCACTTTACAAAAATCAATCATTCTCCTAATATTTCAAATCCTAGTTTATGAGAGAAAAATATATTTTTACGTTCTATCATCTTCTTTTTCTCCAAAACTCAAATAATGTGACTATTGCTTGAGTGAATTATATACTTTTGCCATTAGAGCTTCAAGTTGTATATCCGCATACACTATTAAGAGTGCTTCAATTGTAATAGTTATCTTTACTTTTATCAATGCCATTGTTATAAGGGTGTGGTAACCCATAGGTGTTACGGAGAGGCTTCCTTATAGAAAATGTGTGGCACCTTCATTGAAATAGGGTGAGGCACACAAGTATTGTTCTTTGGTAGATGTCCTTTATGAAATGTGAGGTAACTAATAGTTATGTTACCTTAGAGTTTAGGAAGAGGCGTGCTTAGTGTGAGGGTAGAGCATCCTCTGTGTGTTAGGGTGAGTAACCCATATGTGAGTTAGGGTAAGTAACCCTTCTGTGTGACTGTGGTATCCACTGCGTAGTTATCATTATTAGTATTATTGTTGTTATTGTTTTAATTATTACTAATCTCTTTCGCTCATTTTTTTTTAAATTTGAATTGTTTTCCGAGGTAAATAATATTTGAATTTTTCAAAAACGATTAAATTTCATAGTTTTGCAAAAATTTTATAACCACCCAAATTAACCCTCTTCTTGTGTAATGGCTGCCTATTCCAACACGCATGTATCCACATTCTTATTATGCATATTTTGTTCTTCTTCCAAACAGATGATGTGGGACATCACAAATCTAATAGATTTTTTTTAATAGTTGATGGACAAAAATGTGAATGCTAACATTTTAAAAAAGCAAAATAAATTGATTCAATAAAATAATAAAATATGTATAACATCTTAATTGTTTTATGTTATAAAAATATAAGTATATTAACATACAAAAAATTTAGACTATTAAAATTGATGTTAAAATAGTTATTTAAGAATATTTCAGCCATACATTTTTTTTCTAAATTAATAACGTTGCTTAAGAGAATAAAATCTATATTCTATATTTTATCGCTATTT
The DNA here is from genome assembly GCA_037953625.1 of Crotalaria pallida. Taxonomy (NCBI): domain Eukaryota; kingdom Viridiplantae; phylum Streptophyta; class Magnoliopsida; order Fabales; family Fabaceae; genus Crotalaria; species Crotalaria pallida. The sequence continues at coordinate 97,491,502 of CM075655.1, forward strand.
ACTACATATTTATAATATTTTGACTTTGAAATTGACAATATCAATTTAATTATTTTATTTTATATTTTATTTTGACTAAAAATATTTCATATAATATAGTCTTCTCATAATTTTCATCTAATAAACTTTACCAATTTGGATAGAAAAAATCAATGTTTAAAATATAATGCACACGCTTGATATCTAGCTAGAAAAAATTATCAATAGTAAATGACAATCATTAAAAAAATCAATCTGTGTAAGTATCATAAAATATGGACACGTGCTACATGACAAATTAGATTGAATTTCATTTGAGCTCATGATACAAGAAGATTTTGTATGAAAAAATTAATATATATATATATATATATATATATATATATATAGAGAGAGAGAGAGAGAGAGATGGTTGATCAAGTGACCTAATGACTACCATTATCCTGATTCATTTTTAGGTTTTTTATTCATTTCTTTTATGTTACTAATATTGTTCTCCTTCTCACTGAACTTCAATCTATTTTCTCTCCTTCCAAGGTAGAACCTCATTTCTTCATAAATTTCAACCTTTCTCTCAAATCCTATTCAATAATTACATTCCCCATCAACCTCTTCTTTTCCACAGCAAATTCAGAAGACGACGAAATAAGATCATATACTTTTAATCATGGATACCATCGAGCTTTTCGGGCAAGGCACATCGATCTTTTTTCATCTGTCTAAATGATAATTTTTAATTCTGGAGAGGTGCTCCTTGATTTATATATGTTCTGTATTTTTTGTCCTTTATCATAAGTTTTTCAAGATAAATAGGTTTTTGAATATTTCACCCAAGCAGCTTAAAATCACTTTACTAAGATGTAACTGATTGCATAATAGCTTATCATTGCAAAAAGTTATAATTGCATACCCATTGAAATTCATGACATGGGTTTTTATAGATGCAGGGTTTCGATGCACAATTATTCTTCTTCATACTCAAAAAAGATTTACTTTTCTATACTCAAAAAGATTTTCTTTCCTATACTCATTATTATTTCGTGTTCTTACACATCGTTTATTTTTCCCAGGAAACTTAGAAAGAAGGAAAATTGAGAAAAAAGGGAAAAGGTTACACAAAATAAAATAAAAAAGAAAATGAGTTCTGTTAGGAAAGTTAGAATTATATATAGTGATCCATATGCAACAGATTATTCGAGTGATGAAGACAAAGTAACAAGTGATGGTTTCGTTAAGTTAGATGGATCCAATAGATTTTTCAAGGAAATGACAATTCCAAACACTCCTCGACTCTATCTTAAAAGAGGAAAGAATAAACAAAACTCAACTAGTGAATATAAAGGCGTTCGACAAAGTAAATCGAAAAGGTGGTCGGCTTAGATCAGAGATCCGATTAAAAAGTGTAATGTGTGGATTGGAACTTTCGACACCAATACTGAAGCTGCTGTGGCTTATGCCAAAAAGAAGAATGAGTTAGACAAAGCTCTTTCTGCTATCAAAGGTCATTCAATTATTTGCTTTAATTTTTTAATTAAACATAGTCTTCACAAAAAAAAATGGTATATGAAATATATTTAAACCATAAGATGTAAATAAATCAATTATGCATTTGTTACAGGAGCCGGTGGCAACAATATTGACCAAGGACAATCTTTATCAGGAAACATTGCAGAACGAAGCAACAATGTTTATTTGTTACTCAATCATTTTGGAGAACACATTTGTTCTATGCGTGCCTTGAAGACATTGTATATATTTCTTTTGATGATATGAACTTTGCTTGGATTGATGAAATTGAAAATTTTGAAAGAATGAAAGTCTTTGCAGTATGGAATAAAACTGTTAGCTATAATTGAAGATTTCTTATACATGACAAGGTGTTTAGAGTTGTGTACGTTTGATGAGCTCTTAAATTGTTTATGCTTCACATTTTATGGGAAAGTGCAAGTCTTTGTTGATGTTATTAGATCCATTCAAGACTTCCTGATCTCGGTGGTTTTTTTTTTTTTTTGCATCCTTGATTAGTCACATGAAATTTGAAATATATGTCTTTTCTCTCTTAAAAGTTTAGTGATTTCTCATAAAGAGAAGCCAATTATACATATGAAATTTGAAATATATGCCTCTCAATTTCCTTGCGAATGAATATTTTGTTGTAAGAAACCCTAATGAAAGAAGGTAGGAATAATCATCTTTCTATATAAATGACATGATTTTCTAATTATGGTCATTTGCAAATAATGCAAATCACAAATTCATTCATTTCGCTTGTTTAGATGAAAAGAGGAAAGTGAAATACATCTTGTGATTAGATCTCCAAGTCTGATGGCCTAGATCCATCATTCATAAAATTTGTATTTACATGCCTTTTCTTTCTTCAATTTAGTGATTTCTCATTAACCGAAGCAAAGTATGCATAGACCCTTGCGACTACTTAGTTGTAAGAAACCTAATGAAGGATGAAATAAACATCTTTCCATATGAACAATATGTTTATATAATTATGATCATTTGGAGAAATCTTCAATTCATATGTTCATTCCATTGTTGTTTAGATGAAGAGAGAAAAGTGGAATACATCTTGTGATTGGATTCGCAATTATGATGGCCTAGATCCTTTATTTGTAAAATTGAAGACAATATAAAAAATGTTTTGTAAAGGGATTATAATATTTTTGTATAAAGATCCCACTGTTATACAACAAGATAAGTGATTTTATTAAGCATGTCATTAACATGGAAAATTAAGCTTACCTATAGAATTCGAAAATGCAAATAAGAAAATATCATGAAGCATTTTAATGACAAGGAAAACTTATGCATAGGAATTAGGAAGCCATCAAGTGCGTAATACTTTATCTGAATTATTATATTAGGGAGAATTTTCATACATTTTAATTTAACTTGTATTACAATGGTTAGTAGGCCAAACATGCGTCATTACTCAAATAGAACTTTTTAGCACAATCTTCCAGTAGGGTAACAAATGTAACTTATATTCTTTTATAATAAAAAGGTGTGGTGCGGGAATATCATTTTTTAGAATATAACTAGTAATAATTGTAGATCTTTTTTAAATTTTTCGCTTATGGTTTTTTTCCTTCATTTATTCCTCCTTGCTAGTATCCTATGGCTTACATCTCCCTCTATTTCCATATCTTGTTATATGATTGACAGTAGATACTCAAACTTTTTGAGTGGTGGTATGGCATTACTATCAATTTTCACCTAGAGTGGTTTTTATGCTCCACTAGCAAAATTTAAACCAGCGAATTAAATTTGTGCTTATGCTTTACATTTTCAGAACTAAGCCCCAATAAAAAGTGAAGGTTATATTAGACAATAGAGAACCAACATAAAGACAACGAACAAACCCGGAGAAGTGAAACACAGTAAAAAGTGGAGACTCCCTTCAAAAAATTGAATTGTGAAATTCCCAAAGGAGGGAATTCTATGTGCAAAGAAACTTATTCCATAGGAAAGCATCACCTACCTTAAGTATCATTATCCTTAATATTCATTCTAGTATGAATTATCATATGATACTTATCTTTGAGATATGTGCTTTACATGACAAAAGCGTTGGTTTGAACTGCATAACTTGTTTTTGTCATGACTCATAGGATAAAAAGACATAGTTTGGGAATGAAGTTTTGATCCGATCGCATTTTCTAAGTATTTGCATGTTTTGATGATGGATTTGATATATCTCCCTTTATGTTATATATATTTTTTTTCAAAATTCTTCTATAAAGGGGGAGAATAATATTTATTTGAAAATATACATTGAATTACATGCGTTTTTGTCTCCATCCCATTTGACATCATGTTCTTTACACATGGGGAGAGAAATATTGGGAATAAAAACTTTTTATCCTATATTTCAATTCTTTTTGTTGATGTCAAATGAGGGTATAAATATTGATTAGAAAAATTCGAATATATGCTTATGTTTTTATTGTGCCTGATATTTAATTCTTATTTTTCTATAATGATTTGTCATCATCAAAAAGAGGAAGAATGTACAAATAAAATTTTCCCCTATTTTTAGTGCATAATGTTTTGATGATAACAAATCATGAGCCTGTTGTTGTATATACATGCTTCCTGCTTTGCTTAAGTGTATGTATTCACATTGCCCATAATATTTTGTTTCATTCCTTACTGACTTGGGCATTGAAGATACCCTTTTGCAAGATATTGGAAACTCTGGTTGGTGCTAAGAATTTTATATTATATTATTTACTTTTAAATGCATCAATTATGGTAGAGCGTGATTGTCTGCATGACTGCTATTATAATAGTTAATTCATTATGACTATCTTCACGACCATTGTTTAATATTTTTCTTGAATACAATGTGTGAGGGGGAGTCATTCTATATGCATATGCTTAACCTATGTTTTGCAGATAAGTTCTGTCATCATCAGAAAAAGAGAGAGGTAGAAGACAACCTATTATGATAGTTAAGTTTAGATGATAACAGACAAATAAAAACCTAAAGAGGGGAAAGCAAGTGTAAAGCTACTTGTCAAGAGGGCTCCTTGAAGTTTCTCTCTTATGCTTGTTTTTTGAAAAATTGCAAGGCAAGTTATTTATTTTTAGGCTAAACTGCTCATTTGGTACCTTACCTTATTTTTTTTATTTCAATTCGGTCCCTTACCTTTATTATGTATCAATTTGGTCCCTTACGTTTCAAATCGTTAACACCGTCAGTCCCAACTGTCAATTGATGTTAGCATTGCCAATTTTAATCCTACGTAGCCATTACTTATACACGTGACTATGAATGAACACATGTCCCTCACCGTGTCCACCTGATTTGTGGCCCAAAACGTCTTTGTATAAAGATTATAATATTTGTGGCCCACGTTTTGGCGCCTACATTTCACCTTTTCTTCTAAGTCTTCTCAAGGGATTATAATATTTTTGTATAAAGATCCCACTGTTATACAACAAGATAAGTGATTTTATTAAGCATGTCATTAACATGGAAAACTTAGCTTACCTATAGAATTCGAAAATGCAAATAAGAAAATATCATGAAGCATTTTAATGACAAGGAAAACTTATGCATAGGAATTAGGAAGCCAACATGTGCGTAATACTTTATCAGAATTATTATATTAGGGAGAATTTTCATACATTTTAATTTAACTTGTTTTAAGTAGGTCAAACATGCCTCATTACTCAAATAGAACTTTTTAACACAATCTTCTTGTAGGGTAACAAATGTAACTTATATTCTTTTATGATAAAAAGGTGTGGTGCGGGAGTATCATTTTTATATGCTAAAATAACTAGTAAGAAATTATTCTATAGTAGATATTTTTTAAATTTTTTGCTTATGGTTTTTTTTCTTCATTTATTCCTCCTTGCTTGAATCCTATGGTTTACATCTCCCTCTATTTCAATATCTCGTTATATGATTGACCGTAGAAACTTAAACTTTTTGAGTAGTGGTGGTATGGCATTACCATCAATTTTTACCTAGAGTGGTATTTATGCTCCACTTGCTAAATTTAAACCAGCCTATTAAATTTGTGCTTATGCTATACATTGTTAGTACTAAGCCCCAATAAAAAGTGAAGGTTATTTTAGATAATAGAGAACCAACGTAAAGACAACGAACCAACCCGGAGTAGTGCAACACAGAAAAAAGTGGAGACTCTCTTCAGAAAATTGAATTGTGAAATTCCCAAAAGAGGGAATTCTATGTGCAAAGAAACTTACTCCATAGGAAAGTATCACCTACAATAAGTTGTTGGAATAATTGGTGGAATTGGCGAGAATCACCCAAGAGGGGGGGGGGTGAATTGGGTGTTTACAAAACTTTGAAAATTAATCGAAATAAAACGTTCTTTTAGAAAATAACAGAGATTAAAACGAGCGGAAGAATTAAAGAACGATTTAAAACGTTTTTAAGCAAACAATTTAAATAATATTACTTATGAATATGAAAAACATAATATACACGGGATAGATTTAAGAAATCATTACATAAAGAAAATCACAATCCTCGTGTTATATAGATTAAATCTTGAAAAATACTTTTAATCACGAAAATACGATTAACACAAAATAAACGTACGGGAAGTAAAAGATAAGGGATAGGAAATTGTGCACCGGAGAAATTTTATCCTGGTTCGGCCAACAACGCCTACATCCAGTCCTCAAGCGACCCACTTGAGCTTTTCACTAAACCAAGACGCAACTGCGTCCCCAAGTACATCCAGAGCACCCCGCAAGCTACTATGAATCCCACCGTTCGCAAGGGACCTCAAATACAAATAGCCTAACTACTAGGAATCCCATCGTTCGTATAGCGCTACCCAAAACACACGGGTTATCTCACCCTATGAACGCGACACACGTTCTATCCTAAGGGAAAACACTCCTTAAACACTAAGGCTGTCACACCCCTTACAAAGATATGATTTTGCACGAAAGAAAGTGTGCAACTAACAATAAGGCTCTCTAATTAGAGCAGATACTACAATTGAGTCCTATAGCAAAATAATAAACTCAAGCAAACTTAAGACTACAATACTATGATGATGATGATGATGATTCTTCTCAAAAAGTTTTTCAAAAGAATTTAGAGAAGGAGAAGAAGAAAAAGCTCTCCCTTTTTAAAATTCAAAAAGAAAGAAAATATATAAAGGTAGAAGAAGCAGCCAACAACTCAACGCAAGATCATCCAGAAATGGAAACAAATCATTCTGGGCATCATGTTTGATTTCAGCACGTTTTTCAAAATTTGAATAAAATAATCGATTACTTTGGTCATGATAATCGATTACATGCTCTCAGGTTTTTTACAAGCAGCATTGAAATATAATCGATTATTAGTTTCTGATAATCGATTACTTACACCTAAATGACCAGTTCAAGGAAGTAATCCATTACAAGATCCTAAATAATCCATTACATTCTCTCTGGTTACAAGTTGCATTAAGTAATCGATTATACCAGAAGGGTTAATCGATTACTCCTTATAAAAAATAGATTTTCATGAAAAAGGTTGTAACCAAAGGTTTTCGCAAAACATTTTTCACAAATAAGATTCCTGGAGCAAAAGATATAAAAAGACTTCTTCTAGGTTTTTCAAGAAAAAAAGAATAATATCATCATCACATAGGTTATAACTCTAAGTGCTTAAGAGTATTAATTGCCTTACAAAGATAACTAAGCCTAAAGCTAGATCTTCAACTTGAAAACCATCTTTGCAATCTTCAAAGTACCTGAACCTGTTAAGCATATATGAATTGTGTTGTGTCATCATCAAAACACTAAGAGGGAAACAATGAGTACTCTCAGTTTCAACACTCCCCCTTTTGATGATGACAAACACTACCTGCAAAACAAAGGTTAGTACGAAAAAAAAAATTCAAAACATATGGCTCTTTAAATACATGAGAGCACCACAATATAAATCAAGCTCATCATAAGCTCTCAAACTGAGCTCCCCCTGAATTCATGAAATATCATGAACATGATAAACCTGTACTGAACATGATCAACATTTTTCACAATCAACCTGATTTCTCCTTTTTCTCCAAGATACCTCATGAACCTGTTTTCTCCTTTTTCTCCTTTTTCTCCCCCTTTTGACATCATCAAAAAGGTGAAGAGGGACAAGAGAAATAGCATATGACAACAAATATAAATAACACACCAAAAGGATAAAATTGTCATAATGCAATGAGCTGAATCCAAACAAATCAGAGAATATCACGAAATCCAGGAACAAGAAAAACATAACCAATAACAGTACTAGGGGGTTACGAGCATAAGCATAAAATATCCAAATAGCATAAAATAGATAAACTGATAGAACAGAGTGAGGTGCCACAAGCTGAGCTATCACTGGAACGGAGGACGGTTCTGATGCCTCAGATGATATATCTCTTGTTGCACTGCCTCCATATCAACGTGCATCTGTTCCATGCCGGAGGTGAGCTGAGCAAGAGATGTGTCCACTGACTGCATGTGTTCATCAGAACGCCTCATGTATCCTCGGACATCGTCCATGAACAACTGCATGTACGGAGGAATGTGATCTGGTGGATAGAGAGCTTGTAGCGGAATGTAATCATCAGAATCTTGAGCTGGTGCATTATCTGGCTGTGGTTGCTGCTGATCTTCTTCATCAGGGTTGTAATTATGATTGGACTTTCATTCCCGACGCTGAGTCTTGGGCATCCAACGTATATCTTCCATATTGACCCAACCCATGTGACCCAAGAAATTGGTGTCCATACGCATATCTGCATTTGGAGCAGTTCGGGCTTCTCCGTTCAAGGGAACTCGGAATCGTCTGAGAATGTTGGTTATCACTGTAGCATATGGAAGTTTTGACATCTTATTCTTCATATCATCATCAATAGATCGTCGGACTTTTGCAACAGTCTCAATCATGTGATTCAAGATAAACCAACCCCAATTGATCGGTTTGTTGTGAAACCAAGCCCAGAAGATAATATAATCAGACTCAAGTACCCTGAAGTAATTCCCTTGCCTAGGAATCAGGCAACGAGTCAAAATGAAGTGAAGAACTCGATACACAAATTTCAGATTTCCAGAAGTCATCACTTTTCCAGCAGGGATGCGGTCATTAATGAATTCTTCTTTTGCAGCTTTCTTGTCATACTCGTCTCCCCATAGATTCTTAGAACTAGAGCCAGTGAAAGTGATACCATCCATGGGCAAGTGAGTAATGTTAATCCAAGTGTTCAAACTGATTTTGATGCCTTTCCCTTTAACCTCGGAATAAAGAGTCTTTTCATCAGCATTCCAGACAAGATTAGAGTAGAAGACTCTGACTAAATCTTCATAGTAGTCTCCTCCAATAGTACTGAACTCAAAGAGACCTTTTTCTTTCAAGAGCATCACAGCCGGGAGATTACAATCATCGCCATCAAAAGTCTCAGCATCAAGATACCTCGGAGAGATTACCGAACAAGCAGCAAAATACTTTTCATAGTCCATAATCTGAGCAGGGTTAGAAAACCAGCGATTCAACTTTTCCAAAGCAATCGGTTGGTGAACCGGTGGAGGTGGAACAGAAGGACCTGCATCGCTTTGACTAGTCCTTGGAGGCCTAGGAGCACGGCTAGACGAAGGTTGAGCCCTTCTCTGAACAACCGGAGGTGAAGACTCATCATCATCTGATTCCTCAATGATTACCCTTCTCTTCGAGTGACGGGATGACATGATCTCAGAACAAACAATGTGACAAATATAGAATTCTGAATCAACTTGAATCAAAGCAACAGACTATGCTAACCAGACAGATTGCAGCACAACACAAATAGCAAACCAGACTACCAGATACTTAACTCAGTAGTGTCAACTTCATAAACTCATCAATGAACAGCATATCAACAAATCACTATAATGAAGATACTAAAGAAGAAGAATAGTGAACTAAGAACCTGAATCGGAGAAGAAATACTGAACCGAAGTAGATCCGAACACTGAACCAGACAAGCTAGCAACCTTGCATCTGAACCGGATACCTTATCAATACTGAACCGAACCGACAACAGAGCAACAGACCGAGTAGCTTCAATACATTCTGAACCGAACCAAAACGAACAGAGAGAACTGAACCAGAAAACCAAAAAACTTGCAAAACCAGTGAACCGAGGTCTTTTCACATCAACACTCTTGAACCAGTGATGAAGAACCGGATCTGAACATGAAGATCAAGTGCCATGAAACATGCAACCCTTGAGAAAACCAAGTTTAACCAAGCATGTAGAGTAAGGTTTTGATAATGTTAAGCAAGAACTAGAGGTTTCAATGGTGGTTATGGTAGTGGAAAAAGGAAACCGTATGAGAGAGAGGAAAAGAGAGAGGCGGTTTTAGGATGAGAGAAGTGGAAAATATGAAGGTTTGCGTGAGAAGGAAGAGATATGAGTGAGAATGGTGAAGGTTTGATGAAGGTTTGTGGGTGGTTATGGAGTTTGGTGGAAGAAGGAAGAAGATGAAGTGGGAAGGAGAGAGTATCGTGGGAGAGAGAGAAAGAGGAGGCCATAGGATTTTTTTTTATGGGAAGAGAGAGAGTGTGTAAGAAGGTGTGTGGCTAGGGTTTATTCAACTTGTGGTCCATACTTGGTCAACTTGGGTCAAAAGGCCCACACGATCTGCACTTTTCCCTTTTTTTTTGGATACTGTAGCCGATAATCGATTATTTCCTTGTTATAATCGATTACTTCTTCCATTAATCGATTACTTTTATGCTTTTAATCGATTATCTCTCCTCTGGTCAGAACTGATGCAACATTTATACTCGATTATATCCACTCCTTTAATCGATTATAATGCCTCTGATGATTTGCATGATGCTGCAGATTTAATCGATTCTTCTGATCCTTTAATCCATTATTTCTTCATAACTGATCATAACTGGTTCAAAAATTCACGTGGTAATCGATTACTGTTGCAGAGTAATCGATTACTTCTGCACAAACTTCCAGAATCCTCCTTTTCTGACTGACAAACTTCAATAACTTCTGATGCCAGGAACCGTTAGTGACATTCAGCTTGTGGTCAACTTACCTTTAAGAGACCTGTTTCCTACAAAACAAATAGTTCTGGCTATCTCCAATGCTCAAGTTAGATACATTGATATAATAAACAAATGAGCTCTTTAATTTACTGAAATAGATCAAAGAAGATAATATAACAAATCATATGCTTATTATAAGTATGAGTTATACCAAGATTAATCATAATATGCATTTGATACTAACTTGATTACCTCAAGTTTGTACTAAATAACATTTTATGAAGTTCTTTGACATACATTTCCAAGATATGATGATCATGTGATGATAAAATTTTCAACACATGATTTATTTTCTAAAATTAGTATAGCTTGGAATAGTCAAAGTATGTTCTTGAATAATCATAATTATAAAAGGTATATGACCTGTTTACCTCAGACTTTGTATGCCATGGAGCTTTTGCCTTTGGCCAATGGTCCCTTTTCTCAATTGCTTTGTGCCAAGGTGACTTTGTTCTAGACCAATAATTCCTTCTATGATTTTTCATTAATATGTACTTTCCATTTCTTTCATTTGAGGCTGTTGATCTTGATGGGCTATACTTCTTTGATTACTCCATCTGTTTTCAGATATCCAAGGGGACCATGTGATGAATTTGTCTCTTAGTATCCTTCTTGGTTTTTCCTTGGGTAAAATATGATGTTCCATCCTGTTACAAGAAGAAGTTTTTGGTACCCATCTCATTTTGGGTCCAGGGGGATTAGATTTAGATTCCTCAGAAAATTTTGGAACCCATTTCATTTTATTTCTGATTTTTCTTATACATGCATAAATGAGAAATATGACCTGAACGACCACAGTAGTTACAAATAATGATTTTGGGAGATGTTTTGGATTTTCTAAAATCATTTTTGCAAAACACAAACTTGTGATCTTTGTATTCAGAATCACATTTGCTAACCTCTTTGCTTGACTTTTGAATTTCCACATTCTTATTAGAATTGTCAAGAAAGGAGTTTGAACAAAGAGATTTTGAGATACAATGAGAATCACAAGAAGCAACCTCAACCACTTTTTCAATAAAAATGCATTTTTCATTTCTTGTAGAGGTGCTACTGTCAAAATTATTTTTCAAATCATCTCTCAAAACATTATGAGTACTATGAGGGTTTTGGAAATGAGAATCAGTTAAAGTTACCTCGTGAGGAGTGTATGAATGTGATGCAGTTTCAGTGTCTTCTGACTCTTTATCTGAAGAACTTGATTCCAAATATGATACCACGAATGTTTCAAACAGTTTTTCTAAATCATCATCATCTTTTTCATCTGACGAGTTGCTCCTCATGCTATGGGTGTCATCATTCAAAACTTTGTCATGAGAAAGAGTCCATTCATCCTTCAAGTTTTTCTCTTTCTGAGTCTCCTGACAACATATGTGAACACTTACACTTTCCAAAAGATCATCAGTAGCATAACAAGAGTGTAAAGTATCCCAAATACATTTAGCATTGTGACAATCCTTGATTTTAGCATATGCTTCATTATTTAAGGCATTCCTTAAAATCTGCATTGCTTGAATGTTCAAGGCAAAACATTTTTTGTCAAATTCATTTAAAACATTTTTTGGATTTAAATCAAAATCATTTTGCACATAAAGCCATATGCGATAATTTATTGATTGTAAATAAAATTTCATTCTAGCACTCCAATACAAATAATTTTCTCCATTGAAAATTGGTGCTTCATCGAACGAAATACCCTCCATTTTAAAATCAAAAACAAATATCCCAATAAGCCAATCAACAAAGGATCTTTAACTCAAGCGGTTAAGCTTGTTACCAGAGCACGAAGCTCTGATACCAATTGTTGGAATAATTGGTGGAATTGGCGAGAATCACCCAAGAGGGGGGTGAATTGGGTGTTTACAAAACTTTGAAAATTAATCGAAATAAAACGTTCTTTTAGAAAATAACAGAGATTAAAACGAGCGGAAGACTTAAAGAACGATTTAAAACGTTTTTAAGCAAACAACTTAAATAATATTACTTATGAATATGAAAAACATAATATACACGGGATAGATTTAAGAAATCATTACATAAAGAAAATCACAATCCTCGTGTTATATAGATTAAATCTTGAAAAATACTTTTAATCACGAAAATACGATTAACACAAAATAAGCGTACAGAAAGTAAAAGATAAGGGATAGGAAATTGTGCACCGGAGAAATTTTATCCTGTTTCAGCCAACAACGCCTACATCCAGTCCTCAAGCGACCCACTTGAGCTTTTCACTAAACCAAGACGCAACTGCGTCCCCAAGTACATCCAGAGCGCCCCGCAAGCTACTAGGATTCCCACCGTTCGCAAGGGACCTCAAATACAAATAGCCTAACTACTAGGAATCCCACCGTTCGTATAGCGCTACCCAAAACACACGGGTTATCTCACCCTATGAACGCGACACACGTTCTATCCTAAGGGAAAACACTCCTTAAACACTAAGGCTGTCACACCCCTTACAAAGATATGATTTTGCACGAAAGAAAGTGTGCAACTAACAATAAGACTCTCTAATTAGAGCAGATACTACAATTGAGTCCTATAGCAAAATAATAAACTCAAGCAAACTCAAGACTATAATACTATGATGATGATGATGATGATGATGATTCTTCTCAAAAAGTTTTTCAAAAGAATTTAGAGAAGGAGAAGAAGAAAAAGCTCTCCCTTTTTAAAATTCAAAAAGAAAGAAAATATATAAAGGTAGAAGAAGCAGCCAACAAATCAAAGCAAGATCATCCAGAAATGGAAACAAATCATTCTGGGCATCATGTTTGATTTCAGCACGTTTTTCAAAATTTGAATAAAATAATCGATTACTTTGGTCATGATAATCGATTACATGCTCTCAGGTTTTTCACAAAAGTTGCAGCATTGAAATATAATCCATTATTAGTTTCTGATAATCGATTACTTATACCTAAATGACCAGTTCAAGGAAGTAATCAATTACATTCTCTCTGGTTACAAGTTCCTAAATAATCCATTACATTCTCTCTGGTTACAAGTTGCATTAAGTAATCGATTATACCAGAAGGGTTACTCGATTACTCCTTATAAAAAATAGATTTTCATGAAAAAGGTTGTAACCAAAGGTTTTCGCAAAACATTTTTCACAAATAAGATTCCTGGAGCAAAAGATATAAAAAGACTTCTTCTAGGTTTTTCAAGAAAAAAAAATAATATCATCATCACATAGGTTATAACTCTAAGTGCTTAAGAGTATTAATTGCCTTACAAAGATATCTAAGCCTAAAGCTAGATCTTCAACTTGAAAACCATCTTTGCAATCTTCAAAGTACCTGAACCTGTTAAGCATATATGAATTGTGTTGTGTCATCATCAAAACACTAAGAGGGAAACAATGAGTACACTCAGTTTCAACATAAGTATCACTATCCTTAATATTCATTCTATTATGAATTATCATATGACACTTATCCTTGAAATATGTGCTTTACATGACAAAAGTGTTGATTTGAACCGCATAACTTGTTTTTGTAATGACTCATAGGATAAAAAGAAATACTCTGGGAAGTTTTGATCCGATCCTAATCGCATTTTCTAAGTATTTGCATGTTTTCTAAGGATTTGATAGATCTCCATAATCTAACTTTTTCTTCATTACTTACGAAAACTAATAACCTATTAAATAGGGGTAAACATGGAAAATAGTATTTATTATACTCTTGAAATCATAAAAAAGATAAATAAAAAGAAACAAAAAACTTCTCCAAACAACACAGTTAAATAGAAAAGGAGGGAGTACTATGTTATCACTAAAAATTATCATTACTATCTTTCTCCTAATAATGTCTAATAGTGTTGGTTATAGGTTTAGAGTTGTGTTGCATGATTAACGGTATGGTAATGGTACCCGATACAGATAAGGGTATGGATTCCGTATTCTTTAAAAAATTAGGGTACGAGTATTTTTTATATATATTTATTTTATTAATATAATTATATTTAAATTTAAAAAATAAAAAAATTCAAAAATAAAAATAAAATTAACAAGTTGAAATTCATAAAAATTAATAATTTTTTACAATAGTGGCCACACTGTAACACCCCTAATTTTCGTCTCCCAAATAATCAAGAAATTAATTATAACAATTATTTTATAATTGATTCATATTGGTTTTGAAGATTTTAGTTTTTGTACATTATGTGTTTTTATATATAAAAATATGAGATATATTTTTATATGGTTATTTTGTACAAAAATGTGAATATTGTAATTTAGTCCTTGGGTTGGGACCTAATTGCAATATTAAAAAGGTTTTTGAAGAAAGAGTAATTAAATTATTAATTTTTGAATTTTATCAGTATGTAACCGGTTAGAAGGGCTCTGTAACCGGTTACACGATGAACTCTGAAACTGGGTTAGTGGATTTTGATGAGTAATCACCCAATTAATCCATGGAATCGCCACGAAATCAGCTCTAAATTAGTGGATAACACGCGTCGGCGTGCATGTTACTCTAATCCCTCTATAAAAGGTTGGATTGCTGAAGAATTGGGGTTGATTTCTGAGATTTGGTGTTAAGGAGGTGCTGTTAGGGTTCCAAGTTTGTCTGAAGAAATTCTTCCTTATCTCTGAGTGTTGGAGAGTGAGTGATACACTGTTACAAAGCTCACATCATGGGCTTTGTATTGATATAAAGTTTGTGAGCTGAGAGTTCCTGGAGTTTGAGAACGAAGCTTGCCAAGTTGAGGTGTTGGTGCTATCAAACCTCAGCTTCTGGTTTTTGGAGCTGACTTTGAAGCTCGATTTTGGTAAGCACACGAACCCTTTTGGTTTCAAATTTGTTCCTACCTTTAGTGCATGTTGCAGAGAATTCAATTTGACCATTTTCCCCAATTCTTAATTTGGTTTTGCATGTCAATTTCCCTGGTTTTGGTACCCTGTCCAACTCTATCTGCATGTAGTGGATTTGGTGGAAATCTGTGTTGGAGCCTTTCTCTCTGCAATGTTTTGGATCAAGCACGATTTAGAGGTATGGGAGAAGTTTACCTTATACTAGATTTAGACTAAAATCGTGTGTTTTAGGATTTGAGTCAACAAAGACTCAAAAGGGCATTATGTGAACAGGTTAAAAAGGGCTTGGAGGCCAATTTATAGTTCAAATCTGTTATGAGCAGTTTTGATTTGATGCATGCAAGTGATTTTGATGCTTGAATCATAATCTAAATGTTGAGTATGAGTTTTGTGGTATTAAATTGTGTTTATGTGGGTTTTTATGCAATTTAATACTCTAAATTGAATGCATGCAAATGAAATATGTTTCTGTGGTGAAACATGTTTAAATTAAGGTATGTGAACTCTATTGAGTGTTGAAATTGGTTAGATTTGAGTATTGAAAAGAATGGTATGCAAAACCTCATTTTTCAGTATACAGACTGCATAATCTAACCGGTTAGATACTGTAATTTTGCAAAGAAAATGAATTTCTGAAACTGGCCCTATGCTCTTACCATTTTTACTCAAGTCTATACTCTAATTTCACTTAGAATTAATCTGAAAACATGTGAATAAACACTGTTTGTTTCAGATTGTAATTGAGAAGTTAATACCTTAATGTTTTGATATAATTTCAAGAGGAAATTATGCTCCAATGGGAATGAGTTGTGATTTAGACCTTTGAATGATGAACTCAGTGGAATTTGAGGTATAAAACAATGCAGAAACTTTGTTATGGATTGGGTAGAGAATTCAAGAAAAATGGTTTTCTGAATTGCAATGGTTAATCAGTTCAGGTCTGTAATTCTAATCGGTTAGTCTGAGATTGTAACTGGTTAGTACCTGAAACTGAAAAATAAAAGTTAAGTCTTTTAATGAAAAGTTTGATACCATTGGTTGAGATTTCCCAATCCAAGTTTAATGGCATGTTTTTAAGTAAATTCATGAATGAATTTTGATGTGTTCTGGGAACACATTGGTGTGCAACCTACTTGATGACACATTCTGGGAATGTGGCCAGTGTCTGGGACATGGTTTTTATACGTTCTGGGAACGTGATACACACTCTGGGAGTGATGTTTATTTTTCCAAGTATGGTTTGCTATGCGTTCTGGGAACGTGATGCACACTCTGGGAGTGATGCTTGTATATCCAAGTATGGTTTGCCATCGTTCTGGGAACGTATGGTAGTGTTCCGGGACCATACTGGTGTATTGGATGGACGTCCAAGATGGACTAATAGTGGAGGCCTCAGTTGTGGATAGAAATCATGCATCATGCCACCTGCATTATAAGAGATATAATGTTGAAAATTGGTGTGCTCATATGTACTTGCATTATTGTATGTCCATGATATACTTGTGTTTGTATTTTAGTCTTGATTGATTATGTATATGTGTATACTTACTCCCCATGCCCTTATTAGGTGTTGATCGTGCATCTAGCTTGCACAAAAGTCAATGAAGGGAGATGTCCCATAGGTGCATGTAGAATATAGAAAGTGTGGGTTGGGAACCCTTTGTGCAGATATCGAGGATCTGGCCAGATGAATGTTTGGACAGAGGACCAGTGACCAGCTCTAAAACATTTTTATTTTTAATAGAATTTACATGATACATATTTTGGAAAGAGGTATCATAAGAGGAATTTAGTTTCATAATAATACTTATTTGGTATCCGTGGACTTGTTACACTTGATATATTTTGGGAGTATAATATAATTATTTTACTATGTTTCTGCAAACTCTGATTTTATTAGTCAACTTCATTATTAATCAAGTATTTGTGAAAAGGAATTTTCAAGGGAAGGGAAAATTCTTATTTTCAGGTCTTTTTCCAACAATAACAAGTCCAAGTAATCATAAACTTATTACTTTTCTTATAAAGTAAAATGATATACAAGGAGTGTTACACACACAACTTGTAATGTTTGCACAGTGTAACAACTAATAACAAATAAAAACATCCTAGAAAAATGTTGAATTTCTAAACTAGTTTATGCATTTCATCAAATACTGGATGTGCAAAAAATCAAAACAAAATAAAAGCCTCAAACCACTTTCATTGCTCTAAATCAAAATAATATTCACTATTCACTATATACTGAATATGAAGTATGAAATACTCTCTCCGTTTCATATGTAGTGTGTTTTAAGGTTATGCACGAGTTTTAAGAAATAATTAAATGATGTAAGAATTTGGTGTACTTTGACTATAATGTAATCATTATTGAAGAAAGGGAAAGATATTGAAAGTGAAAAAAAAAAAGTGTAATAAATAGGGGTGTATTGGAAAAAATAACATTAATTATATATTGGGTTTTGTAAAAGAACAATACATATGAAAACATGAGACAAAAACTTCATGATGTAGTATATGAAACGGAGGGAGTAATTGTGAATCTGTGATTTCTTTTAGAATTTTTCCTCAATGCATTCATCTTTTCCCCTGGACAACATATAGCAGTAAATTTCATGAACTATTTGTAACACCCCGCTAATTCCTCGTATTGAATTAAAATATTAAAGAGATTTATTTTTGAGGAAAGTGTTTTTGAAAGAATATTTTCTCAAATAAATTTCCTAATTCACGTTTTCAAGGTAATAAGTGACTTTAGAGAAATGACTTCCTGAAATAATGTCAAAAGTTTAGAAATTGAGTTTTTGGAAAAATCTATGTGTTTGATATTTTTATAAAAGCATTTGTGATTTTTATACATGAGTCATGTTATGATGAAAAGAATTATTTTCTAGGTATATGTGGGCGTGTGTACACGGTTTTGGTATGTATGTATATGCTTAGGACTAAATGAAAATTTAATTAGTAAAACAATAGGATGATATGTGCATGAGTATGTGGGTTGGTATAATATGTGTGTGTATGTATGTTATGTGTGCATGGATGCATATGAATATGCTTAGGAGTAAATGAAAATTTAGTTAGTAGAAAAATATGATAATGCATGTATATGTGTTTGTGTATGTGATACGTGTATGTATGAATATGCATGCCATGATTTCATAAATAAGAAGCTTAGAGACTAAGATTGGAACCATGAGGAAACTAAGTGAGTAAGAAACTCTAACTAGAAGCCAAGGAGTAACTAAACCAAAAGAGACCTAGTTCCTTAAATTCCTCCACCATGTCCCCCTAAGTTTGATAACATCCACCCATGCAAATTTTTGAAGAGCCAAAATTGCCCTCCCTTGAACACACCTTGGCCGAATTCCAAGGGGCAAGATAGGAAATCCATGGGTTGCCTATATAAGCCACCATCCTTAGTTCATTTCCACACATTTTCACTTCATTTCCCTCATTTCCCTCATTTCCCATTCCATCCACCAAACACATTTCTAAGAGTTCCCTTTTAGCTCTTAGAAAGAAAAAGAGAGAAAGAGAGAAAGAATGTATAGGCCGTGAGGGAGAAGGAGGAGGAAGGAGAAGATCTAACCAAACCCAAGCCTTTCCTTGATGATCCAAGACCTTAGAAGTTTGGAGATCAACCTTTTCTTTGGTGGGTATTTCGAATAAGCATGAAGAAGTTGTAATAATATAGATTTTCTTTTGATTTTGTAATTCTTCTTTCTTTTCTTCCTTTGCATGTCTAATTTTATGTTGGACCATGAACTTTTAAGACTCAAAGAAACTTGTAAATGTCTAACTAACGGACTTCCTAACTCGACTAAGGTCTTTATGAAAGATCTTAAAGTTTTTCAACATAAATCTTAAAGATCTAAAAAGTTTTGAGATTTTTGTAAAGTTTAAAGTGTATCTCCTTGCATGTTAAACGCCTAATCAACGGATTTCCTAACTCGTTTAAAGTTTTTCATAAGAAATCCTAAAGCTTTTCAAACTAAATATTCTAAATCTAAAGGTTGATGAGATTTTTGTGAAGATTGAAGTGAATCTTTTTGCATGTGTTAAATAAACCTTGACCTTGAATTTTTAAGAATAAATAAACTTATAAAACCCTAGATCAAGAGCCAAATAATTCGGCCTTGATTAGAACTATGGGTCTTGATGTTTTTGATTTAATCTAAGTGGTTGCATGTTAATTTCATGTTTATGAAATTTGCTTCGAAGTGTTGAAATGTTTAACCTTTGAACTTGATCTTTAAAAAGCTTTGATTTTCGCCTTGATCCTTGAAAGAGTTTTAATCTTGAGTCAAACATGTGATTTTCAAACCAAAAGCTTTGATCTTGAACTTTGCATGTGATCTTTGAACAAAAAGATTTAATTTTTCCTTAATGATCATCACAGTTTTGGCAAAAGAACCAAAAGAAATGAGCTTTTGAAAAGTAATTTTTGCCTTGGTCTATGTTCTATGTGCATGCATGATAATGATTTGAAGATTAAACCTTGATCTATGATGATGTGCATTAGGTCTAAGCCTAGAATAAAGAAACCATGTTTTGCCTCCATGAAAAAGGACACAAGTATGTTAATTTCTTTTGATTTAAGAATCTTGTGTTTTTGCATGTTGAAAATGAACCTAAAAACCTTGCTTTTGCTATGATGAGATTCGGCCTATGTGTGATAAGTAGACTAGGGTTCTTTTTCTCATGAATTGACTTGGAGCAATGAGTATGTTTTGTGAAATTATGTTAAAATAAATTGTTTGAAATTGTGTTGTGAATGCTTAATTTCTATTCGATTTTTGGATTAAAAATAAAGGAAAATAAATGAACTAAATGATTTGGAAGAAAGTGTTGCATTTAAATGAATATATATATATATGTGTGTGTATGAGCATTCGGTTAAGAGTAAAAGGGAGAGTAAATAATTTTGTTGCATGAAAAAGAAAGTAGAATTTAGGTGCTTGAAATAAATCAAATTGATTTATGTGATTTAAATTTGTGATGTTTGATTTGTTTTCTTTGATTTCATTCGGCCATATAGTTTGAATAAGTTTAGGAAGTTTAGTTGCATTAAAAGAAATTCATATAGTAATTTTTGAAACGAATTGAATTGTTGTGCTTGGTTTATATCCTTGTGAAGTATGTAAATACCCAAGTGTTTTGTTTTAAGAAAATGAAAATGTTTGGGAAAATAATTAAGTGAAAAAGTATTGACTGTGAAAGAGTTGTGTAAAAATAAATGTTTAATTTATAATTAAACTAAATAATTGGTTGATTGCTTGTATGACTTAATTCATCTAAGTGTTGTTGTGATTGTGTGCTAGTTGATGATTGTATAATTGGCTTTGAAATTGATTGGTTTTAAGAAAATTCCATTTGATTTATTTGAGATTTTTAGATTGTGCTTATGGCTGTCCAAAGTTTGTTTTATGATAAAAGTTTGAGTTTTAAAGTGTTAATTTTGAGTCAAAGAAGTATTTGAAATAAAAAGTGTTTTTACGATGTTTTCGGGGTTTTATTAAAATGATTTTACAAAACGAATCTTTGCTGTCCACAATTGTTTGGACTCGTTTCTTAATTTTAAAAATGAATACAAGTGATTTAAAGTAGAGTTTTCAAGTGATAATTGATTTAAGAAAAACCCGGATTAAAAACGGTGAATTTTTCGGTGTTTTCAAAACGTAATTAAGGTGTTGTCCAAAACGGACCAGCAACCAAACTAAATAATTTAAATGACTTTACATGGTGTTTTCAAATGATTTTTGCAAGTACTTAAGGTATTATAAATATCAGCGTTGTTTGAAAGAAAACGGTTATGTTTTAAGTTTTCCGACGAGGAATGAGAGGTGTTTAAGTTACGAAAAAGATTTTCTTAACACAAGTTAATAACGTAAGTGTATTTTATTTAGTACAAGGAATCTTAAAGACGAGGGATTGGGGCAGCCGGCAGCAAGAAGAATCCGAGGAGACGGTACGCATTAAATCGCTGGACCTCAGGTGAGAGAGAAGCTTTCCTAAGACACCGTGGTAGTTAGGTGATATATTAGGACGTTCCGTATCATCTCAAAGATTGGAACTAAGTGGTTCGGAGTCAGTAGTATAAGTGGCAATGGTTTGTGTTGTGTGCCCACTTATACGAAGGTGACAAAGGCCACATTGCTATTGTGTGATGAGTGTGTGATTGATAGTATGCTTTTATGTCTTTATTTCATTATGCCTGATAATATTTATTGCTGTTAATTAATATGAGTAAACGGCTTATGGACGTCTGTTACGTCCTGAAAATGAGAATAAGATAAATAAGTTGATGGAAAGAATGACATAATGAGAAGGGAATAATGATGAAAGATATAAGATGGAATAGAAAGAGATGAAGAGTTGAGATTAGGGGAAAAGAGCTGATGATAATGATAATGACACGAATGAGCCAGAGCTGGGATGAGTACTGTCGTTGAGGAGACGAGATGTGATTTGAGCGGAGCTTGGCTCCTTTGTTTTGTTTTTGTTTTTGGGAAAGAGACTAGTGTTGAGTTGAGCTTGCTCCTCCATTAGCGCTCAGCCCAAAAATGTGATTTTCGAAAAAGGTTTTTTTTTTAAAAGATATTTTTGAAAAGAGATTTTGAAAAGGTTTTGAAAAAGGAATTTTCGAAAAGATTTGTGAAAAGAGAATTTTGTAAAGAGTTGTGAAAAGAAATTTTTGAAAAAGGTTTGCGCAAAGAAATTTTTGGGAAAGGTTTTGAAAGGATTTTTTTGAAAAGAAGTTTTTGAAAAGATTTATGAAAAGAGGTTTTTAAGAAGATTTTTGAAACAATATTTTCGAAAAGGATTTGTAAAAAGATATTTTTGAAAAGGTTATGAAAAGAAATTTTTGAGAAAGATTATGAAAAAGTATTTTTAGAAAAGTTTGAAATAAATTTTATGAAAGTTGTGAAAAGAGATTTGGAGAGGTTTATGAAACTTGATTTGAGAAAGTTTATGAAAAGAAATTTTATAAAAAAGTTTACGAAATGATATTTTGCGAAAGTTTATAAAATGAGATTTTGAAACTGATTTATGAAATGTGATGATATGAGATTTTGAGAAAAGAATTTGAAAGGAGATTGTTAGAAGAGATTGTGGAATGAGATGCAAGCGGTTGATGTGATCCCAGCTCTGTGCTATGTGAGAAATGATGAGAGAAAAATTGTGCCAAGTTAGTGGTCGGGACTCATTGAAGGGATGCACGAAGGATGGGCCGACCTTAGGTTAATTAAAAGATAAAAGACTTTAAAAGACTATGCGGTGAGGTATGAGAGTGCGAAGTAGTGGAGAGGAAGGAACCATGGGTATCTGCGGATACTCAGGAGGAGATTGCATTAGGGGAGGACGATGACGGTGAAACGTCAAGAAGTCTAGAGTATGTTTCTAGGCAGAACGAACTCCACATGTGGCATACGAACGTGGTAGGGACTGGGTCCAATGCCGTGGTAAGTTCTGCGGGCCCACTAGAAACATATTGTCGCCCCCTAGATTGCAAATCTTGAACAGTGAGAGGGACTGGAACGGGGCATTTGAGATTGCCACTGTGAGTTGAGACAGTGTGCCTTAATTATATGAATGAAATGATATGAATTGATTTGAGGTTGTAGTCCTCCTGGCCTGGGGCCAATTGATTGTGAGACAGCTATCGTGCCCGCGTGGTAAAGGTCCTGTACTCCTGTTTGCTTCCGACTAGGTTGGGTGGATGACCGAGGAGATGTAGACGTGAGTGATAGCCGAGAACGAAGTGAATATCCCGATGATATCTTGTAACTCCCCGAATCCAGGAAGGATGTGAATTGATAAGACTGAATGAGAAAGAAATTATGATTGTGAGAAGTGAAATTAAGTTTGGAAAGATAATGAAGTATGATAATAAGGATGGTAATGATGAAAGATAATAATGTTGATAAGATACTTGATTGTTGTGTGCTTGTATTGTATGTGTGTGTGGTCCTATTATCTTGCCTATCGTAATCCCACACCGTCGACGATGTGTCGTTCGGATCGCTTACTCTCTCCTGTTCGTTGGCATATCGGTGTTGCTGGTATCTCAACGGGCAGATGGAGTATCGGATGGACGTCACTACATGGAGTAAGTATGGAAGAGGATGGAAGCGCACCCACGGTGAATGGGTATGGACCAGCTACACCCAGATCGTGATTTCCGACCCGGAACATCAACTGAGTGGAGCTAATCTGGAGCCACACATGGGACAAGTCACCGTGCGAGGCTATAGGAACTACACAGAGAAGTTTTGGTACGAGACCCGGAGGAATTCTCCCCTTCTCAATGGAGTGGAGCTGGAATCCATTAGCAATGAGAGGACAGCAACAGGAAGGGCATCATCTTCGGGAGCGAAGAGAGGACGCAAGAAGAAGGAAGATCTTCACCCGATTGTCTTCAATAGGGTAGTTTAGGGTAGTGTGGTTAGTTAAAATTGTGGTGAGTGTTTTATGTTAAGGATTACCTAAGTGCTGAACGATTGATGTAACGTAATCTATTCTGATGCATGCCCCACTTTTCATACAATCCTGCAAGAAGTGTTCAATGACCTTTTTGATGAAATATAAAGAATTACTTTTGAAATGAGAACTAAACTATTTTCCTAAAAGATTTTATTGTAAACCCAAGTGAGTAAAGATTTGCTTTGGTTACAACTCGGTCTTCGAAAGAGGGTGTTGAGGAACGTTAAGGACTTTTAACTAATGTTGTCCAGTACTCCAATAATGTTTTACCAAAAAAAAAAAAAAAAAATTGGCCTCATTTTTTTGCAATATAAGGGTTGTTACACTATTGCTCTGCATATTTTAACCAAAATCTGTTTGTGCAAATAAATTTTTGCTGAAGGTTGAAAATAAATTTACTACAGGTTATATAGGGAACTGATATATAGACTCAAATTACGGATTCTCTTTGCCTTAACCATTTCTGTTATTGCTAAACAAAGTGAAGTTAAATAGCTCTTCTATTTGGAAGTTAATTTTGAGATAACTTGCATCCAATAAAGTTTTGCTACATTGTTCAGTTAGTTTGAAATATTATGTAATTATCAGTGTAGTCAAGTTCAATACAGTTAAGGTGCCAATACAATTAGATGACAATGTAAAAGTACTTTATACTGTTAAAACAACTAAAAGTTCATTCACTTCATATAAAGAACAATAATTCTGCGCTTGTATTTCATAACCATGATCAATATTTCATTGTAGAGTAGTTGATGAGACACGAATTCATAGAGAGTATACAGTATTGCAGTCACATACACAACTGATTGCTCGAACTGAGACTTAATAAATATATAGAGTTTATGCAGTTGGGTAAGAAGCTTGCATTGCAATGCCACTGATTCCTTCATTAGCATCCACATCCTTTTGCATCCTTATATATCCTTCTTCACCCCAAACGGTTCCCCATGAGTTCTTCACCAGCCAATACTTTGTTCCATCAGCACTAAGTCCATAACCCACAACAGTGACATCATGATCCAACTAAGTGTCACAGCTACCAGTGAGGATACCACTTTGGTAAAACTGAAAATCAGAGCCACTGGCATCAATGGCTATAGAAACGGGTTCTGCAGTGCTTGCTCATTGTTGGCAGCGACATCCTCATAACCCATTATGGTAGCTGCATGGTTGGCTGCTTCATTTGCACTGCACGTTCCATCAACACCTTTGTAGGGGAATTGAGCTTCTGTGTTTAGTCCATGATTTTTTATGATGAATTTGAAGGCATCATCCATCAAACCACCCTCACAACCTTGGTCAACACCGTTTGTATCGCAATCAACCAGCTCTTGTTCAGTCAAAGAGATCAATTTTCCAGTGCTTATCTTATGGATTCCTTCCATTGCCGCGACAGCAGAAAATGCCCAACAACATCCTACAAGGTAATTTTGAAATATAGTTAGATGACAATTCAATTTTGACTTATCATATATATTCAATGAATTATCATATATTCCTTTCGTCTCAATTTAAGTGTCGTTTTAGAAATTTCACATGGATTAAGAAAGTCATTTAATGCTTCAATTTTTAAGAGAATTATTAGATAACTTTATTATAATCTAAAGCGACAAATAATTTGGAACAAGTTGAAAATGCTAAGGTGACAGATAAAGTGGAAAGGAGGGAGTACTTACCACACTGGCCTTGGTCCTTGACGGGTGTCACCACTCCTTTTTGTCTCCAATCCACTGCTGATGGAAATGTAGTCACATTTTTATACTTAAAAGTGGTTGTCTTTATGATTGAGGAGCACATATGGCCCTTGAACCTATTTCTGGATGCAGTGAACTCCTCATTTGTGAGGTCTGCAAATTGGTTAATGCCTAGCTTATAAGGTTTGTGCCCAGCATTGTTGAATGACTCTATGTAATTCACATTTTCCTTAAATATGTTGAAGTGCTTCTCCCTTTCATGAGCGTCCTTATAGACTTTGTCGTAGTTAGCCATCCATTGCTCATATCTCTCGTACATGGAGGCATCCTGGAGAGTGCGACATGTGACTTGAAAAGCCAAGAATCCTAAGCAGAAAATCAAGGCTAATGAAATATGTACTAAATGGTTTCTGGCCAGCATTGTAGCTAGTAGCTAGTGTAATAGTGGGATAAGTAATAACTAGTTGAGGTTGCTTACTGAAATGTGAGAAAGATGAGTTGTGATGGTACTCAAGATTACTTGTGATATTTACAGGAAAGTTCATGTTGAATTATAAACTGATCTTGTTGCTTTCAACTCAAAGCATACGACAGTTTTCTCTTCTACGTACCTTTAAGAATTTGGTGATTTAGACCTCAAGGCGCTCTGGACAAATTACTTGTCAAAAAATAACGTAGAGGATCGATATAGTTATAGGCTTATAGCATAATGCCAAGCATGGCTTCAAAACAAGCCTATTATACTTCAAAATAACCCCATAACCGAGTTAATTAATGTAATAATGAGATACAAATAAGTAAAATTGAATTAATCATAACCATCTGTATGTAAAACTGTGTTACAATAAAGTATTTTATACATTATACGTGCTTAAAACTATTTTGCATTATTATTCTCTTAATGGAAAAATGGTTAACTTTAATTAACTACTAGTAAATTGAGAGGATAATAACATATAATCAAACTAAATTAGTCTCTCTTTTTACTTTGGGCTGATTGGACCCTAACCCCCATTCCCATTCAAACTTCTTCAACTTCTTCTTTTCCTCTGTCACGTTGGTTTGTTTTTTTTTTTTTTTTTTTTTCCCTCTTCTTCAACCTCCATTAAGTACTAAGGTATGCTCTTCTTCTTTTACTCTCTTTGTTCGTTTTGTTTTTTTTATTTTTGCTCTGCTTTATTCTTTTCCTCTTTTCTGTCACGTTTTCTCTGTGCTTTTTTTTTTTTCTGTTTTGCTCGCTGGAGAAGGAGAGATCTTGGGGTAGGGTATGATTTAGGGGTTAATAGTTGTAGGTTTTTGCTATTCATGTGTTTGAATGCATTTTATTCAGTCTATGTTGTGTGCATTTTCCTTTTTTATTGATTATTATGTGCGTGCTGTGCTGAGTTCGTGCATTCCAATTTTTTTTTTTTTGGGTTTAGGGCTGACTCGCTGGGGGTCACCGAGCTGCATAAATTTAACAAGCTCGCTGGGGCCTCAGCAAGATGATGTTTTTTGTAAACTCGCTGACCCTGCAGCAAGCTTTGTTAAAATTTTGCAGCTCGCCCAGAGGTCAGTGAGCTATGCATTTTCATGTTATTTTCATTTTGATGGTTATCTAATTTCCATCCGACCATAATTTCTGTTTACAGTAATGTCGAGGACCAAAAATGCATCGGTAAGAGAGCGTATGACGGCGTCCAATCGGAGGAGACGGGCAGAAGACCGGGCTGGACTGTCATAACTCGTGAACTCCTCGTCCGATGAAGAGCAAGAGCAAGAACAAGAGGTGGGGTTGGTTGTTCATTAGTAAAGGTGACCCTTCCTTCAAAATAACTTGAACCTAATGGTTTGGGTCTTCCTCCGATGATCTAGCTATGTTGACATTTCCGATTATCCAAAGTCTGGGATAAATTGGAGGTGCTTTAGTGTACGGCAAAAATGTAGCACAACCCCTCATTTCAGAGCATAATGTAACAAGCACCACATAAAGTAACTAATGTTGGAAGTCAAGCTTTCCCAAGGACGTAATAGAGTTTTGCTAAAAGTTTTCTAGAAGAAGGTTTTGATGATAACAAACAAGCTCCTTCAAGCATCAAGTCATTCAAGCTCAAGGCTCAAGCAAATAGATTAAGTTTAGTTTTGCCCATAGGAATCGTTGTAAGGTCATGAAGTTTTAGTTTTCCAAGTTCATAAGGCCAAAATATTTTTCAAAGTTAAGGAGAAAAAAAGAACCTTTTGTGAAATCGTTTTAAGTTAGATTTTCAGCTAAAAATGTCTTTGAAAACCTATGGTTACATACTCTGCTTTAGAAAATTAATTTTATGAAAATAAGCAGAAATAATCGATTACCACCCATGGATAATCGATTACTATGTTTTTGAGTTGTGACTTGGGAATTTTAACTGAAAATAATCGATTACTGTTTTTGATAATCGATTACCTTCCTCTCAGTAAGTTGTTAATCGATTACTTTCTTTTAAATAATCGATTAGTTTCCTAAAAATGAATTTCACTGTTTTCACAGAAAGAAGATAATCGATTACCTCTGTCAAGTAATCGATTACCTTTACGTTTTATTGAAATCCGTGTCAGAATCAATCTTAAAAGTTTCCAGATTTGTTTTTACATAATTGATTCTGATTTGTTTTCAAAATTCGAATTTAAATATCTTTTTGAAATGATTCCTTATTTGTTTTAAGAATCAAATCTTTGATTTATTTTTTTAAATCTCTTTGATATATTTTTGATTTTAAAACTTATTCTTATTTTCATTCTGAAATCTTTTTTATTTGTTTTTTATTTTCAAAATAACTTTATTTATTTTAATTTCCAAAAACATTTCACGAATCCTAATTCTTTTACTCTGATCAGTTTTCACTTTCTTCTTCTTCTCTTCTCCTTGAACAAGTTCTTCATCGTTCATATTATTTTCTAAAGAGAAAATCCTTTGGCCTTTACGCTTGTGAATTAAAACTTCATTATCATTAGTGCTTACTTATTGTATCCGTGTTATTAAGAACACAACAAATTGTATCACTCTCACATTCATCATATTTCAACCTTAGAGGTAGGGAGTGAATCTCCTAGTAGAACGTGTGGCACGTTCTTAGGGTGAGGAACCCTTGAGTGACTTTTGAGGTCCTTAACGAACGGAGGTTCCTAGCAGTGTGCGGGGCGCTCTTGGTTGTAATTGGGTGTGGCTCAATTTCAAGGATATATAAAAGCTCAAGCGGGTCGCTTGGGGACTAGGCGTAGGTCTTTCGCTGGAAAGACTGAAACAGTATAAAATTGGTTTGTGTGTTCCTCTTCCCTATCTCTTTTATTTTCCGCATTATTTTTGATTAAATCGTTTCCGTGCTACTCTATTTATTTTAATCTATATTGCTTCGCCTTCACGCTCAAATAATTAATCTCTCCATGAAACAATTTTTTGAAATGTTCGAGTAATTTCCAATAAATTAATAAAACTCGATTCACCCCTCTCTCAAGGTTTGAGGTCGATTCTAACAACTAATTGATCGAAAGCCACAATTATCATCTCCTTTGACATGAACAATTTTCTCAATATGTTGTTGCATGCAAGAGGGGAATTTTTCTACAAAGGGAGAAATAATATATGGTTTTCGGACATTTTTGGAAGTGTTTTGAGAATTTTTTTGGGAAGACTTTTGGGAAGTTTTTTGGGAAGACCTTTGGGAAGTTGACTTTTGGGAAGTTTTCTTTTGGGAAGACATTTTTTGGGAGGACTCTTTCTCGACATATTGCCAACCCGAGGGGTCACGCTTTGTCGATCTTTCATGATTGCTAGTTGGACCTTTTGTCTTTGCTTTTTTATTCGGTGGCAACAAGGAGGTAGTAGCTGGATCCACAACCTCTCGAAGCTCACACGCTGACCCAGGCGTGAGCTACATGTAAATTTCATTAGCTCGCTTAGGGATTGTAACGCCCCAAAGTATTAAGTGGAATAAAAAAAATGTGGATTAATAAAAACCTTTTTCCAAAAGAGTGTGAAAACTAAAAGCATTGCTTAATAATATCATATTATATTACAAAACAGTCTGAGTGTAAATATAAGAATATAAAATTCCCAAAAATCCCTCTTTACACCCAGAGCATGGTCTTCACAACTTTATCCTTCAATAAGAGGATCCTGACAACAAGATGTCATCCAGGCTGTCTCTGCTAACGCTCCTTTAACTCTATCAGGAGAGACCTTTGACCTGTCATTCAAAAGAACCTACCACCACAGATGTGGTAGTATGGGAGTAAGTCACTTGTCATATCGCGTAAGCAGATTATATGATTGTTCAAACACAAGCATCACAGATATCATTTTAATGTAATGAATGCATGCTCAAGTGTCTTAGCAAACAATAAATAATATCATTAATCTTTCATGCAATGCATATGTACGTCTCTCAAAACATTCTTTTCATCACTTCCATAAAAACAACGCTCTGGGATGGGCAATCGTGCACTCGATGTTTCCACAACCTGTATAGCGGCCACACCGTTCTATACTGGAACCCCATCTACCACGATCCCAAAATGAACAAGGGGATGATCCCTGAACCATTGTCCACCAATAGTTCTAGGTCCTTGTCATTTCAACGTTGGCGGCCACACCGGTCCAACCGTCTCATATAGCGGCCACACCGTACTATATGGTTTCCCAATCCCGCATGCACCTCACTCATTTTACGATTCTCGTAACATCATGCATGAGATGCATATTCCATATATTAATTATCATCAATTCCATTATTAAGAATAATCATCATCACTATACACATGGCGGCCACACCGTTCCATGTCTTCATATAGCGGCCACACCGTACTATATGAAATCATACACATATGGCGGCCACACCGTTCCACATGTCTTCGTATAGCGGCCACACCGTATTATACGGAATCACACACATATGGCGGCTACACCGATCCACTTGTCTTCGTATAGCGGCCACACCGTACTATACGGAATCCTCTAAGCTCAATGATATCATACTGGAGCTATTCATTCAGGCTCACGACCTCATATCAAAGCTAATACAAGCTTCACGTATCCAAATTAGAGCAACACGCATCAACGCATTTGGATCGAAGCTATATAATCATCATGCATCATTATGCTCATATTATCATCATTATTCCTTTAAGAAATTATCCTCTGTGTCATCATGAGCATTATTAATCTAATGAAGGCATTATAATCACTCAACTATTCATACCTCATTAGTTAACTTGTCCAGATATCATACTCAGAGTATAGTTCATTAATCATATATAATCATCATACTCAAGTCATGATTTATTAGGCATATGCAATAATCATATACCACTCCTAATCTATTTACCATCTTCAAGTTTTAACTCAATGAAGACACTATCGAATCAATTAGAACAAAACCGTAGTCCTAATTAAAAAGGTAATTCTTAATAAATTAGATGAATAATGATTTACCCCTTTTTAACTTATTAACATCATGCTTAACTCATTTATAAACTAAAATAATTAATTAAGAAAAACCCTTAAGGATTATAAGAAAGCTAAATTAATTATTCTCTTGTCTCAGGTCCTAACCGGTTACAGAGCCTGCTAACCGGTTAGAGACAGCAGCGCCTGAGAGCAAACCATCCATTCTTAAACTTAAATCACTTTCAATCACAAGCTATTGTCTTTATAATCCTTATGCAGCATTTAGGACATTACTAAAGTGTGATTTAATTATATTAACAGTGAGTTATGACTCCAATAATTTAAGTTCAAGATAACCTCAAAGTCTTAGACCAAAATTAAAGGGCAACGTCTAGCTCACATCAACTTATTTCTTATTGTACCAACTTCTAATTCCAAACTATATATCAATTATAGCAATTTGGCCATGACCCTAAGGTTATAGTAAGGCTTAAGCATATCAAATTACATTCCACTAGTTCTAAGTTCATCAATCTAATTTGCAATTAAACTCTTTATCAAACCATAACAAATTTCATCTCTCCCTAGCTTATTTACTCCCCATGATTTGTTCCAATATTAGTCCAAGTCCAAGTAATAACTATTCTCAATGATTGCTATACCAACATAAGCAACTGATGCATACTGTCAGTCACTAACCGGTTAGAGAGCCCACTAACCGGTTAGTTTATGCAGTTTGACAGCATACTGCACTTTTTCTTGCTCAATTCCTTTCATAGTCTAATTATTACTTCTTGCCATCATTAGACAATCAACATATGGTATCTAATTACCACTTTACAGTAAGTAATTCAACCAAATCAAAGCATATATCATCAAATCAATTCATCAAACCATTCAATCACCCAAGTACATATTATGCATAACTCTTCACATATTCACAATTTAAAACATACTCTATAATATTCTCGTGCATTCATTTCTTTATTCATGGCATTAACTCAATTTTTTAGCATAGGAAACCAAGGATTGTATTGGCCTCCAAGCCAATCAATCTTGTCTTGGTTTCAATATCCATAATCCACACATATCATCACCCAAGTCATCAACCATAAATCCTAGCGATATGAATGAGATCTCCCATAGCTTAGACAAATTAGACAGCCCTTAAGCAAGCTCTAAGACTCCAAGAACAGCAGCCACAAGGGTAGCAGCAACAACACAGCAGCCACACCAGAAACAGAGCAAGGACAACACTAAACTCCTTTGATTTACAAGCTCTCACACTCACTAATTACAAGCTCGATGTGCAACAACTCAAGGCAAGTTGTATGCACGAATTTAAGGAGGAATTTGGGCAGAGTTTCAGCTCCGAAAACGAATGAAATTTGAGCCTAAACAGCAGCACCCAAAACCCCTATTTATAGAGGAGGAAAAGAGGGGAAATTGAGGGAAGAGTGGAGCAAATCGTTCCACCCAGCTTCTCCTCACACCACACACTTAATTGGAGGTGCTGAGGGGTGCTATGTGGCCTAAGGGAGAAGAAACCACGTTTTTAGCTCGAGATTTCGAGCAAAACCGACTTAATTTTCTGCAGATTCAGACACACTAACCGGTTACTGGTTTTACTAACCGGTTAGCCACTGCTAAAATCCAGAAATTCAAATATAATACACTGCTTTGCTCAAAAATTATTTTAAAAAGATTTATTTCTCAAAACAAAATTTCCACCGTTGGATGTTAAGATAAAATCATTAGAAACCTTGTCTAAAAATTTGAGTACGATCCAACGGTTAACGAAAGAGATACAGTCCAATCTTTACATGATATTTTACAAAAATATCACTTTTTACATATTTCATTTAAATCTTTCCTTGCCAAAGTTATTTTATTTCCAAAATATGCTTCCTTTTAATTTATTTTTCCAAAATGTTTCCCTTAAAATAATTTTCAATAATAAAATAATTGTTTATCCTTTTAAAAAAATGAGGGATGTTACAGGGGTCGGTCAGCGAGAGCTTTCAATTTACACACACGTTGACCCAGACGCGAGCTACCATGTAAATTTTATTACGTCGCTAATGGGTCAGCGAGATGTTTTAATTTACAAAATCGCTAACCCAGGAGCGAGCAGTTGATTTTTCATTGTTTAAGTGTAACTCGCTCCTGGGTAAGCGTATGCGTAAAATTTAGACTCTCACTGCACCGTCAGCAAGTTTGTTAATTTTATACATACGCTTCACCAACAGCGAGTTAAACTTAAACAATGAAAAATCAACCGCTCCCTCCAGGGTCAGCGAGTTTGTAAATTAAAACATCTCGTTGACCCATTAGCGAGCTAATAAAATTTGGCCAGGTCGCTTACCCCTACGCATACGACAGTACAAACAGTAAAAAAATACTTAAAATACGAAAAAAGGAACGAAAATTATGAAAAAAAAGTACCTTTATGAGCACGTAATGCTTACACGATGATGAGGTGGATAAAATATGATCAAAAGTCACAGTTTTTTGCTGAGAAGAAGAAGAAGAAGAAGAAGAAGAAGGGTTTAAGAGTTGCATGGGGTTTAAGGGAGGAAAAGGTTGATGGGTTTTAGAAGGTGGAAGGAAGTAGGAAGTGGAAAAGGGTAGTTTAAGTAACTCAGTTTTTAGTAAGGGTGTTTTTGGGTTTTGACAACAAAAGGGAGTCAAGTAATTAAATTGGGTGGTCAATATGTATCCAATAAAGTTGGAGGTAAATTTATTTTTTTTTTCTGTACTTTTTGATCAGTACCACAAGTGTCCCCAAGATGATTCTTAATACCAGGGAACCCTTTAGACTAATCCTGCACGAGGTCGCGTTCCTATGTCTCTCCCAGCGGGATGTGTTAACCGAGAATCAAACCTGATTCCCAAATTCTCAAGTTGGCAGGATAGCACCATTTGAGCCAACCCTCGTTGATAGTTGGAGGTAAAATTTTATACAGTTAATATATTTGGCACTTTCAATCAATAAAAAGTCCTATTGTTATAGTAAGAAAAAAACATGTTATTTATAACAAAAATCTTACAATTAATTATTATAGTGGTCTCAAATAGTACCTTTGTGGTTAGTTAGTTTGTGCCTTTGTGGCTGATATACCATGTGATATTATATACTCCTTCCGCTTCTATTTATCTGTTTTATTCCAAACAAAACACACCTTTAAGAAATTTAATCATTACTTAAATTTTCAATACATTAATTATATTTTTTTTCACTATACCCTTTCTCTTTCTATAATCATTAATTTTTCTCCACTACTTAGCTTACGTAAACCAAGATTTATTGAATAAAGGCAAACATGAAAAAAAAACATTTATTGCACTTTTGAAATTCTCAATGAGACAGATAAAAAGAAAAAAAAATCTCTCAAAATGAACAAATAATAAGGAATGGAGGGAGTAAGAGATTGGATTGCTAATGTTTTCACAAAGATAGAGTTACTTGGTTTCTTCGTGGGAATTATGGCAAAATCAATATTAGTTTTTTCTTTAAATTTTTTATTCCCAAGAGTAATTCGAATAAATTATTTTTTAAGACCTCGTCAATTCAAGTGTATACAGTTATTGAGAAGTGATTGTCACATCCTAGAAAGCATTAACCATTGGAGATCTTATATATCATATGATCACTTTTGTGACGTTAAATACTTTTAAATTCAGTGTACTTATGTACGTTTCAATTAAATTTTTATATGATAAATTATTTTTAATTTTTTTATAAATTATATTATTGTGATTAATTATTTTTTATTCCTATTTTTCTAACATTTTGCACTAAATTGAGTTACTTTTATTTATGAAACCCAAACATGGCAATACTTTAAAGTTTAAAAAATAGCTTTTCTTCGGTCTGCAATAAACTACTACTTCCGTCCCTAATTATAATGCCCTTTTGGAAGATTTCACGTCCATTAAGAAAGTGGAATAATTTAGTTAATTGTATTGGAAATGTGAACTTTTGATATGTATTTTCAAAATTATCCCTATTAATATCATTGGGAATCTAAAAAATGTTAAATGAATAGGGGTGTTTGTGAAAAAAAAAAAATTAATGCAGAGGACCTTATAATTAGTGACGGAGGGAGTATTAGAAACAGAAATCTGCCAGGTTTTTAATTTTCTGATCGTGATACGTTCCTATCCTGAAGTTATTGCCCAAATTAATGAATGGCCATGATGACCATATTATACAGTATCTGTCAAATTTTATTTTTTGTTTTACAACAATTTATTATAGCAGTATCAAAGTTTTACGATTTTCTCTCCTTTTTTTTAAAAAAAATAATAATAAAATTTTGATTTGTTGTTCTTTCTTTTTTAATAAGGAAGTTGTCAGTTTCAAAAAAATAAATAAATAAATAAGGAAGTTGTCAAGTTTTAATGTATAAAGTTGTTCTATATACTTATATATACGAAGGAGATTCTATTATCATCCATGTTTCCATATTCCCATTTGTCAAATAAATCATTCGATTATCTAAAATTGTGAGAAAAAGAAAAAGAAATAATTTATTATCCAGTTGCCTAAAAAAGTCGGCCGGGTAGTACTTCGGGAACCGGATGGGCAACAAAAAAAAAAAGAAGTCGCATGTGTGTAAAAAAATATGATTATTGATAAAAAATTTTGTATCCGCAGATTCAAAGTATATTAGTTGAACCACAAAAAATAGGAAGCCCAGACACCCGATTTCGACCATACAAAAATTATGCCGAAAGAGACACCATTTTTCATGATTTTTATATTTTAATTTAATTAATCTTCAATTATCCATCAAAGACATCTTTGTGAGCATGAAAATACAAAGCACGTAATTCTAACCAAAGTTCCAGACACCTATACACCATCACATGCATTCACCTAACACCAGGGGTCCAATTTATTGAGAGAATGGAAGAAAAAACTTAAGTCTTTCATTTCTGTATATTAATGTACATTAATTAAACCAAACCCCAAAAAGCTCACACTCAATGAGAAACTATTTGCATTTTCTTTCACCCCTGCTCTTGCCTTTCCTATTTTTCAGTGTTTTATGTCTAGTTCAAACAAAATCCATAATTGAACCATGTACCTCCTCATACTCATGCCCCTCTCTTCTCTCTTACCTTTTACCTTGGGACTCCAAGCTCTCTGAAATTGCAACTCGTTTCAATGTCAATGTTTCTGATATCTTAGCTGCAAACTCTGTCTCTCCAATAACACCAACATCATATGCTGCCAATCAAATCCAAAGAGCAAAATCACTAGTGAAAATTCCAATTCCATGTCCTTGTGTTGATGGCATAAGAAGATCAGTGTCAACAGTTTACAATGTTCAACCAGCTGATACACTTGCGTCAATTTCAGATAGTTATGGTGGGCTAGTTAGTGCTGAACAAATTAAGAGTGTGAATAGCATCAATGCTACAAACCCTTTGGTTAATGGAGGCAGAATTGTTATACCATTGCCATGCACATGTTTGAACAATGTGAACAATGGTGGAACTGTGATTTATATGTCATATGTGGTGCAGAAAGGGGAGAGCCTAGGAAACCTAGCAACAGTTTATGGAACAACTGTTTCAGATTTGGAAACTGTGAATGGGCTTGGCCAAGATGCAGTTGACCCTGGAGACATACTTGCTGTTCCTATTGCAGGTTGGTATATCAAATAAAATCACTGCGGTAGCCCCAGTAAGTTTATTAGCACTATTGTTTGTACTTTCTATTACTTCAAATTGTTACTTTTTGTAGCTACATTTTAAGACATCTTAATGAGCAATTGAACACAGGCAAACGTTACTTCCTCCGGTTTCAAATATAAGCAAATAAAAATATTTTATTAGTGATCTCAAATATAAGCAAAATTTAACTAACTTTCTATTTTCAATACAAATATTCCTAAAATATCTTTAAAAAGTGGTTGTAGCATTTAATTTTTGTTTCATTCTCAATTAATATTTCTTAAAGTAGTTTATTTTTTTATGAACTCGAGAAAATTAAATACATTCAACTAACTTTTTTAATATATGTGAAATTAGTTTTTTTCTTATATATGAGACCGGAGGGAGTACTCGATAAGAAGCCAAAAAAATAAAAAATTATGGAAAAATTGTAGTTTTTTGTATTCCGAAACATAAAAGAATGTGCACCTATGATTGTTTTTTCAATACTAGAAACCTTAATAAATGTCCTTATGGCACTTGTTAGCGAGTGCCTCGAACATATTGTCAATTTAAAACCAATAACTGAAAGATTATGGATTTGATTTCAGTGTCCTATATTTTTGTTACAGTGGTATACTACTTTGTTAAGGTACAGGATTTCGGCGTCCTATATTTTTGTAGTTGTTTTGATGTTAAGGGAAAAACAAATCTCATGAGGGCAAAAGGAAAGGAAAAACAAAACAAAACTCGCCTCCAAACCCAAAAGCTAGATGGGGTATTTTCAGCAAAATTAGTTTTTTTTTTGTTTACATGGGAAATTAGTTTGTATTGTGAAATTATAATATGTATGTGTGGGTTTTTACTTTTTACTTTAGTTGTGAAGCTAGGTGAGTTTGAGTTTGAAGCATGAGTTTGTCTTGATCGAAAAGTATGAAGTTTGATCTAGGTTTATAGCTCATTTAAATTTAATTATATTTTTCTTCATCAAATTTTCCCTTTTTTTTTAAATTTAATATTGTAACGTTTTCAAACATCTCTATACTGAAAAATGAAAATAAAAAAAATATAAGAGAAAATGGTAATGCACGACAGTTTTTTAATTTAAAATGAAGTTTTTTACATCATCGGTGCATCATTCACCATTTATCAGCTTCTGGTAGTTAACTTTTATATTAAAGTAATACGAATAGTGGATAATGGACTGATGGTGTAAAAAACTTTACACTGTCAATGCATACTCATTAATCTCAAAATATAAATGAGAATAAGTCATAATACATGAAATAAACAATTCATAATTTCCGGGTATTAAGAATAAATTTTTAAGCAAGTTTTAATTCTAAAAAAATTCAATATATTCCTCAATAAACGTAGAAATTATAAAGCATACTAAAGTTTCACAAAGTGAAACAATATTCTTTCCTATCCAAAAATATTTTTTTTATAGGTAATTTGAAAAAAAATTCATTATCACCAGCAAAATTCAAATACAAATTAAACTAAAGCTCAACTTATTCTCCTTACCACCTTTTAGGAAGGATTCAAAAGAAATAAGAAGGTCAAAAACTAATTACAATTACCAAAATTAAGCTTAAAAAACCTATCCATCAAAATCAACTCTAGGAAAACAGAACTTGAATACTCACCTATAGGAACAATACTTTTGGATCAGAAAAATGAAAAAGTAAAAATGACTCAGGCAATACGCGTACAGAAACTATTCATGAGCTATTAGCTTTAGTTTGACTCATTTAAATAATCAAGCTTAAATTTATCTGTTTAACTGAACATGCCAACTTTATTGAATATTTAACTAGTTCAATTGTTGCTAAGACGAGACCAGAGGGGTTTCCTTCTATGTAATAATCCTCTGTGGTGGTGTGCTTCGAATGAATAAAACCTTTTTATCTCTTGGGGAAAAAGTTTATTAAAGTTAGTTATTTGAAAAATGAAAGAAAGATGACACAGACAGAACCCCAATTTAAGGAAGAATAATACTGTTTGCACTGGACTACAGATAGTAGATCTTATACTTCCCTGCTTCATCAATAAATTTTAGTTTTATCCAAAAAAAAAAAAAAGGAAGAATAATACTCACAAATTGTACAAGAATAATACTGACAAATTTTATAAGATTTTTTTTTTATAAATGTATAGATGGTTTGTGTTTCATTATGCAAGAAAAACCATCTCTACAAAATAATGAAAGAAAACCATCTCTGCATCTAAAATTCCATGCCTGGTACTCTGGTAGTATAGATGGTTTATGTTTCAACTATGGGATTTTTGCTTTTTGAATAAGATATAACGATTAATTAGATACACATGAACATATATAATCTTCTGAAGACTTCTACCATCCTTTGCAGCATGTTCATCAGCAACTCTGAATTGGTACAATGAGAGTCTAATAGTCCCAAATGGCTCATATGCTCTAACTGCCAGCAATTGCATCAAATGCTCTTGTGCACCAATTGATCTCAAGTAAGCTACTACATTGATTATTGTTACATCTATCCGTACACAAAATTTAGCATTTTATTTAAATTACCAAACTTTTGTCTACATATGGAAGTGGCTTGATAAAATAAGCTAAGATTTCTTACTCTCTTACTTTAACTAGGTTGCAATGTACTCCTTCTGGATTGGATGTGCCCTGCTATAATTTACATTGCAAAGGATCCAATCTTCTTATTGGAGATGAACATGTAGATCATTCAAAAACTGGTTGCAATGTGAGCCAGTGTGTTTACCGTGGCCATAGGGGTGGTAAAATTTTGAGTAGGTAAGCAAAATTGAAAGCGCAGAATAATAGGATAAGAGACATGTAGACAAATGCAATTTGAAACCAGCATATGCTAAAATTATTAATATTTCAGCCATACTATAATTCCATTTGCCACTAAGAATAAGTTGTTACAATTTTTAAGCCTTCAATTTTTGTTGTTGACCTTTCTTTGAGGTTATCTTTCTAACTAAAGATTTATGTTTTGATTTTTGCAGTATGATAAACTCCTCTTACCTACGGTGCCCGGGTAATTATTACTAAACATTATCACCTTCATAGCAATAGTAGCCAATAGGTGCTCCAGGTTAATATTTTTGATAATGACTATATAAAAGTATTAAATTGGTTTTTTAAGTTAATTTTTTATCTCAAGTTGGTCCGTAAATTTTTTCCTTTTTCCGTTTCATTTTAGTCATATTTTATAGGTTTTTTCTTACAACTTTATCAATTATTAACCAAAATTCATGTTATTAAAGTCAAAATGAAAAAATTTATGAAATCCCTATATATGTTATTCTTTTTTTTCTTCTTGAAATTGAACAATTAATAATGGATTTTGGGTTACAAAACTAACAAAAAAAACAACTTATATTTCAATCTTGAAAACAAAAAATAATTCAAAAGTTCAATTTGACAAAAAAAAATTCAGAACTTTAAAATTAAAAAATTAGTAATTTTGCCTACAAAGTATGTATTCTGACATGCTACTCTTTTGTTTATTTGATGCAGATAATCAAAGTTACGGTGGAGCACCATCTTGGCCTTCCTCCTACCCATTAGTTATGTCTCCAAGCCCATCTCCTTTGCCATCTTCTGGTG
Organism: Crotalaria pallida; assembly: GCA_037953625.1. NCBI lineage: Eukaryota > Viridiplantae > Streptophyta > Magnoliopsida > Fabales > Fabaceae > Crotalaria > Crotalaria pallida. Next base: position 97,531,738 of record CM075655.1, read on the forward strand.
GTGCTACGAGGAGCAGTGCCTCCAGCATAAGGCGGCTTGGTCAATTTTCATTTATCCATGTGTTGTTGCCAAAACTAATCCTTTATTTATTCATGTGATTAAGATTAGATAGATAAGAATAAGTCATATTATCTTGTATTCAATTCAACCTCATCCCCTCCTTTATTTGAGAAGATAACAATTTCATTATGTAATGGTACTAGTAGTAGCAAATTAATTATCGTGAACTAGTGTAACACGGATACTATCATCAATTCGATCTTCTTTACGTTACAATTTCATTGTTAGCTATTGTTTCTCGGTATTGATATGGACTAAATTGTCACTTTAGTCCCTGAATTTATATAACACTTTCACTCTAGTTCCTGAAATTAACAAAATTGCTTTTAGGTCCCTGACTTTGTAAAAAGTCATTCACTTTAGTCCCTGAAATTAACAAAATTGCTTTTAGGTCCCTGACTTTGTAAAAAGTCATTCACTTTAGTCCCTGGAATTAACAAAATTGTTTTTAGGTCCCTAACTTTGTAAAAAGTTATTCGGTTTAGTCCCTGCCCCTAACCTCCGTTAACGTACGTTAACAGAATGATGATGTGACTGTTTGGGGGCATTAAACCACATCGTTTTTGCACAAGAGGCAGATGTTGTTTCTAATCCTAATGTAGTTGCTAATGATGTTACTGCACCTGTAGCTACTAATGTTGTTGCTCCTCATTTAGATGCTATAGATATGTCACAAACACGGTCATCACAAGATTTTTCCCAACCAGAACCTCCAAATGAAGTGGCTGCATCATCTAGTGTTAGGGCTAAACTACCTATCAGGCCAAGATCAGCTGCACCAGTCCCAAGATCAACTGCACCAGTCCCATCTAATACAGAAGCATCGTCAATGGTGTTTATGCCCACGCATGGTTTTAAAGAACCTAAAAACTCTTCTGGACCATCTTCACCATCAGCTTTAGGATTTAAAAGATGAAGAAATTAGTTTTTGGTTGTGCTTTGCCCACATTTTGGCCTCTTTTGCAAAAATGATGTGGTTTAATGCCCCAAACAGCCACATCATCATTCTATTAACGTACGTTGATGGGGGTTAGAGGCAGAGACTAAAGTGAATGACTTTTTACAAAATTAGGGACCTAAAAGCAATTTTGTTAATTTCAGGGACTAAAGTGAATGACATTTTACAAAGTCAAGGACCTAAAAGCAATTTTGTTAATTTCAGGGACTAAACTGAATGACTTCAGGGACTAAACTGAATGACTTTTTACAAAGTCAGGGACCTAAAAGCAATTTTGTTAATTTCAAGGACTAAAGTAAAAGTGTTGTGTAAATTCAGGGACTAAAGTGACAGTTTAGTCTATTGATATGAGATATAAACTTGTAGCGTTTTAGATACAATAGAAATAGTTGTCACTTGACTATCTCTTTTGACAACTAATCTTAACTTTCAATTTGGTTAACTAATTTTTTTTATATAGGAGATTAAAACATTTAAAGTTGAATCATGTATTTGGTCTCTTACCTTATTTTTAAATATTAAATTGGTTTTTTACTTTTTTTTTTGGTACCATATTGGTTTCTGGTGTTTCTTTTTACTATTAAATTGGTCCCTAAGTCACTGTTCATTATCTTACGTGTCAACATCATATTGGTCCACGTTTGCATTGTTGAAGAGAAAAGTGAGATGTGTGCATATCATATTGATCCACATAGGATATATAGTTATTCATGGACCAAATTGATAGTGAAAAGAAACGTGAGGGACCAATATGAAACAAAAAAATGTAAAGGACCAAATTAATAGTGAAAAATAAGATAAGAAAACAAACGAACAGTGTACCCAACATTTAAAATATTCAAAAATTATATATCCATCTCTATGTCAAAACCAATTTCTGTCATAATCACCCCCGTTTCTTTTCAGCGCCGCTATGCCATCACGTGTGAACCATCATTTGACAAGATTTGATCAAGAAGAAGATCATTTATTTTGATTTTGAATATTTAAACTTTTGCTTTGAAGTTTGAAATAAAACAAACAAGAGAGGAAAGTTCATCCAATTTCGTTTTAGGTGTAAGAAAAGTAGTCCAAATTAACTTGGTGCATTTCGAAGTTTGATATAGGTTTCAAAATTCAAATGTTTTTGGAAAGCAAAAATAACTATATTTATAAAGCTCTTTTTTTTTCCTAGTTTTCATGTTTAATCATATTTGTTCATGTCTTCTCTTCATTGATATTCAAAATATCATTTGCTTATTTTTTATTGTGATGTTTGAAATATCTGATGGTCAAATTCTATGTTCTCTCCCATGTGAGCACCTCTGTAATATTTTACTATTTTCTCTATACAATTTTTTTGGAGTGAAGTCAATTTTATTAGAGACTTTTTCTTTTTGGCCCCCCACCAATTACTCTTTGACCCCCACCAACTGAAACAAGTCGGACGATTCTTTCCGCTTGAAACAAGGCGGAAACAAAATAAAACAATTTGGCCCCTATTACCGACTTTATGGAGGCGGAAGATGATTTCTGATTTTCAAAAGGCGGAAACTATTTTAATTTACTACCGATCTGCATAAGGCGGAAGAATTACTGACTATTTAAAAGCGGAAATACTTCCGCTTTTTAAGGAGCGGAACAATTAAAATGTTGAAATTCCAAAAATACCCCTTTGTGATCCTTCCACCTCCCTTTTGTACGTGAATGAACGGAGGGGAAATTTTGGTATTATAACAAATTTTTAATGTTTCCGCCTCATGAAAGACGGAATACTCTATTTTATTTACGACTTTGGAAAGGCGGAAGATAATACGACTTGCATAAGGCGGAAATTGATTTATTTTGTTTCTGCCTTGTTTCAAACGGAAAGAATCTTCCTACTTGTTTCAGGCGATAAATAACAAAAAAGGGCCAAAGAGTAATGTGTGGGAGCCAAAAAGAAAAAGTCTTCTTAGAAGGCAAAAGCCTCAATAGCAGCTAATGACGCGATGTCTAGGATAGACTGTAGTAAAGATTTTACATTACTATGCCAAATCTCATTACCTTCGTTGCTTTCAACAAAAGCATCTATTTGAATAAAGCCCCCCAACAACATCAATGTATCGAAATGAAAATGCATCCATGGAGGATGACATCAAGATAAGATCCACTGTGTTTCTTACTGTGCTAGGCTTCAACTAGCTAGCTGCAGGCAATCAGTCAGTGTAGGATATTCCTTCTACCAATGGCGGAGGATCTCAAGGTGGGAGCACTTGCTCCCCTGAGTTTTGTAAAGTGTGTGTATATATATATATATATATATTATTTGCATTACATATCATTGCTTAGTAATTGGCATGGCTTTGAAGTTGATATATATGCCGAGTTACAGGTTCAAGTTTGGCCTTTTGTCTCATTGAAACTATATGTAAATTTTTAACTATAAATACACAAAATTTAACTCACCATCATTTTTTGTTTCCTTGAGAGTTTAGACATTATTCACTATTGCACCCCTTGCATTTTTAGTCAAGCTTAACCATTGCCTTATGATATCATCGGTTCCTTCGCATCATATAAGAGGTTTGGTGCTGCTGCTAGAAAACCACCCCTTGGTCTATAATAAGCATGTCTGCAACAGTGCCTACTCATGCAATTTGATGCATCAATATGAACAAAAAAGGCATCATGACACTACAAGAATTTTCTCGGACAGCTACGGAATTTTGCTAGGGAATTATTCCATATCAATTCTATAGCAATTCAGCTACGGATTAGATACGAAAATAATTTCCGTGATTAGTTTTCAATAATATTAAAACCATTTATTATCATAAAAACAACTATGGAACAACTACGACTTAACTAGAGAATATTGTTAATTATATTATATTCCGTAGCAGATTAGTTTGCTAGGAAATATTCCGTAGCTGCTTTAAATTTTTTTTGTTTTATTACATTTCTCTAATTTTTTTCTTGCCCCGCTAATTTTTTTCACTCTCCCGCTCCTGTCACTCATTTTCCTACTTCTCCCATGTATGTTGCCTCTCCCTCTTCCTTCCCTAGTAACTCCTTCCTCCCTCCTCTTCCTTCCCTTACTAATACAGTAACTCTCTCCCTCTTCTTTATCTCACCGCCGGCCACTTCCCTCTTCTCATCACTTTCTCCGCCGGCCACCTCACTCCTTCACTATCACCTCATCCTTCCTTCCTTCCCTGCTTCCAATCATTTAATTTCAATTAGAACCCTAAATTCGAACCCTGAATTCTTGGTTTTTCTCTCTCTTATGGTAGGAAGAAGATCAATCAGCGGCAACAGCAGCAAGAGGAGGAGGGGGAGGATGAGCGCTGTGAACATAACGAACGTGACGGTGCTGGATAACCCTGCTTCCTTCCTCAATCCCTTTCAGTTCGAGATCTCCTACGAGTGTCTCATCCCTCTCAATGACGGTACTCTCTCTTTCTCACTCTCTCTTTAGGGTTTTCCTTCTATTTCCCTCTTTCTTTCTTTCTTTATTACTCAATCACTCCAATCCATTTCTATTCAATTTTATTTATTTTTTAATTAATAATAATCAGTAATTTCTTACTTTATTAGATTTTTGCAGATATATACATATTCATTCATTGACTTGAGAGAATACAGATTTGTTTATTTGTTTGTTGGAAGATGAGTATATAGAACCATGTGGTGATGGCTCATAAACCTACCAACGTCACCCACTCTTGTGTTGGCAACTTCACTAGCCCTCACGACCTCAATCTCATTCTCGTGTAACTCACTCTCTCTCTCTCTAACTTAGGTTTCTTTCTCCTTTTCATTTTTCATTTTAATAATTTCTTTCATTTCTGATGAATGATTAATCATGTGTTTCTTTATTCCTTATTTTCATTCATATACACAGAAAACCAATGACTATTTCTATTTGCTGAGATTAATGATCTGATATTTGATACTCCATGTTACAATTTTGATTTCATGTTTTAATTCTGAAGTATCATGTTGTCACTCTAATATGAATGGTGAATTTATGATTTTTTTTTAATTTTATCTCATTTTTTGTGCAAAGTTTGTAGGAATGGAGTGTCAAGAAACAACTATTGGAATGATTGGGAAATGGACAATTAATAATTTTTCTAAGTTAAACTCAGAGAAGGTCTACTCTGATACTTTCATCATTGGCGGCTACCCATGGTACTTTGATGAATTCCCACCCAACTGTTACTTTGTTAGGTTGTAATATTGCAGTTTTCGTAGATTCCTCTTGATTGAACAATCATAATTGATGGTTGTTATGTTGCAGTTTTAGTAAATTCTACTTATTGTGGTTGTGACTGCATTTTTTTTTCTCATGAGATAACCAAAATCATATCTGCAATTAAAACATGCATTATACGATTACTCAATTGTTTAAAATTTATAGCAAATGGAAGGCATTCAGATTATTCTAACACATATAACATGGAAAACACTCTTCTTTTAAGTGGTAATCAAGTAGGGCAACACTACTTATTTATGTGCAGCAGTATTATATCTTTTCTTGAAACTTTGACAATGACATGCATGCTTATTAGTTACCTTCTTACCTTTATTCTTCTCTATACTTAGAAGCTAGCCTAGAGATTGGTGTTTAGCTTTTGCATTAGTCTATAACAGGGAGTTTCTAAAAATTAGAGTCCAAGTGTAAGAGGTAGAATTCAGTTTTATATCTTTCTCCATTTCTTGTTTGGTTTAAGATAACTGATGCAGAATGGTTAACCTTTGCCCCTTCCTCATTTTCTTATTACCAATTCGTCGGCTTTTTCTGATTCAAATTCTGCAGTAACATCTCCATCTGTACCAAGGAGTCCAGCTAGAGCAGATAATCCAATGAGCCTTGGTTGATGTTGAAAAACATGGATTTGAACTATAACCAGAATTGAACTGAAGTTCTGTAACAAACATGGAAGTTCATGAGAATACTAGAGAACCATTGTTGAAGAAGAGCAAGTATTATGACAATTGCCCTAGTTGTAAGGTGGATCAAGCCAAAGAACTGAACCATGGTCTATCCATTCTAAATCTTTCCATTGTATGGATGATGGTGTTATGTGCCAGTAAGCATGTGAACTCTATTTTTCACTTCTGGACAAATTGCTTGTATCAATATTCATATTAGTGTGGTGTTTTTGAGTGATAAGTTTGTTGTTCTGTTTTGACAATTTATGTGAGGATTATATTTAAATGACAAGCTTGTATGGGTTTAGTTTTCCTTGCAAGTTCTAAACCTTTGCATGAAGTCAGTCTTGATGTTATTGTGATGTTATTACTACACCTATAACTGATTAGCACTCATTTAGCAGTAGCAGACAAGTCTTAACTATGCATTATAACTTTGCTCTTGAACATGTATTAGACGAGGTGGTTTTTCTAATCACAGAATAGAAGGGAGACTTAACTATGCATGATAACTTTGCTCTTCAACAAAGTTATTGTAACTGATGTAGGCTGTGTTTGCTTATTGATTGATTGTTTGCCCATCGTTACCCTCTTATAATTTCTCTATTGCAAAGAATTGTTTGTGTATGTTTCTCTGATAATTTGTATATTTAGGGACCAGCTAATCTTGTCCGAGATTATACCTGCTGGCAGCGCGAGCATGAGTGGCGGCAAGATATTGCAGTTGTTACAAAGTGGCTATCTGGGGTGTCACCGGTACATGTTTAACTAGTCTCCTACTGATGTACTGTTCAAATTTTTTGTTCATTTCTTTTATAAAGTCTTGCAAACATTTTATTTCTCTAACTTTTCCTTTGAACTTGTATTGTTGTTCAAGAGATGTTGTTTAAATAATTTTCTTTTGATATAATGAGCAAATAGTTCAGCATCTGCATATTATCATTCATCAGACCATAGTTTCAAAATGTTATCCTGTAATATGGATCCCTTTTTTGCAAGTAGATCTTAAGCAGTGACATGAGACTATCAGCACTATTCTTTTACTTATCCTTAAATTGAACATATGAGAGCATTGTTGTTTCGTTCCTCTTGTCATCATTTCCTCTCTTCTGATTTGTCTTTAACTTGTGCTATTGATTCTTCCATTCCTCCTCCATACAGTTGATCCCATGAATGGTTTATAAAGCTGATCTATAAGGGCTTCTTTATCATTCTTTCATAAGAATGTTTCTTGATTTAATGTGTTTCCTTTGATTAATTTTTCATCATGTCTATTCGATCAAGCGTAAGGAATTTCTATTGTTGATATTTATAATGTGTACATCTTACGATTATGAGCACTTGTGCAGATATCTTAAACTTATGATTATCAGCACTTGCACAGCTTTATGCATTATAAAGTTCTATGTTTGTCTAATCGATACATGCAACTATTTTGATTTCAGCTAGATGGCCCAATTTTCTGCGTCTGTTCTATGTTCTCATGGGGCTTAGTTCAACTTCATTGGTCCCAGTTTTGTGAACACTAATTTCGCAATGAGGAGCACAAATTTTGATTGTGGTTTAAAATTTTATTTTCTTCTCCTTGATGTTTTTGCGAAGAGTTGATTTGATCGTGTTTAATCACTTCATATGGGAATGCCTAATTTTGGCTTGTTGGCTATTGAGAAACATCTGTATTTGGCATTAGATTGTATTAATATTTTTCTGAACATCTGTATTGAGAAACATCTGTATTTAATATTTTTGGCTTGTTGGCTATTGATCTTGATGTTGTCTTACAAGTTATGGGTTTCTAGATTGTTGAACCTCATGTTTGTCTTGTTCTCCTATGTCGTGTGGTGTAAGATATTGCTCCTATTGAACTATTAAAATGGTAAAATATTATAGAGCTATTAAATCCAAAGAGAAAAATAAAATATTTGCTTGTAATTGCATATCCATAGAATAATAGCTTTAGAAAAACTAAAGAATTGCAAGCAGATATGGAATCTCTACTGAATAGCTAGGAAACAGAACTAGAGAATTGGAATTGGTACAAAATTGCAATCCAATGCAATGATGCTAAAGAATAGCAAGCAATCAACTAGGAAAAAAATGTAAAAAATTGCTATGGAATTGTAACAGAATTGCAATGCAATACAGTTAAGGAATAGCAACAGAACAGCTAGGAAAAATAGGTACCGAATAGCTTCGCATTTGCTAGGGATTAAGGGTTATCTTTTATGCATAGCTAGGAAATAGATACAACTTTGCTACGGATTGTGAAAATACGGGGTACGGATTAGCTACCGAATATTTCTAGCAGAATAGCTATGGAAATATACTTTTTTGAGAAATTAATTTGCTACCATATTGCGACGGATTAGCTACAAATATTCTTTAATTAGCTTTGGAATAGCTACGGTAATATTTGGTAGCTAATTAGCAACCTGATTTATGCTATGCACCGTGTTGTAGCTGTTCCGAGGCAATTCCGTAGTTATGACTAGTTTGCTAGACAACAGCAACGGAATTGCTACGCAATTTTATGTAGCTGTCCGGGAAAATTCTTGTACTGTGATGAGGATTCTTATTAGAATGGATTGTTAAGCGAGTCTACGATGCTTGAGTAGGTAGTGCCACTACAACAAATTCGTTTTTTAGTGCCCGCAAATTTAAGTCGCTAAATAGAGATTTTCGGTTATTAAAACCATTAGTGACCGAATTGGTGACCACCCAAGCGAGGTTGCAAAAAACGGCATCACAAAGAATCACACATAAATTGTGCCGCTAATTAGTAACTGAATAATCTGGTCAGTGCCAATTAACATTTTGTTGTTAAAGTGGTGATCCAAATAGAAATGGGACTGATTTAGTGATGCATGGATTTATGAAATTTAGTGACTAAGCTATTCCGTCACTTATTAGCGACAAAATATTTTGGTCACAAATAAACGGTGCAAAATTCGTTTATGTTTCTATCACTATTTTGTGGCTTCATGTATTGGTAACTAATTTTGTCATTGTTTTAGTCACAAAATATGTAGCTACACTACGCTAATTTCATCGTTGTTTCGGTCGCGCAAAACTTATTGCCTATGTTAACTTCGTCTTGTTTCAATTGCTAATGGATATATACCAAAATTTGCACCACAAAAATTTGTAAAAATCAATGAAGAATAATTAAGATAAAATTAAACATCCATTCTCAACAACATTCAATGTTCTCAAAACCCAACCCCAAACTAACTACATTTTCGCATGATATACGACAACTCCACCCATAAATTGTCCAAACATACGTAACTTTAGATTTTCTACCATACAATAAACCAAATACATATCAATATGAATACCCCTATGTATTAAGTTGTTTAACTTATTCTATAAAATGAAATATGTGTAATATAAATATCAATGTTTAAGTAACGAACTTTCATTTTAGGTAAGTGTTAAAGCCACGTTTCCAATGTACAGGCAAAGAAGAACATTCTTAAAACGTAATGGCATAGGCTCACGCCTTTGTTTAAAATCATAATTATACTTCCTTGTACAAGACATACAAATGTGAGATATTTTCTTAATTATAACCGCAAATCAATCACCTAGCTGATCATTAGAAGTTCATGAATGATAACAATAACAATTGATAGTGAATCTATTTGTACAACACATAATTGAAGATGCAATTTAGGTACTGCCAATAAAAATGTAATGAAAAATTTAAGCCTAACAATTGTTTTTTATAAAGCTAAATAATTTTTTCCTTTACTATGTCAGCTATGCTGAAGTAAAGATATCGGCATTTCTAGGTCCCTTACCTCTCTCTAGACCACGTACCATCGTGACAATATTGTAATTAATCCCTCCATGTGAGAAACCAAGGCTAAATCAACATATTTATTTATAATTGTAGAATTTTATGATGATTGAATATAATTGTAGAATTTCATGATGATTGAAATTTCAAGGCAAGGTTAAAGCAAGTTATACAGGTAACTTTGATTTTGGAGTAATGCTCAATGACATCGTCTAACAACTAGGCCATCAAATTATGGAGACCTTAAAAAAAACATTGAATTATGCATTGTCCATAACAAAACATCTGATCTGTGTCCATATGCAGCATGATGATATAAGCTTCATAGCTATTCCTTCAAATAATTTCGTCGTGCAATTGAGTTGTTAATTTTTAAAGTAACTTAGTTTACATACTTATCGCCACGTTTTAATTTTAATATTGTCTCGAAAAAAAGAGCAAGTGTCTGAATAACCATACAGTAAAACACGGCTTCTTTCGGCTAAGGTATCATGAAGTCAAGTTTTACGAAAGATTTTAAAGCCTTCGAATTCATGTCGTATGACTTTTACATCGTCCATACATCGATAGGAAAACAGGACAGTGTGAAGTTGTGATTGAAGCATCAGTAAGCCAAGCAATATATATATATATATATATATATATATATATATATATATATATATTTTAAGGTCCCTTATATACTCTAGACAAAAATTCACACCTTTACTAATTTAAGTCAGTTAGCCATTTGCAGATGGAATCTGCAAAACAGCAAGATGTATAAAGCAATTGATATTAACATTCACAATAAATAAAATTTTATTAACTTTAAGTCACAAAGCACATCACCAACTATCAATAGTCAATACCAAAAACCTAGACAATGTAAATATCAAAGTATTAAAAAGTGAGAGAAATAGAAACATTTTTGAAAAAAAATCAGAAATAAAAATAAAAATAATTAGGAATTCTAATTAGGTAAACTCTAACTTCAAAACAACCATGAATGAAAGAGTACCAAATAAAAATAAAATTAGAAAATAAAAATAAAGAATAGAATGTGATGTGAGTAATTGAAAAAGGAAATGAATGTGAAAACAAACCTCGATGTGAATACGGGAGAAATTCGAGAACGATAGTGAGTGAGTGGATCGATGGTAGAGCAGTGTAGTGAGTGACGGGAGCAGGAGCGAAGGTGGAAACTAGAGCGGAAATGGGTTAGACACTTACAAAATAATGTAGACGTTGTGAAGGCAATATGAGAATGCCCAATAGAGTGTTTTGGTAATGGAAGTAAAAATAAGAGTAAGAGTTGAAACACTTAAAAAATAATAGAAACGTTGTGAAGGCAATATGGGAATGCGAAATAGAGTGTTTTGGTAGTGGAAGTAAAAATAAGAGTAAGAGTTGAAACCTGAGAAAGTAAAGTTAAGGTGAGATTTGTTTGGATGTATTTTATTATTTTATTTTATTATAGTCACACAAAACATAAAGTCACTGATTTCATGCTTAAAAAAAAAAAGTTGATTGATTATTAACTTGATTATTGTTTGTCACTGTTTTTGTTGAGGTGACAAATGCAGTTATTAAAAAGAATATTTCTTGTGATATGCCAACACTGCAATTTGATTTTTATTTTACTCAATTCCATTTTTTTTTATTTTGCTAATATATCTCTGAGTAATCGCATGTAAAATAATAATTTAATTTACTCTAATATCTTAACTTCTATTATTACTCCTCCATTCAGAATAAGCATATAATATCTACCGCTCCTACACAATCTATACCAATCCTAAGAAAAATAGTTTTTATATATTGTTAGTTCAAACATAAACCATGAGTTCTTATATCATAAAAAATACATGAGTTTACCAATAACTCATGAGTACAGTTCTTGAAATTAAAAGTTTGAAACTTTAATTCTTTACCACATGCAAATATTTTCATAATGGAAGAAGAGTAGAGTATTTTTGCATTCAAAACATGATGCATACAAGTGTATTAGTGTAATAGTCAATTCTCTTTCAAGGTGTTGATTTTGATTTTTTTTTTAGTTTATGAAATTAGGAGTGGCTGAAGAATTGATAATGATTTCGATTGTGGTTAAGTAGTGTTGTTCACCCAGGAAAAGCTTTGGTTTAGTTCAAGGGAAAAAGAAGGTTGAAGAGCTAGATAGTTCAATTGTAAAAATGTAGTTGCATGCTACACTAGAAATGTTTTATTATTAATTATTGTTGATGGTGAAAAAGCATATAAATCCAAAAAAAAAAAACTTCGTATATATTTTCATATTATTCAAAAATAGTGGATTGTGACAAGTTTATTTAGTAATCTTGTTCATTTTTAAATGATAACTAATGAAGTAAAATGTGAAAACTTTGAAAAAAGAAAAGTGCTTGAAAGTCATGTAGAAAATTTTGAAATGTAAGTGACTTTGAAAAGTAAATCATACAGAAAGTAAATGTTGAAAAGTAAATGAAATGGAAAAACTTGACAAAAAGGTAAGCAACTTAATGAACTTGAAAAACAAAGTGTCAGAAGAAAAAAAGACTTTCACAAGAAAAATAAATGACTGAAATTTAAAGAACAACAAAGTAAAGTGCCAAAAATGTAAAAAACTTTTGGAAAAAAAAAAAGAAAAATTGCATTGAATTGAAAGTGAGAAATTTATATGATATTTTCCATTAACCTGCGCTATCAAATATTAAGAAATAATCGGATTCAAACCTTTATTACATCAAGTTTGCTAGTATTTATAGACAACAACAAGCAAAATAACTATATGCCAAATGCAAGGCTTAAATTCAAACCTAAAACTAAAGGTTTAAATACCAAAATGATCCCAGTAAATATTAACTCTTTTGAAATTAATTCTTGCAAAAAAAAAAAAATTGGTTTTGGTCCCTGCATTTACAAAACCTTTTGGTTTTAGTTCCTGTATTTATAAAACTTTTTGCTTTTGGTACTTACCGTTAAATTTTGCTCCCATAATTACGTTGGTAGTTTGTTTTGGTCTATCTATTGTCATGGTTTTCGAATTGGTTCTCAAATAATGGAAGTTGTCTTTTTACCCTTGAGAATTATAAATTATTGCAAGAATACTGAAGCGTACCCATAAGATTGAATACACCACGATGTGTTTGGTGGGTGATTGTAGCTGGCGAGGGTGACCCCGGTCCTACGTATCCCTAGTGAGAAGGGAATCAAGCCACACGTAGTTCTTGAGAATAGGGATGAGAGAACATACCTTAGTCCCTATAGCATGGTAGTTCTTATAGGGGATTATCTGTTAGGTGTATTGTGTGTAACCCTAGCTTAGTTGGGCTGGGCCTGTTGGTAGGCTCTTAAGTCTAGTCCATCACAAATACCATCTTCAATTGGTCATAGAATTTAGGCTTATTTAAGTTTTTAGTCCTTGAACTTAGGTGCTATTTTGAAATTGGTCCTTAAACCTTTTTTCGATTCTTTGAGTCCCTAAACTTTGCTCAAATTTTGGAAATGCTCCTTTCATCACTTAAGTGGTGATATGATCGAGGATATGTCACGTCACCTTCGCTACATCGATAGGTAACGTGTCAGATGATGCCGCGTGAATTTTTTAAATTAAAAAAAAATTCAAATATATTAAAATTAATTAAAAATTGTATTTTTAATAGAAAATCAAATATTTTAATCAACTTTTAAAAAAAAATATTTTTTTAATAAAAAAAATTATGTAGTGTCCTGTCGATCTACATAACATGTCACTCGTCAATATTGTGAAAGTGACATGACATGTCGTCGGCTATATCATCACTTAAGTGACGAAAGGACCATTTCCAAAAATTAAACAAAGTTCAGGGACTCAAAACATCGAAAAAAAACATAAGGACCAATTCCAAAAGAGCGCATAAGTTCAGGGACTAAAATGTTAAATAAGCCTAGAATTTAATACATCACGTTTTCAGCGTTTTTCATCCACATTTAACATGAGGGACCAAAATCAAAACGTTTTGTAAATGCAAGAATCAAAACCAACACATTTTTTTGCAGGGACAAATTTCAAAAGGACCAATATTTACGAGATCATTTTGATATTTAAAGCAAAACTAAAACTACCATTGTTAGTTCTGCATTGGAAATTCTAATCCAAGTCCGAAACTACCTACTTTGACCGATATACTCCCTCCATTTTCATAATAGTGTTAATAGATTTTTTGTCTCATGTTTCATATGTATTATTGTTCTTTTACAAATTAAACTCAATACATATTAATGTTATTTTTTCCAACATATCCCTATTTATTACACTTTCTTTTTCACTTTCAATATATTTTTCTCTCTTCAATAATGATTATATAATAACATTATAATCAAAATACATACACCAAATTCTTACATTATTTAACAATTTCTTGGAATTCCTGCATAAACTTACAATAAGTTACATTAATGAAACAAATGGAGTACTACTTTGACATAAAACACTTTGACATAAAACTCCGCCATGATCTCTTTTTCTAAGATTTGCCCCGGTCTTTCTCTTCATCATCCTGTTGACAAATTTCTTCACCAATTATTGACATTTATGTCCATAGGCACATTTGCTTGTTGTCAAGATCTTTCTCAAGATTTCAACCTTGCCATTCCAAAAATGAACTCAAATGAGAGAATCACTCGTACACTAAGATACAATACCCATTGAAATCATTGTCTTATTCGTATGAAATTTTGTCCATGACTCATGCCTACCAGATTTAATCTTAATTGTCTTTCTAGTCCTCGAACAAAAACAACTTAGCCAGCAGAGATATTTTTGTAGCAATCAAGATGTTGACAAATTTATCTTCAAGCCATGGCTACCATGACACTACCTTTTTCCTAGTTCCTATTGATAATGGCAGACAATATCGACAAGCAATTAATTGTGAGTTTGTGCCATATTTTGAAGTTCCATGTAATATTATATTTTATTCATGAACTTCTCCATTTTATCAACAAGAAGACTATAGCTCTCATGATGGAAATCTATAATTGGATTCATCCCCAAGAGTGTAATTCTTTCCTTAAATTCTCTCCCAAAACATATCATTGTCTGACTCTCCATAATTGAAATTAATCTAAGTATAAAGCTGGAGTAGGAATTCATTTTCTAACTTGCCATGTTTATAATGGAACTTGATTATCAGTCGCAGTCAGTATTAAAGCCATCACCAAAACGAACCAATGGATTAATGCTTATTTATTGCCAACCATTACCAAATCTAATCCAAATTGGTAAACCAGAGTCAAGATCCAAGATCCGTACCGAATTTTGACCTTATATCATCTCGGATGACTAGCAAGGAGTACAAAGTAACTCACAACTCACATAACCGCCACTAAATTATCTATAGCAAATATCTAACATGGATTAATTAGATATCCACTTGATTGTATATGCTTTTGTAAACCCTTCATAGAAGGTGGAGCATTAATGTATTATGATGCTTGGTATATTTTTTATTGATGGTTTATTAATAAAAAAATTCTTTGGTGCTAAAAAAATAGATATCCACATCAATCTAATATTAAATTCTAGATTGTCCAAAAGATTATCAATTATCCCTGAGATTACACTAAATAATAGTATTAACTAGTTATATTATGGAACAAATCAATAAGGAAATCTTATGATTATTCGTATTTAACATATTTATATTTTGTAAGATATCTCAATATCTATCTTAAAAGAATAAATCCTATATCTCCCCAATATCTGGGAGATTCTGATAAAGAGTAAGTTCCAAAAAAATTTAACAGTGATATAACAACTTCAAATGGCGGAAAACTAATAATAAGTTATCCTGTGTTGTGTCGTAGGTGTGAATCAATCAAAAAACCAAATTTATACAAAATTAGTTGTTTTTTATGGCAAGTTTTGTCATTGCTAATCCATATTTTGTATAAAATCAAATTGATAAAAAAAAAGTAAGATATATTGTTTCATTCATATTTCAAGGAACTTAAGTGAGTAAACCTTGCGTATTTGGCAATGCGTGCAATGCAATTTCATATAGAAACTTGTTTAATTTCATTGGTTTTGATTAATATATGTAAGTTTTTTGTGAGAAGATCATGAATGATGTTTTGACTTATCTTTACACAAAAACCATGAGTGATAAGCTAACATGGAAAGAAGAATAAGACAATGATGATGATTTCCAAAGAAACAATTGCTTTGACAAATGTTTGTCAAAGCAAGGGATGAAGATGGAATTTATTTAATGTAAGGACTAATATAATCGTTGAGTGCCAAAGTCAGTAACCAAAGTGACAAATTTTATTTAACTTGTGCAAAAATGGCATTATTTTATGTGCATGCATGTGACATCGCCATCAAGATATGATAATGATCATTGGCCCCAAAATTAGAGCAATGCTATTTGTACATTTGTGTGTGTGTCTATATATATATATATATATATATATATATATATATATATATATAGCTTATTTATGTCAGGTGCCCCTGTAGTTTGTACCTATTTTGTCAGACGCCCTTTAACTTTATTTTTCAACAAATATACCTCTACAGTTTGCTCCGGTGAGCCATATACCCCTGCATGCTATTTTCGGCCACCGGTGCTGACGTGGACCGCCGGAGTCAGCAAGTGGTAATCGTATTGAAATATAGAATTTTAAAATGTAATTATTTTATTTTTATGGATAGTTTTGTAAAAAATTGTTTTTTGGGCAATTTTCTATACGAATTTTGAATTTATGAATTATTAAAAATAATTTATGAATTGGATTGCACTAGTTTTTATTATAGTTTGAGGATCATCAAAATCATGAGTTTTGGCTTTTAAAAATAAATTGTAAAAAACTATAAAAAAAAAAGCTATAAAAAAACTAAATTTAAAATCATCGGAGACTGACATAGTCAAAACTCATGATTTTTATGTTCCTCAAACTACAATAAAAACTAGTTCAATCCAATTCATAAATTATTTTTAATAATTCATAAATTCAAAATTCGTATAGAAAATTGCCCAAAAAACAATTTTTTACAAAACTATCCATAAAAGTAAAATAATTACATATTAAAATTCTATATTTCAATACGATCGTTTTGACATAAAATTTGTAATTTTTGGACTTACGATTTAAAAGATATGAATTTTTGAAGTTATATATAGGGGTATCCGACAAAAAAGAGCCAAACTACAAGGGCTCCTATTTTTACCACTTACTGAATTCGGCGGTCCACGTCAGCACCGGTGACCGGAAATGACATGCAGGGGTATATGGCTCACCGGAGCAAACTGTAGGGGTATATTTGTTGAAAAATAAAGTTAAAAGGCGTCTGACAAAATAGGTGCAAACTACAGGGGCACCTGACATAAATAAGACTATATATATATATATATATATATATATATATATATATATATATATATGTTTGCCTTGTATAAAAAACAATTCTGAATATACATGTAATATTAGTACCAAAATTAAAGGCGACCAAATATTACCAATATCATGAACTAAATTGTTATTTCATTGATATCAAAGGCCATTATCACCGGTAAGGACAAAGTCATATGATCTTACTACTTATTAATTTTTCTATCGAATACCATATCATATGCTTCAATCCTACTCCCTTTATCTTACAAGGTTGATAACAAAATGAAAAAGTCAAAAAATCAAGAAGACATGTATTTAATAGTTAGTCTAACTCATCAATCAATTATCAAACACCTAATTTAATGCATTTTACATTGATCAACCAATTACAATTCAAAAATTACAATTTTTATACTTTTCATTAATTACTTTAATTTTAGTTTTGGATAAAAAAATTTGAAAAATGATTCATAAACCTATAAAATCAACCTACAAATAAGCCTACACCACAAAAAGGAAGTGACATATGTCACTTGCTTATTATTGATTGGTTAGCAAGCGACACATGTCACTTTCTTATGATGTAAACTTGTTTGTAGGTTGATTTTGTAGGTTTATTTATCATAACTCAAAAATTTTACTAATTTTTATCATCCTTATAAGACGGGGAATATTTCCTCATCAATGACAAAGCATCTTGGTAATTTGTATGCATTTGTGTACACCATAATTCCTATTCAAAGTCGTGTACACCAACACCATTTTAGCTGTTGATGTAGTGGTAGCCTTAGTGCATGTTTGAAACGAATTCAATTTGAGTCAGAATTGATTCTTCAACACAAAAGCTAATTTTACCTACGTTGAAAAACTCTCATTCAGTACTGTTCCAAACTCACGTTGGCAGCTTTCAACGTGTTTCCAAACATACTCTTATTACCAGAATGAAAATAATTTATTCTACCACACACACTAACGTGTAATTGTAAAAGTTATTCACAGAAGCACGGCTGCCTCAATTTTACTCCCTTTGGGTATTAAGATTCTTTGCAAACCTTTTTTTTTCTCTTATTTACGAGTTTTTTCTAAAAAAAAATTAATGGTATTAATTATTAACTTTTTTACTCAAAACATTTTTATTTATTCAATATTTTTTAAAATCTTATTAATAATACTTTTTGTGACAAACCAACTGTAAAACATTTACTGTTAACCCTTTTTTAGTTTTTTTAATACTACATGCTAAGAAATAGTCCATTTCCCCTTTTTGATTCAAGAATTACTCTGCTTTTGGTTTTAAGGTATGATATACTACGTTAATAAAATTTTACGGTGAAGTACTGAAAAATAAGTACAGAACTTCTAACAACAGCGAACATTGTAACAATAATGATTATGATATTTGATAGTACAAACAAATGTGACAGTGAGAAGCAATGACAGGCAACATTGCTATGGATCTAAGGCGTTACCAGTGCAACAGATTCTATTGTTAGGAAGAATATCTGATTGTTCAGTTACATTCATGTTGTTGTTCAAAGTTAATTAGCTAAACAGGTGTCAAAGAATAATTTGATCCTATTGTTCCATCAATTCTGTGAAGATTTTTAAATTTCTGATATTAACATTGCAGCAAGTTTCCACAATATATATTTTATCCACATTCCACGGGTTATGCACAAAAAAGTTTGTTCTATCCATGCCTCTGTCCCCCCTTTTTCCCACTGCTATTAATTTACATGATAGGATACCACTATACAGGTGGCACCCCCATAGAACTTCTTAATTGGAAAGTTGAGAATAATTTGGGTTTTTTCATATAAAAAATTACAGGCCATAAAATATAAATAAAATCTTATGGTGAAATATGTTTTGGACTGATTCCTAGAATGTCAAGTTGATTTTTTGTCTTAAAATCTATGTTACATCAAATTGCCTCTCATGCATGGAAATTTGAGATAAGCACATAACTTAGAAGATTCTATCTATATTATACTAGTACTAAATTTGAACCCACTAGTGGGAAATCTAACTGTCACTTTCTTCACTGATAGGATTGGTTATTTGCACTAATTTCAATTATCCTCTATTATCTATCAAATCAATGTTTACATAGCACCTAGAGAAAATTAATGATTAACCAAATTTTGGGGTGTCAGAAAATGTTGTTTCAGCATAGTTGATATATGACTTAGTTTTTTAAGCATGATATCCGTGATTCGACCCCTGTGGATATGGAAAAAGCTTTGTTGATAAAGACAAAACTCACTTCGATAATCTTTACGCC
The DNA here is from genome assembly GCA_037953625.1 of Crotalaria pallida. Lineage (NCBI taxonomy): Eukaryota > Viridiplantae > Streptophyta > Magnoliopsida > Fabales > Fabaceae > Crotalaria > Crotalaria pallida. Next base: position 97,551,097 of record CM075655.1, read on the forward strand.
TTGGAAAGGATTAATCTTCGGCTATCGGCTAAAGGATACCTTGATGCAAAAAAAAATAAAATAAAATAAAAATTGGCTCTCTTATGTAAGAAAAAAATGGAGAAATTTACGTGAAATCCCAAAAAAGCAAATTAACTAAATATTGACATGCTAGATGATAAACAAGGTTACAATCTGATTTTTTTTTCTAAAAAAAAAGGGTTCCAATTAAGTCTAACATAAGATTAATAGATGTGTCTTGACAGTGTAAAGTTTTTTATACCATCGGTTTATCCTTCATAATTAATTTGTATTACTTTTATATAAATGAATGATGCACTGATAATATAAAATAAAAAATTAAAAAAAAAAAACTTTTCACTATTAATGCACTATCTATTTTATAGTCTAACATTATATCTTGAGCTAAAATCTTGAGACATTAAGTTGTTACTCTCTTTATTCATTTCTTCCCATCCAAAAATTATTTCACTCATATTTCAATTCCTAACAAACACACACCATGCTTTTATTTATGATTTATATTTTTCTGAAACTGAAGCACCTAATTCAAAAGGTGAAACTCTAAAAAAAAATTAGTAGTTAACTACAGAGATAGGCATTGAATTGCAATAGTCAGCTAATGGTTTGAATTGCAATATGACAAAGAGAATAGGGGTTGAAAGCAACATGAAAGGAGGACCACAAACATGAATTTTAAAGTTCTAGGACGTATTAGTATTATTGAATAATAGAAGCAACACAACAAAATGGTCTTATTCAAATTTAACACAACCCATATACTGGCTCAAGTAGCACTTAGCCACAAGGGGTCCATGAGAAATCCCATAATTAGTATGATAACCAATGAGAATTCAGAGAATAAGATGAACATGAATTCTGTAGCCAATGAACAGTCGGATGATACAAAATAGTGGGTCCCAAAAACAGGAATCAAAATTTCCTGCAACAAATTACCAAAAGTGCATTTGCATATATCAACCAATGAATGATAGTCCCCACTATAGGTCTCCCTCACCCACACTGTCAAGTCTCAACACACACACACACAATACAATAATTGAATCATTTTGGAATATAAATAAATAAGTGAAACACATAAATAAATGAAACATGAAACACCCTCAACATTAATGTTCCAAGCATCCATATTCCATAGTTATCAGTATTCCACTTTGACAAACCAAAGGAAAAACAAAAAGAAAAGAGGTAGTTCAATACTTCAATGATCAAAGACATGAAATCTGCAAGTGCCTTGGGAGCCAAGACAGCAAGAGCTTGTGATAGCTGCCTAAGGAGAAGAGCAAGGTGGTTTTGTGGAGCTGATGATGCTTTCTTATGCCATGGTTGTGACACTTTGGTTCACTCAGCAAACCAATTAGCCAATAGGCATGAAAGAGTTAAGCTTCAAACTGCATCAAATAAGGTCACAGAAACAGCAGCAGCACAAGCATGGCATAGTGGATTCACACGCAAGGCAAGAACACCTCGTCACAGCAACAACAACAACAACAAGCACTTGGCACTTCAACAACAAAGACTCAAAGACAAAGTGCTTTTCCATAACAACACTAATGTTCTTCCTGTTGTGCCTGAACTTGGAGGAGAAGAAGAACAAGTGTTTGATGATGATAAGGAGAGTGAGGAACAGATGCTATGCCGCGTTCCCGTGTTTGAACCATTTGATGCTGATGATTTTTGCAATGTCTACAATAATGAAGTGAGTGTGAAAAATGATGCTGCTGCTGATGATGATGAAGCATGTGACTTGGACAGTTTTTCTGAGTTTCTGTCTTCTGATATGGATCTTGCTGAGTTTGCTGCTGATGTTGAAAGCCTTCTTGGATCATCACCAGAAGTGTTTGATTGTAAAGAAGAAGATGAAATGGATGAAGGGGTAGCCAAAGGTGCAAATAATAATGCAATAGTGAAGATTAAGGATGAAGAACTTGATGAAGAAACAGCATGTCATCTTGAATCAGTATTTGACATGGCAAATGAGGCCTTTGATTGGAACATTGATTCAGTGCTGTCAGCTGCACCAGAAGAGGAGGAAAAGGTGGTGGTGCCAGTGGCTGAGCCAGCCAGTAAAGTTGAAACAAAGAGGGACATAATTTTGAGACTAAAGTTGAACTATGAGAATGTTATTACTGCTTGGGCTAGTCAAGGTTCTCCATGGACAATAGGAATCCCACCTAAGTTCAATTCTGATGACTGCTGGCCAGACTTCTTGGTAATTATTTTCTTCTCTCTATCTCTTTTGTTCTGCTTATGAACTTAGATAAAGGCATATGAATAGTTTTTATATTTAACATGCCTCTTCAATCTTCATATTAGTTGGTCATGTATGTAGGCTTTAGGACGCATTTGCATAAATAACTTGATTAAGTGCTTATTCCATAAATTTTTTAAATTAAACTTATTTTTCATAAGCTTATTGAAAAACAATTTAAGAAAAGATTGAAGAAAGATTAGGCTCGATTATTTTAACATGGTATAAGAGCCTATTTTGATGTTGGGTCACCCGTAGATATTCATTCCTGCAATAATCCATGCCTCGGATGTATTATTCTTGAGCGCGAGGGGTGGTATTAAAGTATTAAGTCTCATATCGCTTAAGAATATTAGCCGAGAGTCGTTTATCATAACTTGGGCAATGCTCACTTTGTTGTGAGCATAGTCATATAATACGTGGTATGGGTATTGGTAGGGATATGCAATTCGGGTAGATGAAAGAATTAGGTGACTATGGTTGTTGTGAGCTAGCTTTTTTATGAGTTAGGCCCAAATAATCTAAGAAAAAGGGCAAAGGCCGCTGTCATAAGTTGTTATCATAAGTTCATTTATTCTCACTTTCTATGATTGACATGCAAGTGTTTTTGTGAATTTTCAGGGTCCATCAAGTGGTGCAGATGTTCAATGCTCTTCTTATGGAGAATTAAGAAGCTTAAGGGGGCACCTAGTAGGGAGTGGAGATGGGGGAAGAGAAGCAAGAGTATCAAGGTACAGAGAGAAAAGAAGAACTCGTTTGTTTGCAAAGAAGATAAGATATGAAGTAAGAAAGTTGAATGCAGAGAAGAGACCAAGAATGAAAGGTCGTTTTGTCAAGAGGACAAGCTTTGTTGGAGCAGCCAATAATAATGCTTTTCAGTCTTACCACTCATGACATCAATCATTTAACTTCCATATTTGCTTTCCTGCAAATTTGGATATGTTACTTGGTTTGGCTATGTATAACATAGCCAATATTATAATAAATATATAATATAACTACTTGGTCAGGTTTTAATTTATTTTTGTTTTATCTATGTATATCATCTAGCAGGTCTAGCACTAATTATAATCCTTCTCAGCAGGTTGGTAATCAAAAAATTGTTCCTTCACTAGAAATTCAGTTATTGAATGATGATGCTAGGAGTAGCTGTAGTTTTAATTTATTCGTTACAACCACGATAATAGGGATCTTGAAATTACATGACTTTCACGTGTTATAGAGATGATAAAAAAATATAATTACTAACCTCTATCCATTGCTATACTTGATAGAGATCTCCAACGCCCTTTGACCAAAAGCCAGGAAACAAGGTTTCTATTCCTTTGTCTTCTCTACTATTCTTTCTGTATCGTTATATGATGGTAAAAGAGAGAATACCTTATTGCCAGGAACAGGATCTGTTTCTCATAAATAGGTAAAACCCCTTATCTCTTATCCATTGGCTTCCATCAAGCTAATGGGCCTTTAGAAACAATCCCTTCTTATCTAAATATGATTTAGCCCATTAATATTTAATAACTTGTTTACTAAACACATCAATACATGTCACATGCACATCACATGAGACATACTAAGATATAAAAAATCTTACATTCTTCCACTTGGCTCATGTGACATAATTCAACATTATGGTTTAATAAACAAAATAATTAAACAAACAATTAATGCGCATTTATATAGCTAAATCATTCTATAATTAGATACTCAATTAATCATAATTAAAGATATGAACTAATTCGGGTCATGGCGGTTGTACATCATTTGTTCGACATAATTCCTTCCATGTACCACAAAATAGTCTTTTCCTCAACACGATCTATAATTGGGAAATACATAATTGGTCCATAATGTCTTTATTCAAGACAATACTTGTTTACATTACTCTAATACAATAGTGCATGCCGTTCTAGAGAATAGGTAATCAGAAATATATCATAAATGAGCTCAGCGTGTCAATTACATCATACATAAGGATGTCAACATCAAATTCAATTTTACTTAACAACAGTAATGCCTATACTTTCAACATGTTCAATAATCTTTAGGCAATAACCCTTCTTTCAAGGGATTAACAATTATAAGATTTGTGCTAATATGCTCTATTGACAATTTTTGTTTCTGATCTCATTCTTTAGAGACAAAGTACTTCATTCATATACTTTTAGCACCTTCATAGTACTTTTCATTGCTGCAAAACACCACAGTACGTTTTCAGCGGCTAAGCAATATTGTCGACAGTTCTAAGCCCCGAAATAAATTTTTGCAATCAATTAGTTTGAATTGTAACCTCAAAACTTGTTACAAATTCAACATTCTGATCACCTCAATGTGATCATTCATTACAGAAGTAAGCATGCATTTATTCGTTCCATGCTAATACTTCAAGACTTTATGAGTATATTTAATACTTCCTTAACGTAAATTTTATTCATTCTAAATCATTCTAGTACTTTAATGATATATGCTTTCTGAGATAAGCCTAACAATTCATGTGACATATTCTAGAATATTCATTCTCTAATCACATGGCTCGACTCACCTATATCATTCATTCAAAGTTACTAGAAAAAACTTCTTAGTCTAGTGTAAAAGACTAAGATAATAAGTTGCAAGCAAGATATAATAACATACAGAATCAACATAATAAACTCACTCCCACTGACCTTCAGATACTTACACAAGTTAATTGTGTTTCCTTAAATCTAAAACAAACAATAGTATCATTGACTTTCTTTCAGATACTATTGGTGGGATGTTTGTTTAAATTTGTATATTAATTTCCTCAAATTTGCACATTATGTGTTCATTCTTTTCAACTGAGAACTACATTAGTGGGTCATCCACATAAACATCCTCCTCTAAAATTCATAAAGATTGTTTTCACATTTTTCTATTGCAGTTCCAAATCATTACGAACTACATATGTCATGATGATAATATTGAATAAATTCTTTCAGGTAATTGGTCAAAATACCTCATTAATGGTCAATGCCAACTTTGTGAGGGAAATCATTGACAACAAATTTGGCCTTGTAACGTTCAAGGTTGTCACGAGAGTTATATTTGGTCCAAAAGACTCACTTACCCCCCAACTCTCGTATAACCTTTAGGCAATTCTACAAGGTCTCACATATAAAAATATTTATCAATATTATCACAACTTATAGCTTGTAAAACAACACATCATTATCATTAATGACTAAGTCAAATTCATATTCTTGTAGATAAACCACTTAAAAATTCGAAATAGCAATTTCTTTTCCTTTTTTTTAATACGATTTCTCGTGGTTCTTCTACGATAAAATCATTGTGAATAGTGAATTCATTTCGTATTTTATTGTTATACGATTCAACAATAAAAGAAACTATTGTTGAGGTAGAAGAACAAATTACAAATTACAGGAACTTGCACCCTAACTCCGTTAATTACCACGTTATGTGGAACTATACTCCCACTAATTTCACAATTCTCAGTAAACCTGTCATTCACAATTTCAATGGTTCTTATACTATGGTTAGAACAATAAGGTCTATACCTTTTGATTTATATGGATAATCAGTGAAATACTCACTAATGTTTTATATCCATTTTCTTTTCTGGCGGATTGCAATCCTTGTTTCTGCCGACAACCTTAAACATGCAGGTGCCTTAAATTGGGTATCCTATAAACACAGTTCAAAATTGTCTTTGGCACTGTCTTACTAGGAACCCTGTTCAATAGACAAATGGCAGTTTCAAGACATACATTCACAAATGCGGGTAAAGACTAAATATCATACTCCTAACCATATTCATTACTGTTATGTTATGCCCTATATACACCATTTCGTTGCAGTGTAACTGGCATACACACAAATTACTCAATTCTTGAGGAGTTTAACGAACAATCACAGATGTTGCCCATTTTAATTAATTCTTTCATATTAGTCATCATCTCTATCGTAATTGATAACATTCATCTATATGTACTTAACTTTCTACTATATTCAAGTAAATTTTCAAGACATAATTATAACATGAATAGTTATCAATAAAGATGATCACATACATTTTCCTTTCTAAAAAGAAAGTTAACATCATAGGTCCACAAGTTTTGAAGAACACATTTTCAAGAAGCTGGATCCTTCTTGTGGCTCCTTTCTTTTCTTTGTGTCTTTGGTTTTTTTTTCTTTTCTTTAATACAATCTGCACAAATAATTAGGCCAATAAAATCCAAATTTGGAAAGATTTTGTTCCTTATAAAGCTTTACATTCTTTCCTTGGATTTATGACTCAAACACTTATGTCACAAATTAGCAAAAAATCATTTAAAATTCAATTTATATAACTATCACTAATATACAAATACCAATGTGATAATTATACTTAAATAAATTGAAACATCCATAACCAAACATAAAAGAGTATCTAGTAACATTAATCCTAGATAATAAACCAAACTCCTAGAAAAACTAGGTAACTAAAAGGTTTCCAATGAGTCTAGGTGATGCCCAATATCAAGGATTAAACATTAAATCCTGAAAAGTTCTACTAGAACCTTCACTTTATTCCCACAAACACATACTTTACATGTGGGTTTATGGTATGGATTAAACAAAATTCATTATGCTAGAAACATGTTCCGATTCATCCAGGATCAATCCACCAAATTTATTTGGATCTTTGATTAAGTTTGACTCAAACATACATAAGCTTTAAACTTATCTTTTATAGAATCAAAATTTTCATTTTGTGCACTTCTTCTGAATTCAACATTTTCTGCACAAAATGACATTTATGATAATGAGGTTCTTTCATATGAGTTTTCACATATGCCTCATTAATTCTAAGTGATTCTTTGCCCTTATCATGTTTCTTCACACATTTATTTCCAACTCCTTAATGTCCTTAAAAGTTGGATAAAGAGATTTCTTATATTCTTAAGTATTGTTTCCTCTTAAACTAAGATATTGTGCAATTTACTGCACAACCCATTATCTTTCATGGCGTTATAGCTCATTCAAAAACAAGTAACACTCAATCGGTAATGAGCAAACATAAACTATACTAAGAAGTTCTCATCCACAACTATTCCTAAGGACTTAAACTTAAATCTTGCTGCAATAATTTTCCTTTTAATTATACGTTTATAAATAGTACACAAATCACCAAGCTTTATGGGGTTAGGGTACTCATTAATGTCCCAGAAAGAGACTCACAAAAATATTGGGCATTCTCTCACAAAATTCTTTTTATTTTTAATTACTTTCAATTTTGGAGAGAATTATCTTAATGTTATCTGCAACACTTATCCTCATGAACATAACATAAGTGTTTGTCAAATCTTTCTAAAAAATTACTCAGATTTTATAATAAACTTTATCTTTATTGTTGCTAGCACCATTAATAGCAACAAACTTTTCTTTAACTGATAAGGAAAGACTTGCAAACTCTAGTCAGAAAGTTGAACAAATAACACTGACACATACAAGTCATGAGAATGCATAAAATTAAGAACATGTACTACATAAATGTTTTGAGACATAAGGTACATATTACTTAAACAATAAATGTGCACTAACGCTCTCCTTTGGGTTGCACATTAGCACACGACATTCAAACATAATGATGCTAATAAAATTAATAATCAATAATTGGGAATGATATATGTACCAATTAGTATTATCTATTGTCTTTGGATATATAAATAAACCAATATCACAAACATATTGCCTACAGTCATGTCCATTAATTATAAGAATAACTAATCAAACCTTTGGGCGATCCATAAATGTCTTATAACAATGAACTACAATATACTCATAAAACAACAAATCATCATGTTGTACGTTTATAGCATCATCTATGAGTAATTGAAATTAACCATTATATGATTTAGAATTAATTTAACTTTTCAGGTTCGACCACTTTGGTGATTAACTAACCTATCATACATTAATTCAAATCAATCTGTGATATAATTTAATAATAAACTATTAATTTATCAATATAAAATATCTAGAAAACTATTATATATATATATATATATATATATATATATATATATATATATATATCGTGAAGCCGTGACCAGTAAGCTAAGGCATTATATTAATCACGTTAAAGCTTAGGCGTTATCATTGTAATATATAATGCGTTATCACATTATCACGTTACTATATATAGGAAATTAAGTTAGTATATATACAAAATCCATGCGTGAAGCCAAGCAAAACAATTCACGTTTTCCAATTTGGAAATCACTTGGAAATCCAGTACTGAAATTAACGTACTGATTGATTTTCACAAGAATGCAACATCAAATTTTCATAAGATTGGAAATCCAGTACCGAAACCATGCGTTAATTTTCGTAAGATTGTAACATTAATTCACATATTGATTTTCATAGATATATTAATCAGACAAATAAATATTTCTAGCAGGTATGAAAATAACACTTTCACGGAAATCATAATATCCCTAAATACAATAATTAGGGTTCATACCACATTACAAAATTTTAATTGGAAAATCATGGCTCTGATACCACATATAAGTTGTAGTTTTAATTTATTCGTTACAACTATAACAATAGGGATCTTGAAATTACATGACTTTCACGTGTTATATAGATGATAAGAGAATATAATTACTAACCTCTATCCATTGCTATACTTGAGAGAGATCTCCAACGCCCTTTGACCAAAAGTCAGGAAACAAGGTTTCTATTCCTTTGCCTTCTCTACTATTCTTTCTGTATCGTTATGTGATGGTAAAAGAGAGAATACCTTATTGTCAGGAACAGGACCTGTTTCTCATAAATAGGTAAAACCCCTTATCTCTTATCCATTGGCTTTCATCAAGCTAATGAGCCTTTAGAAACAATCCCTTCTTATCTAAATATGATTTAGCCCATTAATATTTAATCACTTGTTTACTAAACACACATCAATACATGTCACATGCACATCACATGAGACATACTAAGATATAAAAAATCTTATAGTACCTGGTTGAGCTTTTAGGCTACTGATTAACAATGTATAATATCAGGTTGAGATGAATTTTGATTGTTGTATTCATCTGCTGCTAGTTACATTATGTTCAGGAAGAAGAAAACAATAGGAGGATTATAAAGATGAATGTATCACAAATTTGAACAAATATTCTCAAGCTATGAACAGATGGAATAATCTGAACTTCGTCTCAATGGTAAGGATTGGGTTGGAATAATTAATGCAATTAACTGATGTAATGATTAAATGCATTTTTTTTTCATCAATTTTAGCTTGTGCAAAGTTAATCTCTTTTCGAACAATTTTAGTCCTCAAACTTTTTCGATTATGCTAATTATTTGTCATGTAGGTTATTAAGAGAGTGTTGTCTCCTTAAACAATATTCTTGATTCATGGACTTGATCATCATTAGCAAGACATTTTTTATATATTTTAAAAAATATGAGTATAAAAAAATTATAAAAATGTGAGATAAAACTAATTATCAAATATAATATTCAAATCATGTTATCCAAATATAAAGATTTGTTGGAGAGCTCGAAACCAAAAAGATATGAAATTAATGGATTAAAGAAGAATCATAATTAGCTAATTGAACTCCAATCTTGACTCAAAATCTTAATATACTAAAATTTATGAATTTATATATTTCTCACTTTAATTATTTATCCTTGGTGTAGAATTTAATTCACTCAAACTTTATTCTAACTAGATAAATTTCTTCTCACAAATCACAATAGTATTGTGGCCCGCCAGCGGTAAGGTCAACGTCAACACATGCCAGTAGCCTAGTATGGTTAAAATGTTGCTAGGATTCCAATTTGGGCATGAAAATTGAATCACTGTTTTTAAATTGTAAAAATTCCCAAGAAAAGAAAATATACTGCTAGTGGCAGGTAATGGCGTGGGAATTGAAAATGACAACTTCTATATCTATCTCCAACCAACAACACCATGACCTAGTGAGAGGTCAAGTAATATTTAATTGAATTGACATAAAAGCCAACATGATGTGTATGTTTATGTATATGGTCATTACTTTGTCCTTCTGCTATCCCAAGAGCTACTCAATTAGCGAAAGATGCCAGATTTTGATATGCAAGTTTTGTTCTCTCTCAATATTTGAGGAAGGAGTGGTCCAAAAATTTGGGGGAAATGGGGCATATCTTAAAAGAGTGATACCACATGATGAACTTCATAAAGGTGATGGCGGTGGGAAGAAATTCAAAATGGTAGATGGGCCATCATATGACATGCAATCATCGTCGCGATAGATTCTCGTATAAATTTTAGTGTCCAATTTGAATACACTATATCTAAGTAAATATTGACATATCAATTATAGATTAAGTCAACCAATTATTTAAATAAAAAAAAAAAACATTAAGTAGCTAGGCCCTCAAACTAAAACGATTTGTAATGGAGTTTTAAAATGGAATCCTCTCTAAACTTTTAAATCATTTATAATTTGGCGAATGAATAATAAGATTAAGGACCTAATTACCATTTCAAAAAAATAAAAATCCTAATTACTATTTTTTACTTTAGAGACCTACATACTTAAAATTTTCCAATTACTTAAACATTAATTATATGAAATGAAGTATTATATATGTTTTCTAGAACTAGTATTTATTAATAATGTGTTACTATTTTATTAGCTCGAGTATATCTAAGTTGAGTATACTCGATCCAATACTATGTTTAATCACGAATCTATGCTTAATCAAGAATCTCTCGTTATCCTAGTATCCAACTTATGATCATGATGATAGACTCTTGGCCCCATCCCCTATCTCTTCCTCTCTCCTTTAAACTTTTCTTTATGATTTCACTTTCTTTATTTGGGTCCCTTTCCGCAATGAGCTTCTCATTCATAGGACGGAGTACTCCCAAGTCCCAACCCGTTTGCTTGTTTCCTTTTACATTGTCAACTTGATCATGGTCCTTTCCTTAAGTTAGAGAAATTCCAAGGATATTCTTTCCCTCGTACTATTTTCATTAACAGCGCGAATGGTTTTGCCTCCACCTGTACTTCAGGTTGGCATGCACTGCTAATTAGTTCTTGCTGAGTTTTGGCTTTGCTAATGTTCAAAATACCCTTTCTCTTCTTCGTTATTCCCTCCGTTTCAGCGATATAAGTTTTTCTAAAGATTTTTTTCTTTGCAGTATGAGTGTTTCTACGATATTAATTAATACAATATTAATTATGGTTTTTATAATTTCACCCCAGAGTATTGAGTTCTATGGAAATAAAAAACATCAAAAGTTCTTATTATTTAATCTCTGAAAAATGCTCGATAACATATAAAATTATATTTTTCAATAATTTGTTTTATCACATTTAGCTTTTTAACAAGTATCTCTTTAGCATTTGTTTATACATTTTTTTAAGCAAATATTGCGCATTAGCATTTGCTTATGGATTATTATCACATATTAAATAGAGTTAATAGTCACATAGGTTCTCGAATGATACTCGTGGAATCAGTTAGATCCTGAAAGATTTGTGAAATCTCTTAAATCCCTCAAAAATGTGCTTCCTTAAATAAGCCTTTAAAATTTGTATGGTGGGAACATGCTTTGGAACATGCTTTGGGATAAGTGATTCGACTGATAATCGAAGACTAATTAATTTTTCCCGAACTGTAGTATTAGGTGGATTTTGCTCATACTAACAGTTTTTTCATACATATGGTAGGAATTAAACTACTAACATCATGCTTAAAAACCTCATTCATCTACTAAATGTGTCATGTTGTATTTATTAATTAATTTTATTTATTTTAATTATTATTTCAGCACGTTAACAAAGCTGGTTAAACTAAAATTATTATTTGCAGGCTTGCAGCTACCGTCGGCCTATCGTTGGTTGAGTCGGAGTCTCAAGTGCTGGATTTGGAAAACGAATGTTCCTAGGAAGGATTCATTTCTGGGCTGGTTGGTGGGTTTAAGAGCTCTGCCAACAAATGATCTCTTCTGATTCAGAAAGAATATCACAGACTACTCTCTTAATAACTGCATCCGCTTCTCATTTGGAGAGGAAATCATTATATTCTAGAGGAGTCATTTGTTTGCTGGAGTAATTCATGATATAATTAATGAAAACGATTGCCGGGGCTTAATAGGTTAAAATTAGTATATGTTTGGTACTGCGGTGAGCAAGATAGAATTAATTTTGGAATGGCAACGTGTAATGAATATAAAAGGGCAATTTGGAAAAAATATGCAACTAAGTGTCACCTAGCTTGGGGGTGAAAGATTGAGGTTAAAAGGGCAAAACTATGAAGCATTTGGAGTGTGAAGAATTTAGAGGAAAATCTACTCTCTCTTCTGGTGTTCTCTTCTTCCTTAGTCTTCTCCTTCTCCTTCTCCATTTACCATAGTACTTGTTACTCTTATCTAAGTTCTCTTTCCCTTGTATTTTCTTTACTTGTTATTCTACTGTCACTTCTTAATTGTTTACTCCTATCACTGTACGTGTCATTGCTATATACATACATATATCACTGGCTTGATAATCCATTCTTATTTAGCAAATTTTATATTCATCATTGTATTCTTGAAATATGATTCAGCCTCATTACACAACGTTACTAACAATTGGCCATAATTGATTTTCCGACTCCTAAACCGAACATGCTATAAATCATGATCTTAGAACAGTGTGGCTGATTGCTTGGTTGTTCTACCATTTTTGGGTTGTCATTCACATTATTTACTGTCAACTTACACCACGATCTTGCATCACTGGAACAAATTTAAGTTTTTTTTTATAGTCAAAGTTTTGACGTGAATAAAGGGACAGAAAATTGTGTTCTACTAAAAGCTACAACCCAAATGTTTACGTTATATGTCCCGTAATATTTATTACTAATTGATCTACTCCTTTTGGACTTATGTTTGAATATATAATGAGTACTTTTATATTAGAGTATTTTTTAAGGAGTTAAAATAAGTAAATTCTTATTGGAAATAATGTTGTACTTCATCTGCTTTGAAATATAAGAAAAAAACATATTTTTTATGGTTTAAAATATAATAAAAACTTAATCACTTTCACACTACTCCCTCTAATTCACAATATAAATATTTTTTTTTAATTTGTTCTACAATATAAATTAAATTTTTCCACAAAATTGATGGAATATTTATTGTGATTTTTATAATTTCGTCCCTAATTATTATAGAGAGAAAATGAGTGAGGAATTAATTATAAAGAGATAATAAATAAAGGGGAAAAAATATAAAAAAAAATAATTAAAAAAATATTAATTACACTTCTTAAACACATCTCAAAAGACTTACATTATGAAATGGACAAATTATTAAATATTATCATTTCTAAAATATTCCTCATAAAAATTTTCAATACTTACACTTTTTCATTTATTTACTTAAAATTCATATTCTCAATAACAATAATTCAGATAAATTTTTTTATTTCTTACATGAAATTAATAAAATTAAATACACATAATCAAACTTTTAATAAATATATTTTTATTTTTTTTCTTCTTATATTCAAATTAGAGAAGTAATAAATAAGTTAAGAAATGTTATATATTGATTCCAGTAAAATTATATTATGTAGTGATTGTTTAATTAGTTATAAGACCCTGTACAACTCGTCATACTAGGGTGTTTTATTTTTATTTAATTATTAATTATTCTTATTTAATTAATTTAATTTAACAAATATAAAACTTGGCACCACGTCTCTCTCCCTATGTTGTGGATTTGGCGGTTGGTTTGTCTTCCCTTTGACGCTGGCGCGTAAAGTATTGTGACGCGGAGAGTGTTGATCTCCTCTTTTCTAGGAATCACTCTTTCATCTTTCTCACTTACCGTTACACCCCAACCACATCAATATTAACATTACCAACACTATGATAACCAACATTAATTAGCAAATAATTAATTATTAAAATTAAAATAATATTAAAAAATGTCATATACTTTCAAATTAGAATATCCAATTGTTATGATTATTATGTTTGTCTTTGAATTATCTCTATCAAAACTAAGACGTCATCATCATCAACAACAACCACCATCACTTTGGTTCAACGTTAACGTGTTTCGCTGCATTCTCAGGTTGTAAATGGACATGATTCTTCTAACTATAATTTTTCCACGTACCTTTTTTTTTTCTTCCTTTTTTTAATTTGTCCTTGTCTAGATTGTTGTTTTTCTTATTTTTACTTTAATTCTAGAAGTGTTCACAAAAAGCCAAATTCAATTTGCATGTTGAACCCACATTGGATTCAATTGAAATTCTTTTTACATTTTTATTGGTTTAGAATACAATGTTGAATTGAATTTGAAACATTGCATGCAAGAAAAAAAGTTACAATACTTTCTTCTTTAGATGCTTTTTTTTGTGACAATGACAAATTCTCAGCCTCAATAACATGATTACAAGTACAAAAAGGATTGCCACTTTTGGCTCTGGTACCTTGTTGTTTGCCTTGTTTGCCAAGTAAATGTCTTTGACTATTGAATTGAATTATAAGCATGATGTTATTGTTGGTAGTGGCTATACTGCATTGTATAATTCAATTAAGGGTACCATGATGCTAATTTCTACTTCTGTTGGGGTGGATTGGATTTTAATTCCAGGTTCCAAGTCATATGATACAATGGGGATTTCTTTGAAACATGTCTCCAGGGAAATCTAAGATGGTGTTTCCCTCCAGGAATCAAGTAATGAATCCCCCATCTGATATCAAGATTACGGAACATAGAGAACTCGAGAGCACAAAAGCCATTCCTATTCCTATAGGTATTAAATCAATTAACACCAACAGGCATTTAGCATCACCTCGATCACCTCGCGGTGAGGTTGAAGGTATGTAGAATGTAAATTTACGTGTTTTATTAATTTGGTCAGACGTATAATTTAGGTTTCACGCATTACTGTCCTGTTCTGCGATCAAGGTAGGCCTCCAGACTCAATCAAATACTTGCAGTAATAATTTGCATATTATATGCTAAGACTAGTGTATTATGAACATCAAAATTGGGACATCATTTGATATCACTTTGATTTTATTATGTATAAAGTGTCAAATCCGATGTTCAAAATTTCATGTAGCACTTTGTTAATTCTTGTGCTAAGCTCCTTTTATTTGAATACATTCAGCCAGACATCGATTCCATTTGGTTCAATGGTTAACTAGTATTCTTCCTTCATTGGATTTGCCAACAAACGCCACTGATGGCGAATTAAGAGCGTGCTTGAGCAATGGTATAGTCCTGTGCCATATACTGAACAAGCTAAAACCAGGTTCTGTGAATGTGGTAATACTTTTTAACCTATTAATTAATCAACTCAAACTAAAAATTGGATACTTGGTTTTACATATACCTTTTATTCTAATTTCTAATTTGTAGGTTAATGAATCTGATGACTCCCTGCCATCACAATCAAAAAACGTTAAAGCCTTTTTGAAAGCTTTGGATGGATGGGGGTTGCCACCGTTTGAAGCATCAGACCTAGAGAAGGTATAAGATACTTGACTCTATGTTATGGATTCAACTTTTAGTTTCAAAACAAAACTATCTTAGAGGCAGTTTTAAAATAGTAATATATCATTGTAGCTTTTATATCTATTTTTAGGGTCATAATTTTATATTCTTGGTTCATGTTGCCACTGTCTCTTTTGTTGTGTAGGGATCTATGAAGCCTATTGTGGATTGCCTTTTAACACTTAGAGCAAAAAATTTGCATAATCCTTTATTAGATATTTCAGTCAATGTAGGGAGTCCTCGTTGGAATGCATTTGAGTCAAAGTTTCAACGTGTTTCAGGAAGCCCCCAACACTCTGGAGGTCTGGTGAATTTTATTTAACTCGGAATCTGCCTTGTGTATGTATGTTAATGTGTTTATACATATGAGATAACAAGATACATTTCCCTTAACATGGTAACATGGTTATATTAACATTTAACAAGAAAGTATCATTGGTGAAGGCTGATAGAGTTAGAGAGGAGTAATGCTCCAAACATTGCTTCGGATCAAAACATATTCATTGAAACACAAAAAATAAAATAATTTTTAAAGATACAATTATGTTTTAGATGTCCTAAGTGCTAACTAGTAACTAGGAACATTCATATAACAAGTAGCTCTATAATCCATTATGTACTAGTATGGTTACAATTCATGTGACTCGTGACACTCATCTTTGTCTTCTGCAGAGCTATCACCTTCTTTAACACATCATGTTGGTCATAAGTTCCATGAGGTGTTTCAACTGAAACCGGGAAGTTACGCAGATCTTCCTGCTTCAAAGATATCAGAAATGATGAAATCGGTCAGTTTAGATGTAAGTTCTTAGAGTCTTTTATCACCTTCAGTTTTTACATATTCATGTATGCGCATATCTTTTATGTTTGATATGTTACTGATTTGTTTCAGAAACCATTGTTGCAGAATGCTCCCACTCAGTCACTTCTGAGTGTTGTGAATGGCATTCTTGACGAAAGCGTCGAAAGAAGAAATGGTGAAATACCTCATGTATGGCCATGCAGAGTTTGGTTTTGATGTTACATATGTCGATAAATTCCTTCATGAAATTACATGTATAAACCCATATGATTGGCTTGCACAAACACAACTGACATATATAGTTTCATGAATATCTGTCAATATTTTTGTTGTTCAGCGCGTGGCTTGCTTGTTGAGAAAAGTTTCCCAGGAGATTGAGCGGCGCATATCAACTCAAGCGGAACATTTACGAACTGTATGTCCAACATATTATTTTCAAAAGCTAGTTACTTCTGGTTTTCTTAGTTGGATTCATCATATCACTTTCCTACCTTGTGTCTTCAGCAAAACAATCTTTTTAAAGTTCGAGAAGAAAAATATCAATCTAGAATAAGAGTACTTGAGGCGCTTGCATCTGGAACTAGAGAAGAGAGTGAGGTATGTTAGAAGTGGATCCATTTTAAATTCCTCCAAACATTTCATATCGGTATAAACTTTCTACTTATTAGAGGGTTCTTTTTGAAACAGATTATAGCTAACCAGCTTCAACATTTGAGGAGGGTAATGTTTTTTTACTTTACACAGTAAACAATTACTTATTGATGATAAGACGATTGGTTTTAAACTTTTAATTAAACTTATTTTCATGTTATTTGAAATTTTTGGGCTCTTTTGCCCTTTAATGCAGACTGAAAAGAGCAAAGAAGAACAAAAGAAGGTAGATGTAGATATTATTAGGTTGATAAAAGAGCAGGAGGACAAAGATATGGAAATTTCAGCGTTGAAGCAAGAACTAGAAACAACCAAGGTTGCTAAAGAAGAATTGAAACATAAGTCCGAAGAATATGAGCGTCGATTGGAAGAATTAAGAATAAAGGTTAATGAGCTCGAGGCTTCTTCTGCCCAAAAGTGGAACATTAAAAATAACCAATTGCAGGCTGCTATTAGTTTTCAATTTAGTTCCATACAGGTACACTTACAAACGTGTTAGTGTTAGTCTTTCAATTGTGATATCAAACATTACAATTTCGTACTGAATTTGCAAATATTCAGAAATTGAAATTATCTTGGGAATCCATTAAGCAAGATGTTATGAAAGAGCAAAAGGTTTATGCAGAGGAGTGCAATCAATTAGGTAAGCCTTGTTATTAGAATGTTATTTAGTGCTTCCCCTTCCCTTGTTCTATGGTAACCTTTGATCAATTTGATTGTAAATTTTCAGGTATAAATCTTAAACCACTGGTACATGCAGCTGAGAACTATCAAGTTGTTCTTTCTGAAAATCGGAAATTGTTTAATGAAATTCAAGAATTAAAAGGTAGCATTTGTTGTGTCTGTCTACTTTATTGATGTGGGTTTGCAATGAATTTACACAGTGCTTTCTTGATGTAGGAAATATCAGAGTATATTGTCGAATCAGACCATCTCTTCCAGGACAAAAGGAAAACAAGTCTATTGTGGAACACATTGGTGAAAGTGATTTGCACGTGTCAAATCCTTCCAAACAAGGGAAAGATGCTCTAAAATCATTTAAGTTTAATAAGGTTTTCGGCCCTGCCTCAACTCAAGGTTTATTTCTATGCACTCCTCATTTTTAAGATTAGGCTATGGTTGGTTGTCCATAAATGAAAACTTTTGCACCATGACATGAAGATAATTTCTTGTACATTAAGATTATAGCTTCTTCATTTTTATTTGTTTTGTTGACACACTGATGTCATACTTCTTTGAATGATGTAGTGGAGGTATATTCTGACATTCAACCATTCATAAGATCAGTTCTAGATGGGTTCAATGTATGCATATTTGCTTATGGTCAAACTGGTTCAGGGAAAACTTACACAATGGTATGAACCTTCTAGACATATTTGATTTTATCTCATACATCATGCTATTAAAGGAATTGCTCATTCTATAAGATGCCATCTGTTCTTTTTTTCTCAGACCGGTCCAACAGGAGCAACAGGTGATGATATTGGTGTTAATTATCGAGCTCTGAATGACCTCTTCAGTATTTCCACAAGTAGAACAAACTCCGTAGAATATGAGATTGGGGTTCAAATGGTTGAGATATATAATGAGCAAGTCCGTGATTTGTTATCATCTGACGTTTGTCCAAAAAAATATCCTTCGTCACAACTTTGAACAATTTACTTTTTGCATAGATTTTCTAGATATAATTTTGAGATTGAAATTTACATCTGGTCCTTTGTGACATGCTTGTTTTCAACTTGACTCTATGCATACTTTTTTTTTTCAGTTCAGTTCCCATTTGTACAATTATTTTCAATTTGATCTTTCTTGTTTATTGTTGTTGTATAACACTATTTTCTAGAGTTAAGGTTTACAAATCAAAAGGTGTTATAACGAAAATAAACAACAATGTCAAATTGAAAATAATTGTACAGGATAGAATTGAAATTCTTTTACATATAGAGACCAAAAAATAACCTAAGATATTGTTTATGTTATAATACAATTGCATCATTTGATTCATGTATAGGAATCCACCTAGTTAGTGTGATAAGGCTTTATTGTTGTGGTTTTTAATTGTTTTTAGATGAAATATGTTATGTTTGATTTCCTTGATTTGCACACACTTGGGATATTGACCCACTCTCAGCCCAATGGATTAGCAGTACCTGATGCAACTATGTACCCAGTAAATTCACCTGCAGATGTCATTAAGCTAATGGACGTTGGACTTAAAAATAGAGCCATGAGTGCAACTGCTATGAATGAAAGAAGTAGCCGTTCTCACAGGTTAGATGGTCTTTTTTCTTTTCTAAACATTCAGTGCTTAAAGCTTATATTATGATGACATAATTAAATAAACTTATCCGCAGTGTTCTCTCGATTCAAGTTCGTGGGACGGATTTGAGTTCTGGTTCTACCATGCTTGGTCATCTTCACTTAGTAGATTTGGCAGGAAGTGAAAGGGTAGATCGCTCTGAAGTGATTGGAGATAGGCTTAAGGAAGCACAACATATAAACAAATCACTTTCTGCCCTTGGTGATGTTATTTTTGCCTTATCTCAAAAGAGCCCCCATATACCATACCGAAATAGCAAGCTTACACAAATTCTGCAATCTTCTCTTGGTAAATCTTAATTGTCAAAATAATCATCTTACATCACATTTTTCGTATACCCTTTTTTACATCTTCTTTATAATCATCGATCAAAAGACTTACATTTTAAAACAACAATTATATATGATCAATGGTTATAAAGTAATTAGAAGAAGAGACGTTGGAAAAAAGTAATGTGAGAATATCATTACTCTTCTTAACCTACTCATCATTTATCTATGTCAACCTGCCTTGCCATGCAAGTAACCAGAGAAAGAAGGAAAATCTTCGAGTTGCTTCATGGCTTATAGATCTTCTGTCATCTCCTTACCTTTTTGGTTTAGATTTTCTTTGGACATTTTAATGGACTGCATTTAATCTAGTCTTGATTTTTACGACACAGGTGGTCAAGCAAAGACACTCATGTTTGTCCAAATTAATTCAGACACAAATTCATTTTCTGAAAGTTTGAGTACTTTAAAGTTTGCCGAGAGGGTTTCGGGGGTTGAGTTAGGAGCTGCACGAAGTAGCAAAGAGGGTAAAGATGTCAGAGAATTAATGGAGCAGGTACTTTACTTTTTGCATAGCAAATTGATTAAGTTGTTTTGGTTGTGCTGCATGCCTACATCCTTTTATGCTTTTTATGCCTTTTAGTTGATTTTGCAATATTTTCTTTATTTTCATTTTATGCTTCAGAACTAGAAGTTTAAACAAAAAAATTATTATCTATCTTCCTTGCTTGACCATTCAGGTGGCTTCAATGAAGAACATTATCACGAAAAAAGACGATGAGATTGAGCGACTACAAAAAGTATCAGTAGGTCTTAAGAAAAAAGCATCAACTGGAAGTTTTAAGCAACTTGAGGCTGATATGCAGCATTCAATGGATGATCATAGACACCAAAATGAATTTCACCATCATTCTGAAATTGCTGGGAATGTAATAGGTCAGACTATTGCTGGCGCAGATGCAGATTTTGATGAAAGATTAAATTACTCTTCTGACAATGGCCATGTTCCAGGAACTGACAGCGATTGTTCGGAAGAAAATTCCAATCGCTATGAAGGCACAAAATTATCAGATAAGATGACTGAAGGATCAAAACACATGGACAAGTAAGTAGTGCTTATTCTATTCTAATGTTTCTCACATTTGCTACAGATTTATAAATGTGCTCTAACCTTGCCAATATACTTTAGTTTGATGATGCTTGTTAAATTTGCATAACATTTATGTATCAATTTGCATAAATGATGCAAGCAAATGTTCCTACATGGGATTTTTTTATTTTATTTTTGTACCAATTTATGCAGATTTAAAGCGATACCGAAAAGTGTTCATGTGGGGCGGAAATTAGGCCGAACCCACCCATCAACCACGCCTACAGTAAAGGATTCCATGAAGCCATCAACAGGTATGTAAAATTGAAGTCTCAATTATTTTAGTAGAGGATATTGTTCCTGTATTGATAATGGGAATTATAGTATAGTCATTTATTCTATAGAGAATGATCATACTTAGGCCAGGCAGAATTATTAAAAAAAATACTATACTTAACAACTTAGTCTTGTATCATTAGCTTCAGTATTTAACATTTTCTCCAATGAATCTCTTGCCAAAAAAATTACAACTTCTATTCTCTAATTTAATTTTAGGTATGAAAAGAAGCACCAGTAATGGCCATCTTAAAGGCACCACTCCAGGTAAAACTCCAAAACCATGGCAGTAACGTAGAAGCACAAACCGATCAGGTGGAAGGATACTTTGAAAAAACAAAAAAACAAAAAAAAAAGTAGGAGCAGCATCTACAATTCATTTGTATACTCTTCCTAATTTCGGTGTACATTTTATTGAATGTTAAAACGTGAATTTTCAGTCACATTTGGTGGCATTTTTAGTGCATAAAGTAACCAATTTTGTATTCTTTAAGTCAACATAACTAGCTCCCTCTTGCCCATCCCCAAGCCCAAACAAAATATACAGTTCCCTATAATATAAAAGCTAAGGCGTGTACTCCTATGGTTGGTATATTTAGTAAAGATTATTTAATATTCAGTTTTAGGTGTTAATTACTTGTATCTCTTTATTTTAGGGGCAAAAAATTAATCAAATTGCATATTTAACTTTTTGAATATTATAATACTTGAAAATTCAGCGAAGTCTTACACTATTGGACCAATCATTTTTATTTTGGAAAGAAGTTATTTTGATATTTTTGGCGCATCAAAGCAAACCCCCCTACCTCCCCATTTTCAATTAGAGACTTGTTTCTTAGTAAGCGAAAAAATATCTTAACAACAAAATCTTTTATATATACACTAGTTTTAAGTTCGTGCAATGCACGGATTATTTGTTTGTTTATTATTAATTAATTATTTTCGGAGATTTCACCAAAAATAATTACATTTGGATTACTTTAATAGTTCAATTAATTAGTAATCATTTTGGGTTTTAAAATTGAACCCGTACAAATTCATTGATAAACATAAAATATGTTATTAAAAATGAAATGATCAAAAACATAACTAGATAATTATTTAGTTATTTTAAATTGTAATAATAGTTGTTTTTTCTTTTAGAAAATCAAAATTTGTTTAGAGTAAAAAATTAATAACTATTGGCACCTTTTTAAATTGTAATAATAGTTGCTTTTTCTTTAAAAAATCAAAATTTGTTAAGAGTCAAAAAGTACCACCTATAAATATGGCATTAGTTTTAAGCCCGTGCAATGCACGGATTGTTTGTTTAGTTATTATTAGTTAATTATTTTAGAAGATTTCACCAAAAATAATTACATTATTTGGATTACTTTAGTAGTTCAATTAATTGGTAATCATTTTAGGTTTTAAAATTGAAACAGTACCAATTTATTGATAAACATAAAATATGTTATTAAAAACAAAATGATCAAAAACATAACTAAATAATTATTTTAGTTATTTTAGTAAATAATTGGTCAAAAATAAGATCGTGTGAACAGGTCAAACATGTGGTAAAATGAAGAAAAAAATAGAAATGCAGACTGACATACATGTTATTATTAGTTCATTCATGCTCATATGTACACGACAATTGAGAACCCATGATAAAAAAGATGAATTAACAAAACAATATTTTATGACAAAAAAAAAACACCATAATAAAGGGTTAGTAATATACATTGTTTACCAAAATTTAAGAAAATTAATTAACTTTTTTCTTATATTTTAAACCTAGAAAAATATACACTAATTTCATCATTGGCAGTATCTTTTTTAAGCCCATATTCAAATATTTTTCATCAAAAAGAGTATATTTCTATTGAAAATCCCTCTACCGCACTGATTATTATTTATTTTGGTCCGTATTCCTTGCGGAACCACCGGTATCCCCAAGAGCACCTTTAATACCAAAGAGTCTTTTGAGACTAATGTGGAGCGAGCTGCGTGGTTGGCTCTCCCAGCGGGATATTTTTAGTGGGAATCAAACCTGGGCTACTAGCACCGTGTCTCATTCCCAAGATTTCAGTCGGGGTCTTACACCAACTCAACCAAACCCCGTTGGTACACTGGTTATTATTTGAACTAATAATAAACATGATAGTGATAAAAAAAAATAAGGTTGCATAAGAGAGAGATATTTTTTTAACCAGTGGAGGCTGGCACAAGTGGAAGGGGTTTGTGTCCCTTAAGCATGTGGTCGCGGGTTCGAGTCGTTCCCGAGGCGCATGTGAATGAAGCAAGCCTTACTGGGAGCATCGCCCCCAAAAGGGCCCAACCGTGGTGCGAGGGATTAGTCACCCAGTTGCGCGGATGGACACCCTGGTTCATCCAAAAAAAGAGAGAGATATTTTTCATTGATGTAGGGTCTACCGACCATATACGGACCCGAGTCTCACCAAAGGATTCCCCTATGGCCACTTTGCTCGGTTTACCTGTCATGAAAGTCCTTCGCTCGGACTCGTGGGATCCGAGCATACGAGAGGGCCAGGCTCAGACTTGATGGAACCGAGCCTTACGATCGGTCCCCAATCCATCAGGCTCGGGACTCTAGGACCGAGACATACCGTCGGCTCGTGGATAAACTCAGGCTCGCCGAGGCTTATTATCCTTTCCGCAAATCTCTCCTAGATTCTCGCAACAGCCTAGACATGAGATCTTCAGTTGATCCTATCCAGATTCTAGAAGCATAATTATTCGATATTATCTCACAGAATCCTGGTTCAGCACAACACTGATACAGGGCCCAAACGGCCCATATCAACCTCCTCCAAACCCTATAAATAGCTCATCACAGCTAGGGTTTCATGTATGTTCTCTCATCCCTACTCTCAAGAACTATGTGTGGCTTGATCCTCTTATCACTGGGGGCACGTAGGACCGGGGTCACCCTCGTCAGCTGCAACAATCACAAACACACATCGTGGTGTATCCCTAACAATGGAACACTACATTGGCGCCGTCTGTGGGAACCGATAAACTTCGATTCCCAACAAAAAAAAAGAACGTGTTCATGGCTGCTGTTCATGGGGAAAAAAGGTGTTGGTGGCCGCTATATCCCCTTAGTTGCGGCGGATGCTGCTGCGCCCCCTTCACCGACGCTGCGGCTGGTGCTCTTCATGGCTAGGGCATCTGGTGCATCTGCTGCACCACACAGGAACTTGTTCTAGGCGTTCTGGTGCGGCGACAGCAACATCAACACTGCTGCATCTGGGGCGGTGGCGCGACCGGGCAGAAGAGGCACCGCCACGGTGTCACCATCTCTCCCTCCTCGTCGCCGTCTCTCTCTCCACCATCGCGCAAAGAACCACCCCTTCTCTCTCCCTCCCTATTCTCAAAGCCAGCATGCTTCTCCCTCTGTTGATGCGCCTTCGGATCAGTGAGCACCACGAGTAAACCCAACTCGTGACCACGATCTAACAACAGAGGCACCTCGCTTGCAATCGTGCTCCAGTTCCAAGCATTCAACGAGCCTAGTCTGAATCTACTTAAAACGATCGTAACCGCACCAACAGTCCTGGACAAGGACGAATTGGCGACGAGCCAGCAAAGAAGAAGGGGAAAGATGCTAGACCAGAACCATCGCTGCACCAGCCCGTGAGGTTGCACCCCTCGCCGTCGACGCCGTCACCGTTGCAAGCCCACGCCGGTTCGCTTGCCACCACCGGTGTAAGCCGCACCTACCAGTTTCCCCACTGCTCCAAGCTTACCACCGCCGGTGTGCAGAGCAGCACCCTCAGCAGCACAACTGCTGCAAAAGCCCTAGTGGGCCATCAGCCCAAACCGCCCAGAAAAAAGAAAAAATGGGCCTTAACAACTTTACGGGCCCAACAGCAGCAAGCTACTCCTACATCAGGGAAGCTATTTCATTTAAAATCTAATTCTTATGCATACCAACGTTTTTATTTTTATTTAATTATATCTTATATTATCATCAGCTGATAATTCTTCTAATTTTTAATAATTGCACAAATATTTTATTGACTCACATGACTATTAGTTAACAGCAAAAATATTACACTTTTGCTAATTAAAGTCATTACATGTCTATTATTATCTATTATTGTTGTTATAAACTTGAACGACAACCGCTAAATTATTTTCTATGCACATATGCGAGGTACATGGCCCGAGCTGCTGAATAACCCACTTCGAGATTCTTATCAATCGGCAAATTGTTTTCCGAGCATAGCGAACACAATAACATGTTACTCTATTCGGAACCTATTGACATTGGCGAGGACTCCCGTGCCGAGTTTCCCTCTTAATGGACAAATAATTTTCGAATCTAGTGGAATCTAGTGGTGATCGAGAGAACCCCCGCGCCGAGTTCTCCTCTTGAAGCTTGTGCTCCGAGCGAAGAGCGAGGACCTCCGCTCCGAGTTCTCCTCTTGAAGCTTGTGCTCCGAGCGAAGAGCAAGGACCCCCGCGCCGAGTTCCCCTCTTGAAGCTCGTGTTCCGAGCATAAAGAAAATCATATTTAAGGAAAACAGAGGTCAGCCCTCAATGCTCAACAAAGTCCATTTGGAAAGGAGTGACAGAAGACTTCAATCCAACATTCTTTAATCCGACATTCCTCAATCTGGCATTTCTCACCACACTGAATCAGGGAAGGAATTCTCGTTCCTATATTATTTTCCTATTTACTTGGCATTTTACGTGATTACTTTACACACATGTTGATATTAATTTACCTGATGCAGTACTTTTAACATGTGCTTTTAATGCTTATTCCTTATAATTTCATTACATGTCACTAATTATTTGATATTCCCTAATTATGATTTTTTGTATACATGCTGATACGTGGCTTGGCATATTGTTAGCCAAATTTCTTTGCTGCTGAATGTTTTTAAATGTCTATCTTCCCCGTCGTGATAGGATAATAATATTTGATATACATTATCTTTCGAATGACATAAGGCAGTTTCCGGCAATCGTACATTGTCGTTTTCCATGATTTGACGCTTTCATCATTTGATTTGTTGTCATTAAATGCTCTGACATGATTGCGTATGTTATCAATTATTGCGCGTGATATACCTGAAATCATGCATCTTTTCATGGGCAATCCTGTCTGGTTGCACGATATTTAATTATTGTCATTACTATATTTGTTACGTGTGATCTTTTCAGAATCATGCCGCTTTTGTTCTGATACTTTATATTCGCTCGTCAATAATTTTCATTGTTGCTATTCAATTACCATATATTGTTAAATTAACGATGATCACTGCTTATTGTTCTTAAACATGTAATGAAAGGTTCAAGAAAGGATGGTCGGACCTATTGAAAAGGCCGAGCAGCTAGGATTCTCTCTAGAGTTGACGGGACCAGCACGACCCCATGATAGAGAACAGTCCAAAAGTCAAAACGGTTATCGTAAAAACATGTCGTGGCATGGATTACTGTCATCGTCACTCCGAGATAATTACAAAGGCTTTGTGGCCATGGCCCACGCAAACATGTGCTCCTGTAACAACCCGTCACGAGGCTAGCCTAGAACGGGCACTACACACCCACGACGGTCAAACTGTTAAGAGTCATGCTATCGAGGCCTCCGTCCAAATGAACTCGCGATCAACAAAACAACAATATGCGAAGCCACAAGTTACGGTCAATTAAGGGCATTACCACGACCAATCCGGGGAAGTTAATTCCTTTTACTTAAGTCATTTCAATGGTACTGATTATGTACACCATTGCAATTATTATACTTATTAACATTATTTGGTTTAATACCACTAATTGCTCCGACATATTTTTGGTATACGTGTCGTTTATTACAATTATTATTGCGTGTGATATTTTTAGAATCATACTATTTACATACCAATATTCTATTCTGTAAACTTGCCAAAAATTCTCATTATTGCAACTTAATTATTATACATTGTCAGTTCAAATGGCGATTACTAATTATTAATTTTGTATTCATATACGAGGTACAAATATGGGTAAACAGTCCATTTCAAGGTTTTCATCAATGGGCAAACAACTCTTCTGAGTGTTGGGAGCACCTCAACATGTTCGAAATCAGTTGACGGAGAGGATACTAAATACTAGCCTTCTCCCTTCGGATTTATTACACGATTGTCACCACTTCTCCACCGGTTTCCTACCAGATCCCTACACCCGCAGTAGAATATCAGGCTACGACCAATGACATCCTCGAATTGATCGATCCCTTCTACCACGACACCCTTGCCTCTCATGGTCACTAAAACCCCAAAGACGATCCCCGTCAACATCTCTTCTCGAGATCCCAACATTGCTCACAAGGGCGCTATACAATGGTTCACCCATAGCGGCATACAGGGTCTTTGGTAGGAAGAAGATGAAGAATACCAAACGAGCACACGTTCTAGCAATAGAAGAAGAAAGGTCTCTATGCCAAAATGACGCCGAGCATATCAATGTTCATGCCAAAAAGGATGCCGAACGTATCAAAATTCAAACGTAGTCCCATAAAGACTAACAGGGAAAGATCTTTCTCATTATCTCATTTACGTCATTTACATTGCATGGTTTAAGCCTCACATTCATTATTACTGAATCACTTGCTGCACAACATTATATTATCTTAGATAATACTCATAATTAACAGTGAAACAGCTCATACTTCGCTATTAATGTCATTACATATCATTTACTACTTGATATTCTAATAGTTGTTTTTATACATCATGTAAAGGTACAAATTTGATGGTCGGAACTACCGGGCGCGATAGCCCGAGCATGATGGCCAAAAATGATTTGAGTGTTTCGCGCATAACCCAAGACAGGATTCCTATCATCCGAAAACATGCACAAGCCGACCACAGGTCTAAATCCGCAAGCCCATTGTATTTACTGCTTCAATTAAATAAAAGTTCTGTTTCTGAATTCATTGTATTTACGTACTTTTCCTCATAACCGATTAGCCACCGTTTATGACGCGAACGATTATAAACAGCTCGAACAAGAGCTTATAACTCGCCAAGTACTTTAAAAGATTCCCGATTCAAACGTGATTGGCATAAAATCATTTTATACATCGCGGATAGAGGAACCCACCTTGGCTAGAGTGTCGGAGTTCCGAGGTCTTAACACTTGAATTCATAACTAAAAGAACAATATGAGAAGCACAAAATCATAACGGATATTATAAATATTCAGAGTGGTTGCAGCAAGAGGTCCAAACCCATCTATTGGGGCAAATACATCAAGTTGAAAAGCAAAAGGGTAAATCTACTCTATATCGGACAACACTATACTTTCTGGATCAAATTTATCCTCTTCTTCCTCGTCGCCTTCGGCACTCTCGGCCCCGTCTTCTTCGGACTCCTCAGCAAAGTGGTCAGGCAGATCGTTTCCACCCATGTTTATTGCGACTCCGTTCTCACCCTCCTTGATGGTTGCTTCTATTGCTACCGCCTCTCTCATCAGGGTATTACTTAAATACATTCACTCATTTCGGATCACGTCCCGACGCAATTGCCTACGATCTCGGTTGGCCGACCAGATCGGCGTGGCTACAAGTGAAAACGGGGATTGCTACCTCGATAACTTGGCCATCGGCCAAATACGTCGCATGATCGAGGAATGCACCTCAGCCAAGGCAGTCATTCCGACAGCATCCCCCGTAGACGTTACGATCCAATTCATGATATTACTTTTAACACACCCCGATGAGAGGTGTATGAATCTCAAAATCGCGATACTCTTCCGAGTAAAAGACCTCGGCTGCGAGCATTCTTTTACGTCACCACCAAGCCTCGGAAAAGAACGTCTGATCGACCCAAAAGGGCTCTAAACTCGGCACAGAGTCTCTATGACTTTTCCGGAGCTGGGGGGCTTATGTCGTGGACCGGACTCCAATCCGACCTACCCCCATCTTAACCGACCGTACGCCGAACTCATTCTGAGATCTCCGCCAGGATTCTGGATGCGAAGCTGCTCGACGGTATTGAGGAAAGAGTCTTCAACTGCGTGATCCCAGTTATAAAAATTCTCTTTGGCTGCCCTTTTGTGCTTAAGAGCTTTCGCTCTTATTTTGTCTAGAGATGCTCGGAGTCTGGCGGCCTCATCTTTGGCATCCTCGAGTTGCTCTCGAGCCACTGTGGCATCCTCCTCGGCTTTCCGAGCCTTCTCTGTAGCCTCCCGCAGAGTTATGGCATCCTCTTCGGCCTCCTTCAAAACCCCTCAACTTCCCTCCTTCCACGATGCACCGGTTGGGCCAAAGGCCCATTAACCCGCTCAGCCACGCACAGGGAAAGACGTGGCAGTTATTGGAGTTACTTTTTCAAAGTTCGAAATTTGAAATGATTTGCACAACTTCCCAGGGCACGTATCGTACCTAAAGAACCTAAAACGTCACCTCGAACAAGCTATATGGTTAAGGCTGGAAATAGTTCTCACACTTCTGAACCAAGACATGCTAAAGGTTAACTCTATCCACTTGTTACCTCGCCACAGACTTTACAAGTCTTACGAGCTGGGGGGCTTGTAGGGTCTACCGACCATATACGGACCCGAGTCTCACCAAAGGATTCCCCTATGGGCACTTTGCTCGGTTTACCTGTCATGAAAGTCCTTCGCTCGGACTCGTGGGATCCGAGCATACGAGAGGGTCAGGCTTGGACTTGATGGAACCGAGCCTTACGATCGGTCCCCAATCCATCAGGCTCGGGACTCTAGGACCGAGACATACCGTCGGCTCGTGGATAAACTCAGGCTCGCCGAGGCTTATTATCCCTTCCGCAAATCTCTCCTAGATTCTCGCAACAGCCTAGACATGAGATCTTCAGCTGATCCTATCCAAATTCTAGAAGCATAATTATCCGATATTATCTCACAGAATCCTGGTTCAGCACAACACTGATACAGGGCCCAAACGGACCATATCAACCTCCTCCAAACCCTATAAATAGCTCATCACAGCTAGGGTTTCATGTATGTTCTCTCATCCCTACTCTCAAGAACTACGTGTGGCTTGATCCCCTTATCACTGGGGGTACGTAGGACCGGGGTCACCCTCGTCAGCTGCAACAATCACAAACACACATCGTGGTGTATCCCTAACAATGGAACACTACATTACTAATCCTTGTTTTTATAAACTTGGCTATTAATTTTGGGGTCCAAAAGAGAGTTTTGATATTCATTTGTTTGAAAATAGATCATAAGACAGAAAGAGAGAGTACGATGTCACATATACTCAACTTCTTTCTACTCTCTCTTAGCATCTTCCCTTCCCCGTAATCCTCTTTGTTTCATTTCCTCTCTTTGATATAGTCTACAATTTTTGTCTTTACATTTCAAAATTTCAAATTTCAAAAGTAAAAAAAAAATAGAAATAATTTCACAAAACACAGTTATAACAGTTCTGTAAAAAAAATAAAATTAAATGGTCAGTTTGTATAATTGAATTTAAGACACGTGGATATTTTCAAAAGTCATCATTCTCTTACTTAGTTACTTTTACTGTGGAGACTTTACTTTGTTAAGAGTGAACACTCATAAAGAAAAAAAAAAAGAAAGATAAAACAAATAATACACAAATCAAAATCTAACATTAAGTTGGAAGAATCAATTATCTACCAATTACATTGTACCTT
Source organism: Crotalaria pallida (assembly GCA_037953625.1). NCBI lineage: Eukaryota > Viridiplantae > Streptophyta > Magnoliopsida > Fabales > Fabaceae > Crotalaria > Crotalaria pallida. The sequence goes on from CM075655.1 coordinate 97,582,009, forward strand.
GACAAATGACAACAAGTAAGATTATTTTGAATTTAGCCTTATACATGTTTCACAAACTTTGAAATTAAAAAAATAAATAAAAATCTAGAATAAAAAAAGCAATTTTTAGAAAAGCCAAAAATTTGAAGTTAGTTGATAAAAATAAATGTATTTATCGTCGCTTATGTCCTTCTAATAAGATTTACGCCTCTGGAATTGCAAGTGGCTGTTTGCCAATGCCTGACAATCGGAAAAATGGAATTCACCCTTTTATTTACTTTGCTGACCTCATATGTTATGGTCAGCAATTTTTTGTTCAATTCGTTGACCTCAACATATATGGAAAAAAATGCACATACACTGACCCAGCATACCTATAAAGGAGGATCAACAAGGAATTCGGGGTCAAAAAATGAAAACCCAAAAAAAAGCCCCGCGCAACTTCTCAACTCAACACAGCTAGGCCCCATTTATGATGTTTCAACAACTAACAAAATGATAATGCTCCTACTATTCACACACTCTCACTCCCATCAGGCCATCACATTATTTCCATACCACTAATTAACTAGTATAATCAAATCCCCTTCTCTTTTTGTACGTCATCCCCATTCAAAAATAAAAAGTTACTATAATTATTTGACATTAATTCTATTTAGGATCATGTTAAAACACTAATTAAAGAATCATTTCTAACCTGGACTCTAAAATGTGAGACAAATACGCGTAGAACTTGAGTGTGGATAGCATTTTTCAACAAACACCTTGTGTTTGCTGCACTCTCCCTGGGGTTCAGATCCCCTCACATGTCACATGTTCATCTCATGACTCCTCACCTCATCTCCCACCAACCCTTTACACCATTCATTGATTCCACACATCAACACCCTTTCACTTCAATACTAATCCAACCAACCAATCAATGATTAAAATACAAGACAAAGTCCCTCAAATTTGACCTAGATATCATATTGAGCTTTGAAGTTCCTTGAGAAAATATATATATATATATATATATATATTATTTTCTTTTTTTTTTCCCTTAAAGAACACAATCATGATAAATATCCTAATCTTTTTGAGAGGTCATAGTTTGTAGTTTGTATGCACAACTTCTCTATGTGAATAATTCAAATAGGCAACAACTTAAAAATAAAAAAGGGCACCCACAAAACAAAACAAAACAAAACAAAAAAAAAAAAAAATCCAAAGATCAACCCCAATTTCCTCCAAATTACAATTACAAAGAGAGGATCTGAGTGCCAGACACATAAAAACTACAGACTCCATGAACTTAACAAGAGAGAAGACAAAGAAGAAGGTTTTTGTTACCTTTTTCTCTTTCCCAGCCTGGTCCCTCTTTATTCATCAAAGGAAAACCTTCTCCATCTCAATTATACATTACACCATACTCAAGAACAACAACTTGCTCAGACCATTATATACACACAATACACTAAAAACATTGAATTAAGATTAGCTCCTCTTTCCGAAAGGAAAAAAGAAGAAAAAAACTTCTCTTCTACTATTTGAACTTTGATTTAATTTCAATCCTCTACCTTCTTTCTCTGCTTTGAATTCTGTCTTTTTTCCTTTTCTTTTTCTCAAAAAATGGTTTATGCAACTGCCGAGATACTACAGCTGCTTCTATCTCTGTTAAGAGAGTCGAAACCTTCTATCCTCACAGCAGCTGGTGCGTGTCCGAATTTCACCCGAACACAACCTCGAGCTGAAGAAGAGGATGGTGAAGAGATAAATGGATTAAAATTCCCATTACCAAACTGCTCATCTTCGATTATAGGGTTTGAGGCCCTACTAGGTGGAGATCCACAGAAAAACGGTGGCGACGACGCCACCACTTGTCCCCCATTTCGTTCTTCATAGAATCTTTCCTGCTAAACAGGAAATCCAATTAAAGAACAAACTGTCGGTTAGATTATTTGAGCCTCAAAGGAAAAAATATATGATATCAAACATGTTATCATCAAAAGGGATAATGCATAGGCTCGAATCAAACTCACATATAAACACCAAAAATTGTGATTTAGTTTATATTTGAAAAGGCTTATTTATGTTTTTGGTCCCTAAAATTTCAGCGTATTTTGGTTTTAGTCCCTATAAGTTATTTTGACCGGGACTGGTCCTTAATTTTTCAAATATTTTGGTTTTGATTCACTCTATTATGAAAAAACTGTTATTTGCTGACGTGGCTAGCGGAACACCATACCAACAGTCACGTAGTATGAGAAGACGCCAAATAAGTGATATGACATGGATACAGATCCATGGACACAAAATGGTCCCATACGCAAAATGGTCTCATACGCAGAATTTTGCGTTTATGAACCTGAATCATCCATTTCATAATACTTATTTGATGCTATCTCATACTACGTAGCTGTTGATGTGAATTTCCGTTAACCATGTCAACAAATAATTGATTTTTTCAAACAAATGGGACCAAAACCAAAATGTTTGAAAAATTAAGGACTAGTCACGGTCAAAATAACTTTTAGGGATTAAAACCAAAACACGCTGAACTTTTAGGGACCAAAACCATAAATAAGCCTTTGAAGAATCACAAGAAATTAAATTTGAATATTATAAGTTTATTTGTTTCTCGAGTAATAGGAACATATGAAGAGTGTTTTAAAATGCGGACCATATCACATGTCGGTACAGCAACGGGCCATGAGCAAATGATTGCAAACCTCATCGGCCACATTAGACCGCAACACGACAACAATACTGATTTAAGACTGTTTCCATTTAAATCATTTTGTTACACCAACAACAGACACGACTGACAAGCGCAAATCAAGCAAACTAAGTTAGAATTCGAATCCTGACAACGGCTCGTAGAATCTAAAGGTTTGTCCTGAGCCTCAGATGTGGTAACCACATTGACCCTAGTTCCTTTATTCAGCAAAAGAAATTCTATTTTGTTTCAAACCATATATATGTTAGTACAAATTATGACATCATTAGAATTCCGTAACCGACCATACAAAGAGAAAATACTAGTTTGCTGCATTGTGTGGGTATATAATCTGACAATTGAGATAGAAAATAACCTTGGGGAGGATGATGTGCAGAAGCTCTTCCCCAACCGCCGAAGAATCTTCGGTCTCAGATAGGTAGCTGATATTTTTGTAGGAACAAACAGAAAGTCAGTTTTCTTATTAAAAAAAATTGATTGTAAAATCAACAAAAATTGAAAAGATGTTAACCTGATGGGGCACCTCAAGGGTCTGATGTTGTTGATAATGGATGAACTGTTGAATAGACCCAATCCCAATCGACGAGGTTTTGGGCAAACCACTGATTCAATCCTCATCTCCTCACAGCTTCTCAAAGTGTTCATCTTTACTCTTTTTTTTTTCACACTCAAGGAACACCTGCAACCACAATTTAAAATCATAAATTTAATTTTTTTAATCATACAACTCGTTTCGTCTTCGATAAATCAATAAACAAATAAACTTATACAGAAAAAAAAAAATAAAAGAAACTCATTTTTTCCCCAGTTTTTGCAGCACTTTGGAAACCTAGAAATCCTCGAAGGCTTAAAAGTTATACAATTACAACAAACGTACAACCTCATGATCAAATCAAACGACATCATAATATTCTATCATAAATTATGTTCATAGAAAAATCACTTAAATCAAAAAATTATTCTTAACGTTATCACTTATAGTTTTTTTTTCCCCTCTACCTTTAATTATAGGACCAACTTTCATTTGACCTAGAGACTTAAAAAAGTAAACATAAAAGAAGATACCCATCTTCTCAAAACTAATTCAACAGTTAAAGAAACTTCAAAGTTTGAGACTTTACACACAAAAATAAATAAATAAATAAATAAGTAAATTCAAAACACAAGAGCAAAGTTTTCAAGTCTGATGAAAAAAAAAACATAAATCAAATACTGAGAAAATAGAATAGTACCTGAGTTACTGTAACGCTTAGGAGAGGAAGGAAGTGAAGCAGAGGAAGAGAGGGAAAGAGGATAGGGAGAAGAGATGAGTATTCATATACACACAAAAAAATGATGTTGAAGAATCTATGATACAGTACAAGCAAGTGTAGAGTAGTGATGTAAGACCGCATTTATGCGACGTTGATTGTGATTTGAGAGGTGGAATGGATGATGGGTTACGTTATGAACAAAATTTTCAATACATCAAACTAAAATTAAGACATAAATGAAATATTAATTTGGACCGTTGATTTAAATAAGTTTAATAAAATATTATATAAAAGAAGAAGATTAATGGTCCAGATTGAAATAGCACCTATGATTCAGCTTTGAGTTTGATGCATGTAAAGAGTTGTCTATGGTATGACTTAATGGTAGTGTGAGAGAACAAGTTTGAGTTGAGTTGATTCGGTGGTGACGCAGATGCATTAACAAAGTGTGAAGTGATCTGATCCACACGTGGGTGTGATGCTCCTGTCTTTTTATTGGGTTTTCTCTGTTTTGCCCCTGAGCCTCCATTTGCAGCTCATTGAATTGTGGAGTACTGTTTTTTTTTTTTTCCTGGTGCAGCCACATGTAGAGCTGGCAATTCGGGCTACCCGGCCGGGTTCGGGCCGGCCCGCTTCGGGCTCGGGCCTTGACCGGGCCGGGCTAAAAAAGTCCGGCTAAAATTCGGGCCTCTAAGTTCATGCCTAAGCCCGCCCTATGCGGGTAGCGGGCCGGGCTCGGGCCGCCGGCAACTTTTTTTAAATTTTTTTTTTAATTTTTTAACAAAAAAATTCTTACACTCAAGATTACTACTATATGCATGATTTTTGTAGTTTTCAAGTTGTTATTATAAGAGTCAAATATACTTAATGATGCAAAATTAGATTGAGATAGTACATAATTTTGGATAAAGCTAATCCAAAATAAGCTTGAGTGCAAAGTGGAAAAGTGAGCTTGAGTCCAAAATGCAGCATCAATGCTTCCCTTCCATAGATGAAAAAACTCCATGTCTTGTGGCGATTCACATTACCAACACTGTAGGCAACTAGGGCACCAATAGCAACAGCAGAATGAACAAGGCAAATTCAGTCCCTCTGCCACGGCAAGTTATAACAACCAGATGCTGCATTAATCACTACAAGACAAAAATTAAGGGAAAAACATGGAGTTTTTTAACCTATGGAAGGGAAGCATTGTAGATTATTATGAGTAGATTAAATGGTAAAAAAGGCAAATTGGTAAAAGAATTAAGGTATGATGAATGGTAATAAAAATTAGTTATGTTGATCTGTGATGGAATTCATTGTTGCTGCATATATATATATATATATATATATATATATATATATATATATATATATAACGAGTCCACACTTGTCAAGGAGGTGAAATTAGAATTACAATTTAGAGTGATGAAACAAATTAAACAGGGCATGCATGAGTAAATAAATAAATAAGAATGAAGGAAAGAATGGAAAAAAAGAGTGTACCATGATGATTGGCATTAGTATGAATTTCCTTTTTTTTTACTTCGGGCTACCTGGACGGGTTTCGGGCCGGGCCGCTTCGGGCTCGGGCCTTGACCGGGCCGGGCTAAAAAGGCCCGAGAATAATTCGGGCTCAAATTTTGTTACCTAAGCGCGGATTTAATGCGGGCTTATTCGGGCCGGGCCGGTCGGGCCGGGCCATTTTGCCGGCTCTAGCCACATGCCTCCATGTACTCCCTCCGGTCTCAATTATAAAAAAAAAAAAAAACCAATTTCACATTTATTAAGGAAGTTAGTTGAGTGCATTTAATTTTTTTAAATGATAAAGAAATAAACTACTTTAGGAAACATGTATTGGACATGAAACAAAAATTAAATGATACAATTATTTTAGGAATGATTGTATTAGGAATAGAAAGTTAGTTGAATTTTGCTTATATTTGAGACTACAAATGAGATATTTTTAGTTGCTTATAATTGAGACCGGATGAGTATACTTCCTCTGGCAAGCAATGGAGTGACCACTCTGTTTTTTTTTTCCCCGCCAAGTGCCTAAAGGCACATTCGCACATGTTAAGGTTTTTAGTATTGGAAAATCAATTATGAGTGGATATTATTTCATGTTTTGAGAATAAAAAAAATCACATTTTTCCATGAGTTTTTACTATCTTTAAATTCTTAACAAGTGTCCTTAACATTTGTCTTTCTTTCTATCTTAGTCTCTTACTCCAATTTTTACTTGAACAATACTCCCCAAGAATACTCCCCCGGTCTATAGATATAAGTATATAACCATTAATTAAGGCCCCGTTCGGGGTGGTTGTCAATTTCTAGTTTTTGGTTTCGAAAGTGTATTTTCAAAACAAAACTTGTTCGGCAAAATTTGAGCTGAAATGGTTTTTACTCATTTTTAGAACAATTTCACCTCTATTTTCAAAACAACAAATCGTTTCATAATTTCAGTTTTGAATTGCAAACTTATATCACCTCATCATCTTTTGTATCATTCAACCACCACCACCATCATCATCATTCTTCCCAATACCATAACTATTGTGATCACTACTACCACCATGACTGTCACCCAACTAACACCATTGTAACTGTCAAAACCCCAACCACCACCGTGACCATCGCAACCACCCTAACCACTACAGTTTTTTTATGATAACCACCACCTTACAACCACCCTAACCGTAACTACATTCTCACCTATTACCATTGCTCCTCCTTATATCACCATCATCACCACTCGGACAACCACCACCCAACCACCTCGGACCATCACCATAGTGACTACCCCAACACCATTGTCCTCGTATGACCACCGCCACCATTGCAACCATCACTACCACTTCAACCACCATCATTCCTCAAAGACACCACCACCTTCATATCCACCCCAATTATCACCTTTCAACACAATCACCGTCAGCATATCCTCACCCCCTCCCCCACTATCTCTCCCTCCACCATCACCGCAAAAGTTACTACTCTATAGTCTAGACTGCAATCACTATAACAACGACTACCACCTTCAACTAATAATGACAACAACCACATGAAAGTTGTTATTAAATAATGGTGGTAGTATACAAGATGATGGTGCATAACATTGTAGGAGTGCTATAATAATTATAAGTTTGAAAATAATAATTTTGAAAACTGAAAATCAAAAAAATTTGAAACCGACATTATAAAACTGGAAACTAGTTTTGGCTTTTTAAAATTTTAAACTTAAAACTAAAAACCACCCCGAACAAGGCCTAATGTTTTGGTTTTGTCTCTTTTAAGAGCTTCTATTCCAATTTTTAATGATATTAATTATTTCATTTTTATAAACGCTTCCTCAAAAATAAGAAAAAAATATGGGTCTTGTTAGCCACTAATTAAGATTACTAGAAATGAAAAATTAATAATAAGTTTACATTATTATTTCTTTCAAAAATCCTAAAAACTGTAGAATCAAGTCTCCAATTAGGTGGTTAAAGTTTTGATGATGACAATGTAATTAAATCATGGATTTAAAGGGAATAATTCAAGCTCAACAAATCAAGAAGATCAAGTGCATCATTAGCTAGTCATTCTCATTTTGTTTTAATTGTATTTTTTAAATTTTATGTTGAGAGTGGGTAGTTTAGGAGTTAATCTCATCCTAGGATAAATAATTATAATGCATGAAAAGGTTGGGATTACATAAGATTAATACTTGAGAAGAGAATTGAAAATAATTTTAGAAAAACTTAATTTCTTACCAACTCTGATCAAAAGACTCGAGTGGTCTGAAAAAGACTCGAGTGTTTTGCTTAAAATCAGAGATGTAACCGTTGGTTCAAGTACAAAGGCATCACTATCAGAGTCTGACCAAAAGACTCGAGTAGATCCAAAAAGACTCGAGTGTTTTGGTCCTGACAACAATTTTTTAAACGTTAGAAGAGGACAAGAATGGGGTTAAACTTTGTTTTTCTCTCTCATTCCCTCTTCCATATATTCAGAACTTTATTGCCTTTGTACACAAGGACAAGAACAAGCTAAAACATTTTTTTTGTTCATTCTCTCTCAAGTGATAATTCCCTCTAACTCAACCTCTCATTCATTGTTATTATTTTGTCTTAAGAGTTAGAGGTTGTGCTTAATTATTGAGAAATCATTGGTGGTATTTCTCCACACACACTCATATTGCTTGTTCCAAAATCTTGGTTGGTAACCAAGTGTACCTAAGTGGGTCTTAGGTTCAAATCAAGTCTTGGGAGGTTCTCAAGCAAAAGTCTAAGATGTTCTTAGCTTGGTGGAGCTCTTGAAGGTTTCAAGGAGCTTAGGAAGAAGGAGTCTTCATCACCAAAAGCAAATTGGGGTAGAAATTCAAGAGTTTGGTACACTCTTGGAAGGGTTAGGTTGAGTGAGGCATCTCATTAATCCTTTGTAATATTTCTAACAATTTGATATTATAAAACTCTCCTAAGGTGCTTAGGGGGACTGGAGTAGCTCTCTATATTGGGAGTGAACCAGGATAAAATTGGTGGTGTCCTCTTTTTATAGCTTTCTTAGCTTTCAAGCAAAAACCAAAACCTAAGTTTTCTCAAAAGGGGCTTTTTAATTTGAGTAGTAATTCCGCAGTAATTAAGTTATTTTTATGTTGTTATAGCTTTACTTAATTGCTTACTACTTTGTTATATATCTGCTCTGGACTGGTTTTATTTATATTGATTCAAAGTGTCAATTTTCTGAAATTGTTTTCTGCACTTCTGCACGATTCACTCGAGTGTTCTTCAGAAGACTCGAGTGTTCTTGGCATTTCACTCGAGTTTTCTTCAGAAGACTCGAGTCTTTTTGCCCTGTTTCAGAAAAATCAGTACTAAATCAATTATATCTTAATTTCATCTGAAAATTAGTCATTGTTGCCTTCATATTACTATTCACCCCCCTCTAGTAATTGCTAAGCCCGCTTGTTAGTTTCCAACAAGTGGTATCAGAGCACGGTCGAAAGATCGAGTGTAAAAGCTTTTTCGAAAAGATCCTTTGGAAACTATGGGCTCTAGCAATCACCAAGAAGGATCCTCTTCAATAAACCGCCCTCCGTTTTTCAATAGTGAAGGGTATGCTTATTGGAAGGTCCGAATGAGAGTTTTTATTGAAGCAATAGATACCGAAATTTGGGATGCAATAAAAGATGGTCCCTATATTCCTAGACACATGATAAATGGAGAAGTCGTTGAAATTCCTAGGAGAAGTTGGAGTGATGATGATAAAAAGAAAGTATCTTATGATTTGAAAGCTAAAAACATCATCTTCTCCGCCTTGTCCCATGATGAATTTTATCGAGTTTCTCAATGCAAGTCGGCTAAAGAAATGTGGGAAACCTTGCAAGTTACTCATGAAGGAACAAGTGAAGTGAGAAATGCAAGACTAAATTCTTTGACTCATGAATATGAATTATTTCACATGTTCCCTAATGAATCCATTGATGACTTGCAAAAGAGGTTTTCACATATCATTAGTCACTTGATTTCTCTAGGAAAACAATTTCGTGATGGTGAAACTACTCACAAAGTTTTGAGATGTCTTGATAGGAAATGGCAACCAAAGGTGACCGCCATCAAGGAGTTTAAGGACTTGAACACTATGGACTTGGCCACCTTGTTTGGCAAGCTTAAAGAACATGAAATAGAGCTATCAAGACTTAGCACACATGAGGAGTTGGATAAGAAGAAGAAAAGCATCTCTCTCAAGGCCTCAACCAAAGTCTCAAAAGAGGTTGAAGATGACTCTACAAGTGAGAACTCCGATCACGCACTCAATGAGGAGGAAATTGGTTTATTTGCAAAAAGATTCAATAAATTCCTCAAGGGCAAAAAGGGTGGTTCATCATCAAGAGATAAAAGACCCAAGGATCACAAATCAAGGAACAAGAGCTCAAGTAAAAGAGTAAAATGTCATGAATGTGGAGACATTGGACATATCAAAATGGAATGTCCCACATACTTGAAGAAGAATGAAAAGAAGACCCAAGAGCGCAAAGGCAAGAAAGCTTACATTGTTTGGGATGCACCGGAGAAGGATGCAAAATCCTCATCAAGTATCTCGGATGACGAAGTTGCTAATCTTTGTCTCATGGCTAGGAGCAACAATGAAGCCTCAATTGACAATAGTGAAAGTGAGGATGAGGTATCATCTCAAAATTCTAACTCTTCCTCTTTCACTATTCCTTATGATGATTTGCTTAATGAATATAATGAAATGTTAACTCAATTTGAAAAACTTGCTAAAGTCAACAAAGAAAAAGGAAAGAAACTTTTGGAGTATCAAAAAGAGATCAATGAAATGAAAAAATCTATAAATGACTTGAAACTCCAAAATGCATCCTTAAAACTTGTTAACTCTAGTCATGTATGTGAATGTGCAAATCCTAAGGAAATTATCACACATTGTGAGAGGTGTTGTGAACTTGAAAAGGAAGTTAATGATTTGAAAAACAAACTCAACACTCTCTCCAATAGTGATAGGAACTTAGATCGGTTACTTAGTTCACAAAGAAATAATTCAAACAAAACCTGTTTAGGTTATGTCCACAAGAAAAAGAACAATAAAGTGGTTGGCTCATTTTCTAAAGTTGATTTTACAAAGAAACCAACTTGCTTTTCTTGTGGAAAGTACATACAAACAATAGGTGCCACATAAAGAACTTTGAAATTCAAAAAGGCACTTATGTTTGGATTGAGAAGGGAGTAACACCCAAAGGGACCCAACATGATTTGGGTACCCAAAATGAGCAAATGATTTTGTGTTGTAGGTGTGCCTTAGAACGGAAAAGAAACTTTGGTATCTTGATAGTGGATGTTCAAGGCACATGACGGGAGATAAGCGGAATTTCATAGAGCTTACTCCTCAATAAGATGGGTATGTCACTTATGGAGACAACAACAAAGGCAAAATTCTTGGTATTGGTAAAATCGGTAATTCTTCCAACTTGGTTATTGATAATGTACTTTATGTTCAAGGATTAGAACACAATCTTTTGAGCATTAGTCAATTATGTGATATTGGTAACCATGTTTTATTTACCTCTACTCAATGTCTCATAAAAAGTGACAAAGATGAATCTATCAAATTTGTTTGTAAAAGGTCTAATAATACTTACTTGGTTGAATTGAACAATATCACCTCTTTGGTATCTACTTCTTTAGTTAGCAAAGAGAATGACACTTGGTTATGGCATCGTAGGACAACTCACATTAATGTAAATCAATTAAAGAAATTACAATCCAAAGACTTAGTAATTGGATTACCAAAGCTAAATTTTAAAATTGAAGGTGATTGCACTCCTTGTAAGAAGTGCAAACAAACCAAAAATCATTTTGGATCTAAAAATGATGTGTCCACAACAAGACCATTATAAATGCTTCATATGGACTTGTTTGGACCTTCTCAAGTAAAAAGCTTTGGTGACAACTATTATGGCTTGGTAATTGTTGATGACTTTTCTAGATTTACATGGACACTATTTTTAAGTGCAAAGAGTGAGACCTACAAATCTTTCAAACGTCATGTCAAACCTGTGCAAAATCAAGTCAACCAAAAAGTAATTATTATTAGAACCGATCATGGTGGTGAATTTGAAAACTACAAATTTGATAGATTTTGTGATAAACATGGTATCGAGCACCAATACTCCGCACCAAGAACTCCGGAACAAAATGGAGTGGTAGAGCGGAAAAATAGAGTGCTAGAGGAACTTGCAAGAACCATGCTAAATGATTCTCAAGTACCTCATTACTTTTGGGTCGATGCCGTTAATACGGCTTGTTATGTCATGAAGAGAATTTTATTTAGGCCCATGCTCAAGAAAACCCCTATGAGCTTTACAAAGGAAGAAAACCAAATATATCCCACTTTCATGTTTTTGGATGCAAAGTTTATGTTTTAAACAATGGAAAAGATCATCTTGGAAAATTTGACTCCAAATCCGATGAGGGAATATTTTTGGGCTATTCTTCACATAGTAAAGCATATAGAGTTTTTAACAAAAGAAATATGACTATTGAAGAATCTATTCATGTTGTTTTTAATGAGTCTTCGAAAGAAGATAGTGTTTTGTGTGATGTTGGTGATGATGGATTTGAGTTTTCAAAAGAAGAGAAAGAGACGGAGAAATTAAAAGATGAAGGAGAAGTCAAAGAAGAACTTGCTCCGGCTTGGAAAATGGTAAAAGCTCATCCTATTGACAATGTCATAGGAGATATTTCAAAGGGAGTATTAACTCGTAGGACTATTCTTAATATTTGTCACTTTGTCTCCTTTGTTTCTCAAATTGAATCGGATTCCATTAAAACGGCGATTAAGGATGAACATTGGGTTATGGCCATGCAAGAAGAATTAAATCAATTTACTAGAAATGATGTGTGGGACTTAGTCCCTCAACCCGATGATCATACCATAATCGGCACAAAATGGATTTATAGAAATAAACTTGATGAATCCGGATTAATTATAAGAAACAAAGCGAGATTAGTAGCTCAAGGGTACAACCAAGAGGAAGGTATCGATTATGATGAAACCTTTGCTCTGGTTGCACGACTTGAGGCAATACGAATTTTACTTGCTTTTGCATCAATTATGAAATTTACTCTTTATCAAATGGATGTTAAGAGTGCTTTCTTGAATGGTTTTATAAATGAAGAGGTGTATGTTAAGCAACCTCCCGGTTTTAAAGTCATGAATTTCCAAATCATGTTTATAAATTGAAAAAGGCACTTTATGGATTGAAACAAGCTCCTAGAGCTTGGTATGATCGATTAAGTTCCTTTTTATTAGAAAATGACTTTCAAAGGAGAAAAGTTGATAATACCCTATTCATTTATAGAACTAAAGAAGACACCTTGTTAGTGCAAATTTATGTTGATGATATTATCTTTGGTGCCACTAACGAGTTTCTTTGTAGAAAGTTTTCTAATTTGATGAAAAAGGAATTTGAGATGTCTATGATGGGAGAGCTCAAGTTCTTCCTAGGACTTCAAATCAAGCAAGTCAAGGAGGGGATTTTTGTGCATCAAGGAAAATATTGCAAAGAGCTCCTTGAGAAGTTTGGATTGGACAAATGCAAGGAAGCCTACACTCCAATGAGCACCTCATGCTACCTAGACAAGGATGACTCAGGTAACCCAGTTGATGTTAGTAAATATAGGGGCATGATAGGTAGTCTCCTATATCTCACTGCATCTAGACCGGATATTATGTTTAGTGTATGCATGTGTGCTCGCTTTCAAGCTAATCCTAAAGAATCACACCTATCCGCGGTTAAGCATATCTTTAAATATCTTAGAGGAACAATAAATACCGGTTTATGGTATCCTTGTGATGCAAATCTTAGTTTAGTTGGTTACTCGGATTCCGATTTTGCGGGATGCAAGCTTGATCGTAAAAGCACTAGTGGTACTTGCCATTTATTGGGAAGTTCATTAGTGTCATGGTTTTCTAAAAAGCAAGCTTGTGTTTCCCTTTCAACCGCCGAAGCGGAATATATCGCCCCCGGAAGTTGTTGTGCTCAACTATTATGGATGAAACAACAACTATCAGATTTTGGTTTGAAATTAAAAAGTGTTCCTATTAAATGCGATAATACGAGTGCCATAAACTTAACTAAGAATCCGGTTTATCATTCAAGGACCAAGCATATTGAAATTAGACACCATTTTCTTAGAGATCATGTGCAAAAAGGTGATTGCACTATTGAATTTGTTAGCACATCAAGTCAATTAGCCGATATTTTTACAAAACTTTTGCCAAGAGATACCTTCTATCACATAAGAAGGGAACTTGGAATTTTAGATGAGTCAAGCATTAGCTAATTGATTTGTGTTTTGCTGAAAAATCACCAAGTGTGTCTAATTAAATATGTATTGATGCTTGATGGATGATTGGACCTTGAGATGTTGTGAAATATATGATCTTAATTGTGAGTGATTTTGATTTCAAGTTTGTGTTGGTTTTAAATGTGCTAGTTTTGTGCAAAAGTATTCAAAAATGTGTTCAAAACTGATTTTTAGGTCAAATCACTCGAGTATTTCCTAAACCCCTCGAGTACTTTAATTCAATCTTAAATCAGTTTTAATTAGAAAAAGTTTTTGAGCATATCTGATAGATTCACTCGAGTCTTTCCAAAATCACTCGAGTGATTCGAGTTTTCAAAATTTGCATGCTCTCAGCCAACTCAAAACACTTGAATGTTTCACAGACCACTCGAGTGAATGTCAGGTTCTGAAAATTGATGCTCTCAACCTATGCAAAAGACTCGAGTCCTTTCCTCAAGACTCGAGTTGTTTATCTTAGAACACTCGAGTGTTTTGTAAAACACTCGAGTCTTTCGAACAGTTTTAATGCAGCAGCAGCGTTGTTATTCTTCATTTTTCACGAACCTCTTTTCTCTCATTCGAGTTTTCTCCCTTCTCTCTCTACAAAATTCGTTTTATTTCACAAATATTTGCTACATTTCCTCACTATATCACCTTCTAATCAAATTTTAACCACTATTTCACATCAAATCACTTGTTTTCACCCTCAAATCCGAAAATTCCTTTTCAAACCCTAACTCCCCAAAACCCCAAAAATCTTCAATTTTTCTTCATAATTGCAAATGTCATCATCCTCAAGGGTTCCTAAACGACCATGGAAGCAAAAGAAAGTTGCTACACCTCCACCTTCTTCTTCATCATCAGAGGAGGAGGATTTCTTCTCACCGGAGGAGTGTGCAAGGAGGGAGGCTTTGTTTGTGTCTCACACCTATGGAGTTCAAAGCTGGACTACAGAGAACTTTCTAAGGGGTAATGGTTTTCTTTTTCTCCAAAAACTTAAGGATCAAAAGCTTATGCAGTTCATAGAATTCCATGGCCCTATTTACATTAGGCTAGTGAGACAGTTTTATGCCAACATTAGGTATGCTGACTCTAGGTATGAATCATGCGTTAAAGGTGTGCGTTTTCAGATTCACCCTAGAGACTTACAGCTTGTATTTGGTTTATCACGATCAGGCACGATTTCTTATACTGCTAATTCTGATGAAATTTTTAGAAAATTGTTTCGTCCTGATCGTCGATATACTGGAAATGAAAAGAAAGCCGTTATTATGACAGCTCCAAACCGTGTCTTACACCATATAGTATCCCACCAACTAGTACCCCAGACCTCACCAAATTACTCTAAGCCAACCCAGTTTGAACTTAGAATAATGGATGCAATCCTCAATGACAATTTGCTTAACTGGGCCACTATTATTCTTGCTCGGATGGAGAAGGCGGGAAGTTACAAATCTTCCCAAAAGCTGCCTTATCCCATGCATGTATGTCGACTCCTCCTACACTTCAATGTGCCTATTCCACAAGATGATGAGTTCTTTGATCCTCAAGAGGAGCTACATGTGATAACTGATGGTATGCTAAGGCAAATGGGTATGCAGCTTCATGAAGGTCAGTACTACTAGAAGGATGAGGTAAGAGCTTTGGAAGCTCAAGCCGCAGCCGAAGAAGCGGCAGCACAGCAGGGACTGGATGCTGAGCAATTGGCTCAGGAGCAGGCTGCGTTTGATCAGGCTGGTGGTGGTTGTGCTAATGATGATGACCCTGCGGCTCACATTGACTTTAACAATCCTGCTTTTTAGGAGTACCGTATTCACTTTGATGCTCGCCTTGACCATTTTGACAGTCGTTTGGATAGGCTTGAGCATCAGGTGTACGAACAGCAGGACAACCTTGGAAGGCTTGAGACTCAGATGGGAGTGCAGTCATCTATGCTCTACTCTCGCTTAGATCAACATTCGACTCAGATGAATGCTAGGTTTGATGAGATGATGTCTGCCTTCAGTCGTTTTTATCCCTCGCCATCTCGTGATCCTCCTGCACCTGACACGTTCTGAGGACTATGATGACTTTGCGATGCTTTTCAGTTTTTCTTGTTTTATTTCTAGCTTTTCATGGATTTCAGCTTCATGTGGTTTTTCGTTATGTTTTGTATTGGGAGTTAGTTTTAAACTTTTTGTGGGTGTTTTATGTACTTGTGAGTTGGATCTTGCTTTCAAACTCTGGCTATGCTTTTATGATGTTTTATGCACCGTTGCATCTTGGTTTAATGCCTTTGACTTAAAAATGTTTTATGATCCAATAGTCATGTTCATTATCTTATGCTAATATTCAGGGGGAGCTTCATTATTGGTATCCTTCTTCTCTCCTCCAAAGCTTCCAAATGATACTTTTTTTTTATTATTATGACAAAAAGGGGGAGAAAAGGAAAAGAGAAAGAGAGCAGCACATTTTCATGTTTTTTTTACTCTGATGATATATGCTCTCGCTCTGATACCAAAAATATAATGTGTACTTGTTTATGGTTATTATGATATTTTTTTGTGCTTGGAATTCTCTAGATTGGACGGGTTTATAGGTTCCTAAATTGAGGGGGAGCTCTCAAAAGTGCTGGAACGTTTTAATTATTTTGTCATCATCAAAAAGAGGGAGATTGTAGAATCAAGTCTCCAATTAGGTGGTTAAAGTTTTGATGATGACAATGTAATTAAATCATGGATTTAAAGGGAATAATTCAAGCTCAACAAATCAAGAAGATCAAGTGCATCATTAGCTAGTCATTCTCATTTTGTTTTAATTGTATTTTTTAAATTTTATGTTGAGAGTGGGTAGTTTATGAGTTAATCTCATCCTAGGATAAATAATTATAATGCATGAAAAGGTTGGGATTACATAAGATCAATACTTGATAAGAGAATTGAAAATAATTTTAGAAAAACTTAATTTCTTACCAACTCTGATCAAAAGACTCGAGTGGTCTGAAAAAGACTCGAGTGTTTTGCTTAAAATCAGAGATGTAACCGTTGGTTCAAGTACAAAGGCATCACTATCAGAGTCTGACCAAAAGACTCGAGTAGATCCAAAAAGACTCGAGTGTTTTGGTCCAGACAGCAATTTTTTAAACGTTAGAAGAGGACAAGAATGGGGCTAAACTTTGTTTTTCTCTCTCATTCCCTCTTCCATATATTCAGAACTTTATTGCCTTTGTACACAAGGACAAGAACAAGCTAAAACATTTTTTTTCTCATTCTCTCTCAAGTGATAATTCCCGCTAACTCAACCTCTCATTCATTGTTATTATTTTGTCTTAAGAGTTAGAGGTTGTGCTTAATTGTTGAGAAATCATTGGTTGTATTTCTCCACACATACTCATATTGCTTGTTCCAAAATCTTGGTTGGTAACCAAGTGTACCTAAGTGGGTCTTAGGTTCAAATCAAGTCTTGGGAGGTTCTCAAGCAAAAGTCTAAGAAGTTCTTAGCTTGGTGGAGCTCTTGAAGGTTTCAAGGAGCTTAGGAAGAAGGAGTCTTCATCACCAAAATCAAATTGGGGTAGAAATTCAAGAGTTTGGTACACTCTTGGAAGGGTTAGGTTGAGTGAGGCATCTCATTAATCCTTTGTAATATTTCTAACAATTTGATATTATAAAACTCTCCTAAGGTGCTTAGGGGGACTAGAGTAGCTCTCTATATTGGGAGTGAACCAGGATAAAATTGGTGGTGTCCTCTTTTTATAGCTTTCAAGCAAAAACCAAAACCTAAGTTTTCTCAAAAGGGGCTTTTTAATTTGAGTAGTAATTCCGCAGTAATTAAGTTGTTTTTAAGTTGTTATAGCTTTACTTCGTGAGACCCGCAATTTTTCCCAATTTATTTAAATTATAATATTTGTATTTTTCTTTATTTTATTTGATGATATTTACTTTAAGAATAATTTAATGGGATTTGTTATTAAAAAGTTGGTTTTAGTTGCATATATATGTATGTGGCGTTAATATATATGTATATGCATATAATTATAAATTTTTATTTAATAAATGAGAAAATTATTTTTGGGATAGAAATAATTAGTAAGTATATTTTAATCTTAGAAAAATAATTTTGAAGTAATTTTATTGATGTTTTGATAGAAATGTGAATTTTTCAAGTTATAGTATTTTTAACTTAGAAAATCCATATCTTTTAAACCGTACGTCGAAAAATTACAAATGATATGTCAAAACGACCGTATCGAAATGTAGATTATGAAAATGTAAAGCTTTGATTTTTATTTTGGAGTTTTCGAAATTTTATCACTGCTACAGTACTGAACGAATTTTTGAGTTTTAAGAGTAAAGGTGTGATTTTAATGCATTAAATGACCTTTTGACTCAAGTGTATTTTATTTTGAAAAAAAAATACATTTCTGAGGTTTTCTATTGGACCACCGTCCAATTAAAATATATTTTCGTATTTTTTTATTATAAAATTATTTGAAAGCTTATGAAGTGCATTTTTGAAGGAAACGATCTTAGAGCTTCAAAAATTCATAACTTTCAAACCATAAGTCCAAAAATTATAAAATTTATATGAAAACGATCGTATTGAAATTTATTATCTGAATATGTGAAAATAAAATTTTTATTTTGACATCTACGAAAAAGTACTGTACAGTAGGGAAAAACGAATTTTTGGTATTTTTAACTTTGAAAAATTATTTTGGAGCATAAAATAAATTATTGGAATATAAAATAATTTTATTTATATATTTAAATATTTATCTAAATGCCTACTGGTTTCATCGTCCAAATATTAGCATTTTTCTAATTATTTCTGAATTATTAAAAATGAAAGTTTTAATGTGATTGGTCAATTATGTGGTGAATTCAAAATGGGCCAATGTTGATGGTTCCAACATGGCGGATCTCGAGTTGTTTACTATGTTTTCCTTGGTTGGTACGTACCCTTTGACTTCGATGCCTGTGTGGTTAGGATTCATGTGCGTCCCATCTGCTTTCCGAACTAGGTTGAGGTTGGATATTGAAGGAGGAGATGTATCGTGTGTGCTAATCTACCCCCTTACCTCAATGATTTCCCTCCCTAGATCATTGATGGTTGTGAAAATACTTAGTGGAGAGATTATGAGTATGGAATGTTTAAAAGAATAATATTAAGTTATGTGACAAAGTCGTATGGATAAAAATTGTAAAGAGGATAATGTTGTAATAATATGATCTGATGTTATTTGGAAGATAAGA
Source organism: Crotalaria pallida (assembly GCA_037953625.1). Taxonomy (NCBI): domain Eukaryota; kingdom Viridiplantae; phylum Streptophyta; class Magnoliopsida; order Fabales; family Fabaceae; genus Crotalaria; species Crotalaria pallida. The sequence continues at coordinate 97,601,024 of CM075655.1, forward strand.
GGTTATAATGTTATGTTGTATGTTTTTGGTTCTAGTGCGATCCATTGTATAAGTCCATGCCGTCAACGAATTTATTCGTTCTGATCGCTAACTCTCTCTTCTTTCCTTTTCTGTGGACATCGGGGAACAATGTTCACAGATGTCAGACCAAGTAGTTTTTCAAGTCGTAGTTGCTTGAGTTGGAAGATGATCACAAGATGGAGCATGCAAAAGCGGCAACCGAGGAATCTTTCAAGACACTGATGGTGAAGGATAGCAATGAAGACTAGTAGTATAAGATTGAATAGTTCTTGTTTTCTATTCCATCCTTAGATGAGTAGGACATGATTACTCTATCCCGAATGTAACCTTTGATGTAATAAATGATTATTTTAAATAAAATGAAAGAAGTTATTTTGGTTACATATTATGTTCCTAAAGTGATTAAATTGTTTTCCGCAAAAACATGATATTGAGAAAATGAGTTTTTGGAAATGTGTTGGAGGATAACATCTCTTTTTGGAAATAGAATTTTTATGACGCGAGTTTGAGCATCAAATCATTTTTGTAAACAAATGAATCAAATTGTTGTATGAAAACCTTTTTGTAAAAGAAATTAAATGAACTGGTTTTGATAATGTTATAAAAAAAAATTGGCGCAAATTTTTAGTGAAAATTCTAAATCCAAATTGGGGTGTTACATACTTAATTGCTTACTACTTTGTTATATATCTGCTCTGGACTGGTTTTATTTATATTGATTCAAAGTGCCAATTTTCTGAAACTGTTTTCTGCACTGCACGATTCACTCGAGTGTTCTTCAGAAGACTCGAGTGTTCTTGGCATTTCACTCCAGTGTTCTTCAGAAGACTCGAGTCGTTTTGCCCTGTTTCAGAAAAATCAGTACTAAATCAATTATATCTTAATTTCATTCGAAAATTAGTCACTGTTGCCTTCATATTACTATTCACCCCCTCTCTAGTAATTGCTAAGCCCGCTTGTTGGTTTCCAACAAAAACCACATTTTTCACTAACTTTCTACTACTTATAGTTTCTTAACTAGCATTCTCAAAAAATATGTATTTTAATTTAAAATATAAGAAAAAGTGAATTAATCTTGTTAAAATTTTGTTCCGTTACTATTTTTTAAAAATATCTTTAGAAAATGGTTATCTCATTAATTTTTGTTTCACTCCCAATGTTGTAACATCTTTCAATTTTCATATTATATACTTCTTCAAGTCCTATATATAAGACATTTTTGGAGTTTTTATTTTGGTCTTATAAATAAGACCACATTTCAATTTTCAATAGTAGCATTTAATTACTTTAATTTTTTTCACAAACACTCTTATTAACTCTACACTTTTTAGAGTCTGAATAATAAGTATCGGGGTAGTTTTGAAAATATCAAATTTTTACATTTCTAATGCCACTAACAAATTTAACTATCATGGCAGTTAGCATATATGAACCTAGAAGGAGAGGTGATGATATTAGTTATGCTATTAGTTATGCTATTGTACACAGATAGTAATTCTCTCATTTAATTTTTTTTTTTATATTTTACTCCTTGCGGTCATATATATAGGTATGGATGGCAATAGGAGACTGCAGATGGGGATCCGCGCGGGGAACGCCTCGTTCGGGTACCCGAGTTTGGGGATTTTTCCCCAGCGGGGGTGGGGATGGGGGAGATTTTTCCCCCGAACAGATTTTGGGGCGGGGAATGGGATTGGTTCCCCCGTCCCCGCGGGTTCCCCGTCCCCGACAATTTTACTTATATGCCCTTAAATATTTAGGCTTTATATAGTTAAAAAATAGGTTTTTTAGTAACTTCACATATATTATTATAATTATAATTATAATTATTATTATTGACGATTTTTTTAAATTGAATCTCTTGAATTTTAACGATTATTTTTTTGTAGTGTAAAAAATGCTATTCGACGTTGTGAATTTTATAACAGGTCAAATTGAAGTTAGGTTCCCTGTGGAGACCCGTGGGGACTCGTGAGGTGGTGGGGAATGGGGATGAGGGTTAATCAACCCCCTACATGGGGAATAGGGATGGGGATGGGGGGCAAATGAAACCCGAGAATGGGGAATGAGAAATGTCTCCCCGAACGTTCCCCGCCTCGTTGCCATCCCTATATATAGGCATACTTAATTAAATCTCTAGGACCAATTAATATAGTTAAAAGTAGTTTATTCCTTGATTTAAAAAAAAGCATACATTACATTTACATTTTTATCCCTCCATATAGTAGTTGACATAAAATACTGTTCAATGTCCAAGAAAAACAATAGTGTAACCACTGCCACTACTCACTAGCATCAAAAGATAAAATCCACCTTATATTTTTAATTTTTTAAATTTATATGTACATAATTACTTTATCGTTATTTTTGTGCTTTTATTTATTATTATAATATTTAGGTGTAATTTTTGTATATTTTTCTTATAGTTTTTTTTTTAATTTTAATTTTTTTATATATTTAATTTATTTTTACGAAGCAAGAGGTAGAGCGTCTGATGGGCTATACCAATCTCTAGGCACTAAGGAAGGGGAAAGAAGTATTTATAGGATTGCTAAACTTAGGGACAGGAGGACGAGAGACCTAGATCAAGTGAGGTGCATTAAGGATGGAGAAAGTCTTGGTCGCAGATTTGGATGTAAAAGAAAGATGGAAGAGTTACTTTCACAAGCTTTTCAATGAAGGTCATGAAAGTTCACATCCTGATCGGATAGTCATTAGAGAAGAGGACCAAAATCATACCTTTTACCGTAGAATTAGGGAGACTGAGGTAAAAGAGGCATTGAGAATGATGGATAATGGTAAAGCGGTTGGTCCGGATAGTATCCCCATTGAGGTATGGAAAACCTTGGGAGAGAGGGGCATCAGTTGGCTCACCAAGTTGTTTAATGAGATCTTGAGATCCAAGAAGATGCCGGACGAGTGGAGGAGGAGCACTTTAATCCCTATCTACAAGAACAAAGGTGACATACAGGATTGTGCGAATTATAGAGGGATTAAGCTTATGAGTCATACCATGAAGCTTTGGGAAAGGGTGATAGAGCGAAGATTGAGACAGGAGACTCATGTTACTGAGAATCAATTTGGCTTCATGTCGGGGAGATCAACTATAGAGGCAATATACTTACTGCGCCGATTGATGGAGGAATACCGAAGGCAACAAAAGGATCTGCATATGGTTTTTATTGATCTGGAGAAAGCTTATGATAGAGTGTCTAGAGAGGTACTATGGAGGGCTCTCGAGAAGAAAGGGGTGTGTGTTGCCTATATTAGAGCCATTAAGGATATGTATGACGGGGTCAAGACGAGCGTGAGGACACAAAGTGGGATTTCAGAAGATTTTCCCATCACGATAGGTCTACACCAAGGGTCAAGTTTGAGCCCCTACCTCTTTACACTAGTCTTGGATGTGCGTACGGAACATGTCCAAGAACCAGTGCCCAAATGCATGCTCTTTGCGGATGATATTGTTCTTATTGGGGATACTAGAGAGGAAATAAATGGGAAGATTGAAATGTGGAGACAAGCTTTAGAAGGGGTTGGATTCCGGATAAGTCGGAGCAAGACAGAGTATATGAAGTGTAATTTTAGCAAGAGGCATATAGGCCTTACTCGGGAGGTGAAGGTTGGAGAGCATGTCTTAGCACAAGTCCCGAAGTATAAGTATCTTGGTTCTATCTTATAATAGGATGCAGAAATAGAAAGGGATGTGAATCATAGGATTCAAGCAGGGTGGATGAAATGGAGGAGTGCCTCGGGCGTGTTATGTGATAAGAAGGTACCACTTAAACTTAAAGGAAGGTTCTACCGCACTGCTGTAAGACCGGCGATGTTATATGGGACAGAGTGTTGGGCGGCAAAGGGCACACAAGAGAACAAACTTCATGTTGCAGAGATGAGGATGCTGCGGTGGATGAGTGGGCATACCAGACAAGATCGGATTAGAAATGAGTATATTCGAGAAAAAGTCGGGATTGCTCCTATTGTTGAAAAATTGGTTGAATCTCGTCTTAGGTGGTTTGGGCATGTGTGGAGGAGACCGGTGGAAGCCACGGTTAGGAGGATAGACCAAATGGAGGGTACTACAAGGACTAGAGGAAGAGGAAGACCTAGAAAAACTATAGGCGAAACAATTGAGAAGGATATGACACTCAATGCCTTATCAAAAGACATGATTTATGATAGGCCTTTATGGCGTCGTTTGATCCATGTAGCCGACCCCACCTAGTGGGACAAAGACTTAGTTGTTGTTGTTGATTTAATTTATTTTTAATTTTGTGCTTTTACATTGTTATTAATGTTTAGCTATTTTAATGCACTTATTTATTTATTATTTCTAATGCAATTATTTTTAATTTATTTTAATGCACTTATTTATTTAGCTATTTTAATGCACTTATTTATTTACTGTTTCTAATTTATTATTTGTAATTTATTTATATAAATACCAATGTCACACTCTATGTATTAATGCGTAAAAATAAAAAGTTTAAAAAAATTAAAAAAAAATTATTACTTCTTATAGACCGGTGTATAAATTTAAATTTACTTAAAATTAAAATAAAAAATAATTGTAGAGGTTTAAAAATTTACCTCGAAAAGTTTACCGAAAATTTGTATAAATTGATGATTGAGAAAAAATTTTTTGACAAGAAGATATATTGAATTAGAGGAGACAGGGGGAAATAGTGGTGGAACTCGTTGGAGACCGGGGGGAGACAGGCGGGACACGTGGCGCAACCAGGTTGGTTGAGTCACTCCAGTTGACGCAACAGGTTAAGTCAACCGGAGTGACTCAACCCACCTGGTTGCGCCACGTGTCATTTAGAAGAAGTCATTCCGGATGACTTGTTTGACTTGAAGAATTTTGAGTTTGACTGCCTCATTTTTGGAAATAGTTTGGTTGACTACCCAATATTATGTAAATAGTTTCAAAATTACCTCATTTTCGTAAATTGTTTGCAAAACTACCTCACTTAAGTAAAAAAGTCCTTCTTGTGTGTCAAAGTCTTCAAAAACTAGTCATAATAATCACTCAACAAGTAAAACAGATTTTGCAGCACCTTTACTTTGTCCTCTTCGTTTGCCTAGCTCAGGGAGAGATAAACCCTGCTTCTTGGCTGCAATCCAAGTCACCATAGCAAAGAACAAAGCCAAACCAATCCTAGATTTCCTTCGCAAGATCATCAAGTTCATGTATGTCAAAGTAGTCAAAAAGTAAGACCGAATTTTGAATCTGTTTTTCGGTCTTAAACATGAAGTAAGGTATATTTTTGTTGCTTCCGACGAGCTTGAGACGGAAAAGCCTTCCGACACCCCAAAAGACGAAAAGAATTAAAAGGTTGAGATCTTTTTGGTCATTGGAAAAAATAAAATGGGATCCAAAAAATTCAAACATGAGCCAAAAATCAAAACCCCATAATAAAACAGAGAGTTCATTTTTTGACCCCTATTTACTTGTTGACCCCTTTTACACATAACAACTACGCTAGGAGGTTAGCAAATGGGATAAAAATTTGCACATACAATATCCTCCAGCTTATGTGTAAAGGGAGATCAGTTTTGGGTAAAAAAATAATTCCCATAAAACACAGGAAAGGGAAAAGCAGGCCTAAGGGGGGGTTGTGTGAGAGACCCAAAAGTGAGGCCCAGTAACGAACAAAGCAGCGAGCATCAGCAGCAATAGCATCATCCCCCTCTCATGGTGTTGCATCATCAGATCAGTCATCAGAGAAGAAGGGAAAGGAGGAATGGCGGGAAAACAACAACAGATGATGAGCGGGGAGGGTTTATCGGCGAACATGGCCGGGATGTCAAAGCACCAACTCTACGATATAATGTCTCAGATGAAGAATCTGATTGAACAGAATCAGCACCAAGCCCGACACATCCTCATTCAGAACCCTCTCTTAACCAAAGCCCTTTTCCAGGTTCCTTTCCTTTCCTTTCTCTTCCTTCTTTTTTACCATTTTGCATCATGCTTCCTTTCTAGGGATTTGATATTTTTAGACCTCCTATTTTCCCCCTAATTCTATATCTTTCTCATTACATCAAACCCTAATTTTAACCTTAGTGACATCAAGCATGGATTATCACATTTTGTCAGGATTATTAAAATATACTATTGCAGGTGGAAGGGAATGGAATAAAATAGGAGGGAGTGGAGTCGAATGGGATAAAGTTAGTATTCCATTGTTTGGTTCCATCACATACACCCCAATTTGGGAGGGATGAAAAAGGGGAATTTTTGATGGAATTGGATGGAATCTATTCCATCATGTTCCACTCCACGACATTATAAATATACCAATCCAAACAATGGAACTTGTTTAAATACTATTCCACTCCTCTTCACCCCATCACATTCCACCTATCCAAGTATAGTTAAAGTCCTTTATCCAAACACACCCTACCCTTAGTAAAGTTCAACAGAAAAAGCATATAATTGTAAAAAATACAAGTCTTTTTTATTTATTTTTTAACATTATTATTAATCTATTATGTAATTGCTCCTGTCTGCTTTCTGTCTTTCCATATTCAATTCTGATATAGTCTGATCAAGACAGACACTTTTCACCCTTCACTCATGGTTACTGGCTATCATTTCAAACTACCAAAGTTTCACTTATAACACATGCAAGATTCATGTGCACAACATATATAGTACTAAGGAACATAGTCTTCCACTTTAACTCCTTCTCATTGCCATATGTATCTTAAATCCTTAACTATATAAGTTATTGAATTTGATTTTGTGTGGTGATGAAGATTTCCTTTATGCTGTGACCTATGAATTCATTTTTTTTTTTATTTCTAGACATTATTTTTTTTTTTGGTCCCTGCTGTTTTTTTTATCATTTATGTGTAGAATAGATATTCCTTGGACTTCCTTTGAAAATTATACATGGAACCATTTGATTTCAATATTTTTATGTTGTCTTGCTTTTGTATGCTACTATAGTTTATCTCAGCATTATTCTAGCAATTGGCTTACTGAAACATTGGTCTGGATGTGTGTTTATTCTTTAATGAAAATGAAAATAAGTGTTATTTGTTTTTGAAGACAACTTCTTTGAAACGTGCTAGATCCAAAAGGCAGAAATCCTTATTGAATATAGTTTTGTATTTTATTTTAGTTGTGTTTAGTTATTACATTGGGTTAGTTCTTTGTTTTAACTTTGATAGTTTTGTTCATTCTGTTCTGTTTAATCAGGCACAAATTATGCTTGGAATGGTGCAATCACCTCAACTGGTATGCTTTCAACTTTATTTTGATATCATCTTCACAACCTTCCATCGGTAGAACTTTGTATGTGAAAAAAAAAATGTTTGATTCTAGGTTCCAAAAGTTCAGCCAACGGTATCGCAGAACACTCAGCAGGCAGTACAGCCAATACAGCAGCCAAATGTTCAGTCTGCTCAATTATTGGCTGGACAAGTTGGTTCGCAGGATCAAGTAGGTGTATCTCAAACCCAAGTTCCTCCGAGGAAACACCAAAACCAACCATCAGTGCCAGTTTCATCTGCAGCTGTTCCTGCAATGACTCATCAATCTCAGCCCCTGGCCGCGCATTCTTTGCAGATGCCACAACACCCCAAAGGACATCTGACTCCCCAAGCAGCTCCGGCTTCTCTTGCACAATCGTCACAACTTCCTAACATACCTTCATCACAACCACTTCATCTACCTCCAATGCCTACTGCTTCCGGCCAGTTGCAGCAACAATTACAGACACCTGGATTTCAACATATGCCTCTGCAGCCACCACTGCCACCACAGCTCAGGCCTCCTTCAGGGCCACCTTTCCATCCACAGTATCCTCCACAAATGGGTGCCAATTTAGGTTTTCAACATGCTGGAGCTCCTCACAATATACCGCAATCCATGTTTCACGTGAGATCTTTTATTTCAGTTCACAGTTCATGATCTAATGGCATGTTGAATAATGAATTGTAACTAATAACTTGTTTTATTGATTAACTTTTCAGCCAGGTACAAAACCTCCTGCTAGTGTTGTGTCCTCGTTTCCACAGGGGCAGACACCACTTCCTGGTCAACAATCTTCTAAGTCACCTTATCAGGTATACGCCCAAGCGACACCTGATGGTTATGACTTTAGACCACTATTGGTACCATAAATTCTCATAGAAATAATTTTGCTCTGTGATGCCTGCATTATTGCCTTTACAAGGCTTTCTTGTTAGCAGTATGTATGTGAGTATGTGACCCCTTGATTCATTTGCATGTATGACTGTAATGTATTTAAGTTGAGTAGATAAATCCTAACTTATATGCAGTTAAGTAAATCTGCTTTGTTTACTATGTAGGCTTTTTATTCTTCTGAATCATTAGACATTAAGCTATCTGCTAATTGTGATTTATAGTATTTGATTATTTATGTGCTGAGTGATGGTTATCAGGTTGGGAATATGCCTTTAGGGCCTGATTTTGGCAATCAAGCCGGAAATGCAATGCAAATTGATAGAGGGTCTTCTTGGATGCCTGGTCCCTCGGAAAACCCAGCACAGCTTTCTGGTGCTCCTCCAGGACCGCCATCTTTAGTTTCTGGTCAGATGGGCACTGGCAATCAACCTCTTCGGCCTCCTGCGGTAAATTTTTTTGAATTAACATTTAGTTTGCAATTGTATCAATAATTCTGCAGTCTATTGATGTTCTCTTGCATACATTTAGTTATCACCGGAGATGGAGAAGCAACTGCTTCAGCAGGTCATGAGTCTCACACCAGAGCAGATAAATCTCCTGCCTCCAGAACAAAGAAATCAAGTACTGCAGCTGCAACAGATGTTGCGTCAATGATGCAATATGTATACATGCCCGCTATGAAAGTTAGGCAGAGATTATTATTCTATCATCCGGATTCAAACTGATTGGCTGCAAAGAATTTTTTGTAGAAGTTGATATGAAATCCATGTGTAACAAGTTATAGACAATGTCTTTTTCTTGTTTTCTGCATTTTCGCCCTAATTTCATCTTTGCTTTCAACTTGAACAGTAAACCAAAACTGCATTACTGTAGATTTTTTCTCTTAAAATATAGCAACCAGCAAGTTTTAAATTAAAAAAGAAAAATCCCACATGACATCGTTATGCTTATTTGTTCAGCGTTGACTAATAGCATTTATTTGAAAAATAAAATGAGATTTTAGCTTTTCAGAAAATTTTTGCGAAACATCCATTTCAAAAATCACTTTCGTCTATCATTCAGAATCATAATAAATCTCATGTAAAAAATTTGGATGAAAAAATCATTACAAAATGCTAGTAATGCTATTTTTAAAAGTCCATAACAAGATTGTTTACACAATTATGCCAACTTCATATAACAAAATAATTTGCAACAAAGAAAAAGCTGACCAACACCAAGGTGAAAGAGGTGCACGAATGCTTACTCTTATGACAGCTAATCGACTTCGGTATAGATGTTGCCCAAAATCATTTCTCATCCAATTACATCTTTTTTCTATGATATAAAGTTTATAGTACATGTCACATTTACTATTGGATACACAACAAAGGAAGAAAAAAAAAAGACTAAAGAACATTCTTTACGAGGTCATCTTATCCTCTTGTGCTCTTCTTTTTTATCAAAAATAAATAAATAATATAATCATGATAACATTTACAAGAAAGCAGATTGCTTGTCCATGCAGCTCAACAGTCGGCCAGCACCTTAAAGGACACAATCTCACAAAGCAGTGAAAGTTCAAGTGTCATTGAATTGGTGATTGAGTTTGTGACATATACATCTCTCCAGAACTTTGAATAAATCGGATTCCAATACTTCAGCTCCAAGAATGTGCAGAGAAGAACCATTCAAACTACAGGAAGCACGCTGCTTGATTACCCTACATGTGGGGAAAATTACTAATAGAGAAAATAGATGGTGCACCGACAGTATAAAGGTTTTTTACACCATCAATGCATCATCCACTATTCATGGGTGTATGGTCGTTGACTTTCAAATAAAAGTAATACAAATGAATGGTGAATGATGGACTGACGATGTAAAACACGTTACACCGTTAGTGCACACCCATTAATAAAAAGAATCAGATCGATCCTGAAAACCACCGAAAAGCGAAAACCTTTACGCCAACTATTTTATTATCACTTAAAAAAAAACTAATTTATTAACTGCAGAAGAATCACAACAAAACTGGCAACAGAACCGAGGCAATCAATCCTTTTAAAATGCAATATATGACAATCATGGTCATGAACCTACGAATGATGTGATCAAACAGCAAAGGGATACCTAGCTTGCTGCAGGCAATGGCAGAATTCATCAGGAATTTCAGAAACTTGAATGAATATGTCAACCTGCCTTCACAGGATGCCCATCATTTTCGAAGTTTGAAAACTCAGAATCCTCATCATCCCAACCACCGTCTTCCTCATCATCAAAATCAGCATCACTATCATCACCATCAGAACCTTCATCCTCACTCTGCAAACAACAACCAGAAGATCTTTTATATTAAAAAAATAATAACCACAAGATAATTGTTAATGTAATTATAAAACATTTTAAATTTTTTTCTTTCATCAATCTTTCTCCTCCTTACCCTCTTTTGGACGATAATTTTTTTAAAAGTTACAGTCTCATACTAAATATTAGCCATTTCCATTTAAGATCCCAAACTGGCCCCAAATAGTCTGTAAGAAACTGAACCACAATTATGAGGAAATAATATATTCAAGTTCTACTATTTAATATTAAAATGAATCTCACCAGAAATTATTTGATAACATTTCCAAGATAGAGCAGAGAATAGAGTAAGGAGGTATGAAAGGTATCTTACTTGATCGAACTCCGATACGTGGTCTATTTCGTTATGGTCTTCTATGCTGCACCCATCTTCAGGTTTCAAATCTTGAGACACAGCCTATGAATAATGTGAAAATACTAGATTAACAGAAGCTGATATAAACTTCTAAAGCCCTTACAGAAACCTGAAGCTAACCAATTCCCAGAAAGATCCCAATGAAATTCTAGAAAAATTTAACTGCTAACAATAGGAGAAAGTTGGAGCAACTTGATCATTTCAGCAAATGACCAGCCCCACAGATGAAGAGCAACTAACAAAACAAAAAAAGTAACATGACATTCTGTATTTAAGAATTTCCAGAAGCTCAAGAAAATAACACTTAACATAATCTCAGTCGATCAGTCTCAGCATAGAAGGCTGGAAGGTTTCAATTGCTAAAATTGATCGAAGATTCTCTAATCCAAAATGTAACATGCAAAACCCGGGTTACAGGGGTGAAGGGTTTATCACAGGCTCTTTATGGGACGATTGCGATTAGGAAATAACAGTTTACAAATGCAACGAATTAAGTCATTTAGGTAAATGCAAGTACAAACATTATGACAAGTCAATACTTACAAGTTCTTTTTTCATTTCTTCTATTTTTTTCCCCAACTCAGCTATATGCTGACTCAGAGCCTGCACAACTCATACAGAATCAAATGTGACATTACAGAAACAAAAAAGAGATAAATAGATTGGTAATTGTCATAAAAAATGGAACCTCATGGCGTTGCATGGCAATCGCACGCTTCAATGCTTTTGCCTTCGTTAGAAGGTTTCTAGGCCTCACGGTAATGGGTCGCCTATAGTTCTTTCCACGATAGAAAATAAGAGTAAATCCTTTGGGAGCTCTATCTATTGACACTAGTATTCCACCACTCTCATATCCCAGTAACTTAGCTGTGTCTTCAACAAAGGCTAGGGTCTTCTGTTTTGTTATTAATTTAACAAGTTCCCGATGTTTCCAATGCAAATGCATATTCTCAATGACACCATCAAAAACACCACGGGTACCTGCGGATTATCGTAAACGAGGTTAATAATGCATCGTTGTGCTATAGCAGCATTGGTACAGCTAAGAATGACCCACCCAGTTCCAAGTACGCTTTCATACTCAAACCAACCCTGCGGAACATAACACGTTCTTCATCAGTGATTGTTTCTTGGTCATAATCAGGACCAGCTGGAACCATGGACTCTTCTATTTTAGCTAACAGCTTTTCTGCTCTATCCCTTTTGATCTGGGCCTGTCATGCATTAGTGTAAATATGAGTAAAGCAATTTCACTAAAATATTCTAAAGAAAACTAAAAAGCACAAAGAATGAACGTCACATCCTATCCAAGTATCCAGCCACTAATGCTCTATGAGCAGATACAGTTGAAATAAGAAATACCCAGCTGATCCAGGTTTTAAAATTCAGACGAGGTTAAAAATCTAAACTGACCTTTATAAAACTGCAACCAGACAAAATGTACAACAGTAACAATTAAGGGGAAAAATAAGTTAAAAGGATTTATAAAAAGGCAAATATATAATTCCAAAGTGGGGGCCCACCTCCTTGGCCCTACCAATGCTTATTTGTGCTTTCTTTAATATTTCAGCTTACTAGGTTCGACAAACTTAGTACCTAAAGTCTTGATCTAATGCTCCAAGGATGTATCATATGTTGCGTTTTTCTTAGGCTTTATGGACAAAAATGAAGTCACTACATTTCTAAGGTCGAAAAAGCCCATTATGTAAAGCCTAAATTCATAGATTGAATCATGGGTGCAGCTCAGACCAGTTTTTTCTGCACCAAGTTATTGAATGTTCCCAGTAATTTCAAACCCTATACTCATTAACGCTAACGCTAGCCCCTAAAACATCATATCCCTATTTCTCTGTAAACCTCAATTTTCAAGGTTCAGACTTCAGACCTATAAAACATATAACTCTGACAAATTAAGATCCAGCATTAAACCGAGAGCCAAAGAACATTATGCCCTCACAACAATTCCACTTCTCATAACACCACAACAATCTGATGGTAATGTACAGACTAATTTATGTGAACTTAACAAATCTCCTCCCTTCAAAAGCAAACTATCTTTGATTAAATCCAACAAGGTACTCTCCAGACAACACATCTACTTTCTATATAATCTTGATAAAACAAGATACTTACAATGGCTAGCTTATGTTCAATTTTTTTGAAAAGCCTAATGTTCTTGGCTTTGGCAGCCTCTTTCACCATCTTCTCATGTTCCTCAGTAGGTATATCCCTTCCCCAGCGTGCCTGAGCCTCATAGAACTCGGTTAATGTTCCTGCTTGTGCTGTTGCTTCATCTTCCTCTGCTGGAGTTACATCAACAGCTCCCCGCCGCACCTTCTCCTCAACCTCCTGCACCTGTTTTGTTAATTCCTGTCTTTCAGCTAATACAGGGGCCACACTGGTTGGAACAAAGTCATTCCCACGATATATTACAATGTAATATTTACTCCTTAGCAGCAAGGTACCTCCTGTTAATTTCTGCACCATGAAAGAAAATAAAACATTTTTCTGATCTTCAGATCAACATAGCTAGCACCCTCTATTCTTAGAATATAAGGTCTTAGGAACAAAAGAATGCACCATGTGACTATGTAAATATGATTTAGCTTTATCCAATATCCACACTGCGTAAATTGAATGAAGAGAATAATTAAACTATAAGTATCTCCAACATAATATAGTTATCCGCCTTATAACATAAAAATGGACACTATCTAGTAATGACATTTTGGGCATATGGAGAAAGTGTATTAGTTCTGGAGTATATTATCTCTTTTTTCATTATCTTCAATCATTTACTGCCTCGTAAAATTCAAGGAAAAGGAAAACCAAAGAATTCCCTCAAAGATTACCTAAAAAACAAAAAAAGAATTCCCTCAAAGATAAAATCACTGGTGGTGACTCTCGGATATTATTAAATAAAAGTATAGACAGCAACTTTGAAGGACCATTAAATTATAACAAATACAAGATTTCGCACACAATCATTGTTCAAGATTTAAGCGGGCCTAGGACATATTAACTGCAAAGTTAATTCTAATAATCTCATTCACTCGTCCAGCCTTTTGTTTTATCAGCTCTGAAGCTTATTATGTATTTTCAAATCAACAGTCAGTACTTCATAAAAAATGTGATGCATTGGCTTTATGACCGCCCAATTGCACAAGCTACTAGCACCAAATAGGAAATTACAGATAGCAAACCTTCAGTTCGTAAGCCATAAGTTCGTTGTTTGTATTCTGGATACCACGCTTGATAGCAATTTTTGCAACTAAACTTTTCTCCCAAAGCTTAAGAATAGCACATGCCAGACCTTGATGATTTCGATTTCTCCCTTTATAAAGATCATTAAAAAGATTTTATCAGTAAGAGGAAAATAAATTTAACAAAAAATGGAAGCAGATGAATTTGATTACCTAAGGCAAAATGACAAGGAAGAGGTTTGGCAAGTTTCCGCATATTTGTCAGCTCTGCATCAGTTAGTCGTGGTCGCATTCCAGCAGGAAGAAGCCTAAGAGGTGTTTTGTAACCAGGAATTGTAGGATGAAGCAAATCAGCATCAACAGGAAGTATCCCCGTACCCCACCATTCAACAAAACGACGTCCTAAACCATCAAGCATCCTGTTGAACTCTGCTTCTTCCGGTGTCATGTTTTCAGGCGGTTCCCGATTCCTCAAAATCGACTCACTCTCTTCCCGGAATGACGTTGCATCACTGTCTTCTGTTCTTACCATGCTTTCATTCAGTTGGCTGCCAGGTGTGGGCCGTTCATAATTATCACCACGGTACACCAACATAAGACTTCCTGTCCTCCATATAACTAATCCTCTTGTTCGAAGCTGCAAAATGCTACAAGAATTCAGTTCATAAGTTCTTTAACACAAATTATAAATATCAACATTACAGGAGATGACATATGATTTATATTTTATGAGAATTGCTATGGTATCCGCTTATAAAAAAAAAAAAGAATTGCTACAGCATCCTGATAGTGATGGGTATGATATCCAAGGTGAGTTGTCAAGTATTACTGAACACTAATTTTATAATGGCAAATGCTATTAGGGCACATGTTAAGGAGCTAAATGTGGTGATACATCATTGGAAAGTGTCGCTTTTTATGTTTTCGAGAGATGAAGTTATAGGGACCTGTGATTTTTTTCCACATCTGGGAACTTGTTAGCAAGACCCTTTTATAATAACTGTGTAAAATTCTATTAAATATAATCAACAAACGAAGTGTTTGATGGGTACCAGAGTAATGGCCATATGCTGCACTAAAATAAATTGACTGAAGCACGAAGCACATACTGAAGTGATTACTCATTTCCAAACCATATCAAGTAAAAGACATTAGAATAACTACGTCTATTAAGTCCACCCCAAAGGGGGATTGTCAAAGTCATTATAAATGGTTTGTTAAACACCCACTCATGCCTAGTTTTAGAATTTAGACATTTTGAATGTGAAGCTTGCAAGACTAAACATCGGCACTTAGCCCAACATTGAAATAGACTCTGATAATAACTATAACTAACTCCACCAATCCACCCTAATAAGAGTTAGTTAGCTTGTCGGGCCCAAGTCACCAAACTCATACACTCAATGGACGTGTGATTTTAAAACTTAAAGAAGGAATGGACATCGGAATTGGCTTCAATGACTCCACCCCAAAAGCTATATCATAGGTGAGGGTTGCCGAAATCATCATAAATGATTTGTTAAGCACGCCCGATATGTTGAACTAGACAATTGGAATAACTAGGCCTAACTCCACCTTAAACGCTATCTACTACAGCTCAAAATTGAAGTCATTATAAATGATTCACAACTCATATACTCAATGAAACTAGGACTTTAACAGTTAAAAACAGAAATGGAAAATAGCAAAAAAGAAAGAAAGAAAGGAACCTCAACAATATGATGAGCAGTCTTCATATCCCTAGCAAGCATCTCGTGAAACTTGAGTCTAACCATCTCACTCTTCCTCCACCCATCATGAATCTTATCAAGCACTGCCTTCGTTAGCCCAGCCTTAGGCACATTAACCTTATCTCTTAGCTGCATTCCAATCCTCCTCAACCTCCTCAGCTCCTCTTCATCAAGCGTCTCCTCCGCCAAAGTTTTCGCCTTTACCCTTCTCCTCCTCCTCGACCCCTTCTCATCTTCTTCTTCCTCTGCTCCCCCCTTCTCCCCTTCTCCCTCTTCCTCTTTCTCCCATGGTAGCAAATCGCTATCATCGGAAAAAGTAGTATCAGGCCGAACCCATTCTCGCCGTAACAAATTATCACCATACTTTACATCATAATCCGCATCTTGCTGTTCATTGTCTTCTAACCCTAAATTGCGCAATCGAAGAGCAATTCTGTCGATCGCGTTGCAGGGCTTGCCTTCATTGTTGCTAGCGTCGATGATCGGGTCGAAGAGGTCGTCGTGGATGGAATCGGAATGGGAATGGGAATGGGGAAGCGGTTTCAGGTGCGGTGGTGGTGGTGGTGGGGGGTTAGGGTTGGGGGGCCACTTGGTAAGCCAAGGTGCAGATGAGGTGTTTGATGAAAAGCCTCTGAGAGTGGTTCGGAGTGAAGAAGAAGAATAAAAGGAACGAGAGTGGAGAATTGGGAGTGGGAGTTTTTTGAATATGGAAAGGGAAGAGAAAGAGGGAGGAGAGAAGAAGAGAAAGTTGAGAGGGAATTCTGATAATTTGGCAGAGGTGCTGCTCAATGCCATTTTCCCGCTATAATAACCAACATTGCTTGCTTGGTTTGGTTGTTTCTGTTGTTGCTTTTGTAATGCTGTGTAGTGGCGCGAGAATGAGTGAGAGAAGAAGATAAAGGGAAAAGACAAGTGTTGTTAAAAAAAGGATTAATTATATTTTTGTCCATTATCTTATTTTTAAGATTTAATTTGGTTCTTAATTTCCTTTTACTTATTATGGTTTTTTATTTATTTTATTTTAAAAATTCACTTTGATTCTTTTCTCATAGCAGCGTTAATTTTTTCGAAATATTGAAACCAATTGTTGAAAGATTGTGTTTTTAGTTTTTTTTTTATAAAAAAAAATAATTTTAGTGTAATGTGTTTGATTGTCAATGCAAATCATAATTTAAGATTATATTCTTAGAAAATAATTAGTAAAATCTAACATCTCTCTCCTTGATGTTATAGCTTAATATTTTAAACCCATGCAATTTTCTATTCCACGCTTATGACTCCAACAACATTAACTACCTCTTATCACTCCATATTTTTTTTGTAATTTAATCAATAAAAATAATTTTATTTATACTATCCAAACAAAATAGATTAGTTTAAATTTATTTTTCAGCTAAAATACTTAAACATAAACATATTATAATCTTACCAAATTTTAATAATTTTAATCCAATTTCATCAGTTATACGAAACACGCACACAGTGCAGCATTGTTGCATTATTTCGTAATATTACAATTACAAGGAGTCATGCTTACTTCCGCACCTAGCTATGGTAACACTTTTGCAGGTAAAAAGGCTTACATTTTTCATTGCTACTCGCAGTGTTTTTACAAGAAAGGCTTAACTCACTAACTTGATTAACATTGTAGAGAATCTGTCTGCGACGATTCCCATCAGCAATAACAAAATGTTAACTAACTAATAAAGTAAATAGATGATGATGAATGTCAATTAATGTTCACTTTCAGATGAACTACTTAGGATCTCATTACCAAGTTCCCTTATTTTGCTTGTAAGAAGCATTTGCTCACTCTCCAGCTGTGTTATATATCCTTCTTGTGTATCCTCGAGGGTCTCTAACTCATTCAAAATTGTAGACAATCCTTCAAGATTTCCTTCCTCTATTAAACATCTACACTTCATCAACATCTCTTTTATCTGAATAAAGTTCATTCCAATTGTGTGTTAGAATAAAATGAACATGAGATTAATGATAACTTTACAAAACTAATGAACCAACAAGTTGTTTTCACTAATTATATTTTTAAATAGAAATCAGTGATTAAGTGAATCATCAATTTTGGTTCTTTGATATTATGGGCATAATTGTTCACTGAAATCATGAAAAAAGCAAATTTAATGTCTGACATTAGTAAATAATAATTAATTTGGTATGTGAAATTTGGTCCATTCAATCAACTTGGTTTAGTTTTCAACTTGGAAGCCTCAAAGCCTTAACTTCATATCCTACACGTTAAATTTAGTTGACTTACATCAACATGAGAGACTAAATTGACTTACAGTTGTTAGAGTGATAGAGTAAATTTACTAAGTAGTAACAGGAACTAAATTGATAGTGTCGATTTCAGGGACAACTTCTCCAACTATTTAGCTGTGGGAAAATGCTAGCATACTCATTACCTTTTTAGATAATCAATACTTTTCATCTTCATAGCTGAATAATTACTTGTAACTTAAAAACAAGTGTTTTAACTTCAAAGACATGCAAGACAATTATCTTACCTGGTTAGGAACTTGGTGTAATTTACTTAACGAAGCTTCATAGTCTTGTATAATATGTTGTTTCATTTGCATGTCTGGAACTTTCCTAGTAATTTGGATGTGGATCTCACCACTTTTCACCCCTTGAAGAGGTATCCACTTGTCACAGACCTGATTTGGAGGCAAACTTTGATACTCTACAACACATTCACCTATGCTTGATGTAGGGAGTAAAGCATTGTGGTCCTTAACATGCAGTATCAGGGGACTGCCATTGTCAAGAAACTCCAAGGTTTGGTTCCAGCGAGGGTTCAGAGTTTTGTGTACAACCTATCACACAATGTCTCAACTGGTAAGTAATTAAGCCTTGCATGTCCCCAAAGAAAAAAGGAAGATGGAATGAAAGGGCAAATACTTCATAGTGGATAATTTTGCCATAATTATCATTAGTATGTATAATGTGATGCTATACAAGTATACTAACCTTTGTCCTTTTCTTCAAGTTTCCATAGTCTACCCTCACATAAGGATCACTTGTCCCTCGAAGATCGGCAGCAATAAGATCTTTGGCTTCAATCAGAACAAGTTCTATCCAACCAATGCCTGAGCCCAAAGCTGAACCCTGTCAATTTCAAAATAGTAAAGCATTTTAGAATGAATATGCCAGAAGTGGAAAATTAAGCATTGGTAAATAGCTGAAGTGATTACATTAATATATAATCAAAGTCATAGAGTGCCCCATTTTTAACATTTTGTAACTAGATGATTTAAAGTATCGCTAACACTAGTTTTCTGTTGTAAAAACATACCTTTGAATTTGATCCTTCTTGGTCCCTAACTACTTCTATTTGAAGTCTTAATTCACCAGAACTAACTCCTTCAAGAGGAATCCATATATCCTTGATTGAACCCTCCACTAGCCCTTCCAAATTTACATGTGCACTACCAATGTTTTCATCTCCGAAAATTTCTTCGCTAAAGCACTTTACATTAAGGTATTCATCACCACTATTCTCATCAAATTCAAATGATTGGTTCCACACAGGATTTGTTGTATGAGCAATCTTTGTTTTCTGAACAACCTGAAAAAGATTATCGGCAACAGGGTCAGGAAAAAAGTTTTATCATCATCGATTTCCCTTTAGAAAATCAGTATCACTCACTTTTCCATATTGCAATTTAATGTATGGGTCAATTTTTCCACATTTGTCTTTTGCATCAAGTTCCTTTGCTTCCACAACAGTTATGTTAAGTTTCCTTCCAGTTTTTGATGGAAGATTTGATGATCTTGCAAGTGATTTCTGAGAGCTAGCATGGAGGTTGTTCAAGCTATGGGAACCATCGGAAAATTGCCACTCTTTTACTACAATTCTCACCTTCAACTAAAACATGAATGAGAAGAAATACAAGAATTATTCCATAAAGATTATCAATTCGAAACTCTACATGACCATTTTAAATGATTATGACCATGTGAAACATTTCAGCTTCACAAGTCAAGCAATATGGCAGGGGTCTAATCATGTTCCTTTTATATGGTATAGATAAAGAATTAATATAGAATACTTAATTCATGCAATTCGGTTCAGATTCTTGTTTCGTAGTACTTAAATAACATACAATTTTTTAATTAGGTAAGATGAGTGGCCTTGTAAGCTTTGATGAAAATCGGAGACTGCAACAATACAGTAAGTAGATAACCAAATTGTGTATCATAAAGCAAAGAGAGTTTGACATGAGGGAAGAGACTAATTACTGCATGGTCATAAATATTCTACCTCTCCTGAGTTGGCCCCTTCAAAAGGGACAACCATTTCAACTTCATCTCCACAACTCTTTGCTTGCTGTGCTATGACACCAGAATCAGGCCCTATAGCCCACATTATCGTTGAATCATCTTCCACATGCCTCATCTTCTCAAACACATAAAGATTAAGTTAGTCTAAATGAATATAATTATCTATTGACAGCTTGTGTCACAATACCTTGATTTCACAACTTGCTAGAAAGTCATACTTCACATCAGAGGCGGGACACTCATAAAGATTGAAGCGAACAACTCCTGCGTTATCATGTAACACCATATTAAATGTTGCATCCCATCTTGGACTTGAACCAACGCTCAACCCTGTCCTCCTTGTCAATTCCTCCACTTCCACCTCTACAAATGTTTGTAGTTCCTTGTCATCCAAGTTGTCTTCCAAAAAGCCATTGTTTGTGTCATTTTGTTGCCTTCCACTCAAGCTTCTCTTGAAGCAACTCCTAGAAAGCTTGTTTGCTGAAATTACTGTAACATATATAATGCCTCCAACAGCATTGTTCCTTAAATGAACTACTGGCAAAGAGAAACAACGGCGCCGCGGTTCTACCATAGTTTTAACCATGGTATCAGTAAAAAGTTTAACCTTCATAAAAAGTAAGTGAATAATAAACATTAAACATCATACTCGCATACAAAAATTTCTAATTCCCTTATTTCAAATTGGTTCACATTCAAATAACTCCAGAAATGAAAGACACACCAGCCAAGAAGAAACACCAGGCAACTCAGTAGCAGGTAGGGATTGGCTTCCACCACTTCCAAAGGCAACTCCTATTCTCACCTCAGGTGCTGATACAAAGGAATATAGAAATGCTTTTCCATCTAGAATTGGTGTCGCAAGAAGCTGGGAAATCATGTAGATGATTATTATACTATGAAAAGAAAAATGACTAAACAAGTTGATGCAGGACTAAGAGTGGCTGAAAAACTTTAAGGAGCATGAAATCTAAAGGTAAGAACTTTGTTTCAAACTGAAATTATTTTTAATAGCTCTCAGAGCAATGAATGCTATTTAATAGCTTCAAAAATCAACCTAACCTCCTAATTTGTTTTCATATCTGCTACTTCATTTTATATAGCTTTGTTTCATGTTAGAGAAGCATAAATGCAAAGGACGTTGTTTTACATACATCACCCTTGATATGAAGGCTGTTGATCACAATTCTGGCGGTTCCAACCAATGGTTTGCCAAGCTTAGCAAGCATCAAAATGCTCATTTCACACGTGTCCCAATCAAAACCCATATTCAGGACTCGCTGTCATATACAGACAGAATGCTTCATTAGAATCTCAAATAAACAAAGAAAAAGGAGGAGGAATAGGAAAATTAAGAGTCCTAAAGCCTTGACTATTCAATCATTAACTTGTGTGACAAATTGAGCTTTCCTTTACAAATCATAGAGATTAGGCATCAGAAGCAGTCCAATGTAAAAGGAGAAGGCAACAAAAATAGCAAAAGCAACCCAAATATATCTGAAGTATGAAGCAAACTAGAACCTGATCACCAGAAGTTGACCATCTAATCCCTTGAAGACCCAAACTGGGAGGGCATGATCCAAGTGAAAACTTCTGAATCTCAACTTTTTCCTACGTAAAGGAAAATTCAAGTTCAGCACACATCTTCCAAATTTTGAACATCTATTAAATGGTCAAACTGTTATGGTAAACAAAATAGAATTAGGAAGTTCTTCCATAGATGAGAATGCTTGCTACTTACTATAAAACTTGGTTTCCGGAGCTTTATACGTTTCTAGAGACACAAGAGAAATTCAGAATTAATAAAGTCAGCTTCAGACTTTGAGTGCAAAACTTCAATACTCTACAATATATTTCTACATACAAATCTTATGAATTAAAGCAATTTGCTCATATACCCCAAATCATAATGTAGTAGTGCAATCTTAGGTAGTGTTAGATGCACAGACAGAACAACATGGGATAGAATGTTCTGTTCGATCACCTCTTTCAGTAGAACAGAAATATTCTACATTTAATTTTATGTCATGTTCTACTCCATTCATAAAATACATCAAACACAAAACACGTGTTATAGTTTGACTCATCTACCAAACATTACTTAAGTGATCTACTTAAGAGTTTAGATATGGATGCAAGAAAATAATATATGCAGTAAAACCATAACATGGGAAATCTAATCAGAAATTTAAATGCCGAAGAGAAGAGGGAGGGGAATTTCACCTCCACAATAGCTGATAATCTATTTGAAAGCTTTGGATTAAAATAGTTGGACCAGACTTCTGTCAAGAGCTTATTCAACCACTCACATTGTTCCAATGGTGTGACAGGCTATATGTATAAGAGGAAGTTGAAGTCAACTTCACAAAGCTCAATGAGAATGCTAAAGGGACTAAAGGAATGGAAAAAGGGTACCAAGTTGTTCAACATGATTCGCCTCCATTTCTTGTTCAAGTCCTCCACAAGTAGTTTCTGTTGATAATTCCCATACTGTAAAGAAAAGAGTGGTATTTCACATTAGCTTCTTATTATATGGCATAGTGTAGAACATATTCACCAATAGAATTTCAAACTTTTGTTTATGCAAAAAAGCAAAGATACATATGACTTGTTTAGTGTTGATTATACAGCATATAATCAGCAATGTTGGGTTAACTATATTGCTAAGTTCTAAGCTTCTTATTTAATTACTTGACTTGATCTAATGATTCTAAATTAAAATTAAATCGTCAAGAGTCAAGACAGATGATAGAGAATCTTAAGTTAGAAAAATTAGCAAATCCTAATTTTTTTTCTCCCCTCCTCCTGCTTGTTTTCATCTAGTGTTTCTCGTTAGGAAGGGAGATGTGTCCCTCCCCTTCCTTTGGGAAAGGATGTGAGTTTATTTTCTCCCAGTTTTTCTTGCTTTTGTCTTACCTTTGTGCAAGTTTTTTTGTTTTGTGTGTTTACAGTGGAGGGATATCTCTGAATAGTTTCTACTGTTTTGTGTAAATGGAGGGATGCCTCTGGATGATTTCTACTTTCCAGATCTGATGGCCACACGTCGATCTCCCTTTGCCGACTGTTGATTTGGCTACCGTCCAACGACTCTCTCGTTTTAGATATGATATTTCTTATCGCCGAACTGAGCTTAGTCTAACGCTATTGAATCTCTTGTTAGAGTCGGGTCATGGAAGAGTATGTTGTTGCAATGTATTTTGCTTTCCCTTTAATAATGTGAAATTTCTTGTACCGTTGCTAATTTATGAATAAAATACACATTTTCCCTTTAAAAAAATAGATGATAGAGAGACAGAAAATTTGGCAAAATGATGTGGCATCCTTGTTAACTGTTGGCTAGGTGCCATTCAACGTGATATTGGTGACAAAAGAATTTAGTTATTTGGTTTTTGACTTAACCAATGGGAAAATTATTAGTTAGTCCTGAATCACATGGTCCAGGCACATCTCAACTGTTGATAATTTATTTTTTAGTTAAAAAAATGTTCAAAAATTAAATAATGGATGATAGTGATTATCCTGGACCATGTGGTCCTGAATCACCTTATAATTGTTCTAACCAATGTCCTAAGGATACTTTTTAGCATTTTCTTTTTTTCTATAAGGTAATCAATGAATTTTTTTCAATAGATCATTCAAGGTGATAATTTCTTGATTGTTTAGATACTCATGGCTTGTTTGAAATATAAATAATTTCTTGTAATATAATATTTCTAATATTTTATATTTTTTTTCCAAGTATCCACTCGCGTAACTAAGTGACTAATCCTTTCGACATTGTCGGATCCTTTCGAGGGCTAGTCTCCCAGCAAGACCTCTTACATTCGTAAGAGCAGTAGATCGAATCCCCAACCACTTGCTTAAGTAGCAACAGATCCCTTATCATATGTGCTAGCCTCCACTTATATGATATTTTATACTCCCTCTGGTCCTATTTATAGGGCACATTCTAGAAGAATTCTTTGGTCTTATTTATAAGTCAATTTGCATTTTCTAGAAGCATTTGTTGTTATTTTCTATTATTTGCTCTTTGTCCATTAATGTGAAATAATACGTTACGAAATTTCCAATACAAGATAAGAGGGTAAGATTTTAATGTTAAAGTATTTTTTTTAAGTTTCAAGAAACTTAAATATCTTCCTTGATCTGTGTGATATGGATAAGTATACCTTATAAATAGGAGCAGAGGAAGTATATAATATACTGTATGATATATTATATAATTAATATAATAAAATACTTTTTAAAAATATATGTTGCTCAATTAATATTAATTGTTATTTTGATTCTTTTATATATATTAATTACACTGGTTTAAACCGATCCCTCATTTTTAAACAAATAGAATACTTTCTCTATCTCTTAACATAAGACCATTTTGTAAAATTTCAAAGAAAAAAAAACATTTTGTACATTTTTTTTCTTATTTATTAGATCACGTTCAAATTTCAAATTACAGTTAATTATTTCTTTTCAGAAACAATCATACATTTCCTCAATACTTTAAAATCTCAATATTAATTATATGAATAATTTGAAAAAAAAATATATCAAATGTTTACCTTTTCAATGTCACTAATATTATTAACTAACTTTCTTGATGGACGTCAGGAAGTGTATTCTCCCAAAAGGTCTTATCAATGTTTTAAAAAAGGGACTGGTTATTGTACTAGTCAAGGTATTAGTTCAAGGTTCAATGGTTTGACCGTGATCAAACCGTGATCTAACCGGTCTTAATGTACGTGTGTATGTATATATAACCATATAATTGCATTTTAATAAATTAACATTCTAAAACTAAATAGTAAAGACTAAATACATCACCAAATAATGAAAGTAATCATGATTTTCATAATATTAAAATATCAAAATTTAATTGTATCCAAAATTGTTGAAGTCTAACAATATAAATTAAACAAGTTTGACACCACAAAACAACATTTTAGTTCAATTGTTTGACAATAAGCAACAATATCCATTACCAATATTTAGAATTATAAAATAAAGTAAGAATTAAATAACTAACAAACATTTATTAACAAAATATTCGTTGTTTTTTAAAAAAAAAAATTATAAAAGCATCACATACAGTTTTGGCATATTTGGTCTGTTAATGCTGAACTGAGCCAAACTAATAGATCACTAGTTTTTTACCGATTTGGTCGGTTTGAGATCGTTTTTTTCCTGAAGGATTCTTAGGTTCTGAAGGACCGGTATTTCCACCGATTTTTTGATCGGCCGATTTGATCCGATTTTCAAAACCATGGATCATATATTAAAGACGGATATAGTACTAGTTTATAGTACAAATTGAATATATAATAAATAATTAAAATGAATATATTTTACCTTTATATATATATATATATATATATATTCTAATTAGATTAGTTTACTCAACTCAAAAGTTAACTCGGTCAATCCCTTGATCAGCAAGGGAGGAACAAATTTGAAGAGAAGCAAAAACAAGAAGAAGTCCAACTCATTCCCACACATTGACAAAATTAGGCAACTTTGGAAGAAGATCATTGTTTGCTGCATTATATTAGCAATCAACAAACAGGAAATGCAAAATATGCAAACATGTTTTGTTTAATTTTATGAGAGACCATCATTTATCCTTGACAAATTAATAAATAACTATAATTTTATCCTAATTTGAAGCACTTGAGGAAAAGAGAGAAGCATAGCTTACTTGTATAGTAGCCCATAGTGCAAGTGCAAGGGGAAGCCAATTAGAAAAGAAGAAGACCCATCTATCAACAACCCAAGCAATCAAAATGAAAGAAAAGAAGAATGGAATCCGAGGCTTTTCTTTCACTTTGATCACCAAATTGTTTAATAACTCCATTGCAGCCTCTACCACATTAATGGGTATCAACCTTTTCTTATTACTACTCATTGTAGTAAGGGAAAGAAAAACAAAAACAAACTTTTTTTCTTTTCTGATCGATATTGTTTGTGTTTTTTTTTTCCCCTTCCTAGTTCCTACTCAATATCCATTATGGCACATAAAATATATAAAATAGGAATCCTAATGAAACGTGAATTGAAATGAAATGATTAGAAAAAGAAAGAGGGGAGAGCAAGAAATGGATATTCGAGGAAACTAGAGAATGGAGTGTCTGAGTTGACGAGAAGAGAATTGGAAAAATGAAGTTAGCTTCAGCCACAAAAATCATGAACTCGTGTTTAACGTTTTAGTTGTCATCAACATGTCACCTCGTCAAACCGCAACTTACGTGGTTATAATTTTATGGCTTAACTATGTCATGAGTCCATGAAATTTGGGTTATTTTTACTATATATCTTTATTCTTATTTTTTCAATGTCTTACTTCTCGTAGGTATTTCTGGGTTTTTCATATACTCCTACTATCAATTTTGGCCAATTTTACTAACATGGAACATCGAAATCCTTGTCAAACGCAGAAGATTGCTCGTGTGGTGCCACGTGATATCACATGGCTGAAGATGACCTCTCTATTCAATTTTTTTCTTTTTTTAATTAACTAAAAATATAAAAATATTAAGTTTTTTAGTTTTTTAATTTAAATAAAAAATGATCTTCGCCCACGGGGCACCACCTGCCTAACCTCCTACATCTGACCAGGATTTCGATGTTACATGTCAGCAAAATTGATCAGAATTTATAGTAGGGGTATATGACAAACCCAGAAATAACTTCAGGGGTTAGACATTGAAAAAATAAGAATAAAGGTATCTGGCAAAAGTACCTAAAACTTCAGGAACTTGTGACATAATTAAGCATAATTTTATTTTAGTAAGTAATCATGAACACATTATATTATTCTATATATTGATCCCTTCGGTTTCTAAGAAATTTTTTATATATATATTAAAAAAGTTAATTAAATGCATTTAATTATCTCCAATTTATATTTTTAAAAAAAAAATTACTTTATGAAAATTGCATTGGAAATATAACAGAAATTAAGTGAGATAATCATTTTATAGGAATATTTTAAAAATAATTGTATTGGGGATAGGAAATTAGTTAATTTTTTATTATATTTAAAACCAAAATAAATATATATTTTTCTTATATTAAAGACAAGAGAATATATATATATATATATATATATATATATATCCAACATGCAGCTTGACAGACAAATAGATTGCGACTATCCTCGTATACCAACACGGGTCTTTTCAGTGTGCTTTGTCCTTACTCTCACACTTTTCAGGAAAATTTCCCAGGTGACCCGAAAATTTCCCAGGAGGTCACCTGTAACACCTTAATTTTAATAACAAAATACACAATCCACATAACTTACCAAGTACAAGATTCAATAATAATAATAATAATAATAATAATAATAATAATAATAATAATAATAATAATAATATGTCTGGTTAAAAAAAAAACATACTTTTCCTTGAAAAAAATAACTGTTAAATAAAATTACATTGAAAATTTTACTTATTTTATAATGTTACTGGGCTCAGAACAATGTCAACAATTCTCTTAAACTTAATATATATAGACTCCTTATAAACAATTTACACAAGAAAACTAATTTTATAAACTTGTGAGGTCAATTCTTCTTCCTTTAACATCTTGCTTCCCAAAATCTCAATCTGACAACATCAACACCCGAGTAGTGAGATAAAAATCTCGGTAACACTATTTAACTTAAAAGTATTTTTTAACTATGATGTTGTCAGTCATCACATGTACGGAAAATCTCCATAAAAAAACAATGAGGGAAATAACATTTAATACACATACAATATCATCTATTATAACTCATGACTAGTATCATACTATTATCACATGAATAAAAATATGAACATCTAATACAATCAATGCATGACTATTCAACACATTAATTAATTGCATCTGGCCTTTTGGCCTCGAACTCCAACCATTAACTTTAATTTTTTTTATCTTGCACACAGCACACCTGCTGGAGGTGCCTACCCCTCACCCAACGCCCCGGATTTGGATGACTTACACCCGCGTCTGGGTCAGTCCTCTGAATTATTTGTTGGAATCCGTTTGCCCGTGCCCAGCCCAAACAATGAGTCAAAAGACTCTTCTAAAATAACATTATAACTATTCATATTTGTTGCATCGAACATTCCCAACCAATGACTTCTCTCTTGCACACAACACGACTGCTAGAGGTGCCTACCCTTCGCCCGGCGCCCTAGGTTTGGATGACTTGCACTCGCGTCCGAGCCAGTCTTCTAAATATCATATGGTTGGTGTCAAACAATGGATTCAAAAGAATTTTCTCAACAATAAATACATTAAGTCATAAAGTCTCAACATCAATATACAATTATAACTTTTATCTAATAAAAATTAAAATAAAAGCGAGTACTGTACTTTTATATATATAGCACACGTAATATATATATATCATACGTAACACTTACAATTGTAATAGTATATATTATATGTACACAAAAAAATAGTATATACTATTATATATTTGCCACTGTAATCCTAAATTTGCCGCATAACATGTATTATATATACACTACTAGTACAAAATACAGTATATTTTTCAGACCACTTCATTAAGACCGGTTTCGTGGAAGTTGGAATTAATTTAAACCAGACTGGTTCATTTACATGACCAGTCTGAAAATGTATTAATTGAAACTGGTTCCGACGCGGAACCGGTCTGGAAATTGGTATTAGTTTATACTAGAGTGGTTCATTTTGACGGCCAGTCTGAAAAATATATAAATTAATTAAAAAAAAGCTTTTTTAAGCGATAGGTCCCTAAACTTAGGGGGTGTTTTGGATTTAGTCCTTAATCTTTCTTTTTTTGATCTGGTCCCTAAACTTTAACACCGTTTGGAACTAGTCCTTCAATTAACCCAAAGTTAACTCCGTCAGTGTCTTCCAATAAGATGTTGTCACGTGTCCTAACTTGCATTTTTTTTTTGGCTTTTTTGACTTTGAGGTCCCTAAACTTAAGGGGATAATTGAATTTAGTCTCTATCCTTTTTTTCGTTGGATCAGGTTCCTAAACTCTGAACCATTTTGGATTAAGTCCTTCTGTTAGTTTTAATCTAACACCGTTACCCTGAGGAAATTTTTATGCCATGTGGACCAATAAATTAATGTCACATGGAATTTTTCTTTTAAAATTGAAAAATTACAAAAAATAAATAAAATAAAAAAAATTGATTTTTTTTAATAACGATGGGAATACAAGGCGTCTGCGACGAGATGCATCATCGTCATGGTCGTGATGTCTCGAGCGCTCACTACTGCCATCAGGGTAACGATTTGAGAAGCTTTCGCCACCGTCCTCAAGGTCGCGCCTCGATCTGAGTTTTGTGCTTGCTTCGGTTTACAACGAAAATCACTGTCACAGTCACGAGTTCGCTTGATGGTGTGCGGTGGCGCTAGTTATAGCCAAAGCCTTTGGAACCTAGTTGCGGCGGCGACCCCGAAGATCCTCTTCGTTCTTCATCTTTCGCTTGGTCATCTTCTCTGCAAATCTGATGCGACACCGAAGGAGACCAGTCGCGCTTCCTTCACCGTGCAGCGTCCTCTGCTTTCCAGCCTCTGCCCTCTTCTCCGCTTCCTCCGCCTTCTTCTTAGAGGCGCGTCATATGCAGAGTCTGGAGAGAGGAAGAAAGGCAACAAGTATCTTTGATTGACACAAAAAAATCTCTTTTTTATTACTTTAGAGTTTGATGATGAATGTTTGGTAGGTGTCTAACTCAGTTTTTATCACATGACACTGTGTGTTCTTTTTTTTTTTTGCTTAGATCTTTATATTATGAAAAACATTGTCACCTCCTAAGCAAGGTGAAGAAACCATGATGTCAAGTCTTAATGAGACGATCGAGCACGACGAGGAACGAGGGGAAGATAGGGAATGTGATTCACATTCTGGCCTCAAAAATTTTTTGTGGCATGGTGGGTCTGTTTATGATGCTTGGTTCAGTTGTGCTTCAAATCAAGTAATAATAAGCTAAAAGGAACAAATAGGATGCAGGTGGATGGATTAACAAATGCTTGAGTTCTGGGAATAAACTCATGTTGATCGAACAGATAGAAGGAGGAAGCGAGAGTCTGTTTTTTTTTTATTTTATTTATTTTTTGTCATTTTTCAATTTTAAAAGAAAAATTTCATATGACATTAATTTATTGGTCCACTTGGCATAAAAATTTCCTCACGATAACGATGTTAGATCCGGAGAACGCCCTCCTCACCATTCTAGCCCTAGATCTACAGAACGCCACCACTTACCAGATCCACGCGAACTACCGTGCGAGAGATGACGATGGCGATGGTGTTGGTGTCGCGAATCCATGGCAATGGTGTTGGTGTCGCAATTCGATGGCGGTGGCGATGGCGCTGTAATGATCGACGCTCTTCCTTACTCGACGGTGGAGGTGGCGATGGTGCTGAAATGGTGACCCTTGGTTTAAGCTTAATAGGTTTGTTTTCACTCTCTTCTCAAACCGTTCGCGAACCACCACTCCCAAACAAATTCTCTCTCTTCTCACGTTCATTTTCCCTTTCGTTTTGGTTGTTCCGTTCAATTTTCGTTCCATACAGGTTGTTCAATCTCAAGTTTCCTTTAGCTTTTCATTATCGTTTAGCTATGTGCTTTCTCTCACTCATTCGAATACCCATTCCTTTTTGCAGAACCCTAATTCTTATTCTTAGCTTGATTAATTTTCGAATCCCTAATTCTGTTTTCATTTTTGCAGAACACTAATTACTCTCTCACTCGTTCTGAATCCCTAATTTTTAAGTGTTTTATGCACATAGATTATGCTGATTTGATTCTTGCTGTTTTGAATTGTGTGTTTCAACCTACATATCATTTTATTAACAAGTTTCTGTATCCATATTTTGAACTTACTTTATTAGTTCTACTCTTGAGAATCTATATCCAAATTTATAAGTCTCTTAGGCTCTCCATAATAAGAAAATATTTACAGGTTCCTTAATGCTATATAATGAGTTGCTCGCTATGTCATGATTTCAAGGTGTTGTTGTTATTGTTTTCATCAGTGGCAACTACTTTGTGTTCATTTAAATTAATTAATTTTGTTAAGCAATGACATAGTATCGTGCCTGTTGTGATGCTTCCTAAATTGAGAGCTTGTGATTGGTTTTGTCATTTTCCTTTTTTATGTTTTCATGTTTAGGAAATGGTAAATTTGGTCACCTTCCATGCGTATCTATTCTAATCCTTATATTGTGGTTTCTATTGAATAGTAAATCCAGAATGGAGAGTGACCACAAAACCTAAGAAAAAATAATGCATAATTTTGAGTTAAGGAACAATAATGCATTTGAAGCAAAACTTCAATGGTTAGCTGTAATTCATTTCTCACTTTTCACCAATGGGTGCTATTATGTTTTTGTTTTTGTATATCAAACACAGAAGTTATATGACTAATTTGAAACTAACCTCTACATGCTTAATAAAAGAATGGCTTTGGTTCAAAGGATATATATGCTGGCTCACTGGATATTTGCTTTCTCACAGGATCTAGAACTGAGATTTTAAGTTATCAATTCTCGATCAGAGATTTGTCAAAAAATGAAAAAGTATCTTCAATCTGGAGACAAACAGTATTATGAGCTTTCTGCATTTCGTGATGGCGGTTATGTGCCACTGTATATTAGCAATTTGTGTTCCTATCTCCCTGTATTATAAAACATTGTCCTTTAAAAATTGTTACAGGTTTTAGTTCATGGTCAACCTGGATAGGAAGCTTAGTTGGAGTTGATCCTACAAGTTGTTGCTGACGTTGGTCTAGTTGTAAGTATTGCATCCATGCTATTTTATTAGTAATTAGTAGTCTCATTTTACCTTCATTATAACCAAATTACAGATGTTCATGCTTTTAGTGTCTTATCTCTATGTAAAAGAAGGTAGTTTTGAATTTCCGCAAAAAACTAAAATTTGATTTTAGCATGATTTAGAGTATTGAGGACTGAAAGAAGATGGGGAGAGATATAGTAAAAGCATCAGTGGCTTCTTACTATGATTTGACATCAAACTGTGTTTTGGTGTTGAGATGATTTAGATTTCATTCCATCCGATGAACTCAAGTCTAAAAGTGCACATTATGATCTGCATCGTTATGACTTTGATTTTTCACATTTAAACTTTGATTTATCATTTTGTTAATATTTATTTAATCTATTTCGTTATGACTTATGAGGCACTTGCTTGTTGAAGGTACAATATGATTGAACAAAATCTTGTTAAAGAACCAGTATTTCCATTTTGGCTTAATCGTAAACCAGAAAAAGATCAAAGGTGTGAGTTTGTTTTTGGTGGTGTTGATCCTCTACACACTTCAAAGATGATGTTGAACAAGAGTTAGAGGTTCCGTCCTTCAAAGAGTATAGCCTAAGTAAACTAAGTGAATAATATAATTCTTTATGTATTTTTTTATCTACTACTTTTTTAGGTTTTTATGGTTTTTTTATATATATGTTAGTGTAGATAAACAATTTGAAGTGGTTATTTTTGTAATTGTATTCCTATTTTTGAGTATTTATATTTTTTTAATTTAAATCAAGTTAATTTAAATGAAATGGTTAAGTTGTATTGCAGGGGTTGTAAAAGAAAACAAAGGCATATTGAAGTTAATTCAGATCGGTTCAGAAAATTTTTCAGACCGGTTCAGAAAATTTTTCTGACCGGTTCATAAATTTGTTTCAAACCGGTTCAAAAAAATTTTCAGACCGGTTCAGAAAATTTTTCAGACCGGTTCATAAATTTGTTTCAGACCGGTTCATAAATTTGTTTTAGACCGGTTCAGAAAATTTTTCAATAAATTAATTCAGAGCGGTTCGTTTTTAAGTTTCAGAGCGGTTAATAACCAATCTCGTTAATATAAAACAAGACCGGTTCATAACTGCTGTAACACCCCGATTTGGATTTAGAATTTTCACTAAAAATTTGCGCCATTTTTTTTTATAACATTATCAAAATCAATTCCGTTTAATTCTTCTACCAAAAGATTTTCATAAATACAATTTGATTCATTTGGTTTACAAAAATGTTTGGTACTTAGACTCACGTCATAAAATTCTATTTCCAAAAAGAGATGTTATCATCCAACATATTTCCAAAAACTCATTTTATCAATGTCATATTTATTCGATGGTTAACTTGCGGAAAAACATTTAATTAAATAACTTCATGAATATAAGATATATAACAAAGGAAACTTCTTTTATTTCATTTCAAATAATCATTTATTACAACAGGGGTTACATTCGGGATAGATTAATCATGTCCTAATTACCTTAAGATAGGATACAAAGCAAAGACTATCCTATCTTATACTATAAGTCTTCATTGCTATCTCCCATCATAAGTGCATAGAAGATTCCTCGATTGCTGCTTTCGCTTCCTCCTGGTACGGGCGTCATCCCATGATCCTCTTCCAACTTGAGCAACTACTACTCGAACTACTACTTGATCTGTCATCTGTGAACATTGTTCACCAATGTCCACAGGAAAGGGAAACAGAGAGAGTAAGCACTTCCGAACGATATTATCGTCGACGGTGTGGGCTTACCATAGGGGAATATTAAGACCACACAAACATGTACATCATTATTATCATTATCGATCGTATTGCATTTGTTACCATAAAATCTTTCCCTACTAAATGTTATACCTCTTAAAAACTATAGCCGTTATATTATCTTTAGTCTCTAAGTTTCATACCATCGGTAAATCAAAAGGGGGTACCATTACCGAGGTGCAAGGTATGGATATCACACACGTTACATCTCCTCCATAAGTCCAACCATATCCTAGTTCGGAAAGCAGATGGGACGCACAGGAACCCTAGCCACACTGGCATCGAAGTCGGTAAACGAAAAGGCTATACCATCGCCAGTGGTCAGTAAGATAAAAATTCATGTGACCAACACCGGCGGTCAACAAGATTCATTTCATAAAAGTTTCCAATAACCCAACCCTTACCGAACTTCTAGCCCCGTTCAGGTTCCCTCTCACCATCTATGATTTGCTCAAGGGGGCGACAGCACTATCTCCAGTTGGCCTGCAGTCCTCGCTACGACGAAAGCCCAGACTCCTGCGTGAACCTTGTCATTGTAGTCCCGTTCCGCCTAGAGAAGTACTCGAGGCTTCTTGACGTTTCACCGTCCTTGCCTTCCCCTATTGCAATCATCACTTGAAGAACTCCTATCTCCAAGCATACCTGAGTATCCGTAGATAAACAGGGTGTCTTTCCTCTCCACTACTTCACTCTCAACGCAAGGTTTAAAATAAAGGATTCCTATGTCTTTTAAGTCTTTTAAATCTTTTAAGTCTTTTAAGTCTCTTCTTAAACCTAAGTTTTGGTCGACCCATTCTAAACCTTGCTTCTAACGGGTCTCGACCTCTAAGGGATTAGCTTCTCATGGACACTTTCAGGTCACAGGGAATTCAACACTTAAAGATCAAGCATGTCATCATGACAATGCGATCCGGGGGTAGTATTATAACTTTCATAACCTCTGTAAAGGTTCCACATTAATTCCTTAACCATAAAGTCTTTAATCAATTCCCAAAAATTATCCACCATGACATCTTATGAATCAATTATTTTTCAATAATAAGTTGATATATCATATTCACCAGACATGTTATCATTAATAATTATGATAGATCCAACATCATAATAAAACAATATATACAACACATACAATTATATCCGAGGGATCGTGTTTTCGTATGAACGGCGGGACATACACACACAATTTCCGTTCTACTACTCACTCGATAGATCCCTAGTTCCGACCTTTGAGATGATACGGAACGTCATAATATTACACTACATGCCACTATGTCTTAAGAAGACTTCTCTCTCACCTGAGCTCCACGCTTACTCTGTTTTCAACCCTTTTGCGTCTACAACTCCAGCAGCTCGTTCACTTTTGATTCCTTTATTCTTGAATGATGAACGACATACAATTAATATCTAATTGAGTACCTTATACTACCTTTACGTAAAGACTAACCCAAAGTCCCTTAAAATAGAAATCCTCTTTAAAACATAAATCCTTTTTAAGACATCAGATATTCTTAAAATAATTGCTTTTTAAAATTCAAGAAATCCTCTTTACAAAACATAATTTAAAACTCACTTCAATATTTGAAAACCTTTAAGAATACATTTTTATTTTCATAAAAACCACACTACATTGCTTATATAACAACTACCATGTTCAAACTAGCATGACTTTAAGGTATTTTTCTTTTGATGCAAATCTTAATCAGATCAAGCAGTAAACCAGTTTTGCAACAAACCATGTTATAAGCATATATACTAAATAAGAAAGTAAACTCAAGCATTCAAGGTTTAAAATACTTTTTCTATCATAAATTAGATTAAGTTACAGACCACAATCAGATTATAGAAAATACACTCTCAAACATCAGTACATTAAAAATTACCTTTACAGATATTCACACCAACTTAACAGTAATTAACCAAATATATACTCTTTGAAAACATTAATTCCTCAAAGTTCTTGAAGTTTTGGGATCATGTAAATACCTAAAAAAAATCAATCATTCTTTGCATTTTATACAAGTACAAACAATATTTCATTTAACACATACACCACCTTAATTATAATTATTCTAAATTTACTTTTAAAAATTCATTTTCTAATCCTAAGCACTTATATTTCCAGATTAACATAAAATCTACATATCTAATCATTCAAGAACAAGTCATAACATAAATACTACACATTTCTCATTTTTGGACAGCATGCATACACAAACTTAAAAATTCAATTTCTCTTAAACAGAACATCGAAAACACATGCCGATTCTTCCTAAATTCTTATTACAACTTCTACTATAATAAAATAACTAAAACTAAACAAAATAAAATAGTTGCATCTGCTGTACAGCCACAGAAAAGTTGCATCAATTCAAAAAGTTCAAGTAACAATCCAAAACAATTTAGATACAATTCCTGCTTATGCCAAAGACTTATAAATACAATTATTTATAATAAAATATAACTTTTTCATTAATTCTAAATTCTGGACAGCAGCTTAATATTTTTAATTTAAGTTATCCTAATCACTCAAAATACTTATTTCTATTGATTTCTATATCACATTTGCACATATAAACAAGTTATCACTAACATTCTAAAAATAGTCATTTGGGATCTTAAATAAATAAATTTTTCAGATTTAAAAATAAATTTCCAGAATAAAAATGAAACTTTCAAAAT
This sequence comes from Crotalaria pallida, assembly GCA_037953625.1. NCBI lineage: Eukaryota > Viridiplantae > Streptophyta > Magnoliopsida > Fabales > Fabaceae > Crotalaria > Crotalaria pallida. The sequence goes on from CM075655.1 coordinate 97,637,384, forward strand.
TAATCTTTTCCATATAAACATGTAATATATTCCATAAACATACTAAAGCAATCATCAAATAAAATAGAAAAATTCAATAGATTTAATTTCTTTTTCTCCTAAAATTCGACTAACAAATAGACAAATTATAAAAATATTTTCAATTCCTAAAGCATCTATATAATATAATTATATCATTTTGTATATTAAAAATAAGAGGTTTAATCATTAACAAAATATAAAATAAATCTCTTTTAGAAAATAATTCACTTTTTCCAGAAACTAACATTTACAAACATATCAACCACATACTCATACAATTAATTAAAAATACATGTTCTTATAGGTTTATAACAACTACCATTTGTTCCTATTTCTTGTAAACAATTAACTATAATTTAACTACACATCAAACAATCAAACAAATTACAAAAATAATTTCAAAACAACACAATAGACCTCACGGTCTATTCTTCTTATTTTTCCAGAAATTTAATTTTTGTTCATTTACTCATTGTTCTTATTTAACTTAAATCCAAACAAAAGAAAATCAAATACAAACAAACAATAACAATTACATAAAAATTTCCATAACATATAATTCCATATACTTCAAGAACATCAAAATTTTCCAGAATTAATTTTATTCTTAAAAATCATTTTTTTTGTTCCTTTAAATCATTTTCATTTCATTTCTACTTTAAAGAAAATACCTATTTGTTTTCATTCTTAACTATAACTCAAATACACATGAAATAACAACAATTATCATACAATATATATATATATATATATATACATACACGTCCAGAAAAGAAAAGAAAATAAAAACCAAAAATAAAAATCCATTTTAATCTTTTATTCATTTCTATTTTCTTTTATTAAACAACAACACAATTAAAATACACAAATCAATCCTCAATTTTCTTAATATATCACACGGCCTATATATACATATATATACCAGAAATAAAATTTTCCATTGTTATTTACTTGTTTCTTTTTCATTCCTTAAAACAAAGAACAAAACAATTAAAAGACAATGAATAAAAAAAACTTATTTGCTCCTACAAAATTCTCCATAATCCTTATGTTCTAAGAATTAAAATAAACCCAGAAATAAAATTACTCAAACTCATCAAAACTATTAGCCATCTTAAGAATTTAAGAAAAGGGGAGATAAATCTCTTTAAACACCCTTTTTGTGTCCCTTTTCTCATTCTTATGACTTAAGAACAATTTCATATATTCAAAAATAACTTTAAAAATGAAAAGGAAAATTTAGAACTTGACCATAGAAGAAATTTAGAAGATTTAAACAAAACAAAACAGTTTAAAAACAACTTAAATAAATAAGTGATTTTGGGTTACCTCTACTCCTTAAGCTATTTAGAAGACTTCAAGCAACCAAGCAACTTTTCCCTTCCTTCCTAGCTTACACGTCCCTCTCTCTCAATTTCTCTCTTAGAATTTTATTTTTTTCTCTTGTGAAACTATCAAGTGTTTGTGTGTGAAAAATGTGGGAACTAAGGCTATCTATTTATAGGTGTTGAGGATGCATTTTCCCTCCATTTTCAGAGGCAAATTCGTCCCCCCTTCATCAAGTCTTAGTCAAAAATTTTCAAACACTACTTGGAACATGAACTAGCATTAAATGAGATTTTGTTGATTCCTAAATCATTTTAATTCATGGTTTCTTCTCAGAAACTTCAGAACTATTCTTCCCTTCTTCCCACTTATTTTGGACGGTGCATATTATTAAAATAGAAGAGAAAATTTCTCATTGGTTCATTGTGGAAGTGCCTACATAATTATCCCATCATATTAACTATCAAAATTTGATTTTCTACCTACTGTACAAAATTTTTCGTAAATATTAAAATAAATTTTTTATTTTTACATATTAAGATTCTACATTTTAATACGATCATTTTCATATAAAGTTTGTAAATTTTGGACTTACGGTTTGAAAGTTATGAATTTTTGAAGTCCTAAGATCATTTCCTTCAAAAATACACTTTCTAAGCTTTCAAATAATTTAAAAATACGAAAATACACTTAATTTGAATAATAGTTCATTATACAACTTCAGAAATGTATTTTAATTTTCAAAATAAAATATTCTTTAGTCAAAAGGTTATTTAATGCACTAAAACCATACATTGGTTCTTAAAACTCAAAAATTCGTTCACTACTGTAGCAGTGATAAAATTTAGAAAACTCAAAAATAAAAATCAAAACTTTACATTTTCATAATCTAGATTTCGATACGATCGTTTTGACATATCATTTGTAATTTTTCGACGTACGGTTGAAAAGATATGAATTTCTAAAGATAGGGTACTCTAATTCATCAAAAATCATTTCATCTTTTAAAATCATTTAAATCAAATACTTTACCTTAAAATATTTATTTTAAATAGGCTAGGGAAAATATTGGTACATAATATATATATATATATATATATATATATATATATATATATATATATGTCACGTATATATATATATAGGTATATATATATATTTATTCATATATATTAAATCTAGGCATCAAAATCAAGCATAATTTCCTAATTTCAATTATAAAGTCACAAATAATTTGGGTAAAATTGTGGGTCTCACAACTGCTCTGGTTTAACATGCATTTTTTACAACAGGGGCTTTTGGACCGGTTCGGAACTGGTCTGAAACATGGTTCGGAACAGGTCTAAAAAAGCTTATTTGTAGTAGTGATATATAATTGAAATGAAATTACCGCATGAACAAAATCCTGCATAGTAACATGATTCTCGTGTAAGATCCATGAAGAATGTTTTGATAAATGCCAAAAGGTTTTGAACAAGCTACAAATGTGTTGATCAAGTTCAAGCTCAACAAGCAACAACAAACATCAAGTGATGAAGAGAGAGTCAACTCATGAAGACTTAGTTTGGTAGTTTATGCTTTATGTTTTATCTTTTGCCTCACAAGTCTTTTAGTTTATGAGTTTGGGTAGAGTCTCTTAGAGGGTAGTGAATCTCTTTTGATTGCATGATTATATCATATTTTGAGTATTCACTTTGCCTAAAATCAATAGGTGGCTTAAAGGTTTGAAAGAAAAGGTTTAGATTTTGAGAAAACAAGTTTTAAGTGTTTTTTGAACTGACTACTCGATTAGCCACTTGATTACTCGAGTAGAATTTGTGTCTTGCGCAATTACTCGATTAAGGGGCTGATTACTCGAGTAGAATTTTGAAGCCTTGCGTAAATACTCGAGTAGTAACTTAAATACTCGAGTAGTGAACAAGTTTTACACTTGTTACTCGAGTAGTAACTTTGTTACTCGAGTAACACGAGCTGTAACTGTTTTTAAATGAGTTTTTCACTTCTCAAAAGCACTTCTAACCATTCCTAACTTTTGGGTATTCTATATAAACCTATTTCTAACCTTTGTGAATCATTATTACAATTACCTATCATTTTTATCAAATTTACAAAGAATCAAAGCCACTCTATTTTCTCTCTCTTTCTCAAGATCAAAGCTTTAACTTTTACATTCTTTGATCAAGAACCTTGAGTCTCTCATGTTGATATTTCATAACTTTTGAAAGAGATTCATAGGATTGTTATTTTGTTTTTATTTGAGTTGTAATCTTTGCAAGAGGCAAGCTATCTACAACAATTGGAAGTCTTGGTTGGGAATCAAGCAAAGTTATTTGGAAGCCTTGGTGTGACATTTCATCAAGCACTTGGAAGCCTTGTTGTGTTAACAAGCAATTGGAAGTCTTGTAGTGAAGCAAGCATTGGAAGTCTTGTTGTGGGGTATCGGCAAGCAAGAGAAGAGGTTAGATTAGATATCAATAGGGTTACAAGGCAAGAGTGTGGTATCTCTTGTAGGCTACCAAGAAGGAAGTCTTGTGAGGCATTTACTTGTAATTTGAGAAACTCTAATTCCTCATAGTGAAGAATCTCTCTTGGTTGAAGAGGGGACTGGAGTAGCTTTCAAGTGGATGAAAGTGAACCAGGATAAATCACTGTGTCGTATCTCTAAACTCTCTACTCTTTACAATTCAAGTCTTTAATTGTGTTCTTGGTTGAAAACCTAGAAAAAGTGATTTTTCATAAATGATTGAATTGAATCTTAATTGTGCAAAATTGATTTGGGGAAAATCATTTTCATAACTAGGTTAATCAATAAGAATATAGGTGTTAATTGTTTCCGCTGAATCTCTGGTTATACTTGTGAATTGATTGATTTTCGTATTTGATTAAAAAGTGATTTTTCAATAAACAGAGGCATTAATCGATTAGTTCATGTCATTAATCGATTAAGGCTAAATAATTTTCAAGAAAATCATTTGTTTTAATCTTTTTGATTTGTTTCTTGCGAAAATCTTTCAAGGTTTACCCAACACCTATTCAACCCCCCTTTTAGGTGTTTTCCTAGTGTTTCCTAGTTGTTTCACCCACCAATTGTAGGTTTTCACATCTCGCACGCGTGCGCTCGCGCGTGTATATATATATATATATATTAAATGAAAATTTCCGCTCATCGAAACAAGAACATCAGCATAATATATATAATATGGTACATGGTACATTTAAATAAAATAATTTATCCATTATCATTATTATTGGGAATTGATTTATTAACCCCCCTTTTACTTAGTTGACCCCCCATGTAGATGGAAAAACCCAAAACACCCTTAATTAAATATTAATTCCTAAACTACCCTCAACCTATTAACTACCCAATCCCACCCATTCCCAAACCCCCACCGTACATCCTTCTTCTCCAACCCCAACCATTCTTCAACTCTTCTTCCACTTCAACTTCTCTCCACAACACATTCTCCTCAAACTAAGGTATTTCTTTCTTCTTTTCCTTTCTCTCTTTTTGTTTTTTTTTCTATTCGTTTCTCTTCTTCTCTGTCCCGTATTTCTCTGACCCATTTTTGTTTGTTCTTTTTGTTTTTGGTCGCTGGGGGTGGGGAGATCTTGGGGTAAGTTATAGATTTAGGGGTTAATAGTTGTAAGGTTTTTCTATTCATGTCTTTTAATTCATTTTTTCTAAGTATTTTAGCTGCATGTTCATTTTGCGATTGTTGTGTTCGTTTTATGCATTTTGCATTCTGCTATGTTCGTTTTTCGTTCTGCATTTTTTTTTCTGTGTTTAGGTTTTTCTCGTTGGGGCCCCAGCGAGTACATAAATTTCACATTCTCGCTGGGGTATTAGCGAGTGTTAAAATTTTGTGAACTCGCCCATAGTGCAGCGAGTTTGATTTTTTTGATGTTTAAGGGTTGGCTCGCTGGAGCCCCAGCGAATACATAAATTTAACATTCTCGCTGGGGTATCAGCGGCGAGGTTTAAATTTTTGTGAACTCGCCAAGATGGCAGCGAGCTTAATTTTTTTCATGTTTAATGGTTAGCTCGCTGTGGTCCCAGCGAGTTACATAAATTTAACATTCTCGTTGGGGTCTCAGCGAGGTTTAGTTTTTTTTGAACTCGCTGACCCTCCAGCGAGCTTTGTCAGAATTATGTTGCTCTCCAAGAGGGCAGCGAGCGTGGTATGTTTATGTTATTTTCAATTTTCTGTTTTATTATATGACCATATTTTATTTTACAGTAATGCCGAGGACCAAAAATGCATCGGTAAGAGACCCTATGACGGCATCCAATCAGAGGAGACGGGTAGAAAACCAGGCTGGACCGTCACAACCCGTTGACTCATCCGACGATGAAGAGCAGGAGCAAGAGGTGGAGATGGTTGTGCATGACCCGCAGGACACGTCTTTGCTTAAGAGCTACGATGAGCACCAAGCAAAAGAGATTTGGCAAGGACGTGTAAGTACTAAATGAACCAAAATTATTTCAAGAAACTTATTTATAGTTTTTTATTTTAATTAATTTTTATTGATATAAATTGCAGGACCGATTGTTGAACCGATGTCATAACCATGCTTTCGATATGCCTCTACTATATAGTGTTGATGTGCCAAGACAAGTGCGCGAGATTGTTGAGGCTTCGGGGTTGGCACCACTTGTAGAGACAGCGTATGCAGTAGTTGATCGGCGTCTACTAGGTGCCTTTGTAGATCGGTGGTACGAAGACACCAATACTTTTCATCTCCCTGTCGGGGAGATGACGATCACTCTTGATGATGTTTCCTGCATTCTTCACATCCCGGTTACAGGGTTTCTTATACCATGGGACAAGCCTAACCAAACTGATGCTGCACAGCTTATGCGCGAGTTGCTAGAGATGGACAATGCTGATGCAACGCAAGAGGTCTTAGACAATCGCAGTGGGGCCATTAGGTTCAACACATTGAAGGATGTGTTTAAGAGGGCCATTCGAAGACGGCGTTATGAGATTGCTGCGAGAGCTTATTTGTTGTACTTTGTGGGGACCACCTTGTTCACAGATAAGACCAACAATACAATTGGCTGCCAGTTCTTGCAAGCATTTGAGGACTTGAATGCTGTAGACGGATACGCATGGGGTGCTAGCGCTCTGGCGTTTTTGTATGACCACTTATCATTCGCAAGCAAGGCAAAGAAGATGTCAATGGCCGGATACATGTCTTTGCTTCAGGTAATAAACTATCTAGTATTTATTTATAATAAACTAAAAAAAATTGATTGGTTATTGTATACTAATTTCACTGTTTTGTTATTATGATTAGGGATGGATATTGGATCATTTCCCATCGATCGGTCCGTGTGCTGTGATAAGTGATGTATACGAAGAGGATATGCCAAGGATCACTAAGTGGGTTCCTCAACAATCGGTGTCGAACTCTGAGAATCACTATCGGATGTAATAATGTTGAAATATCGTTGAAATAATGTTGCCAAGAAGGATGCACCGCTGGTAAAGGTGACCCTTCCTTCAAACTAACTTGAATCCAATGGTTTGGCTCTTCATCCAATAATCCAGCTATGTTGACATTTCCGATTATCCAAAGTCTAGGATAGATTGGTGGTGCTTTGGTGTATGGAAAAAATGTAGCACAACCCCTCAGTTGAGAGCATAATGTAACAAGCACCACATTATACCGATTAACAATGACATGTCCCAAGTCTGGAATAGTCAACCATTTTTGTTTAGGAACATTCCCAATGTTACCCACATGGAGTGAGTTAAGCACCTCATTATATCGAACAATCCCACCCATTAGATCAAGATACATATCCTTGTTTTGCTTCATCTCATGAATGAGATCGGTCCGCACAAGCATATAGGATTCCTCATTCTCATAATGATACAAACTAATACATCGAAAGCCACAGTTGTCATCTCCTTTGACATCAACAATGTGCTCAATATGTTGTTGCATGCAAGAGGGGAATTGTAATGCGAAGGGAGACATAACATTGGGGTTTGGGTTTTGGGAGGTTATTTGGGAAGGGTTTTGAGAATGCTTTTGGGAGCTTTTTTGGGAGCTTTCTTGGGAAGTTTTCTTTTGGGAAGACTTTCTTTGGGAGGACTCTTTCTCGGCATATTCCCAACCCGAGGGGTCACGCTTTGTCGATCTTTCATGGTTGCTTGTTCGACCTTTTGTCTTTGCTTTTTTATTGGGTGGCAACAAGGAGGTAGTTGCTGGATCCACAACCTCTCGAAGCTTGTCCATCAGTAACTGTTTTATATCATCGTTATTGTTATAAAAAAAGATACCAAAACTTCTCAATCAAGGGTCTCGGGTCAAGTTTGGTCTTTGATTCCTTTGTGCTTGTATTTTCGAACGTGAGGATCTTCCAATGATCATGAACCGCTTCAAGAGGAATTGGTTGACCAATTTTCCTATACCCATCCACCTCACATGCACATGGTAACCCATGTGTGATTCTACACTTACAATCACATATCCTGCACTTGTCAAAATTCATTAACTGTTTGTAAATAAAAGTCAATGCCTCCCGAGACACATAGTACAATAAATTCTTGAAAAATGGAGTGTTCAACCTGTGATCAACTCTTGTTAAGCTTCTTTGAAAAGATTCAGTTATGTTACTATGTTGACATGTCAACATCCTTTGCATGTCCACTAAACAAGTGCATAGATCACCATTGCTACCTGATAACATCCTTTTGAACTGAGAGTGGGCACCTTCGACCCTATGAGAAAAAAAAAGGAAAATTAAAAAAAAAAAACCAAATGCAAAATAACAATAAAAAGAACACACATGAAAAAAAATTATTATTACCTATTTGAAGTAGTATTTCCAAGATGCATAAAATCATTTATGAATGCATCAACGAATTTTTCCTTGTTTTCTTCCAAATAAGTCCTATTCACATACTCAAAGAGACCAATGCAATTTTCACAGAAGCCTTCAAATTCCATCTTTGAAACTTCATACTCATCCTTGTCCTTGGAATGCACTAGCTTTGTCCATGCATCAATGAATTTATCTTTATTTTCATCATCGGGTTGACGAAGATAATTCTTCAAATTTAATTTAATATTCTTCTTGATGTGAAATTGACACAATAAATGCTTTGAACTTGGAAAAACCGTCTCAATCGCATTCACTAATGCACCCTCAAAATCAGATACAATCACCTTTGGCATGCAAGCTTCATCTTTGATCAATCTCTTCAAATGTTGTAATGCCCATACGAAGTTTGAAAAATGCTCCGTCTCCATGTAAGAGAATGCTACAGTAAATGATTTATCTGTTGAGGTTTGTCCAACGACCTCAAGTAAAGGCCATCTGTACCTATTGGTCTTGTATGTATTGTCTATGATGAGGACAATATTGAACAAATTCAAAAGACTAATAGATTTAGGATGCGCCCAAAAAATTTGCTTTACAACATCGGTGACCTCATCTTTCCTATACCAAGTGTCATATCCTTCATCCCTCAAACACTTCAAAAGATGTTGCATTTCTGATCTTGGACGCCTAACACTTTTTTTCCACCGATTGCGTATATTGTAGATTTGCGTCAATGTAGTACAATTGGATGGATTTTCTTCTCTCAAAGTTGCTAATATGTGTCTTGGCATCACCCGATTCTTTGTCATGGTAATGATTTTCTCATATTCTTCCGGTGTAGGCTTCCCTGCTAGTGCGTGGCCAATCAATGATTCATATTTATTATGGTTGTGGGTGCCACAAGACACCCTCACTATCCACCCTCCGAGGGATGCCGATGGTCGACCATGTACTTTGAAAGGACAATTGGACTTCTTTGACCCGGTAATATAGTTTATATCCTCCTTTTTGGGCTTGTAAAGACCGTATCTTTCGCATGAGATGGTGATCCTTTCTTTCTTGCCAACTCCTCCTCTGTCCGACCTAAGGATCCTAAGAACAAATCCTTGAGAGTAGGCAACTTCACGAACCCATTTCTCTAGAGATTCACAATTAGGAAAAACTCTTCCGGTCTCAAAAGCACTTCTGTAATCCGGAAACTGGATAGGAACTAATTCAACATCCTCAATCTTCCGAGGGCCACCATCATTCATGTCACGATTGCTCTCACCATCGTTTGCTTCCATGTTTAAATATCTATATACAAACGTAATAACTTACATTAAATTATTTTTTTAAAAAAAATTCAGTTTGCTCGCTTATGGTTCAGCGACTGTGTTACATTTCACACACGCTGAATCTGCCGCGAGCTAACGAAAAAAATTAATAGCTCGCTGTAGGGTCAGTGAGAAGTTAAAATTTACATGCACGCTGAGACATAAGCGAGCAAATGATTTTTCATTATGTTACTTGAACTCGCTGTCAGGTAAGCGTGTGTGTAAAATTTAGCCTCTCGCTTAGTGCACAGCGAGTGTGTTACTTTAAGTAACACGCTTACCCCAGAGCGAGCCATTGATTTATCATATTTTAAGTCTAACTCGCTCCTATGTGAGCGAGTTTGTAATTTTAATTCACACGCTTATGGGACAGCGAGCCTTTTAATTTTACACACTCGCTTACGCAGCAGCGAGTTAGACTTAAATTATGAAAAATCAATGGCTCGCTTACCCCTAAGCGAGTTGGTGAAATTTGGCCAGCTCGCTGATCCCTACGCGTAGGACAGTACGAACAGAAAAAAAATACAAAAAATAGGAAAAAAGTACGTAGATTAGGAAAAAAAAAGGTACCTTTATGATCATGCAATGCTTACACGATGATGGGGTGCTTTATGATTGAATAAAGGAGTGTTTTTTCTTGATATGTTATGGAAGTAGAAGGTGAAAGGTTGGTGAAGATGAAGAAGAAGAAAAAGGAGAAGATGAAGGGTTTAAGTGTTGCATGGGGTTTATGGGAGGAAAAGGTTGATGGGTTTAGGAAGGTGGAAGGGAGGAGGGGGTAAGGGTACTTTTGGGAATCCAGTTTTTTTAGTAAGGGTGTTTTTGGGTTTTTGGAAAAAAGGGGGTCAAGTAATTAAAAAGGGGGGTTAGAAAATCAAATCCCTTATTATTTATGGAGGTTTGATTTGGTTATAGTGTTACTTTAATTGAGATTCTCTCTTTTTCTCTTTCTTCTTCTTTTTGAATGTACGTGTTCCCCTTTTGGTTCTTCTAATGGAGGCTAGGTTTTATTTGTTTTTAGGAGAATGAAACTAACCTATGTTATCTCAACTTTTTATTTATTTTAAATTAATTGGTCTAACTTATCCTTTTAATCACAACTATTATCAAAATTCAAAATCTAATAATGATAGAGATAAAATAGAATATATAATTTAAACAAAATAATAGATAATATTATCTTATTATAATAATAATAAAAAGAATAATAATTCTATTAAGTACCCTTATTTAACAATGTAGTACCATAAAATCTATATACTTATTTTATTATCGTTATAATATAATATAAAGGTCTAAGATCTTTAGTAATTTAATATTAAAAAAATAACTACAACAATAAAATTATAACACATAAATTTTGGGATGTTAAATCACTCATCCCATAATTACTCCAAGTCAAGCACGCTTAACTATGGAATTCTTGAGTGATGGGCTACTGTAAAGAAGATGCATCGATCTTGTTGATATGGGTAGTACCAATCAATTTATTTAAGTCTTCCTGTACTATGTAGTCTCATTCCTACATAGTCCCCTCCCTTAAAAGCCTGGCAGGAGCCGCTCCTTGTCCGTGCCTCTATGTAACGTCCCTGACATGCAAATAAATTGCGACTATCCCCACATACCAACACGGGTCTTTTTAGCGTGCTTTGTCCTCACTCGCACACTTCCGGGAAAACTTCCCAAGAGGTCACCTATCCCAGAATTACTCCAAGTCAAGCACGCTTAACTATGAAGTTCTTAAGTGATGGACTACCGTAAAGTAGATGCATCTTGTTGATATGAGTAGTACCAATCAAATCATTTAAGCTTTCCTGTACTATGTAGTCCCTTTCCTACACAGTCTCAGGACCAACCTCTCATTATGATGTATCGGTTCATTCATGTACCCCTCCTTTAGAAGCCTGCCAGGAGCCGCTCCTTGTCCGTACTTCTTGCACCGGCGATCACTTCCCGCCCTCGTCAGCCCGAAGTCTTACACAACATACTTATAAAAGAAAAAATATGTTATCAAAATAAAAAATATGTACTATAACATTTTATATGAGATAAGATAGGTTGGGTATTGATAGATAGTGTAATATCAACGTATCATGTACTATTAATATTAGTGCTTATCGACTAAATAAATAGTGCATGTTATAAACCGTTACAACGTCAGGGAACACATTCAACTCTTCCTATTATTTGTAGTTTACCAAATATATTACTCCATCCATTTTTTAAATATAAGCATTTAAAATAACTTTGTATACGGATCAAGAAAATTAATTTATATTATTATTAGTGATATTAAAATTGATAACAGTTTATATATATATATGTGTGTGTGTTGTGGGGTGTTATCCCACATGTACCGACAAGCCGGTTTCTTGATGTACAACGATGATAACAGGTTCTCGGTTAAAGAACTTCGTCACCGAGTCGGGATATTTTGGGGGTGGTGTGTGTGTCGTGTGTAAACAACAGAATGAGAGAGTTCGGTCATACCTTGGCCACTACCTTATTTGTAGGGAGGAGTATGAGACTATGTAATGATGAGACATGATGGACATTAAGGCCGAAGAGTAACGACTTCATAAATGTCATCATTAGCAGCATAATGACGAACCGTTATGTCGGTTACGTATTGATTGACTATTGATGCCGAATTGCCGATATGCCGAATTGATGCTTGTTGGTCCGTGATACCGATTATTATTTGTCCGTGATACCGGTCCATAACAGTAGCCCCTAGCTCGATGTTGTGACGTAAGGAGGAGCGTCGAGGTATGAATACGAAAGACCGATGTAAGCGTTGAATTTTTTGTGACTATGAAACAGATCCTTAACTCCGAAGAAATTCTTCAAATCTTTCAATTGATTTCAAAGGAGGGAAAACAATACAATATTCTCAATGTCCGAAACCAGAGTTTGAAGGGGGGAACTCAGTGCAAGGTTTCTCGAGTCGTCTAGTAAGTTCGAAGGAAGATTCCTTGCTTGCCGGATACAAGACATAAGGGGGAAGCCCAATTGAGGGTTCCTCACTCTTGGCAAGAGTCCGGGAAGGGGAATTCAACATAAAGTTCTTCTCATTCTGAACCCTAAAGCGAATAGGGAAACTCGACACAAGGTTCCTCGCCATCAACAAATGAGTCCGGATAAGGGAATATAGCAACGTGTTCCTCATCTTTGGAAGCATATTGAATATTGAAGAAAATATCAGAGTTATGTCCGTGCAAAGTACTCTCGAGAAAGTGATCGTAGAAAATCATGTATCTCTCTAACCGCTACTAAATCGATGGTTAGTCGAATTAGGGGGTGGTACATTGAGGAAACCTCATGGGCTAGAATAATTGCGATGGAGAATATTTTTTATTCTCCTCTTGAAAAGCTTATAGTCCGTCAACGAGAATCTCGGAGTCACTTTTAGACTAGTCCTGAGAAAATTGAGGCATCATGTTTGTACATTTCAATATAAAATAACAGTTAAATATTAAATAACAATTATCACATAGTAACATTAAGGAGCAAAATTATATTTTTATTTGCTATAAATCATAGGTGATACGTTTATATGAAAAATATAAACGTACTCCATTACCATTGAATAACAATAATTTAAAGAGAAAATTGTTTGTGCAATTATCAAAATAATTATTAAAAACTATACTCCCTGATTGAATGTTGTGAAAACTTGAAGACTGCGTGTGAAGACTTGAAGAATGCGTTTAGGCTTCTTGATTTTTCTTTTTTTCTTTTTTCTTTTTAATTTGTTAATGGGCCCTTCTTTTAAGGGGCTAGAAGCCCATTTTCTTGCCCCTCGTGGACGACGGTCTCTTTGTGCAGCAGCTAGTGTCCATCAACCAGCTCAATTAGATTGCTGAATCATGATCAACCACATTGATGCTGGTTCGAGACATGTTGGCTTAATTATACCGCCTTCATTTGGTCCCTTTCTTCTCTATTATTGTTTGACGAGATCTTGAACAGAAGGAGTTGTTCTACTCTCGTCGGCTACGACGACGGGTTGTGGTGGGTGAATTCAGCATCGTGACGGAGGGTGAAGATGGCACTGTGATGCCGCTTGCCTGTGCCTGGCAACAAGGATGGCTATATCTTCTCCAACGATTTTTTTTAATTTTTAAAATATTGTTTTGGGCGGTTTGGTGCCTCATTCCCATCTTTCTCAAATTTCTTCTCCTCATGCGGTAAATGGAGGAACGGCAACAGCCACCGTAGACTAGCAGAGGGCGGCACCCGCCCACATTGGTGATCGATTCTTGGTGCTCAATTGCTATGAGTGAGTTATTCTTCGTACGGTTAAGGACCGGAGGAACCCGATTTGAGGTAAGGACACCGTGGTCACGATGCGGTATTGATCGAATTAAACTCAACATTATTGAATCTGTATTGTTGTTATGACGGTGGCTCTATGGCCAGAGCGGGCTCCAAATGGTTGATGGTAAGGTGGTGGGAATTGATTTGCCGCTCCCACCGTGGTCGCCAATGTTGTGGGGTGTTATCTCACATGTACCGACAAGCCGATTTCTTGATGTACGATGATGATAACGGGTTCTCGGTTAAAGAACTCCGTCACCGAGTCGGGATATTTTGGGGGTGGTGTGTGTCGTGTGTAAACAATGGAATGAGAGAGTTCGGTCATACCTTGGCCACTACCTTATTTATACGGAGGAGTATGAGACTATGTAATGATGAGACATGATGGACATTAAGGCCGAAGAGTAACGACTTCATGAATGCCATCATTAGCAGCATAATGACGAACCGTTATGTCGGTTACGTATTGATTGACTATTGATGTCGAATTGCCGATATGCCGAATTGATGCTTGTTGGTCCGTGATACCGATTATTATTTGTCCGTGATACCGGTCCATAACAATATATATTTAAAAATAATCCAATAATTATTATTAAAATTCTAAAAAATGTTGAATAAATATAAATGCTTATAACAAAAGTAATTAATACTCACTCCGTATCATTATCTTGGTAAAAACGTATTTTTTTGTCTCAAATCAAAGTAAAAATAATTAATGAAAAATCTTAAAAATGGTATATTATATTAAAAATCTTAAAAATAATAAATGAAAAATCCTAAAGATTGTAAAAATAATATGGAAACTTGTGTGATAGAAATTTGTAATTAATAAGTGAATAATGTATTATACTTTATTTTGAAAATAGAATAATCATGCATTATATCAAAGAGATATTCTCTTATTTTTGTTGAATTCTTTAACTTTTATCAAGATAATTTTTTTTTGGTCTGTATTCCTTGCGGAACCACCGATATCCCTAAGAGCACCCTTAATACCAGGGAGCCCTTGAGACTAATCTGGAGCGAGCTGTGTGGCTGGCTCTCCCAGCGGGATGTTTTTAGTGGGAATCGAACTCGGGGCTACTAGCACCCGTGTCCCATTCCCAAGATTTCAGTTGAGGCCTTACACCAACTGAACCAAACCCCATTGGTACTTTTATCAAGATAATGAGACGAAGGAAATTTATAAAAAATCCAAAATAAAGTCAAAAATTAATGCTAATATTTAAGAATGGAAAAAGTAAATTCTTTCACCTATTATTTTCTTTTTCAAAACTTTTTTAGGATTTTAACACTGGGTCAACCTTTTTTTTCCCAATTTTATCACATTAATTTCTTTTTCTATCTCAAGTCTCAACTAAGCCATCATAAATACTCCCTTTTTTCCCACATTTTAAAAAGAATTGTTTGTTTTTATATGTAGATTATTTTATATTTTTCAGGAAGTATTTAGTTTTGGTTTTCTAAAATATCCTCGTTAGATGAATGTTCTTATTTACCAATTGAGGTTGAAACAGTTGGTGTGAGGTTTTGTCACTTAAGTAAATGGTTAGAGCCTTGGAGGTATGATCCACCAACTCTTGCGAATATAAAGAATTTCAGTTGGGATAGTCACTTTCAAAAGAGATGAATCGTACCCAAAAGATTAGTCACTGTACTTGCGTTTACTAAGTTTGTTATTATCAATTCTCTTCAAAAGGAGTAAAATAGGTAAAAGTAGGGGTGTAACGGGTCCGATCCGGTCCGGTCTTTTACGAATATTTGGGATCAGACCAATTAAATTTACATGGTCCGATTCGGTCCGGTTCAAACATTTTTTATGTACAAAGACCGAACCGTTCATAAATGGTTCGGTCAAGTCCGGTGCAATCTATTTAGACCATAATTACTTGGCAATAAAAATTAAAAAAAAATTAATTTGCACCTAATTTCAACAAAGAAAAATAAAAAAAAAATTGCACCTGAAAATACTCAACGTGGTGCTTTGCGGCTTAGCTTGCAATTGCGTGGTGCTGCATTTGGTGCTCCCATGATCATGCAGGAGAGTCTGTTGTGCTCTTGTTGCTTAATTTGGTTTTAGTTTTACACTGTAAGTTAGTGTTAGGTAAGTTAGTGTTAGGTTTAGGTTTAGGTTATAAATATGCGGTTTGGTCCGATTTAAATGTTCTAAAAATTATTGAGATCGTGGATCAGACCATGTAACAATGGTCTTAAAATTTCGAGACCGGATCGGACCATGAGACCATACCGAATTGTAATTTTCGGTCCTGTCCAGTTCGACTGGTCTCGTGGTCTCAGACTAGATCGCTTGCACTCCTAGGTAAAAGTATAAAATTGATATTTAAAAAAAAAAAAAAATAAGGAGTTAACTAACCACCTTAATATGTATGTTTCAATTAAATATGACTTATAAATAAAAACAAAGCGAGTATTAATGTTTTAATCAAAATATAATAAAATTTAATTTAATTAATAATTTTTTATCCATGCATCAACCTTAAACAACAAAATATATTTAATGGAGAAAGTATTTAAAAGGTAAATGCCTGCTCCAAAAATATTTTTGTTAAGAATCAAAGTATAGTAAAAAATTTATTAGAAAATTGTAAACTTTTGAGATTTTCGTAGAAAAAAAAAACATGATCTTATTATTATTATTCCCTCCGGTTTTATTTATAAGATCCTTTTGGGGTTTTTCACTCCCATCAAAGAAAGTGGATAAATTTGTTAGTGTCATTGGAAATGTGAAAATTTGATATACTTTTCCAAAACTATCCCTATAATTATCATTGGAACTCTAAAAAATGTTGACTTTATAGGGGTGTTAGTGGAAAGAAGTCATTAAATGCTATTGAAAATTGAAAAGGGATCTTATTAATAGGACCAAAATAAAACCCCAAAAGGATATTATAAATAGGACCGGATGGAGTATTATTTTACTAACTTTACATCAAAGTAGAAGAGGTACCATCGTAGTTCTGACCAATGGATTGGAAACACATTTGCTTTTTTTTGTTAGCACTGTGTCTGTACGGAGGTACAATAAGAGCATCCACATTGGTATCCCTATCTTTTGTCCATAAAGGATATGGACTGTGCATAATTATTTCAACCGTTGTGGAGAGCCCTCCCAAATATCCCTAATTATCATTTGTCCATAACTATGGACACTGCCACTGTCAGACGCAAGAGAGGTTGAGGAGAGAGAAATAATAAAAAACAACAACAACAAATACAAAGGGAAGACCATCAACGGTTATTTTGATTCAACCAAATACAATAGCAACAACATCATCCCAGATTATTGAAGAAAAACTAAACCAAAAAAATTTATTTTACAACATTTGAAAAAAATAAAAAAACATTAAAAAAAATGAAACACCAACAACATCAAATCAAGAACGAAAATATAAAAAACATGAAAATAAGGTTTGTGCTTTGATCTCCCTTTGATTTGAAATGCATGCACCAATTTCGGTGGATCCAAGGTGGTGGCGGTGAGATTCGATGGATCGGTGGTGATGGCGGTGAAATTCGCAGATCCGTGACGGTGGATCGGTGGCAATGAGAGCAATGGAGACCGAGAGGGAGGGAGGGAAGAACGATGGAGGAGGGAGGCCCAGAGAGGGAAGAACGATGGAGAGAGGGAGTAGAGAAGGAGATGTATGTTAATTTTTATTTAAACCCCTAGAGAATCCGTTTCAGTTATAATAACATACTTCAAGGCTAAGAAGTATGTGTTAAATTTTTTTTTGGTAAAAGAGTATGTGTTAATTTTTTTTAAACCCATAGAGAATCAGTTTCAGTTATAACATACTTCAAGGCTAAGAAGTATGTGTTAAATTTTTTTTTGGTAAAAGAGTATGTGTTAATTTTTTTTAAACCCATAGAGAAGCTATAACATACTTCAAGACTAAGATGTATGTGTTAATTTCGTGGAGCTATATAACATAATTTAAGCCTTTACGTCTTAACCAAGACGTAGCTTTTGTATATAATTTTAACACCTACGTCTTGGATAAGACGTAAGGGTATTAATTTTTTTTAACCTCTACGTTTGAACCAAGACGTAAGTATTAATTTTTAGTCCCTACGTCAACCAAGACGTAGCTTTTGTATATAATTTTAACTCCTACGTCTATGTTTTGACGTAGGTATTAATTTTTTTAAAACCCCGACGTCTCAACCAAGACGTAACTATTAATTTTTAGCCCTTACGTCTCAACCAAGACGTAGCTTTTGTATATAATTTTAAGACGTAAGGCTTGATGCAAATATACTCCTTTACCGATTTTTTTTAAATTTTTAATGCATTTTAAATTTAATTTTATTGCATTTAAGTTTATTATGGTATTTATTTAGGGCGTAAATAAAGAAAATATTTTTACAAAAAGTAGCCGTTATAGAATAATATAGAACATTTTAAATTATAGTTATGATTTTGGTAGGAAAAATCTAGTTAGTTGATGATGGTTTTAATTTATTGTAAAATATTAAGAGTGTGGGGTAGTGTGTGGGTCCCAATTTTAAGGACAAAAGTGAGTTTATGGGTGTGAAAAAAAATATGTGTTTGTCCTTAAAAGTGTAGGAAAGTGTAAAGAATAATAAAATAATGTATGTGGTCCATTTAAGAACAAAAATGAAGATCATGAGTGTGGATGCTCTTAAGTGCTCTCTCCCACCCAAAAAGTTAGTATATTTTTGAAAATTCAACAAAAATAAGGGAACATGCTATTAATGCATCGTCTCTTAAATCAACCAATTACGAAAGCAAGTATTTAATGCATGTTTCCTTAATTAACCAATCATAAAATATACTACGTACAATGCAATTTAATTTTTTTTATTTACTATTTTAACTTTAATTTGGACAAAAATTTTCTATGTTTTTTACTACTTTATAGAAAATTTTACTTTATGCCTTGCAGCTTAATGAACTAGAAAATTTTGAAGATCATGTCATATGGCAGTTTGTTTGCTACATAAGCAAGTTCAATGTCTTAAGATGGATACAGATACTCATGATACATTGATACACAAATTAAGGAGGTAGAGGATTAAAAGTTGTCAAAATAAAATGGAAGGGTAAAATTACACAATCGGACTAAATTAGAAAGAGAAAGAGAGAGGTTGTGTGATAATAATTGATCAATTAACAATATACTCCTTCCGTCCTTAATTATAAGGCCTCTTAACACTTTTATTTTGTCCCTATTTATAAGGCCCTTTACCAATTTTCAATGAACATTAATTATTTTTTTTCCCAAACATCTCTATTTATTTAACACTTTTTAGATTCCCAATAATATTAATAGGAGTAATTTTGAAAATACATATCAAAAATTCACATTTCTAATTCAATTAACTAAATTATTCCACTTTCTTAATGAACATGAAATCTCCCAAGAGAGCCTTATGATTAGGAAAGAAGATAGTAGCATTGATGCATTATTTCATAACATTACAATTACAAGATAGAAGCTAGTCATACTTACTTACACACGAATTAGGATCATGGAGAGGCCAGTGCTATCACAGGATTTCGACACGTGGCAAGAATACAAATCAATGGCTGAGATTTTAAATTAAATTTAATTAAATTTTTAATTAAAAAAATCCTATCTATCACTCATTTAT
Source organism: Crotalaria pallida (assembly GCA_037953625.1). NCBI lineage: Eukaryota > Viridiplantae > Streptophyta > Magnoliopsida > Fabales > Fabaceae > Crotalaria > Crotalaria pallida. The sequence continues at coordinate 97,656,845 of CM075655.1, forward strand.
CACCTTCGACTTCCGTATCTTTATGTCTGCCCAGTTCACCCAGACACCGACCAGAGATGTCGTCGCTCAGGATCTCGTGGTTATGACCCCACAACTCCAACACCAGGGGCCGTCGCCGCCGTCACCCACTGACCTCATGTGATTGAAGGTGGTAAAGATGAGTTTAGCTATCGAAAAATTAATCAATTTGGCTTTCTCTAAATCAAAGGTAAAGATGAAGTCAAGCTTAATTACATCAATAGTTTCATTGTTAGCATGTTATTTTTCACTTCTCTTTTGAATTTTTTGATGCCATACAAGATGGGATTGAAATTGAACAAGTCATTGTCGAGCTTAGAAAATTGGAAATTGAGATAACTATGAACACAACTTTTTACTTGTCAACCTGTTTAATTTTATTTTTTTTGTCTTTGTGATTTTGGCATTAGAAACAAATAATTTACGTGTCTCATATTGTTTAGTTCAATCCTGATTTTGTGAGTGTTCTTGGTGCATAATGTGTTTTGACAACATATTATATATTTATGTCATGTTCCTTATGTGGAAGCAAAGGCTGTCTCATGTGTTTATAGTAATTGAGCAAAATTATTCGTCTCTGATACATGATTTTTTTTTTTGCAGTGTTTCATTGCATAAGTGAAAGAGTCAGATTCCTGCCATCCCTATCACCTATCATTCAAGATATTGCAACAACCTAACACACAGGAAGCATCTTCAATACAAAATCAGTCAGTCATAGGAGCATCTTCAACACAAAATCAGTCATGGGAAGGACTGATTCTTACTTGAGATGACAAATTTGATAGTTGAACAATATGATTTATGGTATGATTGGAAATTAGTAGTATGGGTTTATGGTTGTAAAAGGGCTTTATGGGTTTACTTGGTTGTTGTAATGTAAAATTTTCACATTGAATAAATTAATGAAATTATCTTGTTCTGAAATTGTAATTCTCCCTATTCTAAAATTACCTTGTTTTGAAATTACATATAGAGTGCACTGCATAGTTTAGTGGACACCCTTTTTGGTGTATAGGATTTTTGGGGGTTTTTTAAATGTTGTGTATGGTATAAATTTTAACATGGTGTGACATTGCATAGGTGGTTTAATCAAGTGCTGGAGTATAATGAGCAAAGGCATAGGTGGTTTAATCATGTGTTGGAGTACAATGAGCAACTTTTGGTTTTCACTTTTATATGGCTAATTAAGTGTTGCAATAAATTGAGCAACTTGTGGTTTTCATTTTAATTTTCATATATATTTCTTTTGCATACTGCATTTGGAACATAATCTAAAACTTTGAATGCATGGTTGTTCCTCTTAATTTGATTCATTATCAGTCAGTTGTTTTTTCACTCTCTGTTTAAACATGACAGCAACATGAATCAAATTGTGAAAATAAAATACGGAAAATTACAATATAAAGAGAGTGAGAGAATAAGGTAATTTCAATAATGTATTAAGAGTGAAACCTTTACATTATTGTGAAAAAATAAACCCATAAATCCCCTTTTACAATCATAAATCCATACTTCCAAGTCTGTTATCTAAAGCAAGAATCAGTTCTTCCCATGACTGATTTTGTACTGAAGATGCTTCTTGTGTGTTGGGTTGCTGGAGTATCTTGATGATAGGCAATAGGAGTTGTTACTAGGATTCTAAAGAAGAATCATCAGAACTACTTTCCTTCTTTTGCACTTTAGTCTCCTTTGGTTTCTCAGCAATCTGCTTCTTGGGTTTCACTTCTTCCTCAGAGTCATCATCCGAGGAATCAGAATCACTAGAACTACTAGCTGGCTTGACTTTCTTTGCAGGGTTGCTAAGAGCACCATTTTTAACGGGTTGCTTCTTTTGAGGAACAACAGGTTTCTGAGCACGAATAAAAGAGAGTGAGGCATGTGGTGCCATAAAAATAATAGAACAAAAAATCATGACCCTAACATGAAATTTAAGCATTTATTAAGCACTAAACTAAGTCTTAGTCATGTGCAATACCTCATCTTCAGAATCTGATGAAGAAGAACTGCTTTCTTCCTTAACTTTTTGAACCTTTGCTTCCTTCTTTTGCTTCTGAGAAACCTCTTCAACCTTCTGCTTCTTTGCAGTCACCTGCTTCTCGATATCATCTTCAGGCTGCCTCTTGCCTGCATCAAAATCAAATAAACCAAAAGCAAGCTAAGTTAACAAACACGTAAAACTTATTCACAAAAAAAAAAAAAAAAAGAGCAAAAATCTTAATTAAGCTAGTCTGAAATCCTCAGTAAAAAATTTGTCCACTCAACAACTATATAACATTATTTCTTGCATGTTGATTAACATTAGCACACAAATAAAATAACTACTACAGTATTATCACCAACGTACATTTATTAAAAAAAATTGCATCTACAAATGTGTGGACATAAAAACATTTTAAATAACATTACCCTCAAATCAAATAAGTACTACAAACACCCTCATGGAGTTCTAGAGCTTTGCTCACACTGTCACCATCTTTGAAGTCCAAGTAAGCAAACCTGTAAATTAACAAAATGGTAAGAGCCTCAGGGATATATCCAAATTGGGACCAGAACAACCCAAATGATTAAAAGGTGGACATGGATGGAATTGAATAAACATACAGCTTAATATTTTATTATAGCTATTATAATTAAAAGTGCAACTAGGGAAGATAAACTAATTATTATACTTATACTTATTTTATTAAAGGAGCTATTATTCTCCTCCTCAAAGCTCACCGTGCCCGGAGACATGGTCCCGGCTCAAACAAATTATTTACAGTAAGCTAAGGCCCTGAAAATTTATTTACGCATAAGCATTTTATCTTCAAATATTTACATTACTAAAAATTATTTTGTCATGTCACATGTGGTATTGGTAATTATTAGGGTACATGTCCGTGGGACTCGCTCGCCAACCCGCAATTTTTTGATAGCAGTTCACAGATTTTAGGCCCATTTTTAAAATTATGTCCGTCCGTCCTACCCATTTTTTTTATCATGCGGCCCACGGACAGCCAACAAAAGAGAATTTAAAAAAAAAACTAATTTTTTAAATTGTTGACTCATTTTGACCGTTAAAAAATAATAAATTCAAAAATTCTTCTAATATAAAATATTAAATTCACCTATTACACACATGAATGGATTAGTACATGTAATGCAGATAACCCTACATATATTATGCCTACATTATTTTGTCACCAACTCACCGTATGTTCTGCATAGTTTATGTTATCAAACCAATTACTTGGGATCATTCAAGTAATCAATATGAACATTAAAACAAACTTTTTGTTTATTTTTTTTGTACTTCAAATTTCTTTTTACATCTTTTGATTAATTATTTGAGATTAATGGTATTAAGGATATTTTTGGGATATTAACATTATAAAATCAATATCCGAATGATATATGTTTGGGGCTGTTGTATATGTTGTAGCTGTATTTTATTGGGTTGTAACTGCTTTTTTTTTTTTTTTTTTAAATAAACGTGGGCCGTCCGCATGCCCGCATGTAGGGTGGCAAGGCCTCAATTTTTGGTCCGCAGTTGAAAGAGGAGAGAAACTTTAAGGGTTCTAGTTTTTTGACTCCCACAGTTAATTAGTTGACCCCCTTTTTATGTAAAAATTCCATAATAACCTTACTAACTTCCAATAATCCCAAAATATCCCCCTCTTAAAAAAAATTAAACAACCCACGCTTATAAAATATATATTTTAATAAACACGCTGACGGCACAACGAAGTTGTAAAATTTAATTTTTATAAAACTCGCTGATCCCCCAATGAGAATTATAAAATAAAAAATGTCAACCAAAAAAAAAGAATTATAAAATAAAAAATTATAACCCTCGCTAGGAGGTCAGCGAGGCTTGTAAAAATTAAATTTTATAAATCTCGCTGACCCCCAAACGAGAGTTATAAATAAAATTGGCTTAATTATGGTTTTGGTCCCTATAAGTTGACATCGTTTTGAATTTAGTCCTTAAATCTTTTTTTGACCTTGAACGGTCCTTAAATCTTTTTAAATTTTGTTTTTAGTCCTTAAATCTTTTTTTTGACCTTGAATGGTCCTTAAATCTTTTTAAATTTTGTTTTTAGTCCTTCTGTTTGTCTTCTTCTGTCATCTACTGACATGGCAAACGGTGTGCCATGTCAGCCCTTACATTGACTGCCAACGATGCATCTGATGTGGACCTCCTACTCATGTGAGCAGGAACCAAGCATTAACCGATCATGAACCGAGCATGACTTGCCAAACCGAGGGGAGATATCGACCGAGCACGAACCGAGCACGATGAACTGAGCACGAACCAAGCTATGTCGTTACCAATTGCATCGTACTCGGTCGATATCTCCTGCACGGTTAATGCTCGGTTCATGCTCGGTTCCTGCTCACATGAGTGGGAGGTCCACATCAGATGCATCGTTGGCAGTCAATATAAGGGCTGACATGACACACCGTTTGTCATGTCAGCAGATGACAGAAGAAGACAAACAGAAGGACTAAAAACAAAATTTAAAAAAGATTTAAGGACCATTCAAGGTCAAAAAAAGATTTAAGGACTAAAAACAAAATTTAAAAAGATTTAAGGACTAAAAAAAATTTAAAAAAATTTAAGGACCATTCAAGGTCAAAAAAAGATTTAATGACTAAATTCAAAACGAGGTCAACTTATAGGGACCAAAACCATAAATAAGCCAATAAAATTTTATAACACTCGTTGGGGGATCAGCGAGAGTTGCAAAAAATACAAATTTTCCAAGCCACGCTGTGGCTTCAGTGAGCCTACGTAAAAAGGCTTGCACGCTGTGGCTTCAGCGAGCCTATGGGAACAGAGAAAGGAGAGCACATAAATATGCTACTGCACCTTTTCTTTTCCTTGTTTGCAAAACTAAAACTGAAAGTCAATAGCATGGGAATTATGAAATGGAATTATTGGAGCTTGCCTTACTCGTATTTCGCTTTAAAACTGGAGAGGAAGAACTATTAACATTATTGGAGCTTGCCTTACTCGTATTTCTCATAGTGTTGTCATGCAAACAGTTAATGGTGTCAACCGCAAGTACAATGATGCAAGATCTGGGAGGAAGGGAAGGTTTTCTAGTCGTGCTAATGAAATTTCAGGAGCTGGTCTAGATGATTTCGAGTCCTGGAGTCTCGATGCTGATGATTTGAAGATGGTACCATATTGTGAAGTAGAGAAGAAAAGGAAAAAAAAGGTTATTAGTGTCTTTAAAAAAAAATTACGCTTGCATTCGTTCTATTTCCAATTTTACAAAAGAATGCAATTGGGACTTCAAATGTATCCAATTTTACAAAAAAATTCAAAAGTAAGGCGTGGAGGGGAGACTTGTGAGTGTGAGCCTTAGCCTAAATGGACTCAAACTTTTAAGTACATGGGTTTTTAAATACTGTTTTAGAAAGAAGAAATTCCATATTAGTAGTTGATCATCTCATCATCATCATTGTAACATAATTGACTCTCATGTTACATACATTATAGTAGGGGACCTATTTTGCGTTTCTATGTTAGTGGTTGAAGATCATTGGGGGACCATTTTGTAAATATATAATTGACGAAATTCAATGGACATGGTGAAAACGGCAGGTAAAATCCTTTTGCGTTTTTGCTGAAACCACAAAATAAATTTTCCTGTGACTTTCCTTTAGTATTCAAGGCCATTTGAGGACCACTACGTTTTTCTCTATCAAACTCTCAATAGAAAGATTGTATAATTAACTTCCATGATTTGATACCAACTTGGTGTTCAATTATCTTTGGTGATGAGGTAAGTACTAGTCAAGGTTTTAAATATGAGTCGCTAGGTGCAATCATAACATGATGTTACCATGTTAAGATTTATGGAGTTTTCAAAATCATATTGTGAGTGTAATTGTGATCATTTAACTGTAACTTTTCTATTGCTATTTTTTTCTTGTCAAACTCTATTTGTTTTCTCCGAATAATGGTATCTCTAATCACATTTTTTTTTCTATTTTTTTTAAATAAAAAAAAAACTGAAAAGCATGTGTTATATGGGCATATAAGTAAGATATATCATTATCTATTTAAATTGCTTCAAAACCCTTTAATTTTGAAATAGTTTGATACTCTCTCATATTTGTCCCAATTAAAAAGTGATAAAGTGATATATTTTTTTTAACAGCAAATAAAAATTTTATTTCTACACCACAAAACTATAGAGCATCATTGTATACAAAAACCTCATCTTCATGCAGTGGTATATGTTATTATATCAATGGTCAAATCAAATAGATAAATAATTTGTAAAACTAGCCAAATAAATCAATTATCCAACAATTCACTAAACCCTAAGCAATTCATGAAGGAAGTCTATCCCACATTAACGATGAAGTTTCACTAATATTGGGGTTTCATTTACTGTGAGTATGCGAGTAGGAAGGACAACAAACTTTATGATTCGAGTTTAACAAGTAAACGCAATTTTTTTTTTTTTTGGAAATAAAATAATATTAGAAAAAAAGAAAAGAGAGATTGAGAACAAATCCCTCTCAATTCGTAAAAGTAAACGCAATATTATTCCCTGATTTAAATATATATATAGCACATGAGTTCCAATTGCAAGCATTGGTGCAGTGGCTAGTGCTTATCTACTGGATGTGCAGGTCTTGTGTTCAACTCATTTGTGGTACACATCTAATAGGCTTAATTATGGTTTTGGTCCTTATAAATTGACCTCGTTTTGAATTTAGTTCTTAAATCTTTTTTTGACCTTGAACGGTCCTTAAATCTTTTTAAATTTTGTTTTTAGTCCTTAAATCTTTTTTTGACCTTAAATGGTCCTTAAATTTTTTTGAATTTTGTTTTTAGTCCTTCTGTTTGTCTTCTTCCGTCATCTGCTGACATGGAAAACGGTGTGCCATGTCAGCCCTTATATTGACTGCCAACGATGCATCTGATGCGGACCTCCCACTCATGTGAGCAGAAACCGAGCATGAACCGAACATTAACCGATCATGAACCGAGCATGAACCGAGCATTAACCGATCATGAACCGAGCATGACTTGCCAAACCGAGGGGAGATATCGACCGAGCACGATTAACTGAGTACGAACCAAGCTATGCCGTTACCAACAAGCTATGCCGTTACCAATTGCATCGTACTCGGTCGATATCTCATGCACGGTTAATGCTCGGCTCATGCTCGGTTCCTGCTCACATGAGTGGGAGGTCCACATCAGATGCATTGTTGGCAGTCAATATAAGGGCTGACATGGCACACCGTTTCTCATGTCAGCAGATGACGGAAGTAGACAAACAGAAGGACTAAAAACAAAATTTTAAAAGATTTAAGGACCATTCAAGGTCAAAAAAAGATTTAAGGACTAAAAACAAAATTTAAAAAGATTTAAGGACCATTCAAGGTCAAAAAAGATTTAAGGACTAAATTCAAAATGAGGTTAACTTATAGGGACCAAAACCATAAATAAGCCCATCTAATAATATTAGATTCTTTTTTCTTTTAGAAAATGTTGAAAATCCTAAAAAAATGGCACGCATGGATTGGAAGTTCACATAGGACATCTCATACCATCGTGAGAAAGTAATTTTTCACATCTAATAATAGTATGTTTTTCTTTTAGAAAATGTTGAAAATTGTAAACACATCTAATAATATTAGATTCTTTTTTCTTTTAGAAAATGTTGAAAATCCTAAAAAAATGGCACACATGGATTGGAAGTTCACATAGGACATCTCATACCATCGTGAGAAAGTAATTTTTCACATCTAATAATAGTATGTTTTTCTTTTAGAAAATGTTGAAAATTGTAAAAAAAAAAAAATGGCACACATGGATTGGAAGTTCACATAGGACATCTCATACCTTCATGATAAATGACTTTCTGATTCATGAAATACAAATTAACTAGTATTTATCCCGTGTAATGCACGAGTTATAAGTTTTCTATTTACCATGATTAAAGTTTAAACATTTTGTATGTTAGAAATATTTGTAAAATTATATGAGTTAGGGTTATTGTTTAAAATTGATAAAGAAATGCAAGGATTATTTTTGAATTTAGGTTTTTTTTTTATTTTTTTTTATAAAGAAAGTACATGTGCACATGAAGTAGAATTTTTTTCTCAGACAATAAATTAGTGCAATAGAATAGGAGCATTATTTTATGTGTACATGTGTATTAATAAAGTGTATTAGTTGATAGTTTGTTTTTCTAGTGATCAGTTTGAAATATTGCACCACTTTATTATATCGAATCATTGCATCCAATTATGCATTAATTTGAAACAATATATCTTTTAGTGATATTTAATTTGAAACAATATGCTAATTTCCTGCGAATTTTCTTGTAAATATAGAGCAAATATTCGCAGGAAATCCATTTATTGCGGATTTTGTTACAAATAATAATCCGCATGTAATACCTTCGTGGATAATTATTTGTTGCGAATTTTAAGTCGCATGAAATTACTTGCGCATTTTGTTACGCATTTTGTTTAAAAATCCGCAACATATATGTGGAAAGTTCATGCGGTTTCTTTAGGTAGATTTTTGTAGGAAAATCTGCAGCACTCAAACTCGCAAGAAAAGCCGCATGAATTAATTCGTGGGAAACTCTGCAGCAAAATTATCCACGATTCAATTTGCTAAAAAATCCGCAAGAAATTTCATAGGAAAATCCGCAGGAACATTAAAATCCCAAGAAAGTAATTCATAGTGTTCACAGAAAAATCCGCAAGAAAATAATTTGTAGGAAATACCGCAGCACGAAAAATCAATTCGCAAGAAAATCCCAAAGTAGTTAATTTCGTATATTCGTAGGAAAATCTGCAACAATTAATATATGTAAGAAAATTTATATTGCATGTAAATCCCTAAAAAAAAATAATGTGATCCATATTAAATTTGCAATAACAATCACATATATAGCGTACCATGTTTTCTCCATAAATTTTTTTTAATGTAGCTAAATATTTTTAGAACAAAATTACCAACAATAATTCAAAATTAAACAAATTCTTAAGTCTAATAAATTCTAAAATTCATAAAGCATCAAAATATTTTAACTAATAAATGCACCATTTAACATAGAAGATAAATATTATTTGCCCTACTCCTTCCCCAAAACATCATCTTCATCTTCATCTTCATCTCCATCTCCATAATCATAATCTCCGTCTTCATCATCGTCATCGTTATCGTCATGACTTTGTCGAAAAGAAAAAGAGGCAGCAAATCCCAAGTGTTGCATCAATAGTTGTAATTGATGTTTCGTTTCAGTCAGTTCCTTTTTCATCTCTAGTTTCTCTTGTTGTTCTTTTTGCAATGACTCATTCAAACCGTGAACTTGAGTCTTAATTGCATCAACATCTTTTGGAGGGGTAGAAAACCTATTCCAAGATTGAACTAGAGTCCTGCCTACAAAGCCAAGTCCAAAGAAATAGAAATCAAGTCGAAAGAAATAGAAATCGAACCCACAAATTTGAAAACGAAGAGGCAACAACAAAAACTGAATAAATTGAATAATCTCAATATTGAAGACCTTGTAATTCAATAGAAAGAGACCATACCAAGGCAAAATTACACAAGAGTTAGAGAGACAGATTAATGTGTCCCAAAGACAAAGTTCACTGCAGTGATAAGATTTTGAATTTTGATCCTTCTGATTGGTTTAGAGAGACAGATTAATGTGTCCCAAAGACAAAGTGTAAGAATGAAAATCACATTCACCAAACATAACTTTATGCATGTATAAAGAAAAGAAACCAGAGTTATAAATTAAGATGTAATTGGTTCTTAATTCCTATCAGTATCGAAGATAAGATAAGGGGTGGTATGATTCACCTAGCAATAGCTGGAGTTCCAATCTTCACCTACACATGAAAGATAAAATGTAATCAATACCTTTGTAAAGTGCCACAGGCTAGGAAATGACATTGACAACATAAGTATCAAATCAGAAACTTACAAGAGTTATTTACAATCAATCCAAGCTGCTATCAAACTCGAAATTCAAGCAGTTGTGAAACTCACTAAGCTTCAATGGCATAAAGACCTCAGAGAAATAAGCTTCATATGAAAGGGGAGTGGGTGGTGAAAAACCTAATCATGATCACAAAATTAACATCTCGTAAGTAACTCGGTAAGTAGATTAAACACATAAGAATGAACACCTAATCACTTGCAATAAATCTCCCTGCACGAAAGAAATATTTAAGAAAGTCAGCTTAGGACTCAAGAACTAAATCTATGCACAGATGCATCAGTTATTTCAGATCCAAGAACAAGAGAAAGTATTCGCAGCTCCCTGGTTAATTGCAAATTGAACGGTTAACCAGAGAAAGCATTAACACGACCCATAAGAATTGCACTGTTACTGATTATATAGCAGGGATCCGCATTATATAATCTGCCTATAAGTTATGGATTTGGGAATTCAAATATGCATATTGAAGTTGGGAATAGAGATAAGATTTGTCTCTATGGTATTCATTGCCTAACAAATATTCATTCCTTGTGTATTTGCGTGTGCATACATGTTATGTATTGTAGTAGTTGTTATTTAGCTTCATTTCTAATGCTCCTTGATCAGCATGACAGGTAAAAACTTTAGTGCAAACACCAGATAATATGAACTAAACTGACACAGATGGAAAGTTCAAAGCACTTTCAAGGAAAGAAGTCTCAAATAACTAGAAAATGAAGATTGGGTATACACAAATGGAAAGTTCAAAGCACTTTGAATGCAAGCTCAGAGGGTATTATCTGTTAGTAATATTTGAGGATGAACATATGGATACCTACCTTTAGATGCATGTGCTAGGCTCAACTGTGGGAATGGCAGAAATCCCAAGATAGAAAAAACCGAACAAATAGGTCTCTAGCCCTCCACTATTAAAATCTTCAATCCTACCATTGTAGATGAGTCCACTATCTTTATATGCATGTGCAGCCTTCCCATATGATGATCTCTACTTCATTGCAGAAATTAAGTATCAGAACATACATATATTTAATAGTAATTTTATCATTAATCCAAAACCAAGAGTTACTAATGTTTAGTCACTAAAATACTCACAACTCAGTTAAATATTTAAATAAGAAGATACTACAGAAATCATTAATTTGAATCCTATTCCATATTGATCAAGCCAACTAGCATTCTGTAGTGTTAAATAATATGAATTTGATATGGCTCTTAGGGAATTGGCTTAAGGAATCAAAACAGAGTTAACTTGTCCTCTAATTTTCAAATATACACTGTCATTAATCAAATATTGTACAGGGCAATAACAACAATCACATGAAATCAGCACAAGATGAAGTCACATGAAAAAAATTATTTCATTAGAAATTCCTAAAAAAAAATAGAGAAATACAATGAAAAGTGCCCAAAAGCATTCAAGTTTAAAATGCATTGAGAAGCATTTCCTCAAACAAGTTGTGTGCAGCATTAAATACCTTAGAAGGAATGGAGAGAAGTTTTGTCGTTGCTGCAAAAAAAAAAAAAAAAAAAAAGAGATATTGTTGTTGCTGCAAAATAAAAATAAAAACAGAGGCATAAAAACAATCACAAATAAAAATAGAAGCATAAACTAGAAACTCACCAATTCTGAAGCTGTGAAAGGTTCCCGATTTCAGTTAGGATCGTTCCACTAAAGTAATTGCCTTATAAGAATCTGTACAACCAAAATTAACAGTTATTGGCAAGTACCACCACAGAGCAGATGCAGATAACAAAACCCTAACATTATTATTATTATTATTATACAAAACCCTAACATTGTGAAGAACTCGCGAAAACTGAGAGAAATAAAAACAGTTTTTTTTTTTTTAAAAAAAATAGAAATAGAAATAAAATAATTAGGAATTCTAATTAGATAAACCCTAACTTCAAGACAAGCAAGATTGAAGGAGTACCAAACTAAATAAGAAAATAGGAATTGAGATGAGGAATTGAAAACGAAAATGGAGGTGAGAACAAACCTGGAAGTGAGCGGAAGGAGCACCAACAAGTGAGCATAGCGGACGGAGCAGCGACGCGATGAGTGAGCATAGCGGACGGATGAGCGGACCGTCGTGAACAGCGACGGTCGTGAGCACAGAGAGAAGTGCAGGCGTCGGTGGCTTGAAGAGGAAGAGCAGGCATAGGCGGAGGGGAGAGAAAGGAGTCAAGTGTTTTTTTTTTTTATTATTATTTTTTTGTTAATAATCGTTTCTTTTTATTTCTTATCGCAAAACAGAGAGAGTAAGAGGTTTTTTCTTCGAGTTTTGATTTTCGGCCCCTTGTCAAAATTTTGGCCCCATTTCATATTTTATGGACAAAATTGTTCTCAATGTATTTTAAATTTCCATCTTCCAAGATATAAAGAAATTTAAAACGTACTGAGGGCAAATTTATCCATAAAAATATGAAATGGGGCCAAAATTTCGACAATAGGAGCCTTAATTCAAAACTTTTCTTCTTTTATTTTGGCCCAGTGAGAGAGTACAGTATTTTTGCAACACTGAGAGCGAGCGAGTGACAACTTCGGAGAGTAAAGTGAGTTTTTTTAGGATTCACAAATTTTAAAAAGTATAAAGCCATCATGGCATGTGCCTAATTGCCAATACTAATATTTTTAAAAAAAAAACTCAAAAAATCAATTATAATAAAAAAAATAAATCAATTACATAATTACGTTGGCATGTGCCTAATTGCCACTTATATTTAAAAAAAATCAAAAAATCAATTACATAATTATGTGGGCATGTGCCTAATTGCTAATACTAATTGTAAGTACAATAAAATAATATTGGTGGGTAATTTATGAGTACCTCTTAAGCACTCTTTGACATCTAAAGCTTATCATGACCCTGGTGAACCCTCGAAACCCAACTCACCTAAACTTTTGTTTTTTTAAAAAAAAATAATGTGTTTAAAATTCTATATATAAAATCATCAATAAATACTCTTTGATATATTTCAATATACAATACTCTTTAATTGTTATAAGGTTCCTACTATATAACAATGTATTGCTTCAAAATGGAAGCACAATAAAATAGTAGTTTTGTTTAGATGAATCTTATAATAAGTAGGTTCAAACTTCTAAGCCTATATTAGATCTAATTCAATCACAACTTTTTAGTTAAATCTATAAACCCTAAACCCTAGCTAAACCTACTATAAATCTTATTGATTCTGCATCATATATGAATTGCCTACTAACCTACTTATTTACCCAACACAACTCAACAAACTATATGTTATATATGTTTTACTAAACTATTTATCATGTGGCTCAGTACATCTTAATTATCCAAGTAATCTATTTAAGTAACTACTATAATTAATAATATTTTTAGTTGGTATAAGTAAAATTCTAGTTAGCTAGGTCACCTTATTTTTACTTGTTTTTTAGCAAGATTATTTACTTTTATCAATTTAATCTTGAAATGCATGTTTTATATCTAGCTCTAAAAATAAGTTCATAATGGTTAAGTAAGAGGATTAGATTTTAATAAATTATATAGTAATAAATGTATAGTTAATCTTAAAAAAATTATATATATATATATATATATATATATATATATATATATATATATATATTATAAAATATGAAATAGTTCACATTTTTTATGAGTATATAAAATATTTAAAAATTCAAAGAATAATAAAATAATGAAATCTTGAAAATAATAAGTAATGTGAAATCCTTATGAAAATATGTAGAAAAATATGCAAGAAAATCACCAGGTATATGAATTCACAAGCAAATCCGTAGCAATTAAATCTGCAGGAAAAGTTGTATGAAAATTTTCGCAGGAGAATCCACAGGAAATATAGATTTGCAAGAAAATTCGCAAGAATATGAATACGTAGATAAGTCTGCAAAAACCTTAGTTGCAGCAAAATCCCCAACAAATTAATATGTAGGAACATCCGCATGTAATAAAACTTTGTAGGAAATTCCGCATGAAACTTCCACACGTAAATACCCAAGTAGAATGTCTGCAACTTTTCCTACGAGTTGGTCTTGGTTCGTTGTTGGGGAAGTTTGTTTATCTCTTTCTTGCGAAATTTCCTACCAATATTACCTACGGATTTGACCCTACAAAATTCGCAAGAAAGTTCACTTTAAATATTAGTCCACCAGATGGCGCCAAATATCTCTGCAAATATTTCTACGGAAAATATATCCGTAAGAAAAATTTCATTAAATTAGTAATTTGTGAGAGAATCCGTGGGAAAAACCTGCGGATAAAAGTCGCAGGAAAAATCCGCAGGTAATCCGCATGTTTTTAGTAGTGATATGTGTGGTGGACTCGGCCTGGCCGAGGTCCTTAAACCGCCTCGCCGAAGTCCTGAGGACCCTTCAGGAAGCCTTCTGAGCGCTTGGCCGAGCTCAATGCTCAACGGCCGAACAGATGCCAGATACAGGCCGACCTCGTGTTCCCACTCAGTTCCGACATCCAGGTCCGACACCTCCCCAAGTCCGACATCTAGGACATGATGACGTCCCCCTACCTTATCCACAAGGACAGCTCACTACCTTATCCACAAGGACAACTCACTACCTTATCCACAAGGACAGCTCACTACCTTATCCACAAGGACATCTTATCCACTCTTAGCTCATTACAGGCTGGCCCTACTTGGGCCTAAAGCAAGCCCATTAGGGCAACCAGCTCCCCCCTATAAGTAGCTCAGTACTACATGGGGCTCAGGTACGTCCTCTAACCCTAATTGCCATCCTCACACACCAATGATTAGGGTCACTTCTTGGCTCTTTCCCTTAGCCATCTGAGGACTTCCCCCAAACATCACATATCAACCCTAGACAGAGGCTCCTTCGAAGGTCATCTCCTACACCCTCAGAGGTCCTCGCCATCTAGGACATCACATTGGCGCCGTCTGTGGGGACAGATAAAACTTCAACCCCACCCAGAAGATTCTACCATGTCTGAAGCCCAACCAGATCAGAAAAGGAGGAGGGAGCGTCTTGGGAGAATCCCGCCAGCTGAAGACCTGCGGTCACGCCTTGAGGTTAGCTGGACAGCGAGGTCATCACCACCCCACCCTCCTCACCCACCGTCACCAACGTCGCATCAAAATTTGTCCGTACGGCATCCCACCGAACGGGCCACTGTTCAAGCCTCAGCCTCCGATGGGTCCCAGCAACAACCAAGAAATTTCGTTATACAGGATCTGCTCAAAATTCCGGAAAACTTCCGGGTGGAAACTATCTCTGGAGGTTTCGCTGGTGGCGGCGAAAGGAAGTTGGAAAGGAGAAAGTATGTTCAACAAGTATTAGCCGTTCGCCACAAGCCCATGGGTAAGAAACCATCCCGGAACATCCCAATCAGTTTCTCTGATGAGGATCTAAGAGATATCATCCCGGATCACAATGACCCAATGGTGATTGTGGCCATGATAGCAAACTTCGAAGTCGCCCGAGTTCTCATCGACCAGGGGAGCTCGGCCGACATTCTTTTTCTCCACACATTTCAAGCATTGAAACTAAGGTCCGCCAACCTCGTACATTTTGAAGGACATCTTATCAACTTCACAGGCGAGGCAATACGCCCCCTTGGAGCCATCCTCCTCCCGGTAACCTTGGGCAAGCTACCTTCGGCCCGAACGGAGTTTATCAAGTTCTTGGTAATTGACTATGAATCCCCTTACAATGTGATACTGGGACGAACCTGTCTTCAAGCCTTTGGAGCAGTGGTCTCAACAGTTCACCTAGTAATGAAGTTCGTTGGTTCTGACGACAACCTTGTCACCGTCAAAGCCGATCAGCCCAGAGCCCGGCTCTGCTACAACGCGAGTCTACGGGAAAGTAAGAAAAAGCAAGAAGAACTCTCGGGTCCGACACTAGCCAAAGGGAAGGTCCTTCTGGCCGAGTTGGACGTCCAGGCTGAACAAGATGACCTCAGACCGTCTCCTCAAGGAGAGTCGGTGGCAGTTCCCATCGATCCCGCCGACCCCAGCAGAACTATCAAGGTAGGTGCCGACCTCCCTAAGGATATACAGGAGGAAATCATCGCACTATTGCGAGCTAATTTGGACCTGTTCGCCTGGACCTCGGCCGATATGCCGGGGATCGACCCAAACTTTATCTGTCACAAGCTCAGTGTAGACCCGAGAGCAAGGCCGGTGGCTCAGAAAATGAGGCGGGTCGGAACTGAGAAGGCAAAAGTTATCCAGGAAAAGGTGTCCGAGTTGCTCGAAGCCGGGTTTATAAAAGAAGTCCCATACGCTGAATGGGTTGCAAATACAGTCCTGGTTAAAAAGGCAAACGGTAGTTGGAGGATGTGTGTAGATTACACCGACCTCAACAAAGCCTGCCCCAAGGACCAATATCCACTACCGATTATTGACCAGCTCGTCGATAATTCGGCAGGTTACCAGTTGTTATCATTCACTGATGCATATTCGGGATATAACCAGATCCCTATGTATCCCCCCGATCAAGATAAGACCACATTCACGACCGGAAAGGCAACTTACTGTTACACCGTCATGCCTTTCGGCCTTAAGAATGCTGGCGCAACCTATCAAAGGATGATGAATAAAGTTTTTGACGGGATCATTGGCACTACCATGGAAGTCTACATCGACGACATGATCACAAAGAGTAAGAAAAGGGAAGACCATGCCAAGGACCTAACCACGGTCCTGGAAAGGGTAAGAGCGCACATGATGAGGTTGAATCCGGAGAAGTGTACTTTCGGAGTCCCCGCTGGCGCTTTCCTCGGGTTCATGCTCTCCGAGAGGGGAATCGAAGCAAACCCCGACAAATGCCGCGCTATACTAGAGATGAAAAGCCCTGCCGACCTCAGAGGTGTGCAACAATTAACTGGCAGGATGGCGACTCTGTCTAGATTTCTTCCTCAAGCTGCTAAAAAGGCCTTACCCTGGTACCAACTTTTGAAAAAGGGCACAACTTTCAATTGGGATCAGGACTGTGAAGCCTCTTTCCTTACTCTAAAAGAATATCTCTCTTCCCCTCCAGTTCTCTCTAGCCCCCGTGAGGGGGAGAACCTCTTTATTTACCTCTCCGTTGGGAAGTCAGCCCTTAGCTCGGTGTTAGTTCGAGATGAGGGTCGGAGTGAATCCCCCGTTTATTTCATAAGCCGAGCTCTCCAGGGCCCCGAGCTTCGGTATTCCAAGATTGAGAAATTTGACTTCTGTCTCATCCTGGCTGCACGGCAGCTACGACAATATTTTCAGAGCCACCCTATTGTCGTACGAACCGCCCAGCCCATTAAGCAAGTTTTGCAAAAGCCCGACCTCGCGGGGAGAATGATGGCCTGGGCAATCGAACTGTCCGAGTTCGACATCTCCTACGAACCGAGGAAGGCAATCAAGTCACAAGTGTTAGCAGACTTCGTGTCCGAGTTTACAGAGCCCCACCAAAGCTCTAGCTCAGATATTTGGGTAATATATGTTGACGGTTCAAGCAATCAAAAGGGTGTAGGAGCTGGAGTTATTTTGGAAAACGCGGAAGGGCTCAGCATCGAGTATTCCCTGAAATTCAAATTTCTAACTTCGAATAATCAGGCCGAGTACGAGGCAGTCATTGCTGGCCTCCGCATGGCCAAAGAGCTCGGTGCGTCCGAAGTACAAATTATGAGCGACTCCCAGTTGGTGGTTTCCCAAGTTGTTGGGGACTACCAAGCCAAGGAACCCATCCTGCAGAAATATCTCGACAAAGTTAAATCCCTCGCTCTCGATTTTGTAAAATTTTCCATCACCCATATCCCCCGCAGTTCAAACTCCCGAGCCGATGTGCTTTCCAAGTTGGCAAGCACAAAAGGAGGAGGGAATAATAAAAGCCTCATTCAAGAGCAAATTGCAACCCCAAGTGTAGTGATGGCCATTTCGGTATCACCGAACTGGATGCACCCGATCAAGGCATACCTCGAACATGGAATACTCCCTGCCGATCAGAAGGAAGCGAAGAAACTTAAGAGAAAAGCAGCTGAGTATGTTATTATTGATGGAATCCTTTACAGAAGAGGAATGTCATCTCTACTCCTCCGATGCCTTACCTCCGAGGAAGCTCAAGAGACCTTGAACGAGGTCCATGGAGGAATGGGGAGCCATCACGTCGGAGGAAAATCCTTGGCGAGAAAGATACTAAGGGCCGGATATTTCTGGCCAACCTTAGTAATGGATTCCATTGACCATGTTCGACGATGTCATCAATGCCAATTCTTCAGTGATGTTTACCAGAAACCGTCCGAGGAGCTCCACTCTCTAGCCTCCCCCTGGCCTTTCAGCATGTGGGGGATGGACATTGTGGGACAGTTCCCAACGGCTCCAGGCCAACTAAAATTCATCGTGGTAGCAATAGACTACTTCACCAAATGGATCGAAGCCGAGCCCCTAGCAACCATCACTTCGGCAAGGATCCAGAAGTTTTTCATGAAACAAGTCATCTCCCGTTTCGGCCTTCCTCTCACATTGATCACCGATAACGGCAGCCAATTCGCCGCCAACAACTTCCAGATATTAGCTGGAAATCTCGGGATCTCCCATTGTTTTTCTTCGGTTGAGCACCCCCAGACTAATGGCCAAGCAGAAGCCGCCAACCGAGCTATCGTTGACGGCCTCAAGAAGAGAATCACACAGGCCAAAGGAGCATGGGCCGATCTTCTACCCGAGGTCCTCTGGTCAATCAGGACCACGGTTCAGTCCTCAACCGGAGAAACCCCTTTCAGACTCACCTATGGTTGTGATGCGGTCATCCCCATCAAACGAAGGATTCATACCTTTCAAATGAGAGACAGACCCGAGGAGGAAAACGGAAATTTGATAAAAGAAAACTTGATACTAGTCGAGGAGATCTGGGACGCCGCCTCCGATCGGGAAAAGAAAGCGAAAGAAAGGCAAGCCAAGCAGTATAAAAAGGCGGTACAACCCAGGTCTTTCGAGGTCGGCGACCTCGTTCTCAGAAGGGCTGACATCAGTCTTAAAAACCGAAGAGATGGGAAATTCGCCCAAAACTAGGAAGGCCCCTACAGAGTCATCTCAAAAACACACTCTGGGGCATACAGACTAGAGACTCTTGAAGGGGCCGAGCTCAAAAATTCTTGGAACGTGGCAAAACTGAGAACCTACTTCAGCTAGGTTTACCTCAGATGTTATTGGCCGCCCCAGATGAAAGGTTAAGTTTCATCTTCATCTCTGTTGGTACTTTACGTTTACTTTTCCTAATCATTTTCCACGTGGGGACATACCCACCTTCTCAATTTATAAGCAATGTACTGGTAACTACATTCAATGAAAAGAACAAACTTGCTCATACTCAAGTGCCACAGTTTTAGATACGTACGTACTAGCTTCTCATTTAGCACTAGCCCCCTAAATGTTGCATGGCGCTATGCACAGCCAACGTCTTCCAGATAAGATCGGCTCATATGCACATTGTACAAGGGACACCCGATAAAGAACAGACTGCTGTGAAATGTTTATACATAGCTTCACTCAGCACTCTCTTTTACATCGGGGCCGAGGACACCCACCTCGGCTAAGGTGGGTAGATCCGAGTTTCCTACCGTATGCACTTATATACAGTACCTTTATTCAGAGGAAAACTTATAAGATTACTGCACTTACTGAGTCTTCCGATTTATTAATATTTCAAACACCAATGATTGGGTACAAGTTTTCCTAAGGTCCGATCAGGCCGAAATACAACAAGTCGGCAAAAGACTTGTATTCTCAAAAGTAGCTTTGTTTATAAAAAAGACCTCGGATGCAATATATGCAACAAGTTAAAACAAAAACTTGCATAGATATGATAGTATGCAACAAGTTGAAACTGGGAAAAACTTACATAAGAGCAAAATGTTGTACACAATAAAGTTAAATACAATCCAACACTGTCAAACATGTTACAAAAAGCATTGGCAAGTCACAAGCTGCCCAGCATAAGGGACTTACGCTGCTTCATCTTCCAAATCGGATAGGACAACCGAGTTCGGGTTGAACTCCTCTTCAGGTTTTTCCACCAAAGGGTTCGGCAGGTTCTCTTCAGGTTGGTTAAGGTCGACTTCGAGCCCGTCCTTCTCATAATCGACCATTTTCCCATCATCCACCCCGAAAACAGCAGAAGCCCCAAGGTACCGCATTCGGAGCCCTTGGTTCAGGTGCAGAATCTGCTCTATCGAGCTGGTAAAAACTTTACCCGCCGCCCTTTCAAGATTGAAATCCGCTTCACGTGCGGCCACTTTGTGTTTAAGAGCTTGAGCGGCTCTTCTCTTCAATAGTGTTCTCACCCTCTCCACCTCGGCTAACCCTTCTTGCCGACCAGCCTCTTTTGCATCCGCCGTCGCCCGGGCCAGGGCCTCCTCCTGACTCTTCCGAAGCTCCTTCAGCTGCCGCCGCTGCTCCTCCTTTAACTCGACCAACTTTTGTTCGGCCGAGTCTTTATTCTCCCTCAACTCCGCCACCTCCGCCACCATGTCGGATCGGGCCCTCTTCCTGGCCGGCGACACGCCTTCCGCGATGTCATCGGCGACATCGGCCAACACATTGAAAATGTTAGTCGATCTTCTTAAGTGACAAGCCAACCCTTCGGCCACCTTCTTCCATTCAGCCCCCGACATCTTCACAAGCGACTCTTTAACGGAGGGCTTACTAACGGGAGTCGTTGGCTTTGGACCATCAGCAACTTGGACAGACTCGGCACTTGGAGAGGGAGGCTCAAGAGTGGACGAGGTAATGTTCACCGCAGGCTGAGTAGAGGGTGGTAGAGCGGAGTCGGCTGACGTCGGCTCAGCCATCACGACATCAGTGGACGTGCTCTCCGACTTCTTCCTTTTGCGACTCAGCGCAATCTTCAACTCCTTGGACGACATAGCTGACCAATATTCCTCTGCAAAAAAGAGACGAAGACAAATCAAAAAAAAAGGGGGGGGGGGCGTATACATATTTTTGCATGTTATAAGAGCGAAGTTAACTACCAATTTTGGATAATACGTCATCGTCGGAACACTTCATAAAAACTCCAACATCAAGTTGGACTTTCCGAGCTTGATATTCGCTTTGAAAGTGATGGACTGTGGCAGCCTCGTCAGCATCAAGAGTCGCGCCCGACCACCTTTGCGGAGTGCCAAGGTGGCGGTCGAAGAACTCCGAGGTCCACTCTAGGGGAAACCTCGGACCGGCCTCGTCCCGGAACCAAGGTCGGCCAGCACCCACAAATTTATACTTGAAAAACCTGGGCTTAAAGTGCTTCCAGGATTCCGTAAACATACCGAAAAGCCCACAACGAGCTCGGGCTTTGGCCGATACCTAAAGTCGCCCTGTAACCCCGTCCTTGTTATGGATGAACGGGTTATACATCCAAAGAAAGAGTCGGACCGTGCATACTAACCCCTTGGCCCGACAATATTTCTGAAACGCCCTCAAAAACGACCAAGTGTTGGGGTGGAGTTGCGAGGGAGCTAGGCCGAGCTCTTTCAAAACCCCCATCTCGAGGTCAGTAAACGGTAGGGCAACGCCAAGGTTGTGTATTAAATCGGCGTAAAAAAAGAAGGAGTTGACATCGGTCTTCGTGCAGATTCGATCATTCGCCGAACAGGGAAGAACCTCATAAGAAGTACCAGCCGCGTCTCCCGAACAGGGTAAGATAACTCTCTTCACGTCGGAGAGTTTATCCTCGGAATCCAGAGTAGACCGCACTCCCTTCGGCTCCACGTCGACCCACTGATATTGGTCGGCATCGGTGGGCGCAGGATACAGCTCAGGTCGGCTCACGCATCTCCTGGGCGGCATGGTACCTGTGGAAGAACAGGGGAGCTCGATGTTAGTCTTACGGGTTACAAAATAACCCCCCAGAAATCCCCCTCGAAGTCGTCCCGAGGGGCGAGCAACTTCCCTCTACCACAGATAGCCACACCCCCCCTTCCCCCAACAATCCCGAGGTCAGGCTACTTCAACGGGATCAACCTCTAAAACCTATCCCTCATAGTCCTCGTAGACCTCCAAGGAGGAGGAAGAGGGGCCGTCCTCTTCCTCGTTACTACTACGTGATAGGGAAGTCACTACAGACTATTCCCTGACCCGTCCCCTACTCACAATAAACCCAGTATATCCCCTCGATTCCTGGAAAACTGAAAGCCACAACCCTCTAATAAATCCTGAAACGCCCCAAATCCAGAAACAGTGTGAACCATCCTTCCCCAAGATTAAAACCCAGTAGGCAGAAAAAACCCCCTATTGAAACAAAGACTATAAAACTTTAAATCCCACCCAGACGAACAAAACAAGGAATAAGAAGAGTCAAAAAATCAGAAGGGGAAAGGGAACAAGAAAATACCTTGGTTATGCAAACAGCGAAGAATGAAGGGGATGGAGAGTAATCTGGGGCCTGTGGGGAAAGAAGGTGAGAGGGGCACAATTCCAGAAGTCAATCTCGAAAGAAAGCGAAACGGGTATGAGTAGAGGAAGGCGCAGCAGTTTGGTGGAAGGAAGATAAAGGAGAAGGCAGCAGTTTGGTGGAAAGAAGAAGCAAAAAGAACGGTTTCTGCCAAGATAAGGGAAGAGGAGCCACCTTCCCTCCACTTTCGAAAGATGGGCCAGGCCTAAAAGGCCCAACCCAACAGGCAGCCATACCAATCGGGGCACGTGGCACGCAGCAGCTGAAGTAGTGGACCTCGAGCAACGTCATAATAATGATGACGCTTCGAAGGTCGTGATTCCTGACACGCGGCAGGTCCAGTAAGATCAAACGTCACATCGGTACTGGTGACTTGACAATTGTCAAACCTGCTCTGTCATTATGAAAGGACATCAGAGACAGCTGGTTCCAACGCATCGTCAACTTATCGTCCGAACTCCCTAGAACCTCGGAACAAGGCTCAGATAGCCTTGACCGAGCTGGGGGGCTTATGTGGTGAACTCGGCCCTTGTGGGGTGGACATGGGAAAAGGACATAAACCAGAACCTCGGGACAAGGCTCAGATAGCCTTGACCTAGCTGGGGGGCTTATGTGGTGGACTCGGCCTGGCCGAGGTCCTTAAACCACCTCGCCGAAGTCCTGAGGACCCTTCAGGAAGCCTTCTGAGCGCTTGGCCGAGCTCAATGCTCAACGGCCGAACAGGTGCCAGATACAGGGCGACCTCGTGTTCCCACTCAGTTCCGACATCCAGGTCCGACACCTCCCCAAGTCCGACATCTAGGACATGATGACGTCCCCCTACCTTATCCACAAGGACAGCTCACTACCTTATCCACAAGGACAACTCACTACCTTATCCACAAGGACATCTTATCCACTCTTAGCTCATTGCAGGCTGGCCCTACTTGGGCCTAAAGCAAGCCCATTAGGGCAACCAGCTCCCCCTATAAGTAGCTCAGTACTACATGGGGCTCAGGTACGTCCTCTAACCCTAATTGCCATCCTCACACACCAGTGATTAGGGTCACTTCTTGGCTCTTTCCCTTAGCCATCTGAGGACTTCCCCCAAACATCACATATCAACCCTAGACAAAGGCTCCTTCGAAGGTCATCTCCTACACCCTCGGAGGTCCTCGTCGTCTAGGACATCACAATATGCATGTTTTAGATTTGAGCTTAGAATTTGTATAAATGATGCATGCATGTGATTTATATGTGTTGATCATGATTTTTGTGTTGTAAAAATTTGTATAGATGTTCATTTTTTATGATGATTAATTTGGTCAAGCCTAGATAAATAGGAATCCATGTTTTGTTAATTAACTTGAGCACATGCATGTTAGTTTTAGGACTTTATCTATGAGTATTAAGCACTTGCATGTGAATATGTGACTTTGGTTTTAAAGATTTAATGTTTTAGTTGAAAATGAAATGAAAAGTGTTGATTTATGTTGTTATTTTTTTTAAGTCTTGCATGATTTAATTAGAGAGTTGAAAACTTCATCTTGCATGTTAAGGATTTGATGAAAAGTTAGTCTTTTTCTTCCTAAATATTTCGGCCATGGTTAGTCTAGGTAGGTTAGGATGTTTGTTTATTGAAACTAAAATGGCTTTTTTAAGTGGCAGGTCCCTGAACTTAGGGGGTGTTTTGAATTTAGTCCCTTAACTTTTTTTTTTTGTTGAATCTAGTCCCTGAAGTTATCAATGTTTTGGATCTAGTCCTTCCGTTAACCAGAAGCTAACACCGTCAGTATCAACCAATGAAATGTTGACACGTGTCACACCTTTAAAATTTTTTTAAATCGAATTTTTTTCTTTAAAATTTAAAAAAAAAACATTAAAATAAAGCAAAACTTTTGAAATTCTGTTTGCGAACAATGTTTGCCGAACATCATAAAAACTTGTACAAATGAAGCTTTATAGGTATTTTTGTTCATGAAGTTTTATATGTACTTTATATACAGGACTTCTACGGAGGACATAAAGAGTCTGAGATTGATATGCAACTGGCGATCTTGAAGGACAAAAACTCCATACCTACCAGATGGTCGATTCGAACTTGAAGCATATGACGATTTGGTAAATATGCAAATTGTAAATGGAACGGAAGGTGTCATTGTTGGTGGCACAACTGGCGAAGGCCAATTGATGAGCTGGGATGAACACATAATGCTTATTGGCCACACAATCAACTGTTTTGGTGGGAAAATTAAGGTTATTGGAAACACAGGAAGCAACTCTACCAGGGAAGCAATTCATGCCAAAAGAGGAGGGAAGACGCATTAGAGAAGAAGAAGACGTACCCACTGAAGAAGAAGAACAAGATTGGGACTGAACAAAAGAACTGAAGCACACGGTTTTAAACATTTTTTTGCTTTATTTTAATGTTTTTTTTTAATTTTAAAGAAAAATATTCGATTTAAAAAAAATTTAAAGGTGTGACACGTGTCAACATTTCATTGGTTGACACTGACGGTGTTAGCTTCTGGTTAACGGAAGGACTAGATCCAAAACATTGATAACTTCAGGGACTAGATCCAACAAAAAAAAGTTAAGGGACTAAATCCAAAACACCCCCTAAGTTCAGGAACCTGACACTTAAAAAAGCCAACTAAAATATTAGTGATAATCCTTGATGCATGATTTGAGTTTATAATTATCTAGTTTGCATGCATGTGATGAAAGTGTAAATATGTGATTTTCGGTGTTAATTAAATGATTAAGTGTCATGCATGTTATATTTTTGATTTGATCTTGAGATGATGAGTACATGCATAAATATCTATGCCTTAAAAAAAATTAAATTATTATTATGTCTTGATTCTTGGTGTGCTAAGTGAGTTAAATTTATTTGTTATTTATTTTTATAACCTTTAATCTTTTCGGTTTTTATGTTCAAACAAGAGGATGAAAAATTTGTGTCATTGCATGTTAAAATTTCAAGTGAATAATGACTTTTCTCGGTAAGGATAATTCGGTCATGACTTGTTAAATAAGTTAGAATGATTGAGTATTGAAAATGAACTTTGATGATGATGAGTTTGTCATGCATGTTAGTGATAAAATGACCTTAGACTAAAAACTATGAATTTTGTTGCATGCATGTTGAGATCTTTAGTGATTGGTTTAATTTAAGTGATGGTAAGATTAATTAGTTACTTGTGTCATTCTAGATAATATTCGGTCTTAAGAGGATTTAATTGGGGAGCTTAATTTGTTTTATTTTCTTAAGTGTAAAGAAATGATATTAGTTTTTTTGGTAAAGAAAAAATTCTTATTACCACTTGCAAAATAAATCACATATACAAAGTTCAAGCCTCACATTCCCCACCTACTATGTAGGGTTGGAATGCAGACTAGAACCCAAAAGATCAAAGTTCAGCTCTAATTCTATTAATTACAGGGTCATGATGGATAGAGTTTAAATGAAAAACAAAACTAAATCTATAAGCCAGCTCCTTCTTAATGATAATGGACATCTGCTGCGGTTCTTTCTTTTGCTGCAAGAAATGCCGATGATTCCTTTCCATCCAGATACCATACATGGAAGCTGCATAAACAGCAACAACCATTTTCCTTCTAACTTTGTTCCTGAATCCATGCGCAAGCCACCTAGTCCAATTGGTATACTTATAATACCAATTGTCAAGACAAATCCAGTCACACAACAAATTCAACAAAAGTCTGCCCCAATCACACTCAAAGAAAAGGTGATCTCTAGTCTCAATAGCATTATCACACAGTTCACAAGTAGTAGGAATTGAATCTGCATTAATTTTGCTAAATTGACTCTAGTCTTCAATCTTTCATGAGCTATCAGCCAGTAAATGAAACTGTGCTTAGGAATATTGGCAGAATTCCAGACCTGCTTATACATAGGGAAAGGTGCTTGGTGCCCAAGCAAGAACTCATAAGCCTTCTTAACTGAAAAAATCTGTCCAGAAACAAGCCATAATTGAATCACAGATTTCAATTTATCCCTTACCTTTAATAATTGCTTCCAGTGCCAGTTTGTGTTACCTCCTACCTGCTCATCCCAGAAATTTTGGTTTTGTAAGTACACTGAGTCCACCCACCTAATCCATAACTGATCTTTATACTGAGCAATCTGCCAAACTTGTTTACCAAGGCTAGCCTGATTCCACACAGAGATACTGTTGAAGCCCAAGCCACCATGTCTTTTCTTTTTGCATACATTCTCCCAAGCTACTTGAGCTTTAGGTCTACCATTTAGATCAACACCCCACAAATAATCCCTGCACCTCTTTTCAATACCCTTTATCACTGCCTTTGGAATAATAAACACAGAAGCCCAATGCACATGAAGGGTCAACAGAACAGAATGAATCAATTGAGACCTTCCCTGAAAAGATAAATTCCTAGAAGACCAGGAATTAATTCTTCTTGTAATTCTCTCCTCTAAAATTCTGCATGTAGCCACTGTCCACTTCTTAGCAGATATTGGAAGCCCAAGGTAGGTAAAGGGAAAGTTGCCTAAGCTGAAACCTGTTATCTGCTGTAGTCTGGTTTTTCAACCCTCATCAATACCAGCCATATAGATTTGTGACTTATTCTGATTTGCAAACAAACCTGAACTCTGAGAAAAGTCATTGAAAGCATCAATCACCAATTTGACAGAAGCTTCATTGGCTTTATAGAAAATCATAAGATCATCTGCAAAAGCCAAATTCACAAGACCACAATCCCTGCACAAAGGATGAAATCTGAAAGCAGGATTCATAGCAGACTGCTTTAGCTTCCTAGTGAGCATTTCCATGGCAATAACAAACAGAAGAGGAGACATAGGGTCACCCTGTCTCAAACCCCTTGTACTCTTGAATCTTCGAAACCTTGTGCCATTCAGAATCAAAGAAAAGGAGACAGTGGATACACATTCCATGACCCAATTAATAAACTTGGCAGGGAACCTAAGGGCCTGCATGCTATTCTCAATGAAACTCCAACTTAGACTGTCATAAGCTTTCTTAATATCAACTTTCATTAAGCATCTTGAAGAGGCAGATCGCCTCCCATATAATCTTAGAATATCTTGAGTAATCCGAATATTATGAATTATTGATCTATCCTTTATGAATGCAGCTTGGTTGTCATGAATTATGTGAGGCAGAACATGCTGCAATCTATTACAAATGATTTTGGAAATGCATTTATAGATTGTGTTGCAACAAGCAATAGGCTTGAAGTCACTTACCATGTTAGGACAGTCAATCTTTGGAACCAGAACAAGAGCAGTCTGATTTGCCTCCCTGAGTAATTTTCCTGAGGTAAAAAAATCCTGCACAACTTTAGTAACATCTGAACCAATAATTTGCCAGGCTGATTTATAAAAACCAGCCCCAAACCCATCAGGACCAGGTGTCTTGTTGATATTCATAGCCATAAAACAGTTCCTAACCTCCTCATCAGAAATTGGTGCAAGCAACTGAATCTGCTGAGTCAAAGAAAGTACATTACCATGATTAATCTCCTCTGGGGTAATATTCCAATCAGTAGCATGACCTGACAGCAGCCTACTGTAATACTGCTCAAAAACCTGGGCAATCTGGTCAGGATTAGTGTAAACATTTCCTTGATCATCTTGGATTTTCAGGATTCTGTTTCTGTATCTTCTTTGTTTGATAGAGTCATGAAAGAACCTAGTGTTCTGATCACCTTCCCTCAACCAGTCTTGCTTAGCTTTCTGTCTAAGATAGCTAATGGCAGCCTTATACACCTTCTGATACTCTTGATTAGCTTCCTTTTCAAGCTTCTGTAGATGTAAATTCAAGGGGTCCTGGTGTAAAAGGGTTTGCATTCTATCCAGGTTCACCTTGCACTCAAACTCTTTCTTGTCAATATAGGAGAATTTCCTCAAGTTTAAGTCCCTCAGATGAGGTTGCAGACCTCTGAGATTCTTCATAACCTTAAACATAGCATAACCATCCAGATTAGAGTTCCAAACTGCTTGAATGATTTGCAGGAATTCATCATCAAGAGTCAACATATTAAAGAACATAAAGCCTCTAGGTCTAGAGAAAGAAACAACCCTCCAGTCAATAAGTAAAGGGCTATGATCAGAAATCCCCTTATTTAAGAACACAGTTTCCACTTCAGGCCACTGCATGCACCATGCTGTGTTAACCAGAGATCTGTCCAACTTACAGTAGACCCTAGCATCTCCCTCCTGCTTGTTAGACCAAGTGTACTGACATCCACTATGCTTCATATCAATCAACTGACAATGATTGACACAGTCTCTAAAATCCTGCAAATGGCTAAAGTCCACTGGATTACCCCCAAGCTTCTCCTCTGGATTGAGGCAGCAATTAAAATCACCACTAATTAACCAACAGTGAGTCATACCCCTGCTGATGTTAACCAGAGAATTCCACAGTTCCACTCTACTAGCAACATCATTATGGGCATAGACAAAAGAAATGAATAACTAAATAGGTTCACTATTATGCTTAACAGAACAGTGAACCAATTGAGCAGTGCTCAGAATGACCTCCAGCCTAAATTTATCCTTCCTCCAGCTCAACCAAATCCTACCTATAGGATGAGCATCTAGATTTATAAAAGATCCCCATCCTGTAAATAGATTATTTCTAGTCACCTCATAAGAAAAAGCTCTTAGTTTATTCTCAAGCAAAGCAATAATTCCTAAGTCATACTTATTAACCAACCTTTTTATTTCTTTCTGTTTCTGAGGGTGGTTGATCCCTCTAATATTCCAGACTAATATTTTATCCATTAGAAGGAGTGGAAGTAGAAGCACCACCCTTTTTTCTTACCTGACCTTTGCCTCTTATCACTGGAGTCCAGCCATCCTCCTCATCCTGACCAGTTCCTTTGCCTGCATTATGCTGAACAGTCTGATCCATATTAGCATCAAGATTCAGAGTTGAGTCAGTTTCAATTAGACCTAGTTCTTTGACAATTTCAATTGCAGAAGCCACATTTTCATCAGGTATCGTACCAGCATCTAAAGCCTGTTTGAGCTTCAGAGTTTCATCAATTTTCTCTATTTCCTCTCTGGTAGGTTACTTTTTTTCCACCCACACCTTCTTGGTAGCCTTCTTACATGATTTACTGTCATGGCCATACATAGAGCAAGAGGCACAAAAAACCGGTTTCCACTCATAGTCCACTTTTTGTGTTATCAAATTGCCCTTATCATCCTCAAAATAGATCTCCTGTGGGAGGATAGAAGGCTTGACCTCCACTAGGACTCGTGCAAAATTAATTCGATTCCTATCCTTCGTAACCTGGTCCACCATTATAGGGGTGCCTACCAAGCTTGCAATTTTGCTCAATGCAGAAACTCCCCAAAATTTCAGATTTAAGTTTGGAAACTGTGTCCACACAGGAACACACTCAAGTTGGCTCTTTGTCACTGGCCTGCCAGTCCATGGTGCTAGTATTAATGGTTTTTTTATCAAAGTGATAAACCCCCACTTCTAGCACAGAATTCCTAGCATCCTAGTATTGAAACGAACAACCACTGTACCATCACTATTCATCAGCACTTTGTCTATGCCATACTGACCCCATATTTTCCTAATATAGCCATTGATAACATTGTATGGAGGCCTAGCTCCTAGGACATAGCACACAATAGCCTGCTGCCAATACTTCTCTTCATTCTCAACATCTTCATGATCAATTTTACCAATGGATATGCCCTCCTTCAATTCTGGTTTGACAAACTTGAGTTTCTCTCCTGCATTGCGCAGTTTCGATATGTCAAAATTATCCCATACTGAGGGACGTTTTTCAGGGTTCTCTTTCGCCTCTGAAGGTTTTGCATTCTTCTGAATTCCATCACTCACAGATGGTTCCTGGGGAGTAGGTACCTTCTCTTTGAGTTTTTCACGTATAACATCCATGTTTTTCAGCAACGTTTCCGCTTGCTTGGGAGTCAAGTTATCAAGATCTTCCAAATCATCCTCATCAAGTTGAGATAGATCAACCCCTTTCGATTTGCCAGTAACAGTTTTCTGATGTGTAGCAGGAGAATTAGGAGGATGTCCAATCTTCTTTGCCATGGAGGCACGGCGGAGACAACTGTCAGCCACGAGAAATGGAAGGAGGAAGCCCTAGTAGAGAAACCCTAGCAGAGCAAAACCCTAAAGCTTTAAAATTAAATTATATGAAGCCTTGTTAAATGATATTAGTTAATGATAATGTGAATTGAGGATTTAGTCTAATTTATTTAAGTGATTTTATAATAAGTATAAGTCGATGTCCAACTATTTATTTCATGGTACTAAGGTTTTAAAAATGATGGATAAAGTATTTTACTTTGAAGATTTAAATATAAGACTTATAGATAGTTTTTTTTTAGAGAATTAAAATGTAAAAAGTGATTTTTGGTTTTAATTCAATGCTGTCCAGAATTTTAAGTTAAAGTATCTTCATTCTAAAAGTGTTTTCAGTTGCTTTAAAGCTTAAGTTTTAACTACTCTTGTATATAATAAAAGCTAGATTGAAAATTGTGATTTTTCGGTGTTTTTGAACTTGAAAATATGGCTGTCCAAGACTGGACCAGCAACCAAATCAATTAGTTTAAATTACTTTATTAGTTATTTTCAAATTGTTTTGAAGTAATTAAAGTATTAGAAAAATTTGGAGTAGTTTTGAGAAAACGATTATGTTTTGTATTGCGTAACAAGAACCAAAAGGGAATTTTCCAAAAAAAAATGATGAATGAAAATGAATTGAGTTTAAGAGAATAACTCTATCCGAATAGACTTGTAATGCAAACATATTTTGTTTAATACGAGGTATTTAAAAGACGAGGGATTGAAGCATCAATCAGTAGCAAGTACCCGCGGAAATCTTGCGCATGTATCTGCTGGAACAAGAGGTGAGACAGCAGTGATCCTAAGACAACATGGCATTTAGACTCTTTATTAAGATGTTTCAACCATCTCAAAGATTGAAACCACGATCCATTTATTGCTAAAGTGATATTGCCTATATGCTTATATGTTATATGATGCCATATGATTTAGTTATGATGCATGAATTAAATTGTTGACCTGTTACTGTTATATATGCCTGAGATATATCTGTTATGTATTGAACCTAGCTTATAATGAAGTGAGATAATGGAAATTATGAAATTATAACGAGATTGAAGTATCTCGGAAGTTATGAGAATGTGATGAGGAATTAAGGCATGCTATAAGAGGAAAAGAGTTATGTTGCTTAAGATGAGTTTAATGCTGATGAGAATAATGAACAAAGATACAAGATATAAATTTCGATGCTGAATTCCAAAAGTTCAAGACAAAGTGTTGCTGGCCTAAGAACGTGCTTATGGAATGCTTTTGGTACGCAAGTAACTTTTGGAGGAACACCTGCAAGGCTAGGACTTCAAGTCAGCCATGCGAGCTATTCCATGGCCATGGTGCCTAACAGAATCTCCGTGAGGCTAGGACTCTAAGTCAACCATGTGATCTATGCGATGGTCGTGGTGCCGAACAATTGCTGGAACTCGAAGCCTTGTGCTACGTTGGGGAAAAAGATGTAACTCTTTAGTGGTCGAGACTTGTCAAAGGGTGGAATCAAGGATGAGTCGACCATAGGATTAAAACATTAATTAAGTGATGAAAGTTTAATAAGACTTTAAAAGACATGTACTAATGCGGTGAGTATGAGTGCGAAGTAGTGGAGAGTAGGAATATACCCTGGTTATCTGCGGATACCCAGGAGATGATTGCAATTGGGGAGGGTAAGGACGGTGATACGTCAAGAAGCCTCGAGTACTATTTTTGGCAGAACGAACTCCATATGTGGAAAAAGGGCAAGTTAGTCCCGATTGGCCATGGTAAGTTCTGCATCGCGAACTAGAAATAGTACTGTCGCCCCCTATGGCAATTCGTAAACAATGGAGAGAGACTGGAACGAGGTTATGTGCTTTATTTCAATTGTGCCAGCATTATCTTCAAGCTTGCTATTGTGTTGCAGACAGCTGTCAAGCCTACATGGTAAAGGTCATGTACTCCTGTTTGCTTCCGACTTAGGCATGGGTGGATATGAGGAGATGTAATCGTGTGTGCTAACCAACTTCCTCGATGATGAACATTTCCCCACATCATCGAAGGACTCGAATTGATAAGACTTAATAAGAAGGAATGAATATGCTTAATAGTTATGATCTTGGAATCTGTTGTAATGGATGATGATTGAGAAGCTTATGAGATGTGTAATCAAAGAAAGAGCATAATGTGATATTAAAGTTTATTAAGGCATGGAATGATATCTATTACTGATGATGATAAAATGTTCCTTTATTGAAGTTATCTGTTAGTCTATCCTTATGTTGTTATTATCTGTTATATGAATACTGTTATTATATATTGTTCTGTTATTATGTTGTTATTATCTGTTGTTATGTTATGCTTTTATCTTGATATTGGGTCTATCGTGAGACCACACCATCGACGTCATGTACGTCCGGAACGCTGACTCTTTCCTATCTCATTGTCGTATCGGTAATGCTGATGTTGCAATGGATAGATGGCCTATCGTGTAGCAATCCACATGTGGCCCCTGCAGGGGGAGTGTGTGAAGTCACGCATGATGTTTGGATAT
This sequence comes from Crotalaria pallida, assembly GCA_037953625.1. Taxonomy (NCBI): domain Eukaryota; kingdom Viridiplantae; phylum Streptophyta; class Magnoliopsida; order Fabales; family Fabaceae; genus Crotalaria; species Crotalaria pallida. The sequence continues at coordinate 97,689,860 of CM075655.1, forward strand.
GGAGAGGTGATTCTCGACTGGAGATTGATGATCCGAGACACATTTTGAGAGGGACTTCAATGCATGTGCACGTGGGGCAAGTTACACTCCGAGACTATCAGGATGGTGGACCGAGAGAGTATCATGAGTATGGCGGACAACCCGCACCTTTAGCTGCCAGGTCACCCAAGCATATTATTTTTTTATGTTTACCCCTATTTAATAGGGTATTGATTTACGTTAGTAGTGAATAAAAAGTAATGATTGCAGAAATAATTAATTATAAGGAGCTTGTAGCTTGTAGCTGTCTTAATATTTACTTATAATTAATTAATGAATTAAATAGGAAATTAAATAGTTAATTAATTAAATTTTTTTTGTTATTTATTATTAAATATGAATTTAATTAATTATAATTTAATATTTTTTATATTTTATTAATTAATTAATTAATTAATTATCTATCTATATAATAAATAAAGAAAAAATTATTAAAAAGTAATGAATTAAATAGTTAATTAATCAAATTTTTATTTATTTATTTATAAATAATGAATTTAATTAATTATAATTTAATAATTTTTATATTTTATTAATTAATTAATTAATTATCTATATAATAAATAAAGAAAAAAATTTGAAAAATTTAAAATAATAAAATGTTGCATGTCCTTTTTGATAATTTAATAACTTTTAGCTACTTCAAAAACTAGTTTTTCCAAACAACACTATTTCAAATAGTCAGTTAAATAATTACAAGCTCCCAACTACAAGCTCTCAGTTCCTAACTAGCTTAACAACTACAAACTAGAAGCTCATAACTACAAGTTACAAACTCACAACTACAAGATAGTTTTGCCGAACAAACACTATAAATCAGGATGAGTAATTAATTTATTGAAAATTAAAATAATCATTACATATATTAAAATTTGTATTTTCTTTAAATAGTAAAAAATAAAAGGATTGAAATGAGTAATATTTCTTATGAACACACACATATATATATAATGGCTCACATTTAGAAATGATAAATATATAAACATATATTTCTTCAATATAAAATTTGATTCAACAATTCCATGGCGTTTTTTGTTTTCCTGGTCATTAGTTTGTTGAGCATACCAAGCTACAAAGTTGAAGCCAAAAGCAACAGTCAACAACAGAATTTCAATAGATTGCAAGAGTCCGATAAAAGCTTGGTATATAGTTTTAAATTTGTCTTCTAAAATCTGTGATTGAGAATTGTTATTTCTTGATTGGCTGGATTCTAACATTTACCTCATTGTCATTTGGTTAAATATATACACAGGTAGTAGACAATGACTTTGATTACGTTGATATCGACAAACAACCTGCTTTTGAACATCCTTTAATGAAAAATCACAGAATTTAGGTAAAGTTTTTTAAAGATATTGTTTTAGGTAGGGGTCTCGATTCTTTTAATTAAGTGACGATTTGTAAATTTTTTGATCAAGATCCGATCACTAATTGTGATGGACAGTTCTTGATTTGATATTTGATGTTTTCCTATTCATTTGGTTCGTGGGAATGCTTTAAATTCCCTTATTTCAATACAAATTTGACCTTTAGTTTTTTCTTTTAATTGTACCGTACCACAACTTAGTCCAACTTTTGCTAGGGACATCAAGTAAAGTAGACCATTATATAATGGAAAAGCTTTTAAAGTTGACAGTTTTACTAAAGGATGTCCACCGCCAAAAGTTCCTATACACAAGAAGGCATTAAGGCATCATCAAATGAATACCACCAGTTCTTCGTCAAAAGTACATCCCGAAATTTTCCGAGAAAACAAACTAGTAAGTCAACATTGTTTAGATAGTACTCCCTCCAGTCCTATAGGACCCTTTTGGGGGGTTTTTAAATGCTTTTGAAAATTGAAAAGAGATCTTATAGGACCAAAATAAAAACCCAAAAAAGTCTTATACAGAACCGGAGAGTAATACATTTGACTTGGGAAATTAGGTGTTAGCTGAATTTATTATGTATTTTGTACGTAGGAACTCTACATGCTTTTTATTGTTATTTAATTCTAATGTGCATAGACATTAATCAGACCATATTTAATCCATCATGGTTTATCAGTTTATGTAATTTCATCTATAATTTATTATAATTCAAATTAAATTTAATTGTTTTGAAGTTAAGAAGTTTACATGCCATTCCACGTATATTTATTGTAAATCTAATAATATGTTGTGTTATATCTATTTATTAGGTTGCTCATCTTCTTACAAGTACCCCAAATACAATATACCGTGGAGCAAGGGCAGCTATCAGCTTGTGCAATCTATCGCTGCAAGCACATCAATATAGCTTATCCCAAATTTGGCTTGAAAGTGGTCTTGAAGATGAAACTAATGCTATACATGAGTCAACTCACATTTAGGTTTAAGAAAGATTTTTGGAGATATTTGAGTAAAAGAAAGAAAACACCGCAACTCTTTATATGCTCTTATTTAAATCTATTTGGAAAAAAAATTGTTATTTTAATTTGACAACACCATGGTATATGTAGTTTTCATAGTTGTGCTTATCCTTTGCTTCTTTTCTAATTTACTCTCCTTATCACTCACTTGAGATACTAGGTTCATCCAAGCTTATATGGAGACAGTCAATTGCGATTACATAGCTCTTGGACAGTAAGAAACCTAAGTTAATGTAATTTATATTTTAAAATTGATTTGATCTTAATGGTTGTGCTTAATTAGAGATTTTCATGTAGGTGGATGGACATAAAAAAACCGGATGCTACAATATTGATTGCCCAGGTTTTGTGCAAGTCAATTCAAAAATTGGTCTTGGAACATATATCCCTGAACGTACATATCTAGTTGGATCCATTGATGATATATGGGATGTTAAAACCCATGTCAAACAGGTAAAAAGACAATTATAGCACAAATATATATATATATATATATATATATATATATATATATATTCATGTTTTTTTAATTGTTAAATATGTTCACTCATATTTTATTAACTACAAATTATAATTTCTTAAATTATTCTTAACTAAATTATGTAGTTCCTCCGGTCCTTATAACATGTCACTTTTTAGAAGATATTTCTGGTTCTGATTATAAGTCACTTTATATTTCCTATGTATCATTTATTACTTTTTCTTTTTTTGTCCTTATAAATACTTTGACTATCTGTGTTTTTTTGTTGTTCATTATTAATGAATGTGAATTTCCAAGAAAGATTGAGATGGTAAAATTGTAATGTTATAATATATTCTAACAAAATTAAAAAAATTAACTACTTTTTTTAGTATGTATAATTCAGTTAAATATGTCCTATAATAAAAACAGGATGTATTATATTAAATATGTATTAAAAAAGGAATAAAAGTTCTTGAGAACCATGAGATGCACTCGTGAAATGGTTGTCACTAAACTCCCTTTTCCTTCGAACTAACTCATAAACAATCCCTTCAATAATTCTATTTCAATCCGTTTATGTAGTACACTAAATTAAAAAAAGAGTTTAAAATATATTATTTTCTTCTCTAACCTATGATCGGTTAATGTATGTCTTGTACTAAAAACTTATTTGGTTACTATGTTAATTTTTTTAATAATGTGTAGGATAAATTAATGGGCAATTGGTGGCTTTATACTACTAATCCTGATGTACTTGTAATTGGGTATTGGCCAAATGAAATATTCACTCACTTAAAAGAAGGAGCTCTTCGGGTTTATTTCGGAGGTGAAACCTATACTCCGCTTGATATGGACAGTCCCCAAATGGGTAGTGGGAGATATCCTAAGCAAGGACTTGACAACTCAGCTTTCATGTCAGTTCTTGGAATCGTGGATTCAGATTATAATGAAAATGACATAAATCTTGACGTCATGAGGGCATATGTTTCTCGAGATTGTTATGACTTGGGTCACATTGGATACTGGAATGTACACTTTGGACATGCTTTTCTCTTTGGTGGACCTGGTGGCAAATGCGATGAATGATTATATCGCAAACTTTATTTAATTAATAAATTTGTAAGCCCTCATATGCAAATATGAAATAAATAACTCAATCTTCAATCTATACCTGTGCAACATGTAACACCCCAAAATTTTAATCCCTGATTAATGAAATATTAATTATAAAGTTTATTATAATTAATTATTTCTATTTTTAATCTTTGATTAAAATCTGTGTTTATGTTGTTAGTAAATGTGTGAATTTAATTTGGTAATTATATTTATGTGAAAATAAGTAATTGGCACATTAGTCCCTGTTTTGGGACCTAGAAGTAATTATAGGAAAGGTTTTGGAGGGAAAGAAAATAAAATAAATATTTTTCAAAAACTGACCAAAATACTCGAGTATTTCTGAAAAGACTCGAGTGTTCTGGTCAGAGTTGCACGAGTTAATGCGTTTTGGTGAGTCACCACCAACGATTCTCTACCGTTGACACGAAAACACCCTCCACAAGACGTCCCTCTACTCGTGTCGAGTTGCATGAACCTCTGAGTCCACTATAAATTCCCAGGAGTTGATCAATTCGAGCTTCATTTGCAAGTTTGAAGCTGGAATTCGGGTGTTAGGGTTCCAAACTTCTCCCAATCGATTCTCCTTTTCTGTGTCGAGTTGAGTCATAAATTATACACCAATAAAAAGCTCACATCACGAGCTTTGTATAGACACGAAGATTGTGAGCTGAGAGTTCGTAGATTGGAATAATCGAAGCTTGGAAGTTGGAGTCCGTTTGCTGTCATCTAGTTTTGGAGCTTACTTTGATCTTCAATTTTGGTAAGCTCACGCATCCTCTGAGTCTCAAACTTGTTTCTCTAGTTAGTATGCGTTGCATAGAATCTAGGGTGACTAATTTCCCCAATTCTTATTGCTGTTTCATGTGTCAACGAATTCAATTTTGGTGGTCCACTCAAACTGCTCTGCATGTTGGTGCTTGAAGTGGTTTCTGTGATTGGGGAGCTTTTCTTTCAAAATTTTCTGTCGGTACACGTCTGAGAGGTAAGGGGAAAGCTTTCTATTCACTAGATAGAGTTTAAATTACATGAATTTGATTAGAGAGCCACCAAGAGGCTCTAAGGGCTTAGTTTGAATAGGGAAATTGGTTTGGAGACCAATCTGTGCTCTAAAGTTGTTTTGAGCAAGATTTATATGTTGCATGCAAGCTATTTGGAACTTAAAATCATGAGTATTCTGTGTATTATGCAAATTGGTATGTTGAGTTGTGGATTTTGTAGTTTTATGCATAATCTTGGGAATCTCTATTAATTCTGTAATTTGATGTGTTCTAAGTGCTTGAACATGTTTAATATATGTTATATGAACTCTGTTGATCATTTGATTGGATTAGAAATGGTTAGAATTGAAAATGGTATGTAAAAAACCAAATTTCCAGTCTGTTCTGTCTAAAAAGACTTGAGTACTTAGCTCGATACTCGAGTATTTCGTGATGCACCAGTGTGTCTTTTTGGACCAACACTCGAGTATCAAATCTAGGACTCGAGTATTAACTAGATGTTACAAGAGTATTTTATGATGAACCACTCGAGTAATGTATGAACTAATCGAGTATTCTGGGTTGATGAACGACTCGAGTATTTCATGAACTACTCGAGTATTTTTAAAAGACCTGAAACCTGGCTTTTGTGGAAAAGTATGAACGACTCGAGTAGCTATGAACTACTCGAGTAATCTGGAAAGACTGAAGAACTACTCGAGTATTATGAAGAACACTCGAGTATTTTTGCCCAGAAAATTAAGAATGCCATTTTAAATTCTGAATCATTCTGGTAATGCTTAAATGATAATAATCCAAGTGATCTAAGACTTAAAAGTAATTGATTGATGATGGTATTAAACTAATGAATTAATAATGTAAGATATTATTAATTGAGATAATCAATACTTTTAAGTTAAGAATTTGCATTCATCCTGGAGTTTGGTTGTTAGATCGTTTCTCATGTTATGATAACATGAGGAGGGCCTCAGGGAGTGCCAATTGACGGCTTGCTTGATGACACATTATGGTTGACGATGTGGCCAACGAAAGAGAGATGTTGATGATATGGTTATTCCGTTAAGACGACGAGACGTTGCTCGAGGAGCACGTTATGTACCATTTCCAAGCTTGTCGTGTACATTCTAGGGTGAATGTACGAATGTTGTACACCTAGGAGTACAACGCACTGTTTAGTGCTGATATGAAGTAAAGGATGGAAGTTAGAGAGTGACATAGATTGATGGAGTGAGGATTGAGAGCTAGACTCATACATCATGCCACTCATTTAATCTAAAATTGATAAATGAAAATAAGTATGAGCATCTTACTTGCATTAAATACTTGCTAAGTGCTAAATGTGGTTGATCGAGGCCGTACCCGATACAAATAAAAACAGTTTAAGTATAGTACTAGGAAGTGACTCCTAGGTCGTCTCCCAAGGAATATCTTATCAAGCAAAAGGTCGAACACATAGTATGCATAGAAAACAGGGGGGGTTTTGTATTGAATAATTGAAATCAAAACAGAATTAAATCAAAATGAAGTAACAGATAAGGAAAAGCGGATAAACCCCTTTGGCTCGCGTTCACAACTCTATCATCGGTCACAAAGATCAATTTCTTTCCTCTTCACTGTCCAACTCGTGAGAACTAAATACTAAGCGAAAATTCAATTCTCACCCCAAAACCCAAACCTCTAATTAAGCATTAAATGCCAAAGCATGGAGTTTTTACGAGTTTGCATAAATTAAGCATTCATACACATGGATTATCTCTATAGAATGGAACTAAGCGAACCATAACATATCAATAAGCATGAAAACAGTGAATAAAAACGAAATAGCATTAAGAACAAAACCTCAAGAGTATGTGATACATTACCAAAGGGATTTAACCTATGAGTTTAGCCTTCCATGAAGAAAAATACCAAAAACGTGTAGAAAGGGAAGAGAGAGAAACCCTAGCAGCCACCACAAGCTTGGAGAGCAAAACTAAGCCTTCTCTAAGAGAGAGAATGTAAAAAACGTGGGAATGATTAGTGGCTGCTAGGGTTACACGAAATTGGCTTATTAAATCACAAAACAGGCCTAAATCATGGGCCCAAATCCTAAGGAAAGCTTATCTCTAAATTAAATCTAAAAATATCCTATAGATAAAATCTAAATCTTAAAAGATATAAACTAAATCTCAACTAATCCTAAAGATAGATTACAATCTTCACTTCATCATATATCTTCTCTTCCAAAATTAAATCTTCACTCCCAAAATGTCCAAAAAACCCTTGTGCCAAATATGACCTGAAAATAGAAATAGAATTAATTAGGCTAAATAATCCCAAATTAAACAATATTCAGAATATTAGTCCAATAAACTCTAAATCACTAAATCAAGCTAAACAATGTCAAATGGGCAACAAGTATCAATAATAGGAGTAAAATAATGCAAGGAATAATGGGAAATAAAATGCTCATCAAACACCCCCACACTTATCCTTTTGCACTCCTGGGCAAAACTAAGAATTAGGACTGAGAAGATCAATATGCACCAAAGTGAATCATGCAACAAGATTAATACAACTAATGAATGCAAACCTAAGAGATTACATACTTCACAATGAATTCTAGGAAATGCAAAGAAATGGGCAAAATCGGGCACACGAAGAAAATAAGGACCAAAGAATCAAGACATCCATGAACATCATCCAATTATTTCAAATATGCAAAGAAAACCAATGACATCAAGAGGGTAGTCACAAAGATGATAGAAACTCACAAGGATCACTCAAAAGTGTTTACGCTCAAGTGTTTAAGGTTAATCAGTGTATACACTCAAGGCACATCATGAAAAACAAACACAACCATAAGCTTGACAAGCCTCTAACATCAACAATCAACACACATGCACATTAAGATCAAAAGGTCATTTCAGGGCTGTAATGGGGCCAAGGACAAGGTTGGATAAAATATGGGAAATGTAGCTAAAACCAAGGGAATAGAGGAGCAATGGGGAATAAGTAAAAAATAAGCACAAACCACCCCAGAATGAAATGATAAACATAACATCAACCTCTAATTCCAATCCTCTATGCCTCAATCAACCTTTTATTCTATTTTTTCTTTCTTTTCCATTTTCTTTTTTCTCTTTTTTTTTCTCTTTTTTTTCTTATATATATATATATATATAATATTTTTTTTTGCATTGGAGAACTTCATGAACGAAAGGGAAGAAGAAACAACAAAAATGGCATAATGGGATAAAGCCATAATTACATCACCGACCATAGAGGCAAAACCCAGAACTCACAAGAGATGAAGAACAAAGCACCCTCGCTTACTTAATACCCATTCCCAAAACAATTCCAAAGCTCCAACATTCCCTAAGGTTGGGACAATCATGGTTTTTCAGTCATAGGCTTGTAATGAGCTAAAGAACAAAGAAAAGGGATATAAAGGCTCAAAGGGGCTATCAAAGGATAAATTCATTCAAGGTAGGCTCATATGGCTAGTGGCTTATTCAAGAAAAACAATGCCTAAATCATTTCAAAATGTGCATGGAAATATCAAGTATCAACAAGAGTCAAGTCAAGTTCTAGAGTGCAAGTAATCCAGAGTGCAATCACACATGAAAGAAAATTAGGTGGCATATATAGCAATCCACCCACAATTAAGGCTCAAATCCTCATAAAAGGGACAATTCTATCACAGTGTTACCACCTCTTAATTATCAAAAGCAACTTTACACACAGAAATGCATGAATTCAGACACAAGATGCCAAGACTCTACTAAAATGAAGCAAAAACATGCAAGAAAATGCCCAAAACTTAGCAAAACCTAAAAAAATCAAAGCAAAAATATGCAACCTAAACTACTCTCCCCCCACACTTAAATCACACATTGTCCTCAATGTAAAACAACCAGAAAATCCAGACAGACATACCAGCTAGCAGATATAGACAAGTGCAATAAAAAGAGTAAGGAAGGAGAAAAGAAGACTCCCTAAGTCATGGTGGGTCAAAAGTGGGGTCGACCAATGAGGCCTCCTCCACAGGTGCATCATCCAAAGAAGGGGTGGTGAGGAAGGGCTTGAGTCGATGTCCATTAACCTTGAAGCTCTTGTCCGTGGACTCACTCTTGATCTCCACAGTGCCATAAGGAAACACCTGAGTGACAATAAATGGTCCAATCCACTTGGAGCGGAGCTTTCCACTCATGAGTCCTAGCCATGAGTTGTAGAGCAACACTTTTTGACCAACCAAGAACTCCTTTCTGGAAATTGAGCTATCATGGAGCTTCTTGGTCTTCTCTTTGTAGAACTTGGAGTTCTCATAGGCCTCCAAACGGATCTCATCTAGCTCACTCAACTGCAGCTTCCTCTCCTCACCCGCTTGATCAAGAGCTAAGTTACATTGCTTCACAGCCCAATATGCACGGTGCTCTATTTCCACAGGCAGGTGGCATGCCTTACCAAAGACAACCCGATAAGGTGACATCCCTATGGGTGCCTTGTAAGCAGTCCGATGGCCCCATAGAGCATCCTCCAATCGTGTGCTCCAATCCTTTCTATTAGGCTTCACCATCTTCTCCAAAATCCGCTTGATCTCTCTGTTTGAAATCTCAGCTTGCCCATTGGTTTGGAGGTGATATGGTGTAGAAACTTTGTGCACAACCCCATACTTCTTGATCAAAGCTTGCATGGATCCATTGCAGAAGTGTGTGCCTTGATCACTGACTATGGCTCTAGGTATACCAAACCTGCAAAGGATATTAGACCTGACAAAATCTACAACAACTTGAGCATCATTAGTCCTGGTGGCCTTAGCTTCCACCCATTTGGATACATAATCCACAGCAAGTAAGATATAATAAAAACCAAAAGAAACAGGAAAGGGGCCCATGAAATCTATACCCCAGACATCAAACACCTCACAGAACAACATAGGTTGTTGCGGCATCTGTTGCCTCCAAGATAGGGCACCTCCTGCTCTTTGACATTGCTCACATGAGCTGCAGATGTGGCTTGCATCCTTGAAGATGGTAGGCCAATAAAATCCAGAATCCAGCACCTTACGTGTTGTCCTTTTAGTGCCAAGGTGGCCTCCAACTGGTGAAGCATGGCAAAACTGGAGAACCGATTGGATCTCATAATCTGGAATGCACCTGCGAATGACCTGATCACTGCAAAAATGCCACAAATAGGGGTCTTCCCATACATAATACTTGGCATCGCTCTTAAGTTTGTCTCTTTGAGCCTTGGATGCCAAGGGTGGAAAAACAGATGCAACTAGATAATTTACAATATCAACAAACCAAGGAGTAAGGGAATGGGATGTGAAACATGCAAAGCTAAGAGCTGCTCATCCGGGAAGTCATCCCGGATAGGAAATGCATCCTCCTCTCTCTCTATTCTGCTCAAGTGGTCTGCGACAAGGTTATGTGCACCACTCCGATCCTGAATCTCAAGATCAAACTCCTGGAGGAGCAACATCCACCTAATCAACCTAGGTTTGGAATCTGTCTTTTTCAAAAGATACTTCAAAGCAGCATGATCAGTATACACTACAACCTTAGAACCTAACAGATATGATCTAAACTTATCAAGTGCAAAGACAATGGCTAACAGCTCTTTTTCAGTTGTGGTGTAATTAACTTGTGCTGAATCTAAAGTCCTAGATGCATAATAGATCACATGAGACAGCTTACCAACCCTTTGGGAGAGAACTGCTCCCAAAGCATAATTCGAGGCATCGATCATGAGCTCAAATGGGAGGGTCCAGTCAGGTGGTTGGATGATGGGAGCGGTGGTGAGTGCTCTCTTTAGCTCATCAAATGCCTTCTTGCATTGGTCTCCAAACTCAAATGCGGTATCCTTTTGAAGCAAGTTGGATAGTGGAAGGGCTATCTTGCTAAAGTTCTGAATAAACCTGCGATAGAAACCTGCATGGCCAAGAAAAGAACGCAACTCTCGCACGCAAGAGGGGTAAGGCAAATGTGATATTACATGCAGCTTAGCAGGGTCAACTTCTATGCCTTATGCGAAATAATGTGCCCTAAGACTATACCTTGTTCTACCATAAAGTGACATTTTTCAAAATTCAAGACAAGGTTAGTCTCAATGCATCTATTAAGCACCTTAGACAAACTATCAAGACATGCATCAAAAGAGGAACCATATACACTAAAATCATCCATGAAGACCTCTATGCAATGCTCAAGTAAGTCATTAAAAATACTCATCATACATCTTTGAAAAGTGCCAGGAGCATTGCATAGGCCAAAAGGCATCTTCCTATAAGCAAATGTACCAAAAGGACAGGTAAATGTGGTCTTATGTTGGTCCTCTGGTGCAATACAGATTTAAAAATAACCAGAGAAACCATCTAAGAAGCAATAGTGAGATTTACCTGCCAGGCGCTCCAACATCTGATCAATGAAGGGAAGAGGAAAGTGATCCTTGCGGGTCGCCTGGTTGAGCTTCCTATAGTCAATGCAGACTCTCCAACTATTCTGCACTCTAGTGGGAATCAGCTCATCCTTCTCATTTTTGACAACTGTCACCCCAGACTTCTTGGGAACTACTTGAACCGGGCTTACCCAAGTGCTGTCTGAAATGGGGTAGATAATACCAGCTTGCAGCAGCTTGGTGACCTCTTTCTTCACCACATCAAGAATCTGGGGGTTCAACCGTCTCTGGGGTTGTCTCACTGGTTTAGCCCCATCCTCCAATAAAATCCGATGCATGCACATGGAGGGGCTAATACCAGGTATGTCTACCAAAGTCCATCCTATTGCCCTTTTGTTTGCTCTAATCACATCCAACAGCTGCTTCTCTTGATCAACAGAAAGGGAGGTAGAGATGATCACTGGAAGTTTCTTCTCATCCTCCAAATAAGCATATTTGAGATGAGGAGGAAGGGGCTTCAGGTCCAATAAAGGTGCCAGCATCACAGATGGAACTAAAGGAGCAGCAGAATTGGATTCTGCCGCCTGCACCTGAACAAATGGATTACACTCATGCATAATAGAAATGGGGTTAGCATGATCTGAATCTATATCATATGAATCAACAGATGCAGTAGCAGAATTTAAAAACTGGTCAATTTCAATGCATGCAGTGCACATTTCGGAATCAGAACATGCAGAACAAGTAAATGAGCTAGTGAAAGATGGCAAATCATAATCATGCAAAAAGTCTAGAACATGCTCATCAATCAGATCATCAAGCAAGTCAACATGAAAGACAGAGTGGTCATCAGAAAAATGTTTCATAGCATCAAAAATATTGAATCGAACCACTCTGTCATCAAATTCCATTGAAAGTGTACCTGCATGCACATCAATCTTGGTTCGGGCTGTTTTTAAAAATGGTCTCCCTAATATGATAGGGACAGCACTACGAGAGGTGTCCTCTTCCATATCAAGAATGTAAAAATCAGCAGGAAAGATAAGTTCACCAACCCGAACCAAGACATCCTCTATCAAACCTGCGGGGTAGGCAGTAGATCTATTTGCCAAATGGATAACCACACCCGTAGGTTGAAGAGGTCCAAGTGAAAGAGACTTGAAAACAGACATAGGCATAACATTAATAGATGCTCCTAAATCTAGCAAAGCATTCTCAAATTTAGTATTACCTATGATACAAGGCACAGAGAAAGTTCCAGGATCCTTACACTTTTCAGGAATATGAGGGACGGGTTTACCTATAAGAGCAGAGACATTTCTTCCCATGTTGATCCTCTCATTGCCCTTGAGCTTCCGTTTGTGTGTGCATAGATCCTTCAAGAACTTTGCATACCTTGGAATCTGCTTGATTGCATCAAGAAGGGGTATGTTGACTTCCACCTTCCTGAATGTGTCAAGTATCTCTTTGTCAATCTCTTCCATTTTCTTGCTTTGAGTTACCCCCCTTGGTGGGAAAGGAAGATGAATGGGGGGTGGTTGTTGGGCAGCAGCAGGTGTTGTGCTTGTGGAAGGCTGAGTTGGATGAGATTTTTTGTACTTGTGTGCTCACTCTCCTCGACCATTTGGCTCTTCTTGTTTGGTGAAACTAGATCATCTTTGTTGAGGTCAGATTCTGGGGTGGGTGTGACAATCTGCTTCCCTGACCTTAGACTAATGGCACTCACATTCTGGTTTGGATTGATCACTGTTTGGGATGGCAACTTGTTAGAATTCTGAGATTGCATAGTGTTGATTGCTGTTGCCATTTGTCCCATCTGATTGGTCAAAGATTGAATGGAGGCCTCTTGCCTTTGAATGGATGCTCTAGTTTCCTGTTGGAATTGGAGATTTTGCATGGTCATCTGTTTCATCAGCTCTTCCAATGAAGGTTGCTGCTCAGTACTAGGAGCTGGTGGTGCAGAATTAGCCAGTTGTTGCTGCTGTTGTTGTCTCTGTTTCTGGACTGGAGGAGGTACATAAGGTGGTCTGGAATTGTTCTGAAATTGAACCTGTGAAGGTTGCTGCTGATCAGACCATCTCAGGTTGGGATGGTTCCTCCAACCAGGGTTGTATCTATTGGTAGAGAGATCAAAGTTCTGTGGCTGCTGGTTTCTACTGTTGAAGATGTTGGCGCCATATGCCTCAGGTTGGTCAGCACCAGTCGTTGGTTGCTGCTGCAAAGAAGGGCATGCATCTGTGGGGTGCTCAGTGGATGTGCATATGCCACACAATCTAGCAGGCAGAGACAATTTCTTCTGGTTGATGGCCAATTGAGTGACCAAAGTTGTAAGTGAATCTATCTTCTGTTCAAGCTTCTCAACCTTACCAGAACTTGTGCCAACATCATTCACTCCTCTCACTACGATTGCATCACTGTTGCCCCTTGCATGGAATTGCTGACAATTGGAAGCCATCTTCTCAATCTTGGCTCTGGCTTCTAAAGGTGTCATGTCTCCTAGGGCACCACCACTTGCAGCATCAAGCATGTTTCTCTCCATGAGGTTGAGACCTTCATAGAAATATTGAATAAGCAGCTGCTCTGAGATCTGATGGTGGGGGCAGCTCGCACACAGTCTCTTGAATCTCTCCCAATACTCGTAGAGACTTTCTCCACTTTGTTGCCTGATGCCTGATATATCCTTTCGGATTGTTGTTGTTCTGCATGCAGGGAAGAATTTCTCCAAAAATTCCCTCTTCAGGTCATCCCAGCCTGTGATAGAACCAGGGGCCAGATCGTACAACCAGTCCTTGGCTAGCCCCTCTAGGGAGTGTGGGAATGCCTTAAGATAAACATGATCCTCTTGCACATCACGTGGTTTCATAGTACCACACACGATGTGGAACTGCTTGAGATGTTTATGAGGATCCTCACCTGCAAGACCATTAAACTTGGGCAACAAATGAATTAGTCCAGACCTTAGCTCATACGGGTCATCGGGATACTGGATGCACAAATCTTCAATAGTGAAATCAGGTGCAGCCAGCTCCTTCAATGTCCTCTCACGTGGTGGAGGTTGAGCCATATTTTCAGAATGATCAGAATAAGAATCAGAATAAAAATCAGAGTTTACAGGAATAGAAGAAAAAGAAGCAGACTCATTATGTAAAGACTCAATAGACTCACTACCTATGGACTGGTTCCTATTTTGTCTAACTAATCTATGATATGTTCTATCAATTTCAGGGTTGTATGAATGCAAGTAACTTGGGTTGCCCCTAGTCATGTACTGAACAGAACACCATGAAGCATAGCAAACTGTCACAGATATGCATGACCAAAATAGGCAACAAATTTTTTTTATTTTTCAAAAATTTTTTATTTATTTTTTTAGAACCCTAAATTCATGAAAACATATCACAGAAAGTTTGAGGACAAAAATCAAAAGGAAACCAAGTCAAACAATTAAATCAGAGACCAAAAACTAAGAAAATAAAACTTGTAAAATAAAAAAGAAATAGTAAAACGCCTTTTTCAGGGTCCAGATGAAGGATTTTTACAACAAAATCTTAAAAATCAGATTATTCAGAAAATTCCCTTCGTTTTGATATAAAATTCGTCAAATTCCGAGTTACGGATCAAAAGTTGCGACGATTTGAAGAAAGTGCTGCTAAAACTTGGAAAATTTTTCTGGAACTCACAACCAGTGATGACCTGAGTGATCGTGGTGCCTCAAAACCTTTTTATATGATAAAAATAGTGTGGATATAAATTTTCGTGCAAAAATTCCACCCACAACTATGTGAACTAGCAACCACAGAATCAATCAAATACATTAATTGCAACAAACTAGCAAAACAGTAAACAGTGCAACTTCAACCAGTTATCAGAATTGACTACTAGACCCTAAATCAGACACGACACACTATAATAACTATACTAACTACGACACTAACTAACTACTAATGACCTTTGGCAAGAACCGATATTCGCCGGCAACGGCGCCAAATTTGATCGAGGCCGTACCCGATACAAATAAAAACAGTTTAAGTATAGTACTAGCAAGTGACTCCTAGGTCGTCTCCCAAGGAATATCTTATCAAGCAAAAGGTCGAACACATAGTATGCATAGAAAACAGGGGGGTTTTGTATTGAATAATTGAAATCAAAACAGAATTAAATCAAAACGAAGTAACAGATAAGGAAAAGCGGATAAACCCCTTTGGCTCGCGTTCACAACTCTATCATCGGTCACAAAAGATCAATTTCTTTCCTCTTCACTGTCCAACTCGTGAGAACTAAATACTAAGCGAAAATTCAATTCTCACCCCAAAACCCAAACCTCTAATTAAGCATTAAAAGCCAAAGCATGGAGTTTTTACGAGTTTGCATAAATTAAGCATTCATACACATGGATTATCTCTATAGAATGGAACTAAGCAAACCATAACATATCAATAAGCATGAAAACAGTGAATAAAAACGAAATAGCATTAAGAACAAAACCTCAAGAGTATGTGATACATTACCAAAGGGATTTAACCTAAGAGTTTAGCCTTCCATGAAGAAAAATACCAAAAACGTGTAGAAAGGGAAGAGAGAGAAACCCTAGCAGCCACCACAAGCTTGGAGAGAAAAACTAAGCCTTCTCTAAGAGAGAGAATGTAAAAAACGTGGGAATGATTAGTGGCTGCTAGGGTTACACGAAATTGGCTTATTAAATCACAAAACGGGCCTAAATCATGGGCCCAAATCCTAAGGAAAGCTTATCACTAAATTAAATCTAAAAATATCCTATAGATAAAATCTAAATCTCAACTAATCCTAAAGATAGATTACAATCTTCACTTCATCATATATCTTCTCTTCCAAAATTAAATCTTCACTCCCAAAATGTCCAAAAAACCCTTGTGCCAAATATGACCTGAAAATAGAAATAGAATTAATTAGGCTAAATAATCCCAAATTAAACAATATTCAGAATATTAGTCCAATAAACTCTAAATCACTAAATCAAGCTAAACAATGTCAAATGGGCAACAAGTATCAATAATAGGAGTAAAATAATGCAAGGAATAATGGGAAATAAAATGCTCATCAGTGGTTGTTGATTATTGCTGCATATCTACATACTTACACGATGCATTTATTTATGCTCTATTTATTATGTGTGTAGAATTGCTTATCCCTGTGCCCTTGTAGGTGATGTCACGTTACATCGCTTGCATCGAGATCCTTCCACTTCTTAGTGGCATATGGATCTACGAGGATCACCGAGCGATATTTGAGGGTGAGGTAGAGGTTACCTTCTATCACCCCAACCCGCTGATCCGGTTTCGTCCTCGTAGGTTTAGGATCCCCATCATATACACTATGCACGTACCACCCTTTTACACTTACCATGGACCACCTCCCACACGACCAGCTCGCTCATATCACAGTTTTCGATTTTGACCTACCCGCTCACACCCTTTTTCATCTAGAGTCATCCGTGAGGAGACTCCCCTATCTGATCCGAGGAGCCCTGTTAGGGTCTCGCCATCACTGGACCCTGTACCCAGTGGTAGGGTACCCATTCCTTCGGATGAGATAGAGGAGGACCCTGTGGAGGACGAGAGCGGAGGCGAGCCTTTCGTTCACTCTACCGGGAGTCAGTGGAGGGACGACGATCCCTAGGTATGTGCATAAGGTAAATGATGAGGATCAGGGATCCGGTGTGATGGATGTTGTGGAGGAGATGCTGCTGCTGATGGGTTGATGATGACTACTGCTGCTACTTGGAGATTTCTAGTACTACTACTACTGCTTTTTATGTTCCATGATCAACTTCAGAGTCTTTATTTTTGATATGTAGATATTGTATATAGCTTTTGAGAACTCTGGAGTGATGATCTATTTTGGTATGACAGTTTTATGGACTTGTACTGGAATTTGGAGACCATCACTTGGACTATGTATTTCATTACCTATATATATATATATATATATATATATATATATATATATATATATCTTATGTTCATATTACAACTTGTGCATAGTCCTACTATTTCCGCTTACTCTGATAAAGATATTTAAAGAGTTCAGCTACGATATTAAAAAATGGTATCAGTTGCGAAAAACAAAAGAGTGGATAACATCACTGAAGTTTTTACTGCGTAAATACAATTTCTAAGAATAGATGCTATCTAGATTGTGAAAAGATTTTCTTGTCTTAGAATATGCCGAATTCAGTATAATGTTTTAAATGATATAAAATCTAATCTCTAAGAATTCCATATTTTGGTTTGTGCACCTGCTTCTTTTAGAAAATGAAAAGGGAAAATTTAAGCCCTGTATTTTCTAACACTAAACAAGTCCATAGTATTTGAGTAATAGTTTATTTATTACTCTAATTTCTAGTATTATAATGTGGGTGTCACATTGAGTGGTATCAGAGCAAAAGTCAGATCCTGTAGTAGTTGAAGTAGTCCCAGAAATGTAGTCATCAACATCAAGCAGGTATCCACAGGGCATACTTATTGTTTTGAATGATAGTATCTTGCTTGATTTGAGAAATTGTTACAATTGAATGTTTTGTTTGAGGTTATGGTTATAGCCTTAGTATAGGTGGTGTGATAAATGTTTCTTTAGTTCATCATATGTGACCATAAGTCCATAGCGCAGGTCTATTATGACAACTAGAAACCAAAATCATACTTACGTGATGTTAGAGAGAATCACCGCTGTGTTGGAGTCTATGCTGCAACGGCAACAACAACAATCTCAGCAACCACCGCAACCGGTTAATCCACCTCGTCAGTGTAATGTTGGTAATACCCAGGATAAGAGTTTGACAGATTTTAGGAGTTATAATCCACCCAAGTTTGAAGGAGGATTTAAACCTGAGGAGGCTAATAAGTGGATTCATACCATGGATAAAATCTTCAGAACATTAGATTGCACGGAAGCTCAGAAGGTGGAGTATGCAGTCTATATGTTGGAAGATGAGGCTGAGAATTGGTGGAATCATACGGTTCAACTCCTGCATTATGAAGGAAGAGATGTTAACTAGGGAGTGTTAATGGAGAAGTTTCTCAACAAATACTTCCCAGAGGATTTGAGGAGAAAGAAGGAAGTGGAGTTCTTGCAACTGAAGCAAGGAGACATGAGTGTGGGTGAGTATGCAGCCAAGTTCGAAGAATTGATGAAATACTCTCCATATTACCAGAACAATCCAGATGAAAGGAGCAAATGTATCAAGTTCGAAGGAGGCTTAAGGCCTAAACTGAAATCTATTTTCAGTTATCAAAGGATCCAAAGTTTTCCTGCACTAGTGGATATGTGTAGGATGTATGAGGATGACAAGAAGGCAGAAGGATTGCAAGCACTAGTGAAGAAAGATAGTCAGAATTATGGACCTCAGAGACGCAAAGGTTTCAACAATCGAGGCAAAGGACCACATGATCGCCGAGGGAGAGGGAAAGGCAAAGGAAAGGTTGAAGATAGTGATGGAAGGAATTTCCGGAGTGAGGCTCTGTAGTGTCCCGGTATTGATGGAACACCACGATGTGTGTTTGGGGTTGTTGCAGCTGACGAGGGTGACCCCGATCCTACGTACCCCCAGTGATAAGGGGATCAAGCCACACGTAGTTCTTGAGAGTAGGGATGAGAGAACATACCTTAGCCCCTATAGCATGGCGATACTTATAGGGGAAGTTGTGTTGTGGTGCCTTATGGGCCTGTTAGGCCTAGTAGGGCTGACATGGCTCTTAGAGGATAAGAAGGATGAGTTATTCACCCTTATCCTATACTAGAGAGCTCATGCTTATCCTGTAGCGGTAGGATTTATTATTGGTTAACCCTACAAGCCCCCCAAGCTCGTATAGGCTCGAAGAGCCTGTGCTGAGCTTCTGAGAGTTGGTGGTGATAAAAAATTGTTTGCAGGCGTGGTCTTCCGCTCGGAAGAGTGTTGCGGATGGTTGATAGTGCTCTTTTGTGCTCGGATGATGAAACTGAACGAGTACCCCGATCTCGAACCGAGTTCCCGCGGGGGGATCCACCACAAGCTCGGTGAGGCTCATCTCGAACCGAGTACAAGCTCGGTGAGGCTCATCTCGAACCGAGTACAAGCTCGGTGAGGCAAGCTCGGTGAGGAACATCTCGAACCGAGTACAAGCTCGGTGAGGCTCATCTCGAACCGAGTGCAAGCTCGGTGAGGTACATCTGGAACCGAGTACAAGCTCGGTGAGGTACATCTCGAACCGAGTACAAGCTCGGTGAGGCAAGCTCGGTGAGGAACATCTCTAACCGAGTACAAGCTCGGTGAGGCTCATCTCGAACCGAGTGCAAGCTCGGTGAGGTACATCTCGAACCGAGTTCCCGCGGGGGATCCGCCACAGGCTTGGTGAGGCTCATCTCGAACCGAGTACAAGCTCGGTGAGGAACATCTCGAACCGAGTTCCCGCGGGGGGATCCGCCACAGGCTCGGTGAGGCTCATCTCTAACCGAGTACAAGCTCGGTGAGGAACATCTCGAACCGAGTTCCCACGGGGGGATCCGCCATAGGCTCGGTGAGGCTCATCTCGAACCGAGTACAAGCTCGGTGAGGAACATCTCGAACCGAGTCCCCGCGGGGGGAGTTCCAAAATGGATTTGGGGATGCTCCGAGATGAAGGTGATGAAGTTATGAGTGTAGTCAAAGTCGAATTGGACTATTGTTTTAAAAGTCACGTCATTTTTAAGGAGACATCCTTTTATGCGCTTGCCATGGTGAAAGCCGAAAGGCTTGTACCAATGTATGCTGGCACGACTCAAACTGTTATTTGAGTTCGAGGTGGGACAAGATTATCACCAATTGGACCGTAACGTTTACGAGGGATTGCTGTCGGAATGACAACCTTAGCCGAGGTGTATTCCTCGATCCGCGATGTATTGAGCCATATATGAGCCGAGAGGCTTTGAGCCGAGAGGTTAAGCCAAGCTATCGGGTCGCAATCCTCGTTTCCACTTGTAGCCTCGCCGATCTGGCCGGCTAACCGAGATCGTGGGCAAGTGCGTAAGAACATGATCAGGAGTGAGTTTAACATATGTCCTTAATAAGGATGGTAAATGATCAATTTGGTGCCTCCTGGGACGTGGTGGTCCTCTTTGGCACGACATTTGATCTCGAGTAACTTATGCATCATATAATACCAGTAAAGGTCGGCCAATGTCAGCTACGTATATGCCTCATCACATACTAGTCCCCTACTCGGTAAAGCCTGAAAAGGCTTGTGTCGAGTTCATAAGGTCTGTGAAACGCTCGGGATCAAAGTGGGCCTCGGACTCGGTATAGGTTCGAAAGCTCGGTGAGAGGTTCCAAAGATGTGGTGCGAAGGCACCCAAATATTGTCGGAGCATCTGCTGCTCAGGGCTTTACAGTTCTTCTCGGATTATTTTAAAGAGTCAGAGTCCATTCTACCTGCCGAGCAGTAAGCTTCATGGCCGAATAAGGTCACTCGAGTGGAAGTCATCGAAAGTTTATCGAGCTGATGAAGCGGCCGAGGATGCCGAGAAGGGAAAGAATGAAGCCGAGGAAGCAAGAACAGGTAGAGAAGCCACGGACGACCGTTTCCCTTGTCGTAACTGTTTAGTCAACTTCAATTGTTGAACCCCTCTTGAATCCGAGTAATTAGGGCGAAGGCAAGCTGATCGATCATAATAATAAAGTTGAAGCAAACCTTTACTCCATTGCATAACCAACCCCCTTACTCGCTAAAGCCTGAAGAGGCTTGTGCCGAGTTAAGAAGTCCTTTAAGGTGTGATAGTCGTTTTCCGCCAATTAGATCGTGTTCATCCAAGCCTCTTTGAGAGACTGTCGGATTTAGATCTGTGTAGGCGAACGCTGAGCGAAGGTTGAATATTTGCGAGTTGTGGGTGTGGAATTAGCATTGTGTGGTTCCTCGAAGATGCTGGGATCCCACTTAGATCACTGGGTGTTGGCACTGCGGACCATTCTACCATATAGGTAAGGTCGTGATGGTGCGCAAACCAAGGAAAAAATGTTCGGCAAACAGTGTGAAGGACTTGAATTAAGTTGGGTCGTCATACTCGGACTCGGATTAATATAGGTCATCATGCTCGGCAGATCCGACCGTTATGTTTGTACCTTTTTATGATGTATAAAAACAACGATTAGAATATCAAGTAATAGATGATATGTAATGACATTAATTAGCGAAGTATGAATTAATTCACTGTTAATTACGATTATTATCTAAGATAACACATGTCATGTGGTGAGTGATTCAATAATAATGAATATGACAATTAAACCATGAAATTGAAATAATATTAATGGGGTAATGAGAAAGATCCTTCCCTGTTAGTCTTCGTGGTTAGACTATTTCTGAATAATGTTGATATGCCCGACATCCTTTTGGCATTGAGGCCTTTCTTCTTCTATCACTAGAATGTGTGGTTAGCCGGTATTCCTCACCCTTTTTCTTCCAAAACCCCTGTACGCCATTATGGGCAAATCACTGTGTAGCACTTGTGTGAGCAACGCTGGATCCCGAGGAGGGATGTTAACAAGAATGTCTTTTGGCTGTAAGTAATCGTGAGAGGCAAGGGTGTCATGGCAAAGGGTGCAAGGATGTGGCAGGCTTTGGCACGTTGAAGACACTAATATTAGACGCCAATAGTGACTGAGCAGTTTAACACCAATTATTTTTGAGGATATCTTTTGGCGGTCTGAAGCTCGGAATGGGCTTTGTTTAAAAAGGTCACTACTCGAAATGGGCCTTTTAGAGAAGTTGGCTATCATACTCGTACCTCGCATATGTAAACAAAATTAATAATTGGTAATCGTCGTTAAATTGACAATTTATAGCAATCAAACAACAATAATGACAATTATTGGCAAAGATACGATGTATAATATCGGTATAGAGGTAGTATGATTTAGTAATATCACACGTAATAATATAATAATATCGTGACTGAAAAGACAATAGTTAAATATCGTGCAAATAGACAGGATTGGCCATGAAAAGATGCATAATTTCAGGTATATTATGCGCTATAATTGTAATTGAAGGACATTTATAAATATGTCAAAGCATTTAATGACAACAAGTCAAGTGATGAAAGCTTATCCATGAAAAACGACAATGCACAATTGTCGGAAACTGCCTAATGAGCTATTCGAAAGGCAATGTATATCAAATATTATTATCCTATCACGACAGGAAAGACAGACATTTAAAAACATTCAGCAGCAAAGAAATTTGGCTAACAATATGCCACGTATCAGCATGTATAAAAAATCATGAGTATAGTATAAGTGACATGTAAATGAAAATAAAAGAATACATAAAAGCATTAGGAGCATATATCAAAAGCATTGCATCAAGTAAATCAATATTAGCATGTGTTCGAGGTAATCACTTAAAATGCTAAGTAAATAAGAAAGTAATGTAGGAATGAGAATTCCTTCCCTAATTCAGTGTGGCGAGGAATGTCGGGTTGAAGACAATTAGATTGAAGTCTCCTGTCAATCCTTTCCAAGCGGGTTTCGTTGAGTGGTTGACCCGGAACGAGAGACTATTGGGGAACACAATGCGAGGTTTCCACAATCGTCTTATGATTCCAAGGAGAGAAGAGTAGTGCGTGGTTCCCGATGTTCTGAATGTATGAGATACCAATAGGGGACGCTGCCGAGGGTCCGCGCGCAGTTGGCACATGTAATCGAAGCAAGGAACCGTACAGTCTTCTCTACGCTCGGAACACAAGCGCAAAGAGGGAAACTCGGCACGGGGGTCCTTGCCATCATCAATTGTGTTCACTATGCTCGAAAAACGATTTGCCCATTGATGAGAATCTCGGGCCATCATACGTGTACTTCCCTGTTTTGTTGTTGTCGTCCACTTTTTTTTGTTAGGGCCTGTTGAGGCCCTTCTTTTTTTTTGTTAGGGCCTGTTGAGGCCCTTCTTTTTTTTTGTTAGGGCCTGTTGAGGCCCTTTTCTTTTTTTTGTTAGGGCCTGTTGAGGCCTTTTTTTTTGTTAGGGCCTGTTGAGGCCCTTTTTTTTTGTCCTGTTGAGGCCCCCTTTTTTTTTTGTTTGCTAGGGCCTGTTGAGGCCCTTTTCTTTTTTTTTGTTAGGGCATGTTGAGGCCCTTTTTTTTTAGGCGGTTTGGGCCAATGGCCCATTAGGGCTGAAACCCTAATGCAGCCCCTTTGCTGCTGCACGTTGATGCTGGTGCTTGCAAGTGGGTGTGGCGGCGGCGGCTGCGTGCCTGAACCGGGGAGGGTTCTGCGTTCTGCCCCCCGCACCTCAGCCTCCCACCGACGTCATCGTCTCGCCCTCCTTGGAGACTCGATCGCTGCCCCCATCGTGCGAAGGCTCACGGTGCCGTTTACGGCGCTCCCCGATTTGGGAAAGAGCAGCGGCGGTGCTTCGCATGACAAAGGAGAAAGAGATGGCGAGAAGGAGGGAGAGAGAGAGAGAGAACGGCGTGGCGAGAATGAGATGGGAGTGGTGCAAATCGTTCGCCACCGAGAGCTCTAGCAACGCCGTGAGCAGGAGGTGTGAACTCGAGTCAGGTGGCCCCTTTCATCCTCATGCCTGCACGGTTCTGACCATGGAGGCTTGGGTGCGGGTAACGTTCAGTACAGGGCCACCGTGAAAGAGGAGATCGGTGGTGGTGTGCGCTACCGTCGTCGGCGAGGGCCACTATGGGAGAAGATCGCATCGCGTCGGCCTTAATAGTTCTGCGCCGTCACAGTTAGCGAAGTTGTGATGCTCACCGTGATTTGAACATTGTTGGCTAAAATAGAGTGCGGTGGAACACGCTTGACTGAGTTTGACGGTGGCTCACATGATCACACAATAGAAGGAACGAATTATTTGCTTCTCCTTTGCCCCACTGTACACGGCTTTTCCTTTCATGCCTTTGCTCATGGCGGTTTTTTTTTATGGCCGCCTTCATCGTGGAGGCTAATCTGTTTTGTTTTTTTTTGTTTTTGTTTTTTTTAGAAGGTGGCTGGGAATCGAAATTTATCGTTCTCACAGACGGCGCCAATGTAGTGTCCCGGTATTGATGGAACACCACGATGTGTGTTTGGGGTTGTTGCAGCTGACGAGGGTGACCCCGGTCCTACGTACCCCCAGTGATAAGGGGATCAAGCCACACGTAGTTCTTGATAGTAGGGATGAGAGAACATACCTTAGCCCCTATAGCATGGCGATACTTATAGGGGAAGTTGTGTTGTGGTGCCTTATGGGCCTGTTCGACCCAGTAGGGCTGACATGGCTCTTAGAGGATAAGAAGGATGAGTTATTCACCCTTATCCTGTACTAGAGAGCTCATGCTTATCCTGTAGCGGTAGGATTTATTATTGGTTAACCCTACAGGCTCCCTATTGTGACAAGTGCAAGCGTCGCCATTATGGTCGTATCTGTTGGGCGACAAGTGGCTGCTTCAATTGTGGAAAACCGGGACATTTTGCGAAGGACTGCAAGGAACCGGCCAAGACCAATTCGAGAGGGGCAGCTGACAAGCCCGTGGTTCAAGGAAGGGTTTTCACGCTTAGCGGTGTGGAGGCGAGCCAATCCTCTGATCTTGTGCAAGGTAATTACTTGCTAAATGGTCAGCTCTGTAATGTGTTGTTTGATTCCGGTGCAACGCATTCATTTGTTTCATATGAATGTGTAAATCGTTTGAGTTTACCCATATCTGAGTTATCATACACTCTTCAAGTAGAAACCCTTACTAATGCTCTTGTAGTTGTTTTTAGAGCATGTCTTAACTGTTGTGTAGAAGTGTTAGGACAAACCTCTAGGGTAGATTTAATCTGTTTACCCTTATCGGAATTGGATGTGATCTTGGGAATGGATTGGTTAAGCCGAAACCAAGTGATCATTGATTGTGATAGAAAATTAGTGATCTATAGAGACCCAAAACCTTCAGGCTGTATGTGTTTGTTCAACACTGAAGTGGAAGAGAATTGATTTGGGTCTGATATATATATATATCTTTTGGACTTCATTTTACCCTCTTTTACTTTGATTTGGCTTTTTTTCTTAGCAAACTTAGGATCTTTTTATTAGTTTTTAGGAATTTTAGTAGTTGTAGTTTCCCATGAACTTTTTGATCGTTTGTTCAGTGTTTCAGGTGATTTTGGAGCTCAAATGCAAAAATAAATTATGGAATTGAAAAGATCACTTAAAGACCTTGAAGTAGGAAAAAGAACGGAGAAAAACGAAGCCGGAACAGGTCCACGCGCCTGGGGCATCCAGGCGCGTGGATGGGTGCGCCTGGGGCGCGCCAACTGAAGAAACAAAGAAGTAGCAGAGGCGCGCGCCTGAGGCACGACACCGCGTGCGCCTGGGGCGCGCGTACACCAGAAAAAGCCCAATTGGGCCAAAACTTCAGAAATTGATTGGGATTCTACTTAGAGATAGATTGTAATTATAAATTAGTGATTTAGAATTAGGTTAGGCAGCCAACTAGAGGAGAAAACAGAATTTAGATTTGAAGAGGGAGATTGCATTGATTTGGAGCATTTGAAGATTGAAGAATTTGGGGTAATTTGTCTATGAATTTCCCTATTTTGTCTTTTCTTCTTCTTATTTCTATATGTAACTAAAACCCTCGTGTTAGGAACACGGTGAATTTGTATGGCGTAGCTTATTTCAATTTATGATTTAGATTTTCGCTGTTTTTAATTCATGCATTAATTGAGTTTTTATTGCATATATAAACCCGCGCAATTTATGTTATGGATCTCTTAATTTGCAACGAGAGTTGGGATTTTGAATAGGCCATGCAATTAACTGTATAATCAGTTTAGTTATAGAGATATGATTAAATGATTATATGACTTTGTAATTCCCTTGTGCTGAATTTGATATTTTCTTATATTGTAATTTGTTGAGAGATCATGGATTAAGTATTTAGAAAATAAGGGTAATGTTAGAGAGATCTAACTATTGCTATTTGAGAGGAATAATCCATGAATTGAATGATAATTAAAGGGAAATCTAAATTATAATTGAATAAGTGAAACCTACAATGAAACCAACGTTCCTAACCACTTTTCTCCCATTGTTCTCACGTTCTAATTTAATTTTAGCAACTTAGTAGTTTAGTTAATTATTGTTTTCAAATCTGAATTTTTAATTTAAACACTTTTTAGTTTATAGGATTTATTTTTAATTGCATTAAGGTGAAAATTTACTAAAAACACAACTCCTTGTGGGACGATATTCGGTCTTCCATAGACTATATTACTCGTTGACCCAGTCCACTTGCTGGCACATCAACAAGAATGGCCCAAGGATTGAAGAGATTTCCGTTGTCAGAGATTTTCCTGATGTATTCGCTGACGAGATACCTGGTTTGCCACCAAAGAGAGAGATTGAATTTGGAATTGATTTAGTTTCAGGAGCTGGTCCCATTTCTATCGCTCCTTATAGAATGGCACCACCGGAGATGGCTGAGATGAAGAAATAGATTGAAGAGTTGTTGCAGAAGCAGATGATCCGACCAAGCGTGTCACCTTGGGGTGCCCTTGTTTTGTTTGTCAAAAAGAAAGATGGCAGCATGAGGATGTGCATCGACTACCGGCAGTTGAATAAGGTCACAATCAAGAACAAGTATCCTTTACCAAGGATAGATTACCTTATGGATCAAGTTCGTGGGGCTTCAGTATTTTCCAAGATTGATCTGAGATCAGGGTATCATCAGATCAGGATTAGAGAAGAGGATATCTCTAAGACTGCATTTCGATCCCGATATGGGCATTATGAGTATGTTGTGATGCCATTCGGATTGACTAATGCACCAGCTATTTTCATGGACTACATGAATCGAATCTTTAGACCCTATTTAGATTCATTCGTGGTTGTGTTCATTGACGATATCCTTATTTATTCCAAAAGCCCGGAGGAGCATGCTGAACATTTGAGAATAGTGTTGAATGTCCTAAAGGAGAAGCAATTGTACGCCAAACTTGCAAAGTGTGAGTTCTGGCTGGAGGAAGTTAAGTTTTTAGGACATGTGATATCAAACAAGGGAATAGTGGTTGACCCGGCGAAAGTAAGTTCAGTTCTACAATGGGAACAACCGAAGTCGGTCACGGAAGTGAGAAGTTTTCTTGGTTTAGCTGGATACTATAGAAGATTTATAGAAGGTTTCTCGAAGATTGCGCTACCATTGACAAAGCAAACTCGGAAAGACCAACCATTTATATGGGATGAGAAGTGTGAAAGGAGTTTCCGAGAGTTGAAGGAAAGATTGACATCATCTCCTGTGTTGATCTTTGCCTGATCCACAGAAGAATTTCGAGGTGTACTGTGACGCATCGAAACAAGGACTTGGGAGTGTGTTGATACAAGATGGAAAGGTAGTAGCTTATGCCTCGAGACAGCTAAAAGTTCATGAAATGAACTATCCAACTCATGACTTAGAGCTGGCAGCTGTTGTCTTTGCTCTAAAGATTTGGAGGCACTTTCTCTATGGCACTACGTTTCGGGTGTTTAGTGACCATAAGAGTTTAAAGTACCTCTTTGACTAGAAAGAGTTGAACATGAGGCAACGTCGATGGATGGAGTTTTTGAAGGATTATGAGTTTCAGCTTCATTACCATCCTGGAAAAGCGAATGTTGTGGCAGATGCATTGAGTCAAAAAGTAAGGCATATCAGTTCGATGATGGTCAAAGAAGCTACGTTGATAGAGGAATTTAGAGATTTGAGCTTGACGATGCAAGTGGAGCCGACAAGTATCAAGATGGGGATGTTGCAGATTGCTAATGAATTCTTGCAAAGGATTCGAGAGTTGCAACAAGAAGATGATGAGCTTAAGGAAAAGAGGAAGCTTATGGGGGGAAGGCAAAGAGTTAGAATTTCAAGAAGGGAAGGATGGAATTCTTCGCTTTAGAGCAAGGATTTGTGTGCCCGATAATTCAGAAGTAAGAAGAATGATTCTGGTTGAAGCGCATAAGAGCAAGATGAGTATGCATCCGGGAGCTACCAAAATGTATCAGGATTTGAGGAAGATATTTTGGTGACCTGGTTTAAAGAAAGATGTGGCAAGGTACGTAGCGTGTTGTTTGGTGTGTCAGAAGGATAAGGTGGAACACCAAAGGCCAGGAGGAGAATTACTTCCCTTAGAGATTCCGTTATGGAAATGGGATAGTATCTCAATGGATTTCGTGTCTGGATTACCAAGGACAGCTACTGGTCATGATGCAATCTGGGTGATTGTAGATCGCTTGACAAAGTCAGCGCATTTTATTCCAGTTAATATGTGCTACTATTTGGAAAAGCTCACTCTGTTGTATATCAAGGAAGTTGTTCGCCTGCATGGTGGGCCATCAAGTATTGTGTCAGATCGCGATCCAAGGTTTACATCGAAGTTTTGGCAGGATCTACATAAAGCTTTGGGTTCAAGATTGAAGTTGAGTTCTGCATACCATCCTCAGACTGATGGTCAAACGGAGAGGACTATTCAGTCACTGGAGGACATTCTAAGAGCCTGTGTTTTGGAAGGTCAAGGAAATTGGGAACAAATGTTGCCGCTCGTAGAATTTACTTACAACAATAGTTTTCATACTAGCATTGGAATGACACCATTTGAAGCTCTGTATGGGAGAAAGTGTCAGACTCCATTATGCTGGTCTCAAGTGGGGGAGAGTTCTCTTATCGGACCAGATTTTGTACAAGGAACAACTGAGAAGATTAAGATGATACAAGAGAAGATGAAGACTGCTCAAAGCAGACAGAAGAGCTATGCTGATCGGAGGAGGAAACCCTTAGAGTTTGCCGAAGGTGACCATGTTTTCATTAGAATAGTACCAACCAAAGGTGTGAGTAGAGCTTTGAAAACCCAGAAACTATCACTCAAGTTTATTGGTCCTTACCAAATTCTTAAAAAGGTTGGTTCAGTAGCTTATCAAATAGCCCTACCCCCGTCATTAGCTAATCTTCATAATGTGTTTCACGTGTCTCAGTTGAAAAAGTATATTCATGACCCCACCATTGTTCTTAGAATCCAACCTGATGACCTAGAAATACGTGAGAACCTAACCTTTGAAGCCATGCCTATCCGTATTGAAGATCGAAGAGTCAAGAAGCTTAGAGGGAAGGATATTCTTTTGGTCAAGGTTATCTGAATTTTTGGTGATGTGATGGAAGCATCTTGGGAGTTAGAGGATAAGATGCTCAGGACTATCTTGAGTTGTTTGTATAAGTTGAATTTCGGGGACGAAATTCCTTGTAAGTGGGGGAGTAGTGTAACACCCCAAAATTTTAATCCCTGATTAATGAAATATTAATTATAAAGTTTATTATAATTAATTATTTATATTTTTAATCTTTGATTAAAATCTGTGTTTATGTTGTTAGTAAATTGTGAATTTAATTTGGTAATTATATTTATGTGAGAATAAGTAATTTGCACATTAGTCCCTGTTTTGGGACCTAGAAGTAATTATAGGAAAGGTTTTGGAGGGAAAGAAAATAAAATAAATATTTTTCAAAAACTGACCAAAATACTCGAGTACTTCTGAAAAGACTCGAGTGTTCTGGTCAGAGTTGCACGAGTTAGTGCATTTTGGTGAGTCACCACCAACGATTCTCCGCCGTTGACACGAAAACACCCTCCACAACACGTCCCTCTACTCGTGTCGAGCTGCATGAACCTCTAAGTCCACTATAAATTCCGAGGAGTTGATCAATTCGAGCTTCATTTGCAAGTTTGAAGCTGGAATTCGGGTGTTAGGGTTCCAAACTTCTCCCAATCGATTCTCCTTTTCTGTGTCCAGTTGAGTCATAAATTATACACCAATACAAAGTTCACATCACGAGCTTTGTATAGACACCAAGATTGTGAGCTGAGAGTTCGTAGATTGGAAGAATCGAAGCTTGGAAGTTGGAGTTCGTTTGATGTCATCTAGTTCTGGAGCTTACTTTGATCTTCAATTTTGGTAATCTCATGCATCCTCTGAGTCTCAAACTTGTTTCTCTAGTTAGTATGTGTTGCATAGAATCTAGAGAGACTAATTTCCCCAATTCTTATTGTTGTTTCATATGTCAACGAATTCAATTTTGATGCTCCACTCAAACTGCTCTGCATGTTGGTGCTTGAAGTGGTTTCTGTGATTGGGGAGCTTTTCTTTCAAAATTTTCTGTCGGTACACGTCTGAGAGGTAAGGGGAAAGCTTTCTATTCACTAGGTAGAGTTTAAATTACATGAATTTGATTAGAGAGCCACCAAGAGGCTCTAAGGGCTTAGTTTGAATAGGGAAATTGGTTTGGAGACCAATCTGTGCTCTAAAGTTGTTTTGAGCAAGCTTTATATGTTGCATGCAAGCTATTTGGAACTTAAAATCATGAGTATTCTGTGTATTATGCAAATTGGTATGTTGAGTTGTGGATTTTGTAAGTTTTATGCATAATCTTGGGAATCTCCGTTAATTCTGTAATTTGATGTGTTCTTAGTGCTTGAACATGTTTAATATATGTTATATGAACTCTGTTGATCATTGGATTGGATTAGAAATGGTTAGAATTGAAAATGGTATGTAAAAAACCAAATTTTCAGTCTGTTCTGTCTAAAAAGACTTGAGTACTTAGCTCGATACTAGAGTATTTCGTGATGCACCAGTGTGTCTTTTTGCACCAACACTCGAGTATCAAATCCAGGACTCGAGTATTAACTGATGTTGCAAGAGTATTTTCTGATGAACTACTCGAGTAATGCATGAACTACTCGAGTATTCTGGGTTGATGAACGACTCGTGTATTTCATGAACTACTCGAGTATTTCTAAAAGACCTGAAACCTAGCTTTTCTGGAAAAGTATGAACGACTCGAGTAGCTATGAACTACTCGAGTAATCTGGAAAGACTGAAGAACTACTCGAGTATTATGAAGAACACTCGAGTATTTTTGCCCAGAAAATTAAGAATGCCATTTTAAATTCTGAATCATTCTAGTAATGCTTAAATGATGATAATCCAAGTGATCTAAGACTTAAAAGTAATTGATTGATGATGGTATTAAACTAATGAATTAATAATGTGAGATATTATTAATTGAGATAATCAATACTTTTAAGTTAAGAATTTGCATTCATCCTGGAGTTTGGGTGTTAGATTGTTTTTCATGTTATGATAACATGAGGAGGGCCTCTGGGAGTGCCAATTGACGGCTTGCTTGATGACACATTATGGTTGACGATGTGGCCAGCGAAAGAGAGATGCTGATGATATGGTTATTCCGTTAAGACGACGGGACGTTGCTCGAGGAGCACGTTATGTACCATTTCCAAGCTTGTCGTGTACATTCTAGGGTGAATGTATGAATGTTGTACACCTAGGAGTACAACGCACTGTTGAGTGCTGATATGAAGTAAAGGATGGACGTAAGAGAGGGACATAGATTGATGGAGTTATGATTGAGTGCTAGACTCATACATTATGCCACTCATTTAATCTAAAATTGATAAATGAAAATAAGTATGAGCATTTTACTTGCATTAAAAACTTGCTAAGTGCTAAATGTGGTTGTTGATTATTGCTGCATATCTACGTACTTACATGGTGCATTTATTTATGCTCTATTTATTATGTGTGTAGAATTGCTTATCCATGTGCCCTTGTAGGTGATGTCACGTTACATCGTTTGCATCAAGATCCGGCCACTTCCTAGTGGCATATGGATCTACGAGCATCACCGAGCGGTAAATTAATATTAAATATATTTTATAACAAAATTCAGAAAATATTTTTCCTTATCGTTAAATGAGTCTTATTTATTCATAATTATCTTATTGATCTTGTATTCTTTCCATCCTTTATTATCTGTTTTTTTTTTAATCTTGTTCTCATTTATCTGTCTTATTTAAAAGTTTAAGAGTTAATAAATATTATTTTTCATATTAACTCCAATTAGAGTATTGATTTACCTAAGTAGTGAATAAAAAGTAATGATGACAAAAATAATTAATTATAAGGAGCTTGTAGCTTGTAGTTGTCTTAATATTTACTTATAATTAATTAATGAATTAAATAGTTCATTAATCAAATTTTTTTCTTTATTTATTATTAAATAATTAATTAACTATCTATATAATAAATAAATAAAATTATTAAAAAGTAATGAATTAAATAGTTAATTAATCAAATTTTATCTTTATAATTTTTATATTTAATTCATTCATTCATTAATTAACTATCTATATAAGAAATAAATAAAAAATTATTAAAAATTAATGAACTAAATAGTTAATTAATCAAAAAATTTTCTTTATTTATTATAAAATGATGAATTTAATTAATTAATTAATTAACTATCTATATAATAAATAAAGAAAAAATTAAAATAACAAAATGTTGCATGTCATTTTTGGTAATTTAATAAATTTTAGCTACTTCAAAAGCTAATTTTGTCGAACAACATTAATTCAAATAATCAGCTAAATAACTATAAGCTCTCAGCTACAAGTTCTCAGCTCCTAGCTAGCTTAATAGCTACAAGCTAGTTTTGCCGAACAAACCCTATAAACCAGGATGAGTTATTAATTTATTGAAAATTAAAATAATCATTACATATCTTAAAATTTGTATCTTTTTTAAATGGTAAAAAATAAAAGGATTGAAAGGAGTAATATTTCTTATGAACACACACATATAATGGCTCACATTCAGAAATGATAAATATATAGACATATATTCCTTGAATATAACATTTGATACAACAATTCCATGGCGTTTTTTCTTTTCTTGGTTAGTTTGTTGAGCATACCAAACTACAAAGTTGAAGCCAAAAGCAACGGTCAACAATAGAGTTTCGATATATTGCAAGAGTCCGATAAAACCTTGGTATATAGTTTTAAATTTATCTTCTAAAATCTATGATTGAGAATTGTTATTTCTTGATTGGCTGGATTCTAACATTTACCTCATTGTCATTTGGTTAAATATATACACAGATATTAGACAATGACTTTGATTGCGTTGATATCAACAAACAACCTGCTTTTGAACATCCTTTAATGAAAAATCACAAAATGCAGGTAAAGTTTTTTAAAGATATTGTTTTAGGTTCGGGTTGTAACATCCCAAATTTTATTTCGAGCTTAGTTCGATTAAGTCGAGTTAGATCTGAGGATGATCAGAAGAGTGAGCTAGAATTTAGTGAAGTAGTTGGGAAGCCTTAGTAAAGTGTGAGAGTTCAAGCATAGTAGATCGGACCTCGGTCCGACCTAGCTCATTTTAACCGATCAACAAGCGACGTTCGGGGTCGCAGACCCCATCCTAACCGACATAAGCCGAGCAGCGAATATCAGACTGTCAGGTTACCCCGTAAATTTGTGATGAGATCGAATCACCGTACCTGAGCTAGGAGCGAGGACTTATGTAGCGAACATGCTTCCGAGCCGACTAGCTAGCACAAGAGCTCATGATAACCGAGCATGTAGCACCGAGTCCGTGGGAACCGAGCATTTAACACTGAACTCATGAGAACCGACCTCATTTCGTGTTATACCCCTTGGCAGTGATCAGCCGACCATATCGAGTCGCTTCGCGTCAGCCGATCTTAAGTAGTAACCAGGCTTCTCGGGTTTAAAGGATTGAGGACCGACCACCGAGAGGC
This sequence comes from Crotalaria pallida, assembly GCA_037953625.1. NCBI lineage: Eukaryota > Viridiplantae > Streptophyta > Magnoliopsida > Fabales > Fabaceae > Crotalaria > Crotalaria pallida. Next base: position 97,723,845 of record CM075655.1, read on the forward strand.
CACACTGACCTCGCATCGACATCAAGGCATCTTGGCCTCCACTTGCCGAGCATTGCGCTTTACCTGTCTCGTTTCGAGAGGGTTCTTACCAGAACCCGAGCACCCGGATCCTAACACAGTCCGCTCAACCCTAGTACGATCGGTTTGATCGTACGTCAACCAACAACACTTAGTTTACGGGTACCGACCACGATCTAGTCGGATTCATACCACACCAAGCTAGGTACACCTGAGTGAATTATAGGTTAATTGGGATCATGGCCGAGCACCTGAGCCAAGACAGATGACTCTCACAACGTTTTTCGCGCCCAGACGCACGCGTCAGACTTGGGTAACACCCCGTAAATTCCTCATATTAATTTAAAACACTAAAGAAATTATTTTTGAGAAAAGAGTTTTGAAAGAGTATTTTCTAAAATGATTTTCCTTAAATTCACGTTTTCAAGATAATGAATGATCTTTAAGGGAATGATTTCCTAAAAGCAATACCCAAAGTTTAGAAATTTAGTTTTTGGAAAAGTTTATATGCTTGATGTTTTTATAAAAATGTTTGTGATTTTATTTGAGTTGTCTTGTGATGAACTAGAATTATTTCCTAGGTGTGTGTATATACGGTTTTGGCATACATGAATATACTTAGGTTTTTGAGGGATTTAATTATAAAAAAAATGTAATATATGTGTGAATGTATGTGCATATATATATGTATGAGTAATGTGTGATGCATGAATATGTGTGATGAATATATGTGTGTGTGTGTCGTGTGGATGTTACTTGTGTGATGCTTATGTGTGTGTTAAGTATGTTGCCATGCTATGTGTTGCTGTGATAAGCATGAAAAGAAAATTGTATGTGAATGTGTGTGCATGTGTATGTGGCTCGGCCGTATGAGGATGGAAGAACCAAGTGGGTTGATTTTCTTAAACATTAAGAAATTAGAAAGTTAAATGAAAATAGGAAAAGAGTAGGAGAGGTGAGTCATGAAACCTAAGGGAGGACTTTTTCCTCACCTTGTCTCCCACGAAGTGACCTCTCCCATGCAACAAATGGGATGGACCGAATTGCCCTTGAGCTTCCACCATAGAACCAAGGCTAAAAAGGAGATTATCCATCCCTTGCCTTTGCCCTTAAATCCGTGTGAGTGAGTGTGTGTTAGGCTAACTCATTTCCTTCTTCATTCCATATTCTTCCAACACAAACACACCAAGTCCAAGAGTAACATCAAACTCTTGAGACTCATAGAGAGAAAGAGGGAACCCGTGAGGAGAAGAGAATGAGAAGAGCAAAAATCCCAAAGTCCTTAAACCAAACCTCTTCAATCCCTTCCTTAACCATTTTCTTCATCAAAGATCAAGGAGAAAACTCTATCAACCCTAGAAAGAAGAGAAAGGCCGAGGCAAAACCAAGAGGAGAAGAAGAGGGGGTTGAAGATTTAAGTTAGAAATTAAGGTAGATTTAAGTTAGATTTAAGTTTGAATGGGTATGTTGGTGATGAGTTTGTGAATAATTAAAGATGAGAATGATGCAAAGAAAACAATAATATGAGATTAAATATAATAAGTCTTGGCACTGAATAATGATCCGATTGGGTGACACGCCCCATTAGGTGAAAATGTTCTGTTAGGTGCAAATGTCCCAGTAGGTGCAAATGTCCTATTAGGTGCAAATGTCGCATCAGATAAAAATGTCCCATTAGGTGAAAAAGGTCTCGTTAGGTGTAGAATGTGTCACCACAGATCATTAGGCACGATTAAAAAGGGGTTAAATAACAAGAATGGCTAGAGTGCATGAGAGAATTAAGTGGCTAAAGAAACTAAAATAAAATGAAATGTCCTAACGGGTATGAAATGTCCTAATGGGTGTGGAAATGTCTTGAAGGGTGACCAAATGTCCTAACAGGTGAAAATGTCCTATTGGGTGTAAATGTCCTAACAGGTGGAAATGTCCAAATGGGGTGTGATTTGGGTCCAATATATGATATTTTGAGTATGATTTAGACTCCCTTTTATTATGGATTTGGCTTGTTTTTGGTAAATTTAGGACTTTTTGTATAGTTTTTAGGAAGTTAGGTAATTTAGAATCCTTTGAGCGTTTTGATCTGTTTTGTATGTTTCAGGTACTTTCGAAGCTTAATTGAAGAAAATAATTATGAAGCCTGAAAGAGGACGAAAAAACCTTGAAAATGGCGCAAGAACGGAGCGAAACAGAGTCGGAGCAGGGCTGGCACTCCCAGGCGCGCAGCCCCTGGTCAGCATGCATCAGATCAGTCCTGTGCGCCCTGGCGTGTGGCTCTGGGCGCTCAGGCGCGCGATGTTCGCGAAAGCCCAATTGGGCTTATTTCTGATCACTTTTGCTTCCCATCAATTGGGATTAGTTTTAGACTTTAAATATAGGTTTTAGCATTAGGTTTGGTAGAATTTTCAGAGCCAAATAAGAGATTAGAATAGAACTAGGATTAGAGAAGAGTGGCTGTTATGCAATTGAGAGCAAGGAGGCAAGGCACAAGGATTGAAGATTAGAAGATTGAAGATCTCTTGGGGGTAATCTGATTATTGTCTATGATTATTAGTTTTTCCCATTCCTTGTATTTCTTCGCCCAATATGTATAATTGAACCTCTTGTTAGGAATAGGGTGGATTTGTATGAATCTTAATTTGGATGTTTATTCATGAATTAATGTTTTTCCTTTCAAATCAATTGCTTGGTTGTGTTTTAATTACAATTCATAGAATTGATCACTTTATGTTTTGCTTTGGTAATCTAAACCTTAATTGGAAAATTAGGATTAAGATTAGGCCTTTCGACGAAACAATATAAGTATTCAACTTATAGGAATACTTTTGGGTAATTGTATAACTCTTATAAATTAGAACTCACTTAAGGGATTAAGGGGTAAGAAACATAATTGCCATGAGAGATCTAGCTTTTATAGTTTATGGAGTTTTTGATTTATTGAAATACATATTTTCATAATTAATAACCTGGTCCTACAATGAAACCAAGTTCCTGACCTTTTCCATATTTGCTTCTAAATCCTTTTTAGTTTCTGAATTGTTTCATTCCTTTAATTCTACATTCCTCTTTCCAAATTCAAAACCAATACAAGTTTCACATAGTAATCGCAATTAGGTGAAAGAAATTAGAAACAATTTGCAATCCCCAAGTGGAACGATAACTTTACTTACTCTTTATTACTTGTGCGATCGGTACACTTGCCGAATTGCCAACAAGTTTTTGACGTCGTTGCCGAGGATTTGAAATTTGATTCTACTTTTTTTTCGATATCTTTTTGTAATTACTTGTGTAACTTGTCCCTTTTCATGTATAACTATAGTTTTAATAGTGATTTTGATTGTGATAGATTTATTTCAGATCCCTGTTCTCCATACTATTATGCACAAAACATAAGTGATAGAAAAACTTCATTGGAAATAGCTTTAGAGAAATTAGAAGCTACAACTAATAAAAATTTTTATGTGGAGCCAATTCCTGTGGAGAAAGCTCCATGGGAAATAGCTTTAGAAAAATGTGCTCAAACCACTAAAGATTTTGTTGAACAAGTTAGAAACGATGGTCAAATCTTAAGTGCTAGTAGAAAGAATCTTCAAATGAAAGTTGAACACATGTTAAAGCAATTTGAAAAAGAGTCACAAGCAATTTGAAAAAATAGTTTTAATAATTTTTGACTCTCTTCAAAGAGAGGAAAAAGTGGTTGTGATGGATATGACCAATGATGAAACCCCTATGGAGGAGCAATTAGAAGAAAATGTGCATAATGAGTTTGAGGAAGTGGACCGAAATAAAACAATAGAAGGTTTAAATATGGTAGAAAAATTTGATCCACCCTTGCATGATGAATTTCTAGCAATTAAAATTTGGTCAAATCTATTGCATGCTTGGATGACTCAAAATTTTTCCACTATATTCAACCTCTTTGCTTTCATGAAAATTTTCAAAATCAATCTAAATCATTGTTGAACAATAGGGAGCCTGAAAAGGTAGTTTTCCTAATTCATGGAATTAACACTTTCATGAATGAGAAAAGAAATAATTTGTTTGAGATGATGAATGGAGTAAGGAATGCACCCTTTGACCCTGGTGGGAATGGGCTTATTTTTGAAACTTCCTTACTCCACCATCATCCAAGAGTTGTCCCATGGGATGTGGGAATAACTTGTTATGGCTACATCACATGGGAATTAACCTATAAGATTTGGGATCTGGTGGATTCTTTGTAATTATGTAGTAGTGTAGGTTTTTATTTTTTTTAGTTAGTTAGTGAATAAAGAGTTGGAGCTTTCTATGTAACTACTAATGAGGTGCTCTAGCACTATTTTTAGTTGTTCATGTGACACATGTGAATAAGTTTGGGGAGTCTCCTCCAAGGTGCATCAAGAGAGAATGCTGTGCTACAAAGGGAAGTTTCTAACTCCTTGCTTTTGTTTTAATTTTTATTTTGTAGTTTAGTTTAGATTAGTTTGCTTGAGGACAAGCCAACCTCTATGTTTGGGGGAGTGGACAAAATAAAAAATTTTCAGATCTGAATTATTCTCCCATATTTGGTGTTGATTTGTGTCTTGGGTATAAGTAGATGATTATTCTAGGCTTAGGACTATTTTTATGATTATATATGTAAATACTTGATTTAGGATGATGACTCATTGATTGTATGACACTGTTTTGGATTGAGTTTTAAGTTTTGTTGAGAGTTGGGTATTTTGATAAACTGTTTTGGAATAAGTTATTAGTGAACTGACTATTAGCCTATGAGATTTTTGAGCCTATACATTTGACAGGGGTATGTGATTTATATTGATTTTTGTGATTTAAACCCCTATTTCTTTCATGAGTGTGTTCATTTTGACTTTGAGTTCTAGAACTTGTCCGGTGACCATTTTGAGATTGATAATTGAGTGCATGCATTAAGTTGATTAAGACACTTAGGATTGTGTTTTTCTGGCCTTCAACAAATTTTTGATAAACATTATCCCTTAGTGGCCCACTTTGAGCTTGTTGATATATGATTTCTTTGGTACCCTTTTCATAAATGTTATATATTTTTGGTATCCTTTGAAATGTGAATGGTGCAATTGGGAATATGTTGATTCAGAAAGTGTTGAGTTGAATGTATTAATTGTGATCTTTATTTCTCTTCCAAAAGAAAAAAAAGAAAGAAAGAAAATATAATGAAAAAGAGAAGAGAATAGAGAGATTGGGAATGAAAAAGAATGAAGGAGAATTAAATATTGGAGTTGATATTTGTTATAAAACCAATGCTCCATTCATATGTTAAAGGGATGTCATCTGATTACATATTTTTAGCCCTTTGTATAATCATTTGTTTCTTTTTTCGCACCTTTCATCTTTAGCCATGGCCACGTTACAACCAAAATTAAGACCTTTTGATTTTTGCATGTATTCAATAATTTCAGTGGAGATAATGGTCTATGGTCAAGCATATGGTAACACATTGCCATTGGATGAACTTGAGTGAATATTTATAAAACCCTTGATACACATGAGAGATACACACAGTGAGATTGAGAGTGTTCACTAGTTCTGGTTCTTTTGGAGTTTGTTTTTCTAACCAGTTTTTGATGAAGTTAATGCTTGTGAATAAAAGTGTCTGAGTCATGAGTATGAAGTTTTAGATTAGGTGTTTGCATATTAACTTATAAAATTGGTTTTGTGTTCTAGATTTTTTATTTTACTTTTGCCTGGGACATGGGTGAGTGATTTGGGTCCAATATATGATGTTTTGAGTATGATTTAGACTCCCTTTTATTATGGATTTGGCTTGTTTCTTTTGTAAATTTAGGACTTTTTGTATAGTTTTAGGAAGTTAGGTAATTTAGAATCCTTTGAGCGTTTTGATCCGTTTTGTGTATGTTTCAGGTACTTTCGGAGCTTAACTGAAGAAAATAATTATGGAGCCTGAAAGAGGACGAAAAGACCTTGAAAATGGCGCAAAAATGGAGCGAAACAGAGTCAGAGCACGGATGGCACGCCCAAGCGCCCAAGCCTCCACGCCCAGGCGCGCAGCCCCCGGTCAGCATGCATCAGATCAGTCCTGTGCGCCCAGGCATGTGGCTCTGGGCGCCCAGGCGCGCGATGTTCGAGAAAGCCCAATTGGGCTGATTTCTGATCAGTTTTGCTTCCTATCAATTGGGATTAGTTTTAGACTTTAAATATAAGTTTTTTAGCATTAGGTTTGGTAGACATTTCAGAGCGAAATAAGAGATTAGAATAGAATTAGGATTAGAGAAGAAAGGTTGTTATGCAATTGAGAGCAAGGAGGCAAGGCACAAGGATTGAAGATTGGAAGATTGAAGATCTCTTAGGAGTAATCTGATTATTGTCAATGGTTATTAATTTTTTTCATTCCTTGTATTTCTTCTTCCAATATGTACAATTGAACCTCTTGTTAGGAATATGGTGGATTTGTATGGATCTTAATTTGGCTGTTTATTCATGAATTAATGTTTTTCCTTTCAAATCAATTGTTTGGTTGTGTTTTAATTACAATTCATAGAATTGATCACTTTATGTTTTGCTTTGGTAATCTAAACCTTAATTGGAAAATTAGGATTAAGATTAGGCCTTTCGACGAAACAATATAATTATTCAACTTGTAGGAATACTTTTGGATAATTGTATAACTCTTATAAATTAGAACTCACTTAAGGGATTAAGGGGTAAGAAACATAATTGCCATGAGAGATCTAACTTTTATTGTTTCTGGAGTTTTTGATTTATTGGAAGACATATTTTCATAATTAATAACCTGATCTTACAATGAAACCAAGTTCTTAACCTTTTCCATATTTGCTTCTTAATCCTTTTTAGTTTTTGAATTGTTTCATTCCTTAAATTCTACATTCCTCTTTCCAAACTCAAAACCAATATAAGTTTCACATAGTAGTCGCAATTATGTGAAAAAAATTAGAAACAATTTGCAATCCCTGAGTGGAACAATAATTTCACTTACTCTGTATTACTTGTGCGATCGATACACTTGCTGAATTGCCAACAGGGTGAAATAAAAGAAATGTAGAAAGTGAATAAAAGGAAAGTAATTAATCGAAAGGAAAGACAAGTGATTTGGGTATAGCATATGATGTTTTAGAGCTTAATTTGACTCCCTTTTGTTTAGTTTTGGCTTGTTTCTCTTGTAAATTTAGGAGTTTTTGTATAGTTTTTAGAAAGTTAGGTAATTTAGAATCCTTTGAACGTTTTGATCCGTTTTGGGTATGTTTCATGTACTTTCGGAGCTTAAATGAGGAAAATAAATATGGAGCATGAAAGGGGACGAAAAGACCTTGAAAATTACGCAAGAAAGGAGAAAAACGGAGCCAGAGCAGGTCCCGCACGCCCAGGCGTACAGACCCGCATGCCTCGGCGCGCGCACTGTGTGAAAGTGACGCTGTTCAGTATTTTGACCATAACTTGAGCTACTCTTTTCCAGATAAGGAGATCTTAGTATCATTTTAAAGATAAGGAAAAGATCTATAACTTTTGTAGAAATAGCCTTGCTCAAATTCGTCCATCTTTAGGGTCAAAATCAGGGCCGAAGTTTCTGTCAGATACGAGAAAGCCTAATTAGGCCACTTTCGGATCAGTTTTGCTCCAATTCAATTATTAGGATTAGTTTTATCTTTTAAATATACGTTTTAGAATTAGATTAGGAAGCCATTAGCAGTCATTAGAGAGAGAGTGAGAGAGGGAGATTACATAATTTTAGAGAGTTTTAGAAGAGGAGAAGATCAAGGATTGAAAGATCCAAGGCTTTTCCATGGTAATCATGCATTCTACTACTCTTGTTCTTATTTTCATGATGTGTAACTAAAACCTTGTGTTAGGAATTGGTGAATTTGTATGGATTAGTTTATTGATTTTATGAATTGATGTTTTTCCGTTTATAAATCATGTGTTTGATTGTGTTTTATTCCCAGTTCATAAATCTAGCTAATTTATGTCTTGTTTTGGATCTCTAATTCTTCAATTGAGATATTAGGAATTAGAATAGGTCATGCCTTCAAACAATATAGTTATTCAACAAGTAGAGATACAATTGGGTAATTATATAACATGATTAATTCCCTGTTCTTAATTAAGATTATTCAATAGTTTAATCTCTTAAGGAATTAAGGATTATCTAATTGAATAAGAAACGGTAATTATACAAGAGGGATCTAATAGTTATCAACTTAGGAATTTGTTCATGATTTAGGGAAAAATAGAGATTCATGATAAATAAACAACGCCTACAATGAAACCATGTTCCTAACATCTTTCTCAAATTGCTCACAACTTCTATTTAATTTCTGTTTTTAATTTATTTTCTATTTTTATTTTAATCCAATCTTAATTAATTAGTTAGAAACTTATAAATTTTGCTTTTAACTACTCTTTGGTGGAAATTAATTGAACAATTTGCAATCCCTAAGGGACGATATCTGGTCTTATTGACTATATTACTATCCGATCTAGTATACTTGCTAGAAAGTGAACAAGTTTTTGGCGCCGTTGCAGTGGATTGAAATTCGTTTCAATTAATTTTCGGTACTTAGTAGTAGCTTTAGGTGAAATTTATTTATTTTAGTTAGTTTCTTGTCTCAACAGGTGCTGCGTAATTTTTCTCTTGTTTTTGTTTTGTGGAGGAATTCTTATTAATTTAAGTGCAAAGACGAGAAAAATTCAGCACTAGAAGAGGGGAAAGACCAACATTGAAGATGGCTGGAGGAGGAGGATCTCACGGATCCTCTCCACCTCCTTCTCCCAGGAAGACCTTGGCGGAATATGCAACTGTAGACCCGGACTTCCTTTGTTCTAGCATAGTCCGGCCAGCCGTCACTGCAACTGCATTCGCTATTGATCCACAGTAAATCCATCTAATCATGCAGGATTAATTCAGTGGTGCACCGAATCAAGACCCCAGGGACCATATTGCCAACTTCCTGGGCATGCTCGGCTTCTTCAAGATCGAGGATGTTATGGATGAGGCCATTAGAATGAGGATGTTCCCTCTCTCACTGAGGGGCGAGGCGCTAACTTGGGTGAACAACCAGGCACCAGATAGTTTGTCCAGCTGGAAAGTACTTGTCTCCAAATTCATGGATAAGTTTCTTCCAGCTTGGATGCAAGCGAGGCTGAGGCAAGCAATCACTCATTCATGCAAGAGGACAACGAGCCGTTGCATGAAGCTTGGCAGCGTTACAACCAACTACTGAGGAAGTGCCCAACATTTATGCAAGACTGGCAACAGATTCAATTGTTTTACAATGGGCTCAACCAATTCAATCAAAGTATGGTTGATGCAGTAGCTGGTGGATCACTGATGAAGAAGACTGTTGAAGAGGCTAAGGAAGTTATAACAAACATGACATTCAGCAGTAGTCAAGAATTGAAGACCCAGGTGGAGCAGAGCGTTCTGAAGAGCAATGATTTGGATTCTAGTCAAACCCAGATCTTAATCGAGCAGAATATGCAAATGCAACAACAAATGGCCACATTAATGAAGCTGATGAGCCAGATCAGTGTGACGGTTGCATCCAACAATATGAAGTGCGACTTTTGTGGGGGCGGTCACCGGAATGGTGATTGTGCTTTCGAAGTCAAAAAGGGTCAGGCAACCACTACAAGAAATACCCCTGATTTCCGACGGATTTTTTTCGACGGATTTTTTTCCGTCGCTATTCATGCCTTTTCCGACGGAAATATACGTCAGTATTTTCATTTCCAACGATTTTGTTTTTTGTATTTTTTGACGGACAAATCCGTCGCAAAATCCGTCGGAAAGGCGTTGTTATTTTAAAAAAAAATAAATGGAAAAGAAATTTATTATTTTCCGACGGATTTTCCGACGGACTCTTCCGACGAATTTTCCGACGGATTTGTCCGTCGATAATGCATAAATTTTTAAAATAGAAAAATTTAGAAAATATTACCGACGGAATTATCCGTCGGAAAGCTTGTTATTTAAAAAAAATAAATGGAAAAAATTTATTATTTTCCGGGGACTCTTCCGACGGATTTTCCGACGGATTTGTCCGTCGATAATGCATAAATTTAAAATAAAAAAATTTAGAAAATATTACCGATGGAATTATCCGTCGGAAAGTTATTTCCCTAATAAATATTATTCTAAATCTTTAGTAGAATTTTAAAAATAAAAAAAATAAATAACATGTTGTAGACAGGATTTGAACAGTGATCCTTTAGAAAATACTTTAAGGCACCAATGAACCACTAGGCTAGACAAGAACATATTATTTATTTTACAAATATTTTTGATGAATAATTTAATTTTCTCTCTATGTTCCTGCTACTCTATGTTAATCTGGTATAATTTTCTTATCTGCATTCTATAAGTTAATTATTATTTGGGTAAAAAAATAATTTTTATAGACCATGTTTGTGTTTTGATTAAATCATGTAACTACTCTAAAAATATAAATAAGAATTTCCATTATACCTCATGGTTTGAGTACCTACTAGGGTTGTTGACTTGTTAGTTGAACTTCTTTGTATACCCTTTGATTCTTGATCATTTGGAGACATCTCATCAAATTCATTTTTAAGATGATCATTCTGTCAGGCCCGGCCTAGGGCAATAGGGTCGACTGCCCTGGGCCCATAAAAGATTTTATTTATAATATATATATATATATATATATATATATATATATATATATAAAAGATTGGACTAACTTATATTAGTATGTTATGTGACACAAGTGGTTGATAGTTTGATACTCACCTTTTTACTTTTTCAGACCTGTATTCGATTCTTCTACCTTTCGGTTACTATTTTAAATTTTGAGTATTTAATAAGCAAATTAACTGTTTTCTTTTGTTTTTTTCAAGGGTTTGTGGTGGTTTATAATTTTTTCAAACATTAAATATTATCCAGGGGCCAAACTACCATTATATCAAATTTATTTTATTTCACCTTTATTTTTTTAATAACTAGTTTTATTATTTATTGTTATTGTTTTAATTGATTAAATGTATGTATACACATGTTTCAATTGATTTATTTTTCATTATTTTCTTAACCTCAACCTTTAGGTGAAAGATAAGAACCTGAAAAATAATAAACTTCATAAGAAAATGTTACACTAAAAGAATCAAAACACTTTATATTTATCCTTAACCCCAAAGATTAAGATTAAAAAAACTTTAATTTTAATAAAAAAAATTATAAATTAGGGGGTCCAATTTTTTTTTCACCCAAGGGCCCAAAATAGGTCAGGGCTGAGCCTGCATTCTGTGGTGCATTGTTACTAGGCTTCATAGATAGTGAATGAATGATTGATGTTCTTAGCTTATAGCTTTTGTGTTGGATATGAATTGATGGCTTGTCACCACTTCACTGTCTCTAGTCCAATTAAATAGATTTAGAAGCATTGGATTTAGATGTTGATAGACATGCTTGATTTTATTTTTTTTCTCTTTATATTTTATCCATTAGTTTCCATTTATTATTGTTTTAATATTTAATTGAGATTGTTTTCACTGATGTTTGTTGTTTCAATTCAGATCTTTCTTTAATTAATTAATTACTTAGTTATTTTATTACTATGTTAATCAGTTAAACATGTCTCTAATGTTTTGATCCTTATTCATTACTGCATTATTTATAATGTTCCATTGCTTAATAGCAAAACTACTTTGAGCTTCTGTCTCTTTCTTTCTGTCTCTAAGCAGAGTTTATTTATTGACTAGTAATAGTTACCAGTAGTAGTTATTAGTTATTATAGTTAGGAAGATGCTAACAAGTGCCCTTAGAGATTTGTGATGTTATCGAGAATTTAAAGAGTTAAAATTGGTATAAAAAAAACTCTTGAAAAGATTAAAAAGGGATTTGTGATGTTTTTTCCCACTAAGAGAACTTTAAAAAAACCCTTATAGTTATTAGTTATATTGGAAATCATCCCTCTCTTATTGGCTATGTTGTACGGATACTCTATTTTATGGCTCAGCTCGTACTCACACCGGATACGTATCAGGTGCAAGTACGCATAGGGTACGTCTTGGGTATGTACCCAACTGTTAAAAAAAATCGTGTTGGGTATGTGATTGAGATTAAAACCAAACCGTTTTGTATATAGGATCATAATCACTTATGTTGTAAGGACCAATTTCAAAGGAATCCATAGATAGAAAAGACCATTTTGATATTTGTGTTTTTATTTATATTTTAATAAAAAAAAAAAGCAAACAAATACTAGTCTCCACGTTCTAAGTGTTTCCAAGTGTTTCTTATCTTCCATCCACGTTCTAACCCTAGCCGTCACCAGCGACCGCACCACACCACGCCACCGTCACTAGCGACCGCGACAGGACCAGCGACCGCGATTGCCACCGCCAACGACAGGGACAGCCATTTTCTGGTGAGTTTCTCTCTGCTTTCTCCGATGAGTTTCTCCATTCTCCTCCTGTAGAAAGCTTTAATTTTTACTTTGTTTTCTTGGAAATTATGTTTTCTCCGTTCAGGGCACTCCCTTTCACACTGCTCGTGTTCATGTCTCTGCAAGAAGCAGAAAGGGTAAAAATAATTAAAACACCAACCATTTTTAATATTGAATATGACTGGGATCTCTTCAATATTGTTGTTGTCCCAGATTTTAACATGTAATTGTTAATAAATTTCTTTCTCTGTTTATCTTTTTCGTTTTTGTATGAATCAAAACTTGAATGTGGAACCTATTTTGTTCGTGGTTATTAAATAGGTTTGTTAGCTTTTGTGCATTTTGAATTGTTGCTCTGACTGAATAATGAGAACTGGAAATCTGTCGGGCTTATTCTTATTCTTATAATCTAAATCTGAAAATTTGAAAATTGTGGATCTAAAACTGAATCTTTATTTTACAAAATGCCGTGAGACTTTGGTTTGAATTTGGATTTTGGTTCTTCAGTTTTGGGCTCTTGCTTTGAATTTCTGATCTGAATTGAAATTTAATGACTGAAGTCTGAATGTGATGTTAATTTTGGTTTTGGACTTCTGTTCAGGATGTGTTTTTGTTTTGAGTTGGTTTCTTGAGGTTAGCAAGTGTTATGCCATCATGGAACTTGGTTTTGGTTTTGGTTTTTTGACATAGATTGAAGATTGGGATTCATGAATTTCTTTTTGTAAAGTGCAAGAACTTCGGGAAATACTGGTCAATGTGTTTTTCAATGGGAATACCACTAATATTTTTATTTATTTTGCTTCCTTCCTAGTTGTTTTTTCTGTCTTTTTTCTTTCTTATTTTTATTCTTATTAAGGCTGTGATATTGCACTATAAATCTCCGAGAAAGCATTGCAGCAGCAATTGTGGTTACTTCGAATGCATTTTCCTGCTATAGTCTTCAAAACAGTGAGAGGGTCACTCAATGAAGAATTTAGTAAAGAGGAACTCGTAAATAATCTGTGTAGATGCATCACAATACCTATATTATTTTATCCTTCCTTTATATTGAAACGCATGCTTTTTGTTTGAGTTGCCACTTGTCAATTTGATAAGATCAACTAGTTAAATGGGTGGTAAGTCAAGTTAGTAAGTTTAGGGAAAAGGGGTAGGCAGAGAGGCTAGGGATTCTGATTGATAAGGGGAAACTCTCGGAAGATCATTCAACTTTTCCGAATGAGATTTTAGTAACATAAAACCTTTCCATCTTTCTCAATTGATTTTGCAACATCTGGCTAGTTGATTCCTGACACCATCAATTGTAACGAAAGCATTTCTGGCTGGCTGGTTGATTCATGTCGAAAGCCCATTTCCTCCCCTGTTAAGTAGCAACTATGGCAATCAAAGGCATTTTTGAGTCTTTAAAAGGGTTTTCCCCCTTTCATTTTTTTGTCTAATTCTCTTGAGAAATATTATCTATGACTGAGTTTTTTTTTTGCTGCTTAGGTGAACTGTTGTTCATCCTTTTTTGTTATTTTTTTGTTGCCATGCTTCTTACGTATTTCATTGGTATCCCTTGGCCTTCATTTAGGTAGCTGAAAATCTTGCACAGCTCATGTACAACGTCATGATGATTGGATGCATATTTAGTAATGCACGATACCGTTTGGAGCTGCAACAAAGTTTGGAACAGGTTGCTCTTACTGAGGTGCAAGATAAAAAGGTAGCATTATTTATGTTCCTTCACTTCTAGAGATTCTGTTCAAAAGCACCACCACTAGAAGGGTTCTTTTTTGTGGTCAGAAGACTCCTAACCTGACCTATTTTCCAATCGTCATTTTTCTTCGTCACATCACCAGAGTAGACTTGTTTCAACCTGACACTTGTCATCTGTCAAAGTTATCTAACTTCTTTAGCAATACTATTACTCTACTCCATTAACTAATTCAAGATATATGGGTTAAAAAATTGAATAAATGTGGAATCGTTTTTTCGTAGCTTGGTATTGCTCTGCTCCATTAACCTTCTCTTTGCGTGCCGTTGAGACTTTTGTGTAACCTGTTTCAAATTTTCCTTTAAAGAAATTAATTGTTGGCTTTTTATGTTGAGGTGAGGAATCTCAAAAAATAAATATGATATCCTATTTTGGTACTTTGAACTGAGCTTAGTAGTTATCAGGCGATAACATGTTGCAGTGTTGAGTTTTTTTTGTTTATCTATATGATGATTGCTCTCTGTGGCACATTTATAGTTGTTGAGTTTTTTAAGTTTGCATGTGTATATTTTTATTTGCTAGCATTGCTTTGTTAGATGCTCTTGTTAATTATTATGTTACTTTGCGGTGCTTTTAATCAAATAAAGGATCTCGTCTCTTAGGTATGCAGAGTTTGTTGTATTAATAGGCTTTTCCCTCTTCTTTCTATTACATTTAATTGAATGACTTTTGCTTATTTAAACTAAAATTGAATAGAATAAACTTCCACTGCATTTTAGACATTTTGGATGAGAAAATCAACTAAAATTGAAGATTGCAATCTGGCATGTATGACTTACTTGCTTCATCTACTCTTTTGCCTTGTTCAGAGGTGATTTGTTCAGAGTAGAAGATTGCAGACAAGGAACTTAACAACAGGAAGCAAAGGCAAGAGATGGATGTCCTATTTATTTTGCTTGTTTTATTTACATCCTCTAGAATTTGGAGTGTTAACAAAATTTGAATACCAGTTTGTTGTTGTATGTCTTGTTTATTTTTCTTCTTTTTTTTACATACATCCTGTTCGATCTGAAAATGGATTTATATATTATAGCTTTTGAAGTGGGAAGCACATATCAGGCCGCTAGTTTTCTGTTTGGTTTTGTTGGATAGTGAGCGTGAGCTGTTTCTCACGTTTTATTTAATCTGGTTTTTACCTTGGGTGCCTGAGTATTGCTCATACTCGGTCCTTTTGGGTATCTTAATAAATTTTCCTTATCTAAAAAAAATCTTTTAGAATGTATTTTTCCTTTTCCTTTTGGGTATCTTAATAATTTACCTTGGGTTCCTGAGTATTGTTTCTCACGTTTTACATAATGTACGAGGCTCTTGCAATGCATCCCACCAGATGTGTTGCCCACGGACGAGGAGATGCAGCAAAATACACCCCACCAACATCAATATCATGATAGTACCCTAGGATGAGGAGGGAACATCAGATGATGGTTATGATGAGAATTATTAGGATTTATATTTTAATGTTATTAGAAGGATTTAGAGTTTTTGGATCCATATATTGTCACGAATTAGTTTGATATGAGGCATTGCATGAATTATTTTTATTTTAGTGTTATTTGGATTTAATGTGTTCGAAATTATATTTTATTGATATTTTAATTTTATTGAGCGGTCTTTTATAGATAAACAGTATTATAGGAAAGTTATAGTATTATTGGATTTATAATATTATTTATCAACAGGGAAAATTACAGTATTATAAAAAAAATAGAAAAAAGAAATTTTAAAAAATTACCGACGGAATCTTCCGTCAGAAAATTACTGAAAAAGCTATTAATTCGTATTTGTTATTAGCGACAAAATTTTTGACGGCTAATCCGTCGGTAAATCAATTTCCTTTTGATAGAAATTTCGTCACAAATTGTTTTTTCTAACGGATTTTTCGTCACAAAATAATATTTTTGACGGATTTTTCCGACAGATTTTCCGTCACAAAATATTTTTTCTGACGGATTTTCTGTCACAAAATAAAATTTCTGATGGATATTTTCGACGGATTTTCCGTCACAAAGTATTTTTTACGAGGCTTTTCCGATGGATTTTCCGACGGTTTATAATGTCAAAAAAAATTTCCAACGCCACTTTTAACGACGGATTTCGTCCGTCGGAAAATCCGTCGAAAAAGTGGAATTTCCGACGGATTTTGCCCATTACCGACGGATTTTTGCCGTCGGAAATAGCAACATTTCTTGTAGTGAACTATTGAGGAGCAGGCCAATTTTGTGGGTGGTGGAGTACTTAACAACAATATGTACCCCAACATCTACAATCCAGGGCCAACAAATCAGTCTCACACCTCATGGTCTAGTTCAACATCCAATCCATCACTGTCACAGAAGCAAGGTTGGGAGAAAGCACTTGAAGCAATGACTACCACAACTAATACATTCATGGCCGAAGCAAGGGCGAATTTCGCCAATCAGGAAGTCAGCATTCGTAACTTGGAGGTGCAATTGGCTCAAATAAACAATCAGATATCAGAGATTGCAACCAACTACAAGGAGCGATGCATGGCGGTTACCCTTCGAAGTGGCAAGTCGTATGAGGAGCCACAGAAGAAGGGTGATGCAACTGAGCATGAGAAGAAGGATGAGGGGCCAAAGCAACCAAGTGGAAGAGGCTCAACTGCAAGACAACAGACGCAGGATCCACCTGCGGATCAAGAGAAAGGCACACCCAAACCAGCACCACTACCTCCGAGGATTCCTTATCCTCAGAGGTTGAAGAAAGAGGATGACCAGAAGCAATTCTCCAAATTCTTGGAGATGCTACGGAAGGAAGAGATCAACATCCCGTTTGCAGAGGCACTCTCACAAATGACTATGTACGTGAGATTCATGAAGGAGTTGCTGACAAAGAAGAAACGGATGCTCACTGACGAGACATTCCTGATAGCAGAAAAGTGCAGCAGCATCATCAAATCCAACCTTCCACCAAAGCTGAAGGACCCAGGTAGCTTCATTCTCCCGATTAGCATAGGCAAGGAATACTCATATAAGGCTCTCTGTGACTTAGGAGCTAGTGTTAATATTATGCCTTTGTCTATTTGTGAAGCATTAAACTTAGGAGAGATTAAGCCTACCCCGACATTACTTCAGTTAGCTGATAGAACCACCCTCCGCCCATATGGAGTGGTGGAAGATATTCTGGTTAAGGTGAAAGATTTTATCTTGCCCTTAGATTTCATGATCTTAGATGTAGAAGAGGATAAAAATATTCCTCTAATTTTTGGAAGGCCATTCTTGGCACAGCAGGGGCAGTGATTGATGTGCCTAGGGGAGAAGTAATTCTTCGAGTGAATGGTGACCAAACTATAATTAAATTTTTTGAAAAATCACCAATCACTGCGGAGAACTTTGCTCCTCTCATGTGCATTCATCACTCCAATGGAGTGAATATTAAGAAGAGGCTGAATAGCAAGGTGCCACCCTTGAAGGGATCTTGGCAACCACCCTAACCTCTAAAAAGAGGTGATCTGTCAGGCTCGTGACGTTAAATAAGCACTAGTTGGGAGGTAACCCAATGTTTAGGTAGTATTCCCTTAGTTTAGTAGTTTTTAGGAAATTAGTGTAGGTTATTATTTTTTTTATTGTATATTCTGCATTTAAAAAAAAAGAAAAGCAGTGTACAGGTCTAGCGCGCCTGGGCGCGCACTGGGCGGAAAAACCCAGAAAATGGGGGAATTCTTATTTATTGATATATTTTGTGCTCTTTTCTTCGCCAGACCAGTCCCTGTACCTGTGCAACAAAAATATGTAATTGCTTTCTAAGATTTTTTTTTAGTTTTATTACTTGGCTATTTATTTGGATTATTTGTTATTTGCATCAAGCTATATTTTGAGTAACAAATAGGAGTTGATATTTCCCTATTAGAGGTGCTATTTTTGGGCACTTGTTTTTAATGACTTATATAAAGTTTGGGGGAATGTTTTCTCACTTTTGTTAGTGCTGATTATTTTATTCAGATGCAAGTAGCAAGTGTTCCAAATTTATTCCTTGTAATTTTTTTTATTTTTTGTAGTGTAGGTAGTTTAGTTAGCTTGAGGACAAGCCAACCTCTAAGTTTGGGGGAGTAGACAAAATAAAAATTACATTTTTCAGATCTGAATTGTTCTCCCAATTTTGGTGTTGGTTTGTGTTCTTGGTAGGAGTAGATAAATTATTCTAGACTTAGGATTATTTTTCTAATGATTGTAACATCCCTCATTTTTATAAAGAGGAAATATAAATAAAATATTTATTTTAATAAGGAAATTTCAAAAATAAGAGTATTTTATGAAAATAGTTCATTGGAAAATGAATTATCATTTAAGAAAATGAGATTTTAGTAAAATATCATGTAAAGATTGGACTATATCTCTTTCATTAACCGTTGGATCATACTCAAATTTTTAGACAAGGTTTCTAATGATTTTATCTTGACATCCAACGGTGGAAATTGTGTTTTGAGAAGTAAATCTTTTTATATTAATTTTTCAGCAAAACAGTTATTTTCTGAATTTTAGCAGTGGCTAACCGGTTAGTAAAACCCGTAACCGGTTAGTGCGACTGCATCTGCATAAAATTAAGGCGGTTTGAGCTGGAAATCACGATGATTCTTCTTCCTTAAGCTTTCCCAGGACGCGTGGAACCCTAATGGAAGGTCAGGGACGCGTGTAGGGCTGAGGGATTGGATGAGTGGCCTTGGTGATGACTCACCCTCCCTTCCACCACCATCATTTTGGCTCTATAAATAGAGTTCTTGTGATTGAGTTTTGCTTTGTTTTTCCTTGCATTTTCTGTACTGAAACTCTGCCAAAATCTCATCTCAATTCGTGTATACAACTTGCCTTGAGTTGTTAAACATCAAGCTTGTGAGTTGTGAGTGTGTGAGCTTGCTTTTGAAGTGATTGGTGCTGTTCTTGGTGGTTGCTTTGTGGCTGCTATCCTAGAGTGTTTTAAGAGCTTGTCTAAGGGCTGTCTAATTCGTGCAAGTGACTAGCCTTTGGTTGCTGCACCTAAAGTTTTGAATTAGTGAGTGAAAGTGAGTGAAATCTTTGGATTTAAGGGTGTTTGGACTGTGCTTGTTGTTGCTGGTGTTTGGGGTTGTTTCCGACTCGGTCGGTGCTGAATCAAGGATGTAAGATTGGTGGTACGGTATGTCGGTGTGATCGGTGCACGTTTCGGTGCTGCCGGTGCTAGTTTCCTGGTGCACTGGTGCTGTTTTCTGTTGCACGTCTCTGGTGCATCTGGTGCTGGTATGTGGTGTAACGCCCTGGTGCATGGTGGTGCTGCTGATGCAAGCTTTGGTGCATGGTGGTGCTGCTAGTGCTAGTTCTCTGGTGCACCAGTGCTGTCTTCTGATGCACCTGGTGCAACGTTCCTGATGCACCAATGCTGGAGTCTGGTGCATGACTCCTGATGCACTGATGCTGAAATCTGGTGCATGTTCCTGATGCACCGATGCTGGAGTCTGGTGAGTATGGTGCATGTTCCTGGTGCGGCCGGTGCTGGTGCTGTTGCGGCTGGTGCTGGTGCGGGTGTAGCCGGTGCTGATTCTGATGCTGGTTGGTGCACGGAGCTACTGGTGGTGCAAGTTTCTGATGCCCAACGTTGCGTTTTACGTTGTGGC
This sequence comes from Crotalaria pallida, assembly GCA_037953625.1. NCBI lineage: Eukaryota > Viridiplantae > Streptophyta > Magnoliopsida > Fabales > Fabaceae > Crotalaria > Crotalaria pallida. The sequence goes on from CM075655.1 coordinate 97,743,619, forward strand.
CGAATGAAACATGTCTAAATCTGTGCTAAATATCTAAGGTATGGGAGAAGTCGTTCATATTGCTAGGATTATAGATTGTGGAATTTGATGTGTGTATGCTATGTGATTTGGACCAAGACATGATTGCTGGACTTGGAGGTCCAGACAATCACTTGGTCACTTGATTAATAATCTGATTAAGGGCCAAAATGAATTGATGAAATTAAGTGAAAGAAACTCATGCGCTTGGCTGAAAAATAATTGGTAAATTGAAGGAATTGCCTTTGGTTTGAAGCTAAAATCATTCTTTGACTATATTCATGTTTGATTTGGACTTGTTTGAGATTTGAGAACTTAGAATTGAACCTGTTGGATTCATTCTTACTATGCTGAAATTCTAAGTGATGATTAAGCTTTTGAACATTTGCTTATGAGTATAAGGTTACATATTAAGTTGATTATTGGATTTTGAGAAGAGTTGGTATAAGTTTAATTACAAGTGTATGTTATAGAATTGTGTTACGTGAAAGGATTTAATTGATTATAATGCTAATACCATTGGTTTATGAATGAAACTTATTATAATTACATACAGGTATGCACCTTAAGTTTTCTTAAGGAAAGAAATGAGTTTAGAGTTGGTTGGATTTGTAAAAGAAACCAGTTTACTCTCAGGTCATGCATAATCTAACCGGTTAGTAAGTGACGGTAACCGGTTAGAACCTGAGAGGAATACTGAATCAAGTTTTAACTCAATAACCTGGAATTAATGAAACAAGTCTAATATGTTTTTGGTTTATGGATTAAGGATGATATGAATTAGTATTTGTCTTTGTCTTTTGAATTGATTCCAAGACTTTGAGGTTATCTAAAATTTAAGTTACTAGGGCCATTGTTCCTTTGTTAACTTAATTATATCACTAGAGTCATAATCCAATGTTAATTTAACTAAATCATACTAATCCCTTAAGTTGCTGAATGCTGTTTGTGAAAAACTTATTGTGGTTTTAAAGTGAATGAGACATGGATTTGAGACTGTTTTGCTCAGGTACTGCTGTGTCTAACCGGTTAGCAGATTCTGTAACCGGTTAGGACCTGAGACGAGAGAATAATTAATTTAATTTCCTTGCAATCCTTAAAGGTTTTGCTCAATTTCTATTTTAGTTTCTAATGAGTTAAGCAGGATGTTAACAAGTTAGAAAAGGGTAAATCATTATTCATCTAATTAATTTAGAATTATCTTTTTAATTGGAACTTTGGTTTTGTTCTAATTAGTTTGATAGTGACTTCTTGAAAATGATAAATAAATCATGAGTGGTATATGATGATTGCATATGGCTAATGAATCATGTCTTGAGTATGATGATTGTATATGAGTGATGAACAACACTTGGATTATGATATCTGGATAAGTTGATTAATGAAGTATGAATTATCATAATGAGCTGATAAGGCAATTGGTTAGTTGTTTATTAATAGTATAATCCTGACAGCTAAAAATGGCTAAGTTCCGGACAAGGACATTAGGTAGAAGTTAATACCCCATGATGATAAGTGGAGCAAGCCTAATGCCTCAATCTAAGTATTGTGTAATGGATAATAAACGACGGAGGCTATTTGATATTAATGTTTTGGAGCATAAGAGGTTAATGACTTAAAGGAGTGTTAATGATAATGCGAGCATGAGGATCCAATCCATATGCGATAGGGCTGTTGCTCCAATTTGGATAAGTTAAAGTTGGATAATTGGAATCGTTCCGATTCACATATGTTGAGGTTAGCTCCTACATGAAGTGTAACATCCCGTTATTTCTAATAGCTCTAGCAAAATAATAAAATGGTTTAATATGATGTTTTCAATATTTGAGTCTCGGAATAAAATTCTGATTTCATCATTATATTTGAAATATGTTTTTTAGTCAAAATAAGTATAAATTTGTTATCATACGTTTTCCAAAAATAAAGTAGTACTTTTATTTAGTTTAATTAACATTTTGACAGGGAGCTCAAGTGGCAAACCTTAGAGGCAATTTTATAAATAGTTTCTTCAGAAAAATATGTTTATTTAATATTTTGAGCGTCCCTGTAAATTTTCATAGTGTTCGGAGACTGTTTTATTTTTAACTTCTGGACCGGTTTAATATATTACCGCTTTAAGTTATATATAATAATCTTCTACTTCAAAATTTTAAATATTATATATTGTCAAGTTTAATATCAAGATTTAGAAAATATATTTACTTTTGAATTTCGATAAGTATTCTTACGCAATAGCTATCCGGATGGACCGGTAACTTTATTATTTTTCAATTAGTTTTGAGTAATTAAAAGTTCAACATTGTTCTACTTAAATATATTTTATTTTTAGGATCGTCAAACTTTTAGTTATAATCCAAAGCACCTACACACATTAACCCACAAATGAGAGCACGTTGTTAAAAATATATATACTTTCCTGTATGTCTACCCACCGCCCCACCCTAATATACTACCCAAATATATGTTCCAATTGCCCAGCCCGTAGCAGAAAGAAAACAAAAAAGAAAAAAAAGCAAGAAAGAAAGAAATATAGAGAAAACACGGTAGAGAGAGAATGAGGCAAGAATTCAGAAGTGAGAAGGGGTCGCGAGAAGAAGGAAAGTAGCAGCGACAGAGGAGTAGAAAACTTTAGATTTTTCCAATTTCTCGGTCTAATAACTCAAGATCCAACCGTTCAATCTCAAATCCTTCTTAGGTAATTAACCTCCTCAACTCCCTCTATCCATCTACCTAATTTATTTGACGATCCGTCGATATTTTATTATCCCTATATTTTCAAATAAAGAGATGTTTTGGAGAAAAGTTATATATTTTTGTTGTATAATGATATATATTTATTATTTTGACAAAAATGAGTTTATTTTATATATATTTTTAATGTTATAATTAGTTTTTATATATGTCCCTATTTAGATCCAACACGTTGTTATGGACCCTGACCCTGGAGTAAGTTGCAGTTATAAAAGTGGCTCGACCGTTATTGCTAGGATTTCCAGGTAAGGGGAGTCTCTTTTCCACACCTTGAGTTAGGGATAGTTGGGGTATATAATAGGGCTTGGGTTAAGTAGTTGAATTGGGTTGTGGGTAGCAAAATAGCACCGGAATAGAATTGGTTTAAGGATGTTGAATGTATCTTTGTTTTAATTTAAATATTTAATTGATTTAATGGTGGTAAAATCCCTTATGAATGTTGGTAATGTAGGAAGTGAAAAACCGTAGGGAGTTGACTTATATTAAAGTACTCTGAGGCATACCTGAGTATGTCGAATCGATTGATGTTAATTGTTGTCTGATAAAAGTTACTATGTCCACTACATGAGTGATGATGTTTTATAAATGAATTTTAATGATATAGTTATGGAATGAATTGGCAAAGGTATAAATAGGAATAAAATGACTATGTGTAACTAAAAGTATAATGTGATGCTAAATGTATGACAAGGCTGGATAATTGTTATAAATGCTAATTTTCGAAGGTGAATTGATATGTGAATACTCGGTAAATGGTTATGATTACTTGTGCTATAATGTTATGTGATGATTAGGAAGGGATGATAAGTATGTATATTTGTCAATATTGGTGGAATTGTGATTATGTGTGAATGTGAAATTTATAAGTTGACCTCTGATTTGAGGTGACGATTAATGGAAAGATTTGATAATTGATATATGGAATGAATATGGATAAAGAATGAGTGGGAAAGGTGTGTAAGTGTAATTGTGATTATATGTGCTAAGTGGTTTAAGTAATAAGATTAAAGTATGTTTAGGCCTCTGATTTGAGGTAATGTGTAACGAAAATGTAATAAGTGCGTTGACCTCTGATTTGAGGTGACGATTAATGGAAAGTGATGAATTTGCTGACCTCTGTTATGAGGGGCCCAAAATGAATTAAAGTAATGAAGTGTTGACCTCTGACCTGAGGGACACAAGATGAAATGAATGTTAATGTGTTGACCTCTGACCCGAGGGACACAAAATGAATTAAAATAAAGGAGTGTTGACCTCTGACCTGAGGGACACAAAATGAATTAAAGTAAAGGAGTGTTGACCTCTGGCCTGAGGGACACAAGATGAAATGAAATGTTTGGGTGTTGACCTCTGACCTGAGGGACACAAATGAATTAAAGTGAATGCGTGTTGACCTCTGATCTGAGGGACACAAAATGAAATAAAGTAAAAAGGGGTGATGACCTCTGACCTGAGGGGCACATAATTTAAATAAGGAAATTTGTAGGCCTTTGTTGTGAGGTGCCAATTATGATGATTAAGTTTGTTTCATTGGTCTCTGATTTGAGGCGATGTTCAGAATAAATGGAAAATGTGTTATTACTGATAATTTGTTAATGGGAAGCATTTTGTTATTCATGGCTTGGTTTGATTATGATACTTGAGTTATTATTATATGCCTTTTTACTATCTTATGATTCAATGTGTTGTGAAAAGGTCTCACCCTTAGTGGTTAACATTTTAGGTGAAAGTCAAGGAGCTTGAGGATTAGAGTGTCGCAGTGGAAGAATTGGAAAGAAGGAAACTTTATGTTTGCGCATACTTATATTGTAAACGGATGCCCAATTTTATTTGTAAACTTGAATTGGAAAAAGGAATTTTTAAGTACACTATTTTAATTATAAACTTTTACTCACTATTTTTGGATATAAATTAAGGGTGTTACATTTATGGTATCAGAGCAGTTCCTTCCTTCCGACCTGAGGGAAAGTGGTCCCGAACTCGCTGCGAACACCCTCATATCAAGCTTCTTCTCCAGAGGTGAGACCCTTTTAATTGGAAAATTTTATGTTAAGTGGTTGATAAGTATGTTTGGTACTAAATGCTAATCTGTGATTAAATGATGTGTCTTGTATTAGTGGAATGAGTTTATGTTTGCAAATGGGAATGCTAATAATTGTCAAAATTAAGGAAATTGTATATAAAAGTGAAAACGAAGGTGAATTCTTTGGAACCTAAGTGGATCCCTTAGGGATTCAAGGAATCACATATTGTAAGTGTTTACCCAATTGCAAACAGGAAACTTAAAAAGGGTGTAATTTAAATTTTGTCTAAGGATGAAAATTTTAAGTTTTGAATTAATCAAAACTTGAAGTTTCTTACAAAGGAAAACCTTACTAATCAAAACGAAGTACATAAACTTTAACTGGATGGCGAGGGCTATTACCACTGATGGGATGTAGTGTCGGAACTGGCCAATCCGATGTTGCATTTATCGGGAGGTGACGTCGTCGAAAATCTAGAAGCTTATGCACCATTGTGAATTAGTAACTGATTTCCTATGTATGAAACCTTAGTGTTGGTTCTTTTATGTTTTGTTGTCTTGCTATGTTCTTTTGTGTGTGATTTTCATGTTTGATTGTTGAGTAAATTGGTGTCAAAGTAATTGAACAGGGATTAGTAATGGAACTGCATGGAATAAATAAATTATGATCTTAAATACTAATCCAATCGAGTGAATAAACTCATGTAGATTAGACTAGTATCTAAGAGAACCAAAAACAATGTGTAAATCAAATTAATGGTCGAATTCCATAGCTAATCTCAATTTCAAGTAACTGTGATACCAATCGGGAAACAAGGAAAGAGTACTGATCGATCGGATTTAAACCACTGAATCATATCAATTTGAGTTATGAATAAAAACAAACTTTTTGCCCAATATGGGGAGCGGTTTGGATTCAATCAAGAGGTTCTCGAAATATGTATATATGTGGAAAATCGTGTAGCGTTAAAGTAAGCGGACAAAAATTTGAAGTGGAACCATGGGGATCAAAATAATTTATTGCCTCGATTCTAATCTATCCGGGTGACTTAGTTTGCATCGGTTAGACTAGAATCCATAATAAAAACAAAAACATTTCTGTTGAACTCGTAGATGATTCCACCACTAACTTGATTCCGACGACTTTAATACTAAACGAGAGATATGTAGGGAGTCACTATCGATTGGACTTGAACCCCAAGTATAACAATAAAATTTTTATAAATGAAAAAGGTTTATTTAATCAAGAAAGGGGTTTTAATTCAACCGAAAGGTGTCGGAACCAAATTTTTACTAGATTGTTATGAGTATAGATGTATATATGTTTATACGTTGATTGCTTCATTTAAATGAATTTTATTTGATGATTGTGAGTGAATATTACTATGACTGTTTGTTTAATGATGTGAGTGTTTATAATGAATTTCAAAATGTTGCACCGAACCACAATTATTCCAAATGGATCGTGAGGTCGCACGTCAAATTTTCAAGAAATAGTAAGAAAAACAAGGATTCTTAAGTGATCGAGCAGTGACTTGGCTTAGTTGTTTGTAACCAAGTCACACATCGATTAAATAGGAACCCTTCCTATGCGACTAAAATCAATTTGGAATGAAACTCAATTTTCAAACTTGAAGTCAAAAGGAATGTAACTGTTTCAACTTTTGAAGATGAACAAAACTAAATTTTTCCAAGTCCAAGACACATTCTCTTTTTCTTTGAGTTTACCAACCTTGAGTGATCTTTTACTCCTTCATTTAGGTTCTTACAAAATTAGATGGAGGTAGTTCTTTATGGTGGTGTGCACGATTAAAATTTTTATTGAATTTTCGAACGAAACCAATCGTTTCCTCATTAAGAGAGGAACATTATTTCCAAAGAATTTGTTTTTATAAATGCATCTCTATTTTCTAAGTGTTTCACCAGTATGGGATCTTTTTCCTAAATTTTAAATTCTCGTACTTAGTGATTATTCAAACCAAAGATTTTAAATGTGTGATGATTGTGGTGAATGTGTGTGTAGAAGTAAGTTTTAGTCCTAAGTTAGGCAGGATAGACTAGGACTAGCTTTGGAGGAAGTAGGGTTGAGTTATGGTTATGTGTGAAGTGGATTGTTGTTGTGAATGTTTGAACCTTGTATGAGAATTATATGATTTATGTTTGTTTGGTTGTTGAATGTGGTTGTTTAGGGCCTAGGTATAGGATTTAAGTGGTAGGCTTGAAGTTTGATTGTAATCAACCCAAGCGGGTATTAGTGTTTAGAGCGTATTAGTACCCTTGCCAACCTCTGTTATAGAATTCCGAAGGAGACCCAGTTAACCTTAGAGACCATTTCCGACTTCCTTGGGAAGTTAAACCTGAATTTTGGGAGTCCTATTAGTGGGACTCTTGAAATGTTAGCCGCAAGGAGAGTAAACCTTAGAAAACCTGTTAGAGTCTTCCTGTCGAGACTAACCAAATCAAACCATAAATTCGTACTCTTCATTGAGTGCAAGAGCTTAGTGGTGTACTAATGCAGAATGGTATGCCGATTTCCAAGTGGGGGAGTAAAACCAAAGGAAGTGAGTATCGTAGTTAAGAAACCCTTGTCTGGGATGGTTCTCCATTTAAAGATTTTGAACGAAATTTCGGGGACGAAATTCCAATAAGTGGGGGAGAATTGTAACATCCCGTTATTTCTAATAGCTCTAGCAAAATAATAAAATGGTTTAATATGATGTTTTCAATATTTGAGTCTCGGAATAAAATTCTGATTTCATCATTATATTTGAAATATGTTTTCTAGTCAAAATAAGTATAAATTTGTTATCATACGTTTTCCAAAAATAAAGTAGTACTTTTATTTAGTTTAATTAACATTTTGACAGGGAGCTCAAGTGGCAAACCTTAGAGGCAATTTTATAAATAGTTTCTTTAAAAAAATATGTTTATTTAATATTTTGAGCGTCCCTGTAAATTTTCATAGTGTTCGGAGGCTGTTTTATTTTTAACTTCTGGACTGGTTTAATATATTACCGCTTTAAGTTATATATAATAATCTTCTACTTCAAAATTTTAAATATTATATATTGTCAAGTTTAATATCAAGATTTAGAAAATATATTTACTTTTGAATTTCGATAATTTTTCTTACGCAATAGCTATCCGGAGGGACCGGTAACTTTATTATTTTTCAATTAGTTTTGAGTAATTAAAAGTACAATATTGTTCTACTTAAATATATTTTATTTTTAGGATCGTCAAACTTTTAGTTATAATCCAAAGTACCTACACACATTGACCCACAAATGAGAGCACGTTGTTAAAAATATATATACTTTCCTATATGTCTACCCACCGCCCCACCCTAATATACTACCCAAATATATGTTCCAATTGCCCAGCCCGTAGCAGAAAGAAAACAAAAAAGAAAAAAAAAGCAAGAAAGAAAGAAATATAGAGAAAACACGGTAGAGAGAGAATGAGGCAAGAACTCAGAAGTGAGAAGGGGTCGCGAGAAGAAGGAAAGTAGCAGCGACAGAGGAGTAGAAAACTTTAGATTTTTCCAATTTTTCGGTCTAATAACTCAAGATCCAACCGTTCAATCTCAAATCCTTCTTAGGTAATTAACCTCCTCAACTCCCTCTATCCATCTACCTAATTTATTTGACGATCCGTCGATATTTTATTATCCCTATATTTACAAATAAAGAGATGTTTTGGAGAAAAGTTATATATTTTTGTTGTATAATGATATATATTTATTATTTTGACAAAAATGAGTTTATTTTATATATATTTTTAATGTTATAATTAGTTTTTATATATGTCCCTATTTAAATCCAACACGTTGTTATGGACCCTGACCCTGGAGTAAGTTGCAGTTATAAAAGTGGCTCGGCCGTTATTGCTAGGATTTCCAGGTAAGGGAGTCTCTTTTCCACACCTTGAGTTAGGGATAGTTGGGGTATATAATAGGGCTTGGGTTAAGTAGTTGAATTGGGTTGTGGGTAGCAAAATAGCACCGGAATAGAATTGGTTTAAGGATGTTGAATGTATCTTTGTTTTAATTTAAATATTTAATTGATTTAATGGTGGTAAAATCCCTTATGAATGTTGTTGGTAATGTAGGAAGTGAAAAACCCTAGGGAGTTGACTTATATTAAAGTACTCTGAGGCATACCTGAGTATGTCGAATCGATTGATGTTAATTGTTGTCTGATAAAAGTTACTATGTCCACTACATGAGTGATGATGTTTTATAAATGAATTTTAATGATATAGTTATGGAATGAATTGGCAAAGGTATAAATAGGAATAAAATGACTATGTGTAACTAAAAGTATAATGTGATGCTAAATGTATGACAAGGCTGGATAATTGTTATAAATGCTAATTTTCGAAGGTGAATTGATATGTGAATACTCGGTAAATGGTTATGATTACTTGTGCTATAATGTTATGTGATGATTAGGAAGGGATGATAAGTATGTATATTTGTGAATATTGGTGGAATTGTGATTATGTGTGAATGTGAAATTTATGCGTTGGCCTCTGATTTGAGGTGACGATTAATGGAAAGATTTGATAATTGATATATGGAATGAATATGGATAAAGAATGAGTGGGAAAGGTGTGTAAGTGTAATTGTGATTATATGTGCTAAGTGGTTTGAGTAATAAGATTAAAGTATGTTTAGGCCTCTGATTTGGGGTAATGTGTAACGAAAATGCAATAAGTGCGTTGGCCTCTGATTTGAGGTGACGATTAATGGAAAGTGATGAATTTGCTGACCTCTGTTATGAGGGGCCCAAAATGAATTAAAGTAATGAAGTGTTGAGCTATGACCTGAGGGACACAAGATGAAATGAATGTTAATGTGTTGACCTCTGACCTGAGGGACACAAAATGAATTAAAGTAAAGGAGTGTTGACCTCTGACCTGAGGGACACAAGATGAAATGAATGTTAATGTGCTGACCTCTGACCTGAGGGACACAAAATGAATTAAAGTAAAGGAGTGTTGACCTCTGACCTGAGGGACACAAGATGAAATGAAATGTTTGGGTGTTGACCTCTGACCTGAGGGACACAAATGAATTAAAGTGAATGCGTGTTGACCTCTGATCTGAGGGACACAAAATGAAATAAAGTAAAAAGGGGTGCTGACCTCTGACCTGAGGGGCACATAATTTAAATAAGGAAATTTGTAGGCCTCTGTTGTGAGGTGCCAATTATGATGATTAAGTTTGTTTCATTGGTCTCTGATTTGAGGCGATGTTCAAAATAAATGGAAAATGTGTTATTACTGATAATTTGTTAATGGGAAACATTTTGTTATTCATGGCTTGGTTTGATTATGATACTTGAGTTATTATTATGTGCCTTTTTACTATCTTATGATTCAATGTGTTGTGAAAAGGTCTCACCCTTAGTGGTTAACATTTTAGGTGAAAGTCAAGGAGCTTGAGGATCAGAGTGTCGCAGTGGAAGAATTGGAAAGAAGGAAACTTTATGTTTGTGCATACTTGTATTGTAAATGGATGCCCAATTTTATTTGTAAAATTGAATTGGAAAAAAGAATTTTTAAGTACACTATTTTAATTATAAACTTTTACTCATTATTTTTGGATATAAATTAAGGGTGTTACATGAAGTCATAATAACGGAATTAATGGAATGACCAACCCTAGTAGTTATGTGTGCATTCATGTATGGTGAAAGGTAATGAAATAGGTTGACAAGGATCATTTGTCATGTTCCGGGAACATGAGGAGGGCACTCTGGGAGCACCAAATTGATGCAACCTACTTGATGACACATTCTGGGAATGTGGCCAGTGTTTGGAACATGGTTTCTTTGATGTGTTCTGGGAACACATTGGTGTGCAACCTACTTGATGATACATATTGGGAATGTGGCCAGTGTCTGGGACATGGTTTCTTTGATGTGTTTTGGGAACACATTGGTGTGCAACCTACTTGATGACACATTCTGGGAATGTGGCCAGTGTCTGGGACATGGTTTCTTTGATACGTTCTGGGAACGTGATGCACACTCTGGGAGTGGTGCTTGTTTATATTCCAAGTATGGTTTGCTACACATCTTGGGAACGTGATGCACACTCTGGGAGTGGTGCTTGTTTATATTCCAAGTATGGTTTGCTATACGTTCTGGGAACGTATGTTAGAACTATTGGTGGACAATGGTTCAGGAATCATCCCCTTGTATCATTTTAGGATCGTGGTCGATGGTGTTCCAGTATAGAATGGTATGGCCTCTATACAGGTTGAGAAAACATCAAGCGCATGATTGCCTATCCCAGAGTGTTGTGTTCTGGAAGGGTTTATTATGGGAAATGATTTGAGAGGAGTGCATGCATGGCATGAAAGATTAATGGTTATATCTATCATTGTTTAATAAAACACTTGAGCATGCATTTACTATATTGGATTCATATATGTGATGATTGTGTTTGACCAATCATATAATCTGCTTAGGCGATATGACAAGTGACTTACTCCCATCTACCATGTTTGTGGTGGTAGGTTCTTTCAAAGGACAAGACTGAAGCCACTCCCGTAGAGAGAAAGTTGTCTAGAAGGAACAGCCAGGATGATGTCTAGTCATCCGAATCCTTTTGCAGAAGGATCGAGTTGTGAAGACCAATGCTCTGGGTGTAAAAAGAGTTTTGGGGTTTTGTATTATACATGCTTTACACTCAGAATATTTTGTAAAAGAAATATTACTCTTATGAAAGTACTTTTGGTTTTCACACTCTTTATGGAAAAAGTTTTTGTTAACCCGTATTTTTATTGGGCTAGTTTTTGGGGCGTTACACTTTATGGTATCAGAGCAATGGTTCCAACTCTCGGCTGTGGATTATGGTCCTTCCCATTCTCAATAAGTTGTGTGACTTTGACCTAAGTTTCTATGAGTGCAGGTCTACTATGGCAACGAGAAATCGAAACCATACGAATGCAATGTTAGAGAGAATCACTGCTGTATTAGGGAATAAAAGCAAGAAAGGATCGGGTAGCAAACGAGGCAAGAGAGGTAAACCATTAGGTTGTCTTTTCTCCTAATCTGAATTAACGTAGTCAGCTATTTCTTTCTATTACGTTAATTGAATCGTTCGATATTTTGAAGATCTAGATGTCATCTTTGACCCGAATTTCTGTGATCGAAACCTTTATCACAATTGGATGTGATAAATATCTGTGGACACTACGGAGATAGAAAGATTAGTTAAGACTAGAGAGATTAATAACCATCGGGATAGGACAAATCCTTGTCTCCCCAACGGAAATATCTCTAGCGCTTGGTTATCTAGCTAAATCTGATGGTGACGAATACCCTATCTTTAAGTTCCTCTAACTTAAAGATATGTCGTATGACCTTTCTTGCGAAATGTTATATCTGAAAGGAATGATTTTATTATTAATGGTTTGAATATTAGGACTGATCACCCTAATGTTTGCAACTATTAAGGAATAAAGTCATATAAACAATTCGTTAATCGTGCTTGAGTGATCAGATTGCGCAGCGGAAAAAGTATTTTCTAAAGCCTTATGCAAAATGTTTTGATTTGGAAAATTGTTATTTAGAATTTTTCTAGTTGACAGGATTTGTTGAGAAGGATTTATGTGGAATATTCTCTATAAATATTTTTGGAAATTGAAAATTTTGAGAAAAATATAACCAAAATTCATTTAGTGGGGGAGAATCCCCAAAACATTTTGATAAAGGTAAGATGAAAACTTTATTTTATGGAAATATTTTGGAAAGTGAAAATTTTAGAAAACGAATTTCGGGGACGAAATTCAATTTAGAGGGGTAGAGTGTAACATCCCTCATTTTTATAAAGAGGAAATATAAATAAAATATTTATTTTAATAAGGAAATTTCATAAATAAGAGTATTGTATGAAAATAGTTCATCGGAAAATGAATTATCATTTAAGAAAATGAGATTTTAGTAAAATATCATGTAAAGATTGGACTATATCTCTTTCATTAACCGTTGGATCATGCTCAAATTTTTAGACAAGGTTTCTAATGATTTTATCTCGACATCCAACGGTGAAAATTGTGTTTTGAGAAGTAAATCTTTTTATATTAATTTTTCAGCAAAACAGTTATTTTCTGAATTTTAGCAGTGGCTAACCGGTTAGTAAAACCCGTAACCGGTTAGTGCGACTTGCATCTGCATAAAATTAAGGCGGTTTGAGCTGGAAATCACGATGATTCTTCTTCCTTAAGCTTTCCCAGGACGCGTGGAACCCTAATGGAAGGTCAGGGACGCGTGTAGGGCTGAGGGATTGGATGGGTGGCCTTGGTGATGACTCACCCTCCCTTCCACCACCATCATTTTGGCTCTATAAATAGAGTTCTTGTGATTGAGTTTTGCTTTGTTTTTCATTGCGTTTTCTGTACTGAAACTCTGCCAAAATCTCATCTCAATTCGTGTATACAACTTGCCTTGAGTTGTTAAACATCAAGCTTGTGAGTTGTGAGTGTGTGAGCTTGCTTTTGAAGTGATTGGTGCTGTTCTTGGTGGCTGCTTTGTGGCTGTTGCTGTGCCTCTGTGGCTGCTATCCTAGAGTGTTTTAAGAGCTTGTCTAAGGGCTGTCTAATTCGTGCAAGTGATTAGCCTTTGGTTGCTGCACCTAAAGTTTTGAATTAGTGAGTGGAAGTGAGTGAAATCTTTGGATTTAAGGGTGTTTGGACTGTGCTTGTTGTTGCTGCTGTTTGAGGTTGTTTCCGACTCGGTCGGTGCTGAATCAAGGATGTAAGATTGGTGGTACGATATGTCGGTGTGATCGGTGCACGTTTCGGTGCTGCCGGTGCTAGTTTCTTGGTGCACTGGTGCTGTTTTCTGGTGCACGCCTCTGGTGCACTGGTGCTGTTTTCTGGTGCAGGTCTCTGGTGCATCTGGTGCTGGTCTGTGGTGTAACACCTTGGTGCATGGTGGTGCTGCTGATGCAAGCTCTGGTGCATGGTGGTGCTGCTGATGCAAGCTCTGGTGCATGGTGGTGCTGCTAGTGCTAGTTCTCTGGTGCACCGGTGCTGTCTTCTGATGCACCTGGTGCAACGTTCCTGATGCACCAATGCTGGAGTCTGGTGCATGACTCCTGATGCACCGATGCTGAAATCTGGTGCATGTTCCTGATGCACCGATGCTGGAGTCTAGTGAGTCTGGTGCATGTTCCTGGTGCGGCCGGTGCTGGTGCTGTTGCGGCTGGTGCTGGTGCGGGTGTAGCCGGTGCTGATTCTGGTGCTGGTCGGTGCACGGAGCTGCTGGTCGGTGCAAGTTTCTGATGCCCAACGTTGCGTTTTACGTTGTGGCCGAACGAAACATGTCTAAACCTGTCCTAAATATCTAAGGTATGGGATAAGTCGTTCATATTGCTAGGATTATAGATTGTGGAATTTGATGTTTGTATGCTATGTGATTTGGACCAAGACATGATTGCTGGACTTGGAGGTCCAGACAATCACTTGGTCACTTGATTAATAATCTGACTAAGGGCCAAAATGAATTGATGAAATTAAGTGAAAGAAACTCATGAGCTTGGCTGAAAAATAATTGGTAAATTGAAGGAATTGCCTTTGGTTTGAAGCTAAAATCATTCTTTGACTATATTCATGTTTGATTTGGACCATTTTGAGATTTGAGAACTTAGAATTGAACCTTGTTGATACCTCAATATTTGGTAGCCCAAATTACAAGGCCCAAATCATAGGAAGGCCCAAGAATTGTCAAACAAAAAATAAAGCAATAAGAGGTACTGAGAAAGGCGCGCAAACTCCAAGAATTGCCCAAGGCGACACACGCCCCAAGGCGACAGCCATCAAGGCGACACATCTTGATAAGGCGCCCAGAAGAAAGAGTAAGGCATACTGATGGCGGTAAACGCCATGTGTTGTCTCAAAGCGTCTCAGGTGCCACAGAAACTCGAGGAGAACATCGCGATAAACGAAGGCGAGCCGGAAGTAGAAGCCCGCGGAAGGCGCACACGTGACCAGCCAAGGGCGACGTAGCTGTCAAAGGCCCAAACGGCTTGCGGAGGAAGCCAAGAGGGAATCTTTTAATCACCCGAGGCAAAGCTGAGGGGGGTAAGACTTGGAGCCCTCTTCCTCTTTGTAATCATCAAATGCCAAAGTCAAGAATGATAAATAAGACAAAGCTACTGGAAAGAAACTCTGAACACATGATGCAAGGGGTCATTAACCAACAGACAAAGGTGAAAAGCTGGCAACCCCTGGTCCAAAGCACCATTATAAATAAGATACATTTCCTCTTCAGAAGGGAGGGACGGAGGCGGGGAGAGAAGAGAAGGACGGAGAAAGGAGGTAATGGCTCCTGGAGAAAGGTAATACGTCAGAGCGATAATATACAAAACACAAGTTCCTCTCCTCCGAAACTTAGAAGAAACATGAGAAGAAAAGAGAAACTCAGAGGAGGGGAATAGCCTAGCAAACACAAGAAACATCATTCCTCTCCTGGAAACACCCTCTGAAAAGGAGTGCCACGAGGAAGCAAGAGACAGAACAAGGAAGAAGGAGGAACAGAAAAGGAGGAAAAGCCGGAAAACGTGCATCTCCAACAACCACCGTGAGGGTTGAGACGAGGGTGGCCAGAATACCCAAAACGCCACCACCAAAACGGTCACAACACAGAGAGCGTACAATAAAAAGGAAAGGAAGTTCCCCTTCTGAAACTTAAGCTTAGTACTGTAAAGGAGAGTTAAGGCCAAAGCGCACACTCCTACCTCTGTAAAATACCACGAAACGTGGGAGCTATTTCCTTGTATCTACCTCTCTGTACTTCATTTCAACATAATGAAAGCCTAAAGCTTCACTAAGTTTACAAACCCATTATCTCTTTTATTAATCATCATTATCGCACAAAGCGGTCCGAAACAATTGGCGACTCCGCTGGGGAAGCTATGGCTTCCAACCTGAAGGAAAATGTTCCTGGAAACGCTGCTCAGAAGACAGCTCCTGAGGGCGCTCGCTGTTACCAACAACCTCCAACTGAAGAAGCGTTGCAGCGGCGAGATGCTCCTCCAGACTAAAAGCGACCACCTCGGAGGGCGGCCTGCTCCCAAAAGACGAGCTCCCTAGAAGGCACTCCTCAAAGAGCAATATCCCCGGAAGGCGTGCTCACAGAAGGCGACCAGGTTCGCTTTGATACAAACTTTCCGAAAGACGACGAGACTCGTCCAGGAGGCGGTCTGGATCTCTGCAGGCCCAACTGATCAGGAGGGTGATGCTTCAAAAGGTGACGGCGTTCGCTCTACCTAGCTTTTCAGAAGGCGGTCACACAACCGAAAGGGGCGAAAGTACGCTCTCACTGACGAAAGCGCACAAAGTACGACCTTGCGGAGAGGGGAGGGAGGAAGGAAACCTTCCTTGGGAACCAATGACATAAGGGCCCCTGTTGTAAAAAAAAAACAAAGAAAAGAAAAAGAAGAAGTGTGTGCTATCGGAATACCCGAAGAAAAGGCATCGAAACTAAGAAGAGCATACAAGAGCAGAAACAAACACAAGTACAATAACAAGCAGTTATAGAGCTACGTTTACAAGACGAAGCTCAAGCCACAATCGCCAAAAGCAGCAAGGCCAGCAAAACGCACAAGAGTGAAAACGCACAACCTAAATGCAAACCCCAGGCGCAAGGCAAACGACAACAACAACAAAAATGATGATGAAAAGACAAAGACAAGATATGCATAAAAATTGTCAACGTAGCAGCAAACATGCAAAGTAGAATCCAAGCTTACAAAAGGCATCATAAATCCCAAAGTACAAATTCGAAGGCAATAGAGCAACAGAGGTTAAGTTCGGACGAAGTCATGCAAATCATGGAACCAAAAAGAAGGTAACAACCAAAACCATAGTCTGAAAAGCAGAATGACAAAGTAGCAGCACAAGTGGCGAAATAGTGCCTACATAAAGAAGAGAGAATTCAAAGAAGTGACCCTGCAAACTTCCTCATAAGAATACTTCGTGTTAGCCAAATCGCTGATCTCCTGGTCAAGAGCCTCCAATTCAGTGGTTGCTTGGTCAAGCTGAGAAGAAAGCTCCTTGATGCGAGACACTAAAGGAGCACGACGCTCTTGTAAAGCACGCTCAGCATCGGCCAACTCAGCGTCATCAAACGGAGGGCGCAAGCTTTCAAAGCCAGCAATGGCGCTCTCAAGCCAAGGACCAGAATAATGTTGGAATTGAAGCGTGTACAAACAGTCCAGGATCTCAGCCTTGTCCTCCCATGGCAAGTCATCTATGTCAACTGAACGGGCCAAATGCAACATCCGCAACAGAGTTTGAGAGCCAGACTCCCGAAAAAGGTGAGGAAGCGAAGCTGGAGGAGGTACCAAAGAAGTACGGGCACAGAGAAATGAATCAATTAAAGCCTGATCATCTGCAGAAAATGGAGCTGCAAAAACACATAGCAACACATGCAGAAATAATGAGACAAGAACACAAAAGAAGAGGTAAATCCAACTTGAGTCAAGTGAAGAAAGAAACACTTACAAACTAAAGATGACCCTGGAGAAGCGGAAGCGTGACTTGCCCTCGCAGCAGGAGCCTTACCCTTATCAGCTAAAGAAACAAGATCTACGCTGCTTCTGGGGGCAAGGCGCTCTTCAGTCGGGGCCTTAGTAACAGCAGCAATTCGGCTCTCCGAAGGGGCAGGGGCATCAACTTCAGCACCCGCCCTACCAAACATGTTCTCAGGTCTTGGAACATCAGAAACTGAGGAAACCGCAATTGGTGGTTGGAGAGACAAAGGAACCCTAGGAATACACCTAGAAGGGGGGTTGAATAGGTGTACAAGATACCTTGAAAGATTTTCGAACGAAACAAATCGAAACAATCAAAACAAAATATTTTTCCAAATACTCTCAGGTTTACTCGAGTAGATTTCAGAGTACTCGAGTATTACTCGATTAAAGACTCGTTTACTCGAGTATATCTGACAGAAACCAGAAAAATCAAGTTTTCATTCGCATACGAAAATCAATCAATTCACATGAAAGATCAGAGATTCAACGGAAATGATTAACACCTATGTTCTTATTGATTAACCTAGTTATGAAAATGATTTTCCCTTTATCAATTTGAACAATTAAAGATTCAATTCAATCAATTATGAAAATCAATCTTTCTAGGTTTTCAACCAAGAACGCAATCAAACGACTTGAATATAAAGAGTAAGGGTTTAGAGATACGACACAGCGATTTATCCTGGTTCACTTTCACCCGCTTGAAAGCTACATCCAGTCCCCTCTTCAACCAAGAGAGATTCTTCACTATGAGGAATTAGAGTTCTCAAATTACAAGTGATTGCCTCACAAGACTTCCTTCTTGCTAGCCTACAAGAGATAACCGACACCCTTGCCTTGTAATCCTATTGATCTTCTCTCTAATCTAACCTCTACCCCTTGTTGATAATCGACACAACAAGTCTTCAATTGCTTGATGATAATCCACACACCAAGGCTTCTCCTTGCTTGATTCACAACCAAGACTTCTTCTTCTTCAATGAACGTTGCTTGATGATAATCGACACACCAAGGCTTCTTTGTTTGTTGTAGTGGCTTGCCTTATTGCAAAGATTACAACTCAATGAATATACATAACAATCCTAATGAATCTCAATCAATAGCTATGACAAATCACACAAGAGATTCAAAGGTTCTTGATCAAATAATATGAAAATAGAAAAGCTTTGATCTTTGAAATTGAGAGAGAATAGAGTGGCTTGATTCTTTGTAAAATGAATATCAAAATGATGTATATTGATCACAATAGTTAGGAAAAGGTTTATATAGAATACCCAAAAGTTATGGCACTTGAAAACTGATTTTGAGAAGTGAAAATCGTATTTTAAAAATCAGTTCAGCAGTGTTTACTCGAGTAAATTGCAGCATACTCGAGTAGTACTCGATTAAACAAACTCATACTCGAGTAGAGTGATACTGCACTTGATTAAAACTTGTTTTCTCAAAAACCAACCTTTCCTTTAAAACCTTTAAGCCACCTATTGATTCTAGGTTAAGTGAAAATTCAAATTATGATTAAATCATGACTTATGAATGAGATTCACTACCCTCTAAACAAACTACCCAAATGAAAACCTAAGAAGCTTGAGAGGCAAAAGATAAAACAAAAACAATTACACTCAAACTTAAGTCTTCATGAGCTTGTTCTCTCTTCTTCACTTGATGTTTGTTGTTGCTTGTTGAACTTGAACTTGATCATCACATGATAGCTTGTTCAAAACACTTTGTCATTATCAAAACATTCATCATGGAACTTACAATCTCCCCCTTTTTGAAAATGACAAACCATGTTTTGAAGTTCTCCAAAAGTTCTTTGAAGTTGTTGATGCTTTAACAATTTGATCACTTGGTGAGACTCTTGCTCCCCCTCAATAAATGCTTTTGACATTTGAATCCAATTGATAGAAGCTTGATTCTCCCCCTATATTCAACAACTTTGCTCAACCTACATAAAAACACCAAAAACAACCTTTCTCCAAACAAACATCTAAAAATCATAATATTTATCCAACAATCATTTCTCCCCTTTGAGAAACATTCCATTCAATTCAAAACATCATATTTCTCCCCCTTTGGCATTATCAAAAAGTAATATATACCAATTGAAATATAACATCTAAGCCAAGGTAAGAAATCAATGATCATTTCTTTACAACATTGATACCAATTGAACAAATACAATAGAACTATACTTTGCAATGTGATACCAATTGGCAAGAGAATATAACAATGTAATATGATACCAATTGAGAACTAAAATATCATAATATCACTTAACAAAGAAGATATCAATTGTAAAGAAGTACATATATCAACAAATATTTGTTACCAATTGTGATATTTCTTTAAAAACAACCAAAGCATGTCACTATATCATGATAACCATCTATGAATCTACTCAATGATACCAAATGATTTAATTAAACATTTAGAAAAGTAATACCAATTGAGAAGATACCATATGAAGTTCACAAACTAACCATAACATTTGTACCATATTGTAGGACTTCTTTTGATACCAATTGAAGATGCAAATTTGAATAACACTTGTAAGCTCTCTTTGCTCTTCAATCATACCTACAAAACAATCATGCTTTGCTTTTTGGTATCCAAATAGTTTTGGATCCATTTTTGTTAGTGTAGGGACTTTCACCCTTTTTCATCCAAACAAAATGTCCTTTAGGTATACCATGCACTTTAATATAACACACATTTGAAGTATGTCTATGAGTACCACAATAGAAACATGTTGGTGCATTTGAAAAATCAACTTTAGAAAAATCAACAACATTTCTCTGAGATTTACTCTTAGCATTAGTATAACCCAAACCAAACTTGTTTGAATTTTCTCTTTGAAAATTTAACAATGTGCGCAATTTAATATCACCACTTGTGAAACTTGCAAGCTTATTTTTCAAAATAACATTTTCATCTTTAAGCAACTTGCAATTCTCACAATCAACCACAATATTCACTCTACTAGCACAATCACAAGAAGAACTAGCATATATAAGATCTAGAGTTTCATTTTCAAGATTAAGCTCATCAACTTGTTTTTGAAGTTCTAAAATCTCTTTTTGATGTTTCAAAATGAGCTTCTTTCTTTCAATGTTTTTCAAAGCTAGTTTTTCAAGTTGTTCATGCATTTCTTCATAAGCATTATATAACAATTCATATTTAGAAGAAATTTCGGATTTAGTATTACTTACATTGCTATCCTCGCTTTGATAACTTGATTCATCATTTGAACTTTGTTCTTCATCATCTACTAGAGTTATCAAGTTGAGACAAGCGGCTTCTTCATTATCCGATGAACTACTCGATGTGCTTTTCTTGTTATCTTCATCACTATCCCAAACTATGTATGCTCTTTTAGATTTAGAATTTTTCTTGTCTTTCTCCTTCTTCTTGAGATATCTAGAGCATGAATACTTGAGATGACCGGGCTTTCCACATTCATGGCAAACTACACCTTCTCTTGAAGTTTTGATCTTGTAGTGTGGGGAATCCTTCTCTTTACTTTTATCCTTGTTCAACCTTCCTTTTCTCCTTAGAAACTTGTCAAACTTTCTTAGCAAAAGTTTCATGTCTTTTTCATCAATATCGGAATCGGAATCTTCACTATCATCATCATCGGAACTCTCTTTCTTTTTGTAAGATTTACTTTTGACTTTAAGAGCAAGTCCCTTTCTTTCTTTGTTCTTATCCGACTCTTCATTGATACTTAATCGTCCAAGCTCCATTTCATGTTCTTGAAGCTTTCCAAAATGTGTTGCTAGATCCATAGCATCCAAATCTTTAGATTCAACAATAGCCGTTACTTTTGGTTGCCAATTCCTGTCTAAACATCTCAACACTTTGTTAGAAAGTTCACCTTGAAGAAAAGTTTTACCAAGAGCAAGTAAATGATTTATAATGTGAGTAAAACGCTTTTGCATATCATTAATAGATTCATTTGGAAGCATATGAAACAATTCATAATCACGCATTAAAGCATTCAATCTAGCTCTCCTAACCTCACTAGTTCCTTCATGAGTCACTTGTAAAGTGTCCCACATTTCCTTAGCACTAGAACATTGAGAAACTCTAAAGAACTCGTCATAGGATAAAGCGGAGGTAATGATATTCTTTGCTTTATAATCATATTGAACTTTCTTTCTATCATCATCCTTCCACTTATCCTCGGGGATCAATTGTTCTACACCTTCAACTAAACTAGAGGGGATATGAGGACCTTTTTCAACTACTTTCCAAATTTCACTATCTATGGCTTGGATAAAGATTTTCATTCTAACTTTCCAATATGCATAGCCTTCTCCGGTAAACAATGGAGGACGACTTATTGAAGCACCTTCACCACCAAAGGGATTCGTAGAACCCATTGCGGTTACTTAACTAGGATCTTTACGAAAAAGCTCTTATGCTCGTGTCTTTCGACCGAGCTCTGATACCAATTGAGGAAACCGCAATTGGTGGTTGGAGAGACAAAGGAACCCTAGGAATACACCTAGAAGGGGGGTTGAATAGGTGTACAAGATACCTTGAAAGATTTTCGAACGAAACAAATCGAAACAATCAAAACAAAATATTTTTCCAAAAACTCTCAGGTTTACTCGAGTAGATTTCAGAGTACTCGAGTATTACTCGATTAAAGACTCGTTTACTCGAGTATATCTGACAGAAACCAGAAAAATCAAGTTTTCATTCGCATACGAAAATCAATCAATTCACATGAAAGATCAGAGATTCAACGGAAATGATTAACACCTATGTTCTTATTGATTAACCTAGTTATGAAAATGATTTTCCCTTTATCAATTTGAACAATTAAAGATTCAATTCAATCAATTATGAAAATCAATATTTCTAGGTTTTCAACCAAGAACGCAATCAAATGACTTGAATATAAAGAGTAAGGGTTTAGAGATACGACACAACGATTTATCCTGGTTCACTTTCACCCGCTTGAAAGCTACATCCAGTCCCCTCTTCAACCAAGAGAGATTCTTCACTATGAGGAATTAGAGTTCTCAAATTACAAGTGATTGCCTCACAAGACTTCCTTCTTGCTAGCCTACAAGAGATAACCGACACCCTTGCCTTGTAATCCTATTGATCTTCTCTCTAATCTAACCTCTACCCCTTGTTGATAATCGACACAACAAGTCTTCAATTGCTTGATGATAATCCACACACCAAGGCTTCTCCTTGCTTGATTCACAACCAAGACTTCTTCTTCTTCAATGAACGTTGCTTGATGATAATCGACACACCAAGGCTTCTTTGTTTGTTGTAGTGGCTTGCCTTATTGCAAAGATTACAACTCAATGAATATACATAACAATCCTAATGAATCTCAATCAATAGCTATGACAAATCACACAAGAGATTCAAAGGTTCTTGATCAAATAATATGAAAATAGAAAAGCTTTGATCTTTGAAATTGAGAGAGAATAGAGTGGCTTGATTATTTGTAAAATGAATATCAAAATGATGTATATTGATCACAATAGTTAGGAAAAGGTTTATATAGAATACCCAAAAGTTATGGCACTTGAAAACTGATTTTGAGAAGTGAAAATCGTATTTTAAAAATCAGTTCAGCAGTGTTTACTCGAGTAAATTGCAGCATACTCGAGTAGTACTCGATTAAACAAACTCATACTCGAGTAGAGTGATACTGCACTTGATTAAAACTTGTTTTCTCAAAAACCAACCTTTCCTTTAAAACCTTTAAGCCACCTATTGATTCTAGGTTAAGTGAAAATTCAAATTATGATTAAATCATGACTTATGAATGAGATTCACTACCCTCTAAACAAACTACCCAAATGAAAACCTAAGAAGCTTGAGAGGCAAAAGATAAAACAAAAACAATTACACTCAAACTTAAGTCTTCATGAGCTTGTTCTCTCTTCTTCACTTGATGTTTGTTGTTGCTTGTTGAACTTGAACTTGATCATCACATGATAGCTTGTTCAAAACACTTTGTCATTATCAAAACATTCATCATGGAACTTACAGAAACAAGTTCATAAATAATGTCGGCAGCAGCAGTACCTGAAGGGGCCTTCGAAGGCACACCCTTGGGAGAAACAGGAACACTCCTTGGAGTGCCAACAGGAGACATCAAAGAATCAAAATCATCACTAGTAGTGAATTCGGAAGGAGCAGAGGGGACAACACCCCCACCAGCAGAAGATTGATACAAATCCATAAGGTCTTCGTAATCAGAAGCAGGTGGAACAACATGAACGTTCTCAGGAAACTGGGATGAAAGCGACGCCGATGAATGACCACCGGCACCACCTGCAGTCAAAAGAAGAAGAAAATCAATAATGTTACGAAAGCTGCCCAAGCAAGACAAAGTGAAAAGACTGGAGGAAAGTAAAAGAACAGGAAATGAAATCTGGAGAATGATCCCCAGCGCCGCCGCTTTCGGCAGGAACGTCATGAGATAAGAAAGAATCATCCGAATTGGTCTCATCAATTTCATCTTGAACCAAATCTACATGGACTGGAGAAGAGGGAGCAATGCGGATGCCGGAAGTGCGCAGGCGGCTGGACCGGCGAGTAGGAACGGCTGCAGCTGCCTTCCTCCTCCTCTTGCAAGATTTGGCGGCGCTACTACTACCGCCTTGAGCAGGAGATCTAGAAACAGAGGGACCCTGCGAGGGAGTCTTCCTTTTGCTTCGTCTGGGGGCAACAGAAGGAGACGCAGCAATCCTGCGACCGGGCGAAACTCCCTCAGCTGAAAATAAAACCAAACAAGAGTTAAATGCAAAGCAAGAAAAAGAAGGAAGCAACAAAAACGGAAAATAGCCAAGATGTTTACCGTTAGCTTTCTTCATAGAAGTGCAAAAGTAAGGGTCATTATGGACTATAGGCAGCAAAGAAGGAATAGGATGCGAGGAAGAAGCCTGAAAATCACGAAGATGTTGCAGGATGTCTTCATGAGAAGTGAGCCAAGAACGCAAAACACCTCCAATACGGGAGGAAGAAACATAAGCAGGAGCAACATCAGAAATTCCGGGAGCCGCACCAAAAAGGAGTGCCTTGACCAAGTCTTCCACTGGGGCCTGCTCAATATCAAGAACACAAGGGGCTTGATCACGCCCAAACTGTCTGGCCACTCGATCAGGGCGGTAAACACAGGGCCAAAGGGCTCCGCCGTGAGCACTCCTGCTGTCCAAAGGGACAAAACCAGGCAAGCAGCGAACTGACAAAATCAATTTCCATAGATCATAAACCCCCTCAAAAGGGGTGGCGGCGTTGTTTCTTGTGGTAAAAGCCTCTTCGTCATGAAGAGGATGCGGAAGGTCCGAATAAGGGCGAAACAAAAACTTGTCCTCTGAATCAATGAGAGACACTAAAGGTTCTCTTGGAAATCCTCTCGTCCAACACCAGGAACAAGGTTCCAAGCCAGCAGCACCAATGGAAAGGGGAAGCTTAATGGGGCCATAATCAGGAAAACGCTCAAACAGGAAATACTGAAGGAAGGTCAAATCAATATAAGAGTTGATTGCAAAGCGCCCATGAGAAATGCGCATTTGCACTGCCAGTTGATCTAGGCGAGCATATAAACCGCCTAAGTAAAAAGAAGCGAGGGGAAGGCGTGTACCTTCTGCCAAATGGCAAGCAAAAAGAAAGACGCATGGGCTTATAGACTCCCATGGAGGTCCAGGAAACACGTATCTACTAAGCCAGAAAGCAACAAAGGCGGCGCGGTAGAGGCGTGAATCTGTGACGGGCCCAGCCTGGAATGCGCCATCATGAAAATCACCAAAGAAATACCGAACCCAACTAGCAAATGTGTATTTAAGGGAGGAGCGTTCCCTTTGACTCCTAGGAACTAAGTTCCCAGTAACCCTCACTCGTTGAGAAGAGGAGCCCCTCGCGTATGAAGCACGCCTCCGTCTGAAGAGGTCCCGAGAATACTTAGCGCTTAGAGCCGAAGCGGCTTTCAGCTGCACTGACAACTCAGAGAAACGTTCGTCAACGTTCTCCACATCAAGGTCTCCGTCCCCAAAAGAAGGAAGTCCAAGGAGTATGACCACATCCTCAAGTGTTGGGGTAAACTCCCCCCATGATGTCAAGAAGGTGTGGGTAGAAGAACACCAGCGCTGCACCAGCATCAGCAAATCACTGGGCTTGCGGTTAGCACCAAGCCGAGGCGACGCCTTGACGGCGGCAGCGATTCCCACTTTCTCCAGAATGGCCACGAAAGCAGCATCAGTGGCAAAAACATGATCAACCCATTCTTGCCAGCCATTGGTACCTCCCACGCGAACATTAAAGTTCACATCTACCCAAGGGAACTCCGAACGGCGAAGACAGGAGCGGAGCAACGAAGGGCCTAATGCGCAGTGGTCCTTATCATAGGAAGGAAAGGAAATGAGTTCGGCGGTCTCCTCGGAAACCACCATGGCCTTGGAAGACGAGCCAGCAACGAAATCACCAGAGTCGGGACCAGAGGGCGAGTCCGCCTTCACCTCCGAGGCCCAGTGGCGATATCCTGGTTGAACGGGATAAGAGCGGGGGCAAGGAAGCTGCTGCATGAAGCAATAGGAAATAGGGCCTGGAAGTTGAATATCCTCCTCGGAGCTTGAGGAAGAACTTTCAACCGCAGGAGGAGCGACGGCCTTCGATTTTGACATGATGATAGCAAATGCAAGAGAAGGGCAAACAGAAGAGAACAAGAAAGCAAAGAATAAAGAAGTAACGGAGAAAAGCTTTCAGAGAAGGAAGTTTCAGACACAGAGGAAAGAGAGAACGAAGTGGGAGTAAAGAAGGAAACTGAAGGGTTGAAGGAAGTTTTGAAAAGTATGAGTAAAGGAGGGAACGTGGGGAAACGTGCAAGTGCTAGAGACTGAAGGATATTTTCCTTCTCCCCCTGGCGACACGTGGAGTGCAGCAGCAGAACAAGAGTAAAGAAAAACGAAAAGACTCACCAGTAGAGGGCCCGTTGACAAGACCCCACTGGATGTCAAAATTCAAAGCGCAAACTGCCAAGCAACCAATAAACTAGGGGAAGTACAAAACAGACACCCGTGATGCGGAGGCGTCCCCTTCTGCACGCCTTCCCCAAGAAATCAAAGGCGATACCGGAAGAAATAACAAAAAGGCGAAGAACGAGGAATAGGAAGTTGAGAAAAGAAGAAGCAAGCAAGAAAAACACAAAAAATAGGATTTGCACCGAGAAGGAAATTCTTCCCCTCTCACTGCAAAGGGAGCAATTGTTGATACCTCAATATTTGGTAGCCCAAATTACAAGGCCCAAATCATAGGAAGGCCCAAGAATTGTCAAACAAAAAATAAAGCAATAAGAGGTACTGAGAAAGGCGCGCAAACTCCAAGAATTTCCCAAGGCGACACACGCCCCAAGGCGACAGCCATGAAGGCGACACATCTTGATAAGGCGCCCAGAAGAAAGAGTAAGGCGTACTGATGGCGGTAAACGCCATGTGTTGTCTCAAAGCGTCTCAGGTGCCACAGAAACTCGAGGAGAACATCGCGATAAACGAAGGCGAGCCGGAAGTAGAAGCCCGCGGAAGGCGCACACGTGACCAGCCAAGGGCGACGTAGCTGTCAAAGGCCTAAACGACTTGCGGAGGAAGCCAAGAGGGAATCTTTTAATCACCCGAGGTAAAGCTGAGGGGAGTAAGACTTGGAGCCCTCTTCCTCTTTGTAATCATCAAATGCCAAAGCCAAGAATGGTAAATAAGACAAAGCTACTGGAAAGAAACTCTGAACACATGATGCAAGGGGTCATTAACAGACAAAGGTGAAAAGCTGGCAACCCCTGGTCCAAAGCACCATTATAAATAAGATACATTTCCTCTTCAGAAGGGAGGGACGGAGGCGGGGAGAGAAGAGAAGGACGGAGAAAGGAGGTAATGGCTCCTGGAGAAAGGTAATACGTCAGAGCGATAATATACAAAACACAAGTTCCTCTCCTCCGAAACTTAGAAGAAACATGAGAAGAAAAGAGAAACTCAGAGGAGGGGAATAGCCCAGCAAACACAAGAAACATCATTCCTCTCCTGGAAACACCCTCTGAAAAGGAGTGCCACGAGGAAGCAAGAGACAGAACAAGGAAGAAGGAGGAACAGAAAAGGAGGAAAAGCCGGAAAACGTGCATCTCCAACAACCACCGTGAGGGCCGAGACGAGGGTGGCCAGAATACCCAAAACGCCACCACCAAAACGGTCACAACACAGAGAGCGTACAATAAAAAGGAAAGGAAGCTCCCCTTCTGAAACTTAAGCTTAGTACTGTAAAGGAGAGTGTAAGGCCAAAGCGCACACTCCTCCCTCTGTAAAATACCACGAAACGTGGGAGCTATTTCCTTGTATCTACCTCTCTGTACTTCATTTCAACATAATGAAAGCCTAAAGCTTCACTAAGTTTAAGAACCCATTATCTCTTTTATTAATCATCATTATCGCACAAAGAGGTCCGATACAATTGGCGACTCCGCTGGGGAAGCTATGGCATCCAACCTGAAGGAAAATGTTCCTGGAAACGCTGCTCAGAAGACAGCTCCTGAGGGCGCTCGCTGTTACCAACAGCCTCCAACAGAAGAAGCGTTGCAGCGGCGAGATGCTCCTCCAGACTAAAAGCGACCACCTCGGAGGGCGGCCTGCTCCCAAAAGACGAGCTCCCTAGAAGGCACTCCTCAGAGAGCAATATCCCCGGAAGGCGTGCTCACAGAAGGCGACCAGGTTCACTTTGATACAAACTTTCCGAAAGATGACGAGACTCGTCCAGGAGGCGGTCTGGATCTCTGCAAGCCCAACTGATAAGGAGGGTGACGCTTCAAAAGGCGACGGCGTTCGCTCTACCTAGCTTTTCAGAAGGCGGTCACACAACCGAAAGGGGCGAAAGTGCGCTCTCACTGACGAAAGCGCACAAAGCACGCCCTTGCGGACGGAGGCGCCACACAAAGTACGCTCTCACTGATGGAGGCGACGCATTACAGAAAGTAGAAACTCAGGAGCGAAGGTGCAATCAGAGAATCCATATGGAAAACGCCTCATGTTATCTGCACTATAAGCTAAGTACACGCAAACCTTGACTCAGTCTAATTTATCATTCGTATTCTAGTAAGTCTTTCCATGAATTTGGCAGATGTGAATCATGACAAAATGAAAGATATACTGTATCCAATCGCATATAGGTTGCTACAACATGCTTACTTTGTGCATCTGTGCTCTGATACGCTTTCAGTAGTGTCGCTTTCGCATGATATCATGTTCTACGATTGTTAACTTTACGTCTAAGATTATCCTGATAGCAAAGATTTAATTTTACTTTGACTAGAGCGACATTGTCACGATATGGTCCGAGTCTGAATATGTCACGGCTGAAAATTGCATATGTATGATCACAATCATGAATGTTGTTGCTCTGATATGTATCAAATATTTGACTAGAGAAGCAACAAATAGATAACTCTGTGCATGTGAATGTTTGCTGTAGAACTAAAATTAGTGTATCATACTGGTCATTCTTGCCATGATCTTGTTAATTTTTCTTAGCTCAACCAAGGCATGATGTAAAGAAACTGTTTTTCATAAGTTCCATCATGCGAGAGCAATGTTTTCTGTTATAAGCTGTATAGTTTAAATGTTGAGAAGGCGTACTTTAGGAAAGTGTTGCATGAAAACATGACCCTAGTAATGTTACATAACGATGCATGATTGATTTTATACATGATTTACTAGATACAACTAATAAAACGGACATGCGTAGCATGAAAATATCCGAGAAATGAAAGCTGTTTATGTAGGAACAAGAATTAACCACCTTCTAAAATCTGAGAAGTCCTTTGGTACGCTCTCAGCAAAAAAAAAAAAACTCCACATCTCGCCCCATGAAGGCAAGGCGATCAAAAGTAAAGTATCAGAAGGCAAGTGATGAAACAAGAGCAAAGTATCAAGAAAAAGAAACGCGACGTACGAGTAGAAAAGATAGGTGAAAATCAAGCAATGAGGAAAGAGTTCACAGAAATGGGTGAACCCTGAGAAAGATAGTAAGACGCATGAAATCTAGAGTCAGAAGGCGAACACGGAGTCATGGTGGCGAGACGCGTGCCAATCTCACAAGCAGAGGTGAACGTGCATTTGGTACAAACTAACTAACAAGAAAAGGCGAGAAAAGCGAAGTTGAATCAGAAAGCCTCATGTGAAGCTGCAAAGATGAAACCCAAGGCACGTCAAGAGAAAGCAAACAGTTTTGAAGCTAGAAATCTTGAAGTAAACCAAGAACAGAATGTTACTAATGTCAGGCCAAAAATCTAAAAGCAAGTTATATCGAAAGCTGAAGGCAAAAACTAACGATGAATTCAAACCAGAAAGACGAAGGCGACTTCGAAGCAAAAGCGTGCAAGAGAAGTCATTGAAGAACAAGAGCAAACACATGTGCAAAAGCTGACACAACTAAACCCAAGAATAAATGAGGATGAAGCAGAAGATATTTCCAAGAAAAAGCCAGCCAGAAGTCAAAAGCGAGCCTCGAAGGCGACTGTGCGAAATCGCAATTATGAAGGCGTACACGAAAAGGCGTACACGCCGAACGAGGGCAAATGCAGGCTTTGTGATGACCAGTACGAGTACGAGATCCGGAGGGTATGTTACTCAAAAGCATACTTGAACGTTGAAGCATAAAATCATACGCAAAAGCAAAGTGCGAAATGAAAGCAAGCCAGAAGGCGTGCAGGCGGTTGACTCAAGGCCGTACTAGACATAACATGACCAAGGCGAACGCTGTTTACTTGGCGATCTAGCAACAAAGTCAAAATCAAGAATTCATCCCAGTCTACTCTCATAAACAAGCCAAAGCATCCTGATGCAAGAGAAACCAAGCCTCTGAAGCTAGGTGCGTCCAGACTTACTCATACATCAAAGCAAAGGCAAACATGAGTACAAAGTCAGGAAGCCAGGACAATCTAGAAATACAAGTGCTTACAAACCAATAATACCAAGAAAAGCAAAAAGAAAAGTAGCACCAATGACAAGAGGTGTTACAAAGCACACGCAGTCAGAGTTAAGCAATCAATCCTAAGCAAAGAAGTGCCTGTGACAAGAGGTGCCAATACTAAAGCTCGAAGCGACACTAATGACATGAGGTGTCCCCGAAAAGAGCCCGAACGATACTGATGACATGAGGTATTGGTGTAGCAAACACCCTCAAACAGGGTCAATAATGCCAGAACGCGAGGTTCAACACTTCAAAAAAAAAAGAAAAAAAAAGAAAAGGAAGAGAAGAAGAAAAAGAAAAAGAAAAAGAATAGTGTTGAACCGTACCGCGGGCACAAGCGCCTTATCGCGGTACCCGGATAGACCTCCTGAAAAATTTCTGGGACAGACGCGGGCGAAGTACGCCATATCGCGAGACTAGAAAAGGTCCCGGGAAACAAGGGCGCTAGTCTTAAACGCGGGCAGAAAAATCTGTAAAAGAGGTTGGCTAACGCAAGATCCAAGGCGATCCGTTAGTTTACAAAAGCCCAAAGCGGCAACTGAAAAAGAAAAAGCCCCAAAGCGGCAACTGAAAAAGAAAAGCCCAAAAGCGGCAACTAAAGAGCCCAAGGCGACAAACTGGAAAGTCCAAAGCGACAATTGAAAGAAAGGGTCCAAAGCGACAAAAATCTGTGAAGCATGCCCAATGTGCACCTTGAGAAAAATCTTGGCACCAATGACATGAGGGGCCATTTAAATCTACAAGCAAATTTGTAGCGCCCAGAGCGCGCTCCAAAAAAAAAAAGTGGAAAGGGGAGGAAGGAAACCTTCCTTGGGCACCAATGACATAAGGGCCCCTGTTGTAAAAAAAACAAAGAAAAGAAAAAGAAGAAGTGTGTGCTATCGGAATACCCGAAGAAAAGGCACCAAAACTAAGAAGAGCATACAAGAGCATAAACAAACACAAGTACAATAACAAGCAGTTATAGAGCTACGTTTACAAGACGAAGTGATGAGCATTTTATTTCCCATTTTTCCTTGCATTATTTTACTCCTATTATTGATACTTGGTGCCTATTTGACATTGTTTAGCTTGATTTAGTGATTTAGAGTTTATTGGACTAATATTCTGAATATTGTTTAATTTGGGATTATTTAGCCTAATTAATTCTATTTCTATTTTCAGGTCATATTTGGCACAAGGGTTTTTTGGACATTTTGGGAATGAAGATTTAATTTTGGAAGAGAAGATATATGATGAAGTGAAGATTGTAATCTATCTTTAGGATTAGTTGAGATTTAGTTATATCTTTTAAGATTTAGATTTTATCTATAGGATATTTTTAGATTTAATTTAGAGATAAGCTTTCCTTAGGATTTGGGCCCATGATTTAGGCCCGTTTTGTGATTTAAAAAGCCAAATTCGTGTAAACCCTAGGGGGGACCTTCCATAATCACGTTTTTACATTCTCTCTCTTAGAGAAGGCTTAGTTTTGCTCTCCAAGCTTGTGGTGGCTGCTAGGGTTTCTCTTTCTTCCCTTTCTACACGTTTTTGGTATTTTTCTTCATGGAAGGCTAAACTTTTAGGTTAAATCCCTTTGGTAATGTATCACATACTCTTGAGGTTTTGTTCTTAATGCTATTTCGTTTTTATTCACTGTTTTCATGCTTATTGATATGTTATGGTTCGCTTAGTTCCATTCTATAGAGATAATCCATGTGTATGAATGCTTAATTTATGCAAACTCGTAAAAACTCCATGCTTTGGCTTTTAATGCTTAATTAGAGGTTTGGGTTTTGGGGTGAGAATTGAATTTTCGCTTAGTATTTAATTCTCACGAGTTGGACAGTGAAGAGGAAAGAAATTGATCTTTTGTGACCGATGATAGAGTTGTGAACGTGAGCCAAAGGGGTTTATCCGCTTTTCCTTATCTGTTTCTTCGTTTTAATTTAATTCTGTTTTGATTTCAATTATTCAATATTCAATACAAAAAAAAGCCCCCTGTTTTCTATGCATACTATGTGTTCGACCTTTTGCTTGATAAGATATTCCTTGGGAGACGACCTAGGAGTCACTTCCTAGTACTATACTTAAACTGTTTTTATTTGTATCGGGTACGGCCTCGATCAAATTTGGCGCCGTTGCCGGGGAGTATCGGTTCTTGCCAAAGGTCATTAGTAGTTAGTTAGTGTCGTAGTTAGTATAGTTATTATAGTGTGTCGTGTCTGATTTAGGGTCTAGTAGTCAATTCTGATAACCGGTTGAAGTTGCATTGTGTGCTGTTTTGCTATTTTGTTGCAATTAGTGTATTTGATTGATTCTGTGGTTGCTAGTTCACATAGTTGTGGGTGGAATTTTTGCACGAAAATTTATATCCACACTACTTTTATCATATAAAAAGGTTTTGAGGCACCACGATCACTCAGATCATCACTGGTTGTGAGTTCCAGAAAAATTTTCCAAGTTTTAGCAGCACTTTCTTCAAATCGTCGCAACTTTTGACCCGTAACTCGGAATTTGACGAATTTTATATCAAATCGAAGGGAATTTTCTGAATAATCTGATTTTTCTCACTTTGTCAGAAAACTCCTTCGTCTGGATCCTGAAAAAGCCGTTTTACTATTTCTTTTTTATTTTACAAGTTTTATTTTCTTAGTTTTTGGTCTCTGATTTAATTGTTTGACTTGGTTCCCTTTTGAATTTTGTCCTCAAACTTTTTGTGGTATGTTTTCATGATTTTAGGGTGCTGAAAAAAATAAATAAAAAAATTTTAAAAAATAAAAAATTTTGTTGCCTATTTTGGTCATGTATATTAGTGACAGTTTGCTATGCTACATGGTGTTCTGTTCAGTACATGACTAGGGGCAACCCAAGCTACTTGCATCCATATAACCCTGAAATTGATAGAACTTATCACAGACTAGTTAGACAAAATAGGAACCAGTCCATAGGTAGTGAGTCTATTGAGTCTTTACATAGTGAGTCTGCTTCTTTTTCTTCTATTCCTATAAATTCTGATTCTTATTCTGATTATTCTGAAAATATGGCTCAACCTCCACCACGTGAGAGGACATTGAGGGAGCTGGCTGCACCTGATTTCACTATTGAAGATTTGTGCATCCAGTATCCCGATGACCCGTATGAGCTAAGGTCTGGACTAATTCATTTGTTGCCCAAGTTTAATGGTCTTGCAGGTGAGGATCCTCATAAACATCTCAAGCAGTTCCATATTGTCTGTGCTACTATGAAACCACATGATGTGCAAGAGGATCATGTTTGTCTTAAGGCATTCCCACACTCCCTAGAGGGGCTAGCCAAGGATTGGTTGTATGATCTGGCCCCTGGTTCTATCACAGTCTGGGATGACCTGAAGAGGGCATTTTTGGAGAAATTCTTCCCTGCATGCAGAACAACAGCAATCCGAAAGGATATATCAGGCATCAGGCAACAAAGTGGAGAAAGTCTCTATGAGTATTGGGAGAGATTCAAGAGACTGTGTGCGAGCTGCCCCCACCATCAGATCTCAGAGCAGCTGCTTATTCAATATTTCTATGAAGGTATCAACCTCATGGAGAGAAACATGCTTGATGCTGAAAGTGGTGGTGCCCTAGGAGACATGACACCTTTAGAAGCCAGAGTCAAGATTGAGAAGATGGCTTCCAATTGTCAACAATTCCATGCAAGGGGCAACAGCGATGCAATCATAGTGAGAGGAGTGAATGATGTTGGCACAAGTTCTGGTAAGGTTGAGAAGCTTGAACAGAAGATAGATTCACTTACAACTTTGATCACTCAATTGGCCATCAACCATAAGAAGTTGTCTCTGCCTGCTAGATTATGTGGCATATGCACATCCGCTGAGCACCCCACAAATGCATGCCCTTCTGTGCAGCAGCAACCAACGACTGGTGCTGACCAACCTGAGGCATATGCCGCCAACATCTTCAACAGTAGAAACCAGCAGCCACAGAACTTTGATCTCTCTACCAATAGATACAACCCTGGTTGGAGGAACCATCCCAACCTGAGATGGTCTGATCAGCAGCAACCTTCACAGGTTCAATTTCAGAACAATTCTAGACCACCACATGTACCTCCTCCAGTCCAGCAACAGAGACAACAACAGGCTAATTCTGCACCACCAGCTCCTAGTACTGAGCAGCAGCCTTCATTGGAAGAGCTGATGAAACAGATGACCATGCAAAATCTCCAATTCCAACAGGAAACTAGAGCATCCATTCAAAGACAAGAGGACTCCATTCAATCATTGACCAATCAGATGGGACAGATGGCAACAGCAATCAAAACTATGCAATCTCAGAATTCTAACAAGTTGCCATCCCAAACAGTGATCAATCCAAACCAGAATGTGAATGCCATTAGTCTAAGGTCAGGGAAGCATATTGTCACACCCACACCAGAATCTGACCTC
This sequence comes from Crotalaria pallida, assembly GCA_037953625.1. Taxonomy (NCBI): domain Eukaryota; kingdom Viridiplantae; phylum Streptophyta; class Magnoliopsida; order Fabales; family Fabaceae; genus Crotalaria; species Crotalaria pallida. The sequence continues at coordinate 97,778,355 of CM075655.1, forward strand.
AACAAAGATGATCTAGTTTCACCCAACAAGAAGACCCAAATGGTCGAGGAGAGTGAGCACACAAGTACCAGAAAATCCCATCCAACTCAGCCTTCCACAAGCACAACACCTGCTGCTGCCCAACAACCACCCCCCATTCCTCTTCCTTTCCCACCAAGGGGGGTGACTCAAAGCAAGAAAATGGAAGAGATTGACAAAGAGATACTTGACACATTCAGGAAGGTGGAAGTCAACATACCCCTTCTTGATGCAATCAAGCAGATTCCAAGGTATGCAAAGTTCTTGAAGGATCTATGCACACACAAACGGAAGCTCAAGGGCAATGAGAGGATCAACATGGGAAGAAATGTCTCTGCTCTTATAGGTAAACCCGTCCCTCATATTCCTGAAAAGTGTAAGGATCCTGGAACTTTCTCTGTGCCTTGTATCATAGGTAATACTAAATTTGAGAATGCTTTGCTAGATTTAGGAGCATCTATTAATGTTATGCCTATGTCTGTTTTCAAATCTCTTTCACTTGGACCTCTTCAACCTACGGGTGTGGTTATTCATTTGGCAAATAGATCTACTGCCTACCCCGCAGGTTTGATAGAGGATGTCCTGGTTCGGGTTGAAGAGCTTATCTTTCCTGCTGATTTTTATATTCTTGATATGGAAGAGGACACCTCTCGTAGTGCTGTCCCTATCATATTAGGGAGACCATTTTTGAAAACAGCCCGAACCAAGATAGATGTGCATGCAGGTACACTTTCCATGGAATTTGATGACAGTGTGGTTCGATTCAATATTTTTGATGCTATGAAACATTTTTCTGATGACCACTCTGTTTTTCATGTTGACTTGATTGATGAGCATGTTCTAGACTTTTTGCATGATTATGATTTGCCATCTTTCACTAGCTCATTTACTTGTTCTGCATGTTCTGATTCCGAAATGTGCACTGCATGCATTGAAATTGACCAGTTTTTAAATTCTGCTACTGCATCTGTTGATTCATATGATATAGATTCAGATCATGCTAACCCCATTTCTGTTTTGCATGAGTCTAATTCACTTGTTCAGGTGCAGGCGGCAGAATCCAATTTTGCTGCTCCTTTAGTTCCATCTGTGATGCAGGCACCTTTATTGGACCTGAAGCCCCTTCCTCCTCATCTCAAATATGCTTACTTGGAGGATGAGCAGAAACTTCCAGTGATCATCTCTACCTCCCTTTCTGTTGATCAAGAGAAGCAGCTGCTGGATGTGATTAGAGCAAACAAAAGGGCAATAGGATGGACTTTGGCAGACATACCTGGTATTAGCCCCTCCATGTGCATGCATCGGATTTTATTGGAGGATGGGGCTAAACCAGTGAGACAACCCCAGAGACGGTTGAACCCCCAGATTCTTGATGTGGTGAAGAAAGAGGTCACCAAGCTGCTGCAAGCTGGCATTATCTACCCCATTTCAGACAGCACTTGGGTAAGCCCGGTTCAAGTAGTTCCCAAGAAGTCTGGGGTGACAGTTGTCAAAAATGAGAAGGATGAGCTGATTCCCACTAGAGTGCAGAACAGTTGGAGAGTCTGCATTGATTATAGGAAGCTCAACCAGGCGACCCGCAAGGATCACTTTCCTCTTCCCTTCATTGATCAGATGTTGGAGCGCCTGACAGGTAAATCTCACTATTGCTTCTTAGATGGTTTCTCTGGTTATTTCCAAATCTGTATTGCACCAGAGGACCAACATAAGACTACATTTACCTGTCCTTTTGGTACATTTGCTTATAGGAAGATGCCTTTTGGCCTATGCAATGCTCCTGGCACTTTTCAAAGATGTATGATGAGTATTTTTAATGACTTACTTGAGCATTGCATAGAGGTCTTCATGGATGATTTTAGTGTATATGGTTCCTCTTTTGATGCATGTCTTGATAGTTTGTCTAAGGTGCTTAATAGGTGCATTGAGACTAACCTTGTCTTGAATTTTGAAAAATGTCATTTTATGGTAGAACAAGGCATAGTCTTAGGGCACATTATTTCGCATAAGGGCATAGAGGTTGACCCTGCTAAGCTGCATGTAATATCACATTTGCCTTACTCCTCTTGCGTGCGAGAGGTGCGTTCTTTTCTTGGCCATGCAGGTTTCTATCGCAGGTTTATTCAGAACTTTAGCAAGATAGCCCTTCCACTATCCAACTTGCTTCAAAAGGATACCGCATTTGAGTTTGGAGACCAATGCAAGAAAGCATTTGATGAGTTAAAGAGAGCACTCACCACCACTCCCATCATCCAACCACCTGACTGGACTCTCCCATTTGAGCTCATGACCGATGCCTCGAATTATGCTTTGGGAGCAGTTCTCTCCCAAAGGGTTGGTAAGATGTCTCATGTGATTTATTATGCATCTAGGACTTTAGATTCAACACAAGTTAATTACACCACAACTGAAAAAGAGTTGTTAGCCATTGTCTTTGCACTTGATAAGTTTAGATCATATCTATTAGGTTCTAAGGTTGTGGTGTATACTGATCATGCTTCCCTGAAGTATCTTTTGAAAAAGACAGATTCCAAACCTAGGTTGATTAGGTGGATGTTGCTCCTCCAGGATTTTGATCTTGAGATTCAGGATCGGAGTGGTGCGCATAACCTTGTCGCAGACCACTTGAGCAGAATAGAGAGAGAGGAGGATGCATTTCCTATCCGGGATGACTTCCCGGATGAGCAGCTTTTAGTTTTGCATGTTTCACATCCCCCTCCCCTTATTCCTTGGTTTGCTGATATTGTAAATTATATAGTTGCATCTGTTTTTCCACCCTTGGCATCCAAAGCTCAAAGAGACAAATTGAAGAGCGATGCCAAGTATTACGTATGGGATGACCCCTATTTGTGGCGTTTTTGCAGTGATCAGGTCATTCGCAGGTGCATTCCAGACCAGGAGATCTAATCGGTTCTCCAATTTTGCCATGCTTCACCAGTTGGAGGCCACCTTGGCACTCAAAGGACAGCACGAAAGGTGCTGGATTCTGGATTTTATTGGCCTACCATCTTCAAGGATGCAAGCAAAATCTGCAGCTCATGTGAGCAATGTCAAAGGGCAGGAGGCACCCTATCTTGGAGGCAACAGATGCCGCAACAACCTATGTTGTTCTGTGAGGTGTTTGATGTCTGGGGTATAGATTTCATGGGCCCCTTTCCTGTTTCTTTTGGTTTTTATTATATCTTACTTGCTGTGGATTATGTATCCAAATGGGTGGAAGCTAAGGCCACCAGGACTAATGATGCTCAGGTTGTTGTAGATTTTGTCAGGACTAATATCCTTTGCAGGTTTGGCATACCTAGAGCCATAGTGAGTGATCAAGGCACACACTTCTGCAATAGATCCATGCAAGCTTTGCTCAAGAAGTATGGGGTTGTGCACAAAGTTTCTACACCATATCACCCCCAAACCAATGGGCAAGCTGAGATTTCAAACAGAGAGATCAAGCGGATTTTGGAGAAGATGGTGAAGCCTAATAGAAAGGATTGGAGCACACGATTGGAGGATGCTCTATGGGCCCATCGGAATGCTTACAAGGCACCCATAGGGATGTCACCTTATCGGGTTGTTTTTGGTAAGGCATGCCACCTGCCTGTGGAGATAGAGCACCGTGCATATTGGGCTGTGAAGCAATGCAACTTAGCTCTTGATCAAGCGGGTGAGGAGAGGAAGCTGCAGTTGAGTGAGCTAGATGAGATCCGTTTGGAGGCCTATGAGAACTCCAAGTTCTACAAAGAGAAGACCAAGAAGCTCCATGATAGCTCAATTTGCAGAAAGGAGTTCTTGGTTGGTCAAAAAGTGTTGCTCTACAACTCTAGGCTTGGACTCATGAGTGGAAAGCTCCGCTCTAAATGGATTGGACCGTTTGTAGTCACCCAGGTGTTTCCTTATGGCACTGTGGAGATCAAGAGTGAGTCCACAGACAAGAGCTTCAAAGTCAATGGCCACCGACTCAAGCCTTTCCTCACTACCCCTTCTTTGGATGATGCACCTGTGGAGGAAGCCTCATTGGTCGACCCCATTTTTGACCCACCATGATTTAGGGAGTCTTCTTTTCTCCTTCTTTACTACTTTTATTCCACTTGTCTATATCTGTCTGATTCTGCTATTTGTGTTCCATTGAGGACAATGTGCGATTTAAGTGTGGGGGGGGGGAGAGTAGTTTAGGTTGCATATTTTTGCTTTGATTTTTTAGGTTTTGCTAAGTTTTGGGCATTTTCTTGCATGTTTTTGCTTCATTTTAGTAGAGTCTTGGTATCTTGTGTCTGAATTCATGCATTTCTGTGTGTAAAGTTGCTTTTGATAATTAAGAGGTGGTAACACTGTGATAGAATTGTCCCTTTTGTGAGGATTTGAGCCTTAATTGTGGGTGGATTGCTATATATGCCACCTAATTTTTCTTTCATGTGTGATTGCACTCTGGATTACTTGCACTCTAGAACTTGACTTGACTCTTGTTGATACTTGATATTCCCATGCACATTTTGAAATGATTTAGGCATTGTTTTTTTTTCTTGAATAAGCCACTAGCCATATGAGCCTACCTTGAATGAATTTATCCTTTGATAGCCCCTTTGAGCCTTTATATCCCTTTTCTTTGTTCTTTAGCTCATTACAAGCCTATGACTGAAAAACCATGATTGTCCTAACCTTAGGGAATGTTGGAGCTTTGGAATTGTTTTGGGAATGGGTATTAAGTAAGCGAGGGTGCTTTGTTCTTCATCTCTTGTGAGTTCTGGGTTTTGCCTCTATGGTCGGTGATGTAATTATGGCTTTATCTCATTATGCCATTTTTGTTGTTCCTTCTTTCCTTTCGTTCATGAAGTTCTGCAATGAAAAAAAAAATTGAAAAAATGAATGTTGAAAAAAAAAAGAAAGAAAAAAGAAGAAGAAGAAAAAAAAAAAGAAAAAAGAAAAAAAATGGAATAAAAGGTTGATTGAGGCATGGAGGATTGGAATTAGAGGTTGTTGTTATGTTTACCATTTCATTCTGGGGTGGATTGTGCTTATTTTTTTTTTACTTGTTCCCCATTGCTCCTCTATTCCCTGGGTTTTAGCTACATTTCCCATATTTTTATCCTACCTTGTCCTTGGCCCCATTACAACCCTGAAAAGACCTTTTGATCTTAATGTGCATGTGTGTTGATTGTTGATGTTAGAGGCTTGTCAAGCCTATGGTTGTGTTTGTTTTTCATGATGTGCCTTGAGTGTAAACACTGATTAACCTTAAACACTTGAGTGTAAACACTATTGAGTGATCCTTGTGAGTTTCTATCATCTTTGTGACTACCCTCTTGATGTCATTGGTTTTCTTTGCATATTTGAAATAATTGGATGATGTTCATGGATGCCTTGATTCTTTGGTCCTTATTTTCTTCATGTGCTCGATTTTTCCCATTTCTTTGCATTTCCTAGAATTCATTGTGAAGTATGTAATCTCTTAGGTTTGCATTCATTAGTTGTAGTAATCTTGTTGCATGATTCACTTTGGTGCATATTGATTTTCTCAGTCCTAATTCTTAGTTTTGCCCAGGAGTGCAAAAGGATAAGTGTGGGGGTATTTGATGAGCATTTTATTTCCCATTTTTCCTTGCATTATTTTACTCCTATTATTGATACTTGTTGCCTATTTGACATTGTTTAGCTTGATTTAGTGATTTAGAGTTTATTGGACTAATATTCTGAATATTGTTTAATTTGGGATTATTTAGCCTAATTAATTCTATTTCTATTTTCAGGTCATATTTGGCACAAGGATTTTTTGGACATTTTGGGAATGAAGATTTAATTTTGGAAGAGAAGATATATGATGAAGTGAAGATTGTAATCTATCTTTAGGATTAGTTGAGATTTAGTTATATCTTTTAAGATTTAGATTTTATCTATAGGATATTTTTAGATTTAATTTAGAGATAAGCTTTCCTTAGGATTTGGGCCCATGATTTAGGCCCGTTTTGTGATTTAAAAAGCCAAATTCGTGTAAACCCTAGGGGGGACCTTCCATAATCACGTTTTTACATTCTCTCTCTTAGAGAAGACTTAGTTTTGCTCTCCAAGCTTGTGGTGGCTGCTAGGGTTTCTCTTTCTTCCCTTTCTACACGTTTTTGGTATTTTTCTTCATGGAAGGCTAAACTCTTAGGTTAAATCCCTTTGGTAATGTATCACATACTCTTGAGGTTTTGTTCTTAATGCTATTTCGTTTTTATTCACTGTTTTCATGCTTATTGATATGTTATGGTTCGCTTAGTTCCATTCTATAGAGATAATCCATGTGTATGAATGCTTAATTTATGCAAACTCGTAAAAACTCCATGCTTTGGCTTTTAATGCTTAATTAGAGATTTGGGTTTTGGGGTGAGAATTGAATTTTCGCTTAGTATTTAATTCTCACGAGTTGGACAGTGAAGAGGAAAGAAATTGATCTTTTGTGACCGATGATAGAGTTGTGAACGCGAGCCAAAGGGGTTTATCCGCTTTTCCTTATCTGTTTCTTCGTTTTAATTTAATTCTGTTTTGATTTCAATTATTCAATATTCAATACAAAAAAAAAACCCCCCATGTTTTCTATGCATACTATGTGTTCGACCTTTTGCTTGATAAGATATTCCTTGGGAGACGACTTAGGAGTCACTTCCTAGTACTATACTTAAACTGTTTTTATTTGTATCAGGTACGGCCTCGATCACGAAGCTCAAGCCACAATCGCCAAAAGCAGCAAGGCCAGCAAAACGCACAAGAGCGAAAACGCACAACCCAAATGCAAACCCCAGGCGCAAGGCAAACGACAACAACAACAAAAATGATGATGAAAAGACAAAGACAAGATATGCATAAAAATTGTCAACGTAGCAGCAAACATGCAAAGTAGAATCCAAGCTTACAAAAGGCATCATAAATCCCAAAGTACAAATTCGAAGGCAATAGAGCAACAGAGGTTAAGTTCGGACGAATTAATGCAAATCATGGAACCAAAAAGAAGGTAACAACCAAAACCATAGTCTGAAAAGCAGAATGACAAAGTAGCAGCACAAGTGGCGAAATAGTGCCTACATAAAGAAGAGAGAATTCAAAGAAGTGACCCTGCAAACTTCCTCATAAGAATACTTCGTGTTAGCCAAATCGCTGATCTCCTGGTCAAGAGCCAATTCAGTGGTTGCTTGGTCAAGCTGAGAAGAAAGCTCCTTGATGCGAGACACTAAAGGAGCACGGCGCTCTTGTAAAGCACGCTCAGCATCGGCCAACTCAGCGTCATCAAACGGAGGGCGCAAGCTTTCAAAGCCAGCAATGGCGCTCTCAAGCCAAGGACCAGAATAATGTTGGAATTGAAGCGTGTACAAACAGTCCAGGATCTCAGCCTTGTCCTCCCATGGCAAGTCATCTATGTCAACTGAACAAGCCAAATGCAACATCCGCAACAGAGTTTGAGAGCCAGACTCCCGAAAAAGGTGAGGAAGCGAAGCTGGAGGAGGTACCAAAGAAGTACGGGCACAGAGAAATGAATCAATTAAAGCCTGATCATCTGCAGAAAATGGAGCTGCAAAAGCACATAGCAACACATGCAGAAATAATGAGACAAGAACACAAAAGAAGAGGTAAATCCAACTTGAGTCAAGTGAAGAAAGAAACACTTACAAACTAAAGATGACCCTGGAGAAGCGGAAGCGTGACTTGCCCTCGCAGCAGGAGCCTTACCCTTATCAGCTAAAGAAACAAGATCTACGCTGCTTCTGGGGGCAAGGCGCTCTTCAGTCGGGGCCTTAGTAACAGCAGCAATTCGGCTCTCCGAAGGGGCAGGGGCATCAACTTCAGCACCCGCCCCACCAAACATGTTCTCAGGTCTTGGAACATCAGAAACAAGTTCATAAATAATGTCGGCAGCAGCAGTACCTGAAGGGGCCTTCGAAGGCACACCCTTGGGAGAAACAGGAACACTCCTTGGAGTGCCAACAGGAGACATCAAAGAATCAAAATCATCACTAGCAGTGAATTCGGAAGGAGCAGAGGGGACAACACCCCCACCAGCAGAAGATTGATACAAATCCATAAGGTCTTCGTAATCAAAAGCAGGTGGAACAACAGGAACGTTCTCAGGAAACTGGGATGAAAGCGACGCCAATGAATGACCACCGGCACCACCTGCAGTCAAAAGAAGAAGAAAATCAATAATGTTATGAAAGCTGCCCAAGCAAGACAAAGTGAAAAGACTGGAGGAAAGTAAAAGAACAAAAAATGAAACCTGGAGAATGATCCCCAGCCCCGCCGCTTTCGGCAGGAACGTCATGAGATAAGAAAGAATCATCCGAATTGGTCTCATCAATTTCATCTTGAACCAAATCTACATGGACTGGAGAAGAGGGAGCAATGCGGATGCCGGAAGTGTGCAGGCGGCTGGACCGGCGAGTAGGAACGGCTGCAGCTGCCTTCCTCTTCTTGCTAGATTTGGCGGCGCTACTACTACCGCCTTGAGCAGGAGATCTAGAAATAGAGGGACCCTGCGAGGGAGTCTTCCTTTTGCTTCGTCTGGGGGCAACAGAAGGAGACGCAGCAACCCTGCGACCGGGCGAAACTCCCTCAGCTGAAAATAAAACCAAACAAGAGTTAAATGCAAAGCAAGAAAAAGAAGGAAGCAACAAAAACGGAAAATAGCCAAGATGTTTACCGTTAGCTTTCTTCATAGAAGTGGAAAAGTAAGGGTCATTATGGACTATAGGCAGCAAAGAAGGAATAGGATGCGAGGAAGAAGCCTGAAAATCACGAAGATGTTGCAGGATGTCTTCATGAGAAGTGAGCCAAGAACGCAAAACACCTCCAATACGGGAGGAAGAAACATAAGCAGGAGCAACATCAGAAATTCTGGGAGCCGCACCAAAAAGGAGTGCCTTGACCAAGTCTTCCACTGGGGCCTGCTCAATATCAAGAACACAAGGGGCTTGATCACGCCCAAACTGTCTGGCCACTCGATCAGGGCGGTAAACACAGGGCCAAAGGGCTCCGCCGTGAGCACTCCTGTTGTCCAAAGGGACAAAACTAGGCAAGCAGCGAACTGACAAAATCAATTTCCATAGATCATAAACCCCCTCAAAAGGGGTGGCGGCGTTGTTTCTTGTGGTAAAAGCCTCTTCATCATGAAGAGGATGCGGAAGGTCCGAATAAGGGCGAAACAAAAACTTGTCCTCTGAATCAATGAGAGACACTAAAGGTTCTCTTGGAAATCCTCTCGTCCAACACCAGGAACGAGGTTCCAAGCCAGCAGCACCAATGGAAAGGGGAAGCTTAATGGGGCCATAATCAGGAAAACGCTCAAACAGGAAATACTGAAGGAAGGTCAAATCAATATAAGAGTTGATTGCAAAGTGCCCATGAGAAATGCGCATTTGCACTGCCACTTGATCTAGGCGAGCATATAAACCGCCTAAGTAAAAAGAAGCGAGGGGACGGCGTGTACCTTCTGCCAAAAGGCAAGCAAAAAGAAAGACGCATGGGCTTACAGACTCCCATGGAGGTCCAGGAAACACGTATCTACTAAGCCAGAAAGCAAAAAAGGCGGTGCGGCAGAGGCGTGAATCTGTGAATGGCCCAGCCTGGAATGCGCCATCATGAAAATCGCCAAAGAAATACCGAACCCAACTAGCAAATGTGTATTTAAGGAAGGAGCGTTGATTTACCCTTCGACTCCTAGGAACTAAGTTCCCAGTACCCCTCACTCGTTGAGAAGAGGAGCCCCTCGCGTATGAAGCACGCCTCCGTCTGAAGAGGTCCCGAGAATACTTAGCGCTTAGAGCCGAAGCGGCTTTCAGCTGCACTGACAACTCAGAGAAATGTTCGTCAACGTTCTCCACATCAAGGTCTCCGTCCCCAAAAGAAGGAAGTCCAAGGAGTATGACCACATCCTCAAGTGTTGGGGTAAACTCCCCCCATGATGTCAAGAAGGTGTGGGTGGAAGAACACCAGCGCTGCACCAGCATCAACAAATCACTGGGCTTGCGGTTAGCACCAAGCCGAGGCGACGCCTTGACGGCGGCAGCGATTCCCACTTTCTCCAGAATGGCCACGAAAGCAGCATCAGTGGCAAAAACATGATCAACCCATTCTTGCCAGCCATTGGTACCTCCCACGCGAACATTAAAGTTCACATCTACCTAAGGGAACTCCGAACGGCAAAGACAGGAGCGGAGCAACGAAGGGCCTAATGCGCAGTGGTCCTTATCATAGGAAGGAAGGGAAATGAGTTCGGCGGTCTCCTCGGAAACCACCATGGCCTTGGAAGACGAGCCAGCAACGAAATCACCAGAGTCGGGACCAGAGGGCGAGTCCGCCTTCACCTCCGAGGCCCAGCAGCGATATCCTGGTTGAACGGGATAAGAGCGGGGGCAAGGAAGCTGCTGCATGAAGCAATAGGAAATAGGGCCTGGAAGTTGAATCTCCTCCTCGGAGCTTGAGGAAGAACTTTCAACCGCAGGAGGAGCGACGGCCTTCGATTTTGACATGATGATAGCAAATGCAAGAGAAGGGCAAACAGAAGAGAACAAGAAAGCAAAGAATAAATAAGTAACGGAGAAAAGCTTTCAGAGAAGGAAGTTTCAGACACAGAGGAAAGAGAGAACGAAGTGGGAGTAAAGAAGGAAACTGAAGGGTTGAAGGAAGTTTTGAAAAGTATGAGTAAAGGAGGGAACGTGGGGAAACGTGCAAGTGCTAGAGACTGAAGGATATTTGCCTTCTCCCCCTGGCGACACGTGGAGTGCAGCAGCAGAACAAGAGTAAAGAAAAACGAAAAGACTCACCAGTAGAGGGCCCGTTGACAAGACCCCACTGGATGTCAAAATTCAAAGCGCAAACTGCCAAGCAACCAATAAACTAGGGGAAGTACAAAACAGACACCCGTGATGCGGAGGCGTCCCATTCTGCACGCCTTCCCCAGGAAATCAAAGGCGATACCGGAAGAAATAACAAAAAGGCGAAGAACGAGGAATAGGAAGTTGAGAAAAGAAGAAGCAAGCAAGAAAAGCACAAAAAATAGGATTTGCACCGAGAAGGAAATTCTTCCCCTCTCACTGCAAAGGGAGCAATTGTTGATACCTCAATATTTGGTAGCCCAAATTACAAGGCCCAAATCATAGGAAGGCCCAAGAATTGTCAAACAAAAAATAAAGCAATAAGAGGTACTGAGAAAGGCGCGCAAACTCCAAGAATTGCCCAAGGCAACACACGCCCCAAGGCGACAACCATCAAGGCGACACATCTTGATAAGGCGCCCAGAAGAAAGAGTAAGGCGTACTGATGGCGGTAAACACCATGTGTTGTCTCAAAGCGTCTCAGGTGCCACAGAAACTCGAGGAGAACATCGCGATAAACGAAGGCGAACCGGAAGTAGAAGCCCGCGGAAGGCGCACACGTGACCAGCCAAGGACGACGTAGCTGTCAAAGGCCCAAACGACTTGCGGAGGAAGCCAAGAGGGAATCTTTTAATCACCCGAGGCAAAGCTGAGGGGAGTAAGACTTGGAGCCCTCTTCCTCTTTGTAATCATAAAATGCCAAAGCCAGGAATGGTAAATAAGACAAAGCTACTGGAAAGAAACTCTGAACACATGATGCAAGGGGTCATTAACCAACAGACAAAGGTGAAAAGCTGGCAACCCCTGGTCCAAAGCACCATTATAAATAAAATACATTTCCTCTTCAGAAGGGAGGGACGGAGGCGGGGAGAGAAGAGAAGGACGGAGAAAGGAGGTAATGGCTCCTGGAGAAAGGTAATACGTCAGAGCGATAATATACAAAACACAAGTTCCTCTCCTCCGAAACTTAGAAGAAACATGAGAAGAAAAGAGAAACTCAGAGGAGGGGAATAGCCCAGCAAACACAAGAAACATCATTCCTCTCCTGGAAACACCCTCTGAAAAGGAGTGCCACGAGGAAGCAAGAGACAGAACAAGGAAGAAGGAGGAAAAGAAAAGGAGGAAAAGCCGGAAAACGTGCATCTCCAACAACCACCGTGAGGGCCGAGACGAGGGTGGCCAGAATACCCAAAACGCCACCACCAAAACGGTCACAACACAGAGAGCGTACAATAAAAAGGAAAGGAAGCTCCCCTTCTGAAACTTAAGCTTAGTACTGTAAAGGAGAGTGTAAGGCCAAAGCGCACACTCCTCCCTCTGTAAAATACCACGAAACGTGGGAGCTATTTCCTTGTATCTACCTCTCTGTACTTCATTTCAACATAATGAAAGCCTAAAGCTTCACTAAGTTTAAGAACCCATTATCTCTTTTATTAATCATCATTATCGCACAAAGAGGTCCGATACAATTGGCGACTCCGCTGGGGAAGCTATGGCTTCCAACCTGAAGGAAAATGTTCCTGGAAACGCTGCTCAGAAGACAGCTCCTGAGGGCGCTCGCTATTACCAACAGCCTCCAACAGAAGAAGCGTTGCAGCGGCGAGATGCTCCTCCAGACTAAAAGCGACCACCTCCGAGGGCGGCCTGCTCCCAAAAGACGAGCTCCCTAGAAGGCACTCCTCAGAGAGCAATATCCCCGGAAGGCGTGCTCACAGAAGGCGACCAGGTTCACTTTGATACAAACTTTCCGAAAGACGACGAGACTCGTCCAGGAGGCGGTCTGGATCTCTGCAAGCCCAACTGATAAGGAGGGTGACGCTTCAAAAGGCGACGGCGTTCGCTCTACCTAGCTTTTCAGAAGGCGGTCACACAACCGAAAGGGGCGAAAGTACGCTCTCAGTGACGAAAGCGCACAAAGTACGCCCTTGCGGACGAAGGCGCCACACAAAGTACGCTCTCACTGATGGAGGCGACGCATTACAGAAAGTAGAAACTCAGGAGCGAAGGTGCAATCAGAGAATCCATATGGAAAACGCCTCATGTTATCTGCACTATAAGCTAAGTACACGCAAACCTTGACTCAGTCTAATTTATCATTCGTATTCTAGTAAGTCTTTCCATGAATTTGGCAGATGTGAATCATGACAAAATGAAAGATATACTGTATCCAATCGCATATAGGTTGCTACAACATGCTTACTTTGTGCATCTGTGCTCTGATACGCTTTCAGTAGTGTCGCTTTCGCATGATATCATGTTCTACGATTGTTAACTTTACGTCTAAGATTATCCTGATAGCAAAGATTTAATTTTACTTTGACTAGAGCGACATTGTCACGATATGGTCCGAGTCTGAATATGTCACGGCTGAAAATTGCATATGTATGATCACAATCATGAATGTTGTCGCTCTGATATGTATCAAATATTTGACTAGAGAAGCAACAAATAGATAACTCTGTGCATGTGAATGTTTGCTGTAGAACTAAAATTAGTGTATCATACTGGTCATTCTTGCCATGATCTTGTTAATTTTTCTTAGCTCAACCAAGGCATGATGTAAAGAAACTGTTTTTCATAAGTTCCATCATGCGAGAGCAATGTTTTCTGTTATAAGCTGTATAGTTTAAATGTTGAGAAGGCGTACTTTAGGAAAGCGTTGCATGAAAACATGACCCTAGTAATGTTACATAACGATGCATGATTGATTTTATACATGATTTACTAGATACAACTAATAAAACGGACATGCGTAGCATGAAAATATCCGAGAAATGAAAGCTGTTTATGTAGGAACAAGAATTAACCACCTTCTAAAATCTGAGAAGTCCTTTGGTACGCTCTCAGCAAAAAAAAAAAAACTCCACATCTCGCCCCATGAAGGCAAGGCGGTCAAAAGTAAAGTATCAGAAGGCAAGTGATGAAACAAGAGCAAAGTATCAAGAAAAAGAAACACGACGTACGAGTAGAAAAGATAGGTGAAAATCAAGCAATGAGGAAAGAGTTCACAGAAATGGGTGAACCCTGAGCAAGATAGTAAGACGCAAGAAATCCAGAGTCAGAAGGCGAACACGGAGTCATGGTGGCGAGACGCGTGCCAGTCTCACAAGCAGAGGTGAACGTGCATTTGGTACAAACTAACTAACAAGAAAAGGCGATAAAAGCGAAGTTGAATCAGAAAGCCTCATGTGAAGCTGCAAAGATGAAACCCAAGGCACGTCAAGAGAAAGCAAACAGTTTTGAAGCTAGAAATCCTGAAGTAAACCAAGAACAGAATGTTACTAATGTCAGGCCAAAAATCTAAAAGCAAGTTATATCGAAAGCTGAAGGCAAAAACTAACGATGAATTCAAACCAGAAAGACGAAGGCGACTTCGAAGCAAAAGCGTGCAAGAGAAGTCATTGAAGAACAAGAGCAAACACATGTGCAAAAGCTGACACAACTAAACCCAAGAATAAATGAGGATGAAGCAGAAGATATTTCCAAGCAAAAGCCAGCCAGAAGTCAAAAGCGAGCCTCGAAGGCGACTGTGCGAAATCGCAATTATGAAGGCGTACACGAAAAGGCGTACACGCCGAACGAGGGCAAATGCAGGCTTTGTGATGACCAGTACGAGTACGAGATCCGGAGGGTATGTTACTCAAAAGCATACTTGAACGTTGAAGCATAAAATCATACGCAAAAGCAAAGTGTGAAATGAAAGCAAGCCAGAAGGCGTGCAGGCGGTTGACTCAAGGCCGTCCTAGACATAACATGACCAAGGCGAACGCTGTTTACTTGGCGATCTAGCAACAAAGTCAAAATCAAGAATTCATCCCAGTCTACTCTCATAAACAAGCCAAAGCATCCTGACGCAAGAGAAACCAAGCCTCTGAAGCTAGGCGCGTCCAGACTTACTCATACATCAAAGCAAAGGCAAACATGAGTACAAAGTCAGGAAGCCAAGACAATCTAGAAATACAAGTGCTTACAAACCAATAATACCAAGAAAATAAAAAAGAAAAGTAGCACCAATGACAAGAGGTGTTACAAAGCACACGCAGTCAGAGTTAAGCAATCAATCCTAAGCAAAGAAGTGCCTGTGACAAGAGGTGCCAATACTAAAGCTCGAAGCGACACTGATGACATGAGGTGTCCCCGGAAAGAGCCCGAACGATAGTGATGACATGAGGTATTGCTGTAGCAAACACCCTCAAACAGGGTCAATAATGCCAGAACGCGATGTTCAACACTTCAAAAAAAAAAAAATAAAAAAAAAGAAAAGGAAGAGAAGAAGAAAAAGAAAAAGAAAAAGAATAGTGTTGAACCGTACCGCGGGCACAAGCGCCTTATCGCGGTACCCGGATAGACCTCCTGAAAAATTTCCGGGACAGACGCCGGCGAAGTACGCCATATCGCGAGACTAGAAAAGGTCCCGGGAAACAAGGGCGCTAGTCTTAAACGCGGGCAGAAAAATCTGTAAAAGTGGTTGGCTAACGCAAGATCCAAGGCGATCCGTTAGTTTACAAAAGCCCAAAGCGGCAACTGAAAAAGAAAAAGCCCCAAAGCGGCAGAAGCCCAAAGCGGCAACTGAAAAAGAAAAAGCCCCAAAGCGGCAGAAGCCCAAAACGGCAACTGAAAAAGAAAAAGCCCCAAAGCGGCAAAGGCCCAAAGCGGCAACTGAAAAAAAAAAACAAAAAAAAAAAAGAGCCCCAAAGCGGAAACTGAAAAAGAAAAGCCCAAAAGCGGCAACTAAAGAGCCCAAGGCGGCAAACTGGAAAGTCCAAAGCGACAATTGAAAGAAAGGGTCCAAAGCGACAAAAATCTGTGAAGCATGCCCAACGTGCACCTTGAGAAAAATCTTGGCACCAATGACATGAGGGGCCATTTAAATCTGCAAGCAAATTTGTAGCGCCCAGAGCGCGCTCCAAAAAAAAAAAGTGGAGAGGGGAGGAAGGAAACCTTCCTTGGGCACCAATGACATAAGGGCCCCTGTTGTAAAAAAAACAAAGAAAAGAAAAAGAAGAAGTGTGTGCTATCGGAATACCCGAAGAAAAGGCACCGAAACTAAGAAGAGCATACAAGAGCAGAAACAAACACAAGTACAATAACAAGCAGTTATAGAGCTACGTTTACAAGACGAAGCTCAAGCCACAATCGCCAAAAGCAGCAAGGCCAGCAAAACGCACAAGAGCGAAAACGCACAACCCAAATGCAAACCCCAGGCGCAAGGCAAACAACAACAACAACAAAAATGATGATGAAAAGACAAAGACAAGATATGCATAAAAATTGTCAACGTAGCAGCAAACATGCAAAGTAGAATCCAAGCTTACAAAAGGCATCATAAATCCCAAAGTACAAATTCGAAGGCAATAGAGCAACAGAGGTTAAGTTCGGACGAAGTCATGCAAATCATGGAACCAAAAAGAAGGTAACAACCAAAACCATAGTCTGAAAAGCAGAATGACAAAGTAGCAGCACAAGTGGCGAAATTGTGCCTACATAAAGAAGAGAGAATTCAAAGAAGTGACCCTGCAAACTTCCTCATAAGAATACTTCGTGTTAGCCAAATCGCTGATCTCCTGGTCAAGAGCCTCCAATTCAGTGGTTGCTTGGTCAAGCTGAGAAGAAAGCTCCTTGATGCGAGACACTAAAAGAGCACGACGCTCTTGTAAAGCACGCTCAGCATCGGCCAACTCAGCGTCATCAAACGGAGGGCGCAAGCTTTCAAAGCCAGCAATGGCGCTCTCAAGCCAAGGACCAGAATAATGTTGGAATTGAAGCGTGTACAAACAGTCCAGGATCTCAGCCTTGTCCTCCCATGGCAAGTCATCTATGTCAACTGAACGGGCCAAATGCAACATCCGCAACAGAGTTTGAGAGCCAGACTCTCGAAAAAGGTGAGGAAGCGAAGCTGGAGGAGGTACCAAAGAAGTACGGGCACAGAGAAATGAATCAATTAATGCCTGATCATCTGCAGAAAATGGAGCTGCAAAAACACATAGCAACACATGCAGAAATAATGAGACAAGAACACAAAAGAAGAGGTAAATCCAACTTGAGTCAAGTGAAGAAAGAAACACTTACAAACTAAAGATGACCCTGGAGAAGCGGAAGCGTGACATGCCCTCGCAGCAGGAGCCTTACCCTTATCAGCTAAAGAAACAAGATCTACGCTGCTTCTGGGGGCAAGGCGCTCTTCAGTCGGGGCCTCAGTAACAGCAGCAATTCGGCTCTCCGAAGGGGCAGGGGCATCAACTTCAGCACCCGCCCCACCAAACATGTTCTCAGGTCTTGGAACATCAGAAACAAGTTCATAAATAATGTCGGCAGCAGTAGTACCTGAAGGAGCCTTCGAAGGCACACCCTTGGGAGAAACAGGAACACTCCTTGGAGTGCCAACAGGAGACATCAAAGAATCAAAATCATCACTAGTAGTGAATTCGGAAGGAGCAGAGGGGACAACACCCCCACCAGCAGAAGATTGATACAAATCCATAAGGTCTTCGTAATCAGAAGCAGGTGGAACAACAGGAACGTTCTCGGGAAACTGGGATGAAAGCGACGTCGATGAATGACCACCGGCACCACCTGCAGTCAAAAGAAGAAGAAAATCAATAATGTTATGAAAGCTGCCCAAGCAAGACAAAGTGAAAAGACTGGAGGAAAGTAAAAGAACAAAAAATGAAACCTGGAGAATGATCCCCAGCCCCGCCGCTTTCGGTAGGAACGTCATGAGATAAGAAAGAATCATCCGAATTGGTCTCATCAATTTCATCTTGAACCAAATCTACATGGACTGGAGAAGAGGGAGCAATGCGGATGCCGGAAGTGCGCAGGCGGCTGGACCGGCGAGTAGGAACGGCTGCAGCTGCCTTCCTCCTCCTCTTGCAAGATTTGGCGGCGCTACTACTACCGCCTTGAGCAGGAGATCTAGAAACAGAGGGACCCTGCGAGGGAGTCTTCCTTTTGCTTCGTCTGGGGGAAACAGAAGGAGACGCAGCAATCCTGCGACCGGGCGAAACTCCCTCAGCTGAAAATAAAACCAAACAAGAGTTAAATGCAAAGCAAGAAAAAGAAGGAAGCAACAAAAACGGAAAATAGCCAAGATGTTTACCGTTAGCTTTCTTCATAGAAGTGCAAAAGTAAGGGTCATTATGGACTATAGGCAGCAAAGAAGGAATAGGATGCGAGGAAGAAGCCTGAAAATCACGAAGATGTTGCAGGATGTCTTCATGAGAAGTGAGCCAAGAACGCAAAACACCTCCAATACGGGAGGAAGAAACATAAGCAGGAGCAACATCAGAAATTCCGGGAGCCGCACCAAAAAGGAGTGCCTTGACCAAGTCTTCCACTGGGGCCTGCTCAATATCAAGAACACAAGGGGCTTGATCACGCCCAAACTGTCTGGCCACTCGATCAGGGCGGTAAACACAGGGCCAAAGGGCTCCACCGTGAGCACTCCTGCTGTCCAAAGGGACAAAACCAGGCAAGCAGGGAACTGACAAAATCAATTTCCATAGATCATAAACCCCCTCAAAAGGGGTGGCGGCGTTGTTTCTTGTGGTTAAAGCCTCTTCGTCATGAAGAGGATGCGGAAGGTCCGAATAAGGGCGAAACAAAAACTTGTCCTCTGAGTCAATGAGAGACACTAAAGGTTCTCTTGGAAATCCTCTCGTCCAACACCAGGAATGAGGTTCCAAGCCAGCAGCACCAATGGAAAGGGGAAGCTTAATGGGGCCATAATCAGGAAAACGCTCAAACAGGAAATACTGAAGGAAGGTCAAATCAATATAAGAGTTGATTGCAAAGCGCCCATGAGAAATGCGCATTTGCACTGCCACTTGATCTAGGCGAGCATATAAACCGCCTAAGTAAAAAGAAGCGAGGGGACGACGTGTACCTTCTGCCAAAAGGCAAGCAAAAAGAAAGACGCATGGGCTTACAGACTCCCATGGAGGTCCAGGAAACACGTATCTACTAAGCCAGAAAGCAACAAAGGCGGCGCGACAGAGGCGTGAATCTGTGACGGGCCTAGCCTGGAATGCGCCATCATGAAAATCACCAAAGAAATACCGAACCCAACTAGCAAATGTGTATTTAAGGGAGAAGCGTTGATTTACCCTTCGACTCCTAGGAACTAAGTTCCCAGTACCCCTCACTCGTTGAGAAGAGGAGCCCCTCGCATATGAAGCACGCCTCCGTCTGAAGAGGTCCCGAGAATACTTAGCGCTTAGAGCCGAAGCGGCTTTCAGCTGCACTGACAACTCAGAGAAACGTTCGTCAACGTTCTCCACATCAAGGTCTTCGTCCCCAAAAGAAGGAAGTCCAAGGAGTATGACCACATCCTCAAGTGTTGGGGTAAACTCCCCCCATGATGTCAAGAAGGTGTGGGTGGAAGAACACCAGCGCTGCACCAGCATCAGCAAATCACTGGGCTTACGGTTAGCACCAAGCCGAGGCGACGCCTTGATGGTGGCAGCGATTCCCACTTTCTCCAGAATGGCCACGAAAGCAGCATCAGTGGCAAAAACATGATCAACCCATTCTTGCCAGCCATTGGTACCTCCCACGCGAACATTAAAGTTCACATCTACCCAAGGGAACTCCGAATGGCGAAGACAGGAGCGGAGCAACGAAGGGCCTAATGCGTAGTGGTCCTTATCATAGGAAGGAAAGGAAATGAGTTCGGCGGTCTCCTCGGAAACCACCATGGCCTTGGAAGACGAGCCAGCAACGAAATCACCAGAGTCGGGACCAGAGGGCGAGTCCGCCTTCACCTCCGAGGCCCAGCGGCGATATCCTGGTTGAACGGGATAAGAGCGGGGGCAAGGAAGCTGCTGCATGAAGCAATAGGAAATAGGGCCTGGAAGTTGAATCTCCTCCTCGGAGCTTGAGGAAGCACTTTCAACCGCAGGAGGAGTGACGACCTTCGATTTTGACATGATGACAGCAAATGCAAGAGAAGGGCAAACAGAAGAGAACAAGAAAGCAAAGAATAAAGAAGTAACGGAGAAAAGCTTTCAGAGAAGGAAGTTTCAGACACAGAGGAAAGAGAGAAGGAAGTGGGAGTAAAGAAGGAAACTGAAGGGTTGAAGGAAGTTTTGAAAAGTATGAGTAAAGGAGGGAACGTGGGGAAACGTGCAAGTGCTAGAGACTGAAGGATATTTGCCTTCTCCCCCTGGCGACACGTGGAGTGCAGCAGCAGAACAAGAGTAAAGAAAAACGAAAAGACTCACCAGTAGAGGGCCCGTTGACAAGACCCCACTGGATGTCAAAATTCAAAGCGCAAACTGCCAAGCAACCAATAAACTAGGGGAAGTACAAAACAGACACCCGTGATGCGGAGGCGTCCCCTTCTGCACGCCTTCCCCAGGAAATCAAAGGCGATACCGGAAGAAATAAAAAAAAGGCGAAGAACGAGGAATAGGAAGTTGAGAAAAGAAGAAGCAAGCAAGAAAAGCACAAAAAATAGGATTTGCACCGAGAAGGAAATTCTTCCCCTCTCACTGCAAAGGGGGCAATTGTTGATACCTCAATATTTGGTAGCCCAAATTACAAGGCCCAAATCATAGGAAGGCCCAAGAATTGTCAAACAAAAAATAAAGCAATAAGAGGTACTAAGAAAGGCGCGCAAACTCCAAGAATTGCCCAAGGCGACACACGCCCCAAGGCGATAACCATCAAGGAGACACATCTTGATAAGGCGCCCAGAAGAAAGAGTAAGGGGTACTGATGGCAGTAAACGCCATGTGTTGTCTCAAAGCGTCTCAGGTACCATAGAAACTCGAGGAGAACATCGCGATAAACGAAGGCGAGGCGGAAGTAGAAGCCCGCGGAAGGCGCATACGTGACCAGCCAAGGGAGACGTAGCTGTCAAAGGCCCAAACGGCTTGCGGAGGAAGCCAAGAGGGAATCTTTTAATCACCCGAGGCAAAGCTGAGGGGAGTAAGACTTGGAGCCCTCTTCCTCTTTGTAATCATCAAATGCCAAAGCCAAGAATGGTAAATAAGACAAAGCTACTGGAAAGAAACTCTGAACACATGATGCAAGGGGTCATTAACCAACAGACAAAGGTGAAAAGCTGGCAACCCCTGGTCCAAAGCACCATTATAAATAAGATACATTTCCTCTTCAAAAGGGAGGGACGGAGGCGGGGAGAGAAGAGAAGGACGGAGAAAGGAGGTAATGGCTCCTGGAGAAAGGTAATACGTCAGAGCGATAATATACAAAACACAAGTTCCTCTCCTCCGAAACTTAGAAGAAAAGAGAAACTCAGAGGAGGGGAATAGCCCAACAAACACAAGAAACATCATTCCTCTCCTGGAAACACCCTCTGAAAAGGAGTGCCACGAGGAAGCAAGAGACAGAACAAGGAAGAAGGAGGAACAGAAAAGGAGGAAAAGCCGGAAAACGTGCATCTCCAACAACCACCGTGAGGGCCGAGACGAGGGTGGCCAGAATACCCAAAACGCCACCACCAAAACGGTCACAACATAGAGAGCGTACAATAAAAAGGAAAGGAAGCTCCCTTTCTGAAACTTAAGCTTAGTACTGTAAAGGAGAGTGTAAGGCCAAAGCGCACACTCCTCCCTCTGTAAAATACCACGAAACGTGGGAGATATTTCCTTGTATCTACCTCTCTGTACTTCATTTCAACATAATGAAAGCCTAAAGCTTCACTAAGTTTACGAACCCATTATCTCTTTTATTAATCATCATTATCGCACAAAGCGGTCCGAAACAAACCTGTTGGATTCATTCTTACAATGCTGAAATTCTAAGTGATGATTAAGCTTTTGAACATTTGCTTATGAGTATAAGGTTACATATTAAGTTGATTATTGAATTTTGAGAAGAGTTGGTATAAGTTTAAATACAAGTGTATGTTATAGAATTGTGTTACGTGAAAGGATTTAATTGATTAAAATGCTAATACCATTGGTTTATGAATGAAACTTATTATAATTACATACAGGTATGCACCTTAAGTTGTCTTAAGGAAAGAAATGAGTTTAGAGTTGGTTGGATTTGTAAAAGAAACCAGTTTACTCTCTGGTCCTGCATAATCTAACCGGTTAGTAAGTGACGGTAACCGGTTAGAACTTGAGAGGAATACTGAATCACGTTTTTACTCAATAACCTGGAATTAATAAAACAAGTCTAATATGTTTTTGGTTTATGGATTAAGGATGATATGAATTAGTATTTGTCTTTGTCTTTTGAATTGATTCCAAGACTTTGAGGTTATCTTAAATTTTAGTTACTAGGGCCATTGTTCCTTTGTTAACTTAATTATATCATTAGAGTCATAATCCAATGTTAGTTTAACTAAATCATACTAATGCCTTAAGTTGCTGAATGATGTTTGTGAAAAGCTTATTGTGGTTTTAAAGTGAATGAGACATGGATTTTATACTGTCTTGCTCAGGTACTGCTGTCTCTAACCGGTTAATTAGCAGATTCTGCAACCGGTTAGGACCTGAGACAAGAGAATAATTAATTTAATTTTCTTGCAATCCTTAAAGGTTTTGCTCAATTTCTATTTTAGTTTCTAATGAGTTAAGCAGGATGTTAACAAGTTAGAAAAGGGTAAATCATTATTCATCTAATTAATTTAGAATTATCTTTTTAATTGGAACTTTGGTTTTGTTCTAATTAGTTTGATAGTGACTTCTTGAAAATGATAAATAAATCATGAGTGGTATATGATGATTGCATATGCCTAATGAATCATGTCTTGAGTATGATGATTGTACATGAGTGATGAACAACACTTGGATTATGATATCTGGATAAGTTGATTAATGAAGTATGAATTATCATAATGAGCTGATAAGGCAATTGGTTAGTTGTTTATTAATAGTATAATCCTGACAGCTAAAAATGGCTAAGTTCCGGACAAGGACATTAGGTAGAAGTTAATACCCCATGATGATAAGTGGAGCAAGCCTAATGCCTCAATCTAAGTATTGTGTAATGGATAATAAACGACGGAGGCTATTTGATATTAATGTTTTGGAGCATAAGAGGTTAATGACTTAAAGGAGTGTTAATGATAATGCGAGCATGAGGATCCAATCCATATGCGATAGGTTTGTTGCTCCAATTTGGATAAGTTAAAGTTGGATAATTGGAATCGTTCCGATTCACATATGTTGAGGTTAGCTCCTACATGAAGTCATAATAACGGAATTAATGGAATGACCAACCCTAGTAGTTATGTGTGCGTTCATGTATGGTGAAAGGTAATGAAATAGGTTGGCAAGGATCATTTGTCATGTTCTGGGAACATGAGGAGGGCACTCTGGGAGCACCAAATTGATGCAACCTACTTGATGACACATTCTGCGAATGTGGCCAGTGTCTGGGACATGGTTTCTTTGATGTGTTCTGGGAACACATTGGTGTGCAACCTACTTGATGACACATTCTGGGAATGCGGCCAGTGTCTGGGACATGGTTTCTTTGATGTGCTTTGGGAACACATCGGTGTGCAACCTACTTGATGACACATTCTGGGAATGTGGTCAGTGTCTGGGACATGGTTTCTTTGATACGTTCTGGGAACGTGATGCACACTCTGGGAGTTGTGCTTGTTTATATTCCAAGTATGGTTTGCTACACGTTCTGGGAACGTGATGCACACTCTGGGAGTGGTGCTTGTTTATATTCCAAGTATTGTTTGCTACACGTTCTGGGAACGTGATGCACACTCTGGGAGTGGTGCTTGTTTATATTCCATGTATGGTTTGCTATACGTTCTGGGGAACATATGTTAGAACTATTGGCGGACAATGGTTCATGAATCATCCCCTTGTATCATTTTAGGATCGTGGTCGATGGTGTTCCAGTATAGAACGGTATGGCCTCTATACAGGTTGAGAAAACATCGAGCGCACGATTGCCTATCCCAGAGTGTTGTGTTCTGGAAGGGTTTATTATGGGAAATGATTTGAGAGGAGTGCATGCATGGCATGAAAGATTAATGGTTATATCTATCATTGTTTAATAAAACACTTGAGCATGCATTTACTATATTGGATTCATATCTGTGATGATTGTGTTTGAACAATCATATAATCTGCTTAGGCGATATGACAAGTGACTTACTCTCATCTACCATGTTTGTGGTGGTAGGTTCTTTCAAAGGACAGGACTGAAGCCACTCCTGTAGAGAGAAAGTTGTCTAGAAGGAACAGACAGGATGATGTCTAGTCATCCGAATCCTTTTGCAGAAGGATCGAGTTGTGAAGACCAATGCTCTGTGTGTAAAAAGGGTTTTTGGGGTTTTGTATTATACATGCTTTACACTCAGAATATTTTGTAAAAGAAATATTACTCTTATGAAAGTACTTTTGGTTTTCACACTCTTTATGGAAAAAGTTTTTGTTAACCCGTATTTTTATTGGGCTAGTTTTTGGGGCGTTACAATGATAGGTGTATATACTTAGTTTAAGATTTGACTCATTGATTCATGTTATTTATTTGTTGAGCTGTAAATATTTTTGAAATTTGGTTATTTTGACAAAATTTTTCAGAACTTGAGATTAGTGAACTGACTTTAGCTTAGTGAGATTTTGAGCCTATTTGATGGGGTATATGATTTATTGAAATATTTTTATTTGAGACCTCTATTTCTTTCATGAGTGTGTTCACTTTAGTTTTGTGTTCTAGAACTTGACCGGTGACCATTTCGAGATTGATAATTGATTGCATGCATTAAGATGATTAAGACACTTGGGACGTGTTTTTGTGACCTTAAGATGATTTGAATTGATATATATTCCCTTAGTTGCCCATTTTTGAGCCTTATGAGATATTATGATTTTTCTTTGGTACCCTGCATTTATTGAAATATTCTTTGTAAGTACCTTGGGAATTTTGAATGAGCAATTGAGAGGAATGACGAAAGAAAAAGTAAAGTAATTGGTGAAAAGTGTATGAGTTCTATTTCTCTTCCGTGTGAAAAAAAAAGAAATATAAAAATAATAAATGTAAAGGAAGATAATAGAAGGAAAAAATTTAAAAAGAAAGGAAGAATAAAATATTCCTGATGTGAGTGTAAGTCTTTATTGTATTCATTCCTCATTCATGGTTTTTGAGGGAAACTTGATTTTGTAAATATTTTTGCGAGTTAGCCTTTGTTTTATCCCTTCTTTCTTTTATCCCACCTGACACTTTTAGCCATTGCCTCATTACAACCAAAATTAAGACCTTTTGATTTGTGCATGTTTTCAATGATTTCAGTGGAGATTTGGGTCTATGGTCAAGAATATGGTAACACTTTACTATTGTATGAACTTGAGTGAATTGTACAACCCTTTGAACGTTTTGATCCGTTTTGGGTATGTTTCAGGTACTTTCGGAGCTTAAATGAAGAAAATAAATATGGAGCATGAAAGACCTTGAAAATGGCGCAAGAACGGAGAAAAACGGAGCCGGAGCAGGTCCCGCATGCCCAGGCGCACAGACCTGCACGCCCAGGCGCGCGCACTGCGTGAAAGTGACGATGTTCAGTATTTTGACCATAACTTGAGCTAAGCTTATCCAAATAAGGCGATCTTAGTATCATTTTAAAGCTAAGGAAAATATATACAACTTTTTCAGAAATAGCCTTGCTCAAATTCGTCCATCTTTGGGGTCATAATCAGGGCCGAAGTTGTTGTCACATACGAGAAATCCCAATTGGGACACTTTCGAATCAGTTTTGCTCCAATTCATTTAGGATTAGTTTTATCTTTTAAATATACGTTTTAGAATTAGGTTAGGCAGCCATTAGCAGTCATTAGAGAGAGAGATTACATAATTTTAGAGAGTTTTAGAAGAGGAGAAGATCAAGGATTAGAAGATCCAAGGCTTTTCCATGGTAATCATGCATTCTACTGCTCTTGTTCTTATTTTCATGATGTGTAACTAAAACCCTTGAGTTAGGAATTGGTGAATTTGTATGGATTAGTTTATTGATTTTATGAATTGATGTTTTTCCGTTTCTAAATCATGTTTTGATTGTGTTTTATTCCCAGTTCATAAATCTAGCTAATTTATGTCTTGTTTTAGATCTCTAATTCTTCAATTGAGAGATTAGGAATTATAATAGGCCATGCCTTCAAACAATATAGTTATTCAACAAGTAGGGATACAATTGGGTAATTATATAACATGATTAATTCCCCATTCTTAATTAAGATTATTCAATAGTTTAATCTCTTAAGGAATTAACAATTATCTAATTGAATAAGAAACGGTAATTATACAAGAGGGATCTAATAGTTACCAACTTAGGATTTTGTTCATGATTTAGGGAAAAATAGAGATTCATGATAAATAAACAACGCCTACAATGAAATCATGTTCCTAACATCTTTCTCAAATTTCTCACAACTTCTATTTAATTTCTGTTTTTAATTTATTTTTTATTTTTATTTTAATCCAATGTTAATTAATTAGTTAAAAACTTATAGATTTTGCTTTTAACTACTCTTTGGTGGAAATTAATTGAACAATTTGCAGTCCATGAGGGACGATATCTGGTCTTATTGACTATATTACTATCTGATCTAGTATACTTGCTAGAGAGTGAACAACGAGTGAGGAAAAATGAATAAGTTAAGAATGGAAAGTGAAAATAATGCATCGAAATTGATTTGTGAATAATGTGATTATTTAATGTAAATAGATCTCCACTACTTCGTGTAACACCCCTAATTTTCGCCTCCCGAATAATAGGAAATTAATAATAAAAAGTTTTATTATTAATTTATAGAAATTTTTCTAAGTTTATGTTTTGTATTTAATTAGCCTTAAATATAAAAATAAGTGGAAATATTTTTATATGGCAAATAAATGCAAAATATAAGGAAATTGCATTTTGGTCCCTGGATGAGGACTAAAAAGCAATATTAGAAAGGTTCTTGGAGGGAAAGATTTAAAAATAATAATTTTTAAATTTTGAACAGATCTAACCGGTTAGTAATGCCCTGTAACCGGTTAGACGATGAACACAGAAACTGGTTTAGTGGATTTTGATGAGTAATCGTTTTAATAATCCATAATTCGCCACGATTACAGTCCCAAATTAAGTGGAAACCACGCGTCCAGCTGCATGTAATCTGGATTTGGCTATAAATAGGTGAATTGTTGATGGATTGAGGGTTGATCAGCTGATTCTTGCTGAAGAAGGGTGAGTTAGGGTTTTGATTTCGTGAGGACGATTTCTCCTTCGTTCTTGAGAGTTTGAGAGTGAGAGATACACTTCTGAAAAGCTTACACCAAGAGCTTTTCATTGATATATACCTTGTGAGTTGAGGGTTCTTGTGTGTGGAGAAATCAACCTTAGAAATTGGAGCTGGAGAACTGAACTCTGTTTTCTCTTGGTTCTGGAAGCTGAGTTCGAGCTTCGATTTTGGTAAGCACAGATCATGTTTAAGTTTCAAATCACTTTTATTTTCTAGTGCATGTTACCGAGATCAAGTTCTAATCGTTTTCCCCAATTTCTTTGGCCAAATTCCATGTTAATTTTGATGATTTCTGGACCCTGTTGCTGGAAAACGAAACTAGAAACAGAACTTTGGTTCTGAGAGGATCTGTGGAGTTTCCTGCAAATCAGTGTCAAACTTTCATCCAAATCAACTTAGAGGTATGGGAGAAGTTTCACTATACTAGATTTAGACTAAATGTCAAAGGATTTAGGATTTGAGTTCATGAAACTCAAAAGGGCATTATGTGTCTGTAAGCACAAAGGCTTGGAGGCCAATTTCTTGCTCACTGTGGTTTTGAGCAAATTTTAATTTATGCATGCAAGCTAAATGATGACTGAATTCTGTGTTTAAGTGTTTGATTTCAGTTTTGTAGTGCTAAATTGAGTTTATGTGAATTTTCATGTAATTTAATTCAATAAACTTGATGCATGCAATATGAATGTGTTTCTTTGTGTAAACATGTTTAATTTAAGGCATAAGAACTTGGTGTATGCTGGAAATTGGTTAGATTTGAGAAAGAAAGAAAATGAGTTATTAAAACTCTTGTTTTAATGGTCAGACTGCATAATCTAACCGGTTACACGATTTTCATAACCGGTTAGACACTGTAAATTTTCAAAGAAAAATCAGTTTACAAATCAGCTCTGAGCTTTAATGGTTTTTACTCAAATCTAAGCCTTAATTTCTATACACAAGGTCTGAATATAAGTTGTGGTAATGTCAACAAATTCAGATGAGAAAGATTTCCATTTGTGCCTTAAATTGATGGAATAATTTCAAGTGAAATTATGGTTATTGGAAAAGGATATGTGATTTGGACTTTTGAATCATAAAACAATGGTTTTTGAGGTATAAGAATAAAGTGAAAGTGTTTTGGATTGGGTAGAGAATTCAAGAAAAAAGGGTTTTTCTGAATTGCAATGGTAAACAGTTCAGGTCTGTAATTCTAACCGGTTAGCCTGAAACTGTAACCGGTTAGTACCTGAATCTGAAAGATAAAAAGTTAAGTTTTAATTACCATTGAAGTTATACTACTCAATCTGGGTTTTATAAAGGCATTTTTTGAGAAAGTTCAAAAGGGAATTTTTATGCCAAGTATTATACCTCAAGTGAATCATTCAAAAGTGGAAATTGGAATATTTCTAAATCACAATAATTAAGATAAAGATAAAACCAACCCTATGTTATGCATACATATAGACTGGAAGTCTGGTTGGTAGGAACGTTTATCATATTCTGGGAATATGAGGAGGGTACTCCGGGAGTACCAAGGTATAACCTACTTGATGACACATTATAGATATGTGGCCAGTGTCCGGGACCTGGTTTTTTTATGCGTTCTGGGAACGTGGCGTTCTGGGAACGTGGCGTTCTGGGAACGTGGTGCACACTCCGGGAGTGATGCTTTTTATCCAAGTATGGTTCGGCATTATGTTCTGTGAACTAATGTCGGTGTTCTGGGAACACAATGGTGTATTGGATGGACGTCCAAGATGGACATTTAGAGGCCTCAATTGTGGATAGAAAATCATACATCATGCCACTTGCATTATAAGAGTTATAATGTTGAAAATTGGTGTGCTCATATGTACTTGCATTATGATCTGTCCATGATATATTTGTGATTGTAACTTTAGTCTTTATCCATTATGTATATGTGTATACTTACTCCCTGTGCCCTGTTTAGGTGATGGCCAGATACCTAGCCTGCATCGAGATACACCCTATCCCTAGCTGTATATGGACGTATGAGGAGCACCGTGCCACGTTTGAGGGGGAGGTGGAGATCACTCTCTACCATCCTAACCCTCTGGTGCGTGTGTGACCTCGTCGATTTAGGATCCCATTAGTCTATACTATGCATGATCCACCTTTTTACACTTATAGAGGACCACCCCCGGCTCGACCTATGCGTCGATTTCATAGTTTTAGATTTAGAGCTGCCACTCATTCCCATCCTTCATCCCATAGAGTTGTTACTGAGGAGACTCCTTCTCCTGGCCCGACTGAGTATGAGAGGACTGCTCCTGCAGACTTTAGACCCAGTGGTGAGGTCTCTACCCAGTCAGGCGAGGTCGAGGAGGACCCTGAGGAGGATGAGAGCGAGGAGGAGGTGCATGTCGAGCCGACTGTTTCTGCTAGAGGTGGACCCGCTGGTTCATAGGAGCCTGCATAGCATAGAGGTTTTGGATCCTAGATCCTAGGGATAGAGCTGTGGAGGATCTGAGGAGCTGCTGAGGACACTGAAGACCTGCTCTGAGACTTCTATTTTGAGATCATGTGATATATTGTATATATTTTGAGAGGTCTTAGAGTGAGGTTTTATTTTATTCAGCTGGGTTGTATCTATTTTATAAACTCTTGCTATCTCGACTGATGTTACTTGCTACTGCTGTACTGATGGGGTTATGTCGTATGGCTTTTATCATATATATATATATATATATATATATATATATATATGTTTTATTTTCCTCAGCAGTGCCCCATGAGTACTATTTTTATTCCGCGAACTCTGATTTTAAATTACAAATGGATTCGGCAATAAGATTATATTCTATAATCAAGAAAGTGCATTTTCGAGAGCGTTTCTAACACCTAAGATATTACTATGCCGAATTCAGGTAACGATTTATGTTGAAAAGAGGTTTTTGATTAAGCAAGTACTAGTATTAAAAAGGAAAAATTTTCTAACCCTAATTTTGATAGCAAGTAGTAATCTATTTGGAAATATTAATTATTTTCAAGTTAAAAAGAGAGCGTCACACTTCGCAGTCATACTCACCGCATTAGTACATGTCTTTTAAATTCTTATTAAACTTTCATCACTTAATTAATATTTTAATCCTATGGTCGACTCATCCTTGATTCAACCCTTCGACAAGTCTCGACCACTAGAGAGTTACATCTTTTCCCCAACGTAGCACAAGACTTCGAGTTCCATCAACTGTTTGGCACCATGGCCATTGCATAGCTCACGTGGTTGACTTAAATTCCTAGCTTCTCGGAGATTCCGTTAAGCACCACGGCCAACATGTAGCTCGCATGGCTGACTTGAAGTCGAAGCCTATCAGGTGTTCCTCAGAAAGTTACTTGCATACAAAAGCATTCCATAAGCACATTCTTAGGCCAACATTGCTTGTCTTGAACTTTTGCAATTTAAATTCAAAACTTATATCTTGCATCCTTGCTCATTATTCTCATCTCAAACCACATAATTCTTTTCTCTTATATCATGCCTTAGCTTCTCATCACATGTTCATAACTTTCGGGATACTTTCAATCTCATTATGATTTCATAAATTTTCATTATCTCACTTAAATAAAATCCAGAGTCAAGATGTAACAGACGTCTCTCAAAAAATGAACCATACTCAACAACAGATATATCTCAGGCATATATAACAGTACAGATTAAATCATGCATCATAATTAAATCACATGGCATCATATAACATATAAGCATATAAACAATATTATTTAGCAATAAACAGATCCTGGTTTCAATCTTTGAGATGATTGAAACATCTTAGTAAAGGATCTAAACGCCACAATGTCTTAGGATCACTGCTCTCTCACCTCTTGTTCCAGCAGATACTTGCACAGGATTTCCGCGGGTACTCGCTGCCGATTGATGCTCCAATCCACCGTCTTTAAAATACCTCATATTAAAAAGAATACGTTTGCATTACTAATTTATTCGGGTAGAATTATTTTCTCAAACTCAATAAATTTTTCATTTCATTCATCTCACTTTATTTGAAAATTCCTTTTTGGTTCTTGTGAAGTAGCATAAAATATGATCATTTTCTCAAAACCATTCCAACTTTTTCTAACACTTTAAGTTCTCCAAAATCATTTGAAAACAACTAATAAAATAATTTAAACTAATTGATTTAGTTGCTGGTCCAGTCTTGGACAACCACCGTTTAAAGTCCGAAAACACCGAAAAATCACAACTTTTCTATTTAGCTTTCACTATATACAAGAGTACTTCAAACTTAAACTTTAGAGCGATTGAAAACACATTTTAAATGGAAATAATTTAACTAAAAATTCTGGGCAGCATTGTATTAAAACCGAAAATCACCTTTTTACATTTTAATTCTCTAAATGAAATTATCTATAAGTCTTATATTTAAATCTTCAAAGTAACCTTAGTACCATGAAATAAATAGTTGGACAACAACTAACATTTTTTTTTTATAAAATCACTTAAATAAATTAGAATAACTCCATAATTCACATTATCATCAACTAATGTCATTTCTTCATTCTTAAAAATAAAACAAACCAAGCTTTCTAATTAAATCCTATAAACCGAATATAATTAAAAATGACACAAAATAACTTAATAAAATTTTTTTATCATCACTTAGATAAAATCAAACACTAAAGATCTTAACATGCATGCACCAAAATATATAGTTTTTGGCTTAATATTATTTTATTACTAACATGCATGACAAATTAATCACCAATCAAGTTCATTTCCAACAATCAATCATTCTATCTTAATTTACATGCCATGGCCGAATCATCCTTAAAGAAAAAGGGTCATTACTTACTTGAAATTCTAACATATAATAACACAAATTTTCATTTCATATTTAGCCATAAAACCGAAAAAAGAAAAAAAAAATAAATAACAAATAGATTTAACTTACTTAGCACACCAAAATGATCAAGACATAGGTTTTCAAGACTTAAATCTTCATGCATGCACTCAACATCTCATGATCAACTCAAAAATACAACATGCATGACACTTACATATATTTTTAACACAAAAAAAAATCACAATTTATACTTTTATCACTTACATGCAAGCCAAACACTTATAAACTCAAACCACGCATCAAGAATCATCATTAACAATTTAGTTTCAAAAACCAAACACCCTAACCTACTTAAATCCACCTTGGCCAAAGTATTTAAGAAGAAAAAGACTAATTTTTGTCAAATCTTTAACATGCAAAATCAAACTTCTCACTTTTCCACTTAAATCATGCAAGACTAAAATAAATAAAATATACATCAACACTTTTCATCTTATTTTCAACCAAAACCTTAGATCTCTAACATCAAAATCACATATTAACATGCAAATGCTTAAAACTCATAGATATAGTCCTAAAACTAACATGCATGTGCTCTAATAAATTATCAAAGCATGAACTCCTATTTTCCTAGACTCGGCCGAATTATCATCACTAAAAATGAACATCCACACAAATTTTTACAACACAAAATCATGATCAATCACATATAAAGTACATGCATGCCTTATTTACACATATTCTAACTAAATCTTCAACATGCATCACAATCTTAACACTTAAATTTTTTTTGAAAGACTTTAAACAATACATCAAGAAGAAGAAAAAAAAGAAGAAGAAGAAACAAGCTTCTACATGAAAATCCCTTGAGAAAACTTCTTAGGTCTTCAATAAAATTTTCTTCGCTTCCTCTTTCTCTCTTCCTTTCTCCCATGGTTTCTTCTTTTTTTTTTCTTTTTTTTTTAATTTTTTTGTTCTAGAGTTTGATGGGCTCTAGAACCAAGTGTGTAATTTTGTAGAAATGAAGAAGAAGAAAAAGCAACCAACACACAACATACTAGGTATTTATAGGCAACAAAAGTCCATGGGTGAAAGCCCAAAAAGTTCGGGTCTTATGGGTAAAAAATAAGGGTAGTTTGGTCATCATAATAATTTGCATAGGAAGGGTCATTTCAAGGATCAAATCACTTCTTAAAGATAGGTTAATTTATTCATTTTTGTTAACTTAATCAAGAAGAAAAATGGCTCATGAAAATTTTAATCCTAGGTATATATTTATTAGAGAAGGGTCAATTTTGTTTTACTTATCAGAGAAGGGTCAATTTTATCCATACAAAGTAATATATGGTTTTATTAAAATATAAAATATTACTCATCCAAACATAAACTTCTCTTTCATTTTATTATTATTTTTTTTATATAACAATTTCTACAACTTGTCCATCTTTTTGGGCGTTGTGAGACCCATCAAGAAGGAAATAAAAATTTTCCTTTTTCACTTCTAGAAAAAAAAATCAATTCTTATTTATAAAATAAATAATAAAATTTTGGGAAAGACTAAAACATAAAAATTCAATCCAACTTTTACATACATTCTTTCACATATAAAATTCTACTTAAAAAAATTATAAAATGTAACTCATAAAATCATGAAAACCGAATTCAAATCACAATTTAAATCCCATGGTTAAAATAATGTTGTACTCTTAGAATACAACTCTGTCAATACAAATATTTATTTATAAAATTTATCTCAAAAAAGAATTTTATTATTTAAATTATACGATGATTTTGGCGGATGTTACAGATGGCCATGGTGCCTAATGGAATCTCCGTGAGGCTAGGACTCTAAGTCAACCATGTGAGCTATGTAATGGCCATGGTGCCGAACAGTTGCTGGAACTCGAAGCCTTATGCTACGTTGTGGAAAAAGATGTAACTCTTTAGTGGTCGAGACTTGTTGAAGGGTTGAATCAAAGATGAGTCGACCATAGGATTAAAACATTAATTAAGTGATGAAAGTTTAATAAGACTTTAAAAGACATGTACTAATACGGTGAGTATGACTGCGAAGTAGTGGAGAGGAAGATACCCTGGTTATTTGCAAATACCCAGGAGATGATTGCAATAGTGGAGGGTAAGGACAGTGATACGTCAAGAAGCCTCGAGTACTCTTCTAGGCAGAACGAACTCCAAATGTGAAAAAAGGGCAGGTTAGTCCCGATTGGCCATGGTAAGTTCTGCATCGCGAACTAGAAATAGTACTGTCGCCCCCTATGGGAATTCGTAAACAGTGGAGAGGGACTGGAACGAGGTTATGTGATTTATTTCAATTGTGCCAGCATTATGTTCAAGCTTGCTATTATGTTGCAGACAGCTGTCAAGCCTGCGTGGTAAAGGTCCTATACTCCTGTTTGCTTCCGACTTAGGCATGGGTATGAGGAGATGTAGTCGTGTGTGCTAACCAACTTCCTCGATGATGACCATTTCCCCACATCATCGAACGACTCGAATTGATAAGACTTAATAATAAGGAATGAATATGCTTAATAGTTATGATCTTGGAATCTGTTGTAATGGATGATGATTGAGAAGCTTATGAGATGTGTAATCAAAGAAAGAGCATAATGTGATATTAAAGTTTATTAAGGCATGAAATGATATCTTTTATTGATGATGATAAAATGTTCCTTTATTGAAGTTATCTGTTAGTCTATCCTTATATTGTTATTATCTGTTATATGAACACTGTTATTATATACTGTTTTGTTATTATGTTGTTATTATCTGTTGTTATGTTATTCTTTTATCTTGATATTGGGTCTATCGCGAGACCACACCGTCGACGTTGTGTATTTCTTGAACGTTGACTCTTTCCTATCTCGTTGTCATATCAGTAATGCTGATGTTGCAACGGATAGATGGCCTACCGTGTAGAAATCCACATGTGGCCTCTGCAAGGGGAGTGTGGGAAGTCACGCATGATGGTTAGATATGGAGAGGTGATTCTCAACTGGAGATTGATGATCCGAGACACATTATGAGAAGGACTTCAATGGATGTGCATGTGAGGCAAGTTACACTCCGAGACTATCAGGATGGTGGACCGAGAGACTATCATGAGTATGGCGGACAACCAGCACCTTTAGCTACCATGTCACCCGAGCGTATGGAAGAGGATCCGGTGCCGCACCCTGTTGTAGCGCCAGAGGGGGAGGATTCTAGAGTTGTTGAACGAGGATGAGGTGTTGGACTCTGGAGATGGAGCTGATCAGGAGCCTGATGCTGAGGATGAGATGGAGTCTGATTTGAAGGAGGAGTGATGTGCCCGAAGCTTAGTTGTGGTGGTGTGATGTCTCTCGAGTTTAGGATCAGTGTCTTGATGTCGAGGATTACCTAAGCAATGAATTATTTATGTAATTCAACTAATTTCTAATTCTATCTTGTTTAGTACTTTTATTTTGAAGAGCTTTGGTAGTAGAATCTTTTGAGAACTGTATGAGTCCTTTTGATGTAATATAATGTACTATGTTGGACTCGAAATTTAGTTATCTTACAATGATGAATGTTTTTAGAAATTCAAGTAAGCAAGTAATTTAGTGACAACTCGGTTTTCAGTAAAAGGTAAAGTAGTGTATCAGCAACACATTATTTAAAAAAAAATTGGCCTCATTTTTAGCAATTTAGTAGGAAATAAATGGTAATTTTCGGTAGCGAAAATTGGGCTGTTACAGAATGATATTAGAGCGAAGGTTAATCCTCAATGGCCTTAAGCATAGCCTTATATGCTTACTCTGTGTGACATTGTTGGTGTCTATAGTGTCTATCTATGTTGTTATGTTGAAGTCTTCTTGTTGTTTCTTTTCGAAGATAAGCGACGCCTCGTGGAAGAACTCGTGGTTCTGGATCGGGTAACTCTGGTGGGAGCGCCGAGATGCCAAACCCTGCGACTCTCATGGCTCAAATGACTGCAGTAATGATGGGTGTCAATGACAATTTGCAAGTGTTGCACCAGCAAGCTCAACAGAATTATAACAACAATCAGAATCAAGCCCAGAATGTGGAAGCACAAGGGTATAAGGGATTGGATGAGTTTTGTCGTCGGAATCCGAAGGAATTTGTGACACCCTTCCGAATTACCCAAGTGTAATATAGTAATTAAGCTATTATATTGGATAATATATGGACTTGTAAGTATTAGAAAATATGAAAGTGAAATTTTCTTTTAGAAGCGGGTGCACAAATCAACACTTGGAATTCTTGGAGGAGAAACTCTAAATCATTTCAAACAGTTGTATCGAATTCGGTGATTTCTAAAACCTTTTGAAGAATTGGGTGACATTCGTCTTTTGAAATCGTATTTGTATAATAGAAAGTAAATGAAGCTACCCTTGCTTTAATTGATAAAACTGATACCACCGGATACTTTTCACAGCCGAACTCTTAAATAGGTTAAATCAGAGTAAGCGGAAATTATAGGACTATGCAATTAATAGTAATATAAACATAGGTATATATATATATATATAAAGAGTCATAAGTACATAGTCCCCATATCAAAGTCTCCAAATCCAAAATACAAGTCCACAACAGATCTATATCATAATGTAACTAAAGCCCTAGAGTACTCCAAAAGTATATCTACAATATATATACATAACCAAAATATGAACTCTAAGGGTGGTCACGTAGATCTGGCAGCATCAGAAGTAGTAGTAGTGATCGCAGTAGTCTCCAAGAAGCAAAAGTAGTAGCATCATCATCATCACAGCAGCAACAAGATCTCCTCCACAGCACCCACACATCAGATCCTCTGATCGTCATCACATACCATATGCACATACCTAGGGATCATCGTCCCTCCAATCACTCCCAGTAGAATGCACGTTAGGCTCGCCTCCGCTCTCGTCCTCCACCGGATCCTCCTCGATCTCATCCGAGGGAGAGTGTACCCTACCACTGGGTACAGGGTCAGGTGATGGTGAGACCCTGACTGGGCTCCTTGGATCAGAAGGGGGAGTCTCCTCACGGATGACACTCGAAGTAAAAGGGTGTGAGCGGGTAGGTCGAAAATGAAAACTGTGATAAGAGCGAGCTGGTCGTGTGGGAGGTGGTCCATGGTATGTGTAAAACGGGGGTACATGCATAGTGTATATGATGGGGATCCTAAATCTACGAGGACGGAATCGCATCAGCGGGTTCGGGTGGTAGAAAGTAATCTCTACCTCCCCCTCGAACACCGCGCGATGGTCCTCATAGATCCATATGCCACTAGGAAGTGGCCGGATCTCGATGCAAGCAATGTAACGAGACATCACCTACAAGGGCATAGGGGTAAGCAATTCTAAACACATAATCAATAGAGAATAAATTGTACAATATAAGAATGTAAATGTGCAACAATGAATAGCAACCACATATAGCACTTCGCAATTATTGAATGCAAATAGGATGCTCATACTTGTTTCATTTATTACAATTAATTTAAATGAGTGGCATGATGCATGAATCTAGCTCTCAAGCCTATCTCCATCATTCTATATCACTCTCTGATGTCCATCCCTGACAACCCAGCACTCACCAGTGCGTTGTATTCCTAGGTATACAACAATTCGTACATTCACCTAGAATGTACACGACAAGCTTGGAATCCTTGCCACCCGAGCATAGTTATAACGTGCCACCCGAGCATCGTCCCGTCATCCAAACGGTCTGTCATCCAAACGGTATAACCATATCGGCATCCACTAAGCCGACCACGTCATCAACGTGTCATCAAGCAAGCGTATTGGTACTCCCAGAGGCCCTCCACATGTTTACCAAAAACATGATATACGTCCTACCATCCAAACTCCAGAATGAATGCATCATTTTTTATCTTAAAGGAAGTTGATTAATACATTACAGGCCACCTAGGCTTATTTCATTATCAAAAAGATCCGTCACCAAACGGTATACTCATATTAATCAATTTCCTTCAAACCTAGATCCCTTGGATTAATGTTGTTAATTCCTTAACCAAATGAGTCAGAATTGGAAATGGTATTTTTCAGGTTCTGATTAAATTACTCGAGTATGATTCAGTACACTCGAGTGTTCTTCAACTTTTCCAGATTACTCGAGTGTTCCTCAGGTTACTCGAGTTTTCATGACTTTCTGAGGATTTGGGTTTCAGATTCATTAAATTACTCGAGTAGTTCACAGGTTACTCGAGTGTTCTACATGATTTCCAGAATACTCGAGTTACCTTGAATGACTCGAGTGGTTTGCCTTAACATATTCTCAGGTCATGCTCGATACTCGAGTGCTAGACACAATAATCGAGTGTTCTTGCTCAATTTACATTGTTTTACAAACATTTTACTCGAGTACCCTGTCTAATACTCGAGTGTTTCACAGCAGAATACACTGAAATCTTAGTTTTAACATACCATTTTCATTTCTACTCATTTCCAGTCCATTCCAAGGATCAACAGAGTTAACATATCATAATTTGAACATGTTACAATATTCATTTCAGATCAAATCACAGATTTGACAGAGAATCATTCAATCATGCATAAAATACACATTTTGACAACTCAACTTCTCAAATTGCATAATAAGCATAATACTCATGAAATAATGTTCATTTAAGCTTGCATGCATGATTTAGAACTTGCTCAACACAGTCACAGAGCATGGATTGGTCTCCAAACCAAAGTTCCTATTCAATCTAAGCCCTTAGAGCCTCTTGGTGGCTCTCTAACACAATTAATGGAATTTAATCTCTATCAAGAGAATAAAATTACTTCCCCTTACCTCTCAGACGTGAATTAAACAGAGAATTCCAAAGAAAAGCTCGATAGAACCAAAATCACTTTAAGCATCAACATGCAGAGCAGTTTGAGTGCACCACCAAAATCGAATTGGTTCACACATGAAACAGAGACACAATTTGGGGATTTCAGTTTTCCTAGACTCTATGCAACATAAACTAACTAAGGAAATCGAATTTGAGACTCAAGAACTCGTGAGCTTACCAGAAATCGAAATTGATGTAAGCTCCAAACAACAGTTTGACCAGAAACAGCTTCACTTCCAAGCCTTGAATCTTCCACCACACTCACTCAATACTCACGATTTTTATGTCTATACAAAGCTCGTGATGTGAGCTTTGTATTGGTGTATGATTTGTGGTTCAATTTGACACAGAGAAGAAGAATTGATCAGACGAAGTTATGAACCCTAACTTGCTCAACAAACCCAAACTTAGCCAAAATTCTTCACGAATTCGTTGTTGCTGAGCTTAAATAGAGTGAGGAAACACTCATGCAAGGCGACAGGACTACCATGGTGGTGGCAAGGTGGTGATTTCGTGTCAACGACACGGAATCGTTGGTGGTGACTCACCAAACGCACTAACTCGTGCAAGTTTACCCAGAATACTCGAGTATTCTGAATAATACTCGAGTATTTTGCCCAGTTTTTGAAAATAATTATTTTATTTACTTTCCCTCCAAAACCTTTCCTATATTTACTTCTAGGTCCCAACCCAGGGACTAATATGCAAAACACTTATTTTATGCATTATTATATTTATTAATTCAATTCACACACATATACTAACTTCATGAACACACATTTTAATCAAGGATTAATATAGAAATCATTAATTATAATTAATTTATAATTAACATTTCATTAATCGGGGATTAAAATTTTGGGGTGTTACAGAATTTGCTGGAGGAATTACCCTGGATGAAGCTCTAAGTTGGATAGAAAGCTTGGAGAGGATATTTGAAGGAATGGTACGGTGCAGTGATGAACAGAAGATAGCATATGCTGATTATATGATGAATAAGGAGGCTGCAGCATGGTGGAGGACAGTTAAGCAAGTGATGTTGAATACTAGAGAGGAGATTACTTGGGAGTCTTTCAAAGGAAAATTCATGGAGAAGTATTTTCCAATGTATGTGAGGATTGAAAAGGAAATGGAATTCTTGAAATTGGTGCAAGGAAACTTGTCAGTTGGGGAGTATGCTTCAAGATTTGAAGAGTTGGTTAAGTATGTGCCACAGTATGCTGGAGGAGAGAATGAAAGATCAAAATGTGCTAAATTTAGGGATGGTCTCAAGGCGAAAATTAAGTTGGCTTTCTCTCACCTGGAGATAGAGGACTTTGCTACTCAGGTGAACCAATGTTGCATGTATGAAGGAGGATTGAAGGCAAGGAGTGCAACAGAGAAGGTGAACGGATCATCTACATCTCATGGACCGATGCGCAACTTTCCTTTTCATCAAGGTTCTGGTGGGAAGTATCGAACCCCAAATTCGTACTCTGGTTCTGGTGGAAGAAGAGATCAACGTTTGGAATAGGTGGACATAGTGGAAATAGAGGAGGAAATGCAAATCAAGGTGGTAATCGTGGAAGCAACAACCATAGAGGCAGCAACATGGGACATGGTGGAGGAAATCGCAAAACCCTGGTGGAGCAAGGCAAGGAACTGTACCTCCTTATTGCAACAAGTGTAATCGGAATCACTATGGATCGATGTGTCCATCAAGGAATCCAAACTGTTTCAACTGCAACAAGCCTGGTCATATTGCTAGGGACTGCAAGGAACCAAAGCGAGTGCTAAGCTCAGGGAATGCAAACCGGTTCAGTGCCCAAGGGAGAGTGTTCATAATGAGCGGAGGTGAAGCTGCTAATCTAATTCAAGGTGAATGTTTAATTTTTAAGAATTCCTTGTTTGTGTTGTATGATTCGGGTGCTACTCACTCGTTTATTGCTCATGATGTGGTGAATAGATTAAAGTTAAAAATAGATACATTACCTTATGACCTAATTGTTTCTACCCCTACTGGTAACTCTGTCATAGTATCAACTTATTGTCCTAAGTGCCCTGTAGAAATAGAAGGTAAAACTTATCTTGTTAACTTGATTCAACTACCCCTTTCCCAAGTCGATGTTATCCTAGGAGTGGACTAGCTTATGAAGAATCATGTTCTCTTGAACTGTTCCGAAAATTCATTAGTCTTTAGTGAAATGAAACCCTCTGTTTCAAATCTCAAAGACCCTGAGCACTTTTCTGCCAAGAAAATCCAAGCTTCATTAAAGGATGGAGCCATAGTATACATGTTCTTAGCTTCATTGTGTAGAGTTTTGATGTTTTGATGATAACACACTTATTTCAAGCAACAACAATTCAACAAGGAAGCACCAATCATGAAGATTAGAATTAGAGTTTATTTTATTTCTAATCAATGTAATATTTTATTTTATGTTTGCATATCATGAGAGTGGGTGGTAGCTTTAGGGAATCTCAATTAGATTTATAATATTGTTTGATTATTAGTGAAGAAATATTAATCTTGATAAAATAGCTCAAAATAAAGTACTAGTCAAAGTATATTTGCAAAACTTTATTTTTAATCACTGTTTATAGTGGTTAATCGATTAGCACGTAAGGCTTAATCGATTAACACAAAATAACTGTACAACAGTGATTGTGTTAATACAGGTTAATCGAGTAGTGTGTTAAACGTTAATCGATTAGCACGAATTAACACAGTTTAATCGATTAGTGTGTTTACCTTAATCGATTAATTGCTGTTATTTCTAAAAAATAATATTTTGTTTAAAAAGACTTGATTTGTACTTTGACAAGGTTACACACTCTTTCATAATTTTCATATAGAGAAACATATTTTTAGATTTTCAAGAGCTATTACTACTTTCACTTTGTGATATCAAGATTCAATCACTTTCAATTTTCTTCACTCATGATCTTGCAATATTCTAAGTTCTTTTGAGATTCAAGTATAGAATTCAAGTATTCTAGTTTTAGTTTGTGTGTTGAAGCTATTTGCAACAAGAAGGTTCTCACATTCAAGCTTTCAACAAAGAAGTGAAGAATTCACAAATCAAGACTTTGAAGATTCTCAAAGCAATTGAAAAGGAATTTGGTTGGAAGCATCTTCAACAAATTCAAGAGGACAATATACGGATTCAATTGGGTAGAATATCAAAGAGATTGGTACTCTCTTTGAAGGGGTTAAGATAGAAGAACTAGTGAGGTTGCATCTTAACATTGTATTCTAACAATTGAAGTATCTAGTAGAAACTCTTTATCTTTTGATAAAGGGGGCTGGAGTAGCTCTCAGTGGTAGAGAGTGAACCAGGATAAAATCTCGTCTTCATTGCTTTTATTTCTTCTAGTTTTCATTAACCAAGAACAATTGAATTTAGGTTTAATTTGGGGTTTTTCAATTCCTTGTTAATTAACCTAAATTGGCTTGGTAAATTTACTTGTTATTGTTCAATCATTCATTCATCATTTGTTAAGTCATCAAGGCATTGTAATCCTAATTGAATTCCAAGTAAAACTAAAACTGCATCATATTTTACCCAGATTACTCGATTAAATCGGTTGTTAATCGATTAATTTTTAAGTGGCTTTCGGCATTAATTGAGTAACACTCTAGTAACTCGATTAGTTCAAAAGCAGGCTTCGGCATTAATCGATGAGGCTTGACATTAATCGATTAATCAGTATAATTTTTGAAAGAAAATTCATTTTCTAAAATCCATTCTCTTTGGTGATCGAAATATTTGTACTAAGGCTTCAATATTCTATTCACCCCCCCTCTAGACTATTTTGAGCCGCTTGTTGGTTTCCAACAAGTGGTATCAGAGCTCGGTCGAAAGAACCGAGCCTTAAAAAGCTTTTTCGAAAAGATCCTAATCTTTGGAAACAATGGGCTCAAATTTCAATCCTTTTGGTGGTGAAGGAGCTTCCATTAATCACCCCCACTATTCAATGGTGAGGGCTACGCTTATTGGAAGGTCCGAATGAAATTTTTTTATCGAAGTTATTGATTTAGAAATTTGGAATGCCATAGAGAATGGGCCTTTTATTCCAAAAACAAAAGTAAATGATGCTATTTCTGCAAAACCAAAATCGAGTTGGACGGATGATGACAAAAAGAAAGTGCAATATGATTTAAAAGCGAAAAACATCATCACGTCCGCTCTTTCATATGACGAGTTCTTTAGAGTGTCACAATGCACTGATGCTAAACAAATGTGGGACACACTACAAGTCACACATGAAGGCACAAATGAGGTTAGAAGGGCTAGGCTTAATACTCTCATGCATGAATACGAGCTCTTTCGTATGTTGCCTAATGAAAACATAGGCGACATGCAAAAGCGCTTTACGCATATCGTTAATCATCTTTCTGCTCTTGGAAAAGTACTAACTAATGGTGAAGTTGTTAATAAAGTTTTGAGATGTCTTAGCAGGGAATGGCAACCTAAAGTCACGGCCATCATGGAGGCTAAGGATCTAGACGAAATTGATTTAGCAACTCTATTCGGAAAGCTTCAAGAGCATGAAATGGAGCTAGGGAGATTATCCATGAACGAAGATGACGATAGAAAGAAAAAGGGGATAGCTCTTAAAACAAATTCAAAATCCCTAAAGGCACATGAAGAACACTCTCAAATGGATGACTCCGACTCCGACATAGATGATGAGACTCTTGGCTTGTTAGTCAAAAAGCTTGGACGATTCCTTAAGAAAAAGAATAACTTCAATAGAAATAGATGAAGAGACTCTAAGGACGTTCAACCAAGGAACAAGACTAATAAAGACAACATTATATGCCATGGGTGTGGAAAGCCGGGCCACTATAGATCAAATTGTCCTACCAACTCTAAGAAGTCCGAAGGTGACAAATGGAAGCCCAATTCATCTAAAGGAAAAAGGGCGTACATAGTGTGGGATGAACCGGAGAATCAATCGTCAACTAGCTCATCGGATGATGAAGAACTTGCAAACCTTTGCTTGATGACGAAGCTTGATGAAGAAGCATCTTCAAGCATGAAATCAAGTGACAACGGAAATGAGGTAGATTATCTTTCCGATGCTAGTTCTAGTTCTAATTCTCCCTCTTTTAATGAACTTTATAATGTGTATGTAGAAATGCATAAAGAGTTGAAGAAACTTGCAAAAATAAATGTTGAAAGAAAGAATTTAATTTTGAAGCAACAAGAAAATATTTTGGAACTTCAAAACTCCTTAGAGGAGCTAAAGCTTCAAAATGAAACCCTTGAACTCATTTATGCAAATTCTACATGCAATTGTGATTTGAAAACAAATGAAACTCCATCTTGAAAGTGCAACAAGGAAAGATTTATTTTGATGAAGACAAAGTGCCAAGGAAATCAACAACAACAACCATTTTTAAGAGTCTTCCATTTCCCGCTCCCTTGTATTATTTTATATTTATGTTGAGTGTGGGTGGTAGACTTAGGTTGATTACTCAAGTGATTATGAGTTAGTTGGCATGAATACTAGTTGAGCTAAAATAGTGAAATAGCTTAGAAAGGGACTAGGTGTTTTGGAAAATCATTTCTGGTCTTTAATTTTTATAAAAGTAGCAGTAACTACTCGAGTAGTTGGTGCACTACTCGAGTAGTCTGCATTGATGAAAATTAGTGTACTTACTGTCTCCTCAACTACTCGAGTAGTCTATTGACTAATCGATTAGTTACTTCACTAATCGAGTAGTTTGAGAAACAGTAAGCCCACAAATTTTCTCACTACTCGAGTAGTGCTTCAACTACTCGAGTAGTACGTATCAGATCTGTCAGTATTTTAATTCTAATATGGCTGTTGAAGAGGCAATCAAGTGAGAATCTTTCCTAATCAGTTTTAACAAGCTCCTCCCTGATTCTGGCAATTGTGAAAAACGTTTTATTAGGATTACCTCTTCAACCATAGCCACACACTGATCTGATATTGTGAAAAAC
Source organism: Crotalaria pallida (assembly GCA_037953625.1). Taxonomy (NCBI): domain Eukaryota; kingdom Viridiplantae; phylum Streptophyta; class Magnoliopsida; order Fabales; family Fabaceae; genus Crotalaria; species Crotalaria pallida. The sequence goes on from CM075655.1 coordinate 97,823,022, forward strand.
CATTTTGAAATCCTTGCACACAAAAGAGAACAATTTTTGTCCAAATCCCTTTCCAAGACATCAATCTCTAGTATTCTAGTTTTTCTAACTCATTATCAATTGATATTGTTCTGGAGCCAGTTCTCTGTGATCAAATTTTCTCCATTGAATAAAGGAAGGATATCTTGAAGGTTTCAAGGAGTCCTACTATTGGAAGCGTTGAAGAGGTTCTTCAACCGTCACGATCAAATCAAATTGGGGTAGATTTCAAGAGTTTGGTACACTCTTGAAAGGGATAGGTGTGATAGAGTGAGGTTCACTTGTATCTCCTATTGTAACCGATTTGAACTGATTTTAGTATACACTCCCTAAGGTTTAGGGGGGACTGGATGTAGCTCTCAGTGGTTAGAGAGTGAACCAGTATAATAATTCCCTGTGTCTATCTTTTATTGCTTTCGTTAATCTCTGTTATTTAATCCTTCTTCAGAACCTAAGTTAGCAAATCATCCGCTTCTGTTCTTGATTTCGTGTTAGCGAAATCCTTATTTTGAAAACTCAGTTCACTGTCTGAATTTACACGTACTACTCGAGTAGTCTCTGAACTAATCGAGTAGTTCATTCATTTTTGGACAGAAAATTAATTTTATTACAAAACAGTAAGCGTATTATTCGTTAATATCAATTTCACTCAAAAAGTTAGTATCGTTACTTCAATTTATTATTCACCCCCCCTCTACTAAATTGTTAGGCCGCTTGTTGGTTTCCAACAAGTGGTATCAAAGCTCGGTCGAAAGATCGAGTGTAAAAACTTTTTCGAAAAGATCCTTAAGGAAACCATGGGCTCTAACAATCCTTTTGGAGGGGAAGGCTCTTCAATAAACCGTCCTCCACTGTTTAATGGTGAAGGATATGCTTATTGGAAAGCCAGAATGAAAATATTTATTGAAGCGATTGATATTGATGTTTGGAATGCAATTGAAAATGGTCCCTATATACCTAAAAGAAAAGTAAATGATGAAGTTGTAGAAATTCCTAGGGCAAGTTGGAATGATGATGACAAAAAGAAAGTTTCCTATGATTTGAAAGCTAAAAACATCATCACGTCCGCCTTGTCTTATGATGAGTTCTTCAGAGTTTCACATTGTAAAAATGCGAAACAAATGTGGGATGTTCTACAACTTACTCATGAAGGGACAAGCGAGGTTAGAAGGACTAGATTAAATACATTAATGCATGAATATGAGTTATTTCGCATGCTCCCTAATGAGTCAGTTAATGACATGCAAAAGCGATTCACTCATATCATAAATCATCTCATAGCTCTTGGTAAAACTTTTCTTAATTCTGAAGTCATTAACAAAGTATTGAGATGTTTAAGCAGGGAATGGCAACCCAAGGTCACAGCTATCATGGAGTCAAAAGACTTAGACACCTTGGACCTTGCAACCCTCTTTGGAAAGCTTCAGGAGCATGAGATGGAGCTAGGACGCCTATCTATGCATGAGGAAACAGATAAAAAGAAAAAGGGCATTTCTCTTAAGGTATCCACTAAGACCCCTAAGGTAAGCAAAGACTCCTCTGATAGTGAATCAAATTCTGATATGGATGAGGAAACCTTTGGTCTCATGATTAAAAAATTTGGAAAATTTTTTAAAAACAAAAGAAATTTTAAAGGCAAGGGAAAAGAGACCAAAGATTCCCATCATAAAGGTAACCATTCAAAAGATAAGATCAGGTGTCATGAGTGTGGAGAACCGGGACACATCAAGGTCTATTGTCCTAAGCTAAACAAGAAAAGCAGTGAAGAAAGAAAGAAAGGCAAAGACTATAAATCCAAACGGGCCTACATTGTCTGGGATGCACCGGAGGAAAATGAAACTTCAGACTCAGATTCGTCGGATGATGAGGAGGCTAACCTTTGCCTAATGGGAAGATTTGATGAAGAAGCATCTCAAAGTCATACATCATCTGTGCAAGGAAATGCGGTAACCTCCGACACTGAATCTGATACTGAATCTGAATTTGATGATTATGAAGATTTATATTCTGCTTATATTGACATGCAATCTGAATTTAAGAAACTTGCTAAGAGTTATATCAAATTGAAAAAGAATGTTTTGAAATATAAAGAGCAAGTTCTTGAATTTGAAAATTGCATAGAAAAATTAAGTAGCGAAAATAAATCTTTAGAACATTCTATCACCTGCTTAAAAAGTCAAAAGTGTGAAAGTTGCATTGTTTATGAGAAAGAAATTTCAGATTTAAAAGCCAAAAATGCAACTTTCTCAAACAGTGATAGAATGCTAAATAAGATGCTTAATGATCAACGAGATAGTTCAAACAAAACAGGTCTTGGATATCAAAATGCCAAAAAGAAAATTTTTAGAAAAGTTGGTTCATTTTCTAATTTAAATAATTCAAAAAGGCCAACTTGTTTTTATTGCGGCATTCATGGTCATACATCGAATGTCTGTAAGATAAGGCATCATGGTATTGCAAATGGATCTTTTGTTTGGATTGTCAAGGGAGAAGATCCCTATACTAACACCAAGGGACCCAAGACCACTTGGGTACCCAAAATGATTAAGTAATCTCTGTCTTGTAGGTGTGCTTTCGAACGAAGGAGAATCGTTGGTACTTGGATAGCGGATGTTCGAAGCACATGACTGGAGACAAGCAGCACTTCATAGAGCTTACTCCAAAGGAAAAAGGATACGTTACGTATGGGGACAATAATAAAGGTAAGATATTGGGTGAGGGTAAAATTGGGAATTCCTCCAAATTGATTATCGATAACGTTTTATATGTACAAGGTTTAGAACATAATCTTTTAAGTATTAGTCAAATTTGTGATATCGATAATCATGTTGTTTTTACCTCAACTCAATGTTTTATTAAGAGTAATAAGGACAATTCTATTAAATTTGTGGGGAAAAGATCTAACAATACTTATTTGGTTGATTTAAATGAAATAACCTCTTTGGTATCCACGTGTTTGGTTAGCAAAGAGAACGATACTTGGTTATGGCATCGTAGGACAACCCATATTAATGTAAATCAATTAAAGAAACTTCAATCCAAAGACCTAGTAATTGGTTTACCGAAGCTGAAATTTGATTTAGAGGGAGTTTGCACAGCTTGTAAAAGGTGCAAACAAACTAAAAATAGTTTTTCTTCAAAAACGATGGTTTCCACATCAAGGCCATTAGAATTACTTCATATGGACTTGTTTGGACCATCGCAAGTAAAGAGCTTTGGTGGTAATTACTATGCCTTGGTTATTGTTGATGACTTTTCTCGATTTACGTGGACTTTGTTTTTAACTTCAAAAAGTGATACTTTCAAAAGTTTTAAAAATCTTGTCAAACGAGTCCAAAACCAAGTCAACCAAAAAGTAATTGTAATCCGAACAGACCATGGTGGCGAGTTCGAAAACAATAAATTTGATAATTTTTGTTCAAAATTTGGCATAGAGCATCAATTTTCTGCTCCACGAACTCCCGAGCAAAACGGAGTTGTGGAACGGAAAAATAGAGTACTCGAGGAACTTACTAGAACTATGTTGAATGAATCTCGAGTACCACATTATTTTTGGGCTGATGCTGTTAATACTGCATGTTATGTTATAAATCGCATTTTAACTAGACCTATTTTAAAGAAAACTCCTTATGAACTTTACAAGGGTAGAAAGCCTAATATATCCCATCTTCACGCTTTTGGATGCAAAGTTTTTATTTTAAATAACGGAAAAGAGCATCTTGGAAAATTTGATCCAAAAGCGGATGAAGGTATATTTTTAGGATACTCTTCTCATAGTAAAGCATTTAGAGTTTTTAATAAAAGAACATCTAGTATAGAAGAATCAATACATGTTATGTTTGATGAGTCTCCAAAAGGAGATGTGTTGAGTAGTGCAGAAAGTGCAGGTAGTTCTATGGACTTAACTGATAATCTTAGAGAGGACATTCAAAACTCAACTGAAGAGGAAACTAAAAAGGATGATCTGCCTCCCGCTTGGAAAACAAGCAAAAACCATCCAATCGACAAAGTGATAGGTGATATCTCACAGGGAGTATTAACTCGTCGTTTCATTCAAAATTTCTATAATTTCGTTTCCTTTGTTTCTAAAATTGAACCTGATTCTATCCAACAAGCAATTGAGGATGAACATTGGGCTATTGCTATGCAAGAGGAACTAAATCAATTCATCAGAAATGATGTTTGGGATTTGGTTCCTAAGCCTGATGATCATACTATAATTGGTACAAAATGGATTTATCGAAATAAAATGGATGAATCAGGAATAATTATTAGAAACAAAGCAAGACTTGTTGCTCAAGGCTACAACCAGGAGGAAGGTATCGACTATGACGAAACCTATGCTCCAATTGCACGCCTTGAAGCAATTAGAATTTTACTTGCTTTTGCTTCATTGATGAAATTCACTCTTTTTCAAATGGATGTTAAAAGTGCATTTTTAAATGGGTATATAAATGAAGAAGTTTATGTTAAACAACCTCCTGGCTTTGAAAACCATGAATTTCCTAACCATGTTTATAAACTTAAAAAGGCTCTTTATGGTTTGAAACAAGCTCCTAGAGCTTGGTACGACCGATTGAGTTCTTTTCTTTTAGAACATGGTTTTGAAAGAGGGAAGGTTGATACAACGTTATTCATTTATAAATCCAAAAAGGACATCCTTTTAGTACAAGTATATGTAGATGACATAATTTTCGGTGCTACTAACATGTCCTTGTGCAAGAAATTTTCAGATTTAATGAAAGGTGAATTTGAGATGTCGATGATGGGGGAACTCACGTTCTTTCTAGGTCTTCAAGTGAAGCAAGTAAAAGGAGGGATTTTTGTGCATCAAGCGAAATACTGCAAGGACCTCCTAAGGAAATTTGGAATGGACAAGTGCAAGAACGCAGCAACTCCTATGAGCACCTCTTGCTACCTCGATAAGGATGAGTCAGGTAAGCCGGTAGATGTTAGTAAATATAGGGGCATGATAGGTAGTCTACTATATTTAACTGCATCCAGACCAGATATAATGTTTAGTGTTTGTATGTGTGCACGCTTTCAAGAAAAACCAAAAGAATCTCATTTATCTGCTGTCAAACGTATTTTTAAATATTTAAAAGGGACTGAAAACACTGGATTATGGTATCCCAATGATGCTAATCTTAGTTTGATTGGTTATTCTGATTCTGATTTTGCAGGATGCAAGCTTGATAGAAAAAGCACTAGTGGTACATGCCATTTATTGGGAAGTTCACTAGTGTCTTGGTTTTCCAAAAAGCAAGCTTGCGTTGCTCTTTCTACCGCAGAAGCAGAATATATTGCAGCCGGTAGTTGTTGTGCTCAAATCCTTTGGATGAAGCAACAACTATCGGATTTTGGCTTAAATTTAGATCACATTCCTATCAAATGTGATAATACCAGTGCAATCAATCTAACTAAGAATCCTGTGTATCATTCACGAACAAAACACATCGAGATAACACATCATTTTTTACGCGATCATGTTCAAAAGGGTGACTGCTCTATAGATTTTGTAAGTACTGAAAATCAATTAGCTGATGTTTTTACAAAACCCCTGCCAAGAGACACCTTCTATCATATAAGAAGGGAGCTAGGCATTTTAGATGAATCTAGTTTCAGCTAATTGAACTAAGTATTTAAAGTCACCTAAAACTTGAGGTCTTATTTCATTGTGACGTTGTATACTCTTTTAAATATCTGAATGCGATAATTTTGGGATTGAAAAATGCAAAATATGTGTTTCATTAGCTTGCATTCATTTAAATTGTTTTATGAAAATGTTTTTTTTAAGTTTGCCACTGGTTTTAACTGCTGCAGAGCATAATAATAATAATAAAAAAAAAACGGACTACTCGAGTAGTCCCTTCACTACTCGAGTAGCTCGCTGTTTCTGTAGCAGATAAGATCAGTTTTGCATCTTCTCTCTCATTCCTTTTCTCTCTCAAACGCGTTTTTCTCTCTCTCTCTCTAGGATCTCTATTTTTATGCTCAATCTCATCAAATTCTTCCACAAAATCTTCTCTTTTTCAATTTAAATCTCTATTTATCCACTCAATCTTCTCTATTTCTCTCTATTTATTCTCAAATCCGGTTTTCCCCCTTTCAAAACCTAAAAATCCGTTTTTGGTGAGAACTCCAATGGCATCATCATCCTCCGATCCTGCTCCTGCTGCAAAGCGTACTAAGAAGCGTGCTCATCAAGTGGATCTGAATCACTACTTCTCCGCTGCCTCTCGAGTTGCTCGGTATGAGCGTTTTTCATCAAGGGACCCCGCTGAGATTCGCTGGATAAATGCTTTCTGGTTGTTCCATCAGCACCTACCTCGGGTAAATCTTCTTGCTAATTCTGGTTTACAGCAGTTCTTAGAGTTTAATGGGCCTTTTTTTCACTAGGACTCTCAGGCATTTTTATGCAAATCTAGTGAAACAAGGAGACAAATATTACACTTTTGTTCATGGCACTCGTATTGTATTTACTCTGGCTGACTTGCATGCTCTTTTTAACTTACCTACTGCTGGCGCTTCTCTGGTTAATAGTGGTTTGGATTGTGATATTTCTAGAGTTTATGTTGAGACTCTGCGTCCTGGTTTTCAATGGTCTAAAGGTAATAAAAAGGTTAAGTCAATGACCGTGGAGAACAGGATTTTGCTATATATCATCACATACATTGTGTTTCCAAGAACTTCCAGGAACTTTGGACAGGCCTTTGAGGATGACATCAAGCTTATGAATGGCATCATAAATAATATCAGTATAAACTGGGCTTTGGTGGTTGTGGAAAGGATGCTCCTGGCGGCTGGTACTTCCACTGGATGGCTGCCCTATCCAATGCATGTTACTAAAATTGCTCAACATTTTGGCGTTGTTATTCCTCCTACTGACCCTTGTACTCACTATGAGGATAATGAATACCGCATCAATGATGGAATATTTCACTTGATTGGTGTGCAACAGCATCCCCAAACTGGAATTTGGTATTGGAAGGAGGATCTTAAGGCTATGTTAGAAGGTAATCCTGCTCCTCATGATGAAGAAAGGGAAGAAGAAGAACAAGCTTTTCAGGCAGCCGAAGAAGGGCTAAATGTGAATGACTTTATGGATGCTCAGCCTTCTCAGCCTCATGTGTCTCCCTCTCCTGGATCTTCTTCATTTGATCTTCGGGCTATGCATGAATCTCTTATGTCTCATATGGACACTCACTTTGGAAGGGTCAACGATCGTCTGGATCGCATAGACAGCCGAATGGATCAAATGGAGCTTCGTATGGTGGAGGACTATGATAACATGCAGCAATTTCTCACCGATGCCTTTGGAGCTTTTCATCCTCCCCCATCGTCTTAAATGTTTTTAAAATGTTTTTTTTACCTTTGCTGGTTTTCATCTTGGTGCTTAAGACTTTATCTTTGGATGTGTGTATCCAAATTCTTTATGTTGCTCTCTAGGGGTTTTTCAGTTTATGACTTATGCTTTCATTTAACTCTTTCATGGCTGCAGTGCTTTTTGTTTGGTTTTATAATTATTAAGGCTACTGCGTTTAAATTTATTATCTCTCTTTTGGCTCGCACGTGATTACTTTGGCTCCTTTTTGATCATGCCAAAAGGGGGAGAAAGGTTGTTGTGTTTGTGGTTTATTTGTTACAGGTATAGGTGCATACATTCAGGGGGAGTATGTAAAATCAAGGAGCATTTGTCATCATCAAAAAGGGGGAGATTGAAAGTGCAACAAGGAAAGCTTTATTTTGATGAAGACAAAGTGCCAAGGAAATCAACAACAACAACCATTTTTAAGAGTCTTCCATTTCTCGCTCCCTTGTATTATTTTATATTTATGTTGAGTGTGGGTGGTAGACTTAGGTTGATTACTCAAGTGATTATGAGTTAGTTGGCATGAATACTAGTTGAGCTAAAATAGTGAAATAGCTTAGAAAGGGACTAGGTGTTTTGGAATATCATTTCTGGTCTTTAATTTTTATAAAAGTAGCAGTAACTACTCGAGTAGTTGGTGCACTACTCGAGTAGTCTGCATTGATGAAAATTAGTGTACTTACTGTCTCCTCAACTACTCGAGTAGTCTGTTGACTAATCGATTAGTTACTTCACTAATCGAGTAGTTTGAGAAACAGTAAGCCCACAAATTTTATCACTACTCGAGTAGTGCTTCAACTACTCGAGTAGTACGTATCAGATCTGTCAGTATTTTAATTCTAATATGGCTGTTGAAGAGGCAATCAAGTGAGAATCTTTCCTAATCAGATTTAACAAGCTCCTCCCTGATTCTGGCAATTGTGAAAAACGTTTTATTAGGATTACCTCTTCAACCATAGCCACACACTGATCTGATATTGTGAAAAACCATTTTGAAATCCTTGCACACAAAAGAGAACAATTTTTGTCCAAATCCCTTTCCAAGACATCAATCTCTAGTATTCTAGTTTTTCTAACTCATTATCAATTGAGATTGTTCTGGAGCCAGTTCTCTGTGATCAAATTTTCTCCATTGAAGAAAGGAAGGATATCTTGAAGGTTTCAAGGAGTCCTACAATTGGAAGCGTTGAAGAGGTTCTTCAACCGTCATGATCAAATCAAATTGGGGTAGATTTCAAGAGTTTGGTACACTCTTGAAAGGGATAGGTGTGATAGAGTGAGGTTCACTTGTATCTCCTATTGTAACCGATTTGAACTGATTTTAGTAGACACTCCCTAAGGTTTAGGGGGGACTGGATGTAGCTCTCAGTGGTTAGAGAGTGAACCAGTATAATAATTCCCTGTGTCTATCGTTTATTGCTTTCGTTAATCTCTGTTATTTAATCCTTCTTCAGAGCCTAAGTTAGCAAATCATCCGCTTCTGTTCTTGATTTCGTGTTAGCGAAATCCTTATTTTGAAAACTCAGTTCACTGTCTGAATTTACACGTACTACTCGAGTAGTCTCTGAACTAATCGAGTAGTTCATTCATTTTTGGACAGAAAATTAATTTTATTACAAAACAGTAAGCATATTATTTGTTAATATCAATTTCACTCGAAAAGTTAGTATCGTTACTTCAATTTATTATTCACCCCCCCTCTACTAAATTGTTAGGCCGCTTGTTGGTTTCCAACACATCTTGTGATAATTGCAAATCTCTAGAAAAAGAAGTTTTTAATTTGAATGATAGAATTGCAAGGCTCACAAGAGGAGACACATGCTTAGATCATTTGCTTTCTAATCAAAGGAATAATAGTAATAGAGATGAACTTGGTTATACCAAACCCAAAAATCAACATTTTCGCAAAGTTGGTACATTCTCTAAAATTTATTTTACAAAAACTCCAACTTGCCAATATTGTGGGATTTTTGGGCATACAACAAATAAATGCAATATTAAGAAGTTTGGTATACCAAGTGGAAAGTATGTTTGGATTGTTAAGGGGACTTCACCCCAAACTAACATCAAAGGACCCAAGATAACTTGGGTACCTAAGTCAAGCAAATGACATTGTTATGTAGGTATGCCTTCGAACAAAGGAGTGTAGATGGTACTTGGATAGTGGATGTTCGAGGCATATGACGGGAGACAAAACGTACTTCATTGAACTTACTCCAAAAGGTGGTGGTCATGTGACTTACAGCGACAACAACAAAGGCAAAATTCTAGGAGTGGGTAAGATTGGTAACGTATCTAACCTTGTCATTAAAATGTCCTATACGTAGAAGGCTTAGAACACAACTTGCTTAGTATAAGCCAACTATGCGATATGGGCAACAATGTGACCTTTACTTCGGAATTTTGTTTTATTAAAAGTTGTGTAGATGATAGTGTTAAGTTCGTAGGTCGTCGCTCTAATAACACTTACTTAATTGATTTGGATGAGATAACTTCATTGTTTTCAACATGTTTTAAATCTTTTGATGATGAAGTTCGTCTTTGGCATCGACGAATTGCACATGTCAATGTGAATCAATTAAATAAACTTTTACAAAAAGACTTAGTGATTGGTTTACCTAAACTTAATTTCAAACTTGATAGCGTTTGTGACTCATGTCAAAAATGCAAGCAAGTTAAAAGCTCTTTTAAACCAAAAAATGTGGTAAGCACAACAAAGCCATTGGAGCTAATCCACATGGATTTGTTTGGCCCATCACAAGTTCGGAGTTTAGGTGGCAATTACTATGGATTTGTTTTAGTAGATGATTTCACTCGATTCACATGGACTTTGTTTTTATCCGCAAAAAGTGAGACTTATAAAAGTTTTAAAAAGTTTGCCAAACTCATCCAAAATCAACTAAGTATGAAAATAGTGACTATTAGAAGTGACCACGAAGGTGAGTTTGAAAATGCTAAGTTTGATGCATTTTGTGAAAAATTTGGTATAGATCACCAATTCTCAGCCCCTAGGACTCCGGAGCAAAACGGAGTTGTAGAAAGGAAAAATCGAGTTTTAGAGGAACTTGCTCGTACTATGCTTAAAGAATCTAGAGTTCCTTCTTACTTTTGGGCTGATGCGGTAAATACCGCTTGTTATGCCATAAATAGGGTTCTTATTCGTCCGCATTTAAATAAAACACCTTATGAGCTTTTGAAAGGGCGTAAGCCAAACATCTCTTATTTTCATGTATTCGGGTGTAAGGTGTTTGTTTTAAATAACGGTAAGAATCAGGTCGGCAAATTTGATTCTAAGGCCGACGAAGGTATATTCATAGGTTATTCAACCCATAGCAAAGCATATCGTGTTTACAAAAAAAGAACCTTAACTGTTGAGGAATCCGTGCATGCTGTGTTTGATGAATCTCCGAAAGGAGATTGTGTTGTTTCTTGTGATGATGATGTTGCAGGTACTTATATGGATCATGAGAAACCAACACAACAAAAAATAGTGGAGAATGAAGTTGAGCATGGAGAAGTGCAAGCACATGATAAAGACTTAGCACAAGAGACACAACCCCAACTACCAATTGCTTGGAAGTCAAACAAAAATCACCCGGTCTCGAATATCTTAGGTGACATTGCTAAGGGGGTGGTAACCCGAAGCACATTAAACAATTTTTGTTATTATGTTGCTTTTGTATCGCAAGTAGAACCTAAGAATATTAGTGAGGCTCTTCAAGATGAGCATTGGGTTATGGCAATGCAAGAGGAATTAAATCAATTTGAAAGGAATCAAGTTTGGGAAATTGTGCCAAAACCCAATGATCGTCCTGAAATCGGCACTCGTTGGGTTTATAGGAATAAACTAGATGAGTCGGGTATAATTGTTAGAAATAAAGCTAGGTTGGTAGCAAAGGGGTATAGCCAAGAAGAAGGGATAGATTATGATGAAACATATGCTCCCGTAGCTAGGCTAGAAGCTATTAGAATTCTACTCGCTTTTGCATCTATAATGAACTTTAAATTGTATCAAATGGACGTAAAAAGTGCATTTCTTAACGGATACATTCAAGAGGAAGTGTATGTCTCACAACCTCCCGGATTTGAAAGTTTTGAACATCCGAACTATGTTTTTAAATTGAAAAAGGCTTTGTATGGTCTTAAACAAGCTCCTAGAGCTTGATATGATCGACTAAGCAACTTTTTACTAGAAAAGGGTTTTAAAAGAGGTGTCGTGGACACTACACTTTTTATTGAAAGATCCGGTAAGGATATACTTATGGTTAAAATATATGTGGATGACATTATTTTTGGTGCAACTAACGAAAATTTGTGCAAGAAATTTTCTGACACTATGCAGAGTGAATTCGAAATGTCTATGATGGGGGAGCTCACTTTCTTTCTTGGGCTACAAATAAAGCAACTTGATGATGGTATTTATATCCATCAAGGCAAGTATTGTAGAGAGCTTCTTAAGCGGTTTGGCATGGAGTCATGCAAGGATGCATCTACTCCTATGAGCGTCACATGCTATTTAGACAAGGACGAAATTAGAAAGCCTATTGAGGTAACAAAGTATCGAGGAATGATAGGTAGTTTATTATATTTAACTGCTTCTCGCCCTGATATTATGTTTAGTGTCTGTATGTGTGCCGTTTTCAAGCCAATTCGAAAGAGTCACACTTAACTGCTGTTAAAAGAATTATGAAATATTTAAAAGGTACAACCAATACCGGTTTATGGTATCCTAGAGATGCCCTTTTAAAAATAATAGGTTATTCGGATTCCGATTTTGCCGGTTGTAAAGTAGATAGAAAAAGTACAAGTGGTACTTGTCATTTGATAGGTAACTCACTTGTATCATGGTTTTCCAAAAAGCAAAATTGTGTTGCTTTATCAACCGCGGAAGCCGAATACATTGCAGCCGGAAGTTGTTGTGCTCAAATCCTTTGGATGAAGCAACAACTCTCGGATTTTGGTTTAAACTTGTCAAAAATTCCTATTAAACGTGACAATACATCCGCAATCAATTTAACTAAAAACCCGGTATTGCATTCAAGGACAAAACATATTGAAATTAGGCATCACTTTTTAAGAGATCATGTTCAAAAAGGTGATTGTGTTATTGAGTTTGTTCAAACCTCAGATCAATTAGCTGATATTTTTACAAAACCACTACGGAGATATACTTTCTATAAAATTAGAAGGGAACTTGGTATTTTTGATGAATCTACTATTAGCTAATTGCATTTGAAATTTTTTGTAATCACCTTAAAGCCTATTTCATTATGCTTTGTGTTTTTGAGTTGTTGTGTTTTGACAAATTGTTTCATAATTCTCTTGATAAGTAGTTGTGTGTGTATGTGTTTCTATGATATGTTTGCTTGCTTAATTTGGTGTGCTAAATGCTAAGTGTTAATATGTGTTTGTATGCATGAAAAATATTTTCAAAAATTTAGAAATTTGAGTTTTGTGCTGTGTTAATCGATTAACAGTAGTCATTAATCCATTAAATTTTAAACCTCTTTCGGCATTACTCGATTAATGACTATGCTACTCGATTAATTTTTAAACACCTTTCGCACTTACTCGATTAATGAAATTTCTACTCGATTAAATTTTAAACTGCTTTCGCACTTAATCGATTAAGGGTTTTTCTACTCGATTAAGGTCAAATTAATCGATTAACGACTTCATTACTCGATTAACGCGTGAATTTTATAAAACCTAAACTTCAGCACTTTGGCTCATTTTTCTCCTTTCTTTTCTCTCTCTTCTCCGAATCCTCTCCCCTTCTCTCTTCACTTCTCACATTCGAAAATCACAATGAAATGCAAGGGCTACTTTAATCGCCAAAATCAACCTATTTCTTCTCATAATCCTTCTATCTATCACCAATACTTCCTATATCTTCCATCAATTTCACCAATTTCACACAAAAATCCGTTTTCCCCCAATTTCAGAAACCCTAACCGAACCCTAACCCTAACCCTAATTTCACGAACTCTAGCCTCTTCTCAAGCACAAATGGCCTCTTCTTCTTCCAATCCTCCACGAAAGAAGAGTAAACAACATAAGGATCGGAATGACCCTTGGTTCTCCCAGGCAGAACGCGACTCTAGGGCTCCAAAGTTCGACAATCGCAATTTTGGGATTATCCGGTATGTAAACTATGCTTGGCTGAGAAAGGAGCGTTTTAATTTCTATAATATTCTAGAGTTTCAGAATGTTCAACGCTTTTTGGAGTTCAATACACACTACTATCCTCGTTTAGCAAGGCAATTTTACCAGAATTTTACTAAGATAGATGATGTATACCAGAGTCAAGTTAGGGGTGTGCATTTTGTGGTGAAACCTGATGATTTAAGGCTGTTATTTGGTTTAGAGGATAAGGGAACTTTTATTGGGGATGATGAGTGTGTTGATCTTGATGTGGATCCTGGAACTGTTTATCAAGATGCTATAAGAACTGGTGAAGTTTGGGATAATAAAACAAAACTTGTTTCTTTGTTGCATGCTGATGATCGTATTTTGATGTATATCATTGCCTATTGTCTGCTTCCTAAGGGCAATCAGAATTATGCTCAGGTCCAAGAGGACGATTTAAAACTTTTTCATGGAATTAAGAAAAAGTATGAGATTAATTGGAACAAGACTATTTTAGCTAGGATGCATACAGCTGCTACATCTGCATCAACTTAATATCTTCCTTATCCAATGCATGTCACCAAGTTGCTTAGGCATTATGGAGTTCCAATCCCAGATAGTGAGTCATTTGAGAAAGATTCTAAAAAGAATTGGTGCTTAAATGGTAATCATATAAATTACTTAAAGATTGCATTTTATAAGCCCACTAGGACTTGGTTATGGAAGTCGCAGATTAAGGAAATTGAGCAAGCTGCTCAAGCTGCCCAGGATGCTCTTGTTCCTCCTCCTGCTGCCCAAGCAGCCCCTACTGCTCCTCCTCCGATTGTTGATCCTATGGAAACGGATCAAGGGCCGAATCTTGACGATTTCGTCGATTTTGACAATTTGGAAGCTCCGTTTGATGCGCAGGCTGCTCATGCTTCATTGGTTCAGCATATTAATGAGCAACTTGAGGCTATGGAACATCGTCAGGATATCAAGAATCTTGCTATGGAGAAACGATTGATGGAGCATTTCTCTAGCCTTTTCACCCAACATTTTCCTCCTTCAAACCCTTAGTCCTTGTGGTTTTATCTGCTGATTTTCAACTTTTGGCTGCACTATTTTCTCTCTATTTCTCACTGCTTTTGCTGATTTATGCTGCTGCTACTGCTGGTTTATGATGTTTATGTTGATGTTTCACTGACTGGACAACTTTGTTATTGTTTTGGTTGATGTACCTAGGGCCTGTGTATGGCCTAGAGTTGTTTATGTTTATGTTTATGCTGCTGGACTATGTTATGTACTCTGTTTATGGTGCTGTTTCTGGACTGTTATTATGTATGTTCTAGCACTATTATGGACTATTATGTGGTATTTAGACTATACTCTGATTATGGTCTTGGTTATGGCCTATTATTTTTAGTCTTTACTGCATTTTATTATATATATACCATTGTGTATCACTTACCTCCAACTTTTGGCAAAGGACTTTTCTTATTAAATTCAAATCTTTTTAATGATGCCAAAAGAGGGAGAAATATTTGTTGATGTTGTTTTTGTAGGATAAGTTTTTATATATATTTCCTAAGTGTATTACATTTAGGGGGAGTATTTAAAAACTTAGTGCTTAATTGTAAGGAATGTTTGTCATCATCAAAAAGGGGGAGTTTGTAGAGTTTTGATGTTTTGATGATAACACACTTATTTCAAGCAACAACAATTCAACAAGGAAGCACCACTCATGAAGATTAGAATTAGAGTTTATTTTATTTCTAATCAATGTAATATTTTATTTTATGTTTGCATATCATGAGAGTGGGTGGTAGCTTTAGGGAATATCAATTAGATTTATAATATTGTTTGATTATTAGTGAAGAAATATTAATCTTGATAAAATAGCTCAAAATAAAGTACTTGTCAAAGTATATTTGCAAAACTTTATTTTTAATCACTGTTTATAGTGGTTAATCGATTAGCACGTAAGGCTTAATCGATTAACTCAAAATAACTGTACAGCACTGATTGTGTTAATACAGGTTAATCGAGTAGTGTGTTAAACGTTAATCGATTAGCACGAATTAACACAGGTTAATCAATTAGTGTGTTTACCTTAATCGATTAATTGCTATTATTTCTGAAAAATAATATTTTGTTTAAAAAGACTTGATTTCTACTTTGACAAGGTTACACACTCTTTCATAATTTTCATATAGAGAAACATACTTTCAGATTTTCAAGAGCTATTACTACTTTCACTTTGTGATATCAAGATTCAATCACTTTCAATTTTCTTCACTCATGATCTTGCAATATTCTAAGTTCTTTTGAGATTCAAGTATTCAAGTATTCTAGTTTTAGTTTGTGTGTTGAAGCTATTTGCAACAAGAAGGTTGTCACATTCAAGCTTTCAACAAAGAAGTGAAGAATTCACAAATCAAGACTTTGAAGATTCTCAAAGCAATTGAAAAGGAATTTGGTTGGAAGCATCTTCAACAAATTCAAGAGGACAAGATACGGATTCAATTGGGTAGAATATCAAAGAGATTGGTACTCTCTTTGAAGGGGTTAAGATAGGAGAACTAGTGAGGTTGCATCTTAACATTGTATTCTAACAATTGAAGTATCTAGTAGAAACTCTTTATCTTTTGATAAAGGGGACTGGAGTAGCTCTCAGTGGTAGAGAGTGAACCAGGATAAAATATCGTCTTCATTGCTTTTATTTCTTCTAGTTTTCATTAACCAAGAACAATTGAATTTAGGTTTAATTTGGGGTTTTTCAATTCCTTGTTAATTAACCTAAATTGGCTTGGTAAATTTACTTGTTATTGTTCAATCATTCATTCATCATTTGTTAAGTCATCAAGGCATTGTAATCCTAATTGAATTCAAAGTAAAACTAAAACTGCATCAGATTTTACCCAGATTACTCGATTAAATCGGTTGTTAATCGATTAATTTTTAAGTGGCTTTCGGAATTAATCGAGTAACACTCTAGTAACTCGATTAGTTCAAAAGCATGCTTCGACATTAATCGATTAGGCTTGACATTAATCGATTAATCAGTATAATTTTTGAAAGAAAATTCATTTTCTAAAATCCATTCTCTTTGGTGATCGAAATATTTGTACTAAGGCTTCAATATTCTATTCACCCCCCCTCTAGACTATTTTGAGCCGCTTGTTGGTTTCCAACACATTGGATGTCAAAGGAGATAAGGAGCTTGGTAGTTTGCCTATAGTTAAGGATTTTTCTGACGTGTTTCTTGAAGAAATTCCTGGTTTGCCACCGATTCGGGAAGTTGAGTTCTCAATTGATGTCATTCCTGGAACCGGACCTATTTCTAAAGCACCGTATAGGATGGCGCCGGTAGAGTTAGCAGAATTGAAGAAGCAACTCGAGGATCTATTGGAGAAGAAAAAGATTCGGCCTAGTGTGTCTCCGTGGGGTGCGCCTGTGTTATTTGTCAAGAAAAAGGATGGTAGTATGCGTTTATGCACGGACTATCGTCAATTGAATAAGGTTATTACGATCAAGAACAAGTATCCTCTACCCAGAATCGATGACTTGTTGGACCAATTGAAGGGAGCAACGGTGTTTTCTAAGATAGATCTTCGATCGAGATATCATCAGATCAGAGTGAAGGAAGAAGATATTCCCAAGACTGCGTTGTGTAGTGTCCTGGAACACTAGATGTCCTTAACCCTCTAAGTGCCCAAGATTATGAAACCAGGCGCCCTAGAGTGGATCAAGTATTAATATGTGACTTTATGGTATTTCTGCAGTTCCAGTTGGGAAAAATAGGGTCTCCCCAGTCAACGTGTGTGCAGAGTGTCAACTTAGGGATGAGAGTATGTACCTGAAACCCTAGCTTTAGTGAGCTATTTATAGGGTTTGGAGGAGGCTGATATGGGCCGTCTGGGCCCTGTATCAGGGTTGAGCTGAACTAGGATTCTGTGAGATAATATCGAAGGATTATGCTCTTAGAATCTGGATAGGATCAGCTGAAGATCTCATGTCTAGGCTGTTGCGAGAATCTAGGAGAGATTTGCGAAAGGGATAAGAATCCTCGTAGGGTCTGAGCTTATCCGCTAGCCGACGGTATGTCTCAGCCTAGAGTCTCAAGCCTGATGGATTGAGGACCGGTGATGAGGCTTGGTTCCATCAAGTCCGAGTCTGGTCCTTTGGGTATGCTCGGAGTCCATGAGTCCGAGCGAGGGACGTTTATGTTAAGTGATCCGAGGGAAGTGTCCTTAGAGAATCCCTTTGGTAAGACTTGTGTCCGTGTCAGGTCGGTAGACCCTACAAGCCCCCCAGCTCGTAAGACTTTGAAAAGTCTGTGACGAGGTAGCAAGCGTTTAGGGTTGACCTTTTTGGATGCCTCGTGACAGCTGTAATTATGCCGCCTGTTTCGAGGTGACGTTTTGGGTTCTCTAGGTACGGCGCGTTTCCTTGTAAGTTGTGCCCAATCATTTCAAATTTTGAAATTTGAAAAAGTGCCTTTTTGGTAACTGCCACGTCTCATCAACCGTGTGGTTGAGTGAGGTAATGGGCTTTTGATCCAAACAGGCCCATAGGTGCATAGTGGAGGGAAACCGAAAGGTTTTAGAACCTCTACGAATCCCTTACTCCTCCTTACTCGCTTTTCTCTTCATTCTTACCAGATTCACACCAAAACCTCCAAATTTCTCAAACTTGCTCCCACATAATTTCTTCATTCCTTCCTGGAAACCAGAAACTCCCTCTCTTCTTAAGACTGTTTCCTCTATTACCTTTTCGTTGCTTCCAATCCTTCCAAAGGTTCAGAATCAAATACAGGTAACTCTTCTTCTTTCTCTAGCTTGAATCGACCGGTTCTGTTTCTTTCTATCTTTTTGAGGGTTTTTGCATTTCTGGGTTTTTGCAGGGATTTGGGGTTTTGTTCTGGGTAGATATTTGTTCTGAGTAGATAGTATAGAGTTTGTATTTTCTAGCCATGAGGGATTGGAAAAAGATTTACCATGAACTTTGTAGGAGATTGGGCGAAGAACCTTCTAGCGATAGCGATTCTGACTTTTTTGATGATTCTGGAAGTTCTGGGCAATTGGACGGTGAAAATACTACCATAGATATTAGTTATGATAGCAATAATACCATAGACCCTCCGATCCCCCCTCGCGGCCAGGGTTCTAATGAGTTACCCGAGATGGAACCGTTAGCCATGGAATACCCATCTACCTCTGTAGAAGAAAATAAGTGGCTATTGGCTTATAGGTTTTCCGAGCGTCGACCCCAAGTTAGGGTTAGCCCCGAGCATCAAGGAGGGGAAAGAGAATCTATAGGAACTTCAATAGGGGAGGGGGGAAAAGGTCCAGGGCTCGGTCTTAGGTTTAGAATTAAAACTTCTGCTATTAAAAATACTAATGTCGAGCCTTTTGCCTTTTCCTCAGATATGGTGGAACGCAGGTGCGATAGTCATCCCGAAGAGTATCCTCTACCACCCAACCATGCTCAATACGATGCTATCTTTGATCGGGAAGTCCTTGGAACGAGGTCGTCGTTGCTGATGACTAACAGTTTGAACCACCTTCGTCCCCTTATCACCCCCCCGAGCGCCGATGGGAATGCCTCAGAATTTATATTGAGGCATGTGAGCATCGACGATCGGATATGCCTTCAAGTACCCGCGAACCGACAACTGTTTTATTTTTATGAGGAGATAGTGACGAAGGTCGGGATCCGTATGCCTTTTTCCACCTTTGAGATAGAAGTCCTAAGGCACTTGGATATAGCTCCCTCCTAACTGCATCCGAGCGGGTGGGCCTTCGTTAGAGCCTTTCAGCAGTTTTGAGATGCCGAGGATCTCGTAGCAACGCTACGATCTTTCTTCTGGTTATATGCCCCCCAAGTGAATAAATTCGACGACTCTAAGGGACTTTGGGTGTCTTTGAAAGCTCGGAGGGATCATGCCCTTTTTGCCAAGGTAACTGACTCCTGGAAGTCCTTCAAACCGTTGTTCTTCCAATACGAGTTTACTGGGGCCGGAGTGTGCTGGTTTACGGAACAAATTGAGGAAGAAGGAGAACTTAAAGTCGTCCCTCAATTTCCTTTAAGTTGGTCGGATGATATTTATAACCGAGGGGCATCCTTGTACCAATTTGATTATAAGGCTGATTTAACAAAAGCCGAGAGACGACTGTGTGACCACGTGTGGGTGTATCTCAGAGATAAAGGTCAAATCGATACGAAGAAAATTTTGTTGAAAAGGACACGGGAGGAAGTGAAGGCCGAGTTGGGTAATATATATGTATTTTTTTTTTGCTCGGCCTAACTAATTTTTCTTGCTGCAGAGACAATGGGGAAGAAAGTATCCAAGGCTAAAAAAAGTGCTGCTGCTTCAGATCGGATGATTAAACTGGCAGCAGTAAAGGGTGGCTCAAGCTCCTCTGTTAGGAGCCATACTTTCGAGCCAACGCCGCTGAACAGTCCCACTGTGGCTCCTCGTGTGGTTTCTCCCGAGGTGATTCAAGCTGCCGAAGGAAAGGAAAAAGTAATTGACTTAGGAACACCACCAAGTCCAAAAGATACCCCCGAACGTCCAGCCAAGAGGATTCGGATAGAAAAAGGGAAAAGGAACAGCTGGGGAATGGCTCAATTTGAGTAAATCTCACAAAGATACTCAAGTTGAGCCTGGCACTGAGGATGCTGTTGCCAAGACTGTATGGGCCAAAAAGATACCTGAAGGTTACTATGCATCAGTCTTCCCTCCCGAGGATGCACAAGTGATAGATGCATGGCATCCCTCCACTTGGGGAAACAACTGTTCCACTCTGGTGAGGGGCCTTCTTAGAAGTGCAAGTATTCTCCACTACCTCGGTCGCCGTGGCGAGGATGTTCACGCTGGGGTTGCTCCCGAGGAAAAGAAGAAGAGGAGGGAGGCTAATGATCGGGAAGACTACTTACAGCTTCAAGTATTGGCTGCCGAGAATGAGAAGCTGCAGAAGGGAAGGCAGGAAGCTGAAGAGGCCAAGGCTATGGCCGAGGCTGAGAAGGAAAAAGCTGAAAAAACTCTTCAAGAGACCGAAGAGGCCAAGGCTAGGGCCGAGGAAATCTTGAAGAAGGCTGAGGAGAATGCTGCCATACTGCAGGAGGCCCAAGAGAAAGCTCGAAAGGCCAAAGAGATTATGAAGAAGGCTGAGGAAGATAACGCCACTCTGCAGGTAGCCATAGAGAAGGCTCGGAAAGCCGAGGAAACTTCCGCAGTAGCCCAAGAGCAACTTGAATATGCAAAGGATGAGGTTGCTGGGCTCCGAGCCTCCCTGGACAAAGTGAAGGCGCAAGCTCTTAAGCACAAGAGAGCAACCAAGGAGAATCTTTACAACTGGGATCACTCGGTTGAAGATTCTTTTCTTAACACTGCCGAGCAACTCCGAATCCTAAATCCAGGGCTTGTGACCAAGGGAGCTGACCCCAATTATGCTGTTAAGAATGGGCAGATCGTTGGCGAGAATGGGGTCCCAATTGACATGGGCCGAGAGGATCTGCCTGATCACTTGGCCGAGGAGTCCGATGACGAGGAGGCCGAAGATGCCGAAGGTGATGATGAAGAAGAGGATAAGTTCAATGCTGAAGACATCACACTGTCGGACGTAGAGTAGTTTTTTCTTTTTTTTTAACTCTTGTACTTGCCTCAATAGATGGGTTTAACCTTTATTGCTGTAATGCATTTTGAATATTAAAATATCCGTTTTCGTATTATGCTCCTTTTTGTTCTTTTTGTTAAGAATTCTAGTGTTAAGACCTCGGAACTCCAGCACTTTAGCCGAGGTGGGTTCCTCTACCCGCGATGTATAAGATGATTGTTATAACAAATCATGCTCTAATCGGGAATCTTTTTCAAAGTACTTGACGAGTTATAAGCTCTTGTTAGAGCTGTTTATAATCGTTCGCGTCATAAGCGGTGGCTAATCGGTTATGAGGAAAAGTACGTGATACAATGAATTCAATAACAAGAACTTTTATTCATTTGACGCAATAGTTACAATGGGCTCAGAGTTTCACCGAGCGTACACCATTATCAAAAAGTAAACAATTCGAACAGCAAATGCAATAAAGCAACTAAAACAATCAAAAATGAAATTGAACATAACTAAAACTAACTGTAATATGCCCGAAGTTTCGCCACGTTCCATTTGTTGTTGATGAGTGCACCCGAGAGAGTTTCAAGCTTGTAGGCTCCTGTTCCTGTATTGGAAGCTACTCGGTAGGGCCCTTCCCAGCTTTGGGCCAGTTTCCCATCCTTTGCGTTCTTGAGACCAATATCTTCTCTTCTTAGGACGAGGTCACCAACCTAGAACTCTCTGGGTACCACCGAACGATTATATCCTTTTGCTTGCATAAGCTTAGCATGTCTTTCCCGCTCGGCGGCTAGATCTCTAACTTCTTTTGATAGAACGAGGTCCTCACACAGTAAAGTGTTGTTGAGAGGATTCGGTTGTTGCATAGCTCGGAATGATGGGATGATCCTTTCTATTGGGATGACTGCATCACAACCGTAAGTGAGCCGGTAAGGCGTTTCTCCTGTTGAAGTTTGTATGGTGGTGCGATACGACCAAAGCACTTCATGAAAATTCTCCAACCAATTCCCTTTTGCACCGATGAGCCTCTTTTTGATCCCCTGGATGATGGTTCGGTTTACTGATTCTACTTGTCCATTAGTCTGAGGGTGCTCGACCGAGGAAAAGCAGTGTTCAATGTTTAGAGCGTTGACCAAATCCTGGAATGCCTTTGCCGCAAATTGTGTTCCATTGTCAGTTACTAACACTTGTGGCACTCCGAACTGAGCTACAACCTGTCTCTCAAAGAACTTCTGAACCTTGGCCGATAAATTGGTTGCAAGCGGCTCAGCTTCAACCCACTTGGTAAAATAATCGATGGCCACTATCACCCACTTGAGCTGCCCAGGTTCGGTGGGGAACTGTCCAATCAAATCCATTCCCCATTGATAGAAGGGATAGGGGGATGAAAGCGAATGGAGTTCCTCGGCCGGCTCCTGGTAGACGTCACTATGGAACTGGCATTTCTCACACCTCTTCACATGGTTGATCGCATCCTGTTGTAAGGTCGGCCAGTAGTATCCTGCCCTTAGAATCTTTTTTGCCAGCGATTTCCCCCCAACATGGTGGCTTCCAATACCTCCATGGACCTCTTCCAATGCCTACTTTGCTTCGGTGGGGTCTAAGCATCTGAGCATGGGACCATTTATCCCTCGGCGAAATAGAAATCCATCAACCATAGCAAACTGAGATGCCTTTCTGACAAGCTTCTTGGCCCCGATTGGATCGGTCGGCTGATAGCCCCGCAAGCGCACGGGTTATGTCAAGTAGTAGTATAAAAAGATATCGTCTCCACAGGAATTTTGTTTGTTAATTACCAACAAATTACAAGTATAGATTAGCTAAACGAATCTATTAGAGATATGAAAAATAAAATAAAAGATTGGATTGAGATATAAAATAAAATAAAATAAAATATATCTAAAGATATGAGATAAGATAAGAATTAAATCTTCTAAGGATTAGTTTCACCACATATCAACATTGACAATCAATTAAAGATATATCTCTTATTAAATTAGATTTACCTTGAAGGTGAATTATCCTAATGTAGAATACTAGTTCCTTTCAGAATCTTAGCACCGTACCTAATTAGGCCTAATTCCTACTTTCGTGGTAATTAGGGTACATTAAATCCATTAAGATCTTTGATAATTCATTGAATCCTCTCAAGGATTAGAACTACTTTCGTGATCTAAAACCTTAAGTTTAATTATGTATTTTCTAATACTAAGGTTCACCTTTCAGTACTTCCCTTACTATCTGGGATCATGCAATAGTGGGATCCAACACAATCACAACCATTAAGAACACCATAATTAAATCTAAAATAAATAAATATTAATAAGAGATAAAAATATCAAAACATCATGTCAATGCCTCCATGGGCTAATCCTAATCCTTAGAAACGGAAAACTACTCAATCATATACATAATACAAACCAAAAATAAGAATGAAGGAATAAAAGGTAGAAATAACCAAAAGATGAAAGATGAAGAATTTCTTCCGTCTTCAAACGCCTTCTAGTTCTTCATGGAGAGAGTTGTGCAACCTTGAATCCTTATTTTCTAATTTGTTTCTGGCTATGATAGAGAAAATAATCCTAATTTTAATTCTAATCCTACTATTACTACTACTACATGTTATGACTAATGTTCTTTTACAGGGTTTATATCTTCCTCCTTTTATAGATTTTCCTTCCTCCAAGTGTTGGGCCCAAATAGCAAAATAAATCCATAAGCAATCTCCTTCCTCTCACATGCATCCATCTCTATCTTTTTCTAGATTTCTGCTCACAATATCTCTTAGCATATCTTCTTTGATTTATTTCTTTATTTTCCAATGCTCCAAGCCTCAAAATAATCAATCTACACATTAAAAGCACAAGATACCTTTCCAAGTGAAATATGAATTAAATGCATGCTAAATTAGAATAAAATGCATGAATATTTATTAAAATAAATACAAACTAATAAGGAAATAATATGTATGTTACACATACATCAAATTCCCCCAAGCTTGAATCTTTGCTTGTCCTCAAGCAAAACATGGAATGCAATGAATGAATCCTATATGAATGCTAACTAACTCATCATCTAGGCAACAAAACTCATAATCCAATAATGACATACACAAAATACAACTTCCTCAAAACAAATTTTCTCAAGTGACATAACTTGCAATTCTCCCAAACTAACATCCACTAACCAATCATGAAATAATCAAAAGTTTGCCCAATTAGAATCTTAAACTTATCACAACCTTGCTCAACACTAAAGGGGTCACTCCGCTCACTTTCTCCCAATGTGTATAAGAGGGTAAAGACATATCACTCAAGTTCATCAATGAAAGTGAATTACGATAAGCTTGACCATAGACCAAAATCTCCACTGAAACTATTGAATGCATCCAAGAATCAAAAGGTCTTAATTAGGTTGTAATGAGGCCATGGCTTAAGATGTCAGGTGGGGCATAAGAAACAAAGGATCACGCAAAGGGCTATAATAATGTAACCATAAACACAATATCCCCTTGAATTATGAATGGAGCATATAATCACTATAGTTACACATCAACTCCAAAAATTTGTGATCTTTCATTCCCTTTTTTTTTCACTTCTCTCTATTCTCTTCCTTTATTTAAATTTTTTTTTTCACATATCAAGTATTTCCCCAATAAAAAAGGGGTACCTGACACTCAATTTTTTCTTTTTTTTTCAGAAGGAAGATAAAGAGAATAATGCTTTAAGCTCAATATCAACACTATAACATCTCATCCAAAGAACTACTTTCTCAATTGCACCGTTCACAATCCAAAGGGTACCAAAAAGATGTAACATTATGAAAGGGTGCCAAGGAAAACAATTATTTCATTAGGCTCAAAATGGGCAACTAAGGGAAAGTGTTTATCAAAATTGTTGAAGGCCAGAAAAACAGTCCTAAGTGCCTTTATCATATTCATGCATGCAAACAATTATCAATCTCAAAATGGTCACAGGTCAAGTTCTAGAAAACACAATCAAAGTGAAGAACACTCAATATCAAGAAAGAAGAGGGGTTTAAAAAATATTCATTATGTGTCACCCCTATTAGGCTCAAAAACTCACATGTATTGGCTAATTTAATGAAGAGCAAGAATCACAATAAGTTTCAGCCAATTATCAGTATTCCTAATGATTATTCATGCATACCATCATTCCAAACAAGTAGATCATCACAGGCTAAGTCACTATCAAAAATAATATTTATAAGGAAACACATTCAGTGCAAGGCAAAACAGATATAAGTCAAATTGTCTAGATAATGAGTCAGTTAAATGCATGAAAAATGAATTATTTTTTATCTTTTTTTTATGCATATGAAAAAAAATAAAATAAAATAAAAAATGCATGACGAATGAAAATTATACTACATGATCCTAATCTAAATGCAAAATGTAATGCACTAATTCCCCCAAGCTTGAATCTTTGCTTGTCCTCAATGTAAAATAAAAACTTAAGAGAGAAAAAAATAAAAAAAAATATAAGAAAAATGGAAAGATCTCACCTAGCTATGATGGTAGAGGAATTGGCACCCATAAAATTAAAATTCTCACCAAAAGCACCCCAAACAGATTTGATTTTTTTTTCTTTGTTTGTTGTGTGGGGGTGTGAATTCTGAATTTGGGGTTCAAGGGTTTGGTTGGAGAAATGCTGTGTTGGATGGAGAGACAAGGTGTAAGGGGCGGGTTTGGTCATGGGTTTGGGTGGTCGCAGGATTGAGGGTGGTTGGGGGCTGCGATTTCTGTGGGTGGCTGGGTTGGAGGGAGAGGAGGGAGTTGGGATAGAGGGAGAAAGAGAGAACGACGATGGTGGCGGAGGAGAGGGCGGCGGTTGAGGCGTCGGAGGGAGATAAGGTCGAAGGGAGAGAGAGAAGAGAGGGAGTTGGCGGCGGCGATTTGAAGGGTTGGCGGTGGTTCTGTTGGGGCTTGAGGGTGGAGGAGAGAGGAAGGGTGGCTGGCTGCGTCGGTCTCTATGGGTGGCGACGCTGGTTTGGTGAGGAAGGAGGGAGAGTGGGTCGAGACGGCGCGGTGAGGAGAGGGAGAGAGAGAGAGAGATGGGTTGGGGTGGATGGGTGCGGTCGGCGGTACGAAGGGATGGGTTGGGGTGGGGCTTGGGCTGGCTGGGAAATGGGTGCTACTAGGTGGAGATGGGAGGCGCTGCTAGGGTGTGAGGTGGTGGGTGGTGCTGCAGGTTGGAGAGAATGGCGGTGCACAGGGAAGGGGACGAGAGAGAAGAGGTGAGGGGTCTGCCTGCCCGTGGCACACTGAAACTTTTTTTTTTTTTTCGAGCCCCGTGACCATGGTATGCGCCGTGGCCTCCCCACGGTTCTTCAAATTCATTCCTTTTCTTCCCAAATCAACATTTTTTTTGCTGCAACCATTAATAAACCTACAAAACAAAGATGAAACCCCGTAATAAAACTTATTTAAATCCTAAAAATTAAGAAAATAAAATTCAAAAGCGATTTAAAAACTTGGGTTGCCTCCCAAGAAGCGCTTATTTAAGGTCCTAAGCTTGACCTATGAAGCTTCCACCTGGATCCCATATCTTGTGACACAAGAGCCAAGTAACAAACTTAACAAAACCACTGATTTCACCTGGGTCCCATTGTTTGAAGCATAGACCATCTTGGAGGATTGATATGAATCTTTCTTTAATTCCTCCTGGGTCAAAGGAAACAATAATGACACCACCCAAAATATTCATAGAATTCTTGTGGTGCCCAAGGAGCTTGACTTTGCGAGCAATTTTGGAAGCCTTCATCACTAATGATGGAATCTCAGAGTACTTAGGCAATGATCCAGACTCCAAAATCAATTGCTTCACAAAGGAGAAAGACAGACAATTAGGAAAAGCCAACTTTGAAAAGTCGAAACATGCATGAAAACCAATACATGTCTCTAACTCCAAATTTTTGACCTTCCCTACACACAGGCTGACATAAGCAAGTTCCAATAAAAATTCTTCTTCTTTTTGGATTACCTCCTCTCTCACATCATGCACATTTTGGATTACCTCCTCACTCATATCATGCACAGTGAGTTTTTGACAAGGCTCATCTATCAATTGATCTTTGCATACTTCATCACTCATGTCTTGCATTGGGAACTCTTCAATCACTTCATCCTCACTACCTTCAATTGTCTTTTTAGTCTCGGTGTGAGTTGAAAACTTGTTGAGATATTTTGTGAATGAAGTCGCTAGTTGTGCAATTTGGTTTTCTATCATCTTGTTGTAAGCTGCTTGTTGTTCAAATTGCTTCTCTTGAAAATCAAGTCTGGCTCTGAAATCATTATTTGCCTTCTCTTGGTTTATTATGAAATTCTCAAGCATGATTTCCAAATTGGACTTTTGAGGAGTCGGAAGATAAGAATAAGAATCCACATATGAAAGCTCATCAACAACCGGTGTAGGAGAATTCCAATATTGCTCTTCTTCCCATTCTTCCTTTTTTCGCATGTATTCTTGCCGAGCTAACTCCTTGAAGAGAGGTTCATCAAGAGGTGATCGTGCAATACATGGTGCAGGAGGATAATAATCACAAAAAGATTTCTGGTATTCTTCAAGACTCATGTCAGGTGTCCATCTTGGTCCATTATTTTCCATACTGGATCTATAAAAAAAAATAGAAACTAAAAAAAAAATGTTTAGTCTAATCAACTTATAATAACAGTCAATATTAACAAAAAAAATCCCCGGCAACGGCGCCAAAAACTTGATAGCCCCGCAAGCGCACGGGTTATGTCAAGTAGTAGTATAAAAAGATATCGTCTCCACAGGGATTTTGTTTGTTAATTACCAACAAATTACAAGTATAGATTAGCTAAACGAATCTATTAGAGATATGAAAAATAAAATAAAAGATTGGATTGAGATATAAAATAAAATAAAATAAAATATATCTAAAGATATGAGATAAGATAAGAATTAAATCTTCTAAGGATTAGTTTCACCACATATCAACATTGACAATCAATTAAAGATATATCTCTTATTAAATTAGATTTACCTTGAAGGTGAATTATCCTAATGTAGAATACTAGTTCCTTTCAGAATCTTAGCACCGTACCTAATGAGGCCTAATTCCTACTTTCGTAGTAATTAGGGTACATTAAATCCATTAAGATCTTTGATAATTCATTGAATCCTCTCAAGGATTAGAACTACTTTCGTGATCTAAAACCTTAAGTTTAATTATGTATTTTCTAATACTAAGGTTCACCTTTCAGTACTTCCCTTACTATCTGGGATCATGCAATAGTGGGATCCAACACAATCACAAGCATTAAGAACACCATAATTAAATCTAAAATAAATAAATATTAATAAGAGATAAAAATATCAAAACATCATGTCAATGCCTCCATGGGCTAATCCTAATCCTTAGAAACGGAAAACTACTCAATCATATACATAATACAAACCAAAAATAAGAATGAAGGAATAAAAGGTAGAAATAACCAAAAGATGAAAGATGAAGAATTTCTTCCGTCTTCAAACGCCTTCTAGTTCTTCATGGAGAGAGTTGTGCAACCTTGAATCCTTATTTTCTAATTTGTTTCTGGCTATAATAGAGAAAATAATCCTAATTCTAATTCTAATCCTACTATTACTACTACTACATGTTATGACTAATGTTCTTTTACAGGGTTTATATCTTCCTCCTTTTATAGATTTTCCTTCCTCCAAGTGTTGGGCCCAAATAGCAAAATAAATCCATAAGCAATCTCCTTCCTCTCACATGCATCTATCTCTATCTTTTTCTAGATTTCTGCTCACAATATCTCTTAGCATATCTTCTTTGATTTATTTCTTTATTTTCCAATGCTCCAAGCCTCAAAATAATCAATCTACACATTAAAAGCACAAGATACCTTTCCAAGTGAAATATGAATTAAATGCATGCTAAATTAGAATAAAATGCATGAATATTTATTAAAATAAATACAAACTAATAAGGAAATAATATGTATGTTACACATACATCATTGGCAAAATTCCCTGTTCCAGGTAGCTTATGATCGGAGAAGTCCAACTCGGATCCACAGAGACGGAGAGGAAAACGCTAGGTCCATGCACCATTTCTTGGATAAACGTTCTATTATTCCCAGGGCCTTTCGTTGAAGCAAGTTTAGAAAGAATGTCCGCTCGGCCATTACTTTCTCTAGGGATGTGACAGAATTCAACCTTGGCAAACTCCGAAGATAGAAATTTCACCTTTTCCAGATATTTTTGAAGGATGGGTTCCATGGCTTGATAATCACCTTTCACTTGCGATACCACTAATTGAGAATCGCTGAAAATCTTCACTTCTCGGGCCCCAACTTCTTTTGCCATCCTTAGACCAGCAATTACGGCTTCATACTCCGCCTGATTGTTCGAAGTCGGAAATCCGAACTTCAAAGAGTATTCCAAAGTAACTCCCTCGGAGTTCTCCAGGATTATTCCAGCTCCTACCCCGAGCTTGTTGCTCGACCCATCGACATAGATGCTCCAGTCCAAGTTTGAGCTCGTCAATGGCTCAGTAAACTCGGTGAGAAAGTCAGCTAAAACCTGGGACTTCATTGCCTTCCTCGGTTCGAAAGTGATGTGGAACTCGGAAAGTTCAATGGCCCAAGTCACCATTCTGCCTGCCAAGTGGTTTTTGGAGTATCTGACGGATTGGCTGAGCCGTTCTGACCCTGATGTGGTGGCTCTGGAAATATTGACGCAATCTTCTAGCCGTGATAACCAAGCAAAAGGCCAACTTTTCTACCTTCTGATACCTCAGCTCTAGTCCCTGTAGTGCTCGGCTGACAAAATAAATCGGGGATTCCTTGCTTGACTCTTCCCGAACCAGAGCCGAACTGACCACGGAATCTCCCACTGATAAGTAAAGGAACAGAACTTCTCCATTTACAGGTCTAGACAAGATTGGAGGGGATGCCAGGTACTGCTTAAGGTTAGTGAAGGCCTTTTCGCATGCCTCATTCCACTCAAACGTCTTTTCCTTATTCTTCCGCAGAAGTTGGTACCACGGTAGAGCCTTCCGAGCTGAATGAGATAGAAATCTAGATAGAGCCGCAACCCGACCTGCCAGCTGTTGTACTCCCTTAATATCTGAAGGGCTCTTTATCTCAAGGACAGCTCGGCACTTCTCTGGATTTGCTTCTATCCCTCGTTCAGTGAGCATGAATCCGAGGAATGAACCAGCAGGGACCCCAAACGTGCACTTTTTCGGATTCAACCTCATATCAAACTGTCGAATTCTGCCCAAGATGAGTCTTAAATCCTTATCATGGTCTTCCTCCTTTAAGCTCTTTGCAATCATATCATCGATGTATACCTCCATTTTGGGCCCAATCAGTGGGCCGAACACTCTGTTCATCATGCGCTGATAAGTTGCCCCAGCGTTCTTAAGTCCGAACGGCATGACGTTGTAACAATATGTAGCATTTTCCGTGACAAACAAAGTCTTCAGTTGGTCCAGGGGATACATCGGGATCTGATTGTACCCCGAAAAAGCGTCCATGAAAGATAGCCTTTAATACCCTGCCGAGCTATCTACAAGTTTGTCTTTGCAGGGAAGTGGGTATTGATCCTTAGGGCAAACTTTGTTTAAGTCTGTGTAATCCACGCACATTCTCCATTTTCCGTTGGACTTTTTGACCAGTACGGGATTAACCAACCAATCAGTATATACCACTTCCCTGATAAATCCTGCCTCAAGAAGCTCGGCTACCTTCTCATCTGTTGCTTGAGCCTTCTCAAGAAGCTCGGCTACCTTCTTACACACTGGCTTTGCACCCGGATACACACTTAACTTGTGACAGATGAAGTTTGGATCGATTCCTGGCATGTCTGCCGACGTCCAAGCAAACAAGTCTTTATTTTCTACCAGCAATTCTGTTAGTTCTTTTTCAACTTCCGCAGCTACGCCCATACCGATTTTGAAGCAACGGGATGGATCGTCACTCAAAATTACCTTCTTGAAATCCCCCTGGGGGATTGGCCTAGTTTCATCCTCCTCCCTTACGTCAAGATCGGCTAAATTAACGCTTCCCTTGCTGAGAACCTCTTGCATAATCTTCTCATCATCATCCAGCTTCAGTTTCCCCAGGCTGATATTGTAACATTTCCGAGCCAACTCTTGTTCGGAACGTACCGTTACCACCTGGTCGTCGGACCCTGGGAACTTCATGGCTAGATGAACAGTTGATACAACAGCACCAAAAGACTGGAGTGCTGTTCGGCCAAGGATGGAGTTGTATGCCGACGGTGCTTGAACAACTAGCCACTTCACAATCTCTGTCCGAGCAGACGGTTGCTCTCCCATGGTCACTGGGAGATGTATGTGACCTAAAGGAACAATCGAGTGGCCAGTGAAACCGATCAAACTTCCATCAAACGGAGTTAAGTCCGATCTTTTCAGCTTCAAAGCCTCGAACAGATCTAAGAACATGATGTCTGCCGAACTTCCCTGGTCGACTAGAATTCTTTTTACTTCGTAGTTGCCAAGTCTGGCTGTCACCACCGTTGGGTCATTGTGGTCCTGAATAATGTCTGCAAAATCCTTATCGCTGAAGCTGATGACAATATTCTTCTTCTTGGGCTTCTGGATCGGACGGCTGGCCACCGAAAGGACTTGCCCCACATACTTTTTCCGATCTCCTCTTCTTTCCCCACCACCCGCAAATCCTCCAGCAATGGTATTGATTAAGAAAGTCTCTCGGCCCTTATCCAGTTCGGACAGTAGGGTGAAGACTCCCTCTGCAGGTGGTGAAGGGCTTCTGTTTCTCTGTTTTGGTTCGGATCTAGGCGGGGAATGGCTTCTTCTCTTCGCACGCTTCCGCAATGCTTCACCAATGTATTGCTGAAGTTTTCCATCCCTTACCATTTCTTCAATTAAATCCTTCAGCTGGGTACACTGATCGCTGGTGTGCCCCCATCCGCCATGATGATCTCAATACTTCGTCTTATCTTTTTGAGCTGTTTTCCTCAAAGCTGGAGGCCGAGTGATATTACGCATCTCGGTATGCATAGTCTCACGAAGGATTTGTCTCCTCGGGATTGTAAGCTGGGTATATTCATCATACTTGCCTTTCGGAGGCAGTTTTTCTCTTTCTCCTCTTTCTCTTTTGTCCTTTCATCCCCTATCTCGAAAATGATCGTTTTGGCGAGGATCGTTTTGTCGAGTGCGTTGCTCACGACGTTCCTCCTTACCCCTGGCTGTGGTACTAATTCTGTGGAACTCTTCCAGATTAACAAATTTCCTGGACCTTTCCCTAAGCTCGGCCATGTCCTTAGGTGGTTCCCCAATCAAGCAATCCTTGAAATCTCCATCTTGCAATCCTTGATTGAGAAAAAGAACAGATACTCCAGATTGCAGACCTGATATGCCACTGGCCTCCTGTTGGTACCGAGCTAGGTAGTCGCGTAGAGACTCGTCAGGTCTTTGTGCAACTCCAGCTAGTGAATGATCTGACTTCGGTTGTGACATACTGGCTGTGTACCTGTTTATGAATGCTTGTCTAAGCTCGGACCCCGAGCGGATCGAATTGGAGGGTAGAGAATTGAACCATCTTAAAGGCGCCGAGCCCAGGGTCATTGAGAAAGCTCGGCACTTCATAAAATCCCCTCCTCCATAAAACATCATGGAGGATTCATAGGCAGCTATGTGGTCCATCAGATCAGTTGTCCCAGTGTACCGAGGGATGTTTTGATGACCCACATACGTCTGCGGGGTTTGGAATGCCATGATCTCAAGTGTGAAAGGGTGTCCAGGATGGGGTTCCTTGGTGACTCGTTCAGGAATCATGTTCGGGTTGAGGGTTGGAGGTGGAGGAAGATTTCTTGGGTTGCCGTAGGCCGCGTGTGTGCCTTGCTCGGCCAACCTTGCCATGCTCTGCTTCTGAAGAGTGACAATAGCTTGATTCTGTTTTTCAATCAAAGAGGTCTGAGTCCTCAAGATTTCCATGATTGATTCATCTCTCCTTCTGGACGAAGAGGTAGTCATGTAAGATCTACCCTCTGTTTCAGAACGCTGACCACCTTGAAGCGTTCCAAAACGACCCCTAGTCAAATGAGGTATCTCTCTATCGGATCTCTCGACCCTAGATTGATCACGACGAGCGGGACGCTCAACTCGCCTATCCTCACCAGTTCTAGATCCAGCAGGGGCCCTCCGAGATTGATGTGGTCCAGAGTCTGCAGTATCGTGCCATTCTGAAACATGGCCATCAGGAACAGTGTGAGGGTTGGATTTGTCCTCCACCGCCTTCAATGACGGGAGGAACAGTGACTTGTGCCTGACCCACCGGAGGAACCGTGATTTGTTCCTGACCCACAGGAGGGTCATTAGCCTGGTTGCCTTCAATTGGTCTTCCAGGGGCAATTCTGTCCCTGACGTTTCCCCCATTCTTAGGAGGCCTCCCCCGGAGGCGACGGTGGAGATCTCCTTGATTATCGTTGTTGTTATCATTTGCCATGAGAAAAAATGGACGTGGGAATACTAGTTATTCGATCCCCACAGACGGCGCCAATGTAGTGTCCTGGAACACTAGATGTCCTTAACCCTCTAAGTGCCCAAGATTATGAAACCAGGATCCCTAGAGAGGATCAAGTATTAATATGTGACTTTATGGTATTTCTGCAGTTCTAGTTGGGAAAAGCAGGGTCTCCCCAGTCAACGTGTGTGTTGTAAGATCCATGAAGAATGTTTTGATAAATGCCAAAAGGTTTTGAACAAGCTACAAATGTGTTGATCAAGATCAAGCTCAACAAGCAACAACAAACATCAAGTGATAAAGAGAGAGCCAACTCATGAAGACTTAGTTTGGTAGTTTATGCTTTTTGTTTTATCTTTTGCCTCACAAGTCTTTTAGTTTATGAGTTTGGGTAGAGTCATTAGAGGGTAGTGAATCTCTATCATAGTCATGATTATATCATATTTTGAGTATTCACTTTGCCTAAAATCAATAGGTGGCTTAAAGGTTTGAAAGAAAAGGTTTAGATTTTGAGAAAACAAGTTTTTAAGTGTTTTTTGATCTGACTACTCGATTAGCCACTTCTTTACTCGAGTAGAATTTTGCAGTCTTGCGCAAATACTCGATTAAGGCTCTGATTACTCGATTAGAATTTTGTAGCCTTGCGTAAATACTCGAGTAGTAACTCAGATTACTCGAGTAGTGAACACTGATTACACTGGTTACTCGAGTAAGGGCTTGGCTACTCGAGTAACACGAGCTGTTACTGGTTTTAAATGAGTTTTTCACTTCTCAAAAGCATTTTTAACCATTCCTAACTTTTGGGTATTCTATATAAACCTATTTCTAACCTTTGTGATCATATTCCATCATTTTGATATTCATTTTACAAAGAATCAAGCCACTCTATTCTCTCTCACTTTCTCAAGATCAAAGTTCTCATTTTTACATTCTTTGATCAAGAATCTTGAATCTCTCATGTTGATTTTCATAGCTTTTGAAAGAGATTCATAGGATTGTTATTTGGTTTTCATTTGAGTTGTAATCTTTGCAAGAGGCAAGCTATCTACAATAATTGGAAGTCTTGGTTGTGAATCAAGCAAAGTTATTTGGAAGCCTTGGTGTGGCATATCATCAAGCACTTGGAAGTCTTGTTGTGAACAAGCATTGGAAGTCTTGTTGTGGGGTATCGGCAAGAAAGAGAAGAGGTTAGATTAGATATCAATAGGGTTACAAGGCAAGGGTGTGGTATCTCTTGTAGGCTAGCAAGAAGGGAGTCTTGTGAGGCATTTACTTGTAATTTGAGAAACTCTAATTCCTCATAGTGAAGAATCTCTCTTGGTTGAAGAGGGGACTGGAGTAGCTTTCAAGTGGATGAAAGTGAACCAGGATAAATCACTGTGTCGTATCTCTAAACTCTCTACTCTTTACAATTCTTGTTATTAATTGTGTTCTTGGTTGAAAACCTAGAAAAAGTGATTTTTCATAATTGATTGAATTGAATCTTAATTGTGCAAAATTGATTTGGGGAAAATCATTTTCATAACCTAGGTAATCAATAAGAATATTGGTGTTAATAATTTCCGCTTTATCTCTGATCATTTGTGTTAATTGATTGATTTTCGTATTTGATTGAAAAGTAATTAATCCATTAACAGAGGCATTAATCGATTAGTTCATGTCATTAATCGATTAAGGCTAAAGAATTTTTGTGAAAATCTTTTGTTTTAATCGTTTTGATTTGTTTCTTGCGAATATCTTTCAAGGTTTATCTAACACCTATTCAACCCCCCCTTCTAGGTGTTCTCCTAGTGTTTCCTTGTTGTTTCAACCACCGATTGTAGGTTCCAACAATTGGTATCAGAGCTCGGTCGAAAGACACGGGCATAGAGCTTTTTCGTTAAGATCCTTGAGAAACTACAATGGGTTCTACAAATCCCTTTGGTGGTGAAGGTGCTTCAATAAATCGCCCTCCTATGTTTGGTGGAGAGGGTTATGGTTATTGGAAAATTAGGATGAGAATCTTTATAGAAGCTATAGATGTGAACATTTGGGAAGCCATTGAAAATGGTCCTCATATTCCCTCAAAAGATGTAGAAGGTGTGCTTACACTTACTCCCAAAGATAAGTGGACCGATGATGATAAAAGGAAAATTCAATATGATTTAAAAGCTAAGAATATCCTCACCTCCGCTCTATCTTATGATGAGTTCTTTAGAGTCTCCCAATGTCGTGATGCCAAAGAAATGTGGGACACCTTGCAAGTCACACATGAAGGCACTAGTGAAGTTAGGCATGCTAGATTAAATTCTTTCATGCATGAATATGAATTGTTTCGTATGTTGCCTAATGAATCTATATGTTTTATGCAAAAGCGTTTTACTCATATTGTTAATCATCTCATTGCTCTTGGTAAAACTTTCTTGAATTGTGAACTTGTTAACAAAGTTTTAAGATGTCTAAGTAGGGAATGGCAACCTAAGGTTACCGCAATTGTTGAATCAAAGGACTTGGACACCATGGACTTAGCTACACTTTTCGGAAAGCTTCAAGAACATGAAATGGAGCTTGGACGCTTACATATGCATGAAGAATCGGACAAGAACAAAGAAAGAAAAGGAATCGCTCTTAAAGCTCAAAGGTCATATAGAAAGGAAGAGAGTTCTGATGATAATGATGAAAATGAAGATTCTGATTCGGACATTGATGAAGAGGAGATGAAGCTTCTACTAAGAAAGTTCAATAAGATTCTAAGGAGAAAAGGAAGGATGAACAAAGACAAAAGTAAAGAGAAGAATCCCCCACACTACAAGACCAAGACATCAAAAGAAGGTGTAGTTTGCCATGAATGTGGAAAGCCCGGTCATCTCAAGTACTCATGCTCTAAGTATCTTAATAAGAAGGAGAAAGAAAAGAAAACTAAAAGGGCATACATAGTTTGGAATAGTGATGATGAAAAAGACAAGAAAAGTACATCAAATAGTTCTTCGGATGATGAAAATGCCGCTTGTCTCAACTTGATAGCTCTAGTAAATGAAGAGGAAAGTTCAAATGATGAATCAAGTGAACAAAACGACGAAAGCGATGTAAGTCTTACTAAATCCGAAATTTCTTCTAAGTATGAATTGTTATATAATGCTTATGAAGAAATGCATGAACAATTTAAGAAACTAGCTTTGAAAAACATTGAAAGGAATAAGCTCATTTTGAAACATCAACAAGAGATTTTAGAACTTCAAAAACAAGTTGATGAGCTTAATCTTGAAAATGAAACCCTTGATCTTATATATGCTAGTTCTTCTTGTGATTGTGCTAGTAGATTGAATAATGTGGTTGATTGTGAGGATTGCAAGTCGCTTAAGGATGAAAATTCTATTTTGAAAAATAAGCTTGCAAGTTTCACAAATGGTGATATTAGATTGCGCACATTGTTAAATTTTCAAAGAGAAAATTCAAACAAGTTTGGTTTGGGTTATACTAATGCTAAGAGTAAATCTCATAGAAATGTTGTTGATTTTTCTAAAGTTGATTTTTCAAATGCACCAACATGTTTCTATTGTGGTACTCATGGACATACTTCAAATGTATGTTATATTAAAGTGCATGGTATACCTAAAGGAGATTTTGTTTGGGTGAAAAAGGGTGAGAGTCCCTACACTAACAAAAATGGATCCAAAACCATTTGGATACCAAAAAGCAAAGCATGATTGTTTTTGTAGGTATGATTGAAGAGCAAAAGGACTTTCATGTGATATTCATTCATTTGCATCTTCAATTGGTATGAAGAAAAGATCCTACAAATTGGTAACATTTGATATTGTTAGATATTACTCATAATTCTCTCAATTGGTACTATTCTCAATTGATATTATACAATTGGTATTTGTTTAGTTACAATTTGTATTATTTCTCTTGATGTGATATTGTTTATACTATTGAGAAAATACTATTGGTATCAAATTCTTACAATTGTTTTACAATTGGTATCATGTTATTGGTATACAATTTGTTATAATTGATATCATTGAGTAATCATTAGATGATTATCATGCTTTGGTTGTTATATCTTATTAATCTCTCTATATATTACTTAGTATTTCTCATTTTGGCTTAGATCTTATATTTCAATTGGTATATATTTCTTTTTGATAATGCCAAAGGGGGAGAAATATGATGTTTTGAAAAAGGGGAGAAATAGTAGTGTTTTGACCATTTTGGAGAAATGAAATGGTATGTTTGGAGAAAGGTTGTTTTTGTTGTTTTTATGTAGGTTGAGCAAAGTTGTTGAAGATAGGGGGAGAATCAAGCTTAACTCAATTGGATTTCAAATGTCAAAAACATTTATTGAGGGGGAGCAAGAGTCTCACCAAGTGATCAAATGGTTCAAGCATCAACAACTTCAATGAACTTCATAATTTCAAAACATGTTTGTCATTTTCAAAAAGGGGGAGATTGTAAGATCCATGAAGAATGTTTTGATAAATGCCAAAAGGTTTTGAACAAGCTACAAATGTGTTGATCAAGATCAAGCTCAACAAGCAACAACAAACATCAAGTGATAAAGAGAGAGCCAACTCATGAAGACTTAGTTTGGTAGTTTATGCTTTATGTTTTATCTTTTGCCTCACAAGTCTTTTAGTTTATGAGTTTGGGTAGAGTCATTAGAGGGTAGTGAATCTCTATCATAGTCATGATTATATCATATTTTGAGTATTCACTTTGCCTAAAATCAATAGGTGGCTTAAAGGTTTGAAAGAAAAGGTTTAGATTTTGAGAAAACAAGTTTTTAAGTGTTTTTTGATCTGACTACTCGATTAGCCACTTCTTTACTCGAGTAGAATTTTGCAGTCTTGCGCAAATACTCGATTAAGGCTCTGATTACTCGATTAGAATTTTGTTGCCTTGGGTAAATACTCGAGTAGTAACTCAGATTACTCGAGTAGTGAACACTGATTACATTGGTTACTCGAGTAAGGGCTTGGCTACTCGAGTAACACGAGCTGTTACTGGTTTTAAATGAGTTTTTCACTTCTCAAAAGCATTTTTAACCATTCCTAACTTTTGGGTATTCTATATAAACCTATTTCTAACCTTTGTGATCATATTCCATCATTTTGATATTCATTTTACAAAGAATCAAGACACTCTATTCTCTCTCACTTTCTCAAGATCAAAGTTCTCATTTTTACATTCTTTGATCAAGAATCTTGAATCTCTCATGTTGATTTTCATAGCTTTTGAAAGAGATTCATAGGATTGTTATTTGGTTTTCATTTGAGTTGTAATCTTTGCAAGAGGCAAGCTATCTACAACAATTGGAAGTCTTGGTTGTGAATCAAGCAAAGTTATTTGGAAGCCTTGGTGTGGCATATCATCAAGCACTTGGAAGTCTTGTTGTGAACAAGCATTGGAAGTCTTGTTGTGGGGTATCGACAAGAAAGAGAAGAGGTTAGATTAGATATCAATAGGTTTACAAGGCAAGGGTGTGGTATCTCTTGTAGGCTAGCAAGAAGGGAGTCTTGTGAGGCATTTACTTGTAATTTGAGAAACTCTAATTCCTCATAGTGAAGAATCTCTCTTGGTTGAAGAGGGGACTGGAGTAGCTTTCAAGTGGATGAAAGTGAACCAGGATAAATGACTGTGTCGTATCTATAAACTCTCTACTCTTTACAATTCTTGTTATTAATTGTGTTCTTGGTTGAAATAAACCTAGAAAAAGTGATTTTTCATAATTGATTGAATTGAATCTTAATTGTGCAAAATTGATTTAGGAAAAATCATTTTCATAACCTAGGTAATCAATAAGAATATTGGTGTTAATAAATTCCGCTTTATCTCTGATCATTTGTGTTAATTGATTGATTTTCGTATTTGATTGAAAAGTGATTAATCCATTAACAGAGGCATTAATCGATTAGTTCATGTCATTAATCGATTAAGGCTAAAGAATTTTTGTGAAAATCTTTTGTTTTAATCGTTTTGATTTGTTTCTTGCGAAAATCTTTCGAGGTTTATCTAACACCTATTCAACCCCCCCTTCTAGGTGTTCTCCTAGTGTTTCCTAGTTGTTTCAACCACCGATTGTAGATTCCAACATGTGCAGAGTGTCAACTTAGGGATGAGAGTACGTACCTGAAACCCTAGCTGTAGTGAGCTATTTATAGGGTTTGGAGGAGGCTGATATGGGCCGTCTGGGCCCTGTATCAAGGTTGAGCTGAACCAGGATTCTGTGAGATAATATCGGAGGATTATGCTCTTAGAATCTGGATAGGATCAGCTGAAGATCTCATGTCTAGGCTGTTGCGAGAATCTAGAAGAGATTTGCGGAAGGGATAAGAAGCCTCGTAGGGTCTGAGCTTATCCGCTAGCCGACGGTATGTCTCGGCCTAGAGTCTCAATCCTGATGGATTGAGGACCGGTGATGAGGCTCGGTTCCATCAAGTCCGAGCCTGGTCCTTTGGGTATGCTCGGAGTCCATGAGTCCGAGCGAGGGACGTTTATGTTAAGTGATCCGAGGGAAGTGTCCTTAGAGAATCCCTTTGGTAAGACTTGTGTCCGTATTAGGTCGGCAGACCCTACACGTTGAGAACTCGTTATGGGCACTACGAGTACCTGGTTATGCCTTTTGGTGTGACAAATGCTCCTGCAGTATTCATGGATTACATGAATAGGATTTTTCATCCTTACTTGGATTCATTCGTTGTCATGTTTATCGACGATATTTTGATTTATTCCAAGACTAAGGAGGAACATGCAGAGCATCTAAGGATAATTTTGGAGGTGTTAAAGGAGAAGCAGCTCTACGCCAAATTAGCAAAGTGTAACTTTTGGCTAGACTCGGTGCATTTCTTAGGGCATGTAATCATGAAAGATGGAATCTTGGTGGATCCAGCTAAGGTAGAAGCTGTGTTGGAGTGGAAAACTCCGACAACAGTGACAGAAATTTGGAGTTTCTTGGGTTTAGCTGGTTATTATAGGAGGTTTATTGAGGGATTTTCTCGGTTATCTTTGCCATCGACAAAGTTAACGAGGAAAGGGTAACCATTTGTGTGGTCAACAAAGTGTGAGGAAAATTTTCAAGAGCTAAAGAAGAGGTTAACAACAGCTCTAGTGTTGGTTTTGCCCGATACAACAAAGTCATTTTGTGTATATTGTGATGCTTTTAAGTAAGGGTTAGGGTGCATACTCATGCAGGAAAGGAAAGTGGTAGCCTATGCTTCGCGACAGCTGAAGACTCATGAGATCAATTATCCGATTCACGATCTCGAGTTAGCTACGGTTGTGTTTGCCTTAAAGATCTGGAGGCACTATTTGTTTGGAGTAAGGATAGAAGTTTTCAGCGATCACAAGAGTTTGAAGTATCTGTTTGAGCAAAAAGAGCTGAATATGCACCAAAGATGATGGATGGAATTTTTGAAAGATTACGACCTTGAACTATAGTATCACCCTAGAAAAGTGAACGTGGTAGCGAATGCCTTGAGTAGGAAGTCGCTGCACGTTTCAGCAATGATGGTAAGGGAACTAAGGTTGATTGAAGAGTTCCGAGACTTGAATTTGGGTGTGGAGCTCAAGCCCAGGAGCATGATATTGGGAAGGTTAATTGTGTCAAGTGGATTTTTGAAAAGAATTAAGGAACTTCAAGTGCACGATGAGGAGCTTTAAATAAAGAAAGAGCTTTCTGAAAAAGGAAAGGAAGTGGAATTTCAAGTTGGAAATGATGGAGTGATGAGATATAAGGATTGTATTTGTGTACCTAATAATGCTGAACTGAAAGAGATGATATTGGAAGAAGCCCATAAGAGCAAGTTGAGTTTTCACCCCGGTACTCTAGAAATGTATCAAGATCTCAAGAAAGTATTCTGGTGGTCTGGAACGAAGAAGGAAGTGGCAGAGTATGTCTCTTCGTGTTTGACCTGTCAGAAGACAAAAATAGAGCATAAGAAGCCCGGAGGAGAGCTACAATCATTGTCAATGCCAGTATGGAAGTGGGATTGTATTACCATGGACTTTGTTTCTGGTTTTCCCAAGACTAAAAAGGGATATGATGCTATCTGGGTAATTGTTGATCGACTGACAAAGACTGCACGGTTCATTCAGATCAGTATGAAGTATTCCTTGGACAAGTTGGATGAATTGTATCTGAAGGAGGTGGTAAGACTACATGGGGTACCATCAAGCATAGTGTCTGACAGAGATCCGCGTTTCACTTCTATGTTTTCGGTTAGTCTTCCGACGGCAATGGGAACGAGATTGGACTTAAGTTCAGCTTATCATCCGCAAACTGATGGTCAATCAGAACGAACCATTCAGACGTTGGAAGATTTGCTGAGAGCTTGTGTCATGGAATATGCTGGAAGTTGGGTTTCATTGTTGCATCTGATAGAATTCACCTACAACAACAGTTTTCATTCGAGCATTGGGATGACAGCGTACGAAGCCTTGTATGGTAGAAAATGCAGAACACCTCTGTGATGGTTTGAAACTGGGGAAAATCTAATGCTAGGACCTGATTTGGTGCAACAAACAAATGAGAAGGTGAAGCTAATTCAAGAAAATAAGAGGACAACACAAAGCCGACAAAAGAGCTACCAAGATAAAAGGAGGAGTCCGCTTGAATTCAATGAGGAAGATCATGTATTTATGCGTGTAGTGCCAACTACCGGGATCGGCAGAGTGCTCAAAACCAAAAAGCTCACACCCCGTTTCATTGGACCTTACCCAATTCTCAAAAGAATAGGATCCGTAGCTTATCAAATTGCCCTACCTCCTATGCTTTCTAACCTTCATGATGTCTTTCATGTATCTCAACTAAGAAAATATGTTCATGACCCCTCACACATCATTGAGCCTGACTCGATACAACTCAAGGAAAATCTTAAGTATGAAACTTTGCCCTTGAGGATAGATGGTAGTGGTGTGAAAAGGTTAAGAGGAAAAGAGATTCCTCTAGTTAAAGTCATATGAAATCAAACAAATGGGGAAGATGCAACTTGGGAACTCGAGAGTAGTATGAGAAGTTCATACCTGCATCTGTTCGTGTCAGGTACGACATTTCTCGGGGACGAGAAATTTTCAAGTTGGGGAGAATGTAACATCCGTCAAAATCCTCGTATATTTTAAATAAAAAAATTTATTTTTGAGGTAAATTTTATAAATAAGTGTATTTATAAAAGAAAATAAATAAATATTTTTATATTCTAAGAATATCATATTATTTTAACCATATGATTTGGATTGTGATTTTAATTTGGTTTTCATGATTTTATAAATTACGGTTTTATTAAATTAATTACATAAGGAATAATAGTCGTTTTCAAGGAGAGTTTTATATGTCAAAGGGTGTATTTAAAAGTTGGATTGAACCTTATGTTTCTAGTCTTACAAAATCATATGATTTAATTTTATTATTTTCTTTTGTAAATGAGAAATTGATTTTTTTTCCAAGAAGCAAAAAGGAAAATTTTTATTTCCCTCCTTGATGGTTGTCACGGCCTAATGGGTTAAAAGAGGATAAATTTGTGAAAATTATTTTCATAAGATAAAAATAAAAATGAAATGAGTAAAAATAATAATAATAAAATATATATATATATATATATATATATATATATATAAGAATGTGATATGATATGTAATAGTGTTGACATGACTAAATCCCCCAAATTACTCAAAATGTCTACCCTTTGAATGACCTTTTTCATGCAACTTTGTGTGAAGACTAAATTGCTCTTAATTTTGGCAATGAAACCCGAAATTTTGGTGCTTTCACCCATTGATTTTGTTGCCTATAAATAGATGTGTGTGTGCTTAGTTTGCTTTTCATTCTTCTTCATTTCACAAAGCTTTAAACACTTAAGTTCTAGAGCCCATCAAACTCTAGAAGAAAAAGAAAAAAAAGAAAGAGAAAGAGACCGAGGAAGAGAAGAAAAAAAAAGGGAGAGGAAAAACATTTTCTTTGAAGACTTAAGTGCCTTCTCAAAGTAATTTTGATGTAGGTGGTTACTTTCTTCTTCTTCTTTTTCTTCTTCTTCTTCTTCTTCTTCTTCTTCTTCTTTAAGATGTAATTTTGTTGGAGGTGTTTGAAGTTCTAGAAGAATTTTGTAAAATGTTAAGGATGTGATGCATGTTTTAGATTTGAGCTTAGAATTTGTATAAATGATGCATGCATGTGATTTATGTGTGTTGATCATGATTTTTGTGTTGTAAAAATTTGTATAGATGTTCATTTTTTATGATGATTAATTCGGCCAAGCCTAGATAAATAGGAATCCATGTTTTGTTAATTAACTTGAGCACATGCATGTTAGTTTTAGGACTTTATCTATTAGTTTTAAGCACTTGCATGTGAATATGTGACTTTGGTTTTAAAAATCTAATGTTTTAGTTAAAAATGAAATGAAAAGTGTTGATTTATGTTGTTATTTTTTTTAAGTCTTGCATGATTTAATTAGAGAGTTGAAAACTTGATCTTGCATGTTAAGGATTTGATGAAAAGTTAGTCTTTTTCTTCCTAAATAATTCGGCCATGGTTAGTCTAGGTAGGTTAGGATGTTTGTTTATTGAAACTAAAATATTAGTGATAATCCTTGATGCATGATTTGAGTTTATAATTATCTAGCTTTGCATGCATGTGATGAAAGTGTAAATATGTGATTTTCGGTGTTAATTAAATGATTAAGTGTCATGCATGTCATATTTTTTGATTTAATCTTGAGATGATGAGTACATGCATAAAGATCTATGCCTTAT
The DNA here is from genome assembly GCA_037953625.1 of Crotalaria pallida. NCBI lineage: Eukaryota > Viridiplantae > Streptophyta > Magnoliopsida > Fabales > Fabaceae > Crotalaria > Crotalaria pallida. The sequence goes on from CM075655.1 coordinate 97,867,369, forward strand.
AAAAAATTAAATTATTATTATTATTATGTCTTGATGCTTGGTGTGCTAAGTGAGTTAAATTTATTAGTTATTTATTTTTATAACCTTTAATCTTTTCGGTTTTTATGATCAAACAAGAGGATGAAAAATTTGTGTCATTGCATGTTAAAATTTCAAGTGAATAATGAATTTTCTTGGTAAGGATAATTCGGCCATGACTTGTTAAATAAGTTAGAATGATTGAGTATTGAAAATTAACTTTGATGATGATGACTTTGTCATGCATGTTAGTGATAAAATGACCTTAAACTAAAAACTATGAATTTTGTTGCATGCATGTTGAGATCTTTAGTCATTGGTTTAATTTAAGTGATGGTAAGATTAATTAGTTACTTGTGTCATTCTTGATAATATTCGGTCTTATAGGATTTAATTAGGGAGCTTAATTGTTTTATTTTCTTAAGTGTAAAGAAATGATATTAGTTAATGATAATGTGAATTGAGGATTTAGTCTAATTTATTTAAGTGATTTTATAATAAGTATAAGTCGTTGTCCAACTATTTATTTCATGGTACTAAGGTTTTAAAAATGATGGATAAAGTATTTTACTTTGAAGATTTAAATATAAGACTTATAGATAGTTTTTTTTAGATTATTAAAATGTAAAAAGTGATTTTTGGTTTTAATTCAATGCTTTCCAGAATTTTAAGTTAAAGTATCTTCATTCTAAAAGTGTTTTCAATTGCTTTAAAGCTTAAGTTTTAACTACTCTTGTATATAATAAAAGCTAGATTGAAAATTGTGATTTTTCGGTGTTTTTGGACTTGAAAATATGGCTGTCCAAGACTGGACCAGCAACCAAATCAATTAGTTTAAATTACTTTATTAGTTATTTTCAAATTGTTTTGAAGTACTTAAAGTATTAGAAAAAGTTGGAGTAGTTTTGAGAAAACGATTATGTTTTATATTGCGTAACAAGAACCAAAAGGGAATTTTCCAAAAAAAAAATGATGAATGAAAATGAATTGAGTTTAAGAGAATAACTCTATCCGAATAAACTTGTAATGCAAACGTATTTTGTTTAATACGAGGTATTTAAAAGACGAGGGATTGGAGCATCAATCACTAGCAAGTACCCGCGGAAATCCTGCGCATGTATCTGCTGGAACAAGAGGTGAGAGAGCGGTGATCCTAAGACAACGTGGCATTTAGACTATTTATTAAGATGTTTCAATCATCTCAAAGATTGAAACCATGATCCATTTATTGCTAAAGTGATATTGCCTATATGCTTATATGTTATATGATGCCATGTGATTTAGTTATGATGCATGAATTAAATTGTTGACCTGTTACTGTTATATATGCCTGAGATATATCTGTTATGTATTGAACCTAGATTATAATAAAGTGAGACAATGGAAATTATGAAATTATAACGAGATTGAAGTATCCCGGAAGTTATGAGAATGTGATGAGGAATTAAGGGATGCTATAAGAGGAAAAGAGTTATGTTGCTTAAGATGAGGTTAATGCTGATGAGAATAATGAACAAAGATACAAGATATAAGTTTTGATGCTGAATTCCAAAAGTTCAAGACAAAGTGTTGCTGGCCTAAGAACGTGCTTATGGAATGCTACGCTTTTGGTACGGAAGTAACTTTCTGAGGAACACCTGTAAGGCTAGGACTTCGTCAGCCATGCGAGCTATTCTATGGCCGTGATGCCTAACGGAATCTCTGTGAGGCTAGGACTCTAAGTCAACCATGTGAGGTATGTGATGCTCTTGGATTAAAATACTTTATAAGAAAATATAGTTGAATATATATAATACGGACTTGATATTATTGGAAAAATAGGGTATAAAATTTTTCCTTTATAATTATTCTCAAACTAAACATATCCCTTTAAAAATACTTTGAATTCGGCATTGAAATTGTTATCATACTTTTTCTTTTTAAAACACTTGCTATTACCGAATTCGTTTGTTATTTATCAGAGTACGCGGAAAGAATATAACTTTAGAAAATAATATAATCACTGGACATTATAAACATAAAACATATATATATATATATATATATATATATATATGTCATAAGTACCACCATACATCAATCATATCCAAAGTACAGAAACTGAAACCAAAGTCCAGTGATCTAAGTCCCATATCAAAATATAAACATAAACTGAAAGTAAAACCAAAACCTTGAAGTCTCTCAAAAGATATATACAATATAAACATAAACAAAATAAAGACACTCCAAAGCTGGTCATCAAGTCCTCCAAGAACGCTCCACCATCACCATGATCTGCTACAGCTGCTACTACGACCCAGACCCACAATACTCACACTATGGCCATACCTAAGGGCCACCCATCCTCTTATCAGTAATATCCTCTTGCTCGACTGGCTCCTCGTCACTCTCACCCTCCTCTGGATCCTCCTCTGCCTCATCCAACGGAGTAGGTACCCTACCACTGGGTACAGGATCTGCATCGGGTACAGTCCTCTCAGGGTCTGAAGAATCAGATGAAGGAATCCCAGTACGAACAACTCTAGCAGCAACGGGGTGAGAGAGAGTATAGGGACGAAAACGAAAAGTATGATAACGACGAACAGGTCGAGCAGGGGGTGGTCCATGGTGAGAATAAAAAGGTGGTACGTGCATAGTATAAATAATGGGAATCCGAAATCGTCGAGGTCGCACTCGAGCTAAGGGGTTGGGATGGTAGAGTGTGACCTCCACCTCTCCCTCAAAAGTAGCCTGACGCTCCTCATACGTCCATATCCCGCTAGGGATAGGACAGATCTCGATGCACGCTAGGTAGAAGTGTGCCACCACCTACACAGGGCACGGGAGTAAGCATAATATAATCGCATAATCAAACAAGAATAATTCTAATATTCACAAGTATTCAAACACAATTAAACATGCAAATACATATGAGCACACCCAGTTTAACAAATTGTTAATCTTTTATATTAGTGGCATGATGCATGCACAATCCTGAGGCCTCCAATACTAATCAATCTCGGACGTCCATCCAATACACCAATGTGTTCCCAGAACACTAACATACGTTCCCAGAACGTATAGCAAACCATACTTGGAATATAAACAAGCACCACTCCCAGAGTGTGCATCACGTTCCCAGAACGCATCAAAGAAACCATGTCCCAGACACTGGCCACATTCCCAGAATGTGTCATCAAGTAGGTTGCATCAATTTGGTACTCCCAGAGTACCCTCCTCATGTTCCCAGAACATGACAAACGATCCTTGCCAACCTATTTCATCACCTTTCACCATGCATGAATGCATATAATATTTTTCTCAATTTGGTTGGCCATTAATTGATGTCTCAATTTCCATTTTCAACACATAAAGCCTATAACATCACTAAGAATTCCATATTTTCTTAGTAAAACAACTTAACTTGAGGTTCTATGAATTATCTCATAAGGTCACACTTTAGTATTCAAGGTAATTAGATTAGTATTAAATTGAAAAAGGATAATTAAAATGACACAAGAAAGCTTAAGTTATAATTCAATTGATTTTTCACTACTGTCAGTCTCTAACCGGTTACAATAGATTCTAACCGGTTAGAACCTACAACAAAACCAGAAATCCTTTAATGCTTGATATCATTTTTAATTCCCAATCCAATCTAATACTCAAAACAGGTTAGGGATAATTCAAATACCTCAAATTAATCTTGTTTATTTCAGAGTACATCTCCCATTTAAAGGAAACAAATCATGGCTTAATTTCAACTCTAAAAATTATTAAGACTTTAAGTCTTAAAGTTCATTTATCCTTTCCTTAATTCCATTCACTTTTCTTTTTCATAAACAGGGTAGTTTATAGTAAAATAAGATTGGAAGAATTAATTGAAAATGGTGGAAATTGATTCATTAAAGTGCAGAATTTATTTTTCACATCTGTCAGGTTCTAACCGGTTACACATCAGTCCTAACCGGTTAGAACATGAACACTGATTTGGGATTTTGCATGCCATTTTCAATTCTATTCATTTCCAATCCATTCCAACTATAAACAGAGCTTTAATTCCATAAAGTAAACATGTTCCAACACTTGATTACATCCAACACACATGCATTTCAAATACACATATCAAATTGCATGAAGAATGCATAAATGACAACTTAGCATACCAAATTCACATATACTGAAATTTAACACCAATTTATCATATATTTAGCTTGAATTCATCAATCAAAACTTGCTCTAAGTCCTCGAACAAGTTAAATTGGCCTCCAAGCCTTTGTTCTCTAAAGTCTATGCCCTTTATGAGTCTCATGGTGACTCATACCTAAATTCCTACTCATTATTCTCATTCTAGTGATTAATTAGCTTCTCCCTTACCTTAGAGTCGTGCTTGATGAGTATCAACACAGGGACAGCAAGATCAACACAGAGAAACCCCAAATTCACAAGCTTTGTTCTCATGCACGACAGTTTTGGTAGGGTTCAAAAATCAGAATTTTTGAGATATGAAAAGGAGAAACAAATTGGGGAAAATGGTTAGATTGTGTTCTATGTAACATGCACTACAGAATTGGACAGATTCGAGGTCAAAAGAATACTTGAGCTTACCAAAATCGAAGCTCAAAGACAGCTCCATGAACACAAAAACAGTGTTGACAGCTTGAAAGCCTCAACTTCGTGCTTCGATTTCTCCTACCTCAGGAACTCTCAGCTCACGATTTTTATATCTATACAAAGCCCTTGATTTGAGCTTTGTAAAGGTGTATCACTCACACTTAAACTTTCTGAGAATAAGAAGAATTGGAAAAACGGATTCAGGAACCCTAACAGAGCTTCAACACATTCAGATCAACAAATGAACCAAAAACCTTGATCAATTAGGGCTATTTATAGAACAGTTTCATTGCCATGCAGGTCGGCACGTATTTCCCACTGCGTTTATGGTTGATTTCGTGGCGATTAACGGATTAATCAAGTGATTACTCATCAAAATGCACTAACCCAATTTTCTGGGTTCATCGTCTAACCGGTTACAGGGCATATCTAACCGGTTAGATACTGTGTAAAATTCAAAAATTCAGTTTTTAATTCCTTTCCCTCCAAAAACCTTTCTAATATTATTATTAGGTCCTATTTCAAGGATTAACTTATAAAAATTATATTTTCACATAATTTACTAATTAAAAAATATTTATTAATTAACCACACATTATTTATATAATTAATCAATTAGAAGAAAACCTTATAATTTGGAAAATAAACTTTTATTATTAATATAAATATACAAGGGACAAAATTAAGGGTGTTACCAGGTATGCGATGACCGTGGTGCCGAACAGTTGCTGGAACTCGAAGCCTTGTTCTACGTTGGGGAAAAAGATGTAACTCTGTAGTGGTCGAGACTTGTCGAAGGGTTGAATCAAGGATGAGTCGACCATAGGATTAAAACATTAATTAAGTGATGAAAGTTTAATAAGACTTTAAAAGACATGTACTAATGCGGTGAGTATGAGTGCGAAGTAGTGGAGAGGAAGATACCCTAGTTATCTGCGGATACCCAGGAGATGATTGCAATTAGGTAGGGTAAGGACGGTGATACGTCAAGAAGCCTCGAGTACTCTGTTGGTTTTGGCCTCAAAATCTCGAGAGGGGGGGTGAATCGAGTTTTATTATGTATTGAAAAATTCGTACCAAATTAAAAAATTGTTTTGAGATGGAGAGATTAAACGTTCGTAATGGATCACGAAAACAATAGAAAATAATATAATCGAGTAGCGCGGAAACGTAAAAAAAATAAATATGCGGAAATTAAAAGAGATAGGGATAGAAAAGCTTGCACCGGTGAATTTTATACTGGTTCAGCCTTCCCGTTGAAAGGCCTAGTCCAGTCCCCAAGCGACCCGCCTGAGAGTTCTTATAACCAAGCAATAGAGCCGCACCCTATTACAACCAAGAGCACCCCGCACACTACTAGGAACCTCCGTTCGTTAGGGGCCTCAATCACACAGCAGGGTTCCTCGCCCTACGACATATCAAACGTCCACTAAGGGATTCTCTCCCTAATCACTAAGGTTTCAAATACACGAATATGATTGTGATTACAATAGCTTTGTGTGTTCTCAAAACACAGATACAACAATATGCTCTATGATAGTGAAGTAGTGTTTCTCTAGAAGTTACTCAGGCAATAAGGATTTGTTCTTCACAAAAATATGAACGGATGAAAAGCAGAAGACTTGAGAAGAAGAAGAAGTGAGAAACGTGTAGCAGAAAAGAATGAATGAAAAATTGTCTGATCGTTCTGAATGTTGGAGTGAGTTTATTTAAAAAGAAAAAGTATTTTGAATCAAAACGATTTTGAATTAATAAAACAAATCAAAATAGAATAATAAAAGATTCGTAATAAGTTTTAAAATCAAAATAAAATCAAAACGATTTTCGAAATAAAATAAAGATTTGATTCTTAAAACCAAAAAGGAAATAATTCAAAATTAAAATCATTTTCGAATTTTATAAAATATATCAGAATCTTTTATATAAAAACAAATCAGGAAATAATAAAAATGATTCTGACACGTTTTTCAATAAATCATGAAGTAATCGATTACTTTAAGAAGGTAATTGATTATTCCTTCAAAAATAGAAATTCTTAAATACATTTGAAAAACATGTAATCGATTAGGCTAAGAATAGTTAATCGATTACATCACTCCTGTTCATTGTATGATACAACTTATGATAATCGATTACACTAATGAGTTAATCGATTACTAAGCCTTTGTTTTGCATATGATGCAACATCATGTAATCGATTACTACAAAGCTTGTAATCGATTACTAAGCCTCTGAAAAATATATGATGCAACAATTATAATCGATTACTTGACCAATGTAATCGATTACTTCCATAAGAAAGTAACTGATTAACAAAATTCACTTAATCGATTACAACCTCTCTGATTTTTCTATGATGCAACAAAGTTAATCGATTACTCTAGCAAATAATCGATTACTCTCTCTTGCACACATACAAATATACAGAGTTTTGTAACATCAAGAATTTTACTAAGGTTAAATGCAGAAAACACTTTTTCATGCAAAAACACGTTTTTCTTCTTCTCTCTAAAATGAAAAACTTATTGGCTTTGTAACTATTTAAAGAAACAAAAACTCCATTACCTTACATTTGATCTAAAGAGAAGGTTTCTATTCTATGCTTGCTTGAGTCTTCAATCTTGAGACTTGACTTGCACTTGTGAGCTTGAACTTGAGTTGGCTTGTTATCATCAAAACATATAATTGTATTCCTTTGAAGTCCATAGAGAGTTTGAAGCATGCCTTCCAACCAGCTTGACTTCCAACACTCCCCCTTTTTTATGATGACAAACAACCATTCTGATATGCTCTTTACTATCTGCAACACAAGTGTTATACAAGCAGAAATAGATATATAATAATAAAACCTTCCTTAGAATTATTAAATACAGGAAAATAATGGATTATTTCATCTCCCCCTGTATGAATGCTTAAAAATATATCATTTTTGAACCAAGCATCCTTCCAGAATAATGGATTATATCTTCTCCCCCTGAATGTATTAGCCAACAAATATCAACCAATATCAGAATCTCTCTCCCCCTTTTGTAATCATAAAAAAATGTGCAATCTCCCCCTGAAACACTGAGTAGATGCATCAATAATAACATGAGAGATAAAATATATTCACATATTCAAAAGAGGTGAGAGGCAGAAGTTAAACCGATTTCTCTACGAATAAAAAAGAAATTTTCTTTTGGAAGCGGTTTCGTAAAGATATCAGCTAACTGCCGCGAAGTATCAACATAATCTATAATGCAGTCACCCTTCTGAATATGATCACGAATAAAATGGTGTCGAATCTCTATATGCTTCGTGCGAGAATGTTGCACTGGGTTTTTGGTAATAGAAATAGCACTGGTATTATCACATTTAATAGGAATGTGATCTAGACTTACACCAAAGTCTAGGAGTTGCTGTTTTAACCATAAAATCTGAGCGCAACAACTACCCGCGGCTACATATTCAGCCTCAGCTGTAGATAGGGCAACACTAGACTGTTTCTTACTAGCCCATGATACCAATGAATTGCCAAGAAGATGACAAGTGCCGCTAGTGCTTTTCTATATCTACTTTGCAACCAGCAAAGTCAGAATCAGAATACCCAACAAGATTACAAGATGAACCTTTGGGGTACCACAAACCCATATCAGTTGTGCCAGACAGATATTTCATTATACGCTTGGCAGCAACCATGTGCGTTTCTTTTGGATTCGACTGGAACCGAGCACAAAGACACACACTAAACATGATATCCGGCCTACTTGCTGTTAAATATAGAAGGGATCCGATAATACCTCGATACTTTGATATTTCTACAGATTTACCTCCTTCGTCTTTGTCCAAGTAACATGATGTGCTTATCGGTGTTGCTACTGCCTTGGCCTTATCCATGCCAAATATTTTCAGTAATTCTTTGCAGTATTTTGTTTGACTAATAAAGATTCCGTCCTTCGCTTGCTTTATTTGTAATCCCAGGAAAAAGTTCAGCTCGCCCATCATAGACATTTCGAACTCTTCCTGCATCATACTAGAAAATTCCTTGCAAAGGATTTCATTAGTAGCACCGAATATAATATCATCTACATAAATCTGAACTAAAAGAATGTCCTTTCCTTTATTTTTGATAAAAAGTGTGTTATCAACCTTCCCTCTTTCAAATTTATTTACCAATAAAAATTTGCTAAGACGGTCGTACCACGCTCTAGGAGCTTGTTTTAAACCGTCCAAAGCCTTTTTCAATTTATAAACATAATCAGGGTGTTCATAACTTTCAAATCCAGGAGGTTGACACACATAAACTTCTTCATTAATAAAACCATTAAGAAAGGCACTCTTTACGTCCATTTGATATAATTTAAAATCTAATATACATGCAAATGCTAATAGCAGTCTAATGGCTTCCAACCGAGCAATAGGGGCAAATGTCTCCTCATAATCTATCCCATCTTCCTGGTTGTAACCTTGTGCAACTAGCCTAGATTTGTTTCGAACAATTAAACCAGCCTCATCAAGTTTATTTTTATAAATCCACTTAGTTCCAATAATCGGATGAGACTCAGGCCTAGGAACAAGTTCCCACACCTGATTTCTGTCGAACTGGTGTAATTCCTCTTGCATTGCCAAAAGCCAATGCTCATCAAGCATAGCCTCAGAGTAATTCTTTGGCTCTACTTGAGAAACAAATGCAAAGAAGTTACATAGATTGCTAATAGAGTTGTGAGTACTTACACCTTTTGAGATATCCCCAATAATCTGATCTATAGGATGGTGCCTCGATGTTCTCCACTCCTTAGGCAAATCAGCGTTGAGTTCCATGGATTGTTCTTGAGTTTTATCCTCAACATTTTCAACTGAATTTTCATTGCTTTCGGAATGATCCTTCGTTTTAGCATTTGGCTCCTCATCCTCATCAATAAATAAATCTCCAAGAATACCTGAAATGTCATTAACAGATACCTTTCCCAACCTTCTGGGATCGGATTCATCAAATGATACATGAATAGATTCTTCAATAGTATTACGAGTTTTATTGTATATCCTATATGCTTTGCTCGATGCAGAATAACCAAGAAATATACCCTCATTAGCTCTAGCCTCAAAAGATCCTAGATTTTCTCTACCATTATTATGCACAAAACATTTACATCCAAAAAACTCGAAGATGGGAAATATTTGGTTTTCTCCCCTTGTACAGCTCATAAGGGGTTTTCTTTAAAATAGGCCTAATCAAAACACGGTTCATAACATAACAAGTTGTACTCACTGCATCGGCCCAAAAATATGCAGGCAAATTCATGTCATTAAGCATTGTTCTAGAAAGTTCTTTTAATGAAAGATTTTTCCTCTCCACAACCCCATTTTGCTCTGGAGTTCTTGGAGCAGAAAAATAATGCTTAATTCCATGTTTTTCGCAAAACTTTTCAAAACTATGATTTTCAAATTCTCCACCATGATCAGTTCTAATGGATGCAATGCTCAAATGCAATTGGTTTTGAATAATCTTGGCTAGCTTTTTAAATTCATGAAATGCGTCATTTTTATGAGTAATAAAAAGCGCCCATGTATACCTAGAATAGTCATCCACAATAACCAAAAAATAATAGTTGCCACCAAATCTTTTAGTTTGACACGGTCCAAAAAGATCCATATGTAAAAGTTCCAAAGGCCTTTGAGTTGAAACAAGATTTTTAGAAGGAAAATTGGCCCTTGTGAGTTTTGATTTTGAACAAGGATCACATTTTTCAGAAAAAGATAAAATTTTGTTTTGGCAAACCAACTACTAAGTTTTTAGAAGAAATTTTATTTAAATGGGCCATGTGGATGTGACCTATTCTACGATGCCACAGCCACGATTCATCCTCTTTAGATAATAAACATTTCGCATCATTTGAGGGAATTGAATCAAAATCAATAATATAAACATTGTTTATCCTGCGAGCAATTAGCTTAATAAGATTATCAATTTTTCCCTCGATAATACATCTATCAGAATCAAATATAACCCTATTGCCCTTATCACACAATTGACTAATACTTAGCAAATTGTGCTTTAGGCCCTCAACATGTAAAACATTTTCAATGCAAGGGTTAGGAGGTGTACCAATTTTACCGATTCCGATGATCTTTCCTTGATTGTTATCTCCGAAGGTCACATGTCCTTGGTCCTTAGGCACGAGATGCAAAAATTTTGATTTATCTTCAGTCATATGTTTTGAGCATCCGCTGTCCAAGTACCACCAAAACTTCCTTCCTTCAGGAGTAACCTACAATCAAAGAATTCAAGGTTTCTTTTTAGGTACCCATATCTTTTTGGGTCCTTGAGCGTTAGTATAGCCATAGTTTAAGTCATGCCACCTTCTAGCTTCATTGTTCGGTTTAACGAACTTCACTTTTCGGTGTATGCATTCATGTGCACCATGGCCCTTTTTACCACAAATATGACATATAATAAGAGGTTTCTTATGATTACTGGCAGGGACAAAAATGGTACTAAGTTTCTTTTGATGTCTACCGAGTTGATATCCTAAACCCGCTCTATTAAAGAAACATTTTTGCCTACCTAACATTAAATTTAAAGTATTTCTACCTTTTGTAAATTTAGCAAGGGTTTCTTTTAAATCTTCAATTTCTTTAACTAAGTCCTTGCAGAATTTACAAGAAGAAGAACTAGCTTTAAGTTTAATGTCATTACTAGAAGTGTTTGAAGAATTTTTTAAAGTCAAATTCAGCTCCTTATTTTGATTTTTCAAAAAATCATTTTCTTTTGTAAGCTCTTTATTCTTTTCTAAAATCGAAGCTGAATTTTTCTTTTCTAGAGAAACCAATAAGGATAACCTCATCGATTCCTCATGTAACTCTTCAAATGCTTCTTGTAATTCATCATAAGAAAAGTTAAGTTCAGTATTTACCTCATTGTCGTGAGCCATCAAGCATAGGTTGGCGGTATCCTCTTGTTCGTCTGAATCCTCATCCGAACTTCCATCATTGTCCAGCCACGCCAAATATGTTTGATTTCCCTTCTTTGAACTTGAGGTTCCCTTTTTTGAATTCTCTTTCTTTTTCAATTGATAGCAATCTGCTCGAATGTGACCAGGCTTGCCACACTCATGACATGTGATGGTTGAGCCTCCACTTTTATTGTTGTCTCTTCTGTTGAAATTTTTCTTCCTCAGAAATTTCCCGAACTTCTTCACCAATAGACCCATGTGTTCATCATTTAGCAATTCTTTGTCCGAGTCACTATCTGGTGCAGGTGCTTCAGCCTTGAATGCCAAGCTTTTAACTTTCTTGTTCTCTTCTTCATGCTGAGCCAACCTCTTCAGTTCACTTTCGTGTTCTTGTAATTTTCCAAACAGAGTTGCCAGCGCCATTGTTGAGAGATTTCTTGATTCAGCGATTGTCGTCACCTTGGGTTGCCAATCTCTTCCCAAACACCTTAGAACTTTGTTGATGAGATCCTCATTGGTGAATTTCTTCCCCAATGTTGTCAGTTGATTTACGATCATTGTGAAGTGTTTTTGGATCTCTTGAATTGATTCTCCATCTTTCATTCTGAACAATTCATATTCACCAGTCAACGTATTGATTCTTGACCTCTTTACTTCCGTTGTACCTTCATGCGTGTCATCGAGAGTATCCCACATCTGTTGTGCTGTCTCGCATGTTGAAATCCTGAAAAACTCATCATAGCTCAAAGCAGATGTTATAATATTTTTCGCTTTCAAGTCATATTGGACTCTACGTTCCTCCTCCTCCGTCCACTCAGCCATAGGCTTTTCGACGGTGTTACCATTAACCACATAGGTAGGAACATAGGGACCATTAACGACAGCATCCCAAACTTTTAATCCTACTCCTTGAATAAAAATTTTCATACGTGCTTTCCAATACGCGTACCCTACCCCATCAAACATGGGAGGACGGTTAATAGAACTCCCTTCACCTCCAAACAGAGAGTTTAAAGCCATACTCTTGAGACGGTTAAGTCTTAACACAAGAGACTAGCTCTGATGCCAATTGTTGGTTTTGGCCTCAAAATCTCGAGAGGGGGGGTGAATCGAGTTTTATTATGTATTGAAAAATTCGTACCAACTTAAAAAATTGTTTTGAGATGGAGAGATTAAACGTTCGTAATGGATCGCGAAAACAATAGAAAATAATATAATCGAGTAGCGCGGAAACGTAAACAAAATAAATATGCGGAAATTAAAAGAGATAGGGATAGAAAAGCTTGCACCGGTGAATTTTATACTGGTTCAGCCTTCCCGTCGAAAGGCCTAGTCCAGTCCCCAAGCGACCCGCCTGAGAGTTCTTATAACCAAGCAATAGAGCCGCACTGTAACACCCCTCAAAATCCTTGTCCGGTTTTAAATTCTAAAAAGAATTATTTTTGAGAAAAGTGTTTTCGAAAGGGTATTTTCTTACATAATTTCTTAATTCACGTTTTTAGAATGATAAATGATTTTTAAGAGAACGATTTTTCATAATAAAGTTATGAGTTTTGGAAATTTATTTAAAATGGTGAAGTTCTTTTAACAAGGAAATTTTTTTATGAAAATGTGTTTTGTTTCCTATGAATATGTGCTTGATGTCATTATAATAATTTCATACCTGAATGATTTGAAGATTTATTTCTATAGATATGTATGCATATATAGGTACGATTTTGTGTATGTATGCTTTTGATTATGTGAAATTTAATGAATAGGATTAGGTGTGCATGTATGTGTGTGTAACATGTATGTGTGCATGTGAATATATATGTGTATGTATGTGTGTAGTGCCGTGTGAATGAAGGTGTGAATGCATGAGTATGTGAATATGCATGTATGTGTGTTAGACGTGTAAGTAAGTGAGTGTGTGTATGCATGAGTGTGATACGTGTAAGGGTGTGAGAGTGCATGAGTGTATATATGTGTGTGTGTGTGTGTCGTGTATATAGGTGAGTGAGTAAGAAGCCTAGAATTTCCTAAGTGGTAACCAAGTCCCTAACTAAGTGAACTAAATCCCAACTAAGCTTCAACTAAACCCTAACTACATAGTTAAGACCTAAGGAGTGTTTAAAAGTCAAAAACCTAAGTAACTCCTAAGCCCTCATGTTCCCTATGTTGTTCCCTTAGGAGATGCTATCCTCCACCCATGCAACATTTGAAAGAACCGAATTTACCCCTCCTTTTTAGCTCTTGGCCGAATTGTATGAAGGGCAAAATAGGAAGCCATGAGTTGTCTTTATAAGTTTGGCCTTGGATGTGTTTCATTCATTTCACCTCATTTCTTTCCTTCGACCCATACACCAAACCAAACACAAAGTCTAAGAGCCCATCAAACTCTTAGACCAAGGACTAGAAAATAGAGAGGAAGAAGGAGAAACCGTGAGGTAGGAGGAAGGAGAAGGAGGAACTCAAAGCCAAAAACATAGGAAATCCTTGAAGATCAAGTGCTTAGGAGTGTTTAGAAGACCTTTTCTTCTTGGTATAGACCGAAGACTTAGAAGTTTAGAATTTGTTTGATTTGTAATCTTGTAATTTTCTTTTCTTCCCTTGCATGTTCATTTTACGGTTTGATCTAAGCTTGCATGTAATGTTTTTGCTTTGATTTTGATTTTCTTAGATCTAAATAAATTTGCAATGAACTAAATGATGGACTCTATGATTCGGTTTGTATCTTTCATGATAGATCTTGAAGTTTTCAAGTTAAATTCTCTAGATCTAAAGCTTTATTTATGATCTTTGTGAATTCGATGTAGATCATTTTGCATGCTAGGTTTTAAAATTTAAAACCGTGAAGTATGAGATGCTTTAGTGTTTCTTTGTTGAATCAATGTTTAATCTTAACTTATTTTTAATTTTTGGCCTTGCATGTTAATTTATGATGTTGATCTTGAACCGTGTGTGTGTGATTTTGAGTTGATCTTGGTAAAAGTCTTGATTCTTAAATTTTGCTTTGATCTTGATTTTTGTTTTGGATTTTGCAAAAGATTTTTGAACAAGAGCTTTCCTATTTTCCTAGAGTGTGCCTCGGTTTTGGCTTCTTTTCATCTAAAGTAATTTTGTCTTTGATTTGTGCCTTGATCTTTAATTTCACCTTGACTATGAGCTTTGCATGTAATCTTTGGAACCAAAGCTTTGATATTTTCTTTGAAGGTGTCTCGGTTTTGGTTCTCTTTCCCACATAAAGTGATTTTTGTCCTCTATTTGTGTTTTATGTTTAAATTCATGAGTTGATCTACATGAATTATGTGCATGAATGTTAGTATTTGACTTTGAAAAGCTATTTTATGATTCCTTTGAAAATCAATTTAAAAATGTTAGGGAAAATTTAAGATTCATTCTTGCATGACAATTTTAAATGAAATGATGTATTTTCCTTGGATGCATGTTTCGGTTTTTGGAAAGAAAATAGGAGAATTAGTTTTAAAATAATTTTCCTTGCATGAACATGATTTAATCTAGGTGTTTATTTGTGCATGTCACATTCGGCCATGTTTAAATTAAAACCATGCTTTTTATTGTATGAGAATTCGATATATGCTTAATGTTCTTGCATGATTTTTGATTTGTTTCGAGAAAAGTGAATTAAATTGGTTATTTTTCCCAAATTGTAGCTCACGGATTTATGAGGAAAAAGAATAGAATAATTGCATGATTTATGTATGTTTGATGATTGCATGAATCTTGCTTTGATGTATGCATGGTTTCGGTTTGTGCATGATGATTAGGTTAGAGTTCTTTTCCATGACATAACCTAGAAATAATGCATGTATCTTGCAAAATAATTGAGTAGGAATAAGTTGTATGAAAGTATTTATGTGCATGCATTCGGATTATGGGTCTATATATATTTAAATGCTTTCATTATTAAAATGAAGTGTTTCCAAAGTTAATTAGGTGCTTGAGGGATTATGTGTGTGCATGTATTCGGTTTGTATGCTTAAGTGATTTGTTTTATAAAGATGAAATGGTTTTGAATTTGTTATGTGGTTTAATGGTTGATTTGTGAAATGATTGCTTATGATTAAATTAAGTAAGTGATTTGTTGCATATGTGTCAAAATGTGTGGTTGACCGTATATGTACTTGGTTTTGGAAATTTATTTGATTTGATTTACTTGAGTGTATGAGACTGTGTTTGTGATTTATTTCAAGACAAAAACTTGAGTTTCTAAGTGTTAATATTGAATTAAAAAGTATTTGAAACAAAAGAGTGTTTTACGATGTTTTTGGATTTTATTAAATTGATTTTTGAAAAGTATTTCCTTGCTGTCCAAGTGTACTTAAAATTGTTTTCTTGATTTCAAAATTGAGTTCATAAGACTCAAAGTTTGGTTTTTGATTGGTAATTGATTTTAGCAAAAACCCGGACTTAAACCGGTGAATTTTCGATGTTTTCAAATACGGTTGGGGTGCTGTCCAAGACGGACCAGCAACCTAACCTTATGATTTAAATTGTTTTATTTAATGTTTTCAAATGGTTTTACGTGTCTAAAGAACTAAGAAAAGATAAAAGTGTTTTAATTAATTCAAGGGATGATACAGACGAGGGATTAAGGCATTGGCAGCCATCAAGATCAGAGGAGACTGTGCTCACATAACTGCTGGACATCAGGTGAGAGAGTAGCTTTCCTAAGACACCGTGGTAGTAGGTGTTATATTAAGACGTTCTGTATCAGCTCAAAGATCGAAACTCAGTGGTTCTGCGTCAGTAGTATAGTGGCAATTGTTTGCTTTGTGTGGCCACTCATATGAATAGGACAAAGACCACCTTGTGTGATGTGTGATGTGTTGTTTACGTTTGTTATCTGTGCATGATGATGTTGTAATGTGTTGTGATATGTTATAGTTGGTAATGATATTGATTAAGGAGATTAAAATAAAAGACATTAAGAAAAGAATAATTCCTGTGTGGCTTAAGTCCTTGTGGAACAAGGCAGCCTTACCCTGATAAGACATTAAGATTGGATATAATAATAATGAGAGGATTGAGATGATGAGATAAGAGATGAGAGTGGGAAAGATTTATGATGTGATGTGAGTGAGCCAGAGTCGGGAATGAATGTTGATGTTGTTATGGAAGCGAAAGTTGGGTGAGTGGAATCTGATTTGGTTTTGCTTCTCGGATTGAGACTAGCGTTGAGTTGAGCTTGCTCCTCCACTAGTTCTCGAGAAGAGAAGGTTTTTGAGAAAAGCTTTTGAAAAGAAATTTTGAAAAGGGTTATGAAAATGAAGTTTCGAAACGAAGTTTTTAAGGGGTTCCCAAATTGAAATTTTTTGAAAAGGAGTTTATGAAATTTATTTTGAAGGGGTTCCCAAAATGAGAAGAATTTTCCAAAATAGATCTTTCGAAAGAGATTGTGAAAAGAGGATTTGAAAAAGGGATTACGAAAGGAGACTTTTGAAAAATGAAAGTTTTTGAGAAGTGATTGGTGAAGTGGGCTACTGTTTTATGGAAAGATTGTTGAAGGAAAGTTTTGATGAGATTCGAGCTGTGATGTGATCCCGCTCTGTGCTAAGTTTGTGGAATGAAACTGAAATGTGATGCAAAGTTAGCGGTCAGGACTCATTGAAGGGATGCACGAAGGGTGAGCTGACCATTAGGTTAATTCAAAGATAAAAGACATTAACAGCGAACGCGGTGAGGTATGAGAGTTAACCCGAAGTAGTGGAGAGGAAGATACTATGGGTATCTTCGGATACTCAGGTGGAGATTGCAGTAGGGGAGGACGATGACGGTGAAACGTCAATAAGTCTAGAGTACCGTTCTAGGCAGAACAACTCCACAAGTGGCGCACTAACGTGGTGGGGACTTGGTCCAATGCCGTGGCAAGTTCTGCGTGCACACTAGAATTGTATTATCGCCCCCTAGATGCAAGTCTAGAACAGTGAGAGGAACTAGAGTGGGGCATCTTGTTTGCCACTGTAGAGAGACAGTGAGCCTTGTTTATTGATATGTTTTGAGGCTGAGACCTCCTGGATTGGAGCCATTTGTTGTTCACAGCTGTCGTGCCCGCATGGTAAAGGTTCTGTACTCCTGTTTGCTTCCGACTAGGTGGATGGATACCGAGGAGATGTAGACCCGAGATATGAGTGCTAACTCCGACGAACGCGTGCCTCGATGATTCTTAAATTCCCCTAAATCATCGATGGTTATAATTAATAAGACATGATAAGAAAAAGTTGTAAGTAAGAAAAGAGAAGTTTGAGAATGGTGATTGATGAGAAAAGGAAGTGTGAAGGAATGAGAATTGAGGAAAGGCAGTGAGAAAGGAAAGATAAAAATAATAATGTTAATAATAAAGCATTGTGATGATTGTACTGTTGTGCTTGAGTGTTGTGCCTTATTTGTATTGTGTGTGCTGTCTTGATATTCCGCATGCCGTAAATCCACAACGTCGACGGCTTGTCGTTCGGTTCGCTAACTCTCTCCTGCCCATTGGTACTCTGGTACTTCCGTGACACCAATGTGCAGATGGAGTATCGCATGGAGGTGGCTATCTGGACCAAGTATGGATGTGGCTGGAAGCGTATCCCCTCTGGTTGGGTATGGACTGGTGATACCCAGATCGTGATTCCGGATCCAGAACATCGACTGAGTGGAGCTAAACTAGGACCTTTGCTGGGACAATTAATTGTCCGAGGATACCGAGACCACGAGGAGATGATGCGTTGTGAAGCTCCGAGAACTTCTTTTGTTCCGACTAGGATGCAGTGGGTGCCAAGAGACAGCGGACCAGCAACGTCAGCAGTCGCGTCTTCTACGGGAATTAGGAAAGAACCAAAGGAAGATCGGGATCTTCATCCCATAGTTTTCATTAGGCAAAGCCGTAAACAGGGTGTTTAGCCTAAGTAGTTGTAAATAGGTGGGTGTCAAGGATTATCTAAGCAATGTATCACTTCTGTAATGTTGCCCTACTTTTGTGAACCGGCCCAATCTTTTGTATGAACTATGAAATCGTTTTGGAAAGATGTGGAGGTAGGTTTCACGTAATGACCCGGTTTTCAGGTAGGAGCGTGAACATGCACCCACATCGTTTTTTTTTTAAAAAAAAAATGGCCTCATTTTGGCAACTTTTTAAATTAATATTGATCATTTTCGGGAGACGAAAATCGGGGCGTTACACGCACCCTATTACAACCAAGAGCACCCCGCACACTACTAGGAACCTTCGTTCGTTAGGGGCCTCAATCACACAGCAGGGTTCCTCGCCCTACGACGTATCAAACATCCACTAAGGGATTCTCTCCGTAATCACTAAGGTTTCAAATACACGAATATGATTGTGATTACAATAGCTTTGTGTGTTCTCAAAACACATATACAACAATATGCTCTATGATAGTGAAGTAGTGTTTCTCTAGAAGTTACTCAGCCAATAAGGATTTGTTCTTCACAAAAATATGAACGATGAAAAGCAGAAGACTTGAGAAGAAGAAGAAGTGAGAAACGTGTAGCAGAAAAGAAGGAATGAAAAATTTGAAGAATCAATGTGTATGAAGCTATGTTTTGATGAGGAAAACATTGTGATGAAATCAAGTGAAAGCAAGACTAAACATTGTGATGAAGTCAAGTGAAAGCAAGTCTCCCAAAGAACAAAAGCAACAATGTTCAAGAGCTAAAAGTTTTAAAGAAAAGATAAAGAGAAGAAGAAAGCAAATTTTACAAGAAGAGAGAATCAACTAATCTCTAGACAAGCAAGCAAGGAATCAAAGTTTCATAGAGTTATTTTATATTTTGCTTTAAGTCCTTAGGTTGTTGGGTAGAGTTAGTTTTGGGTAGTGAATCTCAATTAATTAATTTTGATCAAATTAATTTTGAGTTTCATAAAACAAATTAATTAAAATATGTTGATGCATATTTTTCAAAAATGTTTTATAAATATTTTTAGGATGCATCAATAAGTGGCTTAATATTTTAATTAAGGTTGGAAAGAATTGGTTTTAATAGTTAAAGTTTTGAAAATATTTTTTGCTAAATTAATAAACAAAAGTTACAGTGACTAACCGGTTAGTCATACCCAGTAACCGGTTAGTGACTGTTAAGTTTGTTAAAAATTCAGTTTTATGTTTTCATTCTTTATGGGTATCTATATAAACCATTCTTACACCTTAATGAAAATATAGAATCATTCAAATACATTTTATATCCAGAGAAACAAGCCACACACTCTTAGATTGAAAAGATCAAAAGTTTTCTTTTACATCTTGTTATCATCTTTTCTACAAACACAAGAATCTCATAATCAACTTGTTCATTGTTATTTGATTGAGATTCATTAGGTTCTGATTTTCTGTAATTCTATGGTGTTGTAATCATTGCATTCAAGGCAAATTAGTCTACAACAAATTGAAGAAAAGGAAGTCTTGATTGAGGAACAATCAAGCAAAGGAAGTCTTGATTAAGGTGTAATCAAGCAAAGTGAAGGTTTCTTGGTTGAGAAATAATCAAGGAATTGAAGAAGTCTAAGTGGATAGAGATTCACATAGCAAGAGGGTAGAATTAGAAGATCGAGGAGGGTTGCAAAACAAGAGTGAGGTATCTCTTGGTAGCTATCAAGTGAGGAATCTTGAGAGGCTTAGCTTGTAATCAAGGATCTTTAATTCTAGTGAAGAAATCTCTCTTTGTTGAAGAGGGGACTGGATGTAGCTCTCAAGTGGGTGAGAGTGAACCAGGATAAATCTCTTGTGCAGTATCTCTTCCCTAATCTCTTTAACTTCTGCATTATTCATTGTTCTTGCATAAAACCCTAGAAAAGGGATTTTCAAATTAATTGAATCAATTAGTTAGTAATTGTACAAATAAATTTAGGAAAATCATTTTAAAACATCTGTTTAATTGTTTTAATTCTTGGGTTGAAGTATTTCTGCGTTTTACTCTGAGTTCTTGATTGAACTGCAATTGTATTCAAAACTGGTTCAGACACTAACCGGTTAGTAAGCTTAGTAACCGGTTAGTCACTGACATTTTGGTTAAAGAAATTCTATTTTAACCACGTTTTGTTTGAGCTTTGCGAAAATTGTTCAAGGTTGTTTTAACACCTATTCAACCCCCCCTTCTAGGTGTTCTTACGTGTTCATACTATACCACTTGTATTCCAACAAGTGGTATCAGAGCTTTGGTCGGTTAAGATCAAAGCTTAAACGCTTTTACCGGAAAAGATCCTTTTGGTTTACAATGGATAGCATGAACATGTTTAATAATCTGAATATTTTAAATGTTGATGATAAGACTATGAAATTGCTAATGATTAAATTCTTGGAGTTTATGAAAAGTGAAGGAATTTTGCTTATTCAAGAAAGAAGAGAAGAATCAAGTGTCTCACATCAACACAAGTCAAAAAGAAGAAATTTCAGCAAGCAAGATGCTACAAGTTTCAACCAAGACAATAAGACTAAGAAGATTTCAAAGGAAAAGCTCAAGTGTCATGAATGTAGAAAAGAGGGACACATCAAATTTGAATGTCCTCAATACTTGAAGAAACTTGAAGATGACAAGAAGAATAACCCAGAATTAAATTCAAAAGTGAATGATGTTGTGCAAGATATTTCGGAAGAAGATGGATTCTCAAACTTATGCTTGATGGCAATCCTTGATGAAGAGACTTCTCAAAGTGACAATACCATCATACTTGATAGTGATAGTGATAATGAGGTATCCTCTTGTTCTTCTTCTAATTCAAATTCACCATCCTATAATACTTTGTACAATACATATGAAGAAATGTGTATTGAATTTAAGAAACTTGTTAAAGTTCATGAAAAACAGAAAAAGGTTATTTTGAAGCATCAACAAAAGATTGTTGAAATGGAAAATTATATAAATGAGTTGAAGCTTCAAAATGAATCTTTGAATCTTAAAAATTCCCCTATTATTCATGATTGTGAAAATTGTACTAATGCTGTCCCAACTTGTGAGAAATGCAAAATGCTTGAAAATGAAAATGACATTTTGAAAAATAGACTTGCATCATTCACAAGAGGAGATAAGCATTTAAACAATTTACTTTCTAGTCAAAGGAAATTTTCTAATAGATTCGGATTAGGCTATGTCCATGGAAAGAAAAGAAAAATAAATGTTGTTGGCTCATTTTCTAAAATTGATTTTTCAATTAAGCCAACTTGTTTTTATTGTGGAAAACATGGACATACAAATAATATTTGTGAAATAAAAAGGTTTGGAGTACCTAATGGATTGTATGAGTGGGTTAAGAAAGGTCAAAGTCCTTTATCTAACAACAATGGACCCAAAACCATTTGGGTACCAAAAACCAAGGCTTGAGTTATTTTGTAGGTATGATTGAAGGGAATGCACTATGATTTGGATATATTTCAGTACCTTCAAAGCAGATAAATTGGTATGAATTCATAATTTCAAATATCTCAAGTAAGTCCTTCAACCATGATAATATCATAGAATTTATCTCTTTCATGGTGAATGCCTTTTATCAACTTTTGTGCACTTGTTCAATTTACTAATGTTGTTGAAATTGAATAGATGGATTGAAATATATTTGATTTGATGTGCTAGTTGATGAATATTGAATTTGTATGGTTTAATGGGAAAATATGTGTTATTATGCGTTTTGCTCTCTTTATTGTATATGTATGCAAACTTATATGACATTGTGTGAATTTATATGGATATTGAGTTTATGAGGTTTGGAAAACTTTTATTAATTTTTTTTTTGATAAAGCTTTTTCAATTTTTAAATATATGATTTTTTTCTGTGAAAATTGAATTTTGTTTAATTTCTGCAATTTTCACTGACTGGTTACAGTGACTAACCGGTTAGTGAACTTACTAACCGGTTAACACGTAACAGTTCAGAAAAATAAAAAGCTTTTTCAAATTAGTTTTCACTCATTCTTCTCACTCTCTCTCAAACTCGTTTTTCCCCTTTCTTAAAACCTAGCACACGATTTCCTCTATCTTTCATCAAATCAATCTAGTTTCTTCATTGTTTCATCATATCTCATCATCATCATACACATTTTCATCTTCCATCATCTTATTTGTGCCCAAAATCTGTTTTCCCCCTTTCTAAAACCCTAGACCGAATCTCTCCCATCTTCAACCATGTCTTCCTCAAAGAGAACAAGGGTAAAGAGCACTGCAAACAGAACTTCAAGGAGGAACAGAGATGACTTCTTTGAAGAAACCAACTGTGAACAGAGGTTTGATGGTTTCTCTTCTAGAAAGTTTGGGTTAATTAGGTGGATGGATTGTGATTGGTGTAGTGCTAATCTTTTTGATTTCCATAGGCTCCTAAATTTTCAGGGTCTTAGGAGGTTTTTAGAACTGAAAGGAAAAATTTACCCTAGGTTAGTAAGAGAGTTCTATTCTAACCTTATTCTTAGAGATGATGTCTTTCACACCAAAGTCAATGGAGTAGCTTTTACTGTGACGGATGAGGATTTCCTTAATGTTGCTGGTGTTAGGGCTATAGGTACCTTTTGGGGGGATGATCATGATGAAAGAATAGCACAGTGTAACCCAGAAGATGTGTATCGTAATAGTCTTAGGGATGCTGACTTGTACTCTACAGGGGATAGGAAGGCTGTAGGAAATTTGACTGTGGACGATCGGTTGATTGTGTATGTTATTACATACATTCTTACCCCTAGAACCTCTACCAACCATTCTCAGGTTTTTGAAACCGATTTGAGATATCTGTATGCTATTCAGAGTAGAATTCAAGTAAACTGGGTAAGGATTATGTCTTCTTTTATGAAAGACGCAGCCAAGTCGACTAGTGGTAGTCTTCCCTATGCTATTTTTGTTAGCAAGCTCATAGAAAGGAAGAATATCACCATTTCAGCCGCTGAGGAGATTCTTGAGCATTCTCCTTCTCTTCACTGCATTGGGCCTAGAGTCCTTCATTCTACTGGTATTCAACAACACAAAAGGTTGGATAATTGTTGGAAGTGGAACGATGACATTGCCTTGTTGGATGCTCAATTGGATGAAGAAGAAAGGCAACAAAAAGAGAATGAGGATGCTGCTCACGATGTTCATATGGTGAGCAGCGATGACAGTGATGAAGATGAAGATGAGGATGAGAATGAGGATGGAGGTGATGATAATGCTGCTGAGATGGATGAAGGTGATAATGAAGTAAATGCTGGTTCAGTTCCGGTTGCTAGTTCTCAACCTAGAACTACTCATGATGTTGGTGGTTCAGGTTATGCATCAGGCTCGTTTGATTTTGCAGCCATGGAGGAGCGTCTCAATGCACGGATTGATTCCGGTTTTGATCGGATCAATAGTCGGATGGATGGATTCCAAGCAACTTATGAGAGAGACTTGGAACGTCTCATGTTTTTGATGAGGACTTTTGGATCATCTTCCGCACCTCAAGCACCTCCTCCAAGTGAAGACTAGTGACCTTTAGGATTGCATTAGTATCATGTTTTAAGTCTGGTTTTACAAATGTATTTTGGTGGTTTTTGGATGTAATTTGGTCTTTTATGTATTTTTCAGCTTTTTTGGATTTATGGTTATGTACGTTGGCTAGATATTTTATGGTTTTTGTAATGAACCTTTTATGAATGAATCTATGTTATTGTTAATTTCAATTATGTTTCATTTATGGTTCATTTTATTTTGGTCAAGTATATGCCTATAAATTCTGCTGAAAAGTGCAAATGCATACTGCCATAATGCTTTGTGTGAAATTTCAGGTTTAATATATGGTTCCTTGATGCACCTTTGTGAATCATACATAATGAGTTGGATCCTTAAATTTCATGATTTTCTACTTTATTATGGTTCAAATGTATGTATGTATCCTGCATGATTGGTATTGGCCTTGATTTGATAAGTTTTGGATGTTGCAAAGTGGTCATATCAATTCTGCCATGTTTTTCTGGTATCTGACAGGTACTAACCGGTTAGTAGCCTGTGTAACCGGTTAGTGTGACAACCTGACAGCAAAATAGTGTGTTTTTCAGTGTATTTTTGACCATTATGTTGTTTATTCAATCTGCACATGGTGAATTATTATTTGATTAATATTTTGGATATGTGTGGTATGCTATGTCATGAGTTTTTAGTTATAATACATTGATATACATGCATATAATCACTGCAATTTACAACTTTTCACAACTGATTTTTAACACGATTTTATAATTCATATAGTGTGTAATTGACTGTAAATTTTCTATGACTTTGAAGTATTCCATGTATGCATTATATTTACTCTTTGAAAACTTATTTTTAAATGCATTGGATACTAGTTTTGAAGTCTCAAAGTCAGGATTTTAATTCTGAGTTATGCAGTGTTCTGAACTGCAGAGGCTAACCGGTTAGTAGCCTTTGTAACCGGTTAGTAACTGACAGTTAGCAGTTTTTTTTTAATTAATTTTCTTTCACCTTTGGCAATATTTTATACTTCTTTTATGCTTTTTGATCATGCCAAAAGGGGGAGAAAGGTGTTGTTTTGTTCTTTTATGCAGGGGGAGAAAAGTGAAAAGTTGTTGATATTTTTCAAGGCTTATGTTGAGGGGGAGCATTGTTGTGCATTCTATGAAGTTTGAAGCAAAAGGAAAACAAATGCTCATTAATCAACACCAAATTCAAAACAATGTTTGTCATCATCAAAAATGGGGAGATTGAAGAATCAATGTGTATGAAGCTATGTTTTGATGAGGAAAACATTGTGATGAAATCAAGTGAAAGCAAGACTAAACATTGTGATGAAGTCAAGTGAAAGCAAGTCTCCCAAAGAACAAAAGCAACAATGTTCAAGAGCTAAAAGTTTTAAAGAAAAGATAAAGAGAAGAAGAAAGCAAATTTTACAAGAAGAGAGAATCAACTAATCTCTAGACAAGCAAGCAAGGAATCAAAGTTTCATAGAGTTATTTTATATTTTGCTTTGAGTCCTTAGGTTGTTGGGTAGAGTTAGTTTTTGTTAGAATTATTGATAGGATTGACAGCCGTCACCCAAGAGGGGGGGTGAATTGGGTGTTTATGAAAACATTGGAAAATATTCGAATTAAATCGTCTTTAATAAAATAGATAAACTTTGCAGCGGAAAACTCTTAAAAACGATGAAAACGATTATGCAAGCGGAATCAAACAATAATAACAACGATTAATATTACGCGCGAAGATAAGAAACACAATAACAACGAAAGGTCTAACGCGTGTTGATTAATTTAAAATAATTAAATTAATATATATTATATTTACGTTGCAAGAAGAATAATTATAACAATGCATCACATGCAACAATAACAACGGAAAAATAAAGAGATGAGGGATAGAAGAGATTACACCGGAGATTTTATCCTGGTTCGGCAAACCCGGCCTACTCCAGTCCCCAAGCGACCCGCTTGAGCTTTTCACTAAACCAAGACGCCACGCGTCCCCAAGTACAATCAGAGCGCCCCGCAAGCTACTAGGAACCTCCTTTCGCCAGGGACCTCGATAAACAACCAGATAGCCTAACTACTAGGTGCCCCACCGTTCGTCTAGCACTACCCAATACTGAAGGGTTCCTCACCCTACACACACGAACGCAGCACGTCCGCACTAGGAGATTCACTCCCTAGTCACTAAGGGTTACACACCCCTTTACAACACAGGTTAAGGTATGATTGATTGGTACAAGACCTATAGTGCACTCTCAATAGTGCTGATACAACAATAAAGGCCACTCTAACAATTATGTGTTCTAAGCAACAAAGATACAACAATTAAGCTCTAATGATAATGAAGTCTAGATAAGGTTGTTACAAGGCCAAAATAAGGTTTAGATTTTCTTCAAAAAGATTGAGCGTGAAAAACCAGAAGTTGATGGAGAAGAAGAAGAAAGAGCGTGAATGATCAGAGTTGCTCAATGTGGAAGTTTGAAATGATTTTCCAAAAACAAATAAATAGAGTTTGTTTAGAAATCAAAATCAAATCAAAAGATAAAATAAAAGATTTAAGAATTAAAACCAAAGATTTGAAATTTGAATTTTGAATTTGAAAAAAAGAATCAGAATCAAATCAAAAACGATTTTGGAAATAAAACAATTTAAGTTTTAAAATCAAAACCAAATAAAAAAGATTTAGAAAATAAATCAAGGATTTGATTCTTAAAACAAAAAAAAGGAATATTTTCAAAAATAAAACCAAATTCGAATTTTGAAAATAAATCAGAACCAATTAAGTAAAAACAAATCAGGAAATAAATCAAAATGATTCTGACACGTTTTTCAATAAAACTTGAGGTAATCGATTACTTCAGGGAGGTAATCGATTATCCCTTTAAAAATAGAAACTTTGAAATTCATTTTAAAAACCAGTAATCGATTATCACATGCATGTAATCGATTACTTCACTTCTGTTTAATGTATGATGCAACACATATAATCGATTACCACTATTCTAATAATCGATTACAGAGCCTCTGATTTTTATATGATGCAACATCATGTAATCGATTATCTCAAAGCAATAATCGATTACTTTGTCTCAAGAAAATATATGATGCAACAATTTTAATCGATTACTTGAGCCAGGTAATCGATTACTCTCATACAAAAAGTAATTGATTAACAAGATTCATTTAATCGATTACAACCTCTCTAATTTTTCTATGATGCAACAAAGTTAATCGATTAACTTAGGCAAGTAATCGATTACTCTCTCTTGCATACATAAAAATATTCAGAGTTTTGTAGCATCAAGTATTTTCACCAAAACTAAGATAGAAAAACTGATTTTCACAAAACTTCTTTTTCTTCTCCTTAATTATGAAAAATATATTTTAGAAAAACTTATATTGGCCTTTTAACATAATATAAACCTTGACTTCATTACCTTACATGATGTCCTAAGGGAAAGGTTTAACATCTTCATTTGCTTGAGCCTTCAACTTCATTTGCTTGATTCTTCAACTTGAAGCTTGACTTGAGGGATGAAGAGCTTGTGATTGCACTTGATATGAACTTGAGAATCTTGAGTTTGTTATCATCAAAACCATATAGTGATTGCACTTGAAGTCCTTG
Organism: Crotalaria pallida; assembly: GCA_037953625.1. NCBI lineage: Eukaryota > Viridiplantae > Streptophyta > Magnoliopsida > Fabales > Fabaceae > Crotalaria > Crotalaria pallida. The sequence goes on from CM075655.1 coordinate 97,894,956, forward strand.
GGAAAGCTTGACTTCCAACACTCCCCCTTTTTGATGATGACAAACCTGTATTCTGAATGATCTGCATCACAAGTGTAATACGAGCAAATGTATATATAATAAACACATCCTTATCCCTAGAACACAAAGAATACAACAAGGATACAAAAAGGATACTCTCCCCCTGTATAGATGCTATAGATGCATTAGATATAACAGATATTCTCGCATCATTCAGGAATTCTTCTCCCCCTTTTGTCAACAGCAAAAAGTGAATGCTTGAATTTTTCTTCTCCCTCTTTTGTTATTCATTAGATATGCTATGAAGCTCAGAATTCTTCTCCCCATGAGTAAGCTTGACTTCTCACTTTTCTTTCCATGGGAGTTATCACATGATCCCTTTTGATTTGTCGACGACATTTGGTTCTCTTCCCCTTTTGTCTTCATTAAGCCCATGTCTTTTGTAAAATATCTCTCCCCTTTTGATCAAATAAACCAAATGCTAAACTCCCCCTGAAACACTGGGTAGAAGCATTAATAATAACAAGGAGATTAAAGTAAGAGACTTTCACATCTTCCCCTATTTGACATCAGTATAAGGAGTTATGGGAAAAATAAATTTTTATCCCAATACATAGTTAAAGAGACGCATGATGTCAAGATAGAGTGAATAAGCGAAACATGTTTTTATGCAGATTTGAAAAAGTTTTTCTCCTCCTTTCTAAAAGAATGATTCAATCAAGCAAGTTATAAAGGGAGATCAAATGCATCATTAAAAACATGTGTATGCTTATTATCATCACAAAAATTTGAAGACCTATATGCCATGACAATAATTATTCAATGCAATTAAGCACAAAATGTCATGTAGCACATATCATAAGTAGAATCATCATAAAATGATTAAAATAAATAAATATCAGTGATACTTATAGTGATGATTTGAAATCGAGAGCTTTGGAGTTCCTTCTATTGATAAGTTCATCATGTAGCATTTTGAAGGATGGTCTCCTCTTGTTCAATGTGTTGAACCTTTTCCCATTCCAAGAGATCGTCTTGATATTGCCGTATCACCTTCAAGTATTTGAGTATTGCCCAGTTCTCTTTTCATTTGAATCCATTAACGACGTTGGTAGAGGACGTTGCATACTTATACTTGTAGGAATACCTGCAAAACTAATTAGCACGTTTCTCTTGGTATCCAAGTTAATTAGATCCTTAGGTATTAGTGACACATGAATATGGTGTATGCTGAAAAAGAATTTATCCTTCAAAAGGATTTGTGCAAATATATCGAAGAAGGAATAAATCACAAAAACATTTCAGCATCAAGATAAACATGTGTATCACAGAGATAAGTAACATAAAATAGTTAAAAAAATAAGAATGGTGATACTTATCGTTTGTGACACATTCTCAAGTTATAATGTTTGGGCACTTGTGAAGTTCTTCCTTAAAGAGTTTTTCTATTCTTTGCCTTGAAGGAAGTCTCCACCTTTTTAATATGTTCCCCTTTTTCTAAAGCATCATGATGAAAGAGAGATTTAATTCCTTCATGGAATTTTTTTCATATAATCTCAATGCTCATACCTTCGTACTTGATGCATTACCTGTAAAAATACTTAGGAACATTTCTTTTGGTATCCAAAAACTTGGATCCTCTATGATTAGTAGCATTTCCTCACAAATATCAAAGATATTGTTGAGGCAAAATATGAATAGACAATTTGAAACATATGCACTAATCATAAAAAGAAATAACAACATGCTTATGTTATAAGTCCATGTCGTACCAAACATGTCCTTACAAATACAAGCATGTCCTCATATATCAATGTACTATCATTACATATAAAGTGTAATCATGTGATAGAAGATAACAACAAAATTTTAACCACACATGATGTAACACACTATATGTAACAGGTATCTAGGACTACACCAAAAATAATCATGTGCTAAAAAGAATTTTCAAAAAAAGATGTAAAGCACACATGATTTAATTCAACCAAGGAGTGATCATGATAATTAAAAATATTTTTTTTTAAAAGATTTAGCACCCACGATCCACCTTAGTATGAATAAAAATTAGAATAGTCCAAGTATACCTTTGTATAATCATTGATATAAGAGGAATAAGAGATTGATACCTTAGGTTTGTTGACCAATGAAGTTCTTGCCTTTACCCATTGCTTCACCTTTTGATTTTTGAACATATCGGATCTTCCATTTTTCTCATGTGAAGCTTTGATGTTGGTAGGCATCTTTCTCCTTTGATCGACCCATTTGGTTTTTGTCCTCTTAGGTACCATCTTTGTTATTTTCCCTTTTTCTCCTCCACTTGGTTTATGCCATTGCTTTTTCCATGAGGTCCTCAACCTTATGATTTCACCTTTTTGCACGCAAGAAGCTTTGGTTGTGAACATCTTTCTCTTTTGACCATATTGTTTGTGTTTGGACCATTTACCCATAACTTTCATAGACTTCCCCTTTCCTTGTCCAATTTGTTCTTCCTTTGGTTTAATTTCCTGCACATTCACAACACTAGAAGAACCTTTTGGTACCCATTTCATCTTGGGTCCTTTGGGGTTAGTCTTGGGTTCCTTGGGTAACTTTGGAACCCATTGCAAACTATTTCTCATGTTATAATTTTTCCGATAAAAGCACAAATGAGAAATATGTCCTAAATTACCACAATAATTACATGTAATGGGTTTGGATGATGATATGACTTTTTCAAAATTATTTTCATAAAACTTGGAATTTTTTACTTCACATTGAAAAATTTCATTGTCAAACACTTTCCTTGATTTTTGAATAACGACATCATTTTCACATTCAAGCAAGGAATTTGAAAAAATGGATTTTCAATGTTACTATATCCAAAGAGTGCATCCTCAACTCGTTTTTCAATATTAATGCAATTTTCAAAAATAGTTGAGGAGCTATTTTCTAAAAATATCTCTTTATCAAAAATATCTCTATTTTTCAAAATATCAATTTCATTTTCAATTAGAGATAATTTTTGTAAAGAGTCCAAGTTTTTATTTTTCAAAGATATCAAATCATCATTCAAATCATTATATGCAAATTGTAGAGATTTAGAACAAGGACTAATTGAAATTACCTCATGGTCCTCATGATCCAAGTAGTCGGATGTTTTAATTTCATCTGCCATTCATTCCGCATCCGAGTCACTTGATTCCTCCAGTGAGTCCATAAAGGTTTCGAAAATCCTCTCTAAGTCATCACAGTCGCTTTTTGAGTTACTCCCCTCGCTTTCACTTTCATCATCAGAATCTTCGTCTAGGGAGTTGGATATCTCATGCTCAATATCATTTTCTTCTTGTTCCTTCTCCTCCTTTTTCCTGTGGACACTAACACTTCCATGAAGATCATTAGTAACATAGTGTATATGTAAAGTGTCCCAAATATCCTTAGCACATTCACAATTTTCAACTATAGCATATGCATCATAGATCAAAGCATATTTCAAAATATGCATAGCTTGAAAATTCAAGGAAAAATATTTTTCATCAAATTCGTTTAAAACATGTTTTGGCTGAAAATCAAAACCATTGAGAACGACATGCCATAAACGAAAACTAATAGATTGAAGAAAAATTTTCATTCTAGCACTCCAATAATGAAAATTATTTCCATCAAAAATTGGTGCATCATCGAATGTAAAACCCTCCATATTAAAACAAATAAAATATCCCAACACTGTCAATCTACAAGGATCTTTAACTCAGGCTGTTAAGCCTTTACCAGAGCACGAAGCTTTGATACCAATTGTTAGAATTATTGATAGGATTGGCAGCCGTCACCCAAGAGGGGGGTGAATTGGGTGTTTATGAAAACATTGGAAAATATTCAAATTAAATCGTCTTTAATAAAATAGATAAACTTTGCAGCGGAAAACTCTTAAAAACGATGAAAACGATTATGCAAGCGGAATCAAACAATAATAACAACGATTAATATTACGCGCGTTGATTAATTTAAAATAATTAAATTAATATATATTATATTTACGTTGCAAGAAGAATAATTATAACAATGCATCACATGCAACAATAACAACGGAAAAATAAAGAGATGAGGGATAGAAGAGATTGCACCGGAGATTTTATCCTGGTTCGGCAAACCCGGCCTACTCCAGTCCCCAAGCGACCCGCTTGAGCTTTTCACTAAACCAAGACGCCACGCGTCCCCAAGTACAACCCGAGCGCCCCGCAAGCTACTAGGAACCTCCTTTCGCCAGGGACCTCGATAAACAACCAGATAGCCTAACTACTAGGTGCCCCACCGTTCGTCTAGCACTACCCAATACTGAAGGGTTCCTCACCCTACACACACGAACGCAGCACGTCCGCACTAGGAGATTCACTCCCTAGTCACTAAGGGTTACACACCCCTTTACAACACAGGTTAAGGTATGATTGATTGGTACAAGACCTATAGTAGTGCTGATACAACAATAAAGGCCACTCTAACAATTATGTGTTCTAAGCAACACAGATACAACAATTAAGCTCTAATGATAATGAAGTCTAGATAAGGTTGTTACAAGGCCAAAATAAGGTTTAGATTTTCTTCGAAAAGATTGAGCGTGAAAAACCAGAAGTTGATGGAGAAGAAGAAGAAAGAGCGTGAATGATCAGAGTTGCTCAATGTGGAAGTTTGAAATGATTTTCCAAAAACAAATAAATAGAGTTTGTTTAGAAATCAAAATCAAATCAAAAGATAAAATAAAATATTTAAGAATTAAAACCAAAGATTTGAAATTTGAATTTTGAATTTGAAAAAAAGAATCAGAATCAAATCAAAAACGATTTTGGAAATAAAACAATTTAAGTTTTAAAATCAAAACCAAATAAAAAAGATTTAGAAAATAAATCAAGGATTTGATTCTTAAAACAAAAAAAGGAATATTTTCAAAAATAAAACCAAATTCGAATTTTGAAAATAAATCAGAATCAATTAAGTAAAAACAAATCAGGAAATAAATCAAAATGATTCTGACACGTTTTTCAATAAAACTTGAGGTAATCGATTACTTCAGGGAGGTAATCGATTATCCCTTTAAAAATAGAAACTTTGAAATTCATTTTAAAAACCAGTAATCGATTATCACATGCATGTAATCGATTACTTCACTTCTGTTTAATGTATGATGCAACACATATAATCGATTACCACTATTCTAATAATCGATTACAGAGCCTCTGATTTTTATATGATGCAACATCATGTAATCGATTATCTCAAAGCAATAATCGATTACTTTGTCTCAGGAATATATATGATGCAACAATTTTAATCGATTACTTGAGCCAGGTAATCGATTACTCTCATACAGAAAGTAATTGATTAACAAGATTCCTTTAATCGATTACAACCTCTCTGATTTTTCTATGATGCAACAAAGTTAATCGATTAACTTAGGCAAGTAATCGATTACTCTCTCTTGCATACATAAAAATATTCAGAGTTTTGTAACATCAAGTATTTTCACCAAAACTAAGATAGAAAAACTGATTTTCACAAAACTTCTTTTTCTTCTCCTTAATTATGAAAAATATATTTTAGAAAAACTTATATTGTCCTTTTAACATAATATAAACCTTGACTTCATTACCTTACATGATGTCCTAGGGGAAAGGTTTAACATCTTCATTTGCTTGAGCCTTCAACTTCATTTGCTTGATTCTTCAACTTGAAGCTTGACTTGAAGGATGAAGAGCTTGTGATTGCACTTGATATGAACTTGAGAATCTTGAGTTTGTTATCATCAAAACCATATAGTGATTGCACTTGAAGTCCTTGGGAAAGCTTCACTTCCAACAGTTTTGGGTAGTGAATCTCAATTAATTAATTTTGATCAAATTAATTTTGAGTTTCATAAAACAAATTAATTAAAATATGTTGATGCATATTTTTCAAAAATGTTTTATAAATATTTTTAGGATGCATCAATAAGTGGCTTAATATTTTAATTAAGGTTGGAAAGAATTGGTTTTAATAGTTAAAGTTTTGAAAATATTTTTTGCTAAATTAATAAACAAAAGTTACAGTGACTAACCGGTTAGTCATACCCAGTAACCGGTTAGTGACTGTTAAGTTTGTTAAAAATTCAGTTTTAGGTTTTCATTCTTTATGGGTATCTATATAAACCATTCTTACACCTTAATGAAAATATAGAATCATTCAAATACATTTTATATCCAGAGAAACAAGCCACACACTCTTAGATTGAAAAGATCAAAAGTTTTCTTTTACATCTTGTTATCATCTTTTCTACAAACACAAGAATCTCATAATCAACTTGTTCATTGTTATTTGATTGAGATTCATTAGGTTCTGATTTTCTGTAATTCTATGGTGTTGTAATCATTGCATTCAAGGCAAATTAGTCTACAACAAATTGAAGAAAAGGAAGTCTTGATTGAGGAACAATCAAGCAAAGGAAGTCTTGATTAAGGTGTAATCAAGCAAAGTGAAGGTTTCTTGGTTGAGAAATAATCAAGGAATTGAAGAAGTCTAAGTGGATAGAGATTCACATAGCAAGAGGGTAGAATTAGAAGATCGAGGAGGGTTGCAAAACAAGAGTGAGGAATCTCTTGGTAGCTATCAAGTGAGGAATCTTGAGAGGCTTAGCTTGTAATCAAGGATCTTTAATTCTAGTGAAGAAATCTCTCTTTGTTGAAGAGGGGACTGAATGTAGCTCTCCAGTGGGTGAGAGTAAACCAGGATAAATTTCTTGTGCAGTATCTCTTCCCTAATCTCTTTAATTTCTGCATTATTCATTGTTCTTGCATAAAAACCTAGAAAAGGGATTTTCAAATTAATTGAATCAATTAGTTAGTAATTGTACAAATTAATTTAGGAAAATCATTTTAAAACATCTGTTTAATTGTTTTAATTCTTGGGTTGAAGTATTTCTGCGTTTTGCTCTGAGTTCTTGATTGAATTGCAATTGTATTCAAAACTGGTTCAGACACTAACTGGTTAGTAAGCTTAGTAACCGGTTAGTCACTGACATTTTGGTTAAAGAAATTCTGTTTTAACCACGTTTTGTTTGAGCTTTGCGAAAATTGTTCAAGGTTGTTTTAACACATATTCAACTCCCCCTTCTAGGTGTTCTTACGTGTTCATACTATACCACTTGTATTCCAACAAAATTGTCTGATCGTTCTGAATGTTGGAGTGAGTTTATTTAAAAAGAAAAAGTATTTTGAATAAAAACGATTTTGAATTAATAAAACAAATCAAAATAGAATAATAAAAGATTTGTAATAAGTTTTAAAATCATAATAAAATCAAAACGATTTTCGAAATAAAATAAAGATTTGATTCTTAAAACCAAAAAGGAAATAATTCAAAATTAAAATCATTTTCGAATTTTATAAAATATATCAGAATCTTTTATATAAAAACAAATCAGGAAATAATAAAAATGATTCTGACACGTTTTTCAATAAATCATGAAGTAATCGATTACTTTAAGAAGGTAATCGATTATTCCTTCAAAAATAAAAATTCTTAAATACATTTGAAAAACATGTAATCGATTAGGCTAAGAATAGTTAATCGATTACATCACTCCTATTCATTGTATGATGCAACTTATGATAATCGATTACACTAATGAGTTAATCGATTACTAAGCCTTTGTTTTGCATATGATGCAACATCATGTAATCGATTACTACAAAGCTTGTAATCGATTACTAAGCCTCTGAAAAATATATGATGCAACAATTATAATCGATTACTTGACCAATGTAATCGATTACTTCCATAAGAAAGTAACTGATTAACAAAATTCACATAATCGATTACAACCTCTCTGATTTTTCTATGATGCAACAAAGTTAATCGATTACTCTAGCAAATAATCGATTACTCTCTCTTGCACACATACAAATATACAGAGTTTTGTAACATCAAGAATTTTACTAAGGTTAAATGCAGAAAACACTTTTTCATGCAAAAACACGTTTTTATTCTTCTCTCTAAAATGAAAAACTTATTGGCTTTGTAACTATTTAAAGAAACAAAAACTCCATTACCTTACATTTGATCTAAAGAGAAGGTTTCTATTCTATGCTTGCATGAGTCTTCAATCTTGAGACTTGACTTGCACTTGTGAGCTTGAACTTGAGTTGGCTTGTTATCATCAAAACATATAATTGTATTCCTTTGAAGTCCATAGAGAGTTTGAAGCATGTCTTCCAACCAGCTTGACTTCCAACATACTCTTCTAGGCAGAACGAACTCCATATGTGCAAAAAGGGCAAGTTAGTCCCGATTGGCCGTGGTAAGTTCTGCATCGCGAACTAGAAATAGTACTATCGCCCCCTATGGCAATTCGTAAACAGTGGAGAAGGACTGGAACGAGGTTATGTGCTTTATTTCAATTGTGCCAGCATTATCTTTAAGCTTGCTATTGTGTTGCAGATAGCTGTCAAGCCTGCGTGATAAAGGTTCTATACTCTTGTTTGCTTCCGACTTAGGCATGGGTGGATATGAGGAGATGTAGTCGTGTGTGCTAACCAACTTCCTCGATGATGACCATTTCCCCACATCATCGAAGGAATCGAATTGATAAGACATAATAATAAGGAATGAATATGCTTAATAGTTATGATCTTGGAATCTGTTGTAATGGATGATGATTGAGAAGCTTATGAGATGTGTAATCAAAGAAAGAGCATAATGTGATATTAAAGTTTATTAAGGCATGGAATGATATCTGTTACTGATGATGATAAAATGTTCCTTTATTGAAGTTATCTATTAGTCTATCCTTATGTTGTTATTATCTATTATATGAATACTGTTATTATATACTATTCTATTATTATGATGTTATTATCTGTTGTTATGTTATGGTTTTATCTTGATATTTGGTCTATCGTGAGACCACACCATCGACGTCATGTACGTTCGGAAAGCTGACTCTTTCCTATCTCATTGTCGTATCGGTAATGCTGATGTTGCAATGGATAGATGACCTATCGTGTAGCAATCCACATGTGGCCCCTGCAGGGGGGAGTGTGGGAAGTCACGCATGATGGTTGGATATGGAGAGGTGATTCTCGACTGGAGATTGATGATCCGAGACACATTTTGAGAGGGACTTCAATGCATGTGCATGTGGGGCAAGTTACACTCCGAGACTATCAGGATGGTGGACCAAGAGACTATCATGAGTATGGTGGACAACCAGCACCTTTAGCTGCCATATCACCCGAGCGTATGGAAGAGGGTCTGGTGCCGCACCCTGTTGTAGTGCCAGAGGAGGAGAATCCTATGAAGTGGTTGAACAAGGATGAGGTGTTGGACTTTGGAGATGGAGCTGATCATGCTGAGGATGAGATGGAGACTGATTTGAAGGAGGAGTGATGTGCCCGGAGCTTAGTTGTGGTGGTGTGATGTCTCTAGAGTTTAGGATCAGTGTCTTGATGTCGAGAATTACCTAAGCAATGAATTATTATTTATGTAACTCATCTAATTACTAATTCTTTCTTGTTTAGTACTTTTATTTTGAAGAACTTTGGTAGCAGAATCTTTTGAGAACTGTATGAGTCCTTTTGATGTAATATAATGTACTATGTTGGACTCGAAATTTAGTTATCTTATAATGATGAATGTTTTTAGAAATTCAAATAAGCAAGTAATTTAATGACAACTCGGTTTTCAGTAAAAGGTAAAGCAGTGTATCGGCAACACATTATTTTTTTTAAAAAAAATTGTCCTCATTTTTAGCACTTTAGTAAGATTTAAATGGTAATTTTCGGTAGAGAAAATCAGGTTGTTACAGATACTAGGGAATAACAAAATTTATTTAATATTGTATCTTTATAAACACAAAAATATAGAATAGAAAATCTATTTTTTTAAATAGAGTAATTGTTTCAAATTAATTTACTTTAAAATATAATTAAATTGACTTTTGTAAATAACATATTTTATGAAAATACCCAACACCTAAATGATTGATTTCCATAAACAATTATTTAATTCATTAAAACTTATAATTATACCAGGGATTAAAATTCGGGATGTTACAGACTAATAACTTAAATAATAAGCCTTACAAAAATACATTGATGCCAGCATGCACTGTTATTTTCCTCGGTTCATCAAAGCCAAGATCATCAAGGTGGGATTCACTTTTCCAATTTGGATTGATGTGATTTCATCAAAATCATAACTTGGATGGACAATCCCGAAAATTGTGAACTAAGATTCATCATTACAACTTGAGCTACATCTCATAACTTGTGGTTCTCCTTTGTGGGTAGTTAATTGTTTTTTAAACTCGTTTATTGATAATTACTAACTCATTTATGGACATTATCTAAATAATTAATATTAAATATTTTTTCCCAAATTCAGAAAATATTTTTCCATATCGTTAAATGAGCCTTATTTATTCACAATTATCTTATTGATCTTGTATTCTTTCCATTCTTTATTATCTATTTTTTTTCTAATTTTGTTCTCATTTATCTGTGTTATTTAAAAGTTTAAGAGTTAATAAATATTATTTTTTATGTTTACCCCTATTTAATAGGATATTGATTTACGTAAGTAGTGGATAAAAAGTAATGACTGCAAAAATAATTAATTATAAGGAGCTTGTAGCTTGTAGTTGTCTTAATATTTACTTAAAATTAATTAATGAATGAAATAGTTAATTAATTAATTTTTTTCATTATTTATTATTAAATATGAATTTAATTAATTACAATTTAATATTTTTATATTTTATTAATTAATTAATTAATTATCTATCTATATAATAAATAAAGAAAAAATATTAAAAAGTATTGAATTAAATAGTTAATTAATCAAATTTTTCTTTATTTATTTATAAATAATGAATTTAATTAATTATAATTTAATAATTTTTATATTTTATTAATTAATTAATTAATTATCTATATAATAAATAAAGAAAAAATTTGAAAAATTTAAAATAATAAAATGTTGCATGTCTTTTTGGTAATTTAATAACTTTTAGCTACTTCAAAAGCTAATTTTTCCAAACAACACTATTTCAAATAGTTAGTTAAACAGTTACAAGCTCCCAGCTACAAGCTCTCAGTTCCTAACTAGCTTAACAGCTACAAACTAGAAGCTCATAACTACAAGTTACAAGCTCACAACTACAAGATAGTTTTGCCGAACAAACACTATAAATAAGGATGAGTTATTAATTTATTGAAAATTAAAATAATCATTACATATATTAAAATGTGTATCTTCTTTAAATAGTAAAAAATAAAAGGATTGAAATGAGTAATATTTCTTATGAACACACACATATATATATATATATATATATATATATCTAATGGCTCACATTCAGAAATGATAAATATATAAACATATATTTCTTCAATATAACATTTGATTCAACAATTCCATGGCGTTTTTTGTTTTCCTGGTCGTTAGTTTGTTGTGCATACCAAGCTACAAAGTTGAAGCCAAAAGCAACAATCAACAACAGAGTTTCGATAGATTGCAAGAGTCCGATAAAAGCTTGGTATATAGTTTTAAATTTGTCTTCTAAAATCTATGATTGAGAATTGTTATTTCTTGATTGGCTGGATTCTAACATTTACCTCATTGTCATTTGGTTAAATATATACACAGGTAGTAGACAATGACTTTGATTGCGTTGATATCGACAAACAACCTGCTTTTGAACATCCTTTAATGAAAAATCACAAAATTCAGGTAAAGTTGTTTAAAGATATTATTTTAGGTTGGGGTCTCAATTCTTTTAAGTGACGATTTGTAAATTTTTTTATCAAGATCCGTCACTGATTGTGATGGACACTTCTTGATTTGATATTTGATGTTTTCCTGTTCATTTGATTTGTGGGAATGCTTGAAATTCCCTTATTTAAATACAAATTTGACCTTTAATTTTTGCTTTTAATTGTACCGTAACACAGCTTAGTCCAACTTTTGCAAAGGACATCAAGCAAAGTAGACCATCATATAATGGAAAAGCTTTTAAAGTTGACAGTTTTACTAAAGGATGTCCACCGCCAAAAGTTCCTATACACAAGAAGGCATTAAGGCACCATCAAATGAACACCACTAGTTCTTCGTCAAAAGTACATCCCGAAATTTTCCGAGAAAGCAAACTAGTAAGTCAACATTGTTTAGATAGTACTCCCTCCAGTCCTATAGACCCTTTTGGGGTTTTTTAAATGCTTTTGAAAATGGAAAAGGGGTCTTATAGGACCAAAATAAAAACACCAAAAAAGCCTTATACAGAGGATCGGAGAGAGTAATACATTTGACTTGGGAAATTAGGTGTTAGCTGATTTTATTATGTATTCTGTACGTAGGAACACTGCATGTTTTTTATTGTTATTTAATTCTAATGTGCATAGACATTAATCAGACCATATTTAATCCATCATGGTTTATCAGTTTATGTAATTTCATCTATAATTTATTATAATTCAAATTATATTCAATTGTTTTGAAGTTAAGAAGTTTACATGCCATTCCACGTATATTTATTGTAAATCTAATAATATGTTGTGTTATATCTATTAATTAGGTTGCTCAGCTTCTTACAAGTACCCCAAATACAATATACCGTGGAGCAAGGGCAGCTATCAGCTTGTTCAATCTATCGCTGCAAGCACATCAATATAGCTTATCCCAAATTTGGCTTGAAAGTGGTCTTGAAGATGAAACTAATGCTATACATGTTGGATTTGGTGTAAGTCAACTCACATTTAGGTTTAAGAAAGATTTTTGAAAATATTTGAGTAAAAGAAAGAAAACACTGCAACTCTTTATATGCTCTTATTTAAATCTATTTGGAAAAAAAATTGTTATTTTAATTTGACAACACCATGGTATTTGTAGTTTTCATAGTTGTGCTTATCTTTTGCTTCTTTTCTAATTTACTCTCCTTATCACTCACTTGAGATACTAGGTTCATCCAAGCTTATATGGAGACAGTCAATTGCGATTACATGGCTCTTGGACAGTAAGAAACCTAAGTTAATGTAATTTATATTTTAAAATTGATTTGATCTTAATGGTTATGCTTAATTGGAGATTTTCATGTAGGTGGATGGATATAAAAAAACCGGATGCTACAATATTGATTGCCCAGGTTTTGTGCAAGTCAATTCAAAAATTGGTCTTGGAACATATATCCCTGAACGTACATCTCTAGTTGGATCCATTGATGATATATGGGATGTTAAAACCCATGTCAAACAGGTAAAAAGACATTTATAGCACAAATATATACATTCATGTTTTTTTTAATTGTTAAATATATTCACTCATATTTTATTAACTACAGATTATAATTTCTTAAATTATTCTTAACTAAATTATGTAGTTCCTCCGGTCCTTATAACAGGTCACTTTCTGATTCTAATTATAAGTCACTTTATATTTTCTATGTATCATTTATTGTTTTTTCTCTTTTTTGTCCTTATAAAATACTTTGACTATATGTGTTTTTTTGTTGTTCATTATTAATGAATGTGAACTTTCCAAGAAAAATTGAGAGGGTAAAGTTGTAATGTTATAATATATTCTAACAAAATTAAAAAAATTAACTACTTTTTTTTAGTATGTATAATTTAGTTAAATATGTCCTATAATAAAAACAGGATGTATTATATTAAATATTGTAGCGGATCTCTAAAAGTGATCCACCACGATGTGTTTTGGTGGTTGTTGTAGCTGGCGAGGGTGACCCCGGTCCTACGTATCCTAGTGAAAAGGGAATCAAGCCACACGTAGTTCTTAAGAATAGGGTTGAGAGAACATACCTTAGCCCCCATAGCATGGCGATACTTATAGGGGAAGTTGTGTTGTGTTGCCTTATGGGCATGTTCGGCCCAGTAGGGCTGACACGGCTCTTAGAGGATAAGAAGGATGAGTTATTCACCCTTATCCTGTACTAGAGAGCTCATGTTTATCCTGTAGCGGTAGGATTTATTATTGGTCAACCCTACAAGCCCCCCAAGCTCGTATAGGCTCGAAGAGGCTGTGCTGAGCTTCTGTGGGAACATACCTGAAACCCTAGCTGAGATGAGCTATTTATAGGGTTTGGAGGAGGCTGATATGGGTCGTTCGGGCCCTGTATCAGAGCTGTGCTGAACCAGGATTCTGTGAGATAATATCGGAGGATTATGCTCTGAGAATCTGGTTAGGATCAGCTAAAGATCTCATGTCTAGGCTGTTGCGAGAATCTAGGAGAGATTTGCGGAAGGGATAAGAAGGCTCGGTGAGCCTGAGTTTATCCACAAGCCGACGGTATGTCTCGGTCCTAAAGTCCCGAGCTTGATAGATTGGGGACCGATCATAGGGCTCTGTTCCATCAAGTCCGAGCCTGGCCCTTTGGTATGCTCGGAGTCCATGAGTCCGAGCGAAGAACTTTTATGATAGGTAAACCGAGTAAAATGCCCTTAAAGGAACCCTTTGGTGAGACTCGGGTCCGTATATGGTTGGCAGACCCTACAAGCCCCCCAGCTCGTAAGACTTTGAAAGTCTGTGGCGAGGTTCTGAGAGTTTGTGGTGAGACAAAACATTGTTTGCGGCTGATAACTTTTTATTCGGAGGAGTGTCGTGGATGGTTGATTAGGACGTATAAGACTGTTCGCAGTCAAGGCCCTTAGCCATGTATCGTCATGTACTGAGTTCAAAGTCGAATTGGACTATTGTTTTTAAAGTCACGATGCTTTTAAGGAGACATCCTTTTATGCGCTTGCCATGGTGAAAGCCGAAAGGCTTGTGCCAATGTATGCTGGCACGACTCAAACTGTTATTTGAGTTCGAGGTGTGCCAAGATTATCACCAATTGGACCGTAACGTTTACGAGGGATTGCTTGTCGGAATGACAACCTTAGCCAAGGTGTATTCCTCGATCCGCGATGTATTGGGCCAGATATGAGCCGAGAGGCTAAGCCAAGCTATCGGGTCGCAATCCTCGTTTTCACTTGTAGCCTCGCCGATCTGGCCGGCTAACCGAGATCGTGGGCAAGTGCGTAAGAACATGATCCGAAGTGAGTGAGTTTAACATATGTCCTTAATAAGGAAGGTAAATTATCAATTTGTTGCCTCATGGGACGTGGTGGTCCTCTTTGGCACGACATACTAGTCCCCTACTCGGTAAAGCCTGAAAAGGCATGTGTCGAGTTCATAAAGTCTGTGAAACGCTCGGGACCAAAGTGGGCGAAGAAAGGTTAGAGTATCAAGATCAACTCTGCACACCCTCCTTTACCTAAAAAAGAAGATCGAGAAAGCTCGTAGAAGATTGTGCCGAGTATATAAGAATTGTGAGACATTTATTGTTGTTGTTCGAGGCACCCTCGGATCCCTTTTTTTTTTTTTTAGAGTCGGAGTCCGTTCCTTCCCCGAAGCAGCGAACATCGTGTTCGAGAATAGCCACTCGACCCGAAGAGTTGAAGGCTCGAATTACTTTCAAGACTCAGAGTCCATTCTATCCGCCGAGCAGTAAGTTTCATGGCCGAATAAGGTCACTCGAGTGGAAGTCATCGAAAGTTTATCGAGCTGATGAAGCGGCCGAGGATGTCGAGAAGGGAAAGAATGAAACCGAGGAGGCAAGAATAAGTAGAGAAGCCAAGGACGACCGTTTCCCTTGTCGGAACTGTTTAGTCAACTTCAATTGTTGAACCCCTCTTGAATCCGAGTAATTAGGGCGAAGGCAAGCTGATAGATCATCATAATAATAAAGCTGAAGCAAACTTTTACTCTATTGCATAACCAACCCCCCTACTCGGTAAAGCCTGAAGAGGCTTGTGCCGAGTTAAGAAGTCCTTTAAGGTGTGATAGTTGTTTTCCGCCAATTAGATCGTGTTCATCCAAGCCTCTTTGAGAGACTGTCGGATTCAGATCTGTGTAGGCGAATGCTGAGCGAAGGTTGAATATTTGCGAGTTGTGGGTGTGGACTCAACATTGCGTGGTTCCTCGGAGATGCTGGGATCCGAATTAGATCACTGGGTGTTGGCACTGCGGACCGTTCTAGTAAATAGGTAAGGTCGCGATGTTGCGCAAACCAAGGAAAAATTGATCGGCAACCGGTGTGAAGGACTTGAATTAAGTTGGGTCGTCATACTCGGACTCGAATTAACATAGGTCATCATGCTCGGCAGATCCGATCGTTATGTTTGTACCTTTTTATGATGCATGAAAACAACGATTAGAATATCAAGTAATAGATGATATGTAAATTCACTGTTAATTACGATTATTATCTAAGATAACACATGTCATGTGGTAAGTGATTCAATAGTAATGAATATGACAGTTAAACCATAATATTAATGGGGTAATGAGAAAGATCCTTCCCTGTCAGTCTTCGTGTTTAGACTATTTCTGAATGTTGATATGCCCGACACCCTCTTGGCAATGAGGCATTTCCTCTTTTATCACTAGAATGTGTGGTTAGCCGGTATTCCTCACCCTTTTTCTTCCAAAACCCCTATACGCCATTATGGACGAATCACTGTGTAGCACTCGTGTGAGCAACGCTGGATCCCAAGGAGGGATGTTAACAAGGATGTCTTTTAGCTGTAAGTAACCGTGAGAGGCAAGGGTGTCATGGCAGAGGGTGCGAGGATGTGGCAGGCTTTGGCATGTTGAAGACACTGTAATATTAGACGCCAATAGTGACTGAGCAGTTTAGCACCAATTAATTTGAGGATATCTTTTGGCGGTCGGAAGCTTGAAATGAGCCTTGTTTAAAAAGGTCAATACTCGAAATGGGCCTTTTAGAGAAGCGGGCCATCATACTCGTACCTCTCATATGTAAACAAAATTAATAATTGGTAATCGTCGTTAAATTGACAATTTATAGCAATCAAACAACAATAATGACAATTGTTGGGGATTAAACACTCGTAAATCATTCAAGATTGTCTACGAAGAGTAGTATGATTTTAAATATATCGCGCATTATAAAAATAAAAAGGATTATGTTAATATTCGTAAATAATAGCTAATGACATTTATTGTCAAGAATATTTTGCATCATGTCATGGAGAAATAAAATGATCATATGCTATCAAATATAAGTGGCATATGATATATATTTTGTAGATAATTATAAATCATGATCAAATCAAGATACTCATGTAAATGAGTCGTAATTATGTTGAACCAAAACATGTAATCAAATAGTAGCATCATGATATAAATGATGAAAATAAAAAGGTTACTTCCCTGTATTCGAGGAAAGCGTTCGTCTTGCTTTGCTGATGGGTGGCTCATTATTTGATTGAATATTATTTAGGCCTGTATCAATGTTAAGCCTGTCTTTATTTTGGTTTATTTTGTTTGGGCCTGTTTCAGTTAAGCCCGTATAGTCTTCTTTTTTATTTTTAATTTGGACCTGAATAAGCCCGTTTTTTTAGATTGGGCCCTTGGCCCATTTTGCACTTGAAACCCTTAGGGTTCCCTGCTCATTAAGCAGCAGCTGCTGCCTACTGCTAACGTAGCGGCGGCGGCAGTTCGATGTACGGCGGAAACGGGGAGGTGGCGACGGAGACGTGGCGGTGAAGAGAGCGGTGAGGAGGGCTGGGAATGGTGAGTGAGCCATGGCCACTGGTTTTGCAGCACGCGGCGGCGGTGACAACATCCCTGTTCAATCTTGGACCTCGGCACCGGCGGTGAGCATCGCGAGCACCCATGTTCTTCTCTGCAACTCACGAAACCGTGAAAGAGGTTGCGGATCTCTTCTTCGCATCTTCTTCTTCACGACGGTGAGCTTGAGGTTGTTGGTTGGTGGCCCTCGCTGCTTCTGTCCATGACGGCGGCGGTGATGTTGGAGTAGGAGTATGGTGGTGATGATGGGAGACGCAACGGTCCTTGGTGACGAAGAACACCGCGATCTACCATGGTTGTCCCGAAGCGCGAGGCGGTGGTCCACACATATCTGGATGGCGCGGTAAGAGTGAAACCGGGAGGGACGGTGGCGCAGCGGAGTCGGTGACGGTTGATGCGGTGGTGGCTTTGCCTTTTGATGGTTCAGTGACCTTGAGCGAGTGAGAAGCCTTGACCCGTTGAGCATGCGACCGAGGTAAGTGGGTTGTTGCGTTGCTCGCAGATCGGAGCGGTGGATGCTGCTGTACACGGGCCGCCTTGGGTGTTGCTGCCACCGTGGCTCTTGTGTCCCCGCCACACCCTATGCTTGTTTGCTGTTGATGCTTCAAGTTTCACTCGCATGAAACAAAATTGAAGATAAAGTCAATATTATGATAATAAGTTACCAGTATGTTAAATTGATGCACAATGTCCAGTTATCAGTATGTTAAATCGATGCACAATGTCCACGGAATTCTTGATGCCATGAACTCCAAAAATTATTTCTTAATTTTCTATGGACCGAATTAGAAACACGGATCTGATGAATTACGACCTTTTAAGACTGGATTTGTTTTAGCATACTTAAATCTCATGATTGTTATCTATGCCACCGAATAAAACATGTAAATAATGAGAATAAAGATTTCTTCCCTGTTCTTGTGAGACCATTGAATACTTGAAATTGAATACGCTAATGTATGATCCAAAGTCTGTCACGGTGCTTCGGGTTGGAGTTCCTTGTCCTTTCGTCAAGGTAGTTGGTTGGTAGGATTTTGATCAATACGTTGGTGCAAGCATGAAAATATATTATTATTATTATTTTTTTTTTTAATTGTGGATGGGAATCGAAGTTTAACGATTCCCACAGACGGCGCCAATGTAGCGGATCTCTAAAAGTGATCCACCACGATGTGTTTTGGTGGTTGTTGTAGCTGGCGAGGGTGACCCCGGTCCTACGTATCCCTAGTGAAAAGGGAATCAAGCCACACGTAGTTCTTAAGAATAGGGTTGAGAGAACATACCTTAGCCCCCATAGCATGGCGATACTTATAGGGGAAGTTGTGTTGTGTTGCCTTATGGGCCTGTTCGGCCCAGTAGGGCTGACACGGCTCTTAGAGGATAAGAAGGATGAGTTATTCACCCTTATCCTGTACTAGAGAGCTCATGTTTATCCTGTAGCGGTAGGATTTATTATTGGTTAACCCTACAATGTTTTAGGGTTTGTTTGCGAATTAAATTTTCAAGGGCTAAAAAAGAAATAAAAGTTCTTGAGAACCATGAGATGCACTCGTGAAAGGGTTGTCACAAAACTCCCTTTTCCTTCAAACAAACTCATAAACAATCCCTTCAATAATTCTATTTCAATCCGTTTATGTAGTACACTAAATTAAAAAAAAGAGTTTAAAATATATTATTTTTCTTCCCTAACCTATGATCGGTTAATGTATGTCTTGTGCTAAAAACTTATTTGGTTACTATGTTAATTTTTTAATAATGTGTAGGATAAATCAACGGGCAATTGGTGGCTTTATACTACTAATCCTGATGTACTTGTAATTGGGTATTGGCCAAATGAGATATTCACTCACTTAAAAGAAGGAGCTCTTCGGGTTTATTTCGGAGGTGAAACCTATACTCCGCTTGATATGGACAGTCCCCCAATGGATAGTGGGAGATATCCTAAGCAAGGACTTGGCAGCTCAGCTTTCATGTCAGTTCTTGGAATCGTGGATTCAGATTATAATGAAAATGACATAAATCTTGACGTCATGAGGGCATTTGTTTCTCGAGATTGTTATGACTTGGATCACATTGGATACTGGAATGTACAGTTTGGACATGCTTTTCTTTTTGGTGGACCTGGTGGCAAATGCGATGAATGATTATATCGCAAACTTTATTTAATTAATAAATTTGTAAGCCCTCATGTGCTAATATGAAATAAATAACTCAATCTTCAATCTACACCTGTGTAACTTTTTCCCAAAATCAATTTTTCAACAACTATTACAAAAATACATTGATGCCACCATGCACTGTTATTTTCCACGGTTCATCAAAGCCAAGATTATCAAGGTGGGATTCACTTTTCCAATTTGGCTTGATGTGATTTCATCAAAATCATAACTTGGACCGACAACCCCAAAAATTGTGAACTAAGATTCATCATTACAGCTTGAGCTACATCTCATAACTTGTGGTTCTCCTTTGTGGGTAGTTAATTGTTTTTTAAACTTGTTTATTGATAATTACTAACTCATTTATGGACATTATCTAAATAATTAATATTAAATATTTTTTTCTAAAATTCAGAAAATATTTTTCCTTATCGTTAAATGAGTCTTATTTATTCATAATTATCTTATTGATCTTGTATTCTTTCCATCCTTTATTATCTGTTTTTTTTATTTTGTTCTCATTTATCTGTCTTATTTAAAAGTTTAAGAGTTAATAAATATTATTTTTCATGTTTACTCCAATCTAATAGAGTATTGATTTACCTAAGTAGCAAATGGAGTAATATGTCAGATTAGTCGTTGACTTTGTAAGCGTTGGTCAAGTTAATCCCCGACTTTATCAAAATAGCAATTTAGTCCCTGAGATTTCATTTTATTTCACACACCCCTATCTTTATCCCATTTTAAAGGAAATACACCCCTGCGATAATGACGGCATGGATTAACTTGATCGACGTTCTTCTATCTCAGGGACTAAATTGCTATTTCGATAAAGTCAGGGACTAACTTGACCTGCGCTTACAAAGTCAGGGACTAATCTGACGTATTACTCGAATAAAAAACAATGATTACAAAAATAATTAATTATAAGGAGCTTGTAGCTTGTAGCTGTCTTAATATTTACTTATAATTAATTAATGAATTAAATAGTTCATTAATCAAATTTTTTTATTTATTTATTATTAAATAATGAATTTTATTAATTATAATTTAATAATTTTTATATTTTATTAATTTATTAATTAATTAATTATCTATACAATAAAGAAAGAAATTTTTTTAGAAAAAGTAATGAATTAAATAGTTAATTAATCAAATTTTTTCTTTATTTATTATTAAATAATGAATTTAATTAATTATAATTTAATAATTTTTATATTTAATTCATTCATTCATTAATTAACTATCCATATAAGAAATAAATAAAAAATTATTAAAAAGTAATGAACTAAATAGTTTTAATCAAATTTTTTTCTTTATTTATTATAAAATGATGAATTTAATTAATTAATTAATTAACTATCTATATAATAAATAAAGAAAAATTTAAAATAATAAAATGTTGCATGTCCTTTTTGGTAATTTAATAAATTTTAGCTACTTCAAAAGCTAATTTTGCCGAACAACATTAATTCAAATAATCAGCTAAACAACTATAAGCTCTCAGCTACAAGTTCTCAGCTCCTAGCTAGCTTAACAACTACAAACTAGTTTTGCCGAACAAACCCTATAAACCAGGATGAGTTATTAATTTATTGAAAATTAAAATAATCATTACATATCTTAAAATTTGTATCTTTTTTAAATGGTAAAAAATAAAAGGATTGAAAGGAGTAATATTTCTTATGAACACACACATATAATGGCTCACATTCAGAAATGATAAATATATAGACATATATTCCTTGAATATAACATTTGAAACAACAATTCCATGGCGTTTTTTCTTTTCCAGGTTGTTAGTTTGTTGAGCATACCAAACTACAAAGTTGAAGCCAAAAGCAACGGTCAACAATAGAGTTTCGATATATTGCAAGAGTCCGATAAAATTAATCCTTGGTAAATAGTTTTAAATTTATCTTCTAAAATCTATGATTGAGAATTGTTATTTTTTGATTGGCCGGATTTTAACATTTACCTCATTGTCATTTGGTTAAATATATACACAAATAGTAGACAATGACTTTGATTGCGTTGATATGGACAAACAACCTGCTTTTGAACAACCTTTAATGAAAAATCACAAAATTCAGGTAAAGTTTTTTAAAGATATTGTTTTAGGTTGAGGTTGTAACATCCCAAATTTTATTCTGAGCTTAGTTCGATTAAAGTCGAGTTAGATCTGAGGATGATCAGAAGAGTGAGCTAGAATTTAGTGAAATAGTTGGGAAGCCTTAGTAAAGTGTGAGAGTTCAAGTATAGTAGATCGGACCTCGGTCCGACCTAGCTCATTTTAACCGATCAACGAGCGACGTTCGGGGTCGCAGACCCCATCCTAACCGACATAAGCCGAGCAGCGAATATCAGACTATCAAGTTACCCCGTAAACTTGTGCTGAGCTCGAATCACCGTACCAAGCTAGGAGCGAGGACTTATGTAGCGAACATGCTTCCGAGCCGACCAACTAGCACAAGAGCTCATGATAACCGAGCATGTAGCACTGAGTCCATGGGAACCGAGCATTTAGCACTGAACTCATGAGAACCGACCTCATTTGGTGTTATACCCCTTGGCAGCGATCAGCCGACCACATCGAGTCGCTTCGCGTCAGCCGATCTTATGTAGTAACCAGCCTTCTCGAGTTTAAAGGACTGAGGACCGACCGCCAAGAGGCCACACCGACCTTGCATCGATGTCAAGGCATCTTGGCCTCCACTCGCCGAGCATTGCGCTTTACCTGTCTCGTTCTGGGAGGGTTCTTCCCAGAACTTGAGCACCCGGATCCTAACACAGTCCGCTCAACCCCAGTACGATCGGTTTGATCATACGTCGACCAACAACACTTAGTTTATGAGCACCGACCACGATCTGGTCGGATTTATACCACACCAAGCTAGGTACTCCTGAGTGAATTATAGGTTAATTGGGATCATGGCCGAGCACCAGAGCCAAGACAGATGACTCTCACAATGTTTTCCGCGCCTAGGCGCACCATTCTCCTCGCCCAGGCGCACGCGTCAGACTTGGGTCCCTCTCAACCACTCATTCTTAAAGCTTCTCAAGGAAGCTTTCATTCTCCACCACATGTTACAAAGCTTCTAGGAGAAGCCTCTTTTGTGGACCACACGATTATTTCCAAAGGCAAATAAAAGCAAGATTTTATAGTTCACTCATTCCCTCCTCTTCGTACTTCTTCTTCTTCGACTCTCTTCTCTTTCTCAAGCTCTAGAAGCCCGTTAGCTTATCTTCCTCCAGTATCGTCCTCCACGCTAAACCAAGCACCTAGATCACAAAACCATCATCATTATCCTCATTCACGACTTTCTCGACCTCTTGACCGTCTCTCCTGAGTTTTTAAGTTCCATGACCATGGAGGCATACACTCTCTCACGCCTCCCTCTTAAGAACCCTTAATAGAGAAGCTACTTCCACCATTCCAATACTCTCTAGGCAAAATACCAACACACTCGACAGCTACACTTTTGGGATTTCAAAGGAGATTCAAGGGTTTAAGGTTCTAAGGAGAAAGGGCAAAGGAGTAAGGCTAGGGTTTGTTGGTTGTTACCTATCTCTTCATAGAGGTAAGAATGGGGGTGTTACCTTTATTTGGGGCATGATTTCTAGGGTGATTATAGTGGTGGCTAAGTATAGGAAAGAGTAGATAGAATAATGAACATTAGGATAATTGATGTTAATAATAAGTTGATAGTGAAAATATGGGAAATGAACTCAAATATGAAATTATGAGCATTTAATATGTGTGTCTGTGATGTTTGAATGTTTGGACTGGTGATGGTGTAGATAAATGACTAGGGCTTAAGTTAAGCATAAAATCATGAAAATAAATACAAATATATTGTTATGAAATTATGAGTATATAATCTGTGAGCTTGTACTATTTGAATGAGTATGTTGGTGATGAGTTTGGGAATAATTAAAGATGAGAATGATGCAAAGAAAACAATAATATGAGATTAAATATATTAAGTCTTGGCGCTGAATAATGATTCGATTGGGTGACACGCCCCATTAGGTGAAAATGTTCTATTAGGTGCAAATGTCCCAGTAGGTGCAAATGTCTTGTTAGGTGCACATGTCCCATCAGGTAAAAATGTCCCATTAGGTGAAAAAGGTCCCGTTAGGTGTAGAATGTGTCACCACGGATCATTAGGAACGATTGAAAAGGGGTTAAATAACAAGAATGGCTAGAGTTCATGAGAGAATTAAGTGGCTAAAGAAACTAAAAGAAAATGAAATGTCCTAACGGGTATTAAATGTCCTAACGGGTATTAAATGTCCTAATGGGTGTGGAAATGTCTTGATAGGTGACCGAATGTCCTAGCAGGTGAAAATGTCCTATTGGGTGTAAATGTCCTAACAGGTGGAAATGTCCTAATGGGGTGTGATTTGGGTCCAATATATGATGTTTTGAGTATGATTTAGACTCCCTTTTATAATGGATTTGGCTTGTTTCTCTTGTAAATTTAGGACTTTTTGTATAGTTTTTAGGAAGTTAGGTAGTTTAGAATCCTTTGTGCGTTTTGATCCGTTTTGTGTATGCTTCAGGTACTTTCAGAGCTTAATTGAAGAAAATAATTATGGAGCCTGAAAGAGGACGAAAAGACCTTGAAAATGGCGCAAGAACGGAGCGAAACAGAGTCAGAGCAGGGCTGGCACGCCCAGGCACCCAAGCCTCCATGCCCAGGCGTGCAACCCCTGGTCAGCATGCATCAAATCAGTCCTGTGCGCCCAGGCGTGTGGCTCTGGGCGCCCAAGCGCGCGATGCTCGAGAAAGCCCAATTGGGCTGATTTCTGATCAGTTTTGCTTCCTATCAATTGGGATTAGTTTTAGACTTTAAATATAGGTTTTAGCATTAGGTTTGGTAGACTTTTCAGAGCCAAATAAGAGATTAGAATAGAATTAGGATTAGAGAAGAGAGGTTGTTATGCAATTGAGAGCAAGGAGGCAAGGCACAAGGATTGAAGATTGGAAGATTGAAGATCTCTTAGGGGTAATCTGATTATTGTCTATGATTATTAGTTTTTCCCATTCCTTGTATTTCTTCGCCCAATATGTATAATTGAACCTCTTGTTAGGAATAGGGTGGATTTGTATGGATCTTAATTTGGTTGTTTATTCATGAATTAATGTTTTTCCTTTCAAATCAATTGCTTGGTTGTGTTTTAATTACAATTCATAGAATTGATCACTTTATGTTTTGCTTTGGTAATCTAAACCTTAATTGGAAAATTAGGATTAAGATTAGGCCTTTCGACCAAACAATATAATTATTCAACTTGTAGGAATACTTTTGGGTAATTGTATAACTCTTATAAATTAGAACTCACTTAAGGGATTAAGTATATAATCTGTGACCAAACAATATAATTATTCAACTTGAAGGAATACTTTTGGGTAATTGTATAACTCTTATATACACATGAGAGATACACAGTGAGATTGAGAGTGTTCATTAGTTCTGGTTCTTTTGGAGTTTGTTTTTCTAACCAGTTTTTGATGAAGTTAATGCTTGTGAATAAAAGTGTCTGAGTCAGTCTGAAGTCTTAGGTTAGGTGTTTGCATATTAACTTAGAAAATTGGTTTTGTGTTCTAGATTTTTTATTTTACTTTTGCCTGGTGTTGGAAGTCAAGCTGGTTGGAAGGCATGCTTCAAACTCTCTATGGACTTCAAAGGAATAAATTTATATGTTTTGATGATAACAAGCCAACTCAAGTTCAAACTCACAAGTGCAAGCCAAGTCTCAAGATTGAAGTCTCAAGCAAGCATAGAATAGAAACCTTCTTTTTAGATCAAATGTAAGGTAATGGAGTTTTTTTGTTTCTTTAAGAGTTACAAAGCCAATAAGTTTTTCATTTTAGAGAGAAGAAGAAAAACGTGTTTTTTGCATGAAAAAATGTTTTCTGCATTTAACCTTAGTAAAATTCTTGATGTTACAAAACTCTTTATATTTGTATGTTTGCAAAAGAGAATAATCGATTATTTGGTAAAGTAATCGATTAACTTTGTTGCATCATAGAAAAATCAGAGAGGCTGTAATCGATTAAGTGAATTTTGTTAATCAGTTACTTTCTTATGGAAGTAATCGATTACATTGGTCAAGTAATCGATTATAATTGTTGCATCATATATTTTTCAGAGGCTTTGTAATCGATTACAAGTTTTGCAGTAATCGGTTACATGATGTTGCATCATATGCAAAACAGAGGCTTAGTAATCGATTAACTTATGAGTGTAATCGATTATCATAGTTGCATCATACAATGAACAGGAGTGATGTAATCGATTAACTATTCTTAGCCTAATCGATTACATGTTTTTCAAATGTTTTAAGAATTTCTATTTTTGTAGAAGTAATCGATTATTGCTTCTATGTAATCGATTATTTCTTGATTTATTGAAAAACGTGTCAGAATCATTTTTATTATTTCCTGATTTGTTTTTATATAAAAGATTCTGATATATTTTATAAAATTCGAAAATGATTTTAAATTTGAATTATTTCCTTTTTGGTTTTAAGAATCAAATCTTTATTTTATTTAGAAATCGTTTTGATTTTATTTTGATTTTAAAACTTATTACAATATTTTATTATTCTATTTTGATTTGTTTTATTAATTCAAAATCGTTTTTGATTCAAAATACTTTTTATTTTTAAAAGGATCACTCCAACATTTTTCACGATCAGAACCTTTTTCATTTCATTCATTCTTTTGCTCTGCACGTTTTCTCTCTTCTTCTTCTCAAGTCTTCTGCTTTTCATCGTTCATACTTTTTGAAGAACAAATCCTTATTGGCTGAATAACTTCTAGAGAAACTTCTACTTCACTATCATAGAACATATTGTTGTATCTGTGTTTTGAGAACACACAAAGCTATTGTAATCACAATCATATTCGTTCTAAACCTTAGTGATTAGGGAGAGAATCCCTTAGTGGACGTTTGATATGTCGTAGGGCGAGGAACCCTGCTGTGTGATTGAGGCCCCTAGCGAACGGAGGTTCCTAGTAGTGTGCGGGGTGCTCTTGGTTGTAATAGGGTGCGACTCTATTGCTTGGTTATAAGAACTCTCAGGCGGGTCGCTTGGGGACTGGACTAGGCCTTTCGACGGGATGGCTGAACAAGTATAAAATTCACCGGTGCAAGCTTTTCTTACCCTTATCTCTTTTAATTTCCGCATATTTATTTTGTTTACGTTTCCGCGCTACTCGATTCGATTATATTTTATTATTTCTCTTGTTTTCGCGATCCATTACGAACGTTTAATCTCTCCATCTCAAAACAATTTTTAATTTGGTACGAATTTTTCAATACATAATAAAACTCGATTCACTCCCCCTCTCGAGATTTTGAGGCCAAAACCAACAATTGGCATCAGAGCTAGTCTCTTCTGTTAAGACTTAACCGTCTCAAGAGTATGGCTTCAAACTCTCTGTTTGGAGGTGAAGGGAGTTCTATTAACCGTCCTCCCATGTTTGATGGGGTAGGGTACGCGTATTGGAAAGCCGGTATGAAAATTTTTATTGAAGGAGTAGGATTAAAAGTTTGGGATGCTGTCGTTAATGGTCCCTATGTTCCCACCTATGTGGTTAATGGTAACACCGTCGAAAAGCCTATGGCTGAGTGGACGGAGTAGGAGGAACGTAGAGTCCAATACGACTTGAAAGCGAAAAATATTATAACATCTGCTTTGAGCTATGATGAGTTTTTCAGGATTTCAACATGTGAGACAGCACAACAAATGTGGGATACTCTCGAAGTCACGCATGAAGGAACAACGGAAGTAAAGAGGTCAAGAATCAATACATTGACTGGTGAATATGAACTGTTCAGAATGAAAGATGGAGAATCAATTCAAGAGATCCAAAAACGCTTCACAATGATCGTAAATCAACTGACAACATTGGGGAAGAAATTCACCAATGAGGATCTCATCAACAAAGTTCTAAGGTATTTGGGAAGAGATTGGCAACCCAAGGTGACGGCAATCGCTGAATCAAGAAATCTCTCAACAATGACGCTGGCAACTCTGTTTGGAAAATTACAAGAACATGAAAGTGAACTGAAGAGATTGGCTCAGCATGAAGAAGAGAACAAAAAAGTTAAAAGCTTGGCATTCAAGGCTGAAGCACCTGCACCAGATAGTGACTCGGACAAAGAATTGCTAAATGATGAACACATGGGTCTATTGGTGAAGAAGTTCGGGAAATTTTTGAGGAAGAAGAATTTCAACCGAAGAGACAACAATAAAAGTGGAGGCTCAACCATCACATGTCATGAGTGTGGCAAGCCTGGTCACATTCGAGCAGATTGCTATCAATTGAAAAAGAAAGAGAATTCGGAAAAAGGCACCTCAAGTTCAAAGAAGGGAAAGCAAGCATACTTGATGGATCACGACAATGAGGTAAATACTGAACTTAACTTTTCTTATGATGAATTACAAGAAGCATTTGAAGAGTTACATGAGGAATCGATGAGGTTATCCTTATTGGTTTCTCTAGAAAAGAAAAATTCAGCTTCGATTTTAGAAAAGAATAAAGAGCTTACAAAAGAAAATGATTTTTTGAAAAATCAAAATAAGGAGCTGAATTTGACTTTAAAAAATTCTTCAAACACTTCGAGTAATGACATTAAACTTAAAGCTAGTTCTTCTTCTTGTAAATTCTACAAGGACCTAGTTAAAGAAATTGAAGATTTAAAAGAAACTCTTGCTAAATTTACAAAAGTAGAAATACTTTAAATTTAATGTTAGGTAGGCAAAAATGTTTCTTTAATAGAGAGGGTTTAGGATATCAACCCGGTAGACATCAAAAGAAACTTAGTACCATTTTTGTCCCTGCCAGTAATCATAAGAAACCTCTTATTATATGTCATATTTGTGGTAAAAAAGGCCATGGTGCACATGAATGCATACACCGAAAAGTGAAGTTCGTTAAACCGAACAATGAAGCTAGAAGGTGGCATGACTTGAACTATGGCTATAATAACGCTCAAGGACCCAAAAAGATATGGGTACCTAAAAAGAAACCTTGAATTCTTTGATTGTAGGTTACTCCGGAAGGAAGGAAGTCTTCGTGGTACTTGGACAGCGGATGCTCAAAACATATGACTGGAGATAAATCTAAATTTTCGCATCTCGTGCCTAAGGATCAAGGACATGTGACCTTCGGAGATAACAATCAAGGAAAGATCATCGGAATCGGTAAAATTGGTACACCTCCTAACCCTTGCATCGAAAATGTTTTACATGTTGAGGGCCTAAAGCACAATTTGCTAAGTATTAGTCAATTGTGTGATAAGGGCAATAGGGTTATATTTGATTCTGATAGATGTATTATCGAGGGAAAAATTGATAATCTTATTAAGCTAATTGCTCGCAGGATAAACAATGTTTATATTATTGATTTTGATTCAATTCCCGCAAATGATGCGAAATGTTTATTATCTAAAGAGGATGAATCGTGGCTGTGGCATCGTAGAATAGGTCACATCCACATGGCTCATTTAAATAAAATTTCTTCTAAAAACTTAGTAGTTGGTTTGCCAAAGCAAAATTTTTCTTTTTCTGAAAAATGTGATCCTTGTTCAAAATCAAAACTCACAAGGGTCAATTTTCCTTCTAAAAACCTTGTTTCAACTCAAAGGCCTTTGGAACTTTTACATATGGATCTTTTTGGACCGTGTCAAACTAAAAGCTTTGGTGGCAACTATTATTGTTTGGTTATTGTGGATGACTATTCTAGGTATACATGGACGCTTTTTATTACTCATAAAAATGACGCATTTCATGAATTTTAAAAGCTAGCCAAAATTATTCAAAACCAATTGCATTTGAGCATTGCATCCATTAGAACTGATCATGGTGGAGAATTTGAAAATCATAGTTTTGAAAAGTTTTGCGAAAAACATGGAATTAAGCATTATTTTTCAGCTCCAAGAACTCCAGAGCAAAATGGGGTTGTGGAGAGGAAAAATCGTTCATTAAAAGAGCTTGCTAGAACAATGCTTAATGACATGAAATTGCCTGCATATTTTTGGGCCGATGCAGTGAGTACAGCTTGTTATGTTATGAACCGTGTTTTGATTAGGCCTATTTTAAAGAAAACCCCTTATGAGCTGTACAAGGGGAGAAAACCTAATATTTCCCATCTTCGAGTTTTTGGGTGTAAATGTTTTGTGCATAATAATGGTAGAGAAAATCTAGGATCTTTTGAGGCTAGAGCTGATGAGGGTATATTTCTTGGTTATTCTGCATCGAGCAAAGCATATAGGATATACAATAAATCCCGTAATACTATTGAAGAATATATTCATGTATCATTTGATGAATCCGATCCCAGAAGGTTGGGAAAGGTATCTGTTAATGACATTTCAGGTATTCTTGGAGATTTATTTATTGATGAGGATGAGGAGCTAAATGCTAAAACGAAGGATCATTCCGAAAGCAATGGAAATTCAGTTGAAAATGTTGAGGAGAAAACTCAAGAACAATCAATAGAACTCAACGCTGATTTGCCTAAGGAGTGGAGAACATCGAGGCACCATCCTATAGATCAGATTATTGGGGATATCTCAAAAGGTGTAAGTACTCGCAACTCTATTAGCAATCTATGTAACTTCTTTGCATTTGTTTCTCAAGTAGAGCCAAAGAATTATTCTGAGGCTATGCTTGATGAGCATTGGCTTTTGGCAATGCAAGAGGAATTAAACTAGTTCGAAAGAAATCAGGTGTGGGAACTTGTTCCTAGGCCTGAGTCTCATCCGATTATTGGAACTAAGTGGATTTATAAAAATAAATTTGATGAGGCTGGTTTAATTGTTCGAAACAAATCTAGGCTAGTTGCACAAGGTTACAACCAGGAAGAGGGGATAGATTATGAGGAGACATTTGCCCCTGTTGCTCGGTTGGAAGCCATTAGACTGCTATTAGCATTTGCATGTATATTAGATTTTAAATTATATCAAATGGACGTAAAGAGTGCCTTTCTTAATGGTTTTATTAATGAAGAAGTTTATGTGTGTCAACCTCCTGGCTTTGAAAGTTATGAACACCCTGATTATGTTTATAAATTAAAAAAGGCTTTGTACGGTTTAAAACAAGCTCCTAGAGCGTGGTACGACCGTCTTAGCAAATTTTTATTGGAAAATAACTTTGAAAGAGGGAAGGTTGATAACACACTTTTTATCAAAAAGAAAGGAAAGGACATTCTTTTAGTTCAGATTTATGTAGATGATATTATATTCGGTGCTACTAATGAAATCCTTTGCAAGGAATTTTCTAGTATGATGCAGGAAGAGTTAGAAATGTCTATGATGGGCAAGCTGAACTTTTTCCTGGGATTACAAATAAAGCAAGCGAAGGACGGAATCTTCATTAGTCAAACAAAATACTGCAAAGAATTATTGAAAAGATTTGGCATGGATAAGGCCAAGGCAGTTGCAACACCGATAAGCACATCATGTTACTTGGACAAAGACGAAGGAGGTAAATCCGTAGAAATAACAAAGTATCGAGGTATTATCGGATCCCTTCTCTATTTAATGGCAAGTAGGTCGGATATCATGTTTAGTGTGTGTCTTTGTGCTCGGTTCCAGTCGAATCCAAAAGAAACGCACATGGTTGCTGCCAAGCGTATAATGAAATATCTGTCTGGCACAACTGATATGGGTTTGTGGTACCCCAAAGGTTCATCTTGTAATCTTGTTGGGTATTATGATTCTGACTTTGCTGGTTGCAAAGTAGATAGAAAAAGCACTAGCGGCACTTGTCATCTTCTTGGCAATTCATTGGTATCATGGGCTAGTAAGAAACAGTCTAGTGTTGCCCTATCTACAGCTGAGGCTGAATATGTAGCCGCAGGTAGTAGTTGCGCTCAGATTTTATGGTTAAAACAGCAACTCCTAGACTTTGGTGTAAGTCTAGATCACATTCCTATTAAATGTGATAATACCAGTGCTATTTCTATTACCAAAAACCCAGTGCAACATTCTCGCACGAAGCATATCGAGATTCGACACCATTTTATTCGTCATCATATTCAGAAGGGTGACTGCATTATAGAGTATGTTGATACTTCGCGGCAGTTAGCTGATATCTTTACGAAACCGCTTCCAAAAGAAAATTTCTTTTTTATTCGTAGAGAAATTGGTTTAACTTCTACCTCTCACCTCTTTTGAATATGTGAATCTTTTATCTCTCATGTTATTATTGACGCATCTACTCAGTGTTTCAGGGGGAGATTGCACATCTTTTTGATGATTACAAAAGGGGGAGAGAGATTCTGATATTGGCTAATTTTTGTTGGCTAATACATTCAGGGGGAGAAAATATAATCCATTATTCTGGAAGGATGCTTGGATCAAAATGATATATTTTTAAGCATTCATACAGGGGGAGATGAAATAATCCATTATTTTTCCTGTATTTAATAATTCTAAGAAAGGTTTTATTATTATATATCTATTTCTGCTTGTATAACACTTGTGATGCAGATAATAAAGAGCATATCAGAATGGTTGTTTGTCATCATAAAAAAGGGGGAGTGTTGGAAGTCAAGCTGGTTGGAAGGCATGCTTCAAACTCTCTATGGACTTCAAAGGAATACATTTATATGTTTTGATGATAACAAGCCAACTCAAGTTCAAGCTCACAAGTGCAAGCCAAGTCTCAAGATTGAAGGCTCAAGCAAGCATAGAATAGAAACCTTCTTTTTAGATCAAATGTAAGGTAATGGAGTTTTTTGTTTCTTTAAGAGTTACAAAGCCAATAAGTTTTTCATTTTAGAGAGAAGAAGAAAAACGTGTTTTTTGCATGAAAAAATGTTTTCTGCATTTAACCTTAGTAAAATTCTTGATGTTACAAAACTCTGTATATTTGTATGTGTGCAAAAGAGAGTAATCGATTATTTGGTAAAGTAATCGATTAACTTTGTTGCATCATAGAAAAATCAGAGAGGCTGTAATCGATTAAGTGAATTTTGTTAATCAGTTACTTTCTTATGGAAGTAATCGATTACATTGGTCAAGTAATCGATTATAATTGTTGCATCATATATTTTTCAGAGGCTTTGTAATCGATTACAAGTTTTGCAGTAATCGGTTACATGATGTTGCATCATATGCAAAACAGAGGCTTAATAATCGATTAACTTATGAGTGTAATCGATTATCATAGTTGCATCATACAATGCACAAGAGTGATGTAATCGATTAACTATTCTTAGCCTAATCGATTACATGTTTTTCAAATGTTTTAAGAATTTCTATTTTTGTAGAAGTAATCGATTATTGCTTCTATGTAATCGATTATTTCTTGATTTATTGAAAAACGTGTCAGAATCATTTTTATTATTTCCTGATCTGTTTTTATATAAAAGATTCTGATATATTTTATAAAATTCGAAAATGATTTTAAATTTGAATTATTTCCTTTTTGGTTTTAAGAATCAAATCTTTATTTTATTTAGAAAATCGTTTTGATTTTATTTTGATTTTAAAACTTATTACAAATCTTTTATTATTCTATTTTGATTTGTTTTATTAATTCAAAATCGTTTTTGATTCGAAATACTTTTTATTTTTAAAAGGATCACTCCAACATTTTTCACGATCAGAACCTTTTTTCATTTCATTCATTCTTTTGCTCTGCACGTTTTCTCTCTTGTTCTTCTCAAGTCTTTTGCTTTTCATCGTTCATACTTTTTGAAGAACAAATCCTTATTGGCTGAATAACTTCTAGAGAAACTTCTACTTCACTATCATAGAACATATTGTTGTATCTGTATTTTGAGAACACACAAAGCTATTGTAATCACAATCATATTCGTTCTAAACCTTAGTGATTAGGGATAGAATCCCTTAGTGGACGTTTGATATGTCGTAGGGCGAGGAACCCTGCTGTGTGATTGAGGCCCCTAGCGAACGGAGGTTCCTAGTAGTGTGCGGGGTGCTCTTGGTTGTAATAGGGTGCGGCTCTATTGCTTGGTTATAAGAACTCTCAGGCGGGTCGCTTGGGGACTGGACTAGGCCTTTCGACGGGAAGGCTGAACCAGTATAAAATTCACCGGTGCAAGCTTTTCTTACCCTTATCTCTTTTAATTTCCGCATATTTATTTTGTTTACGTTTCTGCGCTACTCGATTCGATTATATTTTATTATTTCTCTTGTTTTCGCGATCCATTACGAACGTTTAATCTCTCCATCTCAAAACAATTTTTAATTTGGTACGAATTTTTCAATACATAATAAAACTCGATTCACCCCCCCTCTCGAGATTTTGAGGCCAAAACCAACACCTGGGACATGCAAAATACTAAGTTTGGGGGAGTGATTTGGGTCCAATATATGATGTTTTGAGTATGATTTAGACTCCCTTTTATTATGGATTTGGCTTGTTTCTCTTGTAAATTTAGGACTTTTTGTATAGTTTTTAGGAAGTTAGGTAATTTAGAATCCTTTGAGCGTTTTGATCCGTTTTGTGTATGTTTCAGGTACTTTCGGAGCTTAATTGAAGAAAATAATTATGGAGCCTAAAAGAGGACGAAAAGACCTTGAAAATGGCGCAAAAACGGAGCGAAACAGAGTCGAAGCAGGGATGGCACGCCCAGGCACCCAAGCCTCCACGCCCAGGCGCGCAACCCCCGGTCAGCATGCATCAGATCAGTCATGTGCGCCCAGGCGTGTGGCTCTGGGCGCCCAGGCGTGCGATGTTCGAGAAAGCCCAATTGGGCTGATTTCTGATCAGTTTTGCTTCCTATCAATTGGGATTAGTTTTAGACTTTAAATATAGGTTTTAGCATAAGGTTTGGTAGACTTTTCAGAGCCAAATAAGAGATTAGAATAGAATTAGGATTAGAGAAGAGAGGTTGTTATGCAATTGAGAGAAAGGAAGCAAGGCACAAGGATTGAAGATTGGAAGATTGAAGATCTCTTGGGAGTAATCTAATTATTGACTATGATTATTAATTTTTTCCATTTCTTGTATTTCTTCTCCCAATATGTACAATTGAACCTCTTGTTAGGAATATGGTGGATTTGTATGGATCTTAATTTGGCTGTTTATTCATGAATTAATGTTTTTCCTTTCAAATCAATTGTTTGGTTGTGTTTTAATTACAATTCATAGAATTGATCACTTTATGTTTTGCTTTGGTAATCTAAACCTTAATTGGAAAATTAGGATTAAGATTAGGCCTTTCGACCAAACAATATAATTATTCAACTTGTAGGAATACTTTTGGGTAATTTTATAACTCTTATAAATTAGAACTCACTTAAGGGATTAAGGAGTAAGAAACATAATTGCCATGAGAGATCTAACTTTTATTGTTTCTGGAGTTTTTGATTTATTGGAAAACATATTTTCATAATTAGTAACCTGATCCTACAATGAAACCAAGTTCCTAACCTTTTCCATATTTGCTTCTAAATCCTTTTTAGTTTCTGAATTGTTTCATTCCTTTAATTCTACATTCCTCTTTCCAAACTCAAAACCAATACAAGTTTCATATAGTAATCGCAATTAGGTGAAAGAAATTAGAAATAATTTGCAATCCCCGAGTGGAACGACAATTTTACTTACTCTTTATTACTTGTGCGATCAATATACTTGCCGAATTGCCAACAGGGTGAAATAAAAGAAATGTAGAAAGTGAATAAAAGGAAAGTAAATAATCGAAAGGAAAGACGAGTGAGGAAAAATGAATAAGTTAAGAATGGAAAGTGAAAATAATGCATCAAAATTGATTTGTGAATAACGTGATTGTTTAATGTAAATAGCTATAGGCTTAGTTTATTTCTATGGTTCTTTAGAGATTATTTCCTAAGTTCTGTGTAATGTTACCCTTCTTGCTATTTTTATTACAGGTGCAGAAGAGGAGCATACACCGTCCCTGGC
Organism: Crotalaria pallida; assembly: GCA_037953625.1. Lineage (NCBI taxonomy): Eukaryota > Viridiplantae > Streptophyta > Magnoliopsida > Fabales > Fabaceae > Crotalaria > Crotalaria pallida. Next base: position 97,930,643 of record CM075655.1, read on the forward strand.
CGAGCAGAAGTACACTCCCGTCCGGGGAGTGTAAGTAGTGTAGTTAGGGCATTCTTCATGATTTGGACCCTTTTGGGTATGACTATATGATATAAATGTATTTTGTATGAAATGTAAATATTGTTTTGGGCGGGTCCAAGATTTCTTTTGGGAAAGGTATTATATTTTGTAAAACCTAAACTGTTTCACCAACTTCTAAATATTTATGAATTATGAAAAGGTTGTTATTTCAAAATTTAACGGAAGATTTTTATAATAAACTATGTGTTTGAAAAGAAATTTTCAAATTGGCATCTCATTTTAGGGATTATTTAGGATATAAAAGTGAAGATGTTACATTGTAGTATCAGAGCAGTTTCCCTCGGCCTATTGGAGTTATGAATTACTCCAGTGGCTGCTCACCAAGCGAGTAGCCGATGTGTATAGTTAATTGGATGTATATCAGATTAGTTATTTACTCGATCTTTGACTGGCTGTCCCTCCATGACTAAACAGTATGGCTGGGAGACGTGCTGACAATGATCGAATTGCTGCTATCTTGGAAACTCTGGTTCAGATGCAATAGAACCAGGCACAAAACATAGCCGCAGCCGCAGCAGCTGCAGTAACAGCCCTACATCCTGCACCCCCGGCTCCGACCGAGGTCGACTGGATGGGCCGATTTAGGAAGAGCGAACCGCCTCGGTTCGAAGGAGGCTACAACCCAGATGGAGCTCAAAGATGGCTCCATGAAATTGAGAAGATCCTCCGATCTCTACAACCGCCTGTCAATCACAAGGTTCGATTGGCCGGGTATGTGCTGACCAGTGAGGCCGAGTACTGGTGGGAGCAACAACGGAGGGGATTGGAGGCAGAGGACCAGGAGATTACTTGGGATCTATTCAAGATCTGTTTCCTCGGCAAGTACTTTCCCGAGGATGTAAGAAGAGAAAAGGAGATTACTTTTCTCAAGTTGGAACAAGGAAATTTGAGTGTCGGGGAATATGCGGCACAGTTCGAGGACTTGATATGTTATTCTAGCAGTTATCGAGATGCGGACAAGTGTATTAAATGCATGAAGTTCGTGTCCGGCCTCCGCGATGATATCCGACTTGCTTTTCAGTATCAAAACGTTGCAAATCTCTCTCAGCTGGTGAATATGGCCAGAACTTATGAAAAAGGAATCAAGCGGAAAGCCGACAGAAAGCGGAGCAAGACGGAACAGAAATTAGTCGGCCCTATTAGGGGAAAGGGACCGATCCAAGAATCAATTCCCTATGCTCGTCCCAGTGTCGTGGTGACGACTCCAAAAGAGACCGCCCAAACGGCAATTGTTCCGAGCACCATCCCACAGTGCTCACAATGCGGAAGGTTTCATCGGGGCGTATGTTCGAGTGTAGTTCAAGGCGGGAGAAAGGGACTTTGCTTCCATTGTGGACAACCCGGCCACTTCGCCACAAGTTGCGCTAAGAATGCTTCAAAGCAGGAAGTTAATGCAACAAAGGTACAGCGAGCGGCTGGGAGTCAACATGTTCGGGAAGGAAAAGTACACACCATAAATGGTGAAGAAGTTGATCCGGCTGAGCTGATCGAAGGTACAAACCGTTAATAAATTCCTTGTATAGTGCACTGCCGAACTATGGTACCGTTCCCCTTTACTGTCTAACTAATTGAGGAGATTACGATGTCTTAGGATAGGAAGCAACATAACAAGCTTTAAGCAATTCCCTTCATTAATCCTCTAGTGGGATAACGTAGTAAAGTGTACCTTAATTAGGATCTTAACCCCCGATCTTGTGGACTAAGATTCAGACCAATTAAATGAGCAATCAAATTTTGCTCGTCATTGAGTACGAAACTTTAGGGGTGTTCGAATACAATTAAGTATGCCAATGCCAAGTGGGGGAGGACTTAACAGCTGAGCATAGACTCGGCCTGGGGAGCTGTAGCATGAGATGTAGGCGAACGGAAACAGGTAGAAATTCGAGCTGCAAGCTTTTCCAATGGGATGGTTCTCCATTTGAGAGACTGAACGAAATTTTGGGGGCGAAATTCCAGTAAGTGGGGGAGAATTGTAATATCCCAAATTTTATTCCGAGCTTAGTTCGAATAAAGTCGAGTTAGATCTGAGGATGATCAGAAGAGTGAGCTAGAATTTAGTGAAGTAGTTGGGAAGCCTTAGTAAAGTATGAGAGTTCAAGTATAGTGGATCAGACCTCGCTCCAACCTAGCTCATTTAACCGATCAACGAGCAATGTTCGGGGTCGCAGACCCCATCCTAACTGACATAAGCCGAGCAGCGCGAATATCAAACTGTTAGGTTACCCTGTAAACTTGTGATGAGCTCGAATCACCGTACCGAACTAGGAGGACTTATGTAGCGAACACGCTTCCGAGCCGACCAACTAGCACAAGAGCTCATGATAACCGAGCATGTAGCACCGACTCCTTGGGAACCGAACATTTAGCACTGAACTCATGAGAATCGACCTCATTTCATGTTACACCCCTTGGCAGCGATCAGCCGACCACATCGAGTAGCTTCGCGTCAGCCGATCTTAAGTAGTAACCAGCCTTCTCGGGTTTAAAGGACTGAGGATCGACCACGGAGAGGCCACACCGACCTTGCATCGACGTCAAGGCATCTCGGCCACCACTCACATTGCGCTTTTCCTATCTCGTTCCGAGAGGGTGCTTCCCAGAATCCGAGCACCCAGATCCTAACACAGTCCTCTGAACCCCAGTACGATCAGTTTGATCGTACGTCGACCAGCAGCACTTAGTTTATGAGCACCGACCACGATCTGGTCGGATTCATACCACACCAAGCTAGGTACACCTGAGTGAATTATAGGTTAATCGGGATCATGACCGAGCACCAGAGCCAAGACAGATGACTCTCACAGCGTTTTCCGCGCCCAGGCGCGCGCGTCAGACTTGGGTCCCTCTTAACCACTCATTCTCAAAGCTTCTCAAGGAAGCTTTCATTCTCCACCACATGTTATAAAGCTTCTAGGAGAAGCCTATTTTTTGGACCACACGATTATTTCCAAAAGCAAATAAAAGCATGATTTTACAGTTCAGTCATTCCCTCCTCTTCATACTTCTTCTTCTTCGACTCTCTTCTCTTTCTAAAGCTCTAGAAGCCCGTGAGCTTATCTTCCTCCACGCTAAACCAAGCACCTAGATCACAGAACCTGTTAGGATTAGCCTCAAACCTCGAGAGGGGGGGTGAATCGATTTTTATTAATTTATTGAAAATTACTCGAACGATTAAAAAATTGTTTTTGTGGAGAGATTAGAAATTAGAATGTGAAGGTGAATCGATAGATAAATAAATAAATAGAGTTGTGCGGAAACGATTTAAACAATAAAAATTGCGAAAAATAAATGAGATGGGAAAGAGGAACACGCAAACCAATTTTTATACTGGTTCAGTCTTTCCACCGAAAGACCTACGTTCAGTCCCCAAGCGACCCGCTTGAGCTTTTTATAACCTTTAAAATTGAGCCGCACCCAATTACAACCAAGAGTACCCCGCACACTACTAGGAACCTCCGTTCACTAGGGACCTCAAATCACACAAGGGTTCCCCATCCTATGAACGTGACACACGTCCAACTAAGGGATCCACTCCCTAACAACTATGGTTGAATATAACAATATTGTGAGTGATACAAATATGATGTGTTCTTGATAACACGGATTCAACAAGTAAGTTCTGTGACGTCCCAACTTTCTATTCTTAATAAAATACTCATATTCAAAAATACCACCATTTTTTTCTTTTTCTTTCTATCAAAAGCTAAGTCGTCATCATTTCAATCTTGCGGAAGTAATTGTAGTCAAAAAGGGGAACATTAACTTCATATTATAACCTCATAGTCAAAAGGGAGCAAATCGCATTACATCAGTTTTTATTTTTAAAAACTAGAAACCAAACACTAAAACTTAGTTAGGACTCTAGGTCATTACACTATATTACAAGATATTACAACAAAACGTATAACAGCTTAGAGCATATGGTTCACAACTCCAAAATACAAGATAGTAAAGGAAAGATAAACCTGATGGGTTATAGCATCCACATTCCACTCACAGGAATTCAACTTAGTCGTCAGTTCCCCACTGACTTCCAGTTGAATTCTCCATGGGATCGTCATCCGTCACCTGAGCGTCATCTTCCACTAGGTCCTCATCCTCAATGGGGTCCTCCTCCTCCTCCTCCTCCTCATGTGCTGGATCAGCTGGCACATATACCGTAGTCCTAGGTTGGACTCTGGGGGAAGGACTAGGGTGACTGGGAACTTCAATAACAACTCTTTCAGTTGAGGGTGATGGAGTCAGTGGAAGTGGTCGTCTAGTAAAACGTCATGGTGGTGGTGGAGGGGTTCCATGGCGAAAGACAAAGTTCAGTGGAATGTGCATAATATACACCATTGGGATTCTCGTTCGGACGCATTCGAGACCAGGGATTAGGATGACGGAAAGTGATTTCCACGTCACCCTCGTACGTGGCCCGATGCCCATCGAAGTTCCACTCCCCATTAGGGAGTGGCCTCATCTCCACGCATAGCATGTTCCGTGCCATGTCCTACACACAAGGAATTAGGAGTGAGTCATAGCTAAATACAATAACAAATGAGCATAACAGGGGCTAAAAATAACATTCACATATAACCAATTTGCATAAAGAATGCAAGTCCATATGCTCAAACTGTTTTAACTCTTGTTTCGTTTCATTAGTGATATGATGCATGCCTACTCCTCATTCATGCTTCTCGGTTCGGCATCCTTTTGGGATATTCCATTTCATTTACCTATATTTTCATCGAACCGGAGCGAATCCATATCAAGCATCACGATTGATTGAGAACTAGTCTTCATAGCATCCTGTGCCATGGATATTCTTCTAACCTAAACTAGTATTCCGAATCAAAATTGGAGCAATTTCATTCACCATGCATGATAATGCCACATACAAGTCTCATTTTACTCTTTCATTATTCTCATCAGCATTTTTGGCGATTCATCGTCGGATACCTCATCATTCCATAATTCCATTTCCTTTAACTTTTCTTTTAGCTGGTGCTGATGCTTTCAGAAAAAGGGCCATCAGCGGCATAGCTACTTTGTGATGGGTTTAACTATTTCCGTTTAATAATTTCAAGAAAAGTCCATTAGCGGCCCAGCCACTTTATGATGGTTTTAGAAATAGCATATAATTATTTATTTAGTAATCCATCTGGGCATAGCCTCATATTGATGGTTATTTCAATGACCCCATTCGGGACTCCTATAGGAAAATATCAACCAAGTGAATAAAAACTTTCGCTGGGACATCTATAGGATAAATATCGACCAAATGGGTGTACGCACTTCCGTTGGGACTCATGTAGGGAAATTATCAACCACTGAATAAAATTTCAGTAGGACACCTCCAGGATAGTTATCAACCAAACGGGATTAAGTTAGGTCAAATTACGATATTTAACTTGTTAAATTCTGAAAATTAAAGAAAATCTGAGTTTTATGCAATTTTGTTCAAAATACTCGAGTAGTTCATGAACTACTCGAGTAGTTCATGCAAAAATACTTGAGTCTTTAAAGAAATACTTGAGTCGTTCTAAATTTTCCAGAATACTCGAGTCTTTCTTGAAATACTTGAGTCTTTTTGCTGCAACAACACCAGTTTTCTGCATTTTTATCACCAATTCAATTTCTCACTTGATTACTCCATTACTGTGCAAAACAGAAGCTTAAACACATAAAACAAACATATAGCAATCATTAAACATAACTGAAACAACATAAAATGGCATCAAATCACAGATTGCACAAAACTTTAAAAAATGTCCATTTCAATATATGAATTTCATTTCCACTTGATTTTAAGTTCGAAACACAATTCAGTAAGTATTATTAGGTTCATTTAAACTTGTTTGAATATTAAAAACATGGGTTTCTTACCTCCAAGTCAGAATCCCAATTCAAGTTGCATCCCTCTTTGAACCTTTAATGGTTCCTACATTTCTAGTTTGAAATAACTCATTCTAGTATTTAGATAACTCCTCCCTAACCTTAGAGAAGCTAATGAAAGGATTGATTGAAGAGAAAAGAGGTTGAATAAAAATTTCGTTCTTGACCTATGCAAAAACAATTGCACTGGCTGACTTTGGCAATCAATTGCACCACGAATAAGACATGAAAAAGAATGAAATAACTTAGCTTAAGCAACTAGAAAATTCCAACTTTAATCAGAAACAAAATTGGAATCAAGAGGATTCCTGGATTTACCAAACCGATTCGAAAAAGAAGGGTGTTTGACACTGAGTGTACTCTGTTTTTTTGCAGCTTCAAACTCCAAACTTTGAACACTTAGAACTCGATCTTCAGGAGGTTGTTTTGAGTGGTTTTTGGTTCTAATGCAAGATTGGAATTAGAACTTCAATTTGTGTTTTGGTTCCAGAGGGAATGGGTGAGAATTGGGAGAGAACGAAGTGATCAAAGATAGCACTAGAAAACAGAGAATTTTGGACAGAAATTCGGGTTTGAGTGATTTTGATGAGTTTCTAGCTTCCCCAATCACCTATTTATAGTCTAGGATTACCCTCCTTCGAAGTAAAAGTAAAGTCCAGCTCTGTGCTTGGAACCAAGGAAAACGCGTTTTGGTTAGAAGTTTGAATTGAAACCGACTTATACACACAACCACACTGCTCGAACTACTCGAGTCTTTTCCAAAAGACTCGAGTGTTTCAACCAGAATTTCAAATTTTATAACTGCTAGTTACAATACTCGAGTCTTTCCCAAAAGACTCGAGTCTTTCCAAAAGACTCGAGTGTTTCAACCAGAATTTCAAATTTTATAACTGCTAGTTACAATACTCGAGTCTTTCCCAAAAGACTCGAGTCTTTCTGACTAAAAATCATAAAAATTAATATTTTATTCAATATAATAATATTATTTATGAAATATTTTATTTATTTAAAATATTGGACCTTACAAGTTCTGATGATAATGAAGGATTAAATCACAAGAATAGAGGCCACACGAATTTTCTCTTTAGAAAATAATATGTACTATGAAGAATGTGTTCTTGGAGAAGAGAAGAAGAAGAAACGTGAAAACAGATCAGAGAAAAAAAACAAGGATTAGTCTTTCACTTATTTTGAAATTCAAATAAATAAAAGGTTTTGAAATCTCTTAAAATTAAAAAAAAGATTTAAGGAATAAAATAAAATATAAAATAATTAATTTTAAAATCAAAACTAAATAAAATAAATTTCAGATTAAAATTAAAAAGGATAAGATATGATTTGCATTCAAAATCAAATAAAAAGATTTAGAAAATAAATCAAAGATTTGATTCTTAAAACAAATAAGGAATTATTTCAAAAACAAAATCAATTTCGAATTTTGGAAATAAATCAAAATCAATTATATAAAAACAAATCTAGAAACATTTGAGATTGATTCTGACACGGATTTCAGTAAAAATTGAGGTAATCGATTACTTGAGAAAAGATAATTGATTATCTTCATTATGTGAAAAATAGAGAAATTCATTTTTAAGTAAGTAATCGATTATTAAAACAAGGTAATCGATTATTTACTGAGGAAGGTAATCGATTATATTTTAATTAAAATTCCTAGGTCACAACTCAAAATGACGATAATCGATTATCCATGATAAGTAATCTATTATCTCTGTCAATTTTCATAAATTGATTTTCTAAGATTGAGTATGTAACCATGATTTTCAAAAGCATTTTAAACTGAAAATTAAAGTTAAAAACATTTTTCATACAAAGTTCTTTTCATCTCCTTAAAATTGAAAAAAAAAAACAATTTGGCCATAAACACTTGTAATAAAAATTCTTCATTAGCTTACAAATTTCCTATGGGCAAGGCTATACTAAACTTGGAACTTGAGAGCTTGAGCCTTGAGTTTGAAACTTGGAATTTGTTTGTTATCATCAAAACTATCTTCTAGAATTCTTCCAGCATAACTCTTTACGTCATTTAGGTCAAGCTTGATTTCCAACACTCCCCCTTTTTGATGATGAAAAACCCTTTTCTGAGTTTATGCATCACAGGCATTAAGCAAACAAGTATAGCACAATATAATGCAATAGTAATATACCCAACTAGGTAATTAACAGGGAATAATCAGATAAACATAATAATCTCTCTATCCCTTATCGAATAATCATCATAATCTCCCCCTGCATAGATTGTTAGTATAAATAATATATTCAATAAAGCTCAGAATTCTTCTCCCCTTTTTGTCAACATCATAAATGGAGGAAAAGATGTAAGCATATTACTCCCCATGAAACACTGAATAAATACATTAATAATAACAAGGGAATAATTATGCATGACATCACTACTGCAAATCGGACATTTCGCATCTGTTTTAAAAGACATTTCGGATCTGTTTTGGAACAGATGTCCTTGTGAGAGATGTAGATATTTATGATTTTTCGCATCACTTTTTAAAACAGATGCGAAATGTCAGAACTTTTTGCATCACTTATATAACTGATGCAAAAAGTACATATAACTGATGCGAAAAGTTTACTTTCCGCATCACTTATTTTAAAATAGATGTAGAAAGTATAATAACTGATGCGGAAAGTACACTTTTTGCATCTATTATTTTTTTAACAGATGCAAAAAGTTCACTTTCCGCATCTGTTATTTTCAAATAACAGATGCGGAACTCTGTTATTTGAAAATAATAGATCAATCTGTTATGTATTTTCAAATAATAGATGCGGAAAGTTCCCTTTTCGCATATGTTATTTGTTGACTTTTCGCATCTGTTATTTGTAAATAACATATGCGAAAAGTATTAGTTTTTTAAAATTTTCCGCATCTCTTATTTGAAAATAACATATGCGAAATGTTTTTTTTTTGCAATTTTTATATATATCTAGTGACCTGCATTCTTTGCTTTGACTATCAAAAATAAAATTTAAAAACAAATGAATTGAAAAGGCAATATATATATATAATAATTTCAATACAACTACCAATAATTTCAATACAAGTACAAATTCTACCAAAACTATGCTAATTCAATGCTACCCAAATATCTTATATCCACTAACTACAAATTCTACCCAAATCATTCTCATCAAAAGTTGAGATTGATGTAGCTTTATCATCTTTTTGCATTTTACCTCATCCATAACAAGCATAAAGCAATCTTGTAGAACGCATTCACCCTTCTTAGAAAGATCTAATATTCTTCCTGGAGTTCCAAGTATAACATCAACTACATGGTAAAAAAAATATGAAGAAAATAGTCAAAACAAGAGAAAAACGATTTTTGCTTCGAATCATTGCACGCATAAACAATGGCATCATACTATTCTCACTAACTTTGCTAACGCAATTTATTTGCTTTCAACTCCAAGTCTAAAGTAACTATTCAAGTGAAATGTCAACTTATCAACAAGATGATAGATATCAATTTGTTTAAAGGAAATTACCAAAATTGCAATTAAAATAAAGACACTTGTTAGAAAGAAACTGTTCTTGATGCTTTGTGATTTTGTTATGAATTCAAAATTATATCCGTGTAAGTTGCTACCAGACTTCCTACGTGGAAAAAAGATTTCAGCAACATAACATAAAAACCCAAAAATTCGAAGAAAATAAAACCGAAAGTGACCTGTTGATTACGAAATGAAACAAATCCAAACCCCCTTGAACGCCCAGTCTTTTGATCCCACATTACCCTTGCATCTCTAGAACCAGCATAAAGATAAAGTTAGTGAGCCGCAATAGGTATCTGACTAAACTGAGCTAGTGCAAACACAAATTTTTCATTTTAAATGTATAGAGACTGATTCAATTTCAAAATGTACAAAATGAATGGCTGTTATAAAGCAAGATCAAAAGAGAATGAAACATACGAGCAACTTGGGTAGACAGAAAAGCATGCAAACAGCGTAGCATCAGTCACCTCAGGACTGAGATCACCAACAAATATGTTGAAATGTCCTGCGAATTGAAACAAATGTTTTATATAATATTAAAGCAAAAGGTTCCTTATGGCCAAAGACAGCTCAAACATAAATATTTATAAATATAACACTGAACCAACCTGATGTATCCTCCCTCTGACCACTAGCATAAGCCCAGTTAACTTTGATAGGCTGCCCAAATCTGCAACGCATTTAATTAAAAGTTAAATACAAATCCAAACCAAGCTAACACAACTCTGAAGAGCTGCACTTACAAATGCCTTCCATTGAGAGATAATATGGCAATAGCAGCAGATCTACAATCAAAGTAGTGAATGAATCCATAGGATGACTCCACAACAGAGGCACAAGATGTCAAATATAAAGATTGACTTTTGGATAGTCTTTAAATCATTGACATAACTATATTAAAAACATACCTTCTCCTTTCTAATAAGTTTACAACCTTCAACCGAGCCAGTGCCTGCGAAAACTTCTTGCAAAAGTGGCTCGGTTACCTAAGTATGGATATTCCCAACGTACCTGCATTTTCTCAAAGATAAAGAAGCTACAATTTTAAAAAAAGAAGAGAAGAAACAAAATAAATTAGGCTACAAGTGATTAATTATAATCATAAAAGCAAGAAATAACACACAGATAACATTCATTTCAAATTGGTTTTTAAGCATGACAAAATATAAACTTAAGTAAAATAAAAAAGATAAGCTACTCAAATACTTTTACTATCAACCATCATTTGAAAGGGAGTAATCAAAGCATTAAATTAAAGTAACGGTGCCTAAGCTTGTTTGCATAACAATAACAATCATAAAACAAGTAGGGAAAATGAGACATAAGTGAAAAAAATGTCTAGGCAAACACTCACACTGCGGCAAGTACTTGGATCAAAACTGGGAGGCAGATTTCCACTTGGGATTGGTTCAATCTGCAAAATGAAAATGAGAAAAAGGAAAGAAAAGAAAGAGGGGACAAATCAAGACAAATTTTTTTGTATTATATCGAATTATCGACTAATATAGTGGTATGAAAAACATTTACTAGGGAAGATATAGAGGAAGAAGGCACATAACCCACAACCCAATGGATACAAAACAAAAATAAAAATAATGCATACAAGAAATCATTGCTACGTCCAACAGACATTAGATGAGAATGGGATCAGTTTACCCAACAGTTTCAAAATATAGAAGAGAATCCAAACTAAACTAAAACAGTAACAAATATGGAAAATCTTTCTGGACTTTGGCAAACTAATCACCAAATCAAAGACACCAAACAATAACTCCTAGTCTATCAATGATTTCTACAAATTCCATTAGTCAGGCTACGCAGATTCCATTCTCAATTAAATCTCCAAGGAAATAAAAATAGGATCCAAGTTTCATATATTTCCATCTATTTATTTTAAAAGGAGAGAGCTGCTTGGTATGAATTCATTTTATGCAGAAACGACACATGAAGTTAAAAGGAAATAACTTGAAGTACCATTTTTATTTGTGTATAACTTTTCGATGATGAATTATGAGAATTTGGTGGTTATTATTTTGCCATCTGTTCCGTTAAACTTTGTTTCTTGATATTCAGGGTGATTGTCCCTCTAAGTCAACTTACTTTAATACTTTATTTTTTATCATTAAATTTTCTCATAACTGTAACTGTATTTATCATTTCAAACTTTTACAAAAACAACATAAATACAGTCACAAATAATTATACGAGTGTTCCTTACAAATAATAAATGTAAAACTTTGTCCAATCATCTTAACTTGCATCACTAGAAGAAGTTAAATTTATTATTTACGCCTAGCGTTTCCGTTACCTATTGTCTATGAATATGTGTTGATACCTCAATATTTGGTAGCCCAAATTACAAGGCCCAAATCATATGAAGGCCCAAGAATCGTCAAACATAAATGAGACAATGAAAAAACACTGAGAAAGGCGTGCAAGCTCCAAGAGTTGCCCAAGGCGACACGTGCCCAAAGCGACAGTCATCAAGGCGACGCATTCTGATGAGGCACCCGAGAGAAAGAGCAAGACGTACTAATGGCAGCAAGCACAACGTGTTCTCCCAAAGCGTCCCAGGTGTCACGGAAACCCGGAGAGAAGGTCATGATAAACGAGGGCGAACAGGAAATAGAGCTCGCAGAAGGCGCACACATGACCAGGCAAAGGCAACACAATTGCCTAAGACCCCAACGACTTGCAAAGGAAGCCAGGAAAGAATCTTTGGGCTACCCAAGACAAAGATAAAGGTGGTAAGACTTGAGCCCCTCTCCTTCTCTGTAATCATCAATGCCAAAGCCAAGAATGGTAAAGAAGACAAAGCTACTGAAAAGATACCCTGAGCACATGATGCAAAAGGCTATTAACCAGCAGACAAAGGTAAATAGCCAGTGACCACTGGTCCAAAGCTCCATCATAAATAGGAGATACTTCTCCTTCTTAAAAAAAACGGAGAACGGGGAGGTAATGGCCCCTGGAGAAAAGTAACACATCAGAGCGATAACACATAAAACACAAGGTTCTCTCCTCTGCAACTTAGAGGAGGAACGAGAAGAAGAGAGGAACCCGACGAAGGAGAACAATACAATAAACACATGAAACACTAGTCCTCTTCTCGAAGTCTCAAAAAAAGGACCCCAAAGAGAAATAAGAGGCAGAACAAGAAAGAGAGATCAGAGGTCCAGAAAAGGAGGAAAAGCCGGAGAGCGCACACCTCCAACAGCCACCATCAAAATCAGAACAATGACGAGCAAAAGGCCCGAAACACAGCAACCAACAACACCCACAACACAGGGAGCGCAGAAAATAGAAAAGGAATGGAAGCTTCCTCTGAAACTTAGGATCAGCAACATAAAGGAGGGTGTAAAGCCAAAGTGCACACTCCTCCCCCTGTAAAAATACCACAAATGTGGAAGCCGTTTCCTTGTACTCACCTCTCTGTATCTCATTTCAATATAATGAAAGCCTAAAGCTTCACTAAGCTTACGAACCCATTTATTTCTCAATAATCATTTACTTATCACGCAAAGCGGTTCGAAACAATTGGCGACTCCGCTGGGGAAGCTATGGCTTCCAACCTTGAAGAAAATGCTCCTAGAAGCGCTACTCAGAAGACAACTCCCGAAGGCGCTCCGCCGTCGTCAACAGTCTTCAACTGAAGAAGCGTTTTAGCGAAGTGGTTGTCTTTCAGCCCAAAGGCGACCTTTTCAAAAGGCGGTCTGTTCCCCAAAAGGCGAGCTTCCTGGAAGGCGCTTCTCGGAGAGCGATCTCCCCAGAAGGCGCGCTCATAGAAGGCGACTAGGTTCGCTCTGATACAAACTTTCCAAAGGACGACGAGGCTCATCCAAAAGGCAGTCTAGATCTTTGCGAGCCCAGCTGTCCAGAAAGGCGACGTTTCGAAAGGCGACAACGTTCGTTCTACCTAGATTTTCAGAAGGCGGTCACACGACCGAAAAGGCGAAAGTACGCTCTCACCGAAGAAGGTGCCACACAAAGTACACTCTTACTAACGAAGGTGCCACGGTACGGAAAGAAGAAACGCAGGAGCAAAGGCGCAACCGGAAAGTTTCATGAAAAACTTGCTTCGTATCGACTGCACTAAAAGCTAAGTACATATAACTCTTAACTTAGTGCACATGCTAACATGCCTTTTTCATAAATTTAATTATAATAGATATGGATCATGACCAAATGAAAAATGTATTGTACCCAATCACATATAAATTGTTGTATGTGTGGTTAAGAAAATATAGCTACTATATGCTCATTTTGTGCATCTATGTCTTAATACGCTTTCGGAAATATCGCTTTCACATGACATCATGCTCTGCGTAGTTAGTTTCACGTCTAAGATTATCCTTATTACAATGATTTAATTTTACTCTGTCTAGAATAGCATTGTTCTGACAAGACATGATAGATATGTGTATGGTTTGATCTTGAAACAGTGTATGGCATGGCTTATAATTGCATGTGTATGATTAAAGTCATGAATGTTGCCGCTCTGACATGTATCAAATATTTGACTGGGAAAGTAATAACCAGGCATCTCCGTACATTTGAATGCTTGTTGTAGAACTAAAATTAGTATACCATATTAGTCATTCTTGCCATAACCTTGTTAGCTTTTCTTGGCTTAATCATGGCATGATGTAAAGAAATTGTTTGTCATAATTCCATCATACAAAAACAATGTTTAAAGTTATAAACTGTATGATTTAAATGATGAGAGGTCATGCTTTAGAAAAGCGTTACATGAGAACGTGATCTTGGCAATGATACATAATGGTGCATGATCTATTTTGCACATAATACTAGAAATAACCAACAAAACAGATATGGGTAGCATGAAAATATCCTAAAAATGAAATTTGTTTATTAGGAACAAAAAGTGACCTCTTTCTAATATTTGAGAAGTCCTAAGTACGCTCTCAAGCTATGATTTGTCAAGTTTTAAAGATGCTCAATGCCATGGGAGGATCGCTCCCTCCAGCCTGGGCAATAAGCACCAGATTTGTCTAAAGCGGAAAAGTGCTCCAAATCTCGCCCAGTGAAAGAAGGCGATAAAAAAAATGAAGTATCAGAAGGCAAGTAATGAAACAAGAGCAAAGTTTCAAGAGAAAATAGAAAAGATCAGTGAAAATCAAGCAATGGGAAAAGAGTTCACAAAAGAAGGTGAACCCTGAATGAGATAGTAAGACGCATGAAATCCCGAACCAGAAGGCGAACACAGAGTCATGGTGGCAGGGCGCATGTCAGCCTTGCAAGCAGAAGTAAGCATGCATTTGGTGTAAACTAATTGACAAGAAGGAAGGCGGAACAAGCAAAGGCGAGAAAAGAAAAGTTGAATCAAAAAGCCTCATGTGAAGCTGCAAAGATGAAATCCAAGGCGCATCAGGAAAAAATAAACGGTGTTGAAGCTAGAAATCCTGAAGTAAACCAAAAACAGAATGTTACTAATGTCAAGCCAAAAACCTAAAAACAAGTTATGTCGAAAGCTAAGAGCAAAAGCTGACAATGAATTCAAACCAGATAGACGAAGGTGACTTCGAAGCAAAAGCGTGCAAGAGAAGTAATTGAAGAGCAAGAGCAAGCACATATGCAAAAGATATTTCCAAGCAAAAAGCCAGTCAGAAGTCAAAAGCGAACCTTAAAGGCGACTGTATGTGATCACAATTGCAAAGGCGTACAACTGCATGGCGTACATGAAAAGGCGTACATGCTACGTGAGGGCGAATGCAAGCTTTGTAATGACCAGTACGAGTACAAGATCCTGAAAAGTATGTTACTCAAAGGCATACTTAAACACTGAAGCATTAAATCGGATGCAAGAGCAAGGTGCAAGACGAAAGCAAGCCAAAAAGCGTACAAGTGACTGACCCAAAACTGTTCCAAACATAACATAACCAAGGCGAGCCCAGTTTACCTAAGGATTGAACAACTGCCAAGCTGAAATCTTGAGTTCATCCCAGTCTGCTCTCATAAGCAAGCCGAAGCTCTATGACGCAAGAGAAACCAAGAAATCTATAATAATAACAAGCCTCTGAAGTAAGGCACATCTGAGCTTACCCATACGTCAAAGCAGATCATGCGAAAGCAAGCATAAGCACAAAGCCAATCAAGAAATCCAAGCATTTGCACACTGATAATTACAAGAAGAACTAAAAGAAAAGTAGCACCCATGACAAGAGGTGTTACGAAGCACAAGCAGTCAGAGTTAAGCAATCAATCAGAAGCAAGGTAGTGCCTACGACAAGAGGTGCCAATACTAAAGGCTGAAGCGACACTGATGACATGAGGTGTCCCCGAAAAGAGCTCAAACGATACTGATGACACGAGGTATCGCTGTATCAAAACGCCGTCAAACGGGGTCAATAATGCCAGAACGCGAGGTTCAACACTTCAAAAAAAAAACAAAAAAAAAGGAAGAAAAGAAGAAAAAGAAAAGAAAAGACAGAACAGTGTTGGACCGTACCGCGGGCACAAGAGCCTTATCGCGGTACCCGGATAGACCTCCTCAAAAAGAGAAATTTCCGGGACAGACGCGGGCGAAGTACACCATATCGCGAGACTAGAAAAGGTCCCGGGAAACAAGGGCGCTAGTCTTAAACACGGACGGAAAGATCTGTGACAGAGGTTGGATAATGCAAGATCCAAGGCGATCCGTTAGTTTATGAAGCCCAAAGCGGAAAACTGAAAAGTCCAAAGTGACGACTGAAAATAAAAAGCCCAAAACCGGCAGCTGAAAAGCCCAAAAGCGGCAAACTAAAATGCCCAAAGAGACAACTGAAGGAAAAAGCCCAAAGTGGCAAAATTTGAAGAACATGCCCAGCGTGCACTCTGAGAAAAATCTTGGCACCAATGACATGAGGGGTCGTTAAAAGCTTCAACAAGTTTGAAGCGCCCAAAGCGCGCTCCAAAAAAAAAGGGGATGGAGGGGAGGAAGAAAAGAAAACCTTCCTTGGGCACCAATGACATAAGGGCCCCTGTTGTAAAATAAGAGAAAAGAGAAGAAAAAACAGAAAAGAATAGGAAAGAAGAAGAAAAAGAAGAGATGTGTGCTATCAGAATACTCGATGAAAAGGCACCAAACTGAGAAGAGCATACAAGAAGGGAAACAAGCGCAAGTGCAGTAACAAGCGCAAATAAAGCTACGATTACAAGACGAGGTTCAAGACACAATTGCCAAAGCGAAAAAGCCAGCAAAAGCGCACAAGAGCCAAAAGTGTAAAATCCAAATGCGAGCCTAGGCGCAAGGCGAACAAAGAAATGAAAAGACAAAGACAAGACATGCATAAACATTGTCAACGTAGCAGCAAACATACAAAGCAGAATCCAAACTTGAAAGAACATACGAAAGGCATCATAAATCCCAGAGTACAAGTTCAAAAGCAGTAAAAGCGACAGAGGCTAAGTCCGAACAAAGTCATACGAATTACAAAGCCAAAAGAAAGCACTGACTAAAACTGTAGTCTGAAAAGCATAATGTTGAAAGTAGAAGCATGCGTGGCAAAAACGGTGCCTAAATAAAGAGAGAATTCAAAAAAGTGTTCCTGCAAACTTCCTCATAAGAATACTTCAGGTTAGCCAAATCGCTGATCTCCTGGTCAAGAGTCTCCAATTCAGAGGTTGCTTGGTCAAGCTGAGAGGAAAGTTCTTTGATGCGAGATACTAAGGGAGCCTGGCGCTCTTGCAAGGCACGCTCAGCATCAACCAACTCAGCATCATCGAATGGAGGACGCAAACTTTCGAAACCAGCAATAGCGTTCTCAAGCCAAAAACCGGAATAATGCTGAAACTGGAGCGTGTACAGACAATCTAGAATCTCAGCTTTGTCCTCCCATGGCAAGGCGTCTACATCAACCGAGCGGACCAAATGCAACATCCGCAACAAGGTGCGAGAACCAGACTCTCTGAAAAGACGAGGAAGCGAAGCACGAGGAGGTATCAAGGAAGTGCGAGCACGGAGGAATGAATCAATCAAAGCTTGGTCATCTGCAGAAAGTGCAGCTGCAAAAGCACATAACAATACATGCAGAAATAATGAGACAAGAACACAAAAGAAGAGAAAGTCCAACTTAAGTCAGGAGAAGAAAGAAACACTTACAAACTGAAGAAGACCCTGGAGAAGCGGAGGCGTGACTTGCCCTTACCGGTGGAGTCCTGAAATGAGAAGTTTTGCGCACAGAGCGCCCGCCAGAAAGGTCAATAACATTCCTAGGGGTTTCAGCCACCTCAGCGGGAGCCTTACCCTTATCAGCTAAAGGAACAAGACCTGTGTTGCCTCCGGGGGCAAGGCGCTCTCCAATCGGGGTCTCAGCAGTAACAGCGATTCGGCTTTCCGAAGGGACAGAGGCATCAACCTCAGCACCTATCCCGCCAAACATGTCTCCGAATCTTGGAGTATCAGAAACAATCTAATCCATATTGTCGGCAGCACCTGATGGGGCATCTAGAGGCACACCCTTAGGGGAAACAGGAACACTCTTAGTGTAGTGTCTAGGACACTGTGTATCAGATATACCCCTAGCTCAGAGGTATAGAGTAACCCAAGAACTAGGAGATGGACTGATGTTAGTATATGATTTCTTAGGTGTGCTAGAGGTCCAGTTGGGACAACTAGGGTTTCCCTAATCACAGGTGTGTGCTGGTGTGCAATTAGGGAGAGAGAACATACCTGAGCCCCTTGCTGGAGACAGCTGTTTATAGGGGTGGCATTGTACCTTGTGGGCCTGTACGGAGGGCCAGCTAGGTAGCTAACGTGTCCCTTTTAGGATAAGGGATGAGTCATTCATCCTTATCCTGTAGTGGTTGATCTTATCCTGTTAGCGAGTTAGGCTCACGCGCCCTTAGCTCGGACTCCTTAAGGGACGAGGTCCCTGTGGTCGGTCCTGGGATGCTAGGGTGGGTCCTATGATAAGAGCTCGGCCTGGATAGGCATGAACTAGCAGGATGATTATTCTGGTCGGCCGAGTGTGTTTAGGGTAGACCGAGGGTCGGTCTACCACATAAGCCCCCTAGCTCGGTAAGACTTTTTGAGTCTTAAGCAGAGCTGAGAGTTCTTCGTAGGTGTCTTTTAAAGGTGCCGAGTGTAAGGCTCGGCATGAGGTGATGAGTTCAGGGCAGCTCAAAGTGCCTCGCTGTCCCTTCGATTGACTGAAAGGACGTTTGGATGTCCTTCACCTGACACGTGCTGTTTGTGTCAGAATTGTCATAATGGCGCATGCTGTCCTTTGGTTTTTTAAATGCTTTGATCCAGTGACTGTATGCCACGTGTTTCTTTGAGTGGCTCAATGTGAAATTGGGCCTTTGCCCATAGGCCCAAAAACTCAGAACGTGGGGGAGGGAGTTTTTCTTTGAACTTAAACTGACCTTTTTCACTTCCTTTATTCCACTTTCTTTCAAACTTCTTCTTCTGACTTTCCTTCTTCTCTCAGCGTTTTCGTCTTCTTCTGGAATTTTCAGATTCCCTTGATCATTCTCCAGCCCTTTCCATTGTCATTCTTGACGCCTGCTGCTTCTTCTACGCTGCTACTCAGTTCGTGCCTAGTCTATTCTTCATTCTCAGGTATTTTGATCTTCTGTTCTTGTTTCTGCTTTCCTTTTCGTTTTTCTTTTTCTCTTGTTTAACTGTTCGTTCCCCAAGTTCTAGGTTTTTAGTTGGGTTTAGAGTTTCTTTCTGGGTTTGTTTCTGGGTTTTCTAAATTTTCATCATGAACATCAACTGGTCTTTGTATGAGGAATGGTCTAAAATTCTGGGTTTGAGTGATATTGAGGATTCTTCCTCTTCACCTTCTTCTTCTTCCGATCTGGAAGTGCTGGATTTCTTACCCCCACCCTTCCGCCATCGCATGGCGGATCCCATGGCGGAGATACCGTTATCGGTAGATTACCCTCAAAATTCCGAGGAGGAAGAAAGTAGGAAATTACTATATCATGCAGCGGAAGAGCGGGCCCAAGTGGCCCGCCGCCCCTCGAACCGTTCATGGGAGAAACCCTTCTGGGGAAAAGCTGTAAGGGTTAGGGGGAGGTGCAGTAGGCTCGGCTATAGGACTAATAAACCTAGGGTTAGGTTGTTTAAGAATTTTGATTTTGTAGATTCTGACGCCGAGACTTCCCTTCCCCAGGTATGGTTCGACGGTGCGTTTCACATCCTCATGAATTTACTGTGCCTCCGAACTCTGGAGACTACGATTGGGTTGACTTAGAGGTGCTGGGAATGCCGTCGGCTCTGGTCAACAGCAATTTGAGCCATATCTGAGCTCATATACTTCCATGCCCCACAGACGAAGCGGGGACGTCTTACACAATCAGTCCCCCGTCGGCCAATGACCGAGTATGCACGGCGATTGCCGTAGACCGTAAGGAGTTTTTTATGTATGAAGAGGTTGTGATACGGCTGGGGGTAAAGATGTCGTTTTCCGACTTAGAGATAGCCCTGCTCCGGCGGCTGCGCTTAGCTCCTACCCAACTGCGTCCTAGTGGTTGGGCTTTTGTTCGAGCGTTCCAAAAGTTTTGCGAGGCTCGCAAGCTGACGTGCTCGCTCCGAGCATTTTTATGGTTATACATACCGCAAGTGAATATCTTCGAAAAAGGGTCGAACAAAAGGTTGTGGGTGTCGTTGAAGGCACGTAACGACCATGCCCTCTTCGCAAAGTTTACTGACTCGTGGAAGACTTTTAAGCCTTTATTCTTTAAGTATCAGTTTGTCGGAACGAGAGACAGTTGGTTCATGGAGGGTGGTCATCCCCTGTTTCCTCTGTCCTAGTCGGCTGACTTCTTCAACCGACATCCTAAGCTTTATCAGTATCAATATGAAACCGAGTTGACGGTTGACGAGCGGCGTACTTGTGACACTTTCTTTACTTATCTTAGAGAAAATGGGCAAGTTGATATCAGGAACATCATCATATTCCCTCAAGAGCTTGTGAAAGCCGAGCTTGGTATATATATATATATTTTAACATTTAACACTTGTGCTTTCGTTTTGCAGTTAAGATGGCTAGGGAGAACAAGGCTGCTGCTCGTATGAGGGAACTTGCTAGGACGAGGGCGACCGCTGGAGCGGTTGGTTCTCCGAGCGGAGAAGTTTCTTCGGAAGCCACTCGGTCCGTGACAGTTGCCGAGGCGTCCCCTTCTGAGGTCGAAGTGATGCAAGTTGTTCAACCTTCCCCGGCCAAAGAGGTGGAAGTTGCTACCGGGATCCCTTTGGTTCAGGTAGATGGGGAGGAAGAAGAAGAGGATCGGGTGCCGCTATCCAAGAGGGCTAGAGTGGATAAGGGTAAAGGCAAAGCTGTGGATGTGGGGAAGGGGAAGGTTGTCGAACTTCAAAGGTCCAATTTGTGGTTTGATGTTTCCGATCCTGACGAGGAGTCTGTTTGGGCTCGAAAATTAAAGGAGAAGTTTGTTGACTTGGTCTATACTCCGAATGACTAGAAGAGATTGTCGGATCAGACGGTCAGTACCTTGAAGTGCCATTGTGATCTGTTGGGGAGAAATATGCTGAGGGCTGCCAGCTACATGTTTCATCTCAGCAAGAATGCCGAGGATATTAGTGTTACCCTCTCGGCTGCTAAGAAGGAGAAGAGGAGAGCTGCTGCCCTCGAAACAAGAAATTTGCTGACTCAAATTAAGGAAAACGAGGCAAATCTCCATGCTCTGACAGAAGCCAACACCGAGCTGCAGAAATGATTTGATGCTTCTGAAAGAGCTCGGGAGACTGCTCAGAAAGCATTGGAGGACACGGCAGGAAGGGATGTCGAGAAGGGGAGGCTGCTGCAAACAGCCCAAGAGAAGCTGACTGAGGCTCGGCGGAGGGTTATCGAGCTCGAAGGTGTTCAGGGTCGGTTAACGAGCTCGGAGGCTGAAGTGGGTCGGTTGCAGGGGGAATTGGCAAAGGTTCAGGGGGAACTGACTAAGGTTCGTCGGAAAGCTCTGAAACACAAAGTGCTAGCCCATCGGAACCACTTCAACTGGGATCATGCGGCTAACGATTCCTTTGTGAATGCTGTGAAGCAGTTGATGCTCATGAACCCCGGGATCCGAGTGGTTGGGGCTAGCCCAAACTTTGGGATTGATGGTGAGCGTATTATTGATTATGCTCATGATGATAGGGAAGTGGACTTGTCGGCGCCGAACCTGCCCAACCCTCTGGACTTGAAGAATGAAGATGAAGCTGACTTCGATGGGTCGTCCATTGCTCTATCCGAGGATGAGGAATAGACCCTTTATGATGTATTTGCTATGCTGTTTTTGTTTTTGTAATTTGAATTTCTTTAAAGTGTAGGATGATCGGTTTGATCAGGACCTTTCCTTTTGTAATATTGTGTTTTATGAAATGATCTTTTTTTGTCTTCGTAATGATCTAGTATTGTACCTTATTTCGTAATAAACTGTTGTTTAGATCTCGAATCTCCAACCTTTGGCCAAGGTGGGATCCTCGATCCTCGGCTTGTAGAAACTGTAGCGAGTTTTTAGCCGGGCATCTATTAGAAGTACTTGCGATTGTTAGTTTATAAGTCCTTGTTAGAAGGTCATGTATAAACACCGAAGTTCGCCTCGGTGGCGAGCCGAGGGGAAATGGTTAGTACGTTAACAGTGAGAAAATACAAGGAATGAATGAAAAGAGAGATCTTCATTAAATTTCTTTGATCTGCTTTGTAAGCAACAGAAGTCAAATACACAGGATAATCAAAATCATGCTAAAATAAATGACAAGAATCTTAAATGACAGAATTTTAAAACCAGGATTGCAAATTTGTAGAAAATGCTGTGTGAATTCCACTTAGCTATAGTAGGGTTTAAGCTTGGTAGCATTCCAGGAGTTGTTCAGTTGCTGTTTTGTAAGTGTTTCCAGTCTGTAGGCCCCCGACCCTGTCTTCGAGACAACTCGGTAGGGACCTTCCCAGTTTCTTGCCAACTTCCCTTCTCTTGAATTTTTCAGACCGATGTCGGCTCGTCTAAGGACCAGGTCCCCTACAGCAAAGCTCCTTGGAACCACCCATTTGTTGTACTCTCGGGACTGTCTTTCCTTCGCTTTTTTCTCTCGGTTAGAGTCTAGAGATCGGATTTCCTCACTGAGGGTTAATTCTTCTTTTAGCAAACCATTGTTCACCTCCACTGGACGCTCGGATATACGGAAGGTAGGGATCCGAGTTTCAATAGGTAACATAGCCTCACAACCGTAGGTAAGCCAAAATGGGGTTTCTCCTGTCGAGGTGTGTATGGTTGTTCGGATCGACCATAATACCTCGGGAAGGAGGTCAACCCATGATCCTTCGGCCTCCAGCAATCTCTTCTTCAAACCGTCAAGAATGATCTTATTTGCAGCTTCAGCCTGCCCGTTGGTCTACGGGTGTTCGACCGATGAGAAGTGGTGGGTGATATGGAAATGGTTGACGAGCTCTTGGAAAACCTTAGTAGTGAATAGTGTGCCGTTGTCAGTGACCAGAGTGTTTGAGGAAGAACTTCTGGATTTTGGCTGAGGAGATTGTGGCCAAAGCCTCAGCCTCGACCCACTTTGTGAAATAATCGACAGCGACCACCACAAACTTCAGCTGTCCTGGAGCTGTTTTGAATTTCCCAATGATGTCCATGCCCCACTGATAGAAAGGCCATGGTGCAATCATTGAGTGAAGCTCCGTCGGGGGACGTTGGAAAACCTTTCCATGAAGCTGGCAAGACTTGCATCTTTTGACATGTTCTGAGGCATCGCTAAGAAGTGTAGGCCACTAATAGCCTGCTCGGAGCACTTTGCGAGTAAAGGCTTTTGCGCCTACATGGTGGCTCGAGATTCCTTCATGAACCTCGGCCAACACAAGATCAGCTTCCGCGTGATCCAGACATCTCAACATTGGGGAGTCTATTCCCCGTTTGTACAAGGTGTCGCCGACCATGGTGTACTGAGCAGCTTGCTTGGCTATCTTTTTCCCTTGAGAGGGGTCGGTTGGCAGGATTTGGAATTGGAGATATTGCTTGATGGGGTCCATCCAACCAGTGGCCAACGATATTGCCAGGACAACACTCGGCTGATGGACAGTTTCTTGGACTAGGCTTTTGTTGTTCTTAGGCCCTTTGGTGCTTGCGAGCTTGGAGAGGATATCAGCTCGGCTGTTAGAGGACCTAGGGATGTGGGAGATAGAAAATTGGGGGAAGAGATCTGAGAGGGTTTTGACTTGTTCCAGATACTTTTGGAGGATTGGCTCTTTAGCTTGAAACTCACCTTTGATTTGGGATACAACCAACTGGGAATCAATGAAAACTTCAATTTTTGATGCTCCCATTTGGTGGGCCATCCGCAAACCAGCTATCACCGCCTCATACTCTGCTTGGTTGTTTGAGGTGGGGAACTCGAACTTGAGGGAATATTCCACGCAGATGCCTGCTGCATTTTCAAGGATTATACCTGCTCCTGCCCCCTTACTGTGGCTAGAGCCATCAACATAAATCTTCCAAGGTTGGGTCTGGCTGGGATGAGTTGAGTCTGATAGTTCTGAAACAAAATCTGCCAAAATTTGGGACTTGAGAGTTCTCCTCGGCTCATAGGTAACGTCGAACTCCGATAGCTCAACGGACCAAGAGACCATCCTTCCTGCCAGGTCAGGTCGATGAAGCACCTGCCTGATCGGCTGGGTTGTTTTAACCACGATAGGGTGATTCTGAAAGTACTGCCGGAGCCTCCTAGCAGCGATAACTAGAGCAAAGGCGAGCTTCTCTATTTTGGAGTATCTTACTTCAGGTCCTTGGAGGGCCTTGCTGACAAAGTAGATGGGTCACTCGGTACCCGAGTCGTCCTTGACCAGTGCCGAGCTGACAGATGTTTCACTTACGAACAAATACAAAAACAGAACTTCCCCTTCCCGAGGACTGGTGAGGACGGGAGGGGCCGAGAGATACTGCTTGAGTTCTGCAAACGCTTGTTCGCAGGAGTCATTCCAATTGAAACTCTTGTTTTTTCTGAGCAATTGGTACCATGGGAGAGCTTTTTTGGCTGCTTGAGGGAGGAATCTAGAGAGGGCTACCATCCGACCAGTTAGCCTCTGGACCTCCTTGACACTAGATGGGCTATGCATGTCCAGAATAGCTTGACATTTCTCTGGGTTGGCCTCGATACCCCTCTCCGTGAGCATGAAACCTAAAAAGTCTCCCGCCGGGACCCCGAAGGTGCACTTGTCGGGGTTTAGGCGCATGTTGAATCTTCTAATTCTGTCCAATATTGCTGCTAGATCCTGAGGATGATCCTCCTTCTTCTTGCTCTTGGCTATCATATCATCTATGTAAACCTCGAGAGTGGGGCCAATCAAACCCAAGAAGACCTTGTTCATCATACGCTGGTAGGTTGAGCCAACGTTTTTCAATCCGAAAGGCATTACCGTGTAGCAGTAAGTTGCCCTTTCGGTGATGAAGGCCGTTTTCTCCTGATCAGGAGGGTACATCGGGATTTGATTGTATCCCGAGTATGCATCCATAAAAGAGAGGAGTTGGTAGCCAGATGAGTTGTCCACTAGTTTGTTAATAATGGGTAGGGGATACTGGTCTTTCGGGCAAGCTTTGTTCAGGTCGGTGTAATCGACGCACATGCACCACTTCCCGTTTGATTTTTTGACCAAAACAGTGTTGGAAAGCCATTCTGAGTAGTTGACCTCCCTGATGAATCTGGCGGAAAGTAGCTCGGACACCTTCTCCTCGATAACTGCAGCCTTCTCGGTGCCTACCCTTCTTTTCTTCTGGGCCACTGGCTTGGCGGTCGGATGAACACTGAGGCGATGACATATCAAGTTCGGGTCAATCCCCGGCATGTCTGCCGAGGTCCAAGCAAAAAGGTCTTTGTTTTTCTTTAAGAGTTCAAGCATTTCTGCTCGTGTTTTTTCTGGAAGGTTGGTTCCCAGCTTCACTTTTCTGCTCGGTAATTCTTCGTCTAGCACAATGAATTCCCACTCACCTTGTGGGGTTGGTCTTGTGTCATCCAAGTCGGACCTGACATCCAAGTCCGTCAAAAGTACATTTCCTTTGTTCAAACTTAACTTTGGCTGAATCTCTTCTGGGATTTTAATCTTCGCCAAACTGGCGTTGTAGCACAGTCGAGCTTTCTCTTGCTCAGCTCGAATGGTGACTACAGTTCCGTCGGTGCCTTCGAACTTCATGGCCAGATGGACGGTTGAAACGACCGCACCGAAGGCCTGCAAGCATGTCCTACCAAGGATGGCATTATACGCTGATGGGCAATCGACGACGAGAAACTTGATGATCTCGGTTCTCACCGAGGGGTGGTTTCCAAGAGTCACTGGTAACTGGATGTGTCCCTTGGGAACCACTGCATCTCCAGTAAAGCTGATCAGCTTTCCCTCGAAAGGGGTCAGGTCGGAGGTTTTTAACTTCAAGGCTTCAAAGAGGTTGAGGAACATGATGTCTGCCGAGCTACCCTGGTCGACAAATATCCTGGCAACCTCATAGTTGCCGATCAGGGCAGTGATGACCATTGGGTCGTTGTGACCCGGAATAACCCCTTCAAGATCATCATCAGAAAAACAAATGGGAATACTTTTTGTGGTTCTCTTCTAGATTGGATGGTTGTGGACTGCAAGCACTTGATTGATGTATTTCTTCCTGTCAGATCGGTTTTCTCCTCCTCCCGCAAAACCTCCAGCGATGGTGTTGACTCGCAGATTTTGCGGGGATTGATCCGTGGTTACCTCTACCATGGCCACTCTCTGCTGATTGGCTGGTTGTTGTTGGTTGGTGTTGTGGTCGGCCTGCCTGGTTGAGGATCGGCCATTTTTGTCTAGGGATGGAGTCCTCCTCTGAGCATGTCGGTTGAGTGCTTCTCTAACATACTGCTGTAACTTGCCATCTCTGATCAACTGCTCGATCACGTCCCTGAGCCAGGTGCACTCATCTGTAGTGTGCCCATATCCCCCGTGATACGAGCAAAATTTAGAACGGTCCTGGCGCTGATTTCTCTTCAAGGGTGGAGGTCTTTCTATCATTTGGAGGTCAGTCTGCATTGTTTCTTGCAGTATCTGACTTCTTGGAACCGTGAGAGGGGTGTATTGCTCGAACTTCCCTCGGGGAGGGCCAAATCTTCTATCCCCTCGGGGTCCTCTTCTTAGTTCCTCCCTTCTGTCATCCTTTCTCTCGTCTTTCCTCGGTTTTCCTTGGGAGGAAGGTTCTCCTCGTTCACCTCTGTCTCTGTTTCTCTGCCATTTGCTGAATTCCTCCAAGTTTATGAACTTGGTAGAACGATGCCTCAACTCCGCCATATCCCTCGGCGGTTTGCCCACTAGTGAGTTTTTGAAATCTCCGTTCCGAAGTCCCTGAGTGAAGAGGAAGACTGCAAAGCTTGGTTCAAGGTTAGGGACGGTCCCTGCTTCCGAATGGAAACGTGAGAGATACTCTCGCAGTGGCTCTTCAGGTTGTTGCATGACGCCTACTAGTGCGTGATCGGACTTCGGCTGGACGCAACTGGCAGTGTACCTGTTCAGAAAGACTTTCTTCATTTCTGCCCAGGAATTGACAGAGTTCCTGGGCAGAGCTGAGTACCATCTTAAGACGGGTGGTTGTAGAGTCATAGAAAAAGCTCTACACTTCATTAGATCTCATCCATCGTAAAAATTCATAGCTCCTTCAAAATATAAGATATGCTCCAAGGGGTCGGTTAACCCGTTATACTTGGAAACACACGTAGGGCCGAGGAATGCTGAGGGTGTCTCATAAGCCATGATTCGTGGAGTGAAGGGGTGGCCAGGGTGAGCAGTGTGGTCGGTTTCATATGTGGCCTCTAGGGCTGGATTTATGGGGGGTGGTGGAGGTAGGGTGGTGGATCAGTTGAGTTGCTAGGATTTTTGCTACTGCTCGTTCAGCCACCGCCTGCATGTGGATTTGTTAGAGGTCGGCGATGGCCCTTCCCTGCTGCTCCAAGATCTGAGCCTGTTGCCTAATTACTTCCTTCAGCTGGGTTTCTCTTCGGCCGCGGGAGTGCTCCCTATCCTCACCAGAGACGCGAGCGTCAATGGATCAACCCAATCCATGGTTTGGAGCACGATTGGTGGGGTTAGGGTTAGAGGGGTTAAGGTTTGGGTTTGTTTGCCTGGAATGAACGGTGTATGGGCCGCTATGAGTTCGGGCTGGTATGGAGTGGTGGCTGCGGGCTGGGATTTGCCTTACTGACGGCATGCTGGGATGGGGAGGGTTTCTTCCTTCAAGATCTCTGCCGTTGTCACCACTGCCTTCCTCCAACCTCTGACGGTTTCGCCCTGCTTGGTGGTTTGCGCCGCGTGAGTTGGCGGCGTTTCCTCGTGTGTCTTCCATTTCTGGGGTGGGAATAGCAGTTTATGGATTCCCACAGACGGCGCCAATGTAGTGTCTAGGACACTGTGTATCAGATATACCCCTAGCTCAGAGGTATAGAGTAACCCAAGAACTAGGAGATGGACTGATGTTAGTATATGATTTATTAGGTGTGATAGAGGTCCAGTTGGGACAACTAGGGTTTCCCTAATCACAGGTGTGTGCTGGTGTGCAATTAGGGAGAGAGAACATACATGAGCCCCTTGCTGGAGACAGCTGTTTATAGGGGTGGCATTGTACCTTGTGGGCCTGTACGGATGGCCAGCTAGGTAGCTAACGTGTCCCTTTTAGGATAAGGGATGAGTCATTCATCCTTATCCTGCAGTGGTTGATCTTATCCTGTTAGCGAGTTAGGCTCACGCGCCCTTAGCTCGGACTCCTTAAGGGACGAGGTCCCTGTGGTCGGTCCTGGGATGCTAGGGTGGGTCCTATGATAAGAGCTCGGCCTGGATAGGCATGAACTAGCAGGATGATTATTCTGGTCGGCCGAGTGTGTTTAGGGTAGACCGAGGGTCGGTCTACCACACTTAGGAATGCCAACAGGGGACATCAAGGAATCAAAGTCCTCACTAGCAGCAGATTCAGAAGGAATAGAGGGGGCAACACCCCCACTAGCAGAAGATTGATGAAAGAAATCCATGGGGTCTTCATGATCAGAAACAGGTGGAATGACAGGAACACTTTCAGGAAACTGAGACGAGGGCGACGCCAATGAATGACCACCAGAACCACCTGCACTCGAAAAAGAAGAAGAGAATCGGCGATATTATGAAAATTGCCCAAGCAAAACAAGGCGAATAGGCTGGAGAAAAGCAAAAGAGCAAGAAATGAAACCTGGAGAATGTTCTTCAGCGCCGCCACTTTCGGCGGAATCATGATAGGACAAGAAAGAATCATCTGAATTGGTCTCATTAATTTCATCCTGGACCAAATTGACATGAACAGGAGAAGAGGGAGAAATGCGGATACCAGAAGCGCGCAGGCGACTGGATCGGCGAGTAGGAACAGCCGCAGTTGCCTTTCTCTTCTTGCGAGACTTGGCGGCGCCATTACCAGGGGGAGACCTTGAGAGGAAGTCTTCCTTTTGCCTCGTTTGGAAATGGAGGGACCTTGAGAGGAAGTCTTCCTTTTGCCTCGTTTGGGGGCAACAGGGGGAGACGCAACAACCTTACGACTAGGCGAGTCTTCCTCAGCTAAAAACGAAACCGAGCGAAAAATTAATACAAAGCAAGAGAAAGGGGAAAGCGACAAAAACAGAAAATGGCCAAGACATTTACCTTTAACTTTCTTCATGGAGGTGCAGAAATAGGGGTCATTGCATATTATGGGCAGCAAAGAAGGGGTCGAATGCGATGAAGAAGCTTCGAAATCCCGAAGATGCTGAAGAATGTCCTCATGAGACGTGAGCCAAGTACGCAAAACACCTCCGACGCGGGAAGGAGAAACATAAACACAAGCAGTGGCAGGAACCTCAAAAACTGCACCAAAAAGAAGCATTTTGACCAAGTCTTCTACAGGAGCCTGCTCAACATGGAGAACGCAAGGGGCTTGATCACGCCCGAATTTTCTGGCCACTCGATCAGGGCGATAAACGCAGGGCCAAAGAGCTCCGCCATGGGCACTCTTACTATCTAGAGGGACAAAGCCAGGCAAACAACGAACTGTTAAAATCAACTTCCACAAGTCATAGACCCCCTCAAAATGAGCAGCGGCATCACTCCTTGTGGCAAAAGCTTCCTCATTGTAAAGGGGATGCAAGAGGTCTGAGTAAGGGTGAAACACAAACTTATCCTCTGAATCAATAAGAGAAATCAAAGATTCTCTTGGAAATCCTCTCGTCCAACACCAGGAACGAGGCTCCAAGCCAGTAGCGTCAGCCGAAAGGGGGAGCCTAACGGGGCCATAGTCCGGAAAGCGTTCAAACAGGAAGTACTGAAGGAAAGTCAAATCAATGTAAGAATTGATCGCAAAGCGTCCATGAAAATACGCATCTGTTCTGCCACTTGGTCTAGGCGAGCATATAGACCGCCCAAGTCGAACGAAGCAAGAGGAAGGCGTACGCCTTCTGCCAAAGAGCAAGCGAAAAGAAAAACACACGGGCTCACAGACTCCCACGGAGGTCCAGGAAACACGTACCTACTAAGCCAAAAAGCAACGAAGGCGGCACGGCAGAGGCGTGAATCTGTGACAGGCCCAGCTTGAAACTCGCCGTCGTGAAAGTCACCGAAAAAGTACCGGACCCAGCTAGCAAAAGTATACTTGAGGGAGGAGCGCTGATTCGCCCTTCGACTTCTAGGAACTAAGTTCCCAGTACCCCTCACTCTCTGAGAAGAAGAACCCCTTGCGTAAGAGACACGTCTTTGTCTGAAGAGATCCCGAGAATATTTGGCACTAAGAGCCGAGGCGGCTTTTAACTTTATTGACAATTCGGAAAAGCGTTCATCAACATTTTTCACGTCAAGATCTTCATCTCCAAAAGAGGGAAGTTCGAGGAGTACAACCACGTCCTCGAGCGTCGGAGTAAACTCCCCCCACGATGTCAGGAAAGTGTGGGTAGAGGAACACCAACGTTGCATTAACATCCACAAATCATCAGGCTTGCGGTTAGCACCAAGTCGAGGAGACGCCTTAACTGCGGCGGCAATACCCACCTTTTCCAGAATAGCCACAAAAGCAGCATCAGTGGCAAACACATGATCAACCCATTCTTGCCAACCACTGGTGCCTCCCACATGGACGTTTAAATTCACATCCACCCAAAGGAACTCCGAGCGGCGAAGACAGGAACGGAGCAACGAAGGGCCCAATGCACAATGGTCCTTGTTATAGGAAGGCGAAGAAATGAGTTCGGTGGCGTCCTCAGGAACCACCGTGGCCTTGGAAGAGGAACCGACAAGGAAATCACCCGAGTCTGGACCAAAGGGCGAGTCCGCCCTCGCCCCCGAAGCCCAACGGCGATGGCCTGGTTCAACAGGGTAGGAACGAGGACAGGGAAGCTGTTGCAAGAAGCAATAGGAGATAGGGCCAGGAAGTGGAATCTCTTCCTCAGAACTTGAAGAAGCACCATCGATCGCAGGAGCCTTCGACATAGTGGCAGCAAATGCAAGGAATCAAGAAGACGAAGAAAGAGAAAGGTTTTCGATCTTGAGAAAATGGAAGGAGGAAGTTTCAGACAGAGAAAGGAGAGAGAACGAGTGGAAGTGTGCAGTTAAGCAAGGAGAAACTGAAAGGTTGAGGGGAAGTTTTGAAAAGTATGAGTAAAGGAGGGAACGTGGGGAAACGTGCAAGTACCAGAGACTGAAGGATATTGCCTTCTCCCCCTAGTGAGACGTGGAAAGCAGCAGAAGAATAAGAGGAAAGAGAAAATAAGAAGAACTCACGAGTAGATGGCCTATTAACAAGACCCCACTGAATGGCAAAGTTCAAAAGCTGAAACTGCCAAGCAACTAATAAGCTAGGGGAAGTATGAGACAGATACCTGCGGAGCGAAGGCGTCTCATCTTATACGCCTTCCCTAGAAGATCGAAAGCGATACCGGAAAGCATAACAAAGAAGGCAAAGAGCGAAGGATGAAGAGTTGGAAAAAGGAGGAACAAGCGAGGAAAGGGAAATTTATTTGCACTGAAAGGGAAATTCTTTCCCCTCTCATTGCAAAGGGGGCAATTGTTGATACCTCAATATTTGATAGCCCAAATTACAAAGCCCAAATCATATGAAGGCCCAAGAATCGTCAAACATAAATGAGACAATGAAAAAACACTGAGAAAGGCATGCAAGCTCCAAGAGTTGCCCAAGGCGACACGTGCCCAAAGCGCCAGTCATCAAGGCGACGCATTCTGATGAGGCGCCCGGGAGAAAGAGCAAGACGTACTAATGGCAGCAAGAACAACGTGTTCTCCCAAAGCGTCCCAGGTGTCACGGAAACCCGGAGAGAAAGTCATGATAAACGAGGGCGAACAGGAAATAGAGCTCGCAGAAGGCGCACACATGACCAGGCAAAGGCAACACAATTGCCTAAGACCCCAACGACTTGCAAAGGAAGCCAGGAAGGAATCTTTGGGCTACGCAAGACAAAGATAAAGGTGGTAAGACTTGAGCCCCTCTCCTTCTCTGTAATCATCAATGCCAAAGCCAAGAACGGTAAAGAAGACAAAGCTACTGAAAAGATACCCTGAGCACATGATGCAAAAGGCTATTAACCAGCAGACAAAGGTAAATAGCCAGTGACCACTGGTCCAAAGCTCCATCATAAATAGGGGATACTTCTCCTTCTTAAAAAAACGGAGAACGTCGAGGTAATGGCCCCTGGAGAAAAGTAACACATCAGAGCGATAACACATAAAACACAAGGTTCTCTCCTCTGCAACTTAGAGGAGGAACGAGAAGAAGAGAGGAACCCGATGAAGGAGAACAATACAATAAACACATGAAACACTAGTCCTCTTCTCGAAGTCTCAGAAAAAGGACACCAAAGAGAAATAAGAGGCAGAACAAGAAAGAGAGATCAGAGGTCCAGAAAAGGAGGAAAAGCCGGAGAGCGCACACCTCCAATAGCCACCTTCAGAATCAGAACAATGACGAGCAAAAGGCCCGAAACACAGCAACCAACAACACCCACAACACAGGGAGCGCAGAAAAGAGAAAAGGAATGGAAGCTTCCTCTGAAACTTAGGATCAGCAACATAAAGGAGGGTGTAAAGCCAAAGCGCACACTCCTCCCCCTGTAAAAATACCACAAATGTGGAAGCCATTTCCTTGTACTCACCTCTCTATATCTCATTTCAATATAATGAAAGCCTAAAGCTTCACTAAGCTTACGAACCCATTTATTTCTCAATAATCATTTACTTATCGCGCAAAGCGGTCCTAAACAATATGGAAAGTAGGCTTCAAGATCATTCTAAGATAGCAAACCTAGACAGTCGACACCTTAACTATCTTTAACCACTTACAGTCACTCAAGAAGAAATGGTAGCAAAAGGAATATAATTCGCAAGCTTATAATGACGCCTCTTATCAAAAAAGTTTATAATAACACCACTCCAATTTAAAAACATAAAGCATTGTGTTGCAGACCTTTTTATACCTGGACCATAATCTATATTTAGTAATCTAATTTTGCAGAAAAGATAAGATAATCATAATTACCACCAGGACAGAAGGCGAAACAGTAAGATACTTAGTGGACCCACGCAGCCTTGGTGTAGGCCGACACATCGGCGGGACCACTAAGTTGGGAACTTCATCGACTACGTGGCTTGGAAGGCTTTGGATGGAGGAAAGTGCACAGGGCGTTCATGCCTTGACAAAGCGCCTTCATGATAGATAAGGGACGGGAACGCTCTGACATCCATGACGCCCTAAAACATAGGACGCCCTAACACCTATAACACCCTAAAACCTAGAATGCCCTAGAACATAAACGCCCACCTTGTTCACCCACTTACCCACATACTGTATCGTAGCTGGAACCCTATTTCCAAGACTTGGCCACCAAGTTGTTTTACTATTACCATTATACCCCCCCCCACTTATTCTATAAAAGAGACACTTAGATACAAAAGAAAGAACAGAGAACATAATAGGATGGAGAGAGAGGAGAGAGCAAGATGAACAAAAAACACCACATGTCCATAAGAGGCCAAATAAAACAGAGATACAAAGGCCATATAGAGGAGGGAGTCACTTTCCTCATTCATTCCAGCCCCTCTCACCCTTTCATACACTGAAACTTCCATACTCCTTCACCCTCCAGAACACTTTCCATGGATAAAGAGCACCCTCGGTCGATCCTCCCGATGATTCTTCATGATGCTCCATTCATTCTCTCCAAGCCACGGAGACATGGATTTAGTACTTCGACATACATCTCTCAAAGCTTACGAACCTAGAATCTCATTTTTATTGTTAAACTCTTTTCCGAAATTTTAGACTGTAACAATTGGCGACTCCGATCCACTAGGGAGATGTATATATATACTGAAGTTTACAAAAATGGAGGAGCAACGAAGCA
Organism: Crotalaria pallida; assembly: GCA_037953625.1. Lineage (NCBI taxonomy): Eukaryota > Viridiplantae > Streptophyta > Magnoliopsida > Fabales > Fabaceae > Crotalaria > Crotalaria pallida. The sequence goes on from CM075655.1 coordinate 97,964,484, forward strand.
TTTAGAGGGGCTTTTAACATCAGTACAGAAAAGTTGTGTTGTTTTGTTTTATGTAAAAGGGCAACACACTTAGAAGAGATGTATAGCAAAAGGAAATGATAACAGGTAGGGGTCGGGAACAATGGCAAAGTTCATAAAAGCATTGGAAGTAACAGGAGAAAAAAAGGCGTCACAAAGAACTCATTGAGTTAGACGAGATTTGTCCACTGAGTCAACTCGGTCAGGAAGATGAAGACAGATGTACCATCGTCGCATCAGTACACCCGTTCTCCTTCCAACTATATCGTCGCTGAGCATTGATGAAGCTAAGATCTGAGCGCTGATAGCGAGCTCACCACTGTCACGAACCTGAATCTGGGCACACACCCTCCACCATAAGGAGTACGATCTGACTCGTGGCGGTGAAGCCCACACACCACCGTATCGACCCGCATCACGTCCACGACGCCGTCGACGCAAAGATCTGGTTCGCACCGTCGCGAACGCAACCACCGTCGTCGTTGCTTTCCCCGTCACCGCCGTCGCACACCGTTGTTCTCGCCGTGGCTATTACGGAGACAGTGACCCTTTCATTTTCCGATGAATGAGTAGAATAGTTGGGTTGAAGAGAAAGAGTCACTGTCATATGAACTTCTTGGTTAGAGCAATGGGGGGCATTTCGAGAAAAAAAAAGTAAAGGAGAGAATTTGCATGTAAAAGGAAATGTGAAGGCTATCAACATGAAAGGAGAAAAAAAAAACTATAGCTAAGAGAGGAAAGTTTTGCCTAGAGCAGAGAAAGACCCTTGTCACTCAGAAAAGGGGGTGAGAGTGATTTTTCACGAAAGTGCTAGTCATTATCCGCTGGTCATTATCCAAAAACACTTGAAACCAAGTTATACATTAAGGGTCACCATCCGAGAAAGAATAGACAGGGGACTAAAAATTTCTTTTGGTTTCTTTATCATTATTTTATATGGAGAAGTTATTAATTATTATTCCTTTTTGCAGTTAAAGTTACTAATTGTTTACTGTTTATTTATTTGTTAAAATATTTTACCTTGCATCATGACCTTATAATGAACGAAGATACTTGTTAGTTTTCATGTTATTACTTAGCTTGATCCCCTGCAACCTTGGGTTTCATGATATAATAAAAAATAGATAAATAACATTAGCATGTAGTAAGGAATAATGTATATTTTATGAAAATTACAAATGATGGGATTCTATCACATATTTTTAATTGGTAGTAAAATAAAAAGAGAGAAAATGATATTATTACAAACCATTTTTTATTGACATGAAAATATATAGTTTTTAACATTTTTGTGATAGAAGGGAAAGAATCAAGTAAAGATCAAGAAAGAAGATAGTGACTATGGCGCGGCTAAAAATGGAAGGACTTGGTTTTGATGCATGGAAAGATGAGGGATCAACAAGCTATTATTGAAAAGGAGATCAAACTAGAAGCTACTATCTAAAATGGAGGACAACTTCATACAGACCCACACTTACAAAGAAATGTGTTCAAGGAAGTAAAACAAACTTATTCATCTTAAATATATTATTATTATTATTATTATCATTATTATTATTAAGTTTTAGATAGATTTCATGATAATGACTAAGTCATGGAGTTATGCTGTGAATAACGTGTTGAAGGCCACATGACAAAGGGAAGTGAGGGCGTTGCCTTATTTTATGTTTACCAGTTATTTTTTTCTTTTATAATTATTTATGCTCAGCAACACCCATATGAAATATAACCCAAGAGAGACATGACACATGCCCATAAATCTGTTATTATTTTAATTATTATCACGTACAAATTCTTGCTATGTGAGCGTTGTCCTCTGATAAACTTGTCAAGTATCTTCTTTGGGCCATGATAAAAAATATATATTTTTATTAGAACTATAGATAATGGCATGAAATGTGAGATTCAAATATTTATGAAATGCGAGAATCAAATATTCGAGTTTTAGTAGGAAACTTAAAGTGGGAACGCTCTCGCAACCAGAACATGACATGACGCTCAAGCGGGAAGTACGCTCCCCATACCCAAGAGCGAAAAGTTACGCCCTCCATGACATTAGCCAAGATGGATTGCTACGATTTCACACTAAGACCCCTCTTGAGCATGGCCATTTTAAATGTCTCATGCATAGGAAATTTGGATTGATGCTACCTTGCAAAAATTATAACCTTGTGCCTTGCTTATTGTTTTACATGAAGTATAAATGCATGTTGTGACTGATGGAAATATTTGGAATGCATGCTCACATGATTAGAAAGATTAAGATTGCTTGAGATATAATTGATGGTGCATGATGATTTATAATAGACAAAGAATTATCCTATATAAGCAATCGTTAATCACGAGTCAATGATTATGGGAGACATGCTCTTGAAGAAAAAACAACGAGAAAAAAATAAAAGAAAGAAAGAAAAGAAAAGAAAAGAAAGTAGAAAGCACGCTCAATAGAAGAACGCCCGAGTAGGAAGGGACACCCGAGAGCGAGACATCTAAAAGCATGAAAGAACGCTCTCCACATCCAAAAATGGACGCCTAGAGTGGGAAAGTAACCATGTGTTGTCAGATAAAGAACAAGTCCATAAATTATAGGAAGTTATGTTGAGAGAAGACTAGGACAAAAGTGGAAATAAGCTACGCTGCTAACAGAAAAGACTCTATAACAAGAAAATCAACTATTCACTAGGAAATGAAGTGGGACAAGATATGCTCAGCGAAGAAGGCACGCTTTTGAAAACAAAGTGGAATACACGCCCTCAAAGAAAGAGAAAGAACACGCCCAAGAACTGCAATAAAGAAAATCAGTAAGGAGAAAATCTAGATGGTACACTCAAGAACTTCGAGGGTAGAGGGAACTTGATCGCTAAAAAAGAAAGGATAAAGTAGATGGCACGCCCAAATGAGAATGCACACTCAGCGGAAAACACGCCCTCAGCAAAGCAGAAAGGCGCGCATTCTATAAAAAACGAAGATAGGAAGCAGGAATTGAGCTCTTTGTAAGAAAACGCCCTCAATAAAGCAGAAGGGTGTGCATCCAATGAAAAACGAAGATAGGAAGCCGGAATAAGCTATCGGTAAGAAAACGCCCAAGTCAAAAGAGCGCTCATCACACTCAAGAGCTGGATGCCCATGCAAAGTGCACCCTTCATACCCAAAGTGGAAGCTACGCCCACCATAACAAGACGCCCAAACCTGAAGGAGCGGCGTAGTTGGACAAGAAGCCAGAATAAAGAATAAGGCATCAAAAGGACACAAAGCTATGTATTATACCTTGCCTAATTTTAATTCCATACATTAGTTTGCATGATTATTATTCTCTCACATGCTTACATGTCAATAAATAAATCATAGATAGTTATCATGACAAATTGACTCTAAGATAGTGCTTAGGCGTGATGGTTTACCGCTCCTAAGCACGCCCAACTAGAAAATCTTGAAAGAATGCATGAAAGAAAATTATGGTTGACATTAGGGGGCTTGATGCGTGATGGTCTTAACCTCCCTCAAGCAAACTCAATTAAAAAGACATAAGCGGGCGTGTTGGTATGAACCTCCCCCGAGAAAACATAATAAGAAAGATATGATCTTTACATGATTTTAATTGTTCATCAATTTGATTGAAATCTGATTATTGTATCTGGATGAGTATTTAAAATGTGCAAGAGCACACCAGAACAGAAATCGTGCAAGAGCACATCAAACAAGAAATCGTGCAAGAGCACATCAGAATAGAAATTGTGCAAGAGCACACCAGAATAAAACTTGTGCAAGAGCACGCCAGAATAGAAATTGTGCAGGAGCACAACGGAATAGAAATTTTGCATGTTTCCTATTATTCATCTGATTGAAATTTAATTGCTGCATGATCTTTGCATGATATGTTGAGGGCGTGACAGGATATGCTATCAAAATGTTATTGATACCATTTTTAAGATTTGGTATTGTTCTTGCATACATTACACTAAGCGTAAATATAGAATTGTTTGAATGAGAGTTCATGTTTAAAGATTCACTCAAATACTTGAAACAGTTACGCCCTGAGTATTTGAAAGAGACCAAGAAAATCTCAGACGTGTGAAACAAAAAAAAAAGAAAAAGAAAGAAAAGAAAGAGTACAAAAAAAAAGAGAAAAGAAGAAAGAGAAAGAAAGAAAATCACACGTCTGAAGCAAGATATACACCCAAGTGGCCGAGTGGGTCATAGTCCCCGCACTTGGAAGATCTAAGTGTCTGGAGTGGTTATCAAAACCCAACACTTAAGATAGAGATAAAATCGGGATGGTCGAGCAGGTGTCGTTCCCCGCATCCACGATATGGATAAAAGTCTAAGTGTTCGGCCAAACACTTAGGCTCACGCGAATACCTGAAATGGTCGCGCCCTGGGTATTTGCAAGGGTCAATCAAATTCGGCGTACTAAGGGCAAAAGAGTTGTCAAAGCGTCACGAATAGACCAAATACGAGTGAAGTAGCTACCGGGTCGCGCCCCGGCGCTCGTATGGAAAGAGACAAATCTGGATGGTCGAGCGGGCGTTGTTCCTTGCATCCAAGATTCGAAAAAGAATTTTAAATATGAGATCTCATATAAAACAAACTATATTTACGCAACGTGTATGATTATCAGTTTGGAGTATTGCATGATCAATTAACACATAGCACAATAATTACATTTCATTGCTTTACCTTACCGACTCATTATTCCAATAATATGCATAGAATTTTTGAGTAGTCATGTTTTTAGGATACATCAAGAAAAATGGATACAACCAAAAGATGGAGAAAATAACTAGGCAAGCATGCCAACGACACAAGTACTCAAGAAAGAAGATACTGAAAGCAAAGAGGAAGACACCCTCTAGAAACATGATCAGCAAGACGCCCACCAGAAACTACAGGGCGTAAGGATAACTACATGATCAGCGAGACGCCTATGTACTAAAAACAAGAGGGCGTGAGGATAACAGATGAAGCCATCTGTGGCAAGGCAAAGCAGGAACAATGGTGGCTACGCCCCTTTGTGTTTTTGGGAGGAGGGGCAAACGCCTTCAGATAAGAAGAGGATTTAGTAACAATAGCTATTGAGCATCCTGAAGAGCATACTAAGACGTAAGAAGAACATGGTCCTAAGCGGATCTAGAATTGCCATGACACAATGCATACTGGATGATTAGCAAAGCAGAATAACAACTAGGGGGGCTTCCCCTTGAGGAGACAACATCACTTATGGACCAGTACAAGACAAAAGAGAATCATCAAGAAAGGGAAGTTCTCAACTTTTATTACAATCGTCATTGAATTTAAGATAAATGTATTTTATTACTAACAGAATTTTATGCAGCATCAAAATAAAGATTATGGCCTTTAGAGATATTGTGCACTTGAGAAAGAATAGATTCTCCCTCAAGTGCAAGGGGGCTTATGTTGCAGACCTTTTTATACCTGGGCCATAATCTATATTTAGTAATCTAATCTTGCAGGAAAGATAAGATAATCATAATTACCACCAGGACAGAAGGCGAAACGGTAAGATACTTAGTGGACCCACGCCGCCTTGGTGTAGGACGACACATCGGCGGTACCACTAAGTTGGGAACTTCATGGACTACGTGGCTTGGAAGGCTTTGGATGGAGGAAAGTGCACAGGGCGTTCATGCCTTGACAAAGCACCTTCATGATAGATAAGGGATGGGAACGCTCTGACATCCATGACGCCCTAGAACATAGGACGCCCTAACACCTATAACACCCTAAAACCTAGAACGCCCTAGAACATAAACGCCCACCTTGTTCACCCACTTACCCACATACTGTATCGTAGCTGGAACCCTATTTCCAAGACTTGGCGACCAAGTTGTTTTACTATTACCATTATACCCCCCCCCCACTTATTCTATAAAAGAGACATACAAAAGAAAGAACAGAGAACATAATAGGATGGAGAGAGAGGAGAGAACAAGATGAACAAAAAACACCACATGTCCATAAGAGGCCAAATAAAACAGAGATACAAAGGCCATATAGAGGAGGGACTCACTTTCCTCATTCATTCCAGCCCCTCTCACCCTTTCATACACTGAAACTTCCATACTCCTTCACCCTCCAGAACACTTTCCATGGATAAAGAGCACCCCGGTCGATCCTCCCGATGATTCTTCATGATGCTCCATCCGTTCTCTCCAAGCCACGGAGACATGGATTTAGTACTTCAACATTCATCTCTCAAAGCTTACGAACCTAGAATCTCATTTTTATTGTTAAACTCTTTTCCAAAATTTTAGACTGTAACACATTGTTAGAGGACTGATGGGCCATGTTGCTACTCCTTGAAAAAGTCCTCTTTGCCTAGATGGAATGCCCTCAACATAATTAGCTAGGCATTGACCGCAGCAAAAACACATAGTAGTATACTTTTTAGACATTAGAATAAAACTCAAGGAAATAAATTGCTTAAAAACATAAATAAGGGAAGTAAGGAACACTCTAAAGGCTACTACTAGTAATTACTAAGTGAGGGTAAAATGCACCAGAAATTTTCAAAACAAAATAAATAATATTAAAAAAAGAGCCTTTTTCGTGCATCATGCAAAACCCTGAAAGAGCAAGGTAGACAATGCTTCAACCTAACTTCAAAATTTGATTTTTCCACAAAACAAAACACCAAAACGCATGGTCACACAGTAAAAAATAAACACGAATAATTAATTAAATGAAAAAACAACTAAGAAGAAAACAAAATCAAAATACCTAATCAAGGAAACAAATCCTAAGAAGAAAACAAAATCAAGGAAACAAATCAATTTCCCCAAATCCTAAGAAGACAAAATCAAGGAAACAAATCCTAAGAAGAAAACAAAATCAAAGTTTAAAAATTGTGGAAAGATAAAGGATTCAGCTTTGAAGTTAAAAAATACCCAACTGTTGAAAAGAAAATCAAGGATGAAATAACAACAAAAACCCTAACCGGACCAAAAAAAAAGATTGGTAATTTGAAAGGGTACGATTTGGGAGAAGAAAGGGAAAGGGAGAATAGAAGAGAAATCTGAACCTAAAGCAATGTGGTGGGAAAGGGTAAACAAAAACCGAAGGGAGAGAGAGAACCGAAGGAAGAGGGAGAACAAAGAGTGGCGGAGGGCGGTGGCGGGAGAACGGAGAGAACACACGAAGGGAGAATGGAGAGACGCGGTGGAGCGAGTGGCTGAGTTTTGAGGGAGGGAGTCTTTTATTTATTTTTTTTTTGGTTACATGGGAGGTCTGGGACTAGAACCCATGACCTGGGGAGGGGGGACACTACTAGAAAATCCTAAATTAGTGACCCAAATTTGTGACCGCAATGAAAATGGTCACAAATAGTGACTGATTTAGTGACTGCAATGGAAATGGTCACAGTGACCGATATAGTGACCGCATTGAAAACGGTCACTAATAGTGACCGATTTAGTGACCGCGATGAAAACGGTCATTAATAGTGACCGATTTAGTGACTGCGATGAAAACGATCACAAATAGTGACCGATTTAATGACTAATATTGAAAAAAAAAATATTTGTGACCGAAATAGTGACTGAAAATTTCAGTCACAAAATAATAGTTACTAAATCAGTCACTAAACATGTTTTTATTTTTTTTAAAAGTACAATTTAGTGACTGAAAAATTCAATCACTAAAATCGGTCACTAAAGTATCCCTATTGTTTCGTGAAAAGACCGGGAATTTTTTATTTCTCCCGCTACTACTCTCTTTCACTCTCAGAGCATAGAAGCTACTACCACCTCCCTCCCTCTTTCAAGCAGAAGAAGAAGATCGAACACCACCACCGGCACCTCTCTCCTTCGTCAATCTCTCCTTCACCACCACTTCCACCTCCCTCCTTCACCACCACCTCCCTCCTTCACGGCCACCTCCCTCTTTCACCACCACCGCCACCTCTCTCCATCAATCTCTCTAAATCCCTAAATCCCTAAATCGTCATCGTCAATTTCATCTTTCCCTCATCGTCATCGTCAATTTCATCTTTCCCTCATCGTCATCGTCAATTTCTTGGCTCACAGCAACGGCGGCGGCATCGTCGTCGAGAACCCCCATCTCACGATGGCGTCGAGAACCCCCATCACCGTACGTCGAGAACATCTCATGAGCTCCTCCTCATCCTATACTCCCGGTTCTCACTGCTCCCGAAGCCACCATCCACCCTCCACCTCTCGTAATGGATTAGGGTTCAGAAGATTACTTTCCTTCTTCTTCTTCTTGATTAGATACTTTGATTTGAACACTAGGGTTTTTACTTCAGTTGTGTTTATGCTCTGTTCTATGTTCTTTGTTGAATAGTAGGGTTTCTCTCAAATTTGTCTCTATATGCGTTTGATTTTCTTCTTTGCGGTTTTCTTTCTCTGCTATTGTTTTGAGTTCTTCTTTTTTATTAATTTTTGTTTTGGTTTCTTCTTTTTCTTATTTGGTTATTGGTGTGATGTGATATTGTTGGGTTAAAGTGAGCTTAAATTGTCTCATTACTTGAACTTTTGGTTAAATCACCCTAGGTTTTCCCCTTGTTCACTATAAAATATAAAATATTGAAGCACCAACTAAGAGTGGTTAGTGAGATTATTTTACTTGTTGAGTTTTTTCAAGTTAAGTGTGGCCGAGTGGGTAGTGAATTGAATTGTTTAGAATATTAGATTTATAGAACAAACTAATCTTAGCACAATGGAGTTCATAGAACTGAAAAAGATCTTGAGTTCCGATGCATTTCGACTAATCTAAAATCTCGTTGGCATGTCTAAATCTATATTCATTTTCTCCTAAACTAATGACTGTATGATTCTACTTTGTCCTGGAACTTAGATATCAGCATGTTATCATTTTCATTATAATTATAAGGAGGGAGTAAGAGTAGGAAAAATGTGGATATTTTCTGAAATGGTAACATCTTAAGGAGAAAATATCTGTCGTGAAGAAATTGCATGACAGTTCTTATTAATTTTTATTAATTTATATCATTTTTCAGGATCTGGCAACTGCAGGAGCAACAAAGAGGTCCACTTGCTGTGTTTTGGTGATGAACAAGCCTAAAAAGAGTGATCTAGAGCAAGGTGAACAAGAGAAATTAAAGTCAGATTATGATCAAGTTGTAGCTGAAGTTACAGAGATAACAGCTTCACTTTTTTGAAACAAGCAAACAATGTATTTGTGTGTTGTTTGCTCTTTGCTTGATTAACATTTGTCAGTAGGTTCTATGGTTTTTAGTAATTTTTATCTCTTCATTGATTCATTTGTCAAAGTTTTATCTCTAGTAATTTGCATTTTGTTGCTTGAATGTGCAGGACCTAGTCATTCTTATGGAAATTCTAGAGGAGGAGAAGACGATTACCCAAGCATTGGATGCTGTTGAGACATTGAGTTCAGTTGAGTCTATTATTTTTATGTCTGCCTCTACTATTTTGTGATATTTTTTACTTGTGAGTTCTTGTAGAATTTATAGATTATTAAAAAATATGCATGATTTTATATATATATATATATATATATATATATGATTAGATTTCTAAATACACTTCAACTCCTCATCATTTCCATTATCACTAGCATGTCTGCTATACCAACCCACATCAAAGCTTGGACATACTCTGAGTATGGCAACTCTGCTGCTGATATAGTGTCAGTGTTTTTAATCTTAGAGTTTTCGGATTTGTTGTAATTTTGCAGTTCTAATTTATGCCACTTTTGGATGCCGACTATGCAGAGAATTTATGGATTTGTTGCTTGTTTGATTGCTGGTCTTGCTTGTATGTTACTGGTAAGAGAAATGTTATGTCCCCCCCTTTTGTATTTGTGTTCTATAATATATTATGTATGTTTTACTTGCGTTTTTATGATCATATTTTTACAAGTAGAAATTATACTAATAAAACAAATACTTGAATCCCATAAAACTAATTTAGTAAATCAATAATAAATAGTTTGGTGCAATGATTCAGCTGAATGGAATGTTAATTACCTGTGTTATGGAATAATGCACTCTAATCAATTCTTATTAATATGAATTTATATATAGTGATTTCACGTTCCCCGACCATTTCTTAGTGGGATAGATAAATGATATCCATTTGCCCTGTTTTGTAGATCCATAGCAAGCTGTTGACCTTAATTGCAATCAAAGTTGAGATTGATGCCCTTATTTGGTAAGTTTGATTGTTAAGAACTTGCAGGTACTTTTCTTTCACCTTTGTCCATAGAGCTAGGCTCCTACAAAGAGCTAACGCTCTCTGTCCATAACTAACAAATGATTTCTCAAAAAGATACCTCACAACCCTTCCCTCACCCTATTAATAAATGAACCACCTAAACATCCACTACACCCATTCCTTTCTTACACTCACTCTCTTTCTGCCAACTCATCAAAACTAACTTTGTCCCCACTCTTCTTTTCTTCTAGAATATCCCTATTGGGTATGATCCATCCTTTGATTCATTCCTGGACCAGATCCTATCATGGGCCAATCAACCAATGCACTGGCTATGGAGCATGTTTATTTCTTCATGTACTCCTTATTATAGAGACATTAATTTAATCTTGTAAAATCAAATGATGTAGATTATTTGATTGTTAAGTTTTTATTGTGTTGTACCCAACCTTCCTTGCAGAAATTGGACTTGAATAATTTTTGAGTTATTTTGTGAAACATTATTATTCAATGTGCAGAAATTGTTTAGCACCAAAGAAACTACATCCTTTTGAATTCAGGATTATTCGCATATATGGTATTTACTTGTGTTTGAAGTATGAATGATTTGAGAAGATAGTATTGCTTTGGCCTTTCTAAGGGGTTCAAAGTTGGTATTATGGAACTGCATAATAGAGGCCTCTGCTACTTTATTTGGTTAGAAATTTCTCTTGCATGAATTGAATGATGAACTGAATTAGTTATTATGAGAAGAAAGCTTATGACACATTGCATAAGCTAATGATTCCACTTTGGTTTTAAAGTGTTAGGTTCTTAAACTAGTTCTATGCTATGTGTATGCCAATAGTTTGTATGGAATAGAAGTCAGCGTTACTTTGCAATTGCACAGAAAACAAAAGTTCTTACGTTGTGCTTTCCAAATACTTTATTTAAGATAAAGATTTCTATTTATAACTATATGATTTAGATCTGTTTTGTTTCCTTAATTTGCATTCTGGAAATTAAGTGTATGCCTCTTGTAACATCCTAAACTTTGATTTTAAGGAAATTATTGATTTAAAACCTTAGAAAAATTGGAAAAGTGATTTAATGAATTTTTCCAAATATGTGGGTGGTGATTATAGGTCCTAGGAGTTGTATAGGAGGTATATATGGCCTTGGGCAGGGTCATATAAGCGAGATCGGGAGTAAAATCGGCGTTTTAGGTGTTAGAAATCAACCGAAAAGAGAAAATTAGAAATTTATTATGGGAAGCTAAGAAAATAAATTCCACCGTTGGATGTGAATTTTAAGGGCTGAAGAAGCATGTCTAAAAATTTGGACTCGATCCGACGGTCGACGAAAAAGTTATGGCGAATTGAAGGTTGGAAACCCAGAAACTCGCCCAGGCGCACCAACCATGCGCCCAGGCCAGTCACTATTCATTTGGCGCACCATCCAGTGGGAAATCCGCCCAGGCCAGCCCACCATTCGCCCAGGCGAGTGTGGCACGCACCAGCCGCACCATTTCCGTTTTCTGGCGCGCCAATTCCCCTTGTGCCAGCATCTGACCGCATCAGTTACGCACCAACTTGGTTCTGGTGCAGATTTCTCGCCCAGGCGAGGAATTGGCTCGCCCAGGCGAGCGGATGCGCACACCAGCGCACCAGGAATTCCGTGTGGCGCGCCAATTCTCCAGCTGACCGTGTGAGCCATGCACCAGTCTGGTGCTGGTGCAGGACGTGCGCCCAGGCGAGCCTGGCATGCGCCCAGGCGCGTGGCGCAGACCAGATTTGATCTGGTCCATTGATTTTCAACTTGGTGGCTAAGTTTTCCCCACCAGCCCTTGGATCCTCCTGCACCAGCCAAGGTAAAAATAAAAGAAATAAAAACAAAGCTCTCCACCACCATTCAAACCCACACAACTCCATCAACTTCATCAAATTCTCTCAACTCCAAGAACATTCCAATCACCAAATCCACCAAAACACATTTGATTCTTGGGCACCTCAACCCAAAATCAAACAAGACCAACCAACCTTGCACCATTGATGTTGATTGAAGCTTCATCCTCTTCTCCCTTGGACCTCACGAGTTGCACCCACCTTCTCACTCTTTGGTTTTTCATTTTCATCATTTATTTGAGGTAAGCTAGCTCTATTTAATGATGTTATTCCCTTTCCATTTCAAATCCTCTTAGTTCATGGATTTTATTCTAAAACCCTAGGATTCTTGCACTCTTCATGATATAGGAATTGAGTTTCATGCCTTCCAACTCCAACCAAGGCAAGGATAAAGATAGTTCCTCTTGTGCTCTCACAAATAGGGTGGTATATCAACATTTCATCATTTCCTTGTTGAGGTGGCAAGCTAGACTTAGGAAATTCAAGTTTCCAAGATTTTGAGCTAGGGCTCACTAAGGTTCTATTTACTCTTTGCTAATTTAAGGTAAGGAGTGTGTTATAGTGAGTATTACCTTACTCTAGGGTTTAGTTTACATTATGCATATAATGAGTACTAAGATTTTGTGTTAGTTTAGGTTGATATAATATAAAATAATTGTTAGAATAGAATCTATGACTTAGGGAATTTATTTTGATGTTGATATATTGCATTTTGTGGTTTGGTGATGTTGATGAATTATATGCTTATGTTGTTTAATAATTTGAGTTGTGATAATAAGTGAAATTGTGCTAATTAAGTTACAAAATATATTTGTGATCATTGGATAATGAAAATGTGTAATGTGGTAATTAATTTTGAATAATGGAAATTTTCTAAAGAATTCATAATGATAAAGAACTAATTAAATTATACCCAGGCTCAGCCAGGGGAGATTATATTATACCCGAGCGCAGTAAGTCGTTTTCGCATGGGGGTGCGAACGCAGTAGGTCGTGACCAGGGGATTTACCCGGGCGCAGTAAGTCGTTATCGCGCGGTGGTGCGAACGCAGTAGGTCGTGACCAGGGGATTGAGAAACATACCCGGGCGCAGTAAGTCGTTATCGCGCGGTGGTGCGAGCGCAGTAGGTCGTGACCAGGGGATTTACTCGGGCGCAGTAAGTCGTGAGTGCATAGGAGTGCAGACGCAGTAGGTCGTGACCAGGGGATTGAGACACATACCCGGGCGCAGTAAGTCGTGAGTGCACAGGAGTGCAGACGCAGTAGGTCGTGACCAGGGACAGATAAAAAGAATATAAATATGATTAAAATACATGGAACGAAAGACTTAAGAAAATGTTAAATCAAAATCGATTTGAGAAACTAATGAATACTCGAAATTGAATTGTGATGAATTGACTCTTATTTATGATGTTGTGATTGAATTGTTATATGTGTATGGCTTAGTGTCGCATTATGTCTTAATTGGAAACTGCCTCCCCATTTTATGTGTAATACTCACTCCTTACTATCATCACAGGTACTGAGGAAGAGTTTGCACCTGAGCAGGCCGAGCAGGAGTACTCTCCCTCTCAGGGAGAGTAGGTTACCTTTAGTGATGTAGGACATGGGAATGTCCTGGGCCCGATGATGTGAATCATTTTTGTTGTATATAATTGTAAATAGCTTTCTGGGGGCCTAGGACAACTCCTTTTGGGAAAGGGATATATTTTGGGGAAAAACTGTCTTCCTAAAACTTGTTTATGTTTCCGCTAACTCTGATGTTCATGCTATGATGTTTTAAACTTCTTTCTGATGCGAGCACGTAGATGCACTAGCTGGTATATATATATATATATATATATATATATATATATATGTGAATAGCCCTGCAGGCTTTGTTATGTGAAAATATTATTGTTTATCAGGTTGCAGGAAAACAGGAATTTTTGGAAAAGTCCAATAAACAAACAAAACTCCGTCCGTTTGACGGAAGATTTTCATTCGGATTAAAAGTAATTAAGAGTTTTCCTAATCAATTCTTGAGTTAAAAATGAAATTTTCAAGTTGCTATTTTAATTAAGGGTATAAAAGGGTAAATAAACTTAGGTGTTACATTTTATGGTATCAGAGCAGTTTCCCTCGGCCTTTGGAGTGTGGACTCACATCTCCATATGGTTACTCACCAAGCGAGTAACCGATATGAGTAAATAAGTGACTAAATTAGAGTAATAAGATAGAGTAGTTATTACTGCTAAATAATATATGTATTAACTTGTCATTTTCTAGGATTAGGAGTTATGGCAAGCAGGCGCAGTGACGATGATAGGATCGCTGCAATCATAGAAAGTTTGGTCCAAATCAATCAAAGACAAGCTGAATTGGTGGCTACGGCTGTGACAACCATAGCCTCACTTAACCAGTCATCTCAGTCAATTCAGGATCCCTCCCCAGCTGCAATTCATTGGTTGACTGAATTCAAGTGGCATGGTCCCCCTAAGTTCGAGGGTGGCTACAATCCGAATGTAACTCGGAAGTGGCTTCGGGAGATAGAAGAAATTCTCCACGATATATCGCCGCCTGAGGAACAGAAAGTCCTTTTGGTTCAATATGCACTTGTTGGAGAAGCAGAGCAGTGGTGGGAGCAGGTTCAAAAGTGTATGGGGACCAATGAACAAAAAGTGTCATGGGACGCATTCAAGGAAAGGTTCCGGGGAAAGTATCTTTTCGAAGATGTCCGAAAGGAGAAGGAACGTGCTTTCCTATGCTTGAGACAAGAGAACATGAGTGTTGATGAATATGTAGGGAAATTTGAGGATCTGATTCACTATGCTACCAGCTATAAGGGTGTGAACGAAGAAATCAAATGCATCAAGTTCCTTGCAGGACTCCGTGAGGATCTTAGAGCAGTTCTTGGAGAGGTACCCAAGGACAACTTTGCTCGGCTAGTACATTGGGCCAGCGTTTGGGATAAAGGTATGGCAAGGTCGAAAGGTGCCAAAGGGAAATCAAAGGTTCATTCTAAACCTGATATCGAGAGGGTTACTTCAAAGAAAGCAAGGCGGATGGTAACCCCTCAGTTTCCCAAGTCTACTTGTGTCCATTGTGGGAAGAAGCATGGGGGAGAATGCTGGTATCGGAATCAAACCAGGAAGAATTTCACTTGTTTTCAATGTGGACAACCGGGGCATTTCATGGCAAATTGTTCCCTGAAGGGTGTACGGGAGGAAGCAGTTATGCTACAGCAGCAGCTGGCACCTGGAAGTCAGCATATTCCGAGGGGTACGTCTTGTATGTTGCGATCTTTTGTAGTTGTTGTTGGAATTAGGAAATTGAGTATTCTTGCAAATTTCCCTAGTCTCCCTATAAAATTATGAACATCTTAGGAGCTGTAAGTTTCTACCCTTGTTAAGCTTTTAGTAAAACCATATGAAGTATACCCCCTCTATCTATTTTAAATGGCTAGCCAATAGTTCAAAATAAGTTAATGTTAGGCCTAAGCGAACGAAAATCAATCAACCCATGCCCTTAGGTATTGTCGGAATCGAATTTCTTCGATGTCGTTTTGATAGCTACATTCCTTGGATTGTATTCCTGATTTAAGTCTCGTTCTGGAAATTAGTGGTCACAGGAAAAGACTTAGAACTTCTGAGTTCTTATAACAGAAAATTGTGGAAAATTTAGTGATATACCAAAATAAATCTGACCTTAGAAAGAGCTTATAAGTGTAAAGCATTAGTTAAGACGCTTAAGCAAGAACTGCGATAATGTTATTATCTAATGGAGTGTGAGGTTAGAACTGATCACTCTAATCCTTGCATTTGTTAAATGATAACATTGTCAACATCCATTTAACAGTGATGTACTATTAATAGACGTGAGCTAGGGATTGATCACCTCAATCTTCGCATCAATTAATGGATACTGTCATTACAACCTTTTAAGTGAAATCGAGACAGCCGAAGCAGTGGCTTCCAAGAAGTAAAACCCTTGTAAGAAAGTCAACTGACCGAAAAATACCGTTCCCAAAACTTATTGTAGGATCTAGAATTTGACCTAGAACAAAACGGAAGGAAGGAGAACCTTAGGTTGTTTTTCCCGATTGTAGAATAGTATTAGTACATATTAGAATCATAGAACGGGTTAAGCAAAACCTTACATGAACTAACCCTAACTATCATAGAGACCGAACCGAAAAGGGGTAATCCAGAACTTACTGGGAATCTTACCAAGATTCCTAGATGACCCTCTGTCATGAGAACAAATCTTAGTAAACTTGTGAAGTCTCCACATCGAGGCTTAACAATTTTAATGATTGACCAACTACAAGGGGTAAAACACAGCTTGGCCTTCAATCGTAGAAGCGGTGTAAATCTTAAGCGTGTTGTGACTCCTAAAAGTGACATAAGAGTCAGATTCCATAAACACTCTTAGTCTATACCGAATTTATTCAAGCATCCTTGAAGGTTCGATTTAAAGTAGGCGAAAGTTTGGTCATTAACAAGCATCAAGACTTGGTTTATAACTCTATAGAATTAGCTTAGTGAACAACGAAACCCCTAAATCTCAAGTATATATATATACCCACCTTGGATCATGATTACCCAATCATCATTTGAATGCTCCATTGCTATTCTGTAAAACTTTGACTAATGATTCGGTTAGTAAAAGTGGATCTCCTTCTTCTTATTCTATTTGGTCCAATGCAATTATGGAGTAGTGGCTTTTACGTCATAATCAAAGATTGCCTCCTTCCAGCCGACTAAGAAGAGCGAATTCACGACTTACCCTTAGTTCTCATCCTGGAATAATCATTATCCCTGGGTCCCCGTTTTATCTACTCGGCTCGTTCCTTATGGACGAGTAGAGTTCTAACCATGATCCGTTGTATTCTGCAAAAGTCGGTGGATTACATGATCTTATTCTGTCTCCCTAAAATTAGCAACATAAATTCTTCATGAAATTCTATGGATTTATTAATTGTCATCGTTTAATCCTTGCGTTCTTCGTCGGAAGTTCCACGGGAGACGATCAAAAGCTGATACAATCGGTCTCTTACCTTCGGGCATCGAGATAAAATAGTATGTTAATGCCAAGTGGGGGAGCAACTTAGCAATCCAACTTGGGGTTTGTCTAAGTAAAAATGAGTCGAGAAGTAGACGAACTAAAACGGGAGAAAAATCCAAACCGTAGGCTAAAGTTGTATCAGTGGGGTGGTTCTCCAATTGAGGGACAGAATGGAATTTCGGGGACGAAATTCCAATAAGTGGGGGAGAATTGTAACATCCTAAACTTTGATTTTAAGGAAATTATTGATTTAAAACCTTAGAAAAATTGGAAGAGTGATTTAATGAATTTTTCCAAATATGTGGGTGGTGATTATAGGTCCTAGGAGTTGTATAGGAGGTATATATGGCCTTGGGCAGGGTCATATAAGCGAGATCGGGAGTAAAATCGGCGTTTTAGGTGTTAGAAATCAACCGAAAAGAGAAAATTAGAAATTTATTATGGGAAGCTAAGAAAATAAATTCCACCGTTGGATGTGAAGTTTAAGGGCTGAAGAAGCATGTCTAAAAATTTGGACTCGATCCGACGGTCGACGAAAAAGTTACGGCGAATTGAAGGATGGAAACCCTGAAACTCGCCCAGGCGCACCAGCCATGCGCCCAGGCGAGTCACTATTCATTTGGCGCACCATCCAGTGGGAAATCCGCCCAGGCCAGCCCACCATTTGCCTAGGCGAGTGTGGCACGCACCAGCCGCACCATTTCCGTTTTCTGGCGCGCCAATTCCCCTTGTGCCAGCATCTGACCGCATCAGTTACGCACCAACTTGGTTCTGGTGCAGATTTCTCGCCCAGGCGAGGAATTGGCTCGCCCAGGCGAGCGGATGCGCACACCAGCGCACCAGGAATTCCGTGTGGCGCGCCAATTCTCCAGCTGACCGTGTGAGCCATGCACCAGTCTGGTGCTGGTGCAGGACGTGCGCCCAGGCGAGCCTGGCATGCGCCCAGGCGCGTGGCGCAGACCAGATTTGATCTGGTCCATTGATTTTCAACTTGGTGGCTAAGTTTTCCCCACCAGCCCTTGGATCCTCCTGCACCAGCTAAGGTAAAAATAAAAGAAATAAAAACAAAGCTCTCCACCACCATTCAAACCCACACAACTCCATCAACTTCATCAAATTCTCTCAACTCCAAGAACATTCCAATCACCAAATCCACCAAAACACATTTGATTCTTGGGCACCTCAACCCAAAATCAAACAAGACCAACCAACCTTGCACCATGGATGTTGATTGAAGCTTCATCCTCTTCTCCCTTGGACCTCACGAGTTGCACCCACCTTCTCACTCTTTGGTTTTTCATTTTCATCATTTATTTGAGGTAAGCTAGCTCTATTTAATGATGTTATTCCCTTTCCATTTCAAATCCTCTTAGTTCATGGATTTTATTCTAAAACCCTAGGATTCTTGCACTCTTCATGATATAGGAATTGAGTTTCATGCCTTCCAACTCCAACCAAGGCAAGGATAAAGATAGTTCCTCTTGTGCTCTCACAAATAGGGTGGTATATCAACATTTCATCATTTCCTTGTTGAGGTGGCAAGCTAGACTTAGGAAATTCAAGTTTCCAAGATTTTGAGCTAGGGCTCACTAAGGTTCTATTTACTCTTTGCTAATTTAAGGTAAGGAGTGGGTTATAGTGAGTATTACCTTACTCTGGGGTTTAGTTTACATTATGCATATAATGAGTACTAAGATTTTGTGTTAGTTTAGGTTGATATAATATAAAATAATTGTTAGAATAGAATCTATGACTTAGGGAATTTATTTTGATGTTGATATATTGCATTTTGTGGTTTGGTGATGTTGATGAATTATATGCTTATGTTGTTTAATAATTTGAGTTGTGATAATAAGTGAAATTGTGCTAATTAAGTTACAAAATATATTTGTGATCATTGGATAATGAAAATGTGTAATGTGGTAATTAATTTTGAATAATGGAAATTTGCTAAAGAATTGATAATGATAAAGAACTAATTAAATTATACCCAGGCTCAGCCAGGGGAGATTATATTATACCCGGGCGCAGTAAGTCGTTTTCGCACGGGGGTGCGAACGCAGTAGGTCGTGACCAGGGGATTTACCCGGGCGCAGTAAGTCGTTATCGCGCGATGGTGCGAACGCAGTAGGTCGTGACCAGGGGATTGAGAAACATACCCGGGCGCAGTAAGTCGCTATCGCGCGGTGGTGCGAGCGCAGTAGGTCGTGACCAGGGGATTTACCTGGGCGCAGTAAGTCGTGAGTGCACAGGAGTGCAGACGCAGTAGGTCGTGACCAGGGGATTGAGACACATACCCGGGCGCAGTAAGTCGTGAGTGCACAGGAGTGCAGACGCAGTAGGTCGTGACCAGGGACAGATAAAAAGAATATAAATATGATTAAAATACATGGAACGAAAGACTTAAGAAAATGTTAAATCAAAATCGATTTGAGAAACTAATGAATACTCGAAATTGAATTGTGATGAATTGACTCTTATTTATGATGTTGTGATTGAATTGTTATATGTGTATGGCTTAGTGTCGCATTATGTCTTAATTGGAAACTGCCTCCCTATTTTATGTGTAATACTCACTCCTTACTATCATCACAGGTACTGAGGAAGAGTTTGCACCTGAGCAGGCCGAGCAGGAGTACTCTCCCTCTCAGGGAGAGTAGGTTACCTTTAGTGATGTAGGACATGGGAATGTCCTGGGCCCGATGATGTGAATTATTTTTGTTGTATATAATTGTAAATAGCTTTCTGGGGGCCCAGGACGACTCCTTTTGGGAAAGGGATATATTTTGGGGAAAAACTGTCTTCCTAAAACTTGTTTATGTTTCCGCTAACTCTGATGTTCATGCTATGATGTTTTAAACTTGTTTCTGATGCGAGCACGTAGATGCACTAGCTGGTATATATATATATATATATATATATGTGAATAGCCCTGCAGGCTTTGTTATGTGAAAATATTATTGTTTATCAGGTTGCAGGAAAACAGGAATTTTTGGAAAAGTCCAATAAACAAACGAAACTTCGTCCATTTGACGGAAGATTTTCATTCGGATTAAAAGTAATTAAGAGTTTTCCTAATCAATTCTTGAGTTAAAAATGAAATTTTCAAGTTGCTATTTTAATTAAGGGTATAAAAAGGGTAAATAAACTTAGGTGTTACACCTCTTTGATTTTAGTTTTCTTTGTGTTATTTACATTGCATGATTCTTGGGATGCGGTGGGTTTATTTTATTCTCTAGTCTGGCCTAGTGATTATTTTTGTCATATGAAACATATTTCTGATTCCCTGCAACTTGTCTTGTATTTCCTCCCATTCGCTTTCCTTATGCTGTAGTTTTGGATCAGAGCCTGAATAATAAGTTTTAGTTTTCACCAATTGCAGATTGTGTTACTCTTCCATGCATTCCATGTGGTTCCTGGAATTGTAAATATTGTGAGAATGTTATGCAGAGAGAAAAATATGTGGAGCATAATGCAAATGTTGTGGAATCGCGAAGGGTCGCAGGCATTGATCCTTTGGAACAGATACACCAGAGGTGCATTCGCATTGTCAAAACTGAGGAGATTGACCATGGTGGATGTGTACTGTGCAGGTAACATGCTGTGTTATTTCTTTGAGCAAGTTATTGTATATAATGAATTTGGATGTATTGTTTGTGTTTTTTTAATTTTCTCATGTTCTTTTGTCACTGATTAGCAATAAAAAATGTGCAATTGGTGAATTAATGTTTGTTACCATGCCTTATGCCATGCTCCTTTTATCTTGGAAGTTCCCATTCCACTTCTTTCACGTTGGCTAAAGTTCTGATGGCTATTAGTCTATACTCTTAGGGTTTTCAATTTGTATGGAAACTGTAGGTGGCTGAAGAGTCAAGTATTAAAATATTCTGCTTGATTATGAAAAGAAGGAAAATAGAAATGTTATCATTGATGCTTCAAGTATGATTGGGTTAGGAATATTGTAGTTCCATTGGCAATTAATGCTATGTCCAGCATTCTGTTTTTTAGTGGTTTGACTTAGAATCTAGTTTCTGATTTGATTTATATCCTAACATGAGTTAGGTTTCAGGGCTTCCCAATACCATATAACCATATTAATGCTATGTCCTTTCTTAAAGTTTTAAAGTTTGGTTTGACTTAAAGTATTATGTTTGTTTCAACTCTTATAATTACTCATTTAGTTCAATATTATAACTTATGCTACTTTATATTAATTTTACAGTACTTTGATGATTGCAAGTACACCATGTACACTGAGGAGTTGTTGGATGAAGTCATGGAAGAATGGGCTGCTTTCATGTGTGATGAAGTACCTTTGATTTAGATTTATATATATATATGTAGTACTTGATAATTTAGTTATATGGTAGACTTTTGAAGCTATTTTGGTCTTTTGGTTATATAGTACTTGATAATTTAGCTATTTTGGTCTATTGTAGATATTTTGGATGAAGTCAAGGAAGATATATTTTATATTGCTTTTCAAAATCTGGTTTTGTGTTTGCTGGTGTTGGCTGCTATGTTGCATTTAGGCGTGGGTGTAGTTACAATTAGTTGCTGCTGTTTGGTTTTTAATTTAAGCAGTGTTGATGTCTTCTAAATCTTGGTTATTATCTTTTGGGTTGGAAGTATGTCTTTATATACAGAGGTACAGGGTATTCTAGTTCCAAAAAAAATCCCCTCATTTTGAAAAAAATGTAGAAATCCGTCACTATTAGTGACTGCAAACCGCAGTCACAAAACTTACAATTCGGTCATTATTAGTGACGGTTAGTAATTTGTGACGGATGTTTCCGTCACTAAACTGAAAATTTCCGTCACTAAATTTGTACCTTTTTCCGTCACTAATTTGTGACGGTTAGTAATTATTAGTGACGAATTTTTCGGTCACTAAAGTCAAATTTTCCGTCACTAAATTTGTCCCCCTTTTTTGTGTAACTATTTTAGCGACGGAATGAAATTTTTTGTGACTACGAAATTCCGTCACAAATTCGCGACGGAATAAAATTTTTTGTGACAGCAAATTTCGGTTACAAATTAGCGATGAAACATTTTTCCGTCACTAATTCTTTTGGGACGCCACTGACCACACCTATTTGGTCACTATTTCGGTCACTAACAAGTTTGGTGACCGAAAAATGATATTCAGTGACCGAAATTTGCGATCACTAAAAATTTCATTTTTAGTAGTGGAAATCCTAAATGTCCCTGCAGCCACCAATTGAGTTGTCTTACGCGAACGAGGAAGGGAGTCTTTTAGTTTTACTAGTTTTCTATACTTGATTTTGCATGAACCATCCAATATGTGGTCATTACAAAAGAGTTGATTAATCTTATTTGAACCGAATTGAATAACCATAAGGGTGACAAAAAACTTTTTATACCAAGTTTTTAATTTAACTTGGTTCCTTAGCTTTTTAAATACTTAATTGTTTTGAAATTTTAGTTTTAATCCTACTATTAGGAAATATCCGTTAACTACTAATTGGGCTAATTGAATGTCACATCAGCATACAAGTGTGCAAGTATTACGTGGCATCGGAGGGATGACGTGGATGATCTGGATCAGCAGGAGCAAAAAGGTCAAAGACCAATCCACAAACACATTTGGATTGGGCTTTGGCCCTTTTGAGCCTGCGGGTCTAATTCATCCATGTCATCCTACCGGTAACACGCAGTATTTGTATACGTGTATGTTGATGTGGCTTTTCGTTAAAGCCATCAGAATTAACAGATTTTTCTTAACGGCATGGACTAAAACAAAAATTTCAAAACAATCAAGGATGAGTCAATGTCAAAAAAACTTACAGGATCAAAACCACAACACTCTCAACTTACATAAATAAGCTAATATGTCTCCGGAATCTAATAAAATACATTTTTTTTAATGATTATCCAATACATTTGGTTTCTTAACAAGTGCATCAAAGACACTTGTTAACACCAACATGGGTTGGGATGAGTGATAAGCGATTCAGTCTCACTTAAATAAGGTCTCGGGGTTCGAATCCTTGTGGATGCAAAAAATTCATGTTGGGAGGCTTATCTGCCATAGTCGAACATGCGACCAAGGTCAGATCCGGATGTACTTAAGTAGTACTTAGGAAACCGGATTAAAAAAAAAGTCACTTGTTAACAAATTTGTACTTTGAACTCTCTCTACACATTTTATACCCATGTGAAGATTTTAAATAAAGTGCTTAGAACGATGGAACCTTTTAAATAATTATTGCCTTATTGTTTTTTCGATTCAATTATTAAAATGGTTAGTAGAATACCATGCAATATGTGGTTCTATGCTAATACTATTTATAATTCATTTTGTATTTTTTAATTATATTTTTTGTAATTTTTTTATTCGTTAATGTAAAACAATACGATATAAAAATTTTAATGTAAGTTTAGAAAGTAAAATTGAAATATTTAAATACATTTTTAAAGTTTTAAAAAATATAACTACTTTTTTTAATGCATGTAATATGATTAAGTATGATATTTAAATAAGACTAAAGAAATTAAGTATGGGCTATCTCGAACAATATGTTGATGATTTCTATGAGTTTTGATTTTCTAACCCTCTAAGTTGGGTTTTTGACCCCCCTTTAATTTTTTTTTCCAAAATGTCCCCCTTCTTCTTCTTCTTCTTCATTACTCCCTCCAAAATTCCTTCTTCTTCTTCTTTCTCACTAATACCCACTCACATATCCACTATTTTGTTTTTTTTTTGTTTTTTTGTGTAAAACGTGCCTTACTCTTTTGTCGAAGCGTACGAAATATACTGATACGCTTCGACAAAGGCGTAACGATTTTTTTTTAAAATTTTGCGTAGTACGCCAAGCCCTAGCGTACTCAGCATTTATAAAAAAATAAATAAAAAAATTAACACATGACTTTCAACGTTGGACTGTAATTACATATTATTATCAATGCTGGAATTACTCTTATATCAAATTTTTGCCCAATAAACGATATAGTGTAATTACATGTTACTATCAATGCTGTAAATAAATAAAAAAAAACACAGCAGTACACTAGGGCCTGACTATACATGTTATTGAGACTACCAAAGTTGGAAGTCATGTGTTAAATTTTAATTTTTTTAAGAAGCCCAGTACATCAAGGGGTGTACGTGTTAATAGCCAAGGCCTAGGCGTACTGGGCTTTTTTTTTATTTACCAACATTGGCAGTAACATGTAATTTTGGGTTTTGCTTGAAATATTCTATTTTAGCAAGTCTCACATTGCCTGGGATTGGAATGAAGGAAGGAGACCGAGGCTATATATTGGGCTCAACTTCCTTGTTTTAACTTGTCCTAGTTGGAAAAGGCTTTAAGCTTGTATCCAACTTTGTTTTTCCTCTTTATATTCTAAGTTAGAATATTGTGAGGAGTAGTGAGGGTATTTGCTTTGGAGACTGTAGGTGTATTGGGGTCAAGGGGAGAGTAGTCTATGTGTTGTAAAAAATTTCACATAGTATTATTTTCTGGTTGTCTTGAGGCAATGATCGTGGTTGTTTTCTCCGGTTTTGTAGTTTTTTCCACTTTTGGACCCTTGTGTGTTGATTGTTTTGTTTTCCTATTTTATTTCTCTGTTCCTGCCAAGGTTTTAGGAAAAGGTATTTTTTTTCCCAACAAATGGTATCAAGAGCTTAGGTTTAATGTCAAGTTTTCCGAGTGCCATGAAGTTTGACATAGAGAAATATGATGGAAGAATAAATTTTGGCTTGTGGCAAATTTAAGTCAAGGATGTGTTGATACAATCAGGATTACACAAGGCCTTAAAAGAGAAGGTTTCTAGTATAGAAGATGACCATCGGGAGGAAATGGATTTGAGAGCGGCAAGTTCTATTCGTTTATGTTTGGCCAAGAATGTAAATGTGCATAATATGAAAACGGCCAAGGAGCTTTGGGAGAAACTCGAAGGGTTATATCAGGCAAAGGGCATCTCAAATCGGTTTTTGATGAAGGAGCAGTTCCACAGTTTGCGCATGGATGATAGCGTGAAGGTCTCTGATCATCTTAATGCTCTCAACGGTATCGTCTCTGAGCTAGAGGCTATTTGAGTAAAGGTTGAAGATGAAGACAAGGCGCTAAGGCTCATATGGTCTCTTCCATCTTCCTATGGCCATATCAAACCTATTTTGATGTATGGGAAGGAAACTCTGAATTTTGAAGAGGTTGCTGGTAAGATTATTTCCGAAGAAAGAAGAATGACGAGTCAAGATGACCCTTCATAAAATTCAGTGTTGGCCACTAGAGGTGGATCTTATTGGAAGAAGAACCAGGGAAAGTGTACGATGTGTTGGAAATGTGGAAGCTTTGGGCATGTGAAGAAAAATTGTCCAAGTGGAGCAAGATCAGAAAAGAGCTTTCGGTCAGATCCAAACAATCTCTCTATCACTGATGGAGAGGATAATCTTATCCGAAATACAAAAGTGGTTTATCCTCATGGCATAATTGTGATGTCATGGAGAAGGGTGAGTTCATGCTAGCAGTTTCATAAATGCATAGGGGCATTGGTTAACATGAATGCAAGGTATGTGTCACGGACATTGGTTGACATTGGTGCAAGGTCTGTGGTGGGTGATGTCGGGTGCTGAGGAACTTCTGGAGATGACAATCATGGAGGTTGCACCATAAACCTTTTAGCATGATTTCGACATGTGCAACATGATGGAAGTTATACTCTTTATGGTGTAGTATGATAGTTCTTTTGAGCTATGATTGTCGGTTTAGACAATGATTGTCAGTTTAGGCAATGAAGTCAGAAATGCGTATATTTGAATCAAGGTGGAGTTAAATTTGTTGGGTTTTGCTTGAAATATTTTATTTTAGGCAACTTGAAACAAATTGAAAAAATTGAAAGATTTTCGACTGAAACAAATTGAAACAATTAAAACAAATAATTTTCACAAAATCAACAGCTCTTAATCTATTAAGACAAGTGTTAATCGATTAACACCTGACAACAAAGTTAGGTTAATCGATTAGCAAGGTGGTTAATCGATTAATCACTGCATAAACAGAAAAATCACTTTTCAATTGAAAACGAAAATCAATCAAATAACATATATAATCAGAGATAGCGCGAAATTTGTTGGAAGTCAAGCTGGTTGGAAGGCATGCTTCAAACTCTCTATGGACTTCAAGTGCAAATAAATGTTTTGATGATAACAAGCCAACTCAAGTTCAAGCTCACAAGTGCAAGTCTCAAGATTGAAGACTCGAGCAAGCTTAAGAATAGAAACCTTCTCCTTAGATCAAAATGCAAGGTAATGAAGTTTTTGTTTACTTAAAAGTTACAAAGCCAACAAAGTTTTCATTTTAGAAGAGAAGAAGAAAACGTGTTTTTGCATATAAAATGTTTTTCTGCATTTCATCGGAGTAAAAATAGTTGATGTTACAAAACTCTGCATATTTATATGATTGCAAAAGAGAGTAATCGATTATCTCTCAAAGTAATCGATTAACTTTGTTGCATCATAGAAAAATCAGAGAGTCTGTAATCGATTAACTGGATTTTGTTAATCATTTACTTTCTTATGAAAGTAATCGATTACAACAGTCAAGTAATCGATTATAATTGTTGCATCATATAATTTTCAGAGGCTTAGTAATCGATTACAAGCTCTGTAGTAATCGATTACATGATGTTGCATCATATGCAAACCAGAGGCATAATAATCGATTAACTCTTCAGTGTAATCGATTATCATAAGTTGCATCATACATAAACAGGAGTGATGTAATCGATTAACTATTCTTAGCCTAATCGATTACATGATTTTCAAATGTATTTAAGAATTTCTATTTTTGTAGAAATAATCGATTATTCCTTAAAGTAATCGATTACTTCATGTTTTATTGAAAAACGTGTCAAAATCATTTTTATTATTTCCTGATTTGTTTTTATATAAAAGATTCTGATATATTTTACAAAATTCGAAATTGATTTTAAATTTGAATTATTTCCTTTTTGGTTTTAAGAATCAAATCTTTATTTTATTTCGAAAATCGTTTTGATTTTATTTTGATTTTAAAACTTATTTCAAATCTTTTTTTATTCCTTTTTGATTTTGTTTTAATAATTCAAAATCGTTTTTGATTCAAAATAGTTTTCCTTTAAATTAAAAAACACTCCAACATTGTTTTTAGTTTTTTAACGATCAAACATTTTTTTATTCATTCATTCTCACGTTCTCTCTTCTTCATCTTCTCAAAAGTTTCTGAACTTCATTGTTTTGATCTTTTGAAGAACAAACACTGTTGGCTACGTAATCTTCTAAGAAAAACTTCTTCTTCATTATCATAAGAGCATATTGTAGAATTTTTGTTTGGAGAACACGTGATACTTGTTGTAATCACTCACATCAATTGTATTCAACCTTAGTGGTAGGGAGAGAATCCCATAGTTGAACGTTGAGGCGTTCGTAGGGCGAGGAACCCTGCTGTGTGATTGAGGCCCCTAGCGAACGGAGGTTCCTAGTAGTGTGCGGGGTGCTCTTGGTTGTAATAAGGTGCGACTCTATTGCTTGATTATAAGAACTCTCAGGCGGGTCGCTTGGGGACTGGACTAGGCCTTTCGACGGGAAGGCTGAACCAGTATAAAATTCACCGGTGCAAGCTTTTCTATCCCTATCTCTTTTATTTTCCGCATATTTCAATTTTTACGTTTCCGCGCTACTCGTTTATATTTTTCCTATCGTTTTCGCGATCCGTTTCGAACGTTTAATCTCTCTATCTCAAATCATTTTTAAATTTGGTACGAATTTTTCAATACATAATAAAACTCGATTCACCCCCCCTCTCGAGATTTTGAGGCCAAAACCAACAAAATTGATTAACGCAAAAATTGTTAATGATTACCTAGATTATGAAAAAGGTTTTTCCCAAATCAATTTGAACTATTAAAACCTATTTCATTCAATTATTAGAAAATTAATCTTTTCTAGGTTTTCAATCAAGAACAATAGGAATATGCAGAAATTAAAAGATTAAGGTAAAGAGATACTGCATAGAGATTTTATACTGGTTCACCCTCCTCTACTGAGAGCTACATCCAGTCCCATCTTCACAAAAGAGATTTCACTAAGGAATTAGAATTCTCAAATTACAAGTAATCTGCCTATCAAGATACCCTTCTTGATAGCCTCCAAGAGATAACCCCTCTCTTGTTTTGCAACCCTATTGAACTTCTAATCTAACCTCTTCTCTTGCTTGGATGATCACTCACGTACCAAGTCTTCCACTTGCTTATTGATTCCTCACAACAAGACTTCCAAATGCTTGATGAACACCACCAAGGCTTCCACTTCAATTTTCTTGATGAACACCACCAAGACTTCTTCTTGGTGTATTGATAGCTTGCCTCTTGCAAAGATTACAATTCAATGAATAACAAAACCTATTGAATCTCCTTCGAGAATGATCGGTCTCTAGCAAGTATACTAGATCGGATAGTAATATAGTCAATAAGACCAGATATCGTTCCCACAGGGACCAAGAATTATTTAATCTACTTTTACCTAAGAGTAATTATAAGTAAAATCTACTAAATTCAGATTTAAATAATTAAATTAAGAGGATAGTTTGATGCTGGAAATTAAATAAAAACGATAAATCAATGGATGGAAGGGTGGTTAGGAACTTGTTTCATTAATTATTTCATTTATTTATTATGAATCAATGTTTTTCATTTAAATCAAGAACTAATTCAGAAAATTAGTAATTCCTAGATTCCTCTATGAAATTACTGTTTATTATTCAATTTGTTTAATCCTAATTCCTTAGAAATCTAATCTATTGAATAACCATGATTAAAAATAGTGAATTATCAAAAGTTATATAAAAATCCAAAAGTATTCCTACAAGTTGAATCCTTATATTGTTTAATTGCAAGACCTATTTTAAATCCTAATTTTCCAATTCAGATCTAAAAATCTATAACATGAGTTGATCAAGTTCATGTATAACAATAAAAACACAATTAAACACTTGATTTAAAAACTGAAAAACATTAATTCAAATAAATAAACTACATAAACAAATCCACATGTTCCTAACACAAGAGGGTTTAGTTACACATAATGGAGAAGAAGAACAAATAAGAATTAAAGTAATTCATTCCTAAATTATCACTAATCCTTGCTTTGAATCTTCAGCCTTCAATAGATTCCTCCTCCGAATGCTCTCCAGAGAATGCAATCTCCCTCAATACTTTTCTGATTATGACTCTCTAATATGTTCCTAAACTAATCCTAAAAACATAAAATAGTAGATAAAATCCTAATCTCATTAAAATCCTTCAAAATTGATCAGAAATTGACCCAATTGGGCATTCTCGGACTTCGTGCGCCTGGGTGTGCAGACCAGCACGCCTGGGCGCACTGTATTTGATGCCCTCTAATCACCGAAGCACGCGCGCCTGGGCACGCAGATCCTGCGCCTGGGCGTGCTAGGGAACTTTCGACTTCGTTTCTCTCCGTTCTTGTGCCATTTTCAAGGTCTTCTTATGCTCTTTTTAGCTCCAATAATATCTTCTTCAATTAAAGCTCCGAAATACCTGAAACATACCCAAAACGGATCAAAACGTTCAAAGGATTCTAATAAACTAAAAATTCCTAAAACTAATACAAAATACCTATATTTACAAGAGAAACAAGCTAAAACCCAAGCAAAAGGAAGTGAAATTAAGCCTTAAAACATCATATATTAGACCTTCATCACACCCCAAAACTTAGCATTTTGCATGTCTCAGGCAAAAGTAAAATAAAAATTCATAAACACAAGACTACCTTCTAAATCAAAATGTACAATACTTAATCTAAGACTTCGACTCATCAACACAGCCACATATTTATACAAGCTAAACACATATCAAAACTTGGTTAAGGAAACAAAACAAGTCAGAACTCAGAACTAGTGAACACTCTCAACCTCTCAGTGTATATCTCTCATGTGTATCAAGGGTATAAATCAATTCACTCAAGTTCATTCAATAGTAAAGTGTTACCATAAGCTTGACCATAGACCAAAATCTCCACTGAAATTATTAAAAACATGCACAAATCAAAAGGTCTTTAATTTGGTTGTAATGAGGCCATGGCTAAAAATGTCAAGGTGGGATAAAAGAAAGAAGGATGAAACTAAGGGCTAAAATGCAAAACAAATTTCCCTCTAAAAATTATGAATGAGCAATGAATAATATGAGGACTCACACTCAAATCACAACTATTTCAAACTTCTTATTTTTATATTTTACTCTACTACTTCTTCCAAACAAAAATCTCTTCAATTTATTCAAGATATTATAAATTTTAGAGATAAAAATCTCTTCACTTTTTATATTTGTCACTTAGGTTGATTTTTTTAATAATATTAATTGTATAAATGTTGGGATGAAAAAATTTTAGCCATTTTTTGGATTTGTCCATGATTATTGCTTATGCTTAGATTGGTTTTCTAAAAAAACGTTGCATAAATATTATGGAACAATTCATTCGTGGGTTGAAATATTTAGATAAATAATTATGGACCTTTTTATTTTCGACTTTTCAATGATGATTATTTAATTAGTTTATTATGTTTGAGGTACAATTCATTCACGAGCTTGGAATCATTAGTGCAATAATTTTGGATGCGAATGATAATTATTTAAGCACCTATATTGGTTTTCTAAAAGATTTTGATTGCATAAATGATGGAATGTAATTTATCCACATTTTTGAAATTTTAATAAAGATAATACCTTCAATATTTGTAATTTTCAAGAAATTTAGCCATTCTAATTTTTGATTGTTACACCAAGTAAAAAATTACTTGTAATATTTTTATTTTGATTAAACATGGTGTAGGGTCTACCGACCATATACCGACCCGAGTCTCACCAAAGGATTCCCCTATAGGCACTTTGCTCGGTTTACCTGTCATGAAAGTCCTTCGCTCGGACTCGTGGGATCCGAGCATACGAGAGGGTCAGGCTCGGACTTGATGGAACCGAGCCTTATGATCGGTCCCCAATCCATCAGACTCGGGACTCTAGGACCGAGACATACCGTCGGCTCGTGGATAAACTCAGGCTCGCCGAGGCTTATTATCCCTTCTGCAAATCTCTCCTAGATTCTCGCAACATCCTAGACATGAGATCTTCAGCTGATCCTATCCAGATTCTAGAAGCATAATTATCCGATACTATCTCACAGAATCCTGGTTCAGCACAACACTGATACAGGGCCCAAACAGCCCATATCAACCTCCTCCAAACCCTATAAATAGCTCAACACAGCTAGGGTTTCAGGTATGTTCTCTCATCCCTACTCTCAAGAACTACGTGTGGCTTGATCCCCTTATCACTGGGGGTACGTAGGACCGAGGTCACCCTCGTCAGCGGCAACAACCCCAAACACACATCGTGGTGTATCCCTAACAATGGAACACTACATTGGCGCCGTCTGTGGGGAAGATAAACTTCGATCCCCATCCACAATAAAAAAAGGAAACAAACACCAACAACGTGTACTACCAAGTCCAGGAAGATTAAGTGGCGGTGCGGCCGCTGCTGTTCACGAAAGTCTGTCCTTGGTGGTGTTGCGGCTCCTCGTCACCCAACGTCGTTGCTGCTGATTCTTATGCCAGCGTTGCCGGTCTCCACGATAACAAATTAAAAAAAAAAAGAAAGGACTGTGTTCTCATCATCTTCATCTCTATCACCGTGGCGGCGGGAGCGGTTGAGATCACCTCCATCTTCATCGTTGGTGGATCTGGAACAGGTTGATTTCCTTCCCTGTTGAGGTACCACCCCTCGAGGCAGAAGCAGTAGTGGCAAATCCATGCACCATCACCGTAGAGGGAAGGCAAATCGACGCCGCTGTTCCCTTCATCTTCACGCTTGCACCACAAACAGCAAGGCCACCGCCGTTCGAACGCACCAAGGGTCACAAATTCGAACCCGGATCTGCGACCGCCACTGCATTGGGACGCTCCAGATCGCAATCAAACTCACGGCCATCGCTGACGATCTCCCTCCCTGGGAACACTCGAGTTTTAATCCACCATCACAGCCACCATTCTCACCACGCGTTCTCTCTCTCTCCCTCCTCTCGTCGTCTCTCTCTCCACCGCTGCTGCTCTTTCCCAAATCGGGGATCGCCGCAACTGGGGCCGTGAACCTTCGCACGATGGATGCAGCGATCGAATCTCCAAGGAGGATGGGACGATCGCATTCGTTCGAAGCCGGGGTGCGGGAGGCAGAACGCAGAACTGCCGCACCTTCGCGTTGGAGCCACTCCTAACCGGTGTACTCGTGCCGCCATAGCAGCTCTTCGCTACGGCTCTGTTGGGCACCGCCGCAGCATCCCTGGTGGCGTGAGGCTTACAGCAACACAAATACTGCATTAGGGTTTCAGCCCTAATGGGCCTTAGTGTAAAAACTACAATCGGTGGGTGAAACAACTAGGAGACACTAGGAGAACACCTAGAAGGGGGGGTTGAATAGGTGTTTAAGAAACCTTGAAAGATTTTCGAAAGAAATAAATCGAAACGATTAAAACAAATGATTTTTGCAAATTCTCTTGATATTAATCGATTAGCAAAGGCTATTAATCGATTAACTGCGAATGCTTGATTCAAACTAATCGATTAACAAAACCAATTAATCGATTAATCCTTTTCAAAAATTGAAAAATCACTTTTCAATCAAATACGAAAATCAATCAATCAATCATGTATAATCAGAGATTCAGCGGAAATGATTAACACCTATATTCTTATTGATTACCTAGGTTATGAAAATGATTTTCCCTTTATCAATTTGAACAATAAAGATTCAATTCAATCAATTATGAAAAATCACTTTTCTAGGTTTTCAACCAAGAACACAATGAAATGACTTGAATGTAAAGAGTTAAGAGTTTAGAGATACGACACAGTGATTTATCCTGGTTCACTTTCATCAACTTGAAAGCTACTCCAGTCCCCTCTTCAACCAAGAGAGATTCTTCACTATGAGGAATTAGAGTTCTCAAATTACAAGTAAATGCCTCACAAGACTTCCTTCTTGCTAGCCTACAAGAGATACCACACCCTTGCCTTGCAACCCTATTGAATCTAATCTAAGCTCTTCTCTTGCTTGTTGATATCCCCACAACAAGTCTTCCAATTTGCTTTGAGATGCTTCAAAGACTTCCACTTGCTTGATGATGCCTCACACCAAGACTTACAATTGCTTTGAGATTCTTCAAAGACTTCCAATTGCTTGTTCACAACAAGACTTCCAAGTGCTTGATGAAATGCTTCTTCAAGACTTCCTTTGTTGTAGAATGTTTGCCTTCTTGCAATGATTACAACTCAATAGAAAACAATAACAATCCTATGAATCTCTTTCAAAAGCTATGAAAATATCAACATGAGAGATTCAAAGATTCTTGATCAAAGAATGTAAAAGTTAAAGCTTTGATCTTGAGAAAGTGAGAGAGAATAGAGTGGCTTTGATTCTTTGTAAAATTGATATGAAAATGATAGGTAATTGTAATAATGATTCACAAAGGTTAGGAAAAGGTTTATATAGAATACCCAAAAGTTGGAATGGTTAGAAGTGCTTTTGAGAAGTGAAAAACGTATTTAAAAAACCATGTCTGCTCGTGTTACTCGAGTAATAAAAGTGTTAATCGAGTAACCATGCCTTAATCGAGTAAGTGCGCAAAGCTGAATAATTTTACTCGAGTAAAAGTCAAGATAATCGATTATCAAAAGTTTTTAATCGATTATCAGTTCAAAATACACTGTTAATAGATTATCAAAACCTGTTAATCGATTATTTTGATTAAAAATCACTTAAAACTTGTTTTCTCAAAAACTAAACCTTTTCTTTCAAACCTTTAAGCCACCTATTGATTTTAGGCAAAGTGAATACTCAAAATATGATATAATCATGACTATGATAGATATTCACTACCCTCTAATAACTCTACCCAAACTCATAAACTAAGAGACTTGTGAGGCAAAAGATAAAACAATAAAACTCAAACTACCAAACTAAGTCTTCATGAGTTGGCTCTCTCTTCATCACTTGAAGTTTGTTGTTGCTTGTTGAGCTTGAGCTTGATCAACACATTTGTAGCTTGTTCAAAATCTTTTGTCATTTATCAAAACATTCTCACTGGATCTTACACTTAGGCCCAAAAAAAAAGAAAAAAAAAGTACAGGCCTAAACCAAAAAAAAAGTACAGGCCTAAACCAAAAAAAGAAAAAAAAGTAATATTCTACGGGCTTATCTCATACAAGCCCAAACAAAAAAGAAAAGGAAACAAGAGGAAAAGAGGAAAGAAAAAACGTAGCTTAACACCAAACGTGGCTTAACTCCGAACAAGCTCAACAAAGATATTCGAGTTATTGAACAGTCTCTTTCGAGATTCTCATTAATGGGCAAGTCATTCTCCGAACGTCACTCTATTCGGATCATGGTGATAACGGCAAGAACCCCCGTGCCGAGTTTACCTCCTTAAGGATGACATGTGGTTCCCACTTCGGATACATGTGCCAACTGTGCGCGGACCTTCGACAGCGTCCCCCTTTTGGTATCTCATACATCTGGAATGTCAGGAACCACACACTACTCCTCTCTCCTTGGATTTATAAGATGATTGCGTAAACCTTGCACCATGTTCCCTACTAGAGTCTCTCATTCCGGGTCAACCACTCAATGAAACCCGCTTGGAAAGGATTGACAGGAGACTTCAATCTAATTGTCTTCAACCCGACATTCCTCGCGACACTGAATCAGGGAAGGAATTCTCGTTCCTGTATTATTTTCCTATTTACTTGGCATTTTACGTGATTACTTTACACACATGCTGATATTAATTTACCTGATGCAGTACTTTTGACATGTGCTTTTAATGCTTATTCCTTATAATTTCATTACATGTCACTAATTATTTGATATTCCCTAATTATGATTTTTTGTATACATGCTGATACGTGGCGTGGCATATTGTATCCAAATTTATTTGCTGCTGAATGTTTTTAAATGTCTATCTTCCCCGTCGTGATAGGATAATAATATTTGATATACATTATCTTTCGAATGACATAAGGCAGTTTCCGGCAATCGTACATTGTCGTTTTCCATGATTTGATGCTTTCATCATTTTATTTGTTGTCATTAAATGCTCTGACATGATTGCGTATGTTATCAATTATTGCGCGTGATATACCTGAAATCATGCATCTTTTCATGGGCAATCCTGTCTGGTTGCACGATATTTAATTATTGTCATTCTATATTTGTTACGTGTGATCTTTTTAGAATCATGTCGCTTTTGTTCTGATACTTTATATTCACTCGTCAATAATTTTCATTGTTGCTATTCAATTACCATATATTGTTAAGTTAACGACGATCACTGATTATTGTTCTTAAACATATAATGAAAGGTTCAAGAAAGGATGGTCGGACCTATTAAAAAGGAAGGCCGAGCAGCTAGGATTCTCTCTAGAGTTGGTGGGACCAGCACGACCCCATGATAGAGAACAGTCCAAAAGTCAAAACGGTTATCGTAAAAACACGTCGTGGCATGGATTACTGTCATCGTCACTCCGAGATAATTACAAAGGCTTTGTGGCCATGACCCACGCAAACATGTGCTCCTGTAACAACCCGTCACGAGGCTAGCCTAGAACGGGCACTGCACACCCACGATGGTCAAACTATTACGAGTCATGCTATCGGGGCCTCCGTCCACAATGAACTCGCGATCAACAAAACAACAACATGTGAAGCCACAAGTTACGATCAATTAAGGGCATTACCACGACCAATCCAGGAAAGTTAATTTCTTTAATTAAGTGTGATATTTTTAGAATCATACTATTTATATACCAATATTTTATTCTGTAAACTTGCCAATAATTCTCATTATTGCAATTTAATTATTATACATTGTCAGTTCAAATGGCGATTACTAATTATTAATTCTGTGTACATATACGAGGTACAAATATGGGTAAACAGTCCATTTCAAGGTTTTCATCAATGGGCAAACAACTCTTCTGAGTGTTGGGAGCACCTCAACATGTTCGAAATCAGTTGAGGGAGAGGATACTAAATACTAGCCTTCTCCCTTCGGATTCATTACACGATTGTCACCACTTCTCCACCGGTGTCCTACCAGATCCCTACACCCGCAGTAGAATATCAGGCTACGACCAATGACATCCTCGAATTGATCGGTCCCTTCTACCACGACACCCTTGCCTCTCATGGTCACTAAGAGCCAAAAGACGATCCCCGTCAACATCTCTTCTCGAGATCCCAGCATTGCTCACAAGGGCGCTATACAATGGTTCACCCATAGCGGCATACAGGGTCTTTGGTAGGAAGAAGATGAAGAATACCAAACGAGCACACGTTCTAGCAATAGAAGAAGAAAGGTCTCTATGCCAAAATGACGTCGAGCATATCAATGTTCATGCCAAAAAGGATGTCGAACGTATCAAAATTCAAAAATAGTCCCATAAAGACTAACAGGGAAAGATCTTTCTCATTATCTCATTTACGTCATTCACATTGCATGGTTTAAGCCTCACATTCATTATTACTGAATCACTTGCTGCACAAAATTATATTATCTTAGATAATACTCATAATTAACAGTGAAACAGCTCATACTTCGCTATTAATGTCATTACATATCATTTACTACTTGATATTCTAATAGTTGTTTTTATACATCATGTAAAGGTACAAATTTGTTGGTCGAAACTACCGGGCACGATAGCCCGAGCATGATGGCCAAAAAATGATTCGAGTGTTTCACGCATAACCCAAGTCAGGATTCCTATCATCCGAAAACATGCACAAGCCGACCACAGGTCTAAATCCGCAAGCCCATTGTATTTACTGCTTCAATTAAATAAAAGTTATGTTTCTGAATTCATTATATTTACGTACTTTTCCTCATAACCGATTAGCCACCGTTTATGACGCGAACGATTATAAACAGCTCGAACAAGAGCTTATAACTCGTCAAGTACTTTAAAAGATTCCCGATTCAAACGTGATTGGCATAAAATCATTTTATACATCGCGGATAGAGGAACCCACCTTGGCTAGAGTGTCGGAGTTCCGAGGTCTTAACACTTGAATTCATAACTAAAAGAACAATATGAGAAGCACAAAATCATAACGGATATTATAAATATTCAGAGTGGTTACAGCAAGAATGTCATTAGGGTATTACTTAAATACATTCACTCATTTCGGATCACGTCCCGACGCACTTGCCTACGATCTCGGTTGGCCGACCAGATCGGCGTGGCTACAAGTGGAAACGGGGATTGCTACCTCGATAACTTGGCAATCGGCCAAATACGTCGCAGGATCGAGGAATGCACCTTGGCCAAGGCAGTCATTCCGACAGCATCCCCCATAGACGTTACGATCCAATTCATGATATTACTTTTAACACACCCCGATGAGAGAGGTGTATGAATCTCCAAATCGCGATACTCTTCCGAGTAAAAGACCTCGGCTGCGAACATTCTTTTACGTCACCACCAAGCCTCGGAAAAGAACGTCTGATCGACCCAAAAGGGCTCTCAACTCGGCACAGAGTCTTTATGACTCTCCCCGAGCTGGGGGGCTTATGTCGTGGACTGGACTCCGGTCCGACCTACCCCCATCTTAACCGACCGTACGCCCCAACTCATTCTGAGATCTCCGCCAGGATTCAGGATGCGAAGCTGCTCGACGGTATTGAGGAAAGAGTCTTCAACTGCGTGATCCCAGTTATAAAAATTCTCTTTGGCTGCCCTTTTGTGCTTAAGAGCTTTCGCTCTCATTTTGTCTAGAGATGCTCGGAGTCCAGCGGCCTCATCTTTGGCATCCTCGAGTTGCTCTCGAGCCACTGCGACATCCTCCTAGGCTTTCCGAGCCTTCTCTGTAGCCTCCCGCGGAGTTGTGGCATCCTCTTCGGCCTCCTTCAAAACCCCTCAACTTCCCTCCTTCCACGATGCACCGGTTGGGCCAAAGGCCCATTAACCCGCTCAGCCACCCACAGGGAAAGACGTGGCAGTTATTGGAGTTACTTTTTCGAAGTTCGAAATTTGAAATGATTTGGCACAACTTCCCAGGGCACGTATCGTACCTAAAGAACCTAAAACGTCACCTCGAACAAGCTATATGGTTAAGGCTGGAAACAGTTATCACACTTTTGAACCAAGACATGCTAAAGGTTAACCCTATCCACTTGTTACCTCGCCACAGACTTTACAAGTCTTACGAGCTGGGGGGCTTGTAGGGTCTACCGACCATATACGGACCCGAGTCTCACCAAAGGATTCCCCTATGGGCACTTTGCTCGGTTTACCTGTCATGAAAATCCTTCGCTTGGACTCGTGGGATCCGAGCATACGAGAGGGCCAGGCTCGGACTTGATGGAACCGAGCCTTACGATGGGTTCCCAATCCATCAGGCTCGGGACTCTAGGACCAAGACATATCGTCGGCTCGTGGATAAACTCAGGCTCGCCGAGGCTTATTATCCCTTCCTCAAATCTCTCCTAGATTCTCGCAACAGCCTAGACATGAGATCTTCAGCTAATCCTATCCAGATTCAAGAAGCATAATTATCCGATACTATCTCACAGAACCCTGGTTCAGCACAACACTGATACAGGGCCCAAACAGCCCATATCAACCTCCTCCAAACCCTATAAATAGGTCAACACAGCTAGGGTTCCAGGTATGTTCTCTCATCCCTACTCTCAAGAACTACGTGTGGCTTGATCCCCTTATCACTGGGGTATGTAGGACCGGGGTCACCCTCATCAGCTGCAACAACCCCAAATACACATCGTGGTGTATCCCTAACAATGGAACACTACACATGGATATAAGTGTGTAAAATGTATCTTAAATCTATTTTATATAGTAATCGCTTCCAAACGACTTTACTCCATGCATCGCACGGGTAAATATACTAGTTAGTCATTCTTTTCAAAAACATCTCTATTAAATTTACACTTTTTAAAATCTCAATAACCATTGTATGAATAGTTTTAAAAATGTATATTAAATGTTTTCCAATGTCACAACAAAATTAACTCACTTACTTCATAGACATAAATTTCTCTAAAATGAAGTCTTATATTTAAGATTTTTGTAGAAAGAGTTTTATATTTAAGATTGAAGTGAGAGATTATTTATTTTTCTATTAAAACTAAAAAACAAAAATAAGTTAAAATAGAAAAATACACCAAAGATTTGGATCCATCCATGAAATTAAACGCTGAAACCTTAACTAATCTTTTGATAGCAACAAAGCTAACAAACATATTTGGAGTTACTCCCCTTATGCCTCTCTCTTCGCTAGTGACAACACGTCACACCCATAAGTGTAATGTATATATACCAATTTTATCTTCTTCCACATTCAACCATCTCCACGAAAACCATAACTATCTAAACATAACCAGAATTTAGCTTCTCTCCCTTAGGCCCTAGCTTCTTTCACCATTTTCTTTGACCTTTTTTTCG
Source organism: Crotalaria pallida (assembly GCA_037953625.1). Lineage (NCBI taxonomy): Eukaryota > Viridiplantae > Streptophyta > Magnoliopsida > Fabales > Fabaceae > Crotalaria > Crotalaria pallida. Next base: position 98,004,134 of record CM075655.1, read on the forward strand.
GTTAAAAAGAATAAATTCGTGTTGAAAAGCAAAAGCCATGAGCCCTTCAACGTCTCGACCTAAAACAGAAATCAACAACAATCTTATTAACAAGGGTTTGAAAACCAACAGGGTTTCTTATTCCATTAAGAAAACATCGTCGTCGTCATCATCATCATCGCCACTACCACCAATACCACCACCACCATCTAATAAACCACAACAACAACGGCAACCGGTGATTATTTACACACATTCTCCAAAGATTATCAAGACTCACCCGGAAGACTTCATGGCACTCGTGCAAAAGCTCACAGGACTCTCTCATGATCATTTGAAAGAAGATGAAAATGAAGAAAAAAATATCAATGGCAGCTATAGCAGTAATCTGCGTCCACAATATCCTCCACTGAAGCAAGAGCCCGTGGAGAAGATAGTGGCAGCGGAGAACGAATCCTCGTCGATTATAACCGACGAAAATAATAACTATGGTTATAATTGCATGGGAGAGGTCAAGTCGAGTTTCGCAACGGCCTTGCCGTCACTAATGATGATGGAGCCTCCGGTGATGCCCTACATGAGTACTTTGCCCCTGTTTGCACTAAATTTAGCTGAGTTTTTTGTATTCCAATAAGCCATTTTTGAACTACCCGGAAACCTTGTTCTTCTCACGTGATTGGAAGGTTGAAGAAGCCATGGAGTTCGTTATTTCATTTCGCTAGTGCTTTTTTATTTTCGTGTCTCAATAAGAGTTCTAATTTTCCAAGATAGGAGTTTGAAGAATTAATAAATTTTTATAGCTAGAACAAGGTTGTATCTACCAGGAATTTTTGTTTATTTTCAGGTGTTTTTTGCATTGAGTAATAAAGAAAGTTATATTTGAGCATTAGTATACACTATACACGCATTTCAAAATTGATGAGTACCAGATTTTAAACTTTTACCTTTCCTCCTTCTGATTTAAGGTTTTCTTTTCTGTCTTTCTTGATAATATAATTATTAAGTTCCCCAAAACAAAAGAAAAGGAGAAGAAAATATTCAATTGATGTAAATGTTAAAATTATATATATTTTTTAAATCAGCTAGATGTTAAAATTATTGAAAATTATCATATAAGAATGACTCGAGTGATGTTGTGGGGAATATTGTTGAATAAGGTATATGGAATCATTTGTTTGTTTGTTTTCATTTATTCATACTCTTCTTCTATAAACACTGAATTGTATTTCTCAACGTCTTTAAGCCAACTCCTAAATCGCAGGAGATAATGGATTTCGCTGATAAGAGTGTAATGGTATGATGAGAATAGTAGAATACATCATTTCAGAGGAGCTCTCTACTACTTTCTTTGGAAATCTGAGACGGGTAGCACCATTATTCACGTCGAAGTTCTCCATATATACAAATATTTATAACATAGATATGTGATTAAGCTACAACAATCACACGATACACACCAATTTATTTATGTAACTTTTTTTATTATTATTTTTTTTAGCAGCAAAAAAAAGAGATTTATTAAAACATAGGAGCACAACAAGGGGTATTCTCATCCCAAATTACAATTACAAGTTTCTAATACATTCCATCGGCTGGACACCAATATCTTCCACTGTTTCTTCCATATGTGCATCCATATTATCAAAAACCTTTCTATTTCTCGCCTTCCATATGTTCCAAATAATGATATACGATAAATCATCCACCAAATTTTTGCCTTCTTATTCAATATTACCAAGCCTCCATGATGTATAAAGTTTTTCTTTCCTTATTTATGCAGAAAATAATTAAGACCAAACCAAGCATAACATCTTTTCCAAATTATGTGTGCCTTCTTGCATGAAAATAACAAATGCTCTATATTTTCTTCTTCTACTCCACACCTTGTACAAATGACATCGTCATCACGTTGAATAATACCTCTTCTATGTAGATTGGTTTTTGTGGGTACTCCATTATACAGTGCTCTCCGCGCAAAGCCTGATATTCTTGATGGTGCTGAGTTCCTCCAGAATTCCTTGTAGAACGCAATATCCTCGTTGTTTTCCTTCTGTTGCAGCAGCTGGTATGTGCTTTTCACAGTATAATGGCCAGAAACATCATGTTGTCATTTCCATTCATCCTTGGCTCCTTGTGTTCGCTTTGATCGTGTCTAGTAATAACCTATAAAGATTTGAAACCTCTTGTTTTTCCCATTCAAACAAGTTTCATCCCCAACTTAAAATCCAAACACACCCCTCCTCTCTCCATTCTCCCATTTTTTTAATGATATCATTTTTATTTAAAGATAAAGAGAAAATCATATGGAAAGATGATTTTAAGGATTCATTTCCTAACCAAACATCATTCCAAAAAAGCACCTCACCTCCCTCTCCCACTTTCCTTCTAATTAATCCCTTTCTTAAACCAATTTAATTTTTCATTTTCCTTCTCTATTTTTCCAAGACCCTTCCACCAACCCGACCCTTTTCTAAATATCTCCTGCATGCTCTCCACCAATTCATCCACTAATGATCTGCTCCCCCATACTTAGACACTGTCACCCTTTCCCATAAAGAGTCTCTTTCCTTAATTAATCTCCATTTCCATTTCCCAGTTAACGCTAAGTTGAACAATTTCATATCCCTTATTCCTAACCTCCCTATTTTTTTTATTTACACACTTTTTCCCACCTAATCCAGTGTACATTCCTCCTCTCATTGTCCCTACCCCACAAAAAATGCCTTTGAATTTTCACAATATCATTAATCATGCCTTTAGGAGCAAAATAAAAGGAAAAGAAATAAAGAGAGAGAAGAAAGTACCGACTTGAGAAGGGTAACACGACCACCAAAAGATAGTTGTCTCCTCTTCCAGGTTGACAATTTGGCTTTTAAGGATTCAATAACAGGATTCCATGTAGAGGCTTTGCAAGGATTTGCTCCCAGGAAGGCCAAGATATTTTAAAGGAAGCACCCCTTTTATAGTTCAGATAATCCTTTGTAATTTAAGTAATTTAAAGGAAGCACCCCCCCAACCTCTTTGCATTTATTTATGCAATTGTTTACTTTCTTTTGTAATTTAAGATAGTAAGATACTATATGAGCTCTTTGGTTTGTGGACTACCATGAACTTAATGCTACAACATTTTTAAAGCTTAGATGTGTTGAACATGAACTTGATCGAGTACCTGCAGCACTCCAACGCCTCAAGTATGGATGCAACATGAGCACAACAATGAACATAATATCAAAATTCAGGGAGTTTTAATTTGAATCGATTACCAATAATAGCGTAATCGGTTACTTTTTCCACAAGTAATCTTTTACTTTGTGATGAGTCGATTACTTTGTTGCATCATACAATTATCCAGGAAATTTTGAATCGTTTACTTTTTCCATGAATCGATTACTCTTTTTTTTTTTTGAAAAATCAGAATAACGACTCTAGATTAATTGTACTTATGACATAGATTATTTTTTGATTTCCTGTACCCGTTTTTCTTATTGAAAAGGATTACTCAGATCAGTTTTTCCTTTAACACAATTATTTATATTATTTCAAAAATCCTAATTCTTGTTTTTTTGAAAGAAAAAAAACACAAAGCCCTTTTACTCTTCTTCTCACTTGCACTCTTCTTCTCCGTAGTCACATCTTTTGAAAGGTTGAGTGTTATTAGATATATTATGGTCATAGTTCTTCCATTTGTATATTTGCACTATCAACAATGCTTTATTAATTGTGTACAACTTTATTCTAATCTTCAAAGGTATCCCTTGGTTGTTAGGAAAAGGCATCCCTTGTAAAAGATGTGCAGTGGCACCTTTTTTGTAATAGATTGAGCATCCTATTGTGAGTATTTGAGGTCCCTTACAAAAGGTTGAATCCTCATAGTTTACGGGGCCCTCATGAATTGTATTGGAGTTTGGAACTTCAATTGTTTAATACAACATCCAAAGCACGTTTGCTGAGGATTTGGACGTAGGCCTCAGAGGAGGCCGAACCAGGATAAATCGCCGATTTATTTGCATTCTCTCTTACCCTTATCTCTTTACTTAACATTGCGATTATTATTTTTGTTAATTATCGTTTCTGCAACGCTTGCTATTTTTTAACTTAAACAAAATTTATCATATACAGTTAATTCAATTCGTTAACATATTTTTAATTCACTATTCATTCTAAAAATATATTTTGAAAATTAATAAAACTCGATTCACCCCTCTTCTCAAAATTTGAGGAAAATTATAACATATATTTGGTTAATGTCTCCTTTAGAATTTGATAGTGAACATTTTGGCCCATGATGCTTGTAAAGCCCTTTTAAGTTAGGGATAGTTTTGATAAACTTAAAAGGAAATCAAGTTGCACTTTTGCCAACGGATTATAACTTTTATTATTTGCAATTATAACAAACATTAAGAAAATAAAGTTACGCCATGATCATCTCATCATGCATGGATATTGTAGATTGAGAAGGAAATCATCATGACCAATGACAAAATTCAGAATTTGACCTTTGAAGGGACCCATCAAAGTCAACAGCACTTGATCTTAATAGTAGTTGCAGATGATCGTGTTGCTTTTGAGAAGATAACAACAAAAAATGAGGTAACACTTCAATTCTTGAGTCATGAGCTTATATTTCTTTTGAAACTTCAATCTAAGACCTTGAATACAAGCACATATTGATGGTTTTGCTCCCATTTTCGGTAGTTTAATTTGGTTTATGGCGGGGTAATTTATAAGAGTGTTGGTTTAAAAATCCTAATTTTTTTTCCCAATTTAGAGGTGTTGAAATTTTTTTGTGACAAAACCCTTTTTCTGATTCGAAAATTATATTTTTTAATGGGATTTCAGTCTAAAGAAATGCATTTTCTAATAAGATTCAATCCAAAAAAATTTGATGAAGTTCAATTAAAAAATTAAAATTTGAAAGTTAAAAAAAATAAAAATAAAATTGTAAACCAACACTTGATTTATAATATGCAAACCAGCTAATTAACACCTTCCACCATCACTTCGAAAGCTAACTTGGTAGTGAGCCCACTATGCTTGAAGTACTTGAACTTGGCCATGTTTATTATTAGTTCGATCCCCTCAACTACTATCTCCTAAGCATGTCCCAAAATCTAAATCCATATTGAGAATAAATGGCATAACCCACATAGAAACTCTGGGACCTTTAAGTCTCTATTCATCCTCCTCATTCATGCATTCTAGCTCTAAGAGACAAATAAAGACCTTGGTCAAATGTGGGTCAAATTAGAAGGGATAAAGAAGGAAAAGTGGCTTTAAACACGGTTCATAAGCTCTTGTTATCATTTTCCAGAAGTTGGGGAACCCACATTGCCCATGCTGTGGCCCATTCAAGTTGCACTCTACTCCAAATTTAATGGATACAATGCATCTAACACTTTCCCTTGATTAAACAATGGCAACAAATGTGTTGTAATCTTATAAATATTTTCCAATCTCAATCATCCACTTAAAGAATTGGCAACATCCACAAGATTTTATAATTGATTATTTTAAGTGGGCTCCGAGGATTGTTTCTTCTCTTGGGTGTTGCTTGTGGTTGGTCATATATATATCTAAATTGGCTTGGCCATTTTCTTAATTTAGAGACAAAGAGGATTTCTTAAATCACTTGACACAAATATTGTCGTTTTGTAGGACCTACAAGACATGGACCTCCAGGTTTATCTATGATGGCAACAAATTAGTCTGGCTGCTCCATGTGTGGAACTTGGTAGAACGAATTCAATCACGCACGTGAATAAGAGATTTGCACAAGAAAATTTTGCCAACATTTATGGGAACTAAAAGTAATGTCTGGTGTCCGCATAAGACAGCCATGTTGGTGGCTGCAGGAACACTTAGGATTTCCCCTCCCCCAGGTCATGGATTCTAATCCCAGACCTTCCATGTAAACAAAGAAAATAAAAAATAAAAAAATAGTAATGCCTGGTTTATGAAAGATTTCTCAATCCCAACTAGAAAATATTTCAAGAACTCGATCAATTAAGTGATTATTAATCGAATTTCGTTATTTGAATATTTAGATGATGCTTCATTATATTTATACTCGATACTCTCTTGGTCCCACCAAAAACAGTGATAAAAAATTGATATTATAATTTTCCCAAAATAAGGTTATAATAATAAAAAATTGGCTGCCGTGGGCATGGAAAAGGCTTTGTTGGTAGAGGCAAAACCCATTTCGGTGATCTCTACGCCTCGGAGTCGGAGAGGATTAGTCTTCGGTTGTCGGCTGGGGATACCTTGGTGTACACCAAAAAATAAAATAAAATAAAAAATTGAAAATTATGTATAATACTGTGTGATTGAGTATTAATAAAGAATACATTAAATTATCGATGAAAAAGAATACATTTTTTTTTGTGCGAAAGGAAAGAAACAAAAACAAAAGAAGAAAGAGATTAAGGTCTAGGCAGGGACACTCCCATAGCATCCGCCAGCAGCTGAGCTCCCAAACCAGCAGGGGGAGAAGAGATAATTGTCATCATGCTCGAACAAGTGCCTCCAGATTTGGCTAGGATATCAGGACATGTGTTCCCTTCACGAAGAGTGTGCTTGAACACCAGCTCCCAAGGTCTTGCTTTAAAATCATAGATCTCACGAAGAATAGCAGCATACCTGTGAAAAATTCTGGGGTCCTTCTCAACCAGTGTCAAGGCTTCCAGTGAATCACTATAACAAATCACCTTCCTAGCACCATAGTTCCAAGCAACCTTTAAGCCATGGAGAATGGCTTCAATCTCAGCATGTAAATTAGTGGAGATACCAACATGGCCAAAAAAACCCAATAACCACTTCCCGAATTCATCACGAAGAAGGCCTCCGAAACCAGCAGGCCCAGGATTATGAAAGCAACTCTCATCCACATTGACCGCAATGAAACCAGCGGGAGGATAATCCCACTTGACCCAACGTTGCGGAGGAGGAGTAACTAACTCAGGACTAAGCCCATTCTTGATTAATTGGGACAGGTTATGAATAGAATTCATGACAGCGTGTGTCGGAATTTTCACATGCTCTATACACATAGTATTTTTGGCTTGCCATATCCACCAAAGAGTAGCAAAGAATAACGCAGAATTCTGGGAATCACCAAGCCGAATCCACTGCACCGGATCACTGATGGCGGCAAAATTCGGGGAACAAATCCAAGGACCAGATAAGAGCCAAATGTTTCTAGCCTCAGAACAAACGCGGAAGCAATGCATAACCGTTTCCTCATCCATATTGCAGCGGGAACAAGTGCTAATCGTTGTCAAACCCCGCCGAGCCCGCAAGCCATTAGTCAGAACAGAATCATGAGCAATCAGCCACACTAAGAATTTGATGTTCTCAGGAATTTTAAGCTTCCATATCCAAGACCATCTGATATGAGGGGGATTAATATAAGGGTCGCCTGACTGCTCCCTGAGCCATTCGTACCCTGAACGAACTGAATAAACACCTGCAGGATTCTTATTCCAGACCCAAACATCGGGAAGGGAGGCATTTAATCTAGGAACCTGGCGTTGCAAGATACAATCCTTAGCCTGCTGAGGTAGAGCGGTTCGGATGTCATTCGAGTACCATTGCTGACTAGCTATAATATCGCGAAACCAGAGATCAATATCATGAATTTGGATAAAGGGAACAAACTTCCAAAGAGGACCAATAGATAACCAAGGCTCATACCAGAGGGAACTAGTGCCATTCCCAATTCTTTACAGAAAGCCATTTCTGAGTGAGTCACGAGCTTTACATATAGAATTCCAACAGAAGGAGCACTTTTTACTTTCTCCAAACAAAAAATCACCATGAGTGCAGTATTTAGCGCGAAACATCTGAACCCAAATCTTGTCCCCTTGATGAATCATATCCCACACATGTTTCCCCAGCATAGCTGTGTTATTAAGCTGGGCCTCACGAATTCCCAGCCTACCTAAAGCTTTTGGTTGAGTCACCTTACGCCAACTCACAAGGTGAATCCCTCTGCGGTCTTTTGAACTCCAAATAAACTGTCTTGTTAAAGAATCAAGTTTATTTCAAATGTTCGAAGGAAGCCAACAATTTTGCATAACATAAGAAGGAATGGAAGAGAGCACGACGTGGGCAAGGGTAGTTTTACCCGACTTGTTAAGAAGACGAGATTTCCATGAAGCCAGTTTACTAGAAATTCTGTCAATTAAGAAATTGAAATCCTCTTTGGTTGCACGACCAGAAATCATAGGAAAACCCAAATACTTATCAAATCTAGAAGTGAACCGAATGAAGGTGATGTTGTGGAATTTATTCTTCTTAGAATTGGGAACACCGGCAGAGATAATGGCGCAGGATTTCATCAAATTAATCTTAAGCCCCGAAGCTCTACAAAAATCATTAAGCACTTGAGAAGCAAGGCGGACTTGGGAAACCTTTGCTTGAGTGAAAATGAGGACATCATCTACAACAACAGATGAGAAATATCAGGACCTTGAGGGCAAGTCTTCACAGGAAGCCAGGCACCATTGTTAACTTTATCAGTAATAGCAAGGGATAACCTTTCCATGCACAGAACAAATAAGTAAGGAGATAAAGGGTCTTCTTGACGAAGCCCACGCCTTGGTTGAAAACTAGGCAAAAGAGTACCATTCCAAAGGATAGAATAAGTGGATGAAGTGACACAGTGCATGATTAGTTTGATGGTAGTAGCTGGAAGATTGTAAGCCTCCAAAGTATCCTTAAGAAAATTCCAATCCACGCGGTCATAAGCCTTCTCAAGGTCAAGCTTGAAAGCAAGAGTTCCTTTTTTCCTTTTGGATTTGTGCATGTGATGAATTATCTCTTGGAGAATGATTGCATTATCAGGAGTGCCTCTGCCTGGAATGAAGCTGCTTTGGAGAGGACTAATCAATTCATCAAGGAAGGGTCGTAGCCTATTAACCATCACCTTGGTAATGATTTTATAGATCACATTGCACAAACTAATGGGTCTGAACTCCTTAAAGTTGGCAGGCACATCAACTTTAGGAATGAGGGCAATAATAGTTTCAGAGATTCTAGCATCGAAGTCCCCAAACCTGAAAGCATCACGCACCAACCTGTAAATATCATCACCAATGACATCCCAAAAGGATTTATAGAAGATCGCTTGGAAACCATCAGGCCCAGGGGCTTTGTAAGATTTCATGAATTTCACCGCTGTATAAACTTCTTCTTTTGTTACAGGACCCGTAAGGGTGAGTAAGCAACTTTGGCTCAAAGGAGGAGGATTGAGAGAGCAAGTCGGAGTTATTTGGGTCGGTTCCAAGCTGCAGAAGAGATCTTTAAAGAATTAATAGCCTCATCTTTTAGTATAGCATCATCATCACAAAGAATGTCGTTAGGGAGGGTTAGAGAATGAATTTTGTTCCGCCGTCTTCTCACCACTGTTTGGGTGTGAAAGTATTTCGTATTCTTATCACCAAATTTAACCCACTGCTCTCTAGATTTTTGAAACCACATCATTTCTTCACGGTGAAGGATTTTGTCATATTGTTGTTGGAGTTCTTTCTGAATTCTAACTAAACGCAAGCTATCCACAGATTCAAGACAACGCTGGATACCCCTCAATCTAGCTTCAATGTGCCTCTTTGTTTTAAAGATGTTCCCAAAAATCTCCTTGTTGAAGCGAATGAAATCTTCCTTAACAACTTGGAGCCCTTGAATGCAAGAAGCACCACTTCTAGCCCAAGCATTAATCACCACTGGAGAATACTCTTCATGAGACAGCCACGCCGCCTCAAAACGAAAGGGACGTGGAGTCTTGTCCAAGGGTCTACCACCACACTGAAGTAAAATAGGGCAGTGATCCGAATGCAAACGAACAAGATTTTCAACTATGGCTTCTGGAAAAGCAACCCTCCAAGCAATGTCAGCAATGGCTCGATCAAGTTTCCTGTAAATCAGACGATTTCCAGTACAGTTTCTAGACCAAGTATACTTGCTCCCAACAAAATGAAGATCAAGGAGATCACAAGCCTCCATCATATTCGCAAAGCCAAGAGCCCTGGAGTGAGAAAAAATACCTCCTCTTTGTTCTGAAGATAACAATATGTCATTAAAATCCCCAATCAACATCCACGGGTAGCTAATATCATTGCGTAAGGACATAAGATAATTCCAGAAATGACCCCTAACCGAAGGGGTGGGGCTGGCATAAATAGCTGAACAAAACCAGATATCATTTCCAGAGTGAAACTTGACAGTGATGGCCTGATTACAAGAAGTAAAGATGGAGCAAAGAGGGAGAGTGTCTGCTGCAGCCAAGAACCAAATACCACCAGCATGACCAATTGCTTCTTCTATGAAAACTGGACTATAACCAGCACGGGACCAGAACCTATGAACATTATTAAAAGCTATATGGGTTTCCATAATTATAATAATAGAAGGAGAATACATGCGAATAAGATCCTTCAGGTGCCTTCTACTAGTGGCATTGCTTGCTCCCCTAATATTCCACGAGAGGATAGAGAGATTTAAGAAAGACCTCATCATCATGAGCACGAATAAAAGGAAAGCAAGCATAGTCCAGCTACTCATACATGGACACATCATTAGGAACCACAGCATGTTGGGAAGTCTGGGAGTCAGGGACAACATCCACCTGGTCCAAGGATGGCGTGGAAGAAACATGTGCTGGAGAAGATAACTGGGTAACATGTTTAGGAGACGGAGGGGGGTCCGCCTTGTCAAAAAAGGGGGCACCAGAAAAGATGGTCCGGGGAGCTAATAAGGCCCCGGTTTCTAGAACTGGTGTTCCTGTGTGCATGGGGTTCACGTAGATATCTTTCCCTGCATTCTTTAAGAGCACGTGAGTGGGGGTACTTTTGTCTTGTCTCCTGCGTTTTCCACTATCCAATCTGATAGTTTGATTTTTAATATTAGGCCCAACATCATTCCCTGGCCCATGTTGAGAAACTTTTGTGGTGGGGCCACTAACATTTTTTGAAAGACCTGCAACAGCAGCCTTATCATTGTTATGAGGAAGTTGCGGATTCTTAGGAGGGGATCTCTTCCTCCTAGTCACAACCAGCCAATCCCCATGATCAAGTTCCGCATAATCAGGGACAGATATCTCTTTCTCACCAACTTTCACGGGATTCTCAGTGCTGGTTTTAGGGTTTCCATTTTTGTCACCCAACTGAGCATCGCCGCCACCAACTGGTTTCTGCGCCTCCACTGGTTCCGACGGGGTTGGGATAACATTATCACCAGTAGGACTCACAAACTTTGGATCTTTACAATCCCTGGCAAGATGTCCATAGCATCCACACTTGGAGCAAACCAGATGGAGACCTTCATATTGGACTGGATACCAGTTGTCTCTAAACCATACTCTCCCAACCACTGGAACCGTGAGGTCAATTTCCACGCAAACCCGTGCGAAACGTCCTCTTTCCACATTAATTGTGTTAGTATCCACTCTCACAGGTTTCCCTACTGTAGTAGCAAGTAGCATAAGAATGCTTGCTTCATAGTACATGAGATTCAAGTCCGGAAAGCGAATCCACACTAGTGTCTTGGAAACACTGGCGTTCTTGGAAAAAAATTCAGGAGACCATGTACTAATAGCAAGATAATGGTCAAAGATCATCCATGGACCCCCTTCCATGACCTTAGCCCGGTCAGCTGCAATATCAAACTTAACGGTATAAAAACCGTGGCCAACATCCACCATGTCAAAACCTCCAGACAGTTTCCAAATTGCTTTGAGTCTGTTCTTTAACACCACGTAACCCACCGTCTTTCCCAGAAGCTTGATCACAAGCGCTTCCTTCCAAGGGGTACAAAGGTCCTCAAACACTCGATCATCGATGAAAACTTTAGGACGAAGTCTTTTTCCACCTTCCAACTCAATTCTTCCAAGGTTATTCGCGAGAAGATCAACTCCTGCAAGAGGAGATACGTAAGTCTCGCCTCCCATGAGTTTGTTTCTCCATGACACAGAATCCTTATTATGTTGCAAGTCTGGGGGCTTCTGGGGTGGCACGGCGTTAGCTTCAGTCGCAGAGAAAACCATTCCATCCATTTTTTTGTATTGAGTAGTATTTACTTAGATTGATCTAAAAAATTAAAAAAAAAATAAAGAGAATACATTAAATTACTTGATGAATAATTGATTGATTTGTTAAACAAAATATATATTATAAGACAAAAAAATTACATTTTAACTTTATATATCTCATTCGACCATTTATAATCAACCCCCTCGTATACATATTTGTATGCCTCATAAAATGTCAAATTCAGTGATAAAAAAAAATCACTATTACATATTTCACTGGCTTGTGAGTAAAAAGGCTTCATTAACAAGGGTTTACAGAAGATAGTCCTCACTTCACTTTACATTTTGTAATATGCTAATTAAAGTTACCTTTTAAATGCTAATTAAAAAGGTTTTCAGGGAGAAGAACTAGATATAGTGGAGCTGGTGGAATCAATAGAAGTTACAACTCGGCAATGGAGTAATGTAATAGGAGGTTCAGATATATCACACAGTAACCGGCGAATAAGTCATGTATCTTATTTTTCAATGTAAGATAGTAACTAATCTGTTTATGTACAGTGGTTGAGTACATCCTGTACTCTCCTCTTATACTGTACAGGTGGGGTAGAGTTTCTTTGCTAGGTGCTGTTATACTTTTTTTTCTTGTTTAGAATTTTTTCTTGTGGTTTTTTACAGGGTTTTTAAGGAAGCAGAGTTCCTAGCAAGAGGTTTGTTTTGATGGTTGGAATCAAGTTTGTTTTTTTCGTATGATATGGTAGGTTGGTCGAGGGGTATTACTTGTATGATTCATAGCTACATTATTAGCTTCACCTTATGTGAAGTAACTTAACGTATTTTTGATGTTGGGTCAAATTGAAACACATGATTGTGTATCCTTTGGCAAACCCTTCATAAAAGATGGAGCCTTTGTTGTGTATGATGATGCTCGGTTGTCTTTGATTAATGAAATTCTTTTTTGGTTTGCTGTTAAAAAAAACGCTAATTAAAGTAAAAATCGGACTAACATGTGGATATCATAATTAATTAATTTCATGTCGATTGCTCTCAAGAAATTGACATAGGTAAAATTAAAGCTTATTTATGTCTTTAGTCCTGAAAGTTCAGCGTGTTTTGGTTTTAGTCCCTAGAAGTTATTTTGACCGGGACTAGTCCTTAAATTTTCAAATATGTTGGTTTTGGTCCCCTCGGTTAGTAAAAATCTATTATTTGTTTGTGTAATTAGCTAGCGAAACATTACATCAGCAGTCCATATGGTCTGAAATAACGCTAAATAGGTGATATAATGTGGATGATATAGATCCACGGACACAAAATAGTCCGATACGCAAAATGGTCTCGTACGCAAAATTTTGAGTTCATAAGCCTAAATCATCCATGTTACATCATCTATTTGGCGCTACCTCACACCCGTGACAGCTGATATGGATTTTCATTAACCATGTCAGCAAATAACTAATTTTTTGTAACGGAAGGGACCAAAACCAAAATGTTTGAAAAATTAAGGACTAGTCTCGGTCAAAATAACGCCTAGGGACTAAAACCAAAACACATTGAACTTTTAGAACCAAAATCATAAGAAAGTGGTCGCAATTTTTTTTCTGAGAAAAAATATATTAATAAGATTACAAAGTGTAGTTAACCATATAGTCATATATAATGATGGACTTAAACAAATATCATGAAGGACAATTAATGAAACTTTTGATAAATCCCATTAGATTAGCTCACTGGTATTGTGCAAAATCTAAATTACATGTTCCACTGAAAGTGGTTCCGCACTTGATCCCAACATTTATAAGTACATTACAAACAACATTGTTTGAAGAGGTTTTTATTTAGACGTTCAATTTTACTTTAAAAGATTTTTCTTTATCTATTAATTGAAGGTTGTAAGCCATACTATAAAATAACGTTGTGATATAGGACAAGTAATAATTGGAGATAAAATGGAGAATATGTTATGTGGAGAGTATCTTATTTAGCCTAATTAATCAGCCACCCTTCTTCACAAGTATAACCAATGTTGTCAGAACTGAACCGGAGATCAAACCAAAAGAAGTTTCTTATAGGGTTTAAACGTAAGGTTAGACCGGTATTTATATATGTAATAAAAAAATAAAAAAATACACTACAAAATCTATGTATTATGAAAAAAAAATTATAAACTCTATATAAGTATTATACATATCAATTATATATTATAAAAAGAAGATACATGCAATTCAAAAATTGCTGAGGTGATGCTTCCATATAATTTTGGCAATTTTATATTTTAAAAATAATTGAAAATTCAACAAATAATTCCTATGATTTTTTGTTTTTAAAATTTAAAATCACTTGATAAGATCAATTTAAAATTAATTCAAAATTCAAATAAGATACATTGTCCGTGCATGAGATCAATTTAAACTATTAAATAAGGCATCTTCTTACTCTCCAATTTTGAAAACCAACTTGATAAGATTAATTTAAACTGTGCATGAAATAGAATCAATTTAAAATGTGCAACTAACTTGATAAGATCAATTTAAAATCAATTTAAAATTAATTCAAAATTCAAATAAGATACGTTACTCGTATATTCATTGTTTATAATATTTTTTTATGGTATGCTTTGTTTATTGTACTTTGCAAATTCTATTTTATATATTATGAAAAGTTATTTAAAGTTGCATCTGTGGCTAAAATGTATGAAACGTAGATCTTATTACATCCATTTCATTCCTTCTTCACATGTTTGAGCAATACATGTTTTTTATACCAGTTACCAAGGAGTACAAATAAATTGATCTTCTAAAATGGTATAAAGAAAGTACAAGGGGCAACATTGCTTGTAAGACTTAAAGCCAAGTTGGTTGAAAGCTAGAAACTCCTCCATATCCTTGACTCGCATAATCTCTTGTCTCGGATACCCTTTCTCTCTGCAGCAAATCAAATAAATGAATAAATAAATTAATAAACAAACAAATGAATAATTTTATTACTTTGATCATCAACAACTCATAATGTTCTAACATACTTTGATATTTATTACCACCTCTTATTATCTTATCTTGGATGAGGAGGATTTCATGCACACTAATAATCACATGGAATGACTAAATGTTCCTTTCAATGACATAAGACCATGAAATTATATATTAGCAGTAGGTATACCTGCATTGTTTCAAAAGCATCTATCTCTGAATTGAAGTCATAAAAGGTACTTGCTGCACTAAGCTTCATAGAGAGGAACTGCAGAGTAAAAAACCAAAATAAATTCATATTAATATTAGGCTGTATGTTTATTAATTTCTAGAAATAAATGGATGCTACATTTTTTTTTTAAATTATGATACTTACCTCCACTTGATGCTGCAAAGACTGCACATAATTTATTATCTCATCCAACATTATGGCCATACCCATGGTCTGCAATTTCAATAATGTTACAGTTTAGACACATTCCTAGGTAGGCTTAGTTAAAAATATGGCAAAAAATTTCTTTACCTTGTGACATCCTGGGACAATGTTTTGTAAGGACCTAAATTTTTCATTGATTTTCCCTCTTCTAACCTGAAAAATCAATAAATGATACTTTATGTTTTTGTTCACATTTATCTTAACCAAAGAAGATATATCATTGAAAATTGATTTATTGGTTTGTACTATGAAAATGCGAATTTATGAATTATACCCTTTCTGCTAAACTGTGACTATCAGTAGCTTGACCTCTTTTGGCTCTAACATGAACTACTTCCTTTGATTCCTTGCCTGTTGTTACATCCCTTTTCACTCTCTTGTCTTTTCCACATTTCTGAAATTATAAATAACAAATTAAATAATCCATCAATCTATAACATAACAAAAAAAACTCAAGCACCAAATATCAGAGAAAACCAATTCAATAGTTGGTATATTTTCTTCCTAATGATTAATGAAGAATAAAAGGAAAATTGAGTAAGAAAATTTACATTTTCAGAAACCGCAGGAGTTGAGTTTACAGAAGTGGTCTCGTTCATGTCCATTGTTGTTGCTTTCCTCTTTTTATCTTCAAGTGTATCATTTGAAGAAATGGGAAATGAAACTGGAACAGAAAAGTTTTCTTCCAAGGTCCCTGGAAATTGAGATTCCTCTGGAGAGCCAAAAATGTTGTTACTAGAATTAGAGAAAGGCATCAAGTTCTGCATGTGGTTGAAATATGAGTTGTCCATGACATGAAGTGAGTTCACAGTTTTGAATTGATGTATCAGTTCCATGCTATCAATGTCTAAGAAAGGAAAAAGAGGTCTAAAACTTTGCAAATCTGCTGTGAATTCAGCCATGTGGATTATAAAGAACAGAGTTATTGATAGGTTTAACAGGTATCTCGATAATGTAGCTAACACTGCTATTTATAATAATGTAGGATTGCCCCTACTTTAATGAATTGGAGCACTCTGAGGTGGGCACGTGGCAGCTCAGGCTTGTGTAGATCTGTTCCCCCCTTGTTGGTTCCACACATATAATTACCCTTATGATTTGAAGAATGTAATAAATGTTGTTATTTTTCATGTTTACTCTTATTTAATAGGATATTGGTTTTTATAAGTAGTGAAGATTAAGTAATAATTACGAAGAGAGAAAGGGTATAATGGAAAAAGACATAATTAATGTATTGAAAATCTAAGTAATGATTACATTTTTTAAAAGGTGTATTTTGTTTGAAATAGAACATATAAATAGGAACGAGGGAGTACTTTTTATTTTTAATTTCTTCTTGCAGAAAGTATGAATGTGTTAAGTGGATTTTTCAATTTTAAAGAATGAAAATGGTAGGTAAATATTAGAGGATTGGAGATTTTGAAATGGTGGACTATGAAAGATTTTTTTTTAAAACTATGAAAGATCGTTGAAGTTTATGAATTTTGTGACTAAAAATAATATGAGAGATTAAATGTGATTGAAGAAAAATGTATAGTTTTTATATAATAGGATAGGTTGGGAAAAAGTTTGATAAAAAAAGTTAATGTTTCAAGAATGATGAGCTTATTTAATTATACATATCCACCATTATTATATATTTTTTTACAATTTTTTCTTTTACATTTTTATTTATGGGAGTTTCTAATGTCTTGCAATTACTTTCTCCAATATATATAAGACAATTTTGGGATTTTTATTTTGAATCATTGATCATGCATAAATTGTATTTTTTTTTTTTTTTTGTTTACATGGGAGGTCTGGGACTAGAACCCATGACCTGGGGGAGGGGGAAATCCTAAGTGTCCCTGCAGCCACCAACTGGGCTGTCTTACGCGGACTGCATAAATTGTATTTGAATGCAAATAACATACTTCAAAAAAAAATTTGAAATTATGATTAATAATTGAATACAAAATATTTTCTTAAAAAGCAATATTTATAAATATCTATATCTATTAGTATAATAAAAAAGTGTTTTTTAAAATTTTTTTAAAACTAAATGGTGATTGTGGTAGTTGGCATAAATTAGTTTCTTCCACTTTTATCCTTACTGAAAACAAAAATTTCACTTATACCCCTACTAAAAACAAAAATTTAATCTATTACCATAATTAAAAAAAATAGTGAATTTTAATTAAATAGTGGATGTGGATGTTGGCGTAAATTAGCTATTCTACTTTGTATGCATGCTCCAATCAGTGAGAGTTTTGAACTATGATCCAAGGACTAATCGAGAATGTTTACAATACCTTAGTGAATTGGTAAATAGTAGAGGAATAAATAAATGAGTTGATTGAACCAAATATAGTTTAACCGGTGAGATTTATAGCTTAATTATATATTATAAGGGTCTTTTTATCCTATATATGTATCCATTGTATAACTTAATCCAACCTTAAAAAGAAAGTGTTAATTGGAATTGTGAAACTTAACAAATTAAAAAATAATTATTTAGTCTTTCAATATAATTTTACAATTTAAATTCTCTTATCCTATATGCATAGGATAAAAAAAACCGATATTATAATTATTACATATATGCATATACTTATTAAGCGAGCTCGTGTTGGGTCAATCAAGCCAACCTATTTTGTCGGGAGATTTAGATTCATCATCCCACATATTATCCCCACACCCCATTTGAACAGTAAAATGACAAAAATATCCTTTATTTTTTTCCAATACGGGACTCTCGGAATATTTTCTAAAGTGTTTTTCCGAGAGATATCTCTCGGAATTTTAGACATTTTTCCGAAAGATACCTCTCGGAAAATTCAGCAGAAAAGAGACATGGCCACATGGGCAGACACTAGTGTTGCCAAAACCAATGTT
Source organism: Crotalaria pallida (assembly GCA_037953625.1). Lineage (NCBI taxonomy): Eukaryota > Viridiplantae > Streptophyta > Magnoliopsida > Fabales > Fabaceae > Crotalaria > Crotalaria pallida. The sequence continues at coordinate 98,022,417 of CM075655.1, forward strand.
TTAAAAACCGAACCGGTCGTCAAACCGGTCAAGATAAAGGTTTAAGGTTCAATGGTTCAACCGTGGTTGAACCGCTATTGAACCGTTGATAATTATATTTTGGAATTTTTTAATGTACATCTTAAAACACATTAAAAAAATTTATATTGGACAAATTCGCGTAGAAAATTGATGTAATTAATACACATAAATTTTATAAATAAGTCAATTTTCAATATAGACATGTCAAATATAAGTTCTTAACATGTGTCTTAAAGTACATATTAAAAAAACTAAAATATAATACCAATATATATATATATGTTAAATAAAAAAATTAAACTAATGCATCAAATATACTAACATATTATTATTGAGCCCAAAGTAAAATTTTTGTTGTGTTTGATACATTGAAACAGTGAGAAAAGTAACCTCCCTAATATAATAGAAATGGGCTTTGGGCCCATATGTAAGTGCTTAGTACTTAGTAGAGCCAAAAAAGTAAAAAGAGTGGTCAAGGGCAAACTCAGCAGTCAGCACCTTCTTTGTTTTGTAGACAACAACTCCATGGCGGCAGCGGTAGCTTTCTCAAGAAAGAAAAATAAAAAAAAAAAAAAAAGTTGTTCTTTTGGATGAAGGAAATCATCCCTCTCCCTTTATACTTATCTTACTCATTTTTCCTTCTTCTTCTTTTGTTCTTGACAAGCTAAATCTCTCTGTTCCTCTTCTTGTTTTTGTTGTTTTTCCTCCATTTTCCATAACCGTTCCAACCGTAAAAGCTCCGGTTTTTACCGGTTTTTCTGATTTCTGAACGGTTCATCCGGTTCAGCACCGGCTTTTTGGCATAGACGGTTTCATGTTAAGATTATATTGGACCGGACGTCTGCTCGGTTCATCGGTTTTCCGGTTGAACCGACCGGTCCGGTCCGGTTTTTAAAACACCGGCCAAAACAGAAACTTATTGCCTGCAATAGCCAGGTGGAATTTTTGTAGTTTATCTTTCATAGAAAACTTATCACTAAAATAGATTTATCTCTTACTAACATTCTGCGTCTATTGCTTGTTTTGCTTGTTACATATACACTTGATGATATTTATTTAGTTGCATATATATCACATAGTGGATGGTATTGATTGACAAACACATGGTTCATAATAAACAGTATGAATCATTAATAAAATCCAAGAAGTTGTTTATCTTTTGAGGGGATTATTCATACTGGACTATCATCGCGAGCGACTTGAAGTCGCCAAGTGGCATACTAGATATATGCATAGTTGATGCCCATAGCCATTCCAAAACCCAAAACTGATTAGAGTAGTATTGCACAAAATTCAGTCTATGCTAAACTTGTGCAGATGGTACAGCTGCAAATGGTGAAAAGATTTGACCTCTTCATTTTTTTTCTCTTTTTTGCTAATTTTTTAAAATTCCGAGAGGTACCTGTTGGAAAATTTTTCATTTTTCCGAGAGATATCTCTGGGAAAAATATTTTGAGAGTCCCGAGTCGAAAATTTAATGAATGGTAAAAATAAAATTTCACAGTTTAAATTGGGGTGTAGGGATAATAGTTGGAGTGAGAATTTCATTTCTCTTTTGTCGGCTTTATCAAATGGAAGCAAAAGTTCGTTATTGTTGAGTTGCTGGACCCTACTGCTCACACACATACATAAATATGAGTATATATGTATGCATGTAAGATATGTCTTTATTATAATAAATCACATTCTAAAAGGTATTGATAATTATTTTTTTTATAAATCACTGTATAATTTCTTTGTAGAATTTATTTCTTTTTCTCATAATTTTGCCGTTATTAACTTTTTATATTTTATTATTGGCAAACGAAGAACTAAGTGGATAAATCAAGGATATACAGATAGTGAAATTAAATTAAAACTTTGTTAGTTCCAGTATTATCAATTGTGAAATACTTCGATATTAAACAAGGGTAAAAATGTAAAGTTATACTCTTTTTAAGAGATCAAGCTTTACTAACATTGACTAATTTTATTAGTTTTCAAATTCGATTAATTAATTTGTAAAGAGGGATTACCTTTTTTATACGGCTCAACGATTTTAATGATTATGTGGTTGGTATTGGGGCGGGTCAAAATTTTAAGTTGAGCCCAAAGGATAAACCTTTCTCTTATTTTGTGGGTTTTTATTTTGTCACCCCAAGGTCTATGGATGTCACCCCATATATATAAAATACACCTATTATGTCCTTTTTAAAAAAACAACTTTTAATACGGGTCGTAAGAGGTACTTACGACCTGAAGGTCGTAGCACTCCCTTACGACATTTTAAAAAACTAAGTTTTAACACGGATCGTAAACAGGTGTTACGGCCTAAGTTTTTCACAAGTCGTAAATTAGTATTACGACTATAAAGTCGTAACAGTCACTTACGACTATTACAACAAACACACACTCCAAAAACCTTTGCACCACTCCCAATTTCCACTTACAAAACACACTTGCAAGTTGCAACTAGTACTATCATGAAGCCTTTGCACCGATGTACTTTCAAATTGGCTTGCCATGTGACTTCCACCTTATGGAAAGCACATCATGCTCTCCAGAGGCTGTTAAGGCAGCATGAGCAAGGAAACGTGTCCCTACTCTGTGAAGCCAGCATCCACCAAAGGTGCCATCTTCTGGGTCATGGTGTGGGGGAAGGTTTATTAGTTCAACCCTCCAAGCCATAATGGCTTGCCAAGCCCACTCATGAAGATTGCAGAGGTCAGCAAAGAACAGCTACCAACACCATACCAGCGGCTACAAGCAGCACAGCATCGCTGGCGCTGGCGCTGGCGCGTGTCCCATTACCTTAAAATAATACCCATTGAATTTGTGGTCGTAGGATGGTATTACGACATTTTAGTCGTAGCATCCACTCACGACTTTCAATTTTGGATTAGTCATAAGGGTCGTAATACTCTCTTACGACCCTATAAAAATTTGTTTTTTTTTAAAGGGGCATAATGGGTATTATTTTAATAATTGGGGTGGCATCCATATATAGACTTTGGGGTGGCAAAATAAAAACCCTATTTTGTAGCTAGAGTCCAAGAATACAAATCCTTTTTTTTTTCTTCATAAAACCCCATTTTTAAAATGTAATTCCAGAAATACCCTTAAATCCCATTTTCCTCTTTTCAAACCCCATTTCATCTACTCTTTCTTTCTCCTCCACTGTGTTTTGTTCTCAACCCTCACGAGCTATGCTTTTGTTATCCCTCTAATTCTCTTTCTTCCTTTCCTCTCTTCTCCTTATTTTTATTGGAAGATGTTATTTACACCTTTAACATTGCTACACTCATCCAAATTTTATAATTTCTTACACCAACTTTTCAATATTACCCTTATCCTACTACTCACACCTATATATCTATTATTTACACCTACTTTTATAATTTTTCGTAAAGATCCTTGAGGAAACCACAATGGGTTCTATGAATCCCTTTGGTGGTGAAGGTGCTTCAATTAATCGTCCTCCTATGTTTAGTGGAGAGGGTTATGCTTATTGGAAGGTTAGGATGAGAATCTTTATTGAAGCAAGAGATGCAAACATTTGGGAAGCCATTGAAAATGGTCCTCATATTCCCTCAAACCAAGTTGAAGGTGCATCTCAACTCGTTCCCAATGATAAGTGGAGCGATGATGATAAAAAGAAAATTCAATATGATTTAAAAGCTAAAAACATCATCACTTCGGCTCAATCTTATGACGAGTTCTGTAGGGTCTCCCAATGTCAAAATGCTAAAGAAATGTAAGACACCTTACAAGTCACACATGAAGGCACTAGTGAAGTTAGGCGTGGTAGATTGAATGCTTTAATGCATGAATATGAATTGTTTCGTATGTTGCCTAATGAATCTATATGTGCTATGCAAAAACACTTTACTCATATTATTAATCATCTTATTGCTCTTGGAAAAACTTTTCTGAATTGTGAAGTTATTAACAAAGTGTTAAGATGTCTAACCAGGGAATGACAACCGAAGGTTATCGCTATAGTTGAATCAAAGGACTTGGACACAATAGACTTAGCAACCTTGTTTGAAAAATTGCAAGAGCATGAAATGGATCTTGGACGTTTGACTATGCATTAAGAGTCGGATAAGAATAAAGGAAGCAAAGGAATCGCTCTTAAGGCTAAAAGTTCATATAATAGAGATGATAGTTCCGAAAGTGAAGAATCTGATTTGAACATTGATGAAGAGACTATGCAACTTCTATTAAGAAAATTCAGCAAGCACCTAAGGAGAAAAGGAAGGTTGAACAAAGATAAGTGTAAAGAGTCAAAGACCTCACACTACAAGGCCAAGACAACAAAAGAAGGAATAGTTTGTCATGAATGCAAAAAAAACCCGATCACATCAAGTATACGTGTTCAAAGTATCTCAAAAAGATGGAGAAAGAGAAGAAACATCCAAAGCACAAAAAGGCATACATTGTATGGGATGAAAAAGAAAAGGAAAGAACATCAAGTAGTTCTTCGGATGATGAAGAAGTCATTGCACTTAGCTTACTAATTCAAGTAGATGAAGAAGAAAGCTCAAGTGATGAGTCAAATGAACAAAGCATGGAAAGCGATGTAAGTGACACTAAATCCGAAATTTCTTCCAAGTATGAATTGTTATATAATGCTTATGAAGAAATGCATGAACAACTTAGAAAACTAGCTATGAAAAATTTAGAAAGAAAAAAAACTCATTTTGAAACATCAACAAGAGATTTTAGAACTTCAAAAACAAGTTGATGAACTTAATCTTCAAAATGAAGCTCTTGATCTCATATATGCTAGTTCTTCTTGTGATTGTGCTAGTAGATTGAATGTTGTGGTTGATTGTGAGAATTGCAAGTTGCTTAAAGATGAAAATGAAAATTTGAAAAATAAGTTTGCAAGTTTCACAAGTGGTGATATCAAATTGCGCACATTGTTAAATTTTCAAAGAGATAATGCAAACAAGTTTGGTTTGGGTTATACAAATGCTAAGAGTAAGTCTCATAGAAATGTTTTTGATTTTTCAAAGATTGATTTTTCAAATTCATTAACATGTTTCTATTGTGGCACTCATGGACATACTTCAAATTTGTGTTTTATTAAAGTGCATGGTATACCTAAAGGAAATTTTGTTTGGGTTAAGAAGGGTGGAAATCCCTTAACTAACAAAAATGGACCCATGACCATTTGGGTACCAAAAAGCAAAGCATGAGTGTTTTGTAGGTACAAATGAAGAGCAAAAGGTGTAACATCCCGCATCTTTTGGACTCAAATAAATCCATGAGGTTTTATTTAAAAAGAATTTTTGAGAGTTTAAGAAGGATTTTCAGAAAAATGTTTTATCAAATGATTTTCATTGAGTTTGATTTTATGAAAACCAAGCTGTGTTTCGTCATTTGAGAATTTTTTTAGAAACGAATTTTTCTTTTATGATTTGAGGTTTTAAAAGAATTATCCTTTTTGTAGATTTTTGATGTATGTGAAAATATGATTTTTCAAAACCAAGTCAAGCTCATTTTGTAGTTGAATTGGTTCAGTTTATTTGATTTCCTTAAAGATTGTATTTGTGAGTATGTGTGTGTTGTGCAAGGAATTTTGTATACAAATTAATTAGGAAATTTAAATGAATGAATGTGTGATTTGTGAATAAATTGTGTAAGAAATTTAATTAGTAAAACTAAATGAATGGATTGTGTGATGTGTATGTGTGCCGTGTGAAAGCATGATATCCTAAAGTAATTGTGTGCATGATCAAATATGTACACCATTCTATGATTCCATGCTATATGCTTATTATGATAAATGAAACTATATGTGCATAATGTGTATGTGTCGTGTGTTTGAGTAGGAAAGCATGAGGTGTCAAAGTGTACATGCATGTTTAAGTCAAATGCATGCACCATCCCATGCTTCAATGCTATGTGTTGTTGTGCTAAGATGAAAAGGAAATTATATGTGTGTGGTGTGTGCATGTTGTTCGGCCAAGTGTAGTCCAAGAAGTCAAGGGGAGTTTATTTTCCTAAGTTTTGTGAAAGTAGAAAATAGGTGGCAAACAACTAGGAGACTTAGAGTGATGAGTAATGAAGCCTAAGGATGAGTTTTCTTCCCCCTTTGTCTCCCACGAAGAAGACCTCCCATGCAACAATAAGAGTAGACCAAATTACCCTTGAACCCATGCCTTAGACCGAGGGCAAGAGAGGAAAATCCCACCCCTTGTTTTGCTTTCATAAACCGTGTGTGAGTGAGTATGTTAGCCTTAGCTCATTCTTCCACTTCTTCACATTTCCACCAAACTTAAACACTTTGGTCCAAGAGCAACACAAAGCTCTTGAGACCAATGGAAAAGAAAGAATGGCCGAGAGGAGAAGAGAGAAAAAGAAGAGTGAAAACCCCAAATTTCTCAACCATATACCTTTGATTCCTTCATTCAAACACCTTTTTCCCTAAATATCAAGAAGAAAACCCAACCCTCAACCCTAAGAAGTAGAGGCCGAAGCAACTCTAGGAAGGAAGGAAGGAGAAATTGGAGCTTGAAGATTAGGATTTTTGTTTAAGGTAGTTGTTTAAGGAAAACTCAATGTAATAATCTTAGTTTTGTAAAGAACTTTGTGATGAACTTTGTTTAAATTTAATTCTTGAGATGCATGTGCTTATATCTTCATGACCTTGGAGTCTAAATGTCTTGCATGTAATTTCTATGGCTTGATCTTGAATATTTGTGTTTGTAAGCTTTGATCCTTAGTTTGTAAAATTTCTTCTTCACGGTTTTGCTTGAAAGTTGTGTATAAGTTGTGTTTTTATTTTGATCTTCTCTTGCATGTCTTGATTCGTGGTAGATCTTTGCAAAAGCATGAAGTTTGAGCTTTGTATGTTGTTTTAATCGTAAAACCTTAATTTTCTTTTGATGCATGTCACAATTTTAAAGGAGAAAATTATAATGATGAGTTTTAAAAATGATCTTTGGTACAAAAAGGATTTTCAACCAGATTTTGTGTGTGTGATGGTGATTTCGTTGATGTTTGAAAAGAAAGTGTTGTTTAAAAGCTTTGCATGTGAAAATAGAACCCAAGACCTTACCCTTTTGTGCATTTTGCTATTCGGCCAAACCTAAGAAAAGTAGGGAATCATGTTTGATCCTTATTTTGATTACATGCATGTTGAAATTTATGTGATTTAAAGATTTTTGATATGATCTTTGATTTTATTGTGATAAATTATGAAATTAAAGTTTGATGAATTTTATTGGGAGCTCACGGTTTTGTCCTTACAAATATTAAAGTTTGTTTATTTTGTTTTGCATATGTGTTCTATTGATGGATCTATGGATTTCAAGTATGTGGAAACTTAAAATTTTGATTAAAAACTTAAAAGTGATTTTTATATTCCATTCGGTTTTAGGAACAAGTTTCTCTTAAGCTATTTTCATTTTTCTTATGTGTTATTGTTTGATTTTAGTTTGAATAAATATTTGATGCATGATCATGTTGTTGAAAATCGAGTTGTCTTTCTTATATTTCAATCGGTTTGGGCAAAGAAATGAAAGAAATAAATTGATTTTCATTTGCATGTTAACTTAGGGATAAAGCTAATTGATTTGAGAGATGTTAGCATAATTTTAAGTAAAGATTTTCCCTTTTTCTTCATTAAATATTTTCGGTTGTGCTGTTTGAAGTAGGATATTGTGCTCTAAATGATTATTTTCCCTATGTGTATGTTTTGTTTATGTGTTAGTAATTACTAGTGCTTGAAATGGTGAGTATAACTTGGTCTCATCTAGGACAAGATTCGGCCATGTATAGGAAAATAGGAGTTTATGTTTGATCCTTGTTTTATATGCATGAATGATGAGTGGTTTGTAACCTTATAATTGTATGTGTGCGTGTTGGAATGATTTAAGTGTTTAAGAACTTTAAAAAGGTTTTTGATTTAATTTTTGTATTATTTTCTTTGATTCGGTTTTAAAGAAGAAAAAGTAAGAAAAATGATCTGAATGTTTGATGTTGTAAAAGGTTTTTGGTTTTACCCTTGTCGGTATTTTCTTTGCCTTAATTCGGTTTTGAAGAAAATAAAGTGAGTTAAAGTGATTTGATTTATTGTTTTAAAAGAGTGTTTTAAGACGTATTTTTGAATGAATGTTTTAATTGATTTTAATCGTGAGTTTAAAACCCAAAGTGATTTCAAATTATTGAGAAGAAACAAATGTTTATAAAAAGTTTTGTAAAGTTGCTTTATTTTCAAAATAATTGAATAAGAATGATTTTAATAAGAGGGAAATATATGAGTGCCAGTAACGATCGGGAAGCAGTTACGAACGTCGCAATGGAAACCCAGGAGCGCATTGAAGATCGTCATCGGTTGAGGTGAGAGAGAAGTTTCCCCCAAACACCGTGGTATTTAGGTAATGTATTAAGTGTTTCGACCATCTCAAAAGTCGAAACTTAGTGGTTCTGAGTCAGTAACACAGTGGCAATTGTTTATTTGCGTGGCCACTCGTGTGAAATGGACAAAGACCACATGAAAGTAGGTAATGAGTTTATATGATGATATCTGGATGTTAGTGTGTTATTTATTTGTTTATTTGAATTTATTCTGCGCAATGAGATTGAAATTAATGTGAATAATAATGAACCAGAAGAATAAAAGAAATGTAAGATAACGCTTGAGAGATGTTGAGATGTTGTGGAATTTGTAACCTATGACGAGTGAGGACTGATAAATATGAGGCGATTGAGCCAGAGCTGGGAAGAGTAGTGTTGTTTGATGAGACTTGAGCGGAGCTGGGCTCCCTTTTTGTTTTGATTTTAGTCTGGGACTAGTGTTGAGTTGAGCTTGCTCCTCCATTAGCGCCCAGCAAAATTGTATTTCTTGAAAAAGGTTTTTTGAAAAGATTTTTAGAAAGAGATTTCGAAAAGACTTTTAGAAAGAACTTTTTGAAAAGGGGTTTTGAAGAAATTTTTGAAAATCGATTTTTGAAAAGATTGTGAAAGAAGAATTTTTATTTGAATGGATTTGTGAAAGGTGGTTTTCAGAAAAGGATTGTTAAAAGGAATTCTTTTGAGAATGTTTTGGAAAGAAGATTTTGAGCAGTGTGAAATCAGATTTTGAGAAAAGTTACAAAAAGGGAATTTTATGAAAATGTTTATGGAACAAAGTTTTGTGAAAATATGTAAAATGGTATTTGAGAAAGGTTGAGAAAGGATTTCGGATTGTCCAGAGAGATGGTGAAAGGTGTTTTGTGGAATGAGATATCAGTGAGAATGCACTGATATGATCCCAGCTCTGTGCTATGATGAGAGAAAGCTTGTGCAAAGATAGCGGTCGGGACTCATTGAAGGGATGCATGAAGGATGGGCCGACCATTAGGATTGAGTTAAAAAGATTTAAAAGACTGTTAAAAGACATTCATTAAAGCGGTGAGGCATGAGTGTCGTTCCGAAGTAGTGGAGAGGAAGGAACGATAAGTATCTACGGATACTTAGGACGAGATTGCATTAGGGGAGGACAATGACGGCGGTACGTCAAGAAGTCTAGAGTATGTTTCTAGGCAGAACAACTCCACATGTGGCGCACTAACGTGGTGGGGACTGGGTCCAATGCCGTGGCAAGTTCTGCGAGCTCACTAGAAACATACTGTCGCCCCCTAGATTTCAAATCGAGAACAGTGAGAGGGACTGGAGTGGGGCATCTTGTTTGCCGCTGCGAGGCAGTGTGCTATGATTGTTATGATTATGATTTGAGGCTGAGACCTCCTGGCTTGGAGCCATTTGTGTTGAGACAGTTGTCGTGCCCGCACGGCAAAGGTCCTGTACTCCTGTTTGCTTCCGACTAGGCTGGGTGGATGACCGAGGAGATGTAGACGTGTGTGCTAACTTTGAGAGCGACCCTCCTCAATGATGATTAAAATTCCCCTACATCATTGACGGATACGAATTCATAAAACTTAAAGAAGAAAAGATAACTTATATTAAAAGAAAAATAATTCTTAAGCGACCGTATGGAAAAGAGAATGAGATGCTATGGTGATGAAATCAGAGTGCACAGCGAAAGCAGTTTATGGAATGCGAGGTGATTATGTATAAAGTATTAAGTGATAAAAGATTAATGGAATAAGGTTCGTTTTTTTTTTTGTGAGTACGTGCGATTACTTTTTGTGTTGCTTGCTTGTATGGTTTGTCTATCTTAATATTTTACCTATTGTAATCCCACATCGTTGGCATAACATGCTTGGGAATACTTACTCTCTCTAGTCTTCTGTTTTGCCCGCTTGTTGTTATGGTGTCTATTCCCTTAGTCTCTGGATCCCGTTATGCCCGCACTCGACACTCGGGACGAAGGAAGAAGGAAGTAGTATAAAGATACCAAGGTCGGTGAGTCAATTGATTATCATAGTGGGCACCTGATGCTCGTGTCTACCCGCAAGATCTGGACGAGGACATAGATAATGGGAAGCGGACGTAGTCGAGGCCGTCTCTAGCGCGATATTTCCCGTGGATCTTCGTCTTCAGTCAATGGGCCTAGTGGTAGTTCTTTTATATTCCCGGAGGTATTTTGTATTCCCTGTATTTACTTAGTGGCATTGCAATCCCATGATGTAACCCCAAACTTTTGTGAACGAAATTTATTTTGTGACTACCACTGCTTTTAATTTAAGAAACGGGCCGTGGTAATTGAGTTGAGAATGGTCAAGTTGCAAAGTGTAGTGTCTTGTGATACTCCGGTTTGGGACTTGGACTCTAGCGTGAAGTATGAGAGCACTCTCTTAATTATGAAAGAGTTTTGAAAACAATACGGTTTCTATACTCATGCTACTCAACTAAGTTACACGTTAAAAAAAAATGGCCCCAAATTTTCACTTAAAATGGTTATAATTTCAAGTCGCCAAATCGGGGTGTTACAAAAGGTCTACAAGTAGTATTCATTATTTGCATCTTCAAGTATCAAGGAAAACTTTAGCATGCTTATCATTTCTACAAATCTCACAATTGGTATCAAGTGGATTGGTACAAGTGGTAACAAATGCTTACAATTAGTATTTATAATTAGTGTCAAAAATTCACAAGTGTTATCATTTCATATATATTACAATTGATATCATTGTGTGTTCAATTATGTGATTATCATGCTATTGAGTTTTTATGTTATATTTTTTGCAATTGGTATCATACTTTTTCAAGTGGTATTATGATTTCAAATTTCAAGTTATATTTTATATGCATACCATGAGGAGAAAGGGTTATTAATTTCTCACTTTTTGGCTTAACATTTCATAGTTATATTACTTTTTGATAATACCAAAAGGGAGAGAAATGGTTGTTTTGTTCTTTCTATGTAGGGGAGCAAAGTTGTTGAAGATAGGGGGAGAATCTAGCTTCGATCAATGGGATTTCCAATGTCAAAATTCATATATTGAGGGGGAGCAAGAGTCTCAACAAGTGATCAAATGGTTCAACAATCAACAACGTCAAAACATGTTTATCATCATCAAAAAGGGGGAGATTGTTAGATCTAGTGTGCAAGTGCATGGTTTTGATAATGACAATGTTTTGAAGAAGCTCAATCATGAACAAGCATAACCAAATAACAAAGAACAAAAAGCAACAATGATGAAGAGAGAGCAAGCTCATAGATTCAATATGTATATAGTTTATATCTTTTGTTTTGAGTCTTAGAGTTTGGGTAGTTTAGAGAGTTGGGTAGTGAATTTCTATCAAGTGCTCTGATACCAATTGTAAGAACTACAATCGGTGGATGAATTAACTAAAGAACACTAGGAGAACACAAGGTTGAATAGGTGTTAAAGAAACCTCGAAAGATTTTCGCACAAAACAAATTGAAACAAATAAAACAAATATTTTTCACAAAAATTTCAGCTCTTAATTGATTAGTCCAGCCTTTAATCGATTGCCATAGGGCTTAATCGATTAGCCAGATTTTTGCGTCAGCCATTAATCGATTAAGTGCACAGTGCTAAACGATTAACATAAATCAAATAGTGGTTAATCGATTACCTGAAGATCTAATCGATTAACACGTGTTTTTCATCTTTTTATAACAACTTTTTAATTGGCAAAATTATTTCTAATGTTTTCTAAACCTTTTGGGTATTCTATATAAATCTTTTCATAATCATTGTGAGTAACTAACTTCATTGTTACATCAATTTAGAAAAGATTAAAGCCACACTATTCTCTCAACATTCTTTCTTACTTTTACAAAAATTCAAAGTTCTTATTTTCATATCTTTGATCAAGAAGCTTTTGAATCTCAAGTTCTATTTGTTCATTATTCTTGAAAGAGATTCAATAAGTGTTTTGTTTTTCATTGAGTTGTAATCTTTGCATTAAGGCAAACCTTTCTACAACAAGAAGAAGTCTTGGTGTTGTTGTTCATCAAGCAAACAAAGAAGATTGTGGAAGTCTTGTTGTGAGGTATCAACAAGAAATTGTGGAAGACTTGGTGTGGAGTATCATCAAGCAAAGAGAAGAGGTTAGATTAGAGATTCAATAAGATTGTAAGACAAGAGTGGGGTATCTCTTGGAGGCTATCAAGTGGGGTATCTTGATAGGCTTTTATTTGTAATTTGAGAACTCTAATTTCTTAGTGAAGAAATCTCTATTGTGGAAGAGGGGACTGGATGTAGCTCTAAGTGGAGGAGAGTGAACCAGTATAAAATCTCTGTGCAATATCTCTTTCCTTAATCTCTTTTAATTTATGCATTTTCATATTGTTCTTGATTGAAAACCTAGAAAAGATTGTTTTTCATATAATTGAATGAATTAGGTTTTGTTATATCAAATTGATTTGGGGAAAACATTTTTTCATAATCTAGGTAATCATTAACAATCTTTGTGTTAATCAATTTCGCGCTATCTCTGATATTCTATGATATTTGATCACTCTCTAGCAAGTATACCAGATCGCAAAGTAATATAGTCGGTTAAGACCATATATCGTTCCCACAGAGACCAAGAATTATTTAACTTACTTCTACCTAAGAGTAATTAAGAGTAAAATCTATTAAATTTCAGAATTAAATAAATTAATTAAATAAGTATTTTGCTGCTGGAAAATAAATAAAAACAACTAATTTATGGATGAATGGTGGTTAGGAACTAGTTTCATTAATTATTTAATATAAATCAATGTTTTCCATTTAAATCAAGAACTAATTCAGAAAATTAGTAATTCCTATATTCCTATAATGAAATTACTGTTTATTATCCAATTTGTTAAATCCTAATTCCTTAGAAATTTAATCTATTGAATAACCATGATTAAGAGCAGTGAATTATGAAAAGCTATATAAAAATTCAAAAGTATTATATTCCTACAAGTTGAATCCTTATATTGTTTAATTGCATGACCTATTCTAATTCCTAATCTTCCAATTGAAGAATTAGAGATCCAAAACAAGACATAAATTAGCTAGATTTATGAATTGGAAATAAAACACAATCAAACACATGATTTAGAAACGGAAAAACATTAATTCATATAAATAAACTACATAATCAAATCCACATGTTCCTAACACAAGAGGTTTTAGTTACACATCATAGAGAAGACGAACAAATAAGAATAGAAGTAATTCATTCCTAAATTACCACTAATCCTTGATCTGAATCTCCAGCCTTCAATGGATTCCTCCTCCGAATGCTCTCCAGAGAATGCAATCTCCCTCAATAATTTCTGATTATGACTCTCTCTAATCTCTTCCTAAACTAATCCTTAAAACATAAATAAGTAGATAAAATCCTAATCTTATCAAAATCCTTCAAAACTAATCAGAAATTGGCCCAATTGGGCTTTTTCGCACTTCGCGCGCCTGGGCGTGCAAACCAGCACGCCTGGGCGCGCTATATTTGATAACCCAATTTTAACGCCGCAAGCGCGCCTGGGCGCGCTAATCCCGCGCTTGGGCGTGCTGAGGAATTTTCGACTCCGTTTCTCTCCGTTCTTGCGCCATTTTCAAGGTCTTTTTATGCTCTTTTCAGTTCCAATAATATTATCTCCAAATAAAGCTCCGAAATACCTTAAACATACCCAAAACGGATCAAAACGTTCAAAGAATTCTAATAAACTAAAAATTCCTAAAACTAATACAAAATACCTATATTTACAAGAGAAACAAGCTAAAACCCAAGCAAAAGGAAGTGAAATTAAGCCTTAAAACATCATATATTAGACCTTCATCAATATTCCATTGATTTTTGTTTTGAATTGAAAAGTAATTTTTCTGTTCTGAATAGTGATTAATCAATTAACAGGTGTGCTAATCGATTAACCCTAACCTACCTGTCAGGTGTTAATCGGTTAGAGGTTGGACTAATTGATTAAGAGCTGAAATTTTTGTGAAAAATATTCGTTTTTTTGTTTTGTACGAAAATCTGTCAAGGTTTCTTTAACACTTATTCAACCCCCCTTCTAGGTGTTCTCCTAGTGTTCTTTAGTTAATTCATTCACCGTTTGTAGTTCTTACACACTTGAGACTAGGGACAACTCTGTCGCCCCCTTGAGCAAGTCATGAATGGTGAGAGGGAATCCGAACGAGGCTAGAAGTCATTGATTTTATTAAATGATATAATTGTGTAATGAATTTATTCAGTTGGCCAGTTGTGTGGTTTCAGCTTGGTATGTACCCTTTGACTTTCGATGTCGGCGTGGTTGGGATTCATGTGCATCCCATCTACTTTCCGACTTAAGTTGTGGTTGGATGATTAAAGAGGAGATGTAACGTGTGTGCTAACGAACCCCTATCTCAATGATTTTCTTCCCTAATCATTGATGGTAATGTTTCAAGAATAAAGATTAAAGTTATAGTTTTGAGATAAGCTTTTGAGATATATGAATGCTGTTGAGTATTTCCTCTTTCTTTTATGTTATTTAAGTATGATGTTGTATGTACTGGGATATACTGATGAAATTGATGAGAATATTATATGAAGTTCATGTCGTATTGCTATTATTGATGTTCTGATGTACCTGTGTATGGTCTTAATGTCCCCCCTAAGAGCAAACCCATGCAGTCGACGATTATTTCGTTCTGATCGCTTACTCTTTATTTTTCTTTTTCTTGTGGAGGCTCAAAAATGATGTCAACAGATGGCAGATCAGATAATTTGTCGTATAGAGGTTTCGCACAGTGGGATAGTGAACCCGGATGATCTTGGTCAGTGGGAGGTAAACCAGAACGAATGGACATGGACGGGATCAGCAAGAGTAGAGATCATGGACCCCGAGCAGGTTGTCAAAGGATCGATGAACGACGTTCTCCCATGTTTGATGTCTCTACGAGACAAAATGCAAGGTGGTCCAACAACTTACCATAACATACTCCCGACAATGTGAAGTTATCATTTTGAGGATATATCGGATGGAGAGGAAGAACCAGAAGAAGATCCTCAAGACGAGGCAAATCATAACATGGAGATGAAAGATGAAGATGAATTCCTTGACGTACTCGAGGAAGACCCGGATGATTAGTTGGAGGATGAAGAGCCGGAGGTTGATGAAGTTCCAGTGGAGGAACCTATTGAGTGGGAATTTGACCCAGAAGAGGCACTAGCAGTGGAGAGTAGTGATGATGAGTAATATTTTAGATTTGTGTAGTTCTTTTTGTATTCCATCTTAGGATGGATAAGACATGATTACTCTATCCCAATGTAACCCCGTTTGTAATGAAGAATCGCTTTAAGTGGATAAAAGAAGTTTCCTTTCTGGTTATGTATAAAGTTTATTAATGTGATAAAATGTTTTCCGCAAATCAACCATCGAGTAAATCTTGTGTTACGAAAATGAGTTTGAAGTGTGTTGGTAATATCTCAGTTTGGAAAAAAAATTGTATCATGGTCATTTATGAATCAAGTTTTCCTTAAGTCTAAATCATGATAATTGATAATGAAAGTATTTTGGAATAAATTATAGGTTGAAAATGTTTTGTTACTAAGTTTTTTTTTTTAAAGACGCAAATTTTTACTAAAATTCTAAGTTCCAAATTGGGGTGTTACACAATATACCCAGAAAAGAGAAAAGCCGAAAGTGGGGCGAGAAATGGAATAAGAAAAGAGAAAGTTGTTTGCAAATAGAAAGCATCAGAAATGTTACAAGGTTGTACCGAAGAAAAAATTATGTTCACCCGAAACTTAGGAGAGATTACTAGGGGTTAGGGGCAAAAGGAAAATAAGATGCTTACCAATTTCAAACAAGTTACTCGATCGCATAAGTGAATGAAAAGAGTTTGTGAAACTCGGAAAGAAAGAGAAACCCTTAGTATTGGCCTAGCTAAAAAGCAATCTTGAATTGTGTTGTGGTATTGAAACGAAGTGCGAAAACTTAGCCGGGTGGCGATGGCTATTACCACCAATGGAATGTGGTGTTGGGATTGATCACCCCAATACTTACATTTGTCGGGTGGTGATATCGTCGAAATCTAGAAGTTGGAGCACCCTCGTGAAAAAGTAAATGGTTTTCTACACAAAGAATCAGTGTTCTAATCCGTGGTTTTCCCCTTACTCTTTACGCTGTGTGCACATAAAGATATGCATGAGATGGAAATGACATGCAAAATGAATTGAATGTTTACATAGATTATGCATGACCATGAATGTGAATGGTTATGAAAAGTGAATTGAATGTGAGAATGAATTTGATGCTAGTGAAGAATGCCTTATGCGATGTTGGGTGATAATGATGATGAGTTTATGACATGGAGTATATGTTGAATGATAATGAAAGTGACATGTTTGTACTTGTCGAATTTACTAAAGTGATGCATGTATGATGAGTGACGATGATGAGATGCATATTTGTGATAATGAGTTGATGCTAGAGAAAATGCTTGTATGTTTTGTTTGGAGAATGTGTTGAATGATAATTGACATGGCTACGTTGATGAATTTTCATAAGTGATGTATGCATGATGGTTGATAATGAATAATATATGGACTATGATGATTGGTTTATAATCGATGCAATTGTTTGACGAAAGCATGGCTTTAGAGAATGCATAGAGGGTTTTGTATCTGATTCATTTGTATGGAACTAACGATGGTAATCATGGCCGGACCAAAAAGTGTTAATTTAACACTAACTCAACCGATTTAACCAAGTTGAATAATCGGTTGAGCATTAGAGAGAAAAATTAAGATAATGGGTCGGTCCGTATTAAAGGAATGGTGTTCCATGGTTAAGTCCATCATAAATGAATTTGATGACAACGCTAGAATGTAATAGACGAGAGACTTCTCGATTGAAATCGAACCATATGGACGATGCAATTTAAACTTAAGAACAAAAATGAAAATGAGAAGAATGAACGATGAAAAGGTTTGAGTTCAATTGAAAAGTAATCATTATGGTCATACATTTTTTATGTAAGTCGAATTTCAGGGACGAAATTCCAATAAGTGGGAGAGAGTGTAACATCTCGGATTTTTATCCACTTGTTGTGTTTCCTATGTGTTTTGCTTTATATGTTTTTACATGCTTTTATATGCTTTCATATATTTGTTTATTTTAATATATGTGTGAATTTGATGCATGACTCTTTGGACAATGAACTTATTTGATGTTGATGCCTTTTATGCTTCCTTGAACGAGAATCGAATATGAAAGTATGTGCATGGTTATGTATGATGTGTGTAGAGTTTAAGTGTTTCATGGCTAGAGAGTTACGGTTATGTGAAGGGTTCCTTGGGTTAGTAAGAAACCTTGTAGGCTTGTGAAGCCCGCCCTTTAGTCGTGAACTGATTAGGGGCCAAGAAGTATGAGGGTTTGAGTAGTATAGAGTTTCGTTCGTCTTTGTGTGTATATATGTTTCGTGTTTCAATGGTTTTTGTGTTGCATGTCGTGAAAAGGTTGTGTGAATGTTTGAAAACGTTTTTCTAAGTGTAGTGAGTTTGTTTGGTGTTTATAAGGGTCGTGAGCCTTTTAAACGGGTCGAAAAGGAAAAAACCGGCGAATCGGGGCCCCCGGGGCACACCAGTGCACTCGTGCGTGCACTAGCGCCTAGCAGCACGCACTGGTGCACCAGAAAACGTATCAGCAGCCCTTTTGGGCCCTTTCCATGCACCCAAGCCCAAAATCCATGTGGGGACTAAATTTTGTGAAAGGGAAACCTAGGGGAGATCCCCTCTTTATCCCCACACCTCTTGCGAAACCTAGCCTCCATTTCTCCCCACCTCCCACCAACACCCAAGTTCTTCTTTATCCCCACAAAATCAACAATATCCCTCTCAAAACTTCATAATCCTTCATAAAAAAATCCATTCCCAACACTTATTTCTCACACCCACAACTCCAATCTTTCATTCCCTCTCTTTTTTTCTCTCTCTCCTCAAAGCAAAGTGGGTTTTCTTCAAGTAAGCTAGGAGAAAAGGTTTGAAGCTAGGAGAAAGCTAAACCAAGGAGGGGAAACAAAGCTTTGTGGGTTTTAGAGAGCCTCATCTTCTCTCTAAGGTAAGGAGTGAGTCATCTCTACATTTTTAAGCTTAGGAATTAATTGGGTTTTTGATAGAATTTGAAGAAATGAATGAGTCGTTAGTGTTCTAAGTGAAATTAAATGTCTATTATATTGTTGCTATTTTTATAAAAAAAAATATATATATATATATATATATATATATATATATAAGATGTTGAATATGTATAATGTTTATTTTATTTGAATATGCTATTTTATGCTTATGATGATGATAGCTTATATGATATATTGGATGCTCACATGTTTATGGAAATTAATGATGAATTCATGCTTCATTATTTATTTGAGCAATGCGTTTTGATTATCATGTTTGAATATGTTGACATGATGTATTTGGGCATTGCATTATTCATGTCATGATAGATAAAATATGTATATGTAGCCTAAGCGTTTGATGAAATGCTTGAGAGAATGATTAATTATTGTTTTGAGGCTTGTTGGCTTAAATGAGCATGTGTAGCCTAAGTGTTTGATGGAATTAGTTGAGGGCTTTTAATATGAATAATTTAATGTCTTAGTTTGATATTCAACTTTATGAAAATACAATTTTTGATGTTTAGAGAAATTTTCCCTTTTTGATGAGGATATGAAAACTAAGGGTTTTACATGTATAAGTATTGATATGTGTAATAGAAAGTTCCTATGTTTTTTTTTTTTGGTATAAAAGTTCCTATGTATTATTTATTAACTTAGTACTTGTAATAATTGATATTCATGCCTTGATGAGTGTTTTAAATATGTCTAATTGTGAATAAGTTTGTTTTATGTATGCTTAAGTATAGATATGAAATAGTTACTAAATGCTGAAATTGTGACTTTTCATAAAATTAAAAAAAAAATGCTTGCAGGAGGTTTTAGTTAAAGTAACTTCCGATACTTTGTTGGATTTGAAAATTTGACATAGCCTTTTTAATTATATTTTAATGTATTCTGGAAAGTTTCATGATTTTATGACTTGGTTTGATATTTTTACAAAATAGAGCTTGATTTATGATGTTTAAGGAAATTCACTACAAGAAATTCGCTCATTATCGAGGGCCAAATCCCTCGGTAATTGTCAAAAAGTCGTCTCTACGCATGAGTTACCAAGGGGCTACCGAGGGAGTCGGTGCCCTCGGTAATCCATCGGCGCCCTCGGTAAAACTGGCCTTGGTAAACATTACCGAGGACCTTTGTTGTCGGTAAGGTACAGACGCCTTTACCGAGGACATATGCTCTTGGTAAAATTTTTGAATTACCGAGGGCATCACCCTCGCTAAATTCAAGTCTGTTACCGAGGGCGTTAACCCTCGGTAAATCCTATCATTTACCAAGGGTCTATAATATTCTTGGCATTACAGATGCCCAGAGCCCTCTGTAATTTATTATCTGTTGAAGTAATATTCTTGACATTACAGATGCCCATGCCCTCGTTAATATATTATCAATTCACGATCTTAAACAAAACCATTGTTAGGTAGCTTCTGAATGCGGGAGGAAAATTCTTCAGCCTGAAAAAGAGGATTGATCAATGTCAGAGCAATTCCGGTGAAAAAAGCAAAACGAAAACCAAAAATAAAAGAACAATTAACAAGTATGCTGACTTTAAAGCTATCACCATTTTCATAACTCATTTTGACCTTCACCTCTCGCCACCCCTCTGGTGCTACTTCGGTTCGGTCAATTATTAATTAGGAGCTTACGATTAAATTCCCACATAAATTTCCATCAAATAAGCACTCGCAACTACTGTGGAAGTTCATGAACACAGCGGAGCCATCAAAAGTTTCTTTATAATAGGGATTACCCCAAGGGACAACTGTAAAATCTTATCTTTTTACCTTTATTTTGAATGGGTTCACTGTACATATCTAAGTATCAACGTTTCAATGCATGCTTTTTTATAAATGAAATAGTCCACGTGGGGGAGTCTAGAGAGAGAAAAATTTGGAGACAAGCATTAAGAGAACACAATCTCCAAGTTCCGACTAAGTAGAAATCAAATCGAGTATATGAAATGCAAGTTCAACAAGCTCGATAACACCAGCTCAGAGGTGGAAACTGGAGATCATACCATACCATAGGCCACAAAATTTAGCTATCTTCAATTTATCATACAAATTCATGGAGAAATACAAAAAGATATAAATCATAGGACTCTAGCGCAATGGATGAAATAGATATGTGCTCAGCGTTCAATACCAAATAATTAATTCCTCAAAAACTGATGGTTCCAGATTTTTAATAACATGTCTGTCGAACCAGGTTAACATAAGGCAACAGCAAATTTCCTATGTTTTGAAGCAAGTTAATTTAGCCCAAGTTTAGTCCTTATGTAACAAACACAGAAATAGAATATGAAATGCACAAAGAAAAATCTAAACCTTTTCATCAATCCACATCAGAGACGTCAGTTGATTATTTAGAATTCGAACAAATGCATCTAATGGAGACACACCATCAAGTGCATCAAGTTCTCCACCCCTGAATGAAACATTATTGTGAGCATTATTTCCTATTCTAATATTGAAATAAAAGAAGTTTAATAAGGAAATTAAAATATGTTTCTACGACTCGCAGGAGGGTATAGTTCCCACACTTGCCCTGCTCCGATCGACTTGAAATTTTATCATGTTGTTCCTACATGTAATGAGATTGGTTGTACAAATTTTCGTGCAAAAAGAGTTGGTTTACTATTTTTAATAATTCTGTTTTGCTCTCAGCCACGTAGGAAAACGGTGTTTTCGCGTAGTCGGATAACTTTGAAAATTGAACTTGCGCTTGTTTGTTTGACCTGGAAATTTAATATGTTGTTCTTGATTACATTTAATGTGATTCTACAAATTTTCGTGTTGTTATGTGTAACACCCTATCTTAATTAACACTTTAATTACCCCGATTGATTTAGTGACTTAAAAATTTCTTTTTAAAACCATTTTAGCTTATAAAAATCTCTGTCAAATCGGACAGAGTTTCATTTGTTTTATGGACATTCCAAAAATATGAGTTATGCCATGAAAACCTGTTTTAACATTGTTACATAATCAGCAGTATGCCAGCAGGGCAAAATACAATCAGTTCACTACAGTCGAATACATCATCTCCAAAACAATGTTTATCAAGTTACAAAATAGTTTAGTTTCCCCAAAAGATAATACATAATATTTATATACATCAAAAGCCAAAATTTAATTCTCAGATCAACATACTATCACACCCCTAATATTCACACTCCACGTTGTGGAGTGTGCCCCTGCTCGGCCACGGCTAGTGCATGCTCCGCTTCTGTACCTGTAAAAATATAGCAAGAAGGGTAGCATTACATAGAACTTAGAAATATAGCTTCTACGAAAGCATAGTAACAAACCAAGGACCTACATTCCTTATGCCTTTCTAGTCTTTCCTTTCTTTTCCATTCTTTCGCGCACCTTTTGGTGGGTATTATTTCCATTTATTCGCACACCACGAGGGCGGGTCCTAATCACATTTACACACGCCATATAGGCGGGTCCATCTCATACATTATCGCGCTCCCCTAGGGAGGGTCCATAACATGCATCTATCCACTCCTCTGTGGAGGGTCCATGTACATACACATATCCACCCCTTTATGGAGGGTCCATTATTATTCACGCTCCATTTTGGAGGGTCCATTTATATACACGCTCCGCTATGGAGGGTCCATTTATATACACGCTCCGCTATGGAGGGTCCATTATATACACGCTCCGCTATGGAGGGTCCATTTATATACACGCTCCGCTATGGAGGGTCCATTTATATACACGCTCCGCTATGGAGGGTCCATTATATACACGCTCCGCTATGGAGGGTCCATTTATATAATTTCACACTCCACTTAGGGAGGGTCCTTTTAGATTATACATATTTCTCACTTCCATTGGAAGGGTCATTCATACACATTCACATATTCGCACTCCCTTTGGGAGGGTCATTCGTACTTAAACCATCATTCACATCATAAACTCACCTTTTCACATTCCTATATCCACACCTCAATAGGTGGGTCCTTCTCACATTAACAATATAGTTCCATTGTCCAAGTATTCCACTCACTTTTAACCCATTCTCTATATAATTTCCATTCAATTTCACTGCACACTTTAGCACTCGTAGCCCGTTTTAGCCACAAATTCCCTTTTCGTTATTAATTTCCTTTCATATACATTTCTCAGTCACATTACTTATTTAGCACTAAATCAACATTTTCACCTATCATACATTCATCATTTTCTCTTAGAATACGTTTCTGTATACCTTCCATAATTATTATCCGCCATCTTTCTAAATTAAAACCAGTCTATCATCAACACTTTCCCTTTTCTTTACCTACCTCTTGGTTATCCCAATAATGTAATATTTCATTCCTTCCACAATTTCCATATCCTTCCAAGCATACAACGAATCTCTATATATTTTCACTCCATTATCCACTCTTAATTCCTTTATAATTTTCTTATGATTCGTCAACTTAGTTATTCTCATTACTCCCTAATTATATATCTACTTAGTCCATCATTCCCTTTCTATCCATCATCACTTATATATTTGTTCTCACACATTACACTAGTTTCTCTTTCTATTCTCCATTAATTATTTCATTTGTTTTCATTATCAACTACCCTAAGGTTTTTATGCCATACTCATTCTCTACCCCTAGCCATCACTATAACTAAAGAGAATCTACTTCCTAAGCTAAGGTAATACGAACCCTTCTTACCTTCTTAAGAGGTGGTGATGAATCTCAAGTCCTAGCCCCTTGATCCTTGGTGTGTGAGTTCCTTGTCCTTGACTTGGTTTTGATTTGGAGGCATGAAATAGAGCTCTCCAAGTGATGGTGAAATTTGAAAGCCAAGAAGAAGGAAGGAGAGGGCAATTCGTGTGAGATGGAGAGAGAAGGAATGAGACTTCAACCACCATCCAAGATGCAAGCTTGATGGGTTTGGTTGATCTTGGGTTTGGGGTGCCCAAAATCAAGTGTTTGTGAAGGAATGATGATGGAAGTGATCTTGAAGTTGAGAGAAAGTTGAAGAAGATGGTGGGTTGTGTTGGTGATGAAGGAATGTGAAATGAAGTGTTTTTGATGCCTAAGTTTAGCCTTGGAAGCAGCACCAAATCGTGTGGCCAAGATCAAGACTTTGGCCCCAAGTTTCAATTTCAACGCACCAGATCTGGTGCTGCTGGTCGCGCTCGCTTGGGCGAGCCCAGCACTCGCTTGGGCGAGTCCTGGCATCATCTGGTGCGGTTGGTGCGCACCACGCTCGCCTGGGCGAATTGGTGCCTCGCCTGGGCGGGTTTTTCACTGGTTTGTGCACCAATGAACAGTGCACTCGCCTGGGCAAGTGGGGAGCGCGCCTGGGCGAGAATCAAACTTTCAATCTTCGATTCCCCGTAACTTTTTCGTTAACCGTCGGATCGGGTCCAAATTTTTAGACAAGCTTCTTCACCCCATGAACTTCATATCCAACGGTGGAATTTATTTTCTTAGAATCCTATAATAAATTTCTAATTTTCTCTTTTCGGTCGATTTCTAACAACTAAGACGCTGATTTAACCCCCGATTTCTCTTATATAATTTTACTCGAAGCCATAATTGCTTTCTATACAACCCCTAGTACTCAAAATGGCTGCTCACCTTGCTCACAAAATTCGTTAAGCAATTAATCTACCCATTCCTTCCACTTTAACTCTATTAATTAATTAATTATTGCTTGGAATTAAATTTGGGATGTTACAATTCTCCCCCACTTATTAGAATTTCGTCCCTGAAATTCCGTTCAATTCCTTCAATTGGAGAACCATCCCATTGGAAACTTTTTACCATTATATCCCTTAATTATGTCGCTCCCGCTTGTCTACACTTCACTCTGTGGTTACCCCGACAAGGATCTTTAAAGTTTCGTAATTAAGCTCTCCCCCACTTATTGTAGGCATACCCCTTCGTACCCGTATACCTTTAAGTTCTTGTACATAATGGGAGTTACGAATTCGAATCAAGCTAACTGATTTTTGTGTGGCTCCTTCACATAGTTGTTAAGATTGGTTTCTCTTACGTTTGTCCGTTCAGGGATCTTGGTGAGATCCTGGGGGTTTTGAGTTACCAGCACCTACACTGGTTCCCGCGAAAACTAAAGGCGTTTTCTATGAAGTTTCACCTTATTCCTAAAGGATCTATGCTTGATTACACTACTACTGGCTGTTAATATAGCTGGAGACTCTCATCCTTAGGCTTCGTTGTGGGTCTCGTACTCTATTAGGCGTAAGGAATTTTGGGAAGAACACCATTCACGTTAGTGTCTATCCCACTAATGGACCTTTGTATTTGCAGAATTCCTATCGTAATTAATTTCTCACTTTATTAAGAAGATTGCCATGATATCGTCCGTTAATAGATGCAAAGATCGAGGCGACCGACCCCAATCTTACGTCCGTTAACAGCACATCATCGACGGTTTTGCTGATAGCATCATCATTTAACAGATGTAGGATCAGAGTGGTCAGTTCTAACCTTACATTCTATTAAACAACGACATTATCATGGAGTTTGGTTGCTTTCTACTTGGCATTCAAAAACTTAGCACTTTATTCTTTCTGATTTCTTCCTAATAAGTGTAGTTGCATCTATGCGCTTTTCTTAAATTACATAACTCTTTATTCAGAGATTAGAGATCAAGGCTCTAAATAGCACATGCTTTTCTAAGTTTTCAATAAAGAGGTTTCTGATCATCAAAGATCAACACCTAAGACTCATAGGGGATTTCTAATTTGGAGCAACTTCATTTCCGTTCATGTAATTAAGGGAAACATACAAGCATGTGACTCAGTAACTAAACATCGTCTCCCAGAGAGTATCAGAGACTCAGCGTTTACCTCAGTTCGGCTTGCCTGCATTCTCCACTCCTTTCCTTTCCGAAGTGAGTACCTTTCCTCTCTGGATAGATCGTCCTGCACCTACTGGATGGGCTTTAGCTGTATTCACCTCTTTCTTCATAGCATTCTTGGGACAATTAGCAGCATAGTGTCCGGATTGTCCGCACACAAAACAACTAAAACTTCTCCTAGTTTGGTTCCTGAACCAGCACTCTCCACCATGCTGCTTTCCACAATGTGAGCATGATGGAGGAGTATCCACAGTGGTCTCACTCTTGCCCATAATTCTTGGGACTGCTGCCCTGTTGTGGGGAACAACATAAGGGCTTGATCTTTGAGTTGGCCCATCATTTCTGATTGGACCTCCTGCCTTCTTCCCACTCTTAACTTTCTCTTTCGCTCTGTGTTTCCTACTCTTTTCATAAGTACTGGTCATATTAACCAGTTGGGACAAATTTGCAATGTTCTGATACTCAAAGGCCATCTTAATCTCCGAACGAAGTCCTGTCTCGAATTTGATGCATTTAGTCCTTTCATCAGCGTCTCTGTAACTTCCGGCATATCGGATCAGATCTTCAAACTTAGCAGCATACTCCCCGACGCTCAGATCCCCTTGCACTAGCTGCAGAAAGGCGATCTCCTTTTCTCTGCGGACATCCTCAGGAAAATACTTTTCCAGAAATCGGATCTTAAAAAGATCCCAAGTAATTGCCTGATGTCCTGCTTCTAAACCCCTTCGCGTCTGATCCCACCAGTGCTCCGCTTCCCCTATTAACATATATTGTGCCAGTACAATTCTTTGCTCATCCGGTGGTGCCATAGAGCGGAAAATCTTCTCGATCCCCCGAAGCCAGAGTTGCGCTCCATCAGGATTGAATCCTCCTTCAAACTTTGGAGGCTCGTTCTTTCTGAATCGGGCCATCCAATCGATCGCGGCCGGAGCCGGTTGTTGAAGGTTCACTGCTGTTGCTGCTGCTGCCGCTGCTGCTGCTGCTGCTATGTTCTCCGCCTGATTGTGATGCATTTGAGCGATATTCGCAGCGTGGGCCTGTTGCATTTGAGCCATATTCGTTGCCTGAGCTTGCTGCATCTGGACCATACTTTCCAGGATAGCAGCTATTCTGTCGTTTTCTGCACGCCTTCCAGCCATATTGACTAAATCCTGAACGGAACAACTAGTTAATACTTAAAAAACTAAATAACTATTTAACCATTCTAGCACTATAACTTAAACATTTGACGCTATACCGATTACTCGCTTGGTGAGTAACCACTGGAGTAATGATTAACTCCAAGGGCCGAGGAAAAACTGCTTTGATACCAAAATGTAACACCCTATCTTAATTAACACTCTAATTACCCCGATTGATTTAGTGACTTAAAAATTTCTTTTTAAAACCATTTTAGCTTATAAAAATCTCTGTCAAATCGGACAGAGTTTTCTTTGTTTTATGGACATTCCAAAAATATGAGTTCTGCCATGAAAACCTGTTTTAACATTGTTACATAATCAGCAGTATGCCAGCAGGGCAAAATACAATCAGTTCACTACAGTCGAGTACATCATCTCCAAAACAATGTTTATCAAGTTACAAAATAGTTTAGTTTCCCCAAAAGATAATACATAATATTTATATACATCAAAAGCCAAAGTTTAATTCTCGGATCAACATACTATCACACCCCTAATATTCACACTCCACGTTGTGGAGTGTGCCCCTGCTCGGCCACGGCTAGTGCATGCTCCGCTTCTGTACCTGTAAAAATATAGAAAGAAGGATAGCATTACACAGAACTTAGAAATATAGCTTCTACGAAAGCATAGTAACAAACCAAGAACCTACCCTAACCCATACTATCCACATTATATACTAATTCACTTTCCTTTTATACAACTCAACATTTCCTTATGATTTCAGTTACCTACATTCCCTATGCCTTTCTAGTCTTTCCTTTCCTTTCCATTCTTTCGCGCACCTTTCGGTGGGTATTATTTCCATTTATTCGCACACCACGAAGGCGGGTCCTAATCACATTTACACATGCCATATAGGCGGGTCCATCTCATACATTATCACGCTCCCCTAGGGAGGGTCATAACATGCATCTATCCACTCCTCTGTGGAGGGTCCATGTACATACACATATTCACCCCTTTATGGAGGGTCCATTATTATTCACGCTCCGTTTTGGAGGGTCCATTTATATACACGCTCGCTATGGAGGGTCCATTTATATACACGCTCCGCTATGGAGGGTCCATTTATATACACGCTCCGCTATGGAGGGTCCATTTATATACACGCTCCGCTATGGAGGGTCCATTATATACACGCTCCGCTATGGAGGGTCCATTTATATAATTTCACACTCCACTTAGGGAGGGTCCTTTTAGATTATACATATTTCTCACTTCCATTGGAAGGGTCATTCATACACATTCACATATTCGCACTCCCTTTGGGAGGGTCATTCGTACTTAAACCATCATTCACATCATAAACTCACCTTTTCACATTCCTATATCCACACCTCAATAGGTGGGTCCTTCTCACATTAACAATATAGTTCCATTGTCCAAGTATTCCACTCACTTTTAACCCATTCTCTATATAATTTCCATTCAATTTCACTGCACACTTTAGCACTCGTAGCCCGTTTTAGCCACAAATTCCCTTTTCGTTATTAATTTCCTTTCATACACATTTCTCAGTCACATTACTTATTTAGCACTAAATCAACATTTTCACCTATCATACATTCATCATTTTCTCTTAGAATACGTTTCTCTATACCTTCCATAATTATTATCCGCCATCTTTCTAAATTAAAACCAGTCTATCATCAACACTTTCCCTTTTCTTTACCTACCTCTTGGTTATCCCAATAATGTAATATTTCATTCCTTCCACAATTTCCATATCCTTCCAAGCATACAACGAATCTCTATATATTTTCACTCCATTATCCACTCTTAATTCCTTTATAATTTTCTTATGATTCGTCAACTTAGTTATTCTCATTACTCCCTAATTATATATCTACTTAGTCCATCATTCCCTTTCTATCCATCGTCACTTATATATTTGTTCTCACACATTACACTAGTTTCTCTTTCTATTCTCCATTAATTATTTCATTTGTTTTCATTATCAACTACCCTAAGGTTTTTATGCCATACTCATTCTCTACCCCTAGCCATCACTATAACTAAAGAGAATATACTTCCTAAGCTAAGGTAATACGAACCCTTCTTACCTTCTTAAGAGGTGGTGATGAATCTCAAGTCCTAGCCCCTTGATCCTTGGTGTGTGAGTTCCTTGTCCTTGACTTGGTTTTGATTTGGAGGCATGAAATAGAGCTCTCCAAGTGATGGTGAAATTTGAAAGCCATGAAGAAGGAAGGAGAGGGCAATTCGTGTGAGATGGAGAGAGAAGGAATGAGACTTCAACCACCATCCAAGATGCAAGCTTGATGGGTTTGGTTGATCTTGGGTTTGGGGTGCCCAAAATCAAGTGTTTGTGAAGGAATGATGATGGAAGTGATCTTGAAGTTGAGAGAAAGTTGAAGAAGATGGTGGGTTGTGTTGGTGATGAAGGAATGTGAAATGAAGTGTTTTTGATGCCTAAGTTCAGCCTTGGAAGCAGCACAAAATCATGTGGCCAAGATCAAGACTTTGGCCCCAAGTTTCAATTTCAACGCACCAGATCTGGTGCTGCTGGTCGCGCTCGCTTGGGCGAGCCCAGCACTCGCTTGGGCGAGTCCTGGCATCAGCTGGTGCTGCTGGTGCGCACCACGCTCGCCTGGGCGAATTGGTGCCTCGCCTGGGCGGGTTTTTCACTGGTTTGTGCACCAATGAACA
Source organism: Crotalaria pallida (assembly GCA_037953625.1). Taxonomy (NCBI): domain Eukaryota; kingdom Viridiplantae; phylum Streptophyta; class Magnoliopsida; order Fabales; family Fabaceae; genus Crotalaria; species Crotalaria pallida. The sequence continues at coordinate 98,051,622 of CM075655.1, forward strand.
GTGCACTCGCCTGGGCGAGTGGGGAGCGCGCCTGGGCGAGAATCAAACTTCCAATCTTCGATTCGCCGTAACTTTTTCGTTAACCGTCGGATTGGGTCCAAATTTTTAGACAAGCTTCTTCACCCCATGAACTTCATATCAAACGGTGGAATTTATTTTCTTAGCATCCTATAATAAATTTCTAATTTTCTCTTTTTGGTCGATTTCTAACATCTAAGACGCCGATTTAACCCCCGATTTCGCTTATATAATTTTACTCGAAGCCATAATTGCTTTCTATACAACCCCTAGTACTCAAAATGGTTGCTCACCTTGCTCACAAAATTCGTTAAGCAATTAATCTACCCATTCCTTCCACTTTAACTCTATTAATTAATTAATTATTGCTTGGAATTAAATTTGGGATGTTACATTATGAGTTGGATTGATATGGATTCGATATAGGTCCTGCTAGTACGTGTGTAATGGGAATTACGTGTTTTTAGTTTGGCTTTATTTGTGTTTTACGAACTTAGGAGTAATTATATGCCTTGGCTGGACCTGATTTGATATGATGAAATGTTTGGACTTATTAAATGTTGTTCTTGAGCAAAATGTGGAATTTGATACTTATATATGGAAAAATGTTAAATGTGAACTAAATATGATTCTGTTGAGGATCTTGTCTATCCCTTTACTTAAAGTGTGTGGAATGTCTCACTCTCGTGTGGTTAATATTTTAGGAAAACCCGGATACTTGAAGGAGCAAGGTTCGCAGCGAAAAAACGGGGGAAAGAAAGGAATAGTATTATAATATTTGAAAACGTATTATATTGTGTAAACCCCGTGTGTTACGAAAGTTGCAAAAGAACATTTTGGGTACTAAAGAAATATGTTAGAAATTTTCATTTTTTTTAAATGTCAGTTTTTCCTTTAAAAAAACAAGGTGTTACATAGGAGGTAGGGCAGAGCGAGCACTATCATAATAATAATAATAATAATAATAATAATAATAAATGTTTATAAAAAATAATAATATAATTACTTTAAGAAAAATATAATAACTATTATTATTTTACAACTATTTTTTAAGTAGTTATTTCACAAATCTATATTATTACTTTTTTTAGGTAAGTTCTATATTATTATTTTTAGGGATATTTTATTAACACTCATGTCATTATTACTCACACCCAAAAACTTTATAATCTTCACACCATGCTATCAAAAATAGCCTCAGTATACTTATTCCCCTTAATTTACTACTCACATCCATCCAATTGTCTTTCCCAAACCCTGCTCACTCAAAATCTTAATCACTTCTTCCAAATCTTGGTCACTCTATCAATATTTTCTTCTCAAGATTTTCATCTATGTTGATGTTATTTCTCTGTTCAAAATCATTAAGGCAATCTTCTACTAATGTTTTATTTTTATTTTTATTTTTTAACGCGACATATTTTTTTATGTTTAAGGTATGTTCTTCAATGTTTCTGTTCCTAATTTTTTTCATCGATATTGTTTCAATAATGCTTGTTTGATACCTTCTTCATGTTTCTGTTCTATTCTTATTGTTTCAAAAGTTGTTTGATGTTATTACCAAAAAAAAGTTGTTTGATGTTTGTTTCAGATATCTTCGAACATGTGTCAGTAAAAAAAGAATTCCATTTTAACTTGAAGGCATAGAGTAAAATATTCATTGCCACAGTGATTGAAGAATTGCAATACATCATCATTGATTTTAATTATTGCACTAAGTACATAAAAATCACATTATTAAGAATTGCAATTGCCAAATGAATTTTATTTAGTGATTGCAATGCATTAAAAACTACAGGAAATTGAGGGTGTTATCCGGGATGTTCATGGAAATTGGGTGTGTGCCTTCTCTGGTTTCTTTGGTCACACTTCTATTCTAGAGGTGGAACTTTTAGATTTGCTTCAAGGTATCCGGCTGGCTCTTGATAGAGGTATCTGCAGTCTCCAGTGTCAGACTGACTCCCTAAAAGTTAGACTTATCCAGACTGATTTTCATCCCTTTCATGTCTATGCGTGCTATAACCTAGAGATAAAGGACCTGTTGTTAAATTTCAGATATGCCTCTTTAGTTCATACTTTGAGATAAGGAAACTTTTTCGCTGATTGGTTTGCAAAGCATGGTGCTTCCAATTCAGATCCCTTGAAATGCTGGGATTCTCCTCCAGCTGGTTGCCTGCCCCTGCTTCTTGCTGACAAGATGGGAATTGCTTTTGATAGGAGTTAGCCTTTTTGTTTCTTCTTTTCTCTTTTGTTGTTGTTTTTAGGCTTCAGTTGTATAAAAAAAATGCATTAAAAACTACAACGTAGTGATTGAAGGATTCAAGAGTAGGTGTGAGTGTGAGTAAAAATTGAAAAAAATTTAAAAGTGGAGAAAGATTGAAAGCAAGGATAATTTTGACAACATAGTGCAAATATTATAAACTACTTGGGTGTGAATAGTAAAGATATAAGTGTTAATAAAATATCCCTTATTGTTATTACTATTTAATATAGATTGTATGTAGATTGGACAAGCTAAAACCATGCATGTAAAGAAAACATCATAATAAGAAAAAATGTGAGTTTCAAGGAAGGGAATTAGTTTTTTGACCCCCTAATTAATTAGTTGACTTTCTTTTTTTTTAAAGACACTAATAACCTTCTTTTTCCTTTTCTTCTCTACTTCACAATATGGTACCATCTTCAAATCATCAGCGTCAAGACTCCAGGACTCGAAATCATCTAGACCAACTCCTGAAATTTCATTAGCACGACTAGAAAACCTTCCCTTCCTTCCAGATCTTGCATCATTGTACTTGCGGTTGACATCATTGACTGTTTGCAGAACACTACGAAAAATACGAGTAAGGCAAGCTCCAATAATGCTAATAGTTCTCCCTCTCCAGTTTTAAAGCGAAATACGAGTAAGGCAAGCTCCAATAATTCCATTTCATAATTCCCATATATATTATTGACTTTCAGTTTTAGGTTTGCAAACAAGGAAAAGAAAAGGTGTAGTAGCATATTTATGTGCTCTCCTTTCTTTGTTCCCATAGGCTCGCTGAAGCCACAACGTGCAAACCTTTTTATGTAGGCTCGCTGAAGCCACAGCGAGGCTTAGAAAATTTGTATTTTTTCGCAACTCTCGCTGACCCCCAGCAAGTGTTATAAAATTTTTTATTTATAACTCTCGTTTGGGGGTCAGCGAGATTTATAAAATTTTATTTTTATAAGCCTCGCTGACCTCCCAGCTAGGGTTATAATTTTTTATTTTATAATCCTCATTGGGGGATCAGCGAGTTTTATAAAAATTAAATTTTACAACCTCACTGTGCCGTCAGCGTGTTTATTAAAATATATATTTTATAAGCGTGGGTTGTTTAATTTTTTTTTTAAGAGGGGAATTTTTACATAAAAAGGGGGGTCAACTAATTAACTGTGAGAGTCAAAAAACTAGAACCCTCAAGGAATACCTCTAGTCTTTAAAAAAAAGAGCATTGCTATTTATTACGAAGAATTTTACACGAAATGGTTTACGAAATTTGTTTTATCCAATCAGAATGTTAGTAAGAATACATGGTGGGTAGTTTCTAAAGTTGGTTACCAGAAAAACAAGGAAAAAAAGCCACATGTAGCCTACGAATCTTCGTGTCGTGATTTTAAGCATTACTCTTAAAAAAAAATGAAAGTTTCAAGATCTATCCTCTCCCTCTTCTCCCCACGGTTTTTCTCTCTCTCTCTCTAGAAAAATTCTCTCTTCATTATTCTTAAGTTTGTTCTGTTGGAAACCAACAAGCGGCTCAATATAGTCTAGAGGGGGTGAATAGAATATTGAAGCCTTATTACAGATTTTTCGTTCACCTAAGAGAATGATTTTATGAAAATAAATTTTCTTAAAAATTCAAGTCAGATTACTCGAGTAACTCAAGACTTCACTCGAGTAATACGCAAGCAAAAATAATTTCACTCGAGTATTAAGCAAATCACTCGAGTATTACGAAAGCTATTTTTAAATCACTCGAGTAACAGAAAACCTACTCGAGTATTGTTCATAAACTGAAAGCAGATTACTCGAGTGACAAGAACTTTACTCGAGTAAACTGGGTAAAATTCAATTAAAACTCAGTTTTCAATGGAGTTCTTCAAGAATAACAATGCTATGATGATTCAACAAATTATGAATGATTAATATGAACAATTTCAAGTAATATTAACATGCAATTTTAGATCAATTGAGTAGAATTAAGAAAACCCCAATTCTAATCTAAAAATGCAATTGTTAATGAATTAATGCAATACAAGGAATGAAAATAAAAGAGACACAAGGATTTATCCTGGTTCACTTTCACCCACTTGAAAGCTACTTCAGTCCCCTCTTAAATCAAGAGAGATTCTTCACTAGAAATCTTCAAATGTAGATTTTACAATGTTTTAAGATGCAACTAGATTCTTAGTTCTCCTATCTTAAAACCCAACTCAAAGTGTGTACCAAACACTTTGATCTAATCTACCCCTTTTGAGAATTCTAGATTTCCTTGCTAATTGATTGAAGATGCTTCCAACCAATCCTCTTTTCTTGCTTTGATTTGATCCTCAAAGTCTTCCTTGTGAGATTCTTCACTTGTGTTGAAACTTCAATGATGCAATCACAAATTGCAAATCTTCAACAACCACTAAGAACAAAATTATGATCTCAAGAATATTTTGAACAATGAGAGAAATAGAGTGAAGAATGAAAAGTTCTTTGTTGAATCTTGATAGCTCTTGAAAGATGTAAAAATAGCTCTTGAATTGCTTTTTAAAAGTGTATAGAAAATTGTAAGAATGAATATGTATATTTGTGAAAGAGAAAATTAAGTCCTTTTATAATTTTCCAAACACTGATTGAATTACTCGAGTAAACCATATAACTTCACTCGATTAAAACATGTCAGATTAAGTTACTCGAGTGATGTGTAAACCATTACTCGATTAACCTGTCATGACATAAATTACTCGAGTGACCCAATACTCATTACTCGAGTAAACTGATCAGAATCTGAATAAAAACAAGGTTTTTCTAAAAGGATTTTCACAAAACTTTTAATAGAGCTATTTAATCAAGATTTAAAGTATCTTCACTCTTAATCAAACATTATTTAAATATTCTTAAAATCACCTAAGCTACCCACACCAATGAGATGCATTGCATAAAAATAAAGATTACATTGAAATAGAATTAATAAAAATCCTAATTCTAATCTTCATGTGGTGTAGCTTGCTTGTTGCCAATGTTGTTGCTTGGAGAGAGATTGTTAGCATCAAAACATGAGAATCCTACTGTCTAAACATTTACTATAACAAAATACATTATTTAATAAATGAATTTATAATCAATGGTTGCTTAATTAGTAAAGACAAATTTTTGTGAGTGTTGTGTGATATTCATATAGATTGCGTGTTGTGCTTGTGTGGTGCTTGTGCGAATTGCGTGCGGTGCTTGTGAGATTTTTATGCAGTACTTCTTCGATTTCCGTGTAATTTTCAAATTTTATCAACTTATATTTAAAAAATATTAAAAATATTAAGGGACTTTCAATTATCGCAATGACTTCAAACAAATATCTTAAACACAAGTACACAAGATAATAAAATTAAATTAAAAACGTAAGAGGAAGGAGAGAAATAATAATAATAATAATAATAATAATAATAATAGTAATAATAATAATAATAATAATGTCTATAAAAAAATAATAATATAATTACTTTAAAAAAATATAGTGACTATTATTATTTTACAACTATTTTTAAATAGTTATTTCACAAATCTATATTATTACCTTTTTTATATGTAAGTTCTATATTATTATTGTTGTCATCACTATTTAATATAGATTGTGTTCAGATTGGATAAGTTTGACCTTGTTCTAAATATTGCAAAAAACATTTCATATGAAAAGCGATTCTTATTAATTTTTGTTTTTTATCAAAATTATTTAAACAAAAACAGCATCCATCGATCCTCTTCAAAAGGGAGATGGTGAGCTGGAATAAATTTTAATTTTTCTAATCTTCCTTGATATTCTTGAGAAATAATTGATTGTCTTCTGCACTCTATTATTGTGTCTCTTATTTTACTATAGCTAATATAATTTAAATTGTAACAATTGAGGATATACTAATTATTAATAGGCAATATTAAACTGAAAATAATTTATTTTTGAGTGATATAAAAAATATGTAAGGCTGTAAACAATTACTATCATAAAATACATTATTTAATAAATGAATTTATAATCAACGGTTGCTTAATTTGTAAAGATAAATTTTTGTGAGTGTTGCGTGATATTCATATAGTGTGCGTGCGGTGCTGTGTGTTGTTTATGCGAATTGCGTGCGGTGCTTGTGAGATTTTTAGGAGATGTTATTTATACCTTTAACATTACTATTTACACTCACTTTTTATAATTTTTTACACCAGCTTTCCAGTTTTATCCTTATCATATTACTCACACCAATATATTTATTATTTACACCCATAATCCTAAAATCTATGTATATCAATATTCACACCCTATATATTACTACTCAAACTCATCTTCTTCTCCATAAAAAACCTTCCTCGCCCAAAACCTTGCTCATCCAAAAACCTTCCATACCTTTTTAAAAACTTGATTACTTAAAACATTATTGTGAATTTTATCGATGTATTGTTTTTACACATACCGGAGGGAGTACTAATAGAAAATTTGAATAAGGGTTCACTCGAAGAAAAAAAAATAGAAGTTTAATTAACTTTTTGGTTTGCTGCTGAAAGCATAACCATCATCTAGAAGGACGTGTCGTTTGCTTGGATGCCTCAATTCATCGAATTGTACATTCCATCTATTCATGGAAAACTGCCATGCAATTTTATTAACTACACGGATTAAACCCCATGCTATGTAACAGTGATGAGGAAATTTCCCCTCTTCACAAGAGAGATTTTGCCAAGAAATTAGAATTCTCAAATTACAAGTAATTCGCTTCTCAAGATACCCTTCTTGATAACCTCCAAGAGATACACCATTCTTGTCTTGCAATCCTATTGAACTTCTAATCTAACATCTTCTCTTGCTTGGATGATCACACACAAACCAAGGCTTCCACTTGTTTGTTAACACAACAAGACTTCCAATTACTTGATGAACACCACCAAGACTTCTTGTTGTTGTAGATAGTTTGTCTCTTGCAATGATTACAACTCAATAAATAAAAAAAACCCTAATTGAATCTCCTTCAAGAAATAAGAAATATTAAACTTGAGATTCAAGAGCTTCTTGATCAAAGATATATATAATTGATCTTTGTAAAAGTGAGAGAGAATGTTGAGAGAATAGTGTGGCTTGATCTTTTCTAAAATGATGTAAAAATGAAGTTAGTTAATCACAATGATTAAGAAAAGGTTTATATAGAATACCCATAAGCTTTGGAAAACATTAAAACTGATTTTGCAATGTGAAAAGCTATTTTAAAAAGCTGAACTGCTCGTGTTAATCGATTAGCCCTGTTAAACTTATGTTGATCGATTAATCATTCACTTAATCGATTAATGTCTGATGCAAGTTTCCTGTTAATCGATTAACCTTCCATTTAATCGATTAACTACTATAAAAAATCAATTAAAAACTTGTTTTCACAAAATTAAACCTTTTCTCTGAAACCTTTAAGCCACCTATTGATTTTGGTTAAGTGAAATACTTAAGATATAATATGATCATGCACTTGATAGAGATTCACTACCCTCTAATAACTCTACCCAAACTCTTAGACTCAAAATAAAGATATAAAACTATATACACATTAAATCTATGAGTTTTCTCTCTCTTTATCATTGTTGCTTTTGTTCATGGTGAGCTTCTTCAAAACATTGTCTTGTCATTTATCAAAACCATGCACTTGCACTAAGTCTAACACCCATTAAAAATCACTATATAATAGGAACTCACCTTCAATCTTTACTTTTTTTCACCTTTACATCTTTCTAATTCTGATAATTTTCTTCTCCTAGCATTGGTAAGTTCACAGTATGATTCTTCTATTATTTTTTTTATTTATATTATTTGATTATTTGATTTTTCAGTATCACAAACCCTAACCAAAATATTTATTTAGTCGAATAGGTGCATCCCTCTTTCTGTTTTTCCTCTCTCCGTCACTATATTTTTTCTATTTCTTTCACTATGTTCTTCCTTTCTTTTTTTTCGTATTATTTGATTTAAAAAAATACTATTATCTACTAAAAATGTTTTGACATTGTTCCACTGCCACCTCTTCTTCTTAAACCCATTTGTTTCTCGCTAAACGCTGAGCTAGAGAGAACCATCAGCGTTGTAATAATTTTGCACACATGCGCTGACATATATTGTGATTGTAAATTCAACAAGGAGTGCATTATTTTGATGAAGACAAATAGCATGAAGAGTCATCAACAACAAACCTTTTATAGTCTATTATTTCCCGTCTTATTGTAATCTCCTTTATTTATGTTTGAGTGTGGATGGTAGACTTAGGTTTTAACTCAAGCAAATATGAATTAGTTAGTATGAATTCTAGTTGAGTTAAATATCTGAAAAAGTCTAGAGAGGGATTGGTTAAATTTTTAACATATTTGAAAACTTATTTTCAAGCATTTAGCAGTAACTACTCGAGTAGTCAGCTAAATAGAAAAATTTCAATTTCTCTGTCTGCTCAAACTAATCGAGTAGTGCCTCAACTACTCAATTAGCACGAGTCATCTTCATCAGCAAATCTGATCCACATATGACTATTGAAGAGGTAATCATGGACCAAATATTTTCTAATAAGCTGCCTTTGGTTCCTCCCTGATTCTTGGGGATTTTTGGAGATTACATGATTGCCTCTTCCAACTCTAAAGAATTAACGAATTTTCACAGAAAACATGATTTGAGAAAATACTTGCTTTCATCTAATCTCTTTCTAAGTCATAATCTCAATTGGTTTTAATTCCTTCATATTCATATTCAATTGAGTTCTTTTTGGAGCCACAACTGTTGTGGGGTGTTATCCCACATGTACCGGTAAGCCGGTTTGTTGATATACGACGATGATAATGGGTTCTCGGTTACAGAACACTGTCACCGAGTCGGGATATTTTGGGGTGGTGTGTGTAAATAACGGAATGAGTGTTCTCCATACCTTTGCTATTACCTTGTTTATACAAGGGTGAGTAGGAGACCTTGGATTGATAAGGCATAAAGGCCGAAGAGTAACGGCTCCATGAATGCCATCATTAGCAGCATAATGACGAACCGTTATGCCAGTTACGTGTTGATTGACTATTGATGCCGAATTGCCGGTATGCCGAATTGATGTTTGTTGGTCCGTGATATCGGTTATTATTTGTCCGTGATACCGGTCCATAACAACAACCTTGTTATCATTATTCATCATTGAAGAAAGGAATGAGCTCTTGAAGGTTTCAAGGAGCTATGTTTGTGGAAGCGTTGAAGAGGTTCTTCAACCATCGAGATCAATAGAAATTGAGGTAGATTTCAAGAGTTTGGTACACTCTTGAAAGGATTAGGATTTATTGAGTGAGGTTCACTAGTAATTCCTTTTGTAACCAATTTATTTGATTTTGAGTAAAAAGCTCCCTAAGGTTTATGGGGGACTGGACGTAGCTCTCAAGGATTGAGAGTGAACTAGTATAAAATTATGTGTGTCTTCTCTTTATCGCTTTCATTTATTTCCGCATTTTTTAGTCTTTCCCTTTGAACCTTAAGTTAGCCAATTTACTTGTTGTTATTAGTGTTATTCTTGGCTTTGTGAGAAGCTCTCTGAAATTCTGTTCTGTCTGAAACAGCTCATACTACGTACTCAAGTAGTTGGAGCACTAATCGAGTAGTTCAAGTGTTTTTGGAGAGAAACTTATTTTTTGATTAAAAACAGTAAGCTTGTTTATTGCTAATATCAATTAAATTCGAAAAATTAATGTTGTTGTTTTCATTTACTATTCACCCCCCTCTAGTAAATTGTTAGGTCGTTTGTTGGTTTCCAATAGTGATTTATCACTGACTTTAAAATCATCTACTATACTTATATAAAAACATCCCTTTTCGAGGCACCACGTTTGTCTGCTTAAGGAATACTCGCACCAGAGCATTTGTAGGTAGATAACATCTTCTTTAATCAAAATTATAATTTAAAATTAAATAAATTATCTGCCCAAAATTAATATTTAAAATTAAATAAATTATCTATATGTGGAATATGTGGAATCATTCTCCTCATTTTGTTAAAAAAAATCATTATCCTAAAAAAGATTGATAAACCCAGAGAGATGATGCTTGATGTAACACCCCAAATTTAGAATTTTCACTAAAAATTTGCGCCATTTTATTTATTTTTTTTATAGCATTATCAAAACCAGTTCATTTAATTTCTTTTACAAAAAGGTTTTCATACAACAATTTGATTCATTTGTTTAAAAAAATGATTTGATACTCAAACTCGCGTCATAAAAATTCTATTTCCAAAAAGAGATGTTACCCTCCAACACATTTCCAAAAACTCATTTTCTCAATGTCATATTTTTGCGGAAAATAGTTTAATCACTTTAGGAACATAATACGTAACCAAAATAACTTCTTTCATTTTATTTAAAATAATAATTTATTACATCAGGGGTTACATTCAAGATAGAGTAATCATGTCCTACCCATCTAAGGATGGAATACAAGACAAGAATTATTCAATCTTAGACTACTAGTCTTCATTGCTATCCTTCACCATCAGTGTCTTGAAAGATTCCTCGGTTGCCGCTTTTGCATGCTCCATATTGCGATCATCTTCCAACTCAAGCAACTACGACTTGAAAAACTACTTGGCCTGACATCTGTGAAAATTGTTCCCCGATGTCCACAGAAAAGGAAAGAAGAGAGAGAGTTAGCGATCAGAACGAATAAGTTCGTCGACGGCATGGATACCATGGATCGCACTAGAACCAAACACATACAACATAACATTATAACCTCTTCTCTTCCAAATAACATCATATCATATTATTACAACTTTATCCTCTTTACAACTTCTATCCATACGACTTTATCACATAACTTAATATTATTCTTTTAAATATGTCATACTCATAATCTTTCCACTAAGTATTTTCACAACCATCTATGATCTAGGGAGGGAAATCATTGAGGTAAGGGTAGGTTAGCACACACGATACATCTCCTCCTCCAATATCCAACTGCAACCTAGTTCGGAAAGCAGATGGGACGCACAGGAATCCTAACCACACAGGCATCGAAGTCAAAGGGTACGTACCAAACAAGGAAAACATAGTAAACAACTCGAGATCCGCCATGTTGGAACCATCAATATGGCCAACCGCCATGATCGTCGTAAGAAAATCAGTGACTTTTAGCCTTGTTCAGATTCCCTCTACACCATCTAGTATTTGCTCAAGGGGGCGACAGGGGGCGACAGCTCTATCCCTAGTTCCGGTTGCAGTCCTTGCTACGATCAACGCCCGGCAAGTGACCTTGACCATTGTAACTTTGTCCTGCCTAGGGAAGCGCTCTTAGGCTTCTTTACAAGTCATCGTCCTTGCCCTCCCCTATCACAATTAACTCCTGAGTATCCGTAGATAAACAGGGTGTCTTTCCTCTCCACTACTTCACTCTCAACGCGTAGTTAGAAAGGATTTAAGCTTAGAGTCTTTTAAATTTTTTTCAGTCTTTTATTAAACCTAAGTTTGGTCCACCCATTCTAAGTCGTGCTTCTAATGGGTCTCGACCTCTAAGGGACCACAGCAAACACCTCCCTATCGTACAGTGGAATTCACGTGGCCAGTCACTTAAAGGGAAGATAAAACGTAGTCATTGTGCCGCTTGCACCATCACTGTACACTAATAAAGATTCCACCATTTCATAAAATTCATTAATCTTTATCATATTTTCTTTTCATAACATAATTCCATAATACCAAGTCCTTTCCATAGGAACAATTATTTCAATATATCCAATGATCTCAATCATATCCATCAATCACCATTTCTCAATTATACAATTTTCATCGATACTTCATCACATAATTTATCATTATTTTCCAAAGCCATATAAACAAAATAACCTATCATAACCAAATAAAATCAGACAATCAACAATAGTTATTGTCGCAACGCAGGACGACTAAATACACCACAACCAATTGTCATCTCGTATATTGACAGATAACTTAGGATTCCGACCTTTGAGATGGTCAAAATCGTCCTAATGTTACCATGTTGCCATTGTGTCTTAAGATGGCTACTCTCTCACCTCGAGATGCAGCTAAGAACTCGCGTCCGCTTGATTCACAGTTGCGCTATTTGTTTCCAAATGCAGACCTTTAATCAACCATATTTACTAAAATAGCTCTATAAATATCTATACCACTTAGAATCAATTAAACTTAATATAACCTTTGAAAAACACCACTTTCTTAGAAATCCTTGATGTAACACCCCAAAATTTTAATCCCCGATTAATAAAATGTTAATTATAAAAATTAATTATAATTAATGATTTCTATTTTAATCCTTGATTAAAATCTGTGTTTATGTAGTTAGGAAATGTGTGTAAATTTATTTAATAAATATAATTATGCATGAAATAAATATTTTGCATATTAGTCTCTGGGTTGAGACCTAGAAGTAAATATAGGAAAGATTTTGGAGGGAAAGTAAATAAAATTATTATTTTTCAAAAATTAGTCAAAACACTCGAGTGTTTATGAAAAGACTTGAGTGTTCTGGTCAGAGTTGCACGAGTTAGTGCGTTTGGTGAGTCACCATCAACGATTCTCGTGTGTTGACACGAAATCGTATTCCTCAACACTTCAACGTCGTCGTGTCGACGTGCATGGACCTGTTCTTCGCCTATATAAACCAATTGATTCAGATTGAGAAGCATTTTGGCAAATTGTTGAAGAAGTTTGTGAGTTAGGGTTCCTGAACCGTTTCTTTCGATTCTCCATCTGTGTTTCGATTCGAGTCACAAACTATACACGAATACGAAGCTCACATCTCGAGCTTTGTATAGAGAGCAAGATCGTGAGTTGAGAGTGAGTGTGGTGGAAGAATTGGAGCTTGGAAGTGGAGCTGTTTTCTGTCAAACCTTTGTCTGGAGCTCACTTTGATTCCGATTTCTGGTAAGCTCACGAATCCTTTGAGTCTCAATTCAATTTCTATAGTTAGTAGGTGTTGTATAGAGTTTAGAAATTCTAATTTCCCCAATTTCTATCTCTGTTTCATGTGTCAACCAATTCAATTTTGGACCTTCACTCAAAACTGTCTTGCATATGGTGCTCAAAGCTGTTTTTGGTGTTGGAGAGCTTTTTCTTGGGAATTTTCTGTTAGTACACGTCTGAGAGGTAAGGGGAAGTTGTTTTATGCACTAGATAGAGTTTAAATTCCATGATTTTCATTAGAGAGCCACCAAGAGGCTCTAAGGGCTTAGATTGAATAGGAACTTTGGTTTGGAGATCAACTCATGCTCTATGGTTGTTTGGAGCAAGTTTTATATGATGCATGTAAGCTGTAATGAGCTTTATTTCACAAGTTTGTTGAGTATTTTGCAAATTGAGATGTTAAGTTGTGAAATTGTATGTCTTATGCATAATCTTGTGATTTTCTGTTAAATCTGTAATTTGATATGTGTTAAGTGTTGTAACATGTTCAATATATGGTATGTGAACTATTTTGATCATTGGATTGGACTAAAAATGGTTAGAATTGAAAATGATATGTTAAAACCAAGTTTCCAGTCTGTTCTGTGAGAAAAGACTCGAGTGCTTGGCTTGATACTCGAGTAAAATTTTGATAAAACAGTGTATTTTGTGTTAGAACACTTGAGTATCGGGCCCAGGATTCGAGTAATAACTGATTCATGGGGATCTCTTAAGGTAAACCACTCGAGTAATGCAGGGGTCACTCGAGTGTTTGGAATTGATGAAGAACACTCGAGTACTCATGAACTACTCGAGTATTTTGATAAATCTGAAACCCAAATTCCCAGAAAGACATAAACACTCGAGTATCCTGAAGAACACTCGAGTAATCTAGAAATAGTTGAAGACCACTCGAGTATTCTGAAGAACACTCGAGTAGTTTACCCAGAATCTTAAACACACCATTTTTAATTCTGAATCAATTGGTTAATGATTAAATAATAATAATCCAAGGGATCTGGACTTAAAAAGAAATGGATTGATGATATGATGTTTTCATCTGGATAATGATATGTTGCTCGGGAGGCACGTAATTTATTAATAAAAGAAAAATACATCAATCAATTCCTTTTAACCCAAGATAATGCATTCATTCTGGAGTTCGTATGTTAGATCGTATTCATGTTCTTGTAACATGAGGAGGGCCTCTGGGAGTGCCAACTGACGGCTCGCTTGATGACACGTTATGGTTGACGACGTGGTCGGCTTAGTGAGATGCCGATATGGTTATACCGTTTGGATGACGAGCCGTTTGGATGACGGGACGTGCTCGGGTGGCATGGATTCCAAGCTTGTCGTGTACATTCTTGGCGAATGTACGAATGTTGTACACCTAGGAGTACAACGCACTGTTGATTACTGGGAAGTAAAGGATGGACGTCAGAGAGTGACATAGATTGATGGAGTTAGGCCTGAGAGCTAGGTTCATACATCATGCCACTTATTTAACCTAAAAGATGATAAATGAAATAAGTATGAGCATCTTACTTGCATTCAATAAATGCTAAGTGATAAATGTGATTGTTGTTCATTGTTGTATATTTACACATTCATATTGTACATATATTTATGCTCTATTGATTATGTGTATAGAATTGCTTACCCCTATGCCCTTGTAGGTGATGTCTCGCTACATCGCTTGCATCGAGATCCAGCCACTTCCTAGTGGCATATGGATCTACGAGGATCACCGCGCGGTGTTCGAGGGAGAGGTAGAGATTACCTTCTACCACCTGAACCCGCTGATCCGGTTCCGTCCTTGTAGGTTTATGATTCCCATCATATACACTATGCACGCACCACCTTTACACATATCATGGACCATCTCCCACACGACCAGCTCGCTCATATCATAGTTTTCGTTTTCGACCTACCCGCTCACACCCTTTTTCTTCGAGAGTCGTCTGCGAGGAGACTCCCCCTTCTGATCCGAGGAGCCCAGTTAGGGTCACACCATCTCCCGACCCTGTACCCAGTGGTAGGGTACCCTCTCCATCGGATGAGATCGAGGAGGATCCTGTGGAGGACGAGAGCGGAGGCGAGCCTGTCGTTCATTCTACCGGGAGTCAGTGGAGGGATGATGATCCCTAGGTATGTGTATATGGTATATGATGAGGATCAGGGGATCCGATGTGGAGATGTTGTGGAGGAGACACTGTTGCTGCTGCTGTTGATGATGATGATTTCTTTTGTTACCTGGAGACTGCTACTACTATCACTACTACTACTACTGCTGCTACCAGATCTATGAGACCACCTCTAGAGTCTATATTTTTGAGATGTATATATTGTAGATATACTTTTGAGAACTCTAGGGTTATGGTTTTCTGTTTACATAGATCTTTTGATGGACTTGTATTATGGATCTTGGAGTTATGACTTGTAACATCCCTAATTTTAATCCCTAGTATAATTATAAGTTTTATGGAATTAAATAATTGTTTTTTGAAATCAATCATTTGAGTGTTGGGTATTTTCATAAAATACATTATGTTAATTACGAAACCATATTTTATTTATATATTTTAAAGCGGAGTCATTGAAATAGTTTCCCTATTGAAAAATATATTTTCTAAATCGTAATGCGCTTTTGTTATATTCAATATTAAACAAATTTTGTTGTTTCCTAATAACTAACTAATTTTTAACCTTAGAGTTTTTCTATATGAAGTTATTTGATATTAAGTCTTATTATTAACATTTTTGGGACTATTAAGTAAATAATTAAAAGTGTGATTAAAAAAAACAAAGAAGAAGTTGTACGTGTGGTGTGTGTTGTGTTAAGGGAAAACCTAGTTTCCCTTCTTCCTCTTGCCAAGCCGCCGCCCCCCATCACCACACCCTCTTCTTCTTCAACTTCTTCATCAATGGCTCTCTCTCTTCTATGGCCTTCCCTTCCTCGGTTCCTCTTTCTCTTTTTCTCCTCTCTCATCACACCACGTCTCACCCTCTCCTTCCGCTCTCCACCGCTGCGCCGCCACAGCTCACGAACCAGTCATCGCCCCGCCGTCCCTCTGGTTCTCTGCCGCCCGCGCCCGTCGCTGTACTCTCTCTCCCTCTCTCTCCAGACCGTGAACCAGCCCCGTCGGCGTCTCCTGAATCGCCGTCGCGATTCTCTTCTGCTGTTGCCGTGAAGTCGCGCCTCCATGCTCGCGCCGCCGCCAGTCGTGTCCTTCCTCCAGTCGCGTTTCTTCTTCCCAGTGGCGCACCGCAACTCTCGTTCTCTCTCCTCTCCCGTACGAATCGTTGCTGCTGTCGAACCTAACAGCATCACCAATCACCGCCAACAACTCACCAGCCACCGCCGCCCTTCCTCACCGTCGAAGCCGCAAGCCACGCGTGTTCCTCGTTCCTTCAGTCGCAGGCCCTCTTTAGTTTTTCCCCTTCACGCCGCCACCAATCGCGACTCCTCACTAGCTAAGCACGAGCAGCCGCCGCTGCTGGGTGTGCTCACCGCTGCCGCCACTGTTTGCTGACGCCGCCACTATTTCTTTCCTCTCTCCGGTGTGTGTTGCTGTTAATAAGGATCGCCACCGATGCCGGTATCGTCATCACCGTCGTCTTCTCAGTACCGTGACCAACCCTTTGATTTGTGCTTCGAACCAGTCATGGGCGGAGCTTTAGAGTCGAACCGGGTCAACCGAACCGGCCTTCAAAACCATATTGGAGGGTAAATTCCTAACACTTTTCTAGTTGCTCTATGTTGTGCTTTAATTTTTATATTAATGCTAATTTTAATGTTATTGGTAATAATTATTTAATATTAAACTATTTTGGAAATTAAACCTGTATTACAGATTATATCGATTTTAATTATGTTGTTATTGACTTATTGGTGATGACTCTAATTGCCTACTCGATTTATATCAACGTCAAACTAAACGTATGCCGAATAATGAGTTTTTAAAAGTATATTTTGTTAAATGTTCGGGTTCCTAAGTAAGTGAGCTGTCGCTTAGCTTGGTTGAGTTGTCCCTTAGCTAAACGATACCTCAGTTAATTAGGAAACGTATATAGTCGGCATGATGATAATTCGAGTTAGGACGTTGAACATTAATTTCAAATTAAAGGGAAGTGAAACTGTTTTAATGTTATAATTATGAGTTGGAATTATTTTTGAATCAAGAACACTTTCTTTTAGTTTGGAATTAATAGTGTCAAATAACAACCTTTGATTTTGGGGTTTCAAAACTAAAACTAATTAACTTTAATGAATTTCTGGTGATTATGTTGGTTTCGAAAGTTAAGCGTATTTTCAATAAAAGCGATACTATTTTATTGAGAAGACAATGAATATAATTTGAAAATCCTATGTTATTTTGGTTCGTAAACTATGATTAAATGATTTTGGGATTTTTGGAAAACCTACGAAATACTTTACTTTGAAATATAGTAATTATTGTGATTTCACATTGAGTCGCTTTTGGCGCATTAAAATGATTGCTATATGATTTAATAATATAGTTAAACTACGAAGGAGCTTTAGGACAACGCGAGCGATAGCAAAGGGCCACAACCTGTTCGAGAATTGGTGCACGAAAAGGAGTGTGTGTATGAAAAGCTAAGTGTTAAAGCAAATACAGGTAAGGGGTGTTTTACGTCAGCTTGTAGGGACTAGCTTCTTGCTAGTTATAATCCTTGCTAAGAATACATGGGTGTGTTTGCGACTGATTATTCGGGTAATTAAATTGGATTAAATATAAAGTAGGAAAATAAACGAAATGAGCCATAAATTGATACTTGTGAATGAATATGCATGCTAAATGTTATATGTTATCATGTATGTTTATTGAAGGACATAGACTCTGGTTGTTAATTGTGAATGATTATAAGTGATTATTGTTTGTATGCCTGGTTGATTTAAAGAAATATATGGGTATAGTATAAGTGGAAATTGAGGAAGAGAACAATTAAAAAGGAAAAGTAGGAACATGGTAAATTGTTATTAAGGGTGTGAAATGTGAATACTTGTTATACTTGGCATTACTTGAACATTGGAATGGTGATAATTATGAATGTGAATTGTGGTTAGTTGGTTATATATATATATATATATATATATATATGTGTGATGATGCTTGTGTGTGAAAGGACTAAGTGGAAAGAAACGGAATTGGTAGGTAAAATAATGGTATATAATATGGACAACAAATATTGGATAAATATGGTGATATATTGTAGGCCTTCGATTTGGGGAAGACAATATATCGTAAAATTGGGTTGTATTGTAGGCCTTCGATTTGGGGGAGACAATACAACGTAAACGGGGCGATGTATGTAGGCCTTCGATTTGGTGGAGACATACATCGTCGATGGTGTATGTATGTAGGTCTTCGATTTGGTGGAGACATACATACACCCTAAGTAAAAAGGAAAAAGGAAAGGACAATGGATAAAATAAGGTAAACGGTAAAGGAAAAGCGATGTATGTAGGCCTTCGATTTGGTGGAGACATACATCGTGATTGGTGTATGTATGTAGGCCTTCGATTTGGTGGAGACATACATACACCCTAAGTAAAAAGGAAAAAGGAAAGGAAAATGGATAAAATAAGGTAAACGGTAAAGGAAAAGCGATGTATGTAGGCCTTCGATTTGGTGGAGACATACATCGTGATTGGTGTATGTATGTAGGCCTTCGATTTGGTGGAGACATACATACACCGTAAATAAAAGGAAATGAATAAAGGAAACAGGGAATAAAATTGGACAAGGTATGGTAATGGAAACGCGATGTATGTAGGCCTTCGATTTGGTGGAGACATACATCGTGATTGGTGTATGTATGTAGGCCTTCGATTTGGTGGAGACATACATACACCGTAAAAATAAGGAAAGAGGTAAGGGAATAAAATTGGACAAGGTATGGTAATGGAAACGCGATGTATGTAGGCCTTCGATTTGGTGGAGACATACATACACCGTAAAAATAAGGAAAAAGGTAAGGGATTAAAAAGGGATTTCTTTGGAAACGGGGAAAATAATTAAAAGGGAATCATAAGGCGAAAATGGATTAAATAAAAGGGAACTAACACTTGGAAAATGACAGAAATGGAAAATGTGGATAAATAGGCAAAGTGTGAAATGTGAATGGAAATGTGAATGTATGGATGTAAGAGTAGAAGTGGAATTGAAAAGAGAATGAGAAATATAAATGGAATTGTAAAATGTGAAATTAGAACGTGAAAGGTAAATGAAGAAATGAGATTGTTGTTTGTGTGTGATGCATGCTTTGGACTGGTATAGGGAATTATGTGCTATATGCTAATTATGTTTTGACTTAGTGATTATTATGCTTCGTTGGAACCTACTTCCTACTTGTGTAGAGCTCACCCTTACAACCCCTTTCAGGTACTAATCTGGGAGCTTGCACCGTTTTCTGGCCGAGCAGGGAGTATACTCCACACTGTGGAGTGTAAAGCATTTGAGTGGACTTAGTTTTAAATTTTAAGAAAACTAATGCTTTGTAAATTAAAATCATGTAGTGGTTGTGCGCCCAGAATTTTGTATTATGTGGTTTATCGGGCATTAGGACTTTATCTGGCTGTTTTATTAATATGTTTATGTTTTATAAATATTCTAGTCTGAACAGGTACAACAGGAAATTTTGGTAAAGTCCGAATTACATAGGAAACTCTGCCGGATTTTTATCGAAATTTTCAAACTCCAATTTTAATAAAACCTAAAATTAACTATCAAAAGTGAGGGTGTTACATGACTACTGGGACTATGTGTTCCATGACCTATATATATATGTATATATATATCACTTATGTTCGTATTACAACTGTGCATAGTCCTACCTTTTCCGCTCACTCTGATAAGGATTAATTAACGGATTCGGTTATGTTATTTAAATAGTATCAGTTCCACGAAAGAAAAGAATAGATATGCATCGCTTAATTTCACTATGTTAATACGTTTTTCAAAAGTACCAATGCTGTCTGGATTATGAAAAGGTTTTCTATCTTTGCAAATGCCGAATCCAATACAAAGTTTAGAACGACATAAATTATATTCTCCAAGAATTCCATGTTTTGGTTTGTGTACCCGCCTAAGAAAAGAAAATTTTATTTCTACATTTTCAATGAGTACTTACAAGTCCATATTTTATTCAAATTAAGATAGCTATTATATTCCTTTCAAAAAAAAAAAAAATAGCTATTATATTAACTATTGGGATATATGAAAAGGGTGTCACACTTGAAGTCTTGTAATTATACAATTCTTGGAAAATAAATCATTCCTTTTAAAAATCAAAAACCTTTAAAATCTTCAAGACCAAAAATTAAATCCACGTCTCTTTTTCAAGAACATTCTAAAATCATTATTCACATACCCACACAAACACAAACAATAATTTATTCAAACACATACAACATCAGTTATACATTCCTAAAATTACTTTTATAATTCATTTTCACTTCTAAACACTTATACTAAAAATCTTAGCATGAAATTTACATATTAATTCATTTAAAAACAATTTCCATCATTGATGCAACACATTTTAGATTTTTGGACAGCATACGTAAGTATTTTAAAAAATTCATTTTCTCCCAAACGGTTAATCAAAAACACGTGCCGCTTTTTCCTAAAATCTCATTACGAATTCTATTATAATAAAATGATTAAATATAAGTTAAATAAAACATTTTAGTTTGCTGGACAGCCACCAAATTCTAGTTGCATTCTTTCCAGAAATTGAGACTAACTTACTCAAACATTCATACAAAATCATATACATACCAAAAGTTCTAAAATTCAATTTTATTTAATAAAATAGTACTTTTCTATTACTTTTTAAATTCTGGACAGCAAACCATTCATTTTATAATAAGTCATTTTAATTTAAAAAATACACACTTTTAATCCATGTTTTCTACTACATTCACATGTACACAATTTAAGCACTACCAATACTCTTAAAAATAATCATTTGGGGTCTTATAACTTAATAAAATAATATTTTCCAGAATAATAATTTATTTTCCAGAATTATATAATTTACATCAATAAACATACACATGCATCAATAATCATTTAGGCAATTAGGAAAATTAACAAACATTATTCTTTTTTTTTCTAAATAATTCGGCCATTTCTAATTAAATAGGAAAAGTACTTTTAATTTTTAAAACACATATACACTTTAGTTATACAATTTTCTATAATTAAAATACTCACTTTAAACTTCCTTTAAAGTAGAAAATAATCATTTTTAAGAAAATCACTTTTTTTTAACAGCATCTAAACCTCATAGTTCATATTCATCATATAGCCATATAGTCACATAATCACTTATTTCCATTAACTATTTGTAATCACATAAAATATCATTCAATTACCCACAAACTTATCAATCAAAACACAAAATTTCATTTGTTATTTTTACCCAAAAATCCCTATGTTACCCACGGCTAACAACAACATCAACCCAAAAGTTTACTTTTTTTATTTTCATTATCATATTAGTTTTTTTGGTAAATAAAAAATTTTTATTAATACCAACTTGTAACTTTTACACTATCCAAAAAACCAATGCCACCTTCTAGGAAGGGTTCACCGGTAAGAAACTAAAACAAGTTAACCAATAGCATCTAACTAAGACGCGGTTAATCTATGAACCAGCAGCACATTCCTACATCTTGAAAAGTCCCTAACTCTACTCATAACTCTTGAAGCTAGCTCCTGACCAAGCACACATTATCATATTAGTTTCATTTCATGATTCATTAATTAAAAGATCAACAACACCTATTTATACTTTTCAATGAATGAATTACTTATAAAATAAAACCACTTATACGCATAACATTAAACAAGTATCATGTATTTATATATATATATGTATACGGCCAAAAATAAATAAAATAAACAAAGTAAAAACCAATGATTTTCAATTAACATATTAATCCTATTTTACCACATAAAGATTACCCATTTCCTCCTAAAATTACCAAACAATATACTATAAACCATTTGTAACTTTTGCTCAAAAAAAATCAATTATACTTCACGGCCAACATCATAAAAATCCAGAATTTTATTTATTTTCACAAAACTATTATTATTTCATTTTTTTTATCCAACCTCAAATATCAAATAACATCCATTTGTTCATACTCTTTTTAAGAAACAAGTCACATATCAATTATACACATATTAACAACAACTACCACCTAATATCTACATACATACCACGGCCCAAAATATAAGACAAGATAGAAGACTAAATTTTTATCACTCTTTTACTTATTATCCTTAATCTTTTAAAAACCAAACCAAAGGCAAGAAAATCAAACAATAACAACTACACAAAATTTTCCAAAATACAAATTCATATAGTTTTAGGAACATAAAAATTCCAGAATATTATTTTCCCTTGATGCCATAAAATTCGGTCATCTCAAGGCTAAAGAAAAGTTTGTCCATTTTCTTATCCTCATTTCATTTGACCAAAAATCAAAATACCACCAACAAATACATAGTTCATTTTAATATCCAAATTAAATAAGAATTAGGAACTTTTAGTTCTTATTATCATAAAAGGAATTAGAAATTCTTATTAAATAATTAACAATAGCATAAGAAATGAAAATAGATTAAAAGCATAAGTTTAGTGTTACCTCTCTTCCTTAAGCTAAATGACTTCCCAAAGTGAGAAAATTTTCCTCCTCTTCCTCTATGAACAACTCGCCACTCTCACTCTCTTTTCCCTTGGAAATTTTTGTCAAAATAATAGTAAGTTGTGTGTAAAATGGTGAGAGTGCTATGGCCTATTTATAGGTGAAGAGAAGGTACATTCCCCCCCCCCCCCAAAAAAATCAGCCAAATTCGTCCCCCCCCCCCCCCCCCTCCCAGTCCATGGTGAGTCATCAACTTTACTTCTTGGAACTTCACAAGCATTAAATGAGACTTTTCTAAAAACTATAGCTTCTTAACTCAAGGTTTATTCCTCACAATTTTCAGAAATTATTCTCTTCTCTCCCTCCTAATATTTGGACGGCACACACATATAAAAATAAGAAGAAAATTTTTCATTGGCTTATTTGAATTCACCTCAATATAATCAACCAATCCCATTAAAGCTCTTATTTCTAATAATTCAGAAAACTTTAGAAAAATACAGAAGTTTGGATGGTGCAGCCAATGGAAGCTCAGATAATTATTTAAATGCATACATAAAAAATATTTTATAGTCCAATAATTTATTTTAAGCTCCAAAATAATTTTTCTAATTTAAAAATACCAAAAATTCGTTTTTTCCTACTGTACAGTAACTTTTTCGTAGATGTCCAAATAAAAATTTTATTTTTACATATTCAAATACTAAATTTCGATACGATCGTTTTCATATAAAATTCGTAATTTTCTGACTTACGGTTAAAAAGATATGAATTTTCTAAGTTAAAAATACCATAACTTGAAAAATTCACATTTCTATCAAAACATCAATAAAATTACTTCAAAATTATTTTTCTAAGATAAAAATATACTTATTAACTATTTCTATCCCAAAAATAATTTTCTCATTTATTAAATAAAAATTTATAATTATATGCATATACATATATATTAACACCACATACATACATATATATATATATGCAACTAAAACCAACTTTTTACTAACAAATTCCATTAAATTATTCTTAAAATAAATATCATCAAATAAAATAAAGCAAAAATGTAAATATTATAATTTAAATAAATTGAGAAAAATTGTGGGTCTCACACTTGATGAGTTCATGATAAACCCAAATATCTTTTTAATTAGTTATCACATATTTCAAACTATAAATATGATGATTTCTCAAGGTCATGAAAGTCATCTTCTTCATCATTCTCCTCTCTTTTTTTATTGTTCATGAACCACCGCATCTTCCAATGTGTCACCATATAAGTTGCAATCTCACTACACGCATTCATCATCATTGTCATTTTGCATTGGCAGAAGCTTCATCTATACAATGAATTCCCAACAACAACATGGGGAGAGCAACATCACCATTGGGGTCGACCATTTAATTTAAGTCTTTATCATTAGTCTAGATTTGTTAAATGTAAATAATGATGTGGCGAGGGAGTACATGTTACTTTAACCATGTCAAGTAAAACACATACATCAATATATTAGTTGTTCACACATGATTACCATTCCCTTTGTTATTTAATTTTTACAAATTATTTGGTCATATGACAAAAGTGATAAGCTTTATGAACACGTGATAATGGTAATCATCACTTATCTCCTACTCTATAGTTTTCATTCATGGTTTATCTTTTTATAAACACGTGATAATGCTCTTCATCAAGGAAACAGATGAAAGTGAATAAAAATCAAGATAATTGCAATATATTTTCTAAAAAAAATGCAAAATAATCTTTGATGATTATCTTGAAGAGGATTGGATCCAAGATTTTTAGAAAAAAACCAAGCCCTTATCTTTTTTAAATTAAATAACAAAGGGAATGATAATCATCTGTTTCCTTGATAAAAGTGATAAGCCTCATCTAATTCCAGAAAATATAGGATAATGGAAACGTTTCGAAAATAGAATAAACCATGAATGATTTTTTTTCTTCTCATGATAACAATTTAATATACAATCTTTAGATTTAAAGATAGGCAACTCTACAACAAAAGTGATGCACCGTCCATCTTAATTGGTTATTCAGTAACATATTCACCATTTTTTTGAACCATACAGTGTTGTTATCTATAACTTTAGCAAATTATTTTCAAATCAAAAATAAAAAATATAAAAAGCATTTTCTACAATATTTATATTTATTTAAAAAGGATTGAAATATTTGCTTATAATTAATTTTATTTATGGTAATAAATTTTGGCTAGAGAGGAACTTATATTAAAGTAGAAAAATATATATTTGAACAATACAAAAAAAATCTACTTGGGAAATGAGGGGTGGGAAACCGAAGAATAAAAGTAAAAAAAAAAACGGTGGGAAAAAATTTTAGTTTTTTTTTTGTAGACCTAAAAAATATTCAACAGATTTTAGTTTTTCTGTTTGATTTTAATGGGGAAAATTATATTCAAAGCATAGTGGAGAGAATAAGGTACGGATGTACTTTTATGGATCTGGCAGTTTATGATATTCTTCTTTATATCTATAAAATTTACCAATAAAAAATAAAAAATAAAGAGAACTTGGTGTAGTTACACTCTTGAAACGATGGACATACCAAATCAAAATCTACTATACTTATATAAAAATATATCGCACCAGAGCGTTTGTAAGTAAATAACATTATGTCTAATCAAAATTATACTTTGAAATTAAATAAATTATCTATATGTTAAAAAAATAATTATTATCCTCAAAAAGTTAAATCCAAAGAGACAAGACTTTTATGGTCATAACATATGTCTCCATTTTTTAATATTAAGATTTG
The DNA here is from genome assembly GCA_037953625.1 of Crotalaria pallida. NCBI lineage: Eukaryota > Viridiplantae > Streptophyta > Magnoliopsida > Fabales > Fabaceae > Crotalaria > Crotalaria pallida. The sequence continues at coordinate 98,077,299 of CM075655.1, forward strand.
ATAAGTGTTAAAAAAAATAAAATAAAATAAAGATTAAGATCCAATAGGATAAAGATAATCATAAAAAATAATAAAATATTTAGCTTGAGATAAGATAAAGATTTTTAGGATTCAATCTTATTATTAACTTGAGATAAGATAATTGATTAAAAAGATAAAATATTTAATTATGATTAATAACAACAGATTTGATAATCTTATTAAAAAATACTAATTGTACAAAAAAAAAACTAATTCATCCATCTCATAAATATAAAAAAATCAAAATGCTCAATTCTTATTTAATATTTATTTATCATAATAAATTTGATAATCATATATAAAAATGTCAATTTATCCAAAAAAATAAATAAGGAATATCTCAGATAAAAAGTGTTACATTTTTTGTTCATATGAAGAAGTATAAAATTTATCAACGGTATCATTCAGATTAATTTTTTTAAAGTATAGGGTTTGGTTTGAACTTCTACTTTTTTATATAATTATTTTTGGTTGTTGTTTTTTTTTTTATACTCTTTGGCCAGTACCACAGGTGTCCCCAAGAGCACCCTTAATACCAGGGAACCCTTGAGACTAATCTTGCACGAGGTTGCGTTCCTATGCCTCTCCCAACGGGATGTGTTAATCGGGAATCGAACCTGTCACTTCTTAGTCTCAGGCCACATTCCTAAGTTCTCAAGTTGACAGGATCGCACCACTTGAACCAACTTCCGTTTGTGTTTTTTGTTATTGTTTAATAATAATCTTTACTTTATAATAAAAATAATAATAATTTTAATTTAAAATATTTAATATAAAAAATATTAAAATATCAACAACCCGTGCATTGCACGGGGTAAGAGCTAGTGTACTATACTTATATAAAAACATCCCTTTTCGAGGCTACATATTTGTTAGAGAAATTTTCGAGGTATCACGTTTATTCGCTTAAGGAATACTCGCACCAGAGCATTTGTAGGTAGATAACGTTGTCTTTAATCAAAATTATAATTTAAAATAAAATTAAATAAATTATCTGTTCAAAATTAATATTTAAAATTAAATAAATTATCTATATGTGGAATCATTATCCTCATTTGTTTAAAAAAAATCATTATCCTCAAAAGGATGATGCTTGAGTTCATGATAAACCCAAATATCTTTTTAGTTATCACATATTTGAAACTATAAATATGATTTCTCAAGTCATGAAAACCACCTTCTTCATCATTCTCCTCTCTTTTTTATTGTTCATGAACCATCGCTTCTTCCAATGTGTCACCATATAAGTTGCAATCCCATTGCACGCATTCATCATCACCATTGCAATTTTGCATTGACAGAAGCTTCATCTATAGCAATGAATATATAAGAAAAAGGTAAGTATTATTACATTGTTAAATATTATCGTCCTCAAAACATAATTCATTATTTTTAAGGTCATCTCATAATTCATTGTTTTTAAAGGTCGCATCATCTCAGTATATAAATTTTCATAAAATCTTAAATGATGACCGCAAAATTACAAAAGTTCTACGATACGTGTTTTAATAGTAATGACCACTCTATTCAAAATCTGGTAAATGCCTCTCATTGTTAGAAATTCGGGGTAAAAATTAAGTTAAATAGATTATTCAAATTTTTCAAATCATTATTCCAACAACATTAAAAGCTCATCATTAATTATATTTAGTAAATAAATTAAAATTAAAATCCTATAAATAAGTCTCATAATATATTAAAAGATAACAACAACATTAAAAAAAAACAGGATACAAACTACATATCGAAAGATAAAAACAGCTAATTTAATTTAAATCTCTTCCTACTTTTTCTGTAACCACTTTATCTGAATGTATTATAGAGATAAATTTATTTGTTTTTTATCATAATAATTATGAAAAAATAATAATTAATATAAAAAGTTTTATATTAAAAAAGGAGGGATTAATCTATAAAAAAATTTAGGGATTATTTGGTTAGGATATTCGAGAATAAAAAATTTTGATGCTACCACAAATTACAAATACGAGATAGCTAGATTCAATACTTATAAAACATATAAGAAAAAAATTTGCATGTCTAATCTAGAAATTTCCACGTAATCCATGGTATTAAGATATGGGAAGTGTTAAAAAAAAAGAAAATAAAATAAAATAAAGATTAAGATCCGATAAGATAAATATAATCATAAAAAACAATAAAAATATTTAGCTTGAGATAAGATAAAACTTGAGATAAAATAATTGATTAAAAAGATAAAAATATTTAATTATATATGATTAATAACAACAGATGTGATAATCATATATAAAAAAATACTAATTGTGCAAAAAAACTATTTCATCAATCACATAAATATAAAAAAGATCATGTTCAATTATGATTTAATATTTAGTTATCATAATAAATTTGATAATCATATATAAAAATGTCAATTTATCCCTAAAATAGATAAGGAATATATCATATAAAAAGTGTTACAATATTTTTTATTCATACGAGGAAGTACAAAATTTATCAACAAGATCGTTTAGATTAATTTTTTTAAGTATAGGGTTTGGTTTGAACTCCTACCTTTTTATATAATTATTTTTTGTTTTTTTAATAATAATCTTTACTTTATATTAAAATAATAAAATATTTCATTTAAATATTTAATATAAAAAATTAAAATATCAATAACCCGTGCATTGCACGGGGTAAGAGCTAGTTATTATATATAATAGGATCTCATATTCAATTTCTACATTTTTTTTTCACATTTACATCTCTCTAATTCTGACATTCTGATTCTTCCATTATTATTTTTTATTTTATATTATTTGATTATTTGATTTTTAGTATCACAACCTAACTAAAAATAAATAAATTGATATATATTTTATATTTCAGGCAATTATCTTTTGATAATTGCTTTGTTTTGGTTGAAGAAGATTATCGTACTTAGCTTGAGATAAGATAAAGATTTTTAGAATTCAATCGTAGATAAGATAATCATAAAAAAAATAAAAATATTTAGCTTAAGATAAGATAAAGATTTTTAGGATTCAATCTTATTATTAACTTAGATTTTTAAGTTTTTAGAATTCTCTGTAGAATATTGATTTCAGTATATCTCATGCGCATAAAGAGGCTAACTTCGTCCCAAATGAACTCTCCAAGCAGGGCCATAACATTGAGCACAGTATTAGGACAGTATTAGGATTTATGAAATAGTTCCTGATTTCTTGATTTCTTAAGTATTTCTCTGTTTGTTGATTGTTCAGCTATTGTGTTTCCCAGGGGATTTTAGTTTGCTGTGTTTTTTGTGCTTTTAGCCCCTTTGCTCATAAAAAAATATAAAATAATCAATGAAAAGATAAAAATATTTAATTATGATTATGTTATGGACCATGTAAACGGAACCGGTATGCCGGATTCAGATACCGGATTGGGACATTGAGAGGCCCAACCAGGCCGGATTCAAGCCGGATTCAGATACCGGATTGGGACATTGAGAGGCCCAACCAGGCCGGATTCAGATACCGGATTGAGGCCGGATTGACGAGGTCCACTAGGCCCAGATGCCACCGCCGGATTGAGGCCGGATTGACGAGGTCCACTAGGCCCAGAGGCCACCGCCGGATTGAGGCCGAATTGACCAAAGGAACCGGATTCCGAATTGAGGCTAGGAGTAGCCCATTAAAGCTGAATCCGGATTGAGTTGGGAGGCACTATCCAAACAGGATACCAGATACGATACCTAGAGCGAGTCTTGAAGGATGGATTCGGATATGGTCTCAAGACCGTTATACCGGTATGAATTTGGACATGTGCACTAAGAAGCCTGAAGGAATCCCATTCACACCACTAGCATAGGATTCCATACACTTTAATACCAGCCATCATATCAGAGCCGTTTGGAGGAATCTTACCCGCCACATGAAAGCGGTCATCAATACGGACAACGCTGGTATGTGTATAAGATACCTGGTAAGCTAACAGGTATGAACTAACTCAACTCACACAAGCACACACACCACCCCCCAAAGCTGAAAACGACAAGAGAGTGTGTATCTTGGTATTCAAGGTGCTCATTTCGCGTCTGACATCAAGAGTGGGATTGCTGGATTCTTAGACCGAATTGTCTAAGTACTGTAATCCTACGACAGAACATTGGCGACCACAGTGGGAGCGAGAAACTCATTCCCACCACCTTTTGAAGAAGTCCATGGAAAATCAGTCACAAGAGGAACGTGCTGAACCCAGCCACCATAGCATGCAGGAAGCGAGGAAAAATGGAGAACAAACACCTTCTCGTCAGAGGGACCTCAGGGAGCGGTTGAGTGAAGGAAGGAGAAGGGCAGAACAGGAGCGTTCAAGACAAGAGGAACCTCAGCAGGAGCAGGAAAGATCGCGACAGAGGCCCCCCACTAGAGGAGGAAGCCCTTCGCATTCTCGACATGAGAGTAAGGGGTCATCCGCCGGGTGTTCGCAGAGGAAAGCCAACATGGAAACAGAACTGGCTCGTTTGCGTAAACGGCTGGATGAACAGGATAAGTTGCTGAAGGAATTAAGAAAGGGAACAGCCCAGTCAGGCGTGGGTAAAGGAAATGAAGTGGAACTGGTGGAGGAACCTGAGGAAAAGGATCACCCATTTTCAGAAAACATAATGGCTTTCCCCATGCCCGAGAACCTCAAAGCTCCAGCCAACGTAGATCCATACTTTGGGAACTCAGATCCACAGGAACATATTGACAGCTTTCTGGTTGCAATGACATGTCAAGGGGCTAAGGATGCGTACAAGTGTCGCATGTTCCCCTTGACTCTGAAAAAAGCGGCTTTGCGCTGGTATTCTAAATTGGAACCTGATTCGATAACAGGATGGAAGGATTTGGCTGGCAAGTTCCTGGGACACTTCACAACAAGTAAAGCGCAGCCAAAGTCCGAACACCACTTATCTCAAATTAAGCAGGAAAAGGGGGAGCCATTGAGAGACTTCCCCACTCGCTTTAATACAGAGTATTTGTCTATCAGTGACATAGAGGCTTCGGTGGCCCTTCATATCTTAATGCGCGCTCTGAGGCCAGGAAATTTTACAGACTATTTGGTGATGCACAAGATCAAAACTATGGACGAGGTGATGGAAAGGGCTGAAAAATACATCAATTTAGAGGAGTACCAGAAAGCTCAGGATAGTTTTGCCAAGAAAGTCTTATACACCACTGTCGTATTTTTAGTTTGTTTCTGTTTTGAAAGAAGGTCATGTGGACCATTGTCTCGTCCAAGTTATGGTAGTTTCCATTTTATTAATAAGAATCCTGAAAATTCCATGAGTTGCAGGGTTAATAGAAAAGCCGAATTAAGTGTTATACCCCCATGAGCTGGTCGTCTCAGACCGGTTTCCTTTAATCAAAGACCCCATGAGTGAGTCTAATCTTTTTCAGATTCAAAGAGTGCCTCATATCAGCATCAGGAATTCGACATCTCGATCTAAAACATGAGTTGTTAATACCATGAATTCGGCAAAACGGTCAAAAAATCCAAATCCGGATATAAGAATTCAGTATCCAAAGCTAAATACACCACTTATTTGACTAGCCATCAGATAAGGAGAGAAATGGGTAGAAGATGTTCTTGTACAAAATGAACACCACCCATGTATCTAGTATGGTCCCTGTTAGTCTTGAATGTAAAAGACTAATAAGTTAAATGGAAAACCATTCGCTGGCTAGAATAGGATTTCCATGGATCAACAATTGTATGGATACACAAAGACAAAACCAGCATCTCGAAGTCGGTAATCCGGTATGATCAGTGCAGCTGGATTGAATTGATGAAGTCACTTGAAACTCATGGCTCATATTCATAAACCATAACTTGGGGGGCTACTGTTATGGACCATGTAAACGGAACCGGTATGCCGGATTCAGATACCGGATTGGGACATTGAGAGGCCCAACCAGGCCGGATTGAGGCCGGATTCAGATACCGGATTGAGGCCGGATTGACGAGGTCCACTAGGCCCAGATGCCACCGCCGGGTTGAGGCCGGATTGACGAGGTCCACTAGGCCCAGAGGCCACCGCCGGATTGAGGCCGAATTGACCAAAGGAACCGGATTCCAAATTGAGGCTAGGAGTAGCCCATTAAAGCTGAATCCGGATTGAGTTGGGAGGCACTATCCAAACAGGATACCAGATACGATACCTAGAGCGAGTCTTGAAGGATGGATTCGGATATGGTCTCAAGACCGTTATACCGGTATGAATTTGGACATGTGCACTAAGAAGCCTGAAGGAATCCCATTCACACCACTAGGATAGGATTCCATACACTTTAATACCAGCCATCATATCAGAGCCGTTTGGAGGAATCTTACCCGCCACATGAAAGCGGTCATCAATACGGACAACGCTGGTATGTGTATAAGATACCTGGTAAGCTAACAGGTATGAACTAACTCAACTCACACAAGCACACACACCACCCCCCAAAGCTGAAAACGACAAGAGAGTGTGTATCTTGGTATTCAAGGTGCTCATTTCGCGTCTGACATCAAGAGTGGGATTGCTGGATTCTTAGACCGAATTGTCTAAGTACTGTAATCCTACGACAGAACATTGGCGACCACAGTGGGAGCGAGAAACTCATTCCCACCACCTTTTGAAGAAGTCCATGGAAAATCAGTCACAAGAGGAACGTGCTGAACCCAGCCACCATAGCATGCAGGAAGCGAGGAAAAATGGAGAACAAACACCTTCTCGTCAGAGGGACCTCAGGGAGCGGTTGAGTGAAGGAAGGAGAAGGGCAGAACAGGAGCGTTCAAGACAAGAGGAACCTCAGCAGGAGCAGGAAAGATCGCGACAGAGGCCCCCCACTAGAGGAGGAAGCCCTTCGCATTCTCGACATGAGAGTAAGGGGTCATCCGGCGGGTGTTCGCAGAGGAAAGCCAACATGGAAACAGAACTGGCTCGTTTGCGTAAACGGCTGGATGAACAGGATAAGTTGCTGAAGGAATTAAGAAAGGGAACAGCCCAGTCAGGCGTGGGTAAAGGAAATGAAGTGGAACTGGTGGAGGAACCTGAGGAAAAGGATCACCCATTTTCAGAAAACATAATGGCTTTCCCCATGCCCGAGAACCTCAAAGCTCCAGCCAACGTAGATCCATACTTTGGGAACTCAGATCCACAGGAACATATTGACAGCTTTCTGGTTGCAATGACATGTCAAGGGGCTAAGGATGCGTACAAGTGTCGCATGTTCCCCTTGACTCTGAAAAAAGCGGCTTTGCGCTGGTATTCTAAATTGGAACCTGATTCGATAACAGGATGGAAGGATTTGGCTGGCAAGTTCCTGGGACACTTCACAACAAGTAAAGCGCAGCCAAAGTCCGAACACCACTTATCTCAAATTAAGCAGGAAAAGGGGGAGCCATTGAGAGACTTCCCCACTCGCTTTAATACAGAGTATTTGTCTATCAGTGACATAGAGGCTTCGGTGGCCCTTCATATCTTAATGCGCGCTCTGAGGCCAGGAAATTTTACAGACTATTTGGTGATGCACAAGATCAAAACTATGGACGAGGTGATGGAAAGGGCTGAAAAATACATCAATTTAGAGGAGTACCAGAAAGCTCAGGATAGTTTTGCCAAGAAAGTCTTATACACCACTGTCGTATTTTTAGTTTGTTTCTGTTTTGAAAGAAGGTCATGTGGACCATTGTCTCGTCCAAGTTATGGTAGTTTCCATTTTATTAATAAGAATCCTGAAAATTCCATGAGTTGCAGGGTTAATAGAAAAGCCGAATTAAGTGTTATACCCCCATGAGCTGGTCGTCTCAGACCGGTTTCCTTTAATCAAAGACCCCATGAGTGAGTCTAATCTTTTTCAGATTCAAAGAGTGCCTCATATCAGCATCAGGAATTCGACGTCTCGATCTAAAACATGAGTTGTTAATACCATGAATTCGGCAAAACGGTCAAAAAATCCAAATCCGGATATAAGAATTCAGTATCCAAAGCTAAATACACCACTTATTTGACTAGCCATCAGATAAGGAGAGAAATGGGTAGAAGATGTTCTTGTACAAAATGAACACCACCCATGTATCTAGTATGGTCCCTGTTAGTCTTGAATGTAAAAGACTAATAAGTTAAATGGAAAACCATTCGCTGGCTAGAATAGGATTTCCATGGATCAACAATTGTATGGATACACAAAGACAAAACCAGCATCTCGAAGTCGATAATCCGGTATGATCAGTGCAGCTGGATTGAATTGATGAAGTCACTTGAAACTCATGGCTCATATTCATAAACCATAACTTGGGGGGCTACTGTTATGGACCATGTAAACGGAACCGGTATGCCGGATTCAGATACCGGATTGGGACATTGAGAGGCCCAACCAGGCCGGATTGAGGCCAGATTCAGATACCGGATTGAGGCCGGATTGACGAGGTCCACTAGGCCCAGATGCCACCGCCGGATTGAGGCCGGATTGACGAGGTCCACTAGGCCCAGAGGCCACCGCCGGATTGAGGCCGAATTGACCAAAGGAACCGGATTCCAAATTGAGGCTAGGAGTAGCCCATTAAAGCTGAATCCGGATTGAGTTGGGAGGCACTATCCAAACAGGATACCAGATACGATACCTAGAGCGAGTCTTGAAGGATGGATTCGGATATGGTCTCAAGACCGTTATACCGGTATGAATTTGGACATGTGCACTAAGAAGCCTGAAGGAATCCCATTCACACCACTAGCATAGGATTCCATACACTTTAATACCAGCCATCATATCAGAGCCGTTTGGAGGAATCTTACCCGCCACATGAAAGCGGTCATCAATACGGACAACGTTGGTATGTGTATAAGATACCTGGTAAGCTAACAGGTATGAACTAACTCAACTCACACAAGCACACACACCACCCCCCAAAGCTGAAAACGACAAGAGAGTGTGTATCTTGGTATTCAAGGTGCTCATTTCGCGTCTGACATCAAGAGTGGGATTGCTGGATTCTTAGACCGAATTGTCTAAGTACTGTAATCCTACGACAGAACATTGGCGACCACAGTGGGAGCGAGAAACTCATTCCCACCACCTTTTGAAGAAGTCCATGGAAAATCAGTCACAAGAGGAACGTGCTGAACCCAACCACCATAGCATGCAGGAAGCGAGGAAAAATGGAGAACAAACACCTTCTCGTCAGAGGGACCTCAGGGAGCGGTTGAGTGAAGGAAGGAGAAGGGCAGAACAGGAGCGTTCAAGACAAGAGGAACCTCAGCAGGAGCAGGAAAGATCGCGACAGAGGCCCCCCACTAGAGGAGGAAGCCCTTCGCATTCTCGACATGAGAGTAAGGGGTCATCCGGCGGGTGTTCGCAGAGGAAAGCCAACATGGAAACAGAACTGGCTCGTTTGCGTAAACGGCTGGATGAACAGGATAAGTTGCTGAAGGAATTAAGAAAGGGAACAGCCCAGTCAGGCGTGGGTAAAGGAAATGAAGTGGAACTGGTGGAGGAGCCTGAGGAAAAGGATCACCCATTTTCAGAAAACATAATGGCTTTCCCCATGCCCGAGAACCTCAAAGCTCCAGCCAACGTAGATCCATACTTTGGGAACTCAGATCCACAGGAACATATTGACAGCTTTCTGGTTGCAATGACATGTCAAGGGGCTAAGGATGCGTACAAGTGTCGCATGTTCCCCTTGACTCTGAAAAAAGCGGCTTTGCGCTGGTATTCTAAATTGGAACCTGATTCGATAACAGGATGGAAGGATTTGGCTGGCAAGTTCCTGGGACACTTCACAACAAGTAAAACGCAGCCAAAGTCCGAACACCACTTATCTCAAATTAAGCAGGAAAAGGGGGAGCCATTGAGAGACTTCCCCACTCGCTTTAATACAGAGTATTTGTCTATCAGTGACATAGAGGCTTCGGTGGCCCTTCATATCTTAATGCGCGCTCTGAGGCCAGGAAATTTTACAGACTATTTGGTGATGCACAAGATCAAAACTATGGACGAGGTGATGGAAAGGGCTGAAAAATACATCAATTTAGAGGAGTACCAGAAAGCTCAGGATAGTTTTGCCAAGAAAGTCTTATACACCACTGTCGTATTTTTAGTTTGTTTCTGTTTTGAAAGAAGGTCATGTGGACCATTGTCTCGTCCAAGTTATGGTAGTTTCCATTTTATTAATAAGAATCCTAAAAATTCCATGAGTTGCAGGGTTAATAGAAAAGCCGAATTAAGTGTTATACCCCCATGAGCTGGTCGTCTCAGACCGGTTTCCTTTAATCAAAGACCCCATGAGTGAGTCTAATCTTTTTCAGATTCAAAGAGTGCCTCATATCAGCATCAGGAATTCGACATCTCGATCTAAAACATGAGTTGTTAATACCATGAATTCGGCAAAACGGTCAAAAAATCCAAATCCGGATATAAGAATTCAGTATCCAAAGCTAAATACACCACTTATTTGACTAGCCATCAGATAAGGAGAGAAATGGGTAGAAGATGTTCTTGTACAAAATGAACACCACCCATGTATCTAGTATGGTCCCTGTTAGTCTTGAATGTAAAAGACTAATAAGTTAAATGGAAAACCATTCGCTGGCTAGAATAGGATTTCCATGGATCAACAATTGTATGGATACACAAAGACAAAACCAGCATCTCGAAGTCGGTAATCCGGTATGATCAGTGCAGCTGGATTGAATTGATGAAGTCACTTGAAACTCATGGCTCATATTCATAAACCATAACTTGGGGGGCTACTGTTATGGACCATGTAAACGGAACCGGTATGCCGGATTCAGATACCGGATTGGGACATTGAGAGGCCCAACCAGGCCGGATTGAGGCCGGATTCAGATACCGGATTGAGGCCGGATTGACGAGGTCCACTAGGCCCAGATGCCACCGCCGGATTGAGGCCGGATTGACGAGGTCCACTAGGCCCAGAGGCCACCGCCGGATTGAGGCCGAATTGACCAAAGGAACCGGATTCCAAATTGAGGCTAGGAGTAGCCCATTAAAGCTGAATCCGGATTGAGTTGGGAGGCACTATCCAAACAGGATACCAGATACGATACCTAGAGCGAGTCTTGAAGGATGGATTCGGATATGGTCTCAAGACCGTTATACCGGTATGAATTTGGACATGTGCACTAAGAAGCCTGAAGGAATCCCATTCACACCACTAGCATAGGATTCCATACACTTTAATACCAGCCATCATATCAGAGCCGTTTGGAGGAATCTTACCCGCCACATGAAAGCGGTCATCAATACGGACAACGTTGGTATGTGTATAAGATACCTGGTAAGCTAACAGGTATGAACTAACTCAACTCACACAAGCACACACACCACCCCCCAAAGCTGAAAACGACAAGAGAGTGTGTATCTTGGTATTCAAGGTGCTCATTTCGCGTCTGACATCAAGAGTGGGATTGCTGGATTCTTAGACCGAATTGTCTAAGTACTGTAATCCTACGACAGAACATTGGCGACCACAGTGGGAGCGAGAAACTCATTCCCACCACCTTTTGAAGAAGTCCATGGAAAATCAGTCACAAGAGGAACGTGCTGAACCCAACCACCATAGCATGCAGGAAGCGAGGAAAAATGGAGAACAAACACCTTCTCGTCAGAGGGACCTCAGGGAGCGGTTGAGTGAAGGAAGGAGAAGGGCAGAACAGGAGCGTTCAAGACAAGAGGAACCTCAGCAGGAGCAGGAAAGATCGCGACAGAGGCCCCCCACTAGAGGAGGAAGCCCTTCGCATTCTCGACATGAGAGTAAGGGGTCATCCGGCGGGTGTTCGCAGAGGAAAGCCAACATGGAAACAGAACTGGCTCGTTTGCGTAAACGGCTGGATGAACAGGATAAGTTGCTGAAGGAATTAAGAAAGGGAACAGCCCAGTCAGGCGTGGGTAAAGGAAATGAAGTGGAACTGGTGGAGGAACCTGAGGAAAAGGATCACCCATTTTCAGAAAACATAATGGCTTTCCCCATGCCCGAGAACCTCAAAGCTCCAGCCAACGTAGATCCATACTTTGGGAACTCAGATCCACAGGAACATATTGACAGCTTTCTGGTTGCAATGACATGTCAAGGGGCTAAGGATGCGTACAAGTGTCGCATGTTCCCCTTGACTCTGAAAAAAGCGGCTTTGCGCTGGTATTCTAAATTGGAACCTGATTCGATAACAGGATGGAAGGATTTGGCTGGCAAGTTCCTGGGACACTTCACAACAAGTAAAACGCAGCCAAAGTCCGAACACCACTTATCTCAAATTAAGCAGGAAAAGGGGGAGCCATTGAGAGACTTCCCCACTCGCTTTAATACAGAGTATTTGTCTATCAGTGACATAGAGGCTTCGGTGGCCCTTCATATCTTAATGCGCGCTCTGAGGCCAGGAAATTTTACAGACTATTTGGTGATGCACAAGATCAAAACTATGGACGAGGTGATGGAAAGGGCTGAAAAATACATCAATTTAGAGGAGTACCAGAAAGCTCAGGATAGTTTTGCCAAGAAAGTCTTATACACCACTGTCGTATTTTTAGTTTGTTTCTGTTTTGAAAGAAGGTCATGTGGACCATTGTCTCGTCCAAGTTATGGTAGTTTCCATTTTATTAATAAGAATCCTAAAAATTCCATGAGTTGCAGGGTTAATAGAAAAGCCGAATTAAGTGTTATACCCCCATGAGCTGGTCGTCTCAGACCGGTTTCCTTTAATCAAAGACCCCATGAGTGAGTCTAATCTTTTTCAGATTCAAAGAGTGCCTCATATCAGCATCAGGAATTCGACATCTCGATCTAAAACATGAGTTGTTAATACCATGAATTCGGCAAAACGGTCAAAAAATCCAAATCCGGATATAAGAATTCAGTATCCAAAGCTAAATACACCACTTATTTGACTAGCCATCAGATAAGGAGAGAAATGGGTAGAAGATGTTCTTGTACAAAATGAACACCACCCATGTATCTAGTATGGTCCCTGTTAGTCTTGAATGTAAAAGACTAATAAGTTAAATGGAAAACCATTCGCTGGCTAGAATAGGATTTCCATGGATCAACAATTGTATGGATACACAAAGACAAAACCAGCATCTCGAAGTCGGTAATCCGGTATGATCAGTGCAGCTGGATTGAATTGATGAAGTCACTTGAAACTCATGGCTCATATTCATAAACCATAACTTGGGGGGCTACTGTTATGGACCATGTAAACGGAACCGGTATGCCGGATTCAGATACCGGATTGGGACATTGAGAGGCCCAACCAGGCCGGATTGAGGCCGGATTCAGATACCGGATTGAGGCCGGATTGACGAGGTCCACTAGGCCCAGATGCCACCGCCGGATTGAGGCCGGATTGACGAGGTCCACTAGGCCCAGAGGCCACCGCCGGATTGAGGCCGAATTGACCAAAGGAACCGGATTCCAAATTGAGGCTAGGAGTAGCCCATTAAAGCTGAATCCGGATTGAGTTGGGAGGCACTATCCAAACAGGATACCAGATACGATACCTAGAGCGAGTCTTGAAGGATGGATTCGGATATGGTCTCAAGACCGTTATACCGGTATGAATTTGGACATGTGCACTAAGAAGCCTGAAGGAATCCCATTCACACCACTAGCATAGGATTCCATACACTTTAATACCAGCCATCATATCAGAGCCGTTTGGAGGAATCTTACCCGCCACATGAAAGCGGTCATCAATACGGACAACGTTGGTATGTGTATAAGATACCTGGTAAGCTAACAGGTATGAACTAACTCAACTCACACAAGCACACACACCACCCCCCAAAGCTGAAAACGACAAGAGAGTGTGTATCTTGGTATTCAAGGTGCTCATTTCGCGTCTGACATCAAGAGTGGGATTGCTGGATTCTTAGACCGAATTGTCTAAGTACTGTAATCCTACGACAGAACATTGGCGACCACAGTGGGAGCGAGAAACTCATTCCCACCACCTTTTGAAGAAGTCCATGGAAAATCAGTCACAAGAGGAACGTGCTGAACCCAACCACCATAGCATGCAGGAAGCGAGGAAAAATGGAGAACAAACACCTTCTCGTCAGAGGGACCTCAGGGAGCGGTTGAGTGAAGGAAGGAGAAGGGCAGAACAGGAGCGTTCAAGACAAGAGGAACCTCAGCAGGAGCAGGAAAGATCGCGACAGAGGCCCCCCACTAGAGGAGGAAGCCCTTCGCATTCTCGACATGAGAGTAAGGGGTCATCCGGCGGGTGTTCGCAGAGGAAAGCCAACATGGAAACAGAACTGGCTCGTTTGCGTAAACGGCTGGATGAACAGGATAAGTTGCTGAAGGAATTAAGAAAGGGAACAGCCCAGTCAGGCGTGGGTAAAGGAAATGAAGTGGAACTGGTGGAGGAACCTGAGGAAAAGGATCACCCATTTTCAGAAAACATAATGGCTTTCCCCATGCCCGAGAACCTCAAAGCTCCAGCCAACGTAGATCCATACTTTGGGAACTCAGATCCACAGGAACATATTGACAGATTTCTGGTTGCAATGACATGTCAAGGGGCTAAGGATGCGTACAAGTGTCGCATGTTCCCCTTGACTCTGAAAAAAGCGGCTTTGCGCTGGTATTCTAAATTGGAACCTGATTCGATAACAGGATGGAAGGATTTGGCTGGCAAGTTCCTGGGACACTTCACAACAAGTAAAACGCAGCCAAAGTCCGAACACCACTTATCTCAAATTAAGCAGGAAAAGGGGGAGCCATTGAGAGACTTCCCCACTCGCTTTAATACAGAGTATTTGTCTATCAGTGACATAGAGGCTTCGGTGGCCCTTCATATCTTAATGCGCGCTCTGAGGCCAGGAAATTTTACAGACTATTTGGTGATGCACAAGATCAAAACTATGGACGAGGTGATGGAAAGGGCTGAAAAATACATCAATTTAGAGGAGTACCAGAAAGCTCAGGATAGTTTTGCCAAGAAAGTCTTATACACCACTGTCGTATTTTTAGTTTGTTTCTGTTTTGAAAGAAGGTCATGTGGACCATTGTCTCGTCCAAGTTATGGTAGTTTCCATTTTATTAATAAGAATCCTGAAAATTCCATGAGTTGCAGGGTTAATAGAAAAGCCGAATTAAGTGTTATACCCCCATGAGCTGGTCGTCTCAGACCGGTTTCCTTTAATCAAAGACCCCATGAGTGAGTCTAATCTTTTTCAGATTCAAAGAGTGCCTCATATCAGCATCAGGAATTCGACATCTCGATCTAAAACATGAGTTGTTAATACCATGAATTCGGCAAAACGGTCAAAAAATCCAAATCCGGATATAAGAATTCAGTATCCAAAGCTAAATACACCACTTATTTGACTAGCCATCAGATAAGGAGAGAAATGGGTAGAAGATGTTCTTGTACAAAATGAACACCACCCATGTATCTAGTATGGTCCCTGTTAGTCTTGAATGTAAAAGACTAATAAGTTAAATGGAAAACCATTCGCTGGCTAGAATAGGATTTCCATGGATCAACAATTGTATGGATACACAAAGACAAAACCAGCATCTCGAAGTCGGTAATCCGGTATGATCAGTGCAGCTGGATTGAATTGATGAAGTCACTTGAAACTCATGGCTCATATTCATAAACCATAACTTGGGGGGCTACTGTTATGGACCATGTAAACGGAACCGGTATGCCGGATTCAGATACCGGATTGGGACATTGAGAGGCCCAACCAGGCCGGATTGAGGCCGGATTCAGATACCGGATTGAGGCCGGATTGACGAGGTCCACTAGGCCCAGATGCCACCGCCGGATTGAGGCCGGATTGACGAGGTCCACTAGGCCCAGAGGCCACCGCCGGATTGAGGCCGAATTGACCAAAGGAACCGGATTCCAAATTGAGGCTAGGAGTAGCCCATTAAAGCTGAATCCGGATTGAGTTGGGAGGCACTATCCAAACAGGATACCAGATACGATACCTAGAGCGAGTCTTGAAGGATGGATTCGGATATGGTCTCAAGACCGTTATACCGGTATGAATTTGGACATGTGCACTAAGAAGCCTGAAGGAATCCCATTCACACCACTAGCATAGGATTCCATACACTTTAATACCAGCCATCATATCAGAGCCGTTTGGAGGAATCTTACCCGTCACATGAAAGCGGTCATCAATACGGACAACGCTGGTATGTGTATAAGATACCTGGTAAGCTAACAGGTATGAACTAACTCAACTCACACAAGCACACACACCACCCCCCAAAGCTGAAAACGACAAGAGAGTGTGTATCTTGGTATTCAAGGTGCTCATTTCGCGTCTGACATCAAGAGTGGGATTGCTGGATTCTTAGACCGAATTGTCTAAGTACTGTAATCCTACGACAGAACATTGGCGACCACAGTGGGAGCGAGAAACTCATTCCCACCACCTTTTGAAGAAGTCCATGGAAAATCAGTCACAAGAGGAACGTGCTGAACCCAACCACCATAGCATGCAGGAAGCGAGGAAAAATGGAGAACAAACACCTTCTCGTCAGAGGGACCTCAGGGAGCGGTTGAGTGAAGGAAGGAGAAGGGCAGAACAGGAGCGTTCAAGACAAGAGGAACCTCAGCAGGAGCAGGAAAGATCGCGACAGAGGCCCCCCACTAGAGGAGGAAGCCCTTCGCATTCTCGACATGAGAGTAAGGGGTCATCCGGCGGGTGTTCGCAGAGGAAAGCCAACATGGAAACAGAACTGGCTCGTTTGCGTAAACGGCTGGATGAACAGGATAAGTTGCTGAAGGAATTAAGAAAGGGAACAGCCCAGTCAGGCGTGGGTAAAGGAAATGAAGTGGAACTGGTGGAGGAACCTGAGGAAAAGGATCACCCATTTTCAGAAAACATAATGGCTTTCCCCATGCCCGAGAACCTCAAAGCTCCAGCCAACGTAGATCCATACTTTGGGAACTCAGATCCACAGGAACATATTGACAGCTTTCTGGTTGCAATGACATGTCAAGGGGCTAAGGATGCGTACAAGTGTCGCATGTTCCCCTTGACTCTGAAAAAAGCGGCTTTGCGCTGGTATTCTAAATTGGAACCTGATTCGATAACAGGATGGAAGGATTTGGCTGGCAAGTTCCTGGGACACTTCACAACAAGTAAAACGCAGCCAAAGTCCGAACACCACTTATCTCAAATTAAGCAGGAAAAGGGGGAGCCATTGAGAGACTTCCCCACTCGCTTTAATACAGAGTATTTGTCTATCAGTGACATAGAGGCTTCGGTGGCCCTTCATATCTTAATGCGCGCTCTGAGGCCAGGAAATTTTACAGACTATTTGGTGATGCACAAGATCAAAACTATGGACGAGGTGATGGAAAGGGCTGAAAAATACATCAATTTAGAGGAGTACCAGAAAGCACAGGATAGTTTTGCCAAGAAAGTCTTATACACCACTGTCGTATTTTTAGTTTGTTTCTGTTTTGAAAGAAGGTCATGTGGACCATTGTCTCGTCCAAGTTATGGTAGTTTCCATTTTATTAATAAGAATCCTGAAAATTCCATGAGTTGCAGGGTTAATAGAAAAGCCGAATTAAGTGTTATACCCCCATGAGCTGGTCGTCTCAGACCGGTTTCCTTTAATCAAAGACCCCATGAGTGAGTCTAATCTTTTTCAGATTCAAAGAGTGCCTCATATCAGCATCAGGAATTCGACATCTCGATCTAAAACATGAGTTGTTAATACCATGAATTCGGCAAAACGGTCAAAAAATCCAAATCCGGATATAAGAATTCAGTATCCAAAGCTAAATACACCACTTATTTGACTAGCCATCAGATAAGGAGAGAAATGGGTAGAAGATGTTCTTGTACAAAATGAACACCACCCATGTATCTAGTATGGTCCCTTTTAGTCTTGAATGTAAAAGACTAATAAGTTAAATGGAAAACCATTCGCTGGCTAGAATAGGATTTCCATGGATCAACAATTGTATGGATACACAAAGACAAAACCAGCATCTCGAAGTCGGTAATCCGGTATGATCAGTGCAGCTGGATTGAATTGATGAAGTCACTTGAAACTCATGGCTCATATTCATAAACCATAACTTGGGGGGCTACTGTTATGGACCATGTAAACGGAACCGGTATGCCGGATTCAGATACCGGATTGGGACATTGAGAGGCCCAACCAGGTCGGATTCAGATACCGGATTGAGGCCGGATTGACGAGGTCCACTAGGCCCAGATGCCACCGCCGGATTGAGGCCGGATTGACGAGGTCCACTAGGCCCAGAGGCCACCGCCGGATTGAGGCCGAATTGACCAAAGGAACCGGATTCCAAATTGAGGCTAGGAGTAGCCCATTAAAGCTGAATCCGGATTGAGTTGGGAGGCACTATCCAAACAGGATACCAGATACGATACCTAGAGCGAGTCTTGAAGGATGGATTCGGATATGGTCTCAAGACCGTTATACCGGTATGAATTTGGACATGTGCACTAAGAAGCCTGAAGGAATCCCATTCACACCACTAGCATAGGATTCCATACACTTTAATACCAGCCATCATATCAGAGCCGTTTGGAGGAATCTTACCCGCCACATGAAAGCGGTCATCAATACGGACAACGCTGGTATGTGTATAAGATACCTGGTAAGCTAACAGGTATGAACTAACTCAACTCACACAAGCACACACACCACCCCCCAAAGCTGAAAACGACAAGAGAGTGTGTATCTTGGTATTCAAGGTGCTCATTTCGCGTCTGACATCAAGAGTGGGATTGCTGGATTCTTAGACCGAATTGTCTAAGTACTGTAATCCTACGACAGAACAGATTACTAATAACAAATGTGATAATCATATTTAAAAAAAATACCAATTGTAAAAAAAAAAAAACACTATTCCAATCCATCACATAAATAAATATAAGAAAGTTCAAAATGTTCAATTCTGATTTAAAATTTATTTATCATAATAAATTTGATAATGATATATAAAAATGTTAATTTATCCATAAAATAATTGAGGAATAATATCTCAGATAAAGAATGTGTTTGGTATGACAAGCTTATAGCTTATCCAGTAGTTTTTAGCTTATTTATTTGGTCAATAAGCTACTAGAGCTGTTTGGTGAACAAAAAATAAAAGAAGATTATAGCTTTCAAAAAGGAAGCTTATAGCTTTTGAAAGCTAGCTTTTAGAAAGCTACATCAGGTAGCTTTGAGAAAAAAATAAGAGTTTTCAATTAATCATATCTCAGTTTTACCCCTTTTTTTATTAAATTATATTATTATTTATTCTGCCCAAATTAATATTACCCCCCAAATTTTTTACTTTTTTCCCTCAAACCCAAAAACCTAGATCCCTTCTATATATTCAACATCCGTACGCACCACACCAAAACCACTCATAAAGAAATCCTATATTTAACTATTGGTTCAGGAGACATAAAGGTATGTGATATTTATTTCATCATTCATCATCAAATTTCTCTTTCACTTTTTTGTTATCCTCAATTTTTTATTTTTTATTTTTTGATTTTGTGAATTTGGTTCAGATTTGATTTGTGTGTGATTTTGTGATGGCGGTGTGTCCAATCAATAAGCTAAAAGTTTTGTCCTTCTTTCGTGTCATTGTTAATAAAGATACCGTGACATTTTTATAAAAATAATAAAAATGTTTAAAGTGCAGTAGTACTTAGTAATATTTATTATGAATGTTATAATTTTTTTATCATTATATCTATATGAATGAAGTATATGACTTTCTCTATAAGCTACTAGTGTAGTGTTATCGTCATTGAAACATGAATGTCAATGTTAATTATTATTCTACATGTTATGTACTTTCCAGTCATTTAACATGTTTAAATAGTTGCATGGCTAGTTTTGTCAAACAACTCTAGTTCAATAAGCTAGTTATACAGTTATAAGCTCACAGCTATAATCCCACAACTATAAGCTAGGTTCACAGCTATAAGCTTCAAGCTCACAGCTATAAGTTAGTTTTGTCAAACAGACCCAAAAAGTATTACATTTTTTATTTATACGAGGAAGTACAAAATCATTTAAATTGATTTTTTTAAGTATAGGGTTTAGTTTGAACTCCTACCATATTATATAATTATTTTTTGTTGTTGTTTAATAACCTTTACTTTATAATAAAAATTAATAATAATCTTTAATTTCAAGAAGATTATCTTATTAAGCTTCAGATAAAATAAAGATTTTTAGGATTCAATCTTAGATAAGATAATCATAAAAAAGAATAAAAATATTTAACTTGAGATAAGATAAATGTTTTTAGGATTCAATCTTATTATTAACTTAGATAAGATAATCGATGAAAAAGATAAAAATATTTAATTATGATTAATGCATGATAATAAATGTGATAATCATATTTAAAAAAATACTAATTGTATAAAAAAAAAAACTACTCCAATTCATCACATAAATAAATAAAGATCAAAATGTTCAATTCTGATTTAATATTTATTTATCATAATAAATTTGATAATCATATATAAAAATGTTAATTTATCTATAAAATAATTAAGAAATAATATCTCAGATAAAAAGTGTTACATTTTTTTTACATGAGGAAGTACAAAATTTATTAACAAGATCATTTAGATTATTTTTTTTTTAAGTATAAGGTTTAGTTTGAACTCCTACTTTTTTATATAATTATTTTTTGTCGTTATTTATTAATAATATTTACTTTATAATAAAAATAATAATAATTTTTTATTTAAAATATTTATTATAAAAAAAATTAAAATATCAGCAACCCTTATATTGCACGGGGTAAAAGCTAGTTGAAAAATAAATGATAGACCAACACTAACTATTCTTAATTAGAGATACCAATTTGACTATGGGACATTGGGACCAAGTCGAAATATACAATTGCCTATCTTCTCTTTTTTTTTCTTAAAAAAATGGCTTAAATACTGTTTTGGTCTTATATTTAAGTTTCAATTTGGTCCTTTAATTATTAAAAGAGTCAATTTAGTCATTTATTTTTATGAAGTTTGTCAATGTTGTCTTTCCGTCATAACACCGTTAGAATTAATGAGAATATTCCAGATTCTCATTGGAGATTCCTTCAAACAGTGCATGTGTTGGCAACGGATTTTGCAACGGATTTTACTACAGATTAGTGACGGAATTTTTTAAAAAATAATAAAAAATTCGAAAAATAATAAAAAATTCATTTTAAAAAAACTGTTAAATAATTTTAAAAAAATTCTGCAATTTTTTTTAATATTTTAAATATTTTTTAAAAATAATAAAATTTTCAGAAAAGTTTTAAATAATCAGAAAAATATTTTAAAAACGACTTTCGTTTTTTTTCATAAAAATCATTAAAATATTTTTTCACAGCTTATTTTAAATAATTTTTATGATTTTTTTATTATTTTTAAGAATTTTCTATTAATTTTTAGAATATTAAAAAACCAAAAATTAAATTTTCATAAATTTTAAAAATATTTAACTGATTTTTAAAAATTTTCTGAAAATTTTTATTGTTTTTTAAAAATATTTAAAATATTAAAAAAAAAATTGCAGAGTTTTTTAAAAAGTATTTTACATTTTTTTTTAAATATGATTTTTTCATTATTTTTGATTTTTTTTATATTTTAAAAAAATCCGTAGCAAAATTTGTCGCAAAATCCGTCGTCAACACATGCACTGTTTGAAAGAATCTCCGGTGAGAATCTGGAATATTTCGATTAATTCTAACGATGTTATGACGGAAGAGCAACATTTACAAACCTCATAAAAATAAAGGACTAAATTGACTTTTTTAATAGTTAAAATACCAAATTGAAACCTAAATATAAGATAAAGGAGCAAAACAATATTTAAACCTAAAAAAATTAGGAACCAATATTTTAACTTTATTTTATCCTTTTTGGTTTTGTTCTGAAATAAAGGCAGTTGGGAAGTAGATGGGAACGCAAGAATTAACGAAACAAAAGAATCTCATCTCATAAGCTACATCCAAAAGCATGCATATCTGGTTTTCTAGTTGATTCAAAGCAAGCTTCCGTGAAAGCAAGATCAATGAGGGTCGACGGAGGAAGAACAGAGGAGATGGTAGAGGAAGAACAAAGGACCGCGTTGGTCAGTCTGGCAGCGTTGATCGGCAGCCAAGGGCCATTGAGAAAAAAAAATTATGGGCCTTTATTCATAAAAAAATATTATTAAAAATAATTCATTTAAAACATGAAATTTTTTTATATTTAATCAATTAAAACAATAATAAAAATAATTATTATTAAAATAGAGCTGAAATAAAATAAAAAAGTTAATATATGTAATAAAAATCCTTTTTCATGTTACTCCCTCCGTCCCATAAAGTTAGTAAAAAACATGAAACTTTTTTGCCCCAAATCAAAGTTAAAATAGTGAATAAAAAAAATTGAAATTGTATTGTATATTCTATGATTGGTTAATTGAGGAAGTATGTATTAAATACTTGCTTTGGTAATTGGTTGATTTGGGGGGACAATGCATTAATAGCATGTTTCCTTATTTTTGTTGAATTTTCAAAAAATTGCTAACTTTTTGGGACGGAGGGAGTACTTCTTTTGTCCTTATATGTAAGAACATTTTGGTTGAACTAACATCCATTAAGAAAGTTGGTTAATTTAGTTAGTTGCATTGTAAATGTGAAACTTTGATATGTTTTTTTTTTTTCAAAACTACCTGTTATAAGCATTATTGAGAATCTAAAAAGTGTTGAATAAATAAGGATATTTGTGGAAAAAAGTACTTGATTATCATTGAAAATTGGTATAAGGTCTTAAAAATAGCGACAAAGTAAAATTCTCAAAATGTTGTTATATTTAGGGATGGAGAGAGTCAGTTATAAATTTATAAAATTAATTAGTTAACATATTTTTAAGTCAAATGAGCAAATGGAAAAAAACAAATTAAAATATTATGCTGAAAATCATTAATAATTGAAAGACAAAAAACATGTAACTATTAATTTTTTTTTTCAAAAAAGTACTATTAAAAAAATTATGGACCCCTAAAATTTTTGGCCCTCGGCAGTCGCCTCAATACCCTTGCCCAGGGCCAGCCCTGACGATGAGAGCAGCCACAGCATCATGTGGTGGGTGGAAGAAATGGATTTGAAAGAGAGCAAGGTTTCGTTTTTCTCTCAGTGGCTTCTTCTTTTTTCTCAGTGTAAATACAAAGAGTTGGTTTGAAACATACAATTAGAATAAGGGTTAAATTGGTAACTAAAAATAATTAAAAATTAAAAAACAGAAAAAAAAATTTACAAAGGACATTTGTCAAAATATTGTGAGTAAGTTATTTTATAAACATGCTTATGTAAGCTGTTTTATCATTTCTCTTGAAGAAATTGAACCAAACAGATGTTGCGATGAATAACAAATTCAAAGTTCATTCGAAATAGAAGCATAAATGTATGAAATTTAAAAAATATTCGTTATTTATTGTCTTAAGAGTAATGTATAAAAAACTTAAAAATATAAAATAATCTTGAAAAATTAAAAAATTAATTCTTAAATATTAAATACATCATTTTTAAGTTATTTTTCTATTTTAAGTTACTTATATTATATTTTATCCTTAGAATAATAAATGCAAAATAAAAAAAAATCAATAAAAAGGAGGCAAGAAAATACGTACTCCCTCCGTCCCTAATTATAAGACCCTCTTAACATTTTTATTTTGTCCATATTTATAAGGCCCTTTACCAATTTTCAATGAGCATTAATTATTTTTTTTCCACAAACACCCTTGTTTATTTAACACTTTTTAGATTCCCAATAATATTAATAGGGGTAATTTTGAAAATACATATCAAAAGTTCACATTTCAAATACAATTAACTAAATTATTTCACTTTTCTAATAGACTTGAAATCTCCCAAGAGGCCTTATAATTAGACATGGAGGTAGTAACACTTTAAGCCTTTAACCCTCATTTTCTCTCTCTAGTAATAAAGAAGGTCGCCTATCAAAAATAATACTCTCTTCGGTCCTATTTATAAGATCATTTTGGAGTTTTTCACTCCACCAAGGAGAGTGGATAAATTTGTTAGTGACATTGGAAATGTGAAAATTTGATATACTTTTCAAAATTATCTCTATAATTATTATTGTCACTCTAAAAAGTGTTGACTTTATAGGGGTGTTAGTGGAAATAAGTAATTAAATGCTATTTAAAATTAAAAAGATGTCTTATAAATAGGACCAAAATAAAAACCCCAAAAATGGTCTTATAAATATGACCGGAGGGAGTAGTAAAGAAAATGATTTAGCTAACAAGTGCCCTTAAGGTTATTAAGTATAATAAAAAAATCATAAGTCCACATTTATTACTTTCTGAAAAATATAAAAAATCATATTTTCCAATAACTTTTATCTATAATTATTTTCTTAACAAAGTATCTTAAAAACACTTGTAAGCATTTTCCTAAAGAAAAACCGACGTACTGGTAAGCTAAAATTAAAATTTGAGCACCAAACGTGAGTAAAGTCTAGTGATAAAGCCGCCCAAAACTGCTTCTGGAAAAATTAGAGGACATACTACTTTACAAAAAGAAATTATTTTGCCACCATCGTCCATAATATAAATTTTTCTAATTTTATTCCTTTATTAAAATTTATTTTCTTCTATTTAAAACATATCAGGTATGGATTGTCAACACCCCTCACAACGTCATTAGCAACCTTCACGATTTTGGGTTGTAAGTATCCCTTATGACTCAATCTTTAGATTTTGGTTTGTAAGTATCTCTCATGACTCAATTTTTTTTTTTTTTTTTGTGAACCCCTTATGACTCAATCTTTAAGTTTCATTAATAAGCGTTAGGCACGAGTCGTGGATATCCTTTATGACCTTAGATCGTGAGCCTTTCACGGTTCAAACTTTATGTTTTATTAAAATACATTAAAACAGATCATGAACTGGTCTCACAAAAAAATATGAAATAGTAATTAAAAAAAACTTAAAAAACTAAAAGACCAAAAGATTTAGAATAGACGGAAAACCCATGCTCAACAAAAAGATGAGCAAATATGATTCACTCTCCCACAGTTTCTTTGACCAAATTTTTATGGAATCCATCCTTACTTATAGCTCAGTCAGACCCGGTTCTAACCTAATTTGAGTCCTAGGGCGAAAAAAAAATTTGGGATCCCTAATTCACAAAAATAAAATTAGTAAAAGTAAATCAATTAAAAATTTAGTATATATATATGAATAATCAATTAAAACAATGACAAAAATCAATAATATAATTAATTATTAAAAAATTAGATTTGAAATAATATAAAAAGTTATTTAGTAAAGAGGTAATAAAATACCTTTTTCATGTTGGATTACAAAAGTAAAGTTCATTACTTGATATATTTTTAAATTAAGTGAGCAAATGAAAAAAACAAAGTAAAATATTATGCTAAAAATCATTGATAGTTAAAAGATAAAAAGAACTTGCAATTATTAAATTTTTTTCAAAAATAAATGTACCAATAAAAAAATTATGGACCCCTAAATTTTTTGGGCCCAGGGCGACCGCCCTTGTTGCTCTCCCTCAAGGACGGCCCTGACCTCAGTCCACATAATTTAATTACAAAGCCACCTGATTTAGAAAATACAATCATTCCAACCTTTATTAGAATGCTCTGTGAGTGATTGTCCAAGCTCAACAATTAACAACCGAAAATGCAGAAAGAAGCAACATCTTCGTAAGTCAAATATAGCAGCAGTTTAAAATCGTAGATGACTTTTCTACTGGTACGTATTCTTTGTCTATTCCATCTATCTCCAGAAACAAAAGTGGAAATTTTTGGACACAAGGGAACCACGTAGCGAACTATATTCTTATCTTATGCTGAAGTCGATAAAATGCAGCAAATGACAACCAATTAAAACAAGACTTGGTTCTGTTCTAAGATTCCTAGCAAGCTTTCCATGCCGCCCCTCATTATGGCTACACCAATAACTGCACGTGTTGAATAAGTTCAATAATACTATATTAGTATGTTATGTTTAGTCATGCACGTTTCTGTGATTCTGTATATGTCTCTTACTCTCTTTTTATGAATATGATTTATCAGTTATTTATAGGCTTATTTATATCAAGCCCCTGTAGTTTGCACCTGTTTTGTCAGACGCCCTTTAAATTTATTTTTCAACAAATATACACCTAAAGTTTGCTCCGGTAAGCCATATACCCCTGCATGTCATTTCCGGCCACCGGTGCTGACGTGAACCACCGGAGTAAGCAAGTGGTAAAAATAGGAACCTTGTAGTTCGAATCTTTTTTGTCAGATATCCCTATATATAACTTCAAAAATTCATATCTTTTAAACCGTAAGTCCAAAAATTACAAATTTTATGTCAAAACGATCGTATTGAGATATAGAATTTTAAAATGTAATTATTTTATTTTTATGGATAGTTTTGTAAAAAATTGTTTTTTGGGCAATTTTCTATACGAATTTTGAATTTATGAATTATTAAAAATAATTTATGAATTTGATTGCACTAGATTTTATTATAATTTGAGAATCATAAAAATTATGAATTTTGGCTTTTAAAAATAAATTGTAAAAAACTATAAAAAAAAAGCTATAAAAAAATTAAATTTAAAATCATCGGAGACTGACATAGTCAAAACTCATGATTTTTATGTTCCTCAAACTACTATAAAAACTAGTTCAATCTAATTCATAAATTATTTTTAATAATTCATAAATTCAAAATTCGTATAGAAAATTTCCCAAAAAATAATTTTTTATAAAACTATCCATAAAAGTAAAATAATTACATATTAAAATTTCATATTTCAATACTATCGTTTTCATATAAAATTTGTAATTTTTGGACTTACGGTTTAAAAGATATGAATTTTTGAAGTTATATACAGGGGTATCTGACAAAAAAGACTCAAACTAGAAGAGCTCCTATTTCTACCACTTGGTGACTCCGGTGGCCCACGTCAGCACCGGTGGCCGAAAATGACATGCAGGGGTATATGACTCACCGGAGCAAACTTTAGGGTATATTTGTTGAAAAATAAAGTTAAAGGGCGTCTGACAAAATAGATGCAAACTACAGGGGCACCTGACATAAATAAGCCTTATTTATATATTAAGAGGAAAAAAGGATTATACAATTATTTTTTTGTGTACACCAAGGGTATTCCCCAGCCGACAGCCGAAGACTAATCCCTCCGAGGCGTAGAGATCACCGAAGTGGAATTTGTCACTACCAATAAAACATTTTCCATGCCCACAGCAGGGATCGCTTAAAAAACCCAGCTATCTACCAAATGTGCTGAGCTTTGTTGGTAAAAGGATTATACAATATACTTCCTTTTTTAATCATAAATGTAATACCTTTTCAAAAGAAAAAAAATAGATCCTATTTATAAGACTTTATTCTAATTTTCAATAACATTTATTTACTTTTTTTTCCTTTAAAAATATTTTTATTAAATCAACACTTTTTAAAATTTCAATAACAATTACAAAAATAATTTTGAAAAAAATATAGGAAAAGTTTACATTTTCGATGCCACTATAAAACTTAACCTACCATTTTCTTGATGAAAGTAAATTTTTTCAAAAAGATATTATATTTAGGATCGGAAAAAATATACAACAGGATGGTAGTAAAAACTTAATACCATCAATCACTACACAGTCATTAAGCAAATAATTAGAAAAGTATATCTAATCTATGAGATCTTGCGCTGTCTTTGGAAATATTTGATAGATAGAGGCAAAACGCATTGCAACTTAAAAATAATTAGTCTTCTACTATTGGTTTAGAAAACTCCAGGTGCATACTGAAAGCAATTTTTTTGGGCATAAGATCTCTATGCACCAGATCAAATCAAGATAAATGCACCCTTATTTTTGACCAATTTTACTTCTGGGTTACTTCTGGATTTGTCATATACTCCTATTATCAATTCTGACCAATTTTGATGACATAATATCAGAATCCTAGTCAGACGCAGGAAGTTAGTCATGTGGTGCAGCGTGTCACACGAGCAAAGAGGATCTTCGCCCATGGGGCACCAGATGCTTAACTTCCTGCGTCTGATCCGAATTTCGATGTTACATGTCAGCAAAATTAGTGAGAATTGGTAATAGGGGCATCTGACAAACCTATAAGTAACTTCAGAGAGTTAGACATTGAAAAAAAAAAGAATAAGGGTATTTGGCAAAAGTATCCCAAACTTCAGGGACTTGTTACATAATTAAGCCTAATTTTTACACATTTTTTGGGTGCTTATTCTGAGACAAATGTGAAATACAATTCATTTGAATCTGTTCTTTGACTGAGAAAAACTTAATCCAGCTTTAGTGCCTAGTGCTACTGCGTGTATGAGTAACTTATATGACTACGAATTTAAGCTGTCGTTCTCTCAATAATCAAAGGTAAAATACCATTCAATGTTGCCCTTGGCAATGTCTATGGAAGGTGAATGGAAGCTGTCATAGGGAATTTTTAGCAGCATAGTAAGCTTTATCTTTTAGAAAAGTAATAAAGTGCAATAGCATTCACTTTGACCTGAACTTGCCTTCCAAAGTGGGATACAAATATACAATGTAGTATATGTATGTATATTGCGTATGCCAATTTGCTTTGATAACTATAGATACTTTCTTGACTCTTTTTAAGTCTTGCATATATATGCCTAGAGTTGAGTTTTCTTCTTTTAGAATTGCCATGTCCACTTCTAATAGCACTAGTGAAGATAATAATGAACTTAGAAGAGGACCTTGGATTCTTGAAGAGGATAATCTGCTTGTTCAATACATTGCTGATCATGGTGAAGGGAAATGGAATTTGCTTGCTAGACTTTCAGGTAACAGAACAAGCCAATTATAAATGATTACTTAATTGGTTGGTTGATCATACAAGAACAAGATTGTGCACTTTTTTTCCACCATTATTTTTTTTTATGCTAATTCTGATTAGTTTCCTTTCTCTTTTCTGATACAGGTTTAAAGAGAACAGGAAAAAGTTGCAGATTAAGGTGGCTAAATTATCTAAAACCTGATGTAAAGAGAGGAAATTTAACCCTTGAAGAGCAGCTTTTAATTCTTGAACTCCACTCAAGGTGGGGAAACAGGTACTTCCCCCATTATTATTTCAACTCTTCAGCTATACTAAGACTTGAAATCTTAAGGTTTTAAATCACAGACAGTGCAATTGTGCACGAAATATTGCACAGTTTGGGCGCAATCGCATCATGACCGCATTTAATTGCATTAAACACAACATATATAACTTTAACCACGATTGTAACCACATACAGTTTTGAAGTTAGAGAACCTATGCTAATTGCTAGCCACTTCAAAAATATTATCCTCCTTTGAATTTTATTTCTATTTTATGATTGAAGGTGGTCAAAAATTGCACAACATTTGCCTGGTAGAACAGATAATGAAATCAAGAACTATTGGAGGACTAGGATTCAGAAACAAGCAAGACAGTTGAAAATTGAAACATATAGCACACAATTTCAAGAACTTGTTAGGCATTTCTGGATACCAAAATTGCTTCAGAAAGTGAAAGAATCATCTTCTTCTTCAATCATGTCAAGCCAAAACCAATCAATTCCTCTGCCTCTTGATAATGTTTCTCAGTATGGGACAATACCAACACAAATCTCTTGGCAGGAGCCTTGTATAAATGAAGTAGCATGTCCTAGTTATTTGGTTCAACATGAGCAGAACTCAGATTCTGATCACAACGGTGATGGTTCATGCATCTCATTTTCTGAATCACCGGATATCTCAAAAGTGCCTAACCTTTTGGGATACACAACCAATCAATTTGATGGCTTAGATACTAATGACTTTGGCACCTTCAATTATGATGGCTATCATGTAAATAACAATGCCTGTGAAATGGACAGCTTCAACATGGCAGCTACAATTGGTGAATGCCAAATGGAAGAAGAAACTTTGGTAAACAAAGATTTTGCATGTAGCACGTGGAACATGGGTGAATTATGGTAATTTTTGGTGTCCCAAGTATCCAGATGCGAGTACAATGACTAATACTTTAGATACGATTCACTCTTTTCGGGGATGACCTCCCAATTATATTCCCAAGAATTGAGGATCAAACCCCAACCATGATACAGTCTCATATCAATTGAGTCAATTTCGATTGGTAATTATGATAATTTAATAATATACAAAATAAGAATTTTGAGTTTGTTTTTTAATAAACCAAACACTATCTTTTATGATATTACTTTGGTTATTAGATGATCAATTGTTGATTAGCTACCAAAATATAATAGATATAATTGCTTTACTGTGCATCTTTCTCCTGAATTCCTCTGTTCTGATCTATTGAGTATTTAGATTTTTTTTCTTTTTTAAACTAAATATATATAAGGATGAACTAGTTTTATAAGTGCACACTGTATATATGAAGATGAGTCCAAAGAAAATAATACAACATGTATATTTCTGAAAATAAAGTAGGAAAGTTACAACCAAACATGGGTTGGAACGAATGGTCTCGCTTAAGCAAAGTGTTGGGTTCGATTTTGTGGATTCAAAAAATTCATGTTGGGAGATTCACCCTCCATAAGCATGCATGTGATCCAGGTCGAATCCGAATATAGGTAATACTTAAGAAACTGGATGGACAAAAAAAATTAATACAGTTACATAATGTCCATAATTGCACGACACGCCCAATTCCAGCGAAGGTGGCAGCACGACCAGTCCAATTCCACAATCCTAGTTCAATAGTACAAGTTATCTACTCTAGGAATACATCCATTTATAAAGGTTTGATTTAAATAAGTTTTTATATCCAAGTAAAGATTGGAACCTATTGGGCACTGAGCATTAATTCATTGGAAGTAAGGCTGACATTATAGTTATCTCTCAAAATACTCTCTCCGTTTCATGTGTAGTATGTTTTAAGGTTATGCACGAATTTTAAGAAATAGTTAAATGATATAAGGATTTGTTGTATTTTGACTATAATGCCCTTGTATAATTATTATTGAAGAGAGAGAAAAGTATTGGAAGTGAAAAAAATAGTGTAATAAATAAAGGTGTGTTTGGAAAAATAACATTAATTATGTATTGAGTTTATAAAATAACAAGACTTATGAACCATAGTACAAATGTTAAAAAAACACTACATATAAAAGAGATAGAGTATTACAAAAAAAGGGTAGCCAAAATTCGTCAATAGGAGTTGGGGAAATTCAAAAGATAAGAACTTTACTTGGTTACAACTTCCAAGCGTAGTGTTTCTTTATTAGTAGTAAACTCCCTCAGTTCCAATTTAATTATCACTTTTCATTATTCAATAATTTTACTGTAATATCTTCAAAGTACATTAATTATCACTCATTTAACATATTTTAACACATTAAATGCTAGATTAAAGTTGAAAAAAATTAATTGATACACCCTCGAATTCTTAAAGCGACAAATAATTTAGAACAAGTTTAAAAGGTTAAAGTGACAGATAAAGTGGCACGGAGAGAGTACTACCTCTGTTTTTATTTATTTTATATGAATGAAGGGATTAATTTTTAATTTTTGGTAGCAAACCTAGCTAGTTGGAGATCTAGATATAATAAGAGTTTGCTCAACTCTAAAAAGGGAGTTGTTTAACGGGGATTTCGTTCAAGGCGGGTCGAATTGAGGATGAGTGCGTGGAGTGTGGGTAACAACTGGTTATGTGGTAATTTTGTAACGGAGTTGATTATTTTTGTTTGTTTTGGGTTATCCTGACAAATAAGTAAATGGTTTGCGATAAGGGTGTAAGTGATCCGGTCCCGGACCGCAAGACCGGTCGGATCGGACCGGACCGGACCGAAAAATATGGTCCGATCTTATCTCGTGGTCCGATCCGATCTTAATATTTCTGGACCGTTCTACTGTGGTCCGATCCACGGTCTCGCAAATTTTGAGACCACAAAGACCGGACCGAACCGATAGTTCAAATATTAAAAAAAAGAAAAACACACACATAGCCTCATAGCCACTCAAAGTTCAAAGACTCTTCAAACACAAGCACCTCCCCATTTCCCAAGTTCAAAGACTCGGACTCCTAGTGCAAATTGGGCCATTGGATACGTTGTCCTCAAAGAACTTTTCTTTTCCCTCGTTGAATGAAAAGATACCTAGAAAAAGTGCTAACTTTGGGTTACGGAAGACTACTAGTTTCCACACAGGCTCACTATCAAACCGAGTGTGCCCTTCTATTTAGGCTTTTTACACCAGCTTAAGACACAAGATGTGGACCCTGTGTAATCTCACATGTTTAATCTTTCACCATCAACGGGTAAAAGTGGGTATTCGGGGCAAAGATTTTGACATTGTTCCTTTCTCCTTCGAATCCCTCTAATCTCACATGTTTAATCTCTTGGTGATTTTCTCTTTTCTTTTCTTTCGAACAACTTTTCTTCTTTCCAGGAATCATAAGGTTGCTCCATCATCTCCTTCATTTTTACACACCCATGGCCTTGTGAACTTCGAAAGTGACTATTTATAGCCATGAAAAAGTGCATTTAATGTTAATGTGACCACGTCCTTGTTCCCAATGGAGTATCACCATCAATTACTGTCACTCTGATCTTCTCGATTTCCACGTTAATACCTTTTCGACACCGACCTCATTCTGAGTTTTCTGTTTGTCGACACACGTTCACGTCCCTTGAAGTCACTTTTAAGTGATTCACATAAGTTAACTTCCGTTGACATCACTTATGCATTCGACATTCTCCTGTTTATTGACACACGTTCATGTCCATCGAAGTCACTTTTAAGAAATTTGCCTAAATTCACTTCCATCGACATCACTTATGCATTCGACATTCTCCATTTCTGTCGATTTTGACTTCCAGTCAACAGAAGCAAATAATGTATTCCATCCAAAATTTTGCTTGGTACCATTCCTCACAAGTCTTTTATTTTTCAAGTTTTTCTCATCCTTCTTTTAATTCCCATAAAACACCCTAAAATTTAGAATGAACATCCACTAAATGTAATACTCTCAAAGTAGCTGAAAAATTCAATAGAACGAATTGCCGAATAGCACTTGGCCAATAAAGTCCAAAGAGTTAATGAGTGCACAAATAAAGGATGATTGCGGTTGCCCTATGCCGACCATAAGATGCACATGGAATACCAACAAATTAAGTCCTACTATGTATTGTTCAGTCAACATGAATAAGACGAGCTAAACAATTAAGTTTGCTGAGCTAATAAATTAAGGTTTATAATCAATATTTGAATTAGGGATGGGAGAATGTGCAAGGTTTATTATTATTATTTTTTTTTGTAAAAAATGTGCAAGGTTTAATTAGGATTGCAGAATACTCGTTTTTATATCATATTTTTTAAATGTGCCGAAACTTCTTTTCATACTTATGTGAGTAGTAATTTTAATATCAGTCTCCATATTTACTAGATAATCCAATCTAACATATCCAAATTCAATTTTAATGCATCCAACATAGATTTTTTTCAATGGGTTGAAGACTTGAAGGATCCTTTATACTCTTCATCAATTACCCGTTAATCCAATCTAACATATCCGCGCAATATACCACAAAAAAACGGGCAAATTGCGACGGTTTATGGGGGTATATTTGCGGCGGTTCTCTAACTCACGCAGAACTGACCGTCGGGAATCATATTTTGCAACGGTTATGACAACGGCTGTAGGATTTTGACGCAAAATTTGCGGCGGTTCAAAACCCCCCGCAAATTGCAAATATGAAATTCCATTAAAAACATTTACGACAGTTATAACCGTCGCAAGATGCCTCTCTATATTATTAAAACAATTGCGACAGTTTATAACCGCCGCAAGATGCCTCTTTATATTATGGAAACAATTGCGATAGTTTATAACCGCCGCAAGATGCCTCTTTATATTATGGAAACAATTGCGACAGTTTTAACCGCCGCAAAATGCTCATTTCTATTTTATAAAAGTAATTGACTGTTCTTAACCGCCGCAAGTAAGTATACATTTGCGACAGTAAAACCATAAATTAAAGAATGTTTGAGTCAACAAAAAAATGGACTAGAATATGATGTTCTACTCGAATTGGAAAGGTTGCTAAGCTCATCTGGTAAACTACCAGAGAAGTTATTACCATTCAGGAGCTTGCATCAAAACATTAACACATCAGACCTAAATACAAAGGCCTTTCATAAAAAGAAGATTCCATTTCCACCAGTCGTAATGTTGTTTTTTTACTGTCTTCGCGAAATCTCTCTAAGGCCTCATTAGCAGCTGCTGCTATCTCAGTTTGAAGAGTTGGAAAGCGCTTCAATTCCTGCACCATTGTAAAATTAACCAAAAGCATGTTTCATCTTGAGCGTAAAAAACCATTGCTGGGTTATTTTTAATTTTATATTTTCCTTTTCAACTCAAACCTGGGTTTCTGCAATTGACTTTCTCACTAGTTCCTTCAGTAGAAGTGAACCTGCCAAAAATAGCATACAAAAGTCAACATTAAAGTCGGTCTCAGAGATAGTATAAAACAAGGTCAATTGTACAACCACCAAGCCTTTCCCACGAGGTGGGGTCAACTAAATGTATCAAATAATAACGTAACAAATCCAATATAAGAAATAACAAAAAACTTCTCAGAAGTACTATATGATGAAATATAAGAAAGGTCAAGACAAATCCATCTCAGAAGTACTATATGATGAAAACATGAAGAATGCATAGAAAAGGCCAATTATCAATGTCCAATTAAAACAAATTGGAGTATATAGTAAACGAGTGTAAAAAGGAAGTAAGTCAAGTAGCATTAAAAAGAAGAAAAGTAAATCTCTACAAAATGCAATGATAAAGTATGCGTGGAAAAAACTAAAACATAACATTTTAGTGGTAAGACATACGGTTATCTTTTAAAATAGTAAATACCATCATACCAATAGAGGATCAACTTGGACATCTAATTGAGATATATGAGATTGCCGCTTAAATTTGAAATAAACTGAACAAATATAACAAAGCACAGAGATAAATTTTGAGTACCCAAGTAACATCTATTGAGTTGCACTACTGTGGCAACACAATAGTAGAATAAATAGAAACCTTCGAGAGAAGCTTTGCAAGATATTCTGAGCCCATTCTGCAGGCTAAGTGCGTATAAATTGTATGATCAAATCGGTACCTGAATTTGCCCGAGCAATCCTGCATCAAGTAAATGGGATAAATTCACATTCAGAAAAGCCAGTA
The DNA here is from genome assembly GCA_037953625.1 of Crotalaria pallida. Taxonomy (NCBI): domain Eukaryota; kingdom Viridiplantae; phylum Streptophyta; class Magnoliopsida; order Fabales; family Fabaceae; genus Crotalaria; species Crotalaria pallida. Next base: position 98,112,528 of record CM075655.1, read on the forward strand.
GCATTTAAATTGTAATCCAAGAAACACATGAAGAGAATGCTGACAGCATAACTTATGAGCATATAGCTATTTACCAGTTTTGGTTTCTTCTTTCTAAGGAATCAGCAATCATAGGAACATCAGGTGGTAAAATGACACAAAACAAAGAAAATAGCCTAAATACAATATATATACATAAAACAAAGAAGCGGCCATGTCATACCTGTGGCTGGATGCACCATGCTGGCAGCTGCACCAAATGCAAGGTTCTTTTGCTCTGTGTTTGGTAAGGATCCACCAACCAGTATATAAGACCATTCCTACATAAATTTATAGACGAAACAAATCCATTTAAGCAATCAAAATTCAGATTCAGATGCAAGATATGCCTAGATGCACTAAAAGGGCTATTACATGTCATATTATTATCTCATAATAGTGATATTACAGCTCAAAGGATAGCTGAAACTTGAGGATAACAGATACTGTTATCAAATGAAAGATAGGATTTGAACTCCACAACTGTTCTCTTTTACAGTACAGGATTTCGGTGAAAACAAACAAGGTATTTGGCAATAATAAAGCATAAACTTCATGGCTAGTAGAGAAATAACAAAAATAAATATCACTAATCAAAAACCAATCCGAGCATTTCCACTGACTTTACCTCTTCATAAGTTTTTTGTAATTCTACTCCCCATTGAGTTCAATCTTGAAAAGAGCTTTTTCTTCAATAAATCAAAAGGCATAACATCTTTTAGTAGTCTCTGTAATCCATGAAAACCATCAGGTTTGGATCATAAGGATTGTTTTCCACCTAAAATTGAAACAGAGAATGTCATTAACTCATTATTACTAGCTATCACATTTTATATATTTCATATTAATTAATTAAAAAAGTAATCAAGGTATACGGTCAAAAGGAAGGCAGAAAACACACTGCTTACAGTACAAGACCATTGCTAACACACTGTTTGGCTTGTTATCACAGACAACAGATCTAGATCGCTACTTACAAAAGACTCTATCACTTCAATGTTGTCTGTCATTGTATTTTTCTCTTCCAGCTTTGAATCTTGCATACTATCTGAGAATGCTTCGCTATGATTATAATTAGGGGAAGAATATGCTAGGGCTCTAAAATTTCTGATAATGAGAGCGGAATATATTTCTGCAAACTTGTCAATCAAACTCTAAGAGGAATATGGTTAATCAGTATTTCTAACTCTCATCTATTATAGTTTAGGCTCATAATCATAGTCACTAACATTGGTTTGAATAACACACTAGTTAGAAATTAACACATGTAACTCTGAGAATGATTGTGCAATTATTACAAATCATCATAAAACTATCCTGGCAAACATAATATGAAATAGTTCTAATACCTGTGACAAGAAAAGTGAGTCAATTGGAATTACTAGGATGTGCAGCATGAAAACTTTGAAGAAAGAATAGAATCAATATAATATTTTAGTTAAAGCTATAAAATTGACTACAAATATGAGTATAATTATGATAATAATATAAGATCTTGATAAAAGCAGAGCAAAAGGGGAGTCAAAATTCTGTACTAGTAGGCTAAAACTTTAACTTTGAGTGGCTTCAAAGTACAATAATAATCTTATGTTAAGCATGTGTTTGTAAGAAATTCGTAAGGTGGCACCTATGCCAGCTGAAAACATGTTATTTCCAATCATTTTTCTCCTTCTAAATTTTGGACACTGCCATTAACCAGAAAATCCATTAGCATAGACTAAACAGAAGCTATATGAATTATGAAAATTAATTTGGAATTGATATCCAAACTTTTAGTACTCAAAGAAATGCATCTGCCGTCAGAAATTCCAAGGAGTTGCTTGGTTTCATAAACATACAAAAAGACACAAGTTAATTTAATGTAGCGAAAATGATTTCTCATCTTTGGGATAGCAATACAAAAGCTCACACATCCAAGTAATAAGTAACAGCCAACACACCTAGTAGCTGATAAAATGTTCTGCAACAATAACCTATAAAAGAAAGTAGCATGGCTATTCAAAACTGCATTATATACCTGATTAAGCAAGTCATGCTGAGATGCCTGCAACGTCTTGGCTAAAGGAAGAAAACATCTCCAGATAAAGGATTGCAATCCTGGAGACAGAACATTGAGGTATTTCAAACATTGAAGAATTTTTTCAAAAAGGTTGTGTGCAAGATTTAATACCTTCGAATAAATGGAGAGAATTGAGAAGTTAAAAGCTATTTTCTCACTCCTTGCTGCAAAATGAACAGATATTAGGGATTAGGGATTCCAACTTTTGGGATTAGGGTTTCTAGGTAGCAATTATATGTGAGAGCTTGAACATAGCTCACAGAGATTCGAGTGATTGAAAAGAGAATGAATTAAAATGATTGAAAATAGCTCTGATTAGGGATTCGAGCTAAGAAGCGATTGAGAGAATGGAGATTGAGATTGTAATATTACCTTCGATAAATAGAAATGAGTGAAGCGGTTGTGAGAGAATGAGAGTGAGAACACCAAGGGAGAGAGAATGGAACGAGCGAGAATGAGAGTGACGGTGTGAGCAGACTAAGGGGAGAGAGAAAGGAACGAGCGAGAGTGATGAAACAAGGAGTGCAGCTTGCACGTGTCAACCTTGCAAGTTGCGGCTGTTATCAAACTTACGCAAATTTGCCGTTTCAATTAAACACCGACAACGGTTCATGTAACTGTCGCAAATAATCCGTCGCAAAACACTCTTTTTCTTGTGGTAATAATCCAAATTCAATTTTAATGAATCCAGCATGGGCTTTTTTAATGAGTTGAAGTCTTGAAGTATCATTTGTACTCTTCGTAGTTATATATATATATATATATATATATATATATATATATATTCTGCTTATAAAAAAATAAATCCAACATAAAACATACATAAGAAACTAAACCTAACAAATTGAAGGATTGAAAGGTCAAACTATTTCTCATTGTAAGATATCAAAATCAATGTGAATTAAGCATGGTTTTGAAAACCGGATCGGACCGACCGGTTCAATCGGAAAACCAGTGAACCGGTGGAGGTGCCGATCCGGAGTAAGTCAGAAACCGTCCTGCAAAAAATCGGAATTGAACCTGCTGAACCAATATTAAACCGCCAAAACCGGTGGAAAATTAGACAATAATAAAGAATGGTGATTATATTGCTTTTGCTAGAAAATTAGACAATGAATATAAAAATAGTGAAGTATCTAGCTTAAAGAATAGAGATGCAATATACAATCTTTAAGATTTTTCATTGATTTTTTACTTTAATATGGGACAAAAAATTTTGCATTTTTTACCAAGATAATGAGACGGATGGAGTAATAAGTATGAGTGTTTAGATCCAAATCAATTCAAAGAAAAATCGCAAACTGATCTGAAAAAAACCAAAAACCAAAAAAAATAAAAAAAAGGAATTTGTTTGGATGCTTTTGGATTGATTATTGAAAAACCGATTGGTTCATTTTGGTTTTTGATTTTAGTTCTAAAAATCGATTCGGATCGAACTGGACGGCTAGATATAAATATATACACATAAAACACATTGGATTGAGCTTAATACTCACGCACGTACTGCACATATGTACAGTGATATCTTAGTTTGTGCTAATTAGGAATACCAACAACAATGACAGTTGTTTTTATGCATATATGTTTATGACTTGTAGTAAAAAATATATATTCACGACCAAATAATTAATTTTTATAAAAATTACATAAAAATTTTAATTAAATTAAAATCGAACCGAACCGAACTAAAACCACATGTTTTTTTTTATATATATTGGATTTGATGATGTAATTGGACCGAACCAAATCAAACGGCATGTATATTTTATACTTGAATCAAATGACTTTTTGTCTCAAAACCAACTACGAACACCCCTAATAAGGTTCTATTTGGGATGATTGAATTTAAATTTTTGAAAGAAACCCTCTCTTTTATAATCAATGGTATTCTAAGTTAAAAAAACTAAAAACTAGTACGTCGTTATTAAGGCTACATCTCAAACTTTCAATATGTTTCCTTCAATGAAGTCTACCGCACCAAGCAAATTGCAACTTTTGACCCTACAGAGAAATTGAGCTCTAACACTCGTATCATGTTAAGATTTTATCTCAAAACTAATTGATAATTAAAGGAATAACTCAACATATATTTAAACCATACCACATATTATGAGGCAAGCGATGTGGAACTTCCAACAATCATTCCAAGAAAAGAAGTTGTTTATGGGGAAAAAATGACAAAGGTCCAAGAAAACTATGTCTTTCGAATGATATGTGTAAAGTGGTGGGTTCGGACAAGTTTTTATGGTAATTAATTTTGTTCTTTTTCAAGTGGTGGTAATTTCTAAGGTATCAATGCAAAGAGTATAAAGGAGTTGGAAAATAAAAGATATGGAAAAGTAAATGGCTTGGAAATTAAATTGTATGAAAGCAAATGTTTGACAGGAAAGTAAATGGTTAAAATTTAAAGAAATTGAAAAATAAAGTGCTGAAAAAGTAAAGACAATAAAAAGTAAGTTTTTTTGTCCGCGTAAGACAGCCCAGTTGGTGGCTGCAGGGACACTTAGGATTTTCCCATCCCCAGGTCATGGGTTCTAGTCCCAGACCTCTCATGTAAACCAAAAAAAAAAAAAGTAAGTTTTGCATTAAATTGAAAGTGGAATGTTAACTTGGTAATTTTCTTTGACGATATGAGTAATCAAGTAACAACCTTTTTTTACATTGCACAAACATATATATATATATATATTTATATATATATAGCTTCCCAATGTTAACATGTGTCCATCTAAATAAATACCCCATTTGACACTTGATTTATTTGAAAATAAATAATTACTACAAGTAACTTTCTTGCTTCATATGCTATTCCTTTGAACTTCCACATATTCCAACTTCTAATTGATCCTCGACATATTATAACTAGTTGTCCAAGTAGACAATGTGTGACCAAGCTCTATGTAAAATTGAAGTACATATCATAAAAGCCTTAAAATCAAAATCTTGCCATTTGTCCAAATATTATGTACTTGTATTTTGTGGAAGGCATGTAGAGTAATTAAAGTCTATGATTGAAGCTTTGATCTCTTGTGACATGCTTTTTTAAATTCAACACATCTTAGATAAGAAGTGTGCATGTGGCTTCAAAACAACACAACATAACTTTATGAAATATCATTTTTTTTTTTTTGGGTGTGTGTGACTTTACATAAGAATTGTGCCCAAACAATTGCCATTTGTTGGAAATGTTGGAAATAATGGCATTCTTAAGGAAACTTTTATTTTTCATGCATTTTTAATTCTTAGCCGTTATACGTTTAATGAGCCATTAATGTGTCATTAGTTAGTTGTTACTTTTTGGTAGTTATTTAAAATAATGCCGTAATAATTTAGCCGTTATTTGAAATAATGACGTATTGATTCGACCCTTTTTTTGGAATAATGACATATTAATTTGGCTGTTTCAAAACCGTTTTCTAGAGTTTATGGCTTTTTAATTGGCGCATTATGTTTTGGTCGTTAAAGACTTTTGCCTTGGGCTATATAAGGGTCTTTGTTAAGACCAAGTGGTTTTCATAGAGAGAACATAGAGCAAAAGCCCATTCCTAGTCTTCCATTCATCCTTCCTTTCTCTAGGTTGAGCAACCTAATTTTGTAAGAATCCAAGTTCTTTGCCTTGAGTGCACAAGTTAGGGAACTTGTGTGCTAACCTTGGGAACAAGACCCGATGGATATAGTTGCACCACGGGTATCCGGAAATATTGTTTTTAAGGCAGTGGTATTTTTCCATGACACAACGATATTCAACTCTCTTTTTCCCAATAATTTAAAAACAAGATTGTGTTGATATGATGACTCTTCTTTCAAACAAAGTCACTCTGCCTTATTTTACCAAAATTGAACCACTTGATGGAACGAACTACAAGTGTTGGTTTAAGAAGCTTATCCTCTCCTTCGAGCAACTAGAGGCCGATTTCGTTCTTGTCACTAACCCCCCTACTAATCTAGAAACCATACATCCAACCACTAAAGATGTCACTAGCAAGTGACTGCAATTTCAGATGGTGGAGGACAAACAAATCAGTGCTGTTGTTGAGGAAGTGAATCTGGTGAGAAATGTCACAGAATGGATCCTTGACACTAGAGCAACGAGACATATATGTGCAAATAGAGAATTGTTCCAAGAGTTTGAGGAAGCAACAGATGGCGACATTGTCTACATGGGTAATTTTGCTACTGCTGGAGTGTGCGGTAAAGGAAAAATTCTACTCAATTTAACTTCTGGAAAGTCTTTAACTTTGAACAATGTCTTTTATGTGTCATCTATGCGTATGAATTTAGTTTCTGGTGCACTGCTAAATAAGGCTGGTTTGAAAATTGTTCTAGAGGCTGATAAAATTGTAATAACCAAAAATGGTGTTTTCTGGGAAAGGGGTATCTGAATGGTGGATTATTTGTACCGAACTCCTCTAATACTAATAATATTTCCACTTCTGCTTATTTAGCTGAGTCTTTTGATTTTTGGCATAGTAGATTAGGACATTTGAATTTTGGTTCTATACAAAAATTGAGAAATATGGGTCTGTTGCCCACTTTATCTGAAAGGGAAAATTTCAAATGTCAAATTTGTGTAGAGGCTAAATACTTTAAGAAATCGTTTAAATCTGTAATTGCTAGGCAAACCGAACTTTTAAAATTAGTGCATTCCGATTTGGCAGATTTTAAAAGTTTGGAAAGTCGGGGTGGAAAAAGATATTTTATAACATTTGTAGACGATTTCTCAAGGTACACAAAAATCTACCTTTTAAGATCAAAAGATGAGGCTGAGTCAATATTTTTGAAATATAAGGCAGAAGTAGAAAATCAGTTAAATCAGAAAATAAAGAGACTTAGAATTGATAGAGGAGGAGAATATTGTACAAAAAGTCTTTGAGACTTTTATGAGAAAAATGGTATTATACATGTATTCTCTGCCCCTTATACCCCTGAACAGAATGACATTGCCGAAAGGAAAAATAGAACTTTGAAAAATATGATGAATGCTATGTTGCTGTCTTCTGGAATGCCTGATAATTTTTGGGGTGAAGCTGTTTTAACAGCATGTTATGTTTTGAATAAGGTACCTCATAAAGCTTTAGATAAAACACCCTATGAAATGTGGAAAGGTTTTGCACCTAATATGAAAATTTTGAAAACATGGGGTTGTTTAGCTAAAGTTGGGCTACCTGATTTCAAAAGGACTAACATTGGTGCCAAAACCATAGAAGTTGTTTTTATTGGTTATGTTCTTAATAGTGCTACTTACAGATTTTTGTCTCTTAGTGATCGTTCAGTCACAGAATCTAGGGATGCTGAATTCTTTGAAGGTATATTCCCTTATAAACAAAAATTGATTTCTCAACTTGGTAGTTCTACTCCCCAAGGTACTTCTGATGCATCTTTAAACTTGAGTGTTTCTCCTGTTATGCATGCTTCTAGTTCAATTATTATTGATAAAAATGTTGTGACGGATGAACCTAGAAGGAGTAAGAGAAAAAGATCAGAAACTAGTTTTGGTCCTGATTTTATCACTGCTTTCTTAACTGAAAATTTTGATGTTGATCTTCTGTCTGAAGAAATTGTTTTTGCTTATATCTTAGAAGAAGATCCCAAAACTTATTCTGAAGCGATAAAATCAGTAGACTCTAGTTTCTGGAAAGATGCTATAAAAAGTGAGTTAAATTCTATTTTGAGTAATCATACTTGGGAGTTGGTGGAGCTTCCCAAAGGTTGTAAACCCATTGGTAGTAAATGGATTTTCAAAAGAAAAATGAGACCTGATGGCTCCATAGTAAAGTTCAAAGCTCGACTGGTGATTAGAGGTTTTACTCAAAAGAAATGTGTAGAATATTTTGATACTTATTCACCAGTCACTTGAATTTCAACTGTGCGTGCTTTAATTGATTTGACTACCACACAAAATTTGATTATACATCAAATGGCTGGATGTAAAAACTGCTTTTTTAAATGGCGATTTAGATGAATAAATTTATACGGAACAATCCGAGGGTTGTGTTTTGCCTGGGAAGGAAAATCTGGTTTGTAAACTCAAAAAAATCTTTGTATGGTTTGAAGCAAGCACCAGTGGTATGAAAAATTCAATAATACTTTGCTGGAATAAGGTTTTTCAGTTAATACCTCTGATACATGAGTGTATGCAAAGATGTTTGACTCTGAATGCGTCTTAATATGCCTATATGTAGATGATATGCTAATTTTTGGTATGCATTTAGACGTGATAAATGAAACCAAAAGATTTTTGAGTTCAAAGTTTGAGATGAAAGATTTTGGAGAAGCTGATGTGATTCTTGGAATTAAGATCAACAGAACTGAGAATGGAATTTCCCTATATCAATCTCATTATGTTGAAAAAATATTAAAGAAATTCAATAGTTTTGATGTTACGCGCCCGTAAGAACTCCATTTTATTCTAGCTTTCATTTGAAGAAAAATAGTAGTGATATAAGTGTGTCTCAATCTGAATATGCAAGAATTATTGGGAGTTTGATGTTTCTTATGAACTGTACTAGACCTGATATTGCATATGATGTTAGCAGATTGAGTCGTTACACTCATAATCCTAGTGGAGAACATTGGATTGCCTTACGACGTCTTTTAAAATATTTAAAAGGAACTATTGATTGGAGTTTGCATTTTACCAAGTTTCCTTCCGTTTTAGAAGGATATTGTGATGCAAACTGGATATCTGACAATGATGAGGTGAGTTCCACTAGTGGTTTTGTGTTTACCCTAGGTGGAGGAGCCATTTCTTGGAAATTAATTAAACAAACTTGTATAGCACGCTTAACTATGGAATCAGAATTCATAGCTTTGGAGCTGACAGGATAAGAAGCTGAATGGCTTAGGAGTCTCATGGCAGACATACCTTTGCGGGGGAAAGCTACACCGGTTTCACTGCATTGTGACTCAAGCAGCGATTGGAGTTGCAAATAATAACACTTATAATGGAAAGAAGAGACACATTCGTATCAAACATGGTAGTGTTAGGCAGTTAATAGAAAATGTAATTACTCTTGATTATGTAAAGAGTGAAAAGAATTTAGTTGATCCCTTAACCAAGGGATTACCCAGGAAAGTTGTCCTGGACTCCCCGAGGGGAATGGGTCTTACGCCCTGAGAGGAGGAAAATGTGGTGGATACCTATGGGTCAAACGAAGCTACATGAGTACTCTAATGCATTACATGCTCATCCCCATGACACATGATAATGTTTGATGTAATAGATACATAGCCCTAGTGTTTGGGTGGTGCTTTAATAATTGGCACTTGATGTACCTATTAATAAAATTTGGAATACAAAGCTCGTTAAATCGAGTGGTGTTATAGAGACTCACTTGATGTATATGTTAAAGCTATTGAAGGTACATATCCTATTAAATTGGGTGGTGCTATAGAGACGCACTTGATGTATCTGTTAAAGTTATCAAAGATATATAGCCTGTTAAATGAGTGGTGCTATAGAGACGCACTTGATGTATCTGTTAAAGTTATGAAAGATATATAGCCCGTTAAATAGGGTGGTGCTATAGAGACGCATTTGATGTATCTGTTTCAATGAGTGAGAAGTATTAAGCCAACTTCTATGAAAGAATTGGACAATCTTTCTAAGACACTCATTTGCAACCCAAGGTTTGGTTAGGCTTAAAAATCGATAACAATAATTGTTGTTTGTTGTCAAAAATTATATTGCGAAATCTCATGAGTGTTCAAGGTTATTGCGTGTTGTGGGGGTCTCAACTAATAAAATTCTGTAAAGTCCAAGGGAACTCCACTTTATAGGATATAGTTGTTGCCTCACATCACTACGTGTTAATTCAAACCTATGGATATTAGCATTTAAGCATAAAAGACCTAAGGTTGCTCTTCCTTTACCCTTCTCTTCTTGTGATTGCCATTAGTGGGGGATTGTTGGAAATAATGGCATTCTCAAGGAAACCTTTATCTCTCATTTTTAATTCTTAGCCGTTACACGTTTAATGAGCCATTAATATGTCATTAGTTGGTTGTTACTTTTTGGTAGTTATTTGAAATTATGGCGTAATAATTCAGCTGTTATTTGAAATAATGACGTATTAATTCGACCGTTTTTTTTTGGAATAATGACATATTAATTTGGCCGTTTCAAAACCGTTTCAAAAACCATTTCAAAACCGTTTTTCTAGAGTTTATGACTATTTAATTGGCTCATTATGTTTTGGTCGTTAAAGACTTTTGCCTTGGGCTATATAAGGGTCTTTGTTAAGACCAAGTGGTTTTCATGGAGAGAACATAAAGCAAAAGTCCATTCCTAGTCTTCCATTCATCCTTCCTTTCTCTAGGTTGAACAACCTAACTTTGTGAGAATCCAAGTTCTTTGCCTTGAGTGCACAAGTTAGGGAACTGGTGTGTTAACCTTGGGAATAAGACCTGGTGGATATAGTTGCACCACAGCTATCCGGAAATCTTGTTTTTAAGGCAGTGGTATTTTTCCACGACACAACGATATTCAACTCTCTTTTCCCAATAGGAGAAGCATATCTACAAGAAGGTTTTAAGAGACCAATAAGGTTGCATTTCTCAAAATTCGACAAATTCTTAAATGTATCAAACTCAAACTAAGGTATGGATGCAATTTTAATCTCAACCATTGATTTGTATCTTTGATATAATATTCTATTAATTATTTAATTAATGGTTGAGATTAAATTCATCAAATCAATGGTTCAAATTGAAATTGCATGCATGCCTTAATTTGAGTTTGATGCATTTAAGAATTTGTTTCAAAATTCATCTATTGAACCTTGCTTCAAAAAAATCATTTCAAAAACAATGGAATACTTCGACAATGCTAAAATTTATTTTTGAATACCAACCGACACTCGATAAGAATCCTCAAAAATTTGAGAAAAAAGACAAGGAGCAAGTTGATATGAAAAAAAAGTCCTCGAATGATCACCATTAGCAAGATAACACACACAACGTTCTGGCAAAATTTTACCACTTCTCTAAACGTGCAAAACAATGATGCGTAAAAGGAATATATAAAGATGTTTGTTTGGCAAATCAATAATAAGCATAACGATGAGTATTTTTTTTACTATTTTTTTTTAAAAAATACTTTTACCTTAATTTTCAAGTCAATAAAAATATATTTTAAGATTTAGCTTTCATTTTGAAAACTATATCACCCTTATTATTAGAGAAATTATTACCCGATCTTAGACCTGTTGGAAACCAACAAGCGGGCTAAGCAAATACTAGAGGGGGGGTGAATAGTATTTTGAAGCACTAATACCAAATATTTCGATTGATAATTGAAGAATGGAGCTAAGACTGAAATTTCTGGAATCAGACACAAAAGACTCGAGTCTTTTGTGAAATACTCGAGTTTTTCGGGATGAACAACTCGAGTCTTTCTAAATATACTCGAGTTTTTCCTGACAGATAGCAGTAAAACCAGAAACAAAAATCCAACAATTTAACTCAAATCAATTCAATACTAAATAGGAACTTATCCAACAGATTAGCAAGCAATCTAAATAAACTTTTAACACCAAGATTCCTTGAACTTGCTACCTAATTGTATAAATCCTAATAGTTTGAAATGACTTAAGTTGATTGAGCTAGAAAGTAGATTAAAAGCAATAAACCAACACTCAAGCAATTTTATCCTGGTTCACTCCAACAATGAGCTACATCCAGTCCTCCTAATCACTTAGGAGTTTCTACTAATAATCAAATTGTTAGAAATTACAAAGGATTGCTTGAGAATGGCCTCACTCAACCTAACCCTTTCAAGAGTGTACCAAACTCTTGATTTCTACCCCAATTTGATTCCGGTGATTGAAGAACTCTTCACAAAGCTTCCTTGAACTCCCTTCAAGAAACTCCACCGGGCTAGGAACCTCCTAGTCTTGTGCTTGAGAACCTCTCAAGACTTCCAACACCCTAAGCCACTTAGGGTTTGCTTGGGAACAATCCAAGACTTTGAATAATCAAGCTTTTTGTATGTGTATTACTAATCTCACAATGGATTAGCACAAATAAGCACAGCTCAATGTAAGAATTGAGGCCTAAAACTCAACTTGGAATAAAATGACATATGAGTGAGAAGTTGAGCTTTTTGGGAATTAACACTTGAGAAGAGGAAATTATGAAAGCTTGTAATCAATGATGTGTTGTTGTCTTGTTTGTTCTTGCACAAATTCAAAGAGAAATTTTACAATAAGGTTCTGAATTCTCTCTTGGGGTTGGATGAGACTCAAATGCCCTCAATTGAGTTTTTGAGTCTCTCCAACGTTCATTTTTGCTGACTGGACAAAAATACTCGAGTCTTTTGGTAAATACTCGAGTCTTTTTGGTCGGTCACGAGTGAATTGGTGCACGAACAAGACTAACGGTCATAATTGCTGACCTGGCACAAATACTCGAGTTTTTCTATAAATACTCGAGTATATACTCGAGTCTTTATCAAAATACTCGAGTATTTTGATCAGATATGGGAAAAATTATTTTTCAATTTTATTTTTCCTCTCAAAGTATTAATTTTTGGTCAATCTCAACTTAATAAACATATAAAAATTTATTCCTAGAAGAGACTAACTATTTCTACCCACTCTCAACCACTCTCAACATAAATTAGAAATTTACAATTAATATTTGATTGAGAATGATTGGACACTTGTCTTCTTTTCTTGACTTCTTGTTGATGTTGATGTTGCAATATCTTCAAGGCATGATTTGTTAATTATTTTGTCATCATCAAAACATAATCCACATAATTAGGAGCATTGAATTCACAATCTCCCCCTTTTTGGTGATGACAAAATAATTAACACTTGATCCATTTGTTAAGCTTGATCCACTTGGAGATGCAACTCCCCCTCACTATATGATACTTTTCACCTATCTAAAAATTCAGCTTGAGCAAGATGTTATGACAATTTAATTTTAGCACCAAGCCTATGGTATTAGAGAATTTAACAATTATCAGAGTATATACCATAATTAGAGATTTTAGGTGCAACAATATCAAGACAAGACAAGTGTAATATCTCTCCCCCTTTTTGTCATACGCCAAAAAGATGTAACAATTTAGAAAAAGATCAAGGGAGGAGAGGTGCATAATCGGAAAACCCCATAACCAACTATGCAAATAAAACGGAGATATAATAACGATAAAGAGCTCCCCCTGAAGCTTTGCACAAACATCATAATGAAGACCAAATTCATTAATATAAAAACATCATAAAAGGTCCAAATCAAAGGTGCAATAAGAAACCCAAAGTCTCAAAACACCAAGTTCTCAAAATACAGAAAATGTAACAAAGACCAACATGATAAAAACATAATGAAAACTAAGATAAAATCCAAAGGTCAACATCATCAAAACATCGAAGGAGCTGGAGCATCTGGAGGAGGATAAAACCGAGAGAAGAGTTTAGAGGATGAAAAACTAGTAAGATTTGACAAAACTTTGAGGAAAATCTGAGTTTTGAGGAGAGAGATATGAGAAAACCGAGAGAGAAGAGGGTCGCAAAAAAAACTTGAGTCTGAGAGTATATATAAACAGTTCAAAATACTCGAATATATTCATAAATACTAGAGTTGTTCTTTAGGATATACTCGAGTTTTTGAAAATATATTCGAGTCGGTCGTGACTTAGCCCAGTTTCCCCAGAAAACTCGAGTAAAAATTGAAAAACTCGACTTTGGTCCGAAAGTTCAATTTTCAGGAAAACGCAAAATACTCGAGTTTTTGGAAAATACTCGAGTTTGGTCTGAAAGTTCAAAAATTGGGGGTTTCGAAAGACTCGAGTGTTTTGAAAAACACTCGAGTATTTTAATAAAGACTCGAGTGTTTTGAGAAACACTCGAGTATTTTTATCAGACCCTGATTAAAAACTTTTTCAATTTAAAACTGATTTAATTTTGAATTAAAATACTCGAGTGTTTTTGGAAAAACTCGAGTATTTTGACAGAACAGAGAGTAAAAACTCAGTTTTAAAAGACCAAACACAAATCAAACACAAATGCTTCACTACCAACTTGGAATACAGTACAGAATCACACACAATTAACATATACACTTTCAAATATCATCAAGGACAATTTAACTAAGAATCAATAACACATTAGAGTAAGACTAATATGGTGATTTTCCAAAAATGACACACAATGCAATTAGCCTATATTAGCTTCATCTAAAATACCAAGTTCTCTCCTAATATGATAAAAGGTGTCCCTTGGTAGAGGTTTTGTAAAAATGTCGGCTAATTGATTTGTGGTACTAACAAATTCAATTGTGCAATCACCCTTTTGTACATGATCTCTTAAAAAATGATGTCTTATTTCAATGTGTTTAGTTCTTGAGTGATACACCGGATTCTTAGTCAAATTGATTGCACTCGTGTTATCGCATCTAATCGGAATATTTTCAAGTTTCAAACCAAAATCCGATAATTGTTGTTTCATCCATAACAGTTGAGCACAACAACTACCGGCTGCGATATATTCCGCTTCGGCGGTAGAAAGAGCGACACAAGCTTGCTTTTTAGAAAACCATGACACCAATGAACTTCCCAAGAAATGGCAAGTACCACTGGTGCTTTTGCGATCAAGCTTGCATCCGGCGAAGTCGGAATCTGAGTAACCAACTAGACTAAGATTGGCATCAGCAGGATACCATAAACCAGTGTTAATTGTTCCTTTTAGATACTTAAATATATGTTTAACTGCGGATAGGTGAGATTCTTTATGATTAGCTTGAAATCTAGCACACATGCATACACTAAACATAATATCCGGTCTAGATGCAGTGAGATATAGGAGACTACCTATCATACCCCTATACTTACTAACATCAACCGGTGTACCTTGTTCATCCTTGTCTAGGTAGCATGATGTGCTCATTGGAGTGTAGGCTTCCTTGCACTTGTCCAATCCGAATTTTTCAAGGAGCTCTTTGCAATATTTCCCTTGATGCACAAATATCCCCTCCTTGACTTGCTTTATTTGTAAGCCTAGGAAGAACTTGAGTTCTCCCATCATTGACATTTCAAATTCCTTTTTCATCAAATTTGAAAACTTTCTACAAAGAGACACGTTAGTAGCACCGAAAATGATATCATCAACATAGATTTGTACTAACAAAATGTCATCCTTGGTTTTATAAATAAATAATGTATTATCAACCTTCCCTCTTTGAAACTTGTTTTCTAATAGAAAGGAACTCAATCGATCATACCAAGCTCTAGGAGCTTGTTTCAATCCATAGAGTGCCTTTTTCAATTTATAAACATGGTTTGGAAATTCACTATTTTCAAAACCGGGGGGTTGTTTGACATACACTTCTTCATTTATAAACCCATTCAAGAAAGCACTTTTAACATCCATTTGATATAAAGTGAATTTCATGATTGAAGCATAAGCAAGTAAAATTCGGATTGCTTCAAGACGTGCAACCGGAGCAAAGGTCTCATCATAATCGATACCTTCCTCTTGGTTGTACCCTTGAGCTACTAGTCTAGCTTTGTTTCTTATAATCAACCCGGATTCATAGTGTTTGTTTCTATAAATCCATTTAGTACCAATTATGGTATGATCATCGGGTTTAGGGACTAGATCCCAAACTTCATTTCTTTTAAATTGGTTTAATTCTTCTTGCATAGCAAGAACCCAATGATCATCCTCAATGGCCTTTTTAATTGAATCGGGTTCAATTTGAGAAACAAATGAGACATAGTGGCAAATGTTTTGAATAGACCTACGAGTAAGTACTCCCTTTGACATATCTCCTATGACTTTGTCTATAGGATGAGCCTTGACCGATTTCCAAGTTGGAGGAAGTTCTTCCCTTACTTCTCCTTCATCAACTTTTGAATTCTCTCTCTCTTTTTCTTCTTTTGAAAAGACAATGCCATCTTCACTAGCATCACATAAAACACTATCTTCTTTTGAAGACTCATTAAAAACCACATGAATTGATTCCTCAATAGTTAAAGTTCTTTTATTGAAAATTCTATAAGCTTTACTATGAGAAGAATAGCCTAAAAATATGCCTTCATCGGATTTGGAATCAAACTTGCCAATGTGTTCTTTTCCATTATTTAAAACAAAAACTTGGCATCCGAAGACATGAAAATGAGATATATTTGGCTTTCTTCCCTTGTAAAGTTCATAGGGGGTTTTATCCAAAGAGGGCCTTATCAAAATACGATTTAAAACATAACAAGCCGTATTGACGGCATCGGCCCAAAAATATTGAGGTACTTGAGAATCATTTAACATGGTTCTAGCAAGTTCCTCTAGCACCCTATTTTTCCGCTCTACCACTCCGTTTTGTTCCGGAGTCCTTGGTGCGGAGAATTGATGCTCAATACCATTTTTAGCACAAAATCTATCAAATTTGTGGTTTTCGAATTCACCACCATGATCGGTTCGAATAATAATTACTTTTTGATTTACTTGGTTTTGCAAAAGTTTGACATGATGTTTAAAAGATTTGTAGGTCTCACTCTTAGTAGTTAAAAATAAAGTCCAAGTAAACCTAGAGAAGTCATCAACAATCACCAATGCATAATAGTTGCCACCAAAGCTTTTTATTTGTGATGGTCCAAACAAGTCCATATGAAGCATTTCTAATGGCCTTGATGTGGACATAACCATTTTTGATCCAAAGGTGTTTTTAGTTTGTTTACATTTCTTGCAAGGGGAACAAACACCTTCAATAGAAAAATTTAGCTTTGGTAAACCAACTACTAGATCTTTAGATTGAATTTTCTTCAATTGGTTTACATTTATATGAGCGGTCCTACGATGCCATAACCAAGTGTCATTTTCTTTGCTCACTAAACAAGTAGAGACCAAAGAAGTGACTTTGTTCAAATCAACTAAGTAAGTATTATTTGACCTTCTACCAACAAATTTGATTGATTCATCTTTGTCACTTTTAATGAGGCAATGGGTAGAGGTAAAAACTACATGATTGCCAATATCACATAATTGGCTTATGCTCAAGAGATTATGTTCTAATCCTTGAACATAGAGCACATTATCAATAATCAAGTTTGAAGAGTTTCCGATTTTACCAATACCAAGGATTTTGCCTTTGTTGTTGTCCCCATAAGTGACATAACCCTTTTTCCTTTGGAGTAAGCTCAATGAAGTGCCGCTTATCTCCCGTCATGTGCTTCGAACATCCACTATCAAGATACCACAATTGTTTTCCCGTTCGAAGGCACACCTACAATATGAAATCACTTGTTCACTTTGGGTACCCAAACAATGTTGGGTCCCTTAGGGTTAGTGTTGGGACTTTCTCCCTTCTTAATCCACATATAAGTGCCCTTTTTCATTTCAAACTTCTTAATGTGGCACTCAATGTTGATATGTCCAACTTTTCCACAATAAGTACAAGTTGGTCTCTTTGATGAATTTTTCTTAGAAAATGTTCCAACCACCTTGTACTTTTTGTCCTTTTTATGAACATATCCTAAACCGGTTTTGTTGTGATTATGTCTTTGAGAGTTCAACAACCGGTTGAGGTTTCTATCACTATGTGAGATTGTGAGTTTGTTTTTCAACTCTTTCACTTCTTTTTCAAGATCATCACATCTCTCACATGAAGTGATAATTTCCTCATGATTTGCACAATCACTTTGATGACTAGAATTAATAAGTTCCAAGGATTCATTTTGAAGTTTCAACTCATTTATAGATTTTTGCAATTCATCAATTTCATGTTGAAACTCCAAAATTTTCTTTCCTTTTTCCTTATTAATTTTAGCAAGCCTTTTAAATTGAATTAACATTTCATTGTAAGCTTCTTGCAAATCATCATATGAAATGGAGTTTGAAGATGAACAAGAAGAGATAGAGGTTACCTCATCATCACTTTCACTCATGCCATGATTAGCTCTTGATGAGGACTCATGATTGTTCTTGGCCATGAGACAAAGGTTTGCATTTTCATCACCGGAGCTACTTGAAGATGATTCATTGCTCTTCTCCGGTGCATCCCAAACAATGTATGCACGCTTCCCTTTGGTCTCTTGGGTCTTCTTGTCATTCTTCTTCAAGAATGTGGAACATTCCATTCTTATGTGACCAACCCCTCCACATTCATGACACTTAACTCCATCATTGGTACTCTTTTCTCTTTGTTTGGAGTCTTTGGTTCTCTTGAAATTGGATGAAGATCCACCTTTCTTCCCTTTGAAGAATTTGTTGAATCTTTTCACAAACATCCCAAATTCTTCTTGATTTGGTTCACCATCGGAATCTCCACTTGTAGAGCATTCTTCAACTTCTTTTGTAGCTTTGGTTGAAGCTTTGAGTGCTATGCTCTTTTTCTTTTTGTCCGATTCCTCATGCATCCCAAGTCTTGTAAGCTCCATCTCATGCTCTTGGAGTTTGCCAAACAAAGTGGCTAAGTCCATGCTATTTATGTCTCTTGATTCCTTGATGGCGGTTACCTTGGGTTGCCAACTCCTATCAAGACATCTTAGAATTTTGTTAGTAGTTTCACCATTGCGAAATACTTTTCCCAAGGAAATCAAATGATTAACAATGTGAGAGAATCGCCTTTGCAAGTCACTAATGGTTTCATTTGGCAACATGTGGAACAATTCATATTCGTGAGTTAGAGAATTCAATCTTGCATCTCTAACCTCACTTGTTCCCTCATGTGTGACTTGCAAAGTATCCCACATTTCTTTTGCCGATTTACATTGGGAAACTCTATAAAATTCATCATGGGATAAAGCCGAAAAGATGATGTTTTTAGCTTTTAAATCAAATGAAACTTTTCTCTTTTCATCATCATTCCAACTACTCCTTGGAATTTCAACAATTTCATCATTTATTTTCTTTTTGGGAATGAAAGGACCATTTTCAATTGCATCCCAAATATCCATATCAATTGCTTCAATAAAAACTTTCATGCGAGTTTTCCAATAAACATATCCTTCACCATTAAATAGTGGAGGACGGTTTATTGAAGCTCCTTCTCCACCAAAGTTATTGCTAGAGCCCATTTAGTTTCCAAAAGGATCTTTTTCGAAAAAGTTGTTACACTCGATCTTTCGACCGAGCTCTGATACCACTTGTTGGAAACCAACAAGCGGGCTAAGCAAATACTAGAGGGGGGGTGAATAGTATTTTGAAGCACTAATACCAAATATTTCGATTGATAATTGAAGAATGGAGCTAAGACTGAAATTTCTGGAATCAGACACAAAAGACTCGAGTCTTTTGTGAAATACTCGAGTTTTTCGGGATGAACAACTCGAGTCTTTCTAAATATACTCGAGTTTTTCCTGACAGATAGCAGTAAAACCAGAAACAAAAATCCAACAATTTAACTCAAATCAATTCAATACTAAATAGGAACTTATCCAACAGATTAGCAAGCAATCTAAATAAACTTTTAACACCAAGATTCCTTGAACTTGCTACCTAATTGTATAAATCCTAATAGTTTGAAATGACTTAAGTTGATTGAGCTAGAAAGTAGATTAAAAGCAATAAACCAACACTCAAGCAATTTTATCCTGGTTCACTCCAACAATGAGCTACATCCAGTCCTCCTAATCACTTAGGAGTTTCTACTAATAATCAAATTGTTAGAAATTACAAAGGATTGCTTGAGAATGGCCTCACTCAACCTAACCCTTTCAAGAGTGTACCAAACTCTTGATTTCTACCCCAATTTGATTCCGGTGATTGAAGAACTCTTCACAAAGCTTCCTTGAACTCCCTTCAAGAAACTCCACCGGGCTAGGAACCTCCTAGTCTTGTGCTTGAGAACCTCTCAAGACTTCCAACACCCTAAGCCACTTAGGGTTTGCTTGGGAACAATCCAAGACTTTGAATAATCAAGCTTTTTGTATGTGTATTACTAATCTCACAATGGATTAGCACAAATAAGCACAGCTCAATGTAAGAATTGAGGCCTAAAACTCAACTTGGAATAAAATGACATATGAGTGAGAAGTTGAGCTTTTTGGGAATTAACACTTGAGAAGAGGAAATTATGAAAGCTTGTAATCAATGATGTGTTGTTGTCTTGTTTGTTCTTGCACAAATTCAAAGAGAAATTTTACAATAAGGTTCTGAATTCTCTCTTGGGGTTGGATGAGACTCAAATGCCCTCAATTGAGTTTTTGAGTCTCTCCAACGTTCATTTTTGCTGACTGGACAAAAATACTCGAGTCTTTTGGTAAATACTCGAGTCTTTTTGGTCGGTCACGAGTGAATTGGTGCACGAACAAGACTAACGGTCATAATTGCTGACCTGGCACAAATACTCGAGTTTTTCTATAAATACTCGAGTATATACTCGAGTCTTTATCAAAATACTCGAGTATTTTGATCAGATATGGGAAAAATTATTTTTCAATTTTATTTTTCCTCTCAAAGTATTAATTTTTGGTCAATCTCAACTTAATAAACATATAAAAATTTATTCCTAGAAGAGACTAACTATTTCTACCCACTCTCAACCACTCTCAACATAAATTATAAATTTACAATTAATATTTGATTGAGAATGATTGGACACTTGTCTTCTTTTCTTGACTTCTTGTTGATGTTGATGTTGCAATATCTTCAAGGCATGATTTGTTAATTATTTTGTCATCATCAAAACATAATCCACATAATTAGGAGCATTGAATTCACAAGACCATCATCCAATAACCATCATCCAATAACGTCCATCACTATCAGCATAATTGTCACGATCATCACAACTCCAACCTCAACTTGCACCACACTACCAACTTAACCACCACATTTAGTGATTTTGAATACCACCACCACTCTAAAAACCTCTAAAATGGTAAAAGAGGGTATTAATAACAACATTTTTTCTATCCTATACACTTCATGCATAGGATAACATAACATAAATAGTAAAATTGTATTGAAAAATTAAATAATTAATTTTCAATTCATTAAATGTCATAATTTCCAATAAAACTTTAGGTACGTAGGATAGAAAGACCCTAATAACAATGGTGGAAGTTGTCAAGTAATGGTATAAGCATCGTCCGACGATGACCATTTACACTTTCATGACCATGCCTCCTTGAGGAAGAGTAATCAAGGTGGGGTTTGAAATTTTGAAATTGCACCTATGTGTGTCATGGAAGTAGGGTGTGAAGGGAATTAGTCTACAAACCCCCACTTTATCCCCCAAACCCTATTTTAATGGTGCAATATCTATTATACCCTTCAGCTTTCAAAAAAAAAGAAAGAAAGAAACCCCAAACCCCAGCCACCTTTTCAACTTCTTCCAAACCCCAAACCCCTTTCTATCTAACCCTTTCCATATTCTACTTACAAACCCCTTTCATTGAAAGACACAAGTAAAAACACACATTTTATTCGTAAAGGAGCTCAAGTGGTCTCTCTCTGCTTTTTGTTGAAGGTAGCATTCATCTCCTTTATGTTTTTTTTACGTTACTGTTAATATTCCGATTAACCAGTGTCAGAATTTATATAAATTCCGACACGGGTATATCGGAAAAATGTAAAATTCATTTAACTAATATAACTGTCACTTTTTCGAGAGAATGATTTCGGAAATTGCTAAAATTCCGATATGATAGAAATGTTAACTTAATCAATTTGAAATTACGAGTAGGAAACGTAGCTCGCTATAACAATTTTCCGACATATTAAATTCACAATTTATTAAATTTCCGACATACTTAATTCAAAATTTATTAAAATTCCGATACATTTCTATCATAAATATTAACTTAATCAATTTGAAATTACCAATAGGAAACGTAGCTCGCTGTAACAATTTTCCAACATACTAAATTCAGAATTTATTAAATTTCCGACATACTTGATTCAGAATTTATTAAAATTCCGATACATTTCTATCAGAAATATTAACTTAATCAATTTGAAATTACCAATAGGAAACGTAACTCACTGTAACAATTTTCCAACATATTAAATTCAGAATTTATTAAATTTCCGACATACTTAATTCAGAATTTATTAAAATTTCGAGACATAGGTCTCAGATTGAGCTAATTTCGAGACCCTGTTGTCGTATTTATCAGAAAAATACAATAGATCACACCAATTTGACATACTCATTGCAAAAACATTAATCAATTGCTACAACATGAAGTTATGCTGATATATTGCAACAATGTAAATTGATACCGAAACATTAATTCTTTAATTCACGTAACCTTAATCCGATCTATGTTCAAAAGCAAACCTTAATCCACATGTTCAATACCTAAGCTTAAAAGCTATTACAAATAACAAAAACCAAATACTAATAAGTTCAAAAGCTAACAAACACATTGATCTAATACCAACAAGTTCAAAAGCTATTACAAAATGACCAAATATATTATTGATTCAAAAGTAACAATTTCTTCTCAGTTTCTTTCTTTATGGAGTCTGCGTTGTTTTTCTTCTTCTTCTTCTACTTGCATGGTTTCAGTTGTACTCTTCAATCTAGCCATATCTGAAATTTCAACGCAATTAAAAAAATGTGTAAGTTATGGATAAAAGCAATATTCAAACATTGAGAGATCAAAAATTATGTTTTTATAATCTAAGCATCAAAACACAAAAATATTAAACATAACAATAACAAACAATTTATAAAACAACCATTGATTAATTTTCGATATGACAGAGTCAGAATTTTATAATCTTCCGACACCCCTGTATCGGAAAATTGCAGCGACAGCATACCTTCAACACAACAATGGCGAATTCGAAAAACAACATAATAACAATAAAAATAAGCCCTAAAACTACAGTAATGAAAAAGAACAAAACCTAAACCAAACCCTCATACATCAAATAAACAAAAAAAAAAAGAAAAGAAAAAAGAAAAACAAAACAAAAAAACCCACAGAGAAAAAAAAACGGTGATGAATGAGGGAAGAAGAAGAACAAAATACCTTGAGGTAGCGACGGTGGAGGAGGCGGCGATGAAGGCAGCAGGGAGAAGAGGGAGTTGAAAGTGAAGGAGGATTGAAATGTGAAAGAGGAAGAAGAATGAGGGAGGGAGTGAAAGTGGGGTATGAGGTTTGTGAAATGAAAAAAGAAGGAAGTATAACGAGGGTTTAAAAGGAGAGTATTATTGGTATTATTGAAAAAAGTAGGGTTTGGAGGATAAATTTGGGGTTTGACGACTAACTCCCGGGTGTGAATTTTAAAAGATGGGGTGAGAAAACAGAAACCCATTTTCGAGCATAACCCGCACGCCGCACATGTTTCAACCCAAACATTTGGCCCATTCCGATTGGGCTTAAGGAAGTCCAAACGATTATTAGACTTTGGGCCAACATTCAATGAACCTGATCCAAATACAACCAATCTCGGCCGTTCATTCATTATAAGACAAAGTCCACAGCAAACCCTAGGGTTCTCTCCGCGCTCACTCTACTCTTGGCAGCTGATCTCTGCGGTGCTTCCATCTTCGAAGAAATTGAGGTATGGAGCTGAGACCCTTTTAGCTCTAGACTTTTTCCCCCAAATCAATTAGCTGATTCCATGTAAGATGATAGAAAAGTTTTAATTTTTTTTTTAAATATTTTATTGGTATTCTATAATTTGTTCTCATCTTGTATGGTAGATTGTTGTTTAAGTCTGAGAATTGTTCTTTTTTAATATTCTTAGACGAATTCTTATAGAAAAGCCTTTGCTTTGAAATGCTATCTGAGGTTTACCTTGTTATGATTTAGCTTTATGTGGAAGTGAGAAATCGTTAAATACTGTAATTTATTCAGGCTTAATCTGTTTTTTAAAAGCAACAAATAAATTTAAGGTTTTAATGAGTTTTGTGTTTTGTCTGCAGTTGTGAAGATGTACACTTCAAGGAAGAAAATCCACAAAGATAAGGATGCTGAGCCAACTGAGTTTGAAGAGACAGTTGGACAGGTTTAATTTTCACCAATGAATATATGCTATGAATGTAGTGTCTGGTTAGTTTTAATTCCATTGATTAATAACTTTTTGTTGAATTTTTTGTTTTTGCAGGCATTGTTTGATCTGGAAAATACTAACTCGGAGCTTAAAAGTGAATTGAAGGATCTTTACATAAATTCAGCAGTGTAAGGATGTGTATTACATTATTACATGGTTTTGTTGTGTATACGTGTTAAAGGTTTGTTATTGTCTGTGTAATGACCGGATTTTTTCTTTCTGTGCAGACAAGTTGATGTTTCTGGGAACCGCAAGGCTGTGGTTATCCATGTCCCTTACAGACTAAGGAAAGGTTTCCGTAAGATTCATGTAAGGCTTGTCAGGGAGCTTGAGAAGAAGTTTAGCGGGAAGGTAAGCGAAGTCTAATAGTGTATCTTTGTCATGATTAAATTGACTATTATTTTTAATATCTTTGACATTCGATATTAATATTCTTTCCCAAGGTCTTGGTAGTGTGATATAATTGCTGTCATTGTTACACTTTGTTCTGTATTGATGGTTTTTGCCTTGGCTATTCTTACGTAATCATTTCCTAGGAGGTCGGTATCATTAGCTTGAGAAATCTAATATAATGAATGTCTCAACACTCATTTTTACTTAAAAGTTTTGGTGTAATATTTTGTTATTGGAATGGTAGGTTTTTGGACATGAGATTATTGTCTCAAGTCTTAGAGACTTTTTATGAAAATTCATCTCAACCTATTTGTTTGTGCCCCTCCTCCCAAAGCATTCTGGCATCTGTTTTATTCCTGGTCTTCACCTCACCTTCTTAGATTTGCTTCTCTTTCAACATTGTCCTGGATTTTCATGAATGTTTTGTTGTTTATAAAGTGTTAACATGATAGTTTTGTGTATTCCTGTGCCCTGAGAAAGTTCCTTGTGCTCCTTTCCATATTTGATCCTATGAAGTATTTGGCTTCTCTTTTTGAATGCTTGTTGAACTTTCTGGTCTTGTTGAATTATTTTTTGGAGTAGATTTATCCTACATTGAGCAGTTTGGATATCTTCTTAAACCCTTAGGATGTAATTGTGATTGCCACCCGAAGGATAGTGAGGCCACCAAAGAAAGGTTCCGCTGTTCAGCGTCCCCGCAGCCGTACCCTCACTGCTGTTCACGAGGCAATTCTGGAGGACCTTGTATTGCCTGCTGAAATTGTTGGGAAGCGTACACGGTATAGAGTTGATGGATCCAAGATAATGAAGGTAAAGCCATTATTGCCTGCTAATATTTGAAATTACTTCTCGTGTTTGGGTTTAATAAAATGTCAAGTTAGACAAGCTGTTTAGCATGCATGAAGCTATCAAGCTATGATGCATGAGTCCTAAACAGTTGCTGTACTGTACTGGGTTTGTGTCTGGTGCTGGTACTTGCTACTTATATGCTTTACATGTGTATATACCAAATACTAATTGGATTAGTGGGTACATGACATCACTACAATTCAAGTCAATCACACCATGCAAAACAATAAGTTTCGTTGCTTAGCTTAGTTGTTTGTTTGATATTAAAATGAAACAAACGCTACTTCACTCCTTTCAAAGTGTAGAGTCTGCTGCACCTTCTTTATGTATTTTTTTATAGAAAATGCTTGACGGAGTTTTGTTCAAACCTTATATTTATCTTCTGATCTAATTTTGATTTCTTTGTTTGCCTTACCTGCACCATTGTTTTAGAAACTCGTGCCCCATGCTTGTACTGTTGTACATGTACATGTACTGGTACTTGTACTTTTACCTCTACCTATGTAACTTAGGCATGAGCATTTTGAAATTAAGTTCCGATGATTAAACTTCTGTATGTTTCCATTGCTTTATTTTTTATTTCTATAATATATATCGTGCTATACCTGCCTGCACCATAGTTTTACGAAAATTGCCTTATTTCATGCTAGTACCCATACCAACAATGGTACTTGTATATGTGAATCTTAGGCATATAGGAAAATGAATTCCTAATGTTAAAATGTGTCTGAATATTTTTATCCAAGTTTAGAACCAAATTTTCCAATGCTGTAGTTTTATTTCATTCCCTCAATTGTATTTTTGTCCATCTCTGTTTAACAGGTTTTCTTGGACCCAAAGGAGCGAAACAACACAGAGTACAAGTTGGAGACTTTTGCCGCAGTGTACAGGAAGCTGTCGGGCAAAGATGTTGTGTTTGAGTACCCTATCACAGAGGCTTAGTTTCTTTTCAGTTGTCAGTTTTGAATTTTTTGAACTATTGCATATGGATGTGTTGTATGCTGGTTGCAATTTTGTCTCATCAAATTGCCTTCCATGCTGTACTTCATTTTCTGATTTTTGAGAGTACTATGGTCTGGTATTGTCCGTGTAGGATTTGATTTTTATATTATAATATTTAAGTTTCTTATATTCTCTGATTTAATCATTTTCTTGTTCTGGAAGCAAATCTATGGCTCGAAGTTTACCAGAAGATCTACATACAGTTTGAGATATAGTCTATAGTCCAATCGTACTATATGTTGCATGGTACTTTACTACTTTTAGAACCAATTTAACGATTGAATTGTAAAACCAATCATTTAGTACAATGTCATCGGATCTATCAATCTAAGCAATGTAGTACTCCATTTGGTCTTGTTTATATGTCAAATATTACACAGGTCAAGGAGGGTTTATATATATCTTGAAACTTTAAAATGATACAATTTTATCCTCTAAGTTTGTATTGGAAATTTTACAATATATTGTTTTAAATTAATGAATAGAAGATGATGAAGAAATTTTTTAACAGGTGACAAATAAAATTGGATGGAGTATTAAAAAATTAAATATGCCAACAAAGAGCTCTAGGATTTGCATTCAATAATTTGTCTGATTGTTGAAATGTTTTGTTTTGGCAGTGCATGTGTTTCTTGTTGGTGAGGGAGATTTTATCTTGAGAAAAACATACATGATCTCAACACAAAGAACTGAACATTTGCTCTCATTTTAGAGATAATCTAATTTTGGATGAGCATTTCCCATCACAATTAAAGGCATAGAATTGAGAAAAATCTTTCTCAACTTCAAACTGAATTCCCCTCGAAGGTGTTGGCTTTAATGATGGCACCAATGCATTTTTGTAATAGTGTTTGAAAAATTGATTTTGGGAACTGGATGCATAGGTATAAATTGAAGATTTAGTTATTTATTTCATATTTGCACATGAGGGCTTACATGTTTATTAATTATTTGCAATTATAGGGTTCATTTAATTTTTTATATTTCACTATCATTCAGATCCACAACATTGAAATCATTCAGAATCTGTGACTCCTCCACTCTTCTCACCTACCTCCAAATCTCCTCCTCCAAGGGCAAGGCTCATTTTAATTCCCTCTCTAATCTTAATAAAAACCTAATGGTTTCTCTTTTAATCCATTTGTTCATCCTCTTTCTGTGGTTTCTACACCTCATTGTTCCGGAACATGATGAGTCCACAACATTATATGCAGTACCTCATCATCATCACCCATCATCGCCCGTAACAATACCTCACCCATCATCACCTCATTCACTACATCATCCCTGTGTCGGGTTTGGGACGCACTACCTGCGTCTTCGTGTTCTCCCATCGTATCCGCATCGTTGAAATCACCACAACTTCATCCATTCTAGAGGTTGGATTAGTACCTAACACACATTTAGGGAAATGGGAATAAGTCGTTGTATTATCACATAATCAGATACGTAATTGAATAACTACAAGTAAACAAACATATTTAGCATAACTTGGATGTATATGATACATGTATAAATAAGTACGTGTCATACTCCAACGACTATCATGCATATCTTTATGCAATGCATGCTCGATACGATATTGATTATTAAATTTTATTCAACCATTTGTCAATCTCAATACTCTGGGGAAAAGCAATCAAGAGTAAATGTCTCACTTTTGTGTATGCCTCCAACGAGCCTTGCATCCATCATGAATCCATCCTAGATTAGGTCATACTAAGAACTATCCTCTGTGATCCAAAGATGGGGAAAGGCATATAGAATTATTATAGTTCTGCAAGATTATCCCGGGTGAGGTTAGCTAAACTAGTCCATCATAGGACCATCTTACCCACAATAATTCCCAACCTCATTCCATTTCCATTTCGGTTCCTCGAATCGTCATGTATCTTTTCCTCGTACCTTTTCGTCATCACCTTAACTCCATGTATGATCTATGATATTCATATAATTTTATTTAATATTATATTGAATGAAATTTGAGTTTAAAAACAAAATTATTCTTTTACTCAAGTTTCTTGACAAGATAATCGATTACCAAGTCTTTGGAATCGGTTATTCAATCATTCACCATCAGTTCACACAATTTGTACTTGGATAATCCGTTACCCTAACTAGGTAACTGCTTATCCAATGTATATTTTACTTGAAACTTTGCAGAAAGAGTTTGATAACAGGTTAACAGCTAGGGTTAATCGATTAACAGTCGTGTCTGAGGCTAAACTCTCTTATTTTCAACTTCAATTCATTCTATTGACTCAAACTATCACCTAATAGTTATCATACAACATCAATTACATGGGTTCATGTCTGCTACAGGCAAAGTTAGGTAGTATTCTAATCATATATTTCAAATTTAGCATGTAAGTTCAACATGTCATAGTTAAATAATCTAACATACTAAGTTCCAATTGAAAAAAGTATAGTTATGTGAGTTTAAGAAAACTAAATATTGTCTTTCATGAATATTAGTCTTTATATCTTAATTTATGGGTCTTGCTAACAAATGTTATTGGCATTTGTTAATAAGGTTTTCCAGGAATTGAAAAAATATTACAAATCTAAATTCTTATTCTTTCGAAAAATAAAAAAAAAATACACTTTTCCATATAATTTTATTTCATTTAATTTTTTAACACATGTCATTAACACTAATTAGTACTCCCTCCGTCCCTAAATATAAAGCCTCTTTGGAGATTTCACGTCTATTAAGAAAGTGGAATAATTTAGTTAATTGTATTGGAAATGTGAACTTTTGATATGTAATTTCAAAATTACCCCTATTAATATTATTGGGAATCTAAAAAGTGTTCAATAAATAGAGGTGTTTGTGGAAAAAAAAGTAATTAATGATCATTGAAAATTGATATGAGGCTTTATAAATAGGGACAAAATAAAAGTGTCAAGAGGGCTTTATATTTAGGGATGGAGGAAGTATTTGAGAAAATAGTTTATACACTGACAGTGTAAAGGTTTTTTACACTGTCAGCACATCATTCAACATACAAGAGTTTATAGTTATTGACTTCTAAATAAAAGTAATGCAAATGAATGGTATATGATGTAGCGACAGTGTAAAAAACTATATACTATCAGTGCACACATATTAAACTCTGAATATTTTCCTTAATTTACTAATTGAATAAAGTTTGCGATATAATTATTCATCGCATTTGCCACCGGGTCCACCAAAGAAAAAAGCATGTCCAAATTGTGCATTCCAGTATCCAATGTGACCCAAATCATAACAATATCGAGAAACATATGCCCTCATGATTTCAAGATTTATGTCATTTTCATTATAATTTGAATCCACAATTCCAAGAAGTGACATGTAAGCTGAGCTGCCAAGTCCTTCCTTAGGATATCTCCCACTGCCCATTGGGGGACTATCCATATCAAGCGGAGTAAAGGTTTCACCTCCGAAATGAATCCGAAGAGCTCCTTCTTTTAAGTGAGTGAATATTTCATTTGGCCAATACCCAATTTGTATTTCAGGTTTAGTAGTATAAAGCCACCAATTGCCCGTTGATTTATCCTACACATTATTAAAAAATTAACATAGTAGCCAAATAAGTTTTTAGCACAAGACATACATTAAATGATCATAGGCTAGGGAAGAAAAATAATATCTTTTAAACTCTTTTTTTAGTGCACTACATAAACGGATTAAAAATAGAATTATTGAAGGGATCGTTTATGAGTTAGTTTGAAGGAAAAGGGAGTTTTGTGACAACCCTTTCATAAGTGCATTTCATGGTTCTCAAGAGCTTTTATTCCTTTTTTTGCCCTTGAAAATTTAATTCGCAAACAAACCCTAGGACATATTTAATATAATACATCATATTTTTATTATAGAACATATTTAGCCAAATTATACATGTTAAAAAAAAGTAGTTAGTTTTCTGAATTCTATTAGAATATATTGTAACATTACAATTTTACCCTCTTAATTTTTCCTGGAAAGTTCACGCTCATTAATGAAAAAAAAACCACAGATAGTCAAAATATTTAATAAGGACAAAAAAAGAGAAAAAACAATAAATGATACATAGAAAATATAAAGTGACTTATAATTAGGATAAAAAATAACCTCTAAAATGTGACTTATAATAAAGACTGGAGAAACTACATAATATAGTTAAGAATAATTTAAGAAATTATAATTTTTAGTTAATAAAATATGATTGAATATATTTAACAAAAAAAATTAAAAAAGTAACATGAATATATATAAGCTATAAATAATGTCTTTTTACCTGTTTGACATGGATTCTAAGTTCCCATATATCATTAGTGGATCCAACTATAGACGTACGTGTTGGGATATATTTTCCAAGACCAACATTTGAATTGACTTGCACAAAACCCGGGCAATCAATATTGTAGCACCCGGTTTTTTTATATCCATCCACCTACATGAAAATCTCTAATTAAGCACAACCATTAAGATCAAATCAATTTTAAAATATAAATTACTTTAACTTAGGTTTCTTACTGTCCAAGAGCCATGTAATCGCAATTGACTGTCTCCATATAAGCTTGGATGAACCTAGTATCTCAAGTGAGTGATAAGAAGAGTAAATTAGAAAAGAAGCAAAAGATAAGCACATCTATAAAAACTACAAATACCATGGTTTTGTCAAATTAAAATAACAATAATTTTTTTTCCAAATAGATTTAAATAAGAGCATATAAAGAGTTGTGGTGTTTTCTTTCTTTTACTCAAATATCTTCAAAAATCTTTCTTAAACCTAAATGTGAGTTGACTTACACCAAATCCAACATGTATAGCATTAGTTTCATCTTCAAGACCACTTTCAAGCCAAATTTGGGATAAGCTATATTGATGTGCTTGCAGCGATAGATTGTACAAGCCGATAGCTGCCCTTGCTCCACGGTATATTGTATTTGGGGTACTTGTAAGAAGGTGAGCAACCTAATAAATAGATATAACACAACATATTATTAGATTTACAATAAATATACGTGGAATGACATGTAAACTTCTTAACTTCAAAACAATTGAATTTAATTTGAATTATAATAAATTATAGATGAAATTACGTAAACTGATAAACCATGATGGATTAAATATGATCTGATTAATGTCTATGCACATTAGAATTAAATAACAATATAAAGCATGCAGTGTTCTTACATACACAATACATAATAAATTCAGCAAACACCTAATTTCCAAGTCAAATGTATTACTCTCTCCGGTCCTATTTATAAAACTCTTTTGGGGTTTTTATTTTGATCATATTTATAAGATCCCTTTTCAATTTTCAATAGCATTTAAAAAACCCCAAAAGATCCTATAGGACCGGAGGGAGTACTTCTAAACAACGTTGACTTACTAGTTTGCTTTTTCGGAAAATTTGGGGATGCACTTTTGACCAAGAACTGGTGGTATTCATTTGATGATGCCTTAATGCCTTCTTGTGTATAGGAACTTTTGGTGGTGGACATCCTTTAGTAAAACTCTCAACTTTAAAAGCTTTTCCATTATATGATGGTCTACTTTGCTTGATGTCCCTCGCAAAAGTTGGACTAAGCTGTGGTACGGTACAATTAAAAGAAAAAACTAAAGGTCAAATTTGTATTTAAATAAGGGAATTTCAAGCATTCCCACAAACCAAATGAACAGGAAAACATCAAATATCAAATCAAGAAGTGTCCATCACAATCAGTGACGGATCTTGATCAAAAATTTACAAATCGTCACTTAAAAGAATCCGAGACCCCAACTTAAAACAATATGTTTAAAAAACTTTACTTGAATTTTGTGATTTTTCAGTAAAGGATGTTCAAAAGCAGGTTGTTTGTGGATATCAACGCAATCAAAGTCATTGTCTACTTCCTGTGTATATATTTAACCAAATGACAATGAGGTAAATGTTAGAATTCAGTCAATCAAGAAATAACAATTCTCAATCATAGATTTTAGAAGACAAATTTAAAACTATATACCAAGGTTTTATCTGGCTCTTGCAATCTATCGAAACTCTGTTGTTGACTGTTGCTTTTGGCTTCAACATTGTAGCTTGGTATGCTCAACAAACTAACGACCAGGAAAACAAAAAACGCCATGGAATTGTTGAATCAAATGTTATATTCAAGAAATATATGTCTATATATTTATCATTTCTGAATGTGAGCCATTATATATATATGTGTTCATAAGAAATATTACTCATTTCAATCCTTTTATTTTTTACCATTTAAAGAAGATACAAATTTTAATATATGTAATGATTATTTTAATTTTTAATAAATTAATAACTCATCCTGATTTATAGGGTTTGTTTAGCAAAACTAGTTTGTAGCGGTTAAGCTAGCTATGAGCTGAGAGTTTGTAGCTGGGAGGTTATAGCTGTTTAGCTGATTAATTATTTATGTAATCATTACTTTTTATTCACTACTTACGTAAACCAATACCTTATTAAATCGGGGTAAACATGAAAAATAATATTTATTAACTCTTAAACTTTTAAATAAGACAGATGATGAGAATAAAATTAAAAAAAAGATAATAAAGGATGGAAAGAATACAAGATCAATAAGATAATTGTGAATAAATAAGACTCATTTAATGATATGGAAAAATATTTTCTAAATTTTGGAAAAAAATATTTAATATTAATTATTTAGATAATGTCCATAAATGAGTTAGTAATTATCAATAAACGAGTTTAAAAAACAATTAACTACCCACAAAGGAGAACCACAAGTTATGAGATGTAGCTCAAGTTGTAATGATGAATCTTAGTTCAAAATTATCGGGGTTGTCAATCCAAGTTATGATTTTGATGAAATCACATATCAAGCCAAATTGGAAAATTCAACCCCACCTTGATGATCTTGGCTTTGATGAACCGTGGAAAATAACAGTGCCTGGTGGCATCTATGTATTTTTTGTTATAGTTGTTAAAAAATTGATTTTGGGAAAAAGTTGCACAGATATAGATTGAAGATTGAGTTATTTATATTTCATATTTGCACATGAGGGCTTACAAATTTATTAATTAAATAAAGTTTGCGATATAATCATTCATCACATTTGTCACCAGGTCCACCAAAGAGAAAAGCATGTCCAAACTGTATATTCCAGTATCCAATGTGACCCAAATCATAACAATATCGAGAAACATATGTCCTCATGACATCAAGATTTATGTCATTTTCATTATAATCTGAATCCACGATTCCCACTACCCATTGGGGGACTGTCCATATCAAGCGGAGTAAAGGTTTCACCTCCGAAATGAATCCGAAGAGCTCCTTCTTTTAAGTGAGTGAATATTTCATTTGGCCAATACCCAACTTGTACATCAGTATCAGTAGAATAAAGCCACCAATTGCCCGTTGATTTATCCTACACAGTATTAAAAAATTAACTTAGTAACCAAATAAATTTTTAGCACAAGACATACATTAACCGATCATAGGTTAGGGAGGAAAAATAATGTATTTTAAACTTTTTTTTTTTTTATAAATTTAGTGTACTACATAAACGGATTAAAAAAGAATTGTTGAAGGGATTGTTTATGAGTTAGTTCGAAGGAAAAGGGAGTTTTGTGACAACCCCAGTGCATCTCATGGTTCTCAAGAGCTTTTATTCCTTTTTTTTGCCCTTGAAAATTTAATTCGCAAACAAACCCTAAGACATATTTAATATAATACATCATGTTTTTATTATAGGACATATTTAACTGAATTATACATATTAATTTAGTAAATTTTTTTAATTTTGTTAGAATATATTATAACATTACAATTTTACCCTCTCAATTTTTCTTGGAAAGTTCACATTCATTAATAATGAACAACAAAAAAACACAGATAATGAAAGTATTTTATAAGGACAAAAAAGAGAAAAAGCAATAAATGATACATAGGAAATATAAAGTGACATATAATTAGAACCAGAAATATCTTCTAGAAAGTGACCTGATATAAAGACCGGAGGAACCACATAATTTAGTTAAGAATAATTTAAGAAATTATAATTTGTAGTTAATAAAATATAAGTGAATATATTTAACAATAAAAAAAAAGAGTGAAGACCTAATTTGGTCCCTCAAGATTTTTGACTGTGACACTTTAGTCCCTCAAGAATTATAATTCACTTTTAGTCCCTAAAGAATTTAAAAGGCTTAATTGCATAATTGGTCATTTATCTTATTTATTAGATTCACTTTGGTCCTTTATCTTTTTTTTTTGCAATTTACTGTTAATTTATTTTTTTTAAAAGATTCAGTTTGGTCCTTCCGTTAAAATAAAGTTAAATGAGAAGGAATATTCTTCGACTATCCCCCCTTCTAGGGTTAATTGCATAATTGGTCCTTTATCTTATTTATTAGATTCACTTTAGTCCTTTATCTTAATATTCCAAGAATATTCCCTCTTCTTCCTCTTCCTCTGCTCTCTCCTTACAGCGGCAGCAGCCACCATGGGCTCACACCCTCTTCCCTCGAAAATCATCAAATTTCTTTAAATTTCTTCAACATTCTTCAATTTTTCACGGTTTTTAAGCTTTATTTTCATTAATCCTCAAACAAATTCGTGTTTTTCGTTCTTTTTCCCCTCGAAATCCGAATTCTGGGGTCCCTTTTCTAAAACCTTGGTTATCAACAATGGTCTCCTCCTCTGAACCTGCTGAAAAACGTGTGAAAACACTTGCAAAACGCTTCAACAACTCCGATTAATTTCTAAAAATTGAGGCGACGGTGGCATGGGCGGTGGCGGCGACACCCATGGTGGCTGCCGCCGCTGTAAGGAGAGAGCAGAGGAAGAGGAAGAAGAAGAGGAAATATTCTTGGAATATTAAAATAAAGGACCAAAGTGAATCTAATAAATAAGATAAATGACCAATTATGCAATTAAGCCTAGAAGGGAAATATTCTTGGAATATTCCTTCTCATTTAACTTTATTTTAACGAAAAGACCAAACTGAATCTTTAAAAAATATTAAAGGACCAGTAAATTGCAAAAAAAAAAAAGATAAAGGACCAAAGTGAATCTAATAAATAAGATAAAGGACCAATTATGCAATTAAGCCTTAAAAAAATACCACTTTAGTCCCTGTTTTCATTCCGTTAACTATTGTCACTGTTGGCATAAACTGTAACATTTCATTCCCAGGTGATAATGGCCTCCCAGTAAATGTCTCTGGTGCTTCTGGAAAATACAAAATGAATTATAAATATTATTAGCAGATAGAGTTAGGATCCGTTGACACCAGGTGTAAAATTTGATCACTTACACCTTCACATAAGTTTTTATATATTATGAAATTTGTCAATCCAACTGTTGAATTATATATTATTATCATGATGATCATACATACCAAATTTCATATCATTCGGAGATTCATAAGTATGCAATCTAATCATGCATATTTACTTATATTTTAAATAACGTATTATCCGTTAAAATAGAATTGTCGGATGAAATATCAAATCATTTTTATATTCTATGAAATTTTGTAGACTTGATCTACTAGATAATAACATATAATTCAATGGTTGGATTGATAAATTTTATAATATATAAAAAGTTATATGAAAATGTAAGTGATCAAATTTTACACCTGGTGTCAACGAATTCTAACTCTTGCACATAACCACATATTGCATAGTATTCTATTAACCAATTTAATAATTGAATCGAAAAAACAATAAGGCAATAATCATTTAAAAGGTTATACCTTCTATCGATCTAAGCACTTTATTTAAAATCTTCAAATGGGTATAAAATGTGTAGAGAGATTTCAAAGTACAAATTTGTTAACAAGTGGTTTTTTTTTTTTTTTTTAATCTTGTTTTCTAAGTACTACTTAATCACCCGGATTTCACGGTGGTTGCCTGTTTGGCTATGGCAAGTAATTTTCTCAACATGAATTTTTTGCTTCCACAATGAGTTGAACCTGATACCTTACTTAAGCGAGACCTAGCCGCTTACCACTCGTCCCAACCCATGTTGGTGTTAATAAGTGTCTTTGATGCACTTGTTAAGAAATCAAATGTATTGGATAATCATTAAAAAAATTTATTTTATTAGATTCCGGAGACATATTAGCTTATTTATATATTTAGTCCTTGAAAAGTTTAGAGTGTTTTGGTTTTGATCCATGTAAGTTTTTTTACCTTTGATTCATCCTTAATTATTTTGAAATTTTGGTTTTAGTCTGTTAAGAAAAGGAAAATATTTAAATGACATCTGTATTTGACATTGGGGGTGACACCTGCCTTTTTGGGTAAAAACTGGCGGGTCATGTAAGAAAGAGAAACTGCAGGACCCACCAGTTTTTGCCAAAAAAAGCAGGTGTCCCGTACAGATGTCAAATACAGATGTTTATGTAACAGAGTTGTTAAGAAAAATATGTTAATTGCTGGATAAGGTTAACGAAAAGTCATATCAGCATACACGTATACAAATACTGTGTGTGGTCGGTAGGATGATGTAGATGATCCAAACTCGCAGATGCAAAAGGACCAAAGCCCAATCCAAATGTGTTTGTGGATTGGGCTTTGGCTTTTTGCTCCTGCTGGTCCAGATCATCAACGTCATCCCTCCGGTGGCATGCAATACTTGCACACTTGTATGCTGATGTGGCGTTCAACTAGTTCAATTAGCGGTTAACAAATTTTTCCTAACGGCATATACTAAAACCAAAATTTCAAAACAATTAAGGATTTAAAAAGCTAACCAAGTTAAATTAAAAACTTGGCAGAAAAAGTTTTTTTTCACCCTTATGGTTATTCAATTCGGTTCAAATAAGATTAATCAACTCTTTTGTAATGACCACATATTGGATGGTTCATGCAAAATCAAGTATAGAAAACTAGTATTCGTGTTTTATACCTGAGAGTTGTAAGTGAGATTCCAGAGTATGGCATAAATTTGTTTTTTTTTTTTTTTACATCAACCGGTACCGGATCTGGTTTACTCATAATCCGATTCATTCGGTTCGACCCCAACTGAGTTCGCACTAAGCGGCATGGGTATCCCAGCAAGGGTTGTATCATATCCAAGACTCGAACTCGAGACCAGTTGGTTAAGGAACTAAGTGAGCTACCACTTGACCAACCCACACCCATGTTGGTGGCATAAATTTGTTTTATCTTTTGGAATTGGTTCAAATATAGTGTTAAGCTACCAAAATCAAATAAGGAACCCAAGCAAAGCCAGATTTGAACATGCATTGGTATCTATTTTTTTATTATTATTTTTTTAAAAAATATGCCAATACTGATATCATCTCATATACAGATTATAACCCAATTCACGATCTTCACAACTTAAAGGTCGTGAGCAATGTCAGGATCGTAAAATGACATACACATACGACATGGGATAACAAAAATATCTATCTTTGCATTGAACTAAAATTTGTGCACAAAGAGTCGTATTCTAGTTTAATACACTAATAAGCAAATTGTTAAGAAAATAAACTAAGTCCCAAGTGCCAGCCCAGCCTGGGTTTAAAACTCCCGTGACAGTGCCTTTCCCTTTCAATTAAAAAAAGAGTGAAGAGACACTTTGGTCCCTCAAGTTTTTCGACAGGTAGTCCCTCAAGAAATTTAATTCATTTTTAGCCCCATGTTTTCCAAAAGTACTAATTTAGTCCCTCATGTTTTCTAAAAGTATCAATTTAGTCCCTCAACGAAGTGGTAGGACAGTTACTAAATGGGTACTTTTGGATAATTTTGGGACTAAAAATGAATTAAACTTCTTTTTTTTTTGGTGAACAAATGAATTAAACTTCTTGAGGGGCTAAAGTGTCCCTATCGAAAAACTTGAGGGACCAAAGTGTCCCTTTACTCTTAAAAAAATATTTGCCCATAAAAAGAAGAAAGAATATCAACTTAAAGTCTATTAATATTTTATAATAAAAACACAACATGTAGTTTTGCAGCAAAGAGTAGTCCTAACCAGTTAGAGCAGAATTGCAACCGGTTAATGGAGGATTTCTGTAGTCTTAAAAAAAAACCTCTAACATTTGTTAGTATCTATTTCAGAGTTGCTTTTTTTCCCCTTCTCATATGGGATAATTTGACTTTAGGCATGGACAGTTTGAATAGGATGAAAAATACCATGCCTCCTTAAAAATGAGGTTACAATTTTCAGAATTTAGTCTGCCTTATAGATTGATTCACATTGCTTCTCACAATCTCACTTTCATAGAAGTAGAAATAGAAGCTTGGTTCCTGGCTTCCTGCACATTTGCATCAAACAGATTAAGAGGAAGCGTCGAAACGGTTGCCATATGTTACCAAAAACAAGTATAGGTAATTACCAAAAAAAAAAAAAAACAAGTATAGGTTAAAAAGATGAAGATGAATCATAATCTACCTTATGACAAGATGACAGCACCTAGATACACAGCTCCACAAAGAAAGACAAATGATATTAAACCCCTGCAAGTAGACTTAGGAATTAAACAAAAAGCCAGCACAATGTAAAGAGACATAGTCCTTTAAGAGAAACAACTAAGTAAACTTATCCTAGTAACACATTCTCACCAAATAACACCCCATCCAGCACCACTACAAGGACAAGGGCACACTTCTGCAAATTTTTCTGCATCGCTGGAATTTACTCTACGGGAGATCAGATCATCATATATATCTGTAATACCATATAAATGCAGAGAATTTTATTATTTCATTATCTCACAAGAGATAGAATGTAGCACCAAATCAATATGATTCCAAATTTCCAAAGACATACCATATACGGAAAACAAGCTGTTCATTATTCCTGCATATGGATTAAAAGAAGTAAATGATGTTAGTTTAGATATGAAATTTGTCAAAGTACATCAACTTTAAGTAGTGGAAAATGGCATTAAGTATATACCTATGAACAAGATAATGTACCGCAGTATTCGAACTTTGGTCATCTCTTGCAGAATCCATATTATACCAAGGAAAATTATAAATCCTGAAACCTCACAACATTAAAGTATATGGTGTATATTGAGAAATGTGGTACATTATACCATTATGTCTAACTCCTAGGAAACTTTTAAGCATGAAAGTACATACCAATACAAAGTCCTCGAAGAGTCCACTGCAGGAAGATCAACGATAAAGGTTCATTATGTCATAATATAAGTGAGACATAGCATACTAGATTATTAGCAATTCCACACAACTGACGCAAATACACGAGGTTGAAGCATACAAGTTATTACTGCTGATAGTGATATAGATGATATTGGATATTATTCTCAACATGTTTGAATCTTCATAGCAACAGAGAAGCTTGAACGTGTTCAATCTGTTTCTAAATTTTCGAATTCACAACAGAAACTGTTGCATCAAAAGAGAAGGCTCAACAGAAAAATAAGTAGCAGTGTTTAACCACTTACATTTTTAGCTACGAAGAGGACAATAAGTAGAGCAGCAATAAAACAACCAGCAGCTATTCTAGCAGTAAGTAGCTTTGTTGATGCAAGTATCAAGACCATGCCCCAGAAAGATGAACCAAGATCTGGATTATAGGCATAATAAATTTGCTGCTGCTTGTTAGATTATAGGTATTAAGCACAGAACATATCACATATTTTTTCCATACTTTTCACAAATTGAATGCATTGTATTTCCACCTGTTGCATATAGGCTATAAATTCATTTAAACTGACAGGGTAAGAAAAGTAAAAGCTAAAAGCGAGAATAGTAGGCAATACATCCAGCTGGTAAGATTAACCAGTATATGCCTCCACGTGTTTGAGTTGTTCCACCTTCATCGGCATGAACCTGGATTCCTTCTACCTGCAATTAAACTATTATGAGGACTATAGCTAAGTTATGTACATACTTATATCAGGTTAAAGCATTCAACCTAGCCTCATATGATAATTAAAAGTACAATTTGTTCCAATCTTATTAAACAACCAAACGATCTGATTGCTCCGTCGTCAATCTCACTCAAAATGAATGCACTAACTTCTCTAGCTGCCCCTATTAACTTTTTTGTTAGAGCAAGTTATGCTGCTACAATTATTCTTTTATTAACAGATGCTAATCCTAATCACTATACAGTATACAATGTCTAATTATCTAACATTGACTTGCCAACAAAAAATAGTATTACTCCTTCAGATAGATAAAAGGATACAAAGGAAGAAAGTAGGTTCTTACATGACCACATGTAAGTTTACAAGCAATGGCATGGCTTGTCTCATGTAGGAAAACTGTAACAAGCTTAAAGGGTCTGAGCAATACTGTTCTCCATAACTGCAACAAGGAACAAAGGAATTACAGAACAGATTCACAAGGAAAATATAGATATCACATCAGAGTCTACATTAATTGTAATAGAATAGAACTAACTAACACATCAAGAGTTTTGGAATGAGTTTAAAACCAGTTCAATTGATGACTGAAATTTGGTAAACTTCAACTAATAAATGCACATAACCACTCAGATTCAAGCATTGCAATAAGAATGACTCTGCAGCGTTTGGAGACTTAGTTCACCACCAAGCTTTTCTTAAACCTGAAGAAATTGAGGGAAAAATGGAAAAGAAGATTTCTAGGAACTTTGTTGATTCTGAAAAGGCCAATTTATTGCACTTTATTAAGCTTTTTTGTTTTTTTTAAATGATAAAAAAAACCCATGTTTTTGATAAATAAAAAACCACTTTCTGCCAATTATTATTATTATTTTTTTTTTGGAAAATCTCTTCTCTGGGAATGTAAACAAATAAACTCTACAAAAATAGCAGCAGTATATGGCCATGGGCCACACTCAGTTACTAAAAACATTTGCAATCTTTTATCTACAAAGCACAATGCCAAAAAAGATCTAACGGAGTTGAAGTAAAGTTCCAATCTTGGCTCGTATAAGCAACTTGGGTTGTTTCATGAATGATGGATCCAATGCAAATAAATAAATTAATAAAAATTAAAAATATAATGAGTCTGAAAGAGCAGAAGAGAGAGAGACATACCGCACTTATAACAACAGAGCAAACTCCAACAGTGACTAAAAACACAACCTGCTCATGGTTGCAGCAGTTTTTTAGTTCCCAGTTTGGTTTCATTTATTTTATTTTATTTAGCTTAACTGAATTGAAATGAAAGCTGATGATTCTTATGCTGTATGTAATCTGTAAAATGATGACAATGTAATGATGAAAGAGAGATGATTGGTTTGTCTTGTTACTGATTGTGATGGGTTGGAGATGATAGTAATGGGTAATTGAATGAAACTTTGACAGTGATTGAGTTAATGAGTTAAAGTTGTTGCTGCTGAGGTTGTTTAAGACAGAAGAAAATGACAGTCTCGAACAAAAACAGGAGACTTTTTTCTTGTCTTTGGCTAATAATAACAAATGCACATTTTTAATGTCTTTTAGAAGAAGAAAAATATTTGTTATGGAGTAATATGTTAGATTTATATCTGATTTTTGGGCATTAATTAATTTAGAATTTGATATTTTTGGAATTTCAAGATTTTTTTAAGATAGAAAATGTGATTCGCCTTAAATGTTAATGATCCTTAACCTCGGTGAAAGGAATTGGCAAAATAACGTCGTTGTTTTGACAAAGAAAAAAAGTAAATAAATAAATAAAGATTTTAAGTGAGATGGTATAAGTTTTCAACTCAAAACTGAAATTATGAAACCATTTTTTGTTGGTTTGATAATAGAGATGTAATTGTTTTAAAAATAAGTAAAAAAAGCATTTGAGTTCAAATTTTGCTAAACAAATTTTGTTTTAAAACTACACTTTCGAAACAAAAACCAAATATTGGCAACCTCCCAAAAATGAATCCTAAACTACCATCACGAGTTAAAAAAGCAAAGTCCCAAGTTGAAAGTTACATGGACCAAATAAGAGTTTATAAAGGAGATTTAGATTCCTCACCCCACATATTATCCCCACACCCCCAGTTGAACAGTAAAATGACAAAAATACCCTTTATTTTTTTTCCAACACGGGATTCTCGGAATATTTTCTAAAGTGTTTTTCCGAGAGATATCTCTCGTAATTTTGGACATTTTTCCGAGAGGTACCTTTTGGAAAATTCAGCAAAAAAGAGACACGGTCACATGGGCAGACACTAGTGTTGGCAAAACATAAATTTATTGCCTGGTGCATGTAGTAGCCAGGTGGAATTTTTGTAGCTTATCTTTCATAGAAAACTTATCACTAAAATAGATTTGTCTCTTCTTAACATTCTGCGTCTATTGCTTGTTGAATATACACTTGATGATATTTATTTAGTTGCATATATATCACATAGTAGATGGTATTGATTGACAAACAAATGGTCCATAATAAACAGTGTGAATCATTAAAAAAATCCAAGAAGTTGTTTATCTTTTGAAGGGATTATTCATACTGGATTATAATCGCGAGCGACTTGAAGTCGCCAAGTGGCATACTAGATATATGCATAGTTGATGCACATAGCCATTCCAAAACCCAAAACTGATGAGAGTAGTATTGCATAAATTCAGTCTATGCTAAACTTGTGTAGATGGTACAACTGCAAATGGTGAAAAGATTTGACCTCTTCATTTTTTTTCTCTTTTTTGCTAATTTTTTAAAATTCTAAGAGGTACCTGTTGGAAAATTCTTCACTTTTCCCAGAGGTACCTCTCGGAAAAATATTCCGAGAGTCCCGAATTAAAAATTTAATGAAAGGTAAAAATAAAATTTCACTGTTTAAATTGGGGTGTTTAAATTGGGGTGTGGGTAATAGTTGGGGTGAGAATTATACAGCCATAGCTGGCCCATCATGAGGGCTTCAAAGCAAACATTTGGGTTGAACGATGTCTCCAATCGCTAACCACATCAGCATTTGACGAAAAGGAGATTAAAATCAAATATTTTGAAGAAGTAAAAATCAATTTCAGTCAAATAAAATTTTAAAAACTAAAAGCAAAAGAGGTTCAACTTTTAAGAACTAAAAATATATATATAAATAAGTTTAAAAAATAAATATTTATTATTCTCATAACATAAATATTTTAAGCAAAGCATATATAAAACATATAATAATCAATACCTTCTTAATATAT
The DNA here is from genome assembly GCA_037953625.1 of Crotalaria pallida. Taxonomy (NCBI): domain Eukaryota; kingdom Viridiplantae; phylum Streptophyta; class Magnoliopsida; order Fabales; family Fabaceae; genus Crotalaria; species Crotalaria pallida. The sequence goes on from CM075655.1 coordinate 98,155,849, forward strand.
ATATATATATATATATATATAAATTACAGGTAAAGGAGGGGAAGGTGTGCCAAATACCAACAGCTTAAAGTGCTAGAGCAAAATCCAGTATTTTTTTTTAAATAACATAACATCAAAAAAATTACGTCCTCTATACAAAACTCAAAAGAGATTTAAAAAAATAAAAATTGACCCTTTAAACTATGACCTTGATTCCACCATGGCTCTCTCATGTAACCTTTAAAATATTTAATGCAACATCTTGATTGTGTCGAAAACAAACTCTTTTCTTCATTCCAAATCTTTTGATTTTTTTTAAGGTTTTTTTTTCCTCCCATAACTTTTGTCTCTTCAAAATTCAAATGCATAAACATTTTTTTCCTCAATTTTAATCCTTCATTCAATTATATTTTTTACTTTTCATTAGTTCTACTTTTATCTAAATCACTATACATTAAGTAATGTAGATATTTTTTTTAAAAAAATTAAATAAAGACATTTTGGAGACAACACATAAAATTTACAATAATCAACATTTTTTTAATACGTGCACGCAAGTCTAAAAGACAAAAAAATTGGAATGGAGGGAGTAATATTCTAGATATTCTTAATAACCTTCAACTAGCTTCTACATTAGAATATATTAATACTCTACTAACCAAATATTGAAAATTAATCATAGCTGCTACTAATGGTGCAAGATTCCATTTCTGGTCTAACAGGAGAAAATATGAAAGGCTTTGGTGGAATTTGCAATTGTTCTATGCTTCCTTCTAACATTTCAATCACCCTGCTCATTGGAGGCCTCTCAGATGGGTTTGTCTGAATGCACCATAGTCCTACCATGATCATTTTCTTCACAATTTCATTTTCCTCTATGGTCATACCATCATCATGCCATGCTACATTGCTGCCAACCTCAATATGCTTGTATATCCAATGAGGAAAATATGTCTCACTTGAATGAGTTGCTTTAGTACTTATGTTCTGCCTTCCTCCTACAATTTCCAAAATCATCATTCCATAACTATACACATCAGACTTGTGTGACACTCCTCCAAAGTTTCTGTTCCATACTTCTGGAGCTATATACCCTATTGTTCCTCTAGCATCTAACATTGAGATGATACTTTGTGTCTTTGAGCAAAGCTTAGCCAGCCCGAAATCCGAGATCTTCGGGCAGAAGTTTTTATCCAAAAGAATGTTAGTTGGTTTTATGTCAAAATGTAAAATCCGAGTGTTGCAACCTCTATGCAAGTACTCTAGCCCTTTAGCTATCCCTTCTGCAATTTGGAGTAATCTTTCCCAACTCAATGGTGGATTGGTTTCAAAATCCTTATTGTTTATGAACTTTTCAAGTGATCCATTCGGCATGAATTCATATATAAGAGCTTTTTTCTCCTGGCTTTGAAAACAAAAACCAAGGAGATTTACTACATTTACATGGGATGTTCTGCTTATGCTCATAACCTCATTGATAAATTCTTCTCCATTCCCTTTGGAAGCATTCAGTACCTTCACAGCCACAGGAAGGTTGTTGTTTAGATTTCCTTTATATACTTCACCATAGCCACCTTGTCCCAATTTGGATTCAAAAGAATTGGTCATTTTCTTGATATCTGAATAAGAGTACCTTTTTATGGCTAGAGGTCCATTGTCTCTTATGAAGGCCTCAATATCTTGGTCAACCTTTTTGGACTTCAAAATTTTTGTCAAAATTGGAGATACTTTGTGTTTAAAACTGAAAACTATAATGCATATTATCAGCAAAGCTGCAACTCCTCCTGCTATTAAACCTGTAAGGAAAAAATAGAAGGTGATTCAGATTATTTGGTTTCATGTCATATCCTTTTAGTTCTACAATATAATATGGAAATAGTAATACTTATAGTAATTTAAATGAAGGTTCTGCAATCTGGATGCTTTCACTATCTGAAGATTTGCAATCTAGCTGTGAGGAACTGTGGTTGTTAAATTGATGAGGTTGATAACTTGATATGCTGTGATTTATTTTTGGATAATGATTCTGAATGGAACTATGATAAAAAAATAGTGATATTATCAAAATAGTACTCCCTCCATTCCTTATTATATGTCTTTTTTGGAGAGATTTTTTGTTTATTTTTATCGGTCCTTTTTTGAGGATTTCAAGAGTGTAATAAATGTTATTTTTCATGTTTGTCCATGTTTAATATGTCTTGATTTATGTAAATAGTGGAGAAAAATTAAAGATTATAGAGAAATAAAGGGTATAGTGGAGAAAAACATAATTATTGTATTTGAACTCTAAGTAATGATTAGATTTCTTAAAGAGTGTGTTTTGTTTGAAATATGACAGATAAATAGGAATAGAGGGAGTATATGTTTTGTCTTGATACTTTGTATATTATGCTTCTCAGTTCCTCCCCATGTTCACTCCTTTTAAGTACAACCTAAGAATATAGGAAATTTGCAACAGACAAGCAGAGAAAAAGCTCCACATGGTTTGAGAAACTACTTCAAGAGAAACCATAGTACATAAGATTATTGATAATAATAATAATTAATCACAGTTGAAGATTTGAAAATCTGAATGAACTTTGGTATAAAGGTTCTTGAAATGGCTTCATGTGACTATAGAGTTTGCATTTCATTTCGTCTTGTAAATTTCCTAGTTTATTTTTCATTTGTCATTCTTTATTTTATAGCTTTTTTTGAACAATACTAAAGTATGAAAGAAAGGAAATTGCAAGAAATATAGATAAAGACTGCATTTATAGTGTGTACCAATACTTGGTTTTGATAAACTGGTGCTGCTTCCCCCTGCCATGAAAATAGAGCATAATCAACTAATAAAACGCATATACTTGTAAAAAAAAAGGGTAGAATAATCATGTAAGATTCATAAAGTATCAACAATATTGGGTAATTTGACTAAATATAATCACACAACACACATGTCATGAGCTAAAATCTTAAGAGTGTAATTTGCAAAGGGATAAAAAGTTTCATGGATAAGTTCTCAACAGAATCTTACAAATTAAAATAATAAAATAATACGTAAGATTAGTCTCTGACTTTGTAAGCGTCGGTCAAGTTAATCCCTGACTTTATCGAAATAACAATTTAGTCCTTGAGATAGGAGAATGTCAATCAAGTTAATCCCTGACGTCACTAACGCAAGGATGTATTTGCTTTAAAATGAGATAAAGATAGGGACATATGTGAATTAAAATGAAATTTCAAGGACTAAATTGCTATTTCGATAAAGTCAAGGACTAACTTGACCGACGCTTACAAAGTCAGGGACTAATCTGACGTATTATTCTAAAATAATCCATAAAACTTTTCAATATATAAACGAAAAGAAAGTGTATAAAAAGTTTCGAAATATCAGACACAGCTAAGGAAACCATTTTGAAGTATAGGTGTTACGCAGAGCAAGTATTATACCTTGACAATTGTTGCTTCTTACACTGCCATCCTTGCAAAAGCACAACAACTCAGCCCTTGTGTTACTGTATCCACAAAGTCCATCACTAGCCTCACACTCAGCACAATTTTTAGCAGTGTGCCAATCAAGCACAAACCCTTCACTCATAGCCCCAGCAAACTCATTCACCACCTCACCCTCACTTGAAATCTCATCCTTCAAAACCGTCACCACGACATTTTCCTCGCAATTCTTCGACCAGTCGAAACCCCGAGTCTCATTCCCCATCACAAACACAAAAGACTCTTTCACACCAGAACTAAGGCACTTAACAAAAGGTGCACTAGAAGGGTAATCACTGCAGTTGTAGTAAAAGCTAAGGTTCAAATTCAAAGGGGAATGAGAAAGTGGAAGGTTGCCTAAGGGTACCTTATGAAGTGCCCTGGGACAGGTTTGGTTCAAAGTATCAGCATCAACTAGCTTAAGACTATGGTTTTCATAGTTTATATCTTTTACATAGTAGTAATATCCTGGTGGTGGTGAGAAAATAGGGAAACCATGTGCTGATGAGCATATAAGGCCAAGTTCAGGGTAGCCACAATATTGTTCAGGAGGGGAGCCTTGGGATAACCAGAAAGGGTATGTGATGTTGGGTCCATTGGGGCAATGGTAAGTGGGGCAAATTGTTGAATTGTTGTGGCTGCTAGAGGAATTGGTGAATAAGATAAACAAAAATGAAAGAAAGCATGCAAGTTTGATGAACATAATGAAATAATAATGTTTATGTTAGTGATGATATGGTTAATGGGTTTCTAATTTTCAACATATATGAAAAAAAAAAATGTGAGGAATTATTAGGATTTAGGACTCAGGAGGAGGGAAATTTCTTAGGAGTCATCAAAGTGGAGTATTCGTGACGCCTAAGGCACATTAACACAGCACATAGAAGTCAGATTTTATAATTAACAAATTCATAAGTCGGACAAGTAGAAGGAGAAATTTTTAACACGTTTCTATTGTCAAGTTCTAACGTTCACATTGACATTCAACCAAAAAACTATATATAGGATGAAATATCTTCAGTTGCCAGAAGGAAGAATTTAAGATTGTATGTCCTTGTCTCCTTGACATTTAAGAACATGGATGCTTTGCTAATCTTAAGATTTCTCTTAAAACATTCATCTAAGACCCCTTTTCTTAATTCTTAACATTATCTTTCTCTTAATATACTTTATAATGATCCATCTTTTATCTATTGTTGTTTCCAAAGTAAAAAATTTTTTATTGACGATTATAAAATAGAGGTAAAATGTGATATGAGAATATTATTGTATTTAATTACACGCAATATTTTGGACTATTTGAGTAATTACATGGTTGGTCCCTTAAATCTTAAGAACTTATTATATTACAATTTTTTTTAAGAAAAAAGTCTCACATATAATATTTTGATGATCCCTAAAGTTTTCCCTTTCAAACTACCAACTCGAGATTTCCCGATGAATTTACACAAAAAATGACCTCAGGAATCACGTATAATTGAGATCAGCAGCAATAAGCATGACTATGAAATTGGATGAAATGAATGATTTTCTTTGTTTGGTTGGTGAAGGTCAAAATAATTAAAGATGAGTCAAGGTAAAAAATACTTCTAAGGACCAAAATCGAAACACTCTCAACTTTCAGGGATTAAAACCATAAATAAGCCTAAAAAAATATAGGTAATTTAGGAAATAAAATAGCATTGGAAATGAAATGAAAATTAAATGAAAAAATCATTTTCTATGAATGTTTTAAGAAAGAAATATTAGGAATGAAACAAAGTATAAGAAGGTTAGTTAACTTTTTTTTTTATATTTTGAATCAAAAGAAGTATGTTTTTTTCCTTATCAATATATATTAAAATTGGAGAAGTAGAAGGGCAAAAAAGATTTCCCTCCTAAAACACTCATTTTCCCTCCTAATGGTGTATTTCTCTCATAAATCCATCATTAAGTGTGTGTTTTGTATCTTTTAATCTTAGCCGTTCATCATATTTTGTTAGATTAAATCATAACCGCCCATTTTGTATCTTTTAATCTTAGTCGTCCATCATATTTTATTCGATTAAATCATAACCGCCCATCATGTTTTCTTAGAAACACAATATTAATAATTAATAAAGTCATCATCAACATAATCATCAACATATTATAAAATAGGAGAAGTTGAGGGTTAATCTTACTTTCCCTCCAAATTATTTTAAAAAAAATATTTTCTATATATATATATATATATATACATATATATCTAATGCACTACACAATATCATTAAACAAGACTAATAAAAATATAAATAAAAATATAGGTAAAAAAATAGTAAAAAAAGTCTAATAAAAATATATATATATATATATATATATATATATATATATCCAAAATATTAAAGTAAATTGTCAATGTGTGTGAAATTTCAACTAAAAAGTTTCACTCAAAATATTAAAGTAAAAAATTATCATTTAATTCATATATATTTATCCATCTGTATCTATAGTTTTATTTTTCCAATTTGCATAAACTCATTTCAATTTCTAATAAAACTTAATTACATTTTCCAAAAAACGCTTATAAAAAAAACTTCTTTTAAAAAATATTTCAATTAAGTCAGCACCTTTTAAAATGTCAATAATATCTTTAGAGGTAGTTTCAAATAAGTATATTAAATTTTTACAATTTCAATGTTACTAACAAAATTAACCTACCTTCATGATGGATGTAAATTTCTCATAAAGATTTTAGATTTAGGATTGAGGGAATACTCCCGGCCTTCGTCCCATTTAACGATTGAGGAAATACTCCCGACCACAAGGATGATAGAAAATCACAAAAATAAGAAATATTAAGGAGACAAACATTTAATGAAGGTGGCTGCCTTCAAAATGCTTGAGACAACTAACGTGTTCTCGCCGGTGATGTAAGGATAAAGATCTTTTTCTCTTTTAAGTATTTTGCTTCTCATATATAAGTTTGTTCATGGTTCTTTCCAAATAGATGTTCTTAAGCCGTGTCTAAACTTTAGAAGTTGGAAGTACAATTGGTTTTTGTTTTGTTTATTTACATTTTTAATTTTCAATTCAACATGTTTTTATTGGTCATTACAAATATATTTTTTCACTTCAACATGTGTCAAATAACTATGATTTTTCCTTGATAATGACAAGTGTGTGACAAAAGACATATTTAAATATATACATTTTGCTTAATATATAGATAGAAGTTTGTGTATTATATATTATACCAATTTTATATTATATAATTATCCCAAAAAAAACACGAAAAAAAAATAATAACAGTTATTCATAACTATTTTTAAAGTATACATGATTGTTTCATATATTATAAATATTTTTCAAAATCTTTATCGCATTTTATCTAATTATAAGTATTGTATTCTGATTTGATTACATAAATTTGTCTGATCATAAAAAAATAAATTTCAATGTAAATTTGTAATAATTAAAAAAAATAACATATAAAATATAATTCCAAAAAATGATAGATTTATTGTTCGCTAAAAAAATTCACATGTAAATAAAATTAATGTTTAATGTTTTAACAAATGGAAAGTCCTTAAAAAAAATAAAGGATAGCAAAATTTAAGACCTGTGCATCGCACGGACAATTTTCCTAGTATTCAATCAAAGAGAGTACATATTAAGAAGTATAATTAATAGGTATGTTTGCCTAAAATTTGTGTAGTTTTTTCTTGTTTTGCTCATGCATCATTTTTCTAAAAAAAGTCTAATAAAAATATATATATATATATATATATATATATATATATATATCCAAAATATTAAAGTAAATTGTCAATGTGTGTGAAATTTCAACTAAAAAGTTTCACTCAAAATATTAAAGTAAAAAATTATCATTTAATCCATATATATTTATCCATCTGTATCTATAGTTTTATTTTTCCAATTTGCATAAACTCATTTCAATTTCTAATAAAACTTAATTACCTTTTCCAAAAAACGCTTATAAAAAAAACTTCTTTTAAAAAATATTTCAATTAAGTCAGCACCTTTTAAAATGTCAATAATATCTTTAGAAGTAGTTTCAAATAAGTATATTAAATTTTTACAATTTCAATGTTACTAACAAAATTAACCTACCTTCATGATGGATGTAAATTTCTCATAAAGATTTTAGATTTAGGATTGAGAGAATACTCCCGGCCTTCGTCCCATTTAACGATTGAGGAAATACTCCCGACCACAAGGATGGTAGAAAATCACAAAAATAAGAAATATTAAGGAGACAAACATTTAATGAAGGTGACTGCCTTCAAAATGCTTGAGGCAACTAACGTGTTCTCGCCGGTGATGTAAGGATAAAGATCTTTTTCTCTTTTAAGTATTTTGCTTCTCATATATAAGTTTGTTCATGGTTCTTTCCAAATAGATGTTCTTAAGCCGTGTCTAAACTTTAGAAGTTGGAAGTACAATTGGTTTTTGTTTTGTTTATTTACATTTTTAATTTTCAATTCAACATGTTTTTATTGGTCATTACAAATATATTTTTTCACTTCAACATGTGTCAAATAACTATGATTTTTCCTTGATAATGACAAGTGTGTGACAAAAGACATATTTAAATATATACATTTTGCTTAATATATAGATAGAAGTTTGTATATTATATATTATACCAATTTTATATTATATAATTATCCCAAAAAAAAAACACGAAAAAAAATAATAACAGTTATTCATAACTATTTTTAAAGTATACATGATTGTTTCATATATTATAAATACTTTTCAAAATCTTTATCGCATTTTATCTAATTATAAGTATTGTATTCTGATTTGATTACATAAATTTGTCTGATCATAAAAAAATAAATTTCAATGTAAATTTGTAATAATTAAAAAAAATAACATATAAAATATAATTCCAAAAAATGATAGATTTATTGTTCGCTAAAAAAATTCACATGTAAATAAAATTAATGTTTAATGTTTTAACAAATGGAAAACCCTTCAAAAAAAATAAAGGATAGCAAAATTTAAGACCTGTGCATCGCACGGGCAATTTTTTTAGTATTCAATAAAGAGAGTACATATTAAGAAGTATAATTAATAGGTATGTTTGCCTAAAATTTGTGTAGTTTTTTCTTGTTTTGCTCATGCATCATTTTTCTATAATTAATTACAAACTCATCATCTTTTTATTAATAACTTAATACATATTCTTAACGTTAAAAACAATACTCCCTTCGTCCCTAAATATAAAGTTTCTTTGGAGGATTTCACGTTCATTAAGAAAGTGGAATAATTTAGTTAATTGTATTGAAAATGTGAGTTTATGATATGTAATTTCAAAATTATCCCTATTAATATATATTATTGGGAATCTAAAAAGTGTTAAATAAATAGGGGTGTTTGTGGAAAAAAGTAATTAATGATCATTGAAAATTGGTATGAGATTTTATAAATAGAAACAAAATAAAAGTGTCAAGAATGTTTTATATTTAGGGACGAAGGGAGTAATTAATTAATGTTGCATTGATTTTGTAAATATATATATATATATATATAGTATAAATCATGGAACAATTTTTCTACAAAAATTTATACTCCCTTATTTTCTATTTATCGGTCCAATTATATCAAAATACACTTTTCAATAAATGTAATGATTACATTAATTTTTTATAAATTAATTGTATTTTTTCTTATCACGTCACTTTTCTTTTCCATTTATTTTTTCGTTACTTATGTAAATTAAAGCCCAATTAACTAAGGATAAAAATTGAAAATAACAATTATTGTACTTTTAAATTTTTAAATTGGAGAGAAAAATAAGAATAAAAACTTTTATTGAATATACAACAAAGATGAGGTGCTCCATGTTGAATAATACTCCCTCCGTTCCTTTATACAAGCACGAGATAGTGGAAGTGCCTTGATTATCTTTTTTATAAGTATTTTGTTCAATTTTTAATGACATTAATTACTTTTTTTTTTCACAAATGTCTATATTTACTCAACATTTTTTAGAGTTCCAATAATAATTATAGGGATAATTTTGAAAAATATATCAAATGTTATTAATTTTAATATCACTAACAATATTAACTAATTTCTTTAATTTCTTTAATTCTCGTATAAATCAACGTCAAAACTTATATATAAAAAGGAAGGGAATAATCAATTTTAAGGCCTAGTATAATGGATGACGATTTTTTTTATAAATAGGGCTCATGACTATTCACCAATAAGGAGATAAAGTCTTCCTTTGGTCGAAGAGATATTTAATTATGGAAGCTCAAATTGAATTTTTTTTTCTCAAGCTATCCATTCGCGTAACTGGGTGGTTAATTCTTTCGATAGTGTCGGATCCTTTTGGGGACAGTCATTCAGTAAGATCTTTTACATTCTCAAGAGTTGAGGATCGAACCCTCAACTATTTGCTTAAGTTCAAATTAATCATTGGGTAAAAAGTAAAGTAAGCTCGTATAAATTGAATAAAAACACTTGCCTATAGGAAAAAAAAGTACTTTTTGTCCCATAAGAACGATAACGAATTGTAAAAGTAAAAAAATTAAGGATATATATATATATATATATATATATATATATATATTAAGGATATATATATATATATATATATATATATATATATATATATATGAGAATAAAGTATCTCCTCACATGAGGAGATACATTGTCTTCTTAACCCACTAATATATTGCCACATGTCTCAAATTTTTAAAGCTTTTTTTAATTGGTAAAACCCCAACTACTGAAGTACAAAAGGTAGAGAGTAAGAAAAACGCATCAGAGTAGCAAAGAGAAACACAACAGGCAGCAGCAGAGTGAAACACGCATAGCGAAGAGAGAAGTGAACAACCACCACCGAACCTGCCGCTCTCCCACCACCATTGCGCTCCCTCCGTGAGCAGCCACCGCCACTGCCAGCCACAATAAACTTATCTTTTGAACTCCACTTAAATTTAAACACCTGTTTTTTTTTAATTAATTCTAAAAATAAAATAATGAGAAAACAGTACACAAGCACTCTCTAGTTCACGTCCCTGTCTCCCTGTCCTTCACCGTCACCACCATATCCGACCACCACCCCCTTCACTCGCCCGCTCCCATCATCCCAGAGCCTCAGATTCTAAACAAGTCGGCTTTTGAAATTTTGATTTTGTTTTTGAGCTTGAAGAGGATGACGGTTGGGATCACAGTGTCAACGTTTGCATTGTTGTTTCTTTAATACACAGGGAAACGTATCTCTTCACCTCTTTCTAAGTGGCAAAGATGAAATCTTTTTCTAGAAGGGTATTTGAATATATTTGAGTTTTTTGGTTCATAAAGCTTTTTCTTCAATTGAAAAAGGTAAAGAATAATAATATTTTAAAAAAAATATTGAAGAGGCAAGTATACAATTAAAGTGGTTTTGACGGCTATGGAAGTTCAATTAAGCTTGGAAAGAAGTGAGGAAGGTGGTGGTGGTACATTGGTGCTAGCATCGGTGGTGGTATAGGAGAGATAGAATGATGGTGATAACATTTTAACTATTTTTAAAATAAATAAAAAGAAGTCCAGATGTCTAAATTTAAGTGGTGCAAGGAGATAAGTTATCTCCTTCTATCAGGAGGAACTTTATTATATATATATATATATATATAATGATTTGTTTAACATATCAACATGTTATCAAATATTTAATTTAATGCATTTTGCATTTATCAATCAATCACAATTCATAATTTACAATTTTTAAACTTTTTATTAATTACTTCAACTTTAGTTTGAATAAACATCATGCTTGTGGAATGGAGGGAATATCATTGAAAGTAAGACTTTCCTAACATTTCAAAATTATCACTATCAGCAATAGCAACGTTCTAATAGATTAAGCGAGAACTTAACTTGTTAAGTATCAACACTTGATGATATATATATATATATATATATATATATATATATATATATATATATATATATAGAGAGAGAGAGAGAGGGAGGCGGGGGGGAGAAATGAGAATAATTAATCATGACCATTAAATTACAATTGCTCTTATTTGACAAAAATAAGAGCAAATGAATGATGATAAGACTTGAACCTTTTATCTATGACAACCTTATTAAAGACCAGTACCACTATGCCATTCAATTTCATGCAGTAAGATGTGCAAAATACTTTATTTATTATCATGCTTTCGTCAAACTTTGGCTCTCTCTACAATTGTTCTCAAGTTCCGTCACTATTTTTTATCCTAATCTTGGGGCAATGTGAGTGACAAAGAGAAGCACTATGAGATTGAAGTAATGACTCGATGAAGAACAAGCTAAGGAATACAGGGGAAGGAAAAACGTCGTAAGACTTCAAGCTATGGATAAGCCATGGAAAATAGCATAAAGCTCTGCATGCATATTATTTACAACATCAATGTAACCTTAGCTAGAAACCAATTTGCCAACTTTCTTATAGTGTGTTTGTTTCTCTGATTGGAAACCGCGTTCACACAGAAACCACTCACAGTCAGCTTCCACGAACGCGCGTTTGAAGCAACAAAACGCCCAAGCAAACATGCTATTACACAGTTCGGATAAGGTCGCCAAAATCCGAGGGCCCAAATTCCCCATGCTACTATCATCAACGTTCACATCAACACACTCGTTTGGAGGCAGGTTCTACTTGATTTATAAACCTATATATCACTCCTAAACACAACCTTTTTTTTAAAGGGTTTTCTTAACTTCAACTTTAAGGAATGAGAATAAAAATCCACAAGGAGATAAGTTTTATTGAAAAATAAACACGGTGTTTTGGTTCTGTTTTTTTTTTTTGTCCATCTGGTTCCCAAGTATTACTTAGATTCATCCTTTTTTTTTTCATCTGGTTCTCCAAATACTATCTAGATTCATCCGGATCCGACCCGGGTCGCGTGTCTGACTACGGCATGTGAGTCTCCCAACATGAATTTTCTGCATCCACAAAAAATCGAACCCAAGACCTTGTTTAAGCGAGATCGAGTCACTTGTCACTCGTCCCAACTCATTGAAGTAGCACTGTTTTGCAAATTAGCTATCCAAACAGCTGAAATTTGTTAAATGACTTAGATAATATAATTTGGTTAAAATATATGATAATAATTAAAAAAATAAAGGTCAAAATTAAGATATAATTTATTGAAAAACTCTTTCATTTTTTGAAAGCTATTCACATTGCTTTCTAAAAGTTAGTTTTCAAAAGTTATTTAAGCTTCTTTTTTTTAAGCTATAAGCTTATTTCATTTTTGTTCATCAAACAACATTAGTAGCTTATTGACTCAGTCAATAAGTTAAAAATTATCAGATAAACTGTAAGCTTGCCTTACCAAACATAGCCTTAAAATTTAGACTTTTACTTTTTGACCCCCATAAACGACTTTTTGGCCCTCATTTTCAATTTTTATGGACTAAATATCCTTTTATGTGTTATTATTTCCGACTTTCAGGACTCAAAATCTTGAGACTTAAGAACATGGCATGCTTAAGAACATGGCATGCTTGTATATTCCTGAAATGCGAGACTTAAGAACATGGCATGCTTCCCGGAGCTTGGAGCTTTCATCCATGTATTCATCAAGCCACTCATCACCACCGGTAGATGAAGCTTTTGAACCAAAAGGGTCAATTGTGTGGTGGAAGGATTGGAGAAGAGAGAGTGTTCTTTGTTTTTTTTTTCCAATTTGACTCTTGAGAGTCGGAAATAGCATGTAGTTTAATTTTTCCGATTCTCAAGAGTCTATTTTTCCGACTCTCAAGAGTCAAATATTTTTTGACTTTTGAGAGTCGGAAATAGTATGTAGTTTAATTTTTTCGACTTTCAAGAGTCAAAATTTTTTTTACACTTGAAAATCGGAAATAGTAACACATAAAAGGTATTTTAGTTCATAAAAATTTAAAATGGGGAAAAAAATCATTTACGGGCAAAAAGTAAAAGTCAAAATTTAAAGGTTGCAAGTGAAATATTTTTATTTTGTTTTTTTTTTTTATTAAGTTATTTTTATTTTTATTCATAGCATAAATTAGTAAAACGAGGATGCATTACCATAGTTACCCTGAAGATGAAACCTTGTCAAAGCCCTCCAATATTCCACCAATCACCATTGACGAGAACTGAAGTCTGAAGAAGAAGAAGAGAGGGAAAAAGAAAAAAACACATAGCATCATCATCATCATCATGTGTTCATCAGACACAATTAACATCGCAGCGAGTACTCAGAAACTCGATGTCGATAATCGAATCGCTCTTCGCTTCTACTACAGGATCGCTGATAATATCCTCAGACAGGTTCCCAATTCAATTCAATTCTTCTTTACAACTAAACCCTTTCTTTATTTTTTTACCTTTCAACTAATTCTCTGTGCTTGGTTCATAAAAATCGATGCTTTAACTTGTTTTATTGCTCTATTTGGGAATTTGAAGATACCCTTTATTGGATATGACTTCTAATTTAATTTTTTATTATTTTTTTTAATGGAATTGTTACAAATTGGGGTCAATTCTGTGATGGCAGTTATTTTTTCACTTTCTTGTGAGCAACTTAGTTAGCATTTGAATATTTGAAAGACATGTTTTGTTACATATTTGGTGTATTTTATGAGCAGAACAGAACATCTGAGGTGAAAAAGTGAGACATTTTGGTTAATGTGGAACCAAAAAGAACGTAACAGGACGCCGTTTAATTCTGTTGAGCTAAACGCTACCTTAGAAATTAAGTCATTGCTATTCTTTTTTATTTTTTAGTTAGCACATGTTGCTAGCTAGAGGATGAGAGAGAGGGAGAGGGAGAGATAGGGTTGACTGAGATATTGTGATTTGCGCCAGTTAGTAGCTTATTGTGAAATGCATATATTTTCGAATTGATGTTACATTTGAGTTTCTAAGCTTATTTAGTTTTACTTGTATTCATTAAACTTCGCTTTGGTTGTGAAAAATATTAGTGTTATTTACCTTTTATATGGTTTTGAGTATAATAAAACCAACGGATAGTAGGTTAGGTCTTTAAATGGTGGCGGTGGGTGTGTATGAAAAATGGCTGGTGTGCATGGTTATTGCCATCTAGGAGTATTTTTTTAATTTCCAAGCAATCATGTTTGGTTTTCCCTAACAGTCATGTATGTTATATATGCAGCATAATTTAAGTGATAATTCATTCTTTAACTCTTAACAAATTTTATTCTTCTACTGCTAGTTCCCTGTACTGATGTTTTATTTTCTGCTCATGAATTCACTGTCATGCTTTAATTTCTGTATGTATCTCGGAACATTAATTTCAACATAAAATTTGTACTTGCTCTGCATGACCTTTGACTTTGAGCTCCAAATATTGATTTTGATGTTGCAGGCTTATATCTTTCGAGCAGAGAAAAATATTGTTGATCTATATGTAATGCTCCTGAGATATTCTAGGTAACACAAGATGACCTGTATCATTATATGACCCATAATAGTGTGTACTGTCTTCATTTGAATGATTTAAAATAGGTGAACTTCATTCATTGTATTTCCTTTTTGATCATCAAACTGCATTGAGGGTCTTTTCTTTTTGTTTGCTGCTAGTTTGGTTTCTGAGACAATTCCTTGTCATCGAGATTATAGAACATCTCCAAGAAGCACGAAAGAATTATTAAGAAAGGTCAACTACTTAGTCTTCATTTCTCTTCCTTAAATGAAAATGTATCATTGGTTATTACACATTCTTGGATGTAAACTGATTTCTAAGTTCTCGCTCTATAGAAATTGTTAAATTCCGTGATTGAACTGGAGAAGTTGAAACCACTGGTACAACAGAAGATCAATGAGTATAACAGCAGACAAGCATACCAACTCAATGGGTGGGAAAAATGTCATTCAAATAATTTGGTGGAACCAGTGAAAAAGAAAACTTTGTCTAGTTATGATCAAGCAAAGGTAAAACTTGGCAAAGAATATGCATGCTAAACTAATAATATCTCCTCCCTGACCCCAGTTACAACTGTTTTTTTTTTGTTCAATGCATCTTTTCTATTTGAAGGTGAGCCATGGCGCATTGGTAAGGTTGCTGCCTTATGACCTGGAGGTCACGCGTTCAAAATCGGGAAACAGCCTCTCCGGTGGCTGGGGTGAGGCTACGTGCATATACCCTCCCCTGACTCCCCTTGGTTGGAGGCTTGGAGCCTAGTGCAATGGGGCACCTTCAATACATTTTTTCTATTTCTGTGCTCCCCATCTCCCCTTGAAAAGTAGTTTTGTTTCATATATGCTATTGTATATGTGATCAGGCAGTCAGACCAACTGCTGGAGCATTCGCCGACCAAGGATCAAGGGGCCAGCAGCTTTCTTACATAAGGCCTGTGGATGAGCATATGAGAAGACTGTAAGTATCGGACTCTCCTGTCATGTATAATTGGCCTCCTTATGGTGATTGGTACTGCATAACTTTTTGCACTTGCTTTCTCCACAAACATGAAGTTATGTGAAGGTTTTTTTTTTTGGTCAGCGAAAAAAGTTATGCGAAGGCTTTGCTAATCTGTTTGGTTGCTTTTTGATTGTCATATGAAAGTGGATTTTGATGGATTTCTTTCTTGATAACCCTTGTTATTATGCTCGCTTTCTTCTGTAGATCTCTAACCCTCCCACGTCCAAAGGAGGAAACTCTCTCTAAACATTCTATTCTAGGCCCCAGTGGGCTTCAGGGGCAGTGGCAACAGCCTGCAAGTGATAAAGGGGTATGCCAGAATTTATTTGCATGCTTCAGTTTTGTTCAATGATCTCCTGACTGTTCTATCTGGATGTAGGTCAGGTATCCAACCATCACAGATCTGTCTCCAGTTGAAATTCCAAGGTTGTGACTTGTGCCCTATTTTTAAAATTCCATGGTGCTTTTTCCGTTGCTGACTTTCCTGTTATGTTAAGTAACAGTGATGTTGTTCAATTAATCTCAGCCTTTCTAAAAAATTGGCCCTTTATTAGTTTATTTAAATAGTTTGTTTTACCTTCCATGATGTACATGTGAGCTGGTTTATCTATTTACTTTTATATAATAACTACATCCATCCTGTTGGATTCTCTATCTGAACAAACAGCCTGCAACAATCCTTTGAAGATGGATCTCTGAATAAAAAAGATAATATCATTTCAGAACACAATAGATCAGATATAGGATCAATTCTTACCCAGAGTGAGGACTGCCAGGCCCAGCATGCTGATGAACCTCCTTCTCTTATCTCTTTTGAAGAAACAGATATCCCTCCTCAAATAGCAGTTATCAGACAGCCTTCTCCTCCACCTGTACTTGCTGAAGTACAAGATTTGGTTCCTACAGTGTCACCTCATGTTAATGAGGTCGAATGCAAGACAGAGACTCCGTCATCAGATGGTTTTGTTCGTGCCGAGTCTCCTCTGCAACTACACATTGTGAGAATCAATAACATTTCATTGTCTTTCTTTGATGCATTCTTCTTTTAGGTTGTCATTTCTAGGGAGGAATAGCTCAGTTGATTTTGGTTATTTAGTTTCTTTGCATATATGCTTACAATTTTTGAAATCTAAACTGTTGACAAAGGTGAGGCATTATTCCTGCTCTCCCTGATAGTTGTTTCTATTTGCAGTCAACTACTATGATGGAGAGTTTTATGAAGCTTGCCAAGTCAAATACCAAAAAAAATCTAGAGACCTGTGGTATCCTTGCTGGTGTTCTTGTAAGTGATGCTCACACCTCACATTTTCTTTCTTTCTTAAAGCAACAACCAAGCATAAATCCAAGACGAGCATGGGACCAAAGATTAAATTAAGCATCAACCATAACATTTTCTTTCCATATTTAGAAAAGTGTACATTAAGTATCTTTGAAACAAAAATTAACCCATTGCTGGAATTGAAGCAACCAAAAAGAATTTTTGAAGAAAGTATGTTACATATGTTATAGTTTTATGTTACATTCATTGCTGCATAATTTTGGACTTCCTCTCTTGATTATGTCTGTTTGTATGTGAACTTCTATATGCATGTTATTTCTATACAATAGGTTGTTAAATTGTCACCAATGTGGTTGTTTTTATCCTTGGTACATCTTTTCTAAATTATACTTGACTACAATCGATATTGATTGTTATTTTGCAAATATACCTGATGTGCAGAAAAACAGAAAATTTTATATTACAGCTCTAATAATCCCAAAGCAGGAGGCAACATCAAGTTCTGTAAGAACTCATCTATAATAAAACTTTTGGTTAATACTTATTATTAATATTATTGTAAAATGTTACATTTATTGCCCTTCTGGAGCAGTGCCAAGCTACAAATGAGGAGGAAATATTTGAAGCACAGGATAAGCGATCTCTTTTCCCCCTTGGGTGGATCCATGTGAGTTTTCAGTTTTCCGTTATCTGGGCACTGATTATGTTCTTGATTCTTTGACCTTTTGGTGCTAGGTTGGTCTGATAAATATATCTATTATACCATATTTAGAGGTCATATACATCATTCTATTTTATCTTAAGCCTACATCTTTGGGATTAGCATCAAAGAAAGTTCACATTAAGCAGATAAACATAATAATGCTGGATTGATTTTACCTCTTCCTTTTCTTTACTTTATTCATTTCATTATTTCTGGACCTAACTTAGTTTCTAAAATAGTATCTTTCGACTGCCAGGGTTTGTGCTTTAGCCCGCTGCTCATACCAACACTTACTGTCTTGATGTAGTTTTATAGTTAATGTTGCAACAGAACAAATAGTTGTTGGCATGTGATTTTTAAGAGTCTTGTTAAGTACAATACTTTTAAATACGTGAAACTTCCTCAATGAAAAAGTTACGCAGAATGACCTTGAACATTGTACTAGTTGCTTGATGAGGTTGTTTTTGCAAGTAGGTGAATGACTAGATACTAATTTTTGTTTACTGCTATTGCACTTAACTACAAACTTCCAGTTCCTGGTATCTTATCCATGTTGCACTGTAACAAGAAAGAAATTGAAACATGATTTTAATGAGATAAAAGGGTCTGCCTATGCACAAGTCCTCCACCTTTCTGGGGTCCGGGGAGGTTTAGATGTTCACAGCCTTACTCCATGTGAGCGGAAATATAAGCAACTAAGTAAAATTTGAGAAGAGTGCGTTGGATTGGAGGCCATTATATCTTAAAAATATTATAATTTCATACTATGCAAACTGCAAAGTCCTCCACCCACAGCCATACTTCTGTCATCTATGTAAGATTTTATAAAAAAACAAAGGCTCTTGCAGAAATGTTTAAATGGAAAATGCACCTCAAGTGATTTCCCTAAACTTTTACAGCACCATGTTAAAGGTTGGCTGCGATAACTCTAGAGGTATGCCGGGTGGAGAATGTTTCAAAATTAGTATATAAAGCTCTTGTTCCTCAATCACCCAGGAAAAGGTGAAGAAAATGTATTTTGAAAAGAATGCAGATTCTAGTCACTGAGAGGAGTAAAAAGAAAGAAAAGAAGTCACCTACTTAGTTATTACAGACCTATCCTTAAATGTATGTGGCATACCAGTTCAAGTGATAGTAATAGTGATTGAGAGTAACATGAGAGATTCATATTAAGTAGGTTATACCATCTTTTTGTTGCAGGGATTTTTTTTAATAGATTTTGTTAAGGTTAGTTTTAGGACTTTCAATTCTTTTTGCCACCTCCATATTCTCTCATACTCCTTCTAAATTTACCTTTTTGAATCTTGTGCACTTTGGTTGCAACCTACCCTTCCTTTCTTAAAAATTGTTTATCCAGAGGGGCAACCTGAACTTCTTTGGCTTCTGTGTTTCTTTATATTTCCTAACTTCAGAAAAAGGAGATTTAAAATGATTTCATCATTGTCATGTAGAATGAATTTACTTGTTACTCTAGTTTCATTTGCTTCATCCAAATTTCTTATTTTTTTTATATATATATTTTTTGCTGGGGGACACCCTTGGGCCTTGTTGCACACCATTTTTTTCTTTCTTATTTTTACTTTGCCAATCTCTCCATGTTTTAACGCTGAAATATATATAATTTTGAATTGCCAGACTCATCCAACACAATCCTGTTTCATGTCATCAATTGATGTACACACTCATTACTCATATCAGGTGAGTTCACAAGGTTTTTTACATTTTAGTTGGCATCATTGTTAACTGATGTTCTTTGCTAAGTCTGAGATATATTTGAGCTCTTTGTTATGAGGAAATGGTAAAAGAGTGAAGCTTTACTACTGATGGAAATGTTTTTTATGGTACTCAGTAGATCAAATTTCTTTAGCTATTTTTTACCGTTATGTCCTGCAATTAGTCATCCTAGTCATAGATTCAGTTTTTGATCTTTATTTATCGAACATATAATTGAGACTATAATCTTATATAAACATGCAAGTTTTCTTTTATTTCATCTACCTTGCTTCGTGATCAATCCCTCTCAGTTTGGGTGATTTTGCTAAGAATTGATCTCTTCTATGTTGTTCTGTCAAAGATGGGTCTATTTGAAGTTCTTTTGATGCCTGACATGTATCTTGTTTTTGCTATACTTTTATTGTTGTATTTTCTACATATTTTTCTCATATCTTATTGAAATGCTTGTCTCTTTAGATTATGCTGCCAGAATCTGTTGCAATAGTCATGGCACCAACAGACAGTTCAAGGTAACATTGTGTCTCAAATATTCTTGTTGTGGGGAAGTTAGCAAAGAAAGCATATCCACAGCATGAATGTAGTTGTTACTTGTCAATGAGATTAAATCTTTAAAACTTGAATCACAAGGCTGCTTTATACTGTTAAGGAATATTTATTCTAGGAAATTAACCCCTAATAAATTTAGGAAACACAATAAAAGTTGGCAAACAAGTAGAAAACCTTGATAGAATAATTTAACCCATATAGAAATGCATGTAGAACTCTCAGTGAGTAAATCATCAATTAGGTCGTTTGAAATTGGCATCATCGGTCAATTTGGTCCCTAACATTATGAATAAGGAAATTTAGTCCCTCACTTTGACAAACATCAGTCATTTTAACCCCCGGCATTGGTGAATCATCGATTTACTCCCTGAAATTTGGTTTACTTGGTCAAATTAGATTCTTGAAATTTGGTCATTGCAAAGCTACAATGTTTGGCTTTGGAACTTTTTTCATAGGTTAAACAATCATTTTCATTGGAACTTACCACAGGTTCCAAGCAGGCACCTAACGTGTTACATGAACTAAATGTACCTTTCAGGGACTAAATTAACTGACAGTTGTTGACGTCGGGGACTAAATGTGCCTTTCAGGAACTCATTTCACTATGGTGCTAATTCAAAGGACCAAAGTGATGTCTTTAAAATATTAACCTAGAAAAATACATGCAAGCCTAAATATAAAAGGAGATTAGTCAGTAGTTTAGAATATTCTTAGAAGGTACTGAATTTAGGTGTAAAAAGATTATTATCTATTTTGAAATGACTTGTGCTGTGTCTATTTATTTACATGTACAGAAAGCATGGCATTTTCCGGTTGACAACCCCCGGTGGCATGTCGGTAATTAGGCAATGCCAGCAACGTGGCTTTCATCCACACGATCAACCTCCAGATGGTGGTCCCATTTATGATACATGTACAGATGTTTACATGAACCCAAATTTAAAATTTGATGTCATTGATCTTCGATGATAAGAGTTTGTTGTTTGGATGAGTAAAAAATCTATTCATCTAATTGTTCATATTACAATACTTTCTAAGGATTTGGTATTAAATTAGCCTTGGACATGATAATGCATGTCATGTCTCTGGCCATGATTGTGGAAGGAAGTTGCTTTTGTTACTCTACTTATTTTGTAACTAGAATTCACCTTTGGCCAATTTGTTCTGTATTGCACTCAGTTGATTTGATCAATTTAGAATAGTTGTTGAGACTTGAGAATGACTCAACGTTAAATGGCTCTTAATATAGCTACGACCATTTAACAAATTAGTGTTTTAATCAATTTAGCCAATTTTTTTACTGATTTATATCATATAAAGATTAAACAATCAATTTCTCTTTCGAAAATAATCTTTTACTGAATTAAAAAGATCACAATCCAGCAACGTGATTTGAATTCACCCATGAGCGGTAGTCCTGCAAAATTAATATTTAAGTTAATGCAAAAAAGTGTAAATATGACTTGAACCAAATACATACAAAAATAAATAATAACCTAAACAACAAATAATCTACAATCGGATAAACCTTCAGGTCTTAAATTAACAAGAAGTCGTTAGTTAATCAGGGTGACTAAGGCTTTCAAAGTGAGTTGACCCTGTAAATCGAATTAAAAAGGGAACTATCACATTTACAGTCTTGGCTAAATTGATGATTTGGTTTTTTACCTTATTTTTTTTTTATTTCAATTTGGTCCCTTATCTTTATTTGGTATCAATTTGGTTCCTTACGTTTCAAATCGTTAACACCGTTAGTCCTAACCGTCAGTTATATTAAGAAAATTTAACATTAACTATATCAATTTAGTCCTTGTCATTAAGAAAAATCCATTAATGGCTGATGTGGCTAACGGTTAGTCACATCAGCATACATGTATGCAAGTATTGTGTGTCATCAATAGAATAACGTGGATAATCCGGACCCATAGGAGCCAAAGGGGCAAAGCCCAACCCATATGTGTTTGAGGATTGAGCTTTGGCCCTTTGGCTCCTACATACAGCTCTGGATCATTCATGTTATCATATAAGTGACATGTAATACTTGCATAAGTGTATGCTGATGTGGACTAAAACCAAATTTTTCAAAACAATTAAAGATAAATCAAGGTCAAAAAAACTTTCAGGGACCAAAACCACAACACTCCCAACTTCCAGGGACTAAATACATAAATAAGCCGAATTACTTTACTCGATACTGTTGCTTAAATATTCTATACATTCCAACATTTGGGGAGGTGTCAAGTACAAATACTTGCGTTCTAAAGCAAGCAAATATTCTTATTTTTGGGTAACGAATAATAATCATCGAGACAAATTCCTTCACTGATGCTTTTGGCACGGAAGGTTTATGAATGTTTAACAAGCCAGTCTTTCACAATCACCAGATAAATACAAGGAATTAGTCATTCGTAAAAGTTTGAAATGGCTAAATAAGTTTTGATCTTCTGATGATAAATAAGTCATAGATAATCCATTTTGTTTTTTCTAAACTGTTCAACGGATTATGTTGGACTTTTTTTGAGAGTAAACTGTTCATATATGATAAAGTCATGCTCTTAAAATAAATAGCATAATGAAATGTGGATCATATTGTTTGATAATTGTAATAACTTTCTACTAACGGCAGCAACGTAATTGGTGGAAGTAAGTTGGTGAGGTACTCTCAAATTAAGTACTAGCTCTATATTTTATTTGTGCAACCCTGACACCCTGAAAAGGACTAGCATGTAGTACTAGTAATTGAATTTTTCAATTTATTACAAATTTGATTCTTCAAACTTGGTGCTTTCATTGTTACATTTGTGATGGAGAAATTTATTTATACAAATCAATAAACGGTGGTAGTTAATTACATTGATTGCCGATGTACGTAGGATAGTGGTAGTCTGTAGAGACATCAATAATGAAAAAAATGTACAATTTGATTAAATTGGTGTCTCCAAAAAGAAAAAAAAAAATATAATAATAGTGTATTTGGTTGCAGAAGCTTGTCTCTAACTGCTTTTGTTGAAACACACTTTTGCAAGCAAACGTGAAAACAAACACACTCTAAAGATGATATTCCAATTAAGAGTTTTTTTAATGGGTGATTTTTCGATATATGTTGTAGTCAAATGAGTATTGTATTCTTAGAGCATCCACACTCATGGACAATGAATTTGTCCTTAAATGAACACCACATATTATTTTATTATTCTTCACACTTTCCTATGTATTAAAGACAAATCCCATATTTTCTCTCCACCCATGAACCTACTTTTGTCCTTAAAAATGGGTCCCAAAAACTACCCTACACTTTAATATTTTACAATAAATAATAACCATCACCCAACTAACTAAATATTTCCCACCAAAACTTCACTATAATTTAAAATAATCTTTACTCTCTAACAGCTAATTTTTAAAAACTTAATTTAAAAAAAACAAACAATAATTTAAATAAATACAATAATAAATTGAAATATAATAAACGTAACTTCAAAATGCATTAAAAAAATTGCATTAAAATTTTCATAAATAAGAAGATAAAAATACATTAAGATTAAGAAAAACAAAGAAAGACAAAAAATAAACCACACCATATATTGCTTAACTTTTAAAGATAAAATAAAAGTACATTAAAGATTACGAAAAGCAAACAAATACATAAAGTAAGTGACATCAAACATTGCTCAATTTTCATCATCAACGCCATCGTAGTGATTCCAAACATGTTCAATCAAATTGGCTTGAAGTTGTTGATGAACAGACCTATCATGAAGATTAGATCTCAAACGAAGGTACTCTCGAAAATCATGATGACCGTCATTAGGTAGTTCCGGATTATCCACGTCACCAGCATACTCGCCAAAATTACCAACTGCGTATGTATCTCGTTCATCTTCAACAATCATGTTATGCAATATGATGCATGCATATATTATATTAGATAATTGCTCTAAATGCCACTGCCGAGCTGGATAACGTATGACTGCAATCGTTGTTGCAATACTCCAAATGCTCGTTCAATATGCTTCTTGAAGCTTTCTTGTTTTTTTTTTTTAAAAAAATTCTCTCTTAGCTCCCTGTGGCATAGAGATACTTTTCACAAATACAGCCCATGGAGGATATATACCATCTGCAAGATAATAACCCATATTGTAAGGAGTTTCATTGACTGTGAAATTTACCTGAGGTGCTTGACCAGTAAGAACATCATTGAAGACATTGGATCGGTTCAATACATTTATGTCATTGTTAGATCCCGTAACTCCAAAAAAAGTGTGCCATATCCATAAATCAGCTGAGGCAACTGCTTCGAGCATCACTGTTGGGTTTCCATGATCGCCTCGACTAAATTATCCTTTCCATGCAACTGGACAATTCTTCCATTCCCAATGCATGCAATCAATGCTGCCTAACATGCCTGGAAAGCCACGATTGCTACCAATTTGAAGTAGTCGCTGAATGTCATTATCATTGGGCCTTCTTAAGTACGTACCACCAAATACATTGATCACGACCCTTGTAAATTTGTCGAGGCATTGCAATGATGTGGTCTCGGCCATTCTCACATACTCGTCGAGACTGTCAGCACTTGCTCCATATGCTAGCATTCTAATAGCACTAGTACATTTTTGTAGGGGTGAATGGCCAAGCATACCAGTTGCATCGGACTTCTGTATGAAATACTCGTCATGCCCAGTAACGGCATCTACAATTCTCATGAAGACATTCTTACGCATTCTGAACCTGCGACGAAAACGATCATCCGTGTATATTGCATGATCAGAGAAATAATCATTGAACAATCGAGCATGCCCCTCTGCACGATTTCTCTGTATATTTGGTCTTTTCCTTCTGCGGTTGACGGGAATGTTATCTTCTTCGTCACTACTATCAAACAACATGTCAACAGCTCTCATGATTATTTCGAACTTGGATGAATTTGTGGGATCCATTTCGAGTAGTAAAAAATGGATAAAATTATTGTATAGAATAAAAGTGCAGAGAAGAGTGCAAGTTGTGAATATATTCAGATTGTTACTAATACTTATAGGGAAATTGGATGCTTGCAACGGCTACTTTTGAAACGACTACTTTTGCAATAGCTACTTTTGAAACGACTACTTTTGCAACGGCTACTTTTGAAACGACTACTTTTGAAACGATTACTTTTGCAATGGCTAATTTTGAAACGACTACTTTTGAAATGATTACTTTTGCAACGACTACTTTTTAATGGAATCCAATTACACTAAAAAAAGTTCGTAATGGAATAAAACTACATAGCAAGTTCATAATGGAATAAAAGTACATAGAAAATACAAATGCTTAAAATAAAACTACCTAGAAAATACATAATGGAATACACTTAGACTTTAAAAAAAAAATCATATCAAAGATCAAATCTTTTTCTGATAACCTCGCAAATCCTTTCATGATCCCGCTTTTGTATCTCCGTCATCCTTGAAGTATCTTTGCATAGTATTTCATACTCATTGATCATCTCCTTTTCTTCCTCTAATGCCATCTTTTTCTTCTCATTTTCTTCCTCAAAAGCCAACTTTTTCTTCTCCATTTCTTCCTCAAAATCTATCTTTTTCTTCTCCAATTCCAAAAATTCAACTCTAAATTGGTTAAATGCATTTACTTTGGCAGAAGACATACCATCTTTTGTTGATTTTCCCTTCCATTTCGCTGCTTTTTGTCCAATTGGTCGTTCCATAAATGGGGTTTGCGGGTTGTCATCACTGCTTGGTGTTGGCGGATTAGATGAAGAAGTGTATGCCCTAGTTTCAGAGATCTTTGTTCTTTTTGATGAGCCTCCGATTTCACTTGCATTAAATCATCTCGGCTTATCTTTTACTAATCGCCATACATGCTCCGACGTGAACTTCTGTCCTTGATCCTGAAGATAAATTGCCATAGCTCTCTCCATTATATCTTCGTTGTTGCTACCACTTGTCTTAGAGTCCACAGCATGTTTGTGACACCCAACAAACTTTGAAGTTATTCCTTGAAGTCTATGGTAGCGAGCTTTTATTTGATTCAGAGTTTTAGGCTTTGTGTTGTTGTTGAGAAACTTGTTGTATTGACTTGTTATCCTTGCCCAAAAACTCCGAGATTTTTGGTCCACGCCAACAATAGGATCTTCAGAAACATTGAAAAATGATTCCACAAGCAGTTTATCCTCCTCCACTGAAAATCTTTCTCGACTCTTCTTTGCTTTTGATGTGGGCCTTTCTTCTTCTACTTCATCAAGATTAATAGTTTCCAAACCTTCTTCAAAACAAATGGTGTGTCTTCAGACTCATTAAACGACCCCATAGGTGTTGTCGGATCTATGTCATGAGATTGAAATTGACTAGTGTTTGTGGTAGGGTTGATTGGTGTTGGTGGAGGGTACATTGGATAATGGTATGAAAATAATTGATGACTTGAAGTTGGAGGGTTCATTTGGTTTCTTGTGTAAAATGAGTTATATGAGTTGGGTGGACCCATTTGAGGATATGGATAAAATGGTGCATGAGCACTTTGAGGATTTGGTGAGGGATGAAAATTTTGAATGTTTGGTGCATTAGACATACTAGATAACAATTGTCTAAGAGCTTCTAATTCTACTTGAGCCGGATCCATTAGAATAGCAAAAATAGAAAATAATTTGATTGAAATTGGATGAAGATTTGATTGAAATAAGATAGAATGAGAAGTTGTGGTGTGAAGAACCAAAGAAAATAACATATCTATATATAACAAAATTTTTGCACCGTTACAATTTTGCAACGTTAATATTATTACCGTTTTTTTATTACCGTTTCATTCAATTTTTTTTTTGCTGAAATTTGTTGATGGCAAATTGCAACGTTAATCTCCCTTTCCCTTCTTCATTGTCTTCTTTCTTCACTATCTCCCTTTCCCTTCTTCAATTCTTCATTGTCTCCCTTTCCCTTCTCTCTATCTCGGCTTCACTCTCTCTCTCTCTCTCTCTCTCTCTCTCTCTCTTGTCACTCAATCTCTCAACCTCTCAACCCATCATCACCTTCACTCAATCTCTCAACCCACCATCTCTGTCAATCCACCATCAATTTCGGTCCACCAAGCTTCACCGCCCTCCACCGCCACGGATCTACCTTCCTCAGTCATGGATTTCTCTTCTTCTCTCCCATGCATCCGGATCTATGAGCCAAACCACTTCCTTCACAAATTTGGTTGCATGCAACACAAATCCAAGCCAAATCAGTGATGAAGGCTAAATGGGTTTCATGTATTTCTTGTTATTTTATTTTAACTTTATTTTTTTAATTTCAATGATTATGGATCGACATCTTCAACTTCATCTCTTGTTGTTTTAATTATTTTTTTTTTCATTTTTTTTATATCTGATTAATGTTATATTTATTTGATTTTATTTTTGTTCAACTTTTTGGCTGTTGATGATGATGATTCTGTGATGTTGATGATGCTGTTGTTGTTGTTCAATTTTTTTTGTTCATGACCGTTGCTCATTGCCACCACTTCCGGTTCATGTTCTTCCTCTTTTCTCCACGTCGTTCCCATCTGCAGCTTTTGCAGTGTCCATAGTTATGGACAAAAGCTAATTAGGGACATTTTGAACTTTGTCCACACCGGTTGAAAAAATTATGGACAAAGGTTATGGACACCGGTGTGGATGCTCTTAGTGCTAATGCTAATCCCATGCACTCGGTTTACCCAATAAAAAGCTTGTTTTGTCCATTCTTAGATGAGCTCATTTTCTTTACTTCCTTCGTTTCATATCTTATATCTTATGTGTTTTAAAGATTATGCATGAATTTTAAGAAATGGTTAAATGATGTAAAGATTTGGTATACTTTGATTGAGTCTTGCTAACAAGGACACTTGTTAAGGTTACTAGGAATAGTAAATCAATCATAAGATAACATTAATCACTCTCTTGAAAACCCCAAAAATCACATCTTTCTATAACAATAAACCACTTTTAGTATCTTAACAAGTGTCCAGCATTTTCCTAGTTATAATGTCCCTAGATATATAATCATTATTGAAGAGAGAAAGATATTGCAAGTGGAAAAAAAAAGTGTAATATATAGGGGTGTGTTTAGAAAAATAACATTAATTATGTATTGAATTTTCTAAAAAAAAAGATACATATAAACATGTGACAAAAACTCTATATACACCGCATATAAACGAAATGAAGTATTATTTTGTCCCTTATGTTTGAGCCATTGACACTTGGATTCTTTTACGAGCTATCTTTGTTTTTGTTGGCGGTGACACCCCTCACTTGCATAGAAGTTGCTTTTTATAAGACACAAGTGTCAATGGCACCCTATCCACTATCTTACTAGCATAGACATTGTCAACCTCTAGCAACTTGCATAAAAGTTGCTTTTTATAAGACACAAGTGTCAATGGCACCCTATCCACTATCCCACTAGCATAGACATTGTCAACCTCTAGCAACTTGCATAGAAGTTTTTTTTATAAGACAACGTCTATGCTAGTGGGATAGTGGATAGGGTGCCATTGACACTAGTGTCTTATAAAAAGCAACTTCTATGCAATTGAGGGGTGTCACTAACACTTGGATCGGATCCGTGGACGAGCTACCCATCCTCACAAAAATTAATTAAAACATCCATGAGAATAATTTAAGAATATAATTTATAAAAGTTAGTTAAATTTTCTTATATTTAAGATTATTAATAAGATACTCTCTCTGTCCTTAATTATAAGGTCCTTTTGGACATTTTTACGTTTACCAATGTTGTTGAGTTCTATATTAAAATTGATATGTTTTTTCAAAAATACCCCTCTACCAATTATTAGAACATAATAAATTTTTTCATTTTTCAATAATTAATTTAATTCCTATATACTACATCATCTACATTTAATGTAGTGAATCAATTTCCAAGTCATTTACACCGGGTAAGGATACAATACTCATCCTTTGTGGATAAGTATCTATACTCATTGTCTAAACTAAGGCCAACGTGGATTTAAGCCATTTTACGGGTGAGATTGATGGATGGGAGCATGGTGTATGTATACACCTGGTTAAGTTGAGTGCACCATAGAAAATGGTCATATGTGGTTTTTTTTTTTAAACTTTTTTTTATAATCATTAAACTGTTTTTTTTAAGAAATGATAAATTCTCCTAAAAATTATGATCGTTTTTTTTAAAAAAATTTAACATAGATTTACTAAGAATATCTTTTTACACATATTCGTATACAGATTTATTAGAATATGTCAATTTTGAATACAGGTTTTACTCAATATAGTTTTTTCAGAACAGAAAATAAAAAAAAATTAATCCAAATCATTAAAACGAGGGCATATCATCGAAGAAGAATACACATAGAATATTTTTGAAATGACTAAATTTGAAAAAAAAAATAAAAATTAACCTTTGTCAGTGAGTACATAATAAAAATAAAAAAAAATCTGAATAACAAAAAAATATATATTTGTGAAAAGGAAATACATAGGATATTTAAAAAAGTTTTTAAAAAAAAATCTATAGGGGCTGCGAATTTTGCATTGAAAATTAGAAATGAGATTTATATTAAGGACAAAAAAAAAGTATTCAAAAAATTGTGAATAATGTATGTTTTAAGGTCATTATTTTAGGAGAATTTATCATTAAAAAAAAACAGTTTACAAAAAAAACGTACAGATGACCATTTTCTATGGTGCACTCAACTTAACCAGGTTATACATACATCATGCTAGAGCTGTCAAAATGGGCTGGGCCGATGCGGGCCGGGCCAAAAAACCCGAGGTAAGTGCGGGTTTGGGTTCCCCAATCTTACTCCAAAACTCAACCCGGGCTTATTAGCCCGAACCGACCGGGTCTTATAAAAACCCGGGCTAGGGCCGGGTTTACCCGGCCGGGTTTAGGGCCGGTCTATGTTAATATTAAAAAAAAAAAAAGCTAAACTAGTCTAAAACTAACCTAAATCTAAATAATAACAAGATTAATAATGTACTATTTTAGACTAGTTTAGGTTTTTAGATTAATCTTATTATTATTCTTACATTTGTGAAGTGCAAACACTGAAGGCGCCAATTAATTTAAATTAAGTTCTTAGTATTGATCCATCACTGCTAGTGTGCTACGATAATTTGAGACCAAGTTTGATAAATTTTTTACCTAATAAGCTAAACTTAACTTAAAAAAAGGTGAAGTGAATAATGAATGAGTTACTTCAATTTGAGTTTTTTTAGTTCTAAAATTTTAAATTTTGGAAGAAATAAAAATGATATAAGTTTTTTTTTGCGTTTAATTTTAAAAAAAATTGAAAAAAATTATGCGGGCTGGCCCGCACAAGCTCGCAGCCCGGTATAGTGCGGGTTTGGGCTGTATGATATGATATTCAATTTGTAGCCGGGCTTTTTAGCCCGGACCCATTATGGCCCGCATCCGGGCCGGCCCGTTTTGACAGCTCTACATCATGCTTTCATCCATCAATCACAGCCGTCCAATGACTTAAATGAACATTGGCCTTATTAAATTTAGGCAATGAGTATCTGGATGAGTACTGTATAATGACCCCATTTACACCATTAAACAGGCTCCATTTCATATTCCAATACAATTTTATTTATTTCTTCTCACAAAACTTAGACCACAATGATTAGATGTAAGGATAATTTTGGAAAAAATTACAAAAGAATCTTATATTTAAGACCAAATTTTTTAATCCAAGAAGACCTTATAATTAAGGACGGAGAGAATATATTTTTTTCCTTATAAAAAAGATTAGAGAGAATAATTAACTTTACACTTATTAAAAATTTTAGTTAAATACATTTAATTTTTTTTCAAAGTTGAAAGTAGCACCGAGAAAAGACAGAAATTAATTTAGAGCAATATCAGCTTTGCATTTTATTGCCTGGTCTATCAGTTACTCCTTATGTTTCACATGTATTGCATTTTAAGGTGATGCAAAAGAGTTGAGAAATATTTAAATTATGTAATAATTTAATGTATTTTGATTATAATATATCTATATATAATCATTATTGAACGAAGAAAAAAGCTATAAAATGTGAAACAAAGTTATGATAAATAAGGGTATAACAGGAAAAATAATATTAATTATATATTGGATTTGTTAAAAAAAAAAACCAATACTACGTATATATGAAACAAGAAAGAAAAACTTAAAGAACAATATATATGAAATTGAAGGGTGGAAATGAAATGTGTTCTTTAAAAAAAAAATTGTAAATGAAATATTTTTAAGGGCTGGGATCGCATGCAATCATTATATTGACTGCACCAAATTTGCATTCTCGTATATGCAACAAATGAGTATGAAAACTCTGCCTATGATATATTTTTAATTTTTAATGTGTCTTAAAACACATATTAAGAAACTGATAAAATTAATTTTTATTGAAAACTGACTTATTTTTAAAGTTCGAATACATTAATTAAAACAATACCTGATGCATGCATACTCTATATGTTATATGAATTTTTCAACATATATCTGTTTGCTAACATTAGAAAAATCATTCCATTGTTAAAAAAAAAAAAAAAAAAATCATTCCATTAATTAAAGCTCGGTGCCTATGTATTGACTCTATTGACATTTCAAACGATGGAACTAGAGAAGTAAAATGTGCATTAATAATTTGTTTGAAGCTTTAAGTATTGCGAAGCCTTTAAATCAACAAGATCCAGCACACTTGATAGATAACTGGGTTTTTAAGCATAATGTCAGGGTATAGAAAAAACATTTTTGATAAAGACAAAACTTATCTCAATGATTTCTACACCTAAAAAATGATTAATCTTCGACTAAGAGCAAGAAAATACCCATAATCAATAAAAACAAACAAACAAACAAAGCCTTAAATCTCATTGTCACCTGACAAAAAAAGTACATTGAATTTCACCTGCAAAAATTTGAGTTAGAATACTCCACCTTGAGAGTTGTTTTCCCCCATTTCAAACCAATTTCTTCAAACATCAACTAGGCATCTTAACGTGCACAGAGAGGCCCTAGTGGGTATGCCCTGACAGAGACACATTTATTTAGTCCCCAGGGACCTAAAAAAAAATCTACAATTTTTCTTATAATTTAGAGTAGTGATGTATATACCTATTAATCAATTTACAAATTACAAATAAGCATATATCACAAAAAATTAGCATATATCATTTGTTGTGTCATACATAATATTTTTTTTTTGTTATACAAACTTATTTAAAATTAATTTTATAGACTTATATATCATTTTTTTTCTCAATTTAAGTTCTCAATATCAATGTACAATGATTATTTAATAAGAAAGTTATGATTTCACCATTGCATAACATTCCTATTTTTTTAAAAAAAATTGGTGTAAAAATTCCACATAATTATTTTTTAATTTTATAAAATAGAGATCTTCATATTCATTTAGCATTCACAATTTTTATGAAACCTAATAATTTTTTGTTTAGATTCAAAAGAAAAATAACTTAGTATTAAAGTTTCACAAAGCTATTTTTCTTTTTATAAATTAGCGGTCCTTGTTTTTTATTTTGCTTAGGGCCTACGAAAACGTAGGAACGGGCACCACCACCTACATATAATTGAATCATACTATTCGATTGATCTATTTGCTGTTGTTATAATAACTATAATTTTTTCCTGTTTGGGTCCACTAATAAAGCAATTATCATAAAATGAAGATAGGTCTCACTCAAAGTGCATAATATTTCTTGGGCAGATTATAGTTTTGATAGCATATATTTTCTTGCACCAAACAAAGGCTTCAGGTAATGCCAACCCTTGGTTGATGGACAATGCTTATATGGTCCTTCTTCAAAACAGTATGTAGGAGAGTGGGGTTCCATGCTGTGGCAAGTATTGAGCATGGGAAGTAAGGACTATTTTGTCATCAAGGCTCAAAGTTTACTCATTCTTCCACGTTAAGAGATTACCCACATGGCAAGTTGTCAAAATTGTGTTATATGTCTTGGTGAAAAGAAGAAACACTAGTTATTTGTAGGGGTCCATCCTCAAAAGTGACCCCTGCCTCTTCCCTTGGTAGCTAGAGTTTGCTCATCAAGCTAAGGCACCAATCTTAATTATAGTTGTCTTTCTTCTTAATCTTGTGATTCATCTTTCTATTTGGATGGATCCATATAACATCAAAGTTCAAAGCCCTTATATTTGATTTAATTGCTCTGATCTCGTTTAAGAGAAGTTAGTATAACTTTTGAAATGAGAAGAATGATTAAAAAATTTATGAATATATATATTGTATATATATATATATATATAAAGATCATTTTGAAACTTTTATTTTGTCCCGAACTATAAGATTCTATACCGATTTTCAATGACAAATAATTACAGTACTCATTTCCACAAATACTTCTATTTACTTAATACTTTTTAGATTCCAAAAAAAAATTAATAAGGGTAATTTTGAAAATGCATATCAAATATTCACATATTCAATACTATTATCTAAATTAACAAACTTTCTTAATTAACATGAAATCTACCAAAATGGTCTTATACATAGGAACAAAGGGAGTATATATGAGGAATGAGTTAGGTGAAAACACTTGGTTATTATAATATATTAGAACATGAATCTTGATCATTGAATTTTATTTGAATGATCAACATCAAAAGATAAATGTGTGTGACCATTAACCAACTTATAATCTTGACCTTGCATTTAGCTAGAAGGAAGGGTTCAATTTTTCCTGATATGCACAAACCAGAAGAGAGTAGTATCATCAATCTTTAGGGTAAAGAATCATAAAGTCAGTATCATTCAATAATAATTTGACCAAGTTATAAATGAATATGGATATGGATAACACTATTTTCTTGACAAGGTACTATTCAATGTTATGACATTTTCAAAATATACTAATATAGAGAGTGGATGAATTGAAAGTCTTTACAGTTAGAAATTAAAAGATATACCTCTTAGAAAAATAATTAATTCCTATACTTAAGACAACTTAAGTTTTCAAGAGATTTGGTCCTTAACTTGATATTGAATGAGCCTCCACCCATTATTGGAGAGTTGGTACTTGCTAACTTCACTGCCTTAAAGATTTTGTAAACAGCAATAAAATAATAAATGAACACTGAAAATCTAATTGCAGCATTTTTGTACAACTAGTTACCCTTTAGTGCTTGTTGAATTTGTTAAATTTGGAATGGTAGGTAGACTGTTATTTCATTTCATCTGATTCCTTTATTAATAATAAGGCAATTGTAGAAGGTATATAGCTTTCAATGATATTGAAGTAATAGAACGTTTTTATTTGTTTATCTTTCTCTAGGAACTTCAGTTTGACTTTTGCTTCAATAGACTATGAATATATTACTTTTCTCTCTAAAATAATATTATATATAATTATTGTTGTAAATTTGTGGTGAAAAGTAGTGATAAGAACTAATATTATATTGTGTGTAAATTGCTGGCTACTTGATATACTTGCTTCTTATTAGTTGAGCTAATTTTTTTTAATGAAATATATTTAGCAATATAATTATATTCTAGTCATAGGATGATTAAGCAGAAAAGATTGCAGTTCGATCCATTAAAGTGTTATATGAATTCTCAATTAGCTGTTAATTAATTCTATCTGTTATCCATGATATTGAGAATTCATCCATAGATATATAGGAAACAAATTAAAAGGTGATGAAAGATCACACTCATCTGCAACTATAACCTAATAATCAAGAAATATTTATGTGACAGTGCTTCACCAACTAAATGATTTTTTATATTATATAATATTCCTTCCGGCTCGAATTATAAACAAAATTAACTAAATTTATGCTTATTAAGGAGGTTAGTCGATTGTATTTAATTTTCTCAAATTTATAAAAGAATAGAAGTATTTCAGGAAAGTTGCATTCGGAATGAAACAAAAATTAAATAAGATAACAATTTTCTAGGGATGTTTTAGGAAAGTGAAATTGAGAATGAAATAAAATTTAAGAAAGTTGGTTTATTTTGCTTATATTTTAAACCAAGAGATGTATGTTTTTTGTTGCTTATATTTCAAGTCAGAGGGAGTAACTTGTGATTGTTCATGTTAGAGATGAGACAATCGTCCTCTATCTTTAAAATATACATTAACTACGATGGGGAAAAGAACAAAAAGCTTCATCAGTGATTGGAATGAGAATCCGTAAACTTTATATCTTAAAGAACAAGTCTAACGAGTTGGCTATTTTATAGACAAAGGCTCCAATTATTATTCCTTGAATTCAGCAGAATTAGATGTGGTTACTCTATTCAAGCAACACTTTTACTGACTTTGCAGTGTACATTCTTTTATACAAATTCCAAATTGTCACAAATAACATTTTCTCTCAAGTCATATTCTTTGTCTTCCTCTTTTGTTTCTACTCTCCAACAATACTAGACCAAAAAAAAATATCTTCTGCCTCCTTTTCATAGAAGAAAATTAAATCCCCTTCTGATCTTGCTATTTTCACAGAATCTCTCTAGACCTTGAAACTGTAACATATACATATATTAATACATACCTCATCTTTTTGTCATCTGCATCTTGATGATTTCTGTTTCTTTATCTTTTTGACTTGTAAATCAAAAGCTCTCTTCTTTTGCTTTTTACATTTGAATTATTTCCCTGCTTCTTCTTTCCTCCTACTTCTTAAGTTATTTGAACTTTGAAATCCAAATTCAGATTAAGAGAAAGATTGCGGTATGTTTTCTGAAAGAGCCCCGCTTCGTCTCTCTTTCTCTTACGATTTCTCCGATCAACATGATTTACTGACAAAACAAGACGCTCCTCGCAAAGACATGTTGCTTCTGGAGTCAAATCAAGAGTTTGAGTTCAGCACTAGCAGAAGCCTTGGGTTTCAAGCATCTACAGCAGATGAACTTTTCTCTAATGGAATGATCCTTCCAAGTCATCAGAAACAACAACAGAGAACTAGTGCATCGAAACACACACGGTACGGAGAATCTCCTAATTCGAAACTTCCTCCGCGACCATCTTCGCCTAGACTTGACAAAATGAAGAAGATGAAAGAGAGCACAAGAGAAGTCCTAGATGAGAAGAAAACTCAGTCAAAGTCTTTCTGGGGGTTCAGTAAAAGCAGAAGTCTTAATTGTGATACAAATAAAAGCTTGGTTTCATCTTTACCTTTGCCGCGAAGCAAATCAACCGGTTCCGCACTAAATCCGAAGAGAATGAGTTCAAACGGGCAGTTATCATCAGCAGCATCTAAGTCATTATCATCAACATCACCATCTATCTTAAATTTGTATCCTATGCAAAAATGTTCTTCAGGTAAGAGTTATGCCAACGGTCTTCGGA
The DNA here is from genome assembly GCA_037953625.1 of Crotalaria pallida. Lineage (NCBI taxonomy): Eukaryota > Viridiplantae > Streptophyta > Magnoliopsida > Fabales > Fabaceae > Crotalaria > Crotalaria pallida. The sequence goes on from CM075655.1 coordinate 98,192,266, forward strand.
TTAGTCCTGTGCTAAATGTACCAACTCCTTGTATTTCTAAGGGAGGTGCAAGTCTCTTTATGTTGGGTTCATTTTTACGTGTTGGAAAGAAGGTTAAGAAGAGCAAGAACTGATTTGTTCATCATATGCTATCATGTTGTGGAAGGATGATTGAATTTATCAATCTTGGCTTATCAGAATTAATTACCATCATTTATTCTGAGTAGATAAGAAAGAGGGGAGTAATAGGGTTGTGAGTTGTGATTAGCATGGTACTTGATGAAGATGATTATGTTATATCAAGAGAATGATCAGAAGGAGAGATTAAAAGATGTACTAATAATGTAAAGGGTCATGCAGATAAGAGGGTCAAGATCAGGGGAGACAGAACAAGGGGAATCCATCTTTAATGCTTGCATCATCTTGTTTTCTTTTGTGATTCCTCTTAATTTGGAAGCTTGTGCTTTTTTTTTTGGTGCTTGTTATGATTAGCCCTTTGTTTATTCATGAGAAATGCTCCCTTTGCTCAGATAACATTTTGTCTCTAATTGTAAATAAAATATGACAAGGCACCAGTTTCATGTACAAACAAATCAAAAATTGTTGTCAGTTAATTTTGTCCTGATAATGCACTGTCCTTAGACTTATCTAATGACATATAGTGCATGCTTAGAGTTATTGTTGATGCATTTTACTTAGAAACATACTGAACCGTCCTAATTAAGTGTTATTTATTGGATCACCAGAATTCTTGTCAAAAATCTTAAATCCTTATTGATCATGATTGGGAACATCACAAATCATAAGCTGCTCAAAACACCTAACAGACTAAAATTGGATTCTAAGATGTTTGAACTTCGAATTAATTTTGTTCACATCAGCAAGTTCAAAGTAAATTCTCCTTGGATCAAATTTAGTACACTTAAAAAGCTTTAGTCGAACTGTACCATGTTACCTCTTTAATAAATCATTATTTGAAATATATGTAAAGACATTTAAGGATAGGTTCAATTCTATCACGATCTTTAACACATTGAACATGTCAAGTAATGATCAAGTGCTTATGGTCCTACGGTACATTATACATAACGAAATAATTACTCTTTGAATGGTTGATAATGGCATACAAAAGCATCCGAAAATGACTTCACCTAACTTTAGAAATCATCTAACACTAAAGTTTTTTGATTTAAGCAGGTTTTATTTCGTATATTTTGCCCTTTTCTTTTCCAACAATGTTATATATACAACCATATCCAAATCCAACATCAACACTCTACACCTATCTCTTTTAGAAAATAAAAGAGAGTCATGTGTGATGTACATATAACATTGTCGTTTCTTTTCTGCCATAAGGTACCATAGTCACGAACAGCATTGATCAACATCAAACACCAATGGCTTGCGCATATCAAGTTTATGACCATCATTAGCAACCAATTTCAGTTTCTTCCTAATTTACATGTGAAAAAGAAAATCTAGTTTATCTGGAACTCAAGTCTATAAAAAAAAAAAAAGTATATAAACAAGAAATTCTAGTTGGCATGGTCAGAAAAACACCTGCAGTTGCTGACCCCCCAAAAAAAAAAAAAAAAAAAAAGAAAGAAAGAAAACAACCTGCAGTAACAAAGCAGTATATGGATGTGAAATATGTATATGTTAGATACTGTCTATCCATCTCTTCTTATCACTCTCAGTCATCTCTTCCTTTCTGTCCATTGCCACCCTTGGGACAACTAGCATAGAGCCCGCAGACGATGAAACACCAGCATCTTTGTTCTCATCCTTTGATGGCAACCTTAGTTTTGTCTGTGATTGTGGCTTACCGTAAGTTCCAAACTCAATATTCAGTAGGGATGAAGAGGAACTCCTAGGTTTCTCAGTTAACTGAGCAGACTTTTGGCCTTCTGATACACTGGTCTTGCGAATTCTCGGAAGAAGAGGGGGAAATTCTTTGTGAGAGAGCTCAATAGTGGCCTGCTCAGTTAACTTAACGGGCTCTCGTGATTCTGAAGGACCAGTGTTGCGAGTGCTCGGCAAAAGAGGGAACTCTTCCTTTGTGAGCTCAAATGATGTTGGCTTATCTTCTGTCTCAGGGGGAACCTCCACTGGTTGCTTTTTCAGAGGTGATTTAGGCGATAAATTATGATTCACAGGTGCGTTTCTCTTTGGCCTGTTCATCACTCTCGAATGTGAATCACGGTAGGAATTATGAGTTATGTCTGGTATGTATGTGCCTGTTCCTCTTGATATCACATTTGGATAATAGGGTGTCTGACCTGGGATATACACGTCTGTACCTGTCTGATAAAACATAGTCCAATTTTGCTGTGTCGATGACAGCGTGTGCACCGAAGGAGATGATGGAGAACTAGTTTTAAGCGCAGGGAGGAGCGGCATTGCATGATTATGATCCAACTGAACATGTTGGAGGCTGCCATAGTAACTGTCAGAATCTCCTCTCAGGACAGGCTCTAGAGATCTTCCGGTACCAAATGCAGGAACAGGAACATCAACATCTGGCCTTTCTCCCTTCCCATTTCTATCCAAAGTGGTCTTGAAAAACACCTCAAGTGCCGCACCCATGCTTTCTCCCGGAAGTGTAAGGACTTCCTTAAGCTTTTTTGCACCGTAGGCAAGCGCAAGTTTTATCCGATGCAAGCTACCTATGCTGACGCTACGGCCTAGATTGTTGTCGCTTCTTAGAGGATCCAATATGTTCAAGTACTTAGTCGGAAAGCCATGGCTTGGAGTCTTGGACACAATATCCCTGTAACTTCTCAGAAACTCTTCACTGAGCAAGAATTCAGAGCGATCGCATCCCACCATCTCAACATTTTCCGAAAGCGAAGACAACAGTTTAGGACCATCCACAGTGACACAATGATGGTCCCAATCAAATGTGCTGTAATAATCCAAGAACATATACAGCACCTCCAGAGGACCAGACAATGACTTATGAAAACGATTGATAATATACAACACCAATATCTCCACTGCATACGTCGACAGCAGGCCGTTGTGCGCACGCAGCATCCGGCTCTCGTAATAGAGCCAAGCCTTGATCAAGATAAGACTGCGCTTCAAAAGATGGTCTCTCCCAACAAGTCCATCAACCTCCTCCAGAAACCGCAGGGCGTGCAGCCCGGCCATCTGATTAAAAGAGATATCCACAGCAATGTTTTTGATAGTGCATTTCACAACCTGAACCTGAGCTTGCACATGTTTGATGTCTTTCACTCGCTCATTCTGAAGTATCGCGCACACGGATTGCGCCAAATCCTCAACCGAATTCTCATGGCTGAGAATTGTGAAATCAATGTCTCCATCAGGGAGATAGGTTTTCAGAGGGACTGATCCGAAAGGAAGAGCCTCGGCTCCGTAGTAACTGCTAATCAGCCATTGAACATAATCAATAACCTCTTTTCGCATCGATTCCGAAATTACATTTGGTTGAATTACATCTAATATCTCTTGTGCCCTCTCTTCAGCAATCATCCAAAGTTCAGGATCAGTTGATAAAGGTTTTGTGCTAGGAAATGGTGGTGACAAAAATTCTTGGGTATCTTCCATAATTGCAAATACAGAACTCAGGTTCAAAATCTAAGAAACGCAAAAAAAAAAAAAAACCAAAAAAAAAAGTCAGGGTTTTTGGCTTCTATAACCTCTGAACAAAAATAAAAATGAAAACTTTGAAAGAACGTTACGTTACCTCTGGTGATGAAGGGAGAAACGCCGCAGAGACAGAATCATGAAATCGCTAAGGCGGAGGAGAGAGAGAAACTCCGTCCTTCAAAGCCATGGATGAAACTGAAGAAGCCCTGTGAGAGAAGAGAGTTACGACGGCACTGTCTCTGTCTGTGTATCAAAGAGGGTTTGGTGACAGAGTAGCAGTCAAAAATTTCTAGCTTGTAATAAAGGATCTGAGTGTTATTTATATTTTGGGTTTTTATGATTTATCTGATTTGGGATCTCAATACATCGACGACTACCGGCCCATGATTTGTTAGCCGGGGTGTCGCTGATGGTCTATGTGATGTGGGGTTTCGATTAGAGAATAGTAGTTTATAAAATTCACTCTTTAGGCCCCAAACCCCGTTTTTTTCATAGGGTTCTATCGGAATATTTTCCGATACTCACGAGTCGTAAAAATACTCGTTTATTAAAAATGGGGTTTTAAAGTTGGAAAATGGGGTTTTAAAGTCAGAAAATGCATTTTTTCTGATTCGGGGGTATTGAAAAATATTCTGATAGAACTCCATAGAAAAAAACGGGATTTGGGGATTAACAATGGACCTAAAGTATGAAATTTGTAGACTAAATCTCTTCAATAGAACCATTTGTGACCCATATCATGTTAACTCGAGCGTAAATGATCTATCCGATGTGGGGTCTCGATACACAAGTTTGAGGCCCATATCATATTATGCCAAGAAAGTTTAAGAGAGTTTAAATTTTATGTTTAGTGAACGGTTATTGTGATTGGTTGGCTCTAACACCAATTTAGGAATAGTGTGATTAATGGATCTAACTTACAAAAACTAACTCAAAAATGAGGGATACTATGGTTGATCGCATCACATTACTTGTACCTTTATTTTATGCTTCTTGATGTAATTGTTGTTTGGCTCCTCTTATTTCTATATTTTGATTTAAATTATCCTTTATCTAAGAGTTGATAAATAGTGTTCATGAATTGAGAGTTTCGAATAAAATATAATCCAACTAAATATTTAATTAGGTTGACTTAGATTAGATTTTTTTTTTTTAAAAAAAATGTTTTAAGCCAATCAAAACCAATTGATGTTGGAAGGTTTTTTTCCTTCCAAAAACCAAAACCATTTGATGTTGAAAGTTATTTCTTTTCCAAAACCAATCATGTTTAGTTGGGATTTGACGTTTAAATTTATTTTTTTTATAGTTGTATACTAGGGGTAGCATGCATGGGTATCAAAATATACTAGGGGTAGCATGGGTATCAAAATATGCTAGGGGTAGCGTGGGTGTCAAACATTTAAAACCGTCCCTATACAGTTAATTGATTTTTAAAGATAACTGCATACAAAAAATGGTAGTGTATGAATTATGCATGTTGATGACTACTAGCAACATTCAATTATCTCTCAACCTATTTTGGCAATATTCCATGCTGTTGGTGCTGATACTTGAGATCTTCATGGTATGAAAGATTGCTTCACAACAGTAACCTAGTACTTGAACTGCTATACAAGAGTGAAAAGATTCATTGATGTATCTAAAGCCATTGCACTGTTGTTATTTTTCACCTATTCCTCATTGCTTCCTCCATTCTCAATAATCACTCCTGTGGGCAATGGTTCTGTCTTTGATGGAATCACCCACCGCTGCAAAATTAGCTTCATAGTTCACCATAATGCCCATACCTCTCTACTTGTTAAGCATAGTACCTGTCTGTGTAACATGTGTTCCCCATGTTAATGACATGATGACATCAGAACTTCAAGAAGGATATAGAGTTTCTTACACATCAGTTATGCATAGTTGCGTACATCTGTCACATATGGGCTGTGGCAGAATCAAAGTGAATGTGTGACATCAGAATCTGTTGCTTTCCTAAATTGGAAAAGCCAACAAATGAACTGTTGCAAGAAACTTACTTTTCTCCTTTTTTTTAAAAAACTTTTTTGTTATGGAGATGCATTGACTTTAATATGATGGACAAGTACAACCAATCTTTCTGGCTAGAATATTAAGTAGTAGCCAAAGTGAAGAAGTTTCATTTATTACACTATATATCTATCACTTGCAATTTAGTACAATAGATTAGTCAACCAAACAAACCTTTTTCATTTCTTTCTTCATCTTCAAATACAAAGGAAAAAGGATAAACAATTTCATTAATGTGCACAGTTTTTAACATTAGCATCAGTAGTGCAATATATGCAAATATAAATATGGCATTTCTCTATATTGGTAAAACTTGTAAATATAATTGGAGATAAGAGTACTTTCTTAGCTTCAGGTAAAAGCCTACAGTAAGAATAAACTCAAGCTGATTGCTTACATATTAATCACAATTCTGCCATAGAGAGTAAAAGCTAAGTTCTTTGACAGATTAACAACAACATGATGCCTCCAAATTTTGTGGAACAGCAAAATCTCTACTACAAACCCCTTTGTGTAAAGTGAAGAACAGCTAGTACAGCTAAACTCTAACATTGCTCACAGTCACAGAACATTCAAGTAAGAAAGAAAGTAGTAGCAATGTTAATCTATGGAATTTACATTTCATGCAACCAAATGTAGAGTTCCATAATTCCATTGTCTTATTGAATTGGACTTTTGATTTACATGGCTGATTTGGTAGTTACCATTATTTATGTCACAATTTGTAAGATAAGAAGTCAGCAAGCATTGGCATCATTTCCAACCCCTGCACCACCATTAGTTAGAAAATTAGTCACTGATTCAAATAAATTCAGAGCTGCATGCAAGTTGCAACACAGAAATTTAGTCTCTCATTCAACTTAACCTCATTCAGGGTCATCAGGCACTTTGTAAGATTCAGCATTAACTTCAGTCAACCATAATCCTGGAAAAAGTGTCTGCAAACCAAACCAAAAAAACAGTTTAAAGGAGTAATAAAAGCAAATTAGTGAAATCATTTAAAAAAAAAAATACAAAATCAACAAAAATACCAAGAAATCACTCTTCTCAATCTTATTAGGTAAAATGTTTTTGTAGGATGAGTCAGCTACTTAAATCTCTACTTAGTAAGTCTCACGTGAAATCCACCAATAACCAAGTGTATCAGGAGAAATAAAATTAGAAAGGTTCAAGGGGAAATTTCACGGACCTCCCAAGATTCACCGAAATAACACCCAGTACCTTTCTTTTTAAAAAATTATGCTGACCTCTTATAATTTACAAGTTAATTACAGTGACCTCAAGTTTGAGTTGAACACAATGACCTCCCCTATAAAGACACCAATGTGATTTTTCCTAAGGTAGGAATTCGTATCAACATGATTTTTATCACATTCCTGAGGATTTGATGTCCAAGAAACACATTCCCCAAAATGTAAAACATAATTTTTGTTTTTTTTTACTTCCCTTACATGTGACTGTGTGTGAGAAGCCTAAAGCATTTTTTTCCTTCTAATCTTCAATCAATGATGTGTATAAGTCACATTTCCAATTGAAAAATAATATATCAAATCAACCTACATAATCAAGCTATAAATCAGTTTATGTCACAAGAAAAGTAACATGTACTATTTTTTCTAAAGGATTAATTATGTCACAAGTCTCAAGTTTTGTCAGATACCCTTATTCTTTTTTTCTAATGTCTGACTCCTCGAAGTTACTTCTGAGTTTGTCATATACCCCTACTACCAATTCTGGCCAATTTTACTGACATCGAATCCTGATCTTAATTATGTCACAAGTCCGGACTTGTTACATAATTAAGCCTTTTTCCAAATATACAGAAATGTAAAATAAAAACATGTGAATACCAAACTCCACCTTAAATATGAAGTCAACACAAACAAATAAAATAAAAAATAAAACATTGAATTTGATTTGATTATAGTATATAGTATTTGATGAACTTACATCTAATTGCCTCTGCAGAATCCTGGGCCTCTTCTTGGGCCTCCTGGGAGGTTTGGTCCCAACCAAAGCCCAAAAATCTTGATCCACCTCCTCCTTTGTCAGTGAAACACAAAACTCCCTTCTTCCATTCACCATCTTCTCCTTTGATGCTTCAACTAACTTGTTCTTCTTCTTCTTGGGCGAACCCAGATTACTCCTCTGATCAAAGATGGAAACTTTGAGGTTGTTAGCGGCGAGGCGGAGATCGATCATGAGCTTCTCGCGAACGGCGTTGATGTCGTCGATGGTATTGGAAAAGGGTAAGGGTAGTTTGCGCTTGTTGTTGGATGATGGTTGATGAGTTGGAGTTGATGTTGTGAGATTGATGCATCTGAGGAGTCTTTGATTTCCCCATTTGAGACGTGGCATGGAGAAATTGTGAAGTGGCTTCGATCTTTCGGGTTCCATAATTGTGTTGTGTTGTTCCTCGTACACTGAGAGGAAGACACTGAACTCTGTTTTTTTTTTTTTTTTTTTTTTTGTTAATAGGTGGTGGGTGGGTGTGTGATGCAATGAAAAATAAGAGGAGGGAGAATATGAAGGAGAGAAGAGACACTCTAGAATTTCCCGGGGGAGGGGAAGTTTATATATGAGATGATGAAACAATGAGATAGAGACACACGGGACAAACACTCTTAAGAGGAGTTAATGTTCGGTTGGAGACTTTGAGAGTTGGGCCTATTGGGAATTTGGGATGAAAGTTGCTTTTTCCCCGATACCGACTGTTTGGCCCCATTTCAAAGTTTTGTGGATCAAAATATTCTTAAGTTTTGTATAATTTTCGCTAAATCCAAATCGGAAAACTTTCGATTTGACTGAACCGAAATCTTTCCGATTTCACAGAACCGAAACAAATTTTAGACCCCTTTTTGGTTTTCCTCAAAGCAAATATAACAAACTGAAAAACCGGAAACATTCCGACTTTGCAGAGTCGGAATAAATTCGGTTAACCCAAACCGGAAATATTTCGGTTATTTAGAACCGAAGGGATTTCGGTTAATGAAAACCGAAAAAAGTTTAGCCCTTTCCGGGATTCGTCTAGTCCAATTGCTTTATAAAGATGTGCCAGAAATGTTTCGACTGTAGAAAATCGGGAAGATTTCGGTTAGGCACTACCGAAATTGTTCCGACTTCGGCAAACCAGAATGGGGTGTAAAACTTTTCCGGTTCAGGTAAACGGGAAATATTCCGGTTATGTATTACTGAAAATTTTAAGAAACGTAAGGTTATTTTCATCCACGAAAATTTGTAATGGGGGCCAAAAAGTCGGTAACAGGGGCCAAAAAGCAACTTCCATTTGGTATTAGAAAAAGGGTTTTCTAATTTATGTTAACCATACCGTAAAAAATAATAAAGTTTTGTTAGAAATTAAGATACTTAATGAATTAAAAAATTAATTGTTTAGTTCTCCAATAATACAATTTTACTATTTATATTATCTTATACTATGCATTTGATGCATAGGATAGAAAAACCGTTAGAAAAATTATATGTAATGTTATTTTAGCATTTGTACTATCCTTCATAAATTATGTTCTTCTATAAATCCAATACATAATTAATGTTATTTTTTCAAACACACCCTTATTTATTACACTCTCGTTTTCACTTCTAATATATTTCTCTCTCTTTAATAATGATTATATAGGGGTATTATAGTCAAAATACAACAAATCCTTACATCATTTAACTATGTCTTAAAACTCTTGCATAACCTTAAAACACATTACATATGAAACGAAGGGAGTACAATTTTTTTTTCGTTTTAAGGGGTTCTTTTTTTTCTCTCTTTTGGCTCCTATGATATTTATTAGCTTTGAACCCCATAAAAAAAAAAGAAAATACTCCCTCCATCCATTCTTATATATAGAATTCATTTGGGAGATTTTACGTCCGTTAAGAAAGTTTAATAAGTTAGTTAATTTTATTGGAAATGTGAATTTTTGATATATATTTTCAAAATTACCCCTAATAATATTATTGGGAATCCAAAAAATGTTAAATAAATACGAGTGTTTATGGAAAAAGAAAAAAGTAATTAATTGTTATTGAAAATCGGTAAAGTGTCTTATAAATAGAGATAAAGTAAAAAGAGAAAATGGGTGGTGCACCGATAGTGTAACGATTCTTTACACCGTCAGCACATCATCCACCATTGATGTTGTAAAATCAAGTCTCCGATTAAGGTGGATTAATTTTGATGATGACAATGTAATTAAATTATGGACTTAATTTGAAGAATGCAAGCCCAACAATAAAGAAGATCAAGTGCTTAGTTTAATTATTCATTCTCATTTATTCTTAATGTATTTTATTTATGAGAGTGGGTAGTTTAGGTTTTTATTCTCACATAAGGTCAAATAATATTCATGCATGAAAGGTTGAGATTAAAACCAATCAGACTTGAGAAGAGAATTGAGAACAATGTTAGAAAACTTAAATTTTTCCAACATTGACCAATTCACTCGAGTGATTCTCAATTCACTCGAGTGATTTATGAATTTTCAGTAATATAGCCGTTGGATAAAGTAAAAAGGCAACACTATCAGAGTTGACCACAAAACACTCGAGTGTTTCCAAAAAGACTCGAGTGATTTAGTTCTGACAGCAAATTTTTTAAACGTTAGAAGAGGACAAAAAGGAAGAATAACTTGGTTTTTCCTTCCCTTTTGTCCCCTTACTTATATTCTGAATAGTGGCCATTATCAAGTTGAACAAGCTTACATTCTATCATTGATTCTCTCTCTCTCAAGTGTTAAAATAATTTTCTCTCTCTAAACTCAACCAAGCATTCATCTTTATTATTTGACTTAGTGAGTTAAGAGAGTGTGCTTCATTTGTAAGAGAATTATTTGTTGTAAAATTCTCAAACACTCAAACACTTTAGCTTGTTTAGAAAATCTTGGTGAGGTATCCAAGTACTTGGTGAGGTATCCAAGTTCTCAAGCCTTGGGAGGTTCTCAAGCACAAAGTCTAAGAGGATTCTTAGCTTGGTGGGCTCTTGGAGGTTCCAAGGAGGTTAAGAAGAAGGGACTCTTCATCACCAAATCAAGTTGGGGTAGAAATTTCAAGAGTTTGGTACACTCTTGAAAAGGGTTAGGATTGAGTGAGGAATCTCAATTTATCCTTGTAATTTCTAACAACTTGATTACTAGTAGAAACTCCTAAGTTGATTAGGGGGACTGGACTAGCACTCTATATTGAGTGTGAACCAGGATAAAATTGGCGTTGTCTCTCTCTTTTATAGCTTTCTTAGTTTTCAAGTAAAACCAAACCCTAAGTTCTCTAGAAAGGGGCTTTTATAATTCTAGTAGCAATTGGTTGCAATTAACTTGTTTTAACTTAGTTTAATTGCCCTCTACTTTGATTTATATCTGCCCTGGATTAGTCTTTAAGAAATTGAATCATTTTGCTAAATTTCTCTGAAACAGCTCCTTTCTGTTCTGCATAAAACACTCGAGTGTTTTTCAATTCACTCGAGTATTTCGTGGACTTTCACTCGAGTGTTCTTCATTTCACTCGAGTAAATTGCCCAGTTTCAGAAAAACAAGCTTTTGATCAATTATCTTTTAATTGCACCGAAAATTAGTCATTGTTGCTTCCATATTACTATTCACCCCCCTCTAGTAATTGCTAAGCCCGCTTGTTGGTTTCCAACAAGTGGTATCAGAGCTCGGTCGAAAGATCGAGCGTAAAAGCTTTTTCGAAAAAGATCCTTTTGGAAACAATGGGCTCTAGCAATCAACAAGAAGGGTCTATGTCTCTTAACCGACCTCCATTCTTCAATGGTGAAGATTATTCTTATTGGAAGGTTAGGATGAGAGTCTTTGTAGAAGCAATAGACACCGATATTTGGGATGCAATTGAAAAAGGTCCTTATATTCCTAGAAGAGTGATTAATGGTGAAGCCATTGTTATTCCTAGGACAAGTTGGAATGAAGATGATAAAAAGAAAGTTTCATATGATTTAAAAGCTAAAAATATCATCTTCTCCGCTTTGTCCAAAAATGAATTTCATAGGATTTCACAATGTCAATCGGCTAAAGAAATGTGGGATACCTTGCAAATTACTCATGAGGGAACTAGTGAAGTTAGAGACTCAAGATTAAATGCTTTAACTCATGAATATGAGCTCTTTCATATGTTCCCTAATGAGTCTATCAATGATATGCAAACAAGGTTCACACATATCGTTAACCAATTGATTGGCTTAGGAAAGGAATTTAGAGATGGTGAAACTACTAACAAAGTCTTGAGATGTCTTGATAGGAGATGGCAACCTAAGGTGACCGCCATCAAGGAAGCTAAGGATGTAAAATCTATGGACTTGACCACCTTGTTTGGAAAGCTCCAAGAACATGAGATGGAACTATCAAGACTTCACCTAAATGAAGATTCAGACAAGAAAAAGAAGAGCATCTCTCTAAAAGCCTCAACCAAAATGTCAAAAGAGGATGAAGATGAATCTTCAAGTGAAAGCTCCGATCATGCTCTAAATGAGGACGAGATTGGTTTATTTGCCAAGAGGTTCAACAAATTCCTCAAAGGCAAAAAGGGTAGTTCATCATTCTCTAAGGACAAGAGACCTCAAGACAAAAGATTCAAGTATAGCAAGCCAAGAAACAAGAGCTCAAGCGAAAGTGTCAAATGTCATGAGTGTGGTGGGATAGGACACATAAAAATGGAATGTCCCACCTACTTGAGAAAGAATGAGAGGAAGACTCAAGATGGCAAGGGGAAAAGAGCTTACATTGTTTGGGATGAACCGGAAAAGGATTCTAAGTCATCCTCAAGTAGTTCGGATGATGAGGAAGCCAAGTTATGCCTCATGGCCAAGAATGACAATGAAGCCTCCTCAAGTAGTGAAAGAAAAGACAATGAGAGTGAAGATGAGGTATCATCTAATTATTCTTACACCTCCTCTCATACTATTTCTTATGATGATTTGCTAAGTGAATATAATGAAATGTTAACTCAATTTGAGAGACTTGCTAAAGTTAACAAAGAAAAAGGAAAGAAGCTTTTGGAGTATCAAAAGGAAATCAATGAATTAGAAAAATCTATTAATGATTTGAAACTCCAAAATGCATCCTTGGAACTTGCTAACTCTAGTCATGTTTGTGAGAATGCAAATCATTTATATACCATCACTCATTGTGAAAAGTGTTGTGTGCTTGAAAAAGAAGTTAATGATTTGAAAATCAAACTCAACACTTTTAACAAAAGTGATAAAAACCTAGATCGGTTAATTGGTTCTCTTAGACACAACTCAAACAAAACCGGTCTAGGATATGTCCACAAGAAAAAGAAAAATAAAGTGGTTGGTTCATTCTCAAAAATTGATTTTACAAAGAAACCAACTTGCTTTTATTGTGGAAAATTTGGACATACAAACAATAAGTGCCATATCAAATCTTTTGGAATTCAAAATGGTACTTATGTTTGGATTAAGAAGGAAGAATCATCCAAGACAAACAAAAAGGGACCCAACATAATTTGGGTACCGAAAATGAGCAAGTGATTGTGTCTTGTAGGTGTTCCTTAGAACCGGAAAGCAACTTTGGATACTTGATAGTGAATGTTCTAGGCACATGACGGGAGATAAGCGACACTTCATTGAGCTTACTCCTAAAGAAAAGGGATATGTCACATATGGAGACAACAACAAAGGCAAAATACTTGGTATAGGTAAAATTGGTAATTCTTCCAACTTGGTTATTGATAATGTACTTTATGTTCAAGGATTAGAACATAATCTTTTGAGCATTAGTCAATTATGTGATATTAGTAACCATGTATTATTTATCTCTACTCATTGTCTCATAAAAAGTGACAAAGATGAATCTATCAAATTTGTTGGAAAAAGGTCTAATAACACTTACATGTTTGAATTGAATAATATCACTTCTTTAGTTTCAAAATGTTTAATTAGCAAAGAAAGTGATACTTGGTTATGGCATCGTAGGATCGCTCACATTATTGTAAATCAACTTAAGAAACTTCAATCCAAAGACTTAGTAGTTGGGTTACCAAAGCTCAATTTTCAAATTAAAGGTGATTGCACTCCTTGCAAGAAGTGCAAACAAACTAAAAATCATTTTGGTTCCAAAAATGATGTGTCCACAACAAGACCATTGGAAATGCTTCACATGGACTTGTTTGGACCCTCTCAAGTAAAAAGCTTTGGTGGCAACTACTATGCCTTGGTGATTGTTGATGATTTTACAAGATTTACATGGACATTGTTTTTAAGTGCTAAGAGTGAGACCTACAAGTCTTTTAAACGCCACATTAAACTTGCACAAAATCAAGTAAATCAAAAAGTGATTATTATTCGAACCGACCATGGAGGTGAATTTGAAAACTATAAATTTGATAGATTTTGTGATAAGCATGGAATTGAGCACCAATATTCGGCACCTAGAACTCCACAACAAAATGGAGTTGTTGAGAGAAAAAATAGGGTGCTAGAGGAACTTGCTAGAACCATGTTAAATGATTCTCAAGTACCTCAATACTTTTGGGCCGATGCCGTTAATACGGCTTGTTATGTAATGAATAGAATTTTAATTAGGCCCATGATGAAGAAAACCCCCTATGAGCTTTACAAAGGTAGAAAACCCAATATATCCCATTTCCATGTTTTTGGATGCAAAGTGTACATTTTAAACAATGGAAAAGATCAACTTGGAAAATTTGATTCTAAATCGGATGAGGGAATATTTTTGGGTTACTCTTCTCATAGTAAAGCTTTTAGAGTTTATAATAAACGAACTATGACTATTGAAGAATCAATTCATGTTGTTTTTAATGAGTCTTCGAAAGAAGATAGTGTTTTATGTGAGGGTAGTGATGATGGACTTGAGATTTCAAATGTTGACAAAGAGATGGAAAAATCAAAGGATGAAGGAGAAGTCAAAGATGAACTTGATCCGGCTTGGAAAACGGTGAAAGCTCACCCTATTGACAATGTCATAGGAGATCTTTCAAAGGGAGTATTAACTCGTAGGTCAATTCAAAACATTTGTCATTTTGTTTCCTTTGTTTCTCAAATCGAACCAAATTCAATTAAGGAAGCAATTATGGATGAACATTGGGTTATGGCCATGCAAGAAGAGCTAAATCAATTTGTTAGAAATGATGTTTGGGAATTAGTGCCTACACCCAATGATCATACCATAATTGGTTTAAAATGGATTTATAGAAATAAACTTGATGAATCCGGTTTGATTATAAGAAACAAAGCGAGACTTGTTGCCCAAGGGTACAACCAAGAGGAAGGTGTTGATTATGATGAGACCTTTGCTCCGGTTGCACGCCTTGAGGCAATCCGAATCTTGTTTGCCTTTGCATCAATAATGAAATTTACTCTTTTTCGAATGGATGTCAAGAGTGCTTTCTTGAATGGTTTCATAAATGAAGAAGTGTATGTTAAGCAACCACCCGGTTTTGAAAGTCATGAATTTCCAAACCATGTTTATAAATTGAAAAAGGCTCTTTATGGATTAAAACAAGCTCCTAGAGCTTGGTATGATCGATTAAGTACCTTTTTATTAGAAAATGACTTTCAAAGAGGAAAGGTTGATAATACCCTATTCATTCATAAAACCAAAGAGGACATCTTGTTAGTGCAAATATATGTAGATGATATTATCTTTGGTGCCACTAACGTGTCCTTGTGTAGAAAGTTCTCTAATTTGATGAAAAAGGAATTTGAAATGTCCATGATGGGGGAGCTCAAGTTCTTCCTAGGACTTCAAATCAAGCAAGTCAAGGAGGGGATTTTTGTGCATCAAGGAAAATATTGCAAGGAGCTCCTTGGAAAATTCTGAATGGACAAATGCAAAGAAGCATACACTCCCATGAGCACATCTTGCTACCTAGACAAGGATGACAAAGGTAAACCGGTTGATGTAACTAAATATAGAGGCATGATAGGTAGTCTTCTATATCTTACCGCATCTAGACCGGATATTATGTTTAGTGTATGCATGTGTGCCCGTTTTCAAGCAAATCCTAAAGAATCACACTTATCCGCAGTTAAACATATTTTTAAATATCTTAAAGGAACAATTAACACCGGATTATGGTATCCTAGTGATACTAGTCTTAGTTTAGTTGGTTATTCGGATTCTGACTTTGCGGGATGCAAGCTTGATCGCAAAAGCACTAGTGGTACTTGCCATTTATTGGGAAGTTCATTAGTGTCATGGTTTTCTAAAAAGCAAGCTTGTGTTGCTCTTTCCACTGCCGAAGCGGAATATATCGCCGCCGGTAGTTGTTGTGCTCAACTCTTGTGGATGAAACAACAATTATCGGATTTTGGTTTAAAATTAGAAAGTGTTCCATTAAAATGCGATAACACGAGTGTCATCAATCTAACTAAGAATCCGGTATATCACTCAAGGACTAAACACATTGAAATTAGACATCATTTCCTAAGGGATCATGTTCAAAAGGGTAATTGCACAATTGAATTTGTAAGTACCACAAATCAATTAGCGGACATTTTTACAAAACCATTGCCAAGGGATACCTTCTATCATATAAGAAGGGAACTTGGTATTTTAGAGGAGTCAAGTATAAACTAATTGATTTGTACCATTTGAAAATCACCAAGTATGTCTAAATTTAGTGTGTGATGATACTTGTTTGAAATTACCTTGAGATGTTATGAATTTATGTCTTTAATTGTGTGTGATTAAGTTTCATATCTGTTGTTTTCATTACATGTGGTGAACTTTGTGTTTTATGTTTTAAAACTGTGATTTTCAGCATAACTGATAAAAACACTCGAGTGTTTCTTAAATCACTCGAGTAATTTTAATTCAAAATTAAATCAGTTTTAATTGGAAAAGTTTTTGAGCAGGTCTGATGCAAAACACGCGAGTCTTTTATAAAAGACTCGAGTCTTTTGGGCCGACACTCGAGTGAATCCCATTTCACTCGAGTGAATTAAAAGTTTCTGAAAATCCATCTTTCGGCCAACACGCGAGTGAATTAATTTTCACGCGAGTGTTTTTCAGGTTTTCTGAAAAACACGCGAGTGTTTTAAAATTCACTCGAGTGAATTCATCAGATATAGCCTACTGCTGCGATTTTCTTTTCATTTTACACGAATTTCTCTCTTTCTTCACTTGAGTTTTCTCTGTTCTCTTACTTCCATCTTCACAAATCTCACCCAAAACTAAAATTTCTTTCATATTTCAAGCATATTTCATCTTCTAAACTCATTCCCATCCCTATTTCACATCAAATTCAACCTTTTGCACATCAAAATTCATCATTCCCTTTCCAAAACCCTAACTCCCCAAAACCCCAATTTCTCTTCTAGTTTTCACTTGTAAGTGCAAATAACTTCATCTTCGGACAATAGAAGAAAAGGGATAAAGCCAAGAATGGAGGAACCTCAACCAATTGAAGAGGAGGAAGATGATTTCTATCAAAGGGCAAATTGCATTGAAAGGGAAAGAAAATTTGCTTCCAATGATTATGCAACACAATCTTGGGTAAGTGAAGCTTATCTCCTTAGTAGAGGATTCCCCTTTGTCAATGCCCTTAAAACTCAAAAACTCATGGGTTTCCTATCATATAATGGCCCTATCTACATTAGGTTAGTTAGGCAATTTTATGCAAACTTTAGGCAAAATGGAAACTCATATGAGACCTCTGTGTTAGGACAACGATTTGAGGTTACCCCTAGGGCTTTATTCCAAGTCTTTGGGTTGTCACGATCGGGCGAGGGCACATCTAAAGGAGATGTTGACCCAATTTTTCGAAACTTGCTCCGCCCCGATCGTGTATATCTCAAGGGCGAGAAGAAAGCAAACCAAATGACTGCCAACAATAGAGTCCTCCACTATCTCATTTGTCATATCCTGTTGCCCCAAACATCTCCAAACTACTCCCGCCCAATTCAAATTGAGCTTCGTGTTATGGATGTCATTCTTAATGGAAATGTCTTGAATTGGGCCTCCATTATCCTTGCTAGAATGAAACAAGCCTCCGACTCCAAACCTAAGCAAAACCTACCTTACCCGATGCATGTCTGCAGGCTCCTTCAGCACTTTGAGATTCCTATTTCGGAAAAGGAGTCTGTCGCTCGTCTTCCTGCAAAAATCCATGCCTTTTCTGACAACTCTTTGGGTAAGATGAACATCGAATTCTTCGGTGATCGCTGTATGTATTTTGATGAGGCAGCTGCTCTGAGAGGTCAGGGCAATGTTCAACAGGCTACAGATCAGTTGGGCGTTGACCCTCAGCAGTTAGAGGAGGAGCAGACCACTTTTGATCAGCAGGCAGGAGGGAGTAGTGGAGTACCCCAGGATGATCCTACTGATGGGATCAACTTTGATATGCCGGGGTCCTGGAACACCACATTTGCAGAGCACAGGGTATATATGGATGAGCGAATGGATGGTTTTGATGGGAGGTTTGCCTCATTGGCTCATGAGGCTCAGGACTTTAGAACCTAAATGACTGGGAGAGTTGATCGCATTGATGGGCGCTTGGATGCTATTGACAATCAACTTCAAGAGCAGCGTGCAACTATGTTTGATATGAGGACTCATATGGACATCCAACACTCAGCTCTTCATGGTAGGCTTGATGCCCATTCTGCTAGTGTGGATGCGAACTTTGGACATGTGCGCTCCGATCTCAGTCAGATTCTGACAGCTCTTGGGAGACTCTGGCCCTATCCTCGTGATGATGATCAGCAGCCACCACCCACTTGAAGTCCATGATGTTCCTTTGTACTACTTTTTATGTCTATGACTTTATTTTTAGCTATGTTGAAACTTTTGAGTATTTTGCTGTTTTTGGAGTTGGGTGTACTTTGTTTAAAACTCATGTTTCATGGTCTATGGATGGTGTGTGGAATGATGGATTTATGATATTTATGCATTAATCATGTTTTCTTCATGGTTTTCATGTTCTTTAAAGTTTTTTTTATTGCTTCATAGTCATATTTTGCTCCTTATTTACTCTTAAGGAAAAGTTTTCTTATTGGTATCCTTCATTCTCCACCTTGTTTCCAAAATGTTATCTTTTTTATCATGACAAAAAGGGGGAGAACGGAGATTAAAGAGAAAAGAGCATATTTTTTATTTTTTTTCCGCTTTCTTACTTTCACTCTGATGATATATGCTCTTACTCTTATACCAATGAGCACTTGATTATGATTATTATTGTATTACATTGTGCTTGGCATTTTCTGGATTGTACAGGTTAAAAAGGTTCCTAGATTGAGGGGGAGCTCTCAAGTGCTAGAAGTTTAATTATTTTGTCATCATCAAAAAGGGGGAGATTGTAAAATCAAGTCTCCGATTAAGGTGGATTAATTTTGATGATGACAATGTAATTAAATTATGGACTTAATTTGAAGAATGCAAGCCCAACAATAAAGAAGATCAAGTGCTTAGTTTAATTATTCATTCTCATTTATTCTTAATGTATTTTATTTATGAGAGTGGGTAGTTTAGGTTTTTATTCTCACATAAGGTCAAATAATATTCATGCATGAAAGGTTGAGATTAAAACCAATCAGACTTGAGAAGAGAATTGAAAACAATGTTAGAAAACTTAAATTTTTCCAACATTGACCAATTCACTCGAGTGATTCTCAATTCACTCGAGTGATTTATGATTTTCAGTAATATAGCCGTTGGATAAAGTAAAAAGGCAACACTATCAGAGTTGACCACAAAACACTCGAGTGTTTCCAAAAAGACTCGAGTGATTTAGTTCTGACAGCAAATTTTTTAAACGTTAGAAGAGGACAAAAAGGAAGAATAACTTGGTTTTTCCTTCCCTTTTGTCCCCTTACTTATATTCTGAATGGTGGCCATTATCAAGTTGAACAAGCTTACATTCTACAATTGATTCTCTCTCTCTCAAGTGTTAAAATAATTTTCTCTCTCTAAACTCAACCAAGCATTCATCTTTATTATTTGACTTAGTGAGTTAAGAGAGTGTGCTTCATTTGTAAGAGAATTATTTGTTGTAAAATTCTCAAACACTCAAACACTTTAGCTTGTTTAGAAAATCTTGGTGAGGTATCCAAGTACTTGGTGAGGTATCCAAGTTCTCAAGCCTTGGGAGGTTCTCAAGCACAAAGTCTAAGGGGATTCTTAGCTTGGTGGGCTCTTGGAGGTTCCAAGGAGCTTAAGAAGAAGGGACTCTTCATCACCAAATCAAGTTGGGGTAGAAATTTCAAGAGTTTGGTACACTCTTGAAAAGGGTTAGGATTGAGTGAGGAATCTCAATTTATCCTTGTAATTTCTAACAATTTGATTACTAGTAGAAACTCCTAAGTTGATTAGGGGGACTGGATTAGCACTCTATATTGAGTGTGAACCAGGATAAAATTGGTGTTGTCTCTCTCTTTTATAGCTTTCTTAGTTTTCAAGTAAAACCAAACCCTAAGTTCTCTAGAAAGGGGCTTTTATAATTCTAGTAGCAATTGGTTGCAATTAACTTGTTTTAACTTAGTTTAATTGCCCTCTACTTTGATTTATATCTGCCCTGGATTAGTCTTTAAGAAATTGAATCATTTTGCTAAATTTCTCTGAAACTGCTCTTTTCTGTTCTGCATAAAACACTCGAGTGTTTTTCAATTCACTCGAGTATTTCGTGGACTTTCACTCGAGTGTTCTTCATTTCACTCGAGTAAATTGCCCAGTTTTAGAAAAACAAGCTTTTGATCAATTATCTTTTAATTGCACCGAAAATTAGTCATTGTTGCTTCCATATTACTATTCACCCCCCTCTAGTAATTGCTAAGCCCGCTTGTTGGTTTCCAACAGATGTATTATTAATCATTGACTCTTAATTAAAAGTAAAACACATAAACGGTGGATGATCAACCGATAATGTAAAAAACATTACACCGACGATGCACTCCCATTATCCTCAAATAAAAATGTCAAAAAAATCTTATATTTAGAAAACGAAGGTGGTATTAAAACATCCTCAACTTCCTCATTCTCAAAACTCCAAACCACATTTTGGGGCTTGGAGATTGTTAGGAATGCAAACGATTCAAAATTAAACCGCGAAATCTATGAAATTGAACTGAACCAAACTAAAACTTGGGGTTTGGTTCAATTATTTTTAGAGATTAATGGGTGTGCACCGACGGTGTAATGTTTTTTACACCATCAGTCCATCATCCACCGTTAATTTGTATTACTTTTATTTGAAAGTCAATGACCATACATCCATTAATGATAGATGATACACTGATGGTGCAAAAAACCTTTATACTGTCGATGCACCATCTATTTTCTCTTATTTTTATGAGGAACTTATGCCATTACATGGGTTCATGATTTCATACTTTGAAAAATTACATGAACCGAACCGAACCACATATACAAATTAAAACCCAATTTATATACTTTCCTTTCTTTTCATTTTTCAATAGAAGTTGGGGCACAGTGTAGACTCTATTAGACTATTCCCCTCTTTGTTCTCATTTCACTTCTCTGATTTATCTCATAGTCACGACCAAAACCCTCCCCCTCTTTCATGAGTCACGCACAACTCATCATCATTCACATCTTTGTCGCTCGTCTCTCTCTATTCTCCATCTTCCTACAACCCCGTGCCTCTCCTCATCCCTTCACAAAACATGAATGAGATTAGATGAAGGTTTATAATGCAGTGGGTGTGGAGCCATGTGGTCAATTACAGAACGGGTCCTTATGCTCTTGAATTAATCAATTTCTTCAAACTTTCAGCAGAACCTTTTTTTAACAGCAGATTCAAGCTTTCAATAGAATTTTTTTTTACACGAACCGGTACCCGGATCTGGTTTATCCACAATGCGACTCATCCGATCTGATCCAACTGAACTTGCACCAAGTGATAAAGATCAAAATAGAAGTTCGGGAATCTAGTCACATAATGTTTTTTTTTTTGCTTGGTGCTTGTGAATGATGCTTGTGATCAATTGAATTGGGTTCATGAATGACGTATCGAATGAGAAAGAGCTAGGAATAGACGAAATAAGATGTTAATGATTAAGGAAACATCCTTGGAGCGTCAGTAGGGTTGTAAGCTAGTTAGGGAGTTGGGAGAGAGCAATTCAAGTAATTGTGAGAAATGGGTTTAGCAATTCTAAAGGGAGGAGGAGGAGGAGGTTTTTAATAATCAACAAATGCATTTTTTTTATTCAGGTTTATGGGCTCACAAAACTACAAATTGTGTCCGATATTGTTGATGCATTCTTTAGTCTTTGATCCCATTTTTTAGTTTTCGATCTCCATTTTTTTTTCATGGGATTTAATCATAATATTTTTTGATATTACCGAGTCGGAAAAATGTATTTTTTTACTTTAAAATACATTTGGGTATTAAGATAAATATATTTTTCGATTCGAGGATGTCAAAAAATATTCCGGTTAAACCTTGTGAAAAAAAAGGTATAGGGACTAATAAGTGAAGAACAAGAACTAGTCCTCAACTGTGTTTTGACACACTCCCATACCAATATTGTCGAATCTCCTTTTGATAAAGATTCAATATTCTACAAGCAAGTGACTTCAAACTCCTCTATACGGTAAAGGTTGAACTCTTTCAAGCATGGTTTGTTTGGCAAACCAAAACCATAACTTATTATGATGAAATACCACAGCAATGTTATGTTGTAGAATCTTTCACGTAAGGTATCTTACTTGCATGACAACCGTAAACACAACCATCCTATTCCTTATCACTTATCAGTAGAGTAGGGGGACAACTGAAAGCTTAATGACCAAACACAAGGGGGACCCGCTTTCTCCTCGCGATTTCATTCTCTGCATAGAAATTCTTGACACGAGAATAGAAAGAATCATTTTGCTTTCAAAATGAAAAGAGACACGCCCAAGAAATATAATGATTATGTGATTTTCAATAAAATAATTGTATTTTTTTTCCAATATGCCTTTTTTCTCTATGATCATTTATTTTCTTCATATTATTTACATAAATCAAAATAATATTAAATACAAGTAAACATAAAAATTAACAATTATTATACTCTTTAACTTTCAAACGAGAAAACGAGACATATAAATAAAAATATTTTTTTTTTCAAATAAAACAGATAAATAGAAACAGAGGCAGTATTAGTCATTTAGTTTTGATAATTAGATAATTTTATCATAAATTTAATTCTAGAATGTTCCTACCATAGTGATTATGCCACTTGTACGGCTCTAATCACTTTTAAAGTTTACTATTCATTATATGAAGCATTGTAGTTAATATTCACAATCAATTAGAAATAAAAATGTGAGGTTAAATTCAATCTTTTTATTGTTCATAGGAGTAAATTTTTTTGGTCTTTGAGCTTAATTGATATCCTCGATATGACTCTGTGTGTCCAAACTAATTCACTCAACGCTACAGGTTGTAAACGATATGACACCTCCATAAGCATAATTGCATCACCAGGATTTGAGCCTTATATATCTAGGACTTCAAGCTCTTTCAACACCTACCAACTACTGCCGGACCAACTCACTTGGGTGTTCATAAAATTAACTTTAGTATAGAATTTCTAATCTATGTTAGTAAGCAATTAGCTTCGTAACAACATTATACTATTCGTTGAAGCATCTTAGGATACAATTCCATTCTGCGTCCTTCTCAGGCTTTAAGGTTAATGAATCATCGCAAACTAGGATGTGATTCTCTCCTGGGGTTCAATTCAGTGTACCAACAAGCAACAAGAGCTCCCGAGTCACATTCTTAGCATTAATTTCACTTCCCCTTTAGAAAAGTATATCGGGTACCCTTTACGAATCACTAGATCAGCTAAAGCTACCAGTTCATGGATGACATGTCTCTCAAAAGCTAAGGTAGGTGGATGGAAATCCAACCTGCTCTCCTTAAAAGGACATCAAAACCATTTCCTCAATTATACCAGTTCATCACAAGAAAAACTCCAAAGAGAGTAATAAGTTAAATTTTGGAATGACAAAAATCCAACTATGCGATGCAACCTTGGGTACTGGCTTAGAAATAGTTGGAGATTAGATCAGAAAGAAGAGAATTAGGATTAATGATAAAGAACCATATATGGTTAAAACCTGCACCACAACAAAACTAACCACCCGAACCTAATAATGAAAAGGACATTAGCCTTGAGTTATCTTACGTTGCATAAGATGGTATAATTTGTTGGAAAGGTAGACCTGACGGGGTTTTCAATTTCTCTACTACAGAAAATTCTTGCATTAATTTGCAACCGAGAATCAACCTATTCATTTGAAACTAGGTGATATAAGTTTCATGATTGAATACTGATTTTTCTTTTGAAAAGTTCTCCAGTATAACATTGAATTAAGTTTGAATGAAATGATTCATTTTTGAAAACTAGCCTTTGGCCCCCTAAAGTAATTATGCAATATAAAGCTATGTGAGAAATTAAATAAACATAACATCCAAGAACCAAGATGATGACTAAGAAGTTAAAATCATGGTTTGGGGAAAGTGGGGGGGAAGGAATGGGAGGGAGGGATTTTTTTCCTTTGAACTTTTCTTGTTTGGTTCAACCGTTTGGGCGGGGGGGGAGGCTTGCTTCTCTGCCTTCTCAATATTGGCTCTCCTCCAATATTGGAAGGATTGAAAGTCCACCCCTCCCCTCATTTGAACCAAATAGACCCCCAAGTGTATAATTGTTGCACTCTACCAGGAACGATAAGAGGGAGACACCACAGGTAACCACAATCAGCTAACGACAAGAGGGAGAAACCAAGAGGAGCTCCTAAAAAATCCATTGCATAAAGAAAATTGTCGGAAGAAAGTTGAACTGTACATAATTGCTACATAGAATAATTAGGTGCTTGTGCTTCTATCTCCAGCTTATGATAATTCATGAGATAAGAGGTCTCTACAGAGGTGACTAACTCGCATTATGCATAAAAGATGAAACTATATATGTTCCTGGTTGGTGGGAAATTTGGACTGGCTATACAACATCTATTTACAATCTGTCTACCTCCCTGATAAAATCATACTAAGGGCAGCTGGAATTGGATGTCTCAGATTTGATCACCCGGGTATTGTACGAGCCACAAAATCCACATTTGTGATATAGCCAGTGGAAGCGTGAAGTTCCCTTTCGATCACAGTCATGGCAGAGTATGTCCTGCATTGCCATTACAAAACGGACTTAACAGACAAAATACACACAAATTCTTTGCTGGCCTAAAATGCCAGAATGCTCTCTTTTTTATAATTGAGAAGGATATGGCAATCAATGCCTTATCAAAAGACATGATTTATGATAGGCCTTTATGGCGTCGTTTGATCCATGTAGCCGACCCCACCTAGTGGGACAAAGGCTTAGTTGTTGTTGTTGTTGCTCTCTTTTTTATAATATCAACATTAACTCTTGAGAGGAATAAAGTGAAGAGTGGAGGCATGAAAGTATTCACCTGATTGCGGTCCCTATACTCTTCAGGAAGCTCCTCAGCAGCCAATAAGGCATCAAGCATACCAAAGTAAACCTGCACAGGCAGAGTGAAACAAATAGGTATGGTGTGTCATGATCCATAATAGTTCAATAAACTATGGGTTGTATTTAATAGTGATACCCGATACCATACAAAGATCACAACTGAATTGACTCCTCAGTCCTCAATGAAATGGTAGACAAGGAAGGATATGAGTTTTCTAAAGTGAGCTTGAGGCCAGGGTAAAGCAAGGTACATCAACCTTGTGATCATTTAGTATTTTGAGATCTCAAAGCACTTTAACTTATGGTGGATACACATTAACTTCCTCACTCTACACAATAAAGCTCATTTTTTAAGAGCCTTTTCCGACAAAGAAACTCCCCCTCCAAATCCAAATCTTGGTTAAACGAAATTTGACTTTCATTAGTTATCTCTGGTATTTCCTGTGCCACTGAATATAAGGTACTGAGATTCAACATAAATATTCTAACTATATGACTAATGTTTCATTGAATCTTCTTTTAATCATAGGGTCCTCTTACACTCTTTGGTTCAAATTCCTAATTTAAAAACTGCAACAACATATGCACAAATTTGTTAAAGATCAAAAAATGGAAACTTGATCAAAGGGAGATCATTTCCCATTCCCTCCTACAGTCTCTAATTTTTTTATTTATTTTTTTATCCAAACTAAAGAAAAAACGAGTTTGGCTAAATTATATGGAAAACTTAGTGCAAATTGCTAACATCTTAGGTTTTGCCTCAACTTGGAGAGTAAGCATTATTGAATTATGGCCTTGTTTGTTTCTCCTTTGCATTCTTTTAGCCCGTCTGTAAATATTTTCTTGTTTTTTAATGTAAAATCATAGAGGTAGAAAATATAGGCTTCATTGAGTGTAAAGAAGAAGTTTTATGGAAGGAAATCTTCTTACCGCCATATCTCCCAATGACTTGCTGCAGATTGGACATGTGTAGTGACTACAAGTGTATGCCTAACAAATTATACAACAAAGTATAAGATTGAATCCACAACCCTTGAGAAAAGTTGAATTTGATTTTTTTTCCTTGTTTTGATTGGCAAATGAAACCAAAAATGGGTGTGAAATAGACCTGAAAGCAAGCAGAATGCATATAATGGCCACAGGGTAGAGCTCTGACTGTTGCACTTGACGTGAATAAATCATCACAGCAAATCGGGCAGTTCATTTCTAAACCTTTCTCGAGGCATTTGTGGCTTGCTGATTTTATCCCCAGACAGCAGTTGCATTTCATGCAATGAAAATAATCTATTCCAAGCCCCCGTCCAACACGGCATAAATTGCAAAATGGACAGTGATATACATTCCTATAAATAATGATGCAAAGTTATAATCAGAAAAAAGCTACAAGGAAAATAAAATTAACAAACTAATCAGGTAAAATACTAAAATCATAATCAATCATATGGTATTTCTTGTAAAGACATTCTCATAGTATTAAGCAGACTAAACAATTCTTTAACTATTAATTTTTTTAACTACTAGATTCTGTATATAGGAATAGGATCATCGAAACTTCTTCATTATAAAACATCGGGATGTGATCCTTTTATTTTCAACCTAAGATGTGAATTTGGCCTAGAGAGTATTGATAGCATTGCATTTTTCTCTACCATTAATATTCACTCAATGTCTTTTCTCTGAAATCTCCATAGATTGAATTAGTTTACAGAGAAACTTTCCCCACTAGAAATGGTGGGTGCACCTTCACATTAGTTCATAAGCTGTCAATCCAAGTCCCAATGCAAAGAAATGTGAAGCTCAAGGTACTTGGGCCTGTGGCATTGATCCCAATTCCCCCAAAAAGGAAGGCAATAGCAATTTTAATGCCAAAAATTTGGATGCTAAAGTAATAACTAAAAGGTACCTTTCATCATCAAAAAATTTGCATATATTGCAATAGTACTTTGCCATCGAAAGTCCATTACATGAAGGAGTCATGCATGTTGGCCCTACTGGCTGTATATTCAGGCAGCGCATACACATCATATCTGATGTTGCTTTTCTGTAATGATCAAGCACATAATTAGATTTAAAAGTATATAGTATATACTTCTATAAAATGTAAGAAATCCCATCAGAAATTTACCTATCCATAGAGTGATCGCTCACATTGTCATGACAAAATCTGCAAGTAAATAACTTGCCACAACATGCAGCTAGAAGCTTGCAATTTCTCTTATAATGCTCACACCCAAATACATGTTTCTCTGGGTCCCGAAACGATGGTGAGTGTCCTTCCATTTTTTCACCATTAGGTGATTCTTCTGATAGGTTCTTAGGTAATTTCTGCTGGGCAGCTATCCAACGACTACAATACACAATAACTAATCAAACATTTGGAGTTTATAGCAATAGGGTGCAATGCTATCAAAAGAATATGCAGTTAATCATGTAACAGTTAAACAAAACCAGGGAAATATAGTCACGGGAACCAACCTTGTCATTAGATTCTGCACAAGATATGCCTTTCTCCTTGGATCAAGAGTTGAGTCACGATAAACCTTCCGGATCTCTGACTCAAGTTCATTCTGATTCATCCGGAATATGTCTTTCCAACCGGGCTTGAACATCTGATCATTGGGATCCAAGCTTTCTTGATATTCAGCACCTATGAAAGAAAAATAACACAAGATTAATTCTCCACCTTACAATTCCCACAAAACAAAGAAAGAAACTTAAAGCATAGTAGAAACCTCTTTGAGAAGTGCCAAGATCTGATGTTTCTGTCTGTGATGTAGACGACGGACTCTCTTTCCAGCATTCACTAAGCCATTCATTGAACATAGTGTTCTTAGCTGCCTGTTTCCATGTGTCCATCATTTCATTCTGTTCGTCTTGAGTAAGTGCAGAAGTCACCCATGGTAACATTGATTGGAGAACTTCAGCACCTGTAGTTCCAATTATCCGGCCTACTATCTTATCTTGTTCTTCCACACTGAAATGTCTCCCAAACAATGGCCAGAGTTCGCTCTCTTCCCTGAAAATATGCTGATCCAGGGACACTCTTATGGATTTGCACATCCCTTGAAGCTTAGTCGCAAGTTCATTATACTTTTTGATAACATCACTGCCATTGGCATCAGAAGTTCCAACATTACTTTCAGGTAAATCCTCTGACACATGGGTATGCAAGGCTTCACGAAGAACAGAAAGCTCAGAAAGAACATGGGAAATATCTTCAAATAGTTGTTCTTCCTGCTTATGGTCCAGCATGTATGAATGACTCACATTGTGGAGTGACTCTTTAGACTCCAATGCTGGAAATACTATATCATCTTCAGCATTGCTATGTGCTCTATATAGACCCCACAAAAGGCGAAATCTTCCACTAAATTGGCGAAGGGTTGTCTCATCACCATCACTCAGCTTTCCAGATTCAACATCTAGATACTCCAAGTCTTTGCGTATAGCTTTATGGAATTTAAATATGGTATCAATTGGTCTTTGTACAGAACCAGAATCACATGAGCTGGTCTCTGTTTCCCATGCGAAAAGACTTGAATTAAGAGATGGGGCAGAAGAGCTGAAAGACAAGGAGCGCAACGACTTAGATGTAG
This sequence comes from Crotalaria pallida, assembly GCA_037953625.1. NCBI lineage: Eukaryota > Viridiplantae > Streptophyta > Magnoliopsida > Fabales > Fabaceae > Crotalaria > Crotalaria pallida. The sequence continues at coordinate 98,220,928 of CM075655.1, forward strand.
AAAGAGAACTCAGCCCAAAATTTTTACTGCTTACTCCTAAACCTGGCACACAGCAAGGCCGAGCACTACAACATTGTTTCTGGATAGTTTCAGTCTCTGAAGTTTCAGGTACATCTCCATTCTTGTCTAACTTTGGTATGTTTCTCTTGACTGATCTTCTGTTCCCATCTGACTCAGCTAATGCTGTGCAATCTCTACCAGATGATGCAGCACAAGCACATGATGGCCGAACAATATTTTCTTCAATATCAGGAAGTCTTTGAGCAGGACAACAACCAGATGCATTTGAAGACAAACACAGACCTTCATTACGAGCCTTGCAAGCCCAGCCACAAAAGAGCGTAACTAGAGCGGAATCTGTTGCTGGAGCTGTAAAGGATTGAGAAGTTGTCAGATATAAATTAAACAAAAGAAAAATTTCTTAGAGATATCATTTCTTTTAGCACCCAGGAAATTGAAAATAGACAGAGAACCTGCTAACTGCATGTTCCTCAGAAACATCTTTGCCTCATCTTCAGTTAATGATCCTATCAACCATGGCAGGACACGCTCGATCAATTTCAGAGGCATCATGCACAAGCTTTGATATAGAAGTTCACGTTGCCTTTTAAAGCTGAAGTGCTTTCTTGCAAGTGGAAGAACCTAAAGATGAGAAGGATTAGGCACACTTAAAGTAGATTAAACGGAGATTACCAAGTGTTGCAAATTTCTTGTTGAAGTCCCTAAATAAATATCGCATTATGCATATGTCATACTTCTCTTATAAAAGGTAACTAATTAACAAATAGATACAAGAATCACCCATATTTATCAACTTCTGCATATATGACCCTCAAATCCTAGCAACTCATTAATTAACCCTCCTATTGCAGATTATTGTTGCACTGGATAAACACACTACATCTCACGCTAGCCACTCAGAAAGATTACCACCTGTACAACAATGGCTCACCTGAACTTCTTCACTATGGAAATGCCTCTGTATGGTCTCCATTATATGATCAGCAAGTGAACATAGCTTGGAATAAAATTCAACTTCTGAACTAGATGTTGCTCCTTCACTTTGAATACCTTCAATCAAAGACCGGAAGTCATTAAATTGGATTTCTTCTTCAGCATGCTCCTGAAAGAAAGAAAATTCTCCATCTATCGCTGAAAAAATAACCTTGTCCTCAGCAATACTGCATTCAAAGAAATAAATAATCCATGCTTCAGCTAAGAAAGGTTGGTCTAAACTGTTCAAATAACATAATTTCTTTATCATTTCCTGTTGCGTCCTTACATGCTATAACACTAATAAAGATAGAAATTAAAGTACATAAATAATTACAAGAAATTAAAGTATGGAACTATGGAAGTTTTTAATTCAAGAAACATAAGAATAGGATACTTCCACCATACAGATTGATATTGGTAAAACCAAATTAATGTGATACCTGTGAAATATGCAAACTTCAGCAATGAATTGCAATCTTTCATTGAAATCTGATAGATTAGTAAAATCTCCAGAGTGTTGTATCTTTCTGGTCTCCACTGCTATTTCTCTCAACTCTTTTTTTATTGCATTGTGCCAGAGCAATATTTCGTCTATAGGATGTGTTCCTGTGGCATCAGAAACATCTAGCAAAGATCCACAATATTTCCTTTTTCCAGTTGTAGTAGCCTCACATACACAGCTTACTTTTTCGACCTCATGGGCTAATGAGCTAGAATTACATCGAACTTGAGAATGATCTACATGACTTTCAACTGTGTTAACGCTACTTCTCCCTTCCATCCAGCTGAAAATAACCTTCAACAAGCAACAATATGATAGGATATATTATCATTACATATCAAATATACATAAATCACATCATTGCTTCAACCTACAAAGTAATATTAACAGATAAAAGGAAGCACAATCACTCTAAAACAGCATTTAAAAACTAAACCTTTTGAAGAAGCTTTTCTTCCGGCACTATCTTGATTAAGCAATTTCGCAGATCCTGAGATTCGTCGGGGGAGATAGATCTTGACAGCCATGGAAGAAATTCTGCCATCATATTCACAGGAATACTGCAAAGAAACTGCCAAACTAAAGATGCCTGCTCTTCAACAGAGAACTTCTCAATAAGCAGAGGAAATACCTGATATCACCCAACAATGAAAAAAGTCAGACACATCCCCAAACAAATAACATTATTTCAAACTTCAAGGCAATGACAAAATGTTACTGCAATGAATCCTTAAAGACATGAGCTTAGTACACAGATATCTGTATCGTGCAAACTTACTTATGGAAGACTAGCAGTCAGACTTGACTTTATGTCACCCAGCAAATATATCAATCCATTAATAAGAAAAAAGCTCTGAAGTATACATTAACCCATTAATTAATCACGATAGATGACATCATAAAAAATGTTTAAAAAATAAAAAAGCTTCTTTCTCAATACATATTAACCCCTTAATCAATCACAATAATTTTTAATTTAATCCATGTCACAAATTCTACTTGCAATGGAACATATGTCAAACTCTTTTGTCATGCTCACTCTAGTTCAATTTTAGCAGTAATCTGTATGCAATATACTCGTTCTAGATAAAAGAGCTAACGGATTAAAAAATGTAAGAGTCTCATCTAGCAACCAGGAACAATATTTAGAAGTTAATAATAACACATTTTCAAAAACCAATGTTTGACTGAGTAATTTAATTTTTGAAATTCTTGATTTTGAAAGAAAAATACAGAGGCAATAAGTAAATGTAGCACAAGCAATATATTTATCAGTATCACATTAATGGTTTAATAATACGAATGTGTTGTTGACAGCGGGGCCATAGTGTCCGGAGCCCCGACATCAATGCAGCTATCACCCCCCCCCCCCCCCCCCCCCTCCCCTGTCAGGCTATTTAATAAGACAATCCATGCTCCTGGGGCCACAACCAAATGCAAGTTCAAACAAGGGAGTTATTTTTTCTATGGGGGGGGGGGGGGGGGGGGGGCAGAAATAGTTGAATGTTTAGGATAATTACTCCAAGACTAGTCATAAAGGAAAAGGGAAGAAACTAGTGAGAAAAGAAATCCTTAACATGAGGCATAACTGCCCTAGAAATTATTAAATCTCTCATGATAAGAATCCATATGTCGGTGTTACATACTTACATATGAGGACCGCAGACACGAGAAAAGAAAGGTGCATGGTTTTGACAAATTGTGTCAACACTGTCAACATACGGAAGAGCGCAAACCGTCTATTTAAAGTAGACAAGGCCATACCAAAGGATCTAACCCAAAATTGACTTGATCATTAAAAGATTAAGATATTACAATCTTCTTTTACAAGGATCATAACTAGGTCAATGATCCAGAACTTAGGTACAAAATTTTCTAAAAGGATCATAGTGGGCTCCAAATTCGCATTATTAAGTAGGAATATTTATTTTTAATTTTTTGCTTTTTAGTGGGATATATTAGTCTATGGAGGCTAGCAATCGATGCTTTATGGTACTAAATGTTGGACAATAAAGTGCCATAAAAATATGGCAAAGAATAGAATATGTTGGACAAATGAGAAAGCAAAAAGATAACATCTTTCTAAGAATGAATGTGCGACAGGGAAAGTAGAACAGCCCAAGCAAGTGGAAGACCTCTTTGTGAATCTAATTCATGGAGATTCATAGTAACCACCACAAAGCAAGAAAAACCTAAAGAACCGATCCCCTTATCTTATCGAAGGATGCCACCAACACCTGATCGGCCTCTGTTACCCCACGAACTGTGGTGGACATTAAACATGCAGTAATCCTTGCACAGTCTCTCCCGACAAACCTGTCTTTGAGGGCGGATCAAGGACCTGGTTGACTCAGAAAATCTGCCGACAACTTGGCTGCCATGCTGAGCCCAAAACACGAAACTCGCATGCTGGACCAATGTCCATGTGCTTAATAAATTTCATGACATAAACTTGCATGATGAATATCGACATAAGCTTGAATACTGCATTTAAGTAATTCATTCGTGGCAAGGGTAACCCGAGTTGGCTCGTTGCTGACCAACCCAGAGTCTTGGACTCAGTACCACATGATGACGTTGGCTTGTCATTGGGCGACAAAGAAAATTATCCTCTTGCACGTTTCTTCTTTTGCTCGATCCTGTCACATGGTTTTGGTCCCTTGGTCATTTTCGTTGCATGCAATTTGGGACCCACGTGATAGGATATATCTTTTCCATGCAGTTTTTTTTCCGAAGGCATAGGATTATGTTTGTCAGCTGTTTTAAGAAAACATTTTCCTATCAATGACATATTCCTTCTTTCATTTATTCTCTCCCTTATGTCACGTTTTTTCTTCGTAACAATCATCCAATCCCGATGCAGTTGCTAAACAAAATCTGCCTTCATCATGTCCTTATCCAAATACAAACTTTGAACCTCAACCTCTCCCCTGCCTTCAGTGGCAACAACTCCATTACCCACCTTGGATGAAGACGGTTGAGCCACCTTATCATGCACCAGTGGAACTTGACCAGTAGTGTGGACACCTAAACTGTAATTCTTATCCATATCCATAATTCCCCATCATGTAGTAGGATGGATCAAAGTTACCTGAACTGTGTAATTGTTGGTATGAAATGATCCCAATTTTAAACTCTGATACATTGCTAACTCCTGTCTTCTTGAATGTACATAAGATAAACTCTGTCTCGCTCCTACTTAACCCATGAATTCTATGATTAGACTCTTACCACAAACCATGTATATACTTTACTCTATCGCTTGACTCGACAACAATATCATCCACAAAAAGTATGTATTGAGCCACCGGTTCTAGGAATGTCGTATCATGGGTCTATATATGCACTCTTCCATTCTTTTTCCTAAATCCTAATAACTCTCTTCTTTGGAAAATTAGAAAGAAAAGAGGTTTGAGTCTACCCTTATAATTCAATGAAAATATTTGACAATTTTTTTTATAACACCTAACTGTTCGTTCATTAAATCCTCAACAACTGGTGTAATCTTATAATTCTAAACATGGATTTTCAGGATGCCTTCTTTGATTTTAGACAGTATCTCCAATGCTCGTAACTTTTGAAAATATCATTACTTTAAGAGAGAAATAAACTAGAGGAGGAAAAGGCAAGAAGCAAGCACTTTAAAATTTTAAATGTTATTTGTAGCAGGTATTCATCACATAATAATACAAAAATATCATTTGACGTACTTTATACGATAATTTACAATTTACCTAAGCTGTAGATTGTTACATAAAATCTAAACCAATTTAATAGCTTGTTTCAGGTTTGGCTATTACTTACTGGTGTTGAATCACTATACGAATTGTGTTAAAACTTAAAAGCAATAGTCACTAGTCACTCCAAGAACATTTAACCCATCAAGTAAGCAAAGCATAAATCAATCAGTATACAACAAAAGCTTATACACATCCTATAGTGGTAGTACATTGGTCAATTTGGCACCCTATCCTGTTCCAATAGTCAATTATAGCATTTCTTTTTGGAATAGGCAGGGCCCCTTATCATCCAAAAATCTTTGTAATAATATCTTCTATGCCTTAATAAATCCATGGCCTGTAGGGAGGCAAAAGTACAAAATACAAGAGAGCCCACCTTGTTATTGCCTTTGCATTTATCTCATTGTAAGAGGCCATGTCAAATAAAAGTCAAGAGGCTGAAGGCTATTAAATAAACATATACCTGCTCCTCTTCCTTCGCCATGTGCTGACTAACTGACGTCTGCAAAGCTCCCGTGCAGGATGCTAACTCTCTCGGGAAACTTTCATCATTATGGACGGAAGACTTTAACAGCTCAAATAGATGATCAAAAAGATTGCTTTCACCCTTGTGTTCAAGAGAATATGTCTGCGCCACATTCTTCACGCGTATATCTAGAGCTGGAAAAATCACCTGCATTCCATAATATTATTCTCACATAGCAGTAAAGGAATAGTGGTAAAGCCAAATTAATAAAATAATTCTTCGGGGAAGTAGGGAGGATCCGCAGGAAAAGCATAATGCCTTATTATGAAAAGCATAAAAAACAAAAAAACAATCACCTAACCAACTCTAACACGAAACCGATAGGAAATTCTAGAAAAGACAAATCAAACACGAATGAAAGCTCTGATAATTATATTTGAAGTTAACAAGTTTCACAGCCTTCCCATCTATAAATAATTTAACAAATGCGTCGAAGGACTGAACAATAAAGTATCACTTCAAATCAGATACGAATATAAAATGAAATGAGTTTACGTGCCAATAGCTATTTTCTAACAGGTGATGAATAAGCATTCACTCAGTTTTATTCAGTGACAAACAGGTGAACAACCCTACAATGGCACGTACGAAGAAGTTGTTGCTATGTTTTTCATGCACGACACATAGTATGATAGTATTACCACAAACAACTGCATCAACACTCTCTTGATTTTCTATCCAGTTCATCTCATTAAACTCGCGACGTAAAAAAAAAAAAAAAAAAGTAATGAGAATAACCAAAAGTTATTTCCTCGAACTGAAAAGCCAATGGCATTATTTAGCAAATCATATCCTGTGGTACAATTTCTAATATCTTAAAGAACCTGAACTCGCCTAAGCAAAATTTCAAAATAACACACTTATATATTACTTTTACCATCGTTTTCCATGAATAGTAACAGAAGATTAAAGAAAGAAACATAGACAATTAATCTTTTACAGCAAAAAATAATCTAAAATACTGAATCAAAAAACCTACTAGTAAGAGACATAGCTGTAGAAACGCCGCTTATTTCAAAAGTAAGAGAATATCAAAATTTAACCTAAATTTATTCTACAAAGAGTTTCAATGACTGAGAATAGCGTCATTTCGTCGAAAATGCAACTACCTGCAAATCTTCAATTTCTATCACCAAGGTAAATTCGATTACGCAAACTCAAAAAAATAAAATAAAATAAAATCGAAGCGAAGCGAAATACAGCACCTCATCTTCGGCATTGGAGTGGTGGAGATAAATCGAGCTAAGGAAACGGTAGCGCTCAGGGAGAGGGTGAATATCGGAGCGGTTACCGGTGGCGAACGCCATGGCCAATCGGTGAAGCACGTCGAGCTCATTCCGAATCGCTTTGTGAAAGAACAAGAAAATCAAAATCGGCGAGTCCAATTCGGAGCACTTCTTCAAGGCAGCAGCAGCAGCTGCGCCGCCATTGAGCGCGGTGGATGAGGAATCGACGTTGTTAACGGAGTTCGACAACACCGCCAGTCCTCCGCCTCCGTCCAAGTGTCCGGTGAACGGCGTCGCCATGCGCTTTTCTCCTCCTCAATTTTCTCGGACTTTTGTTTCTCACGCACTTCGTTATCTTCTTCTGAATGAAGAGAAGAGAAAAGTAGTGAGGTTTGTTTGTTGTGTCCCTTCTTTCTCAACGAAAAGAAAAGAAAATGGTTATGAGAGAGAGAGAGAGTTTCTATCTCTAAATTTTTATTTTTAATTTTTTTAAAATATGAAATTAGATTTGTCGTGTTGTCTTTGTGTGAAGCGGAGATGAAGGAGAAGGTGAATTTTGGTTTCGCTGATAAGAAGAGAGTGCGAGGGAGGGGACCAAGTTTATATAATGGGGTCCATGCCATGCCACGTGGCTTTATTTGCCACGGTGGAACTTGGAAGGCAATGTTTTCGTTTGCTTGTTAACAATTTTCTTTTTCGATCTCTAGCTCAAAGAAGTAATGTATGAGAGGATTGTACATTACACACGTTAGAATGAGTTTAGCTTAATGGCAACACGAGTACTCAACGAATAAATACAAATTACACATGCCTAAATAGTTACAAAAGATGATGATGGGAGATTTTGCAAGAATTCGGATATACTTAGGTAATATTTACATAATCGAATGGACAATAAAAAATGTTATAAAATAAAAATATAGAAAATTAAAACTAAAATATATTTTGTAATATATATTTATAAATAAATAATTTTAAAAGGTTAATTATAAAAACCTAATGTACCTAATTTAATAATAAATATAGGCTTATTTATTGTTTCGGTTCCTAAAAGTTCAACGTGTTTTTGTTTTAGTCCGTATAAGTTATTTTGACCGGGATTAATTCTTAATTTTCAAACATTTTGGTTTTGGTCCCCTCCATTACGAAAAATCAGTTATTTACTGGCATGGTTAGCGAAAATTCACATCAGCACCCACGTGGTATGAGATAGAGTCAAATAGGTGATGTGACATAGATGTTTCGGGTCCATGAACTCAAAATTTTGCTTACGGGACCATTTGTCGTGCGTTGATCTATATAATCCACGTCATATCACCTGTTTGGTATCACCTCACACCAAATGGACTATCGATGTGATGTTCCACTAGCATCACAAACAAAAAATAGATTTTTACTAACTGAGGGGACCAAAACCAAAGTATTTGAAAATTTAAGGACTAATCCCTGTCAAAATAACTTCTAGGAACTAAAACCAAAACACACTGAATTTTTAGGGATTAAAGACATAAATAAGCCTTATATATTACTATTGCAAAATGTACCTAATTGCAAGAAAAGTGCACATTTTAAAAAAATACACTATATAATAGTATTTGATATTGAAATAGATTCAGATTATTCAAAGCATAATCTAAATTCATTTCAAAAATATGTGATTTACTAAGTGCATGTTTGGTTATATGGTGAGTTAATCCATAATTAATTATGAAATGTTAACGCTATTAACAGTTGCTTATACTTCAACGTAATTTTTAAGGTCATAATTGATTTTCTGGACCAGAATCAAACATGCTATATAATTAAAATTCGAACTCATTAAAGTGGGTTTCTGAGTTAGAACAGATTTTGCACACTCTTGACATATACATATATTATATTTTGCCAAAAGTTAAATACCTTTTTAGGAAGAACTTATTTTAAATTTTGGCTCAATTCAACACCTTTTTTTTTTTTTAATGTAAGGCACGCACTAATTTAGGAAAATAAAAGTAAATTTTGAACTGAATATTTAATATACTATTTAATATATCGAGATGTGTTAGATTTAATTTTTCAATATGTACTTATGTGTGATCATTGCAACTTGTTAATGAATTCATAAAAATTCATAAAGTTGTTTTTTTTATAATCAAATTTGGTCCATGAAAAAGTACAGTTTCAAAGTAATTCTTGAAAAATTTTCTTAAAAAATTAAACCAAAATAATCCCTAAAATTTTCTTCTATCGAGCAAATTAGACCCCATAAATTTTGACTTCACCTAAGGTTGAGTACTACTAATTCGATTTGAGCCCACCCAATAACTATGCATGTTTAGATTCTCAAAAGCCGACCCGAATAGATCTTGGACTTTTTTTACCCCTTTAATAAGAGTTGTCCTACAGGGCGCTGGGCTTACCCATATATATCACATAAAAACCAACCCGATCTAGTTTTGAAAGCAACCCGTTATCAAGTCTCGGTAGATGATTTTTAACTTGAATTGATTCCAGGTTTCTTTAACTAGATTTTGTCATGGCCAAAGAACAAAATGGGCCTACCCAAATCTAATTGTGTAACCCGAATTATCATCATTAACTTCACTTGATTTAGTCAAAACTTATGGGGATAAAACTATCAAAAGAAATGCGGTCGAGCAAGTCCGAGAAATGCTTATGTGATAAAGTACTTCATATAGTCCTAAATGTAAGTTATTCTGTATTAATAGTACTGTTAGTAATATTAAGAATATGAATATTTAATACTCCCTCCGTCCTTAATTATAAGGCTCTCTTAACATTTTTATTTCGTCCCTATTTATAAGGCCCTTTATCAATTTTCAATGAGCATTAATTATTTTTTTCCACAAACACCCCTATTTATTTTACACTTTTTAGATTCTCAATAATATTAATAAGGGTAATTTTGAAAATACATATCAAAAGTTCACATTTCCAATACAATTAACTAAATTATTCCACTTCGTAATGGACGTGAAATCTCCTAAGAGGGCCTTATAATTAGAAACAGAGGTAGTATATATTTTTTAAAATTATTACTCTTATAATTATTAGTGGGACTTGAAAATGTATTTATTAAATAATAATGTTTGTAAAAATAAAGTAATTAATACTATTAAAAATTGGAAAAAGAACTTACATCAAGGAAAAAAATATAAACTAAACTTACATTTATTAAGATCAAAATATTTGGATTTTTTTTTTTGCGTGATGATGAGATTAAAAAAAAAAAGTAATGCTAAATACTCATATTTATGCACTTGTTCACCTAAAAAAATCTATCTATACACCTGTTCAACAATTCAAGTGGTAACATGACGTTTCGCCAAAGGCAAGAAACTAGGTTTAAATATCCAACTCATGTAATAGATGCTTCTGGATAAATTAAAAATTTGAGTTACTTTAATTTTCTTATAAAAAATAAGTTTATTTATGGTTTTGGTCCTTAAAAGTTTAAAGTGTTTTGGTTTTAGTCCTTAGAAGTTATTTTGACCGGGACCGGTCCTTAATTTTTCAACCATTTTGGTTTTGGTCTTCTTCGTTACAAAAAATCAATTATTTGTTTACATGGTTAGCGAAAATCCACACCAGCGGCCACGGGATGTGAAGTAGTGCCAAATAGGTGTTGTGATATGCATGATTCAGGCATATGAACTCAAAATTTTGCGTACAGAACCATTTTGCGTATCTGACCATTTTGTGTTCGTGGATATGTATCATCCACGTTATATCACCTATTTGGCGTCACTTCAGACCACATGCACTGCCAATGTGATATTCCGTTAGCTACACAAACAAATAACAGATTTTTACTAACGAAGGGTACCAAAACCAAAATGTTTGAAAATTTAAAGACTAATCTCAGTCCAAATAATTTTTAGGGACTAAAATCAAAACACGCTGAATTTTCAGGAATTAATGACAAAAATAAACCTAAAAAATATTGCAGTAAACAAGAAAGATCAGAATATTAATCTGATCTTAAAAATTTGTTTTGGAATCTCGGAATGAAAATAAGAAATAAATTAAAGGCTTATTAATGGTTTTGGTCCCTAAAAATTCAGCGTGTTTTAGTTTTAGTCCCTAAAAGTTACTTTGACCGTGACTGGTCCTTAATTTTTAAACATTTTGGTTTTGGTCCCATCTGTTATAAAAAATCAATTATTTGTTGACGTGATTAACTGAAATCCACACCAACAGCTAGCTACATGGTGTGAGATAGCGTCAAATAAGTATTGTGACATGGATGATTCAGGTTCATAAACGCAAAATTTTGTGTATGAGAGCATTTTGCTTTCATGGATTTGTATCATCCATGTCATATCACTTATTTGGCGTCTCCTCACACTACGTGACTGCTGATATGGTGTTTCGCTAGCCACATAAGCAAATACCAGTTTTTTTATAATGAAGTGTATCAAAACCAAAATATTTTGAAAAATTAAGGATCAATCCCGGTCAAAATAACTTACGGGGACTAAAACTAAAACACGCTGAACTTTTAGGGACCAAAAACATAAATAAGCCTAAATTAAAAATAACTTTCTTATCACAATTATATATATCCATACTTTAGGTGGTATTATTTTATTAAAAAATTAAAAATTTATTTTGGTGATTTCTTTTTTCTTTCTTTCTTTTTTTTTTTTTTGTTTAGCTATTTTGGTGATTTCAATATCGTCTCACAAATAATTAATATTCAACTACAAGTTTCAAAAACAAAAAAAAAAAAAAAAGAGAGAGAGTAAAACAAAGGTTTGGAATTTTTAAATTTTTTTTAAGTTTGGATTTTGATGAGATAAACGATGATAATTAGAAAATGGTAAGGTTGAGGTTTATGAAAACCGGTTTGCGACGTGGTCTAAAACATGAGGTTTTGACTGGGGCTCCAGAAGACTAACGAATATACTAAGAGAGTCGTATTACGTAACTTGGGCGGAGTATAAAAAGTCACTTTCATCATTTCATGTATCCATCAATTTTTGATACACAACAATTGATCAATTATTTATTAAGGATCCATAAGAAATCTTAAGAGAGATGGGAATAAAAGGGACTGAGGTATAGGATTGGAATCTATTTTAGGCAGTAACCGATAAAAAAATTTAAGTTATTACTATATAATAGTACTATATATATAACATTAAAAATATAATATTGTATATTATTATTTCATAAGGATGGTAAAAAGTGACAAAATTTTTTGTCTCAAATTAAAGTTAAAGTAATTAATGAAAAATTAGAAATTGTAAATTTCGAATTGTGATTGGTTGATTAATGCAAAATGGATTAAATTAAATTAAGTATTTGATAATAGGTCGATGTGTTAGACAAACCATTAAATATATATCTACTTAATTTTTTGACCTTTTCAAACCATCCTTGTGGGACGGAGGGAGTACTACTTAGGGTCTGTTCGGAAAAACTAGCTTGTAGCTGTGAGCTTATAACTTGTAGTTGTGAGCTTCTAGCTTGTAGTTAAGCTAGCTAGGAGCTGTGAGCTTGTAGCTGAGAGCTTATAACTGTTTAGCCGACTATTTAAAATAGTGTTGTTCGGCAAAAGTAGCTTTTGAAGTAGCTAAAAGTTATTAAATGACCAAAAAGGACATGCAATATTTTATTATTTTAATTTTTTTCAAATTTTTTTCTTTATTTATTAAATAGATAGTTAATTAATTAATTAATTAATAAAATATAAAAATTATTAAATTATAATTAATTAAGCCTTAATTAAATTCATTTTTTCTTTATTTATTAATTATGTAGTTAATTAATTAATTATAAAAAATATTAAATTATAATTAATAATTAATTAAAGCGTAGTAAAATAATTTTAAATTTTGTTTGAGGATATAATTGGTATATGAATTATTGAAAGCTAGTTTAGTTTCTAGAAAGCTAAGCTTTCTAAAAGCTAGCTTTCAAAAGCTACAAGCTATTTTTTTAAAAGCTATAAGCTCATTCTAATTTGTGTTCACCGAACGGGGCTAGTAACTTATTGACTGAAACTAAAAGCTCCTAGCTAGCTAAAAAGCTCCTAGCTCGGCGTGTTGCCGAACAGAGCCTTAATTTATGCACTTCATAAAAGTAATATTAAGAAGGTTTTGTTATTTATTATTTTAAGGGTAAAGTAAAATAAGTAATAAAAATAGTAAAGTTAATATTAATAGTGTTTCAAACTTTAAAAAAATAGCTTATCCAAGAAGCTTGTGAAATATAGCATTAAGTGGGTGAATCATTTTATTTATATTTGTTAAATATTAATTTATTTGAGTTTTTAAAAAAATTATCTTGTACAAAAAGCTTTTGAAATATATATTAATTTATTTTGGGATTATATTGGTGTATATGTTATATATTTACAATAATGTATTATCTGTGTAGGATAATGGTAACCTTCTGGTTGGTTCAGTGGTTCTCATACTTTGGTAGAATGAAATTTTCTTTTTAAAAAAAGTCATGATATTTTTATAAATTTTTTTCTTATACTTTTGTTGATACCTAAATATTCGGTAGCCCAAATTATAAGGCCCAAATCATATGAAGGCCCAGGAATTGTCAAACAAAAAATAAAGCAATGAAAGATACTGAGAAAGGCGTGCAAACCCCGAGAATTACCCAAGGCGCCCCAAAGCGACGGCCATCAAGGCGACACATTTTGATAAGGCGCCCGGGAGAAAGAGTAAAGCGTACTGATGGCGGCAAACGCAACGTGTTGTCTCAAAGCGTCTCAGGCGGCACGGGAACTCGGGTAAAAAGCCGTGATAAGTGAGGGCGAGCAGGAAGTAGAAACCCGCGGGAGGCGCACACATGACTAGACGAAGGCGACACAACCGTCCAAGACTCCAACGGCTTGCAGAGGAAGTCAAGAGGGAATCTTTTGGCTACCCAAGACGAAGCTGAAGGTAGTAAGACTTGAGCCCCTCTACTTCCCTGTAATCATCAATACCAAAGGCAAGAATGGTAAAGAAGACAAAACCACTGAATTGATGCTCTGAGCACATGATGCAAGGTGCTGTTACCCAGCAGACGAAGGGTGAGCAACCAATGACCACTGGTCCAAAGCACCATTATAAATAGGAGATACTTCTCCTTCAAGGAGAGAGGGGGGCCCGAAGGGGAGGAACTAAACGGAAAAGAAACAACACACCGGAACAACAATAACAATATACACGAAACACAAGGTTCTCTCCTCTGAGACTTAGGGGAAGAGAGGACTTCATGAAGGGGAACAATACAAGAAGCGCATGGAACGCTACCCCTCTCCTCGAAGCATCCTCTAAGAAGGGGGCGCCAAAGAGAAGCAAGAAACGGGACAAGAAGGGAAGAAGCCCAGAGAGGAGGAAAGCCAGAGAGTGTACATCTCCAACAACCACCATCATAGTCAGGACAAGGGCGGGCAGAATCCCCGAAACACAACGGTCACCGGCAACCGCAACATAGAGAGCGTACAAAAGAAAAGAAAAGGAATGGAGGCTTCCTCTGAAACTTAAGATTAGCAGTACAAAAGGGCACACTTCCCTCTCTTGTAAAAGTACCACAAACGTGGGAGCCATTCCTTGTACTCACCTCTCTGTATCTCATTTCAATATAATGAAAGCCTAAAGCTTCACTAAGCTTACGAACCCATTATCTCTCTTGTTAAACATTTAATTATTGTTTATCGCACAAAGCGGTCAGAAACAATTGGCGACTCCGTTGGGGAAGCTATGGCTTCCAAACCTTGAAATAAATGGGATTTACGTTGTGTAACAAGCGCCTGTGAGAAATGCCGCTCTGAAGGCGATACCTGCAGTTGCCGCCCAAGACCCAACACCCAGTCCTGCAAGACGTAGAACGGGAGCAGATCCTGGGAGGCTGAGCTTCAGGTCCAACAGATCAGCGAAGTTATGGCCCCAAACAGTGAAGGAAACGCTCTTGGAAGCGCTACTCAAAGATGGCTCTTGAAGGCGCTCCACTGATGTCAACAGTCTCCAACTGAAGAAGCGTTTCAGCAAGGGGGTTGTCTTTCAGCCCAAAGGCGACCCTCTCAAAAGGCGGTCTGCTCCCCAAAAGGCGAGCTCCCCGGAAGGCGCTCCTCGGAGAGTGATCTCACCAGAAGACGTGCTCACAAAGGGCGACCAGATTCGCTCTGACACAAACTTTCCAGAGGGCGACGAGACTCGTCCAAGAGGCGGTCTAGGTCTTTGCGAGCCCAACTGTCCAAAGGAGCGATGCTTCGAAGGACGACAACGATCGCTCTATTTAGCTTTCTAGAAGGCGGTCGCACGACCGAAAAAGCCAAAGTACGCTCCCACTGACGAAGGCTTCACGCAAAGTACGCTCTCACTGGCGAAGGCGCCACATTACAGAAAGTAGAAACTCAGGAGCAAAGGCGCAACCAGAAAGTTTTATGGGAAACTTGCTACACTAAAAGCTAAGTACACATAACTCTTGACTCAGTGAATATGCTAGTATGCCTTTTTCATGAATTTAATTATAATATATATGAATCATGACCAAATGAAAAATGTGTTGTGCCCAATCACGTACCAGTTGCTGTACGTATAGTTAAGAAAATATAGCTACTACATGCTCATTTTGTGCATCTATGTCTCAATATGCTTTTGGCAGTATCGCTTTCACATGACATCATGCTCTACGTAGTTAGTTTCATGTCTAAGAATATCCCGATAAGAACGATTTATTTTTACTCTGTCTAGAATAAGCGTTGTTCTGACATGACACGATATGATATGTGTATGGTGTAAGAACCTACAATCGGTGGGTGAAACAACTAGGAAACACTAGGAGAACACCTAGAAGGGGGGGTTAAATAGGTGTTTAAGAAACCTTGAAAGATTTTCGCAAGAAACAAATCAAAACGATTAAAACAAATGATTTTCTTGAAATTCTTAAGCCTTAATCGATTAATGACATGAACTAATCGATTAATGCCTCTGTATATTGAAAAATCACTTTTCAATCAAATACGAAAATCAATCAATTAACAAGTATAACCAGAGATTCAGCGAAAACAATTAACACCTATATTCTCATTGATTAACCTAGGTAATAAAAATGATTTTCCCTAAATCGATTTGAACAATAAAGATTCAATTCAATCAATTATGAAAATCAATCTTTTCTAGGTTTTCAACCAAGAACAATATGAATAACAAGAATGTAAAGAGTTAAGAGTTTAGAGATATGACACAGTGATTTATCCTGGTTCACTTTCATCCACTTGAAAGCTACTCCAGTCCCCTCTTCAACCAAGAGAGATTCTTCACTATGAGGAATTAGAGTTTCTCAAATTACAAGTAAATGCCTCACAAGACTCCCTTCTTGCTAGCCTACAAGAGATACCACACCCTTGCCTTATAACCCTATTGATATCTAATCTAACCTCTTCTCTTTTGCTTGCCGATACCCCACAACAAGACTTCCAATTGCTTGCTTCACTACAAGACTTCCAATTGCTTGTTAACACAACAAGGCTTCCAAGTGCTTGATGAAATGCCACACCAAGGCTTCCAAATAACTTTGCTTGATTTACAACCAAGACTTCCAATTGTTGTAGATAGCTTGCCTCTTGCAAAGATTACAACTCAAATGAAAACAAAATAACAATCCTATGAATCTCTTTCAAAAGCTATGAAAAGATCAACATGAGAGATTCAAGGTTCTTGATCAAAGAATGTAAAAATGAGAACTTTGATCTTGAGAAAGTGAGAGAGAATAGAGTGGCTTTGATTCTTTGTAAAATTGATTATGAAAGTGTAATAATAATTCACAAAGGTAAGAAAAAGGTTTATATAGAATACCCAAAAGTTAGGAATGGTTAGAAGTGCTTTTGAGAAGTGAAAAACTCATTTAAAAACAGTTACAGCTCGTGTTAATCGAGTAACAAAGTCACTACTCGAGTAACAAGTGTAAAACTTGTTCACTACTCGAGTTTTTAAGTTTCTACTCGAGTATTTACGCAAGGCTGAATAATTCTACTCGAGTAATCAACCCCTTAATCGAGTAAAGCCGCAAGACTCAAAAATTCTACTCGAGTAATCAAGTGGCTAATCGAGTAGTTAGTTAAAAAAACACTTAAAAACTTGTTTTCTCAAAAACTAAACCTTTTCTTTCAAACCTTTAAGCCACCTATTGATTTTAAGCAAAGTGAATACTCAAAATATGATATAATCATGCAATCAAAAGAGATTCACTACCCTCTAATAAACTCTACCAAAACTCATAAACTAATAGACTTGTGAGGCAAAAGATAAAACAATAAAACATAAACTACCAAACTAAGTCTTCATGAGTTGGCTCTCTCTTCATCACTTGATGTTTGTTGTTGCTTGTTGAGCTTGAACTTGATCAACACATCTAAGCTTGTTCAAAACCTTTTGTAGCTTGTTCAAAACCTTTTGGCATTTATCAAAACATTCTTCATGGATCTTACAATCTCCCCCTTTTTGAAAATGACAAACATGTTTTGAAATTATGAAGTTCATTGAAGTTGTTGATGCTTGAACCATTTGATCACTTGGTGAGACTCTTGCTCCTCCTCAATTTATGCTTTTGAAATTTCAAATCTAATTGAGTTAAGCTTGATTCTCCCCCTATCTCCAACAACTTTGCTCAACCTACATAAAAACAACAAAACAAACCTTTCTCCAAAACATACCATTTCATTTCTCCAAAATGATCAAAACATAATATTTCTCCCCTTATTCAAAACATCATATTTCTCCCCCTTTGACATTATCAAAAAGAAATATATACCAATTGAAATATAAGATCTAAGCCAAAATAGAGAGATTAATAAAATATAACAACCAAAGCATGATAATCATCTAATGATTACTCAATGATACCTATTGAAACAATTGTATACCAATTGTAATACTAATTGTAAAACAATTGTAAGAATTTGATACCAATAGTATTTTCTCAATAGTATAAACAATATCACATTATAAGAAATAATACCAATTGAGAGAACTATGAGCAATATCTAACAATATCAAATTGAAAATACCAATAGTATAAAATCGAATGTTACCAATTTGTAGAATTTTCTCCTTAATATCAATTGAAGAAGCAAATGAATGAATAACATATGAAAGTCCTTTTGCTCTTCAATCATACCTACAAAAACAATCATGCTTTACTTTTTGGTATCCAAATGGTTTTGGATCCATTTTTGTTAGTGTAGGGACTCTCACCCTTTTTCATCCAAACAAACTTTCCTTTAGGTATACCATGCACTTTAATATAACACACATTTGAAGTATGTCCATGAGTACCACAATAGAAACATGTTGGTGCATTTGAAAAATCAACTTTAGAAAAATCAACAACATTTCTATGAGACATACTCTTAGCATTAGTATAACCCAAACCAAACTTGTTTGAATTTTCTCTTTGAAAATTTAACAATGTGCGCAATCTAATATCACCATTTGTGAAACTTGCAAGCTTATTTTTCAAAATAGCATTTTCATCCTTAAGCAACTTGCAATTCTCACAATCAACCACAATATTCAATCTACTAGCACAATCACAAGAAGAACTAGCATATATAAGATCAAGAGTTTCATTTTCAAGATTAAGCTCATCAACTTGTTTTTGAAGTTCTAAAATCTCTTGTTGATGTTTCAAAATGAGCTTCTTCCTTTCAATGTTTTTCAAAGCAAGTTTCTTAAATTGTTCATGCATTTCTTCATAAGCATTATACAATATTTCATATTTAGAAGAAATTTCGGATTTAGTTTCACTTACATCGCTTTCGTAGCTTTGCTCACTTGATTCATCATTTGAACTATCCTCTTCATTTACTAGAGATATCAAGTTGAGACAAGAGGCATCTTCATCATCCGAAGAACTATTTGATTGGCTTTTCTTATCTTCATCATCACTATTCCAAACTATGTATGCTCTTTTAGATTTTGAATTTTTCTTCTCTTTCTCCTTCTTCTTGAGATACTTAGAGCATGAGTACTTGAGATTGCCGAGCTTTCCACATTCATGGCAAACTATACCTTCTTTTGAAGTCTTTGTCTTGTAGTGTGGGGAATTCTTCTCTTTACTTTTGTCTTTGTTCATCCTTCCTTTTCTCCTTAGAATCTTATTGAACTTTTTTAGTAGAAGTTTCATCTCCTCTTCATCAATGTCCGAATCGGAATCTTCATTATCATCATTATCGGAACTCTCTTCCTTTTGATATGATCTTTGAGCTTTAAGAGCGATTCCTTTTCTTTCTTTGTTCTTGTCCGATTCTTCATGCATATGCAAACGTTCAAGCTCCATTTCATGTTCTTGAAGCTTTCCGAAAAGTGTTGCTAAGTCCATGGTGTCCAAGTCCTTTGATTCAACAATTGCGGTAACCTTAGGTTGCCATTCCCTACTTAGACATCTTAAAACTTTGTTAACAAGTTCACAATTCAAGAAAGTTTTTCCAAGAGCAATGAGATGATTAACAATATGAGTAAAACGTTTTTGCATAAAACATATAGATTCATTAGGCAACGTACGAAACAATTCATATTCATGCATCAAAGAATTTAATCTAGCACACCTAACTTCACTAGTGCCTTCATGTGTGACTTGCAAGGTGTCCCACATTTCTTTGGCATTACGACATTGGGAGACTCTAAAGAACTCATCATAAGATAGAGCGGAGGTGATGATATTCTTTGCTTTTAAATCATATTGAATTTTCCTTTTATCATCATCGGTCCACTTATCTTTGGGAGTTAGGGTAAGCACACCTTCTACATCTTTTGAGGGAATATAAGGACCATTTTCAATGGCTTCCCAAATGTTCACATCTATGGCTTCTATAAAGATTCTCATCCTAATTTTCCAATAACCATAACCCTCTCCACCAAACATAGGAGGGCGATTTATTGAAGCACCTTCACCACCAAAAGGATTCGTAGAACCCATTGTAGTTTCCTCAAGGATCTTAACGAAAAAGCTCTACGCTCGTGTCTTTCGACCGAGCTCTGATACCAATTGTAAGAACCTACAATTGGTGGGTGAAACAACTAGGAAACACTAGGAGAACACCTAGAAGGGGGGGTTGAATAGGTGTTTAAGAAACCTTGAAAGATTTTCACAAGAAACAAATCAAAACGATTAAAACAAATGATTTTCTTGAAATTCTTTAGCCTTAATCGATTAATGACATGAACTAATCGATTAATGCCTCTGTATATTGAAAAATCACTTTTCAATCAAATACGAAAATCAATCAATTAACAAGTATAACCAGAGATTCAGCGGAAACAATTAACACCTATATTCTTATTGATTAACCTAGGTAATAAAAATGATTTTCCCTAAATCAATTTGAACAATAAAGATTCAATTCAATCAATTATGAAAATCAATCTTTTCTAGGTTTTCAACCAAGAACAATATGAATAACAAGAATGTAAAGAGTTAAGAGTTTAGATATACGACACAGTGATTTATCCTGGTTCACTTTCATCCACTTGAAAGCTACTCCAGTCCCCTCTTCAACCAAGAGAGATTCTTCACTATGAGGAATTAGAGTTTCTCATACTAGTCGTTCTTGCCATAATCTTGTTAACCTTTCTTGGCTCAACCATGGCATGATGTAAATAAACTGTTTTTCATAATTCCATCATGCAAAAACAATGTTTCCTGTTGTAAGCTGTATGATTTAGATATTGAGAAGGCATGCTTTAGAAAAGCGTTACATGAAAACATGATCTTGGCAATGATACATGATAATGCATTATTGATCTTGTACATGATTTACTAGAAACAACTAAAAAAAATGGGCTTGAATAGCATGAAAATAACCGAAAAATGAAAATTGTTTATGTAGGAACAATAATTGATATCTTCCACACATTCAGGAAGTCTTAAGTATGCCCTAAGGCCATGATTTTCCATGTTTTGCTAAGATAATCAATGCCATGGGAGGACTGCTTCCTTCATTGAGAACAAGAAGCACCCGAGCTATCCAGAATAGAAAAGCACTCTCGCCCAGTGAGAAGGCGATCAAAAGTAAAGCATCAAACAGCGAATAACGAAACAAGAGCAAAGTTTCAAGAGAAAGCAATCCAACACAAATAGAAAAGATCAGTGAAAATCAGACAAACAAAACCAAGCAAAGATAAAGAATGAAATCCGGAACCAAAAGGCGAACACAAAGTCATGGTGGAAGGGCGGCGCTTGTCCACCTTGCAAGCAGAAGCAGTTATGCATTTAGCATGAACTTATTGAAAAAGATACGCTACATAGAATGACGAAGTTAGGACAAGAAAAGGCGAGAAAAGCAAAGTTGAATTAGAAAGCCTCATGTGAAGCTGCAAAGATGAAATCCAAGGCGCATCAGGAGAAAATAAACAGTGTTGAAGCTAGAAATTCTGAAGTAAACCAAAAACAGAATGTTATTAATGTCAAGCCAAAGATCTAAAAACAAGTTATATCGAAAGCTGAAAGCAAAAGCTGACAATGAATTCAAACCAGATAGACGAAGGTGACTTAAAAGCAAAAGCGCGCAAGAGAAGTAATTGAAGAGCAAGAGCAAGCACATATGCAAAAGCTGACGCAGCTAAACCCAAGAGTAAATAAGGATGAAGCAGAAGATATTTCCAAGCAAAAAGCCAGCCAGAAGTCAAAAGCGAACCTTAAAGGCGACTGTATGTGATCACAATCGCAAAGGCGTACAATTGCAAGGCGTACATAAAAAGGCGTACATGCAGCATGAGGGCGAATGCAAGTTTTGTAATGACCAGTGCGAGTACAAGATCTTGAAAAGTATGTTAATCAAAGGCATACTTAAACACTGAAGCATTGAATCATATGCAAGAGCAAGGTGCAAGATAAAAGCAAGCTAGAAAGCGTACAAGTGACCGACCCAAAACTGTTCCGAACATAACATAACCAAGGCAAGCTCAGTTTACCTGATGACTGAACAACTATCAAGCTAAAATCTTGGATTCATCCCAGTCTGCTCTCATAAAGCGAGTCAAAGTACCCTGACGCAAGAGAAACCAAGAAATCCATAATAACAACGGGCCTCTGAAGTAAAGGCACATCTGAGTTTATCCATACGTCAAAGCAGATCATGCGAAAGCAAGCATAAGTACGAAGCCGACCAAGAAATCCAAGCATCTGAGCACTGATAATTGCAAGAAGAACTAAAAGAAAAGTAGCACCCATGACAAGAGGTGTTACGAAGCACAAGCAGTCAGAGTTAAGCAATCAAATCAGAAGCAGGGCAGTGCCTATAACAAGAGGTGCCAATGCTAAAGCTCGAAGTGACACTGATGACATGAGGTGTCCCGGGAAAGAGCTCAAATGATACTGATGACATGAGGTATCGCTGTATTTAAAAACCCTCAAACAGGGTCAATAATGGCAGAACGCGAGGTTCAACACTTCAAAAAAAAAAGAGAAAAGAAGAAAAAAGAAAAGAAAAGAAATAGTGTTGAACCGTACCGCGGGCACAAGCGCCTTATCGCGGTACCCGGATAGACCTCCTGAAAAATTTCCGGGACAGACGCGGGCGAAGTACGCCATATCGCGAGACTAGAAAAGGTCCCGGGAAACAAGGGCGCTAGTCTTAAACGCGGGCGGAAAAATATGTAAAAGAGGTTGGCTAACGCAAGATCCAAGGCGATCCGTTAGTTTATAAAGGCCCAAAGCGGCAAACTGAAAAGTCCAAAGTAACAATCGAAAAGAAAAGGCCCAAAGCGGCAAACCGAAAAGTCCAAAGTGACAAAGGAAAGCCCAAAGCAGCAAGCTGAAAAGCTCAAAGCGGCAAAATTTGTAGAGCGTGCCCAATGTGCACACTGAGATAAAATCTTGGCACCAATGACATGAGGGGCCATTGTTCAAAAAAAAAAAGAGAGAAAAAGAGATAGCGTGCCCAACGTGCACCCTGAGAAAAATCTTGGCACCAATGACATGAGGGGCCATTAAAATCTGCAACAAATTTGAAGCGCCCAAAGCGCGCTCCAAAAAAAAAAGTGGAGAGGGGAGGAAGAAAACCTTCCTTGGGTACCCAAAACATAAGGGCCCTTGTAAAAAAAAGAGAGAGAGAAAAAAGCAAAAAAAAAAGAAAAGAAGAAAAAGAAGAGATGTGTGCTATCAGAATGCTTGAAGAAAAGGTATCGAAACTGAGAAGAGCATACAAAAACAGAAACAAGCACAAGTGCAGTAACAAGCAATTATAAAGCTACGTTTACAAGGCGAAGTTCAAGCCACAACCGCCAAAGCGACAAATCCAGCAAAAACACACAAGAGCAAAAGTGCATAATCCAAATGCAAGCCCCAGGCGCAAGGTGAACAAAGAGATGAAAAGACAAAGACAAGGCATGCAATAAACATGCAGAGTAGAATCCAAGCTTGCAAAAGACATCATAGATCCCAGAGTACAAGTTCAAAAGCAGTAAAAACAGCAGAGGCTAAATTCGAACAAAGTCACACAAGTTACAAAGCCAAAAGGAAGCAACAACCGGAACCATAGTCAGAAAAGCAGGATGTCAAAGTAGCAGCACATGTAGCGAAAATATTGTCTAAAGGATAAAGAGAGAATTCAAAGAAGTGACCCTGCAAACTTCCTCATAAGAATACTTCGTGTTAGCCAAATCGCTGATCTCCTGGTCAAGAGTCTCTAATTCAGCGGTTGCTTGGTCAAGTTGGGAGGAAAGCTCTTTGATGCGGGATACCAAAGGAGCACGACGTTCTTGTAAGGCACGTTCAGCATCAGCCAACTCAGCATCGTCGAATGGAGGGCGCAAACTCTCGAAGCCAGCAATGGCATTCTCAAGCCAAACACCAGAATAATGATGAAACTGAAGCGTGTACAAGCAATCCAGAATTTCACCTTTGTCCTCCCACGGCAAATCATCTATATCAACCGAACGGACCAAATGCAACATCCGCAACAAGGTGCGGGAACCAGACTCTCTGAAAAGACGAGGAAGCGAAGCTGGAGGAGGTATCAAAGAAGTGCGAGCACGGAGGAATGAATCAATCAAAGCCTGATCGTCTGCAGAAAATGGAGCTGCAAAAGCACATAGCAATACATGCAGAAATAATGAGACAAGAATATAAAAGAAGAGAAAAGTCCAACTCAGTTCAAGAAAAGAAAGAAACACTTACAAACTGAAGAAGACCCTGGAGAAGCGGAGGCGTGACTTGCCCTCGCAGCAGGAGCCTTACCCTTATCAGCCAAAGAAACAAGACCTGCGTTGCCTTTGGGGGCAAGGCACTCTCCAGTTGGGGTCTCAGCAACAACAGCGGTTCGACTCTCTGAAGGGGCAGGGGCATCAACTTCAGCACCCACCCCACCAAACATATTCCCAGGTCTTGGAATATCAGAAACAAGTTCATAAATAATGTCAGCAGCACTTGAAGGGGCCTCTAAAGGCACACCCTTAGGAGAAACAGGAACACTTCTACAAATGTTAACAGGAGACATCAAAGAATCAAAGTCTTCACTAGCGGTGGATTCGGAAAGAGCAGAGGGGGCAACGCCCCCACCAGCAGAAGATTGATGAAAGAAATCCATGGGGTCTTCATGATCGGAAATAGGTGGAATAATAGGAATGTTCTCAGGAAACTGGGATGGCTGATGAATGGCCACCGGAATCACCTGCACTCAAAAGAAGAAGAGAATCAGCAATGTTATAAAATTGCCCAAGCAAAACAAAGTGAAAAGCTGGAGAAAAACAAAAGGTAGGAAACGAAACCTGGAGAATGATCCCCAGCGTCGTCGCTTTCGGCGGAATCACCATGAGACAAGAAAGAATTATCCGAGTTGGTCTCGTTAACTTCATCCTGGACTAAATCTACATGAACTGGAGAAGAAGGAGCAATACGGATGCCAGAAGAGCGCAGACGACTAGACCGGCGAGTGGGAACAGCTGCGATTGCTTTTCTCTTCTTGCGAGATGTGGCGACGCCACTACTACCACCCTGAGCAGGAGATCTAGAAACAGAGGGACCTTGCGAGGGAGTCCGCCTTTTGCTTCGTCTGGGGGCAACAGAGGGAGACGCGGCAACCCTGCGACTGGGTGAAACTCCCTCAGCTGAAAATAAAACCAAGTAAAAGTTAAATGCAAAGCAAGAAAAAGAAGAAAGCGGCAAAACCGGAAAATGACCAAGATATTTACCCTTAGCTTTCTTCATAGAGGTGCAAAAATAAGGGTCATTGTGAACTATGGGCAGCAAAGAAGGAGTAGAACGCGATGAAGAAGCTTCAAAATCCCGAAGATGCTGCAGAATGTCCTCATGAGAAGTGAGCCAAGTACGCAAAACACCTCCAGCACGGGAGGGAGAAACATAAGCATAGGCAACATCAGAAATTTCAGGAGCTGCACCAAAAAGGAGTGCTTTGACCAAGTCTTCCACCGGGGCCTGCTCAATATCAAGAACACAAGGGGCTTGATCACGCCCAAACTGTCTAGCCACTCGATCAGGGCGGTAAACACAAGGCCAAAGAGCTCCACCGTGAGCACTCTTGCTGTCTAAGGGAACAAAACCGAGCAAGCAACGAACTGATAAAATCAATTTCCATAGATCATAAATCCCCTCAGAGGAGGTGGCGGCATTGTTTCTTGTGGTAAAAGCTTCCTCATCATAAAGAGGATGCAGGAGGTCCGAGTAAGGGCGAAACAAAAATTTGTTCTCTGAATCAATAAGAGAAACTAAGGGTTCTCTTGGAAATCCTCTCGTCCAACACCAGGAACGAGGCTCCAAGCCAGCAGCACCAGTAGAAAGGGGAAGTTTGACGGGGCCATAATCAGGGAAACGCTCAAAAAGGAAGTACTGAAGGAAAGTCAAGTCAATATAAGAATTGACTGCAAAGCGCCCATGAGAAATGCGCATTTGTACCGCCACTTGATCCAGGCGAGCATAAAGACCGCCTAAGTAAAATGAAGCAAGAGGAAGGCGTGTACCTTCTGCCAAGAGGCAAGCAAAAAGAAAGACACATGGGCTCACAAACTCCCACGGAGGTCCAGGAAACACGTACCTACTTAGCCAAAAAGCAACAAAGGCGGCACGGCAGAGGCGTGAATCTGTGACGGGCCCAGCCTGGAATTCGCCATCGTGAAAATCACCAAAGAAATACCGGACCCAACTAGCAAATGTGTATTTAAGGGAGGAGCGTTGGTTCGCCCTTCGGCTCCTAGGAACTAAGTTCCCAGTACCCCTTACCCTTTGAGAAGAGGAACCCCTTGCGTATGAAACACGCCTCCGCCTGAAGAGATCCCGAGAATACTTGGCACTAAGGGCCGAAGCAGCCTTCAACTTCACCGATAGTTCCGAAAAACGTTCGTCAACGTTTTCCACATCAAAGTCTTCGTCTCCAAAAGAGGGAAGCCCAAGGAGTATAACCACATCCTCAAGTGTTGGAGTAAACTCCCCCCATGATGTCAAGAAGGTGTGGGTAGAGGAACACCAACGCTGCACTAACATCAGCAGATCATCGGGCTTGCGGTTAGCGCCGAGCCGAGGAGACGCCTTGACGGCGACAGCAATACCCACTTTTTCCAAAATAGCCACAAAAGCAGTATCAGTGGCAAAAACATGATCAACCCATTCTTGCCAACCACTGGTGCCGCCCACGCGGACGTTGAAGTTCACATCCACCCAAGGAAACTCTGAGCGGCGAAGACAGGAACGGAGCAATGAAGGACCCAATGCACAATGGTCCTTATCATAGGAAGGTGAAGAAATAAGTTCGGCGGTCTCCTCAGAAACCACCATGGCCTCGGAAGACGAGCCAGCAATGAAATCGCCCGAGTCGGGACCAAAAGGCGAGTTCGCCTTCACCTCCGAAGCCCAACGGCGATAGCCTGGTTCAACAGGATAGGAACGAGAGCAGGGAAGCTGTTGCATGAAGCAATAGGAGAAAGAAAAACGAAAAGACTCACCAGTAGAGAGCCCGTTGACAAGACCCCACTAAACAGCAAAGTTCAAAGCTGAAACTACCAAGCAACTAATAAGCCAGGGGGAGTATGGGTACAAACACTCGCGATACGAAGGCGTCTTCCACTACACGCCTTGCCCATAAAATCAAAGGCGACACCAGAAGAAATAACAGAGGAGGCGAAGAGCGAGGAATGAAGAGCTGAGAAAAGGAGAAGCAAGCAAGAAAAACGCAAAAATAGGATTTGCACCGAGAATGAAATTCTTCCCCTCTCACTGCAAAGGGGGCAATTGTTGATACCTCAATATTTGGTAGCCCAAATTATAAGGCCCAAATCATATGAAGGCTCAGGAATTGTCAAACAAAAAATAAAGCAATGAAAGATACTGAGAAAGGCGTGCAAACCCCAAGAATTACCCAAGGCGCCCCAAAGCGACGGCCATCAAGGCGACACATTTTGATAAGGTGCCCGGGAGAAAGAGTAAAGCGTACTGATGGCGGCAAACGCAACGTGTTGTCTCAAAGCGTCTTAGGCGGCACGGGAACTCGGGTAAAAAGCCGTGATAAGTGAGGGCGAGCAGGAAGTAGAAACCCGCGGGAGGCGCACACATGACTAGACGAAGGCGACACAACCGTCCAAGACTCCAACGGCTTGCAGAGGAAGTCAAGAGGGAATCTTTTGGCTACCCAAGACGAAGCTGAAGGTAGTAAGACTTGAGCCCCTCTACTTCCCTGTAATCATCAATACCAAAGCCAAGAATGGTAAAGAAGACAAAACCACTTAATTGATGCTCTGAGCACATGATGCAAGGTGCTGTTACCCAGCAGACGAAGGGTGAGAAACCAATGACCACTGGTCCAAAGCACCATTATAAATAGGAGATACTTCTCCTTCAAGGAGAGAGGGGGGCCCGAAGGGGAGGAACTAAACGGAAAAGAAACAACACACCGGAACAACAATAACAATATACACGAAACACAAGGTTCTCTCCTCTGAGACTTAGGGGAAGAGAGGACTTCATGAAGGGGAACAATACAAGAAGCGCATGGAACGCTACCCCTCTCCTCGAAGCATCCTCTAAGAAGGGGGCACCAAAGAGAAGCAAGAAACGGGACAAGAAGGGAAGAAGCCCAGAGAGGAGGAAAGCCAGAGAGCGTACATCTCCAACAACCACCATCATAGTCAGGACAAGGGCGGGCAGAATCCCCGAAACACAACGGTCACCGGCAACCGCAACATAGAGAGCGTACAAAAGAAAAGAAAAGGAATGGAGACTTCCTCTGAAACTTAAGATTAGCAGTACAAAAGGGCACACTTCCCTCTCCTGTAAAAGTACCACAAACGTGGGAGCCATTCCTTGTACTCACATCTCTGTATCTCATTTCAATATAATGAAAGCCTAAAGCTTCACTAAGCTTACGAACCCATTATCTCTCTTGTTAAACATTTAATTATTGTTTATCGCACAAAGCGATAAGAAACAACTTTTATATATGCCTTATTTTTCTTTCTTCGTGTTATTATATCAAACTATTAACTATTTATCTCTCTTCTCTTTCTATTTCTTTTTTCACTGCACCTGTTACATCTAAATATAAGGTGTAGAATAACATTTTCCAAAAAAACAGCCACAAGTTGGAATCAGTCCCTGTTTGAAATTTTGAACTTCAACAAAATAAATTAATCTTTATATAGAGAGAGACGCCGGATCGATACCCTTTGTTCATTAAAATAACTCTCAAATTTATTTTATTAAACTAATATTTTCATATTTTTATGAACCTTTTTATCTTTGATTTTCTTTTACTTATTATCTTTGATTTTCTTTTTTTTTCCTCCCATCTTCATGTCATATCATCAAATCATCAATGACTTAAGAAAGAAGTGTATAATAAGATATTGTTTGTATTTTACTTTAGGCCATTCTCCTTTGTGTAAAAAAAATTGCATATAATTAAGTTAAGTCATAAATGAAAAAAAAAATCAAGCACTCCGAGATCGGTAATATATTAAGGGTTTTTTTAACTCCAATTTTTAGATTTAAGGTTAAAAAATTAAAAAGTAATAAAATTGTTTTGAAAATCTAAATCTACTATATTTTTAAGTGTTATAGTGTGTTTGTGTGTGTACACATGCTTTAATTTTCTTAGCTTCTTATTAAAAGCCTTAAAAGTTAAGGTTAATAAAATTCATATATTAAATCATCAAAATTTAATCTAAACTCTTTTAAAATTGTTAAATATAATCTAATTAACTATTAATAATTAACCATATATGTCATTATACTCTTTTAATGAAATGTACTACATCCGTTCATAAACTGTGTACATATTTTCGCCTTTTCGGTTGAGTGAGTGTAATACTCGGAGTCTGATTAAATAAAACCTAAACAGCACATCCAGTCCTTGTCTATGTAGTACTATTTTATTTTGGTAAAACTACTATATTGGTCCTGTAAGTTATTTTTTGGTTGCGATTTTGTTCCTTAACTTTTTTTCGTTTCAAATAAATCCGGAAGTTTGTAACTTGTTTCAAATAAATCATTTCATCCATTTTTGTCATAACACTATTAATGGGAGCCTCCTATGTGGCAACCTGGCCTCATACGACATTGTTTTGGGGTGTAACGTTGATTTTTAGCATTGTAAAACCATTGGTTGCCACGTAGGAGGCTCTCATTAACAGTGTTAAGATAAAATTGGACAGAAGGATTTATTTGAAACAAGTTACAAACTATCGAATTTATTTGAAACGAAAAAAAAGTTAAGGGACGAAATCGCAAAAAAAAATAACTTACAGGACCAATCTAATAGTTTTGCCTTTTATTTTTGTTTAAAGTGGGAACAAAGAAAATGAATCACGACGTTGAGTTCCTAATAGCATACAAAGTAATTTGTGAATATTCATTCGGCAATATTCTTTTTTTCTTTTCAAAGTTGCAATATTCATTACCAAAGAAAGATAACTAAGAAAATTGAAGAGAATGAAATATTGCCATAAACATCGTATATATTAAAGGCATGTTTGTTTACAGGTGGTGAAGTCACCCTCAAAGTGTGTTAGCTAGCTAGGTTAGAATTTGGAAAAGGAAAGGTAAAAAAAAAACAGTGGGCATAAAACGATAGATTTTAAGATTAGTGGGGTGAGAAAGGCACAAGGGGGACACGAGAGCAGAGTGTGGCTTGGATTATTTGGCGCTTGAAAGTTGCATGCTAGTCTAAGCTTATCCATGTCTTGCCTTTGGATAACACATTCCTCGTTTCCTCGTTCATCCCGTTGTTTATTGGCTTAATTATGTCACAAGTTTTTTAAATTTGGGGTATTTTTGTCAAATACCCTTATACTTTTTTTTTCAATATTTGACTCCCCGAAATTACTTTTGGATTTGTCATATACCCCTACTGTCAATTCTGACCAATTTTGCTGACATGTAACATCGAAATCCTGATCAGACGCAGGAGGTTAAGTACCAGGTGCCCCGTGGCCGAAAATCATTTTTTTAAAAAATTTAAAAAACTATAAAACTTAATATTTTTATATTTTTAGTTAAATAAAAAAAAGAAAAAAATTAGAGAGAGGTTGTCTTCATCCGTGTGACATCACGCGGCACTAAATAACCAACCTTCAGCAAAATTGATCAGAATTGGTAGTAGGCTCATAAGTAACTTTGGGGAGTACATTGGAAAAAAAAAAGAATAAGGCTATCTGACAAAAGTACCCCAAACTTCAGGAACTTAGTGACATAATTAAGCTTTGTTTATTTTATTTTTTCTTAATTACATTTTTGTCTTTTATCTTATTTTAAGAATTCATTTTGGTCACTTATTTTTAATTTTTTTTTAAGATTTAGTTTGGTTATATCATCACAATAATATTATATTTCATTATAATATTCCTTTCTCTTCCGAATTCTAGAAAATAATGTCTGAAAAATTGGCCGCATTCTTTTTTTACTGTTTTTCTCTCTCTTTCTCTCAGTTCTCTCTCTTCAAATAAAAAATGTCATTTTGACATAAAAACTTTCCTTCCTTTCAAATTTTATACTCTAACTTTACTCAAGAGTTTTTTTTTTTTTTCGAGATTTCTAATATGCAATCCAAAATTGGAGTGTTGCCATGCAACCTTCTCTTAAACCACTAAAAAGTTGCCATTTATTTACTTGTGTCATGTCATCATTTGAAGTAGTCAAATTTAATTTTTTGCAATTTGGTCCAACTTAAAAAGTAAATTAAAATTTTAGTCCTTTGTACCTATAGATAAATTATAACTTTTAATTTTAAAAAACATTATTAAAAAAAAAATCAAAGTATGTTGCTGGTGGTTCGTCTTCTTCAAGTTAGCAAAACCCAACGCCCCCACCACCACCACCACCACCACCGACCACCATCACCTCCGATCCAAATGCCTCATAGAAGTCGTCCACCATTCCCTTTCCTCCGCTGCGACTTCTCCCTTTGTTTATCTATAAGTATAAAGGACTAAAATTTTAATTTACTTTTTAAGTTGGACCAAATTGCAAAAAATTAAATTTGACTACTTCAAATAATAACATGACACAGGTGAATTAAGTGACAACTTCTTATTTGTTTAAGAGAAGGTTGCATAGCAACAATCCAATTTTGGATTGCATGCTAGTAACTCTTTTTTTTTTTTTTTTTTTTTCCTATAATCACTTTACTCAGGTGTTGATGTTTCGTTAAGTCTGATCTGCTTGATTTATACTTTTTGTAGATATGTGTATATGGTAATGAGTTTCAGTACTAATGCCTTGAGATGATATTCCAACATTCGTTGCCTCGCCTATCCTACCCCTACACTTTGCTACCTAGAATGAATTTCATGGCCTTCTCATCAGCATAACACAATACCTTGTTCTACTTATTTTTTGTACGGATGAAACAAGGATTTTTTTAAAGGATATTTAGCCAGGCGTGAGCGAGCTCTCGATCTTGCGTATCCGTTTGAACGGTGTTTTGGGAAATCAAGACTACGTAGTTCTTATTGGTACATTGATATTATGCATGAGAGAGATATAAGCAGCGTATGAGCTAAGTCCCATCTCAACTTTCGCTCGAAACCACCTTTGATTTATAAGAAAATTTACCCAAATAATTGATTATTGATATTGATAATCGGTTATCAGGCTCTAAAATACACAAAATTGGGCAAAATACAATATGATAACCGGAAATTACTTAAGGGTAAATTTCAAATTTTCAAATATTCAAAATATTATATTTTAACCTATTCCCTCCAAAATTATTTATTCTAAAAAGAATATATTTTAATTCTCTAAAATTCTTATCATAATTTAATTTAAAATACATAATATTTATTTCTAATAATGAAAAATTGAGAGATGTTACAATCCATCCTTAGGAAACAAGTGAATATCTACTAATTCTTTAGTAGTAAAGCTTGTTAAGTATATGTACAAAAGATTGATTGTTGTTGGTGTTCATATGAAATAAGAATTAAATCATATGCTAGAAATAATAATAAAGTGATTGATCTTTAAAGGAGAGTTGTGAATGAATTTTACCAATCTTACTGTTTCGCATCCTAGTGATTAAGTGATTTATAGAATTCAGTTCTCAATATTGATGGGACACACTTAAGTCTTTTATATCGATTCCTTGCATATAAATTACTAAGATAAATTCCCTAAATATCGACCCCTCGCCTATTAAACAAATTATTCAGCATTAAGATTAAGCGTTATCAATCAATCAGTATGTCATTATCTATTCATATCATAATAACATATGGAGCAATTTCATTGAAGTTAAATTCTAAACAATTCTTTCGAGACACAGATTAGATTCAATAATAAGAAACTAGTGATCAATTAACTCTAGACATTAATAACATAATGAAATATGTAACATCCCGAATTTTAATCCCAAAATTAATGAGAATAAGTCGAAGTCAAGCTAATGGAAACCCTAGGAATAAGTTAGGATTAATTAGAGTAATCATAGCTAAAACGGGTATAGGAGTTGAGAAGTATGCCATAGAGTTAGAAGCCATCAGTACATAAAGATCTGTTGATGTAATCGATTACCGTGGAGTGATAATCGATTATTACTATCATTCTGTGAAGTAGAGCCCTAACAAAGAATAAGCGGGTTTAAGTGTAGTAGATCGGACCCCGGTCCGACCAAATCCCATCTTAGCCGACCAAAAACCGACGTCAAGGGTCATAAGCCGATCTCATTTCGCTTAACACCCTTCGTCAGTAACCAGTCTTCTCGGGTTTAAAGGACGTTGGATCGAGCAGTTATCACCGAGCTCATAAGAACCGAATAGTTAGCGCTGAGCTCATGAGAACCGAGCTCATGAGAATCGAACAGCTAGCACCGAGCTCATGAGAACCGAGTTCACGAGAACCGAACAGATAGCATTGAACTCATGAGAACCGACCTCGTACCGACGTCAATGTATGTCGGCCTCCATTCTGAGGAGGTGCCTTCAGGATCCGAGCTCTGAGGTCCCAACACAGTCCCCGTGACTTCAGTCCGATCTATTCGATCGTACGCCGACTAGTTAGTACTCAGTTACAAGCACCGACCACAATCTGGTCGAATTCATAACACCCCGAGCTAGGGCCGAGCACCAGAGCCAAGACAGATGACTCACAGCGTTTTCCGCGCCCAGCCGTGCGCATCAGACCTTGATCCCTCTCATTTGTGGCTTCCTCAGGAAACCATTAATTTATAACCACATATTTTGCCAAGCTTACAAGGGAAGCTTCTCACT
Source organism: Crotalaria pallida (assembly GCA_037953625.1). NCBI lineage: Eukaryota > Viridiplantae > Streptophyta > Magnoliopsida > Fabales > Fabaceae > Crotalaria > Crotalaria pallida. The sequence continues at coordinate 98,254,578 of CM075655.1, forward strand.
AGGACCACATGTTTATTTCCAAAGGGGAATAAAACAAAAACAAAGGCCAACATAACAAACACTCATTCATTCCTTCGTTGTTCTTATTCCTTCTCCTTCAAGTTCTAAGAGCGCTCTCTCTCTTTTTCTCTCAAGAACAACTTCATCATCATCTTTTCCACAACAACCCTAGCAAAATCAAGAGTCACCATCACTAATAATCATCATCATCATTCTTTCCATTTATGTAGCGAGTTCAAAATCATTTCCTTTTCTTCCTCCTCTCACACGAATTTCCCCACCATTCCCCCTAGGGGTTTCAAGCTTTCAACCATGGAGACTCATACACACATATGCCTCATAATCAAGAACACTTGAAGGATACAACACTTTCATCATACAACTCTCATCAAAAGATCGTTCATACTCATGGAATTTTGGCTAGGTTGAGGTGGTAATCAAGGCTTAGGAGGCTTAAATTCTAAAGGGGTACAAAGCAAAGGAGAAGCAAAACATTAAGGTTCCTTACCTCTCTTGACACTTTGAGGTAAGGAGTGGGTATTACCCTATTTTAGGGATAAGTTTCTAGTATGTATATAATGCTTGCTAAGAGTTTGTTGTTAGTTTAGGATTTTACACATTAGGGTAGCTGATAGAATATCTAACTAGAGCTAACAATCAAGGAAATAATGATGGTTGTGAACTTATATGTGATGATGATATGTGATATATGTGTTTATCGTTGTGAAGTGATTGAATGTTAATTGAGAATAATAAATTGATTAGGGACTTGGGAAGTGTAAATATAAAGAGTTAGTAATTGATTGATGAAAATGGATAGGTAAAAGAAATAATTACACGGGCAAGAGAAAAGTTGAAGCATAATGATCATGGAAGTGGTGAGTGAACAATTGAAAAGGAAAGTGGTAGATTAAGAGAGAATTACGAGTTAATGAATAAAAGAAAAGTGATTATTCGAGGTCGACTGCGATAAGCCCGCGAATCGACCAGGCGCGATAATAAAAACATAATAATGCGAGGTTGACTGCGATAAGTCGCGAATCGACCATGCGCGATAATGAAAATATACATTAAACTTGTGCGGCTGACTGCGATGTGACGCGAATCGGATCGTACTCTCCGACTGCGATGTGACACGAATCGGATCGTACGCTCGGCCGACTGCAATGTGGAGCGAATCAGACCGTACGTTAAAGATGAATACTTACAATAACCTAAAGAATATGAAAGATGTGATAGAAAGAAAGAAAAATAATATGAAAGACAGTAATAAAGAAAAGGTTAAGAAGATATGATAAAACATGAGAATGAGAGACAGAGAACGGAAAGGTGTGAAATAAGAGAGGAGTAATATAGTGGGAATAAATAAAGTGTTAAAATAAATAGGCTGTGAACATTGATGATCTGTTTTTGATGTGGCTGTGAGCATGATTATTTGAATGATTATATGATTAGTTGGATTACATGTGTTTGACTTAGTCGGTTATTATGTCATATCATAAACTGTTATTCCTACTTTATGTGTAATGCTCACTCCTTACCATTTTTCCACAGGTACTGAGTTTGAGCTAGCACAGGTACTGGCCGAGCAGGAGTTCTCTCCCTTACAGGGAGAGTAGGGTTTATTTAGTAAGACACGGAAATGTCCTGAACCTTGATATGATGATGTAATTCGTTTTGATTATGTGAATATGTAAATATATCTTTTGGGTGGGCCCAAGACAACTCCTTTGGGGAAAGGAGTCTTTTGAGGAAAGTAAAATTTCAAAATTTGTTTTTCATGCTGCTATACTCTCATGTTTATATTATGATGTTGTGAGTGTGCATGTTGATGCACTAAGATAAGATATATGTTGTTGATATGCCCTGCTGGCATTATGGTATTTGAAATGAATTTGTTTATCAGGTCTTGAAGTAGTTTATCAAATTCAAGTTTATAAGTTGGCAGCATACTAAGTACATGCATGTTTGATTATGTAGTGGGAAAAGACAAAGGCATGTTTGCAAAAGCTTCTTTTTCACAGTTTTTGCGTTTGAAAAACTGCGAACGAGCAGTTCCAAACACACATTGAGTAGTATTTGATTTATTGTCTCTTGACAAGGTAGGGTTTTTTGGCTTGTTGCCTTTTGGCTTATTTTTTTAGTGTTTAACGCGGCTAAAAGTCTCTCCTTTGGCTACTAGCTCTAAGCAGAGGTTTTTGATAAAATAATGAACGAATCAGATTCTCAAGGGAACTATATATTATACGAAGTTTTTATTGTGCTTAAACCTTAAAGTATAGGAGTACACGATATGTGCCCAGGCCCAAAAAAAAAAAAAAAAAAAAAAAAACTAAAGTAATGAATTATGAACATAGGGTGAACGTAGTTGTCACCTTTATCATCTCCTTTAGATGCGCGTGTGTCAGACACAGCTATAGCACGCATTTTTCCTTTAAAGTATTGACATGTTCTTTTACTCTGATGGATGATATATAGATCCACTAAGGTTACGTTTCGACCTTTCTCCCTTTTAATCCCACTCTAGTTGGAGATTCCTTATCCATCATCCCTTTAACAATCAAATCAAACCGAAATGTATATAACTTTACCTTCATATATACATTTATAATACATATATTGTTTAGGCAATAATTTTTATTCCTAACTTCTCCCCACTATCTCAAATCTCAATATCTGCTTTTTTGACAATGTATGTGGTCGTTAATATCAAATTACTTTTTGTTGATAAGATAATATCAAATTACTTTAGAGTTTAGACCCACTTACATGTAGCAATAACTAGGTTCTAAATGGTCACTCCACTGGAAAAAAGGGAACATTGCATTTTCATCATATGTGCGTATGTGGTAATTGAGAGAGAGGAGGGAGAAGGGGCTAAACAAAATACAGCACGTGAGGAAAATTATATGTTTTCAACATTGAAATTTGAGTGGCTAATTATGATTAGAAGAATGAGAACCAACAAATAGTCCTAATGATAGATTGAGAAGTAGTTTGATTGCAATGATATCTTTGCTTAATCTCAATTTTAAGGGATGATGATAAGAGATTAAATATAGGAAAAAATTAAGAAGTTAAATCCACTACTACTATTTCACAAATATTAAATATTTAATTTTCAATACAATACTACTTTATTTAACATTTTATTTCAATATTAAAGGATTGATATTAAGAAAATTATTATGTAATAATACAACCCGGTGGAAAGGGGAGGATCAACTAGAATTGTTATTTGGATAAATATTATCCGATACTTGGAATATCCAAACTAATATGGTAATTTTGTTGTTTAGTATAGTGGAGTGGTAATGATTATGAATTTGAAAACATATTATAGGAGCAAATAGGGAGTGTGGTGAGTGTAAAGGTCATAGAAATTTTGATTTCTCCATAAACTTTCTTTGAATATTCTTGAAGTTGCTATTGCGCGCTAAAACAAGTTTGTTTATTATGCATTAACTAGGAAAATTGTCCCGTTTAAATTTCGCTATTAAGTTGACATGAATTTTGACATAAATATAAAAATTGAAATATGAAGTTAATGCTAAATATATGAGAATTCAAAGATCATAGAAAAGTATATCCATAAGAATATAGGTTTTGGAGTTCTGGAATTCTTGATTAAAAAATCAATTATTGAGCAAAAGATAAATCTATTTAATTTTTACTTTAAATTTTTTAATAAAGATATATTAGAAAAATAAAACTAACAATATTATTAATTAAAAAAAAATGAAGAGTGTGAATAGTCATATGAGTGTGTCAGTGTCCTCACTCATATCTTCATTTTCTTAATCTTTTTTCTAATCCACCATTGGTGCTTTTGTTTTTTCGTAAAGACTTTTGACATCTCTTATTCATCAGACTATATATCTATGTAAAAAAATATGTGTATTTGTGTTCAACAAAAAAAAAATATGTGTAATTGTGTTATAGAACGAATAAATATATATGAACAAATATAACGAATAATTATCTATGTGTAATTGTGTTATAGAAAAAATAATTATATTTATGATCAAAATAGTTATATCACTAATACTCTACTCATCAATTTTCATATTCTATTTTTGTTTTCAGCACCTGTTTTATCAAATCCTCAACTTCAACAAAAAGACATAAATTTTAGTTTAGTTAGAAACCATAAGTTATTTAATTAGATCAAATAAAATCTTTAATATTTAATTTCACCAAAAAAATATATAATTAAATAATTTTTTTGAAACTTTATGACAACTCTCAAAATGGCAAGGAATAAATTAAAGATAAAGAAAAAAATAAGAAATAAATTAAAGATAAATTATTTTTTTTATTCGAGTACTCATTTGTATATTTTTTTTATGTTGTATATTTGGAGAGTCTAACGAACATCAAAATCATAAGTTTATTTTCCAAAATTTTTTGTACATAAAGGTGTTTGAAAATATGTATTAAAGAGATGGAAAGAAATGAGAAGAGACAAAGAAACTGAAAGGGAGAGAAACGAATGTAACCAAAAAAATGAAAGAAAAAAGATGAAGAGAAGTGTGTCTCTAAGAAAACATGATGAACGATTATGATTTAATCTAATAAAATATGATGGATGACTAAGATTAAAAGACACAAAATACACACTTAATGATGGATTTAAGAGAGAAATACAACATTAGGAGGGAAAATGAGTGTTTTAGGAGAAACATCTTTTTTACCCTTCTAATTCTCCTATTTTATATTAGGTTGATCATCAGCGACTTACAAAGTGTGTTTATTATGCATTAGAGAATTGCATGGCCTCCGTTTTTTATTTTTACCTACAACAGACTGATTATGTCATGAGGAGAATGGCGAGTAAAAAGTTGTTGAGTGGAGTTCAGTATGAATCTGCTTGAAGTTTTCTAATACGACCTATTAATAATTTTTCCAAACATTAAATTAGAATGATAAATTAGAGAATGTGCATCTTATACCTTTAAAAACATTAATCTTAATCGACGGTCCAATTCGAAATAGGATATTCTTCTTATATTTTTCTGCCAACATAGTTCGCAAATAGTTAATTCTTTAAGTATATGTTATAAGAAGAAACAAAATTATTGGAACTTACGTAAACCGTAGTGAGACCATATAACCTATTGCTTCTCCAAGTAGAGTAGTAGTCTACAAACCACATACTTTAGGTCTCAAATCTCGTTTTTTTTTTTCCGATGAGATTCTATCAGAATATTTTCCGATATTTCCGAGTCGGAAAAATGCATTTTTTCGAATATTCATTTATTAAAAATTCATTTTTAATGTCGAAAAATGCATTTTTTTCGACTCGGGGTATCGAAAAATATTCCGATAGAATCCCATCCGAAAAAAAACAGATTTGAGGATTAACAATAGACTTAAAATATGAGATTTATAATCTTCCTCCAAGTAAATAAAGTCCAATTGACTAATATTGGACCAAAATGCCAGTCAGCACGATCCAATAAAGGACGCTTTAATATGCAATCATACACTTCAATTTGCAAGGAATAATTTTGTCATCATCTCACTTTATACTTTTGTCATTTCACATTTTTATAAATTGCCAAAAATAATCCTAACTCCTTTCTCTCATTTAGTCCATAAACAACACCATCATTACCAACTCTATATTAGTCCCTAAATTTAGGTGTTATTTTGGAATTAGTCCTTAAACTTTGCTCAAATTTTTGAAATGGTCATTTCCTCACTTAAGTGGTGATATGATCGAGGACATGCCACATCACCTTCGCCACATCAATAAGTCATGTGCCACATAATGCCACGAGAATTTTTTAAATTTAAAAAAAATTCAAATTTATTAAAAATAATTAAAAATAATTTTTTAAAGAAAATCAAATCTTTTAATAATTTTTTTAAAAAAATGATTTTTTTAATGAAAAAAATCATGTAGTGTCACGTGAGTTACATAACACATCACTCGCCGATATTGTAACAGTGATGTGGCATATCGTAGACTATATCATCACTTAAGTAACGAAATGATCATTTCCAAAAATTGAACAAAATTCAGGAACCCAAAGTATTGAAAAAAAAGTTTAAGAATCAATTCCAAAAAAACACCAAACTTCAGGACTAAAAAGTTAAATAAACCATCAACTTTTTTATCGTCACTTCTTATCACTACTTACTCTTCATCCTCTCTGTTGCAAATCACAACTCACTCCCTCCATACAACACAATCATGACCCACCTCCCCCTCCATAGCAACTCTTTCATCCTCAACTCTTTCGTGTGTTATACGGCACCGACACCTCCTCGATCACCCCATCCTCAAATTCATGGTAGTGATTACAATCACTACTATGGATGCAATTACAAGATTTTGTGTTTGTCTTTCTCGCCTTACTCCTTCGCTCATAGATACCCCTCACAATTAACTCACCCTCTTCTACTTTTATTCATAAGTCACTCACATCGTGATTTGCAAGGAGAATGAAGGAATAAACAGATGCGATATAAAATTTGAGACTGCTAGAAAGTTTGACTGAACAATTGTTTAGAAGCCCATAAAATTATTATCTTCTTGATAGAGATTTATTTTTTGGCCTCCAAGATTTAGTCTTGAACCTAAATATCTCAGAATATATATTCTCAAACTACTCCTCATTCTATTTTCCCTTTTCTTAACTTTTCTTTTAATCTCATAACAACAAAACCCATTGTTTTCGCAGCTTCCCTTCCCCTCTCATAACCTCTTATATTCTCAACTTCCCAATCTTTTTTTTTTTTAAATCACACACATTGTCGTTGCTTACCTTCCCTGTGAGTATATATATATATATATATATATATATATATAGTAAATCAAATTTGTTGTTAAAAAAAATAGAAAATTAAAAAACGCGTCGTGTCCGTGTGCTCTATGTTGTTTCCGTAACATATGGCACATTGTTGTTAACTGCTTTCTATTTTTTTTATGTTTCCTCCAATATATAAACCCCTCCCCATTTGTAAAAACAAAGAAAACCCATAAGAATAAGAAATATATTACAAAAGCAAAAACAAGCCTCTACATCCATTCTTACGCTGCATTTTTTTTAATTTCTCCTTGGTGTTCTGATATCAAATTGGTATCAGAGCTGGCTTTGTCCAGCGTCTGGTTTTAAAAATATTTTGTGTGAGGAACAAGAGTGTTCTCATATTATTTTTTTTATACACATAGAAAGTGAAAAATGACAAACAATTTTAATATTGTTTGGTCCGGTCCCAAATTAGATGGGAAACTTGATTATAGCTACTGGGAGCTTTTAATGACAACACACTTAAAAGCTCAAAACCTTTGGAGTCTCATTGAACCAGGGATTGAAGAAGGAGCTAATGAAATTGCTCAAAGGAGGGACCAATTGGCGCTGACGCAAATTTACCAAGGAGTTGACTATTTGGTATTTGGCAAAATAGCCAATGCCAAGACTGCGAAGCAAGCATGGGAGACCTTAAAATTATCATATAAAGGAGTGGACAAAGCTCAAAAATCTAAGCTACAGTCATTGCGTAGAGAATATGAAAGATACGAGATGTCTAATTCAGAAAGTGTTGAACAATATTTCTCACGAGTTACCGACCTCGTTAATAAAATGAGGTTGTATGGAGAAGATATTTCAGAAAGTATGGTGGTAGAGAAGATCCTTCGCACAATGCCTATTAAGTTTGATCATGTGGTGACTACAATAATTGAGTCCCATGATACAAACACGATGACGGTAGCAGAATTGCAAGGGAGTATGGAGAGCCACGTGAACAGAATTTTAGAGAAGACAGAAAGATCAAAAGAAGAGGCTTTAAAAAGCCAAGTCAATATGGCAGAATCTAGCCAAAGTAGATATGGCAGAGATCGAAATTATAATAACGGAGGAAGAGGTAACTATAGAGGCAGAGGCCGTGGAAACTTTCGAGGAAGAGGACGAAGCATTTTTAATCAATGGCGAGACAACAACTATAGACCTCCTGGTCGAAGACGAGGCGAAAACAATTCCGGACCCTCAAACCGTGGAAGAGGACGAGGTAATTTTAATCAAGAAGGAAGTAATTTCACTTGTTTCCAATGTGGAAAATATGGCCATAGAGCGGCAGATTGTCGATCTAGATTTCAGAATAATTATCAGGCAAACCTGGCAGAAAATCAAAATCATGATACTGGTGAGAATTCATATAACCACGAAAGTTTATTTTGTGCAAGTAACTTTTTTGCAAAAGATGAGAATATTTGGTATTTGGATACTGGGTGCAGTAATCATATGTGTGGGAAGAAGGAGTTATTTTCTACATTAGATGAAAGTATTAATTCGATGGTGAAATTTGGCAATGATACTAATATACCAATTTTGGGGAAAGGTCAAATTACTTTTAAACTAAAAGACGGTTCTCAAAATTTTATTTATGATGTTTTCTATGCTCCTGGACTTCATTATAATCTCCTAAGCATGGGATAGTTGTCAGAGACAGGTTTCAACATGCAAATTCACCATGGTCTCTGTACGATAATTGACAGACATGGTAAATTTGTAGCAAAAGTAAACATGACCTCGAACCGTTTATTCCCCTTAAAATTACAACATGAAAAAATTTCATGTTTAAATTCGGTCATACCTGATGATGATTGGTTGTGGCACATGCGTTTTGGACATTTTCATTTCTCTGGATTAAATTATTTATCAAGGAAAGAGCTTGTTTCTGGTTTGCCTATAGTAAATGTTCCTAATTGTGTATGTGAGACTTGCCAATTGGGAAAGAAGCACCGGGATGCATTTCCAGTTGGAAAGTCTTGGCGAGCAAGGAAGCTATTTTAGATTGTTCACTCAGATTTATGTATGGTTGAGATTCCAACAAATGGAGGCTGCATGTATTTTATTACTTTCATTGATGCTTATAGCAGAAAAGCTTGGGTCTATTTTCTAAAGCAAAAATCGGAAGCTTGTGATGCTTTCAAATCATTTAAAGCGTTTGTCGAAAATCAAAGTGGATGCAAGATTAAAGCACTGAGAACTAATAGAGGACAAGAGTATCTCGCTTGTTTCGATTTCTTTGAGCAACATGGAATTCAACATCAAATGACCACTAGATACACACCCCAACAAAATGGAGTAGCAGAAAGGAAGAACAAGACAATTATGGATATGGTACGATGCATGCTAAGAGCCAAGAAAATGCCTAAAGAATTTTGGGCAGAAGCAGTTGCTACTGCTATATATATTTTAAACAGGTGCCCGACGAAGAGCGTCAGTGGTAAAACTCCATAAGAAGCTTGGAGCGGAAGGAAACCATCAATACGACACCTAAAAGTTTTTGGGTGTGTTGCATATGCCCGAGTACCAGATCAACTAAGGAAGAAGTTAGACGATAAAGGTGAAAAATGTATTTTTATTGGATATAGTACAAATTCAAAAGCTTATAAATTGTATAATCCCGAAACTAGGAAAATTATTATTAGTCGAGATGTAACATTTAATGAAGAAGGCATATGGGATTGGACCACCAAATCAGAAAAGAAGCAAGTGGCAATTCCAGAAGATCATGAAGCAGAAGACAATGAAGAAGGTCAAGCACCCAATAATCATGATGATCCAGCACATAACAATCAAATGCTTCCTGAACCTCAAGGTGAAGCATCGGGAAGACCACAACGGCAACATCGATTACCTGCCAGACTTCAAGATTGCATTCTGGGGAATGATAATGATCCATCAGACGACGAGGAGATTATTAATTTTGCTTTGTTTGCAGATTGTGATCCTTTAACATTTAAGGAAGCCGCTAATCACCAGCATTGGAGAAAGGCTATGGACGAGGAAATTCATTCTATACAAAAGAATGATACGTGGAAGCTAACAGATTTTCCTGGAGACAAGAAGCCCATTGGAGTAAAGTGGGTGTACAAAACAAAGTACAAGCCCAACGGCGACGTTGATCGTTTTAAAGCGAGGTTGGTTGCAAAAGGATATAAGCAAAAACCAGGTATTGGCTATTTCGAGGTATTTGCTCCTGTTGCTAGACTTGACACTATTCGAATGATTATTTCACTATCTGCTCAACGTAATTGGAAAATATATCAAATTGATGTTAAATCTGCCTTTTTAAATGGTAACTTGGAAGAAGAAGTATATGTCGAGCAACCTGAGGGTTACGTGATAAAGGGAAATGAAAATAAAGTTTATAAATTAAATAAAGCACTCTATTAAAACAAGCACAGAGAGCATGGTATAAGAAGATTGATTCATATTTTGTGGAGCACGGATTTGAAAGATGCCCACATGAACACACTTTATATATTAAATGTGTTAGGCCTGGAGATGTTCTGATAGTGTGTCTCTATGTCGATGACCTAATTTTTACTGGGAATAATTTAAACATGATAACAGAATTCAGGGAGGCTATGATCCGATCTTTTGAAATGACTGATTTAGGGTTGATGTCCTATTTTCTTGGCATCGAGATTGTTCAACGGAATGATGGAATATTTATTTCTCAAAAGAAATATGCTAATGATATTTTAAAGAAATTTAAGATGGAAAATTCAAAACCAATTTCCACAACAGTAGAGGAAAAGTTAAAACTGACAAGAGAAAATGAAGGTAAAAGAATAGATTCGACGTACTACAAGAGTTTGATCGGGAGTCTTAGATACCTAACTGCAACTAGACCTGATATAGTATTTGGAGTAGGGTTACTAAGCAGATTCATGGAAGAACCACATACTTGTCATTTAATCGGAGCTAAAAGAATCCTCCGATACATCAAAGGTACCATAGGTGACGGAATTTTTTATGGCAATAATAATGATGTAAAACTTGTTGGTTATACCGATAGTGATTGGGCTGGAGATATAGATACAAGGAAAAGCACACCGGGATATATATTTCATCTCGGCTCAGGCGCAGTATCATGGTCATCAAAGTAACAACCAATAGTGGCACTATCTACAGCCGAAGCAGAATACATAGCAGCAAGTAATTGTGCAACACAAGCAGTTTGGCTAAGACGAATTCTTGAAATGTTACGTCAGAAGCAAGACACTCCTACTGACATATTTTGTGATAATAAGTCTGCTATAGCACTATCTAAAAATCCAGTTTTTCATGGGCGATCCAAACACATTGATATTCGCTTTCATAAAATCCGTGAATTAGTGGAAGAAAAAGAAGTGTCGATCAAGTATTGTCGCACTGGAGATCAAATTGCAGATATATTCACCAAACCATTAAAGACAGAACTATTCTATAAGCTAAGAAGCTTGCTTGGAGTGACGAAAACTTGATTTAAGGGAGGCAATGTGAGTATATATATATATATATATATATATATATATATATATATAGTAAATCAAGTTTGTTGTTAAAAAAAATAGAAAATTAAAAAACGCGTCGTGTCCGTGTGCTCTATGTTGTTTCCGTAACATATGCCACATTGTTGTTAACTACTTTCTATTTTTTTTATGCTTCCTACAATATATAAACCCCTCCCCATTTGTAAAAACAAAGAAAACCCATAAAAATAAGAAATATATTACAAAAGCAAAAACAAGCCTCTACATCCATTTTTACGCTGCATTTTTTTTAATTTCTCCTTGGTGTTCTGATATCATTCCCATTGCTTCGTGGTTTTGTTTTTTTTTTATTTGAGGTTGTTTTATCTGAGAACCCAACATTTGAAAGGTGATGGATAATTTTTCGATGAATCACTGTCGGAAGTTATTTAAATTTGGAAAGCCCATTCATACCCGTGGGTCTTAAAAAAAGCAATAGAATGAGAATGATGATGTGAATAAGACTAGGAATGCCCTTAAAAACAATAGGTTAGTAATTATGTAAAACAAATTCCGATAGACACTGTTCAGAAGAAATTATTGGTTTTCTTATAATCTTCACTCCGAATAAAGTTTTTAAATTTTTCGACCCTCCCGATTCGAAATAACCAATTTTGACTCTGGTGTGTCAAAACGAACTTAACAAGGAAGGACGAAAATCAGGAAGATGAAGGGGGGTTTGATACTCAGAGTATGGTGATTGGAATTTGGGGTTAGTATGAGGGAGAGAACGAATAGTAGAGGATTGGGGAAAATTATACTCCCTCTTGTCCTTATTATAGGGCATAATTAACCGAATTACACATATCAAGGAAAGTAGTTAGTTTTATGAATTCTATGATAATATATTGTAACATTACAATTTTACTTTCTCAACTTTTCTTGAAAACTTCACACTCATTAATTAACAAAAAAAAACACATAGATAGTCAAAACATTTAATAAAGGCAAAAAAGAGAAAAAACAATAAATGATGTATAGGAAATATAAAGTGACTTATAATTAGGACCAAGAAAACCTTCTAGAATGTGACCTATAATAAAGACCAGAGGGAGTAGTACTAGTATTTTGGATTTTTTTTTTACTTCCTACAAGGTTCAAAAATAATTCTTTGGAAAACAAAAAATAACACTCATTTGAAAGAATGCAATTCACTAAGAGTAGGCTTAGCGTAGTTTCAGATCCATTTTAAGAAGAGTATTAGTCTGCAAACCCCTTAGTTTAGCCCCAAACCCCCATTTTACAAATATTTCTTTAATATCCTCATTTTATTCCACTACCTATTTCCCAAACCCCAAACCCCACTTCCTCTACTCTCTTCCTCTCTCTATCGATTTTACTTCTCCCTACTTGTTTCAGTTCTTCGTCTTCTCCCACTCTCCATTCTTCGTCACCACCAACAACATTCAACCTGAAATCCGCCGCTTCTGTTCGTGCTTCTCTTCGTCTCACCCAGTTTCCGTCTCCCCATCGTGCTTCTCTTCGTCTTCATCGTGTTGCCTTCAGGTATATCTTCGGTTTTTTTTTGTTGCTCGTTGTTCTTTCTTCTTCTTCGGTTTTGTTATATGATTTTGTTCTTTCTTCTTTCTTCTTTTTTGTTCTATTGTTATTCTCTGCTATGATATGTTTCTTGTTCTTCGTTTCGTGTTCTTCCCTTTTTTTGTTCTTCGGAGCTAAAAACTTTGCTTAATTTGATTCGGTGTTTGATTCAGTGTTTGTTGTTAATCTGATTCGTGTCCTTCCCTTTTTTTGTTCTATTTGTTATGTTGCTATGTTTGTAGAATGTTTTTATTTCTGTGTCATTTGGGTTTGAAGTAGATGGATTGAAATTTAGGGTTTTCTTTTGGATTACAAGCTTAGTAATTCAATGTAGGACCAGAATTTGGAAATTGCTCCTGTACTCTTTGTAATGGTTATAATTTCTGCAGGTTGCTGATAATTTGCTTCATGATCCTAATAGCAATCTAGAGATTATTAGATTTTGATTTAGAATAGGCATTTGTTTCTGCATGTTTTGATTTCTGCAGGTTTTAATTTCTGCAGGTTATTAAGTTTGCACGTTTGATCCGTGGGAAGAAGGTGAAGGGTTGGTGTAACACCCTATTTGAATTTTACCCTTTAAACGAAAATTGGGACTTAAAATTTTCTTATTTAAGCAATTATGATAATGGTCAAAATGAGAATTTCTTTCATTAATATTGAAAACGTCAGAGTTTCAACGGAAGACTTAGATCAAGCGAAAGTAAGAAAGTAAAGTCACTTAGTTACATCAGAGTCAACTATCCAAAATACAAATTACACAAGCAGTGTTTTTGCTCGGCCAACTGGCCGAGGCCTAACTTAGTTCTCCTACTCAATGACTTACTCTCCCGGTGAGGGAGAGTGAACCTGCTCGGCCGGGGAGTGCGTCTGCTCGGGCTCAGTACCTGAAAAATGGTAAGGAGGTGAGCATTACACATAATTCAAGTAAGCAGTTTCTAATATGACATACCGAACTACCAAGCCAAACACAAGTAATCAATTAGCATATATAACAGATAATCAAGTAGCTACATATCTCGTGCATACAACCTCAGTCTGCTCGGTCCATGCTATTGTTCAGCATATCCATTACCTACCACTTATACCTCTACCTATCCGATTTGCGACATTCTTTCCTTAATTCCTACACTTAGTTCTCGGTCACTACTTTCCTTTCTTGGTAATCCATTTCCTATCTCGGTCTCATTACTCATTAGTCATCTTTTACATATTTTACAATCTTTTATTCTTGTCGGCTGCATACACTCAGTGCATGTCTTACACCATTTAAGGTCGGATGTCGGAGTGTCCGTAACTGCGAGTACCCAGTACCCGTCTTACAGCTGCACATACCCAGTATGCGTCTGACGCGATCAAGGTACGCACCCAGTACGCGTCTTCTATGACCAGGAGCACTACCGCCGATTCTTCTATGGAGTAAGGAGTGTCCATAACTGCGAGCACCCAGTACCCGTCTTACAGCTACGCCTCTCGGCGTCTTACGCGATCAATGCACGCACCCAGTACGCGTCTTCTATGACCAGGAGCACATCCCACCGATTCCGTGCTCGGAACCTTGTGTGGTTCATAACTGCGAGTACCCAGTACCCGTCTTACAGCTGCGCATACCCAGTATGCGTCTGACGCGATCAATGCACGCACCCAGTACGCGTCTTCTATGACCCGACCACACAACCATTTCTCTTTAGTTACTCTTTTATCCTTTTAACCATTTTTTTACTCGGCCTCTCTCGGCTCAGCCCTTAGTTATTCCCTTTCGGTTCTTTCTTCTCATTACTTAACTCTTTAACTTATAAGTTTTTCTTCCTTTACATATACCCACATGTCTCATATCCACTCTCGGTCTCTTACGCTCGGTTACAGACAAGTTTTAATATATAACGTAAGCAAAGAATATCACAACTGATAACATTGATACCACAACATAATATGATTAAAACACTTAGCAGGTATACAAACATTTCATCATTTCTCAAGATTATATACTCTTAGTTCATCTAATCGTTTTCCTTGTCCCTTTTATCCTTTCTCCCTAACATTATCCTATGTCTCTTCCCTAATCTAATCACCAAATCTTAGCACCCGTTATGAACACACTAGCAACCCAAACCTAAGCAAAGGTAACACTCACTCCTTACCTCAATCCGTGAGACAAAAGAGTTTGAGAGCTTGAGGGTAGTGTCCCTTGTTGCTTGACTCCGTGAGCTTAGAATCTCCCCCTTGAATCGTTTTCCTCCAAGCTGCACACCCAAGCACCAAAAGCTCTAAGACGTCCGAAACGGGGAAGGAACGGAAAGAAGAAGGGTTTCCGGCGGGTAAGTCTTGGTGGAAGAGAAGTGAAAGAGAGAGACGCGTGAGTGAGAAGAGAATATGCTGGATTTTGAGTGTTGGAGTTTCAGAGAAGAATGAGAGAGAGACGAAGGAGAAAGAGAATAGAGAATGTTGTTGTGTTGTTTGTGGGTTTGTTTTTATTCTCTTGTGGAAATTATTTGTGTGGCTCTCATTGGAGGCTTCTTGGAGAAGCTTCGAATATGTGGATAGGATTTATTGGCTTCTAAAGGAAGCCATAAAACAGTGACTTGACAAGGACATAAAGTGGTTGACAGAGACAGCCGTACGGATGGTACGAAAATCAAGGAATTGGCAACTCATCGTGAGCTGTCACGGAGAAACCTGAAGACTTCAGCTTGACACGGAGAAACAGTAGTGGTCCGAGTCTCCTCTCGGCCAACACTGCAAGGTTTCGTTGTGGTCGGCTGGTCCAGGTTGACAGCAGGTTTCGCGTTTGCTCCCATTTTGCTCGGCCGAGATCGGTCCGAGGTCCAGTCTTAACTCATCTGGTCGGTCTACCCTTCCTATTTCGCTCTCGGCAGTATACCACTTCTATGACTTAATCCTATTCTTAGATAAATTTATATTTAAATATATTATATTAAATATTAAATTTCGGGATGTTACAGTTGGGGTTTGTTTTTTTTTTCTGAAATAGGATTGGGGTTTGGGGTTTGGGGTTTGTTTTTTTATTTTGGAGGGAAAATAGAAATAAGGTCATTTTAGTAATTTCTCAATTAAAATGGGGTTTGGGCCTAACATAGGGGGTTTGTAAACTAACACTGATGTGATTGGCTACTGTCTTGAAAACAAAAAAAGTCGTGGGATACAAATCTCATAAATTATATCCCAAACCTTATTTTTAGTATGAAAATTTTTTATAGGCTTAATTATGTCACAAGTCCTTAAAGTTTGAGGTATTTTTGTTGGATACCCTTATTCTTTTTTTTAATACTCTCCGAAGTTACTTCTGGGTTTGTCATATACTCCTACTACCAATTTTGGTCAATTTTGCTGACATGTAACATCGGAATCCTGATCAGACTCAAGATGTTAGGCACGTGGTGTCCCGTGGACGAAGATCATTTTTTTAAAAAATTAAAAAACTTAATAATTTTATATTTTTAGTTAAATAAAAAAAGAAAAAGAAAAGATTAAAGAGAGATTGTGCAGCAAAGGGAGTTTAAGTATCATCATTATGCTTGCCTTTTGCATGAGATTGTTCATTTGATACATGGTGACTGGACTTTGAGCCTTGTTCATACTTTGCGCAAAGGTAATCAATGTGCGGATTGGTTGGCAAAGCAAGGGGCGATGAATTTGGAGAAATTCAAGTTATGGAATTCTCCTCCTGCAGCACTGTCTGCTATTTGTTTAGCAGATAGATTGGGTGTTACCTTTCCTAGGAGTTAGTTTGTTTTTGGTTTGGTTATTTTCATGTTTAAAAAAAAAGATTAAAGAGAGAGGTTGTCTCCGCCCGTGTGAAATCAAGCAAGCACCACATGACCAACCTCCTGCGTCAGACTAGGATTCTAATGTTACATGTCAGCAAATTGGTAGTAGGGGTATATGACAAACCCAGAAATAACTTTGGGGAGTCGGACATTGAAAAAAAAAGAATAAGGGTATCTGACAAAAGTACCCTAAACTTCAGGGACCTGTGACATAATTAATTCTTAAGTCGAAAAAACTAGCATCTCGGACAAGTTTTTTTTCCGGCTGAACCCCATCGATTTTTTTTTAACTTTTTCTTTTTGAACCCCGTCACTTACTCTTTGACTCTCATTTCATTTTTATTAGACTATTATGATCCTGAGTGTTTTTCAACTTCCAACTATTAATAGTCGGAATATTTATTCCGATTTTCACAAGTCGAAAATAAACTTTTAAATATTTCCGACTTGCACATGGTAGAAATACATTTTTAATTAATTTCCGACTACTATGAGTCGGAAACCCCGGTCATTATATATGCATATAAAGAAACTAACATGAAAATGTTAAGAATGAAAATGAAAATTCCACCATTTTCAGCTTCTTTTTGGTTTGCTTGAAGCCTTTTTCTTGCAGAAGCAAGTCTCTCAGTATCAAAATTGCTTTCGTTTTGTTCTCTTTGTCTCTGCAATGCAATCAGTGAACAATATGCCAGGACCACAACTTAACTCTGTGAGAGCTAAACAAGCCTTTTACAGTAACATTTCCCAAGACATTTTCACTTTAAGTTAAACCCCAAATTTATTGTACTTTCCTTCTAAAATGTGGTATATTATTTAGCAACCAAATTAAGAATTAATCATACACTCCAATTCCAAAATGGCTATAAAATCATGTCCATACGTTTTGAATGGCAGAAGAAGCAGGGGTATGAACTGCATGTGATGGAGCTGGTTTTGGAGCTTCTCTGCGAGGAGGAGGAAAGGTTTTTGGTTTCAGTTCTACTTCATTTCCATTCTTCAACTCTTTGCAATTTCCGACTCATAGTAGTGGGAAATTAATAAAAATGTATTTTCAACATGTGTAAGTCGGAAATATTTATAAGTTTATTTCCGACATGTGAAAATCGGAATAAATATTCCGACTATTAAAATTCGGAAGTTGAAAAACACTCAAAGTTATAATAGTCTAATAAAAACGAAATGGAGGCCAAAAAGTAAGTGACGGGTTCAAAAAGAAAAAGGTTTTTTTTTTTACTGAAATCAGATTGAAAAATGCATTTTTCTGTCCAAAGCATGCCGTTTTTTTTAAGGGAAAAAGTGTATTTTATTCATAGATCAGAAACAGTACAAGAAATTTCACACTAATAATAATTAATGGGAAAGCAAAATACACTGCAACAATAAACTCTTCCATGTGATGGATCACCAGCAACTATCAAAACCCGACTCTAACAGGAAATTCAATAGCCTTTAATACCAAGATAACAATCTCATTGATGCTGGGACTAAACTCAGTTCGGCGACAAGGAATCTCAGATCTAAAACAAGAGAGCCGTTGAATGGTAGCCAAATCAACAGTCAGAAAATGGAGATCTGTCTCGACGAGTAGCCTTCCAATTATTGGAGCAAAGAAGATAACCATCAGATCTGGAAAGTAGAAACTATCCAGAGGCATCCCTCCACTTGAAACACACAAAACAAAAAACAACTTGCACAAAGGCAAGAGAAAACCCAGAAAAACTGGGGGAAAATAAACTCACACCCTTTCCCAAGAGAAGGGGAGGGACATATCTCCCTCTCCCTCCCCTACCAAGAAACAGCAGATGAAAACAAGCAGGAGGAAGGGAGAGAAAAAAAATTAGGATTTGTTTTTGTTTTTGTTTTTTTTAGAGCATACCGCTTTAGTTCATGCTATTTTACTTTTTGTTCAACAATTATGATCTCACCTTGAATTAGTCATCATTGGGGGCATAGTGGTCTATTTGCACAGGAGATGAAGCGGGAACACGGAGAGAGGAACGAGAGCAACAACTTTTCTGGTCCTCATCCTTCATCGATAGAGCTGGAAATAGAAGGTAACACTTTATATTGTAGTTTTTTTGGGTACATTCTTTTTTTTTTTATCATCAACGGGGCTAACGCCCAAAGAAGATAAAATTAAATACAACAGGGAAAAGCAACTCCATAAGCATCTTCACAAAGAAGAGAAAATAACAAAGAAGGACAATGGGAAATAAATCTACAGCCCCTATCAATAGAGTGACTCAAATTAGCCATGAGATCAGCGCACCTGTTTGCTTCACGATACACATGATTAATGGTTACAGACCATTGAAGAGTAAGCATATTACGAATCTCGCGAACCACTGGAAAACAGCAATGTGTAACAGCACAATGTCTCTGGACCAAAAGGATAGCAACCTGTGATCTTTATATTGTAGTTTGAATATTATATTAATTAATCATTCTATTATTTGTTAATTAGAATATTATGTTATTTTGCAACGAGGTTGTGATACTCAAGACCCTACGTAAGATTAAAAAAGAGGAGGTGTACACATAAAATGTGTGAGGTGATTCTGTAAAGCATAAAAAGCCTCACATGCACCGGTGCAAGCTATGACTTTTACAAGTTATAGCAAGTTTTTACATATTTGCAAAAAGGTCCTTTATAAATTTAATATTGTTCAACAATATCATAGCATAAAAAGACAATTTTACCCTTAAAGACATCCACCTCCGCCGACACCAACACCGTCGCGGGCACCTCCACCCGATCGAAGACCTCCACCTCCGCCGGTATCGACATCTCCAACTTGCTCCCGGCCACCACCAAGGCCCCTCTGACATTTTTTCGCTTGTCCCCAACCTCTGCAATTCTCCACTCAAACCCCACCGTCAACCTCTCCACCTTTGTCAGCCACCGCTGTTTCATTCACCACCGCCACTGCCACCGCTTTCCTTGACGTCTCTAGCCATCAACCTCTTAACCTTCATCTTCAACCCCATCTCACTATCCCTTTTCAACGTTTCTCACTCTCTCTCACGCCACCGACCACCACACCTCGCTAAACCGCCGGTAACCACATCACTCACCTCCCTCACCATCATCGCCGTCCAGATCCGCCATCATCTCCGACGTTCCAGATCCGACCCCTCAGCACCACCACCACACTGGGTGTTGTCGTTGAGTGGATCATTCCAAATCTGGATGCGAAAGCAAGATCTTCCTCTTCACCAAGTGACCAGTGCTACGACCCACACCGCCAAGATCCGTACATGCATCATCGGCATCACACGCACACGGATCAGAAATCATCTCCCTCTCGATCTCCATCGGTCCTCTTGCATTCATGGTGACCATCGCAAGCTAATCCTCATCATCGCCATTTCAGATCTAAGGTTCCGATTCCGGTGCGAAAGAGATAGAAGGAGGTGGCGGCGGCGGGTTCCGGTGGGATGGTGACTTGATTCCGAGTAACAAAGAGGGATGAAGGTTGTCGAGTGGTGGTGGAGGTCTTCGATGGGATGAAGGTCTTCGAAGGGATGAAGGTCTTCGATGGGATTGCAGTGTCGGTGTCGGTGTCGGTGCCAATGCCGTCGGCGGTGGAGGTCTTCAATCAGGGTGGGGGCTAGTGGTGGTGTTGGCGGTGGCTCCGTGGCCGGAAACGGAGCAAAGCTGGACAATTGGAATTCTATGGGTACATAGTGCATTGATACTCCATAACTGAACCGGCAGGTAACCAACCAAGATCCTATCCCTTCATGCCATATCAGTCAATCTCAAGGGTGGATAATAGTCACATGCATCAGTGCATGTGACTCTTTTTATGCACTACAGCCATCGCCAAATGTGTGATAGCAACACGGATCGTGAGATCTTACCAAACATTTTCCAGTGTCAATATATATATATATATATATATATATATATATAAAATAAAACTTATTGATCTACAGTTGATTAAACATAAAGTTTTTAACCAATGTTTGAACATCAAAGTAAAGGCATCATCACAAGTTATTAACTAACATAACATAGCAATACCGATATAAAAAGTTTTTGATAGAAAAAAACACCAAAAGATTTTAAAAGTATTATAACCCAATATCCAAATCATTTAATTAAAACATGCAAGGGAAGACAAAAAATTAAAGAATGAACATAACATAACACAGTGAAGAAGAAGTGAGTAAGTGAGTAGAAGAAGAACATACTAAAGAAGAAGAAGCATTATCAAATATCAAGCGGTGGCAAGGGTAAAGTGATATGCAAATACAAAATAGAATGGTGGCAAGGGTTTACCTTTTTGAACGACGAAAGGAGGCAGTGGCTCGGCGACACTAGCTAGACGAATGGGAACGGTGGCTGAAGGACCTTGCAGAGATATGGATTAAGGTCTATGGAGCATGAAGAGTCAAGAGTTACATATGGAAAGGAGAAGCAAAAGATGTTCTGCTTCTGCTTATGGAAGGAAGGGGGCCCTGATGCGTAGAAACGCACGATCCTACGTGCTTTCTCTCCATCTTGTTAACACTGTTTCGCAGTAATATGATATTTTTAGTTGACCAACAAGGAATTAGTCTAGTGTTGTGAGATATATCTGAAGGATTCGTGTATGTATTAGGCGGCTGAGTGTGGAGAGAGTCTGGTGGAAAGTTTTAAGTTCAGATTTTCTTTCAGACTCTTTTAAGCTAATTTTCAAAATCTGGTGGAGAGTCTTAAGTTGAGTATGTAAAATAACATAATCAACTTAAGCTTTTTAAAGATTTTTAAAAAGCTTGTATATTTAAATAGGTCGGGCTCAAACTTTATAAAAATTCTATTAGGCTCATCGAGTCGACCTATTTAACATTAAAAATATTTTATATATAATATATATTTTCTTAATGGTTTAAATTAGAAGTAAAAATTTAATATTTATGATATGATATCTAAAAATAAAAATATAATTTGTTTAACTTCTTATTAAACCTAATCCTAATCCTAATAATTTCTAAAGTGGCTTATACTTTTTGCTGTCATTTTTTATCATTAAACCAATGATTTGGATACATAATGATTCTATTTGGTTTTTATCAATTAGAGACATGATGTCTATAACATTTAACAATGGTTCTATTTTGTTGGTTCATTAATTTGAGGCTTGAGACTATTAAAATTTTTGTATAATTTTATTTTTATTGATATATAATTTTGTATTGTATAAACAGATTTTTAAGTAAACTTTTGAATCAGACTAGACTTTGAAATAAGTTAAGACAAAGTTTTAAATTTGGGATATGATTTTTGGTCTCTATTTTACATTTTCAATGATAAAAATAACCTCCATAGTATTATATCTTCTATCTTCGAGATAATGGAAATTAATTTCGTCTTTGCCCTGACAAAAACGACTTTCGTCTTAAACATGATGAAAAGTTTTCCGTCTTAAATTTCATCAAAGACAACGATGTATACGTACATTTGAAGACAGAGGTGGTTGCTGAACAGAATTAGGTGGCACCTTCAAACCGAAAAATTATTTAAAATCAAAAATAGAAGAAAGGAAATGAGATGCAAGAATGTATTATGTGAGCACTCAATCCAAGAAATTGAATCCATAGTAAAACCTCTAAGTTTATCATCATTGAAACCCTCACTGATGATGTCATTCTTATCTTCTCGAGCATAATTCTTGAGAGCATCTTGGCATACAATTATTACTGATCATTAATATAATTAACAATGTTACCACAGAACTGTATTCAATTATACCCATTTGTCTTCTAGGTGAAATTTAAGATTCTTTCGTCAAGGAGAAGATTGAAAGCTTTACGTCATGTTCAAGACGAAAGTCGTTTCCGTCAAGGCAAAGACGGAATTGATTTCCGTCACCTCGAAGACGGAAGATATAATACTGTGGAGGTTATTTTTGTTATTGAAAATGTAAAATGGGGACCAAAAATCAAAACCCTTAAATTTAACCTATAACAAATCAATAGGACAAACTTGGACCTTAAATTTTGAGAAAAAATTTCTGCACCCCACTTTAAGATAAAAATACAAAAATAGCTCTCACCATTTCTTCTCCATTCCACCCCTTCCAACCCCCCATCGCAGCACCCCACCATTTCTTTTCTTCTCAAGCCACCCCACCCACCACAAGCAGCCACTGCCCCACCCCACCACCCCCACCCTCGCGACCCCCACCCGTTCCCACCGCCACAGCCAACGCCCACCACTTCCCACCTCTCACGACCTTGGTCGTGAACAAACTCACAACCAGAGAACCAGCGAGCAACAACCAGAAAATCGTCACCAACGAACCAAAGAACAGCCGCAACAACCAACGAGCAACCAACAACCAAATCCACCTCCACTTTCAGATCCTTCGCCGCTCCCCCTCCCCCTTGGTACTTCTCCCTCCACCGTCCTTCTTCGTCATCTTCTTCCTTTTTTTTAATACCTCGGGTCGTGAGGGGGATCACGACCATACGTAACTCATGACAAATCCCAACATGTCGGTCGTGGGGGGGGGGGGGGGGGGCACGACTCCTTCGGTGGGGTGGGTCGTGAGATGGATTCACGACCCGTGCGGTTGTGACATCTCTCACGACCCGAGGTCGAATATTTTTTTTTTAAAAAAAAAGAATGTAGGGAGGGAAGGAGAAGAAACAGGTGGGATGTTTGGTGGTGTGTAGGTGCAGTGGTGGTGTGTGCGTGTGGGTGGTGTAGGTGGTGGGGTAGGTGGGTAGTGTGTGGGGGTGGGGTTTAGGTGGTGGTGGTGTGTGTGTGTGTGGGGTGTATGTGGTGGTGTGTGGGGATGGGGGCATTTTCGGGAAAATAAAAGACAGTGGGGTAAGTAAATTTGTTCTCTAAATTTTTAACATAGGCCCAAACTTTTTTTTTGAACAGCAAACAAATTGAAAATGAGATTTAGTCTATAAACCCCACACTTTAGACCCAATGGGGTTCTATCGGAATATTTTCCGATACCACCGAATCAGAAAAATGCATTTTATTTTCCAACTTTAAAACCCTGTTTTTAATAAACGAGCATTTTTAATAAACTCGGGGTATCGGAAAATATTCCGGTAGAACCCCATCGAAAAAAAACGGGGTTTAGGGCCTAAAGAGTGGAGTTTGCAGACTACTACTCATTGAAAATCCATTACCAAACAAAAAGGGCAACCAAGCATTATAGTACCTAACAAAAGCCCCACCTTTTATGAAATGTTTGCCAAAGAATACATAATCATATGCTCCAAATTGTCCACAAACAACTACTACATGAGTTTACTTCACACTATTGTGAAGCGGATCAACCTTAAAAAAAACATATAAAAAAACATATGCCCAAACTTATCTTTTAAAAACTTATCTCAACCTCTCTCATTCCCATCTTTTCTGGCTGTAGATTCCAATGGAGAGGGTATCAGAAAAGTGCTTAGATACTCAATTATATCATGCCTAAAATATTTTAAAATCTCTAAATTAAAGGGCTAAAAAGATTCAAACATGATGACCAAAAACTAAATCTCTTCATTATTGCTGAAATTATAGTGGTACATAGCAACACTGACCTAGTAGAATAGGTAGGTTTCATTTTGTTTTCAGGACAGAAGCCTGGCCCATCTTTCAGATTCTTGAAATAGGCCTGAAACTTCACTAAGCCGAACCAGAAAGAGAAAAAGATGAGCCCAAACTAAGCCCCATTGAAAGAGTTCTTGTTATGGGCCTAACACTCCAGAGTCCACACTACTCATTTCATTCCCCAACATGTGAGTTTATGTTTATTTACAACTGAAAATCAATCAAGGTTGCACCTAATGCCACCTTGGGTTCCCATCAATGACAGAACCTGATCCTGGAGGCGTTATATCACCGTCTGATTGTGACTCTGAGAAGTTGTTGTAAGGTAGGCTACTCACATAGGATGTTGATCCAAATGTTGCATTCATAGGCCACTCATAGTTTCCAACCTCTGTAGATTTATCACCAAAATAGTCATTCTGATCATATGCTATCACTTGTGCTTGATGGTTGTTTGGATATTGCTCCACATTTTCACCTATTGAGTTAGGTTCATTAGATTAGAATAATGTGACTTAACATAGAAAACCCTAGTAAAATTGAACAAATTTTGCCACCGTCCAATGTCACACTTTGATATTGGCCAATTAATTTAAATATCAATAAAAAAGGGGTGACATAAATTGTGACACATGTTTTGGGACAACATAAGTTTTCACTTTGTAGAGAGGATAGGATTTGTAATAGCAACACAATTTTATATTGACAAATAAAAACCAACCGATTTATGAATACCTTGGTTTAACAAAGCAACATTATCATTCAAAACCCCATCAATTTCCTCCAAATTATTCCATTTAGCATATGCTTCTCTGACCAATTTCTGAATATAGCTCTGTAAGTGTAATCATTGAGATGAATAAGAGGATGAAGATCAACATCTAGAAAAAGAAAAAATTCTAGAAATTGAGGTGGGGGAAGTGATGAGTTTTAGCATAAGGCTAAGTATAGTAGTACCTTGTTAATATTGTTCAGCTCTCTCCCGGGAAAGATTTGGCCATTGATTTCAGCTCTAATCATCTGGCATATGGGATTCAGAACCATTGTAAATTGAGGACCACGGAAGATGTAGTATTTGTTGCCCATGATGCAAGTCCTTGCATGCTTGATTGTCACTTCCCACATTTTCTCTGACATTCCAAGGCCTAAAATCTGATTTAATTTGCAAAACCATACAACAATAGTTAATTTATAGAAATAATCATTTAACCATTAAGGATTCATCTTTCTTTGTTTTTGTTTTGTCTCTCAATATAGGAATATCGAGTACTAATATGGATATATCATATATACCTTTCTAAGCTTATTTGGATCAACTACGCTTAGTTTGAGAAAGTCTTGGACGGTGTTAATCCCATTTGAGGATAACTTTTTGTGAAAAGCACCATCTTTTCCAATCTTCTCTAGGCGCCACACTTCGTCGTTCAACATTGGTGGGTGGTGTTTTTTGTACACTACATATGCAAGAAAAAATTAAACAAAATTAGCAATGAGTAACATTTACTAATTCACATAAACAAATAAAAAATGTAGCAATTTACTATACACAGTATTAAAATTATTAAACTCCTTTATAAGCTACCATATCGTAGATGTCACAAGGCTTAAAATTATCCCAAAAAAATCATCACTAAAATTATTATATATAAAAGATTCATCACTAGCTCTTTCTTTGACCTAACGTCTTTGAAACCGCCATTGACTTGTGATCTACCAAGAAGAAGCAGGTTGCAAAAAACAAGAGTAGAAATTTGTATTAAATGAAATAAAAAATAAAAATAAATGCTAGTTGATGGCAGGGTTCATTATTGCATCAATAAACTGGAGTTTTGTGTGGTTTTCTTAATTTCTCAATCTATTAGGATTGCATTGGTGGGAGTTTGGGACTATGATTAAGCATATGTACTGGTGGGTTTGCTGAGCGAAGCTCTTAATAGTTGTATATTTTTTTAAGTCTTCGACCAAAATGATCCCTTTTTATATATTAGTCATCATAAAATTAAAGAAGATTCAATAACAATAATAATAATAATAAAATTAAAATGGGATCTATTGCTTGCTGGAAAGAGTGAAAATGAAATATCCTAATCTTGTAGGAGGTAAGATCAATGCTCTACCCTTACTATAAAGTGTGACACTAATAAATTTGAAGCCACACACATTAATATGTTTTTATACGAGATATGATTAGCTAGTTTATATTTATAAATTTATTTTTTTATACTCAGAACCTGGGATCCACTCGGTTACATTTGGACTTGGCGAGTCTTACCAAACTGGTGGAGAGTATTTACCCATCCACTTGAGCATTAGTTTATATTTATATTCTTCCATATTTTATTTTTTGACACAACTATAAGGTTGACTCATTATACTTAATTTCTTTTTTAAAGACCTAGACTTTCGTCCTTTTAGATCAATATACTAGTATTCAACGACGTATAAATAAATTAGACAAAGGGACACTTGCACACCAAGTTATTATCAACGATATGGTATATGAATAAATTAAATATACAATGGTTAAAGCTTCAGCTACGCATATATGTCTGGTAGTTAAGTTAACTTCATTGTGATATGAGAGGAATATATATATGCAATCACTAGACCGAGAAACCTTAACTAGAAAGTTAATGGCACATTAGTCTCCATCTATTTTATAGTAATCATACTTGCATATATATAACGGAAAATAGAATAGAGTCATCGTCAATTTAAAATTGTTTATCTACATTCTCTAATATTTAAGAGTAGTGCAAATTACCTCATTTCAAAAAACATGAAGAAAAAAAAAAAGCTATGGTGTTTTGTTAGGATTCCAAATGTAATTAATACGTGGGTAAAAGAAATAGCAAATTGAATAATAACGGATAAGTTAAAATGCATGAAAATGATAATTAAGACCATAGATTTATTGTTTCAAGGTTTTGCCTTAAGACTTACTTATGTGATTTTTCGTTTAACTAATTTATTTAGATCTCCTGATCTGTGATTTGGGTTCTTCAATTCCTGATATTTCTAGTATATTAATTTCAAGTATTAAAAATATATGATGTTAAGATATATACTCCCTCCATCCTTAAATATAAAGCTTCTTTGATATGTAATTTAGTTAATTAATTTAGTTAATTGTATTGGAAATGTGAACTTTTGATATGTAATTTCAAAATTATCCCTATTAATATTGTTGGGAATCTAAAAAGTGTTAAATAAATAAAGGTGTTTATGAAAAAAAGTAATTAATAATCATTGAAAATTGGTACGAGGCTTTATAAATAAAGACAAAATAAAAGTATCGAGAGCAATTTATATTTAGGGATGGAGGAAGTATAACTTACATTCACCACGATGATCTTTGACGACAAATGCTTCAGTTATGCCTTCACGAATT
The DNA here is from genome assembly GCA_037953625.1 of Crotalaria pallida. NCBI lineage: Eukaryota > Viridiplantae > Streptophyta > Magnoliopsida > Fabales > Fabaceae > Crotalaria > Crotalaria pallida. The sequence goes on from CM075655.1 coordinate 98,282,171, forward strand.
CGAACACCTTGATTACTAGTACTCTCCGGAGCCACTCTCACCGCAACTCTGAACTTCCTACTACGTACCCAGCTAGAGTTATCCGTGAACTCTAAGTCCCCAATTGGTGCAATACCATCTCTCATGGTAAGATTCATCAATTCTCCGGTTAGCAATGGTCGTTTCCCCGTTCTTTCCTTCACGATGTGATTATTGAATTCCTCAGTCGTCCATGTCTCATTATCACCATGAGTGAAGTCTCCATCAAGAACCACGAGCTCGAGCTTGATTGGGTAGGGAAGACTCGTGGGCACCATTTGATGGTCATCATCACTTTTGTCAACAAGAACCACATGGATGGGGCTCCCATCAATATCTAGTATCCGACTACCCGTGAATATTGGGAGTGAAAGCTTTTTGTTGAATATGAGTTGAAAGCTTGTTGGTTTTTCCGATGATGCTTGGATTCTCAATGAAGGGGACCTAGCAATGGAGCGTGGACAACAACGCCTCATGGCTCTCTCCACCTCTTCATTCACCTAATTAAAAAAATTAACAATAAACTTTTAGTGAAAAAATTAATCAAATGAAATATTATAAGTCAATGTTGATTTTCTTCTCATAGTATCGAATGAATGTCTATTCTATATTCATTTTGATCATATGGCAATGTTTAATAGCTTACCACTCTTCTAAGCAAAGGTTCCAAGCCAGAGAAAAGGTTTTGCAAGTTTTTCACCATAACAACTTCTCCTATAACCCTGCCAAGAAGAATATGTTTGATTCATGAGAAATGAGATATGCATGATTAAATCAAAGTAGTGGATGACTTATATTTAGTAGTGAAGCTTTAATTTATAATAATTGGATCAAATTAAATAAGCTCAATGAAGATATAGAACATGCATTAAGCAAGGAGAAGAAAAATTAAAGTAATGGAAATGAATTCTTGCTAGGTATATAAACATGAAGTTCAAAACATACGAAGCAAAAGAAGTTCTAGTAGTTCTATTCCGTTTGTCGCTTGGCTTATCAGGGTCTTGATCAGAATCATCAAAAAACCGTTTAGCCGCCATTATATATATTTTTGTGAAGAATTTGAGAGTAAGGATGAAGAGAGAGTGAAAGACGTTGGTGTAAGATTGCACTGAGCTATATGAGAGGCAGGAATAGACGTTGGTTTTTATACTATGTTAGAGTGTAGAATTATGTTACGTAATATATATTCTAAAATAAAACAATAAGAAGGTTCCTTGAATGTCGGAGGAAATAGCCTAGTAATTAACATTGTTGTGTGGCCTAGAATGCGTATCATATGATGTAAAGACTTTGACGTCAAAAGCTATTTAAAGTCAACACAAATCGATCTTTATCACTCTCTATCTTTCTATCTATATGATCAAAGCAAAGATACAAGCGAAAAAGGTTAACGGATTGAATGGTACAAAAAATCAGACATCTAGCATCAAACAACCAACTTATTCATATCGCGTTGCTAAAAGTGGAAATGTTGAACTATCTTTATTCACGAGCGGATCATGCAAAGAGAAATCTATTGCTCCCTACTATCAAATTTAATTGTCCTAACCGAAGAAATAAGATTTATTTTCCTATTCATATATTTAGAGTATAATAATTATTATTTTTCATATTTATTTGTATTTAATATTATCCTAATTTATGTAAGTCGGGAAAAGAAAACTGAATGATTACAAAGAGATAAATGACATATTAAAACAAATATAATTTTTTAGTTAATGGATTTAGATTATAAAAAAACATACAATTATTTTATTTTATTGAAAATTAACACAATTATTGTATTTTTCTCGAAAAGTACTCTCTCCGGTTTGCAATATAAGAAAAAAAACATATTTTTTTGTTTAAAATATAAGAAAAAAATAACTAACTTTTTAAATTTTGTTTCTTTTCAAATGCTATTTTCCCAAAACAATAAAAGAAAATGGTTATCTCATTTAATATTTATTTCATTCTCAATTATACTTTCTTAAAAACGCCTCTATTTTATTTTTTTATATATATTTGAGAAAACTAAATATAATCAACTAACTAACCTTTTTAATAATCATAATTTTCGTTTTTTTTCTTATATTATAAATCAAAGGCAGTATGTTTTTGTGAAATGGAATAGGTAAATAGGAATTAATTAATTCAAAGGGATAATTATTTATATGAGATTATTCTTGTATAAAATTATTTTTATATTAAAAAAATCAGTTTGAGTAAAAAAAGTAATTATCAAATTTGTTTTTAGGCTTATTTGTGTTTTTGATCCCTAAAAGTTCAACGTGTTTTGGTTTTAGTCCCTACAAGTTATTTTGACCTGGATTGGTCTTTAATATTTCAAACATTTTGGTTTTGGTCCACTCCATTATGATGAAAAATATGTTATTTGTTGATGTGGCTAGCGGAACACCACATCAACAGTCACGTGGTGTGAGGTGATACTAAGTAGGTGATATGACATAAATGATACAGATCCACGGATACAAAATGGTCTCATACGCAAAATGATTTTATACGCAGAATTTTGCATTTATGAACCTTAATTATCCATGTCACACCACTTATTTGACGCCACGTCACATCACGTAGCTGATGATGTGGGTTTTCGTTAACCACGTCAACAAATAACTGATTTTTTTTAACGGAGGGGATCAAAACCAAAATGTTTGAAAAATTAAGGTCAATTCCGGTCAAAATAACTTTTGGGGACTAAAACCAAAACACGTTAAATTTTTAGGGATCGAAAACATAAATAAGCCTTGTTTTTAAATCTTATTTTCTTTTCATTCTATCGTTAGTTACTGAAAACTAATATGAGAATTGAATAACTGTCATTATGATAAAGGAATTCAATCATCAATCAACTAGATTGAACTTATTGATATTTAATTTGTCTTATTTTATCAAGTAAAACAAAAGTGTAAGCAGTTTTTTATTTGGCGAAAACAAAGTCGATCATATAGGACAGCAACATCTAGATTTATAAGTAGATTCTATAATCTAGTAAGTTTCCTATACTTTGTTGTTATGGTTTATGATTTTCCAATTCGGTCAAGTTCTTCAAGCATGCTTCTAGGAAGCATCCAATGCGTGTACGTTGGGAGTTCTAAAATATAATGACCAGCTGACTTGTAATTTCCTTTTTCATGAAATGATACTTACATGATTCACATAATTAATTATAATCATATTTTGTTTATGGGAAAAGTCCCAACATAAAGCCATGAAACATAGGTACCAAAATTATATAAATTAAACTATATATAATTTTTTAAAAAAAATAAAAAATAGGTACCATAAAGCCATAAACTATTATTTTTTCTCAATTAATACTTAATTCCTCACATAGATCATAAGGCATTGAAAATTGATGATTCCTTATGGATAACCATCTGCCTTTAATTTCATTGTCGAGGAACATACATGATGCTCTTTTATGCTGCCATTTTCTCTATTCAATTATTTTAATTGAGATTGATCTAGTGTAGTATATGTTTCATGGGTGTTTCTAACCTATACACCTGATGCATAGGTTAATCATACCTTAAAAAGTAAAGTTCTATTGAAAATTGAGACATTTAATAAATTGAGTAATTAATTGTTTAGTTTTCTAATACAATTTTACTATTTATATTATTTTATCCTATGCATGAGATGCATAAGATAAAAAAACCGATGTTTCATTCATATCTAAAGCTATGTAGTTATTGTTTGCTCTTTGCAGGAAGAGCTACCTTTAATCCTTTTACTTTCAAAATTTCTGCTTTCTCAGGATTATTAGATGAAATCTCTATGCTACTCTTAGATAAATTTTCTGTTATGAACTTTATGATTCATCAATTATGTATCTTCATCCTCATTGAAATTTTTGGTAACACGAGTTCTCATCGTTAGTCGTCCATAAGCTTAAATGAATGTTGTTGACCATCCGCCATTATAGAGAAGGATCAATTTCACAAATAAACATAGTTTTTTTTTACAGGTATCATTTATTCGATAGACGAAAATTAATTTCTTCGAAATAGAGATCATCGAAGTGAATTTTGCCCTTATCAACAAGCCTTTGAAAAAATAAACATTGTTTAAGAATTAATAGGAGAAGAAAAAATAATTTATGATAGCTATTTGAAAATACATACTCCGTATATAGTTTAAAAAGTATTTGTACATTAACCAATACCCACATTATTTAATAGCTCAATTGCTCAAAGCTCTGCTTTCAAATATGAAAAGTTTTGGTTCACCAAAAAAAATATATATATATGAAAAGGTTTGAAATGCTAATTGATGTGACACCTTGTTTGCCGGCCTCTTAAACCAGACACATCTTTTGCTATCAAAATCTAAATTTAAAATTATTATTTATTGTGAACTAGGATTGGTTTATTAGTCGGTAAAAAAATTACCTTATATTTCACAAGATTATGAATCAAATTATGATGTTAATATGAAATTTTACTGTGAATAATCTTCCATGGAGATAACTTCATATGTAGGATATTCTCCGGGTTTCCTATATCTTAACAATCTTATGTGTAGGTTTGCATGTAAGGTTTCATATATAGGTCTTTCAATCATTACTCTTTAGCTTACATGTAAACCTACATATAAAATTGTGACACTTGTATTTATGTTCTTGTATTTTATTTTTTTAATTCAAAAAATAGCAAGTGTCAAAATCTTGGTGTGTAGGTTTACATGTAAGCTTCCATATGTAGGTTTCTCATTCATTACTTTTTGTTTTATTTATTTTCTTCTTTTTTTTTTTAAATTTCAGCTATAGGTATTAAAAAAATTTTGGGGCCCCAAAAAATTGGGGGCCCTAGGCGGTCGCCCCTCTTGTCCTGGGCCTAGAGACAAGTCTTATTCAACTCAACATTTACCAACTTTTTAATCAAACATAATTAAACCCAACATAATTAATAAATAATTGAGTTATTTTTATTTTTTTTAGGAAAATAATTGAGTTAATTAAACATAATATCTTTGAAGGTTAATTATTTTCTAGGTTTAATTAAGTTTTTGGTCCCTGGACTTAGGGGGTGTTTTGGAATTAGTCCCTATTCTTTTTTTTTGTTGGATTTGGTCCCTAAACTTTAACTCCGTTTGGATCAGGTCCTTCCGTCCAACACCGGCAGTTAGTCGATGAAGTGTCACACACTGACTTGCCAGCACAGTACAGTCCACCACACGTTCGTTAACACGTGGCTCCACCCGGAAACTTTTTTAATTATTTTAACTAAAATTTAGCCATTTTTTACCATCCTTGCGAGACGGAAAGATATTCTGATTGTGAGACGGAAAAATTAAAATCAGAAAATCAACGAACGTGTCACAAGGTCTCACAAGGATGGTAAAAAATGACTAAATTTTAGTTAAAATAATTAAAAAAAATTTCAGGTGGAGCCACGTGTCAACGAACGTGTGGTGGACTGTACTGTGCTGGCAAGTCAGTATGTGACACGTCATCGACTAACTGACGGTGTTGGACGGAAGGACCTGATCCAAACGGAGTTAAAGTTTAGGGACTAAATCCAACAAAAAAAAGATAGGGACTAATTCCAAAACACCCCCTAAGTTTAGGGACCAAAAACTTAATTAAACCTTATTTTCTATACTTAAGGAACCATAATATTTTAAATGTGATATGAGTATGAGCCTTATTTATTCCCACCGATCAGTTATTGAAGTAGGTCCCAAAATTATTGATAAGTATCAAGTTATTGAAGTAGGCACATATATCAATCAATTCTAATTCTCATATAAAATGTATAGCCCAAATTATTGAAAAAATAATAGCTATGTCGCCACACCCTAGTGAGTTGAGAACGAAAAGTGAAAAAGCGAGTTCTCATTGTCATTGGTCAAAAAAAAAAAAATATTGATGTTACGTATAATTTAAGGGAAGTTTGGCAGCTACTTCCTATTTCCATGGCAGTATGAAAAATCATTTTGTTTTATTTAAACTTTATGGGTCACATAAACACCTTTTAGACATAAGCAGAGAACAGTTTCTCCGAAAAGGGAGCTGAAGACCCAAGAGTTAATTAGGCATCAAATATGATGTTTCTGTAATTCTATGATGGTGATGGTTATTGAATGGTGTTTTATTTAAGTAATGTTGAAGGAAGGTGAAGTGAAACTATCAAGCTATTTCTGCGTACCTTAGGACTTCTCGCATTTTTCTTTTCATATTCTGGTCTTCAGCAATAGTACTACATATTCTGATGACTTTGATAATTCTACATACATTCTTGAAGTAAATTGAATACCAGTATTACTGTATGTACAATTTATTATTGTTCACTTCAAAGAGTGGTTGACCTTCACTTAATTAAGAGCTCTATAAAAATATCTTAAATTGACATAGTATTAGCAGTAGCATTAAAAAATAAATTACATATCTAAAAATGGAAAAATTAAAGTAGTTCAATTCATTCTCATGATACTGGGAAATTCAGAATTATTTTGATCATCCTTTCCTATTTCAAAAATTCGATTGTAAATAGTATTTTTCTGTTATTAATTTTTTAAGAATACTAGTGTAGTTGCCCGTGCCGTGTGCACGGGTTAAAGAGTATATGTAAAATAAAAATGAAAAATTATTGGGAGACAAAAAAATGTCAATATCTAATATAAAAAACTACATTTAATTAATAATTAACGGGATTAACTATTTTTCTAGTGCTTGAAAATTGAATTATTGAAGTACTTATCCTAGACATCCTCCCTTTCATAACACCAAGAACAAAAATGAAAAATAAAAATATTTGTCTAGAAAAATTAATAAAGAATTAAATAGATAGCGAGATCCAGTTTTTTCTTCAATTTTTTAATAAGTTTAATTTTTTTTATTCATGTATTATGAAAAGTTATCAATCTCTGACATGCATTCTCTTAAAATTGTAAGTTAATCATCCTCTCTTACATGTATTTTAAAAAATCTTAATAAAATAAGATGAGAAAAAGAAGGTAAATCCTTCGGAATAATTAGTTTTTTTAAAGGTGAATTAGTTATCATTTTTAGAAAACATGAAACATATTTTATTTTTGAAAAGTTAAATTTTTTTTTAAATCTTAATAAAATAAAAGGGGGAAAAGAAGGTGAATCCGTCCGAATATTTAATTTTTTTTTCAAAATTGAAAACAAAAGGTATTAATGAGGGTAAAATCATATGAATTTATAAATTGATGGGGAATGAAATCAATCATATGTCAAAATCTTTTAAAATTTAACCAAATAAAATACTAAAAACCAAAAATTTGTAAAAGTACTTAAAAACACTATTTCAGTATTTTATCTTATGTACAAACTATAATTTTAATTTATATATATATATAATTTATAATTGATAAATATTTCAAAATGTATTCTTAATATTTTTTGTTTAATTTTTTTACCATTTTCTTACTTAAAATATTTTCATTGTTATCCATATAATCAAGCAAAAAAGAAAAAAAATCATTTGGTTGTTTAAATTAGACTCTTTTGGTTTACCAAAAAAAATAAATTAGACTCTTTTGTAATTATCCACACAATTATTAAGGAAAAAAAAAAGAAAAAATTGAAAAGAAAAATTGCTATAGTGACGCATTAGCCTTTCATAGATTACATGTATTTTTTTTTAAAGATATATAATTGATGATTGATTTGATAGTTTTAAATATTTATTTACTTCTAAAAAACATTTATTTTAGACTTTTTTTGTTTTGAACATTTTATAATTATTCACTAATTTTTTTGGAAAAAAGTGGTTCCATGATTATACATCAATTTGTTAAGGAAAAAATAATTTGATAGTTTAGATTATTGTACTCTTTTGTAATTATCCACACAATTAAGAAGGAAAAAAAGAGAAAATTTAAAAAAAAAATTGCTAAAGCGATACATTAGTAATGTGTAGGTTTAATCTCAATTTTAATTAAGATAAGGTGAATTGGTTATCATTTTAAAAAACATGAATCAATTTTTATTTTTTTATAAGTTACAACTTTTTATTTATAAAAAAAAATCTTAATAAAATAAGAGAAAAAGAAATGATTAGTTTTATTACCATGCAATTTGTTAACCAAATACTAAAAATAAATAGACATTATATACATAGAGAAATTAGAAACCAACAGAGATAGAAAAATATTTCAATGAACAAAATAAAATATGAAATATGAAGCATCAATATATAAAAAAATGAATCCAAATTATTCATCTTCCTCCTAAACCATGATCCAAAGAGAACAAAATAAATAAATAAAACAATATCTGCCAAATGCTATTAAAAAAAAGGTTAAATTAAAAGATGAAATTGTTACAAATTGTACCATGTAAATGGATTTTATGTATTGATTAATGTTGTAATTATTGAAAACCTCGAAAGCCACCAACTTTTGTTAGTTCCTTGAAGAGAAGAAATACAATCAAAATGGATAAAATTAAGAATCATGCAAACCTGCTATAATGAAAGGCTTGTATTTTGTTAAATACTTAGTGAAAAGACACACAGAAACCAAAAAAATCATATCATAAAAATATATTTTTTATGAAACAAATTAAAGGGAGGTGGAAGCAATATGTAGAGGGGAAAAAATAGACAAGCTATTCATGCTTCATGAAAACAAATACTATATATGAGTCATATGAATTTGTTTCTATAATGAACATTTTATCCTTATATTGGAACGTGAAACTTAAGGAATGAAGATATTGAGAATAAAAAGATTAGAAATTACGCATGAGAAGGAAAATCAGATTTGACTTCATTTAAATTTGAATTGTACTAATCATCAAATAAAAATACGGAGTAATAAGTAAGGATTATCTAGAATACAACAACAATTTCTTTTAAAACTCAAAATTTTCAAATCAATTCTAAACATGCTTCTATAAAATCTGATCACTTCCTAAAATCACGTTTCAATAATTGAATTGCAATTATGCTGTTATTTGTTTTAACTTCAAATCTTGTATTCAAAAACAAATCATGTCATTATCATAAACACAATCTTAGCAAAATCAAATAAATATATATCATAATTGGGGTCCTTTTTTTATTTTTCAAATCATAACCATTTTAATATTCGAAATCAATTTCAAATTATACTATCTTAATCTCATACTTGATGAATATTTGTTAAAATCAAATAGTTTTCGATCATTTAATGTATAGGCACATACATATCCATAATTCTTTTCAAGATTTTTATTATGTATAAAATCGGAAACTTGGAATCAATTGATTTTGTATAGTATATAATTGATTTTGACTCATTAGGAATAAAACCAAAAAAGTAGTTAACGGATTAGTATATAATCTCAATATTTTTTTTAATATTTAATATTTGAATCAATTTTTTTAATATTAGAATCCGTTAAATATTCAAGATTTGAATGCATGTTACCAAAAAGTAGTTAATGGATTCCTAAAATCTGGCTTTTCTTTTATTTTTATCTTCATACAATATATAGCAATATTTTTTTAAATGTTTTTAATTATTTAAAAAAAACAAAAATCTAAGAAAAAGACTATGGAAGCGACACCTCAGCATTCTGTGAATTGCAGGTATTGTCTTTTTATATTATATATAATTGATTTCTAACATGCAATCTAAATTTGGATGGTTGCTATGTGTAACATCCCAAATTTTATTAATAGTTAAATAATAATAAAAAATTAAAAATAAAATATTGAAAACTCAAAACGTGAATTCCACCGTTGGATATGAAGATAAGAATATTAGGAAACTTGCTTTCAAATTTGAGCAAGATCCAACGGTTAACGAAGAAGTTATGGAAGTTTGAAGGGGAAAGAAAATGAATATATGAGAACTGGGCAAAAGACTAGAGTCTTTCCAGAAAGACTCGAGTATTTTGGATAAAAAGACTCGAGTCTTTTCATCAAACCTGCAAAAAATAAAAACTCGAAAATGACCCATTTTCCTCATAATTTCCTTTCCTCCATGCTCGAACCTCTTTCCTTCTCATACCCTAATATCTTCCAATCAACAAATCAACACAACAATCAACCAAATCATCATCATATATCAACTCTCCATCAAATCCCCACCAATTTCCACTCCAATAACATCAATTTCTCTTCAAATCCTTCAAAAACCCCAATTCCACCAAAACCCTAACTCTCCCAATCATTAAGTTCTTGCTTTGTAATTAAGAAAAGAGATATAAAGGGTGCTAGAGAAGAAGGAAATAAGGCTTAGGAATTGGAAGCAAAGGCTAGGGAAGTGGTTCTTATCAAATTTTCCTTTTGTTGCATAACTTCAAAGAAGGTAAGAGGGCGTACTTTGGTTTAAATTAGGGAAGGGATTTAATTATAATAAAGAAGTATAATTAAGTGTATATGGATGCATGTTTAGTTAGGCATTAGAATTAAATTTACATGAACTAAAATGGTTGTGGCTTGGATTTAGTGCTTGCTTTATATGTGTAAATAATAAGTTCTAATGTTTGAAATTTAGTATTAATTACATGTATGTTGTTCTTAATATATAAATGATGTAAATATATAATTATGTTGTGCTTGTAATTATTATGTTGATTATGGTTAATTAGACATAAACTAGCATAAAGTGCTTTCTAATTAGATTTGAACTAAACAAATGCAATTTTTTAAAGAACAAAGAGTTCAAATTTAATTAGAAAGAATCTAAGAAGTTGTATCATGCATGGTGAAAAGGTGGACGTTAGGAGTAGGGGAAAAAAACATATGTATATCGTGAGGGCAAGAGTAACTAGATTGTGCTATTGAAACAATCGCTGAGAATTGTTATGGAAAACTTTGATCTTCCAAGGGACCGGGTTTGCTCCCCGTGTCGGGGATTGGTTTTATGCAAACCATAACAATTCTGTCAGTTACTTTGGCTCTTTGTGGCCGGTCAGTGGTGATCCCTGCTATAGCCAATTTGGTGTAATCAAGCCAAATTGTATGATGAACTCCTAAAAAGGGGTGAAGTACTGTGCAAGCCAAGTGTTTGGAGGGGTATTACTATCAGTCGGTTTTTCTCCGGAGTGGAGGGCGATGTGAGGAAATGTGTGATGTAAAGAAATCAAAGTAAAGCAAAACAAAGAAAAAGTGAAAGAAAAAGAAAAGGAGACAAAAAACATACATATGCATTTATTTGGTTTAATCCCTTGAATCCAATGAAAAGAACAAAGTAAACACAATGAAATGAAAAGTATAACATTGGGTTCAAGGATTAAATCATAATGAGCGACGTTGCATTGCATTCCCATGTGGTTATTTAAGAATGTAATATTATAAATTAAATGTTGCATTATGTCTTGACTCTTGATGATGGAAATTTGTACTTTATGATGTGTGTATGAATACATTTAATTATGCCTTATTATTATTTTTAAGTGCTTTCTCTGATTTAAACTCAAATTACTCACCTCTTTGTGGTTAATATTTTAGGTACGTATGTTGAGGAGTTTCCGACTGTTCCCTCTGCCGAGGATCATTACACTTCCCCTGATGGAGTGTAGCTGTTGCATCATATGCATATCACTCTATATAGTTGCATGTATTATGTTCCACTTTTGATGTAAATTGCTAAAATATGCCATGGTTGTGAAGGATATTCACATATCCTTTCTTTTGATAAACTTTCTCTTATCACAACCAACTTTTGGAGTGTAACTCAAACACTATATGGACTTTGACTCTTAAAAAGTTTGTACTAATGTTGTACTGAAATGCTTGTGAATACATATATGTATGTAAATATTTATCTGGTTCTGACAGGTTTTCTATCTTTTAATTGGGGAAAGTTCATATTACAAACAAACCTTTGCAAAAAATTTTCTTAAATTTTACAATTCACATTAAAATAAAATGAATTAAGATTAGGTGTTACACTATGCAACCTTTTGCTAGACTAATAAGAATTTGTCACCTAATGCATGTATGCAATATCATTGCTTAAAGTAGTCAAAATTGATTTTTGAAATCTAGTCCAACATAAAAACTAGATTATTTTAATTTAGTCCTTTGTACTTTTACACAAATTCTAACTTTTAATTTTCAAAAACATTACTTAAAAAAATTAAAGTTGTTTCAATTTTGCTAGAACTGCTCATTCTTCTTCTTCTTCTTCTTTACATTCTCAACATTCTGCTTTAAGCAATGACATGACATACATGTATTAGGTGACAAATTCTTATCCGTTTAACAAAAAGTTGCATTGCAACCATCCAAATTTAGATTGCATGTTAGTAACTCCCATTTTTTAAAATGTTGTAAAAATACATGTTTTGAAAAATATAAAAATTGCTTTTAAGTTGTATGATTTTGTTTGGGTAATGGTAATTTTTCTCTTCACCTAAATTTTTTAAGAAGTGTTTATGTTACTACTTTTAATTTGCCACCTCACATTTTTATAAACTACTCAAAATAATCCTAAACTCTTTTTCTCTCATCAAGTCCACCTGCAATAATATAGTCACTAGTTATCTCATACACACAACAACTCCTTTATCCTTACTTTTTATTATGCACTCCTTCATCCTCTTCGAGATTGATTATAATCACGACCATGACATAGAATCGTGACTATTGTCACTACCATTCATGGTTATGTCTATAATCGTTTCCCAAGGATTAATATAATGGATCGTGACCTAAATAACAATTTACATTTTGTTTTTGATTTTGCATGCTAGTAAGAGCATCTACACCAGATGCCCCTGAAATTTTTAAGGACAATCACTAATTTGAAACACCGGTGTGGAGCAGGTCCCTTTGGTCCCTAATTAGAGAGTGTCCACATTTTGGGTCACTGAAACCTTGTCAGAGGAGTAAAGATGGAGGAGAGAGAAATTGAATAAAAAATTCAAAAAGGAGGGAGAAGGCAACGACCATCAACAACTACAACTATTCATCTACATCATCAACAACAAATATTCATCAACAAAAAAAACAACATCCAAGTTGAGCCAAAAATAGACATAAACTCATCATCACCAACATTAAAAATATATATATTAACGAAATTACAAAAAGAAAAAGAAAATAAAGCAAAAAAATCTGATTAAAAAAACAAAAAAAAAATTAAAAAAAAACAGAAACCAATCACTGGAAGGCGGTGGAGGGAGATCGCCGGCGGTGGAGGGAGAAGGAGATCGGAGATCGAGATCCATGGCGGTGGAGGGAGATCGCAGACGGTGGAACGGAGAGCCATGGCGTTGGAGGGAGATCGTGGTAGTTGAGCAGGGAGGGAGATCGACGCCGGAGGGAGATCGTGCATGTGGCGATTGAGCAGGGAGGGAGGGAGATCGACGTTGAAGGGAGATCTTGCATGTGGAGGAGGCTTGAGAGAAGGGAGAGGGAGAGAGAGAGTGGAGGGAGGGCTTGAGAGAAAGAGAGAGAGAGAAAGTAGAGGGAGCAAGGGCACCAGAGTGAGTAGTGTGTGTGTGTGTTGAGTTAGTTTGAGTGTAGTGTGCAGTGTGAGAGAGTGTGTAGTGTGTGTGTGCATTGTGATGCACAAAAATTATTATCGTTGCATAATGCAACATTAATAAAAAACTATCCGTTTGAATTCTGTTATATATAAGTTTAATTCACAAATGTAAATTACACAACATTTTACTTCAATAATAGATTATTTCTCTTTCTTCTCAATTCACTCTATAATTCATTTTTTTTTTGTTTCATTGAGTTCTTTTATTTTTCTTGTCCTCATTATCTAATATAATATATGCATGCATCATATTGCATTTGAAGCTTGACAGTGGCATTTGGAGCAATATAATATATGCATGCATAACATAATATGTGCATGCATCATATTGCATAACATGATTATTGAAGATGAACGACATACGTATGCTGTTGGTAATTTGGGCGAGTATGCTGGTGACGTGGACAATCTGGAAGTACCTAACGACGGTCATCATGATTTTCAAGAGTATCTTCGTTTGAGATCAAGTCTTCACGATAGGTCTGTTCATCAACAACTTTAAGCCGATTTGGTTGAACATGTTTGGAATCATTACAATGGCGTTGATGATTAATATTGAACATTGTTTCGTGTGACTTAATTTATGTATTTCTTTGTTTTTCGTAATCTTTAATGTATTTTTATCTTACCTTTAATGTATTTTCGTTCTTCTTATTTTCTGTATGGTGTGCCTTATTTTATGTATTTCTTTGTTTTTCGAATCTTTAATGTATTTTATTTTTTCTATTTATAATTTTTATTGCTATTTTTCTACTTTTAATGCATTTTAAATTTAATTTTGTTGCATTTAAATTTATTATGGTATTTATTTAGGGCGGAAATAAAAAAATTTACAAAAAGTAGCGTTATAGAATTATATAGAAAATTTTAAATTACAGTTATAGTTTTGGTAGAAAAAATATAGTTAGTTAATAGTGATTTTTATTTATTGTAAAATATTAAAAGTGTGAGGTAATGTGTGGGTCCCAATTATAAGGACAAAAGTGAGTTCATGGGTGTGGAGAAAATATGTGTTTGTCCTTAAAAATGTAGGAAAGTGTGAAGAATAATAAAATAATGTGTGGGGTCCTAAGGACAAAAATGAGGTTCATGGTGTGGATGCTCTATTGTGCTCACAACTAGGACCAGCCCTTGACATGGCAAGTGCGACGCAGGTCTAGGACCTAGCAAATTAGGGACCCCAAAAAAATCTTTTTTTAATACCTTATACATAAAAAGTCAAAACTAAAGAAATTAAAAAAGGAGAACAAAAGCAACACTGCAGCAGAAGAAGGAAGTCAAGGAACCGTGTAACACTGTTATCGCCCACCATCGATAGCAGCACTGCCTCTCCGTGACCCACTGATTATGTTTCCCGCCTTCCTCAGTTCTTCGTCTTTCCCTCATCCACACTGCCACTGGCTGTCTGGCTCACCGCTCACTCCTTAGGTTCATGAGATGTTCTAAGTTTTTTTATTTTTAATTTCTTTATTTTCACTTTTAATAAAAATAAAAATAATTCCTAAGTTTCTTTTACACTTCTAGTTTTGTTTTACTTTGGCTTTTGTTAAATGTTAATTAATTTTGCAAAAAATTAATTCTTCAATTGCACCTTAAATAGTTTTTTTTGTTGCAATTATGCAGTTATTTATCTCCCATATTTGCTTTTGATAAGTTCTTTTAGCTTTGTATTATGTCATTTTTAATTGATGTCTCTATCTCTCAATCCTCAATCCTCTAGGTGTTAATGTGTTATTGATCACTTTATAGTTTAATTGTTCTGTTTTCTAAGATGATGCCTAAAAAATATTTGTCTGGATGTGAAAAAAGAAAAAAGAAGAAAACTAGTAGAAAAGTCTAGGATTAATTATATTTTTGGTCCTTTATCTTATTTTCAAGGTTTATTTTGGTCCTTTATTATTTTTTTGAGTAATTTTGGTCATTTATTTTTTAGAAAGGATTCACTTTGGTCCCTCCGTTGAAAAAATGTTAGATTTCACCATAATATTCCGGAATATACCGTGGATGGGGTAAAATCTAACTTTTTTGTGATAGAAGGACCAAAATTATTAAAAAAATAATAAAGGACCAAAGTGAATTTTGAAAATAAGATAAAAGACCAAAAATGCAGATAAGCCAAAAGTCTATATATAAAATCACAAAGAGTGGCTCTTGATAAATTTGTTGCAAAATTAGGATTTTCTGCTGATTCTGAAAGGTTGGATGTAGGTAATTTTAAACAATCGAAGAAAGTGTTTTAAATGATCATCTATGTGTTATATTCAAGGTTGACACTTATAATTTATATGTTATCCCATCTCTTTAGCTTATTATACTCTTAATTGGTCACTATGTGGTAACTTACGTTGTTACTTATTTATTTTATCCTTAGAATTCATACAAGTCGTGGAAGATAGCCTACTTCTAGGTACCCATTTTTTTTGTTTTTGGGATAGTATCATGCTATTAAGTTATCTTGTTGGTTGCATTTAATGATCTAAACTTGTGAATATTGATAATATTTCATATTATAGAAAATGTAACTGAAATTCGAATCTTACATAATTCAAAATTTTTGATAAAAAGAGATCTCTTATTTTCATTTCGCCTAGGACCCTAAACATGTTAGGATCAGCCACCATACATGGTAGTAATTGTATTCTCTACCATTAATTTTGTAGATGGGGTGCAGAGGTGTCTGTGTCATACTGCCATGTAATACAAGAAGGATGTAAGATCCATGGAGAAGGTTTTGATAAATGCCAAAAGGTTTTGAACAAGCTACAAATGTGTTGATCAAGATCAAGCTCAACAAGCAACAACAAACATCAAGTGATAAAGAGAGAGCCAACTCATGAAGACTTAGTTTGGTAGTTTATGTTTTATTGTTTTATCTTTAGCCTCTCAAGTCTCTTAGTTTATGAGTTTGGGTAGAGTTATATAGAGGGTAGTGAATCTCTTTCATAGTCATGATTTTATCATATTTTGAGTATTCACTTTGCCTAAAATCAATAGGTGGCTTAAAGGTTTGAAAGAAAAGGTTTAGTTTTTGAGAAAACAAGTTTTAAGTGATTTTTAATCAAAATAATCGATTAACAGGTTTTGATAATCGATTAACAGTATATTATGAACTTATAATCGATTAACAACTTTTGATAATCGATTAACTTGGCTTTTACTCGATTAATTTTTTGCAGCCTTACGCACTTACTCGATTAAGGCATGGTTACTCGATTAGCCACTTTGTTACTCGAGTAACACGATTAGATATGGTTTTTAAAATGCGTTTTTCACTTCTCAAAAGCACTTTTAACCATTCCTAACTTTTGGGTATTCTATATAAACCTATTTCTAACCTTTGTGATCATATTCCATCATTTTGATATTCATTTTACAAAGAATCAAGCCACTCTATTCTCTCTCACTTTCTCAAGATCAAAGTTCTCATTTTTACATTCTTTGATCAAGAATCTTGAATCTCTCACGTTGATATTTTCATAGCTTTTGAAAGAGATTCATAGGATTGTTATTTTGTTTTCATTTGAGTTGTAATCATTGCAAAGAAGGCAAACACTCTACAACAAAGGAAGTCTTGAAGAAGTTATTCATCAAGCAAAGTTATTTGGAAGCCTTGGTGTGGCATATCATCAAGCACTTGGAATTCTTGTAGTGAAGCAAGCAAGTGGAATTCTTTGAAGAATCTCAAAGCATTGGAAGTCTTGTTGTGGGGTATCGGCAAGCAAGAGAAGAGGTTAGATTTGATATCAATAGGGTTACAAGGCAAGGGTGTGGTATCTCTTGTAGGCTAGCAAGAAGGGAGTCTTGTGAGGCATTTACTTGTAATTTGAGAAACTCTAATTCCTCATAGTGAAGAATCTCTCTTGGTTGAAGAGGGGACTGGAGTAGCTTTCAAGTGGATGAAAGTGAACCAGGATAAATCACTGTGTCGTATCTCTAAACTCTTAACTCTTTACAATTCTTGTTATTAATTGTGTTCTTGGTTGAAAACCTAGAAAAAGTGATTTTTCATAATTGATTGAATTGAATCTTAATTGTGCAAAATTGATTTGGGGAAAATCATTTTCATAACCTAGGTAATCAATAAGAATATTGGTGTTAATCAATTCCGCTTTATCTCTGATCATATGTGTTAATTGATTGATTTTCGTATTTGATTGAAAAGTGATTTTTCAATTTTAACATTGATTAATCGAGTAATTGGTTTCATTAATCGATTAGTTTGAATTGATCATTCGGCATTAATCGATTAGTTGACTTGTTAATCGATTAATAGAAGAAAATTTCAAGAAAATAATTTGTTTTAATCGTTTTGATTTGTTTCTTGCGAAAATCTTTCAAGGTTTCTCTAACACCTATTCAACCCCCCCTTCTAGGTGTTCTCCTAGTGTTTCCTAGTTGTTTCAACCACCGATTGTAGGTTCTAACAAAGGAGTTGAGGATGGAGGAGTTGTTATGCAGGAAGAAGGGGGTCATGGCTACGTTGTGAGGATGGATGTATTGTGATTTGCAAAGAGGATAAAGAAGTGAATAATTTGAAGTGGGGATGAAGGATTTATTGTATGTGTGGTGTGTGTAATGACTAGGGGTGTAAGTGATCCGGTTCGAGACTGCGAGATCGCTCGGACCGGACCGAAAAATGCAGTCTGGTCCGGTTTCACGATCCGGTCTGGTCCCAAAAAGTTCAGACCATTCTTGAACGGTCCGGTCCACGATCCCAGATATTCTTAAACCGCTGGGACCGCACTGGACCGGACCGATAGGTTAATAATTAAAAAAAAAAACCTACAGATATTAAAAAAAGAACCTACAGATTAGTTGGACGGTTAAATTAAACCCAAATGTATGTATACCACATATTCCCTCCAATTAGACAAATGATTCTTTTATGGATGGCCGGTGATTGGCCCAACACCAAATTGTGTCCTTCTTCAATCTTGGCATGTAGTGCAACTGCTCTGATCCATGGCTTAAGCACTACTACTCTATATTGTGTATATGTGGACTTGGCATATCCATATTCACAAGATTACATAGAGATGGCTGAGACTGAGAGGGTCAACTTGTCTGTATGTATGTTGAATACAGTACGTATGTTAAAGAAAAGCAAAATAGACCGGATTGGACCGGACCATACTAAATTGAGCGGTCCGGTCCGTAATATGACTCACAGACCGGACCGTTACACCCCTAATAATGACTATGTTGTTGACATACTTGATTAGAGAGAAAGAGAAGGTTAAAATTATTTTTTTAGCTTATAAAAATTTGCCATGAGAAAAGTATAAGGTGAGATGATGAAAGATACTTCTGATTTTTTTTAGTTGTCGTGTTCTGCTAACTCAATTTTGTTTGAGAATAGCCTAAAGATAAGAAGTTTTAGATTTGACTACCAATATTTCATTTTTTTGCCCTATTAATCCGTGGAAAATACTAAAATACCCTCATTTAAATTATTTTTGGATTTCGGGGTGCCAGAATAAAGTATGCATTCCAATTCGCATCTATCTATCAAAAATATGTTCTAACTCATCAATGCAAAATTTTACACTTTCAACAAATAAGTGCTAGAAATGCAAATTTTTGCCGCACTCAAATTATTTATTCTTGACTCTGGAGGAGTGTAGAAGCTAAAGATTAAAAGCTTACAAAAAGTTTCTATCTTTCATTCCCTTTAAGAAGCAAAATTTTATTCCTCCAAACAACATTTTTTTCCAAAATAATCATAAAAAGTAAATCAAAATGCATAATATTGAAAGGGGTTTTCAAATGATATCTTTAAGCCATAAAAATATAAAGGAGAGAAAGCAAAAAAAGGAAATTATCACGTGATCTTTCAAAAAAAAAATATGAAACTTACCATTTTTATCAAGTGTTTGACTTCTATCTGATATTGGTTTTATCTTTCAAAATGTTTCTTTCGTGACTTTAAGCTCGAAAAACATTTTTCTATGGAAAAATTCTATTTTCTAAACATGTTTGTCGAAAATATAAAAATTTGTACCTCAAATACAAATGAGTCGAAACATAATTATGATAAATATGAGTTTGAAAATATTTTTTATTAATTTTATGACACCCCAAATTCGAAAATTATTTCAAGCTGAGAGTGTTTGATATTTTTCACAAATTAATAAGGATAAAAAATAAATCATGGAGGCCAAAAACCAAAACTTAGACGAGTAGGGCTTTTGTCATTCCACTTGTGGTTAGAGGCACCCCACTTATTTTATTATTTTCAATTTTATCATTTTTTTACTTAACGTTGGGGTCATGAGGTATATATCACTATCGAAAAAAAGGTTTCGGTCGTGAGATACCAAAACAAAATGCATTTTTAACCAATCCAAAATTTGCAATCTTTCCTTGCATGTCATCACCCAATAGTATGTATTAATATTAGGCCCTTTGATCCAACTCCTTGTTAATTAGGGAGTGAGAATTAATCTTTTTTTTTTATTAATGAGATTAAGTGAACAATATAAATAATATGACAACAAGTCTTAACCCAAAACCTTAAAGGCTTTAGGTCCATAGGTCTTTCTACTTATATTTTGTTTAACTTACTATGTTCTAGTCAATGTGAAACTAGTTTATTTTATCTCTCTCAACAGTATGTTTGATCGTTTTAAGTCTTTGTGAATGAAGCTTTGTTGAGTTAAGTTGTTCAAGTATTCCACTCCTCGTGCTACATCCAAAGCGACCATTGCCCATTGTTTCCATGTCAAAGGAGCATAACCAAGTTCACGCCATTCAAATAGATGTTGTTCGTGCCTAACTTTAGAAAGAACAACAATCCCATCTTGAAACTCAATCAATATTCCTTTGACACTCATTGCAACAGATTCCATCCTCTTCACTGACGTTATTTGTTTCTTCTCGAAGAACTTCACTAAACTCATTCAACTCTTTGGTCCCCAAACCTTCCTCTGCCTAAAATTTTATCAACAGTGAAGTTATTTGTTACTTATCGAAGAAATTGGATTGAAATCGCATCATTTCCAAGCTAAAAACTATTGTCGCTCCGATCACCACCATTAAGCAAAACATTCTCTCCAGTGTCTCAACAAGAGAAACAAATGTTTGGAAACAATGGTAAATCAAAGGTATATCTCACTATCGAAAAAAGGTTTCGGTCGTGAGATACCAAAACAAAATGCATTTTTAACCAATCCAAAATCTGCAATTTTTCCTTGCATGTCATCACCCAATGTATGTATTAATATTAGGTCCTTTGATCCAAGTCCTTGTTAATTAGGGAGTGAGAATTAATCCTTTTTTTTATTAATGAGATTAAGTGAACAATATAAATAATATGACAACATGTCTTAACCCAAAACCTTAAAGGCTTTAGGTCCATAGGTCTTTCTATTTATATTTTGTTTAACTTACTATGTTCTAGTCAATGTGAAACTAGTTTATTTTATCTCTATTAGCATTATGTTTGATCGTTTTAAGTCTTTGTGAATGAAGCTTTGCTGAGTTAAGCTGTGCAAGTATTCCACTCCTCGTGCTACATCCAAAGCGACCACTACCCATTGTTTCCATGTCAAAGGAGCATAACCAAGTTCACGCCATTCAAATAGATGTTGTCCGTGCCTAACTTTAGAAAGAACAACAATCCCATCTTGAAACTCAATCAATATTCCTTTGACACTCATTGCAACAGATTCCATCCTCTTCACTAAAGTTATTTGTTTCTTCTCGAAGAACTTCACTAAACTCATTCAACCCTTTGGTCCCCAAACCCTCCTCTGCCTAAAATTTTATCAACAGTGAAGTTATTTGTTACTTATCAAAGAACTTGGATTGAAATCGCATCATTTCCAAGCTAAAAACCATTGTCACTCGGATCACCACCATTAAGCAAGACATTCTCTCCAGTGTCTCAACAAGAGAGACAAATGTTTGGAAACAATGGTAAATCAAAGGTGAATGTTGCTTATTTAGAAAACGATAAAAATATTAATGCACAATTTGCAAAGGCAATAAATTACTCTAATAAGAAGAATAAAATGAGAAAATGAAGATAATCCAAGAGAAAAAGAGGTTTCAATGATATCATATATTAAATTACCTCACACACATTAAATTTACATAAAAAAATCTTGCAAAATGTGTTGTGTATATAAAGAATGATTCTTAGTTTTTGTATATTTTACCGTACTAGTACTTTATCTAAACCCTGATGCCGTGATCATCTCTAAATAATCAATGATAACAAAAAAGAAAGACTATAAGCAAACACATATCAATTGAATTGCATTACCCGTGAAGCAAATCTCAGCAATCTATCTAAAGCATGAGGTGTGAACTTTCTTGCAAACAAATGACAAATATTTGTGGTCTTTCCATTATACCTACACGTGCTTCCATGCCTTAGCCTCTCCAAAAAACCAATAGTTACATCGTTTCTCATATACCTTGATGGATGAGATCCACCCTTTGACCAATCAACCCATGTCAAAGTTCTATTTGAATTCCTCTCCCAAAATTTGATGCTAACCAATGTCGGCAAATAATGTTCATCACCATAACATCCATTCCTACAATACTTCTTGAACAACGGGAAGTACTTTTGGTCAGAGACTATTTCAATTGCAAGAGCACGGTCTATTTGGAACCATTGGGAGCCTTTCCTCCATTGAGAAAGCATAACAAATGGTTTCATGTTAGGGTTATACCTACCACGACCCACTTTCCCCGGAAAATCATAGGCTTCCACAAAGGTTTTGGATGAGTTCATCAAGTAATTATAGATGGTTGAGAAATTGAACAAAGGAATGCATGACTCTGAGAGCAGAACAAATCGTTGATTGGAGAAGTCAAGTAGTGCATTTGCTAGTAAACGTCTCTCTGCCCCTATCATGTTGAAGTCTCCCCACCTTACCTCCTGCATCATGTTACCAAAAAATTCATAGTTAAGAGCTCAGTATAAGTTAGGAAAAATTAAATAATATTTTAAATTTGATCAAATATCATTTATAATTATGTACGGTCCATGTGTCATGTTTTTATTGTACTTAGCAGAATATACCATCAGGCACTACGTACAAAAGCATTCAATTTAACATTAAATGTATCTGAACCAGTATGAGCTATAAGTTAAAAATACATTAAAATTTTGTTGTTTCCCAAAAATGGGTTTAACGTTTAGGAAGATAAGTCAAGACATGACGAAGAACATGATAAAATAGGATAAACTATGATAATATGATATATGAAGTGCATATCGGATAATAACGTGGCATTTTGGGAGCTACATGTAAATGACAAACTTATTCTTTTGTTAATAAAAGTACATATAATCTATAATATATAATTACGGCCTCGATGTGGTGTTGAGGTTGAGGGTGGCAGTTAGGATAGGGTGGCAGATGTGGTGGTGACGACACCAATGATGTTGTTGATTTGGTGGTAAGTAAGGGGCAAGGTGTGTGTGGGAGGGCAGGAGCTATGGTGGTGGTGATGATAGTAAGTTTGTGGCTTTGGTTGGATAATGGTTCAACAATAACAACATTATATGATGGTGATGAGGTGATGACGATAATAACGATGTGGTGGGGATCTTTTTGACAACAATAGTGGTGGTAGTAGGAGAGCATATGCGGTGATTGTGATAGTGACAATGATAACGGTGGTGATGAGGTGGTGACGTTGGTGGTTGGAATTATGGTTAGGGTGGTGTCGATGGCAGTATTGTGGTGGGATAGGAGTCATGGCAACGCTAGTGGTGGTAATGGTGGCATGGTGACAATGGGTGGGAGTGTGGACCTGTGGGGGTGATGGTGATGGTGACGATAGTAGTGATGACAAACGGCTGTGTGGTGATAGTGGAATGGTGATGATGGTAAGGGTGGTGTGGGTGTGATGGTAACAGTGTCGATGACAGAGTAATAACAGTGTGATGGTGGTGGTGTGGGGTTGCGCCAATGGTGCATGAGTGTGAAGGTAAGACCAAAAAAATAATTCATTATTGCATCATGATCATTTTATCTCAACTTTCTTATAGAATAGAAAATAGATTAGGTGAACAATATAAGATAAGCCGATATGATAACCCTATCCTACCATACTAATGGTTAGAGCTATCAATTCGGGTTGGCCCGACCCATTGCGGGACACTGGTTTTTTCGGGTTGGATTGGGCTGGCCCATGAGCCAATAATTTTTTATTTTCCGATAAAAAAAATCAATCATAAGCAAATTAAAATTTCATAACATTTTTTTTATTAGGATGTTATTATTAATCATGAAAATAATAAATGAAAAAGTAAAAAGGCTCTAACTCACCTTAATTTTATTATTATCCAATCTTATTCTATAACAAAATATTTTAACATATAAAAAAAATTAAGTCTGGGCCAAATGGGTCGGCCTAGCCCATATCGAGCTGGACTGGTCTGAGCCAAAAAACTTCGGACTAGAATTTTCCCTAGCCCGACCTATGCTTATGTCGGGTTAAATGGGTCAGCCCATCGGGCTTCGTCGGGCTTGGCCCATTTTGACAACTCTACTGTTGGCTCATCAAACAATGAATTACGACATGATAAGATAATCATGACTCTCTTATCCTCACTATCAAATGGATCATAAAGGGCATACCTTACTCAATAAATGGAAACTAATAGACTTTTGAAGTGTGTCTTATCGAGTCTTTTCTATATAGATGATAAAAATTGAATCTATTTTTTAATATGTCTAAAGAACTCAACTATGATTTTTTTTTTTTTACAGTAATAAACTTTGTTGGAATTTTTTAGGAAGATGCATTTGAATATGTTGATGATTAAATGGTGTTTTAAAATATGATGTAATAGGTATTGTAGCTGGGTTATTGGGCTCATGTTCAAATCCAGCAACTTTTAGTCAACAAACCCCACACTTTAGGTTCATTGTTAATCCCCAAACCCCGTTTTTTCCGATGGGGTTCTATCAGAATATTTTCCGATACCCCCGAGTCGGAAAAAAGCATTTTTCGACTTTAAAACCTCGTTTTTAATAAACGAGCATTCGGAAAGATAAAAAAGCATTTTCCGACTTTAAAACCTCGTTTTTAATAAACGAGCATTCGGAAAGATGCACTTTTTCGACTCGGGGGTATCGGAAAATATTCCGATAAAACCCCATCCGAAAAAAACGGGGTTTGGAACCTAAAGAGTGAGATTTGTAGATTACTACTACTCTATTTTTTTTAAGGTCAAATCCAACAACTTATGAACGTGCCTAATTAGAGGCCTGAGTCTAAAGTTGGAGATACGTGGTAGATTAATTAACTAGCTTACAATAGTTAATAACAATAGGAAGATTTATTTTATTGCCATAGATATCATATTCATATATGTTAAAAGAATTTTAAAATTAGTATTTGTTTGAAACATAAAATAAAAAGGCAAGAAGACGCTTTATGTGTTGCTTGTTCGGCTTAACTGCTGCATGTGACACACAAAGTATGAAGAAAGGAATTATGAAAAGTTTAATGAGGATGTATAAAAGTTTGGAAATGGAGAAGAATAATTCTCTTGGAGCTGCAAAAAAAAGAGTGGAATCAAAGAAAAGTATTGAACAGCTCTACCCTGGAAGCAACCAACAAGAGTAAAAGGAAAATTTGGACATGCCATAGATTCTGAGATCCTAGCTAGTAACTCAGTTTTTCTTTACTCCTTCGACAGTATTTTAGTCACCGACTACAAGTTTGAAAATTGATTTTGAAAATTGGAAATTCTCACCTTAAAAAAAGCGTAATTCAAATCCTTTCCCGAAAAGGTAAATGGATATAATCCCAAAGCATATTCAAAAGAGGAATTAAGAATGCGTCCAAAATGTAATTTTTTTTATCGATGTATTATTTATCATTTATATATTCATGATTATTAACTTTATAGTATACGAAATGAATGGTGGATAGTGAATTGATAATATAAAAAACTTTATATTATCAGTTCAAATTTATTAAATCCTATACAAACTACTAGTAATTGGGAATTATTACTTTTATTCATTTAAAAAAAAAAGGATTTCAACTTATAAAATCAAGTTACAAATTGGCCTATAAGTAAAGTGATGTGTGAGCCAATTTGTAAATGATATCATCTTATATATCATACTTTTACAAATTGGCCTACCCTAAGTAAATTTACAAATTTACTTTTTTAAAAGTATGATATGTAAGCCAATTTGTAAATTATATCATCTTATATATCATACTTTTAAAAAATAAAATAACATAAAAAACTTAGGGTGATAGTTTAGGAAAGCTGATCGTAAATGATATCATCTTATATATCATTTTTTTCTTAATTTAAAAAAATGATAGTAAATGATTGATTGTGTAAGATATATTTTATTTTTTTTATATTATAAGATGGTTTGTAGGTTTATTTTGTACACTACTGTATCATTTTTCATCTAATTAATGTTTAGAATTCTATTGAATATACTCTCTATTTTTTTTTTTTTGGTGTGCTAGTCTCTATTTTTCTTAAGGGAATATACTCTCTATTCTGCAACCAATAAAATCTTCGCAACACGTATCATGTTCCAAGGGGAAAATAATTACAATCCCTTCAATTTCTGGTCGAATCCTAATTTCCCAAGCAATTCTATCTCAAGTGTTGACCACGAATACGCCCCAAAATTAAGGTCGTTACGATGTTACATTCCAGAAAATTCATAATAATGTGTTCAACTCTAATTGGATGAAACTCTCTAACAAAAAAAATTGGATGATCAGGTTTATGCAGACAGGCGTGGCCCAGGTTTTCAGTCTTTTCGTATTCTTATTGAATAAAGAAAAGAAAAGAAAAGGACTATATCTACATGTTAATAATAGAAAGTTAAAAAAATATATCATGAAGCATTCCAATAATACAGCCGCCTGTGGGGGTTTATTCCGTGACTCCACTGGTAAGTTTATCTCTGGCTTTCATTGTTTCCTTGGTTCCTGCTCTTCTCTTCTGGCTGAGTGTTGGGGTCTTCTTTTGGGCATTAAACATGCGTTATCCATGGGCTTTGCCCGTTTGGAAATTGAGCTAGATTCTCTTGTTACGGTCGACATGGTTAGGGGCTGTTATAAGCCGAATCATCATTGCTCTGCTATTATAATTGAGATCAAGAGACTTCTGCATCAATTCTCATATTTTAGTATTCGTCATGTGTACCGCGAGGCGAACCGTGGAGCTGATTTTTTAGCTAATGTAGGTCATTTAGGCTCTCATGATATTACTGTTATTTCTGACATTCCTCCTACTTTATTTTGTATTATTTGTGAGAATGCTTATGTGATTGCTTTCCCTCGTAGTGTTATGTAATCTGTTTCTGGGCTAGTGCCCCGTTTGATTATCAAAAAAAAAAAATATATATCATATCATTGAAGAATAAATTATAAAATTTTAAGGACGTTGGTAAGACACTTGTTAAAATGATTATAATGGATTTTGCTATACATTATTATATTTAGGATAATACTCATAAAACCTAAAGATGTTAACTTAACATTAAAAAATTATAAATATGACTCTTAATATTTTAAATACATAATTTTTTAGGTTTACTGTATACTTTTAACTTTTTACACATTGTACTATTAAAAACAATATATAGCAAACCACCATTATAATTAAAAAAAAATCATAAAAGCACATTAATTGCTTAATTTTTTAAACCAAAAATTATACAATAACATTTCATTACCTTTGACTCATTACCAAATACCCTTGAACAAAGGAAGTATTTGGAAGTGCTTGTTAGCATTTGCAATCTTTAAAATACAGTTGCTAACAAGTAGTTGGGTACCAATATATATCACTTAGTTGAAGGACGCATGAACATTCATTGTATAGATATTGAATCTTGATAAAGAAAGTCAAAACTTATTATTGGATCCGAAATTAGGAAAATGGAAAAGTATTCGGAATATGGATGGATATTAGTCCTAGTGTTAATAAGGCGTCCATTGAGGCGCACCTCGTGTTTGACATGAAAGTCAAAGTCAATTTCAAAGTTTCTATGCACGGTCTAGGGATGGCAATGGGTTTGGAAACCGGACTCGGATCGTTCATAAATTATTGGATCCGGACCCGTGCGGATACCCGCTGTATAATGGGTAGGCGGATCTTCGAGTACGATTTTACGGTACTCATTAGAAAAAATATTTTTTAAATTAATTTCTATGTTTTTTTGGATAGACCATCCAAGAGATCTTTAATACATCATTATATACTTTACTTAATATTAATTTCTACCACCATTAAATACTCGCAAACATAAAAGAAATTCTCTCGACAAAGACAAACATACTAAAATTTATATATATATATATATATATATATATATATATATATATATATATATAATGCATATATGTAAATATGAACGGGTTTGAGTACCCACGGGTCTACATATCTCAGACCCAAACCCGTTCAAAGCGGGTGCCCAGATGGGTCCATTCTTTGGATCCACGCGTCTCTTTTTTGGACTCAGACCCGGACCCGTTGCAGATATTACCCGCGGCTCCGGGTCCAATTGTCATCCCTAACACGGTCTCATAATCCTAAAGGTGAACAGAAATGAAAAATAACAATATTGATTATCTCCCATCATAATTTTTTGGTTTGTTGTTAAGGCAAAGTTAATTAGTAGCATAACTTTGGCACTTTGAGTATGTTAGCATAAAACCAAAGCCAATTCTTATTATGCTGGAAGGGTATCCATAACCCACAGAGATAGACTAAATGACTCATTTATCTTGAGGTAAAGAATGCATTTTTCATGCACACAGCATACAAAAATCGAATCTTTGACATCATAACAAAGGAACTCAATTATTTATGTGCGGACTATGTTGGCCTTATCGGTAGAAAAGGAAAGCTAATTAATACTTAATACTGTAGTGTCATGAACCATTATAGATTGAATCAAATGAACATATGAATTAAAAAAATGCAAGGCATTGGCAATTGCAAAATATTTTAATTTGATGAAGTTATCATATATACTAACCTTGCTTGGGATTCTGCGGCCATGGAACACAGAACTTTGAGGCACTGTTTCATTGAAATGAGGATTGGAGTGGACATAGATAGAATACAACCCTTCATGTCCCTTGAAGAATCTTTCCCAAAGAGGAGCCAAAAGCACAGGCCCTTTTGTCAAGAACATAAATGCAACCTTTGGGGTGTGTTTGAATGGGATTTCCTTAATCCTAGGAACCATAGAAGCTCTCCACAACAACTCTTTCTCACTCATATCATGCATAGCCTTGTGATGATGCTTCAAGAACCCATCTCTTTTTAAGGAAATAGCTTTTGTGTGATTATTATTTGATGATGATGATGATGATGTTGTGATATTATTATTGGAGGTTGGTGAGATGGCAGGGATTGGGAACAGAACTTGTTGGATTTGGAAGTTAAGGGACAAGTTTTTGAGATAGAAAGTGAGGGTGATCCCAATTATCAAACCAAAGCCAAAGATTAGGACATGTGAGAAGAAGTTAAATAGATGGTAGTGTTGAGCACTCCAGAACCTGAGATATGAGGGTGGTGATGATGAAGCAGGGGAGTGTTCTTTCTGTTTGTTATTATTCTTCATGTTCATGGTGATCATCATGACAAGCAAAGAAAATTACAAGAATATGTGTTGCAGAGAAAATTGGGAAGCAGATTAATATTACAGAATGTTGTTTGGTTGGTAATAAGCATCCATAAAAGTTGACACAAACTAGGGGGAAAACAAAGATGCTAATATTCCATACTCCCTCCGGTATTCTATGCCACACCTTTTTGGGATTTTTCATACTCATTCATAAAATTACTTTATGTAACAATAAAAATGTGAAAATTTGATATATATCATTTTTTTAATTATTTGTATAATTATTATTTGAACTATAGTAAGTATTGAATAAATAAAGGTGTTGGTGAAAAAAGTAATTAAATAATCTTGAAAATTGAAACGAAATCTTATAAATAGAACCGAAATAAAAATATCAAAAGAGTATTGTATAAGACCAAAGGAAGTATTTGTTTATAGTTGGTTAATATTATTATGATTTTTCTAACATATGGGATAAACTAATCTTAAAAAATAAGTTACTACCTTTGTCCTTGTACTCACGGTTGTCAAATTCGAGAGTCTATGTAGACTCATTTTGCCTAGGTAAACTCGAATCGTAAACTCGTTTCGCAAATTTGTACGAGTTTACCTAAAAAAATTACATCTTGATTGTAATAACCTGTGACCTATTAATAATCAATATTCATAATTTCAAACTTAACATAATAACAAAATATGATAAGATATTATTCGTTGATACTAATAAGTAATATAAGATAATTTATCCATCAATATTCAAACTTCAAATTCAAAACATAATAAAATAACATATCTGGTGTAATTTTAATTCCAAAGTCAACATAATAATGCTTAAAAAAATAAAGGAAAATTATTATCAATTTCTAAGCAAGTGTTCTTTAATCAAAGTAACACTTAAAAACACTAATAAATTAAATGAGTTATGATTTATGAACAACGCTAAAAAAGTAACACTGAAAATTTAAAAGCGGATAATGCATTTATGCTTAAAAGTTAAAACTTAAAATGATTTCTATAAAGCCACTCATCTTTTCATAAAAGTCATAACTCATAGTCAAGCATTCATCATATTATCATACCAGTTTAACGAAGAAGAAAACAGGGAAAACAAAAATAAAGAAATAAAGGGAGAAAGTCAGTAAACAATTACCAAATAAAGGGAGAAAGTTAGAAAGGTGCGGGGTGTGGAGTGTAGGGTGTGGAGTGGGCAGGTGTGCGGTAGAAGGAGAAGAACTGAAGATTGAAGAAGCTTTTGAATGAGAAGGAGAAGAGAAGACTGATTTAAAGGTTTTTTTTACCCCAAAAGCGCAACAAATAGGATAAAATTGACCTAGAAGATTTTTTTTTTAAAAAAAAGTTGAAAAACGATGCTGGATTGGACTTTTAGGGTTCAAGAATGCTAACTCGCTAACTCAGCCATAAACTCGCGAGTTTACACGAGTGTACCAGTATCCACTCGAGTCCACCCGAGTCACTTCACTTCGAGTTTCCATTAGTTTCAACTTTCAACTCATTTTTCATTGATAGATTAGTAGATTCGTAAGTTTCTAAGTATTAACGCTAGTTTTTGACAACCATACTTATACTCCCTCCATCCTTATACATAGCACCTTTTGGAAGATTTCACAGTCATAAAGAAAAATTATTAATTTAGTTAATTGTATTGAAAATGTGAACTTTTGACATGTATTTTCAAAATTACACCTATTAATATTATTGAGAATTTAAAAAGTGTTAAATAAATATGAATGTTTGGGAAAAAAAGTAATTAATGATCATTGAAAATTGGTATAAGGTCTTATAAATATGGACAAAATAAAAGTGTTAAAAAGGTCTTATATTTAGGGACAGAGATAGTATATAAAACCCCTTTGAGATTTTTATTTTGTCCCTGTTGATAAGGTCATATACCAATTTTTAATAACAATTAATTATTTCTTTTCACAAACACTCTTATTTAAACACTTTTTAAATTTTCAATACTATTAATATGGATAGTTTTGAAAATATATATCAAATATTCACATTTCCAATACCATTAACTAAATTAATCCATTTACAAGGAATCCTAATTTGAGGAGAGAGAGGCTCGGCCTTCTCTCTTCCTCAGTCTTCTTCTCTTCTCAGTTTTCCTCTCTTTTGTGATAGCGGTAGAAGGGGAGGGAGAATCTAGTCTTTTGTGATAGCGGTAGAAGGGGAGGGAGAGTCCCCTTCCTTTGGTTGGTGTGTGAGTTTTTTTCTCTCCCAGTTATATCTGGGTTAAATAAATAAATCTTGTCTTTGTGCAAGTGGTGTGGTTTTTCTTGTCCCAGTTTCATCTGGGTTTTGTTTTTGTGTGTTTGTGTGTGGGAAGGTTTTTTGTTTGTCCGGATCTGATGACCTTCCTATCTTCTCCAATAACTAGAAGACTGATATTCGGGACATCTTTTCCCTTCCAGATCTCTGTCTTCTCCTCTGTCCAGTGGCTCTACCTCCTCAGATCTGAGATTCTTTGTCGCCGAACTGTGCTTACTTCCGGCATTGATGAGATAGTTATCTTGAAAACAAAGGCTGTTGAATCTCTTGTTAGAGTTCGAAGCTGGATGTTGATGATGATCCTGATCCACAGGGACTTTGCTGTTATGGCTGAGTATCTAGTCTTTTTTAGCAATCTTTATTGTATGGAAAATATGTGTTTTGTTATTGTCCTGTTGGATCTACTTGTACTATTTTTTGTTATGGAATGAATTACATATTTTCCTTTAAAAAAAAAAACTAATTTAATCAACTTTCTTAATAGACGTAAAATATACTAAAAGGTCTTTTTTATATATATATATATATATATATGTATATATATATATACACACGGAACGAGTAATATGAAAAGATGATAAATTATT
Organism: Crotalaria pallida; assembly: GCA_037953625.1. NCBI lineage: Eukaryota > Viridiplantae > Streptophyta > Magnoliopsida > Fabales > Fabaceae > Crotalaria > Crotalaria pallida. The sequence continues at coordinate 98,314,119 of CM075655.1, forward strand.
TAACGAATCAATAAATGATTCTAATTTCTTAACCTTAGTCATGAGGTTAAGCAATCCATCTTTTTATACCCAAAATCGAGATACTTCCTCCTTCTATAGATATAAAATATTTTTGAGATTTTTATTTTGTCCCTATTTATAAGACCTTTTACTAATTTTCAATGATCATTAATTACTTTTTTCTACAAACATCCCTATTTATTTAATTTTCAATGCCAAATCAACATACACACACATGTGCAAGTATTGCATATTATCGGTATAATGACGTGGATGATATGGACCCGCAGAAGCAAAAGAGCCAAAGCCCAATTCGCACACATTTGGGTTGGGCTTTGGCCCTTTTGCTCCTACAAGTCCGGATCATCCATGTTATCCTACTGGTGTCACGCGGTACTTGTACATGTGTATGTCAATGTGGCGTTTCATTAGTCACGTTAGCAGTTAACGAATTTTTTCTAACGACAGAGACTAAAACCAAATTTTTAAAACAATTAATAAGGATGAGTCAAGGTCAAAAAAACTTTCGGGGACCAAAATCAAAACACTCTCAACTTTCAGGGACTAAAGACATAAATAAGCCTAATAATTAAAAGGTTTAAATATTAAGATGATCCTATAAATATTGACTCATTTAAAATTGGTCATTAAAAAAAAAGGATTTACTCCATCCATTTATAAAATGTTATGGTTTTGATTCCTTCCGTTAAATTTAGGTCCTCATAATTATGTTGGTATTTTGTTTTGGTCCCTCTGTTATTTGATTTGATAGGTTTTGGTCCTTCTATTACTATCAAGATTTTTGAAATAGTTCTCTTACATAATGAAAGTTGTCTTTTTACCATTGAGCTAGAATTAATTCAAGAATATTATCCTTAATTGTTCATAGAATGTAATACATTACGTTTTTGGTGTTTTACATCCACATTTAACAAGGGGGACCAAACCTTTTTTTTTTTTTTTGCAATGACCAATTTCAAAGGAGCTAGTCAATATTAATAGGGACCATTCGAGTATTTAAGCGAAATTAAAAATATGTACTTTGTCTCCTTATCTGGTCTTTAATATAAGATTTTTTTTTGGAAAAATTCATGTTCATTAAGAAAGTTAATTAATTTTAAGATTTAAGGTTGAGGTTAAGAGGCTTTATAAAACATATTTACATTGAAAACTTAAATATTTAAATATTTAAGACTTTTAACTTAATAAACTTATCTTTCCAATTTTTTTCTATATTTTAACCCAGCAAACCCTTAATTTTATTAGTGACATTGGAAATGTGAAAATCACGTCAATTAAGAAAAATGATTAATTTTGTAAATGACATTATAAATGCGAAAAATTGATATACTTTTTCAAAATTATTCGTATAATAATTATTATTGAAATTCTAAAAAATATTGAGTAAATAAAGGCGTTTGAAAAAAAATATATTAAATGTTATGAAAAATTGAAACAGAATATTATTATAAATAAAAAAATTAAAAAAAAGTTATATATATGACTAGAGGAAGTATTTCCTATCATAGCTCTGCTCATCCCAAACATAATGCCTCTTATATATTATAGCTTTTTACTATCTTGTTCTATCCTTGTTCCCGAGGTTAATACCTCAAAGATAATGCATTGAGGTAAATCTTGGATAAACCTCAAGGGTTACTCTCATCTCTCATGAATAGTGGGATTAGCCTTATAGAACAAAGAATAGCTAGCAGGGAGTAGGACGAAGCACAAAATCATGTACACCTAAACTACCTAAACCATTAGCAGTTGGACGAAGGGACAAACGACATATTCCTTGGGACAAGTGGCAAAAAAAGGACTGGAGAGGCAATCAAGGTAGAGACACATACCTGACCTGATTTCCTACTATATAGGGGTGATCACTCATTTCATTTAGGTTATTAATTCATAATATATTAGCTTTAGTACACGCAAACATACTTGATTCTTGCATGTGATCTGAGTAGCTGGGCTACCTTATTGGCTGGTCCAGATCCTTAGAATCCACAACAATTTGGAGGAGACCTCTCTCCTTCGTCATTATTAATACCTACAGTCACCTCGAGGATTTTGTTGGAACAATTGGTGCCCATCATATGCCCAAGGTAAAATGTTTCCGCAACCACCATCACCAACTAAACATGGTTAACACGAAGAGGACCAAATATAGACAGAAGGAGAATCTAAGCGTACAATTATCCAAAATTTTGGACAGTGGTGGTGTTCGGAGGTTGAGAGATCCAAATGGAAAACGATAAAAATTGGTCAGAGGACGAACAAAATCAAGAGGACTATCAAGGGGATGGAAGCACGAATCTCGAAAGACCTCTAGTGGGAGGACGAGCATCCCAACTACAAGAAAAGAAAACCCGTCAATATCACCCATTCTCTTAGATCCATCTTGAGGGCTAAAGAGCAATGATTGAGAGACTTACGTAAAGAAACATACTCATAAGCTTTCACATTAGAATCTTGACATTTATCATTTAAGTTTTTTTATTTAATTTTTTTTAACTTAAAAATAACAAGTGTGTCATGGATCGGTACCACAGATCAATAAGAACCGATATCACGGACCTACAAGCATCAATCCGGTATACCGGCAATCCGACATCAATAGCCTTCAGTGAGTAACCGACGTAACGGTTCATCATTATGCTGCTAATCATGACATTCATGGAGCCGTTACTCTTCGGCCTTAATGTCTATCATGACTCATTCATTATAATGTCTCCTTCCAACCACCCTATATATATAGGTAGTGGCCAAGGTATGACCACACTCTCATCTACCTCATTTCACACGGCACACACATCATCCCAAATATACCAACTCGGTGGCGGAGTTCTTTAACCAAGAACCCGTCATCATCGTCGTACATCAACAAACCAGTTTACCGGTACATGTAGGATAACACCCCACAACATTGACGACCACAGTGGGAGCGGCAAACTAATTCCCACCACCTTTTCATCAACAATTCAAAGCCCTTAATATAACCGATTGTCCATGTCTATTTTGTGCAAAATTTGTTTCAATTCTATGATTTGTATTACGTGAGGATTTAAACAAAAATCCCCTAATATATATCACAAATTCACAATAGGATTGGACCAACAAAGAGTGCAAAACATGCTCATATGAGAACAGAGATAAAAAAAATGGGTGCTACTAAGTCATGTTCAACAAAATGCAAATCACAATAATTACAGAAGGCATCAATTACAACAAGACTTCCTTAGACAGAGACCAGCGATTCCAGTGTCACCGATGAACCGAAAAACCTACACCGCAAACAACAAAGCCTGCACCATCTTGTCTTTGTTCAAGGTCCTTTCTGCTTTGTCATTATCCGCGACGCTCTTGGAGTGCCTTTGTCCACTCTGTTCCGGTAATACACTCCCTGCTGTGGACGGTTTTAGATACCAAGAGTCACTGTGACGGCGTCGTCACTGACATGATGAGAAGCGGGGTGAATCGCGGCCTATGATGTCTGATGGTGACCGGTTCAAGCATCACACCTCCTACCATGGTCAAATGGGCGCCACCACCCCTTGTTATCTGTCGACCTACATCCAGAGTTATTGTGGAAGAAGACTAGGGGTTACCCATCTACTTTCAGCAACAAAAGGAAAGGAAATTGCTTTTCAGCCCCATTATCGACTTTTTGGCCCCCATTTCAAATTTTTATGGACCAAAATACCCTTAAGCGTATTAACATTTCCGGTTCTATGAAACCGGAAAAGTGTTTCCGGTTTTACTAAACCGAAATCAATTTAAACATTATTCCGGTTTTGTTGAACCGAAAATTGGATTCCGACTTTGCAGTATCAGAAATATATAATTATTTCCGGTACTGCCAAACCGGAAATACATAAGTTCCAACTTAGGTTCTTTTTCTCCTCATGACAAAAATGAGAAAACTTGAGCAACATCCTAATACACTACACCAGCATGTGCATCCTGTCAATAAATCAATATGGCCTTAAAAAACCAATCAGGGAAGGAAATTATCTATCTTCTATATTCAATCATTTATTTCCATTTGATATCCATTCATATTGGTTAAAGTCAAATTAACTGTTTGCATCAGGAAAACAAACCATTCGATATAATATCATGTCTTACTATTATTATATTTAATTCTATTACTTGTACATATCAAAAGGAATCTATTATTTAATGGTCATTTAACTCTAATTATTATTTCAGTACATATTAAAAGGTACAAATATGATGTCCCAAGCTTCTCAGGATTAGTCTAAAAAGGACATCAGGATTCTCGTTAATGGACAATAAGCTTTTCAAGAGGATAATAAAAAATATCACCATGATTATTCTAGCCCATGAGGTTTCTTGAATGTACCACCCCCTAACTCGACTAGCCATCGAGTTAGTGGCGGTTAGAAAGATACATGATTTTTTACAATCACTATCTCGAGAGTACTCTACACGGACATTCCTCTAATATTTTTCCAATATTCAACATGTTTCCAAAGATGAGGAACACATTACTATATTCCCTTATCCGGACTCATTTGTTGACGGGCGAAGAACCTTGTGTCGAGTTTCCCTATTCGCTTTAGGATTTAGAATGAGAAGAACTTCATGTTGATTTCTCCTTCCCGGACTCTTACCAAGAGTGAGGAACCCTCAATTGGGCTTCTCCCTTAGGTCTTGTATCCGGCAAGCAAGGAATTTTCATACTAGATTTCTTTCTTCGAACTCATTAGGCGACTTGAGAAACCTCGCACCGAGTTCCCATCTTCAATCTTTGGTTCTAGATAGGGATGTGGAAACCTACAATCGGTGGTTGAAACAAATAGGAACACTAAGAGAACACCTAGAAGGGGGGGTTGAATAGGTATAATCAGAGATTCAGCGGAAACAATCAACACCAATATTCTTATTGATTCACCTAGGTTATGAAAATGATTTTCCCTTTATCAATTTTGCACAATAACGATTCAATTCAATCAAATATAGAAAAATCACTTTTTCTAGGTTTTCAATCAAGAACACAATTAAAGACTTGAATTGTAAAGAGTAAGAGTTTAGAGATACGACACAGTGATTTATCCTGGTTCACTTTCATCCACTTGAAAGCTACTCCAGTCCCCTCTTCAACCAAGAGAGATTCTTCACTATGAGGAATTAGAGTTTCTCAAATTACAAGTAAATGCCTCACAAGACTTTCTTCTTGCTAGCCTACAAGAGATACCACACCCTTGCCTTGTAACCCTATTGATGATCTAATCTAACCTCTTCTCTTTTGCTTGCCGATACCTCATAACAAGTCTTCCAATTGCTTGCTTTACTACAAGACTTCCAAATGCTTGTTCTTAAACAAGGCTTCCACGTGCTTGATGAAATGCCTCACCAAGGCTTCCAAATAACTTTGCTTGATTTACAAAATCAAGTCTTCCTTTGTTGTAGATAGCTTGCCTTTTGCAAAGATTACAACTCAAATGAAAAACAATAAAAATCCTATGAATCTCTTTCAAAAGCTATGAAATATCAACATGAGAGATTCAAGGTTCTTGATCAAAGAATATGAAAATGAGAGCTTTGATCTTGAGAGAGTGAGAGAGAATAGTGTGGCTTTGATTCTTTGTAAAATTGTGTATCAAAATGATTATAGTTGATAGAAATGATTAGGAAAAGGTTTATATAGAATACCCAAAAGTTGGATCAACTTAGAATAGCTTTTGAGAAGTGAAAAACGTATTTAAAACAGTTACAGACCCTGTTTACTCGAGTAAAATAAGTGTTAATCGAGTAATACGAAAGCAAGATAATTTTCACTCGAGTGAGACCAAAAATACTCGAGTAAAGGTGCAGATAATCGATTATCAAAAGTTTGTTAATCGATTATCAGTTCAAAATACACTGTTAATCAATTATCAAAATCTGTTAATCGATTATTAACATTAAACTAAACCTTTTCTTTCAAACCTTTAAGCCACCTATTGATTTTAGGCAAAGTGAATACTCAAAATATGATATAATCATGCAATCAAAAGAGATTCACTACCCTCTAATGAACTCTACCCAAACTCATAAACTAAAAGACTTGTGAGGCAAAAGATAAAACATTAAAACACAAACTACCAAACTAAGTCTTCATGAGTTGGCTCTCTCTTTATCACTTGATGTTTGTTGTTGCTTGTTGAGCTTGAATTTGATCAACACACTTGAAGCTTGTTCAAAACCTTTTGGCATTTATCAAAACGTTCTTCATGGATCTTACAATCTCCCCCTTTTTGAAAATGACAAACATGTTTTGAATTTATGAAGTTCATTGAAATTGTTGATGCTTGAACCATTTGATCACTTGGTGAGACTCTTGCTCCCCCTCATTTAATGCTTTTGACATTTGAAATCTAATTGAGATAAAAGCTTGATTCTCCCCCTATCTTCAACAACTTTGCTCAACCTACATAAAAACAACAAAACAACCTTTCTCCAAACATACTATTTTATTTCTCCAAAATGATAATATTTCTCCCCTTTTTCAAATCTTTCAAATACAAATCTCCTCTTTTTCAAAACATCATATTTCTCCCCCTTTGGCATTATCAAAAAGAAATATATACCAATTGAAATATAAGATCTAAGCCAAAATAGAGAGATTAATGAGATATAACAACCAAAGCATGATAATCATCTAATGATTAAAATTAATATCATTGAGTAATCAATATCAAACAAATTGTATACCAATAACATGATACCAATTGTAACACAATTGTAAGAAATTGATACCAATTGTATAATATCGAATGTTACCAATTTGTAGGATCTTCTCCTTAATAGAAATTGAAGAAGATCAATAATGTCAATTGTATCAAATGTGTATAGACCTTCATTTGCTTCTTCAATCATACCTACAAAACAATCATGCTTTGCTTTTTGGTATCCAAATGGTTTTGGATCCATTTTTGTTAGTGTAGGGACTCTCACCCTTTTTTTCATCCAAACAAAATCTCCTTTAGGTATACCATGCACTTTAATATAACACACATTTGAAGTATGTCCATGAGTACCACAATAGAAACATGTTGGTGAATTTGAGAAATCAACTTTAGAAAAATCAACAACATTTCTATGAGACATACTCTTAGCATTAGTATAACCCAAACCAAACTTGTTTGAATTTTCTCTTTGAAAATTTAACAATGTGCGCAATCTAATATCACCATTTGTGAAACTTGCAAGCTTATTTTTCAAAATAGCATTTTCATCCTTAAGCAACTTGCAATCCTCACAATCAACCACATTATTCAATCTACTAGCACAATCACAAGAAGAATTATCAATGATAAGATGCAAAGTCTCATTGTCTAACTTAAGGTCATCAACTTGCTTTTGAAGATCTAAAATCTTTTGTTGATGTTCCTCAATGAGCTTCTTCCTATCAATATTTTTCTTAGCTAATTTCTTGAGATGTTCATGCATTTCTTCATAAGCATTATATAACATTTCATAATTTGAAGAAATTTCGGATTTAGTAAGACTTACATCGTTTTCGTCACTTTGTTCACTTGATTCATCATTTGAGCTTTCCTCTTCATGTACTTGAGCTATCAAGTTGAGACAAGCGGCATGTTCATCATCCGAAGAACTACTAGTTGTGCTTTTCTTGTCTTGTTCATCATCACTATTCCAAACTATGTATGCCCTTTTGTGTTTTGCATTTTTCTTCTCTTTCTCCTTCTTCTTGAGATACTTAGAGCATGAGTACTTGAGATGATCGGGCTTTCCACATTCATGGCAAACTACACCTTCTTTTGAAGTCTTTGTCTTGTAGTGTGGGGAATTCTTCTCTTTACTTTTGTCCTTGTTCAACCTTCATTTTCTCCTTAGAATTTTATTGAACTTTCTTAGTAGAAGCTTCATCTCCTCTTCATCAATATCCGAATCGGAATCTTCATTATCATCATCATCGGAACTCTCTTCCTTTTGATATGACCTTTGAGCTTTAAGAGCAATTCCTTTTCTTTCTCCATACTTGACCGATTCTTCATGCTTATGCAAACGTTGAAGCTCCATTTCATGTTCTTGTAGCTTTCCGAAAAGTGTTGCTAAGTCCATTGTGTCCAAGTCCTTTGATTCAACAATTGCGGTAACCTTAGGTTGCCATTCCCTACTTAGACATCTTAAAACTTTGTTAACAAGTTCACAATTCAAGAAAGTTTTACCAAGAGCAATGAGATGATTAACAATATGTGTAAAACGTTTTTGCATAAAACATATAGATTCATTAGGCAACATACGAAACAATTCATATTCATGCATCAAAGAATTTAATCTAGCACGCCTAACTTCACTAGTGCCTTCATGTGTGACTTGCAAGGTGTCCCACATTTCTTTGGCATCACTACATTGGGAGACTCTAAAGAACTCATCATAAGATAGAGCGGAGGTGATGATATTTTTTGCTTTTAAATCATATTGAATTTTTCTTTTATCATCATCGGTCCACTTATCTTTGGGAGTTAGTGTAAGCACACCTTCTACATCTTTTGAGGGAATATAAGGACCATTTTCAATGGCTTCCCAAATGTTCACATCTATAGCTTCTATAAAGATTCTCATCCTAATTTTCCAATAACCATAACCCTCTCCACCAAACATAGGAGGGCGATTAATTGAAGCACCTTCACCACCAAAAGGATTCGTAGAACCCATTGTAGTTTCCTTAAGGATCTTAACGAAAAAGCTCTATGCTCGTGTCTTTCGACCGAGCTCTGATACCAATTGTGGAAACCTACAATCGGTGGTTGAAACAAATAGGAACACTAGGAGAACACCTAGAAGGGGGGGTTGAATAGGTATAATCAGAGATTCAGCGGAAACAATCAACACCAATATTCTTATTGATTCACCTAGGTTATGAAAATGATTTTCCCTTTATCAATTTTGCACAATAACGATTCAATTCAATCAAATATAGAAAAATCACTTTTTCTAGGTTTTCAATCAAGAACACAATTAAAGACTTGAATTGTAAAGAGTAAGAGTTTAGAGATACGACACAGTGATTTATCCTGGTTCACTTTCATCCACTTGAAAGCTACTCCAGTATCCTCTTCAACCAAGAGAGATTCTTCACTATGAGGAATTAGAGTTTCTCAAATTACAAGTAAATGCCTCACAAGACTTCCTTCTTGCTAGCCTACAAGAGATACCACACCCTTGCCTTGTAACCCTATTGATGATCTAATCTAACCTCTTCTCTTTTGCTTGCCGATACCTCACAACAAGTCTTCCAATTGCTTGCTTTACTACAAGACTTCCAAATGCTTGTTCTTCAACAAGGCTTCCAAGTGCTTGATGAAATGCCTCACCAAGGCTTCCAAATAACTTTGCTTGATTTACAAAATCAAGTCTTCCTTTGTTGTAGATAGCTTGCCTTTTGCAAAGATTACAACTCAAATGAAAAACAATAAAAATCCTATGAATCTCTTTCAAAAGCTATGAAATATCAACATGAGAGATTCAAGGTTCTTGATCAAAGAATATGAAAATGAGAGCTTTGATCTTGAGAGAGTGAGAGAGAATAGTGTGGCTTTGATTCTTTGTAAAATTGTGTATCAAAATGATTCTAGTTGATAGAAATGATTAGAAAAAGGTTTATATAGAATACCCAAACGTTGGAGCAACTTAGAATAGCTTTTGAGAAGTGAAAAACGTATTTAAAACAGTTACAGACCCTGTTTACTCGAGTAAAATAAGTGTTAATCGAGTAATACGAAAGCAAGATAATTTTCACTCGAGTGAGACCAAAAATACTCGAGTAAAGGTGCAGATAATCGATTATCAAAAGTTTGTTAATCGATTATCAGTTCAAAATACACTGTTAATCAATTATCAAAATCTGTTAATCGATTATTAACATTAAAAATCACCTAAAACTTGTTTTCTCAAAAACTAAACCTTTTCTTTCAAACCTTTAAGCCACCTATTGATTTTAGGCAAAGTGAATACTCAAAATATGATATAATCATGCAATCAAAAGAGATTCACTATCCTCTAATGAACTCTACCCAAACTCATAAACTAAAAGACTTGTGAGACAAAAGATAAAACATTAAAACACAAACTACCAAACTAAGTCTTCATGAGTTGGCTCTCTCTTTATCACTTGATGTTTGTTGTTGCTTGTTGAGCTTGAATTTGATCAACACACTTGAAGCTTGTTCAAAACCTTTTGGCATTTATCAAAACATTCTTCATGGATCTTACAAGGGAGAATATTTTTTTTGTTTTCCCTCCTTTGAAATCAATTGAAAGATTTGAAGAACTTCGGAGTTAAGGATCCGTTTCATAGTCACAAAAAATTCAAAACTCATACCAGTCTTTCCTATTCATACCTCGGCACTCCTCCTTACGTCACAACACCGAGCTGGGGGGCTACTATTATGGACTGGTACCACGAATCAATAAGAACCGGTATCACGGACCTACACGCATCAATCCGGGTATATCGACTGTTGGAAACCAACAAGCGGACTTAGAAATTACTAGAGGGGGGTGAATAGTAATATGAATGCAACAGTGCTTAATTTTCGGATGAAATTAAGGAATAATTGATTTTGTGCAGATTTTTCTGAAACAAGGTAAGAACACTCGAGTCTTTTTCAGACTACTCGAGTAAAATAGCAAGAACACTCGAGTCTTCTGAAGAATACTCGAGTAAATCGTGCAGAGTGCAGAAAACAGTTTCTGAGAAATTGGCACTATAAATCAATAAGAATAAAACCAGTCCAGATCAGATAAATGAAAGAGTAGTAAGCAATTAAATAAAGCTATAACAACTTAAAAACAATTTGCCGCGGAAATACTACTCAAATTAAAAAGCCCCTTTTGAGAAAACTTAGGTTTGGTTTTTAATTGAAAGTAAAGAAAGCAATAAAAAGAGGACACCACCAATTTTATACTGGTTCACTCCCTATAAAGAGAGCTAATCCAGTCCCCCTAAGAACTTTAGGAGTGTCTACTAAAATCAAATTGTTATAAATATTACAAGGGATTATTGAGATGCCTCACTCAACCTAACCCTTCCAAGAGTATACCAAACTCTTGAATTTCTACTCCAATTTGAATTTGGTGATGAAGACTTCCTCTTCTCAAGCTCCTTGAAACCTTCAAGAGCTCCACCAAGCTAAGAACCTCTTAGACTTTTGCTTGAGAACCTCTCAAGTCTTGAATGAACCTAAGACCCACTTAGGTACATTTGGTTACCAACCAAGATTTTGGAACAAGCTATATAAGTGTATGTGGAGAAATACAACAAATGATTTCTACAACAATTAAGCACAATCTCTAACTCTTTAGACAAGGTAATAACAATGAATGAATGATTGAGTTAGAGAGAATTTTCACTTGAGAGAGAGAATGAGCAAAGAGAATGTTTTTGCTTGTGTCTTGTTAGTTCTTGTTGTCAAGTACAAAGGCAATAAGAATAGAATATATGGAAGAGGGAATGAGAGAGTGAAACAAAGTTAAAATCCCATTCTTGTCCTCTTCCAATGGTTAAAAAATTTGCTGACAGGACTAAAACACTCGAGTCTTTTTGACTTTACTCGAGTCTTTTGCCCATCTTCCAATAGTGATGCCCTTGTACTTGAACTAACGGTCATATCTCTGATTTGAAGCAAAATACTCGAGTCCTTTTCATATTACTCGAGTCTTTTGACCAGAGTTACTCGAGTCTTTTACAAATCACTCGAGTCTTTTGCCCAGAGATGGTAAAAATTAAGTTTTTCTAAAATTATTTTCAATTCTCTTCTCAAGTGATAATTTTATGTAATCCCAACCTTTTCATACATTAAAATTATTTATCCTAGGCTGAGATTAACTCCTAAGCTACCCACTCTCAACTTAAAAATTACATTTACAATAAAAGAGAGAATGACTAGCTAATGGTGCACTTGATCTTCTTGAGTTGATGAGCTTGAATTCTTCCTTTAAATCCATGATCTAATTATATTGTCATCATCAAAACTATAATCACCTCATTGGAGACTTGATTCTACACCGACAATCGGGCATCAATAGCCTTCAGTGAGTAACCAACGTAACGGTTCGTCATTATGCTGCTAATGATGACATTCGTGGAGCCGTTACTCTTTGGCCTTAATGCCTATCATGACTCATTCATTATAATGTCTCCTTCCAACCACCCTATATATACAGGTAGTGGCCAAGGTATGACCACACTCTCATCTCCCTCATTTCACACGGCACACACATCACCCCAAATATCCCGACTCGGTGGAGGAGTTCTTTAATCGAAAACCCGTTATCATCGTCGTACATCAACAAACCGGCTTGTCGGTACATGTGGGATAACACCCCACAACAAAGTGTAATAATCTTATGTGTAGGTTTGTAGGCTTGTAGGTCTCTAAATCATTTTCCGAGGGCTAATCTCCTAGAGAATCTCAAATCATTGCAAACAAATACGACGAAACAACAATCTTGAGGAACATCTCACCATCGTTTAGATGCTATTATAACGACTAAACTGTCACTTTAGTTCCTCACTTTGTAAGGAGCTTTCATTTTAGTCCCTGATTTTTCAATAATTCCTTTTTAGTCCCTCACTTTGAAAAAAGTTACTCACGTTAGTCTCTGACAACATTTTCCGTTTATAGACGTTAACGTCACCGTTAATTTATAATATCGTGTTTCATTTTAGTCCCTAACTTAAAAATTTTAATTCACTTTAGTCTCTCACTATATTGTGTTTCATATCAGTCCCTAACTTAAAAATTTTAATTCACTTTAGTCCCTCACTATAATAACAATGATGTTTCTTTCGCTTTTCTCGTGTCGTATGACTACCATAAAAACATTGACTGTTCTTCTTGCTATTCTATAAACTAACTTTATAGTTTATATAAGTACCGACTCCAAGCTTTGCACTTGAAGGTATCAATAGCAAAGTTTCTTTCGGAGGAGCACTTCAGAGTACATTATTTCATTATGCATATAACTAGTATGTTTTTCCTCTAAACTCTTTAGTGTTTTAGTTTTTTTTATAAGTTCTTCGGTGTTTTAGTTATCTATCCATGTGTGAACTAACCGGAATCCTATGGATAGCAAATTAATATATATATGAAGAAGGGTCTTCCACAACACAAAGCAGCGCCTCTATTTGATAGACTTGTGTTTGACAATGTATTCCATATCCACTTTACACTTATTAAATTTGCACATAATTTGGTTTTAAAACTAAAACATTGTTTGTATGGACAGACAAAACAAGCACTGAGTGGACGAGTTTGTATCTTACTATCAGGAAATGATGCTTTGCCTAGGCATGTGGAGGACTTTTTTACGAAAACTAGTGGATCTACATTATCACAAGGATATGGTATGACGTTTGAATATCATGCTAAACATATTGGGGAGTTTCCAACATTTTGGCGATGACTCTTAAACACAAAACTCAATAGAATAATTTTGAATCAAAGCTATTGATACCTTCGGATGCAAAGCTTGGAGTCAGTGCTTATATAAACTATAAATTTAGTACAAAATAACAAGAAGAACAATCAATTTTTTTTATGGTAGTCACACTACAAAAAAAAAGTGAAAGAAACATCAATTGTTATTACAGTGAGGGACTAAAGTGAATTAAAATTTTTAAGTTAGGGACTAAAATGAAACACGACATAGTGAGGGATTAAAGTGAATTAAAACTTTTAAGTTGAGGACTAAAATGAAAAAGATATTATAAATTAACGGCGACGTTAACGTTTATGAACGGAGAACGTTGTCAGGGACTAACGTGAGTAACTTTTTTCAAAGTGAGGGACGAAAAAAGAATTATTGAAAAATCAGGAACTAAAATGAAAACTTCTTGCAAAGTGAGGGACTAAAGTGAGAGTTTAATTTTTTTGTAACGATAAAGCTTTAACAAAGGTAGCGTGTGTCATTGATATTGTTGTATACGTCCTTTCTCTCTTTGATTAATGAAATAAAATTTAGCATTATTAGAAAAAAAAAATGTAGTCCATATCCCTTTGTGCATATGCTGCACCAAACTGGACAAAAAGTCCAGTGAAGCCAGCGCCATAAAAAATATATAAACTTTTAATAAAGCTCTATTGGGTAAATGGATATTGAGGTTTCTCCAATGACTTTTTCTTTTTGAACTCTACCCTTTGCTTATTGGTTCCCACTGTCTGAAACAAATCGAAAAATTCTTTTCATTTGAAACAAGGCGAAAACAAAATAAAACGTTTTTCGCCTTATGCAAGTCGTATTATCTTTCGTCTTTCCAAAGTCGTAAATAAAATAAAGTATTCTGTCTCTCATCAGGCGGAAAACATTAAAAATTTGTTATAATACCAAAATTGTCCATCTGTTCATTCACGTACAAAACAATAAAAAGAAGGGGGTGCAGGGTTTACGGATGGACATTTCTGGGATTTCAACACTTTAATTGTTCCGCTTCTTAAAAGTCGGAAGTATTTCCGCTTTTAAATAGTCGGTAATTCTTCCACTTTATGCAAATCGATAGTAATGGGTGGGGCCAAAAAGTTTATCTGACTTGTTTCGGGCGGAAAACAAAATAAAAAGTTTTTCGCCTTATGCAAGTCGTATTATCTTCCGTCTTTCCAAAGTCGTAAATAAAATAAAGTATTCTGCCTCTCATCAGGCAGAAAACATTAAAAATTTGTTATAATACCAAAATTGTTCATCCGTTCATTCACGTACAAAACAATAAAAAGAAGGGGGTGCAGGGTTTACGGATGGACATTTCCGGGATTTCAACACTTTAATTGTTCCGCTTCTTAAAAGTCGGAACAATTAAAGTCTTCTCCAAAACCCTGATGCTTTGTAAACCAAAAAAAAAAACCATGATGCTTTATTGTGCAAAATTCTCATTGCTAAATACAACTTAAAAGGCAATTTTTTCCATGACATAAATGCTTTCAAAATTGGATCCATTTGATGGAGGGATATTGGTTCATCGTTAATTGATGCAATACCTCTTTCCGCGAATGGTTTAACAATGGTATCAAGAGGAGATTAGGTGATGGTAGTGCCACATCTTTTTGGCATGATATTTGGTCTGGAACTAGTAACTTGTGTGCAGATTTTGGAATAAGGTTGTACTCGTTCTCTGAAAACAAACAAGCTTGTACTCCCTCTGGTCCTATTTATAAGATCCTTTTGGGGTTTTTCACTCCCACCAAGGAGAGTGGATAAATTTGTTAGTGGCATTGGAAATGTGAAAATTTGATATACTTTTTCAAAACTACCCCTATAATTATTATTGGAACTCTAAAAAGTGTTGACTTTATAGGGGTGTTAGTGGAAAGAAGTAATTAAATGTTATTGAAAAAAATAAAAACCCCAAAAGGGTCTTATAAATAGGACCGGAGGGAGTATCAAAGATGTGGGTATTTGGGATAAGTTATAGCATGGTGCCCAAAGTCAAGGCACCAGCTGTGAGGACATTTATGTAAATCGTATGATTGTTGGTGCATTTATTGATTGGCTGAGATTTTGTACTCCAAGTGCTTCCAACCGGTGATGACAAGTAATAGAAACTGTGTGTAAATAAAATACATTTTCCATCCCCTTAATGCAATATAATGTGTGTAAAGAAGTAATCGTGCTCTCTTTTATTTGGGTCTGCCGTCTCTATGTGTTTTTAAGGGAGGCCCAATAAATTAGAAAGATTAATATTTAAGTTAATGTTTTATTATTGATTACTTTTTTCGTTTCTTTTTATTTGTTTTATTTGAAACAAAACACACATTTTAAGAAATACAATCATTATTTAGATATTCAATACATTAATTATGTTTTTTCCCATTATATTTTTTCTGTCTCCGTGATCATTATTTTTTTCTATTACTTACGAAAACAAATACCCCTATTAAATAGGGGTAAACATGAAAAATATCATTTATTACACTCTTGAAATCATCAAAATGATAAATAATAAAAAGAAATAAAAAACTTCTGTAAAAAAAAGTTTAATGGGGAAGTAGTTAACTTTTGTTACTCCCTCCGTCTCACAAGGATGATTAAAAAATTCAAAAGTCAAAAAATAATTATAGGTTAAATTAGTGATTCTGAATTTAATAACGTAAGAATGATAAGTAATTTATATATTGCGGTAATGTAAATTATTTACACATTGATTTATTAGTGAAATGAACTTCTTCCTTTCCATATGGTAGTGTTCTATCAATCATATGTCTCTTGAACAAACAATCCATAATTAGATATTACTCCCTCGGGTCCTTATTATAAGTCTCTTTGACTAATTTTTACACCCTTTAAAAAACTTAGTTAATATTGTTAGTGATATTTGAAATATAGATATTTGGTACTCCCTCTGTCCCTAAATATAGGATCCCTTTGGGAGATTTCACGTCTATTAAGAAAGTCTTAGTTAATTGTATTGGAAATGTGAACTTTTGATATGTATTTTAAAAATTACCCATATTAATATTATTGAGAATCTAAAAAGTGTTCAATAAATAGGGGTGTTTGTGGAAAAAAGTAATTAATGATCATTGAAAATTGGTAAAGGGTCTTATAAATTGGGACAAAATAAAAGTGTTAAAATTGTCTTATATTTAGGGAAGGAGAAAGTATACTTTTTCTAAAATACCCCTATGATTATTATTGGAAATCTAAAAAGTGTTGAGTAAATAGGGGTGTTTGTGAAAAAAAAAGTAATTAATGTCATTGGAAATTGGAAATGAGCCTTATATTAAGAATCAAAGAAAAGTCTTAAAAAAAAACTTATATATTGGACCGTAGGGAGTATTATTATTAATTTTATGGAAAATGGTAAACAGTCCGGAGTTCTCATATTGTAATTACTACTCCCTCCGGTCCTATATATAGGTCACATTCTATAAACTTTTCTTGGTCCTAATTATAAGTCACTTTATATTTTCTATGCATCATTTATTGATTTTTCTCTTTTTTGCCCTTATTAAATGCTTTGACTATCTATGTGTTTTTTGTTGTTTATTAATGAGTGCGAATTTTTCAAGAAAAGTTAAGGGGGTAAAATTGTAATGTTACACTATATTCTCATAGAATTCATAAAACCAACCACTTTCCTTGGTATGTGTAATTCGGTTAAGTATGCCCTATAATAAGGACCGGAGGGAGTATTATCTTATTATACTTCCTCAAATTTGGTATCCTATTAAGAAAAGAGTTTAATAAGAAGTTTTAAGAAAAGAGTTTAATAACCGTAAAGTTTTTTACACCGTTGATTAATGTAATTTATGGCATTAGGTGTGATTGTTTTTATTTAGTTTGTTGTAATGGTTTATTTTTGTTTTTCTTACACATAATGTCTCTTTCATTATATGATTATATTTAATATAATTTGGAACCTGGAAAGATAATAAAAAACGTTTGTTACGTTCACAACAGATAGAAAAACATTTGTAAGTAACTAATTAGTGTGACCCTGATACCATACCACTTCCATTTTTGAAATTTTGGTTTTTAGGGCATTTTTTTATTTCATATATTTTATCCATTTATAATTTCAATATATAAACATACTCCTTTCTGTTTATTTATAAAACCTTTTTGGAATTTTTCAAAGGGAGGTGAATAAACTTGTTCGTGACATTGAAAATATGACAGTTTCATATACTTTTTCAAAATTACCTCTATAATTATTATTGAAATTTTAAAAAATGTAGTATAAATAGGTGTGTTTGTGAAAAAAATTAATTAGATGCTATTGAAAATTGAAAATGATTCTTATAAATAGGACCAAAATAAAAACTCCAAAAAAATCTTATAAATAAGACCGGAGGGAGTATTATTCTTTTACACTTTAATCATTCACTCAATTATTTTTCTTTTTGCTCATTAATTCCACTTTTATCCTTGTTTGATCGCTAAAGCACTATCCACTAATTAATGAACAAACTTTCTAATAACAATAAAATACTACTATAATTTTTAATAAGGATTAAATAAAAACATTTTGGACAAAACACATATAAAACTTAATAATTAGAGAACTATTGACATTTTTATGACATGCTAATTTAGTTCTTTAATAATATTCAACCTTTATTTTTGGAACATTTCATCTATTCAGAAGGTCTAAATTTTGTTAAAATCTATGAATTTTTTGGGACAAAATTAAAGCGAAAAAAGTTACCGTAATAAGTTAAAGAATATGACGAGCTTAATAAGCTGCTTGTGGAATGAAGAACGGACGGTGTTTTTACAAAGAAGAGAATAATCCATTTATTAATGTTACTTTTACCTTTTTCACTTTTTTGCATGTAAGTCCTTGGGCATTCAAAAACCGGTAGCAGAGGTCACTTTTTGAGCACCACACATGAGTCTTTGACTTTCGGCACCATACTATAACGCACCGGTATTTGGAAGGATAATCACTGGGCATGGAGCTCAAAATGGCATAGACAAATGTTTGAATGGGTGAAGCCGCATTTGCTGCAATTCCAAAATAGATTGGCAAATTCTTAAGTTATTTTTTAGTTGCGATTTCGTCCTTTAACTTTTTTTCGTTTCAAATAAGTCTTAAAATTGTTGAAGTGTAACAAATAAGTCATTTCCGTTAATTTTTTTCATTAAGCGACACGTGTCACCATAAGAAAATTTAAAAAAAAATCATTAAATCATTTTTTTAATACGTGGCACTATTAGTTGAGTTACACGTGTCACTTAATAGAAAAAACTAACGGAAAAGACTTATTTGTTACACGGCAACAACTTTAGGACTTATTTAAAACGAAAAAAAGTTAAGAGATGAAATCGCAACCAAAAAATAACTTAGATCAATCTAATGGTTTTGCCAAATAGATTCGAATTAGTGACACCAAAACAACCTTCAAAGGACTCATGGGTGTGGTAGTATGAACTATCAGGAATGTACAGTGTGAGTTCAGCATACAATAGCCTCCTAATTCCAATTTTAGCATCTATGGAGGATACATTCTTCAAATCTCGAAGTTTCGGCATGCATGCATTCGGAAGGCTATCCTAGGAAGGATTAAGACAAGACATTTTCTCAAAACCAGGGGAATTTTGCAAATGGACAATGATATCAAATGTGTTCTTTGCGGTCTAAAGGAAGAAACAACATCTCATCTTTTCATCACGTGTGGAGTCTCTTACAAAATATGGTGATGCATATACAATTGGAATTGGCTGGTCTCGGTTTGTCCAAGTAGCTGTAGGGATCATTTGGTTCAGCATGAAGAACTCGGGGACCAAATAAGAGTATCATCATCAATATGAAAGACTATCTGGTTTGCAAAAATGTGGCAAGTTCGGTCTATAAGGAATAAAATACTACTCTTGCGATCTTATATTCTTGCGATCTTATATGTATGATTCTTTTGGAAAAATTCACGTCCATCAAAAAAGTTAATTAATGTTACCAATTGTATTGAAAATGTAAACATTTAATATACTTTATCAAAATTATCTTATAATTGTTATTGAGATTTTAAAACGTGTTGATTTAGTAAAAATGTTTTTGAAAAAAAATAATTAAATGTTATTAAAAATTGGAATAATATCTTATAAATAAGACCAAATATTTTTTTTAAAAGGATCTTATTTATAAAATCCAAGGAAGTATTTAACAAAGAAAAGTTATGCTTTGAGAAAGTACTAGATGCAATAAAGATGGGTCATTGTTCCATGCACAAAAGAATGTATTTCCACCAGATGCATGGTATAATTTTGACCTTTATTAAATAAAATATTTTAATGGCTAAGATGTCGGAAGTGTCGGCCTGGTGCATCTTTGTCGTGGTTGGAAGGAGTCACCCGACACGGCTGCTCAACGGTAGCCAAAAGTTAAATGCAGATGCACTGGATTATTATGAGTCCAAACCCTCTCCAGTACTGGAGAGGCCAGTTCCTCCTTAGGATTGTGACACGTGGTTAAAAATAAATTAACGGTCCAGATTTTAAAGAGCAAACAAATTAAATTTTTAATTTAGAACCTATTTCCTTCAAACCTAATTCCTCCAGTTCTTAAAGCTGCGATTTCTTCTTCTTTCTCGTAGCACCACTCATGTCGTCGGCGTCGGCGTCGGCGTCGGCGTCGGCGTCGGCATCGGCATCGGCATCATGCTGCTTCACCGGCGCGACCATCTCTCGCTTTGTCCCTCGCTCCATTCTCCTTTCCTTCTTCGAATCGTCCTTCTCTTCCTCTTTGTTCCGTTGTCGTTGCCAACCGCCCCGCCCAGATGGAGCCACACCGACCCGTCGTCTCCCTCGCCGCCTCTGTTTTTCACTCCATCGATTAAGTGCTGCAGCTTATGAGTGAGTCTTTAGTTCTTTTTCTTTAACCTATTCTCCAAATTGAAATTCATTCCTTTAGTTATAAACTAATTTCAATTGCTAAGAGTTAAACAATTCTCTTAATTAAGTAAATCTAGAGTTGCTATTTGGTTTATTATTTTATACCTTTGCTGCGAACAATCTTCTAATGTAGAGAAGTATTTGTTTGTACTCAATTCATAGAAGAAAGTATTTGTTTGTACTCAATTCATAGAAGAATGAGCCTTATCCTGTTAGCTTTGTTGGTTAAGACTGTCATGTTTGCATCTTTATTATCTTCTTTTTTGGCACACGTGTGTTTTTTTACTGCCCAAACTGAAACTTTCTATGCCAAGGTCTGGTATCTTTGGAACTGCTATTTGATTTTACAGAGATGACAAGAGAATATGACTGGCAAGGTCTGGTATCTTTGGTATGTTACTGAGAATATGTTACTACTATTCTGATATGCTCTTTGGAACTGCTATTTGATTCTATGCCAAGGTATGATATCTTTGGCATGTGACTAAGAATATGTTATTGTATTATTCATTGCTAGTTATCTTTCATTCTATTGAAAAACAAACACATTTGCTAACAGGTATGTACTGTGAATTGCTAGATGACACTGCACCAATCAGACCAGAAAAGAAGAAGCATCTCCAATACAAAAACTCATTTTAGATGACATACTTGATAGTTCAACAACATGATTCATGTCATGATAGGTTTATGGTTGTAAAAGGGGCTTTATGGGTTTATTTGATCAAAGAATTGTAAAGTTTCACATTGAATACATTAATAAAATTACCTTTTTTACTTTGATATTGTCTTATTCTTTTATATTGTAATTCTCTCTCTCTTTTATTTTCTGATTTTAGTGTTATGCTAAAACATGTTTTGAAAAACAACTACCATCACAAATAACATGCAGGTATGTTGTATGACTGAATTCTTCCATTTGTTGTTGCATTATTCTACTACATTTTGTTATCACGATTTGTTGTAGCATTGCGCAATATGCAAAATATGCATTAGACACAATTTGCAAGTTCTCATTGTATGCTGCAAAGTTGAATACTCAATTGAATAGCTATAAGATGAGTTAAACCCTCTACATCCAAAAATGACACCACCATGTTAAAAATCTATACCCCATATAACTTTCAAAACCCAAAAAAGAAGTGTTCATTGTGAAGCTACCCCATATAACTTTCAAAACCCAAAAAAGTCCTGCACCAAACAAAAAAAGTGTTCATTGTGCAGCCATAACACAACTATTTGTCAACTTGGCTTGATTGTGTCCCTTGACTACCAACTTCCCATAAATTTTGACAATGAGTTGGAGCACTTCCCATTTGACTTGCATTTAAAACTTGGTCCTGCATATTGAAAAGCCAGACAAATTTATTAATTGAAAAGCAACAACAGATTCGCGATAATTCTACTATCATGCTTATAACATGCTAATAATTCTACTAACTAGTATCATGCTAATGATGCTTATATCTAACACTAACAATTTTGGTTTTGAAGAATAATAGCATATGTTGCAACATTAACAATCACAATAATGCAATATTTACATGAATGAAAAATTCACTTACAGTTAATAATTTAGTATAACTTTGGCTTGAATTAAAATATGTAATCCATCACTTGTAGCTGCAGAATGATTCACTGGATATTCCTACATAGTGATAAGAGACAAAGTGAATATGAGAGATAAAGTAATAAAATGTGTAAAAAAAATATACCAGTAAATTACCATATTTTGTTGACAATTCTTGTTTTTCATTGTTTGGTTTCCCCTTCTCTTCTTGGTCTTTTTCTCAAGCCAAGTTGTGGGGAGTTTCTTTCGCTTGTAGGAACATTGTCGCACCTTTATTCCTTTTGCTCCTTTAGAATCAATTGCATTCACATCGTTCTCAATTTCACCACTTGCAATAGATATGGATACATTACAATTTCTGATTGATTCTACATCCTTAGACGACGTTCTAGATAGCATCTCCTCAACTATTTTGTTAGACTCCTTACAGACTTTGTACCAAAATATGTAAGTTTCATGAGATTCACATGATCTTTTTGTCAAGTCAATCGCTAAAGGGCAAATATCATTGTAACGATTCATAAAATGAGCTTTTATATCCAATTCAATAGGTTGTCCTTTCCAATCTCGATTGCTTCCCATCCTTGCATCTCTCGTCCATCGCTTTAGTATATATTGCTCAGGAATTACCTTGATATTCATAACATCCAAAACTTTTAAAGCATGACTGCATAGAATACCATGCGTATCAAATGTACGACAATCACAAGCAACTTTTTGTTCCACAATATTCCCCAATACCATTCGCTCTGTACTGTTATCATAACTTGAGACAACATAGAGTCCTTCTTGTAATTCCCTTATGCAAGCACCTTGAAATTCCTCATATTCCTCTTGGAATTCCTCAAAAATTTTGGGAGTGTAAATGTTTCTAGCTTGAACAAGCATTGGGGCCCTCTTCATCTTCAATCTAGGCAACTTATGTGTTGACTCACAATCAGCTTCTAATTCATTGTTTTGTTTTCCATTGACAACCCTTTCAAAGTGTGTGAAAAATTGTACTATATTTAAATCTGATTTCATATGGTTTTTCAAATCAGCATTGAAGCTCTCACTTAGTTGAGTAGATCTCATACCTGCTGTGAATGTTTTTCGAACATAAGCCCATGCCCATTTTTCCTTCACCAAAAAAATAGAGTGCAGCCATGAGTCTGATGAAACCTCATGCTCATCAAGCAAATCTTTCCATGCGCTTAGAAATTCACTTTCCTCTTCATGTAGATCAATGCATGCTTCAAGGTCTGAGCAAAATTTTGGACTTTTTTGATAAAGGTGCTTCACATGCCTCAAGGCATTTTCTCTTATATGCCAGGTACATAATCCATGGAATGTTCCTGGCATAACTAGAGAAATAGCCTTACTCATTTCTGCATCTTGATCTGTTAAGATGGTTTTAGGCTTTTCTCCACCCATTGCTTTGAGAAAAGTTTGAAATAACCATTGAAAAGAGGGAATAGTTTCATCATATAACAATGTTGACCCAAACACAATTGTTTGCCTGTGATTATTAAGACCAATGAAGACTCCTAATGGTCGATAACCCTTATTTGTCTTGTATGTTGTGTCAAAAGTAATGACATCACCGAAGTACCCATAGTCATTGATCATTTGTGCATCCGCCCAAAATATATTCGTTATTTGCTCTTCAACATCCATCTTAAAGTCATAAAAGAACGAAGGATTCTCGCTTTTTCCTTTGAAATACTCCAATAAAGCACCCACTTCACCATACTTTAACGATTGTTTCCGTTTGGTCCTAAGGTAATTCTTTTGGTCTTGTCTTATATAACCAAGAGTATCCACTCCACCCGCTTGCTTAGAAGCAAATTCATGATAATCCTTTGGCTTTAATACTGATCCATCAGCCATGTCAATTTGTAATGCTTGTGACTCTGTAATGTGTCGATGAGAACGAATCATATGAACATGTTTTGGTGGTTGGAGAGTGTGATTATGTTGATCTATAAAACCAATAACCTTGTATTTGTCAATCTTTCGATCAAATGAAATAACCATATGTGCGTCACAACCAGTTCTGGTTTCTGCTCTAGTCTGCTTTGTCAAATGGTCTCGTTTGTCAACGCCCCGTTTACCCTCTTTGAAGCATGAGAATCTTCTCGAAGTGATAATCCCATCTTTTTTGCTTTTATTTGCATATTCTCGACGAATACCAAAACCACTCTTCCGAGCATACTCATTATAAAAATCATACGCAACTTGCTCAAATTCAAACATCATGTCCAAGTGTGGTGTATAGTCAATAACACATTCTTCACAGTGTTGCATAAATTTTTTATGGATTTTGGTTATCCATTCCTCTACACTTTTGGTAAACCTTCGACTACTGGATTTGATGAAGAGTTCATTTTTTCTGAAAAAGATCACAATAAACCAAACAAATTAATTCATATGAATCGACTAAAGAACAACAACAATAAAATACAATGTTTAGAGTATCACTTCATTCCTATTTAATGGCTATATGCTGAACTTTTTTTTCCTTCATATTGTGGATATAAAACAGGGGTGAGAATGTATTTTATTGTCTAGCACAAAAAAAAAACAACAACTGACCATTAATCTTCAATACAATAAATTAACATAATCAAATAGCACAAAAAAAATATTAAAACAATCAACAATGCAAATTATTCGGTGAGCAATTTAAAGAAATGAAAAAAAACGAACAGAAGAAAAACGTACTGTTGGAGAAGAAGGGGAGGCGTCACAGTGCAAAGTGTGTAACACCCCGATTCTTTTTATAAAGGGAATAAAATAATTTATAAAATGAGTTACAGCGGAAAATAAAAATTCCCTTTATTTAAGAATAGTGAATAAAATTTTTCTTTTAAAAATACATTTGTGCTCAGGGTTACAAAGGATCAGATCCAATCAAGAGCATCTTCCTTCTCCGCTTGAGTCTCTGGCTTGAACACACTAGCTATCTCTGGCTGGAACGTGTACCTACCACCAGACAGTCTAAAAGGGAGTAAATCACTTGTCATATCGCATAAGCAGATTAATGATTAAGTCTTACCCATATAATCACTCATAATACAAATGATGCATACTAAGCAAGTGATTTAACATTCGTAGACATAATATTATCAGTATGCAATGCTATGCGATGCGATGCGATGCAATGCAATGCAATGTGATGCAATGCAATGCGAGACATTTCTCTTACAAAAGAACTCACAGGTACATCATCACTATTCAAAAATATCTCAATTGTACAAGGGTCATACGTATACTGGGCTACGACGCTTACAAATACAGTCCGTCGTATTTGCAACGGGTCCTTTCCCAAGGGACACGTCGTACCGGGATATCAACATTGACATGACGCTTACAGATACACTCCGTCGTACCTGCAACGGATCCTTTCCCAAGGGACACGCCATATCGGGATATCATCGTTGACATACTGCTTACGGATAGCGTCCTACCCGCAACTGGTCTTTTCCCACAAGACACAACATATCAGGATTCATGGCTATATCGCTTACGAATAGCGTCCTATTCGCAACGAATCCCTTCCCAAAGGACACGATATACCGAGATTCTAATTCTTTTCGTATACGTTCCCTGTACTCAATTCATCATAAAATATTTGTATCCTATGAAATTCTTTTGTGCTCGCCCTTCATACCAAACCATGCATGAAGAGGACTTATTCATTCTTTACTTTCCTCATAATCACAACTCTGCCTTTGTCACGGATTGTTCACAACAAACAATCACTAATAAATGCAATAACCATTTCCAAGGTAGAATCAATATTAAACTTCATATGTATGATGATCCAAACATCATTTAAACCATTTCCAAAGTATGGTTGACAAATTCATTCAAACATTATTATCAAATATAATTATCATAATTATCAATGCCATGAAGTCTCTAGTTAATAACCAACTAGTATAACTTCTATGAAAAGCTCTCCATGATTATTACAATGATATTATTTATTTATTCACTTATCTCAGGCACAAACCGGTTACAAGGTCCACTAACTGGTTAGTGACAGCAGACCTGAGAACAGAACAAGTTCAATTCCTATTCTTTTCGATTTAATCACTTCCAATATTATTCTCTAGTCTCTGTGCAATATGTTATCCCTCCTATTAAGTCTATTCAAGGTTGATCTCCCTAAGTTTTACATCCTAGTCATGAATGCAACAACTAATGCCTGCTGTCAGTCACTAACCGGTTACTGAGACCACTAACCGGTTAGTCAGTACAGACCTGTATACCAAAGAGCAGAATTTTGCACTTTTCCAGTTATCCAATTCATTTTAGTAACTCAATTAATACTTAGTACATCTGATTAGCATTTTACCATATAATTTCTAGGTTGATTACACACACTTTTTCATAAAACATACACTCACAAGGACATAAGCAATACTTATTGAGTTATTGAACCAATCCTTTAACCATTATTCACTTGTTACTTATTTCAGCAGATAACAATAACTTAAGTTCAATTAGAGGTATTCACTTTACACAATCAAACACTTATGAATCTATTTCTCATTGTCATTGAACCCTTCTTCTAAAGTTTATAATTAAGCTTAAGTTATCAACTAAAATGTCATTCATACCAAGCTAATATAAAATTACTATAATGAACTGATTAATTACCCTC
Organism: Crotalaria pallida; assembly: GCA_037953625.1. NCBI lineage: Eukaryota > Viridiplantae > Streptophyta > Magnoliopsida > Fabales > Fabaceae > Crotalaria > Crotalaria pallida. The sequence goes on from CM075655.1 coordinate 98,340,704, forward strand.
CTCTCTCAGGTTCTAACCGGTTAGACTAACTTACTAACCGGTTAGATTATGCAGACCTGAGAGCAAGCAGTCTGTAATTCATACCTTATTCATTTCAAGACCGCATTAAACTCTTCACAATCATTATGCAGCAACTTAGCAGACAATTAATCATATATTACAGGCTCATTGATTCTCAATCTAATCTCAACAATTACAGATTCCTAATCAATCTATCAATAGTTCAACAACAACAATTATTAAGTTTCAGTTGTTATGCTTTTCCTCAAGCATCGCAACAGATTACTCATTCATTTCTGATCAAACATTAAATCTTTGAACAGTAAAATAAACATGAATCCAATATTAGTTCAGTCAATAATTCAATTTTATGAATTTCAGTCACAATGACCAATCCTTTATTGAGATACATTCATTCATTCTCACAGCATATAATTCTTATTCATTCATGCCATTCATTTAGATTTTTTTTTTACATAAAGGCCAAGTGGTTGTCTTGGTCTCCAAACCAAGCAACCATGTCTTGGTTCATGATTTTCATATAAGCACATAATCAACTTCTCAATCAATAATCCTAGCGATATGAATGAAATCTCCCATACCTTGAATACAACTTAGGGTTATGGATTACTCTCTGAATTGCTCCAATTTCTGCAGCCAAGATAGCAGCAGCAACAACCCCATAAACCACATCAATTAAACCAGAAAAACAGAGGAAAACACTAAGGAATCTCAAGCTTTTCACTCATTAATCATGAGTTCTATGTGCAATAACTCAAAGCAAGCTATATGCACGAATCAAGAGTGTATTTTGGCAGAGTTTTGGTATGGAAAAGAGAGGGAATTTCGTGCAATAGCTCAGCCCCATAACCTATATTTATAGAAAGGGGGAAAAGAGATAAGATGGTGTGAGGATGAGGTAGGGGTGAGCTATGCATGCTACCCTTCCTTCTCCTACACCACACACTCGCCTTGGGGTGTTAATGAGTGATATGTGGCTCAAGGAAAGTGAAGACACGTTTTTACCCCGAAATTTCGAGCTAAACCGACTTATTTCTGGTTTTGCAGAGTTTCACTAACCGGTTACTGGTTTCACTAACCGGTTAGTCCACTGCTAAAATTCAGAAATTTAAATATAATGTACTGTTTCACTGAAAAATTAATTTAAAAAGATTTACTTCTCAAAACAATATTTCCACCGTTGGATGTTAAGATAACAAGGTTAGGAACCTTGTCTAAAAATTTGAGCAAGATCCAACGGTTAACGAAGAATATATTGACCGATCATTGCATCATACTTTACAAAAATATCTTTTTCTTAATTATTCTAATTAAATCCTTCTTTCTACAACTATTTTATTTTCAAGAAATATGTTTCTTTTTGTTTATATCTCCAAAATACTTCTTTTAAAATAATTTTCAATATTAAAATAATTATTTAATCTTTCTATAAAAATGAGGGATGTTACAAAGTGGATGGCTTCGAGAAGAGGAGGCGTTGCTATGGCTGAGTTGCAGCGGAGTGGCGTCGCGAAAACGGCAGAGTGGCGTCGCTATGGCTGCGTCACTTTGTGGCGGTGGCGTGGCAGCGAAGTGGTGTTGCTATGGCTAAGTAGTGGCGGAGGGAGGTCGCGATACCGGAATGGCGTCGTGGGAGGCGAAGAGGCTGGTATGGTTTGAATGAAGGAAGTGATGATACAACAGTGTATGAGAGCCAAACGTGCTGGAGAAGAAGCTGGAATAAACTTTTTTATTTAATTAAAAATTAAATTAGATCTAATTTAAAATTTGGACCGTTAATTTATTTTTAACCACGTGTCACAATCCTAAGGAGGAAATGACCTCTCCAGTACTGGAGAGGATCTGGACTCCTGGATTATGGGTCAAAAGTGGGATTGTGATTTGAAATTAAGAATTAAAAATTGGGTAAAATTGGAATTGGATAAATATGCATCAAGTGCAAGCCCAATTCTTTTATGCATGATAGAATGACCTTGATGCATTCATGGCTTTGGGTGAAAGGTAGGGTGAAAAATTTTGCTTGTTCTTTTTATTGATTGACCCTTAACCCCCTCCCCTGTATGAAGTTGTAACTCATTATTAGTTGCAACTAAATATACTTTTATTCTGATGGGTACATCTTGTACTCACTGGTAATAATCCCTATTTCTTTTGCTTTAAAAAAAATGCAAAAGACTGAAAGAGACATGATAGTATTGAAAAACAAATTTAATATTTCTTGATCAAATAAACACAAATATTTGTTGCAGTATATTCTTTTTTTTTCCGAATTCCTTGCGGAACCACCGGTATCCCCAAGAGCACCCTTAATACCAGGGAACCTTTGAGACTAATCCGGAGCGAGCTGCGTGGCTGGCTCTCCCAGCATGATGTTTTTAGTGGGAATCGAACCCGGGGCTACTAGCACCCTTGTCCCATTCCCATGATTTCAGTTGGGGCCTTACATCAACTGAACCAAGCCCCGTTGGTGTATATTCTTAGAACTATATGATATAAGTCATATAACTTGCCAAATGTGAATTCCTCCACAATACTTGGCGATTCATGCGCCTCACCTTCCCTACCACATATGATCCTTTTCTTAACCTCGTGAGAATGATCTTCAACCATTCTACAAGTCAACACTCTCTTCTGTTTTCCACTGAAATTCGATCGTTTTAAATTAAATAAACAAATAATATATATACAAATTACATCACAAATTTTCAAATAAACACGCTACACCAAGTTCCTCGTGCTTTATTATTTTGTTGTTTTCTCCTTCCTAAAAGAAAAGTAAACCTCTGATCTCCCTCACGCAATCACAATAATTTCCCCATACCAAGTTTTCAACAACAACAACAACAACAACATTTCTCCATTAAGATCAACCCACCTATGTAATAATGGGCACCCCTTTCCCCTTCCTCAAATCCATTATTCTCTCCATTCTTTTCTTCTTAACAACTCTGCTGCCTCAATACCACTCTCAAAGCAATGACACATACTCTATTTGCAACCAATCATTCAATTGTGGAACTCTTACAAACGTGTCATACCCTTTCTATGGAGGGACCAGACCCTATTTTTGTGGCCAAGTTGGGTTCAAGCTCACGTGCATGCATAACCAGAACACATCAATTCAAGTTGGTAGTAATTCACAAAAATTCAATGTACTAAACATTAACCAAAGCTCTAGTACAATGAAAATAGTGAGAACTGACTTTGTCTATGATCAATGTTCTTATTCCAACAACTTCACCAACACTTCTCTGATTTCAAGTCCCTTTCATTTTCTCCCAACCGTTGAGAATGTCACCATATTCTACCATTGCTCCTCTTGGGTTTCAAGTGTGGGGAACACTTTTATGTGCCAGAATGATAGTAGTAGTAGTAGTAATGAACAAGGTTTCTATGTGGTTAATGGTACTCAGCTACAGCAGCTACAAGGAGTTCAGAACTACTGCAGGGTTAGTACTCAAGTGCAAGTTTCAAAGGGTGTTGTTTTGAACTCTGAGAATGAGCTGAAGAAGGCACTGGATGAAGGGTTTGATGTGAAGTTTGATGCAGATTGGTCTTCTGAGTGCAGAACATGCAAGGAATCTGGAGGAGCATGTGGGACTAATGAGAATGATTCGTCTCAGTTTTCTTGTTATTGCCCTGGTGGAATTGGAAGCCATGATTTAGCATGTCCTCCTACTCATAAAAGTATGCACTCTAACTTTCACTAATTCTCCTCTCCATTTTCTTGTTCTTGAACAAATTATTCGGTTCAGGGACGACATTTTTGTACACACCTTCTTTACAAACTAAACAACTTAATTAATCTTATTTAATTGGAGAGTAATCGGTCAGATTGGTCCCTTCAGTCAAGTTAGTCCCTGACTTTATCGAAATAGCAATTTAGTATTTGCTTTTAAAACGAGATAAAAACAGGAACGTATGTAAATTAAAATGTTATCTTAGGGACTAAATTACTATTTTAATAAAATCAGGGACTAACTTGACCGACGCCTACAAAGTCAGGACCAATCTAACAAATTACTCTTTAATTAGATTTTTCTTACGAACCTACTTAAAAAGTAGGGCTTATATTTTATATGCTACTCTGCTACAATTATTTAAATGAATTAAAAGAGCTTGTAGAAATATCAAACTATTTTCATAAGTTTATCATTGTTGATAATTTGGTTCATGTATTCAATTTTTGTTCCTAGTCTTGAGCGAATGATAGTGATCCTCGACTAAAATTTTCAATTTTGATGAAATATGTGTGATATATGCTACACACCACATATCTGTGATCTGAAATGTCCTGTTTTTAGTCGTAAGAACATGTTTTAGTTCATACGAACAAGTCCAACTCTAGCTTCTTCTTTTTTTGGCAAATAATGTTGGAAAATTCATCACTAGAATGAAAAGGGAGTTTTTCTTAAAAATTCTAAGGCACAAAAGGCCACTGAATTAGCCTTTATTAGAAAATCAATGCATGCTAAATGGATTATTGACATTGAAAACTGTTTAGGGCAGTTAGTCCATAAGCGATAAGAAAAGAGTCAAAATCCAACACCATTATTAATTTAAAGACAAACTCAATTGCTTTTCATGCTCAATAACGTGCTTTTTGTTTTTACATTGGGTAGGAGCTGTTTATATTTTAAATAATTGAGGTTGATTTCACCAAAAAAAAATAAAAATAAATAAATAAATAATTGAGGTTGGGTAATGTTTTATAATATTTGAAAAGCTAAAATAAACGAGTGATCAACATGTGTAAGTGTGATGTGGTAATCTAATTAATTAATAATTATTCAATAACTAGCTCTCACCCCGTGCAATGCACGGGTTATTGATAATTTAATTTTTTATATTAAATATTTTAAAGTAAAGATTGTTTTTATTTTAAATTAAAGATTATTATTACACAACAATATAAAAAATTATACAAAAAATTAATTTAAGCGAGTTTGTTGAGAAATATTGTACTTTCTTTTATAAATAAAAAGAAACACTTTTTATCTGATATCTTCTGTAGTGTCCTCGAACACTATGTCCTTAACCCTCTAAGCCCTCAAGATTATGGCAATCAGGAGTTCAAGAGAGGATCAAGTGTTTATCTGTGACCTTGCGGTATTTCTGCAGTTCCAGTTGGGAAAAGCAGGTTTTCCCTAGTCAACCAGTGTGTGCAGAGTGTCACATTAGGGATGAGAGTACGTACCTGAAACCCTAGCTGTTATGAGCTATTTATAGGGTTTGGAGGAGGCTGATATGGGCCGCATGTGCCTTGTATCAGGGTTGAGCTGAGCTAGGATTCTATGAGATAATATCGGAAGTTTATGCTCTTAGAATCCGGATAAGATCAGCTCAAGATCTCATGTCTAGGCTGTTAGCGAGAATCTAGGAGAGATTTGCGGAAGGGATAGGAAGCCTTGGTAAAGACTGAGTCCATCTACCAGCCGACGTTGTGTCTCGGCCCTAGAGTCCCGAGCCGATGGGTTGAAGACCGTTTGTGAGGCTCGGCCCCATCAAGTCCGAGCCTGGTCCTTTAGTGCGCTCGGAGCCAACAAGTCCGAGCGAGGGGCGTTTGTGCTGAGTAAACCGAGGGAAAGATCCTTGAAGAATCCCTTAAGTAAGACTTAGTCCTTATACGGTCGGCAGACCCTACAAGCCCCCCAGCTCGTAAGACTTTATAAAGTCTGTGACGAGTTAACATGTGTTTAGGGTCGGACCTTCTGGATGTCTCAGTTTGAAAGTGCGACAGCTGTTCGAGGTGACGTTTCAGTTTCTCTAGGTACGGCGCGTTCTCTTGTAAGTTGTGCCAAATCATTGCAATTTTTGAAATTTGAAAAAGTGCCTTTTTAAACCGTCACGTCTCATCCAACGGGTGGTTGCATGGGTTAACGGGCTTTCGGCCCAAATGCATATCATGGAAGGAAACTGAAAAGTTTCCTTCATTAGTTCGAATCCTCTCAGCCTCTTACTACCCTTATTCATTTTTCCTTTCTTCACTCCAGAGTCTTCTCAAATCAGAATCCCTTTATTCTCTCTTCCCAATCTCCTTCCCACTGTCTCCGCCTTCAAATCCACAACATTCTATCATCCTTTCCAGCAACTGAAATCAAGTAACCTCCTTTATTCTTCTTATTTCTTCTTCTGCGATTTCTTCATTTTGTGCGATTTCTACTTTTTTGTAAAGGGGGGTTTTGGTTCTGGGTTTTGCAGGGATTGTGAATTTTGGGGGATTTCTGGGTTCTGGGTTTTTGTCCTGAGTAAGCTGTGTTTAGGATTCATTGCCTTTAGACTATGAGAGGATGGAGAGGTTTGAGAAGGGTTTATCACGAACTCTGCAGGAGATTAGGAGAGGAACCTTCTAGTGATAGTGATTCGAGTTCTTCTAGTTTTTCTGGTTTTTCTGGGAATTCTGGGAATGAGGGAAATTTTGATATCGATGATTCTATACACCCTTCTACTACTCCCCCAACTAATCAGGGATCCACCGAGGTAAAACCGTTAGCTGTAGAATATCCATCGAATCCCGCAGATGAGAATAAGTGGTTGTTAGCTTACAGGTTTGCCGAGCGTCGAGCCCAAGTTAGGCTTTGCCCCGACCCTGACACCAGGGGGAAAGGACCTTTGGAGAGTCCACCGGGGGAGGGGGGAAAAAGTCCAGGGCTCGGTTTCAAGTTAAAAATAAAAACTCGTGCTATAAAAAATCCTAACACCGAGCCTTTTGCTTTTTCCCCAGATATGGTGGAACGCAGGTGTGTTACCAACCCAGAAGAGTATCCTTTGCCACCCAATCACGCGCAGTATGATGCCGTTTTCGATCGGGAGGTACTAGGAACAAGACCGTCACTGCTGACGGAAAATAGTCTCAATCATCTCCGACCGACTTTGACACCCCCGAGCGCTGATGGAAACGCCTCGGACTTTGTGTTGAGACCTTTAGGCATTGATGATCGGATATGCCTACAAGTACCTGAAGGTAGAAATTTTTTCTACTTCTATGAAGAAATAGCCACTAGAATTGGCATTCGGATGCCCTTCTCCACCTTTGAAATGGAAGTTCTAAACCATTTAGGCATCGCTCCGAGTCAACTACATCTGAGCGGCTGGGCATTCGTCCGAGCTTTTCAGCAGTTTTGCGATGCCGAGGATTTGACGGCAACACTGCGATCTTTCTTCTGGTTGTACGCACCCCAAGTGAACAAATTTGGTGATTCAAAGGGACTTTGGGTATCGCTAAAGGCTCGGAGGGAGCATGCCCTGTTCGCCAAGGTAACTGATTCATGGAAATCCTTCAAGCCTCTCTTCTTCCAGTATGAGCATACGGGGATAGGGGAATGTTGGTTCATGGAACAAGTTGTTGTTGATGGGGAGGATAAGATTGTGCCTCGATTCCCTCTGAGTTGGACGACTGATATTTATACCCGAGGGCCTGCTCTATATCAATTTAATTATAAGACCGAGCTCACGAAAGCCGAACGGCGATTATGCGATGAGGCTTGGAAGTATCTTCAAGCCCATGGGCAAATAGATACTAAGCGAATCTTGTTGAAAGGAACACGGGATGAAGTGAAAGCCGAGCTGGGTATTACTATTTTTTTTTTTGGTGTGCTAACCCATTTTTCTTGCAGAAGCAATGGGAAAGAAGGCAACCAAGGCCAAGAAGAGTGAAGCTCGGGCAGCTAGAGTATCACAACTAGCTGCGATCAAAGAAAGTGCATCTGGGTCGCCAAGCATGGGCCAGTCCTTTCAGCCGACGTCTCCTAAAAATCCAGCCGCCATCCCCAAAGTGCCTCCGACCGTTAAGGTCACCGGTGTTGAACAAGTGGTTAAGGGGGATCACGTCATTGACGTTGTGAACGTCGAAGCGCAGGTTCAAATAGCCCCTCAATGCACACCCGAGCCCCCCACAAGAAGCCTCAGTTGGACAAAGGGAAGGGCCTTGCTGGGGACTGGTTAAATTTGAGCAAGTCCAAGAAAGGGATAGAAATCCCCGAGGGTAAAGACGATGCCGCTGCCAAGACGGTGTGGGGTAAGAAGATGTCCGATTCCCTCATTGCCTCTATCTTCCCTCCCGAGGACGCTGAGGTGATTGAGGCCTGGACCCCTGGGACCTGGGAAAACAATTGTAAATCCCTGATGAGGAGTTTTTTGAGAGGTGCGAGCATTCTTCACCACCTCGGTCACCACGATGATGACGCTCATTCCGGACTGGCAGCCGAGGAAAAGAAGAAAAGAAGTGAGGTAGACGAGCGAGAGGATTATCTGGAACTTCAGGTCCAAGGCCTTAACAGGAAAATTCAAACACTTGCTGCTGAAAATGAACAACTTCAAAAGGCAGCACAAGATTCCGAGGGGGCAAAAAATCGGGCCGAGGAAGCACTTCAGGGGGTACAGGAAAAGCCTGAGGAAGATGTCGCTGCTCTTCAAGTAGCTATTGAGAAAGCTCAGAAAGCCGAGCAAGCTACTGCCTTGGCACTAGCAGCATGAGTATGCAAAGGATGAGATACTCGGGCTTCGAGCTTCCTTGGAAAAGATGAAGGCAAAAGCTCTCAAACATAAGAGGGCAGCTAAGGAGAATCTGTTCAATTGGGACCATGCAATTGAAGATTCTTTCTACAACACTGCCGAGCAACTCCGCGTCCTGAATCCTGGGCTCGTGACCAAGGGTGCTGACCCTAATTTTGCTGTGAAAAAAGGTCGAATTGTCAGCCCAAGTGGGGTTCCTATAGATCTGAACAACGCCGACCTTCCTGACCATTTGGCCGAAGATTCCGAGGGGGAAGGAGCCGAGGATGCTGAAGGTGAAGAGGAAGAAGAGGACACATTCAATGCTGACAGCATTGTATTGTCCGACTTAGAATAGTTTGATTATTCTGCTACCTTTTTTTTAATTGCCCCAGTAGATGGGTTTAAACTTATATTGTTGTTTCGTTTGGAATCATTTATAATATTCGTCACTATATTTCGCTTTCTTCTATCCTTTTCGTTAAGAATTCAAGTGTTAAGACCTCGGAACTCCAGCACTTTAGCCGAGGTGGGCTCCTCTATCCGCGATGTAAAATGATTTTAAGAAACCATGTTTGAATTGGGAGTCTTAGTAAAATACTTGACGAGTTATAAGCTCTTGTTTGAGCTGTTTATAATCGTTCGCGTCATAAACGGTGGCTAATCGAGTATGAGGAAAAGTACGTAATACAATGAATTCAATAACAAGTCTTTTTATTAACCAGAAGCAGAAAGTACAATGGGCTCGGAATTCCACCGAGCGTACACCATCATTAAAAAGAAATAAACAACACAATAAAAACAATTGACACTATGAAATTGAAATGAAAGAAAAATTCTAACTATAGTATGCTCTGAGCTTTGCCGCATTCCAAGTGTTGTTGATGAGGGCTCTCGAGAGAGTTCCGAGCTTGTAAGCTCTTGTTCCAGCCTTAGAGGCTACTCGGTATGGTCCTTCCCAGCTTTGGGCCAGTTTTCCGTCCTTTGCATTTTTGAGACCAATATCAGCTCTTCTTAGGACAAGGTCGCCTAGCTCGAACTCTCTGGGCACAACCGTACGATTATATCCTTTCGCTTGCATCGTCTTGGCATGCTTTTCTCGTTCGGCGGCTAAATCCCTGACTTCCTCCGACAAAATCAGATCCTCACACAATATAGTGCTATTGAGGGGATTCAGCTGTTGCATAACTCGAAATGAAGGGATGATTGTTTCAATGGGAATGACTGCGTCACACCCATAAGTGAGCCGATAAGGTGTTTCTCCTGTTGAAGTTTGTATGGTTGTGCGATATGACCAAAGCACCTCATACAAGTTTTCCAGCCAATTTCCCTTCGCACCTTCGAGTCTTCTTTTGATCCCCTGAATGATGGATCGGTTAACGGATTCTACTTGCCCGTTAGTCTGGGGATGCTCGACTGAGGAAAAATAGTGCTTAATGCTCAGAGCGTTGACCAAATCCTTGAATGCCTTTGCCGCAAATTGAGTTCCATTGTCTGTTACTACCACTTGCGGAACTCCGAGTCGAGCTACGACCTGTCTCTCGAAGAACTTCTGAACCTTTGCTGATGAAATGGTAGCAAGCGGCTCAGCTTCAACCCACTTTGTGAAATAATCAATGGCCACTCTCACCCACTTGATCTGTCCTGGTGCGGTAGGGAACGGTCCGATTAAATCCATTCCCCACTGATAGAAGGGATATGGAGATGAAAGTGAATGGAGTTCCTCGGCGGGTTTCTGATATACATCACTGTGGAACTGATATTTCTCACATCTCTTCACATGGCGGATTGCATCTTGTTGAAGGGTCGGCCAGTAGTATCCTGCCCTTAGGATCTTTTTAGCCAGTGACTTCCCCCCAACATGATGACTTCCGACCCCCCCCCCCCCCCCCCGTGAACTTCCTCCAGCGTTTGTTTTGCTTCGGCAGGGTCCAAACATCTGAGCATTGGGCCGCTAACCCCTCGGCGAAACAGGACTCCACTTACAAGGGCAAACTGCGATGCTTTTCTGACAAGTTTCTTGGCCTCGACTGGATCAGTTGGCAAAATCCCTTGTTCCAAGTAACCCGTGATCGGAGCAATCCAGCTCGGATCCACCGAAATAGGGAGGACAACGCTAGGTCCATGCACCATTTCTTGGATCAGCGTTTTATTGTTTTTGGGACTCTTTGTCGAAGCGAGCTTGGAGAGGATATCCGCTCGGCTATTACTCTCCCTCGGGATGTGGCAGAATTCGACCTTCGCAAACTCTGAAGATAGGAACCTCACCTTTTCCAAGTATTTTTGAAGAATAGGTTCCTTGGCCTGGTAATCGCCTTTGACTTGTGAAACCACCAATTGGGAATCGCTGAAGATCTTCACTTCACGGGCCCCAACCTCTTTTGCCATTCTTAACCCTGCCAACACTGCTTCGTACTCTGCTTGATTGTTTGATGTTGAGAATCCAAACTTCAACGAATATTCGAGGGTGACACCCTCGGAATTCTCCAAAATTATTCCTGCACCTGCTCCGAGCTTGTTGCTCGACCCATCCACAAAAATGTTCAAATCCAAGTTTGAGCTCGTCAATGGCTCAGTAAACTCGGTGATGAAGTCGGCTAAGGCCTGAGACTTCATTGCCTTTCTCGGTTCGAAAGTGATTTCGAACTCGGAAAGTTCGATAGCCCAGGTCACCATTCTCTCTGCCAAATCAGGCTTCTGAAATATCTGACGGATCGGCTGAGCTGTTCTGACCGTGATATGGTGGCTCTGGAAATATTGACGTAATCGTCTGGCTGTGACAACCAAACAAAAAGCCAATTTCTCTACTTTCTGATATCTTGACTCCGGTCCTTGGAGAGCTCGGCTGACGAAATAAATTGGAGATTCTTTACCAGATTCTTCTCGGACCAGAACCGAACTAATTACTGAATCTCCAACTGATAAGTACAGGAACAAAGTTTCTCCACTTGTCGGACTAGACAAAATTGGGGGAGATGCCAAGTACTGCTTAAGGTCATTAAAGGCCTTTTCGCATGCCTCGTCCCATTCAAATGTCTTTCCCTTCTCTTTCCTCAACAGTTTGTACCAGGGGAGAGCCTTCCTAGCTGACTGAGACAAAAATCGAGATAGAGCCGCCACCCTACCTGTTAGCTGCTGAACACCCTTGATATCTGTCGGACTCTTCATATTAAGAATGGCTCGGCATTTCTCCGGATTCGCCTCGATTCCGCGCTCGGTCAGCATGAAGCCGAGGAAAGATCCTGCTGGAACTCCAAACGTGCATTTCTCTGGGTTCAACCTCATGTCGAACTGTCGGATCTTTCCCAAAATGACTTTTAAATCTTTAGCATGGTCTTCCTCTTTCAAGCTCTTTGCAATCATATCGTCTATGTACACCTCCATTCTTGGCCCAATCAAAGGACCAAAGACCTTGTTCATCATCCGCTGGTAAGTCGCCCCAACGTTCTTCAATCCGAATGGCATCACATTGTAACAATATGTAGCATTTTCTGTAATAAATGAAGTTTTTACCTGATCCGGGGGATACATCGGTATTTGATTGTACCCCGAATAGGCATCCATGAAAGATAACCTCTGATAACCCGCCGAGCTATCCACAAGTTTATCTATGCAGGGAAGCGGGTATTGATCTTTAGGACAAACTTTGTTCAAGTCTGTGTAGTCCACGCACATCCTCCATTTCCCATTGGACTTCTTTACTAGCACGGGATTGGCCAACCAATCAGTATACACCACCTCCCTGATAAATCCTGCTTCCAATAGCTCGGCTACCTTCTCATCTGTTGCCTGTGCCTTCTCAGTTCCGACCCTTCTTTTCTTCTGAGAAACTGGCTTAGCTCCAGGATACACGCTTAACCTGTGGCAGATGAAGTTCGGATCGATCCCTGGCATGTCTGCCGAGGTCCAAGCAAACAAGTCTTTGTTTTCCATCAGTAATTCAGTTAGTTCTTTTTCCAATTCCTCCGAAAGGCCAACACCTATCCTGACGCAACGAGAAGGATCGGAACCCAAAATTACCTTTTTGAAGTCCCCTTGAGGGGTGGGCCTGGTTTCATCCTCCTCTCTTACGTCAAGATCTGCTAGGTTGACGCTTCCCTTGTTAAGTGGCTCCTGCATGATCTTCTCTTCATCAATTTTCAACTTTGCCAGGCTGATATTATAACACTTCCGAGCCAGCTCCTGATCAGACCGCACTGTTACTATCTTGTCATCTGACCCTGGGAATTTCATGGCCAAGTGGACTGTAGACACGACAGCACCAAAAGTTTGGAGTGCCGTTCGGCCAAAGATGGCGTTGTAAGCCGAAGGGGCCTGGACAACTAACCACTTTACCATTTCAATCCGAGCAGAGGGTGGTTCCCCCATAGTCACTGGGAGATGGATGTGGCCTAGAGGGACAATTGAATGTCCCATGAAGCCAACCAGGCTTCCCTCGAACGGGGTGAGATCTGACCTTTTCAATTTCAATTTCTCAAACAAATCCAGAAACATGATGTCTGCCGAACTCCCTTGATCGACCAGAATCCTTCTGACTTCATAGTTGCCGAGCCTGGCCGATACTACCATTGGGTCATTATGGTCTTGTAAGATATCCTCAAAATCCTCATCACTGAAACTGATAACTATGTTTTTCTTCCTTGGCTTTTGGATCGGTCGGCTGGCCACCGAAAGGACCTGTCCCACATACTTCCTGCGATCACTCTTCTTTTCTCCTCCACCTGCAAATCCTCCAGCAATAGTACCAATGAGGAAAGAATCCCGAGGCTTATCCTGCTCGGATGGTTGGATAGATCCCCCTGCAGGTGGTGAATGGCTTCGATTACGCTTTAGTTCAGTTTTGGGTGGCGAGGGACTTTTCCTCTTTGAACGTTTGCGCAGTGCTTCGCCAATATAATGTTGAAGCTTACCATCTCTTACCATCCCTTCGATCAAGTCCTTCAACTGGATGCATTGGTCGGTGGTATGCCCCCACCCACCGTGGTGATCACAATACTTTGTCCTGTCCTTTTGAGCTGCTTTCCTCAAAGCTGGCGGCCGATTGATGTTACGCATCTCAGTATGCATAGTCTCACGAAGGATTTGACTCCTTGGGACTGTTAATTGGGTGTATTCATCGTACTTGCCTTTTGGAGGCAGTTTCTCTTTCTCTCCTCTTTCCCGTTTGTCCTTCCTCCCCCTAGTGTCTCGGAAACGATCCCTTTGACGAGGGTCGTTCTGACGGGATTGTGATTCTTGGTTCTCTTCTTTGCCCCTTGCTGCAGTACTTATCCTATGGAACTCCTCCAGATTAACGAATTTCCTAGACCTTTCTCTAAGTTCGGCCATATCTTTCGGTGGTTCCCCAATCAAGCAATCCTTGAAGTCTCCATCTCGCAACCCTTGTGTGAGTAAGAGAACGGACACTCCTGTCTGCAGACCTGATATGCCACTAGCTTCCTGCTGATATCGAGCTAGATATTCGCGTAAAGACTCGCCAGGTCTCTGTGCGACTCCAGCTAGTGAATGATCTGACTTTGGTTGTGACATACTGGCTGTGTATCGGTTTAGGAATGCCCTTTTAAGCTGAGCCCAAGAACTGATTGAGTTGGTGGGTAGAGAACTGAACCACCTCAAAGGTGCTGAACCTAGAGTCATCGAGAAAGCTCGGCACTTCATGAAATCTCTTCCCCCATAAAACATCATGGACGACTCATAAGAGGCTATGTGGTCCATTGGATCAGTTGTCCCATTATACCGAGAGACGTTCTGATGGCCCATATATGTTTGGGGGGTTCGAAATGCCATTATGTCAGCTGTGAAAGGATGTCCCGGGTGGACTTCGGCTGTGGCCTGTTCAGGAATCACGTTCGAATTGAGGGGTGGCGGTGGAGGAAGACTAACTGGGTTGCCGAGAGCCACGCGAGGGCTTGGTTCGGCCAGTCGTGCCATGCTCTGCTGCTGAAGAGCAGCAATGGCCTCGTTTTGTTTTTCAATCAAAGAAGTTTGGGTTCTTAGGATATCCATGATTGCTTCTTCTCTTCTTCTTGCCGAAGAGGAAGTCATAAACGATCTACCCTGAGACTCGGAACGTTCACCGCCTTGAAGCGTTCCAAAACGACCTCTAGTCAAGTGTGGTATTTCCCTGTCGGTTCGCTCGGCTCTAGAGTAATCGTGATGAGCGGAACGCTCAACTCGCCGACCCTCACCAGTTCATGACGCTGCAGGGGTCCTCCGAGATTGATGGGGTCTAGAGTCAGCAGTATCGTGCCATTCTGAAACATGGCCATCTGGAATAGTGTGGGGGTTGGATTGTCCTCCTCCGCCTTCAATGACAGGGGGAACAATGGCTTGCGCCTGACCCACCGGCGGAACCGTGACTTGTGCCTGGTTCACAGGAGGGTCGTTAGTCCGGTCACCTTCAGCTGCTCCTCCAGGGGCAATTCTGTCCCTGAGGTGTGTTCCTCCCTTAGGCGGCCTCCCCCGGGGGCGCGGGGCTCCTCCAAGGGCGATTCTGTCCCTAACATTTGCTCTGGCCCCTGGCTGCCTCCCACGGAGGTGATGACGGAGATCTCCTTGTTCTTGATTGTTGTTATCGTTTGCCATGAATATGGTAGATGTGGGAATGCTGGTTATTCGAATTCCCACAGACGGCGCCAATGTAGTGTCCTCGAACACTATGTCCTTAACCCTCTAAGCCCTCAAGATTATGGCAATCGGGAGTTCAAGAGAGGATCAAGTGTTTATCTGTGACCTTGCGGTATTTCTGCAGTTCCAGTTGGGAAAAGCAGGTTTTCCCTAGTCAACCAGTGTGTGCAGAGTGTCAACTTAGGGATGAGAGTACGTACCTGAAACCCTAGCTGTTATGAGCTATTTATAGGGTTTGGAGGAGGCTGATATGGGCCGCATGGGCCTTGTATCAGGGTTGAGCTGAGCTAGGATTCTATGAGATAATATCGGAAGTTTATGCTCTTAGAATCCGGATAAGATCAGCTCAAGATCTCATGTCTAGGCTGTTAGCGAGAATCTAGGAGAGATTTGCGGAAGGGATAGGAAGCCTTGGTAAAGACTGAGTCCATCTACCAGCCGACGTTGTGTCTCGGCCCTAGAGTCCCGAGCCGATGGGTTGAAGACCGTTTGTGAGGCTCGGCCCCATCAAGTCCGAGCCTGGTCCTTTAGTGCGCTCGGAGCCAACAAGTCCGAGCGAGGGGCGTTTGTGCTGAGTAAACCGAGGGAAAGGTCCTTGAAGAATCCCTTAAGTAAGACTTAGTCCTTATACGGTCGGCAGACCCTACATCTTCCATATTTATTTAATAGATAAATTAACATTTTTATATGATTATCAACTTTATTTTAAAGAATCTAAAGTAAATCATATTTAAATATTTTCATCTTTTTTGTTTGGTGGTATTATAAGTAAATTTAAGGATAACTTAGAATATTCCGTATTTCATAGGACATGAAGACGACATTGAACTTGTTATTCTTGACTGTCTTGATTAATTAACACATTACATTTTATAAGGAATATAATGACCGCTCTTTTTTTTATATTTTTAATATTATATTTGTTTATGTATAGATGAGTATTAAATTAATGTATTTTTTATTTAGTTGATCGATGAAGTAACACTTTTTATTTATCATTATTACGTTTATTATGATATTATGATTAATTGGAGTGAAATCAAAATTAAACTTTTTTTTAATATTTTTTGTTTGATGGTATTATGAGTATATTTAAGGATAAATCAAAATATTTCCTATTTCATGGGACATGATAATTTAGTATTTTTTTAATATAAATTATCATCTTTTTAATATGATTATCACATTTATTATTATTATTCATATTTAAATATTTTGATATTTTTCATCGTTTATCTTATCTCAAATTAATCATAAGATTTGATCCTAAAAAATCTTTATCCTAATTGTTCTAATCATCTTGAATTATTATTTTTTTTTTAATTTTTGAAATGTATATACCTTTGTTTTTAATCTGTTACAGTTTTTTACACATTATTATTATTATTATTATTATTATTATTATTATTATTAGTGCTCTCTTATGCTACAAACAAACAACAAAAATCAAATATAAAATAAGCAATAAATAATTAGGAACATAAAATACGAAATAATAAAATTAGAGAATTCTTGGAAGTAGAGAGATCTGAACGAGAAACAGGTAAGGAATGAATGTGAGATCATGATTTTTTTTAAATATTTTTTTTAGGATAATAATTACTTCTTTTTTCAACAAAATGAGGATGATGATTTCACATACAGATAATGCTCAAGCATCATCTCTCTGTGTTTATCGATTTTTTTGAAGATAATGATTTTTTTTAACAAAATGAGGATAATGATTCAACATATTCCACGTATAGATAATTTATTTAATTTTAAATATTAATTTTGAATAGA
The DNA here is from genome assembly GCA_037953625.1 of Crotalaria pallida. Classification (NCBI taxonomy): domain Eukaryota; kingdom Viridiplantae; phylum Streptophyta; class Magnoliopsida; order Fabales; family Fabaceae; genus Crotalaria; species Crotalaria pallida. Next base: position 98,357,627 of record CM075655.1, read on the forward strand.
TAATTTATTTATTTTAAATTATAATTTTGATTAAAGACGATATTATCTACCTACAAATGCTCTGGTGCGAGTATTCCTTAAGCGAACAAACGTGGTGCCTCGAAAAGGGATGTTTTTATATAAATATAAATATAGTAGATAATTGAACCCTTTTATTTAATGCCATAAAACACCATCGTCACAACCTGTATCCAACAACCATGCATGACTTCGCTGTTGTATTTGCACATCAAAACTTTCTCCGGTTCAGGTTATTCATGTATTCAATCATACTTCAAATGATTTTATAGTACAATAATTAATGTATTAAGTTTCTTCCCGTTAACGCTACTGACTTCTTAGTTAGTGTATACGCTATATTAAATATTCTCTCATTCTGCTTATCAAAAAAAAAAAAAATCTCTCATTCTCTTATCTTAATTCTTTTTTTTAATTATTATAAGTCATTTTAAAATATATTTGTAATAATATTAAAGAGTTTATATTAAAATTTATAGAGATGATAAAATAATAACTATAATAGAAAAAAATGAATAAAGTTGATAGAATTTTAAATAAAAGTAATTTTAAAATGACAAGATTTTTTCTATAAATTTAAAAATAATAAAGACAGGATAAAAGTAATTTAGAAAAAAAAATGCAGACAAAGACAGGATGGGAGACATACAATACATGATCTCCCTTTCAATGATTGTTCCTTAAAATGCGGTTAACCTGTAACACACATTTTCAACTTTTAGGTTCTTTTAGCATCATTAGTTGACTTAAGTACATGCTGCAGCTGAGATGTTGTAGCTTAACCATCCCCTTGTTTTTTTTTTCCTTAAAAGGCAAATGTTACTCTCTTTGTTTCAAAATAACTCACTTTTTTTTTAACGTAAAATAACTCACTTTAAGGTTTTGTGCAAAGGTTAAGAAATAATTAAATAATATAAAAAATTTGAGATATTTTGATTATACTAGAATTTTATGTAATTATTATTATAGAGAGATAAATTTAAGGTATAATAATGAAATAATTGAAAAAAATAGTATTAATTACGTATCGAGTTTGTAAAATAACAATATATATATGAAACAAAAGAGAAAAATTTAAACACAGTCATTGCCTTCCCGCCCTAATTTAATGGGAAATACGTGGATACTTAAAAAAATTACTCTACTTGTTTCATATATACTGTGTTTTAAAATTATGTAAGGGTTTTAAGAAATTATTAAATGTTGTAAAATTTTGGGTATTTTGATTATAATAATCTTATGTAATCGTTATTGAAGAGAGAAAAAGATACAATATTAGAGATGTAAAAAAGTTGTAATAAATACGAGTATAATTGAAAAAAATAATATTAATTATGCATCGGGTTTGTAAAAAGACAATACACATAAAATAAGAAGGAAAAGCTCTATGAATATTATATAGGAAATGGAGAGAGTATTCCGAATATTATTAATTATAATGTTGATAACAACATTAATTATCTTTAATACAAGTAAATTTTCTAAAAAATGACTAACATTAGGTATAGTCCGATCGAAGAGAGTATTTATTAGATTTATTTGATAAAACTAACTTATAACTGTATTCATAAGTGATAAATGAGATCTTGAAACTAATAAATGTGAACTTAACTAAAAGTTGCAAGATAGTAGCTGAAAGGTTAGTTGTATAGCTAGCTTAATTATTAGATTATAATATTTAACAAAACTAATTGTATAACTACTTAAAAATTGTTAAATGACTTAAAAAATATAATTTAGATGTGTGTGTATAATCATAATTAGAAAAAAAATGGGCAAAATTAAAACTAATTTATTGAAAGTTCTTTTTTTTTTTTTTGAAAATATATTTCACATAACTTTCAAAAATTATAAGTTTTCTTTTTAAAGCTATGAATTTCTTTTTTTTTTCATCAAATAATTTTAGTAACTTATTATCATGAAAAACTATCAAATAATCTATAAGTTTCTCTTATTTTTTAACTGGAAAAATGAATTTTGGTTTTAACACTTGCCTAAAGAGTAATTGTAATTACAATATCTTTTTTAATATTATCCTTTCCGATAACAATGCAGGTCACCCGCGGTCACCCCTTTAGCTAACTCCTATAAGTAGTAATGTTTGAAAAATTGAACAGATATACTAAAGAGATGAAATATATTATCTAATAAAGAATATGATGAACATATGAACTTATCTTGATCTTGTATTGAAATATATGTTTATGAAGAACCAGAAGGTTTTTTGATTTTCCAAGCAATTATGCACAATTGCTTTGTAACCTATCTAATGATAGAATGTTAGAATAGGAAATTGATTGCTTATGACTTGGAGACCATAACTTATTAATAATAAGTTCATGGTCTTTCCCGAATGGTTATAACCATATATTTAACTTTTCTTATTTTTATTTAGACCCATCAACAATATAGAAATAAGATTTTTGATATCTACACATTATAAAATCCATAAATATTCTCAATTCCAATATATTAAGTCTTAAAAAATCACTTTAAAGAGGGCTAAATATTTGAGATAACATATAATACATAATCAATTATATATAGGCTTACATATTAGATAAATATCTTACGGTAATTTGAACAGAATTGTAGGTAAAAAGAAATACAAATAAAAAAATAAAAAAGCACCTCTAAAAACTCTGAAATCTGAGAATTATTGCATGCAGAATCAATCAATTTTTTTTCTTCTTCCAGTTCTTCCTTTTCTCTTATCCCCATATAAATTATGGCAAAGTCATACTTGGAGTTGCTATAAAGTTCTAAACTCAAGCTTTCTGACTGCGAGGTGTTTTTATTTATTTTTTTTTGCTGCAGGTCGAACGAAGAATAAAGGGTTGAAGCTGGTTTTAGGTATGGTTATCCTAAAACATTATTGTTGTATGCATACTAAGAAAATAAGAATCTAACGACTAACATGTCATATCAAATTTGTTAACCATCACTTTTTATTCTTGAAACCTTACATAATAAATAAGTTAGTTGAATTTATTTGCTAGATATACGAGATAGATTATGTGCTGCAGGTGCGTGACCAAGGTCCGAGTCAGAGTATCCTCTCTTTATTTTACCTTTTAATGTGCGTACTATGGAGTAGGGAGTAGGGACATAACATAATGTAGTGATAATGATTATTTCCTTATTTTTTTAAGGATTAGTACTTCAGAAAGGGATCTAGATGTGTGTGAATCTTCACAATAACTAGTACTTACATGATACAGTCATATGTTGTAAAATGATACTCCCTCCCTTCCTAATTATAAAGTTCTCGGGGAGATTTCACGTCCATTAAGAAAGTGAAATAATTTAGTTAATTGTATTGAAAATGTGAAATTTTGATATGTATTTTCAAAATTATCCCTATTAATATTATTGGGAATCTAAAAAGTGTTAAATAAATAGGGATGTTTGTGAAAAAAAGTAATTAATGATCATTGAAAATTGGTAAAGGACTTTATAAATAGGGACAAAATAAAAGTGTCAAGAGAGTTTATAATTATTGACGGAGGGAGTATATAACTAGATAAGCAGAATTATGTACAAGCACTACTTTCAATTTTTCTATACACTTGAATGACGGTTAATTTTGCTGTCAGGTTTCGTAGCTACTGGAATTGGACTACCTTTAATCGCTATCATTATATGTCGTAACAAAGCTGAGATTTGGAAGTTTATAAAGACACAGTTTGGCTACACAAAAAGGAATGATAAAAACATAGAAGCCTTCCTTGAAAGCCAGGGTCCTCTGGGTCTAAAAAGGTATAGTTTCTCTGATGTGAAGAAAATGACTGACTCCTTCAAAGTTAAGCTAGGAGAAGGTGGTTATGGTTCTGTTTACAAAGGAAAATTGCTTAATGGTCCCTCCGTCGCTGTTAAGTTGCTGAATCAGTCAAAAGGAGATGGTGAAGAATTCGTCAATGAGGTTGCCAGCATCAGCAAAACATCACATGTTAATGTTGTCACTCTTCTAGGATTTTGCCTACAAGGAAGTAAAAAAGCACTTATCTATGAATTCATGTCCAATGGTTCACTTGAAAAGTTCATTCACAACAAGGAAAATGAAACAGAAACTAAACCATCCTTGAGTTGGGAGAAGTTGTACCAAATTGCAATAGGGATAGCTAAAGGGCTTGAATACTTGCATAAAGGATGCAACACTCAAATTTTACATTTCGACATAAAACCACATAATATTCTCCTGGATGAGAATTATGCCCCGAAGATATCAGATTTTGGGCTTGCTAAGCTTAGCACGAGGGACGAGAGCAATGTTTCGATGTCAAATGCTAGAGGGACAATTGGGTATGTTGCTCCGGAAGTCTGGAATAGACGTTTCGGAGGCGTTTCGCATAAGTCCGATGTTTATAGCTACGGAATGTTGCTGCTAGAAATGGTTGGAGGGCAGAGGAACATCAAAGTTGAAGCGAGTGGCTCGAGCGAGATATATTATCCGAATTTGGTGATTTATAAGAAGCTTGAACTTGGAGATGATTTAGGACTTGAAGGGATGTTGTCCAATGAAGAAAATGAGAATGCAAAGAGAATGACTATGGTGGGGTTATGGTGTATTCAAACAATTCCTTCTCATAGACCTACAATTAGTAGAGTGATTGATATGTTGGCAGGTAGCATGGATTCCCTTGAAATGCCACCAAAACCTGTTCTGACTTCTCCTCCAAGATCAACTACAGAATTTTCAACTGCATCAATATTTATACACAGTGCATAATCCCGCTGCTGCATTTGTATGTGTTTCTCATGATTGCCAACATGAAAATGTTGATAATAAAATGTAAATCATGAATTCAGTCCGTGAAATTATTAGTAATATTAATTTTCTATTCTATGAATTGTTGTTATTGTTGTTTTCTACTCTTTTCCGTTACTTGCAATGGTATGCCTTATGACCAGGTTTTTGGTAGAAGTCCTCTAGAACCAACATAACAATTCTATTGCATTATTTGGGTTTCAGGATATGATTGTTTCCCTTTTGATTTTGCTTGTTGTTTTGAACTTGATGTTTTCCCAGTTTTTGATTCTTGAACTGTTATTTGAATGATCAACAACACTGAACAAGATTAACATTAAATAAATTTAAATCATTTTGATATATATCCTTGAGATGATTTGCCTATTTTGTTCTCATCAATTCCTAAAGATTAAAGTACTTTTTTTCGTGCTTGAGATGTTTACGAAGTCACACCGCGAAGGAGGAATTTTTTGTTAAAATATTATTATTAATTGGTGGTATGTTTTGCATCCGTTAGTTTTAAGTTTACCGGGTCTTTAGCACTATTAATATAATGTTACTATTTGGAGAAAATGCAATGTATTGTGTTGCCTAATGCCTATATAATAGGCTTGCTATCTTTTTTTTTTTTTTTGCTTTCGCAGGTGGTGTCTGGGCTTTCGCACTTTGGCGGCCCAACTAAATCCACCCCGACCCTACGGAACTCCACTTTGTGGGCATGGGTCTCCCAACGCGTGCCTTTCCGTTCCCATGGGTGTCGAACTCGAGACCTCATGGTTAAGGGGAAAGTTCAAATCTTGCTGAGATAAAGGAAGAGGAGACCTTGTTGATGGCTGTTCTAGAAGCAAAGAATGTTGAGCGAGATATTTGGTATGTGGATACAGGCTGCAGTAACCACATGACTGGTAACAAGTCTTCCTTTTCATATTTAAATAAAAAATTTCACTCTAGTGTGAGCTTTGGTGATTGCTCTAGTGTGCAAGTGATGGGAAAAGGTGATATTAATATAAGAACAAAAAATGGTTTTGTTGAGAAAATCTCTAATGTATTGTATGTTCCTAATTTGAAAAGTAATTTGCTAAGTGTTGGGCAATTACAAGAAAAGGGCTATGTTATCACCATTAACAAAGGTGCTTGTGAAATTTATGATCCTATTAGAGGTGCTATTGCTGTTGTACAAATGAGTTCAAACAGGTTATTTCCAATCAAGATTGAAAGCATTCAATCAAGCTTGATGGCCACAGTAAAGCATCATTCTTGGTTATGGCATTACCGTTATGGTCACTTGAACTTTGATGGATTGAAGACCCTCCAACTAAGAAACATGGTGACAGGCCTTCCACAAATTATTACTCCTTCTCAAGTTTGTGAAGAATGTGTTGTTAGCAAACAACATCGTTCTCCATTTCCTAGTGGCAAATCATGGAGAGCAAAGTCTGTTTTGGAGCTAGTACATTCAGATTTATGTGGTCCAATAAAACCTAAATCCAATGGAGGTAAAAGATATATAATTACTTTCACTGATGATTTTTCTAGAAAAATTTGGGTCTATTTTTTACAAGAAAAATCAGAAGCTTTTTGTACATTTAAAAGCTTCAAGGCTCGAGTGGAAAATGAATCAGGAAAATTTATTAAGACCCTTCGCACAGACCGTGGAGGAGAATATTGCTCTAATGAGTTTGCAACATTTTGTGAAGAGCATGGAATTCGAAGGGAGTTGACAGCAGCATACACACCACAGCAGAATGGTGTATCAGAGAGGAAAAACAGAACCATTCTCAACATGGTGAGGAGTATTTTGAAAATGAGCAGCATCTCTAAAAGTTTTTAGCCCGAAGCAGTCAATTGGAGTACTCATGTTCTGAATAGGAGTCCAACATTTGCAGTGAAGAATAAGACACCAGAAGAAGCATTGAGTGGAAGAGACCAGATGTTAGTCACTTCAAAATTTTTGGTTGCATTGCATATCCTCACATTCCAGATCAGCAGAGGAGCAAGTTGGATGATAAAGGAGACAAGTGTATTTTTCTTGGTGTTAGTGATATTTCTAAAGCTTATAAATTGTATAATCCTAACATTAAGAAAATTGTTATAAGAAGAGATGTTGTCTTTGATGAAGAGAATTTCTGGAATTTTAACGAAGATACAGGTAAACAATTTATTTTTCCAGATTTTAATGAGAAAGATGAAGCAGAACAGCAGCCACCAACTATTACTCAAGATGAGCATGTTGCAGCTCAAGACTTAGACGTTCCTGATAGAGTGTTGAGATCAACGGGAAGTAGAAAGAGACCTGCCTGGATGGATGATTATCATGTTCCAGGGATTAATCAAAATGAGGAACAAATAGTGCATTTTGCTCTTTATGCAGATTGTGATCCTGTGTTTTTCGAGGATGCTGTTCAAGATTCAAAATGGAGAGAAGTTATGGATGTAGAAATTGCAGCAATTGAAAGGAACAATACTTGGGAGCTTGCTGATCTTCCAAAAGGACAGAAGACAATTGGTGTCAAATGGGTATATAAGACCAAGTTAAATGCAAATGGAGAGATTGACAAATACAAAGCACGCCTGGTTGCTAAAGGTTATAATCAAGAATTTGGCGAGGACTACAAAGAAGTCTTTGCTCCTGTTGCACGGCAAGACACAATAAGGATGTTGATTGCATTAGCAGCTCAAAACTCATGGCCTATCTTTCAACTTGATGTAAAATCTGCTTTCTTGCATGGTGACTTGCAAGAGCAGGTATTTATCGATCAACCTCCTGGTTATGTGAAACAAGGAAATGAGCATAAGGTGTATAAATTAAAAAAGGCACTATATGGACTAAAACAAGCACCTCGAGCTTGGTATAGTCGTATAGATGCATATTTTTTAAAGGAAAGTTTCAAGAAATGTCCATATGAGCATACTTTATTTGTTAAAATTGGTGATGATGAAAAAATGCTCATTGTATGTTTATATGTGGACGATCTTATTTTCAGTGGAAATGATAGCGCCATGTTTGAAAAATTTAAGAAATTTATGATGAAAGAATTTGATAAGTCTGATCTTGGTAAGTTGCATTATTTTCTTGGCCTAGAAATAGTGCAATCAGCTAATGGAATTTTTGTTTCACAAAAGAAGTATGTGCGAGAAATTCTAGAAAGGTTTCATATGAAGGATTGCAATCCTGTTAGCACTCCCATTGAGATTGGTGTAAAACTTAAAAAAGATCATGAAGGGAAGCAGGTGGATAGCACATTTTTCAAGCAAATTGTGGGCAGTTTGAGGTATCTAACTGCTACAAGACCAGACATAATGTATTCTGTGAGTCTCATCAGCAGATACATGGAAAAGCCAAAAGAGATGCATTTGTTAGCTGCCAAGAGAATTCTTCGTTACTTGCAAGGAACAAAGGATTTTGGATTGTTCTATGAGTATGGGACAAGGATGGACTTGTTGGGATTTAGCGATAGTGACTATGTAGGAGACCCAGATGACAGGAAAAGCACTTCCGATTATGTTTTTATGATGGGGTCAGCAGCTATCTCTTGGTCATCACGGAAGCAGCCTATTGTCACTTTGTCCACAACAGAAGCAGAGTTTGTAGCAGCTTCAGCATGTGCTTGCCAAACAATTTGGTTAAGGAATATTCTTGAAGAAGTTCATTTCAAACAACAAGGTCCTACTCTCATTTATTGTGATAATAGCTCTATTATAAAGCTGTCAAAGAATCCTGTTATGCATGGAAGAAGCAAGCATATAGATGTGAGATTTCATTTTCTAAGGGACTTATCAAATGAAGGAGTTATTGATCTTGTCTATTGCAAAAGTGAAGAGCAGATCGTTGACATCATGACCAAACCATTGAAGTTGTCTGCATTTTTTAAGCTAAGAAATTTAGTTGGAGTCTGCATACATGATGAATCTCATTAAACTGTTAGTTTGCAAACTTTCAGTTTAAGGGAGGGTGTTAAAATATTATTATTAATTGGTTGTACGTTTTGCATCCGTTAGTTTTAAGTTTACCGGGTCTTTAGCACTATTAATATAATGTTACTATTTGGAGGAAAATGCAATGTATTGTGTTGCCTAATGCCTATATAATAGGCTTGCTATCTAATATAATAATAGTACAGACTTTCCTCTAAAAGTGTTTTTATTGTTTTGTTTTTTTTACGCTAACAATTTTTCTACCACAACATTTGCTTGTAAAATTTTACACCTCTTCATTCCTTTATTGAGGACATCAGTCATCAGATTCTCATACTTGTGCACTTGCTCCATTATTAATTTGAAGTCCACCATTTGAAACTGCAGCCACTTGCTAGTGACATATTCCGATCCTAGCATAATCAGACCCATACTTTTTCTCCAGCATCTCCCAAATTGATCTAGCACAAATAAGTCAAACAAATTTTTAGACATGTTATTCAGCAGATGACCACGAACCCATTTGTTGTGATTATCTAGTACCTGTGTGACTTCTGTAGTGGTTGGTTTTTCGGCCTCAAGGATAGTAGGGAGGTCAATGACTGGAACAAAATCGACCTCCAATTGCTTAAAAAAGAGGATAAGCTTTTTAGACCATCACTTATAGTTTGTCCCATCAAGTAGCTCGATATTGGTGATGTCAAGTAAATTGACTTTGTTGAAAAGAAGAATGGTCATCGAATCAACATAGATTCTTGCTTTTAGATTGTTAGGTAGTCGTGGCGCAACTATATTACCAGTCTTACTTGTTCCTAAGGTTAACACAGCAGTTCACGAACCCGTGCACTCGAATGTACATCAACCCAAACGAATGGCGATGCACACGCGCATAGTCATTGGGCTCAACAAAATCACTTCAAAAACTCAATTAAATATTTGCTAGATGAAAGGTAATGATAATATATAGACTAAATGATAACTAAAAATGAACAATATGAGACTCGATGTTTTCATGAAAATGCCATTATTCCAACACATGTTATTTACTCTACTACAAATTTATATTCCTCATCTTATTTAAACCTCGTAATCCTCTTTCGTTGTTGTGTTTTTGGAAACTAATTCATCTTCCAAGCAATGAAAGAACGATTCTTGATGATCTTTTTAATTGTGGGACAACATTGCTAGGTATCTCTTTTATTCTATTGCTCAAATTAATAGTTTCTGATCCGGACCGGTAGTTTCGCCATATAACCCGTACCAGTCTTTATTTAGCCTAGATTCAACTTCGCAACAATTTATGGAAGACAAAAGCTCCTATAAAAGTTGTGGCATTTAATTGACAGCTTCTGCAAAATAGAACTCCAATTATTGATAATCTTAACATGAGAGGGGATTTTGGTTAATCAACTTTGTCATTTATGTGGTGAGCACGTGGAGTCTGTAGTCAGTACATCACCTATTCTGTGTGCAATGTGATGCAATCTATTTGAAAGAGTATCTACTGGTTGTTGGATATCAACATGCCACAGCAAGATAATATGAAAAATTTCTTTTATGCTCATGCTTGTCTTGCAATAGCTCCTGGCAGGTAGGAGTATTATTTTTGTATGGGTTGGATGGCTATGTCGTCTTGGTTTATTTGCCTCACTAGGAACTCTATAATTTTTAATTGAGAATCATGTAATGTTACCGGGTTAATTTATACTCCCTCCGTTCCTTTTTAAGTGTCGTTTTTTGGAGAGTTATTTTGTTTCTTTTTATCTGTTATATTGAGAAATTCAAGAGTGTAATAAATGCTATTTTCCATGTTTGCCCCTATTTAATAAGTCTTGGTTTACGTAAGTAGTGGAGAAAAATTAATGATTATAGAAAGAGAAAGGGTATAGTGGGAAAAAACATAATTAATGTATTGGAAATCTAAGTAATGATTGATTTTCTTAAGGGGCGTGTTTTTTTTGAAATATGACAGATAAAAAGGAACGGAGGGAGTATGATAAAAATTAGATCCTCAAACTAGTTTAATTTTATGGGTAGGGCTAATGTTCTTTTTTTTTTCTTAAGGTCTATGTTTTTTGCAAGCCAACAGTATTTTTAGGGTCCATCAATATTAATGGGTTCTTTAAGACTATTCTGCTTCGAGGTTATAAAGGTGTCTCTTCCAACGAGGTGTTTTTATCGGGAATCGAACTCAGCACTCGGATCTCATTTCTAAGATCTCAATTGATTCCACAAGATCAACTAAACCAACTCTCACTAATAGGTACGACTAATGTTTTACTATCAAATTTTTGCATGTGCCTAACAAAATGCATTAGAAGAATTTATTAATTTCTCTTACCTTTTTGTATTTGGTTGAGTACCTTCTATGCTTGTTCTTTATAATTCATTTTGATTATAAAAAAGGGAAAGCGATGCGGAAGGTCGAAATGGTTCAGAGTTGTGTAGACAAGGCAAAAGTTCTTAAACAACCTGTTAGACAATGTAATAATTAGAAAATATTCTGTTAGCAAATGTAAATAATAGTTTGCACATATTCCTGTAACCACCTAATTATAGGCTATGTCTACTCTTGTCCATAGTAATCCCCAACGACTCCTCTTTACTAATGTATATATTGATACCCCCATATCAATGATAACCAGGCATGATTTCTTACATGATTTCTTATTTTCATCCCCTTTCCTTCTCTCCCGGCCACAAATAAATGGCTGACCAAACCAAATTCCACCCTGCCCTTGCTGTCAATAATGTCAAGAATTTCATCCCTATCACTTTAGAGATGGAAAAAGGTCATTATTCTTCATGGGCAGAGTTGTTCAAAATCCATTGCCGAGCATACCAAGTAATTGATCACATTATCCCACCTACATCAACATCCAAAGATACGGCAAAAGAACAAGTTGACGACGTTGATCTGGCACTTTGGTCTCGCTTGGACGCTATCGTCCTTCAATGGATTTACGGCACCATCTCTAACGATCTTTTGCACACCATCTTGCAACCAGATTCGACTGCACAACAAGCATGGGAGCGATTGCAAAATATCTTCCAGGACAACAAAAACTCACGCGTTGTCTACCTGGAGAATCAATTCACTCACGTTCATATGGATGACTATCCCAACATCTCGGCATACTGCCAGGAACTCAAAATGATTGCTGATCAATTATCTAACGTTGGTGCACCGGTCTCCAATCAAAGACTATTTCTTCAATTAATTGCGGGTTTGAATGAGAACTATGATGGTGTTGCTACTTTCATTCAGCAGACTGATCCTTTTCCGCCTTTTTACGAGGCACGATCGAGGTTAATCCTTGAGGAAACCCGCAAAGCAAAGCAGGCCACCTCCGCCGCTAACAACGTCGGCACCGCTCTCCTCACAACTAAATATTCCTCTGATGATGCTTCTAGTGTTGGACGAAGCCACAACTCCGACCCTCATCCTTCCTCTAATCGTGGCAACCACGGCTCGAAACACGGCCAAAATCGTGGCCGAGGACGCAATGGTGGCGGTCGCGGCAAAGGTCGCAGCAACTACACCTACAATAATGGACAGCAACATGGTGGACCATCACAGCCGCGACCATGGCAGCATCAACCGTCCCAGTGGATGTCGTACCCACCATGGGGACCTTGGGGACAACAACCATGGGCTGCTCCTCCTTGCCCTTACCCCACATCAACATGGAGTTCGCCTCCTCCTGCACGTCAGTCTGGAATCCTTGGCAATCGTCCACAACAAGCATTCAATGCTCACGGGCCTCCTTCACAACATGCACCCACTGACATTGATGAGGCAATGAAAACTTTATCTCTAAACGTTCCTGATGAGAATTAGTACATGGACACTGGTGCAACATCACACATGTCCGCTTCTAAAGGTATACTCTCGTCTTATTTTAATTTGAGCAAAAACAAAAATATTATTGTTGGCAATGGACATGAAATTCCAATTCGCGGGTATGGAAAAACAACTTTATCACCTCCTCACCCACCCTTAACTTTAAACAATGTTTTACATGCCCCTAACCTCATTAAAAACTTGATCTCTGTACATCGTTTGACAACTGATAATTTTGTGTCTATTGAATTTGATCCTTTTGGATTTTCTGTGAAGGATTTTCATACAGGAATGCCACTAATGAGATGTGATAGCATTGGGGATCTATATCCTATCACCAACACTCCATTAACCACCACTCCATCAACTTTTGCTGCCCTTTCTTCTGTTTTATGGCATAACCGTTTGGGACACCCGGGAGCACCTGTTTTACACTACCTGCAGAAAAATAAATTTATTGATTGCAAAGACTCTACTTCCTCTTTTGTTTGTTAGTCTTGTGTTTTTGGGAAACATGTTAAATTACCATTTTATGTTTCAAATTCTTCCACTACCAAACCCTTTGATATAATACATAGTGATTTATGGACATCGCCAATTTTAAGTTCTGCAGGTCACAAGTATTACATTCTTTTCTTGGATGATTATACTAATTTTTTTATGGACATTTCCCATTGGAAGAAAATCACAAGCTTATTCTATTTTCTTGTCCTTTAGTGCATTCATTCACACTCAATATGAAATGAATATTAAATGTTTTCAATGTGATAATGGGAAGGAGTTTGATAATGAGGCTTTTAAACAATTTTGTCTCAGTCATGGAATAACATTTCGTTTTTCTTGCCCATATACTTCTCCCCAAAATGGCAAAGCTGAACGTAAAATAAGAGCCATTAACAACCTCATACGAACTCTCCTTGCTCATTCCTCTATGCCACCGTCCTTTTGGCATCACGCGCTTCACATGGCAACCTACCTCTTAAACATCCTCCCAAGTAAGCTACTCTCAAATCATTCCCCAACTCAAATACTTTATCACCGAGATCCATCTTACGCACATCTACAAATTTTCGGTTGTTTGTGTTATCCTCTTTTTCCCTCCACCACAATAAACAAATTACAATCTCGTTCTACCCCTTGTGTCTTTTTGGGATACCCAAACAATCATAAGGGATATAAATGTTATGATTTGTCAAATGGAAAAATAATCATTTGTAGACATGTCATTTTTGATGAGTCCCAATTCCCATTTGCCAAGTTGCATTTGCCCTCAATTCACACCTATAACTTTTTAAATGACAGCTTAAATCCCTTTTGGCATCACTACCTATATACTCTACCAACCTCAACTGATCAAACACAAATTGTGCCAAACCCACCACAAATCCCACCCAACCACGAAACAAACTCGCCCACTTCTCTAGGGCCTGATACACCACCACCAGTCCTCTCACCTCAACCGGCCCAAATGCCACCTAGCCCAAGTCCGAACCCAATAAATCACGCCCCACCTCGAACTATCGAAACCCGTAGCATGCATGGGATTTATAAGCCCAAACGTCAATTCAACTTGACGACCTCCATCGCACCTTCACCCCTTCCCCGTAACCCTAAAGTTGCTTTGTCTGACCCGAATTGGAAAATGGCCATGCAAGACGAATTTGATGCTCTTATTAAAAATAAGGCGTGGAAGTTGGTTCCCCGTCCTTCTGACGCTAATATTATTCGTTGCATGTGGGTTTTTCGTCTTAAAAAGAACTCTGACGGTTCTTTTGAGCGGCACAAAGCCCGTCTTGTTTGTGATGGCAGGTCTCAACAGGTTGGTGTGGATTGTGATGAAACTTTTAGCCCAGTAGTGAAGCCGGCAACTATACGAACCGTGCTTAGCATTGCTTTATCAAAATCTTGGTCCATTCATCAATTGGATGTTAAAAATGCCTTCATGCATGGTGAGCTCCATGAAGTTGTATACATGCATCAACCGCTGGGTTTCAGAGATACCATTCATCCCGATCACGTGTGCTTATTACAGAAATCTCTCTATGGACTCAAACAAGCCCCTCGTGCTTGGTACCAACGATTTGCTAATTTTTTGTCCACTATTGGTTTTTCACATAGCAAATCTGATCATTCATTATTCATTCATCATAAAGGGGCTGACACGGCCTACATACTAATTTATGTTGATGACATCATTCTTACAACATCCTCTATTGCTCTTCATAATTCCATTATGTCACTCCTTTCTTCTGAATTTGCTATGAAAGACTTGGGTCCTTTGAGCTATTTTCTCGGTATTGCAGTTACATGACATGCAGGTGGGTTGTTTCTTTCTCAACGTAAATATGCAGAATAAATTATTGAGCGCGCTGGCATGAGCTCTTGTAAGGCATCCCCAACGCCAGTTGACACTAAGACTAAGCTAAGCGCATCTTCGGGACCTTCGTACTCAGACCCTACACATTATCGACGTTTAGCAGGCGCTTTACAATATCTCACCTTCACACGACCGGATATATCATATGTTGTTCAACAGGTTTGTCTACATATGCATGCACCAAAAGATGAACACATGCATGCTCTTAAACGAATTGTGCGCTACCTTCAAGGTACCCTTGATCATGGTTTCCATCTTCACAAATCTTCAATCTCCAGTCTTATCTCCTTCACTGACGCTGACTGGGCTGGATGCCCAGATACTATACGCTCCACCTCTGGATATTGTGTATTTTTTGGGGACAACCTGATCTCATGGTCCTCTAAGCGTCAACCAACTTTGTCTCGATCCAGTGCTGAAGCAGAATACCGAGGGGTAGCTAACGTGGTCTCTGAGTCTTGTTGGATACGGAATCTTCTCTTCGAACTACATCATCTAGTTCACAAGGCCACACTAGTTTATTGTGACAATATCAGTGCAATATATCTCTCGGGCAATCCTGTTCAACATCAGCGCACCAAACACATTGAGATGGATATCCACTTCGTTCGCGAGAAAGTGGCTCGTGGACAAGTTCGTGTTCTTCATGTTCCATCATGTTATCAAATTGCCGACATCTTCACTAAAGGACTTCCGCGCATACTCTTTGAAGATTTTAGAGACAGTTTCAACGTACGACAAGCTCCCGCTTCGACTGCGGGGGTGTGTTAGACAATGTAATAATTAGAAAATATTCTGTTAGCAAATGTAAATAATAGTTTGCACATATTCCTGTAACCACCTAATTATAGGCTATGACTACTCTTGTCCATAGGAATCCCCAACGACTCCTCTTTACTAATGTATATATTGATACCCCTATATCAATGATAACTAGGCATGATTTCTTACACAACCAGTATCCACACTATTGTTCACATTATATTAAATAGTTGAATATTGAGTTAATTCCAAATTAAAGATAAATCTAAGAGAATATATATAATATATCCCAACACAATTATATCATGATAGGTAGCTTTTTTCACAAAATGCCACCTCATCAGCTCATTTTTTGGAAAAGAGAAAAGTGCAAGGACGAAGCGATGTGAGAGCAAAAATGTTTTGTACTATTTGTAAGACTCTCATTATATAGTCTTAACATTAGATTCATAAGATTCTAACATATCAATATTATATCATTATTTTGGTATAAGATTCAATTTCAAATTTTTCATATCTTTCATCATAGAAATTAAGACTCACTAGACTCTAACAACTTTTGCATCATTTTTATATCATCATGTACTTTCAAGACTCAATTTTATTTCAATAATGTTAATTACCTCCTATTTCTAAAATTATCTCAAATTATGTTTTCAATATATTAATATTTATAAATTTTCAAAAACTATATTTGCGCTCAAATAATTTTTAAAAATTAAAATTGAATAAAAGTTAACTTTACAATAATTAAAGTTAAATAATAATACCTACTTAAAATTTTAAAGTGCATAAAAAAATATTTTTATTTATTGTTTAAAAAAAGAATATTATTTATTTATTATTTAAATAAAAAATGATATTCTTATTTATTATTATTATTATTTACTATTATTATTAGGGTGATGTATAGTGAAAAGAGAAAAAGTAAAAAATATTGAGTATCACACAATTTTAAATTGAGTCCTTAAGACTTTCCATCAAGTTTTATGAAAAATAATACTACAGTTTTATTAAAAAAAATATATTAATGTTAAAATTATGTACAAAACTTTTTTCAAAATTTTGGTGTGGTACTTTATAAAAGAAAATTGAATGTATTGACATGTGGTTCGGCGCATCTGATAGAAACGAATAAACCTTTTTGAGGTTGGAATATTACCAAAAACGAAAGAGATATAGTACGCGAGCATGGAAATGCAATTGTAAGTCGCTAGTCACACATCACAATGCAACAAGGGATGGATATAAGCCTGGGCCTCCAATAAATTGATGTAAATAGACATATTATGATTTCAGTGGTTGAGTGATTATATACCATTCCATCAGTTTCCTTACTTAATTAAAATACTAGTAAAAATATGAAAAAATTTACTAGTAGGTACTACTATTTATTATATATATATATGTATTGTATGTATGTATATAAATAAAATAAAATAAAAACTCAAATATTTGATCTAAGCTACCTGAATCTTTTGTCAACTGAAAACAATCTTAGTAAAAACCATGGTTTTGAAAACCGGATCGGACGGGCCGGTTCAATCGAAAAATCGGTGAACTGATGGAGTTGTCGGTCCGGAATAAGCTATAAACCGCTCTACAAAAAAATCGGTATTGAACCGGATGAACCAGTATTAAACCGTCAAAATCGGTGAAAAATCGGTTTGACCCAGTTTGAATTTGGGAGCCCAAATTAAGCAAAAAATTGGGTTTTATTTTTATTTTTTTAAAATAACGAAATCCTATATTCTGGAAACTCAAACAACATCAATATGAGTCTCACTAGTTGATTACGCGTTTGCTCTCATCTCAACGAGAAAGAATATTAAAACTTTAGATTTTAGAACTAAGAAAAATCAAAAATCAAAAAGCCAAAAAACAAAGAAGTGAAGTGAAAGAATAAAGAACAGTGAGTGACGCACAAGAAGGTAGCATCAATAATCAATAGAGAAAAAGCAAAAAGATACAAAAAGGTAAAAATACTAAAATATATGATTATATACACACGCGTACATTAAGATCGGTTGGACCACGGTTCGATCACGGTCTAACCATTGAACCTTGAACTAGTACCTTGACCGGTTTAATAACCGGTCCGATTTTCAAAACATTGGTAAAAACTCAAATTAGTCCTTCACGAGTAACGTGTCTCATGAAGAGCAGTGCCATATCTCACTAAACGAAATTCGTGTAATACTAGCTGAACCAATTAAATGTGGGACTTTGACGGAAATCATGGTAGAAAAAACATTACTCTAATAATTGCTTCGTGAATTTTACGAATAGACAATTCGTGATATAAAGCATTGCTCATCTCATGAATTAAAAATTTCGGGGAGCAAATTCTATATTTATTACTAGTCTTCGAAGACCTAAATGTGACAGATTGTGAAAAATTTTAGAGACCAAGTTGGGTAAAAATGTGCAATGTAACTTGTTTGTCACAACCCGCCGTTAAAAAATGAAGTAAAGAGTTAAAAAAGTCCAAAACCGCTAAATAAGCTCCATTGTTTTTCAATTTTCATAAAATCCCCCGTCGCCTAAACAAACAAAGGTGATCCATTCATTCCGTTCCAAATAAGCAACACACACTATTTTATTCCATTTTCATTTTCCTTCCTTCATTCATCACTCGTGAGGTACACTCGTCCTCTCCTTGTTCGCTTCACCACTCGCTTTTCCCACCCTCCCCTTTTCCCCCACCCTCCCCTATAAATACACACTAATTCCATTGCCACCTTTCTCTCATCTTCTTCTTCTTATTGTTTCTAGATTTCGCTCATCGCCAGGTGTAACTAACTCACTGCACAATGGTTCTCTTCAACGTTACCCGCAAAGACACCACTCCCTTCGATGGCCAGAAGCCTGGTACCTCTGGTCTCCGCAAGAAGGTTCGCTCCTTCCTTCTTCTTTTTCTATCGTTTTCTCAATTCAATTAGATCGCACTAGATTACTCTCTCTGTTTTTTTTTCTTTTTTTTTTTTATATAATAATATTATTAGATCGTATCTCGAAATTTGAAATGAAATGAGATCTTCTGATTCTGAATCGGATCTGTTTGCTTGCGATCAAGTTGCTTCAGTCAGATTTCGCAATTATGAATCTAATGCATGCGCTTTGTGCTTTGATATGAATCGTGATTGGATCATAGCTAGGCTACAAGATTTGACGTGTTTTACTGTTTGCATCGAAATCTGTGTTCGTTTTGAGCAATTTATTTGTTTGAATCACATTTCGGTTTGAAATTTGAATCGAATTATATGTTGCTAGATCTGTTTTGGTTGGATTGTTGCATGTCCTTCGTAGGCGTGTTCGTTGCGCGATCTAATAGCAGATTTGGTTGATCTTTTCAGGTGAAAGTGTTCATCCAACCTAATTACCTCGAAAACTTTGTTCAGGCATCATTCGATGCTTTAACTGCAGAAAAAGTTAGAGGTAGTTATCTTTCATGTCTTGTTTTATTTTTTGCTTGTAAATTATACGTTCCTAAGTTGAGTAACTCATGGTAGCTAAATATTTTACGTATTTCTTACGTTTATAAGATTCATTCGATTAGTTGAGTACTCCGATTATGCTTTATAAAGTGCGACAATGTGGCTTGTCGTACTTACGTGAAGCACTTCACAACCACAATGTTAGTAACATGTACCATCATCTTTATTGCACTGCAGAAATGAATATGCCTTTTTGTCTCTTAGTAAAGGTGGAAACCAAACTGTTGCCTGTTTCTGATAGTGTTCATGGTTTTAAATTGCGGAAGCGCATACGTTGCGCTCATTGCAATTGCATCAACTGGGTGATATGTGGTCGATGCAGCTGCAATTGCAGTTGCGGACTCTAATAGATTGCCATATTGCGGTTACAGACTAATTTGCAACCATGATAGTGATGAAGCGGAGCTTCATTGCAGAAATGATATTCATTGAACTTGAACATTTCCGTTGTATGAAGATTAATTGTGGAACTTCATATGTTGGAAACTGTTTTCCTTTCACCTGTTTCCTTTTTGCGTTTCAATTATGCTACATGTGTGGGGTTATGACGATGGTGCCTTCGGTACTTGTAGGTGCAACGCTAGTTGTATCTGGTGATGGGCGTTATTATTCAAAGGAAGCTATTCAGGTACTTTTTCCACTGGAGTCTAAAGTATATGATTTATCGGTTGTGTTACTATCTGCTGGCTAATTGATATCATTTCTTCGGGAAACTTCTCTTTTGCATTGCTCTGATGCCTTTATAGATTTCTTTCATGTTGTCTCTTTGAAGTTGAGCTTCTTTGGTCTAATGTTGATTAGTACTGTCCAGTACCACCTAACCTGAGTGGACATTTAGATTAACCAGATTGCTGCACCACTTGTGGCCTCTTCGAAGTTGAGCTTTCATGGTTTAATGTTGATTAGTAATGTCCAGTCGCATCTAACCTGAGCGGGGCATTCAGATTTCAGATTAACAGATTGCACCACTTGTGGCCTTTTGGATGTAATTCAGCTTCTTTGGGGTCTTGAAATGGACTAGTTCTTTTAATTAATGAAATGAAAAAGTATAGGTGAATACACACACACATATGCATATATTATGATAATGACAAGGGGATGGACACCAATATACTATTTCAGATTTCAGATTAACAGATTGCACCACTTGTGGCCTTTTGGATGTAATTCAGCTTCTTTGGGGTCTTGAAATGGACTAGTTCTTTTAATTAATGAAATGAAAAAGTATAGGTGAATACACACACACATATGCATATATTATGATAATGACAAGGGGATGGACACCAATATACTATTTACCAGCTCCAAAGTTTTATATTCCTGAAATTATACATGTTTGTTTTGCCTTGATTATTAGTCTAACATATTATGCCACCAGTCTTGCATCCCATCGCTTATGTCTTTCTCATTTAGGTTGTATGTTTCTCACTACTCTCCATGATAAGAATTCGGGAGAACCACACCACAAAAGCTAGTTATTATAGTTGGAGAGCCTAAGACCTTATAAACCCCACACTAGAATCCCATAATTCTAATGTGGGACTCGAACCTTATAAACCCCACCTTGCAAATGGATCTCAAGTCCTAACACAGCATATGCTTGTCTTGTCAATGTCAGTATCATGTCGTATAATGATAGAACTTCATATTTGAATTGAACACTTTTATTGATAAAAATATAAATTACATACCGTACAACAATAAACTTACTGTCCCAGTCCCAGAGACCAAGGTCTCCTAGTACACACACAATACAGCAATGGCTTGCTGTCCCAGAGACTAAGTCTTCTACAGAGAATGTTCTCTGTCCCAAACTCTCCAAAAAACAACACACATGACTGCCTACAGTTGCACAATACATTATATAATAAAAATAACTGCTCCTAATAACCTCTTAATCTCCTAATAACTAATAATCAAATCTGCCCCCAAATAACTAACTAAATCTGCCACATGGCAGATCAGAGGTTCCTATCATTTCTGGTTCCTTGAAAATCAGCCTTGTCCTCAAGGCTGAATATAGGAAATTGTCTCTCCAGGATAGATTCCTCCTCTTGGGTTGTATCTTCTATTGACATTCCTCTTTGCACCTTCACTATAACTATCTCAACAAATGGGTCTGGAGGCTTTGGCGGTGGACCCTGAGTCCACTGATGTGAGACACCAAACTCAGCCACCGTAGACGCTTCAGAGGACAAACCGAAGTCCGACATTTCTAGGAGCACCGCGAATTGTGGTAGGTTTGCCTCCATGGTTGATGCACTCTCCTTCCACCCATTCTTTGCCATTGCAGTTCCCTTAAAGAGGATTCTGCCCTTTTCGTCACTACCCAAAGGATGATTGTCGTAGCCCGGTCTCACCTTACCACTCACTTGTTTAGCCCTCTGCATTTTGTGAACTTCTTCTTCATACTTAGAATCATTTGTTGTCCCTGTCTCCTTCAATTCCTTCAACTCTTCATAAGGGTTTTGAACATTTCTTCCTCCAAACCTTGCAACCAGGCTCTCTTCTTCATTGCTCTTTCTCATGATCTTCCTAATTTCAGATAGAATGTCCTCCTTCAAATTAACCTTCAAACGATTCATCTTCTCTTCCATGGTAGTCAGTCTCTGATCCATGGTAGTTCCCATCACTTCGATTTTTTCCTCCAACAAGTCCACTCTTTCTGACACTCTTGCCATGATCAACACACAATTTCGCTGGTCTGACAAATCTCCTTTTCGGATCCGGCAGGGCGGACCAATTGATAGAACTTAAAATTTGAAACGGACAAATTTAATGATAGAAACATAAATTACACACTGTACAGCAATAAACTTGCTGCCCCAGAGACCAAGGTCTCCTAGTACACACACAATACAACAATGGCTTGTTGTCCCAGAGACTAAGTCTTCTACAGAGAATGTTCTCTGTCCCAAACTCTCCAAAAAACAACACACATGACTGCCTACAGTTGCACAATACATTATATAATAAAAATAACTGCTCCTAATAACCTCTTAACCTCCTAATAACTAATAATCAAATCTGCCCCCAAATAACTAACTAAATCTGCCACATGGCAGATCAGAGGTTCCTATCATATAATAATTTTAATGAATTTGCAGATCATTACTAAAATGTCAGCAGCAAATGGAGTAAGACGTGTTTGGATCGGTCAAAATGGATTGCTTTCAACTCCTGCTGTATCTGGTGTTATACGTGAAAGGGTTGGGCCCGATGTAAGTCATGTTTTCTGCAATTTACATCTCTGTTCCTTCCTCTCTTTGCTCAGAAAATGTTTAGAGTTTCAACAAGATAGTCCATGTTTTTTATGATGGAAGTGCAAGTAAAGGTAACAATTGTTTCTCATGAGCTATGGCAATTGATGGATTAAACACTATGTTTTATATCAGGGATCAAAGGCAACGGGTGCATTTATACTGACAGCTAGCCACAATCCGGGTGGTCCTACTGAGGTTAGTACTGCCATATTTACTTTTAAGAATTTTTTGAGGAATTAAATATGATTACCGAGTACGATGATATAGGCCTATAGGGTGTGGGTATTTAATGTGTGGTGTAAAGCTCTCTCACATTCTAATTCTGTTATCTGAGCTAAGGAAAGGATGCTGCAACATTTAGCCTTTAGCCTGACAACTTAAATTATGAGCTGAGGTTTCACTTCGATTGTTTTGATGTAAATGGCAAGAAAAGGGGGAAAGCATGATGTGGGGAACTCCTTTTGGTAGTTTGGTTTTGGGTTTGCAGAAACAAAATAAGGTAATAAGGTGAATATTTGAGGGTGAGCTTCAATGGTAAGGTTGTAAGACTACGTACATCTATCCTCCCAGACCTCACTAGATGGTAACCTCATCCATTGGGGCGCCCTTTTCTAAGATGAATTTTTTCGAAGGTGAATATATTGAGTAGATGAATAGGATAGGTAATTGGTGTTTAAAGAAATTAAAGAAATAAAATCAATTCATTGATCCAATTGTAAGTTACTTGTATACTATTATGATTATGATGAGACCTTTTGCATGTAAATTAACTCTTAATGTTTGTTATTGTCATTTGGTTTCCATAATGCAGGATTTTGGGATTAAATATAACATGGAAAATGGTGGACCTGCACCAGAGGGGCTTACTAACAAGATATATGAGCACACAACAACAATTAAAGAATACTTAATTGCTGAAGACCTGCCAGATGTACTACTCACAATCTGGCTATAAATGTCCCCTTTTCTTTATTAAACCACCTCCCCTGTTTTAGTTGAGACTGCATGTTTCATCTACCTAAATCTTGTTCCCGCTTATCATTTTGTTTTCCCAGGTGGATATATCCACAATAGGTGTTACAAACTTCACCGGCCCTGAAGGACCATTTGATGTTGAGGTTTTTGATTCGGCAAGTGATTATGTGAAATTGATGAAGTAAGATTTCTACACGATTAGTATTTTCTTGTATTCTTCATTTCTTCAAAGGAGCTTTATGGAAATGGAATTATTTATGTCATTTCACGATGCCACCTAACCTGCAAAACTGGAGAATGTTTGAAAATTGGTGATGCTGCAAAACTTGGTTTTGATTATCTTTCTTCCTCTCCAGTTGCATTGGAGTCATTTGCGAGCCAGCTGTTCATACCATTTGCAATCTTGATTTTCTTAAGATAGTCAAACGTTTTGTCTTAATATGTGCTTTCACCAATTCAATCTTTTGTTACACGTTTTTGCAGGTCAATTTTTGATTTCGAATCTATTAGGAAACTGCTGTCATCTCCTAAATTTACATTCTGGTATGTGTTGTGGATGCTGTTGTTTTAAACTGTGATATAGAATATACTTCATTGCTAAACATCCCAAAACATTTCGGTAAATTTCTGTAATCTTGTTGAAGTTATGATGCACTACATGGAGTTGCTGGAGCTTATGCTAAGCGTATTTTTGTGGATGAGCTTGGGGCACAAGAAAATTCTCTATTGAACTGTACACCAAAGGTCCTATTCTCTTATTGATTAATGCTAAGAATCAGCCTTAAGTTATTCTGATTTCTGAGTAATATGGTGATGATTCGCTTTTGTTTTGTGGATGGCTTTCTTGGATACAGGAAGACTTTGGAGGAGGACATCCCGATCCCAATTTGACTTATGCAAAAGAGTTGGTTGCTCGCATGGGATTGGGCAAATCAGAATCTCAAGATGAGCCCCCTGAGTTTGGTGCCGCTGCTGATGGTGATGCAGATCGCAACATGATACTCGGGAAAAGGTAGTGGGGCCCTTAATTTTTTGATAAATTTGAATCATATCTTACTTTTTGTTTGTAATTTATAAGTATACCTTGTTTGTTAGGTTTTTCGTCACTCCGTCAGATTCTGTGGCCATCATTGCTGCAAATGCTGAAGCTATACCATACTTTTCTTCTGGCTTAAAGGGAGTTGCCAGGTTTTTTCACCCTACTTTTAAGCTTCCCTGTCTCTTTTTATCTCACCACTGCTTGTGTTTGCATGCAAAAAAGCCCATGTGCAAGTCCGCAATGCAGTAATGGCATTGGCAGGATTTTACTTGTTTATGTTTGGCAATAATCAAGTGCCTTGTAGTTGCCGCAAAAGAAGTAAATAAATATGTTAGTAGTTGGACAATGCTATAGGAAGGATTTGCATTTAATGTAATACAAAAATGATTTGTAAGCTTACAATTTCTGGTGTTTGCCTTGTTATTTGGGTCTCTTCATTTCTTACCACTAATTTTACCATTATATGCCAATTTTAAACCGTAAAATGTATTGTAGGAGCATGCCAACCTCTGCTGCCCTGGATGTTGTAGCCAAAAGCCTGAACTTGAAATTTTTCGAGGTGTACTATTTCTCAACATCCTGAAGTTTGAAAATCCTCACCAGTAGCTTTTATGCCCATATAATTATTTACTTTATTATTCAACGCCAGGTCCCCACAGGTTGGAAGTTCTTTGGTAATTTAATGGATGCTGGATTATGTTCAGTCTGTGGTGAAGAAAGTTTTGGAACCGGTATGTGTTTGCTATTGCATTAGGAAGAGGAGCAAACTACAAACTTAACAGTTGACAAACCCTCATTATCTTGTGATTATTTATTACTTGTGTTTGTGGATAGGTTCTGACCATATTCGTGAGAAAGATGGAATCTGGGCAGTTTTGGCTTGGCTATCTATACTTGCATATAAAAATAAAGATAAGCTTGAAGACAAGCTTGTGACAGTTGAAGACATAGTTCGCCAGCATTGGGCTACTTATGGCCGCCACTATTACACTCGATATGACTACGAAGTATGATTCTCTTGCATTTTTCCTACTTTGGTATAATGAGTTGAAAATCCCTTGACCAGTTAGTTAAAATTTGTTTTTTAAAGAATGTGGATGCAGGTGCAGCAAAGGAACTGATGGCATATTTGGTCAAACTGCAGTCCTCACTTTCAGAAGTCAATCAGTATGTTACTTTTACCACCACAACGTTATTATAATTTTTTGAGACTGCATACGGTATATTTTCCATTTGTTGCAGTAAAAGCTTTTGTAAATCAGTCTGACCATGATGTGACATTATCTAATGTTAAGATGTTAAGATGTTTAAAAGCTGGTTTCTACTTCCTAATTATACGACATAACTATTTCCCCAAGTCCTTCCTCATCCCTATGATGCTTCATTGTATGTACCAGTGAGAGGTGTGCAATACTAGAGCTTGCAGGTTTTTTCAAGAAAATAACCTTTCATTAATAACAGGCGTCAAATAAGAGCTTTATAAATACCAAACCCAAAACACAAGAAAACATAACCCATCAACATAAGAACTTGGACACGCAACTACACACTTCCCCTGAAGAACAAAAACCATGGCAACATCATCGGCAGACTTCTTAGGAATAGTTCACCTAAAGCAAATCGTAAAACTCTTCACATTATCCAAACAAACTAGGTATATAGTACCACCCGAGTTAGAAAAGCCTTGGCATGTCCTTGACTGACTGCTCCAGAAGTCTTTATAACTTTTCTTCACTGCCCATTTGACATTTATACCAGTGTAAGGTTTGGCCTTTTTCATTGAAAAGTGCACATCAGCCCTCATCATGTGTGCTATTCTGCTTTAGGTCACCTGAGTTGCTGAGCCTCTTTTCTGCCTCACCTCAGTGCCTGGGTGGCCACATCAGAGCTACAATCTGTCCCATATTGGGGAGCAAGTGTGAAAGTAGAATTGCTGATTTTTGAGAATTAAGTCTAAAATTAAGTAGTTGATGGTCTAGGAATGATGATGCTATAACAGTTACCATTATATATGTCCAGAGATTATTTATTGGATGGTCGAATTTGTGATCTGAATCATAAATTTAATGAATTCCATTCACTGAATTTGTGATCTGAAGCAGAAATCTAATGAATTTCATTTGCTATCTTTTTAGGATTGTTAAGGGAGTAAGGTCAGATGTTTCAAATGTAGTCAATGCTGATGAATTTGAATACAAAGATCCTGTGGATGGTTCCATCTCATCACATCAAGGCATCCGATATTTGTTTGAGGATGGATCACGATTGGTAAGTTTAGCGCTCGAATTGTTTCTAGCTTAATGGGAAAAGGAGCAAGTTGTGGTGGACTTCTAGAATTAACCATGAAAGACAGCTTTGAAAACTCATTCTTTTTCTAGCATTTAATTGTTAGCTTGAATTCATCTATTCTCTTTTCCCAGTGCTAGGAATTTGAAGTTTATGTGAGTTTTTATCTTTTGGCTTGATATATTCCATTTTAGGTTCACTATTTCTCATTTTTCCGAGGCTTGCTAACTATTTTGTATTCTTACCTTCAAAATCCTGCCCTAGATTTTCCGTCTTTCTGGAACTGGATCAGAAGGTGCAACTATTCGACTATACATTGAGCAATACGAGAAGGATCCATCAAAGATCGGGAGACTTTCACAAGACGCACTCGCTCCTCTCGTAAGATGTTTATAATGTTCAAATATTACATTTCGTCGCCCAGCTTGCAATTTCTGACTAGCTGGAATTTATCTAATTACAGGTGGAGGTTGCATTGAAGCTTTCAAAGATGCAGGAGTTCACCGGTAGATCTGCTCCAACAGTCATTACATAAATGCATACTACTAGAAGAAGAGTAGAAGAAGTCGGTCAGATCTAAAGCTTTAGCGATTCGTTTCTTCTTGTCTGTCCGCATTTCAATCCAGTGTTAATCTTATGAGTAACCAACCTGTATTGTTGGTTGTTTTCAGCCCTTACTATGGGTACTTGAGTTGAATTTAAATTTTTATAACTAAATTTTGATGTGCTGAATAATTTGAAACTGCCAAGTGCTGATGACGCGATCTTAGAATATAATGGTTTCTCTTATATTGGCCTTTTTCTTCGTGTACACTTTTCTTTCTTTTTCTTGCCCCGCCCTGAGATTTTCTACCATATAAGAAAAAATTAAAGACTTGTGAAATGTGGGCTTTTAGTTGTGTGGATTTAGTTGATTTTAAACAAAATATAAAGCCTCGTTGTCGTATCATCTAATTCAATTAAAAGTCTTTTGAATTGGCCAAAGCAAATGGTTAAAGTTAATTACTTCCTTGATTTCAAGGAAAAATATAACATTTACAATTTTACTCTGTAATCTTAAATTTGAGAATGATCTTCGTTTATGTAAAACAATGAAAAAACGAAATGTAAGGATTTAGGATATTTTGATTATGATATTTTATGTAATCATTATTGAAAAGATAGAAAGATATTGAATGTGAAAAAAATGTGATATATAGGGGTATAGTTGAGAAAATAGATTAATTATTTACTTACTTACTGGATTTGTAAAAGAATAATACATTTAAAACACGAGAGAGAAACTTAAAAAGCAGAGTTTAATATATGTGCACTGACGGTGTAAAGTTTTTTTACACTGTCGATGCATCATCCATCATCCATAAGAATTCTTTTTATTTACTAGTCAACCATTGTTAACCCATTAACAGTAGATGATATCCTGACAATGTAAAAAATCTTTACACTGTTGATGTATATATTATTTTATCTAAAAAAACTACTCTATATCTGTCCCTAAATATAAGTGCTCAAAAGTGAAGATGATTTGGTTCTTTGTACAAGTACTTTTTACACTTTATCTATTGCATTAATTTATTTTTTTCAAATATACCCTTATCTTACTTCTAGTCAACAAAACATTTAATGCAAAATTTTATCTCTTTTTTTTCAGTCAAGATTCGCTCCACTCAATAGTCTCATGCATACCTGTACCATTATAATTATGGGCAAATTCGAAAATACACTTTTAATCTTAGACATAATTATTGAACAAATTTTCTTAATTCCCATGAAAAATACCCTTAACAATTTATATTTAGGAATAGAGGGAGTAATATATAAAACTAAGAGAGTAATGTAAAAAAAAGGGTTTATTTTTAATGAACAACTTATTAATATGGGTAAATTAGAAAAAAAAAACAAATTAAATAGTACGGGTTCCAATTTATCTGTCATTTTAGGAGTTTCACACATATTAATAAAATCATTTAATACTTCAATTTTTAAGAGAAGTATTAGATAATTTTATTATAATATCCTCACACTACATTAATTACTAGTCATTTTATATATTTCAATATGTTAAAATGCAAGGTTAAAGTTGAAAAAAAGATTAATATATCATCGAATTTCTAAAACGACAAATAATTTGGAATAAGTTAAAAATACGAAAGTAACATATAAAATGGAACGGAGGGAGTACTTATTACAAACTATAAAATGTTATCAATAAAGTCTAGTTTATAGATAATTGAATTATTTAAGTATGATATTAGGATTTAACTTCTA
Organism: Crotalaria pallida; assembly: GCA_037953625.1. NCBI lineage: Eukaryota > Viridiplantae > Streptophyta > Magnoliopsida > Fabales > Fabaceae > Crotalaria > Crotalaria pallida. Next base: position 98,386,621 of record CM075655.1, read on the forward strand.
TCATGGGTATGAAAAAAGATTTTATTAAAAAAGAGTGTACTCATTTCAATAATATCTTCATCTCGAAGAAGATTAGTCTTTGGCTAAACACCATTATTCATGAAAAAAAGAAAAAAACTACTATAAAATGCTGTATAATCTTCTTTGGTATTAGTTATAGGTGGGGGCAACTTTAAATACATTATCACATAAGTCAAACATGGACAGTAATCAAAAGCCTTCTAATGTGAGGGGTTGGGTTTCGGGACGGTTTAAGAGAATTAAGATTGGGAATGTTTTTTTTTAAATCACAATTTTTATTAAAGTTTACGTTGAAAATAAATAAATACTACAGTACTCCATCCAATCTCAATTATAAGCAACTAAAAATATCTCATTAGTGGTCTCAAATATAAGCAAAATTTAACTACCTTTTTTTATTTCCAATACAATCATTCCTAAAATATCTCAATAAAGTAGTTGTATCATTTAATTTTGTTTTATTCTCAATACATGTTTTCTAAAGTAGTCTATTTTTTTATCATTTCAAAACAATTAAATACACTAAACTAACTTCCTTAATAAATGTGAAATTAGTTTTTTTTGGTTATAATTGAGATCTAATTGAGATTGGAGGGAATATATACAACAATCATTTTTCAATCAACTCTACACATTAATAAGGTCACAATTTCTAAAGGGCAATGATTGTGAGACATATATAAAGAGACTTACTCATAAGCCTACGCATTAAAATCTCGACATTTGTCATTTAAGTTCTTTTATTTAATTTTTTTAACTTGAAAATAAAAAGTATCATAATCATATATGTAGGTTTGTAGTCTTGTAGGTCTCTAAATCATTTTTCATTTGTAAGAATCACACTATGCAATATCATGCTCTTTAAGAGAGTAGTAAAGCCAAGTAGCCAACTGTAAAAAAAAAGGCTTTTGTTTATTTTTTAAAAATAATATGAAATTTAATTAATAATTTAGCTATAAAAAAATAAAAAAAAAACTCTCCACGCCTTCTAAAGAAGGTTGAGAAGTAAAGACCCTATCATTTACTCAAACTAAAAAAACACACAATTGTCAATATAAAGGTCAATACAGAATTAAAGATAGCCAACCTTTAGATCATAATAAAGGATATAAAGGATATATAAACATCACGGAGCACTGATACTGCGGTACAGAAAAAGGTACTCTATGTAACAGAAATAATATATACATTTTGGTTTTTCTTTATATTTACTTCATCGGGTAGATTCCCTTTTTTCTTTTAATTGAATAGCAATTTAACATTATGTTATTTTTTTTATCCTTATTAATGTGTAGAGTTGATTCAAAAATGATTATCGTATATATGCTAGGAGAACTAACCTAATAGGAGGAATGGAGGATATTAGCATAATATGAAAGGCTTTCTATACCAAATAATTCATTTAGGATAACAAATATTTTTAAGCTTAATACATTTGTACATGTTTCAGTCAAATTATATTATAATGAATTACTATTATTTTTCTTTACGAATTATATTATCAATAATTATTTAATGAGTATTGCTAACCAGGGTCTTAAGGGCATTGGTTAAAGAATTCATTAAAGGAAAACTTGCATTGAAAATTCAAGTCTATTAGTTCTCCAAGTTATAAATTCACCATTTTTCAAGATAAAACTACCTTTTTTTTTCCTTAACCAATGCCCTAAGGACACTCTTTAGCATTTTCCTTATTTAATTTCTTATGTTATTTTTTCAACAATACCTAGTACTATAAACTAATAGTAATTCCGAACAATCTAAATTGCAAATCAAATTATATATTTAACTGTGGTATTACTTTGGTGAATGGTAATCCTACTTCTGCAAATTGAATTCACAATTTACTATTTAATTATATATATGGTTTTACTATTTAATGTTTTTAGGATAATATATAAACAATTCAAAAGTGTAAAATTAATACCGTTAAAAAAAAAGTGTAAATTAATCTTAAAAAATTAAAGAAATTAAATCTTTAATATTAAAAAATTTGTATTTTTAATATTAAAAATTAAAATTTAATTTTTTTAATTTTCCAAGATTAACTTTACATTCTTATATTGTTTAGTATATATTATCTTAATGCAAAGTACAGTAAAATATTAAAAACATTATTTATGTCACTACTTCATGTTACCTTGTTCATTCGACGTTATGATTATTTATGCCCAACGTTTAAGAAAGGCTACCAGCTGACCATCTGGCGATGGATGCTTGTTAAACTATATATATCTTTTTTTTTAATTGGATTAAACTATATATATCAGTCAGGATTTAACAAAATAATACAGAAACATTTACAAACATTTTGCAAATATGTTAGCATTAAATGGTGTCTTTTACATTTATGTTATGTACCTTGTTTTAATTTGTCAATTATTTTTTCACTGGATTTGGCTATTATTATTATTATTATTGTATATTAAATGAAGATGTTTGCATTGACATAGTGATAAAAACAAGTGCGGCCAAAAGACAGCTAAAAGAAATTATAGAATGTGGGCCAATGGTTTGCAAGGCCTCCAAGTTCTAAACATCTTATCACTTATCACTTTCTTCATTTCATTTTGCTTTTCCATTAACATCAACAATTATATTTCATCCTATTATATTTATAAGATACATTCTTAAAAAAAAAAAATTGGTTCTATTTATAAATTATTTTAATATTTTTTTATGAGTTATTTAATTATTGATTTTTTTTTATTTACCCTTTAATTTGTTCATTAATGTGAAATAATACATTTGTGAAATTTCTAATTGTAATATTAAAATATAGAGTGAAGACCAAATTTGGTCCCTCAAGTTTTCCGACTGGGACACTTTAGTCCCTCAAAAATTATAATTCACTTTTAGTCCTTAAAGAATTTAAAAAATACCACTTTAGTCCATATATTTTCATTTCGTTAACTACTGTCACTATTAGCCTAAACTGTAACATTTTATTCCTAGGTGCTAATGGCCTCCGCCAGTAAATGTCCCTGGTGCTTCTGGAAATAGTGACAGTAGTTAACGGAATGAAAACATAGACTAAAGTAGTATTTTTTAAATTTTTTAGGGACTAAAAGTGAATTATGATTCTTGAGGGACTAAAATGTCCCAATTGGAAAACTTGAGGGACCAAATTGGGCCTTCACTCTAAAATATATTTTTTAAGTTTCAAGAAATGAAACTATCTTTCTTGATCTTTGTAATATAGTTAAATATTTCATTTGATCCTCTGTGTAAACCATTTTTGAGATTTTTTTTACTTCCATCAATGAAAATATTTAAATTTGTTAGTAGCAATGGAAATGTGAAAATTTGATATATTTTTTTAAAACTACTCTTATAGTTATTATTGAAACTCTAAAAAGTGTCAAGTTAACAATAGTGTTTGTAAAAAGAAGTAATTAAGTGTTTTAAAAATTAAAATCCTAATTTTTTTTACATATAGAACCTGAAGGATAATAGGAATAGTATAATAATGATATACTATTATCATAAAAAGGATATGCTAGTTACAACTTGCTAAGACGGCTGAATAGGAAAAGTGCATTATTAGGAGACTTGACTTAATTAGCATGGGCTGTATTATAATTGTAGATCAAAATCAATCACTGTCCTGCGTAATGGCTAGAACTGTCACAAATCACAATTAGGAATGTTAACATCATCCAATGACAATCTAATTGTGTTTAACAAAACCATGTGAGTGTGCCTATGGAAACATTAACCAATAATCCTGTTCTCAACTATAATGACATGTGACGTGCTACATGAATATATAACCACTATTTCATGCAACTAAATTAACGTATGATTTTCATTAATGAATAAGCTAAGAGGTTTGTCCATGGTTTTAAAAAAAAATACTACTAACTAAATGGCAGATTAGATGATAATTGATGCGCCGCCCAATAGTTTCTTGTTGGCTTTGATTAGAGATGTTAACGACGTATATTAGATTTCTATATAAGGCAAAAGAACCCAATAATGAAATTCAATGAATTTGCAAGCACCCCTTGTGCTTTTTAATAAATAAAAAAATTATTACCCAAAAAAAAAGTAGAAGTTTAGAAATGAACAAAAAAAATGTGGAGAAGTTTGATTGGTATGATAATATCCTCAAAAACCTAATTGTTACACCCTACCTTTCACATGAACTCGCGAAACTACTATTTGATGAATGAAACATTAATTAATTCAAATATGTTTTTTTATTCCCAAAAACTTAGTTAACTTTGAATTTTTATGAAGCAAAATAATATTATTAATAATAGAGAAAAATCCTTGAAAACAAACCTATCAATTTTGGTTTTAGTCTTTATAATTTTTATTTAATTTTGATTTCCAAATATTCCAAAATTTTAATTTTAGTCTTTGGATGATATGTCAATATCATAGTTAATCATGTCAATAATTATTATGACTCATGTCACATGCGAGAGTTGTTCATATTATCACTAAAGGCTAAAAACAAAATTTTAGATCAATTAAAAACCAAAACAAAAAATCAATAAACCCTTTTCTTTTTTTTTTTTTTTTGTCAAAAAGATAAATCACATTAATATTAAGGATATATAGGAACAAAGTTACCTTACAACAAAAAAGAGAGTCGGCCAACAAAAAGACTCAGGCCAACAGGTACAAAGTAAAAACAAACGTGGGGTAACCCCAGAAGCTCCTTCAAAGAAGGGCACAACACCTATCAAATATCAATAATGCAATTCCTATGCAGGACAATAGCTACAAAGAATGATATTGTGCTTCTCGAAAAATCATGTTGTTCCTAAATCGGAGAACGAATTACATACATCTATAAAAGCTACATGATGAACTTGGTAATTGAAAATAACATTGTTTATTCTTCTTTTCCAAATACTCCACAAGAGGAATATATATAGCTTGAGAGATCATTTTGGTTCTGTATTATTTCAAAAAGGATAGATCTTCTATTTACCATGTCACAATTTTATTACAATTCGAAAGTCGAAATTCTTCTATCAAAGCTCAATTAAATTAAGGAAATTTCTATTATGCAACCTAATTTTGGATTGTTGCTAAACAATCCTTTGTATGAACCAATGATGCATTGCCACCTCATGTATCGTTGTCATGTCATTTTTTAAAAAATCAAAATTCATAAGTGTCAACCCAAAAATATGTGAGATGGCAAAGTATTATTGGTTAAACAAAAGATTGTATGACAACAACCCAAAATTAGGTTGCATGGAAATAATGCCCTTAAATTAATCACTCCTACTTGAGAATCTAAATTCTATCTGCTAACCAGCTTCCTCTTGTATTTTCTTTTTAGTGTTTTTCCCTTGAATTCAATTCCATCTACGATTTGACTAAGCACCAAACTGAAAGGGAAAAAGGGTAACGTTTGTTTTGTTGCATCTATCCCATTTTTATTCTTTATTTCTTTTATGCATTTCTACATCTATTTTCTTTCTAGAGGGTTGATCTTGTTCACGACCTACATGTTTGTGGGTCCTAATGCAGGAATTGTAACTAATATCACTAATTGATTCGAAGAAAAAAAGTATATACCTTGCATTATCAAATAAAGTACTATAGTAGTGTAATTAAGTGGAAGCTGCTTTCGTGAGAAGCATGAGTTAATTTATTTTTAGATTATTATTTAACAACGTGTATATATTTCTTTGTCTCATTTATTTATTTATTTATTTATTTTTGGTGGACTGTCTCATTTATTTTTAAATTCATTATTATACCACATAAGAATTTTTGAAAAAAATACAACAAAAACTTACGTGAACACCAATTGATGTGCCTTCTTTATATTCATGAAACTTACAAAGTATACATATATATATGCAATAATAAAATTAATAATTACAATTAACTAAATTACAGATTAAGCTTGATGCTTTTTCACGATTTTATCCTTATTGAAACTATATACATGCCATCCCAAATATCTATAGTATATCCTTTGACAAGTTAAAGTCTCTAAAAGAAAATTACAGGCCATCGATCCAAGTACACAACACATAACAAATAAGTACAGCATCTTTTGTACCCTTTATACAACGAAACCCAACACAAACTACATGCCAATTTCCCTTACTTTTTTTAGAGCAGTCACAATCCCTTTTTTGTAATGACCATGTCCTGCATACTCCTCTCAAGTCTCAACCACCACCTTCATAACTTCTCTTTGAATTTGAATTCGTATTCTCTCCTTTTAAAAAAAAAAAAAAAAACAAGATATGATCGATTTTTTCAAACGATCATGTTAACAAAAAAGCAGAAGAGAATCCGAATTGTTATAATCTTCTTCTTCTTCGCTTACAACCCGGCATCAAAGGGAACACCGCTACCAGGGATCCACGAGTCTCCGGCCAAAAAATCACCCACGGAGAATTTCACAGCCTCACTGGGATCACTTATAACACGAAAACCTCCCCATTTAACCCTACCTCCAGTAGCAGCACCAGCTCCACCATTCATATACTCTCCATAATAAAGAGTACTCAAAGCAAAGTTCCCACTCCATGGATACCACCCCAAAGAGTTAACCAACCCATCAATATTACTCTTCATCACCACAGTTCTTGAATACTTTTGCCAAGGCCTACCAAGAAACGTTTTGATACTACCTTGGTAGGGTTTCAAGTCCCCAGAGGCTGTGATTCTTGAGTTATGAATGATGATGCCGGTGTTTTCATTAGGGTCGGTTCTGCCTTGTGCCGTGACGGTGTTTAACTGGTTGCTCATCGGTTTCCGGACGTAGATGTTGCTGTTTTGGATGACGGTCACGGCGTCGCCGAAGATGAAGTCGATGGTGCCGTAGATGTCACACTCGCGGTAGAATTGGCGGAGGGTGTAGACGTATAAGGTGTCTTGGTAGCCCTTGAAGCTGCAGCGGTAGAAGACGGAGTGGTCGGAGCCGGAACGGAGAGCCACCGCTTGGTGCTTCTGGGGTCCGGCGGAGTTCTCGAAGGTTATGTCTTTTGCTATGAAATCGTCACCGGAAACCGCTGCAACAGTGAAAGAAGAAAGCTAAGGGAGTGTTTTCATTAACGTTAGTCTGTGGAAAAGTTTCAGTATAGTAGGATTTTTTTTTTTTTTTGTTCTTGGTATTGATTAAAAATACAAAAATAAAATTTGCATATACATTAATTTTTTATTTTATTTTATTTTTAACAATTTTTACAACTGTTACTATTTTATCTCTGGTTTACGACATGAATTTGTAATTTAGCGAGCGCAATAATTGATTACTCACTTTACTGCTTTTTTCTTTCCTCTGTCCTTTTTGTTGTTTGATATTGTAGAGTAGTATAAATTAAAAAGTATAGTCAACCTGTCTTTATGCAGTACATGTTTGTTTTAGCTATTTTATCCTTTATTTTTAATTAATTATTTAAAAATATAATTATATAGTAACAAAATTTTTAATTTTTTTGGAATTTAAAAAAAAATTATTTTATATAATATCTTTTTGATAGATTTCATTTTTATTAAAAAATTGATTAATTTAATTAATGATATTTGAAATGTATTTTCAGAATTACCCATATTAATATTATTGAGAATATAAGTTAATTAAATAAGAATATTTTTTAAAATTAGTAATTAATTATGTTTAAAAATTGAAATAAAATTTTATAAATATAAAAAAATTAAAAATTTAAAAAGGCATGACGTTTACGGATGGAGATAGTAGTACGGAACATAGAAAAAAAAAAGTTTGTTTTAGTTATTTATGAGGTAGTACAATTCCGTGCTTCCTGGGTAGAAACTATTACATGATGGAATACCAAGTCACAAATCCGTTGCCTTTTGCTTTTAGTAATTTCTAAAGTCAATTTTTTTTAATGTGACCCAAAGTCAATTATTTGATGTACTGTAATAGTTATACTTAAAAAGTCATAAAGTTATTTCATAAAGTTATTGCTTGTACCCTAGCTATGTTAATGAAAATTACTCTTAAAAAAAAAATAAAGTTATTGAATATCTTATTTAGTATTTAAAATATATATTTTTATCTTTCACTTGTTTCTATTGTTTTTATACATTTTTTTATAGGATATTTTTTTTACACGTGTATTTCAAAAACTTATGTAAATAAAATAGGAATTATAATTATCCCTAGTTTGTTTTTAACAAATGCCAACAATTGCCCTTATAATACTTGATAAGCAACTAAATGTAGATAAAAAATATTGAAAAACTTATTTTATTAAATTCTTGAAAAAATAAATGTTAATTTCTGATCGTTTTCTTAAAATAATATTAACAATTACCCTTAAAGCACTTATTAACAAGATTTCTAACATAAAATTATTAGTCAATAATTATTAAATAGATGTAAATCAAGGAGCGGTGTGAGAAAAAAGAACATAAGAATATATTTTTTTTTTAAAAAAAGATATTACTGCGCATATACTTGCATGTTACTATTCCATTAGGAATATCAAATTTCTGCTGTAGTCATGCCCAAAATTTAATTTTGACGGATTTGAGTATAAACAGGTTTTTGTGTTTGTATATTATTGATATAATAAAATATGTATTATTAGATTGTAGTAAAAGTTATTTTTTATCATAAAATTAAATATTTAATACTTACAAAAAATAATAATAAATTTATTTTTTTAATATATTTTTGTTTTACTTTTTTACTTTTTATCCCAACCCTTAAATTAACCTTAAAAAAATAACTCGTAAAAAATATGCATGAGCTAATAATAATAATAATGATGCTGATCATCAATTTACCAAAAGTTGCTGAACCAAAAGTGGTAGAGCCATCTTGTGCATTTTTGTTGCCAGTAACAATAGTTGCATCAATCCCATCTCCAATCATCATTAAATTCCTCACTCCCCTTTTAATATCAACACTCTCTTTATAAACTCCAGCTTTCACATGCACAACAACTCTTCCTTTTCCACTCATTTTTGAAGCCGCAGCTACACCTTCGTTTATGGTCTTATAATCCCCACTCCCATCTTGTGCCACCACAACATCAGCTTTTGGTGCTGTTGTTGCCTGAAGAAGCCTTCTATCTGAAGATGAAACCCAATGAGGGAATCCATCATCATGTGATGAAAGCAACCTTCTCCCACGAATTTTTTTCATTGATGAGAATGACGTTGTTGATGATGATGAGGCCAAAGCCATGGTGTTACTAATATATAAAGAATTGCTAAGCAATTTGGAGAAGTTGGTTAACATGGATGGGAAGTAGTTAAGGTGAGAAGGAAGGTTGAAATCAATGAAACCATTTTGGCAAGTTTGATGGTTGGCAATAGATGCACTTTGCCTAGTTAACTTGTCATTTATATTGTTTGAGCTTATTGAACGATTGAGTTGATAAATTGTGTCCTCATATAGCTCTAAACAATCTTCCCATGCCGACTTGGCACGAGTGTCTTTGAAATTATTCAATTCCATGGTTGAGACAAGTTTGTGGGCTTTAATGGCTTGGTCCATGGTGACCTTAAGTGCCATATCATGGAAGGAAATAGAAGATGATGAAGCATCATCTAGGGTTGATAATGTGTTGGTAGTGTGACTAGTGTGATCAATGTAATGCTTGCACACATGAGGGTGTGGGGTTTGATTGCATGATAAGTCTATGCCATGCACAAGCAAGAGAGAAAAAAGAAGAAAGTAGTATCCAATGCAACAGTTGAATAAGAACTTATCCATATGAAAAATTTAAGTGACGACCAAAGTTTTTTTTTTCCTCTATTATATGACAATGCAAGGTATAGTGGCAAGGGAGATGAGAGGATTTTCTATTTGAGAAGTGGATATGAATGATAAAGTGCAAGGGAATGGTGCTATATATAGGGTAGAACTTGGGCTTTGGTAGGCCATTCAGGTACACATATTTGTGGGTGTAGATGCACGGGATGTATTGACAAAACACATTTGGGTTTCACATTTCCAAAGTTCGTGGCTAGCTATGTTAATGTTATTATTTGAGGGGGCCATGCATGACGTAAAGAACGAAAATACAATGCTAGCGTTACGAATTCGTCAAATTAAATTAGGATAAGGATATAGTAGTAGAGAGGCATCTTAGTTTTATTATTGAAAACGCTATGATTTCTAAATTTTAATTATTGAAGCGTCAAAGCTAGCTATAAGCCACTAATTTAGCACGTAAATGAGTGTTATCAATTTCCTGCCACATAAAATTTAAAAAAGTGCTATTTGATGGATACCTTTTAACAATTGATTATGGCCCATGCAGGTACTTTTCGCTTTTTCATATCACTTTTAGAGAATTAGTCAAGAAAAATAGGTTAAGGCACATAATGCGCTCCCTTTGCCTTCCACTCGTTGATTTTGATGGCATCATTTCTTCCATTTAATTTCTTCTTTAGGCAATAATATATGTAGAAATTGCTATCAAACTAAGGACGGTACATATTATTACGGAATTCTCAATCAAAATTTATGAATATCCTAAACCCAAAAAGAGTAGATCCAGTAATCCCAAAAAGAAAATAAGAGTAGTAGCCTATCCGACTAGTAACTTAATATATGCTAGTATTTTGTTACAAGCTAAGTAACACCACAATAATAGTAATTCTTATAAAAAAAAAAACTACTAGAGTAATTATCGTTTAGAGATAGACAATAATTTTATTTTTTTTATAAGGAAAAAAAAGAAGCAGCAAGGGATCACGGTGTCATTAATTAGATGCAGGTGTAGCTTCCATTTGTAGCAAATACAAACCTGGTTCTCCTAACACCACAACAAATGACTCGTGAAGCTTAGAGGTTTTGATTATGATAGCATTTAGCTTTTTTCATCTAAACTAGAACCTGAACCACTGAATTAGATTTAATTAGGTGAACGTCACAACTCCATGCCCATGGACATTGTTGTGCTCTATCTTTCCTTCCAGGTTAAGAGCTATTCATTAGAGTACAGATATGGTTGTTGCCTCGTTGGTGAGTCGTCGTGTCTACTTGTTCATTTTTCCATGATACCACGTGGTCCCCCACGTGTAGTTCTTGTCTAGCCTGAAATAATGTTTTGTATATACTCAAATAGAATACTCTATTTTATGGTGACCGTTGTTACTTGAACACGTATCATGAATCAAGGAGTGATTATTAGACGTGATCCGAGACCAATAAACTCGGATAAACCACAATTTATTTATTATTTATTTTATATATTTTTTAAAAAAAATTATGAATAATTAAGATGAGTCTTAAATCATTCATCTGAAACTAACTAATAATTTCACTGAATGGAGAGAGGGGGGTCATTATGGATATTACTATACGCCTAAGTGACAATTCAAGTTGTTCAGTTGGCTACAAGTTCAGTCGTTTTTAGCTTAGACCACCATGTTTTACATCCCTAATTCTAATCTCAAGTTTAATTAGGATAAGTCTAAGTCAAGCTAATGGAAACCGTAAGAGTAAGCTAGGGTTAAATGAGATAATCATCAATGTTTTTAAAACTGGACCGGTCAATGAACCGGTGAAAGTACTGGTTCATGACTCAATGGTCTGATCGGGGTTGAACCGTAATCAAACCGGCAACAGTTATATCATACATAATAATGTTATATGTTATATAATATATGAAATATGATATTAAAAATAAGTAAGAAATAGGCAATATAATATATAAACCGGCAATATTAATAAGCTATTCAAAAAATACATGATGGGCTAGTGCCTCTTGGATTATTAAAAAAAAGAAAAAGAAAAAAAGAAGAATAATAATACATGATGTAGGAATTTTAAAGTCCCACATACATGTACAATGTAAAGTGAAAAAAATGTCCCACATCGTCGTTTTGCTAGTCAATACCCTGGTGCTTGAGTTATAAATGCTAAGCATCAAACGTAGTCACTTCCACGGCCAAGCGGTACATATATGATGTTGGGCCTGGGCCAAAATGAACTACCGCATAGTTTCCATATTTTAATATTTTAGTGAACCGGTTTGACTGGAAAACCACCGGTTTATGCTGGTTCATGCTATTATTATGCGGTTTAAACGGTTTCTGACCGGTTCTTTGGTCAAACGGTTTTGAGAGTCATTAGGACCGGTACCATGTCCGATTTTCCGGTTGAACCGGCCGGACCGGTCCGTTTTTCAAAACCATGATAATCATGGCCAAAATGCCTATAGGAGTTGAGAAGTATGACATAGAGTTAGAAACCATCAGTACATAAATAAATATCTGTTGGTGTAATCGATTATCGTGGGGTGATAATCGATTACTATCATTCCGTGAAGTAGTTAAGCCCTAGCAAAGAATAAGAGGGTTCAAGTGTAGTGGATCGGACCTCGGTTCGACCAAATCCCATCTTAACCGACCAAAAACCGACGTTCAGGGTCATATAAGCTGACCTCGTTCCGCCTCACACCCCTCGTCAGTAACCATTCTTCTCGAATTTAACGGACTCTGGACTAATCAGTAGCACCGAGCTCATCTATCTCACCGAGCTCATCAGTAGCACCGAGCTCATCTATCTCACCGAGCTCATCAATAGCACCGAGTTAAACTATCTCACCGAGCTCATGGGAATCGACCTCGTTTCGTTTGACAACCCTTGATAGTGAGCAGCCGACCATATCGAGATGATTCACGTCGGACGATCATACACACATACCTCAGCAATATCCCGTTGGCCACAGCAAGTCGCCTTATGTAAAACGAGTATAAGTTCGGCCACCGAGAGGCTGCACCGGCCGACCATCGAGAAGCTAAACCGATCTTGCACCGACGACAAGATATCTCGGCCTCCAGGCGCCGAGCATTTCACTTTACCGTCTCATTCCGAGTAGGTGCTTCCAGGGATCCGAGCATCGAGATCCTAACACAGTCCGTATAACTCTAGTCCGTTCGATTCGATCGTAGGCCGATCAGTTAGCGCTCAGTTTACCAGCACGACCACGATCTGGTCGGACTCATAACACGCCGAACTAGGGGATCAGGACCGAACATCTGCGCCAAAACAAATGGCTCTCACAGCATTTTCGCGCCCAGACGCCCCATTCTCCACGCCCAGGCCTACGCGTCAAACCTTAAATCTCTCTCAACCACTCATTGTGGCTTCCTCAGGAAGCCATTAATTTATAACCGCATGTTTGCCAAGCTTCCAAGGGAAGCTTTTCACTAGGACCACATGTTTATTTCCAAAGGGAAATAAAACAAAAATAAAGTAAGACACAATAACTCCAGACACTTCTTCTTCTTCTTCTTCGTCGTGAGCCCTAAGACAAATAAGTGTGCATCACCATCATCATCAACTTCGCTTAACATCACCATTTCCTTCGCGTGTTCCTCTCTTCTCGAAGATTGCAAGTGCCAAGGAGGCGTATCTTTCAATCCTCCACTCCGTGAGTTTATTGTTGTTCCTCGGCTCACCTTCTTACCGCCTTTCAGTAGTCGAGCTCGGCCTCTCCCCTTTCAGTTAAAGGAGCTTCTTAAAAGCTAGGGTTTGGTACTCAACTTCTCTCTCTACATTCGGTTGAGGTAAGAGGATTGTATTACCTCTATTTAGGACATGACTTCTAGATTGTTTATGGTGGTGACTAGGATTATAAAAGATTAGTTAGGATGATAAACAATAGGGTAATTAATGTTGCTAATAAGTTAAGAATGCAAATAAATAAAAATGAGAATCAATTGAATGTTGTGAATATATGTGTTGTATGTTAATGTTTGTAATGCGTGGAATTGTCACGCAAATGTGAAACGATGGATAATGAACAAGGAAATCGTAGGAAAATAAAGGTAATAAATAGAGTAGAAGAACAAAGGAAATGAACCACTAATTTGTTTGTATTATGATGTGTAAATGAATTGTGTCATTATGTTGAGTGATGATATGTATGAAAGGGTTGAGGGATTGGGCGTTAAAATGAATCTAGGATATATTAAGCTATTGAGTAGCATAAATTAATGAATGAAATGAGGATGCTGTAATTATATGTGTTTTATGATAATGTGTATGAGAAGTTGATAATGAACGGTAAACAAGAATAAGAGTGGATAAATTAATTATGAAGATAAAAGAAGATGTGAGAATTTATACTAAGGAAATGATTGTGAATATGTGTGTGTGTTTGTGTTACAAATGTGGGATTTGTTGGTTAACTCCTAAATGATAATAAGTGGCTAATGAAAGGAAAGAAAGAAAGATGACCATGAACTAAAAATGAGAACAAAAATGAATAAGAAAAGAAAGAGTAATATCGTCAGACGGTCCTAATGGCTCTGTCGAAGCGCAACCCGGACGGTCCTAGTGACTCTGGGGAAAACCAAGCGCAACCTTGACGGTCCTAGTGACTCAGGGAATAACTAGCTAGACGGTCCTAGTGGCTCTGGAAGTAACTAAAACACAACCCTGACGGTACAAATGACTCAGGGAATAATTAAAGAATTAATGAGAAAGAAAAGAGAAATATTGGCGGACGGTCTGTCGAAGCGCAACCCGGACGGTCCTAGTGACTCAGGGAAGAATTAAAATACAACCCGGACGGTCCAAGTGACTCAGGGGATAATTAATGAATTAATGAGAAAGAAAAGAGAAATATCGGCGGACGGTTCTAGTGGCTCTGTCGAAGCGCAACCCGGACGGTCCTAGTGACTCTGGGGATAATCAGCGCAACCCTAACGGTCCTAGTGACTCAGAGCATAATTAACCGGACGGTCCTAGTGGCTCTGGAAATAACCAAAGGAGAACACAACCCTCACGGTCCCAGTGACTCAGGGCATAATTAACCGGACGGTCCTAGTGGCTATGGAAATAACCAAAGGAGAACACAACTCTCACGGTCCCAGTGACTCAGGGGATAATTAAGAAAAATTCAACTCAGACGGTCCGAGTGACTCTGGGGAGAATAAATGAAAAGGGAAAGAATGATGGAAATAAAAGGAAAAAAATAAAAAAGTTAAAAGCGAAATGAATGGGGATGAATGTATGTATGTTTACGTTGTCGTATGTCAATAATATGGGAATGAATGTATGAATGTTTATGCGGTTGTATGTTAATAATAATGTTAGGCTTAGTTATCTCTATGACCTCTTAGAGGTTATTTCCTAAGTTCTGTGTAATGCTGCCCTTCTTGCTATTTTTTTCACAGGTGCGGAAGCAGAGCTTACACGAGTTATGGCCGAGCAGGAGTACACTCCACATTGTGGAGTGTAATTAGCTAGTTGGGTGACCATGTACATTGGTTTGGCGTTTTATTTTAGAAAATCTCGTTGTATATATTTACTTTATATTTTGGGAGCTAAACAACCCAAGAAATTATTAATCTTTTGAAAATTTTGTAATGAATGATCCAGATGGTATTTTGGCCTGCTGGCTTACTGTGGTTTATATGAAAATGTTTATACAGGTATTTTAGAGCTAAACCTAATAATAGAGCAATTTTTGAACTTGATCAAGCAAGTTTTTTATGTTGCATGAGCGGGTCAGTGACCTTGAAACCTTACCATTCACGTCGTATTACGTAAGATCATATAATGGTCTAAGGAGGACTTTTAAAAAATTAATAAACTCGTTAATTTGTCGAATGGGGTTAAATCGACCTAATCATATCAGTCTATTTTGTCAATTTTGCGAGTTTTAGAAATTAAACCCAGAGATAGAGGTGTCAGAATGGGTTACTCGGTCGGGTTTGGACCGGCCCGCTTCAAGTTTGGGTCAAATCGGGATAGGGTCAAAAAGTCCAGTTACAAATTGAGTATGAGGTTTAGTCCCCAAACCCCATGTTTTAGCATCCAACCCCCAAAAAAAATTTAATCCCAAAATTACCCTTATACATTTGCCAAACCTCATTCTCTTTCTCTCTCATACCAAACCTTTCAAGAGAGATTGGTTGCAACTTCGTGGTCGTTGACGACTGTTCCGAGTTCATCGCTGCCGGAGCCATTGAGCTACAATTACAGAACCTATGATTACAATGAATGTGCTATGCTTAAAAAGAAGAGGGCATAGTGTGAGCAAAGATCCCTAATAATTATTTTCAATTCCCTTGTATTCCCCCTTCCTTCTCTCTATGCCGACATTCTTTCTCTCTCACACTCTATTTTTGGGGATCGAAGGGGCATAAAAACCCAAAATAAAAACACAAACTAACTAACTACTCCATCTCTAGGAAGGGCACAACCCCTGTAATAATGTGACAACACTCTATTAATTTTTTAATACATGCTGTGGTGCAGAAAGTATGCGAGACTCTTGTTAGAAAGGGAGCATTGACTTTGGAATAGTTAAACACTTCACTGTGTCGTCTGCAACTGCCACAGGAAAGAGATCGGCGGTAAGAACAAGGAAGGAGGAGAATTTGGGGTTTGAAGAGAAGAATAAAAAAAAAGTTTTTTGGTCATTTTATATTTAAAATGGGGGTTGGGGCTAAAACGTGGGGTCTGGGAATTAGACCTTATTGAGTATCCTAATATGACATCCAAACTTATCCCAAGCGGGTTACAGGCTTTGTGCAGGCTGACCCACAACCTCTTTTATTTTTTTGTTTATTTTCTACGATTCAACCACTCTATATGTATAATTTAACATACTAAAAATTTCTAAAGTTCCTATTTATTTATTTATTTTTAATATCTACCGTCCCACCGTCTTTCTTTTTTTAATTTTTTTTTTTGAGTTTCTATTTTTTTTTTTAAGATATTGAAAATTGATAGTTTAATGAAATATCGGTACATGAGTACAAGGAAAATAGGATTCCCTCATTCAACCATATTCAAATCACATGTTTTGGTTCAAAATTTTTTTTTAAGCTTATTGGTTATTTTTAATAGAGAATAATCATTACTTAGTCATAATATGATCCATCCATATCTTCTATACACTCAATATTTGCAAGTGGTATATATAAAAAAAAATGCAAGTGGTGCATTAAAAAAATTAAATAAAATAAAATAAAACCAAACCTCATGGTAGCTCTCCTTCTTCCCTTTTTTTTTTAAAAAAAAAAAAAATTGCTTATTAAGAAAAGCAAAATAAGCCCGTAGTAATATTTTGGGTATTTCAGTAATGAAATTCCTTTTTTTAAAAGGTCAATAATGAAATTCTTGGAATACGAAAAAAAATAAATGAAATTCTTGGATAAAAGCATATCGAAAATATGTGATGCACAGGTGTCAAGCAGTCGACCTCTAATTTCTTGATATTCATCTCTACTGCTTTTTTTTTTTTTTGAAAGGCAAGTATTGAGTATAAGTTTTATTTTGCTGCTTAATCATTTCCTAAGGCTAATGATGATAAAAATTATAAGCAAAATGACCTTTACATCCTCAAGTATATATAGGAGTAACAATCTGTGCGATATATGAGGGTGTTAAATATTAATGGGTGTTTTTTTTTTTATTTTAAGCATCTTATATATAGGATAAGAAAATATAAAGAATAAAATTATATTGGAGAATTAAATAATTATTTTTTAATTCATTAAATATATTAATTTTTCAAACAATATTTACTTTTTAATGTTTAATTAACATATGCATCTTATGCATAAGTTAGAAAAATCCATATTAATATATATATATATATATATATTAAATCCAAAATTGGTTAGTCATTTATGAATACAAATGAAGCATTATCTTAATAACATATTTGAAGTATTTAGATTTACTCTAGAAAATACGAGTCATGAAATGACCTTGTATATAGTCTTTTTCGTAACCTATTTCATTAGGACAAAGACTACCCCAACTACCGAGAAGATTCCAAATTAAAGTAGCGGCCGACAATTTTTTAGAGTAATCTAGTCAACACATCTTATTTTTAAAATTTATTAAATTAAATCAATAATGCACCTGTAGTTTTAAAATTCTGTAATTATCACTCACTGGGGCTTATTAGAAGGATACACACTATAATTCCTTGAATCTCCAGAAAAAATAAATAAATAAATAAATAAATTACACGTATATTTCTTTTCGGCGCCTTCTCCGATTGGTTCTCAATGGTGCTAACTCTTTATTTAGCGGTAAATGGAAGAACAGAAAAAAAAAATGGATGGACTAGATTTTTTTCATTGTGTTGTTTGCTGTACTCTCCCTCAGATGAATAACAGTAGACAAATTGAAAAGTAACTAGTAATTTTGGAAATATATTTCTTAAATTATAAGATAATATGAACTTTTTTATAAAGATGATTTGGGTGTATCTAAAAATGAATAGTCATAAGCATTATTAATCTTTGATGGAGGGAATTATTTTTTCAATTTTGATCTTAAACTTATGTCCATTCCCACCTCCAAAAATGAATGTTAGATTATGTATATTCCTACGATTCCTCAAATTAAAATCTTATCATTTATCTAATATAATATAATGAAGTTTACACAAACTTAACAATAGAAGCATGAATACCAAATATCAAGATCTTCAATAAACAAATCAATCTTATTTACTCCAGAATCAATTTCAAAAACAAAAATGTGGAGCTCATATTGAGTGAAACATAATATCTACCGAATTATTCTATATATAGCAATAAATCAATCATGAATTAATTGTTTGATTTATACAATTCAATTGCATTGATATATCATGGAGTAGACATCAAACAAAATAGGACATATTAGTGATGCGATCCATACGATACAAATCACATTCACTTGATTATATATACACATCTTGACCTGCATTGAAAAAATGACAAAATATTAACAAAGATAAATGTATTTAACAATTCTGATCTCAAATAAGATGGAAAAATAACTAAATCTAATTAGAATAACTTCATGTATCCCTAAAAGGATAATATCCAAAAAAAAACTTAATAACCATAGACATAATAAAAGAAAACAAATATCACCAAAATCTTCGCATTCAATGATTCAGAGTTCATCATCATCTAAAAGATAATTAGAATCAAGTAAGTGTTCATTTATCAACACCCACAACAAAATTAGTTGGGTAGAGCAAAGATATAAATTAGTTAACAATAAATTAACAATGTTAATCATATTCTCCCTACCTCAAAATTACACCAACACCAAGCACTTAAAAAAATTAAAACGGTTGGAAATATCGGAGAAAACACCTGCAAAAATAACAATAAAGTGAAATTAAACTTAGGCGTGTCTGAGACATTGTCCTTAATAATCTATTCACTAACCGCGATGATTCACCGGGATTCAGCAGATCCCTTTGACTGTCAGGTGTCTAAACTTAGAGTACTTTGTTTGGTAGTGTAACCCAGGAAAAGATAAAACCAGAAATTACAAAGTTGTGAGTATTTTTCTCTTTAGTTGTTCTACCTCTCAAATTTGCACATATAATTTCTAGTATATATAGCCATAAGATAAAGTTAAGAATTAAAACACAATAATCAAAAAGTAAATAAGAAAATAAAAACAAATATTGTAACCGAGAATAAGAAAACAATAATTGAAATTTTACGTTAATGATTAATGAGTATTAAAACTCATAACCCAAAACCATAATGATGAGATACGTTGTTGAAGACTATGCAACTAAAGGTAAGAAATTGTTTCAAATGAAAATCATGAGTTTCAGCATCTTGCAACGGCATGAATCAACGTAGTAATTTTTGTAAATTAAAGACAAATAAGAATTTGAAACTCCTAACAATAAAATAATTTAGTTATTATTATAACTTAATTATCATGAAGCTAAAATAGATTCCTATCGAGAAATGGAGCTGAAGCTAATAAAAATATTTTTGATATAAAATATTATTTTACAACAAAAACAATGATAATTACTTAATTAACAATGATACTAAAAGGAATCACAGAGAAAAAAGGAAAAACAAACACACATGCAAAATAGATCAAAAAATTAAACTCATATTCGTAGTGTAATCAACTTTAAGAGCATGAATCATATTTGATTATTACGTTGTTTGAAAGACTAACCATTATTAGCCTTATTAACAAATGAATAATACTAAAGATATGAATTAAAATAACAAAGCTACACTCAGGATTAGAAACAATGAACGTCTTTCTAAACTAAGCAAAAATGATCAAGGTTGAAAAAGGAAATTAGTCAAAGTTAGAAAAACAAAAGGAAAAGGAAATACCTCAAATGAGTGTTACATCCCAAAATTAGTGCTTAAAATACTTACCCCTCTGCTAGTGTACCCAAATGTTCAAGACATTGCAAAAGGTTCACGAATAACAAAATCATGTAGTATCAAAATTATGTAAATGCAAAAAGGAAAGCCTTTACTTATTACTGACATTGAAGATTATGGGATAGAAGTATTGGACCTCCTTGAGTCTCATATAACATTTCTTCTCAGTTAGACATCATAAATTAGAACCATGAAAGCTATTAGCAAAGGCTTGTTAAAATATCCTAAAATTAATCCAAGAAAATATTATTAATATCAATGACAATTACACTACCTAGAAGCATAAAAAGAGAGCTGAAAAAAAAAATCAAACCTTCATACTTTTAAGAAAAATAAACAAATTAAAAAAAAACAGGGCATAACATTTACCAAATACGGTATAACAAAAGCAAAACTCATTAGCAAAGAAAAAAAAACCATGCTTATCAAGAAGAAAATGATCATTTATATTAAAAACAAAAAAAAAATCGCGGCAGGTCACAGATTCGAGGATGTGAATGAAGAAAATAGCAAATTTGTATAATCTAAAAAAGAGCAACTCATTGATTTAAAATTTTGTACAAAAAAATACTCAAATCAATAAACCTTTAAAAAAAAAAGCAAATCAAATCGATCTTTAGGGTAAAAAAAAAAGAAAAAGAAAAATTAAAAAAAAAAAAGATACGGTGGAAGAAGGAAAAAAAAAGAAAAGAAGAAGAATAAGAACAATGGAAAAAGAAAAAGAACAATGGAAGAAGAAAAGACCAAGAAGAAAGAGTCTCAAATGTAACCATCGGAAGAAGGAAAGACGAAAGAACAATGCAAAGAGAGAGAGTGACGAAAGAACAATGCATATATATATATATATATATATATATATATATATATATATATATATATATAAAGTTAGAGGGAGTAGAGAGAATATGATTTGCGTTTTTAGTTTGACCCAAACTTTTCTTTACCAAATACGGTATAACAAAAGCAAAACCCATTAGCAAAGAAAATAAAAAATCATGCTTATCAAGAACAAAATGATCATCAACATATATTAAAATAGGTGGAGTTGAGGGTTATTTTTTACTTTCCCTCCATGATAGTTTTTCCCTCCAAATTTGTTTCTAATCCTAGCCATCCATTGCAAATAAATCACATCCGTTCATATCCTTCCTAAATTTCATTCTAATCCTAGTCATCCATTGCAAGTAAATCACATCCGTCCATATATTTTTAATTTTTTCATTTTCCTTTCATTTTATGTCTGCTTACAATGGAAAAAATTAGTATTTTTCATTATTTCCTTTCAATGTGCGATGCAACAAATGCTATTCTGACCGCTTACAATTGATAGTCATGGAAAGCTTGAAAAGTGACAAGGTTACATTAAGCATATGATCAGTTAGTAATTTTTTTTTTAATTGGCAGAAAGTCTTCCTTTCAATTAGTATTTTTTCCATTTTTTTATTTGGTATTTTTAAGTGTTTGAATTTTGCTCAAACATTTCTTAATACAGAGATTTGAGACTTGATGATGCACAAAAGAAGATCAAAGAATGTGAAAAAGTAAGTGAAATTCTTTTCAATATTGCGTTGATCTTTAACACAATATTTCTTCTCAATATTTCTTTTTTTATAATATGTTGATCATGAAAGCCTTCTTTTCAATTTATCATTTAAATTTTTGTTTAAACATATTACCTTGATGATTTCAATGAAATTCACTTCTTTGGTGACCAAACTTACAAGGTAGTCCATCAGATTATTATGCAAATTTTTTATTTTATCAAAGCTACTATGTGCACCATCGTACATTCCCTGCCCCTCTAGGCCTCTACAATCTGCATATATATATAAATGCTTGGTCATTTTGTTTTCTATTTAAAGCTTATTTGTTACCGGCCTTTCGTCTTTCAATGGGAATTTTTTTTTTTTATTTTTGGTATCAAAATGCCACTTGCAAAAAAAACGTATAAAGAAGGAAACCTTGGTTGTTTGAGCATGTGAACAGTTAGTATTTTTTTTTAAATTGGTGGAAAGCCTTCATTTCAACTGAAATTATTTCCTTATTAAGTATATTTTATTTCCTTATTTGTGATAAATATTAAGCATATGAACAGTTAGTATTATTTTTTTTTAAATTGGTAGCTAGAAAGCTTTTTCATTTTTTTTTTTTTGTATTTTTAAGTGTTTGAATTTTGCTCAAACATTTCTTAATACATAGACTTAAGACTTGATGGCGCACAAAAGAAGATCAAAGAATGTGAAGAAGTAAGTTAAATTCTTTTCAATAGTGCGTTGATCTTTAACACAATATTTCTTCTCAATATTTATTTTTTTATAATATGTTGATCATGAAACCTTTCTTCCAATTTATCATTTAAATTTTTGATTAAACATATTACCTTGATGATTTCAATTATTATTATTATTATTATTTTTTTTTTGGTATCAAAATGCTTCAAGTTGCCTCACAAAAGTTGTTGTAAGTTGTAACATGCAAGCTGTTGGCATTTTTACCCAATTCTGGATGCTGACACGAATCCTCTTTCTTGCTTCCTTTAATGCCCAAATAACTGTAAACGTGTGTGTATAATAATATTTCTTTTCAGTATTGTGTTGATCTTTAACACAATATTTCTTTTTTTTATAATATATTGATCATGAAAGCCTTCCTTTCAATTTATTCAATCACATGTAAATAAAATTAATGTTTAATGTTTGAACAAATGGAAAGCCCTTCAAAAAAATGGAAGGATAACAAAATTTAAGACCCGTGCATCGCACGGGCAATTTTCCTAGTTTATATTAAAAACAAAAAAAAATCGCAGCGGGTCACAGATTTGAGGATATGAATGAAAAAATAGAAAATTTGTACAATCTAAAAAAGAGCAAATCGTTGATTTAAAATTTTATAAAAAAAAAATACCCAAATCAAAAAATCTTAAAAAGAGCAAATCAAATCTTTAGGGTCAAAAAAAGAAAAAAAAAAGGAACGATAGAAGAAGAAAAAAAAAGAAAAGAAGAAAAATAAGAACAATGGAAGAAGAAAAAGAAAAAGAACAATGGAAGAAGAAAAGAAGAAGAAGAAAGGGTGTCAAATGTAACCGTCGGGAGAAGGTTACATTTTGTCTGGTGTCCTTGTAGTTTGGACTTCTTTTGTGAGATACCTTATGCTTTTTTTTAATGAATATACCCATGTAGTTTACTCCGGTTAGGTATTTGCCCTCAGCTTCTTTTTCGGGGAGTTTTTGGGTGAGTTAGACCGTCGGAGCACCACCTGGAGTTACGTGTTATACACGTTGCAGTCTCTTAAATTTTTCTTTTAAATTAAAAAAAATAAGGCTTGATTATGTCTGGGGTCCCTGTAGTTTGGACCTCTTTTGTGAGATACCCTATGTTTTTTTTTTCAATGAATATACCCCTATAGTTTAATCCGGTTAGGTATTTGCCCCCAGCTCCTTTTCCGACGAGTTTTTGGGTGTGCTGGACCACCGGAGCTCCACCTGGAGCCACGTGTTATACACGTGGCACTATGTTGCACCAATACGGGTACAGTACCGGATACGGGTACAGTACCGAATACGGGGTGCGAAATTTTCTAAAAAGCTAGGATACAGGTACGACAATATAATTCTAATTTTACAAATAATATATATAAGCAAGGTGAAAATAAACGATTTTAGCAGTGAAATAACATATGAGTATCGTAAAATTATAGGTTGATGCTCAAAATAAGTCAAGATATAAGTCCGAAAGATTGATCATAACATTAAAAAATATATTATAAGGCAAAAATTACATTATTTGTAAGACCCACACCTAAAATATACCTTAACATACTAGTTACAAGTACCCAGGAGTACGGTACGTGTACCGGTATCCAAGGTGTACCGGGTACGTCACCAGTTTAGGAGTAGCCATGCTTCAGAGCGTGACAGTCACTTATTTTTTTTTTAAATTAAAAAAATAATAAAACAATAGAATAAAATAATAAACTAAAAAAAATCGAAATCAATTTGCTGATATACCATGCAAAGTTTGAATTATATAATTTAGATGAAATGATGTGTCAAATGATTAATGTCTGTGCTTGATAAATCAATTTTCTGGAAATGAAAACACTATATGTCTCTTGACATGGGTATATGCTTCTGTATCTATGTTCCTTTTTCAAAGCCTCATCTTCTACTTCACCTGTTTCTATTCTATTTGCTGTTTTTTTTTTTCATTTATAAAATAAAAATGTCAATTGTTCTTGTGCTGCTCATTTTCGCATGCCACCTTGATCCCAAACGGTGACCTCGAAGAAGCTGAAGATCTGGAGCTGGAGGACTTCATGACTGAGAAGAAGAAGAAGAAGAAGAAGAAGAAGAAGAACCGAACGATTGAGGGATGGAGAGGATGACAGCTACACCGTGGGATATGAAGTGAGAACGCCGGAGGGAGATGCTGGTTGTGAGTGAGAGAAAAAGAATGAGGGAGATAGATGGATCTAATGGAAGGAAATGGGAGGGATTATAATAAACCATGTTTTTTTTAGTTTATTCTATTTTTTTATTTTATTTTTAAAAAATTTAAGTGACTACCACGTGTATAACACGTGGCTCCAGGTGGAGTTCCGGCGGTCCAGCACAACCAAAAACTCGTCGGAAAAGGAGCTTGAGGCAAATACCTAACCGGAGTAAACTATAAGGGTATATTCATTGAAAAAAAACATAGGGGTATCTCACAAAAGAGGTCCAAACTACAGGGACCCCAGACATAATTAAGCCTTATTTTTTTGTAATTTAAAAAAATTAAGAGACATACACGTGGCTCTAGGTGGAGCTCCGGCGGTCCAGCTCACCCAAAAACTCGCCGAAAAAGGAGCTGGGGGCAAATACCTAACCGGAGTAAACTACAGGAGTATATTCATTGAAAAAAAAACATAGGGTATCTCACAAAAGAGATCCAAACTACAGAGACCCCAGACATAAATAAGTCATTTGCTTTTTTAGTTTGACCCAAACTTTTCAAAGAAGTTTCATTGAGAAAAATACGAAATTACCCTTTTGTTTTGGCTCTCATTAATAATGGACTTAGGAGAGAAAATGGATGGTGTTTTAGGAGGGAATTTTTTTTACTCTTATACTTCTCTTATTTTATATTATGTTAATTTTTTTTTTTTAATTTGAAAAAAAATTAAAAGACTGCCAGTTGTTAAACACGTGGCTCCAAGTGGAGTTTTGGCTGTCCAGCTCACCCAAAAACTCGCCGGAAAAGGAGCTTGGGGCAAATACCTAACCGGAGTAAACTACAGGGGTACATTCATTGAAAAAAAAACATAGAGGTAATTCACAAAAGAGATCCAAACTACAGAGACCCCAGACATAAATAAGTCATTTGCTTTTTTAGTTTGACCCAAACTTTTCAAAGAAATTTCATTGAGGAAAATACGAAATTACCCTTTTGTTTTGGCTCTCATTAATAATGGACTTAGGAGGGAAATACATCATTAGGAGGAAAAATGGATGGTGTTTTAGTAAGGAATTTTTTTTACTCTCATACTTCTCTTATTTTATATTATGTTAACTATATGTCTCTTGACATGGGTATATGCTTCTGTATGTATGTTCCTTTTTCAAAGCCTCATCTTCTACTTCACTTGTTTCTATTCTATTTGCTGTTTCTTTTTTTCCTCATTTTCACATGCCACCTTGATCCCAAACGGTGACCTCGAAGAAGCTGAACATCTGGAGCTGGAGGACTTCATGACTGAACGACTAAGGGAGGAAGAGGATGACAGCTACACCGTGGGATATGGAGTGAGAACGCCGGAGGGAGATGCTGGTTGTGAGTGAGAGAAAAAGAATGAGGGAGATAGATGGATCGAATGGAAGGAAATGGGAGGGATTATAATAAACCACGTTTTTTTTAGTTTATTCTATTGTTTTTTTTAATTTTTTTTTTTAAATTTAAGTGACTGCCACGTTTTATACACGTGGCTCCAGGTAAAGCTCCAGCGGTCCAACACAACCAAAAACTCGTCGGAAAAGGAGTTTGGGGCAAATACCTAACCGGAGTAAACTATAGGGGTATATTCATTGAAAAAAAATAGGGGTATCTCACAAAAGAGGTCCAAACTACAGGGACCCCAGACATAATTAAGCTTTATTTTTTTAAATTTAAAAAAAAATTAAGAGACTGCCACGTGTATAACACATGGCTCCAGGTGGAGCTCCGGCGGTCCAGCTCACCCAAAAACTCGCCAGAAAAGGAGCTGGGGGCAAATACCTAACCGGAGTAAACTACAAGGGTATATTCATTGAATAAAAAAACATAGGGGTATCTCACAAAAGAGATCCAAACTACAGAGACCCCAGACATAAATAAGCCATTTGCTTTTTTAGTTTGACCTAAACTTTTCAAAGAAGTTTCATTGAGGAAAATACGAAATCCCTTTTTTTTTGGCTCTCATTAATTAATAATGAACTTAGGAGGGAAATACATCATTAGGAGGGGAAATGGTGGTGTTTTAGGAGAGAAATTTTTTTACTCTCATACTTCTCTTATTTTATATTATGTTAATAATTATGTTGACGTGGATAAATGTTTTTGAAATAAAATTGAGGGAGTAAAATTTCTCAATTACAAAATATGCTGAACAAAAATGCAATTTAGTCTTCTAATTTCGAAAGGAGTATTTGTGCGTTGTATATTAATAATGTATCCACAATAGACATGCGTTATATAATAATAATAATAATAATAATAATAATAATAATAATAATAATAATAATAATAATAATAATAATAATAGAAATAGAGTAAATAGTGAGTTAGTCCCTGATTTTGTGGGCATCAATCAAATTTGTTTGAGATGATCAAAAATCCAAATTAATCTCTGATATAGTAAAACACTAAAACATGAGTCACATCAGTATTGTCATTAGTGGTCTACAAAGTCAAGAACTAATTTTGAACTATGTGCACAATCTCAAGGACTAATTAACGGATAATCAACGGTCTTTTTTTTTTGTTTTTTTTTCCACCAAAACGACGTTATTTTGGTCATTCCGTACCTGTTAGTCCACGTTAAGGATCACTAACATTTATTAATTTCATTTACTAATGTGACTCACATTTTCTATTTCAGGAACCAATTTAAAATTTCAAAAATCTTAAAGACTAAATTAATCGATGCCCACAAAATCAGAGTCAATCAGACATATTACTTGATATAACTTTATCCACATTAGACATTTACCAACGGGATTGGTTCAGTTGGTGTAAGACCCTAACTGAAATCCTGGGAATGGGACAAGGGTGCTAGTAGCCCCGGCTTCGATTCCCACTAAAAACATCCCGCAGAGCCAGACACGCAACTCGCTTCAGATTAGTCTCAAGGGTTCCCTGGTATTAAGAGTGCTCTTGAGGATACCGGTAGTTCCACAAGAAATTGGGAAAAAAAACATTAGCCATTTAAAACTATCTAACTATGCCAAGTTACCATTTAGCTTCTATTTAATTTTGGTGTTATATTTTTCTTGGTCTTATTTATATGTTATCTTCCAGGAAAAAATTAGTCATATTGATATATTATTTTGTATATTTAGGAAGTATTTATTTCTCTTATTTATCTTTTGTTCATTGATATGAAATAATATATTTGTGAAAGTTTCCATGCTAGTTAAGAAGGTAAAATTATAATGTTAAAATACACTTTTAAGGTTTCAAAAAATGTAACAAAAATTTTTAATTTTGGGTTTAAAAAAACCTGTTGTTAAATAATTTTGTTTTTATTGGTTCAAGTGAACAAAACATATAATTGTGTTTGATATCATATCTTGATCCAAAATTTTAAGGTACTAGGTATATTGATCTCTCTAATTATATATATAGTCCAGGTTTCCATGTTCTAGTCAATGTAGAACTTGTGTTATCTCTTAACACTTTTCCTCAAATCCAGTTGTGATTTGTCATTAATTTTCGTCTTAGGCATGTACCTCAAGTGAGTTTTGGAGGCCTTTCAGATAACCTAAGCTTCTGCTTCTTTACTTTGACTTGAGTTAGCCACGGTTTATTTTTTGGTTATTTTTATTTGGTTCTTGCATTTTTTGGCTCTGATATCATATTAAAATTAAATTTAGTGTCATTTAATAGGGTCTCTTTATCCTCCGCTCTTAGGGTCGAGAATAAGAAATCAACGAAGAAAATAAATGTGTTGAGAAGATAAACCAATTACTTTTCACAATATTAAAATTTTATTGGTTTTTCAACTCAAAGTTGTTATTTTTAATGTCTTATTCTCAGTCCTAAGGATTGATGGTTAAGAAAATCCTATTTAGTATTAGATTCTTAGTTCAAGTTGGAGAATTAATTAATCTTGTTTTTATTAAATGGATTAGGTGATGAACATCAACATAAATGGGTTTAACCTTATAGATTTTTTACTGTTATGTTGTTCAATTTATTATATTCTAATCAATGTGAAATTAATTTTATCGCTCAAATAAGTAATATTATTAGGAGTGTCCAAATTCAAACCAATCTAATGAATAACTGAAAACCAATAAAAAATGGATTAAAAATGGATTTATTTGAATGAGAAAAAGTGAAAATCGATCAAATCGAATCGGTTTTCAGTTTCATTTTTCAAAACCGAACCAAACCAAACCAATATTTTATTACTAAAATGAAAGTTTGGAAGGAACTTAAGTCAAAACTCTACATATGATGCATCCTTTTACTTAAAAACATGTATGCATATAAAAAAAAATTTAACAAATCCATAGAACCTATAGTATGTTCTCAACTAAATTTTTTATTTTTATTGTATTTGTTTAAATTAAACAGTAAAGACTAATGAGCATGTTGTTAGTTTATTATATAAAAACATGTATTATAATATTTTATTCTTCATATCTTTTAAAAAGAATAGTTTTATTTAAAAATATGGTGTTGTTGGCAATTAGACATTCTTGTACTTCAAGTTAACAGAATGAATATATAGTTTATGGTTGACATATATTGATGCAAGAAAAAAAAATTATAAATTTATGTAGCATCAAACAAAAAATCAAATCCTAATATTTTCATATGGCTTTTAGCATAGCAAATAGAATTTGAATGCCATAAAAAAAAAAGAAGAAGAAATATAAGGAGAATGGAGAAGATAATTATCATTAAATATTTCTACCAAATATACTAAAAAACTTCACACCATTAAAATTTGCACTTGAAGTTATGAATCGAACCGAACCAAAACAAAAACGCATATAATATTTGCATTGGGTCGAATTAGATTGGATTTCTTATTCTAAACTAATTGAACTGAACCATATTTAATTTTTATTTATGAATTGAATGATTTTTTTTTTCCTATTAACCAAATCGAATCAATCCATGCATGAGCACCTCTAATAAATACTAATCCCTCCGTCCTAAAATGTTAGTAAAACAACATTAAAAAATTGTCTCCTCAAATTAAAGTTAAAGTGGTGAATATGAATTTGTATATAATTTTTTGTGATTGATTAACTAAGAAAATATGCTTTAAATATTTGTTGATTGATTTTGAAAAAAAAATATAGGGAAAAGTGCATAAACACCCCTTAAACTTTCATCCTTTTTCAATTAGCCACCATGAACTATTAATTATTTTGTCTTAATTAGCCCTTAAACTTTAACAATTGATAAAACTAATACTTCCGTTAACTTTCCGTTAAGTTATTAACGGTTAAAACATCCAACCATCCATTTTCTTTTAATCTTGACCATTGATTACTTATCATTTAAAATATTTCTTTTTCTTACTCATTAAAATTAAACCAAATTAAGTTTTTCATATACAAGTAGAAGGGTAAGTGCAGTATCTTCTCTCCTACTAAAACAGGGGCACTTGGTCTGGTTCATGACCTTAAGAAGTGACAATTTAAGATAGAAATAATTACTTTTTGTTTATCTAGTGTTGCCTCACTCTTGTGTTTCAATTCCTTGCCTCGATGAAGAGAACTCCGAAGGGCATTTGGTCTCGTGTTTCAATTCCTTGCCTCAGTTTCACGTTTCAATTCCTTGCCTCCTGTGACCGTCTCTATTGGTGGTCCTACTGTCGTCCTCCTGTGACTGTCTCTACTGTTGGGTTTGATCTGTTTGTGTTGTGGAGTTTATGTACCAACAATCTGTATTTTGTAATGATGTGTCATTGACTAGAGTTATTTTGAGCTGTTGTTCTATTTTTTAAAAGGCTTCAACAATTTAGGAACTCTTCAGCTTCTAAATGGGCAATAATTTGTTTTTCTTGTAAATACCAAATGCTGGAACAAGGCCACATATGCGAGAACACAAAGAGAGAAACTATAAATAATATTATCTTCGTCCTTAAATATAAGATCTTTTTGGCACTTTTATTTTGTCCTTATTTATAAGATCCTATACTAATTTTCAATGATTATTAATTACTTTTTTTCCCACAAAGACTCTTATTTATTTAAAACTTTTTAGATTCCCAACAATATTAATAGGGGTAATTTTGAAAATACATAAACTAACTATTATTCTAAATAACTAGAGCTAAAAAGCATGGTTGAGAATTAAAGAAAACAATATACATAAATAATGGAAATGAAGCAAAAGATACTATCTTCATAATAACATAACCATCCTACTATTTTTACCTGTATAACCAAGCAATTTATATATTGCCAATTATCTGTTATAGCTTCTATATAACAATTAGCTATTTGCAATTATCTGTTATAGCTTCTATATAACAATTATCTATTTGCCTTGTAAACAACATGCTGCAATAAAGCCACACACACGTATGAACACAAAAGAGATAGTCCAAATCATACAATTCTTAGCTTATCAATGTTTTGAAATTGGTGGCAGTAACAGTAACTTGGTAATTGGTATCCATATTTCTTGAACACTGACACTAAACTAGCAACTTGCTAGGCCACTTATCCTTGTAGTATTCAACATATAACAATACTTTCAGAAGCATATAATTTTGCTAGGCCACTTAAAATGAGCCAAAACATTAACCAAAACATCCATTATTTTGAGTAAAAGAATCTATGAAAATGAACCAAAACATTTGTAATCAGTATCCAAAACTCAAGCACATAATTTTTATCCAAAAAGTAAAAATGCAGAATCTATGACACTATCCAAAAAACAAGATTTGGTTCAACTATTTGTCATTCTTTGACTTCCTTGGTTGGGTTGTCTTCTTTGGTCTTTTGTAAACTTTTATATTTGGATTCAGTGGCAGTTTGCAAGTTCCAGCATTGTGTCCTTCCTTGTAACAATTTCCACACTTCATTTTGGTGCCTTTCTTACTAATCCTATGTGGGTTACTAGGTTCTCCTTCTTCTCTGTTTCTTTTCTTTTTTGGCCTACCTGGTGCAATATTCACATTTGGAGGATGTATCTCATTACTGTTACACTCAGGCCAATCTTCTTCCTCAGGCATAGGATGAATGTGCCAATCATATGCCTTCAAGAAAATTTCTTTAGAGAAAATATCATCCACATAGTTTTTCGGCCTTCCCCTTTCATCAAATATTGCAGCATCAGCATGGCTACAAGGGATTCCAGTCATCTGCCACTTCATACAAGTACATGTCCTCTATATAAGATTCACTACCTTATTCCCATCAAAACAATGGCTGACCTCAAACGTTCTATGCCCTCCTACATACACTATACAATCAATTGCATTT
The DNA here is from genome assembly GCA_037953625.1 of Crotalaria pallida. NCBI lineage: Eukaryota > Viridiplantae > Streptophyta > Magnoliopsida > Fabales > Fabaceae > Crotalaria > Crotalaria pallida. The sequence continues at coordinate 98,418,422 of CM075655.1, forward strand.
TTCTTAGACACTTCTAACTTTTCCAATATCCTTGGGCAGATTGATTGTTTATATGATAACATCTCATCCCTTTTGACATGAAATCTCTTCATTAATTGTCTCCTTATAATCTCCAACATGGTAATGATAGGCTTGTCTCTTGCCTCCTTTATGTAAGAGTTGAATGTCTCAGATATATTGTTTAGCAACATGTTGCATTTCAATTCAGGGTTATGAGCAAACCTGCATCAAACAATGAATTAAATTATATTTGTGTAAACTTATTCAACTTATTTTAGGCATAGTATAACATACCTGCACCAAAGTTTTTTAGGTTCATATTTATTCAACCATTCAAAAGCAGCAACATCAATTTTCTTAATCTCATTCATATAATACTCATGCTCTGACTTTCTATAGACCCTGGCAGCATTCCACATAAGGACTTTTAATGTTTTTCCTTTGAACCCAACATTCTTGAAATTGTTATGCATATGCCTAACACAGAATCTGTGATCAGCACCAGGCACAATCTCCTTGAACACCTCAACTAAGCCCTGCACACAACAAATTAACAACAAAATTGGAAACACATTGTCAAGAAGTAATGGTAGCAGACATCTAAAAAAATTAAACAAGCCAACTGAGCATTAACATTTACCTTTTGTCGGTCAGACATGAAAGTCCAACCCATATCATCAACAGTACCAATGTCTTCAAGCAACAATTGTAGAAACCATCTCCAAGATTCTTTATTTTCTATCTCAACCACTGCCCAAGCAATAGGGAACATATTGTCATTGGCATCTCTACCAATAGCGCACAATAATTGCCCTTTAAACTTACTTTTTAAGTGACAGCCATCAACCCCGATTAGTTTTCTACAATCGGCCAAGAGTCCTTGTTTACATGCATTAATGCACATGTACAACCCCGATTAGTTTTGTACAACCGGCCAAGAGTCCTTGCCAAATTGCTTCCCTTCATCACCCTGGATGATCTGCAAGCAAGACTTTTAGCACGGTATGCTTTGGGAAGGGATATGATAACCTTATGGTCCCTTTGTACTGCAGATTTTAAACTACTAGCCTCCCAATTAGGTGAATCCCTAAAGCTTTCTAGGTATTTTCTAGCAACCCATTTTGCCGTGACCCTCTTGTTTTGATAATGCCTCAACCCATTTTGCTGTGACCCTCTTGTTTTGATAATGCCTCCCACACTCATGTCTTGGATTAAAGCTTTTAATTTGGAAGCATAAATTATCTTGTGTCGGAGAAGCATGAATTCTCCATCCACATTTATCCTTGCATATAGCAGTGACTCCGCTCTTCTCATTATGGATGTACTTGAAATCATAACCTCTCTTAATGCTCCACTCCATGAGAGCCTTCCTAAATGTGTCATGAGAGTCAAACTTCATTCCCTTCACAAGCTCTACATTTTCATGCAAGTCAGATTTCTCATTAAAGTCTGGCCATTTTGGTGCGCTTTCATTTTCTGAGCTATCACTCCATTGAGGCTCAACAAGTCATCACTTTCGTCATAGTCGGATACCTTCTCAACATCTTCTATACTCTTGGCTTGTCTAGCAAGAGATCGATTAGTTGTAGCATTTTTATACATCCAACTATTTACCTGTTTAAGCAACATAGGATCCCTTCCAATATCATATATATCCTCTCCTTCATCATCTGAATTGTCCACAAACTCCTCTAACTCATCAGCATCACTCTTATCATTTTCCACATATTGTGGATCTCCACTATCACTTTCATAATTAACCATACAGTCTGGATCATGTGACACACAACCACTTACTTTTTCTACATCAATTGGCACCTCAATCAAATTAGCCTCATCCACTTGATTATTAGGACTACGACCATCCGGTTCTCCAACAAACTCTGCTTCACCATGTTTGAGAGAAATAAGAATAGATAATTTAGATTAAAACCTAACTTGTTTCCTAAATCATTACTGCAATTCCCAAAATGAAACCCTGAAGCCCACATTAATTATATGAAAAGAAGACTAACCTTGTTCACCGATAGATACACCAACAGAGACAGCCACAGGAGGACCATGTTGTGAATATGCCATCACCCACCCTCGAGCAAGAAGAACCACTTCGTACACCCTTCCAAAATCGGAGTTCTATTCCTCGAGGCAAGGAATTGAAACACGAGAGTGAGGCAACACTAGATGAACAAAGAGTAATTATTTCTATCTTAAATTGTCACTTCTTAAGGTCATGAACCAGACCAAGTGCCCCTGTTTTAGTAGGAGAGAAGATACTGCACGTACCCTTCTACTTGTATATGAAAAATTTAATTTGGTTTAATTTTAATGAGTAAGAAAAAGAAATATTTTAAATAATAAGTAATCAATGGTCAAGATTAAAAGAAAGTGGATGGTTGGATGTTTTAACCGTTAATAACTTAACGGAAAGTTAACGGAAGTATTAATTTTATCAATTGTTAAAGTTTAAGGGCTAATTAAGACAAAATAATAGTTCATGGTGGCTAATTGAAAAAGGATGAAAGTTTAAGGGGTGTTTATGCACTTTTCCCAAAAATATATATTAAAAATATATTCCTTTATTTTTATTAAATTTTCAAAAAAATTTATTAATATTCTGGGACGGAGAGAATATGATGCAAAAATAGACCGCAGTAATGTTAGTAATTAAGATCTGGTACCGTTGATGACTTAAGAGTTAAGACAATAAGGGCATAACAACTACCACCGGATTGAAAAAATTAAATGTCATCTAATTATTATTTCTTCTCTTTTTTTAGTATAAGATTCTTTTTAGAAAATTCATGTTTATTAAAAAAATTGATTAATTTTATTAGTCATATTGAAAATTTGAATATTTGATAATTTTTTTTAAAAACTATCACTAGAATAATAATAGTTGGAACTTTAAAAAATATTGAGTAAGTATTGCCAACAATTGTTGGCTCAATTGGTAAATATTGAATTCGGGGTTGAGAGAGATCCCGAGTTTGAATCCCACCTATGTGAGAACCATGTTGGTGGTAATCTGTAAGTACCTTTATAAGTGTTTTTTAAGCCTGGAGACCTGTCATGACCCTGATGAGTCCCTCGAACCCAACTCACCTAAACTTTCTTGCATAAAAAAAGAAGAGAGAGCAGTATTTAGTCGCCTTCTCCTACAATTAAAAAAAATAAAAAATCCCTCTTATCTATTCCTCAATTTTTGTTTTTTAAAGATGTTGCATACATATTAAGAATGCGCTAATTATTTAAGTTTTATAGTATGCGTTTTATTCAAAATGTTTTTATTATTGAAAATTGTAATAATATTTAATTTTTATTTTTTTTTAAACAGGAAAAAAACCGCAATAAATTTTTATTAATTAATGTATAATAATTTTAGATTGAGAAAGAAGAAAAAAGTAGAATTAATGAGGGTTATAAAAAATAATTGAATGAAGAGTTAAAGTTATAAAAAAAATATGATTAGGCTTGAATAAAAAAAATAAAAGTTAATGAACATAGAGAAAGCTTATAGTTGATAGTTGTGAATATAACTGAAAATTTGTAACTATAAAACTGATTTATTGAATTAAAAATTATTTGATAAAATTAAATGTGTAATTAACTGAAATTGATTAAATGAGGAAAAAGTGTATGGAATATTTATTTATTTGGCATATAAAAAAAATTCTTTGTTTTTTTATTTAATGTAATTGTTGATAAAAAAATTTAAGAGCAAAATGACACATATTTTATTGAAAGTTCATATATATATATATATATATATATATATATATATATATATATATATATATAAAGTTATTCAAAGTAATTTCGTATAAATTAGCTTTTAAAATTACAATCTCTCTTTTTTTTTCCAATGAATTCTACTAACTTAATTAATAAGTAAAAAACTACAAACTATCAAATAAATTTTAAAAAAAAAGAAAAAACACAACCTCGTGTTGCCAAACGGTGTCATAAGTTTTTTTCTCAAAATGAATATTCTAATATGTAAAAATCTCTAATATACAAACTATAAATAAATTTAACCCTTCAAAAAAAAATTTTTAAAAATCAGAAAAAACACAATCTCGTGTTGCCAAATAGTGTCATAAGTTTTTATCAAAATGAATATTCTAATATCTAAAAACGACTAATATGCAGATAAAGTTCAAGTGAGATGCCAGTTATAAACCTAACCAATGTTGGTTGTTGTGCTAAGCTAAATTTAGGAACAAGTAGCTCTGCTCATTAAACAATTCACAAGTAAGAGCAAATATTTCACGTACATGAACAGTACTCCTTACATGAGTATTTGTAGTCAGCGCCAGAAGGTGGAAGAATTTTCTTATAAATTATAAACCACCTAAATTTAGGCCCCATTATTTGTATATGAGTTTCTACTTAATAATGAGGCCCATTATCTCAGCTTCACGTAACTTGAGGAATTTTCTAATATGTACTTAATAAAGATATTAAAAAATTAAATTTTCATGTGAAAAATAATTTATTTAATACTACCTTGAAAGATAATGTATTTTGTTTTCAAATAAAAATTTCTTTTCTTAAGTAAAAGAACTCGATCGAAAAACCACTTTTCTATGTTGTTGATGTCGGCTCTCTCTTTTCTAGTACTCCTAAATCGTGCAATATTTTATGAAACTCATAAATCTTAGTTTCGCCTATATCAGGCAATAGGCCAGTTTATTGGCCATACATAAAGTTCGGTATTCCAAACGCAGACCATGTTGCTTATTAGTCGTTTCATTGTCCAACTCTATTACATAAACATCAGTATTTGACATTTATACGAGACACATGTCTTTTTAAGCAAAAACTGGTGAGTCCTGCAATTTCTCTTTCTTATAAGACCCATCACTTTTTATCCAAAAAAGCAGGTGTCCCTCTCTGATGTCAAATACGGATGTCAAACAAACATTATTCTTCATTGTCTCTAAATATAGCAGTTGGTCAATAGAAACATAAATTAAAGAAGGCCCCTCCCTGGCTTCTGCTCCCTCCGATTCTATTTATAAGATCATTTTGGGGTTTTTCACTCCCACCAAGAAGAGTGGATAAAATTGTTAGTGACATTGGAAATGTGAAAATTTGATAGTATATTTTTTCAAAACTACCCATATAATTATTATTGGAACTCTAAGAAGTGTTGACTTTATAGATAGGGGTGTTAGTGAAAATAAGTAATTAAATGTTATTGAAAATTGGAAATGAGTCTTATAAATAGAACCAAAATAAAAACCCCAAAAGAGTCTTATAAATAAGATCGGAGGGAGCAATTAATTAGTGCCTAACCACATGCTTTAATATTTATTTCAATTTAGGAGAGCCGCAAAAATTTTCTTAGAACATTAGAACTTACCATATGTGGCATGCATGCTCAATAATTACATCTCATGATGTCTGCACTCTACAGTCACAAACCCAAAAGGCTTTAAGTCCAGTTATTATATACTCCTTGTATATACTATAGTTAGAGTTTCGTTATTTGAATAATGAATACGTTAATTAGATATGTATAACATCCTACTCACGCTTGAATATCATACCACTGATCTACTTTTACATGCAATACATGATAATATTCAACATAAAAGTACAATGTCTCGCGACGTGAACTAACTAACTAACTAGTACGTCAACTCAAGTATTTGAAAAATTAGAAACCAAGTGCATGAATGGAACAATTTGGGCCAGAGTTAGATTCTTCAATGCAAAAGTTATTCTTACTTATATTGAAAAAAATTATATTGGGCATCGTTGCAAACTCATGTTGAATAACTTCCAACATATTTCCAAACATGCTCTAACTCAATATGTATGATCCATCAATGTAAGATTTCGTTGTATTTCTAAATATTTTATATAAGATCAAATGTCAAAATTTAATTTCTGGTAGTCACAATTGTGAGGAGTGGGAGCCACACACTAAAAAAAAAATGAATTTTTTGCTCATAAAAAAAATACCCTTGATAAAAATAATAACAATATATCTCAATATCTTCACTCACACTCACATCAATTTTCGGTGTCTATGTAAACCCTAAAAAAAGAGGTATTCAAAAACATTTTCCTATTAAATTACACATTGAAGAAATATTGCAAAATGTGCCTCATGTATGGGAGCTTTATTGGGAGTTACCCTTTACTTTTTTTTTTTAAAGAGTTAGCTTAATTACAATCAACTTTTATATTGCTACAAAAAAAAAAATTCTTACACATTTATTTACATCTTATTTTTATTTTTATTTTTTTTATCACTTTCACATCACACCATCAATCAATTCTTTTTTTTCTTTTCTCATCTCTTTCCTTTATACTCCTTCATTTTACAATTACAATTAGAACCCCTCCCCTCTCGAAAGTTATTCTTCCCTCCCTTAAAGGGAGTTACTATATAATCACAATCATTTATTTAAGCGGAGGTAGGTATAATGATCAAAACCCGAGGGATGCTAAGCATAGAGATTAGGGATGAGTGTGAGACATATTGGAACATGTTAGTCTTTTTTCCATCTATCCCTACATGTAAATTGAGTTTAATTATTGGATTCAAACTCATCCTTAATTAGTATAGAATATGATAGATACGTGTTCAAATTGGAACTAAACAATATGAGGATGTGTCACGATAACTCAAAACAAAAATAACAAGCACAAAATTTTATAGAAAATATGGATTTACCCCTTGAGACAAAAATGTCAAAAATTGATATGATACAATAAGCTCTTTATCAAAAAGATACTTTTATTTGTCATGCTAAAATAATATTTAAAATTTAAATCTCCGGTGATCGATTGCATAATAATGGTTAACCATACCATCTTGCCTTTATGGTCACTCTACATAATTTAAGTATTTTGCACAACTTGAAAATTGAAATCATCTAGAGGCTTTGCTATTAAAAAAGACAAAGATGAATATTTCACTAGCAAGTACTTACCATACTATGATTTAGCACACACAATAATATAATTTTAATATATCAGTATTAAAAAATCTTAGACAACCCACTTAGCTTACATCTCCAGTGAAGGCTATCATAGATAATAAGGGATATGTTGTTACTTAAGCAAGTGCCCCAGCTCTTGCGAATGCAAGAGGTCTCGTTGGGAGACTACGAAATGACCCGACAATGTTGAAAGAATTAGTCACCCAGTTAGGCGAGTGGATATCTGTAAAATAGAAAAACACTTACATTATATATATATATATATATATATATATATATATATATATATATATATATATATATACACACATGAGATGTTACCAGTTTGAAGTTATGCTCATTTAAAGTATTACTTTTACGATGTAAAACTTTAGGCAAAAACAAATTCAGTAAAGCACACCAGAACCTTTATATAAATAAGAGGACGGGTTGGGTAACCCAAGCTATTCCCAAACTCGTCTCCTTTTGAATAAAGTCTGTCCCTTTTTGTTATTATTTATCCTTTTTGAATCAACTGTGACAAGTCAAACTCCACACAAAATCCATAGAACAAAACGGGTGGAGTTTTGCTTGCATCTAATGTTTCCACGTAGAAAGTTATGCCATTTAAATATCCATAATAGGATATCCAGAGGGCCTAACTCATACTTGTACCTTCATTTCAATTTCACATGACATATAGAAATACTTAATCACATAGATTGTGTCATTCAAGTCGTCAGATGTTGAATTTAAAGTATTAAAAAAAAACATTTTCTTGTTACAAATATAACCAATACATCTGCACACTATATGGAACAAAATCAGCAATAATTTAAACTCACTAAATTGAAGACGCCAGCATTTGACCGAACCAATAGTACACTACTGAAATTGAGACAGATCACCTATCCTCTATAAGTGCAAAATAAAAAATAAATAAATGAATAAATTATATTTATACGATACACTTGTAGCTTGTCACATTTTAATGAGCCTTGTCAATGCTACAAATAATAAGGTTAGTCATACAGTCAGCAAAGCATGCCTTTTTCTCTACGCCTTTCCATGCATATATATATATATACACACACAAACACACAGATATATATCTTGGCAGTGGCAAATTGGAAATTTCCTAAAGTAAAATAATAGCAGCAGAAAATTGTAATCACATCCACTTGTTCTTGAAAATTCAAATAATCAATAGATTAATTATCTTTGGCTCCTAAACACTGATTAAGAACATAAGTATACATCCAATGTTACAATCATCATAACTGGAATCCTCTTTATGAAATACATATAAATTAAAACTCCAATTGAAATAAAATCAAATGTATTAATTATTTAATAAAAGATATACATCAATTGTTTCATAAGATAATGCAAAAATGGGTGTGGAGATAACTATGAAGATGTCAACATGTATCTAAATTGAAATTGAAAGATCTTTAAGCTGCTGGGGATCCACCTCAGATGGTGACCTTGTGAGGGCACATTGAGCAGTAGTTGTTTTTGGGAATGCAATCACATCCCTTATGGAATTAGCACCAGCCAACAACATTACCAATCTGTCCAACCCATAAGCTATGCCTCCTACATTTGATGAACCACAATTATCAATAAAGGGCATAAACAACATAATCACTTAGTTATTCATAAGCACTTGTCACAAAAGAGCTTATAATAATCTTCCTATAAGCTCCATTTAGCTTAGTTGAAAAAGGTTAATCTAAGTTCTTCCAAACATCTGCTTAAGTTTTCAACAAGTTTTTTCTGATGCCCCCCAAGGTGTAGCTTAATAAGTTGGGAAAGAAGCCGTGCACATATAAACTAATTTAGACAATGTTTTCAAAGGTGCATACCATGTGGTGGAGCCCCCATGTCAAGTGCTTCAAGAAGATAACCAAACTTGGCTTCAGCCTGAAAGAAATTATAATTATATTACATAATAATGCAGGTAATTGAAAAGTGGAACAAGCAAGAGAGAACTAGACAGTCTTATAATATGCTATGTTATAAACTATATTAGCAATGTTCCCTTAGAGATGTACCATCTCAATAATTGCTTTTGTGAAATCGTAATAAGATTTTTTTTTTTCCATTTTTCCTTATCTGGATGGTATAACAGTTCGATAATTCAGATTCATCATCCATTCATTCAGAAACAATTTTAATCTTTGTGAAATTTTGTTTCAGGTAAAAAGTGCTAAACTTTGTCTTCAAATATTAACACAGCAGATGGTGAAACTGTGAAAGCCTAAATAAATTCTCATCCAATACAGCGACTCAAAAAGCTTTGCATAAAAAAGAGTGGGAGAAAGGAAAATGTGTATAATTCTATGCAAAATTTGTACCATACGAAGCACTGATTTCAATTTGCCTCCTGTATCCATATCTAATACCAATACTCTCCGATACTTCACCGACATGTATTCATTAAGTATCGAAATTATTTTTTTTAACAAATAAATAAATCATTAATATGATACTTTCCAAATACTCTACGAAACTCTTAAAATATCTTCCAATACCTGGTGTATTACATATAGAATAGATAATAAGAAATGAAAGGTAAATGAAAGAACAAGGTTGAGACTATTCTTATTTGCATGCAATACTTAGTAATCTATCTTTCACTTTTTTTAAAAAGGTAATATTTAGTAATCTCCTCCGAAGCATGGGTACTCCTATCTGTCTGCCGTACACGTACCGGGTATGTATCCGTACCCGGTACGCCTTGGGTACTCCTGGTTACGACCGGGTGCGTACTCAAACAAAAAAATAATTAAAAAAAAAATTGGGTACTTGAATGGGTACGTCTGGGTACTTGAATGGGTACGTACCCACCGGATGTACCCACCATGTGATAAGACTGAACATAATTTTTTTCCCAAACGATGTGTTTTGTTCACAAGGATAAGGAAAAACAATCTTTATTCAATATTTTTCAATTATCTTCTCACCCTCTTTCATTTTAACCTGAAAAAACACTCTCAACTCTCAAGTCTCAAATTTCTTTCTCCTCTTGCTGACTTGATCCTCTCCGTCCCTCACTATGCTTGACCCCCTCCACCACTCGTTGTATTTGACCCCCTCCACCTCTCGCGGTACCCCTCATTATGCTTCTCTCTTTCATTAGTGTGATGCCTCCCTCTAAACTGTCTCTCTTGTCTCTGTTTCCCCTTTCTCTGTTTTGTTCTCTTACTAACTGGTACTTCTGTTTTTCATGTTCTATAAATATTTCTCTGTTTTATTTTTCTTTGTTGTGATGGAATAATGAATACTGTCTTGATTTAAAACAACAATGAAAAGTGGTTTGATGCTCATATTTTGTTTTGATTTGTTTTTTGCGCACCAAGTGTTTAAACTAGTTTAGGAATTCAACCACTTTTTTTTCCCTATTATGCACCGCTTTTTTTTTCCTATTTTGTGTTATTTTTTTGTTTTTGATTTTTTTTATTAATTGTTACATAGTGCAAACATTATAGGTTATGTGGTAGGAAATTATTAATTCCTATGAATTTCAATTTGTTGATTGTATTTTTATTTTTTGCAATTTTATATTTTTTAAATTTTATATAATTATATTTATAAATTAAATATACATATATATAAGAACGCACCCATACCCTAATTTTTTAAAAAATGCCGTACCCCGTACCCATACCGGGTACCGGTACAGTATTCGTACCCTTGCAACACAGGTAATCTCTAAGAAGTACTACCTTTGTTTCTTATTTATAAATCACTTTTTTGAAGATTTGTTTGTCCCCAAAGTACATGTCACTTTATAATATCTGGTCAGCCCTAAATAACGTATACCAAATATACCCTTTTTACTTACTATATTCCATAATAATGACTATATCAATCTAGGTAGTATTTAACTTTAAATAGGAGTAGCTTTGGAATGTTTGATAGATTTTTTTCGATAAATTTGAGTGGTAACTAACTTTCACTAATTTTTCTTAATCCAAGTGAATAAGTTAAAGGGGCTTATAAAAAGGGAGGTGGGGAATATGTTCTTAATAATTTGGAATTTTGGAACAACAATTATATGTTTATTATGTTTCATGAACTTTTTGCACATATTTTAAATGCATATCATAAACATATTGTATCCATCTAGAGGAATTCTTCAATGCTGCAAAGTTAAAGTGCAGTAGTGATGCTCTTTCAATCAAAACCATATATTTATTGATTAAAAAAAGAAACGGTTGAGATTAAAAGTTAATAACCAACAAAATGACAATTTTATTCTTATCTTTGTCATCTCGGTACATTGCCCGGTGACGGCACCACCATTACTGCTTCACTTCCCTACCCACCTCTTATCCACCTCAACAACCTCCACCTTCCTGCAACCCGCACCACCCACCCTTACCATCAACATCGACCGAACCAAACCTTGTGGCAATGTTTCTTGCGCAATAGTTTGAATTTTCGATACCCATGAACAACCGGCACCACACTGCCCCAAGAGCTGCCTCTTGCTACTCGAACTGTATTGCCACATGTTCTTCCAAGATGGCGTCGTGTCTGCGACCTCCATGCATACGATGTCATTTGCAGATTATTTTGTTGTTCCTCTAGCCCCAACTGCTGGTCTGTTGAAGAAGATAAGATTGAGGATGAGATCTATTGTATCTGAGATTAAAACTCGGATCTAGGATGAAAGCTCAAATCTAGGAGCTACCATCCGCTGCAATTCTGGGACGGTGGTGGTTAGCGCGAGATCAACAGAGGACCTAGAGTAGAGGTTCATCGGTGATAGAGGTGGTGGTTGAAGAGAATTGAGTGGGCATGGCGGTGGTTGGCATAGAAGGTAGTAGGTCGCGGAGGGGACGGTTCCGTGGGAGCAACCGTTAGAAAAGGTTGAAGAAGGGGGTAAAAGTGTCTATCCATTAAAAAGTAAAGGCTGCATTGCTGCTGCACTTTTAACTTTGCAGCATTGAAGAATTCCTCATGTATCTAATATTTTTCTAAAGTTGATGTATCGTCATATCGGCTACGTATTGTATCGTATACTCAGTATTGTATAGGTGCTTCATACTCCAGCAAACATTTAACATTTTATAAATATTTTATAATATATGAAACAACATTTTATAAATAGAAACATTGGAAATTAAAGAAAAACATCTAGAAGATCAAAAATAGAATCCTGGCTATTATTTCAGATTAATGATCGACTAACCTGCTCCATTGAGATGCCGACAATCTCCAAAACCTTTTGTTGTATGTCACGTTTATAAATTCTCAAACTTCCCCCACCAATCTAACAAAACATAGGCAGAAAATAATATTATGTTTTATAAATATAGACATTAGAAGTAAAATCATAAGGCTCAGTCTACAGAGAGGGGAAACTAATCAAGAAACAAATCCCAATTACCTCAACCCCATTGTAAACCATGTCATAAGCCAACGCACGAGCAGAAGCAAGGTCATTCATGTCTTCAGGATTTGGAGCAGTGAAAGGATGATGCAGAGCCTGCACTAAACTATAATTAAATAATAATACAAAGATAACCAGAATATGCGGAACTGTAAATAAAAAGAAAATTAACGATTCACAGAACCGACATAAATGCAATGAAAGCAATGGAGGAAAGGTGGAGATAACTGGAATTGCAAATATCATGAAATTTATTAGGAAGAACCCATATATCCACGGATTAGAAAGAATCACCACCTTTACTGGCATTAGGCGCAACACCAGCTTAGGGTTACAATTTAAATGAAAACAAGACGCCTGCTATTGACCTATGAAATAAGATATCATCATACCAACAAGGACGGGCTTGAATTTTTAAACTCTAACTTACCATAATATTTGCTTATATCAGTAATACGATATCATGTCATATGCCCATTTCAATTAGCAATCAACACCTGTAAACTGAAAAAAGTCTCTCCACGTTCCCCTTTCAAATCCACGTACTCGGTACGCTACTGGATCCTTAATGGTGCTATTAACTGTTTTACCATAGGGCATATCAGCGACTAATACGTTTTTTTCCCAAAGCGAGTTCGCCGACAGATATTAGCGGACAAGGAACATTTGCAGCAAAAATGAAAGAAAAAGATTCTCATGAAAGTTCAATTCAGCAACAACCAGAACAGAGAAAAAAAAGGATCAATGTTTCAAAATTTTATCTAACATGTTACATGCAAAACAAGGAAATGTAAGTAAATACCAAATTCAAACTAAGTACCACTCAGTATATCAAGAAATGACGATCCGCTTTCAGGCATTGGGAAAGGCAAGCTACTTTGTCGCCACTATAATACTCAAATTCTCAAATTCTCTCTCTAAATTTTAGGATCAAGAAACCCTTTTTCTGAAGGTTTCAGAATCTCACTCAAACAATCTCACTCAAGTTATAGACATAAAGTCATTCATGTCTTCAGGATTTGTTGAAGTGAAAGGATGAAGCAGAACGAGCATTAGACCATAATTTAAAGATTAGTACAAAGATGACCAGAATATGAGGAACGGTGAATGAACGGAAATTTGTCAATTCACACAATGGCATAAATTCAAAGAAAACGCGATAGAGAAACAGTCAAGATAACTGTAATGACGGAGACCGATCATGAAATTTCAAAATGGATATGTTATTATGTTGAGAAATACATAGCTTAAGTGGATAATTTTAAAAGCAGAACGAACCTCAAGCCTCTGCTCTGAATCATTCCACTCGAACATTGGAAAATCAGTGATCCACAAAATTGAATGCTTGCCCTAAAACTCAAACAAAGATAACAAAATAATATCAGAGAAAGGAATGAGAGAGACACAGCAATTCGTTTTATCTTAAAAGACAGATCACCAACTTACATGATCAATCAAATCTAGGTCATGCGCCACATAGACTCTGAGACGGTCTAGTGTTTTATTTACAGATCCATGATGACCCACCGCAAATAAGATGAGATCACCAGGCCCTGCAGAGCATCGCTTTAGCAAATTCTCTCTAGTTGTAGCATCCATACTCGATACTAATGCTGAAATTCCCTCAATCTCCCCTAAAATCAAAGGTTTATATATAAACAATGGAACATAACATAGATGACTATGAATATCATAAAATAAATATTAATAGATTATTCATCTTTTACCATTATCCAAAACCTTGACAAAAGGCAAACCCCTTGCACCAGATTTGAGTGCTTCACTGTAAATATCACCTTTTTTAAGAGCTGAATTTGAGTAACTTTTGGCACCAGAAGGTATAGACAACACTTTAATAACTCCCCCATTTTCCAAGGAATCAGAGAATACCCTGAAGGAAGATCCTGAGAAAATGTCAGACACCTACATCCCAATGAAAAATCATATTTCAGCAAGACTCTTTATGAAGCAAATATAGGTAATTAAAGTAATAAAAACTATAGCACAAAATAACTATCATTTTCAACAAGGGGTTACAGGAAGCTGTATCAAATCACAGATTATGAACACACATAAAAGAGAAGACAACCAATAACTGCGATATGCTAGAAACCAAAGAATGCTGTGGAGGTGATACAAAGATCATTACATCTCTTAACTCAAGATCAAATCTGGTGTCTGGTCTGTCTGAACCATATCTACTCATTGCTTCAGTGTATGTAAGCCTAGGGAAAGGGTTTGATAGCTCCACACCTTTAATATCAAGAAAAACCTGCAACAAACACATTGTATTTACAACATTCCAAAATTTCAGCTAAAGATATGCTTACACTACTACTTGTGAATTTCTAAATAATAGACAAACCTTGTCATAACCTGAGGTCGGATTACATAATGGTATAAACTAACCTTTCTGATCAAGTCTTCATTAAGGGTCAACATATCATCTAAAGGAGTAAAAGCCATCTCCATATCTAATTGGGTGAACTCAGGTTGCCTATCAGCTCTTAAATCTTCATCACGGAAGCATCTGGCAAAAAGAGATATTCTATTTTCTTAGTTTACCTATGTAAGTTATTCAGACCAAATGCATTTTGTTATAGAAAGGGGTATTTTTTTAGAGAGAAAGAGGGAAAAGTACTACAAGGTGTTGCACAATATTTCCTACAAAACAGAAGTCAAGATACAAGTAACAAATTACAAATTAAAATGCAGTAAGCTAACAGAACTCTTTGCATGTCTTGAACATGTATATAATAGAAACTCAGACATAAAAAGAAAATTTCACCTTGCTACTTGATAATATTTATCAAAGCCAGCTACCATTAGCATTTGTTTGAATAGCTGTGGACTTTGTGGCAAGGCATAGAACGTTCCTGTCTTCATAATTCATGTGATTAGTGAATAAACAATGATAAAATAATTAAAGTATCTAAATTAGCAATATATAGATAAAAAGGCATATAATTTTTTTCCTTGTATCAAAGCTCTGCTCATCATAGATGCTACCCCAATAGAAACACATTAAAAATAAAAATAAAAAGAGCAATAGGTCTGTTGTCTTCATTACTCTGTTCTAATTGAAGCACATTAAAAATAAAAATAAAGAGATTTTAACCTAAATTCTAGAGAAAGATAATGCAAGGTTGCCAAAACTGGTAACTGATCTCCTTATACTGGTATAAGGAGGAAGGACCCCAATAAAAAGGAATCAGATTCTCTAACGTTGGTTAGAGGATGCAGTCAATGCAGTTACTTGAAGCTGCACCCTTGGATTCATCCAAGGTTTCTTAATGTGCCACGTCATCTCTCCTTTTATACTCCCAAAACATGGAACAAGATTAGAATTTGAAGTTGTAGCATTGACTCTTGAGCATTTGTAATTGTAGTTGGCACGTGATGGAAACCTTTTGTATTGGATATTTACTAAATTGAAAAAGATTGTTAATAGATTTCATTCTATTTATGCTTAAGGAGCTTGTTAAGTACTCATGTTTGCTGATATAATAGAACTACAATTCTTGCATAAAGATTGCTGATATAATAGAAAAAGAAAATAGAAGCATTACTTGAGTAAATTTGTCCTGTTGATATAGCAAAAAGCATAAAGAAACAAAGCACATTAGCTATATTAAAAACAAAATTGAAGAAACATGGTATAATGGACTATGCTAGTTTGCTGATATAACAAAAAAACTAGTGTAATTTTTTATAGCCCTAATTTCAGCAAAAATGTTATATCAAGTTATCAATTAGTGTAATTTTTTAAAGCCCTAAATTCAGCAAAAATGATATAACATGTTATATAAACTAGCTTGTTGATATTTGATATAACAAAAATTGCAGCAACTAATTTCAGCAACCCTGCCACCAATCTTTTATAGCCTGAACTGAAACGGCATGTCTCAGGGTAAAACGGTATGTTTTTGTGAAGTTTAGAGGAAGAAATGACGTGGCCCAATATGAAGCCTCGGATGAATCCAAGGGTGCAGCTTTAAGTGACTGCATGATTGCATTCTCTAGCTGAAGTTAGAGAATCTGGATCCCAATAAAAATCATATTAAATGAGTAGAAATATATTTGAATAAACTTAAAGATCATAGTCTTTAGCTATAATCTTGAGGTGAATATAACAATTATAAGATCATCAAGAGGTGAACATAAGTAAATACCTGGATTCTTGATGGAACTAAATAATCCCGTGCACCTTCTGGTGTGGATCTAGAAAGTATTGGAGTTTCAATCTACCTTATAAAAAAAAAAAAAAAAGGTAAAGATCAACATAGGATACCAAGTAGCAAAAAACCAAAGTGAAGTAATATATGAACAGTGGAGAGCAAGAGACACATCAACTCAATGGAGAAAGAAAATAACTCAATGATAAACCCACGGGATAGTACCTCCACAAATCCATGTATGTCTTCTAGATATCTTCGCATTAGTTTAACCACTTTATGCCGCAGCAATATGTTGAAATTCATTTGCTGCCTCCTTAGATCAAGACATCGATACCTGCCAACAAGCAACTGGTAAATAATAAAACCCCAATAACATACACAATGCAAATAAGAGGCATTGCTAAAAAATACAAGAACCTCCATAAAGTTGTCTCTTTTCCACAAAAACTAACAATAGAGTAGAAAATGTCGTTCACAACAAAACAATTTTCTAACATGCAGACATGGACCATAGCATCAATAGAAGTATATTTCCAAGCCAGGGTAACTTTCTAACTTAAGAAAATTAAAGAATGGAAGTCTATTTTTCAACCAGATGATAAGTAAACTAGGGAGATGCACTGGCAACATAAAGAGTAAAAAACCACACATTTGTGAGAAACCAACCAAATCATAAACATTAAAAAAAAAAAAAAGCAATCATGAGCATCTAGCAACATGCAACATGATGGCTACTACCTCAAACGGATTTCCTCTTTAAGAGAATCTTTTGCATCATCTGCTGTAGTAACTAAGAATGGTAATTTTGAATTTACAGCATTTAGCACTTGAACACTTTTTGCAGCAACCTGCCACATGAAACTGTAAATAATAAACATTTCAAACAACAGAAAGAGTCCAGACACCAACTGTTTTAGTACAAAGCAATGGTGATTATCTTCAATAATTAACAAGCACAGAACAGGGAGAACTGAAATAAGAAATTTAAGAACTTTGGTATATTTCTTTTTATAATAAAAGATATATTATTAGATGAGAAAAAAAAAATACAAAAGATGAGGATTAACATCCATACAAAAATAAAACAAACAGAAACAACTTAAAACTAGGTGATGGAGCCAAGAGCAAAGCATGTCAACCAAAGAAACACCACTAAAAAACCAGGCAGAGCAGCAAACAGATGTCAAAAGAGTAACCAACTAACTGCATCCCAAAAGAGTAACAGTAACATTCATGGATAAATTATTATTAAAAGCTTTGGACAACCAAATTGCTGCCAATCAATTAGAAAAACGAAATCCTTTTTTATTAATGATACAGACCTCTATTAAGCCCGTTTTCATTTTCTTGTTGATCGACTCATTTGGCCGAGACCTGACAATACCTTCAATGGCAACCACATACTCAAGTCTCAGGTCATTGATAGCAGAATGAGCATCCGGAAATTCGTCTGGAAGGGTCGTAACCTAAATTTCAAGCTTAAACATTAAGTACACATGCCTTGGTACTATAAACAACTGTGGTAGTAAGGTAGGATATGATGCGTCTAAGATACATATAGATAAAACATAACTCATTAATAAATGCAATACCAAAAATCCAAATTATTAACCTACAAAGCACATATACAGATTAGAGACATGATGCAGCACAAACACATTGATACAGGAAAAATCATACAATAGCCGAAAGACATATAGGTGAAAAACATCTAAAAAGTATAGAAGTATACCATACAATACATATCGGGGTCGCAACTCATGGAATATATGCATAGCATTAACTACAATGACGGTTTTGAATTGCAGTCCACAACAGCAGCAGCTGTGGACGCAATGCTGCAGTTTTGGGAGTGTGGACAACCACATTGTGATCATAATTGCGGCCACAGTTTGCTACAATTGCAGCGAACGCAACATAACCACCACCACCACCACCGCCGCAACAGCAATTTAAAACCCACGAGTACAAATCTTCAATGACAGCAATGATATAAATATTTTTTTTATAACAAAAGCAGCATTAGTAACACAAAATGCTTCTTTTTAAAATGAAAAATGAATGAGTCTTACAAAGTAAACAAATGAAGCAAGTAGTAGTACCTGAACAATGCCAGTATTGTCTCTGAGATTAACAAAAGTCAGGCCACCATGGACTCTATGAAGGGCAACCCAGCCACAAAGAAGGACCCTTTTACCAACATCATTCAAATTCAGCTCTCCACAATAATCACTCCTTGAAACCCATTCAAGAGACTCCTCCTTCAAGGGTAAAGCATGATTAGCATTTGATGAAGTGGTGGTGAGTGTTTCAGAAGGAGGTGATTGTTGAATTGAAGCAGAGACACTAGAGAAGATTCTAGTTCTAGTTCTAGTTCTAGAAACTTCTCTTGGAATAATGGTGTTGGAAACTCTGCACATAAATAACAAGCGTGGTCTGGGACGTAGTGCCATCAAAGGCAACGCTTTCAGCAACAAAGACATATTTTAAGGGTACCCAATAAAGTAAAATTCTCAAAGATTCAAACTTTATAATTAGATTGAAAGGAAAATATTTTAGAAGAAAACTGGAGTCGTAAAAAATTGGGTGAAGAATCTAAGCTAAGAGGAAAGGTAGTAATTATTGGGAATAGTGGGTGAGAAGCGGTGAAGGGGAAAAGGTGAAGAATTGAACAGTGCCCATTGAAAAGAAGAAGAAGAAGAAGAAGAAGAAGAAGAAGAAGGAGAGTTGAAACAAGTAGAAGAACACAGTGGGTGCGAACAAGGAAGGCTGGAAACGGTGGTGTGGGACTGGGAGTGAAGAAGAGATAACAGATAGGTGCAAAAACGACGTAGTTTAATTATTGGGCCTATCAAAACCCAATCTGTTAATGGGCCTAAGAGTTTTTGTTGGGAATTCATCTTGAGTTTTAGTTCCCAAACCCCTCACTTTAGCCCCAAACCCCATTTTAATCGCGAAAAGTCAAAAATGTCCTTCCTTCATCTTCCACCTTACACTCCAAACCCCAAACCCCATTGAACCCAAATAGCAGCCACCTCTTCATCTCCCTCACCTCCAGACCAACAACATCTTCCCAGCCGCCGGAGAAGGCAGCGGCGGCTATATTTGCCGTTCCGACAAGATCCACGGCCGTGGCTTCCAACGAGGGCGGGAAAAGAAACGAGAGTCTGAGAATTTATGTTTTTCATCGTCACTGATTTTTGAGAAATTATTATGTTTGCAGGAAAAGAAACGGAATAGTCTGAGAGACTTGTTTCTGAATGTTGTTGGACCTACTCCTATGGGTGTCACGCATTTCCTCATATTATCAAAAACTCCAGCTTCCAGCTTAGAGTCTCTTCTTTTTCTGCAAACATATCAAACAAGTCTCTTCTCCTTTGTTCTTCATCGTCACTGATTTTTGAGAAATTATTATGTTTTTTTTTTCTGGGTTATGCAAATTTCCGAGAACCCCGTGTCGGAATTTCAAGAAATTCCGACACTGGTTCGTCGGAATAGGTATGTGTTTAGAGTTTTCGTTGTTGTTTTGTGTTTTTTTTTTCTGGGTTATGCAAATTTCCGAGAACCCCGTGTCGGAATTTCAAGAAATTCCGACACTGGTTCGTCGGAATTGTGTCTAACCCAGAAAAAAAAATACAAAACAACCACGAAAACCCTAAACACATACCTGACAGAGAGAGCAGTAGTGGCGTCGTGGGGCGGTGGTGACTGATCGGCGGCGGCAGGAGGAATGAAGGAGAGAGAGACAATGGAAGGGTGAGGGAGATGAAGAGGTGGCTGCTGTTGGGGTTCAATGGGGTTTGGGATTTGGAGTGTAAAGGTGGAAGATGAAGGAAGGGCATTTTTGACTTTTCGCGATTAAAATGGGGTTTGGGGCTAAAGTGAGGGGTTTGGGAACTAAAACTCATTCATTTTTGAGAAAGGGTTCTAGTTTTTTCACATCCAGTTAATTAGTTCACCCCTTATTTATGTGAAAATTCCATAAAAACCTTACTAACTTTCAATAATCCCAAAGTACCCTCCCTCTTATTCCATCCTTATCCCCCTCCTAAAAAAATAAAATTAAACAACTCACGCTTAACCTTCAGCGAGGGTTATAAAATACTATATATTTTTACAAGTCTCGCTAACCCCCCAGCAAGGGTTGTAAATTTAATTTTTTTTAAACTCGTTGACCCATCAGCGAGTGTTATACGGGCAAAATTTTATAACCTCACTGGGGTCAGCGACCCTCGATGAGGGATGGGCGAAGCTTGCAAATTTTTATATTCCTCACATGAGGGTCAGCGAGCCAGCCATGTGATACATTATTTAAGCTTGCTCCTGGAACGAACACTCCTTTTCCTGACAACACTTCTAGAGCTTCCTCTAAGGCAATGACCACATGGTTTCAAGTTTTATTTTCCTCTCTTCTCGTCATGGCCCTTATCTCTTAGCCAATTTATGATGCTCTTGGAGGGCAGGAGGGTTACAGTTTTGTCAAAAGTTAAAAGAGTCTTTTGTTGTTGCTTCATGCCACTGCCTCTTCTTCCCACTATTTTGAATTTGTGCAAGGTTATGAACTGGTTAGACATGGCTGGACAATGGACATGCTAATCTAGGGAACAACATAGCTAGGGTTAATGATGAGATTCTTGATTTACATAGCTCAAATTTAATTCAATAGCTCAATTTAGTTGCTTCCTTGCAAACATATTTCTTAGACAGAGCAATATCACTAGCGTGTAAAAGTTAGGCATGGCTGGTTCGCTGAACCCTCAGTGTGTCTTATAAAATATGGATTTTATAACACACGCCGATGGGTCAGCGTGCTTGAAAAAAATTAAATTTTATGGTAGCACACTGATCCCTCAACGAGGGTTATAAAAATTAAATTTCAAAATCCTCGCTGAGCCCTCAGTGATGGGGTATTTTGGGTAGTTTGATTTTTAGTAAGGTTGATAGTGTCTTTTCAAAATAAAGGGGGTTAACTAATTAAATGGGAGGGTCAAAAAACTAATTCCCAGAAATAATCCTCGGCCCCACTTTTTATTTCCATGCCCCCATTTTTTTCCGATATATTTTCTCGAACACCCTTTTGTTGAAAAATGCATTTTATCGACTCGGGAATATCTAAAAAATTCTGACTAAACCCGATAAAAAAATATATTGGGGTTGGGGACTAAGAAATGGGGATAGAAGACTAGTTCTCTTCATTTTTTGAACCTTTTTGCACATACGTTGGGAGGTCAATATATGTCTAATTTTTTGTTACACATACACTGACCCATCAACGCATGTGTAAAAGGGGTCAAAAATTGAACTCCTATTTTTGTTTTGCATAGAGGTATTTTTGGGAAAATATTAATTAGAAAAAAAATTAAAATGTGCATTCATTTACCAAAAACAACTATAGTATATCATAGATTAAAGCCAGCAAAAAAATATGGCCCGACTATTTAATAAATCTGATGTAAAAGTGATTTTAGACCCTTAAAATATACTTTGAGTAGAATTCAAGCATTGTTAGCTCGGTTAAAATCACTAAACTTATTTTTCATGTCTTCATCTCTTTTCTTCTTTCCATTTATTCTCACTTGCTCTTACTTTTAAACTACACCCACATAAATTATTTATTTTTTCATAACATTCATTCGTTATCTTAATAGGCTTATTTTTGTCTTTAATCCCTGAAAGTTGAGAGTGTTTTGGTTTTGGTTCCTGGAAGTTTTTTTAACCTTGACTCATCCTTAATTGTTTTGAAAATTTGGTTTTAGTCATTGTCGTTAGGAAAAATCCGTTAACTACTGACGTGGCTAACGGAACACCGGAATAACATACATGTGTGCAAGTACTGCGTGCCACCAGTGGAATGACATGAATGATCCGGATCCGCAGGAGCAAAAGGGTCAAAACACAACCCAAATGTGTTTGTGAATTGGGCTTTGACCCATTTGCTCTTGTGGGTCCAGATCATCCACATCATCATATCGATGACATGCAATACTTGTACACGTGTATGCTGATGTGCCATTTCGTTAACCACAAAAGCAGTTAATGGATTTTTCCTAACGGCATGGATTAAAACCAAAATTTCAAAACAATTAAGGATTAGTCAAGGTCAAAAAAACTTCTAGGGACCAAAATCAAAACACTTTCAACTTTCAGGGACTAAAAACATAAATAAATCATCTTTTTTTTTATAAAATGTGTCGTACGCCTTTATCGAAGTGTACCAGTAAGTTTAGTATGCTACAATGCTGGTAAGTGTGCTGCAATACGTTTCGACAAGAGCATATATAAAAAAAAATGACACATAAGCCCTAGTGAATTATATGGGCTTCTTTACCTAGTTCGCCAAGGCCTAGGCATACATGTTAATTTTTTGTAAAAAAAAAATTAACACATACTCCAGGGCCATGGAGTATGTTCAAATTTAATACATACTTTACAAATTTAACACATACTCCAAGTTCCTAAAGTACCCCGTACTCAATAAATCGAGGTGTTACACTGAATTTTACAACTGCTCCAAGATAATAAATTACAGTATCAACAAACCTCATTTTTTATTGTAAAATGACCAAAATATTCATAGTTTCATATTCTAACTCTCATTTTCTCTTCTAACTCTAAATCTCATAACCAGTACCACCAAATCCCAAATCACCATCAAACTCCTAAATCCTCAAACTACCATCTCGTTCCTGAATCCTTGCTGAGACACGCATCTCAGAGTTCTTATATGGAGTTTTATTGGAACTCTATATGGATTATTAAAGTCCTAGAAGATTTCAACATCACAATCAAGCTAAGTGTTTATTGTGCTTATAAAAGGGTCTGCTATCTGAAAAACAAGATAGAACTTACATTATGAATACTATTTCAACAATTATACTTATAATTTTGAATGAAAATAGGATTTGATGATAAAAAATAGTATTTGTATTCTTAAACTATTAGGAAAACTGTTAGAAAATTTATTTTGTTTCACTATACAAGTCTTTTTATAAAACCAATATAATATCAATTATAAATTTTAACGTTTCACTCTTAATTATTCTTATAATTTTGAATGAAAATAGGATTTGATGATAAAAAATAGTATTTGTATTCTTAAACTATTAGGAAAACTGTTAGAAAATTTATTTTGTTTCACTATACAAGTCTTTTTATAAAACCAATATAATATCAATTATAAATTTTAACGTTTCACTCTTAATTACTCTTAGAAAAAATTAAGGAAATAGGCATTTAATGTTTTGTTTAACACATCAGCAAATTATCAAACACTTAATTTAATGCATTTTGCATTGATCAACCAATCACAACTCAAAGTTTACAATTTCTAAACTTTTCATTAATTGATCATTACTTTAACTTTAATTTCAGACAAAAAATTTTGCTTTTTTTTACCGTCCTTGTGGAAGGGATGGAGTATTATTATCAAGAGTTAATGAGTGATGAATTAATTGTGGAGAGATAATAAAGGGCAAAAATGAAAAAAAATACAAAAAATTACTCACTCTGGTTTTATTTACAGAGCATACTTAACCATATCACACGGACCAAAGAGGGTAGTTAAATTTTTTGAAACTTTAAAAAAATTATTTAACATTACAATTTTACTCTTTTAACTTGCATTGAGAATTTCGCAATGTATTATTTCACATTAATAAGCAAAGGACAAATAAGAGAAAATAACAATAAATGTGTCCTAGAAAATACAAAGTGACTTATAAATAAGACAAAAAATCCTTTGAAATGTGACTTATAAATAGGATCAAAAAGAATAATAAAAAGACTATTAATTATGTTTCTTAATTTATTATGGGTATGACACAATTTTCGAAAGTTTATATCGTGAAATGAAGAGAGTAATATTTTCATGCTTTTGATCGAGTATGTACTTACTCCGGTCTTGTTTATTAGCAAAAATAACTATCGGCATAGGTATTAAGGAAAAATAGCTAAATGCATTTAATTTTCTCAAATTCATAAAAAAAGTATATCAGTTTAGTAAACTTGTATTATGAAACAAAAATTAAATGATTCAACCACTTTATAAGGATATTTTAGGAATGATTGTATTGTGAGTAAAAAGTTAGTTAGTTTTTACTTATATTTAAGACCACTAATCAAATGTATTTTTTTCTTATAATTAAGACGTGAGGGAGTATATATTTCTGTTAATTTTTAACTCCGTATATTTTTATTGGGATTGCTTAATCTCAGCCCTTAGGGTTGAGGATAAGAGGTGAAAAGTAGAAAAAAATGTCTTGGAAAGCTAACCCACTAACTTTTAAAGTCTTAAACATTTATTTTTTCAATGCAAAGATAAGAAAATCCATTTTTATTATAAGACGTAAAATTGTGTACGCATTTTGTTTGTGCTATTGATGATTGATCTAACATTAAGTGAATGACTCAATGTTCTCTTGCGATTCTATATCATTCAATATTTGAAATGATTTGACATAAGGAATAAAATATTGTCAACATAGTCCATGATTTGTTGCTTGTAATTATATTTGAGTTTCGATTAGGGACACAAAAGTAGGACACTTGAGAATTTTGTTGCTTGTAATTCTTTTTGTGTTTGGATCAGGGACGCAACTTGAGAAATTTGTGCAGCAGATTCGCATATACGCAAATGACTTGATTTTTAAGGTGGTGTTTGTTTTTGTCTAAAATTGTGTTTTTAAACCTATGTGGATTAGCTTAATTGGTGCAATCCTGCCAACTTAATAATTTGGGAATGGGGACAGTCTCAGGTTCGATTCCCGGTTACCACATCCCGCTGGGAAATGCATAGGAATGCGATCTCGTGCATGATTAGTCTCAAGGTTCTCTGGTATTAATGGTGCTCTTGGAGACACCTACGATACTGACCAAAGAATACAGGCCAAAAAAATAAAATTGTGTTTTTAACGTATTTTTTAAAAATAATTATGATCTAATGTGTTTGTTTGTTAATATAGATTATAATTTTATATTATATTCTTAGAAAAATAATCAAAATTGAATATCTTCTTTATAGGATGGAGCTGCATAATATATTTGATAAGATCATTTTTTATATCCGTGTAACTTTCTTTTTCTATCCTTATTATTCCAACACATTTATTATCCCTTATCATTCCATACATTTTTTTTATAATTTACTTAGTAAAAATATTTTTTTTTCACCATACAAACAAAAAAATTAGTTTAAATTCGTTTTTCAGCTAAGAGACTCAAAGTCCGTGTAAGACAGCCCAGTTGGTGGCTGCAGGACACTTAGGATTTCCCCCTCCCCAAGATCATAGGTTTTAGTCCCAGACCTCCTATATAAACCAAAAAAGCTAAGAGACTCAAACATGAACATATTATAATTTTATTAGATTATAATCACAAATAAAAATAATCATAATATAATTTTACCAAATATACCAAACGCACGTTAAGTCTTATTTTAAGAGTGAAAACCCATATCGCATGTAACATTTAAAATTGAGGAATCTCAAATTCATCCTTTGGATGTTTAAATGTGTCTCAAATTAGTTTCTAATAAAATCATAAAGTGTCACAAAAATTGTTTATGTGGGCATACCAAAGATATACTATCAAACCCCTTCAAAAAAAAAAAAAAAAAAGTAGATATACTATCAAACAGGTAGACTTGACCTGACCCATGTTCAAGATTTTCAGAACTAACTTGAGATTTTACAATTTGCAATGACCAATTGGTATAAAATTTTTTTTCAAACATCAAAATAGGTCTAATTCTTACTCTCGTATATTTCATACGTAATGGAGTTTAAGTTTTTTTTATTTGTTTAGTATATATTATTGCTTTATAAATTTCATACATAATTGTACTTTTTTTCAATTATAAACTATTATTTATTATAATATCTTTTTCATTTATAATCTTTTTCTCTTCAATAATATTTATATAAAAGTTTTATAGTTAGAATAGCCAAATTTTTATATCATTTAACAAATTCTTAATCTTGTACACAGTTTAAATTACATTATGTATGAAAGGAAAAGAATATTTACATTAAAAAAAAAAAGAAACATGTAATTTTAAGGGTCATTATACTTAACAACTCAAACTAACAGCAGAATCCTTACTACTTCTATTTTAAATAAAATCAAGTTCAACTTTTAACAGGTTTTACATACATAAATAGCTAGCTAGGGAATCTCAGCTCCCATATAATACGTGCACGTATGCAGTTAGTTAAGTAAAATAATTCACACCAGCCAGTATTATTTTAATTAAAATTGTTGATGTTGAAGAGTTTGTTTAGAACTATTTTAATCATAAAACTAAGCTAGTCGAAGTCTTTTTGTTATTAAAAATAAGTTGCATAATACAATATAATAGCAGCTGTCTGATTAGAACAGTTCTGAAGCATCCGTGAACCAAACTTCGCTCATACATCTGCATGCAACAGAATATACACCAACAAAGCTTCATTGGGGATTGGGGACCATATATATAAATCTCAATATATATGAATTACGTTATGAAACTATAATTAAAGTTACTACAGTCCGCGTAAGACAGCCCAGTTTGGTGGCTGCAAAGACACTTAGGATTTCCCCCTCCCCAGGTCATGGATTTTAGTCTCAGACCTCCCATGTAAAAAAATAAAAATAAAAAATCACTACAGTATATTGTAATTTTGGTAGTCTTTGCAATGTAATTAATTGTACATTATTATTCGAAGAAACAAAAAAAACTATTTCCCTCTCGTGAACCTCAAGCTAGCTGTATGCTACTTCCTCCTTTTCATATCTAGTTATCTAAACTCCCTGAATATAAAGTTCTTTTCACATTTTATTTTATCCCTATTTATAATGTCCCATATCAATTTTCAATGATCATTAATTATTTTTTTCACAAATATCCCTATTTATTTAACACTTTTTAGATTCCCAATAATATTAATAGGGGTAATTTTGAAATTACATATCAAAAGTTCACATTTTCAATACAATTAACTAAATTATTCCATTTTCTTAATAGACGTGAAATTCGCCAAATAGGCTTTATATTTAGGAACAGAGGGAGTATAATGCACGGATTTTAAGAAATTGTTAAATGGTGTAAGGATTTGTTGTATTTTGACTATAATGCCTACTCCTATATATAATCATTATTGAAGAGAGAGAAAGGTATTGGAAGTGAAAAATTGTGTGTAATAAATAGATGTGTGTTTGAAAAAATAGCATTAATTATGTATTGAGTTTATAAAAGAACAAGACATATGAAACATAGTACAAATACTAAAACAACTTTATATTACATATGAAACGGAGGAAATAATTAATTAACTAGAGATGTTATAGAAAACATACACCGTCCCACTCTCTCTCACTTGGTACATGCTTAGTTTCTAGCCTTTTCATTTCACGGGTTGGTTCTGTTCTCATCCTTAAATCCAAATTCTCTACATAAAACAAGCCAAACAATTTCCCAATCTTTGTCTCTCCCTATCATTCTCGGCTATCTCTTGTAGGTTGATCATGTGTTGCATATGGAAAAAGATGATGATAGGGCTAATGTGGTTGAAACTTTTAGAGACTACTTTCTCTTTTTTGGGTTCACATGTCCCCATATTATGTTGGACTCTCATGTCTCAATAATCCTTTTATTATTATTATTATTATTATTATTATTAGGATATTGCTAACAAGTGCTCTTAACTTAGAAAATTAATCATAAGTGCATATTGCTTCGTATTTCGAGAATCTTAAAAAAATTTATTTTTTAATGATTATTTATTTTATATGGCTTCTTAACAGGTGTATCAAGTACACTTATTAACATTTGCCCAAATTTAAGTGTTTGTCTATCAATCAATCCCTTTAGCATTATGCCGATTCCAATTTTGTTAGAATACACAAGCAACTTTATCAAGCCATTTGGCTGCTGGAATGAATCAAGAAACAAAACCCCATGATTATGATTGTGTTTTGAAGACCGGTCGGAATGAAATGTGTAATGTTATGTAATGTTAGTTATTGCATTTGGAATTTCTTAACCTCATAGGATAATAAATCCAAAATGAATAGTACTCCCTCCGGTCCTATATATAGGACATATTCTAGAAGTAATCTTTGGTCCTATATATAAGACATTTTGTATTTTCTATGCATCATTTATTACTTTTTCTCTTTTTTGCCCTTATTAAATGCATGTTTTTTGTTGTTCATTAATGAGTGTGAATTTTTCAAGAAAAGTTGAGAGGGTAAAATTGTAATGTTACAATATATTCTCATAGAATTCATAAAACTAACTACTTTTCTTGGTCCGAGGAATATGGTTAAGTATGTCCTATATATAGGACCGGAGGGAGTATATTTTTTAAAAAAAAATTAAAGATATAAACTTTCGATTTTTTCGATATATCAACTCCTAACAAAAATTATTCATTTATGAATATTTTATGTTTTTATTTTCAAGAATTATTCAATAAAGGTACATTAACATACACTTTATGTCTTGCACCTTAACCACTTGAATTAATTTTTGAAAACAAATTTTATCATAATTTAGAATTTTCTCTTACAATTGATCCTCAAGTACATCAAACCAAATTATCTATATGTTTACAAATATAAATGATTCCTGCACCTCACCAAATTAATACTATTTAAATTTTTTGGACCAATCATTTATTGACAGCACAATCAAAAACGTGGGGTTGGTCAAGTGGTAGGTCATCGGTCCCATTAACCAACCGGTCTCGAGTTCAAGCCTTAGGTATGGAGTAACCCCCGCTGGGAGACCCTTACTGCTTAGTGCGAGCTCAGATAGATCGAATCGGATGAGTCATATTTTAGGTAAACCAGATCCGAGTATCGACTGGTGTAAAAAAAAAAAGTTACTGGTGCTTATGTTGACCATACTTTAATTAATTCAATAAAACACGTACAATTGCTTGATTAAGCTTTCTGCTAACCCAATAATTGCCTGAGCTCGAAATAAATTTCCTTCCCTGCCCAACTATTCAATTAGTACCTAACCTAACCAAAGTAAATTGGGTTGGGTGAGGTTCAGTTGTGCTCTATTTGACTGTGAAAATCGACCCAACCCAACCCATAGAAATGCGGGTTGGTTGGGTTGGGTAATCGAGTTTGTGTCATAATTTTCATAAAATAAAATAAATAAAAAAATCTGAATAAATATAAAAATAAAATTAAAAAAATCACATAAACAATAATTAAATTTATTTTTTGATTGTAAACCAAATTATCCATAAACAAAGAGCATCAAAAGCAGTCCTTCAACGTTAATAGATTAACCATAACCTTTATTAATAAAAAATAAATAAATAATATATATATATATATATATATATTTTTTAAATACGCGGGTTGGGTCGAGTTAGGTTGGGTTTTAAATAATAAACCCATGACCCAACCCGTACTGGATTGGGTTGCCTTTAAAAAAAGCCGACCCAACCCATTGAGCCGACCCAACCCATCAAATATGGATTGAGTTGGGTCGGGTTAATCGGGTTCGCGGGTGAAAATTGACCCGCTTACACCCATAATCATACTTCTAAAAAAATACTCTCTCTGTTCCTATTTATTTGTTATATTTCAAACAAAACACACCCTTTAAGAAATTTAATCATTACTCACATTTCCAATACATTAATTATGTTTTTTTTTACCACTATACACCTTCACTCTCTATAATCATTATTTTTTTCTCCACTACTTACATAAACCAAGACATATTAAATAGGGACAAACATGGAAAATAACATTTATTACACTTTTAAAATCTTCAATACGACAAATATAAAGAAACAAAAAATCTTTCAAAAAAGCGACAAATAATAAGGAATGGAGGGAGTAAGTTTGATACAATTTTAGCACAAACTTAATTGAAAAGAATTACCAACAAAGTCACCATAATTAATAAATGACTGAATTTTTTAAGAATGATACATATTAGGAATTAGGAATTTGATCCCTATCATATATATATATATATATATATATATATAATACTATTGAGAAGAATTTTTTGAAGTGTCTAACCGTATTTAGAAAATTAATCTCTTATTATCTTAATGGAGAGACGCTCCCAAAACGAAAAAAAATATAAATAAATTAAGTCTAGCATAAAAACCTGCCTATGTGGTGTATGCTGCATAGGTGGAATCCTGCCTATGCGGTGTATGCTGCATAGCCGGTCCTAAGCCCGGATAAAAGGTGAAGATTGTGTTAGGCCTCGACAGCCAACGTAAAATTTTGTCGAATCTATGATATGGATCAACGATGTTATAAGGTTAATGCTAGGTCGTTGCCCGGAAGCAACGCGATGTATGGCTCGAGTACATTGTCAAATGAGCAAGGGCCGCTGCATCGCCGCCTGGATGCAGTGAAAAATAAGCAAGGGTTCCCGCATTTTGGTGAACGGGTGCGGGTAAAGAAGTTAGTTCACGACACTAGGATTCGGTTTGGAACATGGAATATAGGCACGCTTACCGGTAAATCAATGGAAGTAGTGGACACCATGATTAGGAGAAGGATCAATTTTATGTGCCTACAAGAAACCAAGTGGGTTGGGGAAAAAGCAAAGGAATTAGACTCTTCGGGTTTCAAGCTTTGGTACACCGGTAAGATTAGAGCGAGAAATGGGGTGGGCATCATAGTGGATAAGGTGTGGAAGAAGGATGTGGTGGAGGTGAAGCGAGTTGGGGATAGGATCATAGCTCTTAAGTTGGTAGCTGGAAGAGATACTTTCAACGTGATTAGTGCTTATGCACCTCAGACAGGGTTGGAAGATCATCTTAAGGTGCAATTTTGGGAGGAGCTGGAAGAGGTAATCCAAGGAATACCTATGGGAGAAAAGATCTTCTTAGGGGGAGATCTCAATGGCCATGTGGGAAGTGACCCTTGTGGATTTGAAGGACTCCATGGAGGCCATGGCATAGGGATAACAAATGGGGAAGGTAAAACCATTCTCGATTTCTCCTCAGCTTTCGATCTAACAATAGCCAATACTTGTTTTAAAAAGCGGGAGGAACACCTTATCACATATAGGAGTGGGTCAAACGCGCTCTCAAATTGATTTCTTCCTTATGAGGAAACCAGACAGAAAGCTTTGCATGGATTGCAAAGTTATACCTGGAGAGAGCTTGACTACCCAACACCGAGTCTTGGTTATGGATGTAAGGGTTAAGAGAAGGATGGAAAGAAAAATACAAGAAAAGGTTCCAAGAATCAGGTGGTGGAAATTGAAGGGGGAAAAACGATTCCAACAAAGGGTCTTAGAGGAAGGACGTTGGAATGGAGAAGGAAGCGCAAATGAAATGTGGGAGGTTATGGCCAAAGGGATTAGGAAGATTGCAAAGGAGACACTCGGTGAATCAAGAGGTTATGGACCAAAGGGCAAGGAATCATGGTGGTGGGATGCAAGGGTGCAAGATAAGGTAAAGGAGAAAAAGGAATGCTTCAAAACTTGGTCCTTGAATAGAAATGCAGAGAGTTGGGATAAATATAAAGCAGCTAGGCAAGAGACCAAGAAAGCGGTGAGCGAAGCAAGAGGTAGAGCGTTTGATGGGCTATACCAATCTCTAGGCACTAAGGAAGGGGAAAGAAGTATTTATAGGATTGCTAAACTTAGGGAAAGGAGGACGAGAGACCTAGATCAAGTGAGGTGCATTAAGGATGGAGATGACAAAGTCTTGGTCGCAGATTTGGATGTAAAAGAAAGATGGAAGAGTTACTTTCACAACCTTTTCAATGAAGGTCATGAAAGTTCACATCATGATCAGATAGTCACTAGAGAAGGGGACCAAAATCATACCTTTTACCGTAGAATTAGGGAGACGGAGGTAAAAGAGGCATTGAGAAGGATGGATAATGGTAAAGCGGTTGGTCCGGATAGTATCCCCATTGAGGTATGGAAAACCTTGGGAGAGAGGGGCATCAGTTGGCTCACCAAGTTGTTTAATGAGATCTTAAGATCCAAGAAGATGCCGGACGAGTGGAGGAGGAGCACTTTAATCCCTATCTACAAGAACAAAGGTGACATACAGGATTGTGCGAATTATAGAGGGATTAAGCTTATGAGTCATACCATGAAACTTTGGGAAAGGGTGATAGAGCGAAGATTGAGACAGGAGACTCATGTTACTGAGAATCAATTTGGCTTCATGCCGGGGAGATCAACTATGGAGGCAATATACTTACTGCGCCGGTTGATGGAGGAATACCGGAGGCAACAAAAGGATTTGCATATGGTTTTTATTGATCTGGAGAAAGCTTATGATAGAGTGCCTAGAGAGGTACTATGGAGGGCTCTCGAGAAGAAAGGGGTGCGTGTTGCCTATATTAGAGCCATTAAGGATATGTATGACGGGGTCAAGACGAGCGTGAGGACACAAAGTGGGATTTCAGAGGATTTTCCCATCTCGATAGGTCTACACCAAGGGTCAAGTTTGAGCCCCTACCTCTTTACATTGGTCTTGGATGTGCTTACGGAACATGTCCAAGAACCAGTGCCCAAATGCATGCTCTTTGCGGATGATATTGTGCTTATTGGGGATACTAGAGAGGAAATAAATGGGAAGATTGAAATGTGGAGACAAGCTTTAGAAGGGTCTGGATTCCGGATAAGTCGAAGCAAGACAGAGTATATGGAGTGTAATTTTAGCAAGAGGCACGTGGGCCTTACTCGGGAGGTGAAGGTTGGAGAGCATGTCTTAGCACAAGTCCCGAAGTTTAAGTATCTTGGTTCTATCTTACAGCAGGATGCAGAAATAGAAGGGGATGTAAATCATAGGATTCAAGCAGGGTGGATGAAATGGAGGAGTGCCTCGGGCGTGTTATGTGATAAGAAGGTACCACTTAAACTTAAAGGAAGGTTCTACCGCACTACTGTAAGACCGGCGATGTTATATGGGACAGAGTGTTGGGCGGCAAAGGGCACGCAAGAGAATAAACTTCATGTTGCAGAGATGAGGATGTTGCGGTGGATGAGTGGGCATACCAGACAAGATCGGATTAGAAATGAGTATATTCGAGAAAAAGTTGGGGTTGCTCCTATTGTTGAAAAAATGGTTGAATCTCGTCTTAGGTGGTTTGGGCATGTGTGGAGGAGACCAGTGGAAGCCCCAATTAGGAGGGTAGACCAAATGGAGGGTACTACAAGGGCTAGAGGAAGAGGAAGACCTAGAAAAACTATAGGCGAAACAATTGAGAAGGATATGGCAATCAATGCCTTATCAAAAGACATGATTTATGATAGGCCTTTATGGCGTCGTTTGATCCATGTAGCCGACCCCACCTAGTGAGACAAAGACTTAGTTGTTGTTGTTGTTGTAAGTCTAGCATAAAGCTTTTTTGTGTGGATACATTATTTGAAGGAAATGGTCGAACTTTCTAAATGGTGTGATTATAGTTTGTAAAAGTTTTTTTTCAATGATTTAAAAATACATAATTCATCAATGAAAAAACACAGAATTCAACAGTGTATAAAATATTAAATTAATAGTGCATTAAAACTAAATCCTTTATTTTATTTTACTTTTCATGTAACAAACTCTCCTCAAACATTTTAAATTTGCAAGCTGCATTATGAGGGTGTTTCCTTGGAATTGCCATCTACATGTAGTTATTTCTTATATTCCTGATTATAAGTTACTTTTATCTAATTTATGCAAATTTAAAAAGTAATTATTACTTTTAAAT
Organism: Crotalaria pallida; assembly: GCA_037953625.1. Lineage (NCBI taxonomy): Eukaryota > Viridiplantae > Streptophyta > Magnoliopsida > Fabales > Fabaceae > Crotalaria > Crotalaria pallida. The sequence continues at coordinate 98,452,627 of CM075655.1, forward strand.
TTATCAAAAAAAAATGTTGTCATTTCACAATTACCCTTATTTAAAACTTTACAACTTTATTCATTTCTCTCTATTGTAATTATTACTTTATCACCCTTATGTAATAATTAGAGGTGTATTTAAAATAACTTATTTAATACTACTTAAATATTTCAAAATGACTTATAAAAAGGAACAAAAAATCCTCCAAAATGATATCTTATAATAAGGGACAAAGTGAGTAGTTAACAAATATAGAAATAGAAGCTAGCTCATAGCATAGAGACAAAAAATATATGCTGGACGGCTCACGGATGCAGATTGTGATACTGCACCTATGTGCCTAACGTAACATTTACACTGTGCATAGAGCCAGTCCTCTTTATTTACTTTTCCTCATTTATTCCATTTCTTTTATCAAATAATCATTATACTTTTAATAATATAATTTAATATTTTAATTTATTACTAAATTATTCAATAATTGTAATTTTGGTCATTTCCTTATTGAGAGGATCATGATAACTCATGTACATTAAAGCGTACTCCATCAAACCTGTCACTCTACGTCTCTACCTGAACCATTTTAAAATTAAAGTTGCTCGTAGAATCTTTTTGATTTAAAAAAAAGAAGGAAAAAACAGAAGAAAAAAACTGTGTATGAAATAAATGAATTGACAGAATCTTTGTCATAACCACCGGTAGGCTAAATTGTAACTTAAAGAAGAGGGGACAGATGCTTTTCCATAAAAATGATTATCTTGGACTATTTACTTTAGGCTCTGTTTGTTTGAACGAAAGAAAATGAGAAGAGAGGAATAGGGAAGAAAGAAACAAGAAAAAAAAAGATTATCGTGAGAAAATGCGTAGATTTTGTGGTTGTTTGGTACGAGAGAAAATGTGAAGAAATTGGAAAGAGAGAAAAGTTGAGTTTTTTTCCTTTAATTTGGTTATAGAGAAAAGAGGGAAGATGGAAAACAACAAATTTGTCAAAAGACAACTAAACCCTTATTTTGCAAAATAGAAATAAATATTTTTTTTTCTTTTTTACATGTATGTATATTTAACATAGCCAAAGATTTTATTTTACTTCAATTTTTTATTACATGTTAAAATTCTGAGTCCAAAATATTAAAAAAACAATTTTTTATAAAAAAAAAGCTTTATTTTTTCCAATTGATTTTTTTTTAAAAAAACAATCAAGTAAAGTGAAAAATGAAGGATAAATTGGTAACTTTACATGTCAAAACTCATTTTCTTCTCATTCCCTCTTCTATGAGGGAGAGAAATTTTTTTCTGGTGGGACTCACCTCATTTTTCCCCCTCCTCATTTTCTCTCATGTACCAAACAAGGAGAAAAGTTTATTTTCTCTACCCCCAATTTCTCCTTCCCAAAATCACTCCAACCAAATAAAGTCTTAATCTAATTCACACAACTTTTTAAAATAAAAATCAATGAAATAAAAACAATTACTCGTGGGTTATTACATGAGTAAACTAATATAATATCGAGTTCTTTTCACAATGTGCAACAGAAAAAATAAAATAAAATTAGGAAAGAAAACAATCAGACACAAAAATTTAACTTGAAAAAATTTTCAAAACCGAAAAAAAACAACAACAACAACCCCGATCATTGTCTTTAGACAACGAAAAAATAATACTACGTGAAAATGTTTTGCAATACATAGACTAAATATTTTCCCCTTGATCTAAATACACTTACACTTCCTAAAGCAAGTACAGTCACTACACCTCGCAATATTTTAACCTAGAAAATAAAAAAGCTAGGAAAAACAATAGTTGGATACAAACTTAAAGTGTTTTCCAACTGAGATAAATTAAAACAAGGAACTTGAGCCCAATATATAGTCTTGGTCTTCTTCCTTCATTCTAATCCCAAACAATATGAGACTTGCTAAAATAGAATATTTCAAGCAAAAATCCAACAAATTCACCTTGATTGAAATATACGCATTTTTGTCTTCATTGTCTAAACCGACAATCATAGTTCAAAAGAACTATCATACTCCGCCATAAAGAGTATACCCACCATCATGCTGCACATGTCGAAACCATGGTGAAAGGTTTGTGGTGCAACTTCCATTATCGTCATCTTCGGAAGTTCCTCAGCAACTAACATCACCCACCATACACCTTGCATCAATGTCAACCAATGACCATGTCACATCTTGCATCAACAACCAATGCTCGTGCCACACACTTGGCATCCATGTCAACCAATGCCTATGTGCAATAATTATGGAACCGCTAGCATGAACTCATCCTTCTCAATGACATCACGATAATGCCATGAGGATAAACCACCTTGTGTTATCCTAATTGTATCAATGCATCCTTGACTTGAATTTGCCACAAGCAAAAATTCATCATTTCATCAAATTTCTATGTGCCAAACTTCACGACATTCGGAAATCTTGATATCGAACCTAAGCTTTGATACTAGTTGTTGGGAAAAAAACCTTTTCCTATAACCTTACCGGGAACAAAGACCTAAAATATCAAAACAAAACAAGCTCCATTCAAGGATTTAATATGGAAAAACTCCAAAACCGGAGAAAACAATCACGGTTGTTGTCTACAGATAACCCGAAAATAGTTCTACGTGAAAATTTTTACAACACATAGACTATTCTCCCCTTGACACGTATACATCTACTCTGTAACACCCCGATTTAGAACTGGGATTATCCTTTTATTTTTAAATAATATAGAAAAGGCTAAACTAATCATTTGGTCTCTTACCTTATTTTTTAATTTCAAAATGGCCCCTTACGTTTTTTTTGGTTTCATATTGGTCCCTTATGTTTCTTTTCGCTGTCAATTTGGTCACATAATGACTGTTCATCCTATGTGGACCAATATGTTGTGGACACATGTCACTTTCTCTCTCCAACAATATATACGTGAACCAATATGATATTGACACGTAAGATGAATAGTGATTTTGGGACCAAATTGACAGCGAAAATAAACATAAGGGACCAATATGAAACCAAAAAAAGGTAAGGAACCAATTTGAATTTGAAAAATAAGATAAAGGACCAAATGAGTAATTTAGCCTATAGAAAAATATGAGTCAATTTTTTTCATTAGTGACATGGACATACTATTGCTATTACAAAAATATTTCGTTCATTTAAAAATAGTGTCGTTATGTCACACGTCACTTATCAAGTTCCAAACCGAAATGTTACCACACCATGCTTTGGAACTCTCACTCCACCTTTATAAAACATTGTTCACATTAAAATATTTATAAGTTCCCAAATAGTTCCATCGGATTCATTTGTTTTCAAAACGAGATAAGTATCAAAACGTATAACATAGTGGATCTCACAGTATTAACCTAGTGCTCATGATGAGGATCTCACTCGACCATAGACTCCGACTCCGCCTCTTCACCACTTGCTTCCGTATACTCTAACTCTTTGTCCTCCTCCAAAGAAGGGTCAAAACAATACGTTCTAGATGACGAGTGACTGCTGAAGTCCAACTCCCACTCCTCCAGAGTTATGATGCGAGACAAAAGATCGGAATCCGGTCCTATCTCCACCGGGTAGTCCCACCAAGGAATGAATTCACCCTCATCCTCATCATGTCTGTCACCTCAGAGAGCATCCCACACCACTAATTTCTTCATAAAGGAAACTTTACGACCCGTCCACCCAACACTCCTCATCTCTCTTAGCTTCAACGTTCTTGTGACATTACCCATCTGTATTTACCATTTATTTACAAGCAAAAGAACATAGCAGAACAAAGAGAGTAAGCATTCCAAACAAATAAATGTCGACTATGTGGGATTACATTAGGCAATCAAACAAATAAGCACATATAACACATTAAATTAATTAAATTCATTTGATATGCTCATTGTTGTTACCATTTTAATTAATCACAATCCCCAACTCCACTTTCTGTATCAATACCATCAATCTCTCTCCTTCCGTGGCATCCCTTGCCAACTACAACAACATTAATCCCAAGTCCTTCCTTTCAATATTATTTTCATGCCTGGAGGCTCACTCATGTCATAGCCATTTCACAATTTCTCCCCTTAGTTTTAAATTAGCATATATTATATTCTTAAACTATTTTTATTAAGTCCTATTGAATCGCATCCATCGATGACAAGGGGATAAGAGAACGTCATCAAGGAGTTGGTTAGCACACATTTACATCTCCTCCAATCCTTCCGAGCCTAAACGGAAGCAAACAGGACGTACAAGAACCTTAACCCACACAGGTCGAACTGCCGAGAATTCATAATAGTCAAAAACATTGCACCAACATATCATTTCTCAATTTATCATAATATCATCGGGGCCCAATACCATTCGACAGCCCGCCTCATTCAGGTTCCCTATCACCGTTTCAAAATTGATCAAGGGGGTGACAGTACTATTCTAGTCTGTAGTGTGAACACGCTACGATCCCCTGGGTATTAATCCCCGATCACATATAGACTAGTCCCACCTAGCATAGCACTCTAGGTTTCTTGACCTATCACCGTCATCACCCTCTCCTATCACAATCACTCACGTGAGTATTCGCAGATAAACAGGGTATCTTCCTATCCACTACTTCACACTCAACTCGCCGCAATTATCAATGTCTTTTAGTGTTTTATTAATATTTTATTAAACCCTAAGGTTTGGTCGATTCACTCTTGTCCATCCCTTCAGTGAACCTCGACCTCTAATTAAATATTTCACATTAATCTGTTCCACAATAATTCACATCATTATTACAGACGAAGGCTCGAAACCACGACATAAAGCTCACGCGACTAGCACCATCCTCAACCTGGCAAGCACGTCACAACAACCGTGCAGCTCAGGGAGCTCAATCTATCCTCAATCTATAAAGCACGTCACAATGACAGTGCACATCAGGGAGTACAATCTTTCACATCAATCCTTAATCAACTTTCAGTACACTGGCACCACAATCTCTTATTTTATGAGTCTTTTAAATTTCCAATCATTCTTACTTTCACACTTAGCCATAATTTCCTTCAAGGTCTCATAAGACGTGGCAGACGTCTCTCAGCGCAAATAATTCTACTCATGCAATAAAATTCAGGAGGCATATAATAACAAATAGTATCATTATGACATCACAGTAAACATTTCACAGTTCAATAATCATTTAACCACAAAGGGATCCAGCCCTTCGTATAAGTGACCATACACACAACCAAGTGTCACTATACGACTGACTCTTAGATCCCTACGTTCTGACTTTTGAGATGGCCAAGAACAACTTGACAGATTACCTAGTCACCACCGTCTTAAGGAAAGCTTATCTCTCACCTGTAGTAACTGGCAACCCTTGCGGTCCATCGGGTCAAAGTCGACGCCGACAGTCTTGTCCTTTTCCATTCTTCCTCCTTAAATTAGGAAAATCACACAAAATTACTACTATGTAATTAAACTATGCTACACCCATATGCCATGCACTTATATATTTCAAGATGGTTAAAACAAATAGTTCACTGTTAGCTTATTCACTTTTGGAAACACTTTGAATATTCCTAAAACATTTACAGACTCAAAAAAAAAAACTTGGAATCTCATTTTTGCAAAAGCGTCAAATGCTGAATTTTTTTAACACGCCTAAACAAAAACTCGATTAAAACCAACCAAAACAATTTAGGACTTTACAGTTCTATTTTAAAACTCGTGGGCAAACCTTATGCTGACAATCCAAAACAATACGCTGAATAAAAATATTAATACGCCAAACTTCTTTTGTTACAATCGTCAAATAACATGAGGCACATTGTCAATATCCAAATAAAATAAAGAATTGATTTTATTTATAACATTCATACTTGATGTACTTGCTGAAATCATTTTAAAAAGGCTTGAAAACAACTTTAATTTTCACAAAATTCATTTAAATCTTTTCTATACTCATCGCCTTAAAATCCTTAAGTTTGAAATCATTAAAAATCATTTTCAAACACGTTATATCTAAATAACAAAATCTGGACAACATTGGTTTCATACGGAAAACCAATCTTTTAACTTCATCAAACGTACTCAAAGTCCTTTGTACAATTTTTACAAAACTTTAAGAGTTCTCATCATATGAAATTAAGTGTAACTAAGACCATTAGCTTATACAAAACCCAAACACTTATACTTATGCATATATACGTCATAAAATGCTTTCATATTCAAAAACTCCAAATCAAACTTTACTCTATTATTCCTTTTACAAAAAATCAATCAAATACTTGTATACAAAATAATTTTAAATGCTAAATCACTTTAAATAAATCTCGAGACAACATTTAGGCATAATACAAAATCATCATTTTAAAACAATCAAAGTCATTTCAAAACACAAACAAAATACTTTCTCAAGTTCCATTCAAAATAACGGAACTAAAAATAACCTTTTAGAGAATGCACTTCTTGAACAACATCTTTATCATAACCAAAAACAATCTTTGAACAATAAACCAAGTTCTATTCATAAGCAAACTACCTTACTTAGAAACTCATGAGCTTTAGACATAGGGTCATTACCTTAAGCTATTATTCATAAAAATACGACTTCGGGACAACATGTACACTCTTTGAAACATGCCCTTTTAAAAATATTTCGTGCTCGTCCGAAGGTATTCATTTTAAAAATATGGCTTAAGGGTCAAACCTTATTGATAATAAAATATGAATCATTGCAAAACACTTTTCAATTGCTAAACTAAAACACTTAAACAAAACTCCATTTAATTCATTTCAACTTGGCCAATTCGGCCATCGCTTCCTTATCATGGAAAACTTGGGTTTTTCAAATGCTTTAATTCACAACTTTATTTCAATCAATAAAAGAGTATCAATCCTTAAAATCTCCAAGACTAAAAGAAAGCATCAAAGCCATATCGTTTCAACTCAACACTTTTAAACCACTCAAAGTTAAAACCAACTCAATTTCATTCTAAAACGATTAAGTATATATGGCAATCTAAAACTCTTGCACAAATCAACACTACACACAAAGGTCAAAAATCAAAACTTGGTTCCAAATCGAAAAATGGGGCTCACGGCCTCCTACAAAATTTTGTCCCGAAATTTGGTTTTCTTTAACTCCAATTCATTTGCCAAGTTCTAAATCAATATACGACATAAAATAACTTAGTAAATCCAATCCTTTCACAACATAAACCATAATCAAAGACAAAAATCTTGAAAGTAACTAGTCATTCTTAAACATCGAAACCAAAAATAACAAAGAGTCATAACAAAAACAAGTTAACCAAACCAATCAAATAAAACACATAAAGGCTCCGAAATCAAACGACAAAATTTATGGCAAACAAAATCATTCCTCATGTCTTTAGGAATTTGTCAAAAACTCAAAACAACACTTATTAATTGACATAATTGAAATCAAAAACCAAAACAATCATTTTTCCTTTCTCAATCAATTCGGTCATGTTAACAAAAATAGGGTAGTCTTATGCAATTTTTCATTTCCACCAAAAACGACAAAATTCTAGCTTATCAACATCATTGAAACCAAACTCATTTAAATTAGCAACATATATTTAATAAAATCAAATCCTTTGGCTTCATACATAAATTAAAACACCAACTCACAAAATTCTTAACACTTTTTACTTTATCAATACCGAAAGTTCATGAAAATTCAAATAACAAAAACTTGTCCTTAACACCCGAAAAGCATACAAATAAAATCATTAACATGCAACACAAAATCAAAGTTCTAACACATGCCATTTTTAATAAAAACCAAGGATTAAGGCTTAGAGCAAACTTTAAAAGTCCTTTCTTCCTCTTGGGCCAATTCGGCCAAACCCCATAAAAGGCAAAAATCACTTTTTAATTCAAAGACTCATTATTAACTAATATCAATCTCATAAAAATAATGGTTTATATATACATAAATCGGATACCACATACATGAACATCACATACTCATTCTATAAAAAATATTGACCTTTTGGCTCGGGTACTCATTCAAACTATACATGCAAGGAAAAATCTCAACTTCTACTACTTGGATTATGCACATGCAACACCTAAGGACTTGTCATTTGTGAAAATTAAGGCTTTTTGGGCAAAAATCCATTTTAAATAACTTCATACAGAAACAACACATATATACATAAGACATGCAAACTCAAACATCCAAACTTCACCCATACTATAATTTCAAATCAATAAAACAAAAAGGAATAAATTAGATTAAGTAAGAAATCATTACCCACAAAGCAGAGTTGACAAAAATTGGTTCCTCCTTCTTCTCTAAATACCATGGTTCCTTCTTCTTCTCTAATGGGGAGATTTGATTTCACTTGTTCTTGACCAAAAGGATAACAACAATGAAATGGGTATTTGATTTTTAGACTCAAAATGGAGAAAGAGGGGTTTGTTGTTGTTATTGTTTTATTGATTAGAATGAGAAGTCAAGGGTATGAAAAGAGAGCGAGTGAGTCGTTGGGTAGGAGGGAGTATATGGGGTTGTTATTGCTTCACTGTTTGGAGAGGACAAAAATGAGAGATGACATGTAAGAAGGAGGGAGTGAGTCGTGAGTTTGGGAGGAGGGAGTGTTAAAGAATACCAAGAGGCAAAACTAAAATGAATAAAAAGAGAGATGGAGGGGGACAATTTTCTCATTAGAAAAAGGGTTTCATTCGTTTTCAATTAAAATCCCGTAATTAGGGTGGTAATAAATTAGCATTGTAATTACTTGGGGTTTATTTTTCAAAAGACTTTTCCCCTTCCTTAATCATTTCAAACCGTGGTAATATAACACATAGGGGTGAAATGAAAATTTTCCTTAAACTCTTATGGGATGTATTAAAATCATGCTCTAATAAATATCAAAACACAACAACAATGCTATATATATTAAATCCTTAAAATAATAATCTTTCACAAACTATAAAAATTAAACTTTCACTATAAAAATAAAACTCAATATTTCCATACAAGTCACTTTGACTGTGACATCATTTTATTTGAACGTCATTTGAAAACATAATGCCTTTGAAAGTCAAAATAACGAAATCAAATAAATCAATAGATAAATTAATCAATCAATAAATAATTAAACAAATCGAAACTCATTGCTGACGTAAATAAAATCAACCTGTCAAATCAAAATTCCAGAAATTGAAATCTGACACTTAATTGTTTTAGTAACTGTACTCCTTTTATAAAAATAAATTAATAGTATTAAAATCACAGTCTCCTTATAAATCACAAAACTCAAATAGATTCATTTATTTCTAATGAAAAGAAATATAATAGTATTTTAAATCATGAAAATATAATTTATTCACATATAAAAAATTGCGGGTATTACACACTCTCCAAAGCAAATACCCTCACTACACCTCACAATATTCTAATTTACAATATAAAGGAGGAAAAACAAAAGTTTGATACAAACTCAAAGTGTTTTCCAATTGAGACGAACTAAAACAAGGAACTTGAGCCCAATACATAGCATTGGCCACCTTGCTTTATTCTCATCCTAAACAATGTGAGACTTACTAAAATAGAATATTTCAAGCAAAACTCAACAAATGGATCACTCACAAAGAATGGAGAATCAATAAAAGTGAGATCTCATATTTTAACTTAAGATCTTAAAATAGTGATTTTATGAGTCTCTATAAACTTTTTCACTTATTTTATTCTATATCTATTATTGTAAGACTCTCTCTCTCATCACATGATAGGTGTGAATAGACTTACCATGTTAGGCCAATTCACGAGGGTTTATGGTTCGACCTATTTAAGGCCCTGCTCAGCTTGACTTATTTAACAAAAAAAATCTAGCTTAAATTAAAAAAATAAACCTATATATTTTTTTTTCCCAAAGTATTCACCTACATGTACAACTGTGTGACTAATTCTTTCGACATTGTTGGGCGCAACGAACCCTCTTACATTCGCAAGAGCCGAGGATCGAACTTCCAATCACTTGCTTAAGTAGCAACAAATCTATTACCATCTGTGCTAGCCTCCACTGATAAAATACTTATATTTAAATAGGTTGAATTTTAAGGTTTTAAAATACTTATCAAACCTACCAGATTGACTTATTTAATACTATAAATATTTAATAATATATATATATATTACATAATGATTCTCTTTGATTTTTAGTATTGCAATGCATAATAATGCTTATAATATTCATAAATAATTTTGTTTGTTTTTTATTTTATGTAATTTGAGGCATGATACTTTTAACATTTATAAATGTAAATGGTACTGTTTTGTTTTTTAATTTGAGGTTTGAGATTATTTAAGCTTTTGAATGCTTATTTTTGTTGCTAGATAGTTTGAGGTCTAATAACATACATTTATACGTATCGAATGCCTTTATTTGTATTTTTTTAAAATGCTTTTATTTGTATCTAAACATAAAGGTTTTATTGAATAAACAAACTTTTTAGCAACCTTTTAAATCATGTCAAATTTTGAAATAAGTCGACCAAAACTTAAAATTTGATTTATGAAAAACTAACGTATCAAACTTAAATCTTTAATTTTGAACATAGGTCAAACTTATTTTTATCAAGACTTAACTCAGTGTGCCTAATTCACACTCTTACTCAACATGTGTAATATGAACCTTGTACGCTTCCAGTTTCAGATCAGTTTGAATTTGAAAAGCGATATACGTAGATGTAAGTTATTTTCCAAGAAAAAAACCTAATTTTTGTTTGCACTACGTTATCTTATTGTTAAGAGTGAAGGGACACTTTGGTCCCTCAAGTTTTTTGACAGGGGCACTTTAGTCCCTCAAGAAATTTAATTCATTTTTAGTCCCCATGTTTTCCAAAAGTACCAATTTAGTCCCTCATGTTTTCCAAAAGTACCAATTTGGTACTTTTTGAAAACTTTGGGAACTAAAAATGAATTAAATTTCTTGAGGGACTAAAGTGTCCCTGTCAAAAAACTCGAGTGACCAAAGTGTCCCTTCACTCTATTGTTAAATAAGAATCTCTCTTTAGGTTGATTAGACTACTATGCTTTCTCATAAAACAAAAAAGTTCGGTCTGAAGGTGGTCTGTCTACTTTATATTTGCATGCATTTCGTTTTTAATTTGATAATTAAAAAAAGAAAATGGTTTGTACACTGATAGTGTAAGGATTTTTTACATTGTCAGCTCATCATCCACCATTCAAGGGTGTATGATTATTGATTATTGATTTTTAAATAAAAGTAATGCAAATGAATAATCAATAATCAATAATCATACACCTTTGAATGGTGGATGATGTACCGACAACATAAAAAACCATACAGTACACATGTTAAACTATTAAAAGAAAGAGATATTTTTCTAAAAAAAGTATAGGTTTAATTGTATAAACATAATAATTGAAGGGGAAAAGGAAATATCCGTGCATGGGAACATAATCAAGAAGATCAATCATGGCCCTGCAGTTATATCCAGAATAGTGAAATTCCGTTGATGAAGATTTTTGTGGACCCTCAATATCAGGTCATTTGCGTATTGAATCATATTATTCCATTACATACATGGTTGAAGAAAAATTTCACTGTAACGTAACGAATCTCTTCATCTGAGTATACCTATAACCTGCAAGAAAAATTCACCTGGAATTTTTAACATTCATCAGCACATGACTTATTTTATTTAATGCCATGAGACAAATTCCGTGAACTCTGATCCACCGTTATTATGGTTTTGAACTTGAATTACATATTTACATTTGTGATCAACCCCAACTCGGAATATTGAATGAATATAGGTACAGCTTCCTTTCACATGAAATCAAATTATTGCAGGTTTAAATCTATTTTAATCCCCATGCAAGTTTATCGGTATTGTGATTTTAGCAAATCTTGATAGTTTTTCTCACGTGATTTTAGTTCTTAAAATTTTTTACATTTTTGCAATCTTAGTCTCTTCATAAAAAAAATAAAATAATGATAGTGATGCAACAAACCGCAAAACACGTATCACACTGTTGATTATAAGTCAAATTTCGACAAGGGGAAAGAATGTCGAATGCATAAGTGATGTGACGGAAGTGTACTTAGGTGACTTGCCTAAAAGTGACTTCGAAAGATGTACACGTGTATCGACAAAATGGGAAAGGTCGACGATATAAGTGATGTCGACGGAAGTGTACTTAAGCGCACTGCTTAAAAGTGACTTCGAAGGACATGACCGCATGTCGACAAATGGAAGAGTCATAATGAGGACAGCGTCGATAGAGCATTAACGTGGAAACCGAGAAGGTCAAAGTAGAAATGATGATGCATTGGGAACAAGAGAACGGTCACATCAACATTTAATGCACTTCCTCATGGCTATAAATACGTCACTTTTAACGTTCAAAGGGCCAAAAGTGCGTAAATGGCAGACACGATGGACCAACCTTATGATTTCTGGAAAGAAGAGAAGTTGTTTGAAAGAATGAAGAAAAAGAATCTCATAAAGATTAAACATGTGAGATTAAAGGGATTCGGAAGAGAGATGAACAATTTCAAAATCTTTATTCCGAATTCCCACTTTTACCTCTTTATGGTGAAAGATTAAACACGTGAGATTACATAGGGATCACCTCTTGTATCTCGAGCTGAGATGAAAAGCCTAGATGAAGGGCATACTTCAGCTGAAATACTAGTTTAGGTGGTACCTATGAGTCTTCCGTAACTCAAAGTTGAAACATTTTCCCAGGAAAAGCTTTGAGTATCTTTCCATTTAAAGGGGGAAAAGAAAAGTCCTTTGTGGATAATCCCTCAAGAAAGATTGTAACATGATCATTGGCTAGGTTGATGGCCAAAATCATGGCTAAGTGAGTAATTATGTCATCAAAATCAACAAGGGGGATTAATTCAATTGAGGCCGACACCTTGTCAAAAGGAGCTTGGTGTCGACAAGGATCCTGAAAGCCCAAAAAAGCAAGAGGATGTCTGTTATGGACTGGATCTTCAAGGATACTTCACGAAACCGGGTTACCGGCATTTGAAGGCCCTCTAAAGGCCCAAGTCCTCATGAAACCGGATTACCGGTAATGGAGGCCCACTAAGGGTCCCAAACTTCACGAAACCGATTTAACGGTATTAGAGACCCTATAAGGGCCCAAGTCTGCACTAAACCGGTCTATTCGTATAAAAGCTCTCTAAGGGCCCAATACCTCTTGAAGTCGGTTTACCGACATAAGAGGCCCACTAATGGCCCAAATCCTCCACTCAACCGAATTGACAGAAAATAAGCTTAGTAGTTGATAAGCATAGGAAGAAGATTCTCCCACCTCGTGATACCGGTATAACGGTTACTAAGAAGACAAGGGAGTAAAGCCAGTTTCCTAGGATCCCTTTGGCAATGAAGTCAGCAGTAAAGCTGGTGTACCTGTTTATCATAGGATTCCCTCTTTATTCTTGCCATTAACCACCTACCATTAGTTGGAATCCGGCAAAACCAATTGATGAGGAGGAAACACAACGGTAAGGATGAAGGCTTATATAAGTGGACTGGAGGTAACCAGGTATGTACCTTACCCACTCACACTAACACACACCACACCCAAGTAAACGACAATAGAGCTGATATCTTGGTAATCGGGGTGTCATTCTTTAGTCTGAAAGCAATAGTAAAGGAATTGGACACTTGACAATATAGCTCAAGTACCAAAGATTTTACGACAGAACATTGGTGACCACAGTGGCAGCGAGAAACTTATTCCCACCACCCTTTGAAGAAGGAGAACTGATCTAATGGGAAGAATACAGAGCCAAGCCATCACAGTGTGGTGGACTTGAGGGACCGTCTGAGCAATGGCAGGGCACCCTCTCGCCATTCGGATTTGAGGGATCAGTTAAGCGAATGAGGGAGGCATACTGAAGCCGAGTGCTCAAAGCGGAGAGATCACCCTCAAAGTGACCAGGAGAAATCACGTCTGCGGATTCCCCCAAGGAGAGTGAGTTCCTCGCGTTCCCGTCATGAGGATAGAGGATCATCTATTAGACATTCAAAGAGAGGGCCGAATTTGGGGGAGGAACTCTTACGATTGAGGAAGCGCCTGGACGCCCAAGACAAGTTGATTAATGAGTTGAAGAAGGGAGCAGGCTCCCATGGGCAGATGGAAGGGAGTAAGGAGGCACTGTTGAAATCAAGCTATGAAGAGGGGGAGGGTTCTGATCACCCATTTTCTGAGGCTATAATAAACCATAAAGCTCCAGCGAATGTAGAGCCTTACCATGGTAACACTGACCCCTAAGAGCATGTGGACAGTTTCTTAGTGGCGATGGCTTGCCAAGGAGCTAAGGATGCATACAAGTGCAGGACATTTCCATTAACATTGAAGAAGACAACATTGCGATGGTATACCAAGCTAGAACCAAACTCGATCGGTTGCTGGAAGGATTTGACTGCCAAGTTTCTTGGACACTTCACGACTAGCAAGGCACAATCGAAGTCTGAGCATCACCTTTCCTAGATCAGGAAGGTGGAAGGAGAATCTTTGAGGGATTTCCTTACGCGGTTCAACACCGAGTATTTGTCAATTAATGACATTGAGCCGTCAGTTGCGGTACATCTTCTCATGGCAGCACTCAAACCCGGGAAGTTCACTAACTACTGGTGATGCACAAAATAAAATTCGTTGATGAGATCATGAAAAAGGCTGAAGCATATATACACTTGGATGAATATCAAAGGATATACTAGGAGGATGAGTTCAAAGGAAATTGGAGAGGGCAAATAAAGTAGTTGGGTTCTGTTAGTATCCAGGAAAGGTGCGACGAAGTTGGTACTTTTTGTTTGAATAAAATATTTTATGATTGATTTCAAGCCGTTTAGAAATAAAGGTCACGTAAAATAAATTGTAATTCTGCTATGTTCCAAATAATGGGAAAAAATGATCGTATTCAACCCTTGAAAAAAAAAACCTAAGAGAGTCTTGAGCAACCCAACATCTTTATTACTCAAAATAAGTACACCCTCCACCCGACTAGCCACCTGGGGGACAAGCAAATGGGAAGTGATGACCCGCACAGCGGTCACCACCCATGTACCAAAATTTATGACACCGTCCGAGGGATATAAAGCAACTCGGTCAGCGTAAGAATACCACCTTGGCTAAGGTAGAGTTATTCATGTCAAAATAAAGATTTTGAGTAATAATTAGAAGCAATCAAATAAAGAACCCCGACCAGAGTGGCTCCTCTCTCAAACTGGATTTACGGATTTCTTATGGACCATGCTCCTGCACCCCCATATATCGGCAATTCAGCCAAGAGGCCCTATAGAGGCTCAGACTGGCGTAAATCGGTATACCGACAATTCAGCCAAGAGGCCCCATAGAAGCTCAGACTGGTGCAAACCGGTATACCGGCAATTCAGCCAAGAGGCTCCATAGAGTCCAAACACGGTATGAAACCAGCATACCGACAAACCAGATTGAGCCTTACCAACTGGTAACGTTGGGCATCTGATCGTTGAGAAGCCATTCGTTAAACATTGGATACTCCAACTAGTAACTGTACTGATACAAGCAAAATCACAAGATCTTTTATTTAACAACCACTAATCGGTTATCCGGTTAATCGACCTACTAGACATTAGAGGCTAACCGGTTAAACCTTGAAGTCCATTCCTGGGAGTATAAGGATAAAGAGTATCCCTTTCTTAAGAGAACAATAAAACCACGGTTCATCAGAATAAACCCTGGTCTGGGGGGCAACTGTTATGGATTGGATCTTCAAGGATACTTCACGAAACCGGGTTACCGGTACTTGAAGGCCCTCTAAAGGCCCAAGTCCTCATGAAACCGGATTACTGGTAATGGAGGCCCACTAAGGGTCCCAGACTTCACGAAACCGATTTAACGGTATTAAAGGCCCTTTAAGGGCTCAAGTCTTCATAAACCGGTCTATCCATATAAAAGCTCTCTAAGGGCCCTATTCTGTCGTAGAATCTTTGGTACTTGAACTATGCAATCAAGTGTCTAATTCTTCTACTTGTTGCTTTCAGATTGAAGAATGACACCCTGATTACCAGGATACCAGCTCTATTGTCGTTTACTTGGGTGTGGTGTGTGTTTGTGTGAGTGGGTAATGTAACACCCCAAAATTTAAATCCCCGATTAGAAATTATAATTATACGTAATTATGTTAATTATTGTGAAAATTATAACGTAATTATAATATGATCGTGATGATTAGAATATAATTGTAACAATCATAATGTGAAATTAATTAAGAAATAATTAAAGGAAATTATTTCATTAATTAAAATTTTCCATTTTATAAAGATAAAAGAAGTATTTAAAAGGAATTGAGAAAAGAAAGGAAATAAAATAAAATATTCAAAGATTTTTCCAGAACTGTATGAGCTAACCGGTTAGTGTGAGGAGTAATCGGTTAGTGCACTCAGCAGAAATAGAACCGAGACAGTTCTGAACACGAATTGAAAAAAGGAACACGTTTTTGGCTTACAATCCAGCCACCTTGACCTGCAACACGTCTAATATCTGATTAGAACGAGTGGTGATGAGTGTTGGTGACTTAAACCAAGTTTAAGCCACACAATGCACTCTCAACCCTACATATATACAAATTCTAAACCCATTCACTTGTGTTACTTCGTTTTCCCATTTTTGAGGCACCGACACAAGCAAACCTTATATGAAATCAAAGCTCTTTAAACCCTCTTGAATTAGAAGCAAACCCCACTTGATTTGGTGAACCATACAGCAAGTTCTAAGCCTCACAACTTGACTCTGTTGGTGCTGAAGAACAGAGCAAGAACCAATTCTTGGAGCTCTCTTTCTCTAATTCGTTTGGTAAGTTCAGGCTACCTTTGAGTCTCCAATTTGTTTTAATATCAAGTTCGTGTATCCTAGTTTTGATTCCAATCCTTTCTTACACGTTTATGCCACTTATTCGAATTGAAAATCACTGATCAATACCCCCTGTTGAAACTAAAAAACAGAGTTGCAGCTGAGGTGTGCCTTTGTCCCAAAACATATCAATCCTTTTCCTTTTCTTTCAAATCAGTCTTTAAAGCTTCAATAGGTAAGGGAGAAGACATTCATTTGCTAGAATGATTATTAAATGGCTTAGAATGTCGAAGAGCTTTACAAGCTCAAGGGCAATAGGTTTTGCATTGAGACTTTGGCTTGGAGGCCATAATAGGTTAAAAAACTGATTTGGACAAGTTATATTAACTTAATATGAGCTAAAGAAACTGAAAACTTAACTTGGGAAGCTCTGAAAATGATTTTGATATATGGAATGCCAAATATGTGATTATATGCATATTTGACGATTTGGACATGTATCTCATGAAATTGGTGGTTATAATTAGTTCGAACATGTTTAAATATGCCTAAATATGTTTTGTGAATGATTGATAAGGATTGAAAGTGAAAGGTTTTCGAATTGGTGCATAAAAGGACAATTTTTCACTGATGTAAGTTCCCTTGTAGACAGATTCAACACAATAAACCCTTTAGTGACTGACTTGTAGCCTAAGAAAGCACACTTAGCAGCCTCAGATAACCCCACAAATACTCAGCCACAACCTCATTTTTCACTTTATCCCTCCTCATATGATGATGTTTGCTTTCCCACATCTTCATAGATTGAAAGAACTGGCACTGATTCATCAGGACCAACCTTTCACTCTGCTTGTTATCCATCACTTCAGCCTCAGAATGAACACATTGGCATTGAGATTTCAGGATCAATGCCTCATTCTGAAAATCATCAACTAGTTGATCCTCAAACTGAGAGAACTGGCACTGATTTATCAGAACCAACCTCTCACTCTACTGAACCTCATCACATTATTCCTAAGACTGAGACTATTGGGACTGATTTATCAGGACCAATCTCTCACTCTGACCAGCAACATATCCTTCGGCATTCTACAAGACCACATAAAACTCCTTCCTACTTTAAAGATTATAAATGCAACCTACTTGTTGACAAGTCAGTTTCCAGTTCTACACATCATCCTATAATGAACTTCATTTCTTATGACAGATTCTCCCCTAAACACAAACATTACATCATGTCTTTATCAGCTGATGTAGAGCCTTCTTCTTATAAAGAAGCTGCAAAATCACCTGTTTGGGTTCAAGCCATGCAAGATGAACTTATAGCTCTACACATGAATCACACTTGGGTTCTGACTGATTTACTAGCTGGAAAACAACCCATTGGGTGTAAATGGGTTTATAAAATTAAAAGAAAGGCAGATAGTAGTATTGAAAGGCATAAGGCTAGGTTGGTTGCTAAGGGATACACCCAAAAGGAAGGTGTTGATTATCTTGACACATTTTCCCCAGAGGCCAAAATGTCCACAGTCAGAATTTTGCTTGCTCTAACATCCATGAACAATTGGTTCTTGTCCTGCAGCAACTTGATGTAAATAATGCCTTCTTACATGGGGATTTAGAGGAGGAAGTCTATATGGTTTTGCCTCCTGGATTGCAGCACAGTGATTCTACTCAAGTTTGCAAACTCCAGAGATCTCTATATGGACTTAAACATGCCAGCAAACAATGGTTTGCTAGACTGTCCTCCTTTCTCATTGATGCAGGATATACACAATCTCTACATGACCATTCCTTATTCATAAAATCCAGTGGCTCTAGTTTCACTGCTTTATTGGTCTATGTGGATGATGTAATCTTGGCTGGTACATATTTACATGCTATCAATGCTATTAAGAATTCCTTAGGCAGTACCTTCAAGATTAAAGATCTTGGTGAATTGAAATTCTTCTTAGGATTTGAAATCTCCAGGAATAAAAATGGTATTGCCATGAATCAAAGGAAGTATGCACTAGAGTTAATTACTAATGTAGGTTTACTTGGCTCCAAACCTATTTCTACTCCCATTGATTGCAATACTCATTTCAGTGCTGAATCTGGTTTAGTGCTTGCTGATCCTTATCAGTTTCGCCGTCTCATTGGTAGATTGCTTTATCTAACCAACACTAGACCAGATATTACATATGTTGTTTATCATTTAGCTCAGTTCAAGCACCAGCCCACTGATTCACATCTCAATGTTGCCCTTAGAATTCTCAGATTTCTCAAGGGTTTTTTTTTTGGTAAATGAAAAAATTGCATTACCAACGAACAAATGAGTACACATTAAGGCAATAATCTAGCCCTATAGCCACCTTCTAGGAAGGGTTCTAAGGGATAGCACATTCCAAAAAATAAAATTAAAAAAAAAAAAGAAGCCAAATGTGAAAGGCCTAGAGCATAACTCTTATTCTATCTAAAATGGTGCTGAAAGGCCCATTATTTCTAGCCCAATTACAACTATAGAAAATCTTCATAGATAACTCATGTTGGATTAAGACAAGAACTTGTTCAGGGGTAAGTCTATTCTGTCTGAACACCCTCCGATTTTGGTCACATTTGTTATCCCTTGGTCACATTTGCTATCCCTTTTGTCTAAACTTGTTCACAGATTTCTCAAGGGTTGTCCTTCCCTTGGTCTGTATTTTCCAGTTGATTCCAAGGCTCACATCAAGGGTTATTGTGACAGTGATTGGGCCTCATGTCTTGATACTCGAAGATCCGTAAGTGGTTACTTCATGTATCTTTGGAATTCCCTCATCTCATGGAAATCCAAGAAACAGAAAACTGTCTCTCGCAGTTCATGTGAAGCAGAGTATCGTGCTATGGCCTATGCTACACATGAAGTTTAGTGGTTAACCTACTTACTACAGGATTTTCAGATTCCTTTTTAGTCTCCAGCTGCCTTATATTGCGATAGTCAAGCAGCATTATACATTGTTGCCAATCCGGTTTATCATGAACACACCAAGCATATTGAAATTGATTGCCACATTGTTCGTGAGAAATCAAATTCAGGGCTTATCAAATTGCTTCCTATTCCTATTGAATTGCAGCTGGCTGACATCTTTACTAAGGCCTTAAGTCCTAAGCTCTTCATTGGATTTGGTTTCAAGCTGGGCTTAATTTATTTGTGCGCACCGGCTTGCGGGGGGGGGGGGGGTTTAAACCAAGTCCAATCTCAGCCTCAGGATCAGACTCGATCATTGCTGACCTCAGGATTGCAAGCTAACTAAAGAAGCATTTAGTTATTTAACTAACCGTACAGTTGACTGTAGTTAGTTAGTTAGGCAAAGATTAGGTTAGTTACTTTCTCAACTAACTTGTATAAATATCAATTGTAATAGTTAGAATCACTTCAGTAAAATCATTTACATAAATTCCTTTACTTGAGTCTATCTTATTCTCTCTATTTTCTTCTTCTAGATTCTTCTTCTAAGTAACTGATTTTCCTTCTAGATTCAACAATTGTTGAATCATTTCTCAAGCATTTCACATTCTTTGAAAGATCGAGGGAGAACAAGAGGAAGAGGGCTTTTGGTTAGGGTGCATCCAGCGACGCAATGCATGACGGATCTTGTGATGTTAGTAGCAACAACGATGGTGCACAACGAATCTTTGTTGAGAGTCCAATCTTTAAGCGTTTTCCTTGGTATTTATCCCCTTTTAGCTTAGATTTTGTTTTGTTTTCTAAGTGTTTATCATATTTTGATTAAATTTTGAGTTCATCACCTAATGGATCTTTGTAACAGGTACTTCGAGGCATGAATTTCATGATTATTGACAAAGAAATATCAAAGGATGGTTAGAGTCTTGAAAATGAAGTACAAGAAGTAAAAAAAATAATAATTGAGTTTTAGGCCAATTAAGGCGCCTAGGCATATCATAGCTCACACCCAAGCGCAAATGGGTGCAAACAGTAAAGAAACGTGCCTGAGCGCAGGGCAGCAGGCGCCCAAGCGTCCATCAGGATGAACCAAGTGCCATCTCCTGTGCGCCTAGGTGTGGCTGACAGATATTTTCTGATTTTGCATGAATTTTGTGACTTTTGGGTGAGGCATAAAAACTCATCTCTAATCATTTGGCCAATCATTCTGGACATGGAACACATATCAAAAGAGAGAAAAGGAAAAGGAGAACACCAAAGAAGGGCTTGATCCTCAAATAAAGAGATTTTGGAGAGACAATCAACTCTTGGGTAAAGCTCCATGACACTCATGAAGTCATTCTTCCCTTTTTTTCTTTCTTTTTTCTGTGATGTATAGCCAAGTTTCCACTAGGGGTATGGTGGATTTGATATGAATGTGTGATATACAGTATTGGTTTTGCATGAATTCTTCTATTTTGTTAATTGTTTGATTATGTGTTTTTGAGTAATTCATAGAATTGATCTGTCTATGACTTGAGATTTAATCCTTCAATCGGGAGATTAAGTATTGGATTAGCCACATGATCAAACAATATAATTTCATAATTTGTAGGGGATACTTTTGTGAAATTATATAACGACTGTGATTCCGCTAAGCGCAATTTAGAATATGGAAGTCTTTAATTCACTTAAGGAATTAAGGAATTTAGAACTTGTAATAAAAAGTGATTACTTTGAGGGATCGAGTTTTCACTATTTGTCCGGAATCGTTAATAACATAGAAAGAGTTCATATTTTTATCCGAGGTTGTTAAAATTCTATCAATGAAACCATGTCTTTAGCCTTTCCCACATTTATCACCTAATTAAGTTTTATTATCAACTTTTTTATGTTTTTTAAAAACTCAAATCAATATTAATCTTTCAATCATTTTCCATTAAATACAATTATATTAAGGTGAGAATTGTTTGAATTAAATCAATCCCTATGTATTTGACATCCTAATTTACCACTATGTATATATGTTTTCAACAATCTTGCAGCGATAGCAATAGCGACGATGCAATATACTCCCTCAATCTCACAAGGATAGTTAAAAAATTTAAAAGTCATAAAATTAAGGAGACGTGCATTTAATAGTTTGTCTAATACATGAACCAATTATCAAATAATTAATTTAATGCATTTTACATAGATCAACCAATCACAATTCAAAATTTACAATTTTTAAACTTTTCATTAATTATTTTCACTATTTGTATAAAAAATTAATTATTTTAACTATAGTTTGAGACAAAAAATTCAGCCATTTTTTACCATCCTCGTGGGACGGAGGGAGTAATCGGCAATGGAAAAAGCATAAAGGTGGAAAATAACATGAGAAAGTGTTGGGTAAATGGTGAGACAAAGGCAAAATAATCAATGCATATTATGACAGTAAATCATGGCCCTTGATTGATAAGGGCTAGATATCCTATGATGAAAAATAAACATGGTCAAGTGACCATTAAATGGTTGCTAGGAAAAAAATGACCATAGAAAAGTTTCTCTTTTTTACTAATATTTGTAAGCTCACGAGAGAGAAAGGTGCAGGGGATGAAAAAGAAAGACAAAATGCATCTCTATTCCTTGCATAGGTCCAAACGTCCAATAATAATTTTTTTCCAAATTAAAAGCCACAATAATTTATTTTCCCCTGTAAAGCATTATAAGCACAAATGCACAATAGTAATTTGAAGAGAATGGCACCTATAATATTACACATCACCTTATTTTCGTACTATTTTTATCTCTTGAATTGCACACACTTATTTTTTTTAATGGTACTCGTACACACTTAAATTCTGCTGCCATATAGTATTTTTTTTAAAAGTATTTATCACATATATCCTTCATCTTTAAATATAAATATTTAGAATGGATTTTAACTTGAAATAAGAAAACTATTTAATGTTGTTAATGATTTTGGAAATAACAACATTTGATATTTTCTCCGATTTACAATATAAAAAAATTATGTACTCCCTCCGTTTCAGAACATTAGGCCTTTTAGCCTTTTTTTCTTATTTCATAACATTAGGCCTTTTACAATTCCAATACATAAACATGTTTTTCTTTCCAATTCTAACCTTTATTCAATCATTTCATTCTCTCCTCATTAATTCTACTTTTATCATCTCTCATCTTTAAATCACTATACATTAATTAATGGACACACTTACTAATAAACATTAAATACTACTACAATTTTCAATAAGGATTGAGAGGGGCACTTTGTACTTATACATAACACTTACAATAATTAACATTTGCCCAGGCCTAAAAGGCCTAATGTTCTGAAACGGATGCGGATGGAGTATTTCTTTGATTTAAGATATAAAAAAAATTAATGAATGTTATTAAATTTTGTTTCATTCTCGATGTTATTTTCTTAAAATATATCCATAAAAAAATATATTATGTGTTCTAAAATTTATTAAAAAACCTTTATTTTTTTAATCATTAATAAAGGTAATTTTAGTTTTTTTTTCCTCATATATTTAAGTAGGATATATGTTTATATTGAGAAGGGGTAGTATCTTTGTAAGTGAGGCAATGTACTATTTCTTGCCCAATCAATTCCCAAAATAAAAAAGCAACAAGAAGATGATTCACAATTTCTTCCCTGAAACATCAAACTTTACATTCAAAAAAAGAGGATTCACAATTTTCACTCACTAAACCTCTCTTCACTCTCACAATAAACACTAAACACTAAAAACCTACTCTTACTCTTTAACCATTTAAAGACTCTTTACCTTTTCAAAGATTCCAAAAGTAAATTACGCAAAATCAAACAGTCACAAATATTAATTATATTTGCTTTATGTGCTTTGAATTCAATTCAAGGCATTCCTCTATTCGCATAACCATTCACCAGCGCCAAAGCGTTACTCGTGAACTTCTTCACCGCCGAGACTTTATCACATACCTGCGTCTTCACCGGACAATCCTGCACATCTTGAAACCCGTCCGTACACGTCTCTTCGTCCGTAAGCGCCGCGCTCATCCACGTCTGGACGTTGCTCATCTGAAACAGAAACGATCCTCCGCCGGCCGCTCCGATCTGCCGCATCTGCTTAAGCGAGCCGCGGATTTCGTCCACGGCGTCGTCGAGGTTGCTGAAGCAGTCGTGGATGGCGGAGGCGGCGCGTGAGTCAGCGCTGTAGTCGGCCTCGCGCGTGAGGTTGGACACGTAGGAGGCGACGCGGTGGACCTTGGAGAGCGACACGGCGATTGCGACGCGCGCGAGTTGGCCGGGGTTCTGTTGGACTGCATTGGCGTAGCGAGAGAGGGAGGTGAAGCAGACGTCGGGGTAGAGCGTGGTGTTGCAGCTGCTGCGGATGAAGTCGGTGGAGTCGCCGCCGTAGCTTCCGGTGGGTGAGCCGTCGTCGTCGGCGGTTGTGGTGGCGAAGAGAATGGAGAATGCGATTGCGAAGAAGAAGAGGAGAGGCCGTTGGGTTCTCATGGTTATTGCTGTGTAGTGTTTGTTTTGGGAGTTGAGAAGAGAGTATGGTGAGAGAAAAAGAGAGGGAGGGGTTTTTATAGGAAAACATAGGAATTGGGTGGAATTACATTATGCCCCTTATTTTTCTGCATAATAACCAAACGCCATCAATCTTTCTACTACTACATTTTATTTATTGGATTGATAAAGAGAAATCAAATCTATGTCTATGGAAAAGTCTATATTCACTTCGATTATCTCTTCATTTCGGAAGGGATTAATGTTTGACGGTTGGGTACAGAAAATTTTTGGTTAAAAAAAAAAATCTCTATGTGAACACAACTAATAGAAAATAGTTAATATATTTCGATTTAATAGATTGCTAGCTAGGTTTATGATATATTTGATTTAATAAATTTACATTAACTACTAGTTGCTAAGATTACTTTGGTTTATAGAAAAGATTTGATTTTTCTTGATCACCAAATTTTAATTTACTCAAATATTTTCTCTTAATATTAATCAAACCATTCTATAATTTAAGGTAATCTTAAAAACAATATCTTATATTCTAGTTCATATTTACTAAGATTAACAACTACAAAAATTTATTATTCTTAGTAATAATCTTATTAAATATGAATAGAAATAGAAGATATTTTTTAAAGATTACTTATCGTCATTTGTAGGTTAATATATATTTTTCTTTTATATATAAAAAAAGTGTCATTTGAAAAAAGGACAATGAATAATAATACCTATATAAAATTTTGGCTTATTTATTTTTTTTAGCTCTTGAAAGTTAGAGGTATTTTGATTTTGGTCCCTGTAAGTTTTTTTGACATTGACTCAACCCTAATCGTTTTGAAATTTTGATTTTAGTACATGCTGTTAGGAAAAATCCATTAAGTGTTAATATGACTAACATAACGTCACATCAGCACACAAGTGTGCAAGTATGCAAGCTACCGGTAAGATGACATAGATGATCTGGACCCGCATGAGCAAAATGACCAATGCCCTACCCAAATGTGTTTGCGTATTGGACTTTGGCCCTTTTGCTCATGCGAGTCTGGATCATCCACGTCATTCTACTAGTCACACGCAATACTTGCACACGTGTATGCTGATGTTGCGTTCCGTCAGTCACATCAGCAATCTAACGGATTTTTCTAACGACAGAGATTAACACTTTGTTTGGTATGGATGATTTTTGGGGAAGAGAAAATGGGGGAAGAAAAAATGGGAAGAAAACTAACTTTTCCTTTGTTTGGTACAACAAAGAAAATGAGGAGAGGGAGAAAAATCAGTGGGACCCATCCAAAATTCTTTTCTCCCCTCATGAGGCAAGATTTTGGGAGGAAAACACACTACTATGTTTGAAAAGCCCAAATTACCCTTTTTCTTTCTACTACGTGGTGCTTTCCACTGCCCAACTGCTCCCAACACATTTCTACTTGTTTTTTTTTGCAATACTCTTAACTGTGTTTTTTTTAATTATTTATTATCTTCAACCTTAGTTTTTCAGTTATGTTTCTTAATTATTTTTTATCTTCAACCTTAAAAAATGATGCAATTTTTTTATATATATTTTTGAATCTAGAATTTTTATTATTTAAAAAATGATTGAAGTAAGAAAAAATATTTGGTTATGTTAAATAGAGAAAAAAAAAGAGAGAGAACAAATATTTATTTGTGCTATGTAAAACAAAGGGTATATTTGTCTTTCAACAAATTTATTGTTTTCTCTTTTCCCATTTTTTTCTCCAACCAAACAAAAGAAGAGAAAACTCAACTTTTTTCTCTCTCGCATTTCTTCTCATTTTCTCTCAAACCAAACAACCATAAAATCTACTCATTTTCTCACCATAATCTCTCTTCCCTATTTCTCTCTTCCTATTTTCTCTCTTCCTATTTTCTCTCCGGTAACCAAACAAAGCCTAAAACTAATTTTTCAAAACAAGGATTAGTCAATGTCAAAAAAACTTACAGGATCAAAACAAAAACACTTCATACTTTCAAAGACTAAATACAAAACAAAAATACTTCATACTTTCAAAGACTAAATACATAAATAAGCCAAAATACATTTCATTACTTTCCTTCTGGTTTCTCGGACACAAGAAACAAAATAATAGCAGGCATGTGTGTAAGTGCCACTGTTTGGTGTTGCCGTGGGGACGCTACGTACTTAAATAATAATAATGATAGATGATGAATAATAAATTAATAAATTTGGAGGTAATTAGTGGAAGCGACGAAACCAGCAAAGGTGTGCCTATTCTTGGCATTATTACTTCCTCCGGTCATATATATATATATATATATATATATATATATATATATATATATATATATATATGACACATTTTAGAAAGTTTTTTGTCATAATTATAAGTCACTTTATATTTTTTATGCATCATTTATTGATTTTTTTTCTTTTTTGCCCTTATTAAATGATTTGACTATCTATGTGTTTTTTGTTTTTCATTAATGAATGTGAGTTTTTCAAGAAAAGTTGAGGGGGTAAAATTGTAATGTTACAATATATTCTCATAGAATTCATAAAACCAACCACTTTCCTTGGTATATGTAATTTGGTTAAGTATGTACTATATTAAGGATTGGATGCACTAGCATGCAAGTGCCCACTTCAAATTTGCGGCTAGTGGAGGAATAACTCTACAAAATCAACCATCACTTTCCATTCCATGACGAAATCAACGGCTCGCTCTTGTTATAATTTCCCTAACATTCAAAACTTATCAAAATTTAGATGCCCCTTAATCGTGATTCTGTATTAGTAAATTAAAATTAAATTGAGAGTCCATAGTATGTGTTTTGTAGTGCTTTTTGTATGCCATTGTTCATTCTAATGGAAAGCATGGGAATCCTTCAAATGGAAAAGTTATAGTTTAGGTATTTTGTTTGTGAAGAAACTCATGTCTAAGGTGAGATTGAGTGTAAAGTTAGTTAGTAAGTAAATTTATATTCACCTTTAATTAGTTAAAGGAGATTATGATCTTACTATACTTACTTTAGGATTGGTAAATTAAACTCAAATTCATTTTCGTATGGTGTCGTGCACTATAACAACCTCAATGGGTGACAACCTAACAAGTAACAAAGCAACAAAAACTTAGCTCAGCCATATCAGTTGAAGGAAAGGGACGTATTTAATAGTGACTAAAGGGACCTAAAAGACTAATTTAAGAAAAAGAAAAAAATTAGTTTGTGGTGTCTGTGCAACAACATAAATTTAGAGTTATTTATGCACTTCTCCCTTATTTTAATTAGTTCAATCAATTGAACCATGATCATATTCTTGTGTTGGTTTATTCTCTAGCTAGTTCCATACTTAAAACATTGGTAGATAACCTTTTCTTAGGTCGGTTTGGGTAGCTAGAAGAAAAAAAAAATTGGGGTTACACAACTATAATGTTTATCACACTTACCCACTATGCCCCAAGCGTGAAACTTTTGCTCCACCTTTTCAACTCTATAGTGGCTTGCCTTCCCTTCCACTCTCAAATTATATTCAAATATTGTACTCATCTTATCCTATTTACAAGACCCAAATACCTTTATTAACTCAACACTTTTTAAAGTCTCAATAATAATTATGAGGGTAGTTTTGAAAATATATATCAAATTTTTATATTTCCAATGTCACTAACAAAGTTTAACTATCTTTCTTGATGAAAGAAAAAAAATCTAAAAAAGATCTTATAAATAGGACCGGAGAGAGTACATCTTGCCCTCTACACAAGCATAATCATTGTGTGTGCCCTGTGGGAGTCTACCATCCCCACAATCATAGTCTTAGCCCATACGGGGCTTTATTATGCATTGCTCTAAATCAATGGTGAACCATAGCTTAAACATAGTGGAAAAGGTCAACAATTTTACACTTAGGATTAAGAAATAACTAGTGTTGAACTATTAAAGTGAATTCATCAAGTTGGTAAAGCTTGAGGTAAATGATGTATATTTAGCCAGCTTATTTTCAGACCTACCTAGCTCTAGGGGAACATAAAAGGAAAAGCTCGAATTAGTTACTCAAAATTGCGATGCCCACCATTCAAGCAACCCTTTGCTCCAAATTTTAGTACATTTTTCAAGGACAATGTAAACCATTTTCGAAAAAGTGGCACGTTCCTTCATCGAGGCCATGTTTTAGCTTTTATAATCAATTATTCAACTTTGACTTTTTATAGAGGTTATACAACAAAAAAGTAGGTAGTATAGTAAATATGAACCTCATGATTTTGATTTGAAAGACACTGTCCCTTACTTAGGTGAATCTATATGACAATTACTCTTTACCAAATAACGGGCTCAACGGCGCAATTGACTCTTTTTTTTAATCCAAAAACGAAAGGAGAGGAGCAAAAGAACTTTCCAAAATAATGTGTACATATTTTTTTTTAACTCAATATTTACAAAAGATGAAAAATTTCTTCATAGTCTTCTAAGTAAGGAGTTAATTTTTGTTGTCATTGTCTACGTATTCTACGTAATCATATCCGCATAACGAAATTCTGTTATGGGTAGAAAGGAATTGAAGGAATAGTGAGTGAGATAAGAACTAAATTTTTATTGGTCTATAAATACCCACCACCTTACTGTATGGGAGCGAGACATGTAGTAAGTAGTTTAGAGAAACAGTTACGTGTGAATCTCTTAAAGCTTTGGGGTGACCCATCTTTCATATTATGGCATATGCACATCAACAATCGTTGTCAAAACAGCATGATCCCGGGCCAGTAAGACTATTTGAATAAGGAATAATTACGAAACTTCTCTGTTTAATGTTTATTAACTTTGTTAAGTGTGTGAATCCTAATGGGTGTTACTTGAATTATTCAAGCAATCTCTATTGGAGTAAGAGGTATGGAAAGAGCCTCTTATGAATCATGACAACTTAAAATTATTTTTTTTCAATCTAGTTCCCCAAATACTATTTAGGTACATCTGGATTCGACTTGGATCGTTTGCCTGACTATGACAGGTGATTAGGTGAGTCTCCGAACATGAATTTTCTGCATCCACAAGGAATCGAACCCGAGACCTTGCTTAAACGAGACCGAACTGCTTACCATTCATCCCAACCCATGTTTTATTCGTGACATATCACATTACCAAAGTGAATTGAGAACCTCTTGCATTGTTATCCCCTATATGTACTTACGTAAAGGAAAATAGTTGGCCATAAATATTGTGTTGGCTTATGAATATTACTCGTTATGTTCCTATTTATATGTCTTATTTTAAATACAATACATTTTTTTTTAAATAAATATAATCATTAAAATTAGATTTTCAATATATTAATTGTGTTTTTTCTCATTATACCTTTTTTCTTTCTATGATCATTCATTTTTCTTCACTATGTAAACCAAAATTTATTTAACTAGATTAAACATGGAAAATAACATTAATTTTTCTCCAATGCTAATTTTTCTCCACTGGCTCTTGCTATTGCGGTGAGTCTGATACCCCGGCAGCAGCGTTAGTGGCAGCAGAGAGGCTTTGGGCGACAGCAGCAACAATAGGGGCAACAATGATAGCAACAATGATAGCAGCAACAGTGATAACATGATTGTTAGTGTTGAAGGAAGAGGAAGGGCGAAAGTGGTTGGTGGCAAAGGTGGGAAAGCGTTGTCTTTTGGAGAAGCTCAATAGTCTCTTGCTGTGGAGGAGTTTGACTAAAAGTTCAGGGGTGCGGCAATGAATACTGTCTCAATTTCAAAGAAAATACTCCCTCCGTTTCACTTTAAGTGTCTTTTTGGATTTTTGCACATAGATTAAGAAAGTGTTGATTATGATGATTATTGTAAGTTTTATGTGTATTTTGTCAAAAATACCCCTATTTAATATTTTTATTTTGTCAATGCATAATTACTAGTATTACAAATTTCAAAACTAAAACAACATTAAATGTAAGGATAAATAAGGAAAAACAGTATTAAATGTTGCTTAGATTTGGTAGAAAGACACTTATTTTGAAACAAAATTTTGATGTTAAAAAGACATTTAAAGTGAAACGGAGGGAGTAATAATTATGGAGAGTTAAATTTTGGGTGTTTATAAATAAATTTATGCATATAATGTCAATGAGATTAAATGCTCAAATGGCTAAAGGCATTGTGATAAATGATAATTGACTAATCACTGGTTATCGAACCCGCGCTCCGTACTACACCCTGCTCCTGAGATCCACCACCACTGGTCTCTTGTGCTTGCTTTATACCGTATGTAATGAAGCTGGTTGTTGGGAAAGGGGTGAGGGGTGGGCAGTGATGCTCGACAGTCAGCGGTTGTCCAATTGACCGTTGCAAAACTGGTGTGGGATCTTGAGGGGGAAAAAACCAAGGAAATAGATTTGAAGTTTAACAGTTCAATAATGTAAAATTGGGATAAAAAACCATTAAAATTAGTAATTGAAAATGAACTAATGATTTAGATTAACAATAAGAGGAATGGTTGAGATTTAGTAACTTAGCATTGACTCAATGGAGGGATTAATTTCACCAATAGTAAGAGTTCAAGGGTAATCTGGAAAAAAAAAAATTTGTGGTGGCTATTTGTAAAAGACAACAAATTTTAAAAAAATTTACACTCCTTTCCTGAAAAATGAAAAAAAAAAAAAATACAACTATTTTGATAATATAACTTCATTCAGCCATCCTAAATGCAATACCACCTGCTATTTCCAGCAGAAAGGACATGTGATATGAAATTAGTTATGAAGCAGTTAGTCTATTCGAACTATGTTTCACCACATCCTTCTATAATCATTCATATTCCAAATAATGAATGAGACTTTGGAATAGAACTTGTACCATGCTTGACACTCTCCACCACAAATTCTGCCTAATTAATAGAGACTGCTACGTAAGTGGTGCAGGAACTCGCACTCATCTGTTCAGAAACCGTACCGCACATGAGGTAGCAAAATAAGCATAAGATACTGGTCATAATAATATATGTGGCTATGTGCAATGATGTAACGTCTATAAACTATCCAAGGTAAAATACTGAAATAGACTGATTTGCCTTCTATCTTTATTTGCTTGTCAACTTGGTCCTGTAATTTTTTTTTAAATTCTATTGGTCTCACGAGAATATGAGAATGTTGCAATAGATGAATGAGTACACTAAGTAAGATTGGATTAGGTAAAAGTGTCTTCCAGAAAAAGTTTGTGTTAAGCCTATTGTAGAAAAGATAATCGAATCCCGCCTTTAGATAGTTTGGGCATGAGTAGAGAAGACAATGGATGATATTCCATGCGCTAGGGGCAGAGAAAGGTCAAGAAAAATCATAGACGAAACAATTAAGAAGGTTATGGAGATAAATACTTTATCAATGAACATGATTTATTGTTGTTATTGTATTGGTCTTACGCGGCGGGATAAAAATATCTACAAAAATCCTGTATTATTTTTCTAAAACCGTACCATTAGAAATGAGTTTTAAGCTTTAAAACTAATAACTAGGATTAAAGTGACTGAAACCATAAAACAAAACAAAAAAAGTTACATAACCAAGTTGGTAAACACAAATAAAGATAGGATGAATTAATCTATTTTGCCAATACCCAATCAGTAAAACGAAATGCAAAATTCGCTGAGAAGTGATTGGGGAAAATGAGAAAGTCCCTCATTGAGCTGGATAGGAGACGCAGAAACATGTAGGGGGAAATAAGCTTATGATATCATATGCTAATTGCTAAATAACACCATAATTAATTTAAATTGATGAGCTAAAGCCTAAAATACAAGTCCTTGCAAGATCCAAGTCAGGACATAGGAACTGTGTAACCTTTTCCTTAGTAACATTAGGATTTTATGTCTAATATACAAGCAAGTTGAGATTTTATGCAAAAGTTATGCTGGTCTTGAACCAATAAAATAAAGATAAAAATGTGGGATCTTACATTTCCTCTAGAGCAAACAAGATCATGTTGTCCTAGGGTGATTCATGTGACATTTGCCTCCAGTAAAGGCTGAGTCATGCTTCCTGGATCCCTGGCAAAATAATCACAACTTTACTATGTATGTGTCTGACCAAATGGGTCGTTGGAACAATATGCTGTTTAAAAACTTAAAGCTCGATCATTTTCCATTCCTCATCATGCTGCTTTTTTACTTATGTTTTGCTTATGAAGTATACTTATACTGTTTCAAAGCCTTAGCAGATGTATTCAAAAAGAAAGAGAACAAATTTTCTTAAGAAATTTATGCTTTTAAATTGCGCAGAACTTGTCAGTTTGTAATAACATACTAATACAAACCTTAGCATCTTTAGCTGTATCCTCTTTCCCTTTTTTATACTTTGCAAGGTGGTGATGATACTCTTCAAGCTCTTTCTCCAACCTTTCAATGAACTGGCTTGTATGCTCAAGAGATTGCTCATACCTATATTTCTCCAAGGCCTGGAAATTTGAAGTTTTCATATTCCGTTAGAAACCATATGCTTCAGCTAAAAAAGGATAGAACCAATGTTATCTCGACAAAAATATATTCCATTCCAATGCAAAACTATGAATCAACAATTCAAAGTTTTAAATCATCATCCACTCCATCAAAGCAGAAAGCACTAATTTCCCACAAAACAAACTCAAGGGTTACTAAAACATGTTTTTCTAAATAAAAGTGCCTGACCGGAAAATGTAAAGTATAGCTTCATTTCACTAGCATCCATGAAGCCATCAAGGGGTTAGGGCTCCATGACATTGCACTTAGCTGCAATATGTTATAGCAGTCTGCAAACTTTTATAGCTAAACAGATTCATCAAACAAGGTAGATATTTAATAAAACAAGCATTAAGAATTACTGCTATAACTACAAAAGATGCAAATAGTTCCAATCAATCTAGTTTAAGCTTATCAAGAAAAGATTTGCTGCAATAACTTCAAAAAAAAAAAAATATAATTGAATAGTTTAGATCCTTGAATAATCTCAACCCTCTTGTATTGCAATAATGTCAACCAAGCTTAATACTTGATAACTGCCAATCCCAAGCATTATTGCTACAGTTTTAAAATACAAAGTAAAGAAAGAAAAAATGAATATTTAGTTCTGAGAGACAGGAAAAGATAGGAATAATCCAATTCCAAATACCATCTCATATTTATTACCAAAAACATTTTGCCAATAAATAACTAACATAAAGCTGCAATCACCTTTGCTTTTGATAATGTATCAGGAGGTGACATTACTTTTGGCTGTAAATAGTTCTTCCCACGGTAAAAAATGATGGAATTATTAGGCATGATGTCGATCACAATGCCTTTGCTCAGTCGAGCAAGCTCTTCAGCATATTCATGAACCTGCCCTGGTTTGCAAGGCTTGCAGATAACCTTTACTGTCTCATGATTCTTCCAATGAAGATGCATGTTTAATACCACCCCACCGAACACTCCTCGTCTCCCAACCGGAACATAATGTTTTTTTTTCTCACCAGTACGCTTCAGGTAATGCCTCTCCTCCTCAGTTAAAATTTCTGGATCAAATGTTTCTGGTGGAGGTTTTGGCACATCAAATTTCCTTAGCTTTTCAATTAACCATGTTTCCTTTCGCTTGGCCTGTACAATTATAAGTTAAAATAGAAGACCCGAAGTTAGAAAATGACAAAGGTTTATTTATGTTTTTGGTCCCTGAACTTAGGTGCTCTTTTGGAATTGGTCCTTCAACTTTTTTTTCGATGCTTAGAGTCCCTAAACTTTGCTCAAATTTTGAAAATGATCATTTCATCACTTAAGTGGTGATATGACCGAGGATATGCCACGTCACCTTCGCCACATCGATAAGTAACATGCCAGATGATGCCACGTGAATTTTTTAAATTAAAAAAAATTCAAATTTTTTAAAGAAAATTGAATCTTTTAATAAATTTTAAAAAAATTATTTTTTAATAAAAAAAATCATGTAGTGTCTCATGGTTGTACATAACACGTCACTCACCAATATTGTGAAAGTGACGTGACATATCGTTTGCTATATCATCACTTAAGTGATGAAAAGATCATTTCCAAAAATTAAACAAAGTTCAGGGACCCAAAGCATCGAAAAAAAAGTTTAAGGACCAATTCCAAAAGAGCACCAAAGTTCATGGACTAAAATGTTAAATAAGCCAATGACAAATTAAGGGTGACGGAATAGTGCAACTTTCCAGCCTATCTTAGCCATTATCTTATGTCTATACATCTGAGATTAACATACCAAGGTCAAATTAAAACACAAAGATATCTACGAGATATATATTCTGTGTATGTGATATTATACCAATTAGCAAGATGACAGAGAAACTTTACATTCAAAGTAATAATACCTTAATGAAAAATACAACGTCAAAAAAACCTTTCAAAATATAAAAAGATGGCCAACTATCGGAGGCATTTCAAATGCAAATCCATACGAAGCAACAGTGGTTATATTCATTGCCCATACAACAAAGAGAAGCGGCACCACTTTCAATTAGGGATTATCAAAACTGATGACTGTCCATAAGCATAGATGATAAAATCATAGAAGTAATTTATCAATAACAACAGTAAGGGACCTGAAGCGAAGTGCAAGCAACCATTATAGGAAATGAAGCTTTAAACTAAAAATCACAGTAACAAAGATAACCAACCTTCTCGAGCTTATATCTAATTCTAACTTCTGGATTTGGAGAATTCATCTTCTTTTTGGCCTTCAAACGATAGAATCTGAGCTCATTCACTTTAGCCTGTCTAGACATTACTTTCTTCTTCTGGCTCTTCGAAGTGGAATTAATATCATCAGGCTTACCCAGAGAGAACCTTACAACATCAGTATCAGTCTTCAGCTCAACTGATGCATTACTTATGTATCTGGCATGTAGCCAGTTTCTCAAAATACTCTGGCTTCCAAAGATATTTGATCTCTGCATTTGAAGTAAAGCTGACGAAGATACAGAGGGTGCTCTTGAATGATGCCTTGCTGTACTGTAACTTCTTGAATGTATGCACTTATGAGGAGTAAAAGGCCGGCAATATGAAGGTGCAGTACGAAATGATGCAATAGTTGCAACATCTTCAACTCGATAGCATAACCAGAATACGCTATCCCTGCATAGCCAAAATATAAGTCAGTATTCAGGTGTCAGGAGATCTATAAAATGTGCAGGAAGTCAGGAACTAGGACACGTACCATTAACAACAATCTCAATTCTCAAAAAAGAGAAGCAAGTAAATTAAATTAGCTGGCACAGTAGGCAGAAGACAGTATTTTACTACTTTAACCAACATCTAGAAAGGACAATTTCCAATTCCCATTGAAGATAATGGATATGCAAACCTCTTCTACTGTTTGATAAGATGCATGTTTATCTGTTAATATAACTTAAAAAGGTCAAAGCCCCCAATAGCTAAAGGCAATGCATGAGCATTTGGTCATACCTTTCATAAAGTATATAGTTGTTGTGTGATTTACATTATAACCATCTTTAACACTTGGATTATTGAAGCATGTTGACAAGATATGAAGCTGATTCAGGAGCAGCCCTAATAAATACAAGCAAATATAAGAAGCAAGAGTTGTTTTCTCATTTTCACTCACTTGGCAGGCAAGCAGGCAGACAATGCAAAGATAAAACCAACAAATAATTACTGAACAAATGAACAGACACAAACAGATACAGAAGCCAATACGAATCACAAAAGAAAAAAAAAAACTTTATTTAAGTGAGAAGATGAACCTAATAATTGAGCAGGAAAATTGCAGCCTTGCTCCTCTAACTGAAGCTGCAGAAAACATAAAAGCCCGAAATCTAGCTGAAAAATCAAAAAAGGAAACGGATAAGAAATAAAGAGAAAGATAGGAAGGGGTGAATTTTCGAGTTTATTTATGCACATGGAGGGCGGAAACTAACACCCTACCTTTTGTTAATAATGTGAATTACAGTAGACTGAATATATTTCATTAAGCCCGTAACATAAATATACAGCAGCAGCAACAACAACAACAACGGTTATAATATAGTATTGACAAGTTATAATATTGACAAGTTTGTATATAGTATTATAAGACTTAATTATGAACATTTATAAATTGGGAGATCATATTGGAAATGGATTGCGATACCAGATAAACTTTACCTGCAACCTCTGGGATTCAAATCCTATAGTTGCCGGTTGCCACTCTAGAAAAAGCTTTGGCCCAAGGTTAGTATCATGGTTATGTCTGCGGGAACACAGACCAAAGGCCAAAAAAATATATGAGCTTGTGGAAATAGAATGCATCAAAATTCTACCCAAATACTCGGAACGCAAGCCACAACACTAATCTGAAGCTAATCATTCAACATATAAATGCTAAGAAACCCTTGACTCTAAGAAATGGAAGGACTAACAAAGTCACTGGTGAAGTGCATGCTGCTCTTTTATTATGGAGAAATGGAAGGACTAACATGAACATTTTTATATCAAATGGAAAGACTAGTCACTAGGATTCAAACATGAAACATGATTATTGTTCATATTAGTGTATAGTCACGGAGATGTAGAATCAAAACACAAATAGAGCAAAATCATTCCATTCAGGACTTTCTTCGAACAGATTATAGTCATACTCATTGTCAATAGTCAATACAATCCAATTAAGTAGAATATCCAAACATAAAGCAAATGTTGTTCACGGTAGTAACCAAATGATAGAATCAAGCTAATCACTAATCCAAACAAAGACACGATTTTAAATTACCGTTTGAACCCTCCCGATACTCTGACTGAATTAATGTTCTCTCACTTCTTCTCAGTTCTTACTTCCCTTTGCCAAGTTTCATTTGTTTTTTCAGGCAAATGCTTTCACAGTTTCACGTTCTGTTTTTGGGCCGGAAAAAAATAATCTACATTGGATTTTGATTCGAGGTTTTTTTTTTCCCCTGTTTTTGTTAGAAGTACTTCTCCATTTCTATTTATTTGTCATATTTCAAACAAAACACGTCCATTAAGAAATCCAATCATTACTTAAATTTCCAATGCATTAATTATGTTTTTTCCTACTATACCTTCTCTCTCTATAATCATTAATTTTTCTCCACTACTTACATAAACCAAGACATATTAAATAGGGACAAACATGGAAAATAACATTTATTACACTCTTGAAATCCTCAATACGACAGATAAAAAGAAACAAAAAATCTCTTTAAAAAACGACAGATAAAAAGGAAAGGAGGGAGTAGTAGATTTTTAGTAGTTTAAAAAATTCAATGTGATATTTAAATGGCTTAATTACGTCAGAAGTCTTTGAAGTTGGGGATATTTTTGTCGGATACCTTTATTTTTCTTTTTTTAATATTTGACCCCCGAAGTTACTTCTGAGTTTGTCATACACTCCTACTACCAATTTTGGCTAATTTCGATGACATGTAACATCGGAATCTTGTGAGACGTAGGAGGTTAAGCACGAAGTACAGCGTGGGCGAAGATATTATTTTTTTTAATTAAAAACCTAAAAAACTTAATATTTTTATATTTTTAGTTAAATATAAAAAGATTGAAGAGAGA
This sequence comes from Crotalaria pallida, assembly GCA_037953625.1. Lineage (NCBI taxonomy): Eukaryota > Viridiplantae > Streptophyta > Magnoliopsida > Fabales > Fabaceae > Crotalaria > Crotalaria pallida. Next base: position 98,490,381 of record CM075655.1, read on the forward strand.
GGTTATTTTCGTCCGTGTGACATCACGCGGCACCACATGACAAACTAAACTACCTACATCTAATCATTATGATATTACAATGTCAAAAAATTTGTCTAGAATTGATAATAAGAATATATGACAAACCCAGAAGTAATTTCGGAAAGTCAAACATCGAAAAAAAAGAATAAAACTATCCAATAAAATTACCCAAACTTCAAGAACTTGTGACATAATTAATCTATTTAAATTATCAAACATGTTTCGGTATGATAAATGACTAAATATTTTAAGTACGATAGTATTAGATATTTATTTTTTGTACTAGTATGTAAAGAAAATTTTATCTTAAAGATAAAATTCATTCAATAATTTTTTTGTGTACACAAAGGGTATCCCCCAGCAGGAAGACTAATCCCCTCCGAGGTATAGAGATTACCGAAGTGGGTTGTGCCTCTACCAACGGCAGGGGATCGAACCCCTGACATAGGAACTCACCTATCTAACAACTATGCTGGGCTTTGTTGGTAATTCATGCAATAATTTTTATGTTAAAAAAAGGTGAAGGCTAAATTACACCTGATTTTGTTTTGGTGGATACACGCATCATCTTTATCTACCTGTCATAACAGGTATAGCAGGTTATTCATCATTTATTATTGTAATCTTTTATTTTTTTTTGAAATGATAATTCATTATTCATTATTGTAATCTTTAAAGATTTTAGGAGCTTTTACTTTTTTTTAATTGTTAAATTATTTTTTAACTTACATCATAAATTTAAAAAATAATTAATGAAATTGGGATTTATGATTTTTTAAAAATAAGTAATTATAAAAAAACTTATAACATAAATAATAAAAAAATATAATATGAGAAAGAAGATTTTTAAGTTGACACAAATTAACATAGTATTGTAAAAAAAATACCCCTTATGTGTTTTGTAGAAATATGTAAATTATAAAAATTTATGATTTTTTTAAAAATAAATAATTACAAAAAAAAAACAAATAACATAGATTATGAAAAAACATTATAATATAAGAAAGGTGATTTTTCAGTTGGAACAAATTAACGTAATATAACATATTATTGTAAACGAAAATACTCTTATATGTTTTGTAAAACTATGTTAATTATAAAAATTAATAATTTTTAAAAAATAAATAATTATTAAAAAAACTTATAGCATGGATAATTAAAAATGTAATATGCAAAAGGTGATTTTTCAGTTTGAATAAATTAACATAGTATAACGTATTATTATAGACAAAAATGTCCTTATGTAATTTGTATAAATATGTTAATTATAAAAATTTATGATTTTATAAAAATAAATAATTATAAAAAAACTTATATCATAGATAATTAAAAAATGTAATATGAGAAAAGTGATTTTTCAGTTGGAACAAATCAACATATTATAACATTTTTTTACAAAAATACCTTTGTAGAAATATATTTACCCATTAATAACATTATTCATAAATAATGATATTCAAATATTAAAGTTAATTAAGAAAATTTTAATGCATTGAAAAATTGTATGTTGTAGATTGACGATCAGATTTAACAATTATGATTTTGGATAGGGTTGACAATAAAACCCATATCCACGAGTACCCAACGAAATCGATCCGATTTTGATGGGAAAAATCTGCTCTAATTGGGTTTGGAGAAAACCGAAACTAAAATTTGCTTTAAAAAAATGATGGTGAAGCTAGTCTGGGATTGTAAGTACTTGCCCCGCCCCCGCTCCCAAACTCACACTAATATAAAAATTAAATAATTTTCATTGTAATAATAGTTAAACGGTGAAGTCAAAGTAACATATTCGACAAAAACCATGATTTAATTCGCAATATTTTATATATTTTTAAAAATTGACATTTATTATTATTATGTTTTATTTGAATTGTTATGTATGTTATATATGATTTTTGTTTAATACAATAAAATATAATTTTAAAAAAATAATTGGATGGATTACCTGCTGGTTTCCTCGAACTCGATGGGATGTGTTTGGGTTTCACCATTCATACCCACCCAAATCAGCCTTGCTCTTAATGGGTGCGGCGTTGGTATTGGCAAAACCCGCCCCAAACCTTACCCGTTGGCATGCCTAATTTTGAAATGTTGAGTTTTCACATAAGTTCACATTAGGGATCATGGTCTATCAAATTAACATGTCATGTGAATAATACATGGATCGTCATTTAAGTGCGTGTTTGATACAGCTGAAAAAATATATTATGATTATTTTCTTCTGTAAGTATAATCTATTAAGCTTATAACTTGTTAAAATTATAATTTGTTTATATTTAAATATGTTAGCTGAAAATGAATTTAAGCTGATCTATTTTATTTGTATAGCGTAAAGAAGATTATTTTTTCGAGCAAATTAAAAAAAAAGGTATGAAGTTAGTTATTGCTGTTCGAGTAATAAGGCTAAAATAGAAAAATTACACATGTATCAAAAAATAATCTTATAAAAAATAATCTACAGAATCTGTGAAGTAGATGTCGAATTTTGATTATTTTTTCAAGAACATATATATTCTAAAGTTACTTTTTCTAAAATTACTTTTTTAGTGTAGATTTAATAATCCAATACACTGAAAATAAAAAAATAAATATTACGACACACAATGGCAAAATAACCTTAGTATAGGTAAATTATTTAATTTACACCTTTAAAAGTCATGATAATCCTAGTTAATTGATTTACATTCCTTACGTTAGAGATATTTCAATAAAAAAAATTAATCGATTTACACTTTCATAAATTAATATTTCAGATATAATTTAGTGAAATTAGAATTTATGATTTTTTTTAAAAATAAATCATTTTAAAAACTTATAGCATAGATGATAATTAAAAAAAATAATATATAGATATTTTTATTTATTACTTATTAATAAAAAATCTTTAAATACAAACAATATATAAGTTCATTAACGAGGTTTATATTTAGAAATTCATTAAGTTGATACATATTACTTACACAATAGGTTACATGTAATCCCAATAATAAAATTAACACATGATGTACTCAAACACCAAATATATTTGATGTTTTTTTAGCCAAAACCCTAAAAAAATTAATCTTTTGACTATCAATCATATACTGTAGCACTTTTCGTGAAAACAAATCATTTACTTTTTGTTAAAAAAGGTACAACATGTACTCTGTATTATAATAGCTGTTGATTCTAAAGTTTTTCCTGCCAAACGTATTTTTATTAAAAAAAAAAAAATGAGTATGGCATGTATTAATTTAAAAAGTTATCCGATGCGTTTACTAAAAAAAAATATCAAATGCTTTTTTTTTCTTGTAAATTTGCTAAATCTCAATCTTAAAACCCTAGTTAAAAATTGACAAAAATACTAAAATGAAAAATGATAAAAATACTAAAATAATATCGCAAGACTAAATTTTTATCTCTCGATATTTGGTTTTTTAACTGCATAAATTTTTCCTTTTAGTCCCACACTACGAAATGGAAGAAGTGATACTAATTAATAATTATTCTGGCGAATAAAACAAGGAAATAACTTCAATTTAACAATTCTTAAAAGGTTTATTAAACAAGAGTAAGAATTTGTTGATACACTGTGTTATAGAGACTACTACAACTTCAAATAATTTTTTTATTGTATATGAAATTAATCAATATAACAATTAAATTATATGATATTATCAAAATATCATATATAAATACTTTTCCTTTGTAACAAAAAAAAATATCATAAATACTAAATATTAGATTATTTAAAGATTTATGGTATGCAAGTTAATAATATTGGATATTTACTTCATATTTGTGTCAAAATAGATTGGTGAGATGAAGCATCGACTATTTTTGTAGGCTTATATACCAAAATGGTTCATGTAAATATTGATCACTCTAAAATTGGTCCATGTAAAAAAAATTGATTTTGTTCTCTGCTTGGTTCATCCTGTTAAATATCTATGGAAAACGCCGAAAACATAATATATTACATTCTATGACCAATTAAAGATTATATTATTGCATTAATTTTCAAGGCTGAAAAGACAACTTCCATTATATAAGATAACCAATTTAGAAACCATGATAGTCGAGGGATCAAAACTTATCAAATCTAATAACAGAGAGACCAAAACAGACTACCAACATAATTATGGGGACCAAAATTTTACAAGAGGGATCAAAACCAAAACGTTTTGTAAATGCAGGGACAAAAAAAAAATTTATTTGCGGAGACCAATTTCAAAATAGTCATTATTTACGAGGACCATTTTGGTATTTAAGCCTTTTTTTTAATATTCAATGAAAATTTGTAGGCTCGATCTACTTTATTAGAACTTTGAATTCAACGGTTGAATTGATTAATTTATTTTTTTGGTGTACACCAACCAGTACCCGGATCTGATTTACCCAGAATCCAACTCATCCGGTCCGACCTAACTGAGCTCGCACTAAGCGGTAGGGATCTCCCAACGAAGGTTGCTCCATACACAAGGCAAAAAACATTCTTAAATATTTGGGAAGGAGTGACAATATTAAGAAAACATATGAGATATATACAACTTCATAAAACATAAGATATTAAAACCATAATTCCTAAAGATAAATAATTTAAGTATATAAAAAAAAGTATAAAATGAACCAAAAAAGAGAGAGAAAGAATTTTAAATAAAAAAAAAGAAACACTAGTACAAAATATACATTTTAGACCAATTAATTAAGACCCCTATAGTTAATAAATCATTTATAGAATTTTTTTTATGTAATGTAATTTGTAAATAAATTACCATTAATCGAGCTAACGAACTAAACTATCTTAAACTTACGAACCGATTTCAAACAAAAGAATAGTTCGGATCGAACTCTAATCGAGCTTCGAACTGAACTATTTCTTAACAAATTGAACTAAACTAAATCTGATTGGTTCAATTCGACATGTTTCCAACCTAGTTACTTCACTACCAACTGTTGCATACATGCCATTATAGTTTCTTTATATGGTTCTTATATATAATATAGCCACAAGTGATCTAATAGGTGAACCCAAATCAATCCATTGAGTGTTACGCATTGATAACAACAATTTATAGGATGTTTAATGGAAATAAACACCAACTCGAGATTGAGAATCAAACTAATTAGATAGGCAATGTGATCTAACTCGAGAAAATTGTTGCGAGTTTTTAAGCTTTTAAGTTTCTAAGTCATACATGGTTTGATGATGGAGGAACTCACAAGTCCAGCTTGCCCATATAGTATAAAAGTCTAGATGTTCAACACATTACTTAAGCTTGATCCTTCTTCGATATAAAGCTAATGGAGCCTCATATCAAACCACCAGCATAGGATCGTATAAGATGCTTACGTAATGAAGCAAGGTAGGAAAGGATCTTTCTTTTTTATGATTGTCAAAGTATTATGGTCCCTTGAAGCTTTGCATGTAACATGCAACTATGTATGATATGACCTATAGTCGACAAATTTGAAAAAATTATTAGTTTATTTAGGATCAATAGTCATTGACCCATCTAAACTAATAATTTCTCACAAATTTACATTAATCCAATTCGAATTTGGGCCTAATTTAGTTGATCCAAAGAAACTCGTGTGTTATTCCGACTAAAAGAGCACTTCTTCGAGCCATGTAAAAAATCAATTCTTTATCATAATCCAACAAATTTTTTCATGGTCATTAATTTCATCCAACCAAATTTTAGATAATTATATAACAATTCATTACTACAGTAATAAATTAATGTCATTCAACAAAATCATGTTATTACCACGTCAAATATCCAATAATCAAAATTAAATAATTTATCATCCAATCATCTATTTATCAATGAATTATTAGTGAATTATAATCTAAATTTTAATTGTATCGTAGAATTTTTTTTCCCGATCCCCGAAGGAAGTAGGGATGACAATGGGTCCGGGTGGGTCCAGGTAATGGGGTACCCGGACCCGGACCCGTTCTTCAATTACTGGACCCGGACCCACCCGGACCCGCCCGGGTACCCGTTGCATAATGGGTAGACGGGTCTTCGGGTACCCAGACGGGTTTTGCGGGTACCCATTGACAATTTTTTTTAAAGAAAAAATTATTTTTTCAATTAATTTCTATGTTTTTTTTATATACCGAGGGATCCTTAATACATTATTACACACTCTACTTAATATTAATCCCTACCACCATTAAACACTCGTATACATCAATAGAATTCTCTTGTTAAACACAAACATACTAAATTATATATATATATATATATATATATATATATATATATAATGCATATATGCAAATATAAACGGGTCCGGGTACCCACGGGTCTGAATATCTCAGGTCCGGATCCAGACCCGTTCAAAGCGGGTACCCAAACGGATCCATTCTTTGGATCCACAGGTCTATTTTTTGGACCCGGACCCGGACCCATTGCGGGTATTACCAGCGGATACCCGCGGGTCCGGGTCCAATTGCCATCCATAGAAGGAAGCAACTCGAGCCCCATTCATATACTGTAATTATAATCTATTGAAAAAAGCTTTTTAAATACATTAGGTCACCCATTCATCCAAGCAGCTCGTGCTAACTCATTTTGGCAAGTCCAGTTACAATTTCCACTAAAATTGCTCTAAAATAAGTTCTTCCCGTTTCATATGTAATGCTGTTTTAACATTTGTATTTATTTCATAAGTTTTGTTATTTTATGAACCTAATACATAATTAATGTTATTTTTTCAAACACACTCCTATTTATTACACTCACTTTTTCACTTTTATTATCTTTCTCTCTCTTCAATAATGATTATATAAGAATATTACTCCATCCGATCCTATATATAGGACATATTCTAGAAGCAATCTTTGGTCATATATAAGACATTTTGTATTTTCTATGCATCATTTATTGTCTTTTCTGTTTTTTGCCCTTATTAATTGCATGTGTTTTTTGTTGTTCATTAATGAGTGTGAATTTTTCAAGAAAAGTTGAAAGGGTAAAATTGTAATGTTACAATATATTCTCATAGAATTCATAAAACTAACTACTTTTCTTGGTCCGAAAAATATGGTTAAGTATATCCTATATATAAGACCAAAGGAAGTATAATCAAAATACAACAAATCCTTACTTCAATTAACATTTCTTTTAAATTCGTGCAACTTAAAACACAATTCATGAAACAGATGGAGTAACGATTGAAGCACCCAACATCAACTCACATGCTTCCCTAATCCCTCTTCCCCATACAGTCAAACCATCTGACGCCTCACAATCATTCCCCCGTTCCCATCATATTAGCTGCGGCAACCTACATCCTCTCTTACAATGCTCCCTATCCCTTGTAGGACCCACATCCCCCTCCCATACCACGTGTTCCCCACCAATTTGCGGTGCCCATCACATGCCTCTCCTTATCCCCTATTCCCAAACTTTGACCATGTCACAACTCACAAGTAGTGGTAATCTCATTTCTCACCCCATAGCCCATAGTTATAACGTTTACCCGAACCCGGTTCAACCAAACCGGTCTTCCACACTGCATCGGGCACCGAAAACAAACCCGTTTTCCTCTCCCCACGTGGCAACTCCCCATTGGACATGGCTCTGGAATCCAAGGGCGCTTTCTCGTTTATTTAACAACCTCGACGGTTACGCCTTTCATCCTTCACATTTCACACTTATACAGCGGCACCAGAGAGCGAGTGACTGAGAGAGAAGAGATAAAAATGGCGCGAAATGCTTTCTTTTCCGTTCCCGCATTTCTCATCCTCGCGGTGCTGCTCCTCGTTCTCCGGCCAATCGCCGCCGGACATGACTACCAAGACGCCCTCCGCAAGAGCATCCTCTTCTTCGAAGGCCAGCGCTCCGGGAAGCTCCCACCTGACCAGCGCCTCCGTTGGCGCCGCGACTCCGCCTTGCACGACGGCTCCACCGCCGGGGTAAGTATCTTCGCTTTCTCAGCCCTCACATTTCTGCATGCAGCACTTTTCATAACCTGCATTGTGTTTATTAACACTTTTCAGGTCGATTTGACCGGTGGTTACTACGACGCCGGCGATAACATCAAGTTCGGTTTCCCTATGGCGTTCACGACGACGATGCTATCGTGGAGCGTGATCGACTTCGGGAAAACCATGGGACCCGAGCTCGGGAACGCGTTGAAGGCGGTGCGGTGGGGAACAGATTATCTTTTAAAAGCGACTTCGAAGATAGGGAACGGCGTCGTTTTCGTTCAAGTTGGCGACCCTCTCTCAGACCATAACTGCTGGGAGAGACCGGAGGACATGGATACGCTGCGCACCGTTTTTAAAATCGATGGGTCCCACCCTGGCTCTGACGTGGCAGGTGAATCCGCCGCTGCACTCGCCGCTGCTTCCATCGTGTTCAGATCACGTGACCCCTCTTACTCTTCGTTGCTCCTCAACCGAGCCGTTACGGTCCGTCACTTTCATATTGCACTCTCTCTTTTTCTCTCTTTCTTTTTTAACCTTTACCTTTTGACTGTGGTAAGTTTGAAAAGTGGCCTGTGAAAAAGAACGAGAAAATAGAAATTAAAGCACCCCATGACTTTCACTAGAGACATGAAACACTTTAATCGGAAAAGTAAACCGCTTTTATTTACGATTTTTTTTAACCAAGAGTAAGATAAAAGAAAGAAGGTTTACATTAAAAAAAAATTAATATAGCGAACATTTTTTTATTAGGAACTTTTTTATTTATTTTATTTTACTTTTGAGTGTGTTTGTGTGTAAATTTTGTTTTGGAGTAGCATTCGTGTTGATAGTGTGTTAGGTAAAGTGATGGTACTAGGAGTGGTATAAAGTTTCCGTTAAAATATCGCGAGAAAATGACCGTTGGTTACTACGGGGTGGTGCAGGTGTTTCAGTTTGCTGACAGGCATCGTGGTGCATACAGTAACAGCCTGCGCCGTGCAGTGTGCCCATTTTATTGCGACAACAATGGTTATCAGGTAAGCATTCACATCTAACCATATACTCTGAGGAGCAATGGACCAATCGACTTGATACATCAAATTTTTCTTCATCCATAACTGTTGTTGATAGTTTTCATAAATGCAGCTTAATGTTTTTACAATCATTAAACAATTAATCAATAAAACAATAAATTCATAAATTGTTGCATCTCTCACCATCATCTATGTTTAATCTATATACTATTTAATGCAGTGAACAATTTTTAAGCCATTTACAACATTAAACAAGTTCCATTTCATATTTTAATACAATTTTATTTATTTTTTCTTATAAAAACTTAGATCGCAATGATTAGATGTAAGGGTAATTTTGGAAAAAAAATTACCACTTTCGTCCCTAATTAGAAGGTCCTCTTGGGAGATTTCACGTCTATTAAGAAAGTGGAATAATTTAGTTAATTGTATTGGAAATGTGAACTTTTGATATGTATTTTCAAAATTACCCCTATTAATATTATTGGGAATCTAAAAAGTGTTAAATAAATAGGGGTTTTTGTGGAAAAAAATAATTAATGCTCATTGCAAATTGATAAAGAGTCTTATAAATAGGAACAAAATAAAAGTGTTAAGAGGGCTTTATAATTAGGGACGAAGGGAGTACAAGAGAATCTTATTTAGGACCAAATCTTTTTCCCATGAGGCTTATAATTAGGGACAGAGGAGTACTGTTTTTTGACCAATGCCTTTCATACATAGGGTGAAACTCTGTATATTTTTTGTCTGCTCGGAGCCATTTAGATGTCTTAAAAATTGTTAGTACTAACTTTAAAAGGTCAAGTGTCCAAAACGAAATCTCTGGATCAGTATAATCTTTGGAGTAAGATTCAAAGTTAAATTTATTGAGAAGTAACTTTGGAGATGTTGATGTTACTTGTTAGGACGAGCTGCTGTGGGCAGCAGCGTGGTTGCACAAGGCCTCGCGTAAGCGTCAGTACAGAGAATACATTGTGAGGAACGAGGTGGTGCTGAGAGCAGGGGACACCATTAATGAGTTCGGTTGGGACAACAAGCATGCAGGGATCAATGTCCTTCTTTCCAAGGTACTAGTAGTTACACTAACACCACATACCCCTTTTATTATCACTGCGGTACTTTTGGTTTTCATTTTCATTCTAACTTTATGTTTATGTCTAATTGGAGGCTTTTAATGTGGTTACGTATAGATAGGGCACCAAACATAGTTCCGAATGTTCACTTACTATAGTAGGTAAAAATTGGTTTAATAAAAAAATTATACCATTTAAAGAACTAAAAGGCAAAAAGCACTGAACTGATTTAATTACTACGGAGTATCAAAGAACATAACTTCTTTCAAGCTGAAAAACACCTTACATCCAATTTTATCAACACCAATGGAGGTGGTTGTCTTCGTGATTTTTGCGAGCACTCAATCGCCCTACCCCTAGTCAATGGCTTCTTTGCCTCCTCCAAGATCGCGACTAACATCCTTGCCATTCACTACGCATGCCACCACCACTAACGTATTCAGGACCATAAGTAGCCGGATCCGTGATGCCACACTTCAACTGCGTTTCTTTTTGAACCAAAAACAGATCTGGTTGTTTGGACGTTTTCAAGTTTTTTCAGTTCAGTATTTTAGTTTTATGATTCCTTACTATTAAAAAATTACGAGTATATTTTTGGGTTCCATTAAAATCTGAAACCGGGTATTTCGTAGTTTTATTTTTCCTTTTATTTTTTTTCGAGTGATGTTTATAGTTGGAATGGGATTTCTCGTGGTTTGCAGTTAATTATGTTGCCTGCAATTATAGTGAAAGATGAAAAATCCAGTGGCTTTTAGTGATATGGAAAATTGCAAAGAACTTCTTATTTCATGTGAGGCTTGTGAAAGAATTGGTATTGCAAAAACATTAAATTAATTTTAAATTTACTAATCAATTTTATATTTAATAATTCAAAGTAATAAGTTTTTTAAAGCACATAACTAAAACTTTAAAGTTTAAGCCAGTGTATGTGTTTTCTAAAAAAGAAAAATTTCTTTATGTCAATCCTTAAGATTAATAATGAAAGTATTTTATAAAAAATTATTTATTCCAGAAATTAAAAAATTTATATTTGATTATTCAAAAAAAAATTTATTTTTAGGTTTTTATTTTAAACCCTTGAGGCTGAGATATGGAAACCTTAAAAAAATAGTATATGTAAGAGTTTTTCTATGTCTAATATTTATCAATCACTTATATATAAGATGGTTTTTCATTGAAAAAAATTACCACCACCCGTAGAACATATAATGTGCTCACTCAACTTTTAGGCATGTACAATACACAAGACAATAACCGGATGTGCAGTTCACATGTGACAACAAAATAACCGTTGATTATACTTTCATGCAAAATCAATGGTTTAGAAGTTTGGCATCATTGGTAGTGCCGTATTTCTTGGCACCACGTCAATTGTTAACTGTCTAATTGTGCACTTATCTGGTTTAAGTAGTAGGAGTATTAAATTCAACTGCTCCTCCATTTTAATGTAGTATTATTACTACTATATTTGGGTGTGCTTATCAAAATGCTTTTGTCTTTTTTGCGTTGTTTTTGTTCTTCTTGTCTTGCGTCCCCATGTGGGGGCGCAGTGTGACACTGCTCATTCATTCAATCTAGTTGCAGAATATAGAGGCAAAAGTTCTTTTTTTTTTGGTAAACATATAGAGGTAAAAGTTCTGTACATCACGTGGTGTGTGGAATGTGATTTACTTTTTGCCTACGTGGGAGTCATCCCCATTGGTCCCTTCCCCGTCTGAACACATCATATTATTAATCATTGATCATCACCAGCACAATAGAGAATTACACATGAATTATGTATTACTGTATTTGCGTAATATACTTATTAAAATTATTCACGAGGTTAGAGATTATATGTACTTGTGTACGAGCTATATTAGATTCAAACATTTAGTCCATCTAATTTATTATTTGTTATTTAACGTGATCTTGCAATTTTAAAATATGGAAATTTCAATGTTGCTCCGGTTTTTCATACACTGGGCAGCTTTTTTTTTTAATTTTTAATTTTTTTCTAAACCAGATTTATTCAGAATTATATTTTTTTTTAATACAGATTTCTAACGCAAATTTATTAAAATATGTCAATTTTTAATGCAGATTTACTCAATATAATTTTGTTACCTGTGTAAAAAAAACAAATAATAAAAAAAATTTAAATCCAAATAATAAAAAAAAAAGACATATCAGTAAAATAGAAAACTCAAAACATATTTTTAATTTAGTGGATTTAAAAAAAATAAAATAAAAATTAAATTTGGCCTAGTCTTATTGGTAGGTCATATAAGGAATCTATGTCCACAAGCTTGTGTGCCTATGTATGGTACAACTGGATAGAGAATATGAATACAGATTTTATTTAAGAAAAGCTTTATCCGTTTATTCATGAGTGTACAAAAAGTCAAGATAGCAATGAGAAAATGGGTGTGATATGCAGATGATTGCACATGATCTGAATTGCATTTTTTGAGTGTAATGTGGGCACCATTTTTTTTGTTGCTATACAAGCTGGACAGTGGACATTCCCTTAATAATTATTGGAACCTGGATCTAAATCATGCCACTGGGTTTATTGAAGAAATTGACATATCTAAGGGCAAATTGGTCTTTAAATTAAGTAGGACTAGAATTTTGGTAGTGCACTATGTCCTGTCTCTTCGATTAGAACCAATTTGGGGTGCCAAATTATGTGCCTACCAAATTGTAAAACCATTTGGAACAAGAAAGTCTTTCCCCTTAATCATTCTCTTCCTTTTAGATCAAGCAAATGGTTTGGTCCCAGCACTGCTCCATGCATGTGCCCCATACTATCATAGGTGCCATGGCCTAAGGTCCATGAAAAACATTTGATCAAAATTATTTTATTTAATGTCTAATTTTATTTTATACTTAATTTTATTATATATATATATATATATATATTTTGCTTTATCGGTTATTTTCTCACCTTATTATTCGTGAAAGACTAATTCATCGATGTAGTAAATCGAACCTGATTCTTCTTGGAATCGTAGTTTGCCTCTATTATTATGCCAACACCCTTGTTGCTGTCTTATTATGCTACTAATTGTTATGATGACTGTATTTTGAATATTGGATATTTTACTTACTTCATTATTTTATTACTAAAATAGTACAGTATATTTTATAATTTTAATTTTATTTTCTAGCCCTGGGCCAGAAAAGGTTAGGGACGACTTTGCCATTATTTTCAGCACAATCGCTTCACTTTCCCTCAATGCGAATATGAGTATGTGACTTCTTCTTTAAGATCACATGCTATCACATTTCTCCTATTCTTTTTCATATTTTTCACCCACCCGAAACAAGAAAACTGTCCAAACTGGTACTTTATATCAACATATCTTGTGCTCTCAACTACTCCTCTGTAACTGTGAATGCAAATTGAAAATTTTATACTAAGAAAACCAGGAGGTTAAAAAATACTGTACCTATGGGAATGCATACAAGTTCTTTGGGTTATGTACCTGTTGGATCAGCTTTATTGATTGGTTCATGCGCATAATATTAATTTATACCTTGAAAGGGTAAATGATAGTTAATTGAAGCATTGCACAAATGATAAATGAATACTGTAAGAATCGGGGAGCTCCCAATATATACCTAGTATCTCACTCTTTTTTTATTATATGGGCTGTGTCGTTTTTTATGGATTAAGTGAAAAACTATATTCCTAGATAGATTTGACATTACATCTGCTCTTTACTCTTTTTTCATTTTAATTCCTAATAAGGTTTATTTTACTCACTCTGAAAATTTTCAATTTTAATTACTGTAGGAGGTGCTAATGGGAAAAGCCAACTATTTTGCGTCATTCAAGCAAAACGCAGATGGGTTTATCTGTTCTATATTGCCTGGAATATCTCATCCTCAAGTTCAATATTCTCCGGGTATGTGTTGGCCGAGAAAAGTGATATTTGCGTGATTATGGCATCTAAACAATTGTCATGTGATATCAACCTACATCACCGTTAATTATGCTTTGCTTTTGAAAGAAAAAGCGTTTGATTAAGTTTTGTGTGTACAATTCATGCATTGGTAATTTATTGCATCAACTATTTAAGTCACTTTTATGTTTTCTGTTTCTTTTTCCTTACTCAAGTAATTAATACTTAACTTTTTTTACTTGTTAAAAGGTGGGCTTATCTTCAAGGCAGGAGGAAGTAACATGCAGCATGTAACATCCCTTTCTTTCCTTCTCCTAGCCTATTCTAACTACCTTAGCCACGCCAATAAGGTTGTGCCATGTGGGGGGACCACTGCCACCCCAGCTTTACTCAAACGCCTATCCAAACGCCAGGTACTTCAACTAAATTCATTTCCATTCTCATTACTGGGTCCCTTCTTTACTTACTTAACGGTTGATTGCAGGGGACCCAATTTCTAGTTTTTAACACAAGACAAAATTAACGGCTAGATTGTCCTTTTTGATATTAACTTAAAGTGGTACTACTCCGTATTTATTATAAAAAAAAATAACCGAATTTATTCAATAAGAAATTTAGTTAAGTGTATTTAATTTAATATAATTAACCAACTAGGCTTGGTTCAGTTGATAAGGCCCCAACTGAAATCTTGGGAATGGGACACGGGTGCTAGTAGACCCGGGTTCGATTCCCACTAAAAACAACTCGCTGGGAGAGTCAGCCACGCAGCTCGCTCCGGATTAGTCTCAAGGGCTCCCTGGTATTAAGGGTGCTCTTGGGGATACCGGTGGTTCCGCAAGGAATACGGACAAAAAAAAATTTAATATCATCAGGAATATTTTTAAAATATTTAAATTGAGAATATAAAGTTATTTAATTTTTTTATTATATTTAAAATCAAGATAAATATTTTTTTTTTAATATTAAAAACAAGAGGGAGTAGGTAATACTATTATATGAATTGTGAGGTAAACTGGTAAATTTCTAATGTGTCAGTTTCACGTGGCTACTATTTATATTTACTAGGTGGACTACATTCTAGGGGATAACCCGTTGGGCATGTCGTACATGGTTGGATATGGTGCACACTACCCGCAGAGGATACACCACAGGGGCAGTTCTCTTCCATCAGTGGCGGCCCATCCAGCCCACATAAGTTGCAAAGCTGGGTCTCAGTATTTCATGAGCCCAAATCCAAACCCGAATAAGTTGATCGGAGCTGTGGTGGGTGGGCCCAGCAATAACACAGATTCGTTCCCTGATTCCAGGCCTTTCTTTCAGCAGTCTGAGCCCACGACATATATCAATGCCCCCTTGGTGGGCCTGCTCTCTTTCTTTTCTGCTCACCCTTGACTTGCAAATGTATAATGAGATAATCTACTACTACTATTATTGTTAGTGGTATTATTTCTAGGTGTAGGTGGTGTGCAAAATGGTCACCCTGTATCACTCCCAAGAAAAAAAAAAATTGAAAGAAAATGGGGGAGAAGAATTTCACTATGTTAGTTATAGTGTCCTGATATGTGGTATAGTTTCCTATCCACTAAGTGGTAGTGATTTCTGTATACTAAAGGATTTTATGTAACGAGGCAAGTCTATATTGAAAGTTTATGCTCTACTGAGGTTCAAGTCTCAACATACTCACCTTTTCATATTTTAGAGATAGAAAAGAAAATGTTAACGTATTAAACAAAGAAGTTTGAATCTCTTGCGGACTTAACTATTTAACGCTGCCATCGCATAATGCACCTGTCAATATTGAATTTTGCTGCTTATTATGCTTATGTAGTTTTAAGTTAATTTGTAAAATTTAATTTATTGCACTTGTGTTTATGGTCACCTAATGGCTAATGTTCTTGTTTTCGGTATGTATTAATAAAAAACCAGAAAAAAACCAGAGCCCATCGGCAACCAACAATATCTAACAAATCAGACGACGCAAAATTTTAATAATATCCTAATGCATTATTTCTCGATAACCTTTTTTTTCCCCACATAGTGTATAACAATTGAAATAGGTTAATTATTACTCCATCGTTCATGCTTATTATGTTTTTCTTTAATATATCTTTTTTTTCTATAATCATCATTTTTTATTCATCATTTACTTAAATCAAAACTCAATTAAATAGGGGTTAAAATGGAAAACAATATTTATTACACTTTTGAATTTCTAAATAAAAACCTAAAATTTCTCAAAAAAATAATAACAATAATAATAAACGAAAAGAGTATTTGTTTAAGGTTAAAAAAAAAGAGTATTTGTTTATCATGGTTACAGGTGTAAAAAATGATGTGCCTTGCATATGTTATTAAAAGAGTAATTTGTCACTAGTTTTTGAGATTGTGCCAATCGATTATTATGGTTCCTAAGATTAACAAAATGACACTTTAGTCTCAGAGATTCCGTGTCATAGGTCACGGGGTTAGTTCCTAGAAGGATCTATTATTATCGTTATTGTACATTAACGGCCTTGTCATGGATTGTTAACTTGACCAAAATGACACCGCTTGATGTTAAGTAAAAAAACAAAACAATCATTTTGCTCCTTTTGGGATATTTCTTTAATGATCATCGCCACATTTTTTCTAATTCTTCTCTATTAATCTATCACTGATTTTTCTTTGGAGTGAAAGAACACTTTGGTCCCTCAAGTTTTTCGACAGGGACACTTTAGTCCCTCAAGAAATTTAATTCATTTTTAGTCCTCAAGGTTTTCCAAAAGTACCAATTTAGTCTCTGTCCTATCTCCGTTAGCCACTTCGTTGAGGGACTAAATTGGTACTTTTGGAAAACATGAGGTACTAAATTGGTACTTTTAGAAAACATGGGGACTAAAAAAGAATTAAATTTCTTCAGGGACTAAAATGCCCCTTTCGAAAAACTTGAGGGACCAAAGTGTCCCTTCACTCTTTTTTTTAAAAGATCTTTTCACAAAACCATAAGGCTTTGATTGGATTGGTGAAATGTGATGAAGTGGAGAGGAGTGAAATGATATTTAAACAAGTTCTATTGTTTGGATTGGTATATTTATAATGGAGTGAAGTGGAACTTGGTCAAAAACTTCACTTTTTCATCCCTCCCAAATTGGGCTGTATATGATGGAACCAAACAATGGAACATTATCTTTGTCCCACTTAGGGATGGGCAAAATACCCATGCCCGCGGGTACCCGCATAAATACCCGTGACGGGTACCCGCATTATTCCCTTATGGGTGGGGATGGGTATTATGGTACCCGCGCCCGCGGGTACCCGTATAAATAAAAAAATATTTTATTAAATATTATATATATTAGTATAAATAATATTTTATTAGTAGTGATTAAAATTGGAGGTACATCTATTGATCTATATACTGATTAAAATCTTCATAGTGTTCGGCTATATATATATATATTATGGGAAGTGGGGAGTTAATTAATTATCATAAGACCATGACTCTAGAACGAAGAAAGATATATAATAAAATGCCCTGTAATTTTAGCAATCATCTCAAACATTTATTTGCTACAGAGATGCACTATGATACTTGAGGTCACTTTTCTCCTATTATTATGTGGAAGTTCATGTATGCCTGACGTGTAGTATAATTGAAGATCCCGTGAGCTTTTTTATCATTATGTGGATCATTAAATTAAAGAAAAAAATAATAAAAGTTCAAAACCCGTGGGTACCCGTAAATACCCGTTACCCGTATAAATACCCGCAAATACCCGCGGATAGGGTAGTGGGTATGCACTACCCGTACCCGCCCGCACCCGTGCCCATCCCTAGTCCCACTCCACTCCACTCCACTCTATCTTATTTCATTCTGTTACATCCTCAACAATGTATCCAAACATAGCCTAGGTTATAGACTAATAGCAAACAATAAAAATGTGACGATGATCTTCAAAGAAACATCCATATTAAAGTCATGGACCAACTTTATCTTTATTTAATATTATTAGTAACTAAAGTGGATTTTTTTTTTACAAAGTTAGGGTTAGGTGCAGATGGGTCTTTAGGACCAAGTGTAATCCTGATGGTAGAGTTGAGAGGTACAAAGCTAGGTTGATGGCAAAAAGCTACACCCAAAGAGATTGTGTTGATTATAAGAAGACTTTCTCTCATGTCCTTACTAAATATGCTTTTCAAGTTGTTATGGCTTTGGTAGCTCATTTTGACTCAAAACTTCACCAAATGGATGTTGAATCCACTTTTCTGAATCAAGATTTAGATGAAAATGTCTATATAGTTTGACCTGATGATTTTGTTGAAAATGGAAAAGAACATTTAGTTTGCAAGCTAAGGAAATCCATTTACGGGCTAAAACAAGCTTCGGACCATGGTATCTAATGTTTGATTAGGTAATCACTTCTTTCGGCTTTGTTGAAAATGTTTTAAATCAATGCATTTATCTAAAGGCTAGTGGGAGCAATTTTATAAATCTCGTCTTATATGTTGATGATATACTGTTAAACATTTGACTGAAACAAAACAAATGGTGAATAGTCGTTAAACATGAAGGACCTTGGTGATGCTTCAATTTTTCTAGGAATCCAAATTTATTGTGATAGGTTACATTACACTCTTGGATTGTCTCAAAGAGGATACATTGAAATGGCCTTAAAATGGTTTAACATGTATTCTTGCTCCCGATGTGCTGCACCTATATAAAAGGGAGAAAAACTTTATAATGATGAGTGTCCTCAAAATGGGAGAGAGAGAGCGCGCTGAAATGAAGAAGATTCTATATGCTTCTGTTGTAGGCAGTCTGATGTATACTCAAGTTTGGGATCCGACTCCTCTATAGTTTAGGCCGGAACTGTAGACTAATGTTGCTTTCAACTGGGCCGTTGGATCAATCCAACGACCCATATTTTGACACATGTCATAATATTAAAAAAAGGTTTAATTGCATTTTTGGTCCCCCAATTTTCTCAATTTGGCCATTTTGGTCCCCCCAACTTTTAATTTCGCGATTTTGGTCCCCCAATTTACGATTTGTAGCGATTTTGGTCCCTCCGTCAATTCCACCGTTAACGGTGCTGAAGTGGCGTACCAAAGGGACACGTTTCAGCAGCTTAATTGCACTTTTGGTCCCCCAATTTTCTCAATTTGGCGATTTTGGTCCCCCAACTTTTAATTTGGCGATTTTGGTTCCCCAACTTTTAATTTGGCGATTTTAAAAGTTGGGGAACCAAAATCGCCAAATTGAGAAAATCGGGGGACCAAAAGTGCAATTAAGCTGCTGACACGTGTCCCTCTTGTACGCCACGTCAGCACCATTAACGGTGGAATTGATGGAGGGACCAAAATCGCTACAAATCATAAATTGGGGGACCAAAATCGCCAAATTAAAAGTTGAGGGACCAAAATCGCCAAATTGAAAAAATTGGGGGACCAAAAGTGCAATTAAGCAAAAAAAAAAAAACCAATTGAAAACCCCAAATTTCCTTCCGTTTCTTCCAGTTTCTCGTTTCTCTCATTTCTTCATTCTCCATCCATACTCTGTCCCATAACCCTTAGCATATGCAAAAATGGCCACCGCATCGTCAGCCTCCCTTCAGCCTCCACCATAGAGCACCATCGCCAGCCAACTGTTCAGCCTCCCTTCGTGATCTCTATTCCCTGTTCTCTTTCCGATCCGCCTCTGTTCTCTCTCCGGTCTCACTCCACCTTCTCCCTTCGTTCTCCCTCCACCTGCTCTTTTCGTTCTCCCTTCGCCCCTCTGTTCTGTTCTCCCTCCACTCTCCTTCCTCCACCATATCCGTGTTGGATCTTGACTTTACTAATTCAAATTCTCAACAACCTGGAGTTATCTCTTTATTTATTTATTTCAAATTGTAATTATCTGTATCAAATAGTTAGTTTTTGAATTCTATATATATGTTGTTGTACGTGTATAATTAAATTTGTGAGTTTCAAATAAAACTTATGTATTTCTCTAGTTCTTTGTTTCTCTATAATCTGCTGGTAGCATGGTATATCTCCCCCTCAATTTCATTATTTGCTTTATTGAAGAGATGTTTTTTTATTTCTGTATTTTGTTTGAATCTATTAAATTTGATTCTGTTTGTACTGTTGGATTCTATATGGACTGCATTGTTTATTTAATTGAAACTGCCTTGACCTTTTTTGCTTGTGTTGGTTTATGATGCTTGCAGGCCAGGTTCAGCCAAATTGTATCAGCAAGTTATTTTTGGCTTGTTTAGACATACTTCCTCAAGAGTTTTTAAAGAAGTGCATTCCATATGCCAAGATGAATGTGTTTCCAATATTACAGAAGCAAGGTGTAATATATAAGGGTTTTGATGGGTTTATGGTTGTAAAGGGGTCATATTGGGTTAATTATCCAATCTGTTGTAAATGTTTCATAAAGAGATGACAATATTTTTTTCATAGCATGCATATTACAACTTCCCAATTGATTAATAATCAATAAATTCAAATTTATTTAAATTGTTGTGACTTTTATCTATTTGTTTTTGTTTTTATTCTGTGATATGTGATGGAAGGCACAAAACAAAACCATACTTTCCTTAATATGTTGATATGCAACAAGGCACAAATCTAATTATCATAAGCCAACATTGCATACAAATATCTGAAACAGCAAACTTGAAAAGAACCTGATACACATACCTTTGGCAAAGAACTTCTCTTCTAAATCAATTTGTAAGTGCTAAAATCAATTAACTATTACTAGCCAGCCTAGGCACGAATCAATATATCATTAACTTGCTGATATGAAATAGCATTAACTTGCTGATACAAAACAACATTAACTTGATGATATGATACAAGGCACAAATCCAACAAAACTATCATTAACTTGCTATCATTAACCTGCTGCATGTGAAATTATCTTATAAACATCAAGTTCACCAAAAAATTACACCGCTAAAAGCAATATATGACTTGCAATAATATGTGACGTTGGATAGTTTATCAAAAAATTACATCAAGTAAGACAGTAACTCCCAATAATATCAACATCAAGTTCACCAAAAAGTAAGACACTAAATCCCAATAATATCAACATCAAAGCCACCAAAAAATGGTAATATTGTGCACCATGAGCTTCATATCTTAGATTGCAGACCAATGATCGAAGGATATGCCATCTAATGTTGGAGTGTTTGTGTCATCAAGGGGGTGCCTACAAATAACACTAAGCGGTCAAGGATGATGCATGTAAAAAAATAAATTCAGTGTAACTAAATTGAGGGGTTTACAAGTTGAAGGTGTCGAACAAGAAACTTTGGTAGGTTGTTGATGACTTGTTAATCCCTTATCCTAAAATGATAATGGAAAATTCAAACTCATAATAGTAATACAGATAAATGGAAAATATTAAATATAAAAAATAGTATACATATTGACTTATATACCTCAGATGCTTGACGATGTGGTTGTCTTCCAGTTTAAACTCCTTTTCTTCCACAGTTGATCCCTTCTCAATGAAAGATTTCGGCCGAGAAAAGTTTCTCTTGATGCCAAGTCGATGCTTAAATCCCTTTGGTTGCACCGCATCATTACACACAGATGTTGCGTTATCACTAGTATTATCATTGGTGTTTTGGTCTTGCAAGCAAAGTTCCATTACTTGCTTGCTTAGGGCATCTACACCATTATCTACAACCTTGTGGTATTTTTCAGAAGTCAACACCTCAGCTACCAATCTAATGAATTTAGAGACAAGTTGCCTAAATGTTTGTGTGCTTGATAATTTCAAATCTCCTACTACTTCCTTTCCCTTCACATCATGCACAATGCCATTGCGAGCTTCTCTTGTCCACCTTTTTATAATATACTTTTCTGGAATGATCTTAATATCATTTGCTTCAAACACTTTAAATGCATGCAAACAAAGTATGCCAAATGTCACAAAATCTCTACAACTACAAGATAGAGGTTGAAGCATGATCGAATGACACTTTCCAAGATCTTTCATGGTTGACCATAGTAATGATATATTCACACAAAAAGTTAGACTCATTTTTATCTGATATGCATATAGCTAAGAAAAGCTTAAACTCAATTTGGAACAAGTCAAATACAGTGTGTGTAAACCTTGGCCATTTGTATTAGTATTGGTGATGTCTCAAACGTCAACATTGGAAGCTTATGCCGAGCCTCATACTCACAAGTCAATTCGTTGTTTCTCTTCTCCTCAACAAATCGTACAAAGCGTTTGAAGAATTGAACAATATCCACATTTGGATTCATACAAGATTTGAAATTTGAATTCAAACTTTCACTAAGTACTTCGCATCCCAAGTGTGTATGCTTCCTTCATGTAACATAAAGCCCATTTTTCTTTTATCTTATAACATGATTTGATCCACTCTCTTTCACCAACATCATACTTATCCTTCAAATATTTCCAAGCAGTCTCAAATTCAGCTTTAGTGTCGATGTCATACATGCATTTCTTGAAATCTCTTAACAAATAACTTCCTTCCTTCATAAGGCTTCCAAGGTGTTTAATTCCATTCTGCAGCAAGTGCCAGGTACATAATCCATGTCGAGTCTCCGGCATCACTTCAACAAGTGCATTGGCCATTGCTTTGTCTTGATCAGTAAAGATAGTCAGAGGCTTTTTTTGGTTGTCATGATTAGTAAAAAAAATTATTAAAAATAAATCAATTAAAATCCTATATATTTATATTTTAATTAATTAAAACAATGATAACAATCAATAATAAAAATATATATTATATAAAATAGAGTTGAAATAAAATAAAAAAAGTTATTAATTAAATAGGTAATTAAAACCGTTTTATGTTAATTACTCCTTCCGTCTTTGTATATAATATCCTTTTGGATGAATTCACGTTCATTACTAAAGTTGGTTAATTTAGTTAATTGTATTGAAAATGTGAACATTTGATATTTTTTTTCAAAACTATCCTTATAAGTATTATCGAGAATCTTAAAATTGTTGAGTAAATATGGTTGTTTGTGGAAAAAAAAGTACCTAATTGTCATTGAAAATTTGTATAAGGTCTTATAAATAAGGACAAAATAAAATTCTCAAAATGGTGTTATATTTAGGGGCAAAAGGAGTAAGTTATAAAAATAAAGTTCATAAGTTCACCTATTTATAAGTCAAGTGAGCAAATAAAAAAATAAATTAAAATATTATGTTAACTATTCATAATTGAAAGATAAAAAATATGCAACTATTAATTTTTTTAAAAGTATAAGTACTATAAAAAAATTATGGGACCCCTAAAATTTTTGGACCATGGGCGGTCGACCTCAATGCCCACCCTAGGACCAGGCCTGCCCCCTGAAGCTTTTCTTGCTGCTCTCTTAGCCACTACTATGCTTTATTGCACTCATTGATGATCAGTGAACGTTTCATGTGGTCCCTGTGAGTATTCCTCACCCGTGGTCTCTGTGCTTCACATTCGTAGATCCCAGGCATTTGGACAAATCCACGGTTGTGAAATGTTACCGGATAACCTTTGTACACTGTGACTTTATTTGACGTATGTTAATTTTTTTAAATGAAAATACACGGACAAATCCTTTGGACAATGTTTATGTATTTTGATATTTCAGAATTTATATAAATAATCGTTAACAATTTGAAAAATATTGTAAATACTTTTTCTGTCTCATTATCTTGGTAAAAAAAATGCAAAATAATTTGTTCCATATTAAAGTAAAAAAATAAATAAAAAATCTTAAAGATTTTACATTGTATATTGTATTTTCAAAATTACCCCTATTAATATTATTGGAAATCTAAAAAGTGTTTAAAAAAAATAGGGGTGTTTGTGGAAAAAGTAATTAATGATCATTGAAAATTGGTAGAGTCTAATAAATAGGGACAAAATAAAAGTGTCAAAAGTATCTTATATTTAGGGACGAAGGGAGTATTACATAGATACTCTCTTATTTTCATTGAGTTGTTTAACTTTTACCAAAATAATGGGACTGAGAGAATACTTTTTAGAGTTCCAATTAATAATTATAGGGGTAGTTTGAAAAAGTATATCAAATTTTCACATTTCCAATGTCACTAACAAATTTTTCCACTTTCCTTGATGAAAGTGAAAAACCCCAAAAAAGTCTTATAAACAGAACCAGAATAAGTAATACGTGTCAAAAGTGTTGGTTGGCATGCATCAAAGATAATGTTTAAAAAAAACAACTGTTGTGGCGTGCATGGAACAAACAGAACAATGTTGGTTGGGGGGGTTATCTGGAGCGTGCATGGAACAAACAGAACAATGTTGGTTGGGGGGGTTATATGGAGCTTGGGAGACAGGGGAGGGGGCCGAGTGACGCAACCCACCTGATTGCACCACGTGGCATGACTGTTGGTTGTCCTTTTTTTTATTTTTTATCCAAAGAAAATCCAGCTGGCAAATTAGAGAGTGACACGTGTCACATGGAAGAAATCATTCTGGATGACTTGTTTGACTGACAGAAATTTGACTTTGACTGCCCCATTTTTTAAAATAGTTTTATTAACTGCCACATGTTATTTAGATTATTTTAAAACTACCTCATTTTTGTAAATTGTTTGCAAAACTACCTTACTTAACTAAAAAAGCCACCGAACTAAACTAATGGTCGATGACTCTTCCCTGTATTACATATAACTAATCAAATGTCATTTTATGACATGAAATAACAACAACACAAGAAAATTTATCAGTTAAATCCATCATTATTCGCAAATCTATATTTCTTCAGGTCAGTCTCAGTTAAAGTAGTAAAATCAACACCCCCAAATGTCGTCCTTTCCATTAATGAAAACAAAATTGGCATTTTCGTTGCTGAAATTCTCACCGTCCCCAACGATTTCTTCTGGACCAACATTTGGGCTACCTTCTTCAACAATATGATCCATCTCACAACTGCAACCACAATAAAAATTACACTTTAATGCTTACATTTGGGCATTTAAGCAAACACCATGAAGTCAAAGCTATTTAACTTAACCCTTCCATTAAACAAAATCTAAGACATCTTAATTCAGGCAACAATACTCAAGCATTTAAGCAAACACCTTGAATGCAAACAATTGAAATCAAACACCTTCAATGCTTATAATATTCACTCGTAGTTGAAAACAATTGAACTCAAACTATATGTAATCTTTTTTTATTTTCATATCCGAATCACCCAACACTTGGTTTACAGATCTCATAAACCCAACACTAAGATATAAATAAATAAATTGGATTAAAGACCATAAACTCACCTCAGCAACTTCCAAAACCTCTCACGCAAATCTGATTGGTGTGTGTGCTTAGTTCCAAGTTGTGCACGTACAGAAGATGATGACAACGACCTTCACAGTTCTTGTTGAGAGAAGGTGAGCTTTTAGAGAGAAGGGGCTGCCGCACGCGCACCGACTAGGTGAATTGCACGGTAGATTTCAATTTAGGGCTTCCTTGGTTTTTTATTTTAAAAGACCCATTGCAATATTTCCTATCTACACCTGGCAGTCAACCGTAGGTACTACTGGTGGTACTATATCCATACGGGACCACAAGAAAACTCTTCGAAACAATATTTGCTCACCTATATGGCTATCTGTTTTTGTACCTGCTCTTTATTTTGGAGTGGAACGGAATCTGCGGACATGCGGTGCTCTACAATGGACCTTAACAAATCTCTTGTAGCTTGGGCTCTTGCTTCTTCATCCATATACCTATTCTCTATCGGATCTACCAGCTACAGGAAAAAAAGGAAAACATAAGCAAGAAGTATGGCGCATGAAACATGGAGATTAGACAAAGCAAAAACAAAACAAAACCTATTTTAGATCTTCTAGTTTAGCGGAATATGCATGTAGGGTTCCATCATCGCCATCATCCTTGTAGCAACGAGTTCCTTATATATTTTTTTTTCGGTTTTCCAGTACCGGAAATATTACAGTTCAGCAATACCAGAAATATTCCGGTTTAGTAAATCCGAGAAACCTTTCCAGTTTCACATAACCGAAGTGTTAACATCCTCAAGGACATTTTTGTCCACAAAAATATGAAAGGGGACCAAAAAGTCAAAAAAGGGGCAAAAAGCAATTTCCTTTTCTTTATTATTTGTCTCCGCGTGCACAAGGCTACAAGCAGCCTTCGAAAGCAACTGTCTATTTTGGAAACATTTAACAAGCCTACACTTTCTGACCGTGCCCTATGGTTCAAAAAAGCTACATTTTTTGTGTGTTTTTTTTAAGGGAAAAGGTGTATTTTATTCATAGATCAAAAACAATACAAGAAATTTCAAACTGATAATAATCAAAGGGAAAGCAAAATACACTGCAACAACATACTTTTCCATGTGATGGATCATCAGCAACTGCCATAACCCGACTCTAACAGGAGATTTAATAGCCTTTAATACGAAGATAACAATCTCATTGATGCTGGGACTAAGCTCAGTTCGGCGACAAGGAATCTCATATCTAAAATGAGAGAGTCGTTGGACGGTAGCCAAATCAACAGTCAGCAAAGAGAGATCTGTCTCGACGAGTAGCCTTCCAATTATTGGAGTAAAGAGGATAACCATCAGATCTAGAAAGTAGAAACTATCCAGAGGTATCCCTCCACTTGAAACACACAAAACAAAAACAACTTGCACAAAGGCAAGACAAAACCCAGAAAAACTGGGGGAAAATAAACCCACACCCTTTTCCAAAGGAAGGGGAGGAACAGATCCCCCTCCCCCTACCGAGAAATAGCAGATGAAAACAAGAGGAGGAGAGGAAGGAGAAGGTACATTTTTTGTGTTAAACTTAAATATTAAACATAAATATCTAAATAATATGATTATTTTTTTATAAAGTGGGAAAAAATAATGTTCATGTTTTGCTATTTTGTTTCCTGATGAATTTGATTGAAATAAACCATCTTGAAACAAGTTCAACATTTTTAATTTATATGCTAAACTCAGTTATTTTTTTTTATTTTTTTCCTCATTCTTACATTATTGCATGTATGTGAAAAGTTTTTATCACTTGGTATTAATTATTTTTATTGTCTTTAAATAATGACTGTGGTTTTTCTATCTATTTTGGAATTTTTTTCAAGTTAATCCTTATACATTGCTATTGTGTTATTGTCATATATATAGAAACAATACAAGAAATTTCTCTCACATATAAATATAGATTTAAATACTCTATATAAATCCGAGAAATCCCCAATATATATAAAGGTTTTTATGGTTTGATGGGATATTAAGCTCCTAGTTTGCCATGTGGTTACAACATTGTCAGATCTTTCACATATAAATATAGATTTAAATACTCTCTCATTTCCTTATTATTTTTTTAAGAGATTTTAGTTTCTTTTTATTTGTCATTTTGAGGATTTCAAGAGTATAATAAATGTTATTTTTCATGTTTGCTCCTATTTAATATGTCTTTGTTTATGTATGTCGTGGTGAAAAATTAATGATTATAGAGAAAGAAATGATACGGTGGAAAAACATAATTAATGTATTGAAAATCTAAAGTAATGATTATACTTAT
This sequence comes from Crotalaria pallida, assembly GCA_037953625.1. Classification (NCBI taxonomy): domain Eukaryota; kingdom Viridiplantae; phylum Streptophyta; class Magnoliopsida; order Fabales; family Fabaceae; genus Crotalaria; species Crotalaria pallida. Next base: position 98,517,830 of record CM075655.1, read on the forward strand.
TAAAGAGTGTGTTTTGTTTGAAATATAACAGATAAATAGAAACAAATGGGGTATATATCAGGATTCAAATCTGAAAAAAATACATATCGGAATGATTAAAATTTGAGTGAAGTACTTCATGTTTTTTTTATAGGACACTTTAATCTCTCAAAATGTGAGAATTCAGTTTTAGTCCCTGAAGATTTTTTATGAGACACTTAAGTCCCTCAAGATTTTTTTTTTATTTTTTTTATGGGACACTTAAGTCCGTAGTCGAGGTAATTGGCGGAGTGGACAGATGGACTTAAGTGTCCCATAAAAAAATCTTCAGGAACTAAAAGTAAATTCCACATTTTGTGGAACTAAAATATCCCATCTAAAAAACATGAGGGAGTAAAGTAGTACTTCACTCTTAAAATTTAAAAACCCAACATTTGTACATCTTGGTTGATTCTTACTTTATCACAATTAGTAGGATCCTAAATCAAATGGTTTAATTTCAATATTTTAAGGAGAATCTATGTTGCACACGTTCGGGTACGACATTTCTCTAAAAACTAGAGTACGTGTACGTTAATATATAATAAATAAATAAATAATAAAAAAATTATATGTCAAAATATAGCAAAATTGCACAAAAATAAAAGCAAAATTAATGCATATCATATCGTAAAAAAAAACCTAACATCTCCAAAATGTCAATAAAACATAACACAATACATCAATCCCCAAATATACCAAACAGAAAAGCAACAAAGAACTAGAGCATATTGAACCACAATCTAGCAAAAGGAAAAAAAAAAAAACGATCCACCAACAACAACGAGACAGTGCCAATCCTGAACTAGTTTGGAACTAACTTAGACCTCCGGCATATTGTGTAGATCAAGCAGAGGAGATCAAGAATAGAGAACAATTTAAATCCCTAAAAAACATATTTGGGAATACTGGAATAGAGAAGAAATAGCAAGAGAGGAAGAAACTAACCTTTGTTGTGGTTGTTGCGGCGGTCGTGGAGCGGTGGCTGGAGGCAGCGTGGTGGGTGGCAGCGTCGGTCTGTGTTTCGATGGGTGACACCGTGGCAACGTGGGTAAGAACTGAGAAGAGTCGCTGGCTTGGTGCGGTGGTGGCGGTGGCGGGGGTGGTGGTGGTGTCGGCCTCGTGGGTGGCGGCGTCAGGTCGTGGGTGGCAGAAGTGAGAAGAAAAAGTGAGAAGATGGGGGTCGCAGATCGAAGTGAGATCGAAGGAGGAAGATAGGAGAATTAGGGAAAAATGAGTTGGGCCATACCTATTTGCATACCCAAAAGGTCCATCATGTACCCATCACGTACCTATTTTTTTTTTAAATTTTTTTTGTACTCCAACGTACCCAACACGTACCCACACCAGTGCGCATCCCGTGCGGATACTTGGGCCAAAACAGCGTAGCCGTGCAACAGAGGAGAATGTTATGCAGCTTCAATGTTTTTCGAAATTCACCACGCATCAAACAATTATCTCGTTTGTCTTTTAGTTTGTTAGGTCCATTCCACAATGTCAACTGTCAACTGCGGAAAGCAAAACAAGACCTTTAAATTTGGTTTAGTCTTTCTTGGAAGGTTATGTGATGTTAACTCCGTTACATCTTTGTAAATTGCTATTGTGGATGTGAAAAAGCAAAGAAAGTTCTACCATATACTCATTTTCAATGGGTCGGTTACTACTTATTAATGACTAATGAGTCATTGAGTTGAGTACTTAGTAGCTCGAAAATAGGTTCTATCATAGTAACATAACTTTCTCTTTATTTATGCTATTCTATATTCTACTATATAATAAATTCATCGTATCATGTATAGCGTTTGGGTTTGTTTTAAAAAATATCTTCCAAAAGTCACTTAAAAAAAATGATGAATTCAGAAAAATTGCTTTCCCGTATTTATACGTGGGCAACTCATTATGTGACTAGTGACCTTAAGCTGTATTTATTGTTTTGTACCAAGCGTAATTCTAAGAAAAGAAAAGAAAAACTACCAATCATTAATTGTATGATAATTATTTTTCTTATTTTATATATGATGTTATTATATCAGTTTAAATTTATACGTTGTTTTAAGAATTTCTTATGGATTAAGAAAATCATTTAATATTTCAATTTTTTATAACAATTTTAGATAATTTTATTATAATGTATTCATACTACATTAATTATCACTCATTTAACATATTTTAACATTCAACATGTTAAATAAATGTTAAAAAATTACTTAATACATCATTGAATTCCTAGGCTTTTGTTTAGTAAATAATTTTAGAAAAGATTAACAACCAAAAATATCTTGATAAGCATGCAGCAGCGTTAAATCTCGGGGCCAGCTGTCCCACGAGGTGCCTACAAGCCAGCGAGAAGATTAGTCACTGAGGTCGGCGATGGACACTCCGGTCATGGACAAAAAAAAATATCTTGATAAGAAGGGGAGTGCTTCTTCACAATTCTATTATTGTGCTTTATGTAATATAGCGAATCTATTCCTCATTTGTTCTTATGACGTGATCTCTCTCGTTATGTTTGGATTTCGTGGTGGATTGAGTTTAATATTGGCCACATGGACATAGTTTCTCTATGCAAAATCCTATTCGCTTATGTAATTGTTGGAGATACTAGCAAGTATACTAGATCACAAGTAATAAAGAGTAAGTAAATTATCGTTCCACTCGGGGATTGCGAGTTGTATCCAAATAATTCTCACCAAAGGCGTAATTAAAAGAGAAATCTATAAGCTTTTTATAAATAAACAAACCAATTAAATAAATAAACCAATTAATAAAAATAGGGTTTGTGAGACAGATAGAAAAAGGCGTTATGAACTAGTTTCTTTACAAGACTTATTTATTAATTATGAATCTCTGTTTTCCATTAAACCCACGACGTCCCAAAGGTAGTAAAAACCAAATCCCTCTGTGAATTTACGTTTCTTATTCATATGAGAACCCTCAATCCCTTAAGTGATTTTGACATACGAATAACCATTAATTAAGCACATTGGAACATTAAAGTCATGTAAGCCCTCGCTGTATCTCTACACACTAGGCGGTTATAAAGTTTGGAAGAACGACCTATTCTAACCCTCAGATCCCTCTTGTTGGATTAGAGATTCAAAACAAAACATAAAGTGGCCAATTTCATGAATTAGAATTAAAACACAACCAAATAATAGGTTTTGAATGAAAAACATTAATTCATAAATTATATAAACTCATCCATACAAATCCACCATGTTCCTAACTACAAAGGGTTTTAGTTACACATTATAAAAGAATAAAGTAGAAGAAACAAAATAGGATACCCTATCATGGACAATAAAGAATTACATAAACTCTTCTCCTTGAATGAAGTACAAAATATGCAATTTCCCTCTTTCTCTAGAAGCTACCTAACCTAATGCTAAGTCCTAGTATTTATAGAAAAAGCTAATCCTAAAATAAATCAATCTAAAATCTATCAGAATCCTCAAAAGCGAAATAGATAGGCTCAACTCGCAGGCACTCGCGCCCAGGCGCAACCCTCCCACGCCTAGGCGTGGGTTCATATTATTCTAATCAGCTCCTCTGCTACGTGCCAGTCGCGCCTAGGCGCACCATACCACACGTCTTTGCCTGAATTGGCTGAGTTTTTCTTCAATAAATTCTGGCTTTTTGCATCTCAGCTCTTGACATTTAAACTTCATCTTGGGCCACTCTTAAGAACACCATTTCTCCCAATTTTAGCTTCAATCTCCAGGTCTTCAAAGATCTTTTCCATTCCAAAGCATCAAATCATCAAATAAAGTTTCAAATACCTGAAATCAAACCCAAAACGGATCAAAACGTTCAATGATTCTTAATTACCTAACTTTCCTAAAAACATAACAAAAACCTAATATTTACTCAAGAAATAATATTTTTAAATATATACTTTTTCTCTTTTATTTTTAAATATATTGTCTTGTTATGGAAAAATAAATAAATAAAAATACATATTTTTATATTCAAATAAATAAATAATAAATATAAAAATTTGAATTATATTATAATTTTTTATGTACTTTGTAATTTTTAGTAGATACCATTAATTATTATAATGTTAAATTTTATTTAATTTTAATATTTAAATATTATTTGGGATTATTTTTATAAATTCTACGTAATTAATATTATTGAAATTGTATTACAAAAGCATTTTTAAAATAAAATTGTGTATTAAAATACATGATGATGCAATGCTGATGCATGTTTAGTGAGTCTGGTGTTAAGACTCTGTTGTGGTGGAAGATATGAAAAGTCTGAAGTTAAGTCTGATAGCAGAATGATGATGTGATGCTGATGTGTCAGAATCTGGTGAGTCTTAAGTTAAGACTTTTCTGTAGATGCCCTAATATTTGAGTGTTGGTATGGCATACATACAACATACTCAAAGTGCCAAGTTCTCACAATTTTTCCATGCATACTGGAATGCTGCCGTATTAGTTTTTTTTTTTTTTTTTTTTAAATTTTAAGTAATCGATCCGATCTGATCTTAACAGTCTCAAAAATAATGAGATCATGAACCAAATCATAAAGTAATGGTCTGAAAATTTTGAGATCGAATCGAACCATAAGATCGAATCGAATTATATTTTTCGGTCCAATCCGGTTAGATACGAGCATCTTACGATCTTAGAACAAATCGCTTACTCCCGTGGTGTCCATCCAGGCCAAGTTGCTTGCGTTTGTTACATTTAACACTCCATCCACTACTGCCCACACCCATTGACCTTGACTTGTACCAATAAACATAAAATTAATGTCATTGAACCATTCTACCCTCTCTCACACTGCATCTCAAATTCTATACACATGTGTATAAAATGGTGGAACCAAATCCATAGTTTTCCACATACATTATTTTATCCAAATTCTGCACTTCTCCAAGTCCAACACTTCAACCATATCTCATACTTCATCCAACATCACAGCAATAGCTAGCAATTAGCATCTAACTATGTATCATCAACAAGTCTCAGACCATGCTAAGTTAGCACCATACAATCAGGCCCCAGCCAGCGGCTTTCCGATGAGCTACAGCAGTTCAACAACAGCTTACTCCACCGACTATTCTAGCTACCAGCCACCATCACTTCCTCAGCCTAAACCCCCTCCGGTCGAATGGTCCACCGGCCTATGTGACTGCTTCTCTGACTTCAATAATTGTAAGCACCCTCTGCCCTTCCTCTGCTTCATTCCACATTAGTATATGTTTTATACTGCTGATGAGTATTTAGTCAAGAAATTTCTTGCAAGAAGAATCTTCTTTTTTCGCTAGCTACCGTTTGATCGCGAATAAATCAGAACAAGATGAAACAGAACATAGTATAATGATTTTTTTGTTCTCTTTGTTTTAACTATTTTCAATGAAATTAAAAATGTTCAACTTTTTAATCTCTCTTCTTTTATGTTCTTACATAACAATTCACTAAATACAGAACAAATGTTATATCCTGTGCGGCTGTGCCATTATAATATATCTGGAAATTCTACCTTTGAATATAGTAACATCTATAATGTATCATGTTTTTAAGTGAAACTCTTGAAGCATATATTATTGTTGGAAGTCCCATATCACTTGCCTACTTCTCTAATTGTCAAGGTTTGGGTTTATTATATCTAGCATTAATAAATATCTAACTTTATTTCAGGTTGCATAACGTTTTGGTGTCCATGTATCACTTTTGGAAAAGTTGCGGAGATTGTTGACAGGGGATCAACTTGTAAGAAAGCTGGATACCATCAAGTTCAATAATTATTAATATATTAAAGAAAAGTGCATTCCTTATTGGTGGCTTGTGTTTGAATTATGATTATGATTATTAATGAGATTAATAATTACTATTATTTATATTTTGTAGCATGTGGTGCTAGCGGGGCTTTGTATACACTCATTTGTTGTGTGCTTGGCTGTAGTTGTTTATACTCTTGCTTCTACCGTTCCAAGATGAGAATTCAGCACAATTTGAAAGGAAATAATTGTTTGGATTGCTTGACTCATTGCTTCTGCGAGTACTGCGCCTTGTGTCAAGAATATCGTGAGCTTGAAAACCGTGGCTTTGACATGGTTATTGGTATGAACTCTTGGTACATCTCAACTAGCTACTTTTAGTCTCTATGTTTATGTGATTGTCCCTGAATTTATTGTTTTAGTCTATGTTGTCACACTCTTTCTTCCTTCAATATTAAAGGATTTTTCTAATATATGCTATGTAGCATATTTTAAAAAATTTAATATGGGTATATTTGCATTGGTATTTGATGAATTTATAAAATTTAGGTGTATTAATTATGATACGAATTTACTTCGAGTTTAATATCTGTACATGGACAATATAACCACCATTAATATGCATTACTTTTACTTATAAGTCAACCAAAGCTAACCAATCAATTATGGATACTATGTTAAGAGTGTAAAAAATCTTTCACTGTCAGTGTATATATTATTTTCTCATTTACTTAATATAAATTTCTTAACATATGCCTAAACACAATTTAGAAAAATATTCATATATATACTCCATATAAATAGGATGTAGCTGGAAATGTCGTAGATTAGCATAAAATAAAATTATTTATCATAATTATCTATTGATGATTGTTTTATTTGTGCTGTGTGTTGAGTTGACTCTTCTATTCAATAAATATATACAGGTCACACAACCAATCATGTTTCAATCATCTTATTACTCTTTGTTTCTCTTAACTTTTCATTTTTCTTCAAGGTTCTACTATTTTCTGAAATTTTTACATGAAAATATTCTCTTCATACAAATTTTATCATCTACTACTACTAATCATCTTACATACACTTGAATGAGTTATAAAAATTAAGTCCTAGCTCAAGTTAATCTTTGGAATTCCCTGCAAATTTCAATGGATGCCATCAAAATAAGAATAATATAATAGCAAATTTTATATAGAATTTTATATTAATATTTTTTGTATTGGAAATTGGTTAGGGTGGCATGGAAATGTTGAGCAGCGGAGCCAGGGAGTAGCCATGAGTGCAACAGCTCCAACAGTTGAACCAGGCATGAGCCGTTGAAATTAAGATCCACGGCTATACATATTCAAGCATATACATCATATATATAAATATAACGGCGATACATATTCAAGCATATACATCATATATATAAATATATATATATATATATATATATATATATATATATATATACATGTAATTATTGTAATAGAAGGCAGCATGTTGTTCACAATGATTCTACTGTTGGATCTGAAGATCATTATGTATGTTTGAAGAATGATTACTAGCTATGGTATGCCAATGCACGAGTATTGTAAGTCAGGATCATTAAAATTTGTTAAGCTCGAGAACACGGTCTTGATTATACAAGTTTTCATGATCGATCTTGATTATTCTTACGATGATTATGTACATTTTGATTGTTATTACAGTCACAATCTTGACTTCACAAGAGGAAAAAAAAATGTCAATAGAGTATGATTTTTGTGTGATGCAATGATAATGAGTGAAGGTTGTAAGAATTGTGAGTGAGGTGGGTAAAGTGGTAGTAGGATGAGTGAGGTGTGGATGAGAGGTGGAAATGTAGAATGGAGGGTTAGAAAGAAATGTTGGGCTTTGAGAGTAATTCATAGTGTAAATTAAAGTGGCGCAGTGGAAATAAATTGAGCAAGACAGTTGAAAATGACGCCAATAATTTTAACGTGGAAACCCCTCTAAAAACGAGAGTAAAAAACCACGATCCAAACTCCAAAAAATATTTCACTATATGCATAATAATTACAATACCCTTTACACATTCTTATCACACAAGAGGTACAAATATAGCGTTTCCCAGTGAGACCCATCCTATTCAAATACTATAATTTATTGTACAAATTATAGTACCAAGGAGTAATAAAAATGATACCCAAAAATACCCGGTGTGTATTTCCCCCGGTGTCTATTCCCACCAGTATATATTCTCACACCCTAGGATTTACTCACACTCTATTTTGCTCATGACTACAAGCAATATTTATTTCTAAAGGCGTATATAATACTCTACTATGTAAATATTGCTTTGCTCTGGAGTTGTATTTATGAACTGGGGGAGAGAGAGCTTCCGGTGCAAAACGCGTTGCACCCCTGGCCAAAAGCAAATGAAAGAAGGAAAGAAGAAAAGTTGGAACATGTGGGAGTGGCCACCGAAAGCAAGGAAAATTTTCCCTTTGTGAACCCCACAATTCTCCCCCTCCAACAAAAAGGAAAATTTTGCATCATTCATATGTGATCCATGCCGATAAACTCGGCACAAAGTTGAAGTTTGTCACGAGCTACAACTTTTGTCATCATGTCTGCAGGATTTTTGTCTGTGTGAATCTTCTCCAATTTGAACTCTTATTCTTCAACTGCTTGACGTAGCCAATGATATCTAACATCAATATGCTTAGTACGCGAGTGGTACATCACATTCTTGCTTAAATCTAAAGCACTTTGACTGTCGCAATGGATAACAGACCCTTCCTGCTTTATTGCCAACTGTTGAAGGAATTTCTTCAACCAAAGCATTTCTTTTCCTGCTTTTGTTATGGCAATGTATTCTGCTTCAGTAGTTGATAAGGCAACACACTTATGCAATTTTGACTGCCAAGACAAAGCTCCCCCTGCAAAAGTAAACACAAAACCTGAGGTAGATTTCCTACCATCAAGATCACCTATCATATCTGTATCTGCATAACCTTCTAGGATTGTTTCTGGTCTTTCAAAGCATAAACACATTCTAGAGCTACCTCTCAAGTATCTCGTGATCCACTTCACCACTTCCCAATGATCTTTACCAGGATTGGAAAGATACTTGCTAACAACTCCAACCGCGTGAGCGATATCCGCCCGAGTACAAACCATGGCATACATCAGACTCCCAACTGCAGAGGAGTATGGTATACTAGCCATGTGTTTCTTTTCTTCTTCGTCCGTGGGGCAACTCTTTTTATTGAGCTTGAAATGATTAGCCAATGATGTGCTAACTGGCTTAGCACTCTTCATGTTGAACCTTTCTAGAACCCGTTCCACATATATTTCTTGTGATAACCAAAGCTTTTTAGCCTTCCGGTCTAGCAAAATCTGCATACCTAGAATTTGCTTTGCAAATTGTTTAAGCTCCAAATCCAAGCTAGTTGTCATTCCGAGTATGACTCGAATAGAACTCATTTTGATTACTGGAGATAAAATTTCGTCAAAATCTATTCCTCGCTTCTGTCCAAATCCTTTCACGACCAAACGAGCTTTATACTTGACTAGACTATCACCATCTTTCTTGAGCTTGAACATCGTATCCATTTGTTCTTCAAGGCTTTCCTGCCTTTAGGAAGTTCCACCAGCTCATAAGTATCATTCTTTCGCAAGGAATCCATCTCTTGTTGCATGGCTTTCATCCACTCGAACTTCTCCTTATGAGTTTGAACTTCTTCAAATTTTCAGGCTCCCCCTCATCAGTGAGAAGGATAAACTCCGGAATGGGGTACTTGGTGGATGGAAAATGCAATCTGTCCGATCTACGGAGTTCTGGTGTAGGGATTGGCTCCCCTTATCAACACCTCCTTCATCTTCAGCGTCTTTAGTTGCTGGCTCATCCTCAACCCCATGGTCATCAAGCTCTCCCCCTGCTGTGGCATTTTCTCGAGGAGGAGAGACTGGTGTAAGATCAACATTACCACCAGATTCTTTGGCTTTCTCTTGAGTCTCAAAATCTGACATAGTTTCTTACTCATGGAACACTACATCTATGCTTCTAATGACCCTCTTCTTTTCGGGATCCCATAACCTGTAGCCGAATTCCTCATCTCCATAGCCAAAAAAAATGCAAGGAATATCTCTATCATCAAGTTTTTGTCTCTGCTCCTAACTTACATGAGCAAAGGCTTTGCATCCAAACACCTTCAAATGAGAGTATTTTATATCATGTCCGGACTATACTTTCTCAGGGATATCAAAACCCAATGGAATAGTCGGAGATCTGTTAATCAAGTAGCACGCGGTTTGAACAGCTTCACCCCAGAATGGCTTAGGCAATTTAGTCATTCTCAGCATACATCGGACCCTTTCCATAATGGTTTTGTTGATTCGTTCGACCACACCATTATGTTGCGGGGTGCCAGGAAGCGACTTCTCATGTCTGATGTCAAGCTCAAAACAATAATTCTTGAAATCATGGGAAGTGTACTCACCCCCATTATCACTGCGAAGACACTTCAAAGGTTTTCCAGTTTGTCTCTCCATCATGGCATGAAACCTTTTGAAGTATTGTAACACCTGGTCTTTTGTCTTTAGAAATTACACTCATACTTTCCGTGAAGCATCATCAATAAACGTCACGAAATATCTGCTACCACCCAGAGTCTCCACCTCCATGGGACCACATACATAAGAGTAAACCATATCTAAAATACTTTTCTTTCGCTTCAATCTTTTGATGAAAAAAAACTCTAGGATGCTTGCCAAATAAACAGTGATCACAAGGATTTAGCTTTGTACCTTTGGCATAAGGAATGAGGGATTTCCTTGCCAAAATCTGCAATCCTTTCTCACTCATATGAGCCAGTCTTTTATGCCACAAATTTGGTGAAGCATCATCCTCAACTGCATTCAACCCTTATCCGACTTGTCTTGACTTGAGTTTTGTACAAGGTGTTATACACCTTCCCTCGAGAAATAACCATGCATTGAGCCTTTGAAAAACTTCCATTTTCCATCACCAAAGCTACTATAGCATCCCGCTCGATCTAGAGCATGCACAGAAATCAGATTCACGCGCAGATCAGGCACATGTCGCACACCTTTCAACGTCAACGTGCAACCCACATTCGTCTGAATGCACACATCGCCAACTCCTACAATGTTTGCATTGTTGTTGTTACCCATCCTTACTTTGCCAAAGTCTCCTGCTTTGTACGAAGTAAAGAATTCTTTGTTGGGAGTAGCATGATATGATGTTGCTGAGTCAACGACCCATTCATCAAATGAATCTGCAACATGGCACTCTTCATTATCAAGAGTGAATAATACCACTTCCCCATCTGTCACAGGAGTTGCGTTATTTTCATCGTTTGCCATAATCCTCCGATTATTCTGATCTCTGTGTAACACCCTGACTTAGTTACTTGATTATATTTATACTTAGTAAAAATTTGGGAAATTTTTTTTCATTGGTGACGTGGACATGATTTCGCCTTTATAAAACATTTCTCTTTGCAAAAACATTTTCGTTATAAAAATAACTTTTTTATGTCCCACATCACACCTCAAGTTCCAAATCGGGATGTTACCAACATCACGCTTTGAAACTCTTTCTTCCAATTTCATAAAATACTATTTCATTTCCCTTTGTACAAATAACGTCACATGTTGGGTTCCCAAAACTGATAAAGAAGTAGGGTTAGTTACATCGGGATAGAGCAACATTATCTTAGTAACTTAGGAAATTGCATTACATAATCAAGGCACAAATGATAACCTACACTACAGATCACCATCCTCAGCATGCACCTCCTTCAATTCCATATCCTCTTCAACGTCCTCAAATCTCCCATCATCCTCCGGTAGCACCAAATCCTTTGCATACACGGGATCCTCTAGCGCTATCCTATCCATCATGTCCCACAAGTCGATTTTCATTGGAGTGAACAGAGGGTCGTCGATCTCCAAACTAACATCTCCTCGCCACTTCCAACCTTCCTCAAGGAAATCCCAATCTCCATCTTCCAGAGGGTGCATAGAAACCTTGACGTCTAATGTCATCTAAATTCTACGACATCAAGTGCCGGGAGAAAAAGAAATAGAATAGCAGAGAGAGTGAGCATCCCGAACGATTTTTCGTCAAATGGGTGGAATTACAATAGGCAGAAACATTAAGATATAACAACAACAACAACATCACAAAAGCAGATAAAATACACAACACATTCCACATTATCATCATAATCACTTATTCATAAATCTCAAGCTTTCCACTCCCTTTTCATCATCATTGATCTCTTTCTCAATTCATTTTTCAACGTTATTTCGCAACCTCATAGCCATCACAAAATCACGTCCTTGAACTTTATTTATAATTCTCTTCCACTTGACCTTCTCATAGAATCCTCATCACTTAGCCATTATTGTTCTCATCGTCAATATCCTTATAACTCTCAACTCATAACTTCTAAGTATTTTCATCATTCTTAAACTTTTCTTAATAAGTTTTATTGGATCGCACCCATCGATGCAAGGGATAAGAAATTGTCATCGTGGAATTAGTTAGCATACATACATCTCCTCCAATCCTTCCAAGCCTAATCGGAAGCAAACGACACGTACATGAACCTTAACCCACGCAGGTCGAACAGCCGAGAATCACAACACATTAATGTCGTACCTGTACAGGCCGACTATCACATTTTATTCATCATTTTATTTTTGTGCGATATCGCAAGGGCCCAACAACCAATCGACTGTCCGCCTCGTTTAGGTTCCCTCTCATCGTTCCAAAATTGATCAAGGGGGCGACAGTACTTCTCTAGTTTGCTGTGCAGAACACGCTACGATCCCTTGGGTATTAATCCCCGATCACTTATAGACTAGTTCCGCCTAGAAAAGCACTATAGGTTACTTGACGTTTCACCATCATCACCCTCCCCTATTACACTCACCCACCTGAATATCCGCAGATAAACAGGGTATCTTCCTCTCCACTACTTCACACTCAACTCGCCGCGTTACATAATGTCTTTTAATGTCTTATTAATATTTTATTAATATTAAGGTTCAGACGAGTCACCCTTGTTCATCCTTTCGGTGAACGTCGACCTCTAATCAAATCTTTCCCATTATCACTTTCTCATTATTTCATAATCATCATAACAACCGAGCACATCAGGGAGCTCCTCAACCCGGCAAACGTGTCACGTCAATCGTGCATATCGGGGAGTTCCTCAACTAGCACATATCACGTTAATCCTTTCGCGACTCAGCATATCCTACATCCTTGATTCCAATCATATTCACCTCATCATTTCTTTCCTTGTGCTATCCATCTTTTCACCATACTCACATCTTATCATGTTCAGATTCCTTTTCATTTTCCATCACTCAATTTCAGCATATTGCATTATTCTCATCAGCATCATTATTATTTTTCATAATTTTCATTGCCTCACTTAATTTCCGTCATGGATTTAAAACATACAGACATTTACATCAACGCATATAATATTCATCATGGCATAAATAATAAAGAATATCATATCATCATGGTATAATCACGTCAATAACATCATGACATAATATTACAATAAAAAGGATGTCTTAGTCCTGCGTATAGGTGGCCATACACATCAATAATTGCCACCATACGGCTGATTCACAGACCCCATGTTCCAGCTTTTTGAGATGGCCAGGAATATCTTAATATTTTACCTAAATACCATAGTGTCTTAGGGAGCCCCTCTCTCACCTCTTGTCCAGCAAACATTGTCAGAAATTACTGCAGGTCCGTCCAACTGACAACAGCTCCAAACTTCCGACCTACAGATTCCTTGCTTAAAATAAGACACACAATTAATACAAGGCTACTTACTAACATTCATGCTTAACATCAAGTCATTTTTGAAAACTCGCTTTTACTTCTCATCGAGTAATCATAAAAGAAACCTTTACTTTTTCAAATTAAATCCAACCATTGAATATACTTTAAACACTTCAAAATCCTTCTAAAACAAGTGATAAAATATTTTAAAACAAATCAATTTACTGCTGGTCTGTTCCGGACAACCAACTAATCACAACCTGAAAACATCGAAAAACGTTACTTTTTCAATCCGACTTTTCTCTAAATCAAGTGCCATTGAAAGCATTTTTAAATTAATTGAAAGCATTTTTAAAAACGAAACACCAATTTAAATCCACGCTGGACAACAGTGAAAAAACTCAAAATCACTTTCTCGAAAAATCCAAAAACACCGTAAAATCATACTGTAGTTTATCCAATACTTTGCAACAATACAAACACTTAAAAAATTCCTTTTTCGAACACAACACTATGGAATAAAATAGGGTAGCAGCTAGGAGTTCAGCATTTTGCAAATATAAACCCTTCCAAAAATCAATTGATTTTCAAGATTAATTACGTAATCAAATACAATGCTTTCACTCCCTTAAGCTTACAAACAATCCAAGGCAAGGAATACATAATCAAGCAATTTATCGTGCGCCGCATAGAACAATTAATTTAATGTGTATCTCATAAGGCAAACCATTCTATTTTTAGAAATAAACACCTAAATCGAAACATGACCGTAAACAATTTGCTTGCAATTTATTTACACATAACCTAAACAAATATTTAAACAATTACTTATTCATTTATCCCAAGCATGGCAATCAACATATAAGTTCAGCCAAGTCACCAAAGAAAGCACACAAGCTCACATTTATCAAAAGTACACAAGAAATAAAATCCAAAACTATATCAAATCAGTTAGTTTCAAACCCAAAATTTCCAGAATACTAAAACACTCATCATATAAAATTTTCAAGCCATTTGGACCTCCAGAACCCAAGTTTCAAATCAGATTTTGCATAAAAACCGAAACAGGACGGTTGCTGACCTGAGGCTAAAATGTCACAATGAAAAATAGTAATTCAACTTCAAATTGCATGAAAATTGCTACAAACCTTCCTTATACAGTCAGGGTCATCTCATAAAAATTTCAGATTATTTGGAGTTGTTTAAGTTACATTTCTCTAATTAAATTTATCACTAACTCGAAAAAATTGGAACCATTGTGCTCACTGTTTTTCAATCGGCAACAATACCAGCTAACTCCAAATCACCTCAAATTTTACAGAGAGTCAGGAGACATGTTTAGGAAGCTACCATAAAAATTTCAAGCCATCTAGGGCAATTTACGTCTGAAAACTCTGTTTAGGTTTTACCCGAAAAATCTATTTTTCCGAAATCGTTTTCAGCAAAATGACTCTTATAAAATTATCTAATCAATTCCAAAAATCGCATAAAAATTCAGAGGAACTATAATTGAAATCATTAAAATAGTGACCAAGTTACAAAATCATTAGGCATGTACAAACATTTCTTGCCAAAGCCTTTTACACCTAAACACATTATGTTCCTCTATCAATCCTTTAGCAAACAATATTCCCTTAAAATATTAAAACACCTTCAATTCAATTCACATTTTCCAGAATATATCTAATTAGTATCAAGAAAAACATATCAAAGTTTCAAGGCAATCCAATTAGCAAAACTATTATTTATCAAAGCCTCCTTCAAGTAAAATACCATATGAATTCTTATCAAATAGCTCTTATACAACTTCAGTCCTACTATAATCACTCAATATCACTAAGCAATTACCAAGTGCACCGTATAAAAATTTACTTCTTTCAAATATTTTCATATACATTTTTTGGTTCCATTCTCAAAACAATTACGAAACAATTTCTCAACTTAAAAATTAACTCTATTACTCTTTAACACTAACACAACTCAAAGATTAGATATCAAAGTTCAATCATTTACTTTTCCTTAGTCCCATTAGGTCCTATTAGATAAAATGGAAAAATTACTTTCAATCCCAAAATTCATTATTTCCTTTAACTAGTATTCCCATGAGACTCACAATCAATTTATGCATGCATCAAATAAATATAAGATCAACCATATAAACATAATTCAATATGCATCCAACCAACACATCATCAAATTAATTCATTGTATTTATTTTCATATAAACCGAATTGTATACATGGAAGGAAAAGAATAGATTTTTGCAAAATACTTTATCAAATCAACATACAATAAAGATCAAGCTCAAGAAATCAATTTTATTTCTCCTATTTCCTATTCATGGGCGAATCACATAGGAAAAAATTAGGAATCTCTGCAACTTAAGCAAATGATCAAAGAACATAAATCGATTTCTTCACTTAGGCATTTCCATATTATAAACCTTATAGCACATACCTACTTCAAATCAAACACCAAATCAATTTTCCACTTATTTTTCTTCAAGGATTAATTTATAATGCATGAAAATAACTTTATCTTAGCTTAAATACATCATGCAAAATCAAATCAATTTATTTTCCACATTAACTTATTTAGGCCGAAACACAAACATAGAAAATTAGGGTCTTTTACAAAAATTGATCAACACACACATACTCTAAAAATCCATTTTTCCATCATAGATCAAGGTTTTAGAGCAAAACAAAAATCATTTGAGTCACAATCAATAGAAAATCGTATGGGCCTATTTTGTCCATTTCAATCCTTAAAGCTCAAATCTTTTATACTTTAGGGCTTAAAAATTACAAGGGGTTATGAAAAATCAACATGCATGAAAAACAAAAATTGTTTCCATTAATTTCTCCTCTTGGCCGAATATATATATATATATATATATATATATATAAAAACATAAAGCATATCAAATTTTTACCAAGCAAATACATGCATATACTTAATGTCAAAACCGTATAGCACCCTAAATCAACATATCAAGACAAAATTCACCCAACAGCTCATTTTCATATGGGAACCGAAAAATATCTCACTAAAATATCAAAGATCAACAAATCACTGACATGCATTCAAGAACAAAATGATTTCCCCCTTTCTAAACCCTAGGTCGTGACATGCATGAGAGAAATAAAGAATTTTTTTTTGCAAATCAACAACATATAATTCATGAACAACACTAATACACTTCATATTCAAGTGTTCTCAACACAAATCGATGAACAAAAATTATTTTGAACCAAAAGGGACCAAAACCGTGAGCTCCATTTCATGGTGCATGTCCATTTTTTTTTGTTTTTAAACATCAATCCACATATATTTAAGCATAGAAAATCATGAGGAACAAGAAGATTTAACATGCAAAAGCTTATGGCCATCATACACAAAAACCCTTCTTTGAAAGCTTCATGAAAATCGAAAAATAAGGAGGAAAAGAGAAAAAAATAAGTTAGAGAACCATTACCTAAAGGGAAGAATGAAAATGAGCAAGAAAAATTGAAGCTTCCTTCTACCTCTCCTTCCTCCTCTCCACGGGTTCCTCTCTCTCTCTAGCACTTCTCTATCTCTCTCTCTTGTCTAAGGAGCTAAGTGTGTGGGTAAGGGGGCATGAGGGGGTATTTATAAGGGTTGGTTAATATGGGGTTCAAATAATAAAAAGTGGGGTGCCAAAAATTTTAAGAGCCTTCCCCATGATCATATACTCCCTCACGGTTTTGCCATAGACATATGGGTGGGGGCTTTGCATTTTTATCTTATGTTTAAGAGGAATACAATAGTATTAGGTGGGTAGGTTTAATTAGATTTACATGGGAAAGGGTGGTTGAATTAAAAAGAACAAAGGCATGCATTGGCCCAAAATCCATTTAGGATAGGGTCATTAATTGCATGTCTCCCATAGGGTACATATAGGGTAGCTACACTTTAATTAGGGTAGATTGTATTCAATTATGTTACCCTAGGTTCTTGTGCTCTCATAAAGGAATGTCTAACAATTTAAAATTTAAAATGCACAAAACCATTTAAAAACCGTACAGCATCATCACATAGGGAAAAATAATATTTTTCCATTATAGTAAATAACACTTAAAAATCATAATTCAATTTGCTTTAATAAAACATTATGATCTTTCCAAAAATAATAAAATTTCGTGAACAGTGTAAATAGATTCCAAATTGTACAAAAATAAATTCTATATTTCAATACGATCATTTTGACTGTAAATTTGTTAAATTCGAATATACAGATCAGAAGTTATGAATTTTCAAAGTTACGTAAATCAAATAAATCAATAATCAACATAAGACAAAATAATTCAGCTTTATAAAAATAAATCCATATAATTGTTTTCACTCAGGTTAATAATATATTTTTGTAACTTGAAATTAACCGCCCAATTATAAATCCAGAAAAATCAATTTATTAAAATATGAAAAATTGCGAGTATTACACTCCGTTCTTCCGGTATTTGCAGTTCATTTTGATGTGTCCCTCTTCGCCGCATTGATAACATTTGAACTTTCTTCTAAACTGTGACTGAGATCTATCTCTGGATTTATTGAATCGACCTCTACTTTTACTTCTTCCCCTGTTTTCTATTACAAGGACTTGGGAACTGTCTGTCCCCAAGTCTTTCCTTCGGGCTTCTTCATTGAACATACTATCTTTGGTTTGTGTCAAATATAATTGTCCATCTGACGTAGAGTTGTTTAACGAAACCACCAGAGTTTCCCGGCTGTCCGACAAAGAACTCAAAAGTAGTAGTGCTTGTAATTCCTCATCCAGCACTAGCTTTGGTAGTCAACCGATTTACATATCTTGAAAATCACTCAAGTGTTCAGCAACTGATCTTCCCTCTCTTTACTTCAAGTTTCCAGCTTCCTAATTGCGATTTGTGTAGTTTTTCGTTTCATAGAGATTTTGTAAATTCTTCCACAGAGTTTGGGCATTTGTCTTTGTGGCCACATGGTGGAACTTACTAATGTCCACCCACTACCTAATTGTTCCAATGGCCTTCCGATGCATCTTTTTCCAATCTTTCGATGTGATTGTATTTGGCCTTGCATCTCCCTTTTCAATAGGATCATATAGATCCTTACAGAAAAGTATATCCTCCATTCTTGGCTTCCAAATGGAGTAATTTGCAGATGTCAACATCATCATGATGCCTGTTGTCGTCTCTATTTAGTTACACAACACAACCCCAAAGCTCAACTAGGAGCTCTCATATCACTTTGTTGGGCTTTGGGGCTGATTCACAATCTAAATTAAAGTGGCCCAGCGGAAATAAATTGAGCAAGGCAATAGAAAAATGACACCAATAATTTTAACATGGAAAACCCTCTAAAAACGAGAGTAAAAAACCACGATCCAAGCTCCAAAAAATATTTCACTATATGTAGGATAATTACAATACCCTTTCCATACTCTTATCACGCAAGAGGTACAAATATAGTGTTTCCCAGTGAGACCCCCTCCTATTCAAATACTATAATTTATTGTACAAATTATAGTACCAAGGAGTAATAGAAATGATACTCAAAAATACCCGGTGTGTATTTCCCCCCGGTGTCTATTCCCACCAGTATATATTCTCACACCCTAGGATTTACTCACACTCTATTTTGCTCACTACTACAAGCAATATTTATTTCTAAAGGCTTATATAATGCTATACTATGTAAATATTGCTTTGCTCTGGAGTTGTATTTCTGAACTGGGGGAAGCTCTCTATTTATAGAGAGAGCTTCCGGTGCAAAACGCGTAACGCATTGCACCCCCGGCCAAAAGCAAATGAAAGAAGGAGAGAAGAAAAGTTGGAACATGTGGGAGTGGCCACCGAAAGCAAGGAAAATTTTCCCTTGGTGGACCCCACAAGAAAAACATGGAATACATTCGGAGAAGCTTTTTGAAAAAAAAAATTAAGGTTGAGGTGTTCATGTCAAATTTTCTGGTGGCAAATAATTTTCTATTTGTAACTGGGAATATTTTTTATGGTGAATTTAAGTTTTTTTCCGTGATCCATTTTAATTTATTATAGTAAAAATTTAACTTTTTTTATAACCATTAGATTTAATATTAAGATAAAGTAACTAACAGTCAAGATTAAAAGAAAAAGATAGTATAAAAAATAAATTATAATTATAATGACTCTTCAACCCTTATTATCTTCACCATTCAATTGGAAACCCCACTTCCCCATATCTCATTGGACCATCGGCCCTCCACTCCTTTCTTTGGTAGTCGCCGTCGCCGCCATCGCCATGTCTCCAACTCGTCATTCCATCGAAACTCACCAAAAAAATAGGAGAATTGCGATTTACCACTGCTCTCATCCTCCTTTGTCCTCCAGACCAACGAGGCCACCACATGCCACGTTTAACCCGCCGCCAATCTGAACCACCACCTATCAACACCCCTCTATATGCTCGTGCCGTTGTGAATATGCAGCCCTTCATTTATTCACGATGACCAAAAATCACATTCCATACTTTCAATTTCATGCTTCCCTATGAACCATCACGGATCGCGGATAATGAAAAACCATGTCATAGTTTCAATCGTGCCGCCTTTGTCAAAACTGACAGCATCACTGGCCTTTCTGTCGGAGCCATCATGGATGTGAATTTCACAATCACCAAGGGATCCCACCGTCGTTACCATCAATGGAAGATCGTTTCACCATTACAGAATCACCATTCCTTCAACCAACACAGTCTCAATCAGAGTTTGAATCTGTGATTGAGGATTGGTGACCTTCTCCACCGATCAAAATACTCTTAACATTAAATACAAATATTTAGTTAGGAAATTAAAAAATACTATTTTAATCAATACATTTGATTAAATTCATTTTTTTAACACATACAATGCCCCGAGGAGTTCACCAATAAATTTAACTATTTCAATGTCCAATACACTTGATCAACTTACATGCATTTTTTTTATACATATGCCAATAATGGAACTTATAAACAAATCTAATGATTTCAATATCAAATAAGCTTAGGAGTTAACTTACATATATGTTAAATAAATATACGTTTACCCATTAGCTTATTAATTATAGCAAAAAAATTATTAAATGTTACAATAATCTATGAGGTAGCATAATGTATTTTTAGGCATTGGTTGACTCATTAAAATACGCATGAATTAAAAATGAAATAGAATTATTTTTCGGGTTTTTTTTTTAAATGAAAAATGGTGTGGAAAACTAAAACGAGTCCTTTGTCTATCTCACTTTCTAGAGGAATTCTTTAATGCTGCAAAGTTAAAGTGCAGCAGTGATGCTCTTTCAATCGAAACCATATATTTATTGATTAAAAAAAAGAAACGGTAGAGATTAAAAGTTATTAACCGACAAAATGACAATTTTATTCTTATCTTTGTCATCTCGGTACATTCCCCGGTGACAGCACCACCATTACTGCTTCACTTCCCTATCCACCTCTTATCCACCTCAACAACCTCACCTTCCTGCAACCCGCACCGCCCACCCTTACCATCAACATCGACCGAACCAAACCTTGTGGCAATGTTTCTTGCACAATAGTTTGAATTTTCGATTACCCATGAACAACCGGCACCACACTGCCCCAAGAGCTGCCTCTTGCTACTCGAACTGTGTTGTCACATGTTCTTCCGATCCAAGATGGCGTCGTGTCTGCGACCTCCATGCATACAATGTCATCTGCAAATTATTTTGTAGTTCCTATAGCCCCGATTGTTGGTCCGTTGAAGATGAAGATAAGATTGAGGATGAGATCAATTGGATCTGAGATTAAAACTTGGATCTAGGATGAAAGCTCAAATCTAGGAGCTACCATCCGCTGCAATTCTGGGATGGTGATGGTTAGCGCAAGATCAACAGAGGACCTAAAGTAGAGGTTCATCGGTGATAGAGGTGGTGGTTGAAGAGAATTGAGTGGGCATGGCAATAGTTGGCATAGAAGGTAGTAGGTGACGGAAGCGACGGTTCCGTGGGAGCCACAGTTAGAAAAGGTTGAAAAAGGGAGTAAAAGTGTCTATCCATTAAAAAGTAAAGGCGACATTGCTACTGCACTTTTAACTTAGCAGCATTGAAGAATTCCTCCACTTTCTAATGGAATAGGCCAGTCCAAACTAGAGGAACTCCTTATTCCTGGTCAATTTGGCATTTTCTTTTATTTGTCTCCGCGTGTACAAGCTAAGGCTACAAGCAGCCTTCGAAAGCAACTGTGTATTTTTGGAACATTTAACAAGCCTGGACCTTCTCACCGTCTCCTATGGTTCAAACCAGTTTTAGGAAAGAGATAGGTCAACAACTCATCGTACGTTATTATATACTGAACTCAAGTTTTTTTTTTTTTTTTTTTTTTTTTTTTTTTTTTTTTTTAAGATACTCTAGTTAGAAAATTTTAAGTTTATATCTAATTTTCTTTCTTCATTCTTACATTATTGCATGTATGTCAAAAGTTTTTATCACATGGTGTTAATTATTTTTATTGTCCTTAAATAATGACCATGGTTTTTATATCGATTTTTGAATATTTTTAATGTTAATCCTTATATTGCTTTTGTGTTATTGTCATATCTATTTCTATGTTTCTAACCAAGTTTTTCAAGGAAAAATGGAATTTTTCTCAACTAATAATACATAAAAGAAGTTTATTATGGTTTGATGGGATATTAAGTTCCTAGTATTTCACGTGATTAAAGCATTATCTTTCACACACACACATCATATATATATTTAAATACATATCAGGATTCAAATATGAAAAAATACATATGAGAATGAAATTAAATAAGTGATTTAAAATGTCACCATTAATTTTGAACATGAATTAAAAACCCAACATTTGTACATCTTGGTTGATTCTTATTACTTTATCAAAATTAGTAGGATCCTAAATCAAATGGTTTAATTTCAATATTCTAAGGAGAATGTATGCAGCTTCAATGCTTTTCGAAGTTCATCACCACGCATCAAACAATTATCTCGTTTGCCTTTTAGTTTGTTAGGTCCATTCCACAGTGTCAACTATCAACTGTGTGGAAAGCTAAACAAGACCTTTAAATTTGGTTTAGTCTTTCTTGGAAGCTTCTGTGATATTAACTCCGTTACATCTTTGTAAATCACTATTGTTGATGTAAAAGAGCTAAGAAAGTTCTACCATATACTCATTTTCAATGGATTACTACTTATTAAAGAGTTGAGTTCTTATTAGCTCAAAAATTGGTTAGTTCTAGGTCTATCCTAGTAACAAAATATGTGAAGTATCAACTTAGTTTTAATATTAATTATTTTATTGTATTAAATTAGTTTTTGAAAATTTATAAATATATATTTAGTTCTTCGAGATTTTTGGATGTATCAATTTGGTCTCTCGCCAAGATTTTTTTACATACCAACTTGATTCCTCATCATGTTTTAAAAACCAATTAGTACATCCGAAAATTGATTCCTCATCATGATTCGCAAATTGATACATCCGAAAAGCTTAAGGGATTAAATTAGTATATCCGAAAATTTTGAGGGACTAAATGTGCATTTATAAATTTTCAGGGACTAAATTGGTACAGTAAAAAAATCAAGGACTAAATTGTGAACTTTATTCTGAACTTTAAAAGTATAATAAGAAAATCATTGTGATGGCTGAACTCAAACCTGCCCCTCGCCTATTCAACTTCAAGAGCCTTGCTACTATGCCAATTAATTACCAACGAAAAATGTGTGATGCAAATAGTTTATACTACATATTTTAAAAAATATCAAAAAAGTAGATGGGACTTTCTGCTCGTGAGAACCTCAGCCTCTAATAATCTCAAGAGTAAATCCCATAAATCATGATTTGACCATAACTCAGAGTCGTTCCTAACATTTTCAGGGCTTTGGGCAAAATTAGAAATAGGGGTCACTCTTATAAAATAATTAATTACGTAAAATTAACTACATAAAACTTTTACAATATAAATTACAACACGATAACATAATAACTTCATCATTTTGTATAATTAAGAAATTTCATTAATAACATCAAGCTTAAGTAAGCATCATAGTAGATATTCTCCCCACCTTTTAGGAAGGGTTGAAGAAACCTACTCTATCTATCATTTGCTTTAAGCTTGATTAAAAAAGTACATCAACTATTGAGTTATCTCTATACAATGTAAACTTTCAATTTTTAAACCATATCAAACCACCCTTACATTATCATTAACCCCAATCATCTATATATCTGTCGATAATCCTTATTACAACATTAATAACCACGAACTATAATAACATGATCCTAAAAAAATCACCAAAATAATAAACTTGGTAGTAAAATACGGTAATCATCTGTGTCTCTATTTTGTGTGTGAGTTTGTATGTACCTTGTGGCTTTAATATGCCTGTACGTGTTTTGTTTTATTTATTTTCTTATTTTTTTTTAATTTCAACTATATATAGGTATTTAAAAAATAAAATTTGGGGCCCCAAAAAATTGGGGGCCCTAGGCGGTCGCCCCTCTTGTCCTGAACCTAGGGACGGGTCTGTAACTACTTCCGAGAAATTAATGTATAAAACCAATGAGTTCTCTATATACATATTGACGAGTACAAATACCCGCGCGAGCTTCTCAGAAATCTTTGCTTTTCACATCCAAAATTGTTGAGGAAATATAAAGCATCATGAGATAAACTACCTTACACATATCATACTAGAAACAAACTCGTGCCACACACGAGACCAATAAGATGAGACACTAATAAGATATATGAAAAAAATTATGTGTTTGATGATAGGCTAAGTACATATTTAGTAAAAGAAAACCAAAATCAATTTTATTCAATTTAGCTAATAAGGATAATATAGGAGATTCTTATTACCATATATATACTCCCTCCATTTTATAAGGAGTAAAAAAATGCAAAAGTCAAAAAATTAATGAGACACATATTTAATGATTTGTTTAACACATCAATCAATTATCAATTACTAATGCATTTTGCATAGATCAATCAATCACATTCAAAATTTGCAATTTTTAAGCATTTCCATTAATTACTTTAACTTTAATTTAGAATAAATATTTTGTCATATTTTATTATCCTTACAGGACGGAGGGGTATATCTTTGATCATAGCCTATTTTTAAATTGTTTTGGGAGGTTTGATTCCTAATTTTTTTTCTTTTCTATTGAGATTGTTTGGGTATGGGACCTGAGAGCAAAAAATCTCAAGTTCCAGATTAATACATCTCGCCGGGAGAGACATACTAACGCGACCCCGGAAAAAAATGATGAACTTAGTTTCTTGGTGACTTCCTTTTTGCAACTTTTATTAATTTAGGCAAGATTATACAAGCACGCTTCTGCCATCGACGACATTGTCTAGCAACGTTGGAAGCCGTCAGTTACAATGGTCCTTGAACCATTCCACACGCTCACACACATCATATTGTATCATCTCAAATTTAACGCCTTTATAAATTGTTGTTGAGCCACCCCCACAACAACAACAACAACTGAACCCTCTCCTTCATATTCCTATAATCATATCCACATTACCAAATTCCGTGAATATTTCTTTGTTCTGTTATAAAAATAATGTATCAACAAACCTCAAATCAAGCATATCCACCCTACAATCAGCCCCCAGCTGCCACCGGTTATCCGGTGAGTTACGGCGGCGGCAGCAACAAGCCACCGCCGGTTCCCCCACCATATACATCAGCACCACCTCCTCAATTTCAAGCTGAGGCTGGTTGGTCCACTGGCCTTTTTGACTGCTGCTCTGACTGCCATACCTGTAAGCCCCTCGAATCATCTCACATCAATTTTGTTACAATTCCATTTTTAATTATTACTAGCATGCATATGTTGTTTGATTAAGGGATTAGTAATTACTCCTACTACATGGTAACAAAATAATACTAAAGTTTTGTACATTATATAAATTTTGTGAAACAAAATTGGCGTGCTATATAAGAAAGTTGATAAGCTATGTATCTATGTTTTATATTGCTTATAATAATAAATTCATGTTTAATTTCTTTTTTGTCAGGCTGCTTGACATGCTGGTGTCCATGTGTGACCTTTGGCCGAATTGCAGAGATCGTTGATAAAGGATCAACTTGTAAGAAAACTGGTTTTATGAACTTTTACTAGTTCAATTATAATATAATTATTAATCTCTTCAGTTTTTAATATAAGAATCTTATATTAAGGATTAGATGAGGAACATATGAATGTGACAGCTAACTAAATTCACATTATTGGTTGTTATTGTATGATAAGAATGAGATTGATTAATTATGATAATTGTATGATTTGTTATTTTTGTTTGCAGCATGTGGTGCAAGTGGAGCTCTGTATACACTGATTTCTCTTTTGACTAGCTGTGGTTGCTTATACTCTTGCTTCTATAGGACCAAGATGAGAAAGCAATACATGTTGACAGAGAGCCCTTGTTGTGATTGCTTTGTTCATTGTTGTTGTGAGACATGTGCTCTGTGTCAAGAATATCGTGAGCTTAAAAACCGTGGATTTGACATGGTCGCTGGTATTAATTTTCAACATTATCCTCTCTACCTACGTGACTATCAACTGTTTTTTTTTCCCTTCAAAAATCATCATCTCAACTAAGGGCACCTAATATTTCTATGCACCATTTATTGGTTATTTATTAATGATATGTGAACTATTGATAACTTGGTTAGAAAGGCGTTTACAATATGACAATATGTGATAGATCAAGGATGAATGACACTAATCTCTTTTAATATGTAGAGATAATGGGTTTTGTCTTTGTAAATAAAACTTTTTTTTATATACACAGCAATAATCAAATTCCTAACATCATGCTTAAAAAATTCAATTATGTATCAATTACATTAGGCTTAGATATGATTTTATGGATTAACAGATCAATTATTAATATCTATTGAATAATCCATCAACAATCCAATAACAAGATTAGTAACAAATAATTTATAAATACTAGTAGTCGATTAGAAGTTTTAAAAAATGGTGAAAAAACTAGTATTAGAATATAGAGTTCTTTATTATTTTGTCAATGCTATGGTTTAATTTTCACCCTTATCTTCCTTCCGTCTAGGCTGAAATGTCTTACATTAACTTTGAAAATATTATGTCTTACATCAATATATTTTCGTTGAAATTGGTTAGGGTGGGATGCAAATGTTGAGCAGAACCGAGGAATAGGCATGGCTCCAACAGCTCCAACATATGAACGCATGGCCCGTTGAAGTGATATGAGGATCCTTGTGCATCGTACATGCAATTCTAATAATATTTGATGAATAGGTTTTTATTGTTTTGATTTAATGTTACATGTTCTTAAATAAAATAAAAAAAAATAAAATTGTTATATGTTTCTGTAAGCCGAACAATGATGTAGAATTTCGAGGTT
The DNA here is from genome assembly GCA_037953625.1 of Crotalaria pallida. Lineage (NCBI taxonomy): Eukaryota > Viridiplantae > Streptophyta > Magnoliopsida > Fabales > Fabaceae > Crotalaria > Crotalaria pallida. Next base: position 98,544,803 of record CM075655.1, read on the forward strand.
GCGATATAAGTTTTCCTTTCATTTTTTTTTTTAAAAAAAAGTTCAAAGTAAATATTAAAACCAGATATAAAATGTACTCAAACCATCGTAGAAGATTAACATAATTATGATGTTTGAATTGACAGAGGTTCTAAAGCTCATATACCAATTCGTAAAGAAAAATTTTCTAACCAAAAAGATTACAAAATCATTCTTTAAAACCTTCAAGTTTTACCTTCATTTAGTATATTTATATAATATTTCCTTCCGTCCATTCCTAATTATATTTCATTAGACAAAAAAACGTTTTTTTATATATAATAATTGTGTTGATTTTTAACAAATTAGTTATATTTTTTTTTTCTAATATACCATTTTTTTTATTTGTGAATATTAATTTTTTCGAATTATTTTTGTAAATCAAGACAACAATGAAGGGGTGTGTGTGTGTGTGTGGGGGGGGGGGGGGGGGTCAACATGGAAATTATCAATGATCTCACTCTTCAACTTCTAAATTGAATAAATAAATAGTAAAAAAAAACAATAATATTTGAACATCATCTAAATTCAATATCTATCACTTTGGTTGCAAACAAAAAAAAAATGAAATCCCACATTGCAAGTAGTAAACAAATGAAAGGATTTATATAGACAAAGTTGTTTATCTTTGTTAAAAGTTGCTCAGCCCATTCTAAACAGCTCCTTAAGTCAATTCTGAGTTGTATTGCCGTATCATTTAGCCACATTGGGTACTAAAACCAAAAACTTTATCCTTTTAGGGATATATCTCCATTAAATAAAGTTTAAATCAAATTTTCAGGAACCAAAAACTTGAAGAAGCCAAAACTCATTATACCAACTCTACCATCACTTGTTTTATTTTTTTTAGGGATATATCTTTGTTAAAAAAAAACCCTACCATCACTAATTTTTTAATATAAAAAAAAAACAAAAACAAAATTACCATCACTATTTTATTTTTTTGTATTAAAAAACTTTAGATTTGGTTTTGATTTAATTATTTAAATCAGATCATTTTTTAATAACGAGCTAAGACCTAGTCCCACGAAATTTTCACTTATACCAAATCCAAATCAACTGTAAAAGATCAAATGAAGGTTAAAATAGTTTTGAATGTTAGTTCTCAGACCCCGTTTTTAAACCCCAAACCCCATTTTTTTCGACAGAGTTCCGTCATAATATTTTCGATACCCCGGGTCAGAAAAATGCATTTTCCAACTTTAAAATGAATTTTTTTAATAAGAGAGTAATCGGAAAAATTCATTTTTCGATAGGGATGGGCTGAAGCTTTAGCTACACATTTTTGCCAACAATTTAATAAATTTAATTCGCAAATTCAGTCCATCTTTTCTCAATTATACAAACAGAACAAAATTGTTTTTTAACCAATAACTATCACCAACCTATTATAAAAAGAACAAATTATTGGTGTGTATTACCAAGGAGGACACCCAAGATCAGAGTTGTCCCTGCAAAAAATAGAGGGCCTGCCTCGAGGATAAGCTAGACACTTCGGTTGCTCTAAGAACAACTAACTTCAATCTTCGCTTTCAACTTTCCGCTTCTTTCGTCTGGAAGTTAAAAACATATCAGAATATTCATATTAATGTTGACATATATAACATACATAATAAAATCATAAGAGGCTGTAACCAAAAATAATATCTTAACATATAACAATGACAGAGAAAATATTATGTATTTCCTGAAAAACTTTGCCAGTGAGCAACTACTTTCACATAAAAACTACCGGTAAAGAAAGATGTTGGGTGCAGGTAAGAGAAACAATGGCAAGAGAAGAGTGGAAAACAGGTACCACAGGGAGAGCAAAAGAGGGATACAAGCATCCTTTGAGGAAATTAGAACAAAACAAACTACATTAAATGATAAAATGATACTTTTCGCAGATAATTCTAGGGCAAGATCCCATTGACAAACAAACAAAAAGAATGAAAGAATTCCATTAGCATTGTTCCCTCCTCTGCTTATTTTGGTTTCTAAATTTGCTGGTAAACATGTATCACACATCTTTACAGCTGTTCAGTGTAGAGAACAGGATTATTTGTTCAGCATTTATAGATAATAAATTATAATCAGTTCAGCATAGAGAAATGCATACTATTCATTGATAATAAAGTTCTAGCTCTAGCTCTATGCAGCATATCCAAAGATGTCATTTCAACCCCCGTCTCCCATAACAAATCATTTAAAATATATAGAAATTATAAAACAGACAATTCACGAACAATTCATACAACCATAGTATCACTTATATTTTGTGAACTCTCAGAAAGTTAACGAGCAGAAAAAAGTACCTTCTCACCACTGGCTGTATATCAGCACCAACTTGTTTACTTAGCTCTTCAACAGTTTGAGTAACCTCATTATCACATTTCAATAGGTTGCAAGCATCTAAAAAAGCAGGTGATTTCACTGTATGTGGTATAAGTGATGAATCTTTTACCTCTGCTTTGAGATGCTCCATCAAAACAAGTGCTGCATAAAGGCCCATTGGAGGTTAGAAAATTCAGCTAATCAAATAGTTCGATTAATTAGTAAATCATATATTGCTAACAGTGCAAGAAGTGGATGGATTTTGAAGCATGTGGCAGTAAAAATTTCAATTGCAATTAATACAGTGAAATTCAATTCAATTCTAAATCTAAGCGGGTCAACTTGCAAGCACAAATCAAATGGGTCATGAATTGTGACCATAATAATCAGGCAATTCATCGTATAATTATGCAACAGTCAAATCGTGGAAGACCTCAGGAGAGGCCAGACCTCAATAAAGGTTGAAATATTATACCTATTGAAATTATAGTGTTTATGTATAGATGAACAAAAATGTTCAAAAAAGTAAAATTGTATTGATACTTGCTGTGGATAATGAGATAGAGAAGATATAACACAAACCCTTAACTATGGTCACACAACAGCCAGCACCAAACAACAAGAACCAAAACCATGAGCGCATAACAGGCATCACAAAACAAAGAACAACAGGTGTCGCACTGACACCACCAAACAACACAAGAAGAGAAATAGGGAAGAAAACCACCTCAAAACTTGAATACAATAACTGGAGTTGGGCAAAATAGAACTAACAAGGGCAGATGAGTAGAATGAGAGAAAAATCAGGTGATCAAAAACCAGGAAGGTTGTGTGAAACTTCACCAGAGCAACCATGAGAAATTGTAGTATTCATGCCTCATGATGCAAGAAAGACCTTTATTGTAAAATTCAAATTCCAAACTACTGTTCCATTACTGTAAAACCAGAATCACATGTGGAACAACTTTCACTCGCTAAAGATACATAGATCATCCGGTACCTATCAAACTTCCCACCCATTGCTGATCAGTTTTATCATTGACCTCTATGATCTAATCCATATTCAAATCTCAAGTCCAGCATCTGGCACGGGCAGCATATGGATCGTTCTCCTTGGAACATTTCTTTCCACTTCTTATGCCCTTTTCTATCCATTTCGATGACATTTTTCATTCCACGTGCTTCAAAAAGCGTTTCATAAACCAAAGGCAAGGGGAAATGATAGTTTGGAGTATGAAAAGCCTTGTTTCCATAACCAACTTTTTTCCCCTTATCTTATGAAAGGTTATGAAATGAAAAATTTCATAAATGGATAGAAAAGGACATAGAAAATGGGAAAAAAAAAAAAAACATGTCCAAGGAGGAGAAGGATCCAAATGTTGCTCGAGCTAAGATGCTGGACATTTCCACCAAGATTTGAATATGTAGGCTGATGAGATCAAAAAGGTCGATTGGCAAGCACCAGGTGATCTACAGCAAGCGAAAGTAGTTCAAGTTTGAAGCTAGTTTTACAATATTGGAACAGTAGTGACATAGTCTAGAATTTGGAGTTTTATATTAGTTAAGGTCTTCCCTGCATCATGGAGCCATGGAGGTTGAAGACTACAAGGCCCTAGTGGTAGGTTAGCCTGACAGAAGCAATAAAGGTGTTGAGTTGATGGGAAATGAAACACTCCCCAAGATATATGTATATAAAGAAAAGAAAATGAAGAAATAATTCTATTATTTCATTACACATATTACATTATTTTAATATTTAGTAAAGAATCTTAGGATTCAAGATATCTTTTGAATCACAATTCAGAAATTAGGCTTTCAGATTCACAATTTGAATCCTGATACAATGTTCTAACTTCTAAGCCTCTATTCTCTCTTTTAATCTTCCATTACATACAACGCTTCGATTAAATAATACCTAATCCCTACAGGGAAATATTTTCTTTTCCTTCTATTATAGATTATATCATCAAAACCACCAGAGCCCAGCATCACCTTCAATGTCAAAAATTATATAATAATAATGAAACACAAAAAACGAAGATAGACAAATGAACAAGATAAAAGCATATGATTCTGCTTGTATAATCAAGGTACGTTTGGCATACATAGAACATACCGATGGCTCGAATCATCTTAAGGTCGAATTTATTAGCCAGTTCACCGTAGCCAACCATTTTAGCACGCTGAATGATCAGCAATTTCAAGCTAATCAGCATATCCTGCCAAAATTTGAAAATCACAAGTTAAGGACTGCCAAGAGAAATCACTCTAAACTGAAGGGGAACACTTGATGTTCATCACACACACACACCAACTGGGTGGCTGTGATTGGTCAGGTCTAATTTAGACTAGAAGATTTGCACAAATAATGGTCAAAACAACAGGTTCTGTGACCCAACCCTTTTTCTAAGAACTGCATATTACCCAATTAAATATGTTTTCATGGTTTTATTAAATTCATGATGCAGAGGGATTTTACTAAAGAGAGCACAGATAGTGAAGTACGGTTTGAGGAAAAAAAATCAAAATCTTAACCCGCACTGACCTAACACGAGGTGAAGTGGGGCACATCCACACACAATATTCATCCGACACGCTGAAAACAAATTCAAAAGGAAAGCAACTACTCCAAAAAGCACAGGCTCACAAATTGGGCTGCCTTGCAGCATTCCTACATTCGTAAATTACATTTGGATTACCATTTCTTTTTTTGACAACTCTAGCGATAGCTTATTCTCATCCCTTTTGGACTTTCTTCTACCTCATTGATAAGATTACTATTATATAATAAAACAAAATGCTAAGAATAATCATTCTTCTAGCCTTTGCAATTCCTAAGTTTGGTTTCTAAACTGAAACCCTTTATCAAACACCTAGAGCCCAACTTTGTCACTTGAATTGAAGTGAAATACAAGCACCGAAAGAAATATTTATAATATTATCAAACAACCTAAAGAATGTAGAAAAAAAAAGAGAATGATGAAGTGGTAGATCAAGTTAATGGACAAGGCAAGACACTTACAATCTCAGACTCTGAAAGCGTGCAAAGCCACGACACATCTTCAACCCTTATCTTGCTAGAAATGCTTTTCAATCTATTCCTCGAGCACTCGTCCTTCATTTAATCCTTTCTATCTAGAATCAACAGATAATCAAAACAAGGATTCTATGTTCTGAACTCCTGTTTAATATTTTCAAAATAAACATCTTAGCTGATAGAAGATTATCATCATAAGTACCACTAATTTGAAATATTAAATATTAACAAGACAGACAAGAGATTACAGTGCAAGTGACAAAAAGAATTTTTTTTTCTTCCATTATGGGTAAAACAAAAATCTATACAAGACAAAACTCAACAGAAGAATTGTATGCTGAAAAAGGAGTTCTACTTGTACCCTCTTCCACTAGCTCTCTTGTCTCTCCTAGATTTTAGAATCTCGGAATGCTGACGGATAGTGCTAGAGACCTAAGCCAGGCCAAACATTGCCACAACATCCCCCCCCCCCCCCCCCCCCCAAAAAAAAAAAAAAAAAAATTAAAACTTGACCCCCTAATACGAGTTTTAAAACTTTAACATAAGCTAAGCCCATGGAGTAACAATATTTTAGCCCAGTACGCTGACCCTATGCTAGGGGGTTAGGATACATGTTGGATTTGCAAAAAAAATAATAATAATGATAACATATACGCTCTACCAGGAGCATACAGAACCTTCATCACTCAAAATCCAAGTGAGAAACCATCACTGTTCTCCTCCTTTATCTGTATTAAACCATAACCCTTTTATTTTCAAGCTCAGTAACAACAACGATTAAACAATAGGATCAAAACCAAACAGGAATACCATCAACACAATCAGCTTCATAACAATACACCCCTTCTACCATCACTAAATTTCAGAAACTATAATATGAGGAACAATAAAACAGAACACCTCATGTAACAAAGAAAAGTTTAATAAATGAAACAACGCGATCAGAGAAGGAGAAGCGAGTGCCTAAGCCTGAAAGGGAACGACGGCAACCACTGGTTCGAGCGAAGATGGCATGGTGGTTGCAAATCCGAGAAGAGAGTGAAGTGACGATCACCGGCAACGAAAACACAGCAAGTTCAGATGGCGTCTTCCGGTCCAAAGGGAAAGCAAGGCGGTTGAGGAGGATCTCCCGACGCCAATGGGTGATGGTTACGAGGTTTGGGATCGAAGAGAAAGCGAGAGTGAGGTCGTGAAGCGAGATCAGAAATTGAGGAAGAGAATAAAAATGGAGTGGTTAATCCAAAGGGAAAAGGGAAGGTAAAGTGAGAAACCAAAAGGAAATGGAGATGTGCGCTCTAGTGCTCTACTAATGGCGTACTATCGAAACAACATGTACACTCATGGGTGAGTGTAGGACAGGTTAAGCTTGTCCCTCCCCTCACCCGTGCCTAAATGTTGATCAGGTCAATTTTTGAACCCGAACCCATCTTTGATCAAAGAGAACCAAAGAGAACAGGTCCAAATTAGGGTGTTAATAAGGACAAGCCCAGATTGACCCGAGACAAGGATGAATGAGAAAAATTAAAAAATATTCCACTTTTTGAGATATACTACTTAACAACATTAAACATCTCATCTTTCAAATCAAACACACATAATGGCAGGCTGGCAGCATAAGAAACAAATAGAGGTCTGATAGAAGAAATAAAATAGAATGCAATGGAAATAAATATAACCAGATTGAAAGCATTATTAAGTATATAAAATGAGTAGTTACGAGTTAATTAGTTAGGAAGCAAATAATCAGATTTAACATAGTCGCTTTGGACCAACAATGGAGAAAACAATTACAGAGAACTTAAGAAGTAGTACCTTCGAAATTAGCAATGGTGGTTAGGGTTAGCAGCGGCAGAGTTATAGATTAGGGAGAAGATTACGGAGAAGAGAGGCAGAGTTATACCTTAGCAGCGGCAGCGGCAGCGGCAGGGAGAAGGGAGAAGAATAGGACGAACCGGCAGCAGCAGCAGGGGATCGACGGCGATGGTCTCGGCGGCTGTGGGTTGGTGACGGTAGTGAGGGAGAAGGGAGTCAAAATCCCTGATGCCTTTCTCTGAAAACGCGATGGAGCATTGGTATCTGACTACTGACCACTGACTACCCCTCCGCTTCAAATATAAACAACTGAGTTTTTAGCCCGTGCAATGCACGGGGTGTTTGTTGGTTTGCTTATTGTTATTTAGCTAATTATTATTGGATAATTAAGTAGACGAGAGTATGAGACATTATAAATTATTTTGGGAACTGCTTTTTGGCCCCCAAGTGTTTTAATCTTTTCGATTCTGCAAATTCGGAAAGGTAATTTCGGTACTACAAAGACGGAATATATTTATTTCATATTTCCGGTTTTGCTAAAATGGAATATGGTTTCCGATTTTGCGAAACCGGAAAAATTATATGTTGACAATGGCTTTACTTTTGCTAATGATATTCTCATTGCAACTTCCCTGGCTGGCTGTTGGTGATTGAAACATCTTTGCTTCCCGTGCTTAGAAAGATGGTCTAAGGGCAATCACTCTTTCCCAGACGAGGAGTTTCAAACAATTCCTAAATGATTGATTGTTGCTTTCTTGATCCGGGCTTCAAAGGAACTCCTTTCACATGATGTAATGTCAAACCTGGGGAAGCAAATGTTCGCATTCGACTTGATCGTGCGCTAGCAACAGCTAAGTGATGCCTTCTGTTCCCTCAAGCGCAGGGCAGGTTTTCCATGATCCTAGGTCAGATCACTGCCCTCTTATTTGAAACACGGCTCAAATTGCTAAGCGTTAGCAAAAGTAAAACCATTGTCAACATATAATTTTTTTGTCTTTGTAGAGACGGAAATTATTCATTTTTCCAGTTCCACAAAGCCGGAAACCATATTCCGTTTTAGCAAAACCGAAAATATGAAATAAATGTATTCCGTCTTTGTAGTACCGAAATTACCTTTCCGGATTTGTAAAACCAAAAAGATTAAAACGCTTTGGGTATTTTTGTCCTTGAAAAATAAAAGTGGGGGCCAAAAAATCTAACATAGGGGTCAAAAAGCGATTTCCAATTATTTTATGCATTCGAATTGAATTAGCATCATACTAATTTGTAAAAAAAAAAATTATTTGATGAAAGTCAAATAATTAAGTTTGTGAAATTATACTAATGTCTCTTTTTTTATTGTCTTATGATGTCAATATCCTACATTTATTATTTTAATTTAATTTCATGAATACAATACCAATCTTATATATATATATATGTATATATATATATATATAACTATATGTAACATGTATAAATAACGGTATGTGTACTTAAATTAAATTTAATTAAGTTAAAGTAGATAAACCTTAAGTGGCATCTCGTAATCACTTTGCATGGAAAGACTGTTTTATATGTTGTCGTGAGTTGTAAACAGTATGACACTTTGTAAGAAGTGTTGCTTCAAACTCCTAATTGTTATCCACACATGACAAATAATTGATTAATATAAAACAAAAAACCTTATAAAATATGCCTCAAAAACACGTTTATTCTTTATAAAATAATAATAATAATAATAATAATAATAATAAAATGGTGATGAAACAAAGTTCTCATGCTGAAACTCTAAAATGCAGATTTATTTTTTGTCAAGCAAAGACGAAAAAAGACTGCAAAATGCATCCTTATCACAGGAATCAAATCACATTCGTAAGTCATGGAGTAATCTATCAATTGGAGTTTATATTCAAATTGAGGATAGAAAGAGATGTGAATGATAAACAAAATTAAATAGATTAAAAAAAAACTTGTTTGGGATGAATAATGGAATTGAACGATGACACACTTCTTTTCTATTCTTTAAGCTACCAAACCCTGTGTGTAGGTTCCCATTTTTTTGCTTTCCTCTGTGTATCGCTTTTTCTCTAATTTGTAATTTTTTTCTTATTCATATTTCTCTCTTTTTCATTTTTTCCTGCTTCTCCGATTCCTCTCTATGTCTTTGTTGTTTTCTTCCCCGGTGTTAATACTTTAAACTCTTTGTTTTTTATGGGAGCCCAACCCATGTTAATAAAGAAATGAAAAAAAAATTTACATTTGAATAATCCATATTTTCTTCGGCCCTTTCAAATTCAGTGAAGATGATAGATTTGAAAAAAAAAAGTACAAAGTCATAAATGAATAGAGAAGAAAAAACTGTTGATGCAGTTACAAAATGTAACTTGTATCTTGCCTTTCAAATTTCAAATTTAAAATAATAATAAAAAATAAAAGACAGGTGGATGCCTTCTTTGAGTTGAAAAGTCCAACTTTTAATGAGGATGCAACATTTCAAAATGGATGAATGAGAAAGCTCCATTGGGACATCTTTTTATAATAAAAAGAAGGATAAAAAATACATTTCATTTAGTTTAAAAATATAAGTAAAAATAACTACTTTTCTTAACTTTTATTTCATTTCCAATGTTACTTTCTTAAAAAATATATCTAGAAAATGTTTTTTTCATTCAATTTTTGTTTCATTCTCAATACTACTTTCCTAAAATACCTCTATTTTTTTTTTTATAAATTTGAGAAAATTAAATACAATCAACTAACCTTCTTAATAAATGTGAAAATAGTAAATTTTTCTTATATTGTAAATAGGAGAGTGTAATAAGTACCGAAAATTTGGAATCAAGTGCAATGGCTAACGGGTCGGCCCACACCAAACTCGAATTCGTTTTTTTGATAGGTCTATCTTTTTTAACGAGTTCAACCTCTTTGTTAGTATTGAAGGGGTCTGATCCGTCTCAAATATGTCATGCCAGTTCGAGTCTACAAGTTAGGTCGGGTTTTGCTCACCCCTAAATCGAGTTATGAGTTTGGGATAGATCTTCTTTTTTGTCATTAGGTGAGGCCTCCCCTTCTGGAGTTGGGTAGGACCGATTGGGCTAAGAACTTTCGATCGCCCTCCTAGACGAGACAGATCTGACTAAAAGCTCATCAGTCTTCTTCTTTTCCACTAAGTTGTGTCCATTGGAAATCATGAGAGTGTATGTCACTTCTCTTTCCACATGGATGATTGATAAGAGTGGGACCTCGTGAAAGGGTCATCTTAAAATAAATAGGCTTAAATATCATACTGGTTCATATAAATATTGTTTTTTTTTAAAAAAAAAATTAGTCCTTACATTTTTTTTGTCCCTGTTTTTCCTTTTCATTTTGGTTTTGGTCCCCGTAGTCAACTTTGGATAAAAAAGTTGAAGTTCCCTAATGGGATCGAGACCAAAACCAAAACAAAACGGAAAAGCAGGGATCAAAACCGAAACGAAACAGAAAAGTAGGGATCAAAACCTCCAAACAATAAAAAATTGAAAACCAAAATCAAAACTACATTTATACTATTTTAAACTATAATTGACGTGGACCAAAACCAAAACAAAAAAACATGGACCAAAAACAAAAAAAAAATAAAAATTTAGAGACTAGGGATGAGCATAGGTACCCACGGGCACGGTAGTGCATATCCATGCTCATACCCGCAAATATTTGCGAGTATTTGTGCGAGTAACGGATACTCATGGATACCCGCAGGTTTTAAACTTTTATTATATTATTATATATTTTGTAATAATTATACATAAAAATAATTATAAGTTGAATAATTACATACATATGATAAATGTTTATCGTTATAATTTCATCTTTAAAATTCAATATGAAATATAAATAAAAGAAATTTTATATGTTCTCAAAGTAATAAAAATATATATATATATATATAAAATATTTATTAGTAAAATATTATTTTATATATGCGGGTATTCGTGGGGCGGGTATCATAATACTCATCTCCACCCGCAAGGGAATAATGCGAGTGTTGCGGGTATTTTTGCGGGTACCCGCGGACATGGGTATTTTGTCAATCCCTAGTAAAGACTAGTTTCAAAAAAGCCAATATTTATAAAGACCAATTTGGTATTTAAGTAGAACACTTATATTAAAATATCGAGAAAGGTACTCCATCCATTTCATATATTGTATTCATAGAGTTTTTTTTCTTTTTGTTTCATATATATTGTTCTTTTATAAATCCAGTGAATAATTAATACTTATTTTTTTTCAAAATATACTTTTATTTATCACAACATCTTTTTTACCTTCATTACATTTCTATCTATCCTATAATGAAAATTTAGGAATATTATAATCAAAATACCTCACATTCTTATATTATTTACGTAATTGTTTATCAAATGTCTTTATCAATGATTAGTATTTACCTAATTAGTCACTCCCTCGGTATTATTTATAAGACTTTTTTGGATTTTTCATTCCTTCCAATGAAAATGAATAAATTGGTTAGTAGTATTGGAAATGTGAAAATTTTATATACTTTTTCAAAACTACTCCTATAATTATTTTTGGAACTCTAAAGAGTATTGACTTAATAGGGGATGTTAGCGAAAAGAAGTAATTAATTGTTATTGAAAATTGAAATGTAATCTTATAAGTAGAATCAAAATAAAAACCTTAAAAAAATGTTATAAATAAGACAGAAAGAATTATTTCTTGAAAGCCATATATCTTATAACACAAATTGAGGGAGTACAATATTTCTAGAAAACCTAGCCCGCCACATAACTTCATCGAGCTCGCAGAATTATTACAGATTGGTTGCAATAAACACGAATCTTGGACCAAGTATAGTATATAGAACTAGTAAAATAATAATTCTGTACCTCTACATGAAACTTCCACTTTGACGACCCAATCAAACGTAACTGTGATAGACATGTTTCCTCTTTGCAGGTTTTTTAAATGTATAGCGAAGAAAAAGTGAAATTGTTTATTGCTTAAAGGGAAAAAAAAAGCAAAAGTGAGAATGATTGATTGATTTTGTGCCAATGAGTACCACTGCATAATTTGCAGCGAGAACTGCTAAAGTTGAGCAAGTGTGTATATGCTAGTATACTACAATAATATACTGTAATATACACTATGTAGGACAAGGATAAAAACCTTTAATTTCAAGCAAAGGAAAAAAAGGAAAACTACATACAACTATACAAGTGGTCCCATTATAAGGATAGTGGAAATCCATTGAGGTGGGGTGGTCACACTTAAAATCATAGCTATGGCCGTGTGAAATGAAAAATGATATTTTTCTACCTAATTTTGAGGTGTAAGAAGTGTAATAAATAAAGATAGTGAAAAAGAAAAAAAAGAAAAAGAAATGATCAATGATAAAATGTGAAAATAAAATAAAATAAAATAAAATGTAATGTAGATGAAGGGTAAAAAACTAAAACGTGATGAGTATTACTCTTTTAACAAATGTTTCTTTTTTGGTGTACACCAAGGGTATCCCCAATCTGACAATCGAAGACTAATCTCCTTTGAGGCGTAGAGATCACCGAAATGAATTTTGACTCTATCAATAAAGCTTTTTCCATGCCCACGACAGGAATCAAACCCCTAACAAATGCTTCTTTAATAGAAAAATTTAAAACATTGAATAATGACAGTCTTATATCATTTGTATTTTTTTAATAAGTGTATCCCTTCACTTTGGAGCAATTATTAGATAGTTCAGGACAACATGATCCAAAATAATCACCACCATCCAATACTAACTAATAATTTTCCCTTTACTTTGTTCAAAACTCAGAAAGGTAGTCACATTTTTTAGTTTTTATTTAGTGCTTATTTTACTTTTAAACTCCCTATTGCAAACTATAATTTCTTTTTTTATTACTAATAAATCACATTTTACAAAATTTTGATGACATATTTAGAAAAATATATTTTAATTTTTTTAAGTATTTATTTTTCTTTCATATTTTCTTTTGTCAATTGTCTCTATCTTTTTATCATGGATTAACAAATTATCAATGGGATAAATTGATAGCACTTAAGCTCAAAAAGCCTAAATAATGAGATTAAATTAGTACTTTGTTATTTACAATACTAAAAATTGTGGAATATTTTAATACTGAATAAAATTAAAAATATAAATAATTTCCTTTTTTAAATTTAAACACTTAATTAATCTTATCTAATTGGCTTATATATGTCTTTCACTTCTAAAATTCAGTGTGTTTTGGTTTTAGTCCTTAAAAAATATTTTGAACGAAACTGATCCTTAAATTTTTAAATATTTTGGTTTTGATTCATACCATCAAGAAAAATATGTTATATGCTAATGTGGCTAGTCGAATATCACATCAGTAGCCATGTGGTGTGAGGTAGCGCCAAATAGTTGATATGACATAAATGATATAGACTCACGGATGGAAAATAGTCTCATACTCATGCAAAATTTTGCTTTCATGAACGTGAATCATTCATGTTACATCCTCCTATTCGACGCCACCTCATATTGTCGATGATATGGTGTTTTGTTAACCAAATTAGCAATTTTTTTTAACGGAAAGGACCAAAACTAAAATGTTTAAATTATTAAGGACAAGTCCTAATCAAAATAATTTGGGAAAATTGCAATCACCTCCCTTGAAATTTGCATTAACCACACAGATACCCCCTCAAGTTTGGGAAATGGGACTCACATCCCCTCCTCAGTAATCAGCATTGCATTTACCTCCCTTCCTTATAATAATGGCTAGTTTACTAAAATCAGGAGTGGTGAGTGCAATTTCTCCAAATAACTTTAAGAAATTAAAATCATAACAAGCTAAACATTTTAGGGAAAAAACATAAATAAGTCATCCAAATGGATTTAGCCTAGTGGAAGCATGCTAGGACTATAAGGATATTGAGAACCCATAAGACCATAAGGTCAAAGGCTCGAATCCTCGTGGAGAACATCCCTTGAAGAGACACTCCACCCATGTTGCTCCAGAAGTCGGGACCGTAAAGTTCCCCTCCACAATTTTAGTTCATAAAAAAAAATAATAAATAAGCCTATCCAATTTATTAATATTTATAATTCTGTTGAAACTGGAAATTAAGTTACTTTAACAAGAGGGGGTAATTTTTGCAAACTGGCTTTTCGCTTTAACCAACGACCTGGTCTATTTAGACAATAAAGCCAGGAGGAACCGATACATGTATTAAAAGAAACAACTCAACTCAACTTTAAGACCAATACCAAACCAACAAGACCTTTGCTTTTTTGCCCCACGGTTTACTCTTTAATTCCCTTTCGTATTTATTATGGACAAAGTTATCTTTGTTTTATAGACTTAAATAAGGCGAAAAATCATTTTCGATCTAAACAAGGCGAAAACAAATATTAATATATTTCCGCAAACCAACAGACAAAATTATTCCGCTTAGTTAAAGGCAAAAGGCATTTATAGTCTTGCGACTATCTAGGGATGGGCAAAATACCCATGCCCGTGGGTACCAGCATAAATACCCGTGACGGGTACCCGCATTATTCCCTTATGGGTGGGGATGGGTATTATGGTACCCGCGCCCGCAGGTACCCGTATAAATAAAAAAATATTTTATTAAATATTATATATATTAGTATAAATAATATTTTACTAGTAGTGATTAAAATTGGAAGTACATCTATTGATCTATATACTGATTAAAATCTTCATAGTGTTCGGCTATATATATATATTATGGGAAGTGGGGAGTTAATTAATTATCATAAGACCATGACTCTAGAACGAAGAAAAATATATAATAAAATGCCCTGTAATTTTAGCAATCATCTCAAACATTTATTTGCTACAGAGATGCACTATGATACTTGATGCCACCTTTCTCCTATTATTATGTG
Organism: Crotalaria pallida; assembly: GCA_037953625.1. Classification (NCBI taxonomy): domain Eukaryota; kingdom Viridiplantae; phylum Streptophyta; class Magnoliopsida; order Fabales; family Fabaceae; genus Crotalaria; species Crotalaria pallida. The sequence continues at coordinate 98,559,868 of CM075655.1, forward strand.
GAAGTTCATGTATGCCTGACGTGTAGTATAATTGAAGATCCCATGAGCTTTTTTATCATTATGTAAATCATTAAATTAAAGGAAAAAATAATAAAAGTTCAAAACCCGTGGGTACCCGTAAATACCCGTTACCCGTATAAATACCCGCGAATAGGGTAGTGGGTATGCACTACCTGTGCCCGCTCGCACCCGTGCCCATCCCTACGACTATCTAGTGTCGGTGACAAATCCGTTACAGAAAACAATACCAAGTTAGAAGAAGAAGAAGAAGAAACACCATACGTCAAAGCTGCTTTATTATTATTAGTTTGCGTTTTTTTTCTTTTGGCATTTTGATTTAGCAGCACATAACAGCTTCTCTTTCTCCATTAAACAAGCTTCCATTTGTTTCTGCTTATTTCAACAAACACACGCTCTCTTGTTGTTCTTCTTGGTAACCTCTAACTTTCTTTCATCATATTTTTTTTTAATTTCCTAAAATAAACAAGTAACGGTTATCATGAGATTTCTGCTGATAATCCAAAGTTGTATATGCCTTTTAGTCACCGACACTAGATATATAGTCGGAAGACTAAAAAGTGACTTTCGCCTGTTGGTAAGCGGAAATATATTAATATTTGTTTCCGTCTTGTTTAAATTGGAAATGATTTTCCGCCTTCTTTAAGTCATTAAATTAAGAGCAACTTCGCCCATAAAAACACGAACGAGGGCCAAGAGTAAAAGGTGGGGCGAAAAAGCAAAAACAAAGCCATTGCACTAAAAAATTGTTTGAGGCACATCAGTTACTGTAGTGATATAGTAGTTAGAGTTTAATTATTATTAGTAGGTTTTGCTATTTCTTAACTCTTTAACTACATTGTTTTTATATAAATTTTAGTACATTTTTGGTTATCAAATTAAATATACTTATCTTAAAGACAATATATAACAAAATCTTTATTAATAAAATGGAAGTTGAAATTAAATATAATAATAAAATATTTCTATTAAGTATCCTTAAAAAAAAAGTTTTCGTTAGAAAAGTAGGTGTGTACGTAGTACTGCTCAATCTATCAAATGAAGTACATAATTTTCCAATAAAAGCTTATCATCCTTGATTCTTTAATTCATAACTGAGGATATATTGGCTATCCTTTATCTAATAAAAATGAAGTAGATACTAGAGATTATACTTTAGAAATATGCCCAAACCGTGAAACATTTTGTTGATTTTTCGCGTACATCATTTTGACTTAAGTTTGATCATCAGATTTTTTTTTTTTTAATTTTATTTTGCGTGGAGTTGTATCCATCATAAATATTTGTCACAAGGTCGGTTATTTTTCTAATTTTGCATGAGAGTAGGGGTGTAACGATCCGATCCGGTTCGGTCTTTAATGGACTTTAGGGATCGGATTGATTAAATTATTGTGGTCCGGTCCGATCCGGTCCAAAAGTTTTTCATAGGCAAAGATCGGATCGGACCGTTTCAGTCCGGACTGTTTCGATCCGGTCCGGTTCGATCTATTTAGACCATAATAATCAAAATTTAATAAAAAAACCTCAATAAACAGTCCATAGTAAGATTCAGCATCAACATAGCTATCAAGGCAAAATGTAAACTAAACCATGAGACAATGATTATTACTTATCAATCTACACCACATAAAAAGTGACATGTGTCACTTATTTATTATTGATTGATTAACAAGTGACACATATCACATTCTTGTAATATAAGTTATTTTATAAGTTAATTTTGTAGGTTAATATATTATTGCTCATTTTACAAACATACATTAGTGGAATTCCACTAACATTCATCTTGTTAAGCATGCGCATGCATTTTGTTAAGTGGCTTCAACTACCTTTCATTTTTCTCTCTGGTTTTCACTTCTTGTGGTATTCGTATTGTGTTATTTAGTATAGTTCAAAAGTTTTTTATTATCATCCACTATTTATGAATTTACGATATTATTGACTTTTAGGTAGAAGTAATACAAATGTTAGATGATATATCCCGGTGCATAGAAATTAAACTCCAAAAATAAACATAGAAAAAGAAAATGCATATTAGAAAAAAAAATAACTAATTTATCAAAAATCAAAATAATTCTTTTTAAGGAATTATATTTTTGCTTAATAAAACAGATAAAATATGATGGGGAAAGAGAAAAAGAGCATCACTATTAGGTTTGTGAATACATTATTTTTATTTTATTTTACATTGCAAACGGCAACTTTATTATGTTTCCATGGCAGTCTTCCCTTTCCCAAACATATTCAACTACACATTCTCTCTCTCTTCCTTTTCTTTTGTTTCTTTCGGTCCCCTTGCTAAGCCAATGGAGTGCAAAAAATATTTGCCATTGCTTTAACCACATTAATGGTAGTGGTGTGGTGGCCACAATCTCAAAGAGAATAAGTTCAAGAGAAAAAAAAGCTTGACCACCATTGAGCTGAGTGAGTGATGAGAAGGTGCATGAGAGGGTGAAGATCGATATGGAAGGAGCAGAGAAGGAGTTAGAGAGAAGAAGCAATTTTCTTAAGAGCTTGATACAGAAGAAGAAAGAGATAGAGCAACAAGAGGAGAAGCATGAGCACCTTCACAATAAGAATGATGATGTTAATAATGTTCGTGTTAGAGCATGTGACATGGCTCTACCTTTGCAAAACCGTGCCTTCAGTTGTGCACGTGACATCCTAGATTCTATGCCTCCCAACAAGCTTGATAGTAAACGCCTCGCTTTGGCCCTTAAGAAGGTCACCTTTTTTTTATGTTATTTTATTTTAAAATATTAGTATTTTTTCATATTCATTTTATTTTTGTCTTGGAAAATTTCTTTACTGAAATCTGTTGCTGGGTTTGGACCATGGATCTTTGAGTGACCACTGACCACATAGTATATTAGTTTGATGAGCTTGTTTTGATCTGTTTTTGGGAAGTGAGCATGGTTGATCTGTTTCTTTACTAGGAAATTACACTTAACACCCTTAAAGTTTGCCTAAATTACACTTTGATATTTTCTTTTTTAAGGAAAATGTTAATAAGGGCACATTTATCGATAAATTATACTAGTTGAAAAACATTAAAAAATTTAATTTTTGATATTTTCGATTAAAAAAAATTTAAAACTTAAATTGTTTTTTTCTATTTCTAAATTAAAAACTCCTTAAAACACTTGACAGCGAAACCCTATTTCAGAAAGATACACTCACCAGTCACCTCCCCTTAATAAGTGTAGTCACACTCACCTCTGAAGTGAAATGATAACATATACCCAAAGATTGGTGTAATTTCTGGTGGACATCATTTTTCATGTGTGACAGGACTGCCATTGTTGATAGTACCTGACTTGAAATCACATGGTATAATTGTTTGTCTGTGTTTGGTTGAGTAAAAAAAATTTATTAATGTTCTTAATCCTTATGATGTTTGCATTCCTATTTTTATAGTATCATGCTGAAAGAGTTCTATATACTCATTCAGTTAACAGTTGACCGTGAGAGAATGTTTTCAAATTTCAATTGCTCACTTATGTTCGAGCCTTTATATTTTGTGCATTATTTAGGTCTAGGTATACATTTGGCCCCCCATTGCCATGTAATACTTCCAAGATTGCCAAAAATGGATATATCCTTCTATTTAATTTCCTTTCTGACACATAAATGTTCATTATAAACTTAACTACAAGCAGAAAATTTCTGTTCTTGCCTGTTTACTATTGGCATATATATGATATATCTAATTCTTTGTATGAGGGGTGTGCTGGCAAATAATGTTACTGGATTCCAGAATTGATGCAAAATTCTCTGAATTAAACCTACTTGGTTGATATTAATTAAGCAGAGGCACAGGAGTTGACTAATAGAGCTTCAACAATTTCATTTTCTATTTTCTTTTAAATTACTTTAAAGTTTCAATAAAATGACAAATATGGGTAACCATTCTCATGGTATGGTGCCTTTGTGGTCCACTAAAAAGATGTTGTGAACCAGGAATCGTGTCAAGCAAGTACATTTTCTTGCAAATTTAAACTTCTCCTAGTAACTTTGAGTATGGCAAAATCCAGAAAAGTATGTCTATAGGTTTATTAGTTGTCACTATTAATAATGAATATAGGTGGCTTGGTATATTACATGGTCCCTCATTTCATTGATGGGAGGCTTCGTGGTTGATAAATGGTATTAAAATTGCAATCTAGAATTCCTAGTAATGTTGATACCCCAAGTAACACATTGAATGGGTTGGGGCTAAGATGTTTATTTTTTTGGTTCCTCTTGAGCACTGATGTTTATTGTAGAGCTTACTTTGATGATAATAATTGACCCCTCGATCTATTTCTGAATTTTAATTTGTTACCTGATATGAACTACTCGAATGACTATTGATATTGGTCTTACAGGAATTTGATTCTTCATATGGTCCAGCTTGGCATTGCATTGTTGGTACTAGCTTTGGATCCTATGTTACACATTCTCTTGGAGGTTTCTTGTATTTTTCCATTGACAAGGTTTATATCCTTCTCTTCAAGACAGCTGTTGAACCATTAGACCATTGATATCTTCCACAACTTTGAGTTATATATGTGCATTCTCAGTGGGAAATTAAATTTTAAAATTCCAAACCAACAAAATGTAAAATTACAATGTGAAAATTTCAAAGACATCTTGTATTCTGTGATGTACTTACTATTTAATGGACTTCAGTTTGGATTTTCTTTGTTCATCTCAGAATAAGAAAATTTTACAATATTTTCAGTTCAAAACATTTTTTTTAGTTGGCTTATTTGCACACAGATTTGTGTTTTGCCAAGCATATGCTCTTGGCAACCGAACAATTATTAGGTGGTTTGGGACCACATGATCCAAGAGAATTACCACCGTCCATTATTTAATTTTTGAATTTTTTTAATTAAAAAATAAACTATCAACGGTTGAGATGTACCTGGATCACATGATCCAGGACTAACTAATAATTTTTCCTTGGTGTATATACATATATATATATATATATATATATAATTATATAATTTAAATCCATGGTTATAAAGAAAATTGCATCTAATTTTTCTCTGTATTAGATGACTTCCAAAGTATGTAAGTGAAATCCTCAACTATTAGAAATAATGCTCCCTTTTGGAGGAAATATACATATAGCTGGTGCCTAGTGATGCTTTCAAAAGGGAATGCATTTCTAGTTTAGCAAGATATATAATTACTTCTAGCGCATCTAAATCATTTTTTTTTCCAAGTGAAAAGGTGCCACCCTTTGGTGTGGACAAAAACACTACTGTTAATTATTGGTAATGATTTAAATCATTCTTTATTTTTTAAAGGCAAAATTACTAAAAATATTTGAATCATTATTTGATGCACATAAAAAAACATTTTTGAAGCTAAGATTGATAATATCTTCGGTGACCCACAGCCGAAATGATAGAGAGCTTGAATTCAATACCAAGAAGGGCAATAAAATTACTAAAAATAACTTTTCATTGAATTGATCGATAAATGGAAGTTACTATATGAAATAAATATTAAATTGCTACTAAGATCAACCTTACAATATTTTAGGATCGACAAGGATTCTGATTGGTCAGAATTAGTAATAAAGGTATATGACAAAGTCGTAAGTAACTTCAGAGAATCTAAAAAATAAAAGAATAAGGGTAACTGACAAAAGTACCTCAAACTCTATGAACTTGTGACATAATTAAGCCAATAAACAATATTTAATTATAATTAAACATTTATATTGATTTTATTTAAAAACTTCACACTATTGCAATTTGCATGTAAAGTTGGGAAACTAACCAAACCGAAACCCTATATAGATAAGATCAAATTAGATTTTTTAGTGCATGTTTGATTCTGCGGTAAGTTAACTTAGAATCATTTCTCGAATGCCAACGCTACTCATAATTACTTCTGTTCCAACATGATTTTGGGGTCAGAATTGATTTTGTGAATTCAAACCAATTTATAAATCAATTCTGACCCCAAAATCACGTTGGAGTATAAGCAATTATTAGTAGCTTTGACATTCCATAATTGATTCTGGACTCACTGCAAAACCAAACATACATTCCATGTGATTTTAGAAACAAAATTGATTTTGGGAGGGGTAATCAAGCATGCTCTAAATTAACCAAACAAAACCGTGTTTAATTTTTTTTGGCTTGGATTATTTTCAGGGAGTTACTATCATGCAATCCAAAATTGGATGGTTGCTATGCAACCTTTTCTTAAACCTAGTAAAAATTAGGTTTTTGCAATTTAGTCCAACATAAAAAGTAAATTAAAAATTTAGTCCTTTGTACCTATAGACAAATTATAACTTTTAATTTAAAAAAAAATTAAAAGTAGTTAAAATTAGTCACTTGTGTAAAAAGGCTTAATCCAAGTGACTAAATTTAAAATTAAAAGTTATAATTTGTCAATAGGTACAAAGGACTAAATTTTTAATTTACTTTTTATGTTGGACTAAATTGCAAAAAACTAATTTTAACTACTTCAAATAATGACATGATATAGGTGACAACTTTTTATTGATTTAAAAAAAGGTTGCATAACAACCATCCAATTTTGAATTGCATGATAAAAATACTCTTATTTTTTTCCCGAGACCGAAGCATCCATGAACACCGCTTTTTAGCTAGATTAGCATTAACATGCGTCAAACTCTATGGTTTTAGACTTTAGTGGTGTGGTTCTGAAGTTCTGATGAACACAACAACGTCTCAGTCAGACTGTCACATTAAAAAGCTTTCGTTTGTGGTAGAAACTTGAGACAACTCATGTTAGGAACTATTTATTTATCCTTCCTTCTCTCTCTCTTTTTTTTTTTTTTTTTTCCCTCTTCAACTCTTGGACTATATCTCCAACCGAATCAATTTTCAATTCAAATCTAATCTTTGAAACTTTAAACTTTATAATGGCTTATTTATGTATTTACTCAAGTTTTTTTTATCTTAACTAATCCTTGATTGTTTTGAAAATTTGGTTTTAGTCCTTATTGTTAAGAAAATTTCGTTAATTACTAATGTGGCTAACGAAACGTCACATTAACATACATGTATGCAAGTATTGCATGTCAACGATAAGTATTGTAAGTATTTGCTCCTATGGGTCCGGATCATTTACGTCATCCTACGATGACATTCTATACTTGCACACGTGTAAGCTAATGTAGCGTTTCGTTAATTACATAAGCAATTAACAAATTTTTCCAAACGGCAGAGACTAAAACCAAATTTTCAAAACAATTAAGGATGAGTTAATGTCAAAAAAAACTTCCAAAGACCAAAATCAAAACACTCCCAACTTTCATGGACTAAACCTACAAATAAGCGCTTTATAAAACAAAGAATGGAAATATTCACCATATTTATTGCATTAGGAGAATAAAGTGAAACAAATATGGAAGAGTATTATGAGGCTCCTTCATCCTCCTCCTTTTCCTCTCTTAGCATAACAGTTGAGCAATCCCAACCACAAGCTCCTCATGAAGCTTTGTTTCTTGTCTTAGCTTATCTTCCAGTGTATGAGCTTCTTCTCATGTCTCAAGTTTGCACAACACTAAGGGATGCAGTGAACAAAGATGTGTTACCATGGCTGAACATTGTTGTTGAAAGGCCTCTTAGTTCTAAACTCTCTGATGAGATTCTAATGAAAATCACTTCAAAGGCCAATGGTAGGCTCAAAACTCTGGCTTTGATTAACTGTGTGCATGTTACTAACCAGGGTCTTCAAAGGGTCATAGAACAAAACCATCTCATAAGCAAGGTATGAATATCCAAACCTATGTTTTAGATTTCCATTTTTGCTTCTCTCTCTATGGTTCAATAGTTTGCTTTAATCATAAATAGTCTGTAGTCTTCCTTTCTTGCTTTAGTTGAATGTATTTGTGAGCTAGTTTTATTTGCTTATCATTTAAGACAATGTTAGAATTGAATGGATAAGAAGTGTATGGCAATCCTTGCTTTGCTTGTTTGTTCAAATGGTTTGATTTGGTTTTTCCATATAACTGTTGACATAGCTACTACTTGACAAAGGGGGTGGAATACCAACTTACCAAGGGGTGGATATTAACTTTTCTATTTAGAAAACTGTGGCAGATTAGGGGAATTTTACAAAAGTGGAGCAATTTGAACTAATAATATGTGTTTGGAGTGAGATTTTGCAATATTATTACCAAATTAGTGTAACTTTTGGTAAATTGTAATTTAGTTCCACGATTTATTTGATTGTATTTTTTTTTTCTTCTAAATTTACATAAGTTGTGGATGAAACCTCGAATTTACTTTTTATTTTATAAAAATCGTGGTTCCAAACCACAACTTTATTTTTATTTTTTTAAAAGTTGTGGATGTTTCTCATGAATTTAGTTTAACTTATAAAAATCGTGCATGCGATGCACAACTTTGTATTATTTTATAAAAAAAAAACTCGGGTCTTTCATACATGATTTATACTAATTTTTTTTAAATTTAATTTTAATTTTTCAAGGACCACTTTAATTTAATTTTATTCTTGTAAAAGTTGTGAATATTTTTTTAAATGATTTTAGTTTTTTCTATTTTAAGTAAGTTGTGGCCAAAAATCAAGAATTTGTTTTTAAATTTACAAATGTATTTTTTTTTAGAAAAACATGTTTGCGATGAATATTTTTTATTATATTCTACAAATATTACAAATAATAAAAGAAAAATTAATGACCTTCTATGTGAGTCAGTATCATAATGAGATGCTTGTTTCCTACAAGGTGGTTGAACTCTTCTTTCTTATTCAATTGTTTGGGTCTTTACTTTTGTTCTTCCTCTGTTACCTCTTATAATTTGAGATGGAGGCTCCTCCTCCTCCTCCTCATCTTCTTCCTCACGATTATCATCATAATTGTAATATTATTGATCGTCTTATACGAGATGAGAAGGCATGGTAGGACGATAAATTGAAGTTTATGCAAATGTTGAAAATATAGAGTGTGTGACTCTTGTGTAAACTCGTGTCGATGAAATTTGTAAGACATAGTAGGACGATAATGAGAAGTTTGTGGGAAAGATGACAATGGAATGCTCGAATATAATGTGCAACAAATAAAGATGGTGTATGTGGATATTGTTGAGAACTTGAAGCAATAATGCTGAAGGAATAACGTGAAGCATATGAAACACATTGGAGTGACCATGCTATGAAGTACGTGATCAGACTTGAGGTTTTGGTTGAGGTGCTTGATGGGGATACATGGAGAGAGCTGATGGATTTAGCTCCTCTAAGGCAGCTATCATATCATTACATGCGAAGTGAACATCTCATACGACTTATGTGGGATTATTGAGAGCATAAAAAAAGCTAGCTGTCCGATCACGAATTGTCTTTGCAAAGTTAAACTAAGAAATATGCATTTAATTGTTAGTTATATAACATAATATATATATATATATACATGGTGAATAAATTAATAAAAAAATTAATTGTATCGGTCCAATAGAATATGCCACATCTGGAGATATATATCTCCTGGTATTTTTTAAGTACCACTGCATATATTCTGAGAAGTGATACAAAATCTCGTTATCGGGATGGACATTAATCATCCGCAAGTGTCGATCATTTTACATAGCAATCCATTGTACATGACTTTGAGGTCAATAAAACATCTTTTTTACCACACACGTCAACCTTGTGGAGATCATCAAAGTTCATTGTATCCATTGGAATTCTTTGTTGTAAGCCAAATTGTCTCGTTACCCGGCCGGTAGCATGCAGATGAACAATGACAAAAATTAATGGCACACATGCTCGAGCATGCAACAATAAGGACTTCTGTAGGAAGATCCATGTTATTGCATTAGGTCCAAACAAACTGATAAAAAGAAGTTAATATTTCACTTTAAAAAAATATTATTGTTAAATAATAAAAGAAATGTAAATATAATTTACTTGATCAATTTGGTAGCGATCTTGCATTGAGCGTATGATATTAGCAGTCTCACCCGAAATATTGGTTATAGTCAAATGTTGAGACCATCTGTTACAAACATTAAAAAAAAATTATATTGATAATAATGAATTGTAAGTAAATATCTTATGCACTAAAATAAAAGTTATACCTTTTCACCAGAAAAAATTGATTTATTGTATGATCAAGTAGACGTGGTGAAAATAGCGGAATGTGACCATTGCATAGGCCCATGATTGGAAAAGTAACAAACATTCTCTGATGTCCTTCTTATATTTAAGGATTGATGCACAATATAATCCTCGATATAAACAGGCCAAAACAGCTGAACCCCAACTACATATATAAGTTTGGGATAAATTTGGGTAATAAAGGAAGACACATCAAGTGAACTCGTGTATCTGGCACGAGGAATGCCTCAATCATTCGTAAAATAAATGCTCGTTTAGCATTTTCTGGGAGTACGCTAAACGTGTTTTCCACCCAAGTGAGTTTTAGAATTTGTTCTTTCTGGTCTCTACCGGCTATTGGCACTGCTCTCAATAATTGTCCACAAATTTGTTTTCATATGAGATACGATGCACCTGTTACGGCTTCTTCATTTATGGAAATTCCAAGCTAGACAACATCTTCATGGGGAATTGTGCACTCTCCATTAGGGAATTAAAAAGCATGTGTTTTCGAGTATCATTGTTCCACAAATGCAATAATTAGATGGTTATTGATATCAACCGATTCAATGTTCAGCACATTGCCAAAAGTTGTATTATGTATTAGTTGTAACCCTAGTTCAATTGGTAAATTTTGCTAGAAGTTGTATCTGGCACGAAATATATGCTCTTCACCATTCCAAACATTAGTGAATATATGCTTTGTTTGAAGTCTTAGTAAAGTAGGATCAATAGGTCATGGTCCAATATGTTCCATATTAGAACTTTGGTTTTTAGAGAAACGTCAAGAGGTTTGAAAGGTAACGAGGAATGTAAGAGAAATGGATAGATATATGTGTTTGAATTTGTGTGTTACTAGTATAAGTAAATATATAGAGAATTGAGTAGTGCATGTCTTCGTGTGTTTCTTTCGTGCATGCTTGTTACCTATATTTAAATAATATATATAATAAAAAGTAAAAAGAATAGGTGCATGTGACTGCATGATAAGAAATATCAATCCAAACATCATATAATATAATAAGAAGTATCACGTAAGCATCATGTGAGTAGCAATACATGATTTTTTAATGATAAAATAGTGACTTTAATAAAATATACTTTCTTTATTCCTAAATATAAGACTTTTTTTAAACTTTTATTTTGTTCTTATTGATAAAACTCTAGACCAATTTTCAATGAAAATTAATTATTTTTTCCCGCAAATACATCTACTATATTCCTTCTAGTCCTAATAACATTAAATGTTTATATTTGCAATACCACTAACAACATTAATCTATTTTCTTGATAAACATAAATTTTTTCAAAGGAGTCTCACATATAGGATTGAAGGAAGTAATATATATGTATATATAATAGAAAAATAATCCATATGACTAAGATGATGCGAAGTATCACTACATAATGTAAGAATCTTAGATTGAATTGAAATTTGCATGGAATCTCTGAATAAACTTAAGATTATCTTGGTCTTTAGTCATATCGTTTTGTTCATAGCCACATTTAAGACTTTATATGTCGATGATCAATGTTATATTGATTTATAAATATTATTTCTAATCCTATATATATATATATGTATATATATATATGAACTTTTGGATAATTTATTTTGATCTTAATAAAAGGATCTTATATTAAGGATCGGATAAAGTGATTTTAAACTTAATTGATAAAAAATATTTAAAAACCAAAATTGTGTTCCCTGACTACGATTTGGTTATATTTTAAAATTTTTGAAATTGTGTTTTCAAACAACAATTTTTTTTATTTTTTAAATTGTGTTTTCAAAAAACAATTTCTTTTATTTTTATTTTTTAGTAATTTAATATTTTTTCAATCATGTTTTAAAAAATTAACAATAGAATTGTTAGTAACAATCATTTCATGTGCGAACTAAATTTCATTTTAAAAACAATAAGATTTCCTACAATAAAATTTCATTATTTATGTAATGTAAATTTATTTTACTTCGATGCAATATGATTCCTTACATCTCGTCTTTCATCGCTTTAATCATTAGAAAGTTGACCAGAACTTTGACCAAACTCTCTTGCTAGAAATGGACACTTTTTCTATTATGACATTCAATTCTACACCATCCACATTTTTTTTTTGCCTAGTTTGTCACTGGTTCATCCATCTTATTGTGTATATGTGAAGTTATTGGTCTTTTGGTTCTGTTTCTTTGCATGTAAGATTAGGAATAAAAGTATGACATGAATAGTGAAACCAATATTCTTCATTTCCTAATGGTTGACACTCTTGACCATAAACTTTCAAAATATGATCTAATCGATAAATGAGATAAATAAATTGATTCAAACTTAAATTCAATGGTGCACATGTTGCAACGGTGTATGAATATGGCAATCTTGATGCTTGAAATTCCTAGAGTCACTCCACCACTCTAGTAGTTTGACTGTGTACACCCCCATAATTGTCTACCGACAATTCGTGAAATAACTTCAACCTCAGAAACTCCAGTCTTCCTTGTAAAATTGGGGACTTTATGAGATGTAGCTTAATGTCGATTATGTTGAGTCATTGTTGTAAACTCTTCATAATATATATGTCCTGCCTTTATTATGTTCATTGCTTCATTTTCATGATAAATAAACCATGAATTAAGTCTCTATAATATGTAGTTTTGACAAGAGTAGTTGTCGGTAATGCTCGACATCTTTTCAAAATTGTATTCATGCATTCTGCAATATTGGTGGTCATATGACCATAATGTCTTCCGGCATCACAAGCTTGAGTCCATTTCTCTTTCGGGATTGCATCCAACCATGTCGCAGAATGCATGAATGAAATGGATTCAAGCTTATGATGCAAGGAGACGTTATGGCCATATATGACTACCAATCTTGCAAAATGCATTAATGCAATCTTGAAAGGATGTCGAGCATTGCCTATAATTGCTCTTGTCAAAACTACATGTTATAGACTTAATTCATAATTTATTGATTATGGAAATGAAGCAATGAACATGATAAATGCGGGACATATATATTGTGAAGAGTCGACAATAGTGATTCAACATAATCAACATCAAACTACATCTCATAAGGTTCGCAATTTTTACAAAGGAGACTGGAGTTTCTTAGGTCAAAGTTATTTCACGAATTGTCGGTGGATGAAGTATGAGGGTCAGAGGGTGTACACCGTCAAACCACTAAAGTGGTGGTGTGACTGTGGGGAATTTCAAGCATCAAGATTGTCATGTTCACATGCTGTTGCAACATGTGCATCATTGAATTTAAATTTGGATCAATTTATTTCTCTCATTTATCGATTAGATCATATTTTGAAAGTTTATGGCCGTGAGTTTCTACCTTTAGGAAACGAAGAATATTGGCCTCTCTATCCAGGTCCTACTTTTATTCCTAATCTCACATGCGAAGAAACAAAACCGAAAGACCAATAACTTCACATATACACAATGAGATGGATGAATCGGTGGCAAGCAAGACAAAAAAATGTCGATGACAGACTTTCACACGGCCTTCCTAAGAGAGAGAAAGAAAAGTAAGTGATGGCAGAGCTTGAAGTCACTAGAGGCATTATACTTCCCTTGCCGGTTCTTTTACCAGCCAGCCTTAGCTATCAGCTATCGAAGTTATATAAGAGAAGGGTGTTTTAGTTTGATAAGAGTCGAGCCTTGACCGTTCTAGGTAATAGTTAGAATAAGAGGGAGAAAGTTAAATCTTCTCTTTTGAAGGTCATAATAGAAAAAATGTCCATTTCGAGCAACATAGCTTGACCAAAGTTTCAGTCAGCCTTCTAATAATTGAAGTGATGTAGACGAGGTATAAGGTATCAAAGAGAATTAAGTAACATAAATTTACATGTACAACTTCATTTCACGAATAAAGAGACTTTATTGTAAGGAATCTGATTCCTTTTGAAATGAAATATCAGTTCACACACGGAATGATAAATGCAAATTACTATTCTATTGTGAATTTTTTAAGATACAATTCAAACACATAAAAAAATTAAATTATTAAAAAAAATAAAAATAAAGAAAATTGTTGTTTATTGAAAACACAATTTGAAAAAATTAAAAATAAAAGAAATCGTTATTTGAAAACAGGATGTCGAAAATTAAAAAATTAAAAAATATAACAAAATCGTCATTAGGAATCACGATTTTACTTTGTATATATATATATATATATATATATATATATATAGTTCAAAATTACTTTATCTGATCCTAAATATAAGATCATTTTATTAATATCAAAATAAACTATTCAAAAGTTCTTATATATAGGATTAGAAATAATATATATTTTATTAATATATCATTCATCATCGACATATAAAGTCTTAAACGCGGTTATGAACATAATGATATGACTAAAGATCGAGAAAGTCTTAAATTTAATCAAAAATTCTATGCAAATTTCAGTTCAATATAAGATTCTTACATTATGCAGTAATATTTCACATCATGTTAGTTAGATGCATTATTTTTTTCAATTATATATACATATATCATACTTTTCCGATCCTATATGTAAGACTCTTTTGAGAAAATTTTTGTTCATCAAGAAATAGATTAATGTTGTTATGTTAGTGATATTTCAAATATAAACATTTAATTTCGTTAGGACTAAAGAGAATAGCAGATGTATTTGTGGAAAAAAAATAATTACTTATTAATGAAAATTGGTCTAGAGTCTTATCACAAAATAAAATTCTCAAAAAAGTCTTATATTTAGAAATAAAAAACGTATATTTTATTAAAGTCACTATTTTATCATCAAAAAAGTTATGTGTTAATACTCACATAATGCTTGTGGTGAAACTTCTTATAACATTACATGATGTTTGGATTGATATTTTTTATCATCATGTAGTCACATGCACCTATTCTTTCTACTTTTTATTATATATATTATTTAAATTTAAGTTATAAGCATAAAGAAAAGAAACACACGAAAACATGCACTATTCCATTCTCAATATATTTACTTATTCTAACACACAAATGCAAACACACACACACACAATATATATATATATATATATATATATATATATATATATATATCCATTTATCTAACACTCCTCATTACCTTTCAAACCTCTTACATTTCTCTAAAATCCAAAGTTCTAATATGGAACATATTGGACCAAGACATATTGATCATACTTTACTAAGACTTCGAACAAAGCATATATATATCCACTAAATTTTGGAATGGAGAAGAGCATAAATTTCGAGTTAGATACAACTTTCTGGCAAAATTTACCAGTTGAACCAGTGTTACAACTGATGCATAATACAACTTTTGGCAATGTGCTACACATTGAATTAGTTGATATTAATAACCACCTAATTACTGCGTTGGTGGAATGATGGTGCCGGAAGACACATACTTTTCATTTCTCTAATGTAGAGTGCACAATTACCCTTGAAGATGTTATTGCCCATCTTGGAATTCCCATAGATGGAGAAGTCGTAACAGGTGCACTAGATTTCATTTGGGAAGAAATTTGTAGACAATTACTGGGTGTGAAATGCCAATAGCCGAGAGGATAATGAAAGGACATATGCTAAAACTTACTTGGTTGGAAAACAAGTTAAGCGTATTTCCAGAAAATGATGAACATGTATGTTATAACAACATGCTAGAGCATCTATTTTATGAACGATAGGGGGATTCCTCGTGCCAGATACATTGGGTGCTCGAGTTCACTTGATGTATCTTCCTTTATTAGCATATTTATACCAAACTTATATATATATATATATATATATATAGTTGGGGTTTCACTGTTTTTATCCTGTTTATATCAAGGATTATATCATGTATCAAAATACTTAAAGATTAAAAGGACACAAATTGGGAATGTTTGTTACTTCTCCAATCATATTCGCGCATATGATCACATTTCGCTACTTGCACCACGTCTACTTGATCATACAATAAATCACTTCCCTTTAGTGAAAAGGTATAATTTTTATTTTAGTGCATAAGATATTTACTTGCAACTCATTATTATAAATTAATTTTTTTAATGTTTGTAACATATGGTCTCAACATTTGACTACAACCAATATTTCGGACAGTGCTGCTAATATCATATCTTCAATGCTAAATGGTTTGCAAAATGATCAAGTAAATTATATTTACATTTCTTTTATTATTTAGCAATAATATTTTTTAATGAGAAGTATTAACTTCTTTTTATCAGTTTGTTTGGACTCATTGCAGGAACATGGATCTTCTTGTAGAAGTCCATGTTGTTGCTCGAGCATGAGTGCCATTAATTAGTTTTACCATTGTTTATCTGCATGCTGCCGACCGGATAATGAGACAATTTGGCTTACAATAAAGGATTCCAGTAGATCCAATTAACTTTGATGATCTTCAAAAATGTTGAGATGTGTGGTAAAAATGATGTTTATTGGCCTCAGGCATGCAATGGATTGCTATGTGAAATGATTGACACATGTGGATGATTAATGTCCATCCCGAACGAGATTTTGTATAACTTCTTAGAATATATGCAGTGGTACTTAAGAAAGACCAAGAGATATATATTTCCAAATGGAGCATATTTTGTTGGAGAGATACGATTAATTTTTTTATTAATTTATTCACCGTATATATTTATTATGTTATATAACTAACAATAACAATTAAATGCATTCTCAGTTTAACTTGCCAAATATAGTTCGTGATCAGACAACTCTTCCTGATGCTCTCAACAATCATGCACAAGTTGTACGAGATGTCCACCTCGCATGTAATGATATGATAGCTACCTTAGAGGAGCTAAATCCATTTGCTTTCTCCATGTATTCACATCAAGCTCCTCAACCTCAACCTCAAACCTGGTCACGTACTTCATAGCATGGTCAGTCCAATGTGTTTCAAGGTTTCGCATCATATGCTTCACGCACTTCCTTCAGCAACGTTGCTTCAAGTTCTTAACATCCACATACACCATCTATGTTTGTTGCACTTTCAAGCATTCCATTGTCGTCAGTTTTCCCACAAATTTTAGATTATCGTCCTACCATACCTTCTGAATTTCATTGACACGAGTTTACATCAGAGTCGCTTACTCTATTTTCGATATTGGCAAAAACTTCAATTTATTGTCGTACCTTGCATGCCTTTTCATCTCGTACAAGACGATCAATATTACGGTTATGATGATGCTGTTGAGGAAGAAGAAGAGGAGGAGGAGCTCCACCTTAAATTATAAGAGGTAATTAAAGAAGAACAAGAGTAGAAACCCACAGAATTTAACAAAAAGAAGAGTTCAATTAGGAGAAAAGCACCTCATTATGGTTTTGACTCACATAGAAGATGTCATTAATTTTTCTTTTATTATTTGTAATATTTGTAAAATACAATAAAAAAAGTCCATCGCAAGCATTTTTTTTTCTAAAAAAAATACATTTGTCAATTTAAAACTATATTCATGCTTTATAGCCATGACTTACTAAAAAATAAAAATAAAAAAACTAAAGTCGTTTAAAAAAATAAACATGACTTTTAAAGAAATTAAAGTGGTTATTGAAAAACATGATTTTAAAATAAATAAAATTAAATTAAAAAAATTTAGTATAATTTGTGTATGAAAGACATGATTTAAACACACACATATACAGAGAGAGACATACACAAAGTCGTGCACACCAAGCACGACTTAAAAAAAAAAAGTTAAACTGAAGTCGTGGGAAACACCACAACTTTAAAGTTTGGAACCACGAATTCTATCAGACCAAGTCCTGACATGTTGTAGGTCCGGACGAAATTTTTTTTGGGCCCTTAAATTATAAAAAAACTTGTAAATAAATAAAATTTTAACAATAAAATCTCTTTTAATATAAGGTCTTTTCCAAAATATTGTTAATGCTTATAACTTTATAAATTTGCAAAAATACAATCAACCATAAATAAATCACATAGGCTTCAACCGCTTCAACAGTTCTATTAGTAGAGAAGTTTGAGAATAAAGAGGTGTTTCAAAACCATAATTAGTTAAAAAAACTTGGACAAAAAATTAAAGGGAGGTGAAATAAAATATTATGCAATAATATAATTATATATCTTAATAATATCATTACTTAATGTTCGAAATCTACTTTATAACCCTAGTATCTAACTTTGGCAAACATTGTTCCACAATGCAATCTTATATTGTCATATAAACTGATTCCAAAATTATCTATTTTAATGTTGATTAATTAGCAAAAAATAAACAACATTTCTCTAATAGTTGTATACTTTCATTCTATTATGGATAAAAATAACAATCAATTCAACAAAGATTGAAATTTAGAAATAAATACTTCCTTCGGTATTTTTTTATAAATTGTTTTTTAGATGAATTTTTTGTTCTATTTATAAGTCACTTTGTATTTTTTATAAGACACTTATTGGTTTTGTTTAATCATATTTGTTTTTTATTCATTAATGCGAAATAATATATTTGTGAAATTTTTAATATAAATTAAGATATAAAATTGTAATGTTAAAGATTTTTTAAAATTTAAGAAATATAACTATTTTCATTGATATTTATAATATAGTTAAGTACTCCCTCCGTCCCACGAGGATAGTAACAAATTGGAAAAGTCAAAAAATTAAGGAGACATGACATTTAATGATTTGTCTAACACATCAACCAATTATCAAACACCTAATTTATTGCATTTTGTATTGATCAACCAATCACAATTTAAAGTTTTCAAATACAAACTTTTCATTTATTATTTTAACTTTAGTTTGGGACAAAAAATTATGTTTTTTTACCATCCTTGTGGGACGGAGGGAGTATGACTCATAATAAAAATGAAAGAAAAAAAAATTAAAAAGTGCATTTAATTTGAACAAAATAAAAAGGAGAACATATATAAATAAGTAAAAAAAGAAAAGATGCCAATAGTGGAACTTGAGCTCTAGTTACTATGGAAAGCAAAAGTCTCAATAACCAACTGTGCTAGCTAGTACTAATATCAATGCTTTTAACTTTTTATATATATATATATATATATATATATATATATATATATATATATATATATATATATATATATATATATATATATATATATTTTTTTGGGGCCACTAAAAATGATGGACCCAGGCGGGCGCCCTTGCTACTCTCTCCCCGGACCGGGCCTGACTTCTATAAAAAATAATTAAAATGTAAAATCGGGGTTTCCATCCATGACTTTTGTACATTAAAAAAAAAACAAAAATACAATAGAGTAAATTTTGGTTTTAAGTTAAGATTTATCAAAAGTTACGTTAATTTGGTAATATTGCAAAATCTTACTCCATACACGTAATTATTCCGTCAAATTGCTCTAGTTCTGTAAATTTCCCGGCAAATTAGTCACATAGCTTCTAATATTATGTCATTAACCAACTCTCTGAAAAACTTGAACAATTATGGTCAGTTTATTTAAGATTAAAAATTAATTTTGGATGAACAACTTTTAATTAAATTAGAAGTTGTTTTGTGTTTAGCTACAATTACAAAAGGAGTTTTTTACATTCTGTTCCTCTTTTACAAGAGCTTTTTTAAGAAGCTAAAAAATACAACTTCTGTTTGTATTATATTTTCTTATTCAAAAAATCATTTTTTTAAAAAAAATAAAATTGTTTAAACAAACACATAGATCTTTATTTTGTTTGTAATAGTGTATATATCTTAGAAAACCAAATTTAGATCTTTTAAATGTGAAAGGGAAGAAATTAAATACATACTTGGGAAAAAAAGTAGGCTTTTGATAAGACACAAAAGTTAGCATTCAAGGCAGTGAAAGCAACAATAGTTACATGGTTCACTCATTTAATCTATGTACCATGTACCGAATTCGGTGTATCATGTATCACGTACCGGGTTCATGATAAAGAAAGTCATGTAAAAATAATGTAAAAAATGACAAACCAATATGATCATGTAACTATGGAAAGCACCTCTGAACATGCTTCTAAGTTCTAACATAATAGAACTATGGTGTTAACTCATATCTGGTTTCATTTGGGGTTTAGCTCTATATACCAGCATGCACTAGCATAACCCCCGAAGGGGTTCTAAGAGCTGTGGAAACACTTTGCCAAGGAAGTCATCCCTTAAGCACTTTAAGGATAAACGGCATCTACAACATACAGAAGGAGCATCTAGACGTGCTTGCATTTTACCTTAGAAAGAATCGGTCACCAGAGGAGCAGCAAAGGCAGCAACCTATTTACTATCACGAGCGTGATAATCTCTCGGTTTTTAAGCATGGAGAAAGCCAGAGGATTATTGATTTGGAGATATGTCCGAAGTGCTTTGAGGTGAGGATGGTTTACGACTGTCCAAAAGGTGAGTGCAAGAGGAGAGAATTGCCCCAAGCTCAATGTAGGGGATGCAGTTTTTGTATTCTAAGGTGTGAAAACTGTGGTAGATGCCTTGGATCCCAAGAAACTGAGGAGTGTGCCTGTGCAGATATGTTGTGCATAGATTGTTGGTTACAGGAGTTTCCTAAGTGCAGTTTCTGTAACAAACCATATTGTAAGCAACACACAAATTGGTGGAGCACTTGTTCAGAATCTGAATTCCTTTGTAAAGTTTGTGAAGAAAATTCTCATGGATATACCTACACTGATGAGGTATGATGAAGTGTTGATAGTGATCAGGAGCTTAACTATCTTTGCCTAGCAGTATAAGTTTATGTAATTTGTAAAACATTTATAGCACCAATGAAACTATTGCAGATAGTATTTGCATTCATGAATTACTTATGTTTTAGTCAATAAAAGGGAAAGTTAAATTGGCCTCCCCTAAGGTTCAACCTAAATACAGTTGACATCGTTCTTGTTTCAGAAGCTACATTCATCTACACTTGCCATCCCTGCAGGGAGGTGAGTGTCCCTTTTGAAACAAGTGAGGTTTGGAGTGTGATTAAGATAAATATCAAGGGAGGTGAGTATAAATTTTCCCTTAATAAAATGATTGCCTTTCCTTTAAATTCATCAAGGCATCATGACAGTTCAATTCATCACCTATTTCTGAATCATAATTAGATCATGCCAAATCCAAACATCCCAATGGATGCTGCAGAATCAGATCTGGAGCAATTCAAATTAAAAGAATACCAATTGTGATATATATTAAAAAAAAACTAGTAAGGTTACAGCAATCAGCAATGATGTCAAATAATTACTCTAGTTTGTTTGTACAAAAAATTAATGGACAACTCAACTCAGGTTGCAATTGCCAATATACATTTTGATCAATCTTCTTGCCACCCTTTGAAATTCTCTACAAGAGGAACACAAAATTATATCCCAATGATGAGCAGGAAACGTGCCTAGTTTTACATGAGAACTGCACTAAAAAATAAAACAACTAGTATCATTGAGCTTGTGAAAGATCCACCACTGTAGTAGTATTGTGAGCAGCAGCCTGAACTTGAAGAATTAGATGGTGCCATTAATGGGCCATTTATTCTTTTGCCATTTTTACCATTGCTGTAGTTCACCAAAAAATAAACAATGAATAAGAATGAACACTTAAGCAGAATTGCAAAGTTATTTCACATTTTAGAGTTGAAGAGATGAGAGTTGGAAAAAAAGACACTCCTAAGATGTCAGGAAAATGAGAACAAGAAGACTGGCACTTATGATCAGGAATTTTTTTTGCCAATGAGCAAACCAAAATAAGCAAGAGATCATACCTTCCCGGAAATACACAAGAACCATGACCTGTAATATAGCAAATATCAGTTATTAAATAAGCAATTTTAAATTAAAAATTGTTAATGAGAGACTTTCTTTGATGCATAGCAAATGCGAATCAACATAATCCTATATCAATGTCTAAGATAGGGATTGTAACACAAAAAATAATATTAAAATAGAAGGGACCAAAATCATGTAATTGAAGATATAGAGGGCTTAAGGTGTAATTAACCCTAAAACAATTTGCATCATAATTCACCTAACTTGTAAGTCAATGGAAACCTTGATTACTGTGTTAGCTGAACATGAGTACAAGCATGCATAATTACTTATTTCCTGTAGCTTTAGTGTCCTATTGGTTTTACAAATAAATGTACACATACTTTTGTGCCAACTCAAATTTATATTCATGTATATGTAATGCCTTACTTGGGTCTGTGGTTGTTATGGTAGCAACCCCTTTGAAATCACAAGTCCCAGCAGATTTAGCCATCTTCTGATAATAGGCATTGAAAGCATATGTAGCATGTGCAACCACATTATTTGGTTCATAACATGGTTGACCCTGCAGTAAGGGTGAACAATCCACCTTCCCTGGTCCACAAGCCCAATCAAGTGCTGCCTGCAGCATCTTAGGGTCAGCATTACTCTTTGTGACACAAAATGTTTGGTTTGTTGTATCATTTGCGAATATAGAACCAGCATGGTTCAAGTGTAAGGTATACACTGGTTCTCCGTTCGCATAAAATAGCCCCCAGTTCTTTTCAGATTCTGGACCTGATCTTAAGTCTTCATTATAAAGCTCATAAATATAGGTACTAACTGCGATCCCAGGATGCTTAGGTGTCCCGGTATTGTTAAGGACATGTTTGATCAAGTTACTGTTGTAAGTGTTAGCATTATCAACAGTTGCATCAGGCTCATTCGAGTCACCTTTGGAGGGCCATCCTGACTCGGTCACCACAATAGGGATATTGGTGAAGTTCAAATCAGAAATTGCAAAATAAGCAGCATCAACAACTGCATCAAAAACATTAGTATAATGCAGGAGAGTGTTGGAATCAACAGCTTCCCTATTCGGAGGTAGCGGACGAAATAAAGCGTAATCCAGCGGGACTACACCATTGGACTGCATGTAATCATAATATGGATATACATTCAGCATAAGATACGAGCTTGTTGATTGCAAAAACTTAAGTAAGGGAACCATGACTGGATTCCAAGTACGATTGAAAAATGCTTGGGAAGGTGGGAAAGAGTCGAGGATGATAGAAGAAGAGTGTGGACTAGAGACTTTGATTTGCTGATCAAGATTAGCAGCCATAAGAGCTGAGTGAATGAATTTTAAGGCAGAAACTAAAACTGGTGCAGCATTTGGGAGCGTGGTTAGGACTTCGGAACCGACAGATATGGCAGTAATGTTGGTAGCAGGAACATGAGCTATGACATTTCTATTAACCCAATTTGCTGCAGTGGCATTGGACTGACCAATGCCAAGTAACTCGTCATTAGGAATGGAAACAGTAACACTGATTCCTGTCTTAGCTAGCTCAAGAAGCAAGGCTTTGTTAGCATCATAGAGTCTGATATGTTGGATACTTTGAGCCTTTAGAAGGGCCACAATCTCTTTTGGACTTGGCATGTTTGAAACATCTGGACCAATGTTGACACCAATAAAAGCATCTGCAAAAAAAAGTGCCTTAAAATGAAGGACTCTCATGTTAACAAAAAGAGATTCAAAATGACCCTATGATACTGGTCATAATGTCATATATAGTGACTGATAGATAAAAGATATAATGAAAATTCAGAAACATCCACGAGATATTCAAAGGATGAACAATGAATATTTCTATAGGTGAGAGCAAATCCAAACATGGAAAAGGACATGTAACTTAGTAATATTGAGTTACTCACAACAATAGTGAGGTATAAATCCTCAATCTCAATGAGAGGCGCATCAAGGAAATCAGTTTAATGCACTAAATTTTCAGCAGAAGGATACTAAAACAAAAACCTTCAGAAAAAAGTAAAAGGACTATTTGGATATTGAGCCGACAGGTGAACGAAAAATTAAATGTTAAGGTTCTTTATCTACAATGTGTATGTATTCCCCTTTTCAGGAGAAATTATTGGAGAGTCCCGGACCAATGATCGAGAACACATTTTCACTGATGGCAATAAACTCGTAATTTTAACTTATTAATGTGTGATCAATGGTGAAGATGTGTCTTTGGACATTTAGTGTGGGACCATCCAATATATTTCCCTTCAAAGATACTAAGTTTATATCTAAAAATTCTCATAAAAACACATTGAGGTTAGTGTTTCCAACTTTAATCAATGACACTACCAGCTAGCTGGTCTGCAGGGTCAGTATGTCTCCCACAACTTAATACGAGAACATGGCATCCAATTATCCAAATAATGGTATACACTTTTCTTGAGAAAAATATGATTCAAGTAAAGAAGAAATGGAAAATGATTCACCTACCTGACATTGACAAGTTACTGAAGTTAGGTCTATAATTCTATATACCTTCTTGAGAAGACATATCCTGCTATAGCATTTAGCAGTAGTACTCAGCCCCACAAGTGAAACGGTAAGAAAAGAAGAATCAAGAATTATATCTTATCATATTCTTATAATTAAGAAGACCAAGAAAACCATAGGTAAAAAGGATCAGGAGATAAATGTCATTTTAATGGACATGATTTATAACATACCACTATGACATCGTTTGATCCATATAGGCTGTAGCTGACCCCATCTAGTGTGATAAAGGCTTTGTTGTTGTTGTTTTATATTCTTACAGAAAATAAGCAGGTATATCATAACATAAAATGTATATGAATGTTATGAACTCTACATTTGAAGATCCTAAATCAAATTCGGGATTGTAGCATAGTTTAAATCAGGATTGCGTATATTACAATTGCCATCATGCCATGTAGTTCTAATAAAATCAAACATTTGTGTAACACGTCAAAGAAACTATAATACCAAAAAGCATGATAAAGATAGATAGCCAAACTGTTCAATTAGCAAGTGGAGGTCCATATTCCATAGATGCAATCAAATTAATAGTGACCCATGATACATTGCCTGAATAATTCTTATTTGATCATAAAACATGACAAATTCAACGTCAGCACCTGTCACCCCATGTGTTTTTCTTGTTCTTATGTGCAAGGGTGGGACCATAGGAGACATGGATTTAGCTAAAACAAGTGTAACATACTCAAACAACGGCTAGTTGGTAGGCTACACATCAGAAGCATCATTTTAACTAGCCAAGTTTCACAATCAGGAAACTCAATTTGATTAGAAAGGTACGACTATAAATTATAAACTGGAGATTTAGATAAAATACTAAAGTATGGTAGACTTGTTAGTGTGAGTTCACCTATTTTATAAACATAACATAACATGACAAAAAGGTTAAAAAATGGGGCATTCATCTTGGCTTCACTAAAAATGGGGCATTCATCTTGGCTTCACTACAAAGGGAATCAAGAATTTGTAGGGTTGAGAAAAACATACCTGATCCCTTGTGTAAATGTTGTATTTATAGGGGAGAGTAGGCAAACCTAGTTTAGTTCAGTTGGGCTGAGACTCTTAGCTGATCGGTCCGGTCCACTACAATCACTATAACTTATACTCTACAAGTGTGAACGAATATGGTATATCATGATCTCACAAATCACTACAAATCATTATCATTTTCAAGTACTACAGATTTGTCTTTACAAAAAAGGTAGGTCTATTTTACAATTGTAGTAAAAAGTTTTCTATTTGTGTTTCATGGAACTAATCTTCTCTTGAAAAGCTCATTCTCCGGTTCAAGCAAGTTACTTGTCCAAATATCCTCATGTGTCTGTTCATACAAGTATACAACAAACTGTAGCATTTCTCTTGTTCATTGAACTCCAATTCTACTAGCTCTTCAATGAATTCTTTCTCATATCCATCATTCTGCTGATCGAATCTGATGCTCTCCTATTTCAACAAAAAATTAAATACAGATGAAAGTTTTTCACCATTTTGCAATATGATCACCACCTTTGGTATCACGTCTAAGCGAAGTTCAATCAGTCATTTTAGCATATGTTCCTTACTCTCAACATAATACTTTAGGCGAACCGGATAAAGGCATCAAAAACTTCATTCGGGTTGTTTGTGGATTTGAATATCCTCATTTATATCCAAGAGCTAAGATATATAATTACAAAAGGTAACATGAAAGTTGCATGGAGATCGAGTTCAGGGAGCAAATCATTTGATTTGAATCCATTGCCTATCCAGAAGCAAGGATGTTGATGTCATAGTATTGAAGTAATTTTTTTAGTGGATTATGAAATTGAGGTTTCTTCGTGACTTTCATCCCTATCATAAAAAATCTGTAATCATGTAAAAAATAGAGTGGAGGTAGTTCAATAATCCAGCGCCGAAGCGTAAGGTTGTAGCCACTCCTACCTTTCACCAACTTGATAACACCATTAGCTGCTGCTTCAAATGTACGCCATATTTGTTGTTGATAGGGAATTGTTTCCTCCACTTTTCCTCTGAAGTTTTTGAAGCAAGGCTTCATCTCTTTCATCTCTTCCTTCTTTATTTTTCCTCTAAAGTTTTATTTGTTGTAAGTTTATTGATGTGCTTCACATCAATGGGTTTATAACCCGGATGATTGGGCATTGCCATTAATAAAACCAAAGGAACGTAATGCAACCTAGGTTGAACATTCTCTGCTCTAAAAATTAGCCAAATAATGGGATTGAGCTCTACACTAGTGCTTCAACGCTTTCACAACTGGATATAATCCCTCCCAGTGTTGCGAGTCCCAAAACTTCCTTTAGCATAACACCATGCATGCAACATAGAGGTTGTTAGTTTCAAGACCATCATGAGCCATCTCCACACTTACTTTGAATCTCTCATATGCACTGGTTGTTGTTGGCTTACTTAAAGCAGTTGAAAGGGATAACAACGATATTCTCCTCAGACATTGACTTCGTAGGACATGTAGCAGTTGCCTATGAAGGCGAGTAAAACCATCAATGTGATGAAGCTTGGTATTTCATCTTTACATCTCTTATCAGATTTTTCGTTGTGGTTGTGCTGTAATCATTTCCATCGTCTTTCTTTCACAACGTTTTCATCCATGGCTGAAAGGGGGCTAAGGGAAAAATAAATTGGGCGCTCCCTAAAGGGGGAAAGGATTGGGGCGCTCGCAGAAGGGGGAAAAACCAAAAAATCATACGTTATTCCGACACGTTTATTACGTGTGATATTTTTAAGATCATACTATTTTTATTTCGACATTTTATGCTATAAGTTTGTCAATAATTCTCATTATTGCTATTTAATTATTATAAATTGTCTACAATCACTAATTATTAATTTTGTACACAAATGCGAGGTACAAGTATGATGGCCCAAACTTACTGCTCAGAAACTTCTCTAAACAACCCAGTTCGAGATTCTCATAAATTGGCATACAGTTTTATGAGTGCTGGAAGCACGACAACATGCTACTCTATTCGGAATCTGGTTGACGATGGCGAGGACCCCCGTGCCAAGTTTCCCTCTTTGACCTCGTGTTCTGAATGAGAAGCTCATGCTCGATTCCCCTTTTTTTTTGTATCCATATATTCGGAGCATCATGAACTAGACACTAGTCTTCTCCCCTTGGACTCATTAGACGATTGTGATAACCTCGCACCGTGTCCCCCACTTTAGTCTCTCATTAAACGATTGTTGGACTTCTTACCAAGGAGATAGCCCGACGTACTCAAGGTTTTTTCTATTATGACGGAATCACCACTGTCTCATTAACGACAACAATCTAAAGATAATTGCAAAGGCTTTGTGGACATGTCCCGCACAAGCATGCGCTCCCGTAACAACCTGTCACAAGGCTAGCCTGGAACACGCTCTACACACCCACAACGGTTACGAGTCATGCCGTTGTAGCCTTTGTTCACAATGAACCATCTCAGTCAACAGTCGCCATATTCTCCCAACAGACGGCACCAATGTAGTGTTCCAATATTGTTGAATACACAACGATGTGTTCGTCAACAGTCGCCATATCCTCCCCAGCGTGCTTCTCTGTGGGTCCTCAGAATAAAAAAGGGAAGCGATTGTTTTAGATCACCGTGAACCACACCGTTGTGATAGAAATGGCTAACTAGTCCTCATTGACGATGATCATGTAATGACCTCCCATCTCTAATGCCGAGCTATCCGCATGTGAGAAAAAGAAGGTTTCAAAACCTAGAGGGGCCCAACACGACAACACGTAGTGAAGTAACCCAACATAAAGTAACAAACTAGTGGCTTCACCACGATCAATTCAGGGCGACACTGCAATACATTCAAAATTACTCTATGATGCAACGCTCATCTCATGATGTCATCGATGTTCACTCTAGTCTGCGCACCATCGCGACCTTGCCCTTCCGGTAAAAAGGTTCACAATGCCACTATCTAGTGATCCAGTTTAGTCCCATCAGCTCCGACGAAGCACACAATGACAACCCCGCACCCACAACTCGCAAACATTCAACCCCGTCTCAGTGTTCTCCTACACATATCTGAATCCGAAAGATACTCAAACAGGCTTGGACGAATACGATCCAATTGGCAAAGCATACTTGGATGAATCCAATATGAAGGGAAAAGCACTGTCACATCATAAAGCTGAGACGATAATCAAACATTCACTTCTTTGTCTCCCACAATGATTATGTCACCATCATTGCACTACCAAGCTTCATTGATGGTTTCACTAGCCTTCGTAGGCAAGTGCTACATGTCCTACGGAGTCAATGTCCGAGGAGAATATCGTTGCTGTCCCTTTCAACTGCTTTAAGTAAGCTAACAAAGTAAGTGCGTATGAGAGATTCAAAGTGATTGTGGAGATGGCTCAGGATGGTCCTGGAACCAACAACCTCGATATGTTGCAAACATGGTGTTATGCTAAAGAAGTTTTGGAACTCGCAATGTAAACTAGGAGGGATTATATCCAATTCCGAGAGCGTCGAAGCACTAGTGTAGAGCTCAATCCCACCATTCGGCTTATTTTCAGAGTAGAGGACGTTTAACCTATGTTGCATTATGTTCCTATCATTCCTTTGGTTTTCATTAATGGCAATGCCAATCATCCGGGTTACAAACCATTGATGTGCTTCACAATCTTCTCCAAAAAATAAAGAAGGAAGATATGAAAGAGATAGAGCCTTAGTTCAAAAACTTTAGAGGAAAAGTGGAGGAAACAATTCCCTATCAACAACAAGGCTTACATTTGAAGCAAATGGTATTATTGAGTCGGTGAAAGGTGGGAGCTTAGGCTTCGGCGCAGGATCACTGAACTACCTCTACTGTATTTTTTACCTAATTACAGAGATTTTTTGATAGGGATGAAAGCCACGAAGAAACCTCAATTTGATAATCCACTAATTAAGGATTACTTCAATAGATGACATCAATGTCATTGTTTTCTGAGGTAATGGATTCAAATCAAATGATGATTTGCTCCTTGAACTCGATCTCCATGCAACTTTTGTAACAGGAAATCTTAGGCTATTGGATATAAATGAGGACATTCAAATCTACAACAGCCCGAACGAAGTTTTCGATGCCTTTTATCCGGTTCGCCTCAAGTATTATGTTGAGAGGAAGGAACACATGCTAGACCTGATCAAGCGTCGCTTAGACGTGATAGCAGAAGTGGTGATCAGACTGCAAGGTGAAAAATTTCATCTGTATTTAATTTGTTGAAAGAGGAGAGCATCATAGTCGATCAACAGTAGAATGAATGATGGATATGAGAAAAAATTTATTGAAGAGCCAGTAGAATTTGAGTTCAATGAACAAGATAAATGCTACAGTTTGTTTTATGAAAAGACACCTGAGGATCTTTGGACAAGTGACTTGCTTGAATTGGAGAAGGAGCTTCTAAGATAAGATCAGTCGATTCCATGAGACACGAATGAAAAACTGTTTACTACAATTGTCATGGGATAGACCTACTTTTTTTTGTAAAGACAAATATGTAGTACTTGAGAATGATTCGTAGTAATTTGTCATATCATGATATATACCAGATTAGTTCACACTTATAGAGTTATAGTGATTGTAGTGGACTGGACTTATCAGCCTAAGAGTCTCAGCCCAATTGAACTAGGTTTGCCTACTCTCCCCTATAAATACAACACTTACACAACGGGTCAGGTATGTTTTTCTCAACCCTATTCTTAAGAACTACGTGTGCATTGATTCGCTTTTCACCAGGGATACGTAGGACCGGGGTCACCCTCATCATATACAACAACCCACCAAACACATTGTGGTGTACTCAACAATATTGGAACACTACAAAATTAAAGAGAAAATAACACAACACTTTGTTCCATTCTATTATGTCCATATGCCAAACATTACCTAAATAATTAGGTGAATAGTTGTGGTCAAAATGAAGTGCCACACCAAGTGAATATGATTATATTCTTGAATGCAGATTAGATTTGTTTGGCAAAACTAACTTATAGCTGTGAGTTTGTAGCTTATAGCTTTGAGCTTATAGCTGATAGCTGTGAACATAACTTATAGTTGGAAACTTATAGCTGTATAGCTAGCTTATTGAACTAGATCTGTTTGGCAAAACTAGATGTACAACTAATTTAAACATGTTAAATTACTATAATATAATTTAGTAAAAAAAGGATAAAAATGAGATATGATTTATTGAAAGCTCTTATTTTTTTCTCAAAACTACCTTATGTAGTTTTCTAAAAGCTAGCTTTCAAAAGCTATAAGCTTCCTTCTTGAAAGTTATAAGCTTCTTTTATTTTTTGTTCACCAAACAGCTCTAGTAGCTTATTGATCGGATCAATAAGCTAAAAGCTACCAAATAAGCTATAAGTTTGTCTTACCAAACACAACCATTATCTTGATACCGCTGATAATCTATTTATGAATGGGAGATTATAGGTTTGCTCATTTAATTTGTAGAAAAACTTTGTATGTATGTGTTTAGGGAGAATATTACTTTTATATCCTCCTAACTAATGGGTCTAAAAATCCTGATAACCAAAGGGAAAATGACATATATCCCTTCAACTGACAAATGTCACTTCTATAGTTCTATATATTCAGGAAGATTTTTTGGTTACTTTGTTAAGATGATATAGCATTGCTCACAAGTTTAAAAATCTCCAGGCAATGGATTTTCTCATGTTGTTAGATAATAACATAAGAGATTCATGTTAGAAAAAGTACTACTGGTCCTGCAAACCAAACATGGTAAGTGCATGATAAAATTTCTGTTATCTCTAATTCTCTGTCTCCAACATGATGATAGTGATGATACATGAGAGAATCCAAAATCATTGGTAGCAAGGTAGTGTAAACCAAATTAAGGGAAATGTGTTTTTTTTTTTCCCACTCACAACCATTGATAATGTTTTAGGCTTTCTCAAATAAGGGTATTTTAGTCCTATGGCATTTTCTATGAAGATGCAGTAGTTAAGTGCAAACAGCAAAGTAACTCTCACATGAGGTGGGGCGCAGCAAGATTGTCACCACAATAACAACTCCACTAAACAAAAGGAAAGGACACATCGTATCATAGATCATAGATTCTGTATAATCATCTTATACCAACCCATTACCTTTTCTCTCTCTTTCTCCATCTCACTCATTTTTCATTCTGAATTCTCATGCTTCTTGTGGTAAGATTGTGTGACCATATAAGCTCAATCCTATTTCTCTTTCCTAATTCTTCTTCCACCAAACTAAAGAACAGCATAAATAAACTTAGGGATCTCGCTTATCAGTATCTTAAGGGTATTGGTCAAGGAATACAGTATCAGAAACTTGGTATTGAAAATAAGTCCAATAGTTTTCGATGTTATTAAATTCATCATTTTACAAGTCATTTTTACTTCTTTTATCAGTGCCCTTGAGAACATTGATTAGCATTTTCTATGAAATTAACATCACGTTTTGATCCAAACCCTCAAAACTAAGACTAACGCAACGCTCCAAGAATCTTCATCTCACTTATATACTCTTTAGTCTTTAACAATGAATGTCCAACTTCCAACACTTAGAGTTGAATTTACAACCAAATAAATAACCATAAGAGAAGGAGAGACCAATGTGGTCACTTAGAATGAAAAAGATAAAATAATAATCAGCAAAACAAAATTCAGTATAATAAGCAAAGTTTAAGAAATGTCCAAAAGGAAAAGAAATGAAGGTGGTAGCTAGCTGAAAATGGAAGGAAGGGAGGAAGGAAGTTACATACCTGCGGCAGCAGAAACAGAGAAAGGTAAAATGAAGAAGAAGAAGAAGGAGATGGGCAGCAGAAGATCCATGAAAGATCACTTAAAAGGGAGGGAGGGCCACTATGCAGAAGCAGCTGGTACATGAAAAATTAAAGAATGAGCACTACTATACTGCTACTGCATTCAGTGTAAATTTCAAAGGAAACCCAGAGAATAGAAAGAGAAAAGGAAAGAAGGGGAGGTAGCTAGCTAAGCTAAGGTAGTAGTAGAAAATAGGAACTTTCGAGGTTGAGTGAAGGGAAAAGCAAATAAAAGCTTGCTCCTTTTGAGGGAGAGAGAGTTAAGTGAATGAAGTGAGTGGTGAGAAGTAGTGTTGTGATCTGAGGGGAGGTATTACTCCTTGTCCTATGCTGGTCAAACCGTTATTTACTCGTCCTATTCATTCTCATTTTAACCGTGATTTTAAGACTTACTCGTATTAAATTAGTCCCTCGTTTCCATAATATATGATCTTTTTGAAGATTTTATACGGACTAAGAAAATAGTAAATGACGTAAGAATTTGATATAATTTGTTTAAGTTATCCTCGTTTAATAAAAGGAAAGAAAGTAATAATAAATATATGAAGATTATATTGAAAAAATGAATGATGAAAAAGATAATGCAATAAATAAGTGTATGTTTGAAAAGAAAAATTATAAATGAGTCTTGGATTTCTAAATGATCATGACTTATTGGACAAAAAAAATCTTCAAAAGATTATAACTTATGGAACAGAGCGAGTATCTGTTTAAGGAAAATGTTATTCCCTCCGTTCCTATTTAACTGTCCATTTTTGAAAAAGTTTTTTGTTTCTTTTTATATGTCCTTTTGATTATTTTAAGATATAATAAATGTTACTTTCCATGTCTACCCCTATTTAATTGAGTATTGGTTTTCGTAAGTAGTGGAAGATAAGTAATGATTATAGAAAGAGAAAGGGTATAGTGGGAAAAAACATAATTAATGTATTGGAAATCTAAGTAATGATTGCATTTCTTAAAGGATGTGTTTTGTTTGAAATAGGACAGATAAATAAGAACGGAGAGAGTAACTAATTGTTAAGAAGTTAAAAGTGGTTTTAATCATTAATTCAAGGTTCATTTCACGGTCTTATAAATTTTTGAGACCATTTAGATCAGATCGAATCGATTACTCAATTTTTTTTAAGTATTATTAGGTAAAAAGTGTTGTTTTTAATTTAATTTTTTTAGTTAAGTAACACTAAAAGAATAAGACAAATACGTTCCATATCGATTACAATTTATCAATGATAAAAAAATTTTGTTGCAAGAATGGAAATGTTTCGGGACAATATTTATCCAAAAATTTTATAAAAAAAAAAACTAGAAGCAAATATTTTCATATTGCGAATTTGGCATAGAATGTCTCAAATCGAAATTTGCATATTATTTGGAATTTTCAAAATTCAATATCTATGAATTTCGGTATT
Organism: Crotalaria pallida; assembly: GCA_037953625.1. Taxonomy (NCBI): domain Eukaryota; kingdom Viridiplantae; phylum Streptophyta; class Magnoliopsida; order Fabales; family Fabaceae; genus Crotalaria; species Crotalaria pallida. The sequence continues at coordinate 98,593,480 of CM075655.1, forward strand.
TTTAAATTAGTATATTGTTTCTGGTATTTATGAATTTTTACAAGTAAAAAAACTTTTTAAAATTTAAATAAATGTCATAAGTGGACCGTTGGACTGGACTGAACTAGACCATCCATAAATAGTTCGGTCCGATCTAATCTTTGTGAATGAAATATAGCTAAATCGAACTAAACCGAACCATTATTGTTTGATTGGTCCGATCTTTAATATCTGTCAAAGACCGGACCATGACATCTCTATCAAAGATAATTTATAACTAAAACCATCATTATGATCCCAGGTAGTTGTGAGGACAAAAAGAAAATTGCATAGATTAATTGGGATCTTATTTGTAAGTAAAAAAAGTATGAGGATCGGGAGTAAAGGATTTAAATTTATTTAATATTTCCCTTTTTGCCAAGTGAAGGTAGGTGGAGGTTTTGTCCCAAGATTCTTTATGTTTTCATTTGTTTGAGGCTAGGTATAATGACTTTGATGCTTCTTTCTTGATGAGCTCACATGGCCGAAATTTTAATAGAGCTAGTGGAAAGATCTGTGTGCTATTGAATCTTTTAATGGGGAAGTGTGGATTACTTCAAGGATTGTATCAATAAGTCTAGTAATTCTACTCTATCATCAAGAAATTGATGGTGTGGCTCTATTTCTCTTGAAAAATCAATCCCCTAGATTATATGGGCATATATTGGCTAGAACAACAAACTGGTGCAACATATGAGCATTTTGGTACATATGAGCATTTTGGTGTAATACAGGTTGGTCTTGAAACCTTTGTTGAAAAAGATCAATATGTTGTTTGAATTGAATATTATTTTTGGTGCCACAATGCTATGGAAATGGACTGCGGTCGATCCTTTTTATTTTCATGTGAAGTCTGTTTATAACTTCTCCTAATTTTGGGCTGATTGGTAATTATCTCAAGTTTTTAAAAGGTTGTTGTGGAAAGTAAAAATGCCTTCCAAACTTCGTGCTTTCCAAATGTGCGACGTGGTGTGAAGGTAGACAAACTATCAATTTTTTTATTTGTCTTGTGGTTGGAACTATTTGGTGTGTTATCTGTTTGTTTCTTTCTAGACAACAGTATTTTAGGAAAGACAAATTCAATCATAACTATGAAGTTAGATATTCCAGTTGGGTTGATGCAATTAAGATTAAATCTTGGTCTTGGTTATGCTTGAGCTAGCGCTCATACAATGCATAGATAGAGTTGATTAATTATGTTGCATTATGATTCACAAAGTGAGCTTACTAGGATTTGCTATACTCTTTTATTTTTCCTTATTTAGGATTTTCCCCACTAGATTTTTTTATCAATGTTTTTAAGGAGGTAGAGATCCTAGGTAGCTAGTGTTGAGGTCATTTGTTTTCTGTTGCTTTGAGTTGTAACTATTGCTTCATATTTTCTGATGAGGTAGACTCGTGTATATTGCTCTTGGTTGGTTTTGGTAATTTGATCTATCTAAGCACATGATTGTGTACCATGTTCAAATACTTCATAGAAGATGGGGTTCATGCATATTATAATGCTTAGATAAATTTCTTATGTTGGAATAAAATCTTTATTTCCTTATTTAAAAAAAGGCTTATTTATGTCTGGGGTCCCTGTAGTTTAGACCTCTTTTATGAGATATCCTATGCTTTTTTTTCCAATGAATATACCCCTGTAGTTTACTCCGGTTAGGTATTTGCCCCCAGCTTCTTTTCCAGCGAGTTTTTGGGTGAGCTGGACCGTCGGAGCTCCACCTGGAGCTGACACGTGGCAGTCTCTTAAATTTTTTTTAAATTAAAAAAAAATAAGGCTTAATTATGTCTGAAGTCCCTGTAGTTTGGACTTCTTTTGTGAGATACCCCTATACTTTTTTTTCAATGAATATACCCCTATAGTTTACTCCAGTTAGGTATTTACCCTCAGCTCCTTTTCCGGCGAGTTTTTGGGTGAGCTGGACCGCCGGAGCTCCACCTGGAGTAACACGTGGCAGTCACTTAATTTTTTTAAATTAAAAAAATAATAAAACAATAGAATAAACTAATAAACTAAAAAAAAGTGGCTTATTATAATCCCTCACATTTCCTTCCAGATCCATCTATCTCCCTCATTCTTTTTCTCTCACTTACAACCAGCATCTTCCTCCGGCGTTCTCACTCCGGTGTAGCTGTCTTCTTCTCCCTCCCGTAGTCGTTCGGTTCTTCTTCTTCTTCTTTTCAGTCATGAAGTCCTCCAGCTCCAGATCTGCAGCTTCTTCGAGGTCACCACTTAAGATCAAGGTGGCATGCGAAAATGAGCAGTACAAGAACAATTGACATTTTTTATTATAAAATTGAAAAAAAAAAAAAGCAAATAGAATAGAAACAGGTGAAGTAGAGGATGAGGCTTTGAAAAAGGAACATACATACATAAGCATATACCCATGTCAAGGGACATATAGTGTTTTCATTTCCAGAAAATTGATTAATCAAGCACAGTCATTAATCCTTTGACACATCATTTCATTTAAATCATAGAATTCAATATTTGCAATATCAGCAAATTGATTTTGATTGCGGTTAAAAAAAAGCAAATTGGTTTTGATTGTTTTTTTTTAGTTTATCAGTTTATTATCCTATTGTTTTATTTTTTTTTTCAATTTAAAAAAAAATTTAAGTGACTGCCACAATCACGTGTATAACACGTGGCTTCAGGTGGAGTTTCGGCGGTCCAGCTTACCCAAAAACTCGTCGGAAAAAGAGCTAGGGGCAAATACCTAACCAGAGTAAACTATAGGGGTATATTCATTGAAAAAAAACATAAGGGTATCTCACAAAAGAGGTCCGAACTACAGGGACCCCGGACATAATTAAGCCTTATTTTTTTAATTTAAAAAAAAATTAAAAGACTACAACGTGTCAGCTCCAGGTGGAGCTCCGGCGGTTCAGCTCACCCAAAAACTCGCCGAAAAAGGAGTTGGGGGCAAATACCTAACCGAAGTAAACTACGGGGGTATATTCATTGAAAAAAAATACACGGGTATCTCACAAAAGAGGTCCAAACTACAGGGACCCCAGACATAATTAAGCCTAAAAAAAACCATCATTATGCGAAATTATGAATAAAATATGTTTAACGGAAGGGAGTAAAATTTATCTATCTACTACCTATCCAAAAACATCGTGCACCTCTAAATATACTTTTTTTCAATGAAAACTCTATATATAAAAGTACTAAAAAACAAATTAATCAAATAAAAGAAATCCAAATCCTAATAGCACTCCTAACACATCTCTAATGTTTCTTGACTTTCTTCACTTCATCGTCCACTCTCACCTCACAAAGTGCATCAACGGCAAATCTTCTACTCTGCGGGACTCTGCATCCAGTTGGTCCAAGCACTTTCTCAGAAACTTGTATAGAGCATTTGTCCTTGCCAAGGCATTGCTACAAAAGAAAGAAGAAATATAACTTGAAATTTATACTTTCAACGAAACTAAAAATTATAAATTGTTTTGTACACTTAAGAATAACAACAAAGGTTATTTATTTTAGGGTACCAGCCACTATGGCAAATGGAACTCAAGAAGAAAATTAAATGGTATGATATATTACCGATTTAAGGACTGATAAAGCATTAGGGGATTCACAATAGCCTCTTTGAAAGTATCCACATTCTCCCTCTGGTAAACCAAAGCTAGCAAATCTAATTTCAGAGATGACTTGGTTGTCATGACATGCTAATTCAAGTGTATTTCCTTCATAAGCATTTGCACAAATTTTCCCAACCGTTACGGTTGAAAATTTGACATCATAAGGGTGCCCGCCAATCTCCTCCAACAAGACCAATGTGTTTTGATCATCCTCACGAAGAAATGACCGTGGAACATGATACCTTATTGTCATAACAAAGAGAAAGAAAACAAATCTAATTAGAATATATAGCAACAAAATTAATCATTGATTATGTCACCATAACATTATAAATTGATGAAAAGACTTGGATCTTTTCACATTTGTTATCCATGCACCCTTTCAAATTAGACATTATTATATATTTGGAGACTACCACTTGATTGATGTCTCAACCAATTTCAATATATCACCTAGTAAAAATTTAGATAATCAATTTTATTAGATGTTATATTGATATTGGTTGGAAACACCACCATTTGATGAATGGGCTAACATTTTCTTATGAAACAGGAGTGTAAGAAGGGATGTTGTAAAAAAAATAGCGTGACATAAACATTATTGTTGATGAAATTCAGAGTAATATATACCATCTTTGAGAAGGCTTTCCACACTTTGACAAGCATTTGTTAGAATTATATGATCCACGGTAATCACACTTTGCAAAGCAACCATCCTCATCTGCATGGTATTTTGGCCAATACCTGCCAATGCTTTTACCATTTACCCAAGCATGACCTTTTCCCAATCCAATCAAATCAACCACAACAGGATCATTTCCTATGGGAGGTTTAAACATAGTCTACAGAAAAAAGAAAAAAAAAAAAGACATATTTAGTAGTATTAAATTTATCTTAATTATACCTTTAAAAAAATTAATTTGAATAAATGATAGAACAATTATTTAATTATTGTACCTTATACCAAACAAGTGCACTATGTGTTGGAAGACCTTCTGATAACCATCCGGTAACACTATTCTCATAACTATTATGCTCACCATGCAATCCAATTTTGTAGTCCCATATATAGTCAGTGATATTACGACCAACTTCATGAGAATCATTATTTTCTGGCACCAACTCAACTGGACCATGAATACCAACCTCCACATTCTCATAGAATGCACCATTGCTCTGTGTAAATAAAAGGAACAATGTTAGCTTGTGGAATCAGAACCAGAGGCATAATTAAAATGTCTTAATTTAAAGTGTAAATATACATAATCTATACTACTCACTGGTAATCCAACAATTGTACTAAGTAGAGCTATTTCATTCCCTCCTTTAATCAATTTGATCCTGGACTCATAGAGGAACTTGAACTCTCCATTTCTAGCATGTTGGGTACCTATGAAGGTCCAGAGAGAATAATGAATAATAAAATTTAAGAAGGTTTTGCTAACAAATGCACTAAGAACACTTATTAGGGTTACTATAAGTAGTAAAACAATCACAAATTAGCATTAATCACTCCCTCGAAATCCTACAAATCACATGCATATTTCTATAACAATATACTAGTTTTAGTTTCTTAGACACTTGTTAGCATTTTTCACACTCTTATTTACTCAAAGCATTTTTTCTATAATCATTAAAAAATTCTATTAATAATTATAAGGATAATTTATTTAAAAAAATGTACCAATTTTTTATGAATTGTCCTATATAAAAAAAAGGTATAATAACTATTGGGCTAGTATTTGGATTATGGGAGTTTCTAGCTATCCACACCCAACTATTTTTGGTTTCATTCCCAACCATAAAATTTTCCAAAATCAGGATGCATATAGCTAGCCACACCCTTCATTTCAAAAGAAAAACAACAGAATATTTAACAATATTCATTGATGGTGGCCAAGGGAATCTTAATAGTAATATATAGGAGGGGAGATGGTAAAGAAAATTTTTCTGTGAAAATCAAAACTTACCAACATGTTTTCCATTAACAAATACATGAAGTACATGTCCACTAGTGTGCACTCTTAACCTTACTCTGTCAAAAGGGGCATCTCCTGAGTAGTATAAACTGGATAAAGTTTTCCCAATATAAGAAGTTAGCAGGTATTATGCTAATTAATACACCTGAATAATACAAAAATTTGAGAGGAAAAATTAAAGAAAAGAACAGAGAAAATTACCTAGCAATGTACCATAAATAATCAGTGGTATCATTTGTGACAAGCTTTTGATCCAAAAGTTGAGCAGAAGTCAAAGAAACACCCTGGACTATATCATTTTTCATATGCTTAATAGGTTCCTGCTTCCATTTCCAATTCAATACATATGGTTCTTCATCATCATCTGCGTCATTGTCCTTCATCACCATCATGGCTGTTTGAACGTTGACCTGATTTATTTCAAATAATAATGTTAGTCTATGACAATCTCTATGGTTTAATGTACATACAATTTTCTATAAGTTTGACTAGCTATAGTAAAAATAAAAGGAACATCATTATATATTGATATGTTTATTAATAACAATCATGTGATGAATTATTATTGCACTAATCACCTTTGCAGTGTTATAAGCTTCTGTATTACAATCTGGAAGGATAGAAACAGACCAAGCTGGGATAGTGTATTGATTGTTTTGGAAATTAACTGTGACATCCTTTGATTGATGAGTATTTGAAAGGAAGCAAAATGATTTTCCAGCGAAACTGTACTCTGTGCCCTATAAAAAAAATAAATAAGGGTGTTCATTATTTAAAGATTTGGAATTGTAATAGTAATCACTGATAAATAATTTAAATCCATTTTAATACTTACCGTAACCTTGTTGCCAAAATCTATATTGCGTGTGGAGCCTTGTGTTAAGATTTTCTCATTTGATTTTAGAACTTCATGAAGTTGCTTAAGATGTCCCCACTTTGGTTGATTTAAATTACCTGACACAAAAAAGTTAATTAAAATATGCATTATGCTAAAAAAAAAAATATTATATTAAGGTCAACCTTAAAAAGTTAACATGGAAAAATTGAAACTATATGAATGTTTCCCATTCTTTTTTTAAGTGAAAATAAAAAACAAAACCATAAGCATAGAAACATATATAGCTATAAATTACCATATTCATCTATAGGAGCATCAAAGTCATATGAAGTGGTGATATATGGTCCTCCTGCAGTTCGTCCAAAATTGGTACCACCATGGTACTAAGAAACATATACAAACTTAATTAATAATAATAATAATAATATAATTTTTCATACTGTTAAATAAAGTATATGAATATTAGTACATAGTACAAGCAAACTAATTACCATGTAGTAGTTTTGGAATGTGCCACCATGTTGAAAAAACCTTGCAACTGAAAAAGCAACATCCTCAGCAGTTCTATGCGGATTTTGCATACCCCAGTTCTTATACCTAAATTACAAGCATATATATATATATATATATATATATATATATATATATATATATATATATATAGACACACACACACACGCATAATTTAGATGGGTAAATATTGATATAAAAAATTAATCAAAAAATTAATTTGAATGAATAACTAACCAGCCAGTCCAATTCTCTGTCCATATTTTGGGCTTATTGTTGTTGTTAGGTTGAAATTGATCGCAATAATAACCATTGCATGTGTTAATCTAATTTAGGTTGGAAAAATCCTAATTAGCTGCTGAGATACTAAATAATAATTAAGTAACAAAACAAAGTATAAATTAACATTTAAATTGCTTATTACCATAGTCTCTGGAGCATCACTTTGTTGAGTCATAACCCAAGGTACACCAATTTTTAAAGAGTCAGCTAATCTTGCGCACCATTTGACATATTCTTTCCCATTTTCACCATATGCACCCATAACATGCCCATACTCATTTTCGATCTTTTAAATAACCAAGAAGAAAATATATATTATGATAATTAATATTAATAATTAAATATATGTATATATACACATGTTTATATGAAGATAATTAATTAGGGAAAACTTTAGAAAACTAATCTACCTGAGCAACAATAATAGGTCCTCCTTGTGTTGCAAAGAGCTTTTCACGCTTCATCATGCCAACTATCTTAGTTGTGAAGGTCTTCATCTCATGCTGGAATTAGATGGAGATTAATTAATTTTTTTTGGTGAACAAATGGAGATTAATTAAGAAAATAGAAGGAAAAAATATTAAACATGGGAGATTGCAGGATTAGTATATAAAATTATCATATGACTTGCCATAAATGCTGAATTATTCGTCCTAAGTTGCATGTGTGGAATATTATGCAACCACACTGGCAGTCCTCTGGTGACAAGAAAAAATAAATAAAAAAATTAGATAAAGAGTACGTAAGTCTTATGCAATTAATAAGTTGTGGATCAATGATAAATTAGAATTACCCGTAATTCCATTCACCACTTATATATGGTCCAATTCGAAGCATAGCATAAAGCCCTTCATTGTGAATGGTTTTAATGAATCTCACTAGATCTAAATTATCAGAAAAATCATACTGCACATTTAATTGAGAAAAAAATTAGTGCCAAAACCAACCACATATATATGTAACTAAATTTTATTTATTTTTTTTGGACAAAAAAGCAAAAAACCTGGCGAGTTTGAGGCTCATGAGCATTCCAAAACACAAATGTTTCAATCACATCAATTCCACCCTGTTTTGCTTTATTAATCAGAGATGGCCACATCTGTATGCGAAAAAATGTGTTAGAGAAATATAATCAAATACTATCTAATAATCTAGTTTAATCAAATAATAATAAACAGATTGTCAAACAAAGTTGTTAATAATTGGAATTTTGGGGGGGAAAAAAGAAACAAGCAAACACTAATTAAGGCTAATTAAATATAAAAATAAGCTAAGCTCACTTCAGGAGTGCTGCGAGGATAATGAATGGAACCGGAGAATAAGATTTTTCTTTTGCCATCAATTGTCATTGCCCTTCCATCGTATGAAACATCAGTGGCATTGATTGCTAAGCTAATCAAAGCCAAACATAGCAAGAAAATTGCAGTAGAATAACCTGTTCGCCACATTATTAATTTATTATTGCAACACATAAATCACTGTGAAAGAATTGAAGAAGCTAACCCACAGCATGAGCTGAGTGAAATCAACGTGTTTACTTGTTATTTATTATTTATATTTATAATGGAAATAAATTAAAGATTATATGTACATGTGAAACTTAGATAACGATAATGAGAACAACCTATTCGATCATTATCTCCTAGAAATTAAAGTTATCAGTTTGTTTGTTTTTTTTTAAAAAAAAAAAAAATTTATAATAAGTTATCAAAATTTTAGAAGCTATATCTACTATCTACTATATAATAAGACGCCTATTTGAGACACTACGTTTGTCGGAGAAATTTTCGAGGCATCACGTTTGTCGCGTGAAGCTTTCCTCTCGTCAGAGCGTTTGTAGGAAGATCATTATCCATGTATGAAATAATTATCCTTAGTTGTCGAAAATTAAATAAATAATTCAAATTTATTTAATCTTATCTGTGAAATCATTATCCTTAGTTTTAAAATTTATTTAATCTTATCTAATAGATCATTATCCTTAGTTTGTTTTCCAAATCATTATATATAGTACGCAATATGCATTGGATGGCTCCTCAACAATATTTTTGCATGTATGTGAATTGACTCACAAACTTATGGATATTTAGGTAGTCTCACAATTATATTCGCTTCAAAATTTTTTTCGTCATTAAATTTTTCTAATTCTAATAAATCTCGCTCATTTTAATTTATATTATTTGATTATTAAGTTTCTCTTTAATTACTTACTTTAATTCATTAATTTGTGTATACCATTGATCAAAATGTGGTTTGTTCAAAATTTTAATTTAGGTGTGTTGTAAGGGAGTGAAGAAAGGCAAGTGGAAGAGTCCATCCCGCCAAAAGTAAATAATGTTCAACCAGTTTGTTTTTATAGTGAATGATTCTTCAATTGCGGGTGACAACAGAATACATCAAAATCTAATGTTGCATTGTTTCAGGGTGGCTATCATAAACTACCAAGGAAGATGGTTATTTATTGTTATCTGCACCAATGACCTCTTTGTGGAAGATGACGTGTGACGGTGGCCGATATACACAGTCCTACCGTTTCATTTTCTTGAGAGATTCAAGCTTTAATTTAAGAAGACTTTATTTAGGACTGGCCGATATACACAGTCCTACCGTTTCATCTTCTTGAGAAATTCAAGCTTTAATTTAAGAAGACTTTATTTAGGACTGTGACAATATAATAATAGAATTTTATTTTTCTTGTGTAATATATTTTGTCTATTATGATAAATAAAAATCATCCTATATAAAAATAGGATTTGATTTCATGCTTGATGTAAATATATTTTTGTTTTTTGTTTTGTCTTGTGACAAGAGAATTAAAGCTATTAATAACAAACCAAATGTAACCATTCTATATAATAATAGGATTTGATTTTCCTTCTATAATATATTTTGTCTAATGTAATAGATACATTCTATATAAAAATAGGATTTGATTTTATGCTTGATGTAAATATTTTTTGTTTTTTGTTTTTTATTGTGACAAGAAAATAAAAACTATTAATAAGTCGGCCCGGTGGGCCGAATATAGGGTGCAAACCAAAAAACAAACCAAATGTTTTTAACAATATTATCTTTCTATTTTCTTTCTCATATGATATGAATCATTAGTTCGAGATCAATTAATAATTTTAAATATCAATTGCGAAAAAAACTGAAAATTACGTTGATAAACTAAATTTATGTTTAGTCACTCACACCGCTAATAGATAACATTATCTTTGCAAAAAAAAAATTAAATCATAATGATTAGAACAACAAGAATAAAGATTTTTAGGATTTAATCTTATTATTAACTTGAGATAAGATAATCGATGAAGAATATAAAAATATTTAATTATGATTAATAAGAATAAATGTGATAATCATATTTTAAAAAAAAAAACTAATTGTAAAAAAAAACTATATCCATCATATAAATATAAGATTTATCTCATAATATCATCAAACAAAAAAGATAATAATGTTTAATTCTGATTTAATTTTGATTTATCATAATAAAGTCGATAATCATATTTAAAAATGTCAATTTATCCATAAAATAAATAAGGAATATATGAGATAAAAAGTGTTACATTTTTATTCATATGAGGAAGTTCAAAATTTATCAACAAGATCATTTAGTTTAATTTTTTTAAGTGTAGGGTTTGGTTTGAATTCCTACATTTTTATATAATTATTTTTGGTTGTTGTTTAATAAAAATTTTTACTTTATAATAAAATAACAATAAGCTTTAATTTAAAATATTTAATATAAAAAAATTTAAAATATCAACAATCCGTGCATTGTACGGGGTAAGAGCTAGTTTTATATATTTCTTAAGAATCTCGTATAAGAAGTTTTTCTAACTTTTTTTTTTCAATTTAAACTGTATAAAATTTGGACATAATATTCATTTTTTATACACATAAGTTGCTAAGTTGCATAAAATTTGTACTTTTTTGGTATTAAATAAATACATAAAGTATTAAATTTAAATTAACAAGAATAATTTCTACGTTTTGGAGAGAATTAATTTTTGACTATTGATCGAAGAATGCCCTTAATCAACATCAAAAAGAATTAATGTCACAAATTTTTTAAAAGTAAGAGATAAAAACCTAACAAAAATGATAATTATAATATTATCGGTAGATGAATCTTGAGATTATGGAAGATATAATTAATCCTCTTCTTATACTTCAACCTTAACTTAATCTCCACGTTTTGTCATCCTTCAATCCTCTGGTTATTGCATTGATTTCCCATTATCCACTGGTTTATGCTGTTATCCTCCCTTAAACAAAGAGATTAAGCATCTTTCTTTATTTAGCATGGAGTGAAATGATGAAGCTTCCATATATGGTGGTTCTGAATGACTGTTACTGGTGGGTGTTAGGCCCAAAATGGAGACTTCTGCTCTTCTGTTCTGAACCTCTCGTTTAAAGGGGTGCTGGAAGGCAAGGGACGCTCTTTCCTTCTGGTTTGGTTGCAAAGGGATTCCTTTCTGGTTTGGTTTCTTGAAATCGTTGTCCCCCTTGTTCCCTTGGGCTTGTTTCTGATTTTGGCTTTTATTCCTTAATGGGCCAAAGCCCAATATGGTATTTTTTTATGTCCTGAACAATTGCTCCCTTTTGTATTTGAAAGGACACCCTAGTGATTTCAAATACAAAACCTACTCCCTACCTATCACCCACGTCCTTTCAGGTAGCAGAACGTGGCTACTGCTTGGTAACCGTGCCTCCACTAGTTGAAGCAGTTATTAACCCATTATGCACTCCTGTTCACGCTCCCATTTTTCTCCTCCCCTCATTCGTCGAGATTTCCCTCCCTCTCTTGCTTGTAAAAGCCCTTTCCTTTTTCCCGCTCCTACTTCAACAACCATGGTGAGATCAAACACTGCTTCTGGTTCTGATGAAGAGTCTGGTTCCAATGCATCTGAGGAGGAGTTGGCCGTCGGGGACGGCAGCAGCCCCCAACCCATTTCTTTCGCCTTTTTTGCTGAGCTTCCTCCTCCCCGTTCTGACCCAGTTGAACAGGGGTACCGGAGGTGGATGGAGACCCCTCGCCTTGCTCCACCTTTCCCGAGTCCTCCCAAGTCAGGGGGACTCCTTTCAGGTCCTCCTTCTGGTGCTTCGGTGGTTTCGGATTCCGATGCTTATTTGAAGACCGAACCTTCCCTCCTTTCCGATAACCTGCTGCTTGGCCCTTCTTTACTCCGCTCTCGACTGCTTCGCGCTGAGTTTCCTTGGTCAGAGCCACATTTTCATGTCAGAGTAACTGCAACCGGGGGGTGGCAAGATTTGGTTGATTCTGTATTTGAAACTGATATTGCCTTCGTTGCCGTTCTGGATCGCACGGGTATTGCTGAAGCAATAAAGGCGTCCCCATGCTTAGGAGGGAACAAGAGGGTTGCTGACTTGCATGCGCTGATACAATGATGGTGTTCTGCTACTCACACTTTCATCACTTCTTGGGGTGAATTCACCCCTACTCTGGAAGACGTCATCGTTCTCCTGAAACTCCCTTTTTTTGGCGATGGTGATCTCTCTTTTTCTGATGTTGAGGAGAGATTTTATGAGACAACAAAGGAGTTGAAAGCGGCTATCATTGACAGCGCCAAATACTCTCGTGGATTGCTCCAACAAAGAAGAGAATCAGGTGGCTCTAAGAAGGTAAGAGGTACTGACAATCTCATCCCCAGGAATCAAAGGGTAGGCAAGAAGGTATCTTTGAAACATACATTTGCTAATTGGATCCGTTACTTTTTTGGGGACACCCATGATGGCGAGTTCATAGCTGGCCCTGTAGCTGATCTGCGTCTTCGACGCGCTGCTTTCATCGCCTTTTGGTTGAGCAGATATGTCTTTCCTGGGCCGCCATGGGAGTCGGTAAGCCCTTCCGTTTTTGTTTTTGCTTGCATGCTCTCTGATGGTATTAGGCTTCCCTTATCTTCTCTGTACTTGGGTGGGCTCTATGCTAGATTAGATCAAATTCCTGAACAAATGAGTATTTCGTTTGGCCGTTTTCTTATTGACTGTTACTTGGACTTGCCTTTTCTTCAATATTTTCTCTTTGAACATTTTCCTGGATATGGCCCTGAGAGACCTGTTCCTCAAGACCCTGTCACTAATGCTGAGAATCCTGACCATGTTGAACCCCGCTCTTGGTTCTGGTCCGTTGGGAGGCCAAGGCGTCCCTTAGTCCATGTTATTGATGATGAGAAGGGTTTCTTATTTCGTCCTTTCATTTCGGGCTTCCCTGGTGAGCAGCTTCACGATTTGTATACTGAAGACAGACGCAAGTTTGCCTCTTTTAATGATGTTGAGAACAAGAAAGAAGGTGTTTCTAGCCTTTGGAATTTGATTCTGACCCCCCGATATCTTCCCGGTTTTGTCCCAACTGATAATAGAAGTGCTAATGGAGGCGCTCTTTGGCCCTTCATTTACAGGCCAGATCGAGTAGCACGCCAATTTGGCTGGGACCAGCCCCCTTGTGTTCTTCATATGATGCCTTCTGATTTCGAAGCAACCCTTGCGGCCGTAATGTTTAAGAGTCCATCTGATCCTGCTGAACCATTGCCTCATTACATCCCTAGGAATCATTCTGGTGGTGTGTTGCAAAGTTGGCTGGGACTTCATCGCGACATTCTTCAACATCTCCGCAGTTTTGAGGTCACTCCTAGCCTCATTGCCCCTGCTTATGTGTCGGTCTCCTTCATGGATCCTTACTATGTTACTTCCTTCAAAAATGGTACATCTTTCTTGTTGAATTCTTCTTTTATTATAGATTGTTTGCTGGATGCTTCTATATATTTTTGTATCCTTTCTTTTACGTGCTTCTTGCCTTTCTTTCAGGTCCAATAGAAGCAACTCCATCATCTCGTAAGCGCAAGACACCAATGGCTTCTCCTTCTGCCTCAGCGTCTAAACAAGGTAAGAAGAATGCCTCTTCTTCTGGTACTTTACCTCCCAATCCTAGCCCACCTACAAAGAAGAGGGCGTCTAGCCTTCCTCCCAAAATTAAGAAGGGTGCTGCAACCTCTACTTCTGTGGCCCCTTCTCGTCGTTCTTCTCGACTCCAGGCTCGTGTTGCTTCTCCCACTTTGCCTACTCCCTCTGCTCCAGAATATATTGACTTGGCTGATGAGGAAGGTGATGGTGGTGATGCCGTTAGGGAGTCCCAGACCTCTTTTTATTTCAGTGACGATCTTTCTATGCAAAGCGCTGGGCCCTCTCCTCCCAAAGATCATCCATCCCCGTCTCCTCGCGCTGATTCCCCAAATACAAGGAGTAGTGGTAAGGCCCTCAGGGGTGAGTGTTTGATGGTCCTTCCAATTTTTCTTTCAGGGAGCCGTGTTCCTCGTTCCATCCTGAGCAGCTCACTTTATTGCCTTCTTAACTTACTCTTTTTCTTTATTCGCTCTTCTTTGATTTTCTCCCTTCGTTATTTGTGTATTCTGTATTGCTAAAAGGTGCCTTGTGCATTGGTTGTTCGCTTTTGTATTTTTAGCAGATGCTCCCAAGCTCAAACGCTCTACCTCAGTTGACAAGCCCAAGGTTGTCCGTGTTCCCACTCCATCTACAAGGACTCAGAGTAGGCGTGGCCCTCCTCCTTCCATTAATACTAGTGATGATATTGCCTTTGGTACTGTGACTGGCCCTCCTGTTGGTGATACGACTTCTGCCCCTTTATGCATCGAACCTTTGGCTACTATTTCAGCCCCCGATCCCATGGATATAGAGCAAGGGGTTTGTATTGATGATACCCACTTGGTTTCTTCACCAACAACAGGTGCTTTTCCTTCAGCGGTTGATCCTGGTGTCGACTTTGCTGCTCATGAGGACACCGCCACCCCGGACCCTGACGTTCTTGTTAATTCTGCTCACTCAGCTGATGCTGCTAATGTTGTTTCCTCTGCTAGTCTTGGTGACTCACTTAATGTTTTTGATGAACAAGTTCATGTTGTTGTTACTGAAATGCAGGATGCCTCCTTAACTGATGCTACCATGACTCCTTCCACTGTTCGTGCTACCCCTGTTCATGTTTCTTCCACTGATCGCGCTTCCCCAGGTGAGCTTTGCCAATCTTCATTTCCCTTTTTCTCTTTATCGTTGCTAATATATTTTGTTGTTTTGCGTGTTGCCATTACTAACATTCTTCTTTCCTCACAATATTTCCTGTCTTACGCCTCCTTGACCCTATTAGCGATGAAGACATGACTTTGCTGCACTCTTTCTTCCATGCTCATCCTGATTTGATTCTCCCAAATAAGAATCTTCCTCAGGTCTTTAAAGAGATTGGCTTGCATACCATGCTGCGTGTACTTAAATTTTCTTATGAACATGACGTTGATGCACTCTCTTGGGAACAAAAGGCTCCCTTGTTGGATTATCTTCATGCGCTCCGCCTTCATCAATATTCTGGTCCTTGGCTTGAGGGTGTGATTGGGCAGATGGAAAGGCAGCATTCTTCTTTTGATTTTGATAACTTAGCTGATCAAGAGAAAGAAATTTCTGTCCGCGCGTGCTTCCTTGCTAAGTACCCTTGAGGATTTGGCTACAAGCGTGGCAAAAGCAACTGCCGATTTGACCAGTTTGGAGATGGAAGCCGCTCTTATCTTGGCCCAACGCCAAGCTTATGATGAGATTTGCAAGTCTTCATGCTTGAACACCTTCTTCCGCATTTAGTTCTAATTCTAGATTGTGGTTCTGTTGATGGTATTTGGGTTTTAGAACTTGTAAGGCATTGCTGTATTTTGGCTTTATATTTTGGTTCTTAGGATGACATTGTGTTTTGGCTTTGTGTTTTGGTAACTAGGATGGTACTGTGTTTGGTAATTAGGATGATATTTTTTTTGTGTTTTGGTAACTAGGATGGTATTTGTTTTGTGTTTTGGTAACTAGGATGGTACTGTGTTTTGGCTTTGTGTTTTGGCTTTGTGTTTTGGCAATTAGTGACTTTATGTCTGATGGTTTGGTTGGGCAATCATGCATGGAAGTCTTATTTTGCATATTGTGTTTGCATATTTTCTGGTATCTCTTTTCCTTTTTATTTTTCCTTTGAATGGAATCTCTTCCAAGGATCTTGGGCGTGATTACCTTTGCCATTGTTTCTGCTATCTTTAAGGAACTTGAACAGAATTGTCTCTTTCTTATTTGGACACCTTGGCTTTTTCTTCTTTCTTTTTCTTCTTCTCTTCTTTTTCTTTCTCCCCTTTTTTTATACACATTTGTGAATGAAGCTGTTCCTGTTGCATTTTCTGCCACACTTTCTCTGATGTTCTTGAGAGTCTTGTCGCTCTTGGTGGCCAGCGTCCTTTTGTGGGAATTCTTTCAGCCTTTGTAATTAGCGCTTTTGGCAGGAACTTTTCTTTTTTGTGACTAGCGCCTTTTGTGGGAACTTTTCTAGTCTTTCTTCTTTTGCGACTAGTGCCCTTTGTGGGAACTTTTCTAGTCTTTGTTCTTGCGACTAGAACCCTTTGTGGGAACTTTTCTAGTCTTTCAACTACACATATGTTCCTCTCCCCCCCCCCCTTTTTTTGAAGTCAATACAAGAGTCAAAAAGGAAGATTTTATTTATGCCATTACTGATACAGAGCAAGACTTCTTAAGCATAATATTTTTTAACATACTTGAAGTTGAGAGGACCTATCTTTTTTTGCGAATCTGGATCCATTAGAAAGCAGTAGCCACTGGGGTGTGGTTCTTGCACTATATACGGGCCCTCCCAGTTGGGTGTCCATTTGCTGGTGTGCATGTTCCTCATAACAGCGTCCGTTGCCTTTAAAACCAATTCTCCTTCGGCAAACATCCTAGGCTGCACCATTTTTTCATATGCCAGCATGACTTTTCTTTGATGTCGAATAAGCTCTTCTTGTGCCTTAGTCCTCAAACCCTCTGCCGCTTCTGCCCTCTCCAAAGCGTCTTACTCGTTTTGTGCTATCATACGTGCTGAAGGTACCATTACCTCCGCTGGTAATGTAGCTTCTGCGCCGTATACCAAGGAAAATGGAGACGCCTTGGTGGTTCCATGCTTTTTGACACGATAGGCCCACAGCGCCAAAGACAAGTACTCACTCCATTCTTGAGGCACATCTTCCACCATCCTGGACAGAATCCTGATCAGCGTCCTGTTTGTAGATTCAGCCTGACCATTTGATTATGGATAGTATGGTGTTGATTTGTGATGCACAATACCATACTCTTCCAAGACTCCCTCCACCTTTTTGTTAATGAAATGAGTGCCATTATCTGACACTATCTTCTAAGGCAAACCAAAACGACAAATGATATGATCTCTGATGAATTGAATGGTGGTGTCTGGTTCGCCTTTTTACATGCCATGGCTTCCACCCATTTTGTTGAATGTTCTGTTGCTGCCAGTATCCATCTTTTTCCTTTGGACGCTGGATCAATGGGACCAATGAAATCCATGCACCAGGTGTGAAAGGGATATGGTGAGCTTAGGCTTTTCATGTTGCTGGAGGGTGCGTGCACCTTGTTGTCGTGCTTTTGACATTGCTCGCATCTTCTCACAAAATCTACATCGTCCTCCCTGATTGTTGGCCAAAAATACCCGATCTTTAATAGTTCCAAATGGAGAGCCCTTCCTCCCTGATGTCTACCACAAGTCCCCCTGTGCACTTCCTCCATCACCCTCTCTTGGTCTCCCCTTTCTAAGCATCTCATGATGTCTCCAGCAAAATTTCTCTTAAAAAGCTCCCCTTCTTCACAGAAGTAACGATCAACTTTCCTTTTCACCCTTTCTGCCTCGTCGTGATCTTCTGGCAAGATTCCATACTCCAGGTATTCCTTGATGGGACTGGTCCAATTTTCATAAACCGTGTTGACCTCGTTTCCTTCTTCACTATCCTGACATCTTTGGCAATTCCTTTGGAGGGACTCGCACTGCACCTTCATAGTGGGCCAGAACACGCCCATCCTCTGCACACGCCTGTACAGCCTAGGTCCCATTTGTCCGCAGGTACTATCATGTATCTGTACCATCTTCTTTGACCCCTCTTCTTCTGTAATGCTTCTCATAAGCAAGCCATCTCCACTCTTCTTGTACAAATTTCCCTTAATGAGGTAGTAATCCCTGGAAGCTTTTGTTAGCGCTCTGCTTTCAAGTTCCCTTTTGACCGGGATTCTCCAATCATCATTGGCTTCTTCCTTGAGTGTCTCTGTCTAGGTTTGAGGGCAGCACACCTTCCTCAAGTGTATCAGATGCTCCTCTTTGTCCATTATGGTTTTGCTACCCAACATGGCGAGAGCGTCCGCCTTCCTGTTTTCAGATCTGGGCACATGCTCCAAGGCGTCCATTCTGAATTTCTCCAGTAACCGCAACACTCTTTCTCTGCAAAGAGCCAGTGGAAGTTCTTTTACCCCATATTCTCCCTTCAGCTGTTTGATTACCAAGTTGGAATCCCCTTTGATGACTATCCTTCGGATCCCCAGTTCCTCCAGTGGTCATCCTTGTGCCATCAAGAATCACCCTCTAAGCATCTCCTGGTGTATCTCCTTTCAGATTTGAAGCCATGATTTCCCCGGCAACGGCGCCAACTGTTTCTGCCAGGAAAAATATATTTTGCAATGGAAATAATTTAAATGCAAAATACAAATGTGGGTTCGTAAACTTTGTGAAGTCAATGGCCTCTCTTATTATTTTGCTTGAAATACAGAGGTAGGGGAGGGATTTTCTGCAAAAGGGGGGGTACACTTTTAATAAAGGAAAGAAAAGTACCGAGGACGCCTTTTACTCGTCTCTCTCAAGCTCTCTCCTTTTCTGTGACTGAGTCGTTGTGTTCTTAGAGTCTGGTGTTTCAGCGGTTCTTTTCCCTCTATTGCTCTTGGCCTCCTCCCTTCTCTTAATCCTCTTCTTATACTTCAACCTTAACTTAATCTCCACGTTTTGCCATCCTTCAATCCTCTGGTTATTGCATTGATTTCCCATTATCCACTGGTTTATGCTGTTATCCTCCCTTAAACAAAGAGATTAAGCATCTTTCTTTATTTAGCATGGAGTGAAATGATGAAGCTTCCATATATGGTGGTTCTGAATAACTGTTATTGGTGGGTGTTAGGCCCAAGATGGAGACTTCTGCTCTTTTGTTCTGAACCTCTCGTTGAAAGGGGTGCTGGAAGGCAAGGGACGCCCTTTCCTTCTGGTTTGGTTGCAAAGGGACTCCTTTCTGGTTTGGTTTCTTGAAACCGTTGTCCCCCTTGTTCCCTTGGGCTTGTTTCTAATTTTGGCTTTTATTCCTTAATGGGACAAAGCCCAATATGGTATTTTTTCTGTCCTGAACACTCCGTACATAACATTTTTTACAAGCAATAAAATACATAATAACGTGATACACACATACACCTATATCTTATCATATTAAATTATATTTTTATTTTTTATCTGAAATTTATATTTTCATTTTTCATACATATAAAACGTCTAATAAAAAATAACAACTAGTTAAGAATCAAATAAAAATAAAAATCTTTGCATTACCACTAGAATGTTAATCGAAATGGCTTGCTTTTAATCGATTTGAAAAAAAAACAAATTAATCAAAATAGGTCCAACCAACGGGGTGAGTTGGCTCAAGTGGTATGATCATGCTAACTTGAGAATTTGGGAATGAGGTATGAGATTAAGAAGTCTCATGTTCGATTTTCGGTTAGAAGAGACATAGAAACGCGATCTCGTGCATATTCCTTGATATTAAAAGTGTTCTTGAGAACACCTGTGATATTCACCAAAGAGTAGGAAAAAAAATCAAAATGGTTTCAAGCTAATAGAAGTGATTAGAAACGTTAGAAACGCCACCACGCTGCACTAAACAAAAATACGCAGCAAGAGAAACGTAGTATGTGCCCAAGGAATTTGATTAGAGAACCCAAATATATTTTTTAACAGCAAACAAAAAAATTTATTAACATAAAGATTAATCGAGCATCATAGAACACCCAAAGACCCAATCTTCTATGATAAAAATTGATAAATTTTATTAGCATTTTGAAAATGTGTTAGGATTCTAAGTGTGAGTTATATGGATAAAGAAGTCTCGTGTTGCATTATAACGGATACGTTAAATTGTATATAAATGATTAAACCCATAGTCCCATTGTCTTAAAGTTTTAGATCAAGATATAATGTCAAGCCCACTTATATGGAACTTCACTTAACTTATTATTTCAAATCTCCTGTTATATTGGATTTCTCTATTTTTAACAAGTGGTATCAGAGCTTCAAACTTGATTAGGATGAGTATTGTTGACGATTGTTGTTTGTGAACCATGCATGTGTGGTCCCTTAGGTGTAGAGATGGCAATTCGTGCTACCCAATCGTGCTCATGTCCGCTCGATTTGGGTTTGGGCTTTGACCATGTCGTGCGTGTTGGTTTTGGCCTCAAAATCTCGAGAGGGGGGTGAATCGAGTTTTATTATGTACTGAAAAATTCGTAACAAATAAAAAATTGATTTGAGATGGAGAGATTAAACGTTCGAAACGGATCGCAAAATCGATAGAAAAATCATAAACGAGTAGCGCGGAAAGGTAAAAATTAAATATGCGGAAAGTAAAAGAGATAGGGATAGAAAAGCTTGCACCGGTGAATTTTATACTGGTTCAGCCTTCCCGTCGAAAGGCCTAGTCCAGTCCCCAAGCGACCCGCCTGAGAGTTCTTATACCAAGCAATAGAGCCGCACTCTATTACAACCAAGAGCACCCTGCACACTACTAGGAACCTCCGTTCGCTAGGGGCCTCAATCACACAGCAGGGTTCCTCGCCCTACGACGTATCACACGTCCACTAAGGGATTCTCTCCCTAACCACTAAGGTTTAAAACGATTACAGTGATAGTGATTACAATAGCTTTTTGTGTTCTCACAACACGGATACAACAATATGCTCTATGATAGTGAAGTAGAAGTTTCTCTTAGAATTTACTCAGCCAATATAAGTTTTGCTCTTCGAAAAATATGAACGATGAAAAGCAGAAGACTTGAGAAGAAGAAGAAGAGAGAAACGTGAATGAATGAATAAAATAAAAAGTCTGATCGTGAAAAACTGTTTTCAATGTTGGAGTGATCTTTATTTAAAAAGGAAAATGATTTTGAATCAACAAAGATTTTTAATAAATAAAACAAAATCAAAATAGAATAAAATAGGATTTGAAATAAATTTTAAAATCAAAATAAAATCAAAACGATATCCGAAATAAAATAAAGATTTGATTCTTAAAACCAAAAAGGAAATAATTCGAAATTAAAATCATTTTTGAATTTTGTAAAATATATCAGAATCTTTTATATAAAAACAAATCAGGAAATAATAAAAATGATTCTGACACGTTTTTCAATAAAACATGAAGTAATCGATTACTTTCTAAAGATAATCGATTATTCCTTCAAAAATAGAAATTCTTAAATACATTTGAAAACCATGTAATCGATTAGGCTAATAATAGTTAATCGATTACACCACTCCTGTTCATTGTATGATGCAACTCATAATAATCGATTACTGAGCCTCTGGTTTGCATATGATGCAACATCATGTAATCGATTACTACAGAGCTTGTAATCGATTACTAAGCCTCTGAAAAATATATGATGCAACAATTATAATCGATTACTTGAGTAATGTAATCGATTACTTTCATAAGAAAGTAACTGATTAACAAGATTCAGTTAATCGATTACAGCCTCTCTGATTTTTCTATGATGCAACAAAGTTAATCGATTACTTTATTAGATAATCGATTACTCTCATTGCAAACATACAAATATACAGAGTTTAGTAACATCAAGTATTTCACTAAGGTTAAATGCAGAAAAACACTTTTATATGCAAAAACACGTTTTTCTTCTTCTCTCCTAAAATGAAAAACTTTATTGGCTTTGTAACTTTTAAGGAAACAAAAACTTCATTACCTTACATTCGATCTAAGGAGAAGGTTTCTATTCTTAAGCTTGCTTGAGTCTTCAACCTTGAGACTTGCACTTGTGAGCTTGAACTTGAGTTGGCTTGTTATCATCAAAACACATACTTGAATAAAACTTGAAGTCCATAGAGAGTTTGAATCATGCCTTCCAACCAGCTTGACTTCCAACAGTGCGTAAAAAGCACGACTTAAAATCGTGTTATAAATATGCTCTTTAGACCCGCACCGTGCGTGTTTCGTGCTTATGTGTGGCTGTCCGACAACCATTTAAATATATATATATATATTTATACGTATGATAATATCTAATAATTGATAGTAGCACTAGTTATATGTATTAAATGATGTATATGTATTAGTAAATAACTAAATAAGCATTATATAGTGAAGTGGATCGGTGGATCCTTTGCTTTTCACTCAGTTTCAGCAAAAAAACTTCAGCAAATTAAAAATAAAATAAAATAAATTAGGTTGGCGTGTCGAGCCGGGTTAGCCCAGCAAAATCCCGGTCGTGTTTTGTGCCTTTATAGGTCGTGCAAAAACTGCACGGGTATAATTGCGTACTCCAATATTGTTGCCTAAGCCCGATATTTTTTCGTGCTTATTCGGGTCAACTCAGTGTGACGTGCTTTATAGCCGGCTCTACTTGGGTGGGCTTGTGTGGAAAGTCTTCCTAGAAATACAGGGCTAGGCGATGTATGTGTTCCATGATTACGGTTGTAGAAACGTTATGAAGCTCTTGAAAGGCCCGAGATGCAGCGAACTAAGCTCTTGTTGACATCATTATATACTCTGAACGTTTGCGCTCAAAGGATAACCATATGTTAAGAACTCACATTTGAGGGGGAGATTGTTAGGATTCCAAGTGTAAGTTGTGTGGGTAAAGAAGTGTCACATTGTATAATAATGGATACGTTAAATTGCATATAAGTGATTAGACCCATTATTGTTTTAATGTTTTGGGTCAAGATGTGATGTCTAAGTTCTCTTATATGTCACTTTACTTAGCTCTTTATTTCAAATCTCTTTCTATTCGGCTTCCCACTTGGTCGTTTATAATTTTTGCACCAAATTTTCAAAATTACTCTCATACCTATCATCTTTGATCTTCATCACATCCATTTTCTTCTTTGTCTCTATCGCTCATCTCACGCATCCAAACTTCTTTTTCCTTCCTACATCCATTCATGACCCAAATAGGAATAGATTTTGGGTCTAAATCCAATATTAAACTTTTCAAATCGAAATATAAATCCATTATCATGTGTTCTCCGACAACACAAATAATAGAGAAGTAGTAACAAAAATGCAATTTTTCGTAGAAACCCTTACCCTAAAATATGTAATCCCATTAATCTCAAAATCTTTGATTTTTAGATGATCTTTGATTATGTGTTGTTAATGAGAGAGTTCATACTGACTTACTTGTCAATATGGAACATGATTGTTATATTATTTTTGGTTTTTGGATAGGTGGGTGTTGTTTTTGGTGAAAAATATCCAAAGTTTGGATGCATAAAGGAAAGAATTTAGGAGTGTCAGATGAAAAATAGAAATGGAGAAGAAAAGAAGGTGAGTGTGATAAAGGTTGGAGGTTTTTTTTAGTTTCTTAGAGTGTTGGTGAGAGACTAATCTTCCGATTTTGTTGACTTGTATAGCATTCTAAACCCTCGAGTTCTAGGAATTGAACCTAAAACCATACATTCTTTTGACACTTCAATACCTAGGAACTTATAAACAACCATTAGACCAACAAGTGTTGGGTGATGAAGGTTGAAGATGGTGAGTCAAAGAATAATTTTTAAACTTCAGGTGAAAAATTATAAAATACTGTCTAGCACTGTCAAAATGTATTTTTATCCTCATTCATTCTCGGTAATATTAATTTTATTTTTATCTATCTTAAGTGTATCATCAGAATTTTGCAAGAGAGATGTATTCCAATTACCATTAGCAGTAATGAAGTCTTTAACAAGGGTGATGTCATTAGCTAAGTCAATATTAAGGAGAGAAAAGTCCTTAAGTAAATAATTATCACCAACCCATTTATCTTTCCAAAACCAAGTCCCTCTCCCATTTCCAATAGAAAATTCAATGTTATCAATTAAATTCGGCCAAAGCAAATTAAGTCTCTTCCAAAGGGCCGAATCATGATTAGCAGCATAAGAAGTTTTCATTAAGTTTCTACCTCTAGCATATTTACCCTTTAGGACTTTCACCCACAGGGCATTAGGTTTAGTCAACATACCCCACCCAAGCTTCATAATAAAAGCATTATTGAAATTGGTTGTCCTTCTAATTCCAAGGCCTCCCCTAGATTTGGGTAAACATAAGGTATCCCATTTGATAAGATGGGCTTTTCTTTGATCCTGCGTACTCCCCCAAATAAAATTCCTTTGGATTTTATCAATTTCATTACACACAAAAGCGGGGATAATAGAGTGTTGCATAATATGATCAGCCATAGATCCTATAACACTTTTAGTTAGGACAGTTATACCCGCAAGAGATAAAGAGCTAGATTTCCAGCCAGCCAACTTATTGTAAAGCTTTTCAAGAAGAGGTTTAAAATTATCTTTTCTGCGTCTAGAGCCATGATCAATAGACCCCAAATAAGAACCAATACCCACAGTTCTCTTAAAACCACTCAGATTAACAATACTTTCAGCAACAGTATCACTAACATTTGCAGAAAAGAAAATGCTAGTTTTATTCTCATTAATTTTGTGACCAGAGGACTCACCAAATCTGTCAAGGCAATTCATAATCTTACCAAACTGATCCAGGGAAGCCTCAGCAAAAACCAAGAGATCGTCAGCAAACATAAGATGTGAGACTTCTGGGCCATCTTTACCTGCCTTTATTGGTTTCCAGTCTCCCTTACCAACAGCTTCTGCAATCATATGAGATAATTTGTCCATACAAATAACAAAAATAAAAGGAGATATCGGATCCCCTTGCCGAATACCTCTAGTGGGCGTGAAAGCCTCAGTTTTATCTTCATTCCAAAGAATCTTAAACGAGGCAGTGGATATGCAAGTCATAATTAAATCAATAAAATTAGAGGGAAGCAAAAGCTCCTCAAGACAAAATCTAATGAAGTTCCAAGATAACCTATCATAAGCTTTTTTGAGATCGAATTTAATTGTCATAAAGCCTCTTCTTCCTTTCATATTTTTCATAGAGTGAACCAATTCCTGGGCAATAATAATATGATCTTGAATATTCCTACCAGGGACAAAGCCCGCTTGGTGAGGAGATATCCAAGAATCCATAAAAGGTTTGATCCGAGCCGCAAGAATCTTAGTAATACATTTATATATAACATTACAAAGCGCAATTGGGCAAAACTAAGAGGCCCTTTCAGGGGGATCAATTTTAGGAATCAAAACAAGCAGAGTAGAGTTTATAACACGAATAGCTTCCGGGTGAGTCCAATCCAAACAGATAAAATCAATGAAGCTTTTTTCTAATATCTGCCAATTATGTTTATAAAAGATAGCTGGGAGCCCATCTTCCCCAAGGGCTTTTAAAGAACCAAGAGAAAATAGAGCTTTTTTAATTTCATCTCTAGAAGCAATATTCCAAGGGGAAGAAGTGTCAATCCCAGCATTAGGAAAAGAGATGTTGCAACAAATCAAGGGTCTGTTATTGTTTTCCTCTCGGTAAAGGTTTTGGAAAAAAAATTTTAACCATTTGAAAAACAATACCTTGATCATAGCACGACTCATCCAAATTATTTTTTAAACAATGAATTTTATTTTTTTCTCCTTCTAGCAACAGTACGAGAATGATAATACCTGGTATTGCGGTCTCCTCCTGTGATCCACTCTTTCCTAGACTTTTGATGTCAAAGAGTTTCCTCATGTCTTAGGGTCGAGTCCAGCTCCATCTTCAGATCAATTCCAGATTCTGCAGAAAATTATTGCTAGGATAGCTGGGAGCATTTTGGATACCTCTGATTCTGGCCAGTAATTCCTTTTTTCTATTGAAGACATTCCCAAAAACCACTCTGTTCCAATCTTTTAGCTTAGGAATAAAATGGTCAATGGCCTCAACCAGTAAAGAGTTCTGACACCAATTATCTTTTACAAACTTGTTAAACTCTTTATGATCTAGCCACGTAGCCTGGAACCAGAAAGGCCTAGAGCTAGCATTACCAGTATTCAGTTGGGTGTTAAGGCATAACGGGTAGTGATCAGAGTGAACTCTAGCTAGAATTTTAACCGTGGCATCCAGAAAACGAGTACGCCAACCCACATTACATAGGCCCCTGTCAAGTCTTTTAAAAACTCTCTCATAACCATTACGAATAGGACCCCTCCAAGTATACATACCTCCAACCTGGCCTAAATCCATGAGGTTACAAGAGTTTATTCTAGTAGAGAAGTTAATACATTTAGCAATATCAATAGGCGCACCACCACATTTTCCCTCTACATTTGCAATCTCATTAAAATCTCCAAGCAATAACCAATCTCCATATAACTGATGATAAATATCTAAAATGGAATTCCACAACATACCTCTTTCCTCTTCTCTCGGGCTGGCATAAACAGCGCTAAGGAACCAATAACTGTAGTTGCTTTCTTGAATAGAGACATGAAGGATTTGTTGCTCAATACGAATAGCTTGAATCTTTATATCCGGGTTGTTCCACAAAATCCAAATGCCCCCAGAGAACCCATTAGCTTCACTAATCAGAGAGTTACGAAAACCAAGCTTTTTAATAGTTAACCTGGCTTTAAGACCACTGCATCTTGTTTCCTGTAAAAGAACCACATCAGGTTTCTAAAACATCATCATGTCGCGGAAAAAACGCCCAAACTCGCGTCCCATGGCTCCTCTAACATTCCAAGAAATCACAACATTGTAACAGAGATGAAGGTTGACCTTAAAGGCCAAGAGTCACTGATTGATTTTCAATCTTCCTCTGAAGGTTTATTTCTGCCCCAATTGCGTCAATCTCCATGGCTGGACCGGTTTCTTCATCTTCTTCTTTGTCTGGAAGTTCATTAGCTTTAGAGCTAGATGAACCAGCGCCGTCGGCTTGCCTTGACTGGTTTGAGAGCAGCGAACCAGTATTCGTGCACCGATATTGAACCCGAGACACCATATGGTCAAGGCCATTGATTCCCTGTTTATGAAGAACTTGCATTTTGTGAAGTATTTCTTTTTCCTTTTCCTTCATAATGTGCGACATCAATTTGGCACTCACTGGATCTGAACTAGTTGCATTCAACACCGTGGGAGAGGAGATGACAATATTGGGCTCATTTCGCTTTTTCAAAGTATTAGTGGCCTTTTTAGGAGTCTGGGCCTGCTTCAAGTTATTATAATGGGCCTGTTTACCTTGCTTATTTTTAACAGCCATAGGGTTCCGAAATTTCACACCCTTGCTTGAACCAAGTTGATACTTTAATTCTCCTCCATTAACTTCAGTGGCCCCACTTTCTTCTCCTGGTGCATCTTCCTCAACTAGAGCATTAAAGCGAGACCCTGAGCCATCGTTTTTAGGCAAATCTCCCATACGATTATGAAGGGATTTGTTCTTGAAAAATTGCTTCCTCTTAACTAGCATCCAGGGCCCGAAAGGCGATTCTTTAGGGAAATTATTAATGCTCATCAACTGAGAATTATCTCCTTCCGATTCCTTAATTAATTTTTGGTCAACCGTTTCTTTTCCATTAACATAGCCGTTACCGGCATAGCCTCAGTGGTTGTTTCCTCAACCGGCGGTGGTTGCACCACCACGCAATCATCAGCCACGATGGGAACAGGATCCGACAATGATTTAATTTCAGAGCAGCCATATCTACCACACTGAAAACAAATAAGGTGTAATCCCTCATATTCAAGATTAATTTCCATACCTATCACTTTGATACGGGGAATTAGACGTTTCATCAGATCAATCTCTACACAGATTCGAGCAAACCTTCCTCTTGAGTGGATTGAAGTAGTGTGATCAATTTTGAGAATAGTCCCAATTTTAGACCCCACTTTTTTCAAGAAGGAAGGATTATATAATTCCACATCTAAATTAGGAATACGAACCCAAACAGCAATTTTTCTTTTCAAATGTTCTCCTTGAAGGAATAGAGGCCTCCATCTTTGAACAATAAGATAGTGATCCGCCACCTTCCATGGTCCTTCATAAAGAGCATGGCGATAATCATCCTCAACACTGAATTGGACAAGGAAGTATCCTTTGGGCATCTCTATTATTCTTATGGAGCTTGCTTTCTCCCAACTTCTATGGAGTTTATTCTCCAAAATTTTGAGATTTATTCTTTTGGCAAGAACATTTACAATTGAAGTGTTTCTTCATGGTTTACACCATTCGTCATATTCTTCTTTTGAAACAAAAATCTCTGGACACGGATCGAACGACTCCTCTTCAACATCATCTTTTTCACTTTTGTACCATTTGTTTTCTGGAAGGTCATCATCATCATCATTTTCAAGCACTTCCCACTTTGATGAAAGATGAGCCCCATTTAAAAGAGAGTCTTTATACGTTGCATGGGAACCTTCTTCGCCTAAGACCATATCGCGAACATGATTGTTATCTTCCTCCATATTGATATCACGAGCTACATCTCCCCTTTTTGGTTTTCTGATACTTCTTCTTCTCAAGTCATCCTCCTGTTCCGAAGGACCATCATCTTCCAAAACCCTAGCAGAGCTCATATTTTTTTTTATTAATGTTCAAAACTTTGTGTAGTGCATCCAACCATACATTCTTTTGACACTTCAATACCTAGGAACTTATAAACAACCATTAGACCAACAAGTGTTGGGTGATGAAGGTTGAAGATGATGAGTCAAAGAATGATTTTTAAACTTCAGGTGAAAAATTATAAAATACTGTCTAACACTGTCAAAATGTATTTTTATCCTCATTCACTCTCGATAATATTAATTTATTTTTATCTATCTTAAGTGTATCATCAGAAATACATGTAATTTAATGAAAATAAATTATATTTTTTTATTTAAAGTAATAATTTTTAAATATCTATGTTAGAGATGGACAAAATATCTATACCTACAGATACCCTCATAGAATACCCACGGATATCCTCATCGTATACCCACACTATTTACTTGTGTGTGGGCATAGGTATTACGATACCTGTCCAGCGAATATCCGCATATGTATAATTATATTTTACTAATGAGTATTATATATATTTTAATATTTTTTATTACATTTTTTTGGTCTAAGCCCTAGTATCGAATCAGTCCAGCCCGTGGGAACCTCCACTGAACTGAACCAGTCCACTAATCTGGTTCGGCCGGGTCTGGGGGTTAATGACGTAAAGCCTCCCTGATGGGTGTTGCGGGAAATCGAGCACGCGGCTCCTCCTACCAAAATCCAGCCCCCTGGCCACTGGACCAACAGACCACAGGTTTTATTACATTTGAGAACACATATATATATTTTAAATATTTTATAATAAATTTTAAAAATAAATTTAAAAAACTCACAAAATACTCGTGAATATCCATCACCCGCATGGGTATCCGCAAAATACGTAGATATAAACATGGTAAGCACTAACTACATCCGTGGATATCCATGTTCATCCTTACTCCATGCATAAAAAATAAAAAATAAAAAATAAAAATGAAATATTGAAGGAGTAGTATTTTTTATGTCACATGCTTGCCCTTCCATTCATCAACTCAGTCGTGTAACTTTGCATAACGTCACCAAATACACACTGCTTGAGTGAGAGAGTGAGCGAGTGAGCGCTGAAAAATGATTCATTCACACTTCCAATGAATGAATGAATGAAAACATTGAAAGCAATAAAGAATGGAGCAAACTCAAAGTGCAGCAGCAGCAGCGGGAACTCACCAATTCCATCACCACCCTGCTCGAATTCCCATTCTCAATCTCTTCAACCTTTACTTGGGTCTTAACCATGTTTGTTTGCATTCCCTTCTTTCTTTTCTTTCTTAACATTTATACCCCATTCTTTCACTTTTCTTCTTCTTTTTTTCACGTCATTTTTCTTTCTTTCCTTTTTTTTTTTTTTTTTTGCATTCTTTTTCAGAGTAATGACTGCCCGAAACGCGATCACTCAATCCGTGAACCCCCGTAAGTGCATGAACCAATACACTTCGTAAAGTTTGAATTTTTAACACTTTTCTGATTCTGGGGTTGTTGTGTTGCTTTGTTTGTATTCACAACCAATGTTCTGGTGTTTTTTTTTTTTTTTTAAGTTTTCTCCTTCAAGTTTAAGATTTTTTTTTTGGGTTCATGGTTTCGGTCAGAGTAACATAATTATCTCGTTTAGCCCACGTATAAGGCATACCGAATTCGCCATACCGCGTACCGTGTTGTAAAAGTTATTTCAAAAGTGACGAACCTGAGAAGAACTGCGTATCCGTACCCATAGGCGTACCACGTATTATGTGACTATGGTTTGGGTATATCTTATGATGTTTTTGGACTTGAGTTATTGTTTGTTTTGATTAGTTTGAGGGATCATTGTTGTTGATTATGTCTAAAGCTATGTGATTATGATTTTTGGATCAATGAGAGTGTTAGCTGAATTGCAATGCAATTTTATGAAAATGTGTTCCCCTTAATGCAAAAGATTAAGAAAAGTAGAAAACCTTGGTCGTCATGTCTCCCTTTCGATGTATGGACACTTCAAAATAATCATCATATCAGAGGATTTAAAGACACTCTTAATTGTATTTTAAAAGAAAATTAAATAAGTTTTCTTATACGCAAACCTTTTCTAAAAATTTTCAAGGGAGGCGGAGGGGAGTGCACGAGATTTTAACCCGGGTATTCTCACTTTATGTTCCCCCAGCTTAACAACTGAGCTGACCCTTGGAGACGAAAAAATTTATATTTAGTTTTTGAAATCGTATACTATTATTATAGACGAAAATGCCACAACAGCTAGAAAAAAGCTTACATTCTATTTTGTTTTCAAGGACTTATGCTGACTTTTAAGGTTTTTTCCTCTCTTTTGATTTAAGATTTGTAAACTTATATTGTGTATCATAGCAGTCCGATAATTTTTAAAATTTGTTTTATCCCCATGTATCAATGTCTCATTATGCCATGTCTTATATCCTTGCATTCTAGTTGTCCCCATATGAATAATACTTTTATCTGTCAGCTTCATGTTCATTGTTATGATGATTGATTTCAGGAACAAAGCTCAAAAACGTGTACTTGCTCTTAATAGAGAGCTCCCTCCACCAAATGAGCAATTTCTTCCAGATTTTATGCAACTTAAGAACCAGTTTCCTGTGAGTTTGACATGATGCTGTGCAGCATCTTACTCACCCCTTTTTTGTTTCATCTTTGAATTTATTTTGATTGAAAGTAACATGTGCCATATTTTTAATGCTGATGTTGCGTTTTACTTTTCAGGACCAAGATCAGTTACGTTCTGTGACAGAATCTATTCTCGTATTGATGGTCGTGCAGTGTAGTAGTCATGTAATACGAGCAGAATTTCTTATTTACGCTATTCAAAACTTGTGCAGCGTAGAATACATTAACTGGGATACTTTCTTGCCATCCCTCCTTTCTTCAGTTTCTTCTAAAGAATTTCCTGTTGGTCAAGAGAATCAGTCAATGCCAACTGTTTCTTCTAATTTTCAGTCTTCAAATCATGCTTCTCATTTATCTTCTCTTAGACAAGATGATATTCGCAGCATCCGTCAGCTATGTTGCAAGATTATTTTAATGGGTCTTGAGTTTGGTTTAAAACCTCTTGTTTATGGTGAAATATTCAATCACATGGTGAATTGGCTGGTAAATTGGGACCAGAGGCAACAAGGAATTGATGAGTCTGATATGCCGAAATCACGCAGACCTGACAAAGACATGATAGCATGGGTACACAGTTGTTTGGATGCGATCAGGCTTTTAGTTGATGAAGGAAAATGTCGAGTGCCCTTCTATGAACTATTACGTAGTGATTTGCAATTCATAGACAATTTTCCTGATGATGAAGCATTATTTACACTTATCTTGGAGATCCACAGGAGGCGAGATATGATGGCTATGAACATGCAAATGTTAGATCAGCATATTCATTGCCCCACATTTGGGACTCGTCGGATCCTGACTCAAACAGCACCTAATGCTTCAGTTGAAGCATTAGCTCAAATGCGACTAACACCGATCACATATTTAAGTGTACTTGGAGAACCATTGCATGGAGAGGTGATGACTCTCATGACTGTTTGAATGAACTCATTACTGATTTATGTGAAAATATTTAAAACTAGCAACTCGGATATTATCTATCATATTATTAGTGAAATATGCTTTTCACTTAAATCACTAAGGTTTAGGGAATTGTCACCTTAGTGAATTGTCAGTTGTCAATGGCTTGTTGTTTTCAACTCAACTTTATTCGTGCTAATATTGTAATTATCAGTAATTCTTATTGCTCACCCCCCTGGATTTATAGGATTATAATATGTGTATGTTAAAATCTCATGCAAAGTTAAATGACATGACATTTCTCATATTTATGAATTTCTACAACTTAAGTCTGTCACTTGTTATTCCTAATTCTTCTGTTTTCCTCTCATTTATTCTGTAGTCTTCTATTAGTGTATCTCATATCATGCATTTTCTTCACTTACCTGCTTAAATCTTTTTAACATGCATGCAACTATTATTTATAGGTATATGCATAAACTACGGAGTATTTAGTTTTGAGATCATAGTTTGTTCTAAAGTTGTTAAGTTAATCGGACAATGTTGTATGTAGGATATTGCAGTTTCTATCCAGAAGGGAAGTTTGGATTGGGAGAGAGCTTTACGTTGCATAAGGCATGCTCTCCGCAGTACACCATCACCTGAATGGTGGAGACGTGTGCTGCTACCAGCTCCTTGCTACAGGCCTTCATCTCAAGGGCCTTCTCTCGGTGCTGTTTTTTCTTCAGCAATGTTGTGTGAGGCAACCATTGATAGAGTCCTTGAACTATTGGCATTGACAAATTCAGGCAATAATCTTTTTCCTTTGTATATATGCATGTGCGTATTTAAGTTATGTTTATAATTATTTATTATGTATATGTAAATTAGATTATCTTGGCACCCATAACAACATATAAATTACATTTGTGGGTGGGTAAGGAGGGATATTACTCTCTTAGAGGATTTTATTGGCCTTTATCATCTCTCTGCTGGGGGTCCCTACACTTTCAAGGACATCTCTTTACCCTTGCATCTATTTTGGAAAAAAAATTGCTTTTATGGTCTCTCTTTGGTGCTTTGCTCAAGGTTGCTTCCAGTTTTTTTTTTTTTTGCTTATATACAAGAGGTTGGATAACTTTGTTGCATGCATTGTTACTTTGGCTCACTCTTTTATTTGTTTTTCTAGCTTGGAGGATTCCTTATTCTCCCTTTGATCTACCTTATTTCTTTTTACTGATATTAAATATTAGTCTTTTACTCCTCTAGCTTTTTTTTTGTGTGCCAAAATTGTCCTCTGACTTTGAAAAGAAAGTTAGACGATGTTTTTTTTCTGATGTTACTTTTGTCATAACTCTATTAGGTAGTCACCTTCCCCTAAATTAAAAAATTATGGTTTTTGCAACTCATTGTTGTGCATCCTATTCCTTGGAATCCTAGGATTTATTTGAAACTGAAACAAATAATGTTCAGGCTTTTGTAAATATTGTTTTTAGAAAGTTATTTAAACCAAAATTGGGTTCAATTGTATAAAATGGGGAGAGAAATTTATTTCTAAATTTTCGATTTGGGAAACCTAGGGTTTGAAAATCCTCAATGATGAATATGCCAATTTAGTGTATTTGATACTTCAACCTCCTTTCTAGTGTTATTTGAATGTTGGTTAAGTGTTTTCTGTCATTTTAAGGAACTAACCTTTGGTGTTTCATGCTGATTTCCCCAAACTCATTCATGGATTTTCTTAATACAAAAACCAGTAAGAGTCATTTTTAATTATAGATTGACTTCAATTTTTGTGGAGATTTGACTTCTGGTCAAAAACATGTTTTCTAATCTTTTGAAGCTCAGACGCAGCCTTTCATGGCTGGACCATTTTCTGGCAGGTTGACCTGCATGGGTGAAGAAGATACGACAGGGATTCTTTGCCAAATCATATGCCAACACAGCCAAATTTATCCACCTTATATGCTACATAGGATTTTTTTTTTTTTGTCACATAAGATGCATCTAACCAATTTATGACAGAATTAACGCCAAAGGAAAACTATGCCTAAATTTTCAAAGTTAGGGGGAAAATTTGGTTGAGAAAAAAAGTTAGAGGACCAATATGAACACTATTATAAAAAAAAGTGATTGATTTTAAAACTGATTCTTACCGATCATTTCTTGCAGAGATAGATTGCTGGCAGGACTGGCTTGTCTTCTCTGATATATTCTTCTTTCTTATAAAAAATGGGTGCATTGATTTTGTTGATTTTGTGGATAATCTGGCGTCACGCCTTACACAGAGTGATCAGCATGTTCTTAAGACAAATCATGTGACTTGGCTGTTTGCACAGATAATGCGAGTTGAGCTGGTCATTAACGCTTTGAATTCAGATGCTAGAAAGGTTTTGAATCAAATTTATCATTTTGTTATTTTCTGTTGCTTCCATGCGAAGTATATTTGTTGTTCTTCCCACTTTTATTTGTGGTCTAAAGATAATTTCTTTATTAATTTCCAAGACATATTGTACTAGTTGCACATTTTGTCTAGGAAGGGTATTTGCTCCACCTTTTTGATAAATAGACGTTTTCCATGTCTAAATTTTCTTGCCAATTTATGAAAATAGTTTATGCTATGATTGAATTTAGGTTGATGTATTTTAGCAATTTAATGAAGTTACTTTGTGATGGTACTAAGACTTGGGTTTATCTAGGTAAGATATATAAAACCGTTCTTGTGCTTTCACCCAACAGCTTAAGCTTTTGGGACAGTTGGTTCTTGAAAATGTATAATGGCCTATACACTGTGTAACAGATGGAGACAACCAAAAAGCTTTTATCATTTCATAGAGAAGAGAGAAACTCTGATTCTAATAGCCCTCGAAGTATCTTGCTTGGTTTTGTAAGCAGCTGTCAATCTTTATGTATTTGGTCGTTGAACTCATCAACCAGAGAATATATGAACAATGAGCAGCGGCAGAGAGGAAAACTAATGGATGAATGGTGGAAACAAGTAAGCAAAGGTACTAACTGCTGGTTTTCTGTTTGTTCCTAAGGTCTATTTTGAAATATTTCTTTTTCTCTTATTGTAACCTTTGGATTTTAGCAACCATATACACTCACTTGAGAACACGAAAGTTAATAATTATTTTTTATAAGGAATTTTGGGCTGCATTAATTTATACAACCTGCACTCACATGATTAAAAATTGATGAAGGATCACTTGTTTAAGTGAATTTTTCTTACCCTTTTTCAATTTTTTTATATCACCTTTCCTCTAGTATGTATTACTTCACAAAACAAGTACTATGTATCTAAGGAAGTTGCTGCTTTGACCTTGGTCACCAGACTTGAGAGATATTATTGTTGATGTGTTACTTCTACTGAGAGTTTTGAAAGAAGTAGTTTAATATGAACAAAATATAAATTAGATGAAAATAATTTATGAACCTTTTCTAAAGGGAGTTTTTTGTCATTAATCTACCGTGAAAATGATGGCCATTTCATTTTTCTTTCCTTTTTTCAGTTTTAGTTGATTTTGGAGGATTGCATATCCTACTTCCATGCTCTCTTATTTTTCATTGGATGTGATGTTAAAATAATTGCCGTGGTTAAACTTAGCAATAGACTTGCAATATTTCTCCTTGTAATCAATATGTGCTTTTTCTGTACATGCATAACTTTTCAGGAGATGGGATAATGGATTATATGAATATGGATGAACACTCAACAGGGATGTTTTGGGTTTTGTCCTACACAATGACACAACCTGCTTGTGAAACAGTATTGAAATGGTTAACTTCTGCTGGAGTTATCGATTTATCACAGGGAACCAACCTTCAGCCAACTGAGAGATTAATGGCTACACGAGAAGTAAGCCCATTGCCCATGTCATTGCTATCTGGAATGTCGACGAGCTTCTTTATGAAGCTATCTTTACAACTGGAAGAAGCTCTGTTTTCACAGCAGGTTCTCTCTCTCTCTCTCTCTCTCTCTCATTAAGATTAACTTATCAGCATTACTATTATGTCTCCATACTTTAGGTAATATTAATTGATTATTGCTATAATACCATTGAGAGAAGTCTTGTTATAACATTCTCAGTAATTATTTCCTTCTTCTTGATGAACTAAGAATGATTAATTTCCAGTTCAAAAAAAAAAAAAAAAGAAAGAAAAGAAAAGAAAAGAATAATTAATTTAATTGTCCCTAGTAATTCAGAGCATTAACTGTCTTTTGATATAACCTTTCATATTTATGTGCAGGTTGTACCCAGCATAGCAATGGTTGAAACATATACTAGATTGTTGCTCCTTTCACCTCATTCTCTATTTCGTTCACATTTCATCGTAATTTCTTTTACCCTTCAAGATTACTCTATTTCATGTTACTTTATGCGGTAAACTTGTCAATTAGAAAGTATAGTTTTCCATGATCTGTTTCAAAAAAGCTACCTTTTTTATTTTCTGTCTTTTCTTGAAAGGTGAAATGCAATACTAAATGAGTGAAATTGTGTGGTGAAACTATTTATGTAGACTGTAGTGGCAGGCAGTATTTCATTTAATTTTTATTGAGGAAAATAGTCATGCAGACATGCAAAGCAATTGATCTATCTTGTTTTGACAGTCGGTCTTGAATGTTAAATGCTTTTTTGGTGGATTTACAAGTCAGGCTATATAAGTTTGAGAGAAAGGTACAAAATAGATTACTTTGGTCTCTCATTTCATAAGGTTCATCTTATGGTGTCAGGAAATTCCCTAATGCATGTCCTTTTTTTTTTATGGTTTCATGAATTGTTTTCATATTTTTCTTGTTGATCCTTTATATTGTTCATATTTAACTTTCTTGTGCTTGCCTGCTTCTATTATAATTATATCACTTGAAAATGCTACTATCTCAGCATTTAGCGCAACGAAATCCTTCTTCATTGAGCAAGCCTGGAGTAAGACTTTTGGTCCTTGAGATATTGAACTACCGATTACTTCCGCTTTACAGGTGATTATTTCTTAACGATAGATAAAATTTTCTTTCTGTCGAAAATTGAAGATAGCTTACCATTGTGAGGGAGCTTTCTTTTTATTTTTATTTTCCCTTTCAGTTTCAATGTATTTTTAAAGAAAATATGTAAGATCCTTTACCATCCCATATGGACCTTGTCCCTTAGGAGTGTTTGGTTCTCAGGAATTTTTTTGCAATCCTGACCGTCTAACTCTTGAATGAGACTTGCACATGTTTGGTAGAAGATAAATGTTAGGCAAATAGGATTGCTTTTACATTCCTTGGCAATTGGCATCTTTCACTTGTGAAGGAAGGAGAAAATTTGGATTCCCACATTTTTAAGTTGGAATGTGATTTCCATGCATCACATTTCCAGGAATGTACTCAAAATCATGCCTGCAACCAAACGCCACCTAAAATCTAACTCATCCTTCCAGAAATGGACTTCGATGAGGACATATCTTCTGTTCTGCAGAGAACTGGTTGATAATGAGACCCTGAAGTTATGTGTTATTAAATTGAAGATTTCATTTTGTGTAGGTATGAGGGAAAAAACAAATCCTTGATGTATGATGTTACAAAGATTATTTCTGCTCTAAAAGCAAAAAGAGGAGATCATCGAGTATTCAGATTGGCTGAAAACCTGTGCCTTAATCTTATTTTATCATTGAGAGATTTCTTCATGGTTAAAAGGGAAGGAAAGGTGGTTGCTTTGGTCTCCAAGCTAAAATTAATATTTTTCAGTTGCTTTTCCTTTTCACTGGAGCTTGCTTGTCATTCTGAACCAGACTGATGTGATATTTTTTTGTTTACGTTTTTTTCTTTTAACTATTTCACAGGGGCCAACTGAATTTACGGAAACCTTGAATCGTGCAACTGTTATAACACTTGCTATCCTTATTAAAACACACGGGATTGCAAATGCTGATCACCTGCTTTATCTCAGACCTATGTTGGAACAAATATTGGCAAACAGCACGCATACATGGTCAGAAAAAACACTACGCCACTTCCCTACGGTTCTGCGTGAAGCATTGAGCGGTCTTCTGATAGATAAAAGAAGCCTTGCAATACAGGCATGGCAGCAGGTTGGTTATCCAAGTTGTCTCAAGTCTTGACATAAATGCATGTGTGCTGGCATGCCTTCTACATCGATGAAGAATAAAGGGACATATAATGCAGCGAATTCTTGTTTCGACATGCATAATTTTGTTTAATTTTTGAAAATAATTAGCAAGTGGGGCAACTAGTTATTTCTTTAACATTCTGTCCGTTATACCCCTTTATCGTCGTTATAAACAAGTTAGATGCCTGGGATTTTTGGGGCTTTAGATATAAATCAGAAAGGTGTGCCTAAGCAGTGGCTCAACCAGCAAGAGGCACCGATCCCTTCTACAGCATGCTTTTTACCAAGCCAAAGGTTTACTTATGTTTGCTGTGATGTTAGTCATTGCATAAATGTCATGGTTAAAGTAAAAGTGGAAGTACATAAGGAATCCTGTTAATGGCACAATAATAACGCTTTAGTTCTTTCTTTTTCTTTTTATCCTTTTCCCTAGTCTCCTACAGTTGTTTCTTATATTGGTTCTTGCCTGATCGGTGTATGAAAGAAGTGATTGGTGTGAAGCAGTGAGCATTTGGAGAAGGTCGAAGCCTAAACAGATTTTACATGGCAGAGCATCTTAGAGATATTAACCCTTCTGGGTTGACACCTGGCAACTTATGCTTCTAGGAGAGTGGATCCTTGAATAGATCATTGCATTAATATTCACATTAAGTTTTGAACACCTACTGTGTTCAAAGCTTACCAAATTAAGCATGACATGGACTGCACCGCTCTCACATACAATTTTATTTTACAGCTACCTGGGTACAAGTGTTTCTATTGAGCATAGATAATTAGATAATGTTTGTGAGAAATGTCAATAGCTGAATAGCAATGTTTTAGTTCTATCAAACTTGATAAGAGGTAAAAATCTAGTAAATACATCACTAAAAATTTGTTATTTTTACGTGCTCATTTTTTTCTAGGCATGTAAATTAATTATGAAGACTCTTTTGCAGGCAGAAACTGTTGTTTTACGTCAGTGCACTCAGATTCTTTCATCATCAGCTGATAATTATGTCACGACCTACATCGGTCATAGTTTCCCTCAGCATCGACAATATTTGTGTGCTGGTGCATGGATATTAATGCATGGCCATGCTGAAACTATTAACAGTGGAAACTTGGTATTAATCTCGTAACTTTTATCTTAATTGTAGTAATTTGTCAGGTACCTTTTAGAAATTGCAGTTACAGCATTTAAAGAAGTCCATAAAGAAATTTTCCTTGCTTATTTCAATGCCATTTTTTATTTACTATTGTATAGATCTTTTCTTTTAATTTTAAAAAATTTCCTGCAACCAGAACAACCAGGCTTTATCTCACATGTGGGTTTGGCTACATGGATTGGTCAATGTCACTGGGCTTTATCAAAAACCACTTTTTTTAGTAAAACTATTTATAGCAAGGTCTTATGTCATTGAAAACTTTCAGCAAGTTCTCCATATTTGTCTAGGGACGTGTGCTGGTGGAATTTTCTCCTGAAGAGGTGACATCTAACATTTATACAATGGTGGATGTTTTGCTTTATCATATGCAAATGGAGCTTCAACGAGGACATGCTTTACAGGTTAACTGCTATGATGAGGCTTTCTTATCTTACACTTCTATAGATCAGTATGTTTTTATTGGTACTCATATAGCATACCTTTACAGGACCTTCTATTGAAAGCTTGTACAAGCCTTGGCTTTTTTGTTTGGACAAACGAGTTACTTCCTTTGGATATCTTGCTTCTAGCACTTATTGATCGTGATGACGATCCAAATGCTTTGCGTATTGTGGTATGCATATTCTAACTCTATCTATGATTGTATTGCGGATCTTTTGGCGAGTTGATATGCACAAACCCGTGGCCTCTTTCAAAGAAAAGAAATAAAATTCAAAAAGAAATTGATGATACTTAGAGGCTGTTTGCCAACTTTTATTTCTAAAATATTTGATTCAGTAGCAGCTTTTGGTGCCCACTTTAGGTTTTTTTTTTTTTTTTTTTTTGCCATTTTACTGAAGTAATGTGACTTCATGCCTTGGAGGTTTCAAGGATGCAATTTATCTCCTCCTCATGATTAAATTGCCAGCAATGTTCTATCCTGCTTATAAAAAAAAAAAAAAAAAGCAATGTTCTATCCTCTTTATAGCCACGCCTTCTTCCAATATCAGCTTAAAAGTCCCTATATGCAGTTCTAGTTTCCCTCTGAAACTTGCAAAAACTATTATTATTATTATTACTATTACAAATTATAAGAAAATGAAACTTCACAAAGATAGAGAGATGAGAGAGAGAGAGAAGAGAGGAGAGAGAAAGTTAGTTGTAACTGATTTCACTATTATAAAATCTGAGAGGGGAAAGTTTACAATCCTACTATTTATAGATGAGCTAAAGCTATCCTAGCTGTCAGTCACCAACAGGGTGACTTTAGCAAAGGACCTTAACTAACTAACTATATTATAACAAACTCACTAAACTGCATTGACATAAGGAGTATTCGCACAAGTGAACCGAAGTTCACTGTGCTTACTTCCTATACTCTATTACAAATTTACAATACTTAAATCCTACATCTCTCCCTCCACCCTGAAAGTAACCCATAAATTCTTGGAGATTTAATTATGTCACAAGTCCCTGAAGTTTGGGGTACCCCTTATTCTTTTTTTTTCAATGTTTGACTCTCCGAAGTTACTTCTGGGTTTGTCATATACCTCTACTACCAATTCTGGCCAATTTTGCTGACATGTAACATCAGAATCCTAGTCAGACGCAGGAGGTTGGTCATGTGATGCCGCGTGATGTCACACGGGCGAAGATGACCTCTCTCTTCAATCTTTTTTTTTCTTTTTTTTATTTAACTAAAAATATAAAAATATTAAGTTTTTTTATTTTTTTAATTGAAAAAAAAAAGGATCTTTGCCCTCGGGGCACCACGTGTCTAACCTTCTGCGTCTGACAAAGATTCTGATGTTACATGTCAACATGATTGGCCAGAATTGATAGTAGGGGTATGTGACAAATCTGGGAGTCAGACATTGGAAAAAAAAGAATAAGGGTATATGTCAAAAGTACCCTAAACTTCAGGGACTTGTGACATAATTAAGCCATTCTTGGAAGAGACCCAAATTGAATATTAAGCAAACCATGAAAATCCATATAGTTAATTAAATTACTTTTAGAAATGGAAGAGACCCTAAACTTCAGGGACTTATGACATGATTAAGCCATTCTTGGAAGAGACCCAAATTGAATATTAAGTAAACCATGAAAATCCATATAGTTAATTAAATTACTTTTAGAAATGGAAGAAAGATATTTAAGAGTTCCACTTCTCAATTTCAAATGACTTTGTCAAACTTCACCGCTGGTGGACGATCCTAGTGTCAAATCCCCAAACAACAAACCTTAGCTCTTGTATTTTACAGCAA
The DNA here is from genome assembly GCA_037953625.1 of Crotalaria pallida. Taxonomy (NCBI): domain Eukaryota; kingdom Viridiplantae; phylum Streptophyta; class Magnoliopsida; order Fabales; family Fabaceae; genus Crotalaria; species Crotalaria pallida. The sequence goes on from CM075655.1 coordinate 98,635,317, forward strand.
GAATGAATGCAATTTAAATAATTATCCTCACTTCATTGATTAAGATGAACAAGTAGTTAAACTAAGCATGAACTTTCTCTTCTGGTGCTTGTAAGGTCGATTGCTTGGTCTGGTTTATGAAGCTTTCAAGGGTCTTAATTGTCTTTGGTTGATCTTGAAGTATGTTAACTAACACTGAAGTTGCAAGTTGCTTCATAGGAAATAAAATTTGGAAAGAATTATTTTTTTAGCATTTGTTTATTTCTTGTATAAAGATTGATAATAGTTATGATGAACATTGCAGATTAGTCTTCTTGATAGGCCAGAGCTTCAGCAAAGAGTAAAACTTTTCTGTACGACTTGTGGGCACCATGAACATTGGCTTTATTCTGGCATATTCAAGCGTGTTGACCCACAAAAGGCTCTTGGAAATTATCTCTCATGGAAGGATAGGTAGATTAAATTTAAAACGTGTCTGTCTTTTTTGGATGAGATCAAACATCTTTTAACTTGGTTCTCTGTAGTTGAGCAGAAATTTGTTCAAGAAGGAAATTTAGAACAATGTTATTTTTGTTTTTTTTTTCCTGGCACCTGCAATGGAGGTTATAAATTTGCATGTCTTAGAAGAATTCACAAAGTTGTTAGTTCTTGAAATAAGTGAATGGAGACCCATTAATGCTCATCCCGCGGCTGCAACATTAGGAGCAATGATCAAATGATAAGAGATTGATTGATGATTTTAATTGAATAGTGAACTTATTCAGAAAATGGGCTGAGAAAATTTGTCTTGAATATGTTTATCTGTTGCTTGATCTTGTGTTTTATGTGCATGATAATACTGAGAGAATTGTGAAAACTGGTGAACTCTAAACTTCAAGTAGTAACTTCTTACGTAAGCATTCCCTGATGCCTTGATGGATGACCAAATTATTATACAAGTTTTAGCTAATTGGTGCATTTATTGTTAGTGAATCCAACACTTATGTTTGGAATGAGAGCATAGAAACAACCTTAAGCAATTTTCTTTAAGTTTTCCTTTTGTGTTTACAGTTTTTATTTGATAAATAATGCATTTTTCTGTACATCACTTCGAAAATTAGATGCCCTGACACCGCTGGCACCAAACTTTCCAGGTATCCAGTTTTCTTTGACGATATTGCAGCACGCTTGCTTCCAGTCATCCCCTTAATTATTTATAGACTTATTGAAAATGATGCTATGGAAGCAGCAGACAGACTATTGGCCATGAATTCTTCTTTTCTCACTTTCTACCCTCTAAGATTTACATTTGTTCATGATATACTTTCATACTTTTATGGTCATCTTCCTGGAAAGCTGATCATTCGTATACTCCAAGTGCTTGATGTCGATAAGGTAAAAAAATCATGTACTCCTGATAGCCCTTGTTTTGTTTACTTAGTGTTGCTTAAAATATTATATTGTTTAGCAACTATTATTGGGTTTTTGTTTCAGATTCCCTTCTCCGAGTCATTCTGGCAGCATATAAGTTCAAACCCCGCTACCTGTCCTCCTCTGGATTATTTTTCAACTTTATTATTGAGAATAGCGAACAATGTTATTCCTCCATTACATGACAAATCAAAATCTGGGTCAATGGGAGATGCTTCAAACAATCCATCACATACTCTACCTAACAAGGTTCCACCTGCATCTCAGTCCGGCCCAGCAAATGCTTCTGAGGGCCGGAAGGCATTCTACCAAATTCAGGATCCTGGCACATATACTCAGCTAGTGCTCCAGACTGCTGTCATTGAAATACTTTCCCTTCCTGTATCTGCCTTCCAGATAGTACAATCACTTGTTCAAATTATTGTTAATATACAACTGATGCTGATCCAGTCCAACAGTGGTCTCCATGGTTGTTCAAATGGTCCAGCACAAAGTTCAGAGTTTCCAACATCGCCTTCGGGTGGAAGCTCGGATTCCTTGGGTGCAAGCAGATCAACTCCTACATTTTCCGGAATAAATACCCCTAACTTTTCTCATCTCCAACCACTGTCATGCTTGTTGATTCAAGCTTGTGGACTCCTACTGTCTCAGCTTCCTCCTGATTTTCACTTTCAACTTTACTTGGAGACGACACGTATCATAAAAGAGAACTGGTGGATTGCAGATGAGAAAAGATTACTTGGAGAAATAGGCTCTGCTGTTGGCTCTGCTTTGTTAGATCCAACTTTCGCTGCAGAGGAAAATACCTCAACACCGATCGGTATGGTTTGGCAGAGGGGTTATTTACTAGAAAACACATTGCTTAAGTCAATACCATTTGTTTTTGAATCCATTATCACTGTTCTGCCTTTGATATTTAAAAATGTGACTTATAGTTAAAATATTTTCCTATCTGAAATAAATAAATAAATAAATAATAAACATATATATATATATAATATATATATATATATATATATATATATCTGGCAAAAGGATTAGAAGTTATTGAAGATTTTTCAGCAAAATTTTTTTTGACTACCCAAGATAAAGAAAATTAATTAAAAGAACATGGCACTAGAATCAAATTTGAGACCTCCTTCATCGCATTTGTTTGTGAACATGTCACTTGTGCAAATAATTTAATCTTTTCATAGATGATTATTAGTTCCTGTACTACTACTGCATACCTTATCAGCAATCATCTGCATGGATATTAAACAGTCTATTACCTTGATTTATGCTTGGTAGGATATATTGCTTTTATTAAAACTAGTTATTTTCAATTCCATTCCATTAATTAATTGTGACTTTAAATATCTAAAAAGAACCCTTGCCTTGCTTTGTAATCACAGGGAATGTGGTTGCTTTGCTTCATTCTCTCTTTAGTAACCTCCCTCAAGAGTGGTTAGAAGGGACCCATGTTATCATAAAGCAACTCCAGCCAGTAACATCAGTTGCAATGTTGAGGATAGCATTCCGTATAATAGGTCCACTCCTTCCAAAACTAGCCAATGTTCATGCACTCTTCAACAAGGTAAGGAAAACCACCAATACCCTTATACCCCCACTTTAAAAAAGTTTTCAAGTGTGTATCTTTGTATATGTATAATATCTGTGCACTAGTACATTATGTGCTTGTTCCTTTAATAACCTGTGTTATAAAAATAGGTGACATATCTTATTATGTTCGGAGGGCTAATGGGTTGAGCCTGTACTAGTTTTACACTTTTACTACACTAGTACTTGACATAGAACTTCAGTATAAATTCAAGTATTTGGAAATGTTTTTTATTATCTCATATATCATAGTATCATTAGACTTCCTCTGAATACTCAGTGCTTGCAGGAGTCATTTATTTTCCTAGTTGCTAAATTTACAAACACCTTCCCCAGATAATTGCTTGCCTATATTGCATAGTGTTTATGGTATCAATAGCCCATTGAGAAAATATTATCATTATCATATCAGCAACTTCCAATTACCCTTTTTTTATCAGTTACTAATTTTTTTTTGGATATTAATGTTTTTGTTCTTCACTTCTGAAAAATTGTCTCAGACCCTTTCATTACTATTAAGTACACTAGTGGATGTATTTGGAGCAAACTCCCAGTCATCAACTGGTGTTGAAGCATCAGAAATAACTGATCTCATTGACTTCATGTAAGTTCTACTCATTTATTTGAAAATGTTGCAAGTTTATCGTCTTCTGCATCGCTGCTTACTCATCCATGGCACTTGGTACTTCAGCCATCATGTCATCCATTATGAAGGGCAGGGAGGTCCTGTGCAGGCTAGCAGCAAACCTCGACCAGATGTTTTGGCTCTCATTGGAAGCGCATCGGAGAATCTACGTCCAGACATTCGGCATCTGATGTTACACCTGAAGCCTGATGTCAATTCTTCTATTTATGCTGCTGCATATGCATCTCATCCAAAATAAATGCTAGATTATACTATGTGTAACTAAGAATCACAAATGCATCAAAATAGTGATTGCGTTCGTGTCAGACACTTCATGGGATTCTTTCGGTTGCTCAAATCTGCCTACAATTTCTTACATTTTTTTTTTCTTTTTAGATCATAGATGGAAATGTCTTAATAATTAGGCAAATGTTAGCATTTATTATGCTTACAATTATTCATCTCAATAGTTTAAGATTTGAGCTTTTTGATAACTAGTATTAATTTTTATCTTGTGTCAGTCATATTGTTTTCTATAATTTAAAAAATTTGTCATAATTACGTGTTTGTGTCTCGTGTTGTATGGATGATTCCTAGCCAAGCAAAGCATCTCATAGCTCTATATTCAATTTTAAAAAGAAAAAATGGTAAAGAGAAACTTATATCTTCAAGGGGATCTCTTCAATGTTCATCTATATTATTTGCATAATCACTTTGTTTATGATCATTAGACTAGTAAACATCCCCATTTATGGTACTGTATCCAACTCTGCAAGTCATCAATCCTTTGTTGATGGGCCCTTAGTTGCAGATGGCCCATAAACAAATAGGAGGGAACATGTTCCTTTAAAATCCATGGATAATAAAAAACCTCTTTGTGGATAATGTTATTTGTAATTCATTCAGCAAATATATGCATACACATGGCCTTATATTTTGTACAATATTATCCATTTAATTATTAATTTGATCTCTATCGTCGGTGATAGTTTTGACAACATACATTGTGTTTTTAAAAAAGAGGATTATTCTTTGTAATTTGTTAGTCAAATCTATTGTTATATTTTTGAAACCTAACACAGGATGCAGAGAGCTCCTCACAAAATAGAGCTCTAAGAGAAAAAGTTGAGAAAATAGAGACTTATGGAATATGCCATGTGTCACCTATTAATTAATTCTTTTGAACATGTGTCTTTGAAACATTACATCCTTTCATTAAAAAAAAAAAATCAAATTTAAAAATTTTGAAGCGGAAGAAAATTCAGAATAAACTGCAACTAAAAGAAAATCATAAGAAAAAACTAAAAGAAAATTCAGAAATAGTGCAACTAAAAATCCATTGCACATTATTTTAAAAAATTAATTATTACAAGACAAAATATGAAAAAGTGCTACTAAAAAATAATTGTACGGATGTATGAAAATTTTTGAAATAGTGTTACTAAAAACAGAAGTCTATTCACTAAAACCTCTTCACGAAACATCCTTTCATTAAAAAAAATATATTACACCAAATTTTTTTTTAATTTATATATATATAATTAGCTCAATTTTTTAATTTATATACATACCTGTAATTAGATTAATTTTTTTAATCTATATATCTTATGAAATAGAAAATATTCTTACTTAAATTTACTCATAATACCTTCAAACAAAAAAATCAGTATAACCAAATAATAATAATAATAATAATAATAATAATAATAATAATAATAATAATAATAATAATAATAATAATAATAATATAACATCATGTAACAGTGTAATGCTTCGGTACATTTTCCACTTTTTTATCCAGAGAAAAATATAACGAAAAGGTATCAATTATTCTATAATACAGAAAAAAAATAATAACCAAGACATATGTTGTTTAAAATTAAATATAACCAAAAGATATATTATTTCAAATAATGCAATGCTTCAATACATTTTGCATTGTTTCAACCAGAGGAAAAATATCACATGCTTCGATACATTACACTGTTATATAATAATAATAATAATAATAATAATAATAATAATAATAATTATTATTATTATTATTATTATTATTATTATTATTATTACAAATGTAACAATGTAATGCTTCGGTACATTTTATACTGTTTCAATCAAAGGTATTAGTTATTCTATGATTCGGAAAAAAATAATAATCAAGAGATATATTGTTTCAAATTAAATATCACCAAAAGATATATTGTTTCAAACTAATGCATGATTGGGTGCAATGATTCGATATAATAAAGTAGTGCAATATTTCAAATTGATCATGAGAAAAACAAACTATCAACTAATATATCTTATTAATACACGTGTACACATAAACTAATGCACCTATTCTATTGCACTAATTTATCGCATGAGAAAAAATTCTACTTCACGCACACATGTACTTCCTTTATAAAAAAATAAAAAAAAAAACTAAATTCAGAAATGATACTTGCATTTCTAAATTTTTCTATTTTTTATCAATTTTAAACAATAATCCTAACTCATATAATTTTAAAAATATTTTTGACATGCAAAATGTTTAAACTTTAATCATGGTAAATAAAAAATTTATAATCCATGCATTGCACGGGATAAATACTAGTGCATAATATATATGAACAAAATTGATGACAAATGGAGGTGGCTTGTACACATGCAAGTGGAACCATGAATCTTGAGGCAGAAAGAATAATTGATAAAGGAATGCCACACAAAAATAATGTATACTTAACTTTCTTTCCCTTATAATAGTTGAAAGGATGTATATCATGAAGCTTTTTTTAACAAAAAAAAATTTAATTGTCTCTTTGTAAATTTTTTTTTAAAAAAAGGCATAATTGAAAAACTAAATGTTAATGTTTTTTTTTTTGGCTTATTTATGTCTTTAGTCCCTAAAAGTTGAGAGTGTTTTGATTTTGGTCCCTGGAAGTTTTTTGACCTTGACTCAACCTTAATTATTTTGAAAATTTGGTTTTAGTCCATGTCGTTAGAAAAAAACCGTTAACTGACTAATCTGGTTAACGAAATGACACATCAACATACATGTGTGCAAGTACTGCGTGCCACCAGTAGGATGACGTAGATGATCCGAGTCCGCAGGATCAAAAGGGTCAAAGCCCAGCACAAATGTGTTTGTGAATTGAGTTTTGGCCCTTTTGATCCAGCGGGTTTAAATCATCAACATACACGTTTGCAAGTATTGCATACTATCGATATGATAACGTGGATGATTTATATCCGCTAGATCAAAAGGGTCAAAGCTCAATTCACAAACACATTTGTGTTGGGCTTTGGCCCTTTTGCTCATGCCGACTCGGATCATTTACGTCATCCTACTGGTGGCATGCAGTACTTGCACACGTGTATGTCTATGTGGCGTTCCATTAGCCACGTGTAGTTAACGAATTTTTTCTAACGGTAGGGACTAAAACCAAATTTTCAAAATAATTAAGGATTAGTCAAGGTCAAAAAAACTTCTAGGACTAAAATTAAAACACCTCCAACTTTCAGAGACTAAAGACATAAATAAGCCATGTTTTTTTAACTTTTAAAAGGTCAAATAAATGTATTTTTTTTTTAATTTTACAAAGAGACAATTAAATACAAGAAGAATGGAGCAGGTAGTGTTGGCAATTCAGGCGGGCGGGCGGGCATTGCCCATGCCCATCAAAAGCCCGCCTTTTTTGCGGGCATGCCCGCCCGCCCATTATAATATTTTGGGCTGAAAATTCATGTCCTGCCCGCCCTAAATGCGGGCAGGGCATGCCCATGGGCGGCCCATTTAAATAAAAAAAATTTTAAAAAAAATCATATATTCTAATCTTCAAAATTCATAAATTGTAGACTAAGATTGCATAACATATAAATGTTCACACTCAAAATTCATAAAAACATAATAATAAAGTTTGATACCCGACAAAAGATGTAGGGTGGCTCCTAATTGTGCAGCTCCTAGTTTTTATTTTTTTAAAAAACTGAATAATGGGCGGCCCACCGCTCGTCCAATGATGCCCGACAAAAGAAATGGGCATGGCGGGCGGGGCCCATTCGAAAATTGGGCTAAAAAATAATACTCTGCCCACAAAAAATATAGGGCGGGTGGGCGGGGCCCATGGGCATCCGCCCTAATTGCCAGCACTAGGAGCAGGGATGGCAATTGGACCTGGACCCGCGGGTACCCGCAACGGGTCCGGGTCCAAAAAAGAGACCCGTGGGTCCAAAGAATGGATCCGTCTGGGTACCCGCTTTGAACGGGTTTGGGTCCGGGTCTGAGATATCCAGAACCGTGGGTACCCGGACCCGTCCATATTTACATATATGCATTATATATATATATATATATATATATATATATAATTTTAGTATATCTGTGTTTAACGAGAGAATTTCTTTGATGTCTACAAATGTTTAATGATGATAGGGATTAATATTAAGTTGAGTGTGTAATGATGTATTAAGGATCCCTTGATCTATAAAAAAAAAAACATAGAAATTAATTTAAAAAATAATTTTTTTTTTTCAAAAAGTTGTTAACGGGTACCCGCAAAACCCGTCTGGATACCCGAAGACTCGCCTACCCATTATACAGTGGGTACCCGCACGGGTCTGGGTGGGTTCAGGTCCAGTAATTTATGAACGGGTCCGGTTTTGGATACCCCATTATCCGGACCCATTGCATCCCTAGAATGGAGGAAATTATTCTTCTAAACCTAAATAAATTCTTTATAATTTCCTGTGCTAACAAATCAAATTTGAATTGTAGCTTTGAGAAGTTTTCGAGAAAAAGAGTAAAGTTTATCTATGATATCTTTTCCGCAACCTTAACAAGCACGTTAGCAAGATCTTTTCTTTTGAACATTTATAAGTTTCGTTTTTTTTGTTTTTTTTTTTTTTTTTTCCAAGTTTTGATGAGAATGAGAGAAGAGAGATTGTGAACTGCTAGGGTTCGAAGAGTGAGGCTATTTCCACTCTATTTTATCTATTCACACTACTACCATTCAACCTTTTATATTACTTCTCAAATATACAATTTAATCAAGTTTTTTCATTTAAATAAAAGCTAAAATAATTTTAGTTTGTTTATGTGATATATCATACAAAGTAATTAAAAGCCAGGAAGGGGATCAGTGTGCATGTTTCTCCTCCCAGAGTTGAGCAGCTAATCATTGGGTTCGGCTAAATTCCGGTGTAGCAAGGTCAGGTGGTTTGTTGCGGGGTAGTGATGGTCAGTGACTAGGTGGTTATGCTAGGAATCTTGGTCCTTCCAATGCCTATGTTGCTGAATTTTGGGGTGTTTTGGATGGGTTGAGGCTTGCGCGTGAGAAAGGTTATTCTCATGTCCAATTGCATGTTTATTTAGAGGTTGTGGCAAAGAGTCTCCATGGTCATTTTGCTGGCGGCATTTCAGGATTCAGTCTTATTGATGCTATTGGGAAGCTTCTTCATGAAGATTGGCTTGTGGAAATCTCTCATGTTTATAGAGAGGCTAATTCTTGTGCTGATATTATGGCAAATTTGGATGTGCTCTTGATACAGAATTTATTGTCTTTGATCATCCTCCTCAGTAGGTGTCTCAAGCCTTGCTTTTTTATGTTATGGGAGTTGCTACTCCCCGTTTAATTCCTGTGAAGTTTTTCTTTGGGCTTTTTTTTTACCAAAAAAAAAAAGTAATTAAAAGCATAAAAATTAAATTTTTTAAATTATAAATTTTCGATTTTACTGTTAAATCTTCATTCTAGCCCTTTATATTGCTAATTACTCAAGTCAATACGTATATTTGGCTATTGTATTTTTTTTTTTTTACATATTTCACGTATAAACATACTCTTAATTTGAATGACTAAAACACATTATTTAAAATAAATAAAGATTTAAACCAGTATTGCTTTTGATACTCTTTAAATATTCTTATAATTTTTTAGTTAGGTAATAATTTATATTTCTAATACCTTTATTGACACACATGTAAATATTTTTTTAATGATCGAAACAATAATAAGTTAGTGTAGTGATGTAAGACGTTGCAATATCCCTAGGTATTGTATTATGTTTAAGGTTGAAGATTCAATTCTTGGAAGCGACACTTGCTAAGAGAGACAGTCACACACTTTGAAATAAAAACATTTATTTTGTGTCACATATATCTTTCACAAAAAACAATCATGTATACCACCTTATTAAGGAGACACTCGTTGGTTTCTTTTAAGTAAAAAAAAATAGAAAAAATTATAAATTTTGCTTAATTTAAAATTATAAACATATTAAATAAAAATATTAATAAACAATTAGTGTTTGGGCCTTTATCATATGATAATAAATGCTTCCATTTTTTAAAATGAATTTTAACATTTTGTATATTCTTGTGTAAAAAAAAATTTTATTAAAGTCACAATCACAAAAACATATAATTTGACTAATTAATAGTATGTTCACTATTTTGAGAAAAATATATGAAAGAAAGGGTGCTGAGAATAAGAGGTTAAAAGTGGATATCATGTGTTGAAAAACTAAATATAAAGTGTTTTTATTCTTTCAATGAACCATTTTTCAACACATACATGATATTCACTTTTAGTTTCTTATCCTCGGCCCTTTAGAAAACCCTAAAAAATAAACCGAAATCAATTCAACTTTTATGTATGTGAAAAAATTAAGAGCATATTTAAAAGGTGGTATTAATGTTGTAATATTGGGCGCGAGAATAGGTAAAATCGAGTGTTATTAACCCAACCCAAGTTCGAACTCACATACTTGCATTTACGTCTGATAGTTCTATGTTTTGTTTGGTTGGGGTGAAAATGGGAGGAGAGAATTTGAGAGGAAAGAAATTGAGAGGAAAACTGAGTTTTCTCCTGTTTGGTACAGGAGAGAAAACGGAGGGAGAGAAAAAAAACGGGTGGGTCCCACGGCCAAAATTTTTCTTCCCCATGAGGCAAGACTTTGGGAGATCATTGGTTCCTGTGCCTTAATACTAGTACATCCTTCTACTCTCCAGGAGTCCATGTGCAGGTTAATACTGCATGAGTCTACATCCTTGTTGGTACAACCTTGCTTTTTTTTTTTATTTTGATACAATTTTTTATATAAATATTTTAATTAGGATTTTTATTATATAAAAAAATTAAAGCAAACAATAAATATTTGGTTATTTTTTATATTAAAAAATAAAATTATATATTTATTTTTTTATGTAAAATAAGTGTATATTTGTCTTTTAACAAATTTTTTGGTTTTTCTTTTCCCACATTTCTCTTCCAATTAATAAAACAACTTTTCTCTTCCTCATATTTCTTCTCATTTTCTCTCATCTAACCAAACAACCTCAAAATCTACTCATTTTCTCTTTGTAATCTCTCTTTTCATTTTCTTTCTTCTCATTTTCTCTCTTCCCATTTTCTCTCATGCAACCAAACAAAGCCCTAGCGCTAGCGACTGATCTATTTTTTAGGGACTTAAACATCCATGTTTACATGGTGGGAAATTGAAAATCCTACGAACTTAGAGGGTATTCAAAACAATGTCTTAACATTATGCTCATCAGGTTTTCATACATTAGTATTATATCATCATTATGCCATAAAATTCAATTTCAGACTTTTCATGTCTTCCACCATAACAATTAAGACTCATCAGACTTATTCATCAACATTATATCATCATGTACTTTTATACTCATCAATTTCATTTTAATAATGTTTTTGAAATGTATTTTCAATAATATCAATTACCTACTATTTCTAAAAATAATCTCAAATATTTATTTATCATATCAATATTTATAAATTTCCAAAAATTATATTTGCATTTAAATAATTTTTTAAAATTAAAATATTTAATTTTAGCTTAAAAAATGTGCCATAACCATTTTTATAATAAAAAATGGATTCCAACAATAATTTCAATAGTTGTATGTTTTTTACATATCCATTTTTAAATGTTTTTTTATATATCCATATTTGAATAAATATATATTCAAATATATTTAATATATTCATTTGTATTTATTTTTTTCATAATAACACAATATATTTCAAAATAAGATATCAAAAAATATATTTAAGAATTATATTATTTACTATTTAAAAAAATATTATTTATTTATTTATTATTATTAGTTTATTTATTATCAAGATGATAAAGTAAAAGAAGATAAATGACAAAAAAAAAGTAGGATCCTACAAAGTCTCAAGTTGGGTCACAGACTCAATTTAGGACTCTACCATATTTTAAAAAATAACAAACCGAATGTTTGCTTATGCATTAAAACACCTCCAAATGCACTTTTCAGTAGAAGCAGTAGAGAGTAAGGCAAAAGTGCGTTAGAGGTTTGTAAAACAGCTAGCAAAACAAATACGCTAAGAGTCTTATAAGAAATCTGATAATAAAACTCTTCACCGGACTCTCTAAAAACAGTGTTGTGGTTGCGCTTAGGTCATTAAAAAATTCATCTTAAAAGTATCATCTTGGGCTTAATTGGGCTTGGGCTTTGAAAAGCGGCGTTTTATGAACTTCTTGCATTGATGGGAATTGCTTTTGGCCCCATGACTGACTTTTTGGCCCCCATTTCAAATTGAGATTTAGTTTCCAACCCCCATCTATTAGCCCCCAAACCCCCATTTTATTAATAATCCCAAAATACCCCTCACATAACTTCCAATCAGTTCTTCCCTAGATCAAACCATTCCCCAAACCCCACAATACCCCATCACTTGCGACTCTTCAGTTTTCCTCATCACTGGCGCCACTGCTGCTCTCTCTGTCAGGTATGTGTTTAGGTTTTCGTAGTTGTTTTGTGTTTTTTTTCTGGGTCTGACAAATTTCCGAGAACCCCGTGTCGGAATTTCAAGAAATTCCGACACTGGTTCGTCGGAATTGTGTATGGTGTTCAATTCCAACGAACCAGTGTCGGAATTTCAAGAAATTCCGACACGGGGTTCTCGGAAATTTGTCAGACTTTATGAAGGTATGGTGTTTGATGGCCGCAAGTTCACTGGTTGATGTCTCGTGCGGCTTGCTTCCTTTGCCTCCTTCATCAATGGCGAACACAGGTTCAACAAAGACATGATGATGGTGGTGTTGGGTGGTTGCTTGGATGTAGAAGTAGAAGAAAATAGATTCAGAGGGGTTTGAGGTTTGAGATTTGGGAGAAGGATGAAGGTGGAAGATGAGGGGTTTGGGTTTGGGGGTGGGAAGGTGGAAGATGAGGGGTTTGGGGGTGGGAAGGTGGAAAATTTTGGGGTTTGGAATTTCATGGTGTTTGGGGTTTGGGGTTTGAGGTGGGAAGGTAGAAGATGATAGGGGGACAATTTTGACTTTTCACCATTAAAATGGGGTTTGGGCCTAAAGTTGGGGGTTTGGGAACTAAATCTCTTTCAAATTTTCATGGACCAAAATACCCTTAATAATGTTAACATTTTCGGTTCTATGAAACCGGAAAAGTCATTCCGATTTTGCTGAACCGGAATCAATTTAAATACTATTACGGTTTTGCTGAACCGAAAATATGATTTTGACTTCGTAGTACCGGAAATCTATATTTTCGATACTATAGAACCGGAAATATTGGACACCCCAATTTCATCTTCTTCATTCTACCTTTGTTCTTCATTCTACGAAGATAACCAACATGATAAGTAAAAATAGTGAATCAAAGCCAACTTACATTATAGCACGGAGATTATTATGTGCTTCCTCAAAATCCATCTTCCTTCATTTATTTATTTATTATTACACACACCTGCACACACACATTACTTTCTAATCAGAACATTCAAAACAGAAAGAACGTTGAAACCCAACAATTCATATACTCATCCATAAAGCTAGTTTCATTGCAAAGTTTACATCTTTGACTTCAGTTTGGAAAGATTATTCGGTGGCGTGAAAAGGGGGCAATGGATTGTAGTAGTATGTAACAGTGAAACGGTTCGTTATAATTTTGATGTAAAGTAAATATGAATGAATAAAGAAGAAGAATGCAAAAAGTACCTGCTCATAAGTGATTTAGAAGGGGGATAAAAAAAAACACAGAGGTAGAACGAAGAAGATGAAATTGAGGTGTCCAATATTTCCGGTTCTATAATATATATTTCCGGTACTACGAAGTCGAAATCATATTTTCGGTTCAACAAAACCGTAATAGTGTTTAAATTGATTCCGGTTCAGCAAAACCGGAAAGACTTTTCCGGTTTCATAGAACCGAAAATGTTAACACTATTAAGAGTATTTTGGTCCATGAAAAATTGAAATGGGGCCAAAAAGTCAGTTATGGGAGCCAAAAAGCAATTCCCTGCATTGATAAGGTGCATCTTGTGATCTTGGGCTTAATTGGGCTTGGGCTTTGAAAAGCGGCGTTTATGAACTTCTTGCATTGATAAGGTGCATCTTGTGATTTGTGTAGTATGATGTGCAAAACCTGGAGTTACCGGTACATATATGATATACCAATACCACTCTTCTTGCATTGATCATGAAATCAACTTTAGAGTTATCATGATTATGACATTCACTTATCTTCCTTTATATATATTTGCTTGAATGGAAAGCAATCCTCCACCACCATCTTGAACACAACATGTGAGAAAACTGATATCATTATTTATCTTGTTAGTCTAACGAGACAAACAAGATAAATTTTTTAAAATTTTCTTTCCTCTTTATTACTATCTTAATTTAAACACAAGGTTAGGTAATAATGTTACAATCGTTGTATCAATCCAAAGCAAAAACCTTAACTACTACGAAGGATTTGTCAAAGTTGCACGTTATGTCCATTCAGATTGCGATTTGTTGAATGCATGGTTATTTTAGCTTGGACATAATACATGTTTTAATTTTTAAGACTTGGTGTTCATATCCGTTATTCAAATATTGACAAGACGTTAATTAGTCCTTTAGATAATGTATATATTAATTTCGTATTCAATGTATAAAATAGACACCATTCAGACATTTAATGTATTTTGCACATCAACTTAGTTCCTAAATCAAGATTAAGTTATCTCGCATACAATATGAAAAAAATTAGTAATAGGTTAAATCTTTTGAGGAGTAATTGAGTATCCAAAATATAGTTAGAGAATTAATTCTACCAAATTTAACAAAAAAGTAACAAGTGGCTTACATAATCAGCTTAGTTGATTAAATTTAAAATTTACTCCACTTATCTTCCTGTTAAATTTGAGATTAAATCTGAACTACCAAATGTAAAACCCTCATGGTTACAATTGTCCTTTGAGTATCTGAGGTAAGAGTGGGATGTGGTTAAAGGAAGTTAGGAAGTTGGATGAAAGAGTTAGAATAAATAAATTAGTTAAGCCCATAATTAAAAAAGGAATATGATAATTATTATTTACATTAATTAATTAAATTGTAGTATTGTCATTATATATGCGCCACTTGAATGACATAGATCTGTTTTAGCTAGGTTTATATTTTTTATATAAGTCTTTGTAATCACTATTGACATATCAATAAAAAATGAATGAAGTTTAATTGTTATTTTTTATTATTTTTTCTCTTATCTGCTTACTCTTTCTTGGTTAGAGTTTTTCACTCTACCATTAACGCACAAATTCAACCAGAACCTTAACCATACAAAGAAATCTTTTAAAAGATAACCATATTTATAAGCCATCTTCTTCATGTTTCTGTTTCCACGTGAATGTTTGTCTGTGACTATGATGCTTACCTGTGAATTTAGACACTCATACCTACCATTGCGATTTGCGAGTAATAATGCTTTCAGTTTATTATTTTTTTATATTATTCAATTTATTACTTTAAGATCACTTCTTTGACGTGAGGGACATGCGACAAAATTATAGGTAGAAAATAAGCTTAAAGAACGAAAGAGAGACGTTAAAATCTATTTTTAATTCTATACCAAAATAGAAATCCATTTTCAGTTGCCAAATTTCCCCTCTCTTTGGTCCTTGTGCTGTGCCTTTTTGAAAATTATTATTTCCAATTGCGAAAAAAACCAAATTTGAAGTCCTCTTGAGATTTTAATTGTCCAACTATTTTAGTTGAAGCCACCCCACGTGACCTTTTTTATGTGCTTTTTGCCCTTCCACTGTACTACCTTGCTTTTTATTTTTCTTTCGATTTCAATTCATGTCACTTAGGTTTTGGACCAGCAAGATAGTGGCCTTCCTATGTAGTGAAAGGAGTTGTTTTTACATTTTTTTTTTATTTAAATTGGTTTACAATTACATTAGGGGTTTGCAATTTTGGTTTGTCCAAGTATATTGCCCTTTTTTTAAAGGGTGATACATACTACGCTCTCCCTTCTTCAAGAATGATAATAATATGGAAAAGTAAAAAAAAACTAAGAAGACATATATTTAATGGTTTGTCTAAAACATTAATCAATTATCAAACACCTAATTAAATGTATTTTGCATTAATCAGCCAATCACAATTCTAAGTTTACAATTTCTAAACTTATCATTTATTACTTTAACTTTAATTTGGGATAATTAAACAATTTTGACATGTCATTTTTTTTACCATTTTTGTGAAATTAAGGAAGGTGTATATATGGGTTTTGTTGTATATTATTCTTAGGATAATATTTAAATAACTAAAAATATAAAATTTATCTTGAAAACGATGTATTTAAAGTATTAACAATTACTTCCTTCCATATCTAATATAAGAAAAAGAAGAACATACTTATCCTAATCTCAAAAAATTAAAAAAAAAATTAACTAATTAAATTTTTATTTTCAATATAATTATTCCTAAAATATTTTTATAAAGTGATTATCTCATTCAATTTTTATTTCATTTTCAATGAGTCTTTCCTAAAGTAACTCTATTTTTTTATGAATTTGAGAAAATTAAATGAACTCAATTAATTTTCTTAATAAGTGTGAAATTAGTTTAATTTTCTTATAATAGAGATCGGTGAAGTAAAATTTTAGCTTTTCAATGTTAAGTTAACATTTTTAAGTTGCTTAGATATTACCCCTGATACTATAAATAGCAAAACCCATGATATATTGCCCTTAAAACAACAGTGAAGGAATAAAAATTACTCGTACTAAATAATTATCAAAATACTAAATGTATTAGTAATTTTTTAAGTACATCATTTCGTAATAAAAGTTGGACTTTGTTAACATGAGCATAAGATGTTCAAATATAGCAGGCATATATGCTTTCAAAAGTCAAGTTCACCACTTCTCAAAGTAACAAATCTATCTTTTTTCAATACAAGATTTTTCTTTAAAGAATGTTAGGATTGAGTTTAACAATTTTTCATAAGTTTACCCTTTCAAGATTTCTTGATCATTGTTCTAGGAGCAATGGATTAAAACAAAAAAAAAAAAAAACTGTATACTCTCCCTCTATCTTGTCCTTGATACTCCCTCTGGTGGTCCTTAGTATAAACTCATTTTGAGAAGAAAAAAAATCCATTTATAATTCCATTTTTCAAAGTTTAATCACAATAATTACTTCTTTTTTATAAATATTTAGATACTCAATAATTTTTAGAATACTAATAATAATTATAGAGGTAATTTTGAAAAAATATATAATATCAAATATTATCAATTTCAATATAACTAATAATATTAATTAACTTCATGAATTCCCGTGATTTTCTTCAAAATGGGTTTATATTAAGGACTAGAGGAAGTATTAGACTATTTTGGGAAATTTATTTTGGTCATATTTATAAAACTTTATTTCAATTTTCAATGATACTCGATTACTCCATCCGATCCTTTGGAAAATTTATCTTAGTCATATTTATAAGACCTTATTTTAATTTTTAATAAAATTCAATTACTCCATCCAATCCTAAATGTAAGCTCCATTTGGAGAAAAACGCGGTAATTAAAGAAGTTGGTTAAAGTTGTTATTTGTATTGAAAATGATAGCATTTGATGTATTTTTTTCAAAATTACCACCATAATTATTATTGAGATTCTAAATAGTGTTTGAGTTAAAAAGAGTATTTGTGGAAAAAAATAATTAATATTATTGAAATTGCAATATGAAGTTACATTGAGGACAAAAAAAGTGTTCAAAAGGTTTATATTTAAGATTGGAAGGGTACTTCTTTCCATAAATACCTTGTTTATTCAATATTTTTTAAACTTTCAATAATAGTTATAAGGTAATTTCGAAAAAAAAATATTAAATATTTATATTTATATTTTCAATATAACCAACAAAATTACTATTCCCTTCCATCCTAAATGTATCCCTTTTGGACAATGTGTTACCTTAATGTAAACTTATATTTACTCAACACTTTCTTAAATTTCAATAATAATTATAAAAATAATTATAAAAAAAATACATCAAATATTATCATTTTCAATACAAATAACAATTTTAATCAATTTTATTAATTATCGTGTTTTGTTTTTCTCCTAAACAAGTTTACATTTATGACTAGGGTGTAATATTTTCTTTGGTGCCGTAAATTTGTCCGAAGTGGTCATATCTTAAGAATTAGAGGAAGAGGAAGCATAAATTATGCAAAAGATAAACAAGCAAAGAGATTAATGAATGTACACTGATGGTGAAAATTTTTTTATATATCAATTCATCATCCATCATTAATTTGTATTACTTTTATCAAAAAAATTAATAATCATAAACACATAAATAATGAATAATGAACTGATGGTATAAAAAACATACACTGTCGGTGCATCATCTATTTTTTCATAAGAAAACGGTTTAACATATGCTCTAAGGGAGTTAGTCCCCAAACCCCAATTTTTATTTTATTCCATTTTCACCCTTCTCTTCAATCCCAAACCCCAAACTCTCCACCAACACCACCTCTCCTCCTCCACCAACATCAACTCTCCTTCTCCACCTCCACCAACACAACCTCTCCTCCTCCATCACCTCCTCTACTTTAATTTTTTTTCCCCATTGATCTGCCCCGGCCCAGAGTTAGGGTTCCCTTTCTGCAGATCAATCAATCAAACAAGTGAGTGAGAGCTTCTTGAATCAAATCAATGGAGAAGAAGCAATTACAAGTGGTTGGTTCACTGATAAAGCAGTTAGCTTGCTGCAAGTCCTTCGCACCCTCTCCAAGTCATGACTTCCCTCTCTCTCCACTCCCCTTCCCCCCTCTCTCCACCCTCTTCAGTTTTTTTTTTAATTTTCGGTACTGTACAAAATTCCGACACCCATCTGTCAGAATTTTGAAAAATTCCGACATGGGGGTGTCGGAATTTTGTACAGTACTTATTATATGAAAAACTGAAAAAATTCCGACAAACAGTGTCAAAAATTTATAATTTTTCCAACACGGGATAGTCGGAAATTGTACAGTTACATAAAAAAAAACAGAAAGAGAAGAGCTTTACCTTGAAGAAAAGATATGAACGTCCATTGACATAGATGAGGGGTTTGAGGTTTGGGGGTGAGAATTTTTCTTCTTGTGTTGGTGTAGAAGAAGAATGGTTGCAATAAATGATAGTGTTGGCTGGGAAAGAGAAGAAGGAGGTAAGGTGAACAGTGGGGTTTGGAGTTTGGGGTTTGGGGTGGGAAGGTGGAAGGTTTTGGGGTTTAGGGTTCCATGATGTTTGGGGTTTGAGGGTGGAAAGGTAGAAGATGAGGGAGAGGTAGTTTTGACTTTACACCATTAAAATGGGGTTTGAGGATAAAAAGGGGGTTTGTGGACTAACTCCCATGCTCTAAAGCTAAGCACATGTTACCAATTGAGCCTTCTAGCTTGGTGGTCTTAGACACGGTCTAAGAATGTTACCACCAAGTCAGAGGTTCTATTCTTGATACCAACATAAAGTTAAGCACATGTTAAGAAACTTACTGGACAAATCTGCAACAAGAATTAATGCACCTGAATTTAAAAGGTATCAATTTTCAATGCAAACTTACTAAATACTCCCTCCGGTCTTATTTATAAGACCCTTTTGAGGTTTTTCACTCCCACCAAGGAGAGTGGATAAATTTGTTAGTGACATTGGAAATGTGAAAATTTGATATACTTTTTCAAAATTACCCCTATAATTATTATTGGAACTCTAAAAAGTGTTGACTTTATAGAGGTGTTAGTGGAAAGAAGTAATTAAATGTTATTGAAAATTGGAAAGGGGTCTTATAAATAGGACCAAAATAAAAACCCCAAAAGGGTCTTATAAATAGGACCGGAGGGAGTACATCGATTTCTTACTCAGTTGCATGAGTACTGGTAACGGTACTCGGTACGGGTACGGGGTACGGTAATTTCTAAAAAACTAGGGTACGAGTACGTTTATATATATATATATAATAATAATAATAATAATAATTTATTTTATTAATATAATTATATTTAAATTTAAAAAAATGGAAAAAATAAAATCACTAAGGTAAAAATTAAGTTAAAAGTAATAATGAACACTTAAAAATTATTTTGATGTAAAAAAAACCATTAAGTTCAAATTAATAATAAACACTTAAAAATTAAAGATTTTCTAAATAGAATTAACTTACTAGTTACTAACAACATTACCATATTTAAAGAACTAGCTTATTCAATCAGTCAAATAAAGATGCAGCAAATTAGTATTATACTATGAAAAAATAAACTGATGATACTATGAAAAAAAAGAACAAGCTTACGAAATCAATGTGATACTATGAAAAAAAAAACTGAAAAATTACAAGATGCAGCAAATCTCATTAGATGCAGCAAATGAAATCCTAACTTTCCAAGATGCAGCAAATCTCATTAGAAAAATAAGTAACAGAGTAGAAGTATTTTATCTCTGTACCATGAGTATGACGAGTTCGAGCAGCACGACAACGGCAGCGAGCAGCACGACGAGCGAACGACAACTGACAGCAGAGATAGAGAGAGGAGGTAGAGAGGGTTTGCTTCAAAACTCAACCCTATGATAAGATTAAGATGTCTAAGGCTGAGAATTAAAAAAAAAAAAAAAATTCAATTTTAGTGGTGTTGTGCCGTATCCAATTGGTGGGTACCGTACCCACCGCGTACCCCGGCGTATCCAAATATGTACCCAAGTTTTTTTTTTCGGGTACGGGTACGTACCCAAGCCATACCCGTACCCAAAAAGCACCCGGTACATGTACAGCTCCTACAACAATGTACCCATGCTTCAGAAATTTCTTAACAAGTACTACTATTATTCTAAGACATGCTCCTTTCGGTCTCATTTCTAAGCAAAAATAACTAATTCAAACTTATTAAGAAAATTAGTTGAGTGTACTTAATTTTTTCAAATACATAAAAAAATAGACTATTTTGATAAATTTACATTGAAAATGAAACAAAAATTAAATGACTTAACCACGTTATGAAAATATTTTAAGAATAATTGTATTAAAAGTAGAAAGTTAGTTAAATTTTACTTATATTTGTGAATTGTCTTTTTTTATTATAAATGAGACTTTTTTTATTATAAATGAAACCAGGATGGAGTACATTAGAAAAAACCCATAAGACAATACAGAACTAAAGAACAGAGAAGACAAAAACTACTATATAATATCTTCACCAAAAACACCTACTATATGATATAAATAATAAATATCTAAACTGGGCTTTTATTCCCACAATGTACTTAACAAATTGTGACACAAGTTGCTAAATAGTGGTCCATGCTACGGTGTTGGAAATCTAAATCCAACCAACCTTGCAAGTTTCAAGTAACAAGGGAAAAGCCCTACACCACAAAAAATAATTAAGGTAAACACCTACCTATGTACTGAACATAGTTTGATACGTACTTAAGAATATGACCATAAGTTTTGATAATCGAAGAATAAGAGCATCTTCTTACAACATTTTTAAGTTACAACAATATTTTTCAATAGTCTCTCCTATAGGAAGGAGCTACTATCATTATTGCTGGGCTGAAAGAGTATTAGTAGCAGTAACTGCACAGAAGTTAGCACCATTGTATTCTGCAGTGGCACACTCCTCAGATTTCTTGGCAAGGTTATATGGTGCTGCATTCATCACCCTGCAAGAACACATAATGACCTCATATTAATAACAGA
Organism: Crotalaria pallida; assembly: GCA_037953625.1. Lineage (NCBI taxonomy): Eukaryota > Viridiplantae > Streptophyta > Magnoliopsida > Fabales > Fabaceae > Crotalaria > Crotalaria pallida. Next base: position 98,656,927 of record CM075655.1, read on the forward strand.
ACAGTCTTATATTTTAAGTGTGTGCCAAGGCTAAGAAAACCGAGTCCCTCCGACATCTTAAACCGTAAGTTTAAGGGGTTTTTCTAATGTGTGCCATAGGGTACATGTTAAGTAACTCATTGGATAAGTCTGCATTGAATACCGACCCAAGTTAACATGTGCCCCAAGGCACACATTATAAAAACCCAGTTAATACTCCCTCCGTTTCATATGTTCATAGGGTTTTTGTCCTATGTTTCATATGTATTGTTCTTTTACAAAACCCAATACATAATTAATGTTATTTTTCCCAGCATACCTCTATTCATTACACTATCTTTTTCACTTCCATTATCTTTCTCTCTCTTCAATAATATTATATAGGGGGCATTATAGTCGAAATACACTAAATTCTTACATCATTTAACCATTCCTTAACTCGTGTATAACCTTAAAACACACTACATATGAAACGGAGGGAGTATAAACAAAGAACCTTTTTAAGGTTATGTTTGCAAGTTTTATGGAGAATGGAATGGGATAGAATGAGAAGATGTGAGATGAGATAAACACAAGTAGCCCTGACAACAAAATCAGTGAACCAAACAATTAGAAAGGGGAATTCAGTGAAGACCTTCAGCGGTTTTAACTTTTAACAGTCCAAGGATGATAACCATGTTTTCCTTTTGTTGAGAAATAGAAATCATGTATCAAATTATTCCACCCCTTCCCCCAATAAATAAATGGGTCTTGCTAACAAGAGCCCTAAGGGCACTTGTTAAGGACACTAAAAGTGGAAAAAATTCATAAGTTAAAGTCATTTATTCTCTCAAGAATCCAAAAAAATGCATTTTCCCATAACTTTTAACCACGTTTAATTTATTAACAAGTGCCCTAAGGGCACTCTAGCATTTTCTTAAATTAAATAATGTTTCAGTGCTAACCTTTCCTTGCGCTTTTCCAAAAAGCGAGCCAAAGATGCTTTGCGAGCCTGTGGCACAGCTGCATAAAAGATGGCTCATAAAAATCATTAAATGGAAACATTTGCAATGATCAAACACATTGATAACTCTAGGGTTCAGATGGATCTATCCCTTGTTAAAATGAAACTGGAGGACAAATATCCCCAAACAAGAGATCAAGAAACAAAACAATGTAGAACTAAAGAAACACCGTATACCACAAAAGCATGAGAAACGATATCTGACATACCTGATGTTAACATAGCGGTTGCATTGACTGCTTTTGGAGGCTCCACATTGCTGACAGGAGTGGTGGAAGGTCCAGTTGTTTTAGCTGCCAGAAATTCATCAGTGCTCGTTGAGCCACTCCCTGACTGTGAAGCACTATGCGATGAAACAGATATAGGACTTGAACGACCGGAGCTTGGTGCTGCACTTGCAGGTTGACTCACAGGCACACAGTCACCAACTGTCAACTTTGAGCCAGGTGCCTGAACTTTTGGCTGTGCCATGTTCAAAGCAGAAGAAATGCCATTGCCAGCCAACAACATGATTGCTTGTGCCTGAAGAAAAAACAGGCAGAGTTAAGCTTTATCAAGGCACGGGCAACAAGGAATACAATGTATATGCTCCAAATTTTCATTTATGTTTATTTGCTGAGTAACAGACAGTTTAGTCCTCCAAAGATAATAGTGTAACTAGTTATATCCTCCATGTTTTGTGTAATCCTTGAAAGATTTAAAACAATATTAAATTGAAGGACTTAATTGGTGACTTGAGTTCCAAGAATGACCGACGTGGTGATGTCTAAATCTTTCTAAGACATAACTGGTAACAATATTATCTTTTGAGAACTAAATTGACGGCTTACTAATTTATTATGAAGATAGAGAATGTGATAAACAGAAAAACGTACCTTCTCGGCAGAGATATCATCAAAGACATTGACAGTACCAGCATAGAATATGGTAAGTTGAGCAGGAGGTGCAGATGGTTTCACGTTGCTACTTAAAAATAACATAAATTAAAGAAATAAAATAAAAACAAGTATTTGTATTGTACACATAACAGTTCGATCATAAAGTCAAAATTACCATGATTCAGCCACTGCAGCAACAGCACCAATAGCTGGAAGAACTGAATGAGGCGCTGTAACAGGTATTCCCCCAAATGGCGGCTGCTTCACAGTAACACCATTCATATTCTGACCAGCAGTAGCAAAGTGATTCTTCAAGAATGGGTTCCCTGTGGAAACTGAAATTGCTTGATTGGAAACTGAAAACATCTTCATATCATGAGGACGATTCACAGAATTCACATCATGTTGTACAGGATTCGGATTCAGGGAAAAATGAAAGCCACCTTGTCCATCATGGTTGAAAGATTTCTAAATAGTAAGAACAAACAATCAATGGAATGAAAGGTAAAAAGACATCATCTGACACTTATCGAACGTAAGATCTCGTGGAAGAAGTCCAATTATCAGAGGGGACATTGGAACTTAGAAGCTGGAACGACAGACTTGAGATCTTGCAAGACAACCTAAAGTTTGGTTCAGAACTTCAGATCCAAAGGTGAAGCTCATATACCAGAAAAGAAAGTTGTCTTCTTAAACTTCAGAGTTGACTTAAAATTAGAATACCAATAAGAACATATCGGAGTTATCAGAACTGTTAAATGTGCATAAGCATGTTATACTTATTTCACTTTAATCTAAAGCCTAAATAAGACTAAAAACTTTTCAATTTTGATCAGACGCGGAGAAACTGAGAGAAATAGTAGTAATAGTATCATACCTGGGGTTCACCAGCAGAGTGTTTTTTAGTCTTATCATCTTGATAAGCCTTGAAAGACATAAAATGTGGAACAGCAGAGACTTTGTTGGAGAAGAGCCATTGTGCAGCCGAACTCTTCGTGAAGCCTACACAACATACACACAAGACACAAGTGACCATCAACATATGCTAGAAGAATTTCATACAAGAGTTAATTGCTCACTAAACTTTAAAGGATAAAATAGAGAGGAAGAGCACAAAGGATAGGAGAGCGAAAGTTTCAGAACTATTATTCACTAGGAAACATAAGGTTGTGGAATACATATACTACACGATAAGGAAACGTTGATATGGAAAAAACTTAAAAAATACTAATTGAAAGATATATAACGAATAAATGAAAAGTATCTAAACAGTATTTTAGTATCTGATACGAATACGATACATATGGGACATGGGTATAGTAATAGTTTTGAAGTATCCATGCTACTGCTACATAGATTATTCAATATCTATATACCTGAACTATTCGACATCTGCCTAACTGTATGACTTCAGAAGCTTACTCAAATAACCAAAATTGGTAAGAATTTTACAATAATTCTTCCTCAAATTGAAAATTTAAAACACACACACAACCCTTTCCTTCACAAGAAAACATAACCACTTTAAATATCTAAACAAGAGAAAGTTCCATTACTAAAACCTAACACAAAAGTTCTCCCTTAATAAATGAGAGATTTTTGTATACTATAGTCTACTAGTATATGACTATTAGACTGAATCCAACTTACATAACTCTACAAAAGCCGCTGGATTGAATTTAAAATACTACTAATTAACAAATTTCAGATTAAATTCAAGCCTTTGAGAGTATTTATCTAGAGTCTAGAGTATATTAGAATTTCTCAAAATAAATAGGCTACAAAAGAAGAAAAGTTGTGCAATCCAGATTTTTTTTTCAAACAAAAAAATTTTTTTTTTTTGTTACACAGCCAGAGGAAACAACAAATCCATTCATGTTAACCAACCAAATCTAAAGAACATGGAGAAAAATTAATTTTCCAGCTCAAATAAATCTGCATGCAATCTAAAAGGGTATAATTGAACTCTGAAAAAAGAAACAAAAGGAGAACAAAATTATCAACTTTTAACTCAAAGACTCAAAATTTGCACAATAAAATGAAGGAGATGAAAAATATAAACATGCCTGAATCATCGTTGATCTCTTCCTTGACCACAGCAAGTGGTTCTTTTGAGCTAAGACCCATGAAATCTCTCTCCATTTCAGAGCCAAAAAAAAAAATCTGACAGAAATCACAATCTAATGAAAACCCCCAACAACCAAAAATATTGTTCCTTTCACAAAAACATTAACTTTGGTTGGGGTCAGAGAAGCAAAGAAGACCAAAGGAAAAAGGTTCAAACTATAGAAGAAAAAAAGCAGAGAGAGAGAGAGAGAGAGATGAAGAAAGTGAGAATGTTTAATGCAACACAAGTTTCATGAGATCTTAACCGTTAAATTTTATTTTTTATTATTTTAAAGATAAGAGTAAGAAAAAAGTAAGAGGAGGAATTATCAAAGGTTGTTGGTTACCGGCAACCGGTTGGATTAGGAGATGGTCCGGTAAAGGAGCACGTGGGTAATCCTTTTCAATTGATTTTTTAAAACTACTATATGTCTCTTTCACTGACTCAACCCTGACCCTACTACATTGATTCCAACGATAAAAAGAGAATTACTTTTCAGCTCCCACCTATTTTTTTTGAACCCCATTTTCTTCCGTCTTTTGAGAGGCGGAAGTGTAAAATTAATGGCTTTTCCGCCTTCCATAAGGCAGGAAACAAAAAAATTACACTTCCGCCTCTCAAGAGGCGAAAAAAAATGGGGTTCAAGAAAAATGGGTAGGGGCTGAAAAGTAACTCTCTAAAATAATATCTCTTCAGTCTAGAAAATTTTTAAATATTTTGTATTTTAAAAAATAGAGTACATTGATATTTTTTATTTAACCTTTGTTCATTAATACGAAACAATACATTTCTCAAGTTTTCAATGTAAGTTTAAAGAACAAAATTGTATGTTAAAATATCTTTTTAAAATTTCAAGAAATATAAGTACTCTTATTTATCTATTTGATATTGTTAAGTATGACCTATAAATAAGATCACAGAGAATATTTGATTTAAATAAGTTATTGATTCATGAAAATAGACACATATTTGGTTTTATTTCCAGATTTATTTTTTGGGTTCTTGAAAATATATGAATTTTGGATCCAATTCTTATCATTAACAAAAATTTGTTGGTCGCTGTTATGGTTAACAGAATATCACGTCATCAATGTTGTATAGATTCACATCATTTTAAAAAAATCATCTAAAAGAAAAACTTTAATTAAATTTTTATCATTGGAATTACAATCATATTTAGTTTTAGTCCATGAATCTTTTTTATTTTAATCCCTAGAAATACATAAATTTTGGTTTTAGTACCAGGAATTATTTTCTAAGCATGATTGCTGCCCGTCTATGACAATGCCTTCAGCATCTATCCCAAATTCCGTCTAACTTGACAATTTTTTATTATTGGTTTTAAACATACAATAAATTTTTTCTAAACACACCTTTTTAAGATTCATTAAAAAAAATTATTGGAAACATGATCATAACACTTTTAATTTAAGAATACAACACTTTTTTTTTCTGCCAAATTAATTGTTTTGATTCTTCGAGTGTGTCATAAAAACTACTTAGCATTATCATTTTGTTTTTTGTTTCTTAAGTATTTTTCTTTGTTTTTACCATTAAGTTGAGGTTAAGTATGTAAAAAATGTTAAGTTTCATAAAGAAGTAAAGCATTGAAAGAATAAAAAAAAATTAAAATTTAGTTTTTCAACAAAAATGATCAATTTTAATTTTTATCCTTAATTCTAAGGACTAAGTTTCATATATAAAAAAATCTTAAAATTTATTTTTAAAAAAATCAAAAGTTAAGAAGATTCCATTGTAAATTTTTTTGTCTTATTTAAATCTCTCTCCATTAAACAAGCTCCTTTGGTGAACTTACACATGATTAGGGTTTCCTTTTGCTCCTCTGCGTCTTTCTTTTTTGTCTCTCTTTGTTTTTGCATTTATGCACAATTCTTAGTGTCTTGAGTTTTGTATTTCTGCTCTCAAGTTATCTCATGTATGTGTGTGTGTGTCTATATATATATATACTGGTTGAACCGGAACCAGTTTTACCAGTTTAATTTGGATCAACTCGTTTTAGCTTACTGCTTCTTACTTATTTTGGATTCAACCAGGTTTGTTATTATGGCAGTGGTCAGAACGGAGGACGTGGTTTTGGTGGTTAACGAAGTTGCATTAGTCGTCGGGTGGTGGTGAACAGTGGACATGGTGGTGGATGTTGGGGACAAAATGGTTACGGTAGGGTTTAGGTTAAAGTTAATTATTCCCAATGGTGACAGTGGTTAGAGTTTAATTTGTGAAAGTAATCATGTTATTATGAATTTAATTTGGGCAGAGATATTATACTTATGATTTAGGGTGCAAATATATATATATATATATATATATATATATATATATATGTACACACACCAAGAAACAACAAATATTAAAAAATTAATATTTATTTCATTAAAATGCATACCTAGCGACGGATTTGCGAGGAAAATATTCCATCGCAAACAATTTGACAGCATAAAGGAATTTGTGGCGACAGATTTGCGAGAGAAACATGCCCTCGCAAACTTTATCGTTTTACAAATGTATTCGTAGCGACAGCTTTGCGAGGAAAATATGCCCTCGCAAACGATTTGATAGTATAAAGGAATTTGTGGCGACGGATTTGTGAGAGAAATATGCCCTCACAAACTTCATTGTTTTAAAAATGTGTTCATAGCGACGACTTTGCGAGGAAACTATTCCCTCGCCAACAATCTGGAAGTTTAAAGGAATTCGTGGCGACCAGCTTGCGATGGAAACATGCCCTCGCAAACTACCTAGCGACGGATTTGCGAGGAAAATGTCCCTCGCCAAAATTGCTTAAAATAATCTCTCGCTAATTTGTCACAAATCCGTCGCAAATGTTTTTTAAAGGAATTCGTGGCGACCGGCTTGCGACGGAAACATGCCCTCGTAAACTATCTAGCGACGGATTTGCGAGAAAAATATCCCTCGCCAAAATTGCTTAAAATAATCTCTCGCTAATTGGTCTCAATTCCCTCGCAAATGTTTTTTTAAAGGAATTCGTGCGACCGGCTTGCGACGGAAACATGCCCTCGCAAACTATCTAGTGACGGATTTGCGAGGAAAATGTCCCTCGCCAAAATAGCTTAAAATAATCTCTCGCTAATTTGTCGCAATTCTGTCGCAAATGTTGTTTAAAGGAATTCGTGCGACCGGCTTGCAAGGGAAACATGCCCTCGCAAACTACCTAGCGACGGATTTGCGAGGAAAATGTCCCTCGCCAAAATTGCTTAAAATAATCTCTCGCTAATTTGTCGCAAAATGATTTCTCATCTATTTTTTCCGAACGTTCATCTTTTTGCGAGGGAATTCGCTTTTACTCGCTAAACCCTCGCATGTCCCTCGCTAATTAGCGACCGATTAGCGACGGAAATTTGCCCTCGCCAAAATCCGTCGCTATTTTGGTTTTTTCTTGTAGTGTTTATAAAAACATATATTCTAATTTACAATGACAATTAATCACTTCTTTTGTTCCTAAATATAATATCATCTTCAAAAAATTTATGTCCATAAAAAAAACTAATTTTTGAATTTAAATTAGAAACTTTTGTTACATTATTTAAAAAATTACATGCATATCAATGATTGGGACACAGGAATGCAATAGATATCACTAATTGAATTTTGTCAATTACACTTCTCAATGCATAGGAAAATAATGTATGAATAAATTTATCAAAAGAGTTTTACATATAGGGACTAAGATTATATTTATGAAATAAATTCCTTTGTCATATTAATCTTATATTTAGAGACAGAGGTAATATTTATTTTTATAAGCACCCATATTTACAATTGAGTATATGCTTTTTAGAATTTCAATAATAATTAATGAAGCAGCTTTGAAAAGTGTATCAAATAATAATATTTTTAATATGGAAAATGCTAAGAGGGGACTTAAGAAGTTAAAAGTAGTAGAAAGCTTTCGGAAAATATAGTTTTTGATGTTTCCGGGAGAAGAATAAATAGGAACTTGTAATTTTTTTCCTATTATGGGAACCTTAACAAGTGCAATAAGGGCACTTGTTAGCAAGACTCTTTCAATATTACTAATAATATTACTCCTTACGTCCTTATATGTAAAACTCTTTTGGTATATTTCATGTCAATTAATAAAGTTAGTTAATCTTAGTTAATGATATTGGAAATATGAACATTTGATATATTTTTTTCAAAACTACTCCTATAAATATTATCGAGAATTTAAAAAGGGTTAAGTGAACAAAGATATTTGTGAAAAAAATAATTAATTATTATTAAAAATTGAAATAAAGACAAAATAAATTTTTTAAGAAAATCTTATATTTAAAGACAGACGGAGTAACTAATTTCTTTTATGAATTTATTTTTTCAAAAAAATCTTGTATTAAAAGATAAAAAAAATACTCCCTTTGTCTCATTATCTTGGTAAAAGTCAAACAAATAAATGAAAATAAGAGAGTATCTGTTTAATACTTCCTTCGGTCCTATTTATAAGACCCTTTTGTGGTTTTTCTTTTGGTCCTATTTATAAGACCCCTTTTTTAATTTTCAATAGCATTTAAATACTTCTTTCCACAAACACCCCTATAAAGTCAACAACACTTTTTAGAGTTCTAATAATAATTATAGGGGTATTTTTGAAAAAGTATATCAAATTTTCACATTTCCATTGTCACTAATAAATTTATTCACTTTCCTTTGTGAGGGTGAAAAACTCCAAAAGGTCTTATAAATATGACCGGAGGGAGTACTATAATGCTATGTTTCACTCGTTAATTATAAATTGATATTACACAAATTTTCATATCATTACAATTAATACGCATTGTAATATTGTCTCAAAAAATATTTAAATGTATTTTCCTTACTTATTTATCAACCACTAATATAATATACAATTTTTAAGATTTTCATTTACTTTTTTTTACTTTATTATAAGACAAATTTTTTTTTTGCATTTTTTACCAAGATAATGAAACAGAGAGAGTAGTACTTTCTGCAATCTCAAATATAAGAAAAAAATTAACTTCACATTTATTAAAAAAAATTATATGAATGCATTTAATTTTTTTGAACTCATAAAAAATAGATTATTTTAGGAAATATGCATTAAGAATGAAATAAAAATTAAATGATATAACCATATTATTGATATTATATTATAAAAATGATTATATTAACCAGTGAAGGCTAGCACAAATGGTAAGAAATCTGTTGCTATTTAAGTAAGTGGTTAAAGGTTCGGCTTTTTTGAATATAAGAGGTCTTGCTGAGAGACTAGCTCTAGAAAGAATTAGATAATATTGAAATAATTAGTTATTAAGTTGCGCAAGTAAATATTTTGAAAAACAAAAAAAATGATTAGATTAAAAATAGAAAATTAGATAAATTTCCTTTATATTTTATATTTAGGACAAGACGGAATATTTTTTCCTTCTTCTTGTTTTTCGATACCTACTTGTCGGTGATTGACAGCCATAGCCCATAGGCGTACTTCCACTCCACCTGGTAAATACTAATCACGTGTGCATAATTCGTCAAGACTTTGCCTCATGAATCTGTGTGCGGGGACCATGGGCCCAGCGAGAGAAGAAATTACTCCACTCTTCAATTCAACTTTAGATTTGTTCATGTTCGTGTAATGTACTCAACGTTTTTATACTACTCCTGCTGGTCCTGAAAGACATATTTAACCATATCACATAGACCAGTAGTTAGGTTTCTTAAAACTTTAAAAATACTTCAACATTACAATCTTACCCTTTTAACTTGCATTGAGAATTTCGCAGTGTATTACTTCACATTAATGGGCATAGGGCAAATAAGAGAAAATAGCAATAAATGTCTCCTAGAAAAATACAAAGTGACTTATAAATAGGATCAAAGAATCTCAGAATGTGACTTATAAATAAGACCGGAGGAAGTAATAAATTGTCATTTTAGTCTCTTTAATTTGTATTAGATTTTCATTTTAATTCTTAGAATTAACCAAATTGCTTTTAGATTTTTTGACTTTGTAAAATGTTTTTCACGTTATTTCCTAACTCTAACATCCATCAAAAAACATTAACGAAAAAAGACGTGTCAATGGAGTAGGTGAAAAATGATAATGTTATAACAAAGACAAAGTGCATAATTGTAGATGTGCATACAGCAATCAAAGAAATAGTTTTCAAGTCAAGATATTCAATAACACACACAATTGTTATAGGATAAGGATTGACAAGCTCCTTAAGCATCCTTATATGAAGTGTCCTAAGGCTAAGAATTACTCAAACCAACTTGAAATATAAGCATAAAAAAACACATTTCATTTGGTTTAAAATATAAGTAGAAGTAACTAATCTTTTTAAATTTTGTTTCATTCACAATGCTACATTCTTGAAATATACCTAGAAAATTGTTGTTTCATTTAAAATTTTGTTTCATTCCCAATACTACTTTTTTAAAGTAACTCTAATTTGGGATTCATTTGGATGACACTAAGATATTTAGATCAATGGTCAAGGCTAGGAAGTGAAAGTCCCTTGACAAATGTTAGAATCGGAGACTAACGAAAAAGACATTTTACAAAGTCGAGGATCTAAAAGCAATTTCGTTAATTCTAGAAACTAAAATGAAAATCCAATGCAAATTGAGAAACTAAAATGATAATTACTCATTTTTATACGCTTACAACTTGCAATGACTCTTTATTAAGAGTGGTTCTATTTGAACATCAATTTCTAACATCCACATCGTGTTTCTATACTGTTTTGTCTTTTACTTATTTTCTTCTAAAGCTTTCAATGTTTTTCTATATACATTTAATATTAATTTATGGTCTTAAATAACACCAGTTTCTACGTCTAAAATATCAGGGTTTTCAACTTTACCAATAAATTTTTATATTTTTCTTTTTATTATTGGTTTCCAATATGGTATATCTTCTATGCACAGAGCATTTTGAATAATTTCGGCTAATCTTATGCAAGTTGTTTGGCTAATATTCATCTTCTAAATCTTCTTCATTATAAATATCCGAGAAATTAATTTCAATTTTTTTTGTTGTATATGACTTCCTTTTTTATCTTGTCTTTTATTTTTAATAATTTTCTCTATTTTTTTTTTCTTTTATTTCTTGTGGTAGGTTTGTATAGAGCAGTGGTTTTATCTTTTCAATTTCAAACCTTGTGGATATTTCTCTTAGTTGATTTAAAATTTCTTTCATTTTTCCTTTTGTTTCACTTATTAATTCTGTCATTTCTGTTATATCATTTCTTAATTCATGCAATTCTTCCATAATTTATCCTCTTGCTCTTGCCTTAAGTTGTTCTCTAATTTTTGTAATTTCTTCTTTACATTTGTCCATGTCTTTACGTATATATATCCTCTGAACTGTGGAGCTTCAATATAATTTATACTAAGTGATTTTAAAATCATTCTTTCTGTGAAAATTTGTCTTTTCAAATCTCAAGTAACTTTAACCATTTTATTTTTCGTTACTAAAATAATTATTATTTTTATTTTTAAGAACCTAAGGATTAAACCTTCAGCTCTGAACCTAAGTGAATTGTCCTAGTGAAAACTGACTGGGCGCTTAGGGACTTTAAGGTCAAAGGCTCGAATCCCAGTGAGTCAACAATTCCTGGAGAGGATCATACCGCACAGTTCGCGGATCCGAGGTGGATTAGTTGGGCCACAAAAAATGTGAAACCCAGACACCACCTAGTTTCGACCAAAAAAACCTTTAGCTCTAATACCAATTTTTTCAGGGCCCGCAACAACAAATTTAAGCAATAATGTTTGATATGCATCTCATATTTTTCCCTAATCTTATTTATAAAATTCTAAAATAAATGATTCTTTCCACTATCTCATTGAGATTATAATTTTCAGTTATTATTTTAAAATTAGTGATTTCTTCTTCTTAAAGTCTTTTTTGTTTAACTAAATATCTAAATCTTTATATATGAAATGAGCGCTCTCCTTGAACCTCGGAGCAAACCTTCGACAGAGGAAGAAGATCAAAAGGCTAGAAGTACTAAAAGAGTCAAGGTGGTCAATGGGGTTGAAATGGCTTGTGAGGATGAATGTATGGACGAACCTGTGACTGACTTGGTTAGTAATGATAAGGAGGGGGCTGTCTCTCCTGTCCATGGTAATACCAAAGCATCTTACCTTGAAAAAGCCATGCACGTGCATGGTTACAAACCAGATGACTCTGAAATCATTCAGATGGTTACAGAAGAACTGTGTGTGGATTTAGAGAAGGACCTGGACATGGAAGGGGGTGACAAAGAGGAGATTGTTAAGCCTACGGTGGAAGTTTCTTTGGAAGAGTATGAGCAGTGGTGTAGACCATGGAAGCTTACTCTCATTGTGAATGTACTGGGAAGGAAGGTGATCTACTCCTATATGGTTTCAAAACTTCATTCTCTTTGGGTAAAAAGACGACCTATAAATGTCATGGATATCAGTGAAGGTTTCTTTTTGGTCCGGTTTGAGGATGAAGAGGATTATAGGCATGCCTTGTTTGAGGGCCCTTGGACGTATGCAGGTCATTGTATTCAAGTCCAGCGGTGGCGTCCTTTCTTTAACTCGGTGGAGAATGAGGTTCGGAAAATAGCCACATGGATCAGAATACCTAATCTGCCTATTGAGCTGCTCAATAAAAAGTTTCTATGGAGAACGGGGAGTAAGTTGGGAACAATGTTGAAGATAGATGAGCATACGTCTATACACTCCAGAGCAAAGTTTGCTCGTATTTGTGTAGAATTGGATCTCCGGCGGAAACTTAAACCTTCCATACTTGCCCTTGGACGTGAATTCAAGCTTGAATATGAGGGCCTCCAACTCATTTGCTTCCATTGTGGTAAGTATGGACACAAAAAATCTCCTGTCCTGAATCGGTGGTTATTGAGACTACGGTGGGGGGTGGAGAACCTCTGGTGGTGGAGGAGCAGGCTGCGGTGGCAGCGGGAATGGAGGTGAGGGACAATAGAACTCAAGATTCTGGTAGCCCGCTAATTGCGGATGCAGTTAAGGAGGGTATGCAAAAGTCAACTAGTGGTGCTACTAAGAAGGAAACAAATGATAAGGAGGAGTATGGCCCGTGGATGATTGTGCAAAAGTCACGCAGAAGGAGGCCGAATAATTCGAAGAATGGGGTGGTCATAAGGTTAAGGTTATCCAAGTCAAAGGGAAAAGTAGTGGGGTCCAGCCAAATTTCCTGGGGAGGAATGTTAATGGGCCCAACAGGAGCCAAAAGGGCCCAAATTATCAATCACGTGATGCAAAGGCCAAGCAAATTAAAAAAAGCTCTGGTAACAAGGACCCACGTAGTGTTATCACTAAGGAGAACATTAAGGGGAATACCCCCATGCAAGTTGATACGGTGATGCAGGCTGGGAGTTCTTCGGATGTGGCAATACTGACTCCGGAAGAGAAGGAGAAGAAGAAAAAGTTTGAACAGCTATGCCTAGACATCATGCGGAAAAAACAAGAGGAGAGTTGGAATCAGTTTAAAGAAGGGAAGTATGATGATGACCTTCTAGGAGCAGTAGGTGTCTATAACTCGATAATGGAGAAAGAGTTCTTGAAGAAATATGCAGCGAGGTTTAAGAATGACAGTGGGGATAGCGGGGGTGATACTTCTATGAATGATAGCTCCGTTGTGGTGGGCATGAAGAATGTGGTTCCGGATGTTAGGGCTATGGGCCCTACTGATTGTTAGCCCTGCTGTGTTAGGGTCTTTCCTCCTCTATGTGGTGTCCAATGAATGCGTTTGTTTGGAACTGTAGAGGTGCTGGAGGTAAGTGTTTTCCAGGTCTCATCCTGGATTGTAAGCGTATGTACAGTATTGACATGTTAGTTATTGTGGAACCTCGTATAAGTGGTGTGAGAGCTGATGGGGTGGTTGCTAAACTTGGGTTTGACACGAGTTTCCGTGTGGATGCCATTGGCTTCTCTGGTGGAATTTGGTGCCTTTGGAACTCTTGCTCTTTAACTGTTGAGGTTGTTACGTTCTCCCAATACATGGTCCACATGAAATGCTCGAATGGTGGGGGTGTTCCATGGATGTTCACAGCAATTTATGCCAGCCCTAATGTGAATCTTCGTGACATCTTGTGGGAGGAGTTGCGGGGCATGCATATTAGCAGTAATGTGCCTTGGATGTTAGCGAGCGATTTTAACCAAGTTCTTTATTCGCATGAGAAGACAGGAGGAGCTAGTGTGGATTTTGTGGCATGCTCGAAATTTCATATGTGTTTAGATGATTGTGGTTTGTCGGACTTAGGTAGTAAGGGTTCTTCACTTGGTTGCGGGGTGATCTTCTTGAAAGGCTTGACCGTGCTGTGGCAAACATTGAATGGAGGGAATGCTTTCCTAATTTTTCTGTTGTTAACATCCCTCTCCCTAGCTCGGACCATGCGGCTCTCTGGATTCGGCTTGACTGCTTGGCTAGGAGTAGGGGCAAGAATTTCAAGTTTCTAGCCCCCTGGTTGGATCATCCTGATTTTCCAGTCCAGGTTCGAAATCTTTGGCGCGATTCAGGTGGTTGGAAGGAGAATATTGACAGGTTTTCTGAGAAGATAGCCATTTGGAATCGTGAAGTTTTTGGTAACATTTTTGCTAGAAAGAGAAGAATCTTACTTCGGCTGGATGGTATCCAAAGAAGTTTTGATCATGCGGTTAATCCCTATCTGCAAGATCTTAAATGTGAGCTGTGGGCGGCATATGACCTTATTCTTACTCAGGAGGAAGCTTATTGGTTTCAACAAGCAAGGTCGAAGTGGCTCCGTCTTGGTGACCGAAATACTAGATTCTTTCATAACGCTGCAGTCAGTAGAAGACGAAACCGTGTGGTGGCTTTGTTGGATGACCAGAATAATTGGGTTCATGATCCAGGTGAGATCAGCCAAATTGCTATAAATTACTTTGCTAATTTGTACTCTTTGGACTTGGGCCATTCTCCTCCTTTCAATTCTGTTATCTCCTTTCCGACGCAGCAGCAAGGGTGGGGAGCGGTGTGCTCTCTGCATGTATCTGGTGAGGAGGTTAGGAAAGCTATTTTTAGTATGGGGAATCTTAAGGCTCCGGGGAGGGATGGCCTTCATGCCCTTTTCTTTAAATCTCAATGGGAAAGCCTTAGCTCTCATGTCATTCGCTTTGTCAAGGAAGTGTTCCTGGATCCGCAGAAAATAAAGATGGTGAACTCTACTGTTATCACCCTGGTTCCTAAAATCGATCATCCCGAAAGGATCACTGAATTCCGGCCCATATCGCTGTGTAATGTCATTTACAAAACAGTGACGAAGGTTATTGTTAACAGATTGAAGCCGATGTTGAATGATGTAATATCTCCAACCCAGACAAGTTTTATTCCAGGGAGGCAGGGAATTGATAACGCCATAATTTTGAAGGAAGTGGTGCATTCGGTGAAGAACTTAAAGGGTAGGAGGGGTTTCTTTGTCATGAAGCTAGACTTAGAGAAGGCTTTTGATAGAATTCAGTGGGATTTTCTCGACGAGACCCTTCATCTCTTGGGCTTGGATCCTCCTTTCATTAATCTTATCATGAGCTGCGTGACTTCGTCCCCTATGTGTATAAATTGGCATGGGGAGCTTACTCCAGAGTTTACTCCTGCAAGAGGATTGAGACAAGGTGACCCCCTTTCACCTTATCTCTTTGTTCTTTGCATGGAAAGATTATATCATGACATTCAAGACGCGGTGGATAATGGTAGCTGGTCACCCCTTTCGATGGGAAGGAATAGGCCGAGAATATCTCAGTTGTTCTTTGCGGATGACATAATTCTTATTGCTGAGGCTTCCCCCCAACAAGCTGATGTTGTTTCTTCGGTTGTCTCAACTTTTTTTTCTGCCTCGGGTCAAAAAGTTAGCCACAGCAAGTCTACCGTGTACTTCTCTAGTAATACTCGTGATGATGTTAAGCAGGATGTAAGTAGTATTTTGGATGTGCCGATTGCGACTGATATTGGCAAGTACTTAGGTATCCCCATAATCCATGCTAGAGAAACTATTTCCTCCTACAGGTACATAGTTGAGAAAGTAAAGAAGAAGTTGTCCTCTTGGAAGATGCATGCGCTTTCCTTTGCGGGTCGTGTAACTTTGGCTCAGTCGGTAATCATGAATTTGCCCTCGTACGTGATGCAGGCCTGTGTCATCCCCATCAGTATATGTAATGAGGTGGAGAAAATCTGTCGTAGATTCATTTGGGGTGGTTCGGAGGAAAGGAAGAAGTGTCACCTTATATCGTGGGACACAATATGTAAGTCAAAAGATCAGGGAGGCCTTGGTTTTCGCCCTTTGAAGTTGGTTAATGAGGGTTATATGATGAAATTAGCGTGGGGTGTCATTGCAAAACCTGATGCTCTGTGGGTTAAGGTTCTCCGTGCTAAATACAAGGTGGATAACGTTATGAATCTGGCCCTCTCCCCCAGTGCTAGAGTCTCCTCGTTATGGAGGGGTATTGTTAACGCTTTTGTCCATACTTATAAGGGTGTTCTATGGCAGATTGAAAATGGCGGAACCGTGAAGTTTTGGAAGGATCAATGGATACCGGGGATAAAGTCGATTGTTGATGAGGTGAATACTGATATTCCTAGCTGGTGTCTTAACCACCCTGTTGTTCATTACTCGTTGAATGGTGATTGGGATTGGGATGTTCTTCGTAATATTTTACTAGGGGGAATATGTTCAAAAATAGCTGCTGTTATGCCTCCGAATGCTGAAAATGGTGATGATAGAGTGGTGTGGATGGCTGATGCTCGTGGTCAGTTTAGTTTGGGTTCAACGTTAGACATTTTGGTGGATGCTTCGACCCAAATCCCTGCTGCTGTGAGCGATTGTTTCGCTAAAGTCTAGGATTGGCAGGGGCCCCAGCGCATAAGATCTCACTTATGGAAGATGGGTCACAATCGGTTATTGACGAATGAGGAGAGATTGCGTAGAAATATGACTACTTCTGGGTTGTGTCCTCGTTGCAACAATGGGCAAGAAACTCATCTTCATTGCTTTCGGGATTGCATTGCTGTTTATCACCTTTGGGAAAAATTACTTCCTCCGAATCACAGTGCTTCTTTATGGAATTCGACCTTGCTGGAGTGGTTAGCCTTAAATTTGGATAGTAAGCGGACTGATGGAGATTGGCCAATTATTTTTGCAGTGGCGGTTTGGACAATATGGAAGAGTAGAAATGCTCTTATTTTTGAAGGGAAGAGGGACAGTACTTTGAGTCTTTGTTTTCAGATCCTGGGTTATGCAGGCCATGTTCGTGACTCCTTTGAAAGGGGAAAGCATCATTAGTACTTGAAGCATGAGGAGATGATTCAGTGGACTCATCCTCCCTTGGGTAGTTTCAAACTTAATGTGGATGGATCTGTGAGGCAAGGGTCGAATATTGCAGCTTGTGGGGGATTATTAAGAGATGTGGCGGGTGATTTTGTGCATGGTTTCTGTTGTAATATTGGCATTGCCTCCTCTGTAAAAGCTGAGCTTTGGGGATTGCTGTGTGGAGTTCGAATGGCTAGAAATTTGAATATAACTAATCTTTGCATTGAGATGGATTCTCAGGTCTGTGTTAAGTTAGTGATGGGTCATTGCTCCCCCTCACATCACTGTTACATGTTGGTGACTGAGATCAGAAAGCTTTTGTCTGACATGAATTTCTCTATATCCCATATTTTTAGAGAAGCGAACAGGTGTGCGGATGCCCTAGCAAATTTTGGCCATGGTGGGGACTTTAATTGTACCTTTTTTGATTCTGCCCCTAGCTTTATTGTTAATTTTCTTAGAGAAGATGCTTATGGCATCGCTTTTCCTAGGATGATCATGTAATTGTTTTGGTTTTGGGCTTTTAGCCCCGTTAGTAATAAAAAAAAATATCTAAATCTTTCCATTATGTTATTGAGGTAGGATTCTTAATAAAATATTTAGAGATCTTGTCTTTTAATAGATTAATTTCATCATTTAATATTTGATATAGATAATCTAATTTATCTAATTGTTCTTCATGAAAATAATTATTTTATAGAGATTCGAATAAAACTATAATTCTTCTCAATCCATACATATAATTTGTTTGAATTTTTATCTCTTTTAGCACCCATGTTTTATATTTTAATTGATCTTGTAATTGGCTAATATTTATATAAGGAATTCCACGCATTTATCCTATTATGAAAGAAATCCTTTTTACTTTTTCAGCTAATCTATTAATCTCTTCTTCATAATCTTTTTCTTTACTTAAAGGAGGTCTTGGTACTAAATTTGTTTTTTACCCATACATCTGGTAATTCTATAATTTTGTCCCATATATCTTGAAGGGTTTCTCAAAATCTAAAAATAATTCTAGAATATTAATATATTCATTATTTCTAAATTCTATTGAATGATGAGAATTAGTTAGTGCATAACTAATACAATATGTAAGACTGCAAATTTTTCTCCTTTCTACATTAGATTTTTTCTTTCAAAATTATGATAAAAATTTGGGGACAAGTCAAGATTTTTGGTGTTTAAGGGAACTCCTATGTTGGGATATGCAGTGAATATCAACTTAGTATATGTTAAGTTTCCTTCGACCATAGCTATGATTAGTCTTTAACATTTTGAATTATACTATCCATCGGAGCATTTTTTAAGGGGATGTTGATTCCTTCTTCAAAAGTGCTCTTGATCAAGATCTGGATATTTCCTATATGGACATATTTTATATTAGATTTTTCTTCATATTTGATTGCTTGTATTTTTTCTCTTAAATCTTTTATTTTTAGTAATTTTATGTTGTTTTTCCATCTGAATCAAAATATCAATCAGAGTTTCACAAAATATTT
Source organism: Crotalaria pallida (assembly GCA_037953625.1). Classification (NCBI taxonomy): domain Eukaryota; kingdom Viridiplantae; phylum Streptophyta; class Magnoliopsida; order Fabales; family Fabaceae; genus Crotalaria; species Crotalaria pallida. The sequence continues at coordinate 98,675,718 of CM075655.1, forward strand.
TTCCACAATAAATAATATCAAAATTCTTGTCCTTTAAATAATTTGGTTATCCCTTCTAACCTACTTTTCTTGAATTTTAGATTTTCTCCTCTGAGATTTAGTTTTTTTTTTTCTAAATTTATTATTTTCTATCAATAACCAATCAGTTGAATTGTTATTATCTTCTTCTTTCTTATAGAAATCAAAGGTTTCTTCTATAAACATATCAAATAAAGTTTTGAGTGTTCATACATGAGATTCTTTCTGATTAATCTTGGTGAAAATGGTGCACGATATGATGTCTTCTCACCGTTAATCTCTTATGTTTTTTGCAATATAGCTTCTTTGTAAGACAAAGATTTTGAAATCACAAAAATGATTTTTATTTATTTATGAATATTATATATATAGAAAAAGAGGCTCCAGAGTGTTAACTCAACCTCAGCTTGCTCAACACATGAGACTTATAGCTTGAGAGACTTAACTTATGCTAGTTTTCGCTCTGCCTCTATAATAACTAAACATGCCTATTTATAGAAGGGTGAGGGCTTAACTAATGACCCTTATGCCCTTACATTATTGGATACTAAAGTAAGTGCTTACGTCTACGTTTTTACATTATTGGGAGCTGACCTCATTGCTTACGTCACTCTTCAATAATTGTCTCATCTAATGCCAATTGCATGCCTTTTTCTTAGAGCTGGAACATATGATCTGGTGAGTCAGCAAGCATTCCACAAAGGAATTTCCTTATTTGCTCTGGATAGTCCATATTCTTTATGCAGTAAAAATCTTCTAACCATTGAAGGATATGTGTATATTCTTTTTCAGGAATTACTTCATTAAATCCTGAAGTAATTATTGTGTCTTTGGATTTAAAATTTACCTTAATAATCTTGGCGTCTTTGTAAATCTTTTCTAGATTAAGATATACGAAGAGCAGTTAATGAGCTCTACAGTAATGTTCATCTACCTCCGTGAGTTTCTAGTCTTTTGATTCATCTACTGCTGGAGAAGTTCCATTTGAAAAAGCTAATTACATGTAGGTTTTTGGCTAAACAAATATTTGATCCTCAAAGTGACAATAACAACTGAGCACCTTGATAAAAGTATTTTTGTTATGAGCTCTTCTGTCTTTCCAAATTTGTATAGCTTTTTTGATATTTTCTGGAAAGCATTCTAACTCTTTATGGTCTCCAGGAAGATATACTAATTCTACTAATCGATATTGAAATGCATGCCACAATTTTAACTTTTTGTATCTTGGAAAAATCATCATTTTTGGTCCTGTTTTTGTTTTCCAAATAGTATACCAGGGTTGACCAACATACTTTTGTTTTTGCCATCCAAAGGTCTCTTGGAATAACTCATGATAAGTATCCCAATTAGGTTTTCTTTCTTCCATTAGTTCACTTTCAGTCAAGGGAACTTTCATTTTGTTCATTTGATCTCTTGTTAATTTATCTCTTTGAATATTTTGGTTTGCGATCTTCTATATATTTTTCTAATTCTTCTTTTGCTTCTTTAAAGGAGTTGCATCTTTTGTATTTTGTGTTGAGAGGGATTTTTTCCTCGTCAATGTTTTCATGGATCCCTTTTCTGTTTCTATTGTAAATTGTTAGGATCGTGGCTCAAAATCTCGAGGGGGGGGGGGTTGAATCGAGTTTTATTAATTTATTGAGAAATCACGAATAATTAAAAAAAGTTTTTGCGTTGGAGAGATTAGAGATTGTGATGGAGAGCGATAGCGATTAATAAACAAAATAAGAGTTGCGCGGAAACGTAAATAAAAGAAATTGCAGAAATTAAAAGAGATAAGGAAGAAGAACACGCAAACCAATTTTTATATTGGTTCGGTCAATCCAGCGAGTGACCTACGTCCAGTCCCCAAGCGACCCGCTTGAGCCTTTTATATACTTGAATTGAGCCGCACCCAATTACAACCAGAGCACCCCGCACACTACTAGGAACCTCCGTTCGCTAGGGGCCTCAACAACACAGCATGGTTCCTCACCCTACGAACGTCTCACACGTTCAACTATGGGATTCACTCCTTAACCACTAAGGTTTCAATACAATATGATGTGAGTGATTACAATAGTATATTGTGTTCTTAACAACACGGATACAACAATATAGGTTCTATGATAATGAGATTAAATCACAAGAGTATTTGGCCAAGACAAATGTTTTCTTCTCAAAGATTATGTTCAATGAAAAGCTTGAAGAATGTGGAGAAGAAGAAGAAGAGAGAAACGTGAATGATCAGAGATATCAGAGTTGTTGAATGATGTAGGAGTGATTCTTTTTAATAAAAAATAAAATCTGATTTAGAAATAAAAAAGTAAAAGGAATATTTTTGAAATAAAAAACAAATCAAATTGATTTAAGAAATAAAATAAAAGATTTAAAACTTTAAATCAAAATGGAATATTTTCAAAAATAAAATCAATTTCGAATTTTGAAAGTGAATCAGAATCAATTAAGTAAAAACAAATCTGGAAATAAATAAATCAAAATGATTCTGACACGTTTTTCAATAAAACTTGAGGTAATCAATTACTTCATAAAGGTAATCGATTATCACCTTAAAAATAGAAACTTTGAAATTCATTTGAAAAAGCCAGTAATTGATTATTCATTCCAAGTAATCGATTACTTCACTCCTGTTTAGTATATGATGCAACTCATATAATCGATTACCACTAATCTAATAATCGATTATAGAGACTCTGAATTTTGTATGATGCAACATCATGTAATCAATTACTTCAAGGTAGTAATTGATTACTCTGCCTCAGGAAAATGTATGATGCAACATTGATAATCGATTACTTGATCTAGGTAATCGATTACTCTTATTAAAAAAGTAATGGATTATTCAAGTTCACCTAATCGATTATTCACACTCTGGTTTTTCTGTGATGCAACAAAAGTAATCGATTACTTTGAGAAGGTAATCGATTATCCTCTCATGCACTTGTAAAAATAGATTTTCATAACTTAGATAAAATTGTCCAGTGTTGTTTCATCATGCATTTCCACAGAAACTAAGATTAAAACTGATTTTCACTTAAAAACTTTTTTTATTCTCCTTAAACCGAAAAACTCATTTGGCCAATACACACTTGTAATAAAATTTCATTACCTTACATATTTCCTATAGGAGGCTTATACAATAATGCACTTGAAAGCTTGAGCCTTGAACTGCTTGATACTTGATGCTTGAAACTTGAAACTAGTTTGTTATCATCAAAACTCTATCATCTTCTAAAAATCTTCTAGCATTGACTCTTTACGTCCTTCAGGGCAAACATGATTTCCAACACAAATCACATAAACATGTGTTTTCTGAGCCTGAGAGGTGACTTATTTTAATTCTTTAAGAATCTGTCTTTCCTTTGATCGATCTCCTTTTTTTATTTGGACTAATTCTATCTTTTGTCTAAAAATTTGTATTTTCATTTGCAATTTCTTTACCTCCATTTGAAAATTCATGTTGTTTTGCCTCTTGCTGCATCAGATAAAGTTGATAAGCTTGCTTGGGTCCCGTCTAAGCTGGGAGAATTCAGTGTCAAATCAACTTATAATATTCTAGCTAATGTGGATACTAGCATGCATATTGGGATATGGGATATATATATGATTTGGAGATAAAATGGTCCTCAATAATTCAAGCTTTACATTTGGAAAAATGTTCATGATAGGTTACTAACAAATTTGAGGAGAAGCACTTGGGTATCAACATCATCAAATTGTTCATTTTGCGGGGATGTTCTGTAAGACTTGGGCTGACGAGGGTAGGGAGTGATTGTTGGTACAAGAGGCACGGACAAGGAGTGGTTCCTGGCTAGCTTCTAATGGAGGGGTACATGAATGAACTGACACATCTGAATGAGAAGGTGATCCTGAGACTGTGTACGAATAGGACTTCATAGTACAGAAATGTTTAAATGAATTGATTGGACTACCCCTATAAACAAGATGCATCTTCTTTTTTGTAGTCCATCACATAAGAACTCCACAGTTAAGCGTGCTTGACATGGAGTAATTATGGGATGGGTGATCTCCTGGGAAGTTTCCCCGGGAAGCGGGAGTGAGGACAAAACACGCTGAAAAGACCTGCGTTGGTATGTGGGGATAGTCGTCAATTCATTTGCCTACGAGATATGTTACAAATGGTATCAAAGAGGCTCCTCTCCCAGTACGATGTGGTTCGGGGACGAACTAGGCAGGCTGGCAAGGGCAAGGAGCGATCGTCGGTGCAAGAGGCAAGGACAATGAGCGGCTCCTGCCAGGCTTCTAAGGAAGGGGTACATGAGTGAACCGACACATTGGAATGAGAGGGCCTTCTCGGGATGTTACAAATGGTATCAAAACGACTCCTCTCTCCCAGTACGGTGCTGTTCGGGGACGAACTAGGCGGAAGTTGGTGGGCATGTAAGACCCGAGCTAGCAAGGGCAAGGAGTAATCGCCGGTGTAAAAGACATGAACAAGGAGTGACTCCCAGCAGGCTTCTAAGGGAGGGGTACATGAATGAACCGAAACATCAGAATGAAAGGGTGATCTTGAGACTGTATAGGAATGAGACTACATAGTACAGGAAGGCTTAAATGAATTGATTGAACTACCCCTATAAACAATATGCATCTTCTTTTCGGTAGCCCATCACAGAAGAACTCCATAGTTAAGCGTGCTTGACAAGGAGTAATTTTGGGACGGGTGACCTCCTGGAAAATTTCTCCGGGAAGAGTGTGAGTGAGGACAAAGCACGCTGAAAAGACTCGTGTTAATATGTGGGGATGGTCGTCAATCCATTTGCCTACCAGGAATATTACATGTTCCATAATCTAGTTTGCATGTTTTACGTTATTGTATGCATGCATCTCAGGTATGGCTTTATCTGTTCATAGCCATCGCATTCCGAAATTCTATAATGTTGATCTTTAGACTTGGATCCTTATGAACCTTATGGAAGAGCTTGGTGACGATAATTCTTTGTCATCGCAAGTTGTCTTCCTCAAGGCTTGCCAAGACTTTCGGGATTGAGGAATAAGGAAATTTTTTATCCAAATTTTGAAAGACCACCTGGTCCATTATGTTGCTTTGTGTTTTGCTAATGATATTGTTCAAGTGGTTAACAAAGATAACTTATTGTTATGTCATCGCGCGTTTGATACAGTGAATATTGCTAGCGCTTTTCAATCTATGAGCTATGTCAAGTTGAATAGGATGGTGCTTAGCTTCAAAAGGTTCGTCTGTCCTTTCAATTGCGAGTGGAATAAGTAGGAATGTCTCATAAAGTCGGGTGAGAGGTTTTGGATTTAAAATTGGAGTTTGTAATACTTTCATGGCGAAGATGTGGTCTATGCTTCATGGATTACAATTGGCTTGGAATGTTGGTTTTAGAAAAGTCATTGCGAAATCAGATGCAGTTAGTCTTATTCAGTGATTAAAGACGTGGAAAGCATCCACTAACAAACTGCTTCATTGTATTTGAGATTTTTAGTTAAAGGATTGAGATTTATCTTTCAATCATACCTTGCGAGAAGGGAATGTTAGTGTTGATTGGTTGGCTTTGGAGTTTAGACCAAGATATAAGTCTTCATGTGTTAGATGAAACTCTTGGTGAACTAGCTAGGCTGTTGTTCAATAATTCTTTTGGGGTCTCTATATCTTGTGTAATTTGCACTAGTATTTTTTAATAATTATTGGGCTTTATACCCCGTCACTTTATTAAAAAAAAAAAAGTATCATTGATTATGTATAATACTAATTTTGCTATTTTTTCTCTTTTTTAACTACATTATTATAAATGAGGATATTTTAATCAAAATATAATAGAATTTTATTTCAATTAATAATTTTTTTTATTTTTATCAATCTTAAGCAACATTATATATAAAATTGGGAGTATTTATATTTAAGCTATGTTCGACGTGCTTAGTTAGCAGTTTTTTAGTTACGTAGTTAACAACTTTTAGATTCAGTCAATAAGTTAGTAGCTAGTCTCGTTCGATGAACGCAAAAATAGAAAGAGCGAGCTTACTTTTAACTCTAAAGCATGAGTACTCCTATTTGGCTACCGTATCTGTACCGGGCCGGGTACTCATCGGGTACGCCTCGGTACGTACCGTGTAACATCCCTTACTTTATTTTAATCATTTAATGCGATTTTAAAAGTTAAGAAATTTTTTTGCAAGGTTTCGCCTGTAATTCGGACTTTTCCCAATACTATAATTTATATATATAACCTGTCACACTCCAGAAATTCATAAATACATGCTACTTCATTGCTTGTGCTCACTAGCATAAGATATAGTCATCATCATAAAAGCAGTTGTTTTACAAGTTCATAAAAGTCTCCATACAATAGAAAAGAGGTTGTGATGTAAGAACTAAATTTACATCAAAAAGAACGGATGATTAGCCACCCTCACAACCTTTACATATCATAGAACTATGTACATCAAAATGATAGCAAAAGAGTAAGCATCAAAATAAGAAACTACATAGAAAGAAAAGTCCGATGCATGCTAATGCAACTACACTCCATAAGGAGGAGCGTAGTGGTCCTCGGCAGAGGGAACAGTCGATGGATCCTCGCAATGCGTACCTAAAATATCAACATGTAAGGGGTGAGTAACCTGAATTTAGATTAAAGAAAACATTAGAAAATAATAATAAGACTTAACTAGGCATAAGCATATAATGAATATAAAACATTGCATAAGCATAATATGATAATGTAGTATACAACCATATGTGTATGCTATGCACGTCACACTTCAAATGACTTAGTTCACGAATCCGATATTATACAATTTATTCCATTTTATTTCACTTAAACAATTTGATCGGATTCGATAAACTAACCCATTTATGCAATCTTCTTCCACACTTTCACTTTAACTTTACACTTTAGCACTTTGACACTTTAACACTTTACTTAACAATTGACTTTAATACTTTACTCCAACACTTTTCATATCCTCACATACACCCTCCACTCTGGGGAAAAACCGACCAGAAGTAAGCATTTCTCAACCTAACGCACTTCACCCTTATAGGGTTCGTCATGCTAGCTTGCACAGTGCTTCACCCCTTTAGGGTTCGTCACACAATTCGGATTGATTCGCCCGAATTAGCTTTAGCAGAAATCACCCTCGACTGGCCAAAAGAAACCAAAGTAATTAGAATTATTATAGTTTGCATAGAACCAATCTGCAACACAGGAATCAAACCCATGTCCTGTGCAAGATCGAGGTTCTCTATAATAATTCTAACAAATTACTTTTGTCCTCATCAATCAAAAGACGTGTGTTTTTCCCCGACTCCTAACGTCCCCTTTGCACCATGCATGATTCACATTTAAGTACTTTCCAATTGAGATTCAAATCCTTTTTATTCTATCAAAAATCATTTTTTTTAGAGTGGCTCCTCTCAATTGGAAATTACTTGTCCCTAGGTTATGCTTAACCAATAATATATTAAGTCCATAATTGACAAGCATCCCATAATATTTATAAAAGCAGTAATCTCAATTACACATAATTTAAAGCATTAAACAATCACATACATAGTCTACCAACACTTAGGGTTTTCTAGACTAAACTAGTTTCTCTTGATCCTAATTACAACCAATCACTTAAATATTCCTAATTAAGTACCAATTACTAGTTCCTAGCATTTCCCCTAATCTAAACCCAAGCTAAACCCCCTTACCTCTTGAAGGGTAGAGGAGAACTTGAACTCTTAGAACCCCACACCAAACTCTTGAAAACCAAACTCCTTAGCACTTTCCTTCTTGATTCCTATTGATTTCCAAGCTTCTATGATGATGGTTAAGCTCTATAGATTGGATCACACAACTTGGTACTTGATGGAGGAATTTGGGTTTTCGAGTGAAATAAAGAAGAGTAAAACCAAGAGGGAAATAAGGAAACTTAATTAGGAGTAATGGAATTGATGGAAACTCACTTGCTCTTGGTTGCTCAAGGATGAGAAGCGAAACTTTGAGAGGAAGAAGAGAGGGGTCGATGGAGAGAAAGGAAAAAGGGAAAGAAATTTGTAGATGATGAGAGAAAATGAATGAATGAATGTTTATCCTTTACTTTTTTACTTTATGTACTAAGCCTTATCCACCAAGGGATTTGTGTGGCTGAGAACGATTGCTTCCAAAAGCAATCCACGAATTGGTGGTCCCCACACTTATTATTTTTTTCCTAGATTTTACACCAGTAATCGATTACTGACTCACAGTAATCGATTACTCCCTTTGATGCAACATTTCCCATACAATTTTCAGAGCACACATAATCGATTAACCCAAAGAAATGTAATCGATTACTCTGCCCTTAGTAATCGATTATTTGATGCAACATTTTTGAGTAATGCTACCAGAGAGCATGTAATCGATTACTACCTTCAAGGTAATCGATTAAATCATGAAAAACTCTATTTTGATGATTCACTAACTCCACTTCATTCCCTTAAGCTCCTAAACTCCCTTAGACCTAGGTTACTACCCAAAACCTTCTTCTACACTTGGTATTACTCATAATTACTTAGCATAATCCACATAATGCTAGAATCTAAATTGAGGATGTTACATATCGTACCCCAAAAATAAAATTAAAAAAATTTGTGTACTTGAATGCGTACGTACCCACGTGACTGAACATAAATTTTTATTTTCCAAATGACGTGTTTTGTTTATGGGGATAAGGGAAAACCATTTTATTACAAAAATATCAATTTTCTTCTTATTCTTTTTCATTTTAACCCTTAAATACATTTTTAAGTCTCAAATTCCTTTCTCCTCTCGTTGGCTTGATCCCCTCCATCCCTCAATGTGCTTGACTCCCTCTGTCGCTCGCTGTGCTTGACCCCATTCGTCCCTCGCGGTGCCTCTCGCTATGCTTCCCCTCCTTGATCAATTCGGTACCTCCCTTTAAACTACCTCCCTTCTCTATGTTTTGTTCTTTCACTAACTGTTATTTCTGTTTTTCACGTTCTATAAAAATTTCTCTGTTTTTTTTTTGTTGTTGTGATGGAATACTAAATACTATCTTGATTTAGAGTAATGAAAATGGTTTGGTGCTCATATTCTGTTTTGTTTTTTTTTTTTGCACACTGAGTGTTTAAACTACTTTAGGAATTCAACCTCTCTTTTTTCCTATTATGCAGCGCTTTTTTTTTAACTATTTTGTTCTACTTTTGGATGTTTTTGCTTTGTTATTAGTTGTTACAAAATGTAAACATTAAAGGTTGTGTGGTCACTGTTGTAGGAAATTATTAACTCCTATGAATTTCAACTTGTTGATTGTATTTTTAATTTTGCAATTTTCTATTTTTTAAATTTATATATAATTATATCAATAAAATAAATATATATAAGAATGTACCCGTACCATAATCTTTTTAAAAAAATGCCGTACCCCGTACCCATATTCATGCAACACAGGCTTTTAAAAAAGAAGCTTGTAGCTTTTGAAAGCTAGTTTTCAAGAAACTAAAGTAACTTTCAATAATTCTTATACCAATTATACCCTCAAAATATTTTCAAAATTATTTACCTAACATGGTAACAATTTAATTAATTGTTTCTTTATTTAATTATTAATTATAATTTAATAATTTTGTTATAATTAATTAATTAGTTATTAAGAAAAAACTTTTGGTTACTTCAAAAGTTAGTTTTGCCGAACATGATTATTTTAATTAGTCAACTAAACAACTATAAACTCACAGTTACAAACTCACAACTCTCATCTAACTTCATTGCTACAGTCTCGCAACTATAAGTTATAAGCTCACAATTATAAATTAATTTTACCAAACAAATCCCTAATCTTGCCCATTTAATGAAAAAAGACACCTCCATACCATACATCACGTGATCCCACATGATATTAGTGTCATAAAACCTGTACCCGTGGTCCGTGGATTGCTTCTGAATAACGAAACACGGAATCATGACAAGTGCATAACTATTTTTTAATAAAGTCCTGTAATACATTATTAATAATAATTGATAAAATTTATTTATTTGTTTAATGTATGATGATGATCAAATAAAACATGTTGAAGTGGAGTATATAATAATGATGACAATGATATACAGTACTATTTTTATATGTTAATGAAAGACTTAATTATATTTTTGTCCTTTATCTTATTTTCAAGATTTACTTTGGTCATTTATTATTTTTTGAATAATTTTGGTCCTTTATATTCTTAGAAAGATTCAGTTTGGTTATTTCATCAAAATAAAATTAGATTTTACCGGAATATTCCAGAGTATTCCCTCATTTCCTAAGATTCAGGAAATGACCGTCGAATTCTGAAAAATGGTCGCTGAATTCTGGTAAAATAAAGGAAATGGCGGTCATTTTCCAAAATCCAACGACCATTTCCAGAATCCGGGGAGGGAAGAGAATATTATGATGAAACCTAACTTTATTTTGACGGAAGGATTAAACTAAATCTTTTAAAAAAATAAACAACCAAAATTATTTTTTAAAAAATGGCTTATTTATGCCTTTAGTCTCTAAAAATTCAGTTTGTGCTTTGGTTTTAGTCCCTAAAAATTATTTTGACCAGGACTAATCCTCAAAATTTTCAAATATTTTGGTTTTAGTCTCATCCATTACGAAAAATTGTTATTTGCTAATCAATAACCACGTGGTGTGAGATAAAGCTTAATAAGTAGTATGACGTGAATGATACAGATCCATGAACACAAAATTGTCTCATACGCAAAATTGTGCGTCCCACGAACTATATCGTCCACATCAATCCATCTGTTTGACATTACCTCACATTACATGGATGCTAATGTAGTGTTTTATTAATCACATTCGAAAATAATAGATTTTATCAAATGATAAGGACCAAAACCAAAATATTCTCAAAATTAAGGACCAATCCCGATCAAAATAACTTTTAGGGACTAAAACCATAACATGTTGAACTTTTAGAGACCAAAGACATAAGCAAACCAAAAAATAATCAAGAACCAAAGTGAATCTTGAAAATAATATAAAGGACAAAAAATGTAATTAACCGATAATGAAATTATATTTTCAGTTCTTTAATAATAACACCTTCACGTTACCAACTACAAGTTTATAGTTTAGTAAAGTAAGTAGATAGGGATGAAATTAAGTTAGGTCGAACTGGATATATTAATAAATAAATATGCATGATATTTTTTACTAATGATATTTTTTTTAGATCTAAACCTGATATATTTATCTATTATAAATTAATTTTTAGGCTTAAGACAAACTATTTTAAGAATATTAGCCTATTAAAAGCTTATTGCACAATAAATAGTAGTCTCTCAAATAAGTCGGCAGTCTAACAAACCTACTTCAAATAAATTTTTAAAAATAGGTCAATATACATCTAACAAGCTCAAAAAACTGTAATACATATTTCTAAACTCCATATGATAATAAGTCTATGTAAAAGTTTATCATAATATAATGTTTGTAAATAGGTCAATAACTCAATAAACATGCCTTTATATAGACCGGAAAATTTCTATATATATATATATATATATATATATATATAAATTAATATAAATATATCAAATATATAATTAAGCATATAAAAAAAATTATATAGGCCAATCTATTAAATTTTATAGGTCTTTTTTAAAAACCTAAATCTGGTCAATCTATTCAAGCTAAATAAGCTTTAAAAAAAAATTAAGCAAGACATATTTATTGAAAAAAATTTGACTTCACGTCATCGATATAGTAATATGCCCTTGTAAATCCCCCTGCCTATTTCTAACCCTAAAAGTACGTAATATCATTAGCAATTATTTTTTTTTTAAAATTATCATTATCTAAACATAAGTTATTTATGATTTTAGTCCATTACTTTTTGTCTGAGCACATTGAATAAATTTTGTTATACAACAATATGTCATGTGATATAATTGATATAAGCGATCACGAAACTATCACATGTGAATGAAAGCCATGTGCGAAGGTCCTGGCTCCTTTAATTATTGGCTTAATTAGGTCACAAGTCCCTGAAGTTTAGGGTATTTTTGTTAGATATCCTTATTCTTTTTTTTCGATGTCTGACTCTCCGAAATTACTTCTGGGTTTATGTCATATACCCCTAATATCAATTCTGGTCAATTTTGCTGACATGTAACATCGGAATCCTGGGCAGACACAAGAGGTTGGTCATGTGGTGCCGCATGATGTCACATGGGCGAAAACGACCTCTTTCTTCAATCCTTTTTTTTTCTTTTTTTATTTAACTAAAAATATAAAAATATTAAGTTTTTTAGGTTTTTAATTTAAAGAAAAAAAAGGATCTTCGCCCACGGGCACCAAGTGCCTAACCTCCTGCGTCTGATCAGGATTTCGATGTTACATGTCAGCAAAATTGACCAGAATTGGTAGTAGGGCTATATGACAAACCCGGAAGTAACTTCGGGGAGTCAGACATTGAAAAAATAAGAATAAGGTATCTGGCAAAAGTACCACAAACTTCAGGGACTTGTGACATAATTTAATCTTAATTATTTGTTGCTTGTATTTTAAAAAAGGATTAATTTCATTTTTATCCTTTTTTTTATTAATTTGGTCAATTCCACTTTTATTAATTTAGTCGTCAATTTAGTCTTTCAATATTTAATCAGTAATTATCTCGTCCTTTCGTTAAAATACTCGCTAATAATATTGACGTGACTAACATTCGAACACGTGTCAGTTTTGTCATTGATTTATGCAATTGGTTTTTCCATCAATCTCAAACAATAAAATATATGTACTCTTGGGATACCGGTGGTTCCGCAAGGAATTCGGAAAAAAAAAAACAATAAAACATACATAGTTAAAACATTTGATAAAAACAAGTAAAGACAAAAATATATTCTTCTACTATTCCAAGATATTGTAAAATTCCCTTATAAAAATAATAATCGAAATCTTTTAGATATATAGTTCCTTTTAATAAGAACTAGAATCAGAGTGAGTAATATATAAAAGTTTATTTTGGCAAATGGGAATAAAAAATTTGGGAAATTATCCAATGCACTTTTGAGATTCGAACCTCTGGTCTATTCATTTGATCTTACTTTTTCTCTCTAACCACACTTTTTTTCTTATATAATAGTAAACATCCATAATATATTGTGATTATCTTTTTCAACTAAATTTTTTTAATTGTCAAAGTCTCAAAAATCGGATATGATCAAAGATATATCACTTAAACCCTATCACCCTTTTGTTTTTTTTTTTTTTTATAAGCCAAAATATATTATCATGAGAGTTTTAGAGACACTCTAACCTATCAATACAAAGAGTTTATGAAGAATAATACACGAGGACGGATTATAGTTCACAAATATCACCTGCAAGTCCCCTAAATATGTAGCCCATATCCAGAAACGTACTTTAATTTAATTATTTGATTTCTCACCAACGACAAAGATCACATGCCAAATCATCAACGCTCCATTATCATACCTTTTTACAATGTAAGTCATCAAAAAATAAGAAGTACATAGCAGCGCTGTTCCTGGGACAATCCCCACCATATCATACACCCTCCGATTTAGAATATAAGAAAAAAACTAAAACCATGCTTATTAAGAAAATTTGGTTGATTATATTTAATTTTTTTATTTATTAAAAAATAAATTCAAGTGCCAAACGGACCCTAAGTAGTCTTGGGTGTCAAATGATGATTTGACAATAATTAATCACAATAAAAAATATAAAATAATGAATTTTAAAATACTTAAGGAAAAACTAAATTGATTGGGTGTTTCTAATTTTTGGGTTTTTCTAATTTCTAATTTCGAGTACTTGATCGAGAATTTGATAACCTTGCTCCTTGGTTTTATTCATAAGTCCCTTTCATGAAAAAAATTCTTTAGTCATGGCCAGAACTCACTTTATATTTTTTAGGAAGTATTTATAATTGTTATTTTTTTTATTTTTTCTTAGTTTAATAATGTGAAATAATACATCGTGAAATTTTCAATGCAAATTAAAATGGTAAAATCATAATGCTAAAGTAATTTTTTAAAGTTTTAAAAAATTTAATTACCATTCTTAATTTATGTGATATGGTTAAGTATGACATATAAATATGACCAAAAAGAATAATTAATAATAAATTCATGCTTCAACCTTATTTGGTTTTCGGGCTTTTATAATGTGTGCTATAAGGCACGTGTTAATGATACTTGAAATAATAAAAGTATATAAAAAATGAATTATTTAATATATTGATAAATAAAGTTTCTAGTTTTCCACTAAGAATTTACTTTCTTATTTTTGGGTTTTCTTCCTAATAATTTCAATTAATAAATAATAAATTCATACAACAACTTTAATTTATTTTTAGGTTTTTCTAATGTGTATTCTACGTAGCATTGGCACAACGGGCCGCGGCCCGCGGGTCCCGCACGCACGCCCGCAATTTTTTGCGGGTAGGACACAAGTTTTGCCGAAAAAAATTGAATGCGAGCGGGCATGCCCGCCTATTATTTTTCGCGAGCGGGTTGCCCGGGCTTGAATATTAAAAAAATAAAAATAAAACCACCTTAGTGGCACACACTATTATTTGCGGGCATTTTGCGGGCGGGCGGGCCGCCCGCATTTTTTTTAAAAAAAAAAATTGTACTAAAAATAAAGAAAGAAATATTAATTTAATTTATTTTTTAAATGCGGGCCGCCCTGCCCACACTTAGGGCGGGCCGCCCTGCCCGCACAGGCAGGGTTGAAAATTAGGCCCTAATTATTTTTATGCCCGCCCGCAATTTTTGCGGGCCGAGTGCGGGCGCGGACTGTGACATCCGTCAAAATCCTCGTATTATTTTAAGCAATAAAGAGATTAATTTTTGAGAAAATGTTTTTAAAGAGCATTTCTTTGAATGAATATCTTATTTCACGATTTTAAAGTGATGAATGATTTTTAAAGGATTGGTTTTCATGGTATAATACTATGAGTTTTAAAGATTGAGTTTTAATATTTTTATGCTTTGAAGAAATTGTAATTCTTATACATGAGTGGTCTTATGAGAAAAATTTATTTCCTATGCATGTATGTGTATGTATGTGTATGCTTAGGATTTTATTTTAGGACAAGAAGCTCATAGGATAAATTAGAACCATATGGAAATTAAATTGGTGGAAGAATGTGAATTGAGGAAATAGCCAACCAATAGAAATTAGGGTAAGTGCCTTAATTTACTCCTTTTTGTCTAGGTTGATAAGACTTCATCCATGCAAATTTTCCAAGTGCCAAAATTGCCCCTCACATTTACACATGGACCGAATTTCATCAAGGGCAAAGAAGGGAAATCACGATTTGCCTATTTATATAGCTTGGCCTTAGTTCATTTCCCTTCATTCAATCATTTCTTCATTCCAAACTAAACACCCATCTAAGAGCTCATCCAACTCTTAGACTTAGAGAGAGAGAGAGCCGTGAGAGAGAAGGAAGAAGAAGAAGGAGATTCAAGCTTGATCAAGGATTTTCTTTGAACATCAAAGGTGTTAAAAGCTAGAAGATCATTCTTTCTTGGTGTGTAATTCGAAATCATAGAAGAGTTGAGTTAGTTTAGGATTTTAGACTTTGTAATCTTCTTTTCTTTTGCATGTTGGATTTTGTGGCTTGGTTGATGATTGCATGTGTTGGTTATGCCTTGATCATGAATTTTTAGAGCTAAAGAAACTTGTAAAATGCTAAACCATGGGTTAGATGATTCGGCCATGGTTAGTAAACCATGTGTTGATGATTTTCAAGTGGATCTAAGTGATTGCATGTTGATTTTGTGCTTGGGAAAGTTGATCTAAGTGATTGCATGTCATGATCTTAACTTGATCTATGATAAAGCTTTAATCTTGAGTCTTGCATGTTGTTTTTGAGCAAAAAGACTTGATTTTTCCTTGATGTTCATCACAGTTTTGAAAGAAACTAAAGAAAGCAAGCTTTTGAAAATGATTTTGATACAAAAGGACTTGATCTATGTATTGTGTTCTTTGCATGTTAAATTTGAGTGAAAAAGGTTTGATCTTTCTTTGATGCATGTCACGATTTTGAAGGAATAATTAGGGTAGCAAGCTTTAAAAATGATTTTTGGTATAAAAAGGATTTGATCTAAGTGTTTAACCTTATGCATGCAAGAGATTTGAAATGAAACTTTGTTTGAGTGATGATGATGACTCGGTTTGATGCTTGAAGAAGGAAATGATGTTTTAAAATTTTGTGTGAGCAAGTACATGATTTGGTTTATGAATCTTGATCTTTGCATGTTGAAAAATGAACCAAAAATCTTGTCTTTGTCATGTTGAGATTCGGCCAATGCATGATCAAGTAGGTTTGAAAATCTTCTTCATGAAATGACCTATGATGGTGACTACATTTTATGAGTAAATTTCATGGGTTGATGCTAAGTAGTTGGTTTGAAATTGTGTTGTGGTTGTTTCTTTGCTATTCGGTTTTGGTGTTGGAAATGGATAAATGAGTTTAGTTACTTCAAGAAGAGTTTTCAATGATTTTGATTTTTATTCCTTTGCTGTCCAGAAATTATTTTTAAGGTATTTCTATTTTAAAAGTGTTTTCAATTAATAAAAAGTATGAGTTTTCAAGTACCGTTTGAAGTAACAAAAGCTAGATGGAAAAATAGCGATTTTTCGGTGTTTTAAGAAACTAAAACGTGGCTGGACTGATTTCAAACAGCAACCTAAAGTGATTATTTAATTTGTATTATTATGAGTTTTCAAATGATTTTGAGAAATTCCAAGTACAAGAAAAGATTGGAATTGTTTTGACAAATGATTGTATTTTAAAGAGAATGATAAAAAGAAATAAGAGTTTTCCTATTTTAAGTGAAGAAGAATAAAGTGATGTATTTCAATTGAAATAAATTATGACGTAAACGTATTCTTTAGACGGTGGAACGGAATCGCAAGGAGAAGCGAGAGACTATCAAGAACAAGGCAATTCACCTGCTGGACTAAGAGGTGAGAGTGTAGTGAACCTACGACGTAGTGGTATTTAGACTGAATATATGAACTGTGTCAGTCGTTGAGATTTATTTGATATACTAAGTGCTACTTGATTATCTGCCTGTTTGTTATCTGAAAATGATAGCTGTTTATCTGATCAGTTAACTGTAATGCACGATTGGTTTCGTTATGTATATGATTTTACTGTATTGATATTGCTGAGTATATTTTTATTCTGTTTGGAACTCTGGCTGTTATTACGTGTGGCAACGAGAATCATGTGAAATGAATAAGACTTAAGATTTTTTGAAAAGCTTAAGGAAAGATGATAAAGTGATGAGACATGACAATGCTCCAATTAAGCAATGATGTTGAGATTGTGCTCAAGGACTCATGTGTTATGATGATTGCCAAGTATCAGATGGATACAAGAGGCTTATGAGATTTTCCCGCGGGAATGATTCGATGTGCTGTGATGCCAAGTGGCTAGTGGAAATGAAAGTAATACGTGATTCTTTGGGGAACGGATTTAACCCTTAGTGGTCGGGACTTGTCGAAGGGATGAATCGAGGGAGAGCCGACCTTAGGAATAAGTTGTTAATTAAAAATATAAAAGACTATAAATGACTCTAACAAAAGCGGTGAGCAATGAGTGCGAAGTAGTGGAGAGGAAGATACCATGGGTATCAGGGATACTCAGGTGGAGATTGCATGAGGGGAGGGCAAGGACGGTGAACGTCAAGAAGCCTGGAGTATATTTCTAGGCGGAACGAATTCCACATGTGGCGTCGGGTTGATCGATTCCGGATGGTCGTGGTAAGTTCTGCATTGCGAACTAGAAATAGTACTGTCACCCCCTTGATTGCAAATCTAGAACAGTGAGAGGGACTGGAACGAGGCTCTGTGATTTGCCACTGTACCGGATTTTCTACAGTGTGCCTTGAGTTTATGATTTGAGACTGTACCGGATTTTCTACAGTTCTCCTGGCATTATATGATTTGTTGAGACAGCTGTCAAGCCTGCGTGGTAAAGGTCCCGTACTCCTGTTTGCTTCCGACTAGGTTGGATGGATGATCGAGGAGATGTAGACGTGTGTGCTGACTGAATTTTCCTCAGTGATGGTTTTTCCCCACCTCATTGAGTGAACCGATTTGATAAGACTTAAGAAAGATGAAAGATTCAAAGAAAGAAAGTATAAGAGAATCTCTGAAGGATTGAGAAAGACTCTGATAAGATTTGAATACTCGAAAAGACTGTGAAGCCAAGTGCTCTGATTTATATGGAAATAAGTTGTGATCTTGATGTATTTGGAATACTGTTATATGTCTTGTTTATAAGTGCTTCCTATATGCTTATGTGGATAACCTGTTCAGTTTTGATGACATTGTATGATTATACTGTTCTACATGTTTACGTTACACTGTTCTGTATAGTCTGGTTATATTGTCCTGTTCTATCTATTCTGTTCTATTATCTGCCTGTCTCTATACTTGAGTCTATTGTGCGACCACATGGTCGACACGTAAGTGTTCGGAACACTGACTCTCTCCTACCATGTTGTCGTATCGGCATTTGCCGGTATTGCAACGGGTAGATGGCATATCGTGTAGCGATTCACATGTGGCCTCTTCAAGGAGGAACATGGGTGGTTGTCCCTGAAGGATGGATATGGAAAGGAGATACTCGGTTGGAGATCGACGATCCCAGACACATTTTGCGAGGGACTAGTTTGGATGTGCATGTGGGGCATGTCACTCTTCGTGATTATCAGGATGGTGGACCAAGGGAACATCATGAGTATGATGGTCAACCCGCACCGTTAACAGCAGTGACTCCACAGCGGATGGAGGAGGAAGATGTGCGTGACTCTGGTCACGAAGTTGATGCGGAATCTAGTGAAAAGATGGAAACGGATGCTGGTTCGGATGGAGAGTGAAGCCCGATGTTTCTGATAGTGTATAGATGTCCTAGTGTCTAGGATCTAGTTCCCAATCGAGGATTACCTTTGTGAAATACTGGTAATGTAATAATGCTACTTTTATCTATGTTTTAAAATTAAGTTTCTAAACTTGGGTATGTAATATTTTGTACCCATTAGCAACTTTTGAAAACTGTTGGAGACGAGACTTCGATGCTACTGGTTTATGATCATATGCTAATGGTAATGATGATGTTATATATTTTCAATGGTACTTCGGTTGTTGGGAGTTTCAAGTAACTTCTCAATTTTTAGTAAGTGATATTATCAAATGTTGGACTTGTGTTTTAAAAAAAATGGCCTCATTTTTACAACAAATTAATAATAGTTTTGGAAATGAAAATCGGGCTGTTACACGGGCGGGCCCCAATACTAATTCTACGGCACATGTTAATTAATGATACTAGAAATAGTAAAGTTGTTAGAAGTCAAGGCACTCAATGGACTTTAAGTTATTTGAATTTTGATATAAGTTTTGATGATTACAAACAAGTTCATACAAGTCAAAAAATCAAGTCAAGTGTCAAGCAATCTCAAGCAAGCCTTGAAGAATATTTATTTTCCCTCATTGTCTAGGAATCCATGTAAGGTAAAAGCAATTTAGCACTTTTGCCTTAAGATATACTTATAAATCTTGGAGAAGGATCTTTTAAGCCAAAAATGTTTTTCATACTGATTCTGTTAAAGTTATTTATGAAAACCTCTGGCTACACTTCCTGGTTTAGGAAAAAGGATTTTTATAAGTTTAAGTCTGAGTAATCGATTACTTGCTTCGAATAATTGATTACTTTTGCAACATCATATAAAAACCATAGAGCTCGTAACCGAGTATTTGATCCTGGCTAATCGATTAGTTTTGGTGAAGAGTAATCGATTACTTTGCTCAAACAATCGATTAGAAATGTTGCATCATACAAAGTGACAGAGACTCTAGAATCGATTACTTGAAAGACTGTAATCGATTACTTGGGACAAAGTAAACAAAGTAATCGATTACTAGTCCAAATAATCGATTATTTTTGTTGCGTCATACAATTGCTAGAGAAAAGCTAATCGATTACTGGAAATGGTGTATTCGATTATTCTAATTAAAATAATCGATTACCAGAACCAAGTAATCTATTACTTTTTGAATTATTTTGAAATTCGTTTCAGAATCAATCAGAACTATTTCCTGATTTGTTTTTGATTTAGATTGATTTCGAATATTACACGGATTCTGCTGATTGATATGTTTTATTCATTACATATTCTCTTAAGATTTTGAAAAATTCTAATCCTGCTCTTTCTCCATAGAACTCATACTCAGAACGCTTCTTCTCTTATTCTTCTTCTCAAAAATCTGAGTATTGGCCTATACTTGAGTGCTTATCGTTATTACCATTAGAGAACTTCAAGTTGTTTAATTCGCACCAACAAGAGTGCTATTGTTTGCTGCCATTGAAACCTTATTTTTTGTAAAAGCCTTAGTTTTTAGGGAGTGTATCCCTAGGTTAAAGGTGTGACACCTTTTGTAGTATGAGGAATCCAAGAGTATTGTTGAGGCCCCCGAAAAACGGTCGAACCTAGTAGTGTGCAGGGTGTTCTGGTTGTACAAGAGATTTTTCGCTACATATTGGTAATCCAACTCTCAAGTGTGTCGCTTGGGGATTGGACATAGGCCTTTCGTTGGCAAGGCTGAATTAGTATAAAAATCTCTGGTTTGCATTTTCTCTTCCATTACTCTTTTACTTTTCCGCGACATTTAATCTTATCGCGAATATTCAACTTTTAATGGTTATCGTTTCTGCGCTTCTCAGAAATTTTGAATATACACTTGCGTTGCTTTAAGTTGCGTACGTTTAACAAAACTTTGAGACAAATTAATTTTTAACTACCATTCACGTATATTTCCATTAAATTTAATAAAACTCAATTCACCCCCCCTCTCGAGGTTTGAGGCCAATTCTAACAATTGGCATCAAAGCTAGACTCTTGTATTTAAAGGACTTAACTGTCTCAAGAGTGAAATAGCTTCAAACTCTCTGTTCGGTGGTGAAGGGGGTCCTATTAATAGACATTCCTATGTTTGATGGAGCGGGGTACACTTATTGGAAAGTGAGAATGAAAATTTTTATCCAAAGAGTTGGGTTAAAAGTATGGGATGCTGTCATAAATGGACCCTGCGTTCCTACTCATGTGGTAAGTGCAATTACCGTTAACAATCCCATGGGTGAGTGGACGGAAGAGGGGGAACGGAGAGTGCAATACGACTTAATAGCAAAAAAATATAATAACCTCTGATTTGAGTTATGATGAGTTTTTTTAGGGTTTCCACGTGTGAGACATCACAGGAGATGTGGGACACTTTAGAAGTCACATACACATGAAGGAACCACTGAAGTCAAGAGGTCAAGGATGAACACGCTGACTGGAAAGTACTAGCAATTTAGAATGAACGAGGGAGAATCAATCTAGGAAATCCAGAAGCGATTCACTATGATAGTCAACCAACTCATGGCACTAGGTAAAACATTTTCTAATGAAGAATTCATTAATAAAGTGCTTAGATGTTTGGACAGGGAGTGACAGCCAAAGGTGATTGCAATCATGGAATTAAGAAATCTATCAACCATGTCTCTCGCAACTCTCTTTGGAAAGCTACAAGAACATGAGAGTGAACTAAAAAGATTAGCACAACACGAATAGGCAAACAAATAGATGAAAAATATTGCACTTAAGGCTGATGCACCTCTTATCTTTGTCAGGTCTGTTTAAAGGAGCTAGGGGTTTGAGACAGGGGGACCCTATTTCACCTCTTATCTTTGTTATGGATATGGAGGTACTTACAAGATGTCTTCAAAAGGTAGCCAGAAACAGGAACTTTAGGTATCATCCTTTATGTAAGGATTCTAGGCTTGTAAGTTTGGCCTTTGTAGATGATCTAATGATATTTTGCAAAGGCCACCCTGCAAGTGTGAGGTTGTTAGTTGATGCTTTGCAGCACTTTTCTGATTGTTCAGGGCTTCAAGCCAGTTTAGAAAAGTCACAGCTGTATATGGCAGGGTTAAATCATGGCAAGCAAGAGGAGCTAATTCAGATAACTGGGTATAGGAAAGGGGTTTTTCCATTTAGATACCTGGGACTTCCAATATCAGCAAAGAAGTGGACAGTGACTACTTGTCACATACTGGTTGATAGAATTACAAAAAGAATTGGAACTTGGAGAACGAGGAACCCATCTTATCAAGGAAGGAGCTGCCTAATCAACTCAGTACTGATGAACTTACATTACTACCGGGCATCCATTTTTATAATCCCTAAAGCAGTCATCAAGGAGGTGGAGAGGAAGTGCAGGGAATTTTTGTGGGGTGTAAATGAGAATGGCCATAGCACAGCTGTTGTGGCTTGGAATGTGGTATGCAGGCGCAAGAAGGATGGTGGTTTAGGGATCAGAAACATAAGCGTATGGAATGAAGCTGCAATCGGAAAACAGGTTTGGCATATAGGGGAAAAAGAGACTCTCTATGGGTCAAATGGATCAGTTCGATCTATTTGAAGGATAGAGATTTCTGGACCTATGAATCTAACAATCGAGAAAGTTGGCACAGGAAACAAATTATAAAGATAAAGGAGAAATTGATACCTGGATTATGTAATGGCAGATGGATGCATGGTGCGAATGGAGAGTACACAATCAGCAGTGGGTATCAGATGCTCCAAGGTGCTCACAATGCTTTCCCTTTGAACAAGTTTATCTAGAACTCCCTCACGATCCCAAAACATAGGTTCGTTGCCTGGCTAGCTGCTCAAAATAAACTCAAGACCAGAGACCGCTTGGCACAATTTATGCAGGTTCCTCTTACTTGCAGCTTATGTAACCAACAGAACGAGACTCGAGATCATCTATTTTTCGATTGTAACTGGAGTAGATCGCTGCTTGAACAGATCTGTCTCTGGTTTGGACTAGATTTCTGGCCAACGAAGTACAGTAGATGAACCAGGTGGATATTGCATGCATTCAAAGATCGAGCTCGGAGGAAGATGGTGCTCGCGATTTTTGCAGGGACGTTGTACAATGTTTGGGCAGAAAGGAACTCTAGAGTTTTTGCAAACAAGGACACAGACTTGATGCTAATTGCAAAACTGCTGAAGAGGAGCATTGCTTGGAGGATTAATTTTTTATGTCCAAATTTTAGAAGTTGGAGTAATGTGGCTTTAGTCAATAGGATAAGCACTGAATTATATTGATGTATAGTCTTTTCTTTTAGTCATTTTCTTTATGACTGGAACCCTTCCTAGAAGGTGGCTAGTCTAGGAAATGGCCTTTAGTTTTGTTTTGAATTTGTTGGTGGTAATGAATTTTTTATCTTTACCAAAAAAAAAGGCTGATGCACCAACAAATGAAGGAGACTCAGATATGGAAGTTCTCAATGATGAACACATGGGATTATTGGTTAAAAGGTTCGGAAGATTTCTGAAAAAGAAAAGCAACTTCACTACTCCTCCTAGAAAAGAAAAAACAAAAATGTGTGATTAATCCAAGATCACCCTCCTCAAATATTACTCAAAAGAGATGCAAATTTGGTTTTTGAATCTTAAAATCACATATGCCATTACACGGAAATCTGGCCCTCTTCCTTCTACATGCCAATTTCTTTTACTCTTCCGGTTCGGCTTTAACCATTTGAAATTGCTGAACCTGTTATAGAAACTCGTTAGTCACCTGAAGCATCCCAACACTTATGCTCTTTTCATTAAATTGCACTCCCAAGTTGAGGTTACTGAATTCCTCGATCAAGTCTAACTCCTTCACAATCGTACATGAAGAGATTTGCTGTTTAGAGTATCGACAACCACATTTGCTTTTCCTAGATAGTATTCTTTTACAAACTCCATCTAGCATCTTTGTCTCATAGTCAACTCATTTTGATTAGATAATAAGTACTTGAGGCTTCTATAATCATGTACACTTCAAATCTCATGCCATAAAAATAATGTCTAGATCTCCATGTCTTTAAATCTTTAATAAGGCAAATAACCTAAAATGGAATTTCATCTAATTAAACACCTAGACCAATATATATAGCTTTTACCATATTAACTTGACAGCCCCTAGCCGAGCTCCTTGTAATTTTCCAGCTCAATTTGCAATTTATTAGCAATATAAATTTTACAAATGATGACATGCATGCATTTGTCGAGTAATGACACTTGCCAAAAAAACAAAAAAATTACAATTTGTTGAAGTAGTATCACTAAGCTAACTACCTTTTACTCTGTACCATAAAGAATGATAAGATTATTGATGGTATAAAACTTTACTATTGTACAGAAAATTGAAATTATATCTTTTTTTTTTTCTTCCAAACTCGCACATGCATTCTTATATTACAGAGTAAATGTCCAAATTGGTCCTTGAATTTTTTCATGTGATCACATTTAGTTCCTAAAAATAATAAAGACCCAAATTAGTTCTTGAAAAATTTGTTTATTAGACAATTTAGTCTTTGAAAAAAATAAAGTCACCACATAGTTCTTGAAGTTTTCTTCCATGAGACAATTTGGTCCCTTAAAATAATTTCGAGGGACTATTTAATCCCTAAAAGTTTGGACTAAATAGGGTGAAATTAGAGGTATTGATTTGGGTTTCCCGATCAGATTTATCGAGTAAGCTCAAATCGACACAATTGACGACGACCTGAAGTCAAAATTTTCAAGAACCAATTTGTCTTATTGAAAAAAATATTAGGGACTATTTGATGACTCAATTTTTTTAGGGACCAAATTGTCTCACATGAAAAATTTTCAAGGACTATTTTAGGACTTTATTTTTTTCAGGGACCAAATTTGATTATGCAAAAAATTTCAGGGACTACTTTGGGCGTTTACTCTGTATTATATGGATATGTTCAATCATAACATGTCAACATATGTATGTTGTACACACCTATTTGAGTAAGACAGGACTACAGGTAACCTACGATACCATAAAAACAAGGCCTCAGGAAACAGCAATAAAATAAGTGATCAGCTTTAATTTCTCTGGTGCACTGATTAAGTTCAACATTCACCTATCATTCTTAGATAATACTACTAGATACATACAGTACATTCCAATACGTCAGTTATCTGTAATTTTCAATCAGTTTCCAGAGATTCAATTGCCAGTCCAATTCGTCATTCTTTGATAATCGATGTGTGTCTCTGTATATATATATATATATAATTTCTTTTATATCCAAAACCTGGACCACTCGGTCACATTAAATCTAACGAGTCTTACTAAACTCGGGAGAATATCTACCCAACTGTCAAGACCATCAATCGGGGAGGCTCCAACATCAACCACTTGAGCGTTTCCCTCATAAATCGAAACATGTCCAGCTTAGTTAGGGATCAAACATGAAGCCTTTTTAGGCTCTTTTATGCTCACCCTTTTAAGGGGATATGCCTGGTGGACATATGATATATATATATATATATATATATATATATATATATATATATATATAAATAAAGACACACACTTCGCCCTCTAATTGCAAATTGAATTCACTGTGAGGGAGGGACCCATGTGAATTCTGCAAGGTGGTCCTGGTCGTGGATGGTCATAACTCATATGCTTATGCCCACATATCTTTTTGAGATTTACATCAAGATTCCATCGGACCTATCACCATCTCACTATTGTAGTTTTGAATTTTGTACGTACTTTAAATAATTCTCCTTCCTTTCTTGTTTTTTTTTTCTTTTAAATTTGTGCACTCATATTAAGAAATAATTAAATAATGTAAAAATTTATTATATTTTGATTAAAATATATAACTGTTTAATCATGGAAGAATTAGGGGTGTAATGGTTCGGTTCGATCCGATCCGATCTTTGATGGATATTAAAGATTAGATCAATTAAATTAATATGGTCCGGTCTAATTCGATCTAGATATTTTTTATGTACAAAAATTAGACCGGATCGGATCATTCATAAATGACTCGATCCGATCCAGTCCGATCTATTTAGTACATATAAATAATAATATTTTTTAATGAATGAACCGTTCACATATGGTACTCAGCAATTAAAAAAATATTAAAAAACTTCCTATAAAACCCCTATTATTATTGCTGCTGTGAAGAGATGAAAAGATGAAATTTGTTCTCATTTCTACTTTACATACAGTTACATATAATCTATACCTATTTATAAAGCTGCAAGGCTTTTTGTTGTCCATCCTAGAGAGAGTATATATATTTGTTTCAAAATTGTTTTATCAGTTTTTGTTAGAAAAAAAAAGAAACTATAAACTGTCTTAATAAAAAAAACTAAAATTGTCTTAACTGCTTTTATTCTCCCTCATTATTTGTAAATTATTTTCTTTTCCCTAATTGAACTACTTCTATTAGGGGTGTAAGTGGTCCGGTCTCGGACCGCGAGACCGGTCGGACCGGACCGAAGAATATGGTCCGGTCTGGTCTCACGGTCCAGTCCGGTCTTTAAATTATTGGACCATTCTACTGTGGTCCGGTCCACGGTCTCACAAATTTTGAGACCGCGAAGACCGGATCGGACCGATAGTTGAAATATTTAAAAAATAAAAAATAAAGAACACACAGTACTCTATCACACATCTCACAGACTCACACTTACTCACTTAGCACAACTGCACAACCCTAAATAAAAAACACATCCAGCCTCCTCCTTCATCCACACATACAGGTTAAATCCGCCTCCCTCCCTCTGTTCTCACCTCTCCATCCCTCGGCCCTCCCACCTTAGCCACCGCCCTCCGCCACTCTGTTCTCCCTCCGGTTGGTCGTCGCCGCCATCGAGGGCCCTTTCTCTCTCCATCCGGTTTGTGCCATCGAAGGCCCTTTCTCTCTCTCCCTCCGGTTCGTCGCCGTCGAAGCTCCTTTCTCTCTCTCCCTCCGGTTCGTCGTTCTCCTCCGTCGAAGCCGCCTCCTCTCTCTCCCTACGGTTCGTCGTTCTCCGCCATCGAAGCCATCGAAGTCGCCTTCTCTCTCCCTCCTCCGATTCATTCGTCGTTTCTGCCTTCTCCGGTTGCCGCCATCGAAGCCGCTTCCTCTCTTTCCATCCTCCAATTTGATTACTTCTCTCTCTCCCTCCTCCGATCTGCGTCTCTCTCTCTCCCTCCTCCATTCCCATCCGCTCCGCCACCGCCTCCTCCGAACCAAGCAGCTGCTGCTGCTGCTCCAGTGAAAGAGAGGGAACCCTAGGGTTCCAAGGGAAAAATGGGCCTGAAGCCCAATTTTTTTTATTTTAAAAAAGACTTGAACAATTGTGGTCTATTTAGACCGGACCGGACCGGACCGGACCATAACGGACCGGACCAGACTGTAACGGTCCGGACCGTTATGGTCCAGTCCGGTCTTTGCATATGAAACACATCGAGACCGGACCGGACCACATTAATTTAATCGGTTTGGTCCCTAAAGTTCATGAAAGACCGGACCGGACTGGACCGTTACACCCCTAACTTCTATTTCTCAAAATTAAAGTGCAGCATGTACCTAAACAAAAGTATCCCTCTCATCCCCCTTTCTCATCCCTTTGCATTAGATATCTTCATCATTTTCTTCATCTTATTGCAACACCTAACATGATTTGACATATGCTTATTGCTAAGGTTAACAATAAAGTATCAACCCATTTTCATTTTCTTTTACTCTTTTCTTTTTAATTGCTATATGTTTACTCCATCTAAATGAAATCTATATATAGCATTAAGTTTCATGTTTTATATTTTTATGCTTTAATTTTCCCACTGATTGTTGTTGCCACACAAATTTTTTTTATGGGGTTGTTTCAAAGTGAAATCATATTCAAAATAGAAAAAATGTCAATAATTATACCTTCACATACAAATATATCATCATGACAAAAATACGAAAAATAGAAAAACTGGTGGTCAAGCATGGGAGTGTCTGTCGATATGCTAGTATATATAGAATGCAATTCATTTGAGAATTATAAAGTGTAGATAGGAAGAGAATAAATTCAAAATTAAATAAAACAAAATGCTACAACTAATAGAGAGAATAGTGCTTTTTTTTCTTTACAAGACAAATTTATTAAAACAAGCCTGAGTATAAAAAATACTTAACAAAAATATAATACATTGTTCTTTGTATAGTAGAACTTCCCAAACACCTAAAATAATAGAATTTCCTCCCCTGCATGGAATTATGCTACCCAAATACCCACCACTTCACGTTCTGCAGTATGGTTTGCAGATTAGAAAGTTCCCCTCCCATCAAATACAATTTGAATCAACAAAGTACACAATGTTTTTTTTTTATTTTTAATTAGTAATTGGTCCGGTCCGGTCTTAAGGGTCTCAAAAATAATTAATGAAATCATGGACCGAACCATAAAGCAATGGTCTGGAAATTTTGAGACCAGACCGGACCATGAGACCAAACCGAATTATATTTTTTGGTTTGGTCCGGTTCGATCTGAGCGGTCTCGTAGTCTAAGATCGGATCGCTTATATCCCTTGCAGAAAGACAGATCAAATGATAGAGCTGTGAGGTATAAAGTGAGACAACCCGAATCCAAATCCAGGTAATTATGCTTTCTCCCACACTTTTAAAAAATAAAAAAATAAAAACTATTTCTCTACAAAATAAAATCATTGAAGAAAGAGAGGTTATAAATTTGTGAAAACTGTTAAAAAGAGTGTGAGAAATTGATCGTGAAAAGAGAATATATTAATTAAATAAGAGTATAGTTTGAAAAAGAAATATAATTGAAAATATATTAAATTTCTAAATCACCACAACATTTTGAAACAAGATAAAATTTCTAAAACAATAAATAATATATATATATATATATATATATATATATATATATATTAGTCATTGGACCGAGATCCAGTAGCTCAACACTTATCCAATTGGGGCATGACCAGGTTATTAGGCTGACATTCAATTACGATTAGATGACTAAGATTGGGATGAACCATCTTGGATGGTCACCACTCAATGAGTTCTGGATTTTGAACCCTATAAAGTATTAAAAATTCAAAATGTCCATGTTCATATTTTTTTTTCCTATTCGGATATCTTGGTGGTGGGTCGTTTGCTGATGGTGGTGTTAATGATCGTGCTGTGGACTGCTCTACTAGTGGTGATGGCAGTGGTGTTGACTGCTCTATTGATGATGGTGGCTGTGGTGCAGACTGGTCAGCTGATGGTGGTGGTGGTGCAAACTCGTCTGCTGCTGCTGATGGTGGTGGTGATGGTGGTGGTGTAGGCTCGACTGCTGATGGTGATGGTGGTGGTGGTGGCTCGACTGCTGATGGTGGTGTTGGAGGTGCACACCCATGTACTGCTGGTGGTGGAGGCGGAGGAGACTGCTGTGCTGGCATCGATCCTGATGCCGACGCAGGTGCAGGTGCAAGTGATGCTGGAAAAGACTGAGCCGCCATTAGATATTTAATAATTAATAATTATTAAATAACAAACAATCTATTTTATTATCTATTACTAAGAAATACATATTATACCTATTAATCACAAAGTAAATAAATAATCTAAAACACATACCTAATAAAACACTAATACAAACTTTTCACCAAAAAAAAACACTAATACAAACCTATATTAGGCATTATTCTAATATAATAATTACCATATTTACCATATTGTAACAATAATAATATTAATGTTACTAAAAATTTAATACTAATACTAATACTAATACTAATAATACTAATACTACTATAAATGAATTATTTATAGTATTCATTACTTAATTATTATTTACTGATTAGTAATACTGTTAATTAATTAATTTTAATACTATTATTTCTATTATTGCCGACTTACACGAATCGGAAGAAATTCCCACCTTGTTAAAGGCGACAATAATGTTTTTTTCGCCTCTGTACAAGCGGTAACAACCACGACACAGACAGATAGAACGAAGATGATGAACAAACAACAACGTCCATGGCAACAATACATAGCAACAAAACATGGCAACAATGCATTTAACAAGCAAAGTGGAACAAGAACTTGACAATAATGTAGCAAACAACAATAAGGCAGAGATGGGGAGAAGGGAACGAGTGACTTACGATAGAGAGAAGGGGAGGGTTCAAGATGGCAGGAGACGGTGTGAAGGAGGAAACACGAACCGGCGTCAAGGAACTCTGCAACGACGACGAAGGAACAACCGCAATCGATCGCAAGAGAGGGGGAGAGGGAGTTTGAGAGATGATATCGGAGAGAGAGAGAGAGAGAGGTCGAGTGAGAGGGAGTTATGAGAGAAAGTGGGTTTTCAAAACCAAAAGGGAGGTGGAGGGTTTACAGAAGGGCATTTTGGGGAATGCAACATTTTTAATGTTTCTGCTTTTTATAAGTCGGACTTATTACCGCCTATAAAACATCGGTCAATATTCCGCCTTTGAAGAAACGATAAAGCAATATAATTTGTTTTCGCCTTAATAAAAGCGGTAAGCTTTTACCGCCTAGTTTCAGGCGGAAGTTAAAGGGCAATTCTACCCACACAAAAACCAATGGGGGCCAATGAGTACATAACGGGGTTAAAAAGAAAAGCTCAAAACTAAAACCCTTTTATCTTAAACTTTAAAGGGGACATGTCCGCTAGCTCACGAAAAAATGTGGGCATTGTAAAGACATGGACTTACTAATTGCCGATATTAATGACCATGATCCCTCGAAAACGATATTAATGACCTTCTACCTCTATCACACGACCAAACCTCATCCTTTGTATATGTTGTCACCATGTTCAAAAGAACCAAGAACTACCTATAGGCTATAACACACTAACTTGGATATTAGAGCTAGAATCTCTGTGCCCATATATACACCCGTGGTTGAACACCTTCTTATAATTGAATCAAATAAACCATCGTGAAAATGGCTATATTGTTAACCATTCTGTTATGAAGTAACCTAAGTTCCATGGCTCAGGCACACATGGCACTCCCCCCATGGTCCAACCGGACCGGACCAACACTCCCCCAGGGTCTTGCCGGACCGGATCAACGATTTCCCCACAGGGTTCCACCGGGTCGGATCGGATCGGCGAGGTGCTATCCTCCCGAGTCCGACTGGGCAGGCACAGGGATTCTTCCTCCCCCACCAGGCGTCGACCCGCGAGCAAGGGGAAGATCTCCTTAGCCCGATCGGTACCGTCCTCTTTCCCACACGGCACGGACTCCTCTACCCGTTCGGACCTACCCACGTAGAGTGTAGGTTGTCATATCAGCTTTCATGTCCGCCGCCGCCGTCAGGATCCCCCAAATCCCGCTGACAGTGACGCGGCCATCATGACCTAGGTCTATAGTATCTACACGGCTACCCTCCAACCCAAGCCCAACAGCCTCCTATAAATACCTCACAGCTGAATGGTGCAAAAGGGGGGGAAGAGACGACCTCTCCCCCTCACTCCTCCTTCCGGGCCGACCTGATTCGCCCCTCTCCCACTTCTCTCTCCCCATTCTCAAGAACTACGTGTGGCTTGATCCCCTTTTCACATGGGGTACGTAGGACTGGGGCCACCCCCGCCAGCGACAACAACCCATGAAACACATCGTGGTGTTTCATCAAGACCAGATCAACTGAACCAGTTCACTTCAGCTCGCTCGGACCGATCAACCTCCCCGGCCAAAGCATCCGCGTCAGCAAGTCAATCTTCCCTACCTCAGAGGCATAACAATTCAAATATCAACCTCCCTACTCCACTTTATATAACTTTATGAGTTTCTTTAATGTGAGTTTGAAAATAAAAAAATTTATATTCGAAATTGGTAAACACACATTTATGAATGCATATGAATCTACTATCTTATATAAATAAACGGTTTTTTTTAAGTACACGTTTGTCGTTGAAATTTTCGAGTCACAAGAGTGACGGTAGGCAAATAGTAATTCTCTTCAACCAGAATATTAAAATTTTAAATTAAATAGATTTTTCAAGTTTTTCAAATAACTATCCCTAATCAATGGATCATCTGCATGTGAAATCATTTTCCCGAAAAAAAAAATATTAAAATTTGAAATTAAATAGATTATTCAAAATTTTCAAATTATTATATATAAATGGAAGTGTTTTTTTGGCACCTCCTACTATTACGAGCATGATGAAAGGGGAGATTAAATGGTCAAACCTGTCTTTCTCCATGCACGAAGGATGACATGCTCATGCTAAGGCGTTGCTTTGTGGGAACGATTCATAAAGGTGTGAATGCTTTCTTAGTTCTTAAAGGGGATGGGCTCTCTTTTATGGATTTTCGGCCTATGGGTGGTGATAGGATTCTAAGATATCTATTGAGGATGATGAGGAGTTTCAAGCCCTTTATGATGATTCAAAGTGTTTTTTCTTGTATAATAAATTTTGGTTATTGTAGCATATGTAGAGTTGTCCCGCCATGTACTTCCTGCAATCTCTAATATATATATATATATATATATATATATATATATATATATATAAGAAACATTTTTCTTTATTTATTGCTTCAATTAGTATCTGAGTAGTAATAAAATGAAAGTGTCTGATGCTTTTTACTATAATTTTCCTTCTTTTAATTTGTTTATTGTCATATGTTAAAGAATGAAAAAAATTATCGACATTTTAGCTACAATATCTCGCACGGTGAAGACCTTTATAAATTACATTACATGAACCGCATGTATCCTTTATAAGAGAAAACAATTTTACTCAAATTAGATAATATGATTACGAATACTAGAATTCTCTTTTTCAATTTTTAACTCTTCCTACACCGACGGGTAGATGGTGCAGGTTGACTAGCACATCCTCTAATTCCCCCCCTCCCCCCAATATGAAGATTGCATAAATTAAAGATGAAATAATTTATTTTATATTTTTACATATAAATTCATAAGAACTCACATTGTATTTACTTATTTTATTCAAAGTATTGATTAAAGTTTATTTAAGTTTCCAAATACTTTCATCGATTAAAATAAAAATGAATTTAATCAATTATATTACTTCTCATACTTTTTTTCTTCCAAAATCTAAATTATAATTATTATATTATACAATTATAATTATAAATCATTATTGTTATTATTATTATTATCATCATCATAAATGAATAGATAAATCATTGACTCTAAATTTTTATTTTTATTTTAAAAAAGAGAAAATGGGTAATGCACCGACAGTGTAAGTTTTTTACACCATCAGTGCATCATCCACCATTCATTGGTTGTTGACTTTTAAATTAAAGTAATCCAAATGAATGGTGAATGATGGACTGATTGTGTAAAAAACTTTACACCATCAGTGCATACCCATTAATATCTTTAAAAAATTAAAACAAATCAAATTCAATTATGCCCAATCAAAATATTAGTATATGCATTACAATTTGAAATTAAACATATTATTCAAGTTTTCCAAATTATATATTATCTCCAACCAAGATATTATCTGCATATATAAAATCATTATCCACATCTGCATGTAGAACCATTATCCCCAATCAAGATATTACAGTTTTAAACTAAATAGATGATTTAAATTTTTCAAATCATTATCTCCAACCAAAATATTATCTGCATTTAAAACCATTATCCTTAAAACTTATATAACTGCGCATGTACTAATGGGATGAAAAATATCTACATGTATTTTTACTAAATCTATCAAAATAATATAATTAATTATGTTCATAATATCATGAAACAAAAAAATCAAAATGTTTAACTTTGATTTAATTTTGGTTCATCATAATAAAGTTGATAATTATTATATAAAAAATGTTAATCTATCCATCAGATAAATAAGGAATATCTTAAATAAAAAGTGTTATTTTTTATTTATATGAGGAAGTACAAAATATATCAACAAGATCGTTTACATTAATTTTGTTTTAACTGTACGATTTGATTTGAACCCCTGCCTTTTTGTATAATTATCTTTAATTGTTCTTTAATAATAATCTTTACTTTATAATAAAAAAACAATGATCTTTACTTTAAAATACTTAATATAAAAAATTTAAAATATTAACAACCGTTGCATTAACAAGTAACAGCTAGTTTTATATAAGCAAACTTATTCATTTTGATAATTTAAATGTGCCCTAAGCCCCTAAGACACCTTATGAGAAACTCTAACTTTATGTATTAGGCAGTACTCCTATTTCACATGGGAATTCACATGAGAGGACAAGCCTCACTTTTAAAGTATGTTCTTTAGATCCCTAGGTCTAGTAGGGATTTTCCATGACAAAAATGATTGTTCATCGCCACATGGCAGTGGGGGATGAATCATCACTTCAGGGATGATCCATTGAACAACAAAATTGCATATAATGAGGATCATCAAAATCTTTGTTGGTAGCTAGTAGCTGATAGAATCAGGAAGCATGTATAACAGCAAATTTCACGAATAAAGTTGGTATGAGGCCATGCCCAACGACAATTGATTTGTCTGTAAACCCTTTTTTGGTCCTACTCTTTTAGATAAATCAGATCACATGCCTTCCCTTCATTCTTCTTGGTGATACATTAATAAATGGGCACCTACCTCAATCATTTGCTTTTTTTTTTTTTTTGGTGAACTCAATCATTTGCTTTTGACTTGATAACTTTGGCATAAAGATTAGTTATTATATTTTGGAATCTTTCCCACCAAAGCTAACTAGCAACTTCTTTCTATAAAGACATTGTCACTACGTCTTAAAAGTTTGTTTATTGCATGTTCGTTGCTCCTTGCTAAAAATATGTGATTTGGGGCAGTGGGTGATGGCACCCACGTGAACGTTTATTAAAAAAAAGAAAAAGATAAAAGCTAGAATCTCATTTTCCTTGGTGTCACAATAATTAAAATGAAAAATGAGGTCAGATTCTCAATATTGAGTGAAAGTGTGTTGATATAAAATGGGTTTTGATTTGGAATAAAGCGATGGAGATTATATTTTATTACACGTTTCTTACATATGTCAAGATAACAGAAGCAAAATGAAGTGTTTAATTAGTTAATAGACTAGTGAAAATTATGTAAATAAGAGATAATATATAAAAGACACTGCTGCTCTTAATTTGTTGTGGATGCAATAGCAAATATTGTGGGTAGAACTATCAAGTGAGCTAACCTATCTCACCCGGGTTGACATTAAAGTGAGCTCAAACTAAATGCTTGTTTAGATGCACCTAGGTCAAGATATGCAATTAGGAGAGTCATGGGAAGAGTGAAGAGCAATATATTAATAAGGGAAAGTCTTGTATCAAAACTTTAAAGCAATCCTTTTAGGAGTATTTTATAAACTCTCTGGCTTATCCCATCTTATCCAATGTGAGACATCGAATCACACTTACATATCCAACAATCTCCCCCTTCAAGTATGAATTATCACACTTACTGATCACTCCCCCTTGATCCACCATGTCTTAACAAAACTATCAACTTTAATGAGTGACAACCAGGAATCCGACAACCTAAGAAGTCTCATTACTCCAGGGTCACAAGAAGAGCAAAGAGCCACCAATAAGTCAATAAGTGAAACATCACATCCTAAACCAAAACTTGAAGATAAATGGTTCAATCAGTCTTGGCACCAATAAATTCTCTCCCTCATCCCATCTTATAAAGTTTTTTTGGTTTCAAATTATTCATAAAGGTATTATTTTATTTTCAAACAGGTCCTCCAGTCTAATTTTTTGGGATGCAATTAAAAAAGTGATGCATATGTTTTGTAGATCTTTTCGTTATAAACTCAATGATATCAAAGATCATGGATTTTAGTTAAAAATTTAAAAGAGTTACGAGGGATAAAAAAGACTTTTAGGACCATATTGAAAAAAAAAAAGCTTTAGGTCGAAATTGAAATTCAAAAATAACTTAGAAGATGGAATCATTAGCTTTTCCCAAAAAAAAAAAATAAATAAATAAAAAGATAGAAATAAAGAGCAAAGGAATAAACAGATGAGAAAGCATTCAGAGAGCCATTCTCCGATCAAAAGTGATCCCACAAGGGAAGGAAGGGTCATTTGGGTTAGTCACACAAGAGAAACATGGATCCTAATTTGGGCAGCCCAGATCGTGCTGAGTTTTACACCTTGCTCAGCTGAACCCCATTGACAAATGCATTTTTCCAACATAATTTAAAAATGCATTTTTGGGTCGGAAGAATGCATTTTCAGTCGGAAAATTTTCCAACACTCCCGAGTCGGAAAAATGAAAAAATGGGATTCGGATCTAAAATAATGGGATTCTTAAATCAACCCCCTTTTACACCTTGCTGAGCTAATCTCATTGCTGAAGGAGTTGAGGTTGGGCAAAGCTGGCTTGCCTGCACTCAGGTCCAGAAGGGATATTGATAGTAATGATCAGAACAGTGGTAATGAGGAGGGGTTTAAAATTTCACATGTTTACACCCCAGAATTTATTAATGTAGAGAAGTCACCCTGACCCATGTTGATTGCTGATAGCTCAATTGGCAAGAGTCAGGAACATCTAGTAAGATGTAACAAGGTTTGATTCCACCAATACTCTTAACTCCAACATACCTTCCTCTAATTCCCACCCCCTCTCCCGGCAGCATCTAGGGGCCTCGCCAGGGGTCCCTTCACCAGACCAAGAAGGTGGGTCTAGGCTTTACCAAAAAGAGATTAAAGGACCTTAAACAAAGCAAGAGTCAGTATTGCCCACTGTTTGGATTGAGGTTTCACAGATGCTTCAGGAATGTAGCTGACAATTACATGCTTTAATCACAGTATTTATTTGCATCAAGAATTTGAGATGTAACGGACTGTAGCTTAGTTTGTGAGAAAAATAAAAATTCAGAGAACATATCAAACACTATCTATAATTAATAATTCTATGTCCCCACCAATCTTAAAGAGAAAAAAACAGGAGAAAAGTAAGAAAGGGACAGTTCAAACAGAAGCAATTGCTTAACTGTTTACTAGCGGTTCACTGATTTCAAGCAATTCATTTTTGAGACCAGTGAAAACAACAGAGTCTGTTTCCAAGGGCTTGAACTTCACTAGAGCTGAAGGTACCAGGTCCTCTTCCTCTATTGTTTTAGCATTTTCCCCTGCTTTAGGGAAATGAGGGATCACCCGCCGTTGAATAAGTACCGGATGGATTAGCTCAAATTCCAAAGCTGGTTCTTTTAATGCCGAGCTGACAAACTGCTTTATCAACATGTTAAAAAAGAACAATGCTGAGTTGGTTGCTCAGAATAAGCAGAAATAGAAACTATAACATTTGGTGCATGAACAGGACAAGATGTGTCAAGTAATTTAATTAGGGAACTTGTTTGCAAATTAACAATCAAACCACCAAATTAGATAACTGTTTTTTTTTGTGTTGCTAAATAAGCATTATTATATGGGCTACTCAACTTAAATGAGACTTATCATTGCCAAAACTCTTTGTTAAATGTTTATCACTCCATATGAAAATCTCCATTTTGAGCAGCTCAGTGGCATATAGAAACCAGAAAGCATGAACCATTTATAACCAACCCTCACCATATGAACAAACCGGGTTTTTTAATTCAAAATAGGCGCCTTGGCAAAGCTGAGTCAATCTAAAGGAACATGAGAAAGATAGAACATAAAATAGAGTAGGAAAGGACAAACCTCATATAGAGCAGTAGTTGGTTCCAATGGAGAAAATACACCTTGAAGTACAACTCCATCCGGAAACTGAATTCTAATAATAGTTCTTGTGTGTCTCTTCCTGGCAGCTTTTGCTTGCTTTTCTTTAAATGACTTGGGGATTAAAAGCTGAGACTGCTCAATCTTTTTTCTCCTTAATTCAGCTTCTCTTCTCACCTCTTCAGCTGAAAGCTTATAGAAGGAATCTGGAAGCTCAATTTTAGCTGCAACACTTTCGGGGACAGAAAAGAAAACCTTCACCTATAAGAGCCATTATTTTTCACCAGGCAAAAAAAACATTAGACATCTTCAATCTTCATAATAATGGAGTAACAACTAATGCATCAAGCTGAATATACCCAAACAATTAGGTTATGTCAACAACAAAACAGGGGGATACAGGAGATTAAATTTATCTTGCTCATACACTCACAGTAGATTTAGATACGCCAACAATTAACAAGATATATTTATGAGCTACAACCACTTCCAGTAAAGAGTGAGTGTCAACTTTGAAATATGTTGATCAGTTCATTTGTATATTATCCCATGCAGTCATTTATCTAACAAATAACCATATAACAGATTACACTTGCGATCTTTGCGAAGACCGTTACTTTTAATTCTTTGGTTTTCAAATGAAAGAGAAAACTTTGGGAGCAGTATCCATCAGTCAGGTTAACAATTCTAAAACTTAGGACAAGTACTTACTATTGAAGCATTGATACAACATTATTATATTGATCTATGAAATGTCACCTTTTAAAAAGCTTTTGCTCTCTTATATGAAACTTAGTACACCTACACTTTTATAAAGACTATATCAATATTTAAAACAAAAATATCAGAGCATCAAGAAGATGCTATAAAGCATGAATATTTCCTTTAAATTCCTGGTTAATGGTCCCTTCTGCAATTGTGCGTCACAAACTGCACATCTACTTCAAATAGAGATTAATGCATTGTTACCTTTTCGATCCGAATCGATTGTTTTATGAATATTGTATTGGGGTGAGTTTCTCTAACAGTGTTGAATTGTTGATACTTCGGTGCCACCATAATAGCTTGCTCAACTTAATAGTTTTGGATAAACCTTTTCCTCTTTGTGAAACCCAAGAGAAATTCTTAAGAGGGTACAGGACTATTGTTCTCTTCATTTTGCTTCAATTATGAATGTCAAGCCACTAACGAATTCAAACCAGCATATGCCAGCCCTAGTCATTAACCCTCACAAAAGTGTCTCTTAACTCGTAAGTCCATCATTTATTTTCACTATACAAACAATATCAAAAAGAGCCAGCAATTTACTTTGCCTCATACTTTCACACCCAAAACTAAAAGCAAGGACATAAGAATATTAAGGTTAGATTAAAGCTGCACTTAATGTTTAAATTACAGTTAGACACCACGCCAATTGAGCTGGTTAGCTAATGACATTATAATTATATATATGCTTCGCATCATTTTCTTAGGTCTGCAAGTGCACAGAATATACAGAGAAGCTTCATATAAGAGCAAAATGCACAGCATATACACTTAAATACATCCAAAACACACTCTTAAATGCAAACAAAATCATTATCAATATGATCATTACCTGTCTGTCAACCTGCTTCGGTTCAGCTGCCTTTACATCTATCTCAGCAGAAATCGCAGGCACAGAATTCTCCTTCTTCGAAGGTTCCTGAACACGAACCAGTTGCGATTCCAGTAACGAAATCGCTTTCTTGATCAACTTCATTTCCTCTTCTTTAGGAACCTCCATCACTGCCCATGTCTCCTCATTCTCCTCCCTAATCTCAAAACCAACAAACATCAACAACTCGACTCCACCCATAACCTCACCAACCGCCTCCTTTATCTTCGGATTACTCATCCTAATCCTTCTAAACTTCGCATTCTCCGGTTCCCTAACGACGTTCCTCAACAATTTAAGAACAACATCCACTGATCCCTCGGATGGGTTCCCTGAAATGTAAGCACCAACACAAACCTCCAATTCACCATTATTATCATTATTATTACACTCAACTTCATTATTCTTCGCTACCGAAACAACAACATCACCATTGTTATTGTTACCAGTTTCAATTGGGGTACTTAAACAAGTATCAACATGTTCAGAAACCTCTTCTTCGGATCTAAACGATTTTCCACAAATGGGGCATTCAAAAACGTTGAGTGAATACCCATTTTGAGATCTCTTGCCAGTGGTGACGAGAGAATCAAAAGGGTCAAACCCATTTACGGGTTTGCGATCAAGATCGGATTTTGAAGCTCTCTCGACTCTATCACGATCCGAATTAAAGGTTTTATGGGGCAAGGGTTTTGGATTGGTTGGAGCAGAAGTGGGTTTGGAATTGGGAATGGAATTAGGGTTTGAAGAAGAAGAAGAGGAGGAAGAACCTAAGACTCGACCTTGGCCTTTGAATCTGGGAGAAGAAGAGGAAAAAGGGTTGTTGACTTTTTTCATGAAACCCTTCATCTTGTCTTTCACGTCGTCCATTTTGCACGAGAGCTGAAAACGAAGATTGTGAGGTAGGGAGAGGAGAAGAAGAAGAAGAAGAAGAAGAAGATAAGGACTAAGAAGAAGGAGGCCTCGTAAGCTCAGAAGAAGAGAAGAAGAACGAGGAAATGAGAATTGTCTTCGCTACGTTGACTAATTGGCGCATAAAGTTGTAACAAATGATTTTTTTTTTTTTTGCGTAAAACAATTCATGATATTATTCCCACCCTCTTTAAACATGAGCACTTGGATTAACATTTTCCTTTCATGGAGATTAAATTCTTAATATTATCAGTGCTATTAGAATTGATAATATTTGATGAATTTTTTCAGAATTAGTATCTTATAATTATTATTGAGATTCTAAAAATTGTTAAGTATATAGAGGTTTTTGTGAAAAAGAAGAACATTGAAAATTTGAACAGGGGCTTATATAAAAAAGAAAAATGCTAACAAGTGCCTTAGGCACTTTGTTAAGGAAGCAATTATAGATAAAAATCATTCAGAAATGTGATTTTTATGTTTTCGAGAGAGTGATGACTATGGACTTAGAATTTTTTTTTTCCATATATAATAACCTTAACAAATGTCTTTGTTAGCAAGACCCTATAAAAAATCAAGATCAAAGCACTAACTAGTGCTTATATTCAGAGACAAATGGTGTATTATTTATTTATTTCATATTATGTTATTTATTTGTTTTAAATTGGTTTTGTATTTACCTTTTTCATTTTAATCCATTAACTTTACTCAATTTGAACCATAATATTATTTTTTTAGCATATTCTATTATAATATTTTGTTAAATTGTTTAAAATATTTGGTATTCCATTAAAAATATTATTTTAATCAATCTAATAAAATGTTCTAAAAAAATATGTTACTTCATCCGTCACATAA
This sequence comes from Crotalaria pallida, assembly GCA_037953625.1. Classification (NCBI taxonomy): domain Eukaryota; kingdom Viridiplantae; phylum Streptophyta; class Magnoliopsida; order Fabales; family Fabaceae; genus Crotalaria; species Crotalaria pallida. Next base: position 98,716,700 of record CM075655.1, read on the forward strand.
GTTATGTTCATCTCATAAGTTATGTTCATTTAGAACACACCCTTATTTATTTTATTTTTCTTTTCATCATTCATTTCTACATCTCTCTTCAATATTGAATAGAGATAATTTAGTTAAAATATACCAAATTCTTACAACATTAACTTATTTTTTAATCTATGTGCAATTTTTTAAGGTAATCTATGTGCAATTTTTAAATCAACTTTAACGTATGAGATAGAGGAAAAATTAATGTTAAGAATCAAACTGAAACAAGCAATCAAGTTAAAATATCGAAAATAAACCACATAAAAAAAAGTAGAGGATCAAATAAGCACTTTTGTTATGATTTCAAGCATTTTGCAATGACTAATCTCCTCGCTGGCTTGTAGGCACCTCTAATGGGTGGGACAGCTGACCCCGAGATTAACGCTGCTGCATGCATAAGGCAGGATTCGAATACCTAACCTTGCTTAAGCGTGGATCAATCCTTATCACTGAATCACACGCTCGGGGTTAATAAGCACTTTTGTTATGATTTCACGCATTTTGCAATGACTAATCTCCTCGTTGGCTTGTAGGCACCTCTAATGGGTGGAACAGCTGACACCGAGATTAACGCTGCTGCATGCATAAGGCAGGATTCGAATACCTAACATTGCTTAAGCGTGGATTAATCCTTACCACTGAATCACACGTTCGGGGTTAATGCATTTTGCAATTCAGTTTGTATATAGTTGGTGCTCTTATTACAAACAATTAAAACAATGATTGTCTATCTGAAAAATTACCTGAATGCATATAGAAATTCTTGAATGCATATAAAATTCTCCTTTTATTTTTTATCAACTTATTAGTGCATACAGTATTTAGCTCCAACTTTACCCGTTGCAAAAACGTACATTAATGCCTTCCCAACATAATTTCAACATGTTTGACAATGCTATCACAAATTGATTCACCTGGTAATTAATTCCAAGACGAAGTAAGGCCTCCCCAACATAATTTCGACATGCTTGGCTATGCAATCACAAATTGATTCACCTCGTAATTAGTTCCAAGACGAAGCATTTACTCCGTATTACCTCAAAACCAAACATATGCTTAGTGCATGTTTAGCTCCAACATATTTAGCTAACAAATCGATTCACCTCGTAATTAATTCCAAGACGAAGCAATCCAAGCTCGCTTTCGCATCAAGGAGAATCAATTTGAATTTACTCCATCCGTTTCACTTTAAGTGTCTTTTTGGATTTTTGCACGTATATTAAGAAAGTGTTGATTATGATGATTATTGTAAGTTTTATGTGTATTTTGTCAAAAATACCCCTATTTAATATTTTTATTTTGTCAATGCATCATTACTAGTATTACAAATTTCAAAACTAAAACATTAAATGTGAGGGTAAATAAGGAAAAACAGTATTAAATGTTGCCTAGATTTGGTAAAAAGACACTTATTTTGAAACAAAATTTTGATGTTAAAAAGACACTTAAAGTGAAACGGAGGGAGTATGAAATTAGTATTTTGTCCTATTTACCCTTCCTCCCACTTTCAGAATTCACTTCTCATCATTGTTCCCTCATCGTCTCTTTCTTTAATTCCCTTGCCCTTCTCGACTTTGCGAGTGTAAATATTAGCTAAAGCTAGATATACCAAAGTTCGGTTTTGTTAATTTCAGTTTTGAGCTTTTTTTTTTTTTTAATAAATGGAAACAAAAATTGTCGAGCAATGCTTTGAGTAGGGATGGCAACGGGGCGGGGAATAAGCCGGGTGTATTTTCCCATTCCCCATTCTCGGATTTCATTTCCTCCCCATCCTCATCCACAAACCCAATCATGGGGAGAGATAGATGGTTTCTCATCCCCATTCCCCATCACTCCACGGATACCACGGGAAACCTAAACATATGCGAAATATTTAAAAAGTTTCATACTTATCATTAAAATTCAGAAAATTTAATAAAAAAATATGATAAAACTAAACAAAGGTATTAAATGATAGCTTTGTCATCCGCATACACAAAACATTTAAGGAATCCAAAAATGTTATCAAAATTGAAATAAGCAAAATTACAAACTGGAATAATATTTCAATAAAAAAAACTTAAAATTCGTAGTTGATTTTTGCTTTCAACAATGTGATTGAAGTTTTCATTAGACGCATTGTTGCTTTAAATTCGTAGAACAGTAGTCTGTAAAACAGTAGAAGAGAGAAGGGAGTGGAGAAAGTATAGAACAAAGAAGAAGGAGAAGAAGTAGGATAATATATAGGACATCTAATTTGTGAATTTCTAATTTTCTATTCTAACTTTTTAATTTAGCAGTCTAATGTATTTTTTTAAATTATTATTATTATTATAATAGATTTGAAATTACAAAAACACCTATTATTAAATCTATATACAAATAAATTTATAAAGGCATATGTGTAAATGTTCGAGGACGGGTCCCCGCAGGGACGGGGGAACAAATTTCATTCCCCGCCCCGAAATTATCCCGGGGAGAATTTCTCCCCCATCCCCACGGGAAAAAATCCCTGCTCATGGGACCCCAAACGGAACAGTCCCCAAGGGTCTTCAACACATGAAAATTCACCATCCGAGCAGTTTTGAACTTTGGTATTGAGTATAGATGTTTTTGCTAGTTTTGTATATGTTGATATCAACTTTGGTATATGAAGGTAAGTTGTCTCTTCGTATCAGGATAAACCATATACAAGAAACTCACTATTTAGTGAGCATATTATTTAAAGAGAGATGGAGTATAAGATACCCCTTTCCATTTAGGTTTAAGGAAGTGATTTATTCCATCAACACAAACCAGAAATTCAAAGGAGAATGATGCATGAAAAAGGAAAACAAGGCGTATCCAAGGCAGATTCTTCATTCATCATCACAAACAAGAACAAGCTTGGTAAATAAAGAGAACGGGGGAAAACCAAATAATGAAAGACTTAGACAACTCGATTTGCAGCTAACATTTTAACACGTATTCCATTCTTTTTTGTCTATAAACCACGGGTATCCTCATCCACCAGAGGCAACAAGGAACTATACTAATGTCCCTCGTCAAATCAAACTTTCTAACAGTTAACATATGCTAAGATGAATCATGGCTCTATAATGTAGGGAACTATGCCAATACCCCTCATCAAACTTTCCCAACACTTCACATGTATGCAAAGTTGAATCATACCTCTATAAAATAAAGGGAATTGTACCAATGCTCATCAAACTTTCTAACACTTAAAATGTTTGCCTGGTTGAATATCTATATAATATAGGGAACTATTCTAAAGCCCCTCGTCAAAACAAAATTGTAACCTAGAGGAAACAGAATCCAGCAATCTTCTATGAAGTATAGGAATTTTTTTTAATGATAGGCAAAAGAATAGCATTAATTTAGCACAAGGGGTGCAAAACCCAAAACAAAAGGTGGATTTGAACTAAAACATAGGAGCGTTTGTATAAAACACGATTTAAGACATTTTGAAAACTATAGGAAAGACCAACGAAAATACACCCTCTAATTGTTTGGAGAAACGAGTGAAATAATCAAAAGGGGCTATATACCTCACTACCGATCTATCTTTAAACCAATAAAGTTCAAAGTAGAACTGAACCTTGAATATAATGAATACTTCTAATGGGTCAATCATTCATAATTATGCATAGAAGAGTCAGAGAGAAGCAAGGGAAAGCTTCCAAGCAAAGTAGATTCCCCACATAAACATGATTGAAAGACAGACACTAAGCTTTAATAACAGTGAAGCATTACAAAACAACATTCCTGCAACCTTTAAAACTCTGAAACTTAAATTATTCTGTACGTACTATAATGAGCTAAGTAATGACTGCAGCCAAACCAGATAAATGAATTAAGATTTAAGATACACACATGACACGTGAACCTCCTCTTTGCCTACTTATCTATCCTTCCTGGCTGAGAGAGGTTCAAAATATGTGTATATAGGGTCTTTCTAACTCGGTGCATAGGTTAATCAAACCTTTAAAAACATGTATTGGTGGGAAAATGTTACATTTAATAAATTTAAAAATAATTATTTCGTTCTCCAATACAAGTTTACTTTTTAATTTCCCTTATCCTATGCATGAGATGCATAGGTTAAAAAAATCTATAGATATATATGCAATGTTAAACCCTCCACTCTTACAAGGAGATGCTTGAAGACCTTGTAGTATCAACAACTTACCGATATCACAAATAAGCTTTGTCAATTTTCAGAATATCACATCACAATTCAAAGACTTTAACTGATTTCACATACTTGAGTAATTCTCTCCTAAACTTCAGCAGTTAGTACCCGATGATTCCTAATTTCCTATGACAACTTATGGCAATAACAAAGCATTATTCCTAAATTAGACAAGCAAAATTTCAAAACCAAACAATTGTTGTGATCAGAATTGGTAAACCAGCCAAACATGAAAAAACAGAAGCAAGTCAGCAACAAGAGAGAATTTAAACCTAAACCAATACTACTAAAACCACGAGATATGCCAAAAAGTAGTCACAACATTAACAAGGTATCTCTTTCTTGGAAGAAAGATTTTAACACGACGAGGTAGTTGATTCTAGGAACAAATTATATATTACTATCAATTAGTCATCTTCAAACCTAATTCTTCAGCAATGACAAATACAAGAACACAGGAGGCCACAATTACAAGTAAGCAAGCAGCATTCCATTTATAACAACAATACACATATAGACAGGTTCCATTCAGAAACTTCAAGGACCACAAAAATCACGAAACTAATTAAATAGAGTTAAGTCAATCACAGACACACAAATATATATATATATACCGATTCAAATTCTGTTCTCTTTCCCACAGAGCATAATCCTATAATCCTAACTCGATTGATAGTGAGTTGCTATCTCACGCATAAAACATGAGTTAGAACATAAGGAAACAAAATGTTCTATCATCGGTTCGGTTCCCTTTCTATCCACTCCTTTTACTCGAAAGAGTGGATACACGTCTAATCTCAGCTCCAAACATTTTGGTTCGCAAATTTCATAAACGATATAACGAAGTTCTACATTGCACCTGTGGTGGCAGTTAAAACCGCAATCAAATACCGGAAAACGCGGCCAATGTAGACCAAATTCGCTGTCACGAGATTACAAAAAACCACAAAATTGCAGCCGGACCACAATTTAGAACATTAGCAAATACGAAATAGACAAAATTTAATTTAATTAAACCATAATAATAACAAGAGATAACGAAAAAGCTATATGCCACCAATGTCGTGTAATTAGGTTCCATAGCATAGCATAGCATAGAAATAATAAAGCTACGATAAACCGAATAATGTTCACCATTCACAGTTCAACAAAAAGTACACAAAAAAAAAAGAAATTAATTTAAATATTTTTGCTAATAACATAACAAAAAAAGCGAAACGGAGACGGAGGAGGGGCGAAACAAGTAACAAACTAACCGCCAGCACTCAATCGCGATTCTTCAATCGCTCCACGCGCTGGTTCAACTGCTCGATCTTGACAACAAGATTAGTAACCGAATAAAGAAGCCAGTAAAAGAGAAGCGCAGAGGCGATGAGGAGCGCGTTGCGCTGGCTCTTCATGATGGATTTCTGATGGCGAAGGTGCTCGGTTGGAGTGCACGAATCGCCCTCGCAGCTGGGGCGCGTCTCGTATTTCCAGTAAATATCCATGAGCAGGAAGAGGCAGAAGGGGACCACCGAGAGGAAGGGTTTGAGGAGGTTGCGCGTGACGGCGACGAGACCCTTGCGGAGGGCGTCGAGGCCTGGGATCGTGAGGAGGATGACCATGATGGCTTCTGCTGCTGCGGCGTAACCTAGCACCACCCATTCAAGAGCCATTGAGGGAGTTGTTGGAGTCTCAGATCAGATCTGCGATGTGTTGAAGGATGGAAGAAAGGAAGGAAGGGATATACGGAGTTGTTTTGTTTTCTTGTGTTTTTGTGGGGACACGGAAGAAGGGGGAGTGAGTGTTTATAGCGAGAGAGGTGTAAGGATGAGGTGACACGTGTTCAACACGATACCACGTGACACCCTGCCGAATGTTCTTTTCTTTTCCTTACTTGTTAAGAGACAAGATTATCAAGGTGTTGATTTGGGCTTGGTAAGGGGGATTTTAATGGGTTGGACTTCTTTGTTGAGTACCAATTTGTGTGAATGGGCTCTTACAAAGGGAATCTAGTTTTTTCACCCCATTTAATATTGGGAGTTAGTCCCCAAACTCCCTTTTTATCCCCAAACCCCATTTTAATGGTGTAAAGTCAAAACTGCCCATTCTTCATCTTCTACCTTTTCACCCCCAAATCCCAAACCCCAAACCCCAAACCCTCCACCAAAAGTTTTCACCTTCCCACCCCCAAACCACAAACCCCATTGTTCACCTTACACGGCAGGGAAAAAAAATTCCCACCCCAAACCTCAAACCCCTCATCTATGTCAATGGACGTTCATATCTTTTCTTCAAGGTAAAGCTCTTCTCTTTCTGTTTTTTTTAATTTAACTGTACAATTTCCGACTATCCCGTGTCGGAAAAATTATAAATTTTCGACACTGGTTTGTCGGAATTTTTTCAGTTTTTTTTTCGGTACTGTACAAAATTCCGACACGGGGGTGTCGGAATTTTGTACAGTACCGAAAAAAAACTGAAGAGGGTGGAGAGAGAGGGAAGGGGAGTGGAGAGAGAGGGAAGCCATGACTTGGAGAGGGTGCGAAGGACTTGCAGCAAGCTAACTGCTTTATCAGTGAACCACCCACTTGTAATTGCTTCTTCTCCATTGATTTGATTCAAGAAGCTCTCACCCACTTGTTTGATTGATTGATCTGCAGAAAGAGAACCCTAACTCTGGGCCGGGGTAGATAAATGGGGAAAAAATGAAAGGAGAGAGAGGTGATGGAGGGGGAGAGGTGGTGTTGGTGGAGGTGGAGAAGGAGAGTTGATGTTGGTGGAGGAGGAGAGGTGGTGTTGGTGGAGGGTTTGGGGTTTGGGATTGAAGAGAAGGGTGAAAATGGAATAAAATAAAAATTGGGGTTTTGGGGGATAAAAATGGGGTTTGGGAACTAACTCCCTTTAATATTTGAATTTTCAAAATTTAAATTTTTCCTAAAAAATTCTCATGTGTGCATTTTTTTATTTGAAGCTTAATATGCTAAGAGATCAGCTTTAAATTTGCACATATGCTAATCATTAAAATATTAACATTTTTTGCTTGGTACACCCCACATGTTAACAAGAACTTCCTGTCACGAGTCTTGCACTTAAAAGCACCACCACCCTTTAACGTGTTTGTTTTGCAGCTTTCACCAACTTTGGTTTGTAACATTAAACAATTAGCCTCCTCTTTTCTGCTTCTCTTCATGGCTGTGTATAAGTTTATCAAACTAATAATAATGTTTGAAATTGCTTGATTATTAGAATATGTTGAGGGCAGTGCGCTCTTATAAATGAGCTAAGCTACCAAGTTATTATTAGTTTTGGGAGTGTGTTTTGGACCACTTTGTGTAAAAGTGTTTTAACAATAAAATGAGATTCTAGGATTCGTAAACTTGAGAGATGTATGTAGAAGTACCAAATCCATGCCTCCGTGACTTGGAGAGAACGGATGGAGCATCATGAAGAATCATCGGGAGGATCGACCGGAGCGCTCTTGACCCATGACACTAGTTTGGGAATAATGAGGGAGTGGGTATTATGACTCTGTTTTGTGGTTTTGTTTGTGTTTTGGGTTGCAAACGGTCATAGCATGGAATGAGAGTAATATAAGTGTGAGAGTGTGAGGAGTATTATGAGTGTGATGAAAGCGACGAGGTTATGGTTTTGGGTTTGGATTTTAGAGAGTGGTGAAAATGTGAAGGGTATTGGGGTGTTGAGGGAGAGCCAAAATTGTGTTATTGAGAGTCAAAGGTTGGTTCTTGGAAAGGGGTAATGAGTTTCTCTTATATAGTGGGTGAGGGGTATGATGGTAATAAAGCTAGAACTTGGTGGCCAAGTATACTTGGTGACCAAGTGTTGGGAAAACTTAGTGGCTAATTAAGTTTTAGGAGTTGTGCAAGTCTTCGCTCAACGGAGTCTTCGCTCAACGGATGAGTGAGGTGAGCGAACGCTGTAAGTAGGTGAGCGAGGTGGGTTAGTCACCGCTCACGCAGTAAGTAAGCCATAGGAACTATTGTGGTGAGCGATGGGTAGTGAGCGAGGCGAGTAGACGCTGTGAGTAGGTGAGCGGTCATATAAGTGAGCGAAGAGAGTGGACGATGTGAGTAGGTGAGCGGTGATTGGGTGAGCGTCAGGTGGGTGAGCGGTCAACTAGGTGAGCGGTCATATAAGTGAGCGACCAGGTAGGTGAGAGGCCAGGTTAGAGCGGCTTTGTCCTAGGGCGTCCTAGGTCTTAGAGCGTCATGGGTGTCAGAGCGTCCCCGTCCCTTATCTACCATGAAGGCGCTTTGTCAAGGCATGAACGCCTTGTGCACTTTCCTCCATCCAAAGCCTTCCAAGCCACGTAGTCCATGAAGCTCCCAACTTAGTGGTACCGCCGATATGTCGTCCTACACCGAGGCGGCATGGGCCCACTAAGTATCTTACCGTTTCTCCTTTCGTCTTAGTTGCAATTATGATTATCTTATCTTTCCTGCAAGATTAAATCGTTAAATAAAGATTATGACCATGATAAAAAACGGGTCCAAACAGAGTGTAACGCGGTGCTAAGTGGGACTGGTAATGAACCAAGCCGCTCAAAATCCGTTTAAGACTTGATTTATTAAGTAGCTTGTGAACTTGACTTGTGAGCCAAATGAATCGAACTTGAACTAGAAATTGAGTTCGTTAAATAAATAAACTGAACAAACCATGTATGATTCGGCTCATTTGCTTGTGAACAAATTCGGTAATAATATATATATATATATATATATATATAAGTTAAAATCAAATTTTTTTATTTTTAAAAACTTGCATTTTTTTAAAACATTTGAAAATGAGTGTAGTAATTAAAAAATCATTTGAGATATACCAAATTTAAGAAAATATAAGCTAATAAAGTCATAACTTATAAATTAAAGAATGAATTTTTTAAGTAAAAAAAAAGTAAAATCCAGAAAAAAAAAACAGAATTAAAGAATTTAAAATAACAAGAAAGGAAGAAAGAAAACATAAAATACAAAACGATGGTAGCATATAATTTGTATTGGAGGAATTTATTTAGTGTATTATTTTATGTAATGTATTTTGTAAAAAAAGTGAATCATTATTCGAGCTAACGAACTGAACTATTTCGAATTTACGATCCAAACAGTTCGAAAATAGTTCGTGAACAGTTAGTTCGCGAACTCAATCAAACCGAATTCAAACCTAAAAAATAGACCGGTTCAAAACTCCATTCAAATTCGATTCGAACTATTTTCTAACAAACTGAACCGAGCTGAACCAAGTTACATTCAGTTTGGTTCATTACCAGCCCTAATGCTAAATGTAAGAAATTGTCGTTACTTTTTCCTTTGTATTGGAGAATCCCACTTAAACTAGTCATTGCGTATGGACAGTGATAGGTTTTGTTTCGGCTTTGGTATAATACGTTCACCTCCCAACACTCGAGGTTAGTATATTGGGCAAAATAATGATTTAAATTTTGTATGTTGACCCTCCAATGTATGCATAATTTTTTAACATACATGAGTGATCAGCGTATGTTCAATTCTAAAATTCGTAGGCCGACATCTTAGCATATGTAGCATAAAATTAAAAAAAGGGAAAATACATACACGAGGATATTTTAAAAAAATAATAATAATTAAATTTTAGTGTGTCAAGTATTGAATGAGGAGTAAAAATCTAGATCCGCTTACAAAAAAGGAAGAAAACCAGTTGTACTTTGATTTTTTTTTTTAATAAAGTTTTCAACCTCAATTTTTCAAAATATCTCAAAATAGCAGAGGGGTAATAGGCAACTTGGCGTGGCGTGTTTGTTTTAATGCCAGCAAAGTGAGATAAGGGTTTGAGTAGTGGAGGGAAGAGGCAACGAGGGAGTGACGATGGGTGGGAGAGAAAAAAGAAAATAGGAGTGATGGCATCGAGGGAGTGGGTGGAGGTGGTCACGGATGAAAGAGGTGGATGGTGGTGGAGGAGGAAAAAAGAATGTGGAAAGCAGTTTTGAAATATTTGAAGAATTTGGAGTTCAAAACTAAAACACAGGAAGAATTTTTCTATGATGTAATTCAAAATTGGATGATTGCTATGCAACCTTTTTTTAAATCAATAAGAAGTTTTCATCTATGACATGTCATTATTTGAAGTAGTTAAAATTAGTTTTTTGCAATTTAGTCCAACATAAAAAGTAAATTAAAAATTAGTCTTTTGTACATATGCACAAATTATAACTTTTAATTTAAAAAAACATTATTAAAAAAAATTAAAGTTGTTTGTATTATGATAAGAATTGCCCCTTCTTCTTCATCTTCCTCATGTTGCTGCAAACAACTTTAATTTTTTTTAATAATGTTTTTTTTTAAATTAAAAATTATAATTTGTCCATAGGTATAAAGGGTTAAATTTTTAATTTATTTTTTATGTTGAACCAAATTACAAAAAACTAATTTTAACTACTTCAAATAATGACATGACAATTTTTTATTAGTTTAAGAAAAGGTTGAATAACAACCATCCAATTTTGAATTGCATTGTAGTAACTTCCTTAAAATAAATTCATTCTTTGGGCTACATCTAGGAAAATTTACTAAAAAGTTAGTCGAAGGCTACTAAGATAGCGTGTTGGGTAAAATTATTTAATAAGTTGATTGATAAATAGTAAAACAATGTAAAAAAAAAACTTATAAGCCAAAAAATTATTATACAGAAGTCATTTTAAGGAACTTCTCAAAACAAACTTATAATCCAAAGGCTTTTGTAAAAATTTAATCTAACAAACACAACTTACTATAACCATATTTGCATTGACCTGCTTATAATCATCTCTTATGCTCAAACACACTCTTATGGTATGTTTGTTTTTGCGCTTTTTTAAGAGTAACCGCACCTTTCAATCAAAGCAACTCTCACATGCGTTGGCCTTGGCCGGGATCATGCGTTGGGCGAGGATCTATTGCATTACCAAACATGCTCTTAAGTTCAGAGGAAATTAAGTTAAGAACAATGCCTTTAACGCTAAATAGTATATGTTTTCTTATCAACATCAACATATATTAAAATTGGAGAAGTAGAAGGGCAAAAAAGATTTTTCTCCTAAAACATTCATTTTCCCTCCTAATGGTGTATTTCTCTCATAAATCCATCATTAAGTGTGTGTTTTGTATCTTTTAATCTTAGCCGTCCATCATATTTTATTAGATGAAATCATAACCGTCCGTTTTGTATCTTTTAATCTTAGCCCTCAATCATATTTTATTAGATTAAATCATAACCGTCCATCATGTTTTCTTAGAAACACAATATTAGTAATTAATAATAGTCATCATCAACATAATCATCAACATATTATAAAATAGGAGAAGTTGAGGGTTAATCTTACTTTCCATCCACATGATATTTTTTCCCTCCTAATTTCTTTTCTAATCGCAGCCATCAATTGCAAGTAAATCACATCCGTCCATATCATTTCTAATCTTTTCATTTCTCTCTCTCTATATATATATACATATATTTGTATTCTTCACTACATATTTATAATAAATACGATCAATCAATATTAAGGGTAAAAAATGTTAAATTTAAATAAAAAACTATTTTTTAAAAAAGATACTTTATATATAATGCATTACATAATATCGTTAAACGAAACTAATAAAAATGATAGAAAAATATAAATTAAACAAAATATTCGAAATATTTAGCAAGAAATTGTCAATGTGTGTAAAATTTCAACTAAAAAGTTTCATTCAAAATATTAAAGTAAAAAATTATCATTTAATCCATATATATATATATATATATATATATATATTTATCCATCTGTATCTATAATTTTATTTTTCCAATTTGCATAAACTCATTTCAATTTCTAATAAAACTTAATTACCTTTTTCCAAAAAACGCTTATAAAAAAAAACTTCTTTTAAAAAATATTTCAATTAAGTCAGCACCTTTTAAAATGTCAATAATATCTTTAGAGATAGTTTCAAATAAGTATATTAAATTTGTACAATTTCAATGTTACTAACAAAATTAACCTACCTTCATGATAGATGTAAATTTCTCATAAAGATTTTAGATTTAAGATTGAGGGAATACTCCCGGCCTTCGTCCCATTTAACGATCGAGGAAATACTCCCGACCACAAGGATGGTAGAAAATCACAAAAATAAGAAATATTAAGGAGACAAACATTTAATGAAGGTGACTGTCTTCAAAATGCTTGAGGCAATTAAAGGTAACGTGTTCTCGCCGGTGATGTAAGGATAAAGATCTTTTTCTCTTTTAAGTATTTTGCTTCTCATATATAAGTTTGTTCATGGTTCTTTCCAAATAGGTGTTCTTAAGCCGTGTCTAAACTTTAGAAGTTGGAAGTACAATTGGTTTTTGTTTTGTTTATTTACATTTTTAATTTTCAATTCAACATGTTTTTATTGGTCATTACAAATATATTTTTTCACTTCAACATGTGTCAAATAACTATGGTTTTTCCTTGATAATGATAAGTGTGTGACAAAAGACATATTTAAATATTTACATTTTGCTTAATATATAGATAGAAGTTTGTGTATTATATATTATACCAATTTTATATTATATAATTGTCCCACCAAAAAAACACGAAAAAAATAATAACAGTTATTCATAACTATTTTTAAAGTATACATGATTATTTCACATATTATAAATATTTTTCAAAATCTTTATTGCATTTTATCTAATTATAAGTATTGTATTCCGATTTGATTACATAAATTTGTCTGATCATAAAAAAATAAATTTCAATGTAAATTTGTAATAATTAAAAAAAATACCATATAAAATATAATTCCAAAAAATGATAGATTTATTGTCCGCTAAAAAAATTCACATGTAAATAAAATTAATGTTTAATATTTTAACAAATGGAAAGCCCTTAAAAAAATAAAGGATAGCAAAATTTAAGACCTGTGCATCGCACGAGCAATTTTCCTAGTATTTAACAAGGACTTAATTAAAGACAAGAAGAAGCTTCATTTCTTTTATATATTCCCATCATTACCTATTCTTTACACATATGCCACAGCTTAAAGAAGATAACTACCGGTCGTAATTCCAAAGTAGAATCTTTCTTTTTCAAATGAAGCCATATTGAAAAATGTTAGCAATTGTTGCTTTACACCTCCCTTTTATTTATCAACTTTTTAAAAGTTAGTATATCAAGCCAAAACTAATTGTTTCAATCATTCGGTTTATTAAGTTATTATAGAGGCTTCTGATAGTTTCATCCTAGTTTCATTCTTCGCTTGTATCTCCAGCAACTTGAATTCAAATACAAGTATACTTTCACAACGGTCTTTAGAATGTCATATTGTCCTGAATCATCTGTAGCATGGAAAACCATATGATATAGTGAAAATATATTTTGTTGAAAGTGTTTGTTTTCCTCATAGAACCTACATCGATCCAAACTCATGAATAAATATAAATTTGCAATTGATTTGTCTTTGGTCTGACCTATTTGGCTGTTTAGAATATTGGCTTTAAGAAAATGACTTCCACTTCAATATAACCACACCAACTCAAAGTATTTTAATTTTTGAAAGAAACCAAACTCCATAACAATATAATCAAAGAAACGTTTTCCCTTAAGACTAACATTGATTTTAAATAAATCCTCATAAATTTAAACTTATTAAAAATATAGCTCGTAGCCAAGTGTATGTACTCATTCACCTATACGTAAGCAACTACTCCCTCCGTTTCACAATGTTTGACTTTTTAGCTTTTTTTCTTATTTCACAATATTTGGCCTTTTACATTTTCAATACACAAACATATTTTTTTTCCAATATTAACCTTTCATTCAATCATTTTTCTTACTCCTCATTAATTATACTTTTATCATTTCTCTCATATCTAAACCACTATACATTAATTAATGGACACACTTATTAATAAAAATTAAATACTATTACAATTTTCAATAAGGATTAAATAGGGGCATTTTAGACAAACTATACATAATACTTACAATAATTAACACTTTCTTAATCTGTGTGCCCAAACCAGCGGCGGATCTTGACAAAAATTTTAGGGGGTGCAGATTAATTAATTTACTCATTAAATATCAATAAAATGCAAAAGAAAAAAATTATGGGCAAATAATATTAAAAAAACATAAAATTGTATCAAAGTTTTTTATGTTCAAGCCATTGCAGTTCTCGTTAGGTGTATTTAAAATTGAATATGTCATGAATGTATCAGGTTTAAGTATATGAGTGAAGGGTTTTTTTGATAAATTAATTTTTAAAGTAGCATTGATTTGAATAAAAAGTCACAAAATTGGTCGTAGCTTTATGGTAAATGTTTTGGCCACAACAAGGAAAACTTAAAAATCTTTAAAGGCAGGACTTGAAACACAGACCTGCCATTGAAGATCAGAGATCATAAACACTAGGCTAGGAGAACAATTCAAGCAAAGTAGTTCTATAAATATGCATTTAAGCAAATCTGAGGGGGAGCAGGTGGGAGTAATATCCTCCGCCACTGGTCCAAACCTAAAAGACTAAACATTGTGAAACGGAGGGAGTAATAATTTATTTCAGGGTGCGTGGTTGTCCCCCAACAAATTTGATCTTCAGAAATTGAACATTTAACATTTGACATAATATAATACTGTAATTGAAAATTTATCGAAAACTAAATCATTGGACCTAAATACTCCTTGTTGGTTTAAACTAATAAATCAAAAATAAATATCATTCTTGAAGCACCAATGTGTTATACTTCAAAAATATGTTAAAATTTCTCCTAAATCATAATTATAGGTAATGTATACATATTAAGAATCTTATTAAATATTTTAAAGTTTGAGAAAAATATAAAGTAAATTTATCATTATATTCTCATATTAAATTTGTAAATTTACATATACATTTCATATATTGGAAATGTAAAAAGGATTTCGCAAATGGGGCATTTTTAAATAAGTAATAAAAAACAACATTTCATCGAAAATATACATTTAAAATTTATCAATTTATTGATTACAACACTTATCAAAAGTATTTTATTTTTTAAGTCTCTTAAAGAGTGCTCTTAAAATACAAGCATTTTTATACACAGTAAAAAGCAAAAATAGAGTTGGAAAAAAAAAACAATTAATATTTTCTTGAATTTATAAAACAATACTCCCTCCGGTCTTATATATAAGATTTTGTTGGAATTTTTATTTTGGTCCTATTTATCTTATTTCAAATTTTAATAGCATTTATTAACTTTTTTTCCATAAACATCCCGATTAAACTCTACATTTTTTAACAATCACAATAATAAATATAGGGTTAGTTTTGAAAAAATATATCAAATTTTCACATTTTCAATATCATTAACAAGTTTAACTATAAAGAGAAAAATCCCAAAAATATCTTGTAAATAAAACAAGAGGAGTAGATAATATCACCTTTGTGAAAACAGTGGAAGTGGAACGAAGGGAGTAGTATGAATTTGTTGGTGCAAGAACATAAAATGAATTTTGAACACGTCAGGGATTTATAATTGTCACGTAACCACATGTATCGTACGTCCAACACTCTGTTTAAGGAAACAGAGACAAAGCGGGGCTCATAATTAAGATTAGTGGGCAGATTTAATAAAGGTGGCAAGGAGTAGATAGACGAGGACAATCGTTTAAAAAAAAAAGGAATAAAAAGATAGACTAGGACAAAGTTAGGAACTCCTATAGATTAAAAATAAAACAATAAACCCAAAAGCAATTGATGATGGAGGATATAGATAAAGATAAAATAGAGAAGATTCTGGAGGGATTTGGTGAACATTGTTTACTTGCAAAGACCATGGTCCTATAATTATTGGTACTTCACACCGATATATCTAGTTCACCCTTCCTTTTATCTAATGACATATTAGCCCTTCTCCCTTCTAATTGAATAATAGTGTGATGATGAAACTTCATTAATCATTGCAAGATTAATTAATTTGGCATCCTTAATATTATTCATTTTTATCAGAAAAACCTTCCCCAGTAGAGTGGTAATGTTTCAATAGTTTGCATAGTTGCATGGCTATAAATTATTCCTAATCATGTAAGCAAAGTTAACTGTCCAAGTTTGTACCATTTTCACTATAATTGCAGCAATTCTAATTTGTTTTGGTTGTAGAAAGATGTGAACTAATAGACCTGTAAGTGTTGTCAGAATAATAGAAATCTATTGCTTCTGTAGCCTGTACCATTAAACATGTGACACATTAATACTTTGACATTAATAGTTCAGACTTCTGAGCTATAAAGCCAAAAATTAGCAGTTTTTGCTTGCATATTAATATTACTGATGGCATCTGTACCAGATCTTTTGGAACTAATACTTTATAGAGTTCAGGTTGCTAAGCTAAGTTACATAATCAGAGGGTTCTAATACATCCTATTGTCCTAAGATGGATCTTGAATTAAAAACGTCATTAAAGATTATTCAGCCAGAGTTTTCTCATCAGATTGTAGATTTTAGTTTAACACCTTTTAGTATGTCATTAAACTAAGATGAAGAGATAGAAATTTATAGAATTTATAAAGTATAGTCTGCATGAGCACATAGCATCTTGTATAATTATAATGGCCCAAAAACCATGTTAAAAAGTTGCAAATGATAACAAAATTGAGACACTGATTTGACTCAATTGATCAAACTTTTCTTAATCTAACTTTTTTGGATGGAAAGTAAAGTTCTTCACGCTCTAATATAAAAGTAATCCAAAAAACTAATTATAGCCATCAAAGGCTATACCATAACATGCTAAACTTTTCACTGAAGTGTTCACTGTTTGTACACATCGGTGGACACTAGGCAAGTAATTAAGTTGTCATAGAGAGTGGAATCTGAGCTTTTTCTCCTTATTGCAACCTCATTCTTTAACTTGTTTCAAGAAGCTACTTTTTCCATACACATCTTTCAATCTATACCTTCACAGAATCACAGTTATTCTTCATAAAGGGGGAACTATGCAGGAAACTTACAAGATAAGAAAAAAGATAGATTGTGCATATAAAAAGGAAAAAAGTTGAGATCAACGGATGGACTACAAATGATTTACCAACAAAAAGGTAGTGATAGAAGTTCAATCACAATATTATGCACAAATTATTCTTTATTTACCACCTGCATAATTAAGATAAGAGATGCATTATAACAAGAATAAGTTAAATGTTCAAAGAGTATAGTAATATAGTATAGGACATATATATGTACCACAGAAACCATACCTTTGTTGTGCTTTTCACACAGCTTGGCGAAGAAGGAAAGGAAAAGGATGAGGAGAGCAACACCAGCTATGAGTCCAATTATTATGGCTAGGGTCTTCTCAACCTCATCATCATTGTGATTGTCATAATCTACATTGCTCAAATTAAATTAGAACATTAGTAATCATCCCAAGTTAATGTTAAAAACAAATGTTGTAGTAGTTGATAGTTGATACTATGAAATTCAGTTCTGTTATGGTGAATTTTTATACCCAACTGCATGTTATCTCAATTTAGTGAAGATTTCGTGTTAGCATAAACAAGTAAACAACACATATTCTCTATGAATCAAAAAGAACTTCATTACCATACATGATATATCTGCCTCATAAGTGGATCTTAGCTTGATTAGTTTATTCTACTTTGAATACATAGGATTCTTCAATTATCTTCATTAGTTCAAAGTGGGGTATTCATTGTCAAGCAGATGTTATAGAAATGTTTTTCTTATTTATTCTAACATGAAGACAGTCCAAATACATATCAAAATTCATGAACCAAGCAAAAATTTGCTTATCTCCTTTTCCTTTATTTTAATTCCACTTTTTATTTATTCTTCTCGTTTGCTGAGCAAAAAGTATAACTTTTTGTAAAGAAATACAAGATGAGCAGGGGAAGCACAATTAAAAAAAAAAATCAGAATCAGACCTTCTAGAAAGAATAACATGATGAATAGCAAACTTAGAATAAATAATAATTAGATCATGCATATCAAAACTCAAGTTAACCATCATATGAGTGATATGAAGATGAACCCATCATTGATATGTCTAATTTTAACAAGGATAAATTATAATTCATTCTAAAGCTCCTCATAATTGAAAATCCCCTTCATAACAAACGGAGAGAGCAACGAGTAATAAATACATAAAAAAATTACCGAACAAACAAGAGATTTCACTAAGTAATTATAATTTCTCTCATTTTTTATTTTTTATTTTTTATATATTTATACTTTATTTTTACATCCTCAGATGATAACCGATAATACCTTAAAGTTGTGTATAAGTAATTATAATTTTTAATTATTAATTATTCACAAAAAAGAGAAAATATATACCAAGAACAAAAAGAAGTTAAAAAGAAAGTTTCTGGACTAAATTGAGTTATGAAAATCTCCTAAAGTAAAGATTTTCTTCCTATATAGAACAACACTGAAGTTGTATTCAATAACTCAGAATTATTCTCAAATCAGAATCATTTTTTTTAGTAATAAGTAAAGTAAAATCATATTAAAAATTGAATTTATCAGTCCTATTCAAAATAGATTCATCTTCCTCCCCTTAGAAGATACAAGAAGTTGTGTCTAAGCTAACCACTAGTTGACTGAGCAATTCTCACTTTCCACACCACCTCCCTACCTTCTACACTTTTCACATGGGTTACAACAAGTTGTGAACAATTCTTTTTGTTTTTTTCATTTTAAAGCAAAGTCAATTCTAGTTCAATAATGTTACTGTATTTACTATTGAACTTGGCAACTTCTAATTCCACAACTTTCTTTTCGAGTAATCCGTGTAAAGAAAATAACAAAGCTTAAGAAAATGTGTGCTTCTCTCATTGCATTATCGAAAAAGAAAGTCGCACGAGAAATTATTAACCCTTGACCGTGCGGATAACATTACAATATTGATTAAATGTAAATGCTAACAACCGCCTTATACAATGGTTAAAAAAAGCAAACACAGTAAAAACATATAAAAAAAATTGTAATTTTTTTATATTTTCGAGACAGAATGTAGTATATCCATAGTAGATAACATTCAAAAATGCATTTTTTTAAATTTTTGAGACACAGAGTAATATACATTTATGATTGTTTTTCTAACTATAAAAATCTTAACAAGTATCAAGACCCATTGTTTTTTTATTCTTAATATCCTTTATAAATGTCCTAAAACACTTACTAACAATACCATTTATTAAATAACCACCAAAACATAGAAAGAAAAAAATAAATGAGTATTGCTAACAAGTGCCCTTAAAGCACTTATTAAGTTTCCTAGATTTAGAAAAAATATTATAAGTTCATTTTTTCTTTTATACTACATTTCCTTCTTTGACAGGTGCCCAGCATTTCCCAAATAAATAAATAAATAAAATAAAAGGTAAGAAGCTCGTTAACACCCAAGCAAAGTACATAACCGAAAGCCATAATACCACCGTCACCAAGAACAGTGATAGAAGACCAACTTACCGTTAGCACCGCGCGATTGACTCCCACCTTCCGCGTAGCGCGCGTAGCACTTAGCCAAATACATCTCCCCCCACATGGAACCCCCACATTCCGTTCTCAACCGTCCGATCGCATCCGAAACACAATCCTGGCACTCGGTCACACTCAAATCCCCCGTACACTGCGCCACACCGTGTAAATCCCCAGAGCTGCTCTCCCTGTACGTTTTATAACCCCCATCCGACGCTTGCAAATAAGCCAACGCAGCATCCCTACGAGTCAACGCATCAGAAGTCAACCCAATCGACGGTCCACATTTTTTTGTCACCACGGTCTTGTCCTCCACCCCAAGGAACGATATATTATCGTACTTCACGAAACAACCGTCCAGTTGCAACGCGCCACCGCATGTGTCGAGGCAGAGCGTGCTGAGTTGACTCACGGCACGCGAGACGCAGCGGGAGCATTGGTCGTTGTTAAGGTCACCACGGCATTGGAAGAGGCCATAGACGGTGTCCGACGTGGTGGTGCCTTGCAAAAGAGTTCATAGAAAGGAAAAATTTTATTTCTTGAGATCAAATGATAAAAATAAGAGTGCCTCACTCTTTTCTTTCAGAGTCATAATTATTCACCTCCAATTATTATGAATATCAAAACTCTTTATTTGTTATCTATTCTCTCTTATCTATTCGAAATTCAAGCAAAATTATTTACATAAGACAATTTAGTTCGAGTCGAGCAAAAATAATATAAATGACAAAATTTTTTATTATTATTAAATAAAATAATTTTGTCATTTAGTTACTCGATTCGAGCATAATTGTCTTTTATGGAAAAAATTAGGAGACAAATGTAAAAGGATGTGTAGAAATTATAAGATAAGATGAGAAAAAGTGAGTGAGCACTCATGTATGTACCTGGGATGGTGAAGTTGTTGAAGTTAGAGAAGGAGGCTGAGTTAACAAGAGAGGTGAGGAGAGATTCTACGTTGTTCTCATAGAAGGAACCAGGAATGAACTTGAGAGTAGAGCAACCGCCGAAGATGAAGGAGTCGGTGGAGGAGGATGATGGGGTGGTTATGGTGGAGAGTGTGAGGAGGAAGAGGAAGAGAAGAAGATGTAGAAACATGGTTTGTGTTTATTTGTTTGTGTTTGAGATAGAGGGTGTGGTATGGGTGATGAGGGAAGAAGAAGAGGTAAGATTTGGAAATGATGAATAAGATGGGTAAGAAGGTCCTTTCGTGTGTATAGTGTGGGTGTTATGGTGATAGATGGTTGCTTTCAATAGAATTTACGTAAGGGAGGGAGTGAGTTGATGTAAAGAGGAAGTTCATTCATATATGATTGTAGAAACTAGAAACCAAAGGCATAACTGGAGGAGGAGGACCGCTAAATGTTAAATAAATTTTTTTTCGTACGCTTGAATTTGAAAAAGTTTGTTAAGATAGTAAACTGACGGTGACCGTACCACGGTTCGATCCCCGCAATGACGTTGGGAGAGGAATAAAACCTTAATTCCGGGACCCCCTCGAACTGGATTAGTCGGCCCAGTGGGCCGGATACCAGGGTGCAAACCAAAAAAACTGACGGTGACCGTAAATGCTAAATAGATATCAAATTTTTAGTTTTTAAAAGTAAATTAACCTTATTAAAAACAATTGGTTATAATTTAGTTAATTGTATTGAAAATGTGAATATGTGATATGTATTTTCAAAATTATCCTTATTAATGATATTGAGAATTTAAAAAAATGTTAAATAAATAAAAGTATTTATGAAAAAAAATAATTAATTATTATTAAAAATTTGTATAGAGTCTTGTAAATAAAAACAAAATAAAAGTATGAAAAGGTGGATGGAAGTAGTATATAACTATAGCTAGTTGGTTCAGGTAGTGAGGTGCTTAATTCTCTCAATAAAGGTTTCAGGATTCAGTAATCAGTACTTTGAATGAAAAGAAAAAGTGTTGAAAAAGAATTTTATCAGTTATATATATAAGTTTTCTCTTCTTCACATGGATTAGCAAGATTTCAATGTGAATTCTGAAAACCATAATGAATTTTAATGTCAGCGTGACTAAATGCGAATTCACAAATTATCGGACGGAAGGAAGGGTCAATAAATTTATATATATGTGTGTGTGTGGGGAGCAAATAAATTTTTAAAAAGTATTTTTATAATTTTTTAAAATGTATATATATATATATATATAGCTAGTTGCATATTATTAAACCAGCATAATGAAGATAAGTCAAGATCAAAGGCAAAGGCAGCAATCCAGAATGAAGCAATTACTTGAAGGCTTAAATAGCTCTAGTTAGTAACCGGTTAATCGATTATTAACCGGTTATAGAAGTTAGTTAGCTTATGATATTTCAAGTTGTAATTTATCCTGACTTAGTTTAGCATAATGGTAGTTAGTCGTAGCTTAGCTGTAGATTAGAGGTAGTCTAGAAGTTGGTAGTTTGAGCTTTCTATAAATACTCTTTTACTTGCCAAGTTGGCTAATAAGATCAGAAATTTCTTTTATCAAAGAGCTAGTTTCTCTCTTCTCTCTCTTCAAAAGTTTCTTACATTTTCTGTTACAAAGTTATTAACCATGACTTTGGCTTAATTGAAAATTTTAATTTTTTAATTGTACTATAAGCTAAACTGCTAAAGTCCTCAGCCCTCTCGCATACCTGAATCTTTTCAAAAAAAAAAAAAAAAACGTAACTAACTGTGGACCCTTGAGATGATAATTTGGTGGATATTTGCTTTTATATATGTGAATGTCACTTTGAGCTCTCTCTTTTAGTGTCTATATATATATATATATATTGAAAATATATATATATATATATATATATATATATATTGAAAATATATATATATATATATTGAAAATATATATATAGAAAGAGAGAGAGAGAGGCGTGGTAGAGCAATCAAGATATAAGTACATGGTATGATTTGCATGTCATAGGTAAATACACAACAACACTTCAACCTTTATTTGCCATTTTGCCTATAATCTTTATTCTTTACTCATTTTGTTTTCACTTTTATTTTTCCTCGAGTTCTAATGGGAGTGGTACCAACCAAACACTTAAAAGTAAACCTTCTAATATTTTAATTTTTAAGTTAAAGTAAAAGTATTTTCAAAAAATTAAAAGAATATTTTTATTAGTTTTTAGCTTTTTAAAAAATTAAACGTTCCAAAAATTTAAAAGAATGTTTTTAAACTTATACGTTCTAATATATTAATTTTCCTTATTTTTTTCATAGATTAACGAATAACCAAACGGATAAATTAAGTGTACTTAGATAGTAGATTTTATTTAAATTTATTAGTCCATATACTATCCATTGCAGGATACTCTAATATTAAATGATGGTAAAAATGTAAGATTGTAATAGTATTTTTAAAAGATCAAAATAATCAAACAAAACTTAATTAATTTATTGATTTTTGTGATTGAATTTATAGTGACTTATAATAAGAATTGGATCAAGTATTATTTATGGGTAAAGTAAAATGTGACATATATAGGGTACACAAGTTAGAAAATTCGTTTTCCATTTTTATTTGGGTATTTTAGTAAGGGGTTGGGTTGACGAGTTTACGGCTAATTAGTGTGGTAGTACATACTGAGCTAATTAAGTTGGAACTTTGAAGTCAAAAAAATTGGTAGGGAGCCGGTGCAATGGTGGTTGACTCCAAAGGCATCGAAAGGCCAAAACGCGGCCTCAGTTTTACCTACTACTACTTTTATTAGATTAGAGGTCAAGTAGAAAGTTAGAGCAGCAATTCATTTAAGAGAAGAAGAAACATTTTCCCTCCCGTTTTATTTATAAGATCCCTTTTTTAATTTTCAATACTAGCATTTAATAATTACTTCTTTTCTCAAACATCCATATAAAATCAACATTTTTTAGAGTTCAAATAATAATTATAGGGATAGTTTTGAAAAAGTATATCAAATTTTCACATTTTCAATACCATTAACAAATTTATTCATTCTCTTTGATGGGAGTGAAAAACCCCTAAAGGGTCTTATAAATAGGACCGGGGGAGCAATATTTTAAACTTACTTTTCTTAAATGATTGATCATGACTAAGATTATTAGTTATTCAGATGTAAAGTTCGTTTAATTTTCCCAAGACTTCATATTTTGAAACTTCAACAAAATATAATTTAATTACTTTTCTGTTTTCAGATATACTAGATTGATGCTAGTAAAAGAGTAGTGCTTTGCACCCAAAAAAAAAGTGGTGCTGGTGGAAATCATCTCTAACGAAATTGTAACATAGACATATAGTTTAATGAAAAATTTCAAGTTCGAGTTCACAAGAAAATGCAGTTGCGTATATCTATTAGGCAGAGCTTTTAGGTCTTATGTGGTTCATTAAAAAAAAAAAATTACCCTTTCTGTTTTTTAGCATGCATTTGCAATTTTAAAAAATATTTTCGGTAGCGTCAACCTTAAATTAAGTTGAATAAAGATATGGTCCATTCACACATGTGCTCAACCTTAATCTGGGCACCTTTTTATGGAAATTTTTTGTTTGACAGAATATTAACCGAGTTCCTTGTCTGCCAAGCAAAAGAGGCAAATACGAGGGGATGAAGCAAAATATCATCTCATCTTTTCAACTTATGCACAATAAATTAATCCAATTTTATGTGTGAGATTGTTTTATTCTCTCGTCCTTTCAACCTATCGATAATGAATTAACCCATTTTTGCATGCGAGATCGGGAGAGTTGAGTTTTTTGTTTTATTTTTAATCAAATGTACCCTCTAATTCTTTCAATCAGTGTGCAATGAATTAATCCATTTTGGTGTGTAAGGTTGTTCCTCAAATCAAATGTCATTCTCAAGAATAAAAAATTTGACTTTTAGCTTGGTATGATACATAAGGATTCAACGATATTATACCACTAAAGCAACTCTTTATTGATAGAGGGAAATTTCTATGCTACTCCGATTTTGGTTTGCTGATTTACTCAATATAATTTATTTACCTGTGTCAGAAAGCAAATAATAAAAAAAATTTAAATCCAAATAATAAAAAAAAAGGTCATATTAGTAAAACAGAAAATTCAAAACATATTTTTAATTTACTGGGTTTAAAAAAAAAAAAAAAAAAAAAACCTAAAGTATGGTAACCCGGAGTATAGTAAAAGCACCCTTGATAGAGAGCTAAGCCTAGGTGCCAACTTCTTGTAACAACAATAGTAGTAATAAAAATGTTTTGGTTTTATTCCCTAAAAATTATTTTGATCAGGACCAATTTTTAATTTTTCAAACATTTGATTATGTGATTAGCGAAACACTAAATCAAGTAAACAAATATATATTAGTCTAATTTTGAAAATCAAGTCTAACATAAACTCATTTATTAATTATTCATAATCTAAACTTTTTAAAGCTCAATTGTTGCTAAGGTGTTTAGTCATCATGTCTGTTCAATCTTGACTATTTTCTTTTCCTGGGTTGAAGACATATATATTAAACTCCTGATCAACGACTTTAATGATTTCTCTAGGAGATATGTCTTCATTTGATTGTTTTGACAGTGTAAGATATGAAGCACTATCTTTCTCTCTGAAATGTATTATCAAGTGCCTCTAATGAATCTACTTACAAAATAAAGTTATTTGGTATAAAACATTTACAACATCAAATTTTTTTTTTTTAAAGTCTTAATATTAGTTAATATTTATACCTTATTTTCACCATATGATTTAGCAACGCTTGTTAATAGCTTCGAGTTTTGTGGTTGGAAACTATATTGTATTTTAAAAAAAAAGTTTGTAAGAGGTATAAGTACATATTTGTAAAGTGATATTAAGTGAATAAAGTTAAAATTGATTTAAATACTCACTTCATGAATATTATACTTTCGATAGAAAGTTAGAATGATCAAATCTTAGCAACATAGCTTTATTATTCCAATTTTGTATGGGTAAAAATAATTGATATCTAAAATCTTGAACTGAACTTCGCACAACATTCTCTTTCCTCTTAAATCATCAATCTCCTTTGAATATTTTGATTTATCACCCCTCTATCAAAACAATAAAAATTTAACCTTTGAAATATGTAACGTGTGCATATTATTTTATAAATCTAAATTTAAAATTAAAATGTTATACTACATATTTTAGTCATGTACTTAGATCGTAGGTCATATGCATTTATTTGTAAAAACTTTGCAGTCATGCTCTCCAGAACAATGTTGCAAAATCCATTTCATCACCAACAATTAGTTGAATGTTATACCATTTACAAAATGAAACAAATCAATTACTCCCTCCGGTCCTTATTATAATCCCCATATCTATCTCACAAAAAGGGGGCTTAATTATAATAAGGACCGGAGTGAATATATTAGTATTGATATTATGTTGCACTTGCTTGCAAAAAAAAAAAAAAAAACAAAACAAACAAACAAACAAAAACAAAAGAACATATGCTCATCTATCTAGGAATGAAGGACATTGGGTAGTTCTCACATTTTTTTACAAAAAAAAGCTAGACCCTTTTTTGCAACCTTTGTACCACCAACTAAAAGAAGATTGAATGTCTGATCTCTTATAGTTCCAATGGTGACAAACACCCCATCCTAAGAAATAAAACAAGGCAATTTAATGGCTTTGGCAACTTTTTTTAAATTGTAGACAAATTCGAGTTCATAAAATTAATTAAAATAATACCTCATTGGAATATTTTATATCACCCACTATTTTGAAAATGGTATTAGTGAAAAAATCATCTTCCGTTGAACACAACATTTCACGAACAATTTGTGAAATCTAAGTTGTATTGAAATTGTCTATACTTGAAAGTCGGGTGATCAAAAGATCTTAAAATAAAGCTTTTTTACGAAATGCTTCTACTTTTCAGAGTAAGTGTATTTGTAGAGATTGAAATTTGATTCGCAAAACTTATAAAACCAGAAACATAATAAACTAAACCTTGTTAATTTTTTATAACTATTAATTAATACAATTATGGTATCTACATTAAGTAAAAGGTTAAAGAAATTATTTTGATTAAATAAAAGGTAATTATTAAATATGTAAAAAAATGAGAAGAGAAAAAAAAACCTTTCACAAAATTGTGTAACATCTAACATATAGCATTAATAAAAAGTCGGGTATTATATGTTGTGTTTGACACGCTCATTATCCCTATTCAAAATTCAAACGTTTTAACTTCTTCACAAACATTGTTTAATGATCATTACAAAAAAAATATATGATCTAATTTATACAACATATGAATAATACATACTATTAAAAAACTTCATTTTTCAAAATTGGACCAAGATGACATAGTGGGTAGGAGATTGTTGACCAAAATAGGCCACAAATTGATCTACAAAACCACCCATAACGTACAGCTTCATGATCTACAAAACCACCCATCATGTACAGCGAAGCTTAGCTTTCCGTTGTCTCTGTCATTGATTTTAACAAGTTTGATTCAAATTTAAATATGTTAACGTTATTTTATAGTCAATAAGTTAATTTTAACTTGCTCAAGATCATCAAGTTCAAGAACAATATATTTGGTTGCTTGAAATGCAGTCACCTCTCCTCGACCTAGCAAACCGATGACATCATTTTTAGCTCATAATATTATGCTGATAAAATATATATATATATATATATGTATGTATGTGTGTGTGCACGCGCATGATAAAACTAATAAATAAAGTATAACGTACCAACTAAATGAGCATCTTCTTTTGTTGAGTTCAAAATGTACCTGTTTGATAGAAATGAAAATTCGTTTAAAGGAATGCGCGAATCTTCCACATGAGTAACAATCGTGCACTTTGTTAAGTATATTTTGCATTCATGCCTTGTAGGTTAGAATGAAGCTCCATTGATCGCTCCAACCAATTTTTGCAATTTGTAAACTTTCCATTCCTCCATTCAATGTTCAAAATTGAAAAGGTCTTCAGATTTTCGGTGATTTCTAATTGCTAGCACTGTAATGTAAAGAACAGAAAAAATATGGTATTACTATCCATTGTTAAAATAGAAACATTAATAATAATAATAAAAAAAAAGGAAACGTGCAAAATATATATATATATATATATATATATATATATATATATATATATATGACAATTCCTATTGAAGATTGATTTCCAAAGTCTTATGATTCCCACTCTTATTTTCCATGCATTCATGGCATTTGCCATGTTAATATCCTTGATCATGTGTTGATCTGCCATTTTTTATATTTTGGATTATAAACTTAATTAAGTTAGTTCTTATTATTTATAATAATTTGAATTGCATATTTTTTTTTAAAATTCAAAATATCCTATTTATTCAGAATGAAATCAAATTGTTTTTTTTAATTCAAAATATTTTATGATTCCAAAACGGAATCAAATTGTTGATAGCTAAACTATGAAGTTTAACAAATTATGGGTAAGTTTACTTGATCACTTATTTTTCAAAATTATGGCTAATCTAAATTGTGGTATCTTTTTTACTCAAGAACCCAATAGTGGAGGTTATCCAACAATTCATCAGAATTTTTGTGGATGAATTCAAAGTTATCCAACAACTTATTTTTTTAATTATTAATTTAAAAAAATAATTGGGAAATTATGAGAAAGTGTCACCTAAACAATTTTTGTCTTTCCTCTTTTTATAATATATAATTGATTTAATTGATTATCTATGTGTTTATTATTTTCGTATTTATTTAGTTTATTTTTATTAAAATCAAGACACAGGTCCAATTACCCGAATTAACCCAATTCAAAAGTTTTTACATTGGGTTAGTTTGATTTTGATACTCAAATATAAAATAATTCAATCCAATCTATTTTTATTGGGTTAGGTGTTTCATCTCCTCCAAAATTGACCCAACCGAATTGGTTACACTTTAGAGAAATGTTCACTTTAAAGAGCTTGATTCAAAAATTCCTATCAAAGAAAAAAATTATATTAAATTCTAACTAGCTAGAAATATAAATAAAATACTTCTTATGATAAAGACAACCCTTCTTAGTCAAGCCAGTATTTTGGGATTTTGAATCTTCAATTTTGTATTTGGTGACTTCTTGGTGATTTTGTTGGAAACCAACAAGAGGCCTAACAATCGAGTAAAGGGGGGGGGGGGGGTGAATAAGAGATTGAAAGTGATATGGTAATTTTTCGATTTCTTGAAAATAGTTTGAATTGTTGTTCTCGGTTTTAAACAAAATTCAAGCTCTATCCGAGCAGACACGGTTAATTGATTAACCAAACAGATAAACAGAAAGGTTAATTGATTAACCGAGCTACCGAGCAAACAATGTTAATTTATTAACCAGATGAATAAACTGGTTAATCGGTTAACATAGATGCTTCAAGGCTAAGCTTTCCGAGCAACACTCAAAAACCGAGCTATCACAGAGTGAATTAAAAGCTTGATGCTTAAGTCAGCGGATAACCAGTCAAGCAAGCCGAGCAATAAGAAAGCAGTAAAGAAATAAAACTTAACACCACAGATTTATCCTGGTTCACTCTCACCCTGAGAGCTAGTCCAGTCCCCTCTAAAAACCTTTTAGAGAGCTTTCACTAAAAATCGATTTTCTGGGTTACAAAAGGATTTACAAGAGCCACCCCTCTAGACCTATCCAGTCAACCGAGTTTACCAAACTCGTGACAACCTACCCACGACAAATCGATGACCAAAGAACCCCTTTGGAACCTTTTCAATACAGAAAAGCTTTCTCGACCAGAGACCAGCTTTTCACTCCAGCAAATACAACGAACAAGATTTATGAATGATGATGGCTCCAATTCGAAACACTCTTCGAATGAGTATAAAAATGTGAAGTTCAAGAGTGAGTCGATTTTGTGAAGGGATATCACAGAGAAGAAAATATGTTGAACTTAGAGTTTGGATTTGAAAGATTAACTCTCTAAGTTCTTGTGAAAATTCAAATGATCTTTTTCTTTTCTGTGAGTTTGATTCTGCTCTGTTTTTGAAAGAGAATGAAAATGTGGTTTCCAGAAAATTGTTCAAAGCTCCTCCTTCCCTGTTACCGTTGAAGACCCCTTTTATAAGCTCTTCTGATTTTCCAGAAAAAGAGAAAGCTGTACGGAAAAGCAATGGGGATTTCAACGGCTATATTTTGTCAGCAGAGCAGTGATAGTGACCCTTCACCAACCTTTGATTTTAACTCATTTTGAATTTCAAACTTGTTACTATGTTGGAGTTAAAATCCTAGAACTTCTACCCAGACTCAACGGTAATAAAAGGTACGGCACAGCTGAGCAGAGTCTGAAGGTTGAAGAAGATGTGTTGTTGAAGAGTGAACAGAGACAGTCGAGCTTGAGCTTCGTTCGAGCCTGGTTTGAGATTGGTGTTGCCGAGCCTTGAGCTTTGTTCGAGCTTGGTCTGAGATTTGTGTTGCCGAGCCTTGAGCTTTCCTCGGCAACCAGACTTGAAACTAACAGATCCAAGCTTTGCTTTTTGCTCAGGGTGCGTGTTCAATCCGAGCTAATTTGATCTTTCTTATGTTGTGGCTTAGTTCATTATTCAAAGCCTTCTGAGCGTGTTCCGAGCTGATCAATATCCGAGCGTACTGTCTTGAAGTGAAGAGCTGAGCTTTCAAACTTGGATGAACTTTCGTCGTGATCAAGAGCCAAACTCAATCCGAGCTGAAACTTCAGAAGCAGATATCCGAGCTTCTGCCTTTGGCGGAATGCATGCCAGAACTAAGTCTGACGCTTTTGACATTGACCCCACGTCAAGCTCTAATTTACTTGACATTATCAACATCATTGATTCTGCCGAGCGTATATATTTGACATCATCAAAAACTCTTTGATTCTACAATCTCCCCCTTTTTGATGATGACAAATATTCTCTTGAAAGTTTGTTGCTTTTTGTGTTCTTCCTTCGACTGTATGCTCATAAACTGATTGGACTCAGCACTGATCGGAATTTGCTCGAAAATGTACCACTTGTTGTTGCTATGAAAATGCGCAGATCAGAATGTGTACTATATGTCGAAATGATCCACTTGTAGTACTTGTTGCTCAATAATGCTACCACTTGTTGAAATCATTTGATGAATAAAAGTTTGAGAATTTGTGGAGCCGCTCGTTAAGTACTCCCCCTGAGTTTATGCTCGTACACCTTTCTCCCAATTTATGCTCGCTCGCACATATCTCTCCCCATTTAATATCTGCAACAATCAAAAACAACAACACACACCTCCTCTCCCCCTTTTGGCATGATAAAAAAGGAGCCAAAGATTAAGCACAATTGCCAAAATAGAAATAAGTTGCTTGATACCATTTGATGGTAACAAGGCTTGAGTCATTAAAAAGTTTTCTCCCCCAGAAGAAATTGAAAAAAAAATCATGGAAGAAAATTTTCATCATTCTCCCCCTTTAACAGTGAAAACATGCTTCTCAACAGAGAAGATAAATGAAAAAGAAGAGAATGACGAATATTAAAATATGAAAGTTCAAATAAAAACATAAACCAACACCTTTCTCCCCCTTTTAAGGAAAATGAAAGCATGTGTCTCGAAAAGAGAAGATAATTTAAAGGAGAGGAAGAGGAGTTGAAGGATGTGAAATTTCAGGAAATTAAACAAATACACAATTGAATGAAACAATCGAGATTATGAAGGTGATCAAGTTCATGATATACTGAAAAACCAAGCTCATGCCGAGCACATGCTGAAATCATCCATGATGCCGAGCTTACGTCGAGCACACACTGGATTCATCCAGAATGCCGAGCTCACGCCGAATTTTATAAAGAGTTTCCCTCGGCAAAGGTTTTGTAAACACGTCGGCTAATTGATTTTCAGTACTAACAAATTCAATGACACAATCACCTTTTTGAACATGATCTCGTAGAAAGTGATGCCTAATTTCAATGTGTTTTGTTCGAGAGTGATACACTGGATTCTTAGTTAAGTTGATTGCACTTGTATTGTCACACTTGATTTAAAATTAAGCCAAAATCTGATAACTGTTGTTTCATCCAAAGAATTTGGGCACAACAATTACCAGCGGCAATGTATTCGGCTTCAGCTGTTGACAGGGCAACACAAGCTTGCTTTTTAGAAAACCATGACACAAGGGCACTGCCGAGCAAGTGGCAAGTTCCACTTGTGCTTTTTCGGTCAAGCTTGCACCCAGAAAAATCTGAGTCCGAATACCCAACCAAACTAAGATTGGCATCCCTAGGATACCATAGACCAGTGTTTACAGTTCCTTTTAAATATTTAAAAATTCTTTTAACCGCCGAAAGATAAGACTCTTTGGGATTAGCTTGAAAACGACCACATAAACAAACACTGAACATAATATCAGGCCGAGATGCAGTCAAATATAGAAGACTTCCTATCATGCCTCTGTATTTGCTTACATCTACAGCTTTACCTGACTCATCTTTGCCAAGATAGCTCGAAGTGCTCATGGGAGTGGCAGCTTCTTTGCAATTTTCTAAGCCGAACTTCTTGAGGAGAGCCTTGCAATATTTTCCTTGATGCACAAACGTTCCTCCCTCAACTTTCTTTATTTGGAGTCCGAGAAAGAATGTGAGTTCTCCCATCATCGACATCTCGAATTCACCTTGCATTGATTCAGAGAACTTCTTGCAAAGAGACATGTTAGTAGCACCGAAAATTATATCATCAACATAAACTTGTACTAACAATATGTCCTTTTTGGATTTATAAATGAATAGAGTTGTGTCAACCTTCCCTCTCTCAAACCCTTGTTCAAGTAAAAATGAGCTCAACCGATCATACCAAGCTCTCGGAGCATGTTTCAAACCGTAAAGAGCCTTTTTGAGTTTATATACATGGTTTGGATATTCAAAATTTTCAAAGCCAGGAGGTTGTTTTACATACACTTCTTCATTTATAAAGCCATTTAAGAAAGCACTCTTTACATCCATTTGATAAAGGGTGAAATTCATAATAGATGCAAAAGCAAGCAAAATTCGGATTGCTTCAAGCCTAGCAACTGGAGCGAAGGTTTCATCATAATCGATACCTTCCTCTTGGTTGTAGCCTTGAGCAACTAATCTTGTTTTGTTTCTTATAATTAAGCCTAATTCATCTGTTTTATTTTTGAAAATCCATTTCAAGCCAATTATCGTATGATCATCGGGCCGAGGAACCAATTCCCAGACATCATTTCTGATGAATTGATTCAGTTCCTCTTGCATGGCAATCGCCCAATGTTCATCATCAATTGCTTGATCAATCGAATTAGGTTCAATTTGAGAAACAAAGGAAGCGAAATTGCAAAAGTTCTGAATAGAACGACGAGTTAAAACTCCCTTATTCAAGTCGCCGAGCACATTCTCTATCGGATGGTCCTTGACTCTCTTCCAGGCTGGACTGAGCTCATACTGCTCTGCTCGGCTTAGAATGAGTTCGGACTGTTCCTTGTTTGTTTGGCTCGGAACAAGCTCGTCCCTTTGATCTTTGACTTCAGCAGCTTCATCCTTTTGAGCTTTTTCAGTTGTTGTGCTCAGATCGAGTTCAGCCATATGATGATCCTCTCTATCTGCACAACTAACATTGTCTCTCCGAGGAGACTCATCAAATACCACACGCACGGACTCTTCCACAGTGGAGGTCCTTTTGTTAAAAACTCTAAATGCTTTACTATGAGTAGAATAACCCAAAAATATTCCTTCATCGGCTTTAGAATCAAATTTGCCGAGATGCTCTTTTCCATTATTTAAAATGAAGACTTTGCAACCAAATGCATGGAAATGAGAGATTTTTGGTTTTCTACCCTTGTAAAGTTCATATGGAGTTTTTTTTTAAATTGGTCTGATGAGGATGCGGTTCATTACATAGCAAGCTGTGTTTACCGCATCGGCCCAGAAATAATGTGGCAAATTATATTCATTAAGCATGGTTCGGGCTAGCTCTTCAAGAACTCGGTTTTTCCGTTCCACAACTCCGTTTTGTTCGGGAGTCCGAGGAGTAGAAAACTAATGTTCTATCCCGAGCTTGGAACAAAACTTGTCAAATTTGTAGTTCTCGAACTCACCACCATGGTCTGTTCGGATTACAACTACTTTTTGGTTAGCTTGGTTCTGGAGTTGCTTGACAAGCTCTTTAAAATTTTCAAAAGTATCACTTTTTGATTTTAAAAATAAAGTCCATGTAAATCTGGAGAAGTCATCTACAATTACTAAAGCATAGAGATTGCCACCAAAGCTTTTTACTTGTGATGGTCCAAACAAATCCATGTGTAACATTTCCAGGGGCCGAGTTGTTGAGACCATCAACTTAGATGAAAAATCATTTTTCTTTTTGTTTGGTTTGCACTTCTCGCAAGACGAGCAAACCCCCTCAGTATTAAAATTCAGCTTTGGTAAACCAATCACTAAATCTTTTGATTGTAGTTTCTTTAACTGATTTACGTGTATATGAGCTGTCCTTCTATGCCATAACCATGTATCACTTTCTTTGCTCACCATGCAAGTGGTTATCAAAGAGGTGATTTCATTCAAATCAACCAAGTAAGTGTTGTTATATCGTTTTCCAACAAATTTGACAGAGTTGTCCTCGTCACTTTTAATAATGCAATGGGTAGAGGTAAAAACAACATGGTTACCAATATCACAGAATTGACTTATGCTTAAAAGATTATGTTCTAGCCCTTTTACAAGCAAAACATTATTGATAACCAAGTTGGCAGAATTACTGACTTTACCTTCACCCAATATTTTACCTCGGTTGTTATCACCATAAGTGACGTAGCCCTTATCTGAATGTGAAAGTTCAGTGAATAAGTTTTTGTCCCCCGTCATGTGCTTCGAGCAGCCACTATCAAGGTACCATTTGCTCTCTTTCGCTCGGAAGCACACCTGCATCACAAAAATATTACTTCTTTGATTCGGGTACCCAAATTGTCTTGGATCCCTGGGGGTTAGCAGTTGGATCTTTCCTTTTAACTACCCAAACAAACTTGCCCTTGGCCACACCATGACGTCGGATTTTACATTCATTGGGTGTATGACCATGAAGACCACAGTAGGAGCAGCTCGTCTTTTTCAAGTTATTAAAATTGAGTAATTAGTCAGATTGGTCCCTGACTTTGCGACCATCGATCAAGTTAGTCCCTGACTTTTTCGAAACATCAATTTAGTCCCTGAGATTGTAGCCCGTCCATCAAGTTCGCCCCTGGCGTTTGGTGCTGTCAGTCTCCTGTTACGGAATGCACACGTGGACACGTCGTTTTGGCCATGCTATCATCCTCCAACTTCTCTCGGTTTAAGTAACGGTCAAGTTACTTATCTAACGGTTTTAATTTAACATTCTAATCCAACGGCTCCAAGATCTTCTTCAACATTTTCAAATATAAAAACCCTAATTCCCAAATCAAAACCTCCAATCACCTCCAATCTTGAAATCACGTCCAGAAATCACAATCCCATGCCCCCATCACATTATATGAAATCATCATTCACTTTTTCCAATCCCTAATTCTAAAATTAACCCCAGTTTGCGTACCCTAAATTTCAATGAAATGGGTGGTGACATTAATCATCACTTCACAGATTCCTTCAATGAAAATTGCTTCAATGAAAGTAGTGAGTCAAATGCTGGAGATCCTATTTATTGCTTTTGTGGTCTCAAAAGTGTGGTAAGGAGATCTAAAACATCTCGCAATCCAGGAAGACTTTTCCTTGGTTGTCCTAACTATAAGGTATACATTGTGTATGTTAGCTTATTAAGTTGTCCTCATTGTTGTTTCTGTGTTTTTTTTAATTAAAACTTTTTTTATTGTTGGTTTTTGTAGATAGGAAACTACTGCAATTTCTTTTGTTGGGTTGATGGTGAAGACAATGCTAGTGAAAGGAGTGTTGCTGACAGGAGTGTGACTAAAAAGAGTGTTGGTGAAAAGAGTGTGGCTGAAAAGAGTGTGGCTAAAAAGAATGCAGGTGAAAAGAGTTTGGCTGGAAGGAATGTTGATACTTCCAATGAAGATTGGAGGATGGAAATGAACTTGAAGGTGGTTAGATTAGAGGGTGAAATTAGGACATTGAAGATTTGTTTGGTCTGGCTGATTGTACCTGTTTTACTAGTGTTCATTTTTAACATCATGTGGTGGATGAGTTGCATTTGGAAAAAGGAATGATAAGTCTTTTGTTTAGTTTATGATGTTTTAATCTGGTTGTAATGCTAAGTACTTAGTGTTTGGCAAGCAATTATGTATATGGATTAAGATGTAATGATAAGGAATGAGCATTATGAATTTTCGAATGTATTTTTTGATGCAAAAAGGTCCCTAACTAATCCCAAAATAATTCATATAAGTCCTTGACTTTATAGCATTATAAAGCAATTACATCCTTGCGAAATAAATCAGTTTCATCATAAACTTAACTAACCAAAAAGGTACATGACATCTTGTCCTTCCATAAACAAACACAATGCTAAGTTCTACAAAAACAAACATAGTATAGATCATGACATCAAATGATCCACAAAAACACATAATACCCAAAATACATCATGTCAACAAAAAACGAAAACATATATAGCAGCCACAGTGTTAAGTTCCATATTTCACTTCATTGCTGGTGGTCCTCTATAACCAGGTGTTGGTATGAAAATCATTGTTGGTTCCTCAGGTGCATTTGCTGAAAAATTTCCTGTTGGCAGAGACAAGTTTGCTGCTTCAGATGTGACCTGAGATCTTGTTCTTGGCTTAATGGGCAGTTTCTTCCTTGGAGCTTGAGATTCAGTCAGTGCAGGTTGGGATGACAAATCTCCATCCATTGGAGGCTGAGATTGAGAAGTGTCTATAACCTCAGCTTGAGGAGCAGTTCCATGTGTTGTTGCAGGTCCTGAAACATCAGCATTGGCTGAAGCAGCAGTTCCATGTGTTGCAGCACCTTCATCATCAGCCTTTGCTCCCTCAGGTCCCTTTCTTGCCTTTGCTGCTTCAGCTGCCTTTGCTGCCTCAGCTGCCTCTTCATCTTGCTTTCGTTTCTTGTTTATTGGGAAGCCCTTTTTGTTATGATCTTTACCCTCATAACATGAGCATGTGAACTCTGCTAACGTTCCCTTCAATTTTTTGGGGTTCACAACCTCCTCTTTTCCATTCTTTGTTATATTGCTAGTCTTTCTTCTTCTTTTTTTGGGCCTACCAGGTGCCCTCTTTACTGATGGTGGAACTGGTGCAAGGTTTCCAAACTCTTCCCAATATATCTCCCCTCTCACTGGTTGGATATGATGCTCATAAGTTGCCCTATAGTATCCCATAGTAAGCCAGGCATGACAGTAATCTTCAGGCCTTTCACCCTTATGTGCTATTGCAGCCACAGCATGCATACAGGGGAGTCCTATATAGATTAAACATGAATCAATCAAATTAGTCCTTCACATTAACTCACTTAATTCAGAAACATCCCTAACTTAACACAAATTTAATGCAATTACATCCCAAAGTTAATTTATCTGTCAGGTTCCAGAACCTGCATGTGCAAGTTTGTTGGGCCAAGTCAATAGAAACTTTGGCTTTGCCACATTGTACCTCATAGATTAAACCAGGATTATCACCTACATAGGGTAAAATGAATTAAATATTTACTTGATCAAATGCATCAACAGTCATAAAGAGAAATTGGCCTCTTAATTCAATACTTAATTAAATACTTTACCTGCCCAAATTGGCCTCCATTTGTTGCTTTCTATTTTCTCTTTGTCCAATCTACTTTGTTGTACAGGGGCTAGAAATCCAGTGTATCCAGAGAACTTTTGCTTGTTGTTAACTAAGTTTTGCATAATGTAGGGACAACAGATACACCACATGGACCACATACAAAATAAAGAAGGTAACCAAAACAAGGAAATCATTTAAAATACTCCGTGGACCACAAGGACATAAGCAGAGAATAAAGTAATAACACTCAATCTGACATTTATGTAAATAAACAACAATAAGATGAAAAAAAAACCATTTTAAGAAACATGCATAACCTGCACGAAACCCTAATCACATATATTGGGAACAACCATGCATATTTTCACAAATTCATTCAGGGTTAGGGTTTCTCTTACCTTTTGAAGCTTCCTTGCTGATGAAACGATGGAGATTGCACTGTTAATAATGTTATTTGCTTCGATGTTTGCTTCCTGAGATTTGCTTCAATGTTTCTGGAATTGGGGTTTGGTGTCGTTCGTTTCTAAATTTGGGATTTGGGTTTGCTCTGAAGGAATGTTAAAGGTTAGAGGGAAAAGGGTGTTTTGTTTGGCGCCAAGAGAATGGGCCAACGTGGACTTCTAATTTTTTTTTATTTTACAGGTGGCCAAAACGACGTCGTTTTGGCCACCGTTATTGTCCACGTGTGCATTCCGTAACAGGAGACTGACAGCACCAAACGCCAGGGACGAACTTGATGGATGGGCTGCAATCTCAGGGACTAAATTGATGTTTCGAAAAAGTCAGGGACTAACTTGATCGATGGTCGCAAAGTCAGGGACCAATCTGACTAATTACTCTATTAAAATTTGAAACATAGCCGAGTTTTCTTACTGCTTTCTTCTTGGTCGGTGTGTAGCCAAGTCCCGTTTTGTTTGAATAGTTTCTTTGTTTGGCTAAAAGCCGATCAAACAAGCCATCACTCTTGTTGACAGTTGCACTTTTAAATTTTAGCTCAGAAATTTCTTTTTCATATTTAGTGCAGCAGTCAAGATTTTCATTTTTCAGTTGAGTGATAGTGTTTTCTAATGACTTGTTTTGCTTTTCAAAGTTTCAATTGATTTTTCCAATTCAAGAACTTGCTCTTTATAGTTTGAAAGATTTTGTTTCATCTTAATGAAATTTTTAGCAAGTTTCTTGAATTCGGTTTGCATTTCAAGATAAGCAGAATACAATTCATCAGTATCATTAAATTCTGATTCAGAGTCAGAATCAGAAGTGGAGGTTACCTCAATGCTTGTATGTTTGGATACTGTTCTGCTTGTTGAGGTTTCCTCGCTGTGTTTGCCCATTAAACATTTTATGTTTGATCTTTGTTCTGATGCATCTAGTGCCGAGCTCGATGAGACTTCTTGATCGGCAAATCTGAGAACCGAGCGTGGTTCTTCGTCTTCACTCTCCGAGCACGAGTCATATACAGGAAGATCTTGCTCAGAATAAGTTTGGCTTGGGCTTTCAAACACAGTTTCCCTTCCTATTAAGCACAAAATTGCTTTTTCTTCTTCGTCGGAAGAGCTGGAGCTTGAGCTGTTGTCATTGTTGGGTGCATCCCATACAATGTAAGCTCTCTTCTTCTTGTGGTCTTTGTTCTTCTTTGTTTCTTCACCACCTTGCTTTTGCACTCTTGGACAGTATGCTCTGATGTGACCAGCTTCACCACATTCATGGCATCTAACTCGGTCTTTTGAACTTGAGCCTTTGTGGTGAGTGCTTCTGGTATCTCTTGCTCTGTTTGTAAAGTTCTTTTTGCCTTTAAAAAATTTGCTGAACTTCCTGACCATGAGACCATAGTCTTCCTCATCTATGTCCGAGCTGGACTCATCTTCGGAGGATTCTTTGGTTGCCTTTATAGCAGCTTTGAGGGAAATTCCCTTCTTCTTCTTATCAGATTCTTCATGCATGGTCAGTCTGCCGAGCTCCATCTCATGCTCTTGCAGCTTGCCGAACAAAGTGGCTATACTCATTGTGTCCAAGTCTTTAGCCTCCATGATGGCAGTGACCTTCGGCTGCCATTCTCTGCTAAGATATCTAAGCACTTTGTTAGTTATCTCGGCATTTTGAAAGATTTTGCCGAGAGCATTAAGATGGTTTATGATATGAGTAAACCGTTTCTGCAAATCATTTATATTTTCATTTGGCAGCATTCGGAATAACTCATATTCATGCATCAGAGTATTTTGTGAGAACCTACAATCGGTGGTAGAAATAACTAGGATACACTAGGAGAACACCTAGAAGGGGGGGTTGAATAGGTGTAAAAGAAACCTTGAAAGATTTTCGCAAGAAACAAATCAAAACGATTAAAACAAATGATTTTCTTGAAAATTCTTTAGCCTTAATCGATTAATGACATGAACTAATCGATTAATGCCTCTGTACATTGAAAAATCACTTTTCAATCAAATACGAAAATCAATCAATTAACAAGTATAACCAGAGATTCAGCGGAAACAATTAACACCTATATTCTTATTGATTACCTAGGTTATGAAAATGATTTTCCCTTTATCAATTTGAACAATAAAGATTCAATTCAATCAATTATGAAAAATCACTTTTTCTAGGTTTTCAACCAAGAACACAATTAATAACAAGAATTGTAAAGAGTAGAGAGTTTAGAGATACGACACAGTGATTTATCCTGGTTCACTTTCATCCACTTGAAAGCTATTCCAGTCCCCTCTTCAACCAAGAGAGATTCTTCACTATGAGGAATTAGAGTTTCTCAAATTACAAGTAAATGCCTCACAAGACTCCCTTCTTGCTAGCCTACAAGAGATACCACACCCTTGCCTTGTAACCCTATTGATATCTAATCTAACCTCTTCTCTTGCTTGCCGATACCCCACAACAAGACTTCCAATTGCTTGCTTCACTACAAGACTTCCAATTGCTTGTTAACACAACAAGGCTTCCAAGTGCTTGATGAAATGCCACACCAAGGCTTCCAAATAACTTTGCTTGATTCACAACCAAGACTTCCAATTGTTGTAGATAGCTTGCCTCTTGCAAAGATTACAACCAAATTAAAACAAAATAACAATCCTATGAATCTCTTTCAAAAGCTATGAAAAGATCAACATGAGAGATTCAAGGTTCTTGATCAAAG
The DNA here is from genome assembly GCA_037953625.1 of Crotalaria pallida. Taxonomy (NCBI): domain Eukaryota; kingdom Viridiplantae; phylum Streptophyta; class Magnoliopsida; order Fabales; family Fabaceae; genus Crotalaria; species Crotalaria pallida. The sequence continues at coordinate 98,757,141 of CM075655.1, forward strand.
AATGTAAAAGTTAAAGCTTTGATCTTGAGAAAGTGAGAGAGAATAGAGTGGCTTTGATTCTTTGTAAAATTGATATAAAAATAATAGAATTATAATCACAAAGGTTAGGAATAGGTTTATATAGAATACCCAAAAATTAGGAATGGTTAGAAGTGCTTTTGAGAAGTGAAAAACTCATTTAAAAACAGTAACAGCTCGTGTTACTCGAGTAACAAAGTTACTACTCGAGTAATCAGTGTAATAAGTGTTCACTACTCGAGTAATCTGAGTTACTACTCGAGTATTTACGCAAGGCTTCAAAATTCTACTCGAGTAATCAGCCCCTTAATCGAGTATTTGCGCAAGACTGCAAAATTCTACTCGAGTAAACAAGTGGCTAATCGAGTAGTCAGTTCAAAAAACACTTAAAAACTTGTTTTCTCAAAATCTAAACCTTTTCTTTGAAACCTTTAAGCTACCTATTGATTTTAAGCAAAGTGAATACTCAAAATATGATATAATCATGCAATCAAAAGAGATTCACTACCCTCTAATAAACTCTACCCAAACTCATAAACTAAAAGACTTGTGAGGCAAAAGATAAAACAATAAAACACAAACTACCAAACTAAGTCTTCATGAGTTGGCTCTCTCTTCATCACTTGATGTTTGTTGTTGCTTGTTGAGCTTGAACTTGATCAACACATTTAAGCTTGTTCAAAACCTTTTGGCATTTATCAAAACATTCTTCATGGATCTTACAATCTCCCCCTTTTTGAAAATGACAAACATGTTTTGAAATTATGAAGTTCATTGAAGTTGTTGATGCTTGAACCATTTGATCACTTGGTGAGACTCTTGCTCCCCCTCAATAAATGCTTTTGACATTTGAAATCCAATTGAGTTAAGCTTGATTCTCCCCCTATCTCCAACAACTTTGCTGAACCTACATAAAAACAACAAAACAAACCTTTCTCCAAACATACCATTTCATTTCCAACAAAATGATCAAAACAAATCAAAACATAATATTTCTCCCCTTGTTCAAAACATCATATTTCTCCCCCTTTGGCATTATCAAAAAGAAATATATACCAATTGAAATATAATATCTAAGCCAAAAATAGAGAGATTAATGAGATATAACAACCAAAGAATGATAATCATCTAATAATCACTCAATGATACCAATTGAAACAATTGTATACCAATTGTAATACTAATTGTAAAACAATTGTAAGAATTTGATACCAATAGTATTATCTCAATAGTATAAACAATATCACATTATAAGAAATAATACCAATTGAGAGAACTATGAGCAATATCCAACAATATCAAATTGAAAATACCAATTGTATAATATCGAATGTTACCAATTTGTAGGATTTTCTCCTTAATACCAATTGAAGAAGCAAATGAATGAATAACACATGAAAGTCCTTTTGCTCTTCAATTATACCTACAAAAACAATCATGCTTTGCTTTTTGGTATCCAAATGGTTTTGGATCCATTTTTGTTAGTGTAGGGACTCTCACCCTTTTTCACCCAAACAAAATCTCCTTTAGGTATACCATGCACTTTAATATAACACACATTTGAAGTATGTCCATGAGTACCACAATAGAAACATGTTGGTGCATTTGAAAAATCAACTTTAGAAAAATCAACAACATTTCTATGAGATTTACTCTTAGCATTAGTATAACCCAAACCAAACTTGTTTGAATTTTCTCTTTGAAAATTTAACAATGTGCGCAATCTAATGTCACCATTTGTGAAACTTGCAAGCTTATTTTTCAAAATAGCATTTTCATCTTTAAGCAACTTGCAATCCTCACAATCAACCACAATATTCAATCTACTAGCACAATCACAAGAAGAACTAGCATATATAAGATCAAGAGTTTCATTTTGAAGATTAAGCTCATCAACTTGTTTTTGAAGTTCTAAAATCTCTTGTTGAAGTTTCAAAATGAGCTTCTTCCTTTCAATGTTTTCCAAAGCTAGTTTCTTAAATTGTTCATGCATTTCTTCATAAGCATTATATAGAATATCATATTTAGAAGAAATTTCGGATTTAGTTTCACTTACATCGCTTTCGTAGCTTTTCTCACTTGATTCATCATTTGAACTTTCCTCTTCATTTACTAGAGCTATCAAGTTGAGACAAGCGGCATCTTCATCATCCGAAGAACTATTTGATGTGTTTTTCTTGTTATCTTCATCATCACTATTCCAAACTATGTATGCCCTTTTAGTTTTCTTTTCTTTCTCCTTCTTCTTAAGATACTTAGAGCATGAGTACTTGAGATGACCGGGCTTTCCACATTCATGGCAAACTATACCTTCTTTTGAAGTTTTTGTCTTGTAGTGTGGGGAATTCTTCTCTTTACTTTTGTCCTTGTTCAACCTTCCTTTTCTCCTTAGAATCTTATTGAACTTTCTTAGTAGAAGTTTCATCTCCTCTTCGTCAATGTCCGAATCGGAATCTTCATTATCATCATTATCGGAACTCTCTTCCTTTTTATATGACCTTTGAGCTTTAAGAGCAATTCCCTTTCTTTCTTTGTTCTTGTCCGATTCTTCATGCATATGCAAACGTTCAAGCTCCATTTCATGTTCTTGAAGCTTTCCGAAAAGTGTTGCTAAGTCCATGTTGTCCAAGTCCTTTGATTCAACAATTGCGGTAACCTTGGGTTGCCATTCCCTACTTAGACATCTTAAAACTTTGTTAACAAGTTCACAATTCACGAAAGTTTTTCCAAGAGCAATGAGATGATTAACAATATGAGTAAAACGTTTTTGCATAAAACATATAGATTCATTAGGCAACATACGAAACAATTCATATTCATGCATCAAAGAATTTAATCTAGCATGCCTAACTTCACTAGTGCCTTCATGTGTGACTTGCAAGGTGTCCCACATTTCTTTGGCATCACGACATTGGGAGACTCTAAAGAACTCATCATAAGATAAAGCGGAGGTGATGATATTCTTTGCTTTTAAATCATATTGAATTTTCCTTTTATCATCATCGGTCCACTTATCTTTGGGAGTAAGTGTAAGCACACCTTCTACATCTTTTGAGGGAATATAAGGACCATTTTCAATGGCTTCCCAAATGTTCACATCTATAGCTTCTATAAAGATTCTCATCCTAATTTTCCAATAACCATAACCCTCTCCACCAAACATAGGAGGGCGATTTATTAAAGCACCTTCACCACCAAAAGGATTCGTAGAACCCATTGTAGTTTCCTCAAGGATCTTAACGAAAAAGCTCTATGCTCGTGTCTTTCGACCGAGCTCTGATACCAATTGTGAGAACCTACAATCGGTGGTAGAAATAACTAGGATACACTAGGAGAACATCTAGAAGGGGGGGTTGAATAGGTGTAAAAGAAACCTTGAAAGATTTTCGCAAGAAACAAATCAAAACGATTAAAACAAATGATTTTCTTGAAAATTATTTAGCCTTAATCGATTAATGACATGAACTAATCGATTAATGCCTCTGTACATTGAAAAATCACTTTTCAATCAAATACGAAAATCAATCAATTAACAAGTATAACCAGAGATTCAGCGGAAACAATTAACACCTATATTCTTATTGATTACCTAGGTTATGAAAATGATTTTCCCTTTATCAATTTGAACAATAAAGATTCAATTCAATCAATTATGAAAAATCACTTTTTCTAGGTTTTCAACCAAGAACACAATTAATAACAAGAATTGTAAAGAGTAGAGAGTTTAGAGATACGACACAGTGATTTATCCTGGTTCACTTTCATCCACTTGAAAGTTACTCCAGTCCCCTCTTCAACCAAGAGAGATTCTTCACTATGAGGAATTAGAGTTTCTCAAATTACAAGTAAATGCCTCACAAGACTCCCTTCTTGCTAGCCTACAAGAGATACCACACCCTTGCCTTGTAACCCTATTGATATCTAATCTAACCTCTTCTCTTGCTTGCCGATACCCCACAACAAGACTTCCAATTGCTTGCTTCACTACAAGACTTCCAATTGCTTGTTAACACAACAAGGCTTCCAAGTGCTTGATGAAATGCCACACCAAGGCTTCCAAATAACTTTGCTTGATTCACAACCAAGACTTCCAATTGTTGTAGATAGCTTGCCTCTTGCAAAGATTACAACCAAATTAAAACAAAATAACAATCCTATGAATCTCTTTCAAAAGCTATGAAAATATCAACATGAGAGATTCAAGGTTCTTGATCAAAGAATGTAAAAGTTAAAGCTTTGATCTTGAGAAAGTGAGAGAGAATAGAGTGGCTTTGATTCTTTGTAAAATTGATATAAAAATGATAGAATTATAATCACAAAGGTTAGGAATAGGTTTATATAGAATACCCAAAACTTAGGAATGGTTAGAAGTGCTTTTGAGAAGTGAAAAACTCATTTAAAAACAGTAACAGCTCGTGTTACTCGAGTAACAAAGTTACTACTCGAGTAATCAGTGTAATAAGTGTTCACTGCTCGAGTAATCTGAGTTACTACTCGAGTATTTACGCAAGGCTTCAAAATTCTACTCGAGTAATCAGCCCCTTAATCGAGTATTTGCGCAAGACTGCAAAATTCTACTCGAGTAAACAAGTGGCTAATCGAGTAGTCAGTTCAAAAAACACTTAAAAACTTGTTTTCTCAAAATCTAAACCTTTTCTTTCAAACCTTTAAGCCACCTATTGATTTTAAGCAAAGTGAATGCTCAAAATATGATATAATCATGCAATCAAAAGAGATTCACTACCCTCTAATAAACTCTACCCAAACTCATAAACTAAAAGACTTGTGAGGCAAAAGATAAAACAATAAAACACAAACTACCAAACTAAGTCTTCATGAGTTGGCTCTCTCTTCATCACTTGATGTTTGTTGTTGCTTGTTGAGCTTGAACTTGATCAACACATTTAAGCTTGTTCAAAACCTTTTGGCATTTATCAAAACATTCTTCATGGATCTTACATATTTAATCTAGCTCGTCTGACCTCACTTGTCCCTTCATGAGTAAGTTGTAGAATGTCCCACATTTCTTTTGCAGATTTGCAGCTTGACACTCTAAAAAACTCATCATAGGACAAAGCTGAGGTGATGATGTTTTTGGCTTTTAAATCAAAGGATACTTTTCGTTTATCATCATCATCCCAACTTTCCCATGGGATTTCTACAACTTCTTCATTAATTTTTCTTTTGGGGACAAATGGCCCGTTTTCAATAGATTTCCAAATTTCCATATCTATAGCTTCAATGAAAATTTTCATTCGAGCTTTCCAATAAGCATAACCCTCACCATTGAATAGTGGTGGTCTGTTTATGGAATAGCCTTCACCTCCGAAGGGATTGTTAGCAGCCATTTGGTTTCCTCAAGGATCTTTTCGAAAAAGTTTTTACACTCGATCTTTCGACCGAGCTCTGATACCACTTGTTGGAAACCAACAAGAGGCCTAACAATCGAGTAGAGGGGGGGTGAATAGGAGATTGAAAGTGATATGGTAATTTTTCGATTTCTTGAAAATAGTTTGAATTGTTGTTCTCGGTTTTAAACAAAATTCAAGCTCTATCCGAGCAGACACGGTTAATTGATTAACCAAACAGATAAACAAAAAGGTTAATTGATTAACCGAGCTGTCGAGCAAACAATGTTAATTTATTAACCAGATGAATAAACTGGTTAATCGGTTAACATAGATGCTTCAAGGCTAAGCTTTCCGAGCAACACTCAAAAACCGAGCTATCACAGAGTGAATTAAAAGCTTGATGCTTAAGTCAGCGGATAACCAGTCAAGCAAGCCGAGCAATAAGAAAGCAGTAAAGAAATAAAACTTAACACCACAGATTTATCCTGGTTCACTCTCACCCTGAGAGCTAGTCCAGTCCCCTCTAAAAACCTTTTAGAGAACTTTCACTAAAAATCGATTTTCTGGGTTACAAAAGGATTTACAAGAGCCACCCCTCTAGACCTATCCAGTCAACCGAGTTTACCAAACTCGTGACAACCTACCCACGACAAATCGATGACCAAAGAACCCCTTTGGAACCTTTTCAATACAGAAAAGCTTTCTCGACCAGAGACCAGCTTTTCACTCCAGCAAATACAACGAACAAGATTTATGAATGATGATGGCTCCAATTCGATACACTCTTCGAATGAGTATAAAAATGTGAAGTTCAAGAGTGAGTCGATTTTGTGAAGGGATATCACAGAGAAGAAAATATGTTGAACTTAGAGTTTGGATTTGAAAGATTAACTCTCTAAGTTCTTGTGAAAATTCAAATGATCTTTTTCTTTTCTGTGAGTTTGATTCTGCTCTGTTTTTGAAAGAGAATGAAAATGTGGTTTCCAGAAAATTGTTCAAAGCTCCTTCTTCCCTGTTACCGTTGAAGACCCCTTTTATAAGCTCTTCTGATTTTCCAGAAAAAGAGAGAGCTGTACGGAAAAGCAATGGGGATTTCAACGGCTATATTTTGTCAGCAGAGCAGTGATAGTGACCCTTCACCAACCTTTGATTTTAACTCATTTTGAATTTCAAACTTGTTACTATGTTGGAGTTAAAATCCTAGAACTTCTACCCAGACTCAACGGTAATAAAAGGTACGGCACAGCTGAGCAGAGTCTGAAGGTTGAAGAAGATGTGTTGTTGAAGAGTGAACAGAGACAGTCGAGCTTGAGCTTCGTTCGAGCCTGGTCTGAGATTGGTGTTGCCGAGCCTTGAGCTTTGTTCGAGCTTGGTCTGAGATTTGTGTTGCCGAGCCTTGAGCTTTCCTCGGCAACCAGACTTGAAACTAACAGATCCAAGCTTTGCTTTTTGCTCAGGGTGCGTGTTCAATCCGAGCTAATTTGATCTTTCTTATGTTGTGGCTTAGTTCAATATTCAAAGCCTTCTGAGCGTGTTCCGAGCTGATCAATATCCGAGCGTACTGTCTTGAAGTGAAGAGCTGAGCTTTCAAACTTGGATGAACTTTCGCCGTGATCAAGAGCCAAGCTCAATCCGAGCTGAAACTTCAGAAGCAGATATCCGAGCTTCTGCCTTTGGGGGAATGCATGCGCAGAACTAAGTCTGACGCTTTTGACATTGACCCCACGTCAAGCTCTAATTTACTTGACATTATCAACATCATTGATTCTGCCGAGCGTATATATTTGACATCATCAAAAACTCTTTGATTCTACAGATTTTTTTTGGGTGCACCAAGGGTATCCTCTAATCAATAGTCGAAGACTAATTCCCCTTGAGGTGTAGAGATCATCTAAGTGGGGTTTGTCTCTACCAACAAAGTTTTTTCCATACACATAGCAGGGATCGAACCCCTAACATCATGGTTAAGGAACCCAACTATCTACCAAGCTGGGCATTGTTGGTATAATCACTCTCTCTTTATTTCATGTTTTTTTTTAATAAAATAAATAAAAGAATTATCTTACTTGGAAATCGAATTATTCTTTTTTAAAAAAAAATAGAGAATCTAAAACCAAGTTTAAGATTGAGTTACGCCTAATTCATTCTTAATATTAAAAAGATATGAGAATATATTGGAGTTCTAGTGCTAACCTATCATAGATATTTAATTTTTTTTTTCTGGTAAACGATATTTAATTTTTTAACTTGAGGAAAAATAATTAATTTTTCATCATGGGTAAGTTCATTCGTTAGTTTGTTTTTTGGGAAGGAGGAAGAGAATGATTTCGCGGAATTTTACTCATGAATCTTGATGTTCTCACCTAAAATTCCATAGCGTTGACTTTTAAAATATTCCGGACTTTATTATAAAAAAATCAAGGTTTATTTATGCTTTTATCCCTAAAAGTTCAGCGTGTTTTGGTTTTAATCCTGTAAGTTATTTTGACCGGGACTGGTCTTTAATTTTTCAAACATTTTAGTTTTGATCCACTCAATATGAAAAACTGTTATTTGCTTATGTGGCTAGCAGAGCACCATATAAGCAGTCACGTAGTGTGAGGAGACGCCAAATAAGTGATATGACGTGGATAATACAGATCCATGAACACAAAATGGTCTCATACGCAAAATGGTCTCATACGCAGAATTTTAGGTTTATGGACCTGAATAATCCATGTCACAATACTTACTTGACGCTATCTCATACCACGTATCTGTTGGTATGGGTTTCCGTTAACGACGTCGACAAATAATTGATTTTTTCTTACAGATAAGATCAAAACCAAAATGTTTGAAAAATTAAGGACCATTCACGGTCAAAATAACTTTTAGAGACTAAAACCAAAACACGATGAACTTTTAGGGACCAAAACCGTAAATAAGCCCCTATACCAAGTAATAAAAATTATACTTCCTCCGTCCCTAATTATAAGACCTTTTTGACACTTTTATTTTGTCCCTATTTATAAGACCTTATACCAATTTTCAATGATCATTAATAACTTTTTTCCACAAACACCCCCTATTTATTTAACACTTTTTTGATTCTCAATAATATTAATAGGGGTAATTTTGAAAATACATATCAAAAGTTCACATTTCCGATACAATTAACTAAATTAGTCAACTTTCTTAATAGACGTGAAATCTTTCAAAGAGGTCCTATATTTAGGGACAGAGGGAGTATCTATTTTAGGAAAGTTGCATTGAGAATAAAACAAAAATTAAATAATATAATTATTTTATAGGGTCTTGCGAAGGGCACTTGTTAAGGTTACTACATATGAAAAAAATCATAAGTCCACATTCACCACTTTTTTAAAAACATAAAAACCCACACTTTTCAATAACTTTTATTTATATTTTCTTTCTTAACAAGTGCTCAGCATTTTCCAAAAAAAAAAATAATTAACTTTTTTGATGGATCCAAACCTCACTAATATGGACGCCAAAAAATGACTTAATTGCAAACAGATAAATTCTGTCAGAAAAAATCCGTATGTAATCACTATTTTTTAAGTTTTTGATCCTTTATCTTATTTTTAAGATTCACTTTGGACTTTTATTAATTTTTGGAATAATTTTGGTCCTTTGTTTTTTTTAAAAAAAAATAGTTTGAACTTTCGTCAAAATAACGTTAGATTTCACCAGAATATTTCGGAAAATTTGCCAGAAATGCTGCCAAATTCTTCTTTTTCTTCTTCTCCTCCTTCTTCTCTGTCGAATTTTAATCTTCTTCTTCTTTTTCTTCTTCTCCTTCTCCTCCCTTTGTCCTCCACCTCTTCCTCCTTCCTTTTGTCGAATTTCAGTCTTCTTCTCTTCCTCTTCTTCTCTTCTTCCTCCTCTTCTTCTCTTTTTTCTCTTCTTCTTCTCTTCTTCTTTTGACAACATTTTTCGGAATCCGGCGACAATCCGGGAAGGGGAGAGAGTATTCTAAACTATTCTGGTGAAATCTAACCTTATTTTGACGGAAGGACCAAACTGAATATTTAAAAAAAAAGTAAAGGACTAAAATTATTCAAAAGAATAATAAAGGACCAAAGTAAATCTTGAAGAAAATAATAAAAACAGAAGGAAAATGCTCTATGCGATGTTTGCAGCAACTGTTTATCACATTTGGATTGAAAGGAATCGGTGCATCTTCCAAGGGAAAGAACTCCGTGAAGATCAAGTTTTTACTTTGATTAAGAGAGAATTGGCTATTACATTTAATCATTGTTTTGTTAATTTTGCTAGTTGGTGTAATAAATCTATAGCAATTCCTGAACTTTAATTGCTGCTAGCTTAGGCCTAAATTTTAACAAGTTCAGGTTTAGCTTTGTATTGTTTTTGAATTTGTCTGTGGAATGAAGTTTTTTTCTACCAAAAAAATCTTGAAGATAAGATAAACGACTGTTTCCGGGGGAAAATGGGTTTACGGTTCGGTTCGATGCGGGGCATGTCAATTTACCATTTCGGGCGAATACAAGTCGAAAATGAGAATGAGGATCAAGCGATTGCGGGGATCAACTGGTTATTTGGTAATTTTGTGACTGACTTGGCTATTTTTTGTTGGTCTTTTTGGGTTTATCTTGGCAAGTAAGTAAATAGGCTTATGAATCGTAAATTGACGAAGAAAGTAAATCGACGAGAATGTAAAAGTAAAAGCAGTAAATGCTTGAATTTAAGTGCGAGAATTTAAATATGCAATGAAACTGTAAAGGCAGAATTTAAAGTTGTTGGAAAGTAAAGTGCTTGAATCGTTATGAAAGGAAAAGCAAAAGATTACATTATTGAATTTGTAAAGTGCTGGAATGTAAGGTAGTTATTACAAAGGCATTTTCTCCGTCAATCTGCTTGCGGTGAAATATGTAGGATGATTACCGATGTGCCAACCCCGATTACAAACAAAAGATTACATATTTATAGTCCTAGGAAATAACTACCCCTACATTACATTATTGGGCACGTTCTGCATAACCGCAGCAGCCACGTTCTAAATAGCTACCCACTAAGTAACTACCCATGATGCGGTTTCTTCCTTCGCTTCCAATCTGCCACGTCTCCCATAGTCTTTTGAAAAGAGTCCTTCGACAAGCATCTTCCCACAACTGAGATAATGCAACTTAAAGCTCTTGGGATTTTTTTCCAAGTCTTTTTGTGGTTCCGTCGAAGTGATATTCTCCTACCTGTTGGGCTTCTACGATGTTTGTCGACATCAAGCTCCTTCGACAAGATGTCGGCCTCTAATTGAATTAATCCCCCAAATCGATATCGGCGACATGGTTTCTGATTTGGCTGTGTTTCGGCAACCCACCTAAACAGAGGACTTGTCGACGTTTTCTCTTTGTAGATTATCATTAAAGGACTTTTCTTTTCCCTCGTTAAATGGAAACATACCCAAATCCTTACCTGGGAAAAGGTTTCAACTTTGGGCTACAGAAGACTACTAGGCACCACATAAGCTCATGTTTCAATTGGAATGTGCCCTTTTATCCAAGCTTTTCACACCAGCTCGAAACGCAAGAGGTGATCCCTATGTAATCTCATGTGTTTAATCTTTCACCATCAACGGGTGAAAGTGGGTATTCGGGGCAAATATTTTGACACTGTTCCTCCCTCTTTCGAATACCTCTGATCTCACATGTTTAATCTCTGAGTGATTTCTCTTCTCTTTTCTTTCAAACAACTTTTCTTCTTTCCAAAAATCGTAAGGTTGCTCCATCATTTCCTTAATTCACACACTCATGACCCTGTGAACGTTGGAAGTGACGTATTTATAGTCATGAGAAGGTGCATTAAATGCTGATGTGACTTTTTCCTTGTTTCCAATGGAGTATCATCATCATTTACTGTTACTCTGACCTCCTCGGTTTCCACGTAAATACCCTTTTGACACCGGCCTCATTACGAATCCTCCATTTGCCGACATACGTTCATGTCCTTCGAAGTCACTTTTAAGCAATTTGCCTAAGTACACTTTCGTCGACATCACTTATATTTGTCGACACTCTCATCCTGTCGATACACGTCCACATCCTTCGAAGTCACTATTAAGCAATTCGCCTAAGTACACTTCCATCGACATCACTTATGCATTCGACATTTTCTCTTTCTGTCGATTTTTGACTTCTAGTCAACAAGGATAAAAAATATAATTATGCTTTTTTTTTAAGATATATACAATTATGTTTGAGTTGGTATTATTCATACAACATAACAGAGTTAATCTCCTCAGCAAATATAAGTAGAACTAGAATTTATTGTTAGGCTCGATCTTTAGAAAGATCTTTCAATCAATGGATAGAAAGATATTCTAAAAAAACTCAAAAAAAAAACTAAAATTTATTTTTCCCAAAAAAATAAAATAGACATATATAATATAGACTTAATTATGTCACAAATCTCTGAAATTTGTGGTACTTTTGTCAGATACCCTTATTTTTTTTTCGATGTATGACTTCCCGAAGTTACTTCTGGGTTTGTCATATACTCGTACTCTCAATTCTGGCCAATTTTGCTGCCACGTAACATCGGAATCCTGGTCAGACACAGGAGGTTGGTCATATGGTGCCGCATGATGTCACATGGGCGAAAACGACCTAGTTCTTCGATCCTTTTTTTTCTTTTTTTATTTAACTAAAAATATAAAAATATTAAGTTTTTAGGTTAGTTTTTAATTTAAATAAAAAAATGATCTTCGCCCCTAACCTCCTGCATCTTACCAGGATTCCGATGTTACAGGTCAACAAGATTGGCCAGAATTGGTAGTAGGGGTATATGACAAACCTGGAAGTAACTTCGGAGAGTCAGACATTGAAAAAATAAGAATAAGAGTATTTGACAAAAGTACCCCAAACTTCAGGAACTTATGACATAATTAAGCCTATAATATATTACCTGAATTAATCACTTATCGATTATAAATGTCTTTTTCAATTTTATACAAATGATATTGAGTAAATCCCAATCGGTAAAAGCATATATCATTACCGTTATCAAAGAAATAAATATTCCCTCCGTTCCATTATCTTGGTAAAAAAACGCAAAATTTTTTGTCCCATATTAAAGTAAAAAAATAAATGAAAAATCTTAAAGATTGTATATTGTATCAATGATTGATAAATAAATAAGGAAAATACATTTAAAAATCTTTTTTTTAGGTAATATTGCAATATGTATTAATTGTAATGATATGAAAATTTGTGTAATATCAATTTATAATTAATGAGTGAATCATAGCATTATGTTAAACAGATACTCTCTTATTTTCATTGACTTGTTTGACTTTTACCAGGATAATGGGAGGGAGGGAGTATGAGATAGTATTTACTAGATACATCAAGAATTGCTCAGACAAAGCATCAAAGTCAAGTGTGTCAAATTCTTACTAAAGCCACTTTTACTGAGTTTTACATATGCGCTAGAGTTGAATATATGTGATTAGGATTGGACAAAGACATTTCTCCATCCTGCCTAATATAGGGTAGAGTGAGAAGCTTCCTACCTCTAAGGCTCTCTAATTATTAACTACTATTTGCAATTCATCAAGCCAGTTCAATAGTCAATTCAAGCCACCCTTTGTAGGCAAAGCAAAGGAAGTTGATTGATGAAGATTAAGCTAGCAAGAAACGATCACAAGACTCACTACAATTCACTGCTTATAATAATGCATATATGAAAAGGTCTGGTTAAGGGATATAATAAATAGTTTCTCCCAAAAAAAGGGATATAAATAATGTAGAATTGATTTTGGGATTTTGAAGTACACCAGGCATCAAAACACTACGTACATAGGCATTTCAATTAAATTCACGTTTGCGAATACTCACTTGACACTGACCTAATTTTGATAGAGAAAAACTCATTTTTGATTGGATTTGAGAATCTAAAATTTGTTTTAAAAATACGCTGGGTGAGGTGAGTATGGGATTGTAAGTATTCGTCCCACACTCACTCTCAAACTTCTTCTGATATAAAAACTAAATAAATTATATTACAATAAATAGCTAAATAATAAAGTTAAATTAAAATATTAAACTAACATATTTGACTAATTCAATAATTTAATTCTTAAGTTTTTAGATATTTTTAAAAATTATTTTTATATATTATTTGAATTATAATGTAATTCATATATATGATTTATGTTTAAAATAATAAAAAAATATTTAGAAAAATATATAGTTGAAAATAATGGGACAAGTTAACATTGGGTTTTCCCGAACCTAATAGAGATGAATTTGAATTTTACTTTTTAATCCCTGCTTTCTTTAAACTCACACCTGTATGCGTCCTAATTTTCATGAATAGAAGGTTAGGATCGGCAAAACTCACTTTAGACTCGACCCTATCATGCCTACTTGCATGCGTTTATTTGTTTTTGCATGGCAAGGATCCAAAGTGCAAAACTAAGCCTTTTCTTAAATAATAAAGAAAAAAAAATATAAATAGGGTAAACATGCATTATAAATTCGTTACTTTTTTGCTATATTAAATATATGATTTCCTAATTTTGAATTATCTTTTTTTTAATCCTTAAGTGGTTAACATTCCTCTAAATGAAATTCAACTGATGCAGAGAAGAAAACCTTTATAAATTTCAGCGTTTGGGTCCTCTAGCATATATGATACGCATTTAGAAAAATCTATATATGCTTTATGGGGAGTTGAGGACCATTGTCTGACTTGGTTAAGTCGTTCTGTAGAGTGTAGACCCGTTCAACAAATACAAGAGAGAAGACTATAGAAGTATAGTCAATATTCTTTTTGGCTTATTTATGATTTTGGTTCCTAAAAATTTAGCGTATTTTGATTTTAGTCCCTAAAAGTTATTTTGACCGTGACTGCTCCTTAATTTTTCAAACATTTTGCTTTTGGTCCTATCTGTTTGAAAAAATCAATTATTTGTTGATGTGGTTAATGGAAATCCTCACCAACAGCTACGTGGTGTGAGATAGCGCCAAATAAGTATTGTGATATGGATGATTCAGGTCCATAAATGCAAAATTATACGTATGAGACCATTTTGCGTATGAGAGCATTTTGTGTTCATGGATCTGTATCATTCACGTCATATCACTTATTTGGCGTCTCCTCACACTACACGTGTATGCTGATATGGTGTTCCGCTAGCCACATCAGCAAATAACAGTTTTTTCATAATGGAGTAGATCAAAAGCAAAATGTTTTGAAAAATTAAGAACCAGTCCCAATCAAAATAACTTATAGGGACTAAAACCAAAATACGTTGAATTTTTAAGCGTTCTTTTTTTTTTAGTGTGCATAGTTGAATTGGTATGTCTTATATAATATATGATCGGATGAAATTGAGGTGAAATTTAAATTTATAAATTAAAAATATATTGTTTTATGAGTAATGATATATTCTCATAATCAGTCAACCTTAAAAAAATTTCTAACCACAAAAATTATGATAAGTACTTAGTGTATACAGTATATCATATTTATATGGCTAGAAGAATCTTTAGGTAAGAACAGTGTAGAATAACAAACCGTCACAAACACAATGATACCCTACCATCACAAGGGAAATAGAAGAGGAAATAGAACATGTCACCTTCAATCGACAAATGAACCTCTATCTGGAATAAACGTCTAATTCGTGCGATATAAAGGAAAAGCTAAGGAACAGAACATGCATTGAATTTTAATTTATTGAACAGAACCTGAGTACCTGACACTATATGAATTGAAATTATTGTTTTAGTTTAGGTTACATATAAATGGATATTTAGTTTATACGATAAAGATGAAAGAATTTGTAAATGGAAGGTAAGGGAACATGGCTCCCCCCTGAATCCTGATCTTGTCCCTCTATCTCTTTTTAAAGGAAAAAGTTTCATGGAGGACAAACTTCTAACTTTCATTTCAATAGCATAAAAAGAAGTGAAGCTAACCACCCAAACAATTACTTCAATTATTTGGCTTATTTTAAACTTGTCCGGCAACAATGAAATTTATTTTCTTCTAAATAAGAACGAAAAAGAAATAGCCGATTGATTAATAATACCCCCACTCTTGCACACACAATTTAATAATATAATAATCACAAATTTTTTGAATATAATTTAATACCAATTTACGGCATACTCAATACTGATAAAGATTCAAGTAATTAGGATTACCTTAATACATAGAGAAGATAATGCAGTCATGATTGTATGTATCTCAAATAGTGAGGGAGAGACAATTCCTATCTCATGCTCACGCCAATGTTGGTAAATGGTAACCCTATTGCATAAGATAATTAGGAATAGTAATATCCCCTGTGTATATAAATTAATGTAATTAATGAGCTAAATCTATCCAATATGGTAAATCTATATACAAGACTTGTTGATTAAACTCACATATAGACAATGTTTTCGAAATAAGCTCATTAACAATATTGATCGATCACAATTTGAACTAAACAAAATGCTCTAATAATTTTTGGCTCTAATTCTCTTAGTTTCCTAAAATTAAAATACAATTTATGTTGACCAACCTCGTGCGTCTGACCAGGATTCTGATGTTACATGTCAGCAAAATTTGTCAGAATTGATAGTAGGGATATATGACAAACCCAAAAGTAACTTCGAGCCGGGGAGTCAAACATTGAAAAATTAAGAATAAGAGTATATGACAAAAGTACCCTAAACTTCAAGTATTTGTGACATAATTAAGTCTACTTTATTATTTGACAAGAACATAGACTACAAGTATCTCAACAATGCCAAAATCATGTTTTAATTAATTTATATCACACAAGATATTCATATTATGATGTAACAACAAATTAAAGTGGGAAGTATCGTCCCAACACAGTTGGTAGATGATTGGGTTCTTAAGCATGATATCAAGGGTTCGATCCCTGCTGTGGGCATGAAAAATGCTTTGTTGATAAAGGCAAAATCCATTTCAATAATCTTTATATTTCGGAGGGAATTAGTCTTTGACTGTCGGTCGAATGATACCCTTGATGCACATGAAAAAAATATGGGAAGTATGTTACTCTCTCCTTCAAACATCTTAGTGAATTTTTATTGATTTTATTTTTAAGATCATGTTCAAATTTCAATGACATTTTATTATTCACTCTCTTCCTAAATAATTTCTCTTTTCTTATTTATAAGCATTTGGAGTGGCCTATGACTTAGTCTTTTTTACGGGTCATCATCTCAATTTTCAATATTAATTTTTTTCCAAAAAACTCTTATTTATTCAATACTTTTTAGTATTTCAATAATAATTATAGACATAATTTTTAAAAATATATCAAACACTAACAAAATTAATAACTTTTGTAGTCAAGGGCTTCTTATATCTCCAAAAGGCTTATAATTAAAAACGGAGAATGGCTCGGGGATTATTCACCAATCTTACAAGTTGCTTTCATATGAATGGTGAAATTATTAGATTCCTCAAGAATATTTGCTCTGCTCAAGTATATTATCTATTTGTGCAAGATAAGGCAAGCATAGGTAATTTAGTCATTTAAAATGTCGATTAAGTTAATCTCCAAGTTCTTCCTATAGGTAGCTTAATTTCTAGAGTTGCAAAACATAATAAATATTAGGCTTTCTTTGGCAACACGAGTTAGAAGCTTTTTAACTAACTAGGAGCTTTTAGATTCAGTCAATAAGCTATTAGCCTCGTTTGGTGAACACAAATGAAAATGAGCTTATAGCTTTTAAAGATGGAGCTTGTAGATTTTGAAAACTAGCTTTTAGAAAGCTACTTGAACTAGCTTTCAAGAAACCAAACTAGCTTTCAATAATTTATATACTTCATCCGTTTCATATGTAACGTTGTTTTAGCATTTGTACCATGTTTCATAAGTCTTGTTCTTTTATAAACTCAATACATAATTAATGCTATTTTTCCAAACACACCCCTATTTATTACACTCTCTTTTTTACTTCCAATACCTTTCTCTCTCTTCAATAATGATTATATAGAGTCATTATAGTCAAAATACAACAAATCCTTACATCATTTAACAATTTCTTAAAACTCGTGCATAACCTTAAAACATACTACATATGAAACGGAGGAAGTACCAAATATACCCTCAACAAATTTAATAATTATTTATCTACCCTTGAATAAAACACAAGAGATATAATAGAAGTAAAAAAAAATTGTACTGTTCCTTTTCACAAACCCTACCAAGTACAATACTCGACCTCTTTCTTCCTCCTCTGCTCTGCTGCTGTAACATTTTTCTCCTCCAAGATTTGTCCTCTTTATTTTTCATATTATTTTTTTTAATTTTCTGATATTCATTGGCTTATCATTTCAAGTACCCTTTTATTCTATTATTTATTGGCTTAAATTTTTTTAAAAAAAAATCGCATCATAAAACAGCGATCAAACTTTTGTTTTATTCTTTAGTTATTGAGACAAATGATGTACAGAGGGGTTGGCTTTTATTAATTCGAGGTCTTTAAAGTAGCAAGGAGGTTCTGAGTTGAACTTGTGATTTGTACTGTTCGAATACTTCTTATACTCTGTGTTTTTAATAAAGTTTCTGTTTTGTTTATAAAAAAAAATAAAACAGCAATAAAAGAAAATTTAACAGTAGTAATATAACAACGATGGTAAAGGGTATCCTGATAGGTTAGGATATTTGGCACCATATCCAAAAATAAGGTACCATCAATCCCAATTTCAACACGAGGCACCGAATAATTCGGAAGAAGCTTTTAATCGTACACATTCATCGCTTCGTAGTTGTATTGAGAGATCGTTTGGAGTCTTGAAGAAAAGATGAAAAATTCTTCATCAAATACAACAATACAGTGTGAAGACACGTATCGATATTATTACGGTGGTGTTCGCATTGCATAATTATATCCGTATTAACTCAAATGATGATCCGTTGTTTCTTAAGTTAGAGCAACGTCCAGATTATATACCACAAGATGAAGTTGATGATACCGAGACCAATGATGAACATTTAAGTCAAACGAATTCTGAAATGAAAGAAGTTCGTAACAGGATTTCTCGCTTATTGTGGGAGCCAATGCACTAAATTATTTTCACATTAGGGATTTTGTGATGTATGGATTTTTTTCGTTTCTGTTTTTTTTTTTTTTTGTTGATAAAAACATATATTATTTTCGTATTTGAATTTTTTGATGTATTATTACGATACAAGATTTTTTTTTTAATTATTTGGTACAATAATTTGGTTGCGTGTAATTTGGTTCCGTATAGCTTATACCATGGTAGAATAATTTGGTTCCATATTTTTATTATTTAGAGTTTTGTGAGCAAATTAAAATATACGGATGATTTTTACCAATATATATATATACCGATGATGATTTATTTTTAATTAATTGTGTATTTAATTAACTATTAATTATAATTTAAAATTTTTGTTATAATAAATTAATTAACTACATAATTAATAAATCAAGAACATAAACTAATTTTTTTTTGGATGAACCAGGGTATCCACCCGCGCAACTGGGTGACTAATCCCTCGCACCACGGTCGAGAACATAAACTAATTTAATCAATTATAATTTAATCATTTATATATTTTATTAATTAATTAATTAATTAACTATCTATTTAATAAATAAATAAATAAATGATGAAAAAAAATAAAATATAAATAATATAATGTAATATGTTCTTTTTGGGCATTTAATAACTTTAAGCTACATCAAAAGCTAGTTTTGACGAACATCACTATTTCAAATAGTTAGCTAAACAGCTATAAGCTCACAGCTCCTAACTAGCTTAACAGCTCACGGCTACAAGCTAGTTTTGCCGAACAGACCTTTATTACTTCACAAATTCACACTCAAGTAGCTACACTTTCTCTCACGTCTCTTAAAAAAAATAAAAAAAATTGCATATAAAAAAAAATTGGTCTCTGAATTGCAAAAATGATGTTCAAGTTAGTACTAAAAAAAGATTTATTTGACCAATATTTTGAATATTTAGAAATGACAAATACCATTTTAAAGTGATAGGACTA
This sequence comes from Crotalaria pallida, assembly GCA_037953625.1. Classification (NCBI taxonomy): domain Eukaryota; kingdom Viridiplantae; phylum Streptophyta; class Magnoliopsida; order Fabales; family Fabaceae; genus Crotalaria; species Crotalaria pallida. Next base: position 98,776,530 of record CM075655.1, read on the forward strand.
AATCAGCCGATGCCTTACATTTGCTTATCAAAGCGGTGATTTACTTACATTTGCTCTAAACACTAAGATCATCACCCTTAGCTTTTTACATACAAATTACCATATTTAGATTGATAATTAGAGCTTCTAGTTGAAAACAAATCTCACTGAAGAAAACAATCACAGATGAGATCATGCTATAAACAGTCAATATAAGAGCTTGTGGTGGAATGCAAATGAAGTTGATTGATGCCTACGTATCAATCGAAGTCCCCCTAAACAAAATAGACTAAATATAAAACAGAATTCCTTCAAACACGTCTAAACACACTCTTCAAAATTGGTCAAGTCGTTTTAGTAAAAATGAAACTTCAAAATTCAAATTGTTCAATTGTTCAAAGAAAAAAACAAAGAAAGAAAAAGTAAAACTATATTATTTTTGTTTTCATGATTGACTATTAATTTCACTCTTCATCAAATAATCATGTAACATCCAACGTATTATTTAAGTTTCTTTCCCTGTCACACACATGGATGGTGACTTGGGGGGTACATGGCCATGTTGGGAAGGAGTAAGCAATGGGTGTTCAATCAAAGGAAAAGAAAAGTGAAAGGCCATTGCAAGAGGAAAGGAAGGTCACCTCATATTCAATAATTAAGCCACCCTTTTTTTCTCTCCCATATATAATTTTTATGTTTACATTATTATGTTTACGTTACATAGGAAGTTATGAGGACTTTTGTCTTTGCCTTTTGATGTGCCACCACAAATATACTACACTACAACTTCACATTAGGGGCATTTTCTGCCTCAACTTCCGACCAAAAAGCCAACCTCATTTTGCCCCCCAACAGATAAGGTTTTTCCCATGAGCTATACCATCGCAAATATGGCTTTATTACCTTTACATAAATGAGACCAACCCCATTACCCGATTTTGGTGTTGATTGAATCTTTGTCTGGACTATCGAGGTGGACAACCTCATATGTCATGATTATATGGCTTATATTGCTCCACTCCATATGTTGGATTCCATTGATGCTCACAAAATATGAACTCTAGATTCATATATTAAAAAACTTGAATTGTAAGTAATTAAGTACGCGTCACAGAAAAAATGTTGACAAAGTTTGGGTTCCTTGATTATCAATCTAAGGATAATAGATAGCAAAATCATTTCATTTTAATGCTAAGAAATGTCTCCATCAAGATGGTGGATTTCAAATATTGAGAAGGACTGAAATACAATAAAACAAAGTTCAGGATTGGTTTAGCAAATACTTATAGATATCATCAAACCGATAATGGCCTCTTGTTAAAGATCATTTGATTGGGAACTTGGAAGCATGATGTTCCAACCCTTTTGGGAAGCATTGTATAAAGCTCCATCATACACTTGAACAACGGGAATGGGAAACAAAGAAATAATAATTGGAGGCTCCATACTGTGCATGTTGCTGGCTGGATAACTTGGAAATAGTATATCCACATCCACGTGAAAATGTCATTTGCATCACTTGGTATCAATTATTTAATGCAAAATCCTATTCATTTGTTGAATAAGGTAAGTAGTTTTTATTTCCCATCTCGGGAAACTCTTTTAGCCCGCTTAACCCTGCCTCCCCTTTTAAGTGAGAGGTTCTATAGGAACTAAATGATCCTATACAATCAAATACCTGGCGATAAACTCTATCTCCTCACATTATAGTATTTCCGAATAACAAGGCTAAGGGTTTTCTTATTAATGATGGTGATGGTAGTAATAATGACGGTTTCGGATGAGGTTGAGAAGGAAGCTATTAATAATGCTCTACATGCATTTGTATATTTGGTCTCACGTGACAGCAATGTATAGGAAATGGTAAATTAATGACAAAAGCAAGAAAACAAAGTGATGTGTGATTTGATTTCCTATCTCAAAAATATACTACATGCATAAAACAAGGTGCACCCTTATAAAACGAAGGCATGGGCGTTTACCCATCTTTCAAATGTAAATTAGAACTGCAGACAGTTCTATCAGACTAATCCCTAATGCAAAAAATGCAAATGTAATCTACATTCCATTTCGTCCCTTCAACTATTAACTCATTATTCATGCCCATAGGCTCCTTGGTCAATAAAATCGAGAAAAATGTCATCTTTCCAAAATGGAATGTAAATAGCAGGAAAACAGTGGTGCAACCAAAACTCACCATGCAGCCGCACCCCTGCTTCAAGGCACCAGCCCCATCAGTCCTCTGCCCAGGTGGCCTTTGTGACAACATTGCATCATTTTTCATAAAATAATGAAAGTTGATTTCATCAACAAAACATAATGAAATGTAAGGTCCTCTATTAACAAGTTTTAAATCAAAGGTCTAATTTAGGAATAATACCTCTATTAACAGTAATCTAATACAAGCAATAATTTGGCACAAAAAAAGAAGGCAGTAAAAAACATAAAACTTTAGAAACAAAGTTGGTAAGCAATTCGATGACAAATTGAATGAGATCCAACAATTTCATATAATGAAAGTATGCACGTGGCTCACAAGATGAACAAGCACAGATGCTAAAGGTTCCCACTTCCAAATTAAAGTTTGCAGTATGAGCATTCAAAATAAAATTTCAACGATAAGATAGTCTCTCTTTGTTTGCTCCAGGTTACATACGCAAATGGTCCATAATTACATTTATAAATGCATTAACCCATGAACTGGGATGCTCTATTGAATATAATTATTTACATCATTATTCTTGGATCCTCACCCGCATTAGACGATACAACATCTCAGCACCACCTTCTGGTCAATCCTGCCTTCTTCATTGCCTAAAAGACAAATACAATCGTTCAGTTCTTCATACCATATAAGTTTCAGCACAGAAATGCAAACTGTTAGATGTAGTTACATTATGTAAAGAGTAGTAATAGTTTAGCTTTGTACAGCTGTCAGCTTATAAGCTCAGCTTTGTAACTTGGGCTGATTCTGATCTTCTATAAATAGAAGAGAATGACTCAGCTCTTGTAACTAACTTTCCATAATGAAACATTCAGTTTCAGATTCTCTCTCTCTCTCTCTCTCTCTCTCTCTCTCTCTCTCTCTCTCTCTCTCTCTCTCTCTCTCTCTCTCTCTCTCTCTCTCTCTCTCTCTCTCTCTCTCATTCTCTCATTCTCACTTTCTCATATGGTATCAGAGCTTTTTCGCGCGCTTTTGAGCCCTTTCTTCTTCACAGATTCATTACCACAACAACCGATTATAATAAACCTTCTAACAACCGAGACCAATCTACGACTACTAGTTCCAACAATGCTATATCAAACAGATTATAATCTAGTCAGCACGGGCTAAAAGATAGGAGTTTAAACCTGATCAAGTCCGAGCAAAGTTTTTTTACAATATGATTGAATGATGTGTTAGCACATCAGGAAAAAGTTTGACTTCCTAGCCAGTTGTTGTGACAGTCAAACATCTTATATAAATAATTTGGCAATTCAAGATTGAATGATAGTATAAAGAGATTCTACATATATAGTGGATCAGAATCACACAAACGGTTGAATTTCTTTAACACTTCTTTTTTTGTTATGCAATATCAGGAAAAGGCTATCCAGCTCATTAGTAAATTGGTTAACAAAAAGAGGAGCCTAAATTTAGGCACTAAATTTGTAACTTTTTTTTTTTGCTGAAATAGAATTAAAATGTACTTGTCTAAGATTCAAGTTTTTACAAATCAATTCTTAGATTACCCACACAAATGTAACAGTATCTCAAGTTACAAACAAGGTGTCTAGAAATGAAATCACGTACCATGAGTACTTGTCCAAAGAACAATCCATCAGGAAATCCTTAAAACTATTCTAAATGCTGAATATAGCTCACAAGTAGTCCAGAAATTTTCTTCACATTTTCAGTGATTTAATTTCCAAAGCATTACAAGCTCAACAGAATCAATATCCTCAATAATCTCTGACAACTGACTTTCAATTATTTAACCAAAAGATGCAGCAATTTCACATCCAACAAGCAGTAATCTATCTATCATAATATAAGACCATCTTTACCCTAAGGTTTGGAGTTTGGACAAAGACAAAAGAAACAATTCTTCTGGTATAGCAATTGACAAATTCCATACAGTCCATACTATACTACTAAGTCTATAAAAGACCCTGAACTCATGCAAATAGAAATTGATGAGTTTGAGATTTTTTTTTTTTTTTTAAAAAAAAAAAAAATACACTAGCAACAATCAGAAATAAGATTAGCACACCTTCAGGAGGCTGAGCTAGCTTCCGGTTTTGTGGAGACGTCATTTCTTTCTTCAATTGCATCAAAATGTCTTCCATTGTACACTCTCTTTGCCAATTGGCAAGCATGGGAAACAAATGTGGCTCAACCTAGTAGTTTAGTTATATATAAGTTCAATTCCAATCACAACGATATAAGGAATCCTTGGAGAAAATGCTACTTACCACTCCAGTTTCATGGTTGACGCAAGTCATATTAATCCTTGTTTGAAATCTAACAGATGGTGGATTGTCTGGATAATCCTTGCCACAAAACAATTTCAACTGGTAGATACGCCCTTCATGAACAGTCTGGTAAAAGAGTTCACCAAATCAGTATATTGTTACACAAATTTTACTTGGCAACTAAAAATCATGTGCATAGAGTTGAGGCAAAACAAAAAATACTAGTGGAGAGAAAAGTATTTCAGATGAAAATGAGATAAAATAAATATATTAAAAAGAGAAAATAGACTTCATTTGCTTTGAAATGTGAACTTATTTATTTTAAACCTTGGTTTCTCTGAACCACTTGGTGCCATAAGAAAGTAGATTCTAAAGACGCGCCATGATGACCCCATAACCATTTAATTTACAAATAAATATTCTTGGAAACCAAACCCCCAATACCCACACCCTGTTCATTCTGAGAAATATAACCCATTCCCAGGTAAATGAGGTGGGTAAAGTAGTAAATACCAAAGTTTTCAAGTATAAATTGACAAGGACAATGTGTATTGTTAATCAAAATAGACAAGCAAAAGAGAGCCTTAGACCCATGAACATCATCGAAAAATTAATAAATTTCACAACTTCGCAGAGGTTTTTATTGAATCAGATGTAACAGAACTTTAGCAATGAGCAGAAGAGCTTACACCAGGGGGCCCAATAATAGTCCCAGTCCATGACTGCATGTATACATCATCAGCATCATCCATTCCATAGCTAACAGTTCCATCTCCAATTCCCTTCTCACCTCTCTCAAGCTCTTCCAATAATCTAAAACTCCTGGGAACTGCATAGATAGGCACAGAATTTAACAAGAAAACTTCAAATTGCAAATCAACATTTTATAATTAAAAAGGTTGCAATCTAGGTAGTCAATCCCAAATAGCGTTGTGGAGCGGCCACCCCCTAAAATGGGATAGCGGGATAGCGCATAGCGAGATGGCCATTATTGAGACATATATGTAATGCTGAAAAATAAAAATTTTATGCTACACAAATACATATATATGCTGAAAAATAAAAAAACCCAAAATTAAAATAGTTGTAATATTTCAAAATTCAAATTCAAGCAAAAAGAAGGGCAACAATCAAGAAGAAAAAACGAAAAACAGTGATTAAGAAGAAGACACGGAACAGGGACAAGAACACTGAAGTCACATATGAATGAAGAACTAGAAGAGTAGTAGAAGACAGTGATGAATCATGAAATATGAATGAAGAAGATGAAAGAAGGAGTAGAAGATGAAGAACACTGAACAGTGCTCAGAGATGCACGTATGATGAAGGAGTAGTGTAGAAGATGAACAGAGAGACTCTCTGTATGCTGCTGCTGCACGTATTCTTGAGCTTTTAGTTAAGTCTGATTTGTATTGTGAAGGCCCATGTAGTTTAGGCCCAATTCACTTTCAGTTTAAACGATTAGTGTTTCCTGTTTTGAGGCAAAATGACCAAAAAGGGCACATTAAAATAGGTTTAACAGCAAATCAGGGAAGGGGTTTTTTGTCATTTGCCCCTATCATCCCTGTCGCAAGCGTGACAGCCGCAACAGAGGCGCAATTCGCACCCACAACGCCCCTGCGACGGCCGCGACCAGGTTTTGTTACGCGACTGGGTTTCGGCCTGCAACCACCACCGCTACGCTATTCCGCGATCCCGCCGCAATTCACCGCTATTGACTACTTAGGTTGCAATAACTGATGAACATAGTCATAAATGAATTACATTTACAAATAAGTTGAAACAAAAATGGGAATATGCAAACCACATTGCAAAGATTACATTAAAGAAATCTTGAGCACACATTTGGTCAACCTTTAAGGTCATTGATCATTGAATCTTCTCAAGGTTTCTATAATTCTATTCATTTATAAATTATACAACAACAACCAAGCTTTTGTCCCACTGGGGTCGACTACATGGATCAAACGGCGCCATAAAGGACTATCATAAATCATGTCCTCTGATACAGCATTTATCTCCCTATCCTTATGAATTGTTTTGCCTATAGTTTTTCTTCGCCTTCCTCTTCCTCTAGCACCTAGAGTGTCATTCATTTGATCTACCCTCCTAACCAGGGCTTCTACTAGTCTCCTCCAGACATGCCCAAATCTCCTAATACGAGATTCAAACATCTTTTCTACAATAGATGCAACCCCAACTCTTTCTCGAATACACTCATTCTTAATCAGATCTTGTCTGGTGTGCCCACTCATCCACTGCAACATCATCATTTGTGCTACATGAAGTTTATTCTCTTGTTGCCATTTTGCTGCCCAACATTTGGTCCCATACAACATTGCCAGCCTTATAGCAGATCTTTAGAACTTCCCTTTAAGTTTGAGTGGCACCTTTCTATCACATAACACACCTGAAACACTCCTCCATTTCATTCTACCGGCTTGAATCCTATGATTTACATCCCCTTCTATTTCCTCGTCATGTTGTATCATAGACCCAAGATACTTAAACCTTGGGACTTTTGCTATGACATGCTCTCCAATCTTCACCTCTAGGGTAGGGCTTATATGGCTCTTGCTAAAATTACACTCCAGTCTCCATATACTCCGTCTTACTTCGACTTATCCAAAAACAATGCACTTCTAAAACTTGTCTCCGCATTTCAATCTTCCCATTTATTTCCTCCCTAGAGTCCCCGGTAAGAACAATATCATCCGCGAAGAGCATGCATCGGGACACTGGCTCTTGGATATGCTCAGTAAGCACATTCAGAACCAATGTAAAAAGGTAGGGGCTCAAAGTTGACCCTTGGTGTAGTCCTATAATAATAGGAAAATCTCCTGAGGCCCCACCTTGTGTTCTCACGCTCGTCTTGACCCCATCATACATATCCTTAATTGCTCTAATGTAGGCAATACCGCAATACGCACCCCTTTCTTCTTTAAAGCCTTCCACAATACCTCTCTAGGCACCCTATCATAAGCCTTCTCCAAATCAATAAAAACCATGTTTAGATCCTTTTGTTGTCTCCGGTATTGCTCCATCAACCGTCGTGGTAAGTAGTAAATTATAAATTATAACTAGCAAAAAATGAATGAGTGAATGATTCTAAATGCTGACAATTTTAGCCAAGAAGTTATTGGCCCAAAAGTGACTACAATCAGAGCCTAATTTGCCCACCCTACACCAATTTATTGTTTCTTCAAGTCCAAAAAAGAATGGACCAAACGGAAGATACTAAACCCAAACCAAATCCATTAACTCATACTATGAAGACTGACACCAGGGCAACAATTTCTTCTTTAAAAAAATTTAAAAAGAAAAACACTCGAATAAAATTGGGTTTTGCTCAATAAGGTTAATATTAAGATCCATCTTCTCCTTGCTCATCAGGCCCCACGAGTATCAATGCCTCCTCCCCCTGCTTTCCCCAATACAACTCGTACACCCTTCTCTCCTCCTTCCTTTGTCTTTGCAACTGCGTGGTAGCCATGGTCGGTTCCTGCACTCAATGTTTCATTTAAAAAACAAAAAAACTTCCATTCAGTTTTATTTAAGATGTCGGTTTGGTAACTTCCACGATCTAGATCATCATGTTCCAGAGTCCATATTGCAAAAGTGCTACAAACTAGTAGTTGGGAATTAGTATGCAGGAATTGAGAGGTAAGGCAAATTTGGCAGCTATGATGCAAATTGCAAAGTACATATGTGATCAAGGAAAGGAAAGGGTTCCAAGAAACAGGACTCCCCTAATCACACATCCTCCCAAATCAAAGGCAAAACAGCAGAAGACATTTCCCAGCATAAGATGAAAAGAGGGATGTGAATGTCCCTGCAAAATGAACTTCCAGGAACTCACATGAGTAGCATTGACCCCAAGCTTTACGTATAGCCATCCTAATGAAGCTCATTGTTAATCCTTATAACCAATAACAATAAGGTTCCAATGGACAACCAACTAATCATTACAGAGCTAGTTGATTACATGATCCCTCCTAGAATCTCTTGCTCCTGACCACAAACAGTCCACAGCATAATCTTCTTAATCCTTTGCAGCACGCCCCGACATAAGTGGAGATAACGAACTTGCAAATGTAATAACAAGATCAAAAGTAAATGAATGAATGAATCATTAGAGAGAAACACATTCCCTCACCACTTAGTCCGCCCGCTTGTACCCAATTTTATCCCCACTCTCAAATTTAATGTATTTAAACCATTTTCTAAACTTGCACACAAATGTGATCCAAAAGTCTAAGGAATCGTAGCAAAGGGCACAGTTGAATGGACTGGACAACAGTGTAGAAAAGATGCAGCTAAACATATACGGTAGGTCTGGCTAATGACCGCCCTTAGGGCACTTGTTAAGAAATATAAAAAACAAGAAAGTAAACACTGGAAATCTAAGTCCAGCACTTCTCGATATGTTAAACATGATATAACATACTTATTTTGCTTCTGTAGCCAATGCCTTTAGGACACTGGTTAGCATTTTCCATATTTAAATACTGGAAATGGCAAATGACTATCAAGTGTAGCATAAAAGTTTATTAAGTTGAGTGATCCACCCGTTACACTATAGCAAGTGCCTCAAATTTGAGAAATTATGGTATAGTAGCATCTAAATCGTTGGGGTATTTTTAATAAGTATAATAGAAATTTGAGTATTTTTTTAAAATCAATGGTTCGGATGTGTTGGAGATCATTGATCCCCAACCAACCATACAATAATTACTCCTAAGTTCTAACATTTCCACACCAAGTTAAAGTTAAAGACAGATGAACATGAAAAGGTACCTAGAATTTTAAATCACAGCAAGCAATCCCCTTTTTAAGCCAGTGAAACAGTGAGTATAAACAAAAACACAGTTACCATTAACATATTCTTCAGACTAAAAGCAGCTTATCCCACTCTTAACGTTTATTACATACATGGTCAAATTTTCATTAAAGAAACAGCAATTAGAAAGAAATTTCTAGATTCTACACAAAAAAGCTTCATAATTTGAGAATCACGTAATATTAGATGAAATTCAACACAATTTTGGGATAAAAATGTTAGCAACAAAAAAAAATATTTTTTTTTTAAAAAGAGAGAGGATTGGAAGAAGAAAGGGTTGAAAACTGACCAACAACAGTGGATCCTTCGGAACCCATAGGGATGGAGTGGATTGGAATAGAAATTGAGATTGGGGGAAGGCAGAGGGAGCTAGGGTTTTGGAATTGTAGAGAGAGAAAGTGAGAGAGTTAGAGAGAGAAAGAGAAGGGAGCGTGATGAGGGTAGAGACTGAGTGGGGGAAAGTGAAGTCAGAGAGTGATGATTGCAATTTTTGTGCAAATGTGGAAGCTCCTCTGCACCTAAATCCTTTTATATTAATACTTTTTTTTTTTTTTGGGTTTACATGGGAGGTCTGGGACTAGAACCCATGACCTGGGGAGGGGGAAATCCTAAGTGTCCCTTTATATTAATACTTTATTTGCATAAAAAATAGTAAAAATAATTTTGGATTTCATTATTACAAAAGAGGGAGGTTGAGAAGGATGGTGCTGGGCATATATATATTTGACTTGCCACTCCCTTAAATCAAAGACTTTTTCTTTTTCCCCGTCCATTACTCTTTGGCCCCGTTCCTCTTTTCGCTTATAGCAAGGCGGAAACAAAATGAAGTAGCCATCTTTTTGTTTTCTTCCCTTCATTTTGTTCATGCTCCCTCCGTTTCATATGTAATGTTGTTTTAGCATTTGTACCATGTTTCATAAGTCTTGTTATTTTATAAACTCAATACATAATTAATGATATTTTTTCAAACAGACTTTTATTTATTACACTCTTTTTTTCACTTCCAATACATTTCTCTCTCTCTTCAATAATGATTATATAAAGACATTATAGTCAAAATACAACAAATCCTTGCATCATTTAACAATTTATTAAAACTTGTGCATAACCTCAAAACACACTAAATATGAAACAAATGGAGTATTTGTTTGCGACAGTTATTGCTTTTTCTTATACTAAATGTAAACTCTTAAAAAAATAATAAATAAAAAGTTATTTAAAGTTATTATTTGCATTGAAAATATAAATGTTTGATACATTTCCGGATTTAACATTTTAATTCCATATTCAAATAATTGCAGTTTTTTTTGTTGATTTTTCTTTTATGTTTTTGAAAGAAGAAAAAATACTACTTCCATCCTAAAAAATTAGTATATTTTTGAAAATTCAACAAAAATAAGAAAATATACTTTTAATGTATTGTCCTTTCAAATCAATTAATTATCAAAATAAGTATTTAATGCATATTTTTTTAATTAAGGGTTTTTTTAACCTCGACTCTTAGGGTTGTGGATAAGAGGTTAAAAGTGGACATCATATGTTGGAAAATGGTACATTGAAAGAATAAAAACACTTTATATTTAGTTTTTAATACATGATATCCACTTTTACCCTCTTATCCTCAGCCCTAAAGGTTAAAAAAATCCTTTAATTAAATATACAATGCAATTTCACTTCTTTTATTCATTATTTTAAGTATAATTTAGGAAAAAAGTCTTGTGCTTTTTACTAAGTTCATAAAACGGAGAGAGTATTAACTTGTGATATTTTTTTTCTTTAAAAAAAAAAACTTTAACAAATGTTTTAGTTAGCATTTGCTTTTCTTTTTTCCCACAAAATAAACTCATGTGAGAGACTTCTTTTGTCTTTTTCAATTCTAAGCATAACATTTTCGTTAGTAAATTAGTCCTTTATTATAAAGAAGAGTATAAATGCAACACTAATTGCTAAGAAAGTGAAGTGAGTGTCATTTACTAAACTTAAAAAAGTGTTTTTGTCTATAATGCAAACTTTAGGAGAGGTGAGTGGAATTTCCCCTTAAAAAAAATAACACGATCATTCTTAAATTAAAAAAATTCATTCCCAACCGACGTGAGGTTGGTCAAGTGGTAACTCGCTTGGTCCCTTAACCATCTGGTTTCGAGTTCGAGCCTTACGTATAGAGCAACCCCAGTTGGGAGACCCTCACCGCTCAATAAGAGCTTAGTTGGATCAAACCGAATAAGTCGAAATCTTTTTTCAATGTCTTGACTCCCTAAAGTTACTTATGGGTTTGTCATATACCAAAATTACCAATTCTGGTCAATTTTGCTTATATGTAACATCAGAATTCTAGTCAAACGCAGGAGGATAGGCACATGTCACGTAAGCGAAGATCCCTTTACTTTTTTTAATTAAAAACTAAAAAACTTAATATTTTTATATTTTTAGTTTAAAAAAAATGATTAAAGAAAGATGTCGTTTTCACCCGTGTGACATCACACGGCATCACACGACCAATCTCCTAAATTTGACTAGAATTCAGATGTTACATGTCAACAAAATTAGCCAAAATTGGTAATAGGGATATATGACATACCAGAAATAACTTCGAGGAGTCAGACATTGAAAAAAAAAATAAAGATATCTGACAAAACTACCCTAAACTTCAAAGACTTATGAAGTAATTAAGCCTAATTTTTATCAATCTTAGATTGATAGTATAATTTCAATAATGTTAAAAATAAAAGTAAAGCACTCATACAAATTAGAGGATGAAAATTATAGCTACCTCTATAAATAATCTTGCTTTAATTGAATATCCAAAACCTGAAATCACTTCTTTTTTTTTTTTTTTTCATTCTACACAATGAACCCCACGCCTCTTGAAAGATAAACAAAAAAAAATTTAAGTTGATAAAACTGAAGCTGAAAAAGAAAGAAGATAAAACGGAACATCAATTTCCAGCTTAGGTTTAGACCCAAAGTTTGATTTAAACAATCTTGAAAAAATAAGTCATTTACTCAACAAAATTGTGAAATGAACATTCAAATAAATATCAGATGTCTATAAAACCTATACTCCCTCAATTATGATGTCAAGTACGTTTCCGAATTTCCTCCACAAGTTGACCTCTAGGAATGACTACCTCATTATTGGCCACGAGGTCCTTCAACTTAACTACGCCTTCTTTTACTTCCTGCTCACCAACAAATACCATCCAAGGGATCCTTGATTCTTTAGCATAGTCAAAGTGCTTCTGTCCTCTTTTATTGACCAAGAATTCTGCTTTCACCCCAGCATCCCACAGTTCACCTGCCAGCTCTGCAGCCAGCGTTAGGTCATTCCCCAATATGCTCACTAGGACGTCTGTCTTGGTTGCTCGGGCCGTCTAACAAAAAAGTACCAATCAAAATTTCATAACTCATTCATAATTTAAAACAAATCCAGCAAATAATACCATTCATTCAAACATTCAAGGCCAGAAAATAACCCAGAATCAGCATAAGAGGAGCTTATAAACGTGAAAATTAGAAGCAAATGAAGACAGCCAGGAGATCAGTTTTATCATCACTAAATGCAGCACAATGATGCACCCCAACTCAGAATAAGAATATGTTTTTGCACTGAAACAGCACAATTAATTCTAGGTAAAAGTCTCATAATCGGTAGAAACATGCAGAAGAAAGTGTACCATTTTTAAAACATAACAAGGAATGTTAGTTCTCAGTAGATGCATGTAGACATCTATATGTAACTCATCATTACATGTAAATCTTGATGATCAACGGATACACATGTGCTGATGACTGTGTGAGTGTTTCAAATTTGCATTTTGGTACTCCCTCTGGTCCTATATGTAGAGCACCTTCTAGAAGATATTTTTGATCCTATATAGGGCATTTTATATTTCCTATGCATCATTAGTTATTTTTTCTCTTTTTTGACCTTATTAAATGCTTTGACTAACTTTTTTTTTCCATTAATGAATGTGAACTTTTCAAGTAAAGTGGAGGGGGTAAAATTGTAATGTTACAATATATTCTCATAGAATTCACAAAACTAACCACTTTCCTTGGTATATGTAATTCGGTGAAGTATGCCCTATAATAAGGACCGAAGGGAGTATTAAATAGAGAACCAACCAACAATCAAGCCTTTGTCCCACTAGGTGGAGTCGGCTGAATACAGCTGTATCTAGTATAATTTGAATATTTTTTTCCAGACAGAATGTTTTGTATACTATATTGGACGAGGTTTTGGAAATTTATTATGTTCTGGTTTTTATTGCGATTGCCCTGTTCTGGCGAATTATCCTCCATCTGTACTTTTTACCTTTGCTTCTCTGCTTTATATATGACTTCAAGTTCAGCATTTAAAGTTACATTGTCAATCTTTCAAAATTACCAAGTTAAATATACATATCAAGCATTATGATCACCTGGTTCTGATCCTTCAATTGTTGCTCCATTATGGCAAATACTCTCTCAATTCCCAGACTTACACCAACTGCTGGAACTTGCTTTGAACCAAACATCCCTATCAGATTATCATATCGGCCACCGGCAGCAATTGAACCAACCTGCAGCAGATTTTATCATGTAAATGAAAGAATAAGCACAAAAATGACTATCAGAAGACTACACCAGTATGCCACTTTTAAGATCAAGGATTTCATTTTATTTTTTCATATTTCTTCCCTAGGTTTGCTAAAATAGAATTATAACCACAGAAAAATGACTGATAAATTCAGGTTGAGCCCAATCTCAGCCTATATTTTCAAAATAAACTTGGTGTTGATCCTTACTAGACAATAACAAAACAAGAGCTCAACTTAAATGCAACTGCTGCAACCATTCAAAAAGAAACTATGTGCATCTAGTTCCTCATATGGTAACCAAACAAAGAGGATAGGCTGTTTTCACTTTTCACCTATATACACACAACAACAACAACAACTAAGCCTTTGTCCCACTAGGTGGGGTCGGCTACATGGATCAAACGACGCCATAAAGACCTATCATAAATCATGTCTTTTGATAAGGCATTGATTGCCAAATCCTTCTCAATTGTTTCGCCTATAGTTTTTCTAAGTCTTCCTCTTCCTCTAGCCCTTGTAGTACCCTCCATTTGGTCTACCCTCCTAACCGGGGCTTCCACCGGTCTCCTCCACACATGCCCAAACCACCTAAGACGAGATTCAACCATTTTTTCAACAATAGGAGCAACCCCAACTTTTTCTCGAATATACTCATTTCTAATCCGATCTTGTCTGGTATGCCCACTCATCCACCACAACATCCTCATCTCTGCAACATGAAGTTTATTCTCTTGTGTGCCCTTTGCCGCCCAACACTCTGTCCCATATAACATCGTCGGTCTTACAGCAGTGCGGTAGAACCTTCCTTCAAGTTTAAGCGGTACCTTCTTATCACATAACACGCCCGAGGCACTCCTCCATTTCATCCACCCTGCTTGAATCCTATGATTTACATCCCCTTCTATTTCTGCATCCTGCTGTAAGATAGAATCAAGATACTTAAACTTCGGGACTTGTGCTAAGACATGCTCTCCAACCTTCACCTCCCGAGTAAGGCCCACGTGCCTCTTGCTAAAATTACACTCCATATACTCTGTCTTGCTTCGACTTATCCGGAATCCAGACCCTTCTAAAGCTTGTCTCCACATTTCAATCTTCCCATTTATTTCCTCTCTAGTATCCCCAATAAGCACAATATCATCCGCAAAGAGCATGCATTTGGGCACTGGTTCTTGGACATGTTCCGTAAGCACATCCAAGACCAATGCATTTGGGCACCTCGATTTAAACTTTAATAGCTAAACCTAATAAGAACTTTCATATAATTCAACTCTTTTAACCCTATTTCCTTCATAGAGAGCTTGAAAGCTTTCCCTCTATTTAATGAGAAAAAAAAAGAAAACTGTTTACCCTTCATTTCATCTATTGTGTTCATTAGACAAGTATATTTAAATGCAAAATCTTGTCAACATGGGTTTACCATGTTGCATTTAGAGTTTTGCAGCTAAAAGTGAACATATGCAATACCTGGGCCATAATGCCATTGAGCCCCTAGCAGGATGAAAGGGGAGGGTATAAACATTATAGAATGGAAAAAGATATAAAACATGAGAATTACCTGAGTACCCCCTTTAAAAACAGCTTCAAATACAACCCCAGTATAATAATCAAGACCTCTGGCAAGACTCAAGTCAAAAACCACTTTATCAATGCATTTTGATTTTTCCAGAGCTTTAAATAAAATTTCCAGATCATTCAACGCGTCAACAGATCCAGAATTTTGTAAGAAAGCACTGCCCTCTTGTTTAAACTTGGATAATAATGCTAAAGGAGATCCCTTTTCATTAACAAATGTTTCAATTCTGTCCGCTGTCTCTGCAGTTAATCCTTTCTCTTCCACCTATAGCATGGCAGTATAAAACCCATTACTAATTGTAATAAAATAATAGCATCACAAAACAAAGACTTTCTAACACTAACAGTCCACAAGGAATATTCATATCTCGATAAATTATAAATTATAGTTAGATACCTAAAAATTATGACAACAGGGATAAGTTTCACAGACTTTAGTTACTGTACTGATGGAATTTACTTGTATGGACATTTAAATCATGAAAAGAAATTTCTTCTTGGTTGTAAGGACAAATGTAAATTGCAAACACAAACACACAGTATGCACAAGTAATCCTATATATCTATTTATTTACCCAAACAGACAGATATATGACACCGGAAATTTACCCAGTGGAACAAAAGCATAAAACCATATACCAAACACAAACATGCATGCAAACCACAAACCAAAAACAAATCTAATTAACAATTAATACTCTTGAAAAATGAATATACACAGAACATATAATAAATCACATAACACAGAAAACATATTCAAGTAGGTTCCAACACACATTAGATTGATGAGAAATAATTTAGCTTCCACGCAAAATAGAAAATGTTCTTTTAAAGAGAAGGGTGAAAATTACAAGAGGATAAGAAATCCTCACAAGAACAAAAGAATCACCTAAAAACTACGCAAAAGGGTCACGCAACAAAGCATGGCAGTCTCTCTGCATATCTACCATATGAACACCACTAAAAAGCCCATGGGCTTTGCACCCAAACGAAGCCAAAAAAGTAACTCTATCCCAGAAATAATCAAGAGACGAAAAGGTGTCATTCAAAATTCATTTGTTCCTTTCCAACCAAATACTCCCTCCGGTTCTATATGTAAGACCTTTTTGGGTTTTTATTTCGGTCCTATTTATAAGACCACATTTCAATTTTCAATAGCATTTAATTACTTTTTTCCACAAACACCCCTATTAACTCAACACTTTGTAAAGTCCCAATAATAATTATAGGGGTAGTTTTGAAAAAGTATATCAAATTTTCACATTTCCAATGCCACTAACAAGTCTAACTATCTTCCTTGGTGGAAGAGAAAATCCCAAAAGAGTCTTATAAATAGGACCGGAGGGAGTACACAAGAGGCCGCAAAAACCGAGCATTGCCTTGGAATTTTTCCAACTTAAGTGAGCCAAAGCCACAGAAAATGTTCTATATCGTAACAAATGCAAAAACAACATTAGCAGCTTCGAAAGACAAACACTGTCTACTACCTTCGGCGCAAGATTTTCTTTTCATTCATTTTCTCTCTAAACTTTCTCAAGTCCAATATGTCAAACAGCGTATACCAGTAACTGCGGAATAGAAATTGCATGAAAAGAAGATAACAGTTTTCCTACAGTCCAGACATTGAACAGAGATGAAAGAAGCACAGAAGAAAAGGTTATTGACCTTTTGTACAATGAGATAAACTGAAAAAGGCTAGGTTTTGCCTCTCAAAAATCATGCAACAAGATTTACAGGAAGAATGTAAAGGAGGCGAATCGAGTTTGATCCATAAAACAAAACTGTTTCCCAACTAATAAAGCATGAATTATGAAATATTTTCAACATGAATAATAAAAAAAAAATAGGTCAACCAAAAATAAGGAACAGTTAAACCACAAAAAATACAAGCAGAATCATGTGTCCTCACCATTTCTTTTCTTATCTTCTGAAAAGGCTGTTTGTCTAACTTGTCAATGCTTGAACATATAGTTCTAAACTTTTCAGGTGGTACTCCACATATTTCCATCATGCCATCCAGCAACTTTCTATGGTTCAACTTTATCTGTCAAAAATACAATTACACTAAAAAGGTCACATACAAACACATGTTACAATCTGAACACACCATTGAACAGAGTTTAGCCACCAAGTAGAAAAGCCACCCAAAAGAATTATTTGAATTACAAGGCTAAACTGCACAAGTCGCATTTATCATGGACCAAGAAAAAGACCACATAAGCCAGCAGGAATTCTAATAATTAACATAACAAAACCTGATAGCTGATAACAATGATGTTAAAAATTGCACTTCGAAGTGTGAAGTAAAGCATATATGCTCAGCACATATACTAATCCTAGCCCAAACAGATAAGCCCCCAGCACTGATTGTTTAGTACCATTTGGTGTTAGTATGGATAATTTGTTGCAGCGATAAGTGATAACCACTAGTCAAAAAAAATATTGATGGAAAATAGTAATGATGGTTGTGGAATTTTGTTAGTGTAGTCCATTAGTAGCAAAGAATATTCTATTAGAGTCAGACTGATCTACTGTTAGACTTGGCTAAGCCTTTATGACAAACTTCTCATGTAAAAGGAATAAATATCTCATGAGCTGTGATTACTGATTACAGACTCAATGATTCAATAACATACATTGGGTTACAACCACCCAACAAAAAAAATTCCTTCTTCTACCTCTGTTTACAAACTACACCATATAACAGGTACCCATACCAAATTCTGAACACAGTAGACAGTTCTGCAATTTAAAAAACCAATGCTTCAAAATAATGAATATATGTATTTACCTCATATTCCCCAATGTTCAGCTCATCAAGCAATTCAGTCAAAATTCTAACAACCTCAAAGTCTGGACCCATTTTTTCAGATGAACCGGCAATATCAAAGTCGCATTGATAAAACTCACGGTACCTTCCCTTAGATGGGTTGTCTCTTCGGTAGACCTTAGCTATTTGGTACCTTTTTAAGGATGTCAGACCATTCATAGCCATAAACCTAGCAAATGGAACTGTCAAGTCATACCTCAGAGATAAGAGCTCCCCACCCTGTCAAACAAGTCATTTACAAGCTAAAAATCTGGTGAAGAACACTTACGGCCTATGATAGTCTTTTAAAAAGAGAAGCTTGGATACAGGAAAATGGTTAGAAAAAAACAACAGGAAAATTTCTACATGAGGAAAATATTCATTTTCATGAGATTTTTTACTGTTGTGAGTTTCATTCTAAAAAATATCCTTATCCAGAAGAAAAAAAAATCAAAAGGTTTTGTGACAAATAGAACTCAACTAGTAAGGAAATGAACAAGCAATAAACATATGTACCTGGTCAGCAAGATCATAAATCAACTTTGAATCTTCTCCATATTTCCCCGTGAGAGTTTCGCGTAACTCGAAAACAGGAGTATCCAAAGCTGTGGCACCATGCCTCTCAAAAACTCCTTCTATTATAGAAAATGCTTTCTTTCTGATTGTCATTTGTTCTTTAGCAAAATCACGAGTCCCCTGAGAAGTTAAATTGCAACAGTCAAGGTAAGACTACCATCAAACACATCAAATTGAAGAACATAAAAATACAAAAATCAAGACTACTCCATTAAATACCATAAAATTATAGTAAATATATGAATATTCGTCCGGCAGTACAAAAAGTTGGGAGTTGGATAACATAATAATAATAATAATAAATCAAGTCAGCTAAGTGCGTACTTAGCTTATAACAAATCGAACTTAAATATTTCAAAAGCCAATACTAAGATCGTGAGTCATGACTCATGACTATTCTAAAATTGATCAAACAATCATATCCATTAATGAGTGGTGATTTTAATCTTCATACCAGTGCCCAAATACATTGGATAGATTTTATCGGAATAAAAGGTTCAAACATAGATTCTCTTTGTCTTCAAAAAATTGGAGGACAAAAAAAAAAGACACAAAAACATGCCAAAGCAGCAGAGTTAATAATATCAGTGACGTAAGCTGAAAGAATTACCTTAGGAATCTTGGGTAATCTTCTGCTTTCGTTGGTTTCTACAATATCCTTCACTTTCAACAAAAATTCAGTGAATTTGGGATGAGCCAAATCCAAAAATAACAGAAAATCCCCCACCCATTTCTCCAACAACCCTGAATTCTCAACAGCATTTTCTCTTCCACTCAGCACCCTTTCCTTAATCAATGGCAAAATCAAACTAGTTCCTTTCCCCAAAACAACCTTCTTTTTCTTCTTATCAGCTTTCAAATTCTCTCCATTCCCCTTAACACCTAGGATTTTTTCACTCACCTCAGCACCCTCAAGCACCGCAAACGCTGTAACAACTTCCCACGCTACAATTTTCCATACGAGTCCAAACAGCACATTAACTTCATGAGCAAACTTATCATAATCGTTCCCATAAACCAAATTCAAAGCCGTATTAAAACCATATCCTAAACTATCATCATTTGGACAATCCTTCTCAAAAAACCCCCCAATACTCGATTTCAAATCATCCCTACCTACCGATTCCAAATTCTTTTTCGCACGAGAATAACTACACTCACCGAGTTTCCTCAATGCCGCAGCCAGCGGCAACAGCACGGTGGACACAGCTTCAACCGTACCATCACAACTCGCATTCGAATTCAACTCAACTCTCATCTTCGAATGCAGCGACTTCACCTGCTCCCTAATCGTTCCATGAACCTTCGGAACCTTACTAACCGCTTCAATCTTCTCCTTCCCAACCAATTTCGAGCCGTTAAGCAAAACCCTCAAATCCGCCGCGACTCCAACTTCCTCTTTCGAGGTATGTCCGTCACCGGAATCCATCAAATTGAAGGCGGTCACATCGGCTTTCAGCGCCTCGCACGACAGCGCGGCCGCGACATCTGCGAAAGACGATAATGCCGCGGACTGGTGGTCTAAGATTGCGGAAACAGCGAGAACGGTGAAAATGGAAGCGTCGTTTAGGGTTTCGGTGGTGACGTGGATGGTAACCGGTTGAGGAATTGCCACGTCAGCGTTGTTGTTTAGGGTTTGGGAGATGAGTGGAACGGAAGGGGAGTTAGAAGAGAGGAGATTGTTGAGGAGGATGAGGAGCGAGGCGCGTGTTTCGGGGAGCGTGAGGAAGTTGGGGAATGTGATGGTGGTGGTGTTGGGGGAAGAAGAAGAAGACGACGTCGTGGAGGGTTTGAGTTTGTCGAGGGTGGAGGAGTCGATCTGGAGGAGAGAATGGGAGGTTGAGACGGCGAAGACGGAGGAGGAGGTGAGGGATGAGCCCTTGCCGCCGAGGGTGACAACGGCGGAGACCTCACGTTGACCCATTGATGGAGAAGGTGTAAGAAAGAGAGTTCAGGTGCGTCGGCGGCGCTACGCTTTGCCTACTTAAAGATGCCTTCTCTCTCTTACACCGTTTCTGTGATTCTCTCACGGTAATGGCAAGTACTCCTTAGTTTAGTTTATACTTTATATTTCAAACAAAACACATCCTTTAACAAATCAAAACACATTTTTTTAACAAATTTAATCATTACTTAAATTTTTAATACATAAATTATGTTTTTTTTCACTATATCATTTGTCTCTCTATAATCATTAATTTTTTTTCGCTACTTACATAAACCAAGAAGATATTAAATAAGGACAAACATGGAAAATAACATTTATTGCACTTTTAAAATTCTCAATAAGACACTTATAAAAAGAAACAAAATTTTTTTTTCTAAAAAATGACAAATAATAACGAACGGAAAAAGTAAAAATGAGTGATTTGTTTAAAAATTTGATATATTTTAACTAAAGTTTTTTTTTAATGTAAAATGGGGCAGAAATAATAAATGTAAGAAAAATAGGGTAAAAAGATAAAGAAATGAACGAGGAAAACAATAATGAAATAAATAAAAATATGTGATATTTCAAACAAAACACACCCACCAAATATAATATTCCCTCCGGTCCTATATATAGGTCACATTCTAGAAAGTTTTCTTGGTCCTAATTATAAGTCACTTTATATTTTCTATGCATCATTTATTGATTTTTCTCTTTTTTGCCCTTATTAAATGCTTTGATTATCTATGTATTTTTTGTTGTTCATTAATGAGTGTGAATTTTCCAAGAAAAGTTAAGGAGGTAAAATTGTAATGTTATAATATATTCTCATAAAATTCATAAAACCAACCACTTTCCTTGGTATATGTAATTCGGTTAAGTATACCCTATAATAAGGACTAGAGGGAATATGTATTAAGTTTTTAAAAATATATAATATGGATAAGGTAAAAAAACTAAAAAATACTACCTGCGACCTTTTTTATATTTTTATTTTGTTTAAATTTTATATCAATTTTTATTTGACTAAATTGTCATTTTAGTCCCTCACTTTGTAAGGAGCTTTCACTTTAGCTCCTGATTTTTCAATAATTTCTCTTTAGTCTCTCACTTTGAAAAAAGCTACTCACGTTAGTCCCTCACAACTTTCTCCATTCATAGACATTGACATCTAACATGTGTGGCCGTTAAATAACCTATACGACGTCAAGTTGTTATGTTGCTATCACTGATTCGTCATCTATTGTATTTTCTGCGGATGTCACAGTTTCAGCAACTGTCTTATCTGCAGCTGCCTTAGTTTCTGCATCTGCCTCTTCAGCGGCCTTATTGCTTTGGCCTCTTCTTTCTCTAATTTTTATCTTTTGAATTCAGTATCATGTGTGAGATGTTAACGGTCACGTGTATATATGTTATTTAACGGCTACATGCGTAAGACGTTAACGTCTACGAATAGAGAAAGTTGTCAGGGACTAATGTGAGTAGCTTTTTTCAAAGTGAAGGACTAAAGAGGAATTATTGAAAAGTGAGGGACTAAAGTGAAAAATATTGCAAAGTGGGGGACTAAAGTGACAGTTTAGTCATTTTTATTTCGTTCCTTATTCTTTGTCGTTTTTTGGAGAGATTTTTTATTTCTTTTTATCTGTCGTATTGAACATTTCGAGAGTGTAATAAATGTTATTTTACATGTTTGCCCCTATTTAATATGTCTTGGTTTATGTAAGTAGTAGAGAAAAATTAATGATTATAGAAAGAGAAAGTGTATAGTGGGAAAAAACGTAATTAATGTATCGAAAATCTGAGTAATGATTAGATTTCTTAAAGAATGTGTTTTGTTTGAAATATGATAGATAAATAAGAATGAAATCAGTATTTCCTTTAATAACTGTTTTGTTACAGTTTTTCTAAACATTTTTTAGTTACAAAAGACTACAATTTTTTTTTTTTTTAAACCTTCGGGTTATTGTTGTCCAATGTTATGGTAGTTGTTACATAGTATAAATTTTAGAGTATAATATATGTGTATTAATAGTGTAAAGTTTTTTACATCATCATTGTATTATCCATTATCTATGTGCATTATTTTTACTTGCAAGTCAATTACTGCTAACTCATCAACGATAGATGATATCCTGACAGAGTAATGCATATACTATTTTCTCTAAATTTTATTGATTAACAAGGGTATATTGTGTAGAGGCTTATTTTTGTCAATTAAAACCATTTTCACTTTATATATCACACGATCAAGGAAAGACTAATTTTTCATGAAATAATCAAATAATTTAGGCAAAAATCCTTTTAGATAATATTTTTGGTTAATTTTATTGACGCATGTTTTACTATGACTTACACTCGCTATAGGATGTATCCGATCATATAAAAAAAATAATGATTTATGTGATCATGTAAAAAAAACCCCGATAGCTTATTCGACTAGTTAAAGTTGTCAAACCCGTAAGTTTACTTAAACTCATGGAGCCAAGGTAAACTCAACTCACAAACTCGACTTGTAAACTCGTACGAGTTTACTTTTTTTAAAACTAATATGTACACAACATTCATAACATCCATAAAAACACCTTATGAAGGTTAAGAGTGAGTAATTGAAGATTGAATATAATCGATGGTTGAGACTTGAATCTTTACAAACAAAGAGAAGGCTGAGATGAAGGGAGACTCACTAGAGAGAAAGACACGATTAAGGATAACGAGAGATTCAAGTTTTTTTTTAAATAATTTAGAGACCTACAAGCCTACAAACTTACACATAAGATTATGACATTTGTTATTTTCAAGTTAAAAAAAATATTAAATAAAAGAACTTAAATGACAAATGTCAATATCCTAATATGTAGGCTAATGAGTATGTCTCTTTATGTAGGTCTCTCAATCACTGCTCTTTTTTTTTAATTGTAGGAGAGATTTAAGTTAGGTGTGAAGAATTTTCGAGAATTTTAGGCAAAATGACATCATATTGAAGTTAAATTTCTATTTTTGAGCTAATTGGACTAGTTATTTTTATTACTGGGCAGTTATTTCTATTACTAGGCCAAATGAAATGACTCACAAGTTTATGACTTAACTCGTGAGTTTATCCAAGTTTGTTCGAATTTATCCAAATTTACCTAAGTTTATTCATTTTCGAGCTTTGAACCAATTTAACTCAATTATATAGTCTAAACTTGTACGATTCTACGAGTTGACTCGCGAGTTTGGCAACAATGCGAATAGTTATATGTAATAGAAAAACAAGTGTTAATAAGATTTCTCTTTATTTTTTACTTTTCCTTAATTGTCCTCTTTTGCAAAAATAACAAAAGTGAAGTCTTGATAAAGGTTGGTTTAGATGGCAATGAATTGACTTGTAATAAACAAATGGCATATTTAACATTTTAGTCCCTGAACTTAGGTGCTCTTTTGGAATTAGTCCTTAAACTTTTTTTTTCGATATTTTGGGTCCGTAAACTTTGTTTAATTTTTGGAAATGGTCTTTTCGTCATTTAAGTGATGATATAGCCGACGACATGTCACGTCACTTTCACAGTATCGACGAGTAACGTGTTATATAGAATCAAGGGACACTACATGATTTTTTTTATTAAAAAAATATTTTCTTTTATAATTTATTTAAAGATTCGATTTTATTTAAAAAATACAATTTTTATTTATTTTTAATAAATTTAAAAAAAATTTAATTTAAAAAGTTCACGTGGTATCATCTGGCACATTACCTATCGATGTGGCGAAGGTGACGTATCATATTCTCGATCATATCACCACTTAAGTGTTGAAAGGACCATTTCCAAAATTTGAACAAAGTTAAGGGACTCAAAGCATCGAAAAAAAAGTTTAAGGATCAATTCCAAAAAAGCATCTAAGTTTACGGACTAAAAACTTAAATAAACCTAAACAAGATGTGAGTTCAAATCTCAAGAACCTCTTCGGTGATGTCTTTACGAGTGCTCATATGGCCATGAGGCACTGAGATCTATCTTGACCTTAGTATACCTCTACGATAAAACACACCTAAATTTCTTATAATGAAATTTTAAAAAAAAAAAAAATTAGTTAACTTTCGCCAAAAAAAAAGTGCTCTCACTTGTAAATTTTTTTTTATCCTTCACATTGCTTAAAACAAGTTATCATCATAACCAAGACTAGCAACAAGACTCGTAAATTAGCTCATGGCAAAACCTGTCATATAAGACTTAAAAATAAGGGTTCAAAATTCATGCCGAGTATTTTAGAGAGAAAAAAAAAATAGTCAAACCGTCATACACATAATCTCATGACACTTGTTATTAAAAAAATTTAAATAAAAAAATTTAAATGACAAATGTCAAAATCCTAATGAACAGGCTTATGAGTAAATCTCTTTATGTAGGTCTCTCAACCATTTCTCTAAAAAAAAAAAAAGACTGCACTTTTAACATTGATTAAAAAAAATCTCAAGGATCCATTTGCCTCACCTCATCAAGCATCTATAATCTCATTTTTATTCGTCCAACAGACAAAAATTTCATCTTCAACTTACAGTTTAAAAAACCAATTGACATTTTTTTTTTTTTTGGAAAACTATTTTGCCTCATGCATTAACATCACATTTACATCCTAATACCAAAAAGGCATGTCTAACTTCTAAGGCACGAAAAGCATGTCTCACAAGGGAAGCAAGAAAGTCTGACCCCTACTAGTAACTCACCTCAGCGCCAAAGGAACATGATTTTTTTTTTTTATTATTTTGACTACATCCAACAGAAGTTTTGACATAAACAAAAGTCCTATTCACACCCAAGAATTTCTACTTGCAAAATTTCTGATATCATTCCAAAAATGGAAAAATATCTCAAAAAATTTCTACTTGTATATACACACACATTAGAAAATCCTGAGGGAGATTTCTCCAAAATAAAAAAGGTTTCATGTTGCAACCTGCTACAACCAGAGCATTGTAAAGCGGTGGTCACCGGCCACCGCATTGTACGTCAGATCATTGCGATGATAGCGGTTAGAAGAGTATGCGGTAAAATATTAGTGGAACTGTAGAATTATGCATATATTATGCGAGATGTATAAAATATTTGTCCACCAAAATATACCGAGAGCGGTGGATAACATAAGGTGTTTTAACGATGTCAAAACAACATCGACATTCTAAGAAATAAAAAAATAATAATTTGATATCCAAAAAAGATGTTTTCTAAAATGAAAATGAAAACAGGAAATGGGTAACCACCAATCACTAACATCCCAAGGCCATTGAGTTTATAAATAAATAATGGAGTTGCAGGCATTCAAATAATCAAATTGGACAAATTCTAAAACGCATTGCAAATGTGCATTTATCTATCCACCTCTAAAAAGCCTGGCAAATTAGCTCTTCTTTCTCTCAAACACACATCGGCCAAAACATGTTAAAAATAAACATGCTGAAGTCAGCAAAATACAAGAATAAACTGCGACATTTCAAACCAAACAGTCGATACTAGTAAATTAAAATTCATCATAAACCAAAGTATCAAAACATCGATTCATTAATAACTAATAAAATGCATAATAAGAAACAAAATCTGATTGACATTAGTGTTCTTTCTTGAGAAAAAGTGCAAACTAGAAATGGAGCCTCCATAGAACAATCTATCTCACTTGAGAGGGATAAACCTGGATGAGTGAGTAGCACCAATACCAGGTCTACCATGCTTAACAGGCTTGTATGAAATCGAGAACTCAGCAAGGTAATGGCCAATCATCTCAGGCTTGATCTCAACCTGGTTGAATGTCTTGCCATTGTAGACACCAATGATGCTTCCGATCATCTCGGGTACGATGATCATGTTACGGAGGTGAGTGCGGACCGGCTCTGGCTTCTCACCTTGTGGTGCTTCCCTTTTCTATGATCAAATAATAAACAAGAAACACATAAATTAATATTATACCAGAAGAAGATAATACATCTTTCAAACAAACAAATCAGAATGCACTTGACATTGCGAGAGTAAAAACATTTTCCAATAAGGGAATAGCGCATGAAACAGTTCATCACTAAAATGTAACAAATGTAGCAGCCATGAGGCATTATAAATTAACTGGAAAACACCCGAGGTAGCCAAAGAACAACACTACAGTTATGCCCAATTGAAAAGCATAGAGAGATCGTTTTCTTGAATAACAGTAACACAAGTACGAGTGAATAGTGAAATTAATTTGTCCACGTAAGAAGTGTCCAACTATACATAACTCAATTTGGTGAGTGAGAGTGTACAAATCTAAACATATTAAGTCAAATTGAAAGCAAAATTGGCATACTAAAGTAGATTTGTTTCACATTCCAAGGATAAAACAAGGTTTTAGTTCTCCTAAAAAGCCATTAGCAACATATAAGCCAGGTTAGGTTTTAAATTGGGTTTGCAGTTCGGAGAGTTCCAAAACCTTGACATCACAAACAATTTCCGGCAAATGCTGTGCAATGCGGTTTCAATTCGACGATTAACTCATCGTTTACACGAATGAGAAAATGCATTAATAACAGGGTTATAAATTGTGTCAAAAAAGTGGGCACTAAACAGCAATTTATCCATTCTCACAATAGCAGTAAACAGTTACAACATTGGATAGCACAGATCGAATAGAAGAGGAAAAAGGGGGAAAACTTACGGCCTTGCGGAGCTTCTTAATCAAAGCCATGGGCTTCCTAGTGAGACCTCTCTGGAACCTTCTGCGAGCACGTGCGCTGAAGAGCTTGACGAGCTCATCGGTGGACATGTCGAGAAGCGCATCCAAGTCGACTCCCCTGAAACTGAACTTCTTGAACGTCCTCTTCTTTGGTACCGCTGCTGCTGCCACATCACCCTCAACATCCGCCTGCATCATAAACGCACACAAATTAAATCATAAGCGAGATAGGAGGGAGGTTATTATTGTCATTTCGGGTGGTGGTGGATGGATTACCATGGTTGCGATCGAAACCCTCTTTTCTCTGAACTCTGAAGATGCGGAAGAAGAGCAACAACGAGCGACTGACTGACTGCTAGGGTTTACAGGGAAGAGAAGGTCTTTATATATATAGGCCTCCCTCCCTCTCATGCTCGTAGGACTTAACCCGCGGGCTTCTGTTCTCTCTGCCCAACCTGTTTGGGCCTCGGCTTCTATTGGGCTTCACAACAACGCTGTGTGTGTGTTTGGGAACATGCGAATTAGTTTATAACACCCTTTTTTAAAATTTTAAACCCCCTTCTATTTTGCATAATCACAAAATACCATTGACCAAAATAAAAATCTCTATACAAAACTCATTTCGGTGATCTCTACGCCTCGGAGAGGATTAGTCTTCGGCTGTCGGCTGGGGGATACCCTTGGTGTACACCAAAAAAAAAAATCTCTACAATTTCCCTTGTCCAAAACTTTCATCATTCTCACTAGGGGTGTAACGGTCCGATCCGGTCCGGTCTTTGGCGGACATTGGAGACCGGACCGATCAAATTAATATGGTCCGGTCCGGTCTCAATGTGTTTTATGTAAAAAGACCGGACCGGACCGACTCGGTCCGGACCGTATCGGTCCGGTCCATTTAGACCATTAAATTAAATTTAAATGCTGGAAATAAATCAAAGGGCAAAAATCAATCCCAAAATCAAATCTAGGGCAAAATCAATTAGGAAAAATCAATTTTCAACTCACAACATAGAGGTATTAATCAAAATCAATGCAAAATCAATCAAGCAAAATCAAATTCAACTTACAGCAGAGAGGGCTAGAGGAAAAAAACCTAATTTGAAGATCTGATTTCAAGATCTGGATGTACCTTCATAGAGATGTTGGAGCGACGGAGGTTGGCGGCTGGCGACGGCGGTGGAGAGGAAGAAGGCGACGAAGGTGGACTTAGATGGCTCGGCGGTGGACTTCGACGGCGAGTGGAACGACGACTTCGACGCCCGCAGTGGAGAGCGGAGAACACTGGCGAGCGAGAGAGAGGTCGCAGTGGCAAGTGAGGTCGCGGTGGGCTTAGCAGTGGACTTCGAGCGATTGAAACGAGGGAGAGAAGTCGAGAATGAAGTGACTGAGGGAGAGAGAGGTTGAGAACGGAGGGAAGATGGATGGAAGCCAAGGCGGGGCGGGACTGAGCAGCGGCGGCGGCTTCTTGGCATTGTGTGAAGGAGAAGCGAGTCAGCGACGGAGAAGGGAAGGAGAAGTGATTCGGCCGGCTGAAGGTGGCGGTCTGGCCGGCTGAAGTGAGAACTGGGAGAGGAGGAAGGGGCGGCGGGGTGGACTGGTGGTGTCTGGTGTGAGACTTGCGAGGGACTACTTTAGATTAGGGATTTAGATTTTAGGGTAAGGGTAATATCTGTACAGTAAGGTTTTTATTACTTTTTTTAATTATTAGTCCTATCGGTCCGATCCGGTCCCAGCGGTCTAAGAATATCTGGGACCGTGGACCGGACCGTTTAAGAACGGTCTGAATTTTTTGGGACCGGACCGGACCGCGAGACCGGACCAGACTGCATTTTTCGGTTCGGTCCGAGCGGTCTCGCGATCTCAGATCGGACCACTTACACCCCTAATTCTCACATTGCACCCTCCTTCGTTCTCACTTCTTACTCATTGAACTCCATCCTTCATTCTAACTTTATTCTCTCTCGTATTTAGATCCACTCACAAGTTTAGCCTCACCTCACTTTCTCTAAGTATGTCAAAATGATGTATCTCGCTATCTTCCTTCTCCGTTTTTCGTTTTTTTACCCTTGTCCATTTTTCTTTCTTCATGTAAATGAGGTTGTTGATGATTTTGGATTGTTTTGTATTATGAAATGCACATATAAGGGCTAGTACAAGCTTCATTACGTTTTTCATCCTGTAGTTTGGGTCATTTTGCCATATATCCTTGTTGGATTAAATAAAAAAAATCACGTGCTAGCATGTGTCGCCACATGTGGTGATTGAAACTAAGATTTCGGTGAGACACGTCAACAAAATTTGGCTGGCATTAGAAGTATGGGTATATGATAAACTGAAGGTAACTTCGGGTAGCCAAACATTGAAAAAAAAAAGAACGATAGCTTGTGAGAAAAACGATTCCAAAGATTAAAACCCAAAGACATATTTAACTCTAAAAACCATAATTTAAAACTTGACTTCATATTTCAAAAGAAAATAACTAATAAGATTGTGATAGAACTTCTGCATTTCACAATTCACAAACACTAGTTCCTTCAGTTAGAGTAAATTGTTGTCATGGAAAATGTTTTGATGCTCCGTTTTTTAAAATGAATATATTGCATTCCCCTACTTTATCACTTTATCGTAAGAAAACTCTTTTGTGTCCTCATCTTTGACCGCAACATTCGCAAACAGTTATAACATCGCATCAACCTCCTTTATGCTCTACCACCTTCCTCATCAAAGTCACCATCAAGACCCATACCATGACCATGATAACTATATGTCCAAGCTTCATTCTCACATTCCGATCAGATGACTTGGTTTTGACATACCAGTGTTGCATATTTAATTCCGAGTTTCCATAGTGTTGTTTCAAAATTGGATAATGTTATTAAAATGCAAAGGAACACTATGTCGGTGCAACAACTACCAACAACTTTAGCCATGATAGTCACCACCGTGACTTCTTGGCTCGATGGTTCCTAGTGGCAAGATGAGAGTGGTGAGATGAAGTTGGCGGCAACAATTGTTAGTTGCTAGCATGGTGATTTGGGTCTAATATATGATGTTTTAAGCATGATTTAGACTCCCTTTTGCTATGGATTTGGCTTGTTTCTCTTGTAAATTTAGGACTTTTTGTATAGTTTTTAGAAAGTTAGGTAATTTAGAATCCTTTGAACGTTTTGATCCATTTTGGGTTTGTTTCAGGTACTTTCAGAGCTTAAATGAAGAAAATAAATATGGAGCATGAAAGAGGATGAAAAGACCTTGAAAATGGCGCAAGAACGAAGCAAAACGGAGCCGGAATCAGTGCCACACGCCCAGGCGTGGAGCTCCCCACGCCCAGGCGTGTCTGCAGCGAGAAAATGCACCCATCAGATGCGTGGCACGCCCAGGCGTGAGGCTCTAGGCGCCCAGGCATGCAAAGTGCGAGAAAGTGACACTGTTCGCTGTTTTGACCATAACTTAAGCTACGCTTATCCAAATAAGGCGATCTTGGTATCATTTTAAAGCTAAGGAAAAGATCTACAACTTCTCCATAAATAGCCTTGCTCAAATTTGTCCATATTTGATGTCAAAATCAGTGTCGAAGTTGCTTTCAGACACGAGCAAGCCCAATTAGGTCACTTCCTGATCAGTTTTGCTCCAATTCAATTAGGAGTAGTTTTATCTTTTAAATATATGTTTTTAGAATTAGGTAAGCAGTCATTAGAAAGAGAGAGAGAGGGAGATTACATAATTTTAGAGTTTTAGAAGAGGAGAAGATCAAGGATTGGAAGATCCAAGACTTTTCCATGGTAATCATGCATTCTTCTATTGCTTTTGTTCTTATTTTCATGATGTGTAACTAAAACCCTTGTGTTAGGAATTGGTGAATTTGTATGGATTAGTTTATTGATTTTATGAATTAATGTTTTTTCGTTTCTAAATCATGTGTTTGATTGCGTTTTATTTCCAATTCATAAATCTAGCAAATTTATGTCTTGTTTTGGATCTCTAATTCTTCAATAGAGAGACTAAGAATTAGAATAGGCCATGCCTTCAAACAATATAGTTATTCAACAAGTAGGGATACAATTGGGTAATTATATAACATGATTAATTCCCTGTTCTTAATTAAAATTATTCAATAGTTTAATCTCTTAAGGAATTAAGGATTACCTAATTGAATAAGAAACGGTAATTATACAAGAGGGATCTAATAGTTACGAATTTAGGAATTTTTTCATGATTTAGGGAAAAACAGAAATTCATGATAAATAAACAACGCCTACAATGAAACCATGTTCCTAACATCTTTTTCAAATCGCTCACAACTTCTATTTAATTTTTGTTTTTAATTTATTTTCTATTTTTATTTTAATCCAATCTTGATTAATTAGTAGAAACCTATAGATTTTGCTTTTAATTACTCTTTGGTGAGAATTAATTGAACAATTTGCAATCCTTGAGGGACGATATCTGGTCTTATTGACTATATTATTATCCGATCTAGTATACCTGCTAGTGAGTGAACAAGTTTTTGGCGCTGTTGCCGGGGATTGAAATTCGTTTCAATTAGTTTTCGGTACTTAGCAGTAGTTTTAGGTGAAATTTATTTTTTTTAGTTAGTTTCTTGTCTCAACAGGTGCTGCGTAATTTTTCTTTTGTTTTTGTGCTGTGCAGGAATTTATATCAATTTAAGTGCAAAGAGGAGAAAAATTCAGCACTAGGAGAGGGGAAAGAACAACTTTGAAGATGGCTGGAGGAGGAGGATCTCACGGATCCTTTCGGCCTCCTCCTCCCAGGAAGACCTTGGCGGAATATGCAACTGTGGACCCGGACTTCCTTGCTTCTAACATAGTCCGGCCAACCATCACTGCAACTGCATTCGCAATCGATCCACAATACATCCACCTCATCATGCAGGATCAGTTCAGTGGTGCGCCGAATCAAGACCCCAGGGACCATATCTCCAACTTCCTGGGCATGCTCGGCTTCTTCAAGATCGAGGGTGCTACGGACGAGGCCATCGGAATGAGGATGTTCCCTCTCTCACTGAGGGGCGAGGCGCTAACCTGGGTGAACAACCAGGTACCAGGGAGTTTGTCCAGCTGGAAAGTACTTGTCTCCAAATTCATGGATAAGTTCCTTCCAACTGGGATGCAAGCGAAGCTGAGGCAAGACGTTCACTCATTCATGCAAGAGGACAACGAGCCGTTGCATGAAGCTTGGTAGCGTTACAACCAGCTACCGAGGAAGTGCCCAACATTTATGCAAGACTGGCAGCAGATTCAATTGTTCTATAATGGACTCAACCGATTCAATCAAAGCATGGTTGATGCAGCAGCTGGTGGATCGCTGATGAAGAAGAGTGTTGAAGAGGCCAAAGAAGTTATTACAAACATGGCATTCAGCAACATCCAAGGATTAAGGGCCCAGGTGGAGCAAAGCGTTTTGAAGAGTCATGATCTGGACTCTAGTCAAATCAAGATCTTAATTGAGCAGAACAAGCAAATGCAGCAGCAGATGGCTGCATTGACGAAGTAGATAAGCCATATCACTATGTCAGCTGCATCGAGCACTCTAAAGTGCGACTTTTGGGGGGAGGTCACCGGAATGGTGATTGTGCTTTTGAAGTCAGTAAGGGTTCAACCACCATTGAGGAGCAGGCCAAGTTTGTGGGTGATGGAGTACCTAAAAATAATATGTACTCCAATATGAACAATCCGGGGCAAATCAGTCAGTCTCACACCTCAGGGTATAGCCCAACACCCAATCCATCACCGCCACAAAAGCAAGGTTGGGAGAAAGCACTTGAAGCAATGGCTACCACAAGCAATACATTCATGGCAGAAGCCAGGGCGAATTTCGCCAATCAGGAAGTCAGCATTCGCAACCTAGAAGTGCAAGTGGCTCAAATAAACAATCGGATATCAGAGATCACAACCAACTACAAGGAGCGATGCATGGCGGTTACCCTTCGAAGTGGCAAGTCGTATGAGGAGCCACAGAAGAAGGGCAATGCAAATGAGCTTGAGAAGAAGGATGAGGGGCCAAAGGAACCAAGTGGAAGAGGCTCAAATGCAAGGCAACAGAGGCAGGATCCACCTACGGATCAAGAGAAAGAGCAAGGCACACCCAAACCAGCACCACTACCTCCGAGGATTCCTTATCCTTAGAGGTTGAAGAAAGAGGATGACCAGAAGCAATTCTCTAAGTTCTTGGAGATGCTACGGAAGGTAGAGATCAACATCCCGTTTGTAGAGGCTCTCTTACAAATGCCTCTGTACGCGAGATTCATGAAGGAGTTGCTGACAAAGAAGAAGCGGATGCTCACTGACGAGACGTTCCCGATAGCAGAGAAGTGCAGAAGCATCATCAAATCTAACCTTCCACCAAAGCTGAAGGACCCAGGTAGCTTCACTCTCCCGATTAGCATAAGCAAGGAGTACTCAGGTAAGGCTCTCAGTGACTTAGGAGCTAGTGTTAATATTATGCCATTGTCTATTTGTGAAGCATTAAACTTAGGAGAGATTAAGCCTATCCTGACATTACTTCAGTTAGCTGATAGAACCACCCTCCGCCCATATGGAGTGGTGGAAGATATTCTGGTTAAGGTGAAAGATTTTATCCTGCCCTTAGATTTCATGATCTTAGATGTAGAAGAGGATAAAAATATTCCTCTAATTTTTGGACGGCCATTCTTGGCCACAGCAGGGGCAGTGATTGATGTGCCTAGGGGAGAAGTAATTCTTCGAGTGAATGGTGACCAAACTACAATCAAAATTTTTGAAAAACCACCAATCACTGCGGAGAAATTTGCTCCTTTCATGTACATTCAGCATTCGAATGGAGAGAGTGTTGGAAAGAAGTTGAAAAACAAGGTGCCACCCTTGAAGGGATCTTGGCAACCACCCTAACCTTTGAAAAGAGGTGACCCGTCAGGCTCGAGACATTAAACAAGCGCTAGTTGGGAGGCAACCCAATGTTAGGTAATTTCCCTTAGGTTTTATTTTTAGTTAATTAGTTATAGTTAGTTTTTATTTTTATTATAAAAAAAACTAACGTACAGGTCCAGCCACGCCCAGGCGTGGCACGCTTCACGCCTAGGCGTGGTGCAGTATTCAAGTTTGGGGGTATGACCCCATTTGCTCCCAATAGTTCCCTATATGTCACCCCAGACCTTGTACTTCGCAAAAATAATGTTCTGTTTTTTCTAGGAAGTTTTAATTTTTATTTTGTAGTTTTAGTTTAGTTTAGTTTGCTTAAGGACAAACTAACCTCTAAGTTTGGGGAAGTGGACAAAATAAAAATTAAATTTTTCAGATCTTAATTGTTCTCCCATTTTTTATGTTGATTTGTGTCTTTGGTAGGAGTAGGTAATTATTCAAGACTTAGGACTGTTTTTCTGATGATAGGTGTAAATACTTAGTTTAGGATTAGACTCATTGATTTTTGACACTAATTGATTGAGTTATGAATATTTTTGAAATCTGGTTATTTTGACAAACTTTTTGAGAAGTTGTGATTAGTGAACTGACTTTAGCCTGTGAGATTTTGGGCCTAAACACTGGAGGGGTATGATTTATTGAAATATTTTTATTTTGAGACCCCTATTTCTTTCATGAGTGTGTTCACTTTGACTTTGAGTTCTAGAATTTGACCTGTGACCATTTTGAGATTGATAATTGATTGCATGCATTAAGATGATTAAGGCACTTAGGATGTGTTTTTGTGGCCTTTAGATGAATTGAATTGATAAATATTCCCTTAGTTTCTCATTTTGAGCCTTATGAGATATTATGATTTTTCTTTGGTACCTTGCATTTATTGAAATATTCTTTGTGAGTACCTTGGAAATTTTGACTGAGCAATTGAGAGGAATGAATAAGAAAAGTGAAAGTAATTGGTGAAAAGTGTTATGAGTTCTATTACTCTTCCAAGCAAAAAAAATTGAAAAAGAAATAAATGTGAAAGGAAGAGAATAGAAGAAAAAAATTGAAAAAGAAAAGAAGTATGAGATTGATTGTGAGTTGAGTTGTGTTTATGTAGTATTCAGTGCTCATTCATAGTTTTTAGAGGGATATTTGTTTTTGCATTTTAGCCCTTAGTTTCAGCCTTTCTTTCTTTTGTCCCGCCTTACACTTTTAGCCATGACCTCATTACAACCAAAATTAAGACCTTTTGATTTTTGCATGTATTCAATAATTTCAGTGGAGATTTGGGTCTATGGTCAAGCTTATGGTAACACATTGTCATTGCATGAACTTGAGTGAATTGTACAACCCATGATACACATGAGAGATACACACTGTGAGGTTGAGAGTATTCACTAATCTTGAATTCTTATTGAGTTTGTTTCTCTAACCAGGTTTCAATTGTATAAATTGCTTGTGATAAAAATTGTCTGAGCCTGTGAGTCGAAGTCTTAGATTAACTGTGTACATTTTGATTTAGGAGGTAGTCTTGTGTTCTAGAGTTTTTATTTTACTTTTGCCTGTGACATGCAAAATACTAAGTTTGGGGGAGTGATTTGGGTCTAATATATGATGTTTTAAGCATGATTTAGACTCCCTTTTGTTATGGATTTGGCTTGTTTCACTTGTAAATTTAGGACTTTTTGTATAGTTTTTAGAAAGTTAGGTAATTTAGAATCCTTTGAACGTTTTGATCCGTTTTGGGTTTGTTTCAGGTACTTTCGGAGCTTAAATGAAGAAAATAAATATGGAGCATGAAAGAGGATGAAAAGACATTGAAAATGGCGCAAGAACGAAGCAAAACGGAGCCGGAATCAGTGCCACACGCCCAGGCGTGGAGCTCCCCACGCCCAGGCGTGTCTGCAGCGAGAAAATGCACCCATCAGATACGTGACACGCCCAGGCGTGAGGCTCTGGGCGCCCAGGCGCGCAAAGTGCGAGAAAGTGACATTGTTCACTGTTTTGACCATAACTTGAGCTACACTTATCCAAATGAGGCGATCTTGGTATCATTTCAAAGCTAAGGAAAAGATATACAACTTTGCCATAAATAGTCTTGCTCAAATTCGTCCATATTTCGGGTCAAAATCAGTGCTGAAGTTGCTGTCAGATACGAGAAAGCCCAATTGGGCCACTTCCTGATCAGTTTTGCTCCAATTCAATTAGGATTAGTTTTATATTTTAAATATACGTTTTTAGAATTAGGTCAGCAGTCATTAGAGAGAGAGAGAGGGAGATTACATAATTTTAGAGAGTTTTAGAAGAGGAGAAGATCAAGGATTGGAAGATCCAAGGCTTTTCCATGGTAATCATGCATTCTTCTATTGATTTTGTTCTTATTTTCATGATGTGTAACTAAAACCCTTGTGTTAGGAATTGGTGAATTTGTATGGATTAGTTTATTGATTTTATGAATTGATATTTTTCCGTTTCTAAATCATGTGTTTGATTGCATTTTATTTCCAATTCATAAATCTGGCCAATTTATGGTTTGTTTTGAATCTCTAATTCTTCAATTGAGAGATTAAGAATTAGAATAGGTCATGCCTTCAAACAATATAGTTATTCAACAAGTAGGGACATAATTGGGTAATTATATAACATGATTAATTCCCTGTTATTAATTAAGATTATTCAATAGTTTAATCTCTTAAGGAATTAAGGATTATCTAATTGAATAAGAAACGGTAATTATACAAGAGGGATCTAATAGTTACGAATTTAGGAATTTGTTCATGATTTAGGGAAAAACAGAAATTCATGATAAATAAACAACGCCTACAATGAAACCATGTTCCTAACATCTTTCTCAAATCGTTCACAACTTCTATTTAATTTATGTTTTTAATTTATTTTCTATTTTTATTTTAATCCAATCTTTATTAATTAGTAGAAACCTATAGATTTTGCTTTTAACTACTCTTTGGTGAGAATTAATTGAACAATTTGTAATCCCTGAGGGACGATATCCGGTCTTATTGACTATATTATTATCTGATCTAGTATACTTGCTAGTGAGTGAACACGTGGGAGAAGGGAATATTGTCAAAAGATAAGTTGAAAATGACTTGAGGTGATTGAAACAACAAAGATAAAATAGTTATTATAGTCATCATCATCCTTCAATCTCAACCATAAAAAAATTTAGTTAATAAATCAATGGTGTCAAATGAGAGAGCATAGAATCACAAAATTCAAAAGGGGAAATCAAAACATCGCCCCTTTCTTTTATATTAGTCCAACCAAAGACACATGCAAATTTCACCATCAAGTCTAGTTAAAACAAACCATCCACCTCAATAGCATGAGGTTCATGAAGATATTTCTTATGAGTTTATTATATAATGTTCAAAGGGTCTCATTAGGTTATCTCTGTAACCAACTGGAACCAACTTAATTTATATTCCATCGGTCGGTTGGAGTTAATTTTTTGGACTCGTTTAAGCATGATTTGGTTTCAGGATCTATTGTTGGGAATACAAAACCAACACATAAACCCACCCAAAGCAAACTTCAATTGTTTTACCTACTGTAACAATTTATTTAAATACTGGATTTTCAACCTTTAGTGTCTAAAGACTACAAACTCTCATCCATAATCTCTATATAATCTCATTTTACATTTTCTAATCGCAGTATAATCAATATAATATTGTCATTGAACAATAATTGTTGTTGCTATGTGATTTGGATAACAGATGAAAAAATTCACTTTTACCGTGACAATTCGAATCGATAATCAACATTATATTCTCATCGACCAATGTTTTTACGCAATGGAGTTGGGATGACATACAAATCCTCTTACCACATCCCACTTTTCTAATATGTCCATGTTGCTATGAACGTTGGGTTCTCATCCATCCATGTTGTTCAATGGAACCGTGTAATGAGTTACAAATTCTCCTGCTTATCTAAATGTTACGAAAGTTTCCTATAACGCTGGAATGGGGAGTGGAAGTGAAATAATAATAAATGATCATCCGCAAACAAGATCAGTTCATCTGGATGGACAATAACTCTTAATTTGATTAAAGGACAATGTTTATTATCATGTCTGTCCATTTAATGTTAATGTTATTGGTATTCACGAGGGATTGATTGTGTTTCACACATTTGTAATGTTGTTTCATGGTGCAATACTTCATTGATTATCTGTAATGTATGTTTGTTTTAATTAGACAAATTTCACTTTTACTAATGTTAACTATTTTTGTCTAATTTTAAAATCTGATCATATCCTTAAACAACAACAACAAACAACCATAATAATACTGTGAAAATATCATGTAAAAACACTAGTATTGTTTATTGTTTGGACAATTATGTTATTTTTTGTTAAGGTCTTGCTCAAACTTAATACTTCTAATCATTTTTTTTACTTCTTAAGATAAGCCAAAAAAATAATAATAATAATAATGACGAATATCATTGTGGTTAAGCCCAAGTTGATCTTTCAAGTTCAATTCCATTTGAGTTGTTAGGCTTATCGTTATTAGATTTCACTGTATTACTGTAATATTGCATCAAATGATTTATTTTTGAATTGTTGTATTTGTTTCAAATTTGATTTTTTGAAATGTATTTAATTTTGAGTAAATATTCACTTTGGTCCTGATAGTGTAATAATTGATGAATTTGGTTCTTCCATCCGTTAAAATTGACTTATAATATTAATGAAACTAATGTGGTCCATTAAATATCAAGTTGACATGATCACATGACATCTTCATGATGACGAGTGTCATGTGTGTTTTCAGATTGTGCCACATTTCCAAGACTTTGACACTAGACTACTTTACTTTTACAATTTTATATGCTTTTTATTTTTTTTAAAATTATATCTAAAAGCAATTTTAAGGAGTTAAGTGAATGGTATTTAAAACACTTTTTTAAAATTAATTTGAGACACTAAATATTCAATTTTTTAATATTTAATAATTTCAATAATTTTCCTATGTAATATAATTTACAATTTTTAATTTTGATAGTAATAAGAAATTTAATTGAAATATATTATTTATATATGATAATAGTATAAGATTAAATATAAATATGAATTTTTTAATAAAAAATGCACCACTTTAATCTAGATTCCATTAAAAAATTTCCTTGGTACCATTCACATTTATACCTTACAGCCTATGAAGCATGGGTACACCGTTTTAGGAGCCATACACGTACCGAGTACTTTTTGGGTACGCGTACGGCTTGGGTACGCCTGGGTACGTACCGGAACATACCCAAACAAAAAAAACTTGGGTACGTATTTGGGTACGCCGGGGTACGGTACCCACGAGTACGACACAACTTTAAAAAGTGAAAAAAATTCTTTTTTTCCTTTTTTTTTTCCATTCTTACATATCTTATCCATAGAGTTTTGAGTTTTGACACAATCCTCTCTGCCTCCTCTATCTCTGCTGTCGAAGCACAACCCTCCCTGCCTCGATCTCCGCAGCTGCTCCTGCCTCCATCTCTACTCTCGATCTCCACCGCCGCTCTCGATCTCACCTCTCAACTTCTCTCCGATGTGCTCAGCTGCGTTCCGCTGCGGCTCTCTCCACTGCGCCTCGTGGTGGCTGCGCCTCTCTCCTGCCGGTGGTTGCTGTGCTTGTTGGTGGCGCCTCTCTCTGCTTAGTACTGCTCACGGTAACACAACTCCCTCCATGCTCTCTTTGCTCACTGCTCAGTACTGTGTTTTCCTTCCTTTTTTTTTCTGCTCAGTCCTATATGTTCTGCTTAGTACTGCGTTTTGAAGCTGCTCATGTACTGTGGTTTTAATATTGTTTCTGCGTTTTCTTTCTCTTTTTTTTTCTTTTTGAAGCTGCTCATGTTTCTTTCTTTTTTAGATATTTTGATATTGTGAATGCTTTGAAACTGCTCATGTTTCTGCGTTTGTGCTATTGTGGATGTTTTGTACTCCCCCGTTTCATAATATTTGTCATTTTAGCCTTTTTTTTCTTGTTTCATACCTTTTGTCCTTTTACAATTCCAATACATAAACATATTTTTCTTTCCAATTTTAACCTTTCATCCAATCATTTCATTCACTCCTCATTAATTATACTTTTATCATCTATCTAATCTCTAAACTACTATACATTAATTAATGGACACACTTACTAATAAAAATTAAATACTATTACAATTTTCAATAAGGATTAAATAGAGGCATTTTGGACAAACTATACATAATACTTACAATAATTAATACTTTCTTAATCTATGTGCCCAAGTCCAAAAGGACAAATATTATGAAACGGAGGGAGTAGTTATTAAGTGTTATTTTAGATATTGTGATATGAGGTATATTTATGTATTATTTTTTCAATTTTCAATTTTTTAAATTTATATTTAATTATATATATATAAACATACCCGTACCCTAAATTTTTGAAAAATGTCGTACTCGTACCCGTACTCGATACCAGTACCGTACCCGTACACATGCAACACATCTTACAGCTAGCTAATTTTAGGTATAATGTAAATAAAAGAGTGAAGTATTAACTTAGTCCCTGATTTTTTTTACCGTATCAAATTAGTTCCTAAAAATTTATAAATACATATTTAGTCCCTCAAGATTTTCGGATGTACCAATTTGGTCCCTCAAGATTTTCTTTTATACCAACTTGGTCCCTCATGTTTTAAAGACCAAATTGGTACATCCGGAATCTTGAGAGATAAATTTGTATTTATAAATTTTGAAGGACCAAGTTGCATTAGTGAAAAAACATCAGGGACTAAATTGACCGGTGGCTGCACATTGTCAGGGACCAAAGTGACCTGTCACTATGAAGATGACACACGACCATGTCAGCTTGACATTTAACATACCATATCAGCACCGTTAACGATGTTAATTATAAGCTCCAACTTATGGAAGAAATAAAGTGAGTGACCTCAAATACTTTAAGGAACTAAACGTGTAATTTTAATCTGTCAGGGATTATGGCTACATTGCCACCATATTTCAAAATAACTATTTACTCATTTAATTTTGGACACGAAATTTGATGAGGAATAGAGTTTCCCAAGAGTTATTTGAGAGTGGTGTTTCAAAAAGAAGAAAAATATATAAACCTATAAAATCAATTTTCAAATCAGATTAGGCAACAAAGAAGTGATTATTTTCTTTATTATTGATTGATTAACAAGTGACATATCATTTTTTTAATTTTTTTTTGTGATGTAGTAATTTGTAAGCTAATATGTAAACCTATACATTATTAGAGTGTAACAACCCAATTTCTATAGTATAAGTCTTTATAGAAAAATAGTGACCATTTTTTTTGAAATTACAAACATTTACGCTACGTGAGAATACACAACACATGCGGAAGCAAAACATAATATTATATATATAAAAACATATCCATAATGCTTCATATTATATCATTTTTGTTTTTGATCCAAAATACATCATCTTCTAGCTTAAACAAAACAACGTACTCCGAGCTATCAAAACTATACATAAACTATAACCCAGAGCATTGGTTCCGACTCCAAAACAAGTTTAGGGTTCCTTAGATACATATTTACATACACCACCACTAGAGGTAAAAACTACTCTTCATCGGTATCTGGCTCCATCGGGTCCTCTTCCGGATCCTCCTCGTCCTCCCTT
Organism: Crotalaria pallida; assembly: GCA_037953625.1. Classification (NCBI taxonomy): domain Eukaryota; kingdom Viridiplantae; phylum Streptophyta; class Magnoliopsida; order Fabales; family Fabaceae; genus Crotalaria; species Crotalaria pallida. The sequence continues at coordinate 98,818,520 of CM075655.1, forward strand.
ACCCTCACAGGGGAAATACGACAAGGTGTGCTTGGACGAGGGGAAACATCGCGTCTATTCCTCTTTGAACAGGGAGGAGTCGCGAAGGAGTCAGATTAACAAGACGTCGACCAGGGTTTGGCCGAAGAGGGTTAGGATGATAAACATAGGGGGTGGTATATGCATAGTATATATCACAAGAACTCTTACCCTACGCGGACGCATCCTGGAGAAGGGATTAGGATGTCGGAAAACAAACTCCACATCCCCCTCAAAGGTGGCTTGGGAGCCATCAAAGTGCCACACCCCTCTCGTCAGGGGGTGCATCTCCACACAAAATAGGTTGTATGCCATCACCTACATACAAGGGCAGGGATAGAACTCGTGCTACAGGGCTCAATCTCAGTGTTTCTTGGTTCTATATCAAGATGAGAAATAGAACTCGAAGTGTATTTTGGTTTCACGTGTTTTGGTTATTTGAGGATGAAGAACAAAAGGCAAAGAAGAACATACCAGAAACAGAGGTTTTGTCTGCGGTTTTGGGCTTACGAGGAACAATCTAAACCAAAGCTTCACTCTAGGGGGTATTTATAAGCTCCCACTTACTTCTTCATGAAGTAAGGTTAGCTGGGAAATGAATGGAAGAGGAAAATGCGTTGCAGCTTCAAAAATTTGTCCAAACCGCCATGAAGCAGCTCTTAGACTGTCGTGGTAATTAATTACCACGACCGGGTAATCGATTATCATGTTTAAAAATTCAAAAATTCAAAATATAACATTATTCATTTCCCTCCAAAAAGATTTAAATTCTTATTAAATTCTGAAATTGCTAAAAACCATTAAAAATTCCAGAAAATTAATTTAATTAGATTTCTTATTTATTTCACATTCCAAAATAATTTTCACATAATATTTCTCATTAATAGTTAATTATAAATTCGGGAATAATTTCAGCGGATGCTATTAAAATCAGATTACCCAACAAAGAAGTGATTACTTTCTTTATTATTGATATATAAACCTATAAAATCAATTTTCAAATCAGATTACGTAACAAAGAAGTGATTACTTTCTTTATTATTGATTAATTAACAAGTAACACATCATTTTTTTTATGATGTAATAATTTGTAAGCTAATATGTAAACCTATACATATTATATAAAAATTACAAGATGATCTACACTTTTCTCTCCCTGATTATAATTATGATCCTCTGCAATCTCCAGCTCTATAGCAGATTGAACTTGCCAACCTATTCCTCAAAAAGTTAAAGATATCAACCTATATATGCAAATATCTATTCTATTGTTGAGGAGACCTGAGTCGTTTAACCAATATATCCAATGCTTCCTTCATCCACCAATGCTGACAAGCTTCTCTGGCTTGAGCAACAGTCATCTACAAAAGTAATGACCAAAAAAGAATTTAGAAAAATTTTCAAGTATGCTCATATAGTCATATTGATAGTAAGAAATTAAACATGCCAAAATAATAATAGAGCCTAAACATACCCATATTCTCCTCCTCAAATTTTTCTCTGGCCATAGATCAAGTTGTTCCTTGACAAACAAAGGGAACATGTGCCCTTCATAGTATATGCCATGTCTTTTGCTAATGAAACTCCATTGTCCTAATGTACACTGCCATAAGAATAACAACACCATTTAGCAACAAAAGAAAAATAACTAAAAAAAATAAAAATAGAATGAATGGAAGTGCTTAATGTTATTCAGAATTTAGAATTTTACTATATCCATTACCTCAACGATTCCTAAGACTCCTGCTTCTTCAAGGGACTCCCTGCAAGCTGCGTCTTGTAAGGATTCATCAAGTTCCCATCCTCCCTTAGGGAACATCAATGCTTGACCTTTCTGTGAACTAACCACTAATACTTCCAATTCATTGCTCATATTACCATCTATGTCTTCTTTATATCTATATGGTATGCATCTGCACATATTGACATTATTAATAACAGAGTCAACTAATAAAGAAACTAACAAACAATTATATCATTGTAATAATAATAATAATAATAATGAACGAATTGAGGTCAAAGAAAAATATATACTTGTATATGTACGTGGGTAAATAGCCATTAGTTTAAAATAATAACAAAAGAGGTACTATATTGTTCATTTAAATTGTTTGTTAGACATCAAAATAATTAAAAAAAGAGTTTTATAGACATTAAAATAAGGGAGCACACCAGGCACCTACCAATTTCAATTGAAAATTAACCCACGTGAAAATTAGAAAAAAAAAAAAAAACACTACAAAACAAAAAGCAACTAGCTAGCTAGAAGTCAAAAGAACCAATCAAGTACAAAAAGGACCTCAAAAATGAACTCACCCTACAACTTGGCGGCCACCATTGTTGTTGTATCTCTGCAACTCCCTTCCCGAGCGAGATACCAAGCAAACCATGATCTCTCAAATACTAAACTTTCACTCACACCTTTGACTAAATTGAAGGTAATTAATAAAACGAACAACCAACAAAGAAAACAATAATAGAAAAAGAAAAGTTCAGCTATCAGTGATTCAATATGGTTATGAACTTATGAATTATGATATATGATTTTGGATAAGATATGATCTATGATTGTTAGGAGATGTATAAGAAGAAAGGGTGGAGAGAAAGAGTGGCCAAAGGAAGGTATATATAGAAAACATTGAGAATCTTTGATGCTACAAGCAACTTGAATAAACACACATCAGACGCGTAATTGTCTCCTTCCTCGACGTATCTATCATAGAAAATGGAACATAGAATATTGAATATTTTTTATTTATGTACGTGATACATATAGAATATTTTTTATTACTAGAAACACCCGTGCCACGCATGGGGCCAATACGATGACCAATCAAGTTAAATATGAAATTATCGGTATGATGCACAGATTAATTGTTAATTAATTACTATAGAATAATATAAATACATATGACAATGTAATTTTCAAATAGTTGATTTATCTTATTATTCCATAACTTGTATGATATATAATGAACATAATCTTATCTCTTTTCTCTTTTGAAAACATATTAATATAAAGAATTATCATAATGATATTATTAATATAAATAAATTTTCTCGATATTTTCATTAATTATTTTAACTTTAATTTATGACAAAAAAATTTATAATTTTTTATCATACTTATAGGATCGAGAAAGTATTATTTATGATTTATGATAGTATTAATATAAATAATTTTATATAAAAGTAAATACTATTATTATCAATATAAATATTAATAAATTTGTATGCATTTAGTGTTGTGAATTATGTTAATTCAGTGTACTCAACTTAATTTATATTCTCTATGGTCCTAAATGGAATGTAACAATACTGTGAAATTTGGTATTAAATATAAAACATTTTTCTATTTTTTTTCCAAAAATATCATTGCATCGGAATATCACCAATATGCAATGGTTAGTTTTTTTTTTTGGTCCGTATTCCTTGCGGAACCACCGGTATCCCCAAGAGCACCCTTAATACCAGGGAGCCCTTGAGACTAATCCAGAGCGAGCTGCGTGGCTGGCTCTCCCAGCGAGATGTTTTTAGTGGGAATCGAACCCAGGGCTACTAGCACCCGTGTCCCATTCCCAAGATTTCAGTTGCGGCCTTACATCAACTAAACCAAGCCTCGTTGGTATATGCAATGGTTAGTTTAACAAACCAATAAATAGGATCAAAATTAAACTCCAATATGATCTTATAAATAGAATTGGAGAGAGTAACACAGTGTAATAAAAAGAGTTATTTTTTTTATACACAGTTCTTCAACTCTACGTGTAAAATTTATTGTGGGTCTCATAGGTGTGCTATGTATTGTGCGAGAAATAGCAGAAGTAGTGGATCCACAAATTTATACTCCCTCCGTCCCACAAGGATGATAAAAAATGTCTAAATTTTTTGTCCCTGAACTATAGTTAAAATAATTAATGAAAAGTTTAGAAATTGTAAACTTTGAATGTGTTTTGTTGATTCATGCATTAAATTAGTTATTTGATAATTGATTGATGTGATAGGCAAATCATTAAATGCATGTCTCTTTAATTTTTTTGATTTTTTTTTTTGGTTAAATTTTTTGATTTTTGAACCGAGGAAAATTTTGTTATTTATACCGAGGAAAATTTTTGATAGAATAAATGGGGGAATGTTTTTGGTAGTTGAAGGGGATAATTAAAAAAAAAAAAAAGAGTGAAGGGGGATGGAGCGGGATGTTTCCCACCTGGTATACAGGCTTTTATAATAGTATAGATTATTATTATTTTTTTTATAATCGAAGTTTTCGTGAGTTGAGTTTTGTAACCCCAACAGGTTAGGATTGTAGTCTGGTCTAATCTAACATTTCGCCTAGGTCTTAGGCAAAAAAAAATGAGAACCACAATTTATCAAAGATATTAGGTGCGTATTTAAATTTTTTTTATACTAAAATAAATTTGATTAAAAATGTGAAGATCATCAAAATTGTAATATGAGCGAAATAAATATAAAAATCTTTCATATATAAAAAAAAGAGTTAATTGTCACTTTGGTCCCTGAAATTACATATCGCTTTCACTTTCGTCCCTCAAATTACGAAAATAGCTTTGAGGTCCCTGGATTTGTAAAAACGTGTGCACGTTAGTCCCTGGAGTTAACGTCCGTTAATGGAGGCTTGACATGCACTTTAAATAATTCACTATAGTCTCTGTAATCACTTTAAATAATTCACTATAGTCTCTATAGTAATTTTGTTATTCATTATAGTCCCTGAAACTATACAATTTATTCATTTTAGTCCCTATATCAGTATAGTTCAAATTCCAGATTAACTCAAACAATCAGTAAAAAATTAACCAAAAAGATTAAGGGGTATGGAATATCTGAGATGAAGTTCCATCCTTTAGAAAATTTAGTTTCAACTCGAATCAAGTTTGGAAAGGGAAATCACCTTTTGAAAATTTTTACCAAACAAAATTCAAAATGCTCAAATCCGTTTAGGAGGCACAAACCTGCATTTCCATGAGATCTAAACATACACTTAGACTTAAGGAAAATGTCAAATTGACCCTTAACTTTGCATTTCATCATCAGTCAATTTGGTGCTGAAAAAATCTTAATTTTTTTCCATGAGATCTAAACATACACTTAGACTTAAGGAAAATGTCAAATTGACCCTTAACTTTGCATTTCATCATCAGTCAATTTGGTGCTGAAAAAATCTTAATTTTTTTCCTCAACAACCATATTAACTGACAATATGCAAAATGAGGAGCCAAATTGCTTTTACAATCTGAAGAATCAACCAATCCAAAGTTAATTTCATGAACCAAAGTGTTGTTTTACTATTTACAACATCGTTTTGTTTGTTTTCCAAATTGTGTCATTCTGTTTGAGTTTTTTTTTTTTAATTTTATTAACACTGTATGAATTTTTCTCTTCATTGCAATAAAGATAATATTTATGCAACTAAATATGTAAAACCTACCTCCTTGAAATTATATATTTAATATATTAAGAGTAAATTTTGAATGTTTTCAATGTTTTGTTTTTGGTACACAGTTTTCAATATTGACTTTACACTTTTAATTACTTAAACATTGTCCTTAAAAGTAGAGTAAGGATGAAACTTCATCTCAGATATGCAGAAGGTATTCCATACCCCTTAATCTTTTTGGTTAATTCTTTACTGATTGTTTGAGTTAATCTGGAATTTGAACTATACTGATATAGGGACTAAAATGAATAAATTGTATAGTTTCAGGGACTATAATGAATAACAAAATTATTATAGGGACTATAGTGAATTATTTAAAGTGATTACAGGGACTATAGTGAATTATTTAAAGTGCATGTCAAGTCTCCATTAACGGACGTTAACTCCAGGGACTAACGTGCACACGTTTTTACAAATCCAGGGACCTCAAAGCTATTTTCTTAATTTGAGGGACGAAAGTGAATGCGGTATGTAATTTCAGGGACCAAAGTGACAATTAACTCATAAAAAAAATGTCTAACTTTTACATCAAAATTTGAACAAAAATAATATCTCGTACAAATTTTTTTGAGGTTGTAAAATTCATTTTAATTTTTTAATCCAATTATTGTTGACTATTAAGAATTTGAAGTTAAAAAATGATAATTTTCTTTTTTTAATTTTTGAGATCACTTTTGTTAATGGCCTTAGATGGTCGCCCTTCATTAGAGCCAACCCTAATTAGAATATATCTCATGATTCATATATAGAGCATTATTTACAAGAGAAAATGGGTAATGCGCCGACAGTGTAAAGTTTTTTACATCATCAGTGCATCATCCATCATTCATCCGTTTATGGTTATTGACTTTTAAATTAAAATAATCTAAATGAATGGTGGATGATGGACTGATAGTGTAAAAAAATTTACACCGTCAGTGCATACCCATTAATCTCTATTTACAAACGTATTTATACATTACATGTCAATAATGTCTTAAATTAATAGTGAGATTAGAGCTCACATCTCCTTAAAATGAGTTGAATCTTCACCTAACTAAACCATCAGTAATTAATATAATGTATATAGATTATGATAATAAAAAAAGAGATTAATTAAAATAACTTAATTGATAGAGTTGTAGAATATAAAGTATAAGGTTATAAATACTTTGGTTTGAATCTTGACAATGCATCACCACAAGAAAAAGTGAATTATTGAGGGGTCTATCCCTTGGTAAATGGTTAAAATTCCTTGGTAATTGTCAATTACCGACAACCAACTAATGGTATTCTATCTATCGGTAAAATTAAAGTGGCGGGGTTACACAATTTTATCTTTCTTTCCTCGTCAAAACTTTGTTTATTACTCCTTCCGCCACATTATCTTGGAAGAAAAAAATGTAAAAATTTGTCTCAAATTAATGTAAAAATAATAAATAAAAAATCTTAAATATCGTATATTATATTTATGATTGAGTAAGTAAGAAAAAGAAATACAAATATAATTTTAAAAAAAATATGATGATCCATTCATTTTTCAAAGCTTTATCTTTACCTTCAATTCTAATGAAAGATTAGTATAACATGTATTAATTATAATGATATGAAAATTTGTGTAATAAAAATTTGTTATTAATTAATAAATAAATCATATATTACATTAAAAAAGGGAGATTGAGAATTAGATGGAATGTAAAAAAAGCTCAAGATATAAATGGAATGTCGAATATAACAATGAAAAGGGAGGTTAAGAATTAAGATAGATTTGGAATATAGAATACAGTAGAATATAATAATGAAAAGAGGTTAAGATTGGGGGGATTCTGCAAAGTAAGTTAAGACTTAACTTGCAGTGATGCATGTAATGTTAATAACCATAGATTATTGTTTATGTGTGTTGGTTGGACCAGATTTTAACTTGTTACTTGTTAAGCTTTGTCAAAATTTTCTGCTGTTCTTTGCCAAAAAGCCATTAAAAGGACGATGTCGTTTTAATGGGTCTGTAACATGGGCCTAAATGGGTGTTTTTTTTTAAAAAAAAAATTAATTGAGCTATTATTTTCTCTTCATAACACTTGTTCTCCTCCCTTATCATTCTCTTCAACAAAGGCGTTATCAACTTCAACAGCCACAACCACCTCTTGTTCTGTCACAATAGGAGAGACTAGGCAGCCACAACTTGTATGAGATGGTATTAGCTATGGAAAAAGGTTCCACAATGTAGATTGCATAGTTTAACACCCGATCGATGGTAGGAATTGCATAGTTTAAAATTGCATTAGCAATGGACAAAGGTTCCACAATCTCATTTGGTTCCTGATGCTTTCTTAGAAGGAGATTGCATAGTTTAAGGAGATGAGGGAGCTCGTGGGTGGTTGGGAAGACCTTCACTGTTATGTCATTGTTTTGAATGTGAAAGGTAGGAAAGTGAGACTATGGCTAAGAGGAACTGAGGAAGCTAGGCAACCGCACATAGCAGAACAGATCTGAAACCTAAATAATATATAGTGGAGCCGTGGAGGTTAAAATAGTCTTTTAAATCCATTGTATCATTAGGTAATAACTTATGGAAAAAAGACTTTTATGCAAATATATGAACACCGGTTAGAACTTACTACACCAAGTGAAGGTCAAACTTGCGTCACCACAGGTTAAACCTTATCATACTTTACAGCCTTTGCCTTAAGATTGTAGTTTCTGTGTCGTTTCGCCAACAATCTAATTTTCACCAGCCATTAATTAGTTGTATTGCCTGGTTAAGTCAACATTAATAACTCGATAGCTGGTGATGAGTCTATGATCAATCGGATCAGATCAGCTGGATTAAAAAGAATATTAATACTACTATATATGGTGCTTTGTTTTCTCGTTTGGACACGGAGTCTCCGCAATATAATTCCTCTGATCTTATTTATAAGATTTTTTTGGGGTTTTTCACTTCCATCAAGGAAAGTGGATAAATTAGTTAGTGACATTGGAAATGTGAAAATTTGATATATTTTTTCAAAACTATCCCTATATTTATTATTGGAATTCTAAATAGTGTTAATTTTATTGGGATGTTAGCGGAAAGAAGTAATTAAATGTTATTAAAAATTAAAAAAAAAATCTTATAAATAGGACCAAAATAAAAACTCTAAAAAGTCTTATAAATAATATCGGTGGAAGTATATATAATCTAGGCAGGTACCGGCCTATAAGTGAATAGTGACGAATCAAGTTGACTACGGACAAAGAACACGCGCCCTCCAATTTGCACACGCATGCATGAACTCTGACTACATACAGTTGCATGACTCCTCCACACACGGGGCAGTGTGAGGACATTGCAATTGAGAAGGTCAAATCACATGTTGAGTTTCGTTGTTTCTCAGGTCATAAAAAGACTCTTATGGGTTATTACTTTTCTAATAATGCTTCCAGGGCTTACAATCGGGGAGATCAGATCATATACTAAATCTCATTGTTCCAAGTTCATGAGAAAAATAAAAAGTTAGTTAAAAATAAATAAGACATTATATCTTCTTTTTGGTGGTGTACACCTTGTACCTTTTACTAATAAATTCCTTTTAATTTGCTTATAAAAAAATATTATATCTTGAATCAAAATTTTAAAATAATAATTTTATGATTTTTATTATTTATAAACTCTTTTACTCATTATATCTTATTCAATGTAACACTTTTATTTACAGTTGAATTTTAAAAATGTAATTAACTTATAATTCAAGGTATAAGTCATTTTGTGAACATAAATTCATTGTATTCGAAGAAGATATTATGACTTATTTATTGATTAAAAAATGTGATTTATTTAGGGAAAGAGGTGCTTTTATTTAAATTTCGAGTGAGTTAGTTTATTTTCACTTATTGACTTGGTTATGATATAAATAGAAAAATAAAACTTTGTAATCAATGTGAAGAATCGATTCACCCAAAAACTTACTAAGTTAATTGTTGTCTTGTTGGGTTAAGTTAATCTAAGTCATTTTGTTAACTGGCCCGGTACTCGGTGGGGAAATTCACTCTGCCCGGTACGCGGTGATGAAATTTTTTTGGACAAGATTTTCACTCGGCACGGTACTCGGTGATGAAATCTGTTTGGACCAGATTTTTCACTCGGCCTGGTACTCGGTGGTGCAATCTGTTTGGACCAGATTTTTCATTCGGTCCGGTACTCGGTAGTGAAATCTCTTGTAAAAATTCTATTTTTTGGGACCTTTGCCTCCTTGTTGGGGCGAGTCGTAATTATCATGCCGAACTGATTTTGGATATCTGCCTCCTTGCACTTGATAGCTTCTGCTCGTAGTACACAACTTTTATATTTTTTAGCCGGAAAAAATCTTTAAGTACCTCAACTCTTCCCTTTTATGGGTGGGGGTTGTGCGTTTGCATTTCATTTATGGCCCTTCCTTACCTTTTAAGAAGGTTGGAGGTTTAGCCACGCTCATTCAACCGGTGGCCAGCTGGGCGACGGGAACGCTTGTTTGAGAGGGCCGCATAATGATGACAAATTTTTCTATCTCTATTTGACATTATGCCAGGAGAGGTGGTCAACCTTCCAGCATTTTACACTGATGGTCGACCTCTTTAATTTAAGTCTTGCAATGGAGTCACATTGAACATTGGTGGAGTCTTGCACCAGGAACTGAAATTGTTAGGTCTCTGAGGTAGGGAAGATTGACTTGCTGACGTGGATGCTTTGGCTGGGGAGGTTGACCGGTCCGAACGAGCTGAAGTGAACCGGTTCAGTTGATCCGGCCTTGACCTGACCCCAGGTGGGGGTTGTTGTAGCTGGCGGGGGTGGCCCCAGTCCTACGTACCCCAAGTGAAAAGGGGATCAAGCCACACGTAGTTCTTGAGAATAGAGGGGGAGAGAGAGAGAGAGAGAGAGAGAGAGCAGTAGGAGTAGGGCCAATCAGGTCGGCCCGAAAGGAGGAGTGAGGTGGAGAGGTTATCTCCCCTTCCTTGTTCTTCTCTTCAGCGGGGTTTATATAGGAGACTGTTGGGCTTGGGCTGGAGGGTAGCCGTGTAGGTACTGTAGACCTAGGACATGATGGTCGTAGCAGTGTCAACAGGATATGGGGGATCCTAACGGCGGTAGTGGATATGAAAGCTGATTTGACAACCTACACTCTTAGACAAGTAGGTCCGACCAGGCAGAGAAGTACGTGTCGCATAGGTAGTACCGACCGCACAAGGCCGCGCCAAGGGGATCCCTCCTTACTCCTATGGGTCCGCGCCGAGTGGGGAGTAAGGCACCCATCTATGTTGGTCCGGTCGGGCCCTGTGGAGTTGATGATACGTCCCGGGTTGGTCGAACCCTACGGTGCCACGGGTCGAGCCGGTCTGGCCGTGTGGATGCCATGGGCAGGGCCGAGCCGGTCCGGTCGAACCGTGTGGATGCCACGTGTCATGTCTTCTTAGATTCCTCTATAACAAATAGAGCGGTTGCAACTTGCAACACTCGATCTTCTTCTCAAATCTTTTTTTTGTTTAAGAAAATCGGGTTTCAATATGTAACTCATTATTGATGCTCTTGCTTCTAAACCTAAATTTTAGATTCTATGACACCAGCCTCCAGCTACTGAGCTACCTAGTACCACCGTACGTTGATCTGGCATCAGGTGCATGCAGGTTGTCCATTTATTATCTTGGATTGATCCTCTTGCACCTCATCATACGACGTTATTTTGAATTCGCTGCCGTGATCGAGTATTGTGATCGTGCATGAAAGGATCATATTGTTATGTGGCTGCTTGTTCATCAACATATATATACTTATCACAAAAATGATTAGGAGTGTTCTATATGTACATCTAAAAATAATTGTAAATATAATTAATAAAACCCAATATAGTTGGTAGATATCTGGGTTTCTTAAGCGTAATGTCAAGGATTCGATCTCTGCCGTGAGTATGGAAAAAACTTTGTTGGTAGAAACTCACTTCGATGATCTCTACGCCTCGGAAGGATTAGTCTTCGACTGTAAGCCGAAGAAAACCTTTAATGTAAAAAAAATGTAAATATTTAATAAGTGCATATATATATATATATTTAAAATACTAATATGTATTTTTATAATTCAAAGTAAACTACAAATACTCAAAAACCATTCAAATGACCTCGGATTATTTTATTTCCGTCCTCTAATAGGCAAATTCAAACTGTTCGCATGTGGACCAAATGTGAAAGCCGACGAATGCATAAAATATACTCTGTAGCAGTACGTAGTAGTCTAAGTGGTCCCACTTGTATAGTTTACCGGACTCATTCTAAATGTGTGCGAATTATGAATGCCAACCTCCCTAATTATAATATACTCTATAGCTAAATATAAATATAAGTATTTCGAGTGGTTTATAGTTTAATCCTTTTTATAAGATTTTATTTTAATTTTTAATGACAATAAGTCAATAATTATATTGGTAATTTTGAAAAAAAATATACCATATCAATTCTAATATTATTAACAAAATTAGTTAATTTCCTTAGTCCACGAGAGAGGACCTTCAATGACTTATATTTAGGAGAGGTAATACTCCTTCTGGCTTTTAATTTGTTACAGGTTATACCTAACTACGTTATTACAAAGACTAAGAGAGTAGTTATATTTTTTGAAACTTTAAAAAGACAGTTTAATATTACTATTTTATCCTTTTAACTTACAATAATGAAATAAACTTCACACATGTATAGCAAGCTTCACATTAATGAACAAGTGACAAATAAAAAGATAAAAAACAATAAATATCCCATAAAAAATACAAAATACCTTATAAATAAAATCAGATAAATCTTGTAAAAGACGATTTATAAATAAGATCAAATGAAGTATAATGTTGTTTTAAAAATCCAATACTTATGTATACTTCTTTTTTCATATACCTTTATTTATTTATTTTTATTAGAATATAAAGGTTGTAATTAGGATATTTAGTTAATGTTATTTTAATCTTAATTATTATGTATTGTCTTAAATATAGGACCCTCATTCCTTGAATCAAACACACAATCATTATATCATTTTCTCTCTTTTCCTTATTTCTAACATAGTATCATAGTCATGGTATCTTCCTTGAAGAAGTTTAAACTCTCGATCTATGACTCGAAAAATTATTCCGAAAAATTATTCGGATCTCATTGTTGTCGTACTTTTCCATCTTGTTTTAACTTTCCATTGTCACCAATATTGGATTTTTCCTTTGCTTCTCAGATCCATTTCTTTCTAAGTTCTTCTTCTTGTTCATTTTCTTAGTTGTGTTCAACCTCAACTACCATAGTCACTACCGTCAAGCCTCACCACCGCCTCTATCTAGTTCACGCCACCACCACACTTGCTTGCTAGAGAGCAAATGAGCCAAGCAAATCCGTAGGGATCCTTCACCTTCCCCCACCTCGCCTTCAACAACAGTGTTGGATTACCGACAAGTATACCAGGTCACAAGTAATATAATGAAGTAAATTATCATTCCACGGAGATTGCAAATTGTTTCTAAAAATTCTTAGGCAAATAATAATTACTACGTGAAACTTGTGTAAAAATATTTAGAATAAAATAAACAAAATAGAAAATAAGAAGAAGTTTGTGAGCAGATAGAGAAAGGCGTTAGGAACTCAGTTTCATTGCAAGACTTGTTTATTAATTATGAATCTCTGTTTTTCATTAAATCCACGACATTCCAGAGGTAGTAAAAACCAGATGTCTTCGCGAATCTACGTTTCTTACCTAATCACAACCCTTAATGTCTTAAGCAATTAACGATTAAAGCAACCTTTAATTAAGAACTCTGGAATATTAATGTCATATAAGCCCTAGCTGTATGTCTACACACTAGGTGGTTATAATGTTTGATTGAACGACCTATTCTAACTCTCAGATGTCTCTTGTTGAATTAGAGATCCAAAACAAAACATAAATTGGCCAATTTTATGAATTGGAATTAAAACACAACCAAACAATAGATTTAAATGAAAAACATCAATTCATAAATTATATAAACTCATTCATACAAATCTACCATGTTCCTAACTACTGAGGGTTTTAGTTACACATTATAAAAGAATAAATAGAAGAAATAGAATAGGATTCCATATCATAGACAATAAAGAATTACCTCTAACTCTCTCTTCCAATGCTCTCCAAAATATGTAGTCTCTCTCCTTCTCTAAAAGCTACCAAACCTAGTGTTAAGTCCTAGTATATATAGAAAAAGTTAATCCTAAAATAAATCTATATAATAAATCTTAAATAAATCTATTTAAAATCTATCAGAATCCTTAAAAACCAAAATAGATAGGCCCAACTCGCAACACGCGCGCCCCGGCGCACCAGACCCACGCCTGGGCGCAGATGCCCCTGAACTGGTGCACTCTTAATTACTCCCTCCGTCCCATTATCTTGGTAAAAAAATGCAAATTTTTTTTCCCATATTAAAGTAAAAAAATAAATGAAAAATCTTAAAGATTATATATTGTATCGTTGATTGATAAGTAAATAAGGAAAAAAATTTAAAGATTATGTTTGGAAACAATATTGTAATATTTATTAATTGTAATGATATGAAAATTTGTGTAATATCAATTTGTAATTAATGAATGAATCATGCATTATATTAAACAGATACTCCCTTATTTTCATTGACTCTTTTGACTTTTACCATGATAATGGGACGGAGGGAGTAATTGATTTCTGACTTTTGCACCAAACTTCTGGCATTTGAACCTCATTACGCCTTGGCGTGGACAACATTTTTCTTCACTCCAGCTCCAATATCATGGTCTTCAAAGCTCCTTTCCATTCCAAAAAACAAATCATCATATTAAGCTTCAAATACCTGAAATCAAACCCAAAATGGATCAAAACATTCAAGGATTCTAAATTACCTAAACTTCCTAAAGCCATAACAAAATCCTAATATGTACTCAAGAAACAAGCCAAATCCATAGTAAAAGGGAGTCAATTCTCAGAAACATCATATATTAGACCCAAATCAAACAGCTCCAGCAGTCACGGCCTTAGCTATGGCCCCTTCCACGTCACCGGTCTCCAAACAGAGAACAACGTCAGCAACGAGGAAGGAGTAGCCAGCGATTTTTAACTCAGCCGAAAGAATGAGAGGTAGCTCCTGCTTCGCCTTGCGCTTTGGTTTCAGAGTACGACCAGCCTCCTTAGTGCCAAACGCGGCCTTATAGAACAGAACGACGTCGTTGGCCTTCAAAGCTTCCACAAACAGTTGAGGCTTTAAAGCAGCAAACGATAGAGCAGTAGAGGAAACGACAGCTGCAGCATTCTTAGATCCCCTGCCTCCACCAAGCCTCCAGATCCGCTTTTCCCAACAACTTTGTCACCCTCGATTTACCACTTTCCAGCCACCACCGGCCTACACCACCACCACAGTCAACATTGCCATCAAATTTTGAGCCAGAACTTGTCTTCCCCGCTACCACCGGCCTCTCCACACGCCGTCACCGCCGCTCCTCCGGTTTCTCCTCTCCCACACACCTGTAGATTAAACTCAACCCGTTTCACCCCTGTCCGACCCATTTTCGTGGCCCAACCAAGATTCGTGCCCAACTCCAACCCCTAACCCAGGTCCACAGCCCAACCCATTATCTAGTTTAGCAAATAAAAAACTGGTCCAGACAGCAACCGGATCAACCAGTGAACCGGTCCAACAGTTCTAACCAAAATTTTGACCTAACCAAACCATTCCTATGATTTTCCGACATGCTCTTTCCGTTTTTCCACTCTGTTTCCACTAATTCCACCCCGAAAATTCAGTTTTGGCATTTTTTTGTCGAAGATGTTCGTTGAGTTTGCTCACCTACGTTACCTTTTAATCAGTTCCGCCTAATCCCAGTGTTGTTTTTTATCAGTTCCACCTGGTCCCAAAGTTATGCTCGTGTGATTCCATCCCAGATGCAGTAAGGTCTTATCCTGAATGTAGTCTGGTCGTCCCAGATGCAGTAAGGTCACATCCCGGATGCAATCTGGTTGTATGGTTTACTCGTTTTCGTTCAAATGCAGTATGGTTCCATCGTCCAGGATGTCGTCGTCTTACCGTTCAGCTTTGGTTTGCAAACTCAAATTGATCTTCGTCCACTTGAGTTTGAGGGGAGATATTAGAATATATAGGTTATAATTAGGATATTTAGTTAAGGTTATTTTAGTCTTGATTATTATGTATTGTCCTATATATAGGACCCTCATTCCTTGTATCAAACACAATCAATATATCATTTTCTCTCTTTTCCTTATTTCTAAAATTTTTGAACAAAAGGGGTAAGAAAGCCCAAGAAGAAAAATTTTAAAGACGACGACATTCTTGGCAAGTTATAGCCTGGTGCCCAAGGTCAAGGCACCAGCTGTGAGGGCGTGAATCTAAGTCGTGCTTTTGTTGGTGCATAATTCGAACAGCTGAAATGTTGTACTCAACTTGCACCGAACTGGTGATTGGCTAGTTAGTGGAATTGGGACTTTTTAAGTCAGTATTTCCGTCCCGTTATTGCACCTGTCCTTTATTAATTTTTTAATATTAACTTGAATCATTTGTTGAAGCAGTTGGTGTTTGTCCGTAAACCCTTGTTTACCTTAAAATCTAACTTAATGGAGTACTCTATGTTTGATGATAAATAAGTATTATAATAAATAATTACTACATATGGCACCTTCTAAAATAAATCTTTGGTCCTATATATAGGACATTTTATATTTTTTATGAATCATTAATTGTTTTTTCTCTTTTTTGCCCTTATTAAATGCTTTGACTAACTATGTTTTTTTGTTATTCATTAATTAATGTGAGCTTTCCAAGTAAAATAAAAAGGTTAAAATTGTAATGTTACAATATATTCTCATAAAATTCACAAAACTAACCATTTTCCTTGGTCCGGAAAATATGGTTAAGTATGCCCTATGTATAGGACCGGAAGGAGTATAATTTTAAACAATTAGAACAATTATAATTATAGTTTTCGATAATAATTTTAATATTAAGTTTCGGTAATAATAATTGGTGGGTTGGACGAGTCAACTTTTACTTGTTTGGACCTTTACGTGTGTTAGGAAGTATATAATAAAAAAAATTTAAATCCAAATAACAAAAACATGTACATAAAAAGAACACAGAAAACCCAAATCATATTTTTTTTAAATATATTAGATTTATTAAAATAAAAAAATAAAAAAAAAGAGCCGGAGCACCAAAAATCGGTGTATGGTAGAAACACCATTATTTTATATTTTACTTGTTTGAACCATTACATGTGTCAAGAAGTATGTAATAAAAAAAATTCAAATCCAAATAACAAAAACATGTACATAAAAAGAACCCATAAAACCCAAGCTTATATTTTTTTTTAATTTATTAGATTTATTAAAATTAAAAAAATAAAAAAGAGCCGGAGACCAAAAACCGGTACATGGTAGAAACACATTTGTTTTATATTTTATTTGTTTGGACCATTACTTGTGTCAGGAAGAATATAATAATAAAATTCAAATCCAAATAACAAAAACATGTACATAAAAAGAACACAGAAAACTTAAAGCAGATTTTTTTAAATATATTAGATTAATTAAAAAAAAAAGAGCCGGAACAAAAAAACCGATGCATGGTAGAAACACTCTTGTTTTATATTTTACTTGTTTGGACCATTATTTGTGTCAAAAAACATGTAATAAAAAAATTCAAAGGTGAGTCAATGAAATTGTACCAGCTAAGAATAAATTAAAATAAAGAGCTTACAACATGGACCTCTCCGTACCACTTTGTGCTTTTTCTGCTGTAACGAAAACGGATGTCAAAGTATTTACATTTTACCTATAAATTGAAATACAGTTATATTTAATTGCCTGTTGGTCCTTGGCCACTTGAAACCTGTAATCAAAGGTGAGTAACGGGAATCACAGCTGGTGCCTTGACTTTTGGCACCATGCTATACGACCCGACATTCTTAGGGAAAGCAACACCTCTATAATCCTGGTAAAGTAATTTACTAAGAGTTTGGTCTGGATACTTTATTACATGCCAACCAAAATCAAGAACAAGGCTATTATTAGCCAAGTAATCAACATATGTGTTGTCTTCTCTTATTTTGTGATGGAAACAGATGTTCCATTCTCGCTTGCATAGGAGCACAATTCAACTCACATACAATTGTAAGAGAATAGCATTCAACTATGACTTTAATGTATCCCTTGTCCCAGGCAAGAAGCAAGCAAACATATATGCCCATAATTATGTTGTATACACTGTGGACATCCCTATTTTTCTGCAGAAGTCACCTAGCCACCTGTCATCCCTGTCGCGAAAGAGGCCGCCACATCCAGTCGTTCCCAAGTTTCCTTTAGAGGCTTCATCCATATTTAATTTGATCCAATCTTTGGTTGGAAGGTGCCATCTTATGAATTGCATCTCCATCTTTCTGATCAAGTCCTTTGGGTTGAGCGCTATAGCGCTGAAAACTTCATGAACTTGATTAAAAACCAAAAAGCGTAAATTAGTTGGGTATTTAAATTGAGGATCAACTAAGAGGCAATTTTTCCACTGTCAAAGATAGTATAAACCACAAGTGAAAACATTATTCCACTTATTTGTGGAGAAATTGCTCCAGCCATTGTAAAAATTATCTCTACACCAAGAGTAAAGGTCAGAAGCAAAGAAACGATTAATTTCATTGGTAAGGATGATAGAATTCCATAGTTCCGTAAGTTTGGTGCATTTCCTCATGACGCGGAGAGTAGTTTCAGCGTGACCCTTATATATGTTACAAGAGGAATCTCCTAGTCCCCAATTACTTTTGTGCTGGTTCGTTAGAAGTCTGTCATGCCCTACTTTCCAAAGATGAAACTCCCATCGTTCAGGACCTTTAATTTTCCAAACACACTGCCAGGGGATTGGTTCCACAATTAATTGTTATTTAGTTTTTTATTTCACCATCTTTTTTCTATCTATTTTCAATATAGTTTTCACTTATCTACTCTCTCTCCGATAGTTAAATGAGGGTATTTTAGTTAAAATATACCAAATTTTTATAACATTAAATCATGCTTTAATCTATTTTTTTCAATTTCTTTTCAATATAGCTTTTGCAAAGTTTACTCTCTCCAATAGTTAAACAAGGATATTACATAACTTATGAAATTGATAAAATAAGTGTGAACAAACCAAAATTGAATACAATTTCGTGGCTTATTTATTTTTTACTATATCTAAATATCTAATTATGTAAAAAAAAATTAAGTTGTAAATATTTCTTGAATATTTCTAACATGCAACCTGAATTTAGATGGTTGCTATGCAACCCTTTGTTGAATTAATGAGAATTTGCCATCTGATATATTTATGTTATGTCATTGTTTAAAATAGTCAAAATTCATTTTTGTGAAAATTTTGAGGTCTACCTCCTTCAATTATTTTTTGGAGATGAACTATAATATTTTATATATTGACGCCTGGATTTTAGATTCAAATGAGACCAAATGTGTTTGGTCATTATTTCTTAGACTTTCATTGTAATTAATGTGAAAATTGGTGCTAGACTTTGGGGCTTTATGATATATTTGAATAAATAAAATGTTGTTGCCTCCTAAATTTGATAGGTGATGAATTATGATATTCTATAAAATAATGCCTTAATTTTTATTTCAGATGAGACTATAATTGGTCATGTGTTCACCCTTATTGGTGTTGAAATTACTTAAGATGTCATTGTAAAGAATGAGTTTTTTTAATGACAAAAGATGAAGATATCCTATTAGGCTATAATTTGGTTATGTTATATTGTACCAAAGGTGTACATTATTTGTTTGAGATCAGAAGGGATTTTGGCCAATCCTTTGACCATACCTTTTGAAAGAAAGGTTGAGATACAAGAAACATCGAGGGGAAAGAGATTTATATTTAAGCCAACCTAACTTTAACGGTGAAAGGAACCCAACCTTAGCTTTGTTATAGGAGATCTCATGAATAAGCTAAGGTTCATCTGGGTAATAACAAGCCACTTGTTAATGTTGCTAGCACTATAATTTTTCTCTTCCTATGGTGTAGAGTTGTACTATACTGCATTCCAAAGAGACTGAGTTTAAAAGCTCTTAATGAAATTCGTATCATTTAGGGAGGTGTATGAAGTGCAACATACACTGGATGAATCACGTAATATGAGTGTGGAGTGAAGTCGCTCCTATGAAATTGGTGGCACAATTTCTAAAGCACTCGTAAACACCTAGGCACGTGTAACATCCCTAATTTTTGTCTCCCGAATAATAGGAAATTAATAATAAAAAGTTTTATTATTAATTTATAGAATTTTTCTAAGTTTATGTTTTGTATTTAATTAGCCTTAAATATAAAAATAAGTGGAAATATTTTTATATGGCAAATAAATGCAAAGTATAAGGAAATTGCATTTTGGTCCCTGGATGAGGACTAAAAGGCAATATTAGAATGGTTCTTGGAGGGAAAGATTTAAAAATAATAATTTTTAAATTTTGAACTGATCTAACCGGTTAGTAATGCCCTGTAACCGGTTAGACGATGAACTCAGAAACTGGTTTAGTGGATTTTGATGAGTAATCACTCGAATTACTCCGTAATCGCCACGATTACAGCCTTGGATGAGTGGAGAACCATGCGTCGCCCTGCATGCTACCTCAAATTGTCTATAAATAGAGGAGTTTCTGATGAATTTAGGGTTGTTCACTTGATTTCTTGTTGAAGAGGCTGAGTTAGGGTTCCAAAATCGTGAGGGCAAATTCTCATTCATCTCTGAATTTTGTTGAGCGAGTGATACACATTCACAAAGCTCACATCAAGGGCTTTGTGTTAATATAGAGTTTGTGAGCTGAGAGTCTTTGTGTGAGGAGAAATCGTCAATTGAAGTGAAGGTTGGGAAAACTGAGTTCAGAATTTTCTGATTCTGGAAGCTGTGTTGGAACCTTGATTCTGAATAGCTCAGGTAATCTCTAGGCCTCAAATATTTCTCATTCGTTAGTGCATGTTGTCTAGAACAATCTCTAATTATTTTCCCCAATTTATTTGGCCAAATTCCATGTCAATTTTGGTGGTTTCTGGACCCTGTTGCTGGAAAACCGAATCTGAGTGCAGACTTGGGGAAATTGTGAGAGTTTGTGGTTTCTCTTCAAATCCAGTGAAAATCTTCATCAAGATCGTCTTAGAGGTATGGGAGAAGTTTATACTATACTAGATTTAGACTAAAAATTAAATGATTTAGGACTTGAGTTCACAAAACTCAAAAGGGCATTATGTGTTTTTAAGCACAAAGGCTTGGAGGCCAATTTCTTGCTCACTGTGGTTTTGAGCAACTTTAAATTGATGCATGCAAGCTATATAAATGCTGAATTCTGTGTTTGAGTGCTTGATTTAAGTTTTGTTGTGTTAAATTGTGTTTATGTGGATTTTCATGCAATTTAATACAATAAACTTGATGCATGCAATATGAATGTGTTTCTGGGTGTAAACATGTTTATTTTAAGGCATATGAACTTGGTGTATACTGAAATTTGGTTAGATTTGAGAAAGGAAGAAAATGAGTTGTTAAAACTCTTGTTTTAATGGTCTGACTGCATAATCTAACCGGTTACACGATTTTCGTAACCGGTTAGACACTGCAGATTTTCAAAGAAAAATCAGTTTATAAATCAGTCCTGAAATCTTAATAGTTTTTTACTCAAATCTAAGCCTTAATTTCAATACACAAGGTCTGAATATGGGTTGTGATAATGTCAATAAATTCAGATTGGAGAGATTACAATTTATGCCTTAAATTGATGGAATAATTTCAAGAGAAATTATGCTCATTGGAAAAGGATATGTGATTTGGACTTTTGAATGATGAAACAATGGTTTTTGAGGTATAAAACAATGTTAAATGTGTTTTGGATTGGGTAGAGAATTCAAGAAAAAAGGGTTTTTCTGAATTGCAATGGTAAACAGTTCAGGTCTGTAATTCTAACCGGTTAGCCTGAAACTGTAACCGGTTAGTACCTGAAGCTGAAAAATAAAAAGTTAAATTTTAAATACCATTGAAGTTGTATTACTCAATCTGGGTTTTAAAAGGCATGTTTTGAGAAAAATTCAAGGTGGAATTTTATGCCAAATGTTGTACCTCAAATAAATCATTCAAAAGTAGAAATTGGAATATTTCTAAATCACATTAATTAATGTAAAGATAAAACCAACCTTGATGTTGTGCATACATATAGACTGGAAGTCTGGTTGGTAGGATCATTATCATATTCTGGGAATATGAGGAGGGTACTTTGGGAGTACCAAAGTATAACCTACTTGATGACACATTATAGATATGTGGCCAGTGTCCGGGACCTGGTTTTTATGCGTTCTGGGAACGTGGTGCACACTCCGGGAGTGATGCTTTTTATCCAAGTATGGTTCGGCATTATGTTCTGGGAACTAATGTCGGTGTTCCGGGAACACAATGGTGTATTGGATGGACGTCCAAGATGGACATTTAGAGGCCTCAGTTGTGGATAGAAAATCATACATCATGCCACTTGCATTATAAGAGTTATAATGTTGAAAAATTGGTGTGCTCATATGTATTTGCATTATGATCTGTCCATGATATATTTGTGATTGTAATTTTAGTCTTTATTCATTATGTATATGTGTATACTTACTCCCTGTGCCCTGTTTAGGTGATGGCCAGATACCTAGCCTGCATCGAGATACGCCCTACCCCTAGTGGTATATGGACGTATGAGGAGCACCGTGCCACCTTTGAGGGGGAGGTTGAGATTACTCTCTACCACCCTAACCCTCTGGTGCGGGTACGACCTCGTCGATTTAGGATTCCATTAGTCTATACTATGCATGTTCCACCTTTTTACACTTATAGAGGACCACCCCCGGCTCGACCTATGCGTCGTTTCCATAGTTTTCGTTTTAGAGCTGCCACTCGTTCCCATCCTTCATCCCATAGAGTTGTCACTGAGGAGACTCCTTCTCCTGGTCCGACTGAGTATGACAGGACTGCTTCTGCGGATCCTAGACCCAGTGGTGGGGTCTCTACACCGTCGGGCGAGGTCGAGGAGGACCCTGTGGAGGATGAGAGTGAGGAGGAGGTGCATGTTGAGCCGATTGTTTCTGCTAGAGGTGGACCCGCTGGTTCATAGGAGCCTGCATAGCATAGGTGTTTTGGATCCTAGATCCTAGGGATAGAGCTGTGGAGGATCTGAGGAGCTGCTGAGGACATGGAAGACTTGCTCTGGGACTTCTGCTTTTGGACTTTGTTATATATTGTATATATTGAGAGGTCTTAGAGTGAGCTTTTATTTTAGTGCAGCTGGTCTGTATATGTCTTATCAAAACTTGCTATCTCGACTTTTTATCACTTGCTACTGTACTGATGGGGTTTTATTTGATGGTATGATCTATA
Source organism: Crotalaria pallida (assembly GCA_037953625.1). Taxonomy (NCBI): domain Eukaryota; kingdom Viridiplantae; phylum Streptophyta; class Magnoliopsida; order Fabales; family Fabaceae; genus Crotalaria; species Crotalaria pallida. The sequence continues at coordinate 98,841,399 of CM075655.1, forward strand.
TATATATGATGTTTATTTTCCTCAGCAGTGCCCCATAAGTACTATTTTTCTTCCGCGAACTCTGATTTCAGTTTATAAAGAATTCGGCGATACGTATATATATATTATATACTCAAATCTGACTCTAGAGGCAAATCATATGTTTAAATAATAACTACTAAGGTTTCCTATAAATAAGGGCGTGCTTCCTCGAGAGTCTTTTTCAAATCTAAGATAATACTAAGCCGAATTCATGAAACGGTTTATGTCCAAAAAGATGTTTTGATTAAGCAAGTAATAATATTAAAAAGGAAAAAAAAAATTTCTAGTCCTAATTTTGATAGCAAGTAGTAAACTATTTGGAAATATTACTTATTTTCAAGTTAAAAAGAGAGCGCCACAACACGCACATGGCTGCGATGTTAACCCATAAAAATTTTCTCAAATATTTTTGAAATAAATGGGGGATTGTTGTAAAATTATTATTATTATTTCAAAAATAATTTGTTTATAATGTTAGATATTATTTGAATTAATAATATATTCATTAATAGTTATACAAAATATCTCTTTACTTATTTTTATTATGTTATTGTGCCAAAAGTCACATGGGTTTGTTTTGAAATCCAAGTAATGCAAGTGAAAGAGTTTTTGCAAACATGAAAATGTGTCTTTGAATCATTGCAAAGTTTCAAACAATGATTATATATATGCACCCTCTATAATTGCCATGATATACGACTTTTTTGACTCTGAGATAGTAGAAAAGAAGTTGATATAGCCCGAGATTATACGCACAAGTGCTATATATATATATACACACACACACTCATCACAAGTTATTTTTTGTGTTATATTTTTCCACTTCTTCTATCTTGGTTATATCATTATTCAATATACTATCAGTTTCGTTACCTGATATTTATCAGAAAGGGTCTGCTGAATCTTGAGGAATAGTCGTGGTGCGCGAATATATAGATTCTTAAGGACAGTGTCTCCTGTCACACCCACCAAAATTATCCTCGAAACTATAAATATTAAATGAAATTGTAAGTAGATATGAAGTAGATATTAAATGGATACTATGTGAATTTTATATGAATTTTAATGAAAACATGACCCAAAGATCGTGTCATATCTCATTCGTTAACCGTTGGATCTTGCTCAAATTTGGAGACAAGCTTCCCAACCCTCTTATCTTCAAATCCAACAGTGGAAATTATATTTGGAGCTCAAAAAGCCTGAATAATCGATTACCTGAGCCAGTAATCGATTATCCAGTAAAAATTTTCAAGTCTGGCCAATTTTAAGTGAAATAATCGATTACCAAATCGTGGTAATCAATTATCACGATGCTGAGCCAGAGTTAAGGCGGTTTGAGAATGAATGACTGAGATTTTCACACGATTTCAACCACAATTTCACACAAAAATCACCTGAACACTGTGCTAGACTGAAAAGCACATCTTGGAGGTGATTAATTTAAATGAATTAAGAGTTATACTCCCTCCAACACTTAAGAACCAAGCCAAATGCTCTGAAAATCGAGTTTTTCTGTCATGAACTTCCTTTGATTCGTTCTCTGTGATCCAAGTCTCAAAACCTTACAAATCATACACCAAATTAAAGCTTGTTCAACCCTCTTCAATTTGGTACCAAGTTTACTCGATTTGGTGGAGTATAGAGAAAGATATAACTCTGCAAAGTCAAGTGTTTGAGTCTGAAATTCTGGATTTCAGAATCGTGTAGCTCTGTTCCATTAATTCGTGTGGTAAACTCGAGCATCTTTTGGGCTTCAAATTTGTTTTATTTTTAAGATTACATATCCTAGTTTTGATTCTAATCCTTGATCACGATTTGTTGTGACTCATTCTTGATGAAATACCCTGATTTTGTACCCTTGCTGAACTGAAAACAGAGTGCTTGAGGCTGAAACCAAAAACTCGGGATTTTCCCAAGAAATCCATTTCTTTCAATCCAAATCAGTTTCAAACACTCCTATCAGGTAAGGGGGAAGTTATCACCGTTCTAGAATAATAATCCAATGGCTAGAAATGTAAGAGTTCTCATGAACTCAAGGGCAAAGTAATGAAAAATGAGAACTTGAGGTGGGAAAATGACTTGGAGGTCATTCCAATCCCATTTCTTGCTTTGAACAACTTTTATATGATGAGTATGAGCTAAATGAATTCTGAACTTGGACTGTTTTGCAAAGGAAATGAAAATCATATGCTAAGTTATGATTTTACGTCTTTTATGCACTTTGAGTGAATTGAATATGAAGATGGTGCTTTGATTGCTTAAACTATGCATGAACATGTGTAATTATGTGTGATTTTGATCTGTTTTGGGTTGTATTAGGTGAAAGTGAAGTGTATCAAGAGTTGATATATCAAAACCTCATTTTAGTATGCAATTTCTGCAGGGTAATCGATTACCATTACCAGGGTTTGGTAATCGATTACCAGGCTGAAATTGGTACCAAAATTTGAATTTTCACATGGTAACTGATTACTACCCTCTGGTATTCGATTACCAAGGCTCCTGAAATGAAAAATGCTAATTTTTAATACACCTAGCCTTCACCTAACACCTTTATGGAATGTGAAAGGTATTTTTATGACCAAATGAATATTTTTATGATGATCTTAAGGATGATCGATTATAATTATGAATCCATAATTATGAAATGAATATTAATAAAAAAGTGGAATGATAAAGGAAGTTGCGAATGGTAAGATAATGATATTATGATAATGATGGAATAATGACAAATGAATCGATAATGAAAGCTGGTAATGAACCATGTTTGCATACATGCATTGAGTGAGAAATGCTCCAGCTTGTGAGGCTTTTATACTAGTTACGTTGGGCGGAGGATGTCTGTAAGTCGTGAGAGGTCGAGCGGAGGAAGCTCATTGTGACATCCCGTATTTTCTAACAATGATAAATAAATTTTCATTAAAGAGGAGTTTTGAGATATTATTTTACAAAGGATTTTTAATGAGTGTTTTATTTGATTACGTAAGAAGTTTGATTTCATGATGGATTTCTACACTTTGGAATTTAATCCACTTGTGTTAAAATTTCATGTGTTTGCTTTTCCAAGGTTTTCGATGAATTATTTTACTTAAGGTTTTGACTAAGATTTTATCTTCTTAAATTCATGCATACGGTTTTATAGTAACTAAGGTGGAAAATTATTTCTACCCTAAGTTTCAAAAAATCAAAGTCCAATCATCTTATTGTACCCTTAATTTAGAATCATCTCTAGAAACCCTAATTTGCATCCCTAATCTTTGATTAAACCCTAATCAAGTTCCTAATCCTTGATTAAGTTCTTAATCACCCTCTTAAACTCTAAACCCTCAAGGTTAGTGAACTAACCTAGAATTAGTTTTCCTTAAACCTAAACTTGTATGGATTAAGACCTTGATTTGTGCCTTAATCCTTGATTAAGCCATAAACTTTAAAGATTAGTGAACTAAACCTAATTTAGTTTTCCTAACCTTACCTTAATTAGGATTAGATCCTAATTAACACCTTAAACCTAGATTAATTAACCTAATCTACCCTTAACCCCTCCTTAACCGAATTCCCCTTCTTAAACCTCCCAAACCAAATGCACTCTCACATGTGCATTACTTGGTCTCCAAGTTTATTTACTTGGTAGCTAAGTCTATGATGTCACCATAGTGACATAAGCATGACCTTAAGGAGAAAAGAAAAAGAAAAGAAAAAGAGAAGAAAAAGAAGGTGTAGCCGCGAGGGAGAGAAAAGCAAGCCCAAGCCCAAATCCTATGTGTATCTAAACACTCTCACACACTCTTCACTTGGTTCTTCTTCTTCATTTCCACCCATTCTAAACCTAAGAAAGAACTTTAGAGAGAGAGAGAGAGAGAGAAGAAGGCCGAAGTCTTAAGGAGAAGAAGAAGGAGGATTTTTGGCTTCTCTCATGGAATTTCAAGCTTGATCTAGGTAGATCCTTAAGTTCTTAACCTCTTTCCCTGATTCATTTTCGGTTTTCATGTTTTCTTTCTAAAGTCTTAATTTTTTTTTGAAAATGTTAATGCGTGTTTGTTTTCAAGGTAGATCTAGTGTTTTTATTTACAAACATGTTGATTTCTAAGCTTGATTTTGAAGCTTTTGCTAAGAATGTATTTTTCTTTTATGATCTTAAGTTATCTCATGAACTCATTCATTTTCTTCTTGATTTCTTAAAGTGTTTTTGAAAAAGTTTGATTTTGAGTTTGCATGAAGGATTTTATTTTCTTGCTTGACTCGGTTTTGGTGTACATGTAAAGAAAATTATTTTTTAGTAAAGAGAGTTTAACTTAAAGCATGAAACTTTTGATAAAATGAACTTATTTTTTTTTTATGCTTGTTGTTCTCCTTCTCTATCATTTCTATTTTTCGGTTTTTCTATGAGCTTCAAGGAGGATTCTGTTGTTTCTTGGCCTTGAGCCCTTGCATGTGGATTTTTAAGTTTTCCTATGATTTTCTAAGCTTGATTCTACTTGAGAGAAAAAAAAATGAACATACATCCACAAGGATGATGCTCACGGTTTTGGCCCTTCTTGGTTCAAATGATTTTGATCTTGGATTTTCAATTTCATGATTAATTATAAGTTGATCTATGGTGTTCCTAAACTAGAGTTGTTAATTTACACAAATCTTTCCTATTTTTCTTTTACATGTCACGGTTGGGGTTTGATTTGAAGGAAAATGATTTTTATGTTCATGCATGTAGGATTTTTGTCTTGATCTACTATTTTTAAATGCATGCATGTAAAGATCTAGTGAAAAGGAGTATGCTTTGATGTTAGTTTTGATTTTACTCTTAAAGCTTTGATTTTGATTCTTGAGTGTTGATGCATGTTTGATTTTCTTTGAGATTTATTAATTCTAAGTATGTGCATGTCAAGATCTAGGTTAGTTTAAATTCGATCCTTGATTTTTAGTTTAAAAGGCTTGATTTTTTTTTTTATAAATGTTGATGCATGACTAGATCTAGTGCTTTTAAGTACATGCATGTTGAATTTGGACTTGAAATAAATTGATTTGATGCATGTTGTATTTGAGTTAAAGCAAATTGTTTTCATGATATATTGATTCGGTTTTTGAAGGAAAAATAATTGGTGGATCGATTTTTGTGTTGATTTGTATGAGAAAGTGCTTATGATAATTGTTTGACAAAAAGTTTATGTCTTTATTCATGCATGTATATAAATTCGGTCTAAGCATGAAAAATAGGTGAATGAGTTTATCTTTGAATATATGTTGATGATTTGTTAAGCTTTATTATTTTCTTGAGGGTATTTTTTATTCTCATGAAAGGAAATGAATGAACAAGTTTGTTGATAAAGCTTTGTGCTGAAATTGTGATGTGTATGATTTTAACCTTGATAAATGATATTTGTACATGTTCAATAATTTTGAAATTTTGTCAATGATCTAAGTATGTTAAAATGAGCTTCTCTGAATTTTTGAATGATTTTTGGAATTGATTTCCTATTTCTATGAGAGCCAACTTTGTGAGGACAATTTTGAGAAAACAAGTTTTTCGGTTTAAAAATGGACATAATTTTCAAACTTGTGCTACTCTAAGTGGTTTGAAATTTTTATGGTAGCTTCTTAAACATGTCTTGTGACTCTCTGTAAAATTTGAGGTGATTTGGAGTTGGTTTGATATTTTTACCAATTGAGAAACTGTGAACCGTTTGGTTCAGATTTTCCAGACTTAGTGAAGAGTTTAATTGAAAAAGTATGACTTTCACAACTCCAAATAATCTGAAATTTTTATGAGATGGTCTTGACTGTATGAGGAAAGTTTATACCAATTTTCATGCAATTCGGAGTTGAAACACTATTTTTAATCATGGCATTTTGGCCTCGGGCCAGCAACAGTTCTATCTTGCTTTTCATACGAAATCTGATTTGAAACCTAGCTTAGGATTGTTCAAATGACTTGAAAATTTTATATGATGAACTTTGGCATATATGTGTATGTTCTGGAAATTTTTAGGATTAAACAAATTGATTTGGTATAGTTTTAGATTTTATCTTTTGAGCTTTCCCGTAATTGAACAAAAGCTTTATTTAAATGTTTTCGACAAATATGAATTTTGTACTTTATTTTGTGACTTGGCTGGACTTGTATGATGATCATAATGTCTTGAAATAATTGAATGAGTGATTTCTTGGTGATATGTTTAGGATATGCATGAATGAGCTTGCAAGGTAATTGTTTACGGTGTGTCGGTCTAGGCTATTGGTTTGAAATAATGATTTGAGAATGTGCTATGTGCTATGTGCCAAATGATTTGTTTTAGGTGATTCATGTTAATTGAAATACTTTGTTTAAAGTGTCTGGGAATTGTTTATTTGATAAAAGAAGTGAAGGAAAATGAGTTATTTAATAAGTTACGATGTTGTAATTGATCTTTTGAAGTTGATTGATTTTTGAAAAGAATTTGGTTATTTGAAAAAAATATTGGGCTTACTGGTTGCTGCCCTATTTTATTTCATGGTGTTATGTTTGAAAATAAATCATTTCAAATGTTCATTTTAACATGGAGTATTAAATAGATTAAAGAACGATTTTTCGGTGTTTTCGAATCTTGGTTGTGGCTGTCCGGAATGGACCAACAACCAATTCATTTATTTAAAGTGTTTATATGAGTATGATTCGGTTTGTATGTGCCTATAAGTTTAACTACTTTATTTGATTGAGAAATTGTTGATCAAAGTGTTTATTTAATTGTTTTCAAGATACTTAGCTTGTCTATGGATTTAAATTGGTTTTGGACAATGGAAAGTGAACTTGAGACTTAGAATATGATGTTGTCCAGAGTTTTTCTAAGTTGAATTTCTTATTTAAAAATGTTTTCAAAATGATTTGAAGTTGAGTTTTGATGAGTACTTAATATAAGATAAAGTTGGTTTGAAAAGTGCAATTTTACGGTGTTTTCGGATTTTCTAAAGAGTGGTTTATGGGCTTGTATCTTTGCTGTCCATATTTTATTTAAATTGTTTTTCAATCCTGAAAATGTGTTTAGTTGGTTTAAAGTTTGAGTTTTAAGTGGTACGTAATTTAAGAAAGGTTGGATTGAAAAAGTGATGTTATCCAATGTTTTCGGGTTCGAGCGAGCTGCTGTCCAAGACGGACCAGCAACCGATCCATTTATTTAAAATGATTTCGTTGATTTCTTATAATGATTTCAAAGTATTTAAAATACAGTGAAAGTTAGATTTGATTTAAGAAAGTCTTGACGTTTTACGATTTTCTGACAAGAAGTTAAAGGAGTTTTCGAAAACGCGTTTTGATTCTGAGTATGATGATTATTTAAATAGACTTGTAACGTTAGTGTCCCCTATCTAGTACAAGGTGCGTATAAGTGAGAAAGTTGGAGCAGCTGACAGTTGGGAGGAACCGCAACGATTTCGGACAAAGTATTTGCTGGAGTTGAGGTGAGAGAGAAGCTTTCCTAAGACACCGTGGTATTTAGGTAATTTATTAGGACGTTCTTGATCATCTCAAAGATCGGAACTTGGTGGTTCTGAGTCAGTAGTATAGTGGCAATTGTTTGTGTTGTGTGGCCACTTATACGAAGGAGACAAAGACCACATGTTGTTGTGTGATGGAATTATATGATGATGATTTGAAAGAACATGCTTATGTCTATCTGCTTAAATGTTTAATTATGCATGATGATATTTGAATTGTTGATTGATAAGAATAGTAAAGACATTAGAAATTAAGAGAAATCCCCCAAAGAATAGAACGGAACTCTAATGGATTAGACGCGCTGTGGAACCGGATGATGCTGATGCGCCCGAGTACGTGGATCGAGCTGACGATACGGCTAATAGACTAGCGTCTGGACGATGATGATGCCTTTGGACCTGGACGCAACGACTGCAGAATTCCACAAAGATAGTTCCCATATGGTCGTAGCCATGTGTTGGAATGACTTGGGATAGGTCGGAGCCTATCTCTCGTTGGAGCTATATGCCGAAGGTGATTCTGAATGGGTCGGAGCCCGTCAGAATAATTATTGATATCCCGCATATAGTCGGAGCTATATGCCGAAGGTGATTCTGAATGGGTCGGAGCCCGTCAGAATGATTATCGATACCCCGCATATGGTCGGAGCCGGAAGTGATTCAGAATGGGTCGGTGCCCATCAAACGTATTGGTCAAGTCCCACAGAAGCATTCCGCATATGGTCGGAGCTGTATGACGGAGATGACTTAGGATGGGTCGACGTTAGGACAAATGAGTAGAACCTCACGACTTAGAACCCTAACCCGAAGTAGTGGAGAGGAAGATACACCTGAATTACCCTTGTGGTGTTCAGCTGGATGATTAAGATAGGGGATGGCAATGACGGTGATTCGTCAAGAAGCCTTGAGAAGTCTGTCTAGGTGGGAAAAACCATAGGGGCCTTGGCTTAACCGGTCGGAGCTGGTAACCCAGTGGTGTGGACGAAGTACCACATGATCACTAGACGGACGACTGACACCCCCTTGACTAAATCTAGATCAGTGAGAGGGATGCTCGAACACGGCCGGATGTGCCCACTTTACTTCCCGGGACATTATATGAATTCATTTACTTTGCCATCCAGGAAAAGCCGGTGTGGTTAGAGATCATGTACTCCTGATTGCTTCCGACTAGGTGGATGGATATTCCGAGGAGATGTAGACCCAAAACCATAAAGCCTGAACTTCCGATATTATGGACTCGAGAAATATGGACAAAGAGACTTTGATCCCATGAGATAAATTGATTAAGAGATCCCCTTAAGTGAAAGATTCGAAAGAGGTGATTGAGAAAAGCACGTGAGAAAGAAAGAATTATACGTCGCAAAGAGATTAACGATATTGATAAACGAAAGTAAGCTTATGTTAATGAATGATTAATTGATGATGATCATGATTATGAATGTGAAGATGCAAATATGTTATTTTGTTGCGTTGTATTTATATTGCATTGTTGTGTTGTAAATATGTAATGTTGTATGCTTGTATTGTCTTAATATTTTGCCTTTCGTAAACCCACACCGTCGACGATGCGTCGTTCGGAATGCTTACTCTCTCCTGCCTCGTTGTGTTGTTGGTGGATGCTGATGCCACAACGAGCAGATTTGTGCTAGAGGATCAAAACAATGTGGAAGGTTGGGTACAACCTGACGACTAAGAGAGAATCGACGATGTCGAGGAGTACCTGGATCAAGAAGGAGCACCCGTCAAGGATGGAGACAAGGATTGATGCATAGACCTAATGTTGAGGTCTTCCTTTTCAGAGTATTGTACTCCCTTAGCAAGTACTTAGACATCATTAGCTGCATCCACATGTACACCCGAATTATGTTTTCTAATGCTGGGTAACCAGTGATTAAGTTTTCTGGTTAAGAACAAACGAAATGGGCTTTTAAATGTGGTTTGTGAAAGCAAGTTTCCAAGTGCGATGTTTCGTAACATCTCGATTTGGAACTTGAAGTATAACGTGAGATATGAGAATCAATTTTCTGTTGTAAACTATTTTGATAAAAGATTTTGGAACTTGGAGATTCTCATGTCCATGTTATGTGAAAAAAAAAATTAGCCCAAATTTTCACTACATTGACTTAAAGAAATTATATTTTCAAGTTGCTAAATCGGGGTGTTACACTCATGAGGAACCATTTCCCTCCAAACTGTGATGCCCCGGGATATGATTGAGATGAGATTAGCATGCATCATGCCACTTAATTACAAGAGTAATGTATTGATAATTTGGGTGTGCAATTATGTATGCATTATTCTCTGATTACTTGAGTACTTGTGTTTGTTATTTATAGTACTGATAGATTATTATTTGATGATGCGCTTCGGCTATGACTTACTCCACTGCCCTTTTGTTTGTCAGGTAATGGCTCAGAACCCGATCTGTATAGAGATGAGTTTCATTCCCGAGGGGGAATGGCATAGGAGGGGTCCCAACCTGATCTTAGAGGGGATGGTGGAGATCCTGATCCGCCGTTTGAACCCTCTCCCTCATATGCGTTCTATTAGGACTTGTGTCCCTGTGGTCCTTATCATTCGCCTTTTTCCTAACTAGGGTGGATGATATGTGACTACATAGTAGGGAAGTCAGGTGTTTATATACTTCCCAATCTTTTGGAGTTTTAACCGTGTGCTCTGGGTCCTTATATTTTTTGGCTGTAGAATAATGTAAAATATGTCAAGCGACCTAGGGTGCAAACTAAAAGCTACGCTACTGCTGCTAACGATGTGAAATGTGTTGGAAAACTTTTGATTATAATGTATATGATGTAAATTATTTCCCATATTTATGCTTTTGATGTGGTGATGTGTTGACTAGAACTAGTGATGGCTTGAGTATATTTTTCTAAAAGGCGAAAAATTAATCTAGATTTTTATAAAAGAATTAAGGAAAAGAGAAATAAATTTGGGTCGCCGCATCTCCGACACGCCTCAGATCATGTTCTTTATTTTATGTATCTTTATAGTGTATTTTCTCCAACTTTATCCAACAATAATTGTATTCCTTAAAAAAATTTATAGGTGTTGATATAATTAATTTGTCGAACATCGATGTAAAAACTCAAATAAAGCACTGAAAAATCCCCTCAGAGAATCTTCGTCTTATGTTCCTAAAGTGTCTTGTGACTTGTTTGGGATTATAATTTACATAATATCCAATGTGCAACTAAGAGCATCCACAATAATCATAATCTTGGTTCTTCTTATAATAATTGTAGTCCTTAAATTTTCTTGCTGATATAGATAGAAGTTTATTTGTCGAGCATCCATTTAAAAACTCAAATAGAGCATTGAAGAATCTCCCTATTAGGTCATCTTTTCTTATGTGCCATTTTTTTCTTGTTTCGGATGCACCTTTTCTAATAGATTTTGTTTTCGACCTTGCCATTGAATTTTTTATTCACATTACTTTTCAAAATTTTCAACAATATCCTTACTTACGTGAAATTGGGTGGGTTTTCTTCTCTCAATGTTGCCAATATATGTCTTGGCTTCATCCCATTCTTCGTCATGGTAATGATTCTTTCAAGCTCTTGGGGCGCAGGTCTAGGCAATTGCACTTTTATGAGTTGGTAACATATTCTAGATTCTCTTTTTTTGGCTTGCAATGCCCATACCTTTCACATGATATAGTAATCCCTTATTTCTTACAAATCCCTCCTCTATCCGACCTAAGGATCTTAAGAACAAATCCTTGAGAAGAGGTAACTTCACGAACTCATCTCATTAGATCTTCGCTATTAGGAAAATCTCCGTCAATCTCAAAAGCACCAGTAAAATCCGGATATTCTTTAGGTAACAATTCGACTTTTTGAATATTATGAAACGGACCAACTACAACCACTTCATATCCCACCAATATATTGTGATTCCCCTCAATACCGTTGGCTTGCATGTTTAAATTGTGTATACAAACACAATTTAAAGATATATAATATGTAAAATATGGGGGGAGGGGGCTAGTATCCTCTACCCCTGTTTGAGCTTAAGCCTTAAAAAAACCTAAGTGTCCATTTGCCGTGCGGAATTGGAATTGTTATTTGAAATTGTAATTCCAATTCCAATTATGTCAGAATTGGAATTGAGTTGGAATTGTGATTTTATGTTTATATTATATAAAAAATTAGAATGTAGAATTCAAAAAATTAAATTAATCATATTTCATTGCTTGTGCCTCGTGTCGTCACCATTTAATTTGTGATCATCGTCGCAATAACCTTTTGTGTGTGTCATGCTTGTGTTATCGAGACATTGGGGTGGTTTGCTATGAGGAATCATATATGTTAGTGATGGTGGATAATGGAAGGGAGCAAAGAGTCACGAAGATGAGAAGATTCCTAAAGTGGAGAAGAGGATAAGATGAAACATTGAGACTGATTAGAAGTGGCAAAAAAGTCCGACCCAACCAGGTCGGCAACACAAGCTTGATAAATAGATGAGTTTAAACTCTCAAAATAAGACCCAAATAGATTTCAAGCCTAGCTAGAAGATGTCGGGCTTCGGGTTGACCCGCTAATATCACCTAAAAACCTTGCACAATTTAGTTAAAAAGGTGATCCATTACCGGGTTTAGTTAGATGATTTTTTGCTCATATTACATCCGGGCTTTTTTGGCCCAGCTCGATCATGGCTCGAACTCGACTAGGTAGCTCGAATTGTCATCTCTACAATGGACCGATGGAGATATTATATTTTGTTTTTAGACTCATGATCATCAGTTCTATAAAGTATGAAATTGTAATTCAGAGGTTTAGGGATAAGAATCGAGTTTCTGTATTTTTAGTGATAATCTAATTCCATAGCATTGGATTTGGAATTGTGATTTCAATTCTAACTACACATCTAAACACCATAATTCAAATTCCAAGCCCTAATGTCAATTCTATACTAAATTTCACGTGTCAAATAGATTCTAAATAAAAATTAAGGGAGTAATCTGGAATGTTTTTTCATTTATAAAAGTTAGAGTCATGAATTATTTACCAATAACAGATCTTATGTGGAATTGAACCCAACCAACTTACCAAGATGTGTTAAAAAAATTTCTGTACCAAGATCGCTCTTACTAATTAATTTTGTCAACCATTATCCGCCATTTATTAGATTTGTTAAAATTTAATCTAAACAAATGAAACTACTAAATTAAATTGAAGGGCACTACTTCCATGCAACCAAATTTTGGATGGTTGCAAAATAATCCCTTTGTGAACCAATGGTTGTTTGACAAATTAGCTAATATGAGCTGACATGACAGTGATTTAAAACTTCATTAGCTGACGTGTCAATCAACCGTTGGTTTATTTAGGAGATTGTTGTGCAACCATCCAAAATTTGGTTACATGGTAGAAATATTCTAAATTAATGGTGTTTTGGTACTTTTGGATAGGAAAGGGATACGTTAATGGATTATATAGGTCAACTGCTTTTATCTTTTACCCATTTGTTTTCCTTTTTCGAAGTTCCTTCAGTTGACTGGTCTTCAAAATGAACCTATTAAGAAAACAATTTGATACATGCATGTCAAATTCCATACTACAATTTAAGGCAAGTCCTCACAAGTCAAAAAAAAAATATTGGAGTCACAACGGCACTAATTTGGCAGCCTAAGATTCACTAGTTGTTAACACCAAGGAATAGAAAATAGGACCAGCTGTGTTTCAAAAAACTCTAAATGATTTGACCCAAAATTTGTTAGTGGAATAATATAAAACAAAAATGGGCGATATAGAGGAAAAACAAGAAAAGTTTGAGCAAAGTGGGTGTGAATAGATCATAAAATATAGCCTAATGAATCATACTTGGTCAGTTTCCATTGGCTTGGGTGGCAGCCCTAGTTGTCGTTTTAGGTGTCATGGCAATCAATAGAGGGTGGTAGAAGTTTGCTTTGAAGCATTTTATGTCGTGGAAACCATTTCATCACTATGTAGAAAAGGGACACGTTATTTGCCACACATGTGAATATGTGATGATGAAGGGATTTGGATCTAACTCAGTTTTTGTATTCCCTCACATTATTAGGTTTTTTCTGTACAATAGTACATAAATTTCAATCTAAATCTAAGCCGAATTGAATGACCTCCCTAACCTTACATGAAGATATATCATTCCTAATATAAATCTTTTCTTACAAGTTTTCTTTTCTTTTATATCTGCTGGCAAAAAAGTTCTTACAAGTAAAGGCGAGAACAGGATTTGTTGAACCACAATTTTGGGTTTAGGGATGGTAGCAAAACTCATATTTATGGGTATTCACTTGAAAACGATCTGATTTTTTGGGAAAAATCAGTCTTAATTAGGTTTTGGAGAAACACAAAACTGAAATCCGCTTTAAAAAGATGGGGGTGGGGCGGGTCTGTTATTTTAAGTATCTGCCCCGCCCTCGTTCTCAAAACGGTTCTGATATAAAATTTAAATAATTTTCATTATAATCATAGTTAAATGGTAAAGTCAAACTAACATATTTAACTAAAACAATAATTTAATTCTTAAGTTTTTTAAAAAATTTAACGTTTATTAATATATATTATTTGAATTATAATGTATTTTATATGTGATTTTTGTTCAATACAATAAAAAATAATTAGATGAGTTACCACATGTGGGTTTCCCCAAACCCAATGGGGATTGGTTTGCGTTTCACTTTTTCATACCCGCTCTCCTTAAACCAACACCCGAATCCGCCCCGCTCTTGATGGGTGTGGGGTTGATATTGTCAAAACCCGCTCCAAACCCGACCAATTATCATGCCTATTTGGGCTACACTTATATTTCAAGTGTACCGGCTTAAACAATTGTCTAAAATGTTTGGTGTATATGATAAAAAAAACAAAATATAATATTTATTGTAATACTATTCAGAGTTTGACGAGCAAGTAGGATAAGATAATATTATTCTCTTTATCTAGTATATATTTTATTTATCTTATAAGAAGAGTTGAGTTAGAAATAAACATTACTCGTTCCGATCCTATATATAGAGCATATTTAACCATATTCTCCGAACCAAGGAAAATAGTTAGTTTTGTGAATTTTATGAGAATATATTGAAACATTATAATTTTACCTCCTCCACTTTACTTGAAAAGTTCACATTCATTAATGGAAAAAAAAACATGGTTAGTCAAAGCATTTAATAAGGGCAAAAAAAGAAAAACAATTAATGATGCATAGGAAATATAAAGCGCCCTATATATAGAACCAAAAATTTCTTCTAGAATGTGCCATATATATATAGGACCAGAAGGTAGTGCAATTTTTTCACTTATACCCCCGTACTATCATCACACTATTACTATTATCATCACAAATACTAGACAAAATAAAAACTATCACGCGCATATCATATCTCAATTTTATGATACTCTTTATCATATATTCATATCACGTTCTTATCATATCTTAACTATCAAACGAATTCTAAACTTTTAAGAATAAGAGTTTTGTAACATTTGTCCTAAGACACGTAGTAAACATGCCTTATGTGCATAAATAAATAATTTATTTAATATCATAGAATGTGAATTTTTTTTTTTAAATTTTATAAACATGATTTACTCATTTAAATATACTAGCTAATTGATAAATGCACACATTAAAAGAAAAAAAAAACTTACTAATACTACTAACTAAAAAAATATAGCCTGTATTATTAGGATTATGATATCAGATTTGATTGAAGAAAATCAGAAAAATCACTTGAGAGATAATTGATAACTTGAGAAGAATTAACTTGAAATTCGAGGGAGAAGACTTGAGAAAAATTAATTGAATACTTGGGAGAGAAGAATTTAGTATAGACCCTTTGATCCAAGTCATTATTTAATTAGGGAGACTGTGAATTAATGAGGTTAAGTGAACAACAATATAAGTAGTATGACATCATGTCTTAACCTAAAACCTTAAAGCATTAGGTCTATGAGTCTTTCTACTTATATATTGTTCAATCTACTATGCTCTAATCAATATGGGACTAGTTTATTATTTTTCTTTCTCAACACACACATATATTGAGCGTAAACGAAAAATAGATGTGAAATTTTCGACTTTTGGTTATCATGAATATTAAATGGTGATGTACACATTTCATTTCCATAGCTCCTCCACGTGTTTGATCATCTTTCTATCTCAATCTTTCACGATTGATATTTTTATTTCACATTTAGTTACCAAAAGAGAAATGATATGTACATCTGTAACATTTTTATATGGGAAACAATTTTTTATAATAAGGAATGATCCATGACCTTTGTTGATAAAGGTAGAAATAGGAAGTTCTCTGTCTATTATGGGTCTGTGACCTGATTTATTATAGCTCTAAATTTATTTGCCCTGATCAATAAAGTTTAGTACACTTAGAAGATGATTGAGTTTTTTAAATTTTATAGTAGAAATAAAATTCATTTTTATAATCTTTATGCCTCGAAAAGAATTAATCTTTGAATTGAACGATATCCTTGATTAAAAAAAATTGATTTGCCCTATTTAAAAAAAAAAATCAATTATAGATTTTTTAATTTAGGCCTATTTAACTTAATAGGTTAGGTTTCACAATAGAAAAAAAAGTCTATTAAACCTAATAGTTCGTCCCATTCATTATTATAAGAAAATACTGAAAATTTATAATTACCAATATTTTAATATATTATTGTTATGATGTATAGGATAAACAAATTAAAATAAAAAAAAATATATGGAAATATAATAAGTTTAGTCAATAAAACTATGGCATTTAATTTTCTAATACGAGTTTATTTCTTAAGCTTATTTATCATATACATAAACATAAGTTAAAAAAATCTTTATTGTTATTATTATATTATTATTTTTATTAAAATTTTACTTTCTCATATCATTCCCTACTTTCTCTCATTTACAATTTTGAACTTTTTATAACAATTTTGACCTATTTGATATTAATAATATACTAATAATATATGAAATGAATGGCAATAATATATAACTAGCGTCTTGACAGGCACTCCCGTACCTGTCGATCCGCATTCCTATTGTCGTGTTTTAATGATAAAGAGTTGTTTATAGTAAAATGATATATTGAAAAATCGGTCTTTATGAATATTATTTATATGTTAAATATGTTCATTTTCGTGTAAATAATTGTTATTAATAACTGTATGCATTCTTGACAAACAGTTATGAAAGAGTGTTTTTTTTATAAGATAATATAGATAAATATACAGTATTTTTTTAAATAAGCTTTGAAATAGATCAAGTCTAAACTTAAAAATCGATCAATAACATGTAAATAGGCTAGATCATAACCTAAAAAAAGGCTCATTAATAAAATATATCGGATTTATTTTTCATTTGCCTATCCATCATAACCTATTTTCATCCCTGTATGCATGTAGCGGCGTTGCTCCCAAATTAAATATTAAAACTTGTGAAAAATTTAATGTAAATGGCAATTTCGCGTTGAATAATATTGCAAAGTTGAAAAGAAAGAAATTCATTAATCATGATTAATGCATGGTTGACTATTATATTTTGCATAATTTTTTTAGGTCCGTATTCCTTGCGGAACCACCGGTATCCCCAAGAGGAGCGAGCTACGTGGCTGGCTCTCCCAGCGGGATGTTTTTAGTTTTTAGTGGGAATCGAACACGGGGCTACTAGCACCCGTGTCCCATTCCCAAGATTTCACTTGAGCCTTATACCAACTGAACCAAGTCTCGTTGGTTATATTTTGCATAATGAATAGGAACAAAATCAATAAAAAATGGGTCAGCTTTTTAATTTTAAAAAAATAAAAAATACTATGCAGAGCGGTCGTTTTGGTAGGTAATCACATATTAATTGATTAATTGATAACTAATATTTTTTTGGTATGGATACAAATGTCAGCTTCAAATTAAATCCATCCAAATGGACAAGGCCGGATCCCTAATAATAAAATTTCCATTGCAAATAGATAAATAAATTATTTTCCTTACTTATTTTTTTTATAGGTAAAGTATTTTTTTGGTTTTTTTTTTTTACGGGGATGAGAGAAAAGAAATTAAATCAACCAAATGGTAACATAATGCTCGTGATTGAACCTGAAACTTTCAACTTTTAAGCTTTGAAATTTGGTATATGTTGATCACGAGAACTGCACCCACTTGTCTCTTATTTTACTTCTAATATGTAGAGTCCAAAACTGGTATTTGAAATTAATGAAAAGACATTTTTAGTCAATATACTCTAAAAACAAATTCGGAACATAATAATTTGGTGAAGAATCAATTAGATTTATTTTGTAATCGGAGTACATTATTTTGTTACCAAATAAAATGATACAGATTTATTTGTTTATAAATTAACGACATACATGTTAATATGTTGACTCAAATTTTGGGAAATGACTAAAATATCTCACGATAATAATTTTGTGAGTTTTTTTTTTTTTTTTGGAAATAATAATTTTGTGAGATTAAAAGTACTTGATTTTACCAACAAGGTCTAATATATTTGGTAGATAATTAAGTTTCATAAGCATGATGTCAGGGTTCGATGATGATGTGAGTATGGAAAAACTTTGTTGATAAAGATAAAACTCACTTCGACAATTTCTATACTTCAAAAAGAATTAATCAATCTTCGACTATCAGTCGGAGAATATCCTTAAAAAAGAAAACAAAATCATCTGATTTTACATTTTTCTAGAAAGCAATCTATAATCTTGTTTAATTAATTTATTTATTTACTATTCCGGAAACGAATTTGGGCCTTTATTGTAAAATTTGACTTGATTGTTCCCTAATTTCTATTCTTTATTCTTCCAAGGTATATATATATATATATCCCTCAATAGGCCCCTCCTAAACCAAAAAATCATTCAATCACACATATTTCCTCTAAGAGACTCTTTCTTAAGAAGATGGAGCACAACTGCAGCTACAACATGAAGCAGAGTGGAGAAGCAGAAGAAGTAGGGTATATGATGATGGGTCATGCAGTTCATAGTCAAGTGATAAAGATTAAGCAAGAAATAGCCAAAATCAAGGAACCATCACTTCAACTACATATGAGGCAGCATGCAGCCCTTCTTAGAGATGTCAGTCGCCTCCGTTCAAGGTCACCACTTGGATTAGGTGGAGAGAGAACTATCCTTGTTGGTAACTCTTAGAGAATTAGAATATTATTATAATACACATGTGACATGTTCTCTATGTCTATGGCTCTATGTATATTATTTAAAAGGAAAGTATGATATTGAAACTACAAAAACCCTTCTCTTATATCCTTTACTGCCCTTTTATATATGCTATTACTATCTAGCTTCTATGTTCTTATGGGGTTTTCTTGTACATGCTTTTTGTGGAAAAGTGTATAAGACGTGGTTTTAATTAAGTCTCCTGTGATCTCTTTTTTCTCATGTTACAACTTCAAAGATTTCTATGCGCTAGTGTTTTTTTTTCTTTTAACCAAAGTTTAATTTCCAGATTAAAGTAAATATCCATTGCTTTGTTTCTTTTTCTTTTATGATGATTTCCGAAAGTCAAATTAAACTCCAACTAATTCAAATTGAATCGAAAAGATTCATTTAAGGGGCAAAGAGTCTTTCCAAAAAAAAATTTAAAAAAAAAAACAAGAAAAGAAAGATACTGCCTTAGTTCCTGTATAAGACCCATTTGGCAGTTTTGTCCATGTAAATACTCTTTAGACATTTTTATTTTGTATTTATTTATAAAATCTTAATACCAATTTTCAATGTCTTCAATTACTTTATTTTCATCAATATCCTTGTTTACTCAACATTTTTTACTTCATTATAATATTTATAAGAGTAATTTTGAAAAAATATATTAAATATTCATATTTTTAATACTTAACTTAATTAACAAATTTTATTATTATACATAAATTCTATCAAAAGGTACCAACAAAGCCCAGCACAGTTGGTAGAGGCAAAACCCACTTCGATGATCTCTACGCCTCGGAGGGAATTAGTCTTCGGCTGTCGACTGGGAATACCCTTGGTGTACACTAAATTCTATCAAAACTCAAAAGGTTTTTATTGAGAGATGGAGGGAGTATTTGTTTTTACCAAGGTTCGGCATTAATCAATTTCAAATAGTAAAAATGATAGAAATGGGTATAAAGTTTGAATAACGAGAAAATTTAATTTGATTACAATGGAGATAATTAAAATGATTGCTCATAGAATAATAGTGTT
Source organism: Crotalaria pallida (assembly GCA_037953625.1). Classification (NCBI taxonomy): domain Eukaryota; kingdom Viridiplantae; phylum Streptophyta; class Magnoliopsida; order Fabales; family Fabaceae; genus Crotalaria; species Crotalaria pallida. Next base: position 98,861,104 of record CM075655.1, read on the forward strand.
ATATGAATATCCAAAATTGTTGAATATACGTATATTATGCACATGTAACATATTTGTTGTTCATAAAGACATACAAACACTGGCCATGGAGTAAAGCTGATCAGGTAGACTACGTAATAATCATTCAAGTTTTTTTGGTTGTTCAAGTTTTGAGCTTCCTGTACGTAACGAGGTAACAACTCTGAGATATTGTTAAGGTTCGGCAATTTCATCCCGCAATCTAACTTGGTTGAAGATTTTTAATATAACAAGTAACTTCACAGTATAACAACACGTTCTTATTTCTCGAACCACGTCAAAAAAAGATTAAAATCTAAAGTTCCACGTGTTATTCATTATTCAGATTTCATTGTCCGGTTATTACGATTACGAATGGAGATTCAAGGTGTACAATTTTTTAATTTTTTTTAATGGGAAGGTGTAGTACATTATTTGGTTTTGGTCCAGGTGGAGTATTATATAACAACAATAAATATAAAACTGGACCACGATACATTATTCAGAAAATAAAATATTCGCATTTTTTTGAGTAATGAATAACTTATGTTGAAAAAAATTACGAAAGCAAATCTCATCAGTCAAAATGTCAATTCATATGATACTGCTTAATCTTTCCTCTAGAAAAACTAACTTATCCTTTAACGTATATTCTCACCTTGTTATGTATCCAAATAAGATAATCAATGATGAGCACGAGAATATAATACTTCTTGTAAAAAAAAAAAATATAAAATTTTGAAATGTAAAAAAAAAAAAAGTTTTCTATGGTTTGGCTAACAAATTACCTCATCATATATCATAACATACAATTTTCAAGTATTTTTATTTATAATTGTTTCAATTTGAGACAATATCTTTTAAAATTTTTTACCATATTTTTAGAATGGAAGACTCTCACATTGTATTTATAAATTGTGAGAAAACAAACGTATTCTTATTATATATTTGACAAAATCAACTTACAAATCAACTTAACCTAAAAAAAATGTCTAGTGTTACTTATTAACTAATTATTAGTGTGCAACATATTACTTTATAACAAATCAATTTTATTATGATATAAACTAATATGTTAGTTAATTTTATAGGTTAATATATCATTTTCATATCATAAGTCCTTTTTTTTCCCTGGTATATGCCAATATCATAAATTCTTATTATACTTTTTAACACAGAAAATAAAGCCAAAATGTGGAGGTCACTATTTTACTTTTATTCTTCATTATTTTATTGGTAGTGCTCAACTTGATTAGCAGCAAATTAACCATTCTTATCAAATATAATGATTGAGTGCACGAGAATCATGCAATTGATATTGAAATATGAGTAGACCAAAAACATAATTAAATTAGATTGTCAGAGCAAATAATTCCGAAAGCAAAAGCATTTAAATCCAACCAAACTTCACCCACCTAACCAGTAAAGGATGGTATGCAGAGAGTAAAAAAGGACTGCAGGAGTATTATTAAAGAGAGAAAAATAAATCGTTTTAAAAAAGAAAGAGGAAAAAAAAAACAGAGCAAGGAATCGGAAGATGTTTCTGTGGGGAAGGGGACAAGAAGATACTCAAAATGTTGATTGGATGAGAATCAAGACAACAAGCAAACAACTAATAAATGCTCACTATCACTTAGCCTTCAGCAGTCACTGTTTCCTTTGATGAGAGAAGCTTGACCCTCCTTGAGAGATTTCTCATTACATCTACTATCACAGATTTCTTTTGTATTCTGAACTGAATGGCTAACTCAGTCGAACCTGAAGCACCCTGCTTCAACAGTGCTTCATCATCCATTATTTTGGTGGGGAAATGTCCCAGTGCAATGACACAGAGAGCAATAAGGGTGCGAAATACAGCTATGTCATTTGCAACGCCGAGAGGAGCTTCAGCTGATAAAGACTTGAGTGCGTTCAGGTCATAGTTCTGTGCAGTTTCCACATTACTTGCAAGGAGTACTCTTAATGCAGCCAATAAGCGTCCCTCTACTATTTCTTCACCACCTATGGTTACCTGTATTACAAGGAAACAAAAAAGTGAACTCGTGCCATGGGTGATATGAGGCATACCTTAACTCTCTAGAGTCACACTAACTATTAGAACTTTACTGACATACAATATGGTTCTTATACTAAAGTAATCCAATTATCATGCAAGTTGTGACTTATTCTGGCTGATAACTATGCTCGGAAATTTATTATCCAAAGTTTATTATAAGGCATTTATTAACTGTAGGAAAACAAGAAAAAAGATCCAATGCACTAGACTCCCACCTAATGGGTATGGAGAGGGTGCCATACCCGAGAGGCTATTTCTAGGATTTGAGCCTGTAACCTTCATGTTACAAGGCAGTGCTGCCATTGAATATTAGATGTTGTGAAAGAAAAAATATTAAATACTTGCTTTAATATACATGAATGGTAGTTTACTTGAGAATTTCAAAGAGAAGAAGAAACCTTGAGATCTGGAGCTTCTCCAGCTAGATTTAGCTGAGATAAAATCAGCTCTTGCCATGGAGCAGGTGCCGAGAAGTTTGGTGAAGAAACTCCAGCTGCCATGCTTGCAGCATCCAAAAGAGCACCATCATATTTGAGTTCAATACAGTCGTAAGGGTTGGAGTGTATCACAAATCCATAATCAAGAAGAAAAAAATCATTGCTTAAACGACCATAGTTAAGTAATAGAGGATCATCTTCTTTGATTTCCATCTCAGCCACAACCTGAGGCAAAGAAAGAGTTACCTCAGAAAAGATAAAGCCACTTTTAATTTATTTTTTTAAAGCAGAAGGGGAGAATTATATAGGAAAGAGTATGAGAATACATGCCTTCACTTGCACCTTTGTGTTATCAGTATCTTGTTCCTGAACAATTCTGGCATTTGGACTGAAACTATGATTGCACATATCAATGAGAGGGAGCATCATGGGTACTTCAATGTGGACTCCATCTGGACCCTTGTTACCATATAACCGGAATGCTCTAGATGAAACAGCTGCCATTGCCCATCCAAGAGAAGATGCATGCACTTCTAGGCCACCAAAAGGATGCTTATCTGGAGTAAGATTGACTAAGGTGCGCTTGACTTCTTGCTCAAAATCAAGAAGAAACCGACATCTTTTGTTTACCTGACTCGTGAATTGACTTAAATTAGCTGCCATACTGCAGGTCTGCAACCCTCGGTGAAGGATTACACACAGTGGCACTTACAAATAATCTACCAGTCAATGTCTACCAGCAAATATTCAAATAGACACCAAGACAGACAGTTTCAGCTTCTGGTGTTTATCACAGTTTTACAGATCCATATTAAAGTATTATCCACAAGGCTCAAATCAAAGGGTGACTGTCTCATGTCCAAACAGCAAAACAAAAGGCACAGAAAAACACATTGGCTTAGCGTTTCAAATGGTTTTATACATCGATATCATGACAAAACAGAAAAATTGAAAAACAAGACACAAAAATGCATCTCAAAATTTACCTGTATACAATACTAGAACCAAATTTTTTTTACCAGAGGTTAACCAGGCATGGCATATTCATTTCTCTTGTCAAAATGAAAATCTACAAAATCAATTCTCTACTACGAGTGAGGCTATTGGCACTCTTACTTGCCTGTTCACATTTCTCATTAACCAATGGCCATTGTGTGAAATAAAAAAAATTAAAATTACGATTGGTTAGCAGATTGTGAATAAGCAATTTGGAGTGCTAATAGTAGCATTACCCGTTACTGCTTGTTTGCATTGAGGTGGTAAAAATTAAGATTTCATGTTATAAATGGTCTTATGCAAGCCTTGAGTATAGTACCTGGTGAAGAAGAGGAGCGTATTGTAAATTCCTTATGTCTTCCCCAGGAAAGAAGATAGGCACACTGTATGTTTCGGGGAGATTGCTGATATAGGGCCACCAAAATGATCCAACTTTTGCTCTTTCTTGAAGAAGCTTCAAACCAAGTTTCATTGCCCATAGTTCCTCTGCCAAATGCTACCAGTGTCCAATTTATTTACATTGAAAACTCAGTAGAGCCAAATTGGATCACCAGCCTATACTGAGTATAAACAAGATGTCTATGTGCCAATATAAAATAAAGTTTTCTCTAATCATAAGATCTGAAATATGTAAACAAGGACTTATGTTTATTAATTATTATCATCCATCTTATAATCGCTACCGCCTACCTTTATCTTATAACCAAATATTATTGACGATATTAAAAATAATGAAATACAGTAAAAATAAGAGTTCAAGTAAGCCAGCAGCTCGACTTAAACGTCAAACACAAAACTTTGCTCTTTGACTTGCTCTCTATGCTTTAATTCGACTGTTCAAGCACATCTTTACCTTCTGTTTTAAGTTCTAAGACTCTGAATAATGCAAATCATGTCAAAATCATCACATAAGCTTTTGAATTTTGATCTTGAAGCCATAGTAAATTAGTGTAAAGTTAATAGACAAAGTGACTTGGTTATTTCGCCCGTAACCACGATTACCAAAGACGTACAAGGCAACACTTCCGGTGCTAACATTAAGCTCTAAGAAAGAAACTCACCATAAACAAGTTTGTGTCGGCAATGATTTTACAACCGAATTTTATTGTAGATTTATAGGCATAAGAATATCTCCTCTAAAGTCATTGTTTTAGAATAACATACTAGTTCCCCAAATGTATTTTAGATAGCTTCTTCTATGTTTGGATTAATGATGTTTAATGATGGGTGCAATGGAAAGAAAGTTACCATAGCATTGTTTGGATATTTTACGATGTAATGGACCGGAATGGAATGAATAACATCCCATACCCCAAAATTGGCAGAGAACATAAATATAGGTATAAAATGGAACGAAATGGAATATATTCCATCAAGTTACATTGCATTCCATCCTATTTTAAAACGACAGAACCTAGGCATAATATCAACTAGTTGAAAGCTTATAAACTATATAAGCTAGTTGTTAGCTTATGTGCAGGGACCTGAAAGCTAAAAGCTGATAAGCTACTTGATGGGTGTAAAATAACACAAGCCGTAGCTTATAAGTCATAACCTACATCAATTAACTTATCAAATACAAGCTTATAAGCTCCTCCTGCATCTTATCGAGATACACTTCTTCACCAAACACCAAACACTTTCCTAGTATCATTCCATTTTACTTTGCTTCGTTTCGTCAATACTCCATTCAGGTTTTAAATTGCGGTTATGATCACCAGCTATCAAGGAAGCACCGATGCTTCATATTTGTCGCCGTATCGTGTCCAATACGTGTCGTGTCCTGTGTCAGACACGTATCCATTTTAGATACTTTTAACCATTTACTTTAACATTTTATATTTTTTTGTCGTATAGCTGTGTCCCGTATCGTGTCGTATCCGTATCCCGTGTTGTGTAGGTGCTTCCTTGCCCGCTATTTCGCTCCAATTGCAGACGGTTGCGAAGGCTACCAAAACCGCTAAACCTAAATTCCACCGAAATGCATGCGAAAATCTCAAAAATTAAACAGAAATTAAAGCATAGAAGAGAAAGGAAGTTATACCGGGAACTTGGCGTGCCAATTGAGCCAGCACCGAATCAACGGTATCTCGAGAATCGGATTGAGAAGAGCCGAACCTCAAGGGAATATGGTCGGGGAGGATAATGAGGTCGGTGCCACGTGGGATTTGTTGATTGGCGACTAGTCCGAGACCGTTGGAGTGATGGTGTGATATCTTGACCGCGGGGTGCACGAAGCCACCTTCTCGGGTTACCCATTTGATGAGGTCGGGTGGGTAGGGTACTAGTCGTGCAGGATAAGAGGATGAGGAGGAGGAGGAGGAGGAGGCGGCGCATGTTAGCGGACGCAAGTGGGTTAACGATGACATTACCGCTTTGGAAGTAGCCATCATGGAACCTACTTCAGTTCACTACTGAGTCGCTCGCTTACCGCACTCTATGCTTGGAGGAGAACACTCGCTCTTTACGTCATACCCGTTACGGCGTTTATCTTTTGAGAGATCTTATTAAGGCTTACTCCTCCGGTTTAAAAATAAATAAATAAATAAAAATTAAAAAATATAATAAAAACTTAAGAAAAATAAAAAATGTTAACTAGTGTCTCAAGTTTAAGTAATTTAAAAAGATATTTTTATCATAAAAAATATGCATTTAATATATAAATTGAGAAATATTGAATTTAATTTTCCAATATTAACATACTACTTGTTTTGGAATGTTTAAACAATATTTTTAGGGCACTTGTTAGCGGAGCCTAAAAGTCAATTAAATTTTTTAAATATGGTTTCATTCCTAATGTTATTTTTTTTAAACGAGAAGATAGATGGTGCACTGACAATGTAAATTTTTTTTACTGATACCCCCACGTCGGGAAATGTATTTTTATGATTTCTCTTATTAAAAAATTCATTTTTAAAGTCGAAAAATGAATTTTTCCGATTCCGAGGTATCAGCAATATTCCAACAGAATCCCACCGAAAAAAAGGGGTTTGAGACTAAAAACGGGGTTTGGGGACTAATTACCCTCTAAGTTTTGGTCAATTTGAGTGACCCAACAAAATGATGTGGCAAAAGATGAGTGCTAGTCTACAAACCCCAGCTATTAGCCCCCAAACCCCAATTTTTTCAATATTCCACTAATACCCTTCACCTTTCCACTCTCTCTTTTCTTTTATTCAAAACAAAAAACCCCAAACCCCACTTTTCCCCCACTTTCTCTCTCTATCTCTCTCCTTATCTCTTCCACTTTCGCCCCTCCACTCTCTCTCTGCCATCGTCGTTCGTCACCACCACCGTCGTTTGTGTTCGTGTTCTCCTCCGGTTTGTGCCGATGGTGGCAAGTTGGGGCGCTGTGGCTGGGTCGAACTAGGTTGGGTTGGTGTTGCTGCGATTGGGGGGCGAAGAAGGAAGAACGAAGGGGAGGCACGGTGGTGTTCGAAGGGAGACAGAGAGGGACGCGGCGGAAGAAGGAAGGTGGGTGTTGGTTGAGTGGCGGCTGGGGTTGTTCCATGAAGGGGTGGGGAGAAGAGGAGGCTCTGTGGCGGCGGTTATGGTGGTCGTGGCTGAGGTTGGTGGGGCTAGCGACGACTATGGGGTTTGGCTTGGGAGGAGGATCGCGGTTTTGTTGGTTGTAGAGAGAGAAAGCTTGGTTTGGCGAGAGATAGAGGTGAGAAGAAGAGGCGACGCGATTGTAGTTGGGGCTAGAGGCAGCGGGTGGAGAGAGAAGGACGGTGGCTATGGGTGAGGTGCGTTTGGCTGGGATGAAGGACTAAGGTTTGGGGGAAAAAATAGAAAAAGGGGATATTTGTTATTTCCCAATGAAATTGGGGGCTCGGGCTAAAAGTTGGGGTTTGGGGACTATTGAGCTTGACCGAAATGGGCCAGATCTGTGAGCCAGGCCCAAACATCCAACTCCAACCAAACAGTGGTTTCCGTTATGGAATGTTTGGCAATTGGCATCGTGCTCGATAATCCAAACTCCATTTCTCGTAGGGTCCAAAACAGAACACAAGAGTAAGCCGTGTTTGCCACACGCGAGAGTTGCAGAGAACCAATCCACGTTACACCTGTTGGTACCACTCTCTCCCTCCCTCCCTCCCTCCTTCTCATTTTCCTTTTTCATAATGCGTTTATTTAAATCTCAAGTCTCAATCATCATTCCATGAACGATTTCAATTTTTTTAAAAATAATTTTGTTAATCTCAAATCTGATATCATCTTAGGGTTCTTCTTCACAGGTTCCAATCATGGCCGCATTCTTAGCTCGTAAATCACTTCAAGCTCTTCGCACCCGCCAGCTGGTAACATGTCTCTTATTCTCTATTCATTATTCATAGTTCCTTTTATTGTTCTGTTGTTTATGTTATTTGAGACAAACTGTTGGAAATGGAAGAAAGGAGAAAAAAATTTAGCTTGATTTAAAAAATAAATTAATAAATCATTTCTGTCAATTAGTAAATGCTTGTTTGGTTAGGCTTTATTAAAAATGTTTATCTGAAGAATAAAAGTTGAATTTCAGCTTCTCACTAAAACTTTTATCCTTGACAAGCAGACATGTTACTTGTTCATGTATAGCTTGATCTGACTTCTGTCTTGTTTATATTTTTACTATGCATCATTGTTATTTTAAGAATTGAGATGCTCCTAATAATTTTCTAGATATGTAGCTTGGTTTGAATATATGATGAGTGAGTTATATTGTAAGATGCTAGATGTTTAGCTTATTATTATCCCTCGTTGTTCTGCTTTTTTAGGCTGTTGCGGGTCAAGGGTTGCACAACTCCCAAAATTATGCCTTGAGATTAAATGCACACTCCTTTTCTACCAAGTTGGGTCTGTCATTTCATTTCTTTCACCATTTTTTTTATAGATTTTTTCTGCTTTCTTATATAGAAAGGTTAGCAAGCAAAATTATTATGAACCGTCTCAATGAATTTTATGTGTGTTATGTATGTATATTCACTTATGTATATTGTCATTTTGTGGTTCTCCAACTGCAGAAGATGAAGAAAGGGAGCAACTTGCGAAGGAAATTTCTAAGGATTGGAGTTCTAGTAATCATCTGAGAGACTTTCGTATTCGGTTTTTTTTTTTTTTTTAATAAAAAATTTGACTAAATTATTACTGATGGTTTGGGTGAACAGTTTTTGAACGTAGTATCAACACACTTTTTCTCACTGAAATGGTTCGGGGTCTGATGCTTACATTGAAATACTTCTTTGAGACAAAAGTCACAGTAAGTGTTTCTAACACTGTTTTCTAGCCAAGACTGTCGCAGCTTGTACTTAAATGCATGACTTTAATGCAGATCAACTATCCATTTGAGAAAGGCCCTTTGAGCCCTCGTTTCCGTGGTGAACATGCCCTCCGGCGATATCCAACTGGAGAGGAACGTTGCATTGCTTGCAAACTTTGTGAAGCTGTAAGGCTTTGATTGTTTATCCATTAATTTTTCTTAAAAAAATATCCTTGAGAGTGTGGATACTACCGTGCCATATGAATGCATAACAACATTTTCCTGTCGCTTTAATGAACCAGACTAGTACTAAGATTGGCAACGTTATCTAATACATTGTGAATTTTTACCAATTGTATGTTGATGTTATCTAATTGGCTTATGATGGAAATGCCAGTCAATTGTTAATGAAGTGAAAGTTGAGATCTTATACAGCCCCCGGGGTTTAATATTGATATATTTGTCTGAATTTTTTTTATTTGTGATATGTGATACATATTATGCAGATGAGATATATATATTTTTGTGGTTCTCTGATTCTCTGCTCGCGTGCATGTGCGTGCTTTGTGAGTCGAATAAAACATTCTTGTCTTAAAACATGTTTAAAGATAGAGACCTTAGTTTAAAAGTTTGACCAATCCTTATTAGCAAAAGGCATTGAAGTATATCAAACATGGCACACTGAAATAGAACTTAAAGTTTTACTTCCTTACTGCTGTTAAAACCTTGGGATTTAATCAATACAAAACTCTACCAAGTTCCAACCACAGCCAATGTTCTTTGTCAAGAACTAACTTATACACTCACTAGTGTAGGGATCCATTAGCTCATCAAGCCACAGATGGGTCCAAGGTGTGGGGAGTATGTAGTAGGAGCCTAGGAGGAATAAGAAAAAGAGTGAGAGGAGTGCTGAGCTGGCTAGGAGAGAGGATGTGTTAGAGTTTTGTTTGTGGGATTTTTGGTTGTACATTGAAGGGCGAGGTTAATAGGTATATATTCATGTATAACCATAATGCCAGTCTAACACCCAAGTGGATTGGCCTAGTGGAAACTGGCTGAGCGCTTAGGGACTTGAGGGTCAAAGGCCCGAGTCCCAGGATCCATACCGTTGAGTTAAAGACTCGCACAGTTCGCGGATCCGAGGTGGATTAGTTAGGCCACAAAAAATGTGAAGCCCAGACACCACCTGGTTTCGACCCAAAAAAATAATAATAATAATGCCAGTCTAACTTTAAATCTTTGAAAATTCTCTTTATAACCAATACCCCTCCACACAAACAGCGAAATAGACCAAATAGAAAGTTAGGATAAAAACATAGAGACTTCCGAAAACATAAGGACCAAATTGGTATGTAAGAAAATCTTGAGGAACAAAATTGGTACATCTGAAAATCTTGAGGGATTAAATGTGAATTTATAAATTTTCAGGGACTAAGTTGGTACAATGAAAAAAACATTAGGGACTAAGTTGGTACTTCATCCTTGAGAAAAAGGTTAGTAAGGATAATGTCCAGATAACCATGTAGCAGTATACATAGGCTGTGAACCCCTTAGCCCAATCCACGTGGTGCTATTAAATACTACTAGAAAGCCTAAATTACCAGCTTAGCCCAAATAACCAAGCTATTAATGTCTTTTAAAAAAAACCAAGCTATTAATGTCTTTTAAAAAAAAAAACAAGCTATTAATGAACACTAACTATTACTACAAATGAACAATCCATCATGTATTTCCATGGTCTTTATATTCCTTTTCCACTTTCTTTTGTTCCTTATCCCCTTTTGTCGTCTGCTTCTCATTCTCTTTTCAGAAGAGCCAGCAGATGTATCATTATTATTTTGTTTAACTTGATTTATTATTTTTTTAATCAGATATGTCCTGCACAAGCAATCACAATTGAGGCTGAGGAGCGAGAAGATGGCAGCCGCAGGACAACAAGGTGATTTACTTTCCTTGCCTGCTACTACCTCTTCTCCTTCCCCCGTTCCTGTTTCTTGCTCCTCTTATTTCTCAAATCTTTCAGGTATGATATTGACATGACCAAGTGCATCTATTGTGGATTTTGTCAAGAGGCATGCCCTGTCGATGCTATTGTTGAAGGGCCAAACTTTGAATTCGCTACAGAGACTCACGAGGTTCATTTTCATTTGGTTCATGTTGAATTATATCCCTACAATCTGATAGTCCATGCCAGTAATTTATTCTTTGCTTATTTATAATTGAATATATGTTAAACTGTTGCAGGAGCTTCTATATGACAAAGAGAAGCTGCTTGAGAATGGGGACAGATGGGAAACTGAAATAGCAGAGAACCTGAGATCAGAAAGCCTTTACCGTTGATAGTTCCCATGTGATCCCTGGCTGTTGCTTTTTCCTTCTTAGTCAGCACTGATAAATAAAATGATCAGTGAATGGTCTTAAAGATTTTTGTTTGTATTCATGTTTTGTTGCATTGCTGATAAGCATATGATGATTGATGGCGTTTGTCTCCTTGAGATCTTGAACAAATGAGGAAATAATTGAAACAATTCAATGAATAGGTGTTCTTATGGCATATCAAAACTTTAGAAGTTGGAAGTACAATTGGTTTTTCTTTGGTTTGTTTTTTATTTTAATTTTCAATTTGACATGTTTTTATATATTGGCCAGCACAAATATATTTTGTTTTCCCTTCAGTTTCTTCCCCCCTCCCCTCTTTGTACTTTCATTGGGAAAATGATGATAATTCCTGTCTCGCTGTGTTCTTGGACCATTGTGTTATGGGTGATTAAGAAAAAATATTAAAGTATAGGGCTAAATAGTAAATGTGAAATGATTGCTTACTTTGCTGGCTATCCACCAAGAAACGGTCCATATAGAGGTGAGCAGAGGACGAGTTTTGACGTGTTGAACTTGTCATCCGTTCCTAAAAATTATTCGGGTCAATTTTCATACTCGAATCCGTTTCTAATTAGAGCGGGATAGGGTAAGAAGAGATCTTAATAAGGACGGATTTGGGTTCATTCAAGACAAAAATAAATAGTATGAAAAAATGAATTTAAAAAAAGTTCCTTTCTCTTTCTTTCTTTTTTTTTTTTTAAAAAATTTTCATAGGAGGGTGTGTCATTTATTGGGGTAGAATTTGTGTCTATGGGAGGGGTCAAGTTAGTAATTTTAGCCGCATTTTTGGTAAGCTGTTCGTTTGCCGTTTCTTTAAACCAAAATGATACAACTATCGTTTATCTTGTTTGCTTTCAATGAAACAAACAAATTGGAAGCAGAAGAAATAAACAAAAGCAAATAAAATAAACCATGATATACTTAAGCATATAAAATAGAAAGGAAAGATAATTAGATCTAAAAGTCTTATATATATATATATATATATGTCAACGATGTAAGATCTAGTCACGATAACACATTCAATTTGATTAAGAGCTTAAGCCATTAGCCATCCAAAACATAGTCATAAATCATAACTGAGAATAACACTCTCTAATTAACAGATAGTGAAGGACCTAAATGTAGAAATCTTTACCTAGAAACTAAAGTTTTCGATCAACCATGCATTAAAAATAAAATACAGAGTTGAAGGAAGAAAGGAGTTACAAATTGAAGGAAGTTGAATTCGTGAAGATTGGGGGACAGTAGCACGACGATGGTGGTAGTGTTTAGGTGATGACAGTAATGCCGGAGCGACGATGGTAACGTCTGCGTGATGGTGGATGTGTCTAGCCGATGGTGGAAGTCGTGAGGTAGAAGGGAAAATGGAGCCTTAGAAGTCTCTCTCTGAAAAGTGAAAACGCAATGGGGACTTGCTGTGTTTAGTGTATTGGAAATTTGGAATGGGTTTAGAGTTCCTATGTTTGGGACTTGTAACGGGTAGGGCCAGGTGACCCAACATCAAACCCAAACCCGTCCTATTTCTGCCCTTATCCGTGTTGGACGGATTTGACCCGATTCGACGGAATCGGGCCGATCCGGGTTCATAAGTTGGGTCGGGTCCTACTCATTCCTCGGTTCATATGCCATGCCTTTCCTCTTTCCTACACTTGTATTGGAAAATATAATAAAAGGAGAGATAACAATAAACAAATGGTGGAAGTGTAACCATACGGTATTTGATATTCATTTTTGGTATACTAAGTAAGTAATAATGTTGAAATTATTCTCTAACCATTCTCCACAATTTTAAATTGGAAGACCTATTTCCACGAGTTAGCCAAATTAAAACGATATAGGGTGCAAAACTAGTTTGTAACTGTGAGCTATAAACTTGTAACTGTGAGTTGTGAAGCTAGTTAGAAGTTAAGAGCTTGTAGCTGTTTAACTAATTGTTTAAAATAAAGTTGTTTGCCAAAACTAGATGCGCAAGTAGCTAAAAGTTATTAAATAACCGAAAAGAACATGAACATTATTTTTAATTATATTTATTATTATTTTTCTTTATTTATTAATAGTATACAAAATTTATTAAATTAAATAATTATTTTTTTCTTCATTTATTACATATGTAGTTTATTAATTAATTAGTAAAGTATTACAAAATCAAATTGTAATTAATAACTAATTAAATACACATTTAATTAAAAATCAAATCGACATCAATTGGGTTAGGATAATTAACGTAATTTTAGAAAAGTGTTGGAGGGTATAATTGGGACATGAATTATTAAATTTATTTCTTGAAAGATACTTCATTCTTAAAACTAGTTTTCAAAAGCTACAAGCTCATTTTTTAAAATGTGCAAGCTCTTTTTAATTTATTTTTACCAAACGGAACTAGTAGCTTTTTGATTGAATCTATAAGCTACTAACTAGCTAAAAAGTTCCTATATAGGCGGACCAAATAGAGCCATTGTATTAGGTTAGATAGCAAACAAGTTCAACATAGTTGATAAATGATTGTGTTTTTATCAAATTTTCGATTTCTTGTATACGAAAAACACTTTAATTGCATTATACCCAAAAGCAACTTTGGTGACTAGTCTTTGATTGGAGGAAATATTGATTGGTCTTGGACAACTACATTATTTGTGATTCGGGTCAATAGTAATTTGATATCTATTACTTTTCCATTTTATTTATTTATTTTAAATAAATTCCTCTGTATGTTAAATTGTTAGGGACCTGAATCACGAATGACGTGATAGTCTATGAGAGAGGTGGTAATTCGTGCTACATGGTCGTGCTTGTGTTTGTCTGATCCGGATTCGGGTTTTAACCGTGTCGTGCGAAAAAGAATGCGGCTTAAAATCGTGCTTTAAAATTATTTTTTAAGCCCACACCATGCATGTTTTGTACAATAGTATACACAGGTTTGATAATATCTGATAATTTGTAATATCACTAGTTATATATATCAATGGCGTCATCAACGATATATGTATAAGTAAATAAGCATTGTACAGTGTAGTTGATTAGTAGACCTTTTATTTTGTCTCAGTTTTAGCAAATTTTTTTAAAGTAAAATAAAAATAAAATAACTTGGGTTGGTGTGCCGTGTCGTGTCGGATTAGCCCGATAAAAATCCGAATGTGTTTTGTGTTTGGGAACCATGCTAAAAAAGTATGAATACAATTGGTAATCTAAAATTGTTGTCTTTGATATTTTTCCGTGCTTATTCGAACCGGTCCAATCATATTAGGCTTATTTTCCTACACTAGTTCAGGACCAATAATAATCTCTAGAAAAGGCAAAGAAGATTAAATTAGAGATAAGATAAGATATAATTAAATACAAGAATCTCGCTAATAAGTATGATAAAGACATTAGTTAAGAAATACAAAACAAGTAAATATGCAAGAGAAAAACAACTTCAACACTTCGTAAAATATCAAATCTATTACTATTTCCCAAAACAATTCCTATTTTGCTCTCTTTACAATGCCATTAAGTTACTAATTAGCATTTTTCTTAAACCAAACTATTTTTTAAAAAATAAATTAAATTAAATTAGTGATAGATAGATAGATAGAGAGAGAATTGATTAGATTTGATATAAGGGGCCCGCCAACCGTAAGATGGGTTCGCCCAAAGAAAAGAATAAATAGAAGAAGAATAACATCATCCTACTTGCTCCCTACTTCCAACCACTTCCAACACACCACAACAACACTCCATCACCCTCTTCCTCTTCCTTCTCTCTCTCGATTTGATCAATCAATCATCATCAGGTATTTTTTATCTTCCCTCTCTCTCTCCTCAATTCCAATTCAATCTATACTCTTCCCCCACCCCCGTCCCTCCCTTAGGGTTTCCTCAATTGCGTGTTTTTTCATATATTCCATTGCTACGCTTATTCCTTCACTTAAAGACTCCCTTTTTAATAACTCCATCAATCATTTATTTATTTATTTTATTCGATCCTTTTCTCTCTGTACACGCAATTAACACTTTAGAGTTTATTTACATTTGCCTCCGACCCAGTTTTACACTTCAGGGTATGTGAATTTAACACGCAATTAACACTTTAGAGTTTATTTACATTTGCCTCCGACCCAGATTTACACTTCAGGGTATGTGAATTTAATAATAACCGGATTACAAAGGCTGTGACTTTGGTAGGAATTTAAAGGAGAGGAGGGTGCTCAATGTAAATTAAGTCTAATCTAGGGAGGTCAATGTAATTTTCCCTAATTTTATTTTTATTAGTAGTTGTGAATTGCTATTTTTGTATGCTTTGTGAGATTGTAATCGTAATTATGTACACTAGCGTGTCGACAGGCACTCCAGTGCCTGTCGCCCCGCATTCCCATTCGTGTTTTTGTCGCAAAGAGTTGTTTATAGTAGAATTACCTATTAAAAATAGGTCTTTATCAATGTAATTTATATATTAAAAATGTTCATTTTTTATTTGTCATGCTTCATAATATGGATTCATAAATTTTAACATAGTTAAAAATGCATGGTTATTTTGTTTTTCACTGATTTAATTTCCTTTAAATTTAATAATTTTGTCTAGATGCATGAAGTAGTATAGGCACTTCGATCTATATTCCCCATTGTTATGTTTTTGTTGTAAAGAGTTTTTGTTGTAAAGAGTTGTTTATAGTAAAATAGTATATTGCAAAATTGGTAATTATGAATGTCATTATATGTTAAAGATGTTCAATTTCGTATAAATAGAATTTATTAATTGTGTTCATTCTTACTTGTGAAGTTCTACAATATGGAAGCACATAATTTCAATGGAATTATTAATGAATTGTTATTTTGTTATTTTAATTTTTTTTAACTCTTTCACCCCTTGTTTTTCTATTATTATTATTATTGTAGAAATCAATATATGGGTCACAAATATTAAATTGTTGGAGTCTATTAAAAACCAAGTTTCAGTTTCAATATTAGAATTTCAAAATGTACACATAGAAGCCAATGCTACATACACCTATTCTTATCATTGTTGTATCATCTTATGAAGAAAAAACACATATGTTTTGTGGAGTAATGGGCACACTTTATCAATGAAGGGAACCATGTTTTTCAAGAACTTCTTTTTGAGTATGCAAAGACCACTTTAACTATTCAAAGTAGCAGCACACTTTGAGTATGCATAAACCATGTTTTTCTTGTTGAGACATAGTTATACTTGGTAACTTCTTTTTGGAAAGTAACTGCTCTTTTTTATTATTTGAATTTATGTAACTGTTTTTGATAGTTTAAAAATTAGGTGAATATCCATTTAAACCCTTTTTTTTTGTCAAAACTTGAAAATAACAAAGAGTAAGAAGTCAATAATAGTAATTAGTAAGGGTATTTTGGTCGTAAAAAATGTAGACAAACTTTGTTAGTTAAGCAAACATAGTTTTAAGATTGACTTGTTACTAATTATTAAAAAATAACTACTCAACAAATAAACTCTCGTGCCAGTCGCCCCGCATTCATTGTTGTGTTTTTGTCGTAAAGAGTTGTTTATAGTATAATGATATATTGCATAATTAGTAATTATAAATGTCATGTTATATGTTAAAGATGTTAAAAAAAAGGGTTTACTTTTGGTTATTTTTTAACCTAAAGTGCGCTATAAAGAGTGCAAAGAGAAACGTGTTTGAAACTTTATACAATAGTTTTTTTTCCATACTTTTGACCATGGTCATAGTGCAAAACTTGAATAGACTCACCAGTCTCTAATAAAATGATTGGCTTAAGAGATATAAAATTTATATCAAATTTAAGTCAGAAAAGAACAAAAATTGAAATGAATCAAATGAATTATTTTTACTACTTACCAAGTTGAAGGAATGTCCACGTAACAACTCTGACTTCAATATCTTAATCACATGGCAAAGGGAATTGGTACTATACTATTATCCATTACAAAGGGAAAAAAATCACTGGGAATGTATCATAATCTGAATGTCAGATTTAATTGTATCTAACTTTTTATTGCCTCTTCAAATATATTAAACAATTTAATTAATTGACCATTTTAAGTAATTGTTAACAAAAAAGATAAAAATGACATTCCTAATTCCAAATTAAGTGGGGTTATATTTCTATTATTATTAATTAACTTGACAGATAAAAAGGGAATAAAACATATAAGTAATAAAAAAATGAAATAAGTGAAGCATGCGGTGTGCATCTTACTAACCTCTTTAATTAAGGAACGGTGTTCATGAATTACATAACATGTGTTGAGTCGCTGTGACTATGACTAAGATGACAACTTTTTTTTCTTCTTATTCATTTTCTCTCTTTCTATTTTTATCATCATATTTTATGTTAAAGATGAAAATATGCATGTAAGTATTTTTTTGGTTGCATTCTTAATTGACATATGGTTTCTAGTAATTAAAAAAAAAGTCAGAAGATCAATCAATCATTCTATACTACTGTATTGATTGGACCAAAGCAACAAATTAGTACCATCGTAAAAGAATATTTACACACATTTAAGGAGAACCAAACAGTCAGACTTTCAAGTCCTTAATCATATATTATAGAACTAAGACATGATCAAAGGATATCTACACATACTTAATTAACAAAATTCAAAGCTCAAAGAATAAAAAAAATTTGCAACATAAATTATATAAGGCAGACAAAATGCGATGCATTCTTTCACATGAAATCTCTTCTTAGATGTACGATCAATTTGTTAAAAAACCATGAAGGTAATAATAGTTCACATATTGGATGCAAGAGTAATTATACCATAGAAGTGACGCCTCAAAAATCTGCAAGTTATATTAAGAATCTGAAGTTAAAAAGAAGTTATTAGTAGAAAGCTACAGATGATAAAACAAAATGAGTAAAAGGGAAAAAAGAAACAACATATCAATAGGTAGGAGGGACACGACATAATTAGAAACTCTCCACCATATTAAATTCAAATTAAAATGAAAATATTAATGATGAAGAAGTAGATCATAATGGAATGAGAGCATTCAACCACATTAGGAATTTTAAAAACAAATTTTGAAACAGGTACTTGCATGCTTGATTGTCTTTGTTAACATAATATATGATTTGTCATGTTTCTTTTTTCTTGAATGAGTTTTTTTAAAACAAATATAATAGTATGAGAATGCCTTTTATAAATGTTGGAACGAGAAAACTGTAAATTATGTTTTTTTGAAAGGTGTCGATGATGGTTTTTTTGTTGAGGAGTAGGAAAGTAAATCATAATTTTCTTTCATTAAAAAATCAATGTATCATTTTTTTTAATATATTACACATACTATTTTTCGATACAAATTTAGAAATAATAAAAGGTTTTAATGGAAACATTATCATATTTGATCTACACACTGCATTTAAAAAATAAGGAACAATACATTAGTAAACCAAATAAAAACAAAAAAGAGATTGAATTTACTATATAAAAGAAGAATGAAAGTATTAATGGAATATGAAGAGCATTTTTTCAAGATTTCTTCGAAATCTCCTGTTTCTATTATTCTATTATTGTGGTTCATGTTACCTATGCAAATGAACATCTATTACAAATAAAAAATATTATAATAGACCAGAGATGAAGAAAGAGAAATCTTTTACAGATATTGGAAAAAAATCAAAGAACATATACAATTTTTAAAATATACAAAAAGAGTAAAGATGAAATTGGAAAATCAATTATCATATTTTTTAATATGTTACACATACTATTTTTTGGTACAAATTTAGAAATAAATAAAAGGAATTAATGGAAACATTACCAAATTTGAAATGGCCCCTTCATCCTACAATGGAAAAACTACGAAATACGCATCCAATTTTTGTCACCAAACAAACATACAACACTACTATATTAAAATTAAAATAAATAAATAAATAATAAAGGAGGGAGGAAGATTGAGTTGATAAATAAAGTACTGACAAAAAAGAGTGACAAAGAAAAAAAAGAAGGAGTGGAGCAAATGAGAGATTTTAGACAAATGATAACAGTTATTTATTACAAAGGTAATTTTTCTATAACTATTATTTATTTTTTTATTTTTTTAATAGGAAGTTACAACACAGTTATTTTTTATTTTTAAGTAGTTATAATTTAGAATTGGGAGAGGAGTATAATAGGAAATAACAAATTTATGAACAAAACACTGTTTTCTTTATATAATATTAGATAGAGATAATGTTATTTACCTACAAACATATAATGATTAAATAAATTTAAATAATTTATTTAATTTTAAATTGTAATTTTGATTAGAGATAACGATTATCTACCTACAAATTCTCTGGTGCGAGGAAAACTTCACGGGACAAAGGTAGTGCCTTGAAAATTTATCCGACAAACGTGGTGGCTCGAAAAGGGATCCTTTTATATATAGATAGTAGATTTATAATTGAGTTGAGTTATTTTTCCTATGTATAGATAAAAAAGATATATCAATGAATTTTTTATAAGATAAATAAATATATCTTTATCTTGTATTGAAATATCTAAGAGATGAGGTTAAAAAAACCAATTATAAGCACCAAAATTATGAATATCTTATTTTATATTATATTTTATATATTTTTATCTTGAAACTCTAAAAGATATGAGATAAGATTAATAAAACTAATTATTAATGTAAAAATGAAAGCAGTTACTCAATTTCATAACTGCATCGAATAACAATCAAGTACATTTTTGACTACTTGCCAATAATGCCATTATCTGGGATCTTTCAATATGTTGACATACTCTCACAATTAAAGATCTGGAATCCTTGTATAAAAAAAAAATAAAAAAATCAGGAATCCAAAAGATAGGGCTACTTAATTTTCACCGCCGCCTCTCCCTTTCCCCTTCTCTTTGCCTCCGTTTTCGTTTTGCCCTCCTTCCTGATTGTGATTCCTTCCTCCTCTCCTTTTCATCGGTAAATCTTTCACTTTTCTTCTTCTTCTCTGCTCTGTATCTGATCGTTTTCTTCATCCCCACTATTACCCTCCCCCATTTTATCATGATCTATTTTCATTCTTCCATCTTATTATTATTATTACGTTGCAATAGCTAGATTCTTTTATTTTCTTATTTTAATTTTTGTCTGTAAAAATCCGATCTTTATGGTTTAAGCCGATGGAAGGGTCAGTGTTAGCACATATATGGCCTTGAACTTCTGTGCTTTCCACATCGCGTGCATTATCTCCCTGTACTTACATACATATATGTACCGCTATTATATTTATTTTTTGTTGATGCTCCAATTGTGTTTGCTTCTCTGCTGCAATGTTACTGAAGAAAGAATTACGGTTGGACAAAGTGAGGGAGATAATGAGAAACTTCTTTTCGGAACTGCTTTAATATTGGCAGAACAGTTAGTAATATGGTGGGGGTATTTTGGGAATGACAAAATTACATACTGTTTTTTAGTTAAAAAGTGTGTTTCTTTTATATAGTAGTATAGATTAGGATTAGGATTAGGATTATCAATTTTACCTTTGTTATTTGAGCAGTATATCAGTTATTTACTCTTTTACAGGGAGAGCTTGGAGCATTGATCATCTGCTGTCTGATATTTAGCTCAATCGAAAATGGCTATGGTTCGTATTTCTTAAATTGAGTTCTTTTTTAAAATCCCTTTTAACTGTTTTAGTTATATGTGATGATATTAAGTAGTGGTGTAATTTTACCCTATTGCAGTTTTTCGATGGATATCCGTATCATGGAACGTCATTTGAGCAGACATATAGATGTTACCCTGCTTCTTTCATTGAAAAGGTAAGCATTCCCTTCAATCATTTAGTATTTGCTAATCTTGTGCGGTGACATAGAATGTGAAGGTGTTCTATTCTTAGTTAATCATCATTTTGATTGGTCTTTGGGGTTTTTTCCTTGTTGCTATTGTTAAATGCATCGAATGTCTTACTTCTGATGAACTAAAACCAGACATCAGTTATTTCATTATTTCTTATTTCTGATTTTATGGCATCCTTTCTCGTGTATATCATGTGCAATAGATGGCATTTTATGTTAGCTTCCCTACCTAGTAATTTATTCGCGTTTATCATAAATTCATAATTTCAAAAACAAGAAAACAAAGTCTGTATTCACAATCATTAATATATAATTTTAAGTGTAAACTTCCTATTCATGAATCACGATGAAGATGCTAGTTTAAATGCATACCTCATAAAATATTCTAACTTTTCTGTCTTTCTATCCTTTGTCCTGTTAATCTTGCAGCCCCAGCTTGAAAGTGGTGATAAAAGTAAGTGTACTTATCCACGCTATATCTGACTTTTTGAATATCATATTCTATTTGCACTTGACTGACATCAAAATTAAATTTTTGTTATGCTTCAGTTATAATGCCTCCATCGGCCCTTGACCGTCTAGGTTAGTTATGTCACTTTTAAACCCCTCTATATGGTACATATTTTAATTTATGAGCTTACAATACTGATATGAAGTTTGATTTGCAGCATCTCTGCATATTGATTATCCAATGTTGTTTGAACTCCGAAATGATGCTGCTGAGCGAGTTTCTCATTGTGGAGTTCTGGAGTTCATTGCAGAAGAGGGCATGATATACATGCCATACTGGGTAGGCATTCAAAAGTATTTTTTTTTGCGAATGTGCTTGTATCGTAAGCCTTTTTCACTATTATTGTTCTTCTTTGAGTTATTTTAATTGATTTTGCTTCTTCGTGATTACTTACACAGATGATGGAGAACATGCTTTTACAAGAGGGGGCCATTGTAAGGGTGAAAAATGTGACACTTCCAAAGGGCACATATGTTAAGTTACAACCCCACACAAAGGACTTCTTGGATATATCCAATCCAAAAGCTATGTGAGTTGATGTTTATTATGTTTTAGATGTTAGTTTGTTAAAGCTATGATATTTCCTTGATAGATAAGTATCTCTTGAAAGGTTGAAATTGTATAGCTAAAGTGTGATGTATCCTCATATCGTTTTTCCAATACATTCATGCTGTTGAAGTTATGCCAATTCATGTTTGTTCTGTCTTTACATCCTCCATTAGTTCAGTTTATACTTTCACATGCTTATTTGGGTTTGATCTTCATATAGATATTAACTATTTATTTTCATGCAGCTTAGAAACCACATTGAGGAATTTTTCTTGCTTGACTACTGGAGATAGCATTATGGTGGCTTACAACAACAAGAAATACTACATAGATATCATTGAAACCAAGCCTGCGAATGCTATAAGCATCATTGAGACCGACTGTGAGGTGGACTTTGCTCCTCCCTTAGATTACAAGGAACCTGAAAAGGTCGTTACAGCACCTTCTAGTGTCAAGAAGGCACAAGAGGCTGGTACATAATTGTCTGACTGATGTTCTATTTTATCATCTCTGTCTGTTTTCTCTATATGCTGTGGGATGGATTCCCTTTGTTTTCTTTGTTGTGTTCATTGTTGCCGTATGTGGTATTGGTATCTTGTGATAAGAAGATGAATTTATAAATATTAGATAAGGTACCAAAAGCTCCTAATAGATGATAAGGTTCTTTTCTGTCGTATATGCTTATTATGTTCGATCAGTATGGAGTGTCACTGGAGTGTTAGGTTTGAAGAGAGTGGAAGAGTTCCCCCTGTGAGTAGAGCTGCTGACCACTTGTCTGCAAGTTAGTTATGACTCGCTTGCATTACCTGCTAGAACTTGATATTAGTCAATGACTGTCAATTCATGTTTCTGTAGAGTTGACTAGACCAGTTGAGCCTTCTTGGTACCAACAAGTTAGAGGTTCTATTCTTGGTACCAACAAGCAACTACAAGACTAATTGATCATTTTAGTTGAGTTATTTTAAAAAGATCAAGTCCAATCTTCAAGAAACATGAAGGTTATGTTTGTTGCAATATTTTGGAGCTGACTTCATTGGAGTTTTCCGGCAGTATTGTAGTGAAGGAAATGTGTAATTTTTCTAACTTTAGGGAGAGAGTGGAGTGAAGAAAATGTATTTGTCAAAAAGTATCATTTGTTTATTGAATTTCTGCCAAGATTTGAGAATTTTGTGTTTACATTTCAGTAATACTTCTCAAGGCCATATTATTAGTGCTTTTTTTCTGTTATGAATACCTAACTATTTTTTCCCCTCTTTCAGTTGAGACCCCTGCTGAACCTGAACCCAAGTTCAACCCATTTACTGGAACTGGTAGACGCTTGGATGGAAAACCTTTGAGCTATCAGCCTCCTCCAATTTCTTCTTCAGGATCTAAGGACAAGAAACCTGATGCTCCAAATGGCAGTTCAACATCATCTGCAGCTTCTAGTTCACAAAGTAATGCTCAACAATCTCAGGGAAAGCTTGTGTTTGGGTCAAATGCAAACCGCACTAAAGAGACAGCAAAGGTAGTTCTACTGCTTGCTAATATTTCAAAACATGCTAATTTTACCTCCCCCAATCCTTTGGATGGTAATCATGGCTTCAAATTGCCAACTGCAACACAAGATGCTGCTGCAATTGTGTGGTTGTGGCACTACATCCACATCAACCCGCAATTGCAGTATGGTTTTGGATCACAATGATGCAGCATCATCAGATTCAAAACTAACAAAATTTCACACCACTAAGGCCATAATCTGCATTGTGATACCCACAATTGCAATGGCCACAGCTGCTACCGCAATTTAAAATGATTGACTGCTAATTGTGCATGTTGTGTCTTTGCAGGCAAAAGAGACAAAACAAGAGCCCCCTAAGGAGAAAGAAGAACCTAAATTCCAGCCTTTCACAGGGAAGAAGTATTCGTTACGCGGTTGATTAATATCTATTTAATGCTTCTTTATTTATTGTAATTTACTTCGTTGGTCCGTGCAAGGATTCGTCTATTGCAAAACATTGTATTTTATTTATAATAGTACAAGTCTAAGATTATAAGCAAAAGATAGACCCGTACACACTGCAAAATACTTGGAAGTCACCTTTTAATTACTTGTGAATGAAGCGATCAACAAGGTTACAATCTTGTATGAAAGGTAATGTCATGTTAAGTGCATGTTTGGATTTGCACCAGTTAGTTTAGAATCAATTTTGGAATTCCAATGGTACTCATGTTAGCTTTTACTCCTATGTAATGAGAATCCAAACATATTCTAAAGCGTTACCTAACTTCTTTTTGACGGACCTCATATCATTTTTTTTTTTAAAAAATTATTTTTTAAAACAGTTGAGAGCATGAAAAGTGTGGCCTTATTTATGAGTCAATATTAATATTTTGAACCTTTTTTTTCCCTACTAGGATAGAGTTTTCACTACATTTTAACATAAATTGGTACCTTTTGCATTTGTCTTCATGCCTCACTTTTATTTTGCTTGTTTTACATTCATCTTTATTCAAATTTCATGAATATGTTTTCCAAAATTGCATAAAAAAATTGGACTATATCATATTGTATCCTTTTTGGGCTTAACCAAAAGTCTAAAAGTATCCTTTACTTTATAAGTAAATAAAATTTTTTCACATTAAAAAAAAAAAAACTAATTATTGAGTGGTGCTATATGTATTTTTAGAATGGGTTCTCTTAACCTCAAGGGTTGAGGATAAGCATCCAAAAATTGATGGTTTTTCTTGGAAGTTTAGAATTGAAGAAATCAAAAGTTTAAAGTTTTAATTTTTCATAAAAATAATTCATTTGAGGATTTTTATCCTCAGGGCTGAGGTTAAGAAATTCCTTTTAAAATTGACATCTGAATGTACATATGTTTGTTTTAGAGATGTTCATCTATTTCTCAATTCTATGTTAATTCTAAATGTACGTATAACATTATTGTTTTTTCAAGGTGGGTGATTGCTTTTTCCAAAAATCAAACTTTTGATATTTGACTTAATACATTACTTAATGATTTTGTGAAAATTTGTATCACTGGATCTACTCTTTTTTAGATATATTGTACATTATTACTTTCTTGCTTTGCTAAAGGGGAACTGATAAATCTATACAAGAATATGATGCAAATTCCCATTGAAGCAACAAATGTCTAGCAATAGTAATTTTCATGGGTTATATGAAAGCAAATCAAGCTTTCTAGCTGTCGAACAGAATCAGCCTTTTGCTTCTGAGCTGGCACCTATGTTGATAATTGAAGGGGGAAAATATAAACAAATTAAAGTCTATCTCTCACACATCCAATGCTTAAAAAGAATCTAAATAGAGAACTGAGATTCTATCGTCTTAGATACAAAATAATTATTTAATAGTAATACAGAAATCTACACGATTATTTGGTATTCTAGTTACAAATCACTTAATAAACAAAATCAAAATCCGAATTGGTTAGGTTAAACAAGGAGTCGATGTGAGATAATTATACACCAGTCAATTTGACGCCCGTGTCCTAGATCAAATGCCTTTTTGTTTATTCATATCTTGTATTAAATTATTTATTTTAAAAAATTAAAAAATTAATGATAATAATTTTAAGGAGTTTTATATTGTATTGTATGTCTTAGGACACGTGTTAAACAAACCGTAAAGAGTTAACTTTTTGTGAAAAATTAAAAACATTTTCTCAAAATTTTAGATAAACCATTTCTATATTCAAATAAATACTTTTTATTTATTCTTAACACACACGTTGAAAAAACTCTAATTTTATGTGTATCTTTATTATTTATTATCTTGTTCAACATATATTAATGATAATCACTAATCAGGGAACAAAAATGTAACTTAGTCATAGATATTAAACTGCATTCTTCTATATTTAAAAGTTAAAACTATTTTACAATATCATAAATTTTGTTTCTAAAAATAAAAAAAAAAGTTATTTTTCAATATAAAATCAGGGTTATGTCTATAAAAAAAATATACTTTTAATCAGGGTTATGATAGTTACTACAGAAAAGTTTGGTTATAAAATAAAATAAACACGCAGTCGCCAGACGACGAAAAATAGCAACAGCAGGAATTGTCGTAAAGCAAGAATCTGCTAGTAATAAAGTCAATGGCATAACCACACAGACTTTGCTCATATGAAAAAGTAAATTAAATGAAATGTTCCATCATGACCCCACTCCCCTCCCACTATCAATCTCACTATAATTACTTCAAATCAATCAAATAAAACAAATAGATTAAATAATAAAATAAAATTAATAATAATAATATAATAATTGAGATTGATTGAAGAAATAGTGGTGCAATGGAGAACCACCACTTGTTCCATATCCCTTCTCACATTTCCATTAATTCCATTGGTCCAGACAC
Organism: Crotalaria pallida; assembly: GCA_037953625.1. Classification (NCBI taxonomy): domain Eukaryota; kingdom Viridiplantae; phylum Streptophyta; class Magnoliopsida; order Fabales; family Fabaceae; genus Crotalaria; species Crotalaria pallida. Next base: position 98,887,421 of record CM075655.1, read on the forward strand.
ACCCCAGATAAAAACGTTTCACACATTCACTTTTTCACGTTTCCTTCTCAACCGGGTTTTGTTTTGTTTGTACAAGAATGTTTCACAAACAAAAAAAAAGGTTCCAAAGACTTGAACTAAAACAGTGAAAAATAATAGTGTATCATGATGATGAAGATGGAGTCTAATAAGGCTTTGAAGTTCATAACCCATCAATCAATATTCTCAATGGTTCGATCTGGAGACCTTGATGGGTTGAAGCAGCTAGTGGAGCAGTTGAATAAGGATGATGATCAATCATCATTGGTTTCTGATGTGATGTCACTTCAGAATGATGCAGGGGAGACACCACTTTATATAGCTGCTGAGAATAATCTAGTTCAAGTGTTGAAGTACTTGGTGAAGTTGTGTGACTTTGAAGTGGTTAAGATAAGGTCTAAGGCTGATATGAACCCTTTTCATGTGGCAGCTAAGCGTGGCCATCTAGGTTGGTATTATTACCATTCTTCATTCTACTCCTTTCTTTATTTTTATTTTTTTTTATGTTCCATTGAATATTTATAAGTTACCATTCATATAGAGGGGCACTGGATTAAGTATGTGCTTAATATGAGTTTAGGTTGTGATGGATTTAGGTTGGTCTCACTATTCAATATTTTGATCGGATTATTTGTTTTAACCTGATCATGAATGGAATTGGATCAACAAAATTTGTTGATATAAATTTTGGGAATTACTTTTCGGCCTCCATCACTGACTTTTTGGCCCATATTTGTAATTTGCGTGGACAAAAACATCCTTTAGTTTGTTAAACTTTTCGGTTCTATGAAGCCGAAAAATTCATTCCGATGTTGCTGAACCTGAAGCAATTTAAACACTATTCTGATTTTACTGAACCGGAAATTGGATTCTGACTTTGTAGTACCGGAAATATATAATGATTTTCGATATTATAGAACCGGAAAACACAAAAAAATTCAATAGAAAGCAAGAAGGTTCTGTTGCTCACGGAAAGCGGGTTCTCCCAGGGATAGAGAAGAGATGAATAGAAGGAATTGTTTAGAGAAAAAGGGAACACCAACGAATCCATGAGCAATAAAACCTTCTCGCTTTCTATTAAATTTCTTGTGTTTTCTGGTTCTGTATATTTCCGGTACTATAAAGTCGAAATCCAATTTATGGTTCAGCAAAATCGGAATAGTGTTTAAATTGTTTCCGGTTCAGCAAAACCGGAATGAATTTTTCTGCTTCATAGAACCGGAAAGTTTAACAAACTAAAGGGTGTTTTCTTCCATGCAAATTACAAATGGGGCCAAAAAGTCAGTCGTGGGCCGAAAAGCAATTTCCTAAATTTTAACTATATTTATATATAATTAAATCGTAGAATTAAAGAAATAACATGCTAAAATAAAAGTATATTTTAAAGGATATGAATTCTAAATCATTTTTAGGATAAACTTGTGGCATCCCATGACATTAACATTTTCCTCTCCTTATGATAGAATCCATGTCATCTTAGACAAATCCTAAATAGTTCAAACAGAATTACGTAACCATGTAATAATAATATCACTAGCCAATGTTAAATGTTGATAGAATTTTAAGAATTTTGGCATATGTCATGTGTTTCAACCTTAATATTTGACTTCATAGGAAAGACGAGCCAATACTCATCCACCCTTCAGAAAATGTTTTTCATTTCTTTCTTTCTTTTTATAAACTGTCAATTAGGAATGCACCAAGGATCAATTCCTGAACCTGAATCATATATTACTAAGGATGTGTCTTCTTCAATGCATCTATGTAGTTAAGTTTTTAGCATAGTAGATAGCTGCAGATTGACTTTCAATCTTGTAAAAATCTATGGTACTCCCGTCAGCAAATTTTGATTATTTGAGCAGATAGGTCCTTCAAAAGTAGAAATCATCATATAAATATAATATTCATAATGTTATGATTTCAAGGTTTCAACTAAATTTCATAAAGTATTTCAAGTAAGCAACAATTTAATAAAGAAGACACGTAATCTGAAGGAAGTGAAGTAATAATTTGTTTTATTTACTTGCAAATCAAAGGACTTTATAATTCTTGATATTTTGCATGGACTAATGACTTTGGAGTAGCCATTCATCATAGATTTCAATTATGATATATTGACTTTGTCAATCTTTTTCCAGATATTGTGAAGGAGATTTTGAGTACTTGGCCCGAGGTCTGTCAGTTATGTGACTCCAAAAACACTAGCCCTCTATATTCGGCCTCCGAACAGGACCATTTGGATGTAGTGAATGCTATCTTGGATGTTGATGTGAGCACCATGATGATAGTTAGGAAGAACGGGAAAACTGCATTGCACAATGTTGCTAGGTATGGCCTCATTCGAATTGTAAAGGAACTTATTGCCCGGGACCCAGAAATAGTGTGTATAAAGGATAAAAAAGGTCAAACTGCGCTGCATATGGCTGTCAAAGGACAGAGTAGTTTACCTGTGGAGGAGATATTACTAGCTGATCCTACTATATTGAATGAACGCGATAAGAAGGGTAATACAGCTCTTCACATGGCTACAAGGAAAGGCCGTTCGCAGGTTAATCTCAAATTCTCTCTCTTTTTTAACCATGTCTGCTTCAGTTTTGTCATCAACTTATCCATCAATAATTAGGTCATGGTCTAAGTTTTGAACAGAAACAAGTTGTTGAACTTTCTGCTGAATTTTAACTGTGTGATGGGAAAATCTAATGTGAATTGAAGTCCATTTGGAGAAGCAATTCCACATTTCTTATTCATTTATGATTGTAGATAACAAGAAAGCTAAGGGGTTTTAATCCTGTGACATTGAATGATAGTAAAGTAGTAACAATATAAACCATCATACCACCAATCTTGGATTTTAAGAATGAGCTTTGTAAATTTAACCCATCGTTTATAAGGAATTATACATGTTATTACTTATCCCCTAACTGATAGAACAACACTGTCCTCATGCTATGAGTTGAGAGTTTACTTATACACACATAATGAACAAAATGAGTGCACTTGCTTCTCTTCATAGTTTTTCTGCCTTTCCTTGCAATGAAAATTCCTCATCATTTTTCTATTCCTGCCTTCTTTAACCGACACATGGTTCTCCATTTTTCAGATAGTGAACCTTTTATTAAGCTATACAGCTGTGGATGTCAATGCAATCAATAAGCAGCAGGAAACAGCCTTGGATTTAGCAGATAAACTGCCGTATGGAGATTCGTCATTCGAAATCAAGGAAGCCCTTGCAGAATATGGTGCTAAGTATGCCAGGCATGTTGGCAAAGTAGATGAAGCCATGGAACTCAAAAGAACTGTGAGTGATATAAAGCATGAGGTGCAGTCGCAGCTTATACAAAACGAAACGACTCGCCGACGAGTATCTGGTATAGCTAAGGAGTTGAAGAAACTTCACAGAGAAGCAGTTCAGAACACCATTAATTCTGTCACAGTGGTTGCTGTCCTTTTTGCCTCAATAGCATTCATAGCTATATTCAATTTGCCTGGTCAATATATTGAGGAAGGACCAGATACAGGAGAGGCTAATATAGCAAGACACATCGGTTTCAAAGTTTTCTGCCTCTTGAATTCTACATCCCTTTTCATTTCTCTTGCAGTTGTCGTGGTTCAAATCACTTTGGTAGCTTGGGACACAAGGGCACAAAAGAAGATTGTGTCTGTTGTCAATAAGCTGATGTGGGCTGCATGTGCATGCACTTGTGCTGCTTATCTTGCAATAGCTTTCGAGGTTGTCGGAGGACAGACATGGATGGCTGTTACCATCACACTTTTGGGAGCACCAATTCTAGTTGGCACTCTAGCATGGTTGTGCTACTTTGTTTTTCGACAACATTTCGGGATTTTCCGCGGCGATCGCATCAAGAGAGCAAGTGGAAGCAAATCTTTCTCATGGTCTTACTCTGCACATATATCAGACTTGGATGAATGTGATTCTGACATTGACAGAATCTATGCTCTATAAGCCAAGCATCGTATGTTACCACTAAAGAAATTTCCACTGTTTCAACCTGTCAAATGAAAATGTTTGTTCACTACTCTATAGGATTCATTTGCTGAGTTTTCAGTTGAAGTATCAGGTTGTTGGATTTGCTAATAATATTTGTAATTAATATTCAGAATCAGCACCCGGATGTAGATTTATGTATATGAGAAAATATACAGAGAGCAAGTCCATTGTTAGTTTATTTAGGAAAACTTTTTACTACAAGTTTAAATTTTCACCTGCGTTGAACCATGTAGGTGACAAGTGAAACTCTTTCAGCAATGCCTACTTTTTATGATATTTTGCACTTGCTGGGATTTGAAATCACGTTTCAAAGGATGTGCATGAGAAGCTTAAGCTTACCACTAACAAAACAAAAATCAATACATATGCTTTTTTCATCTTCTAATTTCGTTTGTGCTATTCTTCTCATAAATATTTAGAGTGATGATATAGATTAATATAACATTTTCATATTAAATTTATTATATATAATATATGATTTATAACCAAATTGATCAATGAGCACTAACAATGCTAAGCACAATTGGTAGATAACTGGATTCTTTAAGCATGTCGTCAGGAGTTCGATCCCTGCCGTGGGTATGAAAACGTACGCCTTGAAAAGAATTAATCTTCGACTATCAGCTGAAAACACCATAAAAGAAAAAATCCATCAATGAGCAACACACGTTTAATAACAACGGTGAGAAGCACGAGAAACCAAAAGAAATCTTTTTAAGATTGCTTTCTCGAGTTTTTCTTTTCTCGGCACCTAAAAACTTATTAAGATGTAGTATGTGAAAAATTGAATATGCTATTCAATTTATTTTATTCCACTCATAACAATTTTTTAATAAATTATACTCTTTCCAATAAACACTTGTATGCAGTCAAACCAAATTCAAAAATTCATACAACTCTTGCCGCAATGAGTCAATTCGCAAAGTGAAAAAGTCAATTTGATCCCTAAAATTGGTAGCATCGATCAATTTAATCCATGATATTATAAAAACGCCAATTTGACCCGATTTCGCAGTCCATCAGCCAATTTAGTCCTTGTGAGAACCTTATAACTTTTTTGGGAAACACCAAATTAACTGACAATGTACAAAAGCAGGAACCAAGTTAGCGTTTGTATAATATCACGGACCAATTTGTCAGGGTGTCTATCAGAAACCAAATTCATGGTTTACTCCCATACATCCAAGCAACTACATCCTTATCAAATATATAAGGCAGTAAATGAGAAACATATAAACCAAAAGCAACTTTTTTCTAAATGAAATATCCCCTCTACTCCCACATGGTTTTCAACAAAAACAACAGAACCATGTGGGTATCTGGTTTACATGGTCAAAAGAATAGCTCAGCAAAGGCTAAGCTTTTATCTTTGATTCCAAAACCCAATTTTCACCATCCCAACCTTCTATGATTGAGTACAATAAAACGAGCTACTATGATGATTTACAATTATACAAATCAATGCCCCATCCCTTTCAAAGTTCACATTGCACTGAAGATCAGTTCATAAATAAGACTAAAATATGGGCAAGAAGCAACATTGCAGCTACCCTGTCCCCCTCTTTGATGATCTTGAAGCAGCAACATCACTCAATTGAGGTTGCCTTGGCTCTTCATGTCTTTGTGTCTCCTGCATATAGTGCTGGAGTTATTAAGTATTAACATCAGAAAAAAAAAACATAACTAAGCAGAAGGGTTAGTACAATAAGGAAACACACCATTTTTCTACAACATTTTCACTATTGGTAATTGTATGATGAAAAAACATCAAAATGAAAATAAAGATGCAGAATGTGGAGGTCAACAACAACCTTTGGAAATGAGGAGGAAATTTTCCTTGACAATGCTTGTGCTTTCAAATGTGCACGATGCTGGTGCTGCATTTGCTGAAACTGTTGTAGCCTTGCAGCAAAATTTATTCCATTCTGTGAGTTTCCACCATCCACATTTATGTCACCATCCTCAGTGATTTGAGATCCGCCAGACATGTGATGAAGAAATTGGTATGGATTCCCTGAGGATGTCTTTTTCAATTGCTCACCATTGAAAGAATATGATGGCAAGGCCTTTAAACGGGTTTTTAGTATCTTAAATGCAGCACTTTGCTGCATAATGGAATAAAATAAAAATTAAGTATAAACAGCAAAGCAGCATATATGTATTAAATAGTTATTACACTCCAGAAAGAATTATAAACATAAAATTTACACAGCTTTTTGGCGCAGCTAGTATATAGCTAATTAAGTGGATTAAAATATGACAAGCTTTATTATGAATGCAGAAATGTGCACCAGTAAACTACGGACATACAAAGATAAATGTCACTTTGAAATGCTATGAAAAAAAAAAAAGTTTTTAAATAATCTAAGCAGTGTAAAAAGTCTGAGAAATTGCCTCAGGGCTCAGGCCAAAGAAGGACGTTGAACACATCCTAGTGGAACAAGGATATGAATGCCTCAATAACTTTTAAAGAGATTAATAGAAATTGTTAAAGTTTCATATACCTGAGGAAGCAACATCAGTAGACCATACAATGTTTTAAACAACCACATATGCCTTCCAGGTTCAAGAAGCTGCAAATTAAACAATCGTTCAGTCACACAAGAGAATCAATTATCAATCCTTTCTTGATTTATCTCATACAATAATTTTTTTTGCATACTATACACAATAAAGGATAAAAACTAAGATGAGTGTCAAGCATATGCACAGACTAGAGATAGTGAAAAATGGCTTCATTATGGAGTAAATTCATAGCAGCAACCAAGCATTCAAATTGTAAGATAACTAATATATCCCCATCATTCCATTTCTCTTCCCTTAAAAAGAAAAAAGAAAAGTCTAAGATGCCATAAGATATAGCCTCAAGTTACTTTAAGCCAAATCCTCAAGTTACCAACTAAACAATGCAAAATTAATGATACAAGTAATGCCTATTATGATATATTTGTCCTATTGACAGTTCAAATCTTAATTTCTTTTATTAGATTAAGTTTATAATAATGATGATGATGATGATGACTGTATCAGGAGTACATTTAAATGTCTAGACTCTTAGGTGTTTACCCAACCAGGCTACATTGGTATTTAGAATAGGTCATAGAGATTAAAATGGTAGTTCAGCAAGGATCATCAGACAACATTAATGACCTTCAGCAATAATCATCACAAACATATAATCATGCCTCCATTTAATCAAGTACCCAGAATAAATACAAAATATACTGATTGTGAGATATGTTTTTGATGAAACAAGCTGTTCAAATTAAGCACCTGCAATCTTAGACATGTGAATGTTGGAGTTTCAAGCAAGCGAATCAATTTATCCAGCTGAACTAAAAATTTTGTATTAATATCTTCCTCTCCCAGAGATTGAATCACAGCACTCGCATGCTGGTAAGTCTGTCAAAAAAATTATTTGTTACGAAAAATGGGGCACAGTATCCAAATAAAGCTAAGCTATTATCCACAAATATAAGTGATTGTGTCCCTGTGTGCACGTGTGCAAGAGAGACTTAAAATTACAACCAAACGTCAAAACCAAGTTATAGAGTACCTGAGCTAATAAGCAAAGACTTAAAATTGCCATTGGAGAATGGCACCATGAGGCATACAAAGAAACATACAAATCCTTCCCCGCAGGATTTACCAACGATTGCTTCAAAAGATTTCGAATTTCAGAGAGCTCCCATGATGTAAGTAAGATCAAATTCAAAGCCTGAAATTTTTTTATAAAGGAGAAAGAAAAATTAAATGCAGATGAATATCACTCGACACTGGATTGGCTTAAGGTCAGACTCATTAACAAGGAAAAAAGTAAATGCAACAATGAACACAAAGGCAGCTGTAAATATTTTGAAAGTAGTGAGTCGGAACTTTTAACCCCAATATCATCTAGGACTCCAATTGGGCAAAATGTGATCAAGCAAAAAAATAGACTCTGAATTTATCATATATTTGATGACACTCTTTTATAAATAAAGACAAGTAGATCATAACTGATTAAAGCCTACAAGAGAACATTTATGATTTATGCAAATAATGATTGCACTTGATATTGTCAAAGAACCATCCAACGGTGTTAGGTAGTGCAACAATATCAACTTCCCACTGGGTAGCCCAAGGCTGGACCTTTTAAGTATTGAGCATCATATTTCATTACTGTACAACATATAATCTTAAAAGCCTAAGGAGAATGAGGAAGTTCAGTCTATACATATATCCCAATAGTACAGTTCTTACAAGGCCGCCCATGTTTAAGCACAAAACAAATTAGCTGGCTATAAAATAACACTTTAACGAACAACCATCTAATCCTGCCCACAAATGCAAGCAGCAAATAAACCATATTAAGTAGAAGCTTTGTGCAGCTGTTTAATTAAAAATATTGTTTTGGGGTCCAGCAGGGGATAGAGCTATAGGTTTATTATTGCAGCTTTTTATTTAAGATCTTGGAAAAGTCACAACACACCTGAACCATAAGTGATGCAAAATCCAAATCAGATTCCCCTTCAAGTATTGTAGAAAGTTCACGGTAAACTCTCTCAGCATTCAAAAGCACACAAAGCCGACGGATTATCAAAGCACCGCGCCTAGAATATTATATAAAATTTAAGTTTAACAAATAAGAAGTAGAAATTAGAAGTAAAAACATATTTAAGCAAAACTGTATAACATAAATAATATAGTGGATGAAGGAAAACAGCTTACTTCTCCAAAAGGGAATTGTCAACTCGAAAATTGTGTACCAAAAAAACAACAAGCTGTCGAAAGTGCTGAGGATCTTTTGCAATGCATGCATGAACGTCAAGAACTAGAAGAACGACCTATTTAATTAAAAAAGTGATGAATTACGAGAATTCCAGTGAAATATTGACTTTAAGTGAACCATGTCACGACAAAAAAAAAAGAACATTTTTATTTAGCCTGTAATAAAAAAGGCATATAGAAGAAATCAATCTGGGCGGGGTTGCAGAAAGCCCTTCTAACAAAACCAAAACACATACTCCACTTTTTCTAAAGAAAAGACGAAAGAAGGTACATCTGGGAAGCATAAGAAATCCTCCTAAACAGGAAAAATAAAATAAACCAGAGGGCAAAAATGGCTCAGAGATGCAAACAAAAGCTGTCCAATCTCTTTGCATATCATCTGAAATTATCCCAAAGAAGAAAAAAATTTTGATGTATGAAAACTCTGAACTTCATTGCCTGGCACCAATTATCCTAGTGGAGGCCACAAAGTAAATTTGATGCATGAAACCTACATCGTCAAGAGTCAACAATACTGTAATGCCCACTTAATGAAAGTCGATTAAACCTACGACTAAGGTTCGTGTTTAGCATTTCAACAATTGTTCACTTGCTTAAACAGGGGGGTTACCCTGGATGTGATCATGAGAAATAATTGACTTGATGAAAGAAATTGCATAATTGGTATTAGTATAAAAAGGGTACCTCATCAGATGGATCTGAAAGTCCTTTGAGTAGGGTGTCGAATATGTCATCCAGAAATTGCAAAACCTGTTTCAGACATGAAAAGTCAAAATACAAGCACAGACACCTAAATTTCTCATTGACATAAAGGAGATCACACAAAAACCTAAACAAAAAACTTCAGGTAAATGGAAATAGTAATTATTAGATTTTGTTGGCATAAATAGAAAAAGTTAAAGGAAGAGAATATGAAATAAAAATTTGGCAGGTAAAATGTATACTATTTTATTAGCCCTGAAAAATTAATTGGGCCAGAGTAATCAGTGGTATCATAATTAAAATAATCATTATGAGATTTATAATTACTGGAATAACTTCAAGGAAGGCATGCTGCCTCATCTCAATTGAACTTAATACTTTGGGAGAGCCACGGAAAGTATAAATAAACAAGATCAGCATTGTTAGTTTGTTGAATACAATTAGCAACCACCAACGACCAATAGGGTATAAAAAACAGCTGGTTTCCATAGACTTCGAAAATATAACGGCATAGTAGTAGGACTCCAATGGCATATTGTGAAAGCAATCAACTCTAAAGATGGGCCAAAAAAAATGACCAAATGAAAGCTAATTTGTAACAGTCTAGCTACCTCGGTACGATGTCTGTTTAAAAGGGCTAATATCCAGTGCAAAGCTTCAATTCGAGTAGCCTCCCATTCACTAGATATTTGCCTGACCAGTCAAACCATCCAAAAATCATTCTACAGTAAAGTCAGTGCTAAACAAAGTTGGCTAAACAAAAAAGACCCTCCCAATCATTTAGCAATGACTTCTAAGGCAGTGAAACATTGCTATACAAATCTATAATATTTCAATTCCAAATATTATGAAAATCAAACCTAGCCACTTTTCCCAGGTCAGAAAAATTATACCTCCTAGCAATAGAGAGGATTGCTTCTACATCAAATGCTTCAGCCGGATCAGCCTTGAAGGTTCGTAGCTCTTCGTTCGTTTCACGAGCAACCTTTACACACATAAGCCAGAGATTATTTTAAACTTACAATTTTAAATGGCAGGAAGCAATGAAATTTTAGAGGGCGATGACTAAGTGGGCAAAACAACAAAAGAGGTGGAAAAAAAAAAAAACTAAAGCTCGAGTAAACCTACCACTCTAATTTTCTCTTCTTTATCTGATATGCAAGGCAAAATGGCTCCAAGAATTTCAGCATAATATGGAACAAGCTGGTCTCCACCAAGTTTGACAAACTCATTTATCTGTTAAAAAAAAAAAGAGAAGACAGAAATAATATAAATAAAACACTAATGAAAAACCGAATAGTAAATAATAATTTTTCTTTCGATATCGAGAGATGTATCACTTTTCAAAATATGCCAACACAAGTATGGTAAAAGTAAATGCTAATCGTACGACTTACCCATGTGATAGCTGTTAACCTAGTAAATTCATCTGGAGAACCTGCCCTCTGTACCAGTATTTCTGCCATTCGACCATAATCTACAGACTTCAAGAGTAGCACTGCTCGAGTCAGAAAATGACAAATGAACATAAAATTTTGCTTTCATGTCAAAATAGTAGTTGAAAGTTGAAAATGATGCAAAACACTAATGCGAGTTAACAGGTATAATAACATTAAAAGATGGACTATTTGAATAATAAAAAAGTGGACAGATAATGGCTGCACCATATCTTATTCATGAAGATAAGAAAAGAATCCAACGATATAAAGGAGGTATAACAAACATATGCACCAAAAAAGAACTGAAAATAAAGTAGGGTAAAACGCTTTCAAAAAGTTCATCAGGCAGCTAACAGGGAAAAAAAACAGTGTCATAAAAGAAGAATTGCAGTCTGAAAAATGCCAGAAGCCTTATTTCTCAAACAAAAGGGGAAAATTACATTAGCAGGAGCCTTACTGGTGAGTTCTTAATCTCTTGAAGAAACTCTGAAAGAGCTGAATCAGCTTGTTGACGTATTTCATGACTAGAATCACTCAGCATATTAAACAAGCCTGAGAAGTTTATATATGATTAGGTGGTTGACCTTCAGTTTGTTCAAAATGCTGAGGAAGAAAAAAGACCATTCTTCTAAAAATGCTTACCATCAAGAAAATCAGGAAGAAAACCCAGCATATCAATATCTGGGACGCTGTCCAATACAGTAATCCATCCTACCAAAAACTGGCGGACATATGGATTTAATACATTCATGCGCTCCCTTAACAGTGGAATAAATTCTTCAATACTGAATATCAAGAAAGAAAAAAAGGGAGAATGAGACAATGTAAGTTAGAGTAAGGATAATAGCTTGACTTTCGTTATTTCAGTTTGGTTATAAAAAGTGAAAGTTGCTTCACTTAGTACGAGATCGCTTCACACCTCGTGGTGCTTACGCCTCTCGCTTACCAAAACTCTGTTCAGAAACTACATTCAGAGATGTCTGTACCTACGGCTGCAAATCTTTTGAAAATTTAAAACACTAGGTACAGAGAAACAAAATAATATAAACGTGAGAGGATGGAGCACCTGAACTGATCACTTTCAGTCACAATATCCTGTTCCAATAAAGAATGTTTAATCATCAGTAGCAGTTCAAATTATTATTAGATCAATCCTTATTCAGCATATGTTTGCTATGTACACGTGTGAAAGTGGCACAAAGACTTTACTGGAGTTCAGAAGATGCTAATACCTTCACAAGCCGATCTAAGAGGTGAGCAGCACTTTGTACATTGGGATCAGAGTCTGCAGAAAGCTTGCACAAGGCATCAAAGATCTGGTTGAAGAACACAATGAAATCCCCTCTAACAACCTGTCATAAAATTAATAAGAAAAGCATTATAAGATAGTAGATGATCAGATTGAAGTTGTGTATTGGTCAAAACAATCAAATCCTCACCTTGGCTATGTTATATAGAGCTTCACAAGCATAATAACGAACTCTGCTATCTTGGTCGGAGAAAGAATTTAACACAGGAGGCACAATTTGCTGTCATGTACAAGAATTATATATAGGTAAGAAGTGCACAGAAAAACATATATATGCGTAGGCATGCCAAACTAAGATCAATAATAAAGTGAAGGATGATAACATTAATGTATGCTTAGGCATCACTGCTAAAAGTTAGTTTGCTAAAATTCAACATATTCCAATTCTATCCCTTGACGTTAAGCTGGAAATTCTAATTTCCTTGGCTAATGATGTTCAAGAAAGTTGGTATGTTTAATATCAATGACAAGGAAGCGGAAAATCGAACTGATTAACCACTACTACACTTCTTATGTACTAACAAATAAAATGAAGTTAGCATAACTCCTCTAGTGGAAATAGTTCGAATTGTATTATAATGATGAACAAACAAACTTGGAAAAAAGGACAAAAAAATTAAAATTATTGACCAATCCCTCACCTCAAGATGCTGAGCCGCTTCAGAAGTCAACCCAACAGTTGCAGCAGCTAATCCAATCAATCCCCCCTTTATTGAAAAATAATTTTAAAAAATATATTAAACTAAAATCAATCAGCATTTGAAGCCAAATTATATGAAACAATTATTTTCTTTTTTAAATCAAATCAAATCAATTATTTCTTCTACCTTCCTGTGATTGGCTTGTGGTGAATAAGTGAATTCAGTGGTCAACAAATTGATCACAGCAGTTATCTTATCATGATCTCCAGCAGTAGCAAGCTGCTTCACTATCCCTTCAACCTATAACACAAAAAAAAAAAAAAAACAAACCCAAAACCCTAAAAACCCCAAATTGACCAAATTATAAAAAAATTAAAATCAAAATCAAAAAGGGGTTGAGGGCAAACATCAAGAGCAGCATTCTTTCGCTTCTCATAAAGCTTATCAGCAAGGTTGCGAAGCACGGCTGCCGGAACCACCGTGAGAGCATCAGCCATGGAAACACTCAAACACCCAACACTTGATTGAAGAAAAGGAGAGAACTTTGGCAATCAAATTCGTTTTCGGATCTTCTCCTGCTCCAAACGAAACATTTTTGATGAATGGGTTTTTGTTTTCTTTTCCGTCACACTTTTGAGGGATCGAAAGTTCAAATTGGTTGAGGGATAATGAGAACGATTGACGTAGAATGCGATTGAGTAGAGGAATTGGAATCCAGAGGAATCAGATCTGGTAAATTTTGGGAATTGAAATTGAAAAGTGAAAAACCTAATTTTTTTTTTTTTTTTTGGGTGTGTTCTTCTTATTTTAATTTGAAATGTAGTAATGAAAATGAAACAGAAAATTTGTGTTGTGTTGGTGTAGAAGGAGGAGGAACAATAACATTGGGATTTAAGATCCTTGTAATGTAATGTAATAATAATTAAAAAGTGGATTTTTTGAGTGACTGCATTGTTTTCCACTTTCAACTTTCTACCACTACCCAGCTCAGGCTAAGGTTCAAGCTTACTGACAGTATTAAATTATGACTTATGAGTATTTTATATCAATAAGTATTGAATATTAAATTTATTAAATTACTTAAATAAAAATAAATAAATAAATTTATTAAATTACTATATTGCTCTCTCCTCTTCTTGTTATTTGACCTTTTTTTTTAGAAATTTTTTATTTTTATTTGTCTTTTTAAGATTTTAAGAGTTTAATAAATATTTTTTTTATATATTTATCTATATTAAATAGATCTTGATTTACGTAAATAATGCAAAAATTAGAGATTATAAAAATAGAAAAGATATAATAGAAAAAACACAATAAATATATTGAAAATCTATGCGATTATTATATTTTTAATAAACTCAACATTTTTATAAACCTGACTTTTTTTTTTATTCTCGGATAACATAGAAAGCAATTCGGATAATGTTAAAAGTTAGAACCAATAAAAATTATAAAACTCAATTCAAGTATTTAATTTAACGCAACTATTTATACAACATTTAATAATTATTGACTAAATTGGTTCAGGGTCGTGCGATCAACCCTCCTACTTGATCATATCCGCTTGATGGTAATCCTTTTTTTTTTCATTTAATATTTTTCTTTAAATGTAAGTTTTATCTTTATTCATTTTGGTAATGTTTCTTTCATACATTAAATATAGAATTTTTATCATAATCATGTAGTACTAACTAAGAAATTATATTCACTTTCTTCCTTTTTTTTTTAATAATTTTAATTTCAATTATAAAAATATGGATTTGCTTAATAGAGTAAGAGGTGAAAAAATAGAGAATATACGTTAGAAACGTAAATCCAATAAAAAATCTTAAATATTTGGGGTCTTAACGTATATATATTTTATTTAACCTCCTAACATCAATTTTTAATCCTAAATATAATTTTTTAAAAGACATAAATATCAAATTGATCTCTATAAATATTGACTTCTGTAAAATTAGTTCTTACATTTTATTTTGTCATGGTTATGGCTCAAGATAATGCAAATGTAGTTTTGATCTTGGTCCACATATTTTCATTTTTTAGAGGTTTTGTTCCATATTTTTCTGTTTTGTTTTGGCTTTAATCTCTATTTTTCAGTTTCGTTTTGGTTTTGATTTCCATTCCATTAGGTCATTTCAACTTTTTTTATCCAAAGTTAACAACTTAGACAAAAACCAAAACGAAATAGAAAAATAAAGATTAAAATAAAATAAAATAAAGACTAATTAAAAAAAACTCAACATTTATGGACCAATTTAATATTTAAATTTTTTAAAAAGTAGGAATGCAATATTATATTTTCAATAAAACCATGCTCAAGCCGATAATATCAGCTTTTGCTGTCTTATCTTCTTACTTTAGGTGATGTATGACTCAAACACTAAACTATACATAAAGGTATTTCAATTGGAACTTTTGTTGATTATGTTGAATAATATGTCCTCCTATACTTGTATGCCATCACTCTTCTATCTTCGTTTCCATTTTCATGTAGGGCTTGTGGCCTCCTCCACTTGATGCTACCGACCATCTTTGATTTTGTTATTTTGGTCTCCAACGCCATTCTCCAACTGATGTGATATTTTTTTTATAGAGTAATATATTTTTATTCTTGAAAATATGATGAATATTGATTTTAGTTCTTATATTTTTATTTTAATTTCTTAAATTTTGGTTTAAGTTTCTTGGTCTAACATGACCAATAAAAATCACGTGATGTGTGTTTTGTTAATTGCTAATGTGCTTAATCATAATATTAACATTTCATCAACAAGTACTAAAACCAAAATTTCAAAAATAAAAGGATAAAAAAAAATAATAACTAAAATCAAAACTCATTATATTTATAGTAAAAAACTTAAATCATTTTCTAATTCACTAACGAAAATATTGTTTGACTTTATTTGTTTAAGAGTAATTATATTATATATTGCACTAATGTAACATCTTGAATTTAATTTCCAGTTTAATTAAAATAATCCTAAGCGAAACGAATGGAAATCGTAAGAATAAGTTGAGAAGCCTTAATAAAGAGTGAGAGAGTTCAAGTATAGTGGTTCGGACCTCGGTCCAACCTAGCTCATTTCAATCGACCAACGAGTGATGTGCTGGGTCACAGACCCCATTTTAACCAACGTTCGCCGAACAGCGAATACCAGCCTGTTAGGCTACCCCGTAAACTTGAGACAAACTCGAATCACCTTACCGAGCTAGGAGGATGTATGTAGCGGACTGCTTCCGGAGCCGACCAGTTAGCACCGAGCTCATGAGAACCGACCTCGTTTCGTTTTACACCCCTTGGCAGTAGCCAGCCGACCACAGCGAGTCGCTTTGTATCAGCCGATTATAAGTTCGGTATTTTATCGATCATCGAGAGGAAAAAACTGACCTCGCACCGAAGCCAGGGTATCTCGGCCTCCACGCGCCGATCATTTCGCTTTATCGGTCTCATTCCGAGAAGGTGCCTCCAGGGATCCGAGCACCAGAGCCGAAACGAATGGCTCTCACAGCCTTTTCCTTGCCCAGGCGCACCATTCTCCACGCCCA
Source organism: Crotalaria pallida (assembly GCA_037953625.1). Classification (NCBI taxonomy): domain Eukaryota; kingdom Viridiplantae; phylum Streptophyta; class Magnoliopsida; order Fabales; family Fabaceae; genus Crotalaria; species Crotalaria pallida. The sequence goes on from CM075655.1 coordinate 98,903,858, forward strand.
AGCGCGCGTCAGAATGGACAATTCCCAGCCACACATTTTTGGCTTCCTCATGAAGCCATTAATTTTTCTCCACTCATTTATTTCCTCTCATGCAAGTTACGAAACCAAAATAAAGCAACAGCAACACAACACAACATCACACCACACACATCATCTTCTCCATTTCTCTCTTTTAGGGTTCAAGAGTGAATCTCACTATCATCACCAAAAACACTAAGATCAAGAGCAAAGCATTATTAAATATCATCACCATCAATTCTTTACCATGTAAACAAGAGCAAAAATCATTTCCTCCTCTCAACCCATCAATTCGTCTCTCTCTCCCTCCTCAACTCCATTATTCCCGAGCTTCAAAAGCTATGGAGAATTATTTAAGTTCATGTCCCCTCCTCAAGAACCAGTAAAAGAAAACCCGCTCCCTTCATACAATCATCATCATAGGATCATTCACCAACATTGGATATTGGCTTTATTGAGGTGGCAAGCAAGGATTAAGAGGTTCAAATTCTAGGGCACCAAGCAAAGCTAGGACTCAAAGCTTCCTTATCTCTCTTGGCCCTTTGAGGTAAGGAGTGGGTATTGCCCTAACCTAGGGAATAGTTTGTAGTATGTATATAATGGCCGGTATTAAGATTGGGTGTTAGTTTAGGATATTACACATTAGGGTAGTTGATATAGTTAATAAGTAGAGTAGGATGAATAATTAAATGTTATGATTTTTGATAATTGTGATGTATGTGAATTTGGAATGTGTGTTATGTATGGTTGAATTAATTAAGCATGTGTGCGTGACGGTAAAATATAAAGTAGGGAAATGGTGCAACGTGCAAGGAAATAGAATTAATTGATAATATTCAAGTGATAAATAGTCAAGGAAAGAGAGAAGGAATAATGATAAATGAGAAATAAAAAGAGAAGTTGAGAAGAAATAGATGTAAGTGAAAATAGAGGTTAATATTTATGTTTGATGTATTATTTGAATGAATATTTGAATATGTGCATTATTTGAGTAATTGTATTTGACTTGGTATAACATTATGTCATATTAGAAACTGTTTTCCTATGTTATGTGTAATGCTCACTCCTTACCATTTTTCCGCAGGTATTGAGTCTGAGCTAACACAGTTTCCGGCCGAGCAGGAGTACTCTCCCTGTAAGGGAGAGTGTAGGTGTTTATTTAGTAGGACATGGTGTCATGTCTTGGGCCCCTTTTGATATGATGACATAGTTGGTTTTGATGTATAAAATGTAAATAGTTATTTTGGGTGAGCCCAGGACAGCTCCTTTAGGGGAATGAGTTTTTTGGGAAAATACTTTTTCCAGGACTTGTTTACATGCAGCCCTAACTCTGATATGCTAATAACTGTTAATTGGAGTGCACTTGGATGCACATTGCACAAACAGATGCCCTAGTGGCAATCTGAATGATATGAAATATGTGTTTATCAGGTTTTGAAGGAAAACTAAAATTTGGAAAAGGTGGAAAAATAAAGGAAACTTCGCCCGTTTGACGGTAAATTTTTATAAGTTAAGATCACTAAAGATGTTTTTTTAAAAAAGAAAAAATTTGCAGGTTCAATATTTACATTTAAGTAATTAAGGGTAAATTTAAATTAGGTGTTACAACTAATATTTATTAAACTAGGGGGAAAATTATATAATTAAATTATTGTTATTGACCATCAATTAAATGATTGACAATGAAAATTTAATGGCTATTTTTTTTTCGTTTTTATTCTTTGGCAATCAATTAAATTATCGTCCATTAGGACTTAGGCTTTGTTTGGTGTGCCTAACTAGGAGCTTTTAAGCTAACTAAGAGTTTTTAGGTTTAGTCAAGAAGCTACTAGTCATATTCGGTAAACACAAATTAGAAAGAGTTTATAACTTTTAAAAAATGAGCTTGTAACTTTTGAAAGATAGTTTTCAAGAAACTAAACTAGAAACTAAATTAGTTTTCAATAATTCATATACTAATTATACCCTTAAAAAATTTCACATTACGGATTTTATGATGTAAGGATATTTTTTTCCGTTTCTTTTTTTTTGGAAAAAATATATTATTTTTGTATTTGAATGTTTTTTGATGTATTATTATGGTATATAATTTTTTTTTTGTACTTTTTACCATGGTAGAATAATTTGGTTTCATATTTTTATTATTTGAAATTAGTAAGCAAATTAAAATACCTCTATGATAATTTAGATTTTAATTAATTTTTTATTTAAATAATTATTAATTATAATTTAATAATTTTGTTATAATTAATTAATTAACCACTATTTATTTAATAAACAACGAACAAAATGGATAAATTTAATAGGCTTATTTATGTCTTTAGTCCCTGAAAGTTGGGAGTGTTTTGATTTTGGTCCCTGGAAGTTTTTGTGACCTTGACTCATCCTTAATTGTTTTGAAAATTTGGTTTTAGTCTCTGCCATTAGAAGAAATTTGCTAACGTGACTAATGGAACGCCACATTGTGTGCAAGTACCGTGTGACACAAGTAGGATAACTTGGATGATCCGGGTCCACAAGAGCAAAAGGGTCAAAACCCAACCCAAATGTGTTTGTGAATTGAGCTTTGACGACCCTTTTGCTCCTGCCGGTCCAGATCATCCACATCATCATACCGATAGAATGCAATAGTTGCACGCGTTTATGTTGATGTGTCATTCCATTAACCACATCCGCAGTTAACGGATTTTTCTTAATGGCATGGACTAAAACCAAATTTTCAAAATAATTAAGGATTAGTCAAGGTCAAAAAAATTTATAGTGACTAAAATCAAAACACCTCAAACTTTTAGGGACTAAAAACATAAATATATCAATTTAATAATATAATATAAATAATATAATGTTGCATGTCTTTTTCGATCATTTAATAATTTCAGCTACTTCAAAAGTTAATTGCAGATAATACATGTATGTTTTCTCTTAACAAATTAGTAGAGTTTAAGTATTTCGAATAAAATAGGCTAATAATATGCAAAATCTTTGAAGTTTAGGATTGCTTTGTCACTGATTTTTCAATATTTTTTTCAATATCTAGCTCCCCGAAGTTACCTTCAGGCTAGTCATATGCCTCAATTATCAATTTTAGCCAAATTTTACTAACGTGTCTCACCAGAATCCTAATCAAACGCAGGATATTACACACATAATGTCACGTGGACGAAGATAACCTCTTTTTTCATTTAAAAAAACTATAAAAATATTAATTTTATTTTTTAAAAAAAGGATATTTGCTTATGTTATACTACGTGGCTAATATCTATCATCTGACTAGGATTTCGGTGTGATATTTTAACATTATTTTGTTGAAATTGGTAGAAAAAATATATGGCAAATTCAAAAGTAATTTCGGGAACCGGACATTTAAAAAAAAATAAAAACTTATGACAAAACAATCCTAAAATTTAAAAAATTGACACATAATTAATCCAATAAAAATTCTTCAGCAGGGAGCTAATTTCATAAAGATGTGAACCAATTCAAAAATAGTTATTTCAGATTTAGAGCAAAATATACTCAAACAAGTTTCTTCTTTTTTCATTTCATTAGTATCAATGAAGCATGTTAATCTATACGTGGCATGCACAAGAATAGTACAACAGAACATGATCAAATAAAGACTCATATCAATCGGAGGTATCAAAGTTGCTTTTCATAGTCAAAAGGGGACCTTTTTTTGTGGTACATTTCAAAGGAGACTATGTGTGCATTGATTGGCACGGCCATAATAGAAAGATGAAAACAAATGAAAAAGCAAAAAATTAAAAGAAAGTGAAATTAATATTCTAAAAATTTAAAACGAAAGCTAAATTAGTAAAAGTAATCATATATGATCTTAGTGTTATGGATATGGAGAGTTTGTAGATGTTCATTTTCTTTTCACCCTTTCATACTCTTTAGTATGTTATAATCTTAACTTGCATTTATGATAAATTCATTCTTGAGTTATATTGTACTGCCTGTGAAAAGGCTATCACTCTTTATTGTATTTGAGATAAAGAATATCATATAACTTTCTCTTGCTTCCTTTTACTCTCTCCACCTTCCTTCTTTACTAGTTACATATTATTGAGTTAATTTATTTTATAACATGTTATTCAGCACCAACATGAGGCTCTATCTTGTTTGCTCTGAAGATTCATACAGACTATAAAGATGAGAATCTCACCTTTATCTTAATCCTTCATTCTCTGTTATATATCCCACTTAATTCCACACTTCACTTACTCTATAGAAACCAACAGTATAAGACTATAAATATATATATTACTATCCAATCCTATAAAGAGTATATATATTATACGTTTTTAATATGAGATTAATGAATATGCATTAATGGTGTAAAAGTTTTTTACACCATCAGTCAACCATTCACCATTCATTTGTATTACTTTAATTTAAAAGTCAACGACCATAAACGGATGAATGGTGAATGATGCACTGATGGTATAAAAAACTTTACACTGTCGGTGCATTATCCATTTTCTCTTTTAATATTAGAATATATGTGTAATCTTGTAAACTATATATTTTATGCTGATTGTTTTCGTTTTTTATTTTTGTATAATGTTATTTTTAATCTCAAATATTCTTAAAAATATTCAAAAACACATAACAATAACATATAGCAATATTAATTTGTACGTTCATAATTACATTGATTAATCGATTGACATTTGATAATATTATAATGTTATATATCTAACTTGTTTATTTTTCATGATAGTATTAATCATGTCAAATCTTGCAAAATTTGAGTTTGTGGCACTTAACATTACTGAAAAAAATTACTTGTCTTGGGTATTGGATGCTGAAATTCATTTAGATGCTAATAGTTTTGGAGACACTATCAAAAAAGTTAACAAAGTATCTAACTAACCTAAGGCAAAGGTCATGATATTTCTTCACCATCGTCACCTCCATGAGGAGTTAAAATCTGAATACCTTATGGTCAAGGACCCACTTTTTCTCTGGAACAATTTAAAAGAAATATATGATCATTAGAAAAATGTTATTCTTCCGAAAGCTCATTATGATTGGATGCACTTACGTTTACAATATTTTAAGACTATGAGTGATTATAACTCTGAAATATTTAGAATTGCTTCTCAATTGAAACTGTATGGAGAAAAAGTCACTCATGTTGACATGTTAGAAAAAAAACTTACTCCACTTTCCATGTAAATAATATGTTCTTAGTTTGCAGCAACAATACAGTGAAAAAGGTTTTAAGAAATGCCCTATTTAAGTGTGGTTGGTGCGTTAATGTATCTAGCCAATAATACAGGACTTGATATAGCATTTTGTGTAAATTCCCTAGCAAGGCATAGTTCTGCATCAATGAGAAGGCATTGGAAAGATATTAAACATATCCTTCGTTATCTTCAATGAACAAATGACATGGGATTATTATACGTGAAAGACCCAATGTCCAAATTAATTAGATATTCAAATGCTGGATATTTGTCAGACCCACGTAAAGCAAGCTCACAAATAGGGTAATTGTTTACATATGGTGGAACTACTATTTCTTGGCACTCAACGAAACAAAACTTAGTAGCAACATCATCAAACCATGTTGAAATCATAGGACTTTATAAGGCAAGTATAGAATGTGTACAGCTAAGATCGATGATTCAACACGTTCAACAGTCAAGCGGTCTTAAGACAATCAAAAGGATCCCAACAGTGATATAAGAAGATAATACTGCATGCATTGCTCAAATAAAGGAAGGTTATGTTAAAGGTGATAAAACCAGGCACATATCTCCAAAGTTTTTTTTCCACACATGAACTTCCTAAGAATGACGATATAGATGTCCATCAAATCTCGTCAATCGACAATCTAGCAGACCTTTTCACAAAATCATTACCAACTAAAATTTTTGAGCAACTGGTGTACAAGATTGGACTTCGTCGACTTAGAGATTTGTTTACACGAGAGGGAGAAATTAATATGCACTGCACTCTTTTTTCCTTTACCATGATTTTATACCTTTGATTTTTTTTAGGCAAGGTTTTTAATGAGTCAGTTTTTAATGCGTATAAGATATAAAGAATAGTGTACTATTTTTCTTTGCTAGTTTTTTTTTCCATTGGATTTTGACTAGTAAGGTTTTGACGAGACACATTTCAAAAGTGTAGACATCCAAAGGAGAGTGTTATGAATATGAAGAGTTTGTGAATGTCCATCTTCTCCTCACCTTATATATTCCCCTAGTGTAACATCCCGATTTCTAATTCCGAGTTTAATTAGAGTAATTCTAAGTTAAGCCAATGGAAATAGTAAGAATAAGCAAGGTCAAAGTTGAATAAATCATACCCAAAGCGTAAGTACGAGTTAAGAGAAGTGTCTTAGAGTTAGAAACTATAAAAACTACAATCGGTGGGTGAAATAACTAAGAAACACTAGGAGAACACCTAGAAGGGGGGGTTGAATAGGTGTTAGAGAAACCTTGAAAGATTTTCGAAAGAAACGAATCGAAACAATTAAAACGAATGATTTTTACAAAATGCTACAGCCCTTAATCGATTAAGCCTTCAATTAATCGATTAATCCTTTGTAAAAACTTTGAGTTAATCGATTAATCAGATCAGTTAATCGATTAATCAGATCATTTAATCGATTAGTGCCTGAAAGCTGACTTTTGGTTAATCGATTAACACCTTCAGTTAATCGATTAATCACTGTTAAAACTGAAAAATCACTTTTCAATTGAAAACGAAAATCAATCAATTAATACATAAGATCAGAGATTAAGTGGAATTGATTAACACCAATATTCTTATTGATTACCTAGATTATGAAAATGATTTTCCCAAAATCAATTTACACAATTAAACACTAATTCATTCAATTATGAAAAATCAATCTTTTTAAGGTTTTCAACCAAGTACAATATGAAATGAAAGAGATAAGGGAATATAGATACTGCACAGTAATTTATCCTGGTTCACTCACAACCACCGTGAGCTACATCCAGTCCCCTCTTCAACCAAGAGAGATTCTTCACTAAAGGAATTAGAGTTCTCAAATTACAAGCAAATGCCTCTCAAGACTCCCTTCTTGATAGCCTCCAAGAAATACCACACTCTTGTCTTGCAACCCTATTGAAATCTAATCTAACCTTCCCTTGCTTGTTGATATCCCCACAACAAGTCTTCCAATTGCTTGTCGATTCCTCACAACAAGACTTCCAATTGCTTGTTAACACAACAAGACTTCCAAGACGATTTTGCTTGATGAACAACCACCAAGTCTTCCTTTGTTGTAGAATTTTGCCTCCTTGCAATGATTACAACCAAATTGAAAACAATAACAATCCTATGAATCTCTTTCAAGAACTATGAAAATATCAACATATGAGATTTAAAGATTCTTGATCAAAGAATATGAAAATGAAAGCTTTGATCTATGAGAAAGTGAGAGAGAATAGTGTGACATTGATCTTTGTAAAATTGAAATTAAAATGATGTTAGTTAATCACAATGATTAGGAAAATGTTTATATAGAATACCCAAAAGTTAGGAACCTTAAAAACTGATTTTGAGAAGTGAAAAACATATTTTAAAAAACAGTTTTGCAGGTGTTAATCGATTAACACATGGCCTTAATCGATTAACCACTGTAAGATGTGTGTTAATCGATTAACTCAACCCATTAATCGATTAGCCACTGTAAAACACTTCTAAAAACTTGTTTTCTCAAATCTAAACCTTTTCTTTCAAACCTTTAAGCCACCTATTGATTTTAGGTTAAGTGAATACTCAAATTATAATATAATCATGCACTTGATAGAGATTCACTACCCTCTAATGACTCTACCCGAACTCATCAAAATAAAAGACTCAAACTAAAGATATTACAATAAAATACACAAATGAATCTTCATGAGCTTGCTCTCTATTCATCATTGTTGATTTTTGTTTGTTTGTTGAACTTCTTCATACCTTGAGCTTGATCAAAACATTTTTAGCTTGTTCAAAAACCTTTGTCATTATCAAAACCATCACACCGGATCTAACAATCTCCCCCTTTTTGAAAATGACAAACATGTTTTGAAGTTGTTGATGCTTGAACCATTTGATAAATTGGTGAGACTCTTGCTCCCCCTCAATAAATGCTTTTGACATTTGAAATCCAATTGAGTTAAGCTTGATTCTTCCCCTATCTTCAACAACTTTGCTCAACCTATATAAAAACAACAAAACAACCTCTTCTCCCTCTTTTGGCATTATCAAAAAGTAATATAACCTTTTCTACCTTTATATGAAATAATAAGCCAAAAATAGAGAATATAACATACATCTCTTCACAACATTGATACCAATTAATCAATGATACCAAATGTAACTAATTGTCATTATACTTTGAGATGTGATACCAATTGGAAAGAAATATAACAATGAGATATAATACCAATTGGAACTAAAAAGAATCATAACATCACTTAACAAAGTAAGATATCAATTGTAAAGAAATATCACAGTATCAACAATAGCATGATAATCACATAATGACCACAATGATATCAATTGAAGAAAGTATAACATAATAATACTTGTGAATTTTCAACACCAATGCAAATATCAATTGTAAGAGATTAATAGTAAGTACCAATTGTAAAAGACTAATGATAAGATTAGAAGATACCAAATGTGAATTCAATTGTGAATACTTGCTATCTCTTGTGAGAAATTCACTTGATACCAAATGTGAGCCTTGTAGAAGTAAAGCTTCAACAATACCAATTGTAAGAATTTGTAGGACATTCACTTGAGACTTGAAGATGCAAATGAAAAATAACACTTGTAAGCCCTTTTGCTCTTCAATCATACCTACAAAAAAAAATCATGCTTTGCTTTTTGGTATCCAAATAGTCTTGGATCCATTTTTGTTAGTTAAGGGATTTTCACCCTTCTTAACCCAAACAAAATTTCCTTTAGGTATACCATGCACTTTAATATAACACACATTTGAAGTATGTCCATGAGCGCCATAATAGAAAGATGTTGGTGCATTTGAAAAATCAACCTTAGAAAAATCAACAACATTTCTATGAGACTTACTCTTAGCATTAGTATAACCCAAACCAAACTTGTTTGAATGTTCTCTTTGAAAATTTAACAATGTGTGCAATCTAATATCACCACTTGTGAAACTTGCAAGCTTATTTTTTAAAACATCATTTTCATTTTTAAGCAACTTGCAATCTTCACAATTAACCACAACATTCAATCTACTAGCACAATCACAAGAAGAACTAGCATAAATGAGATCAAGAGTTTCATTTTGAAGATTAAGCTCATCAACTTGTTTTTGAAGTTCTAAAAGCTCTTGTTGATGTTTCAAAATGAGCTTCTTCCTTTCAATGTTTTTCAAAGCTAGTTTCTTAAGATGTTCATGCATTTCTTCATAAGCATTATATAAAATTTCATATTTAGAAGAAATTTCGGATTTAGTATCACTTACATCGCTATCCTCGCTTTGTTCACTTGATTCATCATTTGAACTTTCTTCTTCATCTACTAGAGCTATCAAGTTGAGAGTAGCGATTTCTTCATTATCCGAAGAACTACTTGATGTGCTTTTCTTTTCCTCTTCATCATCCCAAACGATGTATGCCTTCTTATGCTTTGAATTTTTCTTTTCTTTCTCCTTCTTTTTGAGATACTTAGTACACGAGTATTTGAGATGATCGGGTTTTCCGCATTCATGGCAAACTACTCCTTTTTTTGTTGTCTTGGTCTTGTAATGTGGCGAATTCTTCTCTTTACTTTTGTCTTTGTTCAACCTTCCTTTTCTCCTTAGAAGCTTGCTAAACTTTCTTATTAGAAGTTTCATCTCCTCTTCATCAATGTCCGAATCGGAATCTTCACTATCATCGGAACTCTCATCCTTTCTATATGAGCTTTTGGCTTTAAGAGCAATTCCTTTTGTTTCTTTGTTCTCATCCGATTCTTCATGCATATGCAAACGTCCAAGCTCCATTTCATGTTCTTGAAGCTTTCCAAAAAGTGTAGCTAAGTCCATGGTGTCCAAGTCCTTTGATTCAACAATTGAGGTAACCTTAGGTTGCAATTCCCTACTTAGACATCTTAAAACTTTGTTAACAAGTTCACAATTCATGAAAGTCTTTCCAAGAGCAATGAGATGATTAATAATATGAGTAAAACGTTTTTGCATAATACATATAGATTCATTAGGCAACATACGAAACAATTCATATTCATACATCAAAGAATTTAATCTAGCACGCTAACTTCACTAGTGCCTTCATGTGTGACTTGCAAGGTGTCCCACATTTGTTTGACATTATGACATTGGGAGACTCTAAAGAACTCATCATAAGATAGAGTGGAGGTGATGATATTCTTAGCTTTTAAATCATATTGAATTTTCCTTTTATCATCATCGGTCCACTTATCTTTGGCGGTTAGTTGAGATACATCTTCTACTTGAGTTGAGGGAATGTGAGGACCATTCTCAATGGCTTCCCAAATGTTCATGTCTATGGCTTCTATAAAAATTCTCATTCTAAGTTTCCAATAAGCATAACCCTCTCCACCAAACATAGGAGGGCGACTTATCGAAGCACCTTCACCACCAAAGCGATTCGTAGAACCCATTGCAGTTTCCTCAAGGATCTTTACGAAAAAGCTCTATGCTCATGTCTTTCGACCGAGCTCTGATACCAATTGTAAAAACTACAATTGGTGGGATGAAATAACTAAGAAACACGAGGAGAACACCTAGAAGGGGGGTTGAATAGGTGTTAGAGAAACCTTGAAAGATTTTCGAAAGAAACGAATCGAAACAATTAAAACGAATGATTTTTACAAAATGTTGCAGCCCTTTAATTGATTAAGCCTTCAATTAATCGATTAATCCTTTGTAAAAACTTTGAGTTAATAGATTAATCAGATCAGTTAATTGATTAGTGCCTGAAAGCTGACTTTTGGTTAATCGATTAACACCTTCAGTTAATAGATTAATCATTGTTAAAACTGAAAAATCACTTTTCAATTGAAAACGAAAATCAATCAATTAACACATAAGATCAGAGATTAAGCGGAATTGATTAACACCAATATTCTTATTGATTACCTAGATTATGAAAATGATTTTCCCAAAATCAATTTACACAATTAAACACTAATTCATTCAATTATGAAAAATCAATCTTTTTAAGGTTTTCAACCAAGTACAATATGAAATGAAAGAGATAAGGGAATATAGATACTGCACAGTGATTTATCCTGGTTCACTCACAACCACCGCGAGCTACATCCAGTCCCCTCTTCAACCAAGAGAGATTCTTCACTAAAGGAATTAGAGTTCTTAAATTACAAGCAAATGCCTCTCAAGACTCCCTTCTTGATAGCCTCCAAGAAATACCACACTCTTTTCTTGCAACCCTATTGAAATCTAATCTAACCTTCCCTTGCTTGTTGATATCCCCACAACAAGTCTTCCAATTGCTTGTCGATTCCTCACAACAAGACTTCCAATTGCTTGTTAACACAACAAGACTTCCAAGACGATTTTGCTTGATGAACAACCACCAAGTCTTCCTTTGTTGTAGAATGTTTGCCTCCTTGCAATGATTACAACCAAATTTAAAACAATAACAATCCTATGAATCTCTTTCAAGAACTATGAAAATATCAACATATGAGATTTAAAGATTCTTGATCAAAGAATATGAAAACGAAAGCTTTGATCTATGAGAAAGTGAGAGAAAATGGCTTTGATCTTTGTAAAATTGAAATGAAAATGATGTTAGTTAATCACAATGATTAGGAAAATGTTTATATAGAATACCCTAAAGTTAGGAACCTTAAAAACTGATTTTGAGAAGTGAAAAACGTATTTTAAAAAACAGTTTTGCAGGTGTTAATCGATTAACACATGGCCTTAATCGATTAACCACTGTAAGATGTGTATTAATCGATTAACTCAACCCATTAATCGATTAGCCACTGTAAAACACTTCTAAAAACTTGTTTTCTCAAATCTAAACCTTTTCTTTCAAACCTTTAAGCCACCTATTGATTTTAGGTTAAGTGAATACTCAAATTATAATATAATCATGCACTTGACAGAGATTCACTACCCTCTAATGACTCTACCCAAACTCATCAAAATAAAAGACTCAAACTAAAGATATTACAATAAAATACACAAATGAATCTTCATGAGCTTGCTCTCTATTCATCATTGTTGATTGTTGATTGTTGATTGTTGTTTGTTTGTTGAACTTCTTCATACCTTGAGCTTGATCAAAACATTTGTAGCTTGTTCAAAAACCTTTGTCATTATCAAAACCATCACACCGGATCTAACAGAAACCATCAATATGTAAAAATTAAGTGAGGTAATCGATTACCTTGGGGATATAATCGATTACAATCATTCTGTGAGAAACCTCTAAAATTGAATTAATTAAGGTAATCGATTACCTTTGGAAAAGTAATCGATTACCTTCATTCTTTGAGGAGCCAAATTGTTGTGAAAATGAGGATGTAATCGATTACCATGGAGGGTAATCGATTACCACATGTGTTCTGAAGAAAAAAATAAGTGACTTAAATGAAGCTTCTCAAGGAAGCTTCCCCTCACATCCACACATTTTAAGGCTTCTTGAGGAAACTTTCAATCATAGGCACTCATTCCATTTCCCATGCAAACAAATACAATAAGACTCACTCACTCCCTTCATTCTCATTCCCCATTCTCTCTCCTCCTCTCAAGAGGTTGAGAGCACCATCAACCTCATCACCACCACCTTGCACCACACGACCCACCACACCAAGGTCAAGCTTCATCTCTTTTTCCTCTCCTTCAAAGTGTTGAGAGCACAACTCCATCATCAACACCATTGGCATCATCTTTAAGCTCTCTCTCTCGAGCCCTGTATCATTATCAAGCCCTAATTCCAAGAACATCAAGAACACCCATCATCATCAACTTCATTTCCTCCATCAACATCAAGCTCTAGAACTAAAGAACATTAAGATCAAGCATCATAAGTCATAACTCCATCACCACACCACCATCAACCACACGCCCCTTCCCTTTTCACCATGGCTCATAAGACTTCCTCCCTTTAAGTTCTTAGATCCAAGGTCAACATCCCTAATCACCATTATCAAGCATTCCAAGACAGTGTTATCATCCCCTCCCCATCTATATCACACAACCTCATCATCAACATCAACTTTGAGGTGGCAAGCTAAGGATTAGGAGATTCAAGCACTTAAGGGAATCACAAAGACAAGGAAGAGGAAGCTAGGGCTAGGAAGTTCCCACTCCAAAGGAAAACAAATAGGCTAAGACTTTGGGGTTTGAGGTAAGAGGGTTGTATTACCTTTATTTAGGACCTAATTTCTAGGTTGTTTATAGTAGTGAGCTGGGATTAGAAGAGTTTATATATATATAATGAAACCTTACGGTAGACAATGTGAACAAAAGGAGAACAATAAATGATAAAGAAATAAAATCCATGTTTGTATGTCTATGAATGTATGTGGTATGATGATTGTTTGTGATGTTGGTGATGATCATGGAAATGTTAATAATAAGTTAAGTATTAGGGGAAATGGTAATAAATTAAGTGTGAAAATAAAGAAAATGGAAACCACTTTGGGGTATGTGAATGTATGTCTATATGATTGTGTTGTTATGTTGGAATGATAATATGTGTGAAGTGTATGATGGGTCGGGTTTTGAAATGAATCTATGGTATAGTGAGATAAGGAATAATATAAATTAAGGGATGAATTGGGGTGTTTGTGAATGTGATGAATGTATGAGTAATTAATAATGAGATTAAACACTAAAGAACTTAGGACGATAAAAAGAGAGGTAAACAAGAGTAAGAGCCAAGTTAAGAAAATAAAATGATAGAAGATGATTTAGGGGTTTGTTGGACGAAGATAATTGTGTTTGTGTGTGTATTGTGAATGAATGATTTGTTTGAAAACCATTAAGTGATAACAAGAAAATGATAATACGATAATAATGAAAGGAAAGAGAGAAGAGAGTAACTAATAAAAACTAAAGAAGACTAAAGATGAGTAACAAAGAAAGAAAGAAAGAGAACTAAAAAATTAAAAGAAAGAAAAAGAATAAGTAAGAAAAGAAAGCAAAGACTTAATGATAAAATGAGAAAAGACTTAATGATAAAAAAGAGAAAAAGACTTAATGAGAAAAGGGAGAAAACACTAAATGAGAAAAGTAAGATTATATCGGCAGACGGTCCGTGTGACTCTGTCGAAGCGCAACTCGGACGGCCTATGTGCTCCGAGGGATAAACTAGCGCAACTTGGACGGCCTATGTGCTCCAGGGATAATTAAACGCAACTAGGACAACCCATGTGCTCCGAGGACAGTTAAAACTCAACCTGGACGGCCCATGTGCTTTAGGAATGAGGAAACCTAACCTAGACGGTCCGTGTAACTCTGGGAATAAATAAAGAAGAATAATAAAAGAGAATTAAAAAGAGAAAACACAACCTGGACGACCCATGTGCTCCAGGGATAAGAAAAACACAACTCAGACGACCCATGTGCTCCGAGGGTAATTAAACTCAACCTGGACGGCCCATGTGCTTCAGGGATGAGAAAGGAAAGATAGAAAAGTAAAGTAAGACTAAAAGAAAGAGAAAAGAAAGAAAACAAGTATGTGAATGAGATAACATGAGAAGAGAAATTAGAATGAAAAGAAATGTAAGAATATGAGAAAAAGTAAAGAGAATTAAATGTTGGAATCTAAATAAGAAAAGTAAAAGAGTTAAAAGAGAAGTAAATGAGATTGAATGTATGAAATAGAGTACGCTTGTTGTTTGCTAATAATAATGTTAGACTTAGCTTATTACTATGACTTCTTAGAAGTTATTTTCTAAGTTATGTGTAATGTTACCCTTCTTGCTATTTTTATTACAGGTACATAAGGAGCTTACACGAGTTATGACCGAGCGAGAGTACACTCCACATCATGGAGTGTAATTAGTTAGTTGGGTGACCATATGTTGGTCCAGGGTTTATTTTGGGAATCATGTTGTATATATTTACTTTATCTTTTGGGAGTTGAATAACTCAGCTCCAAGAACTGGTTTATATTTTTGGAAATGATGTAATGAATGAACTAGATTATATTTTGGCCATGTTAGCCTACTGTTGTTTATATGAAAGTTTTTATACAGGTTTTTCAGGAAAAGTATATTTTGGGAATGTCCCTAAAACAAAGGAAATTTCATCCAATTTTACGGAGATTTTCATATATAATATAATTAACTAAGAGTTTTAAAAAGGAATTTTTAAGTCAATAAATCTAATTGGGGTAATTAGAGTATTAATTAAGATAGGGTGTTACACCTAGTATGTTATAATCTTAATTTTCCATTTATCATAATTCATTCCTTGATTTATATTGTAATTCCTATTAAAAAGGAAATCACTCTTAGTATTTGAGACAGAGAATATCACGTAACATTCTATTAGCTTGCTTTCTCTCACTCTCTCAATCTTCCTCCTTTACTAATTATATATTATTGAGTTAATTAGTTTTATAACACTTAGAAATTTCACTTACATTATAAAGAAAGTTGCATGTATCATAAATTTTTACTTTATTTATTAACGATGGGTTACCACATATGTTACATTTCATTTTGTTGTAATATAGGCTAATTTTGTAAGTGTATATATATTATTTTTCCCTTTATAATGTCACCTAACTATATTTATTTCATTCGGTTCGAATTCGGTTCGAATTCTTGAAGTAGGTTAGTTCATAGTTCATACACTTTGTCCTTATTGAATTGAAACTCTTTGCATAAGAATAATGGTGATAGCAACGCCATTTCCAAACATATCAAGGGTTAGATTTCTTGAGCAGCATTTTATTTCATTGGGAGTATTTTATTAGATAATTTGCCCAAATTATAGGTTGTTCAACTAGCTCTCAAAATTAATTATAGATCATTATCAGAAAAATGTTGTTAGATGTTTCGGATAGAATAATTATTTTTGGGCTTCATTCCATTAAAGAAAGAATAAACAAAATTAAGAGAAGACCCAAGAAAGTGCAGACCCAAAGTCTAGAAGGAAGACCTTCCACATGACCAGATCAGGATGAGAAAGGCGTCCCTCCCCCAGAGCGTCCCCTCCAGGCAGCAAAAGTAAAGGAACGTGAAGTCCCAATCAAGGAGAGTCTTCTCCAACAAGCTTTTACACTCTTGGGCCCAACGCTTAATCAAAGAAGTCACTCAACATGCCATTAGTGGAAATTGTGTTATTCCAATCAACAACAAAAGTGGAATTACTTGTACTCCTTGCTGAAGGCAACAGTAAAAGGAAGTAACCAGTGGACAAGCAGGAAAACGTTATAGTAACCACCAGTCCAAGATGAGGAAGAACGTAGAAGCGTCCTCAGATCAGAGCGTCCTCAACCCACAACATCCCTCTGAAGCTGAACAAAGTCCTGAAAAATCACCCCTCCTTGGGCCCAACGCTCAATAAGCCATGTCAATCAGAATGCTATAAATGAGAAAGATGCCATTTCGCTCAAGTGGCAAATGTAGTATGCTGAGGGAAGAAGATGCCATTCCACTCAAGAGGAAAAAGACACAGTTCATCTTCCCTACCAAGGCTGAAGGAAGCAACGACCAGTAGGCAATGAAGGGAGTATCACAATACCCATCAGACAAGGAGAAGGCCAAACTTGAAGGCCAAGACACAAGACCTCTATATAAGGATCACGACTCATAACTAAAGGCAAGCCAACATAAGCCAACAGAGGCCAACACAAGCTAAAGCCAGTAAACACAAATCCACTATACTCAGAGAATCACAACGACACAACCAGAGAGAGATCTTAGAGAGTCTTGAGGGAGACAAACTGAGAGCGTCCTACGAATCTTATCATTTTTCACTGTATCTCCTGATAGTTACGCCCTCTTGCTCTCTTGTATTTTCTCTCCCGATAAAAGTAATAAAATGAGGCCTTGATTTCACTAAGTCTACGAACCCATCTCTTTTGTTTTGCATTCCTGTAATTTTCTTTGCAAAATATAAAATCTTGGCAGAAACAATTGGCACCGTTGCTGGGGAAATCATGGCTTCAAATCTGAAAGGAGATACACCAGGAGATGCTTGGAGGGTGATTCTTGATGGCACAAGGATGACCACTGGAGGAACTTCCGAGGCACCAGTATCACACATCACTGATTTGAGAAGAGCTTCACAGATATCAACCTCAACAGTCTCCAACCCAAGAAGCGTTGCAGCAAGGAGGTTGTCTTTCAGCCACAAAAAGCGTCCTTCCCAAAAAGCGTCCACTTTCGCTTTTACTCAACTTTCCAAAAAGCATGAAGCAATTAGAGGGGTGAAAGTACGTTCTCACTGAAGAAAGTGTCCCTTTACAGAAAGTAAAAACTCAGCAGCAAAGGAGCGCCTAGGAAGTTCACATAGCCGCTACCAGTTATCTATGTTATAAGATAAGTACATACAACTCTCAACTTAGTCCAATTTACTATCATGCCTATTATTTATATGTTGGTATGCCTTTGCATGAATTTGATTATGATTGATATATATGTCATGATGCAAGAAAATATGTACTATATCAGTTACCGTGTATGCAGTTAAAAAATAAAAAAATAATAATAATAAAATAAAATAAAAAATATAGTTACAGTATACATATGCTCATTATGTTGCTAGTTTTTGTTTGCATCCATGTCTAAATATGGCTTTGGTAGGATCACTTTCTTATGATATCATGTTCTGCCTAGCTAGTTTCATGTCTAACATTATCCTGATGACAATGATTTATTGTTACCTTGACTGGATGACATGAAGTGATATGGAGATGATTTGAACTCTATGTTTGTCATGACAAGGAATTCTATATATGTATTTGATTATGTAATGTACTATGCGTGCAGTTAAAAAAAATAGTTACAATACCTGCTTTTTTATGCATCCATGACAACTTTGGTTTGATAGCTCTAATATGATATCATGATTTAATTTACAGCATTATAGTGATATGATTACCTTGTCCCAAATAACATCATTATCTATACATTGATATGGATGGTCTAATATGCATACCTGTATGTTATAGTATGACTTGGCTTTCGTATGTCTACATTCACGAATGTTGTTGCTCTCATATGTAAAAAAAATTAAAAAAATTAATAAAATAAAATAAATAAAATATTTTGATCAAAAAAACAATGATTAGATGACTCTGTACATATGAATGTTTGATGTGTATGCTATAGAACTAAAATTAGTCTATCATGATAGTTATTGCTGTCATAATCTTGCTAACTGTTTTCTGCTCAACCATTGCATGATTTGAATAAACTATTTTTTCATGATTCCAACATGCCAACACAGTGTCTCATGTTATAAGATGCATAGATGCTTAGAGAGCGTGCTTTTGAAAAATGTTATATGAAAACAAGATCTTGGCAATTTTATATAATGACGCATGATTGATTTTGTATATAATTTATTGGAGAAAACTAACAAAACGAGCATGCGTAACATGAAAATATCCGAAGAATGAAATTTGTTTATGTAGGAACAAGATGTGACCTCTTTTTAAGATTTGAGAAGTCCTTGGTATGCTCTTAGGCCAAGATTTACCATGTTTTATAAAGACGCTCAATGTCATGGGATGATCGATTCCTCCACCGTGAACAACAAACTCTCGATCTATCCAAAATAGAAAAGTGTTCTCGCCCAGTGAGAAGGCAATCAAAAGCGAGGAGTCAGAAAGCAAATAATGAAACAAAAGCAAAGTTTAAAGAGAAATAAACACAAACAGAAAGATCAGTGCCAATCAAGTAAGGGAAATCAAGCAAAGAGAAAAGATGAAACCATACTAGAAGACGACGCCCTGCCCGGAATCATCTGTCTAAAGGCGTCCTCAGTTCAGCCCCAAGGGTGACACCCTGACCAGAATCAGAAATCTGAATCAGCAAACTAAGGGCGTCCTTAGTTCAGTCCAAGGACGACGCCCTGCCCGGAATCAATAGTCTAAAGGCGCCCTCAGTTCCAAGGGTGACACCCTGTCCAAAATCAGCAGTCTAAAGGCATCCTCAGTTTAGTCCCAAGGGTGACTACTTGCCCACTGTCATGCGGTTTGAAGGAGTTCCCACAGTTCAGTCTCAAAGGGAAGAAAGGGAGAAGAAAGTCCAAGAGCGACTTCTTAAGGCGCACCATTGTCAAAGGCGTAGCTGGAAATAGGGATAGAATACGCAGCGGAAAATAAAAACGAAATCCCCTATTTCCAGAACAGGATCCATGCGAGAGAGCATGATTTTGTTGGAAACCAACAAGCGGGCTAAGCAAATACTAGAGGGGGGTGAATAGTATTTTGAAGCACTAATACCAAATATTTCGATTGATAATTGAAGAATGGAGCTAAGACTGAATTTTCTGGAATCAGACACAAAAGACTCGAGTCTTTTGTGAAATACTCGAGTTTTTCAGTGATGAACAACTCGAGTCTTTTCTGAAATACTCGAGTTTTTCCTATCAGATAGCAGAAAAACCAGAAACGAAAATTCAGCAATTTAACTCAAATCAATTCAATAATAAACATGAACTTATCCAACAGAATAGCAAGCAATCTAAATAACTTTTAAACACAAAGATTCCTTGAACTTGCTACCTAATTGTATAAATCCTAATTGATTGAAATGACTTAAGTCTATTGAGCTAGAAAGTAGATTAAAAGCAATAAACCAACACTCAAGCAATTTTATCCTGGTTCACTCCAACAATGAGCTACATCCAGTCCTCCTAATCACTTAGGAGTTTCTACTAATAATCAAATTGTTAGAAATTACAAAGGATTGCTTGAGAATGGCCTCACTCAACCTAACCCTTTCAAGAGAGTACCAAACTCTTGATTTCTACCCCAATTTGATTCCGGTGATTGAAGAACTCTTCACAAAGCTTCCTTGAACTCCCTTCAAGAAACTCCACCGGGCTAGGAACCTCCTAGTCTTGTGCTTGAGAACCTCTCAAGACTTCCAACACCCTAAGCCACTTAGGGTTTGCTTGGGAACAATCCAAGACTTTGAATAATCAAGCTTTTTGTATGTGTATTACTAATCTCACAATGGATTAGCACAAATAAGCACAGCTCAATGTAAGAATTGAGGCCTAAAACTCAACTTGGAATAAAATGACAATATGAGTGAGAAGTTGAGCTTTTTGGGAATTAACACTTGAGAAGAGGAAATTAAGAAAGCTTGAATCAATAATGTGTTGTTGTCTTGTTTGTTCTTGCACAAATTCAAAGAGCAATTTTACAATAAGGTTCTGAATTCTCTCTTGGGGTTGGATGAGACTCAAATGCCCTCAATTGGGTTTTTGAGTCTCTTCAACGTTCATTTTTGCTGACTGGACAAAAATACTCGAGTCTTTTGGTAAATACTCGAGTCTTTTTGGTCGGTCACGAGTGAATTGGTGCACGAACCAGACTAACGGTCATATTTGCTGACCTGGCACAAATACTCGAGTTTTTCTATAAATACTCGAGTATATACTCGAGTCTTTATCAAAATACTCGAGTATTTTGATCAGATATGGGAAAAATTATTTTTCAATTTTATTTTTCCTCTCAAGTATTAATTTTTGGTCAATCTCAACTTAATAAACATATAAAAATTTATTCCTAGAAGAAACTAACTATTTCTACCCACTCTCAACCACTCTCAACATAAATTAGAAATTTACAATTAATATTTGATTGAGAATGATGTGGCACTTGTCTTCTTTTCTTGACTTCTTGTTGATGTTGATGTTGCAATATCTTCAAGGCATGATTTGTTAATTATTTTGTCATCATCAAAACATAATCCACCTAATTAGGAGCATTGAATTCACAATCTCCCCCTTTTTGGTGATGACAAAATAATTAACACTTGTACCATTTGTTGAGCTTGAATCCACTTGAAAATGCAACTCCCCCTCACTATATGATACTTTTCACCTATCTAAAAATTCAGCTTGTGCAAGATGTTATGACAATTTAATTTTAGCACCAAGCCTATGGTATTAGAGTATTTAACAATTATCAGAGTATATACCATAATTAGAGAATTTTAGGTGCAACAATATCAAGACAAGTGTATAATATCTCTCCCCCTTTTTGTCATACGCCAAAAAGATGTAACAATTTAGGAAAAAGATCAAGGGAGGAGAGGTGCATAATCGGAAAACCCCATAACCAACTATGCAAATAAAACGGAGATATAATAACGATAAAGAGCTCCCCCTGAAGCTTTGCACAAACATCATAATGAAGACCAAATTCATTAACATAAAAACATCATAAAAGGTCCAAATCAAAGGTGCAATAATAAACCCAAAGTCTCAAAACACCAAGTTCTCAAAATACAGAAAATGTAACAAAGACCAACATGATAAAAACAGAATGAAAACTAAGATAAAATCCAAAGGTCAACATCATCAAAACATCGAAGGAGCTGGAGCATCTGGAGGAGAATAAAACCGAGAGAAGAGTTTAGAGGATGAAAAACTAGTAAGATTTGACAAAACTTTGAGGAAAATCTGAGTTTTGAGGAGAGAGATATGAGAAAACCGAGAGAGAAGAGGGTCGCAAAAAAAATCGAGTCTGAGAGTATATATAAACAGTTCAATGCATAATAGTTGAGTCTGAGAGTATATATAAATACTCGAGTTGTTCTTTAGAGTAAGACTAATATGGTGATTTTCCAAAAATGACACACAATGCAATTAGCCTATATTAGCTTCATCTAAAATACCAAGTTCTCTCCTAATATGATAAAAGGTGTCCCTTGGTAGAGGTTTTGTAAAAATGTCGGCTAATTGATTTGTGGTACTAACAAATTCAATTGTGCAATCACCCTTTTGTACATGATCTCTTAAAAAATGATGTCTTATTTCAATGTGTTTAGTTCTTGAGTGATACACCGGATTCTTAGTCAAATTGATTGCACTCGTGTTATCGCATCTAATCGGAATATTTTCAAGTTTCAAACCAAAATCCGATAATTGTTGTTTCATCCATAACAGTTGAGCACAACAATTACCGGCTGCGATATATTCCGCTTCGGCGGTAGAAAGAGCGACACAAGTTTGCTTTTTAGAAAACCATGACACCAATGAACTTCCCAAGAAATGGCAAGTACCACTGGTGCTTTTGCGATCAAGCTTGCATCCGGCGAAGTCGGAATCCTAGTAACCCACTAGACTAAGATTGGCATCAGCAGGATACCATAAACCAGTGTTAATTGTTCCTTTTAGATACTTAAATATATGTTTAACTGCGGATAGGTGAGATTCTTTAGGATTAGCTTGAAATCTAGCACACATGCATACACTAAACATAATATCCGGTCTAGATGCAGTGAGATATAGGAGACTACCTATCATACCCCTATACTTACTAACATCAACCGGTGTACCTTGTTCATCCTTGTCTAGGTAGCATGATGTGCTCATTGGAGTGTAGGCTTCCTTGCACTTGTCCAATCCGAATTTTTCAAGGAGTTCTTTGCAATATTTCCCCTGATGCACAAATATCCCCTTCTTGACTTGCTTTATTTGTAAGCCTACGAAGAACTTGAGTTCTCCCATCGTTGACATTTCAAATTTCTTTTTCATCAAATTTGAAAACTTTCTACAAAGAGACACGTTAGTAGCACCGAAAATGATATCATCAACATAGATTTGTACTAACAAAATGTCATCCTTGGTTTTATAAATAAATAATGTATTATCAACCTTCCCTCTTTGAAACTTGTTTTCTAATAGAAAGGAACTCAATCGATCATACCAAGCTCTAGGAGCTTGTTTCAATCCATAGAGTGCCTTTTTCAATTTATAAACATGGTTTGGAAATTCACTATTTTCAAAACTGGGGGGTTGTTTGACATACACTTCTTCATTTATAAACCCATTCAAGAAAGCACTTTTAACATCCATTTGATATAAAGTGAATTTCATGATTGAAGCATAAGCAAGTAAAATTCGGATTGCTTCAAGACGTGCAACCGGAGCAAAGGTCTCATCATAATCGATACCTTCCTCTTGGTTGTACCCTTGAGCTACTAGTCTAGCTTTGTTTCTTATAATCAACCCGGATTCATCAAGTTTGTTTCTATAAATCCATTTAGTACCAATTATGGTATGATCATCGGGTTTAGGGACTAGATCCCAAACTTCATTTCTTTCAAATTGGTTTAATTCTTCTTGCATAGCAAGAACCCAATGATCATCCTCAATGGCCTTTTTAATTGAATCGGGTTCAATTTGAGAAACAAATGAGACATAGTGGCAAATGTTTTGAATAGACCTACGAGTAAGTACTCCCTTTGACATATCTCCTATGACTTTGTCTATAGGATGAGCCTTGACCGATTTCCAAGTTGGAGGAAGTTCTTCCCTTACTTCTCCTTCATCAACTTTTGAATTCTCTCTCTCTTTTTCTTCTTTTGAAAAGACAATGCCATCGTCACTAGCATCACATAAAACACTATCTTCTTTTGAAGACTCATTAAAAACCACATGAATTGATTCCTCAATAGTTAAAGTTCTTTTATTGAAAATTCTATAAGCTTTACTATGAGAAGAATAGCCTAAAAATATGCCTTCATCGGATTTGGAATCAAACTTGCCAATGTGTTCTTTTCCATTATTTAAAACAAAAACTTGGCATCCGAAGACATGAAAATGAGATATATTTGGCTTTCTTCCCTTGTAAAGTTCATAGGGGGTTTTATCCAAAGAGGGCCTTATCAAAATACGATTTAAAACATAACAAGCCGTATTGACGGCATCGGCCCAAAAATATTGAGGTACTCTAGAATCATTTAGCATGGTTCTAGCAAGTTCCTCTAGCACCCTATTTTTCCGCTCTACCACTCCGTTTTGTTCCGGAGTTCTTGGTGCGGAGAATTGGTGCTCAATACCATTTTTAGCACAAAATCTATCAAATTTGTGGTTTTCGAATTCACCACCATGATCGGTACGAATAATAATTACTTTTTGATTTACTTGGTTTTGCAAAAGTTTGACATGATGTTTAAAAGATTTGTAGGTCTCACTCTTAGTAGTTAAAAATAAAGTCCAAGTAAACCTAGAGAAGTCATCAACAATCACCAATGCATAATAGTTGCCACCAAAGCTTTTTATTTGTGATGGTCCAAACAAGTCCATATGAAGCATTTCTAATGGCCTTGATGTGGACATAACCATTTTTGATCCAAAGGTGTTTTTAGTTTGTTTATATTTCTTGCAAGGGGAACAAACACCTTCAATAGAAAAATTTAGCTTTGGTAAACCAACTACTAGATCTTTAGATTGTATTTTCTTCAATTGGTTTACATTAATATGAGCGGTCCTACGATG
This sequence comes from Crotalaria pallida, assembly GCA_037953625.1. Classification (NCBI taxonomy): domain Eukaryota; kingdom Viridiplantae; phylum Streptophyta; class Magnoliopsida; order Fabales; family Fabaceae; genus Crotalaria; species Crotalaria pallida. Next base: position 98,928,303 of record CM075655.1, read on the forward strand.
CCATAACCAAGTGTCATTTTCTTTGCTCACTAAACAAGTAGAGACCAAAGAAGTGACTTTGTTCAAATCAACTAAGTAAGTATTATTTGACCTTCTACCAACAAATTTGATTGATTCATCTTTGTCACTTTTAATGAGGCAATGGGTAGAGGTAAAAACTACATGATTACCAACATCACATAATTGGCTTATGCTCAAGAGATTATGTTCTAATCCTTGAACATAGAGCACATTATCAATAATCAAGTTTGAAGAGTTTCCGATTTTACCAATACCAAGGATTTTGCCTTTGTTGTTGTCCCCATAAGTGACATAACCCTTTTCCTTTGGAGTAAGCTCAATGAAGTGCCGCTTATCTCCCGTCATGTGCTTCGAACATCCACTATCAAGATACCACAATTGTTTTCCCGTTCGAAGACACACCTACAAAATGAAATCACTTTTTCACTTTGGGTACCCAAACAATGTTGGGTCCCTTAGGGTTAGTGTTGGGACTTTCTCCCTTCTTAATCCACATATAAGTGCCCTTTTTCATTTCAAACTTCTTAATGTGGCACTCAATGTTGATATGTCCAACTTTTCCACAATAAGTACAAGTTGGTCTCTTTGATGAATTTTTCTTAGAAAATGTTCCAACCACCTTGTACTTTTTGTTCGTTTTATGAACATATCCTAAACCGGTTTTGTTGTGATTATGTCTTTGAGAGTTCAACAACCGGTTGAGGTTTCTATCACTATGTGAGATTGTGAGTTTGTTTTTCAACTCTTTCACTTCTTTTTCAAGTTCATCACATCTCTCACATGGAGTGATAATCTCCTCATGATTTGCACAATCACTTTGATGACTAGAATTAATAAGTTCCAAGGATTCATTTTGAAGTTTCAACTCATTTATAGATTTTTGCAATTCATCAATTTCATGTTGAAACTCCAAAATTTTCTTTCCTTTTTCCTTATTAATTTTAGCAAGCCTTTTAAATTGAATTAACATTTCATTGTAGGCTTCTTGCAAATCATCATATGAAATGGAGTTTGAAGAGGAACAAGAAGAACTAGAGGTTACCTCATCATCACTTTCACTCATGCCATGATTAGCTCTTGATGAGGACTCATGATTGTTCTTGGCCATGAGACAAAGGTTTTCATTTTCATCACCGGAGCTACTTGAAGATGATTCATTGCTCTTTTCCGGTGCATCCCAAACAATGTATGCACGCTTTCCTTTGGTCTCTTGGGTCTTCTTGTCATTCTTCTTCAAGAATGTGGCACATTCCATTCTTATGTGACCAACCCCACCACATTCATGACACTTAACTCCATCATTGGTACTCTTTTCTCTTTGTTTGGAGTCTTTGGTTCTCTTGAAATTGGATGAAGATCCACCTTTCTTCCCTTTGAAAAATTTGTTGAATCTTTTCACAAACATTCCAAATTCTTCTTGATTTGGTTCACCATCGGAATCTCCACTTGTAGAGCATTCTTCAACTTCTTTTGTAGCTTTGGTTGAAGCTTTGAGTGCTATGCTCTTTTTCTTTTTGTCTGATTCCTCATGCATCCCAAGTCTTGTAAGCTCCATCTCATGCTCTTGGAGTTTGCCAAACAAAGTGGCTAAGTCCATGCTATTTATGTCTCTAGATTCCTTGATGGCGGTTACCTTGGGTTGCCAACTCCTATCAAGACATCTTAGAATTTTGTTAGTAGTTTCACCATTGCGAAATACTTTTCCCATGGAAATCAAATGATTAACTATGTGAGAGAATCGCTTTTGCACGTCACTAATGGTTTCATTTGGCAACATGTGGAGCAATTCATATTCGTGTGTTAGAGAATTCAATCTTGCATCTCTAACCTCACTTGTTCCCTCATGTGTGACTTGCAAAGTATCCCACATTTCTTTTGCCGATTTACATTGGGAAACTCTATAAAATTCATCATGGGATAGAGCCGAAAAGATGATGTTTTTAGCTTTTAAATCAAATGAGACTTTTCTCTTTTCATCATCATTCCAACTACTCCTTGGAATTTCAACAATTTCATCATTTATTTTCTTTTTGGGAATGAAAGGACCATTTTCAATTGCATCCCAAATATCCATATCAATTGCTTCAATAAAAACTTTCATGCGAGTTTTCCAATAAACATATCCTTCACCATTAAATAGTGGAGGACGGTTTATTGAAGCTCCTTCTCCACCAAAGTTATTGCTAGAGCCCATTAAGTTTCCAAAGGATCTTTTTCGAAAAAGTTGTTACACTCGATCTTTCGACCGAGCTTTGATACCACTTGTTGGAAACCAACAAGCGGGCTAAGCAAATACTAGAGGGGGGTGAATAGTATTTTGAAGCACTAATACCAAATATTTCGATTGATAATTGAAGAATGGAGCTAAGACTGAATTTTCTGGAATCAGACACAAAAGACTCGAGTCTTTTGTGAAATACTCGAGTTTTTCAGTGATGAACAACTCGAGTCTTTTCTGAAATACTCGAGTTTTTCCTATCAGATAGCAGAAAAACCAGAAACGAAAATTCAGCAATTTAACTCAAATCAATTCAATAATAAACAGGAACTTATCCAACAGAATAGCAAGCAATCTAAATAACTTTTAAACACAAAGATTCCTTGAACTTGCTACCTAATTGTATAAATCCTAATTGATTGAAATGACTTAAGTCTATTGAGCTAGAAAGTAGATTAAAAGCAATAAACCAACACTCAAGCAATTTTATCCTGGTTCACTCCAACAATGAGCTACATCCAGTCCTCCTAATCACTTAGGAGTTTCTACTAATAATCAAATTGTTAGAAATTACAAAGGATTGCTTGAGAATGGCCTCACTCAACCTAACCCTTTCAAGATTGTACCAAACTCTTGATTTCTACCCCAATTTGATTCCGGTGATTGAAGAACTCTTCACAAAGCTTCCTTGAACTCCCTTCAAGAAACTCCACCGGGCTAGGAACCTCCTAATCTTGTGCTTGAGAACCTCTCAAGACTTCCAACACCCTAAGCCACTTAGGGTTTGCTTGGGAACAATCCAAGACTTTGAATAATCAAGCTTTTTGTATGTGTATTACTAATCTCACAATGGATTAGCACAAATAAGCACAGCTCAATGTAAGAATTGAGGCCTAAAACTCAACTTGGAATAAAATGACAATATGAGTGAGAAGTTGAGCTTTTTGGGAATTAACACTTGAGAAGAGGAAATTAAGAAAGCTTGAATCAATAATGTGTTGTTGTCTTGTTTGTTCTTGCACAAATTCAAAGAGCAATTTTACAATAAGGTTCTGAATTCTCTCTTGGGGTTGGATGAGACTCAAATGCCCTCAATTGGGTTTTTGAGTCTCTCCAACGTTCATTTTTGCTGACTGGACAAAAATACTCGAGTCTTTTGGTAAATACTCGAGTCTTTTTGGTCGGTCACGAGTGAATTGGTGCACGAACCAGACTAACGGTCATATTTGCTGACCTGGCACAAATACTCGAGTTTTTCTATAAATACTCGAGTATATACTCGAGTCTTTATCAAAATACTCGAGTATTTTGATCAGATATGGGAAAAATTATTTTTCAATTTTATTTTTCCTCTCAAGTATTAATTTTTGGTCAATCTCAACTTAATAAACATATAAAAATTTATTCCTAGAAGAGACTAACTATTTCTACCCACTCTCAACCACTCTCAACATAAATTAGAAATTTACAATTAATATTTGATTGAGAATGATTGGGCACTTGTCTTCTTTTCTTGACTTCTTGTTGATGTTGATGTTGCAATATCTTCAAGGCATGATTTGTTAATTATTTTGTCATCATCAAAACATAATCCACCTAATTAGGAGCATTGAATTCACAGATTCGAGATAGAAAAATGTTTACCTCTTGATGCGAAGAGGAGAACGGCGCTGGTCAGATCGTCCACGAACAATTCACGTCAATCACGAGCGCAACAAGGTAGTCGCACCTCTATCGGTATCCACACGAACAGATTTCCAATTGGAGTCACGTCTCTCTTCTCAGTGCTAGCGGAGAAGAGAGAGATTCAGTTTATCACTCACTCTCTGATATGGACGGCTAGGGTTTCCGTTCTGTGTCTCACACGTACCAAAACCCTAAGGCTAATACTATTATTTATAATAGTATTAGACTAGCGGGCTGGGCTTGGCAGCACATATCAGAATGCGTCGCACGATCATACTGTGCATCGCACGAACGTAAATTTTATAAAAAAAATACTACTGTTGTATTTTTTTATCAAATGTGATATCTCCATCTATCTGTTCTTAGTGTGTGACCCTATAGGTTCCTATAACGTTGGCAGTAAAGTTAAAATCTCATTTTAAGTTTACAAGCAATGAGCGGTATCTAGCAACACGTCATTGCTACCCAAGTGACAGGAATGTATGTGATCTGACATAACCTTAGTGTGACCAATGATCATGTGTAAATTTAATCCCTTTGTCCAAATATCTTAGTTACACTCATGGCATGAAACGTGTCACCCATGTATAGTGTAACCTATGGTTTCTTGATCCTTGAGTAGACGCGTCTAAACAAGTCTCGTCAATATCTCATATTGACTGTCTCGAGTATGGCCATACATTTCACCGTCTCACTCAATCAAGGGGCCCAGAGATATAATTCCTATTGACAAGGAAGGACAAATCACATCTACGTCACTCACATCCCTCTACATGATTTGTCATATACCCGACTACAACCGTTATGATCACCTGGTTAAAGATGACGTTTGATTGCGTGAAAGCACATAATTCCTCATGTTGGGAACCGTAGCGACTTCAGGTCGAAGGACAATGTACACCATTGTCACTATGAGAATCGCTTATGACACTCACTTAATAACCCATGTAGCATTCTCATGGCGGGTCAATCCAGTAAACAATTGTCCCAATGTGTACTTACGTGAAGACTTGATATCCCATATCCATGACCGGTGAGATACAGTCATCAGTCTGCCACATACTAGTGTCGATGTATTATAGTTGTCCTTATTAACTATTATACTCGACTAGGGAATCTTTAAGGATAATTATCAATCAATAAGATCTCACTATCAAGTCATGTACTTGATATTCTTATGACATTGAACTTATAATCCTAAGGACTTTATTACATCTATTTTAATTAAACAATTAAAGCATAAATATAATAAATGAAATGCTTCATTATTATTAATAGTAATAATCCATAAACATGAAATAAGTACAAGTAAAAGAGAAAATACGATTGCCACTAGGGCACTCTCCAACAGTACCATGTTCAGATTCAACAGTATCAGTGAGCCAAAGGCGCACCCTCGTCAAAAGCGCCCCCCGTTCAGTGTTCATATTCAATAGAATCATTCAACCGAAGGCGCACCCTCGTCAAAAGCGCCCCCTGTTCAGTGTTCAGATTCAATAGAATCAGTCAACCAAAGGCGCACCCTCGTCAAAAGCGCCCCCCGTTCAGTGTTCATATTCAACAGAATCAGTCAACCGAAGGCGGACCCTCGTCAAAAGCGCCCCCTGTTCAATGTTCAGATTCAATAGAATCAGTCAACCAAAGGTGCACCCTCGTCAAAAGCGCCCCCCGTTCAGTGTTCATATTCAACAGAATCAGCCAACCGAATGCGTAGCCTCGTCAAAAGTGCCCCCTGTTTAGTGTTCAGATTCAATAGACTCTATCACCCGAAGGGGCGCCCTCGTCGAAAGCGCCCCCTGTTCAACTTCAAATACACTGTTCAGTTCCAACCCAATCGACTAACTAAAGGCGCACCCGTTCATAAGGTGCACCCCTGTAGAAGGCGCATTGAAAAAAAAAAGAGCGTGTTGAATCTAGAAATTCTAGAGGAAATGCAAACAAAAGGCTGAGAGCAAAGTTATAGCAGAAGTTGAAATCAAAAACTGACAATGAATTCAAACCAAAAAGACAAAGGCAACTTCAGATCAAAAGCGTGCCAGAGATGACAAGCTAGAAAGTTAAAGCAAAATGAATGCAGAAATCTGAGCGTAACAGCAAAACAAGATGCAGAGCTCATACTTCCTCATACAATGAAGAAAACACATAGTGATCAAATGCAATAGCAAGCACATGCACAAAAGCGAACATAAATTGTTGGAAAACTACACTCGGTGGTTGAAACAAATAGAAACACTAGGAGAACACCTAGAAGGGGGGTTGAATAGGTGTTATAGAAACTTTGAAAGATTTTCGCAAGAAACAAATCTAAACGATTAAAACCAATGAAAATCAATCAATTAACAAATATTATATCAGAGATTAAGCGGAAACAATCAACACCAATATTCTTATTGATTAACCTAGTTATGAAAATGATTTTCCCCAAATTAATTTGAACAATAAAGATTCAATTTAATCAATTATGAAAAAATCACTTTTTCTAGGTTTTCAACCAAGAACACAATTAATAACAAGAATTGTAAAGAGTAAGAGTTTAGAGATACGACACAGTGATTTATCCTGGTTCACTTTCATCCACTTGAAAGCTACTCCAGTCCCCTCTTCAACCAAGAGAGATTCTTCACTATGAGGAATTAGAGTTTCTCAAATTACAAGTAAGTGCCTCACAAGACTCCTTCTTGCTAGCCTACAAGAGATACCACACCCTTGCCTTGTAATCCTATTGATATCTAATCTAACCTCTTCTCTTGCTTGCCGATTCCCACAACAAGACTTCCAATGCTTGCTTCACTCACAAGACTTCCAAATGCTTGCTTCACTCACAAGACTTCCAAGTGCTTGTTCTTCAACAAGGCTTCCAAGTGCTTGATGAAATGCCTCACCAAGGCTTCCAATGAAACTTGCTTGATTCACAAAATCAAGGCTTCCAATGTTGTAGAATGTTTGCCTCTTGCAATGATTACAACCCAAATGAAAAACAATAACAATCCTATGAATCTCTTTCAAAAGCTATGAAATATCAACATGAGAGATTCAAGGTTCTTGATCAAAGAATGTAAAAATGAAAGCTTTGATCTTGAGAGAGTGAGAGAGAATAGTGTGGCTTTGATTCTTTGTAAAATTGTGTATCAAAATGATTCTAGTTGATTGAAATGATTAGGAAAAGGTTTATATAGAATACCCAAAAGTTGGAGCAACTTAGAATAGCTTTTGAGAAGTGAAAAACGTATTTAAAATAGTTACAGACCCTGTTTACTCGAGTAAAAAAAGTGTTAATCGAGTAAGCCGCAAGCTTGATAAATTTTACTCGAGTGAAATATGTGTTACTCGAGTAATCAGCATAAAAATCACTAAAAACTTGTTTTCTCAAAAACTAAACCTTTTCTTTCAAACCTTTAAGCCACCTATTGATTTTAGACAAAGTGAATACTCAAAATATGATATAATCATGCAATCAAAAGAGATTCACTACCCTCTAATAAACTCTACCCAAACTCATAAACTAAAAGACTTGTGAGGCTAAAGATAAAACAATAAACATAAACTACCAAACTAAGTCTTCATGAGCTTGCTCTCTCTTCATCACTTGATGTTTGTTGTTGTTTGTTGAGCTTGAACTTGATCAACACACTTGAAGCTTGTTCAAAACCTTTTGGCATTTATCAAAACATTCTTCATGGATCTTACAATCTCCCCCTTTTTGAAAATGACAAACATGTTTTGAAATTATGAAGTTCATTGAAGTTGTTGATGCTTGAACCATTTGATCACTTGGTGAGACTCTTGCTCCCCCTCAATTAATGCTTTTGACATTTGAAATCCAATTGAGTAAGCTTGACTCTCCCCCTATCTCCAACGACTTTGCTCAACCTACATAAAAACAACAAAACAACCTTTCTCCAAACATACCATTTCATTTCTCAAAAAAAAAATAATCAAAACATAATATTTCTCCCCTTTTTCAAATCTTTCAAATCTCCCATTTTTCAAAACATCATATTTCTCCCCCTTTGGCATTATCAAAAAGAAATATATACCAAATGTTACCAATTTGTAGGATTTTCTCCTTGATACCAATTGAAGAAGATCAATAATGTCAATTGTATCAAATGTGTATAGACCTTCATTTGCTTCTTCAATCATACCTACAAAAACAATCATGCTTTGCTTTTTGGTATCCAAATGGTTTTGGATCCATTTTTGTTAGTGTAGGGACTCTCACCCTTTTTCACCAAACAAAATCTCCTTTAGGTATACCATGCACTTTAATATAACATACATTTAAAGTATGTCCATGAGTACCACAATAGAAACATGTTGGTGCATTTGAAAAATCAACTTTAGAAAAATCAACAACATTTCTATGAGATTTACTCTTAGCATTAGTATAACCCAAACCAAACTTGTTTGAATTTTCTCTTTGAAAATTTAACAATGTTCGCAATCTAATATCACCATTTGAGAAACTTGCAAGCTTATTTTTCAAAATAGCATTTTCATCTTTAAGCAACTTGCAATTCTCACAATCAACCACAATATTCAATCTACTAGCACAATCACAAGAAGAACTAGCATATATAAGATCAAGAGTTTCATTTTCAAGATTAAGCTCATCAACTTGTTTTTGAAGTTCTAAAATCTCTTGTTGATGTTTCAAAATGAGCTTCTTCCTTTCAATGTTTTTCAAAGCTAGTTTCTTAAATTGTTTATGCATTTCTTCATAAGCATTATATAACATTTCATATTTAGAAGAAATTTCGGATTTAGTTTCACTTACATCGCTTTCGTAGCTTTGCTCACTTGATTCATCATTTGAACTTTCCTCTTCATTTACTAGAGCTATCAAGTTGAGACAAGCGGCATCTTCATCATCCGAAGAACTACTTGTTGTGCTTTTCTTGTCTTGTTCATCATCACTATTCCAAACTATGTATGCCCTTTTGTGTTTTGCATTTTTCTTCTCTTTCTCCTTCTTCTTGAGATACTTAGAGCATGAGTACTTGAGATGACCGGGCTTTCCACATTCATGGCAAACTACACCTTCTTTTGAAGTCTTTGTCTTGTAGTGTGGGGAATTCTTCTCTTTACTTTTGTCTTTGTTCAACCTTCCTTTTCTCCTTAGAATCTTATTGAACTTTCTTAGTAGAAGCTTCATCTCCTCTTCATCAATGTCCGAATCGGAATCTTCATTATCAACATCATCATCAACGGAACTCTCTTCCTTTTTATATGACCTTTGAGCTTTAAGAGCAATTCCTTTTCTCTCTTTGTTCTTATCCGACTCTTCATGCATATGCAAACGTTCAAGCTCCATTTCATGTTCTTGTAGCTTTCCGAAAAGTGTTGCTAAGTCCATGTTGTCCAAGTCCTTTGATTGAACAATTGCGGTAACCTTGGGTTGTCATTCCCTACTTAGACATCTTAAAACTTTGTTAACAAGTTCACAATTCAAGAAAGTTTTACCAAGAGCAATGAGATGATTAACAATATGAGTAAAACGTTTTTGCATAAAACATATAGATTCATTAGGCAACATACGAAACAATTCATATTCATGCATCAAAGAATTTAATCTAGCACGCCTAACTTCACTAGTGTCTTCATGTGTGACTTGCAAGGTGTCCCACATATCTTTGGCATCACGACATTGGGAGACTCTAAAGAACTCATCATAAGATAGAGCGGAGGTGATGGTATTCTTTGCTTTTAAATCATATTGAATTTTCCTTTTATCATCATCGGTCCACTTATCTTTGGGAGTAAGTGTAAGCACACCTTCTACATCTTTTGAGGGAATATGAGGACCATTTTCAATGGCTTCCCAAATGTTCACATCTATGGCTTCTATAAAGATTCTCATCCTAATTTTCCAATAACCATAACCTTCTCCACCAAACATAGGAGGGCGATTAATTGAAGCACCTTCACCACCAAAAGGATTCGTAGAACCCATTGTAGTTTCCTTAGGATCTTTAACGAAAAAGCTCTATGCTCGTGTCTTTCGACCGAGCTCTGATACCAATTGTTGGAAAACTACACTCGGTGGTTGAAACAAATAGAAACACTAGGAGAACACCTAGAAGGGGGGTTGAATAGGTGTTATAGAAACTTTGAAAGATTTTCGCAAGAAACAAATCTAAACGATTAAAACCAATGAAAATCAATCAATTAACAAATATTATATCAGAGATTAAGCGGAAACAATCAACACCAATATTCTTATTGATTAACCTAGTTATGAAAATGATTTTCCCCAAATTAATTTGAACAATAAAGATTCAATTTAATCAATTATGAAAAAATCACTTTTTCTAGGTTTTCAACCAAGAACACAATTAATAACAAGAATTGTAAAGAGTAAGAGTTTAGAGATACGACACAGTGATTTATCCTGGTTCACTTTCATCCACTTGAAAGCTACTCCAGTCCCCTCTTCAACCAAGAGAGATTCTTCACTATGAGGAATTAGAGTTTCTCAAATTACAAGTAAGTGCCTCACAAGACTCCTTCTTGCTAGCCTACAAGAGATACCACACCCTTGCCTTGTAATCCTATTGATATCTAATCTAACCTCTTCTCTTGCTTGCCGATTCCCACAACAAGACTTCCAATGCTTGCTTCACTCACAAGACTTCCAAATGCTTGCTTCACTCACAAGACTTCCAAGTGCTTGTTCTTCAACAAGGCTTCCAAGTGCTTGATGAAATGCCTCACCAAGGCTTCCAATGAAACTTGCTTGATTCACAAAATCAAGGCTTCCAATGTTGTAGAATGTTTGCCTCTTGCAATGATTACAACCCAAATGAAAAACAATAACAATCCTATGAATCTCTTTCAAAAGCTATGAAATATCAACATGAGAGATTCAAGGTTCTTGATCAAAGAATGTAAAAATGAAAGCTTTGATCTTGAGAGAGTGAGAGAGAATAGTGTGGCTTTGATTCTTTGTAAAATTGTGTATCAAAATGATTCTAGTTGATTGAAATGATTAGGAAAAGGTTTATATAGAATACCCAAAAGTTGGAGCAACTTAGAATAGCTTTTGAGAAGTGAAAAACGTATTTAAAATAGTTACAGACCCTGTTTACTCGAGTAAAAAAAGTGTTAATCGAGTAAGCCGCAAGCTTGATAAATTTTACTCGAGTGAAATATGTGTTACTCGAGTAATCAGCATAAAAATCACTAAAAACTTGTTTTCTCAAAAACTAAACCTTTTCTTTCAAACCTTTAAGCCACCTATTGATTTTAGACAAAGTGAATACTCAAAATATGATATAATCATGCAATCAAAAGAGATTCACTACCCTCTAATAAACTCTACCCAAACTCATAAACTAAAAGACTTGTGAGGCTAAAGATAAAACAATAAACATAAACTACCAAACTAAGTCTTCATGAGCTTGCTCTCTCTTCATCACTTGATGTTTGTTGTTGTTTGTTGAGCTTGAACTTGATCAACACACTTGAAGCTTGTTCAAAACCTTTTGGCATTTATCAAAACATTCTTCATGGATCTTACAATCTCCCCCTTTTTGAAAATGACAAACATGTTTTGAAATTATGAAGTTCATTGAAGTTGTTGATGCTTGAACCATTTGATCACTTGGTGAGACTCTTGCTCCCCCTCAATTAATGCTTTTGACATTTGAAATCCAATTGAGTAAGCTTGACTCTCCCCCTATCTCCAACAACTTTGCTCAACCTACATAAAAACAACAAAACAACCTTTCTCCAAACATACCATTTCATTTCTCAAAAAAAAAAATAATCAAAACATAATATTTCTCCCCTTTTTCAAATCTTTCAAATCTCCCATTTTTCAAAACATCATATTTCTCCCCCTTTGGCATTATCAAAAAGAAATATATACCAAATGTTACCAATTTGTAGGATTTTCTCCTTGATACCAATTGAAGAAGATCAATAATGTCAATTGTATCAAATGTGTATAGACCTTCATTTTCTTCTTCAATCATACCTACAAAAACAATCATGCTTTGCTTTTTGGTATCCAAATGGTTTTGGATCCATTTTTGTTAGTGTAGGGACTCTCACCCTTTTTCACCAAACAAAATCTCCTTTAGGTATACCATGCACTTTAATATAACATACATTTAAAGTATGTCCATGAGTACCACAATAGAAACATGTTGGTGCATTTGAAAAATCAACTTTAGAAAAATCAACAACATTTCTATGAGATTTACTCTTAGCATTAGTATAACCCAAACCAAACTTGTTTGAATTTTCTCTTTGAAAATTTAACAATGTTCGCAATCTAATATCACCATTTGAGAAACTTGCAAGCTTATTTTTCAAAATAGCATTTTCATCTTTAAGCAACTTGCAATTCTCACAATCAACCACAATATTCAATCTACTAGCACAATCACAAGAAGAACTAGCATATATAAGATCAAGAGTTTCATTTTCAAGATTAAGCTCATCAACTTGTTTTTGAAGTTCTAAAATCTCTTGTTGATGTTTCAAAATGAGCTTCTTCCTTTCAATGTTTTTCAAAGCTAGTTTCTTAAATTGTTTATGCATTTCTTCATAAGCATTATATAACATTTCATATTTAGAAGAAATTTCGGATTTAGTTTCACTTACATCGCTTTCGTAGCTTTGCTCACTTGATTCATCATTTGAACTTTCCTCTTCATTTACTAGAGCTATCAAGTTGAGACAAGCGGCATCTTCATCATCCGAAGAACTACTTGTTGTGCTTTTCTTGTCTTGTTCATCATCACTATTCCAAACTATGTATGCCCTTTTGTGTTTTGCATTTTTCTTCTCTTTCTCCTTCTTCTTGAGATACTTAGAGCATGAGTACTTGAGATGACCGGGCTTTCCACATTCATGGCAAACTACACCTTCTTTTGAAGTCTTTGTCTTGTAGTGTGGGGAATTCTTCTCTTTACTTTTGTCTTTGTTCAACCTTCCTTTTCTCCTTAGAATCTTATTGAACTTTCTTAGTAGAAGCTTCATCTCCTCTTCATCAATGTCCGAATCGGAATCTTCATTATCAACATCATCATCAACGGAACTCTCTTCCTTTTTATATGACCTTTGAGCTTTAAGAGCAATTCCTTTTCTCTCTTTGTTCTTATCCGACTCTTCATGCATATGCAAACGTTCAAGCTCCATTTCATGTTCTTGTAGCTTTCCGAAAAGTGTTGCTAAGTCCATGTTGTCCAAGTCCTTTGATTCAACAATTGCGGTAACCTTGGGTTGTCATTCCCTACTTAGACATCTTAAAACTTTGTTAACAAGTTCACAATTCAAGAAAGTTTTACCAAGAGCAATGAGATGATTAACAATATGAGTAAAACGTTTTTGCATAAAACATATAGATTCATTAGGCAACATACGAAACAATTCATATTCATGCATCAAAGAATTTAATCTAGCACGCCTAACTTCACTAGTGCCTTCATGTGTGACTTGCAAGGTGTCCCACATATCTTTGGCATCACGACATTGGGAGACTCTAAAGAACTCATCATAAGATAGAGCGGAGGTGATGATATTCTTTGCTTTTAAATCATATTGAATTTTCCTTTTATCATCATCGGTCCACTTATCTTTGGGAGTAAGTGTAAGCACACCTTCTACATCTTTTGAGGGAATATGAGGACCATTTTCAATGGCTTCCCAAATGTTCACATCTATGGCTTCTATAAAGATTCTCATCCTAATTTTCCAATAACCATAACCTTCTCCACCAAACATAGGAGGGCGATTAATTGAAGCACCTTCACCACCAAAAGGATTCGTAGAACCCATTGTAGTTTCCTTAGGATCTTTAACGAAAAAGCTCTATGCTCGTGTCTTTCGATCGAGCTCTGATACCAATTGTTGGAAAACTACACTCGGTGGTTGAAACAAATAGAAACACTAGGAGAACACCTAGAAGGGGGGTTGAATAGGTGTTATAGAAACTTTGAAAGATTTTCGCAAGAAACAAATCTAAACGATTAAAACCAATGAAAATCAATCAATTAACAAATATTATATCAGAGATTAAGCGGAAACAATCAACACCAATATTCTTATTGATTAACCTAGTTATGAAAATGATTTTCCCCAAATTAATTTGAACAATAAAGATTCAATTTAATCAATTATGAAAAAATCACTTTTTCTAGGTTTTCAACCAAGAACACAATTAATAACAAGAATTGTAAAGAGTAAGAGTTTAGAGATACGACACAGTGATTTATCCTGGTTCACTTTCATCCACTTGAAAGCTACTCCAGTCCCCTCTTCAACCAAGAGAGATTCTTCACTATGAGGAATTAGAGTTTCTCAAATTACAAGTAAGTGCCTCACAAGACTCCTTCTTGCTAGCCTACAAGAGATACCACACCCTTGCCTTGTAATCCTATTGATATCTAATCTAACCTCTTCTCTTGCTTGCCGATTCCCACAACAAGACTTCCAATGCTTGCTTCACTCACAAGACTTCCAAATGCTTGCTTCACTCACAAGACTTCCAAGTGCTTGTTCTTCAACAAGGCTTCCAAGTGCTTGATGAAATGCCTCACCAAGGCTTCCAATGAAACTTGCTTGATTCACAAAATCAAGGCTTCCAATGTTGTAGAATGTTTGCCTCTTGCAATGATTACAACCCAAATGAAAAACAATAACAATCCTATGAATCTCTTTCAAAAGCTATGAAATATCAACATGAGAGATTCAAGGTTCTTGATCAAAGAATGTAAAAATGAAAGCTTTGATCTTGAGAGAGTGAGAGAGAATAGTGTGGCTTTGATTCTTTGTAAAATTGTGTATCAAAATGATTCTAGTTGATTGAAATGATTAGGAAAAGGTTTATATAGAATACCCAAAAGTTGGAGCAACTTAGAATAGCTTTTGAGAAGTGAAAAACGTATTTAAAATAGTTACAGACCCTGTTTACTCGAGTAAAAAAAGTGTTAATCGAGTAAGCCGCAAGCTTGATAAATTTTACTCGAGTGAAATATGTGTTACTCGAGTAATCAGCATAAAAATCACTAAAAACTTGTTTTCTCAAAAACTAAACCTTTTCTTTCAAACCTTTAAGCCACCTATTGATTTTAGACAAAGTGAATACTCAAAATATGATATAATCATGCAATCAAAAGAGATTCACTACCCTCTAATAAACTCTACCCAAACTCATAAACTAAAAGACTTGTGAGGCTAAAGATAAAACAATAAACATAAACTACCAAACTAAGTCTTCATGAGCTTGCTCTCTCTTCATCACTTGATGTTTGTTGTTGTTTGTTGAGCTTGAACTTGATCAACACACTTGAAGCTTGTTCAAAACCTTTTGGCATTTATCAAAACATTCTTCATGGATCTTACAATCTCCCCCTTTTTGAAAATGACAAACATGTTTTGAAATTATGAAGTTCATTGAAGTTGTTGATGCTTGAACCATTTGATCACTTGGTGAGACTCTTGCTCCCCCTCAATTAATGCTTTTGACATTTGAAATCCAATTGAGTAAGCTTGACTCTCCCCCTATCTCCAACAACTTTGCTCAACCTACATAAAAACAACAAAACAACCTTTCTCCAAACATACCATTTCATTTCTCAAAAAAAAAAATAATCAAAACATAATATTTCTCCCCTTTTTCAAATCTTTCAAATCTCCCATTTTTCAAAACATCATATTTCTCCCCCTTTGGCATTATCAAAAAGAAATATATACCAAATGTTACCAATTTGTATGATTTTCTCCTTGATACCAATTGAAGAAGATCAATAATGTCAATTGTATCAAATGTGTATAGACCTTCATTTGCTTCTTCAATCATACCTACAAAAACAATCATGCTTTGCTTTTTGGTATCCAAATGGTTTTGGATCCATTTTTGTTAGTGTAGGGACTCTCACCCTTTTTCACCAAACAAAATCTCCTTTAGGTATACCATGCACTTTAATATAACATACATTTAAAGTATGTCCATGAGTACCACAATAGAAACATGTTGGTGCATTTGAAAAATCAACTTTAGAAAAATCAACAACATTTCTATGAGATTTACTCTTAGCATTAGTATAACCCAAACCAAACTTGTTTGAATTTTCTCTTTGAAAATTTAACAATGTTCGCAATCTAATATCACCATTTGAGAAACTTGCAAGCTTATTTTTCAAAATAGCATTTTCATCTTTAAGCAACTTGCAATTCTCACAATCATCCACAATATTCAATCTACTAGCACAATCACAAGAAGAACTAGCATATATAAGATCAAGAGTTTCATTTTCAAGATTAAGCTTATCAACTTGTTTTTGAAGTTCTAAAATCTCTTGTTGATGTTTCAAAATGAGCTTCTTCCTTTCAATGTTTTTCAAAGCTAGTTTCTTAAATTGTTTATGCATTTCTTCATAAGCATTATATAACATTTCATATTTAGAAGAAATTTCGGATTTAGTTTCACTTACATCGCTTTCGTAGCTTTGCTCACTTGATTCATCATTTGAACTTTCCTCTTCATTTACTAGAGCTATCAAGTTGAGACAAGCGGCATCTTCATCATCCGAAGAACTACTTGTTGTGCTTTTCTTGTCTTGTTCATCATCACTATTCCAAACTATGTATGCCCTTTTGTGTTTTGCATTTTTCTTCTCTTTCTCCTTCTTCTTGAGATACTTAGAGCATGAGTACTTGAGATGACCGGGCTTTCCACATTCATGGCAAACTACACCTTCTTTTGAAGTCTTTGTCTTGTAGTGTGGGGAATTCTTCTCTTTACTTTTGTCTTTGTTCAACCTTCCTTTTCTCCTTAGAATCTTATTGAACTTTCTTAGTAGAAGCTTCATCTCCTCTTCATCAATGTCCGAATCGGAATCTTCATTATCAACATCATCATCAACGGAACTCTCTTCCTTTTTATATGACCTTTGAGCTTTAAGAGCAATTCCTTTTCTCTCTTTGTTCTTATCCGACTCTTCATGCATATGCAAACGTTCAAGCTCCATTTCATGTTCTTGTAGCTTTCCGAAAAGTGTTGCTAAGTCCATGTTGTCCAAGTCCTTTGATTGAACAATTGCGGTAACCTTGGGTTGTCATTCCCTACTTAGACATCTTAAAACTTTGTTAACAAGTTCACAATTCAAGAAAGTTTTACCAAGAGCAATGAGATGATTAACAATATGAGTAAAACGTTTTTGCATAAAACATATAGATTCATTAGGCAACATACGAAACAATTCATATTCATGCATCAAAGAATTTAATCTAGCACGCCTAACTTCACTAGTGCCTTCATGTGTGACTTGCAAGGTGTCCCACATATCTTTGGCATCACGACATTGGGAGACTCTAAAGAACTCATCATAAGATAGAGCGGAGGTGATGATATTCTTTGCTTTTAAATCATATTGAATTTTCCTTTTATCATCATCGGTCCACTTATCTTTGGGAGTAAGTGTAAGCACACCTTCTACATCTTTTGAGGGAATATGAGGACCATTTTCAATGGCTTCCCAAATGTTCACATCTATGGCTTCTATAAAGATTCTCATCCTAATTTTCCAATAACCATAACCTTCTCCACCAAACATAGGAGGGCGATTAATTGAAGCACCTTCACCACCAAAAGGATTCGTAGAACCCATTGTAGTTTCCTTAGGATCTTTAACGAAAAAGCTCTATGCTCGTGTCTTTCGACCGAGCTCTGATACCAATTGTTGGAAAACTACACTCGGTGGTTGAAACAAATAGAAACACTAGGAGAACACCTAGAAGGGGGGTTGAATAGGTGTTATAGAAACTTTGAAAGATTTTCGCAAGAAACAAATCTAAACGATTAAAACCAATGAAAATCAATCAATTAACAAATATTATATCAGAGATTAAGCGGAAACAATCAACACCAATATTCTTATTGATTAACCTAGTTATGAAAATGATTTTCCCCAAATTAATTTGAACAATAAAGATTCAATTTAATCAATTATGAAAAAATCACTTTTTCTAGGTTTTCAACCAAGAACACAATTAATAACAAGAATTGTAAAGAGTAAGAGTTTAGAGATACGACACAGTGATTTATCCTGGTTCACTTTCATCCACTTGAAAGCTACTCCAGTCCCCTCTTCAACCAAGAGAGATTCTTCACTATGAGGAATTAGAGTTTCTCAAATTACAAGTAAATGCCTCACAAGACTCCTTCTTGCTAGCCTACAAGAGATACCACACCCTTGCCTTGTAATCCTATTGATATCTAATCTAACCTCTTCTCTTGCTTGCCGATTCCCACAACAAGACTTCCAATGCTTGCTTCACTCACAAGACTTCCAAATGCTTGCTTCACTCACAAGACTTCCAAGTGCTTGTTCTTCAACAAGGCTTCCAAGTGCTTGATGAAATGCCTCACCAAGGCTTCCAATGAAACTTGCTTGATTCACAAAATCAAGGCTTCCAATGTTGTAGAATGTTTGCCTCTTGCAATGATTACAACCCAAATGAAAAACAATAACAATCCTATGAATCTCTTTCAAAAGCTATGAAATATCAACATGAGAGATTCAAGGTTCTTGATCAAAGAATGTAAAAATGAAAGCTTTGATCTTGAGAGAGTGAGATAGAATAGTGTGGCTTTGATTCTTTGTAAAATTGTGTATCAAAATGATTCTAGTTGATTGAAATGATTAGGAAAAGGTTTATATAGAATACCCAAAAGTTGGAGCAACTTAGAATAGCTTTTGAGAAGTGAAAAACGTATTTAAAACAGTTACAGACCCTGTTTACTCGAGTTAAAAAAGTGTTAATCGAGTAAGCCGCAAGCTTGATAAATTTTACTCGAGTGAAATATGTGTTACTCGAGTAATCAGCATAAAAATCACTAAAAACTTGTTTTCTCAAAAACTAAACCTTTTCTTTCAAACCTTTAAGCCACCTATTGATTTTAGACAAAGTGAATACTCAAAATATGATATAATCATGCAATCAAAAGAGATTCACTACCCTCTAATAAACTCTACCCAAACTCATAAACTAAAAGACTTGTGAGGCTAAAGATAAAACAATAAACATAAACTACCAAACTAAGTCTTCATGAGCTTGCTCTCTCTTCATCACTTGATGTTTGTTGTTGCTTGTTGAGCTTGAACTTGATCAACACACTTGAAGCTTGTTCAAAACCTTTTGGCATTTATCAAAACATTCTTCATGGATCTTAGATAAATAATGTTGGAAGTCAAGCTGGTTGGAAGGCATGCTTCAAACTCTCTATGGACTTCAAGTTTGATTCAAGTATGTGTTTTGATGATAACAAGCCAACTCAAGTTCAAGCTCACAAATGCAAGTGTCAAGATTGAAGACTCAAGCAAGCTTTAGAATAGAAACCTTCTCCTTAGTTCAAATGTAAGGTAATGAAGTTTTTGTTTCCTTAAGAGTTACAAAGCCAATAAGTTTTTCATTTTAGGAGAGAAGAAGAAAAACGTGTTTTTGCATATAAAAATGTTTTTCTGCATTTAATCTGAGTAAAAATAATTGATGCTAAAAAACTCTGTATATTTGTATGTTTGCAAAAGAGAGTAATCGATTATCTTCTCAAGTAATCGATTAACTTTGTTGCATCATAGAAAAATCAGACAGGTTGTAATCGATTAACTGAATCTTGTTAATCAGTTACTTTCTTATGAAAGTAATCGATTACATTAGTCAAGTAATCGATTATAATTGTTGCATCATATATTTTTCAGAGGCTTAGTAATCGATTACAAGCTTTGTAGTAATCGATTACATGATGTTGCATCATATGCAAACCAGAGGCTCAGTAATCGATTAACTCCTTAGTGTAATCGATTATTTTGAGTTGCATCATACAATGAACAGGAGTGGTGTAATCGATTAACTATTATTAGCCTAATCGATTACTTGTTTTTCAAATGAATTTAAGAATTTCTATTTTTGAAGGAATAATCGATTACCTTCAGAAAGTAATCGATTACTTCATGTTTTATTGAAAAACGTGTCAGAATCACTTTGATTATTTCCTGATTTGTTTTTATATAAAAGATTCTGATTTATTTTATAAAATTCGAAAATGATTTTAAATTTGAATTATTTCCTTTTTGGTTTTAAGAATCAAATCTTTATTTTATTTTGTAAATCGTTTTGATTTAGTTTTGATTTTAAAACTTATTTCAAATCTTATTTTATTCTGTTTTGATTTTGTTTTACTTATTAAAAATCTTTTTGATTCTAAATGGTTTTTCTTTTTAAATTCAAAATCACTCCAACATTGAAACATTATTCATTCATTCGATCAGAACTAATTTTTTATTCATTCTTCTACACGTTTCTCTCTTCTTCATCTTCTCAAGTTTTCTGCTCTTCATTGTTCATAGTCTTTTGAAGAACAAAACTTTTATTGGCTGAGTAATCTTCTAAAGAGAAACACTACTTCACTATCATAGAGCATATTGTTGTATCCGTGTTTTGAGAACACAAAAAGCTATTGTAATCACTCTCATTGTATTTGTTCTAAACCTTAGTGGTTATGGAGAGAATCCCTTAGTGGACGTGTGATACGTCGTAGGGCGAGGAACCCTGCTGTGTGATTGAGGCCCCTAGCGAACGGAGGTTCCTAGTAGTGTGCGGGGTGCTCTTGGTTGTAATAGGGTGCGGCTCTATTGCTTGGTATAAGAACTCTCAGGCGGGTCGCTTGGGGACTGGGCTAGGCCTTTCGACGGGAAGGCTGAACCAGTATAAAATTCACCGGTGCAAGCATTTCTATCCCTATCTCTTTTAATTTCCGCATATTTCAATTTTTACGTTTCCGCGCTACTCGTTTATTATTTTTTATATCGTTTTCGCGATCCGTTTCGAACGTTTAATCTCTCCATCTCAAATCAATTTTTAATTTGTCACGGTTTTTACAATACATTAATAAAACTCGATTCACCCCCCCCCCCCCCTCTCGAGATTTTGAGGCCAAAACCAACAATTGGTATCAAAGCTAGTCTCTTGTGTTAAGACTTAACCGTCTCAAGAGTATGGCTTCAAACTCTCTGTTTGGAGGTGAAGGGAGTTCTATTAACCGTCCTCCCATGTTTGATGGGGTAGGGTACGCGTATTGGAAAGCCCGTATGAAAATTTTATTCAAGGAGTTGGATTAAAAGTTTGGGATGCTGTTGTAAATGGTCCCTATGTTCCTACATATGTGGTTAATGGTAACACCGTCGATAAGCCTATGGCTGAATGGACGGAGGAGGAGGAATGTAGAGTCCAGTACGACTTGAAAGCGAAAAATATTATAACATCTGCTTTGAGCTATGATGAGTTTTTAAGGATATCAACATGCGAGACAACACAACAGATGTGGGATACACTAGAAGTCACGCATGAAGGTACAACTGAAGTAAAGAGATCGAGAATCAACACGCTGACTGGTGAATATGAATTATTCAGAATGAAAGATGGAGAATCGATTCAAGAGATCCAAAAACGCTTCACAATGATTGTAAATCAACTGACGACATTGGGGAAGAAATTCACCAATGAGGATCTCATCAACAAAGTCCTAAGGTGTTTGGGAAGAGATTGGCAACCCAAAGTGACGACGATTGCTGAATCAAGAAATCTTTCAACTATGACGCTGGCAACTCTCTTTGGGAAGTTACAAGAACATGAAAGTGAACTAAAAAGGTTGGCTCAGTATGAAGAAGAGAACAAGAAAGTTAAAAGTTTGGCATTCAAGGCTGAAGCACCTGCAGCTGAAAGTGACTCGGACAAAGAGTTATTGAATGATGAACACATGGGTCTATTGGTGAAAAAGTTCGGGAAATTTCTGAGGAAGAAGAATTTCAATAGAAGAGACAACAATAAGAGTGGAGGCTCAACCATTACATGTCATGAGTGTGGCAAGCCTGGTCACATCAGAGCAGACTGCTATCAGTTGAAAAAGAAAGAAAATTCAGAAAAAGGCAACTCGAATTCAAAGAAGGGGAAGCAAGCATACTTGGCATGGCTAGACAATGAAGGAAGTTCGGATGAAGATTCAGACGAACAAGAGGAGACTGCCAACATATGCTTAATGGCTCACGGAGATGAGGTAACCACTGAACTTAACTTTTCTTATGATGAATTACAAGAAGCATTTGAAGAATTGCATGAGGAATCGATGAGGTTATCCTTATTGGTTTCTCTAGAAAAGAAAAATTCAGCTTCTCTTTTAGAAAAGAATAAAGAACTTAGTAAAGAAAATGATTTTTTGAAAAATCAAAATAAGGAGCTGAATTTGACTTTGAAAAATTCTTCAAACACTTTGAGTAATAACATTAAATTTAAAGTTAATTCTTCTTCTTGTAAATTCTGCAAGGACTTGGTTAAAGAAGTTGAAGATTTAAAGGAAACCCTTGCTAAATTTACAAAAGGTAGAAATACTCTAAATTTAATGTTAGGAAGACAAAAATGTTTCTTTAATAGAGCGGGTTTAGGATATCAACCCGGTAGGCATCAAAAGAAATTAAGTACCATTTTTGTCCCTGCTAGTAATCATAAGAAACATCTTATTATTTGTCATATTTGTGGTAAAAAGGGCCATGGTGCACATGAATGCATACACCGAAAAGTGAAGTTCGTTAAACCGAACAATGAAACTAGAAGGTGGCATGATTTAAACTATGGTTATACTAACGCTCAAGGACCCAAAAAGATATGGGTACCTAAAAAGAAACCTTGAATTCTTTGCTTGTAGGTTACTCCGGAAGGAAAGAAGTCGTGGTGGTACTTGGACAACGGATGCTCAAAACATATGACTGGAGATAAATCTAAATTTTCGCATCTCGTGCCTAAGGACCAAGGACATGTGACCTTCGGAGATAACAATCAAGGAAAGATTCTCGGAGTCGGTAAAATTGGTACACCTCCTAACCCTTGCATTGAAAATGTTTTACATGTTGAGGGCCTGAAACACAATTTGCTAAGTATTAGTCAATTGTGTGATAAGGGCAATAGGGTTATATTTGATTCTGATAGATGTATTATCGAGGGAAAAATTGATAATCTTATTAAGCTAATTGCTCGCAGGGTAAACAATGTTTATGTTATTGATTTTGATTCAATTCCCTCAAATGATGCGAAATGTTTATTATCTAAAGAGGATGAATCGTGGCTATGGCATCGTAGAATAGGTCACATCCACATGGCTCATTTAAATAAAATTTCTTCTAAAAACTTAGTAGTTGGACTGCCAAAGCAAAATTTTTCTTTTTCTGAAAAATGTGATACTTGTTCTTAATCAAAACTCACAAGGGCATCTTTTCCTTCTAAAAACCTTGTTTCTTCTCAAAGGCCCTTGGAACTTTTACACATGGATCTTTTTGGACCTTTTCAAACGAAAAGCTTTGGTGGCAACTATTATTGTTTAGTTGTGGTGGATGACTATTCTAGGTATACATGGACATTGTTTATTACTCATAAAAATGATGCATTTCATGAATGTAAAAAGCTAGCCAAGATTATTCAAAAACAATTGCATTTGAGCATTGCATCCACTAAAACTGATCATGGTGGAGAATTTGAAAATCATCTTTTTGAAAAGTTTTGCGAAAAACATGGAATTAAGCATTATTTTTCCGCTCCAAGAACTCCTGAGCAAAATGGGGTTGTGGAGAGGAAAAATCGTTCATTAAAAGAGCTTTCAAGAACAATGCTTAATGACATGAATTTGCCTGCATACTTTTGGGCCGATGCAGTTAGTACAACTTGTTATGTTATGAACCGTGTTTTAATTAGGCATATTTTAAAGAAAACCCCCTATGAGCTGTACAAGGGGAGAAAACCAAATATTTCTCATTTTCGTGTTTTTGGATGTAAATGTTATGTGCATAATAATGGTAGAGAAAATCTAGGAAGTTTTGAGGCTAGAGCTGATGAGGGCATTTTCCTTGGATATTCTGTTTTGAGCAAAGCATATAGGATTTACAATAAATCTCGTAATACTATTGAAGAATCTATTCATGTATCATTTGACGAATCTGATCCCAGAAAGTTGGGAAAGGTATCTGTTAATGAAATTTCAGGTATTCTTGGAGATTTGTTCATTGATGAGGATGAGGAGCCAAATGCTAAAGGAAAGGAGCATTCCGAAAGCAAGGAAAAATCAGTCGAATCTGTTGAGGAGAAAAATCAAGAACAATCCTTGGAACTCAACGCTGATTTGCCTAAGGAATGGAGAACATCTAGGCACCATCCCATTGATCAGATCATCGGTGATATCTCAAAAGGTGTAAGTACTCGCAATTCTATTAGCAATCTGTGTAACTTATTTGCATTTGTTTCTCAAGTAGAGCCAAAGAATTATTCTGAGGCTATGCTTGATGAGCATTGGCTTTTGGCAATGCAAGAGGAATTAAACCAGTTCGAAAGAAATCAGGTGTGGGAACTTGTTCCTAGGCCTGAGTCTCATCCGATTATTGGAACTAAATGGATTTATAAAAATAAACTTGATGAGGCTGGTTTAATTGTTCGAAACTAATCTAGGCTAGTTGCACAAGGTTACAACCAGGAAGAGGGGATAAATTATGAGGAAACATTTGCCCCTGTTGCTAGGTTGGAAGCCATTAGACTACTTTTAGCTTTTGCATGCATTTTAGACTTTAAATTATATCAAATGGACGTAAAGAGTGCCTTTCTTAAAGGTTTTATAAATGAAGAAGTTTATGTGTGTCAACCTCCTGGCTTTGAAAGTTATGAACACCCGGATTATGTTTTTAAATTGAAAAAGGCTTTGTACGGTTTGAAACAAGCTCCTAGAGCATGATACGACCGTCTTAGCAAATTTTTATTGGAGAATAATTTTGAAAGAGGGAAGGTTGATAACACACTTTTTATTAAAAAGAAAGGAAAGAACATTCTTTTAGTTCAAATTTATGTTGATGACATTATTTTCGGTGCTACTAATGTAATCCTTTGCAAGGAATTTTCTAGTATGATGCAGGAAGAGTTCGAGATGTCTATGATGGGCGAGCTGAACTTTTTCCTGGGATTACAAATAAAGCAAGCAAAGGACGGAATTTTCATTAGCCAAACAAAATACTGCAAGGAATTACTGAAAAGATTTGGTATGGATAAGGCCAAGGCAGTAGCAACACCGATAAGCACATCCTGTTATCTGGACAAAGATGAAGGAGGTAAATCCGTAGAGATTACAAAATATCAAGGTATAATCGGATCTCTTCTCTATTTAACAGCAAGTAGGCCGGATATAATGTTTAGTGTGTGTCTTTGTGCTCGGTTCCAGTCGAATCCAAAAGAAACGCACATGGTTGCTGCCAAGTGTATAATGAAATATTTGTCTGGCACAACTGATATGGGTTTATGGTACCCCAAAGGTTCTTCTTGTAATCTTGTTGGGTATTCTGATTCTGACTTTGCTGGCTGCAAAGTAGATAGAAAAAGCACTAGCGGCACTTGTCATCTTCTTGGCAATTCTTTGGTATCAAGGGCTAGCAAGAAACAGTCTAGTGTGGCCCTATCTACAGCTGACGCTGAATATGTCGCCGCAGGTAGTTGTTGTGCGCAGATTTTGTGGTTGAAACAACAACTCCTAGACTTCGGTGTAAGTCTAGATCACATTCCCATTAAATGTGATAATACCAGTGCTATTAGTATTACCAAAAACCCAGTGCAACATTCTCGCACGAAGCATATAGAGATTCGACACCATTTTATTCGTGATCATATTCAAAAGGGTGATTGCATTATTGAGTATGTTGATACTTCGCGGCAGTTGGCTGATATCTTTACGAAACCGCTTCCAAAAGAAAATTTCTTTTTCATTCGTAGAGAAATTGGTTTAACTTCTGCCTCTCACCTATTTTGAGTATGTGAGTCTGTTTATCTCTCTTGTTATTATTGATGCATCTTCTTAGTGTTTCAGGGGGAGATAGCACATCTTTTTTATGATTACAAAAGGGGGAGAGATATTCTGATATATATGACTAATGCATACAGGGGGAGATACTCTGAATTATGCAAATTTTGATCAAATTGAATTATTTTTGTGCATCTATACGGGGGGAGATGATATGGATTATTCTATTTTACTGTATTTAGTGTTCTAAGGAAGGTTTTGGTACTTTATATGTATATATTGCTTGTATAACACTTGTGATGCAGATAATAAAGAACATATCAGAATGGTTGTTTGTCATCATCAAAAAGGGGGAGTGTTGGAAGTCAAGCTGGTTGGAAGGCATGCTTCAAACTCTCTATGGACTTCAAGTTTGATTCAAGTATGTGTTTTGATGATAACAAGCCAACTCAAATTCAAGCTCACAAGTGCAAGTGTCAAGATTGAAGACTCAAGCAAGCTTTAGAATAGAAACCTTCTCCTTAGTTAAAATGTAAGGTAATGAATTTTTTTTTCCTTAAGAGTTACAAAGCCAATAAGTTTTTCATTTTAGGAGAGAAGAAGAAAAACGTGTTTTTGCATATAAAAATGTTTTTCTGCATTTAATCTGAGTAAAAATAATTGATGCTACAAAACTCTGTATATTTGTATGTTTGCAAAAGAGAGTAATCGATTATCTTCTCAAGTAATCGATTAACTTTGTTGCATCATAGAAAAATCAGACAGGTTGTAATCGATTAACTGAATCTTGTTAATCAGTTACTTTCTTATGAAAGTAATCGATTACATTAGTCAAGTAATCGATTATAATTGTTGCATCATATATTTTTCAGAGGCTTAGTAATCGATTACAAGCTTTGTAGTAATCGATTACATGATGTTGCATCATATGCAAACCAGAGGCTCAGTAATCGATTAACTCCTTAGTGTAATCGATTATTATGAGTTGCATCATACAATGAACAGGAGTGGTGTAATCGATTAACTATTATTAGCCTAATCGATTACATGTTTTTCAAATGAATTTAAGAATTTCTATTTTTGAAGGAATAATCGATTACCTTCAGAAAGTAATCGATTACTTCATGTTTTATTGAAAAACGTGTCAGAATCACTTTGATTATTTCCTGATTTGTTTTTATATAAAAGATTCTGATTTATTTTATAAAATTCGAAAATGATTTTAAATTTGAATTATTTCCTTTTTGGTTTTAAGAATCAAATCTTTATTTTATTTTGTAAATCGTTTTGATTTAGTTTTGATTTTAAAACTTATTTCAAATCTTATTTTATTCTGTTTTGATTTTGTTTTACTTATTAAAAATCTTTTTGATTCTAAATGGTTTTTATTTTTAAATTCAAAATCACTCCAACATTGAAACATTATTCATTCATTCCATCAGAACTAATTTTTTATTCATTCTTCTACACGTTTCTCTCTTCTTCATCTTCTCAAGTTTTCTGCTCTTCATTGTTCATAGTCTTTTGAAGAACAAAACTTTTATTGGCTGAGTAATCTTCTAAAGAGAAACACTACTTCACTATCATAGAGCATATTGTTGTATCCGTGTTTTGAGAACACAAAAAGCTATTGTAATCACTCTCATTGTATTTGTTCTAAACCTTAGTGGTTAGGGAGAGAATCCCTTAGTGGACGTGTGATACGTCGTAGGGCGAGGAACTCTGCTGTGTGATTGAGGCCCCTAGCGAACGGAGGTTCCTAGTAGTGTGCGGGGTGCTCTTGGTTGTAATAGGGTGCGACTCTATTGCTTGGTATAAGAACTCTCAGGCGGGTCGCTTGGGGACTGGACTAGGCCTTTCGACGGGAAGGCTGAACCAGTATAAAATTCACCGGTGCAAGCTTTTCTATCCCTATCTCTTTTAATTTCCGCATATTTCAATTTTTACGTTTCCGCGCTACTCATTTATTATTTTTTATATCGTTTTCGCGATCCGTTTCGAACGTTTAATCTCTCCATCTCAAATCAATTTTTAATTTGTCACGGTTTTTACAATACATTAATAAAACTCGATTCACCCCCCCCCCCTCCCCCTCTCGAGATTTTGAGGTCAAAACCAACAAACAAAACTCAAAGGCAGATAAAACAAAAGACGCTTCCCCAACTAGAAAACAAAGGCGGGCCTGAAAGGCGGCTATGAAAGCATTTGTAAAAGTCGGACATGAAAATCAATTGAAATATCAAAAGGCGTACATGCAATACGAAGGGTAAAACGCAAGTACAAAGATCCAGAAAAGTATGCTGTTCAAAGGCGTGCTCAAATGCTTAAATGAAACATAAAATCTGGTGTCTGGTGCAAGAGCAAGATGCAAGACAAAAGCTGGCTTAAAATTGTGCTAGTGATTGAGGCAGAAACTGTTCAGAAATATAACAAAACCAAGGCGAACTCAGTTTGCTTGAGGATTGAATAGCAGCCAAAGCTAAATTCAAGAATTCATCATAGTATGCTCTTATACGCAAGCCAAAGCCCCTGAAGAAAAGCGCACCTGGGCATATTCATACATCAGATAAGCAGAGAAACGCACTTTTATTACCAAAGAGCCGAAAGCCAAAATAAAAAAGGCGTGCTGATTGCAACAATCAAGTACAAAAAAAAGGGAGGAGATCATATATCCCAACAAGATGTATTGCAAGGACTAGAAAAGTTCCCATAAAGGGCGCTAGTCTCAGTTGTTAGAAAAGTTCCCACAAAGGGCGCTAACAACAGGGTGCTAACAATAAAGAGTAGAAAAGTTCCCACAAAGGGCTCTAGTCACAGAACCAGTTGCTAGAAAAGCTCCCACAAAGGGCGCTAATCACAGAAACAAGAAGTTAGAAAAATTCCCACAAAGGGCGCCAGCTACCAAAGAAAAGAGAAGGCTCCCGCAAAAGGCGCTAGTTACAAAAGGGCTAGAAAAATATTGAAGAATGCACAAGAACAGCATGCAGCAAGCAAAGAATTACAAGAATTACAAGTGTTCAAACCAGAGTATAAAATAAGGAAAAGAAGCAGAAAAGGTGACACCCTTTGAAGAAACAGAAAAGCTTTGCCAGACACTGTTCAAAAATCAAACAAGCCATATGTACCTGTTTCATATCGTCAAGTATTCACAAACAGCAAACAGAATGATGATAAAAGGAGATTCTATTCAAAGGAATCCAAAACAAAGGAGTCAAATACAAAGTGCTCAACAAGCATCCCAAAAGCCTGCCATCAAAGCACCAGATACAATAAAAAAAAAAGAAAGCAACAAGTCAAAGTACAAGAATCCTGATCCAAATAGCAAGCAACCAAATGCAAATATCCTGATCCAACAGCACAACAAAACAACTAGATTTTAAAGAGAGCGTCCAACGAAGAAGTTATGAAGGCAACAACATGAGATTCTTGTTGGGAATCAATCTCCACATCCAAGACCACCAAGTCAGAAGTAGCTTTGGACAAACTCGCAAACAAGTCATCAATCAGATTCTCTAGCTCAGCATGACGCTCTACGAAATGTTTCTTCTTTGCTGCCAAAGCCTCCACATCTAAACTTGTCAAGTTAGCAGTAAGGATGCACGACGCTCCGCCAAGTCCTGTTTGCTACCAAAGCATTGGCATCAAAAGTACCACGCTGACCTTCCATTTGCTTGAGGACGCCCTCGATTCAAGAACCTGAATACTGGTGAAGCCTCAGCAATTGCAAAAAATCAAGTAAAGAGGCTTTCTGTTCCCAAAAGGAAGCATCACCATCATGAGCAGTGGAGAGTTTTGAGCACCTTCAACATAATGATCAAGCAACCACAAAATAGCAGCATCAAAGTGGCAGAACACAAAAATACCAGTATGTCACAAGTTGTGAAAAGCAACAGTAATGCAGAAAAGAGAGATTGCATGATTCGAGTCTTGACAGGAGGATCAACAACGGTATGGAATAAAAGACAAGTCTAACAAAAGGTGCAATAGCATAATGTCAAAACAGTGACGCAGTCAAAATACAACAGCATGCTTGAAACAGTACAATTACCAAATCTTGAAGAAGGCGTCCTAAGATGAAGTTCTGCAGACATTCTCATAACCAGATGCATCAGATGACAAAGCAAAATAACAAGCAGTACATCACAACCTGTACAATATGAAAATGATCCAATCCAAGAGCATGATCCAGGTTTCCAAAGACAGAATTATCAAAGGAGCATGATGCAAAATGCATATTTCAACATCAGAATAGTATCAAAATTGCATAAATCCATCACTGTACAGTATGAAGGCAGTAAAGTGCAGAGTGCAGAAAAAAGAAATTCAAGTCATTACTATCAAAGCAAGTAACCCAAAATTCCAAGAGTCAAGTATACTAAAGCGGCACAAAGCTCAGCGACCACAAAGGCGCACAAGTTTTTAATAGAAGTATCAGTGCCTTCAGCAGTAGACATAACATGACAAAAACAACAAGCGTAAGCTCAACAACAAAGTAATTCTTTCAAGCTCAGTCACGAGTGCCACCCAAGGCGCGCTGCAAGACAAGAAAAGTTTCCTTTATTTTTGTCACCGCCTGCCTTCATGTTAATTGAGGGGCGCTAACTCTCTACTCAAGCAATACAGATTATCAAGCCAGTAATCAGACCACAACTATACCTCCCAAGTTGGTCACTTTATTCATTCAACACAGAAGGTGTTCAACGCAGCAGGAAAAATACTGTAAAAATTTGAAGATTCAGAAGGCACAAAGTACAAAGAGTTGAGTTTGAGTATGAAACTCAAGCATAAAGAAACAGACAACAAAGGAATTTCAGAAAACAAATCAAGAATTCAAAGTACAAAGAAGCAAAGTCCACCAAGTCACTAATCAGTATGCAAGGTAGCACAATCCAAAGGCGAGGTTGCACATGCAATAGAAAGAAGAGCCCGCTTCCCTTACAAATTCACAAAAAGAAAATCAAGTTGAATAAGAAGCAAGTGAAAAGTGAAGTTTCAGTTTGCAAGGGGGCTGATCCCTCCTATCAGATATGTATATAGAAAACAACGATAAAGGCGCCTCCAAGGTGCCTAAACAGATAGAAATTCAATGATACTCCAAAGCTGGAAGCATCCAAGTTGCCCAAAAGTCCAAAAGAACAAAAGAAGGAAAGTGTCCACATCTTGATGTGCAAGTGCCCACAAAAGAAAGAAAGACAAGAATAAAGAAAAGCAACAGCCTGGAAAATTTGAAAACACACTCGATAAAGGCGGCATGACGTAGCAGTGTCAAGATGATGCTCAACAAATGTCAAGCACTCACAACTATTTTGTAAGCAAAAATCAATCATTGAGAGGTATGACAAATAAAACAAAGACGACTCTAACAAAGGCGATCCCATCCAAGGTGGTCCTATCAAAGCCAAAAAATGAGGGCCCCGTCAAGACCAAGTCATCAGTATAACAATAAAGAAACTTACAAAGTCACAAGCACGGAAGGCATATTCAAACGCCCACAGGGAATGAAAAGCATGATCAGATACTCACAAGCAGTGAAATCTTTAGAAGCAATCCTAGTTTCTGACGCCTTTCAAGTAAAGCAGAAGTCAAAATAGGCATCGAAAGCAAAGCATAAAGCTCATTGAATGAATGCTTCCAAGTAAAAAATTGCAGCCACAATTAAAAGGCGAGACCAGTTCAAAAATCAAAGCGAACCCATTCCAGCAGTCAATAAGCGCAATCCAAGTGATACATGAGTACAAATAAGCTGGTAACAAATTTTAATCACAAAAGCATACACTCATGACGCTCATGATATGCATTCATGCATAACATTCATGTCATTCATTCATACATAACGCTCATGACATTAATACATGCATAAACGCATACAAGAACTCGAGTATCAAGAGATAGAGCAAAACCAGGGGGCTTGCCCTTACAAAAGGAACTCTACTATCTTCAACTCATAAGCAGAATCCAAAACATCTTGGGAAGTTCCTATTTGCTCTCAAATGTATTCTGAAGTGTGAAAACACATTTATCTGCTAACAAGTTTTTTGCAGAGCTGATAATCACAGGAAATGGAGTTGTCAAAATCAACCCCAACAGAACAGCAAGTATGGTCGCCTTCAAGGAGTTTTGCATCAAAGAGAAAAAACTTTTCTCTTTCATGCAAAAGGGGGCTACTGTTTCGGATAGAATAATTATTTTTGGGCTTCATTCCATTAAAGAAAGAATAAACAAAATTAAGAAAAGGCCCAAGAAAGTGCAGGCCCAAAGTCTAGAAGGAATCCCTTCCACATGACCAGATCAGGATGAGAAAGGCGTCCCTCCCCCAGAGCGTCCCCTCCAGGCAGCAAAAGTAAAGGAACGTGAAGTCCCAAGGAGAGTCTTCTCCAACAAGCTTTTCCACTCTTGGGCCCAACGCTTAATCAGAGAAGTCACTCAACATGCCATTAGTGGAAATTGTGCTATTCCAATCAACAACAAAAGTGGACTTACTTGTACTCCTTGCTGAAGGCAACAGTAAAAGGAAGTAACCAGTGGACAAGCGGGAAAACGTTACAGTAACCACCAGT
Organism: Crotalaria pallida; assembly: GCA_037953625.1. NCBI lineage: Eukaryota > Viridiplantae > Streptophyta > Magnoliopsida > Fabales > Fabaceae > Crotalaria > Crotalaria pallida. The sequence goes on from CM075655.1 coordinate 98,960,614, forward strand.
CCAAGATAAGGAAGAACGTGGAAGCATCCTCAGATCAGAGCGTCCTCAACCCACAACATCCCTCTGAAGCTGAACAAAGTCCTGAGAAATCGCCCCTCCTTGGGCCCAACGCTCAATAAGCCATGTCAATCAAAATGCTATAAATGGGAAAGATGTCATTTCACTCAAGTGCCAAATGTAGTATGCTGAGGGAAGAAGATGCCATTCCACTCAAGAGGAAAAAGGCATTGTTCATCTCCCCTACCAAGGCTGAAGGAAGCAACGATCAGTAGGCAATGAAGGGAGTATCACAATACCCATCAGACAAGGAGAAGGCCAAACTTGAAGGCCAAGACACAAGACCTCTATATAAGGATCACGACTCGTAACTAAAGGCAAGCCAACAGAAGCCAACAGAGGCCAACACAAGCTAAAGCCAGTAAACACAAATCCACTATACTCAGAGAATCACAACGACACAACCAGAGAGAGATCTTAGAGAGTCTTGAGGGAGACAAACTGAGAGCGTCCTACGAATCTTATCATTTTTCACTGTATCTCCTGATAGTTACGCCCTCTTGCTCTCTTGTATTTTCTCTCCCGATAAAAGTAATAAAATGAGGCCTTGATTTCACTAAGTCTACGAACCCATCTCTTTTATTTTCATTCCTGTTATTTTCTTTGCAAAATATAAAATCTTGGCAGAAACATTAGACATACAATGACGCGTATATTAATTCACATCTTCAAGGCTTCTACAGCTTAATTATAGTTTTTTTTTTAAATAAGCTTATTTATAGTCAATCCTACCTTATTTTCAAAACATTTACATTTTGATTTTGCCATGACACAGAATGTGTGCAAGAGGCATTAATTTTACCCGAAATAAAAAGGAAGAAAATGAACTAACAAAACCCAACACAATTGGTGGATGATTTGATTCTTTAAGCATGATATCAGAGTATAATCCTTGTCGTGTGTATAGAAAATTTTTGTTAATAAATGCAAAATTCAATTTGATGATTTCTACACATTGGGAGAAATTACTCTCCGGCTATCGGCTAGAGAATATCTTTGATAAAAAGAATATGGTAGTGAAAAAATAAAATAAAATATTGTAGTGCAACAACCAAAACATATCTAAATATATTGGAAAAACAATGTTATTTCAAATAAAGCTTATCAATTATCAAAATACAACACATTTGATAAATAGCTGAGTTCTTTTAATATAATGTTAGATGTTCGATTTTTGTCTTGCATGAAAAATTGTTTGTTGAGAAAGATTATACCAATTTCCATAATTTATTTTACTACTATAGTTTTATTATTTACTTAGCTCTTAGCTCGCGCCATGCGCTGTTTTTTTTTAAATTCGTTTCTACTTTTTTGAAATATATATTTGTAATTAATATTATTTTAATCATTTATCATTAGTTGATTTTTTTTATATCACTGTTTGATTATGATGCATAATTTTAACACTTGCTTAATCTTTTAAATTTTTGAAAACCAATTTAATAACAATTTCTAATATCATAAAACTCAATAATGTATGATAAGTAGCCAAATAAATTTATAATTTGGTGCGATAAAAAAACCAAAACCAATCAATTTCACTCTAAAACTTTCTTAACACTCTTTGTAGATGATTGTTAGACTCCTTCACCTTGCTCCATTATGTCTTCAAGCTTCCTTTTTTGGGTTGGAGCTTTCTGAAATAAATTTAAGAACAAATTGTTAAATGTATTTTATAATATATTCATATGAAATTATAATTAGACAACAATTAATCAATTTTTTCTAATAGAACAATGAATTTATAACCGTAATATTTGACTTACAAATTCATTTGTGTTATGAATTAATGAAAATAAGAAGTCATAAGAGATTGAGGGAGAAGAGAGAAGTAGGGAGAAATTGTATTTAACTTCTTAGAACAAAGTTTACAAATACATATGAGTCCTATTTTGTAGGAAAAGATGAAACCCTATCATGAATTTGTTTCAAGTAAAGATAAACATAAAGCAGGGATAAGCTCAAACTATGATACAGTCATCCACTTATTAGGTAAATACAAATTTTTCATAACACTCCTCCTTGGATTACTATTAAGAGAATATGCCTTTTTAAAAACCTTCCTAAGAAAAACCCTATAAGAAAAATTAGTGAAGAAAAAAGGGTACACAGTTCTTCTTACGTAATTGGATGTTGCCTCATTAAAAACCTTGTTAGGAAAACCCATCGGGAAAAACCGTGACTAAGGGAAAAAGAGTGTAGTGCGTATTTATTTCTCCCCCTGATGCAAACAATTATCTCTGAGATATTACACTATTACCTTCGCAGCATAGGTTTCATGATGTACCAAATTTCATTAAATATTCCATTTGTAATTCAAGACAAAATTTTGTTCTTTCCAAATCCTTCATTTCAAACTCTTTTTTTAAGCAATTGACAACATTTGGAAGTTCTTCAAGAGTTCTAATAATATCCAAATCATCAACATAAACATCAATTATAACAAATTTCTTGCCACATCTTTTCATAAAAATACATGGACAAATTCGACCATTTTATATCCTTCATTGATTAAATATTTACTTATATGATTATACCACATCTCAATTTACTTCAAACCATAAAGACTTTTATTCAATTTATCATACTAAAATGTGTGTTTAGCTTCATTCCAACATCTTCCTGTGAATGAATAACAATATCCTGCTAATAAATTAATATGAAATGACATATTAAGTCACGTATGACATTTAACAATCTAACATAGATTAGCATATAAATTAGTTGTTATTTATCAAAGAAAATCACTTTAGAAGTTGTTTTCCCCAACTTGATAGGCACAAATTCAATTTGCTAAATGCTAGATCTTCAGGTCGAGGCATTTCATTTTGAAATGTTTCATGTAACTTTAGGTAATTCAAACAATATTGAAATAAAACTATATAGATACTAAAATAAACACATAACATGAACCATAATCATATAAGTATTCTCAAACAATTGCAATAAACATATCCATAATTGCATGGTATGACATCATATATATATATATATAAGTCAAACAATATATAACTAAAAAACATAAATTATTAGCAACATCTAAATAGATATATACATGTATATATCAATATCCTTAATTCTTCTACAATTTCTCATATGGATATAATGATATCATTCACGAGTGAACCATACAATGGCTATAAACATAATTCGCTAGAATTAAGATTCCGAGTCTATTAAAAAATACTTCTTGGAGTTTGAACTATATGTTCAAAATTATTGCATTTTGCAAATTAACTAATTAAAGAGCACATGTCGACATTTTACACTTTATGCTTCAAACATTTTAATTATCCATGGATATGGTTCAACCATATTAAACAGTTCAAGCATATGCTTTGAGCATATTGAATACTTGAGAGGTATTTATATATATGTTATTAATCAAGTTAGCCATACAAATAGGCTATAACATCATTTGACACAATTTGAATACTTTATATATTGTCAGACTAATCAAGTATCGAAAAATACTTGCATCCACCACATGGAAGTATTATTCCTCATAATCAATGTCAGATCTTTGTGAAATTCTTTGGGCAATCAATCTTGCTTTATATCTCATAATTTCTTCTTTACAATTTTGCTTATGTACAAAGGCACATTTGTATCCATCTGACTTTACACATTTAGGTGTACAGACTATAGGTCCAAATATTTGTCGCTTTTCAAGCGAATTCAATTATGCATCAATTGTGTCTTTCCATTTTGGCTAATCATTTCTTTGTCTATATTCCTTAATAGCCTTTGATGCGTGATCCTCATTTTATATCTTTTAAGCACTATATCATATGTAAAAGCATCGTCAACGTTGACTTCATTTCGGTTCCATTGTATTTTAGTTATGACATAATTTATTGAGATCTCTTTGTTTTCACACTTTTCAGGTACCTGAGTTTCTTCTTGAACTGAACTATTAATTTTTTCTAAGGACTCTTCAGGAGTATCTACATCCTCAAATTGACCATCTTATTTCTTTGCTCCTTTTCTTTTTCGAGGATTTTTGTAATTTTTTATTTTGGAACCGATGGATTTGTCACGCTTCAAGCGTGCCTCATACTCATTTGCAATTTTAATTTGTCCAAGAGGGACATCAATTTCATTGGAGCATTAGCAGCTGGAATATGTGACTTATTAGTCACTCTTTTTAGGTCAGTAAATGCGTCTAGCAATTGGTTATCTAAATTTTGCAAATGAATCAGCTTTTGAACTTAAGTTCAAATTGTTTTGTTCGAGGACCAAGATAATATAACGATAACTCTTTCCAAATAATTTCTTTTTCCAACTGCTTATTCTCCCCCTAATGTTGGGAAAACAAATTCATCAAAACGATGATCAAAAATCGATTTATGAATGACTCTCTTGTTGTTGGTTTGAGTTATTTTATCATGGATGAAGATTCATATCTAATATATATTTTCAACCTTCTTTGAGGTCCCATCTTAGTACGTTGTGGTGGAAAATATACTGCACATCCAAAAGTTCTAAGATGGAAAATATTAGGTTTCTGACCAAAAACCATTTGTAAAAAGGGGAAACTCATGATAATTTTAATGGCTTGATGCGAATCAGTGTCATACATGTTCCCAATTAGTAATGGCAATAGACATACAATAGTTAATAACTAAATTTTGATTGATACAATTGCACAAGTAATCAGTGTCATACATGTTCCCAATTAGTAATGACAATAGACATACAATAGTTAATAACTAAATTTTGGTTGATACAATTGCACAAGTAATCTCGCAAACTTCTGGTTGCGAATTGCTAATGAACAATCATGTGACCATCCAGTTGATGCATCAATTAAAAATATAAAATACCTAAATGATCCACATGATGGAAGTAATGGCACATAAATCTCACCTTGTATTCATTCCAGATTCAATTTAAATTTTATGGTGATGGGCGAATAATCTTTCTTTGGGAACATTTATTAGCACATTGAGATAATCAAATTGAAGAAACTTCGGGTTCTTCATTGGATGTCAACATAAATTTTAATTTTTTTTCTTTGCATCATATAAACTTTTGGTTTTACGACATGATGAATTTCAATTGTACTATATACGTGTAAACTAAAAAAATTTCCAATACCTCTAGATAACAAGTCTTTTAGAGCTCTAAATTATCATCGTACTCGAATATAGTGTTAACAACGGCTTCTAGCAATACTAAATAGAAGAAAAATTTTGTATAACTAGTAGAGTATGGAAAAAACATTTTGTAGAACATTTCGAATAAACTATTTTCACCATAAAAATACTCTGTTAAAGTTAATATTGAAAATTAATGTAAAACAAGTATGAAAAGGTTACATCATAAACTATGTTTTGATTTTTACTTTTTAATTTAATCTACTATATACACATTCTTGTATAAAAGATTAAAAGATAATGCACTAAAACTCATTGTCCTCATGTTCACTAAAATAAATATTGGAACAATTAATTTTGATAAAATATACTAAACTATTTTGAAAATAAAATTTTACATATACCTTTGAAACTTGGTATATTTATTCGTGATCCACTGCATTATAACACATTGTTAACCCCAATAAAAAAAATTAGGATATGCTATTTCAAAATTTTTATATCCGTAAACTTTTATTATAAAAATATATTATGTATTCATGTGATCAATTATTTATGTGGTTCGTACATTCCAATGTAATTATTTCAATAATGACAATGAAAAAATAAAAATTAATAAATTTCTCACAAAAGAACCACATATTTTCAATAACAAATTTATATGTCTAACATATGTTATTAAATTATTATTATTTTTAAATACTTTTCAAATAGGATATCTAAGCGGAGACTTAACTTTTGGAAATATTACAGAAATATTTATATTGAAAATAGAATTCAAAACAAGATCATATGAGATCATGCATAGTTTTGCTTGCTAAAACTAATAAGCATCAAATATCTCCAAAAAGCATATGTGATCAATACCATTCAATAATATTATATTCAGACAAGTATTGACATCACTCAATGATATAAACAAATGCACAAGTATATCCATAATTATATTGGCAAATTCTTCTCTTTATCATAATGGTAGTAATCATTTTCAATAGAAAATATTACAATTTTTCATCACTAATATTTTTAAAACATGCCAATAAAGAAGCGCATAAATTTCATGTTGTGAGATTATTGTATTCTTATAATTTCATATTGAAAAACAAAACGACGAGACACATGTACTCATTTAGGATAAATTTCTCCACTTATGCATATTCTAAATATGACAATAGCTATAAAAATTTTGTAACTAACCTCGAAAAATGTACTACTCAATATGTGTGTAAAGGCAAGAAAATAGAAGCAGACATAAGATATGAGTTAACTTGATGAAGTATAATCTTCCTTATATAACTTTCAAAACAACTCATAGAGATCGTTAGGGAACAATAACAAAAATTATATCAAATACTCCCTCCATTTCACAATGTTTGGCCTTTTAGCCTTTTTTTCTTGTTTCACAATGTTTGGCCTTTTACATTTTCAATACACAAACATATTTTTTTCCAATATTAATCTTTCATTCAATCATTTCTCTTACTTCTCATTAATTCTACTTTTATCATCTCTCTCATCTCTAAACCACTATACATTAATTAATGGACACACTTACTAATAAAAATTAAATACTATTACAATTTTCAATAAGGATTAAATAGGGGCATTTTAGACAAACTATACATAATACTTACAATAATTAACATTTTCTTAATATGTATGCCTAGACCTAAAAGCCAAACATTGTGAAACAGAGGGAGTAATGTTCTACTTTAAATTAAAATTGTCTTAAAAAAAAATTTGAAGTTTGAGAACAATTATCAAGTGCTCAGCACAAACAGTTAAGTTTAATGGGTGCCAACTGCCAAACAATTACCACATTAAAATATCACTTTATTTTAACCACATAAATTCAATAAATGTAATACATATATGCTGATTCCATTAAAAAAAAAAAAAAAAACACTATAAGATCTTTTGCCCCATAAAAAACGTATCAATATTTAATCTTTCTTTAGCTGGTCCTTCGTTATTTTAATATAAAACAAGTAAATCAATGTTGTTCCATCATCATCTTGAACAACATCATCCAACAGAGCATCTTCATATATAAGAAAGTTGCATCGATGTTCTTTAAAAAAAAAAAAAAAGCAAAAAAAAAGCATACACATCAAATGGAAAGCTTTGGTATATAAATTGTCTTTAGTGATTCCTCATCGGATGAGGATATCAAATCAATTGCTTCCACAATATTGCTATCATTGTCCCACTATAGCACAATTTCTTTTCCTTTGCTTGAAGAGTTGATTCCAGATTAAATAAAATTTATAAAGAAAAAATCAAGGATTAACAAATTCCTGAACTATGCAAAATTATCACATAATAATACTCATGAATAAGTTGTACACCACACAATAATGGAATGCAGGGAAAAATTGACATAAAGGCTACAAAATTTTCTACACGTTTTTATTACTTATTTCTAATACCAATTTCATCAAATGCATAAATACAATATATAAAGTTTATATATTCTTTTGTGTCGGAAACATACCACATTTAAATTCAATCTAAAATATTGAAATAATAGTTGAAAGACTTACCTTGCCATTGATAAAGATGCAATACAAGTACAAGATGACTAGCGATAAAGACAATGGCTTTGTTGGGAAATAGAGGACAAAACTCGCTTTGCTTTGCTTTAATTTAATTTAAGATCATTCTTTTCTTTTGATGAACGAGAACTATCGTGCTGATAACGTGTTAAGAGATTGAGGGAGGAAAGAGAATTAAGGAGAAATTGTATTTCACTTCTTAGGACAAAATTTACAATATATATGTCCCTATCAGGAATTTGTTTCCACTAAAGATAAACATAAAGTAGGGATAAACTCAAATTATGATAGAGTCATCCACTTATTAGATAAATACAAATTGTTCATAAGGATTTGGTAGTTTTTGTGTATTCTTTGAAGATGCATAATTCTAAAATTTAGTTTTTTTTATTATTAAATAAATAAGGAATATTAATTTTTTAATGTTGACATACTTGTTCATTTTGGTTTCCCAATTCATATTTCATTACTTCCTCGTAAAGATAAGGTTTGTCCCCCATTCTAAAAGAAAAAAGGTTCATTCCCACAACACATGCAAAGCTTTTCCATAATAACATATAGTACTACGTGGATACATAATTATTTTAATTTTTCAAATGAAATGGAAACCGGAAGGAATATATATGTGACGTAGAAGCAAGTGATTAGCTGAATCAAATATGGAGTATCTATTAATTTCATTACATATATATAATTTCAAATAAGAAAAAACTGTAGACTATGATAGTCTAACGTGCGAGGTAGCCCATTGATCCAGAAGCCTGAAACTATTGTAGGGTATGACAATCTCAATTAATCAAAAATGAATTTAATATATGTGCACTGACAGTGTAAAGTTTTTTACATTGTCGGTACATCATCCACCGTTCATTTGCATTACTTTTATTTAGAAATCAATAACCATACATCCTTGAATGGTGGATGATGTGCTGACAGCGTAAGTGTACAAACTATTTTCTCTTCAAAAATATAAAGCTACCTCAGAACATCCAATTGGTGGTATGATTTGATGCACAAATAAAATACTCTCTACATTATCACCCAAAAAAAAACTAAATACTCTCTACATTGTGAAATTAAATGGAGTCAATTGGAATTATCCAATTTAGCTAGTCCGTATCGAAAGTAAAATAACAGTATATGATATTTATAATATTTATTCATAATATCAAAAATATAATACTTTATAATACAATAAAGTTAAATAATGACATAGATAATGATATTGTTTCCAATGATAATGATATTATCTATCTATAAGACTATGACTAATAGTAAGTAATAATAAAATAAAGGCTTATTTATTATTTTAGTCCCTGAAAGTTGGGAGTGCTTTGATTTTGGTCGCTCTAAGTTTTTTTGACCTTGACCCATCCTTAATTGTTTTGAAAATTTGGTTTTCGTCCCTACCATTAGGAAAAATTCGTTAATTGCTGATGTAGTTAACGAAACGACACATCAGCATACACGTGTGCAAGTATTGTATGTCATCGATAGGATGATATGAATGATCCGGATCCGCATGAGCAAAAGGGCCAAGGCCCAACCAAAATGTGTTTGTGGATTGGGCTATGGCCCTTTTGCTCCTGCGGGTCCGGATCATCCACGTCATCCTACCACTACCATGACATTCCATACTTGCACATGTGTACATTGATGTGACGTTCCGTTAGCCACGTCAGTAGTTAACGAAATTTTCTTAACAACAAGGACTAAAACCAAATTTTCAAAACAATTAAGGATGAGTCAAGGTCAAAAAAATTTCTAGGGACCAAAATCAAAACACTCCCAACAGGTACTAAATACATAAATAAGCCTAAAATAAAATAAAAAAAGAAACTTCATAAATAAGTAATGAATAAATACAAAATCATTCCACCGTATTATCAATAATCCTTCTAATCGGAGCCTCCCATCAATTTGGTCGCAATGTTTCGTGACATTTTCGAAGGCATATCTGGGCTGAAGAGCTCCTCATATGATCATGATGTTTTGCCGTTGATGAATGAGAACGATGCTGCTGATTTGGTGCCTGGATTTGTCAGCACTAAGGAAAAAGGGGAAAAACATGTTTCACCATGAAACGAAAAGTAAAAATAATTAAAAAAAATTAGAAGAAAGGGGAGACAATTAAAGTAAGCAATTAGAGAGAAACTTAAAAATCAAATAATATAAATTAAAATAAGCGAGAATTATTAGAATTAGAAAGATTAAATGATGAAAAAAATACAAAAATTGAAGACAAATATAATTGTGAGATTGTTGTTTACCTAAATATTGTTGAGGAGCCATTTAATGCATATTACGTATTATATATAATGATTTGAAGAACTTGTAAAGCTAAGGATAATGATTTCACATACAGATAATATTACATAAATTTGAATTATTTATTTAATTTTCGACAACTAAGGATAATTATATCACATTACTATATATATAATGATTTGGAAAACTCGTAAAACTAAGGATAATGATGTCACGTACAGATAAGATTAAATAAATTTGAATTATTTATTTAATTTTCGACAACTAAGGATAATTATATCACATATAGATCATGATTATCTTCCTACAATCGCTTTGATATGAGTATTCCTTAATCGAACAAATGGGATATAGCCTACATGGTAGAATGCTCGCTTTGCATGAGAGATACGGACGGGGTATCACTATATGCATCTTATTTTTGTGTAAATAACATTTTGTTCCACTTTTTTGCAATAGATAGTTGAATTTCTTTTGGGTGCAAATGAGTTGTGTAATAGTAGTAACTGATTGTCCCACTTTATGGCGCACCTGAACCTAACAGCGTTGAATGTAAAGTTAGCTTGCTTCTTGTTTTGGATAAATGAATTTCACGGGTTGGTGGTTATCACCTAAATGAGTTGACTCGTTGACATTGACTGTATGAAGGAACAATACATAACGCAACGTTGAATTCAAAGTTTTTTTTGCATCTAAGGTTGTTTTTCATAATCTTGGTTAACAAAATGGAACTATATCAAATCCGTGAGTTTGGGATAATATGAATTACGTATTAAACAAATAAGTGAATTACACTGCCAGAACCATGTCAATCTCAACCATTAACATTAGCAGTATGAAATTTAATGCATGTTTACATTGCCAAACCTTTTCTTTCTTTTTTTTTTTTTCAAATCATCATTCATTACCAAACTTTTGAATAACGAATTTGAAGTAAAACTAAAGCTTCAAAGTAACTCATAAGAGTTTTACTATTTCATAAATGCTTTGGAGTGTGATGTTAATTCTTACTCCATTAGAGAACTGTATATTATATAACGGCTTGGCTGATACATCCAAATGGCCAGGCAGAGAAGCTTACATAATTAGGCTGAGTATAGACGAGGATATATGATATTCTAAATTGATACACAAGTGATTTTAGAAGGGAGGGTGAAAAAAGCAAAATAAGATCACATGATCACATCCAATATGGAAAATAAGAAACTTCTTATTTGAAATTAACTATTTGACAAAGAACAATTGATACAACACTATATATTGGGAACAAGGATCAAAATCGATCAAACGAATGAGGACTTATAAGGGACTCTTCAAGTTCTCTAAAGCCGCGGTAGACAACTTCTGATTGGTTCTGTGGAAGGGCTAACCTCCGCACCTCAGTCATATACCTGTATGTAGAAGTCAATCAGATCAAAACTTAAAAGTGGACATAAATAATGGACCTAAACAAAGGCAGATAAATGCAAATACAACAACAATCAAGCCTTTTTCAACTAGGACATAAACCAAACGATGCCATAATATCCCATTACAAATCATAAATACAAACCATTGACATCTAAATCTTTCTCAACACTTTCACCTACGGTTTCTCTTACTCTCGATCTACCTCTGGCAATGGGGCTACCCTCCGTATTAGGACTTCTATAATGTTTTCTATAATAGGTGTTACCCCTACTTCCTTTCCAATTCATAAATCAGAATCCTATCTTGTTTTGCCACATTGAGTTTATTTTCTTATTGGTTTTTTAAAACCCAACATTCAGTTCCATAAAAATATTAACAGGTTAAAAAATATAAAGATTTGAAGCACTCAGCTAATTTCCCAACATAATGTCGTTCGGGATCAAGGAACAAACACTAAAGGATATTACCTTTTTCTATTGGTAAATATTATGCCCGCAAAAAATGTTAAATGGAGAACAAGATAATCCATAAAAATATAGAGAATCAACCTGTTTGCTGAACTTGTGATCTTATCACGAACTCCTTGGCTAGCAACTGTTCGTTCCAATGAGAATCCTCCACCAAGTATTAAGGGAGAACCAGTGGCACTAGTAACAACCCTCTGTGAATATACGGACTTGGCCCACTCACGAAGTATCACAAGGACTGATCTCAGCATACGTAATCTAAGATTTGGTGAAGACAAAATAGCCCCATTTGACAACAATTGATCATATGTGTTCAATACAGGTTCAGCTGCACCCTTACAAGCACCAAGAAGAGCTCTTGCAACATCTTCATCTCCAACAGTTTCAACCCCTGAATTTAACCTTTCCTACATAAAGACAAGAATTCATATCTAAGATAAAAGTTTAATATATACACACAAACACACTATTCATAAGACCCATAATTCCAACATAATAATTACGGTATAAATTAGAATTTAAAGTCAAAACCACCGAGCATAATGTAAATAAATTTTGGAACACATACCATTGCAGCCTTCTCCAGGTGAAGACAAATAGTGTCAAGTGGTAAAATAGCTCCATCACCCGGATAAATGCGGGGTCCTACCCTCTTTAACACGGAGCAAGCTTCAGCAATGCCTCCTCTTGAAATAGCTTGATCAATAAGCCTAGCCCATGTCTCTCTGACGATGTTGCTGTCAGCATCACCAGAATAATTGGCAAAGTACAGCATTTCCAGGCATACCTAAAAGCAAAGTAGGAAAGAAAAACTGTTAACAGGGGACTTTATAGAAGTTTTCAAATTTGACATAATTACGACAATCTTTCAACAAGAATATTAGTACTTAACCTAAAACACCTGGTTGAACAGTAGCAGATACAACTAAATCTGCAATGTATCATTTGGTTTGAAAAGAAAGGAAGGAGAAAGGATTTAACAGATGAGGAGAAAAGAGTGGAAACCTTGGGATTATTGGAAGAAAAGGAGGTTATACATAATCATAAATATAATTCATGGTTTAATTTTGTTTACGAAATAATTAAATTTAACAAGTCAAAATAATTAAATAGAAGAGAATCAAAGGAAATGAACAGGAATGACAAATTAATGCTAATACTAAATTGTAGAAATGCAAAGTATGGGTAGAAATAAAATTTCAAACTTTTAAATTATTAAATAATGATGAGGATCTCAAATCCTTTATTTTCCTTTCTTCAAAGGTGAACCAAAAAGTAAAGTGAACTTAATTCATTGGTCTGATCCTTTCCCTTCCTTCAGAAAGACTTCAATCAAACAATTTGTGAAAGTAAATGACTCAGATACAAAACATGAGCTCAAAAACTTTGAAGGAACCCAAGAACCTTAGCACATTTTCTAGCCCTTGAAAATATTGAACTTATGCGAAACTAACAAATAATGTGAACAACCAGAAGATAAAAATCCGAACTTGAGTAAATATGACTAAAAATATGTAAACAACCAAAGAGAGAAGAACATACCTCCCAGAGCTCAAAGGGAACAGCATATTCATTATATAACTGTGTTATACTCTTTACATCCGATGATAGCTCTATGGCCTTCTCACGTGTTGCATTTGCAAAATCAGCATTAGTAGTTGAACTGCCCTCAGGAACTAAACCATTTTCGACTGAAGCAGACATGCTAGGTGAAACCTCAGACCTTGAAGCCATAGCTTCCAATTCCTCTTTGATTTTAATCTGAAACCGAAGAACAGCAAGCTTCCCTTCAAGCAAATCTAGGAATCCGCTATCAATGGAACTCCGACCAGAACCAACCAACCCATCACTAGTAGTAGCATTTTTTGCCTGTATTACTGCATTACTTAGGTATTGACACCTGAATTTTACAAAACAAAAGACTATTAGAAGATACCCAAGCAATCAAATCAAAACAATTCTAGTATTCTACAAGAACAATGTAGAGAGGTCTTAAGCGGAAAAAACAATAAGCTTGAATACATCCCAAATCCAGAGTCTTGCACAATAACAGGTACAGCCTTAGAACTTGGTGAATTTATGTCATCCAAAACAAATAAGAAGCACATTTTATTTAGAACTTGGTGAAGCAGGAACCAGTTTCCATGTTTTTATATGGTCAGATCAAATCTCAGCTTTAGCATCTTTCACTAGTGTTGATGAAAGTACAGCTTAATAAATCTCTCAAGCTTCAACCATGATTAGGGTGGATGACATAATTTTCCTGTTGTTATAACTGATGTCAGAAGTGCTTTGATTTTCAATTTTATTTAGAGGGAGTGCATTTTAAAATATTTGGTTTAAACCCTTTCAAAAAAAAAAAAAAAAAAAATCGTTTTAAGCACAATACAATTCTTTGTCTGGCAGAAAGTTCAGTATTGACATCTTAGTAAGCTCCAACTATGGATAAGGGTTTATAAAATTTGGTCTATCCCAACCAGGTTTGCAGCAATATAGCAACAAACCTACTAAAAAAGGCAGAAGCTTCAAAGGAAATGTAAAAGAGAGGAATAAAGACAAGAAAATAAAGAAACTAATTAACCTTTGTTCCAGAGTAGGAACTCCATCAATAGAGCGCCTTTCAGCTAGCCTTAGCAATGCATGAGCAGCAAGCATATGTTGCCGCTTTAAGACATAATACCGTGCCAAAAGTTCATAGTACTTGACTTGATTGGATGACATAGGTGCTCCTGATTGCCCCACTGGAGAAGTTGTTGCAGTCACGGCACGAACCTAGCAGACAAGAAAAAACAAAAGGAGAGGCCATTATGATAATTAGAAAAACACAAATTTTCTAAAAAGTGTTATGAGATCATTTTCTAAGAAATATGGCAAATGTGCAGCTTAAACATATACAACCAAAATTCAAAGACACAACATTTGTGCCTTTCAACCAAGTGAACGCCAAGCAATTAACAAATTATTGGAGAGAAAAGGGCAATAAGCAACCTCTTGTATTGGTTTACGACCAGCACTTTGCAAGAAGGGCAGCAGATCGGGACCTCCATACTCTAGCAATTCATTCTCAAGGCCTAAATCAATCATAGCCTGGTAAAGATACTCATGGAAAATTCTGTCAGGAGATTGGACACCAAGCTGAACAATTTGGCATATATATTTCTTCCGAGAGGCTGGATCAAGAACAGATTCTGAAGCAGCAGATCTGATTGGAGAGCCAAATTCCCTCTGCGAGGTGTCACCTTTCAGAGACCGCAAAGCCCTGATAATTATCTCATAGCACTGTTCGCGCTGAGCAAGAGCTTGTTCTCTGACTGTAGCATCAATTTCATCATTATAAGCATCACCAGCTGGATCGAGAGCCTGTGCCTTTTGAAGAGGTAAGCGCACCACAGCTTCATAAAATCTACAGTTGGCAAGTATGCTTCACTTTCATATTGAAGGCTCTCCAATCATAGGCCAGGAAAATGGAAGGGGAAAGAAAAGATTACCTTAAATCTTCAAATCGTTTGCAAACAGTTCGTAAATCTGTAGACTCAGGAACTTTACTTAAGGAATCAAATGCTTCCCTTGCAAGACTCTCCTTTTCCTCATCATCTATAGTCACAGCTGCTCTCTCCAAAGCTTCCACAGCTAAGAAGAACTTGTAATCCGACTCCTTATAGTAGCTTGGACAACCCTCTCTTAATCTCCTACTAATGTCGTCTACAGTCCCCCTGCCATCAGGGCCAGTATAATACTGGAGCAAGGCAGGATATTACATAAAAACTCAAAATTATAGAAGGGAGATACAAAAATTCATTTAAGAAACAGAAACAAATCACCATAAATGCATAAACATTTCTTAGATGAAGTTTCCTTCATGGCCTCCCTATACAGGATTTTACCTCCATTAGAGCAGATACAAGTCTTGTTGCCAGACTGTCACCATCCTCAGAACAAACCAATTGATGAAACGTTAACTGAACCAATGCTTGTTGAAGGTTAGCATCAAATCCCTGAATCAATCGAGTGACATGATGCTGCGAAAGAAGTTGAAGCAAAAACAGGGCTTCGCCGGATCTTAGAAGTAACTGCCTAATGCATTCCATAGCCCTCACCTGCACCAATAAACATTAAACCTAAATGAGAAAAGAAACTGAAAAACTCAAAAAATAACAAACCACCAATGCAAACATTTAAATAACGTATGCCCACCTCCATGGCAGCTAATTCAGCAGGACTATATGGCAACCTTTGCCTTTTATTAGTTGTTCCGCTACCATTGGACTCCATATTTCTGGAATATGCACCAAATAAGTTTCTTACCATATTTCGATCTCCAGCACCTAATGCTGAACCACTGCCATATAGAATGGAACCACTGACATCTCCTAAACCTGCTACACAGCCATAAAGTCCCCTCCTCTGGTTCCTTCTAGATCTTAAGAATTTCTCTAAAGATCGGATTTTGTGTTCAAGGACTTGCATAGCCCCAACAGAGAGTCTGCATACAACTACTCCATTTTCAGATAAAATACCTGAAGGACTCATACTGCCTTTTACAACCATCACAGGAAGTTCCCATAGAGGGAAAAGCAATCTGGATGAACACAAACAGAGCCCTTCATGTGCACCTGAAAAAACAGGCTCAGCTTCCTGGACAACCTGGCCCATGCTAAATCCACCAGCAGCAGTTCTTGTGTTTGATAATGCACTACTGCCTTCAAGTTGTGGCATGCCAACAACTCGCGGGTCCTCAAAAGCTTCAGCAGCCTTCTCAGAAATAACATTGCTAATAAGGTCTTCGGAATGTGCTATTCTTGCAGCTAACATTAAGCACATGGCAGCTGCCTCACCAGCACCAAAACGATTAAAGAAATCTTCTAAAACTGATCTTGGAGAGTTGGACTCTAACAGCCTCCTTAGAATGTCCAGTGGCCTGTTAAAAACAATTTCCATCATGCCCATTGTGCTGAAGATGACAACTCTCCTCCTGGGCAATATATGCTGTGTTGAGAGGTCTCCCCTTGCCCAAAGTTTCCCAGATGCTCTTTCACATGATTCCATTGAGCTTTCATAGCCACCAAACTCAATCTCTGAATATAGAGACTGCACAGTGGCTGCAGTGTCTGGAAAAGGTAAAACATCTGCCACAGAAAGCATTCTGCCTTCAACTGGTAAAGAAGATACAGATTCCCGTAATGCCCGGGAACTCCTCGTACTTGTACCTAGATTACCTGATGGTGATGACTGTGTGCTTGAATCCCTGTTCAAAACAAGTAGTGAAGGCATATTTGGAGGTGATGCATCAGAAAGGATAAGAGTTCCAGCAGAATAATAGGCTGCCTCAACTTTCAGTGAGAGATCCTCACTCTGAGGTCTACCAGCAAGAGCCATGGCTCCAAAAGTAAGACCACCACTGACACCCCAAGGAGGAGCAGGCCTTGTTGTGACAACCTTTAAGCAGCTAGGCTTGTGATGGTTGGTGTTGAACCCATTCAAGCTTCCACTAGAAGGAGAGGTAGATAGGTACATCCTTCTGCCGTCAGATAAAACAGCAACAAGATGTAACCACTTGGATTCAAGTGTAGATACAGGTGAGATGCAAACAATTGTTGCCTTTGGTGATCGACTTGAGCCTCTTGATCCTGCTGATTGTCTACCTCCATAATGGGCATCCTTCTGATTGACAAGATTCCTTTCTTCAGCCACTTTCTTCAATGAGCCATCACCATTTGGTCCAAGAACATAAACCTGAAGCTTCATCTCTTCAGTTCGTGCATACAGTATTTGCCTCTCATTGTCAAAAACCATTTCAACAATGGGGTCAACAGTTGAAAAATTAAATACATTAGGTATAACCCATCTGCAGATAACAACTAATATTGAGTTACTACAGAATTAGGAAACAAACATTTAACTGTAAAAAAAATAGACAGAGCCTTATAAACCATTTACAAATCCATTTGGAATTCTAATTTCTAAGATTAAAAAAAGAATGGGAAAATAGACAATTTGGTTCCTTATCTTTACAATTTGGTCTGCTATCCTTCATCATCATAGCATAAGCAATGACGTGCCACTCACTGGTTGTATCCTCATAATCGCCACAGCAATGTCGTTAGTGACACATCATCATTTGTGTCAGGGTTTGTAACAGAACCGTCACGTAGGACCACATTGGAAGACAATTTGCAAGATAGGGACCAAATTGTAAAAATAAAAGATAGGGGATCAAATTTCTAAAAAAAAAAAAGAATAAAGACAGGACCAAAATGCATATTTCACCGGAAAGAATTAATTCAAAATCAAGTAGCGCAGTTAGTGACTTTTATACAACTTAAAGATTAAAAAGTGGAAAGTACCTTGAAATTACGCTTCCTAAACCAGCAGTGATACAGACTTTTCTGCAGCGTTTTTGCCACCCTGAACCAGTCGAATAGATCAGCTCATATATATGGCTATCACGACCAGCAAGGAAAATCCGCCCCTTATCAGTACAAGCTACACAGGTCATCGTAACCCCGTCAGATGATACAGTATACTCTGGCAACGGCTGTAATGAAACTTCTGCAAACGGATCTGAGCCATCAGCTCCTCCAGAACAGCATACTCCTACTAACGTCAACTGATAAAAAGAAAGTTATAAGAAACAATATTGCTCACACAAGGAGATCTGGAAAGAATGTACTGCACATGGTCCATAGCAAACATGTCATACAAAAACTTTTTACCAATTAATGAAAAAGATCTTATAACATATTGAATTTACAACAAAACCAAGGATTAAAGTATATAAACACTTTCAAAAGTATTATGTTTTAAGAATACAAAAGAACATCGACAATGAGAAGAACTCACTTACTACCTAACTTAAAAGCAGGCATGGAGCAACAACAACCAAACAGGCATTTGATTTGAATTTATTTGTGGATTTTCTTAACTTCAGCTCTTCGGATTGAGGATAAAAAACCCAAAATGGATAGTTTTTGAAAAACTATAAACATAATTTTTTTTATTTTTTGAATGAATCGATTCCCAAGAAAAGCTATCCACTTTTGGATGTTTATCCTCACCTCTTTGAGCTAAGGACTAAGGTTAATAAAACCCTTTATTTAATTTAACAGTACATAAATTCAGAGACCATTATACTTTTTTATGTTAGTTATTCTGCTTTTGGAAATTATTAAAGGGGATTTCACCCGTATATGTATAACAGAATCAAGGACAGCATTGCTTTGATGGTATTTGTTTACATCTTCCACTTACCCTCTGAAAAATAATTAACTAATCTAATTATTTCCTTCTATTTTTCCTATTTGGTAATGAAATTTCCATAGCGGGAAAGGCTTTGCTCATTGCAACAAAAACTTTATTAACTTTAGTTTAGCTGTCATACTTTAAGTAATCCTCTGGTTTCCAAGGACAATACTAACCTTAACATGAGCTACACAGCAATCACTTTTTATCTGGTAACTTGGTGCCTATTCTATTAAATCTGTACTTATAAAAAGAGGACATGCAAGGTTTGAAACAACAGAACCTCCTCAAGGAACAATACAAGATCTCCAGTGTATCATCTCAAACAAGTTCAAATATATTGCTGCTACCTTTCTCCATACCATTACTGAAACTGAACTCTTTCAATCCCCTCCCTTCCGTTAAATAAGAATTCCTCAATCAAGGAGCAATTTTCCCCATGGTGGCAACACATCGATAGAAATGAAGCCCCAACATGATCCTAAATTTGACAAATGTCACCTCTCCATGCACACAATCCTTAGATGTCATTTTTTTTCTTTTTACTTTTTACTTATAAATTGCAGAGCAGTATGACAAAACCACCCCATTAACTGATCCAAAATTATAATTTCTCCAAGAATTCAGCAATATTGACCGAAATTAGAAATAAAGAAATAAATAACTTTAAGAGCTAAGTGGCTAACCAATGTAAATATAATCTTTATCAATGGTAATTGGAAAACTTTAGGGAAAATGGCTATTTTTGCTTGATGCCTCAATTACCAGCAAGGCAAGGTACTCTTCAAAAACACATACAGTAAGAGCCGCACAAAAACAGGTTGAACAATTGATTCAACAATTAAGAAACACTAAATTAAAAGACTTCACTAAGGAATAAGATACCATACTTGAAAGAACATTCACTCAAGTCAGGAACTGTTAGTGTGAATGGCAAACCAACACATGAGATGTTGCTCAGGTACCAAATAAGCACTTTAGCACAAACACATATATATAAAAGAACTACTTCAGAAGCTCGATATTTTATTACACGAATCATTGGAAGAGAGCTAAAACAGAAAAATGGTTAGTACCTCAACAGGCGTTGCTAAAATCAAAAGATATTGGATAGCTTCAACAAAAACACCAGGTTTGGATTTTGCCAGACCAACAGCACAAATAGCTTGTTCCTCTCCACTATATTCAGGACATTGGCCATCCCTAAGGAAGAAGGAATGTTAGATTAGTAGTAACTAGTAAGTAAAGCAGCACATGAAAATATCAGCAGTAATAAATACCAGAAAAGATTTTAAGTTAGAATATGATAACAAACAAAACAATTTTTAGCCCACTAAAACCATCCCTCCACAATTATTTAACCATTAATAACTAAACAGCCAAAATAAATATGAAACATAAACAGTAGTTCAAAAGTCGAGAGTCTAAATAGAAAATCAAAGAAGTAAAATGCATGGTAAGTTTCAATTCAAATATTTATAACACCCTGAAACCTTTTCTGACTTGGTCAAAGCTATCCCTGTAACATTCACATAATAATTGTTCAGCTTAAACTATGATGAAAGACCAGCCAAAACCACTGATAAGAATCCATGCAATGGTGTATGAGGGACAAATGTCACAACACACAGATGCAAACTATACGAAGAGAAAGGCATAAAATAGGAAAATGATATATCTTTTCAGTATGGTATAAAGAAAAGAAGGAAAAAAAAAAAGAGGGGTTCACAAATACACATAAACTCCTACAATTGCTTTAATGCCTGCCAAACCAAAAATTCAGGAGAATGGGCAAGGAATATGTCTAGTCTCAGACTTTAAATGAAGTTAACTCCAACCCATGATAATGGCACTTACCATTTATCAAAGCGCCAAAGAAACAAGGAATTGTCTACAGATGCCCATGCCCTACGTATTTCAGGAAATATTCCACAAAAGGCAGTCCCTTCACCACCGGCTGCATTGTATCTTTCAATGAGTACAGGAGGCAACTCCCACGTATTTGCTACCTCGACTGAAGGGGGCCACTGAAACCAAATCAAGCAAAGTGTTAAGTTGGAGAAAGATTGAAAAACTGAACCACGTCCCTGTTACAGGAGCATTCAAAAGAGATTGAAGGGGGCTTATTTCAGCTCATGAGAACATATGAAAATAAACTAATGACCTTCCTTCAAGTTTTTTTTAAGCTTATTTCAATAAGGCCTTTTTTTAGCATATTGAAGAGGGCTTATTTCAGCTCATGAGAACAACAGAAGAAATAAACTTATGACCTTCCTACAAGGTTTCTTTAAGCTTATTTCAATAAGGCTATCAGAGAAGCTATCGAAAATAAGCTCTTTTTAGATTAGTTTAAAAAAATTACCAAATTAGCGTGTAATTAAGTTGTTTAACCCAGTGTGCCCTATTATGTTAGTTAAGAGGTATGCTCTACACCGAGAATTAAAAAATAATAAATAAATAAAAACTTTGAACATAACTTATGACCTCCCTATAAGCTTTCTTTTAGCTTATTTGAACAAAAAAAAAAATCACTGAATAAGAGCGCAATTAAGTGCATGTTTGGATGCACATTGTATTCTCTTATAATTGATTCTGGGAAGCAAAACTGCAAAAGTTAGTCATAGTTGCTTCATATCCAATGTGATTTTGAGAACTAGCGTGATTTTCCACCACGAAACCAAACATGTACTAAGTCGCTTACCTAAACTGCCCTAATGAAGGTAATTAAGAGGCATGCTTATAACCTAGAATGCACATTGTCAACAAGGAAGTGTTATAATATATTTTTTTTTAGGATTTTGCTATACATTGACCTGAGAGCAATGCTTATAAAACTCAAAAATGTCAAGTCAACATTAAAAAACTACAAGTTTGACTTTTAATACTTCTAATGCATCATTTCCTAGACTAACTTTACAAACTGATCAAATTGTGCAGTTATCCCAAGTGCTCGCACTTTATGTACCAGAGTTTGTAATTGAGCTACCTATTAGGAATATGAAGTTTTAACATAAAACAAAAATTGCTAAATTACGTATTTGGTCCTTTACCTTGTTTTTCAATATCAAATTGGTCCGCTACATTTTTTTAATATCATATTGGTCCCTTACGTTTCTTTTCACTATCAATTTGGACCCTGAATCACTGTTCATGCTAAGTGGATCAATAAGATTAGCACACGTGTCATTTCTCGCTCTGACATTGAAATGTGGACCAATGTGATATTGACAGGTAGGATGAACAGTGACTTAAGACCAATTTAATAGCAATAAAGAAACATGAGGGATAAATACGATACCAAAAAAAGTGAGGGGCCAGTTTGAAAATCAAAACATAAGGTAAGGGGAATACTTAGTAGTTAACAAGAAAAGTGGGCGTTAGTTGAATATGATATAAGCAACAGAATAATTGGGAACCCTAATAGTAATAGTAATAGGAAAGAAGGGGGGGTGAAGATGGTACCTCTCTGGGGTTGGTGGAATAAGGATGGCTAGCGTATCTAGAAGCTTCTAGAGACTCTTCGAGGTCGAGGTGAGAGGAGAGTTCACGAGCAATGCGATCACTCACGACAAGACCTGCATTCGTCACATCACGCATCACAATCTCTTCTTCCCACGACGACGACGACATCTTCTCTCTCTTTCTCTGTCTCTTGCAGATTAGAATAAGGGTGGTGATTCAAGCTGGAAGAGTGAGAAGAAGAAGAAGAAGAAGCTGAATTGAAAGTGAAATTTGAAATTCGCGGAAGAGAGAGAGAGAGAGAGAGAGAGAGAGAGAACTGAGAAGCGGGCGGGGGAGTGAAAATGAGAGAGAGGAGTAGGGTTTTGAGGAGGGTTTCGTAATTTGATAGTGGCGGGCAATCTACTAAACTCTCACTCTCTCTCTCTCTCTCTCTCTCTGCGTGTTTTTTTTCGTCAAAAGAAAGCAATTTAATTTATTTAAGTTTATTTATGGTTTTGATCTCTAAATGTTTAATGTATTTTGATTTTAGTCCCTATAAATTATTTTGATAGAGACTAGTCCTTAATTTTTCAAACATTTACAAAAAAAACAATTATTTGCTGTCATAGTTAACGAAAATTCACACCAGATGCCACGTGTGAGGTAGCACCAAATAGATGATATGAAATGGATGATTCAGGCTTACGAGATCAAAATTTTGCGTACGGGACCATTTTGCGTCCGTGTATTTGTATCATTCACGTTATATCACCTACTCCCTCCGTCCCAAAAAGTTAGTAATTTTTTGAAAATTCAACAAAAATAAGGAAACATGCTATTAATGTATTGTCCCCCCAAATCAACCAATTACCAAAGCAAGTATTTAATACATGCTTCCTCAATTAACCAATCATAGAATATACAATACAATTTCAATTTTTTTATTCATTATTTTAACTTTGATTTGGGACAAAAAAATTTCATGTTTTTTACTAACTTTATGGGACGGAGGGAGTATTTGGTTTCACTTCAGACCATATGGATTACTGATGTGATGTTCCGCTATTTGCAAAAACAAATAACAAATTTTTACAAATGTTAGGGACCAAACCAAAATGTTTGAAAATTTAAGAACTAGTTCCGGTCAAAATAACTTCTTGGGACTAAAACCAAAACACGCTGAATTTCCCGGGAGTAAAGACATTAATAAGCCATTTATTTATTAAAAAAAAAGGAAAAAGACAAAAGGCACGGCTTCGACCAAATTTGGATCTTCCCTGGTCGATAGGGGTGTGCAGGACCCAGATTGACTTCATGATCCGTACCGAACCCGGTTGGTTCGGGTCGGGTTGGACCCGGACCCATATGTTAAAAGGAGACAGGTTCGGTCCAAATAAAGCTACCCGACACCGTGTATGGGTCGGGTTCGGGTTTGGCTCAAGGTCACTCAACCCAATCCGATATATGTAAACATTTTATATATATATATATATATATATATATTAATGATGTAAACATGTTTTTATTTTTATTTTTTTTGTTTACTTTTTATTTTATTATTATATTACATATTTATACAATACATCATATATTAAATGGCGTCATTCCTAACTTAGCAGTTTAATTACTTTTTATTTATTTATTAAGTGACACTTTATTACTTGACTTTACTACCAAAAGTCTCATTTTTTTATTCTTGTTGTATGATATTATATAAATGGCATTTTGTCAACAATATTTTCCTAGTTTAATTATTTTTTGTAGTCATAAGTAAAATCTTGAATCTAAATTTAGCATAGGTTTTTTTTTGTTTACATCGAAACTTAGTATCTTGCAATGACTTGCTTTACTTTGATCCCACTTTTAGGTTTGTGATTCTTGTCCTGGGTCAACCCGAACTCGTTCTCATCTTGACATGTCCTATTTAGACCCACATATATTCGGGTTTAGGAACGGGTACGGGTTTAAAAATTGACCCTGCTAATATTTACGGGTCGGGTGACGGCCACACTATCACTGTTGCTGGTAGGGGGTGCCATGGTGGCGTAGTGTGGTGGCTGGGTCGTGGTGGCCTCGGGTGGTGTGGCGGCTTCGGGTAGTGTGGCCGGTGTTATTTCCCTACCGAGATAAATTTTACTTTTGTTTTTTTTTTTTACTTCCTTCTTATTGTTATGTTTTATTCCATGTGGTGTTGACCTTGCAATTCGAATTCTGCTAGGCTAGGCTTTGAACTTTGCATTCAAGGACTACTTCAAGAGGCTTTTAAGCTTCAAGACGGATAAGGATGATTTTGGGGCTGAAGAAGAAGAAGAAGAATCGATGAAGGGAGGAAGAAGAAGGGTGGTGGGTAGGGGGTCAGGGATTTGCAAGGAAAAAATAAAAGGAGGGACATCTCTGTCATTTTCTAATTAAATTGGGGGTTGTGGCTAAAGGTTGGGGTTTGGGGACTAATATTAAAAAAAAAAACCCAAAGGCAATTAGTCCCCAAACACCAAAATTATCCCCCAAACCTCATATTTTTAAAATATACCTAAACTACCCCCCATATAATCCCTCCTAATTCTGAATTTCCCAAACCCCAACCCAAAACGTTTCACTCCCTCCTCCTTCAACTGGTTTCAACTTCCTCCTTAGGCTCTCCATCGATCAACCGAGTTTGCTCCTCGTTTCCGCCATTTCTACTGCCGCCGCAAGAAGGTATGTTCGTTCTTCTTCATCACCATTCGTTCTTCTTGAATACTGTGGATGCTTGTTCTTGTTTGTTTTTCTTTATTGTCTTGTTTATTTGATTTAGGTTTAGGGTTTAGGTTTGGTTTAGGTTATGTTATTTTCTTTTAGGGTTTTGGTCTCTGTTATCATTATTGTTCTTTTAGGGTTTTGTTCTTCCTTCGTGCCATTAGAGTAGTGCTGCCATGTTTTTTCTGCAACTTTCCGACACCCCGTATCGAAAATTAGTAAAATTTTGACACAGGGTTATCGGAAATTAGTAAAATTCCAAGTATAAGTTTTCAGAAAATAATGATGTGTTGTTTTAGAAATTGTTTGTTATTTTTATGTTTAATATTTTTGAGGTTTGGTGCTTAGATTGTGAGAACATAATTTTGCTCTATCAATGAGTGAATATAGCTTTTATTTATAACTTACACCTTTGTTAATTTTGATGAAATTTCAGATATGGCTAGAACTAAACGTACGGCTGAAACCGTGCGTGCAGAACAAGAAGAACAACGACGTAGAGCAGCAGCAGCAGCAGAAGAACAATCTAAAGCATCAGGGGAACAATTGTGGCAGGGGAGACGACCACCGACTGCATCGTACAGAAGGGAAAAGAAGGCTGAAAGTAAAATTGGTTCATCATCACAAGCAGCACCGGAACCGCAACCTCAAGTGCATTCATCTTCTCAAGCGGAACCGCAACCTCAACCCACTGATATGGAAGCACCGGAACCGCAACCTCAAGCACCGGAACCGCAACCGCAAGCACCGGAATCGCAATCTCAACCCACTGATATGGGAACATCACATGCATCATCACCTCCGGCACCTCAATCACCACTACCACCTCCCGCATCACACACATATTCACCTCAACCAGCCACTGATATGGGATCAATGTTGCTTGGATTTTGAACTTCTTAGTATAAGAATTGTTATTTGTTTTGGTTATTTGTATAGCTATTAATGAATTCTGAATTATTTGAATCAATGAATTAAGTTTTCAATGTCAATTTACTTTGTTGCAAATGATTAAGTTAAGGTAGAAATTTGAAATTTGATGTAGCAATAGGGTTTCAACATAGTAGAAATTTGATGCTTTGCTCATTTTCTGCAATGACATTAAAAAAAATTATTCAGAATTGAACAATTCCGAGAAACATATTTCAGAATTTAAAAATTTTCTGAAACATGTATTTCGGAATTTAGTTAAATTCTGAATTTAGTATATCGGAAAAAGGTTACAGAGAGAGACGTTTTCATATGGTTTTTTCAAATTATTTAAGTATACAATTCCGAGAAACATATTTCAGAATTTAACAATTTTCTGAAACATGTATTTCGGAATTTAATTAAATTCTGAATTTAGTATATCGAAAAAAGGTTACAGAGAGACGTTTTCATATGGTTTTTTTAAATTATTCAAGTATACAATTCTGAGAAACACATTTCAGAATTTAAAAATTTTCTAAAACATGTATTTCAGAATTTATTTAAATTTTGAATTTAGTATATCGGAAAAAATGTTACAGAGAGAGACGTTTTCATATGGTTTAGTAAAATTAAATTCCGAAATACCCGTGTAAAATTCCGACACTGGTTAGTCAGAATTTTAACAGTTACGTAAAAAAATAAAAAAACCTAGAAGAGAACATTTTATCTTCAACAACACCAATAGAGAACCCACTGGAGCTTCCTTTATGAATATATAACCAAATGAAATGGTTTCTAGGTAGAATATGGCAAGGTTTTGAAAAGGTGAGAGAAAAGTTAGAAGAAGAGAGAATGTGGTTTGTAAAATTATAGGATATATGGAGTTATGGGGTTTTGCTTGGGGTTTGGGGTTTACATGGTGGAAAAAGGTGAAGAGGTGGTTGTGGTTTAGGGTTTGTTTCTTTTTTCTTTTTAATGAAGAAGGGTATAATGGACATTTCACAATTAAAATGGGGTTTGGTGGATAAATTTGGGGTTTGGGCACTAATTGCGAAAGCCAAAACCCTTGAAAATGGTTATGGGCCAAAGAAACAAGGAAGCCCATTAACTCACTCTCATTATAAAACCCACAACAACACCGAAAACGACGACGCAAACTCTCTCAACACGAACTCGAAGAAGAAGAAGAAAACCTACGTTGCTAGCGCTGTTGCTGCCCCGCCAAGATGGTACTCACCGAAGAAGAAACAGCTCGTCTCTACAGAATCCGCAAAACGGTGATGCAGATGCTCCGTGACAGGAACTATCTCGTAACCGATTACGAGATCAACATGTCGAAGCACGAGTTCAAGTCCAAGTACGGCGAGAACATGAAGAGGGAGGACCTCGTTATTAATAAGAGCAAGAAGGATAATTCGTCGGATCAGATCTACGTGTTTTTCCCCGATGAGGCTAAAGTTGGGGTTAAGACCATGAAGACTTATACCAATCGAATGAATTCGGAGAATGTGTTTCGGGCGATTTTGGTTGTTCAGCAGAATCTGACTCCGTTTGCCAGGACTTGTATCAGTGAGATTTCTGGCAAGTTTCACTTGGAGGTTTTTCAGGTTATTATTCAAATCACCCTTCCGTTTTATTTATATCACTATCTTGCTTCATATAACTGCTGTAACAGTTTATGTTGTTGCTTGTTGCTAAACACATTGAGAACCAAACACTTAGTTTTTCTCCAACAAAAATGTGTTTATTTGGATGGCTTAAATATCTTTTTCAGAGTCATATTTAAGCCTATTTTTGATGCATGTGAATGTGTTTGTTGGGCTTTTACAAAAACAAGAAGATGCAAAAAACCAAAACAGTTAAATTTCAGATTTTTTAGAAGTTATATTTTTCAGGCCCTCATGAAATCACTTTTCTTGAAATCATTTTTTTGTAGAAATGACTAGTTGTTGATCAATACTGTACTTGTACTCAGTATTTACTATTTATGCAGTAGCAATGACTACCTCGGCTCAATATAAGTTCTTTAACTTACTCCAAGTAAATAAAGTTTTTCTCTTTCTTTAGCCTCCTCCCGAGTGAACCTGGAAACAGCCTCTCTGCTTGAGGGGGGTAAGGCTGCTTACATCTACCTTTCCTATACCCCACTAGGTGGGAGTCTCGTGCACTGTGCTGCCCTCTTTTTTTTTTTTTTTTTTTTTTTTAAAAGCCTCCTCACGAATAACTTCTAACTCTGCCCCTTTCCGAGTATGTACTTAAAAGATTGATTGTCATACCTTCATATGATGTTCAAGGCGTGCTTGATGAAATCGAATAACTTACACTAAAAGTTCCGCACTAAAACTTTTAGTACAAAAATAAGAGTACCGAGCAAAACTGAAGTTGTTGTTCTTCCCCTTCCATTGAAGCTACTATTGCGACCATGTGTGTGGCTCTTTCACACTCTCCACTTCGTGGAATATAAATGCAATGAAGCATTTTGTGATGTTGAAGATAATTAGTAGACCTAATTTGGAAGGAAACATATATGATAAGAATAAGAATAGCATTTTTAATTCTAATAACTTCTCCAATTATGATGTTTTATATAATTACTGTTATCGGTGCCAGAGACTAGGAATCAATGGTTCCTTCTTTCTTATCTTGTTTGGTTTCACCTCATGAAAGTAAAAAAGGATTTGGAAAACAAGCACAATATCTTGTTTGGTTTGTGTTACAGTCTCCGTCTCTCCGAGAGCGGCATGAATCTAATGCACACTAGCTATTGTCTTTCCTCCAAACTTTGTACCATCGTTCTTTGTTGTGAAAATTATGTTCGATAAAAAGTTACTTCAAGTGTTTAGGTTAGTCAAAGAAAATACTTACAACTAATGATATACATGATGCATACTGAGTTAAACTATTGCTTTGTGTGGCACTGTGGCTCCGGTTTTGTAAGCTTAGAGATGAACACAATTCTTTAGTGAGAGATCTGCTTCTAATGTTCTTAATTCACATTGCTCATAGCCTCATACATTTTGCTTTTAATTTTTATGGTTGAAATAATGAAAACTTTCATTAAGATATGTGTGTGCAGATATTATTGTGCTATAGTTATTTCTTTAGTTTCTACTTTTCAATGGTTAAGACTTTTGTTCCTGCATTCTTTTGTGTTTAGCGGGTTACAGTTGCTAAAAATCCTGTTATTGCACCTTCATTGGTTTTTTCGACTTTATGCTTTATATGCATTTACAATTTTATAAATAACTATTGATACAGGAGGCAGAACTGCTGATCAACATAAAAGAACATGTTCTCGTCCCAGAGCATCAAATACTGACTGACTCAGAAAAGAAAACCTTGCTTGAGAGATATACCGTAAAAGAAACTCAGGTTAGTGTGTTAAATCTTGAATATTACATTAGCCTGTATAGATTTCTCCAACTTGATCATTTGGCATCAGAATTTATTTCTGAACATCATCATGCGGGGATGCATTTAAGCGTCTAAAAACCTGGGTGTCATTTTAGAGCTATTAGAAGATAGTTGGATACTTAATTAAGGGTTTTGCAGCTTGTCGGTTAGATGTTGGCTTATTTTGAATTGCTAAGATTATGCGATGCCAAAAAGTAAATTGGGAAATTTTATCCACACCCGTAATTCTATTACTCACCTGTCAGATGACCTATTCAACGGTGTAAAATTTTGTAAAAAAAAATAACATTGGATGGCTTATTTGACAGTGGTAATGCATGGTTGGATGGCTCATCCAATGTGTGTGAGTAATAGGGTCACGGGCATGGATAGGATTTCTCAATGAAATTAGGTTGTTAGATATATGCCCTAGAGATTAGTAGTTCATTATGATTTTTGGACTAGTGCATACTGAAGATGACATTTAAGCCCCCAATATTCATAACAATTCCTCTACATAAATAAATTCCGTGTATAAGAGATTTAAAGTAAAGTATAATACAATTTTGGGACACAGTGTTTTAAGCTTTTCATGACTCCCCCGACTATGTGAACTGTGGCTGGTAGATGATTGATATTATCTAGTTAGGGAAAGTAAAATTAGCTTCCATTGGTTTTCATGCCAATGAAGTTTCTTTACTGTTTATTTGAGTTCTGTTCTCCAATAAATATCTTGGACTTGTGATCGTTTCCATTCACTTGTCCTTGGAGCATCTGACTTTATTTAGAATGGCAAGTTCCTCTGGCGAATATGTAACTTATCAATATTGTAGTGCATGTTTGGTTTCATGGTGAAAGATCACTTTGGTTCCCAAAATCAAGTTTGATTGAGTAGCTTCTGTTCCCCAGAATCAAATCTAAGGAAACAACGTGCATCCAAACACATCCAAACATGCGCGTAGTCACTCTTCATGTTTTATAAACTGTTTTGTTTAGTGCTTCAGCGATTTGGGTAGTGAAAGTGATCATGCATACATATTGCATCTCATATTGCAATGATGGTATTCTGTTTCAAATTTCTGCATATACTGACATGGTACTCTATCCCTAATCTTTATGGGCTGCTTCTCAGCTTCCTAGAATCCAGGTGACTGATCCTGTTTCAAGATATTATGGACTGAAGCGTGGACAAGTTGTCAAGATCATTAGGCCAAGTGAGACTGCAGGCAGATATGTTACCTACAGATTTGTTGTGTAAGGATTTTCTTGAACTTGGCAAGAGCAGTGCTAGGACAGGTGACTTGACTGACTTCCTTGGAAGTCCTCTTGTTGCACTTTTTTAAAACTTTATAAAAAAAAAGAAGGAATTCTCTTGAACTTTGTCTGACTTTTGCTATATGTTGGATGATGATATATTTATAGAGAGGCGTGGATAACTGGTTACAACAAGTGAAATGTTCACTGTTGAAACTTTGTATTCAAATTAGTCAATCAGATCATGTAATGATTGACATTTGTTGTCGTGGGTAGTACTCCGTCTTTTCGGTTTGGTTTTTTTTTTTTTTTTTTTTTTTTTTTTTTTTAATTTTAATGTATAATCATATTTTTTTCCAGTTTTAATTTTTTATTCAATTATTTCTCTTACTCTTTGTTAATTATACTTTTATTTTCTCTCATTTTCCTAAATCACTGTAAATTAACAATAATTTTGTGCGTATACTTCTTAATAAAAATGAAATGCTATTTTCAATAAAGATTAAATTAGGATATTTTGGACTAAATATTTATAAAATTTATAATAATCAATATTTTTTTAAAATGTGTATCATCTTTAAAAATTCTAAAATTGAAAGAATGGAATAAAATATGAAGCGTAAAACTGATCGATGAAAAGCAAGTCATTAGTCCCTCGTCGGGAACCACCAATGTGCACGAATTTATATTAAGTATAGTAGGAAGTAGGAAGCAAACAACTTTATTTTTATCTCTAATTAATCTACAACTTTAATCCCTCACCTCAACCCACCTAGACCCTGTTGTATCACCATCGTGGTCCCTCTGCCTACTAATAGCACAACAACATTAATTCTTGGTCGTGTGTAAAGTCTCCTCTTCCTGGCTTGCCTTCGTTATGAAGTTTTAACTCCAAAAATAAGTTTCACAGTGTCGAAGTTAATTTGGACCGCATAGTTTAGATTAAGGACAATACTTATTACATACAGTTCCATTGGTCCTTGTTGTCCGGTTCCTTGCCTGATTGCCACCATTCTGGATCTTTTTTCTTTATTTTGTTTTTTACTTTCTTTATTCATTTTCTTCTAACGCTTCTATAATTTTTTTAAATACACTTAATATTAATTTATGGTCTTGTATAACACCTGTTTTTGTATTTATTGGAGTAGGATTTTCAACTTTGTTGATGAATTTTATTTTTCTTGCTATTATTGGTTTCAATATGGTATATCTTCTATGCTTAGAGCATCTTGTATAATTTCTACTAGCATAATACAATTTCTTTCACTAATATTCATCTTCTAAATCTTCTTCATTATATATTTCTGGAAAATTAGGAAAATTTTCAACTTGTTAACAATCTATAACTTCCTTTTTTATCTTATTTTCTATTTTATCTATGATAAATTTGTCTATTATTTTTTCTTTTATCTCTTGAGGTAAATTCGTATATAGTATTTGTTTTATTTTTTCAATTTCAAGAGCAGCATCTTCTTTTGTTAACTCATTTTGTATTTCCTTCATTTTTCCTATTTTTTCTCACTAATTCCATTATTTATATAATATCATTTTTTACCTCCGTTACTTCAATTTTTAAATTATATAATTCTTCCATAACTCAATTTTTAAGTTATTTTCTTAATTCTAAAAAATAATTTTCATTTTTGCTTTTATCTTAAGAGCCTAAGGATTAAACCTTTACATCTGATACCAATTTCTTCATGGTGCGCAACCACAATATTAAACAATAATATTTTCTAATATGTCTATTAAATTATTGAAATAATCTAATTCTTTTCAATTTCTCTTACACTACCATTACCTATTATATCATAGTCTTCTATTTCTAGCTGTAAAAATCTTTTTTGCCTGATAAAATATAAAAATATTTCTTTCATGACTATTTTTTAAAGTTTAGTATAAATTTGTTCTAGGAAATAAACATACTCAGTAATTTTGAATCTCAAAATTTTTATTTCTTTTTCTAATATTATAGATAAATTAATTAATTCATCTAATTGTTTTTCATGAAAATAGTTGTATTTTGGAGATGGACAAAAAACAATTATCCTTCTTAATTCATACATATAATTTACTTGGTTTTCTATTGTTTCTAGCATCACTATTTCATATCTTAATTGTTCTTGAAGGTAATCCATATTAACTTTTATCCTATTCTAAAAGATTTTTTTTTTTACTTCTTCAGCTAATCTATTGAGTTCTTCTTCATAATCTCTTTCTCTGCTCAAAGGTGGTTTAGGTATTATACTTTTTTCTTTAACCCAAGAATCAGGTAATTCTTTGATTTTGTTTCTTTCTATCTTAAAAGGTTTTTCAAGCTCTTGAAACTATTCTGGAATATTAATATAATCATTATTTCTAAATTTTATTGAATGATGTGAATTAGTTAAAGCATAACTAATACAATATGTGAGACTAAAAATTTTGTCTCCTTTTTGCATTAAATCCTTTCTTTCAAAATCATGACATAAATTTAAAGATAAATCAAGATTTTTAGTATCTAAGAGAACTCCTATGTTGGGGTTGCAGTAAATATTAACTTAGTATAAGCTAAGTTTCCTTCAACCAAGGTAACGATTGAATCTTTAATATATTGGATTCTATTATCCATCAGAGCAATTTTTAAAGGACTATTAATTCCTTCTCCAAAATTTTTATCAAGATTTGGATTGCTCCTATATGAACATATTTTATCTTGGATCTATCTTTTGAGTTAATAGCTTGTATTTTTTTCTCTTAGATTTTATCGTTAACAATTTTATATTATGTTTTCCATCTGTCTCAGAGATATCAATTGGTGTTTCACAAAATATTTTTCCACAATAAATAATATTCTTCAGTTCTTGTCCTTTGAATAATCTAACTAAACCTCGTAGTTTGTCATTTTTGGGTTTTAGATTTTCTCATTCTTTTAGTTTTAGTACTTCTTTCTGGATTTCTCTAAATTTATCATGATGTATTAAGCATGCATTCTATTGAATTGTCCTAGTCTTCTTCTTTTTTATAAAATTAAAAAGTTTCTTCTATAGACATGTTAAAAAGTAAGGGGTTTAGAATTCATACCTGATATGAAGGTGATCTTTGTTAAAATGGCCCACGATGCCTTCTCGCTATTAATTTCTGATGTTTGTCTTAGTATAACTTCTTTGTATGATGAAGTGTTTGAAATCATAAAATGATTTTTATTTATTTAAGAATATTTTACATATAGTGATCTCAAAATACAAGAGGCTCCAGAGTTGTTAAACTCAATCTCAACAAGCTCAACACATGAGACTTACTGTTTGAGAGACTTAACTTTCCTTAGTTTTCGCTCTGCCTCTACAAACTAAACATACTTATTTATAGAAGGGTGAGGGTTTAACTAATGACCCTTATTAGCATTTATTGGCTTTTTTTTTTAAATCTATGTGGATTATCATAAACTATAAATACCCTTTCAGTTTTACAATAATGGTACTTCCTCCGATCTTATTATATAAGTCCATTATGAAGATTTTTTCTCTTTAATATAAGCCCTATTTACAATTTTCAATGATATTAATTACTTAATTTTCACAAATATCCTTATTTACTCAACATTTTTTAGAATTCCATAATAATTGTAGGGGTAGTTTTGAAAGAGTACAACAAATATTTACATTTTCAATGTCACTAACAATGTTAACTACTCCCTCTAGTCCTATATGTAAGACCCTTTTGAGACTTTCATTTTGATCTTATTTATAAGATCATATCTCAACTTTCAATAGCATTTAATTACTTCTTTCCATAAACACCTTTATCTCAACATTTTTTAGAGTCCCATTAATAATTATAGGGGTAATTTTGAAAAAATATACTCCCTCCGGTCCTATATATAAGCACCTTTTGAAGACTTTTTTTTAGTCCTTAATATAAGCCCCATTTCCAATTTCCAATAGCATTAATTACTTCTTTTCCACAAACACCCATATTTACTCAACACTTTTTAGATTTCCAATAATAATTATAGGGGTACTTTTGAAAAAGTATACCAAATATTTACATTTTCAATACCACTAACAATATTAACTAACTTTCTTAAAGAGAGTGAAATTGGTCAAATGGTGCTTATATTAGGGACCGGAGGGAGTATTAAATTTTCACATTTCCAATACCACCAATAAATTTAACAATATTTTTTTTGGCAAAACCACTAGATTGGTCTTGTAAGTTATTTTTTGGTTGCGATTTCATCCCTTAACTTTTTTGGTTTCAAATAAGTCCTGAAGTTGTTGTCGTGTAACAAATAAGTCATTTCAGTTAGTTTTTTCTATTAAGTGACATGTGTCACTCAACTAATGGTGTCACGTATTAAAAAAATGATTTAATGATTTTTTTAAAAATTTTCTTATGGTGACACATGTCGCTTAATGAAAAAAATTAACGGAAATGACTTATTTGTTACACTTCAACAACTTCAGGACTTATTTGAAACAAAAAAAGTTAAGGGACGAAATCGCAACTAAAAAATAATTTAAGGGACCAATCTAGTAGTTTTGCTTATTTTTTTAAAAGAAGTGAAAAATCACAAAAGAGTTTTCATATATTGAGATGCCAGAGGATCGAAGAGAGTAACTTTCTTAAATGAGGTGTTTTTTTAGTCAAAGGGGCTTATATATTGGAAATGAGAGAGTAAAAAATTGTAAAAGTCAAAAATTAAGAAAAACATACATTTAATGGTTTGTCTAACACATCGATCAATTTTCAAACTATTAATTTAATAAATTTTACATTAATCAATCATCCACGTTTTAAAATTTGTAATTTCTATTTTGTTATTAATTACTTCAATTTTAGTTTGAGATATAGGTAATAAAATAAAAAGGGAGGAAGTAACAAATTTGTATATCTTACACGCACAAGTGTGTGTATATATATATATATATATATATGTTTGGTAACATAAGTGGCTAACCACCCAAGAGAAAAAACAAGAAAAAAAAAACAAAAACTAGCCTATACTAGGGGAATAATCCTAGGGGTAGCAACATTTTTGTAAATGTGTACAAACTTTATTAGGTTCAAGAAGGGTGTGAAGGCCATCTTCCATGGTCGTACTCCTGTTAGCTAAATAATTTGCACACATTTTAGTCTCTTTATAAATGTGTACAAACTTTATCTCCCAATGTTGAGAGTATAAAATCTTGATTTTGTCCAAGAGGGCATTGTTGTTATTGTTGTAGTGCATATCCATTGAAAGAGACATGAGTTGAGTGATTATTGTAAGTGGGTCGCTTTCTACTATCACCCTTCTAAAATTTGCTTCCCAAGCCATTTGGAGGCCATTAATTATTCCCCATAAATCTGCTGTGTAAGAGGAGCACACTCCTATGTTACAACCAAAGCCTTGTATCCATCTACCATTAGTGTCATGCAATAATCCTCCACAACCTGCATGACCTGGGTTCCCCTTCGATGCTTCGTCTGTGTTGAGTTTGGTCCAGCTTTCCGGCGGAGCGTTCCACTTGACATACAGTGTCTCCATCCTTTTAGTCACAGATTCATGCTGGTCATTTTCCACCAAGTAAGTAGCATTACCATCTGAATTATCATGTTGTTCTTCCATTCATTATTCCTTCTATTGTTATCTTCCTTTGTACTGTTTCGCCAATTCCACAACATATAACAGGTAGTTTAGAACAAATTTTGCCATTCATTTTTGGAACATCCTCCATAGCTCCTACTTAAATTGTTTCTTATCCACATACCTACATCCACAAAGAAAAATTCAATATAATCAAAAGGTGATAGAAACTTTTTCCAAACCTATAATTCACGATTACAGTCCCTCATCACATGAAGGATGTCTTCGTTGATATGTGGGCAATGCGGACAAGAAGACTCTCCCAATCATCATTTGCTTTTTCTCTTGTTGGTAAGAAGTCTATTATGTCCCATTTTCCATTAATGGAGTTTGTATCTTTCAAGGGCTTTAATCTTCCACATCATCTTCCAGTCAATAATAGGAATAGTAGGAACGTTGTTTGTAAGAAAAGAATAAGCTTCTTTAACCGAGAATTGTCCATGTCTATAGTTTCCTCAACTAATGGAATCTTCGCCGGCAGAGATAAAAGGGGGAGGAATAACCCGAATTAATTGCACCATATGAGAAGGAAGGTAGACTTGCAAACTTGATATATCCCAACCTCCCGAACTCGTGCTAAAGTCTACAACTGTGCTTCTTGCTTCATAATTCGAATTATACCAGTCTTGTAGATTCATGCCTGGCCCTAACCAATTGTCCTTCCGGAAAAGGGTATTGCTTCCGTTCCCAAATCTTTTTACACATGTTATTTAACATCTGATACCAAATGTTCACCGTATTTTGCCAAAGATTTGAGCCTCCTTTTGTTGCCTTGGCTCCTATGGTGAAGTCGCTGCCACTTCCATATTTGCCTTTCAGAACCCGAACCCAAAGGTCTTGAGGTTTAGAAATAATACCCCAACGTAACTTCATAGTAAAAGATTTGTTCACCAACTGCAGGTTCCTAAACCCCAAGCCACCATGAGATTTTGGTAATCTTAACTTCTCCCAACTGATAAGATGGGCTTCTTGCTCTGAGGTACTACCCTAGATGAAATCTCTTTGGAGTTTCTCAATTTCCTCACAAATACCTTCCAGAACTATTGAGTGTTGCATTACATGATTTGCTGCTGGTTTCGTAACAGTGCGAGCAAGCAAAACTCTGTCTGCCATAGATAAGCATTTTGTCTTCCAACCTGTCAACTTAGTGTGTAATTTATCCATTATTGATTTATACTTGTCTTTACTACGAGAATGACCATGGTCGATTGAGCCCAGATACCACCTAAGTACTTTCGCATGAGTAAATCCACTATGATCCGCAATATCCTTAACCATCTAATTGGAGACATGTTTGAGAAGAAAATGCTTGTCTTTTGCTCATTTAGTTTGTGATCTGAGTCTTCACAAAAATTACTAATGCATTGCATCACCTTATCAAATTGGGTCTTGTTAGCTTAAGCAAAAATAAGCAGATCATCAGCAAATAATAAATGAGAGATTGGAACACCGCAACTTTTAAAGGGTTCCAATCTCCAGTATGAATAGAATTAGTAATAATGAGTTAAACGATCCATGCAGATAACAAAAATATACGGAGAAAGAAGGTCTCCCTGTCTTATGCCTCGAGAGGGTAAAAAAGGTTTAGCCCACATGATCATGTATCAAGTCTTAAGGCTTGGGAGTTGGAAGTCCTGGGTTTGATTACATACACCATCATTTAGTGGATTTAATTTCCCTTCCCCTATCCCCGTAAAATATATAATTATATATATATATATATATTGCATATAAAAAAAAGGGAGGCACAAATATAATTCCAATTATGTTTATAAAAAATAGCTGGGAAGCCATCTTCTCCCGGGGCTTTCAATGAGCCTAAAGAATTTCATTACCTATAACTAACATGTCTAGAGAATTAGAGTCGAATTGAATCTGAGGGTATGTGATGTTGCACTCCAAGCTAGGTCTTGCATATTTTTCTTCATGGTAAAGCTCAACAAAAAAAAAATCCTCACCATATTCTGAACTTTATTAGGTTCACTGATCCATTCATCCCCTTGATTCTTCAACGTGATAATTTTGTTTTTTCTTCTTCTATTCACAATTTTAGCATGGTAGTACTTGGTGTTCCTATATCCGTCCAAGATCCATTGCTTCCTAGATTTATGGTGCCAAAGCAATTCCTCCTGTTTAATAGTTTCATTCAGTTGTAAGTTCAAGTCATTCTCAAGCTTCTGAAGGAAACAATTGGTGTAGTAATCATGAGATCTTTCAATTCCTTCAATTCTTCTCATAAGACTTCTTTTTCTGAAAAAAACATTCCCAAATACCTCTTTATTCCAAACGTCCAGAGAAGTGGAGAGGTCTCTAAGAGCTGACGGGAAATCCCTCTCATTATGCCATTCTTGAGTCATAAATCTTTCGAAGTCCTGGTGCGTCAGCCACATTCTTTCAAACCGGAAGGGACGGTTCAAAGCTTGCATATTCCCTTTTGTTACGAGGCTTATAGGGTGATGATCGGACTAAATTCTAGGAAGAAATCTCACAACAACATCCAAATATAAGTCTCCAATCAAGGTTACTAAGAGCACGGTCCAGTATCTTATAAATTTTGTGAAGACCTACTCTATGAGGACCACGCCAAGTAAAATTCCCTCCTGTTTAACCCAACTCTAAAAGATTACAAGAGTTGATCTTTTGTTGGAATCTAATACACTTATTTCTATCAATAGTAGCTCCCTCTCTTTGTTCTCTTACATTTGAGATTTCATTGAAGTCACCAATGATAAGCCACTCCCCTTCCATCTCTTCATTGATTTGCCTCAAATAGTTCCAAAGTACATGACGTTCTTCCTTTCTGGGGCTTGCATGTATGGTAGACATAAACCAAGTCTTTTGATTATCCTTCTGGCACGAGAACCACTACATCGAGGTTCCTGTATTATAACCACATCTAGTTTGTTGACTTTCATCAGGCTTCTAAATGTAAGGCCAAAGTCTTGTCCCATTGCACCACGAACATTCCAAGAAATAACTAACATTTGGATGAGTTCGATTGTTGGCCCTTACAGCCAGGAGCATTGTTCATGATCTCATCAAGGACCTGCAGGTTTCTTTTAGGAGATTTAATTTGTCCTTCAACCTCCATGATATTTTCTTGAGTAGCGCTCCTATTTTGGATTGTTGCATCAGAGTGTCTAGAGTTGTAGCATAGAAGTTGTACGTTATCATTTAAGTCATGTGAGAAGTTAACCACGTCTCTACTTGGTAACACCACATTAGTATCATATTTGATACTACTTCAGGTCTTTCCTTGCTTATTGTTCGCATGATCCGGAGAATATCATATTCTTTTTCCTTTTTAATTGCTTTTTCCATTTCCTTAGCCTTCATTTCTGTGTCAGATATAGCATCATTAGTGTCGTGTCCTTAATCGAAATCAACCTTGAAGTTATGGAAGAACTTTAAGGAAAGATCTCAATCAAGATATTAATGTAGGACTCTTTAGGATTACTGTATATCCAGTTGGGATAAACAGGTTCTCCCTAGTCAACAACGTGTGTGCTAGTGTCAACTTAGGGATGAGAAGACGTACCTTAGCCCCTATAGCATGGTGGTTCTTATAGGGGATTACCTGTGTGTCATGGGCCTTTCTGATAAGGTTTCTGAATAGGAAGAATTCAAGTAGGATTAGTAAAGGTTATGATAAGATCACCTTTGTAAATCTTGTAAGTGATAATCTCTATCCGATATCATATTTATCTAACCAAGAATCGTGGGAATCCAAGAGAAGTTGTTAAGCTTAATGAAACTGTAAGTGATAAAGATAAGGATGAAAATCCTGTGTTCGGGATTAATCTCACAAGCGTGTAACATCTCCACAAGCCCAGTTGCTCGGTGTAGCGTTCCGACCGTTGGCCTTGTTCCAGTGTCTAACTGGTCGGACCAAGGTGATTTTAGTCAGGAAACTTTTGGTCTACTAAAGGTCCACTACATAAGCCCCCCAAGCTCGGTTGGGTGATTTGAGCCTTGCCGAGTTGAAGAAACAAATGAGCTATTGGCCGATCAAAGGTTGGTATCGCTGAGAGATCTAATTGTCTTAATGCTTTTTAGCAGAGCTGTCCTTTCATTGACGCGGAAAAGACCTTTCAGTTCTTCTTATGCTTCCACGTGTTCTTTTTACTACCGGGAAACGAAATGTTATGATTTCAAAACTTCAGTACACGCCACGTATACACTTGCAAGAGGAGTGGGCTTTTGCCAATTCGGCCCAATCCTTAGATAGTGGAGGGAAACTTCTGAAAGAAAAGTTTAGGAGCGGTTTTCGAAATTCATTTCTGTCAAGATTAGAAACTCATCAACTTATTTTCTCTCTCACCTATCCTTCCTGAAGAGTCGTTTCACTTCGCCATTTGAAAAGCAGGTTCAAAGATCATCAAAGAGATTCTTGCAACGATTTCACCCTTTTTACTTGTATTAAACTTATTCCAAGTTCGCTGATACTTCCATCATCCTCAACTTCTTGATCATTCATCATCAAACAGGTAACGAACACACTTTTTAAACCTTGATTATCTTCTGCTTCCTCCTTTACCGCTTTCTCCTTTACAACTTATGAAGTACTGCATGTGTCTGTTCCTATTGTCTGTCATGAGTATTGCTCTTAGAATCTTTATCATTGCGTTTTAGCACTGGCCATGCACCCCCTTTTCTTGATTCTGAACGAATTCTAGGGTTTACTGAAAACCTTGCATTGATCGTCAGGATATCCCTCTTTTTTCTGAAATTCTTTGTCATTCTTTGAGCGATCGCCGTAGGGTTCCTTAGGATAATTTTATTTTTGGTTGCTCCTAATTTCTTAGGGTTTGAACTGAAGTTGTGATAAACATGAGTGAGGACTCTGTAAATTCCGATACACCGAGAGCACATGAGGAAGAGAATCCAGGAAGTTGGATTAAACCAATTGCAACCCATTTCCCTCAGGACTTGAAAGAGGCCAGAGAAGGTGTGATTTACTATAGGATCGCTGAGAGGGTAGAACAAATGAGGTTAAGGAGGCAACAGAGAGGTATTCAGTGTTTCAATTTGTTTTGGGGAAGTTCTGCCCAGAAAGGGAGGTGTTCCTCAATCGATAGTATGCATGAGTATTTGATCAGGAATAATC
Source organism: Crotalaria pallida (assembly GCA_037953625.1). Taxonomy (NCBI): domain Eukaryota; kingdom Viridiplantae; phylum Streptophyta; class Magnoliopsida; order Fabales; family Fabaceae; genus Crotalaria; species Crotalaria pallida. Next base: position 99,002,160 of record CM075655.1, read on the forward strand.
AAGTTTTTACTGCTTCTGACTCCGCGTGTGCCTCCTTTTCCTCAGGTATGAAGCGAAAGTGCGTTACGAATCCTGAACTCTATCCCCTTCCTCCAGATGCTAATCAATACGACTGGGTTGATCGAGAGGTTGTAGGCACCCAATCCGAACTTTCAACCGACGAATCTTTGGAACAAACCCGAGCCATTATACTACCTTGTCCAGGAGATCGTAGTGGTAGACTGTACTCAGTAAGCCCAGTGGGACCCAACGAGAGAATTTGCACTCGTATCCCCGAGGGCAGCATTGGTTTTTATTTTTATGAGGAGGTGATAACCCGTCTTGGAATTAGGATGCCCTTCACCGATTTTGAAATAGAGGTTCTGAATACGCTGAGAGTGGCCCCTTCCCAGTTGCATCCAAATGCATGGGCCTTCGTTAGAGCCTTTCAACAAGTTTGTTCAGCAATGGACTGGTCATGTACCATTCCGACTTTTTTCTACTTATTTGCCCCGCAAGCTAACGCTTTTGAGAAAGGGTCCACCAAACGACCTTGGGTTTCATTAAAGTTGTGAAATGGGTATGCTCTGCTAACCAAGTACTCTGAATCTTGGAAAACGTTCAAACCCTTTTATTTTAAATACAACTTTGTTGGAAGTGGTGTTTGCTGGTTTACAAGGGATGGTGAAGAATTACCGGTTCCAAGATTTCCCCTTCAGTGGAGCACAAGTTTTTTCAATCATAGAATTGCTTCATACGGATCGGAATGGAAACAGCTCTTCAAACACGAGAAGGAAGTGTGCCGAGAGTTTGAGAACTACTTGGCCAACAATGGGATGATCGAAATGAGGGACATAGTGAATATCCCTCAAAAGATGTCAAGGCTCAGCTTGGTAACTTTTTATCTTTGCTTTTATTTGTAAATTTGTTTGGATTTAATGTCTCTCGATTTCCTTTGCAGATAAAATGGCATCTCGTATGGCTGCTCTACTCCAAGGGGGTAAGAAAAGAAAAGCTCCCCCTTCAGGTGCGGCTTCAGGGTCGTCAAGCATGAGCACTCCCAGTTTAGGCACTCCGACCCCTACTGCTTCTCCGGTTGAAGGGTCTCCTCGGCCAGCTCCAAATTTGGTCGTTGTTACAGTTACTATAACTTCACCGGCCTCAAGTGGTCAAGCCCAAGCTCCCTCTCCCCCTCTGCAATTGACTCGGCGTCGAAGGCTTGATAAAGGGAAAGAAAAGGTTTCTGAAGGAGCCAGTGTCAGGGCCGAGGGAACAAGTACCAAAGCAGCTGCAGATCTCACTCCTACTCCGAATCCACCAGTAGTTTCGGTGTGGAACCGAGAGTTGGATGAAAAGTTTCCAGAGTTTATCTGCCCAGAATCTGACCATATCCGGTATGATAATCTTAGTACTTCTGAATGGTCGCGTTACACCATCTCTTTGACCAAGTTTTTGCTTCGAGGTGCCAGTTTAACCCATTACCTGTCTAAGCATCCAGAAGACTTGTTCAAGGGTTTGAATGTTGAACAAAGGGAGACTCGTGAGCTGCAAGCCACTCAAGAAGCCAGCTTGTCGGACGAGCTGGTTCGAGTAAAGACTGAATTGGAAAATTTGAAGGCTGACCAATCTAAACTGATCAAGGAGCGAGATTCTCTGAAGGCTACACAAAGGGTTGCTGAGGAAAAGAAGAAAGAAACTGAGGAGACTCTTAACAAAGAACTGCAAGTGAGCCGACAGAGGATCATGGAATTGGATTCTGAGGTGAAGAAATCTGCTGCAACTGTTGAGAAATATAAGGAAAAAGCTCTGGTTTATAAGAAGAAGGCAGCAACTAACTTCTACAACTGGGGTAAGGTTGTAGACGACTCTTTTGTTTCAGCGATCAAACAGATCCAGCTTCTGAATCCTGAAACTGAGTTTAGAGTGGTCGGAGCACACCCTTTCCATAGCGTAGAAGATGGGAAGTTAATTGACATTGAGACCAAAGCTGAAGTTGATTTGCAGGCGGAGAATCGACCCAATCCTTTGGTGGAATTGACTGAAGCTCCTGAATTTGATGATAAGGATATCAGTTTGTCAGAAGATGAGGCCTGAATTTGGTGTGCTTGTTGGCCAGTTTTTATCTGCTTTGATCTTTATTTTTCTGCTTGTTGGTAACTCATGTAGGATTTCTTTCTGCTGCTCGTTGTATCCGAGCATTTATACTTTGTTTATTTTAATCCAAACTCTTTTGTTACTTTTGATATGGCTTTTAATGAATCTGTCGTTCAGCAAATTGTATTGTTGCCTTTTGTGTAAGTGTCATGCTTTTACTCGAACTCTCCGAGTGCTAACTCTTCGGAGGATTTATCAGTGAACACTATATGGATTTTCGTGCTCGGTTTATTCGAGCGCAAAAGTGAATCTGCATGTATATTTTATTGATGGGGATTGTGAGTGAGAACTCAGATCGCCAACTTTAGCCGAAGCGGGATCTTTGGACCGCGAATCTAGGAAGGTTATTCCTGGGTTCGGGTGTTCTTTTAGTACGTCATTAAGCTTCTGAAAGAAGTTGTACCTCGATTTTGTTCGGTGGCTAGCCGAGCAAAATGAGTCGTACGCGGTTTCATAATGTAAAAAGATAAAATCTTAATGAAATTATGAACTTTTATTAATAATGAAATACAAGAGTTGTATTGCTCATGGCTAAGAAATTCCTAAAAATCAAGCTGTAAACTATGAAGGTTGTTGCCCTTCGTTATTCACTATTCTTGAGCAATCTATAACTAAACTATTCTCAAAACAAAGAAAATAAAATAAGAGCTTAGCTGTAATAAGCTCTGAGCTTGGCAACGTTCCAACTGTTATTAATATCCGTGCCCGAGAGAGTTTCCAATTTGTATGCGCCAGTTCCAGTTTTAGCCTTCACTCGGTATGGACCTTCCCAATTGGGATTCAGCTTTCCGACACCGGCATTTCCTTTGCCAATATCTGCTCGGCGAAGGACCAAGTCTCCGACTTCAAAACTCCGCGGTCGGACCTTCTTGTTATAATCTCGTGCCTGGCGCTCTTTCATCTTTCTTTCATGAGCTGATGCAGTCTTTCGTATTTCTTCAAGCAATATGAGTTCATCGCTGAGCAGACTGTTATTGATTTCCGAGGGACGTTCAAGCATTCTAAAGGTGTGGATTCTTTTTTCGATCGGAATGACTGCGTCACAGCCGTATGTCAATCGAAAAGGGGTTTCCCCAATTGTGGAGTGTGTAGTTGTCCTATGCGACCATAGAACGCTTGGGAGCTTGTCTGCCCAGGTACCAGCTGCGTTCCCAAGTTTCTTTTTTATATAGTCCAAAATGGTTCTGTTAGCAGTTTCGGCTAATCCATTGGTTTGCGGGTGTTCCACACAGCTGAAGTAGTGAATGATCCCCAGGTCAGCTGCTAGTTCTTGGAAGTGAGAGGCTGCGAATTGTGAACCATTATCGGTGACTATAGAGTGGGGCACTCCAAACCGAGAGATTATTTCCTTTACAAAGAAAGATTGAATCCGGGCTGCAGTAATTGTTGCTAACGGTGCAGCTTCAATCCACTTAGTAAAGTAGTCAATGGCTATAACCGCAAACTTAAATTGTCCAGGTGCAGTAGGAAACTTTCCGATGATGTCCATTCCCCATTGATAGAAAAGCCAAGGAGCGCCGAGAGAATGTAGCTCTTCCGCAGGTCTCTGGTAAGTATCACAGTGAAGTTGACACTGAACGCATTTTTTGACATGTTCCATAGCATCTTTTTGCAATGTGGGCCAGAAGTATCCTGCTCGGATTATTTTCCGAGCTAGAGATTTTCCACCCATATGATGGCTACAGATTCCTCCGTGGATTTCTTCAAGGATTTCTTCAGCTTGAGAGGGATTGACGCATCTGAGCATGGGCGAGCCGAACCCTCTCTTATAAAGAACTCCATTGAAAATTGTGTATTGGACTGATTTCCGAATTAATTTACGAGCCTCTGCCTGATCTTGGGGAACGAAACCATGTTGCAAGTAAGTTAGTATCGGATCCATCCACGACTGACATACCGATACTGCAAGAATAACGCTTGGTCTCGGGACAATTTCTTGTATCAAAGTCTTGTTGTTTTCTGACCCCTTCGTGCTTGCCAACTTAGATAAGATATCAGCTCGGGAGTTCGAATCTCTCGGGACATGGGAAATGTCAAATTCTGAGAAATTGGAGATTATTCTTTTTACTTCTTCAAGGTACTTCTTCAAGATGGGCTCCTTAGCCGAGTACTGTCCTTTAATCTGAGAGACCACTAATTGTGAATCGCTGAATACCGACACCCGATTCGCACCAAACTCGTGAGCCATTTTGAGGCCTGCAAGAACTGCTTCATATTCTGCCTGATTATTTGAAGTTTGGAATTCAAATTTTAATGAGTATTCCATGCAAAGTCCTTCGGGGCTTTCAATAATGATGCCAGCGCCTGCTCTCTTCCTGTTGCTCGAACCATCAACATAGACTGACCACAAGTCCTGGGGTGTATCGCTAGGGATCTCGGTGAATTCAGTAACAAAGTCAGCGAGAACTTGAGACTTCATTGCCTTCCTCGGTTCATAGATGATATCGAACTCAGAAAGCTCTACCGACCATGAAACCATTCTGCCGACTAGGTCAGGCTTGTGAAGGACCTGTCTAAGGGAGTGGGCCGTTCTGACCATGATTCGATGAGCCTGGAAGTACTGTCTTAACCTCCGAGCGGATATGAACAAGCAGTATGCAAGTTTCTCAAGTTTTTGATACCTCAACTCGGACCCTTGAAGTGCTCGGCTAACAAAATATATGGGGGCCTCAACTCCCGAATCCTCTCGTACCAATACTGAACTGACTGCTGCTTCCGCCACTAACATGTAGAGAATGAGGTTTTCCCCGATAAGAGGGCTGTGCAGGACTGGTGGGCTGGAGAGATAGTTCTTCAACTGAACGAAATCTTGTTCGCAGCGATCATCCCAAAGGAAGTTTTTATATTTCCTAAGAAGTTGATACCACGGTAAGGCTTTTCGAGCGGCTTGAGACAGGAACCTGGAAAGGGCTGCCACTCGACCAGTGAGCTGTTGGACTTCTTTAAGACTGGTTGGACTTCTCATTTCAAGAATTGCTTTGCACTTGTCTGGATTAGCTTCAATACCTCTCTCGGTTAGCATAAAACCGAGAAAGGATCCGGCCGGGACTCCAAATACGCACTTTTAAGGATTTAATCTCATAGAGTATTTTCTTACTTGGTCCAGTATTGTCTTGAGGTCTTGGGCATGTGTCTCTTGATGTTTGCTTTTTGCAATAATGTCATCGATATAGACCTCCATATTTGCGCCGATCATCCCTTGAAATACCTTGTTCATCATTCGCTGGTATGTAGCTCCCGCATTCTTCAATCCGAAGGGCATGACATTATAACAATATGTTGCCTTATCGGTGATGAATGCGGTTTTATCTTGGTCGGCAGGAAACATGGGTATTTGGTTGTGTGAGAACCTACAATCGGTGAGTGAAACAACTATGATACACTAGGAGAACACCTAGAAGGGGGGGTTGAATAGGTGTAAAAGAAACCTTGAAAGATTTTCGCAAGAAACAAATCAAAACAATCAAAACAAATGATTTTCTTGAAATTTTATTCTATTAATCGATTAACAAGTCAACTAATCGATTAATGCCGAATGATCAATTCAAACTAATCGATTAATGAAACCAATTACTCGATTAATCAATGTTAAAATTGAAAAATCACTTTTCAATCAAATATGAAAATCAATCAATTAACACATATGATCAGAGATAAAGCGGAATTGATTAACACCAAAATTCTTATTGATTACCTAGGTTATGAAAATGATTTTTCCAAAATCAATTTTGCACAATTAAGATTCAATTCAATCAATTATGAAATATCATTTTTTTCTAGATTTTCAACCAAGAACACAATGAATAACAAGAATGTAAAGAGTTAAGAGTTTAGAGATACGACACAGTGATTTATCCTGGTTCACTTTCATCCACTCGAAAGCTACATCCAGTCCCCTCTTCAACCAAGAGAGATTCTTCACTATGAGGAATTAGAGTTTCTCAAATTACAAGTAAATGCCTCACAAGACTCCCTTCTTGCTAGCCTACAAGAGATACCACACCCTTGCCTTGTAACCCTATTGATATCTAATCTAACCTCTTCTCTTTTGCTTGCCGATACCCACAACAAGACTTCCAATGCTTTGAGATTCTTCAAAGACTTCCAATTGCTTGCTTCACAACAAGGCTTCCAAGTGCTTGATGAAATGCCACACCAAGACTTCCAATATAACTTTGCTTGATTCACAACCAAGACTTCCAATTGTTGTAGATAGCTTGCCTCTTGCAAAGATTACAACTCAAATAAAAACAAAATAACAATCCTATGAATCTCTTTCAAAAGCTATGAAAAGATCAACATGAGAGATTCAAGGTTCTTGATCAAAGAATGTAAAAGTTAAAGCTTTGATCTTGAGAAAGTGAGAGAGAATAGAGTGGCTTTGATTCTTTGTAAAATTGATATAAAAATGATAGGTAATTGTAATAATGATTCACAAAGGTTAGGAAAAGGTTTATATAGAATACCCAAAAGTTAGGAATGGTTAGAAAATGCTTTTGAGAAGAGAAAAACTCATTTAAAAACAGTAACAGCTCGTGTTACTCGAGTAGCCAAGTCATTACTCGAGTAACAAGTGTAATCAGTGTTCACTACTCGAGTAATCTGAGTTACTACTCGAGTATTTACGCAAGGCTTTAAAGTTCTACTCGAGTAATCAGCCCCTTAATCGAGTATTTGCGCAAGACTGCAAAATTCTACTCGAGTAAACAAGTGGCTAATCGAGTAGTCAGTTCAAAAAACACTTAAAAACTTGTTTTCTTAAAATCTAAACCTTTTCTTTCAAACCTTTAAGCCACCTATTGATTTTAAGCAAAGTGAATACTCAAAATATGATATAATCATGCAATCAAAAAAGATTCACTACCCTCTAATAAACTCTACCCAAACTCATAAACTAAAAGACTTGTGAGGCTAAAGATAAAACAATAAAACATAAACTACCAAACTAAGTCTTCATGAGTTGGCTCTCTCTTTATCACTTGATGTTTGTTGTTGCTTGTTGAGCTTGAACTTGATGAACACATTTAAGCTTGTTCAAAACCTTTTGGCATTTATCAAAACATTCTTCATGGATCTTACAATCTCCCCCTTTTTGAAAATGACAAACATGTTTTGAAATTATGAAGTTCATTGAAGTTGTTGATGCTTGAACCATTTGATCACTTGGTGAGACTCTTGCTCCCCCACAATAAATGCTTTTGACATTTGAAATCCAATTGAGTTAAGCTTTATTCTCCCCCTATCTCCAACAACTTTGCTCAACCTACATAAAAACAACAAAAACAACCTTTCTCCAAACATACCATTTCATTTCACCAAAAATGGTCAAAACATAATATTTCTCCCCTTTTTCAAAACATCATATTTCTCCCCCTTTGGCATTATCAAAAAGAAATATATACCAATTGAAATATAAGATCTAAGCCAAAAATAGAGAGATTAATAAGATATAACAACCAAAGCATGATAATCATCTAATAATCACTCAATGATACCAATTGAAACAATTGTATACCAATTATAATACTAATTGTAAGAATTTGATACCAATAGTATTTTCTCAAAAGTATAAACAATATCACATCAAGAGAAATAATACCACTTGAGAGAACTATGAGCAATATCCAACAATATCAAATTGAAAATACCAATTGTATAATATCGAATGTTACCAATTTGTAGGATTTTCTCCTTAATAGCAATTGAAGAAGCAAATGAATGAATAACACATGAAAGTCCTTTTGCTCTTCAATCATACCTACAAAAATAACCATGCTTTGCTTTTTGGTATCCAAATGGTTTTGGATCCATTTTTGTTAGTGTAGGGACTCTCACCCTTTTTCACCCAAACAAAATCTCCTTTAGGTATACCATGCACTTTAATATAACACACATTTGAAGTATGTCCATGAGTACCACAATAGAAACATGTTGGTGCATTTGAAAAATCAACTTTAGAAAAATCAACAACATTTCTATTAGATTTACTCTTAGCATTAGTATAACCCAAACCAAACTTGTTTGAATTTTCTCTTTGAAAATTTAACAAAGTGCGCAATCTAATATCACCATTTGTGAAACTTGCAAGCTTATTTTTCAAAATAACATTTTCATCTTTGAGCAACTTGCAATTCTCACAATCAACCACATTATTCAATCTACTAGCACAATCACAAGAAGAACTAGCATATATAAGATCAAGAGTTTCATTTTCAAGATTAAGCTCATCAACTTGTTTTTGAAGTTCTAAAATCTCTTGTTGATGTTTCAAAATGAGCTTCTTTCTTTCAATATTTTTCAAAGCTAGTTTCTTAAATTGTTCATGCATTTCTTCATAAGCATTATATAGAATTTCATATTTAGAAAAAATTTCGGATTTTGTAAGACTTACATCGCTATCCTCGCTTTGTTCACTTGATTCATCATTTGAACTTTCCTCTTCATCTACTTTAACAAGCAAGTTGAGATTAGCAACTTCTTCATTATCCGAAGAACTATTCAATGTGCTTTTCTTGTCATCTACATCACTATCCCAAACTATATATGCCCTTTTAGATTTAGAATTTTTCTTGTCTTTCTCCTTCTTGAGATACTTATAGCACGAATACTTGAGATGTCCGGGTTTTCCGCATTCATGGCAAACTACACCTTCTTTTGATGTCTTGGTCTTGTAGTGTGGGGAATTCTTCTCTTTACTTTTGTCTTTGTTCATCCTTCCTTTTCTCCTTAGAATCTTATTGAACTTTCTTAGTAGAAGCTTCATCTCCTCTTCATCCATGTCCGAATCGGAATCTTCATTATCATCATCATCGGAACTCTCTTCCTTTTTATATGACCTTTGAGCTTTAAGAGCGATTCCTTTTCTTTCTTTGTTCTTGTCCGATTCTTCATGCATATGCAAACGTTCAAGCTCCATTTCATGTTCTTGAAGCTTTCCGAAAAGTGTTGCTAAGTCCATGGTGTCCAAGTCCTTTGATTCAACAATTGCGGTAACCTTAGGTTGCCATTCCCTACTTAGACATCTTAAAACTTTGTTAACAAGTTCACAATTCAAGAAAGTTTTACCAAGAGCAATGAGATGATTAACAATATGAGTAAAACGTTTTTGCATAAAACATATAGATTCATTAGGCAACATACGAAACAATTCATATTCATGCATCAAAGAATTTAATCTAGCACGCCTAACTTCACTAGTGCCTTCATGTGTGACTTGCAAGGTGTCCCACATTTCTTTGGCATCACGACATTGGGAGACTCTAAAGAACTCATCATAAGATAGAGCGGAGGTGATGATATTCTTTGCTTTTAAATCATATTGAACTTTCCTTTTATCATCATCGGTCCACTTATCTTTGGGAGTAAGTGTAAGCACACCTTCTACATCTTTTGAGGGAATATAAGGACCATTTTCAATGGCTTCCCAAATGTTCACATCTATAGCTTCTATAAAGATTCTCATCCTAATTTTCCAATAACCATAACCCTCTCCACCAAACATAGGAGGGCGATTTATTGAAACACCTTCACCACCAAAAGGATTCGTAGAACCCATTGTAGTTTGATCAAGGATCTTTGCGAAAAAGCTCTATGCTCGTGTCTTTCGACCGAGCTCTTATACCAATTGTGAGAACCTACAATCGGTGAGTGAAACAACTAGGATACACTAGGAGAACACCTAGAAGGGGGGGTTGAATAGGTGTAAAAGAAACCTTGAAAGATTTTCGCAAGAAACAAATCAAAACAATCAAAACAAATGATTTTCTTGAAATTTTCTTCTATTAATCGATTAACAAGTCAACTAATCGATTAATGCCGAATGATCAATTCAAACTAATTTATTAATGAAACCAATTACTCGATTAATCAATGTTAAAATTGAAAAATCACTTTTCAATCAAATATGAAAATCAATCAATTAACACATATGATCAGAGATAAAGCGGAATTGATTAACACCAAAATTCTTATTGATTACCTAGGTTATGAAAATGATTTTCCCAAAATCAATTTTGCACAATTAAGATTCAATTCAATCAATTATGAAATATCATTTTTTTCTAGATTTTCAACCAAGAACACAATGAATAACAAGAATGTAAAGAGTTAAGAGTTTAGAGATACGACACAGTGATTTATCCTGGTTCACTTTCATCCACTCGAAAGCTACATCCAGTCCCCTCTTCAACCAAGAGAGATTCTTCACTATGAGGAATTAGAGTTTCTCAAATTACAAGTAAATGCCTCACAAGACTCCCTTCTTGCTAGCCTACAAGAGATACCACACCCTTGCCTTGTAACCCTATTGATATCTAATCTAACCTCTTCTCTTTTGCTTGCCGATACCCACAACAAGACTTCCAATGCTTTGAGATTCTTCAAAGACTTCCAATTGCTTGCTTCACAACAAGGCTTCCAAGTGCTTGATGAAATGCCACACCAAGACTTCCAATATAACTTTGCTTGATTCACAACCAAGACTTCCAATTGTTGTAGATAGCTTGCCTCTTGCAAAGATTACAACTCAAATAAAAACAAAATAACAATCCTATGAATCTCTTTCAAAAGCTATGAAAAGATCAACATGAGAGATTCAAGGTTCTTGATCAAAGAATGTAAAAGTTAAAGCTTTGATCTTGAGAAAGTGAGAGAGAATAGAGTGACTTTGATTCTTTGTAAAATTGATATAAAAATGATAGGTAATTGTAATAATGATTCACAAAGGTTAGGAAAAGGTTTATATAGAATACCCAAAAGTTAGGAATGGTTAGAAAATGCTTTTGAGAAGAGAAAAACTCATTTAAAAACAGTAACAGCTCGTGTTACTCGAGTAGCCAAGTCATTACTCGAGTAACAAGTGTAATCAGTGTTCACTACTCGAGTAATCTGAGTTACTACTCGAGTATTTACGCAAGGCTTTAAAATTCTACTCGAGTAATCAGCCCCTTAATCGAGTATTTGCGCAAGACTGCAAAATTCTACTCGAGTAAACAAGTGGCTAATCGAGTAGTCAGTTCAAAAAACACTTAAAAACTTGTTTTCTCAAAATCTAAACCTTTTCTTTCAAACCTTTAAGCCACCTATTGATTTTAAGCAAAGTGAATACTCAAAATATGATATAATCATGCAATCAAAAGAGATTCACTACCCTCTAATAAACTCTACCCAAACTCATAAACTAAAAGACTTGTGAGGCTAAAGATAAAACAATAAAACATAAACTACCAAACTAAGTCTTCATGAGTTGGCTCTCTCTTTATCACTTGATGTTTGTTGTTGCTTGTTGAGCTTGAACTTGATGAACACATTTAAGCTTGTTCAAAACCTTTTGGCATTTATCAAAACATTCTTCATGGATCTTACAGGTTGTAACCTGAGTAAGCGTCCATGAATGAAAGAAGTTTGTAACCGGCCGAATTGTCGACGAGCTTGTCAATGACGGGAAGCGGATATTAATCTTTCGGACAGACTTTGTTCAAGTCAGTATAGTCTACACACATCCTCCATTTCCCGTTGGGTTTTTTGACTAAGACGGTGTTTGCTAACCAATCTGTATAGTCAATCTCCCGAATGAAGCCAGCTCGGAGTAATTCGGATACCTTTTCTTCGATAGCCATGGCCTTTTCTGCACTAACCTTTCTTTTGCGTTGTGCCACTGGTTTTGCCCCTGGAAGAATGCTCAATTTGTGGCAGATAAAATTAGGATCAATTCCCGGCATATCAGCCGAGGTCCATGCAAACAGATCCCTATTAGCGATTAGCAGAGCGGAAAGTTCATCTTTGACATTTGAGGGGAGATTAGAACCAATTTTAACTTGTCTAAGAGGATCATCATTCAATGTTAAAAACTCCCATTGTCCCTTCGGAGTCGGTCTGTTTTTATCAGATTCATTACGCACATCAAGGTCGGCCAAATTAATGTTACCTTTTCTGAGGGGAATTCTTTCTAAACGGTCCTGGTCTTTGTTCTTAACCTTACCCAAACTTGCATTGTAGCATTTTCGAGCTGCCTCCTGCTCGGCTTTGACTGTAACTACCATGTCATCTGTTCCGACGAACTTCATAGCCAAATGTACTGTTGAAACTACTGCGCCGAATGCTTGTAAGGAAGTTCTTCCGAGGATGGCGTAGTAGGCTGTTGGGCAGTCAACTACCAAAAACTTGATTATTCCAGTTCTGGCCGAAGGCTGCTGGCCAAGGGTGACAGGAAGTTGAATGTATCCCTTTGGCTCGATGGTGTCCCTAGTGAATCCGATCAACTCTCCTTCGAATGGAGTGAGATTGCACTCCCTAAGCTTCAAGGCTTTAAACAAAGGGAGGAACATGATGTCCGCCGAGCTTCCTTGATCGATAAAGACGCGTTTTACTTCGTAGTTACCGATAAGGGCTGTGATGACCATGGGATCGTTGTGACCTGGGAGGATCCCGTCCAAATCTTTTTCATTAAAAATGATGGGAACATTTTTCATTGGTCTTTTGGAGATTGGTTTTTGGCTTACGGCTAAGACTTGGTTGATGTATCTCTTTCTGTCAGCTTTTTTCTCTCCCCCCGGCGAACCCTCCAGCTATAGTGTTCACTAAAAATTCATTGTTTGTTGGATTTGTGTCAGTAACCGGGGCGGGTTCGGTTTTTTGTCTTCCTGCATTCCTGTCGTCTGGTGATCTGCTTCTTTGGCGCTTAGACTTCACCGGTGAATGGGATCTCTTTCTGCCTCTTCGTCCTGTTGCATCTCTGATGTATTGTTGTAGCTTTCCATCTCTGATCATCTCTTCAATTAGATCCCTTAACCAAATGCATTCATCAGTGGTATGCCCATACCCCTTGTGAAAATCGCAATATTTTGACCTATCACGCTGTGCGCCCTTTCTTAAAGACGGAGGTCTTTGGGCAGAACGCAAGTCGGTCTCCATCGTTTACTGAAGGATTTGACTTCTGGGAACCGTTAGAGGAGTGTACTCCTGATACTTGTTCCTCAGAGGAGGCCTTCGGTCCTGATCGTTTCTGTCCTGTCTTCCAGCGAAACGTTCGTCACGTTTCTGTTTGTTCTGACTTTAAGGGTCGGTTCGCTGCCGATCTTCTCTAAATTTCTGACCCTTGTGGAATTTCTCCAAATTGATGAATTTTTTTGACCTCTGTCTGAGCTCAGCCATATCTTTTGGAGGTTTTCCGATTAGCGATTTCCTGAAATCCCCAGGCTGCAAACCTTGTGTAAATAATAACACCGCGACACCAGGTTCCAGCCGAGGGACTGAACTGGCCTCAGTATGAAAACGCGACAGATAGTCTTTCAAGGGTTCATCATGCTTTTGGGTAACTGCAGCCAACGTGTGATCGGATTTTGGTTGGATACAACTGGCAGTATATCTGTTTAAAAAGACTCGTTTCATCTCCTCCCACGAATTAACAGAATTTTGTGGAAGAGATGAGTACCAGCGCAAAACCGAGGGCTCCAGGGTCATCGAAAAAGCTCGGCACTTCATCCGATCACCGCCACCGTAATAATTCATTGCCCCCTCGTAAGAAACTATATGGTCAACTGGGTCGGTAAGGCCATTGTAGTGCGGAACGTTGGATGGGCCTAAGTACCCTTGAGGGGTTTCAAATTCCATGATGTACAGGGTAAAAGGATGACCAGGGTGAAAATCACCCTGACCGTGGTCTGTGACTGGGTTATTCTGAAAGTTTTGGGGTGGTGGGAGTTGCATTATGGGAATAGGCTGTGGACCTAAAGGTTGTGGTATTTGGTTATTGGCTTGTTGGACCGTAGGTTGGTTTTGAGTAATTCTTGCCATTGCCTGCTGCTGGAGGTCGGCTATAGCTTGTCCTTGGCGCTCAATTAAAGCTGTTTGTCGGTTGAGAATATTAATCATCTCTTGCTCCCGAGCACGAGCAGATGCAGAGGTGACATAGGATCTACTAATGGAATGGTCTCGTCGGGAGTTATTGTGGGATGTTCTTCCTGGGTTTAATCTAGCACTGGGGGTTATACTTACATGGTCAGGGTTGGGTTGGACTGGCGGATTTGGAGTTCGGTGAGTATTTGGACCGTGGTGTGCTCGGGTTCCAGTAGTTCTAGCTGTATTACGGGTAGTTGGGGCAGTGCTGCTCCAATCGCCATGAGTGGATGAGGGTGGTGTAGGAGGAGGAGGGGGTGGCGGCGGAGGAAGTAAGTTCCTTAAGGTTTGGAGGGGTAGGGGATTTGTCCCGGTTCTACGCTGAGAAGATCATGGTGGTTGAGAGTTGGCGGGATGATTTTGACTTTGGGAATTATGAGGAGGATGCGAATTATTCCTAGAGTGAGACGTACGGGGTGGCTGCGAATTAGTTTCACGATTCTGATTAAGAATATCTCGAAGGTCACCAACAGGTTGTGGCTGTTGATCATTATTGCTTACGTTTCTGGGTCTGCCACGAGTGCGGCCAATGCGATCACGGAGATCACCAGCTTGGCTCCTTGTAGTGACCATGGTGGTGGTAGGAATGATATATTATTCAGTCCCCACAGACGGCGCCAATGTCGTGTCCTTAATCGAAATCAACCTTGAAGTTATGGAAGAACTTTAAGGAAAGATCTCAATCAAGATATTAATGTAGGACTCTTTAGGATTACTGTATATCCAGTTGGGATAAACAGGTTCTCCCTAGTCAACAACGTGTGTGCTAGTGTCAACTTAGGGATGAGAAGACGTACCTTAGCCCCTATAGCATGGTGGTTCTTATAGGGGATTACCTGTGCGTCATGGGCCTTTCTGATAAGGCTTCTGAAGAGGAAGAATTCAAGTAGGATTAGTAAAGGTTATGATAAGATCACCTTTGTAAATCCTGTAAGTGATAATCTCTATCCGATATCATATTTATCTAACCAAGAGTCGTGGGAATCCAAGAGAAGTTGTTAAGCTTAACGAGACTGTAAGTGATAAAGATAAGGATGGAAATCCTGTGTTCGGGATTAATCTCACAAGCGTGTAACATCTCCACAAGCCCAGTTGCTCGGTGTAGCGTTTCGACCGTTGGCCTTGTTCCAGTGTCTAACTGGTCGGACCAAGGTGATTTTAGTCAGGAAACTTTTGGTCTACTAAAGGTCCACTACAATTAGGTTGTGGAGAAGTGGATGCAATTGTCTTAGCTATTATGGGCCCCTTGTTTTTTTTGTTTTATCTCAACTTGGTTTCTGTCCTTATGTGATTGAACGTTTTTCCCCCATACAGATTTCTAATTTTGATTTCACGTCGTTCTCCTTCAGTGGGACCTACGAAAGAGCTCATTGGAGAAGTGTCCTTAATCCTTATACTTTTTCCCTAATTATTCTCCAAATTTGTAATCATATCCTCATAAACTACAAGCGAGTCAAAACATGATCCTCTCATGATATCATCTTTTTTTTTTATAAAAGATTCCATTGACCAGATTTCCCTCCCCCCCATATCTTTGGTAATCGTTTTTGCCTTGAATTTAGCAGCGCATTTAACCATCATCCACGAGCCAAAATGGTTAATTTTTGCCTCCTTCTTGCCCTGCTCCTCCTCTTCCTTAATTTCTGCAATCCGAGTAGGATTCTCAATAATTTCAATTTCCTTATTTAACGAAGTTGACTTTTCTATCTGGCCATCATCATTGCTGGTTTTCAATTCTGTACTAACGGTCGTCTTCTTCATCCTTGATGGATTTGCCTCCATTGCCGTCACCAGAGAATGAGTACTCACCATGATTGAGGGTATGGCTTCCTCAATACAGTTTTCGATCTTATGACCATACTTTCCACATCTAAAGCATATCAAATGTAGGCCTTCGTACTCAAGATTCAACTCCATTCCTAAAACTGAGATTTTAGGAATTAGCTTTTTAGTCAAGTCAATCTCCACACATATACGAGCGAACTTTCCTCTAGAATGAAGAGAAGTTATCTGATCGATCTTGAGCATTGTTCCTATCTTGCTACCAACTCTCCAAAGGAAGCGTTGATTACAAAGTTCCATAGTATGGTTGGGAATTCTCACCCAAACCGCAACCCTTCTAACTTTGTGTTCTCCTACCATGAAGAAAGGTCTCCATCTCTGCACTATTAGATAGTGGTCCGCAACTTTCCACGGGCCTTCGAACAGTGCATGTTTATAGTCTTCTTCAACAGTGAACCAAACCATATAATAATCTTTTGGAAGATCGATGATTTTAATTGAGCCCATTTTCACCCAACTGTATGTGCTGAAGTTTATTCTCTAGCACTCTAGAATTCACCCTTTTTCCAAGAACATTGACGATTAGCGAGTTTCTCCAAGGTTGGCACCACTTATCAAATTCTTCCTTTGTCACTTCAATTTTTGGACATGGATCAAACTCTTTGTCAGTATCACGAGATGATTCACCTTCATACCATTTATTCTCTGGAAGGGAGTTGTTATCACATGTTTCCAGCAACCCCAAGACATCTCCATGCACTTTCAGTAAAGAGTCATTATAGGAATAAGGAGCACGCTTTTCATTTCCTTCATTAATATGATCCTCCCCTTGAGATTCCGCCATGTTTATATCATCAACAACCTCATGATCATTTCTTTCGTCATTTGTTTTCACCTTTTTTTTTTATACTTCTTGCTTTGAGATCTTCTTCTTAGACATAGCTTTTCTCTCGTTCTCTTTCACTCATTGTAAAAATCAAACAGAAAAGTTGACCCTCTTTTGTAGGAGGAGGATAATGATTCCACAACTGAACATATCTGAGCCAATCTGATTTCTATGCATAACTATATTTTTGTTAAGACAAACGTTACGGGAGCATTAAAAGAATCAAATGTAATAGGAAATTAATAATACACACACACATATATATATATATATATATGTATTATTATTTTTTGTATTTTGGAGAAACAAAATGATACACAATTTATAAATGTCTTATTTAACATTAATTGAAATAATTTTTTTAAAAAAGAAAAAAAGAGATGTTTTTCATTTTCATATTTGATGGAGATGGGGGTGACATTTTTCTTGCATAAAAAACGCGCAAAGAAACGGTGTGGATGACATAACCGTCCTGGAAAGGCCCCAAATACTAACTCCACTGCTGTTAGTTGTTCCTTCCTTCCTTACTTCAGTCAGAGTCCCAACACAACCCACCCAGCTACCATTCAACGCAAACAACAACAACAATAAGAACCACTTCCCCCTCTCCTTAATCGCTTTTAATTACTATTAACTATTAATTAAATCATCCCATCCCCTTCTCTCTTTTCAAACAAATGCTTTTAGTTTTCTCTCTCTAAGTTAACCAATCTCTTCTGCCATGTCATCACAAAACTCCCCTCACGCTCCCCTCCTCCGTCCCCGCCTCGATGCCGCCTCACGCGCTCCCATCCTCGCCCTCCTCCTCGGCAACCGCCGCCGCCGCGGCCCCTCCATGATGGTGCGCGAGACTGCCGCTCGCGAGCTCGAGGAGCGCCGCGCCGACTGGGGGTACTCGAGGCCGGTGGTCGCTCTCGACGTGACGTGGAACATGGCGTTCGTGGTGGTCTCCGCCGTCATGATAGGTTGCTCGTTCGGGGAGAAGCCGAACACGCCGATCCGGTTGTGGATCTGCGGTTACGCCGTGCAGTGCCTGGTTCATGTTGTGCTTGTGTGGCTCGAGTATCGGAGGAGGAGCGGCGGCGAATCGCGGAGGGTGAGGGATGAGGAATTCGGTAGTGAAGAAGAAGATGATGATGATGAAGTGAATGATAGGGAGGATGATGATTATGAGGGAGGAGGTGGCTCTCGGAATTTCTCTCGCTCTCGGTAAGTTGTTGAATAATCGAATTTTGTTTATGATGTCTAGAACAAGTTTAATTCAGTTTATTGATGTTTGTGATGAAATTGCATAAGAGAATAATTAGGGTTTGGTGTTGTTTGCTTTAGACTGTGTTAATAATTTTTGGGGCTAAAATTGATAGTACAATAGCATGCTATTCATTCGCTTCGATTTTAGGAAGAATATCGTATGATTTGGGCACAAAAATAAGCTTCGTCCAAATATATACCTAGGTCGCGTTTAAGATTGGCCCGATTAAGATTTGTGTATACTGATTTTGGTTAACTACGTCTCAGGTTTACCAAACGATGTGAATCGTTGAATACAATGGTTTCGTTCCTTTGGTGGATGGTGGGATTTTACTGGGTTGTCTCAGGTGGTGATATTCTTCTGCAAGATGCTCCACGTTTGTACTGGTAAGCCTTTAGTATTTGAACTGAATTATTTCTAGAATAGATTTTGTATGTTAATCTAAAAAATGATTATATATATGCTTTGTTTGAATGCATTAACAATATGCGCATACACATATAAGATTTTTTTACGGAAGCATTGATACTTCATATTTGTTGCCGTATCGTGTCCCGTGTCAGACACCTATTCATTGTAGACACTTGTAACCATTTACTTTAACATTTTATATTTTTTGCCGTATTGCTGTGTCCCA
This sequence comes from Crotalaria pallida, assembly GCA_037953625.1. Classification (NCBI taxonomy): domain Eukaryota; kingdom Viridiplantae; phylum Streptophyta; class Magnoliopsida; order Fabales; family Fabaceae; genus Crotalaria; species Crotalaria pallida. Next base: position 99,020,745 of record CM075655.1, read on the forward strand.
TGTCGTGTCGTATCCGTATCCTGTGTCGTGTCCGTGCTTCCTTAAATTTTTTACCTTCATACCGGGGCATACCTTGATTTTTTGTTAAAAAGTTTACGAAAGATTAGTTCATTTTTTTTTGTATTTGTAGTTTCAATAAAAGAGAGAAACTTTTCTTATTAACTAGTGCACATCAATACAAGGAACCTTTGAGCATAAGCTCATTTTTTTAATGACTCCCACTTAATTTTAAATCCTTGAAAAGTTATTCTATGAATTATAGACATTACCGTGCTTATTGTATTAGTTGAATTTCTCACATGTGAAGTTATCCATGTAATCTGAATGTCTTAAAGAAGATGGCCTTTTCTGATTAATTTAACATAATCCTTCCTAATGTATGAGAAATTTGTTGTATACCTCTTTCATTTTGAACCTCAAAGATTAAAATGTACGGACCTAAGAATATGCTTTGATTAATCTCTCTTCTTTAAATTAAGTATTTCATTAGTAAGCACCAAGGGGAAATTTTTCTAACAATATTCTTAATTTGTTAGTTTGCATTTTTTTCCTGACAAAAAAATGGCTGATTGCATGATGAATTATGTGAAATAATAAATTGAATTTCTACAGGTTGGCCGTTGTCTTTCTGGCATTTGATGTCTTCTTTGCCATCTTTTGTGTTGTTTTGGCATGCTTGATTGGCATTGCTCTCTGCTGTTGTTTGCCCTGCATTATTGCTTTTCTCTATGCTGTTGCGGGACAGGTATGATATGAATAAAAAAAATATTAGACTGACTGGAAATTTTTCAAATATTTGTTGACCTTCTAATTGTTCTCATTTTGGGAGACCAGGATGGTGCATCAGAATCAGATCTAAGTGTACTTCCAAAATACAGATTCCAAATGACAAGCAATGAGGAAAAAGTTAGTGAAGGAGGTGGATTGATGGTTCCCATAGAAACTGGCAGCGGTTACTCAGCAAATGAACGAATACTTTTACCCGAGGATGCGGTATGCTCTACCAACCTAATTAATTTCTTTTGTGTTTTGTGTGCTTACTCACTTCTGCCAGATGTTTCCTTGATTTGTATTTGGGTCAATGCACATAAAGTTTCATACTGTAGCTTCTTCATATGTTCTTCTGTGTGAGTCTGATTGCACAAAAGAAAATATAAAAAATAAACTTCTACATTGGGATACTGAATTTGCCAATTTTTGCAAAAATAATAAGTTGTAAAATATTTTTTCCTCGTTTTCCTTTTCAGGAATGCTGTATATGTCTCTGTCCTTACGAGGATGGAGCAGAACTCCATGCTCTTCCTTGTAACCATCATTTCCATTCTACATGCATAGTGAAATGGTTAAAGATGAATGCAACTTGTCCTCTTTGCAAGTACAACATTCTTAAGGGAACCGACCAGGTGTAATGGAAATGTAAAGAAGATCCATGATACAAAATCAAGAGTAAGCTTCATTACGTGACACAACGGGTATTTCAACTACTGTTGTGTATATGTAGATATGTTATCAAGTAAAGAAACAATAGACCTTTCAAGTTGGTCGGTTTTTCTGTCACTGTTTTGCTTAATTGCTTCACTAGAGAAAAGGTAGTGGTGAGAAGGAAAGCTTCCTTTATAGATTACTTATTACTTATTTTGAATAACTTGCCTACTTTGTCAGTTGGGCCTTCTGTTGTTAGTTGTTACATTCATTTGAAACTTATTCTATTTCTTCTCTCGACTTTGTTCATATGGGAGAAACAAATGGAAAATGTGGAAGTCCAACTTTCACCTTATTTCAGTGTATTTTGTGGATTGTATGTAATTTTTCTCATATTAGCAGAAATGATTGCTTCCCAAGCCATGATATCTTTTAAAACTTTTTGAGACTGGGACAATATATGGGGTCACAGTTTCTTACCTTGAGGATTCTCCCACTACTAGATATATTCCTGGGGTGAGACTAATTGGCTAATTGCTACTAGGGTCTAGGGGTATGATGCCGTGTGCCTTGACCACAAGCTACTTCAAGTGAGTTTTGAACTCTTGCCTAGTTGCCTTGTGGGTAAAGTCTATTCACATTGTTACTTACAGGTTGGAACTGCAGGCATAATACTTGCAGATAAACTCAATGCGATTAAACAATATTATGGCTGGCTTGCTTGCTTGCTTGTTTGATGGTTGTTAATGTCATCCGTCCAATAAAATTTGATATCTAAAAATTACAAACGGGACTAAAACCCAAAAAAAAAAAAAAACAGTGGAACCATTCAATATAATATGCTACACAAACTTAGAAATATTATGAGAAAACTGAAATTCAAATAAACCACTTTATGATCAAAGAATGATTTTTGAAAATACATTTTCTTCTTTCTTTGTAACTCGAGTGATGAAAGCAAGGATCATTTACTCTTTGAATGTGCAGCTGCTCAATTTATTTGTTTTGAGAGAGATTATGGCCGGGGGTATGATATTGGAGCCAAAAGCCTAATGGCCGAAAAAGGGAAATATTTTAATGAGCAACAGGTTGTTTTTTATGTGAATCAAAAGTATTTCTCGACTGACATTGATGCAATTGACACTTTAGAAAATGCAATTTATTACTAACAATTCTTTGCTGTATAGTTTGCTATCAATATGTTCAAACAATTTGATACCATTTCGTGCAAATTATTACTCCCTCTGGTCCTATTTATAAGGCATATTTAACCATATCATATAGACCAAGGAGGGTAGTTAGGTTTCTTGAAACTTTAAAAAAATATTTCAACATTACAATCTTACCCTCTTAATTTGCATTGGAAATTTCACATTGTATTATTTCACATTAATGAGCAAAGGCAAATAAGAGAAAATAGCAATAAATGTCTCCTAGAAAATACTGTGGTAGACCGACCCTCGGTCTACCCTAAAACGCCCTCGGCCGACCAGAATACTCACTGGCCGACCAGAATTCTCATTCTGCCGGGTCACGCATCTTTGGGCCGAGCACATGCCATAGGACCCACCCTAACGACTCTGGACCGAGTACAGGGACCTCTTCCCTTAAAGAGTCCAAGCTAAGGGCACGTGAGCCTAGCTCGCCAACCAGATAAGACTAACCGCTAACAGGATAAGGATGAATGACTCATCCCTTATCCTATAAAGGGACACGTCAGCCCTACTGGACCTCCGTACAGGCCCATAGGGTACAACACCGCTCCCCCTATAAATAGTTGTCTCCAGCTAGGGGCTCAGGTACGTTCTTTCTCCCTAATCATACACTAGCACACACTTGTGATTAGGGAAACCCTAGTTATCCCAACTGGATAGCTAGCATACCAACAAAATCACACAGTAACATCAGACCGTATTCTAGCTCTTAGGTCTTCCATACCCTTGAGCTAGGGTTATACTCTGAACATTGTGTCTAGGACATAACATTGGCGCCGTCTGTGGGAAACTGTAAACTGCTATTCCCACCCCAAAATGGGAGAGACGCGAGGAAACGCAACATCGCGTGGCGCAAACCGCCATGCAGGGCGAAACCATCAGAATTTGCAAGAAGGCAGTGGCGACAACGGCGGAGATCTCGATGGGAGAAACCCTCCACATCTCAGCATGCCATCAGTAAGACAAATTCCAGCCCGGAGCCACCACTCCGTTCCAGCTCGCACGCACAGTGGTCCTTACACCGTCCATTCCAGGCAAACAAACCCCCAGAACCAAAATTCTCTTAACCCCAATCATGCCCAAAACCATGGATCAGGCCGATCCATCGACGCCCGTGTTTCTGGAGATGATAGGGATCACTCCCGTGGTCAAAGGGAGAGCCAGTTGGAAGAAATCATTAAGCAACAAGCTAAGATCCTAGAACAACAGGGAAAGGCCATCGCCGATCTCCAACAGCTCCATATGCAGGCGGTGGCCGGAGGGGTGTTAGCAACTCAGCTGATCCCCCACCCAACCACCACTCTACCTCCACCACCCCCCATAAACCCAATCTTAGAGGACACATATGAAACCGACCACACTGCTCATCCTGGCCATCCCTTCACTCCGAGAATCATGGCATACGAGACACCCTCAGCCTTTCTCGGCCCAACGAGTGTTTCCAAATATAACGGGTTAACCGACCCTTTGGAGCATATCTTGTCTTTTGAAGGAGCTATGAACTTTTACGACGGTGGAGACATGATGAAATGCAGAGCTTTCTCCATGACTCTCCAACCACCCGTCTTAAGGTGGTACTCAGCCTTGCCCAGGAACTCTATTAACTCCTGGGCAGAGATGAAGAGAGTTTTTCTGAACAGGTACACCGCTAGTTGCGTCCAGCCGAAGTCCGACCACGCGCTAGCGGGCGTTATGCAGCAGACCGAAGAGCCGTTACGGGAATATCTCTCACGTTTCCATTCGGAGGCAGGGACCGTGCCTAACTTAGAACCAAGCTTTGCAGTCTTTCTCTTCACTCAGGGTCTCCGAAACGGAGATTTCAAAAATTCACTTGTGGGCAAACCGCCGAGGGATATGGCGGAGCTAAGACATCGTTCTACTAAGTTCATAAACTTAGAAGAATTCAGCAAATGGTAAAGAAACAGAGACAGAGGCGAGCGGGGAGAGCCATCCTCCCAGGGGAGATCAAGAAGAGACGAGAGAAGGGATGACAGAAGGGAAGATCAAAGGAGGGGACCCCGGGGGGAAAGGAGGTTTGGACCTCCCCGAGGGAAATTCGAGCAATACACCCCTCTCACAGTCCCAAGAAGCCAAATTCTGCAGGAAACAATGCAGACTGACCTCCGAGCAATAGAAAGACCACCCCCCTTGAAAAGAAGCCAGCGGCAAGATCGCTCCAAATTTTGCTCGTATCATGGTGGGTATGGGCACACGACAGATGAATGCACTTGGCTCAGGGATGTGATTGAGCAGTTAATCAGGGACGGTAAGTTACAGCAGTATGTCCGGGAAGCACTTGACCGACATACTCGAAGAAGAACTCCATCCCCTGACAGGAATGGTCGGCCGTCAACCAGGCAAGCCGATCAAAACACCAACCAACAACAACCAACCAATCAGCAGCGAGTGGCCATGGTAGAGGTTGCCACGACGGATCAATCCCCGCAAAACCTACGAGTCAACACCATTGCTGGAGGTTTTGCGGAGGGGGAGAGAAACGGTCCGACAGAAAGAAATATATCAATCAAGTCCTTGCAGTTCACAACCATCCAATCCGAAAGAGAACCACAAGAAGTATTCCCATTAGCTTTTCTGATGATGATCTTGAAGGGGTGATCCCGGGTCATAACGACCCTATGGTCATCACTGCTTTGATCGGTAATTACGAGGTCGCCAGGGTATTCGTCGATCAGGGTAGCTCGGCAGATATCATGTTCCTAAACCTTTTCGAAGCACTAAAATTAAAAAACTCGGACCTGACCCCCTTCGAGGGAAAGCTGATCAGCTTTACTGGGGATGCAGTGGTTCCCCAGGGACACATCCAGCTGCCAGTGACCCTCGGGAACCACCCTTCAGCGAGAACCGAGATTATCAAGTTCCTTGTAGTCGATTGCCCTTCAGCATACAATGCCATCCTCGGCAGGACATGCTTGCAGGCCTTCGGCGCGATCGTGTCAACGGTCCATCTGGCTATGAAGTTTGAAGGTACTGACAGGACTGTAGTTACCATCCGAGCCGAGCAGGAGAAGGCTCGACTGTGTTACAATGCCAGTTTGGCAAAGATCAAGATTCCAGAACAAATCCAGCCAAAGTTAAGTTTGAACAAGGGAAGTGTACTCTTGACGGATCTAGATGTTAGGTCCGATTTGGATGATTCAAGACCTACCCCTGAAGGAGAGTGGGAGTTCATTGTTTTGGATGAAAAACTACCAGACAGAAGAGTGAAACTAGGAACCAACCTTCCAGAAGAAATACGAGCAGAAATGCTCGAGCTTTTAAAGAAGAATAAAGATCTTTTCGCTTGGACCTCGGCAGACATGCCGGGGATTGATCCGAACTTGATCTGTCATCGGCTCAGTGTTTATCCGACCGCCAAACCGGTCGCCCAAAAGAAGAGAAGGGTTGGCACCGAAAAGGCGGTAGTGATAGAGCAAAAGGTATCCGAGCTCCTTTCCGCCGGGTTCATAAGGGAGGTTAGCTACTCGGAATGGCTCTCCAACACCGTTCTGGTCAAGAAATCGAATGGGAAGTGGCGCATGTGCGTCGACTATACCGATTTGAACAAAGCATGCCCAAAGGACCAGTACCCCCTCCCCATCATCGACAAATTAGTGGACAACTCATCTGGCTACCAACTCTTATCTTTCATGGATGCATACTCAGGATATAATCAAATCCCGATGTACACTCCTGATCAGGAGAAAACGGCCTTCATCACTGAAAGGGCAACTTACTGCTACACGGTAATGCCTTTCGGGTTGAAAAACGCTGGCGCAACCTACCAGCGTATGATGAACAAGGTCTTCTCGGGAATGATCGGACCTACTCTTGAGGTGTACATTGATGATATGATAGCTAAGAGTAAGAAGAAGGAGGACCATCCTCGGGACCTCGTGGCTATTTTTGATAGAATCAGAAAAGTTAACATGCGCCTGAACCCTGATAAGTGTACCTTTGGGGTCCCAGCCGGGACCTTTTTAGGTTTCATGCTCTCGGAGAGGGGGATCGAGGCCAACCCGGAGAAATGTCAAGCTATTCTGAACATGCACAGCCCATCTAATGTCAAAGAAGTTCAAAGGCTAACTGGTCGGATGGCGGCCCTCTCCAGATTTCTCCCTCAAGTAGCCAAGAAAGCTTTACCATGGTACCAGTTACTCAGAAAAAACAAGAACTTCCATTGGAACGACTCTTGCGAACAAGCGTTTATAGAGCTCAAGCAATACCTCTCGGCCCCTCCCGTCCTCACCAGTCCTCGGGAAGGGGAAACTTTGTTTTTGTATTTGTCCGTAAGTGAAACATCTGTTAGCTCGGTCTTGGTCAGAGACGACTCGGGAACCGAGCGTCCCATCTACTTTGTCAGCAAGGCCCTCCAGGGGCCTGAGATAAGATATTCCAGAATTGAAAAACTCGCCTTTGCTTTGGTGATTGCTGCTAGGAGACTCCGGCAGTACTTTCAGAACCACCCCGTAGTACTCAGAACAACTCAGCCAATTAGGCAGGTCCTCAACCGACCAGACTTGGCTGGAAGGATGGTGTCGTGGTCAGTTGAACTATCTGAGTTCGACATCACCTACGAGCCAAGAAAAACTCTCAAGTCCCAGATTTTAGCAGATTTTGTTTCAGAGCTATCAGATTCTACTTATTCCAACCCCTCCCAGCCATGGAAAATTTATGTTGATGGCTCCAGCCACAATAAGGGGGCAGGAGCAGGGATAATCCTTGAAAACGCAGCTGGCATTTGTGTGGAGTACTCCCTCAAGTTCGACTTCCCCACCTCGAACAACCAAGCAGAGTACGAAGCGGTGATAGCCGGCTTGCGCATGGCCCATCAAATGGGGGCGTCAGAAATTGAAGTTTTCAGTGATTCCCAGCTAGTTGTATCTCAAATCAAAGGTGAATTCCAAGCCAAAGAACCAATCCTTCAGAGATATCTAGAACAAGTCAAAGCTCTCACAGATCTTTTTCCCCAATTCTCCATCACCCACATCCCTAGGTCTTCTAACAGCCGTGTAGATATCCTGTCAAAGCTCGCCAGTACTAAAGGACCAGAGAATAACAAAACCCTAATCCAAGAAACTGTTTACCAGCCGAGTGCTATCTTAGCTGTGTCTCTAACCACCAGCTGGATGGACCCCATTAAGCAGTATCTCCAGTTCCAAATCCTACCTACCGACTCCTCCAAAGGAAAGAAGATAGTAAGACAAGCGGCTCAATACACCATGGTCGGCAACATTTTATACAAACGGGGAACAGACTCCCCAATGCTAAGGTGTCTGGACCGAGCGGAAGCTGATCTGGTACTAGCCGAGGTTCATGAAGGAATCTCGAGCTACCATGTGGGTGCGAAGGCATTGGCCCGCAAAGTGCTCCGAGCGGGCTACTACTGGCCTACACTCCTCAGCGACGCCTCGGAACATGTTAAAAAGTGCGATTCCTGTCAGTTCCATGGAAATGTTTTTCAGCGCCCCCCAACGGAGTTACATTCCATGATTGCACCATGGCCCTTCTATCAGTGGGGCATGGACATCATAGGAAAATTCAAAACAGCCCCGGGGCAGCTAAAATTTGTAGTGGTCGCAGTTGACTATTTCACAAAGTGGATTGAGGCCGAGGCGTTGGCTACAATCTCCTCCGCCAAAATTCAAAAGTTCTTTCTCAGACAAATCATCACCCGTTTCGGTGTCCCACACACCCTGGTCACCGACAACGGTACCCAATTCACTGCTAAGGTTTTCCAAGAACTTGTCAATCACTTTCATATTACCCATCACTTCTCATCCGTCGAGCATCCGCAAACCAATGGACAGGCTGAAGCTGCAAACAAAACCATCATCGACGGTTTGAAGAAAAGATTGTTGGATGCCGAAGGTTCATGGGCTGACCTCCTTCCCGAGGTATTATGGTCAATCAGAACGACCATACACACCTCAACAGGAGAAACCTCGTTCCGACTTACCTACGGTTGTGACGCTTTGTTACCTATTGAAACTCGGATCCCTACCTTCCGTATATCCGAGCGACCAATAGAAGTAAACGAAGATTTGTTAAAGGAAGAGTTAACCCTCAGCGAGGAAATCCGATCCCTAGCCTCGGATCGAGAGAAAAAAGCTAAGGAAAGACAATCCCGAGAGTACAACAAATGGGTGGTTCCGAGGAGTTTTGCTGTGGGAGACCTGGTCCTTAGACGAGCTGACATTGGACGGAAAAATTCAAGAGAAGGGAAGTTGGCTAAGAACTGGGAAGGTCCCTACCGAGTGATCTCGAAGACAGGCTCGGGGGCCTACAGACTTGAAACACTAACCAACCAACAGTTGAACAACTCCTGGAACGCCACCAAGCTCAAACCATACTATAGCTAAATGGGAGCCACAACACTGTCTGCAAAGATGAAATTTTATCATTTTAAATTCCTGTCATTTATCTTTAACATGATCTTAATTATCCTTTTTTGTATTTGACTCCCGTTTACAAACGGATCAAGGAAATTCGATGGAGCTTTTAAATTCTCGTATTCTCTTACTGTTAACGTACTATCCATTTCCCCTCGGCTCGCCACCGAGGCGAACTTGGATGTTTATGCATGACCTTCTAACAAGGACATATAAACTAACAATTGCAAGTACTTTAATGAGATGCCCGGCCAAAAACTAAAAACAGTTCTATAATGCCGAGGACCGAGGATCCCACCTAGGCCATAGGTCGGAGATTCGAAATCTAAAACAACAGTTTATAACGAGATAAAACACAATACTAGATCATAAAGAACAGAATAAGATTCGCTTCTTACAAGAACAATGTTGCAAAATAAGATTCACTTCTTACAAGAACAGAATAAGTTCAAATTACCAAATTACACAGCAAAACACAGCAAAATACATCTCCAGGGAGTTAATCCTCGTCTTCGGACAAGGCAATGGATGACCCATCAAAGTCTTCTTCACTTTGCTCCAACTCCAGGGGGTTCGGCAGGTTAGGTGCTGATAAATCCACTTCAGCATCATCACGATAATCGATCATCCGATCACCATCAACCCCATAATATGGGCTAGTCCCAACCACTCGGATTCCAGGGTTCAAGAGCATTAACTGTTTGACAGCATTCACAAAAGAGTCGACAGCACCATGATCCCAGTTGAAGTGGTTTTTGCAAGCCAGTACCTTATGCTTCAAAGCCTTCCGACGAGTTTTGATCAACTCCCTCTGCACTTCGCCCAGTTCCCCTTGTAACCTAGTCACTTCGGCCTCCGACCTCGTCAAACGACCAGCAACACCTTCCAGCTCGTTAACCCTTTGACAAGCTTCAGTCAGCTTCGCCTGGGCCGCCTGCAGCAACCTTCCTTTCTCAGCATCCTTTCCAACCGTATCCTCCAGAGCCTTTAGAGCAGTCTCCCGAGCTCTCTCCGAAGCGTCAAATCTTCTTTGAAGCTCGGCGTTTGCTTCCGTTAGAGCTTGGAGATTTGCCTCACTTTCCCTCACTTGGCTTAGCAGATTCTTAGTTTCAGCAGCAGCAGCTTTCCTCTTCTCTTTCTCAGCCGACGAGAGGGTGGCACTGATGTCTTCCGCATTCTTGCTTAAATGAAACATATAGCTGGCGGCCCTCAGCATGTTTCGGCCCAAAAGGTCACAATGGCACCTTAAGGTGCTTGCCGTCTGATCCGACAACCTTTTTTCATCGTTCGGCGTATAAACCAAGCCGATGAATTTCTCATTTAGCTTCCTTGCCCAAACACTCTCCTCGTCCGGGTCAGACAAATCGAACCACAAATTGGTCCTTTGAAGGTCGGCAACCTTCGCCTTCACCACCTCCACAGCCTTGCCTTTGCCTTTATCCAACTTAGCCCTTTTGGCAAGAGGCACCCGATCCTCTTCATCCTCCTTTCCTTCCACTTGCACCAGCGGGATTCCAGTAGCTATATCCCCCCCCTTTGTCGGTGAAGGACGAACAACCTGCACCACCTCGATCTCGGAGGGACAAGTTTCGGCGACAGTCACCGAGCGAGTGGCTTCCGAGGACATGTCTCCACTCCGAGAACCACTTGACCCAGCAGACGCCTTTGCTTTAGCAAGTTCCTTTATACGAGCAACAACCTTGTTTTCCTTAGCCATTTTTTCTGCAAAACCAAGAATCCAAATGTTAAAAAAAAAAAATAAAATTACCAAGCTCGGCTTTTATAAGCTCCTGGGGAAAAAGAATGATCTTCTTGATATCTACTGGACCATTCCGTCTAAGATAGGAAAAGAAGGTATCACAAGTGATCCTCTCGGCTACAGATAGCTCGGACTCATATTGATACTGATAAAGTTTGGGATTGCGGTTAAAAAACTCGGGTGACCAAGACAACGGAAACCGAGGCTGATCACCCTCCATAAACCAACAGTCCCCGTTTCCGACGAATTGATACTTAAAGTATAAAGGTTTAAAAGTCTTCCATGAATCTGTGAATTTATCGAAGAGGGCATGACCGTTGCGTGCTTTCAACGACACCCACAATCTTTGGCGCGACCCCTTCTCGGAGATGTTCACTTGCGGTATATACAACCATAGAAACGCTCGGAGCGAGCAAGTCAACTTTTGAGCTTCGCAAAACTTTTGAAAGGCTCGGATGAAGGCCCAACCGCTAGGATGTAGTTGGGTAGGAGCCAAGCGTAACCGACGCAACAGCTCTATTTCTATTTCAGTAAAGGGCAACTTCACCCCCAGTCGAATGACAACTTCTTCATACATGAAAAACTCTTTGCGACCCGCGGCGATCGCCGTACACACTTGGTCGTTGGCTGCCGGTGAGCTTATTGCATAAGATGTCCCAGTTTTATCCGTGGGGAAGGGGAGTATGTGGGCTCGGATATGACTTAGATTACTGTTGACCAAAGCCGACGGGGTTCCAAGCACCTCCAAGTCAACCCAGTCATAATCTACAGAGTTCGGAGGCACAAGGAACTCCTGAGGATGTGTGATGCACCTTCGAACCATACCTGGGGAAAGGGAATACTCGGCGTCAGAATCTATAAAATCAAGATTTTTAAACAACCTAGCCCTAGGTTTATTAGTCCTATAGCCGAGCCTGCTACACCTTCCCCTAACCCTAACAGCTTTTCCCCAGAAGGGTTTCTCCCAGGAACGGTTCGAAGGGCGGCGGGATAGTTGGGCCCGCTCTTCCGCCGCTTGATACAACAGTTTCCTACCTTCCTCCTCCTCGGGGTTCCGAGGGTAATCTACTGATAGTGGTACTTCGACCATCGGATCTACCATGCGATGGCGGAAGGGTGAAGGCAGAAAGTCCAGCACCTCCAGATCGGAAGACGAAGAAGAAGAAGAGGAAGAATCCTCAAGATCACTCAAACCCAGAATCCTAGACCACTCCTCATACTGAAGCCAATTAATACTCATAATGAAATCTAAACTTACCCAGAAATAAGCCCAGAAAACTAAAACACAGGAACAAAATCTGCAACCAAAAACCCAGAACCTACGGAGAATATGATTCAGCAGAGAAGGAAAGAAAAGCGAAAAACAGGAACAGAAGAAGAAAATCAAAATACCTGAGAATTGGAGATGAGAACTGGCACGAACGAACTGGGGAATCAAGAACAGAAGAATAACGGCGTAGGGAAATTATAATCCAAAAGCCAATGAGACGAATTTCAGAGAGAAGAGGAGTGTCAGAAGTCTGAGTTTGAAGGAAAGTATGAAAAAAGGAGGAAAAGAGTAGTTGAAGGGGTGGTTTCCCCCCACGTTTGAAAATTTGGGCCTAATCACAAAAGCCCAAAAGCCTACATCGCGCCACTAAAAGGACACGTGGCGCACAACTAATGGAAAGAAGCATCTCGAAAACCCAAAAGGCAGCATGCACCATCATGACCCCTCTGACACAAGGCAGCACGTGTCATAGAAGGACATCCAAACGTCCTTTCAGTCAGTCAATGGGACAGCGAGGCAGGGTGAGCTGTCCTGAACTCATTATCCCCTACCGAGCTTAACCCTCGACACCTTGAAGGTCACATACGAAGAACTCTCAGCTCGGCTCAAGACTCGAAAAGTCTTACCGAGCTAAGGGGCTTATGTGGTAGACCGACCCTCGGTCTACCCTAAAACGCCCTCGGCCGACCAGAATACTCACTGGCCGACCATAATTCTCATTCTGCCGGGTCACGCATCTTTGGGTCGAGCACATGCCATAGGACCCACCCTAACGACTCTGGACCGAGTACAGGGACCTCTTCCCTTAAAGAGTCCAAGCTAAGGGCACGTGAGCCTAGCTCGCCAACCAGATAAGACTAACCGCTAACAGGATAAGGATGAATGACTCATCCCTTATCCTATAAAGGGACACGTCAGCCCTACTGGACCTCCGTACAGGCCCATAGGGTACAACACCGCTCCCCCTATAAATAGCTGTCTCCAGCTAGGGGCTCAGGTACGTTCTTTCTCCCTAATCATACACTAGCACACACTTGTGATTAGGGAAACCCTAGTTATCCCAACTGGATAGCTAGCATACCAACAAAATCACACAGTAACATCAGACCGTATTCTAGCTCTTAGGTCTTCCATACCCTTGAGCTAGGGTTATACTTTGAACATTGTGTCTAGGACATAACAAATACAAAGTGACTTATAAATAGGACCAAAGAATCCTTTTAGAATGTGACATATAAATATGACCGGAGGGAGTACTATATACTCCATCCCTATTTATAAGATACTCTTAGAAGATTTCACGTCCATTAAGAAAGTAGAAAAATTTAGTTGATTGTATTGGAAATGTGAACTTTTGATATGTATTTTCAAAATTACCCCTATTAATAGTATTGAGAATCTAAAAAGTGTTACTGTAAATAAATAGGAGTGTTTGTGGAAAAAAGTAATTAATGCTCATTAAAAATAGGGACAAAATGAAAATGTCAAAAGTATCTTATGAATAGGGACGGAGGTAGTAATAATAATTTAAATGTCGGCAATCTGTGGCAAATAATTTCTAGAGAAATTGTAACTAAAATATATTTGTGTTTTAGAGCACCATTTTGTGTAATTCATAGTGTGATTTTTTTATTTAATCCAATTTAAGTAGTATTATTGATTCTATTCCATCGAAACAATAATCAATTATCAATATATAATCTATATAGTGATTTTATATACCAAACCTACCCTCTTTTTTTTTTTAACTATCTCCAATCCTATAATAAAGAAACTACTTTGTATTGGGATAGGTGACAATCCATCTCAACAAGTGTCGCTCTTAAGGATCAAACCTTGACCTTTGATCTTGTGTGATATTGTGGTCAAGTTTATTGCCTCCTGCCTTTGTTGTTGATAACTTGATTCAGTAATCAATATTATGAATGGTTTAAAAAAATTTAGAGTTTAATATGTGTGCAGTGACACTGTAAAGTTTTTTACACCGTCGGTATATCATTCAGCGCTCATTTGCATTACTTTTATTTAGAAGTCAATAACAATAAACTCTTGGATGGTGGATAATGTGCTGACAGTTTGTGTACAAACTATTTTCTCAAAAGTTTATTATACAAATATAAAATAAAAAGATAGATATCAAAACAACAATTTAATCCAATTTTTAAATACCACAATTTAGTGCATGTTTTGTTCTGCAGTGAATTAGCCCAGAATTAATCATGGAATGCTAACGTTACTAACAGTTGTTTATGCTCCGACGTGATTTTTGCGTCGGAAATGATTATGTAATGATAAACCAAACATGCCCATAACCCTTGTTTTATGAGATGGGCCAAGGCTCAGCCCAACAAAATACATCTTCCAAAGCCCAATAACACACCAAAACCCTAGCACTTCTCCATATAATAACACCCACCCCGCCACTAACCCTACTTCTTCACATATCACCGTTTTCCAATCCCCAGCGCAGTCACTCACTCCCTTCTCTCTCTCACTCTCTCATCCACAACCAACCATGGCTGAACGTGGCGCAGGCGCAGGAGCCGGAGCACCAGCAGGCGGAGACCGCGGAGGTTTCGGCCGAGGCTTCGGCGGAGGCAGAGGTGGCCGCGGCGGCGACAGAGGCCGCGGACGCCGCAGGGGACCCCGTCGCGAGGAAGAAGAGAAATGGGTCCCGGTCACCAAACTCGGGCGCCTCGTGAAAGAAGGCAAAATCCGTTCCCTCGAACAGATCTACCTCCACTCTCTCCCAATCAAGGAGCACCAGATCATCGACGCTCTTGTGGGCCCCTCGCTCAAAGACGAGGTCATGAAAATCATGCCCGTGCAGAAACAGACACGTGCCGGTCAGCGCACCCGTTTCAAGGCCTTCGTCGTCGTCGGCGACGGCAACGGACACGTCGGATTGGGCGTCAAGTGCAGCAAGGAGGTTGCGACGGCGATTCGCGGCGCGATCATCCTCGCGAAGCTGTCGGTTATTCCTGTTAGGAGGGGGTATTGGGGTAACAAGATTGGGAAGCCTCATACCGTGCCTTGCAAGGTTACTGGTAAGTGTGGTTCTGTTACGGTTAGGATGGTTCCTGCGCCGCGTGGTTCGGGGATCGTCGCGGCTAGGGTTCCCAAGAAGGTGCTTCAGTTTGCTGGGATTGATGATGTTTTCACATCCTCTAGGGGATCCACTAAGACTCTTGGAAATTTCGTCAAGGTTTGGATTCTTTTTCGTTTATTAGTTTTATTGATTTGACTGGTTGGTTATTCGTGTTGTGATTTTTATTGCATTGTGTTGGTTTATTGGATTTTCTGGTAGTTGGATTTATATGAGGAATTAAGAGTATTTTGTGTTTGGGAATTATTTTCTTAAATGTTAGATTAGATATTTGTTTATGAAACGTTATTGTGACTTTGTTTCTTGTTGTTATGTGAATATTAATTATATATAAACATGTTCAAGTTGGCAATTATAGTGATTTATATGTATGTTTGAGGAAATAGCAATGTGTTTTGTGAAAATGATTTTATTGACTATAAATATAACATGAAATTTTGAACGTGTTACGTCGAATTAAAATATACACCTTAACCATGCCAAGAGTCTTTTTTTATATAAGATTATGTGACGCTCTTACTTGCACTTTATGAAATTTACATCATGATTCATTATGCACAGGAATGTGCCACTTTTTATGATCTCTCATTGCTCTCTTATAGTATTGTTTTTGATATTTAGACTTAATAAGTATTGTGCAAATGTGTTGTTGTTGGTTGTTTACCTTTTCATTTTATTGAACCAATCATTGAATTGTTGTTAATTTGTTTTCTGTTATTTGGTAATGCAAGAGGGTTTTTTCCTCAATTGATTGAATTAGTCTAAGAAATTAAAACCATTGACAGGTTATCATTGGTTATTGGTAATGCAAGATAGTTTACTTCTGTTATTTGTTCATTGATTGGTTTACTATGCTGGATGTTAATGTTGTGAAATTATGATTTCGGTATTTGATTATCATGGTTCTGCCTTGTAATGTTTGTTTGCAGTTTATGTTTTTGGTCTCTAGCCACAAGAGTTGGCAAAGAAGAATATGCCATACAAGAATTGGGTGGCAATCACTTGCGATGCTGATAACTATAATTGTAGCATTTGATATAACTAACCAAGTCTTGATCTATAGTCATAGATCAGATGTACTTGTTACCTCTTTATATATTCATCCTTGTGTATAATGTAATGTCCTTGTCTTTTTTACAGGCCACCTTTGACTGTCTGCTGAAAACATATGGTTTCCTCACTCCTGAGTTCTGGAAGGAGACCCGATTCTCGAAATCTCCATTCCAAGAGTACACAGATTTATTGGCTAAGCCAACAGCGAAGGCTGTGATCTTGGAGGAGGAAAAGGTGGCAGAAGCTTGATTTACTACCAGTTTTGATGTTATGGGATGATTGTGTGTTTTGAGCAGTATGCTAGAACCCAGTAGTTTAAATGCTTTGTTGCGTATTTTATTTTCTTTATAAATTTCATGGATTTTGTTATTTTCAAGTTTTGTTTATTGGATATTTACCGAAGTTTCAAATACCATAATTTTCTGAATTATGCCTTTGGTTGTTTTAACTAATTTAATTTATTCATGGAATAATTAAGATAAAAGCAAATGCTATTCTGCCTTCACAATTTGAACATCCATATAACTAATTGAAACTCAACACATTTCTTGTTTTACTCGGTACAATCACTTTCACCTCTATTAATCGTAGCCTCAGTGCTGTTCAGATTTGTCTCTAATTTAGCATTTGGTGTATTTGTCCCTTATTGGGAATTTGCTTTTTTATTAAATTGCCTTTTTTAAAATTAAACGAACATAGTTTACATGAAGAGCATCAAGGCTGTAATTTTTGAGAATGCTTATTCTGTATAGATTCTTTCTCGTGATTTTCGTGGTATTGTTGGAACCTATTACGTATACATAACACGACTGCTTTTAAAAACTAAATGTCAAGTAAATAATCAAGTATTTTAGTTTAATTTTGCCCGGTTTTGCATATCATTGGATATGGTACAAATATAATTTTGCATATGCTTCGTTGCAAAATGGATCGCAACTAGATTAATGTTATATTCCCCTCTTTTTTTTTTTTTTTTCCTTAACACACCAATCGGTGGAAGGTGTCTCCCCTTCATTTCCATTCTATTTCTGTGAAAACTCTCAAACGTTAAATGTGCTGTTATTATGAATTGACATGTGGATGTGTTTATCTTATAAGCAGAAACAACATGGAACATTATTGTTAACTGATGCTATATTATTATCAATTAAGAAGGATTCACGTGTGAGCAAGAGATGTGAAATGTTATTGTCTTAAGTATAGAAGATAAACTTGGTAATGCCCCACGCACTTGGGATCAGAACATGGCGCACCAATAATATGCAGACTAATTGGTCATCTAGCCAGTTCTGCAAGCGAACTACAACGCCAAGCAATTCTAAAGCAGTGGCCCCTTGGTATCGTGGCAGCACTTTCAATCACGGTACAAAAGGCCCCCCCATGTGATAAATTCTTATACAACACAACTTATTAAGTATGAATCAAAATGTGCTTATTACAGTACTACCTCTAATTTTTCAAGTCAGTAACACAAATCTATCACATTTTGTAAAGTGTCTGAAGCTTGTCATGCTGGACATGATGTTGCTTCAGGGAATGATGTGGACCAATTCCCAAAAAAAAAAAAAAGGACTCACAATTTATGGGGTTAAGAAGGAATCGAGCTAAAGTAAACATAAGATATTTTAGTTTTTAGAAGAAACCAATGTATGTTGGTATTACCGTAAAAGACTTGGGACACTTAATTAAGGTTCCAAATTTTATCCTTGAATTAATTAACCGTATGTAAAAAATCTATTGGGAAAATTTTCCAGGACGTATCTAATCGTGTTTCGGTAAATTGGACTCTTGTTGATTAGGCAGGAGGTCATTGTAGAAGTTTTAAAAAAAAACACTTGTGATTTGTGAATAAAAAACTTAGAACAAATGAGAGCTTAAGGGCTTGTTTAGTGGCCAGAATAAAAAAGACACAATTAGATAATCTATCCTATTATGTTATTATTCTGAGTTTGGTGAATCAACATGATATATTAGTGTTATCATGTTGGCTTATACGGTACACTTTGCCTAGTGTATTTTCTATTTTATGTCAGACACTGTGTTAGAAATAAGCATGACAGAATAATGCAGTTTTTCCATTCATAATCTCACACATTAACACTATTGCCATCACTATCATCACACTAACACTATCTCATCAATGTTATCGTTATCTAGTGTGCACCAAACACTGAATATAATAAGAGTCATCCTGCAAATATCCTATCATAATTTCTATCATATCATGTTCTTATCCTAATTTAATCACCAAACAAGTCCTAAAAGTTAACTACTCCATTAGTTATCTGCTTAGCCAAATATTTTTCTAAAGAAGTTATCCTACTCTGAAGTCTGGTCAATGAGTCATAGCGTGATGAGCTAAGTGACAATAGAGGCTTTAAAGAGTTTTTATTCCAATAACTATTGTTAACAAAGGCACCCTAACAACTTGAAAACATGTCAATATTAAAAATCTTACCGTTTTCTAACATATGCACTTGCTGCATATGATGAGCAATCTTAAAAAAAAAAAGTATTTATGAAAAAAAATATTTAATGAATAAAAAATAATTGTTTATCTTATTTATCTTATTCCTCTTATACATTAAGTACATAGGTTAAAAAACTTGAAAATTTTATTTCAGTTTAAAGGTAGACATGATTATCACCAAAAAAATAAAAAATAAAAATAAAGGTAGACATGATCGACAAATCTATCGAGTAGTCCCTCCGGCTCAAATTATAAGCAACAAAAAACATATTTATCTTGGTTTAAAATATAAGCAAAATTAACTAAATTTATTAAATTTTGTTTAATTCTCAATGCCACTTTCCTAAAACAGCTCTAGAAAATTGTTATCTTAATTAATTTTTGTTTCATTCTCAATACTACTTTCTTAAAATAACTCTATTTTTATAAATTTGAGAAAATTAAATACAATCAACTAACCTCCTTAATAATAAGATTTTTTTTATAATTCGAGCTGGAGGGAGTAGTACATGAAGAATGATAAGGTGTGAATTAGTGAAGAAAGATAGGTGTGAAAAGTGAGTGTTTGACTTATAAAGTTGGAAAGACAAGAAAGAAAAAGGACACGAAGATAAAGGAAATGTAAGGGAATTTTGGAGGTCAAGGTGTAAGAGTAAAACATGGGGAAGTGTTAAGAAGTAATCTAACTATCTTGTGAGGTGGATAAATCCACTTTACATGAGGGGAAAGTTTTTATAAGTCATTGTTGAGCTCTTCCCGTTTGCTATCATACACCAATGGGAACCATTTTGCTATCAATTTACACGGTAAGGAAAGTGACATGTATTACAAAGTGGTATTTTGTATACTAATAATTGATTAACAAGCTATTGGAAGTCCCATATCGTCCGCCCCATTCATTACGGTATGGTTCAAATATCTATTGGGTTACTTTTTTCAATACCAATTGGTTTTGAGATGAAACATTAATATTAGAGCTAGAGCCCGACTTCTTTATGGTTGTCATGGACCAAGATTTGCACCTTATTATGCATCAAAAGTTATCCATTGTTAACGTTGGGAGAGGAATAAAACCTTAATCCCGGGATCCCCCTCGAACTGGATTAGTCGGCCCAGTGGGCCGGATACCAGGGTGCAAACCAAAAAAAAGTTATCCATTGCCCAATCCACTCGTTGGAGACTGATTTAAAAGGTATAGGCCGATTGAAAGATTGATTTTATATATGATATATGGTTACTTGTGTAGTTTCACTAAACCTCACCATATCAATATAATTAATATAAACATGTTAAATAAATATTTACTATCTAAAAATAGAAACATTTATGTATAATACTTAAAAGTGTTAAAGTAAACACATTTGGAGGGAATTAGACTTTTGCCGTGGCTGGAAAGTATCTTGATGAAAAAAAAAAAAAAACATATTTATCATTTTCATTTTTTGAAAACTGAAAACAACATAGCAAAGCAACCATGAATTATTCAATTTCATTTCCTCAAAATATTTTTTTTTAAAAAAAAAAATGAAAACATGACATGAAAATAGAAAATATTTTTGCAAACTAAATATATCTTAAATTTTTCTAACTCGAATAGAGAATTTGGAGTTTTGTTCCCTGTTCAAAAGATGTAGGTTGTATCACCCATCCGTTTGTGAGACCTGATACTTCCCTTGGCATTTTCTTCTCTAATAGAAATTTCTTATCTACACTCATATGCTATTAAATAATTACCCTCTTGCTCATCTTCAAAGCCCTTCCACTAGTTACCAATTTAATAAAACTCAAACAACCTCATAATAGCATAAAGAACATCAATTATTCAAGCGTCCCTATACCATGGTAGTATATATATGGTACTAACTCTTGCAATCACCCAAGCACCCAAGAAATTCTAAATACAGTAATGTCTACTAATGCTGCAAGCCCATTGGACCGTCCAATGCACTTTATATTTTAGGTTTAATTACAGAATTTGTCACTATAAATAAATATTGTGAATTTTGGATTTCATTTTTTCTATTTTTTTTATTCATGCTTTAATAAATTGCTTTGATTTAAGCTTTTCACATCAAATTTGACTGACGTAGCATAATATTGAATCAACAATTAATAATGAATTGATGACCTCTATTAGACTATGTCAATGTAAAACATTTAAGTCAAAGCAATTTATAAAAATAGAGATTAAAACAAAAAAAATGCAGAAAGAAAATTTAAAATTGGAAAATTTTTAAAAACAAATTTTAGTAATCATGCCTATATTTTATATTTTGTTAATGTAGTAAGTTTGTGCAACCACGCTTTGCCATAAAAGATGATTAGCGTTATTAGTAAATAAGTGGCTTTTTTAAGGATGTTGACAGATAATATTATACTCCCTTTGTTGTGTGTAGGTTAAAAGAGAAATAAAAACTCACTACCTATTTCTTTCGGTTTTTATTATAAGAAAAAAAAATTCATACTAATTAAAAATATTAGTTAAGTGTATTTAATTTTTTTTAATATTTTTTTAAAAAATTGAGTTATTTTAAAAAAGTACATTAAGAATAAAATAAAAATTAATTAAAACAACCAATTTCTAGGAATATTTTAAGAATTAATTATATTGATAATATAAAGTTAATTTACTTTTTTTTATATTTAAAATCAAGATAAATATATATTTTTTCTTATATTAGACATAAGAGGAAGTATATCTCTGGAAAATACTATATTTGGTTATTGATATTCATTTCATTATGTTACCAGAAAGTTTATGAATTTGCTAACGACTTGTATAACTTCAAACCTTAAAACTCAGAAATTAGTTGATACTTATTATATCGTTTTAAGGATTTGCTTAATTTAAACCTTTATAATTGAGAAGAAGAGATTTTAAAAAAATGTATTAAATACATAAACTCATTATTTCATAAAATATTAAATGTTTAAATATTCATTGTAAAAATATTTTATTTGATCTTATTTTTTGGTTTGAATAAAAAATGTTATTTGATTTTTTATTGTCAATTTTAAGAATTACTGTTAAAAAAAATCATTGTTTCATGAGATTGATAGACCTAAAATTTATACCGGTAATTTACCTATAGTTTATTAAATACGAGTTCTTATGTTTTGTAACTTATTAAAATATTTTATTTACTAAATATTTTCTCGGTGTGATATGTAAGATACTTTTAGAAAAAAATTTTGATCTTATTCCAATTTACAGTGACATTTAATAACATTTTTCCAAAAAGATCTTGATCAAGTCATTCAAAATTACAATGATATGTGTAATTTTGAAAAATGTATATTAAATGTTTACGTTTTCAATGCAACTAACAACCTTAATCTATTATTTCGTTGTGTAATTTTGAAAAATGTATATTAAATGTTTACATTTTCAATGCAACTAACAACCTTAATCTATTATTTCGATAGACGTAATTTTCTTCAGAAGGATCTTACATATAGGATCCAAAAGAGTAATCAATAAATTCATATTGAAAAACTTATTTGCTAAGGTCAGGCACGCAACCCTGGTGGAATCCAAATGTACCTAGATAATACGAATGAGATGGACAAAAAAAGAAAAGAGTACTCAATAAATTAAAAGTTTATTTAACCTCAACCCTAAAAATCATAAGGATATAGGTTAAGAAAATCCATAAATGAATCATCTAGATTATAACCTAAACACGCTCCACCAGCTAAGTTACTTCCAGGCATGTTATTTCGAAAGGTCCCATTCGCTATCATACACCGATAAGCACACAACACACGTACACACTCATGTCCATTTATTATGTAGCACGGTGTGCGCACTACACCACCATTGCATCTTAAACCCAAGCCATCAAGCAAGCCTCGTCAGATTGATTATCTTCCTACTTAGGTGTCGTTACTACACTGATTAGCTGATTAGAGAGAGTGTGTTTAGTTTAGTTTAGATTAGTTTAGCGTTTACTGTGTTTCCCTGTCACTCGGTATTTGTCTCTGCTTAACACCACTCACTAATCACTATCCACTTCATCACTCTCATTAATTTTATCACACTAACCACACACAATCACAATTTACTACTACTACTAATTTTATTTTATTTTATAGTATTAAAAATAATTAAAACCAAAAGTGAAAAGCCAGATTTAAAAACCACAGTTTAGAGAGAGAGAGATGGAAACTAAAACAAACCCCCTTTGAAGTATGAAACGATCCTTCTCTAACTTTCTCTCTCTAAAACCACCGCTCTCATCACTAATCGCATTTTCTCTCTCTAACTCACTCTCTCTGCGTTTGAGCATTTGAAACCGTGAAAACTGAAGGAATCCGTGTGTTGTTGGATCGGCGATGGAGGAGTTTTCCGGCGACGGCGGAGGAGGAGCGGAGACGCCGATGAATGTGTCGGGATCGTTTAAAGAAGGGAAGAGCTCTGCGTCGTCTCGGAGGAGAGCGATGAGGCCGAGTTTGGACGCCGACGAGTTCATGAACATGCTTCACGGTTCGGATCCGGTGAAGGTGGAGCTGAATCGGTTGGAGAATGAAGTTCGAGGTGAGAGAATGTGGCTCGATCTGGAAACTTCTTCAGCTGATTTCGATTCGTTTCGTTTCGTTTTTTGTTGAATGTGATTTTTTGTGATTTCTGATTTGATATGTTTGGTTATTGTTGCAGATAAGGATAGGGAATTATCGGAAGCACATGCGGAGATCAAAGCCTTGAAGCTCTCTGAAAGACTCAGAGAAAAAGCGGTTGAAGAGGTTCAACTTTAATTTCTAATAATAATAATAATTATTATTTTTTTTCTATTTTCAGTATATTTGTGTTTAATTAATTACTATTTTCCAAAATTAATGTTGTGTTAATGTTTTGGGATTATGGAAATTGTATTACTACTAATTTATGAGGATTTTACTTTTGCACCGGACAATGCATCTGATTTATTTTATTACTCAAGAGAAAATTTTATTTATTTATTTATTTTTCTAACCTTGTTTCTCTATGAGGCAAGGAGCATAGTTCCCTCAAACAAGGTTTTTCGGTTCGAGTCGGAGAGCTTTGCCCCCTTTAAGTGGATCTTCCTGGTTTGACTCGGATTAATCGGGTGATCGGGTCCAATGGTGTCTCAAGACACAAAAAAAAAAAAAAAAAAAGCATTGTATACATGTTTGTGTCAACTTGTTGATGATAATGATAATATGATATGAGTTTTCTTTTAATGCTTTTGGTGTTTATTATAATTATTATTTATTTTTGGTACGTCAGTATAATTATTTTTTACTCTAGTCTCGAGTCATTATGGCATTTGCTTCATGTTATATATTTATGCTGTAATTATGTTTTGGCTGATTCAGGGGGTGTAGATTCTTCGTTAGTATTTTATGATAGCCTGATCATTGTAATGATTTTGATCATTTTCTTGCTTGATCATTGGTTGTATTTGTTTTATTGCATAGTTAGTTGAGTAAGTTAGAAATTGACCCTTTGTCATAATTGGCGTTATTCGTGCTACTACTGCTTGTTTGGTATTATTCTTATTAATGCACGCTTTCGTCAGCTTGAAATGTCGCTTCACTTTTTCTGTCTTTTGCTTGCACTATTATAGCTTACCGAAGAATTATCGAAGGTGGACGAGAAGCTAAAGTTAACAGAGTCCCTTCTGGAAAGCAAAGTACTGCTTCGAGCCTCTGTAAACTTTTCATAATGAGTCTTTTTCTTGGAGTAGATGATGTGTTTGCTTAACTGAGTATCTCTTGCAGAATCTTGAAATAAAGAAGATCAATGATGAAAAGAAAGCATCAATGGCAGCTCAGTTTGCAGCCGAAGCTACTCTTCGAAGAGTCCATGCTGCTCAGAAGGATGATGACATGCCTCCTATAGAAGCCATTCTTGCTCCTCTAGAGGCTGAACTCAAGCTTGCTCGACAAGAGGTATTTCCTTGTTCTTCTACTTCAAACGATAATCCTGTTGGGGAAGAACTGATGCATTGGACTGAAGCTGGGTATCATTGCTGATTTATGTCTATGTTTTTTTTCATTTGTTTCTTGCAGATTGCTAAACTTCAAGATGATAACAAAGCTTTAGATCGTCTCACCAAATCTAAAGAAGCAGCACTTCTTGAAGCTGAGAGGACTGTTCAGGTTGCCTTGGCTAAGGCTTCTATGGTGGATGATCTCCAAAATAAAAATCAAGAGCTAATTAAACAGATTGAGATTTGCCAGGTATTTGGAAGGCTTGCATGATGTTTCTCTTTCAAGGTACATTATGACCATAATAATGTAACTTTTACATCTAATTCCATCATCATCTCTCCCAGGAAGAAAATAAAATTTTGGACAAAATGCATAGACAGAAGGTGGCAGAGGTTGAGAAGCTTACCCAAACTGTAAGGGAGCTTGAAGAAGCTGTCCTTGCAGGTGGTGCAGCTGCTAATGCTGTGAGAGATTATCAGCGGAAAGTACAAGAAATGAATGTAATGTGTTAAACTCACCAAGTTCACTATCATGGTTGTTTTATTCTGAGTTAGTTATATACTTATATTGCCTTTAGTCAAAGGTATAATAATTATTGCATGGTTTGTTTGACTTTCTTTAGGAAGAAAGAAAAACTCTTGACCGGGAGTTAGCTCGCGCCAAGGTAACAGCAAACAGAGTAGCTGTGGTGGTGGCAAATGAGTGGAAAGATGCTAATGACAAAGTGATGCCTGTCAAACAATGGCTTGAAGAGCGAAGATTCTTGCAGGTAAATACTATTTTATTTTATTCTTTTGATTCCTCTGGATTTAAGCTTTTGTTTTTTTTAATGTCTTTTTCCTATTTTGGCTTCATTTTAATACAATTTCCTTTTATTTTAAATCGAACCACATTCTTATAGGGAGAGATGCAACAACTTCGGGACAAGCTTGCTATAGCTGAGCGCGCTGCAAAGTCTGAAGCCCAGTTAAAAGTAATAATATAGTGTAGAGCCTGTGTATTAACTTAGGAGAATAGTTCTGATGGTACTCAAAGTGGGCCTTTTAAAATTTGCAGGAAAAATATCAATTGCGGCTTAAAGTGCTACAGGAGAGTTTGAGAGAACCTTCTGGCAGTATAAGTCGTGGCACCCCAGAGGGAAGAATTATTACCAATGGGCCTTCTCGACGTCAATCACTGGGTGGAGCTGATAACATCTCAAAAATAACATCTAATGGGTTTACTAAGAGAACATCATCCTTTCAACTGAGGTCTTCTGTGTCCTCCAGCACGGTTTTGAAGAATGCTAAAGGCACATCTAAATCCTTTGATGGTGGCACAAGATCACTAGAGAGAAGTAAAATTCTTTTAAATGGAAAACCTCCAAGTTACTCATTCAACCAGTCTTCTGAAGGAACCAAAGATAGGGAGGAAAAAGATAATTGGAAAGCAAATTCGGAAGATAAGCCAAATGAATTCCCCATGGTGGATACAGAGGATAGTGTTCCTGGAGTTTTGTATGATTTACTGCAGAAAGAGGTCTTGGCCTTGAGAAAAGCTGGTCATGAGAAAGATCAAAGCTTAAAAGATAAAGATGATGCTATTGAGGTTAGTATTTATATCATTACTTGTTTCTGGGTATTAATCTTAGATTTCTAATGTATATTGTGCTATTAGCTCATTGTTGCCAATGATCAACATTGTCAGATGCTAGCAAAGAAGGTGGATACATTGACCAAAGCCATGGAAGTTGAGGCAAAGAAAATGAGAAGAGAAGTAGCTGTCATGGAGAAGGAGGTAGCTGCAATGCGTGTGGAGAAGGAACAAGATAGCAGAGCAAAGCGGTTCAGTAGTGTAAAGGGCCCTGTAAACAGTGCTCAGCATCCACTTGTTTCTGGAAGGTATTGTATTTGTTCTTTGTTTTAAATCTTCTCTTAACATATGTAATATCGCACATTTTGTGGAGTACTATGGGTTGCTGTTTTCTGCAAATAATTTTGTTGGTTGCAGCTTTGTATTCGCCTTCTAGGTTTATTTTTGGCATTAATTAGTAATGTTTTCTTTATTAGTTTTATTAGAAGTTTAGGACCTAGTTCAGATTTATTAAACAACAATTGAGGATGGATATTTGGTGTTTGACTTCTTGACTATAACTTTCAAGCATATTGCATTATTGCTGCTTTTGCCTTACTACGTCTTTTTCACTATGCTTTGCTCCTCTCTTAACTGGGATTATTAATGTGGGGTCTTACATCTCTGCACAGAAGTGTGACACGGGGAGGATTAACACGCAGCACACAATGACAATAAGCCTATTGCAGAGGCACTAAGGAGCGAGAACTCTCGTGGCATCATTCTTCTGCTGTTCTGTGTCTATTTTTATTTTTTTTCCCAATTGATCATAAGATTGTAACTGGCAATACCGATCACCATTGTTTCTGATATCGGCCATGGATCGAGGGTAAGAAAAGAACTTGGAGGAATCGGTTTGCATCTGACCTAGACTGTTGTATTATCTGCTTAGAGAGATCGGCTATGAAGGCAGGCAAAGGAAGACAAATTAACTTGGAGCTAACCTTCTTCAGCTCTTGTGAGTGTGTGTTTGTTTGTATAGGTAGCAATATCCATCATTTTTCTCTTTTCTTGAAGTTGATATTTGTAATACGCAGATAGTGTCGTTGTGGTGGTTCAGATTTGTTAATATATCTCTGTAATCAGATCAATATCTAAGCTTATTTGGTTGTGTTACACCGGAGTTGATCTTTCTGTTCATCTCTAAGTAGCACAAAGTGCTGCCTTAAATTATTTCTAAGTTTGGTAGTAACATCCGAATTTCGAAGCTGTTGTACCACCTCCTGTTCAGAACTTTGAATTATCACCTTTTTCTTCATGATTATATACTATTTTCCTTTAACATTTGTAGTTAAATGCGTAAATATAAGCCATTAAAACCTCGCTTAAAGGTTGCTAATGCTGCAACCATGAGCCATGATATCCTTGCCTAACGGTATCCGGTTTGCCTTCCGAGGAAGGCTAAAGTGCACAAAATCACATTTAACAAGCACAAAAGCAGACTTTAAATTGTCTCTGTGGCACAATGGCCTACTGTTGTCTTTGTGGCACTATTAATAAGGGTGAGATTGTTACTTTGTTAGCACTTCAAAAGCACCTGTTCACACTTTTCTCTTGGCAATCATAATTTTATAAATTAATAGCATCGCTTAGTAAAACCTACTTAGAGCATCACATTGGGGGTTTCTTACCCCGTTCGTTCCCTTGAAAGCACGTTCTTGACCTCGTTATTGACTTCTAAATAAAAGTAATGCAAATAAATGGCGGATGATGTATTGATAGTGTCAGTGCGCATATTAAACTCTTTTTTTAAAGCTCTACTGGTATGTAGTGGTGCTCTGAGTTTTGATTAAGTTTATTTAAATCTGGTCCTATCCCCCTAATCTCTTAGGCAAGATCCGCGATTACATATTAGAGAGTTACTAACTTACAATCTAAATTTGGATGGTTACTATGCAACCTTTTATTAGAATAATAAGAATTTGTCATCTAATACATGTTATTGCTTAAAGCAGAATGTTGAGAATGTGAAGAAAAAGAAGGAGCAGTTCTAGCAAAATTGAAACAACTTTAATTTTTTTTTTAAATAATGTTTTTGAAAATTTAAAGTTATAATTTGTGTAAAGGTACAAAGGACTAAATTAAAATAATGTAGTTTTTATGTTGGTTAGATTGCAAAAATCAATTTTAACTACTTTAAGCAATGACATGACATACATGCATTAGGTGTCAAATTCTTATTAATCTAACAAAAGGTTGCACCATCCAAATTTAGATTACATATTAGAAATATTCTACATGTTATCACCTCTGTTTTTAATTTTTGTTTGAAAATCAATAATCATGAAAACAGAAATGATGGATGCATCTAACAATTTATTAAAGAGAAGGATAATACGAAATTTTGGTAAAAGATTAAAACTAATTTTATTTTTGGTAATAAATATGATATAATTAATTGCTCTTTCAAATAAATTTCAAACTTGAGGTTATATACAATATTTATTTGTCATGTTCTCGATAGCCTTGCTTCTAAAGAGGATACTTTTCACGAAAAAAAGAATTTCTTTTAAAAATTATAATGATCAGTACTTTTGATCCTTGTTCATACTATTTGCATTTTGCGTCTCATCACCACGATTAAATTTTAATGTAAGCCTTTTTTGTGTCCATTAAGCCATTGAATTTTTTGATTGCGAAACTAAGATTAAGTATATATCAAGCGTAACAGAAATATTGATACTGCATGAGAAAGGTGATATTAAAGACCTTGTCATTTACAACTTAACATAAATCTCAATCTCAATCAACAATTAATGAAAAATGCAAATCATAAATCCATTCACAATGAACAACTTAAACAGTGACGAGGCTGTTTATAAAACAACGTAAGAAGAGCCTATGAGGCAGAGTGGTTTTGTCCTCAAATCAAAATTTTGATCTGGCCTATATCTGATATCTAATAACAATGAATAAAACCCCTCTAATCTCTATATCTCTAATAACAGTTAGAAAGCAACAAATCCAACAATCATGCATATTTATATAAATTCCATAAATGAATTCTCAATTCTAGCTAGCTCTGGTGCTTTCCTAGTTGAACCGATGAAAAACAGTGAAATCAAAGTGGTTCTTGTATGGATCCCAATGAAGGCCAATCTCATCTCCAGTCCTCAAGCCTCTTCTTTTCACAAAATCTTTGGCCCATTTGTCAATGAAAACATAGCTTTTAGAAGAAGCATCCCATCTCTTGAAAACCAAAGAATGCATGGAGTTGGTATCCACATCCCAAATCCTAATTCGTGTTCCTCTCTCAGTCTCAGCATCTCTTCTTGCATCATCATCCAACACAGGCAACACCAAATTCTCTGACAAATTCTTGGGCAGCAACAGTCTACTCATGTTTCCAAGATCACTTTTTTGCAGCACTTTCTTGATCTTCCAAGGATCATCGTAAAGCATCAACTCAGTTGAAAAGCCCCACCTTGTTGCCTCTCCTTCGATATTTTTGCATGCTTTCTTTCTTGCACCAACATGATCCTTGTTCTTGTTGTTGCAATCTTTCCTCTTCTTGGTTGAGGAAGAAGAAGAAGAAGAAGAAGAAGAAGCAGCAGCAGCATGTGACGAAGAAAGAAACACATTCTTCTTCTTGGATGGAGAATCATCATCAGAGACACAAGGACACACACCAAGTGATAAATGGAGACACAAGTCGGTGTTGTTGCTTGCGGAAGCCATAGCCATAGCAGCAGCAGCAGCAGAGGCTTCTTGTTGATTCTGTTCTTGATGGGGTTTGGAAGCAGAATCTAGAAGTAGTTGTAATTCTTTGTGAAACTTGGAAGGTGGTTGCTGTTGATTTTCCATTACTAATTATTTTCTCAATGCAACAATGTAATCAATGTAAGTGAATCAATCAATAGTAGCGTGTGATTTTTATAGGCAAGTAGAGTTTAACATTTAGTTCCGAAATTATATCTAAAAATTTATTTTACAATAGATAGATATCAAAAAACTGAATCTATAATATCTCACAATATCAATCAATCTCCAATCTTAGATATGATATGATTTTAATTCTAATGATATTTGAATCTCAAACTATACCAATCTTTATTTAAAAAATTATATTTTAAAAAGTTGCATTTAGATATATATTTTATGGGTTTAATCGGCATTGCAATATTGTAAAGAGTGATAGTTTGCAATTAAAAAAATATATTTCATCCTGGTTTTGTAATTTTATTTGAGCTTTAAGTTTTTTCAAAAAATTTATATAAATTTGATCTTATACCCGTATATGTTTTTTTTTTAATATTTGAAAATCTTTTTAATTGGAAGGTTTTTTCAAATGTATGAAAAACATATGTGGATGTAACGTCTTGATATAATTCAAATTAAATCATATATTCCTAAAGTTTTTTTGAATGTGCAACGAAAACAGAAAAAAAATGCATTTTTGGAATTTCAGATAAAAAAATGGGTGCAATTAGCAAAAAGAGAATGCATATAATTTTTTTTTTAAAAAAAAGTTATATTTTGAAAGATTATACTTATATTGTTATATTTCTTATTATGAAAATGAAAATGCAAATGCAAAAGCAAAATTTTGTGGGTGTAAAAAAAAATGCAAGCTTTGAAAACGGAAAAATAACTAGAGTATGTAGTGATGAACTTACGATACTTTTATAAAAGTATAACAATGAGTCTAATTACAAATCAAATGTTACCTTAATGATATAATAATTAAATCAAATCAAATGCTAATCTCCTATATCTATAATCTGTAACAAAATAACAATTTTAATTTTTTTATATATATCTAAATGCAACTTTTTAAAATATAATTTTTTAAATAAAGATTGGTATAGTTTGAGATTCAAATATCATTAGAATTAAAATCATATCATATCTAAGATTGGAGATTGATTGATATTGTGAGATATTATAGATTCAGTTTTTTGATATCTATCTATTGTAAAATAAATTTTTAGATATAATTTCGGAACTAAATGTTAAACTCTACTTGCCTATAAAAATCACACGCTACTATTGATTGATTCACTTACATTGATTACATTGTTGCATTGAGAAAATAATTAGTAATGGAAAATCAACAGCAACCACCTTCCAAGTTTCACAAAGAATTACAACTACTTCTAGATTCTGCTTCCAAACCCCATCAAGAACAGAATCAACAAGAAGCCTCTGCTGCTGCTGCTGCTATGGCTATGGCTTCCGCAAGCAACAACACCGACTTGTGTCTCCATTTATCACTTGGTGTGTGTCCTTGTGTCTCTGATGATGATTCTCCATCCAAGAAGAAGAATGTGTTTCTTTCTTCGTCACATGCTGCTGCTGCTTCTTCTTCTTCTTCTTCTTCTTCTTCCTCAACCAAGAAGAGGAAAGATTGCAACAACAAGAACAAGGATCATGTTGGTGCAAGAAAGAAAGCATGCAAAAATATCGAAGGAGAGGCAACAAGGTGGGGCTTTTCAACTGAGTTGATGCTTTACGATGATCCTTGGAAGATCAAGAAAGTGCTGCAAAAAAGTGATCTTGGAAACATGAGTAGACTGTTGCTGCCCAAGAATTTGTCAGAGAATTTGGTGTTGCCTGTGTTGGATGATGATGCAAGAAGAGATGCTGAGACTGAGAGAGGAACACGAATTAGGATTTGGGATGTGGATACCAACTCCATGCATTCTTTGGTTTTCAAGAGATGGGATGCTTCTTCTAAAAGCTATGTTTTCATTGACAAATGGGCCAAAGATTTTGTGAAAAGAAGAGGCTTGAGGACTGGAGATGAGATTGGCCTTCATTGGGATCCATACAAGAACCACTTTGATTTCACTGTTTTTCATCGGTTCAACTAGGAAAGCACCAGAGCTAGCTAGAATTGAGAATTCATTTATGGAATATATATATATATATATATATATATATATATATATATATATGATTGTTATGTTGTTTCCTAACTGTTATTAGATATATAGAGATTAGAGGGGTTTTATTCATTGTTATTAGATTTATTACGTATATA
Organism: Crotalaria pallida; assembly: GCA_037953625.1. Lineage (NCBI taxonomy): Eukaryota > Viridiplantae > Streptophyta > Magnoliopsida > Fabales > Fabaceae > Crotalaria > Crotalaria pallida. Next base: position 99,052,977 of record CM075655.1, read on the forward strand.
TAGACCTTTCTAAATTTTGATTTAATCTTTCTTGAGGAGATAACCACTCCCCCTCATAGGTTCTTATGTTGCTTTATGAACCTCCTTACATGATTGCCTTAGTTATTCATCATTGTGAATGGATTTATGACTTGATTTTCATTATTTCTTGATCAATAATCTGCATAAATTTGATTGTGATGATATTTCTTTGATTCGCATAAAGTATTATTGAAACGTATGAATGAAGCTGCTCTTGTAATGACAATTGATAAGTCACTTTGTTTACATGCAGTATCATTATTCCAATTATGCTTGATCCTTAATTTAGATTGATTTAATTTGGATGGTGCATGTGTTCACAATAAACAATTTCAACCCACATAGCAAGAACAAGAGAGACTTAAAATTTCTGTCTCTGTAGCACAATTTGCATAAAAGTTCAGGGATGCAATGTCTTGCATTTGCATAATGAAAATTTGATCTCCTTTTGATGATAGTGACAATTATTAGATGTTTCATCATCTACAACAAGAAAAAAACTTCTTGTGTTACAAATCAGAGAAACGTACATCATCATCACATTATTCTTTAATCATATTGATTTGCTTGTCAACTCCGACTTAACAAACACTTAAGGGGACTTAAAATTCTGTTTTTTAACCATAGCACTATCACTAAAAAGTAGTGGATATAGAAGAAGAAAACTTAAACATTATTCTGAATTCAAAATAGGCATAATTTTGCACGAAAGACCAAGGATTATTGAATTTGCGTATTATCATTTATCATTGTTTCAGACTTCACTCCACCTTCAAGGATAGTTTTACAAAATGAATTGCCAACTCACAAATGCAGCAAGTATATAAAATTTAACAAAATAAAAAAAAATGTAGTGCTACATAGAAACAGTTCTTCTTCTGTATACTATATATAGTACTTCATCACTCGATCTGCTCTTCGCACCATCGCATTCCAAGGAGGAGGAACTAAATAACTCTAGCATCACTTCCACGGTCAAAGGAAGCTCGAGGTCTCGAAGACCATCGGGAATGATTTTGGGGCTGAAAAAAACAAATGGGTCATTTGTTGTAGTTGTAGGCCGATGAGCACAAAGGTGAATGATTTTTCCCAAACAAATTGGGATCTAATTTTTTTTTACTCCTATTTAATACTTTCCTCCAATTTTTTTTTTCTTTTCAAAATACTCTTATGTATTTATTTTTTAACATGTCACAAACCAGCCCTTTTTCAAGGTGAAATTATTACTTGGTTCAGACCCATTTTAACTATTCATAATTTTTTTAAAGGCATACATAAAATAGATAATACAGTAAAGGATAGTAATTTATCCAGAATCATTGTTCTTAGACCACCTAATAATTGCTCCTTTCTGAACCATGTCTCGGGTCGAAGAACTTTTAGAGGGCAGAGCGCGATTGAGATGGACGTAAACATGATTGTCATTGGAGCCATTTTCCTAATTTGTTTGTACTTATAAGAGATTGTTAATTCTTCATTCTCTATGGTGGTGGGATGGGACAATGCTGTGGTTGACACTGACGTTGGTGAGATGGGGTGGTGTTTTGGTTAAGATGGATGATGAGATTGGAGGAGAGGTCGCTGATACCTAACACTCTGTTTGGTTTAGAAGATTTTGGGGAGAAGAGAATTTGAGGGAGAAGAAAACAAGAGGAAAATGAAAATAGAGTTTTCCTCTGTTTGGTTGGAAGGAGAAAATGGGAGGAGAGAAAAAAATTGATGGGACTCATCCAAAAAATTTTTTCATCCAAAAAATTTTTCTCTCCTTATCAGACGAGATTTTGAGGGGAAAAGGACTGAGCCGCCAACTGAGGAGATGGAAAGCGCCAATTTTTTCTGAAAGCCCAACTTGCCCTTACGGCCTTACCCTATATATTTTCTTCATTATTGGTTCTTCCCCTCTCTCAGTCTCTTGGCTTTTCCATTGTTCCTCTGCTGCACATTGAGAAGCAACAAATCGCTACATCATAAATAGAGAATGGTATGTGCATCACTTCCTCATAAATCGCTGCATCATATATTTTTGGTTTCAATTTAGATTATAAATCATTTTTCTTATAAAAAAGCTATTGACTGTGTTTTTTAATAAAAAAACATTTTATATATATATACATTTTTTAATCTAGAATTTTTATTATTTAAAAAATAATTGAAGTAACAAAAAAATATTTGGTTATGTTTAATAAAGAAAGGAAAAAAATAGAATTAAAAAATATTCTATGTAAAACAAAGGGTATATTTGTTTTTTAACAAAATTATTGTTTTCTCTCTTCCTACTTTTCTCTCCAACCAAACAAAAGGAGAGAAAACTCAACTTTTCTCTCTCACACATTTCCTCTCATTTTCTCTCATACCAAACAACTATAAAATCTACTCATTTTCTCACCATAATCTCTATTCCCTATTTCTCTCTTCTCATTTTTTCTCTTCTTGTTTTCTCTCCTCCTACCAAACAGAGTTAAATGTTGTTATGAGAAGGTTGTGATGAGGGATAAAAAATGAATTTTATAAACAAAAAATTATTATCAAAATTTTAGTACGTACACCGATTTTAAAACCGATGTTTTAAAGTCGATACCTTGTATTCAATGCAAAAGTAAACTTTGGTAAGAAAAAAAATGGGTCTTACTAACCAATGTCCTTTAAGAAATACACTAAAAAAAACTTACATTGGAAATCTAAGTCCATTAGTCCTAGATATTTTAAATTCAATATTATCCCAAATAAAAACTACCTTTTTTAATTCCTTAAACAATGCTCTAAAATTACTCTTTAACATTTTCCAAAGAAAATTACAACAAAGAGATAGAACACACAATTTGGTCAGGAATCAAGATTGCACCATTTATTTGCCACACTCTCTTCTGACCTTTTTTGGAGAGATTTTTTGTTTTTTTATCTGTCCATTTGATAATTTCAAGAGTGTAATAAACGATATTTTCTATGTTTACCCATATTCATTAGGTTTTGGTTTATGTAAGCAGTGAAGAAAAATTAATGATTATAGAAAAAGAAATAGTATAATAGGAAAAAACCTAATAAATGTATTGGAAATCTAAGTAATGATCACATTTCTTAAATGATGTGTTTTGTTTGGAATATGACAAATAATTAGGAATGAAAAGAATAACAAGTATTGAACTCGTACTTCCAATTAAATTACGCAAGTAAAGTATTCCCTCCGATCTCATTTTTAAGCAAAAATAACTAACTTCACATGTATTAAGAAAAGTTATTTGAGTGCATTTAATTTTCTCAAATTCCAAAAAAAATAGACTACTTTAGTAAACTTACATTGGGAATGAAACAAAAATTAAATGATTCAACCACTTTATAGGTATATTTTAGGAACGATTGTATTAGGAATAGAAAGTTAGCTAAATTTTGCTTATATTCAAGACCATTAGTTAGGTGTTTTTCTTCTTATAATTGAGACTGAAGGGAGTACATATTATATTACATATAGTAATATATTATATATTGCTTAATTAAGTTTTAAGTCTCTAAAAATTGATTGACTTTTAATTTTAGTTCCTATTTATTTTTTTGGGTTAATCTTGGTCCTTAAAAGTTCAATTTCTTTGTTTTTTTTTTTGGAAAATGCTAAGGTCACTTATTAAACAATTAAATATAGTATGAAAGTGTTAGAAAATGTGATTTTTTATTATCTCGAGAGAAGAGAAAAGGTTGACTTATGATATTTTTTTTTCAAATCTAGGAAACTTAACAAGTGCCTTTTTTAGGAACCTTAGCAAGACCATATATATATATATATATATATATATGTATGAGAATAATGGGAGTGCACCGTCGGTGTAATGTTTTTTACACTATCAGTTGATCATCCACCGTTCATGTGTTTTACTTTTAATTAAGAGTCAATGATTAATAATATATCAATGATGAATGATATGCTTATGGTGTAAAGAATCGTTACACTGTCGATGCACCACCCATTTTATATATATATATATATATATATATATATATATATATATATATAATTAAGATAGTACTTTTAAATGTTGAGGTGCTTAATAAAGAGCTACATTATCCATGCCACGTGTAAAAAAAATTAAAAAATGTCACGTCGCATTAAAATAATTAAAAAATGGTAAAAAATTAGACATGAAAATATTTTTAGTCCTTGAAAGTTTATCAAAATTTGGTTTTAATTTTTAAAAGTCTAACTAGCTTTAATTTTAATCTCTAATAGCATAATAATATCTCACATGATGACTTAATAAAGATTTTAGACAAGTTTAATGAAGTATTTGATTTTATTTTTTTTTAATTTGGCTTTTCTAACTGTCTGCTCTAAGTTATATAGGAATGGCAGTAGGTAGTGTGTGGATAGACATGGCAATCAAATCCACATTGGCGGATACCGGTCAAAACCCAACTCCATTTCGATGGAGAAAACTCGCATTGGGTTTGAGAAAACTCGAACCCGAGACCTGCTTTAAAAAGACAAGGGTAGGGCAGGTATAATTGTAAGTATCCTCTCCGATTCCGCTCCTACACCCGTCATGATGTAAAAATTAAACAATTTACATTACAATAATAGTTAAATAGTGAAATTAAACTAACATATTTGGCCAAAACTATGTTGCAATTCTTAAGTTTTAGATACTTTTAAAATTCTTGATGTTTTTTTTTTAAATTATTTGAATTATAATGTATTTTATATATGATTTATATTTAAGAGAGTGAAAGTTAATATAGAAAAATAATGAAAAATAGTGGGACGGGTTACCCACGAGATTCCTCGAACCTAACAAGTATGAGTCTGTGTTTCACTTTTCCATCTCTGCTTTCCTTATGAGTGCGAATCCCATCTCAAATCCGACTTAAAAAAAAGTATTTGAGAATTAAAGAAAAAGTATTTATCAATATTATTTACTACATTTAATTTCTTAACAACTTCTCCAAACACATTTATTACCATTTTTATACTATTTAATTTAAATGCTCACAATGAGTGCATTTCTTATTCCATGCTTTCTTATTTCATGCTTTACAACTTTAAAATGCATTAAAAAAATAATGGAGGTAATAAATAAAGTGTTTTAAGTGATACTAACAATTGAAAAACAATCATAATTGTGCATTTTTCATGTTTCGGAAATACAAAAAATTACATTTTTTCATGAATATATTTGACTTCTTAATAAGTGCATCAAGGAAACTTATTAGTATTTGTCATAAATAAAATATGACATTTGAACTGATTTTAAATTTCTCTTCAAAAGAGAAGTGATAATTTGGATTATCCGTTTGGATTCTTACTATGACTAGGTAAAAAAAAAAAGCCTTAATATATTTCGAAAAAAATAATAATTTACATAAATATAATATTGGCTTATTTAAGTTTTTAGTCCCTAAACTTAGATGTTCTTTTGAAATTAGTCCTTGATCTTTTTTTTGTTGCTTTGGGTCCCTAAACTTTTTCAATTTTTGGAAAATGACCTTGTTGTTGCTTAAGTGATGATATGACCGATGAAATGCTACATAACCTTCGCAGTATCGATAGATAACATACTAGATGATGCCACGTGAATTTTAAAGATTAAAAAAAAATCAAATTTATTAAAAATAATTAAAATTTGTATTTTTAAAAAAAAAGAAAATAAAATCCTTTAATAATTTTGAAAAAAAATTAATAAAAAAAAATCATGTGGTGTTACAAAAGGCTACATAGCACTTCATTCTTCGATGTCGGACAAGTGACGTGACATTTCATTGGTCATATCATCACTTAAGCAACAACAGGGTCCTTTTCCAAAAATTGAAAAAGTTTAGGAACCCAAAACATCGAAAAAAAGATCAAAGACCAATTCCAAAAGAGCACATAAGTTCGGGGACTAAAAACTTAAATAAACCTATAATATTATATCACATTTCACACTAAAGTGAATCGAATTTTTGCGTGATATCAAACTACTCCAGTCAACTTATATTCAAGAAAATTAATATAATATTTTAAAATTTGAGATCTATTCCAGTTAACTTTTAAGAATCTAAATCGATCAATTTATCGGACAGGTTCAAGTCGATTCCGGTTATTTTGCCTTCTCAAATTTGATATTTAGATATAAAATCAATAATATATTCTCTTATTCCTTCAAAAAAAAATAATAATATATTCTCTTATATCAGAAAAAAAATTTATAGTGGTTTCAAAAATAAGTAGTAAAAACTAATTAAATTTTTATTCTCAATAAAAATGACTTTATCATTTCTTAAATATTCTTATAAAATCACTGTATTATTTAATTTTTTTAAGTAAGTTTCCTGAAAGTCTTTTTTTTTATGAATTTAAAAAAATTAAAAATACTAAACTAACTTCTTTTTTTTATAAGTGTAAAATTAATTTTTTCTTTGACTTCCTCTTATCCTATATGTAATACCTTTTTGAGAGAAATTCACGTACACAAAAAAATTGAATTAAGGTTGTTAATTATATTGGAAACGTAAATACTTAATACTACGTCCGTCCTTAAATATGGAGTATAAGATTCTTTTAACACTTTTATTTTATCTCTATTTATAACTCTATACCAATTTTCAATGACAATTAATACTTATTTTCATAAACATCCTTGTTTATTTAATACTCTCTGTCCCTAACTATAAGACCCTTTTGACATTTTTATTTTGTCCCTATTTATAAGACTTCATATCAATTTTCAATGATTATTAATTACTTTTTTTTCCATAAACACCCCCGTAAATTTAACACTTTTTAGATTCTCAATAATATTAATAGGGGTAATTTTGAAAATACACATCAGAAGTTCACATTTCCAATATAATTAACTAAATTAATCAACTTTCACAATGGACGTGAAATCTCCAAAGGGATCTTATAATTAGGGACAGAGGGAGTACTTTTTAGATTTCTAATACTATTAAAAGTGGCAGTTTTGAAAATACATATCATATTTTCATATTTTCAATACTGAAACAATCAACTATCTTAGGCTTATTTATGGTTTTGGTCCCAATAAGTTGACCTCGTTTTGAATTTAGTCCTTAAATCTTTTTTTGACCTTGAATGATCCTTAAATCTTTTTAAATTTTGTTTTTAGTCCTTAAATCTTTTTTTGACCTTGAATGGTCCTTAAATCTTTTTAAATTTTGTTTTTAGTCCTTTTGTTTGTCTTCTTCTGTCATCTGCTGACATGGCAAACGGTGTGTCATGTTAGCCCTTATATTGATTGCCAACGATGCATCTGATGTGGACCTCCCACTCATGTGAGCAGGAACCGAGCATGAACCGAGCATGAGCCGAGCATTAACCGTGCATGAGATATCGACCGAGTACGATGCAATTGGTAACGACATAGCTTGGTTCGTGCTCAGTTCGTGCTCGGTCGATATCTCCCCTCGGTTTGACAAGTCATGCTCGGTTCATGATCGGTTAATGCTTGGTTTCTGCTCACATGAGTAGGAGGTCCACATCAGATGCATCGTTGGCAGTCAATGTAAGGGTTGACATGGCACACCGTTTGCCATGTCAGCAGATGACAGAAGAAGACAAACAGAAGGACTAAAAACAAAATTTAAAAAGATTTAAGGACCATTCAAGGTCAAAAAAAGATTTAAGGACTAAAAGCAAAATTTAAAAAGATTTAAGGACCGTTCAAGGTCAAAAAAAGATTTAAGGACTAAATTCAAAACGAGGTCAACTTATAGGGACCAAAACCATAATTAAGCCATTATCTTAATTATCTTAATAGACATAAAATTTTTCAAAGGACCTTATACATAGGAACAAAGAGAATATACTTTTAAAATTACCCTTATAATTATTTTTATTTGTTATTGAAATTCGAAAAATGTTCACCTAATAAATGTGTTTTTTTTTAAAAAAATAATAATTAAATGTTTTGGAAAATAAAAGTAATTTAAGATCTTAGGAGTACACTACATACATGTAAATTGACCATTTTGTCCACGACTTCCCACAAAAGAACCGTTTTTTTCAGTTTGGTTTCTTCGTCTGTTCGGTCCAAAATAATTCCATTTTTTTGTTTCTTCATCTTCATTCATTCGTTCGTTCATACTTTCCCATCTCCCTCGACGCGCATTCTCCATCATCTCATCTCATCTCATCTCAATCAACCCACCCCCCCTTTCTCTTCTTCCTCACATTTTTCACATTCATATTCCTCTCTTCTCAGATCAGATCTCTTCTTTTTTTTTTTGTTCGTTTTCATCGATTCCGATCCAAAAATGGCGACCATGACGAGCTTGATCGGTCTCATCAACAAGATCCAACGCGCGTGTACTGTGTTGGGTGATCATGGCGGTGAGGGTTTATCTCTTTGGGAAGCTCTTCCTTCTGTTGCTGTCGTTGGAGGACAGGTACCCATACCATGCCCCACTATTCAAACTTTCTTCTTTTGATCTTCTAATTTGTGTTTTTGGTTTAAAGTTTTGATTTTGATAAATGGGTGTTTGTTGTTTTGTGGGAAAAAAAATATATATCAGAGTTCAGGGAAATCTTCAGTGTTGGAAAGTGTGGTTGGAAGAGATTTTTTGCCTCGTGGATCTGGTAATCTTTACTTTATTTATTACTATTTTATTATTATTATTATTTGATGAACTTCAGTGATGTAGTTGGAATGAAAAGCAAGTGATGCTGTAATAGATATATGAGCTTATTTTGGTAGACAACTTAATCTACTTCTTATTCTGTAAGTTTTTTGAAATAAGCTAAAAAGAGCTTGTTTTCTTAAGATTCGACGATCAACAGCTTATTGAAATGAGTTGAAAAGAGCTTATATGAAAGTTTTAATAAGTTACTTTTTACAAGCTATTTTCATAAGTTGTTCTCGCAAGCTCAAATAAGCTACTCCCTCCGGTCCTATATATAGGACATATTCTAGAAGCAATCTTTGGTCCTATATATAAGACATTTTGTATTTTCTATGCATCATTTATTGCTTTTTCTCTTTTTTGCCCTTATTAAATGCATGTGTTTTTTGTTGTTCATTAATGAGTGTGAATTTTTCAAGAAAAGTTGAGAGGGTAAAATTGTAATGTTACAATATATTCTCATAGAATTCATAAAACTAACTACTTTTCTTGGTCCGAGGAATATGGTTAAGTATGTCCTATATATAGGACCGGAGGGAGTATATTCGGAATGCCCTGATAGAAGATATGAATGGAAAGCTGATGTCAAGGGTGAAATAGATTAGCATCCAGCTTGATGCAATAGTGTTTACTAGTATTTTTTATCAGATGAGAAAATATGAAAATTTGAAGAGGTTTTGAGATGGTTTTTTTAATCATAAATAGCTGCTAGTAGGTGGTCATGGTAATTTTTTCTTTCCATTTCTAGTCCAGCAAGTCGTAGATTATTTTCCTTCCTCTGAACGGCTTTGTGACATTGTCTTTCCTTATTTGTAAGGTATTGTTACACGGAGGCCACTGGTGCTGCAACTTCATAAGACAGATGATGGGCAGGAATATGCTGAGTTTCTTCACTTACCCCGGAAGAGATTCTCTGACTTTGGTAAATGAAGTTTCTAACTAAATTTTTTCCATTTCTGTTTCATTCAGATTAGTAATATTGAAGAGTTAACTTCATACTCAGTCGCTCTTATAACAGTCAGTTCATTTTGATGCTTATAAAATGTTGATAAGCTAGCTCAACTAAATCTTGATCATGAACTTATGGAGAGTGGTAGATTCAACTGCTTGTTTCAAAAATTTACATCTTAATATGCCATGCATAAATCTATCTGATTTCAAACAAATTAAGTTTTAGACCAGCAATCATTTGATAAGTGTTTTGACAATAGAGGCTATTTGTGGGTGAGGTTTAAACTTTCTTGGGCTTGTTAAAGCCTTGGGATTTATGATGTTTCTGTGTCCATTTTTCAGCTGGAACTCATTTACAGCAAGATAATTCTAATAATTTTCTGCTAATTGGTTGTCTTTCCTTTGACACCCGTGCAGCTGCTGTGAGGAAGGAAATTGCAGATGAAACAGATCGCATAACTGGGAGGACAAAGCAAATTTCTAACATTCCAATTCAGCTCAGCATTTATTCTCCAAATGGTATGTCTTTGCATTATCCATTGGTAACTTGATGGATGGAAGCAATTTGGTATAATTTCTAGTTCACTTCAGATCGGCTTAGCAATTTTTGCTGAATATTTTGTTGCTGTATTGCTCTTATAGCTTATAAAATTATGGAAAACACTATTAAATTCCTGCTGATTGAAGAACATTAGTTTCGCTTTTAATTCACAGTATCCCTGTTGGGAATATGAAAGACATCTTGTTTCTTCTTTACTATTAGTGCTCTCTTTTCATATAGCTCTTTGATTTGAGATATAAGAATATTTTGTGGCTTTTTCTGCAGTTGTAAACTTAACCCTGATAGATCTTCCTGGGTTGACAAAGGTTGCAGTAGGTAAATCCTAAACCTAAGCATTATATATATATATATATATATATATATATATATAATATTCTGGCATTTATGCAAATTGAGTGGTATTTGAGAAAATTTGTCAGAATTTCTGATGTATAATGAAACTCTGCCTTCTTTCACAGAGGGACAACCTGAGAGTATTGTTGAAGATATCGAAAACATGGTCCGCAATTATGTTGAGAAGGTACTAATACTCTTGATACAATTAAAAACTTTATTAACAGGCAGCTATAAAGTATTTAACCAAGTCAAATTTAATGAAGGAAGGTTGATTCCATACACTGTAATACCCTTTCAAATAATACTCCACTTTCTGGTAATCAATAATTTATCTTTATCCAGGTAATCTTATACCAGAAACTTATGTGACATTTGTTCCTTCTCAATTGATGGAGAAAGTGAGGGTCTACTCTCCAAAATAATATTTTCCTTTCAGTCATTTCTTGTATCCATTTTTTGAGAATATTCCCCTGTTCAGATTAGTTGTCATCAACTTTTGCTCATAATCAGCCATAAGTTCACTGGGAGTGCCTGACCTCCATTTGCCTGCATGACTGACGAACTTGCATTTTAATGACAAAATTTGAAAACCATGACATAGCTGAAATGTGACGAAACTGGATGGTGTAGTTCAATGGTTAAGGAATCACTCAGTTTCTTAGTTGATCCAAATTGGAGTTGATTTTACTTTATTTATCATAATAACATGTTCTAACAATATTATTTTGTAATTCCTGCAAGTCATTTTAAGTTAACTGAGATAGCTTTCTAATATATTTTTCCCGAATTCATTGCGTACATCGATTCTTATCATTTACCTTATTGATGATATCTCATAAACTATCTAACTGGATTCTTTGATTATGAAGCCAAACTGCATTATCTTGGCTATCTCTCCCGCAAATCAAGATATTGCCACTTCAGATGCTATAAAACTTGCAAGAGAAGTTGATCCTGCAGGTATGACTGTTAATGTTGGAAGGAATTGCAACACTGTGTTTCTTCCAATTTTTTATCTTTTCTTTTTGACCTGCATTCATTTAGAAAAGCTTTCCTTATTTTATTATTGTTTCAGGTGAAAGAACGTTTGGAGTGGTTACAAAACTTGATCTTATGGATAAAGGAACTAATGCTGTTGATGTAGGTTTTCTCTAACAACTGTGTTGTTATCTTCTGTTTTGGTGTTCAATAGCTCGAAATGATTTTCATGTTATTAGTTGTGAACTTATATTTATTTGAGTGTAAAATGTTGGATGTTCTTTTGGTGAATCTTGAAGGTTCTTGAGGGAAGATCATACAGGCTGCAGCATCCATGGGTTGGAATTGTGAATCGTTCACAAGCTGATATTAATAAAAATGTTGACATGATTGTTGCTCGTAAGAAGGAGCGTGAATATTTCGAGACAAGTCCTGAATATGGACATTTGGCACATAAAATGGGCTCAGAATATCTTGCTAAGCTTCTATCTCAGGTATTCTCATCAATATTTCCTATTTTCTTCTAGTTATGTTCTAAAACATTTTGATTATGTTGCTATTCTTTAGTGGATCTCTAATTAAGATGAGTAATTTTTTTCCTTTCTGATACCGGCTTTTTTTACTTCAGCATTTGGAGCAAGTTATCAGGCAAAAGATACCTAGTATTGTTGCCTTGATAAATAAGACCATTGATGAGCTTAATGCAGAGTTGGACCGTATCGGCAGGCCGATTGCTGTGGACTCGGGGGTTAGAACGAACTGAAACAACTACACTGAAATCGATTTTCTTAAATTTTAAAGCACTTGATTTCTGCTTTTACTTAGTTGAGTTACTCGTTTTTGTAGGCCCAATTATACACTATTTTAGAAATGTGTCGTGCATTTGACAAAGTATTTAAGGAACACCTGGATGGAGGGTAAGTGCTGTTATTAAGGTTTAACATTAGGTTATAGCATACTATTGTTTTCTTTTCTAATGAACGAATTTTATGCAACAAATATTTTTCTTTTCATGGAGTGTGTAACCTTTTTTGGGGTTGCTAACTAAGTTACCAACTGCTGTTTCAGACGTCCTGGTGGGGACAAGATATATGGGGTTTTCGATCACCAATTACCAGCTGCTTTGAAAAAGCTCCCCTTCGATCGCCATCTTGCCTTAAAAAATGTCCAGAGAGTTGTTACTGAAGCTGATGGTTATCAACCCCATCTGATTGCTCCTGAGCAGGGTTATAGAAGACTCATTGACGGGTCTATTAGCTATTTCAAAGGCCCAGCTGAAGCCTCTGTGGATGCTGTAATCTTCTTGACCAATATTTTTTCTAATAATCCGTTTATGTAGCTGCTGGCCCATGAATGCATAACTTGTTTATGCATAATATTACTTGGTTATTTAGCCGTCCTTCACTATACCATATTGTTTTCTATTTATTTTGAAAAAAAAAAGTTTTGTTCTTAACACTAGTTGTGCATCTTTTCCGTCTTGGTCATGACAGAGGTATTTTTGAAGGATTCAAGGCCAAATGAAATTATTCTTAGTGAAAATCATTACTTTAACTTATACTCCCTCCGGTCCTATATATAGGACATATTCTAGAAGCAATCTTTGGTCCTATATATAAGACATTTTGTATTTTCTATGCATCATTTATTACTTTTTCTCTTTTTTGCCCTTATTAAATGCATGTGTTTTTTGTTGTTCATTAATGAGTGTGAATTTTTCAAGAAAAGTTGAGAGGGTAAAATTGCAATGTTACAATATATTCTCATAGAATTCATAAAACTAACTACTTTTCTTGGTCTGAGGAATATGGTTAAGTATGTCCTATATATAGGACCGGAGGGAGTAGTATTTATGAGATAGTTCCCTCTTCTTCTCTGCCACATCAACCCAAACCTGGCCATTGTTAAAACCTAAAACCAAAATTGCATGCTTCAGAAATCTTGCTGCCAAATTCCTTTTGTTTTTCATACTTCCTTTTCTGATCATAGTGGGACTATTGTTGGAACTTGGCATGGCTGACTTCAGTCTATCACATGCTGCCTGTTTAACCTTTCTTATTCTTCTCTTTTTCTTTTTGTTACTCTTCAAATGAAATTAGGAAGAAGTTACTCACTCCAAAAGGAATGGTTTTCCTCATCCACATTTCTGTAACTAGTGTTGGTTCTTGCTGTTCTTTTTTATAATAATGTGAGATTATTTTCTTTCCATTTATAAATTACATGCTTTCTTCCCCTATTCTTCAGGTCCACTTTGTTTTAAAGGAACTTGTACGGAAGTCAATTGCAGCAACTGAGGTAAGCAGTCAGTCTTTGAAGTTTATGTAACTCTCAGACAGGTCATGATTGTCAAATATACACATGCAAGTTAATGGAAGGAAGAACAAAATCTTACAGTTGAGCTGCTTCTTGCTTGTAGGAATTAAAAAGATTTCCAACACTTTCAAATGATATAGCAACCGCTGCAAATGAATCCTTGGAAAGATTCCGAGAAGAAAGTAGGAAGACAGTCTTGCGGTTGGTTGATATGGAGTCTAGCTATCTGACTGTGGAGTTTTTCAGGAAGATTCATCTTGAACCAGAAAAGAATCCAAATGCACCGAATGCACCAAATGCTCCAAATCGGGGTGCTCCCCCTGTAGACAATTACACTGACAATCACCTCCGAAAGATTGGTACCTATTTACCACAAGCTTCTCCATCAAAAAATTAATTAATAATTAATAATACAGTTCTAGAACCCTGCTCACAACATTCACAGAGCAGAAATTTTTGAATTTTAAGTACTATATTATTACTATTATAGGACTGAAGAACTGATTTGGATGACATTGTTTTTTTAATGCTAGTATTTAAAAAGATCTATACACTATGTTATGCTTGAAAGCTATATTTGATAACTACTCTTTTTTTTTTTTAATGTCTGAAGTCTGAACAGCTCATCATGTAATAAAAAAGGTTATTATTTTTTTATATATTTGAAGAAGTCATCTTTTTTAATAAACACAAGCTTTTTCAAAACCCCATTCAAGCACACTTAAGTATAGTGTATAGAAAATTATCTTCAAAGAGTTTATGAAGAAAAACACATCCAAGCATATTTCTCCTTTTCTTCTATTTCTTCTATAAATTTTTGGTCCTATACAAAATCAAGACCAAGGTGTGTTGAAATCCTTTTTTTTCTTTTTGTGGTTTGAATTTGAATTTTGTATCCCTACTCATTTTGGATTTTGATTCAGCACTGTTTTACAAATCCCCCCCCCCCCCCCCCCCCCCCCCCCTAAAAAAAAATATGTAAAGTCAGACAATCCTTATTCTTTGTTAAAGTATATCTTGTTTCTTGTTACAGGATCAAATGTTAATGCATACATCATGATGGTTTGTGATACGCTTAAGAATTCTATACCAAAGGCTGTGGTTTATTGTCAAGTTAGAGAGGCGAAGAGATCATTACTTAACCGCTTTTACGTTCAAGTTGGGAGGAAGGAGGTATGATTTTGTATCTTCTGTTCAAATTTCTGCCCATCTTCCACCCATCTTCCACTCAATTTCCACGTCATTCTTCTAGCATGTTTGTTTCATTCTTCACTCTTCCAGATTTTTCAGTATCTCCATAGGTTCTTTAATAATGTGTTTGTCGGTATCCCCACGTCATTAGGCTTGCCAGGATACGTGAGTGACTGAGTGTTAATTTAGATTAGCTTGTGCGACTATCACTGCCTGATTGGGTCGTGACAAAGTTTTCTTATATTTAGTCAATGCCTCTTCTATCCGTGGAAAACTTAATGAACTCCGGGGTCTTAGAATATCATTAAGCTTACCAAATGATTGTGTCTTGTCCATATCATGTAGTATGTAATGAATGAGGTAAACGTATTAAGGCTTACCTCAGCAATCGGAGAGGTTGTTTCCGGGGCCTGAATCTCTGAGGCTGTGACCAAATCACAAAGCTGCTACCTTTTCGTTAGTCAAGGCTCACAAACATATTTTTACTCTATATGCACACAAAAAGCAGGCTACTTTCCTTGCTAAGATGCTTTGTAAGCAAAGATTGTCAGGCACAGTACAAGGGATTTGTATCAATTGTTGGTGTAGAATTGATGAAAGCATATAAATTACAGCATTGTATGTTGGTAAGATTACAGCTAACTGTGTGAGCTATTGTTATGCAGAAGGAGAAATTGGGCGCCATGTTGGATGAAGACCCAGCCCTTATGGAAAAGAGAGCTCAATTAGCTAAAAGGCTTGAATTGTACAAGCAAGCTAGGGATGATATTGATTCAGTGGCTTGGAAATAATGAAGATCCAAGATTTTGCAACAGATGCTATTAAGAAGATTTGTCATAGATTTTATGATTCTTATTATTCTTTTTTATTGAACACCAAAACAGAAGAGTGTATGGTTGCTGTAACAGTATTTGCACTTGCATATAATTGATAATTCTTTTTCCACAGTGTATAAAGCCTTGGAATTAATTGTGTGATGTTATTTTATGAAACCGACTAACTATAGTTGTTTGGTTAATGTTCTTCCATCGTTTAGAAAAAAGCCCGTAGAAAGTTTGAGAGTATAAAGTTTGAGAGTATGAAGATACTCCCTCCGGTCCTATATATAAGACATACTTAACCATATTCCTCGGACCAAGAAAAGTAGTTAGTTTTATGAATTCTATGAGAATATATTGTAACATTACAATTTTACCCTCTCAACTTTTCTTGAAAAATTCACTCATTAATGAACAACAAAAAATACATGCATTTAATAAGGGCAAAAAAGAAAAAAAACAATAAATGATGCATAGAAAATACAAAATGTCATATATATGACCAAAGATTGCTTCTAGAATATGTCCTATATATAGGACCGGAGGGAGTAACTTTTAAAAAAGAAATAAACTTGCAACCTATCTATAAACATTATTAGCTTATTTCAAGAAAGCTTATTGAATACTAATTGCTAAGTAAATGTGCTTTAATGTATCTTAAATGAAGCTAGTAGGATCACTATATTTTCCAATCATTACTCGGTGTTATTTATTACTCCCTCCGTCCCTAATTATAAGATCTTTTTGACACTTTTATTTTGTCGTTTATAAGATCTTATACCAATTTTTAATGATCATTAATTACATTTTTTCATAAACACTTTTTAGATTTCCAATGATATTAATAAGGGTAATTTTGAAAATATATACTAGAAGTTCACATTTCCAATACAATTAATTAAACTAATCCACTTTCTTAATGGACGTTAAATCTTTCAAAGAAATCCTATATTTTTTTAAGTGACGGAGGGAGTATTATTTTTTTGAAAAATGGTGTTATTCAGCCCTTAATACTATTCTCTGCCATGAGCTCTTTAAATATGCAATTAAGCAGTGTAGTTGTATTTTTTTTCCAAAGTTAACTAGTGTTTACCACGGGGAAAAACAAAACAACTTTTTTTAAAGAAAGTGTATGAAGATAATTTATAATAATTAGACCAATCATAATTTTAATTTCAATACCAAGGTTAAATTTATGCAATCTGCTAAGCTAAAGTTTAAATTCTAGCAAACATTTCAATTTTACTACATGAGTTCCTATATAAAGATCTTTTTATAGATATCGCATCCATTAATAAAGTTTGTTAATTTAATTAATGATATCGAAAATGTAAATATTTGATATTTTTTTTTTCAAAATTATCTATATAAATATTGTGAGAATCTAAAAAATGTTATTACCTCTATCCTTAAATATAATTATAATTGAAAATTGATATAAGATCTTATAAACAAAGATAAAATAAAAATTAAAAATTAAGATGTTACAGTATTTATGGACAGAGGGAGTATATACTTACATTTCCTTTGGCTCTTCATATCTGCCATCAGTTTCTCTCCTAATTAGCTGAGTTTGTAATTAATGCACCTAGCATACTAAGATTATTTTGTTTGGTGACAGAATTGCTTTGTAAAACCTTAACAAGAAAACAATAGCTTGTACAAAAACAAATTGTAAAAGGAGGATGATTACAACAGCCAGAAACTCTTTATGATGTACAGAAGTTGCCTAGTATCATAGACAGTATAGAAGCCGAGTAGGTATCATATACATAATTCAAAGCAGTGGTAATACTAATACACATGTCAAACAACAATCATAAAATAAGTTCATGAACAAAGCCAAACTGCTAGAAGCAGAAAGGTACACCAACCAAAACCCTTTTCGTAACCAAAATCTTTTCTTCAAAAGGGTTTTGGTGTAATGCACTTGAGCTTTGCCAACTGATCACAGGTCAGAGTCTTGTCTGCTTGCCAAGCATAATTCATGCACCTCATTTAGTATCCATTCTTCTCCAGTGTGTCCACCTAATACCAAGACCCTAGTCCCTCCAACCACACATGTGCTATGACCCCATGCAAATTTAGGTGGCTGCCCTGGAACATTGAGGATCCTCCATGATGGTTTCTCCTCAGAAGGGTCCAAGAGAAAGAGCTGAGATGGTGAGTGAAGACCTGTGATTGAACCTCCAAATATAATGATCCTGCCACATGGCATGCTGACAGCAACATGATCGAGTCTTGGAGGAGGAACCATGGCGCTTTGGCTAGCTAATCCCGTGAATGCACTGTACTCTAGTTGCCTCCATTGTGGAGTTTCATCTTCTAAGTCAATCGTATAAGCCTCGCTGGATCGTAAGCGCAGGTGTCCGCTCTTGGCGAGCCCACCGAACATGAGAACTTTTGTTCTTCCATAGACCGAGAGCGAGTGCCCCAACCGAGAAGGTGGAGCCCATGAAGTCGGAATTTCTTTCCATGTTGGCTTATCTGTTGTGAGGTCAAGTAAATATGTGTCACTAAGAAGTACTCCAGCATCCGTGCATCCACCGGAAACAACCAATTTGGACCCTTCGATTGTGCAAGAGCTGTGCCATGATCTAGGAAGTGGAGGAGTTCCGCCACAGACTTCGGTCCATGTCGGCTGTTGAGCATCCAAATTGAGCACAAATACATCATTGAGCAATCCTTGCCTACCACATCCACCAAAAACAACCAACCACGAACTATTTAAGCACGAGAGTGTGTGGCCCCATCTTCCCGGTGGGGATGATTTCACACTAACCCTGCGCCACTCTGGATTTTTAGCATCGAGATTTAGAACAAAGGTGTCATCCATGGGTTGCATATCCACTCCTTCACCTCCAAACAGTACAAGTCGATTGCCTGCGGCACAAGCACTGAAATTGCAGCGTGATGGCTCCACCGCACCCCGAACTGTCATTTTTCTCCAACAAACAGCCTCAAGAGTAGTAAGTTCCCGAGTCAACCGACCCCATCCTAATTTCTTGGTCATCAGTTCCAATGTGCCCGTCACTTCTTTGCCCCACGCATTTTGACACACCATCTTCCTAACATGCTCATTCTTTGTTAATTGACGTATCCTCCTGCATACAGACCCAATCGATGCAACATCTCTCGGTGTCAAGCGTGACAAAATGTTGTGAGCCAAGACTTCGTCTGAAAGCTGAAGAATGCCACACGTCTCTTGGCGCTGCTGACTGTACAATTGCTGTCCACTCTTGGGATAATACTTACTATTCTTATCGAAATCTCGATTGCAAGTCTCTTTGAAAACTGGATACGAGACACGGTTCAGATCTATATTCGCTTCAGAAAATAGTTGGATACCTATTATGTGTGTTACAATTCCATCATCATCATGAATCGGTGCTAGTCGCAGCCGGTTCACTAAAGGAGTACCGTCCTTCCTGAAATTCAGAAGTTCCCCTTGGAACTCCATACCTTCCTCGAGGCATCTTCTAATCTCAGACACAACAACAGGATCCACCAAAGGGTGCCGCCTCTGAGCTCGAGGGTCCCTATACTGTAAAAACCGACTGAAACAAAACAAATTCGAAAGCAATCATAAAGACATTGCTATAAAAGTAACCGAAAACAGATTGTCTAAAAGGTAATTAGGGGAATGAATTAGGAATTAGAAAAAGGGTTAATAGGAAAAAAAACAAAAAAAAAAAACGCAGAGATCGATCAAGCAATACCAAAAGTGACTCAAGCTTGCTAGCTTCCCTACAATAGACACATTGAAAGTCACATTTCTAATCCATCCATATCCTCCAATCCCAATCTTTTTTCAGAGTTCGTTAACTCACAAGCACAAGTAGGTGCTAATACTTGTTACTTGTATCACAAAATCAATCAAATAGATTTTGCTGAAAATTTTAAATAAGTAAAATTATTATGACACTACTACAGAGGGAAATTAGAAGTACTAAGCAGATCACAGGTTCCACCAAGCAAGTACACAAAATCATAAACGTTTTGAAGTTAAACCAAACAAAGTTCCATAGAATATGCTAGTTAAGGATATCTATTTCTATCTTTTGTATTTGTTAATAATTACAAAAATGTCTCATTGTTATTTAAAAAAAAAAAAAAAAAAAAAAAAACTAGACAGCTTTCCCTCATAAGGAAATTGTCTCAAAACAAAATTTTAGTTGCATAATAAAATGTAAAATGTCGATAAAAACTTAACTTAGCATAGATCTGAAAATTTTAACAGAATAGAATCATTTCAGTCATTTAACCAAAAGGTTCTAGTTTGATTGAGGAAATTTTGACACCAATCTTGGAAGAAATAAACTTGATGTAAATTCCTAAATTAGATCCACAAAAACAATGACACCCCACATTTTATTTTCCACAAAACAAGAGAGAACAAAGGAAAGAAAAAGTAGAAAAATTTCTTACCAGTTTCTACCCAAGGCCTCATCAGCTCGGTACCCAGTGGAGATTTCAAAGACCTTGTTGACATAGATGATTGGGAAATCAGGTTCAAGAGCATCACAAACAACAAAGGATGTTGGTGTTGTTGGGTAAAAGAAGAACCCTTGCTGCAGTGCAAGCTCACTTTCTTCTTCTTCTTCAGCAACTTCTACTTCTCTTGCTGCTGCATCATCATCATCATCTTCCTTTGAAGCAGCTTGAACAACAACTTGTTTGTTTTCATTCCTCATAGATTTGTGTCTCTTCTTCCCATGAAACTCTTTATTATCTTCATCTTCTTTCTCCTCTTTCTCTTTTGGCATGGCCATGATGATGGTGTCTGTTGAAACAACACCAACAATTACAATTATAAAATAAAAAATAAAGAAATTTTAAAATAAAAAACAACAATTACAATTATTATCTTTTTTCCCTCTCTATCTCTCTCTCCTTTACACACAGTTCAGTTCTGACAAGCTTCTAGTTATCTCTCTCTTCTCTGACAAACAAAATATAAGGATGTTGGTTTGGTGTGACAGAAATGACCTTCTGAGATACATAAAAATGCATATAATCCTGTGGAGAAAGTATTACCTGAACTTAATTTAGCTTTTAAGATTTCTAATATTTTACTACTACCATAGTACAGTATATAAATTTTGTAAAATTTTTACTTTCAAATTCTTAATTAGGTCTTGGTTACACTTCCTTCTTTTTCTAGTATACAACAAAAAAATATATATCAATAATTTTATACACGCATATAGTAAGATCAAGTGGTATGTTTAAAGAATCAAATTATATACCAAATTTAATTGAGTTAAGAATATTATACTCTATAATATATGTGTGTCCAAAAACCTATTTTTGCGTGATTCAATCCTTCTGGTTCAAATTGAACCAAAATCAGAATAGTGGTAACAAGATATTTAGAAAAGGAGATGGCATTTTGGTAGTTTAATGGGAAAACGATGGGGGAATTGTGTCGATAATGGAGTCAACGTAGATACACTTGTCCCCTCGATATTTTGAGAGATAAATATCTCGATGGGAAATTCCCACCACAATACTGCCACGTCATAGGGAGTGGGGGGAAGATATTTTTATGACTTGGCGGCAACGCATATGTGTAACAGTCCTGGTATGTTACGGCTGTAGGTCTGTCTTTTCACAAATTTATAAAAAAAATATAAAAAAGGGAGTAGTATTTGTTTTTCGGGAAAAAAAAAAAAAAAGGAGATCAAACATCTATGCTTGGTTTTTTATGGATGGAAAAATATCTATGCAGCTATGCCTGTTATCCTCCCTTTTTTTTTTTTAATAACATACTGCATACAGTGTCTTACTCCTTCCAATCTAGTTTATAAGAAAATAATTATTTCACTAATACTTCCTTCATTTCATATGTATTATTTATAGGATTTTTTCTCATATTTCATATGGATTGTTTTTTTACAAAATTCAATACATAATTAATGTTATTTTTCTCAACATATCCATATTTATCACGCTATTTTTTTCACTTTCAATATTTTTTTCTCTCTTCAATAATAATTATACAGGGGTATTAGAGTCAAAATACCCCAAATTTTTACATCATTTAATCATTTTTTAAAACTCGTGTATAACCTTAAAAAACACTACTTATGAAACGGAGAGAGTATAATAAAAAACTAACTAACATTTTATTCTCAATGCATAGATTTAATTTTTTTCATTTACAATGTAAATTTATTAAAATAGTATACTCCATTCGTTTCATTATGTTTGACCTTTTAGCATTTTTTTTGCCGTTTCATATTGTTTGGTCTTTTACATTTTCAATACATAAACATTTTTTTTTCCAATTTTAACCTTTCTTTCAATCATTTCTCTTACTCCTCATTAATTCTACTTTTATCATCTCTCATCTCTAAATCACTATACGTTAATTAATAGACACACTTACTCATAAAAATTAAAAACTACTACAATTTTCAATAAGAATTAAACAGGGGCATTTTGAACAAACTATACATAATACTACATCCGTCCCTAATTATAAGGCTTTCTTGGGAGATTCCTCTGTCCCTAATATTAAGAAAGTGGAATAATTTAGTTAATTGTATTGGAAAAGTGAATTTTTGATATGTATTTTCAAAATTACCCCTATTAATATTATTAGGAATCTAAAAAGTGTTAAATAAATAGGGGTGTTTGTGGAAAAAAAAATAATTAATGCTCATTGAAAATTGGTAAAGGGCCTTATAAATAGGGACAAAATAAAACTGTTAAGAGAACCTTATAATTAGGGACGAAGTGAGTACTTACAATAATTAACAATTTCTTAATATGTGTGCTTAGGCCTAAAAGGCTAAACATAATGAAATTAGAGAGAGTATTTTTTTTTATAAATTTGATAAAATTAAATACATTCAACTAACTTTCTTAATAGGTGTGAAATTAGTTATTTTTACTCAAAATGAGATCAAAGGGAGTATCATTTATCAATGGAAATCAACCTTACTTGAATCAGATAAAATTATTATTCACAACAAAATTCTTATTATCAAAAATATTTTATTTGTTCATGTAATGTAATTAATTAATTAATGCGAAGTGTATCTAGATGAGCAATGCTTTGACATCTTGAAAAGTTGCAAAGTTTTGATATCATATTTATGTGAATTGAACCAATAATAAAATGACAAATGTTATATCAATATCACATCATTTTTTATTTAAATAATAAATATTTTTTATTACATTGTGGTCCTTGTTAATTAAACACTTTGAATTTTAGTTCAATCTAATTTATTTTTAACTCTAATGCAACACGAGCAACATAGTTTCTCTTCATCTCTGGCTAGGGTTTCTCTTCCTCTCCACCTTCAACGGTGTTGGCACCATTCGTTGCCATCTCGATTCTCATTCATGTGTTCTAAAAACCGTTCATCTCTCTCATACCCTTTAATCTCCCTCGTATCCATTCGTCTTTTTTTATCGCTGACGTATGTTTCTTTGTCTATATTATTATCAAATCTCTCTCTTCATTGCAACCTCATTCATATAGGACTATAGGTGATATTTTTTTTCTAATTTTATTGTTAATTTATCTCTAATTATTCTCTGCTATGTTTTATTCTACTTGATCTTGTTGTTGTGGATTAGTTTCTTCTACTTGTTTGAACTTAATTTTGTATCTTGACATTATATTGTTATAAGACTTAATTAACAGTTTAGTCCCTGAACTTATGTGTTCTTTTGGAATTAGTCTTTAAACTTTTTTCTGATGTTTTGGGTCTCTGAACTTTGTTTAATTTTTAAAAATGGTCCTTTCGCCGCTTAAGTGACGATATAGCACACAACATGTCACATCACTTTCATAATATCCACGAGTGACGTGTTATGTAGAGCCACAAGACACTACATCAGTTTTTTTATTAAAAGAATATTTTCTTTTAAAATTTATTTAAAGATTCTATTTTCTTTTAAAAAATACAATTTATAATTATTTTTAATAAATTTGAATTTTTTTTAATTTAAAAAAATCACGTGGCATCATCAGACACATTACCTATCGATGTAGCAAAGGTGACGTGGCATATCCTCGGTCATATCACCACTTAAGTGATGAAATGACCATTTTCAAAATTTGAGCAAAGTTTAGGAACTCAAAGCATAAAAAAAAAGGTTTAAAGACCAATTCCAAAAGAGCATCTAAGTTCAGGAACTAAAAACTTAAATAAGCCTTGTTATAATCACTGAGATTGGTGATTTCCTTTGGTTATCTCAATTTTGCATTATTCTCTCAATTATTAAAAGTACACTGAAATTTGTTAATAATGCAGAGAAGGGAAGAAAAATTTAGACGTGGGATGTTGCTAGTTTTGATGACCCTTATACATTTTCTATTGACTTATGAGAAGAAAAATTGTTGTTTAGAAAAAGCAAGATTATGACTTAATATGCATAATGTGTGACTGCATATGAATAATTTGGAATATAATTTGTAGGTTTTGGATCTTGGATTTATAGAGGTTGATTGATTTTGAGTTTATTTTTAGTTTTTTTAGTTCTGTTTTTTTTTTTTTGAACAAATGCAAATCACGGATTTTGAACTTGAGTTGGAATCACACAATACACTAATTGAAATACTAGTTGTATGTAAACAAATGCAAGTGGATGGGTTTTATTCCATTCTTCAATTTCATTCAAGACTAAAGACACGTTTGGTTCGACGTTTTGGACCACCAAACGCGCGGCCCCTCTAAAACTTCCGCGTTTGCGGCTGGGGGCTGCAGAACCAAACGCATACTAAAACATCTTGCCTCATCCAGCTGCGTCATTAGAAGCTACAGGATGTCTCTAACGAGTTTTCGAAAGCTTCTTAGATGATTAAATTTTTTAGAAGACCAATTCACTTTAGCTTATGGAATATAGTATAACTCTCCAGCTGCTTCAATGTGTGTGTATGATTAAATAATTAGTCAATTTATTGAATAGTTAAAGATACTTTTTGTTGAAAAATTAGGTATAATACTTTTTGAATTAGTGACTAAAAATATATATGAAACCAATGTTTTGCATTATTCAGGCCAAAATAAACGTGCAACATGTGACTTACTGCCTCAAAAATGTCATTGATATGAACCCAATCGTCCCAAAAGAATTTTCATTATGATGAAACATACACCTATATTCTAATTAAAATGAAAAATTAAGAAATCCCAACAATAAAAAAGGAAAGAAGAAGTTATTTTGGTCACATTTTCATAATCTTTTAATTAGCCCATTTCAAAGAGCATGGGCATGAATAAGCCAGAATCTTAAAACACAATGGACTTCGTTAATATCTAAATTGGAAATGTGATACTAAAACTAAAGCTGGAAAGACCTTAGTAATTGGTTAATAATAGAGTAGCATTGCAACTTTAACCAGTAAAATAATTTTTAAAAAATATAAAAATTTAAGGTATTGAAATTGTTGATGATTTCAAGAAGCCCAATTTTTTTCCAAGCTAACTTTCTTCAACGTAAGGGTAAGCCTTTGGACCAATGAATCACAAGGATATAGATTCCAAAAATTCACATGTGCTATACAATTTAAGTAGTTGACGCTTAATAATTTATTGTAAACAATACAAATTGAGATTTCAGAGAAAATTAATCATTGAATGAAAAAACAACTTTATTTCTCATTCAAAGAGATATTGTGAAAATTCAAATCAACACAAATCTTAAGCAATCAAAACATATAAAAAATCTCAGAGTAAATGAGGAAGTTCCAAGGGAAAAAAAACAACAACAATTCAACATTATTACAATGGAATCTCACTATCGTTGGTAAGGGAATATGAAGGTGCTAACTTGTCATTCTTAATATATTGATCGTTCTCGCTAAGATGTATGGGACATGTCGAAATTGTATGTCCAACATTATTATAATGAGAATATCGTCTCTTCTCTTCTTGTTATCTTTTCTCTTTCTTGAAGCATATTTGGTCTTAAGTCTTCACCAAAATGGGATCACCAATATCTTGCACATATGAGGTATGTATACTGTAGGTACTTGCCAGATACTCACTTATTAGCAAGCTTGAATATCTTTAAACAAATCTCTCTTTGCTGCATCAATTTCACTAAGCCTGCTCTAAGTAGTAGTTACACCTCCCGAGCGCGTAAGGATGAGCAAAATACTCATACCCACGGGTACCCACCAAAATACGCACAACGGGTACCCACACTATTCCCTTGCGGGTGGGAATGGGTATTATGATACTCGCCCTGCGGGTACCCACATATATATATATATATACATTACTAATAAATATTATATTAATATTTATATATAATAAATATTATATATATAAAATAAATATTATATATATATATTAATATTTTTTTATTACTTTGACAACATATAAATTTTCTTTTATTTATATTCATAATGAATTTTAAAGATGAAATTATAATGACAAAAAATTATTATATATATATATATGTTATTATTCATCTTACAATTATTTTTATGTATAATGATTTTTGCAAAATATATAGTTATATGATAAAAGTTTAAAACCAGCAAACATCAGTGGGTACCCGTTATCCGCACAAGTACTCCCAGATACATGCCCGTGGGTATGAGCATGGGTAAGCACTATCCGCGCCCGTGGGTACCCATGTCCATCCCTACAAACGCGCAACCTTGTTGAAATCAAAATCTTCCTCCACCGAGCCAATTGAAGAAATGCAATCACTCTTTGCGGACTTTGTCCATCGCTTGCAATTCAGACTACCAAGAATATAGTCCACATGCTCATTTTTCAATGCGCTAATAATATGAGAACACTGAATGCCACATGATTCAAAAGGTCGGCAATCACATAAAATATAATTTGCAATACTTGCTAATCTGAATAATCAACTTGCCTCCATTTTCTATTCTCTCAAAAACAACATATGTGTCGACCTTTACAATCTCATCTTTAACTTCTTTGAAAGTCGTGAATGTGTAAATTTTAGAAGCCTCATGCTTGATTTTCTTTAAGGATGTAGTCAAAACAGGTTTTTTAAACAATGACTTATAATCAGCACAAAGTTCATTGTTTCTGTACTGAACTCAAAAATTGCTCAAATTTGTAGATAAATTGCACAATGGTGCTTTTCTTCCAAACATGTCTTTATTATTGAATTTATGGCTTCCCATTGAGGCGTTCTTATAAGGCAAAAAAAAAAAAATACTCGTGCAAATATACAGTGGCCCAAAACGACTTATTTTCATATGATGTACGGACCAAGTCTTATTTTCAATGCCATGTTTTTTGACCATCTTCTGCCAATACTCTTCAAATTGATATGGGGTGAAATTAGAGTACATTGCTTTCTTGAACTCCTTCAAAAACGAATAATGCTTGACATTAGGGATGGCAATGGGAGACTGCAGATGGGGATCCCCGCGGGGAACGCCCCGTTTAGGGACCCGAGTTTGGAGATTTTTCCCCAGCCGGGGCGGGGAGGGGGGGGGGGGATTTTTCCCCCGAACAGATCAGATTTTGGGGCGGGGAATGAGATTGGTTCCCCCGTTCCCGCGGGTTTCCCGTCCCCGACAATTTTAATTATATGCCCTTAAATATTTAGGCTTTATATAGTTAAAAAATAGGTTTTTTATTAACTTCACATATATTATTATAATTATAATTATAATTATTATTAGAGTGAAGGGACACTTTGATCCCTCAAGAAATTTAATTCATTTTTAGTCCCCCATGTTTTCCAAAAGTACCAATTTAGTCCCTCATGTTTTCCAAAAATACCAATTTAGTCCCTCAACGAAGTTGCTGACGGAAATAGGACAGGGACTAAATTGGTACTTTTGGAAACTTTGGGGACTAAAAATGAATTAAATTTCTTGAGGGACTAAAGTGTCCCTATCGAAAAACTTGAGGAACCAAAGTGTCCCTTCACTCTTATTATTATTAATGATTTTTTTAAATTGAATCTTTTGAATTATAACGATTATTTTTATGTAGTGTACAAGTTTAAAAATGCTATTCGACGTTGTGAATTTTATAACAGGTCAAGTTGAAGTTAGGTTCCCTGTGGGGACCCGTGGGGTGATGGGGAATGGGGATGGGGGTTAATCAACCCCCGACATGGGGAATGGGGATGAGGATGGGGGGCAAATGAGACCCGAGGATGGGGAATGGGAAAGATCTCCCCGAGCGTTCCCCGCCCTGTTGCCATCCCTACTTGACATGTTCAAAGGCATTATTATACAAGTGTCATGTGCAAAGTCGATGTGATGCACACGAAACACAAGCTTGATAGCCTCCCTCATAGAATGATCATCATCAGTTGTAATTGCTTTTGGATGTTTATAGCACATAACATCAAGAAAAGTTTCTAACACCCACTTATACATTTCAATACTTTCATTTGTCACCAAAGCATTCACATTTCATGCCCTTCCAAATTATATCTAACTCTCTGTCATTCGAATCGGATCATATACTTTACTCTTCTTGAAGTTGCCATTCCAAAGCCTTTTTCTTTTGGAAAAATAATGTCGTTTTTAACCCTTAACGTGCCCCACACATACACACATATATGCCGTTAATATTCCTTAACGACTCTGAGAGCGAGCAGGGTACAAAAATGCATAACATTTTTGCAAATCCAAACTTAAAATCAATTTTCGCAATTTTAGGTTCTAAAATTGAATATTCTGTATAAATTCAAGGAACTAAGTAACAATTTAATCAAAAATATATTTGCTGAAATGTATTTTTAAAAAATACATAATTTAGGAGGGTCAAGTGGTCAACTAAAAAATGGGATTAAAAAAAAAGGAATTCCCATTAGGGCTTGCGCCCAACCCGCCTGGCCCAATATTTGTGACTCGCATCATCGTTCTCGACCATCATCATCATCACCAATTCACCATCAGCATCATCATCATAATCGTCGTCGTCGTTTTGCTTTGATTTCCCAATTCCCACATACATACATACATACATACATAGTAGAGTAGCTTCGTCAACTCTCCCTCTTTCCCTCACTGCCCTAACCTTCTCTCTCCTTTCTACTCCGGTGAGTTTCTCCTCGTCTCCTCTGTCTCTCTTCCATTATCATTCTCCCTTTTTACTTTCTCTCTCTCTCTCTCTCTCTCTCTCTCTCTCTCTCTATCTCCCTGTTATTAAATTTTACAATTTAGATTAATTCATTCGATTCAATTCTAGTGTGATTTAGTAGTATAACATAAGTTCCGTTTATTTGATTTCTATTTCTCGGAAGGGATTGTAAAAAATATTAATCTCTATTCACTCACCGTCAGCGCCGTACTACCCAAATCCGTATCGAGTTCCTCTCATTCTTTCATTTCATTCCTCTGCCAGGAACGCGCAAGCCGACGGTGACCATATCCACCGCCACCGCCACCGCCGCAATGAGCAACCTTCGAGATCTCCAACGTGAATTGGAGAACAAAGCTAATGATCTCAGCAAACTTCAAAAGGATATTGCAAAGAATCACCAAGTCCGAAAGAAGTACACCGTTCAGCTTGGTGAGAACGAGCTCGTCCTTAAGGTATTAATTCCTCTCTATCAATATTACATTATAATAAGCTTATTTATTGTTTTGGTTCCTAAGAGTGCATCGTGTTTAAGTTATTTTGACCGGGACTAGTCCTTAATTTTTCAAACATTTTGGTTTTAGTACTCTCCATTACAAAAAATCAATTATTTGCTAACATAGTTAACGGAAATCCGCACCGGCTGCCATGGGAGGTGAGGTAGCGCCAAATAGGTGGGGTGACATGGATGATTCAGGCCCATGAACTCAAAATTTTGCGTACGAGACCATTTTGCGTCCATGGATCTGTATCATCCACATTATATCACCTATTTGACGTTATTTCAGACCACATGGACTGATGATGTGATGTTTTGCTAGCTACACAAACAAATAACAGATTTTTACTAACAGACCAAAATCAAAATATTTAAAAATTTAAGGCCTAGTCCCGGTCAAAATAACATATAGGGACTAAAACCAAAACACATTGAACTTTCGTGGACTAAAGACACGAGTAAGCCTTATAATAATATCTCTTACATATATTTTAACCTTTTTTTACTTTTTTTTTAAAATCTTATTTTAAATAAGGAATTGGATTTAGTGAAAGACGATGCGAATGTTTACAAGTTGATTGGTCCGGTACTTGTTAAGCAAGATTTGGCTGAAGCCAATGCTAATGTGCGCAAGCGAATCGAATACATCTCTGCTGAATTGTAAGCCAGCCCTCTTTTCCTATTTTTTCTTTCCCTGAGTTCTCTTAATGGTTGCTGATTTGATTTGATTTCATTTCATCTACTTAGCTTATCATGATTTATGGCATAGTACTATGCCGTTATTTGATCCATGTAGCTGACCTGACCCCACCTAGTGGGAATAAGGCTCGGTTGTTGTTGTACTTAGCTGATCATGGATGCTGTGATTAATCGTTATGAATTAAAATCTATTGCTAGCTATCATGAATGATAAATAACCTACGTGGATTGGTGTTTAGGTATAACATACTAGCTATCGTTAATAATCACTCAAATTGATTATTGTTTCTCTAAATGGTGCTAACTTTATTTTGTATTGGAAGCCCCATTCTTGGATATCGTCCTTTCATTTGGGCGAGGAAAAAGAAAAAAAGGGTGGGAAATGGAAACGACTACCTGTTCTCTTTGAATTGTTGTTTTCATATGCTATTCTATTCTTCCTTTCTAGTAAAGGGCGGTCCATTGGATCCTACCATTACGAGGGCATATTTTTTTGTTTTTTCCCATGACTCGAACTTGAGACAACCAAATCTCAAAGCTGCAAAATTAAATGTTGTGCCCAGGCTCACCTTCATCCTTGGTTCATAATATTGACGGGGAAATCTGTTGCAAGTGCAGGGTTTGACTTCTTCATGATGTTTTAGTTCTAGAATTACATTGATGTGGTGTATAAGTTAGTTTGGTACTGCTATATTTAGTTATTCTCACTTGATAAGTGGTGTATAAATGTGGAGTACATTTATTTTGAGAATTTCATCTACCTTAGTCTTGTAATTCTCACTTGATAAGTTGAACATCAGCATATAAGACCCTCAATCTCTGCCATGAATCTGCATAACTTTGCATGCATTCTAAATATGCTTGGACATTAACTTTTCGTTCTGACACCTCTGGATCATGCCTCCCTAGTGTAACTTTCTTGTGTTGTTATAATACAATTGCTTTATATTTATCAAAAAGAAAAGAAAAACTATTGCTTTTCAAATGCTGTCTCTTGATTGCTTTTCAGCAGAGCAAGCGTCCTTGAACTCTTGGCTCTCGATGATTCATATGAAGTAGTAAAAACACTGCCAAATTTCATCACGATCAGATACATCACCCCTACAAATATCATTCTGTCTCCTCCCTTACCATCATTTGTATTACCGTTTTATTGTTGTTGGCTTGCTGCATTTTTTGTTTGTCTTCGTTTTCATTTTTCTTTGTATTAGGCAAATTTCAACTTTCATTATTGCCATCTCACATAAGTGTAAATGTCTGTATCAGAAAGCGCCTTGATGCCACCGTTCAAGATTTGGAAGAGAAGCAAAATAGCAAGAAAGAGATGGTTTGTAAATTTTTCCTTGCTTACTTCTTATTGTTTTAGTTGTGGCTTAAGCTTTTACATGGTTTCTATCATTGCATCTGATATTTGAATCAGATAAATTGCATGTCCTTTCAATATTACCTGTATAACATATTCAGCAGTATATAGTCTTAAAGGAAAACAAAAACTGATTGTGTATATATGTTACTTTTCTTAGGAAAGAGCATTTATGATAAACATTAAATCAGTTGTATCATGTTAAAAGACTAAATAAAATTCATGTGTCAAAAAATCTCATGGAAAAGAATCACTGAATAAACGTGTTTAGATATGTTGAATGTATCCAGGAAATTGATAGCTAGATATGACACTGGTTTATTCTATGTCATAGCATATTTTTCATGCCTTTGCACAGCCATTTCCAGATATACTAGCAATCATATAGGGTTCTATAAAATAATATCTGGTAGATCTTATCTGGGGTAGAGTTTTAATTCCTACCTTGTTGCTTTCAACGCCTGGATCCTTTTGCAAGAAATTAAAATCAAATAAATTATGCACGTGCATTATTTTGCTGGATGAGATCATAGCCTGCTTGTTATCAGAGAACATGTTCTGCTTTGAATTTGCGTGTCTGCAGATTGAATAAGTGTTGTAAAGCATAAGTAATCCACTTGAATAATACTATATTCTTTTACCTAGATGGGATCTATACGTGACTGGGTGCATCTCTTTCTTTTGTTTATCTTGCAGATACTAAAATTGCAACAAAGGATTCAATCACTTCAGGCTGGTAAAGGCAAGGCATAGTTTTTCTTTGACAGGTTGTTCAGCATTGTAATTCTATAGTGCCAAGGTTGGATGTGCTTTTGTGCCTCTTGTTTTGGACTTAAGTTGACTCTCGAAGCGTTCTTGTAGTCCCTTTGGAGCAGATATGAAAGTTGGTGTTATTGACTCATTTTATTTGATGCTATTAGCATATTTCTAAATTTCTAATCAATTCAAGGCTAAATAAAAATGAAGACGAGAATTGACCTAGATTTGGAAAAAGATTAAGGCTATGTTTGGATATATAAAATAATGGGTGGGGTGGAGTGGAGTGAGCTAGAGGAGAGGGGGTGGAGAGAAGTGGAATCAAATAAAATTACCACTTTGTTGTTTGGATATTCTATAATGAAATGGATCAAAATTTCTGTTCCGTTTTTTGGAAGGAGAAATGGAATTCTCACCCCAACTATTATCCCTAGGCGTGTTCAAAACCGAACCGATCCATTGGATAACTGAAAAACCGAACCGAAAAATCGAAATCCAAAAAAAAAACCGAAAAAAATAAATAAATTTGGATCAGCTGATCCCAAAACCGACCGGTTCGGTTTGGTTTTTGGTTCTTAGTTTCATAAACGAACCGAACCGGACCGAACCAACCCTTAATGTCCTTTGCGTTTTCCTCATTTCCTCCTCAGATCGTCTCTCCCTCACTTCGCTCCTCGCCTCCGCTCACAGGTCCACAAGGTTGATTTTCACATGGTAGTTGTATAACATGGCAATACCACCACACACAGGTCCAAAGAGTTCATTTTCACATGGTAGTTGAGTACTACTACGTGTACTTGAAGGAAAGGCAACTGCACTTTATTCAATGTGTAATGTCATGTTATTCAATGTGCACTGCTACGGTTTTTTTTCATTTTCACGTGGTATTGCCATGTTATTGGTGTAATCTTTTATTTTACTTTGTTGTGGAGTGATGGAGGTTCATATTGGAACAAGTGATACAACAGTACAACCTTAGTTTAAGTATATCAAAACAGGAATACTTGAATAAGTGCTACAGCATGTTTATTTTGAATAATTTTTGTGGGGAATATTTTTTCATCTTAGGTGAATACTAGATATTTTTTATATTGAAAAGAAAAAGAGTGAACCGAACCGATCCGAGCCGAAAACCGAATATATTTTTTGGATTGGATTGGATCGGATGTCTTAATCTAAATGAACCGAACCGAACCGAACTGATCTTAATTTTTCTCTTCGGATTGGATGACTTTTTTCACAAAAACCGAACCGAACCGATCCATGAACACCCCTAATTATCCCCACACCCCAATTTAAACAGTGAAATTTCATTTTTATCTTTCATTAAATTTCCGACTCGGAACTCTCGGAATATTTAAGAATTTTCCAACAAGTACCTTTCGGAATTTTAAAAAATTAGCAAAAAAAAATAAAATTGAAGAGGTCAAATCTTTTCACCATTTGCAGTTGTACCATCTGCATAAGTTTAGCATAGACTGAATTTATGCAATACTACTCTAATCAGTTTTGGGTTTTGGAATGACTATGGGCATCAACTATGCATATATCCAGTATGTCATTTGGCGACTTCAAGTCGCTCGCGATGATAGTCCAGTATGAATAATCCCCTCAAAAGAGAAACAACTTCTTGGATTGTATTAATGATTCACATTGTTTATTATGAACCATGTGTTTGTCAATCAATACCATCTACTATGTGATATATATATATATATATATATATATATATATATATGCAACTAAATAAATATCATCAAGTGTATATGCAACAAGGAATAGACGCAGAATGTTAGGAAGAGACAAATCTATTTTAGTGATAAGTTTTTTACGAAAGATAAGCTACAAAAATTCCACCTGGCTATTGCAGGCAATAAGTTTCTGTTTTGGCAACACTAGCGTCTGCCCATGTGGTCATGTCTCTTTTTTTCCGACAGGTACTTCTCGAAAAAATGACCAAAATTCTGAGAGATGTCTCTCGAAAAAACACTTTAGAAAATATTTCGAGAGTACTGTGTTGGAGAAAAATAAAGGATATTTTTATCATTTTACTGTTCAAATAGGGTGTGGGGATAATACCTGAGTTGAGGAATCTAAATCTCTTTTGGAAGAAAGATAAAATTGTAGAACTAATAATCATGTTATTTCTATGTTCCTCAAAATTAGACACGTGTTAAAAATTGGGCAAATGTTAGGTTCTCTGCATCTTAGCCAAGCACAATGGCGGCGATGCACTAATTCGCCAATTCTTACAGGCAATTATGGGCTTATGGCAACGCAAGCCGTGCCAAAGCATGTAGGAGTACACTGTACATATTCTTCCAATGTATGCATGAATCTATGGTTGCCAAGGCTTCCAAGCACGAGACGGTGAAATATTTTAATCCTTACTATGAGTTTGCCAAGCATGGAATGTAAGTGTGAGTGCTTGAGGGGAAGAAATATATCAGCTTCGTGAGTTCGTGGCAAGTGAGAAGGGAAGACAAGATGAGGTTAATTGTAGGTTAAACTAGTAATTATAAAAATAATAATAATTATAATTATAATTATAATTATAATAATAATAATGATGATGATGATGTTGGACATATTGGATACAATCCAAATTGGGAGAGGGGACAGAATTTAGGGTTTTTGAGTGAGAATTTTAGTTTCTAAACCTCACTCTTTGGATTTTAAATTCCATTTTAAAGTCAAAATGACTACAATAATGCTTCATATTATCTTATTCCCCTTCCCTCTCATTATTTAAAATTCTCAAACCCCACTTCCTTCCCAAACTTAGGCATGGCAACGGGTCGGATTTGGGACGGGTTTCAGCAATACCAACCCCGCACCCATTAAAAGCGAGACAGATTTGGGTATGGGTTTAAGGAAAACGAGTATGAAAAAGTGAAACTCAAATCTAACCCCCGTCGGGTTTGGGAAAACCCACGGGGTAACCCACCCAATTATTTTTTAAAATTATATTTATTGTATAAAACAAAATTCATATGCAAAATACATTATAATTCAAATAATATATAATTATAAAAGTCAAATTTGAAAAATATCTAAAAAATTAAGAATTAAATCATAGTTTTAGCCAAATATATTAGTTTTACTTCACCATTTAACTATTATTATAATCAAAATTATTTAATTTTTATATGAGGGCGAGTTTGGGAGCGGAGGCGGAGGCGGATACTTAAAATCCTAGACCCGCCCCACCTCCATCTTTTTAAAGCAAGTTTCGGGTTTCCCCAAACCCAATTAGAGTGGTTTTTCCCACCAAAATCGGATCGGTTTCGAACGGCTATCCGCGGGTGTGGTACCTTCTTTTTTGCAAGACAGAAAGTACTATTGGTGTCGTTCATGACGGATTTTTTCTTTCGATAAATCAGTATCGGAAAATATTTTTTCAAACATGGGTCTCGAAATTTCATTTCAATTTAGACACATTTTCTTTGCATGATATGGGGGTGTCGAAATTTCATTCCAATTCCAACAAACATGTTTTTTCTGACAGGGGGTGTCGAAAAAATATTAACAATAATTTTTATTCGAGTAATTAGTCAGATTGGTCCCTGACTTTGTAACCATCGGTCAATTCAGTCATTGAGATTTTCGAAATAGCAATTTAGTCCCTGAGATTGGAGGAAGTCAAGCATGTTAGTCCCTAGCGTTTGCTATCGTCACTGTGCTGTTTCAAAATAATAACGGTGTCCAAAACGACATCATTTTGGCCACCTTATCAATTGTTATATTTCTGATCCAATGACTATAAATTAATCATTAAAATCCAACGGTTGAAACATCATCTTCAACCTTTTGAAATACATAAACCCTAAATTCCCAAATTAAAACCTTAAACCGTAAAACTTCTTTCAAAACTCACAACCCCAAGCCCCCAATCACATAATATGAAAGCATCTTTTACTTATTTCAATCCCTAATTTCCAAATTAAAAAATCCCTAATTCCCAAATCAACCTCAATTGCATATGGAGTTATGGATGTGGAGAATAAGCAAGGATAACTAGAAGTGGTATTTAGAGTTGTTGCCCCTTCATTTGGGTTAGGTAGAACTTTATATCAGATATGCAAAAGGTAATGACATATTCCATATCGTAGGGATGTAATTGCATTAAATTTATATAAAGTTAGGGATGTAAGTGAATTAAATGTATCAAAGTTAAGGACTGATTTGATTGACTTTTCTTTATTTCAGGACCTGATTCCAGCACTACAAGAGGTGATTCCAGGTGTCCATCAGAGGCTGTGTGCATGACATCTCTGGAAAAACTTCTCAAAGATAAGGAAGGACAAAGATATCAAGGGAATATTATAGGTATGCAAATTGGTAATTAGGGTTGATTTGGGAATTACAGATTTTTTAATTTGGGAATTAAGGATTGAAATAAGTGAAAGTTGCTTTCGTATTATGTGATTGAGGGCTTGAGATTGTGATTTTTGGAAGAGATTTTACGGTTTGAGGTTTTGATTTGGGAATTTAGGGTTTATGTATTTGAAAAGGTTAAAGATGATGTTTAAGCCGTTGAAATCAAATGATTAATTTATAGTCATTGGATCTGAAATATAACAGTTGACACGGTGACCAAAACGACGTCGTTTTGGCAACCATTATTATTTTGAAACAGCATAGTGACGGCAACAAACGTCAAGGACTAACGTGCTTGATGTCCTCCAATCTCAGGGACTAAATTGCTATTTCGAAAATCTCAGGGACTAAATTGACTGATTGCTACAAAGTCAGGGACCAATATGACTAATTACTCATTTTTATTTTTTCCGACATATTTGTGTTAGAAACACGTTTATTTTTTCGACACTGGTGTGTCAGAAAGTATGGTGACCTAAAAAAGAGGAAGAGGAAAGCCAAGACAATACTCCCTCTGACTTGAAATATAAGCAAAAAAAAAATCATATTTATCTTGGTTTAGAATATAAGCAAAATTAACCAACTTTCTTAAATTTTATTTCATTCCCAAACTTCTTTCCTAAACCATTCATTGAAAATTGTTATCTTATTTAATTTTTGTTTCATTCTCAATATAACTTTCTTAAAATATTTCTATTCTTTTATATATTTTATAAAATTAAATACAATCGACTAATTTCCTTAATAAATATAAAATTAATTATTTTTGCTTATAAATCGAGTCGGAGGGAGTATATATTAAAGGTTCTTTATTTGAAAGGATTAGTAAGAGCACCTCCAACCCAGGTTTCTTGACCTTGGGTTTCTGTGAGGAACCAGCATGAGTGAACTGTGGGCGTTGGAGGTGGCTGATGTGCCAGCCCTTACCAAGCATGGTGCCTTGGCCAAGGGACGGTGCCTTGGGGTCGGATGTGGGCCCGGAACCGTATGGTAGTACAGCGAAAATAATAAAAAAAAATTGATTCTTCTTCTTCCTCGAGTCATCAAGAACAAAAAAAAAATCATGGACAAAATTCTCACAAACAGCCATTCCATTACAGAGCACAAAAGAAACAAACCAAAAATTCAAAAATTAAATTGAAAAAAGGAAAGGGGAAAATTCAAAACCCTAAAATCCCAATTCTTGATGGCAAGACAAAATTGATGCTTGAGGGAGCTCTTCCAGCCACATGCAGAGCATTACCAACACCGATTTGAGGTTTTCCATGAGCCAAATTGTGAATTTGAGCCAATTCAAGGGAGAAGCTTGCTTGGGTGATTGATCGGAAGAGAAGCCATGAGGGAGAGTGACGAAACCGTGAGGGAGAGTGCGGGTTGTTGATGAAACTGTGATGAAGAGCGACGATGGAGGGAGATGATGAGTGAGGATGGAAGGAGATGGAGCGAGTGAGTGAGGAGGCAGAGAGGGACGATGGAGTGCGTGAGTGAGTGCGTGAGTGTGAGAACGATGGAGACGAGTGAGTGAGGGGAAGAAAGAGTGAGTGAGGGCGTGAGTGTGGGGAAGAAAGAGTGAGTGTATGTGTTTGTGAGGGACTGATCATGGATATTGTTTATGTGCCAATATTAGGTGTATGTAATTGTGCCATTATTTTAGTTGAGGACTAGTCTTAATTGTGCCATTGTTCAAGTGATAAAAAATAACCGTTAGGAAGAGAGTGAGTGAATATTTAGTTGTTTATTACTGTTTGACATGAGCAACAAGGCTTGTGAATTTTGTCTTAAATATGTACACATTGTATCAACATTTCACAAGCAAAATTTCAACTTTCATTTTAGCCAAATGTATGGATCCCAATCAAAATCATTATAATGCTTACTTCAATTTCTTATAAAATCATTCACCTTCACCAAATAATAATTCCTCATACTCTCCAATAACTCCTAATACACAAAGTAGTAATTCAAATACTGGATATTCTCAAAATCCTCCCTATTTCCCAAATCCACAATATAACCCAAAATTCTACAACCATCCAATTTCTATGTCACATTCATACCAACACCCCATGTATCAACCACCACAAACCAATCTCACCATGGGTAATAGTCGTGTTCAATTGATTGAGGAAGATCCCGAAACACCGGGTGGGTCAATTTCTTCATCTCAAATACCATCATTTTCAACTCAAGTCGGACTGGAGAATATTAATCTTAATGAACAAGAAGAAGAAGGAGCAGCTGAGAAGACAAAAAATAAATAAAAATTTTCTCAAGATGAAGATAAGTTTCTCATTGAGGCATGGATAAACGTTTCAAAGGATTCAGTTGTTGGAGTAGATCAAAAATCTAGTTTTTGGGGAAGGATTGAGAGCAATTACAATGAGCATCATGATAAGATATTTTCTACAAGGAGAGCAGCCCAACTAAAATCAAGATGACATAGGTAGAATAGTGCAACCCAAAAGTTTGTTGGATGCTACAAACAAGCCGTAGAAAAGAAGAAAAGTGGGAGCAATCATGATGATATAATGAGAAATGCATACAAGATTTACGCTCAAGACGAAGGCGGCAAGAAGTTTGAGTATGAGCATGCTTGGCGTATGTTGAAGGATGAACCCAAATGGGCTGCAGGTACGTTTGAATGTTCTTCAAAAAGAACAAAGATTTCTGCTTCTGGTGCATATTCATTATCTTCTAACCCATCAACACCAACAAGTTCTGAGTACAACCCAACATCGCCTATTTTGGAACATCCGATTGGGCAAAAAGCTGCAAAAAAAAGGCGAAAGCAAAGCAAGGTCAAACTTCGAGTGCAAACGATGTTTCAGAATTTAGTGTGATTTGTCAAAAAAAAGGTTGAAGTCATAACAGATTTTATTCGTGTATTTGATGAGTATAGTATCAAATACTCTGAGATGGTAAAGGCAGAGTAAGAAAAGATGAAGATGAAAGAGAATACGATGAAGATGGATGTGGATAGGTTGAAGATAAATGATATGCTAATCCTCACCAAGGATACATCCGAGATGAGTGAGAGACAACTAAGAGATCATGAGGTGTTGTGCAACTTCATTAGGGAGAAATATGACTTAGTTTAGTATCAACTTTATTAGGGAGAAATATGTATTATGTATTGTTATGTTTTATGATCTTGTTTTTATGTATTTCAATTATGTATTATCATCTTATTTTATGATCTTGTTTTATGAATTATGAATTATGAATTATGAATTATAAATTATGTTTATTAAAAACTAGCCGTTGTAAACCAGCCGTTAAAAACTAGTCGTTAGAAACTAGCCGATAAAAACTAGTCGTTGCAAACAAGCCTATATATATATACTTCAGTCTATCTAATTCTTCTATCGTCTTCCAAATTCTTTTTTTCATCTTTCAAGTTATTGTTTCATCTTTCATCTTTCCAATTCTTCTAATGGACCCTTCAGATCCTTTCGTCTTTCACAAAATTCTCAAATGATATATTGATAATGTTATTAACGACAACAATGAAGAGGAAATTATGACGATTATCCTTGAAAGGCAAAGAGATGAGTAAACTACTAGCTCTACTAGGCGTATAGGGAAAAGAAGGCACATAAAGAGGAACCGTGAAGAAGGACATACAAGATTGTTTAACGATTATTTATCTGAACATCCGGTATACACGGATGAACAATTTCGCCGATGGTTCCGAATGCACAAACATGTTTTCCTTGGCATTGTACAAGCCCTTGATGAGCATGACGAGTATTTTCAAATGAGGGTGGACGGACGTGGTAGATGTGATACCCACAATTTCCTCAACTATTTTCCTTATTTAAAAATAAAATAGAAATTCATTTATTCGATTTATTGGTTGGAATTTTATTCCCATAATTTAATTAAATTGGTATTTTATTTCATTTTTCATGAATTTATTAAATTGTGAATTTTATGTTTTTATTTATTTAAAAACCGTGGGGAGTACATATATTTTATTTAAATTAGATTTTTATTTTGTACTACCTTTAAAGTAGAGAAGGAAAATTTTATTCCCCTCTCATGTGTGTTGTACGGCCAAGCCCTAGGTAGGGAGAAAATTTTAAGCTTACCCTATAAGTTAAGTGAGGAGATATATTTAGAGACAAAATTCAAATTCATCAAAAATGCCTTAATTATTTGTCTTCTCCATGAAACACTAAGGAGACAAAACATTAATGACCCACTTAATTATGTCTTCCACTAAGACACAAGTCATAAAATCTACAACTTACCAAAATTGCAAAAGAACCTCTCCATTGTGAATTCAATGCTCCTAATTAGGTGGATTATGTTTTGATGATGACAAAATAATTAACAAATCATGCCTTGAAGATATTGCAACATCAACATCAACAAGAAGTCAAGAAAAGAAGACAAGTGCCCAATCATTCTCAATCAAATATTAATTGTAAATTTCTAATTTATGTTGAGAGTGGTTGAGAGTGGGTAGAAATAGTTAGTCTCTTCTAGGAATAAATTTTTATATGTTTATTAAGTTGAGATTGACCAAAAATTAATACTTGAGAGGAAAAATAAAATTGAAAAATAATTTTTCCCATATCTGATCAAAATACTCGAGTATTTTGATAAAGACTCGAGTATATACTCGAGTATTTATAGAAAAACTCGAGTATTTGTGCCAGGTCAGCAATTATGACCGTTAGTCTTGTTCGTGCACCAATTCACTCGTGACCGACCAAAAAGACTCGAGTATTTACCAAAAAAACTCGAGTATTTTTGTCCAGTCAGCAAAAATGAACGTTGGAGAGACTCAAAAACTGAATTGAGGGCATTTGAGTCTCATCCAACCCCAAGAGAGGATTCTGAACCTTATTGTAAAATTGCTCTTTGAATTTGTGCAAGAACAAACAAGACAACAACACATTATTGATCACAAGCTTTCATAATTTCCTTTTCTCAAGTGTTAATTCCCAAAAAGCTCAACTTCTCACTCGTATTGTCATTTTATTCCAAGTTGAGTTTTAGGCCTCAATTCTTACATTGAGCTGTGCTTATTTGTGCTAATCCATTGTGAGATTAGTAATACACATACAAAAAGCTTGATTATTCAAAGTCTTGGATTGTTCCCAAGCAAACCCTAAGTGGCTTAGGGTGTTGGAAGTCTTGAGAGGTTCTCAAGCACAAGACTAGGAGGTTCCTAGCCCGGTGGAGTTTCTTGAAGGGAG
Source organism: Crotalaria pallida (assembly GCA_037953625.1). NCBI lineage: Eukaryota > Viridiplantae > Streptophyta > Magnoliopsida > Fabales > Fabaceae > Crotalaria > Crotalaria pallida. Next base: position 99,094,710 of record CM075655.1, read on the forward strand.
TTCAAGGAAGCTTTGTGAAGAGTTCTTCAATCACCGGAATCAAATTGGGGTAGAAATCAAGAGTTTGGTACACTCTTGAAAGGGTTAGGTTGAGTGAGGCCATTCTCAAGCAATCCTTTGTAATTTCTAACAATTTGATTATTAGTAGAAACTCCTAAGTGATTAGGAGGACTGGATGTAGCTCATTGTTGGAGTGAACCAGGATAAAATTGCTTGAGTGTTGGTTTATTGCTTTTAATCTACTTTCTAGCTCAATAGACTTAAGTCATTTCAATCAATTAGGATTTATACAATTAGGTAGCAAGTTCAAGGAATCTTTGTGTTTAAAAGTTATTTAGATTGCTTGCTATTCTGTTGGATAAGTTCCTGTTTATTATTGAATTGATTTGAGTTAAATTGCTGAATTTTCGTTTCTGGTTTTTCTGCTATCTGATAGTAAAAACTCGAGTATTTCATAAAAGACTCGAGTTGTTCATCACTGAAAAACTCGAGTATTTCTCAAAAGACTCGAGTCTTTTGTGTCTGATTCCATAAAATTCAGTCTTAGCTCCATTCTTCAATTATCAATCGAAATATTTTGTATTAGTGCTTCAAAATACTATTCACCCCCCCTCTAGTATTTGCTTAGCCCGCTTGTTGGTTTCCAACAAGTGGTATCAGAGCTCGGTCGAAAGATCGAGTGTAACAACTTTTTCGAAAAAGATCCTTTTGGAAACTAAATGGGCTCTAGCAATAACTTTGGTGGAGAAGGAGCTTCAATAAACCGTCCTCCACTATTTAATGGTGAAGGATATGTTTATTGGAAAACTCGCATGAAAGTTTTTATTGAAGCAATTGATATGGATATTTGGGATGCAATTGAAAATGGTCCTTTCATTCCCAAAAAGAAAATAAATGATGAAATTGTTGAAATTTCAAGGAGTAGTTGGAATGATGATGAAAAGAGAAAAGTTTCATTTGATTTAAAAGCTAAAAACATCATCTTTTCGGCCTTATCCCATGATGAATTTTATAGAGTCTCCCAATGTAAATTGGCAAAAGAAATGTGGGATACTTTGCAAGTCACACATGAGGGAACAAGTGAGGTTAGAGATGCAAGATTGAATTCTCTAACTCACGAATATGAATTGTTCCACATGTTGCCAAATGAAACCATTAGTGACTTGCAAAGGCGATTCTCTCACATTGTTAATCATTTGATTTCCTTGGGAAAAGTATTTCGCAATGGTGAAACTACTAACAAAATTCTAAGATGTCTTGATAGGAGTTGGAAACCCAAGGTAACCGCCATCAAGGAATCTAGAGACATAAATAGCATGGACTTAGCCACTTTGTTTGGCAAACTCCAAGAGCATGAGATGGAGCTTACAAGACTTGGGATGCATGAGGAATCGGACAAAAAGAAAAAGAGCATAGCACTCAAAGCTTCAACCAAAGCTACAAAAGAAGTTGAAGAATGCTCTACAAGTGGAGATTCCGATGGTGAACCAAATCAAGAAGAATTTGGGATGTTTGTGAAAAGATTCAACAAATTCTTCAAAGGGAATAAAGGTGGATCTTCATCCAATTTCAAGAGAACCCAAGACTCCAAACAAAGAGAAAAGAGTACCAATGATGGAGTTAAGTGTCATGAATGTGGTGGGGTTGGTCACATAAGAATGGAATGTGCCACATTCTTGAAGAAGAATGACAAGAAGACCCAAGAGACCAAAGGGAAGCGTGCATAGATTGTTTGGGATGCACCGGAAAAGAGCAATGAATCATCTTCAAGTAGCTCCGGTGATGAAAATGCAAACCTTTGTCTCATGGCCAAGAACAATCATGAGTCCTCATCAAGAGCTAATCATGGCATGAGTGAAAGTGATGATGAGGTAACCTCTAGTTCTTCTTGTTCCTCTTCAAACTCCATTTCATATGATGATTTGCAAGAAGCCTACAATGAAATGTTAATTCAATTTAAAAGGCTTGCTAAAATTAATAAGGAAAAAGGAAAGAAAATTTTGGAGTTTCAACATGAAATTGATGAATTGCAAAAATCTATAAATGAGTTGAAACTTCAAAATGAATCCTTGGAACTTATTAATTCTAGTCATCAAAGTGATTGTGCAAATCATGAGGAAATTATCACTTCATGTGAGAGATGTGATGATCTTGAAAAAGAAGTGAAAGAGTTGAAAAACAAACTCACAATCTCACATAGTGATAGAAACCTCAACCGGTTGTTGAACTCTCAAAGACATAATCACAACAAAACCGGTTTAGGATATGTTCATAAAAAGGACAAAAAGTACAAGGTGGTTGGAACATTTTCTAAGAAAAATTCATCAAAGAGACCAACTTGTACTTATTGTGGAAAAGTTGGACATATCAACATTGAGTGCCACATTAAGAAGTTTGAAATGAAAAAGGGCACTTATATGTGGATTAAGAAGGGAGAAAGTCCCAACACTAACCCTAAGGGACCCAACATTGTTTGGGTACCCAAAGTGAACAAGTGATTTCATATTGTAGGTGTGCCTTCGAACGGGAAAACAATTGTGGTATCTTGATAGTGGATGTTCGAAGCACATGACGGGAGATAAGCGGCACTTCATTGAGCTTACTCCAAAGGAAAAGAGTTATGTCACTTATGGGGACAACAGCAAAGGCAAAATCCTTGGTATTGGTAAAATCGGAAACTCTTCAAACTTGATTATTGATAATGTGCTCTATGTTCAAGGATTAGAACATAATCTCTTGAGCATAAGCCAATTATGTGATGTTGGTAATCATGTAGTTTTTACCTCTACCCATTGCCTCATTAAAAGTGACAAAGATGAATCAATCAAATTTGTTGGTAGAAGGTCAAATAATACTTACTTAGTTGATTTGAACAAAGTCACTTCTTTGGTCTCTACTTGTTTAGTGAGCAAAGAAAATGACACTTGGTTATGGCATCGTAGGACCGCTCATATTAATGTAAACCAATTGAAGAAAATACAATCTAAAGATCTAGTAGTTGGTTTACCAAAGCTAAATTTTTCTATTGAAGGTGTTTGTTCTCCTTGCAAGAAATGTAAACAAACTAAAAACACCTTTGGATCAAAAATGGTGATGTCCACATCAAGGCCATTAGAAATGCTTCATATGGACTTGTTTGGACCATCACATGTAAAAAGCTTTGGTGGCTACTATTATGCATTGGTGATTGTTGATGACTTCTCTAGGTTTACTTGGACTTTATTTTTAACTACTAAGAGTGAGACCTACAAATCTTTTAAACATCATGTCAAACTTTTGCAAAACCAAGTAAATCAAAAAGTAATTATTATTCGAACCGATCATGGTGGTGAATTCGAAAACCACAAATTTGATAGATTTTGTGCTAAAAATGGTATTGAGCATCAATTCTCCGCACCAAGGACTCCGGAACAAAACGGAGTGGTAGAGCGGAAAAATAGGGTGCTAGAGGAACTTGCTAGAACCATGTTAAATGATTCTCAAGTACCTCAATATTTTTGGGCCGATGCCGTCAATACGGCTTGTTATGTTTTAAATCGTATTTTGATAAGGCCCTCTTTGGATAAAACCCCCTATGAACTTTACAAGGGAAGAAAGCCAAATATATCTCATTTTCATGTCTTCGGATGCCAAGTTTTTGTTTTAAATAATGGAAAAGAACACCTTGGCAAGTTTGATTCCAAATCCGATGAAGGCATATTTTTAGGCTATTCTTCTCATAGTAAAGCTTATAGAATTTTCAATAAAAGAACTTTAACTATTGAGGAATCAATTCATGTGGTTTTTAATGAGTCTTCAAAAGAAGATAGTGTTTTATGTGATGCTAGTGAAGATGGCATTGTCTTTTCAAAAGAAGAAAAAGAGAGAGAGAATTCAAAAGTTGATGAAGGAGAAGTAAGGGAAGAACTTCCTCCAACTTGGAAATCGGTCAAGGCTCATCCTATAGACAAAGTCATAGGAGATATGTCAAAGGGAGTACTTACTCGTAGGTCTATTCAAAACATTTGCCACTATGTCTCATTTGTTTCTCAAATTGAACCCGATTCAATTAAAAAGGCCATTGAGGATGATCATTGGGTTCTTGCTATGCAAGAAGAATTAAACCAATTTGAAAGAAATGAAGTTTGGGATCTAGTCCCTAAACCCGATGATCATACCATAATTGGTACTAAATGGATTTATAGAAACAAACTTGATGAATCCGGGTTGATTATAAGAAACAAAGCTAGACTAGTAGCTCAAGGGTACAACCAAGAGGAAGGTATCGATTATGATGAGACCTTTGCTCCGGTTGCACGTCTTGAAGCAATCCGAATTTTACTTGCTTATGCTTCAATCATGAAATTCACTTTATATCAAATGGACGTTAAAAGTGCTTTCTTGAATGGGTTTATAAATGAAGAAGTGTATGTCAAACAACCCCCCGGTTTTGAAAATAGTGAATTTCCAAACCATGTTTATAAATTGAAAAAGGCACTTTATGGATTGAAACAAGCTCCTAGAGCTTGGTATGATCGATTGAGTTCCTTTCTATTAGAAAACAAGTTTCAAAGAGGGAAGGTTGATAATACACTATTTATTTATAAAACCAAGGATGACATTTTGTTAGTACAAATCTATGTTGATGATATCATTTTCGGTGCTACTAACGTGTCTCTTTGTAGAAAGTTTTCAAATTTGATGAAAAAGGAATTTGAAATGTCAATGATGGGAGAACTCAAGTTCTTCCTAGGCTTACAAATAAAGCAAGTCAAGGAGGGGATATTTGTGCATCAAGGGAAATATTGCAAAGAGCTCCTTGAGAAATTCGGATTGGACAAGTGCAAGGAAGCCTACACTCCAATGAGCACATCATGCTACCTAGACAAGGATGAACAAGGTACACCGGTTGATGTTAGTAAGTATAGGGGTATGATAGGTAGTCTCCTATATCTCACTGCATCTAGACCGGATATTATGTTTAGTGTATGCATGTGTGCTAGATTTCAAGCTAATCCTAAAGAATCTCACCTATCCGCAGTTAAACATATATTTAAGTATCTAAAAGGAACAATTAACACTGGTTTATGGTATCCTGCTGATGCCAATCTTTGTTTAGTTGGTTACTCGGATTCCGACTTCGCCGGATGCAAGCTTGATCGCAAAAGCACCAGTGGTACTTGCCATTTCTTGGGAAGTTCATTGGTGTCATGGTTTTCTAAAAAGCAAGCTTGTGTCGCTCTTTCTACCGCCGAAGCGGAATATATCGCAGCCGGTAGTTGTTGTGCTCAACTGTTATGGATGAAACAACAATTATCGGATTTTGGTTTGAAACTTGAAAATATTCCGATTAGATGCGATAACACGAGTGCAATCAATTTGACTAAGAATCCGGTGTATCACTCAAGAACTAAACACATTGAAATAAGACATCATTTTTTAAGAGATCATGTACAAAAGGGTGATTGCACAATTGAATTTGTTAGTACCACAAATCAATTAGCCGACATTTTTACAAAACCTCTACCAAGGGACACCTTTTATCATATTAGGAGAGAACTTGGTATTTTAGATGAAGTTAATCTAGGCTAATTGCATTGTGTGTCATTTTTGGAAAATCACCATATTAGTCTTACTCTAATGTGTTATTGATTCTTAGTTAAATTGTCCTTGATGATATTTGAAATTGTATATGTTAATTGTGTGTGATTCTGTACTGTATTCCAAGTTGGTAGTGAAGCATTTGTATTTGATTTGTGTTTGGTCTTTTAAAACTGAGTTTTTACTTTCTGTTCTGTCAAAATACTCGAGTTTTTCCAAAAACACTCTAGTATTTTAATTCAAAATTAAATCAGTTTTAAATTGAAAAAGTTTTTAATCAGGGTCTGATAAAAATACTCGAGTGTTTCTAAAAACACTCGAGTCTTTATTAAAATACTCGAGTGTTGTTTTTAAAAACACTCGAGTCTTTAGAAACCCCCAATTTTTTGAACTTTCAGACCAAACTCGAGTATTTTCCAAAAACTCGAGTATTTTGCGTTTTCCTGAAATTTGAACTTTCGGACCAAACTCGAGTTTTTCAATTTTTACTCGACTTTTCTGGGGAAATCTGGGCTGAGTCACGACCGACTCGAATATATTTTCAAAAACTCGAGTATATCCTAAAGAACAACTCTAGTATTTATGAATATATTCGAGTATTTTGAACTGTTTATATATATATACTCTCAGACTCAAGTTTTTTTTGCGACCCTCTTCTCTCTCGGTTTTCTCATATCTCTCTCCTCAAAACTCAGATTTTCCTCAAAGTTTTGTCAAATCTTACTAGTTTTTCATCCTCTAAACTCTTCTCTCGGTTTTATCCTCCTCCAGATGCTCCAGCTCCTTCGATGTTTTGATGATGTTGACCTTTGCAGTCTCTCTTAGTTTTCATTCCGTTTTTATCATATTGGTCTTTGTTACATTTTCTGTATTTTGAGAACTTGGTGTTTTGAGACTTTGGGTTTATTATTGCACCTTTGATTTGGACCCTTTTATGATGTTTTTATGTTAATGAATTTGGTCTTCATTATGATGTTTGTGCAAAGCTTCAGGGGGAGCTCTTTATATTTATTATTAAGTCTATTTTTTTGCATAGTTGGTTATGGGGTTTTCCGATTCTGCACCTCTCCTCCCTTGATCTTTTTCTAAATTGTTACATCTTTTTGGCGTATGACAAAAAGGGGGAGAGATATTACACTTGTCTTGTCTTGATATTGTTGCACCTAAAATCTCTAATTATGGTATATACTCTGATAATTGTTAAATTCTCTAATACCATAGGCTTGGTGCTAAAATTAAATTGTCATAACATCTTGCTCAAGCTGAATTTTTAGATAGGTGAAAAGTATCATATAGTGAGGGGGAGTTGCATCTCCAAGTGGATCAAGCTTAACAAATGGATCAAGTGTTAATTATTTTGTCATCACCAAAAAGGGGGAGATTGTGAATTCAATGCTCCTAATTAGGTGGATTATGTTTTGATGATGACAAAATAATTAACAAATCATGCCTTGAAGATATTGCAACATCAACATCAACAAGAAGTCAAGAAAAGAAGACAAGTGCCCAATCATTCTCAATCAAATATTAATTGTAAATTTCTAATTTATGTTGAGAGTGGTTGAGAGTGGGTAGAAATAGTTAGTCTCTTCTAGGAATAAATTTTTATATGTTTATTAAGTTGAGATTGACCAAAAATTAATACTTGAGAGGAAAAATAAAATTGAAAAATAATTTTTCCCATATCTGATCAAAATACTCGAGTATTTTGATAAAGACTCGAGTATATACTCGAGTATTTATAGAAAAACTCGAGTATTTGTGCCAGGTCAGCAATTATGACCGTTAGTCTTGTTCGTGCACCAATTCACTCGTGACCGACCAAAAAGACTCGAGTATTTACCAAAAAAACTCGAGTATTTTTGTCCAGTCAGCAAAAATGAACGTTGGAGAGACTCAAAAACTGAATTGAGGGCATTTGAGTCTCATCCAACCCCAAGAGAGGATTCTGAACCTTATTGTAAAATTGCTCTTTGAATTTGTGCAAGAACAAACAAGACAACAACACATTATTGATCACAAGCTTTCATAATTTCCTTTTCTCAAGTGTTAATTCCCAAAAAGCTCAACTTCTCACTCGTATTGTCATTTTATTCCAAGTTGAGTTTTAGGCCTCAATTCTTACATTGAGCTGTGCTTATTTGTGCTAATCCATTGTGAGATTAGTAATACACATACAAAAAGCTTGATTATTCAAAGTCTTGGATTGTTCCCAAGCAAACCCTAAGTGGCTTAGGGTGTTGGAAGTCTTGAGAGGTTCTCAAGCACAAGACTAGGAGGTTCCTAGCCCGGTGGAGTTTCTTGAAGGGAGTTCAAGGAAGCTTTGTGAAGAGTTCTTCAATCACCGGAATCAAATTGGGGTAGAAATCAAGAGTTTGGTACACTCTTGAAAGGGTTAGGTTGAGTGAGGCCATTCTCAAGCAATCCTTTGTAATTTCTAACAATTTGATTATTAGTAGAAACTCCTAAGTGATTAGGAGGACTGGATGTAGCTCATTGTTGGAGTGAACCAGGATAAAATTGCTTGAGTGTTGGTTTATTGCTTTTAATCTACTTTCTAGCTCAATAGACTTAAGTCATTTCAATCAATTAGGATTTATACAATTAGGTAGCAAGTTCAAGGAATCTTTGTGTTTAAAAGTTATTTAGATTGCTTGCTATTCTGTTGGATAAGTTCCTGTTTATTATTGAATTGATTTGAGTTAAATTGCTGAATTTTCGTTTCTGGTTTTTCTGCTATCTGATAGTAAAAGCTCGAGTATTTCATAAAAGACTCGAGTTGTTCATCACTGAAAAACTCGAGTATTTCTCAAAAGACTCGAGTCTTTTGTGTCTGATTCCAGAAAATTCAGTCTTAGCTCCATTCTTCAATTATCAATCGAAATATTTGGTATTAGTGCTTCAAAATACTATTCACCCCCCCTCTAGTATTTGCTTAGCCCGCTTGTTGGTTTCCAACATCCATGACTCTTAGCCTATTTCGACCCCCCATTTTAAGTCTTGTACGCCAACCTAGCTTTTATTATAAATACCCACCCAATGTCATGAAGCCCCCTTGCACACTTACTCAACACTTAGAGCAAAAAAAAATGACCCTCATTTTTACTAATAATTTAATAAAGAAAATGCACTATTTATGGGAAACAAAATCGGGGTGTTACAGTAGAGAAGGTCTTTCACCACTTCAAAAATGCACTTTTGCTATTCATATGTTGGCATATGCATCACCTGCTGACAACCTCGATGATTATGTCAGAATGGGGGCAAGCACTTTAGTGGAATGCATAGAGAAATTTACAAGCGGTGTGATCAAGATATTTGGGGAATAATATCTAAGGAGACCTACAACTGATAACATTCAACGCTTGTTGCAAATAGGGACTGATTGCGATTTTTCAGGTATGTTGGGCAGCATAGATTGTATGCATTGAGAGTGAAAAAATTGCCCAGTTGCATGGAAAGGTCAATTTTGTCGAAGTGATCATGGGAATCCTACAGTTATGCTTGAAGCAGTGGCATCAAAAGAATTTTGGATTTGACATGCATTATTTGGTGTTGCTAGTTCAAACAACGACATTAATGTGCTGAATCAATCACCCGTCTTTAATGATATTCTACATGGCCAAGCTCCAAAGGTGAAGTACATGGTTAACGGAACTGAATACAATATGTGGTATTATTTAGCATACGACATTTATCCTGAATGAGCTATATTTGTCAAGAGCATCCCAATGGCACAAGGAGAGAAAACACAATTTTTTGCTAAACAGCAAGAAGGTGCTAGAAAGGATATCAAGCGAGCATTTGGAATACTCCAAGCTCGATTCGCAATCGTATGTTGCTCAACTCGACAATGGCAATTAGATTCACTTGCGCGTATAATATATGCTTGTATCATATTACATAATATGATCGTCTAAGATGAACGAGACACATATGGTGGTAATTTCGATTATTATGATGTTGGTAATGACACGGTGGAAGAATCTAATAACACTCGTGATCCCGATATTCAAGATTACTTGCAAAGGAGATTCGCTGTTCGTGATAGGGTATCCCATCACCAACTTCATGCTGATTTAGTAGAACATGTTTGGGAGAACCACAGACGTGTGAACGACCAAAATTGAAATTTTATTATATGTATTTTTTAATTTTTCATTTAAATTAATGTAGTTTTTTAATTATTTTTTTATGCATTTTAGTAATTTTAAATTATTGTTGTTGAATTATTGGTATTAATTGAATTATAATTTAATTTTTATTATAATATGTAAAAAGTAATGTAGGGTATGGTGTGGGGTTCATTCAAGAACCATGGTTGGGTTCTTGGAGTTGGAGTAAATTTGGATTTGGGTTGCTTAGGTTATGGAAAAATGTGAGATAATTAAAAAATGTTGTGCGGACCACCCAAGAACCAAAATTGGGTTCTTGGGTTGATGCTCTAAGATGGTAAACTTGTACGCAATATTTTACAATGCTTTTAAAGTTTCAAAAAATATAATTATCCTCCTTAATTTTTATAATATTCTCCAGTCCTATTTATAAGATCTTTTTCGAGTTTTTATTTTGATCCTATTTATAAGACACAATTTCAATTTTCAATAGCATTTAATTACTTATTTCTACAAACACCCCTATTAAGTCAACAATTTTTAGAGTTCCAATAATAATTATAAGGATAGTTTTGAAAAAATATATCAAATTTTCACATTTGCAATATCACTAACAAATTTAATCACTTTCTTTGATGGAAGTGAAAAATCCCAAAAAAGTCTTATAAATAGGACCCGAAGGAGTAATTAAAAATTTTTACCTCCATTTTTATTTACTTATCATATTTCAAACAAAACACAAATTTTAAAAAGGCAAATGCTAACAAGTGCCATACACTTGCTAAGTAGTCAAATATAGTAAATAAACATTGAAAAATGCATTTTGTTAGATTCCCGATATACGAAGTAATGTGCATTGATGATTGTTTTTCTATATAGAAACCTTAGGGCACTTGTTAGCAAGACCATTTTAAAAAAAAAATATAATCATTGCTTAGATTTTCAATATATTAATTGTGTTTTTTTCACTATATTCTTTCTCTATCTATAATCATTAATTTTTCTCCATTATTTACGTAAACCAAGACATATTTAATAAGAGTAAATATGAAAAATATTATTTATTACACTCTTGAAATACTGAACATGACAAATAAAAATGAAAAAAAATCTCAAAACAAATAAAGACAAATAATAAGGAATGAATGAAGTACTTATATTAAATACTCCCTCTGGTCCTATTTATAAGACCTTTTGAGGTTTTTCACTTCCATTAAGAGAGTGGTTAAATTTACTAGTGACATTGGAAATGTGAAAATTTGATATACTTTTTCAAAATTACCCCCATAATTATCATTGGAACTCTAAAAAATGTTGACTTAATGGAGGTTTCTGTGGAAAAAGTAATTAAATGTTATTGAAAATTGTAATGAGATCTTATAAATAGGATCAAAATAAAAACCCCAAAAAGATCTTATAAGTAGGATCAGAGGGAGTACCAAATAAAATATATTTCCTCCGTTCCAATTTAGCTGTCACTTTAGAAATTTAACACGGATTAAGAAAATCATTTAATACTTCATTTTTCAAGAAAATTATTAGATAATTTACTATAATATCCTCTAAGTACATTAATTATCACTTATTTCATATATTTCAACACATTAAATGCAAGGTTAAAGTTGAAAATAATCAATTAATACACTCTCCAATTCCTAAAACGACAAATAATTTGAAACAAGTTAAAAAGGTCAAAGTGACATATAAAGTAGAACGGAGGAAGTAAATGGAGTCACGAAGATAAGAATTTTTAAGAGAGGAAAATGATAAATAGTGTCATTAAGGCATTGGTTAAAGAACGAAAAGAGATATTTTTATTTTGTAAAATGTTGAATTTAATACTCATAATCATTAAATAGTGGAAGTGTTTTTATACTTGAGTACTTTCTTCAATCTTCAATGACATTAGTTATTTCTTTTATATAGATAATCATATTTACTCAACACTTTTTAGAATTTCAATAATAATTATAGGGGTAATTTTGAAAAAGTATACCAAATATTATCATTCCTCATACCACTAACAATATCAAATACTCCCTCCGGTCCTATTTATAAGACCCTATTGGAATTTTTATTTTGGTCCTATTTATAAGACCCTATTTCAATTTTTAATAGCATTTAATTACTTTTTTCAACAAACACCCCTATTAAGTCAACTCTTTTTAGAGTTCTAACACTAATTATAGGGGTAGTTTTGAAAAAGTCTATCAAATTTTCATATTTTCAATGTCACTACCAAATTTAATCATTGTCCTTGGTGGGAGTAAAAAACCCCAAAAGGGTCTTATAAATAGGATCGAAAGGAGTACTAACTTTCTCAATGCACGTGAAAATCCATCCCAAATGCTTATATTTAGAAACCAAAGAATTAAAAAAAATAAAAAAATAAAAAAATAAATGACGGATGATATTAATTTATTCCGTACTTCCTCCTGTGTATAATATAAGAAAATTCAAACATACTTTTCTTGGTTTCTAATATAAGTTAGGGTCTTGTTAACCAATGCCTTAAAGATACTCCCTATGGCTCGAAATATAAGCAACAAACCATTTTTTTTAAATTTTATTTCATTCCCAATGCCACTTTCCAAAAGCATACCTAAAAAATTGTTATCTATATTTAATTTTTGTTTCATTCCAAATGCATATTTTCTAAAATATCTCTATTCTTTTATAAATTTGAGAAAATTAAATACAATCAACTAACCTTCTTAATAATCGTAAAATTAGTTAGTTTTGCTTATAATTCGAGTCGGAGGGAGTATTGTTTAAGAGATACATTAAGGAAAAACTTACATTTGAAATTTAAGTCCACTAGTCCTCCATGTTTTAAATTCAACATTTTCCAGGATAAAACTAACTTTTATGATTCCTTAAACAATGTCATAAAGACACTCTTTAGCATTTTCCTATAAGTAAAAGTTAATTAACTTTTTATTCCCAATACAATCATTCCTAAAATATTTCTAGAAAATAGTAATCTCATCTAATAATTTTTGTTTCATTCTCAATACAACTTTATTAAAGTAGCAATTTTTTTTTATGATTTTAAAAAAGTTAAATATATTCAATTAATTTTGTTGATACACGGTACTCCCTCCGGTCCTTATTATAGGACATATTCTAGAAGGTTTCTTTGGTCCTAATTACAAGACTTTTTATATTTTTTATGCATCATTGATTGCTTTTTCTCTTTTTTGCCCTTATTAAATGCTTTGACTATGATGTGTTTTTTGTTGTTCTTTATACCAATTTATTTATAAGTGTGAGTGTAATCTTTCATTTTGGTCTGTTTGTGTTTTGAACTTGTCATTTTTTCTCCTTAATTGGGTAGTGTTAACTTTTATTTCCATTTAAAAGTTTTCAAATTGATGTGTAGGTACGGTTGGTACCATATAGTCCTCTCAGCTTTGACGAATCTATTTTGTGGACTGAAAGCATTCAGTGCTTTGATGGCTACCGAGCTTTACGGATGGTTAATAATATTCATCTCAATATGGATGTCTTTGGTGGTGGGACAGTGCAGGATGGCTCTGCCGTTATCTTGTGGAATTGGAATGATGGTGATAATCAGAAGTGGGAGATCTTCCCTGCTGAAATATGATAATATTAGAACATGCATGCTTTGTTATTTTGTCAGTTTTTCTTTTTTACTCTTTAAACTTTTATTTTTAAGAATTTTATATGGCTATGTATGACAGAACTGCTGCTTTGGTACATGCGATTGTTTCCAATTTTCACTCTCCTTTCTGAAATTGTTTTTTTTTTTTTATTTTAGAGATTATTAAATGCTGCTTACAATGGAATGGTGTTAAGAACAAAATGTCATTTATAGTCATTTAGGATCATTGTAGGTGAGCTTTAATATTTCTAAAATTCTATTATTAAAAAATGGGGTTACTTTTGAAAACTTTTATTAAGGAATAGGGTTAATGTTAAATCAAATCAAGGAACACTTCCAACGTTTTTATTTCTTGCGATAATTCTTAGTGGCGGCGAACTTGACCAATAACAAAAGAACTACCATTTCCTGTTTTTTATATATGTAATAGGCCTTCTCTGAACCCTTGTTTTGATTTTTTTTATAAGGTTTTATTCAAATTGTCTATTGTATTTCTAATTTTTCCCCACAAAAATACTGTCATTTAAATTTTAAATGCCATAAATGGATTGAGTATTGTAAAAAAAATATTCGCATGAGTAATTTAAAAAAAAATAATTTTACCAAGGCAATTTATATCTCCAATTGAAGACTGTCTCCAATGATTTTGTTGATAAGATCATTTTTCCAATGATAAATAATTTCAAAAAAAATATTTTCAACACATGGATTAGCTTTTATCTAGTCCAGTTTAATTTCTAATATGTTAAACACTTTTTAATATTTGAATAATAATTACATAACCAATTTTGAAAAAAAAATCAAATATATGTACGGTAACAAAAATAACTTACTTTCTTAAAAAAAAAAAACCTTATATTTAAAACAGAGATAGCAATTTCAATTTTCAAACTAAAAGTCATTTCATTTGTTTCGAGATACTTTTTCCGATATTATATATAAGATTTTTTTTTGGTTTTTATTTTGCTTCTATGATCCTATTTTAATTTTTAATAACATTTAATTATTTTTTCCATAAAAATTTATATTAAATCAATACTTTTTAGAATTTCAATAATAATTATTCCCTCCGTTCCTATTTCAATAATAATAATCAGGTTTTTATTTTAGTCTTATTTATAAGACCTCATTTTAATTTTTTTTCCACAAACACCTTTACTATGTAAACACTTTTTAGAGTTCTAATAATAATTATAGAGATACTTCATCCGTTCCTTATTATCTGTCTTTTTTGGATAGTTTTTTTGTTTCTTTTTACTTCGTATTGAGGATTTCAAGAGGGTATTAAATGCTATTTTTCATGTTTGCCCTTATTTAATATGTCTTGGTTTATCTAAGTAGTGGAGAAAAATTAATGATTATAGAGAGAGAAACGATACAGTGTGAAAAACCATAATTAATGTATTGAAAATCTGATTAATGATTAGATTTCTTAAAGGGTGTTTTGTTTGAAATATGACTGATAAATAGAAACAAAATGAGTAGTTTTGAAAATAGTATATCAAATTTTCACATTTTCAATATCACTAACAAATTTAACGACTTTTGGTGGGAGTGAAAAACCCCAAAAGAGTTTTATAAATAGGACCGGAGGGAGTATATGGGTAGTTTTAAAAAAAGTACTATCAAATTTTCACATTTTCAATGCAACTAACAAATTTAACCATCCTTTGGAGAATGAAAAACCGTAAAATGATCTTGTAAATATGACTATAAGAGTACTCCATCCGTTTCACAACGTTTGGCCTTTTAGGTCTAGGCATACGGATTAAGAAAGTGTTAATTATAGTAAGTATTATATATAATTTGTCTAAAATGACCCTATTTAATCCTTATTGAAAATTGTAATAGTATTTAATTTTTATTAGTAAGTGTGTACGTTAATTTTTCGAATTAGATTCACACATGTCAGTAAACCAGTCAAACACCGTCCCTACACCTGCAGGCTTGACAAGATCAATTAGGCCAGCTTCATACCAAACATCTTGCGCATAAGGACAACCCCAAAGAGCATGAATTTGGGTCTCAAATTCACCACCACATCGAGCACAGCTTTGACCGACATCAATATGCTTTCTTGCCAAATTATCCATAGAAGGAAGAATACCTTTTAGCGCTCTCCACCAGAAAATCTTTACTTTGTTTGGAACCTGCGCCCTCCAAATGTTCTGCCAATGACTATTCCTGTTCAGACTTGAAGAGCTAGTTTCCCCTTGCCCAGATTGTTGCCTCCATTTCATTTCCATTTTGTAAGCACTCCTAACAGTGAAAATTCCTTTAGTATCAAAATGCCAAATCAATTCATCCTTACCTGCAGATCTTGATAATGGTAGGGACATAATTTATTCGACCTCCTCAGCAGAAAATAAGGATTCAATAACATCTTTCTTCCACTGTCTAGACTCATGATCAATTAGAGCTGCTACAAGCAAATGAGACTGACCAAACGGATTAGGAGATAACGGTTTAAAACCCCACTGTTTTTGCAGCCACGGATCGGACCAAATGCCTACCTGCATTCCAGTTCCAATTCTCCATCTAACACCCTTTCTTAATATAGCTCGACCCTCCAATATACTACGCTAGGTAAAGCTTGGGTTATGCCCCAAATTAGCATCCAGGAACGAAGAGTGGGGGTAATATTTCGCCTTCAACATTCGAGCAACCAGAGAATTAGGATATTTTAATAGTTTCTAGCCCTGTTTTGCAAGCAATGCTAAATTAAAAACCTCCAGGTCTCTGAAACCCAGGCCTCCCTCCTTCTTAGGATAACACATCTTCCGCCAACTCATCCAATGAACTCTTCTATTCTCATATGAAGAACCCCACCAAAATCGATTAAAAAGGTCTGTAATTTGAGTACATAAACTAATAGGAAGTTTAAACACACTCATAGCATATGCAGGAATCGCTTGCAGAACAGCTTTTATAAGAACTTCCTTACCTGCTGCAGATAATAACTTTTCTTTCCAGCCCTGAATCCGCTTCCAAATCTTATCTTTAATCGATTGAAAGGTTTGGTTTTTATTTCTCCCTATATGAGTAGGCAAGCCAAGGTACACTTCACTAAATGCCTGGGTAGAGATGCCAAATTTCCCCATAAGAATTGTTCTGATATCATTGTTGCAAATAGGGCTGAACATAATTGAGGATTTATCAAAATTTATTACCTGGCCAGAGGCGTTACAATACTTGCCAACAAGATCAATAATAGCATCCGCTCCACCTTCCGTAGCTTTTGTGAATATCAAACTATCATCTGCAAAGAACAAATGAGACACTGCTGGACCATAACGTGAAGCTCTTGCACCATGTATAAGCCCCTACATCTCTGCCTTTTTGAACATAGATGATAAAGCCTCTGTAACCAGTATGAATAAATAAGGCGAAAGGGGATCGCCTTGACGGAGCCCTCTATTAGGCCTAAAATTCCCAAACTGTTTGTCGTTCATAATCACCGAGAAGGAAACTGAGGACACACGAGCCATAACCAACTGAATCCACCTGTTAGGGAAACCCAGTTTGATCATCACGGCCTCCAAGAAACACCATTCAACCCTGTCGTATGCCTTGCTCATATCAAGTTTCAGCGCCATTGTGCCCGAGTTACCTGTTCTCTTATTCTTTAGCATATGAATCATTTCATAAGCTATAAGAATATTATAAGTAATTTGCCTGCCATGAACAAAAGCACTCTGCGACTCTGATATAACAGTGGGAAGAATTAATTTCAGCCTATTAGCCAATACTTTAGAGATAATCTTATATAAGACATTGCATAAACTAATAGGACGAAATTGAGACATCTCTTCAGGACTATGCACCTTAGGAATAAGCACAATATGAGTATAATTCAAACCTGACAACGAACCTTCTCCGTTAAGGAAGCTTAGAGTACATTGGGTTACATCCTCACCAACAATATGCCAAAAGTGCTGATAAAACAATGGAGGGAAATCATCAGGCCCAGGAGATTTTGTTGGGAACATCTGGTCTATTGCTTCCTTTACATCCCTCGCAGAGAAGGGAGCCATTAATAAAGACGCCATACCACTAGTAACCTTTTCAGGTATTGAATCAAGAACCTCCTGCATTGCTGTAGGATTACTAGATGTAAATAAATTTTCGAAATAGTTAGCTGCTATACTCCCCATTTCTACTTCCTCTGTATGCACCTGGCCAGATAAGCTTTTCAATTTATTCACCGCATTCTTTTTAGCTCTTTGAGAAGCACGTTTATGGAAAAAACTCGTGTTACGATCACCCTCCTGAAGCCAGTGAACTTTGGAACATTGCTTCCAGATGATTTCCTCCCAGCAGAGAAGCTCATTTAATCTCATAGAGACTTCCTGTTGTTTTGTCCAAATAGCTTGTGTAGGAGGGACAACATTCAACTCATCTAACTGCGCATGCAATTTCTTTATTTCTGTTGATATACCATGAAATTCTTCTTTGCTCCAAGAACGAAGAGCTTTACCTGTCATGTTTATAGTATGGTCAATGAATCCAGCCTTCGGGGGTGCAGCCGAAGAGTGCCATGCTTCTTCAATTACCTTCTCACATGATTCATGATTAACCCAAGCTTAAACGGTCCGTACGATGATGAGCCCGACAAGTCTGAGGTTGTAACTGAAAAATTAATGCCACTGGAATGTGATCAGATACCGAAGAAATTAAATGCTTCACTTCAACCTTTGAAACAATATCCATCCAGCTGCTTGTAGCCAAAACCCGGTCCAATCTCTCAAAGACAATTTCCCCTCCACGAATACACCTTGACCAGGTAAACGGGTTACCACTGTAACCAAGATCTCTCAAATTACAATCATCCACAACACCCCGAAAAGCATCCATTTGAGATTGAGATATGCAATTACCACCTAACTTCTCACTTGATAACAATATTTCATTAAAATCTCCACCCACCACCCAGGGAAGGTTAAACATTAACGAAAGACGATTGAGCAAAGACCAAGAATTAAACCTCTCAGCACCGATTGGATGACCATAAAAACCAGTAAACCTCCATACCATACCATTTCCACTATCCACTATTGTATCAATATGACCCTTAGAAAAAGATTGAAGTGAGACCTGGACAGAATCCTTCCGAAAAAGAGCAAGCCCTCCTCCCCTGTTACTGCTGCAATCCACACCTATAACATTAGAATAACCCAACCTATGCTTTAGACGAGATAACTCCCATGTAAATAACCTTGTTTCCGAGAGGAAAAACAAGGTGGGAACTTGAAGTCTTAATAAAAGACTTAGAGCTTGAACTGTACGTGGGTTCCCAAGCCCCCTACAGTTCCAAAATATGGCTTTCATGGCTCCTGGCGGGTCTGGACACCAGAACCCGCCACCACATTAAGCTGCGAATTAGAGCCTTCACTTCTCCCCTTCTTAGTCCTATCCATGGAACTCGACTCACCATCATTATCCAGCATCATCATATCTATCTCCTCTTTCCTTTTCATACCCACAATAACTTGGTTTGGAATTGCACCACTGGCTGCACCACTAGCATTATTAATACGGGCTAATTTCTTCCAAGTTCTCGTTGAGATTCTCCTTCCACCCTCAGTTTCAGATTGTTGTACCTCCTCAGGCCCCTCAAAGACATGAGTTGGAATATCTGATGTACCATTGAACTCAGCATCAAGAAGCCTTTCAGTTTCCTCCTCAGATACCATCTGTTCCAACGAAGGCATTGGTGGATGCAACACATTCTCATTACGCTTCAATCTCTCATTGTTATCCTTCTCCTTCAGGCTCAACAACGTATCAAAAAAACCAGCCGCTCTCATCCATTCCCCGTAACCTTTCTTTCCTAGTCCCTGCTCCTTGGTGCAGTCTTTTTCGCCATGCCCAATTATGCCACAGTTATAACAGAAGTTAGGGAGACACTCATATTGGAACCAATACCAGCGTTTTTCATCCGATGACTCCTTGGCCAGCAACACCCCCCTACGAAGAGGTTTAGATATATCCATGTTTATCTTGATGCGCAGAAAAGGGTTTATGGAAGATCCAAAGTCATCCACATCAGCATCCATTAGACCTCCCATCAGATCTCCTATCGCCACCCCTACATGTTTGTTTCGCATACCCAGGGGTAGGTCATGCACACGTAACCAGAATGAAACCCTATTAAACTCCATCTCAGAAACCCTAACATCAGGTTGATAGTCACGGAAGACAATAATGTTTTTATCAAACGTCCACGGAGAACCATCCAGCACCTTTCTTTTTTCATAAATTGCACCAAAGCGGAATATGAATGTGTTTTCGCCTACTGGCCTCACCGTGAAACCTGGTTGAACTTTCCATAGTCGCTTCAGCGTATCGGTGATCCCTTGCAGACTAACATTCTTACGAGTGATCACCTTTCCAACCAGACATAACGGGTGCGAAGCTATTTCGTCAGGAACCAGCGGTGCAAGAGTGACACCTGCATTTTCCTCATCAGTGAGACTCAACCTCTGCCACAGAACTGATAAATCCTCCTCCATCAAAACCCAATTTAAAAGCACAATTGTACTTCATAAAGAAGATTAACAGTCGTTTACCGAAAAAAAAAGATTAACAGTCAACCCATCAAGTTCACACGGATTAAAACCCTATTCTAAAGAAAGTCCACGTCTAATCATTGGAAAATTGAAAAAAAAGTAGCTTTAGAGAAATAAATAGGGAATGGGTTTACAGATCCAATTTTATTTTTCAAACCTTATTTTTATTATGAAAAATTTTGATACCCAGAAGTTTGAGAAACTAGTATCTTACACGAGTGTATTTTTACAACAGAAATCTATCGGAAATTTTTTAGACTAAATCCATTTGAAGACTGAATTTTTTCGATCAAATCCGGTTATAAAATTATATTTTTCGAGTTGAAAATACATTTATTTTTATAAGGTTAGTACATAAGATCCGGTATCCCATAACACTTTTTTTTAGAAAGGAATATTCCCAAATTAATTAAAATAAAAAAGGTTTTTTTAACGTAAGGGCTGAGAATAAGAACCTAAAAAGGGATAAGTTTCATTGGGAAGTGTTATTTTGAAATAATCAAAAGATTTTATATTTATTTTTTTAATAAAACTTATCCCCTTATGAGTTCTTATTATCAACCCTAAGGCTGAGATTAAGAAAACCCTAAAAAAAAAGTGTGAGACCAAAAACCGGAGTTAGGCAGTTAGTATTTACCAAAATTTTCCACGAACTAGGGATGTCAATGGGTCCGGGTAATCGGGTATCCGGACCTAGACTCGTTCATAAATTACTGGATCCGGATCCACCCGGACCCGTGCGGGTACTCGCTGCATAATGGGTAGATGGGTT
The DNA here is from genome assembly GCA_037953625.1 of Crotalaria pallida. NCBI lineage: Eukaryota > Viridiplantae > Streptophyta > Magnoliopsida > Fabales > Fabaceae > Crotalaria > Crotalaria pallida. The sequence continues at coordinate 99,115,371 of CM075655.1, forward strand.
TTCGGGTACCCAAATAAGTTTTGCGGGTAACCATTAGCAATTTTTTTAAAGAAAAAATTATTTTTTAAATTAATTTCTATGTTTTTTTGATAAATCGAGGGATTTTTAATACATTATTACATACTTTACTTAATATTAATCGGGTCCGTATATCTCAGACCCAGATCCAAACCCGTTCAAAGTGGATATCCAGACGGATCTATTTTTTAGACCCACGAGTCTCTTTTTTAGACCCAAACCTGGACTCATTGCGAGTATTACCCGCGGGTCCAGGTCCAATTATCATTCCTACCACCACCGTGTTCGTCTTTTTCTTCTTCTGTTTATGTACTCCCTCATTCCTTCATTCATTTCCATAGTTTTCATTCATTCCCCGGTTCAATATTTAGTACTTCCTTTGAATTGAAATATAAACAACAAAAAATATATTTAATTTGATTTAAAATATAAGCAAAAATAACTAATTTTTTTAAATTTTATTTTGTTCCCAATGCAACTTTCTTAAAATATACCTATAAATTTTTTTTCTCATTTAACTTTTGTTTCATTCCCAATACTACTTTCCAAAAATACCTTTATTTTTTTTTATAAATTTAACAAAATTAAATTCAATCAACTAACATTCCCAATAAATGTGAAAATAATTAGATTTACTTAGTATATTATAAGCCGAAGGGTGTAGCTTCAACTCTCCCTCCTAGGGGTGTAACGGGTCGGGTTGGGTTTTGAGGAGATTTAGCACCCAACCCAACCAAAGTAAATTGGGTTGGGTTGGGTTGGGTTGTGTTCTATTTGACTGTCAAAACCGACCCAACCCAACCCATAAAAGTACGGGTTGGGTTGGGTAATCGGGTCTGTGTCCTAATTTCCATAAAATAAAATAAATAAAAAATCTGAATAAATATAAAAAATCACATAAACAATAATTAAATTTATTTTTTTATCTTTAAATTTCCAATGTTTCAACTTATTCGATTTCAAATGGAATCATCAAAGAGTTTTGTTTCCTTTTCCTCGTTCCAGCATTAAGCTGATGTACTCCCTCTATTTCCTTTCCCTGTGGTCTCATTTTAGACTCATCAATATCAGGGTTTCCTTCCTTAAACTATGCAGAAGACTAAGTGTCACGGTTTGTTATTGGCATCATCAAATTAAATGGCACAAACGAGAGGGGTGACTGGCGAGTGAGATTCAGAGGGCTGAGTGACAACTGAAGAAAACAACGATGGATTTAGAAGGGTCGGAGTAGAGGGCACAAACAGGAGGAGTGAGTGAGATTTTTCAGAGGAAAAAAGGAAAATTAAACGATTGCATGTTGTTGGCATGAATCTGGGTGTGGCGGTGGTGCTATAAAGTTGAAGCCTTAGAAGGTATAATTGACTCTTTGAATCCTGTGTTGCCATTTAAATCAGCATGTGGCGGCTTGGTGCTTTGATTCTTGCTTTGAATTACCTCTTCAACTTCAATCTGAATAGTGTGTGGTGCATATAGGACGGTGGAAGACTGAAACGTCTAAAACAAAGTTAATTTTTTTTTTAAAAAAAATTAACACAGTTAAAGAATTAACCATAACATAACCTATATTAATAAATAAATAAATAATATATATTTAAATATACGGGTTGGGTCGGGTTGAGTTGGGTTGTAAATAATAAACACATGACCCAACCCGTACTTGATTGGGTTGCCTTTAAAAAAAACCGACCCAACTCATTGAACCGACCCAACCCGACAAATATGGGTTGGGTTGGGTCGGGTTAATCGAGTTCGCGGGTAAAAATTGACCCGCTTACACCCCTACTCCCTCCCTCCCCCCCCTCAGTACCCTAACCTTCTTTCTCGATTCATCTAGGAACTACTCCTCTGTCTCTCTCTTCCATCATCATCATCATTATTATTATCCCTTTTTTCATTCTCACTGAATAATATCATCAGTCCCATAAAGTTAGTAAAAAAACATAAAAATAAATTTGTCCCAAATTAAAGTTCAAATGGTGAATAAAAAAATTGAAATTGTATTATGTATTCCATGATTGGTTAATTAAGGAAATTAAACATGCATTAAATATTTGTTTTGGTGATTTGTTGATTTATGGGTACAATGCATTAAAAGCATGTTCCTCATTTTTTGTTGAATTTTAAAAAATTTACTAACTTTATGAAACGGAGTAATAAATATACAATGTATCTTAAAGGTGCTTTCTTTGAAAGGATAAGTAAGATGATAAACTTGTAATATTTTAGAATGCTTTTATAGTTTAAAAAATATAATTATTCTCGTAAATTTTTATAATATATTGTAATTAAATATTTCCACTTCTATTCTTATTTATTTGTCCTATTTCAAATTAAAAACATCTTTTAAGAAATATAATTATTGCTTAGATATCCAATATATTTATTGTATTTTTTCCATTATACTTTTTCTCTCTTTAGAATCATTAATCATTCTCTATTACTTAAATAAATCAAGACATATTTAATAAAAGTAATTATAAGTATGAAAAATATAATTTATCACACTGTTGAACTACTTAATGTAACAAATATAAATGAAGAAAAAAATAAGAAAAGGAAATAATAAGAAATGGTTGGAGTGCCTATAATAAATACCAACTAAAATAAATATAAATGGAGTCACGAAGAGATGGATTAAATAAGTAAGGAATATGTTAATTACTGCCCTTAGGATATTGGTTAAAGAATAAAAAATGTATTTCTCCCTCTGTACTTCCGTCTCTAAACATAAGACCATTTTAACACTTTTATTTTGTTAATAGTCACATAGGTCCCCGAAAGATACATGTAGAATCAACTAGGTCCCTGAAATATTAGTGGAATATCTTAAACCCCCCAAAGATCATTTTGGAATCAGTTCGGTTCCTGAAAGATTTGTGGAATCTCTTAAACACCCCAAAAATCAATTTGGCATCACATTAGTCCCCACATGAGGGACCTAACGGAATCATATGTGACACAGTAAATGCTTTGTTGGCCCAAACGTGGCACCTTCTTAATATTACAACATCGCATTGGGGCCGACAAAGCATTTAAAGTGCCACGCAGAATTACATCAAGTCCATCCTGACGAAATTGAATGGGGGACTAATGTGACGCCAAAATGATCTTTGGGGATTTAAGAGATTGCACAAATCTTTCAGGGACCTAACTGATTCCACAAGTATCTTTCGGGGACCTATGTGACTATTAACTCTTATAAAATCATATACCAATTTTCAATGACCATTAATTACTTCTTTCCACAAACGCCCTTGTTTATTTAACACTTTTAAATTCCCAATAATATTAATAGGGTTAATTTTGAAAATACATATTAAATGTTCACATTTTCAAAACCATTAATTAAATTAAGAGTGAAGGACCAAATTGGTCCCTGACAAATTTGGACAAGACCAATTTGGTCCCTGACATTTCATAAACCCAATTTGGTCCCTAACAATTTTAAAAAGGGAACAAAATATTCCCTTCGTTACTTTCGTCACCCCGCGTTTCAATTAACACAAACAGAGGTTTCACGTGGTTGTTACTGTGTAGCGTTGGCAATCCACGCGGGAATACTTTGTCAAACGACGCCGTTTTGTTTAAGCCCCAATTTTATAAATTCCCAATTTTGGAACCCGAGATCTGTGGACCCTAAATCCCCAATTTTGGAACTTGAATTGGTGGTTGGTTGAGATGAGAAGCTTAGGTGGTGATGGAGCTAGTGGGTCCGAGCGCGATGGGGGTTGGCATTCTTCTTCTTCCAGCGTCGGCGGTGGTAGTGGTAGCATTGGTTGATTCCCCCGCCCAAAGTGTTAATGCAAGATAGAATGTGGCTTATACACTTCAAAAACCAATCTGAACCCTAATAAACAATTCTATGGCTGCTCATACTACAAGGTAAATTAGTTGTTAAGTTCAGTTGAGATCCTCTTCTGCTTTTTCTATTTTGAGTACAGCTTAGTTACTCCATTTTTGGATTCACTTGTTCTAAAACTTTGATAGGAGAAAAAGTTTGATTGCCCATTTTTCTTTTGGGTGGATGAATGGGTACAAAGGATACTTCACAATTCAGAGGTTGAAGATTGCAAAGTTATGGAACAAAGCAGGGAGATGGATCTAATTCAGTCAAAGTTAAAGGAAATGCAATTGCAAGTGAAGGAGATGCAACTAAACATCAAGGAAATGCAAATGAAGATGAAGGAAATGATGGGTGCTAATGAAAGTGGTGTCTGCAATTGCAAAAGAGTGGGTGTAGTTGCTTTGTTAATAAGCTTGGGTATAGTTGTTGTACTTAGTTTGTTTAAGTAAAGAAATGATGTAGTGAGTAGTTTTTTTTTTGTTTAGAGAAATTGTAGTGGTTGGATGTATTAAGTAGTGGTTGGATGCAAATGAAGTAGTGGTATTTTTATGTTTTGTTCTGGTTTGATGTATTGGTTATGTAATGGATGCTGACTTTTGTTTAAGTATTGGTTTTTTTTTAGTTATATAACCTTGTAACTTTTGTTTGTTTAAGTACACATATTTTCTGTGTTGCATCATCATCATTAAAAACACCAATAAAATGTTGCCTGAAAGTTGATAACATAACATTAAAAAAGGGGGACAAACAATAACATAACCCCTACATAGTTGGTTCTTACATATAAACCTACCACAAGGCTTTACTTTACATAATGTCTTAGCACCTAATATTGTTCAGTAATCAAAAGACAGCAAAAGGGGTCAAAACATAACACCAAAACAGAACACATGAGAGCAAAAGGGGTTCAAGACATTACGCCAAAAAATGACCCCTATTAATTACAAAACAAAACACCAAATTAGCCACTTTTGTTTTTGTGTGATGGAGGCCTAAAACCAGGAGTTGACATAAATTGAAATCCTGAGCTTGATGGTGATATGAATGGTGCTAGTGGCCTCCCAAATGAGGGTGATGTGCATGGTGGTGGTGGCATCCCAAACCCTGGAGTGTTTGCTGGTGGGGTAGATGTAACTGTGTAGTGGTGTTGATGATGGTGTTCTTGAAAGAGGTCTAATTGGAGGGGTGTCTCACTGCTGGTGGACCCATGGACATATCATCTTCAAGCTGAGATGGAAAAAAAACTAATTATATCCTTGAGAAAAAAAAAGAACCAATTAAGTCCCTAACAAAATGAAAAAAGAACCAATTTGGTCCTTATGCAAAAAATTTTACCAGCAACAAAGGCAATCTCCTTAAAGCAGCTCCAGTGAGTGGTCCCCTTATTTGGGAATGATCTGCGATTTGGGTGTCCTGAGGCTGCAATAAATATCAATGATACCAGAATTCATTCAAATAAATATTACCAATGCAATAATTATATTCATCATCATTCATTGTCAAAATAATTCATGACCATTGAATAGCACCAAATATATATCATCAAACTAGAATCATTCATAATCATGCATTATCAAAATAATTCAGTACCTGTGTAGCTAGCTGTTGTGTAGGTTGTTGTTGAGTAACTTGTTTTGTAGCTTGCTGCTGAGTAGGTACTTCTTCTTGGGCAGCTTCTCATTTCTTTTTAGTTCTTCTCTCCTTAACCCTTGACACATCAGGTCCTTTGCATGTCTTTGCATAATGACCAGGTTCTCCACATTTGCTGCAGAGGACTTCATAAGATTTCTTCACCTTATGAGACTGACTTGGTTCAGCCTCAGATATGACAGTTTTCTTTCTATGCTTCCTTGGTCTTCCAATTGGCCTCTTCAGTTTAGGTGGTTCAGGCATGGGTTTTCCAGTATCATGCCAGTATTCTTGGCTGTTCACAGATTGAATGCAATGCTGATATGTAGCATGGAAAGCTTCCATTGTCAGCCAATAATGCACATAGTCCTCAGGTTTTTCATGTTTGAAAGCAATTGTTGCAATTGGATGGACACAAGGCATTCCACTTATTTGCCACTCCTGACATGTACATATGCAGTTGGTTAAACTCACTCCACAGCTCCTGCCATAGCTTTTGACTTGGAAAGTTGGGCTGTCATTATCACCACTCCAAATAGGCTCCCATTTGTAACTTTCAACTTTGAGCTTGTCAATAACCTTTTGTTTAACAGGGGGTAGTTTACCTGGATGACCCCAAAACTCTCTTATGGTTACCCATTCTTCTCATTATATACAACCTCAACTCTTCCAACATTGTTAGGATTGGCTTCTCACGGTATTCCACAATCTTGGCATACCATATTTCACATTGATTGTTGTTGATGTTGTCAACCTTTGGCCAGTGGCTATAGTAAGCCTTCACCCAACAGTGTGCATCAATATTGTTCAAATAACTCCATGCCATAACATTCTTCCTCTTCAATTCATTCATGACTCTATCAAACTCAGCCACTGTGGTGCAATTTGCACACTTCCATACAACACCTCTAAGGTCCTTGTCCTTATGAAACTTGATAAAATTCTTCCATATATGCAAGACACAGTTCCTATGTGGTGCACGTGGCATAACATCCTTAAGGGCAACAACTAACCCCTACAACTCACAAAATTTAAATTCAGCAGAGATACAAAGTTAACAGATCAGTGCTAAAAATTCAGATCAATGCAGAAATACAGTTCACAGAGATACAAAGTTAAATTCTTTCATTAACAATTCACAGAGATACAAAGTTAAATTCAGCAGCAACAACAATGTAGAAATTCAGATCAGTAATTCAGCAATTACTCAAAGAATTTCAGATCAGTTCAGCAATATTGTTCAGATCAACAACTCACAGAATTAACAACTCACATAATTAACAAATCACATAATTTAAATGTAGCAGCAACAACTCACATACTAAAAATTCAAATCAGTGCAGCAACAACTCGCATATCAAAAATTCAGATCAGTAATCAACAAACCAATTAAAACTATCAATCACACAGTTTCTTGAACATACCTTTTGCTGATCAGAAATGAAGTTCCAGACATACATTTCTTGATCACCTATGGCTTCTTGCAATAGAGTCAAAAACCACCTCCAATTGTCTGTGGTTCTGCATCCGCCACTGCTTAAGCAATAATATAAAATTGCTTATTACAATCTTGTGCTATAGAAGACAAAAGTTGGCCCTCATAATAGTCTTTCATAAAACACCCATCCGGGCCTATGAAAGGCCTACACACAAGCATCAAGCTAGGCATATGAACAGCCCGTGGAACATAGGTGGTGCTTGTGGAATTGGGATGACTTCCATTGATGCCTTGGATCCAGGATTGCTTCTGTGCAATTCATGGAGGTAGTCCCATAATTTGCTATATTGCATATTCTCTGACCCCTCAACAGCTTCTCTAGCCTGCCTCAATACCCTTGACACTTTCTTATTCTCTAAAAGGACCAAGAAATCCTCTTTCATATAATTTTTGGCTTGACTCTTCTTCAGGTTAGGTTGAGTCTTTAACCTAGCGTCTAACTTCTTAGCAACCTAATACATAGATGCAGAACAATTCTCAAAGGTCCTACAACATGTGTGTTCACCAATGTAAGTTTTCAGCTGAAATACATTCAGCCTACTATTCCACGAGCAAAAAGCCAACCACCTACATTCAAGAGCCTCATAACAAACTGCCATGCACCTTAAATTATCGTTCTTCTTAAACCTCACTTGCCTTCCAATGTTAATGTTGAAATCATTTACAGCTTGCTTGAAAACTTCCAAGCTCTTGAACTCCATGGCCAACTCAAGTTGCACATGACCAAATGAGGCTGTATCAATAAAAGCTGGGATAGCTTCCTTGTGACCTCTTTCATCATCAATAGATCAGGGAGTATTGAGTTGCTCTTCATTGGACTTGTATCCATTTTTCACAAAAGATGCTTCACTCTCATATCCATCCTTTTTCACAACTGGTCCAGTGGGTATCTCTTCCACTCTTTTCTTCTTAGGTTTTCTTTTCTTCTTAGCTGCTTCAATTTCTTCAAAATCACCCTCTTCCTATGTTGCTTGGCTTTTCTTCTTAGGGGTTAATCACTTCTTGGTAGCTTTTGTTTCTTCAATATCGTCTCTTTCTTGTGTTTTATTCCTAGGGGATCTCCTCGACTTAGGTGGTTAAGGACCTTCAACCACTGCCTTTGTTTCCTGTGTTTTCTTCCTAGGGGTTCTCCTCAGCTTAGGTGGTTCAGTAGCTTCAACCACTGCCTGTGCTTCATGTGTTTTCTTCCTCAGCTTGTCGAATTTTTTTTACTCTTTCTTTTTGTAACTTCAACAACATCATCATCCTCACTTAGGTCCACCACTTCCTACTCACTTTCAGCTTCATACAATGAAACTTCCTCACTATTAACATCATCATCACCATCCTCATCAGTTGGATGCTTAAAATAAATGTGCATTTTCTTATCTTCTTCCTTCTGTTCTTGCTGTTTTGCCGTCTTACCCTTACCATTCCCTTTATTCTCCTTATTCTTACCAATGGCTAACACTACATTACACATGTTGTTAACATCTACATCCCTTTCAAGAGCATTCAAACCTACTTCCAAGTCACTCTCTCCAGGTGTCAGCTAATACATACCATCCAGCTCATGATCCTCATACTCAAATTCCTTGAATAGTGTCCTCAGATCCTTGAGGTTAGCTAGATCAATATCCATAGGGAGCAAGCTATCTACTTTGCCATTAATATACTTCACCACACCTTCATCATCTCTATCAAAAACTCCACCGTGATGATAGACAAAAACAACATACTCAGACATCTACATACAAACAAAATAACACTTTAATCTAAACACAATACATACATGCAATGACAAATATAAACACCCATCTATAAAAAGCAATGACAAAAATGTCTTCCAAAACAGAGGAAACAAAGTTACCTTCAAAACTAACTCCTCCAACAAACACTTTTGTTCAACAGTGCCTTCGATTTCAACAACTCAAAGCTTCGACCGATGTTTTTTCGTTCTTCTCCCTCCACCTGAATGAAACCCTCCTCTCTCCAGCTCAAAGCTTCGTTTACATTAAGTTATGGGGTTTCCTCAGCTCTTTGACGAGCTATGTGGAATGCAGAGAGTTTGGCGCCTAACAAAACGAAGTCGTTTTTGTGGGTTTGTGGGTTTACATTAAACGACATCGTTTCTTCTTGCCTAACCAGAGCCACACATTCAAAAAAAATTTAAATAAAGTGATGCGACATCGTTACGCAAAGTATTCCAGCGTGGATTGCCAATGCTACACAGTAACGGCCACGTGGAACCTCTGTTTGTGTTAATTGAAACGTGGGGTGACGAAAGTAACAGAGGGAGTATTTTGTTCCCTTTTTAAAATTGTTAGGGACCAAATTGGGTTTATGAAATGTCAGGGACCAAATTGGTCTTGTCCAAATTTGTCACGCACCAATTTGGTCCTTCACTCTTAAATTAATAAACTTTCTTAATGAACGTGAAATCTCCCAAATGGATCTTATATATAGGGACAGAGGAAGTATATTTTTATTTTATAAAATGTTGAATTTAATACTCATTATAAGCACTAAATAGTTGAAGTGTTTTTTTTTATAAGCACTTTGTCCAATTTTCAATAACATTAATTAGTAATTACTAATTTTTTGCGAATATCTTTATTTATTTAACATTTTTTAGATTTCTAATAATAAGTATAGGCATAATTTTGAAAAATATACCAAATATTATCAATTCTAATACTCCCTCCTGTCCTATTTATAAGACCCTTTTGGGGTTTTTCACTCCCACCAAGGAGGGTGGATAAATTTGTTAGTGACATTGGAAATGTGAAAATTTGATATACTTTTACAAAACCACCCCTATAATTATTATTGGAACTCTAAAAAGTGTTTTTATAGGGGTGTTAGTGGAAATAAGTAATTAAATGCTATTGAAAATTGAGAAGGGGTCTTATAAATAGGACCAAAATAAAAATCCTAAAAGGATCTTATAAATAGGACCGGAGGGAGTATCACTAACAAGATTAACTAACTTCTTAATCCACGTGCAAGTCAACTTCAGGACTTAGATATAGGTACGGAGGGAGTACATAGAGGAATGGTGAACTTAAACTAAGGACATTGGTTGACAAAATCTTTAATCAAACATATCAATAAGAGAGTCAAGTGGTGAAATTATTAGTTACTATGACCTGAAACATGTAATCCAGGACTTATCTCAACCGTTAATAATTTATTTTTTTAATTAAAAAAAAAAGAAATGATAGATGTTGGTAATTCATCCGGGACCATTGTTCTCGGACCACCTAATAATTCCCTGAGCCAAGTGAAACATGCTTGATCCCCTTCCTTGCCTTCATGTAAACTAGGCATGACAATGGGTCAGGTTTGACGCAGATTTTGGCAATACCAATCCCATAACCATCAAGAGCAGAGCGAATTCGTGGGCAACTTTCAGGAGCGGGGGTACGAAAATGTAAAACCCAAACACATCTCGTCGGATTCGGGGAAACCCGAGGGTAACCTATCCAATTATTTTTTATTATATTAAACAAAAATCATATATAAAATACATTATAATTCAAATACTTTCTCCGTTCCTTATTATATGTCGTTTTTGGAGAGATTTTTTGTTTCTTTTTATTTGTCATATTGAGGATTTCAAGATTGTAATAAATGTTATTTTCCATGTTTTCCACTATTTAATATGTCTTGGTTTATGTAAGTAGTGGAGAAAAATTAATGATTATAAAAAGAGAAAGAGTATAGTGGGAAAAACATAATTAATGTATTGGAAATATGAGTAATGATTAGATTTCTTAAAGGGTGTGTTTTGTTTGAAATATGACAGATAAATAGAAACGAAATGAGTAATATATAATAATAAACGTCAAATTTTAAAAATATCTAAAAACTTGAGAATTAAATCATGGTTTTAAATAATTCAAATAATATATAATAATAAACGTCAAATTTTAAAAATATCTAAAAACTTAAGAATTAAATCATGGTTTTAAGTAAAATATTAATTTGACTTTATCATTTAACCATATTTTTAATGAAAATAAAAATTATTTAAATTTTATATCATAGCGGGTTTGGAAGCGGGGGCGTGGTGGATCGGATACTTAAAATACCAGATCCGTCTTACCCCCATCTTTTTAAAAGCCGATTTTGTTTTGAGATTTAGTTCTCAGCCCCCATATTTGATCCCCAAACCCCATTTTAAAGTGGAAATGTCCACTTTGCCCTTACACATTCACAAACCCCCTTTCTCCTTTTTCATTTCACAAACCCCACACCCCACAACTCCCTTTTCAGTTCACAAACCCCACACCCCACAACTCCTCCACCCACTCAACTTCCACACCGCCGCCGCCGCCTTCTCCTCCTCTTCCTCTTTCTTCTTCTTCAGATCTAAAAAAAAATAACAAAAAAAAACACATATTGCTGCTGCTGCTGCCTTCTTCTTCTTCAGATCTAAAAAAATATATAAAAAAAAAACATGTTGTTGTTGCTGTCTTCTTCTTCAGATCTAAAAAAAATAAAAAAAAAAAAAACCTGCTACTATTGTCTTCTTCTTCAGATCTAAAAAAAAACAAAAAAAAAAACAGATCTAATATGAACAATCTGGTTAAAATTCCGAGAACCCCGTGCCGGAATTTCAAAATTCTGACACTGGTTCATCGGAAATTATCAAAAACCCAAAAAGAAAAATTTCGAGAACCCCGTGTCGAAATTTTGAAATTCCGACACTAGTTCGTCGGAAATAATCAGCTACCAGAAAAAAACAGCGAGAAGAGGAGTCATGGTGCTGGCGACGGCGGAGGGTGGCGGCGGCGGATCTGGAACTGGAATAAGGGAAGAAGAGTGGGGTTTGAGGTTCTGGAAGAGAGAGAAAAAAGTGGGGTTTGGGATTTGATGTGGATAAGGGAAGAAGAAGTAGAAGGGGTGAGGATAGTATTGGAATATTTGGAAAAATGGGGGTTTGGGGAATAAAATATGGGGGTTGGGAACTAAATCTCTTTTGTTTTTGGGTTTCTTGAAACCTAATTGAAGTGGGTTTTCGCAACCAAAATTGGGTCGATTTCTAGTGGGAAGCCGCGGATGTGTTTTTTTTTTTGCCAGCCATTGTAAAGTTGGACTACTGCTCACTTTTCTTTGTGATTTGTGAAGGACAGTAGTAACTCCGTCGAGCGTTTCAATTATCTCAATATTTTGAAAGTTGAAACAAAATGAAACGACTTTTCTTGAAGAATGAACACTGATAGTCAGAAAGCATGCGTGTATTAGTCTTTAATGTTAACTTATGAGGTAGTTGGCCGGTGCATCCTCATCATCAATATCACTCATATCAGTAGCTTATAAAACCTGAGGGTAAGCTTAGCAAAGTGCAGTAGTCGCCTCATTTCTCTTTTCCATATTTGTAGTAGTAATTCTGAAACATTAACATCAACTAACGTCAATCTTCGCTCTCTCTCTCTCTATCACTCAAAAACAATGGAACGATTCGATCGTAATAACCATCACGACACCCACCCCCGCGATGATGATGAATCTCATGGACATGCTTCAAATGTCCATATTTCTCATCAAACACATTATCATACTCATTATCACTTTTCTGTTAACGGCAATGTGAGCCAACCCGATCAGGGTGGAAGAACTGTTACTGCTGCTGGTAATGCTCTGATTAACAAGCCTGTTTTCAGGGTCTATTGCAAGGCCAATCCTTTTTTTTATTTGACCATCCGTGGTGGCAATCTTGTTATGGCCGAGTCTGATCCGAACAACGAGTACCAGGTAAATGTAACATTGATAGTTTAGTTTATCGGAAAACAAACACCTTTACTTATAGCCTGTATTGTTAACGGCGGAACAAGCCTTTAGAAAGTAGTGGTTGTCCATTCCCTCTTGTTAGGAACCCTATTAATTAATCATGAAATGTACTTTCTCCGTATCTAACCTTTACTATTAGTGTGAGGCTGTGTCAGTCTAATGAGTGTAAAGAATTTCCATCGATAGGGTGTTGAACCGTATCGTACTTGAATAATTAGTTATTGTGCTTAATCGATGAATACTTGGTGTTGAACCGTATCGTACTTGAATAATTAGTTATTGCGCTTAATCGATGAATACTTGGAATACAAAAAAAATAATCTCCTTTTAGTCTACCCTTTTTGGTTAATATTTTTAGTCTTTTCGTAAGCTTTTGTTTCTAATTTTCTTTGTTTTTAATAAAATTAACCTATTTTTTTTAACATATATATTTTAAATCATATATTTCTGAACAGAGAAATTATGTATTTATTAATTGAAGTTAATGTTATTATTGATTTCGATAAATTTATCATTTTCATTTTCATTTTCTTAAAATGTGTTTTATGACATAATGGCCTACATTTAAGAATATTTCTAACATGCAACCTAAAATTAGATGGTTGTTATGCAACTTTTTATTATACTAATAAGTTGATATCTAAGATATGTGTGCTATGTCATTCCTTGATGTAGTCAAATATAATTTTTATAATTTTGTCTAATATTAAAAGTAAATTAATTTAATTTAGTCCTTTGTACCTATTGACAAATTATAACTTTTAATTATAACTTTAAATAATTATCTTTTAATTTTAATAATGTTTTTTTAAATTAAAAGTTATAATTTGCCAATGGGTACAAAGGACTAAATTAAATTAATTTATTTTTTATGTTGGATTATATTGTAAAAATTATATTTGACTACTTCAAGGAATGACATGACACACATGTCTTAGGTGTCAACTTCTTATTATTTTAATAAAAGGTTGCATAACAAGCACCCAATTTTAGGTTGCTTGTTAGTAACTCCCTACAATTAAAGGTTTCCTAAAGATTTTTAAGATTTATCATAGACTTGTTAACAACTTCCAGTTCGTCAATTTATCTTTATAGAACATTTTACTGGTATTTATAAATCTTAGTTGCTGTAAGTCAGTGGTTATGTATCTGCTAACTTATGTCAGAAATGCAGGATAATAAAGCAGTGTTGTTAAAAGATTACACCAGTCACCTTTTCAAATTTCAATTTCAAATCAAGATCTATTTAGCAGTAGTATAATATATCTTTTAATATTGATTTACTTAATTTTCTTTTCTTACTTCCGTGTAATAATTGTATTTACTTAATGCAGTACTGGTACAAAATCGACGATTACAACTCGTTAAAGGACAAAGACGGTTCCCCTGCCTTTTCTTTGGTAAACAAGGGCTCCGGTGAGGCTATAAAGCATTCAATTGGTGCCTATCATCCTGTAAGATCTGTTTCTCATATTCTGAGTCTTGTTTTAAGTTTTCTTGTTTGAAATTTCTTAACCCTGCAAATGTGTATTTATTTATTTTAATGTAATAGAACGATAATATAATATTTGTTAATTACTCAAATACTATGAAGATATTAAAGACACAAGTGACATTCCATATTTGTTTTAAGTTGCATTATTTTTTTTGCAATACTTTTAGTTAACAAAAGTTTCAAATATGTTGTTGTATAATTTAACCTTTTATTATTAGTATTGCCTATCGAATAAAAAACTCTACTATTAGTATTCCTTTATTCTTAAATCAACAAATACTAATAATCTTAAATGTTGATTGAATTTATTTATACAAAGTTATTTATAAGTATGACTGCAATCATTCATTTAGGTCCGTTTGTGTTTTGAACTTGTCATTCTTTTATTTTCCTTAACATATTTGAGCTAAAAAAGTATGGTTGTTATATCATTTATTTTTCATTTGAATGTTTACAAATTTATCTGAAGCTATTTTCCTTGCAAATTTGTTTTGTAGGTTTTATTGGTACCATATAGTCCTTGCAGTTTTGATGAATCGATTTTGTGGACTGAAGGCCCTCATAGCTTCGATGGCTATAGATCTGTGCGAATGTTTAATAATACTCATCTTCATATGGATGTATTCGGTGGTGGAGCAGTGCATGATGGCTCTCACATCATCTTGTGGAATTGGGCGAACGGGGACAATCAGAAGTGGATGATCTTCCCTGTTAAAAGATTATAATATCTGAAACTGCTATGTTATTATTTGTTTTTTATTTTTTTTATTAAATCTTTATAAACTTTTAATTTTAAGGATTTTGCTTTGCTGTAAATGACAATATTGCCGTTTTGGTTCATGCGATTGCATCTTTTTGTCACTTTCTATTTTATCAGATCATCATATATTATTTGATGTTATCTACATTAATCTTTAGAACAAAATGTCATTTATAATCATGAAGAATTGTCTTTGTGAGCTTAACTGTTCCAAAAATTGTTGCTCCCCCCATATACCATAAAATTAGTAAAAAAAAAACATTAAAAGTTTTGTTATTTACTAATCAAAGTTAAATTACGGAATTAAAAAATTTGAAATTTTAATGTATACTCGTATTCTTTAATTGTTTAATTGAGGTAGCATTCATTAAATGTTTGCTTTGGTAATTGGTTTGTAGGGGAAGATAATGCATTAAAAGCATGTTTCTTTATTTTTGTTAAATTTTCAAAATTTTAATACTACCTCTGTCCTTAACAATAAGGCCCTATTAGGAGATTTTACGTCCATTAAGAAAGTGGAATAATTTAGTTAATTTTATTGGAATAATATATGATATCCCTATTAATATTATTGGGAATCTTAAAAATGTTAAATAAACGGGGATACTTGTGAAAAAAAAAATTAATGCTCATTGAAAATTGGTTACAAAATAAAAGTGTTAAGAGGGCCTTATAATTAGGGATGGAGGGAGTAATTTTTTGGGTCGACGGAGTATAATATGTTCATAATTTTAAAAAAACTTAATACTCTCCGTTTCAAATATAAAGCCTCTTTGTTGGATTTCACGTTCATTAAGAAAATGAAATAATTTAGTTAATTCTATTGTAAATGTGAATTTTTGATATGTAGTTTCAAAATTATTTTTATTAATATTATTGAGAATCTAAAGTGTTAAATAAATATAGGTATTTGTGAAAAAAAAGTAATTAATGATCATTGAAAATTGGTATGATGAGGCTTTATAAATAAAGACAAAATAAAAGTGTCAAGATGGTTTTATATTTAGGGATGGAGGTTTTTAAGCAACTAACTTTTTATTTTTGACTAAAGAATATGGGACTCCCTCCGATTTTTGATGTATAAGCAAAAAAAGACACTGTACTATTATAAGTTAAAATTAACTAACTTTTTATTTCCAATATAATCATTTCTAAAATATCCACTGAGTTATTTAATTTTTGTTTCATTTTCAATGTAAACAAATACTAATTTTTTATGAATTTGAAAAAATTAAATACATTCAATTAATTTTTTTAATAAGTGTGAATTTAGATATTTTTGCTTAAAAAATTATACCGGTGGGAGTAGATCGAACTAAGGAATACTTTTCAACAAGTGGGAATTACTTGGATGTCATTTTTGTTTTTTTTATCAAGGTTATTCTTCAGTCGATAACCGAAAATTAATCTTAATGTGATGCAGAGAACATTATAT
Source organism: Crotalaria pallida (assembly GCA_037953625.1). NCBI lineage: Eukaryota > Viridiplantae > Streptophyta > Magnoliopsida > Fabales > Fabaceae > Crotalaria > Crotalaria pallida. Next base: position 99,131,825 of record CM075655.1, read on the forward strand.
ATTTGTTTTAAAAAGCACAATACCATTTTAAATTTACTGATCATGGGTTGATATCTATGATATTCATGTTCAAGTGTTGTGCCAGAAATCGCATGTAATAAGATTTTTTTTTTCAAATTTAAAAAATTTCACTCAATCATGATTACAAATTAAAAAATAATACAATTTAAAAAATAAATTCAATTCAAAAAAACAAAATTAAAAACTAAACAAAAAAGTGCATTAATTGTTGTGTAGGTTCAGCTTGTCTGCTTGTGTTACTGTAAGAGCATCTCCGGTAGTTTTTGATATGTAGTTTCAAAATTACTTTTATTAATATTATTGAGAATCTAAAGTGTTAAATAAATATAGGTATTTGTGAAAAAAAAAGTAATTAATGATCATTGAAAATTGGTATGATGAGACTTTATAAATAAAGACAAAATAAAAGTGTCAAGAGGGTTTTATATTTAGGGATGGAGGGAGTACTAAAGAATATGGGACTCCCTCCGGTTTCATGTATAAGCAAAAAAAGACACTGTACTATTATAAGTTAAAATTAACTAACTTTTTATTTCCAATATAATCATTTCTAAAATATCCACCGAGTTATTTAATTTTTGTTTCATTTTCAATGTAAACAAATACTAATTTTTTATGAATTTGAAAAAATTAAATACTCAATTAATTTTTTTAATAAGTGTGAATTTAATTATTTTTGCTTAAAAAATTATACCGGTGGGAGTAGATCGAACTAAGGAATACTTTTCAACAAGTGGGAATTACTTGGATGTCATTTTTGTTTTTTTATCAAGGTTATTCTTCGGTCGATAACCGAAAATTAATCTTAATGTGACGTAGAGAACATTATATATTTGTTTTAAAAAGCACAATACCATTTTAAATTTACTGATCATCGGTTGATATCTATGATATTCATGTTCAAGTGTTGTGCCAGAAATCGCATGTAATAAGATTTTTTTTTTCAAATTTAAAAAATTTCACTCAATCATGATTACAAATTAAAAAATAATACAATTTAAAAAATAAATTCAATTCAAAAAAACAAAATTAAAAACTAAACAAAAAAGTGCATTAATTGTTGTGTAGGTTCAGCTCGTCTGCTCGTGTTACTGTAAGAGCATCTCCAGCGGTATACATTTCTCGTTCATTCATCATTAACGAACGTTTGTCGTCGTTTGTGACCGCCGGAGAGGAAGGCCGTTCGTAGTGAAATTGTGCACGGTGCACTATTTAGAGTATGTTCATTTTGGGGAGGCTCATGTGCATGTTAATAGATAACATGCACCGATGCATGCTTTTTTTTTGGGTTTTTTTTATTTTTTTTTTTAAATTTAATCAATTAAAAAATATTTTATGCATTTTCTTTTTTACCGATATGAAGTGATTTTTATAATTTGGATTTATTTTTTTACTCTGTGTTCTTAAAAAACTGTACTGAATAAAACTGTATTCAAAATTTACATATTCTAATAAATCTATATAAGAACTTGTGTTAAAAACTATTCTGAATAAATCTGTATTAAAAAAATTTTAAAAACAAAAAAAAAAATTCACATGCACCGGTGCATGTTATCTATTAACATGCACCGGAGCCTCCCCCTTCATTTTGTTGTTCACAGCATTAAAAATTTAGAGAAGTTTACCAAAAAAAAAAATTAGAGAAAATGCTGAGGATGAAGAGAGAAACCGAATTTTACAATGGCTTTGAATCTGAATCATTCCAGAACAAAAATTCCAACAAATTACATGAAAAAATTACATAAAAATTCCCAAATCAAATTTACAAAAATCAACAACAAAAATCAAATTAATAAAAAAAAAACCCCAAATCAACAACAACTAAAAATCCCAAATGAAATTACAACAAAAATCAAAACACAGCGATCCAAGGGGAGGGCACACCGTTCTCACCATTGCAGATGAGTGATGCTAATAATGGAAGGGGGGGATCCAAGCAGAGGCCACCATCTTTCATGTGGCATAAAAAAAACTTCTTGATTGCATGTGGCCTGGGGACAGAGGGCGGGGACGGATGATGTAACACCCCGATTCGGCAACTTGAAAACTTCCGTTAAATATAGTGAAAATTAGGGTCATTTTTTTTAAGTGTTACACAAGATGAGAACATTTAGGTTTCCAAAACATAATTACATTTAAAACATCATGTTCTCATATTGTGCAAACCCCTTTCAAGTTCCAAACCGAGGTGTCACGAGACACCGCACTTTGAAACCCGTTTTCACAACATCATTTAAAACCTAGCCCGTTTACTTATTTCAAAACCTCATTATTAAAGAAAACTTTAGCCGGGGTACAATATGGTAAAGAGAAGGTAACTAAGGACTTACACCGGAATACATTCCGCCAGGGAATTCCTAGCTTCTAGTCAGACCTTCTAACACCCGTCATCTCACTCCGGCCTTGATAGATTCCACTCATGGTTCGCTAGTAGAGTTGTCCTCATTCGTGCCCCAGGGTTTCTCCACCGAGTCGTCTCCTTTTAACGCAGATGTGCCTACCTCCCGAACAAGCTGGATCTGGAACCTCAATATCTTCGCATCTAGTAGCCGTGCAAATTTTCCAGAGAAAGGGCAGAAGTACAGAAGAAGCGGAGAACATAAGAAGAGGAGAGAGTAAGCTACCCAGACAGTTATGTCGACTATGTGGAATTACAATAGGCAAATACTAAGGAAAGACAATATACAACACACAGACAATAACAACATCATAACGTTAAGCACAAACGTATACTTAGCTTTCATAATCACTTACTTACAATCTTTCTTATACACTTTCACCACTCATATCCCTTCTTTCTTTCATCGTACTTTTCCGAACTCATCACGCATTCCGAGAATCCTTTCTTATATATGACTTACAAATCATTTCCAATACTTGATATTTTATTATACATTTATTTGAAACATCTTTGTTCTTTAAGTTTTAACGTATCGGTTCGCTTCAATGATGGGGGGAACATCATCATTGAAGGAGTCACACACGTCTACATCTCCTCGGTCATCCACCCAACCTAATCGGAAGCAAACAGGAGTACAGGACCTTTACCACGCGGGCACGACAGCTGTCACACACAAATGGTCCCAGACCAGGAGGCTCTGCCTCAAATCATATCATTTAATCACATAATCAATGCACGCCCTCGGCGGCAAACACAAATGCCCCGTTCCAGTCCCTCTCACTGTTCTAGACTTGCATCGAGGGGGCGACAGTATAATTTCTAGTTCGCGATGCGGAACTTACCCCGGTATTAGACCCAGTCCCCACTGGTGTTATTGATCGCGGATAGCGGGTCATAGTGGTAGACCAAAATTCCGCTATACAAAATAGCGGATAGCGTAGCGGCCAAATAGCGGATAGCGTAGCGGCCAAATAGCGGAAGTATAGCGGAATATGAAATTAGCAATATTTATAGGAAAAAATGTAGCTATAAAAAGAAAGAAAAACATACAAAAGTAATACTTTAAGTAAAATTTTTAAAAAAAAAAACATTACTAAAAAACCATAGCATTAGCATAATGTCATTATAATTAAAAAAAACCAACAATACCAAGTAAAAACATACCAAAAAACCAACAGTACCAAGTATCAACAATTCAACATACCAAAAACTTATACTAAAGTACTAAACCAACAAACAGGAATAATAAAAAAAACTTAGAGCAAGTTAAACACTAAAAATCTATTCATTCCACTACTCTTCCATAACATAATCATTGTCACTGTTGGTGTTGGGTATTGGGGCATGTCCTTCAGCTTCTTCACTTCTTCTTTAGAAATAAGTGAAGAAGATAGAGAATAAAAACCTAGAGTAGTTGCTGACTTGCTGGAGATTAGAGTTGCTTGGGAGGGAGGAGAAGCTTGCGAGAGAAGTGAAAGGAGAATGGGGACTTGCACCAGATGGAGAGCAACGGGAGAGGAGATGAGAAGACTTGAACAAGAAATGTGAGTAACGTGATGGAGAATAACGTGAGGGAGAAGAATGGTCACAAGGAGTGTATATAAAATATTAGGATTCAGGGTAGTCACTCCTTTTTCTAACCTAGCAAATAGGTTAAATACAAAACGGGCATTTTTAACCCAAACTAAAAAAGCCCGATGGATTTTATTTAAAAAAACAGACAAAAAATAAGATTTTTTTCCACATTTTCGCTATTAAACGCTATAGCGCTATAGCGCTACGACGAAAAGCGGCCGCAACGCCCAAAATAGCGTTTGCCGCAACGCTATGCAAAGCGTATAGCGGTAAGCATAAAAACCGCTACGCTATAGCGCCGCTATGGCCGCTATTTAACAACACTGGTCCCCACCACGTTAGTGCACCACATGTGGGATTCGTTCCGCCTAGAAATATACTCGAGGCTTCTTGACGTTTCTGTAGGTTTCTATGTTTTGATGCTAACAACCTTTCTCCAAGCAACAACATTATCAACAAGGAAGCTATCTCATGAAGAATAGAATTAGGATATAGTTTGATTCTAATGCAATGTAATATTTAATTTTATGCAATGCATATCATGAGAGTGGGTAGCTTTAGGTGATCTTAATGAAGCTTATAATAATGTTTGATTAAGAGTGAAGAAAACTTAATCTTGATTATAATAGCTCATATTAAAGTTATTGTGAAAATCCATTTGAAAAACTTTGTTTTTAGTCCATATCTGATCAGGTCACTCGAGTAATGAGTTTGCCTTTACTCGAGTAATGTGTGTTGTTATGGGTTAATCGAGTAATGAATTATTCGTCACTCGAGTAACGTATTTCAACATGTGTTAATCGAGTAGTGTGTTACACTTCACTCGAGTAACTTGAACAGTGGCAGAAAAATTATAAAAGGACTTCATTTTTACATGAACAAGGTGACACACTCTTTTACAATTTTCTATTGAGCAATACACTTTCATTTTTCAAGAGCTATTACACACTTCCTTTGAGAAATCAAGATTCAACAAATTTATTCTATTCTTCACTCAAGATTAATCATTGTTCTAAGTTTTCTTTGAGATCAATATTTTTTTTGGTTCTTAATTGTGTTGAAGCTTTGCAACAAGAGGTTGCACATTTCAAGAGTTCAACAAAGCTGAAGAATTTCACAAGCAAGTCTTTGAAGGTTTATCAAAGCAAGATTGAAAAGGATTTGGTTGGAAGCATCTTCAACAAATCAACAAGAGAAGACGGAAATTCAATTGGGTTAGAATTTCAAAGTGTTTGGTACACACTTTGAAGAAGGGTTAAGATAGGATAACTTTGTGAGAAAGTTGCATCTTAAACATTGTAATTCTAACAATTGAATTTGTCTAGTAGAAACTCTTTATCATTTTGATAAAGGGGACTGGATGTAACTTTCAAGTGGGTGAAAGTGAACCAGGATAAAATCACCGTCTTCATTGTTTCTTTTCTTGTTTGCATTAATTCAAGAACAATTGAATTTTAGGTTAGAATTGGGGTTTTTCAATTCATTATCAATTGACCTAAAATTGGTTGGTAAATTTACTTGCAATTGTTCATAGCATTCATACATAGTTTGTTGAATCATCATAGTATTGCGATTCTAAAAGAATTCTCATCAAAACTCTTTTACTATTCGATTTTTACCCAGATTACTCGAGTGAATTGTGAATTACTCGATTAATCTGAAAGCTGTTTTGAACTTTACTCGAGTGAGACTTCTGATACTCGAGTGAAATAAAATTTGCTTGTGTAATACTCGATTAAAAGGTATTTTACTCGAGTAACCTGACTTGTTTTTGAAAGAAAATTTATTTTCTTAAAATCATTCTCTACGGTGATCGAAATATCTGTACTAAGGCTCCAATATTCTATTCACCCCCCCTCTAGAATATATTGAGCTGCTTGTTGGTTTCCAACAAGTGGTATCAGAGCTCGGACGAAAAATCCGAGCCTTAAAAAGCTTTTTCGAAAAGATCCTTTTACTTGGAAACAATGGGCTCAATTTCAAATCCTTTTGGTGGTGAAGGAGCTTCCATTAACCGCCCCCCACTATTCAATGGTGAGGGATACGCTTATTGGAAGGTCCGAATGAAATTTTTTATACAAGCCATAGATATGGAAATTTGGAACGCCATAGAGAATGGACCTTTTGTTCCACAAACTAAAGTAAATGATGTTGTTTCTGTAAAACCAAAATCGAGTTGGAACGATGATGATAAGAAGAAAGTTCAATTTGATTTAAAAGCGAAAAATATCATCACGTCCGCTCTTTCATATGATGAGTTCTTTAGAGTGTCTCAATGCGTTGATGCTAAACAAATGTGGGACACACTACAAGTCACACATGAGGGCACGTCTGAGGTTAGAAGGGCTAGGTTAAATACACTCATGCATGAATATGAACTCTTTCGTATGTTACCTAATGAAAATATAGGTGACATGCAAAAGTGTTTCACACATATTATAAATCATCTTTCGGCTCTTGGTAAAGTACTAACAAATGGTGAAGTTGTTAATAAGATTTTGAGATGTCTTAGCAGGGAATGGCAACCTAAGGTGACGGCCATTATGGAAGCTAAGGACTTGGACCAAATTGACTTAGCAACTCTATTCGGAAAGCTTCAAGAGCATGAAATGGAGCTTGGGAGGTTATCCATGAATGAAGATGCCGATAGGAAGAAAAAGGGAATAGCTCTCAAATCAACTTCAAAATCCCTTAAGGCACAAGAGGAAAACCCTCAAATGGATGACTCGGACTCCGACATAGATGATGAGACCCTTGGCTTGTTAGTCAAAAAGCTTGGAAGATTCCTTAAAAAAAAGGGTAACTTTAATAGAAATAGACCAAGAGATTCTAAGGACACTCAATCAAGGAACAAGACTAACAAAGAGAATATCAAGTGTCATGGGTGTGGGAAGCTTGGTCACTATAGATCAAATTTTCCAACTAACTCTAAGAAGTCCGAAGGTGACAATTGGAAGCCCAACTCATCTAAAGGCAAAAGGGCTTATATAGTGTGGGATGAACCAGAGAATCAATCCTCATCTAGCTCATCGGAAGATGAAGAACTTGCAAACCTTTGTTTAATGACGAAGCTTGATGAAGAAGAATATTCGAGCATGAAATCAAGTGAAAACGTCAATGAGGTAGATTATCTTTCCGATGCTAGCTCTAGTTCTAATTCCCCCTCATTTAATGAATTGTACAATGTGTATGTAGAGATGCATAAAGAGTTGAAGAAACTTGCTAAAATAAATGTTGAAAGAAAGAATTTTATTATGAAGCAACATGAAAAGATTTTGGAACTTCAAAACTCTTTAGAGGAGCTTAAGCTTCAAAATGAAACACTTGAACTCATTTGTAGGGTTAACCAATAATAAATCCTACCGCTACAGGATAAACATGAGCTCTCTGGTACAGGATAAGGGTGAATAACTCATCCTTCTTATCCTCTAAGAGCCACGTCAGCCCTACTGGGCCGAACAGACCCATAAGGCACCACAACACAACTTCCCCTATAAGTATCGCCATGCTATAGGGGCTAAGGTATGTTCTCTCAACCCTACTCTCAAGAACTACGTGTGGCTTGATCCCCTTATCACTGGGGGTACGTAGGACCGGGGTCACCCTCGTCAGCTGCAACAACCCCCAAAACACATCGTGGTGGATCTATTTCTCAGATCCACTACATCATTTATACAAACTCTACATGCAATTGCGAATTGAAAACAAATGAGACTCCATCTTGTGAGAATTGCAAATCCTTAGAAAAAGAAGTTTTCAATTTAAATGATCGGATTGCAAGGCTCATGAGAGGAGATACATGCTTAGATCATTTGCTTTCAACTCAAAGGAACAATAGTAATAGATCCGGTCTTAGCTATACCAAACCTAAGAAACGCAATTATCGCAAAGTTGGTGTATTTTCTAAGATTAATTTTTCTAAAAACCCAACTTGCCATTATTGTGGGATTTTTGGGCATACCACGAATAAATGTAACATAAAGAAGTTTGGTATACCAAGCGGTGAATATATTTGGATTGTTAAGGGGAGCTCACCCCATGCTAACAACAAAGGACCCAAGACAACTTGGGTACCTAAATCAAACAAATAATAATTGTTTTGTAGGTGTGTCTTCGAACCAAGGAACGTAGATGGTACTTGGATAGTGGGTGTTCGAGACACATGACGGGAGACAAAACGCACTTCATTCAACTTACTTCAAAAAGTGGTGGATATGTGACTTACGACGACAACAACAAGGGCAAAATTCTAGGAGTCGGGAAGATTGGTAACGTATCTAACCTTGTCATAGAAAATGTCCTATACTTAGAGGGCTTAGAACACAATTTGCTTAGTATAAGCCAACTATGTGATATGGGCAATAATGTGACTTTTACTCCGGAATTATGCTTTATTAAGTCTAGTATAGATGATAGTGTTAAGTTTGTTGGTCGTCGCTCTAATAACACTTACTTGATTGATTTGGATGAGATAACTTCACTATTTTCAAAATGTTTTAAATCTTTTGATGATAAGATTCGTCTTTGGCATCGACGAATTGCACATATTAATGTGAATCAATTAAATAAACTTTTGCGAAAAGACTTAGTGATTGGTTTACCTAAACTAAACTTTAAGCTTGATAGCATTTGTGACTCATGTCAAAAATGCAAGCAAGTTAAAAGGATAAGCACAACAAAGCCATTGGAGCTAATCCACATGGATTTGTTTGGCCCATCATAAGTTCGAAGTTTAGGTGGCAATTACTATGGATTTGTTTTAGTAGATGATTTTACTCGATTCACATGGACTTTATTTTTATCCGCAAAAAGTGAAGTTTACAAAAGTTTTAAAAAGTTTGCCAAACTCATCCAAAATCAACTAAGTTTGAAAATTGTGACTATTAGAAGTGACCACAGAGGTGAGTTTGAAAATACTAAGTTTGATGCGTTTTGTGATAAGTTTGGTATTGAACATCAATTCTCAGCCCCTAGAACTCCGGAGCAAAACGGAGTTGTAGAAAGGAAGAATAGGGTATTGGAGGAACTTGCACGTACAATGTTAAAAGAATCTAAAGTTCCTACATACTTTTGGGCCGATGCGGTAAACACCGCTTGTTATGTGATAAATAGGATTCTTATTCGTCCGCATTTAAATAAAACACCTTATGAACTTTTAAAAGGGCGAAAGCCAAACATCTCATATTTTCATGTATTTGGGTGTAAGGTGTTTATCTTAAATAACGGAAAGAATCCGGTCGGCAAGTTTGATTACAAAGCCGATGAAGGTATATTCATAGGTTATTCAACCCATAGTAAAGCATATCGTGTCTATAACAAAAGAACATTAACCGTTGAGGAATCCGTGCATGTTGTATTTGATGAATCTCCGAGAGGAGATCGTGTTGTTTCTTGTGATGATGATAATATAGGTACTCTTATGGATCATGAGAAGTCAACACCACAACAATTAGAGGAGACGCAAGTAGAACATGAAGAGGTGAAAACACATGATAAAGACTTAGCACAAGAGACACAACCTCAACTACCAATAGCTTGGAAGTCCAACAAAAATCATCCGGTTTCTAACATCTTAGGTGACATTGCTAAGGGGGTGGTAACCCGAAGCACTTTAAATAATTTCTGTTATTATGTTGCCTTTGTATCTCAAATAGAACCTAAGAATGTCAAAGAGGCTCTTCAAGATGATCACTGGGTTATGGCCATGCAAGAAGAATTAAATCAATTTGAAAGGAATCAAGTTTGGGAGCTTGTGCCAAAACCTAATGATTGTCCTGAAATAGGGACTCGTTGGGTCTATAGGAATAAGTTAGATGAATCGGGTATTATTGTTAGAAATAAAGCTAGGTTGGTAGCACAAGGTTATAGTCAAGAAGAAGGAATTGATTACGATGAGACTTATGCCCCCGTAGCTAGATTAGAAGCTATTCGTATTCTTCTCGCTTTTGCATCTATCATGAATTTTAAATTGTACCAAATGGATGTCAAAAGTGCTTTTCTTAACGGATACATTCAAGAGGAAGTTTATGTCTCACAACCTCCTGGTTTTGAAAGTTTTGATCATCTGAACTACGTTTTTAAGTTGAAAAAGGCTTTGTACGGTCTTAAACAAGCTCCTAGAGCTTGGTACGATCGACTAAGCAATTTTTTATTGGAAAAAGGTTTTAAACGAGGTACTGTGGACACTACTCTCTTTATTGAACGTTCCGGTAAGGATATTCTTTTGGTTCAAATATACGTTGATGATATTATATTTGGTGCTACTAATGATAATTTGTGTAAGAAGTTTTCAGATTTAATGCAAAGCGAATTCGAGATGTCGATGATGGGAGAGCTTACATTCTTTCTTGGCCTTCAAATAAAGCAACTCAACGATGGCATTTATATACATCAAAGTAAATATTGTAGAGAGCTTCTCAAACGTTTTGGCATGGACTCGTGTAAATCCGCTTCTACTCCAATGAGCGTTGCATGCTACCTAGATCAAGATGAGGCTGGAAAAGCGGTAGAGGTAACAAAATATCGTGGAATTATTGGTAGTTTGTTATACTTAACTGCATCTAGGCCTGATATCATGTTTAGTGTTTGAATGTGTGCACGTTTTAAAGCTAAACCGAAAGAGTCGCATCTAACTGCTGTCAAAAGAATCATAATACTTAAAAGGTACAACCAATACCGGTTTCTGGTACCCTAGGGATGCTTTTTTAAAACTTATAGGTTATTCGGACTCTGACTTTGCCGGTTGTAAAGTTGAGCGAAAAAGTACAAGTGGAACTTGTCATTTAATTGGTAGTTCGCTTGTATCGTGGTTTTCTAAAAAGCAAAATTGTGTTGCTTTATCGACCGCGGAGGCCGAATATATAGCGGCCGGTAGTTGTTGTGCTCAAATCCTTTGGATGAAGCAACAATTATCGGATTTTGGTTTAAATTTGACAAAAATCCCTATAAAGTGTGATAACACTTCGGCAATCAATTTGACTAAAAACCCGGTATTGCACTCAAGGACAAAGCACATTGAAATTAGGCATCATTTTTTGAGAGATCATGTTCAAAAAGGTGATTGTATTATTGAGTTTGTTCAAACTTCGGATCAATTAGCTGATATCTTTACAAAACCTTTACCAAGGGATACATTTTATAAAATTAGAAGAGAACTTGGTATTTTTGATGAATCAACTATTAGCTAATTGTATTTGATGCTTTTAGAAATCACCTTCAAGCCTATTTCAATATGATTTGTATTTTGAGTTGTTGTATTTTGATAAAGTGTTTCATAAATCTTTTGGTATGTAGTTGTGTGTGTATGTTTTTCTATGATATGATTACTTGCTTTATTTGAATGTGTGTTAATTGCTAAATGCTAAGTGTTTCTATGTGTTTGTGTGCATGAAAATGATTTTGCATGAAAATTTGAAATTTTAAGTTTTTCAACAGTTTACTCGATTAACAGATGTTTTCACTCGAGTAATTTTTAAATCTCTTTCGGCTTACTCGATTAATTGCATCTTTCACTCGATTAATTTTTAAATCACTTTCGGCTTACTCGATTAACTGATACTGTCACTCGAGTAAAATATTTTCATCTTTCGGCTTACTCGATTAAACTTGATTTCACTCGATTAAGGAACGAAATACTCGAGTAACGTATCATTTCACTCGAGTAACGCGCGTCAGTATAAAACCTGAACTGCTGCATTTTGCATCATTTTTCCGAATTCTTCTCTCTCTTCATACGAGTTTCTCTCTTCTTCTCTCTAAAGTTCATCATCAATCCGTCCCAAATGGCCTAAAATCATCCATTATAAACAAAATCCTTCCACATATCAACCTTATAACACCATTTCTTCATCAAACATTCATCAATTTCACCCAAATCCTCACAAATCCGAAAATCCCCAAAGTCACAAACCCTAACCCTAAAACCCCATATTCCGAATTTCATCACAACAATTCCGCAATTATGTCTTCTTCCTCACACCAACCTCTAAGAAAGAAATCTAAACAAGCTACTGGACGCAATAATCCTTGGTTTTCTCAAGCGGAAAGGGATTCACGTGGTCCAAAATTCGACCGTCGCACGTTTGGCATAACACGGTATGTGAAGTTTGATTGGTTGCGTAAGGAACAATTTCATTTTGTTGATGACTTAAAATTTCAGAATGTTAAGAGGTTTTTGGAGTTTAATACTCATTACTATCCTAGGCTAGTCAAACAATTTTATCAAAATTTCACTAAGTTGGATGGTGAGTATCAGACTATGGTTAGAGGAGTTCATTTTGTGATCAAACCTGCTGATTTGACTTTGATGTTTGGGTTAGAGGATAAAGGAACATATATTGGTGATGATGAGTGTGATGATTTAGCTGTGGATACTAGTAAGATTTATACTGATCTTTTGCGTCCTGGTGAAAGTTGGGATGGTAAAGCAACTAAAAATGTCTCACCTTTACATGCTGAGGATAGGATGCTTATGTACATTGTGACTTATTGTCTTGTTCCAAAGTGTAATCAAAATTATGCACAACTTCAAGATGATGATCTGAAATTGTTTCATGGAATTAAAAAGAGATATGAAATCAATTGGAACAAAACTTTTCTTGCTAGAATGCATGCTGCAGCTGAATCTCCTCCTACTCAGTATTTACCATATCCTATGCATGTGACTAAGATTATGAGGTATTATAGAGTTCCATTTGCTGATGATGAATCATATGAACGTGAAGTGAAAAACAATTGGTGTATCAATGATTCTCATATTAGCTACATGAAGATTGCTTGGCATAAGCCTACGCGTTCTTGGTTGTGGAAAACGCAAATCAAAGCTTTGGAGCAAGGTGCTCAAGCTTCTGGTTCTTCACGTGGTGATCGGGCTGGTCCTTCTGCTCCTACTACTTCTGCTCATCCTCCTTCTACTGATCATATGGAAACGGATCGTATTGAGGCTTATATTGACTTAGAAAATTTGGACACTCCGTTTGATTCTCAAGCTGCACATGAGTCTTTGGTTCAGCACATAAATGAACAATTTGCAGCTATGAAGATGTGTCAAGATGTGAAGAATATTGCTATGGAGCAACGTCTGATGGATCATATTTCTGGACTCTTTTCCCATCACTTTCCACCTCCACCTCACCCTTAGTTCATGTGGTTGATGTTGTTCTTTGGACATTTTATTTTCTTTTATATGCATTTCACTGACTATTTTATGGTTATATTTTCTATGTTATGTTTCAGACTATGTTTATGTATTTGCTGTTCATGGTTGATGACTATGTTGGATACATTGTGGTACTTTGTTTTGGGGTGCTTTGTTTTGGATTGTTATATTTAAATTATGACACTATTCTGGATTGTTATATGGTTAGAGACTATACTCTGATTTTGGATTTTATTCATTACGTCTTAACTATATTTTCATTCTTTATCATAGTTACTACACTAACCTTCCACTTTTGGCAAAGGATTTTTCTCAACATTTTTTTTAATGATGCCAAAAGGGGGAGAATATTTTGTTGATGTTGTTCTTGTAGGTTAAGTTTTATTTTATTTTTCCTAAGTGTCTAACATTTAGGGGGAGTATTTTAAAACTTAGTGCTTAATTGCAAAGGAGGTTTGTCATCATCAAAAAGGGGGAGTTTGTAAGTTTCTATGTTTTGATGCTAACAACCTTTCTCCAAGCAACAACATTATCAACAAGGAAGCTATCTCATGAAGAATAGAATTAGGATTTAGTTTGATTCTAATGCAATGTAATATTTAATTTTATGCAATGCATATCATGAGAGTGGGTAGCTTTAGGTGATCTTAATGAAGCTTATAATAATGTTTGATTAAGAGTGAAGAAAACTTAATCTTGATTATAATAGCTCATATTAAAGTTATTGTGAAAATCCATTTGAAAAACTTTGTTTTTAGTCCATATCTGATCAGGTCACTCGAGTAATGAGTTTGCCTTTACTCGAGTAATGTGTGTTGTTATGGGTTAATCGAGTAATGAGTTATTCGTCACTCGAGTAACGTATTTCAACATGTGTTAATCGAGTAGTGTATTACACTTCACTCGAGTAACTTGAACAGTGGCAGAAAAATTATAAAAGGACTTCATTTTTACATGAACAAGGTGACACACTCTTTTACAATTTTCTATTGAGCAATACACTTTCATTTTTCAAGAGCTATTACACACTTCCTTTGAGAAATCAAGATTCAACAAATTTCTTCTATTCTTCACTCAAGATTAATCATTGTTCTAAGTTTTCTTTGAGATCAATATTTTTTTTGGTTCTTAATTGTGTTGAAGCTTTGCAACAAGAGGTTGCACATTTCAAGAGTTCAACAAAGGTGAAGAATTTCACAAGCAAGTCTTTGAAGATTTATCAAAGCAAGATTGAAAAGGATTTGGTTGGAAGCATCTTCAACAAATCAACAAGAGAAGACGGAAATTCAATTGGGTTAGAATTTCAAAGTGTTTGGTACACAGTTTGAAGAAGGGTTAAGATAGGATAACTTTGTGAGAAAGTTGCATCTTAAACATTGTAATTCTAACAATTGAATTTGTCTAGTAGAAACTCTTTATCATTTTGATAAAGGGGACTGGATGTAGCTTTCAAGTGGGTGAAAGTGAACCAGGATAAAATCATTGTCTTCATTGTTTCTTTTCTTGTTTGCATTAATTCAAGAACAATTGAATTTTAGGTTAGAATTGGGGTTTTTCAATTCATTATCAATTGACCTAAAACTGGTTGGTAAATTTACTTGCAATTGTTCATAGATTCATACATAGTTTGTTGAATCATCATAGTATTGCGATTCTAAAATAATTCTCATCAAAACTCTTTTACTATTCGATTTTTACCTAGATTACTCGAGTGAATTGTGGATTACTCGATTAATCTGAAAGCTGTTTTGAACTTTACTCGAGTGAGACTTCTGATACTCGAGTGAAATAAAATTTGCTTGCGTAATACTCGATTAAAAGGTATTTTACTCGAGTAACCTGACTTGTTTTTGAAAGAAAATTTATTTTCTTAAAATCATTCTCTACGGTGATCGAAATATCTGTACTAAGGCTCCAATATTCTATTCACCCCCCCTCTAGACTATATTGAGCTGCTTGTTGGTTTCCAACAGTTTCACCGTCCTTGCCCTCCCCTCCTGCAATCTCCACCTGAGTATCCGCAGATACCCATAGTATCTTCCTCTCCACTACTTCGATACGATACTCATACCTCACCGCGTTTATGAATGTCTTTTAAATCTTTTATAGTTTTAGCTATTTAATTAACGGCTGAATCCTAACAGTCGGCTCGTCCTTGGTGCATCCCTTCAACGAAGCCCGACCACTAAACGTAAATCCGTTCCCCCTAAAATCACAATGGCCTCAAGCCACACATCAATCTCATCTCAATATCAACATTCTCGTCAGCTCATGCTCAGCATAATTCTCTTCAACTTCCCCAAGATCCATTCCCTCTTCTTTCTCAAAAACTCTTTTCGCAAAACCTTTTCAAAAGATGACTTCATAAAATCCTTTTAGAAAAAACATTATTTCATACTTCCTCCAAAATATCTTTTCACAATTCTTTTCAAAAGTTTGTTTTCAAAAACTGTTTTCAAAAATCATATTTTTGGGTGAGTGTTAGTGGAGGAGCAAGCTCAACTCAACACTAAGCTTCTTCCCAAAAACATGCATGAGGGATCACATCTTTACTCCACCACTTCTCACTTCCATAATCACGTTCTCTTTCAACTCTTTATCTTTTTCCTTCGCTCATAACATCTTTCTCATTCGTTTCTTATAACTTCCTCATCAATCTTAATGCACCGACTATTTCTTTCTCAATTCCTTCTCATATCTCTTATTCGCACCTCTTTTCTCTTTCAATCTCATTTCCTCATTATTATTTCAGGTCTCAGGGTAAAATCAGACATCTTTTAACAACTTGATTACTTCACATACTAAACTAACCAACAGCTCATGCATAGTCAATATCATATCATTCAACAAACATATTCACTATAGACAACACTTCGGTCTCAGCGACTTGTAGGGATAGCCCACACTTAACAACAGACAAACAAACAAACACTCGTTATCCCTCTTCCTCGCCTTAACGAGACCGGGTCCAACCTTTGAGATGATTGGACGCCTTAATATGTTGCCTAATACCACGGCGTCTTAAGGGGAGCTTCTCTCTCACCTGGATGACGACGCATCCGAAAGCTTTCCAAGACTTCCCGTTGCTAGCTTTTCGTCGTTCCTTTCGCGTCCGACACCCGAACTAGACATTTTTCCCGTGCGTTAGAACGTTTTCGATAAATACGTTAAAACAATTCCTTTCTCAGAAACTTATTACTAATGTTTGAAGATTTCAAATCCAAATCAAATAAAAAGGTTTTCAAGAAAACTTTAAAACAATTTCTAAAATAATCTTTTTATTAAAACGAATTCATTCTTCTTAGTTTAAAACATCCTGGTTAAAGAAAATCAGTGTTTTTATACTTTAAAACAAAATACCAAAAATCCTTAAAAAAATAAGATTTCAAAACCATACTTTGAAAACCTTTTAAGACACAAGATCAAAGGAGATAAAACTTCCAAATTAAATTGAATTATTTTAAATCACATTTTTAAATAAAACAATTTCAGTTTCTTTTAAAATACAAGCATAGATTTTTCACAAATGCAGTTCACAAACAGTAAAACAAATTCAGTTCATCACAACAGCAGCACACACGATTTTCTAAGCACACATACAAACTCACATAAGGTAAACCACACTGCATTCATTCAAAACCAATTAATTAGATTTTAATCTTAACAAATTAACTAGGTTATATTTAAGAAAATGATTTAAAATTAGTTTCTTAATTATCCTAACAAAACCGAATCATGCATACATGTTTTTGCAAGGGTTTAATGCACGACTAAAAACATGAAATTATGAAATCATTTTCTCTCTTTTGTCCTAGAAACCGTGAGCATCAAAAGAAAATTCAACAATTTTAATTCATTTCAAGACTTTAAATTAAAGCAATAATTTAAATCATAAATCATTCTAAAGATTCTCATGCATTTTCTTCTTAAAAACTTAGTCATAGCATGCAAACACTTTTAAACTCTTATTTTCAATTAGTCTCATTATGCATGTACCCTATATGAGAAACAAACCTAGTTGCCTACTCCTCCTAGAATGGCCGAATATCATCTTGTGAAATGAACATAGTTTTCATTCATTTTTCAACATTCATGAGTCACAAAGGTCAAAGCAATCAGTTGAGAGTTCAAGACTATTTTTCAAAGCAACACACCATCTCACGTACACAAACAAATTCAAGTTCATAATTCTCTCAAAACAAAGACAAAGGCTAAATGAAAATATCATGCGTGAACTTTTTATAAAATAAAAGTATGGATTCCATTGTTTATGGACATGGCCGAAGGGTCCTTAAAGAAATAAAATATGCACACAATCAAACACTTACTTAAATCATGTTGGTCTTTGAAAAATCATTTCAAAACTTGTTACTTTAATTATTTTCTCAAAAACCAAAACACATACAAAAAGGAAAGCATGATTTTTCATTAAGATTTAACATGCATGTATTTAAATTTACTAGATCCAACATGCATCAACTTTTACAAGAAAGAAGGCATGGATCTTAAATGATCAAACATGGCCTTTCACAAAATAAGACATGCAACGCATCACTCAAACAATATCACACAAAGTAAATGAAAATTATTTAAGAAAAATTTGTTCCCAAAACCGAATGGGACATGAAAATTGTTTTCAAGCTTTTAATAAAAAATTTAGACTTTTATATACTTGAAATCTATAGATCCATCAATAAATCATGTATGCAAGATAAAATGAAATCAACTTGATCCTCATAAAGGCAAAATCGTGAAAGAGAAAATGTACAACTTAAAGATCAAAGCTTCTCAATCACAAATATACATACAAAAAACATGTGAGCCATTTAATTTTACTAGATCATGATTTAGAACAAGAAAAACATACACGCAAGAAAGATCTAGGTTAGGCTTCACAAAATCTTAAACAAAATTCTAGATCTTTAGGTTGGAGTTAGAAAATAATTAGATCTAATCAAAGAAAACATAAACCGAACCATAATCACAAAGTCACCAATATTACAAATAAGGTTTAGTCCATGAAAGTTCAAGATCAAGAAAGAATAACATACAAATTCATTTTACAAATCATAAGAATGATCATGCAAGAAGGAGATGAAAGGGATCTACAACTAAAAAGAAAAACTAGACTATTACATTCTTCCTCTTGATCTTCGGATTTCCTAGCAAAAGGGTTGGTCTCTTGGCTTCC
Organism: Crotalaria pallida; assembly: GCA_037953625.1. Taxonomy (NCBI): domain Eukaryota; kingdom Viridiplantae; phylum Streptophyta; class Magnoliopsida; order Fabales; family Fabaceae; genus Crotalaria; species Crotalaria pallida. Next base: position 99,150,170 of record CM075655.1, read on the forward strand.
AACACTTGGATCTTCGAAGTAAAGACTTGATCAAGTTTTGGGTTTCCCCCCTTCTTCTCCTAAGGCTCACGGCCACTTCCTTCTATTTCTCTATTTCTTTTCTTTTCTTTCTCTAAGAGTCTTATGAATCCCTTAGAGATGTGTTTGTGTTTGTGTTTGTGTAGAGAATGAGAAGTGAATGAGGTGAATGAACTAAGGCCAACTCTATATAAAATCAATTCAAAATTTCCTTCTTTAGCCTTGAGAAGAAATTCGGCCTTGTGTGCTTGGGAAGGGTAGATTTGGACTTCCAAAAGTTTGCATGGGTGGAAGTTATCAAAACCAAAGGGGACAAGGTAGGCTAGGTCAAGACTTTAGGGTTGCTTTAGACTTAAGTACTAGTTAGGAATTATTTAGGGTTTGGCCACAATTCCAACTTAGTTTGGTTCTAGTTTAGTTGAATAGGTAACTTAGTTTCTACTTGGTTTCCACTTTCTTATCCTTTAAGCTTCTAGAATTTTAGTCCTAGCTTATGCATACTACACACACACACGTGTTAACACATATAGCACACACACACCCACTTACATGCATACACTAATGGTGGCACCTTCATGCACACACAACACACACACCTATACCGTAGCACACACACACCTATGCACATATTTCACATTTTATTTTCCATTATCATTTCTAATTCATGCAAGCATTCCTTTAATCATATTTTCTTATTCATTCCCATGCACCACATATCAAATACACATCACATATGCACATATATACATACAAACCGCATCACACATACACACATGCTCATCTTATGTTTTTATTTACTTAAAATCACTATTTTACATAATAATGTAATTAAGTCACACCCCTCATTCACACAATTAAATTCACGTAACACACAGCACACACATATTAAATCAAACACTCATCACGTAAAAATTCCAAGCCAAATTATTAAATTCATTTTCTTCAAGATACAACTCAAAATTCGTGTTTTACAGTTCTGAAAATAACTTTTTATAAAATAACCCAGAAAATTCCAAAAATTCTGTTTTCAAAATCTACGTTTCGCCACGATCAATTTGATATAAAATTTGTAAAAATCCGAATTACGGTTCAAAAGATACAAATTTTCAAAGATAACACTCCCAAAAGAAAATCATTTTCAAAAATCATCTTTTCTTAAAATCACCATTCAGCAAAATATTTTTATTGCAACAAAATCATTCACTTTTCATTTACAAAAACGTTTTGTTTATCAAAATCCATAAAATACTTTCTGAAAATTCCTTATATAACCGAATTCCAGGGTTTATTTTAACAAATTCCATTCACGCACGTAGGGGAAAAATGCGGGGTTTACTACACTAACCTTCCACCGACTAATTAAGTCCTCGAGAAATGCCGCATAGAATCTGCCAAATCCGGGGACGCGTAACTTCTTAAAGAAATTTCTTCCTCCTCTAACCGCATCAATCGTCGCATCTTCGAACACATACCATCTATTCGCCGCCTTTTCAAATGAATCGGACGGATTACTTGCAAAAGTAGTCCCTTAGGGTATTTTCAATCAACAAACATGATGGGTTCCAAACAATATGGTTCCACTGGTAGCAAGAGAATGGGGGTTCAAAGGTATCAAAACAGTGTGCAAAAACAACAGGGTCACGGACAATTGGGGTCAAGACGCTACCACGCTCAGGGTTAAACTCTTATCATCAATTCAAGCCTAGACGATTTATTCCTCAAAACTTCACATCTTCAACTACTCCCCAACTTAGATGACACATACCTCTATATATCGCGTTTAGGATTACCAACTTAGCTTCTAAACACTCCTATCCTTCACCACTCCTTGATCCATTCCTACAAAGTTTCCCAGCACCTAACTTCGTTCTATCCTCTAATTGTCGTACTTCTCACCACATACTTTTCTTAATCAAACTCCTATAGTTACCATTAAATCTTCCCTTCACTCTAATCAACCACTAAAACTCAAGAAACATGTATTATCTCACTCCTTATCTCCAACGCGGGATCATATAACTTAAACACTCTAAACCTCTTTCTATTTTCTACAGTTCCCCTCCTGTTCTAAACTATCAAAATTTCCTCAACTCCAAGACCTATTATCCATTATCACATTCAATCCCAACTTGTTACTTAATCTTGAGTCAATCGCTTAAAGATTTCATCACCTTATCACTTCGACTCTACCATATCATCACTTATCCACCTATATCTATCCATTTTACGACCCAAATCCAGACACTTACGACTCTAAATCTTGAACATCACCTTAATTTCCTCCTCATCTTATCACCATCTAAACCATCATGTTGATTAATTTGTCATCAAAATTCTTAGTCTTAACCACTTTTCATGACTCACCACTCATTTAAGACTCGTACTTCCTTCATTCCTACTAACTCATCTTCATTCTCCTTAATCCTTACATCCTCTACCCAATCTACACTCCATCACTTACTCCCCGGTTTAAGAATATCTACTCGACTGGATACAAGGGTCAGGGTTCAAAACTCTTTATCAAGGCTTCAGGAAGGAACAAATGTCTGGTCAAAAGGAATTTTAGGTTTATCAAAAATAAAAGTTTCATCAAAATCATGGTCAGGAGTTTCAGAAAAAGGTTCTTTCAAATGCCATGCCAAAGCAATTTGGCAATGCATAGGGTTTACACAAGAAAGACTTCAACAATAAAAGTTAGGTTCTAGTCACAAGACAAGATCTCATAGTTTAGGGTCATCACACACAAAAGGGGTTCGCATCAAAGAAGGGTCCACAAAAGAAGATTCGAATCACGCATCAACAGCTCATAGCGTCACTGATATCTGCTTCAAGTCTTGCTGTAGACGAATCTAACATGCTCCATGAGAACATTCACGCACTCTTAACGTTCCTACTCTCGTCTATCACAATCCTAATACTAACTCACACACAAAGACGTACAACAGAGTATGCAAGTCCATGTGTAAGGTTACTTAGTTCAACCTTTGCTCTGATACCATTCTGTAACACCCCGATTCGGCAACTTGAAAACTTCCGTTAAATATAGTGAAAATTAGGGCCTTTTTTTTTTAAGTGTTACACAAGATGAGAACATTTAGGTTTCCAAAACATAATTACATTTAAAACATCATGTTCTCATATTGTGCAAACCCCTTTCAAGTTCCAAACCGAGGTGTCACGAGACACCGCACTTTGAAACCCGTTTTCACAACATCATTTAAAACCTAGCCCGTTTACTTATTTCAAAACCTCATTGTTAAAGAAAACTTTAGCCGGGGTACAGTATGGTAAAGAGAAGGTAACTAAGGACTTACACCGGCATACATTCCGCCAGGGAATTCCTAGCTTCTAGTCAGACCTTCTAACACCCGTCATCTCACTCCGGCCTTGATAGATTCCACTCATGGTTCGCTAGTAGAGTTGTCCTCATTCGTGCCCCAGGGTTTCTCCACCGAGTCGTCTCCTTTTAACGCAGATGTGCCTACCTCCCGAACAAGCTGGATCTGGAACCTCAATCTCTTCGCATCTAGCAGTCGTGCAAATTTTCCAGAGAAAGGGCACAAGTACAGAAGAAGCGGAGAACAGAAGAAGAGGAGAGAGTAAGCTACCCAGACAGTTATGTCGACTATGTGGAATTACAATAGGCAAATACTAAGGAAAGACAATATACAACACACAGACAATAACAACATCATAACGTTAAGCACAAACGTATACTTAGCTTTCATAATCACTTTCTTACAATCTTTCTTATACACTTTCACCACTCATATCCCTTCTTTCTTTCATCGTACTTTTCCGAACTCATCACGCATTCCGAGAATCCTTTCTTATACATGACTTACAAATCATTTCCAATACTTGATATTTTATTATACATTTCTTTGAAACATCTTTGTTCTTTAAGTTTTAACGTATCGGTTCGCTTCAATGATGGGGGGAACATCATCATTGAAGGAGTCACACACGTCTACATCTCCTCGGTCATCCACCCAACCTAATCGGAAGCAAACAGGATAATTTTAAAAAAATAGTATATATTACCTCTGTCCCTAATTATAAGGCCCTCTTGGGAGATTTCACGTCCATTAAGAAAGTGGAATAATTTAGTTTTTTATATTGGAAATGTGAACTTTTGATATGTATTTTCAAAATTACCCCTATTAATATTATTGAGAATCTAAAAAGTGTTAAATAAATAGGGGTGTTTGTGGAAAAAAATAATTAATGCTCATTAAAAATTGGTAAAGGGCCTAATAAATAAGGATAAAATAAAAGTTTTAAGAGAGTCGATCTTATAATTAGGGACGAAGGGAGTATAAAATGGTCTCATATATAAACAAAATCTAACTAATCATGCACAAATAAATATTAACAATCCAAAAATATCCTTTAGGACTCCATTATTCCAAGGAAATAATTAATAGACGCACGTAAGTTGGTTTCCAAGACAAGGCACAACAAACGAAACGTGGAGTATTGGTACCAAGGCAAGGCACAGTAAAGGAAATATTGGTATCATGTAGCTAGAGTCGTTCCTAATATTTTCAAGACCTTAAGCAAAATTAAAAACAGGGATCCCATCTTATAAAAAATAATTGTTTTTCTTATATCTGAGATACGAGGATTACTGGCTATTGTTAATAATCACTCAAATTGAATATTGTTTCTCTAAATGCTCGGAAGCCCCATTATCTTCCTTTCTTAAAAGAAAAAAGGGATGAAAATGGAAACGACTAGCGGTTCTATTTGAATTGTTGTTTCGGTTTCTCTATTCTATACATAACATAAGAGAATATAAATGATGAAATTGTGTTGGAAAACTAAATAATTATTTTTTAATTCATTTAAGTGTATTAATTTTCAAGAAACATTTTTTTTTTAAATGTTTAATTAACCTATGCAGTAGTAAAGGGTGGCCCAATGGATCCGACCATTACGAGGGCGCAGATTTTTTTGTATTTTCCATGACTTGAACATGAGACAACCCAATTTCAAAGCTGCAATATAATAACCAACGGAGTTTGGTTCAGTTGGTGTAAGACCCTAACTGAAATTTTGAGAATGTGACACGGATGTTAGTAACCTCGTGTTCGATTCCCACTAAAAACATCCCGCTGGGAGAGTCAGCCATGCAGCTCGTTCCGGATTAGTCTCAAGGGCTCCTTGATATTAAGGGTACTCTATGGGATACGGACAAAAAAAAAAGTTGCAATATAGTATTAATTGTGTTTTTTTCTATCATAGTAAGCAACAAAAAACATACTTTTCTTCATCATTTATAATATAAACAAAATTAACTAATTTTATTAAATTTTGTTTTATTACCAATGTCACTTTCCTAAAACAACTCTAGAAAATTGTTATCTTATTTAATTTTGTTTCATTCTCATTTCTACTTTCCTAAAATACATCTATTTTTTTTTATAATTTTGAGAAAATTAAATACGATCAACTAACCTCCTTAATAAGTGTAAAAGTAGTTAGATTTGCTTATAATTTGAGCCGTAGGAAGTATTTTTTCTTTCTACTAAATCATTAATTTTTTCCATTATTTAAGTAAAGTAAGACATACTCCTTCCGTCCCTGAATATAGGAACCCTTTGAAAGATTTCACCTCCATTAAGAAAGTGAAATAATTTAGTTAATTATATTGGAAATGTGAACTTTTGATATGTATTTTTAAAATTATCCCTATTAATATTATAGAGAATCTAAAAAGTGGTAAATTAATAGAGGTGTTATTGGAAAAAAGTAATTAATGATCATTGAAAATTGGTAAAAGTTCTTATAAATAAAGGCAAAATAAAAGTATCAAAATAATCTTATATTTAAGGACAAAGAGACCATTTAATAAAAGTAAGTATGAAAAATATAGTTTATTACCCTCTTAAAATACTCAGAGCATCTCTACCCATAAATTGAAATTTCGTTCCTCAATTACCTCTCACATTATTATATTATTCTTTGCATTTTTCTTTATCTTATGAACCTCTATCATTTTTTTACTTTACCCATGAACCTACTTTTTACGTTCATAAATGGGTCCCATTACATATCTCACGTGAGGAGAGAATATTAGAAGTGTAATATTCTCTCCTCACCATATTTTTTTTTTATTTTTAAAGGTGTGATAAAGTTATGAACCTTTTTTATTTAGTACATGATGCTCTAGTAAAGAATAAACGAACGTGTGCTCTAGAAGTCACTAACGTGATGAACCGTTGATAACCCCATGAACTTGCTCAACTTGAGATTTTCTATGTGAAGCACAGTACCAACACATTCGAGTGTTTCAATTATCTCATCTTAATATTTTGAAAGTTGAAACAGATGAAACGACTTTTCTTGAAGATAGAGAAAACCGACCGTCACAAAAGCATGCGCGCATACACTCTTCTTTAATGTAAACTTGATGAGGTAGTTGGCCTTACAGTCTTTAAGGTTTCATCCTCATCAATATCACTCATATCATTTGCGTATAAAACCGCATGGGTAAGCTTAGCAAAGTCCAGTAGTCACCTCTTTTTTCTGAAACATGGAGGCTTACAATGATGATGAATCTCATGCTTCAGCTGTCCATTTTTCTAATCACACTCATAGCCATATTCATTATCATTACTCTGTCACTGTTACTGCTGCTTCTGCTGCTCTGATTAACAAGCCAACTTTTCGGGTCTATACCAAGGCCAATCCTGGTTTCTGTCTTACCATCCGTGATGGTAACCTCGTTGTTGCTAAATCGGACCCCAACAACAAGGACCAGGTAAATGTATTATTGATAGTTTAGTTTTTAGGAAAACAAAGGGGGAGGCTCCGGATCCGGTGATGTTAACGGGTAACATGTTAATAGATAACATGCACCGGTGCATGTGAATTTTTATTTTGTTTTTTAAATTTTTTTAATACAGATTTATTCAGAATAGTTTTTAATACAAGTTCGTATACAGATTTATTAGAATATGTAAATTTTGAATACAGTTTTACTCAGTACAGTTTTTTAAGAACACAGACTTAAAAAAAAATAAATCCAAATTATAAAAATCACTTCATATAGAATATTTTTTAATTGATTAAATTTTTAAAAAATAAATAAAAAAACCCCAAAAGAAAGGCATGCACCATGTTATCTATTAACATGCACCTGAGCCTCCCCGAAAACAAACATACATGCTTCCTTTATTAATTCCCTGTTTCCTCTGATGTTCACGGAACTACCCTTTGAAAGAAATGGTTAGGCACCATATAAATTTGACATATAATATACTTCCTACGGAAACAACCTTGAAAATTTGTGGCTTACTGTTTCTCTCTTATGGAGTGTAAAGAATTTCAAATGAAATAGTGTTAAACTGAACTATATCTAAATTATTGTCATCATATTTAGAAGACCAAAATTAATATGATCCCTGTTATCCTTTTCTTTTGGATAAATTTTTTAAATCTTATCTGTAGAATTTTATTCTAATTTTTTATTTTCTTCTTAACCAAATTAATTTATTTTTTTTATTTCTTATATAACAGGGAAACTTTTTATTTATTTATTGAAAATTTGTAATATTATTAAATTTATCAATTTAATTTTTTGAATTTTATTCCCTCGGTCCCTTATTGTAGTATCATTTTGAGTTAAAAAATTTGGTCCTAAATAAGAGTTTTTTTAATTAAAATTACCTGTGACATTTTTCATATTATTTTAAGTTTTTGTTAGAAGTTACAATATATCAATTTTGGTATAAAATTTATCAATCTTGGTGGATTTGGAGATAGTCAAAGATGTCCTATAACAAGGGATGAAAGGAGATTTTTATGACATGTTTAATCTTAAGTTTCAAAGGATTCGAAAAGTGGTTATGTTCATGGTTTTTGAAACCAACAAAATCTTGAAGAACTCTTGTTGGCAAATATTAATGACGTTTCCAAAATTGAGAACGTCCTTTTGTCGACTGCTAAATATCTTAACATTGCCATCTTTATTGTGGTTTTATCCTGTATATATCAGAAACTGTTTTAATTTGGTGGATCTAAAGAGAAAAAAATTTAAAGTTGGCTATAATTGTACTTCACATTTCTCATATTTATGCATCTTATGTCATTTGTTAATGATTATCACGTGGATCTGAATTTCTGGTTATATTTGTTAAGACTTTGAAGGTTTTTCAGACACTTTGTTTCTTAACAACTTCCTATTTCACATTTTATTCTTATAGATCCTTGTATTTGTTTGTATTAAACTTTGTTCGAGTAAGGTATTAGATAAGTAATCACACTATAATTGTTTATGTCAGTAGTGCAAGACAACAAAGTGATGTTAAAGAATTACACCAATCACCTCTTAATTTCATATCGTGATCTATTGAGTATTTTAGTTTTACTTTTAATATTGTTGTTGTTAATTTGCTTTACTTAGCTTGCGTGTAATTGTTTTTATGTTTATTGCAGTACTGGTATAGAGTTGACGACTATAACTCCTTGGTGAAGGACAAAGATGGGTCCCCAGCCTTTTCTTTGGTAAACAAGGTCACGGGTTTGGCCATTAAGCATTCCACCGGAGTTAATCATCCTGTGAGATCCCTTTCTAAAATTTGGAGTCATCCTTGGTTTAATTGTGAAATATTTATTTTTTTTGGAATATTTTGTAATGCTACAAATGTGTATTTATTTACTTGAATGTAATTGATGAATTAATATTTTGTGATTACTCTATTATGACTTAAGATTATAAATGCAGAAGTGTTATTCCTTGGTTGTTTTAAGTTGCATTATTTTTTTGCTACATGTAACAAAAGTGCCATTTGTATAGGTGCACTATTGTTTCTTTAAGTTCAATGGTTATTTCATTTGTTTATGCCAACTTTTTTATAAGTAAGAGTGTAATCTTTACATTATGTTATTTCTGTTTTGAACGTTCCATTTTTTCTTCTTCGTAACTTTTTTGTACTGTAGAAAACCGGGTAGTTGTGTCTTTTATTATTTCCGTTTTATGTTTTCAAACTGATCTGAGACCATGATCCTTGCAAAATTGTGCTGTAGGTTCGGTTGGTACCCTATCGTCCTCTTAGTTTAGACCAATCTATTTTGTGGACAGAAAGCATGCGGTGCTTTGATGGCTTTAAAGCTTTTCGTTTGGTTAATAATACTAATATTAATTTGGATATCTTTGGACATGGTAAAGTGGAGGATGGCACTGCCATTATAATGTCTCGCTGGAAGGATTGTGACAGGCAGAAGTGGGCTTTCTGCGCGGCTGAATGAAGATATTATTAAAACCTTACTTAGTGCTATGTTAATTTTTCTTGCTATTATATATTTTTTTATTTACTCTATTTTAGATTTTATTATTAAGAATTTTGTTTGGCTCCTAATGACTGTTGACGTTTGGTACATGAGATTTCATCCTATATTCACTTTACATTTTTAAATTATACGATTAATCGTTTATATTTAATTTTTGATATTACTTAATGTTATCTATATTAATCTTTGTTAGAAAATACACCCTCGGTCTTTAAATATTAGACTCTTTTGACATTTTTATTTTGTCCCTATCTATATGATTTTATATCAATTTTCAATGATTATTAATTATTCCTTCTGGTCTTATTTATAAGACCCTTTTGGGGTTTTTCACTTCCACCAAGGAGAGTGGATAAATTGATTAGTGTCATTGAAAATGTGAAAATTTGATATACTTTTTTCATAACTACCCCTATAATTATTATTGGAACTCTAAAAAGTGTTGACTTTATAGGGCTGTTAGTGGAAAGAAGTAATTAAATGGTATTGAAAATTGAAAAGGGGTCTTATAAATATGACCAAAATAAAAACCTCAAAAGAGTCTTATAAATAGGACCGGAGGAAGTATATTTTTTACAAACACTTATATTTATGTAACACTTTTTAGATTTATAATACTTTTATTGTGTTAATTTTGAAAATATATATGAAAAAAATCATCTTTCCAATACAATTAGCTAAATTAATTAACTTTTTTAATTGAGGTAAAATCTTTCAATTGAGTATTACATTTACCGATGGAGGGTCATTTATATCCATGAAAGATAATCCTACATTTACTGTAATGCTTCTAAAATGATGTTAATTTATACAGTATTCACAATCAATCAAGGTACATTTTCAACTTTTTTATTTATCGCCTCAATTCTTTGTAATGGTGAATAGAGCGAAAACAAAAGAACTATTAATTTTTAGTAATTGGGTTATACACCCTTTGTTTTTTTTAAAATATATTTTTCTTATTTTAAACAAAAAACTCTTTTATTAAATATATCGAATACCTTATGTTTTTTTCATCTTTACTCCATCCGGCTCAAATTATAAGCAAATTTAACTAAACTTACGTTTATTAAGGAGGTTAGTTGATTATATTTAATTTTCTTAAATTTATACAAAAATAAATTCCTACATAAATTAAGGAAGTTAGTAGTAAAAGAATAGAGGTATTTTAAGAAAATTGCATTGGTTAATTTTGCTTATATTTTAAATCAAGAGATGTATGTTTTTTTGTTGCTTATATTTCAAGCTGGAGAGATTACATTTTTTCTCGTCACTACTTACGAAAACCAATATCCTATTAGTGGAAACATGAAAAATATCATTTTTTTACATTCTTAAAATTACGGGTGTCAAAATTTTCTATAATCCATGACTCATCCGAATTCATTTTCCATCCATCCAATCCGTTCAAATAGAACAGATGAATTCAAATCCATTCATTAATTTAGGACATGGACGGATTTGAATAATTTCAAGTAGGATGTTATGAATTTTAATAGGCTGATGGATATTTTTTCATCCATCCATTAATCCTAATATAAATCCATCCAATCCATTTATTTGCCACACCTACTAAAAATCAATAAAAAAACAACCAGTGGAGGCTGACACAAGTGGAAGGGGCTTGTGTCCCTTAAGCATGTGGTCGCGGGTTCGAGTCTTTCCCGAGGCGCATGTGAATGGAGCAAGTCTTACTGGAAGCATCGCCCCCGAAAGGACCCGACCGTGATGCGAGGGATTAGTCACCCAGTTGCGCGGGTGGATACCCTGATTCATAAAAAAAAAATCAATAAAAAAACAAAAAAAAAACTTTTCCAAAAAATACCCTTAATTAGGAAAGGAGAGAGTAAGATCTTATTCAAACACTATGTGCATTACTAATTTCTCCCCTTAAAAATTCTGTTAATGAAATGCCGTAAATTGATCAATTAATGAACAATCGCGAGATTAATTTTAAAAAAATAATTGCAACCGTTGATGAACTCAATGTATATGTTCCTTATTTGACGTGCATTTTCTTTTGAATAGGGGTTTGATCCATGTGAACTTAGTTGACTATTCAGTTTTCTTTATGAAACACAATTCTGCTTTTCAATACTCCCTCCACCCCTGATTACAAACTTCTTTTGATATTTTTACGTCCACCAATATTGTTGAATTCTATATTACTCCTTCCGATCTTTTTTATAAGATCTTTTTAGGGTTTTTCACTCTCATAAAGGAAAGTGGATAAATTTGTTAGTGACATTGGAAATGTGAAAATTTGATATGCTTTTTCAAAACTACCCTTATAATTACCATTGGAACTCTAAAGAGTGTTGACTTTATAGGGATGTTAGTGGAAAGAAGTAACTAAATGTTATTGAAAATTGGAAAGAGGTCTTATAAATAGGACCAAATTAAAATTAAAATATCAAAAGGGTCTTATAAATAGGACCGGAGGGAGTAAAATTGATATGTTCTTCCAAAAATATCCCTCTACCAATTATTAGAACATAATAAATTTTTTCATTTTTTAATAATTAATTTAATTCCTACATACTCCAACATCTATATTTAATATAGTGAATCAATTTTCAAGTCATTTACAACATTAAACAAGCTCCATTAAGCAAACTCCATTTCATACTCTAATACAATTTTATTTATTTCTTCTCACAAAAACATAGACCACAATGATTAGATATAAGGGTAATTTTGGAAAAAATAACGAGAGTCTTATATTTAGGACCAAATTTTTTTACCCAATAGGGTCTTATAATTAGGGACGAGGGAGCATCTTGAAATTTTTTTATGGCTTATATAAGTTTTTAGACATTGAAAATTGGAGGTGTTTTGGTTTTGGTCCATATAATTTTTTTTTTACCTTGACTAATCCTTAATTATTTTGAAAGTTTGGTTTTGGTCTATGCCATAGGAAAAGTTCATTAACTGGTGATGTGGTTAACGAAACGCCATATTACCTTACACGTGTGCAAGTATTGCATACCACCGATAAGATGATGCAGATGATCTAGACTCGCAGGAGCAAAGAGGTCAAAGCTAAACCTAAATTTGTTTGTGGATTGGGCTTTGGCCCTTTAGCTGCTACGGGTCCGGATCATCACATTATTCTACCGATAATACACAATACTTGCATACGTGTATGCTGAGGTGACGTTTCATTAGTCACGTCAGCAATTAACATATTTTTTCTAACGGCAGTCGGCAGATACTAAACCAAATTTTCGAAACAACTAAGGATCAATAAATGTCAAAAAACCTTTGAAGGACCAAAATCAAAACACTAATAACTTTTAGGGACTAAAGACATAAATAAGCCCTTTTCGAATACCGGAAATACTATCTCCGATCTTTAATTTAAGATTATTTTGAGAAATTCACTGTCATAGAAAAATGCGTTAATTTTGTTAATGCAAGAGATTATTAACCCTTAAGTAATTATAATTGTAATTGTAGTAAAAACTCAATTATAATTGTAATTCATGGATATTCGTTTAGACCCATTCCAAGTTATCATGTTCGAATTGAAGTGGGCGTGGATTTTTAAATTTCATGTTGATTTTGATCCATGATCTCATAATTCTAGTGAAATCCTTTTTCTTTTTCTGCTCTCCATCCTTCCTTTTAGGTCGAACGAGGATAATCTATTCTTCACGCGAAGGCTTTGCCATCACGCACCTGCCTCATCATGGTGTTACGTTGTTATTGTAAGAACTTTATTAAATAATATATGTGATTATATGAAATTAAAACACTGATATTAAACTTATACTTACTTGTTGAAGACATGATTAGGACTATAGCATTAACGCCTCTTTAGAATCCTGAAAAGGAATGACAACAAGATCTTCCTCTGCCTGATCACTTACTCACAAACCTCAATAGTCATCAATGGGGCAGACTGTGAGTGGATACATTTGACAGTGTATTGTGTATATGTGATGGCAGAGGGGACCTAACCAATTTATACTAGTCATTAACCCTAGTCTCCACCCATCATGAACCAGAAAGGGTTAAGGCCCACACTTTATTTCCAACACTGATCATGTTTCAAATATTTAAACCCAAAATAGATCACTAAATAGTAGGGCATAAAAGCATATCCAAATAAATCATATTATTAACCCGTTTTTATTAAAACTAAATATTACAATTAATTGCAGCCTACATGAATTATTAAAATAATTCCAACAATCTCCCACTTGGGCAAAATTAATTGTACAAATTCAATTTGAATTTTTTTTTTAAAAAAAATTTGAAAACGACTCTCGAGTTAATGACTAATTCTAAGGATGTGGCCATCATCTTTAGAATATCATATGATCAAGATGCAATATTTGAATATGACTCCGTCCAATACAAAAGTCAAATAATATCGAATCATAGCGGTAGTTATATCCTTTATTGATACAGTACCTTCTATGGTTACAAACATCATCGACTCCGTCGACTAGTCATCAGTTGTGGAGTGTGGCAAGAAAATGATATGCCAATGTGATCTAAAAGCCAAACTATCATTTTCTTCGTCAGTCCTTAGTTTCTCTCAAATGCATAAAAGCCAAAGAAACTATGTGGTTTATCAAAACCACCTTGCCTCAGCTCCAATATGGTGTCGACTACCGGCAGAGTAGTCTCATCAACACCGAGCTATAAAATATTATTATGCCTCAGCTCCCAAATGGCATTGACCACCGGCATAGTGGTCCCAACGATGTCGAGCTACAAAGTATATATCATATGCCTCAGCTCTCATCTAGTGTCAACCACCGGCATAGTGGTCCCGACGACACCGAGCTACAAAACACCATTGTACCTCAAAAATCTTAAAGTGTCAACCACAAGTACAATGTTTCTTTCAACACGGAGTTACTAAAATCAAAGTTGATATATACAAATACGAAAATCAATATATTCCAACATATATATATATATATATATATATATATATATATGAGTCAACCAAAATACAAAATGGTCAAAATAATAATCCAACACGACACTATATTTTCAAACTCCCACTAACCAAATATATCATAAAAAATTTTAAATATCAAGTATAGCTTCAATTCAAAATGAATGTGTTCAAATATATATGACATCAAATATTTCACTTTCGTATGATCAACACCAATATGAATAATCACTGTTATCATAACAATATCAAGGTGTAGCAAAATAAAATTTTCAAAGTGAAATTATGTCATACTACTCTTAACCAAATAATGTGTAGCAACCCAACGAGAACAAAATAGGCATGTGAAACATGCTTTTAAACATCTGGTTAAAAGAACTCAAATTTACCATTTATCTTTATCAACAAACAAATATCATGAACACAACTTATATCACATTTGCAACATCACAAATTCTAGACCAATTGATATTTATTCAATATATCCAAAGCTTCAAAATTATGCATAATAATAAGCATATAATCTTAATGAAAATAATTTAATCACCATTATTGACATCCAACAATGACTAAAGTCATAATACTCCCACTGATGTCAAGATTTATCTAATCTTAAATTAACACCACTTATAGTCATCAACTCAGTGTCTCAATGCTTATAACCAAAATAATAATAATAATAATAATAATAATAATAATAATAATCCAAGAAATGGTTCGAGCAGTTTTCATAATTATGGATAAAAGATTGGTGGAGAAATAGAATGATAATTTTGTCAAATTTTCTCAATAAAAAAAAACTTTTAAGACAAATATATCATCATGAGGAAAATCATCTTTGATGTCAAAATTAATCAAACTCAATAATTTCCTTTATTAAAGGACTGTGAAAAACATGTTCATAATTTTATTATACTCCCAATAATCCATAAAATGAAATTATAAACACATGTATACATGTTTGCCAAATACATATCACATCTTTAAAACTCATGGAATCCAAAATATAATTTCAACAAAATTCACTTACATATTACCAAGTATAATCAATAGTGAATTGCATATTTCGTGTTAATGTTATATGTGCAAGTTTTATGTCAAGACTTTAAAGGCTCACAAAAACAAAAATTATAAGCACATAAAAGATTTTGAAATCTTTATAAAATGATTTCAATAAATAACATTTTCAAAATCAATATAAAAATAAGTTATTAATTAACATAAATCACATGAGAATATCATTCACTAACTACTTCCATTTTTTGTAATTCAAGCCAGTCAAAATCTCAAAAGTAGCATAATGATTTTTCATGGAAAAGCTTACTGTTTAGGCAAAACATGAATGCATATTAGTAAGATAATAGAACAAGACATAGCTCCAAATAGAACCAGCTGTCACAATGAGGCCAACATATCAGTGCAATCACCTTTAGGCAGAATGCACAAACCAAGGTAGCTACCAAGATCAGAACCTCAGGTGGTTTAATCAAATGAGAATACGTTTGGTTAGGAAATCCATCACCTTTAGGCAGAAAGTTTTACTAGCCAAATATCTTCCCCAATAACTCCAATCTCAATTTTTTTTTAAACATAACATACAATTATCACCTTTAAGCAGAAAATTGCATGCAATGTTAAAAAAAAAACATTCCTCAAATTACAAAGATATTTTTCACTAATTGTTATAGGTGATCCCCACTTTGATGGTGATGTCTTATATCAATTAATGAAAACTCTTGCACATGAATAATATTTTCTCTTGTCTATTATCATGAGATAGCCCTTTTTTTTTTAATTTTTTTATTGCATTCCACAACATGTTTTGTGCCTTAACAGTTTAAAATGAGAGCATACAACATGATGCAAAATATTTTAAAGTACATGATCAAAATATCATTAAAAGATACAAGACATGCTAAATACTTCTCAAAATATTTTTGAGAAAATTTGATGCAGCGGAAAAAATAATTTAAAAGAAAATACAATAATTATGTGTACAGAAAAAAAGAAAGGGAAAACAACAACCATGACCTGTTCTTACAAAAAAAAAATTGCCCAATTTTTAATAAAGTGAAACAACAAACAAGAACAACCATGTTATTAAAATTGGCCCAGATCATCATAAGTAAAAGAAAATAAGGCAACAAAGAGCATAAATTTATTAATCCATTTAATTAAAAGCAGCACCAACAACCCAAAGAAAACATATTAAGGAGAACAACTGCATTAATAAAAACGGGGCAAACAGTAAATGAATAAAATTGGAGAGTAGTGACATTAAAATAGCGGGCATTCCCCTAGGTCAATGCACCTTTGTTAACTCCATAGGTCAATGCATCTCAGTTACAAACATTGATGATAAGTTACTCAATGATAATAAACTGATTTTCGAAATCAATCACCTTTAAGCAGAAAAATCTCTAAATCAGAATATATCCAATAACTTCATCCCAAACTTCCTTGAAGAGTTACTCAATGAGCATGCACCAAGTTCAGAAATCTATCACCTTTAAGCAGAAAGATTTCCTACACCAGTGCACCTCCAATAACTTCATCACAAAATTAACCTTTTATTATACATATCACATTCCTCAAATAATGAAAACAAACGATTAGAGAGTAGCTCCCTTTTGATGGAATTAGTTACAATATATATTTACCCAACAACAAATTGTACTTGCGAAAAAAGAAAAAACATGATACTTTCTTTGAGAATATGTATCAATAACGAATTAATACTCGTACTTTTCAAATCCAATGACATTTCCAAAAATTTTGCACTTAAAAATATCCAATAGTGCTTTATAATTAAAGAACATGGTACGTCAAACTAAGCCCAAATTGCAAATTTCACAACATTGGCCAAATATATCATGTGAAGATTTAAATTTTGGTATATGATTTCCCAGAATATTAGTCATCAAATTATCAGCTGGAAAAATAAAATCATAACATATCCAAGTATTCTACATTAGAGATATTCACGCAGCGGAAAAATAATCAATATACCAAGATCAAACATTTATGTGGTTCACACATTCTCTTATTCTATCCAATCCAATTATTTCAATAATGACAATGTGAAAATAACAAGGTAGAATAAATTGATCAATTTTTCACAAAGGAACCACATATTTTCAATAGTCAATTTATATCCAACACATGTTATTCAATTAATATATATTAGATACATTCCAAATATCACAATTATACAGCGGGGACTTAATTTTGGAAATATCACAAAAGTATTTATTTTGAAAATAGAGTATCAAAACAAGATCATATGAGATTTCACTTGCCAAATTTATAATGCATCAAATATTTCCAAAACATACGTGATCTACACCACTCAATACTATCATAACCACACAATTACCGATGTCACTCAATGATAAAATATATATATATTCTATGCCAATAATAAAACACAAATTTTATGCCATGAGATTACCATACTATCATGATCATTTCCAAAATATGCCAATAATAAAACACAAATTTTATGCCATGAAATTACCATACTATCATGTAATTTCATTATGAAAGCAGAAATTATGAGGCATATTATACTAATTCTGAAAAAATTTCTATATTCGTACATATTTATAATATGTTAGTAGTCATAAATATTTGGCTTTTTTAAGCGATAGGTCCCTAAACTTAGGGGGTGTTTTGGATTTAGTCCTTAACCTTTTTTTTTGTTGGATCTGGTCCCTAAACTTTAACGTTGTTTGGAACTAGTCCTTCCGTTAACCCAAAGTTAACTCCGTCAGTGTCTTCCAATAAGATATTGCCACGTGTCCCAACTTGCAATTTTATTTTATTTTTGGCTTTTTTGACATTGAGGTCCCTAAACTTAGGGGAGTAATTGAATTTAGTCCCTATCCTTTTTTTCGTTGGATCGGGTCCCTAAACTCCGGACCATTTTGGATTAAGTCCTTCTGTTAGTTTTAATCTAACATCGTTGTAACACCCCTAATTTTCGTCTTCCGGATAATAAGGAAATTAATAATAAAAGTTTTATTATTAATTTATATAAATTTCCCAAGTTATGTTTTGTATTTAATTAGTCTTGAAATATAAAAATAGGTGAAGGTATTTTTATATGGCAAATAAATACAAAAATATGGATATTGCATTTTAGTCCTTGGATTAGGACCTAAATGTAATATTAGAAAGGTTCTTGGAGGGAAAATTTAAAAAGTATTAATTTTTTAAATTTTACACTGATCTAACCGGTTAGTAATGCCCTGTAACCGGTTACACGATGAACCCAGAAACTGAGTTAGTGCGTTTTGATGAGTAATCACTTGATTAATCCACGAAATCGCCACAAAATCAACCTCAGATTAGTGGAAAACACGCGTCATTGTGCATGTCAACCTAATCTCTCTATAAAAGGATGGATTGTTGAAGGATTGGGGTTGATTTTCTGAGTTTGGTGTTGGGGAGGCTCTGTTAGGGTTTCTAATTCGTCTGGAGTAATTCTTCTTCGTGCAAGTGAGTTAGGGTTTGAGTGATACACTATTGGAAAACTTGAATCAAGGGCTTTTCATTGATATAAGATTTGTGAGCTGAGAGTTCTTGTGTGAGGAGGAATCAACCCAAGAAGTTGAAGCTGCCAACACTGTCTCTGTGTTCGTGGAGCTGTCTTTGAGCTTCAATTTAGGTAAGCTCAAACACTCTTTGAACCTCAAACCACTTCGATTCTTTAGTGCATGTTACCTAGAGCAAGTCTTAATTGTTTTCCCTAATTTTTTTGGTCAATTTCTATGTCAAAATTCCTGGTGTTTGGACCTTGTTGCTGAAAATCGTGGCTAAAGGAAGAACTGAGGGTTCTTGTGGAATCTGTGGATTTTTCTTCAATCTCAGTGTATTGGCTCATCAAACACTATCCTAAGGTATGGGAGAAGTTTACGTTATACTAGATTGAGACTAAAATCAAGTGTTTTAGGATTTGAGTCAACAAAGACTCAAAAAGGGCATTATGTGAATAGGTTAAAAGGCTTGGAGGCTAATTTACAGCTCAATTCTGTTTTGAGCAATTTTGGTTTGATGCATGCAAGTGATTTTGATGCTTGAATCATAATCTAAATGCTTATTCTGAGTTTTGTGGTATTAGATTGTGTTTATGTGGGTTTTTATGCAATGTAATACTCTAAATTGAATGCATGCAAAATAAATATGTTGCAGTGGTTGAACATGTTTAAATTAAGGTATGTGAACTCTAGTGAGTGTTGAAATTGGTTAGATTTGAGTATTGAAAAGAATGGTATGCAAAACTTCACTTTTCAGTGTGCAAACTGCATAATCTAACCGATTATTCGAAATTTGTAACCGGTTAGATACTGTAAATTTTCAAAGAAAATGAATTTCTGAAATTGACCCTGTAGTCTTACCATTCTTACTCAAGTCTATACTCTAATTTCACTTGAAATCAATCTGAAAACATGTTGATAAATACTGATTTGGTTCAGATTGAAATTGAGGAGTTAATGCCTTAATTTTATGAGATAATTTCAAGAGGAAATTGTGCTCATTTGGAATTGGATTGTGATTTAGACTTTTGAATGATGAAATCAGTGGGTTTGAGGTATAAAACACTGCTGAAACTTTATTTATGGATTGGGTAGAGAATTCAAGAAAAAGGGTTTTCTGAATTACAATGGTTAGTAAGTTCAGGTCTTTAATTCTAACCGGTTAGCCTGAGACCATAACCGGTTAGTACCTGAAACTGAAAAATAAAAGTTAAGTCTTTTAAGTGAAAAGTTGGATACCATTGATTAAGTTTTTCCCAATCCAAGTCTAATGGCATGTGTTTTAAGTTAATTCATGGATGAATTTTGGTGCCAAAGGTTATACCTCAAATCAATCATTCAAAAGAGAAATTGAAATATTTCTAAATCACAATAATTAAAGTAAAGATAAAATCCAACCTTAATAATTGTGCATTCAGGCCAGAATGTGAACCACCTTCCCTATCTTCCTTTCGTTCCTCGTCGTGTTCGATCGTCTCGTTAAGGCTTGACATCATGGTTTCTTCACCTTGCTTAGGGGGTGACATTGTTTTTCAGAATATAAGGATCTAAAAAAAAAAAGAACACACAGTGTCAAGTGATAAAAATTGAGTTAGACACCTACCAAACCTTCATCATCAAACTCTAAAGTAATAAAAAAGAGATTTTTTTGTGTCAATCAAAGATACTTGTTGCCTTTCTTCCTCCCTCCAACTCTGCATATGACGCGCCGCTAAGAAGATGGCGGAGGAAGCGGAGAAGAGGGCGGAGGCTGGAAAGCAGAGGACGTTGAGGTTGTTGAGGGTTCGAAGTTGTGAGGCTGCTGCACGGCGAAGGAAGCGCGACCGGTCTCCTTCGGTGTCGCATCAAATTTGCAGAGAAGATGACCAAGCGAAGGATGAAGAACGAAGAGGATCTTCGGGGTCGCCACCGCAACTAGGTTCCAGGGGCTTTGGTATAACTAGAGCCGCCGCACACCATCAAGCGAACTCGTGACTGTGACAGTGATTTTCGTTGTAAACCGAAGCAAGCATAAAACTCATATCGAGGCGCGACCTTGAGGGCGGTGGTGAAAACTTCTCAAATCATTACCCTGATGGCAGTGGTGAGCGCTCGAGACATCATGACCATGACGGTGATGCATCTCGTCGCAGACGCGTTGTATTCCCATCGTTATAAAAAAAATCAATTTTTTTTAATTTTATTTATTTTTTGTAATTTTTCAATTTTAAAAGAAAAATTCCATGTGGCATTAATTTATTGGTCCACATGGCATAAAAATTTCCTCAGGGTAACGGTGTTAGATTAAAACTAACAGAAGGACTTAATCCAAAATGTTCCAGAGTTTAGGGACCTGATCCAATGAAAAAAAGGATAGGGACTAAATTCAATTATCCCCTTAAGTTTATGGACCTGAAAGTCAAAAAAGCAAAAAAAAAAAAAAATGCAAGTTGGGACACGTGACAACATCTTATTGGAAGACACTGACGGAGTTAACTTTCGGTTAACGGAAGGACTATTTCCAAACAGCGTTAAAGTTTAGGGACCAGATCCAACAAAAAAAAAAGATTAAGGACTAAATCCAAAACACTCCCTAAGTTTAGGGACCTATCGCTTAAAAAAGCCTAAATATTTTATAACCGACCTCAGAGAGTGTACCACTCAACATATGTGTAGAACCGACAAAAGCAAAAGTCAATTTAATAAAACATCATCTGCTTTATATAACTTTTTAAACAACTCACAAGGAAAACATTAGAGAATCATAGCAAAAGTTATATCAAAGAAAGCTTTACTTTAATGTCAAATTGTCGGTGATAAAATATATAAGGCATTTTAATTTATTTCATCACTAGCCATATTTATTAAGCCTCATGAAAAACATTAATGTCTTCACATTTCAACATAGCGTTTAATAATAATTGACAAGAAACACACTTAAATATACGAGGCATAATAATATTATTGACAAACATTTTTCTTTCCTTTTTTTTTAAAAAAAAAATTTAAAATAATAATAATTTAAATAATTGAATTTTAAAAATCTAAAATAAAGTAGTTATTCCTCAACATATTGCGGGAGCAGAGGAAAACATAATCGTGCATCATAAAATTAAAACTAATGCAATTTTTTAAGTTGAATAGTCAATTAGAGCAGTTACTTTTAGATATTAACATGCAACGGAAAAATAGGAAAGTAACTGAACGTGATAATAATTAATAGGTAGGAAAGTGATAATAGCCTAATTAAAAGTAACTGAAAGCTTGTGCATCCTTATCAACATGAACAACCCAAGTAAATATTATTATAATATTTATCAATAATAATCGGAGAAGCAAATGCTACATAGAAAAACCGGAACATGTTTTGCACTTAAAATTGAAACCGATGCATTTGTTTGAAGAAAAAAAAAAACGGCCCATTTCCTCTTAAAATTGGCTTATCTTATCTGCTAAATAAACGGCCCATTACCAAAGAACTCGGATGCAACAGCAATCGAGGTTATCTTCAACCTCCAGCGGGTCAAAACCAGTAACCCGCATATGCAATCTGAGTTTGCTGATTACAGAATTCCGAAACGCGATTTTCAACACTAAAACTCAAAAAACCCGAACAAGTTATAATCTATTTCTACGAACTACTCTAGAATATTTGTGATGAAGCAAAGAACAACCTTATCAACACAAATATAAGGGTACTGTTTAAAATAGCATAATCCAAAATCTATTCAGGTTTCATGGGGGCTTTCTGCTTATTCAATCAATCCTTCTACTCTACTCAGGTTTGTTCCTTACTTCCTTATCATGTCAAAAGGTTTGTATGATTAAGCTCTATAAAAGGAGCTAATGATTCACGCTCCAAAAAATTTTAACGGATGAAATTTCATAGTGTGGTTCATATAATAAAAACGAAAATTTGGAAACTTAATTTTAATGAATTAAAACATCATGTCCTATTTCATACAATATTGGATTATGTTTTCGGGATTCAATTTCTTCATAAATAATTTGATCCGAAAATCATATATATTAAACAAAAATAAAACGAAAATTGGTTCAAAAATTTCAAAAAAAAAAAAATTGATCCCAAAATAATTCTCAGGTCTTATCGTTGGCTCTGATACCAATTGTAAGAACTTTATTAAATAATATATGTGATTATATGAAATTAAAACACTGATATTAAAATACTGATATTAAACTTATATTTACTTGTTGAAGACATGATTATGGGCTATAGCATTAACGCCTCTTCAGAATCCTGAAAAGGAATGACAAGATCTTCCTCTGCCTGATTAGATACATTTGACAGTGTATTGTGTATATGTGATGGTAGAGGGGACCTAGCCAATTTATAGTCATTAACCTTAGTCTCCACCCATCATGGACCAGAAAGGGTTAAGGCCCACACTTTATTTCCAACACTGATCAGGTTTCAAATATTTAAACCCAAAATAGATCACCAAATAGTAGGGCATAAAAGCATCTCCAAATAAATCATATTATTAACCCGTTTTTATTAAAACTAAATATTACAATTAATTGCAGCCCACAGGAATTATTAAAATAATTCCAACAGTTCTCGCTTTTCTTTTTCACCAATTATGGTACCATGACGTCATTACTCAAAAGTTTGATCATCATTGTGTTCCCCATTACTGCACTTTAATTTCAAAGCATAATACTTTTCGTCGCATGCTTCATTGTCTCTAATTGGGTTAATTTGTTTTCGTACATATAGTTTTGAATATGGAGGTAGTTATGGATGATGAAAGTGGTGATGAGGAAGAGTCGTAAGAATGGTGGTGGCCGATATTTATGATCGGATGGAATCGCCGGTAAACATTGGTTTAGCGATGGAGATGAGGAAGATGATTGCGAGATTGGATTTGGAAATGAAAAATGGTACTTATTTTTATCCTTATTATATTATATAACTACTAAAAAAAAGCTTTTTAGTGACCGCAAATTTCGGTCACTAAATAGCATTTTTCGGTCACTGAACCTGTTAGTGTCCGAATTAGTGACGGAATAGGTGCGGTCACTAAAAGTGGCATCACAAAAAATTAGTGACGGAAAAATTATTCCGTCACAAATTTGTGACCGAATTTCGCAGTCACAAAAAATTACATTCTGTCACTAAAATAGTCACCAAATAAAAGGGAGACCAATTTAGTGACGGAAAATATGAAGTTAGAGACCGAATTTTTCGGTCACTAAATTTTAACAGTCACTAAAACGGTGACAAAATTAAAACTGACCCAATTTAGTGACGGAAATTTTAATTTTAGTGACGGAAACATCCGTCACGAATTACTAACCGTCACTTATAGTGACTGAATTGTAAGTTTTGTGACTGCGGCTTGCAGTCACTATTAGTGACGCATCTGTCATGTTAGTGACCGAATATTTCGGTCACTATTTAAAAAATTTGTGACCGCTAGTGACTTTTTATCCATGTTTTTATCGCAAAATATATTTTAGCTACACTTATTTCACAAAATTTAGAAAAATAAACACTATCGACAAATAAAAATATAAAATAAGATTTAATTGTTGTCCAGCATCGATCGTCTATCAACAAATAACATATATAAACCATGTCCTAATAAATATCAAGAAATTCTAAACCAAACACAAATTGTCGAAAACATAAACACAAAAACACCAACACGTTATCAAAAATACCAAAAAAAAGGTTCAATATTCAAATGAATAATGACTAAAGGGTAAGAGGGACATGGTCATCACCATCATCACCACCATCACCATCACCATCACCATCACCATCACCATCAACAAAATCATCAACATGATCATCAGCAAGGTGGACACTGCTCTCAGTAATGCGCATGCTATGAGCCTCAGGCATTGTCATCCCCAAGTGATCCAATACCGCTTGAAGTGTAGCCCGAATATCAAATAGGACCAAACAGAAGCTCTTATATGAAAGGCCACAAACCTAATTAAGAGATAGATAGACAAAGAATTAATATAATACAAGTACAAATGCAGAGAAGACTTATGAATGGGCTCAAGACAGTCACAACTACAACATAAAATATAAATGAGAAAGAATAAATCATAGATTTAATAACTTAGCCATGATAGTGAAATGAGAACACTACTAAATATTAATTTGAACTAAAACTACACATAATCCACAATTTCATCCAACATGGCAGCTCTATCTGTATGAACAAAGCAGAAAGGAACAATAATATTAGAAAGAATGGAATAATTTGGCATTATTATATTTTTTTTCCAAACACTAGGCAATTCAGAGCAACATTGCTATCTCACAAGCGATAAAAAACACCATCCCTTGAAAGAAATCCAGTAAATTTATTTCAATATTCAAGCACTCATAGAATTTCAAGCATACCTAATCAGAAAATAAGTAGATGTTATCCCTTTTTTTTAACACTTTTATGAGAAGCTTGTTTTCATTGATTAATTATGCTGTAATAAACAATGCATGAAAAATGGACCAACAGAGTTAATATATAAGTGGAAAATTAGGCAGATAAAGGAAATGCCAACCAGGTGATCTCTATGTTATCTCACTTTTCATGCTAACCATGGCATAAATCACCTACTTTTGCAATACAATCCTACTTTTGCTAAAGACATATTTTGACCACATTTTGTAATAAAATGATATGCAAGAGAAGTCACATACCTTGTTGACACTTGGAACCAGTTCTTGCAAAGCCCTGATTCTTTCTGCTATTTTTTCCCTACGCAACTGTAATCAAAAGGTACCATAAAGACTAAAGAAAAAAAATTGAAGGAAAAACTTATTATGCAAATATCCAGAAGCTCACCCTTTCAGCTATGCTGTGAGGGTCTGTAGCCTGTCCTTTTCTAGCCCGCACCCTAGGACGAATTGGTGGAGGATGCGGAGCAGCAGGAATATTACTAGGCATGGGTTGTCCATGAAAAACCTGTTAAGAGATTAGATTATCAAGAGGGTGAAAAATGCTACTTGATCAACACAACCTCCAAAAGGCGGGAAGAAATTTACTATCAGTGAAGGGAGAAAATAGACTCTTACAATATGAACCAATTTATTAAAGTACTACTCAAAAGGTCAAGTACTAATGAGAAGGTTTATAGGACATAATTTCCATTTTTGTTGGGGTTCTCTACAATAATGTCTCCCTTGAGTATCATGTCAACCATCAGATCCCATTCAAATGCTAAAGTGACAAAATAGAGAAGAAAAAAAAAAGTATGTTCATCAGAGCATAGAATTACCAAGAATTACCAACACTGTTCTGGAATCTGGGAGAAAGAAAGGAAAGAAAGGAAGTTAACTAAAATAAGCAATTAAAACAAAAATTTATATTATTGGGATACAAAAATTAAAGACTTTCTCCACTCCACCTGCCTGAAGAAGTCTAGCCCCTATGCTCAACTTCCTCTACAGTTTTCTTTGACTTGCATATGTTCACCAAGCAAAACGAGTTAAACTAAAATAGCTGACACAAAGATTAAGGGAAAAAGAAAGCAGTAAAAAAAATCACTATCACAATCCTTTTGATAAAAGTTTAATAGCTAGACTAAATAATGGCATTAAAAGAAAGACATCTCAGACCTTACCAGAAGATTCACAACATTCTTGGAGTCCATCTGAAACAGAATTGACTCACAGAACTGATATATAATATTATAGTGCACATCATTCAAAGGAAGAGGCTTTCCCTAAATGAAATGATGGAGGTTAGGGAGTAGATTTGGTGCGGTTTGACTGCACAGGTCTTGCTCACAGTTCCAACAAGCCATCAACTTAAAGAATGTAGGGATAGGTAGGTTTCACAAGTGCACAAATCTGCAAATTAGAGAAAAAAAGTTTTTAGTGAGACGGAAGTGGACCAAATTTCCATTTGCAAATGCATCCCTTTAACTAGATATATTAATCTAACACCAAAGGTTTACCATTTTTAGCTGGTTCATTTTGTAACCATCTATGGTTCCATTTAGGCTCTCATCTCCATCTAATAACGCAACTTAGCAGAGAAGGCAAAGTTGATACTTTCTTCACCAGGAATTTCATTCACAGAATTGAGATTGTCCATCAGCATGTTGTTTTGGATAGTCTTGCTACCTGTAAGATACTTCATTTCCCATTGTTGATGTATCACTTATAGGAACTCAAATAGACTAGCACCAAACTTTAATCTCAAATTTCACTCAACACAACAGCATCATCAATTTCGCTTATTGGCACTTCCACTTGATTCAACTAGAACTAAGTCACTAACAAATATTCAATGAAGAGTTCACACCCTAAACCCAGTATCACCTGCGAATATTCTTAAATAAATGAAAACAGAATGAAAGAAAAGAAACTATCATAAAAAATTCTGAAACTGAAGTACCAATATTCAGGCCCACAAAGTTGGCCAAGTGACTTCCAATTGTAATCCTCAAAACCTTATAGTAGTAGTGGTCTAGATTCAAAAACAGTAACATTAAAAAGAAATTCGAAACAAAAAGAACATATTGTGTATAAAAAGAATGCTTTTTAGAGAAAGTGATTACATTTAGAAGCTAGAACAATTAATAATAAATGGTTACCAGTTATGTTTAACCAGCTCAAATACTTTCAATGTTTAGACATCAATGATATGCCCAAGAACACTGATTACTGTAGCAAAAGAACATGAGGTATTAGTTCAATGTTCAATTCAATCAAGCCAAAAACACAAAACATTTATATTAGTCGAAAAGCATAAAATCATGAAAGTAGAACTTTGCCAAATCCACCAACATAGCAGCTTTATTTCTCAACAGAACTTTGCTAAAGTACCCCTTGTTAAAAAATTTCAAGAAGAGTTAAATCATAAAACTAGGTGTTCCTTACCTTCAACAAAAAAGATGATATATCTTTTGAATATGCCTTATCTTCTTGGGCAACTGTCAAGGGAACCTGCAAAAAAAAAATTAAATTAAAACTAAAACTAAAATGAAACAAAATGCTGAAAACACAAGTTGCCAGTTTAAAATATCCAAGAAGCAAAGCAGAAACTAAATTAACTAAATCTCAAGTCTCAGTAGAGTTGAGTAGTATTAGTAAACATGAACACCAAAATAGGTATGGATTGGAGCAGAGAATAATAAGAAGAGAAGATTGCTGAGTGAATAAGATAAAGAAGTAATGAAAAGTAAAGTTTTTAAAAAAAACTTTAAATAAAATAAAGGACCTTACTTGATAGTGTAGTGTTGCGTACATCTTTTGGCAATCTTCCTCCCTCCGTCCGTGTTGAGTACCACCCTTTTCCTATTCAAGTATTTAAGATTTGGAAGCAGTGACAACTGACAACCACCCTTAGGGCACGGAAAGGGAAATGGGATTTGGGGTTTTTCATAGGGTTAACAAAATGGGATTTGGGGTTTTATTTTAACACTTTCCCCCATTTCATATCCCTTTTTTTCTTTAATTGAAAAGAGTAGAAAAGAGAAGGAAGCTTCAAGAGATTTGGGGATTAGGGTTTTATTATCAAAATTGAAATGTTGCTACTCACCGCAAGTCGAAGTCGATGTCGACGGTTGGAGCAGAGCAGAAGATGGAGCGGATGTCGAAGGCTGTGAGCGGAGGTCGTACGGAGGCTGTGAGCGGAGGTCGTACGGAGGGAAGGTTAAGACGCGAAAAGGAGGGACGGCGAAGGAGGGAGCAGGTACGGTGGCGGTGAAGGGAGGTACGGTGGCGGTGAACGAATTGAAGGGAGAAGGTGGACGGAGTGAAGCTAAGGAAGAAGGCTAAGGAAGAGAAGCACGAAATGAAAATGAAGAAGGAGGGATCTGATCCGGAAATGAAAATGAAATGAGTATATTGAGGGATTATTTTAGTATAATTAGTGACTGATTTTAGTGACTGAATAATTCAGTCACTAAATTGTACTTTTAAAAAAAAAAACATGGTGACTGATTTAGTGACTACTCTTTAGTGACAGAAATTTTCAATCACTATTTCGGTCACAAAATATTTTTTTTTCAATATTGGTCACTAAATCGGTCACTATTTGTGACCGTTTTCATTGTGGTCACTATATCGGTCACTATTTGTGACCGCAATGAAAATGGTCACTATATTGGTCACTATTTGTGACCGCAATGAAAACGGTCACTATATCGGTCACTATTTGTGACCGTTTCCATTTCGGTCACAAATTTTGGTCACTAAAACTTGATTTTTTAGTAGTATATGGCATTATTTATAAGTTTTCAATGGTCTGTTTTATTAAGTACTTTATATTTTTATGCAACAATTATTGCTTTTTTCTTTTATTTGTCTTTGGTTAGAGACTAAAATGTTACTCCCTCCGTTCTTATATATAGGATATCCTTTTGAAATTTTTATTTTGTACCTTTTTTTATAAGTTTCTGTACTAATTTTCAAAGACAATTAATTACTTATTTTCACAAACACTTATATTTACTTAACACTTTTTAGATTTTCAATACTATTAATACTGATAGTTTTAAAAATATATATTAAATATTCATATTTCCAATACCGTTAACTAAATTAACCAACTTTTTTAATAGACATGAAATGTATCAAAAGTGTCCTATAAGAACAGAGTTAGTAAAATTTTTAATCTTTATTTAACATTATTTGGACAAAATCAATGGAAAAAAAGAGGAGGAGAAAAAAAAAATAGAGAATGAGTTTACAAACTCAACTTTTTGTCACAAACATCGTTTTTCTTATGATAAATTTTAATTTATCTGACTCTAAAAAACTACTGCCTCCTATCTTTATATAGGTCACTTTCTAGAAGATTTTTTTCGTCCTAATTATAAGTCACTTTGTATTTCTTATGCAACATTTATTGCTTTTTATCTTTTTTGTTTTTATTAAATGCTTTGACTATCTAGTACTCCCTCCGGTCATATATATAAGCACATTTTGAAAACTTTTTTTTGTCCTTAATATAAGCCTCATTTCCAATTTCCAATAGCATTAATTACTTCTTGCTTTTCCACAAAAACCCTTATTCACTCAACACTTTTTAGATTTCCAATAATAATTATAGGGGTACTTCTGAAAATGTATACCAAATTTTTACATTTTCAATATCACTAACAATATTAACTAACTTTCTTAAAGGGAGTGAAATTGGTCAAATTGTGCTTATTTTAGGGACCAGAGGGAGTATGTTTTTTGTTGTTCATTAATGAGTGAATTTTTCAAGAAAAGTTAAGAGGGTAAGATTGTAATATTACAATATATTATCATAAAATTCATAAAACTAACTACTTTTAATAGAAATCTTTTTCGATCGGACCCTTTTGATAAATGTTTTTTTTTACCGAACTTCATTGAAAATGTATTTTTCAAAGGAAAATGCTAATAAGTACCCTTAAATGGGGTAAAAGTTTATTGGAAAGTGTGATCTTTTATTTTTTCGAGAGAAGAGAAATTGAGACTTGTGATATTTTTCCATTCCTAGAAAACCTAAGGGCACTTGTTAGCAAGACGCCTTTTCAAATTAGAATATGCACTTTTTAAAAGAGTTTAATTGAAAAAATACCTAAAATTAAATTCAATATTCCAAATTCCAAAATAATTTTTTTTCCCTAAATGTAATTTGGGGAAAAAAATTTCGACACCCCAAATTGGAAAAAATAAAAAAAAAGTGTGAGACCAAAAAAGGGGTTCCTAAACCAATTCATCCATCTGAAGGCTCAAGCCCAATACTATTTCTCAGCATCATCGTTTTAGACTTTTTCTACCTCTTGCACGTTCACATTCATTCATTCCCCCCATTCAATATAGTAGCGCTTCTTCAACGCTCCCTCCTTCCCTCAATGCCCTAAGCTTCTCTCTCCGTTCTACCGTGAGTTTCTCGTCTGTTTTCCGTTAATCTCCCTTCTTACTTTCTCTCTCTCTCTCTTTATCTCTCTGTTATTAAATTTACACTTTATATATAGTCTTTCAATTATTCTAGTGTGATTTAATTTAGTAGTATAAGTTCCGTTTATTTGAATATTTGATTTCGATGTCTGGTGAGGGGTTGCAAAAAACTATTAATCTTTATTCACCCACCGTCATATACACACAGCGCCGTACCCAATCCGTATCATTTGACATTATGTAGTTGTGTGATTTGCACTTACAATAACTTGCTGTGTTAGCCTTTTGGCCAGGGTGGAGATACTACTCTCTTGGCTATTTGATGTGCCCTATTCTGCTTCTTAATTGTTGTGCTACCAAATTTTTGGCTGGCTACGTGGTCATGGCTATTTGCTACATCCGTGTTAGTTTCATTTTTTATGAAGATACATGCATGACTATGGGCATGCATGCAACCTTGATTGTTTTCCCCCATAACATTACGGCATTGCATTTTTCAAGGCTTAGTTTTTTTGGTTTTTTTTTTCATTGAGGGTTTCCTCCGGTCGATAGTCGAAGAATAATCCCTTTTGAGGCATAGAGATCATCTAAGTGGGTTTTGCCTCTACCGTAGCAACAAAATCCTTTCCATACCCACGACAAGGATCAAACCCCTGACATCATGGTTAAGGAACCCAACTATTTGCCAACCGTGCTGAGTCTTGTTGGTATTTTTCTAGGCTTAGTTGTAGTATGAAATATGAACATGTAAGCTTATGGTTATGTGATATTTTTGCTACCTAGGATAATACTCCCTTCGGTCCATATTATAAGCACCCTTTTTATGAGAGAGAAAAGATGCTTATAATATGGACCGGAGGGACTAATACTTTTGAACATGTTATGGATCTCTTGTTTGGGGCATGCTGAGTGTTATTTCATTATTTGTTTCCTATTCTGTACCTCTTGCGATGAATGGTTAATATCTTGTAACTTGTCTTGCTTTCTTTCTTTCTTTCCAGGAGAGATTTTGAAAGAAGGCTTACATCATGGTGAATGCCACTAAAGGAGTGTTTATTTCCTGGTACTGCAATTTCTAAACCTCCACAATAATAATAAGAGTTGCTTTTCCTTTCATTCTTTAATGAAGACTTGAAGAGATAAAAGAAGTTATTTGTTTTTCCTTTATGCAGTGACATACCTATGGCTCAGTATATCATCAATATGAATGCTTCAATGCCTGCATCTGACAAATTCATTATACATATATTGGATAATACCCACATGTTTGTTCAACCTCATGTGGAGCAAATGATACGAAGTCAAATTGCCAAGTTTAGAGAGGACAATACATTTGTCAAGCCCAATTGATTCAATGAAGCACTGTTGATGTTGATCATTAGTTGATTTTTATAAACCAGTTACTTGTATCCAAATTTCTTGCAAGGAAAATAGATATGCTCTTTCGGAACTTGAGACTGGCTATGAAATATACTGGTGGTGTTAGATTTTGGTGGTTTGTATCCTCTCAATTGTGGAAGAGATAGAAATTTTCTCAATTGGCTTGGTCAAGATTTGTGAAATTCCTTTATGAACTTTTATGTGCATGCGTCCTTGCTGCTAAGTGCTAAGGACTAAGGACTTGTAAAAAGTTGCTTGTTTTTGTTCCTTCAATAAAAATAATCTGATCTACAGCTGAATCCATGTTGAACAGGACCAGGAAGTTCAAATCTATGGATCATTAACATGCTAAAAGTGCATTTTCTCTCTTATATTATTGTTTTGGAAGATAAAGAACACCAACTAATACTTATTCCATAATCCAAATACATGAGATACATCATAAATTAATTTCTAGGGAAGCTACTTGTTCTTTGAATGTATAGCATACATTGCTTATGTCATGTACAAAAGAACAATGGACATAGCAACTTTCTTTCTCTCTAATTTTCATTTGCAATTAGTCAACCATTATAAATTAAAGGATCAGCACTTGTGATGAATCTAGCAAGAGGCATGGCATGCAATTGGAAAGTGCCTGGCAATATCTCTGCCATGCAATGTGCGCATCATTAGCAAGCATACTACAATCTACGCATCAGCTTGTTGAATTCAATTTATCCAAAAGGAACTTGTTAAGGAGACTTGGATTTGCCTTGTCTTT
Organism: Crotalaria pallida; assembly: GCA_037953625.1. Lineage (NCBI taxonomy): Eukaryota > Viridiplantae > Streptophyta > Magnoliopsida > Fabales > Fabaceae > Crotalaria > Crotalaria pallida. The sequence goes on from CM075655.1 coordinate 99,182,926, forward strand.
AGATAATTTCGTTACTTTCTTTTGGACAAAAATATAAGAAAACATTAAACAAAAAATAATAGCAAGACAAAACATGTATTCAAAAAATCATAAAAACTGCTTTAAAAAAATCTCGTAGTTTAGTTTTGCCTTGGCAATATTGCTCTAACTGTTTTGGGTTCTCTGCAATCATTTTGTTCACAAACTTTTCAAATCTCAAAAGAATCTACTATCTGTCATTTCCAAAGCCACATGCAAGTTAAACATTTTCTTTCTCAGCATCAACAAATAAAGCATCAAAGGCGGAGCAGTCCCAAAGAATCAAGTAATCTCATAAAATAGTAGCTTCAAAATCAGTATGAAAGAATCAAGTAATCTCATAAAATAGTAGCTTCAAAATCAGTATGAAAGAATCGAGTAATCTCTAGCTGAATGATGACTCAATCAGCACATAGTTTTACTTCGAATTCAAATAGTGGTTTATTTGTCCAACAGTGTACTCTATAACTAACCTAAACCAAGTCTTTTTCTTGTGAGTCTCTTAACCGTTCCTTATATTATGTTTGGTAGCAGAAAAGAGAATGGGAAAAGAGAAACATGGAGAGAGATTATGGAGAGAATGAAAATGGTAAGAAAATAAATAATTTTTTTTTTATTGTTTGGTGTTAAAGAAAAAGGGAAAAAAATGAGTAGATTTTTTATGATTGCTTTACTTTATAGTTCTCTCTCCATTTGTGGGGAGAAAATAATTTTATATGGATCCCATAAATTCTTTTCTCTTTTCCCTGTTGCATCCCTTAACCAAACAACAAAAAACTCATTTTTTTCTCATTGTCTCTCTCCTCAAACCCCAGATTTATCCCCCAAACCCCACTTTTTTTTTCATAATACCAATAATATCCTTTTTCTAAACCTCTATTATACTCCCTCCTTTTTTCACAAACCCCAAACCCCACATCCCACTTTGGTCTCTTCCCTGCCTCTCTTCCCAAATGAAAACACCATGCTTGCTCTCTTCCCAAATGAAAAGTCCATCCCTCCACTTCCATCAAACCCATCCTTGCATGCTCTTACTGGAAGCTCTCTGGCTTCCTCGAAGAAAGCAGTGAAGTTGGTGGTTCCGTCGTTTTTGGCTGGTGGATGGAGTAAAAGGAGCAGCAGCAGCGGGGCGGGGCGGGGCGGCTCGTGGAAGTGCGTCAGGAGGCCGCCGTTGACTGAGGAGTCTGATTCCGGATCGGAATTGGGCGACAGTTCTGGTGGTTCCGTCTGAATGGGACGGTAGTGGCTGGAAAACAAAGTGGAAGCCAACGGAAAAGAAATCAGCAACGGAGTAGAAACCCACCGTCGCATAAAAAACGGATCCAAAAGGGAGAAACAAAGCAGATATGGAACCATGGCTTGTGGTGGCTTCTGCGGTGGTTGGACGGAGTCGTTGATGAGGGACGCCGTGGTCTAGAAAACAGAGAGAGGAGTAGAGGTGATGGGTCTGGTGCTCGTGTTCGGATAGTGGCCATGGAAGGGGCCATGACAGAGGCCATGGAGCTTCGGCTTCTTTGACTCACGACGGATCTAGGTGGCTCGCGAGGATCCGAGGGTGAGTGTTTCTCACCAAGTGAAGGAAAGTGTAGGAAAAACAAAAGTAGATTTGAAGCATTCAAGGGGTTAGTCAAGGTACAAGAAAAATATGGAAAAGCCAAAAGCCAAAAAGTAGAAGGTGGAAAGGTGGTGGGATTTGGGATTTCTTTCCTTTTTTTTTTGGAATGCTGAAGGGCATAATGGACATTTTTCCATTAAAATGGGGTTTGGGGATAACAATGGAGTTTGTAGACTAACTCCCAAGGGAAAAAAGCCCCATCCCTCTTCATTTTAACAGCATCCATTGGCAGAACCGGCCCATTATTAATTGCTACTGCTTTACCTTACTCCAAATTCTCCCAAAAAAAAAAGGACTTCCATAAACACTTCCGCCTCTGATTTCGGCTTTCCCTGGAAATTGCGAAGATTCCTTGCATTCCACAAATGACAAATCCCATAAAACCACCAATGTAAACACAACAAAGTTTCATCTATATGCTCAATTATAACGAATCTGTAACATCTTCCAACCCATTAAAATTCAAACTTGCACTATGATGATAAATTCAAACATAGTATATAATCTGTAACCTATGAATATATTTGTTAGAAGGCAACAATCAAAGTAAACTGATTTAACACAACTAAAGTTGAAAGAATCCAATTATTTGTTCCAAAGATAAATAGACAAAAAGTTGAAAATAATCTTGGATGGTTCTAAGTCAAGATCTTTTCCTTTTACTTAATTTGCTCCACTTTTTATCACTCTTGTAACTTCCCTTTTCCTTTCCAAGCTTGACTCCCTTCCTGCTGGATTCTACACTAGCAATACCATCTTTGGGTATTTTTCCACCATTTTCCTTCAAGGCATTCGCAAAGTCAATGACTCTATCTTCAGTATCTGGTGCTTCAGCTTTTGCCTTCATAACATCCTATACAATAAATAGCGATAGTCATTTAAGATGACAAAAACTAAAAATTGGAGGTGGAAACAAGCAATAATGGGGATTAGGGTAGGATCATCAACGAAATATAACAGATGGGAGTATACCACCTTAACTTTTTTAGCTGCATTATTGAGGTCTTCATCCACAGGTACACTGTGAGGTTCCATGACATTCTGGGGACAAAAAAGTACATAACCCAAAAAATTGGGTAGGATTAGTGAAGGATAAAATGAGTAAAATTAGTAGAGTATGTCCCTACGCAAGGCAGCACATTAACTTCAGTGACAAAAGGTAAAAACATTATAGAAAAACTCACTTCTTTCAATCTGGGCAAGTTTGATTCAATTTCCCCGGATGCAAGACCACTTAAATAAGCATAGAACTCCTTCATAGCTCTAAAAAATTGACGCAATATTTGTCCCTTCCCAACTTCAGTTTTTTTTTTTTTGGCCCAACTTCAGTTGTCCCTATTAAATGAAACATAGAGAATGTGATTCCAGCAGCTTTTCAAGGAAAAGCACCAATGGGAAAGACATGAACAAGAAATACATTTCTTTACATCATGGCAAAAACAAGGCGGTTTACTCAAAATTCAAAAACAAAATCAAGCAATGAGAGTGACTCGTTGACTCCATGTCTATCATGATAAATTGACCAACATATGATAACAAACTTCAAAAGAATAATGAAGATAATATAGAAATTTCCTAAAGATTCAACATCTGATTCTGTGCTACAAGTGATATGATTCTAATATTTCAACTAAATAAATAAGTTGGTAAAAATACCTCAATGTACGAAATGTTCTGATTTTGTAGACCAATGCAGAGTAACACGGAAGCTTGAAAAGGTGACAAGTTAACTGGAAGCTTTTCTTGGAAGTACAGATGTGTAAGTGTGGGAACTAAGTCTAAAATCTGTAAAAAAAAGCAAAAAAAGGTTGAGATCATATTTAAAGCTAGGGATGACAATGGGTCCAGGTGGGTCCGGGTAATGGGATACCCGGATCCGGATCCGTTCATAAATTACTGGACCCGGACCCACGCGGGTACCCGCTGCATAATGGGTAGACGGGTCTTCGGGTATTCAGGTGGGTTTTGCGGGTATCCATTAGCAATTTTTTTTGAAGAAAAAATTAGTTTTTTAAATTAATTTGTTTTATTTAACATTTTAGTCCCTGAACTTGGGTGCTCTTTTGGAATTGGTCCTTAAACCTTTTTTCGATGCTTTGGTCCTTGAACTTTGTTTAATTTTTGGAAATGATCATTTCGTCACTTAAGTGATGATATAGCCAACGACATGTCACCTCACTTTCACAACATCGACAAGTGACGTGTTATGTAAAGCCAAGGGACACTACATGATTTTTTTTTATGAAAAAAAATAATTTATTTTAAAATTTATTAAAAGATTTGATTTTCTTTAAAGAATACAATTTTTAATTATTTTTAATAAATTTGAATTTTTTTTAATTTAAAAAATTCACGTGGCAAAATCTGGCACATTACCTATCAATGTGGCGAAGGTGACGTGACATATCCTCGATCATATCATCACTTAAATGATAAAAGGACCATTTCCAAAATTTAAGCAAAGTTTAGGGACTCAAAGCATCGGAAAAAAGTTTAAGGACCAATTCCAAAAAAACACCTAAGTTCAGGGACTAAACACTTAAATAAGCCAATTAATTTCTATGTTTTTTTATAGACCGAGGGATCCTTAATACATCATTACATACTCTACTTAATATTAATCCTTACCACCATTAAACACTCGCAGACATCAAAGAAATTATCTCGTTAACACAAACATACTAAAATTATATATATATATATATATATATATATATATAATGCATATATGTAAATATGTTCGGATCTGAATATCTCAGACCCGGACCCAAACCCGTTCAAAGCGGGTACCCAGACGGATCCATTCTTTGGACCCACGGGTCTCGTTTTTGAACCCAGACCCGGACCCGTTGCGGGTATTTTCCGCGGATCCGGGTCCAATTGCCATCCCTATTTAAATCACTCCACAAATCACAGAAACAAAGTACTACTTCAAGTCCTAAATGTAAGCTCCTTTGGGAAAAAAATACGTAATTCAAGAAAGTTAGTTAATGCTGTTAGTTACATTGGAAATGTAAACATTTGGTATATTTTTTCAAAATTACCCCTATAATTATTATTGAAACTCTAAAAAATTTTAAGTAAACAAGAGTGTTTGTGAAAAAGAAATAATTAATTCCATTGAAAATTGAAAATGGGACTTGTATCACGACAAATAAAAGTCATCAAAAGGGGCACATTTAGTACCAGAGGGGGTATTCGGTGTATCATGTTACATCAAGAGACTAATCTTGAACAGTCACATAACAGATTCAGCAGTGTACATATACACATATATGGTGCATAGTGTTTGATGCTACATTATTCATTATTCAACTATCCTGAACTACAGTATGTTAGATGTCATTTAAATTTAGGCACTTCATCATCTCATTTACTGGTTTTTGGTCCATCACAATTCTCATATTGATGCTTGTGCACATGATACAAACTTAAGCGAATCATAATTTAATTTGTCAGGCCATTTCAGTTTAACCAATCCAAATTATCACACATTAGGCAAACTTAAGATATTTACTTCATGGAGTGAACAACCAGACCAAATTAAATGGCAATGAAACGGTAAAAATGTATTAACTTCCACAACATTGAAACATCAAGCATCTATACGTTTTATGCTTGCCATAAAAAAATAAAAATAGTGTTAGTTATGGAGGGCAGTCAAAGCAAGATTGCTACAGTGTAATTTAAAAGGGAATCACCTTTTACCAAGGGAGTGAGAACTATTAGGAGTTAGGAACAGAATGACGATTTTCAATTACCAAAATAGTATCAGACTGGTCATCATTTATAAACCATTAAGAAAAAGTGATCAGTATCCAGCATTTGAGATCTCACCAGATGAAAGTCAGCACGATTGGTAACATAAGCCTCTAGTCTCTTCATATCATATGGTGATAACACCGAAAATTTATCAGAAGCAGTCTTTGTAGGCTCTCGCTCTGTGAAATTGATTTTCGGATCTATGATCCTGAAATTATCAATATAATGAGCACTTTAAAAAATGGAGACATAATTCAGAGTTCAAGGAACTCTTAATGGCCTGAAGCTTTTAACATAAGCACTTTTAGATCAGAATTCCAATTAATGAATAAGATTATGCAACATCTTTATAATTTTATGGAAGGATAAAAACATGAATTTAACTTCATATAAATTTCTCAGATCAAAAGTAATTCCTTTCTAAAGATAATAATGGGCAGAAGCAAGAGTAAATTTTGTATCTTGAAAAAAGCATAAGATCCTTAATTCAAAAACTTGCTACTAATATTTAATAAACTGGAAATGGAGAAAAGCAAATCCCTTTGCCTATTAAGACAGACTGCTTTCTCGGGTGTATTCTAGTAAACCTTAAATCTGGTTTCTCACTAATTCTCCGAATAGTTAAAACTATATCAAGGTAATCTCCTTTGCAAGTTTGAGGTCTTTTCTAAGGTATTTTTCATCTAGGTCACACAAAGTTATATCTGATTCAGAGAGACTGGTAGGCATGTGAAAAGAATGGCTTTGTTCTTGATCTGTCTCTATAGTTTACATGGGCTTTTCTGGGTTTTGTGTGTTCAGTTTGATATCAGAAACATATCTCATCCTCAGCTTTTGTACTTCACTATCCTCTAATAATACTTATGTTTAAAAAATACAATATAAAGATTGTGGAGAACATTATTCATCAGTATGATCCTTTTGACAATATTTCAATAACTCGAGTTTCCTAAAATTCAAGGAACTTTAGAACATTCATGTCAATACCTAAGAACTGATAACTATTAAATTCTTAATAGTTAATACTAACCTCATGGCAAGCTCGTATTCCATGGCACGAAACGTGGAAGCCAGAAGTCTAGTAAATCTTCGCCTAAAATCTACAAACAGTGAAATTGTAAATAACCAAAAAATTTAACTATATGAATCAGTCATAAATATTTAACAGAGATTATCAGCAAAGGAAGATGAACAAACCTTTGTAAAATGGACTGTAAAAGCCAAACTGATTTGATCCACCAACTTCAACTTCATCATTGTTCAGGGGTTTCAGGACCATACATGAATGCTCACCAGTCACAGTATTCTGTCAGGTTGAGGAAACATGGTAACTGATTACAAAAAATACTTCAATATCATTGTCTACTGCTTAAGAGAGGGGGAAAAAACTTAACTGGAATCTGGCCAATGTAAAACGGAGCAAATTTAAGCTTCCTCCAAAAGCTAAAAAGGTCCAAGGTAAGTCCAAAGGAGACACCAACATAATGGAGCTTCTCTGGGCGCCTTTCACGCAGATGTACTAGCAAATGAGGAAGATCTGCTCTAGGTTTTACATTTTCTTCAAGTAATGAAACCTGAATTAATAGTATCATAAAAAAGATAAACAAAAATTTATATACTTAAAAGAATAGAAAGAGCGCATCAAATATAGCTTGTCATTTTTGTTCAAATTGCAGTCTTCCATGTATGTTAGAACTCAGTCAATCAGTCAATCAGTCAATAAACTATCTAAAAGCTAAGAGAATCAAATTATTATAGAAGTGCTAACAATTTGAACTTAAGACATGACAGAACATTATGGCACCGTGTGATCAAGAAGCTGATCCAACCAGAGTGAGAAAAGACTTGGTGGTTATTGTTGTTGCCAAGTGCAACATACATAGGCAAGGATCTGCCTAAAAGCAGCATTTGACTTTCTTTATGAAATGTTTTCTTTACTGATTAAATCTTGGTCTTACCAGTACCAAACTGCTAATCAGCTAGGCTACAAAAAGACTAGTGGATAGCTCCAAGCCACTAAACTCTCAGACAGAAATGAAAACCTAAAACTATACAAATAAAGGGACTAAGAAGTAACATACATTCTTTGCAGCTTCCATAACTTTAATTGGCAGAGCCTGCACTTCCTCCTCAACATCAATCTCAGAGACAGGAGTAAGCTGTCCTTCATAGTAACTGCAGACAGTATGCAAATGATTAATTGATGATGTTCTGCTTAACAGTTTGACATACTTAAGACGAAAAAGAGCACCAAGTTACAGCAAGTAGAGTAGGTCCTCTCAATATTGTGATTAAGTGATTTTTAACTGACTGCTCCTCCATATTTGAATGAAAAAAGCTTACCAAGGAACGCTCTGCCACTATACATAATCTCTAAAAATGCATGTCTTGCTAAAAAAGAATTTTCCATGTATCAACAAAATCAGTTTTTTTTTAACATGAAAACATGAAGAGGCCACTGCAACCGTCAGAAATTATAGACCCACCAACGGCACAAAAATGAATTATAGCAAAGTATTAATGAACTGGAAGATTCATAGACAAGCCAAACCATATTTTTAAGCAGCCCTGTGCAAGGTTAAACCACCATTTTGCGGTCTAAGAGGGTTGGATGTGCATAGCCCTACTCCATAGATATAGAGGCTGTTATCATGACAAGAACCTATGACCACCAGGTCCAAAGGTATGCCTTGCAATAGAAAATGGAGAGTATGCAGGACTTGTCTTGTAATAAGACCACATGAATATATTTATACTAATACAGTATTACTTACAGTAATGACATTCCTAATTACAAGGATGAGTCAGCTGCATCATAAGAGCACTAATTGACCACACAAATACCAGAGGTATTTTCTACCACACCTTGAATCAAGGCTAACCCCTAAACTGATCTATATTAAATTTAAAACTTTTAAAGAACACTCAATGCACATGGAACCTCTAGTGTAAAACAGAAGCTAAAATCAAAGTAAGAAAGAAGCCATTCACTTGCCGTATTAAAAGCTCAACAGCTTGTGAACCATATCCAAGCTGAAAATAAAGAATGAAAATCAAAGATAAGAGGACTGTTACTGCTTCAAAAGAATCTGGTTAAACAAAACCATACACTAGAAAATAGAAGTTACCTTCATGGCACTAGGGTGCGTAGCAATGCGTACGATGCGACCACCTGATAGTGAAGGAAAAGCTGTGTCTTGGAATTGCTCAAAGAATTTCCATGGTATTTGATCTCCAGAAGGTTTAAGAGCCCTCGAACTTTTCGATATTGAATCACTAGATATCTTCCCTTCAAGGCAAACCTGTAAATTTAAGTTATGGAATGTGGGATTTCACAAGAAAAAGCAACCTTAATAATAAAAATAAAACAGGAGCACAGGTATAATCATCTTGAGTATTACCATAGATAACAAGAAATCACAAACTTAAAGCAAGCAGCAAACACAAAAGGGAAATCACACAACCAAAAATGCAAACCTGGATAACACACATAATATCAGGAAGTTGATTCTTTGATTCATCAACAGGTCCTGTCAAAAAAATACTAATATGTGTCTAATTCAAGTCATGTCAATATAAAAAGAGGAAAAAAAAAAAATAAGAATAACTAGAACGAAAAATCGAGTAAGTATACCAAGTAGTACAAATAAGTGGTGTGCCGGAGCATCTGCCATCAGTTGCAGATCATTTGGAGAATTCTTGTAATGTGATGCAACATATAAGGCCATCATTCTCTGCGCTTAGACAAGTATTTTAGTAGCTCATTAAACAGGTGAAAATATTAATCACAATTCACAACCCACCCAACATCATCAGATAAATCGGGTTTTACCTGCAAAAATATTTCACTATCTCTGTGATAGGAAAAGAGAGTATCACGATTAACGTAGTATAGATCACACTCTCTAGGTGGAGGCAACCTGATTTCAGGACAAAAGAACCGTAAATGGAGATTGAAAAATATGCTCTCTTCTTCCAAGTAAATATGAAAAAAGCTAGAAATAACCTGCTAAGATTAGGGATGGCATTTGAAACATCTAAGCAAAGCAGTGTGTTGAGCCAGATTTCAATCGGATCCCCAGAAGCATATCTGATGGATTCATTTAGTTCTATTTTCTCAAACCGACCTAAAAGATACAAAATTTAGCAATAACTCATGCACCTTTAAAAATTTTATGTATTGCAATCATTTAATGGATCATTCAAAACCGCAGATCTTAATTCCTCAAACCATTTTAAAAGTACTTCCACTCTTAACTGTGCATGACATGTATATTGTTTATTCTTAAAACAAAAAGTAAATAATTACCAGAAACAGAGTCCTCTGTGCTCTTAGCACACACATGGCTTCGCTCTTCCAATTGCTGCAAAAGTTTTAGTGATAGAGAGCGTCCAGTACCTTCATAACTTTCCATGATTAAAAGAAAACAAAGTTTTTTCAGCTACCAGGTTACATCAGAAAAACACTTTTAAATAGGGAGACACATCAAACATGACTGAAGAGAGAAAACAAAATGGCTAATAATTCGAAACAATTGATAATTTGTCATAAAGAGTTGATTTTGGTATGATATATGGAGGTTTCAAAAAAAGCAAATTCTAGTAATACCCATTAACAGTAGAAGATAGGAAGACCAGATATGGACCAAGCAAAGACTTCACTACTGGCAGTGGAATAGCAGCAGCTTCATCAACAACCAACAGTTCAACTTGTGAAAGCTTTTCATGCTCATGTGGAAGTATATACTGTGAGAAATTAAGATAAACAAGTCCAGAATTAGATTTAAGAATTACGAGTAACCTCATAGTAACATTTCTTGAAGATCAAAACATTTTTAAAGTTGCATTAATGCAGAAGCATCACCAACAAACTTACCTGAACTGTCTGTCTGTGGTGTTTGTAAATATTGATCCTTACTGTAGCTTTCTTGAACTCAGGATTCACACTTTTCACAACATCAAAATCAATATGTTCCTATTCACATTGGAAATTATAGCATTCTTAAACAAAGTAACTAACTTCAGTCAACTTTTTATGCACAAACAGAACAAAGGGCAAATGAGGTTGGATTGGATATATAATTAGGAGACAGATCACTATTTGGACCAAGTAGAATCAATTTGAATTACAATAAATAGAATTTAGAAAATTTCTATGGTCAATCCCTTTTCTCTACCCTTAACCAAATAAGTGAATGGAAAGAAGATGGTAAAACACCAAACAAATATGAACATTCACTAGGTAATTGGTATTTTACTGATGTCAGAGTAAATAGGTATAAAAACATCATCACACGGATACTGCTAGGACACTGCCCTACATCTGGAACCTTTTCATTAAATTTTATCATCTCTGACATTGAATTTAATAAGGTAAGCTTTAATACATAAATAGCTATAAAAAATGTTATGAATAAGAGGTAATTAATCAAGCTACTATACTTTTCACAGGGTATCCCATTGATTACATTCATACCCTAGATCTTATTCAGGTTAGGACTTGGAGGTGGTTCTCCGCACATACAGGGTGTCATACTATTACTTTTGGTCAGTGGTGTATTTCTCCTATTTCTTGTATCTTGGGAGTTTCTAAGAACCATGCCTATGGAGGTTCTTAGCTCCTTTTGTATTTGGGTTGTGCACCCCTAGTGCCCCTTAATGCATTTTGCTTATAAAAAAAAAAAAAGAATCAAGCTACTATACTGGGTATAAGCTACGGTTCTCGGTTGCATAACCTATATGTTAATAGGTTCTTCGATAAATTTATCTTAAAAATCACATGTTTTCTAGGTCTGCCAAACTTGCTTAAATTGATATACACTTTTTTTCTCGTTTTTTAGGGGCGGTGGGAGAAAGTGCAATCACCAAAGTTTGAACCAGAGCGCTAATGCTTCACGTCCCGTAGCTCTACACACTTATTTTCTTTATTTTTTCGCTACACAAGAGAGCTAGAAGATCCTTTAATTAAAAGGGGAGTTTATCTATTTCAAACTTTAAGCAGACAATCACTAGAACTGCAAAATTTGCTTAGTCCACAGTTTGATAAACCAACTGTTCATAACAGACCTGCATCATTAGTCAAAATTGTATGCATGGTCAGAATAAACTAATCCAAATATTTACCACATTATTATGATATGATTTAAATGGGCAATGAACCATTTAGCAATCAAATTTAAATGCTGGTGGTTACTTACTACTCCCATCCATCACCAAAGTTAAACTAACAGGTTGCCATCTTCAGCACTTTTGACACTTAAATATATCTTATTTAAGCAATAATGGTTACAGATGTCAATGAGGGAGAGAACCTGTACCTTGTAGTCAAGCGCATCAAAGCCTTTGCATATAAATTCAAACAAGGTTTTCAAATTCTCAGGGCTAGGTGCAGTTACAAGGATATTCGAATACCTACAAAGATTATTTTCCAATGAGATCCTAAAAAAGTTGCTTTATCTACCACTGATGAAAATATCTGTATGTATGAAAAGTATAGTACCCCACAGCAATAGCTCCAGCAATAGACAAACCAAGAGCAGCTGATTTCCCACGGCCACGAGCAGCCAACAAGGCAATAGTTCTACGAAGTGTCTTGTCCAAAACTGCATTCAGAAATGTGACTACAGCTTTTCCCTATTAACCAAAACCATATAAAACTCAATCTCATTCAACAAACAGAACAACCAATTTGGTTGGCACAGTAGACAATGAAAAGTTGAGAGGTTAGCAATCCTACCTGGTCAAATGTGCAACACTTCCTAATCAATGGTCCAACAGGGAAATTTTCATTTAGTTGTTCTTTAAGTTCCTTAAGGTCCAGTTCTGCCTTTGAGAGTCCCTCAGAGCCCTATAGCATAAGTTCAAAAACAAATAATTACATAGAACTCAAACTAAAATTAAAACATACAAGCATCTTGCCTGACTCCCAAGAAAAGGAATGAAGAAAAGAAACCATTACAATATTACCAGCTGTTTTTGGCATTATAATAAAAAAAATTGCAATTCCACGCACTATCATTAGTTGTAGGTTAGAATTGGGTGAGACTGAGACTACTCTTCCATTATAAAATGAAGTTTTAAAGGGAGTGTAGAGAAAAGAAATGTAAGAATATCACTACTCTTCCATTATAAAATAATTCTCTCTTGTCTTAATCCATGACATCTTTGAGAGTATAACTTTGGTGTTCACCAATATTTTGACACATTTATCATATATATTATAAATCATAACAAATCAGAACAATATATTCCAGAAGGAGAAAAAGGACCTATCTTTAAAGTAATCTTCAAAAAACATCAACCAATACACATTTTTATGAGAAAAGAATTATTATTAGAAAAAGGGAGAAAATTACGTTCATGCAACAAAGCATGCCGGTCTGTTAGAATTTAAACCCGTGGAAATATAAAAACAAAGAATTCATTTTTGCACTTTTGCAAGCTTTAAAATTGTTCTTTTTATCCATATATCTTGCAGAAGTAAATAAACAACATGCTTTCCAAGATATATGCATTATTGAAGATGTAACAGTGGTACCTCTTGAACTGGGGTAATAGACCTTATGTGAGATGAAATTGGCAACACATTCAGCTCGTCATCCATGACCACACATGCCTTGCAAGAAGCGAGCGATAATAAGAAGCGTTCATTAAAGCGCCCAGTGGCCTCAGAATGGGATTCAGTTCGAAATCTTTTGTGGACATCCTGCACAAGTGAATCATGTGAATTTTGAATTGAACGAGACATTGAAAAAGAGTATGCTTTTTTGGTCTATAGTGCTATTAATAGAATATTATTTTGATAATTGAGAAGGCTCCAAAAATTTCATTAAAGCAATTAATAGGGATACCACAAATAATGACCAACATCCTTCTCTTAATAAAACAAGACATTTTTATAGATCTCAAATATACGACAAGAGTCTTATGACATCCTACAAATGCAATGCAGAATAAGAAAACAAAAATATCCCAAAAACAAATTTTGCAACTAAAGATGGCACTGTAATTATAGTCTCTAAGAACTCTTGTAAATAATTAAATTTCTTTTGAAAAAGAGTTCAAAAGAAGATCAGCCCTGATGAATCTGAGCTCATACCATCACCATGGTGCACAGACTGGTCAGTGAGGATAGAGAACGCAGTAGCAGAACAACCAATCCTCCTCCCCCCACAGTCTCTATCGTTCGTGCTAGGAGATTTGGTGTCAATGCCTCAAAGTCCTAAAAGGAAAAAGATGGTAAGTGGTTTATCTTGGTAAAAAGGGAAGATAAAGACGAGCTAAAAAAGATGAAGTGATTCAGCTACTAGGAAGTGTAAGATACCTGAAGTATACACATTCCAAAAGTATTGCCGAGAATTCTTTCTGAATCCTTATATTTACAATAAGTTAGTCCCCCACTTTCAGCAAACAACGAAAATTGATCAACTTTCTCGGGATCCAGAAGACCCCTCTCCATCAATTTTGTAGTCTGCCTCCTACGTTTTTTCTTATGACTGCATTCAGAATCATCTCAATCAAGTTCATGCAAACCCTCAACATTCAAAATAAACCAATTTATATCACAGTTTATATTATACCAAACCTGCTCAGTTCAAGCTTTTCCCTATAACACCATAAAACAGTTGGTTTGGATTTAATCTGTGCCTTGCCAAGCATATAATGAAGATTTACAATCTGCACACAGTAGAGACTGCATTTAGCACTCGAATTGCACCAATTTTAATTTCATTGACATTAATAACTTAATATTTCATTTTGCTCCGATCAGTACTGTACTTTATTAATAACTTTATTAATAACTTAATATTAAGATAAACAAACACAGGCTGACGAGCCTGTAAAAAAAATGTTTGTCACTTTGTTGTAGTAGAAAGCAGGATTACCTGGTCACGAGACTTGTCGTCGCCGATGATGACAAACATGGACCTGTGCCTTGTTTTGACACCATTTTCAATCAGAGTTCTGATTCGCTCATCCACCTTCTTCCTCATTCTTGCTGCTATGTAACATAAAGTTATCACTTATCATGACTGATAATAATAAAAAGTAATCCATTGAATTGAAATTATTCCAATTCTACCATTGCAAATCACTTGTTTTACAATTGAATCATGAAACATCGCTGCTAATATCACGTTTAAATTTGGTCTCAATCGAGGTTCTCCACCGCCGGCTGCACCATCCGGTGGTGGTCTTTGAAGACAATGTAGGGAATGGGAAACCACCCACCCTATTCTTAGCACTTGGCCCACCCACAACTAAGCCCTGCCTGACAAGCCTTTTTAGTTAGTAGGATGGCAACAGGACGGGTACAGGTTTAGCGCTATTACCTCTTATTAGTGTAAGATTCCAACATTTTCATTAACTAAAACCGAATGTAAACAAGAGTATTTTTACACAATTACACTATAGAGCTGCCGCTGCTCTCTAATCGCGATTGCTTGCATGACAAGAAACTGAACTAACTAACTCTCAACTGAACTAACTGATCACTAACTAACTTTTAACTTATCATCACACCATTACAGCAATAACTACATCATAATTACATCTAATATCACCGCCCTCATCCCCTCCAAAAAAACGAACGAACACGCACCAGTTTGAAATAATGACACCCGCCCAAACAAACAAACATCAAAGCAAACTATTTCAATGCTGTGCTTTATGGAGCAAACTTCAGACCATATTTTGAACTCGAATAATAAAAGGAGAAATATCCCAAACAAAATGAAATTATAGAAACAAAAATGGAAAGGATTATTAGGAAGAACAGCGATGAACCAGAGACGTACGGGGCAAGCAGTGCTGTTTCTGCCTCTGCTTGAGAGAAGGAGAGACGACGGCAATTGCTTAAAGCGGATTAGCCGGCGGTGGAGGAAGTGAGAAGTGATAACTGACTGAGGGTGGAGTGTGGTAAGGCAAGAGGAGGAAGTAGAATCATGACCATGCAACCCTATTATTATATGGGTTTTACTATATTGACCCCTCATTTAATCAGCCCATTTTTCATCCAAAACCCAAAATTGTCATTTTTTTTTTTTTTTATAACACACTCGCCAGCGAACATTCGAAAAACAAAAAAAATAAAATAATGCTTTCTTGGGTCAGCGAGCTGTGTAAATTTACACATTCGCTAACCATGGAGCGAACCAAGAGATTTATGCATCAAAATAGCTTGTTCAAGGGTCAACGAGTGTGTAAATTTACACAGCTCGCTGACCCCAGCGAGCAGTCTTTTTTTTTGTTTTTTGAACATTCGCTGACCTCAAACGTGAATATAAAATATGTATACTCACTAACACCTCAGCGAGTATTCAAAAAAACAAAAAAAATACTCCTCGTTAGGGTCAGCGAGCTGTGTAAATTTACACACTCGCTGACCCTGGAGCGAGAAGGCGAAAAAAAATAAATAAAGCAAAATAAATAAAGCTCGCTGAAGGGTCAGCAAGTGTGTAAATTTACACAGCTCGCTGACCCCCCTAAAAAAAAAAGGCAATTTTGGATTTTGACAAATCAAGTGATTAAGTAGGGGTCAATAAACTAAAACCCTATTATATATATATATATATATATATATATATATATATATATATATATATATGGTTTGGTAAATAGAAGGCCCAGAGAGCCCAAAAGCAAACAAAAGAGTTACATCGCATAAGGCCATCATAGAGTAAAGCCGGCAAAATGGCCCGGCCCGTCCGGGTTTAGATAATAAAATTTGAATCCGAAATATATCCGGATCTTTTTAACCCGGACCGCAAAAACCCGATACCTGACAGGGTGAACCGACTAGCCTGGCCTGGTCAGAAAACCCGATTTATATATATATATATATATATATATAATTTTTTTAAATTTTTTTATTGATTTAAGAAAGCTAATATATTATAATACATAAGCCCTTTAAAAAAAATAATGGGCCAAAAACATGGCCCACCAAGCTTTGCACAAAGTAGCGAAGCGCACGCATTACTAAGGCACTAAGGCTGAAGCTATTAACCAATAATCCAATATAGTATATAGTGATATACACCATTCTTATAGAAAAGAAGTAAACTAGAGAGAGTGAGAAAAGATAACGTAATTCTCATTAATGCAATGTGTTGTGCACGGTCACACACATATATAAAGTACAATTTTGAAGTTGTTAACTTGTATAGATAAATACAAAGAAAAATAGAATAATAAATTAAAGAATTATAAAGGCCTAAAGAATAGGAACCAAAATGCGGTCGTTAAGATTGAGAATAACACTTAAACAATTCCGTCCTTTCAATTTTCATAACTCAGTCAGTGTCACACACTTTTTAGTTCTTTTGTTTAATTTTTTTTTTAGCTCCCTAATTCTTTTGTTTAATTTTTTTTTAAAAAAAAAGGGTTGCCGAGCCGGCTTGTATAAGCCCGCTACCCGCATAGGGCGGGTTTAGGCATGAATTTGAAAGCCCGATTTTAAGCCGAACTTTTTTAGCCCGACCTGATCATGGCCCGAGCTCGAAGCGAGTCGGCCCGAACCCGCTTGGGTAACCCGAATTGCCACCTCTATCATAGAGTAATCTTGCTGAAGAGAGAGAAAATAGGTGACCGACTGATCTGGTTCAATATAATCTTGCTCAAGAGAAACAAAATAGGCGAAGGCTATCCTATTATATATTCTTATTCTTATACACAAGCGACGGGCTGATCTGGTTCTCTGTTATTATCTTAGCATGTTTTTTAATTTTGATTTTTTTTTTATTTATGTGTCAAAATTTTAAGGATATAAACTTTACTTCTTAAATTTTGTGTGTTGTTGTTGAAAATTGATATGACTTTTGTTTTAATTCTTTTTTTCTCTAATCTAATATAGATTTTAAAATTTGTTTATTTATTATTTTTGTGTATTTATTAACATTTTTGTTTTTTAATTGAGTATTGTATTTTTTGTCTAACTCTTTATCTTATGTAATCTATGAAGAGAATATATAAATGAATAAATATTTTAATTTATGATTCATTATAAAAAATTAAGATCCAAATAAGTCTACTTATTGTTTTATAATTATTTAATAAAAATATTAGTTTTTTAAACATAAAAATCATAATAATATTAATTTTAACAATCGTATTGCAATATCAAAATTAAAAGTACTTTAAGATTTTTTTTAAAGACGAAACAAATATTAGTTTTTTAATTTTGGATTTTATATTAATGTTTTTATATTTCTAACCATTTTCAGATGGATTATGTAATAGTGTTTATGTTTGGAATTAAAGGTTAATTAAATAATTTTCATGGTGCAGTTGTTTATATTGTTGAGTTTCAGGAGAAGGGTCTTTCTTATGCGCATATCCAGCTATTCTTTAGTGTCAATGACAAGTACCAAATTGCTCACACCAATAGATAACATCATCTTTGCAGAAAAAATTTAAATCAAAATCATTAGAATAATAAAAATAAGACTTTTAGGATTCAATCTTATTATTGCCTCGAGATAAGATAATCGATAAAAAAATAAAAATATTTAATTATGATTAATAACAATAAACGTGATAATCATATTTAAAAAATATTAATTGTAAAACAAAACTACTCCATCCATCACATAAATATAAGAAATATCTCATAATATCAATAAACAAAAAAGATCAAAATGTTTAATTCTAATTTAATTTTGATTTATCATAATAAAGTTTATCATAATATAAAAAATGTCAATTTATCCATAAAATAAATAAGGATTATCTCAAATAAGAAGTGTTACATTTTTTATTCATATGATAAAGTACAAAATTTATCAACAAAATCAAGATCGTTTAGATTTATTTTTTTTAAGTGTAGGGTTTGGTTTGAACTTCTACCTTTCTATATAATTATTTTTGGTTGTCATTTAGTAATAATCTTTAATTTATAATAAAAATAATAATAATATTTAATATAAAAAATTAAAATATCAACAATCAATGCATTGCACCAAGTAAGAGCTAGTATATTTTATATGATCTTTGTTAATAATACTTTCATTTTTTTTTTACCGATAATAATATCCGATACCATGTCAAAAAAATCTTAGAAAAATTTTAACATTAGCGCAACATTACTACAACGTCAAATGCAGGTAATATTTTGTATATCATTTTCTTGGATAATAATATTTTATATTACAAACTTTTTAAAAGTTTTCAAGTACTGTACATATCAACAAGTAACTGCTTCAAGTGATAAATGTTTATTTATTTTGTTTAAAACAAAATCAAGATTCAAGTCTAGTGTTATGAAAAAAAAAACCCTCTATTTGCACAGATAGCCCCATGCCCCCATTATACTACTGAATGATTCAGGCTCAAACACAAATATCTCTTATAAATGATGCCCCTGGACCAAAAAAATAGTATCACATACATAATTCACTTCTGAATGCTTTCATAACATATATATTGTAGGGTTAATTAGGTCGGACCTCCCTAAACCGACCTGAGGCTCAAGACAGGTCTACACAAAGCAACCTCCACATAGCCAAGGGCATCTCGCCTATCACTCAAACCGGCCATAACGAGCCGATACCCATATGTTTGTTAGCTGACCGTAGACATCGAACCACCCCTAAAAGGGCCCTCACACGGCTCTCGGTGTAACTATCGTAATTTCTTAACCTATTTATTATATTTATGTATGTATTTATTTATGTGAAAGCGAGGTGTGAGTTAGGTTTTGATTGTTTTGTTATGCATATGGTTTTGTAAGTTTTCGATTAGGATCTAGAGGGTGTGTTGGGTGGCCGAGGTTGCAAAGGTTAGAGTGTGTCTTTAGTGCCGTGAGCTCGGTTGAGTATTTGGTTAGAGGATTCGAAGTGTACATTGAGTGCTTGAGGTGTTAGCGAGCTTCAGCCACGGAGAGTTTCGTTACGATCGTGTGTAGTGGGGTTTATGTGATACGTTAGGTTTGTGAGGCATTGAATGTCACCCGACCGCTTGATTATGCCTCGAGTGTTAATAGCCATAGATTAATGAGTTTAGAGAGTCGTCTTAAGTCGTGTGAGTAAGAACGAGTGTTAGAAAAGGGTAAAGTCTAGAGTTTCGTTTATAGGAACGTTTGACTTTCGTGTTTTGTTAATTATATGTTTGATATTTTAAAAATGTGATTTTTATGTTTGGAATGTATTTTTATTGTTGTGTATGTTTGATGTAGTGTTAGGAAGAGTTAGGAGTCCTTAGATCGGGCTAAAAGTGTGAAAATCGGCGTTTCGGGGGTTTCGGGGCGTCCAGGCGCAAGGTCGGTGCGCCTGGGGCACCATTTTCCGTTCTCACAGACGCGCCAGAGCCCAGGCGTGCGCGACGCGTACAACACCAATTCTAGGAGTAGTGCGCGCTTAGACGCGTATTGGCTCGCGTTCAGGCGCGCGTGCTGCTATTTTAGCTCACCAGCGCAACATTTGGTGCACCTGCCACCCACCAATCACTCCCACACGTTCCATTTCTCTTTCCCTCACTTCCAAACCCTTCCCCATGAACCCAAAGCAAGATTTTGGGTAAATCTCACCTAAATCTTCACGTCCCTCTTGTCTTTTAAGCTCTTCCCTCTCTTCCCATGACTTCTCTCTCTTCAATCTCAAGACGTAAAGGGGAGATCTCTCAATAGAGTTGGAATCCAAGTGGATCGGGGGTAGATTCGAGGTCCATGGGGCTTCAATCAAGCATCCTCTTCCTCTAAGGTAAGGGGAGACCTTTTCTACACTTTGAGTTAGGGATAGTTAGGGTTTATAATAGGATTTGGG
Organism: Crotalaria pallida; assembly: GCA_037953625.1. Taxonomy (NCBI): domain Eukaryota; kingdom Viridiplantae; phylum Streptophyta; class Magnoliopsida; order Fabales; family Fabaceae; genus Crotalaria; species Crotalaria pallida. Next base: position 99,203,080 of record CM075655.1, read on the forward strand.
GATAATAGTTAAATCAGAGTGTGGGTAGTAAATTACCAATTGATATGAGTTGAGTTAAGGCTAAATAAGGCATTATGGGTTGATTTTATAATTATTAGAGTATTTATGACATAACCCCTGTTTATATGCTATAAAAGTAGGATATGAAGAACCCTAGGGAGTTGATTTCCATTTTTGTACCCTGAGACATACTTGAGTATGTCGACTGGCTTAATTGTTATTTGTTGTTTGTCGTTTATTGTCGTTTGTTGATTTTGTTATGGTTAAGAGTTTATTGGTGTTGTCCTTGTTTTTGTTGTTGTTATTGGACTTGTGTGTATATGATTGAGATATGCCTGTGCATATTTGTAAGTGTATATTGTGTGTGTGAGCATATGGATGTTGAGTAGTTCAGGTTAAGATTATTATAAAACAAGTCAATGTCGGATTATATGATGAATGAATTGGAATGGTACTTCGATACTAACTTAATCGGTTAGTCGATTCTAATAACCGGTTAAGTAAGTATCAAGCACCACGTTTTATCATAAAAATCAAATGAACGCCGGCTATTGACTTCCTTTTCAATAACCCTAATCATCACACATCATAACATGAAGTTGAGGTTGGACGTTAGGGTATGGGATAGGCTATCGTGAAGGTTAGAGGAAAAGTAAAGAAGAGTGAACCAATCCTATAAATGGATCCTACAGTGAATTGTGTTAAAGAGTATATGAGAGAGAAGGTTAAGAATGAAATCCAGTTATAGGTTGACATTGAGAGACGCTCATGCATTGCACGAATCCGCTCCGCTTTTGATGAATGCGGGATTGATATTGACAAAACTCGCCCTAAACTCGGCCCGTTGTCATGCCTAATAATGTGGGGTTAACTTTTGGAATGGGAAATCTATTATAAAGAAAGAACGATTTACGTGTACATGAAAATATATTTGGATAAAAGGTATGAGAAGAAAACAAACAAATTAACATCCTAAAAGCCCAAAATAGAACAAAGTCTGTATTTAATATAAATAAAAAATGGGTTGGGACGAGTGATAAGCGGTTCGGTCTCACATAAGCAAGGTCTCGGGTTTGATTCCTTGTGAATGCCAGAAAATTCATGTTGGGAGACTTACCTGTCATAGTCAGTCACGTGACCTGGTCGAATCCGGATATACATAAGTAGTACTTGGTGAATCGGATAGGCAACAAAAAAAAGCTTAAGATCAATGCGATAAAAAAAACGTAAGATCCATATAAATTTTCTTTTATCTTTACTCGTAAAAGCATATATTAACATGACCCAAAATAAACAATAAATAATTAAATAAATAAATTAAGCTTTATATAATGATCAAGTAAATTTTTCTTGTTAGTTGGCTGATTTATAATAGAGTTCATTTCTATATATAATAGTGTAATAACCATGGTTGTGAAAATTGGACCGAATCGGTCGGTCCGACCGGAAAATCGGTGAACCAATGGAGGTACCGGTCCGAAAGAAGTCAAGAACCGCTCTAAGAAAAAATCAGAATTGAGCCAGCCAAACCGGTAATGAACTGTCAAAACCGGTGGTTCACCGGTTTGCATTTTGGGAAAAAAAAACACTGGGCTGTTTGGCCCAATGGTTCACTGGGCTATTTTATATTTTTTAAAAAAATACTAAATGCTAAATGTAACACCCTATATAATAATTATCCTTAAACCCGAAAATTAGGATTTAAAATTTCTTTTAAAACAAATATAATAATTGCCAAAGTGATATTTCCTTTCATTAACACAAAAACATCAGAGTTATTAAGCGGAAGACTTTAATTCGAACAAAGCATAACAGGTTCAGTAATAGATACACCAAGTTTATATTCAAAAATACAAGATAGTAAAAATTTAGCTCGGCCAACTGGCCGTGGCCCATATAGGAAATCCGAAGCCAAAAATACAAAAGTGTTTTAGCTCGGCCCAACTGGCCGAGACCCAACTAGTTCTCCGACTCTAAATAACTTACTCTCCCTGTGAGGGAGAGTGAACCTGCTCGGCCGGGGACTGCGTCTGCTCGGGCTCAGTACCTGAAAAATGGTAAGAAGGTGAGCATTACACAGAACTTAAATAAGCAGTTTCTAACATGTCATACCGAACTACCAAGCCAAACACAAGTAGTCAATTAGCACATAAATAGCAAGTAATCAAACCATATATCACATGCATTCATCATCATTTAGCTCGGTTCACATCATGCAATCTCAAATAGCTCGACTTACATCATACAATCTCATTTAGCTCGGCTCACATCATAAACCAGTTTATCCGTTACCTATTAGTTATACCTCGGTTCATCCGATTTAATTCCTCTTATACAATTTCCATAATTCTTACACTCGGCTTCTCGACCACTACTCTCTTACCTCGGTAAACCATCTCTATCTCAGATTCATTACTCACAGTTCCATGTTTACATAGCTTACAATCTTTTACTCTTCTCGGATGCATACACCCAGTGCATGTCTTACACCATTTAAGGTCGGATATCGGAGTGTCCATCACTGCGAGTACCCAGTACCCGTCTTACAGCTGCACATACCCAGTATGCGTCTGACGCGATCAATGCACGCACCCAGTACGTGTCTTCTATGACCAGGAGCACTACCGCCGATCATTCTATGGAGTAAGGAGTGTCCATAACTGCGAGCACCCAGTACCCGTCTTACAGCGGCGCATCTCGGCGTCTTACGCGATCAATGCACACACCCAGTACGCGTCTGCTATGACCCGGAACACATCCCACCGATTCCGTGCTCGGAACCTTGTGTGAATCATAACTGCGAGTACCCAGTACCCGTCTTACAACTGCGCATACCCAGTATGCGTCTGACGCGATCAATGCACGCACCCAGTACGCGTCTGCTATGACCCGATCACACAACCATTTCTCTTTAATTCCTCTTAGCCTTTTTAATCATCTCTTTTAGTTCGGCCTATCTCGGCTCAACCCTTTAAATTATTCCTCTTTACATTAATCTCATTATTTTCTTAGCTCGGCCTCTCTCGGATCCGCCCATTTAACCATTCCCCTTTTTCCATTAACCTTTCTCATTATCTGACTTATTACTCTATCTCTCCTACTTTCAATATTTACCATGTTCCCGTACACACTCTCAACCTCTCTCAGCTCGGCCACAGATATAAATAGCAAATATCAAAGCTCATAAACACTTATACCACAACAACAATATGAATAAAGCATTTAACCAGTCCATCATGTAAACATAAGCATACAACCGAAAATAATGTTCCTTCTTCACCTAAAATTCATGTTTCTACTTCATTCATTGGTTCCCATTACCCTTTTTACCTTTTCTTTCTAACATTAATCTATATCCATTCCCTAATCTAACACCCACTCTTAGTACCCTTTATGAACACCCTAGAAACCCAAACTCAAGTAGAGGTAACACTCACTCCTTACCTCAAACCGTGAGAGATAAGAGTTGAGAGTTTGAGAATGGATTTCCTTGACCTTGACCTTGTGAGCTTCACACCCTTGGAATCCTTTCCTCCTTGCTGCACACCGGCTGCCACGACTGTCCAGGGGCGTCCGAAACGGAAAGAGGACGGAGAGAAGGAGGGTCTCCGGTTGGTACCACTTGGTGGAAGAGAGGGAGATGTTCGTGAGTGAGAAGAGAGAAAGAAAGAAAGAAAGCATGTTGGGGTTTGTGGGTTGCTGGAACTTCAAAGAAGAAATGAGAGAAAGAGAGAGACGAAGGAGAAAGAGAGAGAATGCAAAGTGTGTTATGTGGTGTTTGGACATTCTTTTATTCATTTAGGGGAATTATTTGTGTGGTTCTCATTGGAGGCTTCTTGGAGAAGCTAGAATGTGTGGACAGGATTCAATGGCTTCCAAAGGAAGCCATGAACAGTGACTTGAAAAGGACATAAAGCAATGATAGTGACATAAAGTGAATGATAGTACATAGTACGGATGGTGCGAAACCCAATGGGCCAACAGCTCAACATGAGCTGTCACGGAGGAGCTAGGATATGTCGGCTTGGTATAGAGGAACATCGGTAGTCCGAGCTTCCTTCTCGGATGATAATGTGAGGTGCGCAGAGGTCGGCTAATCCGAGCTTGACAACAGGCTTCACATTTTACCCCATTTAGCTCGGCCGGGATCGGTCTGAGGTCCAAAACTTACAAACTAGGTCGGCCTATGCTTCCTATTACCTCACTATCCTTATACAATTTCTACGGCTTAATCCTATCCTTAAATAAATATTTATATTATTTTATTATTTTATAAATATTTATATTAATTTCTAGGATGTTACATTCCTCTCCCACTTACAGGAATTTCGTCCTCGAAATTTAGTCGGCATTGAACAGTTGCGGATATGACTGCTTCATCTTCTCCCCGAGTTCCCAAGTAGCTTCCTCCATATCATTCCGATTCCAGACGACCTTGACCAAAGAGATTTCCTTCCCTCTGAGCCGTCTGACTTGTTTGTCCTCAACTCGGACTGCTGGAAGAACTTCGAAAGTCAGGTTATCTTTTAGCGGCGGCTCGTCCACTGCTATCACATGTGAGGGGTCATGAATGTACCTCCTAAGTTGTGAGACGTGAAACACATCATGGAGTTTAGACAAGTGCGGAGGCAGATCAATTCTGTAAGCTACTGGTCCGACCTTCTCCTATATCTGGTATGGTCCGACAAACCGAGGGGTCAACTTCTTTGATTTGATAGCTCGGCCGATACCGGTTACAGGGGATACTCGAAGAAATACATGATCTCCCTCAATGAAGTCCAAGGGTTTCCTTCTTTTGTCGCCATAGCTCTTCTGTCGGTCTTGTGCTGCTTTCATCTTTCCTTGTATCATTCGGATCTTCTCGGTTGTCTCATGCACAATGTCAGGACCAATCAACAAGTTTTCTCCTATCTGGAACCAGCATAACGGCGTCCGACATTTCCGACCATACAATGCTTCGAAAGGAGCCATTCCGATACTTGAATGGAAACTGTTGTTGTAGGTGAATTCGACCAATGGCAATAGTGCTTCCCAACTTTCCGACTGTTCAAGCACACATGTCCTCAACAAGTCTTCAAGGGTCTGAATGGTGCGCTCGGTTTGCCCGTCGGTCTGAGGATGATAAGCTGTGCTAAACCTCAACTTTGTACCCATGGCTTGCTGTAAAATCTGCCAAAATCGGGATAAGAAGCGAGGATCACGGTCCGACACTATGCTGCTCGGAACACCGTGAAGCCGAACAATGTCCTTTATGTACAGTTGCGTCAGCTTCTCCAGGCTGTACTTCATGCTGATCGGCAGGAAATGAGCACACTTTGTAAGTCGGTCCACCACAACCCAAATAGCTTCCTGCCCTGACCTTGTTCTCGGTAGACCCGACACAAAATCAATCGAAATGTTGTCCCACTTCCATTGCGGAATCTCCAAAGATTTGAGTAATCCTTCTGGTTTCTGATGCTCGATCTTGGCTTTCTGGCATGTCAAACATCGAGACACATAATCCGCCACATCGGTTTTCAACTTCGGCCACCAAAATAACCTCTTCAGATCCTGGTACATCTTTGTGGCTCCCGGATGAAGACTCATCTTCGTTTTATGAGCCTCTTCCATTAACTCTCTTCGAACTTCAAAGTCCATAGAAATGCAAACTCGGCCCCGAAATCGTACGAGACCATCGGGTCCCTTAATGAAGTCGGGTTCATCCTTGTCTCGTGCTCTTTCTAGTAGTTTCTGGAGCTCTAGGTCGGTAGCCTGTCTTTCCTTGATAAATCCCACAAAATCATTTGTTACTTGCAGCATTTCCAGTACAACACTGTTTTCCTTCTTCTGTACGCCGAGGTTAAGATCACTGAACTCCTGCATCAACTGCATCTCTCGGACCATCATGTTGCTCAAATGAAGACTCTTCCTGCTTAGGGCGTCGGCCACCACGTTGGCTTTTCTAGGGTGATAGTGCAAGTTGATGAAATCATAATATTTCAAGAATTCTACCCATCTGCGCTGTCTCATATTCAGTTCCTTCTGGTCGAACAGATAGCCGAGACTCTTGTGGTCACTAAACACCTCGAATTTCGTGCCATACAAGTAGTGTCTCCAAATCTTAAGGGCGAACACCACAGCTGCTAATTCGAGATCGTGGGTGGGGTAATTCTGTTCGTGTTGCCGAAGTTGCCGAGAGGCATACGCCACCACTTTTCCCTGTTGCATCAGCACACAGCCGAGACCCTGTTTCGAGGCGTCACAAAATACGTCAAAGGTTTTGGTCGGATCGGGCAAAATCAACACAGGCGAACTCGTCAACCTTTTCTTTAGCTCTTGAAAGCTCTGTTCGCACACTTCGGACCACTGGTAAGGTGCATCCTTTCGGGTTAACGAGGTCAGCGGTAGAGCCAGTTTGGAAAATCCTTCAATGAATCTCCTGTAGTATCCTGCAAGACCAAGGAAACTCCTGATCTCGGTTACCGAGTTGGGTCTCTCCCACTTGAGTACAGCTTCTACCTTGGAGGGATCAACCGCAACACCGTGCTCGGATATCACATGTCCGAGGAAATGAACCTCTTTGAGCCAAAAACTGCACTTAGAAAGCTTGGCGTAGAGTTCCTTGTCCTTCAAAACCTGCAACACCGTTCTCAAGTGGTGCTCGTGTTCGCTCGGACTCCGAGAGTAGATGAGGATGTCGTCGATGAAGACTATCACAAACGAGTCTAGATAAGGTCGGAATATCCTATTCATGTAGTCCATGAAGATGGCAGGGGCGTTGGTAAGTCCGAAGGGCATAACCACATACTCAAAATGCCCATATCTCGTCCTGAAAGCTGTCTTCGGAATATCTTCACCTCGGATACGGATCTGGTGGTATCCTGATCGGAGGTCAATCTTAGAGAATACCGACGCTCCCTTAAGTTGGTCTAACAAGTCGTCAATTCGAGGGAGGGGATATTTGTTCTTCACCGTTACCGCGTTGAGCTTTCTATAATCAGTGCACATTCTGAGGCTACCATCTTTCTTTTTAACGAACAAGATCGAAGCTCCCCAAGGCGACACGCTCGGTCTGATCAACTTTTTGGCCAAGAGTTCTTCCAGTTGCTTCTTAAGCTCTTCCAGCTCGGGAGGTGCCATTCTGTACGGAGCAATTGAGATCGGTCCAGTTCCCGAAATAAGGTATATACTGAACTCTACTTCTCTTCTCGGCGGTAAGCCAGGCATTTCGTCCGAGAAAACCTCTGGGAATTCTCCGACTACAGGAATTTGGTCTAAGGTCGGTTCCTTTGTTGTTTCTAACTTTGCAACAGAAGGGCCACTAAAGATGACATTTTTCTCTCGGTAGTCGAACAGGACATGGTGTTGAGACATCCAGTCCATGCCGAGGATGATATCTAGTTTGGTTAGGGGTAGGCAAATCAAATTGACTTTAAACTCTCTGCCTAATACTTGGATAGGACACTCTAAGCACATTTTAGAAGTGATTACAGAAGAATTGGTGGGGGTAGAAATGGATAGTTTGTAAGGCATCTCTACTGGGGATAGTTTTAGCTTGTTCATACAGTCAAGGGAAATGAAAGAATGTGTGGCTCCACAATCAAATAACACGGCACATGGAATACTGTTTACTTGACAAGTACCTCGGATCAGCTCGTCGGCATCAGTCACCTCTTCACCATCCATGGTATAGACTTTGCCTCACTGCATCGGTCGGTTAACACCAGCCTGTTGTGCCTTTGCCACATTGACAACTTCTTTCACAATGTTCTCGGTGCACCGAGCTGCAAAATGACCAGGCTTGCCACATCGGAAACAAGATCCTCTTGCTCTGCTCGGATCCAGACTCCAGCATTCTCCCCTGTGCTGCCTCCCGCAGTGTTGGCATATCGGATAGGGACCAGGGACAACCACCATCTGACCACTGCTCCTCGGAGTCGTTGACACTCTTGAGCTCGGATTCACATAGGGAGCAGATCTCGGAACAACTCCTTTTCCTCGGATTGGACCCACTGCTTTTTGTGCCGACCTTCTCCGCTTTCCGTCGGCTTTCCTCTTGAGCCCCTTCTCATAGGTGCTATCCATGTTTACCAATTGCGAGAGATTGGCCATGTTCTGATATTCGAATGCGAGCCGAATATCGTCACGGAGACCCAACTCAAACTTGATGCACTTGGTGCGCTCATCGGCATCTCTGTAGCTTCCTGAGTAGCGGATCAAATCCTCGAACTGAGCGGCATATTCTCCGACACTCAAGTTCCTCTGTTCCAGCTTGAGAAAAGCGAGCTCCTTCTCTCTCCTAACATCTTCGGGAAAATACTTTCCGAGAAATCGAGCTCGGAACAAATCCCAAGTAATGGCTTCATTAGCCGCTTCCAGTCCACGGATCTGCTGCTCCCACCAGTGCTCGGCTTCACTCGCCAACACAAATTCGGCCAACCTCACCCTGTACTCGTAGGGAGGTTGCAGAGATCGGAAAATCTTCTCAATGTCCTGGAGCCATCTCTGAGCTCCATCAAGATTGTAACCCCCTTCGAACTGAGGTGGTTCGTTCTTCCGAAATCGGCTCATCCAGTCGATCTCGACCGGAGCCGGAGGTTGAGGCTGAAGGGCTGCAGCTGCAGCTGCTACGGCTGCGGCGATGTTCTGAGCGAGGTTCTCAGCCTGGTTCTGCTGAGCCTACGCTTGGTTCTGCTGCAGTTGAACCAGCGTTTCCAACACAGCAGCAATTCGGTCGTTATCAGCTCTTCTCCCAGCCATGCTGCTTGGTCATGGAGAGAAAGCCAATTAACCACCGAATAGTTAAATATATATATATATACATAAACATATACATCTATAAGCTCTATTGTCTAACTTAGACTTCTAGACTTTACTTATTTGTCACTCTCTTGGTGAGTAACCACTAGAGTCTTTTGCAACTCCAATAGGCCGAGAAGAAACTGCTCTGATACCAAAAATGTAACACCCTATATAATAATTACCCTTAAACCCAAAAATTAGGATTTAAAATTTCTTTTAAAACAAATATAATAATTGCCAAAGTGATATTTCCTTTCATTAACACAAAAACATCAGAGTTATTAAGCGGAAGACTTTAATTCGAACAAAGCATAACAGGTTCAGTAATAGATACACCAAGTTCATATTCAAAAATACAAGATAGTAAAAATTTAGCTCGGCCAACTGGCCGAGGCCCATCTAGGAAATCCGAAGCCAAAAATACAAAAGTGTTTTAGCTCGGCCCAACTAGTTCTCCGACTCTAAATAACTTACTCTCCTTGTGAGGGAGAGTGAACCTGCTCAGCCGGGGACTGCGTCTGCTCGGGCTCAGTACCTGAAAAATGGTAAGGTGGTGAGCATTACACAGAACTTAAATAAGCAGTTTCTAACATGTCATACCGAACTACCAAGCCAAACACAAGTAGTCAATTAGCACATAAATAGCAAGTAATCAAACCATATATCACATGCATTCATCATTATTTAGCTCGGTTCACATCATGCAATCTCAAATAGCTCGGCTTACATCATACAATCTCATTTAGCTCGGCTCACATCATAAACCAGTTTATCCATTACCTATTAGTTATACCTCGGTTCATCTGATTTAATTCCTCTTATACCCTTTCCTTAATTCTTACACCCGGCTTCTCGGCCACTACTCTCTTACCTCGGTAAACCATCTCTATCTCGGATTCATTACTCACAGTTCCATGTTTACATAGCTTACAATCTTTTACTCTTCTCGGATGCATACACCCAGTGCATGTCTTACACCATTTAAGGTCGGATATCGGAGTGTCCATCACTGCGAGTACCCAGTACCCGTCTTACAGCTGCACATACCCAGTATGCGTCTGACGCGATCAATGCACGCACCCAGTACGCGTCTTCTATGACCAGGAGCACTACCGCCGATCATTCTATGGAGTAAGGAGTGTCCATAACTGCGAGCACCCAGTACCCGTCTTACAGCGACGCATCTCGGCGTCTTACGCGATCAATGCACGCATCCAGTACGCGTCTGCTATGACCCTGAACACATCCCACCGATTTCGTGCTCGGAACCTTGTGTGAATCATAACTGCGAGTACCCAGTACCCGTCTTACAGCTGCGCATACCCAGTATGCGTCTGACGCGATCAATGCACGCACCCAGTACGCGTCTGCTATGACCCGATCACACAACCATTTCTCTTTAATTCCTCTTAGCCTTTTTAATCATCTCTTTTAGTTCGGCCTATCTCGGCTCAACCCTTTAAATTATTCCTCTTTACATTAATCTCATTATTTTCTTAGCTCGGCCTCTCTCGGCTCCGCCCATTTAACCTTTCCCCTTTTTCCATTAACCTTTCTCATTATCTGACTTATTACTCTATCTCTCCTACTTTCAATATTTACCATGTTCCCGTACACACTCTCAACCTCTCTCAGCTCGGCCACAGATATAAATAGCAAATATCAAAGCTCATAAACACTTATACCACAACAACAATATGAATAAAGCATTTAACCAGTCCATCATGTAAACATAAGCATACAACCGAAAATAATGTTCCTTCTTCACCTAAAATTCATGTTTCTACTTCATTCATTGGTTCCCATTACCCTTTTTACCTTTTCTTTCTAACATTAATCTATATCCATTCCCTAATCTAACACCCACTCTTAGTACCCTTTATGAACACCCTAGAAACCCAAACTCAAGTAGAGGTAACACTCACTCCTTACCTCAAACCGTGAGAGATAAGAGTTGAGAGTTTGAGAATGGATTTCCTTGACCTTGACCTTGTGAGCTTCACAGCCTTGGAATCCTTTCCTCCTTGCTGCACACCGGCTGCCACGACTGTCCAGGGGCGTCCGAAACGGAAAGAGGACGGAGAGAAGGAGGGTCTCCGGTTGGTACCACTTGGTGGAAGAGAGGGAGATGTTCGTGAGTGAGAAGAGAGAAAGAAAGAAAGAAAGCATGTTGGGGTTTGTGGGTTGCTGGAACTTCAAAGAAGAAATGAGAGAAAGAGAGAGACGAAGGAGAAAGAGAGAGAATGCAAAGTGTGTTATGTGGTGTTTGGACATTCTTTTATTCATTTAGGGGAATTATTTGTGTGGTTCTCATTGGAGGCTTCTTGGAGAAGCTAGAATGTGTGGACAGGATTCAATGGCTTCCAAAGGAAGCCATGAACAGTGACTTGAAAAGGACATAAAGCAATGATAGTGACATAAAGTGAATGATAGTACATAGTACGGATGGTGCGAAACCCAATGGGCCAACAGCTCAACATGAGCTGTCACGGAGGAGCTAGGATATGTCGGCTCGGTATAGAGGAACATCGGTAGTCCGAGCTTCCTTCTCGGATGATAATGTGAGGTGCGCGGAGGTCGGCTAATCCGAGCTTGACAACAGGCTTCACATTTTACCCCATTTAGCTCGGTCGGGATCGGTCTGAGGTCCAAAACTTACAAACTAGGTCGGCCTATGCTTCCTATTACCTCACTACCCTTATACAATTTCTACGGCTTAATCATATCCTTAAATAAATATTTATATTATTTTATTATTTTATAAATATTTTATATTAATTTCTAGGATGTTACACTAAATTCCCGAGAGATTGAAACAGCTGGGCAAAAGGAGTAATACTAGTGTATTACCTATTAATATTTTCTTATTACTTACTAGTATTACTTATTAATATTTTCTTTTTTTAATTTACTAGCATTGTATATTTGGTTTATTTTCTTCCTGAATGAACATTGTATACTGTATAGTACTTGTTAATTAATAATTAATAATATTTTCTTATTATGTTATTATATTGTTATATATATAATATACACAATGTAAGACCCCGAGCTGACGAGGGCGGGGAGTGATCGCCGGTGCAAGAGGCACTAACAAGGAGTAGCTCCTGGCAGGCTTCTAAGGGAGGGGTACATGAATGAACCGACACACCAGAATGAGAGGGTGATCCTGAGACTGTGTAGGAATGGGACTACACAGTACAAGAAGACTTAAATGAATTGATTAGTACTACCCATATCAAGAAGATGCATTTTCTTTTCGGTAGCCCATCACATAAGAACTCTATGGTTAAGTGTGCTTGACTTGGGGTAGTTCTAGGATGGGTGACTTCCTGGAAAGTTTTCCCGGGAAGTGTCCTGCCAGGGATGTTACACACACACGTACGTTAAGACCAATTAAACCACGGTTCGATCACGGTCCAACCACTGAACCTTGAATCAGTACCTTGACCGGTTCAATAGTCAGTCCGATTTTCAAAACATTGGTAATTACCCATAATGTATATACAAGAGTAGATATAATAATATGATAAGAAATAATATGAATAGAACTAAATGATAAATTAATTACATTGCAAATGTACAAATCTACATAAAATATTTTTGAAAATCTAATTCAATTATGTGACTCATCCAAAATTCAAAAAATGCTAGCCTATGAAAGACATAAATTGAATTGAATTGTTCTACAATATTAATAATTACAATATGGTACTAAAATAATATTAAATGTAAGAATTGAATTGATAATATTAAATGCACTCCCAATAATATTACAGTAATAATAACTCAGAAAATGCACTCCCATGAAAAACTTTAGTCTCACTTTGCTAATTTTTAGTTAATCTTAAGCCTTTATGTCTTATCATTCTCATTAAACTAACAAATATCTAATAATTGGGCTATTTGTAGTGATCATGTCGAGTCCAATACCTACACCCAAGCCTCTGTTGTTTGGGCAGGCAATGTTAAGCATTGGTGTAGGACGTACCCTTCATCTTTTTGGAAACTGTTGTGGATTATGACTGGACCAATTTGACCATGTTGACCAAATGCCACGTTGGTCAGGCCTAGGATAATGCTATTGGACTAGTTGAATGGCCAAAGCCCAAGTTGAGCAAATTCTTATCCTAGTCCATGTTATTCAGGTTAGACAAGGCCTTATTTATCATCATCACTCCAACATGATAAATTATCCCAACTGATAAGTCGATTGGGAAGATAATGGCTTCCGAGAATCTAACAATCACAATAACTTGATAGGCTTGATCTAGCCAAGAGTAAACACTAGCCACTCACGTAGTCTTATATATACAACTTCACTTATAAGGTATTTCTAACTTATCTCGCAAAAACACACGCTCAATATTGACTTAGGTTGCTTTGTTTCTTCATCGGGAGCTATTTGCCAACATCATACATCAAAACCAGTTCAAACTTCACCTTGAAAACATGGACTGAAACATCTTTGATACAATAGATATCTTAGACATACACCTCAAAAATCCATCGACCAAACGTCTTTTTATATTTTTGCTCAATTTTCTATAAATAATTGTCGTAGCCTTATGACGTAATGATTTGGTAATTTCAAGGTAACCGCTTTCCACTTAATGGCAAAAACTGATTTTTGGATTTCATGGTAAATCATTGGCCATTAGTTTTTGGTTGTGGCAATGGTTGTAGCTTGGCTATAAAAGGAGACCCTTGATTTATCTAAGTTACACACAAAAATGAAAAACACTCACCTTTTCTCCATCCTTCGTTTCCTTTTCTAAGCTACCTAACTTTGTGAGATTTCAAGTTTCTTGCCTCGAGTGCATGAGTTCAAGAAGTAGATTTTACCATTACACAACCATCTTTAACACCCTTCTTTCTAACAATTTAAAAGCAAGATTTTGTTGATTCAATTGAATGGCTCTCCTTTTCAACAAAGTAACTCCACCTAACATCTTGAAAATCGAGTCACTAGATAAGACATCCTACAAGAGCTAGTCTCATAAGCTCATCATTTTTTTTGAGCAATTAGAGGTTGATTTAGTTATAACCTTTGACCCCCCCCCCCTTTCCTTTGGCAGAACAATTAGCAACTGTAAAGGCTACTTAGGCATTGGAGAATTACAACAAATAAAAAAATGAGTATGTGATCACTTGCTGAGAAACATGTCCAATAATCTCTTTGATTTATTTGTGACAAACAAGCCAGCCAAGTCAATCTGGAAGATATTGGAGAAAAAGTATGGAGCTAATGATGTTGGTAAATGGTTGCAGTTCCAAATAGTGGACTACAAACCAATTATAAAACAAGTGCATGAATATGAGAATCTAATTGTAGACGTTCTAAATGAGGGAATGGGAATGGAGATGTGTGACATTCTGCAAGCGAATGTGCTGCGGGAAAAATTTTACCCTTCATTGAATGATTTCGGAAACCATCTCAAGAACAAGAAGAGTGATATCACTTTGCAAGAACTAATCAGCCACTTGAGAACTAGAGTGGAGAATCACTTCAAGGATAAGCTTTAATCTGATTTAAATTTATCTAATGTTAACTTGTTGAGTTTGTTGATACTTCTTTTAAGAATAGGTTCAAGAATCCAAAACAAGGAACGTATCATGGTCAATACAATAAGTAGAACCATAAGGGAACCAATCCAATCTTGAAACCAAACAATGTTATCCAGAAAACCAAGGAGATGATTTTCTACTTTTGTCAAAAGCCTAGTCGCAAGTCTTATCATTCCAAGGCATAGAAAGAGTAGAAAACAATAATATAAGACAGGCTCCACACCAATCGTGTCCTCCAGAAAAATTGACAAAAGATGATGAACCAACTGTTGTTGTTGAAGAAGAAGTGAATTTGGTGAGCAATGCCACTGAATGGGTTATTGACACTGGAGCAACAAGACACATATATGCAAATAAAGAACTGTTTCAAGAATTTGAGGAGTCAACAAATGATGATATTGTCTACATGGGCAACTTTGCTACCATTGGGAGTATACGGTAATGGGAAAATACTACTCAAATTAAATTCCAGAAAGTCTTTATTAGCTTTGATCAATGTGTTGTATGTGCCTTCCATGCATAGGAACTTAGTTTTTGGTGCTCTCTTTACTAAGGTTGGTTTAAAAATTGTTCTTGAGGCTGATAAAATTCGAATAACTAAAAATGGTGTGTTTGTGGGAAAGGGGTATCTGAATGGTGGGTTTGAATGGTGGATTGTTCGTATCAAACTCTTCTAATATTAATAATATTTGCTCTAGTTCTACTTATTTCGTTTAGTCTTCTGATATTTGGCATGGTATAGTAGGATATTTGACTTTCAGTTCTTTACAAAGATTAAGAAACATGGGTTTACTACCCACTTTATCTGAAAGAACAAATTTTAAATGTCTAGTAAGTGTAGAAGCTAAACACTTTAAGAAATTGTTTAATGTGTTTGGTATAGTTGGTAAAAATGAGATTATGATTATTTTTCTGTGATTATAATTTTGTAAGATTATAATCTGTTAAAATTATAACCTGTTTATGTTTGGGTGTCTTAGCTTAAAATAAAAGTAAACTTAAACTAATCTGTTTTATTTGGATAGTGTAAAACAGATCATTTTTACTGAGTAAATTACAAGAAAGGGTATCATGTGACAAGTGGATAGTTAATGTCTTGGAGTGATAAGGGTAGAATAGGAAACTTGCATGGGTCTAAAAAAATAATCTTTCAAAAAATAATCTCCAGCTAGGAGGGAGCTTATAAATTTTGATTATTTTTCAAGAATATAGGCTAAGATTTTAATCTGTACTGTAAACAAACATAACAAATTATGATTATTTTTGAAAAATAAGCAAAAAAAATAAGTTTCATCTAGTATTGGCAAAACGGGCAGGCGGGCGGGCATGACCCGCATGCCCACCCGTCAAAATGTTTAGGGCAAAAAAATTGGGCCCTGCTCGCACTTAGGCGCGCAGGCGACCCGTGTTTTGAAAAAAAAAATTAATTCATGTTTCTTTCCTTTGTTATAGTACAAATTTTCAAAAAAAAATGCGGGCGGGCCTTGTGCCAAACGTGTGTGAGACTAATGTTTTTTCTTTTTTTTTTAAAAAAAAAATCAAGCCCACAGGTCGCCCGTGCCCGCCCACGAAAAAAAAACGGGCGGGGCGGGCAGGCTCGATTTAATTTTTTTGCCAAAAACTTATGCCTTGCCCACAAAAAATTGCGGCGGGCGGGGCCCGCAGGCCAAGGTCCTAATTGTCAAGACTAGTTTCATCTAATCCAAACATATAATTAGTGCATTCTGATTTGCCAGATTTTAAAAGTTAGTTATTCGAGAAGGAAAAAGATACTTTATAACATTTGTAGATGATTTCTCAATGTTGACGAAAATATATCTTTTACGAAAAAAAATGAGGCTGAATCAATGTTTTTGAAATATAATGTTGAAGTAGAAAATTAGTTAGACTGAAAAATTAAGAAACTTGGAACTGATAGAGAAAAAGAATACAATACTAAAAGTCTTAGACATTTCTATTAGAAAAATGACATAATTCATGAATTCTTTGCCCTTTATACCCAAGAACTGAATGGCATTGTGCAAAGAAAGAATATATCAATAAAATATATGATGAATGCTATGTTGCTTACCTCTTGTTTTCCTGATAATCTTTGGGTGAATTTGTTTTAATAGCATGCTATATTTTTAATAAAGCACCTCACAAAGTGTTAGATAAAACACCCTATAAAATGTGGAAAGGGTTTTGTACCAAATCCGAAATTTTTGAAAACATGGGGTTGTTTGGAAAAAGTTGGCTTACCTAATTTTGAAAGGGACTGACATTGGTGCTAAAACCATAATTGCTTTTTGTATTGGTCATACTTTTAATTGTGCTGACTACAAATTTATGTCTCTTAGTGACAACTCTATCACTAAATTTAGAGATGTTGAATTCTTTGAAGGTAAGTTTCCATATAAATAAAAAATGAATTTTCTAGATGATGATTATACTTCCTTAGGCTCTAGTGTTGCATCTTTAGACTTAGTGTACCTCTATCTTTGCATCCTTCTAGCTAGTTCAAATAATCTTCATATAAATGTTGTGATTGATGAGCCTAAAAGATGTAAAAGGTAAAAAGCATAAACTAGTTTTGATCTTTATTTTATCACTGCTTTCTTGACTGAAAATTATGATGCAAATCTTTTGTTTGAAGAAATTGTTTATGCTTAAATCTTATAAGAAAACCCCCGAAACTTATGTCGAAGCGATAAAATCAGTAGATTATAATTTATGGAAAGACATTATAAAAAGTGAAATATAATCAATTATGAGTAACCATGCATGGGAATTGGAAGAGTTGCGTAAGTGTTGTAAGCCTGCTGGTAGCAAATGGATCCTTAAAAATAAAAATAAGACATGATGGATCCATAGAAAAAATTCAAGGCAAGATTGGTTATTAGATATTTTACACAAAAGAAAGGTGTAGATTATTTTGATACCCTTTTGCTTATCACTAGAATTTCTAATGTGTGTGATTTAATTGCTTTAACTGCCATACATAGTCTTTTTATTCACATGATGGATGTGAAAACAAATTTTCTAAATGGTGATTTAAATTAGAAAATTTACATGAAACAACCAAAAGGCTGTATCACAGCTGGAAGTGAAAATTAGGTATGCTAACCTATGAAACCTTTATATGGTTTTTAACAAGCACCTAAGCAATGGTGCGAAAAATTTAAAAGTGCTTTGTTATAGTATGAATTTATCGTTAACACATCTAATGTGTTTATGTTAAATTGTATGAATCACAATGTGTTATTATATGTCTTTATGTGAATGACACGATAATTTTTTTAACACATTTAGATGCGACAAATGACACTAAAAGATTTATGTGCTCTAAATTTGAAATGAAAGATTTAGGGAAAGCTGATGTGATTTTTGGATTCAAAATCAAGAGATTTGAAAATGGGATTTCCGTAAATCAATCACACTATGTTGAAAATTGCTAAGAAAATTCAACAATTATGAACTCCATATTATCTCAGTTTGCATTTAAAGAAAAATAAAAGTGATATAATTTCTCAATTTGAATATGCTAATATAATTGGTAGCGTAATGTTTCTTACGAATTAGTGAATTACACAAGACTTGATATTGTATATGATGTTACTAGATTGAGTTCTTATACTCACAATCCTAATGAATACCATTGAAATGTTTTACGAAGCCATCTAAATTATTTAAAAGGAAATGTTGATTGGAGTTTGTATTATTTTAAGTTTTTTTTAAGGTTATTATTATGCAAACTAAAAGATATCTAACAATGATAAGGTGAATTCTACCAATGATTTTGTCTTTACCTTAGATGGAGGAGTAATATCATAGAATCATCACAACATACTTTTATAGCATGCTCAACTATGGAATCTGAACTCGTAGTTCTTGAGCTAGCAAGACCAAAAGCTAAATGATTCAAAGGTCGTCTCATGATAGATATATCTTTGTGTGGGAAACCTACACCTCATGCTTCGTTGCATTATGACTCTTAAGTAACAGTTGGAGTTTCCAACAATAACTCTTACAGTGGAAAGAGAAAACACATTCATGTCAGGCATGTAGTGTTAGACAACTTATATAGAGTGGTGTAGTTTCTCCTGATTATGTAAAAAGTAGCACTTGATGGTGGTGCTTTTAAGGTACTTAGCCCATTGAATTGGGAGGTGCTATAGAGACGCCACTTGATGTACCTGATAAAATTATAAGAGATATATAGCTGGTTAAGTTGAGTGATGCTATAGAGATGTATCTATCGTGAAAATGAATAAGCCACCTTCTATAAAAAATGTAGACAATCTTTCTAAGTCACTCATATAGGTCTTAAGATATATATATATATATATATATATATAAAGGCTTTATAATTGATAACAAAGAGTTGTTGTTATATATTTTATAGCGGAATCTCCCAAGTGTTTAAAGTTATTGCGTGTCGTGGGAATCTCAACTAATAAAATTCGGTAAAGTCCAAAGGAACTCCACTTTAGAAGATATAGTTGTTCTCTCACATCACTACATATTAATTCAAATCCTATGGATATTAACACTTAAGCATAAAAAACCCGAAGGTTGCTCTTCTTGTTCACTTCCTATTTTTTTATATGATTGTCATTAGTGAGGGATTGTTAGAATAATGACACTCTCATGAAAAACTCTAATCTCACTTTGCTAATTCTTAGTTAACCTTAAGCCTTTACGTTTAATCATTTACAGTACACTAGTAAATATCTAATTAAGCTTTTTGTAGTGATCATGTTGAGACAAATACCCATTCATGGGCACATGAGCCTGTGCTGTTAGGGCGAGTGGTGCGGGGCATGAGTGTAAGATGTACAATTTCTCTTTTTGGAAGGTCACTAGCCAAACATTTTTATATTTTTGCACATTTTTATGTAAATAACCGTTGCAGTCTTATGGCATATTGATTTGGTCATCATTTCAAGGTAATTGTTTTGCACTTAATGTCAAAAATAGATTTCTAGATTTTATGGCAAATTATTGGCCATTAGTTTTTGGTTGTTGTGATGGTTATAGCTTGGCGGTAAAAGGAGATTTTGTGTTGTCTAAGTTACACGCAAAAATGAAAAACACTTTCCTCTTCTCCTTCCTTTCTTCCTTCTTTGAGCAATCT
The DNA here is from genome assembly GCA_037953625.1 of Crotalaria pallida. Lineage (NCBI taxonomy): Eukaryota > Viridiplantae > Streptophyta > Magnoliopsida > Fabales > Fabaceae > Crotalaria > Crotalaria pallida. The sequence goes on from CM075655.1 coordinate 99,222,545, forward strand.
AATAACTTTGTGAGCTTCCGGTTCCTACTGTCTCGAGTGCACGAGTTAGGGAACTGTTGTGTTAATCTTAAGCAAGACTGGTTAATATAGTTACACCATGTCTATCTAGTTATCTTGCTTTAAGATAGTACATTTTAAATTTTGCAACGACACAACTATCTTTTAACACCCTTCTTTCTAACAATAGCCCCATTACACTGTGTATGTTGCTGGCTCGAACGAGAATGTCTCTTGTAGGGGATGTCCAAGGCTAAACCAAAAAGATATTATCACATACATAATTCACACTTTTAAAGGTTAACATATCGTACCACTATAGATCTTCATTGTAGTAGTGTTTTCTACAAATTAGAAATTTGTGTCTATCTTAGAATAAATAGTCTTTGACTACTCAAAAAACGCACATTTAACAAGGGTATTTATTAGTGAAACTCTTTTTTATTTTTGTCAAATTATACCACTATGATTGTTTTTCTAATTATAAAATCCTTAACAAAGATATTTGTTAACAAATTTCTTTTCTTTTAATATGAACATAAAAAAAAAGTTGAATATTTTGATATTACGTATTTTACCAAAATTAAGACATTTTTTTAAAGGGTTTTTATTGAGAAAAACTATAATATTTACAAATGTATATTTTCTTGTGCTTATTATTTACAAATATTGAATGACATTTTTATATAAAAAAAAATCATGAATTCTACGGAGTATTTGAGAATTGAGAAATGAATTAAATTAGTATGCACGGTCCCTAAAAGAAAATTGTATCATCTAACATAACCATCTAATGAGAGATTATTACTATTTTTATTATTATTTTCTAACTATTTTTATTGTTTACCTTTCTTGTTATAAATATATAAAAATAAAAAAAAAAGGTAGCAAATAACCGTCTAATTGTATTCTCCTTTAATTTTCTTTTTTTAATTTAAGTTTGCTTCTTTATACGTATTATTATTTGTTTCGATTAAGTCTTTTAAATTTTTATTATTTTTCATGTTACTCATAAATTTTTGGTAGAGAAGACCACTAACCTTAACAAAGAATCATAATGAAATTTACATGTTAACCCTTACTCACAAAATTATAAATCCCTTCGTTTAGGCAACTTAATGATTTTCCTTTACCATCAGTTTTTGCAATCAGTTTGAGTGACTTCATCAAAGAAATCATTTCTTAGAGAATATTGCCAAGCTAAAAGGATAGCTATCTGAAATCTGAATAGTATGCAGTATGTAGAGTGTAGACAGATCTGTAACACACAAAACCCATATACGGATCATGCAGTATAACAAACATGCATCCAAATACATTATTTTATTGTTTTGGCAAGAGTAAGAACACCAAATTACACTTATTGCATAGTACAAATACACAAAGATATTGTAAGAATTTCACATGCCAATAATTAACTGGTGATACAAATTACATGCTTTGAGCAGCTACTTGTCCTTTGAAAGCACCGCAGACATTGCCTATGTCCTGTACAGAATAACAAGAGGACAAGGCATTAGTTCATGTAGTTTTCTTATGACATTTAGTCTCAATAATTGAAGTGGAAATCCTTCAATCCTATCGGGAAAAGAATTCAAAAATATATAAGTAGAAAAAGAATTTTATGAGGAGAAAAATGTTGACTTGGTTATTGCATGTTACATTGGAAGTTGGCGAAATCTTATAACTTATGGCATTAATGAACAGATGGGTGCGTTTGCGTATATGCAAGATAGAGAATCTATAAGATGAGTGAGAGCTCCCACGAGTAAATATCAAGTAAAAAAACTGATTAAAACTAACCTCTGAAACATACGATGCTCCATAGCATCAAATCTTTACTGCTCAAGAAGATTGTAAGAGCTTCTGGATGTCTTTCTGCAAGAGGAAACATACAACAACTTGTTGGCATGTAATCTTAAATGACGCAGGAGCAGGACAAAGGGGTTCAGTTGTAATTAGATGCTAGTTTTCTCTTTAAGACGAGTAGAACTTGTTTATACCCATAGCGCCATCATTGTATACAGATAATCCTACATTCCTACTTAAGATAGAAGCAACAAAATTAGTCTAACCTCTATTTTCAGAGGCGAGGTTGTAGGAGCATATCTGTCAACAACCTTTCCTTCTTTGTTCACTAAGAACTTGGAGAAGTTCCATTTGATACCATCTCCAAATATTCCTCCTTTCTGATCCTTTAAAAACTTGTAAAGTGGGGCTGCATTCTTCCCATTGACTTCAACCTATAATAATGAAACTATTTTAGTATGTTTTCCATATAAGCTGGCACATTAAAAAACGCTGGAAGTTTGGAACATTGTCCTTCAAGAATTGATCGCAAAAGTATTATTGCTTGTGAAATATGGCTAGTGAAATTATGAAACATATTCAGTCTTCCCAACAAGTCTGAAGAGTGCATAAATAGTGTGTCAATGCAGGAGAACTTATGGCACCGACGCACCATAGATAGAAGAGAGTACACTGGAAAAAATGTGAGCAAAGTATGCTCCAAATAATAAACAAGGAAACACTTCTGTCAATTACAACGTGTTTATCAGAAATCACCTTATCAAAGACAGGAAATTCAGCTTTGAACCTTGTGCATACAGTTTCCTGAATTTCTTCATTGGTTCCTGGTTCCTGTCCACCAAACTGGTTGCATGGAAATGCCAAGATTTCAAGCCCTGGACACAATTCATAAGTCAGTGTTACAAAATTCACAACCTCATATCTGGTATTTCTTTCTTTATTTTCCTTCATGATGAAAGTGACAGACCTTGATCCTTGTACTTCTCGTATAGTACACTCAATTCTTTGTAATTTGTTTGGGTCAAACCACTGCAATGATGATTTAGAGTATCATAAGTGTAGAAAAAATAAAGTGGGGAAAAATAATGCCATATAATTAATAGCAAGATCAATTCTGTCATTGGTTTTGTTCCAACTTTTTAAAGTTGTGCAGCAAATATTAGTGCATCAAATTAAATAGTACTGTAAGATCAATTAACATCAAGGGACTCTAGTCCAATGTATGAAACAAAGGCATGATTAGTTCTTTATGCCAAAAAGGCATTTAGATATGCTTATAAGCAACTCAGAAAGTCAGAAAAATAGTGATACAGTCTTAGCGTTATAATTGTATTGTTCGAGCCTAACACTCTAGGAAGATTCATATAATTTTCCTTTCTTGACATCTTGTTACATTTTCCAAGCTTATCAGGATACAACAAATGAACTGTACTACTGTGAAAATCTTATTGAAATGCAGAGCCATTGATGAAATAAATAAGGTTGAAATGAACACAAACACACTAAGCTGCATAAAAATTAAAATAAACACATAAACGAAGAATTATATGTCAAGGTAAATTGGCATATGCAATGACCCAAAAATAATTTATCAATATGAATAAACTTATGTTACCATTGTGAGGCAACATTCACAATTATTAAAACCTTTCCCCTGTATTCACTCAGACTCACATCATTTCCACGGATGTCCTGCAATCGTAGTTCATGTAGTTAATACTAGAAGCAAAATATAAATTATAAAAGCATAAATTCAGTCAAGTAACCGAGGATCAATAGAATCCAGGATGCATCAATTTCTATAACATTAGCAACAACAAAATCAATTAGCCTTATCCCAAAAATTTGGATCGACAAAACACAAACAGAAGATGATTTGCAGAAGTGGGCATTGAGACTGATCACTAGTCAACAATCACACCCTGGATCCACGCCATTTTACCAAAACAGTATTTCAAAAATAATAAAGAGCCAGGAAAATAAGGACCTGTTTGTTTAAGCTTTTTTCACACAAAAAACTGATCTTTTTTTAATTAAAAATGACTTCTACACTTTCAAATTTGTTTGGTTGACATTATATATATATATATATATATATATATATATATATATAAGTAGAAGATGCAAACAGATGCTGCCAAAAAATTACTTTTGCTGTTATGCCAAAAATCCCTTTTATTTTTAAGCCTATGCAAATGAGCTCTAAATCTAAATATTGAAGCTGAAGCAAATAAACAAAAATATATGCAGCAAAGGCACCAATAGATGAGAAATAGATCAGCATGATTCAATGATCAACATTCCTCATAGTACTGATTTCCAAGATTATATGATATCTGATATATCCTAGATTATATTCATTCATCAAATTGAGGGAAACAACAATTGGGCATAAGCAAGTTACAATCTTTTCAAGTAATTTAAGAGCTACAACAATTTCTGATCACAGGAAAAATAAACAATGAATAAAAAAATATATAAAAAGGGTAGAAAAAAGAACCTTGACAGTGATGTCATAAATGGATTTGGAGGATTCAGAAGCCATGAGAGAAGAAGGAGAAGAAGATTGGTATGTGTGAGAGTAGAGGAAGAAAGCAAAAGCTAAGAAGAGAAAAGATATGAAGTTCCAAAAAGTCAACAACTTCATGCCAATCTCAAATTACGTGGAGCATTGGATATGGAGCGCATATATTTCATATTCACATGTCACAGACAGATATATTAGGAAATGAAAATCAACACGCAATCAATGAATGCTGTCAAGTTTCAATATTAGCACACGCTTTAGTCAAAGATCCGGCAGGTTAACAATAAAAATAGAGAAATGATTAAAAAAGGCACACATACAAACAAGGCTTATTTATGGTAGAGTGTTTTGGTTTTAGTCTGTAAAAGTTATTTTGATCAAGACTAGTTTTTAATTTTTTAAACATTTTGGTTTTGGTCCATCCGTTAGAAAAAACCAATTATTTGGCGTTAACTCACACTTACGTGATTGCTGATATTCCGCTAGCCACATCAGCAAATAACAGTTTTTTCATAATGGAGTGAATCAAAACCAAAATATTTAAAAAATTAAGAACTAGTTCCGATCAAAATAACTTTTAGGGACTAAAACCAAAGTTCTGAACTTTTAGGGACCAAAACCATAAATAAGCCTACAAATAAATTAGCCTACACCAAAAATATCATACATGTTACGAATGGTTAGGTTGTTGCTGAGTGTTCTGAGTTCGTTGGCCAGAGCGTGCTCGGTTGGTTGCAGCAGAATTGTTAGACTTTAAGAGGCATTTGGATGTCATTCGACAGCTTAGTTATGCTTCGAGTGTTAATAGCCTTAGATTATTAAGGTTAGAGAGTTGTCTTAAGTGGGTCAATTCCCCATGCTGAGATACCTCAACCGAACTGAAGCAGGAATGGTCCTTTCAGAGGTACATGAGGGGATTTCCAGCCACCACATGGGAGGCAAGACGTTAGCTAAAAAGATACTTAGGGCAGGCTATTACTGGCCGACCCTCCGGACCGTGTTACATTTAGTAGTATCATAGCTATGTTTATCTTCGGTGGCCTTAAGGTAGCCTTATGTTTGTCACATTTAGTGGTATCATAGGCTATTACTGGCTGACTCTCCAGACTGTGTTACATTTAGTGGTATCATAGCGATGTTTATCCTCAGTGGCCTTAAGCATGGCCTTATATGTGTGCTTGTGTGATCTCTGATGGTGTGGTAGTGTGTTTGTGTGTGTGAGTCCTGAGTCTTTGTGTTTGTCTGAAGGAGAAGATAGCTCGTGGGCGACCTCGTGTCCGTCCCTAAATATAAGATCTGTTTAACACTTTTATTTTGTCTCTATTTATAACACCTTTTACCAATTTTCAATGATCATTAATTACTTTTTTCCACAAACACCCCTATTTATTTACCACTTTTTATATTCCCAATAATATTAACAGGGGTAATTTTGAAAATATATATCAAAAGTTCACATTTCCAATTCAATTAACTAAATTATTTCAGTTTCTTAATGGACGTGAAATCTTTCAAAGGGGTCCTATATTTAGGGATGGAAGAAGTATTATTTTCTCATGACATGGGCATATTTTAAAATCAGTTGGGTTAGTTGGCTTGTAGAACAAACTGAGATATAGGAATACAATTTAGGTGTTAATAGTTTCGGGTTTGATTCCGAGTAAAAATAGATTAGTCCCAATGATCTCATTAATAATGATTGACCCTTGAAATTATTGTAAACTTGAAAAAAACATAAATCTAAAAAATTGGCATATTTTTAAATCTTTTTATAGGCCTACAAATTTTTTAATTGGACAGTTTGTTCGATTTCAATTCTGCAGTGAATTTTCAAAGCAAAAATAAATTGTGTTATAGAATGAAAATAATAAAATACTAGCAACAAATTGATTCAATAGCTGAAAATTATTATGAATTTTAGATATCTAAAATTCAAAATTTTAGTTTTTGTTAATGATATTTGTTGGGAGGAGCACACAACCGATCTTAGGGGTAGGTCTAAGGGGCGACCGGGCCCTAGCCGATCGCCCATTGGCCTATCCCTAGAGCCGGCCCTGCACCTTGACCACCCTTCTTGTGCATTGGTGGAAGATGTCACGAGACAATAATGATAGTTAATTGATCATAACTAAATTAAAATGTTATAACATTTTCTTTTGATTAAGATGTTATTATTAATCATGAAAATAATAAATGAATAGACAAAAGACTCTATCTCATCTTAATTTTATTATTGTCCAATCTTATTGAATATGAAAATATTATAACATATTAAAAAAAAAGGCAAAACTGCTTCTTTGGTCCCCTAAGTTATTTATTTATTCCAAAGTGGTCCCTCAAGTTTTTTTTGTTTGAAAGTGGTCCCTTAAGTTTACTTCCGTTAACACAGTTGGTCCTTCCGTCAGTTTTTCCGTTTCCGGTCATCTTCTCCGGCAAGCATACAATATTTTCCGGTGAAACACCATTTTTTCCGGCCAAATTCCATTTTTCCCGACAAATCTTTTTAACATCTAACTCACCTTTATTTCCAATCACATTAATCTCATCCAATTAATCTTATAACATCTAACTCACCTTTTTTTCCGACAAATCTTTTTAATATCTAACTCCCTTTAATAAGATGATAATAATAATAATAAAAGCAAAAAAAAAACTTGATAAAGATGCAAAACAGCTACTTTCTCTGTAGTTTTGGTGCATATTTTTGAGCTACTGATTAACAAGCAGAGGTATATGCCTCAAAACATGTACTCTAAGATTAATGGGAGGTAGATGTTAAAAAGATTTGCCGGAAAAAAAGGTGAGTTAGATGTTATAAGATTAATGAGATGAGATTAATGGGTTGGAAATAAATGTGAGTTAGATGTTAAAAAGATTTGCCGGAAAAAATGGAATTTGGCCGGAAAAAATGGTGTTTCACCGGAAAATATTGTATGCTTGCCGGAGAAGATGACCGGAAACGGAAAAACTGACGGAAGAACCAACTGTGTTAACGGAAGTAAACTTAAGGACCACTTTCAAACAAAAAAAAACTTGAAGGACCACTTTGGAACAAATAAATGACTTAGAGAACCAAAGAAACAGTTTTGCCTAAAAAAAAAATAAGTCTGGGCCAAATGGTTTGACCCAGCCTGTATCAGGCTAATGAATTGTCGGGTTGGATTGGGCCAAAAAAATTCAGACTAAAATTCTCCCTGACCTAACCCATGCTTATGTCAGGTTAAATCGGCAGCCCGTCGAGCTTGGCATAATTTTTTATAGCTCTAATACAATATTGTAAATCCCCTTGATTTTGCAGCAAAGCATAGAAGAATGAAGAAAACAAGTAACAATGAAGCTAACATTACCTTTAGTCATTAAGCTACTTACAAAACCAATGGAAGAAATAATTAACCCTGTGAACTACATCTATCATGCAGCTAGAGATACTAAGTAGACATGGACATATATTAATCCATTCCACATAGAAATCTAACTAGGAAATTCTCCCCTTCTTTTTCATTTTTTTTCCTTTTGTACTTTGGCATTGATATTTCATGAACCAGTATTTAACAAAGAGAACTTAACCCATAAACATATCTTACCCTTATCCAAGGCCAGTTTTGCCCCAGTAACCAACCAATGGCCAGGACTATCTTGTGGGCCTTTACATAACTGTGTTGTATCTACAAATTTCAAGAGCTTTTGTGTTTGCACAGGGACTGGAGGCCCAGTTGGGTACACACTTGAATCCACAACAACAGCAGGATTTTTGTGATCTTTATTACTAGTACTAGAACTAGAAATCGACGTGCTTATTGCAGAGAAAATGCCAGATTTTTGGGACAAACCAGAGGAGCCTTGGGTCCAATTTGATTTTATAACAATAGAATTAGTTACCATAGAGAATAATAGCCTTAGTTGTAGGACTTTCTTTGACTCATGTTTCTTCACTTGAAGTTGTGCTCCTGTGACAATGAAGGACACACCTTTATGATCAAAGCTCCAACTAGGATGGTATTTCACTGGTGCTGTACATACATGGGAGAATTTCTTCCCATTAACTGCTTCATAAAAACGGTCATCGCTGATTTCTTCTGACCACATTGTGTTGTCCTCTATTCTGTCGATAAGCATCAATGGTGTGCTCAATAGATGTTGCACGTGTATGGCTAATCTGTGTCACAAACATCATTGTGAGCAACATTCATAGACTAAAAACTCTTAATTAAGGTACCATTTGATTTATTTTAATTAAATGAACTATACTAATGATCCCTATGCTTATATAAAGCTGGTTTTCAACTTGGTTCTATACATAAAAGTATTTCAATTTAGTGTACAATTATTTTTAATTTTATCTACTTATCTCGAACAGGATTATCTCTGGTGAATGAAAGATACATGTGATTTAAGCCAAAATAATTTTAATTTGTTCATTATCATTTATTGTCATGGAGTAACACTTTCTGTTGAATTTATAAATGCTTGATTTTTATATGTTAGAATCATTTTCAATCTAGTCCATATATTTCAATTCTAACTAAAAATGTTATATACAGACCAAAATGAAAATGATAACACTTGTCGCGACTGAATTGGTATTTTTCACGTATAGGAACTGCGTTGAAAACAAGCATTGTCTTTAGAGACCAAAAGTATGCTTTAACCATTTATTTTATATTTTCATTTTTCAAATGATATATTTTTGATTAATAATTATAAAAATGTCACATTGCTTTTTCATTTTATTTTATGTTTTCAAACTTTTAAGGAGAAAATGGTGAATGGTATTCACATTTAGTGCGGAATCAACCTGTTGCATTTCATGCCCTCAAGAAACAAGCGCATCCCTGTGATTGGCCTTTTACCTACAATTACCTGTTATGATTAAGATACTTAGGCAAAAGAACATGAAATCAAAGTCTAATTACTAACCAGGAAGGATATGAAAAAGTACCTTAGCTGTGTTTACATAAAGCTTGGGACCCATCAAGTTAAAGCTAAGAGAAGGTGAAGTAGTAGTTCTGTTTGTGGTTGGACCAAGAGGAAGATCATTGTGAATAGGAGCCCAAAGTTTGTGTCCTTGGCAGTCAAGAAAGTACGGCAAATCTGACACGGGAGGCTTATCTGTATTTGATATATATGAATATGAATTTAATTCATTCACATGGTAGTTCACCAATCAACTGAAGAATAATTTAACAATCTTTACCTATAAACAAGTAGGGGAGATAAAATGTACGTGATTTAATTTTATTGGTAGACCATCATTTTTTTTCATATGTGGTGTAGACTGATGCCTTGTGTGCACTACTTAATTTGTGTGAATTGTTACATTTTCACACTTGAGAAACATTTTTACTTTTTCAAATATTACTAATCAATGCTATTAAAGGAAGAGTGAAGGGACACATTGGTCCCTCAAGTTTTTCGACAAGGACATTTTAGTCCCTCAAGAAATTAATTCAGTTTTAGTCCCCAAAGTTTTTCAAAAATACCAATTTAGTCTCTGTCCTATTTTCGTTAGCCACATCGTTGAGGGACTAAATTGGTACTTTTGGAAAACATGAGGGACTAAATTGGTACTTTTGGAAAACATGGGGGACTAAAAATGAATTAAATTTCTTGAGGGACTAAAGTGTCCCTGTCGAAAAACTTGAGGGACCAAAGTGTCCCTTCACTCTTAAAGGAATCAAAATAAGATAAATCGTTATGGAGGAGCTGAATACACCATTTTTTAATCTTTTAAATACATCATTTTTCAAAAATAAATCTTACCCTTCATTAGTTGGTTAATGCCCAAAGGGCATTAGACGGCATTAGACAACATTTGAGTTCTTTTTATATGTAAATAGTTGAGGTGATACACATTAAATGGTATGGTATTAGAATTAGAACTTTTTCTTACTTGGGGAACATTTTAAGAATTTCTACTCACAGGTTTATGCTCTTCAAATGTTTCGTGATCTTTGGTCCAAGTTTTGGAACCATTGTTTTGTGGTCTTTTTTCCATTTTCACAAGAGGAGAAAATAAATTACTTACATCTAAGGTAGAGGTTGATGGCATGGGAAAGGAAGCCTCTGCCAGGAGCAGCTTTAAGAAGAGAAGTGATGGGAATGAAGCTAAAATCAAAAGCATCTGGGTTGTTAGGAACTGTGAGAAGCCATTCACAATGGTTGCTCTCTTCTGTATTACCTCCCCTCTTTGAACATATCACTGTAATTCCCTGCATGCTCCAACATATATCATCTCGATCTAAAACCCACTAATCATATAATTATTTATGATATATCTGATCAGTATTTTGCTGGTGTGTAATTCCAGATATTTCTTAAATTTTGTACCAAAAAACTTTTCAACTTATTCTTCTACTTCATGAAAATTCCTCAAAAGTATTTCCGAATTCTAATGTTGAATATCAACGCATCTGTTGGTTCAACTGGTAAGGGGTCAGTTTCCCTTTAAAAAAATCTAGCAGTTATATAAATGAAAAAAAATGCTAACAAGTGTCCGGACACTCGTTAAGAAGATATATGTAGTTGGAAATTATTGGAAAATGTAGTTTTGATATTTTCAAGAGAAATAAAACTAGAGGCTTTTGTTGTTTTTTCCATTTCTAGGAAACTTAACAAATGGACACTTGTTAGCAAGACCCAAATAAAAATAACAAATAGATGCTTAGAAAGTTTAACCTTCTTAAATATTCTGAGATTTAAGTCATATTAACTTAGCTTCAAAGGTAACTTCCGCACAATGCACACGAGGATATCAAACAAATAAAATTAACAATTGGTGTTCATGAACGTAGGAAAGTCATGTAATTTCAAATGAAGTAGAACTTACATCTTTTGCACAAATGGATGTGGAGCTATTGAAGGCAACAACTTGTGAACCAAAGACATCAAAAGCTCGTGGTACCTATTTTCAGCAAATCACCTTGTAATTATAATTTAGCACAAAAGCAAATTAAGGATAACTACAAAGGCTTATCAATTTTTTTGATTTCAATTTGCATGAAGTTGAGCTTCATTAATTTTGTGAAGGAAACCTTGTATTTGTGCTCTTTTGTTTTTGGAACAAAATTGCATGTCCCAGTGAATAATTGATCTCCAAGCTCATACAAGTGATTTCTGAGCTCTGATGGCCCCAAGTTAGAAGACACGTCCTGCTTCACTAGCACCAAATCTTTGCCACCAATGCTAAGCCCCACAAGGATGTGTGTCCCGAATTTCTCAATAAATCTGATTAAAAGTACACCTTTAATTAAGGAGCTTCAGAAAAAGTTTAGTTTCTTCATTTTAAAATGCCTACTTGGTGATTAGGGAGCAGAGATTCAAGTATGTCCAATTGCATTTCACTAATTTGTCAAACAAATTAGCAAGGAGGACTAAGACTGCTGTCTAAATTAAGCTTAAGTAGTTAGAATTTAGAAATCTATGTTAGTTATACATCATCGTTTGGTGTGTAAACAAAACAATAGCAAGATAATATCAGAAGTTTTGTGGTGTAAGTGTTTGGTTCCATCTCTTTTAGTGGAACTAATTATCATTATTATTTTTTATTTTTATTATTATTTTTTTTTATAAATCTTTTGTCATGTTCTCTTTTGTTTATTGAAATAGACCAATCAGTGTAGAACTCTTATATTGTTCAATTACATCATGTTCTAACATATTTGTCAAAAGCTACCCTATATTCATGTAAAAAAAAATAATAATTGATTTTCACGTTAAAAAATAACAATTAATTGAATTGAGAGCCATTTTTCAACACAAAGCTTTTTTTATGCTGTGCTTTAAAATATTAAAATATGTGTACATAGAAAATTCACATCAACATATAAAGGTTAACCTTTTTTTTTTCTACATTCATTTTATACTGTGATGCATATGCTATTTGGTACACAAAGCTCCTGTGAAAACTTACAAATCCATAACTAATCAATCATGTTAAGCATGAGTGCATGACCAATTGACCATACATGGGTGATGCAAGATAAAGGATATTTTTCAATATCTCTGACTAATGGATTTGTATTAACCTTCATTTTGTCATGTTCAGCATTTTCAGTATTTTATTCTTTTAAAATTTCCGTTCAAACTTAGAAGCATAAGTAAAGCATACTTATACTTTGATTTTCAAACAAATAAGAAAGACACTGTCACCACTGGCTACATGTCAAAAGGCCTTTAACCCTTTAAACAATGCAGTGCCACGGCCCACAGAATATGTCAAACATAGGATGAAGAAAACTATTGAAGTGTAAACAATCTCCTCGATGATCAATTGCCTAAATTTTAATCCAATTCAACTCTTTCGTTAGGATATGATGCTTAATCAGTGGCTGACCAAAATAAAGTGTACATTATCTTTTGACCAAAAAAAAAAAAAAAAACATCTTTTTCAAGTTTCTAGGCAGGAAGTTTCGTGCAATATAATTTGACTTTGGCTCGGCAATTGTTCTTAGTAGATTGTTCAAACCCAGTAAGTTCTAACCATTCATAGTTACTCGATCACATTATTACTTTTAGTGCAATCCAAGAGCTTTGAACAAAGAAAAAAACTATAATCATTGAGAAATCAATGATAACTTTAAAATCTTCCTTAAAAAATTGATAATTTTAAGATCACAATTAAAAAAATTAGGCTTAAGTATGCTTTTGATCCTCTTAAACATTGAGTTATGATTTCGGCCTTGTACTTTTTCCTGATCTTTTTATTTTCTAAAATTTTATTTTTAGTCTTTGTTAATGATGTGTCAACACCACAAGTGACCTCTTAAATAATTAATATGATACATGTCAAATGTCGGTCTTAGCCACATCATCATGAGGGACTAAAATAAAAATTTCGAAAAATAGAAATATCAAAACAAAAAAAAATATATAAAGACTAAAATCAAAATTCACTGCATTTGAAAGAATTGAAAACACACACACATATATATATATAGGAGGGATCCGTTACACGTTTAAATTACATCAATTCTTACACCGCTCTTAACTCTTACGCCAAGTCAAATTTAATCGAATCAACTGTTGGATTAAAAGTTCCCATCATGTTGATCCTTTATATCAAATTTCACAAAAATCTAAAATCATTTAGTATTTCATTTATAGACGTCAAAATTAACAAAATATGTCTTAAAAGTATATAAAAATAGATCTATTTGAATATATATATTCAATGATGTTTAAATTTTCTCAAATTTGACACAAATAATCTAAATAACATATAATTATTAATTGATGGATAGATTAGTGAATTGTATAAAAAATTATAACTTGATGTAAATGGAGTCATATATATATAAAATCCAAAACAAATGTTAGCTTCTATCCTACGTTTTCTTAGAGAATGTCCAAAACCATAGAAATGTCCATATCATAATTATATTTAAAGATATGGAAACTAATTAATTAATGTGAAATACCTTACAATATATAAATAGTGTAAGCAAGGTTTGTTAATATATATTTTTTTCTTCGTTGACTAATTCTTTTTATAAGTAATAATTATAGATGTAAGTTTTGTTTTTACCAACAAAATAATATATATCATCAAATTTATTATAAAGATCAGGTGGATAATCACATTTCTTTAAACTTTAAAAGTGCACTTTATCACCGGAAAAAAAAAAGTGTACTTTAAGGTAACTAACAGAGGTTGACTCAAGTGGTGCGATCCTGCCAACTTGAGAATGGGGCCTGAAACTAAGAAGTCTCAGGTTTGATTCCCGATTAACACACACCGCTGGGAGAGACATAGGAACTCAACCTCGTGCAAGATTAGTCTCAAGGGTTTTATTAAAGATGCTCTTAGCCTTAGGGACACTTGTAATACTGGCCAAAGAGTACAAAAAAATATACTTTAATATTACAATATCAGCTTCTTACCTCCTATTGCCTCTATTCCAAAATAAGTATCTTTTAAGAAAAAAAAATTGTTCTTATATAACTGTCTTTTTAAAAATCTAATACAACATTAATTATTCTTTTTAGAATTATACACTCGCATAATCAAGAAGAGAGATAATAAGTAAAAAAAAATATTTTAATAGTAAATATAATTATAAGAGAGATAAACGACAAATTAAATAAATACTACATTAATTTAATACAACCTAACTGTTGCGCAGCCCTTTCTTCTTCCACTCGCTGTCGCAGTCGCAGTTCGTCGCCATCGAAGTCGCTGCTCCCTCCGGTTCTCTCCCTCCACCGATTCATTCTCTCTCTCCGTTCTCTTCTCAATCGCGATTCGTTCTCTTCTCATAATCGCGATTCGTTCTCTTCTCTGATCTTCTCTTCTCTTCGTCGTCAAAGTCGGAGTCGTCATCGAAGTCGCCATCGCTGTCGAAGTGGCCATTCTTCTTCCACTCACTGCTCACCGTCGCCAATCGCCATTGTTGCCATTTCTGCTCACCGTCGTCGTTCTTCTTCCACTCTCAGTTCTCAGTTTTTCCTTGGGTTGGGTAATTTTTAATTTTTTAGTTATTTTAATTAATTTTTAGTTATTTTTAGAATCTAATCAAAGATGGTCTAAATAGATCGAATCGGACCGGACGAAACGGTCTGGAACCGTTATGATCCGGTCTGGTCTTTGCATGCGAAAAACTTATGGACCGGATCAGACCATATTAATTTAATCGGTCTGGTCCCTAAAGTCCATTAAAGATCGGACCGGACCAGATCGTTACATCCCTGGAGGCTGCTGCTAGGTTAGAGTGAATGTTACACACTTACACGGTTTTCACTTTTCAGTTTTCACATTTTAAGTATGTGGTCCGGTCCGGTCTGAATGGTCTAAAAAATATTGAGACCGTGGACCGGACTATGTAAGAACGGTCCAAAAAAATTTAAGACCGGACCGGACCATGAGATTAGACCGAACTGCATTTTTTGGTCCGATTGGTCTCGCGATCTCGGGCCGGATCACTTACACCCCTAGTTAGAAGTAAGAATTGGTTTGAGCAAGACAAGAACGAAAAGAATCTGAACAAGATCACTATCTTGTCGAGGCAGCAATTTAGATTATCGGTTGAGTTTGGGTTAGTCCACTTTGAATTTGGATCATGATCAAATTGCATTAAAAATATTTGTATGAAATTCGGATAAAAAATTATCCAATTAACTTTGGTGATGAGCCTTTTTTTTTTCAATTAGTTTGGATTGTTTTTTAGATTATGGTTCTCTTCGGCAACACGAGCTAGAGTTTTTTAGCTAGTTAGAAGCTTTTAGATTCAGTCAATAAGCTATTAGTCCCGTTTGGTGAATACAAATTACAAGGAGCTTATAACTTTTAAAAAATGAGCTTATAGCTTTTGAAAGCTAGCTTTTAGAAAGCTACTTAACTAAACTAACTTTCAATATTCATATACCAATTATACCCTAAAACAAAATTTAAAATTATTTGACTACCCTTTAATTAATTATTAATTATAATTTAATAATTTTGTTATAATTAATTAATTAACTATATGATTAATAAATTAAGAAAAAAATGAATTTAATTAATTATAATTTAATAATTTTTATATTTTATTAATTAATTAATTAACTATCTATTTAATAAATAAAGAAAAAAGTTTGAAAAATTAAAAAATAATAAAATGTTGCATGTCCTTTTTTATAATTTAATAACCTTTAGCTACTTCAAAAACTAGTTTTGCCGAATAACGCTATTTTAAAAAAGTCTGTTAAACAGCTATAAACTCTTAGCTACAAGCTCACAGCTCCTAATTAGCTTAACAACTATAAGCTACAAACTCGCAGCTACAAGCTACAAGCTCACAACTACGTTTTGCCGAACAGATCCTATATTAACGGGTCGGTTCCAAATTTGTACATGTCCAAATTTTATTATTTGGGCTAAAAAAACTTGAGATCTATTCAAATTGTATTTTAAGTATCTAAACTTTTATATATATATATATATATATATATATATATATATGTTTTGCAACCTCCAGGTATTTTGTGTATTTTCGTTTTACACTCCAGTTAGCAGCCTAGAAAGTAGAAACTCAATCATAGTTTTTCTGTGTTTGAAAATCTCAATACATTTTTTTACTATTATTATGCTTATATCATTATGATTTTTTTTATAAATCGTTAATTAAAATTATAATTTAGTAAACAATAAAATTAGGATTTTGTTAATTAAAGACATTATGAAATACATTAATAAAAAAATTGCATTAAAAATTTAAGTTTCGTTATTCCCATTGTATTAAATTCACCGTAAATTTTACAAGATAAAATTATATCTTTTCATTCAAAAATCAATGTTTTAAGGACATTTTTTAGAATTTTCCATAAAAGTATTTGTTTCTAGATGCTCTTAATTTCTGTATTTGACAGGGAAAAAAAGAGCTATATTTATTTTAGAGAATGTTATTTACCATATTCATTCAAGGGAGATTCTCTTATTAGAATAAATATCAGTAGTTATTCACCAACGCTAAATAAGAAAAGTTCAGAAAGGCTATTATAACCTCAAAAATAAATATTTGAAAAGACTGCATGGCCCTCTTACTTAATTCCAAGATCAATAATTCAAATGACCTAAACATAAATGTGAGTATGACTCAAAGTCTCACAAAAAATCTGAAAAAGTGGAACAAAAATAAATAAATTACTATATACTCCCTTCGTCCCTAATTATAAGGTCCTCTTAACACTTTTATTTTGTCCCTATTGATAAGGCCCTTAACCAATTTTCAATGAGCATTAATTATTTTTTTTCCACAAACACCCCTATTTATTTAACACTTTTTATATTCCCAATAATATTAATAAGGGTAATTTTGAAAATACATATCAAAAGTTTACATTTCCAATACAATTAACTAAATTAGTCTACTTTCTTAATGGACGTGAAATCTCGCAATAGAGCCTTATAATTAGGGGAGGTAGTAAACATTATATTCCAGCACCAGGACAATTTATAGTGTTCGATATCATCTCCCAGAAGACCAATTCTATTTCTCACCTAACATGTCAATGTTATTTAATTATTTGTTGATTAGATTTTTATTTGAGAAAAAAAAAAAAAACAAGACAACAATTTCGTGGTACCCAAGTATCTTTTGGAGTGTTGAATCTGAATTCTTACACGTATAAGAAATTTACTAGTATAACTATATTAGCAACGACAGTATTTTATAATTTAATATCAATAATGTCAATGTTGCACAATTTCTCTCATTCTAAGTCTTGGGTTCAGACCTAATCATTTGATCTTCTAATACGATATTCTAATTCTCTAAGCCAATGAGCTGTAACTTTGTAGTTGACAATTAGCTCAATGAATAAAATGTTTGAGAAATTAAAAAAAAAAAAAATTAATTGGACCACGTCTGTATGTGCAATGTATTGACACAACGTAGAAGTGTTGTATGTCGGCTGCCAGGTGGCTAAGCATGTAAGATTACAGGTTTGTCCCTATCCTCCTACGTGCTTACCTTGTTTGTGTGTGTTTTCTCTTTACCTAGGTTGATTAGTGGGAAGGCTCCCATACATGGTTAAATTAACTATGCATCCGTGCATGATTTATTTTTTTTTTTGTTTTTCAAATTTTTTTAATACAGAATTATTCAGAATATTTTTTAACACAAGTTCGTATACAGATTTATTAGAATCTGTAAATTTTGAATACAGTTTTACTCAATACAGTTTTTTAAGAACACAGAGTAAAAAAAAATCCAAATTATAAAAATCACTTCATATCCGTAAAAAAGAAAACACATAGAATATTTTTTAATTGATTAAATTTTAAAAAAATAAATAAAAAACCCAGAAATAAAGACATGCACCGGTGCATGTTATATATTTCCATGCACCGGAGCCTTTCCGGTTGATTAGCTAGTCCTTTTAAGGTGAACAAAGGCAACCCCGACAAGGTTGCCATTTTTAGATGTTACTTCTATCAACTAAATTTTAAGCATTCAAAGTTTCGTGGAATTTCAGTTATCCAAAAAAAAAAAAAGTTTCGTGGAATTTTGAATGGTGAATGAATTTTATACATGATGATTCAGAGTTTAGAAACTTTTTTCCTAGTTTTAAAAATTCAAAGACTACTACATCACACGTAATACTAAGTAAGTTGAGCGGGTGTTTCCAAACATTTCCCTTTTTAAAACTTTTCTTTTATGACTTTTTCCTAAAAAAAATTAAAAGAGAATTGAACATGTCCAAAATTAAGTGTTAAAATAACATTATTGTTTAACAAAGAGAAAAATATTTAGTTCAAAAATAAAATGGCATTTGGCAATTGTATAGAGAGTACTAATAGTAATATACTTTTCAAATATTATTAGACCAACAATTATCTTGTTCCCAAAAAATAACATTAATAATTATCTAATAATTTATTACATTCGCTTATTATTATTATTATTATTATTTTGGGTGTACTATTATTTCTTATTCTTAGTGTAGTTGTTTTGTTATTGACTACTCTCGCTGTTTTTTTTTTTTTTTAACTAACTACTCTGGATGTTAAAACTTAAGTACGGCCGGGCGAAGCAGTCAACCACTAAAGAATGGTAAGTCAACAACCAAAACAAAAATACCAAGAAAGAGTAAAAGATAGTAAAGGATGATGCGATGTCCATACAATCGCTCGCTCCATGATTGGTCTCAGTGCAAAATCAATTTGATTTGGAGTATACGTATCAAACTTGCCAATTAAAATACTAAAATAAAATAGGATTCACTAAAGTGTGTCTTATATGTTAATAAATTTATTTAAATTAAATTAATTAATGCACATAAATTTTATAAATGTTTCATGTATTATAACAATATATATTTACTCAATAGGTATTTCTTAACATATGTCCTAAAACACATGTTAAAAAAAAATTGCTAACAAGTGTCTTTAGTATACTTATTAATAAACCAATTATAATAAAAATTCATTAAAACTTATATTTTTTTAAGAATTTTTGAGAGATAAAATAATGTGCATTTACAATTGTTTTTTTATTATAATTATAATTACCTTAACAAATACTTTTTAGTAACACCCAGAAAAAAATCAATTATCCAATACCATCAAATGAAATAAAGCATTACCTTGCAAGTGCAAGAGGATCCCAAGAGGTAGGAACAGCTTCGAGGACTTCTTCTGAAAGAACCAGCGGGTAACGATCAATATGAACATTGAAGAGTGTTATAAAATAGCCATCAAGACCCAAATACTTTGTGTTAGCTGCATCACTTGCCCATTTACTTTCATCAAACCCAAACATGGCATTGAAGTACCCTGATGGAATTTTCCCAGGTATTGAGCTTTTTTGGTTGAACAACTCCGACATCTAACATGCATCAAAATCAAAATCCATTATTAAAGATTTCATTCACATAAAAAATAAAACTCAATCTTTTTTTATTTTCAACATTATATTAGCCAACAACAACGGATTTGAATCTTCATGTTTTTCTCTCGTGATACAAAAGAGTAAGGGATAAAAGTAATTATAATATGATCCATAATTATTTATGTATGATCCGTATTATTTTACTTTTGTATTCTTCTATCCTGTAGCACGATAGAAAAAAATATAAGGGAATTCAAATCCGATGAATATTTTCACAAGAGTGTGATGAAAATGGCTTACTTGAGTGAAGGGGAGAATGTCAGACTGATACCGAATTCGATCACCTTTGTCACATTTGATGTCAATTGAGACATCTCTGAAGGGTCCAAAACCTGGAACCATAATCTCTCTTCTCTCTGTTTCATTGAGAACAATCAATCGCTCTTTACCTTTGCAGAATTTGAGCCTGAAATCTGATGTCAAGTCAAAGCCTTTGCCTAAGCTGTTTAGAGCTTTCTCTACTATGCCTTCGTCTTCCATCTCTGTGTTCTGTTTTTTGACCCAATGAAAGTGTCACTTATGAGTTTTAAGAAGATATATGAGAGTTTTCCTTCTTAAAGGGGTGGAATATAGACAAAGAGAATATTTTATGGAAGAAAAAAAAAATGGGGCGTTTTCTTGTTTACTGAGTATATTATTGATGCCATCATTTATAACTGTAAGTTGGTGAGAATTACTTTTCAGCCCCACTCATTACTATTGAACCCCATTTTCTTCCGCCTCTTGAGAGGTGGAAGTGTAATTTTTTATGGTGGAAGGTGGAAAAGCCATTAATTTTACACTTTCGCTTCTCAAGAGGCGGAAAAAAATGAAATTTAAAAGTAATGGGTGGGGGCTGAAAAGTAACTTTCGAAGTTATATAGGTTTGACTAGCCCTTTACTATCCGCAGCTTTGTTCATACTGTATGTATGATGTTGTTATCCTTTTATTTCCTGCGGGTCCTGAAAGGAAAGAAACATAAAAACGCATTCACATTTTTGAGAAATTTTTATATGGTCTTGTTAAAGGGCACTTGTTAAGTATACTAAAAGTGAAAAAAACATAAATTTAAAGTATTTACTCTCTCGAAAATCCAAAAAAACTCATTTTCCTATAACTTTTTATCACATTTAATCTCTTAACAAGTGCCCTAAAGATTTTCCATTTTTATATTACCTCTATTTTTTTATATATTTTTTATTTAAGGATATAGCTTGCGGATTAAGAGGTTGTATATTTAATATACCTTTTTATAATAAATTAATGTTTGTTTTATCATTTTGGTAATTTTTCTTCATCTCTATAGTAATTAATTATTTTCTTCATCACCTATTATCTCTCGTATTAATTTATTGAAAAGGCAAAACTGATTTTTTTAGTACTTCAAATTATTTATTTGTTCAAGAGTGGTTTCCTAAGTTTACTTGTTCATATTGATAATTTTTTCATTTCCGATTATCTTCTCTGTCTCCTATCATCATTATTCTATTAGTCAAAGCCATTTTTTCGACGTGGCTCCTGCCCTTCCCCTTCCTGTATTCTTCTCCTTCCTTCCCCTTTCTCCATTGTAGACCTTCTCTTCCTCGTGACATCTTTCATTTTCAACCACAATCCTAACAACAAAATTAAACCCCACTCCTTTCACTTCAACTTATGAAAAACCGCAAGGATTATGCTTGTATGATGTGATAAATGGTGGTGTGGCATTTATGACCTGAGAGAAATATAATTGCGTTTCAAAACTCTCAACTGGATATTCACGGGCTGGAGAAGGCAATCAAGAGTAGAACTTGGTTTTGCTTTAGAGATTTAGTTTCCAGCCCCCATGTTTTAGCCCCAACCCCCAATTTAATTGAGAAATGACAAAAACACCCCTTATTCTATTTTTTTTCCACCAAACCCCAAACTCCCTCCTTCTTCTTCTTCCCCAAACCACCAACAGAACCCCCTAACCAGAGAAGCTCCCATGACCAACCCCTTTTCCCCATAAATCACTCTCTCCTCCGTTGGCCCTTCACTGCCGCCCCTGTTCTTTTCGTTCTTCATCCTCCGTTCCAATCACTCATTAACACCGCCACCCACGGTTCACGACCTCCCTCCTTCCCAAACCCATAAACAGCCGCGACCCCCAACCCTCTTCCTCACCCCCTAACAACAGCAAACCCGCCACCGAACCCCTTGCTCTCCGGCCAAGTTTTTTTTTTCTGGGTCTGACAAATTTCCGAGAACCCCAAGAAATTCCGACACTGGTTCGTCGAAATTGAATACCATACACAATTCCGACGAACCAGTGTCGGAATTTCTTGAAATTCCGACACGGGGTTCTCGGAAATTTGGCAGACCCAGAAAAAAAAAACATGGCCGGAGAAGGGGGATGACGGCATGGGCGGTGGAGATGGTGACGGGGCGGTGGAGATTGGGAGGCACCGTGATGGAGGTGAAGAGAATCGTTTGGGGAAGGAGAAGAAGGAGGGAGTTTGGGGTTTGGGGAATGATTTGATTTAGGGAAGAAGTTATGTGGGGGGTATTTTAGGATTATTAATAAAATGGGGGTTTGGGGGATAAAACATGGGGGCTGGGAACTAAATCTCTTTGCTTTATGGGGTTGAGTGATAGTAATGTTATATACAGTGATAGTGATTGGTTAATGAGTCCACATTGTTGTATTATTCTCTTTGTCTTACAAGAATGATAAAAAATGGTAAATTTTGAATTAATGAAAACATTTAAAAATTGTAAATTTTGAATTGTGATTGGTTGATCAATGTAAAATGCATTAAATTAGTTATTTGATAATTGATTGATATGTTAAACAAATCATTAAATATATGTCTTCTTAATTTTTTGACTTTTGAATATTTTACCATCCTTATGAAACGGAAAGAATAAAAGTTATTTAGTTTAAAACTTCCATGGCTTTGAGTTTTTCTTGAACTCCTTAATAAAAGTTTCGGCTTATCTTTAAAAAAAAATGCATTGAGACACGAGAGTAACTTCTAGTACAATTTACAAATTAGTTTTATATTGATTAAGAAAAGAAAAATTCGCTTGTACCATGCTCGCAAGGATAAATGATAAATCCTTTACAAAAAGTGGGGAGTGCAAGCGCTTTGATGCTTAAACAAGATGTTACTATTAATAATATTTTTTTTTAAAAAAAAAACAACAACAACAACAAAACCACGCTTGCCAGGAATTTTAAATTCATGCCTCATTTGCACTTGTGGGATATGATGATCATTGAAAAAGTCGAGATGAACAATTACTAATTCAAAATCATCTATTGAGAATTGCTACGAAAAATAAAGGCCATTGAAAATTGAATTCTCGAATCTTGACCACGCGAAGCTCTCGCCAACACAAACGGTATGTGAGATTAAAATGTTGCCTGAGAATTCAGGTAAGGTATCATATCGTAGTATAAGACGGATTCCATTAATTTGAAAAGCGCCTCTAATCTAAGGGTGATGCTATTAGCCACGAAAAATGACTACTGAAGAAATATTGTTTTGCAATCAAATCAACTTATAACAAAGACAAAAAAAAATTCCCAATCCAAATCGCATAGTTGATGTATGTAGACCACTTGCATATTCTATAGCGTCAAGCTGACATCAACAAAAAATATTTATTCTTTAGGCCTCCACACTGGGGACAAACTGAAAACCCATCTAATACATAGATTTCTTTATCCCAAAATAAGAGAAATTATTGTATGCATATCGACCATTCATTTTGATTGTATTGAGTAGGGATGGCAATGGGTCCGGGTGGGTTCGGGTAATGGGGTACCCGGACCCGGACCCGTTCTTCAATTACTGGACCCGGATCCACCCGGACCCGTCCGGGTACCCGCTGCATAATGGGTAGGCGGGTCTTCGGGTACCCAGACGGGTTTTGCGGGTATCCACGGGTCTGAATATCTCATACCCGGACCCAGACCCGTTCAAAGCGGGTACCCAAACGGGTCCATTCTTTGGACCCACGGGTCTCTTTTTTGGACCCAGATCCGGACCCATTGCGGGTATTACCCGCGGGTACCCGCGGGTCCGGCTCCAATTGCCATCCCTAGTATTGAGACAATTACTTTACTAGTAATTTTTTCTATAAGCACTTTACCACTAATTATAATAAATTAATAATTAATAATAAATAAGTTTCAAAAAAAATAATTCATAATAAATAATGTAGTGGATCAGAGAGGTAGATCCACCACGATGTGTGTTTGGGGTTGTTGCAGCTGACGAGGGTGACCCCGGTCCTACGTACCCCTAGTGATAAGGGGATCAAGCCACACGTAGTTCTTGAGAGTAGGGATGAGAGAACATACCTTAGCCCCTATAGCATGGCGATACTTATAGGGGAAGTTGTGTTGTGGTGCCTTATGGGCCTGTTCGGCCCAGTAGGGCTGACGTGGCTCTTAGAGGATAAAAAGAATGAGTTATTCACCCTTATCTTGTACTAGAGAGTTCATGCTTATCCTGTAGTGGTAGGATTTATTATTGGTTAACCCTACAAGCCTCCCAAGCTCGTATAGGCTCAAAGAGCCTGTGCTGAGCTTCTGAGAGTTGGTGGTAACATGAAACATTGTTTGCAGGCATGGTCTTCTGCTCGGAAGAGTGTTGCGGATGGTTGATAGTGCTCTTTCGTGCTCGGATGATGAAACTGAAAGAGTACCCCGATCTCGAACCGAGTTCCCGCGGGGGGATCCGCCACAAGCTCGGTGAGGAACATCTCGAACCGGGTGCAAGCTCGGTGAGGAATATCTCTAACCGAGGTCCCGCGGGGACAAGAGCTTATAACTCGTCAAGTACTTTGAAAGATTCCCGATTCAAACATGATTATCTCAAAATCATTTTTTACATCGCGGATAGAGGAACCCACCTCGGCTAAAGTGCTGGAGTTCCGAGGTCTTAACACTTGAATTCTAAACAAAAAGAACAAAAAGAAGCACAAAATCATAACGGATATTATAAATATTCACTCATTTCGGATCACGTCCTGACGCACTTGCCTACGATCTCGGTTGGCCGACCAGATCAGCGTGGCTACAAGTGAAAACGGGAATTGCTACCTCGATAACTTGGCCATCGGCTGAATACATCGCAGGATCGAGGAATGGACCTCGGCCAAGGCAGTCATTCCGACAGCATCCCCCGTAGACGTTACGATCCAATTCATGATATTACTTTTAACACACCTTGATGAGAGAGGTGTATGAATCTCCGAATCGCGATACTCTTCCGAGTAAAAGACCTTGGCTGCGAACATTCTTTTACGTCACCACCAAGCCTCAGAAAAGAACGACTGATCGACCCAAAAGGGCTCTAAACTCGGTAGTCTCTATGACTCTTCCCGAGCTGGGGGGCTTGTGTCGTGGACCGGACTCCGGTCCGACCTATACTCATAACTTCATCACCCTCATCTCGGAGCATCCCCAAATCCATTCTGGAACTCCCCCCGCGGGAACTCGGTTCGAGATGAGCCTCACCGAGCTTGTACTCGGTTCGAGATGAGCCTCACCGAGCTTGTAATCGGTTCGAGATGTTCCTCACCGAGCTGGTGGCGGATCCCCCCGCGGGACCTCGGTTCGAGATGTTCCTCACCGAGCTTGCCCTCGGTTCGAGATGAGCCTCACCGAGCTTGACTCGGTTCGAGATGTTCCTCACCGAGCTTGTACTCGGTTCGAGATGAGCCACCCCGAGCTTGCACTCGGTTCGAGATGAGCCTCGCCGAGCTTGTACTCGGTTCGAGATGTTCCTCACCGAGCTGGTGGCGGATCCCCCCCGCGGGACCTCGGTTAGAGATATTCCTCACCGAGCTTGCACGCGGTTCGAGATGTTCCTCACCGAGCTTGTGGCGGATCCCCCCGCGGGAACTCGGTTCGAGATCGGGGTACTCTTTCAGTTTCATCATCCGAGCACGAAAGAGCACTATCAACCATCCGCAACACTCTTCCGAGCAGAAGACCACGCCTGCAAACAATGTTTCATGTTACCACCAACTCTCAGAAGCTCAGCACAGGCTCTTTGAGCCTATACGAGCTTGGGGGGCTTGTAGGGTTAACCAATAATAAATCCTACCGCTACAGGATAAGCATGAGCTCTCTAGTACAGGATAAGGGTGAATAACTCATCCTTCTTATCCTCTAAGAGCCACGTCAGCCCTACTGGGCCGAACAGGCCCATAAGGCACCACAACACAACTTCCCCAATAAGTATCGCCATGCTATAGGGGCTAAGGTATGTTCTCTCATCCCTACTCTCAAGAACTACGTGTGGCTTGATCCCCTTATCACTGGGGGTACGTAGGACCGGGGTCACCCTCGTCAGCTGCAACAACCCCAAACACACATCGTGGTGTTCCATCAATACAAATCCTACCGCTACAGGATAAGCATGAGCTCTCTAGTACAGGATAAGGGTGAATAACTCATCCTTCTTATCCTCTAAGAGCCACGTCAGCCCTACTGGGCCGAACAGGCCCATAAGGCACCACAACACAACTTCCCCTATAAGTATCGCCATGCTATAGGGGCTAAGGTATGTTCTCTCATCCCTACTCTCAAGAACTACGTGTGGCTTGATCCTCTTATCACTGGGGGTACGTAGGACCGGGGTCACCCTCGTCAGCTGCAACAACCCCAAACACACATCGTGGTGTTCCATCAATACAAATCCTACCGCTACAGGATAAGCATGAGCTCTCTAGTACAGGATAAGGGTGAATAACTCATCCTTCTTATCCTCTAAGAGCCACGTCAGCCCTACTGGGCCGAACAGGCCCATAAGGCACCACAACACAACTTCCCCTATAAGTATCGCCATGCTATAGGGGCTAAGGTATGTTCTCTAATCCCTACTCTCAAGAACTACGTGTGGCTTGATCCCCTTATCACTGGGGGTACGTAGGACTGGGGTCACCCTCGTCAGCTGCAACAACCCCAAACACACATCGTGGTGTTCCATCAATACAAATCCTACCGCTACAGGATAAGCATGAGCTCTCTAGTACAGGATAAGGGTGAATAACTCATCCTTCTTATCCTCTAAGAGCCACGTCAGCCCTACTGGGCCGAACAGGCCCATAAGGCACCACAACACAACTTCCCCTATAAGTATCGCCATGCTATAGGGGCTAAGGTATGTTCTCTCATCCCTACTCTCAAGAACTACGTGTGGCTTGATCCCCTTATCACTGGGGGTACGTAGGACCGGGGTCACCCTCGTCAGCTGCAACAACACCAAACACACTTCGTGGTGGATCTATGTCTCAGATCCACTACATTGGCGCCGTCTGTGGGGACCGATAAACTTCGATTCCCATCCACATTCCAAAAATAAAAAAAAAGGTAGAGAGTGTTTATGGCTGCTATTCACCGAGAAGGAACAGTGCGGCGGTGTGACTGGTGCCGTTAACGACACAACGCGTTCGAGGCTGAAGAAGAAGGCCGTTCTTGATGGTGGCATCTTGATCGCTGCAGCATCTGTGGTCGTGATTGAACCACGGATCCGAGTTCTCCCTCCACCGGTGCACAGCGTCCGTGGGTTTTCGTTACAACCAGAACAAAGCGTGGCTGATCTCTGCAACGATCGAAGTGCTCAGCCACTACAAACACCATCTATGCGACGCCAATAGCCACCATGATCAGAGCCACGAACGATCTCCACCGCCAAGACCCGTGCAAGCAGGAGGAGGAAAAGGGGACAGCGACTCGTCCCCGCTCCACAACCGTCGAGTTCGTCGCTGCCAACTCCATGAGGAACCGCCGCCGTGACCAACCACCCGGCGTTTTCTTCTCATCTCCACCACCACGTTCACAAAACCACCAAAACGAAGCGACCCAGCCAAAATCGCGAGCCATCGGTGCCCAGAAACCAACCACGGCGTCGTTGTCTCTCTCTCCTCCGCGATTGATCACAAGTTCTCTTCCCCCTTCGATTCTCTGTTCGCCGCCGCCATTCAAACTCGGATCTGCGACCACCGCTGCGAGCTCCGCAGCAGCCTCTGCGCCCACCATGAAGCTTGCCTCCCTCCGGTGCTTGCCCTTCTACCCCGTGCTTGCCGTCACCGCCGCTGCATATCACAGCAGCACCTTTTTGCGTGTAGCAGCAGCAGCTGCTGCAAACCCTCGTTAGGGTTCCCAACCCCTTGTGGGCCTCAACAGGCCCTACCAAAAAGAAA
Source organism: Crotalaria pallida (assembly GCA_037953625.1). Taxonomy (NCBI): domain Eukaryota; kingdom Viridiplantae; phylum Streptophyta; class Magnoliopsida; order Fabales; family Fabaceae; genus Crotalaria; species Crotalaria pallida. The sequence goes on from CM075655.1 coordinate 99,250,407, forward strand.
AGGGCCTCAACAGGCCCTAACACAAAAAAAAAAGGAAAAGGGCCTCAACAGGCCCTAACACAAAAAAAAAGGGGGAAAGGGCCTAACACAAAAAAAAAAAGAAGGAAAAGGGCCTCAACAGGCCCTAACACAAAAAAAAAAGAGCATGAAGCATGAAACGGAGGAACAACTCAATACCCCATTCCTAGATCAGGGAAGTTATCTTTTTTATTAATGTTTATCATTTATATTCCTATATTAGTATCATTTTGTTATCCCAATTTATATCATGATACCACTATTTGACTACATGAATAATTTTTTTTGTTGCAACCATATAATTGTTTTGGTGCAAGACTACATGAATAATTTAACTGCGATTTATAATTAGCATAACAAAGTTATCTTACAATTTTGCTAATTATTTTGATTACATGTTGTTTATTATTATTGTTTTTATAAATTGTCAAGCTTGAACGACGATCACTAATTATTGTTTTCGTACACACATGCAAGGTACATGTATGATGATCCGTGCTATTCAGTAAATGATCTAAATGGCCCAACCTATACGAGCTTATTTGATACGGGCTAAAGAGGCCCAAATTAATTTAAAGAAAATGAAGGTCAGGCCTCGATGCTCAACAAAAGCTCAATTTAAAAGGATTAGTAGAAGGCTTCAAACCGACATTCCTCACCTCACTGAATCAGGGAAGGAATTCTCATTCCAATATTATTCTTCTATTTATTTAGCACCTTACGTGATTATTTGCACACATGCTGATATTAACTCAGCTGACGCAATATTTCTGAAATGTGCTTTTAATACTTAATTCCTTATAATTTCGATACATGTCACTTATTTTGTACTCATGATTTTTTATACATGCTGATACGTAGCATATTGTTAGCCAAATCTCTTTGCTTCTGATTGTTTTTAAATGTCTGTCTTTTCTGTCGTGATAGGATAATAATATTTGATATACATTGCCTTTTGAATAGCTCATTAGGCAGTTTCCGACAATTGTGCATTGTCGTTTTTCATGGATAAGCTTTCATCACTTGACTTGTTGTCATTAAATGCTTTGACATATTTATAAATGTCCTTCAATTACAATTATTGCACATAATATACCTGAAATTATGCGTCTTTTCATGGGCAATCCTTTCTATTTGCACGATATTTAACTATTGTCTTTTCAGTCATGATATTATTATATTATTACGTGTGATATTACTAAATCATACTACCTCTATACCGATATTGTACATCGTATCTTTGCCATTAATTGTCATTATTGTTGTTTGATTGCTATAAATTGTCAATTTAACGACGATTACCAATTATTAATTTTGTTTACATATGCGAGGTACGAGTATGATAGCCAACTTCTCTAAAAGGCCCATTTCGAGTAGTGACCTTTTTAAACAAAGCCCATTCCGAGCTTCAGATCGCCAAAAGATATCCTCAAAATTAATTGGTGCTAAACTGCTCAGTCACTATTGGCGTCTAATATTAGTGTCTTCAACGTGCCAAAGCCTGCCACATCCTCGCACCCTCTGCCATGACACCCTTGCCTCTCACGGTTACTTACAGCCAAAAGACACCCTTGTTAACATCCCTCCTCGGGATCCAGCGTTGCTCACACGAGTGCTACACAGTGATTCGCCCATAATGGCATACAGGGGTTTTGGAAGAAAAAGGGTGAGGAATACCGGCTAACCACACATTCTAGTGATAGAAGAAGAAAGGCCCCAATGCCAAAAGGATGCCGGGCATATCAACATTATTCAGAAATAGTCTAACCACGAAGACTAACAGGGAAGGATCTTTCTCATTACCCCATTAATATTATTTCAATTTTATGGTTCAACTGTCATATTCATTACTATTGAATCACTTACCACATGACATGTGTTATCTTAGATAATAATCGTAATTGACAGTGAATTAATTCATACTTCGCTAATTGATGTCATTACATATCATCTATTACTTGATATCCTAATCGTTGTTTTTATACATCATAAAAAGGTACAAACATAACGATCGGATCTGCCGAGCACGATGGCCAAAAATAATTCGAGTGTTTCACGCATAACCCAAGTCAGGATTCCTATCATCCGAAAACATGCACAAGCCGACCACAGGTCTAAATCCACAAGCCCATTGTATTTACTGCTTCAATTAAATAAAAGTTCTGTTTCTGAATTCATTGTATTTACGTACTTTTCCTCATAACCGATTAGCCACTGTTTATGACGCGAACGATTATAAACAGCTCGAACAAGAGCTTATAACTCGTCAAGTACTTTAAAAAGATTCCCGATTCAAACATGATTTCTGAAAATCATTTTATACATCGCGGATAGAGGAACCCACCTCGGCTAAAGTGCTGGAGTTCCGAGGTCTTAACACTTGAATTTTAAACAAAAAGAACAAAAAGAAGCACAAAATCATAACGGATATTATAAATATTCACTCATTTCGGATCACGTCCCGACATACTTGCCTACGATCTCGGTTGGCCGACCAGATCGGCGTGGCTACAAGTGAAAACGGGGATTGCTACCTCGATAACTTGGCCATCGGCCAAATACGTCGCAGGATCGAGGAATACACCTCGGCCAAGGCAGTCATTCCGACAGCATCCCCCGTAGACGTTATGATCCAATTCATGATATTACTTTTAACACACCCCGATGAGAGAGGTGTATGAATCTCCAAATCGCGATACTCTTCCAAGTAAAAGACCTTGGCTGCGAACATTCTTTTACGTCACCACCAAGCCTCAGAAAAGAACGACTGATCGACCCAAAAGGGCTCTAAACTCGGCACAGTCTCTATGACTCTTCCCGAGCTGGGGGGCTTGTGTCGTGGACCGGACTCCGGTCCGACCAACACTCATAACTTCATCACCCTCATCTCGGAGCATCCCCAAATCCATTCTGGAATTCCCCCCCGCGGGACCTCGGTTAGAGATGTACTCGGTTCGAGATGAGCCTCACCGAGCTTGTACTCGGTTCGAGATGTTCCTCACCGAGCTTGTACTCGGTTCGAGATAAGCCTCACCGAGCTTGTACTCGGTTCGAGATGTTCCTCACCGAGCTTGTACTCGGTTCGAGATGAGCCTCACCGAGCTTGTACTTGGTTCGAGATGTTTCTCACCAAGCTTGTACTCGGTTCGAAATGAGCCTCACCGAGCTTGTGGCAAATCCCCCCGCGGGAACTCGGTTCGAGATCGGGGTACTCTTTCAGTTTCATCATCCGAGCACAAAAGAGCACTATCAACCATCCGCAACACTCTTCCGAGCAGAAGACCACGCCTGCAAACAATGTTTCATGTTACCACCAACTCTCAGAAGCTCAGCACAGGCTCTTTGAGCCTATACGAGCTTGGGGGGCTTGTAGGGTTAACCAATAATAAATCCTACCGCTACAGGATAAGAATGAGCTCTCTAGTACAGGATAAGGGTGAATAACTCATCCTTCTTATCCTCTAAGAGCCACGTCAGCCCTACTGGGCCGAACAGGCCCATAAGGCACCACAACACAACTTCCCCTATAAGTATCGCCATGCTATAGGGGCTAAGGTATGTTCTCTCATCCCTACTCTCAAGAACTACGTGTGGCTTGATCCCCTTATCACTGGGGGTACGTAGGACCGGGGTCACCCTCGTCAGCTGCAACAACCCCAAACACACTTCGTGGTGGATCTATGTCTCAGATCCACTACATTTTTTATAATCGTTCGCGTCATAAACGGTGGCTAATCGATTATGAGGAAAAGTACATAAATACAATGAATTCAAAAACAGAACTGTTATTTAATTGAAGCAGTATATACAATGGGCTTGCGGATTTAGACCTGTGGGGGGGCTTGTGCATATTTTCGGATGATAGGAATCCTGACTTGGGTTATGCGTGAAAAACTCGAATCATTTTTGGCCATCGTGCTTGGGCTATCGCGCCCGGTTTTTCCGACCATCAAATTTGTACCTTTACATGATGTATAAAAACAACTATTAGAATATCAAGTAGTAAATGATATGTAATGACATTAATAGCGAAGTATGAGCTATTTCACTGTTAATTATGAGTATTATGTAAGATAATATAATGTTGTGCAGCAAGTGATTCAGTAATAATGAATGTGAGGCTTAAACCATGCAATGTAAATTACGTAAATGAGGTAATGAGAAAGATCTTTCCCTGTTAGTCTTTATGGGACTATTTCTGACTTTTGGACTGTTCTCTATCATGGGATCGTGATGGTCCCGTTAACTCTAGAGAGAATCCTAGCTGCTCGGCCTTCCTTTTCGATAGGTCCGACCATCCTTTCTTGAACCTTACATTACATGTTGAAGAACAATAATCAGTGATCGTCGTTAATTTGACAATCTATGATAATTGAATAGCAACAATCAAAATTATTGACAAGTGAATATAAAGTATCATAATAGAAGTAGTGTGATTTAAAAATATCGCACGTAATAAATAGGATAATGAAAAATTATTGGAGAGTAAATGCTCGTAAACCATAAAAGATTGTCTACGAAAAGAAGCATGATTATAAATATATCACGCGTTATAAAAATAATAATAATGATGTTAATAATCGTAAATAATAGATAATGACATTTATTGTGAAGAATATTTTACATGTGAAGAATATTTTACACCATGTCATGCATCTTAAAAGAAAGAAAGATAAAATGATCATTTACTATCAAATAATAAGAAACATATTATGAAATAAAAAGACTACTTCCCTGGATTTGAGGCGTGAGTCAGTCTTGTTTTGCTCATGAGGTGGCTCCTTATTTGAAGGCGGCTTCTTATTTGAAGGTTGAATTTTATTTGGGCCCCCCCTTTTTTTTTTGGTCTAGGCCTGTTGAGGCCTTTTTTTTATTATTTTTTTTTGTTTGGGCCTATATCTCTTAAGCCCGTACAATTTTTTTTTGGGCCAACAGCCCACTAGGGTTGAAACCCTAATGGGGTTGGTAGCAGCTGCTGCTGCTACACGGGAAAGGCTGCTGCTGTGTTGCAGCGCCGGTGGCAAGCTCGGGTGAGCACCGCAGGGGCAAGCAACGGCGGGTGTGCGTGGCGGCGGTGGTCCCTGCTGGAATCAGAAGCGCACGTGGCGGCGGTGGTCCCAGGCGGCGAGGGACACGCCCAGAGGCGGCAAGCGGCGGCGAGACAACATGCGCTGCCGTTTTCGATGGCGACGACCCAGGAGGAGTGGGATGGGGGTGGTGGCGCGAGCATCTAAGGGGGGAAGAAAACGCAGGGAGAGAGAGAAGGCTCGTTTCTGGACCCCGATGGCTCGCGATTTGGCTGGATCTGAAGATGAGAAGAAAACGCGGATGGTTGGTGATCTTGGCGGTTTCTCATGCGGTTGGCAACGACGAATTCGACGGTTTCTCATGCGGTTTCTCATAGGAGGTCGATCGCAGGGCCATTGGGTGTTGGTCCGTGTCCACATCTTCTTCGTTCTGAGATGGAAGGCGCAATGAGTTGGTGAGTTCATGAGAATCGATCGTGGTGGAGCGTATCGGACCGGTGCGTCAAGTGCAGAGAGCACGATCGACTTGAATCCACTTGTTGCAGCGTCAACGTTATGGTCCATGGCATGAATCGCACCGTGGTAGCACCGTGAGCAGCGAGGTGGCAGCAACCGTGAACGGGCACCGGTGGTAACCATGAAGGGGGTGCTTCACGCAAGATCAGCGGAACAGCGGCACCGGCACCGGCACGGTGGCCACGGCGTGACAGCCTCGTGAACGTGGCCTAAGTGTTATTTTTTTATTTTTTTATTTTTTTTTTAATGAAATGTGGATGGGAATCCAAGTTTAACGGTCCCCACAGACGGCGCCAATGTAGTGGATCTGAGAGGTAGATCCACCACGATGTGTGTTTGGGGTTGTTGCAGCTGACGAGGGTGACCCCGGTCCTACGTACCCCCAGTGATAAGGGGATCAAGCCACACGTAGTTCTTGAGAGTAGGGATGAGAGAACATACCTTAGCCCCTATAGCATGGCGATACTTATAGGGGAAGTTGTGTTGTGGTGCCTTATGGGCCTGTTCGGCCCAGTAGGGCTGACGTGGCTCTTAGAGGATAAAAAGAATGAGTTATTCACCCTTATCCTGTACTAGAGAGTTCATGCTTATCCTGTAGTGGTAGGATTTATTATTGGTTAACCCTACAAATAATAATGTGATTTAATTTAGCGAAGAAAATAGGAAAGACAATCCTCTGATCTTGAGGAAGTTGAGATATAGTATCAACTATTGGAGACGTGATGATTACTCACAGAAAAATTGCCCACAATTAAAACCGGCCTTTGCCACCAGGGCAATCTCAACTTTAGCTGGGCCTTTAGAAAAAAATATCTAATTATTATGTCAAAAAAATCTCAAGTACAATGACCCCTGATTACTTGTTGCCCCCCTAATTTTAAATTTTTTTAAAAATATTCTTAAATTACCTTGTCAATTAGGGCCTTGGCCCACGAGCTTCGTCCGCCCGCAATTTTTTGCGGGCAGGGCACAAGTTTTAGCAAAAAAAATCATGTCCGTCCGCCTCGCCCGTTATTTTTCGTGGGCGGGCTGCGGGCGGCCCTCGAGCTTGATTATTTCTTTTTTTTAAAAAAAAAAAAGAAAACATTAGTCACACACACACATTTGGCAAAAGGTTTGCGGGCGAGCCGCCCCCAATTTTTTTGGAAAATTTGAACTATAACAAAGGAAAGAAACATGAATTAATTTTTTTTTCAAAACACGGGCTGCCTGCGTGCCCGCCCTGCCCACACTTAGGGCGGGCAGGGCCCAATTTTTATGCCCTAAACATTTGCCCACCCGCATTTTTTGCGGGTCAAGTGCGGGCACGGACCATGCCCGCCCACCCGCCAATACTTTAAAAAGAATTCTTTTATTAATCTTCTTCTTGATTCTCTCTCTTTCATAATTCTCTCTTTTCCATGACTCTCTCTCTCTCCCTCCCTTTCACTTTTTCTCTCCCTATCTTCTTCGACCTCCCTTTCTCTCTCCTCCCTCTCCCTCTCTTTCCTCTTCCCTCTCTCTCTTCTTCGACCTCCCTTTTCCTCTCCTCCCTTTCTCACTCCTCCTTCTCCACATTTTTGTCTCTAAACAAAACAGATCTACGCAGTATGCTCCTGCGTGAGTGTACTATTTTTTTGCAAATTTTACACGTACGCTAGGGTTGAGGGATCAACATACGTGTAAAATTTAAAAATCTTATGCTGAAAGTACTCAGAAGTTGGCATGAATATTACCTTATGTCGTATGCTGAACATAATGTGAATGTGCAAGAGAAAGTCTAACGAGAAACATAGAATGATTGGTGTCTATTATTGAACATGTGGGATTCACTTTTTTTCTTTTTTTTTTCACTCTTCAGTGCTTGTACAATTATGCATACACTCATTTGTTGTTGTTTAATCACATCATGTTTTGTGAAGATGTATATTTGCTTTTGCATTTGTTTTAGATTGCAAGTTTCAACCTCTTAATTAATTACACCTTGTGTTCTGCATGTAGAGCTTCTCAATGTTGTTTCTTGTGGTTTTTAGAGAGAAATGGAGGTTGAAGGAAATGGAAAAAGAAAGAGAAGAAAGAGAGAGGGATATTTCAGAGAATTTTTACTTTTTAAAGGAGTCAATTAGAAAAAGGGGGGCCAAAAATGAATTCCCATGTTTTATACAAAAAATTGATTAGAAATGAAAGAGTCACGAAAATTGCAAGCTAAGTACGAAAGAAATATAAGAATACATAATATATAGGAAAAAATATAAAATAAACAAAAATTAGATCACATACAAATTAAGAGATTATAAAATATATTAATTTTTCTTATCCAATTATTATTACAACATTTCTCAATAACATTTTACTTATTTTGATATCTTCAAGAGTGTCCTTATTAGCAGTTTTCTATGACCAACTTTGTTTGCCACGAACTAAAGTCACGAGATGTATAGTGCACGAGTCAATTATTAGCTAATTATCATTGGATAACTTGAGTAGATATTTTGATCTAACTTTTTAAATGGTTTATTTCTCTTCTCATTATTTAACCTTGTGATGGTTTCTTAATTATGATCATGTTTAAATAATTGTTAATCATTTTATGTTTTGAATTGAATCAATTACCAACTTATTTATAAACATAAAATTATGAAACAAAACTGTCGCCAAACTTTTGTGTTCAACTTATTTTTACCTACTTATTGTAAACATAAAAAATGAAAAAATTTGCCGAGATTTTTGAAATAGTCACCGAGCTCAAATCTGAAATTCTATTAAAAGTAGCAGCAGTTGCAAAATCAAAAGTTAAAATTGTGAGATTTTATATGAAAACAATTCGCAACGGTAGTTAAAACCACCACTAAAAAGGTGTTTAAAAAATAGAATTTCAAGTTAAAAATTGGAGTACATGGTTTATAACCGCGGCCACGTGGATGCCTCCATTGTGTAGGATTCTCTTGCGATGGTTTTTGAAATGGCCATGAATATGAGATTCTATTAAAAGTAGTGACAATTAAACTCGTCACTAAATCAACACTTTAAATTGTGAGGTTTTATTATGAAAATAATCGATAAAGTTAAAACCGACACTAAACTAGCAATTTTGTTTTAAAAAAAATGAATTTCAAAAGTTAAAAATTTAAGCGGTTTATAACCACTGCCATGTGGATGCCTCTATTGTTAAGCATTCCCCGACTTTTGCTCACAATCCAATAATTCAAAAAGAATCAAAGTGAATATATGCTTTATTTGTGTATTTTTTACACCATAGAAAAGGATATCATAAGAATCAACTCACAATTACCTACTTTCTATAGTGAGAAGAAAACTTTATAGCACCCTCGTTTAGGAGTATAAATGGGTCTGAATTAATCCGCGAATCTGCTAAACTCGAAACAAACCTTTTTTTTTGGTGTACATCAAGGGTATCCTCCAGCCGACAGCCGAATACTAATACCCTCCGAGGCGTAGAGATCACCGAAGTGGGTTTTGCCTCTATCAACAAAGTCTTTTCCATACCCACGACAAGTATCAAACCCCTGACATTATGGTTAAGGAACTCAGCTATCTACCAACTGTGTTGGGTCTTGTTGGTACTCGAACCAAACCAATTCATATATATTTGATGATGAGTTGGGTTAGTTTAGCGGTTGGGTTGATTTTTTTCCATCAACCCAATCAAGTATGAGTTGAATCTGGATTTGCTATTTTGAAAACTGATCAACGAAACACAACCCATTGACCCAGATTTATTTTGCTTTTTATTTTTTTAATTATTTTCCTAATACATGTTATTTCGTTATGTTAGTAACTTAATATGGTATACTCAAGGTCAACGACCCATTTAATTTTTGTATCTTATTTTTTAAGGAACTTAGTGACTTGTGTTAATTTTATTTTTTTTATCTATTTAATTTTTTTATTTTTTTTACTATTTTTTTATTTTTTACGAAAATCAGGACACAAAAACTTAATCTCTAGAATCATCATAACCTGATTTTTTGTAAGTTAGGTTAGTTCAGTTTTGACACTCAAATATGGAACAATCCAACTTAACCAAACTCAATTTATTTTAATTAGATCCAACATTTAACATTATTTAAAACTGAATCAACCCAACCCATTACACCTCTACCCTCATCAATACGTTCTCAATTTAATAGGTTAAAAGTATTTTTAGAATTAAATATGCTTTTAGTAATTATAAAGTAGTGAATCAAAATGAGCACTCCTCTACTTTATAAGTATTTTGGGTAATTAATTCACTGGTGAATCAATTATCTGTTAAAAATTATTTTTAGGCTTAAATTCACTAGGGAGTATGCATACTCTCTAGTGAATCAAATATATTAAATAGAGTTTAATTAATTGGTAATTTTAGAAATAGCATTAATCTAGAGGATATGTTAATAATGGTTTAATCTTTGCAACTGGTGCGCAGGTTATAAAACTCGTATAACGGGTATAGAAATTGAAATTAAAATATGAGTAGTTTTTTTCAAAAATAAAAAAAATAAAAAATGAGTGGTTTTAAATCAGTTTTAAATTTAAGGAGATAGAGTAATTTAAAAAGGAAATGTAGATGGATTAGTTTTCGGGTATCGGCTGAAGGATACCTTGATGCACACCAAAGGAAATGTAGATAAAATTTATGTAAACTGATTTATTGTTTTTTAATTTTTTTTGGCTTGTTGCTAATATGTACAGTAAACTAAATTTAAATCTAGGGAGATGTTATTTACATCCTTAACATTGCTACTTATACCCAATTTTTATAATTTTTTACACTAACTTTCTAATATTACCCTTATCCTATTACTCACACCCATATATCTATTATTTATACTTATTTCTATTATTTACATCCATGATCCTAAAATCTATTTATATACCAATACTCATACCCTATATATTACTAGAGTAATCGATTACATGATGTTGCATTTCACAAATTTCAGAGACTCAGTAATCGATTATTAGATTAGTGGTTATCGATTATATGAGTTGCATCATATACTAAACAGGAGTGAAGTAATCGATTACTTGGAATGAATAATCGATTACTGATTTTTCAAAAGGATTTCAAAGTTTCCATTTTAAAGGTGATAATCGATTACTTTTCCTGAAGTAATCGATTACCTCAAGTTTTATTGAAAAATGTGTCAGAATCATTTTGATTTATTTCCAGATTTGTTTTTACTTGATTGATTTTGATTTATTTTCAAAATTCGAAATTGATTTTATTTTTGAAAATATTCCTTTTTGTTTTAAGTTTCAAATCTTTTATTTTATTTCTAAAATCAATTTGATTTGGTTTTAATTTCAAAAATTATTTTGTTGCTTCTTATGTTCAAAATCATGTTTTTATTTTTAATAAAAACAACAACACTCCTACATTCCTAACGTTCTGACATATATGATAATCACGCTTTCTCTCTTCTTCTTCTAAAAACTTCAAACTTTTCAACATTCATTCTTTTTGTGAAGAAAACCTTGTATTGGTCAGCTCTCTTGTGATTTAATCTCATTATCATAGAACATATATTGTTGTATATGTGTTTTTGAGAACACATTATACGATTGTAATCACTCACATCTTATTGTATTCAAACCTTAGTGGTTAGGGAGGGAATCCCTTAGTTGAACGTGTGGTACGTTCGTAGGGTGAGGAACCCTGCTGTGTTATTGAGGCTCCTAGCGAACGGAGGTTCCTAGTAGTGTGCGGGATGCACTGGTTGTAATTGGGTGCGGCTCAATTCAAGTATATAAATGGCTCAAGCGGGTCGCTTGGGGACTGGACGTCGGTCACTCGCTGGATTGACCGAACTAGTATAAAAGTGGTTTGCGTGTTCTTCTCCCTTATCTATTTTAATTTCCGCAATTTCATTTATTTACGTTTCTGTGCAACTCTTATTTTTATTATCAAGCGCTATCGTTCTCTATCACAATCTCTTAATCTCTCCGACGCGAAAATATTTTTAAATTATACGTGCTTTCACAATAAACTAATAAAACTCGATTCACCTCCCTCTCGAGATTTTGAGCCACGATCCTAACATAAGAAATATATTTAATAGATTAAATACAAGATATATTCTTTTAAACGGAGAAATAGCAAGAACTCAAAACATGTGTATTATTATAAACGCAATAGAAAATGAAGAATATAAATTAGCGAATCATAAAGAAGATTTAAATGCAACAGAAAAATCATCTATAGATAATTTAGAAACAGTAAGAATAGCAACTTATGTAGAAGAAATTAGTTTTGAAGAATGGCTAATTTCTGCATATAGAAAAATCAGGTATCAGAGCTCGGAAACAAGTTCTAGGAGTTAAAAAAAATAAAATAAATGAAATAAAAAAAAGTAAAAATAAAAAATAAAAAAGAAAAAATTCAGAGGGTATCATACCCCCTATGCATAAGAGGGGGTACCGAAGTACTCACCATATATATATATATATATATATATATATATATATATATATATAAGGGTTTGCTAACATGTACCCTCTCATTATCAAGAAGGATCATGTTAGCAATGTGTACCTTATTATTTGGTCAAAAATGACCAACTTTGCTTTAAAGAATCAAGATAACTACCAAGGCTATTTTAATAAAATGAAAATAATTAAAATTAAAAATAAAAAAAATTCTCTCTTCTCTCTCCTCTCTCCCATTCGCCACCTTCACAGAATCAAGGCCGTTTGTTGGGTTGTGTTGGGTGCCCCTTCCTTCACTTTTCCCTTTTTTTTCTTCAATTAATGCTTCTCCTTTCTCCCTTCATTCTTTATTGAACACAGAAAGTGTAGAAGAAGAAGTGCATAAAAGAGGAATGAATTGAATTGAATTGAAGAAGGCCTGTTTCACTTCCTCTATCAACTTTCAATTTACTCTTTCTTAAACCACAACTATTAGCAGTTAAGAACTTCTCCATTGTTAAAAGGAAAAAGCAAAACATTCAAACAGCAAAAAGGAGCAATTAATTCATCAACAATGGAACATATAATTGTAGTGGTGGAACTAATATAGTAATTAACAACTACAAACGTTAATGGATTTATTTGTTGGTGTTTATGCAGACTTGCAGAGGAATGATGATAACGAATGAGATTGAGGAGAGAGGAGAGAGATTATTATTTTTGTTTTTTATTTTAAAAATTCTTATTTTACTAAAAGTTTAAAACAACCTTGGTAGTTACCTTGATTTTTTAAAGCAAAATTGGTTATTTTTGACCAAATAATAAGGTACACATTGCTAACATGATCCTTCTTGATAACAAGAGGGTACATGTTAGCAAACCCCATATATATATATAACCTCTCGTAAAGCTGCTGGGAAATTTCCTCACTGCTACAGTGCATGGGGTTTAATCCGCGTAGTTAATAAAAATACATGGCAGTTTTCCATGAATGGATGGAATGTACAATTCGATGAATTGAGGCATCCAAGCAAATGGCACGTCCTTCTAGATGATGGTTATGCTTTCAGCAGCAAAGCAAAAGGTTAATTAAACTTCTCTCTTTTTTTTTTCTTAGAGTGAACCCTTATTCAAATTTTCTATTAGTACTCCCTACTCCAGTATGTGTCAAAAACAACACATTAATAAAATTCACAATAAGAGCGTTGACACCAATGAACCAAATTTTTGTTCCTAAATGGACCCCACACATTATTTTATTATTTTTCACACTTTTCTATACTTTTAGGGACAAACACATTTTTTTTCCACATCCATCAACTCACTCTTGTCCTTAGAATTGGGACTCACACACTACTCCACACTCTTAATACTATTTTACAATAAATTAAAACCACCATCAACTAACTAGATTTTTCCCACCAAAATCATAACTATAATTTAAAATGTTTTATATTATTTTATAACGGCTACTTTTTGTAAAAATATTTTATTTATTTTCGTCCTAAATAAATATCATAATACACTTAAATGCAATATAATTAAATTTAAAATGCATTAAAAATAAAAAAATCGGAATAAAAATTGGATAAAAATAAAAAAATAAAATACATTAAAGATTTGAAAAACAAAGAAATACATAAAATAAGTCACTTGGTACTGAAAATGGCATCAAATGCACCACATGAGTATCAATGTGCATCAAATGCACACAAATGCACTACACGATAGATCTGTTCAACACATCACAATGCGCACACACACTACACAATGTGCATCAAATGCACCAAATGAGTATACGTGTCTCTTGCTCAAATCTAGTTCCTTCTTCAAGTGCACATAACCAAAAGAAAGGAAAAGCCCATAACCAAAAAAAAAAAAAGATCCTTCTTCAAGTGCCCTTCCTCCTCACTCAAACAACCACAAGTTCCTCTTCCTCATGATGCAACTGTCAAGATAGAGAAACAAGTTCCTCTTCCTCCGCCACTCACAAGTCCTCTTCCTTACTCACTCTCGTCTTTCCACCCTCCCTCACTCACTCGCGACCTCCCTCCGCCACTCACGATCACAATTTCCCTCCCTCCGCCCTCCCGATCTCACTCACGATCTCCCTCCCTTAATCATCGATCTCCCTCCCTCTGTCACCGATCTAACTCTCTTCGCGATGGATCTTCCTTCCACAACCTTGGATGATCTCCGTTCACCGCCTTGGATCTACCTCCACCGCCATGGACCCCGTTCCACCGCATGCGATCTCCCTCCACTGCCATGGATCTCGATCTCCGAACTCTCTCCCTCCACCGTCGGTGATCTCCCTCCACCGCTTGCCACTGATTGGTTTCTCTCTCCTCCAATCCTTCCTTTTCTGACATTTGCAGTGTCCCAAATTAGGGACACTCCCAAAATATGGACGGTGGACATATGCTCCACACCGGTGTCCCAAATTATTGACTGTCCCTGAAAATTTTAGGGACAACCGGTGTGAGTGCTCTAATGTTTTAAGTAATCAAATTTTTAAGAAGGTATGCAAGGTTTTTGGATGAGCAAGATTTTAGGTGATGAGGGTTTTTTATGGAAAAGAAGGTGGATGTGAGTAGTAATATATAGGGTGAGTATTGATATATATAGATTTTAGGATTACGGGTGTAAATAATAAATATATGGGTGTGAGTAGTAGGATAACCATAAAATTGGAAAGTTGGTGTAAAAAATTATAAAAAATAGGTGTAAATAACAATGTTAAGGGTGTAAATAACATCTGCCAAAAATCTCACAAGCACCGCACGCAATTCGCATAAACAACACACAAGCACCGCACGTACACTATATGAATATCACATAACACTCACAAAAATTTATCTTTACAAATTAAACAATCATTGATTATAAATTCATTTAATAAATAATATATTTTATTATAGTAAATGTTTACATCTTTACATATATTTTATATCACTCAAAAATAAATTATTTTCAGTTTAATATTGCCTATTAATAATTAGTATATCCTCAATTGTTACAATTTAAATTATATTAGCTATAGTAAAATAAGAGACACAATAATAGAGTATAGAAGACAATCAATTATTTCTCAAGAATATCGAGGAGGATTAGAAAAATTAAAATTTATTCCAGCTCACCATCTCCCTTTTGAAGAGGATGGATGTTAGTTGTTTTTGTTTAAATAATTTTGATAAAAAAAAAACAAAAATGAATAAGAATCGCTTTTCATATGAAATGTTTTCTACAATATTTAGAACAAGGTCAAAGTTGTCCAATTTGAACACAATCTATATTAAATAGTAATGACAACAATAATAATATAAAACTTACCTAAAAAAAGTAATAATGTACATTTGTGAAATAACTACTTAAAAAATAGTTGTAAAATAATAATAGTTACTATATTTTTCTTAATGTAATTATATTATTATTTTTGTATAGACATTATTATTATTATTATTATTATTATTATTATTATTATTATTATCATCGTCCTCATAGTGCTTACTATATTTTTAATATTTTTTCTAAATATAAGTTGATAAAATTTGGAAATTGCACGAAAATCGAAGAAGCACCGCATAAAAACCTCACAAGCACCGCACCCAATTCGCACAAACACCACACAAGCACCGCACACGCTATATGAATATCACACAACACTCACAAAAATTTATCTTTACAAATTAAGCAACCATTGATTATAAATTCATTTATTAAATAATGTATTTTATTATAGTAAATGTTTACACATTTTGAACAAACTTAAGAATAATGAAGAGAAATTTTTTTTAGAGAGAGAGAGAAACCGTGGGGAGAAGAGGGAGAGGATAGATCTTGAAGCTTTCATTTATTTTTTCAAAGATCAGAGGTATTCCTTGAAACTCACATTTTTTCTTATGATGTTTTCTTTACATGCACGGTTTTAGCTTGTCCAATCTACATACAATCTATATTAAATAGTAATAACAATAAGTGAGATTTTATTAACACCTATATCTTTACTATTCACACCCAGGTAGTTTATAATATTTGGACTATGTTGTAAAAATTATCCTTCCTTTCAAACTTTCTCCACTTTTAAATTTTCTTTTTCCAATTTTTGCTGACACTCACCCCTACTCTTAAATCCTTCAATCACTACAATGTAGTTTTTAATGCATTGCAATCACTAAAAATCATTTGGCAATTGCAATTCTTAATAATGTGATTTTTATGTAATTAGTGCAATAATTAAAATCAATGATGATGTATTGCAATTCTTCAATCACTGTGGCAATGATTATTATTTTACTTTGTGCCTTCAAGTTAAAATGGAATTCTTTTTTTACTGAGCACATGTTCGAAGATATCTGAAACAAACATCAAACAACTTTTTTTTTTGTTTTTTTTTGTAATAACATCAAACAACTTTTGAAACAATAGGAATAGAACAGAAACATGAAGAAGATATCAAACAAGCATTATTGAAACAATATCGATGAAAAAAAATTAGGAATAGAAACATTGAAGAACATACCTTAAACAAACAAAAATATATATGTCGCGTTAAAAAATATAAAAAATAAAAATAAAACATTAGTAGAAGATTGCCTTAATGATTTTGAATAGAGAAATAACATCAACATAGATGAATCTTGAGAAGAAAATATTGATGGAGTGACCAAGATTTGGAAGAAGTGACTAAGGTTTTGAGTGAGCAGGGTTTGGGAAAGACAAGAGGATGTGTGTGAGCAGTAAACTAATTAAGGGGAATAAGTATTGAATTTTTCATATGGGTGTCACTAACAGATTAATGGGTGTTAGTAGTATACTAACGGTATTTTTGATAGCATGGTGCGAAGATTATAAAGTTTTTGGGTGTGAGTAATAATAAAATAGGTGTTAATAAAATCTCCCTAACAATAATAATATAAAACTTACCTAAAAAAAGTAATAATATAGATTTGTGAAATTACTACTTAAAAATTAGTTGTAAAATAATAATAGTTATTATATTTTTCTTAAAGTAATTATATTATTATGATCATCATCATCATCATCATATTGCTCGCTTTGCCCTACCTCCTCTGTAACACCCCGTTTTTTTAAAGGAAAAACTGACATTTAAAAAAAAATGAAAATTTCAAACATATTTCTTTAGTACCCAAAATGTTCTTTTACAACTTTTGTAACACACGCGAGGTTTACACAATATAATACGTTTTCAAATATTATAATACCGTTCCTTTCTTTCCCCCGTTTTTTCGCTGCGAACCTTTCTGCTTCAAGTATCCAGGTTTTACTAAAATATTAACCACATGAGAGTGAGACATTTCATACACTTTAAGCAAAGGGATCGACAGGATCCTCAACAGAATCAGATTTAGTTCACATTTAGCATTTTTCTATATATATATATATATATATATATATATAAGTATCAAATTCCACATTTTTCTCAAGAACAACATTTAATAAGTCCAAACATTCCAAACATTGTGTTCAACTTATTTTTACCTACTTATTGTAAACATAAAAAATGAAAAAATTTGCCGAGATTTTTGAAATAGTCACCGAGCTCAAATCTGAAATTCTATTAAAAGTAGCAACAGTTGCAAAATCAAAAGTTAAAATTGTGAGATTTTATATGAAAACAATTCGCAACGGTTAAAACCACCACTAAAAAAGTGTTTAAAAAAATAGAATTTTAAGTTAAAAATTGGAGTACATGGTTTCTAACCGCGGCCACGTGGATGCCTCCATTTTGTAGGATTCTCTTGCGATGGTTTTTGAAATGGCCACGAATATGAGTGTAACACCCCAAATTCTTATTTAACAAATTAACAAATAAAAGTCGATAATAAAATAGGGAACTTAAAAATTTCCTTTTTATAAAACAAGTTTACAAATGGTGTAGGGCCTCCAATTACAATATAAGTAGCACAATATAGAATTTCCTTCTTTCCATTCTTCCGCTGCGACACTCTGATCCACAAGCTCTTTAGCATTCACCTAAAATGTTAACCACTAAGGGTGAAACCTTTTCACAACACAGTGGATCATAGGATAGTAAATAGTTCATAATAGAAATTCGAGAGTAATAACTAAATCAGGCAATGGACTAACAAAATACATCGCATTCAATGTATAAATCAACACACATTAAATTCCAAATTCCATATTCTCATTATTCATTTCCTTAATCATCATTCCTTTTTATTTTCACGATGTATGTTACCTCAGATCAGAGGCCCACATACATCCCTCATTTCCATTGTATGCATCCTCAGGTCAGAGGCCTACATACAAACTATATTCTTTTTCACTTTCTTTCCTTTTTCCTTATTTCCCTCTTTCCTTTGCACCACTAGGATTTGATGCACATGCTAGGCAATCCACCACCTGTTAGGGACTTTACACCAGTCAGGACTTTACACTCATTAGGCATCACCCGTTAGGACTATGCTTATTAATTTCCTTATTTCATTTCCTTTAAATCCAATCCGCATTTTATTCCTTTTTGGTGGTTGTGCAGTGAATTGATCCATTGGCGCACCGACGCCTAACGGGAATTTGGACCTAATGGGCAATTGGCCTGACAAGCAATTGACCCTAACAGACAATTCACCACCTAGCAGGGCACCTAGTGTGCCGGTGCTTCCAAGGATCAATCACACTGCATTCCCTTTTTATTTAGTTCTACATCTCAAATTCTGGTTTTCAACAAACATAACCTTTTCCTTTAATCCATAACTCAACCACAATTTGTCAAGTAATACATGTCAAATTCAACATACACTTCATTCATCAAATACTCAAATAATTGCAAGTAACATCCAATGTTCACATTTATTATTTTCACAACAAATATACATTAGCACCCAATACCAACTTCAGGCATTTCCAATAAATATACACACCCTTAAGTAAAACCCATATAATACACTTAACATTTAAGCATTCATATAATACCCTTCATTATCTATTTATCACATATTTAACACTTAGTCACAAATATATCCATTTAGCACTTAGTGAACATAGAAATTATTCAACAATCAACAGATATCACAATTTAGTCGACATACTCAGGTATGTCTCAAAGTACATTTAATATAAGTCAACTCCCCAGGGTTCTTCACTTCCTACTTTAATATTATACAAAAGGGGGATTTATCATAAACAATTCAATTAATATAAAATCAACCATAAATGTACTAATCACCCCTAAACCAACTCTAAACCAAAACTATTTTGTTACCCACAACCCGATCTAACTATTAAACCCAAATCCCATTATAAACCCTAACTATCCCTAACCCAAAGTGTGGAAAAGTGTCTCCTCTTACCTTAGAGGAAGAGAGAGCTCGATTGAAGCTCCATGGACCAATAATCTACCCCCGATCTACTTGGATTCCAACTCCCTAGTCCGATCACCACTTCGTTCTTGAGATTGGAGGAGAGAGGGTGAAAAACCCTAAGAGAGAGAGAGAACTTCAAGGAGGGAGAGAGAGAAAGGGAACCATGGAGAAGTGAACATGAGAGAGATGAAGACTTAAGTGGGTGTATTGAAAATCTAGCTTAGATTCCATGGGGGAGGTTGGAAATGGTGTTTGGAGATGGAAAGGGAGAGTTTGGTGCGGTTTGGGGGGAAGAAGAGGGGGTTGGTGCGGAGAAAAATGAGAAGGAGGGAGGCTGGTGCTGATTTTTATAAGACTGGTGCGCTACAGTTGCACCCGCGCGCCTGGGTGCAGCGCCATGCGCGCCTGTGCGCGCGCCACAACTCTGATGCGGAAATTTATTTTCCGCGCCCGCCTAGGCATCTGGTGCGTCGCGCCTGAGCGCCAGCGCTCCTGAGCTGGTGCATCTGATGCACCCTGGTGCGCCTGGGCGCACCGAACACCCCGAAACGCCGATTTTCGCCCTTTTCGACCTGATTTTGAGGTTCCTAACCCTTCCTAACATTAAATCAAACACCCACAACATTAATTTACATTCCAAACATCAAAATCATAATTCCATAAAATCAAACACATAAATTACAAACACAGAAAAATCAAACAAACTACAACCAAATTCTAGACTTAGCTCAAACTTAGGGTTCTCTACCCAATTACTCCCTCAAGGATAAGGCACTAAGAACGCCTATTTGGACTCTGAAAAACCCTGGTACTCAAACCTACACCACTACAAAGCACTCTAATTCTAATTCACGTACACCTCACGCCTACTCACCGACTCCAAATACCTTTCCCTAACCAAACCTTATACTACGATCACATAAATATAAACATACACATACAAATACTAATGCATACATACATACATCTATGCACAAGAGCATACTTACAAATATTAATACATACATAGGTATATATATATATACACATATACGCTAGGAAAAAGATTACCATTACATATATATATATATATGCTCAACATAATTATATACATATATGCATTTACTAAGAAAATAATTATAAATCATTTTTCATACTTCACTTCCACATAAATCAAACATACATAAATATAATTATTAAATTAATAAAAATCAGATCGTTACAATGAGATTCTATTAAAAGTAGTGACAATTAAACTCGTCACAAAATCAACACTTTAAATTGTGAGGTTTTATTATGAAAATAGATCGATAAAGTTAAAACCGACACTAAACCAACAATTTTGTTTTAAAAAAATGAATTTCAAAAGTTAAAAATTTAAGCGGTTTATAACCACTGCCATGTGGATGCCTCTATTGTTAAGCATTCCCCGACTTTTGCTCACAATCCAATAATTCAAAAAGAATCAAAGTGAATATATGCTTTATTTGTATATTTTTTACACCATAGAAAAGGATATCATAAGAATCAACTCATGATTACCTACTTTCTACAGTGAGAAGAAAACTTTATAGCACCCTCGTTTAGGAGTATAAATGGGTCTGAATTAATCCGCGAATCTGCTAAACTCGAACCAAACCTTTTTTTGGTGTACACCAAGGGTATCCTCCAGCCGACACCGAATACTAATACCCTCTGAGGCGTAGAGATCACCGAAGTGGGTTTTGCCTCTATCAACAAAGTCTTTTCCATACCCACGGCAAGTATCAAACCCCTGACATTATGGTTAATGAACTCAGCTATCTACCAACTGTGTTGGTCCTTGTTGTTACTCAAACCAAACCAATTCATATATATTTGATGATGAGTTGGGTTAGTTTAGCAGTTGGGTTGATTTTTTTTCCATCAATCCAATCAAGTATGGGTTGAATCTCGATTTGCTATTTTGAAAACTGATCAACGAAACACAACCCATTGACCCAGATTTAATTTGCTTTTTATTTTTTTAATTATTTTCCTAATACATGTTATTTCGTTATGTTAGTAACTTAATATGGTATACTCAAGGTCAAGGACCCATTTAATTTTTGTATCTTATTTTTTAAGGAACTTAGTTACTTGTGTTAATTTTATTTTTTTATCTATTTTGTTTTTTTATTTTTTTATTATTATTTTTTTTTTACAAAAATCAGGACACAAAAACTCAATCTCTAGAATCATCCTAACCTGATTTTTTGTAAGTTAGGTTAGTTCAGTTTTGACACTCAAATATAGAACAATCCGACTTAACCAAACTCAATTGATTTTAATTAGATCCGACATTTAACATTATTTAAAACTGAATCAACCCAACCCATTACACCTCTACCCTCATCAATACGATCTCAATTTAATAGGTTAAAAGTATTTTTAGTATTAAATATGCTTTTAATAATTATAAAGTAGTGAATCAAAATGGGTACTCCTCTACTTTATAAGTATTTTGGGTAATTAATTCACTGGTGAATCAATTATCTTTTAAAAATTATTTTTAGGCTTAAATTCACTAGGGAGTATGCATACTCCCTAGTGAATCAAATATATTAAATAGAGTTTAATTAATTGGTAATTTTAGAAATTGCATTAATCTAGAGGATATGTTAATAATGGTTTAATCTTTGCAACTGGTGCGCAGGTTATAAATCTCGTATAACGGGTATAGAAATTGAAATTGAAATATTAGTTTTTTAAAAAAAAAATAATAAAAAATGAGTAGTTTTAAATTTAAGGAGATAGAGTAATTTAAAAAGGAAATGTGTTTACCTTTATGCACACCAAAGGAAATGTAGATAAAATTTATGTAAACTGATTTATTGTTTTTTAATTTTTTTTTTTTTGGCTTGTTGCTAATATGTACAGTAAACTAAATTTAAATCTAGGGAGATGTTATTTACACCTTTAACATTGCTACTTATACCCAATTTTTATAATTTTTTACACTAACTTTCTAATATTACCCTTATCCTACTACTCATACTCATATATCTATTATTTATACCTATTCCTATTATTTACATCCATGATCCTCAGGCTCGGTCCTAACCTAATTTGGGCCCTAGGGCAAAAAAAAAATAATTTGGGGCCCCTAATTCAAAAAAATAAAAATTATTATAAGTAAATCAATTAAAAATTTAGTATATATACGAATAATCAATTAAAACAATGACAAATCGACAAAAATCAATAATAGAATTAATTATTAAAAAATAAGATTTGAAATAATATAAAAATTTATTTAGTAAAGAGGTAATAAAATACTTTTTTCATGTTGGATTACAAAAGTAAAGTTCATTACTTCATATATTTTTAAATTAAGTGAGCAAATGAAAAAACAAATTAAAATATTATGCTAAAAATCATTGATAGTTAAAAGATAAAAAGAACTTGCAATTATTAATTTTTTTTTCAAAAATAAATGTACCATTAAAAAAATTATGGGCCCCTATATTTTTTGGGCCCAGGGCGGCAGCCTTTGCCGCCCTCGCTCAGGGCCGGCCCTGATGATCCTAAAATCTCTTTATATACCAATACTCATTCCCTATATATTACTACTCACGTTCACCTTCTTCTCCATGAATATCCCTGCTCACCCAAAACCTTACTCATTCAAAACCTCGCATATCTTCCTAAAATCTTGATCAATTAAAAAAAAATTGTTTGTATTAAAATTGGTCTTTAAAATTTGCCAGTAGATTGTTATGATAAATTAAACACTTGAAGAAATTACCCTTTACTAAATTGTAACAACAGTTTGTATTATTAGATAGGCTTATTTGATATTTTAGTCAATAGATGCTTTTTTGGAATTGGTCCTTAAATTTTTTTTTCGATGCTTTGGGTCCCTGAACTTTGTTTAACTTTTGAAAATAGTCATTTCGTCACTTAAATGATGATATACCACACGACATGTCACGTCATTTTCACAATATTGACGAGTGACGTGTTATATAGAGCCACAACACACTACATGATATTTTATTTAAAAAAATAAATATTTTTAAATTTATCATAAGATTCAATTTTCTTTAAGAAATACAATTTTTAATTATTTTAATAAATTTGAATTTTTTTATTTAGAAAATTCACGTGGTATCATCTGGCATGTTACTTATCGGTTATATCATCATTTAAGTGATGAAATGATCTTTTCCAAAATTTGAGCAAAGTTTAAGGACTCAAAACATCGAAAAAAAACTTTAAAGACCAATTCCAAAAAAGCATATAAGTTCAGGGATTAAAAACTTAAATAAACATGTGAGATAACCACAATTGTATACAAGCACTATGTGTTTACAAAACTTTCATTGAAGCAACCAGGATTCCAAGACTACGCATTCACTTCTAAGTAGTCTAAAATCTTTTCCCAATCCTTCTAGCTATACAGATACGTCTGATCAAACTGGCTTGATGTCAAACACTCCAAAAACTTGTTCTCTCTGCCTCCCTATAATTGCACCAGGAATCAGAATTCAACAGCTCAAATCGATCAGGCATAGGCCAATTCTTGGATAATTTTTTTTTAATTGATCAAGTTTTTAGGAAGGTAGGTTTTGAATGATCAAAGTTTTGGGTGAGTAGAGTTTTTCATGGAGAAGAAAATGAGTATTAGTAATAATATATAGGGTGTGAGTATTGATATATATAGATTTTAGGATCATGAGTGTAAATGATAGAAATGAGTGTAAATAATAGATATATGAGTGTGAGTAATAGAATAAGGGTAATATTGGAAAGTTAATGCAAAAAATTATAAAAATTGAGTGTAAGTAGCAATCTAAAGGGTGTAAATAACAATGAATACTTCGGTACTCTTTAGTTTATGAAGAGTTTGGTACCCTCTCTGTGTGAATCATTTAAAAGCACTTCTTATTGATACCAAATTGAAACCAATTCATCAAAACCAATGACTATATGTCTATATATACTGATTCATGCAGTTACTAGTTAGCATCATCTAAATTACTTCAATAATTCATCATGTTGATGCTTGAATTTAAAAAATTTAAAAAAAAGAAAGAAACAATAGTAAAAAAAAAAATGATCAGGGTTGCAAAATTAAAAATCCATTAGCTGAGTGTTGAAATTAGGATTTACAAACATAAAATCTAAATACTATACGGTAGTAAAAAAAGAAGAACAAAGTTGCAAAACGATAAAGTTTCACGTTCTGCGCTTTTTCCTTCAATAACTTTGTACTTTTGCATTTGGATTCTTAAAAACTTAATTGTAAACATTAACATTTTCAACCAAATAAGTTTGATTCAACACCCATATACATTTGTCATCATCTAAGTAATCCACATAGAAATTAAAGGATACCAAACTCTTCATAAATTAAAGGGTACCGAAGTATTCACGGTAAATAACTTCTCCCTGTGGTCCGAAGAAAAAAAAATTGATTCACATAAAGTTGAAGGCAGCCACACCAACGTTTACGTTCACCTGTGTTAGCTCACTAGTCATGAAAGCAACCATGGCGCTTCAACTTGTCCTATATCAACACGACGGAATGTCCTACTACATGGGTAGTAGTACTAATAAACTTGGACCATGTCAACGGCTAATGTGAATCACAGAAAGTTACGACAGATCCTTTTACCAGACAAGACTCTGATAATGGGTCACCGTCTCCAAATTTCTAGTTCAGATTTTATGAATTCGAATGATGAAAGCGATCCAACTGGACACAAAACAGGTCATACAATTAGTTTTGATTTTCCTTATGATATGTAATTTGAAAATGACTAGTTTGATTAATATGAAGAAAAAAAAAATGACTAGTTTGATTAATATAGAAATTAGTCACATTTTTTTTAATGTTATTTGGGCATATTTTTAATTTATAAATTTTATAATTGGGTCCCTAAAATATTTTTTGAAAATATTATTTTTATCCTTAATGTAATTTAATCAAAATACCATCATTTTAGTATTATTTTTGATCTACCTAAAATACCCTCATTTTAATTTTTATTTTTCATCTACCCAAATTTTAATTTTATATTTCATCTATCCAAAATACCCTCATTTTAACCTATTTGTATTTACCAAAAAAAAAAAAACCTTGATAATTTATAATTTCTCATTTTACTATTCACTCACGTTATTCTTCTCCGCCAATCTATCAGACTCTTTTTCCTCTATCACTGCCAAGTACCAACATTATCACATTCTTCTTCTTTATTCGTACTTTCTTCATTGAATAACCCAAGAGCAACTCAGGAACATACCTTCTTCGTCATCATCTTTTTTTTTTATTCTTCACTCTCCAACTCGTTTTCATTTCCAAATAAATCCAAACCAAATTCCGGAGCCGCCACCACCATAAATAGGTTCTCTTTCTTTCTCTTTTAGAGTTGTTCATTGCCTTAATATTTAATTAAATCAATTTCATTCATTATGTTTTTGGTGGCTTATAGTAGTTGTTAAAAGCTGAGGATATACGATGAGATGACGTTGTTTGATATGTTAATGTTTTCTACTCCTTCTTTCTCATTATCTTGGTAAAAAAATGTAGTTTTTTGTCCCAAATTAAAGTAAAAATAAATGATGAAAAATATTGAGGATGGTATATCATAATAAAAACCTTAAAAATAATTAATAAAAAATATTAAAGATTGTAAAAATAATATGAAAATTTGTGTGACAGAAATTAGTAATTAATGAATGAATTATACATTATATTTTATTTTAAAAATAGAATCAAAATATATTCTCTTATTTTATTTAATATTTTGACTTTTACCAAGATAACGGAACCGATGGAGTGTCTCAAATTTTTTTTCTTTATCTCCTACTCCATTAGAGGAGCGAAGTTTCTCTTCTCTTATTTTAGATTCATATCATCTCATTTAATTCTCAACTTTTTCTTACTTTATCTCCTACTCTATATTAGAGGAGTGAAATTTATCATATTTTTTGCTATATCGTCTCATTTAATTGTCTCTCATATACTCCTCTATCCCATTATCTTGGTAAAATATGAAGTTTTTTTTGTCCCAAATCAAAGTAAAAATAATTAATAAAAAATCTTAAAGATTGTATATTTTCTTAAAAATTGTATGTTACATTATAATTCTTTAAAACAATTAATGAAAAGTCTTAAAGGTTGTAAAAATAATATGAAAATTTGTGTGATAGAAATTTGTAATTAATGAATGAATCATATATTATATTTTATTTTTAAAATAGAATCATGCATTATATCAAAAAGATATTTTCTTATTTTTATTTATTACTTTGATTTTTACCAAGATAACGGGATCGAATGAGTATCTCAAATTTTATTTCCTTATCTTTTGCTTCATTAGATGAGCGAAATTTCTCTTATCTTATTTTATGTTCATATCATCTCATTTAATTCTCAATTTTTTCTTACCTTATCTCCTACTCTATATTAGAGGAGTGAAGTTTATCTTATTTTGTATTCATATCATCTTATTTAATTGTCTCTCATATACTCCCTCCGTCCCATTATCTTGGTAAAAAGAAAATGAAGTTTTTTTTTGTCCCAATTCAAAGTAAAAATAATTAATAAAAAATCTTAAAGATTGTATATTATCTTAAAAATTGTATATTACATTAAATTTCTTTAAAAAAAATTAACGAAAAATCTTAAAAATTATAAAAATAATTTGAAAATTTGTGTGATAGAAATTTGCAATTAATGAATGAGTCAAGCATTATATTTTATTTTGAAAATAGAATCAAACATTATATCAAAAAGATATTCTCTTCTTTTTGTTGACTACTTTGACTTTTTCCAACATAATGAGACGGGGAGAGTATAACATAATTGATAAAACTCGAAAACACAAAATACAAATATTTTTATTTGATTTTTGATAGATTCTATTTCTTCCTTTTTTACACCAATGAAACACACGAGTTAGGGCAACACGTTGCTTCTCATCACCACACAACTATATTAAAAAAATTATATATATATATATATATATTGCTAAAAATTGAATTTCTTTTAAATGAAAAATTTAAGACTTTTGTCAATGAAAAAGTGAAAACTTTTACTTTCTTCATTATTACATTTGGAGAATAAAAAAATAATCACGTGTTATGAGTTTACACAGAATTGTGTTTTCCTGAGTAGAGAGCAACAATCAACCAAAAAAGAAAGCATCAACTTATACTGCTGACAGCACGGGACCCACGGAAATAAAATCTTAAGGGAATGAACATCGTATGCTCCTGCATTAGTTCCTGGGCTTTTTGATAAAGAAGGTATGAATTGTTCCTGGTTTTTTTATGAAGAAGAAGAAATATAAAATTACGTGGGTATATACAAATAGTATTAAAATGTGGGTATTTAGAGTAATGAAGTATAAAATTAAAATTACGGTATTTTGGGTAGATGAAAAAAAATTAAAATAAGGGTATTTTGGATAAATTACATGAAGGAAAAAAATATTTTTAAATAAATATTTTGATGGATCTAATTATAAAATTTATAAATTAAAAATATACCCAGTTTACGTGACAAAAAAACATACTTTCTATTTAGGTAAAAATTAATATAGGCAAAAGAAGACATTCCACTAATATAGGCAAAAGTTAATTCACTTTCTATGCTCAATGCAATTATTTCTAAAATATCCTTATAATATGGTTGAATCATTTAAATTTTGTTTATTGCCAATGTAAATTTACTAAAACAGATTATTTATTTTATAAATTTGAGAAAATTAAATACATTCAACTGACTTACTTTATAAGTATGAAGTTACTTATTTTTGTTAAAAATGAGAGCGGGAGTACGGAACCAGCTTTCAGCGGAGCTGATTACTACTTGTGCCACTTGTGACCGAAAACCAAGTACACGCTCTTTCTGAATGGGAAAACAAGAAAATACAGTATCAAACTCTAATTCAATTTACCAATAAGTTTGCATCATAAAAGAAAAGGACATATAATACTTTGTTAATTATACTAATTATTAATATAAATAAAGGGGAATGCTAACATCCTCCAATGTGGGGAGGATTTTAGCAATGTCCACCTAAATATTTGGATAAAATTATCCTCCATCTTTTAACTTGGATAAGTTAATTTTTAAGGATATTTCTGTAATTTGGGTTTAGGGTCTTAGGGTTTAAGGTTTAGGGTCTTAGGGTTTAGGGTCTAGGGTCTTAGGGTTTAGTGGTGGTCAATGGTGGGCAACGCCGGTCAACGACGCCGGTCAACGGTGGTCAACGCCGGTCAACGGTGGTCAACGGCGGTCAATGGTGGTCAACGGATGGTGGGGATGATTTTCTTTTTTTTTTTAAATTAATTAATAATCTAATTACATAAACACCCTTAAAAAAATAAGTTACTCAAGTTATAAAAGGAAGAGTAATTTTGTCCAAATATTTTGGTGGACATTGCTAAAATCCTCCTACATAGGCGGATGTTAGCAGCCCCCATAAATAAAATACTATATATATATATATATTGTGATGCATAACTTTTTATTTGTGATATATATTGATTTGTAAGTGTTTGCGGATTTTTCGTCCGACGCCTGCCGAACTGACGGTGATGTGTGGGGTGTGGGTAACGACAGAGTTATGTGGTAATCTTGTAAAAGGAACTTGACCGTCTTTTTGGTATTTTTGGGTATTTGGATTTGAACAGCGTAATAATAAATGCGAGTAAGAGTAAATAACCGACACCAAGAACACAATGCGGTGAAATTAAAAGGTACGGTAAAGTAAATGACTTGGAATTGAAAGGAAAGCGATTAAAATTTGCAGTAAAGTAAATTGCATGTAATTAAAAGGTGCAGAGAAAAGTAAAGATTGCATTGAAATAAAATGGGTGAAAGGCTGAGGTTCTTTCCAATGGCGTTTCTCCGTTTGTCTGCTCTGGTGAAACGTCTAGGATTTTGGTCTATGTGTGTCAACCTAGCAACCGACCCCGATTACAATCTAAGGACTTCCTATTTATAGGTATAGGAATCCGAACTATTTACAAAGCATACTTGCACGTTTTGCAATAACTGCAAAACCCACGATCTATTAACTACCCACTACGTTATCCCCCACGATGCAACTGCCCACGTCGTGGTTTGGGCTTAGTGGATACTTCAGTCGAATCTCGTGGTGACATCTTTGCTGAGACCCCTTCGACTGGCACTTTTCTTCGACTGCAACCATTTGACTCTTGTCTAAGTCTCTTTGTTGCTCGGAGCATTGACGTTGTTGTGCTCCCGCCTCTTGGTTTTGAGATGTCAGCCGACATCAAGCTCCTTTCGACAAACAAGCCTTTTGTCGAAATGGACTTTCGACCTGCTATCGGCCTCAGACGCATTCGATTGATATCGGTGACATGTAATTCAAATAAATGCTGTTTCACCGACATTCAATCAAAAGACATGCCTTCGACGTTTCTAGTAGAATGCCGTCAAAGGACTTTTTCCTTTAACTCTTTAATAGGAAAGGCAGCCATAGTCGATCCTAGCAGGATACAAACCTTGGCCTATGGGATTACAAAGACCTTTCCAATGTTTATTTATCAGGCTCACTGCTTCCTCCAATTCGGAGTTCTTTGCTGTGATCTGACACATTAGAAATGGGTTCTATGTAATCCCACATGTTTAGCCTTTCGCTATTCAAGAGGATAAAGGGGATATTCGGGGTAGACATCCCTTCATTTCCTTGTCCTCACCCGAACACCTTAATCCCACATGTTTAGTCTTTTGTGAATTCATGTTCATGTGGAATATGAATCTTTTTTCCTCTTTCCAGAATTCATGAAGGCATTCCTTAAGTTTTTTCATTGTAACTCGTGGCTTTTCTTCGTGAAAAATGGGGATTTTATAGCCACAAGGAGCATTAAATGCCTCCATAATTACTCTTCCGTTCCCAATGTTGACATGACGTTTCTGATTCCTCTTTCCTTGCGTCAATATTCTTTCGACACAAGCCTTTTGTTTCCACCTCTTCCTTCTGTCGACACACGTTCACGTCCTTCGAAGTCACTTTTAAGTCGTGCGACTTAAGTACACCTCCTTCGACATCACTTATGTTGTCGACACACAACCTTTTCATTGAAATCTACCCGTTGTCGGATTGTACGTTCACTTCCCTCGAAGTCACTTTTAAACAAAATGTTTAAGTACACTTCCGTCGACGTCACTTATACATCCAACATTCTCACCCTTTTGTCGATTTCAATTTTCCGTTAACAGAGGCCCCCCAAGTTTTGGTATGCGACGCGTCTTTCAGGAGGATGCCAAAAGTTGTATCTTTTCGAACTGTCCTTTCAGCATTAGGATTCTGAAACGGCGAGTTTATCCTTTTGAACTGACGTCCCCTATTGGACCATTGCGTTGGTCTTACCCGTCTTTTCACTTCTTATTTAAACTTGATCGCTTATCATTATCCCCCTTTTACCTTTTCTTGCTTGCCACTGCACCATTTGACTTGAAACCCTTTTTCCTTTTCAAAAACCCATCTTTCAACATGGCGATCCAAGGAGTTCTTGATCCCGAAATCGATTTGGAGGTCCCATATCATGAGCGTAGTTTGATCATTCCTGCGACTTCTTTCATCCCTGCCAATGGTGAACCCGTCAATCCTTCTCCTGCTTTCTTGGGTCCCTTGATGACTCCAGCGGAGGCTCAAAACCCTACCATGAGTGTCAACTTTCCCCTTTCCAATCCTGATGAGATCCGTCCCGTGGCCACTCTTAACCCTGTATACACTTGTCACTTCGACAAGGAGTATTCTCGTAGGGCTTTACGGAATGTGAAACCATTCACCGAATTTACAGAGTGGTTTGAAAGCTCCAGCCTCACAAGAAACAATCGTGGAAGAGGGTCGGTTTTGAAGACCTTCTAATTTTAACAACTTCTAGTTTGCGCTACGACGATGGACTTTTCGGCGCTGCATGTTATTTCTGGTGTCGCCGAACTAACTGCTTCCACTTCCGTTACGGCATGATGACCCCCACATTCTTCGACGTTGCTGCTTTGACTAGTCTTCGTCCCGACGGAGAACTCTTGACTGTAGAAAGCAAACCTAATGATGTTGTGCACATTAGTGGCGGGTCTTATGCTTTTAGTAACTATGTCGAAGCACGCCTAGATGTTTACAGGGGCAACCCGACAGTTAGTGACAAGGAGCATGTCGAATTTTTAACAGTGTGGCTTAGTGCTTTCGTCTTTTGCACCAAATCTCGACAAGTCAATAAATCCTTGGTGCCCTTAGCCACGATTCTGCATGAAGAGAGAAAAGTGGCTTTAAGTCAACTTCTTTTAGCGAAGTTGTATTCGACAATAAGCAACGTCTCCGACACCATTAGATTCAATGAGCAACTGGTGACCAATGTCGGGGGCCCTACTTGGCTTTTGCACTTGTGGCTGAATGCCATTCTGAAACGTCACTTGGTGTCTACACACGATAGCGTTTGTCGTTTCCAGTTCAATTATGGTTGTTTGGCGGCGAATTATGATGTTCCTGCATTGTCGTCTCGTACCAACACTTTTCTTCATATTATGAAGATTTTTGCCAACATCTCTATGTCGTCGGAGGATATCGTGTTTTCCCCTTTTGCTGAGAGAGCCTTAGGACCTGAATGGTTTCGCCTTTCCTTTCTTGGTTCCAATGTTGAAGAGAGGCGGTTGAGTGATGTCCTTTGGGGACATTACTTGAGTCAACGGATTTTATTTGGTGGTTTTCCCGACTCTACTGCCTACGAAGAAAAAGAAGTTTTTCTTTATTACCCCAACTGTTTGTCGAGGCAGTTTGGTCTTTGTCAAGGATTGCCTGCTCCCATGCTTGCATCAGTGTTGCAGGAATTTCACCATGGTCAGTTAATGGACTACAAGTCTTCTTGGAAATCGGTGCTAAATAGATTTGTGTCGAAAAACCTTGCCTCTCTTAGCCGTTTCAATGCGGTCGGCTTCACTCCTTGTTTCTTGGCTAGTCCGAATTTCGTGCATTGGTGGGAGTCTTATTTCAACATGTACCATGTGAATTATGATATTATTGTTGAAAGGATGAGCGCGAGGACTCCGACAGATGTGGCGGCCGACAAAACTGGTAAGAATACTTAACCTTTTTGTCCTTTAAACTTCTTTTCCTTTCGGCCTTTTCATTTGTCGTTTTCTTTGTAGTGGCCAAGCCGAACCTCATTGATTATTCTGCGGCAATTAAGGCCCACACATCGAAAAATAAAGGTGGTGATCCTTCATCGCCTAAGAAACACAAGATACGGCGCCACTCCAATGCTATTGATGATTTCATCGAATCCAAGAGACAACACAAGGGACGAACTGAACAACCGTCGAACAAACATCAAGTTGACCCTGAAAGGACTGATAGTTCTTTGGTTCGTCCTCTTTCAAAGAAGCTTCAAGTGTCTACTGCTTCATCTGCCCCTCCTATCCGTCCTTCTTCAAATCCTTCATCCAAAACTCAACCGCATCCATTCCTAAAAGCCAAAGGAATCGTCATCAAAGAGCCATCTCCCCATGTCGCCACTCGGAGAACACATGGTGATGCGGCCGACTTGTTTGTCGACGTTTCCCGTCACGACCCTCATGCTGGTGAATTTCTTCCGACTCCAACACTTAATCCATTTGATGAAGAGGATATTGTTGAAGACACTAGCTTCCAACTGCAAAGGCGTCCTGCCCGTCGTCAAGTGGTTATTGATGACTTGTCTTCGGACGAACCTCCTATTGACGTTGCTTTTGACCAAACCGACAGGTTGCACTCCATTGAGGCTTCCATGCAAAGATGTCTTGATGATACTTCTTCTTCGGCTGCAGTTGAAGTTGTCGTTCAAGGCTCTAACCAAGGTGCTGTCGACACTGAGCTTCTTGACATTGATACTCATGTTGTGGACTCCCCTGTTGTTGTCGTGGGTCCTGAGACCACTAATGCATGCGGCCCTTCATTTGAGGTATTTGCGAATTTACTTATTCACCCTTTATGCAGCATTAAAGGATCCTTACCATATTATTCTTTTTGTTTTTTCTTAGATCCCCAACAACTCAGTCCAACTTGAAGGTTTGACGGCAGCTTGTCAATTCCTTGTGCATCTAGCTCCGCCGCTATTCCTTCCGTTGAGATTCCTTCTTGCACGCCTTCATCCAACGTCATGGCTCCTTCGGCTCAGCTTCCCCATTCCTCTACTTTCGTTGCTCTTCGAGAATTAATGGCTAAAGCACGCTCTGTTGAAGAAGCCATGAATTCTCCTTTGAGGGACACCGAACCGGTTGCGGATCAGAAGATGGTGACCTTGAAGAACATCTGTTGTCGGCCTTTTGATCAATTATTGGCCGATCCTGCGACTCTTGAACTCTTGTCTTATACCATCATTTCACTTTTGCGGCATCCTGTTCCAGAAGACGCCGAATCTAAATTGACCGGTTTGCAACGATTTGTGAGTAATTGGACTACTGAAAGTCCAAAGATTCTGAAAGACATCAAAGTTTATGAAGATGTCAAAGCAAATCAAAGCAAGATGGAGGTCGAATTTATGGATTCGGAACGAGAGGATGCAAACTGTTCTTCCAAGATCGATGATACACTCCGACAATTAGAAGAGAATGGAGCCAAGATTCGGGAACTGAAAGAAGAATTAGCCCGTCGTGAGAAAGATCAATTGGACATGACCCAGTATATGGAATCCACCAAGGTCACTCAACAAGAATTGGCTGTCAAGGTTGCTGCTTTGGTGACTCCATATCAGCAGATTACGGATGTTTTGGCTACTCATTTGCAAGAATACAAGGCTGGACTTCGACGTCGAGATGCTTTCGCCAGGGAATGGCGTTCTTTCAGCAACCTGTTCGGATGAATTTTGTTTTTTCCTTTGTTGTATTATTTGCTTCTTGTACTTTGCTTCTGGCGTATGGATTCTGCAATTTAATTCAATGCATGTTTACTTCCGTCATTGTCGGCTTATATCTTTTCAAATACTTGCCGTTAATTTCTTTAATCTTTTTCCCCGATTCGACTTCGATTAATTCGTATGCGTTGCCCGAAAAAGACTTTAATACTTTAAATGGTCCTTCCCACTTTGGTGACCACTTGCCGTATTCGTTAGAACGCTTGTCAATGGGTAAGATTACTTTCCATACTAATTCTTCCGGTAAAAACGATTTAAACCTAACTCTGGCGTCGTAATATCTAGCAATTTTTTACTTTTGTTGCGTAATATTTTCCAACGCCAATAGTCTTTCGTCATGCACCTCATTCAACTCGTCGAACATAGAATTCCAATAGTCATTCTTAGGCATTTCATGTTGCCTTTGAAATCGTATCGATTCCAAGTTTATTTCAACTGGTAACATGGCCTCGTGGCCGTATGTTAACATATAAGGAGTCGTACCCGTTGCTTCATTTGGAGAATTTCGGATAGCCCATAACGCCGGTGTCAATGCTTCATGCCAATTTCGTGGTTTACTTTTAATTTGCTTCTTGATGATGTTGATAATCCACTTGTTGGCTGCTTCCGCTTGTCCCTTGGCTTGTTCATAGTAAGGTGTTGAAATCGGTAACTTGATTCTTCTTGACGCCAAATATCCTTTCAATTTGCTTCCCAACAAAATAGATGTTTGATCTGTAGTTATGGTCTCAGGAATTCCAAATCGACAAACGATATGGTCTTCAATAATAAAATCAATTACTTGCTCTTGTTCAACCTTCACCAAAGGTATTGCTTCTACCCATTTGGTAAAGTAATCAACACCCACCAATATCCTTGAATGGCCTTTCGAAGAATGAGGAACAATTTCTCCAATAACGTCTAATGCCCATCCTCTAAAAGACCATGGCTTGATGATTGAATGCAATTCTCCTGCTGGAACATTCTGAATGTAGCCATGTCTTTGGCATTCTTCAAACGACTTTGCAAAATTCATGCAATCTGATATTAGTGTAGGCCAGAAAACCCTTTGTCTTCTGAGTACCCATTTCATCTTTTCTCCTGCTTGGTGCGCTCCATATATCCCTTCATGGACTTCCGCCAAAGCTATGAAAGCATCCTCCTTGTCAAGACATACCTCCAAATTACCGTCGACCGACTTGTGGTACAAATCACCGCCTAGTAACGTGAACTTGGTGGCTTTTAACTTCAATTTCCGTTCGACATTGGGAGATGGATTCGCCAAGTAGTCGGCTATGGGTTTCCTCCAATCATCGTCGGATGCTAATGTGTTTACCATTACTTCTCTTTCATGAGGGGGGTATAACAGCTCTTCAATCCGTGTCGCATTATCCAAAGTCTTCTTCGATATACAGTATCTAGATGCGATTTGGGCCAAATGATTGGCCTTTTGATTATGACACCGGTATATATGTTCAATTGAGACATCGTCAAATTGGCACATCATTTTTCGTGCCATTTTGCAATATTTAACCAACTTTGGACTCAGGCATTTATACTCGTCAACAAATTGCTTAATGACTAACTGAGAATATCCCTTTATAGCCACATTTTTGGCCTTTAAGAAAATTAATATTTCAAGGCCAATTAAGATAGCCTCGTACTCAGCTTCATTATTCGAACATTGGTATTTGAGATTGAACATGAATTCCGTTGGAATCCCATCAGGGGATATGAGTAGAATCCCAACTCCTGCCCCTTTTTTATGCGACGATCCATCAAAATACATCGTCCAAGGCCTTAAGCCGACAAAATTAACAGATAAAGCCATGTCTATACATGGGAGGTCTGCCAAAAAATTGGCTACCACTTGGCCTTTGACGGCTTTTAATGGTACATATTGAAGTGAAAATTCAGTTAACGCTAATGTCCACTTGCCAATTCTACCATGAATAATTGGCTTGGATAACATGTATTTAATAACGTCAGACTTTGACAAAACCAAAACATGAAAACTTTTCATATAATGTTTAAGTTTTGTACAAGAAAAGTAGAGTGCTAAACATAATTTTTCTATTTCACTATACCGTGTTTCGGCATCATTCAACACTCTACTTAAATAAAATACAGCTCTCTCTACACCATTTTCATTTTCTTGAGCTAACATACTCCCTATAGTGTAATCAGAGGCTGATATATACAATTTTAGAGGAAAACCTGGCTGAGGCGGCATCATCACTGGTGGCGTTGACAAATATAGCTTCAAGTCATCGAACGCCGCTTGTTGTTCCGGTCCCCACTTAAAATCTTCTTCTCGTTTTAACTTTACGAGAGGTGCAAAGGCTCTGGTTCTTCCCGACAGGTTTGATATGAATCTTCTCAAATAATTTACCTTGCCAAGAAACGATTGAACCTCTTTCTTGTTGGTCGGAGGAGATGCTTCTATGATTGCTTTGGCTTTGTTCTTGTCGACTTCAATGTCGTTTCTGTGGACAAGAAACCCCAAAAACTGGCCAACGATGACTCCAAAAGTGCACTTGATTGGGTTCATCTTTAGATTATGCTTCCTCATTCTGGTAAATGCCTTCTCTAGGCTCTCCAAATGCTCTTCTTGGGTATTTGACTTAATCACCACATCGTCGATGAACACTTCCAAGAACTTGCCAATCATGTCGTGAAAAATCAGATTCATTGCTCTTTAATATGTCGCTCCTGCATTCTTGAGTCCAAACGGCATCATTACCCATTCGAAAGTTCCTATTGCACCTGGACATCTGAACGCAGTCTTCGACATGTCGCCTTCAGCAATAAAAATCTACTTGTAACCTGAAAAAGCATCTAGCAAGCTCATTACCTTATGACAAGACGCTGAATCCACCAGCATATCAGCTATCGGCATTGGATATTCATCCTTTGGTGTGGCACTATTTAGATCCCTGAAATCGACACACAATCGCATTTTCCCGTTCTTCTTTACAACGGGTACTATATTTGCCATCCACTCGACGTACCTTGCCGTTCTGATAAATTTTGCTTTCAACAGTCTTTCGATCTCATCTTTGATCTTAAGGACTACATCAGGTGCAAACTGTCGAACTGCTTGTTTGATTGGTTTGTATTCAGGCCATAAAGTCAGCCTGTGTTTGACTAACTCTCTATCGAGTCCTGGCATATCTTCGTATTCCCAAGCAAAACAATCTTGGTTCCCTCTGATGAGATCAATGAGCTTCTGTCGGAATTCCTCCCTTAGCAACGAACTTACATAAATTGGTTTCGGCTTCTCAGCCGTTCCCAAATTTACCTCGTCTCTGGGATCCTCACTGATGAATCTAGATTCTTCATCTGTCCCCCCTCTTTCGAATCCCAAAGGGTTGTCATCTACGATACAATCCTGGAATGCACCTGTCTGAATAGTGCATTACATTCTGTTGGCCACGTAGGCCGATAGTCTTTCTAATTGTCGATCAACAATCAGTGCTGGTTGAATGCCGCTGCTCAACGGCCTTGTCCATCTCAACAATTGAAATCCCATAGTTTTCCATTAGACATCTGTCCACTATGGGTTTCTGAAAATTTTCGGCATCAAGTCGGATCGGTTTGATGCTTGGATTGTAGACTTTGAAATCTACGTGCATCTGTTGCATGTAACATGGACTGTCGTCCGCAGGAATCACCTCCACCTTGTTCTCCTGATTCCATAAAACTAACTTCTGATGGGCCGTTGACGGAACGGCCCCCACAGCATGAATCCAATCCCTACCTAGCAACAGATTGTAACTAGCCTTTGATGGGACTACCACAAATAAAGTATCTCTCGTGATCGAGCCCACCTCGACTTTCAACATCGTTACACCATGTGATTGAGCGATCTTCCCAGTAAAACTAACTACAACCACATTCGTCGGTATTAAGTCCGACTCCGCTTTTCCCATTCTCTTAAAGACATTCCAAGGCAAAACATTAACGGCTGCCCCTCCATCTACTAACACTCGATTTAGAGGCTTCCCGTCAATAATGGCCTTGATATGTAGAGGCCTCAAGTGTTCTCTTTTGCTTTCCTCCAGTGGTTCGAATTAAGCAATGTGTCCGATATCTACCTCCAGATGGAGCCGATCCAAAAGAAAAAGGCATTCAGGAAGTCCTGGAACCTTGTCACTCAAATATGAATCGTCGGAATCATCACTCTCGTTTCCCTCTTCATGTACATGGTCTCCTGGCATGTTGAAAGGCAAACCGACATTGTTGATTGAGAGGCTGCTGATCTTCTTACTTTGAGCATCTATCATGTCTTGATCATTGACAATGATATCCAAACTATCATCAGAATCCCCCTCATATGATTTACTCATTTGATTCGACCCTTCGGACTTTTTCACCCATTTCTGTTTTTGTTTGCATCCTTGTCGACCTTTAGCCGTTTTCGGCTTCATGCTTGCAACAAGGCATCCTTGATCATTCGTGGGTAATTCGTCAATGTTGACTCCTTCAGCTTCTGCCTTCCGTATTATCTGGAGCCTCCTTTTTTGAGTCCGTGTTAGTCCTTCGTAGATCGACCCAGATGTCGACCCTGATTGCTACCTCCTTTGCACGAATCGATCATATGCAGCTGGCCTTGAGGGACGTCCTCTATAAATCCTTCGACTGGATAAGGGCCGTCGAGCCTCTCGAGACATTTCTCGTCGAATGTGTTCCCGTTCCTGGACTCTAGCTCTTATCTTTTTTCTCAAGTCTTCCCTTTTGGACCCTCTCTCTTTCTGTGCTGCAATCTTTCGATCATAGACCACTTGACATCTCGGGCATATTTGAAGATCTCCATCTTGCTTCCTTTTACAGAAATGTCGAAATGACTCTCCGACTTCAGGAAACACCTCTGCGTCACACGCCAGTGAAAACGTGCTAATGGAAAACACTCATTGAGCTTCGACCTCGTTGACCTCCTTCTGAAAAGGGTCAGTGTCGATCTTCATGTCTTTCTCTACGAACTTCAATTTTCCTTTATCGATTCCTTGTTGAATTAAGTCCCTGAAAGCAAAGCAATCATTGGTATTATGAGTGCAATTGTTATGATATTTGCAATACTTTCTTCCTCTCAACTCCTCTTTTTTCAACAATTTATGACCTTCTGGCAATTTAATTTGTTTATCCTTTAACAACGCATCAAAAACTTGTTCAGTCTTGGAAACGTCGAAAGTGTATGTTTTCTTATACAAATTTTCGCTAACGGGTTTGGATGGTCTTAAGGCAGAACATGAATAAGGTTTCTCGTTTCCTGGTTTTATCACATTCACCTCTGAATCACCGTCGAACACCTCCCCGTCAGAAGGCTGAGAATCGACATAATGGATGCATTCCCTTTTCGGAACCTTAGGATCTCTCCCTTTCGTTTTTTCATCTCTTAGATTTTCAATCTGCCGAACACAAGCGGCTAATTGAGCCAAATCTAATAGATGTTGGGTAACTAACTTCTTACGAATGTGATATTCTAGTCCGGTAACAGCCATCTTAACTACTTCCGGTTCAGGAATCAGAGTAAAACATCTACTCCTCATCTGTCTGAAACGTGACATGTAGTCATCGATTGGCTCCCCAGCAAATCTTTTCACACTTAATAAATCCGTCAAGGCAACTCTCAATTCGCCTCTGTAGAATTGCTCATGAAAATACCTCTCTAATTGGGCCCAAGCATGGATAGAATTAGACCGTAAGGTTGAGAACCAAGAAAAAGCATTTCTTGTCAAAGAACTAGGAAATAGCCGCATTTTGATTGCTTCATCAGCGGCCAAATCCCCCAATTCGATGATGTAACGAGTGATATGTTCGACAGTAGATTCTCCCGCTTCTCCGGCAAATTTCGACAACTTCGGCACCTTTGTTCCTCTCGGGATTTCTGTTAACTGTACCCATTCCGGAAAGGGTGAATTGAAACCTGGCTGATTGGCCATGCCAACGTTAAACCCAATCCGACTCAGTGCTTGTTCGACTATCCGGTTTACGTCGTCTGGCTCGACTCGTGTCTCTCTTCCTTGTCGGAGCAAATGTCGAGCCAAATTCTGCCTCGCCAGTGCCGCTTGAAGATCCTCCCCTCTTTGCATGAATGCAACTTGCGTCGGATTTTGAACATGTTGAGGTGCTTCGACACCTGGGTGAAATACCATTTGCTGGTTCTCCGGAATCGTATTACCTGCACTAAACATCGGGTTAGTATGAACATGATCCCACGTAGTTGGGACTCTACTATCTTGTTGTGGCAACGACACTCGAGCAGTGTGTCGTACATCTTGGCCGTTAGGATAACTTTGTACCAAGATCGGCCTCGGTAAATTTCTATCAACAAGTGGAGTATTGACGGACTCGCTATGTTCGTTGTCGTCGACACCTAAGACTTGGTTTAACCTTTTCATGTATTGCGCAATTTTCCCACAAGTCTCATTTGTCACTAACATCGCTGAATTGATCACTGAACCCAATTGAGCCGTCAATTGGTCAACCAATTGAACGTTGGCCTCTTCGATTTGTTGACGGATATGCGTAACGGGATTGATAGGCATGTATCTCGAACCGTTACTCGTGCCAGCCATATCCATAGCAGAACGCATAAAGGCCATGTTAGTGGCCCCCGTCGTCGTATTAGTACTGCCTATCGAACTACTCAAAGGCCATTTCAACGTCGACCTTGGGACGAAACCAGGTGGCAAATCATACGGAGGAACTTGTCCTCCAATATTTGAACTGCTACCAAAAGTAAACCCACTGGTGAGGTTTCCCCCGTTTGGGACATTATTTGGCCGTTGAATTTTGGTTACGACAGTTGATTCCACAACGGAACCGCTTCCTCCGGTCATTTGAGGAGCACTTGTCGAAACACTTGGTGTAATAATCTCTGAAATAACAGTGGTCTGTTGACCACCTTGACTCGTAACGACCATTGATGACGAAGATGACAAAGTTATGTCACTTCTCAAACGCATACAAACAAACACAAGTTACTCTGAACCTGTCCCACTGGGTGTGCCAATTTTGTTTGCGGGTTTTTCGTCCGATGCCTGCCGAACTGACGGTGATGTGTGGGGTGTGGGTAACGACAGGTTATGTGGTAATCTTGTAAAAGGAACTTGATCGTCTTTTTGGTATTTTTGGGTATTTGGATTTGAACAGCGTAATAATAAATGCGAGTAAGAGTAAAGAACCGACACCAAGAACACGATGCAGTGAAATTAAAAGTTGCAGTAAAGTAAATGACTTGGAATTGAAAGGAAAGCGATTAAAATTTGCAGTAAAGTAAATTGCATGTAATTAAAAGGTGCAGGGAAAAGTAAAGATTGCATTGAAATAAAATGGGTGGAAGGCTGAGGTTCTTTACAATGGCGTTTCTCCGTTTGTCTGCTCTAGTGAGACGTCTAGGATTTTGGCCTATGTGTGTCAACCTAGAAACCGACCCCGATTACAACCTAAGGGCTTCCTATTTATAGGTATAGGAATCCAAACTATTTACAAAGCATACTTGCACGTTTTGCAATAACTGCAAAACCCACGATCTATTAACTACCCACTACACTATCCCCCACGATGCAACTGCCCACGTCGTGGTTTGGGCTTAGTGGATACTTCTGTCGAATCCCGTGGTGACATCTTTGCTGAGACCCCTTCGACTGGCACTTTTCTTCGACTGCAACCATTTGACTCTTGTCTAAGTCTCTTTGTTGCTCGAGGCATTGACGTTGATGTGCTCCCGCCTCTTGGTTCTGAGATGTCAGCCGACATCAAGCTCATTTCGACAAATAGGCCTTTTGTCGAAATGGACTTTCGACCTGCTGTCGGCCTCAGACGCATTCGATTGATATCAGTGACATGTAATTCAAATAAATGCTGTTTCACCAGCATTCAATCAAAAGACATGCCTCCGACGTTTCTAGTAGAATGCCGTCAAAGGACTTTTTTCCTTTAACTCTTTAATAGGAAAGGCAGCCATAGTCGATCCTAGCAGGATACAAACCTTGGCCTATGGGATTACAAAGACCTTTCCAATGTTTATTTATCAGGCTCACTGCTTCCTCCAATTCTGAGTTCTTTGTTGTGATCTGACACATCAGAAATGGGTTCTATGTAATTCCACATGTTTAGCCTTTCGCTATTCAAGAGGATAAAGGGGGTATTCGGGGTAGACATCCCTTCATTTCCTTGTTCTCACCCGAACACCTTAATCCCACATGTTTAGTCTTTGGTGAATTCATGTTCATGTGGAATATGAATCTTTTTTCCTCTTTCCAGAATTCATGAAGGCATTCCTTAAGTTTTTTTATTGTAACTCGTGGCTTTTCTTAGTGAAAAATGGGGATTTTATAGCCACAAGGAACATTAAATGCCTCCATAATTACTCTTCCGTTCCTAATGTTGACATGACGTTTCTGACTCCTCTTTCCTTGCATCAATATTCTTTCGACACAAGCCTTTTGTTTCCACCTCTTCCTTTTGTCGACACACGTTCACGTCCTTCGAAGTCACTTTTAAGTCGTGCAACTTAAGTACACCTCCTTCGACATCACTTATGTTGTCGACACACATCCTTTTCATTGAAATCTACCCGTTGTCGGATTGTACGTTCACTTCCCTCGAAGTCACTTTTAAACAAAATGTTTAAGTACATTTTCGTCGACGTCACTTATAAATCCGACATTCTCACCCTTTTGTCGATTTCAATTTTCCATTAGCAGTAAGTAATATAGATTTTTAATAAGAGAAAGGATAATTAGTTCACAGC
This sequence comes from Crotalaria pallida, assembly GCA_037953625.1. Taxonomy (NCBI): domain Eukaryota; kingdom Viridiplantae; phylum Streptophyta; class Magnoliopsida; order Fabales; family Fabaceae; genus Crotalaria; species Crotalaria pallida. The sequence goes on from CM075655.1 coordinate 99,293,315, forward strand.
ATGCATAGCAGAAGCAACCGTCTATCATAAGATAACTGTGATCAGTGGATTGAGCAAATTGATCTAAATGGTTGACCAAATAACTGTTCATGCAGCTATAATATAAATCAAGTGTCATTATGTTGAGAAAAATATGGCAATAACACCATTTTAAAGTTAAATTCTCAAAATAAATTATATCAAATATTATTTCTCAAATTGTGCCCTTCTTTTTTTAAATTGGGTAGTACTGGCTAAAATTTTTTGTTTTTAATTAATATTATTTGAAACATTATTTTATTTTGGATGATTGGTTTCTGGCTTTGTTAGTTGTTTAGAGTATATTTTAGGTGATTTAAGATATTTTTTGTGATCCTAAATGTAAACTCCATTTGTTTACATTAAAAATTTAAACATTTAATATACGTTGTCAAAATTATCCTTATAATTATTATTAAGACATTAAAAAGTATTGAGTAAATAGATATGTTTATGAAAAATAAATAATGAATGTCACTAAAAATTGAAAATAGAGCTTACATTAAAAAAAAAAAAAAGTAGTTACGGAAGTTTATATTTAGGATTGGAAAGAGTATTTTCATTTCATTAAATCTAGCTTACGATTGAGTATACATGTATATGACTTGGTACTTATATGCTTAATTTATGTTCATTAATAATTGTGGATCGGATGGAGTATATTCTAGGTGGATTAGGGGTGTACTTATATTTCTGCTGACAAAAATAGTACTGATTTTCAAATATTATTTTTAATTAATTAATAATTTATTTTTTAGTCTAATATTCGGTATTTTTTTACCAACTCGAGTATGATGATTAATTATTTCGGATACAATTTATACAGAGTGACCTTCCTAAATTACTTTTTTTTTTTTGGTTTACATGGGAGGTCTGGGACTAGAACCCATGACCTGGGGAGGGGGAAATCCTAAGTGTCCCTGCAGCCACCAACTGGACTGTCTTACGCAGACCTAAATTACTTTTTTAAAATATATAAGAGTTGGGATCGAATCCCCAACCACTTAATTTTTGTAGCAAAAAATTGAAAGTGTAGAAGTTGAAAATTAATGTAGATTATTATAGATCCCGCATTTGACCAATCTTTTGGTCAAATATAACTATATAAGTCTCATTTCTGATTTTTAATGATATTAATTATTTCTTTTCGTAAATGTTCATATTAAGTCAATACTTTTTAAAGTCCTAATAATAATTGTAGGGATAATTTTATACCAATATTTATATTTCAATGCCATTAATAATCCTAATTAACTATTTTTTAAAAATATGTTTTTAATCAAAGGGTGCTTACTTACATTTAGGACCGGAAAGAATATCCTAAACCACCTAAAATATACCCTAAACTATTAACAAAACCATAAACCACTGATTCGAAATAAAATAATATCTCAAATAATACTCATTCTGGTCCTATATATAAGACATTTTATATTTTCTATGCATCATTTATTGCTTTTTCTCTTTTTTGTCCTTATTAGATGTTTTGACTATTTATGTGTTTTTTGTTGTTCATTAATGAGTGTGAATTTTTCAAGAAAAGTTGAGAGGGTAAAATTGTTGTTGGTACCCCATTATTTGGTGGCCCAAATTACAAGGCCCAATTCATAATGAAGGCCCAGAACCACCAAACAAAAATACAACAACGAAGGACGCTGAGGAGAACACGCAGGCACCAAAGGCTGCCCAGAGCGCCATACCCAGAGCGTCAGTCATCAAGGCGTCACATTCTGACGTCATGACCAAAGAGAGGAGTAAGGTGTGCTGATGCCAATGAGTACGACGTGCCCTTCCATAGCGCCTTGGGTGTTATGGAAACTTAAAGAGAAAGTCACGACAGATGAAAGCGAACAGGAAACAAGGCCTGTGGGAGGCGTACACGTACAGACAGGGGAGTTCGGTTCCCCAGACTATGAGAAACGTGCATGAGAAGCCAGAGCATCTTGGCTTACATCATGCAGCCCCTTCTTTGAGGAAAGTCCAAAAGGGCAAGCTTTGTAAGCCTCCCACTGTGAGCAATCAATGACAAAAGCTAAAAGAAGTAAAGGAGACAAAATGGACTCTGAAGAAAACAGCCACAAAGGAGGAAAAGGGAAGTGGACCGGTGGACCAAAAGAAAGAGGGCAAGGACCAATAGGCAAAGGGGATCTTATAAAGGGAGCCTTCTCCCAAAGGCAACACCTTTCTCGCTGGTATATGGGGCGGAAGCGACACTACCAGCGGAAGTGGTGGTCCCCTCAGCAAGGATGATTGCTCAGAATGAAGGTCGGCCGGAAGACAGAATGCTATCCCTGGAAAGCGCCAGAGACAAAGCGCACGAATAGTTGCTTAAGCACCAAAGGCGCATAATGCTGTCATATGAGAAGATGGTGAGGCCAAGCATGTTTGTCGAAGGCGAACTCGTTCTGAAGGCGACAGACGCAGTCTTGAGAAACCTGCACACGAGCAAATGGATGCCAAAAAGGGAAGGACCCTACATTGTTCGAGAGGCACATCCTAATGGGTACTGTTTCTTACTTGAACCAGACACTCAAAAGAAAATAGGGCCTTTAAATTTCAAGTACATTAAGAAATATTATGCCTAGCTCACTGTATGATATAATGAAAGAGCAGTAGCCTTTATTTTTTGTTGAAATCTAGGAAGCAACTTATTTTGTACGCCCCTAACTAGTAGATGAAGGCATTCCCTCATGAATTATTTCCTTAGAAATCTGTTAATGTAGAATATGCATGCTGAAAGCAAGCACGATTCAAACAGTGGATAATACGATGACACATATACGTCTGTTCTGAAAAAAAAAAGAGAGCGCTCTCAAAGTAAAGGGCCAAAATGCCAAACGCGAGGTCCAACACTAGAAAAAAAAAAGAAAGACGAATACATATGCATATGCATCTGACAGGCTGAAAATAAAGTGTTGGGCCGTACCGCGGGCACAAGCGCCTTATCGCGGTACCCGGATAGACCTCCTGAAAAGAAAATTTCCAGGACAGACGCGGGCGAAGTACGCCATATCGCGAGACTAGAAAAGGTCCCGGGAGACAAGGGCGCTAGTCTTAAACGCAGCGGAAAAATCTGTAGAAAAAGAGGTTGGCTAACGCAAGATCCAAGGAGATCCGTTAGTTTGCATAAGCCCAAAGCGGCGAAGTCTGAAATATACCCAAGACGCGCTTTCGAAACAAGTTTTGGCACCAATGACATGAGGGGTCACCGTTCAAAAAAAACTTGTAATAATCAAAGCGCGCTTGTGGAAACAAGATTGGCACCAATGACATGAGGGGCCACTAAAATTTGCAGAAAATTCGAAAGCGTCCAAAGTGCGCTCCAAAAAAAAGAAGAAGAAGAGAAAAGAAAGAAAGAAAGGAAAAAGAAAAAAAGGAGAAATGTACGCCATCAAATACTTGGCGAAAAACATCGAGACCAAAAAAAAAACATGCCGAAACAAGTGCAGTGCCAAATAACTGCAAAATCACGATTCGAGCCACAAGAGTGCAAAGCGACAAAGCTAACAAAAGCACCCAAGTCCTGAAAGCATACGACCCACATACAAGTCCAAGAAACAAGGCAAATAAAGGCATACAAAGAAAAGTTAAAATGTTCATAAATGTTGTCAAAGTGGCGGCAAACACACAAAAGCAAAACCTAAGCTTGAAGAGCATACAAAAGACGCCACCACAAACGGCTACAACTACAACTTCAAAGTTCAGTGAATAAATCCAGAAATACAAGATCAAAGAAGCAAGCAATAATACAACAACGACTATCAAACATTAAACAGAGTGTTCAGGCTGATGAGTTTGCAAGCTTCCTCATAAGAGCGTTCCTGAGCAGCCAAGTCATTGAGTTCCTTGTCAACATTCTCCAAATCAGAAGTCACCTGCGCAAGTTGGGCTGAAAGCTCCTTTGAGCGAGTGGTCAAAGTGGTGCGACATTCCTGCAAGGTGCGCTTGGTTTCAGCCAAGCCAGTAGCGTCGAAAGGGGGACGCAGTTTTTCCAGTTTAGCAATCGCCTCATCAAGCCAAACACCAGAGTAATGCTGAATCTTCAAAGAATGAAGGCAATCCAAAAGCTCAACCTTATCTTCCTATGGCAGTGCGTCAACATCAACAGAGCTCACCAAACCCAGCATTTGTATCATAGTGCGAGCAGCGGACTCTCTGAAAAAGCGCGAGAACGAAGCACCTGGTGGCACCAAGTCAGGGTGAGCAAGAAGGAACGATTCAATCATAGACTGCTCCTCCGCATCAAGAGAGCCACGGGATTTGGCAGAAAACACAGCTGCAAAACCAAAAAAAAAACAACAAACAAAGCAAAGCGAAAATAAGTGAGCAAGGCAGCAACATTTGCAAATCCAATAGAAGTATGAAATGAGTAGGACAATAAACGAAGGAAACCCAACTTGATGAATGGTTAAAAGAACACTCACAAACCGAACAGGAAGCCGGAGACGCAGCAACTTGAGCAACTTTGACAGGAGCGAGCCGAACGGAAGGGATCTCGCTCGCAGGGCGCCCCTCGGAAGAATTCGCAGTGTCCTTTGAAATTTTAGCTACATCGGCAGAACTTGGAATGAAGCCAGTATCTCTCTCATTAACAGCGCGTTCCTCAATAGGAACTTCAGCAGCATCAACTTGGCTTTCCTTGGGGGCAGGAGTGTCCACCACCTCAACATCCAAACCATCGAAAACAGCATCAACAGGAATACCCTCACCTATGACAATGTCAGAAACATTCGCAGCAGCAACACTTGTAGCAACATTTGAAGAAACATCAGCAGGAGCGTCCTTGGAAGCAACGGAAACGCTCTTTGGGACTCCAATGGGGGGCAAGGAAAAATCACCCTCAACAACCTCAACAATTTCCAAACCAGAACCAACATCACCAGCAGGTTCGGGAGCGACACCAGAACGCTTAGAAACGCTAACAGCGACAACCTCTAAAGCGAAAACGGTTGACAAAGGTTGCACAAACAGAGGGCCACTGACCCTACCAAAAGGCACATGAGTGGCGAATCCGGTGGGCGCAGCGCCTCCACTAGTAGTCGGTTGGCGGCGAAAGTCCGAAACATCCGCGCGATCAAACGGTGGAACGGTTGGAGAACCAACAGAGGTGTTAACGGGGGTCGTAAGGCTCTCGGAGACTTGAGGCGAAGGCGGGGCCGAGCCACACCCGCCAGAACCACCTACAATAAAATAAACAAATAGAGTAACGAAATGAAAATGTTCATTAGTGCTGAAAATCTGAGAAATGCAGTAACAGTAAAGAGTAGAAAGGCCGAGGGGAAAGGAAAAGGGCCACGGCGAAGAAGAAAAGGGGAGGCAAGAAGCGGAACCTAAAGGGTTTTCCTCATCAGCATCGTCGCTCTAACCCTCGGAAGAATCATCGTCTCCTTTTGAAGTGTCATAGTAAGCCAAGAGAGCATCGCCTGAGTGATCCGCATTGTCGCTCTCAGCTTCAACTAAATCAACATGCGCTGGAGAAGCAGGGGCAGGAGGAGTGTTGTGAAGCTGCAAGCGGGAAGACCGACGAGAAGGCGCAACTGCGACAGCCTCCTTCCCCTTCTGAGAGGGTGCAGCATTTTTGCCCCAGCCTTGAGAAGAAGATTTAGGAGCAGAAGAAGCTGGAGAAGAAGCCTGTTTCTTACCTCGTTTCGATATCACAACAGTGGAAGGCGAGGACGCAGAGGCTTTACGCTTGCGCACAGAAGAAACCGCTTCATCTGGAACAAACAAGACAAATCATGAAAACGAAGCCAAATGAGTGAAGTAATCAACAAAACAAACAAGGCTAATAAAAAAAAGGTTATTACCTTTTCCTTTCTTCACAGAGGTAGAGTAATAAGGATCATTGCATACAATAGACAAAAGAGCAGGGATGGTAGGCTTTGGAGTAGCTTCAAAACTCTGGAGATGTTGCAAAATGTCTTTATGGGATGTCACCCAACTGCGTAGAACGCCTCCAACATGAAGGGGAGGGATATAAACCAAAGGAGCACTTGAAACATCAGGATCAGCGTCAAAAAGAACAGATGGGATAGTTTCATGCAAGGAAACCTGATCAATCAAAAGGACGCACGGAGGTTGATCACGCCCAAATTGCCTCGCAACACGATCAGGGCAATATACAAAAGGCCACAAAGCGCCCCCATTGGCGCTCTTGTTATCCAAGGGAACGAAACCGGGAAGGCAGCGAGCAGTCAAGATTATTTTCCACAAGTCATACATACCTTCAGTATAATTCTGAGCATTGTTCCTGGAGGTAAGACGCTCCTCAATATACAGGGGATGCAAGGGATCACACCCCTCCCAAATGTGGTCTAAATAGGGGCGAAAGACAAACTGCTCCTCTAGATCGATAACAGCAACTAAGGGCTCTCTGGGACAACATTTGGTCCAACACCGGGCACGAGGTTCAAGGCCAGAGGCGTCATCAGAAGGGGCAAGCCTAACTGGGCCATATTCAGGAAAGCGCTCAAATAAAAAGTATTGGAGAAAAGCCAAATCAGCAAATGAATTAATAGGAAAACGACCATGAGAAATCCGCATTTGTTCGGAAACCTGATCGAGGCGAGCATACAAACCACCCAAATAAAACGAAGAAAGGGGAAGATGTGTTCCCTCAGCTAAAAGACAGGCAAGCAAGAAAACGCAAGGACTGACAGACTCCCATGGAGGGCCTGGAAACACATACCTACTCAACCAGAAGGCGACAAAAGCAGCACGGCAAAGCCTCTGATCCTTCACAGGACCAGGATGTAATTTTCCATCATGGAGGTTGCCGTAGAAATACCGAACCCAGCTAGCAAACGTGTATTTGAGCGAAGAACGCTGACTTGCTTTCTGCTCTTTAGGGACCAAATTCCCCGTACCCCTGACTTTCTGAGAGGAGGAACCTTCGGCGAGCGAAGCGCGCTGCTGTTGAAGCAACTCGTGGGAATGCTTGGCACTGGCAATAGAAGCCGCTTTCAATTCCAAGGCCAAATCAGAAAGGCTCTCGTCTACCTTCGTTATGTCAAGATCAACGTTTCCAAAAGAGGGAAGCTTCAACAAGACAACTACATCCTCCAACGTGGGAGTGAACTCGCCCCATGACGTCAGGAATGTGTGTGTCGAAGAGCACCAGCGCTGGATCAAGGCGAACAAATCATCCGGCCTACGGTTGGCGCCAATCCGGGGAGACACCTTAATCGCTTCAGCTATTCCAACTTTTTTGAGGACCTCCACGAAGGGAGGGTCACTTGCAAACACTTGATTGATCCAATCTTGCCAACCGGTAGTCCCACCAATGCGAACATTAAAGTTCAGGTCTACCCAAGGGAACTCGGCATGGCGAAGGCGAGAACGGAGCAGTGAAGGGCCCAACTCACGGTGGTCCTTGTGGTAAGAAGGAGGAGAGATGAGCTTGGCGGTATCATCAGGAATCACCATTGCTTTAGTAGGAGGACCGTTGAGCAGGTCACCGGATTCGGGGAATGGGCCAAAGGGAAGTGTCGCTTTCACTCCTGTCGCCCAGCGGCGGTGACCAGCGTTTATGGGGTAAGAGCGAGGGCAAGGGAGACCTTGCATAAAGCAATAAGTGATGGGGTTTGGGAGAGAGATCTCCTTTTCAGTTTCTTCAAGAATGGTGTCATCCTCAACTTCAACAGTGGGAGAAGATTTCGACCTTCCCATGGCTGAGGGCGAATAGTAACAAGAAGAGGGATTTGAAGTGAGAAGAGAAAAGTGGCAACGATGAAGAAAAGGGAGATAACGAAGTCTTCTACTGTTAGAAAGAAATAAGGGAGCGAAGAAAGTTTCGAAAAGAGAAAGGATGAATGAGAAGGAGTGGTTGAGAAAAAGGAGGAACTGAAGAGTTGGAAGGAGGGAGTTTTGAACTACACAGGGGAGTGGGGGAACGTGCAAGTAACTGATGGGTATCCCCCTACTTGCACGTGGAACGAAAAGGGGAGAACAAGTGAGAAAGTGACAAAACAAGATTTGCACCGAAAAGGAAATTCTTTCCTTCTCACTACAAAGGGGGCAATTGTTGGTACCCCATTATTTGGTGGCCCAAATTACAAGGCCATTTTCATAATGAAGGCCCAGAACCACCAAACAAAAATACAACAACGAAGGACGCTGAGGAGAACACGCAGGCACCAAAGGCTGCCCAGAGCGCCATACCTAGAGCGTCAGTCATCAAGGCGTCACATTCTGACGTCATGACCAAAGAGAGGAGTAAGGTGTGCTGATGCCAATGAGCACGACGTGCCCTTCCAGAGCGCCTTGGGTGTTATGGAAACTTAAAGAGAAAGTCACGACAGATGAAAGCGAACAGGAAACAAGGCTTGTGGGAGGCGTACACGTACAGACAGGGGAGTTCGGTTCCCCAGACTATGAGAAACGTGCATGAGAAGCCAGAGCATCTTGGCTTACATCATGCAGCCCCTTCTTTGAGGAAAGTCCAAAAGGGCAAGCTTTATAAGCCTCCCACTGTGAGAAATCAATGACAAAAGCTAAAAGAAGTAAAGGAGACAAAACGGACTCTGAAGAAAACAGCCACAAAGGAGGAAAAGGGAAGTGGACCGGTGGACCAAAAGAAAGAGGGCAAGGACCAATAGGCAAAGGGGATCTTATAAAGGGAGCCTTCTCCCAACGTACACAGGAGCACAACGAAAAAACAACAAAAAAAAACAAGAAGAACTTCAACCAACACAAAAGAGAGAGAGCAAGAGAGGGAAATAGAATAGAAGCTTCTACTGAAGCTTAGGTCCAAAAAACATAGAGGAGAGTGTAAAAACGCCAAGGCGCACACCCCTCATTCTGTAAAAAATACCACAAGTGTGGAACCCCTATTCTTGCATTGATCCCTCTATATCCCTATTTCCAAGTAATAAAGCCTAAAGCTTCACTAAGTTTACGAACCCAATCATCTTTTCATTAATTATTGTTTATCGCACAAAGCGGTACGAAACAATTGTAATGTTACAATATATTCTCATAGAATTCATAAAACTAAATACTTTTCTTGGTCCAAGGAATATGGTTAACTATGTCCTATATATAGGACCGGAGGGAGTATTAATTAAAAACAAAGATTGGGGAAAAAAAGAGAGAGAAGTGGCCATGGGACGTTGAGAAGTCGCCTTTGGCAGCGGGGAAGCCAACTTCGAAACTTTGGGAAATAATGTTTTTCCCCATTATGTTTCAATGATAAACATTAACAACACAATCTTATAACAATTTTTCTATTGAAAATCCTGCATCATAGATTGGGTCATCTTCCTTGTTCTGGAATCGAGTCAATCTTCAATTCTCACAACCAAGTTGACCTCCGAATCCCAAAGCCAAGCCAAAGTTGAGATTTGCTTTAAACTAGGACTCGACTTGGGGGCTATAGTTATGTGTTGGATTTTAGGACGAGTGACACATAAGGATTCATAGAGCCATGTTTTACCATACCAGGACACATTAGGCCAAGTGAGATTGGTCGACTCACCGAGGCACATACATCGAGTCACGTGATGTAAGTTAGCCCACTATTGCTTATCGGGTGAGTGAGATAGCCTACAAAGAAGATAATTTTAAAAGCTTTTTTGTTGCTTCTCCTTTCGCCTCTCCCATCAACCATTCTCCCTAAACACCTTCACTAACATGCAACTACAACCACCGCCACTACCTGCACCATCACCTCACCTCCACCTTGAATTGAAATTGCCACCACCACCTCCAAATAGTTTTTAATTTAAAAGTAGTTTTTAAGCTTAAAAAATTAAAACTATCATATAACATTAGCTTTTACTTTTAAACCTTTTATTTTTTACTTCTCTTTTATATTATCTTTTAAGGTCAGGAAAAGTCCAAACATAACTTGAGTCTTATGGAGAGTGTTACTAAAAGTAAAATCTTGAAACAATTTTTATTTTCTATTTTCCCCTTTTGAAAATGTGTAAATTATAATTTCAACTCCAGTTTTGTCAAAGAGAAATTTTTTTAAGAATGGTAATAAAATTTCTCCTCACACCAGGAGATCGATAATTTAGCTCCTCGCAAGCCTCTAGACTTGTGACATATGACCCTTTAAAAAAATTACCTAATATTGTTTTTTCTTTCGATAGGCAAAGTGGGATTCAATAAAGTATCAGGGGTGCTCAACCCATTTACAAGATGTCTACATGAATTTACGAGATTTCCTAACATTGTTCTTGGCCAACAAGTAAAACAATGAATGGATATATATTTTGATTCCAAACACGAAAATGTAACTCCAAATAAAAGCAACACTGTTTCCCATGTTGGAATTTTCTCATAAGTTAACATAAATATAAAATTCAGGATCTTAGAATTTCATGATTCTCACAATTAATCAGTAAGGAGAGAGAACATACCTTTATCCATTGGAATAGCAATAGCAGTAGCAATAGTCTTGATGTGGTTCACTGTTTTGATGATTGAGAAGCAAGATTTCTCTTCCTTTTCTTGTTCCTTATATGCTCTGATCTTTAGTGATGGGGAGGAATTCAGAGAATGACCATAATTCCAGGAAGAGGACCTTGTTCTATTTATAAACTTTCTGAACTGATGCATCCCATCAGGCAACAGGTGCTTCAACTTAAAATAACTTCTCTCTTTAACCCAAGTTATTATTTAGTCCTTTAGTATTCTATTATTTATTCATTAGTCCTTCTCATAATAAGTCACATGTTCCTCACATGAGACACTTAAAATCTTACATTCTCCCACTTGGCTCATGTGACAATAACCAACCTTATGGACAAATAAATAACATAATTAAATTGACATAATGCGCATTGATACAACCAAATAATTTCATACATTGAGTACATCATAAATCATAATTAAGAATAGGAACTAATATGAGTCATGGCGATTGTACATCACTAAATCGACGTAGTCTCTTCCATGTACCACAAATTAGTCATTTTCCTTAATATGACCATTAATCGAGAAGCACATAATCGGTCCAACAATAATGTCTTTGTTATAAAGACAAAACCTGTTATCACTAATCTAAAACAATCATGTATACACTTAGAAAACAGGTAAAGCAGAAACATATTCATTTAAGAGCTCATAGTGTCATAATACATAAACATAAGTAAATTAAACATCATCATAATATACATTAATGTCTACTTGCTAACAATGCCCATACTTTCAACATGTTCATTAAATATTTTGGGCGGTAACCCCTTTGTCAAAGGGTCAGCAATCATACGGTCGGTGCTAATGTGTTCTATTGACACTATTTGTTTCTGCACTTCTTCTTTGACGCCAAGATATTTCAACTCTATATGCTTAGCACCCTTAGAATACCTGTCGTTTTTAGAAAAGAAGACAGCTGCGGAATTATCACAATAAATTTTCAGCGGCTTGGCGATGCTGTCGACTATTCCAAGTCCTGAAATAAAGTTCTGCAACCACTTTGCATGAACCATGGCCTCAAAGAATGCCACAAATTCAGCCTCCATGGTGGAAGTAGCAATGACGGACTGCTTCGCACTCATCCATGATATCGCTCCTTCGGCTAAAAGATACACGTAACCAGATGTAGACTTTCTTGTATCTACACAGCCAGCAAAATCAGAATCTGTATATCCCACCACCTCAAGATGATCAGATCTCCTATAAGTAAGCATGTGATCCTTTGTTCCTTGCAAGTATCTTAAGACTTTCTTTGCAGCTTTCCAATGGTCCAATCCTGGATTACTTTAATATCTACCCAACATACCAACTGCAAAACTAATATCAGGCCTTGTACATGTTTGAGCATACATTAAACTCCCAACAACAGATGCATAAGGAATTGCTTCCATCTGTTTCCGTTCCAAATCATTCTTTGGACATTGCATGAGGCTAAATTTATCTCCTTTCTGAATTGGAACAGGAGATGCAGAGCATTTGTCCATTCTAAATCTCTCTAAAACTTTATTGATATAAGCTTTCTGAGACAAGCCTAACAGTCCTTGTGATCTATCTCGGAATATTTCTATTCCGATCACATAGCTCGCCTCACCCATATCCTTCATTTCAAACTGGTTAGAGAGAAATTTCTTAGTCTCACTTAATAGACCAAGATCATTAGTTGCAAGCAAGATGTCATCAACATATAGAACTAAAAAGATAAATTTGCTCCCACTGACCTTCAGATATATACAACGATCAACGATGTTTTCCTTAAATCCAAAAGACACAATAGTATCATTGAACTTGAGATACCATTGTCTTGAAGCTTGCTTAAGTCCGTATATTGACTTCTTAAGTTTACACACCATATGTTCTATCCCCTTAATTGAAAAACCCATTGGCTGATCCATATAAACATCTTCTTCTAAATCCCCATTAAGAAAGGCAGTTTTCACATCCATTTGGTGCAACTCTAAATCATAATGAGCTACCAATGCCATGATTATTCTGAGAGAATCTTTATTGGAAACTGGTGAAAATGTTTCCTTATAATTAATTTTGATTATGGTCCATTCCAAATGAACTATAATACCATGAAAGGCAAGTGGAATGTGCATGAATTGCACAGTATGCTGGTTCAGGAGGAGACTCGAATTAAGAATCAAGGAAATCACTCCATTAATTATGTTAATCATCAAGGAGCTGGAAAGAAAGAAGGAAGGAAACATGGAAAAGGAAAGGAAAAGGGCAAAGGACAACTGAAGATTAATGAGTCCTATGTCAAAATCCAGAAGAAATAGAAAAGGGATGATAGATGTCATCAACATACATAACTAAAAAGATAAATTTGCTCCCACTGACCTTCAGATATATACAACGATCAACGATGTTTTCCTTAAATCCAAAAGACACAATAGTATCATTGAACTTGAGATACCATTGTCGTGAAACTTGCTTAAGTCCGTATATTGACTTCTTAAGTTTACACACCATATGTTCTTTCCCCTTAATTGAAAAACCCATTGGCTGATCCATATAAACATCTTCTTCTAAATCCCCATTAAGAAATGCAGTTTTCACATCCATTTGGTGCAACTCTAAATCATAATGAGCTACCAATGCCATGATTATTCTGAGAGAATCTTTCTTGGAAACTGGTGAAAATGTTTCCTTATAATCAATGCCTTCCTTTTGAGTATAACCTTTGGCAACAAGTCGGGCCTTGCGACGTTCGATATTGCCATGAGAGCCACGCTTAGTCTTTAAGACCCACTTATTTCCAACTTTCTCGCACCCTTCAGGCAATTCCAGAAGTTCCCATACATCATTTTCTTCCATTGATTTAAGCTCATCTTTCATGACATCTAACCATTTCTCAGAATTATCGCAATTAATGGCATCTTCAAATGAAACTGGATCATTACCCATACTTAAGTCTTCTTCCGACTCTTGTAGATATACCACCTAATCATTCGAAATAGCAGGTCTCCTGTCTCTTTGGGATCTCCTTAATGCTACTTCTTGTGGTTGTTCTACTAAAGGTTCATTCTCAACTTGAGGATCAATTATTTGTTGTTCTTCTTGATTGTTTTGCGGTTCAACAACATGAGGAACAACAATTGTGGAAGTCGAAGTTCGAGCTATAGGAACTTGCATTCTAATTTCCTTAATCTCCACATTTCTTGGAGTACCACTCCCACTGGTTTCACCATTCTCAATGAATCGAGCATTTCCAGATTCAACTATTCTTATACTATGGGTAGGACAATAAAATATGTACCCTTTAGACTTTTCTGGATAACCAATGAAAAATCCACTGATTGTTCTTGCATCCAATTTCTTTTCTTCCGGGTTATACACTCTTACTTCTGCTTGGCAACCCCAAACGTGCAGGTGCCTTAAACTAGGTTTCCTTCCTATCCACAGTTCAAAAGGGGTCTTTGGAACTGCCTTACTAGGAACCCTATTCAATAAGTACATCGCAGTTTTCAAAGCGTACATCCACAATGATTCAGGTACACAAGATTTATTTAACATGCTCCTAACCATATCCAGTAAGCTTCGATTACGCCTTTCAGATACACCATTTTGTTCCGGTGTACCTGGCATTGTGTATTGAGCACAAATACCACGCTTCTCAAGGAATTTAGCAAATGGACCAGGGTGTTGTCCAGATTCATCATACCTTCCATAATACACACCACCTCTATCTGATCTGACTATTTTCACCTTTCTCTCTAATTGTCTCTCAACTTCATTTACAAAAATTTCTAAGACATTTATTGCTTGAGATTTCTCATGCAATAAATATATATATCCATAACGTGAATAGTCATCAATAAAAGTGATAAAATACTTTTCTTTATTGAAAGAACTAACATTAAAAGGTCCACATATATCAGTGTGTATGATTTCAAGAAGCTGGGTGCTTCTTGTGGCGGCGCTTTTCTTTGTGTTCCTTGTTAGTTTACCTTTAATACATGGCACACTAATATTAAGGTCAGTGAAATCTAAATCCGGAAGAATACCATTACGTATCAACCTTTCCATTCTAGCTTTAGAAATATGACCTAAACGATTATGCCACAAGTAAGCGGAGCGTTCATTCACTAAACTACGTTTAGTGCCAACATTATGATGCAAGGTCATAAGGGTTTCAGAAAATAAACTATCAAGATTTAATTTATATAAACCATCACAAAGTATACCAGATCCAATCATATAGGTATGCTTATACAAACTGAAACAACCATTACCAAACCTAAAAGAATAGCCAGCAACATCAAGTTTAGAAACAGAAATTAAATTCCTAGAAATATTAGGTACATAAAGTGTTTCAAACAAATCCAAATGATGTCCAGTGTCCATGATTAAACGATAAGTCCCGACACCTTCAACTGGAACCTTCACTCTATTCCCCATGAAAACGAACTTCTCATTTGGGCTTATGGTTTGGATCGTAAGAAATCCCTTTCTTCTCGAACCAGTTCTTACGTTTTGGGCAATCCTTTTGGAAGTGTCCAACTTTCTTACAGAAATGACATCTATCATCCCTTTTCTCTTTCTTCTGGATTTTGACAGAGGACTCATTAATCTTCAGTTGTCCTTTGCCCTTTTCCTTTCCTTTTCCATGTTTCCTTCCTTCTTTCTTTCCAGCTCCTTGATGATTAACATAATGAATGGAGTGATTTCCTTGATTATTAATCCGAGTCTCCTCCTGAACCAGCATACTGTGCAATTCATGCACATTCCACTTGTCTTTCATGGTATTATAGTTCATTTGGAATGGACCATACTCAGACGGTAATGAGTTCAAAATGAACTGAACAAGGAATTTCTCATCAACCTCCATTCCTAAAGACTTGAGTCTTGCTGCAATGTTTGTCATCTCAATTACATGCTCATGCATAGTACGAGAACCATCAAATTTCATGGTGGTTAAAGTACTCATCAACGTCCCAGCAAGAGACTTGTCAGCAGTTTGGGAGCGCTCTTCCACAAATTTCATAAATTCTTTTGCACTTTCAGTTTTGGGAAGAGCAAACTTGATATTATTCGCTACACTCATTCGCATGAACATTAGGCCTAGCCTGTTTGACTTTTCCCAAGCTTTATAATAGGTTTTCTCTTCATTGCTACTGTCTTCAGTAATAGCAGCAGGTTTCTCAGTTTGGAGTGCTTGATCAAGGTCCATTAGACCAAGGTGAAAAAGAACTTGCTCACTCCAATCAGGGAAATTCAGCCCATTAAACATTGGAATAGACATAGCAAGCGAGTGCAGAGACGTAGGGGCAGATACTGAAATTTAACACATGCATTTCATTAATACTTTGAGTCATAAAATAACATAAGTACAGATTCTAATATTAATTCATTTACTTAACATTCTATGTATATTGGTGTTCTCCTTTGGGTGATCATCAATATACAATAATCAGATAATGATGCTAATAAATTTAACGTTACTAGGAAATTGCATATACACTAACTAGCAATATTCATATTCTTTGGATATACAAATAAAACTAATAATGCATATTAATTACCAACAATTATGCCCATTAATTATAAGAACAACTAATCAACCTTTGGGTGATCCAAAAATGTCTTATAACAATGAACTTCAATTTACCCACATACCAATAATTGTCATATATCGTATAACATCCATTCTATGGGTAATTGAAATAGCACATCATCAATTTGGAATTAAAATTACTTAAAGATTTGACCACTTTGGTGATTAACTAATCTATCATACAATAATTCCAAATTCTGATTGTTCATAACATATCTGAATTATCACTTTAATGCGTTAATTTTCATAACATATACAATAATTTCAAATTTAAAACAATTCATAATTTCATATCATGATAGCATACCATGAGTTTCTTTATCCAATATATAATGCAATTAATTGAACAGATCAATTCATTAAAAGTAATCAATTCATGCGCACAAGTTACGGTGCATGAGACAAATCTTTATGATATACTAGTGCACATAGACTTACACATGCATAAGACAATTCCATGTTCAACTTAAAATAACTTCTCTCTTTAACCCAAGTTATTATTTAGTCCTTTAGTATTCTATTATTTATTTATTAGTCCTTCTCATAATAAGTCACATGTTCCTCACATGAGACACTTAAAATCTTACAGCCCCCTCTTCACACAGTCACAACAAGGGATAGACCGTGTTGTGTAGATGTTGAAAGGTGTCTCGTTGTGAAAAATTCATATCCCTTAATATGCTATGGTGTTGGGAACCAATTTATTTGGGCCAAAGTAAAAGAGTAGTATGGTAGTCGAAGGCAAAAGCCCAATAAGAAGAAGAAAGGAAGAAGGAAGGAGCGGCCCGATACGTGGGCAGGAAGGAAAGGATATTTGGGAATCCGCCCCTCATAGCTGTACACGAAGGGCAAAGTGGCCAGCTGGGCGGACGATCCCTGGGAGCTTCTGAGGACTGTGGCTGGAAGACTCTGAGCGAGCTTTGCCCAAAGAGTAATAAACAACTCATGAGGACTTGCACACTGATCGGAGAACGAAACTCTATGCAACAATAAGGAAATGGAGGGAAACTAGGAGAAATAGGGTCTTAGGGGCTTAATCACTAAAAAGGACCTTTTGTTCTGCCTTAAAAAGATAAGCTTAATTTGACTAACTAAAACAGTGCAAGGTGTGAGAGGGGAGCAGAGAGAAAGAACGGTGCTTAATGGCTAAGCGAGGGAGTTTTACGAGGATGACAGTGACTAGTGAGGGGGGAAGGAAGCTTAAGAAGATAGGGAGGGTAGGAGTAAGGATCATCGAAAAAACACACGGAGAAGAAAGGAGAGAGAGATCACAGAAAGGAAGGACTGAAGCATTAGAACTAGAGAGGGAGAGGGCGGAAGTTGAGTGTGTTGCTAGAGGGACGTTCGTTGCACTTCCCACGAAGATCATTGTGCAAGACTCGCTCACTTTCCTCCACCACCGGATCTCAGAGGCCTTAAACTCTCATTATTGCTCAATCTCTCAAGTATTACAAACCCAAAATCTCATTATTGTATTCTCCCATTTTTGACCCCCAACAATTGGCGACTCCGCTGGGGAGATTGAGCAATGACGAACAACGGCCATGAACCTGTGACACCAAGAAGGTTATCCTTCAACTTGGAGTTCCCAGAAGAAGAAACACCCGTGGAGCAGCCCCAGGGTTCAAATGGAGATCCAGTTTCCTCCCCCAGGCGAGAGACGGAGCCGCTGCTGAATCTGTTGAAGGAAATGGAAACTCCCCCTCTAGAGCAAGTCACAGTCCCAGCAGCCTTGTTGTCTTCTTTGCTAGCCAACCAAGACAACTTGGCAAAAATGATGGCAGAAATGAAGACACAACTGATTGGGAAAGAAGCTGAAGAAGGGAAGATTCGAGTGGAGGAGCGATTCGTAAGGATGGAAGAAGATGCTCCTGTCACTCAGGCCCAACTAAAGAAAATGCTGGAGGACCATAAGGGACGAGGCAGGAGGGCGATCGAGATCCAACTCCCATTCACTGCTGAGGTCCTTGCTCAACCATTCCCTGTTGGGTATGTGCCGCCCGCCTTCAGGAAGTTTGATGGGACGGGGAGTGCAAGAGAACACATCATGACTTACTTGGATGATTTGGGGGTTCATAGTCAAAACAAGTGCCTTCGTCTCAGAGAATTTTCAAAGTCACTTGTAGGAAGGGCGTTTACGTGGTACAGCAAGCTTCGCCCTGGGTCACTGCACACATGGGAAGATATGGTGGCAGAGTTTTGCAATAAATTCTTAGAAGAGGAAGGTGCGCTGCACATTATGGACTTAGGGCGAGTGAAACAGAGACCTGGGGAACGGTTGGTTCCCTTTATTAAGAGGTATCGAGATAAAGCGCTTCACTGCAAGAAAACTTTACCTGAGGCGGACCTGGTTTACGGGTGTATCAAAAATGTTGAGGATGGTGCCCAGATCTTCCTGTCTTTGAGTGAAGTGGCCACTTTTGCAGAGCTGATAAAAGAGGGAGCGGATGTGGCTGAAGCAATGAAGAGACAAGGAAAGCGGGCCAAAGATGACGCCTTGCTGGAAGCATACGCGGCGGAGGAACGAGGAAAGAAGAAGAGCTACAAAGAAACTCCCCCGCCTCGGAAATATGGGAAGGACGAGGAGCCGCCTGCACTGCCCATCTCCAAGGAGCTGGTGTATCCGCTGGTAGAGGATTGGTACAAGGAAGGAATACTTAAGAAAGGAGAAGGACGTCGTCCGCCTACGAGCCAACAGATGGATGACCCGCGTTACTGTGCTGTTCACAGAGAGGCGAACACTCACGGTACTATGTCCTGCTATGTCGTGAGGCGTATCTTCCACAGGCTCGTTGGACAAGGGAAGTTGGTCCTGCCTGAACAGCCAAGAGAAGAGGATCTGCGGGTTCGCCCTCTACCAAACCATGAGGTGAACGCCATTAATGGAATGGAGGAACAACTTTTGGAGGATGAAGAGATGATGGATAATGAGGAGGGAGAGTTAGAAGAAATACTCAGGAAAGGGATAGAAAAGACAAGGGGATTCCGCATTTTGTTCGCCCAGCTGAATTTGGGAGAGGAAGTACAGGCGGAGGCGGCAGGAGCTTTGGTAAAAACTATAATGAAACATGGAGGCGGTCTTTGTTCACCCAATGCCCCCTTGACCCGATTGGCAAAGGCACATGCCACAGCTCTTATGTTCAAAGAACCTGTTGATTGTGAACAAGGGTTTTGCCACAACAAAGCATTGTATGTAGAAGCAAGTGTTGAGGGCGTCACCATGAGAAGAGCTTTAGTCAACAATGGTTCGGGAGTCAACATCATTCCAGTAGATGTCTTTCACGCCTTGGGTGTGCGGGTGGAAAGATTACAGAGGTCAACCATGAGGTTTAATGCATTTAATGGAGCAATGGTGGCTGTAATAGCCAGTGTGGTCCTACGCCTAAGGGTGGGAGCCATTGCAACAACCAATACTTTCCAAATCGTAGCAGGCAAGCCCAGCTACCACATTCTGCTTGGAAGGCCATGGATCCACCAACATCGTTGTGTGCCGTCTACGTTCCATCAATGTGTAAAGTCGAGCTACAGGGGTGGGAACATTGTGATACCAGCGGTGCAAGCTCCATTCGAAGCATCTGAGCTTCACATGATTGAAGCCTCCATGTTCAAAGAAGTAGCCCCCACAGGAGCTAACACGATCCAAAGGATGGAACCAATACGCTTTGTCAAAGAAAAGGGAGGGGGCGGGGCTTCCACTAGTGGTTTCAAAAAACCACGAGGCGATGAGGAGGAAGAGAAGCAGGAAACGCCCAATAAAGGAAGAATTGAGAGGTGCCGCCTCGCTGATGGCACCTTGACGTAGAGGATCTTATAGGATGAGGCGGGGTTGGCTAGGCCCAAAGTAGAAGAACTAGTCAACCCCGGATTGTGGTGCACGCTCCACACGCCAGTGGAAGCGTTGCAAGGAGAAAGGGAGAATTGTTATGGAGTCACAGAAGGCGGACAAGGGATCATGGGAGATTTGGAAGAAGTAAACATGGGAGAGGCAGAAGGCGAAAAGAAGCCACTATTCATATGCAGGAATCTGAGCGATGCGGAGAAAGGAGAGTTAGTGGCCTTACTGAAGGAGTTTAAAGAAGTATTTGCATGGAGCTATACTGAGATGCCTGGGTTGAGCAGGAGTTTGGTAACACATAATCTAGAGGTGAGGCCAGAGGCGACCCCTGTAAAGCAGCACCCAAGGAGGTTCAGCCCTGAAGTGGAGGCTCAAATAAAGAAAGAGGTTGAGAAGTTATTGGAGGCGGGATTTATAAAGCCAATCCAACACCCAGAGTGGTTGGCTAACATTGTCCCTGTGAGAAAGAAGAATGGCCAAATTCGCTGTTGTGTGGACTTTAGGGACCTCAATAAAGCTTGCCCAAAAGATTATTTCCCTCTACCCCACATTGATGGTATGATAGATGCCACTATATCTCATGAAAGGTTCCCATTCATGGACGGGTTTAGTGGATACAATCAGATCCGGATGTCCCCAGGAGACGAAGAGAAGACAGCTTTCAGGACCCCGGTAGGAAACTTTCATTACGTGGTAATGCCCTTTGGCTTGAAGAATGCGGGGGCGACGTATCAAAGAGCTATGACAGCCATATTCCATGATGTGATGCATGATTTTGTGGAAGACTATGTAGATGATTTAGTGGTGAAGTCTAGGAGGAAGGAAGATCACGTGGGACATCTAAGAAGTGTGTTGGAAAGGTGTCGGAAGTACAAGTTACGCATGAATCCTTTAAAGTGTAAATTCGGAGTGGCTTCTAGGGCGTTCCTGGGGTTCAAGGTCCACAAGGATGGCATATCTGCTGATGAAGAAAAGATCAAGGCAATACAAAAATGGAGGCGCCCAGGACAAGGAAAGAGCTGCAGCGAGTGGTTGGAAAGTTGGGGTACATAAGGCGATTCATTCCAGCCATGAGCGAATTATTAAAGCCCTTCAAGGATCTGGCAAAGGATAATGGGAAATTCATGTGGGATGAGAATCACTAGTCCGCCTTCCAGAAAATAAAGGAAGTGTTGGTATCTCCTCAAGTCATGAGTGCGCCAGAGAAAGGGGTTCCACTGAAAGTATACTTGGCCCCTTCTGGAGACACCATAAATGGCTTAGTGGCACAGGAGAAAGATGGAGTGGAGCGGCCAGTAGCTTATTTTGGGAGAGTAATGAAAGACGCAGAACTTAGGTACTCGCCTCAAGAAAAGCAATGTTTGGCGCTAGTATACGCAGCCCAGAAGTTCAGGCATTACTTCCAGACCCATGCGATTTGGGTAATGACTAAGGTTGAAGGGATTAAACATTTGTTGCAAGGGGCGGTATTGACAGGGAGATTAAGCAAGTGGGCATTGATGCTTACAGAGTATGAGATAATGTTAGTTACGCCTACAGCTTTGAAGAGTCAGGCCCTAGCAGACCTCATGGCCATCTGTCCAATCTCAACAGAAGGTGAAGAAGTGGAAGAATTGAGAGGAGAAATGCCTGAAGCCAATATGTGTGAAAGAAACCCACGATGGATCCTCATGTTTGATGGGATGCCTTCGTCTCCACAAGGAGGAGGAGGCGTGACACTGACCAACGGAAGAGGAGAGTCTTTATCATTCGCCCTCAGGTTGGAGTTTCCTTGTACCAACAATGAGGCGGAACACGAAGCAGTGATTGCTGGGCTAAAAATAGCGAAGGAGTTGGGAGTGGAAAGACTTGTGATAAAGGGAGATTCCAATCTGGTCATAAAACAGCTCAAAGGAGAGTACGGGGTAAAAGAGGCATCTTTGATGTCTTGCAGAGAGCGAGCGTTCAAACTCATGGAAAAATTCAGAGTAGAGGGACTGGAACATGTCCCCAGAGCCGAGAATAAGTGGGCGGACGCCTTGGCCACGATTGGAAGCCAGGAGAAGGTGGGAGACGGGGAGAAAGTCATAACGTTCAGAAAGGTGCAAAAGGAAAAGACGGAGACCGAAGAGATGGAAGGGGCGAGTTGGAGGGATGATGTGATAAGGCAACTAAGGAGCAAGATGTTGGTGAGAGCAGCAAGAGATTATTACCTAGTGGGGAAAGTATTATATAAAAGGAGTAATGAAGGATTGCTGATGAGATGTGTAACAGAGAAGGAGGGTAGAGAAAAGATGAGCAGGCTTCATGAAAGTGTTTGTGGACAACTTGGCCCAGGGTTGTACAGAAGGCTACAGCGTGTAGGGATTTATTGGCCCAAGATGAAGGTGGAAAGCGATGCGATGCAGAGAAAATGTGTTCAATGCCAAGAAGTGAAAGAAGAGGAAGAGGCGGTCAGAGTAGAAGAAGAAGATTGGAGGAAATTTTTAGAGGAAATTTTTAGAGGAAGAAAGTCTCCCTAAAGGAAAGGTAGAGAGCGAAGCACTGAAGAAAAAAGCGGAAAGATACTTTTGTGAAAACGGGGAGCTATTCAAAAGGGCGTTCAATGGGGAAATACTAAGATGTATAGGCGGAAATGATATTGAAAAAGTGTTGGAGGAGGTTCATAAGGGAGTATGTGGGCGACATCTAGGAGGGAGAAACCTATACCATGAGCTGATGAGGCTTGGGTATTATTGGCCCACGATGAAAAGTGATGTGAGAGAATACAGCAAGAGGTGCCAAGATTGTCAGAGGCATGGAGACAGGATCCACGCTCCATCTGCACAAATGCAAGGGCTGGATACGCCTTACCCTTTCCACACATGGGTAATGGATTTTGTTGGGCCCATAGAGCCACAATCAAGAGGGAAGAAATGGGTGTTGGTGGCAACAGAGCACTTCACAAGGTGGGCTGAGGTGGAAGCAGTTACAAACGCCGATGGGGAAACATTGGTGAAATTCATAAAGGAGCACATAATTTGTAGATTTGGACTGCCGAAGAGGATAGTATCGGATAATGGAACGCATTTCATAAATGAAAGGGTGAAAGACACGTTGGCCAATTTCAATATAACCCATGGCAAGTCAACGCCTTACTACCCCCAATCCAATGGGCAGGCGGAAGCAACAAACAAACTGTTGATTGGGATTTTAAGGAAAATGGTAGGAGACACACCCACAGATTGGAGCGAATACTTGCCTCTTGCGTTATGGGCATATAGAACGACAAGGCATGGTGCTAAAAAAGCCACTCCCTTTTCCTTGGTATACGGTGCCGAGCCGACATTGCCAGCCGAAGTTATGGTGCCATCGCCAAGAATGATCAACGGAGCAGATGGGCGGAGGGAAATAGAGGCGGAACTCATAGAGGGGGAAAGAGATAAAGCAAGGGAAGAGATGTTGAGACATCAGAGACGTGTAATGCAAATGTTTGACAAGCTGGTGAAGCCTAGGATGTTCAGCGAAGGGGAGCTGGTACTCAAAGCCACAGATGCAGTTATGAGGAATGTTCATGCTGGGAAATGGGCGCCTAAGTGGGAAGGACCTTATGTGGTGCAAGATGCTCATCCCAACGGGTATTGCTTTCTTCTCAATCCAGACAGTCAAAAGAAAATAGGTCCCTTGAACTTTAAATATATTAAGAAGTATTACCCCTAGAAGTAGATGTGAATGTAAGAGCTAGTTCTTTGATTTTGAGAGGCACAAGAGACGTATATGAATGCCTTGATGGAAGAATCATTTTTGTATAATATGAAGAGCTCTCCTTCTTGAATTATATTATGAATCTATTGCCATTGCATTATGCTGAATTATTTTTTTTGCCTTTTGTTAGTTTATGAAATGATAAATATGCATGAATTAATAAAAGAGGGTAATGAGAGAAGGAGGAAAGAAATCTAAATTACAAGATTAAAATCAAAATAGTAGTAATAAAATCGGAACACTCTGGAGTTAAATGTAGACATGGATAGGGAATATGAAAAAATATGTGTGCCGGAGCACAAAGATAAAGAACATAAAGCATAAAATGTGCAAAGAGCACGAAGATGAGAAGAGACTATGCAAAGGAGAACAAGAATAAAGATTTGTGCGAGAGCACAATAGAGTAAAATGTGCAAGAGCACGGAGGGAAAATGTGCAAGAGCGCAAAGATAAAGAGTAATGTGCGAAAAGCACATGGATAAAGATTCGTACAAGAGTACGATGGAAAATATGTGCAAGAGCGCATAACAGAGAAAATCGGAAGGAACGAAGGGATGCTGCTCCCCGCCTTCACGACAGATAAGGGATAAGTGGATAGAGGCCACCCTACTTGTCCTTCAGATTTACAAACACTAAGTGTTTAAAAAGATGCAAGAGATTACAATAGATTGGAATGAAAGAGTGGCAAAGTGCCCATTACTATTACTGCGGGTACATAACAAAGCATCGAGCATTACATCAAAGCATCAAGTTCATAACCTTACTTGGATAGCAAAAGGGAAAATATGTAACATCCTAAAGACAAGAGAAGGCAAAGTCCAAACATTATAAAGCTAATACAAATATTCTAAAAGCATCAGAACTGAATAAGGGAAGCAATGGAAGAGCGGGCATCTGAGCGGGCTTTTTCTGCAACTTCAAGGGAAGCAACCTCGTCATCAACCAAGGCAAGACGAGCACGGGCGTCAGCAAGCTTATCCTCAAAAGAAAGAACTTCTTGAAGAATGGTTTGACGCTTGGAGATTAGTTCGGTTCTGGCTTTTGCATTCGCCTCTACAACAGTTGAAGTTAATGAAGAAACAATAGACTTCATATTGTCATGAAGCTTCTGAAACCAGGTGCCATCAAAACCCAGCAAAGGAAGAGAAGAAAGGTACTGGAGAACGGTGATCAGTTGCCCTGAGAGTAACTCCTCAATGCTGTGTGACTTAAACTGACGCAGCAAGTCAGCCAAAAGACGATAGGCGGAACAACGCAAAGGAAGCGGAAGAGAAGCCGGCGGAACAATTATATCATCATGAAGCGAAAGGAAGGAAACGACCCACTGGATTTCTTCTTGAGGCAAGATAGGAGAAAGATCAGGGATGGGATTGCCTAAAAAAAACAACAACAAACAACAAGTGTGAAGAGCGTATAACGAATGAAGCAAATGATCAAAGATATGTAAACAGATGAGGTACCAGTGGCTGCAAAAGATTGTTTGTTGGCAATCAGCCTATCAGCTATGGCCTTGGCAAAAGCAGCAGGAATTGAGGCAGCAATCACGTCAGAGCCCAATTTTACATATTTCTCTTGCATTTGGCCAACTTGCAATTCCTCTCCCTGTCCGGCTTCTCCAGGAACCTGCTTTTCTTGGGGATGATCAACTTGCACAGGTTCTTGATCAACATTTGCCCCATTTCCTTGGGAAGAAGGAGTAGCGTGAGAAAGCGGAACTAAAAAAAAAAGTAGAAAAGGAAGATGGAAATGAATATAAGTATAAGAAAAGAGATAAATAGATAAAAATATTTAATAGAAAGAAAAAAGAAAGGAGCAGTGCATAATTCCTAGAAACCTGGAGGCGGAGAAGAAGGACTGGTGGTGACATCCAAGCCTTGAGGCGGAGAAGGAGTAGAGAGCAAAATTTGATTTATCTCACTGGAAGTGTCAATTTGTTGCCTCTGACTACACGAACTACCCAAGAGAGCAGAAGGTGTAGATGAGCTCTTCTGACAGGAGGAATGAGCATTCGTGGGATTGGGAGCGGGTGCAGGAGCTGGATCACCATCCAATGCAACAACAGTAGGAGGAGTAGATGCAGGAACCTCACCATCAGCGGAGGAGCAATCACCTAAATCAACATGGTCAGATGTAAGAGTTGAAGAAGTAAAGCGAGAACGCAGGCGAAGCGAAACCCTACGCTGAGAATCCGGCGGGCTGGACGTAGCCGCCCGCTTCTGTTTTTTAGGGGGTGGGGCGGAAGCCTTTGGAGATGCAGAGGCGGAAGCCTTAGCCTTGGAAGCCTTAGCTTTAGGAACTTTAGCTCCTTTGGTTTTGGTAGAAGGGGAAGCAGCATGTTTCCTCTTGGAAGCGGAAGAGAAGGCAGAGGAAGCCAATTCAACTGCAATAAAAAATGAACAAAGAAAGGAAAGAAGTTTTCTTAAAAGAAAGACTAAAAGTATAGCATGAGGTGAAAAGAGAAAACTAAGGAGGAATGGGATATACCTGCAAGAGCAACATCCTTTTTGGAGATCGGTGCATAATAAGGATCCCTCAAAGCAATCATTTCAGATGGAGAAGGAGCATTACTTTTAACGGCTTCAAAGTCGCGCAAATGAGCAAGAACAGCAGTATGGTATGTAACCCAATCTTGGAGAACAGAACCAACTCGAGAACGGGGAGCAAATAAAGCATCATCATAAGGAGGAAGAAGAGCAAGGGGCTTAAGTAAAGTAGCATCAGCTATAGAAGAGGGGTCAATAGGATTAACTGTCAACACGCAGGGGGCTTGATCAAAACCAAGCTGCCTAGCAACACGATCTGGCCTATAAGCATAAGGCCATTGAGCACCACCAAAAGACCCAAGGGCGTCTGTGATCACAAAACCAGGAAGAAAGCGAGGAGATATGATCATAAGCCACAAATCAAAAAATACCTTCAGTGCGCTTAGATGAATTGTTCCGAGTATTGAAAGATGACTCCAAATATAAGTCATGAAGGCCTTCACAACCAGGAAGAAGGTTTGAAAGGAAAGGTCTGAACACAAAACAGTCTTCATTGTCGATGACATCAGAAAGAGACCGCCTGGGTTTTCCATTGAACCAGCCAAAGACTCGAGGTTGAATAAGGAAAACTGTGGGATCGTTGGAAGCCACAGGAGGAGTGGCTGTTTGGCGAATGGGACCATAATCAGGGAAATGTTCAAAAAGGAAATATTGGATGAAGACCAAATCAAGGAAAGAACTAATATAGAAACGACCAAAGGAAAGCCTCATTTGCTCTGCTGTTTGGTCCAAGCGAGCGTATAAACCGCCCAAGTACATCGGTGCCAAGGGGAGGCGAATGCCGTTGACCAAAAGGCAAGCAAAGACAAACACGGCGGAGCTGACTGATACCCAGGGCGGACCGGGAAAAAAGAACCTGCTGAGCCAAAAGGAAACGAAGGCCGCCCTCTTCAAATCCAAGTCAACAGTAGGCCCTGGTTCGAAGCGACCATTATGAACATCCCCATGGAAATACCGAATCCATGTAGCAAATGTATATTTCAATGAGTCCTTCTTCTTAACCCTTTTTGCCTTTGGGATCAAACATCCAGTCCCTGCCACCTTGGAACCGCCACTCATATTCGCCCTGCGACGTTCAAAGACGTCACGAGAATGACGAGCGGACTGCCAGGTGGCCGCCTTAAGTTGTTGAGCCATCTCAATAACATCAGAACTCACAGAATCAAAAGAAAGGGAGTGCTCCTCGAAGGCAGGGAGTTTGATCAGAAGAACGACATCTTCTAGGGTGGGAGTAAACTCCCCCCAGGAGGAAAAGAAAGTGTGGGTTGTTGTGCACCACCGTTGCAACAATAGCTCAAGATCTTCCGCATTCCTATTCGAACCCAAGTAGGGAGAAACCTTAATGGCGGAAGCAATCCCAACTTGCTCAAGCACCTTGACAAAGGGAGGATCATGCATGAAGACATGGCTCACCCATGAGGACCAGCCACTAGTACCGGAAATGCGACTACGAAAACAGGGAGAAGACCAAGGGAACTCTTCGGTTGCCAGACGAGAACGGAGCAAACAGGGGCCCACTTCGAAGGAACATTCACTGGGAATGGGAACAATCAACTTTGCTTCAGCTGGAGAGACAACAGGGGTTTGAGGGCCAGGAGAATCAAGCAGATTACCAGAAGAAGGAGGCTTTGCAAAAGGGCGAACAGGAATAGGAATCTCCGCCGAATCTCGGCGAGAACCCCTGCTCGCAAGCTCCGCCCTCGGTGGAGGAAGCGAAGGGAGAGTGTGAAAGAGAAGGAGATTTGGGATAGAGGAAGAGTCACCAGTTGGCTCGCCTGATTGGGCCGGAGACATTGAGCCACTGTCAGGAGAAGAGGAAGAAGATGAAGACATGATGGAACTGGGGAAATCGGAAATTTGAAAATGAAGAAGAAAAGGAAGGTACCGTTGCAAATAAAGGAAAATAAGGAGTAGGGTGTGTAGGTGGCGCGGATTTCGAAGCCTATTCAAATTAATGAAGAAGTGGGTGTGAGGATGGGGAGATGTGCGCAGGTGGTTTTGCAGCAAAGTGAAAACTGCAATTGGCAGTTCTCGCTCCCACGTAGCACGCGGAAACCAAGGGGCGGTAGCTGTTTTCCCTTTCCTGCAAAAAGGGGCTATTGTTGGGAACCAATTTATTTGGGCCAAAGTAAAAGAGTAGTCTGGTAGTCGAAGGCAAAAGCCCAATAAGAAGAAGAAAGGAAGAAGGAAGGAGCGGCCCGATACGTGGGCAGGAAGGAAAGGATATTTGGAATCCGCCCCTCATAGCTGTACACGAAGGGCAAAGTGGCCAGCTGAGCGGACGATCCCTGGGAGCTTCTGAGGACTGTGGCTGGAAGGCTCTGAGCGAGCTTTGCCCAAAGAGTAATAAACAACTCATGAGGACTTGCACACTGATCGGAGAACGAAACTCTATGCAACAATAAGGAAATGGAGGGAAACTAGGAGAAATAGGGTCTTCGGGGCTTAATCACTAAAAAGGACCTTTTGTTCTCCTTAAAAAGATAAGCTTAATTTGACTAACTAAAATGGTGCAAGGTGTGAGAGGGGAGCAGAGAGAAAGAACGGTGCTTAATGGCTAAGCGAGGGAGTTTTACGAGGATGACAGTGACTAGTGAGGGGGGAAGGAAGCTTAAGAAGAGAGGGAGGGTAGGAGTAAGGATCATCGAAAAAACACACGGAGAAGAAAGGAGAGAGAGATCACAGAAAGGAAGGACTGAAGCATTAGAACTAGAGAGGGAGAGGGCGGAAGTTGAGTGTGTTGCTAGAGGGACGTTCGTTGCCCTTCCCACGAAGATCATTGTGCAAGACTCGCTCACTTTCCTCCACTACCGGATCTCAGAGGCCTTAAACTCTCATTATTGCTCAATCTCTCAAGTATTACAAACCCAAAATCTCATTATTGTATTCTCCCATTTTTGACCCCCAACATATGGTAAGCTTTAAGCAAGCAACAATAGTTTGCAATGGTGAAGGGAGATGGTGGTAGGTGGTGCTTTGTGAGCCTCAGTGACATTTGGCGGATGACAATGACCCTACCACGGGAAGGGCTACATGCCTATATTTGGAGCAAATTCTGTTGAATAATAAACTAGACAAAAAAAAAAGTTAAAGAAGTGTCACAATTTTAGTCACTTGAGGAAATAAATCGTCTCCTAATACAAGGATGAACTTTTAAAAATATCTTTGGTTAAAATTTTAAAAAAAAATAAAAATAAAAATAAGCCCGATGACCAACCCAAACAAGATGGGTAATGGTCCATGGATGTGGTATACAGGGGAGCTAGTGTTTGAACCACCCACTTTTAGTTTTAAATTCCTTTTTATAACAAAAATCCAAAATATCTCTATTCCATTTTTAGTTTAAGTGTATTCTTTTTTTTAACTAGTTTAAGTGTATTCTAATGGGTTTGTGTATGCGTAAAATATAATTACGTTGACCTCCAAGCATACAAAATACTTTATAATATTTTATAATTTTTATAGTTTCAATAAGCTGAGGGGTGAATATATGAGCAAAATATGTAGGAGTATGTAAGTTGACCGTCAAGTGTACAAAACATTTTATAATTTTTTTATTATATTAAAAAATTGTTAATACCAATCACTACACCTATTCAACAACTCCCCTTCTAGGTGTGTATTAGCTCACTTATATTCCAACACTTAGGGGTTAATTTACATACACTTTTTTACTAATATTAAAAAGATATAAAATATTTTATATGCTTGGAGCCAATGTAAGTAAATTTTCATGCATACGTTGACCCAGGAACATCATTATATTTTTATGAAAAAGTTTTTTTTAGGTGTGTAAGAGAGTTAGGGGTCGTGTTTTGCTCACCTGTCCTTACCCAATGCATTCGGGTCAGGTTAGATCCAGTCTATTTCACAATGAAATGAGAAACTCAAGTCCTTTTTATTAACCCAAATACCCAATACTCAGGTTCACCCAATGTGTCCCTTATACTATGAAATTTATAAAAAAAAATAAAAAAAACACACACACAACCATGATCATTAATTCAAACTGCACAAATTCTTGATTTTTGCTAATAATCATATAATTTTTTTAGGCTTAATTATGTCTCACGTCCCTGAAGTTTGGGGTACTTTTGCCAGATACCCTTATTCTTTATTTTTTAATGTCGGATTCCCTGAAGTTACTTCTGAGTTTGTCATATACCCCTACTATTAATTCTGGTCAATTTTGCTGATATATAACATCGGAATCTTGATCACACGCAGGAGGTTAAGCACCTGGTGCCCCGTGGGCGAAGATCCTTTTTTTTTTAAATTTAAAAAATTAAAAAACTTAATATTTTTATATTTTTAGTTAAATAAAAAAAGAAAAGAAAGAATTGAATAGAGAAGTCGTATTCGCCCATGTGACATCACGCGGTGCTAGATTATCAACCTCTTGCGTCGGATTAGGATTTTGATGTTACATGTCATCGAAATTGGCCAGAATTGGTAGTAGGGGTATATGACAAAGCTAGAAGTAACTTCGGGGATTCAGACATTGAAAAAAAAAAGTATAAGGGTATCTGATAAAAGTACCCCAAACTTCAGGGACCTGAGACATAATTAAGCCATTTTTTTAAGACGTTCTTCTTCCATTGTTACTATGGGATAATATGTTGCCTTGCTACATGAGATTCTTTATTAATATGAATAGCGAGTGTAATATGCAACTATGATTTATATATGTATACTTCATGCAACTATGCAACTATGATTTATATATGTATATACTACATGGGAAATCGTCGTGAGGGATAGTAGCAGATTTCACCATTTCAAGAATGGATCCTGTTCATGTGGAGATTATTGGTGAAATCCATTTAATATATACACGGTGAAGCAGTGAAACTGTGATGATGTGATGACGTGG
This sequence comes from Crotalaria pallida, assembly GCA_037953625.1. Classification (NCBI taxonomy): domain Eukaryota; kingdom Viridiplantae; phylum Streptophyta; class Magnoliopsida; order Fabales; family Fabaceae; genus Crotalaria; species Crotalaria pallida. The sequence goes on from CM075655.1 coordinate 99,324,289, forward strand.
AGACCCGTACGTTGAGTATGACCTGCTCCTTTGATAAGCGCTTCACGGAGGGGCTGCTGGCTTTCAACGCACTCAACGCACACTCACCTCCATAGGTGATTGCAAGATGCCAAGATATGGTTGGTGAAGTGGAAGAGTGCCTTCCTTGCATTTCATTGAAGAAACTGGCACTGACTTTATGCATTTTAAGGTAATGTCATTCCTAATATATCTTTTATATTAAGGAATGAGAGTTTCTTGTATGTGAGATAATGCGTAGAAGCGGTTGAAAGTCCCATATCGCCTGTCTCATAATATATGGCATGATTTAAATACCTTGGAGGGGCGTGTTGGAAGTCTCACATCGTCTGCCTCATAATATATGACATGGTTTAAATACCTGTTGGGCTACTCCTCTCATTGCCAATTGGTTTTGAGATGTAACCTTAACATGGTATCAGAGTCAGCCCAACTTCTTTCCGGTTGTTATGGGCCAAAAGCTGCCCTTTGTTATAGGTCAATAGATACCCTTTGCCTGGTCCGGGGGGCGTGTTGGAAGTCTCACTCCTCTCATTGCCAATTGGTTTTGAGATGGAACCTTAACAGAAGCCATACTTTATTCGGTGAGTGTCTGTTTGCCGGATGCTTGTTCACCACTTGCTAGAATATAATGATTAAAATTAATGATGTGCTTAGATTATTATTGTTATTAACTTGTTATGTTCTATATTGTTATATATTTTTTAAGGCTTTTCTAATCATTTCTCTGTAACGTTCAGGGATTTATTTTTATCTCATCAATCATTTATCATGACAAGGTACTTGCTACTTGGCTCAGCAATCTATACAAGCTAGCAACAGATATTTCTAGGTTGTTGGTGGTTTCATCAAGAGTTTCAAATCAATATGCCTTCCATGGATGGTCTCTTCAACAGGAGCAATTCAATGTTATGAACACTTTCACTCAGCCAAAAGCTCTCATTACAAGGACACACTAGAGTTCCCATTCTGCTACATGTCTTCCTTTGGGACAGAGCATTGGCTACTTCCAATGGAGCAAGTAATAGATTTAGGACTTTGTCTTCTCCTGTGTTGCATTTGCGATTTAAAGTTCAAATGGCGTGTCATCCAAATGAAAGTCGTACATTACCATTGCCACCTGAATCCTGATGCATCTGATCCAAGTGATCACTTCACTTGTGATCTTTCTCAGTCCATAGAGACTCGGCCGTGGAACTCTCATTTAGATTCCATAACTTTTCTGCAATTCGGTATGAATATGATAAATATCCATAGTTGTTTGGTTGTTTCTTGGTTTTTCCTACCTTGTCAGAAGAGTATTCTAAATTTTAAACCAAGGCTTTTGTTGTTGTTGCTTGTTACACATAAATAAATGTACATTGCTTGAGCCTTCAGGCCTTTAGTGAGGTTTTAATTTGCTTTGCTTCATTAGCTTGTCAAGTAGATTAAAGCATATAGAATTGGTTACTAGAAATTTGAAAAGTATGTGCGTGTGAGACCTTTCTTTGTCTTTGTTTGTAGTTTTGGATCTGGATGCTGTACATCGTGCCACTAATTCATAGACATCAGTAACTTTTCTACTCAATAGTTAGAGTGAAACTAGGTGATTCATTGGTGGTAAGACCGTTACACTGTTTTAATTAACCAGGTAATTTTTAGTTTAATTATGAAGAACACATAGATAATACTCGAGATTAGTTTAAGTCGGTATGCAGTATGAGACTATAAATCTTGATCTACTTTATTGCTTCTTTGTAATTGTGTGACCATGGCACTGAGCTTTCAAATTGAATCATAATCGGAGCAAATCTTGCTTGGGCCCTTTCCCAAACATGACGTGGTGGCCTCAGCCAACCACAACTCAACAGCACATTAAATTTCTTTTTGCAAATAATAAAAATAAAATAATTTAAAAACTAAAACAATAATAATAAAACTCAAACTCTGCATAGTGCATACCACCTTACAGAGCATAAAAATTGAGCGCCAAAACAAACCCTTCTTCCTCTTCGCCAAAGACAAACCCTTCTTCTTCTTCTTCGTCCTTAAGAGCCAAAAGACAATCTCTTCTTCATCATTGATCATCTATAGCATGTTCCCTTTATTTTGTTCAGCATGACTATTTAACCCCGACCGTCATAACCACGTCGAGACGGCGCCACAACGAACTCGACTATTGTCACGACACTCATCCCACGGTACCCTGTTTATTTAGGTTGCATTTAACTTCAGCTTTATTTATCTTAAATGGGTGTAATATTTAGTTTAAGTTTAATGTTCAATCTCTGGATAGTGTTGTGAGAATTATTTTAGGTTTTCTTTTTGGGAAAATTTATAATCATATTTTTTGTAGGATAATGGAACACGATGAATGCCAACCGATTGAAATTGACGAACCGAAAGACATTTTTGTTGGTCAAGTTGTCCATAGCAAAGATGAAGCTTATAACTTATACTAAGCACATGCCTTCAAGATGGGGTTCAGTGTAAGAAAAGGGAAGGAGATGTATTATGATAATGAGAAAATACATACACGCTCAAAAAATTTTTACTGCTCTAGGCAAGGGTTCAAGAATAATGAAGCTCAATGTGAAGAAGTGGCTTATGAAAGGCCGGCTTCAAGAACATGTTGTGAAGCAATGGTGTGATTTAATGTGACTAAGGAAGGAGTATGGAGGATTACAAAGTTGATATTGAATCACAACCATGACTTTGTGCCACCCGAGCAAAGGTATTTGTTACGTTCTATGAGAAATGTATCAGCTGCCAAAGGAGCAGTCATAAAGTCCATGGTTGAAGCTGGGTTTGGAGCTACAAAGATATGGAGTTATTTAGGAGAAGAAGTTTGTGGATATGATAAACTTGCTATGACGCAAAAAGATACCCAGAATTTTGCTTACAGTGAAAAGGTGAAATTGATTGAAGGGGGTGATGCTCAATCGTTAGTGAATCACTTGCAAAGTAGACAAGCACAAGATCCGATGTTCTACTATACGGTGCAGCTAGACCAAGAGTCACGTTTCACGAATGTCTTTTGGAGAGATGGTAAATCCAAGGTTGATTATGATTGCTTTGGGGATGTCGTGGTTTTTGATACCACTTATCGTACTAATAAATACAACTTAATATGTGCTCCTTTCATTGGTGTAAATCACCATTGGCAAAATGTTATGTTTGGGTGTGCACTGTTAGCTAATGAAACTGCAGCTTCTTTTAATTGGTTGTTTAAAGTGTTTTTGGAGAGTATGGGAAACAAACAACCAAAAACAATCTTTACCGATCAAGATGCAGCCATGGCCAAAGCAATTGGACAGGTAATGCCAAATACTTGTCATCGATTGTGTCAATGGCATATAGCTAAAAATGCTCCTTCTAATTTGGGTGCTCTCAACCTAGACCATAAGTTTCAAAGCCTATTCCAAAAGTGCATGAAAGGTTGTGATTCAAAAGAAGAATTTGAAAGCATTTGGAAGCAGATGTTGGATGATTTCGAGCTTTGCGATCATGATTGGCTAGATACTATGTATAAAATTCGTCACAATTGGAGTAATGCCTTTACCAACGATGTATTTTCTGCTGATATCAAGTCCTCTCAAAGAAGTGAGAGTACAAACAGTGCATTGGGTGAGATTGTAAATAAAACAACCAGCCTCTCACAATTCTTACTCTCATTTGAGAAGATGGTAAAGAAGTGGCGCCAACTAGAAGTTGAGAAGGAATACAAAAACAGCACAAGTGAACCTCCTCGCATTATAAACATAAGTGAGACTTTGCGACAAGCATCCATGATATATACTCACAAAATCTTCAAATTCTTTTTGCACGAGTATCTTGAAGGAACAGGTGGAAGCATTTCTAGAGAGATTGAGCAATGTGATAATATATCCTATCATGAAGTCATATCGAATGATATGCCTCATAAGAGACATTTTGTAACACTTGATTCTTCCACTGCCATAATTAATTGCAGCTGTCACAAATTTGATTCCATGGGCATTCTCTGTGGCCATGCTTTGCGAATTTACAACATTAAAGGTATTTTGAGAATACCCACTCAATACTTCTTGAAAAGATGGTCAAAAAGTGCAAGATCCATTATTTATGAGCACATAAGTGGAGGCTTGAAAGAAGGTTCTAGCTCTAGCTCTAATTCCATGACCAAGGGTGATGATGCTAGTTTTCTTTACCGTAATGCTATTATGAAGTCATTTTATAATCTAGTTTTGGAAACTCAAGAACACAAAGAAACTCAACAAATTATGTGGAATTTACTTGATGATGGAGTTCAGCGTGTGAAACAATGTGTTCAGCAGCACAATTTGCCAATGGCAACAACAACTAATGACAACAATTATGTTCAAAGTGAGGGGAATCAACATGCTCCAATTCTAAACCCTGTTCTTGCAAAGACCAAGGGAATGTCAAATGCTCGCAAAAAAGGGCATTTTGAGAAAAGAAAACGAGCAGCCACAAATTCAAAGAAAAATAAAGGTTATTTGATCAGATTCTTTATTAAATAGTCTAATTGTATGTAGGATATATTTGAAACTGAAACATTATGTTATTTTTGTTTTTTTTTTCTATTTATAGAGAAACCAGAAAAAGGCAAGTTTTGTGCTAGTAATTCCTCTATGGATGATCCTTCTAAGGTTCCTAATTATAAAGGCAAAACTTCTAATGCTGCTTATGCTTCTTTGGATGCATCTTCACAGGTTTACAATATGTTGTAATTTTTCTTGGCTTAATATATCATGTAGTATCATATTGTTCTTAATGTTGTAGGAGGTTTACTATTGCAGGAAGAGCACCCCTCAAACATTATGTTGCAAGAAGTTACTGATGCAAGTCAAATTCTCAATGCAAGTCAATATGCAAGTGCAACTCAAATTCTCAATGCAAGTCAAATTAGAAGTGTGAGCCAAAATTTGAATTTAAGCCAAGCTGACAGGGGAAGCCAACCATATAGAAAGAATCCAAATGACACATTCCACCTATGTTGAATACTAGAGTACATTAGCACTTCACTACATTTGGGGTTGAACAAGACTTTTTTTGAATCTCATATCTTCTACTCACAGTGGATATCTTTATTTAGTATATGTTTTGCTGATATATGTTATACCTTTTTTGAATTTATGTTTTTTGGTATATGACATTTTAGTCAAAATGTAACTATGTGCATGTGATGCATTATTAGACAATGAACAAGCAGTATTTGGTTATGCACTTTATTGATTCATGACAGCAAGCATTTCGTTATTGAAAGCATTGGAGTTTTGTATAGTTTGGCAATATGCTTTGGTAGTGCGTAATTTTGCTTCTGCTGCTACTACAATAATATTGTGCAGCAGGTAGCTTGGTTGTTCTTTACATCTTATATTGTATTTGCACTTTGTATCAAAGGCTGGTTTCACTAGAAGTATATCTTATACTTCCTATTTATTTTGAAATAAAATTTCTTCTTTGCTTATTAAAAAAAAAGACACCTAGCAATCATTAAAAGGGACATGCTATAAAATATCAAGATATTGCAACAAGAGTAATATTTTTGTTTATAAGTGACTATACATGATAATGAGATGGAGAAATTGTAGCTGTGACTATTGTTACAACACCATTAAAAGGGATATTCTAATTTCACCAAAAAAAAGGATATTCTAAAATTCACATGCCCAGTTCATTTTCTGTCTTATAATCCTTGTCATTAGAGTTCATGGCATATTCCTTGTCATTAGAGCTCATGACATCAATCTTTCAGAAACAAGATTTATGACTGCAAGCATTCTATAATTCCATGGGCACCCAATAAGATAAGAAGTAAAATTTGATTAACAGAGAAATAGAAGGCTTCAACACAATACATTGAAATTCCAAATTGAAACTTTTTATATCATAATGGGCAATAAAAACCCTTTTTACAACCATTGAATTAGTTTCATTATTTAAATGATCAATATTTGGAAGGATTGCTGCTATCATTCTATTCTAAAGATTCTAATAAATTTATTAAAAAAAAGAATACACAAAGTTAAAAATAGGGGAACGAAAAATTTATTAAAAAAATTGAAACAATCAATTGCAGCTTCCATGGTGCCATTGGAGAACAATCATTTGCAGCGAAAATTGTCATCTTCAAATTGTAGCTTGTATGATATGATTGCATCTGGAGTATTCAGACTCATTTATGGCTACGGGAAGTTGCTCAAATGCTATAGCCAACTTCAACTTGACTATGGTGGTTTGTGGAGTCTTCAATAGTTGTCCTTGGTTGTGGCTGCGGTGACCGAACCTACTCGACAATGATGGCTGGGTTGGTCTTCAATGAAAGAGGGGTGGTGTTTGCTCAGAGAATGAGGAAGGAAGGAAGAAGGGCATATCAGCTCATGTGTTTTCTCGAAAATATTGGAGTAGTTTATAAATTATTATTATTTCTTGCAAAAAAGAAATTTAATATGCTGTTGAGTTGTGGTTGGCTGGGGCCACCACGTCATGTTTGGGAAAGGGCCCAAGCAAGATTTGCTCTCATAATCGCTCCAAAGCACCTTCCCTTGACTCATATAAGTCAAGAGGTAGTTTAGCTTTTGGCTTAAGCTAAATGTTAAACCCCATTGTAGTGTCAAGATAAAAACTGAATTACTTTATCTCATATTTTCTGTTGTTTCTTGATTAAATTTTATGTTTGCAGCATGAGTAAAAGTATGTGTTATATAATGTGGTTTCGGAATAAATTTGCGTAAGTAATAAAACTTGTGTGCAATTTTTTTAAAGCAATTTTTTTCCTTTTTTCCCATTTTAAAGAAAGGGGGAGAGCATAGGTATCAGGGTATGCTCACACTCAATATTAATTATGTAACTCTACCAATGTAACAACCATTTGTACTACAAAGAGCGTCGAACTTTTTTTATTTACCACTTCAAATTGGTATCCTTAGAGTGTGTTTGGGAAAACTAACTTATAGCTATGAGTTTGTAACTGATATCTGTGAACCTAGCTGAAAGATGTAGGATTGTAACTGAAAGCTGTTGAATCAAAGGTTTTGATGAAGACAAATGAACAAGCTCGGTTTGATGACGACAAATATATCATGTGCTCGGTTCTTGGCCAAGGTTTGATGAAGCCAACTGAAATAGCTATGAAGTATCCTGGAAATCAAATCAAGCTTGGTATGTTGATCTGCTCGGTATGAAGTCGGAGAAAATCAGTTTCAGCTCAGGCGTACTCGGAAGTGATCAATTCGAGTTATTGCTCAAAGCTGACTCAGTTAGCCGACGTCAAGCTCGGCAACACTGATTGCTCAAAACAGACTCAGTTAGCCGACGTCAAACTCGGCAACACTGATCGCTCAAAACAGACTCAGTTAGCAGACGTCAAGCTCGACAACATTGGTCGCTCAAAGAAGACTCGGTCAGCTGAGAAGATTAATCACTCAATACCCCAAGCTCGGTGAAGTTGTCAAGCTCGAACTTTAGTCAAGCTCGGCAACACTGCTCACCAAGAAGAATAATCATTCAAGTCCTCAAGCTCGGTGACGATGTCAAGCTCGGTGAAGTTGTCAAGCTCGAACTAGTTGTCAAGCTCGGCATACATCAGATCAGATCAACTCATATCAAATCTTTCACTCAAGTCCTCAAGATCGGAGAGATGTCAAGCTCGAACTCGTTAAGCTCAACATCACTATTTATCTTCTCCATCCTTCAGCAGTACGCCGCATGCACCACTTCGTCTCTGTACTGACATTATAGTACTGTGCATGGCTGTCATTTTTGTCCTTATCTCAACAGCACCCATCTGTAACCATCCTTAATATAATTCAAATTAGCAATGCAACAGAGACAAATTCAGAACGTTACAAAGAAGTGGAAATGGCTGGGCAAAGGACAAACATATCTCTGAACAGTGCAGAAATTGTCTAGTATATCCGTTGCAAAGGACATACGTGTTCAAGATATTTTTCCACTCTCTCTCCTACCTCATGCGTGCTGGCATCACTATAAAAGGCAAGGGTTTTCTTCTTCAGAGAACAACAAGTGACAACAAGATAGAGAAACAAAATACAAGAGCAAAATTTTCATTATCTGAAAAACACAAGAGCAAAACTCAAAAAAGAGAACGATAAGAGTTAGAAAGTAAAACTGTTATATTCAAGACCCAATCCTCAAATCGTTCTCTACATACAAAAATCCTTTCTCAAACACATAACCGAATACTCATTTGTTTCATCAAACTATCAAAATCATACACACTTGAGTTTCGAGTTGGAGCCATCTCATTCATTCAATCTGTTTTTCAAGTCTTGAGGTGTTCTCAAGCAAGTGAAAGTCTTGGAAGGTTTCCAAGCCATCTAAGAGGTTCTTAGGTGTTGGTGAAGTCTTAGGAGGTTCCTGAGCAGAAATCCAAAGAGGTTCTTTGGTGAAAATCCTTGAAGGTTTCAAGGTGTCTTGAAGGTTTCAAGACTTGTCAAATTAGGTGGAAGCCAAGAGTTTGGTGGGTTAATTGATCCCTTGTAATTTCTATCAATTTTAATATTATTAAAGGCTCTCTGAGGTTCAGGGGGGACTGGACGTAGCTCACCGTGGTTGTGAGTGAACCAGTATAAAACCTCGGTGTTTCATTTTCTCTTTACAGCTTTCAGTTTTTATTCTGAGCATCTAGTCGGCTTTGTTTAACTCGTATTTTAAGCTCGGATAGTGCTAGCAAATTTCCGCTGCAAACCTAATATTTGAGTGGCGCAGCTCGGATAATCGGTGATCGGTCTAGATAACCGATTATCAGATACTGCTCGGCCAAAAGTCAGTCTTTCATTTTAAAACTACTAGCATTATCCGACCAATTTCAATCACATCGTGAAAAATTGGTATTATTGCTTCCAACTACTATTCATCCCCCCTCTAGTAGATTGTTAGGCCGCTTGCTGGGCACGAGTATTTAAATTATAAAGGGCACGAGTATTTGTGAATTTTAAAATTTTATTATATAATTATATATTTTTTAATAATCATTATATATAAAAAAAATATTGTAAGACGAATAATAATATACATATAATAAGTTTCTATCATTATAATTCCATTTTTAAAATTTATTATGAAATCTATTACTATTATAAAAAAAAAAAAAAAAACCCTCATTTTTTAACTAAAATAACTAACAAAATATACATAAATTGGCTTTTCCAATTTTATCCTCAACAATTACACAAATTTATAATTTGTAAAATTGAAACAAATTTGATAAAGGGTAAAACAGTAATTTTTTAAATATAAAAAAGCAATTAAAAAAGGAGCAGTTAATAAAAAAAACCGTACAACTTACACAAATTTACAGTAACTTAAAAAAAAACCACCATGTTCCTGAACAATGCCAATTTTGAAAAAATGGTTTGTGTACAGTACAATTGCCATGTAATATAGTTATATAAAGCCTACTTTTTGACTCTTTTAATTTTTAAACAAAATTGAAACCATATTCTTTTTTTTTTGTCGAAATCTAGTGGTGTAAGGGCTTCACATTTTTTGTGGTTCAACTAATCCACATCGGATTCGCAAACTGTGCGAGTCTTTGACTCAACGGTATGGATCCTCCCCAGGAATTGTTGCCTCACTTGGCTCGAGCCTTTAACCCTGAAGTCCCTAAGCACCAAGCTAGTTTCCACTAGGGCAATCCACTTGGGTAAATTGAAACCAAATTCTTCTGAAGAAAAAAACGACTTGGAATTTTGAAGAAAAAAAAATCATATTATTCTCCTATTGATGATTCATGATGATTACTATTTTTTTGTTAATAGTTCATGATTAGTATTTTCACGTGTTAAGAGAAAAGAGAAAAGATATTTGTTCATTCCATCTCACATCCAATTTCTAAAAATTGCATAACTAAAACTATTTTTTTTTTTTTTTGTGTAGGAATAATGATAACTCTTTGATAGTGTTTTTTATTTCTTTTTATGCAGGTTTACACATTGTTTTAGTAAAATGGATGAAGAAGGAACTCAAGTTAATGAAAAAAGAAACAATGCCACGTTTTATTTCTTTCATTTTTTAAAAAAATTATTGTAATTAAAAAAAATGTTTTTTTAGCTAAATGATGGTTGTGGTGGTTGACAACTTGACATAAATTAACCTTTTTCATAAAAATGATTAATGAAAAAACCTGGCCAATTTTTTGTATGTGAAAAGTTACAAAATTCAATTTTTTGTATGATAAACAAGTTACAAAATAGTTTCATATAAGTGCCGAAGTTTACCAATGAATTATGTAATTATTTTTGCGTCATCAAATCCAAAATGTATATTTACAATATTTTATGACAAACAATTTTTTATCACAAAAACACAACAATAGTTTAATAGTTTTGTATAAGTGCTGAAGTTTACCAATGAATTATGTTATCATTTGTGCATCATCAAATCCAAAATGTATATTTACATTATTTTATGACAAACAATTTTTTATCACAAAAACATAACAATAAGACGTGCATGTCAAAACGCTAGTATTAATAAAAAAAATTATTTATGTTCTCAAACTAATAAAAACATATCAATATATATAATATTTATTAGTAAAATATAATTATATATGTATGTAACCGCGGAATGAGTATTATAATACCCATGTCCATCCAATAGGATGGATACCCTAATCTCATTTGATAAACCCACTCCATAAAGCGCGAGGCTCTTTTTTTTTTTTTTTTGGTTTAACCTCAGCTCTTAAAGCCGAGGATAAGAAGTTAAAAAATTGAGGAAAAAAAAAGTATTAAAAACATAAATTTACTAAGTTTCAAATCTTAAATGTTTAAGTTTTCAATGCAAAATTGCTTTATACAGCCTCTTATCCTTAGCCTTGGTTAAGAAAATCCTTTTTTTTTTTAATGGTTGAATTACTACTATCTTTTCATTCCCTGATCCTCATAATATGCAAATTAGGGTTGGCAATGGGTCCGGGTGGGTCCGGCTACCCGGACCCAGACCCGTGCGGGTGTTTTAAGACCCAGACCCACCCGGACCCGCCCGGGTACCCGCTGAATAGCGGGTAGACGGGTCCGCGGGTACCCAGATGGATTTCACGGGTACTCGCTATCCTTAAAAAAAAAAAAAAAAAAAAACTAATTTTTAACTAAAATTTTCTAAGGTTTTTGTCAAAAAAATACATCCTGAAATTTCATAACATGAAAAGAAACAAACTAACTTCATCAAATGAAACAAACTAAAATCACATGTTCACAACATCAATAACATCAAATGAATTACCAACTAAAGTCAAAAGTTCACAACATCAATAACATCAAATATTCAATAATAATAATAACACGTTCAAAAAGTGCACACACTACCAAACTATAATAAAATATCAGAATAAACAATAATCGTCTAGCAATCAAAATTCAAGATATTAGACATGTAATTATCTTCTCTATGTCCCACTTTCAATTTCTACAATGAATGGTTTGCAAGAAGAAGATATCCTTCTCTGGGCTGTTCACCTTGCCTCACAAGGTGGCACAACTGGTAATATGCACGATCAGTACTTCTTAATTTCTCAAGCACCCTCATCAACCGCTTTGACATTTCATTATCATGCTCCCTGAGTGTAGCCTGTTAGAAGAAACAAAACATACACACAGCACCGGATGGATTTTAAATTCTGTTCAACTACACAAATAAAGGAGAGGATACATCACAAACATCCCTATTCTGCTACATTTTGTTTTAGTTCATACACTATAACATTTTGATACTAAGGATTGACCATAGAATAAGTTATTCAATTGGTTAGGATCCGTCAACACTGATGTAAATAAGAGACAATATTATGAATGAACTTGGTATAGGGTGAATTTCAGACAAAATTCATCATTGAATTAAATGTTTTATCTTAAAGTAGAATTTCATATTAATTAGAACTATCTTATACTTGATATATCTTAAAGATAACATATAATAGACTTGTCAATTTAAATATAAAAAATAAAAAGACAGCATAAAATTGGCAGCCAAGATCAATGTGAATATTTTTAACAATTCAATATTTGTACACAAACACACACATACAGAAAGAGAATGAACACATATAATGAGTTATTCTACTTCTAATCAAGAACCAAAAGCAACCAAGGCAAATTTGAAATACAGGAGATAATATAGGAAGAAAAAAACAATTAAGCTTCTAAAAGAGCCCTCTAAATAAACACTTCTTATATCTAGCCCTCTCTCTTTCTCTGCCATGAAAAAACCGACTATGAACCCACTTTCGTACAACAGAAATATACAATACCTTTGATAATTCTGCTGCAAAGTCAGCTCCAAGTAAATTCTTAGCGATATCAGGTGAAATCACCCTACCAAAGCATATGATGAACCTGAAGCCATCATCATATGTATAAAGGCCCCTAGAATCCAAGCTCTCCCCAGTCAAAGGTATCCTTCTCTCAATACTTTTCAAGTCATCGGCCTGTATAGATGCCTGGAAACCACACTAGCAGAAATAATTCAAGGATCTGAAAATTTAACCATTTCATTTGTAACTTTTCAACGGCAGTAATGTGTATACCTTCAAGAGATATTCATCAACTCGAATCAAGCTAGGATAGTGGAAGGACGGAGTGACCGGTGACGGACTCACGGACGGCGGACGGCGTGGAGAAGCGGGGCCAGCGGCGGGGAGAGAGAAATTTTGGGGGAGGGAGAAAGGAGGGAGCGCCGCAGTGAAGAAATGAGGGAGTAAAATTAGGGCTTCAGCTTCCACACTTAGTATATATATACATATACGGGTCCGGGTATCCGCGGGTCCGGATACTCCAATACCCGGACCCGGACCCGTTCTTTCTTACTACCCGTTTTTACCCGTTTTTTGTTGCCCGCGGACCCATTTTTGGATCCGGACCCGGACCCGTTGCGGGTATTACCCGCGGGTACCCGCGGATCCAGGTCTAATTGCCATCCCTAGGCTGAGGGAGAGTCAGAGAATGATCATGGCTTCAAAGATGAAACCTACTTCATCAATCCCTCTCTTGTTATCTGTCATTTTTTTATAAAGTTTTTATTTGTTTTTTTAGGTTTTCAACAGTGTAATAAATATTATTTTTCATATTTGTTCCTATTTAATTTGTATTGATTTATGTTAGTAATAGAAAAAAATTAATAACTATAAAAAAAAAGAAAGGGTATAATGTAAAAAAATATAATTAAGGCATTGAAATTTTAAGTAATGATTAGATTTTTTTAAAAAATTGTTTTCTTTGAAAATAACATATAAATAAGAACGAATGTAGTATTTGGTTTACTCATTACTTGTTAGCATTATGCGTCGGCGCCTGAGGCTGCGATGATGGTGGAACCATATATATCAACTTACAAATCAACTTATATCATAATAAAGTGACATATATTACTTACTAATCAATTAATAATAAATAAGTGACACATGTCAAAATCTTTATGATATAGGTTGATTTGTAAGTTAATTTTGTATGTCTATAAATATTTTTGTTTACAATAATGTTTTAACATCCAATTTATAAGAATGTGCAATTAATATTGCATCATTATTTTGCTTTAAATATAAATTTTAGTCTTTTCATATTTCTCTTTAGCTTATGTATTAGGTGCATCGATTAATTAAATCTTAAAATGTGAAATTTTCATGAAAAATTAATACATTTAATGAATTAAAAATAATTATTTAATTTTTTAATATAATTTTACTATTTATATTCTCTTATTTTATGCATGAGATAAGATGCATAAGATAAAAAAAACCGTTTTCATAATGGCAATGGAGACTTTCTAGGATCGTAAAATTCACATAATGTGTAAATATTAAATCATCATTTAGCTTTTACTAAAATTTAAAGTTATTTTAACCATGTTAATAAAATTTCTAATATAATTTTACTATTTCAAAAAATTGTAAGTAACTTTGCGAAGTTAGACTTTTAATTTGGTTACAAAATTTAAAATTTCTTATTTAAAAGAAGAAAAAATAGTAGATATTGTGACTTTTGTTCTTATTTAAACTTTTTTTTTTAGTTTCATGTGGTTAAGCTTTGATTATAAAAATTGTTTTAAATTGTAAATACTGGTTGGCTAGTTAAAGATAGAATTAACAGTAAAAAAAAAAAAGTATTTTGTGGTGGATTTAAGATGTCTTTTGCTGCGGTTTTATAACATACATGAAATAGCGTATCGAAAATCGAATTTTGCAACAGTTTTTGCATTTTCTCCATCCACTTTTTTTTTAAAGAAAAAAATGAAAAAATTAATATTTTAGTAGTATTTTATAACAAGTAATTAGTGAATTTTTCTCGGGATGAGGACAAGGTATTTTATAACAGAAACTATTTTTTTAAGGGAAATTGTACTCAGTATCCTCACGCTTATTACAATAACTAGTTTTTACCCCGTGCATTGCACGGGTCTGTACCATTTTGTTTTTTTTTTTTTAAATATTGGAACTTTGTTAATAGTTAAGTATTAATGATTGAGTATTAAATTTGTTGTATTTAATAAGTTATGTTCTAGTTTTAGGCCCATGCACTGCACATGACATTTGTTTGCTTGTTGTTAGCTAATTATTATTGGATAAATAATAATTATAAATCATTTTTGGTTTTCGAATTTTATTATAATCAATTATTATTATTATTATTATTATTATTATTATTATCATTATTATTATTATTATTATTCCCTTTGCTTTAAAAAAATTCAATTTAAAGGTTTTCTTAATAACTACTAATTCAAAATGGTTACTATAATAAAATAAATGATCACAAATTCATGAACAATTTGATTAATCAGCCCAAAATAAATAAATATTATTTGCTTACTATAAAAATCTCATTATCATGATAAATGGACATTAAATCTTAGGTTAAGATATATCACACATGTATGTCTTAGTTTTCGCAAACTAAACAGATAACTTTTTTTTCATCAAATAGGTCTTGCGCAGAGCATATAAATTGACGAAACAAACTGCCTTTTGTTTCTAATTGAAAACTAACACTCTGAAAAGTCATTTGTTTCTAAGTGTTTTTTTAGCATAAATAATTAATTCCTAGATATATAAGTGACTTTTTAGAAAATGATACAACATTAATTATATATACATATTTAATAATTTTACCCTCACTTTATTAAGAAGAGAGGTAATAATTGAAAAAATATAATAAATATAATTATAAGGGAGAAAAATGACAAATTAAGTAAACACCATATAAAGTTAATCCAAAATGATACATTAATTACATTTTTTTAATGGGAACGTTATACCTAAAATGACATTTCAAGTAAAATGAATTGAAAGAAATAACTTAAATGTGATATATATATAATATAGCACATAAAAAATGTTGAAAACAATTGCGAACAAAACTTTGTCAAACAACTATTAAAAATATAATAACTATTGCCTGAAAAAATATATATCTGTTTAGTTACTGAGGCATACACAGTTACTAAAACCGTGAGGATTTAACATTGAGAAGTAAGTAGTACTTAAAAGTACAGTAGTCTTGAAAAAATTAAGGTTATACGTGAGAAGATCACTTGGGAATCATTCCAGATATACTTAAATCCTGTCACTGTTATAAAAATCTAAGAGAAATTTCCCCCTAACTTCTCCTATCGCATCATCCAACAATGCTTTGATGTTTATATCACCCAAAGCGTTTGTAGTTATGTCAAAATTAACCAACATAAGTTGAGAAAAAATCTTTCAACTTGAGTCACATTTTGTACAGATATTTGTTTATACATTACAAAAGAGAGCAAGTATGATGAATATGGTAACAATGAGGACACCAGCCACCACTTGCCTCATAACCACTCCTAAACAAATGCAATCATCATCTCATAGCATAGCAAATAACTTATAATCAAAATATAAGCAATTTGAATTTAAACATAACTATTAATAATTATACAACAAAAAATTTGAATTTAAACATAACCACATGCCTCAAGCAACTTGGAACTAAATTTAGGCCATTTTCTCTTGAACCATTTACATGACCAACATGAAATTTATCTGATCTTTAAACAAATCTCATTTGAAAATAAAAAATTTGAAACCTTGAACAAAGGTAAGAGAAAAACAAACAGGGAGGGTAACTGATAAAGAATGTAACAATGGAATGGAAGAACAAAATCATTAGTAACCAAACGGCACATCATTCTTTGCATAAATAAATTGCACTCCTATCATGACTTTATTTAAAAAAATAAAAATTGGACAGTGCAATAAACAATCGTGGAATATGTTTTAGATAGAAAGTCACATTAAAGTATGATCAGGATGCTTAGAATGAAATTTGCAGATTTGCAAAAGTAAGAGTGAGAATCTCACTGTGTCAATTGAAGATAATCCATGATCCATATTAAGTGAAAATAGTGTCTAAAAACTAACTGAAATGGAATGTATAATATATAAAAAAACAGTGAAAAAATATAGCACAGTTGCCACGTAAAATAATAAAAAAAAGAAAAGAGATAGACAAAAAATCATGGTAAAAACATCTAATATTTTAATGCATGCACATCGAAATCTGCAACATTAAAGTTTGTTGGACAATTTGAAAACCTTGGCTGTAATCAATTACCCTTTGATACCGTGTGTGCCGCGAGCCTCATAACTAACAGCAATCAATCCCCACCTTCATAGATTGACTGCAAACAAAAATAAACAAAATAATGTAATGGAAATCATTATAAAATAATGAAAAATAAAATGAAGAGGGAAGAGAATAGTACAGAGAGTCATGGTGGAACCAAATCCTAAGAGTGGAAAGAAAAATGAAAGAAAGGAATGGAATCTGTAACTCCGTTTCTCCACTTCTCTTCTCCAACGGCATGGGTGCTCTTCTCTACTTTCTTTCTCCTTTACTCTCAAAATTTGCTTCCATCCAGAAATTTGAGAAGTTCTCTCTGGTACACATAAAAAATAAATAACCACTTGTAAATGTAACTTGTTGTAACTGGCATTGTAATTTGGTACTGTAAAATTGATTTTTAAATTTTAAAATTGAAATTGAAGAGAGATAAGAGAGATAATAACCACATAAGCAGCAAGAAATTTATAAGAAAATTCAACATAATAACCACTTCAAAAAAAAACTGTACAATTCAATTCAATTCAACAACGCGAAATTCAAAGTTCGATTCAGCCAATTCAAGGATTGACATTCTAATTTTTGAAAACATAGAGTTGCATAAGAAACAGGTAACAATAAAAATTAAATTAAAAAAAAGAACAGAGTCAGATCAAACAGAATTACTAACAGACTCAACTGCATTCACTCTATATCACAAAACTAAACAATGCAAAAAATGGAGCTATTCGGAAAAGCATATGAAACAACCAATGCGAAGAAACAGAGAACAAAAACAAAGCGCATGAAGTGAGAATAATGCTAACGCTATGAGAGAAATGGAACAAAAGATAACCGAATTGAAATTGCGAGAATAAGTGTAAGAGCGCGAAATCATAATAATGAGAGAGAGTTATTTCACCGCAAGCAGATCAAGCATTTGAATCTGAATTTCGCTACGAAGAAGAGAGCGACATCATCATCATCACGTGCTAACAGTAGGGAGAGAAGAGAGAGTGTGATGGAAACAAATAAAAATGAAAGAAAAACACTTATGTGCAATTCCCTTGGTTTGTACAGGTTTGTCATAAGGAAGTTGAGAATTTTGGTTGAGGAAGTTAATGGTTTTTTATTTTTAATTTCAATTATTAAATTATTAATTATTAAATCTGAATAATTGTGAGAATGACATGTGGCAGCATAGATTTTCAGCATTTGATAACTTTTAATGTGGAGGCTCCATTTTGAAATGAGAGAATATGGAGCCTCCATTGGGGAGGCTTTTTATACTAAAGGGGAAGATTTAGATGATGAGGGGTATGAAGGTAATTATATTTTTATTTTATTTTCTATATAATTTTCTTCTTTTAATCTTGACTGTTAATTTATTTTATTACTATTAGATCTAATGGTTATAAAAAGAAGAGGATTAAATTTTTACTGCAGTAACATAACATGGACCATGAGTAAAAAAACTCAAACTCCCCATCATAGAATCACCCCTGAATGTATTACATTGTATGAGTGAATATGTGTATATGTGTAAACAGTAATAATTAACTCTTGTGAGAAAGCATGTGTTACTTATTATTTACCCCATCTGCCTCTTTCTTAATATCTGCTGCTGTTCTTTTCAACAATTTAGAAGCTTTTTCATCCCAAACAACAATATCAGCCGTGTCGGTGCTGTCTTTTATCTCTAGGCTTAGTCCATACCTGTGAGTCATCCAGTGTTGATGAGTAGTTAGATTCATAGAAAATTCCATTTCCTGAGATATAAGAAGACATTCAGTATTCAATTATAAACGACCTTGGAACAGCAGTAATTGGTGTTGATGTTGTGTAAGATGAAATTTCCTCGTTTCACTGAATATTGGTGAACTTTCGAACAGAGGTCTGATTGTATTGTAGTGGTGCACCTTTGTCGTATAAGATGGAATTTCCTGGTTTCACTGAATATTGGAATTTCTTGGTTTCATTGAATATTGCTCAACTTTCGAACACTGGACTGATTGTATTGTAATGTCCTGTTCTTTTTGTCTTGTTTCAAAGAACAGAGGTGTACTTGCCAAAAGTTAAGATTTTCTACTTCATATAACAGGTGCGTGTACTTGGCAAAAGTAAAGATTTTCTACTTCATATAACAGATGCACCTCTTGGTTTTAATTCTGAAAAGGTGCATCTATCCATGTGAAGTAAACAGCTGCGTAATCAAAAGATCCTTTTTAGGATAAAATAAACAGTTGTAATAAAAGGGTGCATCGTTTCACTTCAATTCATAAGATGCAACTTTTCAGATTTTTTTTTTTTTAAATTTTGAAAGTGAGGACACGTGGCATGCCTAATAAAGCACTATTCTCTCAACTTTCACTCTGAGGGCTCCATTCCATGAGGAGCTCTCTGGTGTCAGGATTTGGACTCACAAATATATATTAGAGTTTGATATAAACATCCTTTTTAATTTTAAAAATACACTAAAAGCTTTATATTTTTTTCCTTATTTTATTTATAAGTCACCGTTAACGAAAAAACACTCAGATTAATGTGAGTAGTTAATTCCTTATTTTTTTTTCAAACATTTTATCAATTTTATGTTTTTACCCATGTTATTTGCATTACTTTTTTTTAATGGGAAATTGATAATAACAAACTTAGTTAATTAAACACTCATTTAATAAGGGTAGTTTAGGAAAAAATAATTAAATATTTCCTAATAAAAATATAAAGTGATCTACATATATGAGCGGAAAGAGCAATTTAAAGAGCAATTTAAGTCACGTTTACATTAATTTTGTAATATATATGTACTAATAGTGTAAAAGTTTTTTACATCGTCAATATATTACTTATTATTTACAAGTTAATATAATAATGGACTCCTAGATAAAATTAAGGGGATTACTTCGATACCCTCTGTAAATAAAGGTTTGTTGTACCTTTTATAGTTTTTTTTAAAAGTCCCTTTATAGTTAATCCAATCAAATAGTGACATATGTGCTTACTTATTATCACATAAATGCTACATTAAATAGACATAATCACAAATTATTAATTTTGCAATTAGCTCCTAAAATATTTTTGCAAAATCAACATTCCCAAAACTTAAAATTTTCATGATCTTTTTTTTTCATCCTTCGAAAGTAATCTATGAATTTAGGAGCACCACGTCTAGTGCAATTTAAACTCAACGAGAAAGCTTTCCAGTTTCCACTTGACAAGGGATTATTACTCTCGAATTTGGATTTCAAGCGGCCTATTAACATAGCGGACAAGCGAATAATAATAGTTTATTATCATTTAAGCTAAGTTTGGTTATTTGTTACACTTTTTTTTCTCTGTTTGGGGAGATACACAGACATCACCCCACTGTAACCAT
This sequence comes from Crotalaria pallida, assembly GCA_037953625.1. Lineage (NCBI taxonomy): Eukaryota > Viridiplantae > Streptophyta > Magnoliopsida > Fabales > Fabaceae > Crotalaria > Crotalaria pallida. The sequence goes on from CM075655.1 coordinate 99,344,257, forward strand.
TAGATTAGCAGCAACCATTAGATTAGAATGACCAATCACATATTCTTTCTCACAATTTCTACAAAACATTCTTTGGTACATGTTCACTTTGAAAAAATTATAAGAACATCAAGAACCATATTACTTAAAAAAGAATCAAAGATATGAAATGTGGAAGATGTTTGGAAAAAAAGAATCACATAAAATACTCCATAATCTTAATTGTAAAATTTTAATATGTGATTTTGCTTATTTAATGTGATAAGTAATCACACATGTAATTATTTTATTGGATTAGTTGTAGAGGGTACACAACCTTTATTTATAAAGGGTATCGAAGTAATCCCCTAAAATTAATGTATGTGAATGATGAATGATACATCGCATATATATTAAATTATTTTTTTTTAATTAATTGAGACTAATAGGCACTATCCATATACAATTTGCTTATGCTACTTTAAAAGAATACGCATTATCTTCATATTCTTTTGAATCTTTTCATGAAGAAGAGTGATTGGCAATAATTTAAGCATGTGCTGAAAGACTCAACTTCACAATGAGTTAGTGGGCTTTCCTTTCTTTTACTGGATGATTTTCGTTCATGGGTAGAGATTGTCGTCAAAGATTTGTGTTCACTTTTTAAATTAAATATGATTTGTTGTGGATATACTACTAGCAGTATATATTCATGTTAGCATGAGTGGTCAAAAGAAATGGATGATAACAATTGGAACATTTCGTCAAAAAAACACCAACTAAACAAAACCATAAAAACCACCTTATGAATGGTGATTATTGTATTTTAGACAATATTTTGAAAACTTTCAGTTTTAGAAATGCGGATTTTTATTATAGAGTTTTCTGATTTAGACTCTAAAGCACGAATTAAGAAAACTTTAAAAGACATTATTTTATGTAATCAAATTTTAAATGATTGTACAATATATAATCTTTTAAGAGTTTAATATGTGTGCACTTTTTACACTGTCGGTATATCATCCACAGTTCATTTGCATTACCTTTATTTAGGAGTCAAAAACTATAAACTCTTGGACGGTGGATGATGTGCTGATAGTGTAAAGACACTGTACAAACTATTTTCTCATCTTTTAATGAATCAATAATTATTTGACAAATCATTTAATTTGAATCATTTAGAACTGAAATGAGAATGACTTAAAAGTGATATGGTAGTGATATGAACTCATTAACTGACTTGATAAGTAACCATTGATTTATTAAGAAATTGTAGTGCAATCATCCAAAATTTAATTTTACGGTAGAAGTATTTAACTTTAAATTGCAAGTATTTGTGTAAAAAAAACTTAAAATATTATATATATATATATATATATATATATATATATATATATATATATATATATATAGGTTTTAGACAAACCGATTTCCTATGCAAATTAACTCTTTGAAAAATCCTTCACATGTGCTTAGGGCACACATTATAGATACTTTTTTTTTAAAAAAATTTGTGGGTTCTAATTGGGAGATTTTCTATCTTTCTTTTTTCACTTGGTGGTGGGTTAGAGATAAAGATTTGCCAACAATTATCTTTTGTTTATCCTCCAAGTGGACAAGAGAAAATGATAGGTTTGCATCAAATATTTGAATAGTGAAATCAATTTAAGTTCTATAGAGAAAATGGCGATATATTTATTCAAAATCTTGACCAATTTTAAATTTATTAGATAAATATTGTTATTCTATGAAAGCTACAATGTTTACAGATTGACTGATATATAAATACTGAAATTAAACAAGATAATTTTGTCCAAGACGGTCCGATTACTAATTTGATCTGGGCTTCCTCAGTGGATAAGCCATGATATATAATGTCGTATTAAGCATCTCTTATGCAGGAGGAGTATGTCTATATGCATGGTCGACTACTTAATTACTACACACACAAAAAAAATGATGGTCAACTTCCCGGTAAAAATTACTCCTCTTTTATTATATACTATTACTTCTAAATTTATGTGAATTCAAATGATTCTTATACTTGTGTACATATATTATATGAACATTATTGTGTCTAGTATGAGCCCTAACACCAAGCGATGAATAGTAAACGTCTTCTCTACTTAATTAGATTTCTTCTCAAGTCTCGATAGAATGGACATCTTCTTGTTGCTTATTAAACATGAGTACGGAGCCGAGTACGAAGCCGAGCTTAGGATCAAGTACAGAGCAGCCGAGTACGGAGCCGAGCCGAGCTCGAGATCAAGTACAGAGCAACCGAGTACGAAGCCGAGCAGTCAACGTATAAGCTCAAGATCAGAGCCGAGCTCAATATCAGAGAAGTTCGGAATCAGATCAGATCCGAGCTCAGTATCAAAGAAGCTCGGGATCAAAGGCAATAGCAGTTACTTGATTTGGTCGATCACTGACTTGCTGAGCTGAGCAAATTATTGTATTACTATTGTGAATTAACTGGTTAATTGATGGTAATCGATTAACCAGCTGGATTAGTTAATTTCTAGTTAGTTAGTTGTTAGCAAGGTAGTTAGTTAGAAGTTGCTAGAAGCTGGTAGTTCCAGCCGTGTATATAAGTTTGATTTTTGCCATGTAGCTAATAATATAACAAACTTTCCTTTATTAAATTGTCTTGAATCTTCTCTCTCTATTAGATTCTCTCATTCAATTCTGATCACACTTTTCTTGTGTTAATCAATTGTTCTTCAGGTTCAACAGCTGTTGAATCATTTCTCATTTGGTTTATCATTTCTAATAATATTGCTTGTGATAATTACTGCTAGATGCAATCCACGTGGAAGGTATGACTGAAACCTAACGAAGAGAACGACTATCCATCGTTGAAGTCGTGCAACCAATTACTCATTTTAATTCATGGAAGGAAAGAGTAAAAATAAAGGGGAAGAAAAACTACCATGACAAGCTTCAGCAATCAGCAATAACAACAAATCACTATCGCTACTAGGCTTGTGCATTACTCCAACCCAAATATCAAGGGGAATATAAATTAAGCAAAACAAAATTAAATACTGCAGTGTTATTATAATATCATTTTTTCATTATTTTTATAAATGAAAAAAATTATAATTAAAGGAATTACTGCTTCTTATCTCACCCGTTTATGGTAGTTAATACTTAAAAACTTCGAAGCAGGAAGTGTTTTTTTCCCCAAGTTTTTTACTATTCTTATTCTATATATCAGGTTTTATCCAATCATACAAGTCAAATGTGCCCTTATTCTTCTTTGACCAATTTAAGAAATTTGGTGCCTTGGTGGGCTTAAATTTTGAACAAAATTCATATAATCATGTGACACGTTGCTCAATTAGATCAATTGTGAGTGTTCTTTATAATATGATAAATTGTCATATAAACTAACATTTAACTTATTACTTTGCCTATTGTAGTCTTATAAATGATAGTTATTTTCAAAATTATTGGTGTAAAATAGTTTTAAATATATTTTGTGTAGGAAGGTGTTATTAACACCCGTTTCATTATTACCTGCACCCGGTTTTTATAATTTTTTGCACTTACTTGTCAATATTACCCTTATATTAATACTCACACCTATATATCTAATACTCACACCCTAAACATATTTTTAACACCCATAATCCTAAAAATCTAATACTTAACCACTTATTACTACTCACACCCACCACCTTCAACCTCTCATTCTTAACCCCATAATCATCTTCAACCTCTCATCTCAACCTCTATTGTCCATGGATTTACATATGACAATGCTCAAAAAATTTTTGATTAAATTAAAACAACCTTGTGCAGTTAAAAATTGCCACATTAAATTTTTCCCATGCATTGCACAGGCACAGACTGCTAGTAACAATTACTAGTCAATTATGATTAGAAATCCTGTGTCTTTAGACCTAGCCATGGCAGTTAAGCTAGCCAACATTGCCATGTTGCATAAGCAGCACTTAACTGAGCTGGATTAAAATGTTACCGAATGAGTGCAGAAAGCACACAACACGGTTGCATACACAATACATAACATTTTCACAGTTTCACCATGTGATAATAACATTTGGTCTTTGACTTAATCTTATGCACATTAAAACTCTAATTCGTCACTAGTGCTATGAGATAATGCATACCCAAAAGATACATAACATCATTCATTTTTCATGGCGTGTCTCCGTTTATAGTAATGTTATTTTAACCTCAATCGGACAAAAAAATACATAGAATAAAAACATTGGACACTAATGGTGTCCATAAAACATTATTGCACTTTTATTGTCAAATTAATAGTAAACTCTTCTCTTCAGGAATACTTGAACAAAAAAGAAAACAACCAGTATCATGTGCATTAAGGTAAGCAAAGCAGAGTCTCATAGTTGAAAAACTAATATATTTAGTTATTTACAAGTTTTCCTAATAAAAAAGAAACACTTGAGGAGAATCAATACTGGATCCCCGGTAAGAAGTATAATAATTTACACAGAATATCAGAGCAATATAAGAGGAAAAGAAGGAAGAAAACCATGTGTGGAAAGCATAGCATAGCTGAGCCTAGCAGTGACAAACAAAGCAAGCATGATACCTTTCACCACCATCTTTTTACCTTGTCTAAAATAAAACTGTTTGCTCTGAAACAGATGCTAAACCTTGTACTAATCTCACTATTTCAGCAGTGTCATCAAGATAGTACTTAGCCTTACTTGGCTTCCGACCGACAGTGCACGCAAACACTTCAGCCCTGGGTGCCATGGAAGGGCCAGCCGTTGAACTGGTGATTACCTCAAACATGTCCTCGTCAGACCTGTCATCTCCTATGCACAAAACAAAATCAGGTGCCATTCCCTTTTCTTGCATTGTGGAAAGTAGGCGTTTGGCCAAAAGCCCCTTGCTCACCCCCTGCACATGTATATATATAAGAACTTGTCATTCAACAATACAACCAAGCCTTGTCCCCACTAAGTTGGGTTAATTACAAGGATCAGACAACGGGCATAATGTTAATTCGTAAATCATGCTCGCATGCATCTTCTAGACAGTTTCAACTATCAATAAGGTTATAGACTATAAATACACTATAAGGGATATTCCTTTAGTTTCCTTTTATATTCTTTCACATCAGTCCATTCAAGGAAAAAAATTGAAGTATGGTAGCTAATGATATTGAACAAATGAGTATTTCTAAAGTTAGATATAAACAATCACACGTCAAGGCAGTTTTGGAAAAAGCAACAAGCTTTCTTCTTTCAACAATTTTCCATTACTCAGTTTTCCATCAATATTAATTAAAACTCAAATTCTACAGCACACAGCCAAACTTAATCTTTATTTTAGTCCTATTAATCAGTCTAACCACAGTAAATGATTGTTTTCAAATGTATGACTTAATATGACCAAAGTTTACCAAGCTCACCATAATTTTATACCTGAAATCCGCTGATAAAAAGTGTAACTGATTAGTGTAAATCAAAGAGACAGAATGAATTTATCACTAGACACGACGAAGTTTTCAGCTCATCCTTAAAATTTTATACACACCTGGGGTTTAACCTCTACAATATTCTGACCACTCTTGACTGTTACTGGTTCATTTGTAAGGACACTTTCAAGATGATCAAGAAGTTCCTTAGCTTGGCATGAACCAAAATCTGGATCTGCATCCTCATAGCACCAAACAAGTGATGTCTCCTTATCTTCGATGGTTGATCCATCTGTTGTTTCAGTATAAAGCTTCATTACCGGTTCTGCAATTTGTTTCCAACTACAGTCTGTTGCAGGTCCACATGTTTCCCATTCTGCATCTCGCTTCAGTCTGAAACCATAAATCATACAATACGCAATGTCATCAATAATCTATAACCTAATGAAAGTACAAAATCATGAAAATGTCACGAGCCAAAGTAGTTAACCTTAGAAAGTAACCATGCTCAGCAGCAATTCCCAGATTCTCACAAGGAAAAAACCATTCAGTAAGAGTCTTTCGGCTCCTAGCACTAACCAGAAACACCATGTTGTTCTTGTCTCTACACAAAGTGTTAAGCATTCTAATGGAATCACTTGTTGGGCTCTTATCAATAGAAGCCTGAGCCAGAGGCATTAGGGTACCATCATAATCTAGAAGGATTGCTCTAGTTTTTGTCCGCTTGTAAGCTGAAACTATGTGCTCCATTGATAACTTCCTGAAGTTCGGATCAAGTGCCACAACTCTAAAACTCAATCCAAATCCAATCCCCCACCACCTTCGCCGTACATGATCACGACAGGTCCTTTCCAAATCTTGCAAGAAGCTACGAGCCCAGTACCCGACATCATGAGTACTAACATATCTGTAATGCTTCTCATGCCTGAGTTGTTTCTCAGAATCAGCCATTACCAGAGCAGAGTCCATTGCATCTGCCACTGCATCAATATTCCAAGGGTTCACTCTAATTGCTCCACTTAAAGATGGGGAACAACCAATGAACTCAGAAACAACCAACATGCTTTTCTTAGGGGAAGAACCTTGCCCCAAAACTTTATCAAACTTTTCGTTGCCTTGGCGACTGATTATATATTCGTACGGTATGAGATTCATTCCATCCCTCACAGCAGTGACCAAACAACACTCAGCAACAACATAGTATGCAACTCTCTCATAAAATCTGAGTGGCTCCTCAATCAGAATAACAGGATCATAACCAGGCTTCCCAAATGTTTCATTAATACGCTTCACGGTCGCTTTTGTCTCGGCTTGCACTTCTTTCACATCTTTCCCTTTTCCCCTAGCAGGATTAGCTATCTGCACCAACACAACCTTTCCTTGACAGTCAGGGTGCTGAATTAGAAGTTGCTCCATTGCCAACAGCTTCAAATTTATTCCCTTAAAAATATCCATGTCATCCACACCAAGCAACATTGTCTTGCCTTGATCAGAAAACTGCTTAACAAGCTCACAAACTTTTTCTTCGGTCTTCGGCATGCTCAAAACAGATTTAAGCTGGCCCATGTGTATTCCAACAGGAAGGATTTTGATACTAACGGTCCTACCATAATACTCAAGACCAATATAACCCCTTTTGGATTCATAGGTTAAACCAAGCATCCTGCTACAACATGAGAGAAAATGCCTGGCATAATCAAAAGTGTGGAATCCAATCAAATCTGAATTGAGGAGGGCCCTCAATAGCTCTTCCCTAATAGGCAATGTCTTATATATTTCTGAAGAAGGGAATGGGCTATGTAGGAAGAATCCAAGTTTTACTCTATTAAACCTCTTCCTCAAGAAAGTTGGCAACACCATGAGATGATAATCATGTATCCACACATAATCATCTTCAGGGTTAATCACCTCCATGATCCTATCTGCAAAAATCTTATTCACAGAGACATAAGCTTGCCACAGTGACCTATTAAACCTGCCACCAAGTTCTGGTGACAGAGGCAACATATAATGAAACAGTGGCCATAACTGTTGCTTGCAAAAGCCATGATAGTACCTGGTAAACAGATCAGGTGGGAGAAAAGTTGGAACACATTTAAAAGTCTCAAGTAGTATCTGTGAAACCTCATCTTGTTCATTAGGGTGTACATCTTCCTTAAGACATCCAACATAAATAACTTCAGTATCATCATCACCTAACCCATCTTTGAGTTGGAGAAGAAGTGAATTCTCATCCCAAGTGAAAAACCAATTCCTGTTACCATCTGGCTTCCTTTGAGCCCTTATAGGAAGCTGATTTGCAACTATGATGATCCTTTCTCTTTGCACTGATGAAGAAGGATCAGAACTCACACTTTCCACATGGTCATCATCATCATCATCATCAACAACAACAACATCTGATATCAACCCAGCCACAGTCATAATCCTTGGAATTCTCCTGTTCATGTGCTCAAATGATGGGGTCTCACCAGAAGCCAGCTCCAATAGATTTGAATAAGATCTTGACACCATTTTTCATATAACCAAACAAACTAACACAAAAACACCTGTTAAACAGTGCTTTGAAACACTATACCCAAATATAAAAAAGGTCCCTTTGAGAAAACAGCAGTGATCATCTCACAAAAACAATCAATTTTTGTGAATGAGAATTAAAAAAAAAAAAAAAAAATCAAATTTTGAGTTGTGGGTGGGTCAGATAAAACTAGTGTTAAGATGTGTGAATGAAAAATTTGAAGGCTTTAAATGGGAGGAGGTGGCGGAGAAAACTGGTTTGAAGATAAGGATAGGGAAATGGAGGATGAAAGCAATGAATAGAGAAAACATGAAGCTAGTTGTAATCCAGAAGATAAAAGAGAGAGAGAGAGAGAGATGGGGAACAGCTAAGACAAGAAACAGCAACCAAACAATCCACTGGAGATTGTTGTTGTTGTCATGAATGGACTGAATTTGTGTAAAGTCAGAAAGCAAAGAGAGTTTCAAGAGCAGAGGGCAACAAACAGAGAAGTAAAAACAAAAATAAGAATTAAGTACCTTCTTTGTTGAAGTGCTTCATTACCATATTTCGGGTCATTCTTCAATGCATCAAAAATTCAGCTTGTATTAAATGCATTATGCATGAGGATGTATGTGTATTCCAAAACCTGCTATAAGCTGTCAAGTAGGTTTATTTGTATTTGCAAAAATATCCTCATTAATTAAAATTTGCTAAAACGCATAAAAAATATTAAAAGACAATTTTGTCCATATCCCATCCTTTAGGCTTTGTTTGGTTAACGGAGAAAAATAGGAAAAGAGAAAATGAGAAGAAAGAAATAGGGAAGAGGGATTATGGAGAGAAAATGAGTAGATTTTATGGTTGTTTGGTATGAGAGAAAATGTGAAAGAAATTGGAAAGAGAGAAAAGTTGAGTTTTCTTTCCTTTTGTTTGGTTGGAGAGAAAAATGGGAAGAGAGAAAATAATAAATTTGTCAAAAGACAATTACATCATTATTTTCAAAAATATAAATAATTTTTTTTATTTTTCATATATATTTATATTTCATATGGTCAAATATTTTTTTTACTTCAATTCTTTATTACATAATAAAATTTTCGAATCCAAAATATTATAAAAGTTGTTTTTTATTAAAATAAAAATGTTTTATTTTTTTCAATTAAAGAATTAAAAAATTAAAGAAAAAAGATGAAGTAAAATGGACAAGTGAAGAACAGATGAGTAATTTTACATGTCAATCACAGTTTTCTCTCCAAAATCTCTTCATTTGGGGAGAGAAAACTTTTTTGTGTGGGTCCCATGTGTTTTTTCCTCTTCTCTCCATTTTCTCTCCTAAACCAAACAAGGGAAAATGAAGTTTTCTCTCCTAAATCTCTCCTCCCATTTTCTTTCTACTCATTTTCTCTTGAAACAAACAAGGTGTTACCCTCTCACCTGAGTAATCAATCATACTGTGACAATTACATGTCCAGCATCACAAATTCGGATTTGGATTGCCTAACATAGAGGAATCTATGTTCCTCTAACATAGCCACAATCATAACCGTTGGATTTATCCAACAGCTCACATAATGACACCTGTCAATCTTTATTTAAATAATAAAAAATAAATAAAAAGTCTAGATTTATTAGAGCATCTCCACCAGTGAACTAATTTCCCGTTCTTAAATGGATCCCACACATTATTTTATTATTCTTCACATCTTTTTATACTTTAAGAACTTCTAAGAACGTAAACCACTTTTTCACTCCACCCATGAACCTACTTTTCGTTCATAAATGGGTCTCACTACCTACCCCACACTCCTAATATTTTATAATAAATATAACCATCATCAACTAACCATATTTTTTTACCGCCAAAAAAACTAACAACATTTTGAATAATTTATTTTTCAACGGCTAAATTTTTTCAGTCACAACGTTGTAGTATATGTGCATATACTACTTCACTTCAACACATATACTACTTCACTTCAACGGATATATACTAATTTTTTTATAGTTAAAAAAACTAACTTCATTTTAAATTTTTTTAACACATATTTACTCAAAATATTTATTTACACATGTTAGTATACAAATTTATTAGAATATGTCATTTTTGAATACAATTTTTATTTAATATAGTTTTTTCAGAGCAGAGAGTAAAAAAAATTAATCCAAATCATAAAAACTATTGCATATCAGCGAAAAAGAATACACATAGAATATTTTTCAATTGAGTACATTTGAAAACAAGGAAAAAAATTTTAACCTCTGTCAGAGAGCACAGATTAAAAAAAATTAAGTCCAAATGACAAAATATATATATATATGTGAAAATAAAAATACAAAAAAAAAAAGGAGAGTTATGTATTTTTTTATTGTTGTTTCTCTCTCATCCATGAGTATGAACCGGTTTCCAAATAGTTTACTGTTGTGAAATGGCAACGAACATATATTTTCTCCACCGGCAACGAACCAATTTTATACGTTGGCCACTCGTTGGCAACCCCGCTGGGGATGCTCTAAAGTTAAAGTAGAAGTTAGAACCCATTTCCCTACTTCCTTTGATACACTCCAATCCTTCAACCCCTTCTGCTTGAGACCAGCAACTTGCGCCGCCGTCGCGCAGTCGTCACGTTTTCGGCTCTCTGCCGTCTCATCACCGTCTCACTACCCTCTCTAAACCACCGCTTCGCCAGCCGTTGCTTTTATTACCTTCAATGTTAGCACCTATGCCCTCAAGCTAATGAATTCCTCAAGGTATCAATTTCTTCAATCTCAGTTTTATCAATTTCTTCATCCCTTGTGTTTGGTTAACTTTGTTGTTTTGGTACTGCCTCTGAGATCAATTGGTTCTTTTTATTAAAAAAAAAAAAGAAACATAAAAGAACAATTTGGTATAATGAAATTCAACTTAGAAGTGGATGTATGAAGTGATGGTTGAGACACGGTGGCTCGCGTAGACGAGACGGTGGCGATGTGACGATGAGGGTCGCGGGCTGGAAGACGATGGGGTCACAAGAGTTGAAGAGAATAGAAGAGAGCAATTGAAGAAGGAAGTGGGGTTCTGATTTGGATTTTTTTTTATTCTTTTATTTAAATAAATTATTGACATGGGAAATTGTCCACCATTAGATCAATCCAACGGTTATGGTTGTCTATGTTAAAGGAACATAGATTCATCAATGTTAGGCAATCCAAATCCCACAAATTCAAGCTCAACAAAATATAGCAGGGCATAATAACTCAAATCCATTCAACAGAAACAAAAACACCAACTTAGGTGATTTATTCCCTTACTAATAACATATTAAATTAAATGATATCACAAATAAAAAATAAACCAACCTGCAATTTTGTTCACAAAGTATCAAGATGCAGCACTTAAAAACAAAACAATATACACAAAATTGTCAAACACCCAATGTTCCAAAATAAAAAAAGACAATAACTTTAATCATAAATTTTGAAAATCCGACACTTGCAAAACCTAATCAAACCATGGTGGCAGGTTCAGGTGGTCAAGCAGCGAGTATGAGCGACAAGGACGAGGATGGTTTTTGCTGTTGAGATCAGCGACACGAGCTTAGAACTACAGTGGTGATCGCGAAATAACTCCAAATTTCAAGTTTCCAATTTTGTGATATCGTTAAAATAAATTAGCAAAGAGAAAATAGATTGTGGGAGGTGAAGTTAGAATAAAAGAGAAAAGGCATCATGGTGATGGAGGTCGATGATGGCGGTTGTTGCAGATATGGGGTTTGAATTGGGAGTTGGAGAGGTTAAGGACAAGGACCATCAAATAAATTTTTAAGACTGTTTTTGCAAATCAACCAATAGTTAGTCAAAATTAATCCACACCTTTCATGCCACATCATTCATTTCTATAGTTTAGATCTTCCATGTATTTAATGCAAGCTGGAATACATGCATTGTAGCCAGAACACCATAGTATTTCTTTAGATTTTGGTGGGTAGAAATTTTGGAATCCAAAAATTTAAAACATATATATATATATATATTATATTCAGGAAAAATATAATCGTTTCCGGATAGTAGTGAAGACGAAAGGTAATGAGAAGGGGGAATATGTATAGTGCTAGTATATTTTATAGTTGGCTCAATTACATTTTCCATCTTCCAATTTTATTAATTTGGTAAATTTAATTTTTAATTTAGAAGATTTAGTTTTATAATTGTCATTTTATAATTGATTTCCTCTTTCCCTTAAAATCGAATACTGTATGATTATCAAAAATAAATAAATAAATACTGTATAACAATATTGTTTAATATCATAACACAAGTTAGCACTTAATTGTTTTACGTGAAATTTCTTTTAATTAAAAAATAATAAAAAATAATGTTTGATTGCAGTTTGACCCAATTTGATAAATTAGGCGAAGTTGGTCCTTAATTTATTAATTTGGTCAGTTTTGTTCTTGAGTCTAAATGCCTGGAATAATGCTAACAAGGTTAACGTCTCGACATGTTTCATGCTCTCATTATGGTATCACAAAAGAGTTTTAATATCATTCTCATCATATTCAGACACATTAACAATACATCAAATTATATTATAAGACTCAACTTTAGACTTTTCATATCTTCCACCATAATAGTTAAGACTCACCAAACTTACCAGACTTATAGACTTGTTCATCAGCATTACATCACCAAGTACTTTCAAACGCAATTTCATTTTAATAATGTTTTTGAAATGTAATTTCAATAATGTTAATTACCTACTATTTCTAAAAATAATCTCAAATATTTATTTATCACATCAATATTTATAAATTTCTAAACACTATACTTACATTCAAATAATATTTAAAAATTAAATATTTAATTTTGTATTTAAAAATATGTCATAATTGTTTTTTTCATATCCATTATTTTAAATGTTTTTTATATATCCATATTTGAATAAATATATATATTCAAATATATTTAATATATCCATTTATTTTTTATATCATCACAATATATTTAAGAACAAAATACAAAAAATTTCTATTTAAGAATATTATTATTTACTATTTAAAAAATAATATTACTATTTATTTATTGTTGTTGTTGCTATTATTATTAATTATTAATTAATAATAAGATAATGTAAAGTAAAATGAGAGAAAAGATTTAAAAAAAGGGTCCCAAAGAGTCTTAAAATGAAGTCTCTTATTTTACAGACTCGACTTAAGACTCTTCACCAGATTTTGAAGAATAACAGAGTCTAGAGAGAGTTTGATAGAAAATACATTGTCAAAACTCTTCACCAGACTCTTTTAAGACTCAGTTGTAGTTTCCCTTAGTATCATTAGAAATTAATTTAATTCAAAAATAAGTGAAATTCAAAAATTCAAAACTTTTTTGAACAATTAAAAACCAAATCCATTCATTCTTCAACCCCTATTTACATAAGACAACTTTAAAAAAAATACTAATTCTCCTTAACTAACTATATTTTCAATTGCAATTATTCATTTTATATACATTCATTTTGCGTCTCAGCTGCGAAATTGAAAATGAATTTGAAATACTAATAAAGTTTTATTACTTCACATTAAAATAGTTGGAAAAAATGGTGTTATTGCGTTATATTTTAAAATGAGATGACTTCAAGTGTAGTGTATGCATGCAAATTGAAGGATGGATATATCATTTTATGAGAAGATGAAGAGTTGATTTCAATGATGATCAATGAAAGCCTAACATGTGTCTAGACGTTAGCCACGACAGTGTCATCAACGGACATTTGGATAGAAGACTAAATTGACCACTAATTGAAAATTCGAGGACTAAATTGACCAAATCAAAGGATGATCAAATTTGCCAAATTAATCGAATTGGGATAGTCAAGTGTTAACATGTGCCCCGGCGCTAGTCACGTTAGCATTCTTACGTTGGATTTTAACGAAAGGACGAAATTAATTACGAATTGGTATTTGAAGAACGGTCAAATTAAAAATAGAGAGATTAAATTCAATTTGTCAAATTGATAAAATTATAAAATGAAAAGTATAATTAAACTTTTATAATTTTATATCGATAAAATAGGCGGCTCTAGTGACAGATTTTTATGGAGGTATAAAAAATTTATAACGTTAAAACATACGCATAAAACCTTTTTCAATTATCTAGTGAATGAAATCTCTATGCACTTTATAAAATTATATTGGAAAAATGATGTTAGTGAATGAAATCTCTATGCACTTTATAAAATTATATTGGAAAAATGATGTTGATGATGAATTGATGATTGTGCTGTGAAAAAATTATTATTTTAAAAATAAAATTGTCAAATAATTGTGATGAATCTATCTTGATAGTTTTTCTTCTAAGATTAGCATGACAGCTCATAATTCTATGTATATGATGTGAAAATTTAAAATCTCATAAATCAGATGAAAAATTATTAAGAGACTTATTTAAAGACATCTATATGCAATACAAAGAATAAAAAATATATAAAAGTTTGACTTATTTATGTTTTTAGTTCCTAAAAGTTAGGGGTGTTTTGGTTTTAGTTCATAGAATTTTTTTTAACCTTAACTCATCTTTAATTGTTTTGAAAATTTGGTTTTAGTCTCTGCTATTAAGAAAAATCCGTTAACTGCTTATATGACTAACGAAATGGCACATCAGCAGACACATATGCAAGTATTGTAGGCTACCGGTAGGATGACGTTGATGATCCGGATTCGCAAGAGGAAAATGGTCAAAGTTCAATCCAAATGTGTTTGTCGAATGAGCTTTAGCCTTTTGCTATAGCTGGCTCAGATCATTCTCGTCATTTTATTGGTGACACGCAATACTTGCACACATGTCACATGTTTGTCGGCTTGACATTCCGCTAGTTACATCAACTGTTAGCGGATTTTTCCTGAACTGCATGGACTAAAACCAGACTTTCAAAACAATTAAGAACGAGTTTAGGTCAAAAAAACTTACAAAACCAAAACCAAAACATGCTCAACTTTCAAGGACTAAAAACATAAATAAACCTAAAAGTTTAGAATAAATTTGAAGTGGGTAAATTTCATGCAAGTATACAACTTAAACTTAAACACACCCTACTTAAATCAAGTAATAATCCATAGTTGAATGTGTTTTGAGTAGAGTCTTGATTGATTTTATACAGAAAATTTTAAATGGAGCCATGGAATTTTGTACTTTTTTTAAGCTCTTTATATTATCATGAAATTCTCCAAAGGCTTTTTTATTTAAGTAGGGTAGTTTTGCAAACAATTTAGGAAAATGTGGTAGTTTTGAAACTATTTACATAACATGGGGTAGTCAACAAAACTATTTCCAAAAATGGGGCAGTCAAAGTCAAAATTCCCCAAGTCAAACAAGTCATCCGGAATGACTTCTTCTAAATGACACGTGGCGCAACCAGGTGGGTTGAGCCACTCCGATTGACTTAACATGTTGCGTCAACCGGAGTAACTCAACCCACCTGGTTGCGCCACGTGTCCTGCCTGTCTCCCCCAGTCTCCCAACATTCCAACACACATATCATCCTTTAATATATACTACGTATTTTTCATATATTTATTTTTTGTCAATCATCTTTTTACAGAAATATTCAGTATATTTTTTGAGGTAAAATTTTATTTATTTTTATTTATTTTTGAATCATGAGGTAAATTTTTATAGCTTTATTTTTATTAATTTTTTTTAATTTTAATAATGTTAAATTTATGCACCAGTTTATAAAAAAGTGATACTCTTATTTAATTTTTTTATGCTTTTTAGTTTTATGCATTAGCACTGTTATTTATATAAAAAAAAATTGTGCTTTTCATTTTTATGTTATTGTACATAGATAGGAATTCTCTCATTTAATTTTTTTTATATTTTACTCCTTGCGATCATATATATAGGTCATTTTTAACTAAATCTCTCGGACCAATTAATATAGTTAAAAGTAGTTTATTCGTTGATTTAAAAAAAAAAAAACATACATTACATTTACATTTTTATCCCTCCATATAGTAGTTGACATAAAATATTGTTCAATGTCCAAGAAAAACAATAGTGTAACCACTACCACTACTCACTAGCATCAAAAGATAAAATCCACCTTATATTTTTAATTTTTTAAATTTATATGTACATATTTACTTTATCGTTATTTTTGTGCTTTTATTTATTATTATAATGTTTAGGTGTAATTTTTGTATATTTTTGTTATAGTTTTTTATTTTAATTTTTTTTATATATTTAATTTTTTTTTAATTTTGTGCTTTTACATTGTTATTAATGTTTAGCTATTTCAATGCACTTATTTATTTATTATTTCTAATGCACTTATTTGTAATTTATTTTAATGCACTTATTTATTTAGCTATTTTAATGCACTTATTTATTTACTGTTTCTAATATATTTATATAAATAACAATGTCACACTCTATGTATTAATGCGTAAAAATAAAAATTTTAAAAAAAATAAGAAAATTATTACTTCTTATAAACTGGTGTATAAATTTAAAATTACTTAAAGTTAAAATAAAAAATAATTGTAGAGGTTTAAAAATTTACCTCGAAAAGTATACCGAAAATTTGTATAAATTGATGTTTTAGAAAAAAAAATTTGACAAGAAGATATATTGAATTAGAGGAGAAAGGGGGAAATAGCGGTGGAACTGATTGGAGACCGCGGGGAGACAGGCGGGACACGTGGCGCAACCAGGTGGGTTGAGTTACTCCAGTTGACTTAACCTGTTGCGTCAACCGGAGTGACTCAACCCACCTGGTTGCGTCACGTGTCATTTAGAAGAAGTCATTCCGGATGACTTGTTTGACTTGGGAAATTTTGACTTTGACTGCCCCATTTTTGGAAATAGTTTTGTTGACTACCCATGTTATGTAAATAGTTTCAAAACTACCTCATTTTCGTAAATTGTTTGCAAAACTACCTCACTTAAATAAAAAGCCTCAAATTTGCTTATCTACTTACTATCTACCTAGTACCTGCATTGCACCATGCGAAAGAGCGTAAATAAAGAGTCCTAATCATGAGTCAGAGGAATAAAAATGTTTTGTTTAATTTAGAGATAAACTCACGTAATAGATTTTATGAAATAAAAAATTAAAAGAAAAGAAATTGATTTTATCCCTTATCACAGTGGCACCCCACAAGTTGTCTGTGTCCACTGAGCTGAGCTGAGCCAGCATGCAACAGTGTGATATTTTTGGAAGCGCCCGTCTTTTAAAAAGGTCAACAACCAAAAATATCTCAATTTATTTATTCGAAGCAAGAGAGAGAAAAAAGAAAGCAGGAAAATGCACCGTCAGATGTGTCAATGAAGCTGAAGTAACCCAAATCCACGGTTAATGACAAAGGTTTATGAGTGTCAAATAGTGTGTGAGGTAGAGTAATCATTCCTCTTCACTCAGGACTTGAAACCTTATCCTTTGTTTGTCCTTAGGGCAAGTTCGGTAGGACGAGGCATCATGCTCCTCATTGGGCCCCACTTGAGGCGTTGTCTGAAATTAGCTGTCAAGCACGTGCGTTAAAGCATGTGTCGACTCCCCATTGGCACTGAACATCTCAACAAGCTACGTGGAGAATTGATTGCTCTTCATCAAATAGTGTCCCGCATTGAGATACGTGTTGAAGGTTGACCGAATTTATCTTCCCCTCTTCGCCTAAATTATGCAATTTTGCTTATTTTATTTTAGGATATTGTTATTTAGGATATTGTTAATAAGTGATTACTATTAAGCAATATATTATAAAAAAATTGTATTGAAAATATAAGTTAATTAATTTTTATGTTTTAAATTTAGAATTTTACAAGATAAAATTATATTTTTTGCTTTCCTAATAATGTCCTAATTATTATTGAAAATTGTAGTATTATTTATTTTTACAGGAAGAGTGTCTATTAATTAATTTATGATGATTTATGGATGAGAGAAAATATAAAAATAGAATTAACGAGAAATAAGAGAAATGATTTGATGACCGATTAAAATTTTTTAAAAAATATGTTTATACATTAAATTATAAAATAACAAAATATATGAAATGAGAAAAAAAAACCTGACAAAAAAATTTGGAATAAAGGATATAAAGTAATTATGATGTGTTAGAGTAATAAATGTGATTATGATGTTAAGATGCCCAAAAATTGAGAAATTATTAATTGTTTCTGAACCACCATGTTATTTATGATCCAGACCCATTATTATATGCTACATAATAAAAATAACTACTCGTTCATTTTATTTTTTATTTTACTCCCTCCCTTTCACTTTAAGTGTTTTTTTTGGACTTTTGCACATAGATTAAGAAAGTGTTGATTATGATGATTATTGTAAGTTTTATGTGTATTTTGTCAAAAATACCCCTATTTAATATTTTTATTTTGTCAATGCATCATTACTAGCATCACAAATTTCAAAACTAAAACAACATTAAATGTAAGGGTAAATAAGGAATAACAGTGTTAAATGTTGCCTAGATTTGGTAGAAAGACACTTATTTTGAAACAAAATTTTGATGTTAAAAAGACACTTAAAGTGAAACGGATGGAGTATTTTTCTATTTACCAAACCGTGATTGTCCTGGATAATAAATACATGGTAATTCTGGACTAACCAATAACTTTTTTGGATAAGTTACAGTAGTTTACTCCTATCTTGCTTTTGGAGGGAGAACGACTCTAGCAGTATGGTTTTGGAATTCTGGTGTACCGGAAACACTGTGTTTTTTGTGTGGACAATCAGGATTCTCCACGTTAAATAAGGTGATGACGTGGAATAGAGTTATTGGTGAGACAAGTTGGGTGATGCATGGAGCGCCAAAATCTCAGGCCACGAGAATTTAGAAAGGAAAGGAGACTTTAAATTTGGTGCCCGACCCATCATCATGTACAGCTGGAGGTCACATTGATCGATACGCCATGTCAGCAATGGGGCCCACTACACACGCTCCCGTCTGGCTAGTAGGAGCATTTACTGTACTTTTTTTTAATGATATAAAAAAACAAACGGATTATTTAACATTTTAATTTTTGAATTTAAATGTTCTTTTGAAATTGATTTTTAAATATTTTTTTTTATGTTTTGAACTTTGTTTAATTTTTGAAAATCAACTTTGTTACTTAAATAATGATATAGCCGACAATATGTCACTTCACTTTTACAATATCGACAAATGATGTGTTATGTAAAACCACCTGGTACTACATGATTTTTTAATTAAAAAATAATTTATTTTAAAATTAATTAAAAGATTCGATTCTTTAAAAAATAAAATTTTTAATTAATCTTAATAAATTTAAACATAAATTATTTTTTTAATGTGAAATATGGATATGCTATTTGGAGTGTTAATAACCTTATCCACAAAGTTTTTTTTTTCTCCACTTCGTGTGTAAGATTTTTAACAAGTTAGTATGGTTTAAATTGCATCGCCTATAATACTTGCTCATTGAAAATTATTATGATATTCTGATAAGCATATGAAAAGGAGACGAGATAAATCATGAAAGCAACAAGTGTTTTTTTTTATGGACCAAACGGTCAAGAGGGACCAACGAGGCGGCAGCTTCAGAATTAACAATTGTCAATTGTCGTGGATAAGGTTTTCTCTTTGTCTTTGATGTCTTTTCTTATATTTTTCAATTAACTATTTCCCGATCTAGATAAACATGGACCGTGTTTGCTTCGGTACGGTGACCACATACCAGAGATGATGCTTCATCAACGCTAGAAACTCTCCCTAGCCGTTGGATTGAGATGATAGATCGCAATCGTTTAGGAATTGGACGATTGGGGAAGAGCGTGGTATCGTATATGAGTGAGCACAAACGATGAGTGGCACCAGAGAAAAAGACAAGAATCGTGAGATGTTTGGAGTGTGAGAGAGGCTGAGGGAGAGTGAGAGAATGATCATGGCTTCAAAGATGAAACCTACTCCATCCATCCCTCTCTTGTTATCGGTCATTTTTTATAAAGTTTTTATTTGTTTTTTTAGGTTTTCAAGAATGTAATAAATATTATTTTTCATATTTGCTCCTATTTAATTTGTATTGGTTTATGTTAGTAGTAGAAAAAAAATTAATAATTATATAAAAAAAAGGGTATAATGTAAAAAAAATATAATTAAGGCATTGAAATTTTAAGTAATGATAGATTTTTTAAAATAATTGTTTTCTTTGAAATATAACATATAAATAAGAACGAATGTAGTATTTGGTTTACTCATTACTTGTTAGCATTATGCGTCAGCGCCTGAGGCTGCGATGATGGTGGAACCATATATATCAACTTACAAATCAACTTATATCATAATAAAGTGACATATATTACTTATTAATCAATTAATAATAAATAAGTGACACATGTTACAATCTTTATGATATAGGTTGATTTGTAAGTTAATTTTGTATGTCTATAAATATTTTTGTTTACAATAATGTTTTAACATCCAATTTATAAGAATGTGCAATTAATATTGCATCATTATTTTGCTTTAAATATAAATTTTAGTCTTTTCATATTTCTCTTTAGCTTATGTATTAGGTGCATCGATTAATTAAATCTTAAAATGTGAAATTTTCATGAAAAATTAATACATTTAATGAATTAAAAATAATTATTTAATTTTGTAATATAATTTTACTATTTATATTCTCTTATTTTATGCATGAGATAAGATGCATAAGATAAAAAAAACCGTTTTCATAATGGCAATGGAGACTTTCCAGGGTCGTAAAATTCACATAATGTGTAAATATTAAATCATCATTTAGCTTTTACTAAAATTTAAAGTTATTTTAACCATGTTAATAAAATTTCTAATATAATTTTACTATTTCAAAAAATTGTAAGTAACTTTGCGAAGTTAGACTTTTAATTTGGTTACAAAATTTAAAATTTCTTATTTAAAAGAAGAAAAAATAGTAGATATTGTGACTTTTGTTCTTATTTAAACTTTTTTTTTTTTAGTTTCATGTGGTTAAGCTTTGATTATAAAAATTGTTTTAAATTGTAAATACTGGTTGGCTAGTTAAAGATAGAATTAACAGTAAAAAAAAAAAAGTATTTTGTGGCGGATTTAGGATGTCTTTTGTTGCGGTTTTATAACATACATGAAATAGCGTATCGAAAATCGAATTTTGCAACAGTTTTTGCATTTTCTCCATCCACTTTTTTTTTAAAGAAAAAAATGAAAAAAATGAATATTTTAGTAGTATTTAATAACAAGTAATTAGTGAATTTTTTCTCGAGATGAGGACAAGGTATTTTATAACAGAAACTATTTTTTTAAGGGAAATTGTACTCAGTATCCTCACGCTTATTACAATAACTAGTTTTTATCTCGAGCATTGCACGGGTCTGCACCATTTTGTTTTTTTTTAAAATATTGGAACTTTGTTAATAGTTAAATATTAATGATTGAGTATTAAATTTGTTGTATTTAATAAGTTATGTTCTAGTTTTAGGCCCATGCACTGCACATGACATTTGTTTGCTTGTTGTTAGCTAATTATTATTGGATAAATAATAATTGTAAATCATTTTTGGTTTTTGAATTTTATTATAATCAATTATTATTATTATTATTATTATTATTATTATCATTATTATTATTATTATTATTATTATTCGCTTTGCTTTAAAAAAAATTCAATTTAAAGGTTTTCTTAATAACTACTAATTCAAAATGGTTACTATAATAAAATAAAGGATCACAAATTCATGAACAATTTGATTAATCAGCCCAAAATAAATAAATATTATTTGCTTACTATAAAAATCTCATTATCATGATAAATGGACATTAAATCTTAGGTTAAGATATATCACACAACATGTATGTCTTAGTTTTCGCAAACTAAACAGATAACTTTTTTTTCATCAAATAGGTCTTGCGCAGAGCATATAAATTGAGGAAACAAACTGCCTTTTGTTTCTCATTGAAAACTAACACTCTGAAAAGTCATTTGTTTCTAAGTGTTTTTTAGCATAAATAATTAATTCCTAAATATATAAGTGTCTTTTTAGAAAATGATACAACATTAATTATATACATATTTAATAATTTTACCCTCACTTTATTAAGAAGAGAGGTAATAATTGAAAAAATATAATAAATATAATTATAAGGGAGAAAAATGACAAATTAAGTAAACACCATATAAAGTTAATCCAAAATGATACATTAATTACATTTTTTTAATGGGAACGTTATACCTAAAATGACATTTCAAGTAAAATGAATTGAAAGAAATAACTTAAATGTGATATATAATATAGCACATAAAAAATGTTGAAAACAATTGCGAACAGAGCTTTGTCAAACAACTATTAAAAATATAATAACTATTGCCTGAAAAAATATATATCTGTTTAGTTACTGAGGCATACACAGTTACTAAAACCGTGAAGATTTAACATTGAGAAGTAAGTAGCACTTAAAAGTACAGTAGTCTTGCAAAAATTAAGGCTATACATGAGAAGATCACTTGGGAATCATTCCAGATATACTTAAATCCTGTCACCCATCCTGTTATAAAAATCTAAGAAATTTCCCCCTAACTTCTCCTATCGCATCATCCAACAATGCTTTGATGTTTATACCACCCAAGGCGTTTGTAGTTATGTCAAAATTAACAAACATAAGTTGAGAAAAAATCTTTCAACTTGAGTCACATTTTGTACAGATATTTGTTTATACATTACAAAAGAGAGCAAGCATGATGAATATGGTAACAATGAGGACACCAGCCACCACTTGCCTCATAACCACTCCTAAACAAATGCAATCATCATCTCATAGCATAGCAAATAACTTATAATCAAAATATAAGCAATTTGAATTTAAACATAACTATTAATAATTATACAACAAAAAATTTGAATTTAAACATAACCACATGCCTTAAGCAACTTGGAACTAAATTTAGGTCATTTTCTCTTGAACCATTTACATGACCAACATGAAATTTATCTGATCTTTAAACAAATCTCATTTGAAAATAAAAAATTTGAAACTTTGAACAAAGGTGAGAGAAAAACAAACAGGGAGGGTAACTGATAAAGAATGTAACAATGGAATGGAAAAACAAAATCATTAGTAACCAAACGGCACATCATTCTTTGCATAAATAAATTGCACTCCTATCATGACTTTATTTAAAAAAATAAAAATTGGACAGTGCAATAAACAATCGTGGAATATGTTTTAGATAGAAAGTCACATTAAAGTATGATCAGGATGCTTAGAATGAGATTTGCAGATTTGCAAAAGTAAGAGTGAGAATCTCACTGTGTCAATTGAAGATAATCCATGATCCATATTAAGTGAAAATAGTGTCTAAAAACTAACTGAAATGGAATGTATAGTATATAAAAAACAGTGAAAAAATATAGCACAATTGCCACGTAAAATAATAAAAAAAAAGAAAAGAGATAGACAAAAAATCATGGTAAAAACATCTAATATTTTAATGCATGCACATCGAAATCTGCAACATTAAAGTTTGTTGGACAATTTGAAAACCTTGGCTGTAATCAATTACCCTTTGATACCGTGTGTGCCGCGAGCCTCATAACTAACAGCAATCAATCCTCACCTTCATAGATTGACTGCAAACAAAATAATGTAATGGAAATCATTATAAAATAATGAAAAATAAAATGAAGAGGGAAGAGAATAGTATAGAGAGTCATGGTGGAACCAAATCCTAAGAGTGGAAAGAAAAATGAAAGAAAGGAATGGAATCTGTAACTCCGTTTCTCCACTTCTCTTCTCCAACGGCATGGGTGCTCTTCTCTACTTTCTTTCTCCTTTACTCTCAAAATTTGCTTCCATCCAGAAATTTGAGAAGTTCTCTCTGGTGCACATAAAAAATAAATAACCACTTGTAAATGTAACTTGTTGTAACTGGCATTGTAATTTGGTACTGTAAAATTGATTTTTAAATTTTAAAATTGAAATTGAAGAGAGATAATAACCACATAAGCAGCAAGAAATTTATAAGAAAATTCAACATAATAACCACTTCAAAAAAAAACTGTACAATTCAATTCAATTCAACAACGCGAAATTCAAAGTTCAATTCAGCCAATTCAAGGATTGACATTCTAATTTTCGAAAACATAGAGTTGCATAAGAAACAGGTAACAATAAAAATTAAATTAAAAAAAAAGAACAGAGTCAGATCAAACAGAATTACTAACAGACTCAACTGCATTCACTCTATATCACAAAACTAAACAATGCAAAAAATGGAGCTATTCGGAAAAGCATATGAAACAACCAATGCGAAGAAACAGAGAACAAAAACAAAGCGCATGAAGTGAGAGCGCATGAAGTGAGAATAATGCTAACGCTATGAGAGAAATGGAACAAAAGATAACCGAATTGAAATTGCGAGAATAAGTGTAAGAGCGCGAAATCATAATAATGAGAGAGAGTTATTTCACCGCAAGCAGATCAAGCATTTGAATCTGAATTTCGCTACGAAGAAGAGAGCGACATCATCATCATCACGTGCTAACAGGAGGGAGAGAAGAGAGAGTGTGATGGAAACAAATAAAAATGAAAGAAAAACACTTATGTGCAATTCCCTTGGTTTGTACAGGTTTGTCATAAGGAAGTTGAGAATTTTGGTTGATGAAGTTAATGGTTTTTTATTTTTAATTTCAATTATTAAATTATTAATTATTAAATCTGAATAATTGTGAGAATGACATGTGGCAACATAGATTTTCAGCATTTGATAACTTTTAATGTGGAGGCTCCATTTTGAAATGAGAGAATATGGAGCCTCCATTGGGGAGACTTTTTATACTAAAGGGGAAGATTTAGATGATGAGGGGTATGAAGGTAATTATATTTTATTTTATTTTCTATATAATTTTCTTCTTTTAATCTTGACTGTTAATTTATTTTATTACTATTAGATCTAATGGTTATAAAAAGAAGAGGATTAAATTTTTACTGCAGTAACATAACATGGACCATGAGTAAAAAAACTCAAACTCCCCATCATAGAATCACCCCTGAATGTATTACATTGTATGAGTGAATATGTGTATATGTGTAAACAGTAATAATTAACTCTTGTGAGAAAGCATGTGTTACTTATTATTTACCTCATCTGCCTCTTTCTTAATATCCGCTGCTGTTCTTTTCAACAATTTAGAAGCTTTTTCATCCAAAACAACAATATCAGCTGTGTCTGTGCTGTCTTTTATCTCTAGACTTAGTCCATACCTGTGAGTCATCCGGTGTTGATGAGTAGTTAGATTCATAGAAAATTTCATTTCCTGAGATATAAGAAGACATT
The DNA here is from genome assembly GCA_037953625.1 of Crotalaria pallida. Lineage (NCBI taxonomy): Eukaryota > Viridiplantae > Streptophyta > Magnoliopsida > Fabales > Fabaceae > Crotalaria > Crotalaria pallida. Next base: position 99,369,438 of record CM075655.1, read on the forward strand.
CAGTATTCAATTATAAACGACCTTGGAACAGCAGTAATTGGTGTTGTTGTTGTGTAAGATGAAATTTCCTGGTTTCACTGAATATTGGTGAACTTTCGAACAGAGGTCTGATTGTATTGTAGTGGTGCACCTTTGTCGTATAAGATGAAATTTCCTGGTTTCACTGAATATTGGAATTTCTTGGTTTTACTGAATATTGCTCAACTTTCGAACACTGGACTGATTGTATTGTATGATGTCCTGTTCTTTTTGTCTTGTTTCAAAGAACAGAGGTGTACTTGCCAAAAGTTAAGATTTTATACTTCATATAACAGGTGCGTGTACTTGGCAAAAGTAAAGATTTTCTACTTCATATAACAGATGCACCTCTTGGTTTTAATTCTGAAAAGGTGCATCTATCCATGTGAAGTAAACAGGTGCGTAATCAAAAGATCCTTTTCAGGATAAAATAAACAGTTGTAATAAAAGGGTGCATCGTTTCACTTCAATTCATAAGATGCAACTTTTCAGATTTTTTTTTTAAAAAAATTTTGAAAGTGAGGACACGTGGCATGTCTAATAAAGCACTGTTCTCTCAACTTTCACTCTGAGGGCTCCATTCCATGAGGAGCTCTCTGGTTTCAGGATTTGGACTCACAAGTATATATTAGAGTTTGATATAAACATCCTTTTTAATTTTAAAAATACATTAAAAGCTTTATATTTTTTTTCCTTATTTTATTTATAAGTCACCGTTAACGAAAAAACACTCAGATTAATGTGAGTAGTTAATTCCTTATTTTTTTCAAACATTTGATCAATTTTATGTTTTTACCCATGTTATTTGCATTACTTTTTTTTATGGGAAATTGATAATAACAAACTTAGTTAATTAAACACTCATTTAATAAGGGTAGTTTAGGAAAAAATAATTAAATATTTCCTAATAAAAATATAAAGTGAACTACATATATGAGCGAAAAGAGCAATTTAAGTCACGTTTACATTAATTTTGTAATATATATGTACTAATAGTGTAAAGGTTTTTTACATCGTCAATATATTACTTATTATTTACAAGTTAATATAATAATGGACTCCTAGGTAAAATTAAAGGGATTACTTCGATACCCTCTGTAAATAAAGGTTTGTTGTACCTTTTATAGTTTTTTTTAAAAGTCCCTTTATAGTTAATCCAATCAAATAGTGACATATGTGCTTACTTATTATCACATAAATGCTACATTAAATAGACATAATCACAAATTATTAATTTTGCAATTAGCTCCTAAAATATTTTTGCAAAATCAACATTCCCAAAACTTAAAATTTTCATGATCTTTTTTTTTTCATCCTTCGAAAGTAATCTATGAATTTAGGAGCACCACGTCTAGTGCAATTTAAACTCAACGAGAAAGCTTTCCAGTTTCCACTTGACAAGGGATTATTACTCTCGAATTTGGATTTCAAGCGACCTATTAACATAGCGGACAGGCGAATAATAATAGTTTATTATCATTTAAGCTAAGTTTGGTTATTTGTTACACTTTTTTTTCTCTGTTTGGGGAGATACACAGGCATCACTCCACTGTAACCATTAGATTAGCAGCAACCATTAGATTAGAATGACCAATCACATATTCTTTCTCACAATTTCTACAAAACATTCTTTGGTACATGTTCACTTTGAAAAAATTATAAGAACATCAAGAACCATATTACTTAAAAAAGAATCAAAGATATGAAATGTGGAAGATGTTTGGAAAAAAAGAATCACATAAAATACTTCATAATCTTAATTGTAAAATTTATAATATGTGATTTTGCTTATTTAATGTGATAAGTAATCACACATGTAATTATTTTATTGGATTAGTTGTAGAGGGTACAAAACCTTTATTTATAAAGGGTATCGAAGTAATCCCCTAAAATTAATGTATGTGAATGATGAATGATACATCGCATATATATTAAATTCTTTTTTTTTAATTAATTGAGACTAATAGGCACTATCCATATACAATTTGCTTATGCTACTTTAAAAGAATACGCATTATCTTCATATTCTTTTGAATCTTTTCATGAAGAAGAGTGATTGGCAATAATTTAAGCATGTGCTGAAAGACTCAACTTCACAATGAGTTAGTGGGCTTTCCTTTCTTTTACTGGATGATTTTCGTTCATGGGTAGAGATTGTCGTCAAAGATTTGTGTTCACTTTTAAATTAAATATGATTTGTTGTGGATATACTACTAGCAGTATATATTCATGTTAGCATGAGTGGTCAAAAGAAATGGATGATAACAATTGGAACATTTCGTCAAAAAAACACCAACTAAACAAAACCATAAAAACCACATTATGAATGGTGATTATTGTATTTTAGACAATATTTTGAAAACTTTCAGTTTTAGAAATGCGGATTTTTATTATAGAGTTTTCTGATTTAGATTCTAAAGCACGAATTAAGAAAACTTTAAAAGACATTATTTTATGTAATCAAATTTTAAATGATTGTACAATATATAATCTTTTAAGAGTTTAATATGTGTGCACTTTTTACACTGTCGGTATATCATCCACAGTTCATTTGCATTACCTTTATTTAGGAGTCAAAAACTATAAACTCTTGGACGGTGAATGATGTGCTGACAGTGTAAAGACAGTGTACAAACTATTTTCTCATCTTTTAATGAATCAATAATTATTTGACAAGTCATTTAATTTGAATCATTTAGAACTGAAATGAGAATGACTTAAAAGTGATATGGTAGTGATATGAACTCATTAACTGACTTGATAAGTAACCATTGATTTATTAAGAAATTGTAGTGCAATCATCCAAAATTTGATTTTACGGTAAAAGTATTTAACTTTAAATTGCAAGTATTTGTGTAAAAAAAACTTAAAATATTATATATAATATATATATATATATATATATATATATAGGTTTTAGACAAACCGATTTCCTATGCAAATTAACTCTTTGAAAAATCCTTCACATGTGCTTAGGGCACACATTATAGATACTTTTTTTTTAAAAAAAATTTGTGGGTTCTAATTGGGAGATTTTCTGTCTTTCTTTTTTCACTTGGTGGTGGGTTAGAGATAAAGTTTTGCCAACAATTATCTTTTGTTTATCCTCCAAGTGGACAAGAGAAAATGATAGGTTTGCATCAAATATTTGAATAGTGAAATCAATTTAAGTTCTATAGAGAAAATGACGATATATTTATTCAAAATCTTGACCAATTTTAAATTTATTAGATAAATATCGTTATTCTATGAAAGCTACAATGTTTACAGATTGACTGATATATAAATACTGAAATTAAACAAGATAATTTTGTCCAAGACGGCCCGATTACTAATTTGATCTGGGCTTCCTCAGTGGATAAGCCATGATATATAATGTCGTATTAAGCATCTCTTATGCAGGAGGAGTATGTCTATATGCATGGTCGACTACTTAATTACTACACACACAAAAAAAAATGATGGTCAACTTCCCGGTAAAAATTACTCCTCTTTTATTATCTACTATTACTTCTAAATTTATGTGAATTCAAATGATTCTCATACTTGTGTACATATATTATATGAACATTATTGTGTCTAGTATGAGCCCTAACACCAAGCGATGAATAGTAAACGTCTTCTCTACTTAATTAGATTTCTTCTCAAGTCTCGATAGAATGGACATCTTCTTGTTGCTTATTAAACATGAGTACGCAGCCGAGTACGAAGCCGAGCTCAGGATCAAGTACGAAGCCGAGCTCAGGATCAAGTACAGAGCAGCCGAGTACGGAGCCGAGCCGAGCTCAAGATCAAGTACAGAGCAACCGAGTACGAAGCCGAGCAGTCAACGTATAAGCTCAAGATCAGAGCCGAGCTCAATATCAGAGAAGTTCGGAATCAGATCAGATCCGAGCTCAATATCAGAGAAGCTCGGGATCAGTGGATGACTCGGGATCAAAGGCAATAGCAGTTACTTGATTTGGTCGATCACTGACTTGCTGAGCTGAGCAAATTATTGTATTACTATTGTGAATTAACTGGTTAATTGATGGTAATCGATTAACCAGCTGGATTAGTTAATTTCTAGTTAGTTAGTTGTTAGCAAGGTAGTTAGTTAGAAGTTGCTAGAAGCTGGTAGTTCCAGCCGTGTATATAAGTTTGATTTTTGCCATGTGGCTAATAATATAACAAACTTTCCTTTATTAAATTGTCTTGAATCTTCTCTCTCTATTAGATTCTCTCATTCAATTCTGATCACACTTTTCTTGTGTTAATCAATTGTTCTTCAGGTTCAACAGCTGTTGAATCATTTCTCATTTGGTTTATCATTTCTAATAATATTGCTTGTGATAATTACTGCTAGATGCAATCCACGTGGAAGGTATGACTGAAACCTAACGAAGAGAACGACTATCCATCGTTGAAGTCGTGCAACCAATTACTCATTTTAATTCATGGAAGGAAAGAGTAAAAATAAAGGGGAAGAAAAACTACCATGACAAGCTTCAGCAATCAGCAATAACAACAAATCACTATCGCTACTAGGCTTGTGCATTACTCCAACCCAAATATCAAGGGGAATATAAATTAAGCAAAACAAAATTAAATACTGCAGTGTTATTATAATATCATTTTTTCATTATTTTTATAAATGAAAAAAATTATAATTAAAGGAATTACTGCTTCTTATCTCACCCGTTTATGGTAGTTAATACTTAAAAACTTCGAAGCAGGAAGTGTTTTTTTCCCCAAGTTTTTTACTATTCTTATTCTATATATCAGGTTTTATCCAATCATACAAGTCAAATGTGCCCTTATTCTTCTTTGACCAATTTAAGAAATTTGGTGCCTTGGTGGGCTTAAATTTTGAACAAAATTCATATACTCATGTGAGACGTTGCTTAATTAGACCAATTGTGAGAGTTCTTTATAATATGATAAATTGTCATATAAGCTAACATTTAACTTATTATTTTGCCCATTGTAGTCTTATAAATGATAGTTATTTTCAAAATTATTGGTGTAAAATAGTTTTAAATATATTTTGTGTAGGGAGGTGTTATTAACACCCGTTTCATTATTACCTGCACCCGATTTTTATAATTTTTTGCACTTACTTGTCAATATTACCCTTATATTAATACTCACACCTATATATCTAATACTCACACCCTAAACCTATTTTTAACACCCATAATCCTAAAAATCTAATACTTAACCACTTATTACTACTCACACCCACCACCTTCAACCTCTCATTCTTAACCCCATAATCATCTTCAATCTCTCATCTCAACCTCTATTGTCCATGGATTTACATATGACAATGCTCAAAAAAATTTTGATTAAATTAAAACAACCTTGTGCAGTTAAAATTAAAAGCTTTATTTATTTTTTTAACCAAATAATCTCTCATTATTCGAATCCTATAGTTGTGTGCAATATCATGGAAGTACTATTATTTCTTGAAGTACACAAATCTTGACTTAAACCAATGGTCACACAGTGGAAGCAATATCATTGAAGTACTATTACGTGTAAGCCAATGTCACACAGTGAAAGCATGGATCTTCGAATAATGATAAGAACAATGACAAGGAAAATGAGTAGGTATTACTGCATCGATCTTTTTAATGGAAAGAAAATTTCGTGCCTTTTTTTAAAATCATTGATATATTAATAATTTATTTTCTGGATTTATGATTTTTTTTTCTAGAACACTAATTAATTTTCATGGAATTAGGTGAGAAAAATGAGAGGTTGAAGATGACTATGTGAGATGAAGATGAGAGGTTGAATGTGATGGGTATGAGTAATGGTAATTGGGTAAGTATTATGTTTTTAGGATTATGGGTCCAAATAATAGCATTAGGGTTTGATATTAATATTAATATAAGGGTAATATTGACAAACAAGTGCAAAAATTTACAAAAACCGGGTGCAAATAATAATGAAATGGGTGTTAACAACATATCCCTTTTGTGTATAATTAAAATATATATGTTTATTTGGTTATAAATTAAATCTATACTGATTATTTTATTACAATAATGAGAGATACAATATTTAAATATTTCTAAATTAGTATGATGCCAACCAAAAAATGACATGAAAATTAAAAAATAAAGAGTAAGTGAGATCATTTATAGAATAGATTAATGTATGTACTTAAATTATTTGATGATAATTAATTATTATTTCCGTGCATCGCACGGGTAAATATACTAGTAAGAATAAAACTTACCAAAAGATTGACTAGATGGATGGACTGTGTGATTTCATCAATCTGCTTAAGCTTTTTCTTCACTTGTATCTTGAACATGCATGACCTTAAAAAAAATAAAAACTTGAACATACATGTAATTTTACATGTTTCATGTTTTTATATACGAGTATTTCAAATCTATGCATATAGATTAATCAAACTTAAAAAGATATGTATTTTTTTTTAAAATCGATACATTTAATGAATTAAAATACTAATTATTTAGCTCTTTTGATTACAAAGGAGGTATCTGGGACTAGAACCCAGGACCTAGGGGTTTAAGCTACCTAGGTACCTAGCTCTTTAATACAATTTTAATATTTTATAATTTATATTCTCTTATTCTATGCATGAGGTATATATATGATAAAAAAACACTTTATATATATATATATATATATATATATATATCATTTTATTTCTATTTTTTTCCCTTTCAAACTAATGAATAAAAGAATACCCTTCTCTGAATATTTTTATTCTCTATTTGTTTTCCTTCCAGTTTTTGTTCTCCAAAAGCACAGGTACCAGCATTCATATACTTGTAACTTGCTGTTCCTTTTGGATTGCATTGCTCTTTAGTCTTTACATACTGGGCTTTTCTTTTTTTTTTTTGCAGGATTCCATTGCTCTTTACCTACTGGGCTCTCATTGTTTTGGGCCTTTTTCTAAAGAGTATTAGTCTTCGGCCTCCACTTTTTGGGAATTAGTCCCCAAACACCAAAATTATCTCCCAAACCTCATTTTAACTGTGAAATATCCATTATACCCTTCTCCATTCAAAAAAAAAAAAAACAAACCCCAAACCCCAAACCCCAGCCACCTCTTCACAAACCCCATAACCTTCCATATCCCATAATTTTACAAACTCCTTTCTCTCTTCTTCTAACTTTTCTCTTACCTTTTCAAAACCCTACCATATTCCACCTACAAACCACTTCATTTGATTATCTATTCGCAAAGGAAGTTCCAGTGGGTTCTCTAATGGTGTTGTTGAGGATAAAATCATCTCATCTACGATTTTTTTATTTTTTTTACGTAACTGTTAAAATTCCGACTAACCTTCCGACACGGGTATTTCGGAATTTATTACTAAATAATTTTCTCTCTCTGTAACTTTTTTTCCGATACACTAAATTCAGAATTTAATTAAATTCCGAAATACATGTTTCAGAACAATTTTAAATTCTGAAATATGTTTCTCGGAATTGTATACTTAAATAATTTGAAAAAACCATATGAAAACGTCTCTCTCTGTAACCTTTTTCCGATATACTAAATTCAAAATTTAATTAAATTCCGAAATACATGTTTCAGAAATTTGTTAAATTCTGAATTATGTATCTCGGAATTTATCAATTCTGAATAATATGCTAATGTCATTGCAGCAAATGAGCAAAGCATCAAATTTCTACTATGTTAAAATCCTGTTGCTACATCAAATTTCAAATTTCTACCTTAACTTAATCATTTGCAACAAAGTAAATTGACATTGAAAACTTAATTCATTGATTCAAATAATTCAGAATTCATTAATAGCTATACAAATGACCAAAACAAATAACAATTCCTATACTGAGAAGTTCAAAATCCATCCAACATTGATCCTATACTAAGAAGTTCAAAAGCTATTACAAATCCAAATTCCTTCAAAACTCATATCAGTGGGTTGAGGTTGCGATTCCGGTGCTTGAGGTTGCGGTTCCAGTGCTTGCGGTTCCCCTGATGATTTAGATTGTTCTTCTTCTTCTTCTGCTGCTGCTGCTCTACGTTGTTGTATGTTCTTCTTCTTCTGCACGAATTGTTTCAGCCGTACGTTTCGTTCTAGCCATATCTGAAATTTCATCAAAATTAACAAAGGTGTAAGTTACATTTTGAAGCTATATATTCAATCATTGATAGAGTACTATCTAAAACAAAAATTTCTAAAACAATCTATGTTAGGTAAAATTTCTAAAACACCCAAAAAATAACAAACTATTTCTAAAACAACCCATGTTAATTTTTTGATAAGCTTCATTCGGAATTTTACAATTTTCCGACACGGGTGTGTCGGAAAATTGCAGAAAAACACGATCTTCAGTACGTTAATGGCGTAAAGTAAGAAAAAAAAAAGAACAAAACCCTACACCCATGAAATCTAAACCAAACCTAAACAAAACCTAAATCACCGAAGAAAACCTAAATGAAAACAAAATGAAACAGAAATGAAATAGAGAAGAAAACCTACATGAAACAGAGAAGAAGAAGATGAAGAACATTACCTGCGAGCGGCGGTGGGATGATGGCGGCGGCGGCAGCAAAGATGAAGACCGGTAAAGGAGGAACTTGCAGGAACTTGGAAGTTGAAGGAGGAAGTTGAACAATTTGAAGATTCTGAAGGAGTAAGTTGAAGAAACTTGGAAGAAAAAGTAGGAAGTTGAACGTATGTGGGGTTTGGGGAAATTAGGAGGGAGTAAGTGGGGAAGGGTAGTTTAGGTATATTTTAAAAAAATGGGGTTTGGGGGATAATTTGGGTGTTTGGGGACTAATTCCCCCACTTTTTAGTCTCCAGTCCCCACTTTCTGATAGGGTTTAACCGAAATATTTTTCAAAACTTCAAGTAAAAAAAAAAAGCATTTTCTGACTTTGAAAATGTATTTTTCAATAAAAGGGTATTCGAGAAAATCTATTTTCCAATAAGAGTTTATTTACTTTGACATCCTTAGTTTGCGGTCTTGAGCTTTATAACACACCTTAAAAATAATTAATTTTACTAAATAGTTTTAATGAATCCACTAGCTTATAAGTTGTCAGCTAGTTTCTCACCTAGTAATGTCAAACAAATTCTAGAACTGGTGGCAAAATTTTAAGATAACTAATTTTAAGATATGTTCCCTTGGTTGAAAATTTTATTTGTGTCTTACAAATAAGACCTTATTCTAATTTCAGTGATATTTAATTATTTTTTTATAAATATTTATATTTAATTAATATTTTTTTAGAGTTTCGATAACAATTGCATGAATAGTTTTGAAAAAAATATATCAAATATTCCATTTTCAATATTATTAAAAATATTAACCAATTCTCTTAATTAACGTGAAATTTTCCAAAAAAATCTAATATTCAAGGATGGGAGAGTAAAAAAGATTCTAAAATATTTTTCATTAATAAACTTTTAAGGTTCGATATCATAAATCTTATCTTTAATACTAATATTTATCATAAGGGCTTTTGCAACGAAGTTTTGAAAAAATCTTAACATCTACTGTATACTTATATAAAAAGATTCCTTTTCGAGGCATCACGTTTGTCCGCTTAAGGAATACTCGCACTAGAGCGTCTTTTCAAGGTACCATGTTTGTTCGCTTAAGGAATACTCGCACAAGAGCGTTTGTAGGTAAATAACATTATCTCTAACGTAACCAAAATTACAATTTGAAATTAAATTAATTCTTTAAATTTATATAATCATTATCTGTATGTGAAATCATTATCCTCAATTTGTTGAACAAATCATTATCCTCAACAAAAATATTTAAGAAATATTAAAAAAATCAATATATATATATATATATAATAGGTTCTCTCATTTCATTTTTAAAGTTCTATCTAATTCTAAGAATTCTCTTCTTCAAATTCTCTCTTTTATTTTTATTTTTTCCCTCATTCCTCTACTTACGGCACTTAATTTTGATTTTTGAGTGTTTGATGAATTACTTATTAGATGATGCATATTTTGTTATACTTTTAATTGACTTTTGTTTATTCCTCAACTTAGAGCTCTTAATTTTGATTTTTGAGTGTTTGATGAATTACTTATTAGATTATGCATATTTTGTTATACTCTTAATTGAATTTTGTTTAATCTAAATTTCAGGAAGAATGACATCAATGAGTTACTTCAAACAAGTGCATGACCTTGGTAAGTTGTTTTTTTTTTTGAAATTTTGGTAAATTGTTATACATAGTTACTTCGATTATTCTTTGTTGAAAGAATATGCAAATAATTGATCTTTTTCTCTTTTCAAAGAAGAGAAGGGCTAAGGCTCCTAGGATTAGAAAGAAATACCCTGATCATATTCCGGTGAGAAATAATTTTGTTGAGTCTTTTGCCCGTTTGACGAAACAATGTTTTTCGATTTATTTATGATTTATTTTTCGTTTTTGTCATGAGATAAGATAAATAATGAAAAAGATCAAAATATTTAAATATGAACAATAATAATAATAATAAATGTGATAATTATATTAAAAAATAATAATGGTAAAAGATATTAATTTATCCATCAAATAAATATAAGAAATATCTTATAATATTATCCAATAAAAAGAATAAGAATGTATAATTTTGGTTTAATTATATATAATTTTTCATATTAGATGTGATAATTATATTTAAAATATGCTAAATTATCATGTCTTATGCAATAGAAAATATTTTGATTTATCTTTAAATCTACTCATAATACCATCAAACAAAAAAATATAAAAAAGTTTAATTTTCATTTCACTCTAATAATTAATCATAATATCATGATAAAACGTGTTAATTCATCGATCAAATAAATAAGAAACACATTAATTTAATACTCATCTATACATAGACAAATATATTATTAAATACATATAAAAATAGTCATCATTATATTCCTAATAAAATGCAATGTGTTAACCAAAATAGTCAAAAATAACAATTTCAATGTCGTCTTCATGTTCCATGAAATAGTGGATATTGCAATATCTTTAAATTTTCTCATAATATCATTAAACAAAAAGATCAAAATATTTAATTTTGATTTGTTTTTAATTATCATAATAAAGTTGATAATCATATAAAAATTTTAATTTATCTATTAAATAAATTAGGAAGATCTAATTCTGATTTACTTTTGATTCATCATAATAAAGTTAATAATCATTAATACCATCAAATTAAAAAAAAATAAGAATGTTTAATTTTGATTTATCATAATAAAACATATTGAATAATCATTTTTGTTATTGTTTAATAATAATCTTTACTTTATAATGAAAATAATAATAATCTTCAATTTAAAATATTTATCATAAAAAATTTTAATATCAACAACCCGTGCATTGCACGGGGTAAGAGCTAGTTATATTATAATACTGTTATTTTTTAAAATTTGATAAAGAGTCTTAAATTGTTGATTATCTTATTTTAAAGCCCAACTCAAGACTTTGCGGGACTCAATTTTTTTGTCATTTATCTCTTTTTATCCTTACTTTACATCAACATAATAATAAAAAAAATAGTAATAAAATAAATAAATAAATAAATAGAAAATAACAATAATAAAATTCCTTTTTTAAAATAATAAATAATATTATTCTTTTTTTAAAAAAATTAAATAATAATAATATTCCTAAATATATGTTTTTCTTTTATTCTTGGTAATATTGTGTTATTATGAGAAAAAATAAATATCAATATAAATTTTTATATTCAAATATGGCATAAAAAAATGGATGCATGGCTTTTGTATTCAATTTTAATTTTTAAATATTACTTGAACAACAGTTATATTTTTTGAAAATTTATAAATATTAATGTATTGAAAAAATATTAGGAGTAATTTTTTAGAAATATTAGTTAATTAATATTATTAAAATTATATTTCAAAAACATGATTGAAATAAAGTCGAGTAAAAAAATATTTGATAATTTAATGCTTACGTATAAGTTTTATGTGTATGGTGAGTCTTAACTATTGTAATAAAAAGTATGAAAAATTTGAAATTAAATCTTATAGTAAAATAATTATAAAATAATGATGAATTTGATGTTAAGATTATTACCTAGCCAACAACTGTGGGCTCGGTTGGTTAGATTGAGTCAGGAGTTGTTAGAGATTCCAAGTTCGAATCCTACCAATATGAGGATAGTATTGGTGGATAATCTGTAAGTATCTCTGTAAAAACTCTTTGAGCCCGAAAACTTGTCCTGACCTAGCGAGCCCTGAAAGCCCATTTCACTGAAACTTTTGTTTACCCAAAAAAAAAAGAGTTTTGGAATTTGAAAAGAGAACCACTTTTCCCACCCCACCTCCAACTTCCTGCACCCCATTATCTTAAAATTTTCCTAAGATGCCCCCACCCTTCTCTTCCTCTTCTTTTTCTTGTACACCCCAACACCTCCATCCACCACCATAGCTCCTCCGGCCCCAGTCCACCACCACAGCCACGCACCCACTCTTTCGCCATAGCTATGCACCTACTCTTCTTCGTCTTCTACCCCACACACTCACCACCCGCCACCGCCACTGCCGCAGCTCCACACCCATCCCACCACAACCACCAAGCCCTTGCACGCCCCACCCCACACCACAGCCACCAACCCCACACTTGTCGCAACCCATCTCTGGTCCCCTTCCATCAACCCCAACCCATCTCTAGTCCCTCACCACCCCCACTCGCGACACCCCCCACCACCCCATCATCTTTGACGAGGTCGTGAGTTCATTCACGACCCGAACTCCCACCTCACCCCACCACGGTCGTGAGCCTCACGACGACCTCGTTCATGACACGGTCGTGAGTTCGTTCACGACCCGAGCTTTGTTAATGAATGGGGGCCGTGAGTCAGTCATGATGGATGAGGCTTTGGTGGGAGAGAGTGGGGGTGGCGGTGGTTGGGGCGAGAGGGTATGAGAGGAGGAAGGGGAGGGCGGCGATGGTTGGGGCAAGTGTGGGAGAGTGGGGTGTTGGCTGGAGAGAGTGGGGTGTAGGGAAGAAGGTAAAAATGAAAAAAGAAAAGAGGTTTGAAGGGTTTGTTTAGAGATAAGGGGTAGTTTTGTATTCTCCTATATAAAATGGAGTGTACAAATATGTACATGGGGTGTTAAAATAGAAGACCAAACGGCCCAAGAGAAGGACAAAAAAAAAAAAAAAAAAAGAAAGAAATGGGAAAAGCAAAGGGCAAGTACTACGTCTTGACATAGGGGTAGCACCTAAGTAGGAACACGGAAATTTCATGTTTCAAAATTGAAAAGTGAAGGCAAAATTCCAATTTGCAATTTTCCTTCCTTTAATTTGTGCTTGGCCCAATCCCCAAGTCACGGCAAAAACACTTTTCTTCCTCCTCCGTACTAAAAAGTTAGTAATTTTTTGAAAATTCAACAAAAATAAGGAAACATATTATTAATGTATTGTCTTTCTAAATCAATCAATTACCAAAGTAAATATTTAATATATGCTTCCTCAACTAATCAATCATAGAATATACAATACAATTTCAATTCTTTTTATTCAGTATTTTAACTTTGATTTGTGACAAAAAAATTTAATGTTTTTTACTAACTTCATGGGACGGAGGGAGTACTTCCTAACCGCCTTCTTCTTTTTCTTCTTTTATTATCTGACCCCTCTTCTCCTTCTTTTTCATTTTTCAAATCAAAATTCTTAATCATAATAATAATCAATGGTGAAATCGGTCCCCAGTTCCGTGGCTCCCTTCCTGAACAAGTGTTATCAGATGGTGGATGACCCTTCCACCGATGACGTCATCTCTTGGAGCAAGACCGGTGGCGACAGTTTCGTCATATGGGATATGACCAAATTCTCCCTCACCCTTCTCCCTTCTTTCTTCAAACACAACAATTCCTCCAGCTTCATCCGCCAACTCAATATCTATGTATTGTACCTCACTTTCCCCCCCTCTCTCTCTCCCTCTATGCTTTTTTTTTTTTGCATGATTCTATTCTCTCCAATTGTGTTCTTTTTTCTTGAGTGATATTCTTGCTGAAAAATAATTTTATTTATTTCATCTGATTGTCCTCCTGCTTCTGATTTTATGAATTTACTGCAATTTCAATATAGTTATTGTTAGTGTTGATAAAAAAAATATAGTTATTGTTAGCTTGGTATTGTAAAAAAAAAAAAAAAGAAAGGAAAAAACGCGGCTAGCGCCACGTGGTTTCCACCTAGTGAAGTTTGGCGAGGGTAGATGTCTGCAGCCTTACCCCATAAGCGGAGAAACTGTTTTCAGGATTTGAATTAGTGAGCTTCAGGTCACATTGCAAGGAAACTAACGGTTCCATTGAGGTTCGCTCCGCGAAAAGGACAAAAAAAAAAAAGGTTTTTGGGAGAACTTTGCCCCCATAATTTTGGAACAAGGACGGTGATAATAAAAATGGCCGTAGATTGTGATATAGTTATGTCTTGATTTGTTGCTATAACTTTTTAGGGCTTGGATATCCATTTGTTAAACTTGGTTAGAAGTGAGGTTGTAGCAATTGATTTATGTTTGGATGCTTTATGATTAAAAGTGGTTTTGAGAAAATAAATATTATTTAGATAATTTAATTAAGACTCGCTTTTAGGTGAGTAATTATCAAATTATTGACTTGAATGCTGAAAAGTGATGAGATATCAATCAATTTCCAAGAGTATTATGTAATCGAAAATCCAAATTGAGTTTGGATATTGCTTAATACTCGATCCTAGTTCATGCCTATTCATTAGATTATTCTTTTACACACTCTACACTTGTTAGAACAAAATTAAGCTCAAGGTTCGTCATCTTTGCCTCTTGGGGAAAACCGGAAAAGTGATACATTTCTGACTTTTTCTTCAATTTAGGTATAGCTTACTAAAAATTCAAAACTTCTGGTTCCCTTTGTCTGCTGATCATTACATTGGAGAAGCGAAACTTCTGCTTCCCTTCTTTGATATTTTGAATTCCACCTTGTTTACCCTTTTTGTAGATTGAGCTGCTTTAGATGCAGCTATTGCTTACTGTTTATGATATAGCAAAACAACTATGCCAGAATTGACCTAATAGTAAACTGTGCACATAACTAGATACAAAATAAATTGGAACTAATTTGCCTGAGTTTTATACACTCAACATGTACTATCAGTGGGAGGTGAAAATCCATTCATATCCTTCCTTGTTTCTGACTTATTTCTCATATATGCTTGAATGGAAGAATTGTGCTCATATTGGTTCATCATTTGTTCCTTTCATTCTTTTTGGCTTGAATTATAAATATGAATTAATGAACACCAACTACTTTTCCATCTTCCAAAAAAAAATCGCTATCTATCCTTGAAAATAAATTTTGTTGTTCATTCCCCAATTCCTTACCTCTCTGTCTATATAGAAGTCTGTCAAAATGCTAAATTAATGGATAAATTTTTTCTAATAACTCCATTATAATGGGTTTCGATCCAATTGCAAGGTATGGGACTCGAGTCTCCCATTGGAAGTATCGGATTCTTATGTGGGGTTTCTAAGGCTTTTGCTCTCCAACTACAACAACTAAGTTTTGTGGTGTGGTTCTCCCAAGGTTTTTATGTCAGTTTTTATCATAATGTGACATAAAAACCATTTGTTGTTAGGTTGATTGTTTTTCCTTTTATTCGTTACTTGTTGTTTGCAGATATGTTAAATATGACTTAAATAATAGGTGACTTGTGAGAAATTACTGCCTTTAAAATACATTATTTTGTTTGCATAAGTGCATGTGTTTTGTACCTTTCTCTATTTGTCCGTTTATATTTGTTCCATCTGTCTAGGTTAAGTTTGAATCTCTTTTAGATGTAATTGATAGCTGTAAAATTTATCAGGGATTCAGGAAAGTTGATACGGATTACTGGGAATTTGCAAATGAAAATTTTATCCGAGGTCAAAAGCATTTGTTGAAGAATATTCGTAGAAGGAAACATCCACACGCTGTAGATCAGCAAAAGGCATTGCCACAGCTGGAAAACTGCAAAGCACCAGCACAAGAAGCAGAAGTCCATGGCCTTGAGAAAGAAATTGAGAATCTAAAATCCGATAAAAATTCCCTCGTGCAGGAGTTCGTCAAACTTAAGCAGCACCAGGAATCTGCAGAGAGCAAGTTGCTGGTCCTGAGTGGTCGCCTTCAAGGAATGGAAAAGCATCAGCAGCAGATGCTATCATTTTTAGTCATGGTCGTGCAAAGCCCTGCATTCATGGTTCAGTTGCTTCAGCCTAAGGAAAATAATTGGCGCATGGCTGAACCAGGGAATATGCTGGACCAAGGTAAACAAGATGACTTTCCGGTTGCTACTGATGGTGCGATAGTAAAGTATACACCGCCCGTAGGTGAAAAACGAAAGCCTATAGCTCCGCCATCTCCTCGTTTCAATAAGCAACCAGAGCCTGAGATTTTTGCAGATGGGTTAAAAGACTTCAGCATCAGTTCTGAATTCTTGAAAGTGCTTATGGATGAAAAACTGTCTCCATTGGATAACCTTTCTCCATTTCTTCTACCGGATTTACCCGATGACGGTTCCTGGGAACAGCTTTTCCAAGGTAGCCCATTCCTGGAAAACATTGAAGATTTTAATCATGAAATTGAGGAGCCAACTGATAGTGGAATGGATATAGAAACTACCGTATCCGATACTTCAAATGAAGAATCTCAAAGTTTCGAATCTTTGATTGAAGAACTGGAGAGTGGGTTGGAATTATGTTCTGATGGGGTTCATCTGGAGGAGCTGCAGAGTTTGGAATCTCTAGCAGAGCAAATGGAACTTCTAGCTTCTGAAACTAACATTGATGTGGGACGGAAGTGATAATTATAGGATTTAAGTCACAATATTAGTATTTTTTCTTCCATCTTTTTCCAATGGTTGTCAGATCTTCATCTAAAATCAGTGTAAGTCTTCTCTCTTTTGCTCATCTTTTTAAATGCTAAATATATAAGTTAATCTTCTTTTCTATATATTCATTGATAGAAGGCTTCAACATATGTTGTTGACTATGAAGGTTATGTTGATTTTCTGCTGTTTGTAAATCCATCGTGTATCTGAAAAAAAATAATCCTTTCTTTCCTTGGTGACAGATTTTGGCATGTTGATATGATGTACAAGTGATGGGAGTTGTATGGCAGTGCTGCAACCTACTATGATGCATCAAATATTTTTTATTTAGAGAATTGTAAGAGAAAACAGCTTTGTAGGGGCATGATTTTTTGTGCTACATTAAACTGGGGCACATGCCTTCACATATTAAAAATTTCATATTATTGATAGAAGTCATGGCTCATGATTTCTCAGCATATTATTGCAGAAACCAGAGCTTCATAGTTCATACTTCATAGTTCATACCAGGTTCTCCATTTTTCTCTCTCCTCCTCTTTCTCTCCAGTTCCTATGTCTGAAACTGTGCGTGTATGCCCGAGAACTTGTACTATTATTATTCTTGTTTGTTCAGGTCTCTTTTGCGTATCAAGAAGGCACATGTGGAAACTTATAAATCATCATAGTATGACATTATAATTTGTGTTTTGCTAAACAAAGTAAGACTTGGTACAAACTTCAAAACATATAGTGCTTCATGATACAATGAAGTTAGTTGATTACCCCCAGCTCCCCTTCAACTCATTCTTTCGAAGTCTCTACCATGGCGCGTATTAATTATACAAGGAGGATTATTAGTAATGATGGTTAGCAACTTTGCATCCTTGTTTGGATTTTGCAAATAATATTGGTTTGGGGTGTAAAATGAATTTTGTACAGTTAGCTTAACATTGTGTTTAGGTGACAGAGAACGAGTAAGACATAAGGGAAAGGAACTTTTAAAGGAAGTATTTGCTGTCTATTCTTTACAAATATCAAAATTTTGTTTCCCAAAATTGGGGTTGGATTGTGGGTACTGCTGCATAAGTATTTTTCATTTTGTTTTGTTGCTATATGATTTAAACTCGGGTAAGTCCTGCAGGAGAAAATTTCTGTTGGAAAAGTTAGGCTTAAAATATTGTGCGTATTTCCGGTTCGAACAAAATTGTTCTATGTGATAGATACCCTGTGGATAGATAAAAATACTTGTAAATAATAATTTTTTAAATAAGGAGAAAAGGAACCTTGTTTCACTTTTCGTCTTTACTTTTAGGTAAAACTAGTATTGGTTTGTAAGTTTGTTCCTTGAATGAAAAAAAAAATATTATAGCAGAATTGAAATAAGGTAAATGTTAGAAAGGGATTTGTTAAAAAGTCAAATGCAATGTAAAAGATTGGAAAATGTAAATTTTTTAAAAATGTTTTCAAGAGGGGAAAAAAAAAAGAGGATTTGTAATATTTTTTTCTTTAGAAATTTATAACAAATATTTTTAAGACACTTGCTAACCGTATCTTTAAAATATTTAATGCAATTATGCAAACCGTATCTTTAAAATATTTAATGCAATTATGCAAGTTAAGTAGATAATTTTTTTTTGGTGAACAGTTAAGTAGATAATTTAGTTGTTGAGGAATGTGACTTTAAAATCATTTGATGGCCTTTTTTTTTAATCCGTACTCTTTGGCCAGTACCACATGTGTCTCCAAGAGCACCCTTAATACCAGGGAACCCTTGAGACTAATCCTGTACGAGGTCGCGTTCCTATGCCTCTCCCAGCGGGTGTGTTAACCGGGAATCGAACCTGAGATTTTTTAGTCTCAGGCCCATTCTCAAGTTCTCAAGTTGACAAGATGACACCACTTGAGTTAACTCTCGTTGGTATTTGATTTAGTGGCTAACTTTGAAATATGGATTCTCCAAAACTAGTAACATACTTGTATAAGGTATGTATTTTGTATTGATCGAATGTATGATATTTTTAGGTACTTGTAACAAGTATGTTTATATATACTTTGGATGTGCAGTATATAAAAACTATGTCATTTTTGAGTTATAATTTGTAATTGATCTTTAATTCTTATATTTAAACTTATTTTAAGACTCAAACTTTCATTTTAAGACACTTGTATCTCATATAAGTGCGAAGATTGTTCCTTTGAACCTTATTTAATGAGTAACAATTTATGGTGACGTGACAATATCCTTTTATTACACGTGTATGTAGAACTATAGAAAAATAGGTTTTTATTTTTTTATTTTTTTATTTTTATGAATTAAATTTGGGATAAGTGAAATGTTGATTAGTTCAATGAAACACTACTTCAAGTTGTTACCATTTTTACTTTTGAAAAATAATTCAATAGGATTATACACTCTAACGGGCAGTTTACACATTTTTTTTTTAAATATTAAATTTGTTTATTATTCTTGAAACTACGTATCTGCAACTGTCAAATACAAACACATATTAGCTTGTTAAATATATATATATATATATATAATTTTTATTTTTTTTGTGTTTTTAAATTTTGAAAGTTATACATATAATAAGGATTGTTACTTTTTGTTTTACCAAAAAATTTATAAAAATTAAATAAGAATAGCTTGGTTATTATTTTTTAAATAATAGTGTGAATGAACAATGAGAATATATTAAGGTGGGAGTGTAAATATTTAATGGTATGTGAATAGCCAACCACAATACAAATTGATTTGGACTTTGATTTAAGAAAGTTAAAACAAGGTTAATTTTTTAAAATAATAAAAAAAGTTGAGAAAGTGAGAGTGCTAATAAGCAAGGTGGAGAGCCAATAACTTTATTTATACTACAACTATCACTTTATGCTAAAGATGTGCGAAACAATGAGAAAGGTTTTGGAATTTTTTTTAAAAAAAAAAATCCTTCTAATCTTTGTGCAAAAAGAAAGTTGTACGAATTGGTTGTAAAATCTAGAAGTTCGAATAACATGGATGTGCCCTCAAATGAGAGGAAATAACCATTTTTAATATACTGAGCCTGGTCCAAAATTAACTTTGGATTAAATTATCATTTTTGATCCTCAACTTTTTAAGTGTTTGTGAGTTTCGTGCTTAACATTATTAATATTACACAATTGTCTCTAAAGTGGAGAAAAAAAAATCCCGTTAATCACTTATTTGCTATTCTTCACTCTCACATGAATAATTCTCCGGGCAGTTTGCAGGCTATGTGTAACATCCCTCTTTTTATTATTATATAAATGTAGTTTATTTCTAAAAATATAAAGAAGTAGAAAATCAAGTTAGGAATGGACGAAGTGCACGGGCGATTCGGTGTTAAACAAAACAAATAGGCTAAGAAATTAAAATAAAATATTTAGGACTCAAAACAAAATTCTCACCGTTAGATGTGAAGATATGATTTTTAGGAAGTTGCTCGCCAAATTTGAGCAAGATCCAACGGTGAACGAAGAAATTATAGCCATTTGAAGTTAGGAGAAAAATAATTAGAAAATAGAAAACTGAAACAGCAGTGTTTGGACGTTTCGCTTAAGCGAAAATGCAAAACTTCAATTCTGTGACCAATACGCTTAAGCGAAAAGTGGTCGCTCAAGCGAAAGTGATTCGTGCCAATTCTGTGAACGATTCGCTTAAGCGAATAAATTTCGTTCAAGCGAAAAATCTGTTTTCTGCAACACGAATTCGCGATTTTGAAGGGTATTTTGGGGATTTCTCCACCCCAAAACACGTTTTAAGCCTCCCATTCGAGTCATTGTGGAAAAACATCATCTTCATCACCTTCTACTCCTCTCCCATACGAAATACTCTCCTCCCAAGCCTAGGGTTTTGGCTCTTGAACACTTCCTCTTCCATTGGAGCTCCAAGCTTCAAGAATAATCATCAAGCATCATCACCAAGTTTGTTTCCCTCTTTTTTCCTCCATGGATTGAGCTCTTGGTTCAAGCTCCTTCATCCCTCAATCTCACTTCTTCTTGGTTCTAGAGATTGGGTAAGCAAATTCACTCTCCTTTCACTTCTTAATGTTGATTTATGAGTTCTTATTCTAAATAAAGTTATCCCTCTTATTTTCCAACAACAAGGGCATGGATTTCTCTATTACTTGAGGTTCTCATTTTCTAAGAGCTAGGGGGAACACTATCATCTCTACACTCTTGACTCTTGCCATCTCTTTACACATTTCCAAGGTCATTGTGGATATTGAGCTTTGAGGAGCACTCTTGGTTCTAGGGTTCAACACCCTCTAAGGTTTTCTCTCTCTTTTATCTCAATCTCAAGGTAAGGGGATGTGCCGCCGTACGGTGGTTGTATAGCTAGCGGTGTGTGAGTGTGTTGAGAATATTTGGTTTGTTTAGGAAAAATTAGAATAGGGATAGAAACTAGAATAAATAGGAAATTTAGAACTTGCCCTTATTAAATGCTTGAATTATGTGAATTAAATGTTGGTTGATGATATTTGTGCTACTTTAATTGTTGTTGTATGCTAAATGTTTGCGTAAGTTTTGTGTGTACCTAGGAAGGGGCTTTTTACAAAGTTAAAGGGGTCAATGTCACTTAGAACAATTAAGGGACAAATGACACTTAGGGCAATTAAATGGGTAATTGGAAGTAGGTATTAAACACAAAGGAAAATTTAGTATATTAGGAAATTATTAGGCAAGAGGAGAATAAATTAGACATTAAAGGAGAAGAAACGAATAAGGAAATAAGGGTAAATATGATTAAAGACTTCCTTGGTATGCGAATACTAGCCCTAGAAGACGTGCGGAGGGGTGCTATAAGTCGGGTGCACAACACCTGCAGTAAGTCACAAGCCTACCAAATCGCAGGGGTTGTGTTAGTCGTGCGACCTTTGGGGATCCGTACGCATCGGTAAGTCGTATCCTCTGAAAGACTGGGGAACGCAGTGGAAGAATTCGCATTACCATCTCCCCGGGTTGTGAATACTAGCCCTAGAAGACGTGCGGAGGGGCGTTGTAAGTCGGGTGCGTAACACCTGCAGTAATTCGCAAGCCTACCAAATCGCAGGGTTGTGTTAGTCGTGCGGCCTTTGGGGATCCGTACGCATCGGTAAGTCGTATCCTCTGAAAGACTGGGGAACGCAGTGGAAGTATGTCACAACGCCAAAAAGAAAATGAAAAGATAGTTAAGAGAACAAGTAAAGAGTAAAGTAGTTAATGAAATAATTTAAATAAAATAGAAACTAGTAATGAGGGGAAATGGACATAGGAAATTATTCGGCGGATGGTTAGCATTTATGGAGATGCATGTGTTTGTAGCATAGATTGTGAAATATGATTATATCCCTGTTAATTATTTGCTAATTGTAATTATTTGTGTTTGACTTGGCATATCTTATGCATTGCTAGTTAGTGCGGTACTCACCCTTACAAACATTACAGGTACCGAGTTTGAGCACACCGAGACGGAGGCCGAGCAGGACCCCACTCCCACTGAGGGAGTGTGATAGTCTTTTATTAGTGTTTATGATGGGACTCCGGGCCATATTTTGAGTCTCTTGTATGATATGTGTTAGAGGCTTGTATTGTATTCCTTTTTGTTGTATATATGCTTGGTGGGGTGGCCCGGGATCCATTCACCCTTGGGTTGGGTGTTATCTTTTATTTTGAGTAGTGGCATACTTGATGTTATTTCTGCTGGTGACACTCCGACTTTATGACTGGATTTGATGATGTGGTGACGAAGCACTAAGTCCCACAATGGATGGCCCTATGAGGCTTATGATGTTTATTTATATTTGTTGGATTTACTATATCTGATTCTGACAGGTGACAGGGAAAACTAAACTTTGGGAATATCCGAAAAACAAATAGGACTCTGTCCGTTTTTCAAGAAAATTTTAATTAACATTTTAAGGATTAAAAAAGAAATTTTTAAGTTGTAAATTTTAAAATAAGGAAATTAGCTTAGGGTGTTACACTATGACCTAGAGGCAGGGTTGCCCATCAGAGTCGTCAATGTGCAGTAATGACTAATATCAGAAGCTCATGATGCTCACAAGTAAAATTGTTTATTTTATCACTCTTAACTCACAATATTTTTTAGCACACAAATATGAACTCACAAATGTTTATATCACGAAATAATACTGAGAAGAGCAGATAAAGCAGAGCAGAAGATCAACTCTTAAAATTCATTCATTCATGTGATTCATTCTCTGACACACATATACTTATACTTGCGTAGTCTTATAAAGATAAGGACTAGACAAACAAAATAAACATTATTACAAACAAACAAAGTTCAAAAGCAAGTTAAAAGCAATTAAATGATCTGTGGCTTTGCACATGACCTTTTCTCTTCTTTTCTCCAATCATGCACGACAAGTAACATGGCGAGATAGAAAGCAAGAATTATTTGTGCCTAAAGCCACTAGACATTACTTGGTTTAATCATTACATTGTCTCCCTTAAACCAAGTTTTGTCATTCCAAGCATCTTCTTCAACTTGTAGAATAAATCTACTTTCAATGGTTTTGTGAAAATATCTGCAAGTTGTTCCTCAGTATGACAGTAGTTGATCATCACTTCTTTCTCATCCACTAATTCTCGAATTTTGAGAAACTGAATATTAATGTGCTTGGAACGCCCATGAAATACTGGATTTTTAGAAAGTGCAATTGCCGACCTATTGTCACAAAATATTTCTGTGGGAGTGCTTTGCCTTTGATGCAACACTTCAAGAATTCTTCTCAGCCATACTGCTTGTGTGGCACAACTGGTTGCAACTATGTATTCTGCTTCGGCTGTAGAGAGTGCAATAACTGGTTGTTACATTCCTAGACCATTCTAAACTTTTTAGAGCCTCCAAGGACTCATGATTCACCCTCTACGTTCCTAGCGGAACCAAGCATAGTTTAGAATCATTCTGAAGGTTATTATATGTCCTAATACACATTCCTAGACCATTCTAAGCCTTTAAAATACTCTATTAAGCATTCTACACTTGGTAGAGCCTACAAGGACTCATGCTACATCCTTTACGTCCCTTGGGGCACCAAGCATTGTTTAGGATCATTCTAAAGGTTCTTATATGTCCTAATACACATTCCTAGACATTTCTAAGCCTTTAGAATACTCTCTTCACCATTCTACACTTGTTAGAGCCTCCAAGGACTCATGATTCACCCTCTACGTTCCTAGGGGAACCAAGCATAGTTTAGGATCATTTTGAAGGTTCTTATATGTCCTAATACACATTCCTAGACCATTTCAAGCCTTTAGAATACTCTATTAACCATTCTACACTTCTTAGAGCCTCCAATGACTCATGATTCACCCTCTACGTTCCTAGGGGAACTGAGCATAGTTTTGGATCATTATGAAGGTTCTTATATGTCCTAATACACATTCCTAGACCATTCTAAGCATTTAGAATACTCTATTAAGCATTCTACACTTGGTAGAGCCTCCAAGGACTCATGCTACATCCCTTACGTCCCTTGGGGCACCAAGCATTGTTTAGGATTATTTTAAAGGTTCTTATATATCCTAATACACATTCCTAGACATTTTTAAGCCTTTAGAATACTTTCTTAACCATTCTACACTTGTTAGAGCCTCAAAGGACTCATGCTACTACATAATCTACGTCCATTGGGGCACCAAGCATTGTTTACGATCATTCTAAAGGTTTTTATATGTCCAAATACACATGCCTAGACCATTCTAAGTCTTTAGAATACTCTCTTAACCATTCTACACTTGTTAGAGCCTCCGAGGAGTCATGATTCACCATCTACGTTCCTAGGGGAACCAAGCATACTTTAGGATCATTCTGAATGTTCTTATATGTCCTAATACATATTCCTATACAATACTATGCCTTTAGAATACTCTATTAACCATTCTACACTTGTTAGAGCCTCCAAGGACTCATGCTTATCCTCTACGTCCCTTGGGGCACCAAGCATTGTTTAGAATCATTATAAAGGTTCTTATATGTCCTAATACACATGGCTAGACTATTCTAAGTCTTTAGAATAATCTCTTTACCACTCTACACTTGTTTCTTTTCTGGACCAACATATTGCGCCTGTTCCAAGATGGAATGCATATCCTGAGGTGCTTTTTCTTGTTTCTATGTCACCAGCCCAATCACTGTCTGTATATCCAACAAGCTTTACAACATTAGTATTAGCATACAAAATTCCATCAGTCAGAGTACCTTTGATGTATCTGAGAATTCTTTTTGCTCCTTGTAAGTGACAAACATGTGGTTCTTCCATAAATCTGCTGAGCAATCCAACTCCAAATACAATATCTAGTGTTGTGGGTTTCAAATATCTCAAGCTTTCAATCAAACTTTTGTAGTGAGTTGGATCAACATGACCTCCTTTGTCTTCTCTCATGAATTTTTGCTTCTCCTCAATCGGAGTAGAGACTGGCTTTGAATTCTCCATTTTAAATTTCTTCAAAATATCACTTGCATAATTTCTTTGAGAAATGAAAATTCCATCATCCCGTTGAACAACTTCAATGCCTAAAAAATAGGACATTAAGCCCAAATCTGTCATTTCAAAAGATCTCACCATAGCCTCCCTGAATTCTGCAATCATCTTTGGGTTATTGCCAATAAAAATTAGATCATCAACATACAAACACACAATGAGTATATCTTCAGGATCAATAAATTTAATATACAAAGTGTGTTCAAAAGGAAATCTTTTAAAACCATGCTCCACAAAGTAGGAGTCAATCTTCTTGTACCAAGCTCTCGGTGCCTTCTTCAGACCATACAATGCTTTCTTCAATCTATACACTTTATCTTATTTTCCTTTGACTACATATCCTGCAGGTTGTTCAACATATACTTCTTCTTCCAAAGTACCATTCAGAAAAGCAGACTTAACATCCATTTGATATATCTTCCATTTATTTTGAGCAGTAAGTGAGATAATCATACGGATTGTATCTAGTCTTGCAACAGGAGCAAATACTTCAAAATAATCAATACCTGGTTTTTGCTTGTATCCTTTTGCAACTAGTCTTGCTTTGAATCCATCAACATCACCATTGGGCTTGTACTTTGTTTTGTACACCCACTTCACTCCTATTGGCTTCTTATCTGCAGGTAAGTCTGTCAGCTCCCATGTGTCATTTTTCTCAATGTAATAAATTTCTTCATCCATGGCATTTCTCCAATGTTGGTCATTTACAGCTTCCTCAAAAGTTACTGGTTCACAATATGCAAATAAAGCAAAGTTGATAATCTCTTCATCAGATGGATCATTGTCATTGCTCAAGACACAGTCTTGAAGTCTAGCTGGTAGTTGCTGTTGTCACCAAGGTCGGTCGGATGGTTGTGCTTGTCTCTCATCCTCCTCTTCATAATTTTCTGAAATCACTGCTGGCTGCTTTTGGGCTTTTGCGGACCAATCCCACATTCCTTCTTCGTCAAATGTCACATCACGACTGATGATTGTCTTCTTTGTATCTGGATTGTACAATTTATATGCCTTTGAGTTAGTGCTGTAACCAATGAAAATACATTTCTCACCTTTATCATCTAGTTTCTTCGTGAGTTGATCAGGAACATGAGCATATGCAATACATCCAAAAGTTCTGAGGTGACGTATTGAAGGTTTTCTTCCACTCCATGCTTCTTCTAGTGTTTTATCTTGAACACTTTTTGTTGGACACCTATTCAAAATATACACAGCAGTGGCAACTGCTTCTACTCAAAATTCTTTAGGCACATGTTTAGCTTTCAGCATGTGTCTGACCATATCCATGATTGTCCGGTTCTTTCTCTCTGCTACTCCATTATGTTGGGAAGTGTATCTGGTGGCCAATTGGTGCTGAATCCCATGATGTTCAAAGAAATCAGAACAAGCAAGGTATTCTTGGCCTCCATCTGTTCTCAGTGCTTTGATTATGCAACCACTTTGATTCTCCACAAACGCGTTGAATGACTTTAATGCATCACAAGCTTCTGACTTCTGATTCAGAAAGTACACCCAAGCTTTTCTGCTAAAATCATCAATAAAGGTTATAAAATATCTACAACCTCCATTTGTTGGTGTATCAACCATGCATAAATCTGAATGGACAATCTCCAACAGCTTTCTCGCCCGCCGTGATTTTCCAACTGGAAATGAATCTCTGTGATTCTTTCCCAATTCACAAGTCTCACAGATACAGTTAGGGATATTTACCACTGTAAGCCAGAAACTAGTTCTTTTCTTGACAAGTAATTTAATCCAGAAAAGTGAAAGTGACCAAAACACATATGCCAAAGCCAATTATTATCTGGTAACACGGAACTCACGCAAGCAAATTTTTCATTTTGAATTTTTAGTGGGAATAGGCGGTTTGGTGTCACTTTTACCTTTGCTATGAATCTTTCATTCTTGTCAATCAGAGTGCAACAGCCTTGAGAAATCTGCATGTTATAACCTTTCTCTGGCAGTTGTTCCATACTCAATAGATTGTGATGAAGGCCAAGAGCATAGAAAACGCCAAAGATAAAGTTTTTAGAGCCATCTTTTAGTCTTATAGTGATTCTGCCTTTTCCCACAATTGGGATATTTGAATTATTTCCAAATTTTACTGATGACTTGACACTTTCATCTAGTGAGGAAAATAACTCCTTTTTCCCACACATATGATTACTGCAACCGGTATCCAGGTACCAAATATTTTGATCTTCATCAAAAGAGTTGGTTGCTAAAAATAAACTTTCTGGATTGTTGGAACTCTCACCAGTGTAGTGGCTTTGGTTTTCTGCAACATTTGCTTGGTAGTTATTTTGATTTTTGAATCTGCAATCTGCAATCTGCAACTTTGTGCCCTGCCTTCCCACAGTGAAAACAATTAAAGAAATTGTTTCCTTGGTAGTTGTTGGCTTTTCCTCTTGCTCGGTTGGCAGGAGCAAAATTATTTCCACCTCTCCCTTGATTAGGTGGTCTGAAGGGTTGAAATTACCACGTCCTCTTCCTCTGAAATTTCTTCGGCCTCTTCCTCTGTAGTTTCCTCTTCCTCCATTGTTGAAATCATGACCTCGATGTACTTTGGCTCGACTCCGCCATACTTACTTGGCTTTTCAAGGCTTCTTCTCTTGAATTTTCTGTCTTCTCCAAAACTCTGTTAACATGACTTTCGATGCTTCCTTGCAACTCAGCTACTGTCATGGTGTCTGTTTCATGTGGCTCTTTGATTGTAGTCACAACATGGTCAAACTTGATTGGCATAGTGCGAAGAATTTTTTCTACCACCGTGCCATCTTTTATGTCTTCTCCATACACCCTCATCTTGTTGACAAGATCGGTAATGCGGGAGAAGTACTGCTCGACACTTTCGGAACTTGACATTTCAGCTCTTTCATACTCCCTTCTCAAAGATTGTAACTTGGATTTTTGAGCTTTGCATTGTCAACTCCCTTGTATGACAATTTTAACGTATCCCATGCTTCTTTAACATTTGCAGCATTAGCAATTTTCCCAAATACTGAGTAATCTACACCTTGGTGAATTTGTGACAACGCCAATTGGGCTGTTCTTTGACTGACTGCATCAGCATCTGCTTGAATGCCTGAATCAACAAAGCTCCAAAGATTGTGAGCCTTTAGATCTGTACACATCAAAATCTCCCAATAATTATATTCGAATTTCCCATCTAATTTGGGACCTAACCAAACAATATTGTAATTGTTTGCCATTTTCACTTGTGAAAAAAAAAATACTCTCCAACAAAAAATATTACAACTATGAGAACACCTTTGTTCCTCACAGACACTCAAAAATTTGTGCTAGACTAAGCTAGCTCTGATACCAATTTGATATCAGAAGCTCATGATGCTCACAAGTAAAAGTGTTTATTTTATCACTCTTAACTGACAATATTTTTTAGCACTCAAATATAAATTCACAAGTATTTATCTCACAAAATAATACTGAGAAAAACATAGGAAGCAGAGCAGATGATCAACTCTTAAAATTCATTCATTCGTGTGATTCATTCTCTAACACACATATACTTATACTTGCTACAATGACAATGTATTTCCCTCGTAAAAAAAATAATTTTTGCCAATATCACTGACGACAGAGGCTATAATAAATATATAATATAAACGTTGGCAAGAGTGGAAAGTGGAAACAATAATGATCTGTGCTAGTATGTACAAATTCGTATACTATATAACAGTAGGAATTCCATACATTACTGAGGAAAATTATTCCGAAACAGTTTCCGCATAAGGTGCATGCGCTGAAATTGGATTGCTCATTGCAGTAGCGGCAACCAAAGACAAAGCACAAGGATTGCAAAACAATGAAGCAGTGATGAAGCTAAGAGAATCACTACGTGGTGAGGAAGCGTGGATTTTGTCATTATTCCTGTTGATGCAGTGAAGAGGGGGAAGAAGAGATGACATGAGAAATGGTTTCTTTGAGTTGCTCCCATGAACAGGAATGGGGAACATGCATGGATTATTTACACAGGGTTTCTTTGGATTGATTCCAGAGATTTGAGTCTCTGCTACATGTTTCCAAGCAATGAGTTACGGAAGTGAATGAGAATGCACGAAGTCACGAACAAGGTATGGGAATAAATAGTCTTTTAAGTCTTAACTAATGACATCAATCATCATCAAATCCAGCAAGAAAAAAGCAAGCAACTAATATCACTTGAATATATAACCAATTAACTTGTTAGTTAACAGGTTAACAAACTAAATTATCAATTGATAATCGATTAATATAGTTCGATAATTGATTAGATTGTTAGTTATTAGTTAACTTTTAGTTAGTTAAGGGAATTTCTATCCACTTACTAACTACACTCATTATTTTTTACATTTTTATTTAAACTTTCAAAAATACTTTTTTACTTTTATCACATCCAAACCGCTTTGCTATCCACACTCGAACGCCTTCTCCAAAACCTACCTCACGCAACTACTCATTGGAATCATTGACAAACATCTTATAACTAGCTCTTACCCCGTGCAATGCACGGATTATTGATATTTACATTTTTTATATTAAATATTTTAAAGTAAAAACTTTTATTGAACAACAATAAAAAATAATCATACAAAAAGACTGAGACTCAAATCAAACCCTATACTTTTAAAAAAAATTAATTTAAATGAACTTGTTAAGGAATTTTTGTCCTTCCTTATTTAATTAATGGATAAATTAACATTTGTTATATGATTATCAAGTTTATTATGATGAATTTAAATAAATCAGAATTAAATATTCTGATTTTTTTTTTGATGGTATTATGAGCAAATTGAAGGATAAATTAGAATATCCACTATTTTTTATGATAGAATATCCATTATTTCATAGGACATGAAGACGGCATTGAAATTTTTTTTATATTTAATATTATATTTGTTTATGTATAGATGGGTATTAAATATTTAAAATGATGTTATTTAGCTGATGAATGAATTAACACGTTTTTAAATACAATTATTTCGTTTTTTTATGATTAATTAAAGTGAAATCAAAATTAAACTTTTCTATATATTTTTTTGTTTGATGGTATTATGAGTATATTAAAGGATAAATAAAAATATTTCATATTTCAAAGGATATGATAATTTAACATCTTTTGAATATAATAAATCCTTTAATATGAAAAGTCATAATTAAACCAAAATTATACATTCTGATTTTTTTTATTTCGTGATATTGTAAGATATATCTTATATTTATTTGATTGATAGATTAATATTTTTTTTACAATTACCATTTTTTTTATAAATATGATTATCACATTTATTAGTAATACTCATATTTAAATATTTTGATTTTTTTATCGTTTATCTTATCTCTTATCTCAAGTTAATCATAAAATTTGATTCTAAAAAATCTTTATCCTAATTATCTGAATTATCTTGAAATAATTTTTTTGAAATATCTTTATATAAAACTATAATCGTTATATTTAATCATATATCCATAATATTTATAATGTTTGAAAAAAAATATAATTTTTTAATTTGTTTTACCTTTAAAAAAAATATTGGGATACTCTCAATTTCAATATTGATAAAATATTGTTTTGTTTGTTATAAATAGTGTGTTAGGAAAAATTGTCTCAAGTAAAGCTCAAAAAACGAGCTCAAAATAATAAATAATATAAGTATTTCTTATATTTATTTGATCGGTAAATTAATATTTTTTTACAATTATTTTTTTTAATATAATTATCACATTTATTAATATTCATATTTAAATATTTTGATTTGTTCTTCGTTTATCTTATCTCAAGTTAATCATAAGATTTGATCCTAAAAAAATCTTCTTTATCCTAATCTTCTAATCATTTTGATTTTTTTTTTTTACTTTTTGAAATGCATGTAACTTTGTGTTTTTTTTTAAAGTTTAGCTTTTGGGTTGACGTGCAGGGAATAAAAGTTCTACTATACTACTTATAGTTTAAATAAATAGTTTATATTTTATAATTTTTATTTACATATCTCCAAGGATAATACTTATTATATACATTGATAGATTTTATTTATTTATTTATAAGGGTATTGAAAAATATATTTTTTTAAGAGGAAAAAAATATTATTTTTTATCAGCTCCCAAATCCGAAAAGTACATATATCTCATTCGTATCTCGTATTTTTTCCCATTTAATGATTTTTTTTTCATTAAAAAAAGCTTAAAAAAATTAAAAGACCCACTAAAAAAGGGCATTTCATAATAAATAAACATTCATCTGCAAATACATGCCACTAAACGCTGCCTCAATAAAAAAAATATGCAAATCTAGAAATAAGAATTAAGAACATCTGATCCAGGTTAAGATCTTATGCAAAACCTGTTAATAGGAAAAGAAGAATGTCGCAACTATAAAGCATCAAAGATATCAAGTATATAAGCAAATGTTTTTATATACAATTGTGGAAAACTCCTCTATAATCAAAATTTATTACAATAAACAAAATTAATTATAAGCAAATGCTATTATATACAATTATTTTCATCTATTACGTTGCAACTTGCAACTCCGGCTTTCCTTGCGTTGCAATTCTGTATTGATGTTGATCTGGTCAGTGGTCACAGTTCCTCCTCTTTTAGGTCTTCAATTGACTCCTTTTCATTAACACAAAGCAAAGAGAAGAGCTCTTTTGGGTTTTTGCGAGGAGGACAGACACATTGGAAGAGGAAGTGGTTGATGAACAATAAAAAATAAAGGAGAACGATGAAGGAGGTGGCTTTCATGATTATGGAAGCCATGAGTATGTGTAGATTTGAGAAACATCATATTTATAGTTTGAAATATGTAATAACTAAAAAGAGTTATAGATAAATAAACTTTTGTTAGATTTTTTGGTTTATCATGAATTTAAGTCTCGTCTCTTTGGGTTTATCTTTTAAAGGATAATGATTATTTTGTTTAACAAAATGAGGATAATGATTTCAAATATAGATAATTTATTTAATTTCAAATTATAATTTTGATTAGAGATAATATTATTTACCTACAAACACTCTGGTTCGAGTAATCCTTAAGCGGACAAACGTGGTGCAAGTATTCCTTAAGCGGACAAACGTGATGCCTCGAAAAAGGATCTTTTTATATAAGTACGGTTGATTGTGTATCCAGGTAAGAAGGTCGGGTCATTTCCATGCAACCTTACTATAAATAATAAAAGCTGTAGATCATGTAGCATGCAAAACGATTTTAATAAGGAACCAATAGATATAGATTTGACATAGCTCAAGATAATCCACATCGGCATTTGATCTAGTGGTTTGATTATCACTTTGGGTGCGAGAGAGGTCTGGGTTTGATTCTCGGAATGCCCATGCTCCCATATTTTTATTTCTGCATTATTTATTAATTTAATGTTCACTTGAGTGTTTTATATCATTGACTCTTCCCAAAATCCTGAAACTACATTCTCGGGCAAAGAAAGAAATTAGTTGCTTTATTTTTCTAATGAATGTTTTATCCCTGATTATTCCACAAAGACCTGAACTGCATTTTCGACCAGAAAGGACTAATTGCAGTCATTTATGCAACACCAGAACAGGAGAAGATGCAAATCACAGGTTCATCCCCGGGGTTTGGACGTGGATAGCAAAATGGTTTGAGTGTGGTAAAAGTAAAAAAGGTATTTTTGAAAGTTTAAGTACAAATGTAAAAAATAATGGGTGTGTAATTAATAAAACTTAGGTGTGGACAGAAATCTCCTTGGTTAATAGACAACCAATTCGATAACTAGTTAAGTTTTGGTAATTTCAACGTTGTATAAATATTCTTTTTCTCGTATTGACGAATAACGTAACAATCATTTTCTTCATTTCACGTTTCTCACACTTTTTCTCATTAAGAAATCTATATGGTTCTCATTTCACTTTCTCCAATTCTCTTCAATACACTTGATTTTCAGAATTCTTATACTAGGTTTCAAAACAAGCATGATAAACAATTAATAATTGAGTGCCATTTTACTTGTTAAATATATTCATATTACCTCTTCAACCTTAAATATTATAGTTTCTAACTTTGCTCAGGATACCTATATCTATATATGTCAAATGCTTGCAACGACATGAGCACTAATTTAAGCCATCAAAAGAGACGATTAAAATTCATTCCGATATTAACCACAGAAGTGGGCATCAAAAGTTCGAAAGAGAGTTGTAATTGAATGAAACTACGTAGTAAGAAAATGAAAAGCTTAAACAAGTAAAAAACAGTACCAAAAAAAAAAAAAAAGCGTTTAGAAGGGCAGATTTTTTGAAAGAGATAGACATTATTATAGCCATAAAGTATTACTAGTTAGCATGAATCTATGGATATGGATGGAACGCCTTTGCCAAACCAAAAGCAGCTGCAGAGGCAATGGCCCCAATTAGAGCAGTTTCCAAAGCACTCTTGAAGGGTTTGTTGCCTGTGAAGTGTCCCTTTGCGTAGCCAAAGATCAACAATGCAACCAATGTAACCACCACTGAAAATACAACTGCTTCAGATGCACTTGGAATGAACATATAAGGAAGTAGGGGAACAATGCCACCCAATATGTAAGCAATGGCAATTGTCATTGCACTATACAATGCTCTCCTTGGATCTGGCTTCTCTAGTCCCAACTCAAATCTGATAAGCCAAGTAATAACCAAGTTGTTAATTGATTAACTTGTTTTCAATCAATAACAACGTAACATTCCTAAAGTCACTTTAATAAACACTAAGAATATTGTTCAAAAATGTTTATTGAAAACCCACATGAGAATGATGAGATACCACATCATCTTTAGAAGTATATATATACACCTAAACAATAAATAAAGGGATGTATAAAAGTTGGATATCCATTCAAAACCCAATTGTTTGGTTATTTTGTCGAAAGATTGAATGTCAATATATAGGGTATATTTTTGGGCCCCTACATTTTTGTATGCATTTTATCTTTTTGAGAATATTTTGCAAATTCAAGTTCTATAGCCACAATTTTTTTGACAGGACAATATCAGTTAAATATATTGAGCCAGTGTAGAATCACAGTTATTTTGGAAGGATTATTCTGAGAATTGGTTTAATTTATAAATGAAATTCTTTATATATATATATATATATATATATATATAAAATAATAACTTCGATTATACACGGAATTTTTTTTTTTCATTTTAATTGTCGCGAAGATAGAAATTCACTCAAATTAGATTAATTTGTTCTAATTTGAGTGATTTGGTCTACAAATCAAATCAAATTAATTTTTCTTTAATGTTTTTATACATAATGGTTGTGATATGGGATTTTTTGTTATATGATGACAGGAAAAATATAAAAATATGATGTTGATATTAAAAAAATATTGTACAATAGAACTCCAAAAAAGATGCATGTCACTATAATTGGTCCCCTTTTTTCATTGTTTTTTTAATCGGTGTGCATGCACTCTTCCTTTCAAACCAAATATGCCAATTACTTTGAACCCTAAATTTGTTTTAACGGGACCGCGCATGTATGGCCAAAATTTGGATCACATTATCATGTCCTCATTCAATAAGCTGCTTCTATAGCTCCAAAAAAACTTGGCTTTTATAGCACTCTCTCTATTCCTGTTAATCCTGAACTCGATATGTTTTTGCAAAATGATGAGTGCACATTTTATAAACCATGTTCTCAATATTTTATGGCCAACTTTTTTTATTAAACGAAATATAAACCATGTTAAGTTTTTTCGTGTTTGGAGAACAAACAGAGAAAGTGAATTAAACTTACTTCATCATGAAATCCAGCCATGCTTGAGGCTTCTTTCTCAGAGCATTCACCACAGGTCCATATTCATGTGCCTCGATCCCATATTGAGCCAGTATTTCAGCTACTTCTGCCGCTTCTGTTTGTTTTTTTTTTTTTACAAGACAAATATATATATGAATCGGAAAAACTTGCAAAAGAAATAAAAATAGTACTTGCACACATTTTTACCCTTAGTATGTGATTGCACAAATTAATTTTGTTTTTTGATACATCAAAAGCTTTTATGAGACAACTTTTGAAAATAAGCCATTACTGTATTTTTTATTAGGCTTATTTATGGTTTTGGTTCTTAAAAGTTCAAACGTATTTTGGTTTTAGTTCCTGAAAGTTATTTTGACCGGGACTAGTCCTTAATTTTTCAAACATTTTGGTTTTGGTCCCCTACGTTACAAAATATCAGTTATTTGGTGACATGGTTAATGAAAATCCACACCAGCTATCACGGGGTGTGAGTACCGCCAAATAGGTGATGTGACATGGATGATCCAAACCTATAAACTCAAAATTTTGCGTACGGGACCATTTTGCGTATAAGACCATTTGTATCATTCATGTTATATCACCTATTTGGTTTCACTTTAGACCACATGTATTGCTAATGTGATGTTCCACTAATTAGACAAACAAATAACAATTTTTTACAAATGGAGGGAACCAAAATCAAAATGTTTGAAAATTTAAGGACTATTCCTGGTCAAAATTACTTTTGGGAATAAAACTAAAACACGCTGAACTTTCGGGGGACTAAAAACATAAATATTTTAAAATTAATCTTTTAAAAACAATATGTACTATGCAGTAATCACATAAAAAAAAAAATTTGGAAGGTCACCACTCACCAGGTTGATCAACACCACAAATTTACATATAATTAACAAAATATTACAAATGATTCCAGAAGCAAGAATAGGGAGTTAGTCCCCAAACCCCATTTTTATCCCCCAAAACTCCAATTTTTATTTTATTCCATTTTCACCATTCTCTTCAATCCCAAACCCCAAACCCCAAACTCTCCACCACCTCTCCTCCTCCACCAACATCAACTCTCCTTCTCCACCTCCACCAACACCACCTCTCCTCCTCAATCACCTCCCTCTACTTTCATTTTTTTCCCCATTGATCTGCCCCGGCCCAGAGTTAGGGTTCCCTTTCTGCAGATCAATCAATCAAACAAGTGAGTGAGAGCTTCTTGAATCAAATCAATGGAGAAGAAGCAATTACAAGTGGGTGGTTCACTGATAAAGCAGTTAGCTTGCTGCAAGTCCTTCGCACCCTCTCCAAGTCATGACTTCCCTCTCTCTCCACTCCCCTTCCCCCTCTCTTCACCCTCTTCAGTTTTTTTTTTAATTTTCGGTACTGTACAAAATTCCGACACCCATCTGTCAGAATTTTGAAAAATTCTGACACGAGGGTGTCAGAATTTTGAAAATTTCCGACATGGCGGTGTCGGAATTTTGTACAGTACTTATTATATGAAAAACTGAAAAAATTCCGACAAACCAGTGTCGAAAATTTATAATTTTTTCGACACGGGATAGTCAGAAATTGTACAGTTACATAAAAAAACAGAAAGAGAAGAGCTTTACCTTGAAAAAAAGATATGAACGTCCATTGACATAGATGAGGGGTTTGAGGTTTGGGGGTGAGAATTTTTCTTCTTGTGTTGGTGTAGAAGAAGAATGGTTGCAATCAATGATAGTGTTGGCTGGGAAAGAGAAGAAGGAGGTAAGGTGAACAATGGGGTTTGGGGTTTGGGGGTGGGAAGGTGGAAGGTTTTGAGGTTTAGGGTTCCATGATGTTTGGGGTTTGGGGATGGAAAGGTAGAAGATGAGGGAGAGGCAATTTTGACTTTACACCATTAAAATGGGGTTTGGGGATAAAAAGGGGATTTGGGGACTAACTCCCGCAAGAATAACATACGATGTCCAACAATTATGTGTTTTTGGATCTTTATGGTCCAGAAAAATAATATATGAAAATACTTCATATATTTATCTAACAATTTGATACTATATTTTATAAAAACAACGTTTATACCAGTATTGGCAAAGCAATGATCTCTTCTTGCTCTAAAAAATATATGTAAGAAAGAATATATATTTTATAAAAATGCTTAAAAAATAAAATAAAATAAAATAAAATCGTGCATATATACCAGTATCTGGCAAAGCAATGATTTCTTCTTGCTCCCTTCTCAATTCTCTATCGTAATGATCAGCTTCACTTTTTGCCGCCAGATACCTAACACAATGCAACATTTGATTATTTGTACCGTTTCGTTGCTAACAAAATAATCTCACAAAATTTTCTCATAAAAAATGTCACTAAAAATATACGCAAAAAAAAAAAACTGAAAATTTATTTGCGAAGGAAGAGTTTTATCTAACAGTACCCGCCGAGACCCATGGAGATGGCACCGGCGGCGACTTCAGCAACGCCGGCGGTGAGGACAATGGCAGAGGACGCGTTAGCGCCGGAGAGACCGGCGGCGAGGGCGAACGGGACAGTGAGTCCGTCGGAGACACCGATGATGATGTCACGGACGACGTCACCGGCAGTGAAGTGCTTCTCAGTGTGCTTGTTGAGAAGGCTCTGTTTCTCAGGTTCGATGCTTATTCCGCGTTCGGTATCTGCCATTTGTGTGAAGTGGTATTCGTGTTTATCTGTTGAATTGTGATGTTGCAATCCAAACAGAGTGTTAGCGTGTTACTACTACGTTGCTGCTGTATCTTTGTTGTGATTGTTCCTATGCACATCAATAAATACTACTCGTTGAATACGCACGCTCCCTCACTTGGTATTCTGCGGCGCCTCTTCGTTTAGTTTTTTACTCACTCCCTGAGTCCCTGTACTGAAAAATGGCCAATTTTTTTTTTTTTTTTTTAAAAACTATAGTTAAAATAATTGACGAAAAATTTAGAAAATATAAATTTTGAATTTTGATTGGTTGGTCTATGCAACATACATTAAATTAGTTGTTTTATAATTACTACTTGATGTGTTAGACAAACTATTAAATGCATGTCTCTTTAATTTTTTAACTTTTGAATTTTTTAACCATTCTTGTGACACGATGGAGTATAAGACCTTTTCTGGTTTTTATATTGATAATATTTATAATACTCATTTTCAATTTTCAATAACATTTAATTACTTATTTTCACTAAACCTCTATAAAGTTAACACATTTTAGAGTTTCAATAACAGTTATAGGGGTAGTTTTGAAAATTTATATCAAATTTTCACATTTTCAATACTACTAACAAATTTATCTATTCTCCTTGTTGAAAGTAAAAAATACCAAAAGGATCTTATAAATTGGACTGGATGGAGTACTAGGAATATTTTATTTTTTTTACCTAAATATACGAACCAATAAAATTACTAATTACGATAAATTTGTAATTTAGGAAAATGCTACTCCATTTGGTCCTAATTATAGGGCATGCTTAACCAAATTACACATATCAAATATGTAAAATCAAGTCTCCGATTAAGGTGGATTAATTTTGATGATGACAATGTAATTAAATTATGGACTTAATTTGAAGAATGCAAGCCCAACAATAAAGAAGATCAAGTGCTTAGTTTAATTATTCATTCTCATTTATTCTTAATGTATTTTACTTCCTTATGAGAGTGGGTAGTTTAGGTTTTTATTCTCACATAAGGTCAAATAATATTCATGCATGAAAGGTTGAGATTAAAACCAATTAGACTTGAGAAGAGAATTGAAAACAATGTTAGAAAAACTTAATTTTTCCAACACTGATCAATTCACTCGAGTGATTTCACTCGAGTGATTTATGAATTTTCAGTAATATAGCCGTTGGATAAAGTAAAAAGGCAACACTATCAGAGTTGACTAAAACACTCGAGTGTTTCCAAAAAGACTCGAGTATTTTAGGTCTGACATCAAATTTTTTAAACGTTAGAAGAGGACAAAAATGGGGAATAACTTAGTTTTTCCTTCCCTTTTGTCCCCTTAGATATATTCTGAATAGTGGACTTTATTGGAACAACAAGCTTACATTCTTTCATTGGTTCTCTCTCTCTCAAGTGTTAAAAATCATTTTCTCTCTAAACTCAACCAAGCATTCATCTTTATTATTTGTCTTAGTGAGTTAAAAGAGTGCGTTTCATTTGTAAGAGAATTATTTGTTGTAAAATCCTCAAACACTCAAACACTTTAGCTTGTTTAGAAAATCTTTGTGAGGTATCCAAGTACTTGGTGACGTATCCAAGTTCTCAAGCCTTGGGAGATTCTCAAGCACAAAGACTAAGAGGATTCTTAGCTTGGTGGGCTCTTGGAGGTTCCAAGGAGCTTAAGAAGAAGGGACTCTTCATCGCCAAATCAAGTTGGGGTAGAAATTTCAAGAGTTTGGTACACTCTTGAAAAGGGTCAGGATTGAGTGAGGAATCTCAATTTATCCTTGTAATTTCTAACAATTTGATTACTAGTAGAAACTCCTAAGTTGATTAGGGGGACTGGATTAGCACTCTATATTGAGTGTGAACCAGGATAAAATTGGTGTTGTCTCTTTCTTTTATAGCTTTCTTAGATTTCAAGAAAAACCAAACCCTAAGTTCTCTAGAAAGGGGCTTTTATATTTCTAGTAGCAATTGGTTGCAATTAACTTGTTTTCAACTTGTTTTAACTTAGATTAATTGCCCTCTCCTTTGATTTATATCAGCTCTGGATTAGTCTTTAAGAAATTGAATCATTTTGCTAAATTTCTCTGAAATTGCTCTTTGCTGTTCTGCATAAAACACTCAAGTGTTTTACAATTCACTCGAGTATTTCGTAGCATTTCACTCGAGTGTTCTTCATTTCAGTCGAGTAAATTGCCCAGTTTCAGAAAAACAAGCATTTGATCAATTATCTTTTAATTGCACCGAAAATTAGTCACTGTTGTTGTTTCCATATTACTATTCACCCCCCTCTAGTAATTGCTAAGCCCGCTTTTTGGTTTCCAACAAAATAAAGTAGTTTGTTTTATAAATTCTATGAGAATATATTTTACTAACATTATAATTTTATCCTCTCAATTTTTTTGGAAAATTCGCACATTAATGAACAACAAAAAATACTCCCTCTGATCTCAGTTATAAACAAAAAAAGACATTTCATTAGTGGTCTTAAATATAAGCAAAAACTAACTAACTTTATATTCCCAATACAATCATTTCTAAAATATCTTTATAAAATGATTGGATCATTTAATTTTTGTTTCATTTCTAATACAAGTTTACTAAACTAATATGCTTTTTTTAATGAATTTGAGAAAATTAAATACATCTAACTATTTTTCTTAATACATGTGCCGGTAGTTATTTTTCTAATAAACAAGACCGAAGGAGTACATAGATAGTCAAAACATTTAATAAGGGCAAAAAAGAGAAAAAACAATAAATAATACATAGAAAATATTAAATGACTTATAATTAGGACCAAAAAAACTTTTTAGAATGTGACCTATAATAAGGACCGGAGGGAGTAACAAGTATCGTTAGAGCACTGCTTAAGTAAGCAAAAAAGATAATCCCTCCGGCTCGAATTATAAGCAAATTTAACTATTTTTACGCTTATTAAGGAGATTAGGAGTAGTTGATGGTATTTAATTTTTATCAAATTTATAAAAAGTAGATATATTTTAGGAAAGTAGTATTAGAAATGAAACAAAAATTAAATAAGATAACAATTTTCTAGAGATGTTTTAGGAAAGTGGTATTGGGAATGAAACATAATTTAATAAAGTTAGTTAATTTTGCTTATATTTTAAACCAAGAAAAATATGTTTTTTGTTGCTTATAATTCGAGTCGGATGGAGTATTATTTCTATAGTTAAAAATGATGCATTTAATATATCGAGAAACGTTGAGTTTAAGTTTTCAATATTAACCTATTTATTTTGGAATGTTTAAACAATGTCTTTAAGGTACTTATTAGTATAACCCTTTAATTTATTGTTCATATTTAGCGTTTATTCCCTCTCATTTCTATTATAAGATTGAAAATACACTTATTAAGAAAATTAATTGATGTATTTAATTTTTTCAAATTTATAAAAAATATAGCTACTTTAAAAAAGTTGTGTTGGAATTAAACAAAAATTAAATGAAATCATTATTTTCTACGTATATTTTAGAAATAATTATATTGAAAATAAAAAAGTTAGTTAACTTTTTCTTATATTTGAGACCAAAATAAGCAAAATATATTTTATTTTTCTTACACTACTATTAGAGATAGGGGGAAGTATATTTCATCAATTATAATCCCTCTGTCGATATATATATATACCTTTTTGGTATATTTCATCTCCATAAAGAAATTTGATTAATTTAGTTTAATGTACTGGAAATATAAATATTTAATATATATTTTCAAACTACTACTATTAATAATATCGAGAATTTAAAAAATGTTAAATAAATAAAGGTGTTTGTGAAAAAAAGTAATTAATTGTCATTAAAAATTGGTATAAGATCGTATAAATAAGAACAAAATAAAAGTCTCAAACAAACCGAGTCTTTTATACAAGAACAGAGGTAGTAGTTAACTTATCATGTTCAGTTTTTTTTTTATTACTTTCTCTGTTTCTCAATATAAGCTTTTTTAAGAAGATTTTTTTTTCCATAATATAACTCTTTCAATATTGCTAATGTAATATCGCTTTTTCTATCATATGCATCCATGAATATGATAACATAACATAAATAATAAAATTGTATTGAAAAACTAAATAATTAATTTTTTAATTCATTAAATGTATCAATTTTCAATAAAACTTTACTTTTTAAGGTATGATTAACTTATGCACTTGGTGCATAGGATAGAAAGACCCGTGTAACATTAATTGCGTTTTTACAGTTTCATCCTAAATTATTATAGCAAGATAAGTAATGAACAGTGAATTACTCCATCTGTCCCTAAATATAAAACTCTCTTGATACTTTTATTTTGTCCCTATTTATAAAGCTTCATAACAATTTTCAATGACCATTAATTACTTTTTTCCACAAACATCCCCATTTATTTAACACTTTTTAGATTCCCAATAATATTAATATGGGTAATTTTGAAATAACATATCAAAAGTTCACATTTCCAATACAATTAACTAAATTATTCCACTTTCTTAATGGACATGAAATACCCCAAAAAGGCTTTATATTAAGGGACGGATGAAGTAATTATAGAAAAATAGTAAAGAAAAAAAATCAAAATATTAATAAAAAATATTAATTACACTTCTTGATGTACGTGTCACAATCTTAAAGGAGTATATTATAAAATGGAGAGGGTAATTATTTTCAAATTTTTCATGAAAAAGAAAAAAAAAACAACTATTGATACTTTATTAAACTCTTAATAAAAGATAAACAAATAAAATGAGATTTATCTTATATAGTAAAATATCTATAAATTAGTAATGTTAAGATTACGTAATTTTATTCATTTAAAGAGATTTTTCCCGATTTAAATAACCTACATTATTCTTTAAAAAAACATATATATTATACTCCATCCGGTCTTATTTATAAGAGTCTTTTGAAGTTTTTATTTTTGTCCTATTTATAAGACCCTTTTACAATTTTCAATTGCATTTAATTACTTCTTTCCACAAACACTCATATTAAATCAACATTTTTTTAGAGTTCGAATGATAATTATAGGGGTAATTTTGAAAAAGTATATTCAATTTTACATTTCCAATGCCACTAACAACTTTAATCACTTTCCTTGGTGAGAGTGAAAAACCCTTATAAATAGGAACAAAGAGAGTATTAGTTAATTGAATGATATTTATGCAATTATGCATAGTGATGTGACTAATTAAATACTCCATGGGTTCTTTATTACTCCCTCCGATCTTATTTATAAAACCTTTCTGGAGTTTTTATTTTTGTCCTATTTATAAGATCTCTTTTCGATTTTCAATAGCATTTAATTACTTCTTTCCTCTATCACCCCTATACAGTCAACACTCTTTAGAGTTCCAATAATAATTATAGGGTAGTTTTGAAAAAGTATATCAGATTTTCATATTTCTAATGTTAGTAACAAATTTATCCACTTACTTTGGTGGGAGTGAAAAACCCCAAAAGGGTCCTATAAATAGGACTGAAGGGAGTATGTCTTTCTTTGGAGAAA
The DNA here is from genome assembly GCA_037953625.1 of Crotalaria pallida. NCBI lineage: Eukaryota > Viridiplantae > Streptophyta > Magnoliopsida > Fabales > Fabaceae > Crotalaria > Crotalaria pallida. The sequence continues at coordinate 99,412,718 of CM075655.1, forward strand.
TTTTTTTTATACCTCATATTGTCATTTTGGGGATCTCAAGAGTGCAATAAATGCTCTTTCCAATGTTTACTCATATTCAATATGTATTGATTTACGTAAATAGTGAAAAAGATTAACAATTATAGAGAGCAAAAAGGTATAGTGGGAGAAAATATAATTAATATGTTGGAAATCTAAACAATGATTATATTTCGTAAATGATTGTTTTGTTTTGAAAGAAGACAAATAAATAGGAACGGATGCAGTATAGCACATTCCAAAAAAAAAACAAAGTTCATTGTAGTACTTAGTATTGCAATTAAAAATTTAATGCAAGTTCATGTATGATAAGAAAATCAACCACTATATAAACAACATCAAACATTCATAATTAGTCGATCCAAATCAAAACTAACTAGCCTTCGCTTGTATCCAAAAATTAACTTTTCACAATTTTTTGTTGCAGTATGAAAATGCAACATCAGATCTTTTGGTTGCAATAAGGAAAATTATAGATGAAATACAATTAGATTTAAATTTTAAGAAGAAGCAAACAACAATAGAACCATATTTTACTAAGTTACCCTTGTTATATTTGTAATTTCATAGAATTAATAATTTATAATATTGAAAGGGCCATAAATTTATATAAGGAACTTTTGGAAAATTATCATCTCACTAATTTATCAAAATTATTAATTTAGACTGAGTTCACGTCGGAATCGAGAAAAAAATATTATTTTAAAAAAATTATTAATTTATCGAGTATTAATTTATAGAGGTTTTATTATATTTGAGATCGAAACAAGTATTTAGCAAATAACTAGTATATATCCAGTGCAATGCACGGGGTTAGTAATTTTTTATTCACACAGTTATTAAACTTTAAACGTTGTCGTGGTTTTTTTAATTTAAAAATATTTAAATAGTGTACTATTTTATTGTTTCAGACAATAACGAATTAGTGCATAAATAAATGCACCTTTTCACTGTTTAAACAATGCATACCATCTAGTGTTTTTTTTTTTTTTTAATAGTGTTTCAAATAGTATTGATTTAGTGCACAAATCAATGCACGTTTTCACTGTTTCAAACTGTGCATATCATTGTGGTTTTTTTTTAATTATTACATATAAGTTTATATGATTTCGAGATTTATTTCTCTCATTTAGTAAGTCATGCTTTCAAGTGAAGAATTAAAGCTTCTAGACCATTGAACAACAACTTTGACATTAAACTCTTTAAAATGACATAAAACATAAACTAAAATACTTTAGTTTAATAAATTTAATAGTATGATAGAATATGTCATAATAGATTAAGACGACACATACAAAAAGTTATTAGAATACACTTACAAAGACTTTACCAGCATATTAATATGTTAGAGAGAAGAAAATTCTGAATAAAAGAAGTAAAATAATGAAAGACTTGCTATTAAATTAAAAATTATGATTTTTCATTATAACACTTGGAATATTATGTTCTTACAATATTATGAAAGGAGTAATTGGTTCGATTGGTCTCTGGCTTTGTAGTCGTCGGTCAAGTTAGTCTCTGATTTTATTGAAATATATAACAATATAATCCCTGAGATAAGAGAATGTTGATCAAGTTAGTCCCTGCCGTCGTTATTACAGGGATGTATTTATTTTAAAATGGGATAAATGACATTTGGATAAACAACCTGAAAATTTGGGCAAATATTTCCCGCTTCAATAAACTTTGGGAGGTGCTGCGGGTTGCGAATGAGAAGAGTGTTCTGGTGAATGCAAAGGGCGGTGATCCAAAGGTGGTGCCGAAGACGATCCAGGAGACATCTAGTATGTGCAGAGGTTAGGTGGTAAAAGAGGCAGCCCCTGAACATGGGTTAAAGATATTTGGAAACCAAAACAATCTTCCTTTGACCTAGGCCAGAGTTTTCGTTCATGGGTTGGATTGAAGTTCTATGTTTCTAACGAAGAAATAAAGATCTTACAGGAGTGCTTCATTAGTTTTCTTCATCCAAGCATAATATATATACCAGAGCAGGTATGTCTAAAGTTTATGAAAGAAGGGATCGATACATTAATGTTGAGGCCTATGGGTGGGGAATAAGGTGCGCGCTCCTAAAGTGGCAGAGTGAGAGGACATGATGGCTATGCAATTAACATGATTATCAAAGTTTCTTTGACGAAATATTCATGGAGGTTCGAAGATGGTCTCACGAAGTGCTTAAGTTTAGTAAAGACCTATGTGTTGCACGCTATGGTACGGTGTTCCTATCCTAGTTTGGAACCAGAAGTTTTTTTTTAACAAATTGCTAGCCTTCATAGGTAATGTGGTGCTAATCCATCCAAATACCATTCATAAGAAACGTTTTGATATGGCACTTGTATGGATTCAAGTGAATTCTAGGATGTTCAATTCATAAACAAGACAATTCCCATCAAAGTTAACAATGTGAATTTTGATGTTACAGTGCATGAACAGTTGAAGATGCTGGATACAATAATGGTACTCCCCTTATCCTATTTACAAGATCTTTTTAGGGTTTTTCACTCTCACCAAGAAAAATATTTAAATTTGTTAGCGGTACTGGAAATGTGAAAATTTGATATACTTTTCAAAACTACCCTTATAATTATTATTGGAACTCTAAAAAGTGTTGACTTAATAAGGGTGTTTGTGGAAAGAAATAATTAAATACTATTCCCTCTGGACCTATTTATACGGCATATTTATCCATATCATACGGATCAAAGAAGGTGATTAAGTTTCTTAAAACTTAAAAAAAATACTTCAACATTACAATTTTATCCTCTTATCTTGTATTGAGAATTTCATAATGTATTGCTCCCTCCGGTCCTATTTATAAGTCACATTCTAGAAGGATTCTTTGGTCCTATTTATAAATCACTTTGTATTTTCTAGGAGACATTTATTACTATTTTCTCTAATTTGTCCTTTGCTTATTAATGTGAAGTAATACATTGTGAAATTCCCAATGCAAGTTAAGAGGATAAGATTGTAATGTTGAAGTATTTTTTTAAAAGTTTCAAGAAATCTAATTACCTTCATTGGTCCGTGTGATATGGTTAAGTATGCTCTATAAATGGGACCAGATGAAGTATTTCACATTAATGGATAAAGGGCAAAAATGTTGGTGAAATCTCTCTCTGAGAATCCTCTACTAGGGTTTGCTGAGGCTGGTGAAAATGAAGGAGAGGGTCCTTCTGTTCAAGAGGAAGATCTAAAGAAAAGAAGTACTAAAAAGATCAAGTGGAATGATCTGGACAACAAAGAGGATATCTGTATGGAAGATGATTCCTCCAAGTCCCCTAAGGTAGACAGCGTTCTAATGCATAGTTCATATAAGGATTCTCTGCTCAAAGACGGTGGCCTCAACGGTTCGGATGAATTTATTCTATTTGATGAGGAAATGCCGGAAAATAAGTGGTATACAGAAGAGGAAGCCGAACAAGAAGGTGAGGAGGTACTTGTCAACCCATGTCCTACCATTGAGGTTTCTAAAGGAGAATTCGAGGAATGGTGCAAACCTTGGAGAAACTCTTTGATTGTTAATCTCTTTGGAAAGAGAGTGAGTCCAAGGATTATGGAGAATAAATTAATCCGTGATTGGTCTAAGAATGGACCGATTAAGATTATAGACATGCCCAATGACCATTACCTAGTGCAATTTTCTTCAGAAGACGACTACAAATATGCTCTATTTGATGGTCCCTGAAAGTTAGCAGATCACTACCTTATTGTCCAAAGGTGGAGACCTTTTTTGGTCCCCGGTGCTAATGCTGTCAAGAAGATTGCTGTTTGGGTTAGAATTCCTAACTTCCCACAAGAGCTGTACAACCCAACCTTTCTTAGAAGAGTGGGTAGGAAAATTGGCACGATGCTGAAAATTGATCAGTTGACATCAATCCATTCCAAAGGGAAATTTGCTCGTATTTGCGTCGAACTCGACCTTCGAAAAAGCCTGGTTTCCAAAATAAAAGTTTTAGGGATGAAGTTCCAATTGGAATATGAAGGATTGCATCAAATATGTTTTGGGTGTGGTAAATATGGTCACAAGCAAGATCAGTGTACTATCATCCCCACATCCAATAAGAATACTGTTGAGCAACAAGCTTTGCATTTGGAACCGGCGATGGGAGGCGTTATGCAGACCGGAATTCAGACGGTGACCGGCGACGGTGAAATCTCAAAAAATCAAGAATTAATCATGAATGATGAAAATCCGCATAGAATGTCCGATGATAAAGAGGAAAGACTTTCAAAAGATAACCTTCCCATTGAGAACCATTATGGACCTTGGATGTTGGTCAAAAGACCGATTAGAAGGAAAGATAATATTCGTTCGAACAATATGCTTGCAGTTTCTAGATCTGGATCGGTGGGCAACGACCAAGTATCTCAGGCAACCAAGTCCAGATTTGCGGCTCTTGAATGTGAGGAAGAAGCGGAACCAATGAATGTTGATTTGAAGGAGGGTGATGCGGTTAGTGATAGTCATCAAAGTCTATCAAAGGAGAGACCCATTGTTCTACAGAAACATGCGGTAACTAAAGTGAGAAATCAATTGGGGGGTAAAAATCCGCAAAACAAAAGTGACAAGCCCTCTTTGGGCCAGCCCAACAATAGAAAACCGTCTGGGGCAGGATCAAGCAAAGATAAGAAGATCACTTTGGTGAGTGGGCCAAACCAAACTGATAATGGATTACCTAAATCCGTCTTGTCCAAAGGTTCTGTTATGCATAATGATGAAATGGTTCATGAATTTGGGCACCGAAAGAAGGAGGTAGAAAATAAAATTTTGCACTCTATGAGGACTCTGCAACAACAGGGTCACAACGGAATAGATGATTATGTCACTCGAGTTCATTATACATCCCTTGAGAGGAAGAAGTTGGAAAGCAAGCAAAAAGGCCTTTCTAAGGATAATCTAATAACTCCATATCCACCAGATAAATTTCGTGAAGAGAATGGCAGTCCTTCTATGGAAATCGATGATGCATTACCTCATGCTCTTGGTGATGAGCTACAGCAGATTGGTAATCCTTCAAGTATTTCTGACCCCTCAGGTCCTTCTATTAGTTTGAATAAATGATTGTTATATCATGGAATGTTAGAGGAGCTATGGTTCGCGAGTTCGGTAGGTTTTTCTGTGATATGGTTGTTATGCAGAAACCTGATTTGGTGATTATTCAAGAACCTAGGTGCAGTGGTGAGAGAGCTAGGAGTACCATTAGAAAGCTTGGTTTTCAGAACTCGGCTGTCAGTGATGCTTCTGGGCTTTCTGGTGGAATATGGATTTTATGGAATAATCCTGAAATTAAAATCCAAATTCTTAAAAATGAATTTCAAATTCTCCATGTTTCCATCCAAGAAGGTATGTTCAGTCCTTGGTTTCTTAGTGCTATCTATGCTTGTCTCCGGGAAGAGGAAAGAGGTTTGCTTTGGAATTCTATTTCTGAAATTGATCAACATTTGAATGGTGAGTGGTTGTTGCTGGGGGATTTTAATGACATAGCTAACGAAAGGGAAAAAAAAGGTGGTGCCCCCATTGATATTGCCAAGTGTTTTACCTTTTCGTTTAGAATTAGTTCCTGCAATCTCATGGATCTTGGTAGCACTGGAGGTCATTTTACTAGGAGAGGCTCAATACGTAATGGTTATGATCGTGTTTACAAAAGATTAGATATGGGCCTGTGTAATGTCAATTGGAGAACTCGTTTTCCTGATGCTTTTGTTAAAGTCTTGGCTAGATCTCATTCTGACCATCATCCTCTTTGTCTTTTCACTCATCCTCAAAACGGAAACGCTAATGCTAGACCCTTCCGTTTTCAAGCGATGTGGCTAGATCATAGCGGATTTGATAAATTCATGGAAACAATTGGTGCAAGGACTCCCTCCTGATTGAAGCTATTGATAATCTGGTTCCCAAGCTTAAAAATTGGAATTTGAATGTCTTTGGGAATGTTTTTATGCGTAAGAAGAAGCTCCTGGCCAGAATCAATGGAATTCAAAATTCCCCTGATTATACGAGTAATGTCTTCTTGCAAAGATTAGAAATTGAGCTTCATCAAAATCTTGATGATTCGCTTAAACAAGAAGAGCTCCTTTGGCATCAAAAATCTAGGAAAGCTTGGATAATGGGTGGAGACAGGAATACTAGGTACTATCATTCTCGTACTGTCACTAGAAGAAGGAAGAACAAGATCCTTTGTCTTAAAGATGATTCTGGAGAATGGTGTTATGAACAGGACTCTATTTTTCATATGGTTAGAAGTTTTTTCCAGAATCTGTATCTTGAGGAAAACCATAACAGACCGCTAATCAGGTGTGACATCTCCTTCCCTACTACTCATTCAAATCTTAATCATCTTGGGGACATTCCTACTGCAGAAGAAATTAAAAAAGTGCTTTTCTCACTGGGTTCTCTAAAGGCCCCTGGAGAAGATGGGCTCCCTGGTATCTTTTATAAGCATAATTGGAATCTCATTCAGCATAGTGTTATTGATTTTATTCACTTTGCTTGGTCCCATCCTAAAGCCATTCGGGCTATTAAGTCTACTCTGCTGGTGCTTATGCCTAAAGTGGATTCTCCTCAATGGGCTTCTCAGTTCCGTCCGATCGCTCTTTGTAATGTTGTGTACAAATGCATTACTAAGATCCTTGCCAACGGAATCAAACCTCTCATGGATTGTTGGATATCTCCTCATCAGGTTGGTTTTGTTCCGGGAAGGAATATCCAGGACAATATCATCATAGCTCAAGAGTTAGCACACTCAATGAAGAACACGAAAGGAAAAAAGGGGTTCATGTCTATCAAATTCGATCTTGAAAAAGCGTATGACTGTTTATCTTGGAGCTTTATAAAATTTTGCCTTCAAGAGCTTCAACTACCTTCAGCCTTCATTGACTTGGTCTTTTCTTGCATCACCACTTCTACGTACAAAGTTCTTTGGAATGGTGACAAAACGGAAGCCTTTTCCCCTTCAAGAGGCATCCGTCAAGGTGATCCTATTTCCCCTTTTCTATTTGTTATTTTTATGGATAAATTGTCTCATATGATTGCAGATGAGGTTAGCAAAGGTAGAAGTGGTCCAGAAATTTCTCACTTATTATTTGCTGATGACCTTCTAATTTTTGCTGAGGCCTCTGTAGAGCAGTGTGGTAAGGTTATGCATTGCATTGATAGGTTTGGAGAAAGCTCTGGTCACAAAATAAATGACTCTAAGACTAGCATTTTCTTTTCTTCTAATGTTCCTCATGATGTGGCTGCTAATATGGTTAATCAGAGTGGTTTTAAATGGACTAAAGGTATTGACTCATACCTTGGTTCTATCGATAATGGGAGTAGACGTAAAAAAGACAATTTTAAACCTCTTATAGAAAAGCTTTATAACAAACTTGCTGGTTGGAAAACTAGTTGTTTATCTCTTGTAGGAAGAACTATCTTGGCGAAAAGTGTTTTGGGGTCTTTAGCTAATCATGTTATGCAGCATTCAATTCTTCCCGTCTCTGTAACGAAGGAGATTGAAAAAAGTGAAAAGAAACCTCATTTGGGGATCTACTCAAGATCAGCGTAAAGCTCACCTTCTTGCTTGGGACACTCTTTGTTTACCTAAAAATAGCGGTGGCCTTGGTTTTAGAAGAGTAGGTACTGTGAATAATGCCTTCGTTATGAAATTGGGATGGGGTGTTATAACCAAACCAGATGCTCTATGGGTCAAGGTGCTCAAAGGCAAATATGCTAGGGGAAAAGATCTGTTAACTTCCGCTGTGGCTCGTAATCAAGATTCTGTTCTCTGGAAAAAATGGTTAGTTTATGGTCTAAGATCATTGACAACTTAGAATACTCTATTGGAGATGGTAGAGGGACTTGGTTCTGGAAAGATAGATGGCTCGGTAACAACTACGTGCTCAAGGACTTTGCTCTTCAGACTATTGCCTCGGATAATGATGTTACTCTGTTAAGAGATTTAGTGGGTCCTGATGGTAATTGGGACTTCGCAAAGCTTAACATCTACCTGCCTGAAAGTGTTATCAATAAATTTTACAGCATTCCCCCTCCGCATGATGATAAGGGGGAAGATAAGCTTATTTGGGGGGGGGGGGTACAAAGACTGGTGCCTTTTCTATTAACCATGCTTATAATCTTTTGGTTAATGAAGCTCCAATGGTTGAACATATTCAATGGGATACTATTTGGAAAACTAAATGTATGGAACGTTGGAAATTTCACTTATGGAAATCTGGTCATGATAGACTTCTCACTAATAGTAGGAAATTTAAGTGGGGTCTTGGTACTCCATTCTGTATGCACTGCAGGAATGTTGAGGAAACAACTCTGCATGTTCTGAGGGACTATCCAAAAGCCCTTGAGCTGTGGAGATGTTTCCTTAACTCTAATGACCTTAATGTTTTCTGCAGGGAGAAGCTGTCCGCTTGGATTAGAAGAAACATACACTCTGGTTGAGGACAGTATAATAAAGAAGAGTGGCGGACAATTTTTCTATGCTCTCTATACTTTCTTTGGGATTGGAGGAATAAGTACAATGCAGACCCGAGCTTTTTATATCCCCATAATCTAAAGACATTTATTTTTATGCAAGACAAAAGGATTTTTCCTTGAAGAATGGAAAATCAGTTTATTGCTTGGAAGAAACCTCCTGAAGGGTGGATCAAAGTGAACACTGATGGAGCTTCGAAAGGCAATCCGGGGGAAGCTGGATGTGGTGGTATCTTCAGATACAATGAAGGCAAATGGCGGCTTGGTTACTATAAAAGAATCGGGATTTGTTCGGCTTACACAGCAGAACTTTGGGGAATCCTAGAGGGCTTGCAAATTGCCTGGGATAAAGGTTTTAGAAACCTGATAGTTGAATGTGATTCTATGTCCATCATCAAGGCTATCCACAATGCTGATACCAATTATAATTTTAAAGGGACTAACTCCCTGTTGCGTCATATCTACAACATCATCAAAAGGGAATGGAGTCTAGTATTTATTCATATTATGCGTGTAAGGAAATAGGTGTGCTGATTATCTGGCATATTTCAGCATAGATAAAAACTTTGGCTACAACATTTTAGAGGAGCCTAACGAAAGGCTTAAGAGTCTTTTGTTTTATGATTATGCTGGGACTGCGTTCCCAAGAGAAGCTAGTTTAATGTAGTTTTTTCCTTGTTTTTCTGGGCTTTTGCCTCTTTTGTTTACCCAAAAAAAATTAATGGATAAAGGGCAAATAAGAAAAAATAGCAATAAATGCTTCCTAGAAAATGCAAAATGACTCATAGATAGGATCAAAGAATTCTTCTAGAATATGCCCTATAAATAAAATCGGAGGGAGTATTGAAAATTAAAATAAGATCTTATTAATAAGATCAAAATAAAAATCCCAAAAGAGTTTTATAAATAAGACGGAGGAACATATGAAACGACATAAAGAATGTTCTGAATCGGCTTTAACGAAGTGGGATCCAATCTAGCCAAGACACTGACTCATGGGTGGGAGATTCCTTCAATACGGGGAAGCAACGGGATTTTGAATTTCAAGGTGATAATCATGAGACATTAAATGAGGAATTATTGGCTGTTAATTTTGAGAAGATTATGGAATTAAGTGGGGCATTGGAACCTAGAGAGATGATTGATGAAGTTGGTGGGCGGTGCAGTAATTCTGAGCCCAACTTTGAAAAGCCCATTTAGTCTCGTGTGGGTATGGGAGGCTCACATGTTAACTTTAAAAAACAAAGTATTTGGCAATTTTGCCCCTAATATCACCATCAGCTAGGATTCCTCGGTGAGCACAAACAAGCTACTCTGGGTATATTTATGATCGGATATTCACCAATGCAAGAACGACAACTAATTCCTCTGGGTACTATCTGTATAAAGTGAAGGATCCTCCTATATGACGTTGTTTACATACACAAAAGTTGGCGATCATTCCTCCCAATCACTTGTTTAAGTGAACGTCATCTGTGTCAATGTCCTCCAACACAGTTGTCTATACCTATTATATAAATGAACTTGTGTTGGCAAGTTTTCTACTCTACCCTCGTTTCATTTCCGTTCCTCTTCCTTCTTGTAACTGTTGTTGTTAAGTTTTATAGATAATTTTTTAGTGAAGTATTAATTTAATTTCTTAATATTTTGCATTGTATCAATTTAGTCCTTCAAAATTGATAAATATATATTTAGTCTCTCGCAATTTTTAAAATGGGACACTTTAGTCCCTTTGTCACGGTCGTTAACAATCTCCACCATCAACCTTAACGGATTTGCCGATTTGGCGACGTGGTTGTTAACTGACATGATGAAGGGACTAAAGTATCCAATTTTAAAAATTGTGAGAGACTAAATATGTATTTAATTATCAATTTTAAAGGACTAAATTAATACTTTCACCCAAGAAATAAATAAACAATAAACTTAAAAAAGGCTTCAATTAATGATGCAACAATGACTTTTAAAGAAAGGCAAATGTTAACAAGTGCCTTTGATGCATTTGTTAAGAAGTCAAATAAAGTAAATAACCATTGAAAAATGCATTTTTTTTAGATTCTCGAGACACGAAATAATGTGCACTTATGATTAATTTTCTAAGTTTAGAAACCTTAACAAATGCCCTTAGGATACTCGTTAGCAATAACCTTAAAGAAAATATCAGCAGCACACCAAAGTGAGAAACAAATGAGGCAATCATACACTTGTATTTTTTACTTTCCGGATTCTGTAAAAGGACAACAAGATGAAAGATAAAAGAAAACCATCTGATTCTAGTTTCTATGATTTGGGGTAAATCGAGTTAACTATAAGAGGCAAATCATTCAAAATAATCACGTCATCGTGGGCTTGCTATTTGAAACAGCAATGATGAACAATGACTAAAAACACCTTCCGTGCAATTACATTTGCCGTGCAGTGAAAAAAGGAGTCATGCAAAGACGCTAAAAAATAGTAACTGTCATGGAAGTAGGCTCCACAACTGGATCCATACCCGTCGGGTACTCGCAAGTAATATCCGTAATGGATCCGGGTCCGGGTCCAAAAATGAACCCATGTGTATATAAAAATGGGTGCCCGTAGATAATACCTGGAACGGGTCTGAGTTCGGGTAATGGGGTGTCGAACCTACGAGTACCCGGACTCGCAAAAAAATATTTATTATTCAGTTGATTTGGAATTTAAGTATGTTTGTGTGAGAGGTTTTGTTTCTAAGTGAATATGTTTTGCCTATAATAAATTTGTTTTGTGAATTGTTTAATGATATATAAGTGTTTAGCAAGTAAAAATAAAAAAATTTTATGTTCGTAAAAAAAAAAAACTTAAAACTTTAATAATTTTTTTAAAAAATATAATGAGTACCCGTTAACCCGTTTGGGTACCCGAAGACCCGGTGGTCCGCTTGACAGCAGATATCCAAGCCGGTACGGGACGGATCTGGGTCCGGATATGCATGGACGAGACTGGTCCGGACCCGTTACAATCCCTACATGGAAGCCTTGATTCTTGGTGATCATTAATATTTTAGAGGGTGATCAATGGAATATTTGCTATGTTCATATTATATTTATGAAGAAAAAAATTAACTCAAAGCTTTGCTTTATTCTAATAAATGATTTTTGGGTTTTCTTAACCTAAACCCTAGGACCGAGAATAAACACTCTAGGCAAATGCTAACAAGTGTCCTTGATGCATTTGTTAAGAAGTCAAATGACGTAAATAACCATTGAAAAATGCATTTTTTTAGATTCTCGAGACACGGAGTAATGTGCACTTATGATTAATTTTCTAAGTTTAGAAACCTTAACAAGTGCCCTTAGGGCACTCGTTAGCAAGACCCAACTCTCTAAAGTGGTTGAAATTTCTTGAAAATGATGCATCTAAGTAAATAAGAAAATAAGAGAATATATGTTTAATATATCGCTTGATTCATTCATTAATTACAAATTGATATTATACAAATTTTCATATCATTACAATTTATACATATTGCAATATTGCCTCAAAAAAAAATCTTTAAATATGTTTTTCTTACTTACTTATCAATCATCATACAATATACAATTTTTAAGATTTTTCATTTATTTTTTTATTTTAATATGGGATAAATTTTTTTGCATTTTTTTAACAAGAAAATGGGACGAAGAGAGTGCGTGCCTAAGTTAGCCTAAGAAATAAATCCACCCGGTGCGTTGAAGAGCAGAGAAGCTAAGCAAATTTAGTGACACATGATTACAATGTTAAATTTAATCTTGGCCCAAGTACACATGTTTTGTCAAACGATAAACCGATAGTGGCTAAAGCAAGACTCCATGTGTTGTACATTAGATTACTCCCTCCGATCTTTATTATAGGGCATATATAACCGAAATTACACATACCAAGGAAAGAGACTGGTTTTATGAATTCTATGAAAATATATTGTAACATTACAATTTTACCTCCTTAACTTTTCTTGGAAAATTTGCACTCATTAATGAATAACAAAAAACACATAGATAGTCAAAGCATTTAATAAGGACAAAAAAAAGAAAAATCAATAAATGATGCATAGAAAATATAAAGTGACTTATAATTAGGACCAAAAAAACTTTCTAGAATATGACCTATGTATAGGACCAGAGTGAGTAACATGTAGTACTCCCTCCGACTCAAATTATAAGCAAAACCAACTAATTTTACGCTTATTAAGGAGGTTAGTTGATTGTATTTAATTTTCTCAATTTTATAAAAGAATAGAAGTATTTTAGGAAAGTTGCATTGGGAATGAAACAAAAATTAAATAAGATAACAATTTTCTATGGATGTTTTTGGAAAGTGGAATTGGGAATGAAATAAAATTTAAGAAAGTTGGTTAGTTTTGCTTATATTTTAAACCAAGAGAGGTATATTTTTTGTTGTTTATATTTCAAGCTGGAGGGAGTACATATCAATTTATAAACACAAATAAAGCATATTGGCAGCTTCATTACTAAATACTCCATCCGGCTCGAATTATAAGCAAATTCAATCACTTTTACGCATATTAAGAAGGTTAGTTGATTGTATTTAATTTTCTCAAATTTAAAAAAAATAGAGTTATTTTAAGAAAGTAGTTGTTCTGTTGTAGAACGTCTAGTACTTGAACTAAGCGGTCAAGTGTACCAGTATTCTACTGTTTGCTTTTAGACTGCAGATAGGCACCCTGATTACCAGGATACTAGCTCTATTGTCGTTCTTAGTTTGGGGGGGTGGTGTGTGTGTTTGTGTGAGGTTTTAGCAAAGGAAACCAACTCTATTGTCGTTCTTAGTTTGGGGGTGGTGTGTGTGTTTGTGAGCTCATCCAAAGGTCTTAGTATTCTACTGTTTGCTTTTAGACTGCAGATAGGCACCCTGATTACCAGGATACCAGCTCTATTGTCGTTCTTAGTTTGGGGGGTGGTGTGTGTGTTTGTGTGCAGGTATCCAAGGATGCATACCTGGTTACCTTTTGTTCTCTTATATAGACTGATACCCTTACCATTGGGTTTCCTCCTCATCAATGGGTTTAGCCGAATTACCACTAACGGTAGGTAATCAATGTCTTGTGCAATGAGGGAATAACAGGCACACCAGCTTTACTACGGTCTTCATTAACAAAGGAATCCTAGGATGGAGTCTTAACTGCTTTAGGCGCTTAGTAACCGCTATTCTGGTAACACGAAGCGTGGGAATCTTCTTTCTCTATGCTTGTCAACTGCTGATCCAGCTGAATGGAGGATTTAGGTTTATCCTTTAGGCCTCCTATACCGGTATACCGGTTTCAAGGGATATTGGGCTGCTAAAGAGCCTTTTATGTTTGAGAAACTGATTCAATAGGAGTATGAGCCCTTATAGGGCCTCCAAATCCGGTAAACCGGTTTTATGACGTCCAAGTCCCTTAAAGGGCCTTCATATCCGGTAAACCGGTTTAATGGAGTATTTTTCTAGATCCGGTCCATAACAGTTGCCCCCCAGACCAGGGTTTATTTTTATAAATCTTGGTATGAACGATTATTTCCATAAACTGAAGTTATCCTTAAATCGTGAAACCGGTAATTCGGTTGCCCCCTGATAGAGCTCACCGTCATACCGGTTTTCTAAGGATCATGGGGGTTTTTAGATTATTTTAAGCGGTATGACCACTCCTTTAACCGGTAATACGGTTTATTAGAGGATGGATCCCTAAGAACCTTTGGTCCCTGGGATGAAACAATCTGGTATCGGTAAACCGACTTTTTAAGGATCTCGAAGGATCTCTTCTCCTAATGATTTGTGCAAACGATTATGGGCAGGCATACCGGTATACCGGTTTTCCGGTTAAACGGTCACCTCTTCTTATTTTTTAGCGTTTCTTCCCGTTTGAAGGAATACCGGTATACCGGTATTCCGATTTTCATTGCTCATTCAAATTTCTTTGACCCACATCATTTCCCAAAAAGCATCATGTTCAACACGATCTTCAAGAAAACCTTACATTTCTGAACCATATCCTATCTATCAGAGGAATCTTTCTCTTCGTCTACTGTGCCAATATCTGTTTCCAAGGAGGAAATTCGAATTTTGAAATTTGAACACATGTTTTTGGCTCCAAAATTTCAATGTTTAAACCGGTAAACCAGTTTTCGACAGTTCTATAAGGTTGAGAATCGTCATTTAACCGGTATGACGGAATTCGGTTTATCAGCTACTAAGCCCTTTTTTGCCGGTTTTGAAACTCCATTCTTTGTCTCATTGTGGGTTCCAATGTGCACAGTTTCCAAAGGTTCAATTTGACACTTCCATAGAGCATCTCTTCTTAGTCTGCCGTGCCCATGTTGGTCCTTCCCAAGGTTAATTTCGAAATTCAAATGTACTTTGAATATACTATCTTTGACCGCTCAGATTTAGTGCCTACTGTCAAAAATCGGTTTTCCCACTCCATTTCGTCTTCAAAAATCCCCATTAATTGCAAGTCATGCTTCATCTTCTTAACTGACATAAAGTCACTTTTGTCATAAATGACAATACTTATCACTGTATTTACTGCAAGAACTGGTCTTCCAAGGGAATCTGAAAAGATTCTCTGAAAAGCTATGAAGTATGCTTCACTTTATCAGTGTTTGACTTGTCAAACCTCTTTTCTTCCTCTAATTTCGAACTGACCATCCTCTTGGGCTTCTCACCCATTCAATATCTGAATAAATTTTTGAAGTCTCCTCCTTGGCCTTCTACAATCCGTTTTGGCTATAAATAAGGGGGATTTTCTTCATTTCAACCTCACTCCTTCTTCACTTGAGCACTTAAGAATCAAAGTGTAAAAAAATTCGTCCAACTCCTCTCTTCTTCCAAAAACGTGTTTTGCTTCTCATTTTCTGAGAAATTCGTCCAGCTCTTTCTCTACTAATCTTCTTAGTTCCAGCTTCTCCTACACTTTCAGGTAATTTCTTGCTCTTCTCTAATGGATAATCTTCCTCTTTCTGTCATTTACCCCCCTGAAAGCTCTTCCTCTTCTTATTCATCTTCTTCTTCAAACAATTTAACAACTGATAGTATACCCCCTATTAATCCTTCTTGTTCACACTTAGGAAGTACTTCTACTAGTTCTTCTGAAAAAATATGCTGGACAAACTTGCTAGACAATTCGTAATAAAAAATTATTTTGTTGAAGTAGTTAGCAGACCACCTCCCCCTCCTAATGTTTCCTATCTTTCTCAGGAATCACAGATGGGAAACAAGAGATCGGAAACTAATCCGGAGGAATTCGTCAAACCGGACGATATTTCTTGCTATGAGAGGGTAGACTTAGATGCTTTAGGTAGACCTTCCATATTTGTAGATTTGGCCAAACTTCGTCACTATCACGTCCAAGCCGATTTGGTGAGACCCAGCATTACTCCAAATTTTTATGTTGTGGCAGCTCCTAGTAACCAAGACCGGATCTATAGAGTGGGTACAACTGATGAAAACTTTTTCTTTATGTATAGTGTTTTGTTTGATGTATGTGGTGTAAGAATTCTGTTCACTGATTTTGAAAATCAAGTTCTCAGACATTTGGAGGTCGTCCCTTCTCAACTTCACCCGAACGCTTGGTGTTATCTCAGAGCCTTTTAGCTTTTCTGCAATCATTTTAACCTCCAATGCACAATTCCTGTCTTCTTTTATATTTTTGGCCCCTTCCAATCTAGCAAAGTGAAAGGAAAGTGGGCTTGGGTGACTCTTAAGTCTCGTAGTAAGAGGAGGGTATTTGAATCTTACTCTGAAACATGGAAGGAGTTTAAAGACAAGTATTTTAAAATAACAGGAGCAAAAGATGTTTGGCCCTTCCTTTTCGACCATGGAGGAAATCCCTATTTTCCTCTCTTCTGATCACCTCGTAATTCCCTCATTGCGGCCAAGCTGTTTGCGACTCCAGAAAACCGCTTAACTGATTTAGAGAGGTTTACTGTTTCTTTTCTTATTTCCTTCTGCGACCGCTTTGGGCGCATAAGTACAAGATCCATTGTGGACTCTTCCCCTGACAGCTTACAAACGACTTTTGATAGGAATTTCTGCTTTATTAATTTGCAATATTTTATACTGCCCTTTTCCTTCTCTTCCTACTTATGACACAATTTTCTTTTATGCAGCTGAAATGGCTTCACCTTCCGATTTGGCAGCACTTGCAGCAGCTCTGGGAAATGCTCCTCGCAATCTGCATCCTCGAGTCAGCAAATCTACTGTTCCACGACCTCCTCGTTCCCCAGCGACTATGGAGGGTATGGACACTGCTCCTGCTGGTACTCCTAAACGAAGGAGAAATGACGGTCCTTCCCATCCTGAAGTCAGTAGTTCGGCTAATCCCTAGGGTGGAAGTCCTTCTCTTTGGCCGGATGACTTATCTGAAAGCTTCAACCGGATGCTTCTCACCGACTCCACTTCTCAACAATTAGGCAATATGAGCCGAAGGGAATTTGTTGCCCTGCTGAAATCCATAAAAAGGGAACAAGTCAAGGCTGCATCAACTATCCAGTTTCTTGCAGAGAATGCTGAAAAGGTCCTGTTTGTTGGACCAGATGCTGTAAACTTGGCCGATCATGTCAAAAGAGAAGCAGAATTGGTTCAGCAACTTGCTTCAGAGACCGCTAAATTTAACAAAGCCAAACAGGAGTTGTCCCAAGCTGAGGAGGAGTATACTAGAAAGTTGAACTCCAAGATTACTGAAATGAATGAGGCCCATGATGCTGCTCTTACTACTTTGAGGGATGCATTGAGGGATATGGAGTCGGAGAGGGATATGTATAAGGGGAAGTGGATAGATTCAGTTCAATCTTCCTTCATGAATGCCGTTGAGCAAGCCAACCATCTGAATCCTACCTTCTCAGCCAAAGGGATGCATTATCTTCATCGTGTTGAAGATGGGGTGCTGTACAACTATCTTTGTGATGGTAGTAGGGTGCCTGTGGACTTATCTGATCCCGGTTGTCCTGATTTCTTGGCTACTGGAGGAGAAGAGGTTGACAATGATGGTGACCAAGATGATGATGATGATGAGGCCACTCTGTAGGGGGCTGGTTTACTGACTTTTTATCGCTTTATTTGTTTTATGTCTTTTATCTTGTCGTTCTTGACTATTTCAGCATTTTCTTTCCAGTGAATCTAGTTGTATCCAGTGAATCTAGTTGTAATCTATTTTTTATTAATGAAGAATTTACTTTGTTTTCTCAAGTCTTGTTTTCAAATCATATCCATACTTAGTAGACTTTAAGAATTTTCTATTCTAGCCAGCGAATGAAATTCTTTTATCCTCATCAGACTCTAATAGAATCTGAAAGTAGTCTTACTATCAGTACATGGGTGGTGTCCTATATTTTTAGAACATCTTCTAACCCATTTCACTCCCTATAGGGTGGCTAGCCAAATAGGTGGTGTACTTTAAGTTGGATTCTTATATGGTTAAACACCTCTTAAAACCGTTAAACCGGTTTAGGGGTTATAGATTTTTACTGAAGAGTAATTTATCTGCATAGCTGTTGAGCTGGTTTGTGGCATAATCAAACCATGAAACCAAATATTCGAACCAAACAGTTGTTAAACTGGTTTGTAGCTGTGAAATTGTTGAACCCATTTGTGGATGTAATCAGTTAAACCGAATTATGATTGTAGAAAACACTCTCAAAACATAAAACCGGATTGATATGTTCTATGAGTAGCTAACCCGATCTGTGAATGTAGAAAAGTCATAATGCACTTCCATACAGTAGAGCCGGTTTAGTGTGCTTGAATAATAGAAAATCGAAAGATAGAATAATTACTGTCAACTGAAATTTTTTTTGATTACTTCAATGAAAAAACTTGTACAGGAGAAAGCCTTCATCTCTACTAATAACAATGTCACAATGGCCTTATTGAAAAGGAAATGACAATGACTTAGTAAGCCTTATTCAAATAAAAACGTCCTAAAAGCTGCTTTCTCCTTTCTAGGAGGTTTTTAACTGTAATAAATTCGAAGCTTTTCCGCATTCCATGGGTTCTTGATCCTGTTTCCTGTTATTGTTTCCAGAAAATAAGCTCCATTATCTGTCTTTGCACGGATCCGATACGGACCTTCCCAATTGGCAGCTAACTTTCCGTGTGTTGGTTCTTTTCCATGCACATTTGACCTTCTTAAGACCAGGTCTCCTTCCTTGAATGAACGGCGGATAACCTTCAAGTTGTACTGCTTGGATGATTGCTGTTGGATCGTTGCCATGCGAATAGTAGCCATCTCCCAGGATTCCTGCAAAAGATCAAGATTCTCCCTCAGAAGTTTTACATTTGTGTCCGGGTCAAAGTATCTTGACCTCAAGTTGGTGGATCCTATTTCTAACGGGATCATAGCTTCACTTCCATAGGTCAATTTAAAAGGAGTTTCTGCAGTAGCAGAATGAGGGGTGGTTCTGTACGACCAAAGTACGGACTCTATGATTTCCACCCACTTGCCTTTACTGTCTTCTAGCTTCCTTTTTATACCTCTTAAGAGGCACCTATTTGCCGCCTCTGCTTGTCCATTGGTCTGTGGATGTTCCATAGAGGATAAGCATTGTTTGATTCCCAACTCGCGGAGGAAATTTTGAAAAGCTTCGCTGACAAACTGGCGGCCGTTATCAGTGACAACTACTGCAGGAATGCCGAAACGTGGGATTATCTGGTTGCTGAGGAATTTCTGGATTTGAGCTGAAGTGGTGGTGGCCACTGCCTTGGCTTCAATCCACTTGGTGAAATAATCTACTGCCACAATCAGATGAGTCACTTGCCCAGCAGCTTGTGGAAAGGGGCCTAAAAGGTCCATTCCCCATTGATAAAACGACCATGGAGCAGAAATCGAATGTAATTCTTCCGGGGGGGGGGGGGGCAAGATGAACATCTGCATGCTTTTGACATTTGTCACATTTTTAGACGTGGTTCATAGAATCCAGCTGTATCGTAGGCCAGTAAAACCCGGCTCTTAAGATATTGAGGTACTTGAGAATCATTTAACATGGTTCTAGCAAGTTCCTCTAGCACCCTATTTTTCCTCTCAACAACTCCATTTTGTTCCGGAGTTCTAGGTGCCGAATATTGGTGCTCAATTCCATGCTTACCACAAAATCTATCAAATTTATAGTTTTCAAATTCACCTCCATGGTCGGTTCGAATAATAATCACTTTTTGGTTTACTTGGTTTTGTGCAAGTTTAATATGGCGTTTAAAAGGCTTGTAGGTCTCACTCTTAGCACTTAAAAACAATGTCCATGTAAATCTTGAAAAATCATCAACAATCACCAAGGCATAGTAGTTGCCACCAAAGCTTTTTACTTGAGAAGATCCAAACAAGTCCATGTGAAGCATTTCCAATGGTCTTGTTGTGGACACATCATTTTTGGAACCAAAAAGATTTTTAGTTTGTTTTCACTTCTTGCAAGGAGTGCAATCACCTTTAATTTGAAAATTGAGCTTTGGTAAACCAACTACTAAGTCTTTGGATTGAAGTTTCTTAAGTTGATTTACATTAATGTGAGCGGTCCTACGATGCCATAACCAAGTATCACTTTCTTTGCTAATTAAACATTTTGAAACTAAAGAAGTGATATTATTCAATTCAACCATGTAAGTGTTATTAGACCTTTTTCCAACAAATTTGATAGATTCATCTTTGTCACTTTTTATGAGACAATGAGTAGAGGTAAATAATACATGGTTACCAATATCACATAATTGACTAATGCTCAAAAGATTATGTTCTAATCCTTGAACATAAAGTACATTATCAATAACCAAGTTGGAAGAATTACCAATTTTACCTATACCAAGTATTTTGCCTTTGTTGTTGTCTCCATATGTGACATATCCTTTTTCTTTAGGAGTAAGCTCAAAGAAGTGTCGCTTATCTCCCGTCATGTGCCTAGAACATCCATTATCAAGTATCCAAAGTTGCTTTCCGGTTCTAAGGCACACCTACAAAACACAATCACTTGCTCATTTTGGGTACCCAAATTATGTTGGGTCCCTTTTTGTTAGTCTTGGATGATTCTCCCTTCTTAATCCAAACATAAGTACCATTTTGAATTCCAAAAGTTTTGATATGGCACTTATTGTTTGTATGTCCAAATTTTCCACAATAAAAGCAAGTTGGTTTCTTTGTAAAATCAATTTTTGAGAATGAACCAACCACTTTATTTTTTTTTCTTGTGGACATATCCTAAACCGGTTTTGTTTGAATTGTGTCTAAGAGAACCAATTAACCGATCTAGGTTTCTATCACTTTTGTTAAAAGTGTTGAGTTTGATTTTCAAATCATTAACTTCCTTTTCAAGCTCACAACACTTTTCACAATGAGTGATGGTATATAATTGATTTGCATTCTCACAAACATGACTAGAGTTAGCAAGTTCTAAGGATGCATTTGGAGTTTCAAATCATTAATAGATTTTTCCCATTCATTGATTTCCTTTTGATACTCCAAAAGCTTCTTTCCTTTTTCCTTGTTAACTTTAGCAAGTCTTTCAAATTGAGTTAACATTTCATTATATTCATTTAGCAAATCATCATAAGAAATAGTATGAGAAGAGGTGTAAGAATAATTAGATGATACCTCATCCTCACTCTCATTGTCTTTTCTTTCACTACTTGAGGAGGCTTCATTGTCATTCTTGGCCATGAGACATAGCTTGGCTTCCTCATCATCCGAACTACTTGAGGTTGACTTGGAATCCTTTTCCGGTTCATCCCATACAATGTAAGCTCTCTTCCCCTTGCCATCTTGGGTCTTCTTCTCATTCTTTCTCAAGTAGGTGGGACATTCCATTTTTATGTGTCCTATCCCACCACACTCATGACATTTTACACTTTCACTTGAGCTCTTGTTTCTTGACTTGTTATCCTTGAATCTTTTGTCTTGAGGTCTCTTGTCCTTAGAGAATGATGAACTACCCTTTTTGCCTTTGAGGAATTTGTTGAACCTCTTGGCAAATAAACTAATGTCTTCCTCATTTAGAGCACGATCGGAGCTTTCACTTGAAGATTCATCTTCATCCTCTTTTGACATTTTGGTTGAGGCTTTTAGAGAGATACTCTTCTTTTTCTTGTCCGAATCTTCATTTAAGTGAAGTCTTGATAGTTCCATCTCATGTTCTTGGAGCTTCCCAAACAAGGTGGTCAAGTCCATAGATTTTATATCCTTAGCTTCCTTGATGGCGGTCACTTTCGGTTGCCATCTCCTATCGAGACACCTCAAGACTTTGTTAGTAGTTTCACCATCTCTAAATTCTTTTCCTAAGCCAATCAATTGGTTAACGATATGTGAGAACCTTGTTTGCATCTCATTGATAGACTCATTAGGGAACATATGAGAGAGCTCATATTCATGTGTTAAAGCATTTAATCTTGAGTCTCTAACTTCACTAGTTCCCTCATGAGTAATTTGCAAGGTATCCCACATTTCGTTAGCCGATTTGCATTGTGAAATCCTATGAAATTCATTTTTGGACAAAGCGGAGAAGATGATATTTTTAGCTTTTAAATCATATGAAACTTTCTTTTTATCATCTTCATTCCAACTTGTTCTAGGAATAACAACGGCTTCACCATTAACCACTCTTCTAGGAATATGTGGACCTTTTTCAATTGCATCCCAAATGTCGGTATCTATTGCATCTACAAAGACTCTCATCCTAACCTTCCAATAAGAATAATCTTCACCATTGAAGAATGGAGATCGGTTAAGAGACATAGACCCTTCTTGTTGATTGCTAGAGCCCATTGTTTCCAAAAGGATCTTTTTCGAAAAAGCTTTTACGCTCGATCTTTCGACCGAGCTCTGATACCACTTGTTGGAAACCAACAAGCGGGCTTAGCAATTACTAGAGGGGGGGTGAATAGTAATATGGAAGCAACAGTGACTAATTTTCGGTGCAATTAAAAGATAATTGATCAAATGCTTGTTTTTCTGAAACTGGGCAATTTACTCGAGTGAAATGAAGAACACTCGAGTGAAATGCTGTGAAATACTCGAGTGAATTGTAAAACACTCGAGTGTTTTATGCAGAACAGCAAAGAGCAGTTTCATAGAAATTTAGCAAAACGAATCAATTTCTTAAAGATCAGTCCAGAGCAGATATAAATCAAAGTAGAGGGCAATTAAACTAAGTTAAAACAAGATGAAAACAAGTTAATTGCAACCAATTGCTACTTGAATTATAAAAGCCCCTTTCTAGAGAACTTAGGGTTTAGTTTTTCTTGAAATCTAAGTAAGCTATAAAAGAGAGAGACGCCACCAATTTTTATCCTGGTTCACACTCAATATAGAGTGCTAATCCAGTCCCCCTAATCAACTTAGGAGTTTCTACTAATAATCAAATTGTTAGAAAATACAAGGATAAATTGAGATTCCTCACTCAATCCTAACCCTTTTCAAGAGTGTACCAAACTCTTGAAATTTCTACCCCAATTTGATTTGGTGATGAAGAGTCCCTTCTTCTTAAGCTCCTTGGAACCTCCAAGAGCCCACCAAGCTAAGAATCCTCTTAGTCTTTGTGCTTGAGAACCTCCCAAGGCTTGAGAACTTGGATACCTCACCAAGTACTTGGATACCTCACCAAGATTTTCTAAACAAGCTAAAGTGTTTGAGTGTTTGAGAATTTTACAACAAATAATTCTCTTACAAATGAAGCACACTCTCTTAACTCACTAAGACAAATAATAAAGATGAATGCTTGGTTGAGTTTAGAGAGAAAAATGATTTTCACACTTGAGAGATGTTGGAAGTCAAGCTGGTTGGAAGGCATGTTTCAAACTCTCTATGGACTTCAAAGGGATACAATTATATGTTTTGATGATAACAAACCAACTCAAGTTCAAGTTCACAATTGCAAGTCTAGAAGATTGAAGACTCAAGCAAGCATAGAATAGAAGCCTTATCTTTAGATCAAATGTAAGGTAATGAAGTTCTGTTTCTTTAAGTAGTTACAAAGCCAATAAGTTTTTCATTTTAGAGAGAAGAAGAAAAACGTGTTTTTGCATGAAAAATGTATTTTCTGCATTTAACCTTAGTAAAATAATTGATGTTACAAAACTCTGTATATTTATATGTGTGCAAGAGGGAGTAATCGATTATTTGCTAAAGTAATCGATTAACTTTGTTGCATCATAGAAAAATCAGAGAGGTTGTAATCGATTAAATGATTTATGATAATCAGTTACTTTCTTATGGAAGTAATCGATTACAATGGTCAGGTAATCGATTATAATTGTTGCATCATATATTTTTCAGAGGCTTTGTAATCGATTACAAGGTTTGTAGTAATCAATTACATGATGTTGCATCATATGCAAACCAGAGGCTTAGTAATCGATTAACTCCTCAGTGTAATCGATTATTATAGTTGCATCATATAATGAACAGGAGTGATGTAATCGATTAACTATTCTTAGCCTAATCGATTACATGTTTTTTCAAATGTTTTAAGAATTTCTATTTTTGTAGAAGTAATCGATTATTGTTTCTATCTAATCGATTATCTCTTGATTTATTGAAGATCGTGTCAGAATCATTTTTATTATTTCCTGATTTGTTTTTATATAAAAGATTCTGATATATTTTATTTTATTTTATTTCGAAAATGAATTTAAATTTGAATTGTTTCCTTTTTGGTTTTAAGAATCAAATCTTTTTATTATTTCGAAATTCGTTTTGATTTTATTTTGATTTTAAAACTTATTACAAATCTTTTATTATTCTATTTTGATTTGTTTTTCTTAATTCAAAATCATTTGTTGATTCAAAACCTTTTTCTTTTTAAATCAAACACTCCAACATTTTTAAAGGAGAGATAATTTTTCATTCATTCACGCTGCACGTTTCTTCTTCATCTTCTTCTCTAAACTTGTGCTTTTTATTGTTCATACTTTTTGAAGAACAAACTCTTATTTGGCTGAGTAACATCTAGAGAACCACTACTTCACTATCATAGAGCTTATTGTTGTATCTGTGTTTTGAGAACACACAAAGCTATTGTAATCGCAATCGCATTCATTCTAAACCTTAGTGATTAGGGAGAGAATCCCTTAGTGGACGTTGTGATACGTCGTAGGGCGAGGAACCCTGCTGTGTGATTGAGGCCCCTAGCGAACGGAGGTTCCTAGTAGTGTGCGGGGTGCTCTTGGTTGTAATAGGGTGCGGCTCTATTGCTTGGTTATAAGAACTCTCAGGCGAGTCGCTTGGGGACTGGACTAGGACTTTCGACGGGAAGGCTGAACCAGTATAAAATCACCGGTGCAAGCTTTTCTAACCCTTATCTTTTACTTTCCGCATATTTACTTTATTTACGTTTCCGCGCTACTCGATTATATTTTTTCTAACGTTTTCGCGATCCATAACAACGCTTAATATCTCCGTCTCAAAACTATTTTTAAATTGGTACGAATTTTTCAATACATAATAAAACTCGATTCACCCCCCCCCCCCCCCCTCTCGAGATTTTGAGGCCAAAACCAACAATTGGCATCAGAGCTAGTCTCTTGTGTTAAGACTTAACCGTCTCAAGAGTATGGCTTCAAACTCTCTGTTTGGAGGTGAAGGGAGTTCTATTAACCGTCCTCCCATGTTTGATGGGGTAGGGTACGCGTATTGGAAAGCCCGTATGAAAATTTTTATTCAAGGAGTAGGATTAAAAGTTTGGGATGCCGTCGTAAATGGTCCCTATGTTCCTACCTATGTGGTTAATGGTAACACCGTCGAAAAGCCTATGGCTGAGTGGACGGAGGAGGAGGAACGTAGAGTCCAATACGACTTGAAAGCGAAAAATATTATAACATCTGCTTTGAGCTATGATGAGTTTTTCAGGATTTCAACATGCGAGACAGCACAACAAATGTGGGATACACTGGAAGTCACGCATGAAGGAACAACAGAAGTGAAAAGATCAAGAATCAACACGCTGACTGGTGAATATGAGTTATTCAGAATGAAGGATGGAGAATCAATTCAAGAGATCCAAAAACGCTTCACGATGATAGTAAATCAACTAACAACATTGGGGAAGAAATTCACCAATGAGGATCTCATCATCAAAGTTCTAAGATGTTTGGGAAGAGATTGGCAACCTAAAGTGATGGCAATTGCTGAATCAAGAAATCTCTCAACAATGACGTTGGCAACTCTGTTTGGAAAATTACAAGAACATGAAAGTGAACTGAAGAGGTTGGCTCAGCATGAAGAAGAAAACAAGAAAGTCAAAAGCTTGGCTTTCAAGGATGAAGCACCTACACTAGATAGTGATTCGGACAAAGAACTGATCAGTGATGAACACATGGGTCTATTGGTGAAAAAGTTCGGGAAATTTCTGAAGAAGAAGAATTTCAATAGAAGAGACAAAAGTGGAGGCTCAACCATCACATGTCATGAGTGTGGCAAGCCTGGTCATATTCGAGCAGATTGCTATCAATTGAAAAAGAAAGAGAATTCAGAAAAAGGCACCTCAAGTTCAAAGAAGGGAAAGCAAACATACTTGGCGTGGCTGGACAATGATGGAAGTTCGGATGAGGATTCAGACGAACAAGAAGAAACCGCCAACCTGTGCTTGATGGCTCACGAGAATGAGGTAACTTCTGAACCAAATTTTTCTTATGATGAATTACTTGAAGCTTTTGGAGAATTGCATGAGGAATCAATGAGGATATCCTTATTGGTTTCTCTAGAAAAGAAAAATTCAGCCTCTCTTTTAGAAAAAAATAAAGAACTTTCAAAAGAAAATGAATTTTTGAAAAATCAAAATAAGGAGCTGAATTTGACTTTAAAAAATTCCTCAAACACTTCTAGTAATGACATTAAACTTAAAGCGAGTTCTTCTTCTTGTAAATTCTGCAAGGATCTGGTTAAAGAAATTGAAGATTTAAAAGAAACCCTTGCTAAGTTTACAAAAGGTAGAAATACTTTAAATTTAATGTTAGGTAGGCAAAAATGTTTCTTTAATAGAGCGGGTTTAGGATATCAACCCGGTAGGCATCAAAAGAAACTTAGTACCATTTTTGTCCCTGCCAGTAATCATAAGAAACCTCTTATTATATGTCATATTTGTGGTAAAAAGGGCCATGGTGCACACGAATGCATACACCGAAAAGTGAAGTTCGTTAAACCGAACAATGAAGCTAAAAGGTGGCATGACTTAAACTATGGCTATACTAACACTCAAGGACCCAAAAAGATATATGTACCTAAAAAGAAACCTTGAATCTTTGCTTGTAGGTTACTCCAGAAGGAAGAAAATCATGGTGGTACTTGGACAGCGGATGCTCAAAACATATGACTGGAGATAAATCCAAATTCTCGCATCTCGTGCCTAAGGACCAAGGATATGTGACCTTCGGAGATAACAATCAAGGAAAGATCATTGGAATCGGTAAAATTGGTACACCTCCTAACCCTTGCATTGAAAATGTATTACATGTTGAGGGCCTAAAGCACAATTTGCTAAGCATTAGTCAATTGTGTGATAAAGGCAATAGGGTTATATTTGATTCTGATAGATGTATTATCGAGGGAAAAATTGATAATCTTATTAAGCTTATTGCTCGCAGGATAAACAATGTATATATTATTGATTTTGATTCAATTCCCTCAAATGATGCTAAATGTTTATTATCTAAAGAGGATGAATCGTGGTTGTGGCATCGTAGAATAGGTCACATCCACATGGCTCATTTAAATAAAATTTCTTCTAAAAACTTAATAGTTGGTTTGCCAAAGCAAAATTTTACCTTTTCTGAAAAATGTGATCCTTGTTCAAAATCAAAACTCACAAGGGCCAATTTTCCTTCTAAAAATCTTGTTTCAACTCAAAGGCCTTTGGAACTTTTACATATGGATCTTTTTGGACCATGTCGAACTAAAAGCTTTGGTGGCAACTATTATTGTTTGGTTATTGTGGATGACTATTCTAGGTATACATGGACGCTTTTTATTACTCATAAAAATGACGCATTTCATGAATTTAAAAAGCTAGCCAAGATTATTCAAAACCAATTGCATTTGAGCATTGCATCCATTAAAACTGATCATGGTGGAGAATTTGAAAATCATCTTTTTGAAAAGTTTTGCCAAAAACATGGAGTTAAGCATTATTTTTCTGCTCCAAGGACTCCAGAGCAAAATGGGGTTGTGGAGAGGAAAAATCGTTCATTAAAAGAGCTTTCTAGAACAATGCTTAATGACATGAATTTACCTGCATATTTTTGGGCCGATGCAGTGAGTACAACATGTTATGTTATGAACCGTGTTTTGATTAGGCCTATTCTAAAGAAAACCCCCTATGAGCTGTACAAGGGGAGAAAACCTAATATTTCCCATCTTCGAGTTTTTGGATGTAAATGTTTTGTGCATAATAATGGTAGAGAAAATCTAGGATCTTTTGAGGCTAGAGCTGATGAGGGTATATTTCTTGGTTATTCTGCTTCTAGCAAAGCCTATAGGATATACAATAAATCTCGTAATACTATTGAAGAATCTATTCATGTATCATTTGACGAATCCGATCCCAGAAGGTTGGGAAAGGTATCTGCTAATGATTTTTCAGGTATTCTTGGAGAATTATTCATTGATGAGGATGAGGAGCAAAATGATAAATCAAAGGATCAATCCAGAAGCAATGAAATTTTAGTTGAGGAGAAAAATCAAGAACAATCAATGGAACTCAACTCTGATTTGCCTAAGGAATGGAAAACATCAAGGCATCATCCTATTGATCAAATCATCGGAGACATTTCTAAAGGTGTAAGTACTCGCAACTCTATTAGCAATCTATGTAACTTCTTTGCATTTGTTTCTCAAGTAGAGCCAAAGAATTATTCTGAGGCAATACTTGATGAGCATTGGCTTTTGGCAATGCAAGAAGAATTAAACCAGTTCGAAAGAAATCAGGTATGGGAACTTGTTCCTAGGCCTGAGTCTCATCCGATTATTGGACTTAAGTGGATTTATAAAAATAAACTTGATGAGGCTGGTTTAATTGTTCGAAACAAATCTAGGCTAGTTGCACAAGGTTACAACCAGGAAGAGGGGATAGATTATGAGGAAACATTTGCCCCTGTTGCTCGGTTGGAAGCCATTAGACTGCTATTAGCATTTGCATGCATTTTAGATTTTAAATTATATCAGATGGACGTAAAGAGTGCCTTTCTTAATGGTTTTATAAATGAAGAAGTTTATGTGTGTCAACCGCCTGGCTTTGAAAGTTATGAACACCCTGATTATGTTTATAAGTTGAAAAAGGCTTTGTACGGTTTAAAACAAGCTCCTAGAGCATGGTACGACCGTCTTAGCAAGTTTTTATTAAAAAAATAACTTTGAAAGAGGGAAGGTTGATAACACACTTTTTATCAAAAAGAAAGGAAAGGACATTCTTTTAGTTCAGATTTATGTAGATGATATTATATTCGGTGCTACTAATGAAATCCTTTGCAAGGAGTTTTCTAGTATGATGCAGGAAGAGTTCGAAATGTCTATGATGGGCGAGCTGAACTTTTTCTTGGGTTTACAAATAAAGCAAGCAAAGGATGGAATCTTTATTAGTCAAACTAAATACTGCAAGGAATTATTGAAAAGATTTGGCATGGATAAAGCCAAGGCAGTTGCAACACCGATAAGTACATCATGCTACTTGGACAAAGACGAAGGAGGTAAATCCGTAGAAATTACAAAGTATCGAGGTATTATCGGATCCCTTCTATATTTGACGGCAAGTAGGCCGGATATCATGTTTAGTGTGTGTCTTTGTGCTCGGTTCCAGTCGAATCCAAAAGAAACGCACATGGTTGCTGCCAAGCGTATAATGAAATATCTGTCTGGCACAACTGATATGGGTTTGTGGTACCCCAAAGGTTCATCTTGTAATCTTGTTGGGTATTCTGATTCTGACTTTGCTAGTTGCAAAGTAGATAGAAAAAGCACTAGCGGCACTTGTCATCTTCTTGGCAATTCATTGGTATCATGGGCTAGTAAGAAACAGTCTAGTGTTGCCCTATCTACAGCTGAGGCTGAATATGTAGCCGCGGGTAGTTGTTGCGCTCAGATTTTATGGTTAAAACAGCAACTCGTAGACTTTGGTGTAAGTCTAGATCACATTCCTATTAAATGTGATAATACCAGTGCTATTTCTATTACCAAAAACCCAGTGCAACATTCTCGATTGAAGCATATCGAGATTCGACACTATTTTATTCGTGATCATATTCAGAAAGGTGATTGCATTATTGAGTATGTTGATACTTCGCGACAGTTGGCTGATATCTTTACGAAACCGCTTCCAAAAGAAAATTTCTTTTTGATTCGTAGAGAAATTGGTCTAGCTTCTGCCTCTCACCTCTTTTGAATATATGAATCTTTTATCTCTCATGTTATTATTGATGCATCTTCTTAGTGTTTCAGGGGGAGATTGCACATCTTTTTGATGATTACAAAAGGGGGAGAGAGATTCTGATATTATCTGAATCTTGGATTTTTGGCTAATTTTTATTGGCTAATACATTCAGGGGGAGAAGATATAATCCATTATTCTGGAAGGAGGCTTGAATCGATATGATATTTTTTTAAGCATTCATACAGGGGGAGATGAAATAATTCATTATTTTTTTCCTGTATTTTATGATTCTAAGGAAGGTTTCATTATTATATATCTATTTATGCTTGTATAACACTTGTGATACAGATAGTAAAGAGCATATCAGAATGGGTGTTTGTCATCATAAAAAAGGGGGAGTGTTGGAAGTCAAGCTGGTTGGAAGGCATGTTTCAAACTCTCTATGGACTTCAAAGGGATACAATTATATGTTTTGATGATAACAAACCAACTCAAGTTCAACTTCACAAGTGCAAGTCTAGAAGATTGAAGACTCAAGCAAGCATAGAATAGAAGCCTTATCTTTAGATCAAATGTAAGGTAATGAAGTTCTGTTTCTTTAAGTAGTTACAAAGCCAATAAGTTTTTCATTTTAGAGAGAAGAAGAAAAACGTGTTTTTGCATGAAAAATGTATTTTCTACATTTAACCTTAGTAAAATAATTGATGTTACAAAACTCTGTATATTTATATGTGTGCAAGAGGGAGTAATCGATTATTTGCTAAAGTAATCGATTAACTTTGTTGCATCATAGAAAAATCAGAGAGGTTGTAATCGATTAAATGATTTATGATAATCAGTTACTTTCTTATGGAAGTAATCGATTACAATGGTCAGGTAATCGATTATAATTGTTGCATCATATATTTTTCAGAGGCTTTGTAATCGATTACAAGGTTTGTAGTAATCGATTACATGATGTTGCATCATATGCAAACTAGAGGCTTAGTAATCGATTAACTCCTCAGTGTAATCGATTATTATAGTTGCATCATATAATGAACAGGAGTGATGTAATCGATTAACTATTCTTAGCCTAATCGATTACATGTTTTTTCAAATGTTTTAAGAATTTCTATTTTTGTAGAAGTAATCGATTATTGCTTCTATGTAATCGATTATCTCTTGATTTATTGAAGATCGTGTCAGAATCATTTTTATTATTTCCTGATTTGTTTTTATATAAAAGATTCTGATATATTTTATTTTATTTTATTTCGAAAATGAATTTAAATTTGAATTGTTTCCTTTTTGGTTTTAAGAATCAAATCTTTTTATTATTTCGAAATTCGTTTTGATTTTATTTTGATTTTAAAACTTATTACAAATCTTTTATTATTCTATTTTGATTTGTTTTTCTTAATTCAAAATCATTTGTTGATTCAAAACCTTTTTCTTTTTAAATCAAACACTCCAACATTTTTAAAGGAGAGATAATTTTTCATTCATTCACACTGCACGTTTCTTCTTCATCTTCTTCTCTAAACTTGTGCTTTTTATTGTTCATACTTTTTGAAGAACAAACTCTTATTTGGCTGAGTAACATCTAGAGAACCACTACTTCACTATCATATAGCTTATTGTTGTATCTGTGTTTTGAGAACACACAAAGTTATTGTAATCGCAATCGCATTCATTCTAAACCTTAGTGATTAGGGAGAGAATCCCTTAGTGGACGTTGTGATACGTCGTAGGGCGAGGAACCCTGCTGTGTGATTCAGGCCCCTAGCGAACGGAGGTTCCTAGTAGTGTGCGAGGTGCTCTTGGTTGTAATAGGGTGCGGCTCTATTGCTTGGTTATAAGAACTCTCAGGCGAGTCGCTTGGGGACTGGAGTAGGCCTTCCGACGGGAAGGCTGAACCAGTATAAAATCACCGGTGCAAGCTTTTCTAACCCTTATCTTTTACTTTCCGCATATTTACTTTATTTACGTTTCCGCGCTACTCGATTATATTTTTTATAACGTTTTCGCGATCCATAACAACGCTTAATCTCTCCGTCTCAAAACTATTTTTAAATTGGTACGAATTTTTCAATACATAATAAAACTCAATTCACCCCCCTCTCGAGATTTTGAGGCCAAAATCAACAAGAGAGAGAGAATCAATGAAAGAGTGTAAGCTTGTTCTCATAGAATAATAGTCACTCTTCAGAATATATGTGAGGGGACATAAGGGAAGGAAAAACCAAGTTATTCTTCCTTTTTGTCCTCTTCTAACGTTTAAAAAATTTGCTGTCAGACCTAAATCACTCGAGTCTTTTTAAAAACACTCGAGTGTTTTAGTCAACTCTGATAGTGTTGCCTTTTTACTTTAACCAACGGCTATATTACTGAAATTTCATAAATCACTCGAGTGAATTGAGAATCACTCGAGTGAATTGATAGTGTGTTGGAAAAATTAAGTTTTTCTAACATTGTTTTCAATTCTCTTCTCAAGTCTAATTGGTTTTGATCTCAGCCTTTCATGCATAAATATTATTTGACCTTAGGTGAGAATAAAAACCTAAACTACCCACTCTCATATAAAATAAAATACATTAAGAATAAATGAGAATGAATAATTAAACTAAGCACTTGATCTTCTTTATTGTTGGGCTTGCATTCTTCAAATTACGTCCATGATTTAATTACAATGTCATCATCAAAATTAACCCACCTTAATTGGAGACTTGATTTTACACTTCCTTCATGTATTTCTTTCATGACTGTTTCTGCCTCTTTGCTGGATAAGCATCGGAGCAAGGGCGAGGAAAATCCCCTTCTGTATAATAATCCATCCTGAATGATAAAGTGTGGGGCCATTCTTCATACCTTTCTGGATGCATCTTCTTCTGCTGGAAGCGTGCCATGGAGTAAATACGCCAAAATAGGGGAGGCTCACGAGTCTTCATCCTCCACTGCTAGTGTCGCACTAGGGTGGAATATAGTTTGTTGCACCACTGATCTGTAATTCCCTGGTTTCTTGGTGCTTGCCAATTTTGATAAGATGTCTGCACGAGAATTATGCTCCCTTGGGATATGTTGAAAATCCGCTTCCTCAAACATTTCTGTCAGTTGTTTGCATTTCAAGAGGTATTGCTGCAGCAAGGGCTCTTTTGCTTGAAAATTTCCTTTTATTTGAGAGATTACCAGTTGAGAATCACTGTACAGGAGGATAGAGCGAGCCCCAAGATCTTTGGCCATTGTCATGCCGGCCAAGCAAGCTTCATACTCGGCCTGGTTATTAGACATTTGAAAATCAAATCTAAGAGAGTATTCAATGGTAATACCTTGGACATTCTCCAGAATGATTCCAGCTCCTCCTCCAGAGGGGTTAGAAGATCCGTCCATAAAGAGAGTCCAGCTTTTAGGATCTACTTTTGGTGTCAACTCTGCTACAAAATCTGCCAGTACTTGTGATTTTATGGATGTCCTTGCTTCGTAGCTGATCCCGTATTCAGAAAGCTCTACTGACCAGGCGATCATGCGACCTGCCAAATCAGGCTTTTGTAGTATCTGCCGGATGGGTTGATCAGTTCATACCACCACCGGGTGACACTGGAAATATTGTCTCAGACGCCTAGTGGTGACGACTAATGCGAGCGCCATCTTCTCCACCTTCTGATACCTTTTTTCAGCCTCCTGTAATATCTTGCTAACAAAATATACGGGCTTTTGTCCTTCCACCGTTTCCCTGACCAATACATCACTTACAGCTTCATCATTAACAAATAAATATAAATACAGTGTTTCACATGATTCAGGTTTGCTGAGGATTGGAGGGTTTGAAAGATAATGTTTGAGCTCCTGGAAAACAGCCTCGCATTCTCCAGACCACTTGAAGTCCTTGTCCTTCTTCAGTAACATGAACAGAGGAAGCGACTTGTAAGCTGATTTGGACAAAAACCTTGTTAATGCAGCAATACGACCTATAAGCTGTTGAACTTCTTTGACCGAATTCGGGCTCCTCATACGAGTGATTGCCTCGCATTTCTCCGGGTTAGCCTCTATCCCTCTATTGGTGAGCATAAAACCTAAAAACTTCTCTGCCGTGACACCAAAGGCACACTTTAGTGGATTAAGCCGCATATTGTGCTTACGTACCTTGGCAAGGACCGCTTCTAGATCTTGTTTGTGGTTCTCCTGTAGCATGGACTTGACAATCATGTCATCCACGTAAACCTCCAAAGTTGGACCTATTAGTTCAGCGAAAACTTTGTCCATCATTCTTTGATAAGTAGTACCTGCATTTTTCAAACCGAAGGGCATTACAGTATAACAATAAGCTGCCCTATCGGTCATGAAAGTTGTTTTCTCCTGATCATCTTCAAACATTGGAATTTGATTGTAACCAGAATAAGCATCTAGAAAAGAGATTAGCTGGTAACCGGCTGAGCTATCTACAAGCTTATCAATATTGGGAAGTGGGTAGGTATCTTTGGGGCATGCTTTATTGAGGTCTGTATAATCGACGCACATGCGCCATTTTCCATTAGCTTTTTTCACCAAGACCACATTCGCTAACCATGTAGTGTAAGGGACTTCTCGAATGAAACCGGCTTGTAAAAGCTCCTCCGCACTTGAAGCGATGACTTTCTGTCGTTCAGCACCCATCTTCCTCCTGCGCTGAGCCACTGGTCTGAATGTAGGATCTATAGACAGACGGTGGCAAAAAAATCCCGGATCCAAACCAGGCATGTCAGCAGCTGTCCATGCAAACAGGTCTCTGTTCTCCCTTAACAAAGTAACCAGCTTCTCTTTCTCTTCTTTTGGCAAATCTTTTCCTACTTGTGTCCAGTGATCTGAGGTTTCTCCTATTTGAACTTTCTCCAATTCTCCTTCAGGTTTGGGACGTTCTTCTTTAATGTCCTCTCTCATGTCCAAATCTACCATCATCACACCAGAAGAGGAAGCGGGGGCTTTTCCTTTCTTTATCTGCATTTGTTTCTTTGCATTTTCCTTAGTTGCCTTCAAACTAGCATTATAGCAGGTTTTCGCTTGCATTTGATATGCCCGTACTGTGATAACCGCATCCTTCTCTCCTGGAAACTTCATTGCAATGTGAAGAGGGGAAGCAACCGCCTGGAATGCCTTCAGGGTGGGGCGCCCTAAAATCGCATTATACGCTGATGGGCAATCTACCACCGCAAAAGATATCTTCTCAGTCCGACATCGAGGGGGTGTTCCCAGTGTTAGCCTGATGTCAATATACCCCCTTGGTCTGATAGTGTCTCTAGTAAAACCAATTAACTCCTTTTGATATGGGCGAAGATCCTGAGGCTTCAGCTTCAATCGATCAAAGAGCTCAGAAAACATGATGTCGGAAGAACTCCCTTGGTCTACCATCATTCTGCAAACCTTGAACCTGTCAATTATCCCTGTTATCACCAGTGGGTCATTATGATGAGGAATGACTCCCTCCAGGTTTGCTTCAGTGAACATAATAGGCGGATGGGACACTTTTTGTCTGCTGGAGGAGGCGACAGCCATTGTTGCAAGTTTTAGCTGCCGCTTTTGAGATGTTATAGAATCATTTTCACCTGAAAATCCTCCTGCAATTGTAGAGATTAGTTCTAAATCTTCATTACTAGTACCGCTGTTACCTTCTTTTTTGACGGGAGAATTTCTGGTATGCCTGGGGGTTCTATCTCTTTTCGCTGGTGATCGGGTTCTCCTCCGTACAGGACTCCTGGTTCTCCTCCTTACTAAGCTTCTGGCTCTCCTTCCAGAATTACGTTCGTTGGATGACCCTCCAGGAGACCGGACATACCTATTCAGTTTTCCCCTTCTTATCAGTGTTTCTAATGCGTCTCTAAGCTGGACACATTCTTCATCCGTGTGGTCATATCCACCATGCCAACTGCATCTTTTACGCTGGTTTTCCTTGGTGGGTGGTCTTCTTAGCGGGGGAGGTCTGTCTACTTCCATCAGTTCTGCATTCATAACTTCTCTAAGGATCTGAGACCTTGAAGTGTTCAAGGGTGTGTGCTCATCATATTTGCTCTCTTGCTTCCTTTCCCTTGAATCTCCTCTTCTCGTCCTTTCCCCTTCCCGATTACCTTTTCCTGATCCTTTTGGAAAGAACGCTTCCTTCTTCTTACCTGTTCCTCCAAAGACATAGTTATCCTGGACCTTCTGATATTCTTCCAAATTGATATACTTTTCTGCCCTCTCCATTACTTCATCCATATGGTTCTTATCCTGTGCATGACCAAATGATCAGTAAACTCACCGGGTTTCAGGGCTCTCATCAACAAGTGAAGGGCCACAGATGCTTCAATGTCACTGATGGATAGGTATTCTGAATTGAATCGGGTGAGGAAATCCCTTAGTGACTCATCTTTTCCTTGCTTAATCTGTGACAGGTGATATTCAGATTTTGGCTGAGCCTTACTGGTAGTGAAAGGGCCCAGGAATTTCGCAGCTAAATCCTTCCAACACCTGATAGAGTTGGGCTCCAGTTTTGAGTACCACCGCAATGCTGCCTTTTTAAGAGTCAAGGGAAAAGTGCGACATTTATACGCATCTTTAGCCCCCTGACAGGACATTGCCACCAAAAAACTGTCTATGTGCTCTTGAGGGTCTAAATTTCCGAAGTAAGAATCCACATTAGTTGGAGCTTTGAGATTCTCAAGCATCGGAAAGTTCATAACCTGATCGGAGAATGGGTGATCTCTTTCTTCCGGTTCCTCCTTCCTTATAGGGTCCTCCTCAACTTCTGGTGTGGAAAATGTCATCCCTTTTTTCAGCTCTTTCATTAATTTATCCTGCGCATCCAAACGCTTTCGGAGGCGCGCCAACTCCGTTTCCAAGTTCATCTTCCTTTGCGAACGTCCATCCGATGATCGTCTGCTCTCATGTTCAGAATGCGGGGGGCTGTCATCCTTAAAGGATAGCCTCTGCCGCGATTTTTCCTGATCAGTACAAGGGGGACTATCATGCTTGGACCGTTCTTCTTCCATTCGTTTCCTACCTTCACTCAGGTGCTCCCTTAAATCTTTCTGTTGGATGAGAGCTTTTCCCCCACTCAAACGGTTCCTCAGGTCTCCGCCACTATGGTGGCTGGGTTCGATTCGTTCTCCTTGTGACCGGTTATCCATCTCTTTCACAAAAGTGGTGGGAATAAGTTTCTCGCTCCCACTATGGTCGCCAATGTTCTGTTGTAGAACGTCTAGTGCTTGAACTAAGCGGTCAAGTGTACCAGTATTCTACTGTTTGCTTTTAGACTGCAGATAGGCACCCTGATTACCAGGATACCAGCTCTATTGTCGTTCTTAGTTTGGGGGGTGGTGTGTGTGTTTGTGTGAGATTGAAGGATGCATACCTGGTTACCTTTTGTTCTCTTATATAGACTGATACCCTTACCGTTGCGTTTCCTCCTCATCAATGGGTTTAGCCGAATTACCACTAACGACAGGTAATCAATGTCTTGTGCAATGAGGGAATAACAGGCACACCAGCTTTACTACGGTCTTCATTAGCAAAGGAATCCTAGGATGGAGTCTTAACTGCTTTAGGCGCTTAGTAACCGCTATTCTGGTAACACGAAGCGTGAGAATCTTCTTTCTCTATGCTTGTCAACTGCTGATCCAGCTGAATGGAGGATTTGGGTTTATCCTTTAGGCCTCCTATACCGGTATACCGGTTTCTAGGGATATTGGGCTGCTAAAGAGCCTTTTATGTTTGAGAAACTGATTCAATAGGAGTATGGGCCCTTATAGGGCCTCCAAATCCGGTAAACCGGTTTTATGACGTCCAAGTCCCTTAAAGGGCCTTCATATCCGGTAAACCGGTTTAATGGAGTATTTTTCTAGATCCGGTCCATAACAGTAGTATTGGGAATGAAACAAAAATTAATTAAGATTACAATTTTCTAGAGATGTTTTAGGAAAGTGGCATTGGGAATGAAACAAAATTTAATAAAGTTAGTTAATTTTGCTTATATTTTAAACCAAGAGAAATATGTTTTTTGTTGCTTATAATTCGAGCCGGAGGGAGTATATTTTAATATTGCACTTTTTGTTCTTTCTTGCTTAACTATAAATAAATAAGCGAGGTTGTATAATAACTCGTCAATAAGAAGTTGACAATTTAGTCCTTAATAATTTAGCATTGTACCAATTGAATCCTTCAAAATGATAAGGTTAATTATGGTAAAAAAATTACACATGTGGAAATTTGCAAGTATACACAACAATTTATTAATTTTTATATGATATAATACGTACTTTTTTTTTACCCAATAACTCACTTGTTAATTCCTAAGTAGTACTGTACTCCATTTAACTTTGGTTTTTGTCTTGAGCCCCGAAGAAATCCAAACCAATTAAAAGAAGACATTGATAGGATGATACTCCCTCATGTCCTATATATAAGACATACTTAACCGTATTTCTCGAATCAAGGAAAGTTATTAGTTTTGTGAATTTTATGAAAATATATTATAACATTACAATTTTACCTCCTCAACTTTACTTGGAAAGTTCACACTCGTTAATGAATAAAAAAAAAATATAGTTAGTCAAAATATTTAATAAAGAAAAAAAAAACAATTAATGTTGTACAGAAAATATAAAGTGCTTGTATATAATACCAAAGATTTATTCTAGAAAATGGTACTCCCTCCCTCCCTAATTATAAGTTGTTCTTGACACTTTTATTTTGTCCATATTTATAAGGTCCTTTACCAATTTTCAATGAGCATTAATTATTTTTTTCCACAAACACTTCTATTTATTTAACACTTTTTAGATGACCAGCAATATTAATAGGGGTAATTTTGAAAATACATATCAAAAATTCACATTTCCAATACAATTAACTAAATTATTTCATTTTCTTAATGGACGTGAAATCTCCAAGATGACCTTATAATTAGGGACGGAGGTAATACTATAAAACAAGAGAGAGTAATAAATATAGAAACTATCTCTTCCGTCGCATTAAAGTTTCAAAACTCGGATTATTTGGGATTACAATTGAATCATTTTCCATGGCATCTTGTTTACTCCCTTCGGTCCTATGTACTTCCTTCGGTCCTATTTATAAGATTCTTTTGGGGTTTTTCACTGTCATCAAGGAAAGTGGATAAATTTGTTAGTGACATTGAAAATGTGAAAATTTGGTATACGTTTTCAAAACTACCCCTATAATTATTATTGGAACTCTAAAAAGTGTTGACTTTATAGGGGTATTAGTGAAAAAAAGTAATTAAATGCTACTCCCTCCGGTCCTTATTATAGGACATACTTAACCGAATTACAAATAACCAAAGAAAGTAGTTGGTTTTATGAATTTTATGAAAATAGTATATTGTAACATTACAATTTTACCCCCTTAACTTTTCTTGGAAAATTCGCACTCATTAATGAACAACAAAAAACACATAGATAGTCAAAACATTTAATAAGGACAAAAAAGATAAAAATCAATAAATGATGCATAGAAAATATAAAGTGACTTATAATTAGAATCAAGAAAACTTTCTAGAATGTGACCTATATATAGGACCGAAGGGAGTATTGAAAATTGAAAAGGATCTTATATAGAGGACCAAAATAAAAACCCCAAAAAGATCTTATAAATATGACCGGATGGAGTAAAGGACATACTTAACCGTATTTCCCGCACTAAGAAAAGTGGTTAGTTTTGTGAATTTTATGAGAATATATTGTAATATTTCAATTTTACCCTCTCTACTTTACTTGGAAAGTTCACATTCATTAATAAATAACAAAAAAACATAGTTAGTCAAAGCATTTAATAAGGGAAAAACGGACAAAAAATAATTAATGATGCATAGAAAATATAAAATGCCTGATATATATATATATATATATATATGACCAAATATTTCTTCTATAAGGTGCCCTATATATAGAAGCAGAGGGAGTATTTGCAGTCAAAAAGGACCACAAATGCAGAGTTAATGGGATGCATCAATTTCAATTACCTTCTTGAGGACCAGAAAATAATCTCTTCATATTAACTTGAAGATAACAAGGTGAAGAGCATCCTAATTACTCCCTGTGATCCTATTTATAGGGCATACTTAACCATATCACACAGATCAAGGAGGGTAGTTAGGTTTCTTGAAACTTTAAAAAAATACTTCAACATTACAATCTTACCCTTTTAACTTGCATTGGGAATTTCACAATGTATTACTTCACATTAATGAGCAAAGGGCAAATAAGAGAAAATAACAATAAATGTCTCTTAGAAAATACAAAGTGACTTATAAATAGGACCAAAGAATCTTTCTAGAATGTGACTTATAAACAGGACCGGAGGGAGTACAACTTACCTTTTTCATGGTAGATCAGAATTTAAGAGCAAATTACACTTGTCTAAATTGAAATGCATTTGAGTCTGGTTGAAAGTCATGGCAACTATAATAATAATTGAATATTTATGGAAGGTAGTACTCTTTTAGATCAATGCCAAAGGCTTAACAAATGTGATTTGTTAAATGAAGCTATTTCAATCTAAAAAATGCAACAGATAAGCTCATCACAAAGAGGTCCAAAACTATAAAGCCTAAACATAATAAAACTAAACCATATTTTAAGTTGGAATAACATAATCCCATTGGCTTCTTCTATGTCATTATTTGAGAATCATTGAAAGTTGGAACTGTCCTCATTCACAATAGCTACCACTGTCATCTTTTTCTTTGGTATAAAGAGGGGATATTCCACACTCTTTTACCTTGAAAGTTGATCTATAATTTTGCCAAGAGCGACCAACATCATACTTGCAAATTTCGAAGGTGAAGTTGCGGGCATGAGATAGCATGTGACTGATGCTTGAAGAATCCAAGTGATGTTTCCACATGAACGTGTGATCATGGACAATGAATCTCTGTTGACCCTTCCAATTGAAATAGTTTGTTAGCTGATCATGGCTAGGAATAATGTGTAGTCCATCATCACATTCAAATGTGAATCTGTAGCTAAAAACATTGTACTCACTTTCTTCACCATCAAGTCCCAAAACAACACATAGCGCGAAACCGACCAACCTATTATCACTGCACCAATTTATTAGAGAATCTTTACTCAAAGTTACTGAATGTCCCTGGCAATGATAAGGGAACCAGCAACGAGGAACTGCACTTCCTGGAAAGCAATAGAACACAGACCTATATGCATGATGGAGGATCCTATGCCATGCATCAGCTGTAATATTTCTTTGAGCACTTGGTTCCAGTTCTTGACAGTTTGTGAGATGAAATTTGAAGATACCCTCTTTGGTATCTGATGAGAGTTCAAACCTTGAACTTGATACTGTCTTTACGGATGGGCAATCGAATGCTATCAAGTGTTTCAGAAATTGTGGAAGCGCGGGGATACATTCAAGCCTTTCGCAACCGCTTAAATCAAGTGATTTCAAACTTGAAAGATGAGCAACACTGTCAGGAAGCTTCACAATACCACTTTCATGTAATGACAATTCTCTTAATGATGACAAGTGGCCAATGTCACAAGGGATTCCTGATAATTTTGCACAGCCTGAAAAATTAAGCTCCGTGAGAAGGTTTAAATTACCAATGCTATTTGGAAGAAACTCGAGATCTCTGCACAAGTTCATGTGCAATGTTTGAAGCCCAACCAAATACTCAAATGATGAAGGTAATTCTTTGATAGCAGTTTTTGTTAAGCGAACGTGAGCAAAACTTTCTGCAGGCTCGAAGATCTCTGGGAAGGTCTTCAGCATTGTGCAACCATGCAAATCAAGCTGTGTCAACTTCAATTTGAAAATGCTGCTGGGAAGAGTTTCAAGTGATTCACAGCAGGTAAGGTCCAACTTGGAGAGTTTGCTGAGATTTCCAATGGAAGATGGAATAGACTCAAGCATTTGGCACCTACTCAAGCTCAACTCTTCAAGACCGACCAAATGGTGCAACGACAAAGGTAATTCTTGTATACCTGTTTGGTCTAAGATAAGCACCATTAAATTTTCCATAGTTTCCTCAATTTCAGGGAACTTTTCCAAATTGGAGCAACCAAGGAGATAAAGTTTTCTTAGAAATTTTAACTTGAAAAGGGGCAGTGGCTCCGGTGCATAAAAAGATAGCATGCATTCGGTGCATGTTTTTATTTTTGGGTTTTTTATTTATTTTTTTAAAATTTAATCAATTAAAAAATATTCTATGTGTTTTCTTTTTTACGGATATGAAGTGATTTTTATAATTTGGATTTAATTTTTTTTTACTCTGTGTTCTTAAAAAACTGTATTGAGTAAAACTGTATTCAAAATTTACAGATTCTAATAAATCTATATACAAACTTGTGTTAAAAAATATTCTGAATAAATCTGTATTAAAAAAATTTGAAAAACAAAAAAAAATTAAACCATGCACCGATGCATGGTTTAGTTAAACATGCATGGGAGCCTTCCCCTTGAAAAGGTCATTTGGAAGGTTTGTGAGGGATTCACAGTATGAGAGATCTAACCAACAAAGCTGGTTGAGACTTGGAAATATTGAGGGTGAATCTTTGCTCAACAATTTTAAGTTTAATAAGTGTATATTATCTCTCGGTTCTTCATTTAAGTCAGCACTATCCATGGGCATGGAATCAAAAGTATGCGAGAATCTTTCAAATATGGACCTTGGTGTTCTAATGCCCCTTAACGTATTTTGCATTTGATAAAAAAGAGGAGTATGCGAACCTTCAAATATGGACCGAGAGCATTGAAAGCGCGTTTGCAAACTGTTTCTGAACGTAGTTGAACTACCACGGGAGCAACCGTATAACAGAACGCCTACGGTGATATTGCTTATTGAAAACATCTCAAGGTTGCGACAATTATAGAGAACTATTAATCCAGAAGATTTTGAAAGGATATTGCTTGGAATATTCACACTCCTAAGCTCAACACAACCATTTAACCATAAACAGTTGAGCTTGCTGAGGAAAGTAGAGGAGTGAACTTGAATCAAGCTTGCACAATGACTAAGAATTATTTCTTCAATATTTGGGGATTGAGAGAGGTATGGTATTTGAATCAGGTTCCGAGAACCACTAAGGTCAATCCTTCTCAAATTCGGTAAATGCTGGCACAAAATGTAAATGATCAGTAAACAAAGAAACAGTTGCTGAACTACACCAATTTTATGTACATATATTCATACAGGTGAGAGGAATATAATGTTATGAGATATCGAGAGGTGAGATGAAGTAAGCTTAACCCTTCAATCTTACATGGCTAATATAAAATTTATTTAGATACTTTTCTTCATCACTAAATCACAAAGGAATCTAACATAAAGCTGGCAATACCTGATCTGTGTCCCAAAGTTGTTCAAGACAGCTATCACGCATATCAAGCATAATAAGATTTTCTGGGCAAAAATCGAACGGCAAAGATCTTTGAGGGAAGCCATCCCAACGAAGAAATCTTAACTCATCAGGAAGACTTTCAAGAAATGCAGGAATGTACACTTTTGAGTCCTCCTGTAAGTTAGACTTATAGAACTGGAGTAATCTCAGATTATGCATCATTTCAAAAGTTTTAGCATGCAGTTGAACAACTTCTATTTTGCATAAGTCGAGGAATATGCATTGGATTGCATCTGTCCCCTAAAAGTAAAAGCAAGGAATCAAAGATAAATAAACTGTTGTAAAATATAAATATTTATTAGTTGTTATTTATTTAGTTTTATTTCAAAAAGCATTTATTCAATTTAATATTAAGGGTTTTCTTAAAAGTGGATGTATTTCATTGAAAAAATAAATACAAAGTCTTTTTATTCTACCAATACAACACTTCCCAATGAAATACATCCACTTTTAAGCTAGGACTGAGGTTAAGAAAACCCTACATTTTATAACAACTACGTACTTAGATATTTATATGTTATATACATCAGT
Source organism: Crotalaria pallida (assembly GCA_037953625.1). Lineage (NCBI taxonomy): Eukaryota > Viridiplantae > Streptophyta > Magnoliopsida > Fabales > Fabaceae > Crotalaria > Crotalaria pallida. Next base: position 99,456,430 of record CM075655.1, read on the forward strand.
TCTTTTAGTACTTGATATACATACTTTTGATACAAAAACTACTGCTTTATATGCCGTGTAGCAGTTTGGACTTAAGTTGCACCGCTTGGAAATTCAATTTGGACTTAAGTTGCATCGCTTAGAATTCAAAACAGTTTCAACGTGTTAATTAACTGATAACTACCACGGCAACAGTAGTGAAATTAAGAAGGGTTGCACTGGTTGAAAAATTTAAAACTCAACAGACACAAAGTTTCATTTTTAGTGTGAAGAGGAAAAGAGAGATACAATACGTGCAGAGTTTAAATTTTCTTATGTGGACATTGAATTTCCTCTACACAGTTCTTTGTTCATTCATTTTCAAGTTCTAAATATTCATCTTCTATTCTGGGTTGTATTATTACATAATAAACGGCTAGTTTTGTGTACGTGCTGATATTTATATCAGAAGGATCTGCTGAATCTTGGGGAATCGTCGCGGTGCACGAATAGATTCTTAAGGACAGTGTCTTCGACACGCCTCAGATTATATTTTTATTTTTGTGTTTTTCGGTGTATCTTTCTCCTAATTTTCTAACAATCTTAAGAATCTATGGCATCCTCACCGAATCACACTGACACCACTGTTACTAACAATGGTGTATCTGAAACCGAAACCAACCTTCAAACCACCACTACTTCCATACACCATGTTGTTCCTTCTTCAGTATCATATGCAAAACCATTTCCAGACATATCAAAAATTGAAATGTTCGATGGGAAGAATTTTAGGCGCTGACAAGAACGTGTTTTCTCTATACTGGACATGCATGGTGTTGCTACAGCACTCACATATGACTAACCAATATCTCCCGCTGATCCAAAGGCACTTGAGATATGGACTTATGCCAATAAGGTATGTCGTCACACTATAATTAGTACTTTGTCTAATGATTTGTTCGATGTGTACTGTTCTTATAAGGAAGCGAAGGAAATTTGGAACTCTCTCAATTTAAAGTACACGGCCGAGGATGCTGGAAAGCAGAAATTTGTTATTGGGAATTACTACAAATGGGAGATGTTGGAGGAAAAGGATATCAAGCAACAAATTAATGAATATCACAAGTTGTTGGAGGATCTTAAAGGAGAAAATATCACTCTTCCTGAAGCTTTCATTGCTGGTTTATTGATAGAAAAATTGTCTGAATCATGGAAGGATTACAAACAACAACTAAAGCACAAACACAAGCAATTGTCGTTGGCGGACTTGATCACGCACATTATTATTGAGGACACAAACAGAAAAGAACTCAAAGTTGCAAGGGTAAAAGCAATGGGTGCAAAAGCAAACATGGTACAAAATAAGAAAAGGTACGCACATAATAAGGATTCTGGTCACCGTACTTTTGTTCCTACAGTTGCTTCTAACCCCTCTTTTAAGAAAAAAGGCAAAGGTCATTGTTTTGTTTGTGGAAAGCCGGGGCAATATGCATCAGTTTGTAGACACCGTAAAAGAAATGAGAAACCTTCTAAGCCTAATGCAAATTTTTTTCAAGGAAATGATATTATTGTTGCTGTAGTTTCCCAAGCATTGATGATTGCTAATGTGAGACAATGGGTGGTAGACTCTGGGGCTACCAGACATATATGTGCGGATAGAAGTGCTTTTACCTCCTACACATCTGTGGGTGAAGGAGAAGAACAAGTTTAACTAGGAGATTCTCGAACTGCTTCAGTTCTTGGAAAAGGAAAAGTTTTATTAAAGCTCACATCTGGCAAGACATTATCTTTGAATGAAGTGCTGCACGTGCCTAGTATTAGGGCCAATTTGGTTTCTGTAGCACTACTGGGAAAAGTGGGGGTTAAAGTGACTTTTGAGTCAGACAAAATTGTTATGACAAAGAACAACGTTTTTGTAGGGAAAGGGTACCGTGACCAAGGATTGTTTGTACTGAATATTGATAACATGAATGAAATTGCATCCTCTTCTTCTTACTTGATTGATTCATATGATATGTGGCATGCTAAATTAGGACATGTTAGTCTTAATTATATTAAGAAAATGCAAGCTCTTGGTTTAATTTCTGGTGTTAGTAATGCATGCTTAAATAAATGTGAAATATGTCTTGAATCAAAATCAACGAAAAAGTCGCATGATAATAATTTTCAAAGAGAAACTGAATTACTTAATTTAATTCATACTGATTTAGGAGATTTGAAACAAATAATTACTAGAGGTGGTAAAAAATATTATGTGACTTTTATCGATGATTTCTCAAGATATGTTAAAGTATATTTGCTCAAGAATAAAGATGAGGCATATGATATGTTTTTGTTATATAAGGCAGAGGTAGAAAATTAATTAGAAAAAAGGATTAAAAGAGTTAGATCAGATAGAGGTGGAGAGTATATTTTGTTTAATGATTATTGTGAAAAGGAAGGAATAATCCATGAAGTTACTCCCCCTTATTCACCAGAATCTAATGGTGTTGCTGAAAGAAAAAATAGAACCTTAAAAGATATGGTAAATGCTATGCTAATTAGTTCTGGTGCACCTAACAACTTATGGGGTGAAGCAATTTTAAGTGCATGTCATTTGCAAAATAGGATACCCTATAAGAAAACTGGAGTGACACCCTACGAGTTATGGAAAGGATATGCACCTAACTTAAAATATTTAAAAGTGTGGGGGTGTCTTGCTAAAGTGTTACTACCTGACCCTAAGAAAAGAAAATTAGGATCAAAGACATCTGATTGTATGTTTATTGGGTATGCTAAAATAGTGCTGCATATAGATTTTGTGTTAAAAAGTGATGTTCTTGATTGCAATACTATAATAGAGACTAAAAATGCTAATTTCTTAGAAAATGTTTTTCCTATGAAATGTGAACGTCTTCCCCATACATCTTTAGAAAGTAGTGAGACAAATAATGAGGAAAACCAACATGAGGATTTGAGAAGGAGTAAAAGAGAAAGAAAAGCAACTTCTTTTGGAGATGATTTTTACATGTATTTAGTTGAAAACGACCCTGTTTCTTTTTCTGAAGCTGTTAACTCTTCTGATGCCCAATTATGGAAAGAAGCTATTAAAAATGAAATTGATTCTCTTGTAAAAAATAATACATGGACATTAGTTGATTTACCACAAGGAGCAAAACCCATTGGTTACAAATGGATTTTCAAAAGAAAATATTTTCCTGATGGTTCAATCGAAAAATATAAAGCTAGATTAGTGGCAAAAGGTTTTACTCAAAAACAAAACTTTGATTATTTTGATAAATTTGCTCCAGTGGCTAGAATTTCTTCAATAAGAGTTTTAATAACATTGGCCTCAATTTATAAATTAGTGATTCACCAAATAGATGTTAAAACTGCTTTTCTAAATGGTGATTTAGAAGAAGAAATTTATATGAAACAACCTGAAGGTTGTGAGGTTAGTGGGAAAGAAAACAAAGTATGTAAACTTCTCAAATCCTTATATGGTTTAAAACAAGCACCAAAACAATGGCATGAAAAACTTGATCATACTCTTACTAGTTCTGGTTTTTATTCTATTGAAGTGGATAGATGTGTGTATGTTAAACTAGTAAATGATGAATGTGTGATTATTTGTTTATATGTGGATGATATGCTTATTTTTGGCACTTGCAATGATGTTGTATATGATACTAAACAATTTTTAGCATCTAAATTTGATATGAAAGACATGGGTGAAGCAAGTGTGATTTTAGGTGTTAAAATTTAAAAGGGAAGGTGATAGCATAATGATATCACAAGAACATTATGTTGAAAAGCTTCTTAAAAAGTTTGATCATTTTGAGGATAGTGTAGTGAGTACTCCTTATGATGCTAACACTCAATTAAAGAAACACAAAGGTGACCATGTAGCCCAAACTAAGTATGCACAAATTATAGGAAGTCTGTTACATTTGATGAACTTTTCTAGGCCTGACATAGCATATGTCGTGGGTAGGTTAAGTAGATACACTCATAATCCAAATGAGGAACATTGGGCTGCAATAAACAGACTTATGAGATATTTGAGAGGAACCATGAATTATGGTATCCGATATAGTGGATTTCCCGCTGTACTTGAAGGATACAGCGATGCTAACTGGATATCGGATTCAGATGAGATAAAATCCACTAGTGGTTATGTATTCACTCTTGGAGGTGGTGCAGTTAGTTGGAGATCAGCCAAGCAAAATATTATTGCTAGATCAACAATGGAGTCAGGGTTTATAGCTCTAGATTTGGCTGGTAATGAAGCTGAGTGGTTGAAAAACTTCTTAGCAAGTATTCCATTAGGAGTTAAACCAACTCCTCCAGTGTCTATGCATTGTGATTGTCAAGCGGCAATAGCTATAGCAAAGAATAAAAGTTTCAATGGTAAGAATAGGCGTATTCGATTGAGACATGATGTGATAAAACAGCTGTTGAGAAATGAAGTTATTTCCATTGATTATGTGAAGTCAGAAGTGAATTTGGCCGATCCTCTGACAAAGCCTTTAGGAAGAAGGTTGATACAAGAAACATCGAGGGGAATGAGACTTATATTTAAGCCAACCTGATATTAACGGTGATGGGAACCCAACCTTTGTGATTGGAGATCCCATGAATAAGGTTCATATGGGTAATAACAAGTCACTTGTTAATACTGCTAGCACTACTAATTTTTCCTTCCTATGGTGTAGAGTTGTGCTATGCTGCATTCAAGAGAGGGTGAGTTTAAAAGCTCTTAATGAAAATCATATCCTTTTATGGAGGTGTATGAAGTGCAGCATACACTTGATGAAATCACCTATATGAGTGTGGAGTGGAGCCGCTCCTATGAAATTGGTGGCACAATTTCTAGAGCACTCATGAACACCCAGACACACACATGGCCGTAAGAGCGCAAATCGGCGTTAACAGCAGGAATTGTTGGTTGTAGTGTGACTGATAGGATCCCTACTTACATCAGAGTGTCATTGGTTCATAGAGCCCAACCCTATCAATGCACCGTATGTTAAATTCTATTGGTCTAGTCTTGGTTCATAGCCCATAAGGCATCAGACACGATGCATTACATCCGTGATATTAACCCAGAAAAATTTTCTCCAAATTTTATTCAAATGTTTTTTGAAATAAGTGGGGAATTGTTGTAAAATATAAATATTTATTAGTTGTTATTTATTTAGTTTTATTTCAAAAAGCATTTATTCAATTTAATATTACATTTTATAACAACTACGTACTTAGATATTTATATGTTATATACATCAGTTCTTTTAGTACTTGATATACATACTTTTGATACAAAAACTACTGCTTTATATGCCGTGTAGCAGTTTGGACTTAAGTTGCACCGCTTGGAATTCAAAACAGTTTCAACGTGTTAATTAACTGATAACTACCATGACAACAGTAGTGAAATTAAGAAGGGTTGCACTGGTTGGAAAATTTAAAACTCAACAGACACAAAGTTTCATTTTTCCTATTATATAAAAGACTCTAGTGTGAAGAGGAAAAGAGAGATACAATACGTGCAGAGTTTAAATTTTCTTATGTACACATTGAATTTCCTCTACACAGTTCTTTGTTCATTCATTTTCAAGTTCTAAATATTAATCTTCTATTCTGGATTATATTATTACATAATAAACTACTAGTTTATATCAGAAGGATTTGCTGAATCCTGGGGAATCGTCGCGGTGCGCGAATAGATTTTTAAGGACCGTATCTTCGACACGCCTCAGATTATATTTTTATTTTTGTGTTTTTCGGTGTATCTTTCTAATTTTTCTAACATAAACATGGGGAAAAGAAGTTACAAGAAATTTAGTAACTGGCAAGTACTTATCAGTCTGCAAGAAAATCAATCCATGTGACTGTACCAACTGAGATTTGACATTTGAGGGTAGAAGAAAGGCTATAAAGTGGAGCTGAATATACCTTGTTCTTTCTTAAAACATGATAAATGTCATCCTCCTTCCATAATCGACTGCGTTTTCCTGGTTCTCTGACACATTGTTGTCGAACAATTTCTCGTCCCATTTCCTGTATTAGATCATGCATCACAATTTTACCATTCAGAATAGGTATAAGGCCTGTATCAACAAGAACTCTCACTCCAATGGCAGCAGAGAAACCACAATCATCTAGTGTTCGCTTTACAGTATTCACATCATGTCCTCTATAGAAGCAAGCTATGTCAAGAAATATATCCTTCTGTTCATCATCAAGTCCATCATCATAACTTAATCTCAAGACATCAAAAATTTGAAGTTCGGGACACTTTTCCAGCTTTTGCAACTCACTTTCCCATTCTTCCCTTGTTCTATCATAAAGCAATTGCCCCAAAACTTTGAGAGCTAATGGAATCCCTTCAGCATAATTCAATACCTTCTCTGTTAAGTCCATACAAGTTTCTTTGGGATAGTTTTGTTTAAAGGCATTCAAACTGAAGAGTTGTAGAGAATCTTGAAAATCCATCTCCTTAACTTCATATATTTCATCGGCTTCAGCATTCTTAAGCACTTGCAGGTCTCTACTGATCACGATGATTCTGCTGCCTGGGCCGAAGCTACCATGCCCACCAATTAAATCTTCAAGTAGACGTGAATTGTTGACATTATCAAGAATAAGAAGAACTTTTTCCCGTTTAAGCTTTTGCTCTATACCAAATCCACTGTGTAGTGGGTCTTCATCTAGAATCTCTGAGAAATATTTGATTTTCATCAGGACTGCACCATGTCTTTTCATTGTTTCTTCGAAATTGACTATAAATCCGCGGCAACTGAATTGGGCTGACTGTCTCAGTTGTTGATATAGTGCACCGGCAATCGTTGTCTTGCCTATTCCACCAATTCCCCAAATCCCTATGATTCGAACAGCTGCTGATGATGACTCAACATGCAACAAAGACTGGATCTGTGCAATATGCTTGTGAATTCCAATCAGTCCTTGATAATCACTTACGTAACAAATATTCAATCTTCTTAGAATATCTTTCACTATTTCTTCAATAAGTGTGGATTCAGATCTGGTACATGTTAAACAGAAACAAAGGAGTTAATAAGCACGGACATCATTAATATTAGAGTCATTTGTTGCTTTTGAATATGTAAAATCATGAACTTGTATCCCGATAAACATGACAACAGTTATAGTACTTGTATTCAAAGCCAAACTTTAACATACCAAATTTTTCAAACCCATGACCTATTTGAAGTAAAAAGGAAAAATATAAACGGTTGATTAATTGTGGAGTCAACTCAATTTTCACTTCTAAGAGCTTGTTTAGCAAAGATTACAATCCTGCAGAAACAGTTTTTTCGTAGAGAAGTAATATTTCAGTCTTAAATCAACATGTTTGGTAGATCTGATTACAGTATAAAAAATTATTGAAGGAGTAGCTAAAAGTTCCAACATTACTTAAAAAAGATTTGATTATTTCGAAACCGATCACATTTATCGGATTTAGCCTTGCAGAACTAACTGCAAAATAAATTATTAATCTATAAAATTTACTTCAGACCAATTGTAATTTACTACATAAATAAAAGTGTGGTATTTGTACACAGCCGTATCTAAACATAAAACTGATTCCATGATAATCGACGTTGAACTATTCAACTACTAATTCAAAATATCTGATAAGAGTATGTAAATCAGTAACCTGATTGTATTGGAATCCCAGCCAGAGAGTGCAGCAGCATGAGTTAGAGCATCCCTCCACCCCTTCACTTTGTCCTTATATCGTTGCTCATGTTTTACAAACGCATCAGCATAAGTCAGTTTCTGATGCCTAACAGTTGATGGATCAACCTTATAGAAAACTGGTATCACATCCTTTCCATATCGCTCCTTGCATTCCAGTATCTTTGTTAGTTCATCCAAACACCAAGCAGAAGAAGCATAATTTTTGGAGAAAATAATAACATAAATCATTGATTCTTCAATTGCTTTGTGCAGTGATGCTGAAATGTTTTGGCCTTTATCTAGTCTGTCATCTATGTATGTGTGAACATTTTTGCTGCATAATTTGGCGTAAAGAAAACTTGTGAAGTTGTGACGCGTATCATCCCCTCTGAAGCTGAGGAACACATCGTACTTACTCGGTGAAGAAGAAGAAGAATTGCCCGACATGGCTGGGAATCCAAAATTCTTTGCGGCCTCCATACCTCTTTCTTTGGTCTTTGCTTGTTTGTTATGAATATATTTATATGTATCCAATAGAATTCTTATTTTACCATATCACCCATTCACCTTGTCGATCTTGAGGCTGTTGTGTATGCAACTGCTTTAAATAACGAGAGTTGAGAGCAATTAAAGAATATCTGTGGTCTATGAACAAACATTGACAAGTCTATCTAAGTTCTTTTCTTCTTTCCTTTGCATCATAGATAAAACAAAGCGAGCTGATTCTGACTAAGTAGCTATTACTAACAGCTAACATAATTATCTTACAAGTATAATAATATGTAGTTGATTGATTCAAAACCTTAAAATACAAGTCAAGGTTTATATTTATTTTTGAAGCCCTTGATTGATTCAAAATCTTAACATACAAGACAAAGACTGGGTTTATATTCAAATCTTAACTTTCTAGACAAGGTTTACATAACTATTGCGGGTCTTGCGGGCGTGACACTAGTTTTCTGTGCGTTAAATATAAAGAGAAGGTAAATGCTAATAAGTGTCCTTAATGCACTTGTTAAGAAACCAAATGAAGTAAATAACCATTGAAAAATATGTTTTTTTTTTAGATTCTCAATTGTTAAGAAACCAAATGAAATAAATAACCATTGAAAAATATGTATTTTTTTAGATTCTCAAGACACGAAGTAATATGTATTCATGATTAATTTTCTAAATTTGAAAATCTTAACATCAGCCAGACTCTAAAGAGAAAAGTACACACAAAACAAAATCAATAAACATGTATTACTATCTTTGTACCAATTTAGAGAATCTTTATTCGATGTAACTTACCCATGATAAGGGAAGTAGGGAGGAACTGACTGAGAAAACAATGCTGAAATTTATGGTTGATTTTGTTTAAAGAAGTAATTAATTATCTTTAAAAATGGTGAGAATATTTGCATTAAATATCATTTAAAGTTACTTATTTATGTGATTAGTCCCTAAAAGTTCAATGTGTTTTGGTTTTATTCCCTGTAAGTTATTTTGACCGGGACTTGTCCTTAAATTTTAAAACATTTTGGTTTTGGAACATCACATCAGCAGTTCGTGTGATCTGTTGTGATGTTAAATAGGCGATATGTCGTGGATGATACAAATCTACGAACGCAAAATGATCCAATACACAGAATGGTCCCGTATGCAAAATTTTGAGTTCATGAACATCACCTATTTGACGCTACCTCACACCAAGTGGCAGCTGGTGTGAATTTTCGTGGTGTGAATTTTTGTTAATTATGTCAGCAAATAACTGAATTTTTTTGTAACAAAGAGGACCGAAACCAAAATGTTTGAAAAATTAAGGACTAGTCTCGATCAAAATAACTTTTAGGGACTAAAGCCAAAAAAGGTTGAAATTTTAGGGACCAAAATCATAAATAAGCCTTTTGTTTCATGTGACAAAACTTTCTTCTTACACGCATAATACTCTTGTACAAAGGAATTGAATAAGATTTCATTACGGAAAAAAAATTTGTAAGTATTCATGAGTCAAGTTGCAAAGAATAAAGGCGCGCAGCGGGGAAGTAAAGAAGAATTTGGGTAGTTCCAGTGTGGTTGGTTGTATTGCGTCGTGGTGTTCTCTCTTTCTTCCATTTCAAGTCACCATGGCAACTCCACCAGCCGGCGCCGTTGCCGCCGGTTTCCAATCCCCACGACCACGACAATCCTTTCGCTCCTTTTTCTTCAACTTGTTGTCCAAGTGCCGCCCCGTGTCAGAACTCTTTGACCCCAACTCCTTCTCCCGCCCCCGTACCCCCTCGGAAGCCTACTCCCGCATCCGCACCAACTTCCCTTACTTTTCCGCCAATTATTTAACGGCAATCATTGCATCCGCCATATCTCTCACTCTCATCAATAACCCTTCCCTTCTCTTGCGTTGGGGCATCACCTCCCTCCTTCTCCCCACCAATCTTTGCTCCTACGATATCCCCTTCAACTATGAAACCTCTGCCGCCATTCTCCTCTTCCTCAGCTGTTGCCTCGCGAGCATCGCACACACCTTGTTATCAGTGTATGCAGTTGGATTTGCATTCGTTTTGCCTCACAGTGCTTTTCATCATGTCTCCGATACCGTTGACTTGTTCCATGATCACCATCCACGGCCTAATAACGAAAAAAGTTTGGCCCTCTCCTCCTCCTTCTTCTTCCTCGGTGTTTGGTCCAAGTGCCGCAACTGGTCGGAACTCATTGATCGCAACTACCTCTCCCGCCCCGAGACTCTCTCCGAAGCATACTCTCGCATCATTTGCAACTTCTCCTATTTCTGCTACAATTACACTACTGCAATTCTCATCGCCTCAGCTCTCTTTCTCGTAGTCGCTGACTCTAACTGTTTCTTCGCATTAGCTTTTCTCGATGCCATTCTCTCCCGCTTCTCCCGCTTCTTTATCTACCTTGTCTTCTTCGGATGCGCCACTCCCATCTGTGAAACCATCTTCTATCTTACCTGCGCGATGTACTTAATCCTCCGCGTTTTCGAAGGCGGCGGGTTTTTAGGATGTGTGAATGGATTTGTCCTCGCCTTGGCTCACAGCATGGTTCGAATCCCTGAAGACTTGTTTTTTGATTGCCAAGAAAAGCCTAACTGTCAAAGTGACGGATTCGATAATGCAGAATTGGATAACGAAAATAACAATAATTCTTCTTCTCCAGCAAAGAAGAAGCATGATGTGTTCATCAGCTTCAGAGGGCATGACATCCGTGATAACTTCAAAAGTTATCTTCTAGAAGAATTACTCGTAAATGAAATTGATACTTACACGGATGACAGGCTTGGCATAGGCGAAAACATTTCGGCAACACTGCAAAAAGCAATCCAAGAATCAATGATTTATGTCATTGTTTTCTCCCCGGACTATGCTTCTTCGCCATGGTGTTTGGACGAGCTCAAAATGATACTGGAATGTAAAGAAAAATACCAAAGGGATGTCATACCGATTTTCTATAATGTCGATCCATCAACTGTTAAGGATCAGAAACTGACTTATGCAGATGCGTTTGATAAACATGAGATACGGTATAAGGATAAAGTGAAGGGGTGGAGGGGTGCTTTATATGAAGCCGCTGGACTCCCTGGCTGGGATTCGAATACAACCAGGTACCTATTACCTATTCTTTCTCAATATTAGTGTACTCTCTAGCACTTTAGTAAGTGTAGTTTGTTAGATATTTATCGGAATACTATTATCTTACCTATAGAACATGAATTCATGCATGATGTCTGTTTATTCTTATTGACTCCTTCGTTACTTTAACAATTGCCAGGCCTGAGTCAACACTTGTTACAGAAATCGTGAAGGATATTCAAAGAAGATTGAAAAAGTTCTTACTTATCTAATAATCAAGGATTTATAGGAATTCATAAGCATATTGTTCAAATCCAGTTCTTGTTGCATATTGAGTCTAGTAACTTGGTGCATTGGCCGAATAGGTAAAGAGTAGTACAACAATTGTCCACAGCTGGATCCAAGTGATTTGATCCTAGTGTTTGGTAATATCGTGGCTAATACGTGGCTTAGGGGAGAAGTTGGAAGCTGAATATATTTCTTACCAGCTGATTGACATGGAGAACATTTGTTGTTGCATGAAGTGTGTCATTTCATATACAATTTGTTATGATTAATTGAAAAAAATATTATTATTTAATTTTTAATTTAAATAATTTGAATAAATAAGTAATACGGTAATGCTAATATATTACCATAATATAATTCCTATGTTATCCTAACGTTAAGTTAGGCCAGGGAATCTATTTCCGGAAAGAAGCTCGTAACTATGTAGATGGGCATTCATATTTGAAACCGATGATTATATGCTCATTCGTCCAAATATTTTGTTATGAAGGGTCAAGAGATTTATGTCCAAATATTATTTGTATTCTACTAGTAAAATTGTCCGTGCGATGCACAGGTCTTAAATTTTGCTATCCTTTATTTTTTTGAAGGGTTTTCCATTTTGTAAAACATTAAACATTAATTTTATTTACATGTGAATTTTTTTTAGCAGACAATGAATCTATCATTTTTTGGAATTATATTTTATATGGTATTTTTTTTAATTATTACAAATTTACATTGAAATTTATTTTTTTATGATCAGACAAATTTATGTAATCAAATCGGAATACAATACTTATAATTAGATAAAATGCGATAAAGATTTTGAAAAATATTTATAATATGTGAAACAATCATGTATACTTTAAAAATAGTTATGAATAACTGTTATTATTTTTTTTCGTGTTTTTTTTTTTGGACAATTATATAATATAAAATTGGTATAATATATAATACACAAACTTCTATCTATATGTTAAGCAAAATGTAAATATTTAAATATGTCTTGTGTCACACACTTATCATTATCAAGGAAAAATCATAGTTATTTGACACATGTTGAAGTGAGAAAATATATTTGTAATGACCAATAAAAACATGTTGAATTGAAAATTAAAAATGTAAATAAACAAAAAAAAACCAATTGTACTTCCAACTACTAAAGTTTAGACACGACTTAAGAACATCTATTTGGAAAGAACCATGAACCAACTTATATATGAGAAGCAAAATACTTAAAAGAGAAAAAGATCTTTATCCTTACATCACCGGCGAGAACACGTTACCTTTAGTTGCCTCAAGCATTTTTAAGGCAGTCACCTTCATTAAATGTTTGTCTCCTTAATATTTCTTATTTTTGTGATTTTTTACCATCATTGTGGTGGGGAGTATTTCCTCAATCGTTAAATGGGACGAAGGCCGGGAGTATTCCCTCAATCCTAAATCTAAAATCTTTATGAGAAATTTACATTCATCATGAAGGTAGGTTAATTTTGCTAGTAACATTGAAATTGTACAAATTTAATATACTTATTTGAAAATACCTCTAAAGATATTATTGACATTTTAAAAGGTGTTGACTTAATTGAAATATTTTTTAAAAGAAGTTTTTTTTATAAGCATTTTTTGGAAAAGGTAATTAAGTTTTATTAGAAATTGAAATGAGTTTATACAAATTGAAAAAATAAAACTATAGATACAAATGGATAAATATATATGAATTAAATGATAATTTTTTACTTTAATATTTTGAATGAAACATTTTAGTTGAAATTTCACACACATTGACAATTTCTTGCTAAATATTTTGGATATATATATATGTATTAGACTTTTTTTACTATTTTTTTACCTATATTTTTTTTTATATTTTTATTAGTCTTGTTTAATGATATTGTGTAGTGCATTAGATATATATATATGATATTATTTTTTAAAAATAATTTTTTATTTAGATTTAATATTTTTTTTACCCTTAACTAACGGGGTTTGGTTCAGTTGGTGTAAGACCTCAACTGAAATCTTGGGAATGGGACACGTGTGCTAGCAGCCCCGTGTTCGATTCTCACTAAAAACATCCAGTCACGCAGCTCGTTCCGGATTAGTCTCAAGGACTCCCTGGTATTAAAGGTGCTCTTGGGGATACCGGTGATTCCGCAAGGAATACACACACAAAAAAAATTTACCCTTAATATTGATTGATAGCATTTTTTATAAATGTGTAGTAAAGAAAACAATAATATATAGCAAAATATTTATTAAATTTTTTTTATATGCAAATTTTGGAATGTGGTAATAATTAAGTTTTATTATAAATTGAAATGAGCTCATGCAAATTAAACAAAAACTATAAATATAGATTCATTAACGAAAAAAATTATAGACATAGATAGATAGATAAAAATGAATAATTAAAATGTTAATATTTTGAATAAAACTTTTTAGTTGAAATTTCACATGTATTGATACTTTCTTGCTAAAATATTTCGGATGTATATATTTTTATTAGACTTTTCTTTTATTATTTTGTTTAATTTATATTTTTCTATCATTTTTATTAGTTTCGTTTAACGATATTATGTAATGCATTATATATAAAGTATCTTTTTTTAAATATATTTTTTTATTTAAATTTAACATTTTTTACCCTTAATATTGATTGATCGCATTTATTATAAATATGTAGTGAAGAATACAATAATAATATATATATATATATATATATAGAGAGAGAGAGAAATGAAAAGATTAGAAATGATATGGACGAATGTGATTTACTTGCAATGGATTGCTGCAATTAGAAAAGAAATTAGGAGGGAAAAAATATCATTTGGAGGGAAAGTAAGATTAACCCTCAACTTCTCCTATTTTATAATATGTTGATGATTATGCTGATGATGACTATTATTAATTATTAATATCGTGTTTCTAAGAAAACATGATGAGCGATTATGATTTAATCTAATAAAATATGATGGACGGCTAAGATTAAAAGATACAAAACGGACGGTTATGATTTAATCTAATAAAATATGATGGACAGCTAAGATTAAAAGATACAAAACACACACTTAATGATGGATTTATGAGAGAAATACACCATTGGGAGGGAAAATGGGTGTTTTAGGAGGGAAATCTTTTTGTGCCCTTCTACTTCTCCAATTTTAATATATGTTGACTTTACCCAACCTTCTATAACGTGCTCGTAAATATATTTAGAGAAGGATAAGAGGTCTTTTTGGGAGATTAACTCCCGAAAGTAAGGGGGATAAATTTGTTAATTTGTTAGTGACATTGGAAATGTGAAAATTTGATACTCCCTCCGGTCCTTATTATAAGGCATACTTAACCGAATTACACATACCAAGGAAAGTGGTTGGTTTTATGAATTCTATGAGAATATATTGTAACATTACAATATTACCCTCTCAACTTTTCTTGGAAAATTTGTACTCATTAATGAATAACAAAAAACACATAGACGATAGTCAAAGTATTTAATAAGGGAAAAAAACAGAAAAATCAATAAATGATGCATAGAAAATATAAAGTGACTTATAATTAGGACTTAAAAAACTTTCTAGAATGTGACCTATATATAGGACCAGAGGGAGTATACTTTTTCAAAACTATCCCTGTAATTATTATTGGAATTGTAAAAAGCGCTGACTTTACAAGGGTGTTTGTAAAAAAAAGTAATTAAATACTATTAAAAATTGAAAATGAGTCTTATAAATAAAATCAAAAAAGTATTATAAATAGGATCAAAGGAATATTATTTATCCTCGAAACAGTGACTATCACCAAACATTTTCCATCACAAAATATGTGCAGGGGTGGGTGTGTTGGTGTCGTATCTTATATTCTTATTCTTATCATCTTTACTAGTAGGGAAGGATTTGTCTTACATGTGTTATTTTGATTTGATAAAAATTGGGTGAATACGGGTGAATACCAAAAGAGTCTTATAAAAATTAAAAAGTTAGACAATTAATTTTTTAATTCATTAAATATTTCAGTTTTTAATATAATTATACTTTTTAAAATATGATTATCCTATGTGCTATGTACGTGCATAGAATAAAAAGACACTAATTTAATAGAAAAATAAGAAGGAAGGAGAGAAACATCAATAGAAACAATTCAAATGCTTAACAACAATCCAAATCCTCCGTGGTTACGATAATCAAGAACATAAAAATAAAACAAAAATCACAAGAAGAGAATCCCAAAATTAAACGAAAAATAAATCAAAATCAAGATATTGTTAAAATAAACCCAAATCAACATCAGTAAAGGCAGAGAGAAGATGGAATGACAAAGAAAGGCGGAGGACGGCAGGTGCGAGTGTGACCTTGATTGTATGCGGAAGCGAGGAAGGGAAGGGGAAATACCAAGAAAGGGAAAAGGACAAAGCAAAGAGAGGGGAAATAGAAGAGAGAGACAGAGAGAAATAGAGAGAGAGAAAATTAATATCCATAAATATTATTTTTTTTTGTCCCTAATGTAAGCACCATTTGACTAATTTCAATTTTTTTAAGAAAGTTAATAAATATTGTTAGTGGTATTGAAAATGTAAATATTTGGTATACTTTTTCAAAAGTAGCCCTATAATTATTATTGTAAATCTAGAAAGTGTTGAGTAAATAAGGGTGTTTGTGGAAAAGAAGTAATTAATGCTATTGAAAATTAGAAATGGAGCTTATATTGAGGACAAAAAAAAGTCTTCAAAATGTGCTTATATATAGGATTGGAGGAAGTAGTAATGTATTTATGTCACTAAGTTTATGAAAAAAAAAGTCGTTTAAAAATAATAAAGTTCTTTAAAATATAATTAGTTTTTCAGAAAATGGGTAATGTACGGACAGTGTAAAGTTTTTTACACAATCAATGTATCATCTACCATTCATCCATTTATGGTTGTTGACTTTTAAATTAAAGTAATACAAATGAATGGTAGATGATGGACTGATGGTGTAAAAAACTTTACACCGTCAGTGCATACTAATTAATCTCTTAGTTTTTTAGATAAAAAATTTGGTTTACGACATTTTATATTCCCTCTGTTCTTATTTATCTGTCATACTTCAAACAAAACATATCATTTAAAAAATTTAATCATTACTCATATTTCCAATATTAATTATGTTTTTTTCCACTATACTCTTTCTTTCTCTATAATCATTAATTTTTCTCCACTACTTATGTAAATCAAGACATATTATATAAAGGCAAACATGAAAAATACATTTATTACATTCTTGAAATCCTCAATACGACAAATAAAAAAATCTCTAAAAAATGAAAGATAATAAGGAAGGGAGGGAGGGAGTAGTTTTTTTAATTGGAAAGGAATGCATTCCTTTAATGTGTCTAAAAAGACATAACATCAATATGTCGTTCATGGAGGGAAACAATAAAGAAAATAAAATAAAGGATCTTTGTTAAAAATAAAATAAAATAAAATAAAGGGTTTTGCTAATAAATATTTTAATGGTATTTATTAAACAATCAATAAAAAATAATATTTCATGGAAAAATAATTAATTGTTTAATTTTTTAAGACAATTTTATTATTTATATTATGTTATTTCATGTATGGGAAGCATGATATAGAAAAACAGATTAAAATAAAGAACCCCTCACTCACGAACTTGTTACTAAATCAGAGTACAGTGATAAAAAAAAGGACAAACACTTTGTTCCTCCAGCAACAACTAAACTCACGAACTGAAAACAGGCCCACTATACTGGAGATGCTGTAAGTTCCTTTGTTTCTTCCCGCGTTAGCACCGAAGGATAAACTAACTTGTACTACTTACTATTGTGTAGCATCAGATCCCGAACCACATCTCAAGCTCCACACCCTTGATCGATGGCATCTCATCCACCAAACCCAGCTCCATCCTTTCGCTCCTTCACCTTCAGTCTCTTGTCCTATTTCATCAACTTGGTCTCCATGTGCCGCCCCTGGGTAGAACTCATTGACCCCAACTCCCTCTCCCTCCCTCCTTGCACCCCCTCCCAATCATACTCCCGCATCCAAAGTAACTTGTTCTATTTCCGCCCCAATTACGCCATCCTTATTGCATCATCCTCCTTACTTCTCCTTCTCTCCTTTATCCCTTACTCTTCCTTATTAATCTTTTGTTGTTGGATCCTCCTCCTCCTCCGTCCTCCTTCCCCACCCGTTCACTTCTTCGTACGCACCCTCAATCTTGAAACTTTCCTCGCCCTTTCAATCTTTCAAGTCTTCATCGTTGTCCACCATGCATACATCTTGATCTCAGTATTAATGTTCATATTTGCCATCGTGTGCCTCCATGCTATGTTTCGAGTACCTCAGGATTTGTTCTACGATTGCCGTCCTCATCATCAAGAACCAAATTTTATTCCAACGGAGCATCAACATGATTTTGATTATGACGTGTCCATGTCCATGTCCATGTCGCTCCTCCACACAATAATCCCAACCTCCTTCCTCCAAAACTGGGCACAGCTCATTGATTTCAACTCCCTGTCCTTGCCCGATGCCTCGTCCTCTGAAACATCCTACCGCCTCGTCAAAAACCTCTCCTATTTTCGGAACAATTACATAGCCCTAGCTCTCATGTACTCGGTTCTCTCCCTCGTCGTCTTCAAACCTTTTTCTCTCTTGGCCCTCCCTCTTCTTTGGTTCCTTCTCTACTTCTTCTCCGCCTCCTCCTCTTCCTATCATCAGCCCGATGTCCCTGACAACAAAACCTACTTCACCTTGGCCAGCATCTACGTCTTCGTCACCTGCTTTTTAAACGTCCTGTGGTTAGAAGGATATATGATTGGAGCGGGCGTCGTGTGCTCTCACTGCATGATTCGAGAACCCGAGGACCGTCGAGAGCCTAAGAACGTTTTCATAAGCTTCAGGGAGGGTGACGGCAGCGACAACTTCAAAAGTCATCTTTGTGAAAACTTAAGCAGGAAAAAAATAATTTACACATGTACAAATGGTAGCGAAGAAAACATTTCAGAAGCATGGCAAGAAGTAATAGAAAAGTCAGCGATTTATGTTATTATTTTCTCGCCGGGCTATGCTTCTTCCCCGAGGTGTTTGGATGAGCTCAAGAAGATAATAGAATGCAAACGGAATAACAAAAGGGATGTGATGATTCCAGTTTTCTATAAGGTTGAACCATCAACTGTAAGGCATCAGAAAAAGAGTTATGAAAATGCCTTTGTAAAACATGAAGAAAGATTCAAGGACAAAGTGAAGGGGTGGAAGGCAGATCTAGAAGAAGCAACTGAAGTCTCTGGTTTGGATTCAAATGTAATCAGGTCACCACATTACGTACTAGATATTTTTCCTCAATATTAGTCTAGCACTCAGGGCCGGCATGGTGATGGGCAAGTGACGCCCAGGCTTAGGGCTCAAAAAAATAGGCGCCCAAAATAAAAATTAGTACTTATACATTTATAAAAAAAGAAAAAGTAATATATTACTGTTGTTTTTTTTTTTTATAATATCATGCTAATAAAGTTATTACTGTATATTTGTATTTATGTAATTTTGTTGATTGCATTTAATGATTTAAACTTCTGAATATTGGTAATATTTCATATTATAAAAAATTTACTTAAAAATCAAAAATATTTATAAGAAAGGGTCATTTTTTATTTTCTGCCTAGGGCCCTGAATATGTTAGGACATGCCTGCTAGCACTATATATAGTTGTTATCATCTCTATGAAAAAAAAGATCACGAGTTTACAAATTCAGTATCATGGGTTTACCCCATGCATGAACACTATTCTTGATAATTATAACTCCTTTGTTTCTTTTACATGTGCAGGCCTGAATCCAAACTTGTTAGTACAATTGTGCAAGATATTGAGCAGAAGATGGAGTGCTTATATGATCATCACATTTTAATTCACAGGCTATTTTGTAAAAATACATAGCATATTCCCATAATATTATACCTGGTACGAGTATTTTGGTTCGATCGGGTACGTAATTTTTATTGAGTTGGTCATTTAATTTCAAGTATTTTTTATTTTAAAGGGAACCTAATATGTGTACGTGACATGATGAATTTTTTAAGTTATCAATGGTTATTTTCAAATCTTCTAAAAGGCCCTAAAGTAGGAGCTAACTAGGTAATTGTGGAAGCATTTAAAGCTACCATCCTAAAAAACAAAGAAGAATAAAAAAGCTCTCGAGTTATTTTATTGACATGTAGTATCATGTGAAAAATCCATGCTAATTAAGTGTATAATAAATGCTAACTAATGCACATACATATACAAGTAATCACTCCGGTCTCATTTTTAAGCAAAAATAATTAATTTCACAGGTATTAAAAAAGGTTAGTTGAAGACATTTAATTAACTCAAATTCATAAATAAAATAGACTACTTTAGTAAACTTACACTGGGTAATGAAACAAAAATTAAATGATTCAACCACTTTATAGATATTTTAGGAATAATTGTATTGAGAATAGAAAGTTAGTTAAATTTTACTTATATTTAAGACCATTAGTGGAGTCACTACTACAAAATTGTCATTTAGGGGCGATTCATAGAGGGCGGTTGCTTAACGGAACCGCCTTCTTTAGTTTAAAATATTTTAAGAGAATGGTTGTTTACTTTAACCATCCTTAAAAATCATATTTTCGTGGGCGGTTCCTAAAAGTAACCACCCTCGTATATTAAATTAAAATATAAAAAAATCAAAAGCATCATTAAGAAGGGTTTATAGGTTGAACCGCCTTGTTAAGACATTAATTAAAATATAAAAACTAAGTCCCAACCACACCTGGTCCCTCGTCTGCTTCTTCTTCTTCTTTTTTTTTTTTTGATAATATGCTTCTTCTTCTTTTTCTTACAGACACGCCGCCACGCCTCCGTTCTCTTCTTCCGCCACAGCCCGCCTCCGTTCGCTCTCCATTCGTTTCTCTCCGCTACACGTTCGCCTCCTTCAAGCATCTACCTCCGTCACCTTCATCATCTACCTCCGTCTTTGTCGATCTCCTTCAACACTGGTATGCTTTATTCTTCCCCGATGCACTCTTGTTTTGAAACCCTAAGAACCCTAAATTTTGATTAGGGTTCCATCCATTATCAATAATTAATTAAAATTTGATACTCTATATATAGATATACTCCTTTCATAGTTTCGTTTCATTCAAATGTTTGTTCTTTTTCACATATCTGATTGATTATCAAGCTTCTATGACCTGTTGTATTTGATCCTTGGAGGGTTTTTGTTTATGTTTTTTTTTAAAGAATTTGATTTGCAATTTAAGCTGATTTTTTCCCCTATACGAATGGTGCCATGTGATAATGAGGTCACTGATTTGGGTAGTTTTATCAGTCTCATGCAAGTTCAAAGTAAGTTTGCCACACATTCCTCCCTTCCCTGAACCCTATGCAAAGTGGGAACTTTATAACACCAAGTTTCCCTTTTACACTTTGGAGGTTAATGTGCTCAATGATTTTTTTAATGGAATAATTGATTAGTGTATGTATAAACATAGAGAAGAAAAGTTAAGTACTTTGTTAGTGTGCAGTTTTCATTAAGGCTGAAAAAGGTTCATACTTTTAAACAATTAGAAAGGGAAAAGTATGGTGGGAAACCTTCTAGGTTTTTGACTTATTTATTGTTGTAGTCTTAAATTTCGTCGCAAAAACGTATTGCAACCGAGAATTCATTATTTTGCGACCGTTTTTTCCGTCGCTAAAACGCATGTTTTTGGTAGTGAAAGATATAATAGAATAGAATGTGAAAATATCACTATTCTTTTTATTAACAATAACTCCAACTATTCTAACTAGTGAAGAAGAAGGGAGTGTTTAGTGTTAAGAAAGAGAGAGTTGTTTTTTTTTTTTTGAGTTGGAGTGTGGTGTATGAATATGATTTTTTTTTTTTTATAAAAAAAGGAGGCCGGTGAAGTGAAAGAGATAATGAAGAAGATAATTTTAGAAAAAATATTAATAAATAAGATGTATAAAGTCTAGAGTAAGGTGGCAAAAACCCCACTCTTAACTATGTAGATCTAAGCTAGTGAAGAGATAATCCCTCTCATGTAGATTCACCCAAAAGTCCCTTCTCACCCCTTTCTCGCAACTTTTTTCTCCTATTAACAATCTACCCACTCCTCCCTTCTATATTCAGACTAAATATCCAAATTGTTCCGTGAATTTTTTTTCATCGTCATTTTTTATCCTTTAATTTAAAAATTTTAAAATTTTAAAATAGTCATTGAATTCTTTTATCACGGGATAATTTTGAAAAAAAATTTACCAAATAATTCTTAAAAATATTTTTCCATCAAAAAATTGATTTTTGAAAATTTTGACTTAACCAAATTTAATCCAAAGTTTTGGAGATTAAATTGTGCAATAAAATTTTTTTCAATAGACTTATCAATTTGTGCATATATAAATATATAAGTTGAAAATCTTGATTTCAGCATAATTATTTCAAACTTTTGGGGATTAAATTGTCAAAAAAATTTTAAAAGATTAATTTGTCACGTGGACAAAAAAATTAGAAACTATTTGGTGACTTAATTTTTCCGGAATTATATTTTCCTATGAACAAAATTTAGAATGACTGTTTTAAAACTTTATTTTTTTTTAAGAAGCAAAATTTGACCTTTCAAAATATTAGGGAATCAATTTGGATCTTTAATCTTATTTTTATTTACAAGTGAAGGAATTTGATTAGAATGCCACGCCATGTGACACATTGTGAGATTGATCCAAAAACTACTTCATGCAGTCTTAAATGTAAGTTTCTTTGACTAACAAATTATCATTATAATAATTATTCTTTTAGTTGGGAAAAACCAACAAGGTCCAACACAGTTGATAGATAACTGAGTTTCTTAACTATGATATCAAGGGTTCCATCCCTGTCGTGAGCATGAAAAAGACTTTGTTGGTAGAGGCAAAGCACACTTAGGTGATCTCTATGCCTCGGAGGGGATTAGTCTTCGACTATTAGCTGAAAGATACCCTTGATACACAAGAAAAAAAAAATCGGAACTTCAATTTCGTTTCTCATTGAACATTATTCAAAATGGGGTTGGGTTTACACTAATTTGCATTTAATGTCTCGTTAACTTAAATGTAAGATAACTGTGGAGGCTGACATATGGACCGGGTCTGTGTTACTTAAGTATGTGGTCACAGGTTTGATCATTGACTCATGCGAATGGAGATTGTCTTGCTGGGAGCGCCACCCCTAAAAGAGCCCAATCGATCTGCGAATGGATTAGTCACACAATCGTGCGAGTGGATGTCATGGGTTCAAAAAAAACTTAAATGCAAGATCAACTAAACGAGACAATAATATCAAACAAAAATAGCTTAACATGCAAAGAAAAAGAACATATAATGATAACATTTAAATATTGACCTTGACATGAACTAACCTTATTATTTTCAAATGAACAAGATAACAAAATTAGTTTATTAAAGAAATTTTATATATATATATATATATATATATATTGTCTAAATGACAATACAACGCATATCTCTTTCAAGTCCAAATAATGATTACACTTTATCAATAGCCTAAAAGTTGATATTATCCCTACCTCATCTTATTTGTTATTGCCCATATAAATGCATCTTTTAGCATCACGTCGTACTGAACAACTTAAGCAGCCATCATAGACATATTTATTTGATTAGTAAAACCTAATCTACTCATCAAGTATGTGTGGATACAAAAATTAAATTAACCTATGAACAAATCAAACCAAAATGAAAAATGTATCTTTTTTGCATGCTGGGTGTGAGTCTTAATATCACTTTTTTTTATGTTCCTCTTTGACTAACAAATTATCATTATAACAATTATTATCTTGAGCTGGGATTTCCAGTTTCGTTTCTCATTTAACATCATTTATAATTAGGTTACACTAATTTGCATTTAATGCACGTTAACTTATGTGTAAAATACTAGTGGAGGTTGATACAAATGGACAGGGTCTATGTCTCTTAAGCATGTGCTCACGGAGTCGATCCTTGACTCATGTGAATGGAGATTGCCTTGTTGGGAGCGCCAAGCCGAAAAGGGTCCAATCAATGTGCAAATAGATTAGTCACTCAATTGCACTGGTGAATACCGTGGGTTCACCCAAAAAACTTAAATGCAAGATTATATAAACAAGACAATAATATCAAACAAAAATAGCTTATCATGCAAAGCATATGTCTCTTGATGTATCAAAATTCCATTCTTTAAATATTCCAATTGTAAACCAAGGCAAAACTTTGTTCTTCCCAGATCCTTCATCTCAAATTCTTTCTTCAAGCAATTTACAGCTTTTGAAAGCTTTTATTTTGTTCAACGGGGACATCAATTTTTATTGGAGCATTAGCAGCTGGAATATGTGACTTAGTCACCCTTTTTAGGTCAGTAAATGCATCTGGCGATTGGTTTGTTAAATTTTGCGAGTGAATTATCTTTTGAACGTCAAGTTCACATTGTTTTGTACGAGGATCAAGATAAGATAATGATAATTCTTTCCAAATAATTTCCTTTTTCGGCTGCATATTCTCTCCCCCTAATGTTGGGAAAACAGATTCATCAAAACGACAATCAGCAAATCGAGCAGTAAATAAATTTCCAGTTGTTGGCTCGAGGTATATTTTATTATGGATGAAGATTCATATCCAACATATATTCCCAACCTTCTTTGAGGTCTCATCTTAGTGCGTTGTGGTGGAGCAATGGGAATATATACTGCACATCCAAAAATTCTTAGATAGGAAAAATATAAGGTTCCTGACCAAAAACAATTTGTAAAGGGGATAATTTGTTAAAACTTGTTGGCCTGATGCGAATCAGTGCTGTAGCTTCCTTGGGGGGTGTGGATTGTGAAGTCCCACACATCGGCTGGAAGGTGAACGAAGCGTGCCTTATAAGGGCGTGGATACCTTACCCTAGTAGACGCGTTTTAAAGCCGTGCAGGCGGTGGCCCAAAGCGGACAATATCTACTCGACGGTTTTCCCAGCGAGAGTTGGGCTGTTACAACATACATTTAAATTTTGACAATGACATGGACCAACCTGACAATTATTTCCATTAACACACAATGACAATATAACACGTATCTCTTTCAAGTCCAGATAATGATTACACTTTACCAATAGCCTAAAAGTTGATATTGACTGTGTTTGGTAAGACAAGCTTATAACTTATTTAGTAGCTTTTAGCTTATGAAATCAATCAATAAGCTACTAGTACTGTTTGGTGAACAAAAAATAAAAGAGACTTATAACTTTAAAAAAAAAGCTTGTAACTTTTGAAAGTTAACTTTCACAAAGCTACGTGAAGTAGCTTTTCAAAAAAAAAAGAGTTTTCAATAAATCATATCTTAATTTTGCCCTTTATTCTTTTCTAATTATAATTATATATCTTGGTTAAATTATACCCTTTAAGTCATTTAACAAAATTCAGCTAGTTGCACAACTAGTTTTGCCAAACAGCTCTATTACAATAAGATAGTTATACAGTTATAAGCTTTAGCTACAATCGCACAGCTTTTAGCTAGGTTCACAACTATCAGCTACAAACTTACAACTAACAGTTATAAGCTTACAACTATAAACTAGTTTTGCCAAACAGACTCATTGTCCTACCTCATTTTATTTGTTATTGCTCATATAATAAATGCATCTTTTAGCATCACGTGGAACTAAACAACTTAAGCAATCATGTATACATACTTATTTGAGTAGTAAAACCTAATTTAGTCACCAAGTGTGTGTTGAACCAAAAAAATAAATTAACCTCTGAACAAATTAAACCAAAATGAAAATTGTATCTTATTTGCACGCTGAGTGTGATATCAACGTGTGATTCTTGATATCAATTTATTCATGCGTTATTTACTTTTCCAAGAAAAACAAACAAATTATTTATTATATGAGGAAGTTCATTTTAACTTCATCATCATTAGTCTCTTAAGACATATTCCCTCTAGTCCTATTTATAGGTCACATTCTAGAAGAATTTTTTGGTTCTATTTATAAGTCACTTTGTATTTTCTAGGAAGCATTTATTGTTATTTTCTCTTATTTGCCCTTTGTTCATTAATGTGAAATAATACATTTTGAAATTCCTAATGCAAATTAAGAGGGTAAAATTGTAATGTTAAAGTATTTTTATAAAGTTTCAAGAAAGCTAACTACCATCCTTGGTCCGTGCGATATGGTTAAGTATGCCATATAAATAGAATCAGAGGGAGTAATATTCTTGAATATTTATATAATTGCGCACCTATTGATCATAAGACTCATGCAATAAGAACATTCTCATTTCTCAATGTCCCATTTATCATTAGAGAAACATTATTTCATGAGATCAATAGGTTCATTCCAAAATGCAAAGCATAGATCCATGCCATCAAATAAGTGTTACTATGATCTTTTCCCAATTCTTGAAGTTTGTGCCTTTAAAATGAATACAATAATTTAATTTATATTACATATATTATACAAACCGAAAATTATTTGGGCAAAGAACAAAACACAACATAATCTCACAATAAACTTTAACAAATAAATTCAAATAATAGTTGGGCCCATTAAGAGATCGATACCTAGTACAACATTAATATTTAGTCTTAAAAAAACATTAATTTATAAGTGATATACTTAATGCAATAATCAAATATTGATAATCAATTTGTCAAATAATAAGCCTTTTTTTTAATCGACTTATTGTTCACACAAAAAAAATATGATGAATATTACATATTTATTACTACAAATATATTTAAAATTTGATCAAATAAATTTTTTTTAGACCAATCACTATTCACATAAATTGCA
Organism: Crotalaria pallida; assembly: GCA_037953625.1. Lineage (NCBI taxonomy): Eukaryota > Viridiplantae > Streptophyta > Magnoliopsida > Fabales > Fabaceae > Crotalaria > Crotalaria pallida. Next base: position 99,482,742 of record CM075655.1, read on the forward strand.
AATATACTATTTGTTTTAATATTCCGAATCAACATTTTAGAGCACTTTTATTTATTATTCTCGAAACAATGACAATCACCAAATATATGCAGCTGTGGGTGTGTTGGTGTCGTATCTTATAATCTTATTCTTATCAACGCGTTACTGGGTGAGGATTTATCTTATATATGGTGGTTTGATTTGATGAAAAGGCAATTTTTTTTTATCTCCACTCATCAAGGACATAATGATGTTCATCTGATCTCTTTTCATCATACACATTCAACAAATGCATTTCTTTAGTGTAAAAAAAACCACCAATCCATTCCTTTAGTTAAACAAATGTTCAAATATCTATCCTTGATATTCATGTGACACGGTCAAAGTCAAAACTAACTTGTACTATACTTATTTTGTAGCATCAGATGGGGAACATCGATCTCACTCCATAGACCACCACCGTTGATGGCATCTCATCCACCAAACCCAGCTCCATCCTTCCGCTCCTTCATCTTCAGTCTCTTGTCCTACTTCACCAACTTGTTGTCCATGTGCCACCCCTGGCTAGAACTCGTTGACCCCAACTCTCTCTCCCTCCCTCCTTGCACCCCCTCCCAATCATACTCCCGCATCCAAAGTAACTTGTTCTATTTCCGCCCCAATTACGCCATCCTTATTGCATCATCCTCCTTACTTCTCCTTCTCTCCTTTAACCCTTCCTCTACCTTCTCCCTCATTTGTATTTGGATCATCCTCTTACTCAAACCTCCTTCCTCACCTCTTCACATCTTCGAACGCACCTTCAACCGCGAAACTCTCCTCGCCCTTTTATTCTTACTACTCTTCACCGTTGTCCATCTTGCATACATCTCAATATTAATGTTTATATTTGCCATAGTGTGCCTCCATGCTATGTTTCGAGTACCTGAGGATTTGTTCTACGATTGCCATCCTCATCATCAAGACCCAAATTTTATTCCAACGGAGCAGCAACATGATGATGATGAAGATTATGACGCGTCCGTGTCCGTGTCCATGTCGCTCCTCCACACAATAATCCCAACCTCCTTCCTCCAAAACTGGGCACAGCTCATTGATTTCAACTCCTTCTCCTTCCCCGATGCCTCGTCCTCTGAAACATCCTACCGCCTCGTCAAAAACCTCTCCTATTTTCGGAACAATTACATAGCCCTAGCTCTCATGTACTCAGTTCTCTCCCTCGTCGTCTTCAAACCTTTCTCTCTCTTGGCCCTCCCTCTTCTTTGGTTCATTCTCTACTTCTTCTCCCCCTCCTCCTCTTCCTATCATCAGCCCGATGTCCCTGTCCCTCACAACAAAATCTTCTTCTCCTTGGCCGGCATCTACGTCTTCGTCACCTGCATAGTAAACGACCTGTGGTTAGAAGGATATATGATTGGAGGGAGCGTCGTGTGCTCTCACTGCATGATTCGAGTACCTGAGGACCGTCGAGAGCCGAAGAAGGTGTTCATAAGCTTCAGGGAGGGTGACGCCAGCGACAACTTCAAAAGTCATCTCTGTGAAAACTTAAACAGGAAAAAAAAAATTAATACATATGCAGATGGCAGCGAAAACAACATTTCAGAAGCATTGGAAAAAGTAATTGAAGAATCGATGATTTATGTCATTATTTTCTCACCGAACTATGCTTCTTCCCCGAGGTGTTTGGATGAGCTCAAGAAGATAATAGAATGCAAAGAGAGATACGGAAGGGATGTGATTCCAGTTTTCTATAAGGTTGAACCATCAACTGTCAGGCATCAGAAAGAGAGTTATGCAAATGCCTTTGTAAAACATGAAGAAAGATTCAAGGACAAAGTGAAGGGGTGGAAGGCTGCTCTAAAAGAAGCAACTGAAGTCTCCGGTTTGGATTCAAATGTAATCAGGTCACCACTTTACGTACTAGCTATTCTTTCTTAATATTAGTTGAGCACTCTAGTTGTTATATCATCTCTATTAAGATCTTGAGTTTACAAATTCAATATCCATCCGATCCCCTGATGAACTAACTGATCTGTTCTTGATAACTAACTCCTCTGCACTTTTACATGTGCCAGACCTGAATCCACACTTGTTAGTACAATTGTGCAAGATATTGAGAAGAAGATTGAGTACTTAAATGATAATCAGATTGGAATTCACAGGCTACTTGTACAAATACTGAGCATGGTCTCATAATGCTCATAATGCGTGGTACGACTTACGAGTATTTGGTATGAATACCCAATTTTTCTTGAGTTCATCATTTTTAAGTATTTTTTTTTATCGAACATATATTAAAGTGAACCTAATACGCTATGTGTGGCATGGTGAATTTCTTAAGCTATCGTTAATTATTTTCAAATCTTCTAGAAGATCCTGAAGTTTTTGTTGGCAAAACAAGATTGTAGAAGCATTTGAAGTAAATAAAGAATAATCAAGGAAGCTCAGAAGTTATTTTATTAACCTATACTCTGTAATTGTAATGTTGGCATACCCCAAAAATAAAATAGCATTGACATAATTACAAGTAGAAGTACATCTAGAGATAGACTCTTCTGAATGTAATTTTGTCAATTCTATCAATGCACAATTTTTTTTATGTCAACGTTAGAATGACATATAATAAAGGATAGAGAGAGTATAGGATGTAAAAAATTGTGGTATGTCCATAATTTTTTTTGGATATGGCATAGATTTTAGGCCTAATTTTTAAATTATGTTCGTTCGCCTAGCTTTTTTTTTTTTGGGAGGCCTGCGAGCCGGAATTAAAAAAATAACTTTTTTTTATTTGTTGATTCATTTTGATTGTAAAATAAATAAATTCAAAATTTCTCTAATATTAGTCAAGATATTTCCTTTTTTTCCTGCTTCTAATCTTCCTTAACATCCTTTAATTTATTATTTGGGATTAATAGTCTTTTTGATTTTTTTATATTGATATTGTAAAATCAAGATTTGAATGATCTGTGTTTGGGGTTGTGATGTGTTTTTTTGGGCCACGATTGCTATTTTTTTGTTGAGATTTTTATTTTTTTTTAAATGCGGACCGCTCGCATGCTTGCCCTACTTGCCTACCCGCAAAAATTGCAGGCCATTTGCGGGCGCTTGCCAAGCCCACCAGCCCACCCTAATTGCCAGTACTAATTTGTAAGCAGTATCCTTATGTTGATATCTTGGTATGACGTGTCTCGTGGGATGAGACCTGTTAGTTGCAGGTACGAAGGACTGTACCTGTAAGCGTCATAGCCAATAGTACGTTGATGCCATTGTACAAACATAATATTTGTAAAGTGTAAAGGTCATACATATAAATCCTTTGGTTATTCAATTACTAATATGATAATGTGATATATATGACAATGACTTATTCCTTATCCCATATTGTTTGTTAGGTTTCCAAAGTTTGGATTATAGAGTAGTGTTTGCTTTACGTGGAAGTAATTCATCAAGTCAGACGCTCAAGCGGAGGAAAAAAATAACTGCAAGAAATTTACTGTGATCTGGTCCGATATAACCCTAGATTGAAATGTATTTTTAAAAGGAAAAATTTTAATCTCCATTCTCAATAAAGAAAATTATTTCTCCGCTATAACTCTTTTTCATGAAAATCTTATTATTACTTTTAATTAAATCCGATGTTACATGAAGCCTTGTGAAATTTATCATTTTTAGGGGATCGGAGCATTTCTGAAAATCATAGTCTAGAACTATGATGCTATTGGTTTTGTTAAAAGTTCCATTTCATCACTATTGCATATATCCTAGTGGTCGGTAAAATTATGAAGCCCAACGCCCACAATTATAGCACGTGGTGGACGTGTATGGAGTCATACCTCCAAACCCAAAACATATGGGAGGATGTTGGTGGCAATGAGACCACCCCCACCTACGACAACTAATGTCGAGGTATTAAGGAAAGGAAATTGATTTTCGGCACTTATGATTGACTTTTTGGCACCCATCTCAAATTTTTGTGGATCAAAATATTTTTAAGGGTGTTAAGATTTTCGGTTCTATGAAACTTGAAAAGACTTTTCGGTTTTGATATACCGGAATAAATTTAAACCTTTTTCCGGTTTTACTGAACCAGAATATTTCCGGTACTACAAAACCGGAAAGTTTAAAAAATTTAGGGAAAAAAGTATAAACACTCCTTAAACTATTTGTTTTTTGCAAATAGCCACCATAAACTATTTTTTCTGCACAATTGCTCCTTAAACTTTAACATTTGACAAAATTAATACCTTTGTTAACAAAAAGTTAAAATTTAACGATAAAAATATTTCACCATTCAATTTGTTATAATCTCAACCATCAAATCTTTGTAATTTATTTTTTAATTTTAATAATATTCATTTATTCTTATACTAAAATATCTTCTTTGTAATAAAGAAAGAAACAACATCCGTTTATGCACACCACGTCAATTTCATAATTTTTGAAAAGAAAGTTAAATGAATATTGTTAAAATTAAAAATATAAGTTATAAAGATTCAATGGTTGAAATTATAAAAAAAAATAAAAATGAACAGTTAGATGTTTTTAGCTTTAAATTTTAACTTTTTGTTAATAAAAATATTAATTTTGTCAAATGCTAAAGTTCAAGAAACAATTGTGAAAAAAAATAGTATATGGTTGCCATTTGCAAAAGGCAATTAATTTAAGAGATGTTTATACTCTTTTTCCAAAAATTTAATATTCCCATACCCAGGTTTACCTCATACTTTAACATGTAAAATAAAAAGACACAAAGCCAGTGGTCTCACATTTGAAAATGTGTGCATTATAAAACCGGAAATACTGTAATAAAAAGGTAGTGCATTGTATTGGAAAAGGTAGTGCATTTGCGGAATATTAAATTTGATGGTGGTTTCCAGATGGTGGCACAGTAGCAAATTGGGCTGGATGCAGAAGACCAGGCGGAATATTATATCAGGAGAAACTGCTGGAACCGGAAATAATATTATATTTTTTCACTTTTCCGGTTATGTATTACGGGAATACTTCCAGTTAGTCAAATCCGAACACTTGTTTAAAGTTATTCTGATTGGGTAGAATCGGAACTTGTTTTCCGGCTTAAGATAACCGGAAGGTTAAAGGTGCCTAGGGTTAATTTGGTCCACCAAAAATTTAAATGGGTGGCAAAAAAGTCAAAAGCGGGTGGCAAAAAGCAGGAAATGGAAGATTAAAGCTAAAAAGGTTATGTTCGTGATCAAAATTACAGTTGAGCAGGTAAGAAAAGTCACATCTTTGAAGGAAGCTTTGGGATGCCTTTATGACACTTTTCTCAAAGAAAAATAACACAAGACTACAATTATTAAAGAATGAGCTCTTATCTATGGCACAAGAGGACTTGTCAATCAACCATTATTTATTTTTTTTTTTTAATCAATATACTTGTTGTTAGTTAATCGGCACTCAGCATGGGTCCTATTATTTATTTTTCTTTTGCATATTTTTTTTCATAAAAGGTATTTATTTGATTTCTTTGATCTGATATGGTTTTTTAGCTATAAAAAAGTTGAATTTAAAATTTGTCTAAATATATACAAATTAAACTTGTGAAATTAAAGGTAATTTAAAAAAGTCAATTGACCTTTTCTTTTCAAACTTGTCAGCATTCAAATTAAAGTAAATAATAATTCTTTCATTCCAATTTATCTGTCGCTTTAGAAATTTCACACGGATTTAAAAAGTCATTCAGTACTTCAATTTTTAAGAGTAAAGAAGGCAAATTTTTTATACTATCCTTATGCTACAATACTACATTGATTATCATATATTTCACATATTTCAAAATGTTTAAAAGTAAGGTTAAAGTTTGAAAAAAAATTAATTAATGCATTATCGAATTTTTAAAACAACAGATAATTTGAAACAAATTAAAAATGCTAAATTAACAGATAAAGTAAAATAAGAAAATATGTACTACCATTGTTGTATTTTAATTTATTGAGATTATATACATGAACTTTGAAATGAGTGAAAAATATCCAATTTATAATAGCTTGATCCGATCTCGCTTCATGTCTACATTAACTGATGAGATGGTGTAGCACATATGGAAATTTCACGACTTGAATTTCTTGACTTCATCTTTTGATGCAGTCATCATGCAGTCAATAAAGTTGAAAACACATGCTTCACTCGGTATTGAAGTCATCATGCAGAGAGATTAAAATAGTGAAGTCATCAACCAATTGATTAATAAAGCTAAGATACATATGAAAATACATGCTTCACTCGGTATCGAAGTCATCATGCAGAGAGATTAAAGTGAAGTCATCAACCAATTGATTAAACATACATATGAAAATACATGCTTCACGTATTGAAGTCATCAACCAATTGAAAATACATGCTTCACTCGGTATTGAAGTCATCATATGCATGTATGAGAAGGTTACTCTAACTTTTCTTGCTTGATCCAAGTCATTGATTTCGTGGAAGAGAATTGTGGTGTTTTATATTGTTTTCTCTTTACTCGGTCTATTATCATCTTTTTATTGAGAGATACATATAGTGTATTTTAGCTGAGAAAATCATTTTCACTAGACATTTCTTATCATTTTCACTTCCTATAACATATTAGCCTTAGTTATTGATTCAAATTATTTAAATTAAAGATTGAATAAATACTCCATTCTCCCTTATATATAAGACTTGTTTAATAGATTTCATATTCATTAGAAAAGCTAATTAATTTAATTAATGATATTGAAAATAAGACTATTTGATACATATTTTTAAAATTATCCATATTAATATTTTTGATAATCTAAAAATAAAGAGTGTTAAGTAAGTATGGATGTTTGTGGAAATAAACAATTACTTATCATTGAAAATTGATATAAGATCTTGTAAATAGGAACAAAATATAAATATAAAAAAAGTCTTATATTTAAAGACGGATAGAGTAAATATTTTTTGGAATTTTTTAATATCAATTCTTAGGATTGATGATAAACACCTCAAAATAAATAAATGTATTTTATGAAAAATGATAACTTAAATAGTTTAAAAGTATTACTCCCTCCGTCCCTTATTATAAAGCACCATTTTGGTAGATTTGTTGTCCTTTTTTATAAGTCGTTTTAGAATATCTAGATAGTATTAAATAGTTTATTCCAGATATACCCTTCATAATTATATAGGGGTGATAGGGTAATAATTATAATAGAGAGATAAATGAATAGAGTTTTAAAGTTTTAAATAGGGGTAACTTTGGAATGACAATATATTTTTTGATTAATTTGAGAATAATAATTATTTTTCTTAATTTTCGTGAATTAGATAAAAATGACTTATGATAAGAGACAAAAAAAGTATATATTTAACTTTTAAAAAAACAATTATTTTTAAATGCTTGTCCTCAACACTAATCTCAAAGCTTAGTGAAGTTAAAAGAACCCATAATTTTTTTTTCAACTAATCCTAACAAACGTGACTGAGTGACACACTTCTTTCGGCAACAAATGTTCTCGTATCTGAATTACGGAAAATTATTAGTTAGTCTTGAACCATGTGATCTAAGCATATTTCAATTGTTGATAATTTATTTTTTAGTTTAACAAATTTAAAAACTAAATAATAAATTGTGGTGATTATTTTGGATCATGTAATCCTGGACCACCTAATAATTGCTTCTCGATCGGGAGGTAAAAACTGTATTCGGCTTCCAACTTCTCCCCTACTAAGCCAAGAATATTACCAAATTAAATACTTCATCCGGCTTGAAATATAAGAAAATAAACATTTTTCTTTTGGTTTAAAATATAAGTAAAACTAACTAACTTTATTAAATTTTGTTTCATTTTCAATGCCTCTCCTAAAACATCCCTAGAAAATTGTCTTCTTATATAATTTTTGTTTCATTCTCGATACTACTTTCATAAAATAGCTCTATTATTTTATAAATTTGAAAAAATTAAATATAATCAACTAATTTTCTTAATAAATATAAAATTAGTTATTTTTGACGGTAATTTTAACACACAATATACTAGGAGCAATTGGATCCAACGCTAGACAATTGTTGTACTCTTACTTGTACCTATTCGGCCAATGCTCCAAATTACTAGACTACTCAACATGCAACAAGAACTGGATTTGAACAACATGCTTATGAATTCCAATGAATCCTGGATGATTGTCAGATAAGTAGTAACTATTTCAATCTTCTTTGAATATCCTTCACGATTTCTGTAACAAGTGTTGACTCGGGCCTGGCAATTGTTAAAGTAACTAAGAAGTCATCAATAAGAAAGAACAGACATCACGATCTACATACATAGACTAGACTAATATTGAGAAAGAACATGTACCTGGTTGTATTCGAATCCCACCCAGGGAGTTCAGCGGCTTCATTCAAAGCATCCCTCCACCCCTTCACTCTATCCTTATATCGTATCTCATGCTTATCAAACGCATCTGCATAAGTCAGTTTCTGATCCTTAACAGTTGATGGGTCTACATTATAGAAAACCGGTATGACATCCCTTCCGTATTTCTCTTTGCATTCCAGTATCATTGTGAGCTCGTCCAAACACCATCGCGAAGAAGCATAGTCCGGGGAGAAAACAATGACATAAATCATGGATTCTTGAATTGCTTTTTGCAGCGTTGCCGAAATGTTTTCGCCTATGCCGAGCCTGTCATCCGTATAAGTATCAATTTCATTCCTGAGTAATTCGTTTAGAAGATAACTTTTGAAGTTATCACGGATGTCAAGCCCTCTGAAGCTGAGGAACACATCATGCTTCTTCTTCTTCTTTGGAGGGGAAGGAGGAGAAGAAGAAGAATTATCATTGTCCAATTCTTCTGTATTATTGAATCCGTCACTATGACAGCAGGTAGGGTTTTCTTGGCAATCAAAAAACAAGTCCTCAGGAACTCGAACTACGCTGTGAGCCAACACGACGACAATCCCAATCACACACCCCAATAGCCCACCACCTTGTAAAACATGGACTAAGCAGTATATGTTAAAGGTAAGATTGAAGATGGTTTTGCAGATGGGGAAGGTGCATCCGAAGAAGACAACGTAGATAAAGGAGTGGGAGAAGCGGGAGACAATGGCATCAAAAAAAGCTAAGGTAAAGAAACAGACAGGGTCAGCGACTATGAGAGAAAGAGCTGAAGCGATGAGAATTATGACTACGTAATTGGGGTTGAAATAGGAGAAGTTGTTGCGGATGCGAGAGTATGCTTCCGAGAGAGTTTCGGGGCCAGAGAGGGAGCTGCGGTCAATGAGTTCTGACCAGTTGCGGCAATCAGGCCAGCAATAGCAGAGGAAGAAGGAGGAGAGAGTCAAGCTTTTTTGTTTATTAGGCCGCCGTTGATGATGATCAAGAAACAAGTCAACGGTATCGTCAAAGGCAGGGACATGATGAAAAGCACTGTGAGCCAAAACGAATGCAAATCCAACGGCGTACACCGATAACAAGATGTGTGCAATGCTCACGAGGCAAACGCTGAGGAATATGAAATTGGCGAGATAGGTGTTACGGTCCAAGGGGATATCGTCGGGCCAAAGATTGCAGGGGAAAAAGAGAGAGATGATGCCCCAACTCAATATAAGGTAAGGGTCATTGATGAGAGACAGAGATAAGGTGGATACAATGGTTGCGGTTAAATAATTGGCGCCAAAATAAGGGAAGTTGTTGTGGATGCGGGAGTAGGCTTCCGAGGGGGTACAGGGGCGGGAGAAGGAATTGGGGTCAAAGAATTCTGACACGGGGCGGCACTTGGACCACAAGTTCAAGAAAATGGAGCCAAAGGATTGTCGTGAGGATTGGAAAATAGCGGCAACGGCGCTGGCTGGTGCTGGTGGAGTTGCCATGGTGGTGAGTTGAGATGTTGAATCATTTGAAATTAGAAATGGAAGAAAGAGCGAGAGAACACCACGATGAATTGCAACCAACCACACTGGAACTACCCAAATTCTTCTTTACTTTCCTCTGTGCTCGTCTTTATATTGGTCTTTGCAACTTGACTCATGAATACTTACAAAATTTTGGTCAGTTATGAAATCTTCCTCAACTCCAACATGAGTATTATGCATGTAATAAAGAAATACTACCTTCACCCATATTAGTTATTTTACTTTGTTTTAAGAATCGAATATTTATTTATATTTTTTTTTTTCAATCTACCATCATTTATTACTATATTATCTTTTTCACCGTTCATTCTTTTATCTTTTTTTCAATATATTCTTCATGTATTTAAAATAGAATAGTTCACCAAAAAAAAATAGAATAAAAAAATTCTTTTAAAATGCAACTTATGAATAAAACCACGAAGAGTAAATCACAAAACGCAAATATCTCATTTTTAGGAAATTTGATGTATTCACTTTTCATACGATTTTTTTTAGGTTAAACAATTTTAATGTTTTTTTAATGTTAGATATGTTTTTTATTTTTGAAAATTTAGTAATTTTTTTATTTTAGTCCTTATAATTTTTTATTTTGATTTTTAAATAATACAAAATTTTAGTTTTAATCCTTACATATAATTCTCACATATGACTTGTGTCATACTAATAATTACCGATCCCATCAATTACAAAGTTAACAAATTATCTATAGTAACAAAACCATATTGTATTTAAATACGGAGTACTTTTTTTTAAAGTTGAGTCGTGAATTCAAACTCACTGTTAGGTAAGTCAAAGTTCACAAAATATATTCCTTATTGATGTAATCAATGCAGCATTTCCTAACCTATTAAATTACTCAATGATGTTTTTTTATTGATATCTATACTCCCTCTGTTTTACAATGTTTGGCGTTTTAGCCTTTTTTTCTTGTTTCACAATGTTTGGCTTTTTAGCCTTTTTTTCTTGTTTCACAATATTTGGCCTTTTACATTTTCAATACACAAACATATTTTTTTTTCAATATTAACCTTTTATTCAATCATTTCTCTTACTCCTCATTAATTATACTTTTATCATCTCTCTCATCTCTAAATCACTATACATTAATTAATGGACACACTTACTAATAAAAATTAAATACTATTACAATTTTCAATAAGGATTAAATAGGGGCATTTTAGACAAACTATACATAATACTTACAATAATTAACACTTTCTTAATTTGTGTGCTCACATCTAAAAGGTCAAACATTGTGAAACGGATGAAGTATTTAATATTCAAGTCCAATCAATTAATATATATAATATTTTCCACTACACCCAATCATTTAATGCTCCCATTAAAACTCAAAACTTAAAAATTTAATATATATTAAATAAAATATATAGTATTTTCCACTACACGTCGGCACCTAATAATCATTTAATGCTCCCATTTAAAACTCAAAACTTAAAAATCTAATGTTAAATCAAATGCTAAAAAAAAATTTATATGATAAGCACACCCATTAAGCCATGAATCTTACGACTACTCCATTTACATTGGACCCAACATCTTTGCATTTTGGCCCATTAGCCTACATTCATATTTACTACATTCATATTTGGAATGTTGCCCTTCATTTTCCATGTAACGGACATTATTACTGTTATTGTTCTTCATTTGGAAAAACACTTAAAGACAAATAAAATGAAAATTTAATATGATTGGTGATAACTTTCTCCGTATTTTTTTTTAGATTTCACGACTATTAATAAAAATTAATAATCTAAAAAATGTTAAGTAAATAAAAATATTAGTGAAAAGAACTAATTAGTTATCATTGAAAAATGGTATAGGGTATTAAAAATGAGGACAAAATAAAAATTTCTCAAATATTATTGAAAAAACTTTAAAGACAAATAAAGTGAAAATTTAACATCATCATAATGGAATGATGAAATTGACAAAAATTAAAAACATGAAAGACTAAATTGAGTCCTTTTAAAAATAAAGAACGAAATCGAAACCTAAAAATAAGTAAATAAAAGTATTAGTGAAAAGAAGTACTCCCTCCGTCCCATTATCTTGGTAAAAAAATGCAAAAAAATTTGTCCCATATTAAAGTAAAAAATTAAATGAAAAATCTTAAAGATTGTATATTGTATCGATGATTGATAAGTAAATAAGGAAAACACATTTAAAGATTTTTTTTGGAGACAATATTGCAATATGTATTAATTGCAATAATACGAAAATTTGTGTAATATCAATTTGTAATTAATAAATGAATCATACATTATATTAAAAAGATACTCTCTTATTTTCATTGACTTGTTTGACTTTTACCAAGATAATGGGACGGAGGGAGTAATTAGTTATCATTGAAAAATGGTATAGGGTATTAAAAATAAGGACAAAATAAAAATTGCTCAAATATTAATGGAAAACACGGAAAGACAAATAAAGTGAAAATTTAACATCATCATTATAATGGAATGATGAAATTGACAAGTATTAAAAACATGAAAGACTAAATTGACTCATTTTAAAAATAAAGAAAGAAATCGAAACCTAAAAATAAGATCAAGAATAAAAAAAATTATATAAGCCTTGATTTTTCGCTAACAATTATTTTTAAAAAAAAAAAGAAAAAAACGAATATGAAACAACTAATTGTTACCAGAACTAAATTAAGAGAGCATGACATTTTAAAAAAAATAATTTAAAAGAGCATGAACTATTATGAAATGAAAAAAGAAATAAAGAAAAATGATAAAAATTGGATGAGCATGAACTATTCAAAAAAATAATAATAACGTAGTGTATGCAATTTGAAGAAAGAAATAAAAGGTATAATTATATTTAATCAATTATTGTAACCTCCAATTAATCAATTAGATATTAGATATAACTATATTCAATCAATTATTGTAACCTCCAATTATTTAAAAGGTGAATCCAATTATATATTTACGATATGCAAGATATCATGAGAAACAACATTGCCTTCCTTTTTTTTTTTTTTTTGCGATGGTAGTGAAAAACTCATCTCTAAGAGGTAAAATAAAAAACATGCATGCATGTAAGTGTAATTTTTAACATAAATACCATATTTTCTACTTTAGATCTCTACTTTTTTTCTTCTTTTAATATAATTATACAAGTTCACGAATACATATTAGCCTACATTCATATTACTACATTCATTTTTGGAATATTGCCCTTCATTTGCCATGTAACGAACATTATTATTGTTATATATTGTTATTGTTCTTCATTTGGAAAAAAGCTGAAAGACAAATAAAGTGAAAATTTAACATGATTGGTGATAACTTTTTCCGTATTTTTTTTAGATTTCACGTCTATTAATTAAAATTAATAATCTAAAAAATGTTAAGTAAATAAAAGTATTACTGAAAAGAAGTAATTAGTTATCATTGAAAAATGGTATCGGGTATTAAAAATAAGGACAAAATAAAAATTTCTCAAATATTAATGGAAAAACACTGAAGACAAATAAAGTGAAAATTTAACATCATCATAATGGAATGATGAAATTGACAAATATTAAAAACATGAAAGACTAAATTGAGTCCTTTTAAAAATAAAGAACGAAATCGAAACCTAAAAATAAGTAAATAAAACTATTAGTGAAAAAAAGTAATTAGTTATCATTGAAAAATGGTATAAGGTATTACAAATAAGAACAAAATAAAAATTTCTCAAATATTAATGGAAAAACACTGAAAGACATATAAAGTGAAAATTTAACATCATCAAATGATGAAATTGACAAGTATTAAAAACATGAAAGACTAAATTGACTCATTTTAAAAATAAAGAACGAAATCGAAACCTAAAAATAAGATAAAGAATAAAAAAATTATATAAGCCTTGATTTTTTCGCTAACAATTATTAAAAAAAAAAAAGAAAAAACGAATATGAAACAGCTAATTGTAATAAGAACTAATTATAGAGAGCATGGCATTTAAAAAAAATAATAAAAGAGCATCAACTGTTATGAAAATGAAAAAAGAAATAAAGAAAAATCATAAAAATTGGATGAGCATGAACTATTAAAAAAAAAGTAACGCAGTGTTTGCAATTGCAAGAAAGAAATTAAAGGTATAATTATATTTAATTAATTATTGTAACCTCCAATTAAGCAATTAGATATTAGATATAATTATATTCAATCAATTATTGTAACCTCCAATTATATATTTACGATATGCAAGAGAACATGAGAAACAACATTGCCTTCTTTTTTCTTTTTTCTTTTTTTTTTTGCGATGTTAGTGAAACTGAAAAATCATCTCTAAGAGGTAAAATAAAAAACATGCATGCATGTAAGTGTAATTTTTAACATAAATGTCATATTTTCTACTTTAGATCTCTACCCTTTTTTCTTCTTTTAATATAATTATACAAGTTCACGAATACATATTAGCCTACACTCATATTACTAAATTCATATTTGTAATATATATTTCCCTTCATTTGCCATGTAATGTGTAACACCCCAAAAATCAATCCCCGATTATAAAATATAATTATATGTAATTACGTTAATTATTATAAAAATTATAATGTGATTATAATATAATTATGATGATTAGAATATAATTATGTTTTAAAAATAAATTAGGAAATAATTAAAGGAAATTATTTTATTAAGGTAATTATTTATTTTTGTGAAAATAAAAGAAGAATTTAAAAGATATTAAGAAAAGAAAAGAAATAAAATATAATATCTTTAGATTTTTCCAGATTTGTGTCTCACTAACCGGTTAGTGATATGAGTAACCGGTTAGTGCTCTCAGCAGAACCAAAGCTGAGACAGTTTGAACACGGATTGGAAAAGGGGAACACGTTTTTGGCCTTCAAATCAGCCACCTTGACCTGCAACACGTCTCATCTCTGCCAGGAAGGAGTGGTGGTGAGTGTGGGTGACCTAAACCCAATCTAAATCACTCAATTTCACTCTCAACACTTCATAAAAATCAATTCAGAACCTCTTTCACTTGTGTTGCTTTGTTCTTGCTCTCTGAAGCATCAACATACACAAACCTTATATCAAAACGAAGCTCTCTGAACCCTCTTGAATTTGAAACAAGTCCCATTCAATTTTATACACTATATAGGAAGTTATTAGCTCTGCAAATTGACCCTGTGTTGCTGGAAAAACAGAGCACGAATCTGTTCTTGGAGCTCACTTTCTTGATTTCGTGTGGTAAGCTCAAGCTACCTTAGAGTCTTAAACTTGTTTCAATCTTGAGTTAGTGTATCCTAGTTTTGATTCTAATCCTTTCTTACACATTTATTCCACTTATTCGAGTTGAAAATCTCTGATCAATACCTCTGTTGAAACTGAAAAACAGAGTTTTGCAGCTGAGGTGTTGAACCAAAAACGTGCCAACTTAATTTCTCTTGCTTTCCAATCAGTCTCAAAAGCTTCAATAGGTAAGGGAGAAGATATTCATTTGCTAGAATGATTATTAAATGGCTTGGAATGTAAAAGAGCTTTACAAGCTCAAGGGCCATAGGTTTTGAATTGAGAATTTGGCTTGGAGGCCAAAATAGGTTATAAAACTCATTCAAACATGTTATATTAACTTAACACAAGCTAAAGAAACTATGAATTTGATTTGAGAAGCTTTGAAATTGATTTTGACATATTAAGTGCCAAGTATGTGTTTATGTGCAAGCTTGATGAATCATGCATGAATCTCATGAAATTGATGCATATAATTGGTTTGAACATGTTTAAATATGCCTAAATATGTTCTGTGAATGATTGATAAGGATTGAAAATGAAAGGTTTTTGAATTGGTGTTAAAAAGTGGCATTTCTTAACTGATGTTGCAGTGACTAACCGGTTACTGCAACTTCTAATCGGTTAGTTACTGTAAAATTTGAAAAAGAGGGAAATTTGAATGTGACTAACCGGTTGCATGACATTCTAACCGGTTAGACACTGTACAGAAACCTGAAAAATGTATTTTTCTCAATCCAA
The DNA here is from genome assembly GCA_037953625.1 of Crotalaria pallida. Lineage (NCBI taxonomy): Eukaryota > Viridiplantae > Streptophyta > Magnoliopsida > Fabales > Fabaceae > Crotalaria > Crotalaria pallida. The sequence continues at coordinate 99,498,606 of CM075655.1, forward strand.
CATTTTACTAATATTTTTAATTAATTCTTTTAAGTTAAAAATTTGTTTTAACTATTAAAAAGAATATTTTGGTGTCACTTTCTTTTAACATCAATTCAATACCAAATAAATAAATTAAATTCAATCTTAATATTTTAATTGTGATTGAAATCATGCATGGAGTTAAGGAGTTAAGATAAGATAGTAGGAAAAGACACATTCGATTTGATTAAATCGGTATGAGAATACGCGGAGATTAGGTTTATGACGGTGATACGTCAAATAACCGTGTGAATTAATTATAGGTAAAATGGTCCTATGATGAATGGGTTCTGCAGACTCGACTCAGGATAATTTTACAATGACTATAATTTTATTCTATCGATCTCTTGGGGTATTTCGTGACTGCGGAGGACGGTCTTTAGTATAATTTACACAGGAGTTGTAATTGTATACTTGGTAGAAAGACGTTTACTCCCAGTTGCTTTTCCTATTTAGTATGAATCGTTGGTACGTTGTCGTCAAACGTGCGTGGAGCGTTTGAACGTTTTCGTTAAAACGTAAATTGAATCGTTGAGGACGTTATCGATAAACGTGAATTTGCCAAGTGCATGATATTCGTAGAATATCACAGAGGAGATTGCATTGAACATTGCATCGCATCGCATTGCACATGCATTAGAAACATACATTATTGCTTGATATTTATTGTTTATTAATTTTTGATTGATTATCTGAGTTTGCTTACTTGCTTATGTGATCCTAATTGCTACTTGACTAATTGTGTTTGTTTATTCCTAGTTCATTTAATTATTCATTTGTACGTGAATGACACTGTCTTACTCCCTTTACCCAAAAAAACTATTTACATTTGTACATCAAAACAGACTACATCATCATATCAAAACAAAGGACCCAGGACATGACACCATTTCCAACTACTAAAAACCTACTCTCCCTGAAAGGGAGAGTACTCCTGCTCGGTCGGACTATGTGTTAGCTCGGTCTCAGTACCTGAAAAAAAATGGTAAGGAGTGAGCATTACACATAACATAGAAAAACAGTTTCTAATATGACATAATGTTATACCAAGTCAAACACAATAAATCAAATAGTTCATAACATAGCAAACCCACTCCATCTATGCTCATACACATTCATGGCCTGTGATTTAGATTATCATTCCTCTTTAACTTTTTCTGAATTATTATCTTTCATAATGTTTTTCCTTATCTTTGCTCATACATTCTTCTTTTCTTTGTCTCATTCATTTTCCTCATATCTTTAGGGTATAGTGTGTCCATCATTGCGCATATCCCGTATGCGACTTACAGCTGCACATCCCGTGTGTCTTACGCAATTAAGGCATACAATCCGATCGTGGCTTATTGCACGCATTCACATGCGCGACTTACTGCACCCGGACGCACGTCTTACAAGACCAGGATCACACAACCAGTTCGCATCACTAGGCTTTAACTGCACCTGCTAGGCATTTGGAAAACCCTATAGGGACTTTACACCCAATCAGGACTTTGGCACCCACTAGGCATCATCCTGTTAGGCTATGCTTATACTCTTTAATTCTATTCCACATATCTATATCTTTTATTCAGCAACAAATTGAGTCATTGGGTACATTGACGCCTAGCAGGCGTTTGGACCTAATGGGCATTTGGCCTGATGGGCATTTGGCCCTATGGGCATTTGGTACACCTAGCAGGGCACCTAGTGTATCAATGCACCAATGCTCAATTCAGCTGCACATTCCTTTAATCCTTAATTTACAATTCTCTCTTTGTTTATGTAAGCATTCTTTAACCTAATTCTCATTCAATTCTTCTCTTTTAATTATTCATTTCATTCTAACCACTCACACATTTATGCAAATACTCATATAAGTCATCACATCAATTCCAGCATATATAGAAATTATCAAGCACATACGTATAATCACAATTATAAACATAAACTTATTTCCTTTACTCTCTTACTCTAGTTACTAATTATATCAACTACCCTATGTTAGGGTAACACCCAATCTTAGTACTCATTATATACATACTACAAAATACTCCCTAGGTTAGGGTAACACCCACTCCTTACCTCAAAATAGCAAGAGATAAGGAACCTTAATGCCTTAGCTTTGTAAGCCTTAGAACTTGAATCTCCTAAGTCTTGCTTGCCACTTTAGAAGAGCCAAAATCCAATGGGTGTGAATAATCCTTTGATGATGGTTGTATGAGGGAAGTGTATTGTCCTTTACTTGCCCTTGATGATGAGGCATGTACATACATAAGTCTCCATAGTTGTAAAGCTTGAAAAATCAATGGAGATGAGGGAGAGAGGGTGACGAGTTGTAGGAGGGAGTAATGGGGTGATTTCTAGCTTGCTCTTGATTGGGACTTTAATGATGGTGAAGGTTGATGATGATATTTGCTCTTGGAATCAAGGGTTTATTGGTTGTTGATGATGATATTTACTCTTGGAGCCATAAGAGGAAACTAAGAAGATGATGAAGTGAAGAGGAGGAAGTGTTGTTGTTGTGTGTGGTTGTCTTTTTGTTTTATTTCCTTTCTTGCAAGAGGGGTTGGAATAAGTGGCCCATAATTAGTGGCTTCTTGAGGAAGGCACAAATGAGTGGTCCTCAAGACCCTTATTTTTTTTTCATGTTTTACGACCTAGTAATCGATTACCTCTTATTTTCACAATTAGGGAACCTCTCACAGAAGCCTGATAATCGATTACCTTCCTCAAGGTAATCGATTACTTCACTTAAATCAAAATTAGGGCTTCTCACATAATGATGATAATCGATTATCTTCCCCAAGGTAATCGATTACCTCACCAAAATTTCATATTTTGATGGTTTCTAACTCTAAGGCATTGTTCTTAACTTCTATACTCGTTTAGGCTATGATTATTTCACATAATTCTAGTTTATACTTAGCATTTTCATGAGTTCTTTCACTTAAGTTTTAAGAGAAAGACATCGAATTAAAAATCGGGATGTTACACAACGCACGAGCTTGATGTAACACCTACACTTTTCTACCCTTAACTACCCATTATTAAAATAGTGAAGTTAAAATTTCCTTTTTAATTATTAAAAATCTCCCGTCAAACGAACGGAGTTTCCTTTGTTTTTCTGACTTTCCCAAAAATAATATTTTTCCTGCAACCTGATAAACACATTCATTTTTAATAACCAGGAGCCAACAGGGCTAACAACAACACACATATATAAATCAGTGCTACATCGCACACCACATAGCATTAGAACTAAAATAAATTAATTACACTACAGCATTTTTGGTCTTAGACCACGCTCAAAAACCGTGGTATAAGGTCAAAAAACCGTGGCCTAATCTTTACACCACGGTTTTACGTGCAAAGTAGTAGCTGACGTGGGCTATTCTAATAGGCCACGGTTTTTTGAGTTTAGGCTACGATTTTTTAAAACCGTCGTCTAAAACTATGAACAGACCACAGTTCTATGTAGTGAATTTAGTCCACGGTTTTATTTAGGCCACGGTTTTCTCTATATTCTTTTGGCCACGGTTTTCTTAACCTCCTTTTGGCCACAGCTCGGTCTGTGGTTCTTTCTTTAAACCACGGTTTAATGTCAAGTATTGAAGCCACGGTTTTCCTTCTATTTTTTGGCCACGGTTTTACTTACATTGTTTTGGCCACGGTTTTTTTACAATATTTTGCCACGGTTTTCTTCCATAGTTTTAACCACGGTTTTTTTTACATTGTTTTGGCCACGATTTGTACATCCTTTTGACCACGGTTTTCTTTACTATTGTAGCACTATTTTTTTTACATCGTTTTGGCCACGGTTTTCTTTACATTGTTTAAAACCTATTAATGATGGGAATGCAAATTTATATAAAAGAAATTCATCCATCCCAAAACCAAAAGTACACGCACGGAATATTCATGGATAAGAAAGAACAATAAAAACATAAGATCCAAACACAATACTATAATATATATTAGAATAGTTGAGAATCTTATCAAAATCAAGATTCCAAACAAAACAAGCCAACCCCACCCAAAAATACAAAGGCATACAAGCCTCGCATAAATGGCTAGATGGTAGTAACAAAACAAATACGAATAGTTCTTTCTGACATCATAAAACAACAGGTCAGCATCACTCAAACAGTAGAAAAAGGATCAGCAAAACAACTATCCGAAGTATCATTGGATAGAATAGCAAAAATTTCTACATCAATATTCTTCATCAATATCTTCATCATGACCTTCCTCTCCAACTTATATTTGTACATAACCTTTCTAACCATCCTCTCATTATTATTCTTCATCATCAATATCTTGAACATAACCTTCCAATCCAACCTACATGTGTGAAAATATAAAATACCATATTATGACTAATAATAAAAGCAAATAATAGTAACATATTCGAAACTAGAATTTAACATTTTCCATGTACAGATAAATGGATCACAAATTATACCTTATCAATATTAGGAATATTGGTCGATGTAGAAGAATGAAGTGATACACTATTTTCATTGGCTATAGCATTTTCCACCATAATATCCAAAGCCTCATCATCCAAATCTGAGTTGTTTTGCTTCAACAAACTTCTTACAAGCATTTGTCATTTTATTCATCTCATTTTCATGTTCCTTATTCTCTTCTGCATATTGCTTCTTTAGAGCAGCAATTTCTTCATTTTTTTTAAACTGTGACGGTGTGACAATTCTTTCATAGCAACGCACTCTACCGGACCTTTCCTTGCCAAGCAACGATCGAAAAGTTTTTTCAGCAGATTCCCTTGACTCTTGAACTGAATCTCGAAGTTTACCCTAGTAAATAAGAATTAATGTCATAGATAAAATTATCACCATAGTAAACAAAAACTGAAGGCCTATTTAACAAACCCAAACTTAAACCCACCCAACCACCAAGGGCACCAACACCATAGTCTCACAATTATAGCCAGAGATACAACTCAGGAAGAAAAAATAAGTCAATCTTAGTATAGTCAAAACTTCATTCACAGTAAAACAAAACTAAACCTTGAACAGACCAAAGAACATAAATGCTAGAAGGGGTATTAAGTTCTAATCCATGATGTTAAACTTCTAATTCATGATTTTTTTTATAAGAAAAAAGCTTTATTGAAGGAAAGAAGCAAAAGATATGCTTTCAACCCAAAATAAAAGAGACCAATAATTACAAGATACCAACAGTGCTGGAAAAAAAAACAAATGCAGCAACTAACACACGCACGCCTAGCAGCAGCAAAAAAAACACAACACCAACAAAATACACAGCCAAAAAACACAACCAAAATACACGCCTAGCAGCACCAAAAAACATAGCCAGCACCAACAAACACAAAACCAAATTTAGAAGCACAGAAAAATCAACCCAAGCAACATTGAGAATCCTCCTTAAGACCAAAACAGCAGACCAGGCAGCAGCGTTCTTAGAAAATTTAAGGTTAGCTCAGACTTTTGTTTTAAGTACTATATTTTTTTTTTCTTAATTCATGAACTCTTCTAATGGACTTGAGACTGAAAAGAACAATTCAGATGACTTCCTATACTCTTTCAAAGTCCAATATCTTCCACCAATTGTTTTGACATGTTTATTACCTAAGTAATAAAGCAAATTGCAAGATGTCTCCAGATAATCCATATGATGTTGTTGACAAATGGCTACTCAAGGAGAATCTCCCTCTTTCCTTCCGTGAGCAAATTGTACAGTTCATACTTCAAAATACTGGACAAAAGGATATTGCTTTTGATGCTTCATTTCGTGATCCCTATACCGGCAGTAAGTATAATGTCTGTCTCTGTTCAATAGAAGTTGATGGTGATCAATGAAGTTCATTATTGTTGTAATCCTCATTTTTCACTTGATTGTTTTTCTCTCATTCCCTATTCCAGCCAATGCTTGTTGGGCTCTAGGATCGATTCATAGTGTAAATTAAATTAATGCAACGCACACAGCGGAAATAAATTTGTGCAAGACAAATAATAAAATGACACCAAAAATTTTAACGTGGAAAACTCTCAAAATACCGAGAGTAAAAAAACCACGGGACAACCTCCGAAAAATATTCCACTATATGCCGGATAATTACAATATCCTTTCAACTCTTTTTACATAAGAGATATGAATATAGTGTTTCCCAGTGAGACCCCCTCCTATTCAAATACTATAATTTATTGTATAAATTCAATAAATGATAGTACCAAGGAATAACAAAGATAATACCCTACCCGGTGTTTTATTTCCTCACACCCCAACTCCTGAAGATATTATCTCTCTCTCTCACTTTATAATATTTTTCTTTCTTTCTTTTCTTTCTCTCCTTTTCTTTCTTGTTTATTTTCTTTTTCTCTGATGCTTCCTCCGTATGAGAAGTCACATATTTATAGTGCTTAATTTTTAACTAAAAATTTGTTTTCATCCTTACATACAAGGCATGCCAAGAGAATTTTTAGATTTGCCAACTTCTTTCTTTGAAAGTTTGGTTATTAGTTTTCTAATATTGGCTGGAATATGTCAATTCTCCCCCTCCAGCCAATGGTGAAATTCTTCCATATTCATTTAAGATTCATGCCAATTGAGCTAGCACAAAATTGAAGCTTTTCACGAGCTACAACCTTTGTCATCATGTCGGCGGCATTTTTATCCGTGTGGATCTTCTCCAGGGTGAACTCTTTTTCTTCAATAGCTTGACGAAGTCAATGATATCTAACATCGATGTGCTTCGTACGCGAGTGATACATAGCATTCTTGCTTAGATCCAATGCGCTTTGACTATCGCAATGAATAACGGACTTTTCTTGCTCAAGTCCCAATTGTTGAAGGAATCTCTTTAACCAAAGCATTTCTTTACCTGCTTCTGTCATGGCAATGTATTCAGCTTCAGTGGTCGATAATGCAACACACTTTTGCAATTTTGATTGCCAAGATACAGCTCCCCCTGAAAAAGTGAATACAAATCATGAGGTAGACTTTCTACCATCAAGATCACCTGCCATATCCGCATCAGAATAGCCTTCTAATAGTGCTTCGGATTCTCCAAAGCATAAGGACGCTTTAGAGCTACCTTTCAAATATCTCAAGATCCATTTTACCGCTTCCCAGTGATCTTTACCTGGGTTAGAAAGATACCTGCTAACGACGCCAACCGCATGAGCGATATCTGGTCGAGTACAAACCATGGCATACATCAGACTCCCGACTGTTGAGGAGTATGGTACATTAGCCATGTGTTTCTCTTCTTCTTCGTTGCTAGGGCAACTCTTTTTAGTGAGTTTAAAATGATTGGGCATTGGTGTGCTAACTGGCTTAGCATCATTCATATTGAACCTATCTAGAACCCGTTCCACATATTTTTCTTGTGATAACCAACGCTTTTTAGCTTTTCGATCTCGCAAAATTTGGATGCCTAAAATTTGCTTTGCAGGGCCTAGATTTTTCATATCAAAGGATTTTGATAATTCCTTCTTTAAATCACCAATCATTTTGATAATTCCTTCTTTAAATCACCAAACATTAACTTAATTCATTCACTTCCATACTTTAGTAATTATTCATATTCACTACCTTATGATTTTATACCCTAAACTACCAACCAATCTTAACCAATCACAATGAACGTACCAGAAACCCAAACCTAAATTAAGGTAACACCCACTCCTTACCTTTAGACGCTTTACCCCTTATCCTTTTCGTATACCGATGCTCGAACGTATCGTGATCCATTACTTTCGCTTGCGCTGGTCCTAAAGCTCCTACGTTGTCTAACCATGCCATAAAATTAAATATCAATCAATATAATGCGCTTTACGAAAAAAAGTTTAACTTGAAAGTCGAAAAAAGTTAATTTCGAAAACATTTAATTAAAAGTCATAAATCAAAATCAAATGGAAATTTAAATTTAAAATCATTGCGTTCTCGATAAAATAGTACGTTTCTTTATTAAAAACACCTTAACTTTCAGAACTAGTATAATCTTTCAAAACAAACCAAAATCACGTAACTTTGATAAAAAAAACTCATAGAATCAAATGCTAATGTTATTTGACACTATTAATTCCGAATTAAAAGGAATTGCCCTCGTTTCAAAATAAGTAAAAGTCACATTTCTAACGTTCAGGCAATTACACCTACTTTCAATTCGAAATTAAAGTTCAAGCCTTTAACCCAAATTAACGTATGTCGAGTATATATCGAATTCCTATTTAATTGGTTTATTGTTAGTTCAGGGACAATCCAGCCCGACTAACCTACAACTCAATTACTTAGGAACACAACGCATTTAACAAAAATTACTTTTAAAACTAATCGTTCGACATAACCATTAACCCGGTAATACAACAAGTGAAAGTAACTAACGGAGTTATTATCAACAACGATATTTAATCTTAATACGAAATCGTCATACCATCAAATTTCCAAAACAATAATAAGGTTCCAAAGCACTAACTTTCCAAAATAATTTAACACTAAATAATTATTACCAATATCATTAAGATTATTATCATTATTATTTTTAAAATACAACATAAAGCAGTTAAAAGGGTATTAGGAATTTACCCTCAAGATCGGATTTTGAAGCAACCGCGAGGAGATCGGTTCGGCTTGCGGTCAACCCAGATTTGGTTCATTTCAACCAGTTTGAACCATCAACAACACAGCAGCAACCAGCGGAGGCGGCTTCGTGGCCCAACAGCAGCGGTGACACGAACCGGTGAGAGGAACGAGGTGGTGGCGGTGGCGGTGGCGCGACTGGGGAAGAAGAAACGCGATGGCGACGGCGACTCTGTTGGGTGGCGATTGACACCGAAGGAGAGAACGAGAAAGAGAGAGACCACAACGGAGAGAGAAAAACGCGACAGAGGAGAGCATAGAGAGAGATAGAGAGTCGCGAGCCATGAGAAGGAAAAGAGAGAGGGACGGATAGATGGAGGAAGAGGCGGCGCCGGTGACAGGAAAGAGAGAGAGCAAAACAATGAGAGGGAGGGAGAGACCGTGGGGGGTGGCGGCTCCAGAGGAAGAAGGGAAACAAACTAGGGTTTCATGCCCTTAGTTTACCATTATACCCCCTACCTTTGTAATTTGATTTAATTTTAAACAAAAACAACATCATTCTTATCACTACTATTATTTAAAGGGAAGCCAATACTAAAAATAAATTGTCATGCCATCACATATAGGGTAAATCATAAGGTTAATAATTTGATATTACTCACAAAATAATTAAAAATTGGTATATCTAAATCAAAGTAAAGTATAGGAAATATATTTTTAAAAGAGGGTGACTACTTTAAATGATTTTACTTTAAAATATACGAATAAAAATGTATTCCTAAATAATATAACGTACTTTATGAAAATACCCAACGCTTTAATTATTAATTAAAAGAATTAATTACTAAATTCGATAAAACTCAAAATTTATAATACTACGGAAAAATAAGGATGTTACAATCCTTCCCCCCAAAAAGAAATTTCGTCCTCGAAATTTGATTAGCGTAAATCATAAAGTTAGGATTTAAGAATCTTTATTCATCATTTCAATTAAATTAGACAAACACAAACAAAAACAAACACTACATATAGCACAAGGGTATTCAAAAATCATTTAACAGGAGAAATAAAACCTTAGTGGTAATAAAAATGTAACTGTAGCAAAAAGAATTTCAATGACTGGTTAAGAAAAAGGTTCTCAAATTCAATCATTGAGGAAACCATTTTTCATGACAATGTCAAATAAAGAAATCAACACTTGGTGGACAAAATGGCAACTACCGTTAAGTCGGTTTCAAGCAAAATCATTTAAGTTCTCAAAACTGAAAAAGAATTTTAACATTTAGCAGGTGATAGCTATTGGGAGGTTATGTTGACTCTTTGTCCTAAATTCTAGAACGATTTCAAATCTCAAAGAGGCAACATAAAATTTAATGCAAAGGAGGAGGTTTAAAAACCCAACTGATCTAAACAAAATCAGCATTATGCATATGATTTGAGTTCGTGTAACATGTTCAGCATCTAAAATAATAAAATATCTGAAAATATTGCTAAGAACTAGTTTTGTAAGAAAGACATAATTCAGTTACACCTTCGAATATGGTATTGATTTTGTAAGAACTTGAAACAAGAAGAGTGACACATCTCTTTTCTACAAGAAATATAACGTGTAATAAAATCTATGCAGAAATTTAGATTCCAAAAGTAGGAATTAATAATCATGACTCAACCAATAGGGTGCCATTAACTTAAATGAACGTCAATTTAAATTACAAGGAGAAAAATTAAAGTCTGAAAAGAATTAAAAATTCGTTAGGCTAGTGTTCAAAAACTTTTCCCTGACCTGTTAGTTTTTGGGAAGCTTCTTGGAATAAGCTAAGTAACAAAATAGGTTGACATTGGCCAATACTAATATAAAAGACTTATGAATAATGTGTTAGGAAAGAAAAACTGCTTGTGGAAACTTATTTAACAATTTTCGTTCAAAAGGACATAACCAATGGCTAAAAATCCAAGATTCATCAGTTTTCAAATACATGTGCATGCAGTCATGTGAAATCAGGAGACAAATTTATTTAAATTAAAAAGTCAACAAATCTAGCTTGCATTTTACATAAATTCTAAAACAAAAATCCATAAACTTAAGATCATAGAGACTAAATCAAAAAGGAAATCCAAAAGCAAGAGGAACTAACTATACAACAGTGTAAGAGATAAGTCATTGACAAATAGAGCTAATTATCATCTCAACAAACGTATTCTTTCAAGTGGATTGGAGGTAGGATAGTAGATTAGAGGACGTAAGAGCAACAAATCTTCAAAGTCCATAATCGAATAAAATTGTATTCAATGAAATCAAATATATGATACTTCATCAAAGCAAAAACATAAACAGATGTTTTAGAAAAAGAAAAATATATGTATTAATTAGACTTTTGTAAACCATATATTGTGCTTTATATAAAAAAAATCTTTAAGACAGCAACATGAACTATTCAATGAGACCCTCCTCTAAATAATAGATCACTTATGAAGATTCGAAAAAAAAAACTTGTTCGGCTAAAAATAAAAATTATTCAAGCATTTAAGAGGAAATTCATCTAAAGTAAAAATTCAGTGATCAAAGCTGACGAAATATTTGAAATGACTTTTGGTTATTTCCGCTGCGCACTCTGATTCGAGGGTACTTAGGATTCTATAGAATTTAATTAGAACAGACTATTTTCCCTAGGTTTTCAGACTTCACTCAACTTTAGGGATATTCTGGAACTCGGGGACTTATGATTTCACCTTCCAACAAATGTAGTCCTCAAGATGGTCAGTCTCGATTATACATTACCTTGGAGGTAAGATCACTCCGTCCTACCTAAGTTTCAGACATGAATTTCGAAAACATATATTGTTGCATTGTCACATTTAAAAATTGGCGTACTTCCTTCGAAACCAAGGATCGTTCCTTTCCGTTGGGGTAGCAATTCCATGCTCTGGCCCGTTGGGGTTCTTTCACTTTCCTTAATCTCGGATTTCATCCATTTTCTAAATGCAACAACGTCCATTTTCCAAGAAATCAGGTTCATTTGGGCAAAAACTCGAGACACATAAACCAGAATTGATTTAAGATTCAATCAATCACTATCTGCATCATTGCAAAACTCTAATATAAGGCTAGCAACCTGTTACTCTATTTATCTAACTTAGATACTAAGCTATCTATCAGTTACTCGCTTGGTGAGTAACGCAACAGGAGTTGTGAGTCCACATTCCAAGGTCGAGGAGAAACTGCTCTGATACCATAAATGTAACACCTACACTTTTCTACCCTTAACTACCCATTATTAAAATAGTGAAGTTAAAATTTCCTTTTTAATTATTAAAAATCTCCCGTCAAACGGACGGAGTTTCCTTTGTTTTTCTGACTTTCCCAAAAATAATATTTTTCTGCAACCTGATAAACACATTCATTTTTAATAACCAGAAGCCAACAGGGCTAACAACAACACACATATATAAATCAGTGCTACATCGCACACCACATAGCATCAGAACTAAAATAAATTAATTACATCCAAATAGTCTATAATTCCCTCTAACTAACTTTCCAGTGGAGTGTGCACCTGCTCGGCCAGAAATCGTGTAAGCTCAAACTTTGTACTTGGAAAAATGGTAAGGAGGTGAACATTACACAAAAATAGAAATAGCAGTTTCTGATATGACATAATAATTGACTAAGTCAAACACAATTAAACCAAGTAGTTCACATAAACACTTAATCATTCCAGTCAAGTCCACATGCACTTCAAAACCATATTATCAGCTTTTTCGTCTTATTCACTTTAACACTTGCTTACTTATTCACTTTAACACTTGCTTACGCTCATAATTGATTACCCCTCTTACTTCCCATCTTTTCATTCCTTTTCTCTCATTCTCAAATTTTATTGTATCTTTTCAACTTTTGATCCATTGCAGTCTTACATAAGTTTTAAATCTCTTTTGGGTATTTTATTCAAAACCATCAAGTCTTTTAAATAAGGCAAAACCACTAGATTGGTCCTGTAAGTTATTTTTTGGTTGCGATTTCGTCCCTTAACTTTTTTCGTTTCAAATAAGTCCTGAAGTTGTTGCCGTGTAACAAATAAGTCATTTCCGTTAGTTTTTTCTATTAAGTGACACGTGTCACTCAACTAATGGTGCCACGTATTAAAAAAATGATTTAATGATATTTTTTTTAATTTTCTTATGGTGACACGTGTCTCTTAATGAAAAAAATTAACGGAAAGGACTTATTTGTTACACTTCAATAACTTCAGGACTTATTTGAAACGAAAAAAAGTTAAGGGACGAAATCGCAACTAAAAAATAACTTAAGGGACCAATCTAGTAGTTTTGCCTTTAAATAATAAATAACTAGTCCTCTTCGTGTTCTAGCCGATTCGCGCACCCGCAGTCGGCCTCGATTCGCGCACCCGCAGTCGGTCGCAGGAGGATTAGTTACTATACCCTTCGCGTTCTAGCCGATTCGTGCACCCGCAGTCAGCCCCGATTCGCGCACCCGCAGTCGGTCGCAAGGGTTTATGGTGAAATCCTTTGACGCGGACTATCCGATTCGCGCACCCGCAATCAGACCCGATTCGCGCACCCGCAGTCGGTCGCAAGGGATTATCACCAAGTATTTCTCACGGATTATCCGATTCGCGCACCCGCAGTCGGATTCCGTGCATCATTATCTTTTATATTTGGTTGCGGATTATCCGATTCGCGCACCCGCAGTCGGATTCCGCACACTTTAGTGTATCTTTACTCTTTGTCGTGGATTATCCGATTCGCGCACCCGCAGTCGGATTCCACACATTATTATTTCTTATTCTTTATTAGATACTTCTCTCAATCTTGTAATTTGTACAATTATCTTTTTATTTTCTCCTCAATTGTTTATCATTTACTTTCACATTTTTCTGAGTCCCCAATCAATTTATTATTATTAACAATCATTCCATCACTTAGGAAATATCAGCACATATAGCACATAATAACGCATAACATCATTATTAATAAATTCACGTTCCAAGTTATTTCCTATTTACTTAACAATTATCCATTAATTATATCTACATTTTCCAAACATTTTCAACAACAACAACATAAGCACATATTCACAAATATACACAAATTCACAAGTAAGCACATATTCATCACATCAACATTAACTTAATTCATTCACTTCCATACTTTAGTAATTATTCATATTCACTACCTTATGATTTTATACCCTAAACTACCAACCAATCTTAACCAATCACTATGAACGTACCAGAAATCCAAACCAAAATTAAGGTAACACCCACTCCTTACCTTTAGACGTTTTACCCCTTATCCTTTTCGTATACCGATGCTCGAACGTATCGTGATCCATTTACTTTCGCTTGTGCTGGTCCTAAAGCTCCTACGTCGTCTAACCATGCCATAAAATTAAATATCAATCAATATAATGCGCTTTACGAAAAAAATAACTTTAACTTGAAAATCGAAAAAAGTTAATTTCGAAAACATTTAATTAAAAGTCATAAATCAAAGTCAAATGGAAATTTAAATTTAAAATCATTGCGTTCTCAATAAAATAGTACGTTTCTTTATTAAAAACACCTTAACTTTCAGAACTAGTATAATCTTTCAAAACAAACCAAAATCACGTAACTTTGATAAAAAAAACTCATAAAATCAAATGCTAATGTTACTTGACACTATTAATTCCAAATTAAAAGGAATTGCCCTCGTTTCAAAATAAGTAAAAGTCACATTTCTAACGTTCAGGCAATTACACCTCCTTTCAATTCGAAATTAAAGTTCAAGCCTTTAACCCGAATTAACGTATGTCGGGTATATATCGGATTCCTATTTAATTGGTTTATTGTTAGTTCAGGGACAATCCAGCCCGACTAACCTACAACTCAATTACTTAGGAACCCAACGCATTTAACAAAAATTACTTTTAAAACTAATCGTTCGACATAACCATTAACCCGGTAATACAACAAGTGAAAGCAACTAACTGAGTTATTATCAACAACGATATTTAATCTAAATCGTCATACCATCAAATTTCCAAAACAATAATAAGGTTCCAAAGTACTAACTTTCCAAAACAATTTAACACTAAATAATTATTACCTATATCATTAAGATTATTATCATTATTATTTTTAAAATACAACATAAAGCAGTTAAAAGGGTATTAGGAATTTACCCTCAAGATCGGATTTTGAAGCAACCGCGAGGAGATCGGTTCGGCTTGCGGTCAACCCAGATTTGGTTCATTTCAACCAGTTTGAACCATCAACAACACAGCAGCAACCAGCGGAGGCGGCTTCGTGGCCCAACAGCAGCGGCGACACGAACCGGTGAGAGGAACGAGGTGGTGGCGGTGGCGCGATTGGGGAAGAAGAAACGCGACGGCGACGGCGGCTCTGCTGGGTGGCGATCGACACCGAAGGAGAGAACGAGAAAGAGAGAGACCATAACGGAGAGAGAGAGAAACACGACAGAGGAGAGCATAGAGAGAGAGAGAGTGCGAGCCATGAGAAGGAAAAGAGAGAGGGACGGATAGACGGAGGAGGAGGCGGCGCCAGTGACAGGAAAGAGAGAGAGAAAAACAATGAGAGGGAGGGAGAGACAGTGGGGGGTGGCGGCTCCAGAGGAAGAAGGGAAACAAATTAGGGTTTCATGCCCTTAGTTTACCATTATACCCCCTACCTATGTAATTTGATTTAATTTTAAACAAAAACAACATCATTCTTATCACTACTATTATTTAAAGGGAAGCCAATACTAAAAATAAATTGTCATGCCATCACATATAGGGTAAATCATAAGGTTAGTAATTTGATATTACTCACAAAATAATTAAATATTGGTATATCTAAATCAAAGTAAAGTATAGGAAATATATTTTTAAAAGAGGGTGACTACTTTAAATGAATTTACTTTAAAATATACGAATAAAAATGTACTTTCCTAAATAATATAACGTACTTTATGAAAATACCCAACGCTTTAATTATTAATTAAAAAAATTAATTACTAAATTCGATAAAACTCAATTTATAATACTGCGGAAAAATCAGGATGTTACAATTTTTAAAAAATGCTATGTCCTTTAATTTATGTTGAACTTGAATATAAATGTAAATGTTCAAATAACGTTATGGTAAATTACCAATTGAAAGTTTCAAATTTCTGAAAATGTTTGAATACTCTAATGTATGCAGGTAACTTAGGAAAACAAATTTGATTTTGTAGAGTACCGTTCTCGTAACAAGCTGAGAGGCCCCTTAAAAAAAAATAAATAAATAAAAACAAGCTGAGAGGCATTACCGCATTACCGATATAAAATATCACAAATTAAATGCAACATGCCGTTCACAATAAAGACTGATCTACACGTAACAGAAAAGTCATAGAGCAAAGTAACCCGAAGTGGGAAAAATGGATTTAATTTAGGGGAGAAAGAAGGGGGCGGCTCCGATGCATGTTAATAGATAACACGCATCGGTGCATGTGAAAATTTTATTTTTGATTTTTATTTTTTTAATATAGATTTATTTAGAATATTTTTTCACACAAGTTCATACACAGATTTATCAGAATATGTAAATTTTGAATACAGTTTTATTCAGTACAGTTTTTTAAGAACACAGAGTAAAAAAAAAATAAATCCAAATTATTAAAATCAATTCATATCGGTAAAAAAGAAAACGCATAGAATATTTTTTAATTAATTAAATTTTAAAAAATAAATAAACAAAACCCAAAAAAAAAAGGCATGAGCCTCTGCCCAGAAAGAAAGTGGACAATCATTGGGTTCGTAAAATGGTAACTCACTTGATCCCTTAATCAATTGTTCTCGGATTCGAGTCTTAGGTATGGAATAATCCCTACTGGGAGATCCTTACCGCTCAGTTGGATCGAACCGGGTGAATCGAATTCTGGGTAAATCAGATCCGAGTACCGGTTGGTGTATAAAAAAAAGAATGGACAATCAAAGTACTAGTGCTTAACCAACCATAAAAGCCAGCTCAATGGGTCAACAACATAGAGAAACATGGCTGAACTACCATATTAATGCTGCCAACTTAGAATATGCAGAACGCGAATTAGTGAATAACTTCAGGTACTCTTATTTATTGATAATTCTGCTACCAAGTGGTGACAGATAAACTCAGTACAATCCGTATAGAATTAGAAGAAGGAAGTACAAGGGAGGGAAAAAAAAAATGGAAAGACAGAGAAGCCACTCTCCAGAGTCCAGAATATCAGAAACCGCCTCTCCCATTCCTCCCATGCTGTTATATATTTTTCCTTGTTCGTTTTTTTTTTTTTTTTTTGGTTTACATAGGAGGTCTGGGACTAGAACCCATGACGTGGGCAGTGGGCAGAGGGAAATCCTAATTGTCTCTGCAGCCACCAACTAGGCTGTCTTACGCGGACTTTTCCTTATTCGTTTTTCTCACACAATCATCCTCCCACTTGCGGTTAGGCACCTCTTTCTATGAGCTCCTTTTGGCACCCTGAGTCTTGACCACTTGGATTGCATGCCCCTTGTTCATCCCCCTTAACTAATTTTATGACCCTTCCCTCGCTATCATAATCCACTACATTTCAATAATTCTCAGCTAATGTCACAACAATTAAGCTTTAGCGAGTGTTTGCATGGGGCAAGTAAAATAACTAACCTTCATACGTTGTCTTCAAAAACGAAGTCAGGAATAATGTAGGTGCGAGCACTCCTTTTGTGGTATCAACCACTCTAAAAATTATTTCAAGCATTTCTACCTATAATAAAAGATCAAACATAATTTCTTGGATTAAAACCCAGAAGAGCTCAAAATTTCAAGAGAATAACAACAACAACAACAACAACAACTAAGCCTTTGTCCCACTAGATGGGATCAGCTACATGAATCAAACGACGCCATAAAGGCCTATCATAAATCATGTCTTTTGATAAGGCATTGATTGTTATATCCTTCTCAATTGTTTCGCCTATAGTTTTTCTAGGTCTTCCTCTTCCTCTAGCCCTTGTAGTACCCTCCATTTGGTCTACCCTCCTAACCGGGGCTTACACCGCTCTCCTCCACACATGCCCAAACCACCTAAGACGAGATTCAACCATTTTTTCAACAATAGGAGCAACCCCAACTTTTTCTCGAATATACTCATTTCTAATCCGATCTTGTCTGGTATGCCCACTCATCCACCACAACATCCTCATCTCTGCAACATGAAGTTTATTCTCTTGTGTGTCCTTTGCCGCCCAACACTCTGTCCCATATAACATCGCCGGTCTTACAGCAGTGCGGTAGAACCTTCCTTTAAGTTTAAGTGGTACCTTCTTATCACATAACACGCCCGAGGCACTCCTCCATTTCATCCACCCTGCTTGAATCCTATGATTTACATCCCTTTCTATTTCTGCATCCTGCTGTAAGATAGAACCAAGATACTTAAACTTCGGGACTTGTGCTAAGACATGCTCTCCAACCTTCACCTCCCGAGTAAGGCCCACGTGCCTCTTGCTAAAATTACACTCCATATACTCTGTCTTGCTTCGACTTATCCGGAATCCATACCCTTCTAAAGCTTGTCTCCACATTTCAATATTCCCATTTATTTCCTCTCTAGTATCCCCAATAAGCACAATATCATCCGCAAAGAGCATGCATTTGGGCACTGGTTCTTGGACATGTTCCGTAAGCACATCCAAGACCAATGTAAAGAGGTAGGGGCTCAAACTTGACCCTTGGTGTAGACCTATCGAGATGGGAAAATCCTCTGAAATCCCACTTTGTGTCCTCACGCTCGTCTTGACCCCGTTATACATATCCTTAATGGCTCTAATATAGGCAACACGCACCCATTTCTTCTCGAGAGCCCTCCAAAGTACCTCTCTAGGCACTCTATCATAAGTTTTCTCCAGATCAATAAAAACCATATGCAGATCCTTTTGTTGCATCCGGTATTCCTCCATCAACCGGCGTAGTAAGTATATTGCCTCCATAGTTGATCTCCCCGGCATGAAGCCAAATTGATTCTCAGTAACATGAGTTTCCTGTCTCAATCTTCGCTCTATCACCCTTTCCCAAAGTTTCATGGTATGACTCATAAGCTTAATCCCTCTATAATTCGCACAATCCTGTATGTCACCTTTGTTCTTGTAGATAGGGATTAAAGTGCTCCTCCTCCACTCGTCCGGCATCTTCTTGGATCTTAAGATCTCATTAAACAACTTGGTGAGCCAACTGATGCCCCTCTCTCCCAAGGTTTTCCATACCTCAATGGGGATACTATCCGGACCAACCGCTTTACCATTATCCATCCTTCTCAATGCCTCTTTTACCTCAGTCTCCTTAATTCTACGGTAAAAGGTATGATTTTGGTCCCCTTCTCTAGTGACTATCTGATCATGATGTGAACTTTCATGACCTTAATTGAAAAGGTTGTGAAAGTAACTCTTCCATCTTTCTTTTACATCCAAATCTGCGACCAAGACTTTGCCATCTCCATCCTTAATGCACCTCACTTGATCTAGGTCTCTCGTCCTTCTTTCCCTAAGTTTAGCAATCCTATAAATACTTCTTTCCCCTTCCTTAGTGCCTAGAGATTGGTATAGCCCATCAAACGCTCTACCTCTTGCTTCGCTCACCGCTTTCTTGGTCTCTTGCCTAGCTGCTTTATATTTATCCCAACTCTCTGCATTTCTATTCAAGGACCAAGTTTTGAAGCATTCCTTTTTCTCCTTTACCTTATCTTGCACCCTTGCATCCCACCACCATGATTCCTTGCCCTTTGGTCCATAACCTCTTGATTCACCGAATGTCTCCTTTGCGATCTTCCTAATCCTTTTGGCCATAACCTCCCACATTTCATTTGCGCTTCCTTCTCCATTCCAACGTCCTTCCTCTAAGACCCTTTGTTGGAATCGTTTTTCCCCCTTCAATTTCCACCACCTGATTCTTGGAACCTTTTCTTGTATTTTTCTTTCCATCCTTCTCTTAACCCTTACATCCATAACCAAGACTCGGTGTTGGGTAGTCAAGCTCTCTCCAGGTATAACTTTGCAATCCATGCAAAGCTTTCTGTCTGGTTTCCTCATAAGGTAGAAATCAATTTGAGAGCGCGTTGACCCACTCCTATATGTGATAAGGTGTTCCTCCCGCTTTTTAAAACAAGTATTGGCTATTGTTAGATCGAAAGCTGAGGAGAAATCGAGAATGGTTTTACCTTCCCCATTTGCTATCCCTATGTCATGGCCTCCATGGAGTCCTTCAAATCCACAAGGGTCACTTCCCACATGGCCATTGAGATCTCCCCCTAAGAAGATCTTTTCTCCCATAGGTATTCCTTGGATTACCTCTTCCAGCTCCTCCTAAAATTGCACCTTAAGATGATCTTCCAACCCTGTCTGAGGTGCATAAGCACTAATCACGTTGAAAGTATCTCTTCCAGCTACCAACTTAAGAGCTATGATCCTATCCCCAACTCGCTTCACCTCCACCACATCCTTCTTCCACACCTTATCCACTATGATGCCCACCCCATTTCTCGCTCTAATCTTACCGGTGTACCAAAGCTTGAAACCCGAAGAGTCTAATTCCTTTGCTTTTTCCCCAACCCACTTGATTTCTTGTAGGCACATAAAATTGATCTTTCTCCTAATCATGGTGTCCACTACTTCCATTGATTTACCGGTAAGCGTGCCTATATTCCATGTTCCAAACCGAATCCTAATGTCGTGAACTAACTTCTTTACCCGCACCCGTTCACCAAAATGCGGGAACCCTTGCTTATTTTTCACTGCATCCAGGCGGCAATGCAGAGACCCTTGCTCATTTGACAATGTACTCGAGCCATACATCGCGTTGCTTCCGGGCAACGACCTAGCATTAACCTTATAACATCGTTGATCCATATCATAGATTCGACAAAATTTTACGTTGGTTGTCGAGGCCTAACACAACCTTCACCTTTTATCCGGGTTTAGGACCGGCTATGCAGCATACATCGCATAGGCAGGATTCCACCTATGCAGCATACACCACATAGGCAGGTTTTAAAATTTCAAGAGAATAGCATGTACAAAATTGTTACAGATAACAATTAACAACTACGAAGAGAGTGAAAGAGTAGACAGTAGATATCTAAAACGGAGCCAAGAAATACCTAATTGCAAGGGTCAAACTCCTAAATTCAGCAATCCCATAAGTATTCGTGAGAATCCAATCAAATTGAGTTCCAATTTAGAACCAAATATGTGATGAAACATGTGCAACGTAACCAGACAAAATTATGAGAAACCCTTCGGGTGATCAAGCAAAGTTTTATATTTTGAAACCTCAATCCTAAACGAATGCACGCAAGCTCAAATTTTAATAACAAAGCAGATCAAAACCAAAAGAAAAACAACAATCAATTTTTGAGAATGGGATTTCACAATACCTGGGATGCGAATGCAAATTGTCATCCATGAATACTTGTTGGCACAATACTACAATAGTGCTCCCCATTCTTCTTTTATCTTCCTACTGCAGATTAAGCACCTTTGCTCTCACTGGGCTTTTCAACTGAAAGTAAGAATAGTCACTTAGCTAGCATTATCATATTTTCCTCAGGTAAGCATATGGCATATCCCAAACTCTTTTACCTCAACAGTTGACCGATGCTTGCAGATTTCAAAAGTGAATTTGTGGGCAGATAGAGATGATGCTTGCAGCTGCAGTCTGCAGAATCCAAGTAATATTTGGACAATATGTGATCTTGGACAGTAAATATCTATTGACCATTCCAAATGAAATAGTATCTTTGATCATCATGGACAGGAAGAAAGTGCATGCCATCATCAGTTTCAAATATGAATGTGTGCAGCTAGTAAACTGGCTACATGCATGCAGGTTTTAAATCAACTTTATAATCCAAAGCTTCCAAGTCACAAAACCCGTGAATTATGCTTCTTTGTGAATTCCAATCCGTCCTTGATTTTCACTTAAGTTCTTCTCTCAATCTTCTTTGAATATCCATCACAATTCTTTTAACGAGTGTGGATTCAGGTCTGGCACATGTTAAAGAAACAACAAAGGAGTCAATAAGAACGTACATCACCGAATAAACCCAGGATATTGATTTCGTAAAATCATGATCTTGTTTTCCAATAAAGATGGCAACAGCTGAAGTGCTAGACTAATATATTCAATGAATATGGTAGTCCAGCTAGCAAATTAATTAGTTACCTGATTGTGTTTGAATCCCAGCCGGAGAGTGCAGCAGCTTCGGTTAGAGCAGCCTTCCACCCCTTCACTTTGACCTCGTATCGTTTCTTATGATTTACAAACGCAACTGCGTAACTCCCTGTCTGATACCTGACAGTAGATGGAGCCACTTTATAGAATATTGGTATGACATCCCTTCCATATCTCTCCTTGCATTCCAGTATCTTCAAGAGTTCATCCAAACACCACCTGGATGAAGCATAGTGTTCAGAGAAAATTATAACATAAATGATAGATTCTTCTATTGCTTTTAGAAGTGCGGATGAAATGTTTTCGCCAGCACCAAGCATGTCATCGGTATATGTATTAATATTAGTCCTGCGTAATTCTTCCCAAAGATGACTTTTGAAGTTGTCGCGAGTGTCTTCCCCTCTGAAACTAATGAACACATCATACTTCTTTGGAGGAGGAGCAGAATTGTCTGACATTGGAATCAAATTTGTATCGAATGATCCGTGATTGCTAGGCTCCTGAGGTTGAGAGTAGTCCTGATCCTGACAGTCAAAAAACAAGTCCTGGGGGACTCGGAACACACTGTGAGCCAACGTGACGGCCCATCCAACCAAAAGTACCGGCCTCAGGTGATCTCCAACGCTGACGACAAAGGCCAAACTGATGACAAAAGCGAAGAAGGCTTCCTGGTTAGGGAAGGTGCAACAACCAGAGAAGACAATGGGCTGATTTGTTGATGGGTAAATGGCGCAGAGAGAGGTAAAAACAACAGGGATGAGCAAGACAGAGCCAGGGTCTGTGATGATGAAAGAGAGAAATGAGATGATGAGATAAATGGCTGTGTAATTATTATAGAAAAAGATCTGGTTGTTGTGAATGCGGGAGTATGCTTCAGAGAGTGTATGGGGGCAGGAGAGGGAATTGCGGTCAATGAATTCTGTCCAGTTTTGGCGGTAGGAGCTTGGGATTATACTACGGAGAATGGACACAACATCGTCATCGTCATCGTCATGATCATGATCATGATCATGCTTTGTTGGAATCAAATTTGGGTCTTGATGACAATCGTAAAACAAATCGTCAGGGACTCGAAACATAGCATGAAAGCAGGCGAAGGCAAACCCAACTATGAATCCAGGGATGAGGATGGATGGAAGAAGGATGAGGAAGGCTAATAAGAAGTCAAAGGCAAAGATGGTTTCAACGTTGTAGGTGGCTCCGAAGATGGCAATGGGACGAGTGGGGGAAGCAAGGAAGAAGAAGATGAAACACAAAACGTAGAGGAGGGATTCCAAAGGGTGAAAGAAGAGACGGGAAACTAAGATGAGCACGACGAGGAAGGCGTAATTGGCCCGGAAGTAGGACAAGTTAGTGCGGACGCGGGAGTATGCTTCGGAGTGGGTGCGGGGAGGGCCGCAGAGAGAGTGGAGGTCAAAGAATTCTGACCAGGGGCGGCGCGTGGAATCCAAAGAGCGGAAGGAGGACGAGAGACGGAAGACGAAGGAAGGGAAAGATGGAGTTGGGATGGGTGGGTGTGATTGGGAACTGTTGTTTTCGGATTGAGAAGACATCATGAAGATGCATCAATTACGGTGGAACGGATTGGAGCGTGATCCCCGTCTCTTTCGAAGGCTAAAGAGACGCGGAAAGAAACAAAGGAACTGAAATGAAGAAATTCGTTGACACATCAACAGAAAGAGAAGAAAGCAACATCATTCTAAGCATCTTGGATAAATTTACTATCTACTGCCTCCGCAGTTTGCTACTTGCTCTGTGCCATATTACATGAACCAAGAAGGTAATTAGATTTCTTGAAATTTTAAAATAATATTTCAACATTATAATCTTACCTTCTTAACTTGTATTGGAAATTTCATATTGTATCACTTCACATTAATGGACAAAGGGCAAATAAGATTAAATTTTTTGTTTTATTTTTATTAAATGTTTTGGTTATTTATGTTTTTTTCTTTCAACAATAAATATGAATTTTACAAGAAATATTATAAATGTAAAATTATAATATTACTAGTTCTTACCCCGTGCAATGCACGAGTTGTTGATATTTTAATTTTTTTATATTAAATATTTTAAATTAAAGATTATTATTATTTTTAAATATGATCATAGAAGCCTCATCTCTTTGTATTTATCTTTTTGAGGATAATGATTTTTTTTTATAACAAAATGATATTGAGGATAATGATTTCACACAACATTAATTATAAGCAAATATATCAATCTTTTTTAGATATATATAAACTTTTATTAGATGTTTGGGTTTATGATGGACTTTTTACTATGATCATAGAAGCTTCATCTCTTTGGGTTTATCTTTTTGAGGATAATGATTAATTTTTTTTAACAAAATGATACTGAGGATAATAATTTCACAAAAAAATAATTATAAGCAAATATATCAATCTTTTTTAGATATATATAAACTTTTATTAGATGTTTGGATTTATGATAGACTCTTTACTATGATCATATAAGCCTCATTTATTTGGGTTTATCTTTTTGATGATAATGATTTATAAGCAAAATTAATTAAACAAAATTAATTATAAGCAAATATATCAATCTTTTTTAATTAAAATTGTTGGTAAAGAATTAATTTAAATCTGAAAAAAAATTATTATTGTTTTTTTAGTTTGATATTTATGCTGTACAACATGTCTGAGTGCATTTTTCAATATGTTATCCCAAATTTTTTCACTTCTAACAAACTATTCAAAGGGTTCAAAACATAAAATTATGGGCGTCGATAGAAATTGTTATTTTCATTAAATATTTTTCTTTTTTTTTTATAATCTGAAGAATAGAATGTATGTATGGATGCAGCAAAATCTAACTATCTCTTTGTGTGTCTCATTCATGTTTCATTATTTATTTATCTTTACACGCATTTAAAAAAAAAACACATCCAAAGAATAAAAAACAATCACAAGTTGACACCTTGATTATCAATATAATATAATAAATAATTGAAGAATTAATTATTGGTTATGTGGTGACCAAATAATTTGTAAAAATTAAATAACAAAGGGAATGGTAATCATTTGTGGACAACTGATATATTGATGTGTGAGTTTTACTTGACACTTAAAGTAACACTCCATTGCCACGTCAGTATTTACATTTAACAAATCTAGACTAATGATAAAGACCTAAATTAAATGGCCGACCCCAATCATCATTCTTCATGCAGCAATGAAGCATATGAAGCTTGTTGTTCTTCCCATGCTGTTGTTGGGAATTCATTGCTATAGATGAAGCTTCTGCTAATGCAAAATCACCAATTACGATGAATGCATGTAGTGGGATTGCAACTTATTATATGGTGACACATTGAAAGAGGTGGTGGTTCATGAACAATAAAAAAAGATAGGAGAATGATGAAGAATGTGGCTTTCATAACTTGAGAAATCATCATATTTATAGTTTGAAATATGTGATAACTAAAAAGATATTTGAGTTTATCATGAACTGAAGCATCATCTCTTTGGGTTTATCAATCTTTTTAAGAATTATTATTTTTTTAACAAAATGTAGATAATGATTCCACATATTCCACATATGGATAATCTATTTAATTTTAAATATTAATTTTGGACAAATAATTTATTTAATTTTAAATTATAATTTTGATTAAAGACGATGTTATCTATCTACAAATGTTCTGGTGCGAGTATTTCTTAAGCGAACAAACGTGGTGACTCAAAAAGGGATGCTTTTATATAAGTACTAGCTTTTACCCTGTGCAATGCACGGGTTGTTGATATTAAAATTTTTTATATTAAATATTATAAATTAAAAATTATTATTATTTTCATTATAAAGTAAAGATTATTATTAAACAATAACAAAAATAATTATAAAAAAGGATGATTCGATATACTTTATTATTATAAATAAAAAATTATTATTATTTTGATTTTTTTATTTCATTGGTATTATGAGAATAATTAATCATAATATCCCTTATTTCATTGGACATGAATTCATTGGAAGATAATGACGGTTCGTTTTTTAATATTATATTTATTTATGTATAGATCAATATTAAATGAATATATTCCTTATTTAGTTGATCGATAATTAGCATGTTTTATTAATTATAGTGAAATCAAAATTAAACTTTTTTATTTTTATCCTGTGCAATGCATGGATTATTAATATTTAAATATTTTAAAGTAAAGATTATTATTAAACAACAATAAAAAATGAGCTTGTTGAAAAATCTTGTACTTCCTTATATAAAAATAATAAAAAAATTTATCTGAGATTTTCCTTATTTATTGAATGGATAAATTAACATTTTTTACATGATTATTAACATTATTATGATGAATCAAAAGTAAATCAGAATTAGATCTTCCTTATTTATTTAATAGATAAATTAATATTTTTATATGATTATCAACTTTATTATGATAATTAAAAACAAATCAGAATTAAATATTTTGATCTTTTTCGTTTAATGGTATTATGAGAAAATTTAAGGATAAATTGTAATATCCACTATTTCATAGAACACGACGATATTGAAATTGTTATTTTTGACTATCTTGGTTAACACATTGCATTTTATTATGAATATAATGTTGACTCTTTTTTTTATATATTTAAAATAATATTATATTTGTCTATGTATATATGAGTATTAAATTAATGTATTCCTTATTTAGTTTATCGATGAATTAACACATTTTATCATGATATTATGATTAATTATTAGAGTGAAATGAAAATTAAACTTTTTTATATTTTTTTTGTTTGATGGTATTATGAGTAGATTTAAAGATAAATCAAAATATTTTCTATTGCATAAGACATGATAATTTAGCATATTTTAAATATAATTATCACATCTAATATAAAAAATTATATATAATTAAACCAAAATTATACATTCTGATTTTTTTATTGGATAATATTATAAGAAATTTCTTATATTTATTTGATGGATAAATCAATATTTTTTTACCATTATTATTTTTTTAATATAATTATCACATTTATTATTATTATTATTCATATTTAAATATTTTGATCTTTTTCATCATTTATCTTATCTCATGACAAAAACGGAAAAAAAATCATAAATAAATCGAAAAACATTGTTTCTTCAAACAGGCAAAAGACTCACCAAAATTATTTCTCACCGGAATACGATCAGAGTATTTTTTTTCCTAATCCTAGGAGCCTTTCCCCTTCTCTTCTTTGAAAAGATAAAAGGATCAATTATTTGCATATTCTTTCAACAAAGAATAATCAAAGTATGTATGTATAATAACTTACCAAATTTTTTTTTAAAAAAAACAACAACTTACCAAGGTCATGCTCTTGTTTGAAGTAATGTCATTCTTCCTGAAATTAGCATTAAGCAAAAGTCAATTAAAAATATAACAAAATATGCATCATCTAATAAGTAATTCATCAAACACTCAAAAATCAATATTAAGAGCTTTAAGTAGAGGAATAAACAAAAGTCAATTAAAAGTATAACAAAATATGCATCATCTAATAAATAATTTATCAAACACTCAAAAATCAAAATTAAGAGCTTTAAGTAGAGGAATGAGGAAAAAAATAAAAATAAAAGAGAGAATTTAGAGAAGAGAATTCTTAGAATTAGATAGAACTTTAAAAATTGAATGGGAGAACCTATTATATATATATATATATAGTGATTTTTTAAAATATTTTTTTAGATATTTTTGTTGAGGATAATGATTTGTTCAACAAATTGAGGATAATGATTTCACATACAGATAATGATTATATAAATTTAAATAATTAATTTAATTTCAAATTCTAATTTTGGTTAGAGATAATGTTATTTATCAACAAAATCAAATAAATTTAAATAATTTATTTAATTTTAAATTGCAATTTTGATTAGAGATAATGATTATCTACCTACAAAATCTATGGTGAGAGGAAAGTTTCACGGGACAAACGTGATGCCTCGAAAATTTATCCGGCAAACGTGTTGCCTCGAAAAGGGATCCTTTTATATATAGATAGTAGATAGTAGATAATATATTTTAATAAAGTTAAGAAAACTGAATATTTTTGTTGATATTTGTGATTTGATTAAATATATATTGTAATAAAGATAACAGTTAATTAATATTCAACATTTAAAAAAAAAATATTCAACATTTTAGACCACCTTTTATTTATCTATTTATTATTTATTACTACCTTTGTCCCTGATTATAAGGCATTCTTGGGAAATTTCAGGTTAATTAAGAAAGTAAAATAATTTAGTTAATTGTATTGGAAATGTGAACTTTTGATGTGTATTTTCAAAATTACCCCTATTAATATTATTGGGAATCTAAAAAGTGTTAAACAAATAGGGGTGTTTGTGAAAAAAATAATTAATGCTCATTGAAAATTGATAAAGGATCTTATAAATAGGAACAAAATAAAAGTATTAAGAGAGCCTTATAATCAGGGACGGAGGGAGAAGTATGGAAACAATGGCAATGTATAATGATGGTGGGTGGGTAGGTGTCATATTTTATATTCTTATCATTGTTAATTCTTTATTTCTTATTAATTCTCTTCTTTTTAAGATTTTTGTTTTTTATATGTTGTTTTGAAAATTTTAAGATTATAATAAATGTTAGTTGTTATGTTTACTCTTATTCGATATGTTTTTGTTTAAGTAAGTAATGGACAAAAATTAATTATTATAAAAAAAGAAAGAATATATTGAAAAAAACATAATTAATAAATTGAAAATTTAAGTAATAACTATATTTTTTTAATGAATAATAATTATATTTTTTAAGAGTATGTTTTGTTCGAAATAGAACGCGCAAAATATATCATAAAATACTTATATTGGGTTTATTGATTTGAAGTAAAACTAGTTTTTAACCCGTGCAATGCACGGGTTGTACAAATATTTTTAATTATATTATTATTTAGTAATAATATTCTTGTAATATCATGATTGGTTCAATGCACGATATATATCAATCATTGTATTTGTTATTTAAAATCAAATAGTTCAAAAAAATCAAATACATTCAATTAGCATTAAAAAAAATATAAAATTAAATTCATGATATTCTAGGTAAACTTTATTGAAAAAGAAGTAACTGATATCATCAATAACTTTGAATTTAAATTTTTGCAAGGATTGGACTCGAAAATATATATTTTGTTTTTTTAATTTTAATAATATTTAGGATTTTTTTTATAAGATAAAAAAAATTCGATCCAAAAGTGAAGAAGTATAATACCTCTCACGAAGAAAGTACAAAATACAAAGCTTTAACCGAAACAAAAATAGAACTTCAAACCAATGAGGTGTGGCACACCTGGCTCGGGACTTTGTCCTCGGTCTGCAAGGACACGGGTTCGAATCCCACCTCGGCGGTATGAGCATGTCGCTC
Organism: Crotalaria pallida; assembly: GCA_037953625.1. Classification (NCBI taxonomy): domain Eukaryota; kingdom Viridiplantae; phylum Streptophyta; class Magnoliopsida; order Fabales; family Fabaceae; genus Crotalaria; species Crotalaria pallida. The sequence goes on from CM075655.1 coordinate 99,527,803, forward strand.
CTTTGGGAGTGGTTGGTCTCCTCCGGGCAGTTTGCAGGCTATGACCTGGAGGCGGGGTTGCCCATCAGAGTCGTCAATGTGCGACAATGATGATGGGATTTCCCTCGTAAACAAAAAAAAATAAAATTGAACTTCAAGTACAGGACAGGGATGCACATACAACAATTGTGCATCTACATGAATTTTACATATAAGATAATATCTCCCCAACAAACCAGCCAACCCCCGCATAAACTGTGAGTCTGTGACCAATGGTGCTAAAATATTTTACAACTAAACCGCAAAACTAAGAGTCCCCAAATCTAAAGGCAATAAGATAGCATGGTTTGAATTGCATTTGTTTGTCGTTCAAAGAAGGACATACACCCCATATTAGTCTTTTCTTTAAATTATAGTCACGCTTTAATTTTTATCTTCACAAATTCATATGTTATTATTGAATAATATTGAATAATTTAACGAACTTTTCTGTCAACCTGATAAAGTAAATATTGAATAATATTATTGCACAGAGTTAAAATGTTACACTAATCAAAATAATAGTTATTAATTAACCGGTTATATTTTATAAGCGAACTAATGTAGAGGTTACATAATTAATATTGTACTTGCAACAAATTAATATAAAACAATAATATAAGCAATGCAGTATATGTAAATAATAATAATAATAATAATAATAATAATAATAATAATAATAATAATAATAAAACAATAATATAAGCAATGCAGTATATATAAATAATAATAGATACTGAAAGTTATGGTGCATGTTTCGTAAACAATAATAGTTACTGAAAGTTATGGTGCATGTTTTGTAAAAATTAATATCAAACTATATTGGTGGTCATATTAGTTGCTACCATGGATAAAAAATTTTAATCCATTTCTGTGCTTAACTCGTGAGATAACAACATAAAATTGACATGAGTGAAACCTGAATTTGCTAGATATAGTGCAACATTGGTCAAATATTGTACTAGGCTCTTATTAATAGTCATTGCATAACAAAAAGTAATTGGAAATTGCCAATGGCCATTTACTTTGTGTTAGGTCCATGACCATGTGAGGAATGAAGACTCTTTCACCATATTTTATATGTGTCATTACCTCTGCTTGAATAATGACATAGGTGTTCAATCTACTTAACATCAATATTGTCCCATTACATACCTTTGTGATTATGGTTGGTCACTATTTCTTAGTACATGTCATTACCTCTACTTGAATTGAATGACATGGGTGTTCAATCTAGTCTCATTATACATATCTTGTGATTGTGATTTTGATTAGTAAATGTTCATTAGTAAACTAAAATACACTCAAACTTTCAGTTTTAACTCATGATACGATAATTATTATCAGTGTAGGATTTATTGAATAAACTATTGATTATATAGGATCGGTGAAATTGTTTCATAAGCAATTCTTGTGGGATTTCTGTATCTGCTTCTCCATCATTATTACCTTTCGCAGTACCGTTACCAACCTGCAGTATCCAATTAGCAAATTCTTTTCTTCTCCCGAATGTCCAAATGTCTTGATTTAAATTATCAGACTGTATACGCATATTTTCTGTCAAAGATAGTATATAAAAGCAAAATTTTAAATTAAATTATTCAAGATTATAATGGAATTTAATAATTTATCCTTAAATATATGACAACATACCTCACAATCATCCCGTATGTGGGAGGAATTTCTGGTTGAAAAAATAATCTCAGAAAAACACTTGTGAGCAAATATTCGTATTGTGTTGATGTTCCATTGTTGGATTATGCGAGTTAGCATTTATTGGGAAGTAGTGGAACTTGGATTAATAAATCTAATCAATCAAACTCTATTATATATTTTAGAGATCAAGACAACCATTAGTTCACTTGCAACAGTGCATTGGAACCTATATTGCACCAATACGGGTACGGTACCGGATACGGGTACAGTACCGGGTACGGGGTACGACATTTTCTAAAAAACTAGGGTACGGGTACGACAATATAATTCTAATTTTATAAATAAATATATATAAGCAAGGTGAAAATAAACGATTTTGACATTGAAATAGCATATGAGTATCGTAAAATTATAGGTTGATGCTCAAAATAAGTCAATATATAAGTCCGAAAGATTGATTATAAGATTAAAAAATATATTATAAGGCAAAAATTACATTATTGGTAAGTACCACACCTAAAATATATCTTAACATACTAGTTGCAAGTACCCAGGAGTACGGTACGTGTACCAGTACCCAAGGTGTACCGGGTACGGGTACGTCACCAGTTTAGGAGTACCCATGCTTCAGAGATTGGAACAGAACAATATACTGGTAGTACTTCATTTGGAACAGTGTAATGGTATGGAACAATGTACTGGTACCAAATGCTGCGATCCGTATATTTTAATTTTTTATTAATTAATTTAAGGAATTCCTTAAAACATATGACATGGCTTATCAATAACTATTTCCTCAACTTTTATTCTGAGAGCTCCATTTCGTGAGAAGCTCTATGATCGCAGGATTTGGTCACGCAAATATAATATAAGGTATGCAATGTTGGACAAAGTATGACTCTTTATTGTGAGCAATGTTTGTCCTTGTAATTATTGTAAGGATTGAGGCTCTAAAATATAATATAGGAGTATCACATTAATGTTGAAACGATATATCACTTGACTATTGAAACGACATATCATTTCACTATTGAAACGACATATTACTTCACTGTTGAAACGACATATCACTTGATTATTGAAACCACATAGCACTTGCCTGTTGAAATGACATATCACTTCATTATTGAAACGACATATCACTTTACTGTTGAAACGACATATCACTTGTGATTTTATTTTTATTTTTTAATTTTTTTAGCAGTGACACGTGACATGTCCTATAAGCCTTGAATCTTCCAACTTTGATTGTGAGAGCTCCATTTTGTGAGAAGCTCTCTAATTGCAAGGATTGGGCTCTAAAATATAATATAGGAGTTGATTGCCGGCAAGTATTAAATTACAATTTCAAAACAATTAGCTAGCACTCTTTTTGTCCATATTATAAGAAAAAATAACCGAAATCACATTTATCAAGAAAATTAGTTGAATGTATTTAATTTTCTCAAAATCATAAAAAAATATGACTACTTTTGAAAAGTTGTATTGGGAATTAAACAAAAATTAAATGAGATCACTACTTTCTAAAAACATTTTATGAATAATTGTATTGTGAATAGAAAATTGGTTAATTTTTTCTTATATTTGGAACCAAAGTATGCATGCACCATTTTTCTTATAATAGAGACAAGAGGAGGGAGTATTCGGTAAATTGGCAGGGAAGAGAATTCTCGATGTGCACACCCATAAAAAAATAAATAAAAACTTCCAAAACAATTATTTATTCCAAAGAAAAATGATTTAGAGACCTACAAGCCTACAAACCTACACAGATTATGACACTTATTATTTTCAAGTTAAAAAAAATTAAATAAAAGAACTTAAATGACAAATGTCAAGGTCTTAATGTGTAGACTTATGAGTAGGTCTCTTTATGTAGGTCTCTCAATCATTGCTATACTTTTTTTAATAGAAGTGTGACTCTCTTTAAATTACTCCCTCAGGTCCTATATAAGAGATCTTTTTCGGGTTTTTATTTTGGCCTTATTTATAAGACTTTATTTCAATTTTTTAATAGTATTTAATTACTTTTTTCCATAAGCTCGCTTATTAACTCAACCCTTTTTAGAGTCACAATAATAATTATAAGAATAATTTTGAAAAAACTTATCAAGTTTTCACATTTTCAATGTCACCAACAAATTTAACTTCATTTCTTGGTTAAAAAGAAAAACCCCAAAAAAAAATTTATAAATAAAATTGAAGAAAGTGATTTTTTTTATTGGATCACTTTAAAATCCTCTAAATGGAAATGATTAAAAGTATCTTATGGCTAAACTTTGTGAATTAGAAAAATGTTAAATTAATGAGTTATTAAAGGATCAAAAAAATTAAATCATTGGCATTACTTTGTAATTTCGCCAAACATATCATTATTTTAATTTTGTGTACACCAAATGTATTTTTTAATCGAAGACCTCCAACCGGAAACTAATCCCCTCCGAGGCGTAGAGATCATCAGAGTGGGTTTTGTCTCTACCAATAAAAAATTTTCCATATCCACGACAGGAATTGAACCCCTAACATTTTGCTTAAGAAACTCAATAATCTACCAACTATGCTGGAATTGGTACCAAACATATCATTATTTATGCAACTAGTTTATGTATAAAAATATTACAGACTTCGACAAAGTGTACCTAACAAATATTTTAATGATGTTGCCGGCCGGAAATTTTTTATTAAAATAATTGACAACAAAGTTTTCCTATACGTTTACAATTTTGACGTTACTGATACGCTATGCATTTATGCAATTTGAAATTTCATGAAAATTATTGAACACTCCCCTATTTTATAAGTCTTAAAATTGATGTTGTCCCTCCTGATTATGTCGTTCGTAAATACTATAGTGTTAGGAAATCGCCAATTAGGAAAAGAAAAAGAAAAACTTAATTAGTTTATCATATTATAATTTTTTTTTTTGCATTAAATGATTTAGAGAAGGTTAACGATTATTATTAGAACAATGTTTAAAAAAGTAAAAAAGAAATTACTTTGTATTTGAAAGTGATCTACTTAACATTTCGAAAAGTGTTTAAGTTGTATTTATTATAAATTAAATTACTCAATTTATATTACGTAAATGGTGATGTTCCCCTTTTAGTTTTGTTTCAATGCTTCCCCTTTAAAATATTATTGATTTAATACCTAAAAACTTTAATGATTATGATAAAAATTGAAATAATGATAAATGGTAACATTAACCTTAAGGTAAGTAAGAGATAATGACATTTATCGTCATTTTCTTAGAAGATTGTAGATGTCAAAATTACCGCCACGTTGATGAAACAGTTATTATAAATGAACATGGATATAACGACAATGGTAGGGGATAAGGCGGGTGGTGTTATACTATATGGTATAGGATAAAAGTGGGTGGAATTTGAGATTGAAAAAAGGGGTAAAAAACAATTTTTTATATATAAAAATTAAAAAAGTGCATGAATATCATTTGAAAATGGGATCATCAAACAATTTTCCTACTTGAATATATTCTTAGACACTTATTAACACAAGCCAATACTTAAAAAAAAAATTCTTTAATACTTCCTTTAATAATTTACATTCATGAACCCTTTTAATTTTATATGTAAAATTTCCTTTTATTATTATTATTTTTTTAACTTTAACCTTCTTCTAACCCACCACGTTGCAAACAGATTTGATACCATCTGTTGCACCCCACAAGCGTTAGCTCCCGATGCCCCACTCATCTGAACCCACGAGAACCTCTATCTGATCTCCACCAAGGCACCAACCCCCAACCCCACAATATTCATATTCCAAAAGACTAAACTGTCATTTTAGTTACTCACTTTGTAATGAGCTTTCATTTTAGTCCCTGATTTTTCAATAATTCCTCTTTAATCTCTCATTTTGAAAAAAGCTATTCACATTAGTCCCTGACAACTTTCTTCGTTCATAGATGTTAACGTCTTGCATACGTGGCCGTTAAATAACCTATACGACATCTGGTTGTTGAGTTGCTGTCACAGATTCAACTACTGTATTTTCTGCAGCTGTCACAGCTTTAGCAACTGCTTTATCTACAACTGACTTAATTGCTGCAGCTGCCTTAGCTACCTCTTCAGCGGTCATAGCCTCTTCATCCTCCAATTTCTGTCTTTTGAATTCAACATCATGTGTAAGACGTTAACGACCACGTGTGTATAAGTTATTTAACGGTTACGTGTGTAAGACGTTAACGTTTATGAACGGAAAAAGTTGTCAGGGACTAAAGAGAAAATATTGAAAATTCAAGGACTAAAGTGAAAGCTCTTACAAAGTGAGGGACTAAAGTGACAGTCTTACACACGTAACCGTTAAATAACTTATACACACGTGGTCGTTAACGTCTTACACATGATGTTGAATTCAAAAGACATAAATTGGAGGAAGAAGAGGCTATGACCGCTGAAGAGGTAGCTAAGGCAGCTGCAGCAACTAAGTCAGTTGTAGATAAGGCAGTTGCTAAAGCTGTGACAGCTGCAGAAAATACAGTAGTTGAATCTGTGACAGCAACTCAACAACCAGATGTCGTATAGGTTATTTAACGGCCACGTATGCAAGACGTTAACATCTATGAACGAAGAAAGTTGTCAACGACTAATGTGAATAACTTTTTTCAAAATGAGAGATTAAAGAAAAATTATTGAAAATTCAAGGACTAAAGTGAAAGCTCTTACAAAGTGAGGGACTAAAGTGACAGTTTTGTCTATTCCAAAACGAAAATATTTTGAATAAAAATGAGTCGTTGAATTATTCCTTTAGTTTATGATAAGCCACTCAAGAAAGGAAAGATCAAACAATATAATTTAGGCTTTGTTTGGTTGTATGAAAGAAAATGGGAAGAGAGAAATAAGGAAGAGAGAAGTAGGGAAGAAAGATTATAGAGGGAAAATTAGTAGATTTTGTGATTGTTTGGTATAAGAGAAAATGTGAAGAAATATGGGAGAGAGAAAAATTGAGTTTTCTTTCTCTTTGTTTGGTTGGAGAGAAAAATCAGAAGAGAGAAAACAATAAAATTGTTAAAAGATAAATATACCCTTATTTTTCATAACAAAAATAAATATATTTTTATTTATCAATATAAAATATAACCAAATATTTTTCCATAATTTAATTCTTTGATACATAATAAAAATTATGATAAAAAATTGTTAAAAAAATAGTATAAAAATTCAAAGAAAGAAAAAAAGACATGCACAGCTAGAGCTGTCAAAAATGGGCTGACCCGACGGGCTGGCCCATTTAACCCGACAAAAACATGGGTTGGGCCAGGTAAAAATCTAGCCCGAATTTTTTTGGGCCAGCCCAGCCCAGCCCGACAAATCATTAGCCCGACACGGGCCAGCCCGAAATGGGCTGGGCCAGCCCATTTGGCCCGAACTTAAATTTTTTTTATATGTTATAACACTTTATTATTGAATAGGATTAAACAATAATAAAATTAAGATGAGATAGAGCTTTTTGTCTTTTCATTTATTATTTTTATAATTAATAATGACATCCTAATCAAAAGAAAATGTTATAAAATTTTATTTTGGTTATAATTAATTATTATTTTTATCGAAAAATGAAAAATTATTGGCCCATGGGCCAGCCCAGCCCAGCCCGAAAAACTAGTGGGCTGGGCCGGGCTAGTGAAATAGTTGGCCCGATATATAAATGGGCCGACCCAGCCCAGCCCGAAAAAACTAGTCGCCCTAATGGCCGGGCCAGCCCGAATTGACAGCTCTATGCACAGCTAATAGTTTCTTTGGTAACATGCACATATAAGGAAAAAAGTAGGGAGAAGAGAAGGCTAGCAACAAGGGAGGCTTTTAACGTGGTGCCGTATGTATACGGTGACAGGTGATAGTAAGTAATAAATGAGGCAATTTTGAAAATACAATCGGTTACTTGGCTTTAAAAACAAAAGGACCTTTTGGTATAAAAAAAAAGGAGTTACTATCATGCAATCCAAAATTGGATGGTTTCTATGCAACCTTTTCTTAAACCTAGTTAAAATTAGGTTTTTGCAATTTAGTCCAACATAAAAAGTAAATTAAAAATTTAGTCTTTTGTATCTATAGACAAATTATAACTTTTAATTTAAAAAAAATAAATTAAAAGTAGTTAAAATTAGTCACTTGTGTAAAAAGGCTTAATGGAAGTGACTAAATTTAAAATTAAAAGTTATAATTTGTCTATAGGTAAAAAGGACTAAATTTTTAATTTACTTTTTATGTTGGACTAAATTGCAAAAAACTAATTTTAACTACTTCAAATAATGACATGGCATAGGTGGCAACTTCTTATTGGTTTAAGAAAAGGTTGCATAACAACCATCCAATTTTAGATTGCATGATAGAAATACCCTAAAAAAAACATTAAAACACTTCCTTGCTGTCTGAAAGCTAAGATTATCGCATAAAAAAGAGTAGAACAAAATCTGGGGAAGATCAAGCTCTCATCCCTCATTCTGTTGTCTTTGAGAAAAAGAGGAAAGAAATAAGAACCCTAGAAAATTAATCTCATGGTCTGAAACCCAGGTTTTGAAACCGTCTTTGAACTTCAATATGAATGTGTTTCGTTTGTTCTACCTCGCCTTGTTTCCTTTGCTCTACCTCGCCTTTGTGTTTAGCTCGGTTGTGACCGGAAAAGTTAACATTTTTAGAACTTTTTATTATTTAACATAGGTTGCTGAGCTTTACAAGATTTGCTTTCCAAGATTTGCGTTTGTTTTGGTTTGGTGCTTTTCCATTGTGTGCATCTAAGCACTTTGGTTTGTGGTTTCCTTTGTATCTTTGTTACTCTCAATATTCTAATTTTGATATTATTTTTTTCTATTGACGTTGCTCTGTGTTGGCTTTTGCTGGGTTATACCTTTAACTGCCTATGCCACCTTTATTTCAATATTTTGAATATCTTTTTTTTTTTCTTTTTTTAATAAAAAATAGAGAAATCTGAATCATAGGGATGGAGGGTGAGTACCATTTTTTCACATAAAAAGAACACAACCCGTATTAGATTTGTAAAACTCCAACTACTACTTTTAATTCCCTAAACATGTTGATTCAGTAAATACATCTTTGTGGGTATTAGATTTGAATTTTAATCTTTGTACTTGTTGTATTAGATTCTCTTGATGCTATCTTTAACATTCTAATATATTTTTTTTTACCTTCAAACTCATCTTGAGGAATACTTAAGTTCAGACAGTGAACATCAATTTATTGTAATTTTAAGAAATGATTCATTAACAATAATAGTGTTTGCTCAATCGAACAAATCCTCGTGGTTTCTCGCTGACGATGAAGAAGATTTGTTGTAGAGAATAATTTCAAAGATGGACAGAATTAAAAATTCAATTATTATTATTATTATTATACTCCCTCCGGTCCTATTTATATAGAACATATTCTAGAAGAATTCTTTGATCTTATTTATAAGACATTTTGCATTTTTCTAGGAAACATTTATTGCTATTTTCTCTGATTTGCCCTTTATCCATTAATGTGAAATAATACATTATGAAATTCCCTAATACAAGATAAGATGATAAAATTGTAATGCTAATGTATTTTTTTTTAAAGTTTCAAGAAACTTAACTACATTTTTCGGTCTTAGTGATATGGATAAGTATATCCTATAAATAGGAATAGAGAGTATCTTATTGCATCAATGTGAGCAAAATTTCATTAAAATATTCTTAGTAATCAGTGCCATACATGGTTTTATTCTAGTGATCTCAAAAAAAAAAAAAGTTGGCATAATTGTCATATAGTTATGATTTTATGGTGAATAATAATTGACTTGCAAATAAAATTAGTAATACAAAAAAATATAGATAATAAATTTATTGTCAATGCACATATATTAAACTCTTTGTTTATATGTACTTATTTTCAACTTAAAGATTAAGATTAAAAACTCTTTTCTTTATTTGTCTCGGTTGAAAGTTCAAGGTCGTAATAATTATATTTTCTACGCAATCTCAAAATTAAAAAAAAAAAATACCACCTATTAACAATTCAAATAAGTAAGCCAACCATAGCAAATAATATAATACTTCTTTCGTCTCTGTATATAAGACCTTCTTGATAGATTTCACGTTCATTAAGAAAATTGGTTAATTTAATTAATTAATTGTATTGAAAATATGAAAACTTCCTTTGTTCCATTTTGTTTGACCTTTTAGGTTTGAGCACACAGGTTAAGAAATGGTTGATTATTGTAAGTTTTATGTGTACATTGTCGAAAATGTTCATATTTAATTCTTATTGAAAATTATAATAATATTTAATTTTTATTAATAAATGTGTCCATTAATTAATGTATAGTGGTTTAGAGATGAGATAAATGATAAAAATAGAATGAACGAGGAGTAAGATAAATGATTGAAATCAATTGAATGACGGGTTAAAGTTGGAAAGAAAAATATGTTTATGTTTTGGGATTGTAAAAGGACAAAAGATATAGAATGAAAAAAAAGACTAAAAGGACAAACAAAATGGAACGGACGGAGCATTTTATATGTATTTTCAAAATTACCCCGATTAAAGTATTGAGAATCTAAAAAGTACTCCCTCCGGTCCCTTATATAAGTACCTTTTGACCAATTTCACCCCCTTTAAGAAAGTTAGTTAGTGACATTGGAAATGTAAATATTTGGTATTATTTTCAAAAGTACCCCTATAATTATTATTGGGAATGTAAAAAGTGTTAAGTAAACATGGGTGTTTGTGGAAAAAAAAAGTAATTAATGCCATTGGAAATTGGAAATGAGGCTTATATTAAGGATCAAAAAAGTCTTGAAAGGAGACTTATATATAGGACCGGACGAAGTATTAAATAAATAAAAGTGTTAGTGAAAAAAAAGTAATTAATATTCATTAAAAATTGGTATAAAATTTTGAATTGTTAAAAGTAATAAATGATAAGGACGGAGGTAGTATATTTTGAACTACACAGCAAACATATATTTTTTAATGGTTAAAACGAAATAAATAATTATTTTAACCGTGAAATACTTAGCATATATACAAAACCTGTATAGCAGGTATCCATATCATTAATATCAGCCATTGATAACATATAGACTTGAAATCAATGGATCAAATCTTTGGAATCACTTGTGGTGCCATATTTTCTGGCACCACATCAAACATCATCAGCAACGAGTGAATAAGAGGAATGAGAAGTGGGGTTTTAAAAAAGGTGAATTCTTTTTTTCTCCATTCTCTTGTCTTTTGAAGAGAGAAAATATTTTTGGATGAGACCCACTTATTTTTCTCCCCTTTCCCATTTTCTTTGCTTTACCAAATAGGAGAAAACTAAATTTTTTTCTTGTTTTCTCTTCTTCCAAAATCTCCTCGCAAAATCTCTAGAAACAAACAGTACATCTCCGGTGTTAAAAGGCTTGGGATGATAGCTTCTAGAGTTCTTAGCCATGGTAGCACATGTAAGATGTTACTCCCTTTGCTTTGTATATAGTGCTCATAGAATTTTTATCGTATATTTTGTATGGATTGTTTTTTTACAAAATCCAATATACAATTAATATTATTTTTTCTAACACACCTATATTTATAACACTATCTTTTTTTTATTTCCAATATATTTTTCTCTCTTTAATAATGATTATATATGGACATTATAATCGAAATACACCAAATTATTATATCATTAACCATTTCTTAAAACTCGTGTATAACCTTAAAATACACTACATATGAAACAAAAGAAATATTTTCAACTAAAGTCAATCTCATATTTACAATTTTGATATGCATTGCACGAGCTTTCGAAACTATAGTGCATTTGGTTGATGAAGGCAAATGTTTTGGTTTAGCTACGAGAAAAAGCAATATTTTGATTCCCTCCTCTATTATGTCCTATGTTTTTGCAGAGGAAGAGGGAGGTGAGAGAATAAAAGCGGCAATGTAACAAGTCACGTCATCTTTTCATTAACAGAAAACAATGCTAATATAATAGAAGTACTAAATTGAGTAACAATTTATTACAATTTGACGGACTAAAAGACATTTTGTCATAGTATTGTTATTTTTATCGAAATATTCATATTCATTATTGGAAATGGAAAAATGTTGTCAAAATTTGAAAAAATTCTAGGACACCACTCGACGAAGGCTACGAAACAACTTCGCCAATGATGAAACAAGCTAACTCCCCATAGTGGTTGATTGATATGGACATAGATAACAATATGATAAAGATATGAATCGATATAGTAGTCGGAGCTCTATTGATGAAACCGTAGGAATATATGTCAAGCTCTATTGACGAAATGATAATTAATGTGTGTAAATATTCTGGGTAAAACTAACATTATTGTGACGAAATGACAAAATTAATTTGTTTGGAAAAGAATTACTAAAGTAAATAAAAAAAATTTAATGACCAAAGTGAATATTAAAAATAATATAAATGATAAAAAAATGAAATTAAGTCTAAATTATTTTATTGTTTCAATTTTATCCTTATAATTGGCATTGGGAAGTTCACGAATTTATGTTTTATATTAATGAATAAAGAGTAAATAAAAAACAATAAATGACTCATAAAAATTATAAAGTGACTTATAAATAAAATCGAAGAAATCGTTTAGAATGTGACTTATAAATAAGATTGAAAGAATGAAATTTAAATCTTGTTTTGGGCTCACTCGCAAATAAATTTTTTTTTTACTAATAACAAAATTTTTTTCTGCAATTTTTATATAAACCATTCCAAAAGTCATCAGGTTACTAGAATTCCAAAATTACACATAACTCTAAACAAGTGCTTCATGCTCTTGACCAAGTTTGGTGTGTTGAATCCGCAAACTTCTGTTTTGCAAGCTCCATGATCTCTGGGAAGGTTCCAGCAACAACGTAAATAAAGTATTGCTAACTTCAATTTGAATTTTGAAGATGCAGCTTGGAATAGTTTCAAGTGATTCACAGTAGGAAAGGTCCTAAGTTGGAGATATTGCTGAGACTTCCAAAGGAATACAGAATAAACTCAAGCCTTTTGGCATATGTGCAAGATCAACTCTCCAAGCCTTACAAAATGATAACGCTCTTCCCAATAACCCCAAATTCGTATGATCCGTCTTGAGAAAGCTGAGAGATAAAGAAAAGCATTTTTCATTTAACAGAAAAGGTAAAGTCGGTTACACTAGTAGGAGGTTTTATATAGGCAGCCAGAATAGTAGAAAGCAATAAAGCTAGCTAACTCTATTCTAATTAGCTCTATTCTAACTAACAGCTATCATAAACTAACTTGCTGCACAAGAACTAACTTGGCAGATATAAATAACTAATACATCAGTTAGGTATGCTAACTGTAATAATCCGAACCGCTGCTGACTCAATGCTGCTAGAATTGAATTTGCTCAGCATGCTTGTGAATTCCAATCACTCCTTGATTTTCACCTTATCAATCCTATTTGGATAGCTTGGACGATTTGTTTAACAAGTTCAGAATCAGGTCTAGCACATGTTAAAAGAAACTTAAGAGTTAATAAGAAGGGACATATAATCCCATAATATTGAACAATTATCTTATTCTATGTGCATTAACTGAAATGAAATGATCCGAATGGAAGGGAGTAGTACCTGTTTGTAAGTGAATCGAAGCCGGAAAGTCCAGCTGCTTGAGTTAGTGCAGCCCTCCACACAGGCACTTTGTCGGGATATCGTTTCTCTAGATTTTGTAAAGCTTGTGCATAAGCCAGCTTCTGATGCCTTACAGTTTTCGGTTCAACCTTATAGAAAACTGGTACCACAGCCCTTCCATATGTCTCCTTGCATTCCAGTATCTTCACCTGTTCGTCCAAACACCACCTTGAATCCGCATAGTGTGGGGAGAAAATAATTACATAAACCATTGATTCTTCTATTGCTTTTTCCAGTGAAGGCAAAATGCTTTCGCCTATTTTAAGCATTTGTTCTGTACATGCATAAATTTGATTCTCGAGTATTTTTTCATCAAGATGACTTTTGAAGCTTTAACGGATATCACCTCCTCTGAAGCTGATGAACGCGTCATACTTGGCAGGATGAAAACGAAAATAATTGTTTCCCTGCATTGGAATGAAATTTGTGAGGAATTCTTGGGTATCGCTGGCACTAGTCATAGTCTCTAGAGCTTGATCATCAAGAAACGAGTGATTAGGGACACGAAATGCAGCGTGGACTAAGCCGGTTACCAATATAACGATCAACGCTGCGAGCACGAGGCGTAGCAGAACGTCGAGGAGGATGCAGCCGGAGACAATAAAGAAGATGTAGGTTTCAGCGACATAGCCGGGGATGACGTGTTCAAAGATGATAAGGGGTTTATTTTTGAAGGGGGAGAAGATGGTGAACATGACACCAAAAACAAAGACGGCGAGGAGAGCACGAAAGTCAACCATCATGAAAAAGACAACAGGCAAGAGTATGAGAACTGGGATTATGTAATTGAGGCAGAAATAGGGGAAGTTCTTTTTGATGCGGGAGTGTGCTTCGGAGAGGGTAGCTGGGAGGGAGAAGGAGTCCGGGTCGGAGAATTCTGTCCAGGGGCGGTACTGGTAGCGGAAGGCAAATGGTGGTCGTTGGAATTGGGAACCGGTGATGCTGTTCGGTTGATAATGATATGCCATAGACAGTTGGTGGCAAAAAGAACTGGAGGAAAGTTAGAGCCATAAGTGCAATCTATTCCAATATATTTATTATACTTAAAAAAGTTACAGAATAAGTTCCCTCCTCCTTGCTCCTTATACCAGGAGGGAAGTTATATCCTCGAATTAACCAAAATTTGACGAATCTGGCTTCTCTGTGTTTTAAGTGGAACTGCCCTCTGAGTGTGTTTTCTTTTTGTCTGCTTCTCTGTGTGGTCCTGTGTTTTCTTTTGTTCGGTCCGTTGGATCAATTCAACTGCACTGATTATGACATGTGTCAAATCCTTCGCGTGATCAAGTGAAATTTCATAGATTCCTCAATCGTAAATATATATATATATATATATATATATATATATATGCCAGTAAAAATTTAATAATAACGAGTATCAAAACCGGGGAAAAAAAGAGCAATCAATTTTTACAAATGGTATTTAACAATACCTGAAATGCCAATGCAAATTATGCAGCAATAGTGATCTTCCCATTCTTCTTCTACTTCCCTTACAACAGATTATGCAGGGCTGCGCCCACTACTCACTAGGTTCTCCAATTACATCATCATCATCATCATCATTTCCTTTGGTAAACAAAGGGTGTATCCCGCACTCTTTAATCTTAACAGAGTAAGTTGTATTATCAACATTTAACGGAGCATCTAACCAACGCTTGCCAATTTCAAGAGTGAGGTTGTAGGCATGAGAGAGCACGTGACTGATTCTTGTATAATCCAAGTAATAGTTCCATATGAATGTGTGATCTTGGAAGATAAATCTATCTTGACCCTTGCAAATGAAATAGGATTTTAGATCATCATGGCCAGGGAGATAGTACCTGCCATCATCACATTGAAATATTAAATTGCACCTAAAAACGCTACGTGCAGCTCCACCTCCAAGTCCCCCAACTGCATCATGCTCATGCATAGTTACAGGTTGCAAATGAGGTTCATCGCCCAGAGCTTCAAGTCCCAAAACTACACATAGAGCAAAACCAATGAGCCTCTTATCAATGCAACAATCAAGGGAATCTTCAGTCAAAGTTACTGCACGACCCTTGCACCGATGAGAGAACCATTGAGGAACTGCACTCCCTGGAAAGCAATAGAACACGGATTTATATGCAGCCTGGGTGATCCTAAGACATGCATCAGCCGCAATATTACCACAAGCACTTGGATCCAGTTCTTGGCTATTGGTGAAATGAAACTTGAAGTTTCCCTCTTTAGAATCTGACGGTAGTTTAAATCTTGAACTTGATATCACTGTTTTAATGTATGGGCAATCAAATGCCAACAACTGCTTTAGAGATGGTGGAAGCTCTGGGATACACTCAAGCTTTTTGCAGTTACTTATATCCAATGATTTCAAGCTTGAAAGTTGAGCAATACTCTCAGGAAGCATCAAAATATTGCTTCCACACAGGGACAATTCGCTTAATGATGACAAGCGACCAATGTCATTTGGAACTTTTGTTAAATTGCAACAGCCAGAACAATCGAGATCGGTAAGATGCTTTATATTAACAATGCTGTCGGGAAGTAACTCCAGATCTCTGCAAAATTTCAGGCGCAAAATTCGAAGCCCGTCCAAATGTTCCAATGATGAATGAATTTCTTTAATTGCTGTTTTTGTCAAGTTAAGAAACTCAAAATATTCTGGAAGCTCCATGATCTCTGGGAAGGTCCTCAGCATTGAGCACCCGTGTAAATCAAGTTTTGTCAACTTCAATTTGAAAATGCTGCTTGGAATAGTTTCGAGTGATTCACAGTAGGTAAGGTCTAACTTGAAGAGTTTGTTGAGATTACCAATGGTAGATGGAATAATCTCAAGCATTCGGCACATGCTCAAGCTCAACTCCTGAAGGCCGACTAGATGGTGCAAGGATGGAGGTAGTTCTTGTATTGCCGTTTTGTCTAAGATGAGCACTGTTAAATTTTCCATAGTCTCCTCAATTTCAGGGAAATTTTCCATATTTGAACAACCACAGAGAATAAGTTTTTTTAGAAATTTCATCTTACAAAGGTCAATTGGAAGGTTTGTGAGGGATTGACAATTAGAGAGATCTAACCAACAAATCTCTCTAAGACTTGAAAATATTGGAAACAAACCTTCTCTTAGAACTTTAAAGTTTAAGGGCATATTTTCTTCATATAAGTCAGAACTAACAATGGGATCAAAAGTATTTGAAGGAGATCCAACAATGACTCTATCTCTACATTCCATGCATGCGGAAAATTCAACACGGGGATCATATTTTTCTTCTTCTTTTTTTGCTTCTTCTTTTTTTTCTTTTTTTGGAACCTTCTCAGTTACAGTCAATAATTTACCACTTTGTGAAGGAGATCCAACAATGACTCGATCATATTTTTCTTCTTTTTATGGAACCTCCTCAGTTGCGGTCAATAATTTACCACTCGAATAACCGCATATTAGAACCCCCTCAGTTATATCAATGACAGAAAATGTCTCAAGTTGCCCACAGCCACAAAGAACTATTAATCCAGAAGATCCTGACAGAATATTGGTAGGAATATATAGACTCGTAAGTCCAAAACAACCATATAATATTAAACAGCAGAGCTTGCGGAGGATAGTAGAGGAGCAAACTTCAATCAAGCTTGTAGCCTTGTACAATGACTAAGAATTATTTCTTCAATATTTGGGGATTGAGAGAGGTCTGGTATTTGAATCAGTTTGCGAGAATCACGGAGATCAATCCTTCTCAAATTCGGCAAATGCTGGCACAAAATTTAAATGATTTGTTAAAAATAAATAAAATTGGCGATATGATATTACGAGATAAAGCTATCAGAGGAGCTAATGTTAACCATTCAATCTTATATGTATAAGATTAAAAGTTACTTAAAGGCTTTTTCATCACTAAAACACAGAAACCTAACATAAAACTCACAATACCTGATCTGTGTCCCAAAGTTTTTCAAGACGGCTATCACGCATTTCAAGTTTAACAAGATTTTCTGGGCAAAAGTTCATGGGACCTCTGGGGGAAGTCATCCCAACGAAGGAATCTTAACTCATCTGGAAGACTTTCAAGAAATTCAGGAATGTACACTTTTGAGTGCTCCCGTGAACTAGACTTATAGAACTGGAGCAATCTCAAATTATGCATCATCTTGAAAGTTTCATCATGCAGTTGAACTTTTTCTATTTTGCATGTCCAAGAATATGCATTGGATTGCATCTGTCCCCTAAAAGTAAGCGCAAAGAATTAGAAAAAACAAACAGCAAAAAAGTAGTTACAGGAAACTAAGTACTTTGAAATTTGCAAGAAACTCAATCCATGTGACTGTATGACTTATCAAGTGAGATTTGAGGAATGAACGCAATTAAATTAGAGCTGAATATACCTTTTTCATTTTTAAAACTTGATAAATGTCATTTGGCTTCGACAGTCGACTGTGTTTTCCTGGTTCACTGACACATTGTTGACAAACAATTTCTTGACCCATTTCCTGTATTAGATGGAGCATCAGGATTACACCATTAAAAATAGATATAAGTCCCCTATCAACAAGAATTCTCATTCCAATGGCAGTAGAGAATCCACAGTCATCTAGTACTTGTTTTACAGTATTCATATCATGTCCTCTATAGAAGCAAGCTATGTCAAGAAAAATATCCTTCTGTTCATCATCAAGCCCATCGTAACTTAATTTCAAGACATTAAAAGTTTCAAGATTGGGACGCTTTTCTAGTTTTTGCAACTCACTTTCCCATTCTTCCTTTGTTCTACCATAAAGCAATAAACTCAAAACTTTCAGAGCTAATGGACTCCCTTTAGCATGATTCAATACCTTTTCTGCCAAATCCATATAAGTTTCGAGGGGATAGCTTTGTTTAAAGGCATTCAAACTGAAGAGTTGTAGAGAATCCTGGAAATTCATCTCCTTCACTTCATATATTTCATCAGCTTCCGCATTCTTAAGCACTTGTTGGTCTCTACTAATCACAATTATTCTGCTGCCCGGGCCAAAGCTGCCATGCCCACCAATTAAATCTTTAAGTTGAACTGAACTGTCGACATTATCAACAATAAGAAGTATTTTCATCCGGTTAAGGCTTTGATTTAAACATTCGCTGCTGCCTACAACATGATTTTCATTTAGAAGCTTTGGTAAATATTTGCTTCGCATACTGTATATTATTCCTCCACATCTTTTTATTTCTTCTTGGAAATCGGCAATAATGCTGCAGGAACTGAATTGGCTTGCTAGTTTATGATATATTGCACCCGCAATTGTTGTCTTACCTATTCCACCAATGCCCCAAATTCCTATGATCCGAACAGCTGCTGACTCAACATGCAACAAAGACTGGATTTGTGCAACATGCTTGTGAATTCCAATCAGTCCTTGATAATCACTTACGTAACAAATATTCAATCTTCTTAGAATATCTTTCACAATTTCTCTAACAAGTGCGGATTCAGGTCTGGCACATGTTAGAGGAGTTAATATGAGTGAACATCACTATCAATAGAGTCATATTATTGCATTTGAATTTGTAACAGCATTATCCTGTCTTCTTATAAACATGATACTGTCATAGTACTAGACTTGTGAATTATATTGATAAAGAGTTGGTAAGACAACGCTACTTGTATTTAGAGACAAACTTTAACATGCTGGGTTTTTCAAACCGATGACTGATTAGGTGTGGAAAAAGAAAAACGAAAAAGGTAAGTTGAATAATGGTGGAAGTCTCATAATTTTCACTTCTTAGAGCTTGTTTAGCAAGGATTACAATCGTTCAGAATCTGTATAACAAAGTTGCCTCGATTGGTTTGTGCGGGGAGTTTTTGAGATACGGATAAAAGATTGTCAAGCACATGAGAAGTGAAAATGAGACAACAAAAGGCCTTCTTGAATATTTTTAATATGGAACTTAATTTTGGATTGTTGTTATGCAATCTTATATTAAACTAATGACATTTTGTCACTTGACATATTGTCATATCCATGTTTAATAAAGTCAAAATTGAATGTTAGGTGAGAAAATATCATTAATCCAACATAGAATTGCATAACAACAATTCAAAATTAAGTTGTATAAAAATAATTTCCATCATTGTTTAACTTTCCTTACTCCCTTACAAGTCGCAACTAGCAACCCTGGTAAAATTTTTACCATAATTTTCAAAATTGCTCCTGTTTTAACTTGCACATATTATCAATTTTGTATACTTTATCCACTCTTAACTCTTTCATTTTTCGCTGCAACTCACGTCCATCCATTTTTATTACTTTTCACACTCAACTGGCTTCCATTCACCTCTTCTATCTTCTTATTTACTCTTCACATCTCTCTTTGTTTCTCGTTAAATGCTAAGGTCTACTAGATTGTGTTTTGATGGACACCTACACCATCTTTTTTACCTGTTATAATAAATATAACAGGTTATCCATTATTTATTATTACATCTTTTTAAGATATTAGAGACTTTTATTTTTTAAGTGTTTTTTACTTACATCATAAATTTAAAAAGTATTGATTTTCTTTAGTGAAAATAGAATATATGGCTTTTTAAAATAAATAATTATAAAAAAAAACTTATAGCATAGATAATTTTAAAAAATATAATATGAGAAATGCGATTTTTCAGATGGAACAAATTAGCATAGTATGACATGATTATCAAAGGAATATTCAAAGCTAACTCTAAAGAAGGCAGCATTGCGATGATATTTAAAACTAGAGCCAAACTCGATTGGTTGCTGAAGGAATTTGGCTGCCAAGTTCCTCGGACACTTCACGACTAGCAAGGCACAATCGAAATCTAAGCATCACCTTTCCCAAACCAAACAGGAGAAAGGAGAATCTTTGAGGGACGTCCTTACGCGGTTCAACACTGAGTATTTGTTTATCAATGACATCGAACCATCGGTTGCGGTACATCTGTTCATGATGGCACTCAAACCTGGGAAGTTCACCAACTATTTGGTGATGCACAAGATAAAGACCATCGATGAGATCATGAAAAAGATTAAAGCGTATATACACTTGGATGAATTCTGAAGGACATACTAGGACTCTAGGAGGATGAGTTCAAAGGAAATTGGAGAGGGCAAATGAAGTAGCTGGGTTCTGCTAATAATATCCAGGAAAGGCGCGATGAGTTAGTATTTTATGTTTGAATAAACTATTTTATGATTGATTTCAAGCTGTTTAGAAATAAATGTCACACAAAATAAATTGTAACTCAAATATGTTCCAAATAATGAAAAAAAGATCATATTCAACCCTTGGGAAAAGTCCTAAGAGACTCTCGAGCAACGACAGCAGAAGTCAACGTCTCAACTACTCAAAATAAGTACACCCTTCACTCATCTAGCCATCGAGGGGACAGACTAATGGGAAGTGATGACCCGCACAACGGTCACCACCCATGTACAAGAATTTATGACATCATCCGAGTGATATAAAGCAACTCAGTCAGCGCAAGAATACCACCTTGGCTAAGGTAGAGTTATTCATGTCAAAATAAATATTTTGAGTTATAATTAGAAGCAACCATATTGTGGAACCTCGATTAGGATCCAATCCTTATCTCATATGCAAAGCATTACAACCCAGTAATAGACCTTTTGTGAGCTGTATGTGAAAAGCACAACCTGTTATGGATCGGTACTATGAACATGAGGATATTGGCTTGAAGCTACAAAAACCAAAGCTGGTCTTCAAGAATCAACCTTGGCTAGGGGGACTACTAATATGGACTAGAGGTCTGCACCCACACTAAACGGAATATCGGCAATCCGACAAGGGCCCCTTAGTGGCCTAGTCTGCATGAAACTGACATACCGGCAAACCGGCAAAGAGGCCTTGGCAGCCCAATAAGGTGTGGAGCCAATAGACTGGTAGGAGGCCCAAAATGGCTCAATCTTCACGAAGCCGGCTCAACGGCAAGATAAGTAGCAACATCCTTTGATCGTTGAGAAGAAGGAGCGTTGTGCATCAGATTCTCCAACCAATAATTCATGTCATAAAGACTCGTCGTTAGCAGGAATCATGGAAATCCAATAAAGGACGATGCCACAATGGTAAGTCAGGGAGGCTTATAAGAACATGCTTGGAAGAGAGGTATGCAACGAACCTTCTACACATAAACACACACACCGTCCCAAATTCTTTGACTTGGCTGACAGAGTCCTTTAAATGAGGTCCTGTCACCCCCATCATACATCAACACAAGCCGATTAATCGGTACATGTGGGATAACACCCCATAACAACTTGCTTTGTATCTATCTTTGTACAGAAGAATTTGATGTACCAACAACTGTTTGTTCTGGTAGTTTACAATTAAAAAAATGGATACGTAATCTGTGTCTTGGGTCATCAAACAAATGGAGGTACTCTGAATTTGTCCTCAATGTTGCAAAGGTAGATTCAGTCATGGTGGGCGAGGGCGATAGAGGTGGAAGGAATAAGGGTATCCATAGCAGAGTTTTAACATCAGACTCTGACACATTAACATTACATCATCATTCTGCTATAAGACTCAACTCTAGATAGACTTTTCACATCTTCTACCACAGAAGAGTCTTAACATCAGACTAACCAAACTCATGCATCAACATTACATCGTCATGTACTCATAGGCACAATTTCATTCCAATAATGTTTTTGTAATATAATTTAAATAATATTAATTATCTACAATTTATAAAAATAATCCCAAATAATATTTAAATATTAGAATTGAATAAAAGTTAACATTATAATAATTGAAGTTATTGGTACCTACTAAAAATTATAAACTGAATGAAAAAAACAATATAATTCAAATTCTTATAATTTAATTAATGCTGCATACTTCAAATTCACTTTGTTTGAAATTATATATTTATTTATTTGAATATAAAAATATGTATTTTTATTTATTTATTTTTTCATAATGGCTCTTTATTCGAAATTATTTATTTATTTATTTTTCATAACAAGACAATATATTTAAGAATAAAAGAGAAAAAACATATATTTAAGAATATTATTTTTTTAATTTAAAAAATAATATTATTATTATTTGTAATTATTATTATTATGTATTATTTATTTATTTATTTATTAGGGTATTATAAAGTAAAAAGAGAGAGAGGACAAAAAATTTGGGTCCTACTGAGTCTTAAGTTGAGTCTCTTATTTTACAGATTCAACTTAAGATTCTCAACCAGATTTTGAAGATTAGCAGAGTCTTGAGAGAGTCTGGTAGAAAATATGATGTTAAGACTCTCCACCAGACTCTCTCAAAACTCTGTTATGGATGCCCTAAGGCTAGGGTTTATTGAGGGGCAATGTTGTTGGTTCGGTGTTGAAGGTTTATGGGGATCGATCGTGACAACTCGGGAATGTGGTGAATGATGCGATGATGGTGGTTAGAGATTTGTTGAGGTCTAGATGATGGGGTTGGGAGGTGACGACGATGTCCAGGGGAAAGGCGATGGTGGCATGGTGAGGCTACTAAAGTGAAGCAAATGAATTAGTGTTAAATCGAGAAATACTTTAAAAAAGGAAAACATAAAATAGAAAAAATCATGCTCAGTAAATTAAGTCCCCTGTTTTGTATTTGTGCTCATTTTGCAATGGTTATAGCTGAAAGGCTCTGTATTCAGCAATGTGTGTTCTATTAGAATATGTTGTTAGGTTGGGTGAGCTTGAAGCATTGGTTTGTAAGTGTTAAAGTTTAGTAGCGAAATACCAACGTGGGGATGGTCAAGTGGTAGCTCACTTGGTCGCTTAATCAACTGGTCTCGAGTTCAAGCCTTGGGTGTAGAATCAAAAAGGTTTTGATGAAGACAAATAAATCAACAAGTTGTTTTGATGAAGTCATTTGCCTTGAAGATCAACAACAAACAAACAAGAAGCTTCCTAATATATTTAATTCACTCTCATTGCAATTTTATTTATCTTTATGAGTGTGGGTGGTAGAATTAGGTGATTAACCTCTATCTTATTTTGATTGATTAATATGCATGGTTGATCGAGGTTAAACACTTCAGAGAAATAAAAACAATCAAAGAAAACTTATATTTTAACAATTCTGTCACTGACTGAATTGATTCATGTAATCGATTCGATATTTTCTTGAATCGATTCAATCGACATCATATCCGAAAAACAGGAACGCATTTTGCAGTAAACATGGAAGGAAACATGGAGGAACTCGTGGAGCAATTTAGGGAAGTGGAACAGAGGCTCCTCCTTGGCTCCTCTGACTTCCATGCCTATAAATTGGATCTCCACATCCTTGGTTCAAAAGACACAACATACAACAAGCTCACACTTCGTCAAATTGCTGAAAAACACTCTCTCTCTCTCTCTCTCTCTCTCTCAAGTGTTACTATCTCAATCAATTGTTCTTATTTTTCATTCAAATTAGATTGAGTTAGGATTTGTGTGTAAGTTTCAAGAACATATTTCAATTCATTCAAAGCTTGTTGCAAGGAGCTCTTGAAAGGTTTTCAAGGAGCTTGCTTGGGTGCTTAAGAGGTTCTTAAGCCATTGAAGTCTTAGAAGGTTTCTGAGCACAAGACGAAGAGGTTCTTCGCCCGGTGGAGCTACTTGAAGGTTTCAAGGAGGCTTTGGAAGAGGTTCTTCTTACCGGAATCAAATTGGGGTAGAATCCAAGAGTTTGGTACTCTCTTGGATGGGTTAGGTTGAGTGAGGTTCATTCAAGTAATCCTTTGTATTTCTTGCAATTTGATTAATTGAAAAGCTCCATAAGGTTTAGGGAGGACTGGATGTAGCTCACAAGGTTTGTGAGTGAACCAATATAAAAATCCTTGTGTTCATCTCTTTTACCGCTTTCCTTATTTATGCTTCATTTGCATTAATTGAAATAACTATGTAATGGAAAATGGGTTTCTAAAGCTTAAGTTAATTCATCAATTAATCTTTCAATCTTAGTTGCTCTTCCTCTGCTTTATCTATTTATTATCTGCTCTTATTGTTGTCAGGTTTCATTACTGTTCAAGCTCATTTCATTTCTGGTTTGCTGCATTCTAAACCGAAGTCTTTCTGTACTGAACTCAGTTGAATCGATTAGTAGAATTGATTCAACTGGCTGAAATCGATTCAGACTGCCTCTTAATCGATTCAAACCTGCTCTTTTGTTATAATTCGGTTTTTATTTTAGCCTATTTCAATTATATTCGAAAATTTGGTATTATAGCTTCCATTTACTATTCACCCTCCCAGTAAATTGTCAGGCCCCTTGTTGGTTTCTAACATTGGGTATGGAGCAACCCCCGCTGGGAGATCCCTACCGCTTAGTGCGAGCTCAGTTGGGTCGAACCGGATGAGTTGGATTCTGCATAAAACAGATTCGGGTACCGGTTGGTGTACACCAAAAAAGTTTAGTAGCGAAATACACTTCATTGCAACGTTGTTTGATGGAGGACAACCTCCTTTTCATTTTTCAGAGCTTTAGCGGGTGTGGAAGAAGACAAAATTGGGCGGATCGGTTTCATTCCCAAGTTACCCCTGACTGATTTAAGTGGATTGTCACTTTCTCTCTTTTAATGAGTAAATTGTCACTTTGGTCCCTGATCTTACACAGCATTTTCACTCTAATCCCTAAAATTAACAAAAATGCTCTTAGGTCCCTAACTTTGTAAAAAGTCATTCACATTAGTCCCAACCCCTAACCCCCGTCAACGGACGTTAACGGAGTGATGACGTGGCTGACTAGGGGCCTTAAACGACGTCGTTTTTGCGTCCTCGTGGCACCTGTAACGGAATAAACTGTCTCGCTAGTCCTATCGGCTGCATCAATGCCATGTTCAGCTGCACCAGTCCCATGTTTTGAAGCTGAACACTTCAACATATGCACACTTCAAAACATGGCACTGATGCAGCTGAACATGGGACTGGTGCAACTGAACATGGCACTGGTGTAGTTGATGGGACTAACGTGACAGTTTACTCCGTTATAAGTGCACGCAGACGCAAAAACGAAGTCGTTTAAGGTCCCCAGTCAGTCACGTTATCACTCCGTTAACGTCTGTTGACGAGGGTTAGGAGCAGGGACTAATGTGAATGACTTTTTACAAAGTCAGGGACCTAAAAGCATTTTTGCTAATTTCAGGGACTAAAGTGAAAGTGTTGTGTAAATTTAGGGACCAAAGTGACAGTTTACTCCTCTTTTAATTAATAAAATACTATTGACCGGGAGACGGGCTACATCAAGTCCAAATCATTGAGTGCATTCTACACCAAATGTAACACCCTAAACTTGTTGACAACTAAAGAATGCTAGGAGTGATGATTTATTAAAGTAGAGCCTTCATTTAAGCACGAGAAACACTAGAAATCATTTGAAAAACAAAATTTTAGGGCCTTAATCGATTAACTTATGGAGTTAATCGATTAGCCATTAAACCATGTCAGCCATTAATCTATTAACATGTATGTTAATCGATTAATCAAATAACAAGTCTCATATATTAATCGATTAATCTCCGACTTAATCGATTAAGAGCTGATAAGCTCTCAACCAATAATCGATTAACTTGTTCAGTAATCGATTAACCTAGGCCTAACTTCACATATTAATCGATTAACCGACTGGATTAATCGATTAACCCCTGTTGAAACTGTCTTAAAAACGTGATTTTAAGTCATTTTCACTCATTCTTTCCTTCTCCCACTCTCTAGAAGTTTCGACCCCTTTCCTCTTCTCTCTAGAAATTTTCATATTCTATCACAAAAACCCACCAAAAATCTTCATGAATTGATACTCCATCATCCATATACACTCTATACTCTCCCTCTTCCTCTAAAACTCCTCTCTAATAATCATTAAATTCTCAAACCTCCCTTAAACACCATCTATATTTCTCTATAGCCATGGGCTCTTCATCACCAAGTTGGAAGAATAGGATTTAAGGGTAAAGAATTACAAGAAAAGAAGGAAAACAAGAAAGAACATTCCAAGAAGTTAGAAACCAAGGAGCTTGAGAGTCTAAAGGCTTTAAGGCTTCCAACACGTCTTCTCTTCCTCTAAGGTAAGGAGGAATATTTCTTTATTATTTAAACTCAAGAGTTAAAGAAATTTATACTAGAAATTGTAAGAAAGAAATACCTTAAATATGGATAAGTAATTGAGTTAAAGAATAATAATTGATGTTATAGTTAAGTTCTTAACCAAACCTTAGGATAATGGATTTTTGGTATGGTTATTAGCTTGCGTACGTGTAACTATTGTTGATTGTGTTCATTGTTTGTGTTTGTAAGTGATTGTATTGTTATTGTGTCTACAATTATGAACAACCGATATAGAAATTTGTGTAAGTATAAATTAAAGAGAATGTTAGAAAATATATTAGGAATCTAGTATTATTACGCTTTTAAATTTCATGCACGATAGATGGTTGTAATTAAACCAAAATGAATGTTTGACGAATAATTTATAAATGCCGTATTAGCAAGGGTGAATTAATATATAAGTAAGTGAAGAACATTGTTTACACTAACCACAACTAATATTTTGGGCAAATTCAATGAAAAGAAAGTATTAGGAATAGTAACTAATCATGAATGATGAAAGAATCAGAAGAAGACTAATGAAATTAATACAAAATGAAATCTCAAGTTCATTTTTTTTTGCTGAAGTCACTTTTCTTTGAGAAACATATAAGCATGACTCCATGTAGGATTAATATGATATAATTCAGTTTGCTATCATATCTTACATAATTTAATTATAATTAAATTTATATTAACACATAACAATTGGAACTAATTGCCGTGCAATTTTGCACGGGGTACTGCACTAGTTAATACAACAAATAAAAGATATAATATATTCTTTTCAATTTTTATTGTAAATTCCTTTGATTCTTTAACTTAAATTATGAAGAAATATCTCACTCCTTGTGGCTTAACATTTTTAGGTACTCCTGAGAACGAGCAAGGAACTAAAGATTTATAACGAAGCAGGCGAAAAGGGAAGAATATTCTATGCCATATTGTATAATCGCAACATTGTAAAAATGTACACTTCATTATTTTGTAAATTTTCTAAGTTTTATAATATTAAAAGATCTTTTACTATTAAATAAATTGGGATGTTACACCAAACATAACAAAAGTTTAGTGAAACATACACCAACATTATTTTGAATTACCTCTCACCGATATTTATGTCACTATAAAAATAAAAACGATTTTCAAAATTGTGAGGCAAAAAATACATTCCCTCCGGTCTTATATATATGATTTTTTTAGAAAAATAAAATTTGGCCATATTTATAAGACTATATTCTAATTAACAATAATATTTAATTACTTCTTTTTAAAAAATTCTTATTTTTTTTTGGTGTAAAGGAAAGAACTAAAACAGCAAAAGAAGAAAACTAGCCACGCCTAAATCTTCGACCAGCAGCATCATCACAAAGAGACTGCATAACAACAAGGGGAGCCTCTTCCAGCACCTGCAAAGGGACTTGGTTCGCACCACCCAATTTGGCTAATGCATCAGCACAAAAGTTAGCCTCTCTCAGAACGTGACTAACTGTAACAGTCCACTGGTTCCGCAATAAAAGCTGAATGTCACGAATCACAACTCCAAAAGCATGATACGATGGGATAACAGCCATATTCACTAGCCGCACAGCTTCCGCTGAATCTGACTCACATAGGACCAGAGAATAACCCATACTCCAAGCTAATTCCAACCCATGTTTTAATGCCAACAACTCTGCCAGTAAAATTCTCTTGTCAGCGAAACATCCCGTGAAGCCACTCAGCCAAGCTCCATGCCTGTCTCTAATAAGACCACCAAAACCGACGAAATCGTCTCCCTCTCGGTAGCTCCCATCCACGTTAATTTTAACAGCTGGGGCCGAAGGTCTTGTCCAGGAAATTTCCCTACCTTCTCGAGCACTAGGCTGAGTTTTAGGACACCACTTCAACAACTCCTCAATCGTAACAGAGATGTTCCAAACAACCTTGTCCACATGCCAATTTTCCAAACCAAGCACCTCACTACTCCTCCATCTCCAAGCCCACCAGAGAGTGGCAAGGAAAACATGAGAAAGGTTTCCAGCAGTAGCCTCCCTAATCCACTTCCACATGTCCATGTTTTGAAAATTATGATTCCCCAATCCAACCTTTATCCATAAGTCCTTACTCTTCACACAGTCCCTGATACAGTGAATAGCAGTTTCCGGCGCCATCCCACATCTCGAGCAGGTAGAAGAATTAGCCATACCTCTCTTATACCGGAACTCGTTAGTAGGAATGGCATTATGGAGTAAAAGCCAAATCAACAACTTGATCTTCTCATGGAAATTAATCTTCCAGACCCACGACCAAGAGACATCCGTGAGACTAGGATTATTTCGCTGTAGCCACCTATACCCACTAGCTGCACTATACTCGCCATCCGTACTGTCTCTCCAAGACCAAGTGTCTTTCTCCTCACCAAATCCCAAAATCTGAACCGACTCAACAGCTGCCTTCGCATCACTAGGGATTGTCGAATACAATAAGGACCAATCCCAGCCACCATCATGCCACACATCTCTCACCAATTTATCAGTATCTGAAATATGAACATAAGGAACACTATCACAGAGGGGACCCTCTTTGCACCAAGACCCAAACCAGAATGAAGAATTACCATTGCCAAATCTAAACCCGAAACCATCCTTTAAACAATTCTTGGCCTTAATGATTCCCTTCATTGTACTAGACATTTGCGGAGTAGAGTTGGCAAACAAAATACCTCTCCCCTGTAGATACTTGTGCTCAACCATCCTCTTCCATAAACAAGTTTGATGAGAAACCAGTCTCCACACTAACTTTCCTAAAAGAGCAGTGTTAGCTGTCCTGGTGTCCCGCACCCCCAAACCACCAAGTCTTCTCGGCGCAGTAACCGTCTTCCAATTCACCAAGCTAAGACTTCTAGAGGACCCTTCTCTTCCCCAAATGAAATTCCTAGTCACCTTATCAATGTCATCGCAAATGCTTTGAGGTAACCAGAGAGTCTGCATCGTGTAAGTAGGAATAGAAGCTAACACCGATTGGGCCAGACAAACCTTCCCTGCTCTATTCAATAAATTCCTCTTCCAACTAGCCAAACGAGTGTGAAGTTTATCCACCCAAGGCATAAAGTGATCTTTAGTAACACGACCAGCGATAAGGGGAAAGCCCAAATACTTCCCAAGGTCTTGGCAAAAAGGGATTCTCGTAGCAGCAGAGAAATTGCCCACTATATCTCTAGGAGCTTTGGCGGAAGCATAACCCCTAGATTTCTCAAAATTCACCTTCATCCCTGAAGCATTGCAGAAATCATCAAGAACCTCCACAAGAATCCTGTGTTGATTATTCTTAGCTTTGCAGAATAGAAATATATCATCAGCAAATAGAAGGTGCGAAATCGGCGGACCTCCCCGGGAGACAGTAACAGGCAGCCACCTCTTCTCATCAACTCTAGTGTTAATAAAGCTGATAGCTTCTCCATACAGAGCACAAACAAGTATGGTGACAAGGGGTCTCCTTGTCTTAAACCCCTAGAAGGGCAAAAGCTATCTAAGCGTTCTCCATTCCAAAGCACCGAAAGAGTTGACGATCTAACACAATGCATAATCAGAGACGTAAACATCCTAGGGAAGCCAAAGTCCTCCAACGTACATTGCAGAAAATCCCAATTCACCCGATCATAAGCCTTCTCCATATCAATCTTGAAAGCCACCGTACCTATTTTACTCTTGGACTTCTTCATCTTGCTAATGATCTCTTGAGCTACAATAGCATTATCCGCCGTACCACGACCCGAAATGAAACTACTTTGGAGCGGACCAATTAAAAAGTTCATTAACGGTCTTAATCGATTGACAATAACCTTCGTGATTACTTTAAAAATGACATTGCATAAACCAATGGGTCGGAAATTCTTAAAATCCGTGGGATGCTGCACTTTTGGTATAAGCACCAATAGAGTTTGACAAAGTTGAGGATTAACAATACCAGTAGTAAATGCTTGTTCCACCAACTTCCACACATCAACCCCCACTACGTCCCAATACTTCTTAAAGAAGAACGGTTGGAATCCATCTGGCCCAGGAGCTTTATAAGACTTCATCGTCATCATCGCATTCCTCACCTCGTCCATAGTCACCGGAGCTACGAGTAACGTTCTATCTTCATTGCCTATAGTGGGCACTGCAACATGCCGTAGGGCAGTGGGAGATGCACCAATAGGACTAGCAAAAAGATTATGATAGTACCTATTTTCCGCATCTCTAAGCATCGTGTTATCGACGCACCAGGATCCATCCTCAAGGAAGAGCCCATGAATCTTATTACGTTTTCGGCGAATGACCGTCTGAGTGTGAAAGAACTTCGTATTACGATCCCCGAACTTTACCCATTTCTCCCTAAACTTCTGAAACCACAACATCTCTTCCTGAGCCAGAATTTGCGAATGTTCCTTTTGGAGCTTTTTCTCAAGAATCAGAAGATCATGACTTCTCTGCATCTCCAATTCACGCTGCACACCTGCAATGCGGGCTTCCACCCTTCTCTTATTTTTAAATATATTGCCAAACACCTCTCTGTTAAAACGCATGGCATCATCCTTGAGTCTATCCAGCTTGTCCCATATATTATCATCATTTCCTTCCCACGCTCTAGTGACCACCTCCGGGAAATTATCATGCAAAGTCCATGCAACCTGGAAACGAAAGGGTCGATGTCTAGAAGGTGGAACAAACCCATTACACCGAAGTAAAATTGGAGAATGATCTGAGGTGGTACGACATAAATTCTCAATGTAAGCCTCATGAAAGGTGTGACGCCATTCAATATCCGCAATAGCTCGATCAAGTCTCTTCATAATAAGACGTGAGGTCCCCTCTCTCTTAACCCAAGTGTACCTGGACCTGCCAGATCCCAAATCAACAAGTCTACAACTGTCCATCATAGCATGAAAATTATCAGCTCTGCTATGCAGAAAATTTCCACCGCTAACCTCTGAAGGTAAAAGGATTTCATTGAAATCACCAAGAAAAAGCCAGGGTCGAGTGATCATAGAACGGAGATTAACCAGATGACTCCAAAGATTCATCCTAGCTATAGGGACCGGACTCCCATACACCGCACTAAGCATCCAAGAAGCACCCCGATTCGATACCCGAACAGTAATACAGTGGTGAAAAGAGTCAACAACATCAAGATTGAAATCCGCATTATCTCTACACAACACCCAGTTGCCACCTGCATGCCCCTGTGCTTCAGAAATAGCCCCTGGAGAGTACCCAAGAGACTTCCAAAACCGAGATGCTTGTGCAAAATGGATATGACATTCAACAACTATAAAAATAGTAGGTACAAACTGTTGTATCATATTCCTAACATGACGCTTGCCACTACTATTAGCCGCGCCACGAATATTCCAGGCAATTATTTTAAAGTCTTGAAACTCTATCATTAAAACTGGAGAATAAAGAGAACCAAGTAAAATAACTTTACTGGCCTGAATCTAACATCATATTGTCCGTACCATGCTGCCCAACATCCTTCAACACCTCTCCATTTCCATGCTGACCCTTACTCTCCTTGGGAATAGGCTTAGCTATTGCCTTTGAGTCTTGTGGCCATCCTGTAGATTTCCCTCCCTTACTATTTTGGGCACGAATACCTTCAAGCAAGTTGGGGGAGATTACAATTTCAGTTCCCAAGTCAAAACCATTCATTTTGACCTCCTTAATCTGTCTCACTTTCAAAACGGTATCGTCCTTGGAGCTAGGGGGATGACTCGACGACATACCAATATCACCTTGGGGTTTCTCACTGAGTTGCACGTGAGTAAACTCGTTGCCATGCATAACTGTCTCTTTCCTCACTAACTCTTTCCTCTGGTTGTCTCTGCGGGCCCTCTTTTTGCCATTATCCTGTCCTTTCCCACGTGCATTACTGTTAGCAAGACTTGCGGCTGTGGGAGGGAATGTTAATAAATGAGGGCTTCCCATCCTTTCCTTCTCTTTCATAGGAATCTTCTCCTGATTATTCCCCTCATTAGATAATGATTGCACTCCTGGATTCTTGCCTCTATCTGTGGGCCCACCCTTCTTTTTTTCATTCCTGCCTCTCTTTTTTCTCCTGACAACAAGCCAATCCCCATGTAACGCTTCCTCCTGATCCCTCCCAATATCAGCAACCCCTTGATCTTCGGAGTGCACAATTGTATCCGAGATTTTCGCAGGATCAATAGCCAAACTTCCCATATTCTCCACCTCCCTATCAACACTTACCGGCGTCGGAGCCACCGGAACCACCGGAACCACCTCCGTTTTGGGATGACTTTGAGTACAATTCCTAGCAACATGTCCATAACAACCACACGAAGCGCATATCAAATGTAGTCCCTCATACTCCACCTTATACCAGTGGCCACGGAACCAAACCTTCCCCACCACCGGAACTGTTAAATCAATTTCCACACATACTCTAGCGAACTTTCCTCGAGTGACGTTCATGGTTCGCATATCCACTCTTTGTGGTACACCCACAGCCGTAGCTAATCCTAGCAAGAAGCTCTTATCATAAAACATCAAATTCAACCCTGGGAAACAAATCCAAACCAAAGTTCGGTTTATTTGTGTTGCTGGGGAGACAAAGTCTGGATCCCACCGTTGTACCGAAAGGCAATGGTCGAAAATCATCCATGGCCCCCCTACCATTACCTTTTCTCTATCTGCCTCGTTCTCAAACTTGACCACAAAATAACCATTTCCCACATCCATGAGGTCGAAACCACATGTTAGTCTCCAAGCATTCTTCAAGCGGTCCCTCATAGTCAAAAACCCCAGTGACTTGCCCAAAAGTTTTACAACCAACCCATCTCTCCATGGCAAACACATCTTTTCAAAAATAGCATCATCCAAATAGACTTTCGGCTTCAGTCTATTACCATCTTCTGGTATGATTTTCAACAGATTCTCCTGGATAAGATCGATCTCCTCCATTCTAGGTGGTGGGGCCTTCCCTCCCAACATTTTATCTCTAAAAGAGATACCTTCCTGCACCATACTGGAGTTGGAGCCTCCAGCATTATCTCCATGTTTGTCAGGGGGATCACTCTTAGTGTGTTCCTCATGCAAAGCCCTAGCAGAGAACTCAAATTCCATTTTTTTCGCAAATATAAGATTTATGAATTAATTGCACTGATTGAGTCAAAAAAAAATTCTTATTAAGTTAACACTTTTAAGAATCTCAATAACAATTATATGTATAGTTTTGAAAAAGTATATTAAATATTTACATCTTCAATATCACTAATAACCTTAATTCACTTTCTTGATGGATGTGAATTTCTCCAAAAAAATCTTACATAGGGTCTGAGAAAGTACATGAGAAGCGATTTACTTTCAACGATTTTTCCTATCTTTTCAGGAGGTCTTTTCGAATAAAGTGTAACAGTGAATTATGAGAGAGAGAAAAAAAAACTGAAGTGAAAAAAAAGGAAAAGATAGAAGAGGTGAATAAGTATGAGTTGAGAATGAAAATGGAGAAAGTAGATGAGTGTGAGTTAATAATGGATGGGTTTAAAGTTAAAAATGAAACGAAAATTACTTTTACCAGTAAAAATGCATAAATATACTCTTTCCGGCTTGAAATGTAAGCAACAAAAAACATACCTCTTTTGGTTTAAAATATAAGCAAAATCAACCAATTTTCTTAAATTTTATTTCATTCCCAATGTCACTTTCCTAAAACATCCCTAGAAAATTATTATCTTATTTAATTTTTGTTTCATTCCCAATGCAATTTTCCTAAAATACCTCTATTCTTTTATAAATTTGAGAAAATTAAATACAATCAACTAACCTTTTTAATAAACGTAAATTTAGTTAGTTTTGCTTATAATTCGAGCCGGAGGGAGTATGGTGTGTGGATAGCAATTTATTGGTTTTTTTTTTTAAAGTTTTGGTGAGTTGGATTTGAGGGTTCACCAGAGTTAGGACAAGTCTTAAACCTCAAAGAGCATTTAAGAAGATATTTACGGATTATCCATCAATAACGTCCTCACATTGATAAAAATCAAACCTAGATCTCTCACAACCCATGATCCCTCACATTGGTAGTGTTATGGACCGATTCCAAAGACAAATAATAACCGGTATCACGGACCAACAAGCATCAATCCGGTATACCGACAATCTAGCATCAATAGTCAATCAATGCGTAACCATTGTAACAGTTAGTTATTATAGCCGCTCATCATGGCATTCATGGAGCCGTTACAACCGCCACCTTAATGGTCCATCATGGCACATCATACCCTTCACCCTATAAATAGAGGTAATGGCAAAGGTATGAAGAAGACTCTCAACTCTCTCATTTCACACGGCACACACATCACCCCAAATAATATCCCGACTCGGTGGCGGAGTTCTTTAATCGAGAACCCGTTATCATCGTCATACATCAACAAAACCGGTTTACCTGTACATATGGGATAACACCCCACAACAATGGCAACCACAGTGGGAGCGACAAACTAATTCCCACCACCTTATCATTATCAATTTCAAGCCCATTATGGCCATGGAGTCCAGATCAATTGGCCAGGTTCATGTTTTGCCAAACTCATCAATCCATGATATTTATTAAGCGAGGATTTAAACAAAAATCCCCTAAATTATATCACATGCAGATTGAAAAGAAGAGATGCTACAAAGCACGACAAGATCGACATGGAGATTCAAAGAGATGTTTATCATTATTAAACTTAAATAGACCGGTAATTGATCTATCGGTTCAATGCTCAATCATGGATTAGAGCATCACAACATGCTAACCTCAGTTACTCAAATCCGGAGTTAACACACCGACGGGAACTCGTTGCTAACCAGTGTAAAACCAGGTTTTCGTGTCCATATCGTTGCTCATACTCGCTGCGATGAAAGCATTGCGACTCTTGGGCTGACCGTGACTGGTTTGTGCAACACCATGGTCACGTCGCCCTCACTTCGGTGTCCTATCCTTGGTTTGTGAATCGTCTTCAACCCTTCGTTGTGGACTCATTCCATTCAGATCCAGTGCCGACCTCCAATCCTCCCCGTGACACTATTATGCTGCTTCAACGAAGAACTCTGCATATGTAGAAAAGAACTAAGGGGAAAGAAGAAAGGCGTGAAGAAGTCCATGCCAGAAAATTAAAACAAAAAGGATAATGAGCCTACAACCCATTAAAAAAGAGAGGAAGCTGAAACATGGAATAAAATAGCCTCCGTACTCCTAAACCAACCAGGGCAAGCTTGTACAAATACGATGGTCCAAGTTTCGGAAGAAACAATTTCGACATTTTCGTCAACGGATAATAAGCTTTCCAAAAGGAGAATAAAAAATATACTACACCATGAGGCTTCCGAAATGTACCGCCTCCTAACTCGACTAGCCATCGAGTTAGCAGTGGTTAGAGAGATACATGGTCTTTACGACCACTATCTCGAGAGTACTCTACGCGGTCGATGTAACTCCCGCTGGTAAGGCATTTTGGCGACTTGTATGGCCGTGGGAACCATCTTGGCTAAAGAATCGAGTGTCCCAAAAAGAGTTACACCCTGATGCATCACCCCTAACTTGATTAGCCACCAAGTTAGGAGGATGAATGTACACTACAGACTATGCAACTCCCACTTGCTCGGTATTTCCCCGACTTGTTGGGTTGAGAGATCCATCTTGGCTAAAGAATTGAGTATCCCAAAATGAGTTGCGCACCTGAGTAGTTAAGGAGTGAATGGACCCAAGTTCTAACCACTTAGTGGAAGAGTAATAAAATAAAAATCAATTAGGCCGAGTTTGAATTATTAAATTCAACCACCTAATGAAAATATGCAAGTAATTATTTTCTTGGCACACTTCATGAACATAAAGCAACACGAAAAAGATAGACTACCTCCACTCAGAATTCTTATGAGCTTCAGACACAAAACCAAGACTGGTTTCAAGAACCAGCCTTGGCTTGGGGGCTACTGTTATGGACCGGTTCCAAAGACAAATAATAACTGGTATGACCAACAAGCATCAATCTGGTATACCGACAATCCGGCATCAATAGTCAATCAATGCGTAACCATTGTAACGGTTAGTTATTATTGCCGCTCATCATTACATTCATGGAGCCGTTACAACCGTCACCTTAATGGCCCATCATGACACATCATACCCTTCACCCTATAAATAGAGGTAATGACCAAGGTATGAAGAAGACTCTCAACTCTCTCATTTCACACGGCACACACATCACCCCAAATAATATCCCGACTCGGTGGCGGAGTTCTTTAACCGAAAGCTCGTTATCATCGTCGTACATCAACAAAACCGGATTACCGATGCATGAAGGATAACACCCTACAACAGGTAGCAATTAGAATTTATCATGTGCGAAGAAGTGTTTCAAATAATAGATCGGCCGTTATGTAAAGGTTGCGGCAGACACCGTTATGGCATCACACACAGCAATTGTTGTGTGATATTAATTCACATTAAAAACGGCAACGAGTCTGGCGCAATGATTGCATCATTGCAATGGAACGGCCGTAATGACCCCGTTTTTTGAGCCCATCCTGTTTTTGAGCCCTCTCTAGTTTCTTCTTCCTTCACCTCCCCATCTGGATTGAAAGTTGTTCGGGTCACCAACATCAAAGATTCATCACCATCGCAGCTTCATTTGAAACTTTTGAAAGGTAAATTAAAAGCCCCTTTTTCTGATATGTGAGTAGTGAGAGCGTAAGACTTGGGGCTGTGCCTATATTATATATTAATTTAATAATCTATATTCAGACTTGTTTATATATTATATATTATATGTAACATCATGACTATATTATGAACATAATAATAATAATAATAATAAACTAATAATCTTATAATCTATAAAACATAAAGAATTGGTGATATAGAGTAGGGATGGGCACGGGTCCCGGCGGGCACGGGTAGTGCATACCCACTACCCTATCCACGGGTATTTGCGGGTATTTATACGGGTAACGGGTATTTACGGGTACCCACGGGTTTTGAACTTTTATTATTTTTTCCTTTAATTTAATGATCCACATAATGATAAAAAAGCTCACGGGATCTTCAATTATACTACACGTCAGGCATACATGAACTTCCACATAATAATAGGAGAAAGGTGGCCTCAAGTATCATAGTGCATCTCTGTAGCAAATAAATGTTTGAGATGATTGCTAAAATTACAAGGCATTTTATTATATATCTTTCTTCGTTCTAGAGTCATGGTCTTATGATAATTAATTAACTCCCCACTTCCCATAATATATATATATATAGCCGAACACTATGAAGATTTTAATCAGTATATAGATCAATAGATGTACCTCCAATTTTAATCACTACTAGTAAAATATTATTTATACTAATATATATAATATTTAATAAAATATTTTTTTATTTATCGCGGGTACCATAATACCCATCCCCACCCATAAGGGAATAATGCGGGTACCCGTCACGGGTATTTATGCGGGTACCCGCGGGCATGGGTATCTTGCCCATCCCTAATAGAGAGTGATACACATGTAGATTTAATAGTTTGGACTTTACTAACGGGACTTGATTCAGTTGGTGTAAGGCCCCAACTGAAATCCTGATAATAGGACAAGGGTGCTAGTAGCCCTGGGTTCGATTCCAACCAAAAACATCCCGCTGGGAGAACCAGCCACGCAGCTCCGTCCGGATTAGTCTCAAGGGCTCCCTGGTATTAAGGGTGCTCTTGGGAATACCGATGGTTCCGCAAGGAATTCGAACAAAAAAATAATAGTTTGGACTTTGGAACTTTACCTCGTGATAAGAGTGTGTTGTTGTGTAACCAAAAGTGTGGAACTGTGTCACCATCACGAGGTCTGATCTACAACTAGAAGTGAACCTTCCTCTTCGTTGCAACCAGAAGGAGGGAGAGCGAAGGTGAAAGACGAAGGCACGGATGTGGAAGAGAGACTGAAGATGGATGACAAAGTAAGAAACTGGAGACCTTTTGCTAAAAAAAATACGTCCTATTTATAAGATCTTTTTAGAGTTTTTTACTCTCAACAAAGAAAGTGGATAAATTTGTTAGTGGCATTGGAAATGTGAAAATTTGATATGCTTTTTCAAAATTACCCCTATAATTATTATTGGTACTCTAAAAAGTGTTGACTTTATAAGAGTGTTTGTGGAAAGAAGTAATTAAATGCTATTGAAAATTGAAAAGGGATCTTATAAATAGGACCAAAATAAAAACCCCAAAAGGATCTTATAAATCAAGGTTGTCAGAACCGAACCAGAGATCAATCCGGAAGAAACTCCATATAGGGTTTAACCGTATTAACCGGTTAAGCCGGAAAGTTAGGCCGGTATTTATATATATAGTAAAAAAATTAAAAAATACATCTCAAAATCTACATATTACGAAAACCGGTATTTAATGTTTTATTTTATTAGTTTTTTTTTTAAATCAGTGTTGGTTGAATCGGGTTCGGTTTTTCGGGTTCAAACCGGTTCAAACCGGTTCAACCCGATTCAACCCCTTTGAACACCGGTTTTTTACGGCTTCAATTTAAAAGCGGTTTAGACATCAACCAAAAACCGTCCCTATCACCGGTCGACAGTTCGACCGGTCCGACCATTTGGTTCGGTCCGGGTTTAATAACACTGTTATAAATAGGATCGGAGGAAATATTAAATTTCTAATCCTTGAGCCATTTGAAAAGGAATGGGAAAGGGTTTTTGTTTAATATTTTTGGAAAAAAAATTAAGCTAGGCTAAAATTGCGTCGCTCTTGTATCGAAGAAGTATCCAAACCGTGTCGGACTCAAAAAACGGTGCGTCACAGGGGAGAGCTTCGGGGACACGGTCTGATTTTGAGATATGAGATTTGGTTTAATATGCGTGTTTCATCTCAAGGAGGGCTTCAGATTTATCGAATGCTTTAAGAACAAGTACTTTCTAGTTATTGCAAAATAATACCGGTTAAAATTGCTACTAAATCCATCACTGACCCACATAGACCGATCAAATACTGAACTCACCCATATAGCATCACATTAAAATTGCCCGTTTACAAAAGCCGAATTGGCTAGAAAGTTACCTATAAATACTTTTACACCAATGTGCCCCAATTTCCTATAATCTGAGCAACTGCTGACTCAACTCATGCTGGATTTATGAATCCCAATCCGTCCTTGATTATAATAACTTGAGCAAGAACTATTTCAATCTTCCTAGAATATCATTCATAATTTCTCTAACAAGTGTGGATTCAGATCAGGCACATGTTAAAGAATTCGACTTTTTATTTTTAGTCTCCACCCATTACTCTTTGTCCTCCAGTTGCCCTTAATTTACCGACTTTACGGAGGCGGAAGATGATTTCCGATTTTCAAAAGGCGGAAACTATTTTAATGTACGACCTATTTGCATAAGGCGGAAGACTTACCGACTATTTAAAAGCAGAAATACTTCCGCCTTTTAAGAAGCGGAACAATTAAAATGTTGAAATCTCAGAAATGTCCCTCCGTGAACCCTCCACCTCCCTTTTGTACGTGAATGAACGGAAGGGAAATTTTGGTATTTTAACACATTTTAATGTTTAAATGTCCCTCCGTGAACCCTCCACCTCCCTTTTGTGCGTGAATGAACGGAGGGACAATTTTGATATTATAACAAATTTTTAATGTTTCCGCCTGATGAAAGACGGAATACTCTATTTTATTTACGACTTTGGAAAGGCGGAAGATAATACGATTTGCATAAGGCGAAAATTGTTTTATTTTGTTTCCGCCTTGCTTCAAGCGAAAAGAGTAATGGGGGTCAAAGAGTAATAGGTGGGGGCAAAAAAAAAAGTCAAGAATTTGACATGTTATTACTAGTCCGTGACAATACCATTGGAGTTGAGAAACAATTAAAAAGTTAAGAGTCCTAGACTAATGTTGAGCGAGATATTATGAAGCATTGGCTTGGATAATGTCCTCGTTCGGAAAAATTATTAGTTGGTCTTGAATCATGGTGATTTGGACTCATCTCAATCGTACTTCTTCCGTCCCACAAGAATGGTAAAAAAATGGTTAAATTTTTTGTACCAAACTATAGTTAAAATAATTAATGAAAAATTTAGAAATTATAAATTTTGAATTGTGATTGGTTGATCCATGCAAAATGCATTAAATGAATTTTTTTGATAATTGGTTGATGTGTTAGACAAATTATTAAATGATGCTGATTTAAACATCCTTGTGGGACGGAGGGAGTATCATTTAAATTTTTTTAAAAATAAATAATAAATTATGGTGATTGTCCTAGATCATTAAGTCCCAAACTACCTAATAATTTCTCGTTACTCGGACTCGTCAAATACTCAATGTATGACATGAGAACATTATACTATATATAATTAAATATTTACACAAACATACGATGATATCAAAAGAATGATAATATATAATGGTCTAATAAAATTAAGGGTTTTGTTAACCAATGCATCAAGGGTATTGTTTAAGAAATACATTAAAAGAAAATTTGTATTGAAAATATAAGTCTACCATTTTTCAACGTTTTAAATTCAACCTTTTTCAAGATAAAACTTCATGATTTGATTCCTTAATCAATGCCTTAAGGACACTTTTTAGCATTTTTCATAGCTATATCATATATAAAGTTTGGAAAATAATCAAAATCATATGTCTCACGACTTACTATCTTTTTTTTGTGTACACCCATTCTTTAGCCGACAGTCGAAGACTAATCCCCTCCGAGGCGTAGAGATCACCGAAGTGAGTTTTGCCTCTACCAATAAAGCATTTTTCATACCCACGACAAGGTTCGAACCCATGACATCAGGGTTAAGGAACCTAATCATCTACCAACTGTGTTGGGTTTTGTTGGTTCACGTCTCCAGTTTGTCAAACAATTCATCAAAGGTGATGGGTTGATCACGCAGGCGGGCAACAACAGTAATAATAGCAAAATCTGATCCAACTCCAACAAGGACATGTATGATTAGGTCTTCTTCGTCAATGGGTTTGCCGGCTATGGCAAGGGTATCAGCGGTGGCTCTAAAATCCTGCATATACTTTGTGATTGAGCGATCACCTCGTGGGTTATTGTGAAGTTTTTCTTTGAGATACACGATGCGAGTGCGAGATTTGTTAGCAAATAGAACACAAAGACGATCCCATGCTTCTTTAGAGGAGGTAATAGAGGAAATGTGAGACTGTATCTCTGTTGTACAGCTTCCTAAAATGGCCTTTAGAATCAGTTGATCTTGTCTTTACCATAATGTAAATTCTGGGTTTTGTGTGGTTTTGGTGTTGTCTTTTGGATCGGGGATTGTTGCTGCAGGTTTGGGATTGGTGCCATCAATGTAGCCCAATAGATCGTAGCCAATAAGAGCCGAGTGGAGTTGTGTTCTCCATACCGAGAAATTAGATTGAGACAGTTTGGTGGTAAGGTGTGACGATGCATTCAAAGGTATGATTTGATGGGTGTCTTGAATCATGATAGGATAATAGTTCTGATACCATAAAGGATTGTGGTATATTTTTATTGAATAGGCAGTGCCTTTTAAAATATAACAATTATGAGTTTGTTACAACAGAATACTAACAAGAATATATAACACTATAACAGCTACGTACTTGTGGTGTGTTGCTCCAGTGGTCTTGGGACTAGACTTGGAAGGATGAGCCGCGTGTTCGATTCCCCGCAACACCCACAAGGAGAGGTATTTGACCTTAAAACCTGGGCACTATCCTCGAACCAGATTAGTCGACTCGGTCCAATGGAGGTTCCCACGGGTCGGCCGAATACTGGGGGTTGGCAAACCGCTACATGATAATAATATTTATAGAGGATAATAGCAAATGAATATATATATATATATATATATATATATATATATATATATATATGACTAGCTGTTAATTGACTTGGTATTTGCTGATATTTCTTTGATATCCTTAACCATTCCTATGATCCGAACAGCCGCTGATGACTCATCATGCAACAAAGACAGGACTTGTGCAACATGCTTGTGAATTCCAACCGGTCCTTGATAATCACTTGATGAGTAATAGCTATTCAATCTTCTTATAATATCTTTCACAATATCTCCAACAAGTGTGGATTCATGTCTGGCACATGTTAGAGGAGTTAATAAGAGTGAACATCACTATTATTAGAGTCATATTATTTCATTTGAATTTGTAAAAGGATGATCTTGTCTTCCTATAAACGCAGTGACGTCGACGGAGCAAGGGGTGACCTATGGATGCCACGGTCACCCGAAGACTTTTAAAATTCTTTTATATACGTATATACAGCTCATGTATGGTATTTTTTAAATTATGCTAATATTTATATAAAATATCTTTTCAGTTGAAAATCCTTTTGATATTTATATTCCAAAAAAATAAGGAAAATGCTAAAGAGTGTCCTTAAGGCACTTGTTAAGAGATTAAATGTGGTTAAAAGTTATGGGAAAACGCACTTTTTTGTATTCTCTAAAGAGTAAATACCTTGGACTTATGAATTTTTTCCACTTTTAGTATGCTTAACAAGTGCCCTAAGCAAGATTCAAAAAATAAAAACGATTTGCAAATATGTGAGGCCAAAAAGATACATGAGAAATGGTTTACTTTCAATGATGCTTCCTATCTTTTCAAGAGATCCTTTCGTATAAAATATAATGGTGGATTGTGAGAAAGAAAAAAAGAAGTGAAAAAGGGGAAAAAAAAAAGAAAAGAAAAAGAGAGAGGGAGAACATAGAAGAGGTGAATACGTATAAGTTGAGAATGAAAAATGGAGAAAGTGGATGAGTGTGAGTTAAGAATGGAAGGGTTTAAACTTTAAAGTTAAAAATGAAACTAAAATTACTTTTATCGGGGACAATTTTGAAAATTAAGGTAAAAATTTATAAATACATGGTGTGTGTATAGCAATTTATAGGTGCAATTAAAATTTATCATGTGTGAAGTACTAGTTACTTGATTGCATTTGAATTCCAGCCGGAGAGCCCAGCTGCATGAGTCAGAGCAGCCTTCCACCCCTGCACTTTGTCCTTATATCTTCCCTCATGCTTTAGAAACGCAACTCCATAACTCCCTCCTTGATACCTTACAACTGATGGATCCACATTATAGAAGATTGGTATCACAGCCCTTCCATATCTCTCTTGGCATTCCAAAATATTTGTGAGTTCATCCAAACACCACCTGGAAGAAGCATAATTTTTGGAGAAAATAATGACATAAATCTTTGATTCTTCTATAGCTGTTCGCAGTGCTGGTGAAATGTTTTCGCCTTTACCAAGGTTGTCATCCATATATGTTTGAATATTTTTTCTGCATAATTCTGTACAAAGATGACTTGCGAAGCTGTAGCG
Organism: Crotalaria pallida; assembly: GCA_037953625.1. Lineage (NCBI taxonomy): Eukaryota > Viridiplantae > Streptophyta > Magnoliopsida > Fabales > Fabaceae > Crotalaria > Crotalaria pallida. Next base: position 99,571,543 of record CM075655.1, read on the forward strand.
GGTGTCTTCCCCTCTAAAGCTGAGGAACACATCGTATTTTGTTGGAGGAGGAGAAGAAGAAATAATATTCGGCATTGAAATCAAATTTTGATTGAATTCGGCATCACGAGAAATGTTCGGTACTGAAATCAAATTTGTATTGAACTCCGCATCACTAGGCTCTTCATCCTTCGACTCAAAAATCAAATTTGTTTCGAACTCAGCATCTTGGTCATAAGCATCAAGAAACAAGTCTTCGTCAGGGACGACTCGAAAAGCACCGTGAGCGCACACAACGGCAAATCCAACCATCAATCCCGAGATCAAGAGGGGCCCAACGCTGGTGAGATAAAGGGCGAAGATGACAAGGAGGCCATGGATTTCAGAGATGGAGAAGGTGCGGCTGCCGAAGAGGACAAGGGGCTGATCGGAGGGGTGAAAGAGGCAGAGGATGATCCCATAACAGAAGAGACCAAGGATGATGAGAGAGAAAGGATGAGTGAGGAGAGAGAGGGCTAAGGTGATGGCAGTAACGGTTACATAATTGTGGCGGAAATAGGACAAGTTGTGGAGGATGCGGGAGTATGCTTCGGACAGGGTACCGGGGCGGGAGAGGGAGTTGCGGTCAATGAGTTCTGACCAGGGTTTGAGCTGGGAGCAGCAGTGGCGGAAGAAGATGTTGAGAGCTGGAGTTGTGACTGGTGGCTGTGACCGGGAACCGGCGGCGCCGGTGGTGGTATTTGTGGATTGGGGGGTTGGTGGTGGAGTGGCCATGATGCTTAAAAAAAAAAAAAACAAATGTGTCAAATAGAGATGAAAGTCGAAATAATTTAAAAAAAAAAACAAATGTTAGTAGCATGTGTCAAATAGAGATGAAAGTCGAAATAATTTAAAAATTAAAAAGTCAGGCCAAAAAAAAAATTTGAAACGTACAGATATAGAAATTTTTCCCCGGTTAAGACAGATATATATAATAATAATTTATATACATATATATATATATAATAATTTATTATAATTTATTTTCCCCGGTACGTGGTACGACATTTTTTAAAAAAATTAGGGTACGGGTACGTTTATATATATATATAATAATTTATTTTATTAATATAATTATATTTAAATTAAAAAAATGAAAAAAATAAATTCAGTAAGTTAAAAATTAAAATTCATAAAAATTTATAATTTCGTATAACAATGACCACACAACCTTTTATATTTGCACTTTCTAACAATTAACAACCATTAACACATCAAAAGAAAAGTATCTTATAAATACAAACAAAAGAATAGTATCAAAAGAGTCTTATACTCTCTCCGGTCCTATTTATAAAACCCTCCTGGAGTTTTTAGTTGTGTCCTATTTATAAGATCTCATTTCAAATTTCAATAGCATTTAATTACTTTTTTTTCATAAACACCCCTATTAAGTCAACACTTTTTAGAGTTCCAATAATAATTACAGGGGTAATTTTGAAAAAGTATATCAAATTCTCATATTTTAAATGCCACTAACAATAACGACTTTTCTTGATGAAGTGAAAAATACAAAAAAAAAAATCTTATAAACAGGACCGGTCAATTTAAAAATTATATAAAATTAATAAGATACATAAATAAAAAAATAATATACTTCCTCCGTCCCTAAATATAGGATCCATTTGGAAAATATCATGTCCATTAAGAAAGTGGAATAATTTAGGTGCTGTTTGGAAGAGCTTAATTTTTACTTATTTAAGCTTATTTTATTGTATAAGTACTTATATAAGTGTTTGGAAGAGCTTAAAAAACATCTTATATTTTTTAATAAGCTACTTATGCTTTATTTTCATAAGCACCTCATAGAAGCTTATGAACATCGGCTTACTCTGCTTATGCGGAGGTGCGCGCATACCGCAAGTGCATAGCACCCTCTTTCGACTCCTGCTAGCTGCTGCAACGCATTATTTTTACTCATTTTATTTTTCAAAACGGTACAATGCATTGTCCTATACAGCTATACTCAATTACTCATATAATTATTATATTAATAAACTAATTGATGTATGATGATGAGTGACAAAAAAAATTGTAAAATGAAACTACCCAAAATAATAATAATAATAATTAATAAATTTTAATTTTAATTATTAATCATAATATTCTTTTTATTAATTAAGGATATTTTGTGAGCAAGGATTTAATCTTTTTTAGGGTGTGTGGTTAGCCTTAGAATTAGCAAAATAGTTCGGTACGACTTGCCAAACCCAAAAAAGTTCAATAAATAAGTGGTTTATTTTTTTTGATCTCCCAAGTATCCATCGACGCGAGTAGGGTGACTAATACTTAGGTACGGTTCTGCCCTTTCGAAAGTGACCCTCCCAACTGAAATTTTTTACATTCATAAGAGTTGAGGATCGAACCCTCAATCACTTACTTAAGTGACACAATCCCATACTAACTGTGTCAACCTCAGTTGGTAATAAATAAGCGGTTTAGAATCTTAAAATTTAATTCGAATAGATTCTAAACATTTTGATCAACTTAAAAAAAAAATTGAACCTACCGAAATATGAACTCAAGACATTACTAATAATAATATGATAATATATATGATGAAAAAAATGATAAATTTTAATTTTATATTAAAATATTTTTTTTTCATTTTTAAGAATTAAGATAAATATTAATAAATAATTATGCCATAATGCATCCAAACACCTTAATGGTATAATTGTTTTTAAAGTATGCACCCAAATGCATGGAGCTTATTAGACTTTAAGTGCTTATGTTGTAAGCTCTCATCTGATAAGTACTTATGTCATAAGTGCTTCAATAAGCTTCATATCCAAACGAGGCCTAGTTAATTGAATTGGAAATGTAATCATGATGTATTTTCAAAATTACTCTATTAACATTATTAAGAATCTAAAGAGTGATAAATAAATAGGGATGTTTGGGAAAAAAAGTAATTAATGGTCATTGAAAATTGTAAAAGGTCTTATAAATAAGGACAAAATAAAAATATAAAAAATATCTTATATTTAAGATAGAAGGAGTAAAAAACTACATTAATTTAAATTAAAAATAAATAAAAATACATATAATAAAAATCTACTACTCACATCTTCTAGATTTCTACACTCCCAACCACTCCACAGTTTCTCTCTCAAACTCGTTTTCCACTCTCTTCCATTCTCACACACAAACATGTCTCTCACGGCCTCCATCTCAGACTCTCTTCCTCTTGACCTCTTCTCAAACAGCCTCACTCACTCAAACAGTCTCACCCACTCACTCAAATAGCTTCTCACTCAGCCTTTCTTCCTCTTCTCACTCTCAAACCGTCTCTCTATCTCTCAAACATGCCTCCTCTCTCTCTCTCTCTCTCTCACAATCATGAGTCCCTCACGGTTGCATCACTCCCTTGCGATTTGGCTCATGAAAATCTCAAATCAACACTCCAAAGGCTATGCATGTGGCTGGATTTAACCCCCACGCATCAATTTTGTGTTGGCAATCATGATTTGGGATTAGGGTTTTTAATTTTCCCCTTTCGTTCTTCTCATTCTAATAATGTATTTTCTGTTTTTTGAGACTGATCTGGAATGGATTTTTGTTTGTGATTATATGTGATTTTCCTTGCATGAATTTTTTCTCCGTTGGCTCGAGGAAGAAGAGGAAGAGAGTGTGTTTTGATGAGTAGTGCGTTTTCTCTTCTCCCATTCGAGATTACGTTTAACATACACTTTCTTTTTAACATTAAAAAACTGCGTTTGATGAGTTTTTTTTTATTTCTTTCATTTTTTTTACTCTGAGAACTCTGTTGCTCTGTTGCTGTTGGTTTATTTTTTTAAATAACCAACAGAGCTAGGCAACCTGAACTATAGATGAACCTAAGAGAAATAAATTAATGGGGTTCGGAAAAGGACCTTGACTTCATATGTTGATTTACCTTGCCAACAGAGCTAGGCAACCTTGACTTCATATGTTGATTTACCTTGCCAACATTGTACTTAATTTTGTTCAATCTTGGTTGTTTTTGCTATTGATGATGCTGTTGTTGCTATATATTTTTGTTTCTAGACCTTCTATGATTCTAGATCCCTATGCATGTGTGATAAATCAATAGCATTCAAATGGAGATACCAAATGGAGAGATACCAAATGGAGATACTCATTTTAAGTATTCACCACCAATTCGTGATGCATTCAACATACAAAAATTGTGGGAGGCTATATTGGTATGTTCATGCTAAACAATATGAAGGATTAGTCCTACTTTAATTATCTATGATCTCATTAGTTTTAACTTGTGTTATTCTACTTTTTAGGAGGGACATATTGACTTATTAAGTACTGATCATTCACCAACTATACCTGAACTCAAGCTTCATGATGAGGGTGACTTCTTGAGGGCTTGGGGTGGCATATCATCTTTGCAAGTTAGTGAATTTTCATTTAGAAAAGGTGAAATGGCATTTAAATTTGTTCTTATTGTGTTAAGAATCTACAAATTGATAATTGAATAAGAAGAATGCTTGAATGCTTAGCCAATAGTCAAAATAATCAAATGAGTAAATGCCTACCTTTATTTGAATGCTTGCCTTTATAGTTTATAGATGTGTCTATTTGCTGAGAACGTAGGTTCTCGTAGGTGCCTACCACTTTTGATCTGAAACCAAATCATGAAAGCAAGAAAAACAATCAAATAAATAGCAGAGTAAACTTGATTAGGGGCTGAAATCCAATTTTTATTCCTATTCTGTAACCAAATCATCAAATCAAAGCTCATAACACTTTTATGCTCAATTGCTCTGACTCTACAAATATATCCATATTCTTTAGGTTCTTGTTGTGCCTAAGAAAGATAGTATTGCTTTCATCTATTAAAAAATGTTTTATACTTTCCATATCAAGAAAAACATATAGGCATATAGCTATGAAAATCATTAACTACTTGCTAATGTACATACACCTGAACAATCATTAACTACAAAAATTAGTAAAATTGACTATTTACTGATTCCAAAGTGACCAGCATTCAATGTTTTTTAAAATCAAAGTTAAATGTTTTAAGGGATCAGTAAATAGTCAATTTGAAGGGATTAGTAAATAAGAAAAAAAAGGGGGGGGGGGGGGGGATTTTGAGTTAACTTCTAAGCTCCATTATGCTTGCTTTAGGATGAAGCCTTATGAGTGGGAAAGGTTGAACCAATTGACTGCGTGCCAAATATATGTTTATATTTAGTTTTAATATTGAAACCTTATGAAGCATCGCATGTGCAATGTTATTGAAAGATAGAAGTTTATTTACCTCATAAGTGATCAAAACTCTTGTGCTTCTTCCCATTTGTTTTTTGTTTTTCTTGTTTAGTATCTAAATCGTCGTAGCAAGAAATAAATGAAGAAAAAAAATATCACAGTTAAGAACCAATAATCTTATCACCTGCATATAGCAAAAAGTAATTCAATAAAAACCACATGTATTTCTGCCATATTGATTGTAGAGTTTAAATCTTTTTGAAGCAGTTAATTTATTGCATGCAAAATAAAAAAAATTCATGTACCTTGAATGATATATCGTTAGAGTCTCTTGAATACTTCTTAAAACAACATTGTATATTTAACTGTTCTCTAAATGACAATTAAAGCTGGAAAAAAAAAGTTAGAATAAGTACTTATGGCATATCTAAAATAAGATTAAACAATCAATTAAGTAATAACAATTAAGTATTTTAGTTTATAATGACATGCTTATTTCTTAATACAGCAATCTTATGAAATTCCAAAGGATAAGGTATCCCCGGTATGTTGTATTGACACTGGTATCTGAGAAACAACAGATCCTTAAACCATAAATGGAATTGAAAATCCTGACTACTTATAAGTCTTCTGTGATTCTACCTTGATATTCTCACTTGCTGAGTTTTGTCACCTGCACATAACCATAAGTAATTTAGTAAAAATCACATGTATTTTTGCCATATTGATTGTGAAGTTTAATGTAAAATGCTAGATACTGCTATTATCATGTGTTAGACTAATGTAAAATGCTAGATGTCTTATCTGCTCCAGGTCCTACTAAGTGTTTGTTTATATTGATCATATTGCAGCTTAATTCAAGTATTTATGACCATTACAAATTAAGGTCACAATCAGCAACACATGTAACCACCGGGAAGGTTTGTCTTTGTACCTTCTCATAGCTAGTAAATAAATACAATATTCTCTTAGTTGAATTATTATTTAAATTTGCAATGTTCTCTTAGTATATTGTTTTCTAGTAAGTAAGTATAGTGCATTGTGCAGACTTGCAGGGACTTTTCTCCTGACTTTTTGTCATTTTAAAACTCTTGTGCAATTTCCTGCTTATTCCCATTTATTGCAGACTTTTTCTTGTTCATTACCCAAATCTTCAAAGCATGAAAAAATTGTTTCTCCTTGTTGTACTTAAAGCCTTAAAAGCGATTTCCAATTTTGAAGTGGTAAGTCTTCCACTGAACTAATGAAACCAAATAAAAACAAATAATTTTATCACCTGTATATAACCAAAACTAATTCAATAAAAACCACATATATTTCTATTATATATTCTTTAAGTAAATACTTGCCAAATCATAGCTTATCATGTATAAACTCACTATCACAACTGACATGCATTTGAAGATGTATGAGAAGTTTAATTTTACCTGCTCAAATAAAAAATATGGTTGTTAGTATAAGATTGAGAAGTTTAAATTTACCTACTCAAATAAAAAATATGGTTGTTAGTATAAGACATTGAGGTAATTAGCAAGTCTGTTCCATTAGTCAGAAAAACTTAAAGTCCTTTTTGTTTTAACTTTTATTCCTCATTTAGAATTTGTTGATTATGCAATATAGATAAATTAATAATAAATCATGTTTGCTATTTGTTTGATTATTAATGAAATGCCTATGTAAAAGAAATAAATTACTCCATAATCAACATATAATTAGTATTGAAAGTTATGGTTGCTCATTTTTATGTTTTAGTTCACATTTATCTTGACCAAAGAGAATATATTGAAAATTGGTTTATTGGTTTGAACTGTGAAGAAGTTGATTTAAGAACTATACCCTTTTTGCTAAACTGTGGCTATTAGTAGCTTGACCTCTTCTGAGTCTAACATGAACTATTTCTTTTGATTCTTTGTCTTCTGCTACACCCCTTTCTCACTCTCTCGTGTGTTCCACAATTATGAAATTATATGTTTGATTATATGTTCAACAGTAATGAACTAATGATGCTAGAAGGTAATAAATGGCCAAATAAAAATCATGTACCTCAAATGGAAAAGTTTGGGTGCAACTTTCTTCTGCTACTCAATTATTTTCTATTTTTTCAAGAAAGTAATCAAATCTTGAAAGCAAGAAATAATAATGTTATATTTTATTTATTAATGAAAAAACTTTAAAAAAATGGAGAATAGATGTAAAATACCATAACTTAGGAACCATACCTGTTATTGTTCCTGTAGAAACACTAATTATTGGGTTGTTGTAGATGAAGAAGGCATAGAGGGAGAGGCTTCAACTTGTTCTTTTCATCGAAAATGATGAGACAATCAAGCTTGTTGTAAGAAAGAAAGATTGTGAGAGGAAGAGAAAGAAAGATTGTGAGAGGAAGAAAGCTTGTTCAAATTTCACTTTTGGAAGAGGAAGAAAGATTGTGAGAGGAAGAATGCAGAAGTAGATTTGTTTTAGTCTAGAGAGGGAAAAATGAAATTGAAATTTTGAATTTTGAATTTATTTTGTTTCAGACTTCAGCACATGTACCAGGCTTCTATGAGAAGCTTTTCTTTTCCCTCAACAATAGAGTCACGTGACTCACTTTAGTAGTTTTGACTTTTTGCCAGTGCAATTGCAATCCCGCCACAGTGTCCCACAATTCTACTGTACGTGAACAGTAATCTCATAGACACGTACTACTGTTCACCGCACAGTGCCCCAACTCACAAAAATCAATTTGAATTGAGTTACTGTGCTCCTTTGCAAATTTCAATAGCTACATTATAATGCTGAGTATAATCCTCAAATTTGAGAATATATAGAATAGAATATAGATAAGAAAGTAAGAAACAACATATTATTATATATTAATTTAATAATCTATATCCAGACTTGTTTATATGTTATATGTAACATTGTGACTATATTATGTACATAATAATAATAATAATAATAATAATAATAATAATAATAAACTAATAATCTTATAATCTATAAAACATAAAGAATTGGTGATAGATAGTGATACACATGTAGATCTAATAGTTTGGAAAGCCAAAAACATTAAATCACCCACAAGGAAAAAATTCAACGTTAAATAAGTTGGTTAGGGTAGCCTACATACATTGGTCACGCTCTTTAGAAACTTGAATCACTTTAATTAATCCTTCGAAAATTTGAAATTCAAACACTTTAAAAGAATAAAATCCCTCCAACACAAAATAAATATTTTATCATTATTTAATAAATTCTACACTTTCAAATAGTTATTTTCACTCGAATAATATATTTATATAATTTCGAAAAGAATTGCCCAATCACAAATTTTCAAAAATAAATTTATTAAGATGAGAAAATTGCGGGTATTACATATCTTAATTTTTTTGCTAATTGTATTTGTAAAATTTTAAGGTTAAACTACGTATTTGGTCACTTATTTTATCTTATCTTATTTTTCAATTTAAAATTGGTCTGTTACATTTTTTTGGTATCATATCAGTCTCTCACGTTTCATTTCACTATTAATTTGGTCCTTGAATTAATGTTTATGTTATGTGAATCAATTAGATATGCACACGTGTTATTTCTGTTTCTAACATTGCAAATGTGGACCAATATGATATTGATGCGTATTATGAACAATGACGAAAGGACCAATTTGATAGCAAAAAGAAACACGAGGGACCAATATGATACCAATAAAATATAAGAACCAATTTAAAACTGGAAAATAAGGTAAAGGACCAGATATGTAATTTTTCCAAATTCTAAAATAAATAGTTTTTTTTATAATTCATTAATATTATAATTCTCGATTACTATTTCAAAATTATTAATTTCTTTTTCTAAATTTTTTTTTGTTTAATCAATAACCAAAATTTTTCTTTCTACTAGAGTTTTCAAATCATCTTTGAAATCCTACATACTTTCAAAATCAATTTCCAATTGTACTTTCGCTCTTTCGTAAGTATGCTTAACTCTTTTTTTTTCCCCATATATTCTTATATCTTTCTTTAATTTTTTAAGAGTAATGATTGAGAGACCTATATTGAAAGACGTACTCATAAACCTACACATAGGATCTTGACATTTGTTATTTTTTAAATTAAAAAAATAAAATAAAAAAACTTAAATGACAAATGTCAAAATCTTATGTGTAGATCTCTTTATGTAAATCTCTAAATATTTTTTTTTTAATTATTTTCCTACAATCATTTACTAGTAGTTGGGTATCATAGGGCCTAGTTGCCATTATCTCATCATAAGAAATTACATCCTCCCTGCTCGAATTATAAGCAACAAAAAACATATTCCCTCCGTTTCACTTTAAGTGTTTTTTTAACATCAAAATTTTGTTTCAAAATAAATGTCTTTTTACCAAATCTAGGCAACATTTAATACTGTTTTTCCTTATTTACCCTTACATTTAATGTTGTTTTAGTTTTGAAATTTGTAATACTAGTAATGATGCATTGACAAAATAAAAATATTAAATAGGGGTATTTTTGACAAAATACACATAAAACTTACAATAATCATCATAATCAACACTTTCTTAATCTATGTGCAAAAGTCTAAAAAGACACTTAAATGAAACGGAGGGAGTACTTCTTTTGGTTTAAAATATAAGCAAAATTAACTAACTTTATTAAATTTTGTATCATTCTCAATGCTACTTTCCTAAAACATCTCTAGAAAATCATAATCTTAATTAATTTTTGTTTTATTCCCAATACTACTTTCCTAAAATACCTCTATTTTTTTATAAATTTGAGAAAATTAAATACAATCAACTAACCTCCTTAATAAACATAAAAGTGGTTAAATTTGTTTATAATTTGAATCGGAGGGAGTACTTAGGCATTTAATCTTATTCTAAAAGAGAACCTTTTTAATTCTTCAACCAATTAATTTTCATCCTAATCATTTCTTCACTCAAATGTGGTTTAGATATCATGGTCTTTTCTTTTACCCAATACAAAAGGTAATTCTTTAATTTTGTTTCTTTTCTATCTTGAAGAGTTTTTCATGGTCTAAAAATAAATATGGAATATTAGTATATTCATTGTATCTTAATTTTATTGAGTGTTGAGGATTTTTTTTTACATGGGAGGTCTGAGACTAGAACCCATGACCTGAGGGAGGGGGAAATCCTAAGTGTCCCTGCAGCCACCAACTGGGCTGTCTTATGCGGAAGAGTGTTGAGGATTAGTTAACACATAATAACTAATACAATATGTAAGAGGGAGAGACTAATTAGATAACACATAAAAAATAGTATTTTAATGAATTTAACAAAAAAATAGACGGAGAGACTAACCGTGTTAACAGAAGCAAGCTAGAAGGACCACTTTTGAAACAAAAAACAAAAACTTAAGAAGACAATTTGAAATAAATAAATAACTTAAGAGACCAAAAATATAACTTTGCCATTTTTCATTCTTTCTTAAAAAATTGACGAAGGTTTTTCATTTTTCTGCATCACTAGAATCATGGGTGACGCTACTACTGGTTTTATTATAATGCTCTGGCTGCTTTGTTTTTTTAATGTATACGGTAAATTAAAAATATGTTTTGGGTTTTCTTTTATTAATGATATATACATGTTTTTGTTATTTTAATTTGAATTTTTTTTATTATATGTTTTTTGACATTTAAAAGTTAACATATTTAAAAAAAAATATTGAATAAATATGCATTAGAAATCTGCATTAAAAATTAGTGAGTAAATATGCATTAGAAATTGCACACAAATTTTTAAGTCTGTCAATTTCTAATACAGACTTACTCAATATATGTTTTTATACATTTTTTAACATGTGCCATAAAAACATATTTTAAAAAAACTCAAAAAATATGTGCATATCAATAAAAAAATTCAAAAAACACATTTTTTAGCTTAACATATACAGTCAACAACCGTTGGCTCAGTTGATAAGGATTGAGTCTGGGGTTGTGAGAGATATCAGGTCCGAATCCCACCGTTGCGAGGATGGTGTTGATGTGTAATATGTAAGTATATGTAAGCGCTCTTTGAACCCGAAAGCCTACCCTAACCCTAATGAGCTCTCAAAAAACTGAAATTTTCCGATGCAATTAAAATATCATATGATTGTATTTCCATTTTCTGATTTATCGGAATTTTCATTTTCAGTAAAATTTCTAATTTAAATAACTTAACACCAATTTTGCCTTAAATTACAAAATGACATATGTGAATATTATTTATCTATTCAATTAGTGTGTGTTTGGTATAGTTGGTAAAATTAAATTATGATTATTTTTACTAGATTATATTATATTAAAATTATAATATTTTTATGTTTAGCTCTTAATTAAAAATAAATTTATAAATTTAAGCCGATGTTTTGTTTGGGTAATATAAAAAATACTTTTTTATTGAGTAAATCGAAAAAATAATGTGGAGTAATAAGAGAGTAATTATTGTGGTTAAAATGATAAAAATATAATAGAAAAATTACATCAGTTTCAAAAAATAATATTGTCAAATAAAATTTACAGCACCTATGATAAAGATGTTAAATTTTGATTATTTTTTTATCATAATTTTGATTATTTTTTCAAAAATATAATCTAAAATTATAACATACATTGACAACCAAACACATTAAATTATAATTATTTAAAAAATAAAAAAATAATCTTAATCTAAAAAAACAAAGAGAAAATAGATAGTGCACCAACTGTATTTTTACATCATTAGTGCATTATCCATCATTCATGCGTTTATGGTTATTGACTTTGAAATAAAAATAATACAAATGAATGATGAATGATGAACTGATTGTGTAAAAAAACATTATTTTTATCAGTGCACACTCGTTAATCTCAAAAACAAATACTTATTTTGTTCCTAAATATAAGACTCTTTTAACACTTTTATTTTGTTCTTACTTATTAAACTTTATATTAATTTTCAATCATTATTAATTATTTTTTTCCACGAATACTCCTATTTATTGAACACTTTTTAAATTCCCAATAATTTTAATAAAAATAATTTTAAAAATACATATCAAAATTTCGTATATTTCCAATATAACGACGTGAAATCTCCGGATGGATACTATATTTAGGAAAGGGGGGAGTATCCCATAATAGTATTCGGTAATAATTTGAAGTACAAAGACGACTTTATCCTCCACCCAGACCACCCTCGTCCTTTGTCTTTCTCCTGTTTTCGGAAACCAACACCAAAACAACACAGCCAATCAGCCATCAGCCATCAGCCGCCGCCACCCTCCGTTCCTTGCTACCACCTTCCTTCCTTCTTCTCTATAAATCCAACAACTCCCATATCCCCATTATACCCCCACCCCCATCTCTCTCGCTCTCTATAACCATTTCTCATGGCTTCTCTCTCTCTCCAACACCACCCCACCCACTTCTTTTCCCGGGCCCTCCCTTCCCGGCCCAAGCCCAGGCCCGCTTTCACCGTCCGAATGTCCCTCCAGGAAACCGGCCCCTCAATCGCCGTCGTCGGAGTCACCGGCGCCGTCGGCCAGGAATTCCTCTCCGTCCTCTCCGACCGCGACTTCCCCTACCGCTCCATCAAAATGCTCGCCTCCAAGCGCTCCGCCGGCCGCCGCCTCACCTTCGAGGATAACGAATACGTAATCGAGGAGCTCACCGCCGACAGCTTCGCCGGCGTCGACATTGCGCTGTTCAGCGCCGGTGGTTCGATCAGCAAGGAGTTCGGCCCCATCGCCGTCGAACGCGGCACGATTGTCGTCGATAATAGTTCGGCGTTTCGGATGGATGAGAAGGTGCCATTGGTGATTCCGGAGGTGAATCCTGAAGCTATGGAGAATATTAAGGTTGGAAAGGGAAAAGGTGCTCTCATTGCTAACCCTAATTGCTCCACCATTATTTGTTTAATGGCTGCTACTCCTCTTCATAGAAGGGCAAAGGTGAATTTTTTATTTACTTTATTGTTTTTTTCTTTGATTTTGATGTGAATTGAATTGATACCCGGTGTTTGAAATTTAATACATTATTAATTATTAATTAAGCCCCTTATTCAATAAGCTTATTTTCATAGGTGTTTGGCAAGGCAGAGGGGATTATAAGCCAGTCAACGTGCTTATTTATTTGACCAAAAATAAGTCTCTGGCCTTGTTTGGTTATAAAAGATTTTTCAGAAAAGTCTTGGGTTTATAGCATTAGCTAGTTTTACCAACACGTTAAAATCACATAAACTTCAAAAAGCTTATAACACTCAAAATCAATATACAGTGTCTATATGCATATTGGGTGTTCGGTGTGTTTTGAAATTTCTAGCTTCAATCAATCAATGTCCAAATTGCTGAATTGATATATGATGTTAACTCAATGCATTTTGGCTGTCTTATTTATTTGGAAATTTTTTTTTCTTGCTTATTGATACATTTCTTCTGGAGACATTTTGATTCCAGCGTTGCTCTGGGACCATTGTTTTCATTTTCTTCCAAGTTTGGTACTTGTCAAGCATTTCATTAGCTGCTGGTTATTTTTAATAGAATTATAAATATTTTATTATAAGATTGGTACTTACTACATGCTTGAAGACTCACTCCGGGGACTATACTTGTCACTTGTCAGGGTATCATAACAACTGCTATAGCAATTCCTGTTTTAGGGTTGAGTTTGGTGTCACTGGTTTGAAGTTACAACTTATGAGTAGTTGTTTGTTTTGTGGTGTCTTGGTGCTTAATTCATTTTTAAATGTTGATGAATATTGCAGGTATTGCGTATGGTTGTCAGTACATATCAGGCTGCTAGCGGTGCTGGTGCTGCTGCAATGGATGAGCTTGAGCTGCAAACTCGTGAGGTGTGGCCTATTTCTTAGGTTAAATTCTATGATTGGGAACACAGAAGAGGATAAACTGATTGTCTTCGATGACAAATTGACTTTTGTTACTTTTCTTTCTTGATTCTATAAGGTATTGGAAGGAAGATCACCAACTTGTAAAATATTTAAGCAACAGGTTTGCCCATTTCTGTATTTGTATATACATCTCATGATCAAAGGTTTAAGAACAACTTCCTGATTATGCTGTTCTTTTGCAGTATGCTTTTAATATATTCTCACACAATGCATCTGTTTTACCAAATGGATATAACGAAGAAGAAATGAAAATGGTCAAGGAGACAAGGAAAATCTGGGTAAGTTGAAATTGAATCTTTATATCTTGTTTGTGGTAGCTTATTTGCCCCACTTCCACATTATTGAATACCTTAGTTATTAAATGCCACTTTTGCAGAATGACAAGGACATTAAAGTAACAGCAACATGTATACGAGTTCCTGTCATGCGAGCTCATGCAGAGAGTGTGAATCTTCAATTCGAGAAACCCCTTGATGAGGTATGCTTCATGTTGTCAGATTCTGTTAGCTATGTTATAGCCAAAAGTGTGCACTGCTTTTCAGATGTTTTCTAATGTACATATTGGACTCAACTAACACTTTCCTCCATCTATAAATTTAAAGAAATTAGATTTGCAATCTTTAGTTTTTGATGGTTTGTAATAAGATTCAAATTGGTACAGCATTTTATGCACACAGTTTTCTGTATGATTTATTTCGTTTAAACATTTTGTTTAAAATCCTTTATTGAAGTTTGTTGATGAAGTTTGTAATATTCTTTTCCTTTATTTCATCTACATTGATTTTCCTTTGTTGTTAACCTAGGAGGCCAGGTCAAATTTCAGAACTAACCCCTAGCTGACTGCCTTATCATTCAGTAATTTTTCAGAATGTCAGGGATTACTTGCTTTTGGTGTAGAGTGATTAGCCTTTTCAAGTCTAAACACTATCTCTCAGGCTTTTGAGAACTGAAATGTTGGACATACTTAGAGTTGCTACAGTTTTCTAACCTAATTAACTTTTCACTTGTCATTATAAAATTGATACAGAATGGATAAGGCTTTATCCGTTTTAAATTCAGATTTTCACGTATGTATAGATAAATCAACATAGTCTGCATTAAACAAAAGAGGGCATGTAGGCAACCTTGATAACCAAATTCCTATAAAGCTCACAGAGGTCCTTGCTGTGTTGGGGGATATAATGTGGTCTTATTTATATAGGTCTTGGGTTTATGATTGATAGATTAATCATGTAGAGGCATACTTCAGGTGGGTTATGTGATAGTATTGGAGAAATAAAACTAGTGAGCAGAGAGCATCGTTATGGATTCACAAAGTAACAGTGTTCTTCCTTTGTAGTGATAAAACATGACTTTGAAGTATTTGTTTATGCATTGTTGTCATTTCTTGGGACAACATCTGCTGTCCCATTTTGTGTGTTACAACCACGTGCCACTCATTTTCATTGGTTAATTCACTGAAATAATTAATAACTAAAGTCAGAAATTATATTTTTTTTCATCAATGAGAATGAGGGCACATGGTGTGACACTCAATGGGACAGCAAATGTTGTCCTATCCTTTCTTGAAGATCTTTATTGTTTCTTTCTTGCATTCAGTGTTGGAAGGTAGAATGACCCAATGCAATTTTAAGGGGGGTCTTTCCATGTTTTGCTTGCCCAAAATCATGGTTGTAGAAGTCTGTGGATATGAAAACAGATTTTGGTGGAGAAAAGTTGTCCTAAAGTTAGGGGATCACTTTCACTTGTCTGAGTTTATTTGATTTTTCATTTGCTTTAGGACACTGCAAGAGAGATTCTGAAGAATGCTCCAGGTGTAGTGGTTATTGATGATCGTGAATCCAATCATTTTCCTACTCCATTGGAAGTGTCAAATAAGGATGATGTTGCAGTTGGCAGGATTCGCCAGGACTTGTCTCTGGATGGAAATCAAGGGTAAAATATCTTTTCCATGGCAATATATTATTGGTATTTTTGATTTGGCATTGAACTTCATATGAATTTACATCAATGAAATATATACCCAGGTTGGACATATTTGTATGCGGGGATCAAATTCGTAAGGGAGCTGCACTTAATGCAATCCAGATTGCTGAGATGTTGCTATGAGTTCTTGTATTTCAAGGATGTGGTACTGAGATTATGCTTCTTCTGAATCAGTTTTGTATCTGTTAGATGGGGATATTGACTTCTTTTGTGAGATTTTACTAGTGTAAGCATTTTTCATGGATGTGTTAGCCTCAAATAATTCACTAGCTTGAAATAATTCCTATATTTATTGTTTGCACGTTTTGGAGGCATGATTTGGAGTAACAATTCAAAAGCTGCTGCTCTCACACCCATCTATCTTTCCTTCATTACTCCCGGTGTCAATCTTATTCATCTACTCTTCATCCACATTTTCTCTAAGTTGTTCAAGGAGTCTCAAGGCAAATTAGCTTAATCTTCACCAGATTCGAGTTGTGAAATAGGTTCATGAACTCGTCACCGTCCATGCTTGGTGCCCTCATCGAGCCATTCCATTGTGGCGACGAGCCTCTATCTCCCTTTAACGAACCCAACACTATAAGTGATGCTGGTCTTACCATCACCTCCATTGTCGCCATCTCTCGCCTGTTGTTGTCGATTTTGTTTGCCATTATTGATTTAATCGGTGTCGAAACCCTAATCTCTCTCACATCCAAATGCTCAACACCACCATATTACAAATTGAATCAAACTACACAAAGTAACAAACAGAGTGAAAACGTGAGACAGAAAATGGTGGATTTAAAGAGGTTCATGAACTCATGTGAAAGAGACCACGGTGGGTGTGAGGTGGTTAAAAAAAAAAAAAAAAAAGTAATTTTTATGACGATATATTTGGAAGTTCATAGTAAAAAATTATAACATTCCATGTGCATTTAGTATCTTATGGGTGTGTTTAGAATTTGCCTTTTTAGAGGAGGGGGAGAAACATGCTTTTAGATATTTGAGTCCTGATGCGCTAATATTTTATATCTCGCAACTCTATCAACTAAGTTATGGCGTGGCGTGATACTCGTGAAAAATAACAATTATAACACCTTTAAATTTTTAAATGAGACAAATAAATATAGATGATTTTATTTTTCATATGGAATGAATACAAATAGAAACCGAGAAAGTACTTGAAAACATCTTAAGCTTCATTTCCTTTTAGCAAAACCACGTGCATGGCAAACTTTTGAACCAAAAGGCAATTGACTTATATTTTCTCCGAAAAGGCAAACTTACTCAGAACAAATATAATGAGAGTGGAATTAGGTACATGAAAGTGAAAGATGAAACTATCAAACTAAGCATATTCGCCTCACCGGCTCACCTAAAATCTAAGCATGTGCCCCTTATGTGATATATTTGCCCCGCTCCAAATTCCCACACTACCCTCCTATTCCACTGAAATTCAAATAGGTGTCGATGATGCAATTAGCACTATTGTTAGAAATATAAACACATAAGCAAGACTGAATAAGCTATATATGTTACAGATAATGTAAAATCAAGTACTACTACAATGTATATGGGTTTTAATAAAATATGCATAGTATTTTTGCGTCTCAAACATTTTGGGTCCTTTGCGAAAATAAACAGTGAGACTCTCTTAAAAAAAGTAAAATAATAAAAAAAATCATATAAATAAATTATTGTATACAAAATGTTTTATTATATAGTTTTTCAGCTCACTTCCGGCTTGAAAAGCATCTTAATTTTCACTTGAAAAGTATCAGTTTTAATTTTCTTTTAAACAAAATCATCAATTAAATCTATGTATTCAACTTTTTTCGGGATCATTATCAACAGCTATCAGCGCTAATCCATTTATAGCCTGTTTGGTTTAGCATTCCATCCTCTTCAAACGCAAAAGCAATAGTCTGGTAGCTTTTGCTAAACGCGCGTTTCAAGGCCTCCAAACGCTAAACCAAACTCATCCTTAGTCTTTCTTGTGACTTTATAGAACGCAAGTAAGATTTCAACAACTTTAATTTGGAGAAAGTTCTCTCTGCAGATGCAACACGAACAAGAATGGTAGTCAATATAATACGATTATAACATTAGGCAAATAATCTACAATGCAGCAGCTGACGACAATAATGATGGGATCGTGGGAACTGAGGATTGGCAATGAGGCATATGTGGTCAGAGAGTTGGGATGGATTGCGATCTACCATGCTGGATTTTGCGATAGGAACAAAAAAAACTCGTGCTTGTTAACAGGGTGAAAAAAATCACATCCATTTGCAAGTGAGTTTCACTTAGGCCTTGTTTGATGGTCAAAATATGATAAGAATATAATAGGATAAAATCAAGACAAGAGTAGGATATGATATAAGTAAGATATAATTTCATTAAGTGTTTGGTACATAACAAATAATAATTTCATTGATGAGGTGGTGATGATGGTGGTAACATTGGTGTTAATGTGAGGGAGGTGTGAGGGAAAAACTGCATTAATGCATCGTGTTTATTTCCAATCTAACATTTTTCCTAGGATAAAAAATACATTAGGCAAAGAAGATTGGATAGGTTGACAAGATAGTAATATTTCTATTCCGTTGACTCCCCAAAATTTGGATAGTAACTAGATAGGACAAATGATTTTATCATGTTTTTTTATTTTAAACATTTCAAAATAAGTAGGACAACATTAGTAACTAATTAAGTTTTTTTCGATATATTAAATGTATCATTTTTCGAGATAAAGATATCTCTTTGCTTGCTTTAAATAATGCCCTTAGAATACTTTACCCTTTATTAGCATTTTCCTTGTTTAAATCATATCACAACAAATTTACGATCATAGAATTTGCTGAAATCATTTCAATCAACTTATCCTTCCGCCAAATAAGTTTCACCTTAGATTTTTTACCTTGAAAGACTGGCTTCATTCCGGCGTGATCGACTTTCGTCCCTAATTTTGTGCATGTCCCTAATACAGTTTTGTCCCTCTTATTGTGTTCCTTGCAACACGTACACTTCTTTTCATCGTGCTTTTACAAAAGTTTGGAATTGACTTTGTAGATTACTTTTACTTTTTTGTTTATATTTAATTAAAACAAGCTAAAATTTTAACTTAAAAGGAGGATATTAACCCATACTTAAATTATCTTAGCAAATAGCAAATAGTAGTACTATAATGTGAAATCAATTATCTTAGCTGTAAGTGAAGACTCATCTCCTTCGTATTTATAGAGAGATCAAAAGATGTGTTGAAACTCTTGTTAACGTTGACCATTCAAGGAGATGTTTATGATAACGTTTTTTCTTATATCATTCATCCCTTCATCCCCTCATATATGAGGACGACGACTGTGGAATTGTCTTTCCAAAAATGATTCTGTAAAAAAAAATTTGATTTTTATATCTCATTTATAAAATAAAATTAAAAACAAGCATCAGCAAAATTGGGAGCTATTTTTTAATATTCTCAGAGTTAACCTATTATCTCCCACAAAAAATAATTAATTTTTACTTAAAATATATATCTATCGTCAATTTGGTCTTTGAAGATTTAATAGTTGATGAAAATTTGTCACTAAACTAACCTCTTTATTAAACATAATAGTTCTTCACATAAATTTTTTAGAGATTTAATCGATGGCATTTTAAATTTTCTACTTTCTACTTTTCTACGGACAGATATTAGATAGGTGAAAAATATCTTTTAAAAACCAAGATGATGACACTTATATCTTTGGAGAGTACGAAAGTGATGCTGAACTCTATGGTCAATATATACCCTATGGCTATGTATATCTTGGACATTATTAACGTTGCAAATCCTGTATGCCTCTCAGAATAACTGAGAAGTAAAAGAGAAATGGAGAGAGAACACCAAAATAATACATCTCTCATATCTCCATTGATTCAAAACTCAAGCCAATTAGATGGATTCATAGTTGATGTTGTAGAGCAAAACAAGTCAAGTGCCACAGGAAGAACAGAAGTCCTAGAAGAAGTGAGGAAGCAGTTATGGCTAGCAGGGCCATTGATATCTACAAACGTCCTAAATTATTGCCTAGAACTTATATCTGTCATGTTTGTAGGACATCTTGGTGAGTTGCCTCTCTCTGGTGCTTCAATGGCCACTTCTTTTGCCACTGTCACTGGTTTTAGTTTATTGGTGAGTTCACTTTTCCTTGCCTTCTTCTAATGCTTAAGTTCTAACTATTTGGATTCTCAATTTTGAATAATTTCATGACTTGACTCCTCCAAAAAGCCAACATAGATCATTGTTCGAGTTGTTATAAATGATTCTTGACTTGGTTAATGCGGAATTCTTTGTAACACTTTAACAAAAGTGTAGCATTGAATTATGGGATTTAGACCCTATACTTTAAAATTTTGCTTAAAAAGATTTGGTCTATGGTTCGGTCATTTGAACTCAAAAATACTCTTTGAACATTTCATGATATGATTTAATTCTTTAAATTAAAAAATGTGTAAAAATAGATGTGAAGTCGTGAATTCATTTTTCATGACATTTTCCATCCAATTTTAAATTTTTATATGACAAAAGACCATTTTTTAAGAGAGTTCAAAACTCTTACCTTTTTAAACATTTTTAAAATTCACGTACCAATTCTATCACATGTCATGCAAAGTTTTTGAACTTTTGCCTTTTTTTATTAAAAAAAAAAAATCTACTTATGTAAATCCTTAATTATAGGAGTCATCAAGGAGGTTAGACATATAGCAAAGAGAATCAATATTGCTAGTTCAAAAAAATTTGATGATCATTAGTCATTACCAAATGTGATTTGTGAAGCTGAAGTAATATTGAACTTGTAAGTGTGAAGTGTCAATGGTTTACATTACATGGTTTCAAAGTTCAAACATTTTTTCTCAAGGAACTAAATTTTGAAGCCAGAAATAGATAAATAGTATTTTTGTTCTAATATTAGCTACTATTTTTGATAACACAGATAGGGATGGCAAGTGCCTTGGACACCTTATGTGGTCAGTCATATGGGGCAAAGCATCATGGCATGTTAGGCATACACATGCAGAGAGCCATGTTCATTCTTATGATTGTTAGCATTCCACTTTCAATTATTTGGTTAAACACAAAATCCATTCTGATATTCCTTGGCCAAGATCCTGAAATATCTGCAGAAGCTGGGAACTATGCTCAGTTAATGGTTCCAAGCCTTTTTGCTTATGGTCTTATTCAGTGCTTGAACAGATTCTTACAAACCCAAAATATTGTATTTCCAATGATGTTCATCTCAGGAGTGACAACTTTGCTACATGTTCTTATATGTTGGACTATGGTATTCAAGTCTGGACTAGGGAATAGAGGAGCTGCTATAGCCAATTCTATATCTAATTGGATGAATGTTTTGATGCTCTCACTCTATGTCAAGTTTTCTCCTTCATGTGCAAAAACTTGGACAGGTTTTTCTAAAGAGGCACTGCATAACATCCCCTCATTTCTCATGCTTGCCGTTCCTTCAGCTATTATGGTTTGGTGATTACATCCTCTAATGAGTCCTGTTATTTGTGCATCAGCTTTAGAATCTCGTGACACTGTATATATTTAACTATATCTCTCGCTTAGTTTTTTTTCTTTGTATACATGCATTTCAAAAATACATCAAATAAATCAAAAGGGCATTAATTGACTTGTCTATTTTAATGTTCATGGAACATATTATTGTTCTCTAATACTTTGATGCTACCTCTTATAGTATACCAATACTACTTAATTCTGTTTTGTTACTTTTCTTAACATTGGTACACTTACAATTCTTTTTTATCCTAATGTTGTTTCCAAATTTTATTACCATTATTATGCTAAACAGCTTGGAAAATTGGTCATTTCAAATGATGGTTCTCCTTTCCGGTCTTCTTCCAAATCCAAAGCTGGAAACATCAGTGCTTTCTATATGGTTGGTGTCAATTGACATGCTTTTCACATTTGTTACACATACTTGACATAATTATTTTGATTAAACCTTCAATTTATTCTTCCAAAGGTAATAGTGTCACCATTTTAAGTCCTTAAAAGTTTTTGATCAATTAAGTTCTTCAGATTTAACACGTCATCATACTGTCCTTTCAAGGACTTAGTGACATAAAACCTTGGACAACATAATTGGTAACACTATTATTTTGGAGTACTATATTGATGGTTTACTACCTCTAACTATTTTCACCAACCTATCCTGTGTTTTTTTAGCTTGAATACAGGGTCAACGGTTTGGATGATCCCTTTTGGATTAAGCGGAGCTGTGAGGTTAGTTTTTGTTATGAAGTTTTAGAATTTATTGGCAACCTCACCATTTTACTACTTAAGTACACATATTGAAAAGTTATGTTCTCTTCCTAATCAGCCTCTTGAAAATTTTCCTTTGATTTAGTATATACTACTACTATAGTTCCATTATGTTTATTTGGTTGGATCATTCTTGCAGCACTCGTGTCTCGAATGAACTTGGAGCTGGTCATCCCAAAGCTGCACGTTTAGCAGTGTGTGTTGTCTTAGTAATGGCTGTTATTGAGGGCATCATAATTGCAACGGTTTTTATACTAATACGCAATATTTGGGGCTATGCTTGTAGTAATGAAGTAGAAGTGGTCAAATATGTAGCCATTATGATGCCAATTCTTGCAATATCCATCTTTATGGATGGACTTCAATGTGTCCTTTCAGGTTTTAGTTCTTTACCCATTTCTTTCATTTATTCTCTGTTTGCCACAACTAATCTGAAAAATTAGATGGAATCTAGGAGCAGGGAGCATATAATTAACAAACTAGCTAATGGAAATGGAAGTATGTGGTCAAATTAGCTAATCAACCACCTGTTAAGTGTAAATGATATAAAAGCATTTGCTTTAGAAGTCCCAAATCACAATTAGGCTATAGCTTAAGTTTTCTTTAAGCTCTCCATAACCAAACAACACTACTAACTTATTTTATTTTTTTTCTTCAAATAAGCTTGATTACTATCTTATAAGACCCTAAAGAGTGTCCCGAAATATATATATATATATATATATAGCTAGGGTGGTTGTTTAATTTATATAGATCAGTGGTTTATGATGGCTATTTACAAGAATTGATCTTCATTCTTCACTGTGTCAACTCTATACAGGCGCTGCTAGAGGATGTGGTTGGCAGAAAATTGGTGCCTTTGTCAATCTTGGATCATACTATTTAATTGGGATTCCATCAGCTATCGTACTAGCTTTTGTATTGCATATTGGTGGGAAGGTAAAAGAAACTAATTCTTGGCTTAAATAAGTTTTTGATTTCTATAGACATAACATTACTTTTGTTTTTGCATTAATCCCTACTTAAAAAGTGCGCTTTTAGTCTCATATCAATAAAAAAAAAAAAAATTAGTGCATTTACGGTCTTTCATCAGGAAAAAAAAATAGCCGTGTATGCTTTTAGTTCCTAACATGGGACTAAAACCACCTTTCATTTTGTAAAATAATTGACAAAACACACAAAAAAAATTAATAATATTGTAGTAAAAGTCTAAAAAAATGTCATATTTATAAGTTCCAAAAACTACTTTGAATCTTCCTCCTTGGCATAGCCTTAGGTTGTTAGGAACAATGTTTACAACAATAATTTGATTTCATTCTACCTTCTAAAAACATTGCCAGGGGCTCTGGCTGGGGATCATATGTGCACTCATTGTTCAAACATTTTGTCTATTGTTCATTACTATCCGTACTGATTGGGAGAAAGAGGTGAACTTTTAGATTTCTGCTTTTATATCCTCATCCTTTGTCTTTGTAAGGCCGAGTACTAATGTCCATGTATTTTTATAAATTGTATTTCTTGTTCAGGCAAAGAAGGCTACAGATAGAATCTATAATTCGATAACAGAGAGCATAGTCTCATGAAGCTGTAAATATAAAACATTGAACAAAGTTCAGTAATACACAATGGTACTACTAGCAACTAGCGCGAGATTGTGGTTAATTTCAATAAAAAAAGAATGTTTGTTAAGATGGGAGTTTGTTATCGAAATATTTATTACTTAATGATTTTGTTATTTACTCTCGCATAAAGTTTTCAACACAAGACCATTTGTTCATCCAGTCCATACAAAGGTCAAAGCAAAAAATGGTGGTCAAAGCCACACACCAGCAGCAGCACACCTCCCTCCATTACTCTTCTAACTCTTTTCAAAGTTTGGAATGTTGATTTAAAAGCATTGTTTCTGGGTTACAAAATGACCCAGGTTTAGGAATGAAAAGTACTAAAGCATGGGCTGTGACTAAGGGACTTTACACGCAAACCATGTACTATCAAGCAACAACACAAATGTACACGAAATTGGCATACAGAAGGTCTTTACATGTGAAACCTATTTCATAATATCAATATGTTATAGATGTACATAACTAGCAAAAAGATCTCAGAATTCTTTTAATCAGTTCGCGAGTGACCACAAGGAAAAACCATCTACAACCTGTTCTGCTAATATCTCAACATGGCAACAACTTATGATCGGCATGAAAGTCTAGACCAGAGTTAACAAAAAGGCAAATGTTACAAAACCAATTACATGCAAAGGTAGAGAGTTACACTGGGCTCATTTGGGGTTCCTAAGAACAATGATAACAGAATCACCACGGAGGAACATCTTGCTTATAAATCTGTCCTTGTTGACTGGCAGAGCCTTTTTCTTTCCCTTACCAGTCTTTGGCACCTGATTGTACACACAAACACGTAACTCCTTAGCTTATGAGGGTATTGGGAAGATCATACAGAGAAGCTATTTCGGCTCAAGAGAACAGTTTATGAATATAAACTTATGAAAATGAAAATAACTCAGGCAAAAAACATCTGACCTTCCAAAATTTAGTCAAAGAAGCTTATCAAATAAGCTCTTTGTAGCTTATTTCAAAAAGCATATTGAATAAGCACTTATTTGAGTTAATTCAGTTTACCCAAACATGCCCCAAGTGCAAGTAAATTAAATCCAAACAAACAAAGCATACCTCAGTCCACATCTCCCTAACATTCTCAAGAACCATATTGCAATGCCTATCAAAAGCCCTAACACGACCCAGAAGCTTTCTATTGTTTCGACAATTTATCAGAACCTGCATGAGTGAAACACGTTCATGTAAAACAGCACATCAAATACACATCAGCAGCTAAGCCTGTCTTGATCCTCAGAAGTAAGAACCCATAGCACTATATAACATAAGAACAAACAAACCTG
The DNA here is from genome assembly GCA_037953625.1 of Crotalaria pallida. NCBI lineage: Eukaryota > Viridiplantae > Streptophyta > Magnoliopsida > Fabales > Fabaceae > Crotalaria > Crotalaria pallida. Next base: position 99,596,851 of record CM075655.1, read on the forward strand.
GGTGTTGTTTTTAACACTCATCATCAGGACAGACAGAGGCCCAGTGTTGAATTCTTCTTCCTCGTTCTTTGTCGTCTGTAACAATGAAGTACCGAAACTAGGTAAATATTATAGCATAGTAAACACCCAACTAAAGACCCTACTATGAAAATGTCAAGAACATCACCACAGAAAAACCAATCCGTCCACATATAACAAAAAAATGCATAAAACACAATTTCCAGCAACAAAGTTATGTTCCCTCATTATGATCACAAATCACAGAATCATATGATGATGGAAACAGAAAAAACATTTCGAACAAGGAAATTTAATATATTACTTTTTTGTTTGCTAATAACCAACTATCCAAAAGAAAGATCGTTTTTTGTATAAATACAGCCATTCAGCAGAAAAGATGCATAATAATCAAAACAATTGAGCAGTGTAAGGACCAAGATGCGATTTCAATCAATAAATAAATTCAAGGAATAGGAGTACTTACATCTTCCTCCATTGGCCGGCTTGAAAAGAGAAAGTAGGGAAAACCAAACAAATAGTTAGTATTTAAGGAGAAAAGTATGAATTTAAAATAATAATAATAATAATAACATCAGTAAAGTTCACTAGGAGAACGGAAAGAGAATAAATACCTCATCGTGGAAAAAAATGCAGTTCGGTCGCAAAGATCTTCAAATAAATCTGAAAGTGACATAATAGAGAACATATCAACCAAATGATAAATTAAAATAAATTAAGGAAACAATGACAAAGATTTTGAAGTGAATTGCAAAGAATAAGAACATCCTAATAGGAAAAAATTATGAAAAGTGAGCGACAAAGTGAAAATGAAGATCAGCACAACAGGGAGAGCAGGCAAAAACATTATGAAGCCTCTTCAGTTCAGGTCTCCAATAATTTTCCGCATGAAATACATACTCGGAAGAACGAAAGTTAATGTTTTGATCATCCTCAGAGGCTTTTAAATTAATGTCAATGAAGAACAGACATAAAAGGTTTATACATATAGTGAAGGTAAATACATAATATGTAAATTACGTAAACAAACAAGAAACTACCGTGCCTCTTAAAACAATAGGCAAAATGATCACCCTCTCTTCAGTTCAGGTCTCCAATAATTTTCCGCATTGGATAACTCGGAAGAACGAAAGTTATTGTTCTGATCATCCTCAGAAGGCTTTTTCAACAAATTTCAACGCAGAACAGGCTAAAAAAGAATATATAACTACAAGAGCTAACCCATTAATTAATCTATACGCAAGCAAGAAACATCAGTGTAAATTAAAGACTAATCAATCGTCCTCAAAGGGCGACAATGCAAAAGAACCATAAAATTAAAGCCTCTTCAGTTCAGGTCTCCAATAATTTTCCGCACGGTCAACTCAGAAGAAAGTTATTGTTTTAATCATCCTCAGCGGCTTTACAATTATTTTCAATACCAAAAAAAAAAGAAAAAATTAAAAGATTTTATACAAATAAGAACCAAATTTAATAGAAGCAGTCTCTTCAGTTCAGGTCTCCATGTATCTTCCGCATGAACATCTCAGAAGAACGAAAGTAATTATTTTTCATCATCATCAGAGACTCTTTCACTGGTTTTGATTTTGAAAATGATAAGATTCTATGTGCACACAAAATCTAAAAAAAATCTTCAGAAGTTAATATAAAAAATAAAATTCCAAGCCTTTGAAAATAAGAACAATGGTTCATGTCTGAGTCGAAAATAGTCAAATGGAGCTGAAAACCCTAAATCAAAGGTGCTAAATTTGTTTAGCAGCTAGGAAGAAATAAAAAATAGCTAAAAAATCTTATAAATTAAGATCACATTGGAACGCAAAGCAATCAACAACGGTGAAGCAAAAGCTATAAACGAAGAAGAAACCAAAAAGCAATTAAGAGGAGCGATAGAAGCAGGAAGAGCGAACTAACCTTACTTGGGAATATGAGAAAGATCTGAAATTTGAAATGTGCGAAAGCGATGAGTGAGCTATTCCACTCAGTGTGGTGTGTTTTATAGTGTGAAATCCCAAAACCCTAACTTTGTTCTGTTCTGAATTCTCAATCTATTGGGGGGTTTAACAGATCAAAACCCTAGCTGGTTGGGTAAGGCCTATTTTTTCTTCGGCCCACCAATTAATCGTGTCAATTATTTAAGGGCGGGTTTGAGTTTAAAAAAATTATTAAAATAAAGGACTTTGCTATATATTTTTTTAAGGTAATTTTTAAATATCTAAAAATGTAAAATTTAGGCAAAACTGTTTTTTTGGTCTCCTAAGTTATTTATTTATTTTAAAATAGTCCCTCAAGTTTTTTTATTTGAAAATTCAACAAAAATAAGGAAACATGTTATTAATGCAGTATCCCCAAATTAACGAATTACCAAAATAAATATTTAATGCATGTTTCCTTAATTAACCAATCATAGAATATACAGTGCAATTTTTATTATTTTTATTCATTATTTTAACTTTAATTTGGGATAAAAAAATTCTATGTTTTTTACTAACTTTATGGGACGGAGGGAGTAGTATTTTAATCAATTTAACGAAAAAATTAATGGTAGCTATTAACGGTGCAAATGGAGGTGAACTTGATGGTTCACTTTCAATAAAAAAAATGAGGGATTATTCTTGGATCAAACAAATAACTTAAGGGACCAATCCAGCTGTTTGCCTAAAATTTACCAAGGAAATGATGCATTTAAAATACAAAGTCAAATTTTTAGTTTGCCAATGTTAGTTTAACATTTTTAAGTTTTTTTATACAGAGTTAGGATCCGTTGACATCAGGTCTAAAACTTAATCACTTACACCTTCACATAACTTTTTATATATTATGAAATTTGTCAATCCAACCGTTGAATTATATGTTATTATCAGGTAGATCAAGTCTACAAAATTTCATAGAATATAAAAATTATTTGATACTTCATCCGACTATTGTATTTTAACGGATAATATGTTATTTAAAATATAAGTAAATATGCGTTAATAGATTACATACCTATGAATCTCCGAATGATCTGAAATTTGGTATGTATGATCGCCATGATAATAACACACAATTTAACGGTTTGATTGACAAATTTCATAATATATAAAAAGTTATGTAAAGGTGTAAGTGACCAAGTTTTACACTTGGTGTTAACGAATCCTAACTCTTTTATACACTGCCCTAATAGCAAAACACTTAAATAAATACTTATTCAATAAGTTCTTTTGAAATAAACTAAGAAATAATTTTCATGAGTTTTTCTTATAACTAGAGGTCTCGAATTATGAATGTAGTTGCATTAATAATTGTCAGGCAAAGTTTTGTTATTCATAGCAACATCTGTTTGATGGACAATACTTGTGATTTAGTCCAAAAATAAGCTTAAAGTGTAAAGTATTTTTCAAAAACTACTCTTATTTCCAAACACCCTTAATGGGTGAAGATATATTTTCTTCTTTCTATTCATGTAACTCTACTTTGTTGGGTGCATTACACTCATCGTGGAAAACATCTTTTTATTTATTAAAAAACTTGAAATTATGCTTTTTGTCTAACTCATATTAGTAAGAGTAATTAGACAAGAACAGAAGAGTAATGCACTTTCGGACTACCTTATGTCTCTCCTAATTCATAAGGTATGCGGAATGATACTTTTTGGATTCAAGACCGAATATTCATGATCTTTAGAACAAAAATCCTTGACATTGATATTTTTTTCTTTCCAAAATAATCCTCTGACGGTTTGTATGAGAAAGTGATTGCAGAAGCAAACAATTACATTGTTTATCATATTCTGATGAATTGTTATTAAATGTGACATAATATTCAAAGAATCGATCAATATTTAGATAAACTTTGACGGAGTATAACCCCACATGGTCCAACTCCTAGATTCACTTTCTAAAATCATTATTTGGTGGATTATTGGTTGTTTAATTTCCCTCCTCATATTCCCATCAAAAACTTTACCTATAAAAAAATTTCAGATATAACTTAGTCTCCTGATATTTGATTTGAAACGAGGAACATAAAACAAAGGTAAATGCACGTTTTAGAACCTTTGTAACAACCATGATGTGAGTTATACAAATATTGGAAAAGGACTGATACATAACAAGTGCAGGTAGCGATCGATGGCCAATTGACACATGCCCAGGTGGACCTGTTTATCTATGATGCCTCCTTGATTGATCATAAATAAACAGTCATTTGAATACTTTCCTACTGATGCTTCAATTACTTTTTGTTCATACAATTTTCGTTCTCATTCTCCAAATCTAGCAACTTTCTAATAAAATACACTAACTATACACAGAGAGGTATACATATAGTAGTATTCTTTCTTGAATTTACTGGTGAGAAATTACAACTGTGGAGAAGTTTCATTTATTGGGCAAAAAAGGTTAAAAGAATGCTAAGCGTGCTATTCCTCAGTCCAAACCATACTTGGGTGTTGGATCTCCTTAGTCCAGTGAAAAAGTTCCATCACAATACCTGCAATATTCAACCAAAATTAGAAAACTACAATTGCATCTATCCAGTCAGTTAAGTGATACATGCTAATAAGATTGTGTTTGGGCATGAAGCATGATTATTTTTCAAAATAAATGTTTGATTTTGTCACTTGTTTCGTCAGGATTTTTAAAGAAATCCTTAGAAGAAGAAAACAGAAACACGAATAACTTCTAATAATTCAAAAAATCACTTTTATCAATACCGTTTATGAAGAACTGTTTTTTTGTCCTATACAAAACGGGATCTAAATTCTCGGTTTGCCAAGTTTGCTCCACTGACCCTTCTACTTTCTATTATGAACTCACGAGACCCAAATGCTTAAGGAAATTATTGAAATAACTATTAATAACTATTAATAACACTCCATTCTTATGAGAAAAGAATGCAAGGGACGAATCTTCTCAACAAGGTAATACGAAAGTTCTTGACTTGAAATCAGAAAGATTTTGTGCACTTTTCCTTTTAATTCTTTTTCCTGTGTTGTTCTCAATATGATAAGGATTTTATGCATGGGAAGTACACTATGAAGCACACTAATGATATAACCCAACAGAATACCTGTTGCTAAACTTCTCGACAGCATCAGAGGCATATAGAAGGGTTTCATTGGCTTTCTCTAGAACCATGTAAAGCTCCTTGCCTCTTGTGATTCGACAAATAACCCAGGCATTATTTTTTGCTCTAATGCAAACCTCTAGATCTTTCTCACAACCGTGGCTATCTAGCTTTGCTCTGCTCTTCTCATACTCAACCTCTTGCCTAACCTTATTCATAGCAAGTAAGGATTCCTGAAGAAGGCACAAAATGAACCAAATTATAAACTATTTTCAAGCCATTTTGTTCACAAGCAATGAGAACACTAGCAGCAAGTAAATTAGAAAATGCATATATCATATTGATATTTAAAAGAAAATGGAAAAAGGTAATCAAAATACAGCCCGATGCCATCATCACACCTTAGTTAAAGTCGTAACTTTCGCTGGTGGAGAAGCCCTGGATACATTTCTATCACTGTCCAATAATAAATAGCGGTACCCGGCAACATGATATGCATTCTCACCACCCCATCCTTTGGATAGTTTCTCTTCAACTTTCAATATCTTAAGTGATGCCTGAGGTATTAAGCAAAGATAGAAGTCTGTCAGTGGATTGTAGCAGGCACGTCATTGAGCCCAAAAGAAAATTTGATTAAATGGGAAACAAAGAATACTCTATTTCGCTAAGCATCAGTTCGTATTAAATGATATATCATGTAATGTACTTCATTAGGAAACAAAATATTCACTATAATAGCTCAGAAGACTAACATTTTCAAGAACTTGCTGCTTTGCTGCTGACACACCTTGCTCCCCATTAAGTATGGACGATACGGGAATAAGAAGAACCAAAGTAAGGCCTCTATGCTGATAAACACAAAGATACATCTTCTCTCCCGACTGTTGAAGCCAAACTGTTGGAGTGGCAAAAACCCACGTACCAACCTCTGCACCCCATAAATCAGTGACAAGATAACCATCTTTTCCTTTGGACCACTTTTCCCGCTGTAAAGGCCTTACAACATGATACTGGTTATCCTCACCAGGGGATGTTTCAGATGAGCCATAAAAACTTTCAGGCACGGAGCTTGGATGTGTCAGGTTAGAGTCAGTGGCAACATTGGATGCAGTATTTCCTTTCCGTAAGTAGGACCAGGAACTTGCTCCGGAAGATAGAGCATGTGGAGTCAACCTTAGCACAGCATATGTAAATAAATTTATGGTGTCATCCTGACACAAGAGTAAACGGCAAAGGTAAATAAGCAACTTGCCCTATAAGTTCAGCCATGAAAGCACAAAATTGTAATTGAAAGCTAAACCATACAGGAGATAGTGTTGTAGACACCAGCAGGTCTTGAAATAAAATCAAAGAGTGCCAAGGAGTGTTTCCTGCAGAAGATTCGAGCACCCTGACAAGCGACTGTCAAAACAAGATGATCAACAAAATGCAATTCCATTAAAAAGGAAGACTTAATTTCTTTCCTTTTTCATTAAAAATGGCTGCAAGAAAATTAATAGCTTAGGTGGACAGTGGATACAAAGTTTGGGATGACAATGCAAAAAGATAGGAACACGTAAAGAGTTTAAAATTATTTGCATAAAACATATACACCAACTGCAAACAGAAATCTATAACCAGCCAGGAAAATAAGATGAGAAAGAGTATGGCAGAGAGAGCCAGCAATAAAATACATGGTATTACGAGCATTGAAATCACCAGTACACAAAAAACAAGGGCATGTGAACTAAGATTGCAACATAGAAATGTTCGGAAGCTCCATTTTAATAATTTTGGATAATATTTTGTGGTTTTTCATATCACAACTTAAAACTTTTCTGACCTGAACCTCAATTGCAGCCTCGCGACCTATCGTTAGCATCTGCACGGTTCCATGCTCCTTTAAGCAATCACGGAATGATGGTAAATGAAGCTTTTTACCCGCAAGAAAATCTGCCTCAAAGAAAAAAATTCATAAATAAGGTGCGAGAGAAGCTACTTCAGCATGATTCAGGCAGCATAGATCCAAAGGAAACCATTTGATACAGCAACTTCAGCATTACCACAGCAGCAATTATCCCATGGAGACCGCTTTATACATGCTGACAATTATGACTTGCAATGAAATAGTTTGAATCATAACTCAAATGGAAAATGATAAATTATCAATTTCAGAGGCACACTCTTGAGTGATGACTTACCCCTTAGATAATCCATGATAAAGGAATACAAATGACGTCTTATTAGTCCTCCACCTGGTTCTTTCTCCAGCATTGCTCTTATAGTTCCATGAAACATTGCATAAAGTGAATGAATTTCCTTGAGAACCTTTCTTAATGCATCATCTCTCCATAAAGGTTCCAAATCATTGCTTTTCTCCACCACCTACAAAGCAAAAGTGTCATATTACAGGAAACCCAAACAGATTATGTATTACCCTAGAGAACAGCTAGAGATTGGTAATCTTAGTTAGAAGTTACTTACTTACTTACGTTAGTTTGCTTAGTCAACATGCTAACTATTACTCTATTAGTTAGTTCGTCTCTCATGTTCTGCATAAACCACATAATTGGCTAGTAGTACACACATTCTACCACTCAGAAAATTTCAGTTACTCATTTCTCACTTTTTCCGTGGGTGAACCTTGGTGCAAAGGTAAGGTTGCTGCCTCGTGAACTGGAGGTCATAGGTGCAAATCCTGGAAACAAACTCTTCGCTTACAAGGGTAAGGCAACGTACATCTGTCCTTCCCGACCCCACCATGTGGGAGCCTTGTGCATTGAACTATCCTTTTGTTTTTTTTTTTCTTTTTTTTTTAATTCTTACTTTTCTCAATTGGTCAATTCTCTCTATGGCTCTAGCCACGTCTCTGGATTCGTATTCGCATGAGTCACGGATGGATCCGGTGACCACATGCTTAAGGGACACAGACCCCGTCCATTTGTGTCAACCTCCACTGGTTTAAACTTTAAAACTCCCTAGTATGACTTACATGAAAGCAACTACTACTACAGTAAATTAAAACATTGAATTGAGCATTTCATTCATTATTTCTGTTACTACGATAAGGTTAAGGAAGATGCACAGACCATAACCATCCAGATATCGGGTTCGGGTTCGTAAAACACATGAGAATGTATTTCTGCTTCAATAGCCTCGCAAGCAGCCTCCGGGGAGAATATTCTAGAAAACAAACAAAAACAAGAGAATGATTAATTAATGAATGAATTAATTAATTAAATTAATCATGACACATGATAAATGAGAATGATAAGATTACCTAGTGAAAGTGATGAGAGCTTCGCTGAGGCCAATAACGGAGAGTTGTTTGGAGAAAGGCAAACCCGGTGGGAAGAAGAAGAGTATCTTATCGAGCTCTTGGCCTTCGTGTTGGCCTCTGCGAAGATCGAAAATGCATAACTGCACCGATTCATTTGAAGTAGATGCAGATGACAACCCCATCGATTTTGATTCTTTCCTTCCAGCGATTGAATTCCTCTTCTCTTCTCTTCTACTTATAGAATTTGAACCGGAAAAAACCGGTGATTAACCCCGAAAACCGGTAAAACCGGTACCGGTTCAACCCATTAAATAAAAAAAAGGAAACAAACAGATCTAGATGAGTTTGAAAAAATAAAAAAAAATAAAAAAAAAACAGATATGGGTCAAGGAGAAGCAGCAGCCGCTCGCCAGCTCCAAGTGAAGAAGAAACGAAGCAGTGCAGCACAAAACGGAGGAAGGAACGCTTACCGCCGCTCACCGCTCGTCGCACGTCACCGCCCGCTTGTCGCCACTCTTTGCTGGTCGTTGACGCACAATACGAAGCAGTGCATCAAATCAGTAAGTTTCTTTCTTCTATCATCTATTTAGAAAAGCATTAAGAAGCATAAGAAGAAATGGAGGCAAAGAAGAAAGCGTCGGCAATATCAGATGTAGGAGCATGGGGAATGAACATTGTCAGCTCCGTTGGTATTATCATGGCCAACAAACAACTCATGTTCGGTATGTCTCTCTCAGATCTGCCTGTCTTCTCTTTTTCTTTTGCTTACTTGTTTCTCTTTTCATCTATTTAGAAAATAGATTTCTCTCTCTCTCTCAGATCTGTTCTTTTGCTATATTTTAATTTTTATTGTTTCTGTTTGTAATTGACTAGTGGCTTGTTTGCTTGCTTACTTGTTTGTTGCAGCGAAGACTTTAACTGGATTTTAGTTTATTTTTTAATTTTTTTATTATATATATATAAATACCGGTCTAACCATCCGGCTTAACCGATTAATCCTGTTAAACTCTATACGGAGTCTTTTCCGGTTTGATCTTCAGTTCGGTTATGACAACATTAGAAGCTCCCAACCAACTCCACTCCCCCTCCTCAATTTTCCCTTCCCCCTTTTTCTTCTTCACCATGATACTAATCCCCTTTTTTTTTTAATTATTATTATTTACATTATCCCATGTCAATTTTCTTAATTTTAATAACTTTGTACCATATTTGCAAATATATTTTTTCTCTTTATTTTTTTTCCCCATGCGGTTCCCGTGCCAACATAAATTTTTTTTTGCATTCACTAGGAATCGAACTGAGACCTTGCTTAAATAATACCGAGCCGCTTACCATTTGTTCCAATCATATTGGTTTTTCTCTTTATTTTTATTATTATACTACAATTAAACAGTTAATTAAATAAAAAAATATTTTCAATTAGGATATGAAGTTATTGAAGTTAAAAAATTTGAAATTAGATAATTCAATTATTTTTTATTTGTGTGGTTTTTTTTGGATGAGATTAAATTTTTTTCCTATTATTATTATTATTATTTGAATCTTTCGTTGCATAAGTTAATCAAATATTAAAAATCAAATGTTTATTGGAAACAGATAACTTTAATTAATTAAAAAATAGTAATTATTTAGTTTTTTTATAAATAATTATTTAGTTTTTTAATATAATTTTATCATTTATATTCAAAAGACATGATTTATGATAGGCCTTTATGGCGTCGTTTGATCCATGTAGCCGACTCCACCTAGTGGGACAAAGGCTTAGTTGTTGTTGTATATTCTTTTATCATATATACTATATACGAAATGCAGATGATTAAAAAACCATTATTTTATGATATATAATCGGGTATCATTTGACGACCATGGTAAACTAATCCCTCCGATTGCTATTTGCAAAAAATGAGCGATCCTCAAATCTCAAGTCATGTTAACAATTTGATTATAACATATGTTAGTAGACTCATAGCTAATGAGGTAGGTTCAATAGCAAGGATGACAAAATAGTAAAATCTCTATAAATTAATAATGTGGGGATCACGAAATTTTATTAATTTAAAAAAGTATTAATTAATCGATAAATTAATGATTTATTAATTTAAGGAGTTTTTTGTCAATTCAACAACCTACATTATTCTTCATGAATTAAATATATACATTGTATTGACTAATTGAATGATGTTCAAGCACAATGTGACTAATTAAATATAATAAATCCCCTAAAAAAACAAAGTACATTGTAATACGTAGTATTAATTAAAACTTAATGCAAGTTCATGTATGGTAAGGAAATCAACCACTATATAAACAACATCAAACATTCCTAATTAGCCAATAACCAACTAACCATGACTTCATATCTAAAAGGTGTCCAAAATTCAACCAACAACTCTTTGTAATTTTTTGTTGTAGTATAAGAACGCAACACTAGATCTTTTTGATGCAATAAACTAGGGAAAATTAGAGATGAAATAATATTAGGGGTGTAAGCGATCCTGTCCGAGACTGCGAGACTGGTCAGATCGGACCGGACCGGATCGAAAAATGCGGTTCGGTCTGATCTCACGGTCCGGTCTGATCTCACGGTCCGGTCCGGTCCGGTCTCAAAATTTTGGGACCGTCCTTGTGTGGGTCCACGGCCCGACAAATATTCAAACCACTTAGACCAGACCGGACCGATATATATATAAAAAAAAACTGCCAATAGCCTCACGATACACTCACAGCCCACAACCCTAATCTCATCTGCACACTCCCTCTCACTATCTCACTCAATAGCCCACAACCTCCATTCCACTTTCTCATCTTCTCTCTAACCCTAACCTAGCCACAACCCGTCGTCGCCACCATCTCTGTGCCACAACCCGCCGCGGCCTCCCTCTCTAAGCCACAACCCGCCACAGTCGTCGCGTCACTTTCTCCCTCACTAAGCCACATCTGCCGCGTCACTTTCTTTCTCTCCCTCCGGTCTTCTTTGCACATCCCTCCATCGATCTCATCCGATCTTCATCGATCTCGTCCGATCTCTTTGTTCGATCTCATCCCTTTCTCGTCGATTTCCGTCTGATCTCGTCGATCGACCTCCGGTTCCCCGTCTCACCCATTGTCGCTGCACTGCCAATGAAGGAGAAGAATAAGCAGCAGCAGCAACCCGCGAGCGTAACGTCGTAACTCCCTTCCTCTTTCTTATTCGATTATTATTTCCACAAAAGCATATGCATATAACAATTAGGAACTGGGAATTAGAATTCTTGTTTTTCTTCTTATTCTCTTTGATAAATCATGATTTAATTATCCAATGAACTAGTGAGTAGTTAAACTAATTCAGACTCATGACTCATGAATATTGAGAAGTAATAATCATGGTCTCATGGTTTAGTTTACATTTTGCCTTGTTAGCTATGCTGATACTGAATCTTGCCATGGATTGTTTATTGAGGTTTTTTTATTAAATTTTGATTATTATGGTCTAAATAGACCGGCGGTCTTTGCGTATGGAAAACTTCTGGACCGGACCGGACCACATTAATTTAATCGGTCTGGTCCCTAAAGTCCATTAAAGACCGGATCGGACCGTTACACCCCTATGAAATATATTTAGATTTAAATTTTAAGAAGAAGCAAATAACAATAGAATCATATTTTACTAAGTTGTCATAGTTATATTTGTAATTTTATAGAATTATTAATTTATAATATTGAAGGGGTCATAAATTTATATAACGATCTTTCGAAAATTTATTATCTTATTAATTTAGTCCTTGGGCCCAAGTCATGATTTAAAAAAGGTTTATTTATATTTTTGGTCTCTGAACTTAGGTGCTCTTTTGGAATTGGTCCTTAAACTTTTTTTTCAATGCTTTGAGTCCCTAAACTTTGCTCAAATTTTGAAAATGATCATTTCATCACTTAAGTGGTAATATGACCGAGGATATGCCACGTCACCTTCGCCACATCGATAAGTAACGTGCTAGATGATGCCACGTGAATTTTTTAAATTAAAAAAAATTCAAATTTATTAAAAATAATTAAAAATTGTAATTTTTTTAAAGAAAATTGAATTTTTTAATAAATTTTTTTAAAAAAATATTTTTTAATAAAAAAAAATCATGTAGTGTTTGTGGCTGTACATAACACGTCACTCACCGATATTGTGAAAGTGACGTGACATATTGTTGGCTATATCATCACTTAAGTGACGAAATGATCATTTCCAAAAATTAAACAAAGTTCAGGGACCCAAAGCATCGAAAAAAAAGTTTAAGGACCAATTCCAAAAGAGCACCTAAGTTCAGGGACTAAAATGTTAAATAAGTCTTTAAAAAATTATTATTTTATAGAGATTATTAATTTATCGAGTACTAATTTATATAGATTCTACTATACTTGCATGAGTACCGTAGGTGCGAGTATGGGCCCGGGTATGCAACACCTGCACTCATCCCATCCCTATTGCAATCTCTATTCAATTGTTGGAAGAATATATATTACTCTAATTATTATTTTTCAAGATTAATAATTCAAAATTTGATTAAGTTAATCTGAAATAAAAAAAAAATCATTAAGTTTGGTCAACTTGAGTTAATGGATAAAGATCATATGTTTTGGATTCAAAATTTCAAACCTTTGAGAATCAAAATCAAAATCAAAAGATAATTCAAAATTCAAGTTGTACAATAATTTTCATAATATAGAGTCGACAACTTTAAAACAGTGGCTTTATTTTGTTTGGGAAATTTTAAAACATTAAAGAATTCATAATTTATAGCTTTAATTTAAAAATTCAATAAACATACCTTATGACTTTTATAAAAGCTATAAATATGTTTTAGATAGGTAGATCATAGCAGACAAATAGATGATTTAGATAGGTAGATGTATTGACACACTGAGTTCTTTCTAAATATGTTTTGTTGGCTTGTCTTTTCTTCATCTTTCTGATTCTTCATGTATGCATTGATCATCTTTCTTGAAAATATTCATTCCTTGTTTTGAACTTGAATCTTCCTTTCTTCAAATCTTCTGTCCCTCTATTATGTTATTGTTTGATTGTTGACGAAGACTTTAGATCTTTTTGCTTGACTTTGTCGATCATTTCTATATTCATTGATTATCTTTATATCCCTAGATGTGTGATGCAAGATGGCTCTCTATTCATCTCTCTTATAGTCTTTCCAAATATCCTACCATCTTTCCGCACACTCAATCAACTTAATAGAATACTTAAGATCTTGTTAATCGAATCATAGAAGTTATATTCTCCATCAAAATTAGATGTTGCTTGGTACTAACATTCTCAATTTTTATTCTAATTAGTTTGCACAAATGGATAAAGTTAAACCTCGCCATGTCTAATCGTTATATGGGATTGGTTTAGTACTTCAGTGGTCCTTGTCTTTTGCTACTACCTTTGGCATCATGGTTTATTTTTGAAGACGATACACAATCTTTCCAAGTTATGCCACTTTATTTCCTGTTTGGTAGCTCATGTTTAATCTTATTTGGATCATGATCTCAACCTTTGCATTCTCCATTTCTTTTTCAATAATTGAGTGTGGTTCTCGCTCACATTCTCATTGTAAATGCATATTTATGACCTCCATAGTGTAAGTCATTCTTATTTTCATTGTTTGACACTTTGACCAGCATTATTTTTCTTTTTTATTTCTTTCTTTGCTTCCTTATGTTCGTGTATATTATGACTTTTTTAGGGTATTTTTTTATTTGGCCGACTTTAAGGTTAATTTAGAGTTTCGTGGAATCAATGTGGGTGTGTGTGACTTCAAATGTCTTTGTTATCATTTGGCATTTCATCTTTGATTTGTCGTAGAAGAACAAGATGAAGATGAAAGATAGATACATAAATTAGTAAAAATCATATGAATAATAAAAAATTATTTGTTCATTTTAATATATATATATATATATATATTATTATCTTATATTTGAGGTTTAATATGTGCACAATTTGTACTTGAATATGGATTTGAATCCACTTTTTATTGATTAGTTGCATTGACTAATGTCGAGAATAAGACTAATAGAACACCAATTTATTCACCATGTGAAAAAAATTAAATGAATGATCTTGTAAAAAAAGATGTGTCTTGATTCTTAATTTGTGATCATATTACTACAATAGTTCAATTTTTGATCTCCTTTATGAAGGTTTAGGTCGAAAAATTTCGATAGTGCATTATTAGTTCCTCGCCCATACATGGAAAAGCTAGAAGTACAGTCAACACATTTTGAAATGACTTAATGTTGTCGTCTTAATTCTTGTTGGACATTACTTTTGCAACACTTGCCAACACTTTTGGGTCCTTTTAACTGTTTTTTTGGGAGGTTTAGACCTTGTCACACCACGTGATATTTCAATGTTTTTCGTTACAACCGAATATTTTTTTTTGGTCCGAATTCCTTGCGGAACCACCGGTATCCCCAAGAGCACCCTTAATACCAGAGAGCCCTTGAGACTAATCCGGAGCGAGCTGCGTGGCTGGCTCTCCCAGCGGGATGTTTTTAGTGGGGATCGAACCCGGGGCTACTAGCACCCTTGTCTCATTCCCAGGATTTCAGTTGGGGCCTTACACCAACTGAACCAAGCCCCGTTGGTAAATTACAACCGAATATTTGGATGTTGCAACCATGTGCATTATTATTTCCATTGACCTTTTAGTATCTTAAACCATTTTTTAGCACAGTTAATTACAAGCAAATTTATGTATATTCCATCCGTATATATTTTAGCGATAATATAATTTGCTTCTACGCATTAAAGTTGCTACCCTAAATCATTGCCTTATGCGTCTAATACCTTATTTCCAAAAAGAATTGGACAAGACATGGAAAAAGATACGAATCTTTTGGTTTTTTTTATGAGATTGTTTCCTAATGTTTTCTTTTCATCATAATTTAATAGTAATAGTAACATAATGATAAGCTAGAACCATGTAATGATTAGAAGAGATTTGATGACAACAAATCATAAGTTTCATTTAAAGATAATTCTTTGTACCAGATACGTGCTTTATGTAATTTGAATACAGAATTCTATAGAGAATATACACACAACTCCCACTTGGTGGAGTTTGGGAGTGTAAATGTATGCCATGTTTCCCACAAAGGGAGTGAGTGTTTCTATGATTTGAATTCATGACCTCCTCATCATGTCATAAGTTAGCAACAACATTATCATTGCACTAATGTCCAACCAGTACTATGAGTCTAAAAGTAAGCAAACTAAATAAATTCAAATGCACTATGAGCATGTCAAGGATTATGAGCCATATCAAAAATCATATAATTCCTAACTTACTATCATCACTTGATTTAGCAACAATTTCTGGAGGGGGCCCAGCTGAAGGTTTCTCATATTGGACATGTGCCAATTCATCGACAACCGCTTTCCTTTCACTGTAAATAATCTCCTTCTTTTCCACCTCTGCTAGTTCAACCTTCTCCATAGTCATTGTGCTTACATCCTCGGCTGCTTTAGCAACAGCAGTGATAGCATTTGAAACCAACGTAGCACCAGTTGATACAATAGAATTGTTCATGATAGCTGATCCAACAATACTTGCCTTTTGCTCAGCAACAGCAATAGCAGACTTCGTCCTCCCATAAACTTGAAACTTTTCATCCATCTCTTTCACCTTTTCATTCACAATGGTTGTTCCAATGCTTATTTTATCTCTTAAACCCATCTTATCATCAATGGAAGCAACAGTGGCAGAAGCTTTTGAGGTTAAGTGAAGGCGTTCATCGAAGGATTTTGCCTTGTTGATTGCATCCTTTCCTAAAATGTAACCCTTTGCAAGCATGGTGCTTACCACATCTTCAGCCTTCTTAACCGCAACAGAAGTTTGCTTTTTCTCCTAAGGAGCATTATACATTAGAAACTTCATTCATAAATACTTTTTTTAACCATTCATTCATAAATACTTTGATGCTAAACAAACTACAAGTCTTACACACAAAGAGTGGCAATGCATGTAGCTCACATTAAATGTGTAAATGTACGATATTTACCATAATTAGTTAATTACAAACAATTATGTAGAAATGCAGCCAATGTGGCCTATATAATAGTCACCATGTGATTGATAAGATTATTAAAAAGATGTTGTATACTTCAGTTTTAAACATCACACACATTTCTTTCAAATACAAGCCGTAACAAAAAAAGCGGAATACAAATGCAGCCCCTTAGTTATTACTCCCTTTATCCCAAAAA
This sequence comes from Crotalaria pallida, assembly GCA_037953625.1. NCBI lineage: Eukaryota > Viridiplantae > Streptophyta > Magnoliopsida > Fabales > Fabaceae > Crotalaria > Crotalaria pallida. The sequence goes on from CM075655.1 coordinate 99,613,410, forward strand.
GATAGTAAAAATATACAAAGAAGTTAGTTTAAAAAATTATTATCGATTTGGGAGGGAGCATCTAACATTCTTGAAAATTAAACATAATTGGCTTAGCCAAGTTCATATAGATGTACTAGAAGAAGTACAACAAAGCACTAATGATCCTCAATTGCATGCAATAGATATTAGTGAACTTGAATAAATAATTAGGTACATACTGGACTTGAGGGAAGAGCTTCAGGCGGAAGCTGGTAGTTCTCAACAGGAGTGATGCTGACAGGAACATTAACTATGTTGGAGCCCTACACAAGAAATAACAGCATAAGTATGTGATTTTAGTCGCACAAAAAAAAAGCTAACATTATCTATAAATTATCATTTCTTTTATTAATTGTAATGTTTGAACAGAAAATTTGATTAATAGTAAAAATGGATAACATCACATCTCATTACTATGAAATGCACTATAAAGTTTTTAACAAAAGAATTGTTTTCAAGTAATTATACCGTCAAGAGCACTGCTGTGTCTGCACCTTGTGACTCCTTGAAGGTAACATATGCAATTTGCGTGTCATCAGTTCCCCTACATACATACCAAAAAAGACATTTAGTGTGACATTTCACCTAAAATTTAAAAGATCAACAATTATTAAAATGAATGAAGATAAATACATTGTAAGTTCTCTGACCTTTGCATCTCAATATATCGAATATCACCCGAGAATGAGAAAAAATCTTTAATATCCTTCTCCGTAGTAGTAGTTGATACATTGCTAACCTTAACTGTTTTAACCTATCAAAAAGTAAAAGTTAAAAAAAAAAGGGACTCAACTTGAGATTTCTTCATCAAGGGATAACTGAAATCAGATGCACTTGTAAATTTTGTTTCGCATGAACCAAACTTGCTCATATAAGAATCGTTTTTAAAGGATTAACCAAAAGTGACCAAAATTGTTTTATATATATATATATATATAAGACAACTAAGACAAATAAAACAAAGTTGAAGATAGTCATCTTCGAGTTAGTTTGAGTCCTATATGCATATATGGATTTTGAATCTCCAATAATGCAATATTGATTAACAAAATTCGATTCAATGCTGCTAGACATGCAAACTTATATTATCGTGTCTTAGTTTATTCTTTATTCTTGGATCAAGTATTATACAAATATATATATATATATATATATATATATATATATATATATATAAAATGCTACCAAATGTCAACATGTGGCAATTTCTTCCTTACATCTGAAACATTAATTGTCCAATTTGATGTTGTTGAAGAGTTGGGAGTCGCTTCAACCCCTTGATTGGTATGGTCCATTGGGATCTGCACACATAAGGTTAAATTTAAGTATTTCTTAGATGATATGTGGAAAAAGATGAATAGCCATCAAGTTAAAGAAAACAAAGTTTGTTTCATTATTTTTGGAAGAATTATGAAGACAAAATGAAAACTCGTTCATATTTCAATCATTGTAGCAATGATGGAATCAAGTGAGTAAAAGCAAGCGAAACAAACAAGATATAAAGTCTTGATATACATACAACTCAATAAAAAAGTAAATCCATGTCAATGAAATTCATTCAAATTAAATTAAATACTCTAAATGTTATAGATTTACAAGGAGATCATGCTTCAGAATTTCATATAAATTACTAACCGTAATTTGCCACAAACTTTGGAAAAGTAGCGACATGAAAATATAAACAAACGAAGAATCACAAAACCATGTTGCATAATTCCAATAAAAGCAAGAAAAAAGTTATTAAAACTTTTCAATTAACTTATTTGTTTAAGAAGGACTTCTATAACTACAACATCTGTATCATATGTCATGGCAATTATATTAGTATTTATAATGGGAAAAATTAATATATCAATTTTTTTTGAAATGTAATAATATATCAAGGTTAATAATAAAAGAGTTGTAATTGTGAGTATCCAAGCAAATCCAACGAAGCCATGATTCAAAGTTACCAAAAACAAGGTAAAGTACATGTATGTTGTTCATTTGGGTATTCAGTTTTTCTGAATTATATAATATATAGATTTTCATTTTAAAGGTGAAATTTAAAAAATAAATGGTGCCACCGTGACAATGGATCCCGTCAAGTTTTTGTTTATAACAATCAAGACTATCTCCTCCAGCAACTCTTCACTTTAACATCATTATTACATGATATATTTTTGTAGGTGAATCTATCATGTCAAATGAAAGGTTGGTAACTAGGAACATAATGGATCATAAGAATAAGAATGAGTTTATCATCAGAAAACTTAAAAGCAATATCGATGAAACAGACATGCATGATTAACATGTAAGAAAGGAACACATCAAAGAAACAGACATGCATTATTAACATGTAAGAAAGGAACACATCAAAGTAAAACATACATACCGACATTATATGATATTGTAGGCACGAGATTTTCCTAGAAACTAAAGTGACAAAAAATACTCAAAGAGAAAAATGCAAGGTTGGTGAATATGAGAAAGAAGGTGGAAATAACTTTGAAGGATGCAAAATAGTGAAGTTTGTTTGGTAACTTACAGAGAGAACATATGATTCTTTTGATGAGTAATGCTAATTTCACGCAGCTTGCTTTGGATATGCGTTGGTGGTTAGTTATTTCCATCCAATCAACGGTTCTTCTTCGCTTCCCTTTTTTTTTAAATATTACTTAAAAAAATTTCAACTTATTTGGATTATTTTTGGTTTAGAATTTCTCTGTTATTTCATGATGCAAAACAATTATGACTCACATATTTTATACTATAAAACATCTGAAATCCTCATACTTACTAGCCATTTTTGCTAATGACTCAAACCTCCCATTGTTGTATAGAAAAGAGTACTTGTAAAATTTGCTATTACTTTTAAGAATGTATTCTCTCTTTCTAAAATGAGTAAATGTATAATTTGGTAAAATAAGCGAGTATTATAAGCTTCATTTGCCATATCAAAGCAATAATAAAAGTTTCATTGACAATCATGAATATATATATGGGGATTGCTAACATGAGTCCACCCTAATTTTAGAAGGATCATGTTAGCATAGTGTCCCAACTTCTTTAGACAAAAATACCCCTTTATGCTTCGACGAAATAAAATTAATATCAGTGTTATTTAGTAAAATGGTTTCCTTCTCTCCCCTCCCAAACGGCAAATCCCAAATCAAAATCTAAATTTTTCCCAAACCTAAATCAAACACTCTTTCCCCTCTCACTCAACTCGTTCTTCCTCAACAAACCGGACCACCGCCCTCCACCGTCGTCCTTGACCCTCCACTCGTCGCCATCGCCCACCCCTCAAGCCTCAAGGTTGTCACACACGATTCTGTTCTTGCCCCTTGTCTTCCGTTTCTCCCCCTGCTCGAATCATCCATTAGAGACTGTCCGCCTCCATGACGCCTGTCAGCAGCAAGCACACGAGTCTCTCTTTGTCGTCACGCCAGTCATTCGCCGTACGCCTCTGCCATGTGTTCTGGTGACCCCAATATCGTTCTTCAACCCCTTTGTCGAGGCTGTACCCATATGTTTCACTTTCAATATTTGTCTCTGTTATGATTGATTAAAGGCAAAAAAATAGAGAAACTCTGGTCCCTCGTTTGGATAGCTGGTGTTTGGTTTGTATGGTTGTCCAGGAATCAATGATGTTTTAGAGGTAAAGAGGAACCAATTCAGGAAGTGATTGAAAAGATTAAAGCCAAGACCTAGTTATGGATAAAAGGAAAGTGCAGCAAAATGGTTATGTCCTATTTTGAATGGTGTTAGGAATCCATACAAAGCTTAGTATCTTGCTATTGTTGAATTGTTGTTGAAATGCGATCATGTAGCAGGGGGTCGGGTGTCATATGAAAGGGAGGTGATCTCTTATTGCATTTGAAAAAAAAAAACTATTCCTATCGATTTTGCACATGTAAAAACAGTATTCTAGATATGTAGTGCTCCTCTATACAATTAAGTATTTTGGATATGTAGTGCTTCCCTGTACAATTATTTTCTCTGCAAAATTTAGCAGTTAGTGTGTGATTTTGTTCTTTAAGCACCATTGGTTTTTAGCTGTTGTATATTTTGTATCTTTGTATTATCCAAAAGTTGATAGTCATTGGATAATGGTTGAAATGATAATCTTATTTGATATCTGGCTTCATCTTGTTTTTTGCCTTCATCTTTTGAATGTTGAGGTCTATGGCTTTTGGTTTTTGAATGTTGATATCTGAATTCTGACTTCATATCTACTCTATGCTTCTATGTCAATCATTCAATGTTCATTTATCTTCCTTTCTCTCAATCACTTTCAGTTCCCAATATATTTATGTGACTTGTATATTATGTGCAAGTATTATTTTCAATGTCAATATGGTGTTTTTAACTCTAGATCATTGAATATTGACCTTTGAGAAGAGCAGAGTGTGAGTTTGCACTTTGCAACCTCTTTGGCTCACTACAACTTTTTATTATATGAATAGAAAAATATTGGTTCCAACATAATCAAAAAAATTTGGCACAAAGAAAAGCATTAGTGCGAAGAATTTTATTTATTTTGAACTCTCAATATATATTATATAGAAATTGCAAATTACAAATAATAAGATGGACACAAAATATAAAAAAAGAGAAAATGCATAGGAAACCATACAAGAATCTAAGTTAAAAACATATTTTACAAAGACCATAGAAGTCCAACTCAAAAAGTGACATTATATTTTTTTATTCTTCTCTTAGAAACTTGATCTGCTACACTTAGCAGGAAGGCCTTGTGGAAATCATTTGAGATCATTGCAATAGATATAGGCCATGAATTATTTCTGAACCCATCTCAATCTTCTGCCAAATGCATCAAGCTCAGTTGTCTCAAGTCTACTATTCTGCACCAGAGTTTGGATTGGAATGCAACAACCAACAACCACCCCTGTACATAGAGAACGAATTTTGAATTTTAACGAAGGTAATACTTTGTCCAGAGTACGACTCTATAAACCTGAGAAAAAGACAGAGACAGAGAGAGAAATGATTTGAGTTATAAGATATTACCGCAGCGAAAATAACTTATATAATCAAGAATTAGCGTTGTGTCAATACTCAGTGACAATGGAATGCAATAACGATTTTGCTTTAGCCAAGATAATGTGAACAAGCTTGGATCAAATATCCAAAAGTTGTAAAATAACTTGTACTGATTTCATTTTTTATAAGCTTGGAATAAATATCGAGTTGGAACAACTTATGCATCTGCAAAGTTCAATGCAACATCAGTCAGATGTCAAATTGTAGGCTTTACAAAAATGAGAAGCAAATACTCTGCCAATTAAAAATCATTAGTCTCGGTACAGTGCGCTCCTCGATTGCCTAAAAACTTAGTATATGTTACATTGTATGCATTAGCTTTATAAATACATCTAATGGTTCATGCATGAACCAATCAGATGAAATAAAAGTGCACCAAATGAACTACTTTTGAACTAATTCGAACAATATCCTTATCTTCTCCGATTGAAATTCTTATTTTTCATACAACTAGTCATTACATTACACTAGACTAAAGCCATCAGATACAATGAAATAAGAGTGATTCATCCTCTTGCCAAGCTTGTACCAAGCACTAAACAATCCCTTAATTTGAATGTGTGTAATATCTAGCTCAATAAGAAATTCTATCATTCATTTCAAAGCCAAAGCCTCAGCTATTTTGGCATCTAGAGCTTCAGGTATTAACTTGGTAGTTGCAGCCAAGAAATTTCGTTAAACATCTTGGACCATCATTTCAAACTACTTCCCAACCTTTCTTCAGGTTCAGAGAAGCGTGAAAGTGAACCACTAAGCAATTCTCATCTTGGCCACTAATCCACTATGACTTGTTGAAGTTGTTAGTTCCTGCACTGGTGCTAATTGTTGTGAGAAACATGAATACCAATTTGTCACCTTCATCACCATATCCTAAATCCAAATCAAGCACATCTTACAGGATTTTGTTATAACATTAAAATCAAAACAATAACAAAACTCATGAGCTGCAGTAAAGAGAATAAAAAGTCAGTTGCATAAAAAAATTAGAATTGCGGCAAAGAGATACAAATTAGAGGTGAACACAATTTTTTTTTAATAGCAGAACACATGTAATGCTAATAACTATAATCATTTTTACTTTATTTACACCTAAACAACCTGGTGCATGTGAATGAAATAAGAGTGATAATGCTGTGTTCTCCATTAATAGAGGAAGGATGGAGACTGGAGCACGAACAGGGGTAGAAGGACGGTGAAACCCGAACAGAGGAAGGATGACAGGGGCGTGCGTCGCGACCAGCCAACGTCACGACGGCGAGTGAGGTAGGAGAAGCGAGCGGCGACAGGGGAGATGCGAACAGCATTGGGGAGACGCGAACAACGTGGGAGCCAGTGCGAGGAACGATGGTTGACGGTTGTGGGCGGTGAACGGTGGCTAGGGGCGGTGGTGGACGGTAATCAGTGGCCTAGGGTTGGGAGAACGAAGGAGAGAGAGGGTTTGATCGATTTTGGGTTTGGGAAAAATTGATACTGATTGAGATTTGGGGGTTTAGGGGAAGTGAGAGATTTTTTTTTTAATTTTTTAATTAGAATAATAATTATTTTACTAAAATAACCCTATTATTAAATTTATATCTTCAAAGTTGAAAAGAGTTTTTTTGTCTAAAAGTTTTGGGATACTATGCTAACATGATCCTTTTAAAAAAGGAGTGTACTCATGTTATATATATATATATATATATATATATATATATATATATATAAGCCTATATCATAAGAAAGTAATATGAGTTACTTGCTAATTAATTAATAATAAGCAAGTGACACTTGTCACTTCCTTTATGGTATAGGCCCATTTGTATGTTAATTTTATAGGTTTATTAATCATTTTTGCATCAAAATTTTTTATATGTTAATTGTTTTGGTAAAAAATTGTAATTTTTTTCCTAAATCAAAGTAAAAATAATAAATGAAAAATCTTAAAAATTATATATTATAATCATGATAGAATAAGTAAGGAAATATACATTTAATAAATTACCAAAAAAAGAAGACTTGATGATCAATTAATTTTTCAATTATTATTATCACATCCAATTCTCTAAAGTTTGTGAAAAATTAACTACGTCTAACTTTTATGTTGCTAAATAAAATTCTAACTATCAAAATAGGTTGGGACGAGTGGTAAGCGGCTCGGTCTCGCTTAAGCAAAGTCTCAAGTTTGATTCTGTGTGGATGCAGAAAACTCATGTTGGGAGACTCACCTGTCATATAGCCATGCACGCGACCTGGTCAGATCCGGATGTACCTAGGTAGTACTTGGGAAACCGGATGAGAAAAAAATAAAATTCTAACTAAAACCACTAAATATGAGTATTTATAGGAGTATTTTTTCAATTCAATGTATGCAACTATTTGTTAAGCGTCAATAAGCTATTGACAATTCAAAAAATTGTCTCTCAATTCAATATTATTATGTGCAACTATTGCATTGTTAAATGATCATAGCTAAGTGGCCAGTGGATACTTTTTAGCGGGAGCAAATATTTTTTTGGGCAATATTTAAATATGTATTAATTATAATAAAATGACAATTTATGTGATAGAAATTTGTAATTAATTAATAAACCATGCATTATATTTTATTTTGAAAGTATCATCATACATTATATCAAAAATATATTCTCTTATTTTTGTTGATTATTTTAACTTTTACCAAGATAATGGGACAGAGGGAGTACTTTTTTTTTTTGGTTTACAAAGGGGCTAAACAGCCCAAGAAGCAGAAAAGAAACTAATTAACAATAACTACTCTAGGATGGCATTCCCTCTATAGTCCTGTGCAAGAAGGCTACGCAAAATCTGATTAGGAGTGATCATAAAGTAGGTACCAAAATTCAAGGAGAGACTTCTATTAGCCAAGTAGTCAGTACAGGTATTGCCTTCACGGAAAGAGTGCTCGAAACAAATGTCTCAATTCTTCATATACATGTGTTTAATACGGTTGATGATGCCAACAACATTTGTACAGCGGGCTTTCATGTCTCTGTTAAGCAAGTTTATTATGGACAGAGAATCACACTCCACCACGAGTTTTCTAATGCCTTTGTCCTAAGCAAACTGCAAACCAATAAGGATACCCCATAACTCGGCCTTGAATGTATGAGAGTAACCTCCTAAGAAACATCCTTCGTAGTCTCTGTAGGGTCTACCGACCATACACGGACCAAAGTCTTACTAAAGGGTTCCTCTAAGGGCACTTTGCTCGGTCCACCTGTTATTAAAGCCCTTTGCTCGGACTCGTGGACTCCGAGCGATACGAAAGGGCCAGACTCGGACTTGATGGAACCGAGCCTCACCATCGGTCCCCCATCCATCAGGCTCGGGACTCTAGGACCGAGACATATCGTCGGCTCGTGGATAAGCTCAGACTCACCGAGGCTTCTTATCCCTTCCGCAAATCTCTCCTAGATTCTCGCAACAGCCTAGACATGAGATCTTCAGCTGATCCTAACCAGATTCTAAGAGCATAATCCTCTGATATTATCTCACAGAATCCTGGTTCAGCACAGCTCTGATACAGGGCCCAAATGGCCCATATCAGCCTCCTATAAACCCTATAAATAGCTCATCACAGCTAGGATTTTAGGTAAGTACTCTCATCCCTAAGTTGACACTTTGCACACACACGTTGACTAGGGAGACCCTGCTTTTCCCAACTGGAACTGCAGAAATACCACAAGTCACATATTAACACTTGATCCTCTCTTGGGCTCCTGGTTACCATAATCTTGAGCACTTAGGGGGTTAAGGACATCTAGTGTTCAAGGACACTACAGTCTCTAATCAAACCTCCACAGCCAGCTTGACCCGGATTTCCTTTCGACGCTCCGTCGGTATTGAGCTTAAACCAGCTTTCCGGTGGGCTGCTCCAATGAATAAACACGGTATCCATACGCGTTAACTGACCAGCTTCACACGGAATGAAAGCAGCGTTCATCTCCTTCACCTGAAGGGAAATAAAATGGTGAACATTAGTAGGATACATAAAATTAGAATCAGCAACAAGTTTATTACGCCATTGCCAAAGAAAGTAAAGGCCACATAAGAAGGTACTTCCCCAATTTTCCGTCGGCAAAGTGCCCCAGCTTCTGCCAAGATTATCGCGGCACCAATCAAACAGGTTAGAACCAAAAAAGACTCTCCTTTCACTGGGATTGATAAGAGCATGCCAAAGCTGTTTGGCCTTTACACAATCTCTCATTGCATGAATTGTGGTTTCATACTGATCAGGGCAAAAGGGACAGTAAGGATCACCAAGACCCCAACTACTCTTCCTCTTGTTAGTCAAAAGACGATTATGAGCCACTTTTAAACCATGGACTTTCCATCTCTCTAAAGCTTTAATTTTCCAAATTTTCTCCCACTGAATCATATTTACCGTAGCCACATCTTGAGAGAGGATTTTATATGCACTAGCAACAGTGAAGATGCCATGGTCCGACGCACCTCATATAATGTTGTCTTGTTCCCTATCGTCCGAAGGAGGAGGAATAAATCTGAACCGTGACACCACCGAGGCAGGGAGCAAGTTTTCTAAGAGCGAAAAATTCCAATCACCGTCTTGATCAACCATATCTCGCACCAGGGTCATGTTAGTAGCCTCATCGAAATGATTAGAGGTGTAATCTTTTAAAACAAGGCTGCCACCTAACCATTTGTCACGCCAAAACCAAGTTCCTCTACCGTTGCCAATGCTATACTCCAAATTAGAAGTTAAAGTTGGCCAAAGATGTGTCATACGTTTCCATAATGCAGAGTGAGAACCAGAACTAGAAGCACGTTGAAGGAGATCATTGCCACTAGCATATTTGCCTTTGAGAACCCGAACCCAAAGCGAGTCTGGTCTAGAGATCATACCCCAGCAAAGTTTCAGGATAAAAGCATCATTGAAGGTAGAGATGTGTCTAAAGCCCAATCCTCCATGGTTTTTGGGAAGGCAAAGTTGATTCCAATTTAGCATATGAGCTTTTCGATGATCTCTTGAGCTACCCCAAACAAAGTTTCTTTGAGCCTTCTCAATCTCATTGCAAATTGATTTAGGGATGACCAAATGCTGCATAAAGTGGTTGGCCATAGAACCTAAGGAAGATTTCGCCAAGACAATTCTTCCTGCGAGGGATAAAGAGCTGGCTTTCCATCCTTTCATATTGTTGTTGATCTTTTCAATGAGAGGTTTGAAACAATCCTTCTTTTTTCTAGAACCATGATCAATCGAACCAAGATAGCTACCCAGACCGTTAGTGTGCTTGAAACCACTAGCTCAAACAATGTCATCTTTTATCTGCTGGGAGGTATTGCTTGAGAAAAATATAGTAGTCTGAGCTTCATTTATTTTGTGACCCGAAGCTTCCCCAAAAGTTTCAATCCTCTGCATAATAGTCTCCAGCTGGTCTAAGGAAGCTTCTACAAAAATAAGAAGATCGTCAGCAAATAACAAATGTGAAATAGGAGGGCCTTGCATACCTGCTTTGATGGGTTTCCAGTCCCCCAGACTCACCGCTTCCTCAATAAGGTGAGAAAGTTTATCCATACATATCACGAAGAGAAAGGGTGAAATAGGATCTCATTGACGAATACCTCTTGAAGGTAAAAAACGTGTGGTCTTATCACCATTCCAAAGAAAGTTGAAGGACGTAGAGGTTACACAAGTATGCACAAGATCAATAAAAGCTTAAGGAAGGGAGAGTTCCTGCAAACAATTTTTAATAAAATTCCAAGAAAGCCTATCGTAGGCTTTTTCAAGATCAAATTTAATAGACATGAAAGCTTTTCTCCCTCTCATATGTCTCATAGAATGAACTAATTCTTGAGCAATGATAATGTTATCTTGAATATTACGACTTGGGATAAAACCTGCTTGATACGGCGATATCCAATCATTCAAATAAGGCTTCAATCTGCTAGAAAGAATTTTAGTAATGCATTTATAAATCACATTGCATAAGGCTATAAGTCTGAATTGAGAAGCATAATGAGGATTCTCCTTTTTAGGTATCAAAACAAGCAAGGTAGAATTAATCGCCCTGATAGCCTCATTATTTTGCCAGGCATAACGGATAAAGTCACAGAAGCTACGATGAATAACGTCCTAGTTATGCTTATAAAAAATAGGGGGTAAACCATCTTCGCCAGGGGCTTTTAGAGAGCCCATAGAGAAGATCGCCCTTTTGATCTCATCATAATTTGCTATATCACCCAAAGAATTAAAATCACTAGCAACGGGGGGATAGGAAACACTACAGTTTAAAAAAGGACGGTTTTCATTTTCCTCTTTATATAGATTGATAAAAAAGGTACGAACCATATCACAAATGGAATTATTATCAAAATTCCAAACCTCGTTGCTGTCTTTCAGAGACAAGATTTTTTTCTTTTTACGCCTAGAAATAGTACGGGAATGATAGTACCTCGTATTCCTGTCTCCACCTTGGATCCAATCCTTACGAGATTTTTGGTTCCAAAGCCTCTCCTCCTGCTGAAGAATAATGTCTAGTTCTCTTTGAAGTTTGATTTCCAATCTTTGGAGATACCAATTGGAAGAATAATCACTAGCAATTTGGATACCCCGAATTCTGGCCAGCAGCTCTTTCTTTTGATGAAAAATGTTCCCAAAAGTTGACCTGTTCCACTCCTGCAGATTAGAAACAAGCAAAGATAAATTAGTAATAAAATCTGAATTAGTTCAATTATTACGTAAAAAATTAGAAAAATCATTATGATAGAGCCACATCGCTTGGAAGAGAAAGGGTATGTTATTAGTCCTGTTTTGATTAGGCGACATGTCAAGGCATATTGGGTGATGGTCAGAATGAACATGCGCAAGCACTTTGACATGGGCATCAAGGAAACGAAGACGCCAGTTGATGTTGCATAAGCTTCTGTCCAGACGTTCGAAGACTCTATGATAACCAGGGTGTTTAGGACCCCTCCAAGTAAAATCACCACCACTTTGACCTAGATCCATTCACCCGTAAGAGCTAATTCTGTTTGCAAAGCGAAGGCATTTGTTGATATCAACCAGAGCACCACCCTTTTTCTCTCTACTATTAGTAATCTCATTTTAATCTCCAATAAGCACCCAATCTGAATTTTCTGCCCTACGTTGTTCAATAGAATCTAAAGTGAGCCAAAGATTCTCTCTTTCCTCTTCACAAGGAGAAGCGTATATAGCTGAGAGCTCCCATTCCTTAAGATTATCTTCTTTTATGGAAACATGAACAATCTGCTTTTCATTCAAAATTTCGTTATTGGAAAGGTTTTAATTATTCCAAAGCAACCAGATTCCTCCCGAGAAGCCAACTGCATCACTGATAATAAATTTTCGAAAACCCAGCTTGCGGATAATGGTCTTAGCATGGTTACTGCTACATCTTGGTTCTTGAACAACAACGATGTCTGGCTTGTGTGAAGCCACCATATTCCTGAAGGCTCTTCCAAACTCAAGACCCACCGCGCCTCTCACGTTCCAAGAGATTAAAATCATTGACACATTTTAGAGGGTTGATCTTGAAGATCCTCATTGCAAGTAAGACTAGCATCCTGTTCTTTACACAGAACAATATCTTTCTGTATATCAATATCCGTAACATTATCTAGAGGTTTCGACTTATTATCCACAACATACTGGTTGTTTTTAAGTCTATGAGCAAATTCAATTTCTTGAGATTTTATCAATGAAGTTGTTGTTATTAATTTTCTGAAATCTGCATCTCATGGAGGACTTCTTTCTCCTTTCCCTTTCTGATTCGGCGGGCTTCATCATCAAAAGAAGCAGACTTCACGATTTCTTCCTTCAATTGGGGTTCTTGTCTAATAGAAGTTCCTTATTTGATAATCTTATGTTTTTGAGTACCTTTTTTACCATGGACGGAAGGTTGAGAAGATTTGTTGCCTTTCTGTTGAGGGTTTCGACCTGCAAGGGGGTTTCTAATTCTGATAGCACCTTTGTGCATGGCAGCGGGTCCCACGTTGGTATCTATCATTGCATTCACGTTCTCAATAGTGGTGGGGCCCAAGTCGGTGGTTTTCACAGAAGCATCACGTTCATTAGCTGCGGTTTCTTCATGCACGTGATTAACATCATCACTATCTTCTAAGAGAGCCTCATATCTTGATCACGAAAAATTCTCAGTAGGATTAATGACCTGATTTTTTAGAGCAAATCTTTTTTTATTCCTTTGCAAACGCTGAACCATCATCCAAGGCCCAAAAGGGGAAGGAGCAGATTTCCATGAGGAGGCACGTCATGCTGTGCGATTATGTTGCTGATATTTTGCTCACCAAAATTGCAGGTTTCCTTATCAGGAATGGTGTTGGCCGTCTCCACCGTACCGTTACTGCATGCCTCATGTTGATGGATCGCCGCCATATCTGCTGCCGGGGAAGTCACATCGCGAGCCAAACTCGACTGATCCTTTGTATCTTTTTCATTCACCTTGTCGGGACAATAATCTATCTTATGCCCATACTCACCACAGTGAAAGCAAATCAAATGCAACCCTTCATACTCAAGCTTTATTTCCATTCCAAAAGCTTTTACCATGGGAACAAGTTGCTTTCGTAAATCAATCTCAACACAAATTCTAGCAAACCTTGCTCTTGAATGAATTGATGTTGTGTGATCTATTTTTAACATTGTGCCAATTTTGTTACCCACCCGACGAAGGAAGTTAAAGTTATAGAGTTCAAGATCAAGATTAGGAATACGGACCCAGACCACTATTTTTGTCGCCTTTTGTTCACATTGCATGAAGAGTGGGCGCCACCTTTGAACAATAAAGTTGTGATCTACAACTTTCCATGGACCCTCGAAAAGAGCATGCTTGTAGTCGGCTTCTGCAGTGAATTGAACAAGGGAATAGCCTCTTGGCATCTCAATGATCTTAATCGCACCTTCCTTGACCCAGCTACGTTGAAGCTTATTTTCCAAAATCTTGGGGTATTGAACAATATGTTTCTTTTTTTTATGTATAAATAAATATTATATCTAAGTATTCTTTATTTATTTGATACTCCCTCCGGTCCTATATATAAGCCCCCTTTCAAGATTTTTTTTATGATCCTTATTATAAGCCTCATTTCCAATTTTCAATGGCATTAATTACTTTTTTCCACAAACTTCCATATTTACTTATCATTTTTTACATTTCTAATAATAATTATAGGGGTACTTTTGAAAATATATACCGAATATTTACATTTCCAATGCTACTAACTATACTAACTAACTTTCTTAAAGGATGTGAAAATTGAACAAAGGGGCTTGTAATAACGACTGGAGGGATCATATTTCAAATGTTGTCTTGGTTACAGGTAATAGGTCTGTTTGAAAAACTAGTTATAATTGTGAGCTTATAACTGTTAACTGTGAGCTTGTAGCTGATAGTTGTGAATCTAGCTGAAAGCTTATAGCTGTTGTATAGCTAACTTATTGAAGTATAGCTGTTTGGCAAAAGTAGTTGTACAACTAGTTGAAATTTGTTAAATGACTTTGTTTCGGACCGCTTTGTGCGATAATGATTACTTAAAATGAAAGAGATAATGGGTTCGTAAACTTGGTGAAGCTTTAGGCTTTCATTATATTAAGACGAGGTACAGAGAGGTTAATTCAAGGAAATGGCTCCCATATTAGTAATATTTTTACAGAGAGAGGAGTGTGCGCTTTGGCTTTACACTCTCTTTTATGTTGCTTCGTCTTGAGTTTCAGAAGGGGAGCTTCTTTTCCTTTTCATTGTACGCCCTCCGTGTTGTAACCGTTATTGGTTGTGGCGTTTTGGGTATTCTGACCCCCTCGTCTCGGCCCTTACGGTTGTTGTTGGAGATGCTCGCTTTCCGGCCTTTCCTCCTTTTCTGTTCCTCCTTGGCTGTTTATTCTGTTTCTTACTCCTTCGTGGCACCCCTTTTCAGAGGGTGTTTCTTGTGTTTGCCGGGCAATTTTCCTCCTTCGAGTTCCTCTTTTATTCTCATGCTTCCTTTAAGTTTCAGAGGAAGGAGTTTTGTGTTTTGTGTATATTGTGTATATTGTATTGTTGTTGTTATCACTCTGATGTTTTGTTCCCCTTTTCCTCCGGGTTCTCCTTTTCCCGGTATCTCTCGATCTCCTTGGGGGTCTTCTTCGACCTTTCGGGGCCGCCCTCCTCCTCCTCCGGGGTCCTCCTCTTTCTCTTTTTCATACTCTTATTTATAATGGTGCTTTGGGCCAGTGGTCATTGCTCGCTCTCCTTTGTCTGTTGGTCAATAACCCCTTGCATCATGTGTCCAGAGCATCTTTTCAGTAGCTTTGTCTTCTTTACCGTTTTTGGCTTTGGCATTTGATGATTACAAAGAAGAAGAGGGCTCCAAGTCTTACCCCCCTCAGCTTTGCCTCGGGTAGCTAAAAGATCCTCTCTTGGCTTCCTCCGCAAGCCGTTAGAGCCTTTTGACAGCTACGTCGCCCTTGGCTAATCACGTGTGCGCCTTCCGTGGGCTTCTACTTCCGGCTTGCGTTCACCGCCGTCAGTACGCTTTGCTCTTTCTTCTGGGCGCTTTATCAAGATGGGTCGCCTTGGTGGCTGTCGCCTTGATGGTCGTCGCCTTGATTCCTGGAGTCGGCGCGCTTTTCCTCAGTATTTTCATTGTTTTATTTTTTGTTTGACAATTCCTGGGCCCTCACACGATTTGGGCCTTGTAATTTGGGCTACCAAATATTGAGGTATCAACAATTGCCCCCTTTGCAGTGGGAGGGGAAGAATTTCCTTCTCAGTGCAAATCCTGTTTTTTTTTTGTGTTTTTCTTGCTTGCTTCTTCTTTCTCATTCCTCGTTCTCCGCCTTTTGTTATTTCTTCCGGTATCGCCTTTGATTTTCTGAGGAAGGCATACAGGAGGGGACGCCTCCGCTTTACGGGTGTCTGTTTTGTACTTCCCCTAGTTTATTGGTTGCCTGGCAGTCTCCGCTTCGAATTTTGGCACCCAGTGGGGTCTTGTCAACAGGCTCTCCATTGGTGAGTCTTTTCATCTTTCTTTCTTCTCATTTCGCTGCTGCATTCCACGTGTCGTCAGGGGGAGGAGGCAAATATCTTTCAGTTTCTAGCATTTGCACGTTTCCCCACGTTCCCTCCTTTACTCATACTTTTCAAAACTTCCTCAAACCTTTCAGTTTTCTTCTTCACTTCCACTTCATTTTCTCTTTCCTTTGTGTCTAAAACTTCCTTCTCTGAAAGCTTTCTCCGTTACTTCTTTGTTCTTTGCCTTCTTGCTCTCCTCTGTTTGCCCTTCTCTTGCATTTGCTGTCATCATGTCAAAATCGAAAGCCATCGCTCCTCCTGCGGTTGAAAGCGCTTCCTCGAGCTCCAAGGAGGAGATTCAACTTCCAGGCCCCATCTCTTATTGCTTCATGCAAGAACTTCCTTGCCCCCGCTCTTATCCTGTTGAACCAGGATACCGCCGCTGGGCCTCGGAGGTGAAGGCGGACTTGCCTTCTGGTCCTGACTCGGGCGATTTCGTTGCTGGCTCGTCTTCCCAGGCCATGGTGGTTTCCGAGGAGGCCGCCGAACTTATTTCCTCTCCCTCCTATAATAAGGACCATTGCGCATTGGGTCCTTCGTTGCTTCGTTCCTGTCTCCGCCGCTCGGAGTTCCCTTGGGTAGATGTGAACTTTAATGTTCGCGTGGGAGGCACCAATGGCTGGCAAGAATGGGTCGATCACGTTTTTGCTACTGATGCCGCTTTCGTGGCCATTCTGGAGAAAGTAGGGATTGCTGCCGCCGTCAAGGCGTCGCCTCGGCTTGGTGCTAACCGCAAGCCCAGTGATTTGCTGATGCTGGTGCAGCGCTGGTGTTCCTCCACCCACACCTTCTTGACATCATGGGGGGAGTTTGCTCCAACGCTCGAAGATGTGATTATACTCCTCGGACTGCCTTCCTTTGGGGACGGAGACCTTGATGTGGAGAATGTTGACGAACGTTTCTCTGAGTTGTCAGTGCAGCTGAAAGCCGCTTCGGCTCTAAGTGCTAAGTATTCCCGGGACCTTTTCAGGCGAAGGCGTGCCTCGTATGCAAAGGGTTCTTCTTCTCAACGGGTGAGGGGTACTGGGAACTTAGTTCCTAGGAGTCGAAGGGTGAATCAACGTTCCTCCGTTAAATACACCTTTGCTAGTTGGATTCGTTATTTCTTTGGTGATTTTCATGATGGTGAATTCCAGTCCGGGTCTGTCACAGATTCGTGCCTCTGCCGTGCCGCCTTTGTTGCTTTCTGGCTTAGTAGGTACGTGTTTCCTGGACCTCCATGGGAGTCTGTAAGCCCATGCGTCTTTCTCTTTGCTTGCCTCTTGGCGGAAGGTACACGCCTTCCCCTTGCTTCATTTTACTTAGGCGGTTTGTACGCCCGCCTAGACCAGGTATCAGTACAGATGCACATTTCTCATGGGCGCTTTGCAATCAACTCTTATATCGACTTGACTTTTCTTCAGTATTTTTTGTTTGAGCGTTTTCCTGATTATGGCCCCGTTAAGCTTCCCCTTTCCATTGGTGCTGCTGGCTTGGAGCCTCGTTCTTGGTGCTGGACGAGAGGATCTCCAAGAGAACCCCTAATTTCTCTCATTGATTCAGAGGACAAATTCTTGTTTCGCCCTTACTCGGACCTCCAGCATCCTCTTTATGACGAAGAGGCTTTTACCACAAGAAACAATGCTGCCACCCCTTTTGAAGGGGTTTATGATCTATGGAAGTTGATTCTCTCAGTTCGCTGCTTGCCTGGTTTTGTTCCCCTGGATAGCAGGAGTGCTCACGGCGGGGCCCTTTGGCCTTGCGTCTACCGCCCTGATCGAGTGGCCAGACAGTTTGGGCATGATCAAGCCCCCTGTGTTCTTGACATTGAGCGGGCCCCGGTGGAAGACTTGGTCAAAGCACTTCTTTTTGATGCAGCTCCCGGAATTTTTGATATTGCTCCTGCTTATGTTTCTTCCTCCCGCATTGGAGGTGTTTTGAGTTCTTGGCTCATTTCTCATGAAGACATCCTGCACCATCTTCGGGATTTTGAGGCTTCTTCTTCGCATCCTATTCCTTCCTTGCTGCCTATAGTTTACAACGACCCTTATTTTTGCACTTCTATGAAGAAAGCTGATGGTAAACATCTTGATCATTTTTCGTTTTTATTGCTTTTCTTTTTCTTGCTTCGCTTTTAACTTTTGTTTGGTTCTATTTTCAGCTGAGGGAGTTTTGCCCAGTCGCAGGGTTGCTGCGTCTCCTTCTGTTGCCCCTAGACGAAGCAAAAGGAAAGCTTCCTCGCAGGGTCCCTCTGCTTCTAGGTCTTCTTTTCGAGGCGGTAGTAGTGGCGCCGCTAAATCCAGCAAAAAGAGGAAGGCAGCTGCAGCTGCTCCTACTCGCCGGCCCAGCCGCTTGCGCTCTTCTGGTATCCGCATTGCTCCTTCCTCCCCAGTCCATGTAGACTTGGTCCAAGATGAATTTGATGAGACCAGTTTGGATGATTCTTTCTTATCTCATGATGTTCCTGCCAAAAGCGGTGGCGCTGGGGATCACTCTCCAGGTTTCATTTCTTGCTTTTCGTTTTTCTCCAATTTTTACTTCGTTTTGCTCGGGCAACTTTTACAACATTATTGATTTTCTTCTTTTTGGCAGGTGGTGCCGGTGATCATTCATCGGTGTCGCTTTCATCCCAGTTTCTTGAGAACGCTCCTATTGCTCCACCCGTTTCCGATTATGAAGATCTTATGGATTTCTCTCATCATTCCTCTGCTGGTGGGGGTGTCGCCCCTTCTGATTCCGCCACCAGTGATGATTTTGACTTGGCATCTCCTGTTGGCACTCCAGGGAGTGTCCCTGTTTCTCCCAAGGGTGTGCCTTTGGAGGCCCCTTCAGGTATTGCCGCCGTAGACATCATTTATGAGCTTGCTTCTGATGTTCCAAGATCTGAGAACTTGTGTGATGAGGTAGGTGCTGGAGTTGACGTCCCTGCCCCTTCAGAGAGCCAAATTGCTACTGCTGCTGAGACCCCAACCGAAAAGCGTCTTGCCCCCGGAGGAAGCAACGTAGATCTTGTTTCTTTAGCTGATAAGGGTAAGGCTCCCGCTGGGAGGGCAAGTCACGCCTCCGCTTCTCCAGGATCTTCTTTAGTTTGTAAGTATTTCTTTCCTCTCCTGACTCAAGTTGGATTTATCTCTTTTTGTGCTCTTGTCTCATTATTTCTGCATATGTTGCTATGTGCTTTTGCAGCTCCATTTTCTGCAGATGATCAGGCTTTGATTGACTCGTTCCTGCGTGCTCATACCTCTTTGATACCTCCTCCCGCTTCGCTTCCTCGCCTCTTCCGAGAGTCCGGTTCCCAAACTCTGTTGCGGATGTTACGTTTGGTCCGCTCAGTTGACATAGATGACTTGCCATGGGAGGAAAAGGCTGAGATCCTGGATTGCTTGTACACGCTTCAATTCCAACATTATTCTGGTTCTTGGCTTGAGAATGCCATCGCTGGCTTCGAAAGCTTGCGCCCTCCATTCGATGACGCTGAGTTGGCCGATGCTGAGCGTTCTTTGCAAGAGCGTCGTGCTCCTTTAGTGTCTCGTATCAAAGATCTTTCTTCTCAGCTTGATCAAGCAACCACTGAGTTGGAGGCTCTTGACCAGGAGATCAGTGATTTGGCTAACCTGAAGCATTCTTATGAGGAAGTTTGCAAGGACACTTCTTTGAATTCTCTCTTCTTTATGTAGGAATTATTTCGCCACTTTTGCTGCTACTTTGACATTCTGCTTTTCGGATTACGGTTTTGGTTGTTACCTTCTCTTTGGTTCCATGATTCGTATGACTTTGTCCGAACTTAACCTCTGTTGCTTTATTGCCTTCGAACTTGTGCTTTGGGATTTATGATGCCTTTTGTAAGCTTGGATTCTGCTTTGCGTGTTTGTTGCTATTTTATCCCGCTTTGTCTTTGTTTTTTCATCATTCTTGTTGTTGTTCGCCTTGCGCCTGAGGTTTGCATTTGGATTTTACGCTTTTGTTCTCGTGCGCTTTTGCTGACCTCGTCGCTTTGGCAGTTGTGGCTTGAACTTCGTCTTGTGAGCGTAGCTCTATAGCTGCTTATTGTTGCATTGTGTTTGCTTCCATTCTTGTATGCTCTTCTCAGTTTGGTGTTTTTTCTTTGAGTATTCTGATAGCACACGTCTCTTCTTTTCTTTTTCTTTTCTCTTCTTCGTTCGTTTTTTTTTTACAACAGGGGCCCTTGTGTCATTGGTGCCCAAGGAAGGTTTCCTTCCTCCCCTCTCCACTTTTTATTTTTTGGAGCGCGCTCTGGGCGCTTCAAACTTGCTTGCAGATTTCAATGGCCCCTCATGTCATTGGTGCCAGATTTTCTTCAAGGTGCGCATTGGGCACATTTCTTTTTTTTTTTAACAGTGGCCTCTCATGTCATCGGTGCCAATTTTTCTTCAAGGTGCGCATTGGGCGCATTTTCTTTTTTTTTTTTGAACAGCGGCCCCTCATGTCATCAGTGCCAAATTTTTCTTCAATGTGCGCATTGGGCACGCCTTAAAGATTTTGCCACTTTGGGCTTTCTCTTTTTGGTTGTCACTTTGGACTTTTCAGTTCGCCGCTTTTGGGTTTTTCTCTCTTTTTTTTCAGTTGCCGCTTTGGGCTTTTCTTTTTCAGTTGCCGCTTTTGGGCTTTTATAAACTAACGGATCGCCTTGGATCTTGCGTTAGCCAACCTCTTTTACAGATTTTTCCGCCCGCGTTTAAGACTAGCGCCCTTGTTTCCCGGGACCTTTTCTAGTCTCGCGATATGGCGTACTTCGCCCGCGTCTGTCCCTGAAATTCTTTCAGGAGGTCTATCCGGGTACCGCGATAAGGCGCTTGTGCCCGCGGTACGGTTCAACATTGTTCTTTTTCTTTTTCTTTTTCTTCTTTTCTTCCTTTTTTTTATATACATATTTTATTTTTTTTTAAGTGTTGAACCTCGCGTTCTGGCATTATTGACCCTGTTTGAGGGTGTTTTTCTACAGCGATACCTCATGTCATCAGTATCGTTGGATCTCTTTCCGGGGACACCTCATGTCATCAGTGTCGCTTCGAGCTTTAGCATTGGTACCTCTTGTCACAGGCACTTCCTTGCTTGTGATTGGTTGCTTTAACTCTGACTGCTTGTGCTTTGCAACACCTTTTGTCATCGGTGCTACCTTGCGCTTGGATTTTTATATCATCCTGACTTCTTGACCTTGCACTCATGCTTGCCTCTGCTTTGATGCAGGAATAAGCTCAGATGCGCCTTGCTTCAGGGGCTTGTTATTACCATGGACTTCTTCGTCAGGATGCCTTAGCTTCCTTATGAGAGCAGACTGGGATGAATTCTTGATTTTGGCTTTGTTGCTAGGTCGCCAAGTAAACGGCGTTCACTTTGGTCATATTATGTCTGGGACGGCTTTGTGTCAGCCGCCTACACGCCTTTCGGCTTGTTTTCATCTTACACTTTGCTTTTGCATATGGTTTTATGCTTTAGCGCTCAAATATACCTTCGAGTGACATCCTCTATGGATCCTGTACTCGTACAGGTCATCGCAAAGCTTGCATTTGCCTTCGCGCGGCGTGTACGCCTTTTCATGTACGCCTTTATAATTGTGATTTCGTACAGCCGCTTTCGAGGCCCGCTTTTGACTTCTGGTTGGCCTTTTGCTTGAAAATATCTTCTGCTTTATCTCCATTTACTCTTGGGTCTAGTTACGTTGGCTTTTGCGTATGTGCTTGCTCTTGCTTTTCAATGACTTCTCTTGCATGCTTTTGCTTCGAAATCACCTTCGTCTTTCTGGTTTGAGTTCATCGTCAGTCTTGTTTTCAGCTTTCGATACAACTTGCTTTTGGATTTTTTTTGGCACCAGCAATGTTCTGTTTTTGGTTTACTTCAGGGTTTCTGACTTCATCATTGTTTACTTTCTCTTGACGTGCCTTGGGTTTTATCTTTGCAGCTTCACATGAGGCTTTCTGATTCGACTTTGCTTTTCTCGCCTTTGCTTGTCAGTTAGTTTGTACCAAATGCACGTTCGCATGCGTCTCGTCGTCATGACTCCATGTTCGCCTTCGGGCTCTGGATTTCATGCATCTTACCATCTTGCTCAGGGTTCACCCACTTTTGTGAACTCCTTTCTCATTACTTGATTTTCACTGATCTTTTCTACTTGTGCGCTGCGTTCCTTTTCTTGATACTTTGTTTTTGTTTCATCATTTGCTTTCTGGTACTTTGTTTTTTTATTGCCTTGCCTTCATCGGGCAAGATGTGGAGTTTTTTTTTTAGAGTGTACCAAAGGACTTCTCAGATTTTAGAAGGTGGTTGATTCTTGTTCCTACATAAACAACCCTCATTTTTCGGATGTTTTCATGCTACGCATGTCCGTTTTATTAGTTGCATCTAGTAAATCATGCATAAAGTCAATCATGCATCATTATTATCAGGGTCATGTTTTCACATAACGCTTTCCCAAAGCGCGCCTTCTCAACATTTAAAACATTGCTCTCACATGATGAAACTTATGAAAGATAGTTTCTTTACATCATGCCTTGGTTGATCCAAGAAAAACTAACAAGATCATGGCAAGAATGACTAGCACGATGCACTGATTTCAGTTCTACAGCAAACATTCAAATGCATAAAGTTGTCTAGTTATTGTTTTTTTTTAGTCGGGCATTTGATACATATCAGGGCGACAGCATTCACATAGCCACATATCATATCATGTCTTGTCAGAACAATATTATTTTCTAGACGGAATAAAAATTAAATTTTGGCTATCAGGACAATTTTAAACATAAAACTAGCTACATAGAATGCGATATCATGCGGAAGCGACACTATCGAAAGCGTATCAAGACACAGATGCACAAAGTAAGCATGTTGTAGCTACCTAGAGCAACCTACATGTGATTGGGTACAGCATATCTTTCATTTTGCCATGATTCACATCTACCAAATTCATGGAGAGACTTACTTGAACACGAATGATAAATTAGACTGAGTCAAGGTTTGCGTGTACTTAGCTGATAGTGCGGATAACATGAGGCGTCTTCCATGTGGATTCATTGGCTGCGCTTTCACTCCCGCGCTTCTACTTTCTGCGACCTGGCGCCTTCGTCAGCAAGGGCACTCTTTGTGTGACGCCTTCGTCAGTAAGGGCGCATTTTCACCCTTTTGGTCATGCGACCGCTTTCTGGGAGGCTAGACAGAGCGAACGTCGCCGCCTTTCGAGGCATCGCCTTTCCGAGCAGTCGGGCTCGTGAAGATCCAGGCCGCTTTTGGACGAGTCTTGTCGCCTTTTGGGAGGCTTGTATTAGAGCGAAGCTGGTCGCTTTTCGTGATCACGCCCTCTAATGAGATCGCTTCTCTGAGGAGCGTCTTCTGGGGAGCTCGCCTTTCGGTGACGGGCCACCTTCCGGAGAGATCGCCTTTGGTCTGAAGGAGCACCTCATCGCTGCAACGCTTCTTCAGTTGGAGGCTGTTGGTAACAGCGAGCGCTCTCGGGAGTTGTCTCCTGAGTAGTGTTTCTAGGAGCGTTTTCTTCAAAGTCGGAAGCCGTAGCTTCCCCAGTGGAGTCGCCAATTGTTTCGGACCGCTTTGTGCGATAGTGATTACTTAAAATGAAAGAGATAATGGGTTCGTAAACTTGGTGAAGCTTTAGGTTTCATTATATTAAGACGAGGTACAGAGAGGTTAATTCAAGGAAATGGCTCCCATATTAGTAATATTTTTACAGAGAGAGGAGTGTGCGCTTTGGCTTTACACTCTCTTTTATGTTGCTTCGTCTTGAGTTTCAGAAGGGGAGATTCCTTTCCTTTTCATTGTACGCCCTCCGTGTTGTAACCGTTATTGGTTGTGGCGTTTTGGGTATTCTGACCCCCTCGTCTCGGCCCTTACGGTTGTTGTTGGAGATGCTCGCTTTCCGGCCTTTCCTCCTTTTATGTTCCTCCTTGGCTGTTTATTCTGTTTCTTACTCCTTCGTGGCACCCCTTTTCAGAGGGTGTTTCTTGTGTTTGCTGGGCAATTTTCCTCCTTCGAGTTCCTCTTTTATTCTCATGCTTCCTTTAAGTTTCAGAGGAAGGAGTTTTGTGTTTTGTGTATATTGTGTATATTGTATTGTTGTTGTTATCACTCTGATGTGTTGTTCCCCTTTTCCTCCGGGTTCTCCTTTTCCCGGTATCTCTCGATCTCCTTGGGGGTCTTCTTCGACCTTTCGGGGCCGCCCTCCTCCTCCTCCGAGGTCCTCCTCTTTCTCTTTTTCCTACTCTTATTTATAATGGTGCTTTGGGCCAGTGGTCATTGCTCGCTCTCCTTTGTCTGTTGGTCAATAACCCCTTGCATCATGTGTCCAGAGCATCTTTTTAGTAGCTTTGTCTTCTTTACCGTTTTTGGCTTTGGCATTTGATGATTACAAAGAAGAAGAGGGCTCCAAGTCTTACCCCCCTCAGCTTTGCCTCAGGTAGCTAAAAGATCCTCTCTTGGCTTCCTCCGCAAGCCGTTAGAGCCTTTTTACAGCTACGTCGCCCTTGGCTAATCACGTGTGCGCCTTCCGTGGGCTTCTACTTCCGGCTTGCCTTCGCTTATTGCAATGCTCTCGTCGGGTTTCTGTGGCATCTGAGACGCTTTGAGACAACACATGACGTTCACCGCCGTCAGTACGCTTTGCTCTTTCTTCTGAGCGCTTTATCAAGATGGGTCGCCTTGGTGGTCGTCGCCTTGATGGTCGTCGCCTTGATTCCTGGAGTCGGCGCGCTTTTCCTCAGTATTTTCATTGTTTTATTTTTTGTTTGACAATTCCTGGGCCCTCACACGATTTGGGCCTTGTAATTTGGGCTACCAAATATTGAGATATCAACAGACTTAAACAATATAATTTTGCCAAAATATATGATAGTAATTAGGAAAAAAATAAAGGGCAAAATTAAGATGTAATTTATTTAAAGCTCTTTCATTTTTTTTGAAAGCTACTTCATATAGCTTTCTGAAAGCTAACTTTCAAAAGTTATAAGTCTCACTTTTGAAAACTATAAGTTTATTTTATTTTTTGTTTACCAAACAACTCTAGTAGCTTATTGATCGAGTCAATAAGTTAAAAGCTACCATATAAGCTATAAGCTTGCCTTAACAAACATAGCTAATGATTTGGAAAAATTGAATAATCTATTTAATTTCAAATATTAATATATATCTTAATTGGGGATAACAATTTGGAAAATTTGAATAATTTATTTACCTACAATTATTCTAGTACCGAAAAAAAAAATTTAACGACAAATATGGTGGCTAAAAAATGCGTTATTTTATAAAATGAAAAGTAGATAATAAGTTAGTTAATATGTTTGATAAAATTAGTCTCAAGAGTTCCTTGTATTAAAGGTGCTTTTGGGAACACCTGTGGTACTGGCCAAAGAGTATAGACAAAAAAAAACAAACTAATTCATATACGTAAAAGGACATGAATCGTTAATTTAATGTTATTAAAACCGTACCGGTGATTAAACTGGTGAGAGCATGCAATGGTTTGCTGGTTTAATGGTGTAAGTAGTGAAATAGTAATTAAATCGCATAGATGTATACTTAAACACAATATATATTTCTATATAAGAATACTTGTAATTTTTTTAAATACTCAAATTTAAATCCATAATTTATAGTAGTATACTATAAATTCTCAAAAATAAACACCCATAACAATCGCACTTCAACTGTTTAACAAGTTCATAATTTAAACTTTAAACTTCAAAATTCTAAAATCAAACTTAAAGCATTTATCGCATTTAAAAAAATTACGTTTCTTTTATTATTTTTTTAAAGATTAAAATACAACGTCGTTTTAAGGTTTACATTAAAAAAAGAACCCACTCAGTTCACAAAATTCCAATCGGTTTGATGATTTATCGGAGTTCCGGTCGATTTTCACTAGTTTTATTCGGTTTGATGCTTAGTAATAGATGTACTGTGCCAATTAAGAGTGTGATTCTCCAATTTTCTGATTAAATCGATCGGTACAATATTTATAACATTGCTTTGTAAATTGTAATTCGCATGAAGTAGTTTATTAATAAGGGTTTGTGAGCTCATAAATTATATATATATATATATATATATATTTTAAAAAAATCTCTTCCCATTTAAAAAAAACAAATGACTTATCTTTTATTAAATATACTAACTGATTAATTGTGTGACGAAAGTTACAAATGTAAATAAAATAAAAGATTTACCACATTGTTCAACCTTATTTACTTATCTATTACTATGGGTGAGAATGTGTCATATCGAATCTGGCCTTAACAAAAATAAGCTTGATCTACGTTCCAAACTCAAGGTTCAAGTATATTTATTGACCCATCAAACTCTATTATATATTTGTGAGTCCAAATTCTCAAACCAGGGAGCTCCTCGCGGAATGAAGGCCTTACAGACAAAGTTGAGAGAATAACAGATAATTAGATATGCCACATGTCCTTGCTTTTTAAAATTAAAATAAAAAATTAATTAATTAATTTGCTTATGAAAAGATGCAACTGTTACTTGAAACCAAAAGATACACTTGCTGATTTAAGGGATACATAGTTTCAAAAGGTTTTGAAAAGAAGCATTTGTTGACTTGAAACCAAAAGATACACTTGGTGGTTCTAGCTAGAAGAGATACATAGTTTCAAAAAGGTACACCTGTTGAATTAAAATCAAAAGCTACACCTGCTGGAAAAAATTCAATAACAACTTAATCATTCAACACATTGCCAAAGTAGCATAATTAATTTTGGGGTCACAAAAATATTGAACACGTTTTGCTTGCTTTCTTAGCTTCAGAGTTAAGAAGTGTTGTGCACAAAAACACAGGTGACAAAATGATTGACCACGTTCTGCTTGAAATGTAGAAATACAATATTTCCTTTGTCCTTTTCTTATCTTCAAACGTCAAAAGTGCTGTCATGGTTGGTGATTATATAATACTAACACAAAATAGGAAATCAAATAACCAAACAAGGAAACAAAGACAGCAAAGAAGGTGTATCCGACAAAAATGTGTCAAATGTATATTCACAGACTCAACAGGTGTCCAGTAAGGAAAAAATTCAATCACAAAAAAGCAACCATATTCAGAAAGTTAACACTCAATAAAAGGAGAGTTATCAAACCTGATATGCTATTTTTTGCAACCATTACGATGAAGAATTGACATAGACTCAAAGGGATGCAAGGCTCAGGAGAAAGGAAATTAGAATAAAAAAAAGAAGAAAGCGACAAGCAAGTCAAGGTGTTGAAAATTCATTCTTCTTATGACAGAAATAAAATTCTAAGCACATTTATCCATCTAAGTTCAACAACTTGAACTTTGAATTAAGATTGATATATATGACAGGAAAACGGATGGGAGGATGTCACTGCCTCTGGAGTGGCAACACTAATTGTTGGAGATTTTGGTTCAGCACTACAACCGATATAATTGTGCAAAAGAAAGACGGTAGAATGCAACGTGTACATGAATTGCATCCAACTTACCTCTCTTCGCAATATCCTTTGCTTTTTCTTTATGAGAAAGACGATTATAGAAATAAAATTGTTTATAGGCATCATACTGACTTATCTAAAATGGCATATAACACTATTATTACGAGGGAGTTGTTTGCTTATATACTACACACTAGAAAAAATGAGGAGAAAACAATTTTGCATTCTGGAAAATAACATAGAATTGGTGGAGAAGATAAAAATTAGAGTGTGGCTATATACTAATGACACAAAATAGGAAATCAAATAACCAAATAAAGAAACAAAGACACTAGAGAAGAAGTATCTGACAAAAATGTGTCAAATGTACTCTATTATATATTTGTGAGTCCAAATTCTCAAACCAGGGAGCTCCTCACGGAATGAAGGCCTTACAGACAAAGTTGAGAGAATAACAGATAATTAGATATGCCACATGTCCTTGCTTTTTAAAATTAAAATAAAAAATTAATTAATTAATTTGCTTATGAAAAGATGCAACTGTTACTTGAAACCAAAAGATAGACTTGCTGATTTAAGGGATACATAGTTTCAAAAGGTTTTGAAAAGAAGCATTTGTTGACTTGAAACCAAAAGATACACTTGGTGGTTCTAGCTAGAAGAGATACATAGTTTTAAAAAGGTACACATGTTGAATTAAAATCAAAAGCTACACCTGCTAGAAAAAATTCAATAACAATTTAATCATTCAACACATTGCCAAAGTAGCAGAATTAATTTGGGGGTCACAGAAATATTGAACACGTTTTTGCTTGCTTTCTTAGCTTCAGACTTAAGAAGTGTTGTGCACAAAAACACAGGTGACAAAATGATTGACCACGTTCTGCTTGAAAAATAGAAATACAATATTTCCTTTGTCCTTTTCTTATCTTCAAACGTCAAAAGTGCTGTCATTGTTGGTGATTATATAATACTGACACAAAATGGGAAATCAAATAACCAAACAACGAAACAAAGACAGCAAATAAGGTGCATCTGACAAAGATGTGTCAAATGTATACTCACAGACTCAACAGGTATCCAGTGAGGAAAAAATTCAATCACAAAAAAGCAAGCATATTCAGAAAGTTAACACTCAATAAAAAAGAGTTATCAAACCTGATATGCTATTTTTTGCAACCATTACGATAAATAATTGACATAGACTCAAAGGGATGCAAGGCTCAGGAGAAAGGAAATTAGAATAAAAAAAAAGAAGAAAGCGACAAGCAAGTCAAGGTGTTGAAAATTCATTCTTCTTAGTACAGAAATAAAAATTCTAAGCACATTTATCCATCTAAGTTCTACAACTTAACTTTGAATTAAGATTGATATATATGACAAGAAAACGGATAGGAGGATGTCACTGTCTCTGGAGTGGCAACACTGATTGTTGGAGATTTTGGTTCAGCACTACAACATATATAATTGTGCAAAAGAAAGACGGTAGAATGCAACGTGTACATGAATTGCATCCAACTTACCTCTCTTCGCAATATCCTTTGCTTTTTCTTTATGAGGAAGACGATTATAGAAATAAAATTGTTTATAGGCATCATATTGACTTATCTAAAATGGCATATAACACTGTTACTACGAGGGAGTTATTTGCTTATATACTACACACTAGAAAGAATGAGGAGAAAACAATTTTGCATTCTGGAAAATAACATAGGAATTGGTGGAGAAGATAAAAATTAGAGTGTGGCTATATACTACTGACACAAAATAGGAAATCAAATAACCAAACAAAGAAACAAAGACACCAGAGAAGAAGTATCTGACAAAAATGTGTCAAATGTATACTTACATACTCAACAAGTGTCCAACGGAAACAATTCAATCACAAAAAAAAAAAGCAAGCATATTCAGAAAGTTAACACTCAATAAAAAAAGAGTTATCAAATCCTGATGTGCTACTTTTTTGCAATTATTACGATAAAGAATTGACTTAGATTCAAAGGGATGGAAGGCTTAGGAGAAAGGAAATTATAATAAAAAAATAAATAAAGCGACCGTATGTGAAAATTCATTCTTCTTATTACAGAAATAAAAATTCTAAGCACATTTATCCATCTAAGTCCAACAACTTGAACTTTGAATTAAGATTTATATATATGACAGGAAAACGGATGGGAGGATGTCACTGCCTCTGGAGTGGTAGCACTAATTGTTGGAGATTTTGGTTCAGCACCATAGCCAACAGATATAATTGTGCAAAAGAGACGATAGAATGCAATGTGTACATGAATTGCATCCAACTTACCTCCCATTGCAATATCCTTTGCTTTTTCTTTATGAAGAAGACAGATATAGAAATGAAATTGCTTATAGGCATCATACTAACTTATCCAAAATGGCATATAACACTGTTATTACAAGGGAGTTATTTGCTTATACACTACACACCAGGAGGAAGAATGAGGAGAAAACAATTTTGCATTCTTAAAAATAACATATGAATTGGTGGAGAAGATAAAAATTAGAGTGTGGCTATGGTTGAAAGGAAAGACTAATATGCGGTGTATGTCCCTCTTTGAATGACAAACAAATGCAATTAAAAGCATGTTATCTTATTGCTTTAGATCTGGGGAGAGTATTAGTTTTGCGGTTTAACTGTACTATATCATTGGTCACAGTTTATGTGGGTTGGCTGGTTTGTTGGGTATGTGTTATCTTACATGTAAAATTTATGTGGATGAACAATTGTTGCATGTGCATGTGCATCCCATATCCTGTACTTGGAGTTCTATTTTTGTTTCGGTTACAACTTTGCATTTTGTACCCTCTTCTTGAGGGATATTATACTTCTTCACTTTTGGATTGAATTTTTTTTTTATCTTATTCACTTATAAAAAAAATCATGAATATTATTAAAATCAAAGAAAATATATATATTTGCGAGTCCAATCCTTGCAAAAATCTAAATTTAAAGTTATCAATTACTTTTTTTTTTAATAAAATCGACCTAGACTATCATGAATTTAATTTTATATTTTTTTATGTTAAATTGAATGTATTTAATTTTTTGAACTATTTGATTTTAAATAACAGATACAATGATTGATATATATCGAGTATTAAACCAATCATAGCATTACAAGAATATTCAATAATAATATAATTAAAAATATTCGTACAACCCGTGCAATGCACGGGTTAAAAACTAGTTATATGCTAAATTTTAAACCTAAGTCCTGCCTATTTCAAAACTCGACCTGACCCATAAACCCACTTAAAAAACAAATATTTAATAAAAGTATAACATTTTAGCACAAATATGAAAATGTCTCGAACCCTCGAATTATGTGACCGAAATAGACTGAAACAAAATGAAAACAACGTTAAAACTCAAACTAAACAATAACAAAAGTAAAACCATACAAAAACATAAAAAGTCGCGTATCTCAAATTAATAAACCAATGAAAAGAGTGAAATAAATTATATTTTTAATTTTAATTATAATTTTATATATATTAAATTTATGCTTTTAATTTAAATTATTAGTAAAATATAATATACGAGTATAAATATTTATAAAAATTAAATAGACAATACCAATAATTTTAATATGTTTTTTTTTGGTGGAAATTTTAATATGTTTTTATAAAGCTTGAGACCGATTAATTTAAATATATAAACTTTTTAAAATGTTTAATCCTGATTTTTTATTGAACAAATCGAGTCAGATCAAATCTTAAGTAAACCGAAACATAATTTCCATTATTCGATCTTGCTTATTCTGACCCCTATCTATCACTTAAATGAGTTAAATCATCATTTGTAGGTTTCAAAACTAGAAAAAACAATTCCATGCCTATCTTTTAAGCACCTCACACATAATTGGTTTGTTTTTATTTTTTATTTTGTTTTGTTAATATCAAAACAACTAAACAACAAATAAGAAAAAATGATTCCGAGAATTTCGGTTAAATTGGCGGGAAGTGAGTGGGAGGCAGCTAGCGGCTTTTTTGGGGTTTCCAATCTTTTCCTCTTCCGTGGGCCCCACGGTACATTCAATCCCAACACATCTTCCACCGTTCGATCATATCCCAATCCAACGGCACCAACCCGTTCCCCTTCCCGCCGTTGGTACGATGCTTCTAATCTTCTCTTGCAGATAATAGAAAACGATTTTGTTTCCATTTATTTATTATTATTTTCTTTTCTTATACCCTTTTTCGATAATTCCATTACTTTTTTTAAATAAATAATTATATTCCTTTCAAATTATTAATTATAATTTATACCCTTACTCTTATTATTTCCCCTAATTCCATTTCATTCATTCCCTTCTCAGAGCAAAAGTCTGTTTTTCACTTCTCTCTGTCTCCCAAAGCCGCCTCTGCTTCTGGGAACTCAATCTGAAGCGAGAAAATGGTAACCACTTAGTAAATTATCACTTTTTTTGCGTTTTGGTACTTAAACTTTAATGGGGTTTCAAAAAGTTTCGATTTTTATCTTTGGTGTCTTCTATTTTGATTGCAACTCTTTGATCATTGATAATAATTAAAAAAAATGTTACCCTTTTTTGCATTTCTCGTTTTTCCTTGCAATTAGTGTGATTTTGATTCTTGGATATAGTATTAAGTATGAGTCCATTGTGATCACTGGATTAAACTTTCTATTTTCACTTGCAAAGTTGAGTTTTTTTTTGGTGTATTGAAAAATTAGTGAAATAGAATCTATAGATTTAGGTTATTTTGCAATCGTGCTATGAAATTTGGGATTTTGGTGGTGATTTGATGAGTAAAGTTTAGTTA
The DNA here is from genome assembly GCA_037953625.1 of Crotalaria pallida. Classification (NCBI taxonomy): domain Eukaryota; kingdom Viridiplantae; phylum Streptophyta; class Magnoliopsida; order Fabales; family Fabaceae; genus Crotalaria; species Crotalaria pallida. Next base: position 99,645,725 of record CM075655.1, read on the forward strand.
TTTTGAGGTGCTTGATTGTTGAAATGTGTTTAAGGGTTTCTTGAATTGATTTTGTGATGAATTCTTGGATTGTGCAGGTGGGGAAGAATCTTTTACCAAAGGAAATTAATTGGATTAGGGCTCTAATGAATAGCAGCTTTGGCTATTGTGATGATCATCATGACCTTAGGTCTAATGAGAAGAATGTGTTCTGTATAGATTGTGAAGTTAGGATGTGTAGGCACTGTAAGGAAGCTCATTCCCTTCATAGAAGGTTTCAGATATACAAGTATTCTTATCAGGATGTGTTCCGCCATTCTGAGCTGCAGAAATATTTTGACTGCTCTAAAATTCAGGTTCTTTCTTCTTCGTCGCAAGATAGTGTTGAATTCGTTATCTTAACTGTAAATGATTTTTTTTCTTAGTTAAATCAATTCAATTTCATGATATTAATCTTATCCATTGCTGCTATATTTTGTGCTTGATTTGTTTTACTCTGATAGGTGATGATAGATAACCTACCATTCTTTTTTTAATGCTGTCTTGTGTGAAATAAGATATGGTTATATTTCATTTGTAGTAGTTGTTGAATATTGTTTGAAGTATAACTTTAACTCATTGGTGTTATTGGTATATATTTCAATCTAACTCACTAAACCTAATTTGACCTTTTAATAGTTAGCTCTTAACTTATTCCTTTTATTGTTGAAAACATTAATGAGCATTATTTTTTATCTTACAATGTTGACATGAATAACATGATTTTGGCAGACTTACATATCCAATAATGAAAGGATTGTGCATCTCAAACCCCGGCCTTCAATCACTAAATCTAAGTCTGCAGCTGATATGAGTCCTGAGTCTAAATCTAAAGAAACAAACTTACCAATAAGACCAAAGGCGGGTGGTACATGTGAAGAATGTGGAAAACACTTGCAAGAAGAGCGTAATCGCTTCTGCTCCATTACATGCAAAGTAAGTAGTAACTGCCATGCTTTGATTTAATATTAGTTTTTGTCATTTACTTATCATTTATGATTCAAATCATGTGCAATTTTTAGATCTCACTACATCAAGTGGAGCCTCAAAACCAAGATCGAAATCAACATTCTCAACGGAGTAGTTCACCATGCATCAAAGTTCAAAAATCTGAAGCTATTGACTTTTCTTTGAATGATAACCAGAATTCAGAACCAGAGTCATCTATCTCTGAAGCTCAACCATGTGGATTAGTTGTAGTGAATTTCAGAAAGCGTCCAAGGAAAGCCACTCCTCAGAGGCCTCTTTTTGTTTTCACATCTTAGAAATTGTGACTACTCTTATCATTTAATTTTTCTTTCCATTTTTGGAGAATAAGATTCTATTGAACATTTTGAGGGAAACTCAACCCCACTATACTCCATATTGGGACTCAAGTATAAGTTGGGAGTTCAGTTGCTCTTAGAAAAGTAACTAGCTGTGCTTGTACAGCATAAGGATACTAATGGAAAGGAGTAAAGGGTGCATGTGGTTACTCTCCCATTCCATCCTTTTCTATCAGTTCTAGTAGTGGAAGTTGGTATCTCTTATGGTTGAACAACTTGAATGACTCTTTTTAACAAAACTTTCATATGGTAATATAAAGCTTTTATTTCTTTTTTATGCTTACTGTTTAGAATAGCATAATATGTATTATTATTTTGTGGCTTTCATGTCCCTTGTGGACTTGGCAAAATTATTCAGTTCTATTAGCAACAGTACTTAGTTTGCTTTTTCCCTGTAGGATTCCTAATTTCTGACAGATACTAAGTGATGGGATGTGGTTTATATCTATGTTTCATTTTATGTTAATAATTTTTTATTTTTTATTTTTGTACCTGTCCCATTCCCTGTAAAGGCAACAACTTGTTTTTGTGTCTATGTACATGTTACCCTTGCAGTATGGCAGGCAGAAAGGACATCAAACCTCATGAGGTTGTTAAGTGAATGGGATGGCAAAGATTTAGTGTCCCCATAATCAATTAAAAAGCCAACTTTTTTTATTTCTTGGGTTTTGACTAACTATTTAGTGTCCCCATATTCAATTAAAAAGCCAACATTTTTGGGTTTTTGACTGGCTATTTTCATAAATATAGCAATCAAACTAATTTCTAGGATCATGTTATAAACTTATACTGTATTTAGTACTGTACTAATTAGGAGTCTCTCTCAGTAATTGAAAAGCCAAATCTTTAAAAATAATGGAAGTCAATAAAGATGGAAACACTTGCCTTAAAAAGCATAAGTTTTACAATAGTCATTTTCATTTTCGTTTGACTTTTTTTAAAAAAAAAGCCTTTAAATTTTGTTCACATTGTCGGCTGTAATCGATTTGTAGGTTATAATATATTGTAAACTCTTATCAAATACTCCCTCCGTTCCGTTTCAGAACATTAGGCCTTTTAGTTTTTTTTTCTTGTTTCATAACATTAGGCCTTTTATAATTCCAATACATAAACATATTTTTCTTTCCAATTCTAACCTTTATTCAATCATTTCATTCTCTCTTCATTAATTCTACTTTTATCATCTCTTTCATATCTAAACCACTATACATTAATTAATGGACACACTTACTAATAAACATTAAATACTACTACAATTTTCAATAAGGATTTATAGGGGCATTTTGGACAAATTATACATAACACTTACAATAATTAACACTTTCTTAATTTGTGTGTCCAGACCTAAAAGGCCTAATATTCTAAAACGGAGTGAGTAGTATTTTAAAGAATCTTGTGCCTGTTGAAGCACATGGATAATCAAATTATTTTCTGCCCCAGCCACCACCGACCTTGACCTCAATTTTTTATTGCATCAGTTTCCTTATTTGTATATTTTTCATGAGGAACATACACATTATCTATATCTTCATATGGTACATTCATTTTAACTTTATACTCTATAACATCTAATTATATTCACATTAAAATATCGTATCCCAGTGTCATATCCAAATGTAGAGAAAAACCAAGTATTGTGTGCATTTTTCATTGTTTGGTCAAAGCAAGGACAAGCGAAGGAGTTTCATTAACAGAACTGTAGCTTTCAAGTATTCATTTAACTTGAAAAGGGCTCCAACTGGGTGGATGAGAAAAGAAAAATAAGAAATTGCATACGACAATGACTATGAGATGGTATGAATAATAATCAAATACTGCGACACTAATTTCATTTCTACTTCTTTTTTTGTTTGGTGTGATGTGATGCTAACTTTTATTTTATAATAATAATAATAATAATAATTATTATTATTATTATTATTATTATTATTTCTGCTTTTATTTGAAAAAGCAAGAAGACTCCAGAGATAAACCAATGCAAAATTGAATTAAATGGGTGTCCTATTCGTCGGTGCATTGTTGGTTACAAAAAGATTCTATCGGAATATAATATATCTAATGACTATTCAAAAATTAAACTCCTTAAAAAAAAAAAAAACATTTGGCTTAAGCTTGGGTCGCCCTTATAGGAATTTTTTTTTTATTAAGAAACTAAACATGTCACTTCTCAGTTGAAACTTTTTTTTTCTTAACATATTGGTTATTAATGTTTTGAAAACCGGACCGGTTATTGAACCGGTCAAGGTACTGGTTCAAGGTTCAATGGTTGGACCCTGATCGAACCGTGGTCCAACCGGTCTTAATGTACCCGTGTGTATATAATCATATATTTTAGTACTTTTACTTTTTTGTGTCTTTTTGCTTTTTCTCTATTAATTATTGATGTTGACTTCTTGTGCGTCACTCACTGTTTTTTCTTCTTTCACTTCACTTCTTTGCCTTTTTGCCTTTTTGCCTTTTTGGCTTTTTGATTTTTTATTTTTCTTAGTTCTAAAATCTAAAGTTTTAATATTCTTTCTCGTTCAGATAAGAGCAAACACGTAATCAACTAGTGAGACTCATATTGGTGCCGTTTGAGTTTCCAGCATATAGGATTTCGTTATTGAAAAAAAAAATTTAAAAAAAACCAATTTTTTGCTTAATTTGGGCTTCCAAATTCAAACCGGGTCAAACCGATTTTCCACCGATTTTGACGGTTTAATACCGGTTCAATCTCGGTTTTTTTGCAGAACGGTTTCTGGCTTATTCCGGACCGGCACCTCCACCGGTTCACCGGTTTTCCATTAGCAACTACAGTACTATATTGACAGTAGCTCTCGCACGTGATTAATTTTCTTAGATTCTCACCTCTCGAAGAATTGATAGTGTCATCCTTCATCAATCATAAATAAAATGAAAATTATTTGAAATTTGAAATTAAATAATTAACTTAAAGTCAATTGACTTTTGAAAAATTAAAACTTAGGTAAGGGACTAAGGTCTTCTTTAATCTCTCTTTTTGAAAGACAATTAATTAGTTGTTTATGTGATAGACATTTAAAAATTATTACTGTAATTAACAGACATAAAATTATAGTTATTAATATGATCATATATTAATAAAAATTAAAATGATATATTCTCCAAATAAATTAACTTAGAAATCGTCCGCTTATGTGATCAATTTGTTTTATTTTTTCTCGTTGCTGATCCTATCGCGATCACAATCGAATAAAAATCAATTTCGAATATCTAAGACAAACAGCTTTACTACTACTATATGAGTTATTAATCAATATTATTATAAATCCATAATGGTTTCCAATTAGGAGACCAAAATATGATTTTAGCAGCCAATTTTGACTTAAGAAGTCTGTTAATCATTGCTTAATCAATGAGAGAGTGCATTTATTATGTGAGTGTTTATTGAGTTAGTGGGCTTCAAGCCCAAATGAGAGAGACGTATGACACCGACTTGCTGAGATATGAGGCGGTGTACACTTTGTCTTTGACAAGTTGCTCTAACAAATCGAAACTGATATCGGGTGGGGAAAAAAGGGTGGGATTGAATTCTTAGTATCGAAAATGGGCAGTGAAATCTCCAAGCTATCAAATGGGGATGGTGCAGAGAAAAATAGAGATGAAAACTTTGATGGGAGCTCTTCTCAATCAATACTCAATAGCGATATTTCTGGTAATCAATACTCAATACAAGATTAAACTCATTATTTTTAACTCATCTTTATTTTTGATTTTCAACATTTCTTTCTCTATAAAGTTGATTAACTTGACATTGTAGAAGGCTTTGTGACTCCAACCTCTGTGCTTAAATCTCGATCTGGGAACTCCGTTCTGGAAAATAATGAAACTCCAATTCGTAATGATGAAAACATTGAGCTTCGTTTGTCAGGTGCCGTTTTAGTTTCTCTTTTGTAATATACTCTGATAATATGTACTTCACGTGGCGTTTTAGTTATGTCGATATACTGCAATTGAAGTGATTAGTTATCTTGAAATACATTATGTGGCTGAGTCATCTGCTCTTTTCTTTTATTCTTTTGTCTGAAAAAAAAATGGTGGGCTGGAAAGATTTTTTGGTTTTGCATTATTTTGTATTAACCTTTCAGCTACATGATATCTAACAGTAACGTGGGCACTTGGGAAAAAAAGTTAGATCAATTTGACAACAAAGTTCATATATTTCAATTGAATGAAATGATGGGACTGTGTCTGATTTTAAGAAAAAAGTGGACTCAAAGATCAAAATTGAGGTTTAGTAATTAGTAGTACTCAAAATTTTAAGCAATTAAGCACTTCCTGTCACAGTGGAAGGTTGATCAACTTGACACCAAAGTTCAAATCTTTCAAAGCAATGAATTAAAGGGTAGATGTCTGATTGTGGAAAGAGAATCAATCAATTAAAAAAAAATGGAGTCAAAGATCTAAATTGAGCTTCATGTTTCAAGTTTTTAAGCACTTTCTGTAACAGTGGGAAAAAGTTTGATCAATTTGAGAATAAAGTTCAAATCTGTCATGGGAATGAATTAAAGATTTAAAGGGCTTATGTTTGATTTTTGATCAAACTTCAGAAGATCTAAATTGAGCTTCACAGAAAAAATTAAAAAAAGGGAATGTATGCTTTCAGAAAAGTAGAAAGAAGAACTGTAGAGGGTAGTAGAAGGATGAGATAAATTGATGTAGTTTTTTGTATGTAATTTTTGATGTATTTTTATTTACTTTTCATTTAAATTAATGTAGTTTTTTTAATTTTTTTTATGTATTTTATTAATTTTAAATTATTGTTGTTAATTTTATTAATTTTAAATTAAATTAATTTCATTTAAATTAATTTTTTTGTTGGAGACCGAAATTAATGGTATTGAGAAGACCAAAATTAATGGGATTATTGGGAAGACAAATATGAGAGAAATATCTATAATATTTAATACCGAAATTAATGGGATTATTGAGAAGACAAATAGGAGAGAAATATCTCCAACATTTAAGATTGAAATTAATGGTATTGAGAAGACCGAAATTAATGAGATCATTGAGAAGACAAATAGGTGAAAAATATTTACAACATTTAAGGAATATTTTCAAGTTGATTATTATTAATTAATGGTTTTTGTTATGCATTGATACATAAGTTACGAAAATTTGCATTCCGTTAAAAAGTTTCAATTTTAGGTATTATATTATTCTTTTGAATGTAATTATTTTATTCCAAATCTGAATCAAATCTTTTACAAACAAAAAAAAAAACATAGAGAAATATATTAGGTAGTTATTACGATTGAAGATTAAAATATATTCTTTTAGTTTCTTAACTTTTAGTTTTTAGGTTTTTTTTATTCAATATTTTTTCATAGAAATCAATTACTATAAAAAAAAATCAGTTACTAAGAGAAGAAAAAAATCAATTACAAATTAGTTACTAAAAAAATATGGTGTAATTCATTAATTAATAGAAGATAAATTTTTAATAGAAGAGAATTTAATAGGATCATTGAGAAAAACGAAATTAATGGCATTGAGAAGACCAAAATTAATGGGATCATTGAGAAGATAAATAGGTGATAAATATTTACAACATTTAAGGAATATTTTCAAGTTGATTATTATTAATTAATGGTTTTTGTTATGCATTGATGCATAAGTTACGAAAATTTGTATTTCATTAACAAGTTTCAATTTTAGGTATTATATTATTTTTTTGAATGTAATTATTTTATTCCAAATCCGAAGCAAATCTTTTTTTAAAAAAAAAAACATAGAGAAATATATTAGGTAGTTATTATGATTGAAGATTAACATATATTTTTTTTAGTTTCTTAACTTTTGGTTTTTTAGGTTTTTTTTATTCAATATTTTTTTCATAGAAATAAGTTACTATAAACAAAAAAAATCAGTTACTAATAGAAGAAAAAAATCAATTGTTAATTAGTTACTAAAAGTATGAAAATATGGTGTGATTCATTAATTAATAGAAGAGAACTTAATGGGATCATTGAGAAGACCGAAATTAATGGTATTGAGAAGACCAAAATTAATGGGATTATTGGGAATAAAATTAGGAGAGAAATATTTACAAATATTTAATACCGAAATTAATGGGATTATTGAGAAGACAAATAGGAGAACAATATCTCCAACATTTAAGATCGAAATTAATGGGATCATTGAGAAGATAAATAGGTGATAAATATTTACAACATTTAAGGAATATTTTCAAGTTGATTATTATTAATTAATGGTTCTTGTGATGTCCTAGACGGTGAGGACCTCCAAGGGTGTAGGAGATGACCTTCAAAAGTACCTCTGTCTAGGGTTGATCTGTGATGTTTGGGGGAAGTCCTCAGATGGCTAAAGGAAATAGCCAAGAAGCAACCCTAATCACTGGTGTGTGAGGATGACAATTAGGGTTAGAGGACGTACCTGAGCCCCATGTAGTACTGAGCTACTTATAGGGGGGAGCTGGTTGCCCTAATGGACTTGCTTTAGGCCCAAGTAGGGCCAGCCTGTACTGAGCTAGGAGCGGATAAGGTTGGATGAGCTATCCTTGTGGATAAGGTAGTGAGCTGTCCTTGTGGATAAGGTAGTGAGCTGTCCTTGTGGATAAGGTAGGGGGACGTCATCATGTCCTAGATGTCGGACTTGGGGAGGTGTCGGACCTGGATGTCGGGACTGAGTGGGAACACGAGGTCGGCCTGTATCTGGCATCTGTTCGGCCGTTGAGCATTGAGCTCGGCCAAACGCTCAGAAGGCTTCCTGAAGGGTCCTCAGGACTTCGGCGAAACGGTTTAAGGACCTCGGCCAGGCCGAGTCCACCACATAAGCCCCCCAGCTCGGTCAAGGCTATCTGAGCCTTGTTCCGAGGTTCTGGTTTATGTCCTTTTCCCAGGTCCACCCCACAAGGGCCGAGTTCACCACATAAGCCCTCCAGCTCGGTCAAGGCTATCTGAGCCTTGCTCCGAGGTTCTAGGGAGTTCGGACGATGAGTTGACGGTGCGTCGGATCTAGCTGTCTCTGATGTCCTTTTATTATGACAGAGTAGGTTTGACAGTTGTCAAGTTACCAGTACCGAAATGACGTTCGCTCTTCTGAGATCTGACACGTGTCAGAAATCGCGATCCTCGAGGCGTCACCATCATTGTGGCGTTGCTCGAGGTCCACACTTTTCTCTGTTGTGCGCCACGTGTCCAAGTATATGTGGCCACACGCGTTGGGCTGAGCCGCCTAGGCCAGGCCCATAATTCAAAATGGGAGGGAAAACGGTTCTCTTTTCTCCTTGACCTAACGAACCATTCTCTCCCCTCTCAGCCAAATATTTTGAAAATGCTCCTGCATCTTCTTCCCCCATCTTCACTTCTTCGAAAACTCTTTACTTCCTTTCACAGTTCCGGTGCTTTCGATCTTCTTTGCACTCTCCCTCAACCAGGGCTCTCTCGCCGTCGGCGCTCTCTCTCAGATTCATATTCATCCGGTACTGCTTCTTTCTCTGTCTCTCTTCTTATTTCCTTTTCCTTTGTTTTTACAGTTTTGTAGTTCATGTGATGAGATTTTGGTGTTTCTCCGCTTTTGTTTTTATATCTGCGAACAAGGGGTTACTTTGTAGAGTTTTGATAAGGGTTTCTGGTTTTCTGTTTCTACTTTGGTGGCGGTGGGGCTTTTTCTTAGGTTTTGCGTTTTTGGTTTTGAGGGGTAATGCTGGGGTTTGAGTTGGGTACTTTGGTTCCGGGAGTCATTCCTGGGGTTTGGCCTTCTGCGTGTTTTGAGATTTTTGGAGGGTTTTTGATTTGTGTTTTTTGTTTATTTTTCAGAAAATCAAAGGAGTGGATTGGGTTCAATATGAGTAGGGAATGGTTTAGGAAGTGGGCTGGGGTAGTTTCCCTGTCATCTAGCAGCGGTGAGGAGGAGGACGGTTCATCCTCCTCGTCCTGTTCGTCTACGGAGGTAGATGAGGCGTTCCGTCGTCAAAGGGAGTATAGGAAAAAGTACGAAAGGAGGGTTCTGGAGGTTGATCCCGTTGAGGTAGTCTATCCTCGGGACTGGGAGGAGAAGAGAGAGTGGATACGGCAGTACGCCTGGGCCGAGTTTGTTGACGGTAGGGAGCGTGCCGATTTCGAGAGGATGGAGAAGGAGGGAATGTACGAACGAGGGGTACCTGTGGTAGAGGGGAGATGCTCGCCCCTCGGAACTACTTCGAGGGGGTTCTCTGGGGGGTTATTTTTCGTAACCCGTAAGACTAATACCGAGCTTCCCTGTTCTCCCACAGGTACCATGCCGCTCAGGAAGTGCGTCCGTCAACCTGAACTTTACCCTGCACCTTTCGACGCCGAACAGTATGAGTGGGTTGACGTGGATCCCAAAGGAATTCAGTCCAGCCTTTCTTCGGAGGATAAGCTTGCCGAGGTAAGGAGGGTCGTGCTGCCTTGCCCAGGGGACACCACCGGAACTTCTTACGAAGTACTCCCCTGTTCGGCAAATGACAGGATATGCAGCCGGACTGACAGTAATTTTTTTTTTCTTTTATGCCGATCTGATTCACAATCTCGGCTTGGCCCTCCCCTTCACCGACCTGGAAATGAGGGTCTTAAACGAGCTCGGACTAGCTCCCTCCCAACTTCATCCTAATACTTGGTCGTTTCTCCGAGCGTTCCAGAAGTATTGTAGAGCCAAACGTTTGGTATGCACAGTTCGATTATTTTTGTGGATGTATAACCCGTTCGTCAGCAATAAGGACGGGGTCACTGGTCGTCTTTGGGTGTCGGCCAAAGCCCGAGCTCATTGTGGGCTGTTCGGCATGTTCTTTGAGTCTTGGAAGCACTTCAAACCGAGATTCTTCAAATATAAGTACGTTGGAGCGGGGCTGCCTTGGTTTCGGTCCGAGACAGGACCGAAGTTCCCTCTGGAGTGGACCTCCGAGTTCTTCAATCGTCATTCCAGTTCACCGCAGAGGTGGTCGGGTGTAACACTAGATGCCGATGAGTCTGTAACGGCTCACCATTGTCAAACAGAATACCGCGCTCGGAAATTTCAACTCGATGTTGGAGTTTTCATAAAGTGTCTTGACGATGAAGTCTTGACAAAGATTGGTAGTTACTTTTGCTCTTGCATTTATGCCTTTTCTTTCAATTCTCTTATACTAATATATATATTTTTTTATTTTTTTATTTTTTTTTTATTTTTTTTTTACAGAAGAACATTGGTCCGAGATGTCTTCCAGGGCGCTGAAAGCTGCTTTTGAAGCTCGGAGGAAGAAGAAGCCCGAGGTCTCTTCTGCCGATGTCGTGTCGTCCGAGGTTTCTACGGATGCGCAATCGGCCGACTCAGATCCCCTCCATCCTACCCCTCCTGCTGTCATTATTGCTCCTCCTCCTCCTACCTCACCATGTCCCAGCACCGAGGTTGCCCTTGTTGCTAACGTGCTGCCTCCAAGTACTGGAACTCCATCACGGCAGGCAGCTGCCCCTGTCAAACCATCATTGAAAGACACTTTTGTCAATATGTCAGGTGCGGAATGGAAGAAAAAGGCGGAAGACATGACTTTCCAACTGAAGAGGGCCGCCACTATGTGCAATGTGCTGGCCGAGATAGCTGATGATGTGGCGGACGGTGTTTCACCAGCCAAGAAAAAGGCTCGTTCGGCAATGGCGGCCGAGGTAGAAGAGCTGAAGAGCAGCAAGAAATCGGCTGAGCGAAAGCTGGCTGAGGCTGAGGAGGAGCACCTCCGCCAGGTGGAAGAGCTCCGAAAAAGGCATGAAGAGGACTTGGCCAACGCCAAAGCAGATGCGAAAGAGGTTGGTCGGCAGGAGGGCCTGGCCGAAGTGGAAAAGGTTAGGGGTCTGCTAAAGAAGAGGGCTGCCCAGGCTCTAAAGCATAAGGTTGCGGCTCGGGAGTCGGACTTCGACCTCGAAAGGGTGGCCGGCAAGGTTTTCACCAACGCGGTTGAGCAGGTTCTACACATGAATCAGGGGCTCCGCATTCGGTACGTCGGCGCATCTGCCGGATTCGGAGTGGAGAATGGAAAGATGGTTGACTATGAAAATGGTGGAGCCGAGGTTGATTTGGACCAGCCTGAGGGGAATCTGCCCAACTCACTGGTTGAAAGGATGGACGAGGAGTTTGACCCGCGGACGGTCGTCCTTTCTGATGTTGAGGAAGATGCCGCGTAAGTCCCTTATGCTGGGCAGCTTATATTTTGTCTATGTCCTTTTATAACATATCTGACAATGTTGACATCTATTTATCTTATTGTAGCTCGTTTACTTTTAAAGCAAACAGTTTTTGCTTGTTGCGTGCCGTCGTATTTATGCAAGTTTATACACTAACTTGTTGCATACATCCGATGTCCGGGGTCGGAATTATGCCCGCCTTTTTGGGAACTCGTTGCATGAATGCGAGTTTATCATAATAAACCTATTGCATGTTTATTCGTTCGACCTCGGGTTCGGTCTTCGATTGATTAGGTGGCCACTAGGGAGATTTTTAGGAAAAGATGCAAGTGTTTGGAACTTGTTGCATGTTGAAACTTTTTATGCAAGTTCTTGTTTTAACTTGTCGCATATATATTGCATCCGAGGTCTTTTTTATAAACAAAGCTACTTTTGAGAATACAAGTCTTTTGCCGGCTTGTTGTATTTCGGTCTGATCGGTCCTTAGGAAAACTTGTACCCAATCATTGGGGTTTGAAATATTAGTAAATCAGAAGACTCAGTAAGTGCAGTAATCTTATAAGTTTTCCTCTGAATAAAGGTACTGTATATAAGTGCATACGGTAGGGAACTCGGATCTACCCACCTTAGCCGAGATGGGTGTCCTTGGCCCCGATGTAAAAGAGAGTGCTGAGTGAAGCTATGTATAAACATTTCACAGCAGTCTGTTCTTTATCGGGTGTCCCTTGTACACTGTGCATATGAGTCGATCTTATCTGGAAGACGTTGGCTATGCATAGCGCCATGCAACATTTAGGGGGCTAGTGCTAAATGAGAAGCTAGTACGTACGTATATAAAACTGTGGCACTTGAGTATGAGCAAGTTTGTACTTTTCATTGAATAAAATTATGAGTACATTGCTTTTTCTTTTGGAAGGTGAATATCTCACAATGAAAATTAAAGACATGAACGATAATTAGCAGGAAGGGAATTGAAAATAAAAGGAAGTTAAAATTGAAATCCTCAGGGAGGGTGCTGGTGACTGCTGAGATGTCTGAGGTAAACCTATTTGAACAGGTTCTCAGTGTTTTGAAGTTTTTGGGAATCCTTGAGTTCGGTAATTACCCAGAGTATGTTTCTAGAATGCCTCTGTTGAGGGTTATCGATCTCGAGCTCAGTTCCCGCTTTTCTGGCCGTTAGGGCCGATGTCCGATCCTCGGGGCGCGAGATGATCAGATTCAGAAGACCCGGGTTGCTTTGCTTTCTTGTCGCGGTCGGCTGGCTCTTTCATCGCTATCCTCTTCGGGCCAGGAGCGTCTTGTCGGATTTCCTTGTTATGGTCCTCCGAGGTGGGCTGATAGGAAAGGCTGCCGAGACTGATACGGGCCGACCTCATACTCCTACCCAGGTCCGACTTCCGAGTCCGACACCGCCCAGATATTCTGATACCAAGGACAGGATGACGTGTCTCACCTTATCCACAAGGATAGCTCATCCACTCATAGCTCATTTCAGGCTGGCCCTACTTGGGCCTCAAGCAAGCCCATTAGGACAACCAGCTCTCTCCTGTATATATCCCCCTCTCCATAGGGGCTAAGGTATGTCTCTCTAAACCTAAGAACTACGTGTGGCTTGATTCCCCTCTCATGGGATACGTAGGACCGGGGTCACCCTCGTCAGCTGCAACAACCCCCAAACACCTCATGTGGTGCCTCCGACCTTGGGACATCACAAATATCTCTAACATTTAAGATCGAAATTAATGGCATTGAGAAGACCAAAATTAATGGGATCATTGAGAAGATAAATAGGTGATAAATATTTACAACATTTAAGGAATATTTTCAAGTTGATTATTATTAATTAATGGCTCGTGGGCCGAGCACAGAGAAGCCTGCGTTCAGTTCCCATTTCGGATACATGTGCTGGTTCCGGCCGACCCTCGATAATTTCGGAAGTTTCGCACAGTGTTTCACACTCGAGTCGACCACAGTGTCTCGCACAGTGAATTCTTCTATCCGACATGCTTCACTTCAACATACTTCAATTCGACATTCTTCAATCCGACACTCCTCTCCTCACCTGAATCAGGGAAGAAATCCTAGTTCCCATGTTATTATCCTATCTCATCGCCTTTTTATGTGTTTACCTGGTGCACTATTTCTGACATATGCTTTTAATACTTGCTTCCTTATAGTTTCTCTACTTGGTGCTTATTATTTGATATTCTACATGTTGCTACGTGACGTACTGTTGAACAAATTGCTTATCTGATCTTCTTGCTGTTAAATGTCCTTAAATCTCTGCCTCTCCTGTTGTGATAATATTTGATGTACATTGCCTCTCCGGTTGTCGTGTCTCATGTTTTAATGCTCTCATATGGTGTGCTGCCATGTTTATAACTGGCGTCTATTGTTGAATGTGATATACCTGAAATCATGCATCTTTTTGTGGACAATGCTGTTTGGTCGAACAATATCTTAAATTTCAGTATTTGCCGCTTTCATATATGTTGCGTATGACCTGCTCAAACCATCTTGCTCTTATGTCGGTGTTTTATTCTCGCCTGCCAACAGTTTTCATTGTTGTTATTTAATTATCATGAATTATCATAAAGTGTCAAAATTAATGTCGATCACTGATTATTATTATTTTACATGTAAGGTAAGATTCAGGAGAATCATGGTCGAAAAAAGGAAGGCCGAGGTGCTATGATTGTCTCTATTTTGAACGAAGTCATCTTACGATCTCTATTCTAATCTCGGCTTGGATCTTCTTAGGACGAACTGCTATGTTTGCCTCTATTATCTTACTGGCCCCACTTTTCATCTCGGCTTGGATCTTCTTTGGTTTTCACAGGACCACCACGGCTTCTCGAAGGTGAACAATTCCAAAGGCATATATTATTTTTTAGTTCATGCTTATTTCTGAGCTCGGAGATTCTCTTTTTCAAATTGCGAGGTTTATTCTCTTTATTTCATGTTTATATCCGATCTGTCGAGCTGCTATTATTCTCTCTAATTCATGTTTCTACCGAGCTGTTATCATCTCGACCCTACCTTTGTGGTAGAACGGTCAATTCATGTTTCTACCTTTGTGGTAGAACGGTCAATTCATGTTTCTACCGAGCTGTTATCATCTCGACCCTACCTTTGTGGTAGAATGGTCCCCCCTGTCACCGCACTTACATGCATTCACGCATACAAGTCGGTACTAGTGTTACAGACATTTGCGTACGTACTAGCTTCTCATTTAGCTCTAGCCACCTAAATGTTGCATGACGCTATGTACAGCCAACGTCTTCTAAATAAGATCGGCTCATATGCACAGTGTACAAGGGACACCCGATAAAGTACAGCTTGCTGTGAAATGTTCTCACATAACTTCACTCAGCAACCTCTTTCACATCGGGGCCGAGGACACCCACCTCGGCTAAGGTGGGTGGATCCGAGATCCCTACCACATTCACTTATATACAGTACCTTTTTTCAGAGGAAAACTTATAAGTTACTGCACTGGTCAGGGGAATTCATCCGAAGTCAAAGGTTTAGACAACCACATACTACGTGCAACAAGTTTAACCAAAATAACTTGCACTGAAAGATCACTGTCCTCGGCACAAGCCCTTTCGGGCTTTACCGTGTGAGGGGCATGTGATGCAAGGGAAAGGATGCGAAGTCGACCTATATATCAACACTAGATGACTCCGACTTTGTCTCCTTGCATGGGATGTCACAACGTCTCCGAATTCGGCATCCACCTCTCTCATTGAGGACTTACTCTAATCCATTTCATTTCACTATGGATCATGTTCCTACACACTTGCCCACGATCCCGCGTTTAGCCGGTCAGATCGGCGAGGCCACAAGTGGACCCTACCTTCATCCATTTCGGATCCCCCCGCGGGAACTCGGTTCGAGATGTTCCTCACCGAGCTGGTGGCGGATCCCCCCGCGGGAACTCGGTTCGAGATGAGCCTCACCTAGCGAACTCGGTTCGAGATGTTCCTCGCTGAGCGAACTCGGTTCGAGATGTTCCTCACCGAGCTGGTGGCGGATCCCCCCGCGGGAACTCGGTTCGAGATGAGCCTCACCGAACGAACTCGGTTCAAGATGTTCCTCGCCGAGCCGACTCGGTTCGAAATGTTCCTCACCGAGCTGGTGGCGGATCCCTCCGCGGGAACTCGGTTCGAGATGGGTCTCACCGAGCTGGGAGGTCCATGTGACAGATCCCCCCCTGAACTCGGTCTAAAACTTAAACAGCCTTTCCGAGTACATTGTGGATCGAGTGTACACCTCGGCTAAGAGCATCTTGCCGACACCGTCCCCTGTGAACGTTACGATCCAGTTGAGGTTTTACCCTCGGCATACCTCGATGAGAGAGGTGTAAGAATCCCTTATCGGGCTACTCTTTTACTATCATCATCCGAGCATGAAGAACGCTATTATCGATACTCTTCCGAGCAAGAGGCCTCGACTACGAGCATATTCCTACCTCGTCACCGACTCAGCACTGATTGGACCGACGCAGAAAGGACCTCAACTCAGCACAGTCTTTACGACTCTTCCCGAGCTGGGGGGCTTATGTGGCGGATCGACTTCTCCTAACCCGCCTTGCTATCCTTTGCTAGCCTTGAGCACATGATTGTGGACTAGTACTCAAACCCTTCCTAGAAGGTAGGGGGTACTTAGTGCTATGATGCTTAGTGCTATGCCTTCTTTCTCCTAACTCGGCTCGAGACTCACAAAGTCTCGCCGAGTTGGGGGGCTTATGTGGTGGACTTGGGAAAAGGACATGAACCAAGACCTCAGAGCAAGGCTCAAATAGCCTTGACCGAGCTGGGGGGCTTATGTGGTGGACTCGGCCTAGTCGAGCTCTACGTGGCCCTCACTCAGGACCTGAGGACCTTTCAGCAGGCCCTCTGTATGCTTGGCCGAGCTCGAGGCTCAACGGCCGAACAGACATCAGACACGAGCCGATATCATGCTCTCACCCCTCTGTGCTCTGGGCCGAGCTCAAGGCTCAACGGCCGAACAGACACCAGATACGGGCCGACCTCATACTCCTACCCAGGTCTGACTTCCGAGTCCGACATCGCCTAGATATTCCGATACCAAGGACAGGATGACGTGTCTCACCTTATCCACAAGGACAACTCATCCACTCATAGCTCATTTCAGGCTGGCCCTACTTGGGCCTCAAGCAAGCCCATTAGGGCAACCAACTCTCTCCTATATATATCCCCCTCTCCCTAGGGGCTAAGGTATGTCTCTCTAAATCTAAGAACTACGTGTGGCTTGATTCCCCTCTCATGGGATACGTAGGACCGGGTCACCCTCGTCAGCTGCAACAACCCCCAAACACCTCATGTGGTGCCTCCGACCTTGGGACATCACAAATATCTCTAACATTTAAGATCGAAATTAATGGCATTGAGAAAACCAAAATTAATGGGATCATTGAGAAGATAAATAGGTGATAAATATTTACAACATTTAAGGAATATTTTCAAGTGTATTATTATTAATTAATGGTTTTTGTTATGCATTGATGCATAAGTTACGAAAATTTGCATTTCATTAAAAAGTTTCAATTTTAGGTATTATATTATTTTTTTGAATGTAATTATTTTATTCCAAATCTGAAGCAAATCTTTTTAAAACAAAAAAAACATAGAGAAATATATTAGGTAGTTATTATGATTGAAGATTAAAATATATTTTTTTTAGTTTCTTAACTTTTGGTTTTTTAGGTTTTTTTTATTCAATATTTTTTTCATAGAAATAAGTTACTATAAAAAAAAATCAGTTACTAATAGAAGAAAAAAAAATCAATTGCTAATTAGTTACTAAAAGTATGAAAATATGGTGTGATTCATTAATTAATAGAAGAGAACTTAATGGGATCATTGAGAAGACCGAAATTAATGGCATTGAGAAGACCAAAATTAATGGGATTATTGGGAATAAAATTAGGAGAGAAATATTTACAAATATTTAATACCGAAATTAATGAGATTATTGAGAAGACAAATAGGAGAACAATATCTCCAACATTTAAGATCGAAATTAATGGGATCATTGAGAAGATAAATAGGTGATAAATATTTACAACATTTAAGGAATATTTTCAAGTTGATTATTATTAATTAATGGTTTTTGTTATGCATTGATGCATAAGTTATTTTTTTTAATGTAATTATTTTATTCCAAATCTGAAGCAAATCTTTTTCAAACAAAAAAAACATAGAGAAATATATTAGGTAGTTATTATGATTGAAGATTAAAATATATTTTTTTTAGTTTCTTAACTTTTGGTTTTTTAGGTTTTTTTTATTCAATATTTTTTTCATAGAAATAAGTTACTATAAACAAAAAAAATCAGTTACTAATAGAAGAAAAAAAATCAATTGCTAATTAGTTACTAAAAGTATGAAAATATGGTGTGATTCATTAATTAATAGAAGAGAACTTAATGAGATCATTGAGAAAACCGAAATTAATGGCATTAAGAAGACCAAAATTAATGGGATTATTGGGAAGACAAAATTTTGGTAAAGCCCAACTAATAAATAAATATACAACATGTTTTTTATCAAATAATATTTAATAAAAACTTTCTTAATTTTTATATAATATAAATATTTAATATGTTACTCAATTACTAAATAATAGCCTTCCCTCTTTCGCCCGTGCATGTGCATGGGCTTGCTTACTAGTTATTATATAAAGGGGGTTTCTCCGGTGCCGTTGCAAAAGGGTGGGTTTTGGTGCCGTTGAACCCTTAAGCAATGAAAATACGCCATGTCATATAATTAGCCATGTCAGCATAATTTCTATTAAAACATCCAATTTTATCATATTGCATTTTAGTCCTTCACATTTTAGGTAACTTTTGATTAATCTAACTAATTTAAATCAAATTAAATATTTCCTATTTTATTTAAAAAAATTAAAATAAAAAAAATTAGGATTTGATTTTGAAATAGTTTCTTTCATAATCTATCAGTTCATCAACACTGCAAATTTCATCACGTTTGTTCATCACCTGGGCAAACTTCATCACGACTTGATAACCAGTACAAACTTCATCACGGCTTCATGGTTCATCAACACTTCATAAAAATTATTAAGTTGCCTCATCCATAAATCAGTAGGATACAACACATTCATCATCCATCAAATTTCCACCGCACACATCAAACACATCTCATTGTGATATAAATTTTCATCGCTATTCTTGACGGCATCACAACCAAACACGACCCTACGTCATCATCGTCACCAATCTCTCTTCTCTTAGAAAATCATTTTACCTTATGTTTTCCCCTCTTTCTCAACTCTGATTATGTTTTTCCATCTTTTTTTTAGTTTGTTAGATCTGTAACAAAGATTAATTATTTTCCAACCACTTGTAAGCATGTGCTTCGTTTATTTTCCCCTTTTCTTAACTTTCTATTGTAAAAACAAAAACAAAGAATTATGCCAATGATCAATGAATTGAGAATTGATTATTTATTTGATGTTGTGATTATTTACTTAGTGTTAGTGATGGACAAACAAAAATCACTAATCAAATTTGTGAAATTTTTGAATAGAGACGCAATAAATCGCAACATCCACACAATTATACTCATGAATTTCAATATTTGTTTCTGGATTTTGGTAGCCTTGCTGTACAGTTTTATAATATTGGTAAAATTAGAATCATGTTATTGGTTGCTGAATTAAAGGAAATTGTTATGATCTATTTGTTTATAAATAAATAAAAACAAATTCAACAAAAAAGTGATTATTTGAAAAGTGATTATTTTTAGATGCTGTAATATTTAGATTCTATACAAACAATAGAAAAAAAAATCATTTTTTCGCAGCTTCCTACTTTTTCACAAAACAACCATAATGCAATTAAATTGTGCAGTGTATTAAATTGTTGTCTTTCTGATATGCATATGGTCGAGTTTGATAAAAATGCTTCAAATGCTAATTAGGATTACGAGCATGACTTTACATTTCTGCACCATTAACATCAACTGCAATATCATCCTTTTGAAGCACGACAACATCATTTATCTCGAACCTTTTTTTGGGAGATATGATTACAATGTTTTGATACCCCAAGAATCATTTATTTCTCGAATTTCTGTATAAAAGAGAAAGTAATATCACTTGCACTCATTTGGAGGGTCTATTTTGTGTTTAGTAGTTGACAATGATGAAACTCTCTACTCGAAATTTTTATTTTTAGAATGAACTTTTGTTGTCTACTTTTTATTATGGTTTATTTTAGGATTCAGAATAATAGAATATAGAGAATCAGATTATTATGGTTTACTTTTCTTCTGCCATTTAAGTCATGAAGCAGACAGACGTAAGGCTCTGACATTCATCTTCGTAGACCTATTATAAGAGATACTTAATTCACTGCATTTTATTCCGGAGCTAAAATTTGTCATTTTTCAATCCATGCTTACAATTATGTTCCATTGGGAAAATATCACATAACTATAGATGCAATACCATTTTTGTCAATCAGATACAATAAGCATTAAAAAAAACTCTCTTACATGCTTGTGAATAAGATACAATTGTAAAATTAACCGTGACTTCAAATAATACATTTTTTTCTAATACCGATTGTATGTCTTACTCTAAAACAATACATCATGATAATATTATAACTGACTGACAACATGTTTCTCATATTCACCAATTCTTAACACTAGACAATCAGCAACATGTTTCTCCCAAGTTATTTTGCTAACCTTGCTTAGCTTGGGATCAAGATTTTGAATTTTAGAATTTTCAATCTCTTTAAGAGGTATAATTGATAATTGATAAACAATAGTAATGAATGAAAGATAAATATAGAATCATAATTAATTGTCCTCATTATTGTTTTTATAAGCAATAAATTAAAAAAATTACAAATTCAAATTTAAATAAGAGCCTAAAGATCTCTACCAAAAAAAATAACAATGTAAAAATAAACATTAAATTTGGTTCAAGATTTTGAATTTTATAACTTTCAATCTCTTTAAGATGTGTGATTGATAATTGATTAACAATAGTAATGAATGAAAGATAAATATAGAAACACAATCAATTTCCATCATTATTGTTTTTATAAGCAATAAATTAAGAAAAAAATTTACGAATTCAAATTCAAATAATAGCCTAAAGATCTTTACCAAAAAAAATAACAATGTAAAAATAAACATTAAATTTAGTTCAAAATTTTGAATTTTATAACTTTCAATCTCTTTAAGAGATATGATTGATAATTGATTAACAATAGTAATGAATGAAAGATAAATATAGAAACATAATCAATTGCCATCATTATTTTTTTTATAAGCAATAAATTAAGAAAAAAATTTACGAATTCAAATTCAAATAACAACGTAAAGATCTCTAAAAAAATACTAACAATCTAAAGATAAACATTAAATTTAAATCAAGATTTTGAATTTTATAACTTTCAATCTCTTTAAGAGGTATCATTGATAATTGATAAACAATAGTAATAAATGAAAGATAAATATAAAAACACAATCAATTGTCATCATTATTGTTTTTATAAGCCGTAAATTAAGAAAAAAATTTATGAATTCAAATTCAAATAACAAAGTTAAGATCTCTAAAAAAAATAACTATGTAAAGATAAACATTAAATTTGAATCCAGATTTTGAATTTTATAAATTTAAATCTCTTTAAGATGTTTAAGTGATAGTTGATAAACAATAGTAATGAATGAAAGATAAATATAAAAACATAATCAACAACGTAACGATCTCTAAAAAAAAAAATACAATGTAAAGATAAAACATTATAAAATATGCCATAATTTTTATAAGAGAAAATGGTTTATTTGGTCCCCAAAGATACACGTGGCATCAGTTTAGTCCCCGAAAGATTTTGGGAATCAATTTAGTCCCCCAAAGATCAGAATGACATCCCGTTAGTCCCACCGTCCATAAATCCGTTAGTCAACCTTTTTAGTGCCACATGTCACATTCTCATTGGTTATTTCCGGTGAACATATTTAGACAGGAACCACATGATTATTCCCTCGTAAAATCTCAACCATTGCTTATATCCGACGGTCCAAACTTAAAAATGAAAAATAAAATAATAAAATTATATTTAATATTAAAAAAATATTAAAAATTCGGGAAAATATTAGAAAATTCATAAAATCTGCAAAATATTTTTTAAAAAATACTAATTTTTTTTTTATATTTTAAAAATTACTAAAAAATTCAGAAAATAATAAAAAATTCATTAAATTTTTAAAAAATTATGAAAAAGTATCTTTCTTTTTTTTTAAATATTTATAAAATAATAAAAAAATTATGAAAATAAAAAAGTCAGAAAAATTTAAAAAACATGCAAATATAATTTAAAAAATTCTGAAAATAACAAAGAAATCGGAAAAATATTTTATAAAAAATCTGAAAATTTATTTTTGATTTTTTTAATAATTTTATAAACTAAATCTGATTTTAAAAATTTTCAAATAGTAAAATGGTTTTTTAAAAAAAAATTATTTTTTATTTATTTTTCCGAAATTTTTATAATATTTTACAGAATTTTTAATAATTTTTAGAAATTTTTTATTATTTTTACCAATTTTATACTACTTTTTTGATTATAAAAAACGAAAAAATAAATTTTCAGATTTTTTTAAAAATATTTTTCCTATTTTTTAAAATATATTTATGTATTTTTTTATTTTCAGAAATTTTTAAAAATATATTTGCATGTTTTTTAAAATTTTTCTGACTTTTTTATTTTCATTATTTTTTATATTTTATAAATATTTAAAAAAAGGAAAGACACTTTTTTTCATAATTTTTTAAAATATTTTACAGATTTTTAAAAAAATTTCTGAATTTTTATTATTTTAAAAGTTTTTATTAATTTTTAAAATATAAAAATGATTTCAGTATTTTTTAGAAAAATATTTTTTATATTTTTATAAAACTTTTCTGAATTTTTATGATTTTTTAAATATTTTTTTAAAAATATTAAATATAGTTTTATTATTTTATTTTTCATTTTTAGATTTGGACCGTCAGATATAAGCAACGGTTGAGATTTAGGAGGAAATAATCATGTGATTCATGTCCAAATATGTTCACCGGAAATAACCAATGAGAATGTGACACGTGACACTAAAAAGGTTGACTAACGGTATGCCATTCTGATCTTTGGGAGACTAAATTGATTCCCAAAATCTTTCGGAGACTAAGCTGATGCCAGATGTATCTTGGGGGACCAAATAGACCATTTTCTCTTTTTATAATGGTTGAATCTCCAATTTCTTTGAGAGTTATAATTGATAGTATATTCGTCTTATCATTTTGGTAAAAAAAATATATACAGGAATATTGTCCCAAATTAAAGTAAAAATAAAAATGAAAAATAATATCGATGTAGAGAAGTTAGATGCAAATAAAGAAAACTGTCAAACCGGTAATTTTATTAGAAGTTGCTCTAGTGAAGCATCAAATTTGAGAATCTCACCCCACCTTAGGAAGGGTTGGTGAGCACCCAAACACTATCATGTGCTATCAATCTAGACACAAAGATACACCCATTAATTGATTGTATCAAAATTAAACTTAGAAGTACTACTAAGAACCTATTACAATCATACTCCTCTATATACAAAGCTAAAAAACCAAACACCAATATTTAGCAGCCAAATTGAGCTAGAGTTGTCACTTTTGGCTCTGTAAAGACCATAAGCTTCCACCTAATGCCTATGTCACCATGAAAAATAGCCTCGAACAAAAGGTGGCAGAATATCTGACAGATCCTTTAGGCCAGCACCAGTACTCCTCAATATTAGTTTGCCATCTTTTACCCCATTTAAAGGTACTGCAACCTGCATAAAGTGATCCTTGCCAATAGCAAAAATAACCCATGCAACAAGCACACACCCATATAGGTCGTTATGAAAGCTATAACACTCCAATCTTAGTTACAAAAATACTACCTCAATGATATATAATTTAAAAGAAAACCACAACAACAACCACAATAATTTAGAAAAAAAAAAACCACAACAATAACCACAATTATTTAAAACACAAATTTAAACTAACATCTCATTGCCATGTAAAAGGCAAGCCTGAAAAGCAATAGGCTAAATTGTACCAGTTTGGGAAAAAGAAAAAACACCACAACAACCACACTAATTTAAAACCATCTCACTTCCAACTAAATGGCTGAAAAGTAGCAGAAAAGAGTATAGGCTCGCACGTTTCAATAGAAAAAAACCAATTAAAGTATCCACAATTATTCAAAAACCTCAATCTAGTCTAATTCAAATTGACAAGCTTTTTTCTTTTTATCTCAAAGCCCAACCAATATTGAAAAGCATTATCAATAACTTTGTCCTTGATTTTGTTGAAGCGGTCAAGCACCAGACCATCAAGGGCAATGTGCATCCTTGTCTCCCTCAGAACCTGTTCAATAGATACACAAGCATTAACAATTAGTTCTAAATAATCTCAAATAGATTAGTAATTCAAGGACAATTTCAAACCAAAATTAATTATTATAAGTAATCGCAATACATGTATGTTGTGGTAGCTATCATGCCATCCACATTCAATCATCCACTGTGCTACCCAAGCACCACAATCACCACTGAAATGTTAGAAATGAAATTTTTAGATTGAAAATGCATGTTTATTTTCAAACGATTAAAATAATAAAAATATGATAATATAATTCACAATGTCTTACGAGTCAGGTGCTTGTTGGCGGAGCTTTTCTGGTTCATACATGTATGGGTATCAGCGCTAATGTGGAAGCGAAATGATCGAATTAATTGAAAAATTAATCTTTTTGAGGCAAATTGGGAAATTAATCTTTGTTACAGATCTAACAAACTAAAAAAAGAGGGGAAAACACATTCAAAGTTGAGAAAGAGGGGAAAACATACAGTAAAGTGATTTGCTAAGAGAAGACGGATTGGGAACGATGATGACACCGGGTCGTGTTTGGTTGTGATGACATCAAGAATAGCGGTGGAAATTGATATCACGGTGAGATGTGTTTGGTGTGTGCGGTGGAAATTTGATAGATGATGAATGTGTTGTACCCTACTGATTTACGGATGAACCATGAAGTTGTGATGAACAAATGTGATGATGTTTGCAGCGTTGATTAACTGATAGATTATGAAAAAAACTATCTCAAAATCAAATCCTAATTTTTTAAATAAAATAGGAAATATATAATTTGATTTAAATTGATTAGAATAATCAAATGTTACTTAAAATGTGAAGGACTAAAATGCAATATGATAAAATTGGATGCTTTGTTACCGAAACCCACCGTTTTACGACGGCACCGAAGAAACCCCCTTATTTAAATTGGTAAAAGTGATATTGAAGGGTGTAAATGATCTAAAACTAATTATCTATAATTGATAATATTACCTCGGTTTCTAAATATAAGATCACTTTTATTTTGTCCCTATTTATAAGACCCTATAGCAATTTTCAATGAACATTAATTAACTTTTTCCACAAACACTCATATTTATTTAACACTTTTTAAATTTCCAATAATATTAATATGGGTAGTTTTGAAAATACGTATCAAAAATTCACATTTCCAATATAATTAACTAAGTTATCAACTTTTTTAATAGACGTAAAATCTCCCAAAGCGATCCTACATAAAAGGACGAAGGGAGTATGTTGTGGGGTGTTATCCCACGTATACCGGCAAGCCGGTTTGTTGATGTACGACAATGATAACGGGTTCTCGGTTAAAGAACTTCGCCACCGAGTCAGGATATTTTGGGGGTGGTGTGTGTGCCGTGTGTAAATAACAAAATGAGAGTGTTCGTTCATACCTTGACCATTACCTCTATTTATGGGGTGAAGGGTATGATGTCTCATGACGAGCCATTAAGGTGGCGGTTTGTAACGGCTCCATGAATGTCATGATGGGCGGCAATAATGACTAACCGTTATAACGGTTACGTATTTATGGCTATTGATGCTGAATTGCCGGTATGCCGAATTGATGCTTGTTGGTCCGTGATACCGGTTATTATTTGTCCGTGATACCGGTCCATAACAGTAGCCCCCCAGCTCGATGTTGTGATGTAAGGAGGAGCGTCGAGGTATGAATAGGAAAAACCGGTATAAACGTTGAATTTTTTGTGACTATGAACTGATCCTTATCTCCGAATAAATTCTTCAAATCTTTCAATTGATTTCAAAGGAGGGAAGACAGTACAATATTCTCAATGTCCGTAACCAGAGTTTGAAAGGGGGAACTCAGTGCAAGGTTTCTCGAGTCGTCTAGTGAGTTCGAAGGAAGAAATCTAGCATGAAGATTCCTTGCTTGACGGATACAAGACCTAAGGGGGAAGCCCGATTGAGGGTTCCTCACTCTTGGCAAGAGTCCGGGAAGGGGAATTCAACATGAAGTTCTTCTCATTCTAACCCCTAAAGCGAATAGGGAAACTCGACACGAGGTTCCTCACCGTCAACAAATGAGTCCGGATAAGGGAATATAGCAACGTGTTCCTCATCTTTGGAAGCATATTGAATATTGAAAAAAATATCAGAGTAAGGAAACCTCATGGGCTAGAATAATCGTGATGGAGAATATTTTTTATTCTCCTCTTGAAAAGTTTATTGTCCATTGACGAGAATCCCGGAGTCCTTTTTAGACTAGCCTGGAAAAATTAATGCATCATGTTTGTACCTTTCAATATAAAATAACAATTAAAATATTAAATTATAATTATCACATAATGACATTAAGGAGCAAAATTATTTTTGTTATTAATTGCAAGCTATATATCAATAAAAATATTATGATAATAGTATGATGCATAATAATCATTAAAAGATCGATGCATCTACTATCTATATATAAAAGGATCCCTTTTCGAGGTATCACGTTTGCCGGAGAAATTTTCGAGGCATCACGTTTGTCCCGTGAAGCTTTCCTCGCACCAGAGAGTTTCTAGATAGATAATCATTATCTTAAACATATCAATAAAAATATTATGATAATAGTATGATGCATAATAATCATTAAAAGATCGATGCATCTACTATATATATATATAAAAGGATCCCTTTTCGAGGTATCACGTTTGCCGGAGAAATTTTCGAGGCATCACGTTTGTCCTGTGAAGCTTTCCTCGCACCAGAGAGTTTCTAGATAGATAATCATTATCTTAAACAAAATTACAATTTAAAATTAAATAAATTATTTAAATTTATTTAATCATTATATGTATGTAAAATTATTATCCTCAATTATTTGTTGGAAAAAAAAATAATCATTGTCCTCAACTAAAGTATTGAAAAAAATATTAAAAAATCACAAATTTATTTAATCATTATCTGTACGTGAAATCATTATCCTCGATTTGTTAAAAAAAAGTAATCATTATCCTCAACAAAAATATTAAAAAATTTATAATATGATCTCACATTAAATTTTACATTTTCTTTACCTTTATATCTCTCTAATTCTAATATTTTTGTTCTCCTATTATTTCTTATTTTATATCCTAACTAGCTTACCCCGTGCAATGCACTGGTTGTTGATATTTTAATTTTTTTATATTAAATATTTTAAATTAAAGATTATTATTAGCAACAACTAAAAATAATTATATAAAAAAGTAAGAGTTCAAACCAAACTGTACAACGAAATAAAATTAATCTAACTGATTTTGTTGATAAATAACATTATCTCTAACCAAAATTACAATTTGAAATTAAATTAATTATTTAAATTTATATAATCATTATCTGTATGTGAAACATTATCCTCAATTTGTTGAAGAAATCATTATCCTCAACAAAAATATTAAAAAAATATTAAAAAAATCACTATTTATATATATATATATATATATATATATATATAATAGGCTCTCCCATTCAAGTTTTTAAGTTCTATCTAATTCTAAGAATTCTCTTCTCCAAATTTTCTCTTTTATTTTTATTTTTTCCCTCATTCCTCTACTTAA
This sequence comes from Crotalaria pallida, assembly GCA_037953625.1. Taxonomy (NCBI): domain Eukaryota; kingdom Viridiplantae; phylum Streptophyta; class Magnoliopsida; order Fabales; family Fabaceae; genus Crotalaria; species Crotalaria pallida. Next base: position 99,673,232 of record CM075655.1, read on the forward strand.
ACTCTTAATTTTGATTTTTGAGTGTTTGATGAATTACTTATTAGATGATGTATATTTTGTTATACTTTTAATTGGCTTTTGTTTATTCCTCTACTTAGAGCTCTTAATATTGATTTTTGAGTGTTTGATGAATTATTTATTAGATGATGCATATTTGTTATACTTTTAATTGACTTTTACTTAATGCTAATTTCAGAAAGAATGACAGCAATGAGTTACTTCAAACAATTAAGAGCATGACCTTGGTAAGTTTTTTTTTTTTTGAAATTTTAGTAAGTTGTTATACGTATTCCGGTGAGAAATAATTTTGGCTAGTCTTTTGCGAAGAAACAATATTTTTTGATTTATTTATGATTTTTTTCGTTTTTGTCACGAGATAAGATAAATGATGAAAAAATCAAAATATTTAAATATGAATAATAATAATAAATGTGATAATTATATTAAAAAAAATAATAATGGTAAAAAAAATACTAATTTATCGATAAAATAAATATAAGAAATATCTTATAACATTATCAAATAAAAAAATCAAAATGTATAATTTTGGTTTAGTTATATATAATTTTTCATATTAGATGTGATATTTATATTTAAAATATGCTAAATTATCATGTCTTATGCAATAGAAAATATTTTGATTTATCTTTAAATCTACTCATAATACCATCAAACAAAAAAATATAAAAAAGTTTAATTTTCATTTCACTCTAATAATTAATCATAATATCATGATAAAACATGTTAATTCATCGATCAACTAAATAAGGAATACATTAATTTAATACCCATCTATACGTAGACAAATATAATATTAAATATATAAAAAAAGAGCCAACATTATATTCATAATAAAATGCAATGTGTTAACCAAGATAGTCAAAAATAACAATTTCAATGCCGTCTTCATGTTCTATGAAATAGTGGATATTACAATTTATCCTTAAATTTTCTCATAATACCATTAAACAAAAAAGTTCAAAATATTTAATTATGATTTGTTTTTAATTATAGTAATAAAGTTGATAATCATATAAAATAAGGAAGATCTAATTCTGATTTACTTTTGATTCATCATAATAAAGTTAATAATCATGTAAAAAAATGTTAATTTATCCATTGAATAAATAAGGAAAATCTCAGATAAAAACTGTTATTTTTTTTATTTATATAAGGAATTACAAAATTTTTCAACAAACTCATTTTTTATTATTTTTTAATAATAATCTTTACTTTAAAATATTTAAACATTAATAATCTTTGCATTGCACACGATAAAAATAAAAAAGTTTAATTTTGATTTCACTCTAATTAATAAAACATGCTAATTATCGATCAACTAAATAAGGAATATATTCATTTAATATTGATCTATACATAAATAAATATAATATTAAAAAACGAACCGCCATTATCTTCCAATGAATTCATGTCCAATGAAATAAGGGATATTATGATTTACTATTAATTATTCTCATAATACCATCAAACAAAAAAAATCAATATTATAATAATAATTTTTTATTTATCATAATAAAGTATATTGAATAATCTTTTTTATAATTATTTTTGTTATTGTTTAATAATAATCTTTACTTTATAATGAAAATAATAATAATATTCAATTTTAAAATATTTAATATAAAAAAATTTAATATCAACAACCCGTGCATTGCACGGGAAAAGAGCTAGTTATTATATACACGTATAAGTGAATAGCATATGGTACTATAGAATTGCAATAGTTCAAAAATATCACTTCCCTGGTACCATGCGAACGCGGTTTGGATTTTCCTTTTTTTTCTTTTTCCATTTCTTTCTTTTTTTTTTTTTTTTTTTTATAAAAGTGGGCTTTTGACCCATCTTAATTGTTCCTCTGCTTCATCATGGGAACATAGAAGCAGCATGGTTGATGTGGGCGCTAGAAGGAAGGCCAATAGTTCTTCCATCCTTTTGGAATTTGGCTTGAAGCTCGTGACCTCTTACTTCTATTTGAAACTCCTGTCATCATTGTTTGTTCCTTTGTATTCGGTATCGATCATGGCAGATTGGTAGAACTGATGACCGTGTCCCTAGGACCATGGCGGTGTTGTCGGTTGTGTCCCGGTTCGCGGTGGTTGCCACACTCGTGGCGGCGAGCAGCACCAGCGACACCAGCAATGCGCATGATGAGTGGCGGGCGCGAACAGCATCGGCAGCAACGGCGATGGGAAGGAACACCCATGACAGCAACGGCGATGGATGTTGTGATTGATCCGTGTTCCGAGGATCGTGAACCGCACCGGCAGCACAGGCACCGTTACCGCACCGTAAACGATACCGTCACAGCAGCAACACGTTGCTTCTTCTTCTTCTTTTTCTTTTTTTTTTTAATTTTTTTTTATGCTTTGTAATTGTACCTTCAATCCTTGCCAAAGATTTCGAATCATGCTCCCACTGTGGTCGCCAATGTTGTGGGGTGTTATTCCACGTGTACCGACAAGCCGGTTTGTTGATGTACGACGATTATAACGGGTTCTCGATTAAAGAACTCCGCACCGAGTCAGGATATTTTGGGGAGTCAGGATATTTTGGGGTGGTGTGTGTACCGTGTCTAAATAACGGAATGAGAGTATTCGTTCATACCTTAACCATTACCTCTATTTATGGGTTGAAGGGTATGATGTCTCATGACGAGCCATTAAAGTGGCGGTTTGTAACGGCTCCATGAATGTCATAATGAGCGGCAATAATGACTAACCGTTATAACGGTTATGTATTGATGACTATTGATGCTGAATTGCCGGTATGTCGAATTGATGCTTGTTGGTCCTTGATACCGGTTATTATTTGTCCGTGATACCGGTCCATAACAGAGTATATATTTTAGCTCAAACTATATTGGGATATCTTTGAAAGACATCACCCTTTTCACAAGTTGGTCCATTCCATCTGCAGTTTTTCAGTTTACCCTTTGGAACCTCAACCTTCCCTTGGCTTTCTTATCAAATATGTCCTTCCATTTGAAATATAAGAAGAAAAAAAATTGGTTTAAAATATAAGTAAAAGTTACTAATGTTTTTAAATTTTGTTTCATTCCCAATATTACTTTCTTAAAATATTTTAGAAAATTGTTATCTTATTCAATTTTTGTTTCATTCTCAATGATATTTTCCTAAAATACTTTTTTTTTATTTTTTTTATAAATTTCAGATCATTAAATACAATACAATCAATCGATTAACCTCTTTAATAAATATGAAATTAATTATTTTTCTTATATTTCAAAACTGAACGAGTATATAGGAAAGAAGTCATCATTTCTTAGCAGATAACTTCTTCAATTCTGCAAACTAAAGAGCAGTTGTGAGCATCGCGAAATCTATACCGTTCAAAGCTTTAAGGGAATATACATTATACAACGACATATATTATTATAGAGTGAAGACCTACTTTGGTCCCTGTTGATTTTGCACAGTACCAATTAGGTCTCTGACAATTCATTTCATACCAATTTCGTCCCTAACCTTTTTCCATACCAATTTTGTCCCTCAATAGTTTCTTCCATACCAACTTGGTCCCTCAATTTTAAGGATCAAATTGGTACATCTGAAAATCTTGAAGGACTAAATTGATATGGAAAAAAGTTGAGGGACCAAATTGGTATGGAAATTTTTTTTTTAGGGACTAAATGTGGTATTATGAATTGTCAGGGACTAAATTGATACTGTGCAAAATCGACAGGGACCAAAGTGGGTCTTCACTCATTATTATATTATTGGCTTTTAACTTTTAAGTGAGTGTTTTTATCATTTTGAATTGTTGTAAAAAAATTGTGTTGACTAAAGCAAAAGTTAACCGTCATTTAAAGTAATAACGTGGGTTGGTCAAGTGGTAGCTCACTTGGTTCCTTAACCAATTAGTCTCGAATTTGAACCTTGGGTATGAAGCAATCCCCGCTGGAGGCCCCTACCACTTAGTGCGAGCTCAGTTGGGTCGGACCGTATGAGTCGAATTCTGGGTAAACCATATCCGGGTACCGATCGCGCGACAGGGATACCATTGTTGAACAAGTTGTTTCATTATTTAAAAAAAATAAAATAGAAAGAAAAAACTAAGACCAACTCGCCTTGCATTGTAATAGATGCCACAAACCCTTACTTTTGCTGTGCATGGTGTATAGTCATTGCTTTCTAACCATGGGTATATATCATTCCCAATGGATGCAACTCTTCAAATAATATCAGTTTTCACCATTGTCATGAATACAAAAATAAAGTTGATTTCTCCAACTTGTAAAAAGAAAGTGCATCATCTTTTGACATCATTTTCAAACCTTTGTGATTCTTTCAAACATATATTCTTCAGTGACCTTCCATATCTTCTCTCCCCCATAATAACGACTTAAGATTGTAGGAAAATGGTATGGGTAGAGAAGAAAACTCACTTGGATAAATGTACTTGAAAAGGATAGTAGGAAACAACAATAATAATGATCATGTATGTTAGGATCGACCTCAAAATCTCGAGAGGGGGGTGAATCGAATTTTATTACTTTATTGAGAAAGCACGTATAATTTAAAATAATTTTTGCGTTGGAGAGATTTAGAGTTTTGAGATGGAGAGCGATTGCAATATATAATAAAATTAAGAGTTGCGCGGAAACGTAAATAAATGAAATTGCGGAAATTAAAAGAGTTAGGGAAGAAGAACACGCAAACCAATTTTATACTGGTTCAGTCTTTCCCGTGAAAACTTACGTCCAGTCCCCAAGCGACCCGCTTGAGCTTTTTATAAACTTGAATTGAACCGCACCCAATTACAACTAGAGCACCCCGCACACTACTAGGAACCTCCGTTCGCTAGGGACCTCAATATCACACAAGGGTTCCTTACCCTAAGAACGTGCCACACGTTCAACTAGGAGATACACTCCCTAATCACTATGGTTTGAATACAAGATGATATGAGTGATTACGATAGTATGATGTGTTCTCAATAACACGGATACAACAATTATAGCACTATAGCAATGAAGTTAAGTCACAAGAGTATAGGCCAAAATAAGGTTTTCTTCTCAAAAAGTATGAACGTGAAAAGCTTGAAGATGGAGAAGAAGATAAGAGAAAGAGCGTGAGTGACCAGAGAAGAATGTAGGAGTGAGTTGTTATCAAAAGTCAAATCTGATTTTTGGAATAAGAAGCAAAAGAATAATTTTTTAAAACAAATCAAATAGATTTAAAGAATAAAATAAAAGATTTGAATCTTAAACCAAAAAGGAATATTTTCAAAAATAAAATCAATTTCGAATTTTGAAAATAAATCAGAATCAATCAAGTAAAAACAAATATGGAAATAAATCAAAATGATTTTGACACGTTTTTCAATAAAACTTAAGGTAATCGATTACTTCAGGGAAGGGGAGTGCGTACCTGAGCCCCTAGTTGGAGACAACTATTTATAGGGGAAGGGGAGTTGTACCTTATGGGCCTGTACGGAGGTCCATTGAGGATGACGTGGCCCTAAGTGGATAAGGGAGTGAGTCATTCATCCTTATCTTGTCCTAGAGTCTTATCCCTAATCCGTTAAGCGTGTAGGGTGCACGCTCGGGACCTTGTGGGTAGGGTGAAGGGGCGGTCCGAGCCCCCCAGCGTGGTGTTATGGTCCTGTAGTCGGCCCGTGGGTGTAGAGGTCGGCTGAAACCTTTGAGAGTCGGTGGAAGTCCCCAGAGGTACAAGCCGAGGGTCAGTCCACTACAGTTTGATAAAACATTAAAAACATGTCTCTTATTTCTTATTTCATTTGGTTTAAAATATAAGCAAAACTAACTAATCTTCTTAAATTTTATTTCATCCCAAATGCTACTTTCTTAAAATATACCTAGAAAATTGTTTTCTCATTTAATTTTTGTTTCATTCCCAATACTACTTTCCTAAAATACCTCTATTTTTTTTATAAATTTGAGAAAATTAAATACAATCAACTTACATTTTTAATAAGTGTGAAAATAGTTAGATTTTGCTTAAATTATAAGCCGAGAGTGTAATCTTTTTCTGATGAAGGAGTACAATTTAATATTAGATTTTCATTACCAGTGTAAACTTATGCTATTAATTTTGCATTCATATTAATTTTTATTATAGATTATTTCATCGGATGTGGTTTAATTACTACCATATAGGTTAAACCAATGAATTAGTATATATTATGGTATCCTAATTGATTTGATCGTTGGTACAATTTTAATAACATCGGTCTATCTTGTTATGATTCATTTTGGTGAGCCAATATTATATGATAAGCTTAATATGTTACCTTGTCATATCACGATCCATTGGAGAATTTCCTATCTCGTGGGGCAAATAATATAGAAACAATATGATAGAATAATAAATTATGTTTCTCTTCAATCTATACTTACCCTCGTGCACCGTTGCTACACTATCATCATTACGATGACCACAATTGTCATGAGCACATCATCAACACTGGCACCATTGTTGATTTTGAAATTGTCGCTTCATCCGCTCCCAATTACATCAGCGTCATCGCTATCACTATCATTATTGCCACAATTAACTATCACAATCATTCACCGTTATCACTACTATACCACTTTTGTCGTCGCAAGCACAACATTATCATCATTGTCACATCACGATATCTCACTATCGTCCAAGCTCCACTATCACCATCTCGACCACAACTATTGATCGCCCACATTATCATTATTACCATCAACACGATCGATGCAACTATTATCATTCCTTTGCTATCGCTAACCTTACCTTTATTGTCATCCCTTCTAACGACACTAAGCCAAAATATATACACCAAGCAATATGCAATTTTGATATAATTAATGATAATTTTATTATTTACAAATATTTTAAAACAATGTTATAATCTCATTACTAGATATGCACCAAATAAAATAATACTATATGTCTATATAATATTTATAATATATTCTACATAAAAAATAATCATCATATGATTTTGAACTATCATGACACATGTTGTTCATATTAATAGTATTAAGAGTGAAGGTCACAAATTTGGAAGGAGTGGGATGTTGACAAGAGAGGAGGAGGATGGTGGAAGGAACCTAGCAAGAAGGTTGCGGTCCAATCACATCCAAAATTAATGTGTCCAAAGTTACTATTAATTTAAATTAGCAACTATGGAGTACTCTTTTTTAGTCGAATAAAGTATTCATGGAGTTTTTGTCCCATATTTCATATGTATTGTTTTTTTTTATAAAACTCAATATATAATTAATATTATTTTTCCCAACACACTCCTTTTTATCACACTTTCTTTTACACTTCCAATATTTTTCTCTCACTTCAATAATAATTATATAAGAAAATCATAGTCAAAATACCCCAAATTCTTTTCCTCACAAACCTAGCTCCTTAACAAGACCCTTATCAGTTACACATCAAAGGAGCTAATTGCTTGAGAAATACTCACCTTAATGGATTATGGGTGGCGGAATCTTATCAATGTCAAGCGGTTATTGATTTGTCTTATTCTCAACTTTGCTTTACTTAAACCGACGTCTGAGAGAAAGAGCGTCACTGACTCACTCTCTCTCTCTCTCTCTATATATATATCTACCATGGCGTGTTGTTTCAGTTTCACTGACTTCTGCAACCGCTACTTCCGCCACTCCTTCTCCTCCTGTGGCCTCTAATCCACCACCACCGACCTCGGCAACGACACCATCATGCACTACTGGGTCCCTCGCACCCCCGACCCCTCCAAACCCTCCCTCATCCTCATCCACGTCATCGCCGCCATCACAATGTGGCAATGGAATGACTTCACCTCTCCCTTATCCCACCGTTCCAACCTCTACGTCCCCGACCTCCTCTTCTTCAGTGACTCTTACACCACACGCCCTGAACGCTTCGAATTCTACATCACAGATATGCCATGTGACTGCAAAATCATACACTAAAGTGTACATCGTGTATCCCACACTTTTATGGTGATTAGATAAAAATTATAATTTCAATACTATTGTTGTAATTTTGTTTATTTTTGTTTTCGCAATCACAAATATTTGAGGTCTCTTTGATAATTAGGAAAGGAAAGATAAGTGTAACAAAAACTGTATCGTGCCAATCGGTTCAACCAAAAAAGCCAGTTAATCAAACCAATAAATGGTAGGTTAATTATTTGTATAGTTTAATAAAGCATGAGTACACCAGTTTTATAAGCATACGCATACCAAATATGTATCGAGTACAGATAGGTTTTCGGTACATATTCAATAAATAGCGGATAAAAACAAAATTGGGTATGATAGGGGATAGGGTCGGGTACGGTTTTTTGTAGTTTTTTATTGTTTGACTTAATTTTTTTTGTTTGATTTGGTTTTTTGAAGTTTTCAATTGTGCCCTTATTTCTACTTATTGCTTATTCAATGATGCAACTCTTTTTCATATCCACTATTTGAGTTTGCATTTTTCTATTTTGTATATATATTTTATTAATAATATATATATATATATATATAATGTATTTGTATCCTAGTTTTTTTTAGAAAATATCGTATAGATAACGATACCATACCCATGCCCGTATTCATGCAACACAAGTTTCACTTCTACTAAAGAACTGCTCAATTACCAATAAGACTCAGCACAGCTGGGTTGGTAGATAGTTGAGTTACTTAACCATGATGTCAGGTGTTCGATCCAGGCCGTGCACATGGAAAATGATTTGTTGATAGAGACAAAATCCACTTCGGTGATCTATACGCCTAGGAGGGGATTAGTCTTTGACTATCGGCTGAAAGATACCCTTAATGAACAAAAAAAAAAAAAGAACTGGTCAATTCCATTAAACAATGGTCAAACTGCTAAAAACTTTATTAAACCACAACGAACCAAACATGTCAAAACTAGGTAGACCACGCTAACCACGTTCCACATCAAATGAAAAATTAATTTTAGGGAGAAGTACCAACGTAATTCTTGATTTTTTTTAATATACTAACTTAATTTCTGAAAATACATATATAGTCTCTTAGATCTTCGAACGTACCAAACTAATTTCTCAAGAATTTCGGGCATACCAACGTGGTCCCTCAAGATTTTCATGTTTTGAGGAACTAATTATATATTTTTTCATGGACTTCATTAATTCAGTGCAAAAAAAAAATAAAAAATCAAGTTGATACTTTAGTAACACAATACCAAGCCAGAATAAAAGTTATATTTGCCACTTCGACACAAACAAACTTTGATGATACAGAAAGTGCAAATGAAAATATATATTACTCCCTCAGTTAAAAAAACAGTGAAAAAATGAAAAGGATATTGTCCCAAATTGAAATCATAATTATAAATAAAAATGCTTTAAAATTGTATATTATGATTTGTTTGATTGATGATTGGTTTATTTATTTGATAATTGATTGATTTGTTTGATAAAACATTAAAAACATGTATCTTATTTCTGTTGACTTTTCAAAGGTGTGAAACCTTTTCTTGGAGGAGGGAGTACAATTTAATATTAGATTTTCATAATTAATGTCAACTTATGCTATTTATTTTGCACTCATATTAGGCTTAAATGCACTTTTGGTCCCCCAATTTTCTCAATTTGGCCATTTTGGTCCCCCAACTTTTAATATGGCGATTTTGGTCCCCCAATTTATGATTTGTAGCGATTTTAGTCCCTCCGTCAATTCCACCGTTAACGGTGCTGACGTGGCGTACCAGAGGGACACGTGTCAGCAGCTTAATTGCACTTTTGGTCCCCAATTTTCTCAATTTGGCGATTTTGGTCCCGTAACTTTAAATTTGGCGATTTTGGTCCCCTAATTTACGATTTGTAGCGATTTTGGTCCCTCCGTCAATTCCACCGTTAACAGTGCTGACGTGGCGTACCAGAGGGACACGTGTCAGCAGCTTTTGGCCCTATATTTATTTATTATAAATTATAATAATAATAATAATAATAATAATAAAATTTATTTAAAAAGGAAAAAAAAAATAAAACCCACAAGTCTCACTGAGATCGCAGCGAAGAGCAAAGAGTGTTGGTCTACTATTGTGATCGCGATGAATCCTGGTGCGGATCGGTCGCTGCCGTAAGTTCGCTTGCCACAACTGGAGCGTCATGATGCGGTGGTTCCTGCATAGACCGCGAGTTCGCTCGAACGAGGAAGGCCATGATGGGGTGCACTGGCGGTAGAGCAGCGATGCAACCTACTCGCGAGTTCGCTCGCCGAGAGTGATGGTGGCGCTCGCAATAGCCGAAACCCCTGAAACACAGTTGCGGCGGCGACGTTGGAGGGTGAAGGCGGCGGTGGCTGCGTGAGAATCGGCGAGACCGTTGCACACCGCTTCTTCCTTACGAAACCATCGCTTGTTACAACGATCTTCAACCATCTCGATATTGACAACGATGGTCTCTGATTCGAATTTGATTTTGAAACCACGGTGGAAGGGCATGAAGTAAGTGGGTGGCCATGGCAGATGTAGCAGGTGGTGGTTTGTGTGCCGGTACCGGCGTCGGTGTCGATGTTCGGTCAAGCACTGTGTCACAAAGAGGCAGTGAACAGTTTCTATTGTTTGGGTTTTATTTTATTTTATTTTTAATTTTTAAATATATTTATTATTATTATTAATAAATAAATATAGGGCTATAAGCTGCTGACACGTGTTCCTCTGGCATGCCACGTCAGCACCGTTAACGGTGGAATTGACGGATGGACCGAAATTGCTACAAATCGTAAATTGGGGGACCAAAATCACAAAATTAAAAGTTGGGGGACCAAAATCGCCAAATTGAGAAAATTGAGGGACCAAAAGTGCAATTAAGTTGTTGACACATGTCCCTCTGGTACGCCACGTCAGCACCGTTAATGGTGGAATTGACGGAGGGACCAAAATTGCTACAAATGGTAAATTGGGGGACCAAAATCGCCAAATTAAAAGTTAAGGGACCAAAATCGCCAAATTGAAAAAATTGGGAGACCAAAAATGTAATTAAGCCTTCATATTAATGTTTAATATATATTATTTCGTAGTATGCGATTTAATTATTATCCCATATGTTAAACCATTAAATTAGTATTAGGGTATCCTAATTGATTTGATCATGGTTTTAATAATAGTGATCTATCATGTGATGATCCATATTGATGAGCCAATATTACATGATAAGCTTAACATGTTACTTGATCAAATCATTATCCATAAGAATTTTCTACCTTGTGTGATAAATAATATAGAAACAATATGATATAATAATAAGTCATGTTTCCCTCCTACACTCACCCGCGTGCATTGTCGCTACACTATTATCACCATGATGGCCACAATTGTCACAGACGCATCATCAACACTGTCATCCTTGTTGATGTTGAAATTGTGTCGCTTCACTTGCTCCCAATTACAACACGGTCAAATCTGACGATGATGCTATCACTATCATTATTGTCATAATTAACTATCACAATCATTAACCATTATCACTACTACACCACTTTTGTTGTCGCAACCACAACATTATCATCATTGTCACGTCATGATCTTACTATCATCCAAGCACCACTATCACAATCTCGACCACAACTATTGGTCACTCACATTATCATTATCACCACTAACACAATCGATGAAATTGCTATCATTTTTGCTATAGGCTGTCGTTTACCTTATTATCTTTGTCGCCAGCCCAACCATCGACACTAAATCAAAATATATACACCAAAAATATACAAATTTGATATAACGATAATTTTATCATATACAAATATTTAACAATAATATTATAATATCATTATCAAATAGTATGCCCAAAATAAAATAATACTATATCATATTTATAATATATCCTACTTTTAAAAAAAAATCATCATATTATATTGAAGTAATATGACACATGTTCACTTCAAAAAAAAATAATAATAATAAAAATATGACACAAATTGTTCACATTAATAGTATTCAGACATGTGTCAGGGAAGGTCATAAATTTGGAAGGGGTGGGATGTTGAGCTCTTACTTGACAAATACTCACAGCAATGGCTTATGGCTGGCAGAATCTTGTCAATGTCAAGGCGGTTATTGATTTGTCTTATTGTCAATTTTGCTTTACTTGGACCGACGTATGAGAGAAAGAGTGTCACTCACTCACTCTCTCTCTCTCTACCATGGCGTGTTGTTTCAGCTTCACTGACTTCCGCAACCGCTACTTCCGCCACTCCTTCTCCTCCTGCGGCCTCAAATCCACCACCACCGACCTCGGCGACGGCACCATCATGCACTGCTGGGTCCCACGCACCCCTGACCCCTCCAAACCCTCCCTCCTCCTCATCCACGGCATCGGCGCCAACGCAATGTGGCAGTGGAACGACTTCATCTCTCCCTTATCCCACCGTTTCAACCTCTACGTCCCCGACCTCCTCTTCTTCGGCGACTCCTACACCACGCGCTCTGAACGCTCCGAGTCTTTCCAGGCACGCTGCGTAGCGGACATGATGACGTGTCACGGGGTGAGGGACAAGATGACCGTGGTAGGGATTAGCTACGGAGGTTTCGTGGCGTATAGCATGGCGGCGCAGTTCTCGGAGAGGGTGGAGAAGGTGGTGCTATGCTGCGCCGGGGTGTGTATGGAAGAGAAGGATATGGATGAAGGGATGTTTCAGGTTAAGAGTGTTGATGAGGCTGTTGAGATTCTGTTGCCTCTGACTCCGGAGAAGACGAGGGAGCTTCTTAACCTTACTTTTCTTAATCCTACTAAATTCTTGCCTACTTGTTTCCTCAATGATTTCATTCGTGTAAGTCAATCGGTTTCTTTCATTCTTTTTTCAATTAATCCGAGTCCATTCACGAAACCGAACATGGCGAATCACGTATAATTGAACTAGAATTGCTTGATAAATGATATGATTAGCTATTATTCCATAAGTGTAAACGATTTAAAAACGCATAGCTTATAATAAGCTATAAGCCACGCTTTGATTGACTTATTGCCAAATTAGATATCATAAGCTTACTTGTTTGTTTCGTCGATGATTTCGTTAATGTACGTAAGTGGTTTCATTTTGTTATTAATTTGTTTATTCTACATGCGTGTTAGGTCGTAGGTGATCATTTTGGTGATTTCGTTTTGGATTTTTTTGTCTAAGAATTAAGATTGTCGTAGGAGTTAACGTCATTGTCTTGTTATGTCGAATTGGTCTGATACGGCAGTTTTATTCCTTATGTCTAGATCTGCTGATATTCTTCGAAAAAGGTGACGTATATGCCCTGTGTTCTGTGTATTATATTTGCGTAAATAGCGGAATGTCTATTATATTTGCTTGTGTTAGTCAGTATTGTGTCATCTTTGAGTGTCTTTGGTAACCCTGGTCCACCACCAAGTCGATTCACGAAGAGCGAAAATTAGATATCGTAAGCTTACTTGTTTGTTTCCTCCATGATTTCGTCAATGTATGTTAGTTGTGTCAAACATAGCCTTCAGCACCTAGCTTATAAACTTTCAACTAGCTTATCAACTTATTTTGCCAAACAAAGCCTTGCATATTTCACCATATGGTAAAGAGAGTTCGTTAGTGTTTGGTAGATATGCGAAAATATGTTTGGTAGAACAGTAGGAACGAGGATATTCATGTAGGGATAACTACATGGATCGGGGGGCCTTAGGGTGATGGTTATTTTCAGACTAAATCTTGTCATGATTGTCTCATTGGTGATTGGAAAATTCAACCAGCTAGTTACTTGAGCAAATATGTATACTAGATGGTTAGTTTCTTAGGAATTCATCTGTAAGAAACAAGTCAAATATGAAAGGGCAAAAAAGATTTTATAAACTTATACTATGGTATTGGTTCAACATGTCATATAAAGTATATTGTAGTTCCTTGCTTATACAGGAGAGTCCAAAACACCAGGATATAGTTGCATTATCCCATTTGATCTGTAACAGTTGGATAGGAGAATAGTTTTGCCCTTTTCTGTTGTTAACTGATAATAAGAGCAGGGGGATGCTGATTTAATAAAATTTGTTGCTGAAACTGGTTTTACTGACAGGTGATGTGTACAGAAAACCGCCAGGAGAGGAAAGAACTGATTGAGGCATTGCACAAGGATAGAAAAATGTCTGATCTTCCTACGATAACCCAGGTTTTTCTTCTCTCGTGACTTTATAGCTAATCTTATAAGTTAATCACTGCATTTTGCAGTGATGCACTGCAACTTCTTAAAACAGCATAACTTTTCAATGATGCAGCCCACGTTAATAATTTGGGGAGAACAGGACCTGGTATTCCCTTTGGCATTGGCTTTCAGACTGAAAGAGTAAGTTTAAGTAATTTTGGTTCACTATTGAAGTCTATATTCCAATCATCTTTCTACAGTTTAGGTATGTAAATAGAGAAGTTTTTGTGTTTTAGAGCATGCATTACATGCTGCTCCAGTATTATGTTAAAGTTTCTTCCATAATATGAAAATGTTGCAACTTTGAGACAAAAGTAAGAGTGTGTTTGGAAACACCATCAAGTTGTTTATAAGTTAGTTGACCAAAAACGAAGCTACATGTTGATGTTTGGTAAGAATAATTTTAATAAGCTACATGATGTAGCTTATGACTTAAAAGCTAGGGGCTTATGTCATTTTACACATATAAGCTAATTTTACCAAATTCTGATTTGATCAGAGCCTAGCCTATCACCTTTCATCTTTCAGCTCCTGGCTTATAAGCTTTCAACTAGCATATAAACTTCTAGCTAGCTTATAAGATTTCAAGTTTCAACTAACTTATCAGCTAGTCATGCCAAAAAGAGTCTAACTAACTAAAAGTTGTTCCTTCATTTGGGTTTTTTTTTTCGATGCAAACCTTTCATTCTACTTTGCTGACTTATGTCTTTGAGTATTTTGGCAAATAAACTAAGTGGAATAATCTTTATCCAGATGTATAAAATGAGAACCTCATTTATTTAATTATTTTTATTGCTTTGCACTTGCCTAATTGGCGTGTCTTAACTTTGGAATTTCATTCTTTTTCTGTTGTGTAGGCATCTTGGAGAGAATGCTACACTAGCGATTATTAAGAATGCGGGGCATGCGATCAATGAAGAGAAACCAAAGGAGCTGTTCAAGAATTTAAAATCTTTCCTTATTGATCCCACTACTCCGTCTAAGCAAGAAAACCACAAAAATGGTCACAAGGTGGACTAGAAAGATAAACTTAGAGAAATGGAAGAATTTTTCAGCATGATGGATATGTGTTTGTGTATATATTTGTTTGCAGCAGCAGTGTGGTATTTTTGTTATTTTTAAGGATAGGATGGAGAGAAGGCGTGGCTTTAAAAACTGGTTCTCTGTAGGGAAAAGGAATCGGCTGAAGAGTAATATTGCATCTTATGAAAATTTAAAGGATGAAGATGAGCATCAAGAAAAAAGTTTTATGGATCATGAGCTGTGTGTTTTCAAGGCAATTATTTTTAAGAATTCAGGTATTGCCTATGTATGTAATATCATGAGCTGGGGATGTCTGTTTGAGTGTTTTCCCCAAACCTTTGAAGACTTGCAATGTGTATTTTTTTTTTTTTTTTTTTGATAAATGCAATGTGTGTATTTCATATGTCCTATCCCTCCCTCAGTAGCTGTATATTGTGTATATATTATGAATTCATTGCATTGTAAATGTTGAGGTTGTTTGTGAAAAATCATATTTGCGATGTCAATAATCACTGCCTTGTTTGGTAATTAAGGGAGAAAAAGATAGGAAATAACAGGAGAAGGGAGAACAAACAAGAAAATGAAGTGTTTGAAAAGTCTTTTTTTTAGATTTTCCTTCTAAAAATCTTCCAACATATTACACGGATCTCTGTTAAATACCAACATATACTTGATATCTATCTACAATCACAAATTGAAGCTTTGTACTCCCCCCATATCACTGTTCATTTCCACGTCAGCCTTCCTAGCATGCGGGTATCACGTGCGGCTGCTTGGCTTTCTCTACATGCAGAGGGCATTCTGCGTTCCAAACCTTTTGCACTGGTATGTAAATTACTTCCCTGGCCCTCTTTTTTCTTTGCTTGAACTTCTACCTGCTGGTAGTTTGTCTTTGTTTCGAGGGGTATGTTGTAATTTAAGCTGCAATTTATTGCTTGCTGTGCAGCTTATTTGTTTTTTGTATGCATCAATTTCTATCACTAATGACCGAAATGGCCTTCCTCAATAGCCTTATCTCTCCGTCCCTAATGTTTTCATTTCCATTTTGCTGCTCTCGATGTACCTTCTCTGTGCCAGATCTTTGTCTTACTATGACAAATGCAGAGGTTCAGTTCCTGCTATTTCCGTATTGTTCCTTGTTTTCTTTTGCAATACCAATTATAAATTACTACCTTGGCCCTTATATCACTGTTGCTTTTGCTTCGACCCGATTGTAATCGGTCTGATTTTGGAAGGGTGTTTTGTAATTTAGTTTTCGTTTCTTGGCTCCTTGCGCAGCTTATTTCACTTCAGTGTGCAGAGGTTCAGACCTTCACTTCAGTGTGCAGAGGTTCATTTTATTTTCCCTCCCAAAGCTCGATTCATTTTATTTTATGTAATTGGTGGCGTGGTTGTTTCATGAATCTTTCCTTTTTTTTTACTCGCAGGAGAAACGCCAAGTGAGTTTTGAATATGGTCGCTATGGAAACCCAACCACAGTGGTTTTGGAGGAGAAGATAAGGTTTGTGATTGATTAGATTATGATCTTCTGGTGTTATTATTGTTATGTATATGATTGAATGAGCTTATAATGAGGTTTCTTATGTATATTCTTTCTTTCTGAGCCAGTGAGCTAGAGGGGGCAGAGTCAACTTTGATTATGGCTTCTGGGATGTGTGCTAGCACAGTCCTGTTGATGGCGCTGGTTCCGGCTGGTGGACATCTTGTGACCACTACTGATTGCTATAGGAAGACTAGGATATTCATTGAAACCATGCTTCCAAAGATGGGAATCACCGTATGTGTTCTGCTTATTTCCCAGTTTGATTGTATTTTGTTGTGTTGGAAAGTTCTTATGTTGCCATGCTTCTTCAGGTTACTTGAAGAGATAGCTTAAGCGTTTTGGTCCTTTGGGTCGAAGTTACATTTTGATGCTTATATATTAAAAGGTTTTAAATTTTCACTTTATTGTGCAGGCCACCATAATTGATCCTGCTGATGTTGGTGCCTTGGAAGCTGCACTGGAACAGAACAATGTGAGTGTTGAAGAGAGTAATTGGTTTCTTTATATGAAGTTTCTCTATGATTCCTTTATGATTGGTGGGTAATATTGAGTTCAGACGATATTATACATGGCTGCAGGTTTCTCTGTTCTTCCCCGTGTCTCCTACCAATCCATTCCTCTGATGTGTTGACATCAAGCTGGTTTCTGACCTATGTCACAAGTATGGGGCTTTGGTCTGCATTGATGGCACATTTGCCCCACCTATGAACTAGAAGGCCCTTGCCCTTGGAGCTGATCTTGTGGTGCACTCTGCTACAAAGTACATCGCTGGACATAATGATGTAAGCCTGCTTGCTCTTTGTAAAATCTTGTTTGATGAATAGCATTGTAATCTACATTTTGTCATAACTCATAAGTTACTTAAATTTTAGCATCAACAAACCTTTTTTTCCCCCTGTTTCAGGTCCTTGCTGGTTGCATAAGTTGTTCAGAAAAGTTGGTTTCACAAGTGCGTATTTTGCATCATGTTTTGGGTGGTACTCTTAACCCGGTGAGTCATTTGTACATTTCTCTGCCCTTGCCTTTCTGCTATATCTTTGCCACGTCTTTTCATTGGAAGGTTATATTTAATTGATTGCTGAACAAATGAGATAAGTGTACTTGTGCTGTGCTGCTGCTACTGCTGCTATGATGTTGGTGTACTTACTGCTGCTGTGATGTTTGTACATATAAGTGTAACAATAACTCTTAAAAACTGAGTTTTACTTACTTCAATTGTGTTCTTTATAGGATCAATTAAGAGAAGAACTTAAGATGGATCCCAACTTGCCAGCAGTGTTGCTGATGGGAGGTGGTGAAGGAATGAGAGCTGTCAAAAAAACTGCAAAGGCTCTGGGAGAACCACTTTTTGATAACGAAAGCTTCGGGTGGCCGTAATAAGATCTTAGTATCAACCCTTGAATCACTTGAATGGAAGCTTCGGGTGAAGGTATTTGGCTTCAATACATAAACCTCTGATATCTGAATGGAGTCAAGTTGAGATAGATGAGCATAATAGAATGGCAGCCACTGAAACTTTGTTTCTATATATGTGCAGGTTAGAGGATTTGAGACTATTATGGCAAAATGGATGGGAGCCTGTGACTGCATTATTACAAAAGTACGTTAATTAATCCAACTTGCTCCTTATGTGTTACTTCATTTGTCAGCTACCATAGGCTCATTTGTTCTATGTAAATTTCAGGTTGGGCCAGGTGCAATTGAGAAAGCATTGATCAGAGGGCTTCTCATAATCCTCAATGACTGTATTAATTTTGCATACATGCTGACCTCATCATTTACTGCCCTAATCTAATCCTTTAATTAATTCTGCATCTCTCACATTAGCCCTTTGTTCCATTAGGGTTGACATGTACAGTTAGTTGTTAAGTTATTCTTTATCCCATAGGCTTGGTTCTACTATAATAGGCTTCAAATTGTGGTAAACAAGTTCTGGTTTTTGAAGGCATGGTCTTTAGATTTGTTCAGGATGCTTGTGAGGGAGGAGATGTATTGTCTCTATCTTTAAGCTAAGGTTGTTTAACTTGCTGCTGTACATTTCAGTCTAATGGTTTTTTCTTCAATTTCTTTCTATGGAATTGCTCTTGCTTGCCTTTGAATAGCTCATCCTTTCTTCTCTTTGAGATTTAATAATGCTTTTATTTAATTAAAGGCTATATGTTTTCTGAAAATAGCTATGAAAGTTGGTGGGTTAAATATTCTAGGGACAACAAATAATGAAAGCCCCACTAATGACAACAAATAATATTCCAGGGACAACAAATAATGAAAGCCCCACTAAAGTTTCATCTGAGAAAGCTTGGAATTTTTGCTGATAATTTAGTATCATTCAAATACCATGGACCCAAATTGGATAGAGTTTAAGAGTGTCCCAAACCTTGTGGAAGCAGCATTTGGAGGATCCTATGTAGAATTCATTAGAGAAAGCTTTCTGTCACAAATAAAAGTGCTTAAATTGGATATCACACAAAATGTATCTGAAATGAAGGTAGCTTTCTGCTATTCTTATTATCAAGAGTGATATCTTTCTTACTGTCTTAATTTTCAGATTGATTGGCTAACTCAACTTCCTGAGTTAAAAAATCTCAAGCATTTGGAGTTGGTTGCATGTGTTGATGATGATGACATCACACTTAATGCTTGTGTTTTACTATTAAAGGCAACTCCATCACTATGGAGGTTCACACTCAAGGTGTGTATATCTTTGTATCTCTGCCTTGGCTTCTGTATGAGTACCTATGAATATCAGAATATGTTTTTTTTTTTTTTTTTTTTTTGTTGAATCAAGAATAAGGACTTTGATTGTGTTAGATGCTGCAGCTTTCAGAAGCTAACAGACCATTGGCTTTATATAATTAAAATCTCATACTTTCTTTCTGCTTTATCTTTTTTGATTTAGAAGAAAGGGATATGATCATGTTGAAAAGAGAAAGACATAAACTTTGTAAAAGGACCATCATGTATGGATATAGGGTCTACTGATTTTTCTTTTCTTGTTTCAAATGCTAAACATCAACCCCATTTTTAGAACTGAACGCAAATTTACAAAGGAATGACATTACAGTCTTGAGGAGTTGGAATTAGTTGGATTTTGTGGAGCAGCAAGTGAAGTTGAAATAGTTATGCACGTGCTTGAGAATGCATTTGAACTCCAAAAGATAACTATTGATACAAGCTTGCCTACTAAACCCAAAGTAAGACCACTAGGGGAGCACCCAAATACTTGTGATCATGAGCAAAACAGAAAACGTGCTTGGGACTGCAAGAGAAAATACCATCTTGGATTGAATTTGTTTGTCTTTGACTTTGATATTGGAAGCACATCATCATAATATTTGCAAACACAATATTAATTTTAATTAAGCATAAATTTTCAGCTCTATGTTTATATTTATGTAGTTCACAGAATTCTACGTTTTAGAGATTGACTCTTCTGCTCTTTTTTGTACATTATTGGGGTTCTTGATGATGCATTGATATAGTAGAAATTACAGGAGCAGCTGTTAGATTGAAGGCACTTTATTTCTTCTCCATATTTATGCATTGATATAGTAGTATTTATTGATGGGAACTCTTGCACCATATACTCATCAAAATTTGGATAACTCTTATACCAAAATTTTGGATAAAATTTTGGTTTCTCTTTCATTCTAATGGTTGTTGATTCAATGAGTAATTTAGCAACTTAGTTCATGGAAATCCTTTTTAATAACAGTTTTCATGTTGGCATAGTCATTGAATTGCTGTTTGGAAACTCTGCTGTGCATTCATTGCTGTTGTGCCTCAGATTTTGGTCTAATGAAGATGAAGAAAAATAAGGGTGATAGATATAGTGCTGCACAGAGTTCTCTCATATGGTAGATCAAAAGTTTTGTATTGATTTTAAATGTACTCAGGATGATAATGCTCACCCCACCATTTTATTTTCTTTTTATCTTATTGCAGGAATTTATGGAGGAAATTGGCCTGCCTTTTGTAGAAACAAGCTAAGTACATAAGTTCCTGAACATGTGGAACAAGCATTTGTGGCCATGGTTGCTTCCATCAAAAATGGATATTATTCCTGTTAGTTTTTGTAATGCAGATTTTAAAAAATTTCCACATGTTTGATATTACTAGATTTTGTTTTAGTGAGAATGTTGGTTTGTGAAATTGGCGGCATAAAAGTTGTCATGAAGTTTTGAATAAACAAAGACCCAAATTTGTCATAGATGAAATGCCAAGGATCTAAATTGCTAATAGAACTCCCTAGCATGTTATTCATGGTAACTGTATCCAGGATGTAGAATGGCAAGTCAACCAGCTGCATGCCAATTTTGTTTCAAGTATAATCTTTTGCTTTTTTATGAATTGTTTTTCTTTTTCACATATTCACATCAATTTTTTGTTACTGAGGGAGGACGGTAGAGATTGAACTGTGGAATGAAGGCATTGTCATAGTTGGATATTTTGGAAGCAGGCCACTTTTGCTTTTTCTCATGGATTAGCATTTTTTTTTTCCTATTTTGTATATATGTTTGTGGGTTCGTTTTTTTTTTTTTAATGTTTGTATTATAATGATATATATGTTATTTGCTTAGTTTTTTTTCTTTTAGAAATAGTATATGAAGTATGAACCCTAAGGAAAAAAAAAGGAGATTTTTTTTATTGTATTTTAAATCAGGAGAAAAGCAGAAAACTAATTTCAAATTATTTCTTAGGAACTTAATTACTTCTTCCATTTCTTATTATGTCAGATAAATTTTGTATTCCTAATTATCTACGTTATCTTATTTAAAAGGTGGAGAGTGTAAAAAATATTATTTTTCACGTTTATTCCTATTTAATAAACTATTTATTTGCTTAAGTTAAAAAAAATAATTAACACATATATATAAAAAAAAAGGCATGTTAAAAAAAACATACTTAATTTATTGAAAATTAAAACAATCATTGTATTTCGTAAATGATATATTTTTAAAAAAAAATATAGGATAAATAAATAAAAACTTATCTTTCGAGAAATATTATTATTATTTAAATTTTCAATACATTAATTTTATTTTTTTCCACTGTACCATTTCTTTCTTTAATCATTAATTTTTTGTCTATTACTTATGCAAACCAGGACTTATTGAACAAGAGCAAACATAGAAGAATAAATACTTTTTTTTAAAAAAAAAAAAGTCAATTAATAAGAAACAGAAGGACTACAATTTTACATTTTGATTTCAGAACGTCAGTATGAAACTACGGTGTTACTTTAATTATATATGGGGGTTGGCTTTTTAATTCTTTGCCCTACACTTAATTTCAAGCATGTCTTAATAATCTTTTGGAACATTTATATATTATCACAATTTGAAGCTTTGTACTTCCCCCTCTTTTACTGTTCATTTCCACGTCAGGCCTCCTAACCAATGTCAATTAATGCTCACCTTATGTGCATGCTCTGGCTGGTGGGTTCCAAGTCTTTGTCCTATCTATGACAAATGCAGAGTTGCATTATTTGCCTCCGTAGTTTTCTTTCTTTTTTTTTTAATTTTTTTTTTTTTGCAGTTCCAATTGTAAACTACTGCCTTGGCCTATTGTCCAAGTCTCTCGCCTTATCTACAATCAATTTCTATAAATATATGGTTCCCGGTTTGGCATATTGTCCAAGCCTCTCGCCTTATCTACAATAAATTTATTTTCGATCACCCTAAACTCTCTTTAGGTTAGTTTGGAAATCCTTTTTCCTTGCATCTGTTGGCAATGGGTATTAAGTTTGATCTGCTGGGCTGTGTCAAGCTACAGAGGGAGTCATATCGTTTCCGTGTGAGGGCTGTTCGAAGGTGGTTTGTGCCTGGTTTTGTCAATCCCGAAGAGCCAATATCCATGGTAGATATGATGCACAAAACAATTTGTGAAAATTTTCCGTGTGAGGGCTGTTCGAAGGTGGTTTGTGCCTGGTTTTGTCAATCCCAAAGAGCCAATATCCATGGTAGATATGATGCACAAAGTAATTTGTGAAAATTAAAAAAAAATTGACACTTGGTTTGGGTTTGATATTCTTATATTTGGTTGTCCTACCATGTAGCTTTTGTCATACTAACAACATAACGTATATATTTCATACAATGAGTGTATATCATTTTCTTGACATACGTCTCTATTGAAACGTACCGGTAAGTTTAATACTCTTCAATAATAATGTAGGACACGTTTTATAAAAAAATAAGAAGAAGTGAGACAGATGTTTGTTGCGAAGTAATAAATAATTTATGTGAGTATGGTTTTAAAAATGAGAGTAAGTGTATGTAAGTGTGAGGAAAAGGAAAGATGAACAAATTGAAAAGAAATTTAGAGAGAAAAGGAAGGAGAAAAAATGATTTTTGTTTTTAAATGAAGATATTTTGGGTATACTTAAAAAAAAAAGATAAAAATTCAAATGGGGATTAGAAAATTAAATCTCATCCAAAATTCAATTTATTTTAGAAAGGTTATTTCGTATACAAAAGAATTTAGGTCAATAAAAAAGAGAAAAGAATTTAGGCGATAGGCCGATAGGGTTTTGTAATGACATGTGATCAATTTTAGGATTCGATTTGCAAGTCTTTTTAGTTTAATTGTATTTGTTCTTTAGGAAATATGGCTAATGCTTATTTACTTTTCCAATGTTTTAGTTCATATAAAAAAATTATTTTTTATGTCGCTATATTAAGATATTGACTCATATTTATCATGAAAGGTTACCCATATGCTTTTATTTAAGGATGGTGTGATGAGTATGAATTAATTAGTATTGGAAATTGTCCAAAAAAATATAGTAGACATGTTTATTTATATAAAACATAAAATTCAAGAAATTTTTATATCCTTATCACAATTAAATACTTCTTTCATTTAAAAAAAATGAATTTTGTTGTAGTTGATTTCGATGTCTTTATTTTAATTATTTATGCGGTGTCTATTATCAATTTATTAACAACTAATTTATTAAACAAACAAATTCGATTTTCTTCCCGCGCATTGTGCGGGTGCTATACTAGTATTGATACAAGCATACCCAAAAATGTAGAATATTAAAATATATTACCTAAACTTTATCTAAAATATACTTTGCTTCAAGTAATTGAATTTCACTTACACACATATCCCCAAAAGAGTGCAATACATTTATTCCATTTCTTAAAATTCACTTATGTAACACAACTTTTGCAGTAAGATGAATTAATAGGTTCTAATAATCAATCCAGCATGATGAACCCCTGATCACACTAAGCTCGCAACAATATTAGCCAAAATGGTACTCCATGCACGCATAGCTGCAAATTCATTCACAGAGCAAATGGTTAATGAAACAGTTATAAGTGTTTAACTATATTTTCCTGTGTGCAAATATGCATTGAGAAGATTGTTACTATAAAGCATTGCACTTTAGCATCTAATTCCCTTTTATATACGAGGAAATCATGAATGTAGATAAAGAAGAGTAAAGAATCACTCCTGCCATGATAATGGGTTGGGGATACCTCGGAAAAATTGTAAATGAGAAAATGTTAAGTGCAAAAAGGATAATCACCTTATCCTACAGTGATACCACAACTTTTTATAGAAGGTTTTTTTAGTACCGGTTTTAAAGGCTGAGGATAAGAAAGTGAAAACAGGAATGAAGTTTTTTTTTTTAAAAAAAAAAAAATCTAAGATAAATTGAATGTTTTTAATTTAACTGAAATTACGAAATAAAATTTAACTTAAGAATCTAAACCCATCATTCGCCTTGCATTCAATATTTTTTTGGTGTATAAGGCAAGGCAAAAAGCTGCTAACGAGAAACCAAGGTAAAATGCCCATAAGAAGAACACGAAAACAAAATATACTCCGACCTGCCGGATTCGAACCAGCGACCTAAGGATACCAGCCCGGAATGCCCCACTACAGTCCTCCGCTCTACCAACTGAGCTAAGGTCGGTTGTAAATGGTCATCACATCATTAATTAGTAAAGAAACAAAGTTTATAAAGACAAAAACTCACTTACGCACACATATATAATTATTATTATATATCTGCCTAGATAGTTCATTGTCCGTTCATAATCATTATTCTAAATTTAAAAAAAAAAATAAAAAAATTCATGTTTAAACGACAACATAACTAACTTAAACTTTTGAAAGGAAAAAAAAAATAACATGTTTGAAAAAGGTTTATTGAAATAGCTTAGGTGTGCTTGGATACATATCTTAACTAAACGCTTATTCAACAATTTTCTTTTAAATAAGAAAAAAATAACTTCAACATAAGCATCCACAATCTCTTTTAAACGATTCATTCATCAAATTTAAAGGGGAAGATCACATCCCCCAAAATTTGATATTTTATTTGATCCAAAAATGTATTCAACTAAAAATAATGTTTTCATTGGATAAATGGGTGTATATAACAAAAATTCGGCTTTGTCTAAGAGCTTCACATATGGAAATATAGAGTATACTTAAAAATCCCCCACCCAAAAATAAATTAAATAAGCGAATAAGTTCCAATGAAAAAAAGATCTCTAATTTCTTTTGCACTTCATCCCCTAATGTAAAGAAAGACACAGTTGCTATTTGTATTAAGAGCATGTTTAGACACATGTTGCATTCCCCTGAAATTGATTCTCCCCTGAAATTGATGGGAGAAATTGATTCTAGAAAGCAGCATCTACTCACAATTGCTTCACATCCAATGTGATTTTGAGGCGATTTTGAGGCCTAACGTAATTTTCTACCGCAAAACTAAACATGTACTAGGTTGATTAATCCATAAAAAAGAATGGTGAAACCCTACATATCTGTTATAAAAAAGAGTTTCCCGTGAAGTAGAGACCAAAATCTTTAATCAATCACTAGATTATGTAATGACTAGACTAAATATATATATATATATATATATATATATATATACACACACACACACACACCTAGGCATTCTTGCTTCTATGGTGCAATAGCTCCATAAAAATCTAAGACATTAATGGATATAACAAGCACAAGGAGCATTATTGGAAAAGAATATCACAATCTGCATTAATCTGATATCACTCTACATTCCCCCTCAAGGGAAAAACAGGGCAAGTTCCAAAACAAATTGATAAATTGACTACTACTAAAATCTCTGCAGCAATTTGTTGATTATAATGTTTGCCGTCACAAATGATAATTCCTCCTTTGTTTTTCTCTTTTAAGAAAGAAAAATCTCCTACAAGAAAATATAAGCAAGAAAGCTTGCTAAGTTGGCTGCAGCAATGGAAACATAGCTATAGTCCTGCTCTGTTAATCTATTCTCCAACAGTCAAACCGAATCCAAACTTGTAGTCCTTTTTCCTGTGATCAAGCTGCAATAAATAGATGTATGAAAACCATGTCAAGGCTAAACGTAAAAGCTTCCAACTTATTTAAACAATCTCCACCTCAAACTAAGAGCCTGATTGCTTGAGCTTATTTCTCAACAAAACCACTTTTTTTAAAAGAAAATCACTTGTAAGATATTGATGTGTTTTCGGGCAAGATTTCTTCAACATTCAGGATCTCAAAATAATCAGATTTCTAATTATAATCAGAGGTGATCTCAATGTAGCTTCTGATTAAGATGAATAGCTTTTCACGTAAAAAATGATTTTCTTTCATTAAAAAACCAAACCCAAATAGCTTCTGCTTTTCACCGAAATCTATAAAAAGTAAATCACTTTTTTACACAATCTAAAAATCTCTGTTCAAGCCAGGCCCTGGATTTTTTTCACAGACAAAAAGGCAGGAAAATGAAAGCAAAGTGGTCAGACCTCTGCAGAAAGAATGAAATTCAGACCCATATTTAACCGCTCCTCCAAAAATGCAGACACGCAGCCATTTGAATCTATCTTGCCCCTCAGGCGGCACTATAAGAACCATAACAAGATGTGAAAAGTATGTAAGATAATTTCAAAACTGTCACCCGAATAAAAGTTCAAAAGCGGACCATTAAAATGGCATTCTCACAAATCTAAAATCAACCCTAGTCATCCACATAGTAATCCAAAATCAAAACTCTAGCTATTTCTCAATTTTTCACCCATTGCAACAAACTCCCAAAAATGCACGTCCATCTTACCAAATAAAGGGTGTCAGCTATATAATACATATTTAGGGCTTATTTATTTAAGTTTTTTCACAATAAAAAAAAATTAAAAAAAAAAAACTCAAATTTGAGATTTTCAATGCTGGCTGGCCATACACAAAACCAGAAACTGCAAAAAAGCTGAAAATCAGCTGTTCTGAGAAGCCATATTCTTTAAGCTCTTTAAAAAACACTTTTGAAGAATCAGATTATTTAAGACTAAACAAGCCGTGGGCCTTTAAGATGTTAAAGTTAAGGAAAGTCAAGAAAAAAGAGAAAACTTATTATATGGAAGTTGCACATTCAGTGCACTGCCTACTGGCCATGTTTCCCTGTGGCATTTTCGGCCACCAATTCATTGGAAAATTAAGTGCACATACATGCCAACACACATAAATGTAATATTTAGGAAATTCTAGAGTTTTGAGGTCAATATGGTGTTATTATGTCTGTAGTCATATTGAGAACAACAGCAAGGGATGAGGGAATCTTGAAATTATGAAATGTATGTACGCATGATGCACAGATTGATAAATTGTAAATTTTCACTCCACTCTCCATTTCTGCTTGTTTAGTTTCGATGCACGCATAAAGATAAACGAGAAAGCTCTATCAAAACCAATATACTAAAACATAATGTCAACTGGTCCACATACTCACACTCATGTTGTATTAGCGACTGAACTCGTGAAAGAAAAACGCTACCTGTCTAAGGATGTAATCATAACCAAAGCTAGCCGTGACATCTCTAGACAAATAGTTACACATCACCTCAGATGCCAGAGAAACCTGAAAAATAATTTTTTTTAGAAATAAAAAGTTGATTGAAAATTACATAAATCTAAAATGTCATGATAGACTCACCTTCTCAGATACCTTCTGGACATAGCTTAGAAGAACCATTCCAGTGCTAGCAACTTGCCCTGTAGCAACCTGCATGCATATGAACAATTTGAAATGTTTGTGTATCATTTCTACTATGAACTAGTTCAACGAATGTTCAATTCAAATGAGGAAGAGAGATGAGACAATCGAGACTTAAAGATTAAAAGAAAACTAATTAAGATAAAATGAAGTAAAACCTATTTGGAGTCCGTATATTTCCTTTGATAGTATTAGTGTATATATTATATAAGAATAGTGTAGGCTTTATGTATAGAATTAGAGTCTGTCAGCTTAGCTGACAGCTGACAGCTGGCACTTAAGTTAAGTTGCCTAGTTTCCCTTCCTGCCAACACTTCTATAAATAGAGGTGTTGTGCTCATTTGTAATCACCTTATTCTAATAATAACAGAATTAGTTTTCAGAACTTCTCTCTCTTCTCTCTCTTTCTTCATCTATATTCAGTTTCTAACAGATAGAGACTGTTCGTTTAATGTATCTTAGTAAATGTTAATATCTAAGAATACAGAGTGGGAATAAAAAAAGGATTTGGCTCTCTCTAAGGTGAACCCTCCTTTTAAAGGGAAAAGTAAAAAATATTCTCGACCATTGATGAAGAAAATCAAAGGCTTACATCATGATATAATAAATGCATGCTCCTAAGAAATCAAGGAATTCATCATCAATGGTTGAAAACTTGAAATCCCTCACTTTTCCCTCTAAAGTGAGCCACATTCCCTTTTAGAGGAGCCAAATCTGGAATACACACACACACACACACACACACATAACGGGACTAGAGAATCAAGAAACATTAGTCCATTATCTATAGAAGTCACAAGGTTCAAAGTCTCATTACATACAGTCTACCCATAGCACCCCTATTGCCCTCAAAGAACAAAATAGCCATAGAAAAAATACATGAGACTTGCACTGAAATGTTATTACCTATTAGACTTGACTACGTCAAGATTTATGAAAATGCACCAAAGGGGTATAGGAGGGCAACATAATGAAAATTATAGTACATTGAAAGTTGAAATGAATTTCAAAAACAACAATGGCAAAGCTAAATTCATGAAACGAATACTAAATTCACACGGCAAAGCTCCTCATATTTTTGTTTGCTTGAAAGATTATAAAAATCATCATAAATGAAATAGGGAAATGGAATCATTTAAAATAGAACAACTTGAAAAGAAGCGTAGCATAAGCAATGGTTGACAACTGGGATTCCAGATTAGAGTTGGTTTTTCTCCATGAATATTACAAAAATTAAAATCTCAAAATTGGCCGATGAAGCAGCAGAACAGTAGCAGGCAGAACTGTCCCATGACTATCAGAACAAAAATATAAATTCATAAATAAACTGATAAGAAGCACTAAAAATAATGAATATATAGAGGGAGGAGGAAAGCAGCCGAAAATGCAAGTATAGGCAGCTCTAGAGGCATCATACCCATTTATCAGTGTTGTAGCGACCAGCATAACCAATGCCGGACTTCCGATGCTGACCAGCCCAAAATACCTCTCCACCCAGTGATAAATGGCGAGTGACACTCTGGAAAAAAAAAAAAAAGGCAATAATTTCAGATATACTTCCATGTGTTGACACACATGACACGTCCAATAATAGTTTCACACCATGCAGCAGGTTGGATAAAGAGGGGTGTTTAAGTTTAATAGAAATCAACAAAGTCATGCTCTGAGTAGACCTAAAATAGAGAAATGCAGATTTGCGATAGCAACATTGAACAACTTTGCATCAATCCAAGGCAACATGATAAAAAACCATAATTAATTGTCTAAATAGATACAAAGCATCTCCAAGAACATGATAACTATTGAGTGAAATTTTTTTCAAAGGAAGCAAATACTGTGCATGAGAACCAGATGGAGTTAGATATCTATATCAGACAAACAATGGTCATGAAATGCCAATGAACAAAAGTCTATAGATTTGCATATATAAATTCAAATGAATGAAACCACTTCATACAAAGGAGCAACCAAAAATTTAGCCGTTTTACTATGAAACTAACAGATTATTACCCACCACAGGATCCCCAAAACTAACCAAAACAACTAAATCAGCATAACAAATGATTATTTATTTTACATGCAACAATAACAGTTAAATTTCCCATCAAAGTTGTGCCTTTATGACTTAGAATGAAAACAAGAAAGCACTCCCAACCAACCTACTACCCAGAAAGAAAAAAGAAAATAAACAACCATCAAATTGCCTATCTAGAAAGGCTCAAATATTTCCACTTCTTGACAAAGTGCTTTGTTCGTACTTGAATCTTACATTTCAACATTAGAAATAGCCATCTTTACATAACAGTACAGCTACATTTTACATACTGCATAATTATTATCAATTTATCATCCTTCCTTATTTATAGATGTGAAAACTCTTAAACATAGTTATGGATCATTATTATGACAGACTCAACACTAGAGGAGATTGCCAACAGCATAATGCCAACTAATTCAAGCTAAACCATGCATTTGTAGATTGCAATACCGG
This sequence comes from Crotalaria pallida, assembly GCA_037953625.1. Classification (NCBI taxonomy): domain Eukaryota; kingdom Viridiplantae; phylum Streptophyta; class Magnoliopsida; order Fabales; family Fabaceae; genus Crotalaria; species Crotalaria pallida. The sequence goes on from CM075655.1 coordinate 99,703,471, forward strand.
CATTTTGACATTCTTCAATTTCCTAATACCAATCCATTCATGGTACAAACATGTAAAATGACTTGAATAGAGTTCTTTGTCATTCCTTCTGAAAATGATGTGGAAACAGAAATTCCTTTCTGAAACATTACGACATTGCAAATTTGTCTAACAAAAGAAAAATTAGTTTGTTATTGTCTTTAAAGTCTCGAGTTCATATCTAGTTTTCTCTTTCCGAATTTCTATAACTTACGTTCTGCTTGCTGCGCACATGCATGCGTCGCTCAGTTACTAAACTTAAAGCAAAAGAGGGAAAAATGTTACATGAATCAGAGAATGAAGTTAATGCTTTAATACAAGAATTGAAAGAATACAGAATAATTTATCAGCATTTTACAGCATAAGACTACAATGTACAAAAGATCATTCAGATGATAAACTGGGTGGAAAATGAAAGTAGCATATGCTAAGAAAAACCTCATCTATGGTGCAGAATACATGGAAACTAGCTTCTCTCTTTTCTTTTATTTTCATTAATTTTAGAACTAGACGAGAGAAAATAGGCATCATTAGGAGGTATAAACTGAAATTAGCAAGCAACTTGAAATTTAATCATCTGAGTTGGTTTGTTAATTAAATATGGACTTGAAAAAAAAAAGGAAAGTACTACAAACTGCATGAAGTTTCTCTACCTGAATATAACTCGCTCCGAGTAAGGCTCCATTCCCAAGTTGAAACTGGGACCTATAATCCTTACCCTGAAAAAAATACAATACGTTATTGTCAGAAAAGGACTTAAAAGACAATTTGTATGGAGATAGGATGTGAAACATCGATTAAGAAACTCCAGCACAACAAATGTAAAAAAAAGAGTCAAGATTTAACGGATAGAATATAATTGTACAATAGAAGGGGGGAAAGCATCATATGATTGAATCTCGAAATAAGAAACCAGTTGACCTTGTAATCGAAGTTGACCATCCCATGAGACATATGTGGCTCACTCGTAAGCTGTACAAGCAGATAAAAACATAAAACGTTATGGAGAGTTAAAGCGACAAGGAAAGCAAACGGCAAACAAGCATATGAGAATATGGCAAGAAGTAAGGAGATATCATAAACCAAATACTAAATAGACCGGTCAATCCATGCCACGAAAAATCTCCTTTTTTGGCACTAATAACTTGAAACTGGTAAGTCAGCATCTCACACTTGAAACTAGACATGACAAAATAATATTGAGCAGTTGTACTTGTAATAGAGTCTAAAAGACACATCAACTAATCATGGAAGTAGCAGAATACCAAGGGTAAGAAACGGCATTAAATTAAAGCATACTTGAGCATTGGCTTTCAAAGTGAGATTGTCAGACAAATCACACTTCACTCTGGCATTTAGCCTCCCATCGGTCGTGATTCTCCCCCAGAGCAACAACTGTAGAACAGCAACATCGTTAGCAATGCAGTTTTGAAAAAAAGACAAAAAATAAACAAACCAAGAGCTTATTATTATTGCAATCAAAATCAATTTACCCTAGGATGATCAATGAAGGTTGCTCCAAACTCATAGTTAGCAGTTGGAATTTTAATCGTCTCCGCAGACTGAGAAGGAATCTCAGTAGGTCCCATCATCACGCTGATCAGATCATTAAAAATGAATCAAATAATAACAACTTGCATATATTTTTTTTTGTACACCAAGTATGACTTCCAACCATCGTCGGGGATTAACCCCTCTCGATAAATCAGCAAAGATGGTTTTCCGTCTAACAACACATGCACGCGACAGGGATCAAATCCGTTTTCAGCATACTTCAAAACTTGCATAATTTAACTCCACCCCCCAAATAAAAAAAGAAGGATACCTATGATTGAGAGAGAACTTCTGATTGAGTATCTTGGTGAAATCAAATCGCATGCCCTCAAAAACATCTGGCTTTAAGGACACTGCCCAGAAACCAAAAAAATAAAAATAAAAAATCAAATTCAGTTATCATGCACGAAATAAAATAAAAAAAAAAAATCCTATCTTTACAAATATGCAATTGTAATAATCAAACCCCAGAAAATAAAAATCCAAACTTTACATTATTCCTACATCAAGCTTAAAAATGAAATGAAGAAATTTAAAAAAAAAAAGAATCCATGGACAAAAATGTGAAGAAAAAACAAAAGGGTGGGAATAGAAGACAAACTCATAGCTTCACGGTGGAGCTCTTCGAAGGGAATGGGACAAGGAAGGTTGAAGTAATCGACTTTCTCTTCGACCTTCTTGTCCTCAGCGGTGGGAATTGGAGGAACCATGGTTGCCATTGTTAGCAGAGAAGAATGAGTGTTGGGTTTTGGAATCAGAGAGAAAGGGAAAATGAAGGGATTGAAATTCTAAAACCCCACAACCTTCGACGGCTGCTAAAACCCTAGGAGCTAGCTACCTTCACTCTTTCGTCACTCTCTCTATGCATTTTACCTTACACAAATTGTGTTGGGTGCCTAAAACTTTAACCCGACCCATTTTTAGTTTGGTTTCAAACTACCTTTTCATCAATGGGCACGGGTATGGATAAGGATACACAATTTTAACTTTTTTTTTTTTTTTTTGATATTTACACAATTTTAACTTTAGTCAAATGGTAGTAATATATATGAAAATGCTAACAAGTGCCCCTGATGCTTTGTTTGACTGTACGAAAGAAAATGAGAAGGGAAAAATAGGGAAGAGAGAAATAGAGAAGAAAGATTATGGTGAAAAAATGAGTAGATTTTGTGGTTGTTTGGTATGAGAGAAAATGTGAAGAAATATGAGAGAAAGAAAAATTGAGTTTTCTTTCCTTTTGTTTGGTTGAAGAGAAAAGTGAGAAGGAAGAAAATAATAAATTGTGAAAAGACAATTATACCATTATTTAATATAAAAAAATAAATATATTTGTCAAAAGATAAGGGCATTTTTGTATATTAATTAAAAGTAGTGTCATTGGTAAGTGTGCTACCAATTTCTCTCCATTCTCTTGTCTATGGAGGAGTAAAAAAAAAATTGAGTGGGTCCCACCATTTTTTTCTCTTCTCTCCATTTTCTCTCTTCAACCAAACAAGGTAAAACCTTGTTTTCTTCCCATTTTCTCTTTTCTCAAACTCTTCTCCCTCAAAATAACTCCAACCAAACAGACCCTAAAGATATTAGTTAAGCATCCAAATGTAATTAAATGCTATTGGAAAATGTGTTTTTTTTTTGAACGAAAATGTGTTTTTTTAGATTTCAAAGAAATGAAATATGGTAATCTTAACAAGTGCCCTAAGTACACGTTAGCAAGACCCTTTAAGATATTACATCTTTGTTGAGGAATTAATCTTTGCCTATCAATATACCTTTCATGAAAAATAATAATATGACATATTTATACTTTAATAAAAAAGACTTTACATATCTAGATAATGTTTTGCTAACTATTGCTCAACCACTCAAAAATAAAAAAAATTGGACTTAAAATAGAAAGTTTGTGTTAGTCGATTATGTATTAAAAAGTCATTTTTATTCCTTAATCATTACTATAATGATTAGTAAAATCGATTTAACAACATATTTTATTTACACTTAGTTTATAATCATATTCAAAAGCAGTAACCATCAATTTAACTACATGATTCAGCTGTTATATTTTTAGCTGAATACTTTATTTATTTTATATTTATGAAAACAAAACAAAAGCAATATTGAAAATGTTAATTTAGTTTTATAAATAATAAAAGGGTGGCCAAGTGCAATCCATCTACCCAATGACAAAGAGCAATCTAGTGCGCAAGGCTCCCACGTAGTGCTGTCCGTAAAAGGTGGATGTACACGGCCTTACCATCGTAAGCGAAAAGATTGTTTTCAGAATTCGAATTCGTGAGCTCTTGACTACCAAGCAGCAACCTTATTGTTGTGTCAAGACTCACCTTCATGATGTCGAACAAAAAATATATCTAAGACCGAGTTTGTGTTTAAATTTTGGTTCATACACCACATGTAAAATCAAGAGCTTCCCAATTTTATCAAAGGTTAGTTAAATCCATTTTCTAGTGGGTTAACCCGTTTCATGATCGATAACTATAAATTTATAAAAGTTTAAGAATTATCTCAATAATTTAATGTCGATAAGTTAAGTTAATACTAATTTCTACTCGATTTTATTATGTCATACATAAGAAATATATTACATATGGTAATTATATCATTAAAATTAATTATTTATCACATATAAACTAAGTTGGACAAAAGTGTGAGAGTAATAAAGATATATCTTTTCATATTATTTTTTTATTTGAAAAGGTCACCACGTAAAAGGGAGAGTTAAATATAAAGAAATTTTCTTATACCACCAATGATCATTTGAAAAAAAAAATTAAAGAAATCATTACCATTTTTTATTTATCATTTCTCGATATGACCTAATCATCTTACAAACTATGTGAAAAGGCCAAAAGTAATTGATAAATGATTGTATTTTTAAGTATATCATTAGTTCAATCTTTATTGTATGTATAGAGAAGACTTTGTTAACCGATGCAAAATCCGCTAATATCAACTTGGGGATTACATTTGTGTGTGATATATATATATAAAGCGAAACCATTCATTTTCATATTAAAAAGATCAATTGGCCTTTTAAAAATACAATGGTTGCTAAGTTAATGCTTTGACGAAAAATGATCACAAAATAAGTCCCAAAAGTTTTAAATGACCATCACACTAGTCCTTATATAGATTTATTTGGTGATCATGTTAGTCTTCCGTGGAGATTTTGGTTTCTTTTTTGGGGAAAATTGTTGTTACTGAAAATGTCCTATTTTAAATTGAGTTCAAATATATTGTTTTGGAAAAGAACGTGGTTCCTCAACCTCAATGTTGATTTGAGTTAAGCTGGGAAGTTTCCTCTGCAGCTTATGGGTCTTCACTCTTCCACTGCTTCTTGGGGTGCCATTTCCCTGGGCTTTCTTTCTAAACTTGAAGTTTCTGAAACAAAGTGCCCGTTTGAGCCATGGGGAGGATTTTCACTTTCAAAGTTATCTTCTATTCTTCTATGTTAGAAATTGGGACACATAAGAACTAGACGTAATGAAAGAATAGGAACCAAGTGAGCGCTAGCAATTGTGGTTGCCGTTGAGAAGGGATGAAGGACAAAAGTGAACATAAAGTTCATCTCACCAAATCTTTTTTTTTGGGGTACGTATCTCATCAAAACTTCAATTGGTGATAATAGTGCAAATCACAATAATCATAAGGTATTCAAACCAGTGGTGTTACTGTTACAAAACAATGAAACATTATAACTAACATTGCAGATTTTTAAAAGGGTGCAACCAAAGCCAACAATATAAGTAGTTTACTCCAACTTGGCTTGGAAGGATAAATTCGGATGGATCTGTTCTTTTGGGGGCTACTGCTAATTCTTGGAGAAGTTTAGGAAGTAACCAACCAGGGCGGAGTCAGTAATTTGATTTGAGGGAAATCAAATCAGACATGTATGAAATGAAGAAAATTTAACTTAAGAATGTCAGAACAAGCCGAGTATAGAGGGAGGCAATGGCAGAACAAGCCGGATATGATGAAAACATGACAAAGATATGAAGACCATGGCTTGCCCCAGTCACCCTTTTCCTCCGCCTAGCCAACAATCTTGGTTCATTCTTGACAAGGTTCAGAGCCTTGGCCTTTGAGGAGCTTTGCAAGGAAATTGGATTCTCAGTTTATGAAGGAGCATGGTTATCAACCTGTGGTCTGTGCTTCTTGAATTACACTCCAGTCTCCTCAACATGTACAGAGAAACGCTATTTAACACCAGCTACTAATTTCTAACAAGAATTTGTATGTGTCCATGACATTAATTGAGTAAGAAAAAACAGATTTGACCTCACAAAATATAAACACATCATTGCCAAAACTTGTATTCTTTCTAACCCTAAAAAGTAGAAATACCCGACTCCAATTCATCAATTTCTAGTATCTACCTTAATATTAATCCACACAGTTGGTTAAATCCATTCAACGCATAACATCTCAACACCAACACAACCCCGAGTGAATGAATGATTGGCAACAAAGAAGCATTGTATATAAATTCACTTCCATTACTCCCTAACAAGTAACAATATCCGTTTGATCTCTAGCTCAAGAGTGAGAAGAACCCAAACAAACATAACTTTCAAATCAACCTATACCATCACTGAACCACCTCCTGCCACATTTCTAAAAGCTTCAGCAAATTGCTTAATACCATAAGTACGCAACAGAAGCTAATTCCAAAAGAAAAAATATAGTAAAGCATCACTTTGGTTCTGCACATCGGCAACATTGGTCAATTTAGACCTTGACATTGTCCTCAAGAAGCAGCTCAAGTGGTAGAACTGGGAGACATGTAAGTGTCAGGACTGAGTTCAAATTATGGTAGTTGCACTATATTTGCCTATCAAACAAATTTAGATTTCAACATTGCAAATAACAAAATTTCTCCCTGACCATAGGATTTCAGGGCAGCTTAACATCTCCATGAAAATGAGTACCAGGATTTAACATTTGAAGAAAGATAAATCGATACAAGTAAAAGTGTAAAACATCACCATCGGCCAATTTGGTCCCTAACAAAATCGACAAAAGAGATCAAATTGATTGACCCCGTCCAAAATAAGCTACCAACTTGACCAACCTCAGAGACTAAATTGACGTTTTACTCAAATCAAATCATTGCATCTTAGCTACGACCAAACCCAATGGACAAAAATTCAGGTATCAAATTGATAACTTAACTACGCAGTACGCCAACTCGCTGTCAAACAACGACGAACCAATAATACCAACTTCAATGATTTATTCTTTAAAAAAAAGCATAAAATCCACACAACACAATCATTTCTAAATTACCAACAGAAATCATTAAATTAAAGCAACTCATTCTTATACTAGTACTCAATTCAACAGCGAAAGCAAAGCAACAACTTGATAAACTCTAGCACAACATTAAAACTAAAATCAAAATGACACAAACATAATAATAATAACAATAATAACAAAATCAACGGTATGATTTCTGGAACCTAGCACGAGCACCACGACCACCAAACTTCTTGGGCTCGCATCGCCTGGGATCGGCGACAAGCAAAGTCCGATCATACCTAACAAGAATATCCTTAATCTCCTTCTTGCTCTGCTCATCAACGTACTTCTGGTAAAACGCAACGAGCGCCTTCGCTATGCTCTGCCTGATGGCGTAGATCTGAGAAGTGTGGCCCCCACCTTTGACGCGGATACGCATGTCGACGCCGGCGAAACGGTGTCGTCCGAGAAGGAGGATTGGCTCGAAGGCTTTGAACCGTAGGATCTCGGGCTGGACGAGCTCGATGGGGCAGCCGTTGATCTTGATGAGGCCGCGGCCGCGCTTGCAGTGGGTGACGGCTACGGCGGTTTTCTTGCGGCCGAAGCATTGCACTTGCTCCAGTGATGGTGCCTGCGTTGTCGCCATTGTTGTTGCTTGGGGAAAATGAAATGAAAGTAAGAGAATTAGGGTTTTGACTCTATGAGGAATTCGATGTTATTGTAAGAAGATGGGTCAATCATTCCTCAGAGACCCAACAATGGGGAGTGAAATTGGGCCTTACTTTTTGTTGGGTATATGGCTCAAAAAAAAAAAAAAAAAAACTTCCCACCGATTTTACTCTTTTAACTTTGTTTTTTTCAAGAGATTTAGTTCCCAAACCCCTCACTTTAGCCTCAAACCCCATTTTAATCGCGACAAGTCAAAAATGCTCTTCCTTCATCTTCCACCTTTACACTCCAAACCCCAAGCCCCATTGAACCCCAACAGCAGCCTCCTTTGAGAACCCTAAGGTCCCCTCCTTCACCATGAACACGGCGGCTGCCGCAGGGACCCGAGACCACCATGGGTGGTGCAGCGAGAAGGACCACCATCGATGGTGCGGTTTACACCGGTGGCGGCGGAAGAGTGATGCATTCGGAGACTTGTGGAACGTGATGGCGTTGACGGCGAGGGGAGCAAGCTCGTTTGATCCTCCTCTGGTTCTGGTTTTCTGCGTTTCTGTTTCTCAATCCCAACACCTCGGCGGCGGCAGTCTTCAGAGGTATAAAATTAATTTATGTAAATAATAGATTTCCGAAAACCCCGTGTCGGAATTTCTTAAATTCCGATACTGGTTCGTCGGAATTGAATACCATACACAATTCCGACGAACTAGTCCGACACGGGGTTCTCGAAAATTTGTCAGACACCGAAAAAAAAACATGGCCGAGAAGGGGGATGACGACATGGGAGGGAGGTGGAGGCGGTGGAGAACTGATTGGAGGTAGAGGCGGTGGATGACGACATGGGAGGGAACTGGAGGCGGTGGATGACGGCATGGGAGGGAGAAGAGAATCGTTGGGGAAGGAGATTTAGGCACTGAAGAGTTGTTTATTTTTAGGTGGGGTTTGGGGAATGGTTTGGAGGGTATTTTAGAATTATTAATAAAATGGGGATTTGGGGGATAAAATATGGGGGCTGAGAACTAAATCTATTTGTTTAATTGCTCTTTTAACTTTGTTGGTTACACTATGGAAGTGCATTTACCTAGTGTGTATTTTAATACTTTAATTTCTTATATTTAAACATCAATTTAGGGTTGAGACAAGTGGTAAGTGATTCATTCTCGAGTTTGATTCCATGCAATCCGGATCGAATTCGGATATATTTGAGAAATCAGGTGGACAACCAAAATAATTTTTTTTTTGTATAATTAAACTATGGAATTATGTTTTCGTAAATAAAATGAATTAAGTTCGCTTAGGAGGGGGAAATCCTAAGTGTCCTTGCAGCCACCAACTGGACTGTCTTACGCGGACTAAACTGTTTTTTCTTTCCAGTGGAAAATAATTCCCTCAAACATCAATTAGTGGTAGAATGTCGTAAATAAAGTCTATAAAGATTGTATTGCTTGTCTAGTACGCTTATCTATATACTATTAAATTAGCAAACACTCCCTCCCACCTACTAAAACTCCCGCCCACTACTCCTTTTTTTTTAAAAAAACTTTCCCTCCCACCCACTAAAAATCCAGCACACTACTCCCTCCTATTTTTATTTTTTTTTAACTTCTCCCTTCTATTTTGACTTTCCTCCCACCCATTTTTTTTAACTACTCCTCCTATTTTGACTATTTCAAGCAAACAGTACAAGGGTGCTTCTATCATGTATTGGTTTTTTGTGCTCTGACTCTTTATATATAAAAAAACAAATATGCTTTGAATTTTCTGTATTCTTTTTATGTACATGTTTTTTGTTATTTCGATTTGAATTTTTTTTTATTATATGCTTCCTGAGACAGGTAATGATCCAAACAAGTAAAATATAAAACAAGGGTTCTTCTACCATTCACCGGTTTTTTGGTGCTCCGGCTCTTTTTTTATTTTTTTATTTTAATAAATCTAATATATTAAAAAAATATGCTTTGGGTTTTCTGTGTTCTTTTTATGTACATGCTTTTGTTATTTGGATTTGAATTTTTTTTATTATATGCTTCCTGACACAGGTAATGGTCCAAACAAGTAAAATATAAAACAATGGTGCTTTTACCATTCACCGGTTTTTGGTACTCCGGCTCTTTTTTTAATTTTTTTTATTTTAATAAATCTAATATATAAAAAAAATATGCTTTGGGTTTTCTGTATTCTTTTTATGTACATGTTTTTTGTTATTTCGATTTGAATTTTTTTTATTATATGCTTCCTGACACAGGTAATGATCTAAACAAGTAAAATATAAAACAAATGTGCTTCTAAAATGCACCGGTTTTTGGTGCTCCGGCTCTTTTTTTTAATTTTAATAAATCTAATATATTAAAAAAAATATGCTTTGAGTTTTCTGTGTTATTTTTATGTACATATTTTTGTTATTTGGATTTGAATTTATAATGTTATTAATTACTTCTTTTTCAAAAACACTTTTATTCACTTTTTTTTAAAAGCGAATTTTTTATTTTTAAAAATATTACATACAAGAATGTTAATCGATTCCAATTTATTGACTCTTTCGTAAATAATAATATTAATTGACTCCTTCCTAAACAATTTTTTAACAAGAATGTTTACATTATTATACTTTATTTACACTTAAACATTATTCATTATTCATATCAAATGTTTTATCGATTTCGTATTTCTCCCGTGCATCGCACGGGGTTGGGAGCCGATGGAATAGAATAGTGCAAACTCAACAATTAGCGACAGCGATTTCACGATTTTGCTTATGTTAAACTGAGTGCTCAAGAGTCGTTTTGAGCGAAAAAGAAAACCCAAAAACAACGACGTTTTATATTATTAAAAATATTCCAATTCTTTCTTTGTTCTTTGTACGAGAGAGCATAGATATATCTACATCTAGATTCAAACATTTTCTAAAACATGATCGATTAAGCTCAATTGGTGGTATGATGTATTGCTATGTTGCACCAATACTAGTATGGTGCGGATATGGATACAGTATTGGGTAAGGTGTATGATATTTTTTTAAAAATTAAGGTACGAGTACGACAATATAAATTCAAATTTTATAAATAAATATATATAAACAAGGTGCAAATAAACAATTTTGATATTGAAATAACATATGAGTATTGTAAAATTAGAGGTTGATGTTAAAAATAAGTCAAGATACAAGGCCGAAAAACATTAAAATATAAATTCTAAGGTAAAAATTACATTATTTGTATGATACACACCTAAAATATACCTTAACATACCACTTATAAGTATCCAAAAATACGGTACGTGTACCAATACCTAAGATATACCCGATACGGATACGTCACCAGTTTAAGAATACCCATGTTTCTCTATATATTGTAGCTTTCTCCCATTCCCCATAAAGTTAGTATCAATAAAAAAAAAAAAACTTAACCATGAGTTTGAAATTACATTGGACAAATTATTTTATTATGTTATGAGTTTGAAATTTGAATATTGATGGACAAGCATCTCATTAGTATAAATGGATAATATCTTATCTTTTTTTTAATATCTTATCGTAGTTTTATGTTAAGAGTTTCAATTTGTGAATATTGAAAGGTTATTACATTATATATAAACATATTTTTTTATATTTAAACTCATAGGAGTTTACGAAATGAGTTTACGACTCGAGTTTATTTAAACAAAACGAATTTACGTAAACTCTTTAATTTGACAATCTTAATTGTTATTATCATGAACAATCAAGATAGCTTCACCTAAGTTAGGAATATTGATGCATTAGATAATAAAAGCCCCTTTTAGGTGGTTAAGGAAAACGGAGAGCAACTCAGTTTCTTTAATAATCATGGGTTTGATGTCATAAAAGCCAAAATCCCATAATTTTTATTGAATTTACTTATTAGTTGGTTATGGATTATCGCGTTATCCGTGATTTAGGTTAATAATAAATTAATATTTAGCAAAAATTTAATTAACAAATAAAAAATAATTATTTTTATCATATGTTATTTTTTTATTGATATAGATCACATACAAATGATGGGATGATCCAGAAAAATCTAATAATTTCTCCCTCCGAACCAAGGCTACACAGTTGTGCAGGCCAAGTATAACCTTCTTTCCCTTTCATGATTACATAGTTTATAGTTTCGTTTTCCTTGCATAGTTCCGGCACAATCCGCATTATTCAGCCGCGACACTACCAAAGACTACGAACTACTTCAAAACAGCATTGGCTTTGTCACTTTAATTTGTCATAACTATCGTGTAGTGACAATAATAAATCTAGGCATCACCCACCGAGAATGCTATGTGATGCATGTGGTTATCAGAGATTTTATTGGAGAGATCCTTGCTACACATAGTAAATAAATACATAACTTAGCTGTCATCTATTAACCAGACTTAACAGAATTGGTGAGCTATTAAATTTTTTTTAAGTTTTTAGTCACTGAATTTATGTGTTATTTTAGAATTGATTTTGAATTTTTTTTTTTTAATTTTTTAGTCTTTAAACTTTATTCAAATATTTGAAAATAATTCTTTAGCCACTTAAGTGATGATATGATTGACAATAATAGATGACGTGCTGTGATGTCACATGGAACATGTTTTTTGTTAAAAAAATTATTTTTAAAAAAATAATAATTAAAAAGCTCTATTTTTTTTAAAGAATGTGATTTTTAATTATTTTTAATAAATTTGAATCACATGGCATCATGTGATACGTTACTTATCAACGTGATGAAGGTAAGGTGATATGTCATCGGTCATATCACCATTTACGTGGCAAAAGGACCATTTCTAAATATGGATCCAAAAACATAAAATAAAAATTCAAAAACCAATTAAAAAACACTTAAATTCAGGAACTAAAAAATTAAATAAGTCTTGCCCTTAATAAACTATTAATTTTTTTTAAGAGACATCAAACCTTTTGATGATTTTTCTTCCTCAAAAGATCAAGATAAATACATGATTGTTGGTAAATAACAATCTTACTTTATTCATTTCATTAGATCAATAATGGTAACATTTTTAGCTACCATCTTATTTAGCTAATTTTGAAAGACAACCTTGACTCACACATAACCATCTTTTTATTTAGAAAGGGTTTAGTTTCCAATTATGGACGGAAAATAGAACACCATCAATGCACATTAAAAAAAAAAACCTAAACATATAGACGTTTTTTTTGTCCCCACCCATTACTCTTTGACCCCATTTGCCCTTAGTTTACGACTTTACGGAGGCGGAAGATGATTTCCGATTTTCAAAAGGCGGAAACTATTTTAATTTAAAACCGATTTGCATAAGGCGGAAGAATTACCGATTATTTAAAAACGGAAATACTTCCACCTTTTAAAAAGCGGAACAATTAAAATGTTGAAATCCCAGAAATGTCCCTCCGTGAACTCTCCACCTCCCATTTGTACGTGAATGAACGGAGGGACAATTTTGGTATTATAACAAATTTTTAATGTTTCCGCATGATGAAAGGCGAAATACTCTATTTTATTTACGACTTTGAAAAGACGAAAGATAATACGACTTGCATAAGACGAAAATTGTTTTATTTTGTTTCCTCTTTGTTTCAAGGGAAAAGAGTAATGGGGAACAAAGAGTAATGAGTAAGGCCAAAAAGAAAAAGTAAACATATATGAGCAACTTTATCGTGACTTATTTCTCATTTGCATAGAAATCCCACCAAACCACCATCTTCATTCATCTAGCTCCCAAGTCCCACCCCTCACTAACCCCTCTCCTTTTATCACTTTATCCACAGAGATCATCATAATTAAGCATATATGTTATAAAACATGCATAGACGGTTTAGACAAGTTTGCACTGCTCTAAAGGAGCATAGCTACTTGAGCTATGCCAAGATTGCATCAGCTAGTGGACGTTGTTCATCAGATATAAACCTTATAATCATAAAAGCAACAGCACCAGATGACTTACCTGTGCATGAAAAATACATACACCATCTCTTGAAACTCTTTTGCATGTCTCCATCTTCATGTCACTCTTTTGCTCTAAGCTTTACTCGTAGGTTTGGAACCACAAGGTGCTGGAGAGTTGCACTTAAGTGTCTCATTCTTCTTCACCGTTTGCTTCGTTCTGTCCCTGGAAATAGTCCCTTGTGGTCTGAGCTTTTGTGGACTCGTTCAAATGCCTTGATTTCACTCTACCCTTGCCGTTTTAGAGATGATTCGTCGTTGTCATGTTCGGTTTCTTACACCAAATTTATCATATCCTATGCACAACTGCTTGATGAAGCTCTTAATTGTGCTTTCTTGGATAATACCAAATTGGAAAAGCAACACCCGCAGCAAGAAGAAGAAGTTGAAGAAGAAAAAGAAGCAGGTATTGTTAGAAATAATTATTTAATAATCGAGTATTATAACGATAATTTTATATGTGATAGTCTAAAAGTCCCTGTAGCATGGTTATTCGTTAACACTGCGTATCACGTACCAAATTTGTCATATTTTTGTATCATAGTTTTGAGTGCAGCTTAAGAAAAGTTTTATAATAATAATAATAACGTGAGAATTTGACTCTTTTAATTAAGAGCTGAGTAGCCATTGATTGAAAAATCAACTACATGAATTATGATAATATATGCAAGTGTATAAAAGGTTATGGAATTGCAAAAATTTAATTATTAATTTTTGATACTTTAAAAAAAAATATTAATTTTTGATCAATGGTTAAATATTTCCTCACTTTATCTTCTAGAGCTGATTTATCTTCTATTATTTTAAAGAAACTAAATCTATAATGTAAACTTAAAGTGACATCAAGAAAATATTGACATTTTTGTCGTCGTGTTGTGTCGGATATGTATTGTGTCTCTTGTTAGACAAATATCCAATTTAGATATTACTAACCATTTTCTTTAATATTTTATATTTCTTTTGTTGTATTCTATATCGTGTCTAGATCATATCATATCCCGTGTTTTCTTGAGTAACACACCTAATTGAATTTGTATATACCAATACCATATTTTGGGTAACTATGCTTCAAAGCTCGATCCAGTATAAGTAAGGGACTCTATTCTTGTTATATGATCTGTGCAAATAATAGAAATCCTCTCCTTTTTCCAACAGGTTTTATTACTATGCCTGAAGCTGAAACATTGCAAGAGAAAATGAAAGAAATGCGTGAAAAGCTTGAACTCTTGCCACAACTCCAAAGCATTATAGACAGGGTGATGGAATGTTGTCCAATGGGATTAGCAGCAAGAAGTTTCATTGTCCAAACAGCAATGAAACTCATAATACGTGACAGCTTCTTTTGCTACACAAAGTTCAGAAAAGAGATAACAGTGGTTTTGGACAATCTCTTTCAGATGCCATATAGGAACAGCATAGCTGCATTTAACATATACAAGAAAGCATCAGTGCAATCAAATCAGCTTTATGAGTTCTATGAATGGTGCAAAGCTAAAGGTTTGTGTGGTTATTATGAGTACCCTTTGGTAGAACCAATCCCACATATACAAATTGAAGCTCTTGAAACTTTTCTATGTGGCATGTGGCAGTTAACTGATCAGTCTTCATCTTCACAAACTTGGTCTTTTTCTTCATCATCATCATCATCATCTTCTGAGGAGTCTCCTTCAGTTTCCAGTGAAGGAGAAAGACAAGTAATGATGAGAAGAGATGTTGATGTGAACAACAAGGGTCAGAAGTTGTTTGAGGATGAAGAAGAGAAGCCCTTGATTGGTTTAGAAGATGATAGTTGGGAGACACTGCTGGATACTTCTGTTTGTTTTTCTCATACTTTTGATAAGAGTGACATGTGCACTTTTTTCAGCTCTAAAGAGAATAATCAATGGGGATTGGAAAGTGGATTTGATAATGGGCAAAGATTTGATGGGAAGGAAGGGCATGAAAGTGCACATGACAGTTGGAAAATCACAACATACAAAACTCCTGCAGCTGATGCAGCTTATAACCCTTTCTGTCAGCCAAATGAAGACTACTCAAATCATTATAGGAAATTTGGTCATGACCCTAATTCATACCCTTGGGGTCTATAATGCATCTCAAGTCCTGGATCCATGGTAGTTTGAACTCAAAATGAAATTCTTTTTAGTGTCTATTTGTTTCCGCACTAGGCCGAGGCAAACATACCCTTGTAACTTGCATGTCTAAAAGGCTCCAAACATGGGGAAATTATTGTGTGGTTCGGGATCATTGGTCCCGGCCGAGACCACATCCACAACGTTGATTTTATTAAATATTTATATTTTTAATTAACTAATAATACATCCAACGGTGTGGATGTGACCGGGACCATTGGTCCCAAACCACACAATAATTCCTCACAAACATGATAAGGTTCGCATCCAAATATGCACTTATTGTTTTCTTGAGAGGGTTGGAGGTGTGAAGTAAAAGTTAACAAGTATTTCTTAACGTATTTGATTTTTTATTTTTTATTTTTTGGGTTGTTCTAATGTATTTGATTTGGAAAACTGCTATTTTTTAATTAATTAAAAATAAGGCTGAAAGGTATTCTTTAACATATTCCTTAAAATTATATGTCACATGGTTTTATACCTAATCATATTCTAAACTTACTCAAGGACATAATAAAACGAGTATTTTATTGTCGTCTTAAATAGAAATTCATTACGGACCCAAAGAAAATGTAAAATAAATAATAAAAAGAGAAAATTACACTCAATCCCCTCTGTTCAAAAACTATGGAAAAGTGTGAAAATTAAACCAAATTTAGTGTATGGGTCCATGGTTTATCTTGCAATAATTAAAGTGTTAAATAATTAAAAGAAGAGCACATGGGAGATATAATCATGAAGAGCAAATGGGAAACATAATCATGTGTTATCTTTTGCTTTTGCTTTTTTCATCTTGTTTGTTTGTAATAATGCATAGGGTATGTTTGTTCTAATTGTCTAAGTTCTTTCCTTATAAGACTAGTACTTGTAGTTGTAGCATGAACGTAATATATGTGTGTGTCAGAGAGTGTGTCATATGAATGAATGTATGAATTGAAGTTGTTCCTTTGCTTCCTCTGATCTTCTCAGTATTATTTTTTTTTAAGAGTTAAACACTTGTGAATTCATATTTGTGTGCTAGAAAATATTGTGAATTAAGAGAGATAAAATAAACACTTATATTTGTGAGTATCATGAGCTTCTGATATCAAATTGGTATCAGAGCTAGTTTAGTCTAGCACAAAATTTTTTGAGTGTCTGTGAGGAACAAAAGTGTTCTCATAGTTGTAATATTTTTTTGGAGAGTATTTTTTCACAAGTGAAAAATGGCAAACAATTACAATATTGTTTGGTCAGGTCCCAAATTAGATAGGAAGCTCGATTAAATTATTGGGAGATTTTGATGTGTACACAGCTAAAGGCTCACAACCTTTGGAGCTTTGTTGATTCAGGCATTCAAGCAGATGTTGATGCAGCCAGTCAAAGAAGAGCCCAATTGGCGTTGTCACAAATTCACCAAGGTCTAGATTACTCAGTATTTGGCAAAATTGTTAATGCTGCAAATGCTAAAGAAGCATGGGATACGTTAAAATTGTCATACAAGGGAGTTCACAAAGCTCAAAAATCCAAGTTACAATCTTTGAGAAGGGAGTATGAAAGTGCTGAAATGTCAAGTTCCGAAAGTGTCGAGCAGTACTTCTCCCGCATTACCGATCTTGTCAACAAGATGAGGGTGTATGGAGAAGACATAAAAGACGACACGGTGGTAGAAAAAATTCTTCGCACTATGCCAATCAAGTTTGACCATGTTGTGACTACAATCATAGAGTCACATGACACAGAAACCATGACAATAGTTGAGTTGCAAGGAAGCATCGAAAGTCATGTTAACAGAATTCTGGAGAAGACATAAAATTCAAGAGAAGAAGCCTTGAAAAGCCAAGTAAACATGGCGGAGTCGAGCCAAAGTACAGATGATCGAGGTCGTGATTTCAATAATGGAGGAAGAGGCCGAGGAAATTTCAGAGGAAGAGGACGTGGTAATTTCAACCGAGGCAAACACAACAATTTCAGACCACCTAATCATGGAAGAGGTGAAAATAATTTTGCTCCTGCCAACCGAGGAAGAGGAAGAGCCAACAACTACCAAGGAAACAGTTACTATAATTGTTTTCATTGTGGGAAGCCAGGACACAAAGTTGCAGATTGCAGATTCAAAAATCAAAATAACTACCAAGCAAATGTTGCAGAAAACCAAAGCCACTACACCGGTGAGAGTTCTAACAATCCAGAAAGTTTATTTTTGGCAACCAACTCTTTTGATGAAGATCAAAATATATGGTGACTGGATACTGGTTGCAGTAATTATATGTGCGGGAAAAAGGAGTTATTTTTCTCACTGGATGAAAGTATCAAGTCATCAGTAAAATTTGGAAATAATTCAAATATTCCAATTGTGGGAAAAGACAGAATCACTATAAGACTAAAAGATGGCTCTAAAAACTTTATCTCTGACGTTTTCTATGCTCTTGGCCTTCATCACAATTTATTGAGTATGGGACAACTGTCAGAGAAAGGTTACCACATGCAGATTTCTCAAGGTTGTTGCACTCTGACTGAAAATAATGGGAGATTCATTGCAATGGTAAAAATGACACCAAATAGCCTATTCCTACTAAAAATTCAAAATGAAAAATTTGCATGCCTGAGTTCTCTGATACCAGATAATAATTGGCTTTGGCATATGCGTTTTGGTCACTTTCACTTTTCTGGATTAAATTAATTGTCAAGAAAAGAACTTGTTTCTGGCTTACCGGTGGTAAATATTCCTAATTGTATCTGTGAGACTTGTGAATTGGGAAAGAAGCATAGAGATTCATTTCTAGTTGGAAAATCATGGCAGGCAAGAAAGCTGTCGGAGATTGTCCATTCAGATTTATGCATGGTTGACACACCAACAAATGGAGGTTGTAGATATTTTATAACCTTTATTGATGATTTTAGCAGAAAAGCTTGAGTGTACTTTCTGAATCAGAAGTCATAAGCTTGTGATGCATTCAAGTCATTCAAAGCATTTGTGGAGAATCAAAGTGGTTGTAGAATCAAAGCACTGAGAACAGATAGAGGCCAAGAATACCTTGCTTGTTCTGATTTCTTTGGACAACATGGGATTCAACATCAATTGACCACCAGATACACTCCCCAGCAGAATGGAGTAACAGAGAGAAAGAACCGGACAATCATGGATAATGTGATATGCATGTTGAAAGCTAAACAGGTGCCTAAAGAATTTTGGGCAGAAGCAGTTGCCACTGCTGTGTATATTTTGAACAGGTGTCCAACAAAGAGTGTTCAAGATAAAACACCAGAAGAAGCATGGAGTGGAAGAAAACCTTCAATTCGTCACCTCAGAGTTTTTGGATGTATTGCATATGCCCAGCTCAAGAAGAAATCAGATGATAAAGGTGAGAAATGCATTTTCATTGGTTACAACACTAATTCAAAGGCATATAAAATGTACAATCCATATACAAAGAAGACTATCATCAACCGTGATGTGACATTTGATGAAGAAGGAATGTGGAATTGGTCAGCAAAAACCCAAAAGCAGCCAACAGTGATTCAGAAAATTATGAAGAGGAGGAAGAGAAACAAGCACAACAATCACCACAACGACAAGCATAACCATCACCACAACAACAAGTGAATCCTTCACAACAACCTAAACCAACCGACCGACCTCGGAGACAGCAGCAACTACCAGCTAGTCTTCAAGACTGTGTTTTGAGTAAAGACAATGATCCATCCGATGAAGAAATTATCAATTTTGCTCTATTTGCAGATTGTGAACCAGTAACTTTTGAGGAAGCTGTAAACGACCAACATTGGAAAAATGCCATGGATGAAGAAATTTATTCCATTGAGAAAAATGACACATGGGAGCTGACAGATTTGCCTGCAAATAAGAAGCCAATAGGAGTGAAGTGGGTGTACAAAACAAAGTACAAGCCCAATGGTGATGTTAATCGATTCAAAGCAAGATTGGTTGCAAAAGGACACAAGCAAAAACCAGGTATTGATTACTTTGAAGTAGTTGCTCCTGTTGCAAGACTAGATACAATCCATATGATTATATCACTTACTGCTCAAAATAAATGGAAGATATATCAAATGGATGTTAAGTCTGCTTTTCTGAATGGTACTTTGGAAGAAGAAGTGTATGTTGAACAGCCTGCAGAATATGTAGTCAAAGGAAAAGAAGACAAGGTTTATAGATTGAAGAAAGCACTCTATGGACTGAAGCAGGCACCAAGAGCTTGGTACAAGAAGATTGACTCCTACTTTGTGGAGCATGGTTTTAAAAGATGTCCTTTTGAACACACTTTGTATATTAAATTTATTGATCCTGGAGATATACTCATTGTGCGTTTGTATGTTGATGATCTAATTTTTACTAGCAATAACCCAAAGATGATTGCAGCATTCAGGGAGGCTACGGTGAGATCATTTGAAATGGCAGATTTGGGCTTAATGTCTTATTTTCTAGGCATTGAAGTCGTTCAACAGGATGATCGAATTTTTATTTCTCAAAGAAAATATGCAAGTGATATTTTGAAGAAATTCAAAATGGAGAATTCAAAGCCAGTCTTTACTCCAATTGAGGAGAAGCAGAAATTCATGAGAGAAGACAAAGGAGGCCATGTTGATCCAACTCACTACAAAAGTTTGATTGGAAGCTTGAGATATTTGACAGCCACAAGACCAGATATTGTATTTGGAGTTGGATTGCTCAACAGATTCATGGAAGAACCACATGTTTGTCACTTACAAGGAGCAAAAAGAATTCTCAGATACATCAAAGGTAATCTGATTGATGGAATTTTTTATGCTAATACTAATAATGAGAAGCTTGTTGGATATACAGACAGTTACTGAGGTGACATAGAAACAAGAAAAAGTACGTCAGGGTATGCATTCCATCTTGGAATAGGTGCAATATGTTGGTCCTCAAAGAAACAACAAATTGTTGCCCTCTCTACAGCTGAAGCAGAATATATAGCAGCAACTAGTTGTGCCACACAAGCAGTATGGCTGAGAAGAATTCTTGAAATGTTGCATCAAAGGCCAAGCACTCCCACAAAAATATTTTGTGACAATATGTCGGCAATTGCACTTTCTAAAAATCTAGTATTTCATGGGCGTTCAAAGCACATTGATATCCGGTTTCATAAAATTCGAGAATTAGTAGATGAGAAAAAAGTGATGATCAACTACTGTCATACTGAGGAACAAACTGCAGATATTTTCACAAAGCCATTGAAAGCAGAATTATTTTACAAGTTGAAGAAAATGCTGGGAATGACTAAATTGGTTTAAGGGAGGCAATGTGAAAATTAAACGAAATTTAGTGCATGGGTCCATGGTTTATCTTGCAATAATTAAAGTGTTAAATAATTAAAAGAAGAGCACATGGGAGATATAATCATGAAGAGCAAATGGGAGACCTAATCATGTGTTATCTTTTGCTTTTGCTTTTTTCATCTTGTTTGTTTGTAATAATGAATAGGGTATGTTTGTTCTAATTGTCTACGTTCTTTCCTTATAAGACTAGTACTTGTAGTTGTAGCATGAACGTAATATATGTGTGTTAGAGAGTGTGTCATACGAATGAATGTATGAATTAAAGTTGTTCCTCTGCTTCCTCTGATCTTCTCAGTATTATTTTTTTTAAGAGTTAAACACTTGTGAGTTCATATTTGTGTGCTAGAAAATATTGTGAATTAAGAGAGATAAAATAAACACTTATATTTGTGAGTATCATGAGCTTCTGATATCAAAAAGTATCACTTATGTTTGCACTTGCATGATATTACTAATATTTGGTACAAAATTTTATACCTTTGATCTTAATATTTATCTATTGTAAGAGAACCGATCTACTCAACAACCTTTGGTGTTGGTATCCAACTAGAACATTACATATATTTATCGGTGTAAATTTTATTTTCAAACATTGTAGCATTCGTGATATACATTTTATTCATTTCATATATTCTGTTAGGCGAAGAGGGTGGTGTCAGTGTGACATAGGTGAACATTAGAGATCAAAAACTCGAAAATTTGGGCCATAGTACAATTCATCAAATCAACTTAGCAAATTGACAACATAAGGATGCATTACCATAGCAACATATAAAATCGGTTGTAACATTTAAAATGAAATAAATGTGTTGTATTGTGCAAATGCAATTTTAGACACAAGATAGGAATAACATTAACAAAATGGGCTTTGGCCCACATGCCCCGCTCGCCTGCCCCGCCTGTTATTTTTCGCAGGCGGGCGCATGCGACCTGCGGACTTGAATATTATTATTATTTTTCTTTTAAAGAAAAAACCACCTTATATGACACTAACATTTGGCACCGGTTTAGCCACCCGCCCGCAATTTCTTTTAAAAAATTGTAATAAATAAAAAAGGAAATATTAATTAATCTTTTTTATAATACGGGCCGCCCATGGTCCCGCCCTGCCTGCTGGGCAGGGCCTAATTTTTAGGCCCTAATTATTTTTACTTTTGCGGGCCATCCGCAGATGGCCCGCCGTCCATTTTGTCAATGCTAGATAGGAACAAGGAAAGGTAGTGTGATTCACGCCATTGTTTTCAGTATTCGAAACTTCATATAGGCAGAAAAGCACAATCTGAAATGGCCAGACTCCAAGGACAAGTTCCCAAATCTTGTCTTTGGTTTTGTATATGTATGTTTGTTTCTACTGTGAAACTGTCAAAGTGTTAAAAATCACGTTTCAAGAAAAGTACGTGACAGAAAGCTTCTAGGTGGACGTGGGATTGGGCATTACAAACACGAAAACAAACACTAAATATGAATGCTCTTCAAGCTGTCCTATGACCAATTTTTTATTCATTTATACTAAAACATCCCGACAAAATTGGGTGCTAAAATGCATGTTTCCTTTGTTGGACTGTTCATGTAAGTGAAGGTTCAGACAAACTAATCAACATTGTCACAGTACATCTGATCACTGGCTGCCCAGAATATACAATATATACAAGTGTACAAATCAAATCATAATTTCTTCTCCATGACTTCAAAAAGAAGACTAAACATTTGAACTACTGAAAATTTGGTTTGAGTAACCAGAAAATGAGAGGGTAACAGTTATAACTTATAAGTGGTGCAAACCCAGCACTGCTGCACTCAAAAGCACAAAGCATTACAGCAGCTGCAAGAAATGAAGAAACTTGCAAAAGGTTTACTTGTGAAATCTACCGTCTGATGTGCTACTTCCTGTGCCTTCTCTTTTGATCAGCTCTTTGTCTCTTCTCATCATCCCATTCTCGGTCATACAAGCTAATACTCAATTAAGGCAACAAAAGTGCACTAATTGAATGGAAACCTTGCATGCAACAAAAAATCTATTTTGACAGAAGGAAGTGATTGAACAGCATCATGCAGTGCAACACAGGCAACAAAACAAATATCAAACTATACCATAAATCTTTGGGCAACTTATTCACCAAGAATATGTCGAGTTCCTTCCTTGAATGATGTAAAAAGAAGAAAAAAAAATGTATGCAGATACTTATACAGAAACACTGCAGTAAATATACTCTTGAATTTATTAAGCATGCATATGAGCTTAAGCATTATGCAGTTGAGGATAGGGTGAGGCCACCGGCTTCTATTTTGATTTATCTTTGTACTCCCTCCTTCCAAAAAGATGGTAAAAAGTTGCTAAGAAAATTGTTTCAAAACAAAGTCACAATAATAAATTAAAATGTTTGGTAATTGCGTATAGTAGTGTGTGATTGGATATCAATGAAGAATGCATCAAATTGCTGGATGGATGATTTGTTGATTTATTAGACAGCAATAAAATCATGTCCCCCTTCTTTTTTTCTTTTTTTTTTTCTTTTTAAAATTTTCCCAACTTTTTGGGACGGAGGGAGTAATTATCTTCTTTTCGTCTTAATGTATTTCTTCTTAGATATATAAAAAACAAAAATTGCAGTTAAGGATACGGATCAGAATCACGACGGTTCAGCTTGCTGGCAACCTCTTTACCATGAATCCTGAGACTGGGTTCATCTATGTAACTTGGATGCTGGATCAAAGGTCCCTTTCTGTCTCCCCTGTCTCTTCCATCATATGCTTGTGACATACCACCAGGAGCAGGAGGTGGAGGGGCCACTGGTGAGTACTCCCCAGGTTCAGTTGTTGGTAGATGCTCTCTCTTAAGCTTACGAATCTTGGATGCAGCATTCAACTCCAATTCTTCCTTTAAAATGTTTGCTTTCTCTCTTTCCCTACTCTCCCTCTCCCTCTCTTCCACCTGCATAAGAGAACGAAAACACAGCTTACTAATTGAATAATAACAGCCTTATTACACGACCATTCAACTCAACCAGAACAGGGATATATGTTGAGGAGTACAACTATGTAAAACATAATAAAAGATTTGGAATAGTACAAAACCCAAACCCAAATTCTTGAAGAATATTGCAATCAATGTAACCATGTAAAATTGAAACAGCATAAATAAAACAGAAAATCAAATCCTCTGTCAATATTAACATAAAATACTGAATACAACTTAAACTTACTTTGACCATAAAACCCAATTATGTGTCACATTTAAATATCTCCTACTGTTATTTTTAACTATTTTTGGTGCGAGAAACTAATACAAAATAGTGATTCATACCTTCATTGAGAATCCATCTCGTTCCTCACGTTTTCGATCTCGAAAGTCATCTTCTTTTCTGCGTTTTGCATCATCCTGAGAAATCACAGCCTCTTCAGACCGCCTTCGTTCCTTTTCTTCATGCCTAGGAGAAAGTCTTTGAGAATGCCTTGTAGTTCCATACCTCCTATCAGCATCTTCATCACGCCTATTCGCACCAACAGATTGAGGAACCAGATTAGGAGGTAAAGGGGGTGGCGGAGGCAGGCTTTGCCCATGGAAACGATCATCGGCATGAGACTTTTCTAGAGATCCATCATTGTATCGTAACTTACTTCTATCATCCTTGCTTCTTTCATCTTTAGCCTTATCAGGGACTCTATTGAAACTCCTATCACTACCCCTCTCTTGCATTCTGTCAACAGACCTTTCTCTTCCATATCTTTCTATTGACCTATCCCTAGGCTTTTCTGCGATGAAATCATCTCCATGAGACTTATCTGGACGGTCCAATCTTTCCCTGTGTTCCCTTTCATATCTTTCGTTGCCTTTGTCTTTTGGCCTTTCTGATGGCTTATCACCTGCCCTGTACAACCCAAGTTCATCAGGTCCTGATCTGTCATCACCTAATCGAGGATCCAGTAGCTTATCTCTTTCGGAGAATCGAACTTCACCCTCTACATCTCTCAGTTCTACATCCCCTTTCCGTCGTTTACCTAGTCTATCTGGTTCTTCAGCAGAACTAGCTCTCTTCTGAACTTTTTCACCAGACCTTGAAGTTGTCATGTCATGCCGAGGGGAATGAACAACACGAGTAGAGGTCCCTCTTGCAAAGTCTGCAACATCATTTCTGTCATCCTTAACCATAGAAGTCCTAACATCAGAAGACTTGGAAGCTCCAACCTCTGCCTTTGATTCACTACCAGGACCATCCAATAAAATCTTCGCTGATGGAGCTGAGCCTTTCAAAGAACCTGCCCCAGTGCTACCATTAGTGTTGACTGAAGAAGATACATTGGTGGCTCCATTATGCCTTCCTTCAGATGCATAGGTTTGTAGTTCCCTATCACTGCTTGAGGAACCAGAAGGTCTAGCAACAGCTTTTCCAGATCTACCATCCTCTTTTGCAGCATCTTGTTTTGAGGGCTTCGGAAGTGAGCCAGCAGGCCCTGAGCGCTTTGTGGAACTTCTTGACTGAAAACAGGATAGCCAGATTATTAGAGTTTATCAAAAATAAAAATGAAACAGTAACAGGGGCGGGGGATAATCAGCATTCCAATGCAACCTTAAGACAGAAGCCCCAGAAGTAACTAATGACTTGCGGAGGTTTCCACCATGATGAATGAAACAACTCTAATTTATTCGAAAATTAGTAATGTAGTGCAGGCACCTGCACCTAGACAATAGAATATTTTAGTACTTTTGGTGTACTTTTGATATTGGGACATTTTGTATTACTTTACAGTTTAACAGACTATAACTGATCGAAACTACTAGAGATGTTTTGTAACTCAAATTACGACAATCTAGAAGGAAAACTAATGTAAGAACCAGACCACCCACAATGTAAGGTACTGCCCAAAAGGAATATATCACAGGTCTAATTTTCAAGGAAATACAGAAAGCCCAAGCGGGTAAGAGTATTTAATATTAATATGTTTGGCGATGACCTTTTTTTTAAAGGCCTCTAAACTTATATACTGCAAACACAAATTTAACATAAAATAACTGATTACTACGTTTTACGTGATAATAAAATAAATCGAACTAATTCATTAGTTTTTTTAATGATTAGGACGATTTATGAATTTACTAAAAAGTTATTAATCTCTTCTCACATCAACCAAAACAGCAGAAGAATGTCACTCAGATCACCAGTAAGCCGAGGCAATCACCAGTTAGTCAACAATGCAATCATCGATGCAAACATGATACGAATGGAAAATGCCTAACTGCACAGCATAACTAGATAATAAATGCTACCTCAGCAGCTCTTGTCACATGTTCATCTGATGCTCTATTTATGGATTCTTCCACTTGCTTTTGGTTTTCCATAGATTTTGATGTTCCAGCTTGTACAGCAGATGAGGTTAGAGATGATTGAGCATCCAATCCATTCACCATGGAACTACCCTTGAGTTTTACTTGGCCAGATTCAGATTTTGTAATAGCTGTGCTTTCACTTCTTTCTGACTTGCTGTCGGCAGTTTTCGTTCTTATTATCTGGTCTTTGACTGTGTTCCCAGAATCCAATTGTTTTCCGCTGGCAGATTCAGATTGAGAAACACCAATACCCACTCCACTTTGTAGAGATGCTGAATTTCCAGCTAAAGATTTAGCCATTGATGGTGTAGGCTTCAACTCGAGATAACCCATTCCAAATTCTTCATCGGTAACCCAGGAAGGCTGCATAATGGAAGAGATTTAATGTGCTAAAACAGAACACGGCCAAGCTTGTGAATGAAGATAACAACATACCTTCCTAGCTGCCAATGCTGCTGCAACACCAGTTGCCAACACCTTAAGATCCTCCCTTTCATCACTTTTAATCTTAGCTACCTGCACAGATGATAAAATAAGTAAAAAAAAGAAAAAAAGCATTGGGATTTTAAATTACAAGAAGAAAAGTTTATTATAAGGATAACATACCCGCTTTTCAAGGTTTATCCCACTCTTCCGAGTAACAGGGAAAACACTAGAGATTTTTGTCAACATTATAAGAGCATTTCTAATTTCCATGTACTCACTAGATTCCAAACACTGAATCAGTAACCGCGTGATTCTTTGAATCCACTTCCAGTGTACCTATTAGCCAAAAAAGCAAATACAAAATGGATTAAAAATTATTTTATGATTTTATCTTCTGTCTTCTTTAGACTAATAATATAGGTCAGAAAGAAATGAAATACTTTTAAAGAAAGTCCAGAGCCAATTAGAAAATACACAGTTTAGCATACACTTGCCTTAATGAATTGTCCATATGTAACTCTCTGGCTGTTTGGATATCTATAATAAACAGCAAAGCCTGGCATGTTTCCACACTCACGTTCGTAAACAGATTCATCACTCTGAAAAGAATAAATGAATTAGAAACAAAAAAGAAACCAAACATGAAGTCATTGAACCCCTGCCAAGCATATAACTATCGAAATAAAAAATAATCTAAAGAAAAAAAATAATCAATTACCTTCCAATAATAAGCAATCTTCAAAGTTTCATAAAGAAACCTGCCAAGTCTGCCTGCCTCGTACTCGGTGCAACAGCATATCATTGGTTGTAGGGTCTTACAAATCAGAACATCTATGTGGTTGACCGTATTAAAAAAGGGGGTTCCAAGAGAATGAAGTGTGTGCACAAACATAGCACAATAAACAGCATCCGGCATGCTGAACGTACATCGTGGAAATATACAACGCTGAAGAAACTCCATGTTGATCTTCAAGGTATCAGGACAGGAACTTAACCATTTGTCTTTTTCATGAGATAGGCGTCTACGAACAGATGCAACATGCTCTTCATGTTTATGAAGTTCATTAATCAGACGATCAAGAGATTCTTGAATTCTTTCCTTTTCTTTCTTCCTCTTGGTGATTGCTGAACTTGAATTATCAGTAAGCTCCTCCAAAGACTTGAGGTTAGCATGCAGCTTGGCAATTTCAGACTCGTAACGACTTTTAGGAACATACAGATCATACAATGTAAGACCCCAAAATGTTGCATAAAGATCGGGAGACAGGCTGTTCCATGCTTTTGAAGGCAACATGGTTTTAACAGTATCAAGAAGATATGACCAGCTGCATAGAGTAACAAATGGTAAATACTAAATTACTGATCTGCAAGAACACGGAAATACAAATTCCATATCTTATAGTTATCTGATGCAGATCATAATGTGCACTTTTAGACTTGAGTTCATCAGATAGAATGAAATCTAAATCATCTCAACACCAAAACACAGTTTCATGTCAAAGCATAGTAGGAAAAGTTGAGGGAGTAAGGGAAAAAAGGTTGCGATTATAACCTTATAGGATTTTCAGAAGAACCAAGATCTAGAACCATACTGCTAGAATGATCTGCAGGGTCAGACTCAAAGTTTGTAGATGTGTCACTTGCAGCATTCTTATCATCCAAGGGCCAGCAAACATGCGGAGCCCTTTCAGACTTGAAAATCCTCATCACAGGGCGATAAATCAAGAAAACGACCTATGCTCAGCACAAAAAGACCAGCATTAAAATCAGATTCGAGGAAAGAACAATGTACCATAAATGCAGTAACTGAACAGAAAAAAAAAAAAAGAACAGAAATAGGGATAAAACCATTCGACAATTATCACGAGTCATGTAGGAAGTTTGTAAGGGAAATAGAAAGGGGAGACAAACCTCTGGGTCCAGGTGATAAAGGTGGACCAGGTCATTGAGTGAGGGAATAAGAACACCATAACTTGATGCTGGTGAAACAGCACTGCAAAGAAATTCCACATATTGAAGAAGAGTTCCATGGCACCTATCAAACTGCTCGCTAAGCATCTTAATGTAGGGTGCATCTGCATTGATGACAACCCTGCAAAAATATTACATCTTGAGAACACGATTTTCAGCAATTATTTTAGCATTTATAAGTTTTTGAGCTTACAGTGAACGATGCTGAGCAATAAGCAATAAGAGGGGAACTGCCAACTTTGGTTCATCTTTTGGCAGTAATGAATCTCTAAGTCTGCTAGTTGACTTTATTAGTGCCTGCAATGAAAATGGGATATCTTTCTTAACTTAAGCATGCCAGTCACTGTGTCTCATGTTAACCCTTTAAACTAGACAAAACTCCACAATCATAATTAAAACTGAATACGAGACTTCCGAAGCCTCTTGTATAAGCTGTCCAACTTAAAATACCAATTGAAACTTGAGCATAACAAAATCAAAACCAAACAAAGCATTCAAACGGAAGCAAATGCAATCTCACAGCTTACTTTTTAGCAAAATAATCAAAATATATCATTCAAGAAGTAGAAGTATCCATTTGTCCTTGTCCACTTATAAGGAAGCATCTTCAAGCTAAATCAATAATGCAACAAACCATACAATGCTTATTCCCCATGCGTCATTTAGTGTTCCAAAACCAAATGCAATCTGAGTGTTCTTAACCAGTCCAATCAGTTAAAACCAAAACAGCTGAGACAGTGCAAATTAAACATTGAATTGCCACACCCTACAAAACTGTCACCTAAACCCAGAGCAGAATTTCAATCTGTCTAAACCGCAGATTCATCATTCACCAATTTCTTGCTTTAAAAAAACTTCTGAGAAGTACTTTACATACCTTATTATTACGAGTTACTCCAAAAGAAGTTGCTTGGTATCTGAGAGTCTCACTCCCTGCCATAGCATCCAGTTGGTCCTCTGTCAAATTCTCAGTGAACTGGACATTTGCCATTTGTTGAATGAGCTCCTGAAAAACCCAGAGAAAAGATTTACTTATAACCAGCTTTAGGCTTTTTCATGAGCCATATAGCACCTAAAATTGTTACTTAATAAAGAAATAACAAAGAAGAAAAACCTGCAGCAGAACAAGCTCGATTCCTTGCCTCTTTTTCAGCTGATTCACAAGATACTGGAAAAGGCCCCTTAATTCCATTGATGGGTACTTCTTACACCTACAGCAAACAAATTATTTGAGCTTGATCCTATTCAATTCGGCACATAAGCAGCCAATAATATAAACAAGGGGAATTTGGTGAAAACCTTCTTAACATATTGCATAATAATTGCCACACATCCCTATAACTACAATATATATGAAGAATTTGATGAATCACAGTGGAAAAAGGAAATTGAGTACTCATTCACAAATGAAGAATATGTCCAACGATGTAACCTGTGTTACATTCACTCAAAACATTATGCACACCAGATTCTAGTTTTGCTCACAATATTTGAAGGACGTTGCAACCACAATCCTAATGATAAGGTATCAAATTTAGATAAATCTTGCTGGGGAAAAAATAAATGGAAAAGATTTGAAGCAGAATTGAGCACAAATTCTGCAACCATAATATAGAGAAGTCATTTGAAAAGTATGTGAACAAACAAACCAATTACAAGCTTTAAGCAGCATTTATGTGCTCTCTTTCTGACTCTCGCTCAACTAACATGGTATCAAAGCGTTATACTCTAAAAAAATAAAGATATGTCTGCATGCCATCCATTCACCAAAATGTCATGGTAAAAAGCTATCGTGAGGAAGATATGCAATGGCTTTCGAAACTGGAGCCATGTCTGATATTTTAAAACATCAGGGAAGTCCAGCAAAAGTCAGGGTTGCCCGTACGAAGACATTTAAAACAAGTTACTAATCCATACAGCAAGGCAAACAGACTACCATCATAGACACATAGTTATTCAACAAGAGGGGAATATCGAAACATGGTACACAGTTTACATATATAATCCTCAAAATATAATCAAGGTCCTTTAAAAAACCTAAATATACACACCAAAATTCACAAAACAGGAATTCAGAAAGCTAATACATTATATCACCCCCTCCAATATCATTTTATATTATCACACAATATATATACAAAAAAGACAGAAAGGGAATACAATAAAGAGAGAGAAGAAATCCAAACCAAACTGCTCCAGGTATTTCAATTCCCATCCCTTCAATGCAAAAACAAATTCTTAGCAGAATACGGGCCCCAAAGTTGTTCAGGATTTTACAGTATGCTCGGAAAAAATAATGCGGTAGCAAGAACAACATTCTTCAATTTTGAAGTATATACCACAGTAAAACCGTAAATTACAAGAACTTGTTATGCAATCCATTCATCGGAAGGTGGGCAACTCGTGACACAGACTCTACAATCTTACGATCCTCCCATCCTGAACTATTGAAGATTAACCCAACGAACTACCGGTGATAAAGTCAAACAAAAAGCCGCCATCCTCTTATCGGAAGAAAGAATATACTATCTAACAGTACTACTCCATTAGTTCCATTGGTAGAAACAGAAAGTACACAGCTTCAGGAAAGTTGGCGGTTTCTTTGGTATCTTGCAGTCACCATTAGCATCACAAGAGGCAGTAATAGCTAATGGAGTAGACCATTTAAAAGAATGCTACTATCAACCAAAGTCTCATGAGATAGACCCAAAACCTACATACATCAGCCCAATACCAAGGACATAGCACCCATGTCCAACAGCATAGTACATATCTTCCTAATTGTGAGGATTAGTAATCACATAGCCAACACCCAAAGCAGACAGTTCAGGCTCCGCCCTCCCTACAAGACCAACACCTTAAGGATTTATTCCCCTAATTGTTTTGAGATATATGACAAATTGGTAGACTGACAGTAAATATTGATCTGTCCCTACTGAACATAAATATGCCCCACAAACGCCATTAATCTGTCATTTCATTATTGACATTAGAAATGACCAAAAACCATGGAGAATCAGAGATATCATGTATAAAGGTGGATCATCCTCTTCACATAAAATACCCAATGACTTCCAACTGGTTTCTTACATACTCATTCATACATCTCCATTCACTAATTGTGTCTGGTAAGTGCAATGACCGTTCCAAGCTACATAAGAAAGATCAAGGTCCGACTTAAGAAAAAACTTCATTTAAATCAGATAGTTCTCCAACAAACATTGCTGAGGCTATTGCAGATGACAAGTGACATGCACATCTTATTGGGAAGATTTCATCTTCTTAAATATCCCTTTTAAGAGGATATGGACATGAGACTAATAGAAGTTCAAATTTTGAAAGAACAACAGAGAAGTGCCCACCCCTTTCTTTCAAGCAACGACAAAAATCCGTCCCAAAAAAAATGCCAGTGAATAACAGCAACCGCACATCAGACAGCTGTCTGTGCATGCCTCCAACTGGCATGCCAGGTGGAATTGATATCACATCACCAATCGGGGATACAAAATGCTGCTATGTCCAGTAATCCTGCACTCATTAAGGTTGATCTGCAACCTGGAATTTGATACAAGGCATCCCGAATATCTAAATTCCATAGGACGGTATGAATGTACAAAAATGACTAATGCATGCACTATCAACAATGATCACTTCAGGAAAAAAATATAAACAGAAAAGCTGACAAAACAACAAAATTAAGACAAATTACAATATGTGGCTTAATCAATTATGTTGTCAAATTATCTGTCAAGAAGATGATAAACCAGATCAAATCTCTCAAATCTATAAAAATAATGTAGGTGTGAAGGAAAAAAATATACATACAAGTGGCCCCAAAATGAAGCTAATGATTGAAGCCAATCTGACAAATTAAGACCATCATCCTTTAACTTATCACGTCCACCAAGTGCCAATCGCTCGATCACAACATATTCCAATATGTCATACTCAAGCTGTTAAAATGAAAAATGTAATTAAGTTTCGATCAAAAACTATTAGTAAACAAATAAGAAAAACAAATCGGACCACTCAACTATCAGTAGATGAAGCCCAGCTAGTGCAGCTACACTTAATAAAAAGGGTCTACTTCTCATTCACTTACCCAGTTACCCAATAACCTTAATTTAATCATAAACACTCATTTAAAGATGTAAATGCAATGAAATATGAGTTACTCAATAATGGAAGATAATTACTCCAAACTCAAACAATGTAGGGCACATCTCTAACTGCTTATTATGAGACCAAACTGAATGAAAAGAATACTATTCATACATAATGATATCACTAACAGATGGATGCAGTAAAACATGGATGCAGAGTGAAAAAACAAAGAAATACACACACCTGTGTTAAATACTTAAATGCATCCACTACAGGAGTAATCATGTCTCTGTATGCCTCAATCTGCATTTCACACAAATTTAAAAGCTTTAACATGATAGAATGCAGAGTCAAACCCAGCCAGTGCTCTTCACAGGATAAAAGCTCTACTAAATCAGCACCTGATGAACAATTGTTCGAAGGACTGTCATAGGGTTGGCATGAGCTAATTTTGCAACCATGCGACCCAGCTGCTTCAAGTTTTCCTTTGCTAGCCGTTTCAAAATGCGTCTAGTGTCCAACTGCACAGAAACAAGGCAAAAAGAATCAGCATAACGAGGAACCAAGCTTTCAATATTAAGTCGCATCACAAACATAAATACATATTGCCAAACCTTGGCAGTTTGTCTTGCGGCCAAGAGCATAGGAAAGCGCTCATCATCCCTCTCCCATTCACCATATAAACGATATCGCACCTAGATAGATAACATTCATCAACCAAGCTTCTATGGGAATA
Organism: Crotalaria pallida; assembly: GCA_037953625.1. Lineage (NCBI taxonomy): Eukaryota > Viridiplantae > Streptophyta > Magnoliopsida > Fabales > Fabaceae > Crotalaria > Crotalaria pallida. Next base: position 99,736,897 of record CM075655.1, read on the forward strand.
CCTAACTAGATACACTAAAAGGATAAAAAACTAAAATAAAGAAGAACCTCATAAGGGAGGAGACTCATTAGTTCCCAAATTTCATGGCCCACGGCTGGATTGGCAGGAATCAGCTGCAGAGAAGGAAGTAGACATGTTCCTAAAGCATCTTCCACCCTTAGCCTTGCATCCTTAAGGTGTAGATGAGGATTCAAAGTACCATCCTGGTGGGTTACAAGTTCGAGAGCAGAAAGATAATAACCTCGCAACACTCTACAAACCTACTCATGTTGGGAGAGAAGGGAAAATCATTGTCAGCATAAAATATACCAAGAAGAATGAAGTTAACAGAATATCAAAATTTAATGCACCTTCTGCAACAACATAGTATCGCGGTAGAGATACGGTCCAGCACAAGCAAGCATCTGAAAAAGTTCCTTTGGGAGATCTATGAAAGATCCATCTCCTGAAGAGGTATCAACATCCATAGCATCAGCGCCACCTCCTGTGTACGATCCAGACTTTTGAAGATGCGCTTGGCGAATAGCATTATATGCTGAAGAAATTGACTTCTCAATAAGCCTGGATAAACATCTCAATATTATTTAAAGCTAATGCAAAAATAATAAAAATGCAATTAAACTAATAGAGTAGATATATAATGTGTACAAGTAGAATTTTGAAGAATAGAAGAACAGTTCGTTAGTCTAAGCTACTTAGCTGTTGACAGCCGTCGTGAGGCTACAAGCCTATAATATCTAGTACATTATAAATAGAAAGCCCAATTATTTTCCCCTAAATATGACTGGGCACTTGTTAGCATTTGCCTTAAAATAAATGCAAACACCCTCAACAATGTTGTGACATATTTGCAAATGCATTTTTATAAATAATATATATATATATATATATATATATATATATAACCACATTCATCATATATGTTTAATTGAACATACATGTCCACATATGTAACCTAAATATAAGTTCTTTATGCTAGTATCTACATCAAAATGAGAGAAGAGAGAGAGAGATTATACACAAGCTTTACCTAAACAAACTGCCACATATTTGGCTATGTTCCACTGTATTAAGTAGTGCAAGACGGTCAAATAGTATGTGCGCATGAAACCTGTAAACAAAAGCAACAAAAAGCAAAATATCCTATAAATATATAGATATATTTTTTCACCAACTTTAAGGAGCAATTTTATGAGGACAAAAGACAAAATATATTATACAGAAAAAAAGGTATCCAGTTGAGTCATAAATCAACATATTAGGACTGAAAAGAAACCAAAGCTTCAGCATAAGTGCATAGAATTTGAGATCCATCATATATCTAAATAACCACACAGCACACACAGCGCTGATTAAGCCACTCAGTACAGAAAGAATTATGTAAGTACTGATGCGTGTGGAAATATATGCAAAAATAATAAATGTCTCCACGTACCAGCAAAACCAATTTCCATTAATATCATTGTAAAGAGATTCATACTGATTATATACAAACAGCTTAATAGAGTTATTTAGTAATTAAAGTAATTCTTTGACATAGTATCCATTATCCAAAGCAGCTAGACCTAACATGCCCAGATAAAAACAGCCAAAAATGAAATACCAGTCTTGCCCTTTAGACCCCATAATATAACTTTTGATAGCAACGCCCACTACAACTACATACTATAAGTTGATTTACTAGTCAACCATACCAGTCATCCACTGAAAGGAAGCCAGAAAGCAAGCCCAAAGTTTGACTGTTTTGAAGCTCAGATGTTCGCTCTTCAATAGCATCAGTTTCCATGTCTAAGGCAGCAAAGAGATCTATAGTGACATCACCCGGTTTCTCATCATCCATAAGATCTTTTCCAGTAGCGGCAAGGTTTATTCGTCCAATTTTGTTAGCCTGTGAATAAAATTGTCAACCTTCTGGAAAACAAACTATTACTAAATGAGATTATATGCTTATACAAAGCAATACTGCCAATATCATGATTCGAGCATCAAATATGCAAAGAGCTCAAATAGATTGAAAATCGGTAATTGAATTTGACAGATTCTGATGGAACTAAATTTACAACCATATACCCATTTGAACACAAGCCTAGCCAATGGGTAATTAAAGGATATATCAATCAAAGAAAACCTGCCGGAGTAATAACTCAGAAGCGTAGAAAGAAGAGATGAAAATAAATTGATAAAGAAACTACACATTCTGGATGACTGAACTTAAGTGTGTTTGTGGATATTGACAATCGAGTTCTATCTGGAAGTTTTTTCCCTCCTTTTTATATGTCATCTATAGTATACTCTTCTTTACTTTTTATGATGCCAAAACCTATAATTCTTAGATAAAAGAAGAAACTCAGATGAAGAGAACATAATTACAAAGGAATTTGAAGGATAGGGGATTTTCCATCATAAAAAAGAAGGGAAAATAAATAACAAAATAAAGCATCAATCAGGCAAGGCTGCCCAGACCAACTGATATCCCTAAAGGAACCTCTGTTGAAAGACGTGAATACCTCATCAAGACGCTTGGAAGAGAAACTGTTATAATGGTCGAATGCTTCATCATCCTTGGGAAGTAGATGAGCGTATCTGCAATCCAAATAACAGTTAGAACAACATCTTATAAATAACATAATATAACTCAAGGCTAAATGCCAGTCACATTAGCACAGCTGCCCAGCAGTACATATATATATCAACTGCAAATTAAAACATCTCCATGTCATAAAACTTTCTGAATAAAATAAATTATTTAACACATGTATTCTACACACAACTCCTGATTTCAACCATTCCCCACAAGATAATTAATTTGGTACACAACAACAACAACAACTAAGCCTTTGTCCCACTAGGTGGGGTCGGCTACATGGATCAAACGACGCCATAAAGGCCTATCATAAATCATGTCTTTTGATAAGGCATTGATTGCTATATCCTTCTCAATTGAATTTTGGTACACAACTAAATGTAAAAGCAAAAATATGCAACCTTGGGCTCGATACCATCTTTCTTGTTTCAATTACTTTTTATTTAATATTTATTACTTATTTGACAACAAGCCTGACCTTAGAGCCCAAATAGATAAGCTTAACTTCACCATTCCCAAACAAAACGAAATAGGGTAAGAATTGGTGAATAAATGTAGGGTATGAATTATAAAAGTTGAAGTGAAGAAATGAAATATTACGAAGAATGCGTTTCAACATATAGCTGATTAGGAACATTTGAAGTTCATTTGAAAAAAGATGCACGGGAAAAGGCAAGAATTAAATAACATAAGAAAGCAAAGAGCATTTCTCCAAACATTATGTAAGCTCACATTTTCTTTTCTTCAGGGATAGAAAAATAACCAATAACAATTGAAAACTTAAATGTCCCCCTTCCCAAAAAAGATTAATGACTCTAAGCAATCCATACCAACCAAAGTAAATATATTTACCAAGAATAGCACTTCAAGATGTAATCTTGCAAATCCTAAATTAAGCCCAAACTACAATCTACTCAAATTTTTGTATGAATATATGCTGCATCCCCTCAACAATGGTTCTTAAAAAATTAATAGAAACGATGAGAAGTATATTGAGAGCTCATCAATCACACCGATGATATCTTTAAATCTCCTCCAATATTAGTACTATCACCACTAACAACAATCAAATGGAGTCAAATTGTTTTTGTTACTCATAAGCAGCGTAAGCACATCTTACATGCTATCAAGATCAATAAACTCTTGCTTCACCAGCAAGGCTGTAAGTTTATAGAGCCCAAACGGAACAGAATTGCTGACTTCCATGCGCTGATAATATTGAAACTTAAATCCAAGAATCTGTGAAGCATGAGACTGCATAAAAGAGTTAAAATCATAACATTAAAACTTGTTCATTAATATTACAAATTAATATATATAAATGACCTAGGCTTCTATTTTTATACACCTTAGGAAAAAGAGGAATGAGCTCCAAAAACAAATTATTATCAGGCTGAAGTTCAAAGCACTCAAGAACCTGATCAAAAACAGTCATTAGTAGCCAGAAAAATGATGAAACAAGAACATAGATAAGCAAGTGAATTGAAGAAAATAAGAACCAGTGAAGCTTACAATATCAAAAACACGATTTGGATCCAAATCAAAATGGCCAATCAACGACTGCAAAAGTAATCCAAATTAGCACTTTGATCACAATCATGAAACAAAAAATGGTAACCAAATAGTCATAGTACTTAAAATCATTAAAACCTTTATAATGCCAATTGTTGCTGCGGATGCCTTTTCAGTTGGAACTTCAGAGTCCCGGCAAAGAAGAGTGACCTACACAATTAAACAAAATTGAATACAGCATACAAAAGCATCGTATCTAGAGGAAAAAAAATTGATTCAAACAAAGTTTTAAATTATTGGAAAAACAAAAATTGCACTTTGCTGTATATTCTCTGGTAATATCTCAATCATGCAATATGAAAGCACAACAGAATGCACCAAATTTTGGAGAAAAGAATCCACGCATAAAATAATTTGGTATTTTGGTTGCAATGTAATTTCTAGCAACCACGCACCAATATTAAATTAAACTAAATACAATTTCTCTTCCAGGTTGTGTTGTCTTGCAACTGAAAAAAGGGCGGCCCAGCATGAGGCTCCCACCTAATGGAGTCTGGAGAGGGTAGATGTACGCAGCCTTACCCCTACAAGCGAAGAAGTTGTTTCCAGGATTTGAACCTGTGACCTATTGGCCACTAAGCAACTGAACATGACCCAAAATCAAGAGGTAAAAACCTAACAACTTAATCCAATAAACCTTGCGGAATTTATGGTCACATTGATTAGATTTGTATATTATAGGCTAGGCTTTGTTCAATTTAGTTGCAATTTCGAGGCCAGTGTGGTTCCAGTACAGGCATGAAACCAAACCAAACCAAACTGCACACACATATATATCTAATAAAGGTAACCAAGGACCAAATAACCTTAGAAACATTTAATGGCCATACATTTACATCATGTAGAGAATCCATCAATAGCAAAACAAATTATAAAAGATGTAAGACAAGACAAGGAAAGGAAAAAAAGTCTAATTCTCCACAGCCAGAATCACAAAGGTCATAAGTATCAAATAACTCAGAAAACATCAAAAAGCTAAAAGAAAAGTAGTTGTGAATATACCAGCTTTGCATAGCCCTCACTCTCTTCTCTAAGAAGGTTAAATTTGGTCTGCTGATATAGAAGCCGTGTATTAACTCTGACCTGAAATCAACAGCACAAATGAATTACATCCAAACAATAATCGGATTTGTACAGTTCCTGTACATTTGACACAAGAAACACAAGGACCAGGTAAGTATAAACTATAAAGCTTAAGGTCAAGATGCTAATCATTTTGGTAGGAGCAAGTTTGCTACCACTTTATGTTATGGTACTGCAAAGCTTATGCAATTCATTGACATATTTGGTTGGAAAAGAATGTCCATATTTTCAAGGGTTCTATTTGCACATAAATACACTCCATTAGATTTGTGGAATCCAATCAGACCTGATCCAAAAGCATTTTGTAACAGACAAAAATTTGGACATCTTTTTTGGTCGTTACAGATTCATGTGCCTCACGCGGCTCTCTCTCCTGACATGTGTTATGTGTCAGGTAAAGTTCTGAAACAGCAACCCATTATTTCTGAAATGAAAGGCAGCTACTTTTCTTGGTAACCAGCTTTGGGGTTTCTAACGAGCAATGCTTGTGTACTTCTGCCTTGCAGCAGTTCGTTATAATCTGTTTTCTGTTATAATGCTTTACGAAAAGAAAGATGTAACTTTTCTGCAGCAGTAGTTAATGATTTTCGTTTGATAACTTGGCCAGAGCAGAACCCATGCGTCTTTAAGTGTGTTTCCATTCTGTTTACTTTCGAACTAAATTGCATTTTTAGTTGCTCTTGGTGTTCTTGCCATGATTATTCGAGGGTGTAGCAGTCCTGACATGCAGATAGATTGTACATCCTTGATGCATAGGATAACCTATCTTCGCCCCTCCAATCTTGTACTTTTCCTTGTCTATCTTTAATTACACTCATGATTTATATACATGGGAATTGCCAACCTTTGGACAAGGTTAGAAACTTGCACTTTTCCTTTGGACAAAAACTCAGTTTCTTTCTTTTTAAAACAAAATCTCTGAGTACTTTAGTAATTGTAATATGTATATTTCTAAAAAAGTCAGAAGAAATGGGAAAAATTAATAAAAAAAAAAGGGCAGAAGTCCCTTTAAATATGACATACGTATAGAAATTAATTGCTCACCTCTTTTCCCTTCAACTCCTGAGCCTTTATTTTGATTAATTCAGCCTCCCCCAAAAATTCTTCCTATCAATGCATAACATAGCAACAAAACTTTGTAAGCGCAATAAACTTGCTAATTATTAAAATGTTAAACCTTAATAAAGTTCTTCGACAACTAATGATGGAAAAACAAAAGAGGTGGCTCAGCTGGCCTTGTGGAACCAACTGAGAACCGAGGAACGGGATTCGGGTGCTAGTAGACCCGAGTTCAATTCCTAAGAAAAACACCTCGATGGGAGAGGCACCCTCATGACCTCGAAACAGATTAGTCTTAGGGACCCCCATTAGTGGTGGTGGACCTTTAGAGACATTGTGGGCTTGCAAAAAGCATCGACCTAAAAAAAACTAATGATAGAAAATTAAGAGTGATACAAACTACGAATAGGGAAAGGAACCAAAAAAGCACACCTCACAACGTTCTTGAAGTAGCCTAACAGGAACCAATTCAGATTCCACAAGCCATCTTGCCTACAAAAATGAAAACTTATAAGCAATGATAAATTGTGGAAAATTTTCCATGGATTGAGGACCATCATGGTTACATAGAAAAGATAAAGATAACACAAGAAAATTAAGAAGAGCCCATAGATGCCAAACAAGGGGAACAACTTAATTTAATTGAGTATCAAACAAAGGATTGCAAGATGAAATACTGACCAGTTTAATGAGACGGGCGCGGAACTCTCCTGACATTGTATGCTGTAACAAAGGAGATATAAAAACATAAAAAGATTCAGTGCACTGACTACAAACAAAACATAACTTCCAATAATCAAACACTTGAAATTGAAACATAACACATTAACACTCATAATACCATAACATCAATGACAGTAACATATAGTATTATTACAGCCCCTTCAATATACTGATTAGTACTTACTAGAGCAACATAAAACAAAAGCATATTAATGTTCTAGGATTTCATATGAAATGATATTAAAATGAAATTGATAATAAATATTTCATAGGGCAATCAGATCACAGTTCCAATAAACCTTTCTCTACAAAATTAAGGCATCTCTGACGACAGATCCCAATTGAAACAGGCTGATCATGATCATAGTTGTAAATACTTTAAAAGAGCATCATTCCCCCTTCCCTCGCAATTGCACCAAAGTCATAAAGAAACTTCTGCTGAGCTTGATGCTCATACAATTCAAAACAGAAAAACTGAATTCAACTCAGGTAGCAGAGCCAGGAAACAAAAAGGCCAATTCTATTTGCACTCGTGTTTCTTCTGCTGGCACCCGTTTTAGATTTTCAGATAGGCCATCAGATACATTGTATTTTGAAATTTTTACGCTGTCAGAAAGGCCATCCAACAAGTGCAAGCAGCAGAAACACGATGCCAAAAGAATTGGCCAAATATTTTGCACCCTATCCTTTACTTGTAACATATATGACTAGGACAACACAAAAAAAGCATAATAAAAGATATACAAAATTGACAGAACAAGGAAAAGCACTTCAAAAACGAAAAGCAGCAGTAACTCACATCTTGAGCCATCTGGGTTACTATATCTGCAAAAATCGAAGCTAATTTCTGAGTAGAAGCTTTCTCAGAGAATCTGACAGAATCTAACGCTACTTTACACTTCTGTAACGGCAATTCACCCCGAACCTGACACCAACCCCAGAACCAAAAATCAGTCCTTTAACCCAAAAAACGAAGAAATCAAATCATCTAATTCACTTTCCATAATCCAATTCATAAATATAAAGATCAAAAAAATTTATATATATAAATAAAAAAAACTATGAACGCACCATAGTCCAGCATAGCTCGTAGAGGAATCGAAGCAATGGGACAGGTTCGGTTAATTTGGGATTAGGGTTTCCGGTCTTCCATTCGCGAACTGAATCCTCTGTAACGTAGATACAGTGCACCGGTGGGAGAGACATTGTTGAGATTGCAAACCCTAGACGGTGGTGATTGAAATTGATTGAGGTGTGGAAGATGATTCGGGAACAGAGAGGGGGGAGAGTTTAAGAAGAGAATAGCGATTCCATGAGTGATAAACGAAAATTGGGAGTGGTGTTATTAGGGTTTTCAGAGAATGGAGGGGTTAGTGTTTGAGAACATTTGGGGTTGGGGGTGGTGATTGAATTTAATTTAATTTAATTTTTTTTCTATAATAACGAAAAAGAAAGAAAATGTTTTATTTTCAATTGTTTTTTAGTACGAAAATATACTCCTACATTTTACATTTGGAAAAATGTTTGAACCACTTCATCTTTTTAAGTGCAGATGATGTAACAAAGAGTGAGATTCTCACATCTCACATGTGATTGAGGATGTAATGGAATAGGTAGAGACCAGAGAAAAATAAAAAAATAATAGTATGAGGTATAAATATAGATGAAGGTGAAAATATCATTATTCTTTACATTTTTATTTATTTATTTTGAGATGGTTGTCATATTTTTATTTTTATTTTTTTGGTTTTTTATAGGAATTTCTTAATGAATCATTGTTTTATTATCAACATTCATTGTTTTAAAATGGCTAAATCCCATATTTGGTTCCTTACGTTATTTTTTTATTTCAAATTGGTTCTTTATGTTTATTTGGTATCAAAATGGTCTTTTATGTTTGTATTCGTTAATGTCGCTAATTCTAACTGTTGGATTATGTTGATAATGTCAATTTTAATCTTACATGATCACTAATATTGCACATGATTGTCATATGTGTCTCTTTTTCTTTTCCATGGTCTTCTTCATCTTCTTGGATCCATTAGCTTTGCAAATTTGATAATGTATTAGCTTTACATTTGGAAAATGTTTCTCCCACTACATCTTTTTAAGTGTAGATGATGTAACAAACAAAAGGTGAGATTCTCCCATGTGATTGAGGGTGTAATGGAAAAAGCAGAGACTAAAGAAAGAAAAACAAAAAATATGGTTTTGCTAATAAATATCTTGAGGACATTTTTAAATTTTCTAAATGTAGAAAAAATATCACAAGTCTTAATTCTTTTTTTTTCATAAACTTAAAAAGTTACACTTTTCAATACTTCTAAATCACATTTAATTCGTGCCCTAAAAAATAATACAAAGCGTAAATATAGGTGTAGGTGAAAAAAAGTAAACATATCATTACTCTTACATTTTTATTTATTTATTTTGAAATGGTTGTCATATTTTTATTTTGTTTTGGTTTTTTTAGGGGAATTTCTAAATACCCCCTTAAGGATTGTTTGTTTCGAGGTGTAAATTTGCATTTTTAGGAATCCTATTGACACGATTATTATTAACGAGAATATTAAAAAAAAACATGTTTAGTTGACATTGGTAATTTTTGGGAATTTTATCAATATTCCTCAAAATAACTTGTACGTTTGTTTCATTTATAATGTATATTCCCAAAAATATATTGTATAATTATCAAAATACCCTTAATAGTTATAAAGTGTGAGAATGGAAGACTCCGATGGGTAAAATAGTACTTTTGTAATTTGGGAGAAGTGGGAATGATTCATTCTCAAGCTCTTTGATGTGAGTGAAGATGAATGAAAATAAATGTGGGAGTGGGAATGAAATTTTAAGTGCAAATTTTAAGGAAGAGTCAAAATCAAAAAAATTTATAAGGACTAAAACCAAAACTTTTAAGAACAGAACTCAAAGAAGAAGGGAGTCCTAGGGTTTTCTTATTTCTAATTTTGCATAGAGCATATGTAAAGGCAACAAAGCATATATGATCTGTTTTTATCAACATATTATAAAGTAGGAGGAGTTTGAGGGCAAATATGATTTCCCTCCTAAACGTGTTTTTCCTTCTAAGTGCATCATTAATGATGTGTTTACTGTGTTTTAATCTAAACCGTTCAAGATGTTTTGTTTGATCAAATCATGACCGTTTTTCTTCTTCTTCATCATTTTCTTCTTCTAGAAGCAATCGTCCCCTCATCTTCTTTCATTCATATTTGCTTAAGATTAGATTTATTCGTTCCTTTTCTTCTCAAAAAATATCGCAGTTTCTTCTCCATATCGCAAGTCCGATTCCATTCATCTCCCATCCATTTTAATCAACCTCGTATCAATTGTTGTTATTCGGTCCTTTTTGTTCTTATTCTCTCATCTCTGATTTCATTCTTACCTCTTTCATTTTATTTGTTAATATCCCCATTCAGCACATATCTATATTTTGCATGTGTTATTGAGCTGTTGGTGTTCATAAAACTGGGAGCTTGAGTTATCGGCGTTGATTGAGGTAACGATTTTGTTGTTTATTTTTCTATTTTTATTTTTATTTTTCCCTTAATCTCGAGATTTTTATATTTACATCCGTATCTCGCTTAATATGTTGAATTCGGTTCGATTGTTTTCTTCCTTTCGTTATTTTAGTATTTTCTTAGTTATGGTCTGTGTTTGCAGTAGGATTTTGCATGTGTGGTTTTATTCTGTGTTCCATTGTTTTCTTCCTTTCTTCGTTGTTGTATTTGCTTTGTTATTCATTATGTTTGAAATATGAGTTTTGTTGTCTTTTTATTTTATGTTTTATCGAAGATTTATTTATTTATTTATTTATTTTGCTCAGATTAGGGTGGTTGGTTAGCAATTCATTCTTTCATAAAAGTAGTAAAAGTAGAAGAAAAATATTAAATTTTGCATAGAAACAAGGAGGGAGAAGAATGCTCACATGTCTTTCACATACTTAGAAGCACCATTATAGTTGTTATGAGGAGCCTATGCACATTTTTGGTATTGATCCTAAATCCAGGATTGTTGTGATAAAACCTGTCAATATAAAATATGTTATACTTAGTATACGTAAGAACAATGTAAAAATAATGGTTGTATTGTTAGTTATGAGCTTAATATGATATGTCTTTCTCTCAACTTCTCTGTATTTTACAATGAGATTTTGGTCCAAACTAGAAGGGGCTAAACTGAATCTAATCCTTTTAATGAGTTTAGTTCCTATTTCTAACTTAAGTTGTTTGCAGGAAATTGTCATTTCAGGAGAACATATAATGCAGCAGGCATCTATTGTGGGAAATTTAGAAAACTTTAGTGTATTGGAGAGTTCTCTTGAAAGGAAACCATCCAAGTGTGAAGAAGCGGATGTAATGGGGGATGATGGTGTCCCTACAGTGATTGATTTGGAGCTGTAGAGGGTATTTAACATAAATGCTTGCAGATTTTTATTGAGTTTAGGAGTGTATTGTTGTTATTGTTTTATTCATTTTTGTCCTCAACTCTCTATGCATATAAATTGTTTGATAAAATTCATCTGAATGGGTAATGCTAAATTCCATTCTTTGAAAGTGTAATCTAACGTATGTTTCTTTGAAATCAAATGCATTCATGAACTTGATTTTATCTTTGAAAAATAATTTCTCTTGGTGGATCCAATATTTGTTGATTCTTGCATAACTTTTGATGGAAATTTTATTACTTTAGAACTTACATAGATGCATGTTGTTGGAATGGATGAGAGTCTTAATATTTTTCAAATCTTTGATGTAGGCATGTACTACAAATCCTTATCGAGACCCATACTTTGGGGGCATGATGACAGCATATGGACACCAGCTATTAGTATGCGACATTAATATTTGATTTAGACATTTTCATCTATGATCAGAAAGTTAATTCATGCGTAGGTCATAACAGGCTTTTTGGATAAATTAGTCTGATTGTGGTTAATGCATTTCATTCTATTTTTCCTTTTACCAGTGAGAGGGATGACCATATTATTTTTTTGATGTTAGGGATATGCTCCTTTTATGGGAATGCCTCATGCCAGAATGTCTTTGCCCTTGAGATGGCACAAGAACCTGTTTATGTGAATGTTAAATAGTAAACAAAGCAATTCTGAGGCGAAGACAGGGTTGTGCTCAAGCAGAACTGGAAAGGAAGCTAATAAAAGCTAGAAAGGTACAACTATTTTCAACCTAATGTATCTTTATGCATATTTCTTTTCTTTTCTTTTTTTACTATTGTAGTTGGCTTCTGTTTTACTAGAAAGAAAGCTTTATTAATTAGACAAAAATGATTTCTAACCACTTTCTTATATAAGATATTTGTTCTGCTATGTTGTTATTCCATGATAACATTGTTTGTAATTACGTAATTATCAAACATGATTTATGCATAACTATCAATGTTTGTAGGATGATATGGATTTTGATTCAATCATGGACGATTGAATTTCTTTTGAGATGGAACCTCACTCATGAAAAAGGTAATATTTTATCTCTTGCACTTTACCATTTAATCATTATGTTTTTTACATGATAAAATATCAAGTTTTGTCTTTACTTTGATGGCTGAAGATTTATTATGTTCCAGTTATATGACTTTGCTTCTGTTGTTGTTGTTGATTTTTTTTTTTTTTTGGTTCAGGAAGTAGATTGTCAAATTTCAAGGTGAACCTGCAGCTATGGTAGTTTGGTCGTTGCTTTTTGCTTACTGCTCTTATTGTTGTTTTTTTTACTTTTTGTTAGTTTTTGCTATTGATCAAGGTTTATCCTCATTAGAGGCAAATTAGAGTCTTATTTCTTAAGGACTATCAAGCTTTGAATCGCACTTTCGATCATATTCTTAAGGACTATGCTTTCTGTCCACACATATTTTTTTTAAGGCATTGAAGGTATCTAAATGGATCCATACTTTGATGTTAGTTAAACATATTCTTCGAAAGAGATAAAGGAGTGAACTTTGGTACTTTGATTTTAGCAAACTTTCTGTTAGACTCCAATTACTCAATGAATTAGGTTGAAATGTTACTGGAGAATGTTTTTTTCCTTTTTTCGATGTCTTTTTTATCTCTTTGTTCCTTAGTCACTTTGTATGCAAAGTTTGTTCTCTAGTCCTTAATTCTAGCCATGTCCTATTTGACTGACTAAATATCAAGTAGTATATGAGATAGTTTTGTACAAATGAGCTTAGAATATGGATCTGATTAAGGTATCAGGAAGGTAATGCACTTTGTGCTTCTTGTCTTGGTTATAGAACTGCAACAAGTTGATACATGAGTGGCATTTTGTTTTGTCTTCACTTTTTGTTATATCATTTATGATCATTTCTATTGTGTATACTCTTAGTATACCACATTTGCATGAGAATTTGGGGGTACGATGCTTATGCAGGAAGAGAAGACTTTATGCATCGGTTTGCGAGTGAATCTATTTACCTCTTATTTTGCTGCAGAGAAACATGAATATTTTCACTTCAGAGGCCATAAAAGAGTAGGTTTATTTTCAAGAAGTTCTTAGAGACTTAGAGTAAGGTACTGCAATTTTTTTGGTTGAATAAACTCACTGTTTTTTTGGTGGAATAAACTCATTTTTGTCTGTTCAATAGAGTAAGCTAAGGTACTGCAGTCTTTACTTTAGTTAAGTTTGGTACTGCAAAATATGCATCTTTGTTGAATATTTTTACTATAATTAAGATTGCTTTTGTTAGTTTGATGTATTTCCAGCACTGTGCACGTTGGTTGCTAATCAAATCAAGGGCATCTATGTACCTTTGCAAACATGAATGCTATGTAGCTTATGTTGACTGCAAGTATCCTGGATGCCTTCGCCATGGTAAGCTTTGCTCAATGCTATTTACTAATGTCATTTGAGCATGATTATGTTAGTTGTCACATATTTGTTTGGTCAAAAGCTTTGCTTGACATATGTATATGTGTGGCTGCCACATTAATAGCTCATTGCTTCTTTTATGTTCTGTAGCATGACAATGAAAAAAGCTTACCATGGCGAAGACATCCAGGATTAGAAATGAGATTTACAATTTTTATCCTCTATTAGCATGAATTTTCTATGACGTAATTGAGAGGGTGAGCTTCTCACATGATTTTTTTTGGTTGATTTTGTTTTAGATCTGTTAACCAATTATGTTTTTGAGAGACTTTGGACCCACAAGTAATAATAAAAAAAATTTATTAGATGCATATAATCTCATTAGATAAGAGGTTCAATATGTCTCTGCCTCTCCTAAATTCTCCAAGGTATTTTGATACTACATGATTTGCCTCTTTGATGATGTGGAGTTATATTGTTTCTAAGACATAATTTTGATATTACGTGATTTCCTTTTTTTTTTAACTTTTTATAGTGTCTTGAGCATTTAATTGCATAAGTAGAAGGGGAATAAGTATTTTAATAAGGACTAATTTTGGGATGTAACGATCATTTGAGATATTTCCTTTTCCTTTTGTTTTTCTTGTTGGAAACCAACAAGCGGGCTAAGCAAATACTAGAGGGGGGGTGAATAGTATTTTGAAGCACTAATACCAAATATTTCGATTGATAATTGAAGAATGGAGCTTAGACTGAATTTTCTGGAATCAGAAACAAAAGACTCGAGTCTTTTGTGAAATACTCGAGTTTTTCAGGATGAACAACTCGAGTCTTTTCTGAAATACTCGAGTTTTTACTATCAGATAGCAGAAAAACCAGAAACGAAAATTCAGCAATTTAACTCAAATCAATTCAATAATAAACAGGAACTTATCCAACAGAATAGCAAGTAATCTAAATAACTTTTAACACAAAGATTCCTTGAACTTGCTACCTAATTGTATAAATCCTAATTGATTGAAATGACTTAAGTCTATTGAGCTAGAAAGTAGATTAAAAGCAATAAACCAACACTCAAGCAATTTTATCCTGGTTCACTCCAACTATAAGCTACATCCAGTCCTCCTAATCACTTAGGAGTTTCTACTAATAATCAAATTGTTAGAAATTACAAAGGATTGCTTGAGAATGGCCTCACTCAACCTAACCCTTTCAAGAGTGTACCAAACTCTTGATTTCTACCCCAATTTGATTCCGGTGATTGAAGAACTCTTCACAAAGCTTCCTTGAACTCCCTTCAAGAAACTCCACCGGGCTAGGAACCTCCTAGTCTTGTGCTTGAGAACCTCTCAAGACTTCCAACACCCTAAGCCACTTAGGGTTTGCTTGGGAACAATCCAAGACTTTGAATAATCAAGCTTTTTGTATGTGTATTACTAATCTCACAATGGATTAGCACAAATAAGCACAGCTCAATGTAAGAATTGAGGCCTAAAACTCAACTTGGAATAAAATGACAATATGAGTGAGAAGTTGAGCTTTTTGGGAATTAACACTTGAGAAGAGGAAATTAAGAAAGCTTGAATCAATATGATCTTGTTGTCTTGTTTGTTCTTGCACAAATTCAAAGAGAAATTTTACAATAAGGTTCTGAATTTGCTCTCTTAGGTTGGATGAGACTCAAATGCCCTCAATTAGGTTTTTGAGTTTCTCCAACGTTCATTTTTGCTGACTGGACAAAAATACTCTAGTCTTTTGGTAAAAACTCGAGTCTTTTTGGTCGGTCACGAGTGAATTGGTGCACGAACAAGACTAACGGTCATAATTGCTGACCTGGCACAAATACTCGAGTTTTTCTATAAATACTCGAGTATATACTCGAGTCTTTCTCAAAATACTCGAGTATTTTGATCAGATATGGGAAAAATTATTTTTCAATTTTATTTTTCTTTTCAAGTATTAATTTTGGTCAATCTCAACTTAATAATCATATAAAAATTTATTCCTAGAAGAGACTAACTATTTCTACCCACTCTCAACCACTCTCAACATAAATTAGAAATTTACAATTAATATTTGATTGAGAATGATTGGGCACTTGTCTTGTTTTCTTGATTTCTTGTTGATGTTGATGTTGATGTTGCAATATCTTCAAGGCATGATTTGTTAATTATTTTGTCATCATCAAAACATAATCCACATAATTAGGAGCATTGAATTCACAATCTCCCCCTTTTTGGTGATGACAAAATAATTAAAACTTGATCCATTTGTTAAGCTTGATCCACTTGAAAATGCAACTCCCCCTCACTATATGATACTTTTCACCTATCTAAAAATTCAGCTTGAGCAAGATGTTATGACAATTTAATTTTAGCACCAAGCCTATGGTATTAGAGAATTTAACAATTATCAGAGTATATACCATAATTAAAGAATTTTAGGTGCAACAATATCAAGACAAGTGTATAATATCTCTCCCCCTTTTTGTCATACGCCAAAAAGATGTAACAATTTAGGAAAAAGATCAAGGGAGGAGAGGTGCATAATCGGAAAACCCCATAACCAACTATGCAAAAAAAATAGACTTAATAATAAATATAAAGAGCTCCCCCTGAAGCTTTGCACAAACATTATAATGAAGACCAAATTCATTAACATAAAAACATCATAAAGGTCCAAATCACAGGTGCAATAATAAACCCAAAGTCTCAAAACACCAAGTTCTCAAAATACAGAAAATGTAACAAAGACCAATCATGATAAAAAACGAAGATAAAATCCAAAGGTCAACATCATCAAAACATCGAAGGAGCTGGAGCATCTGGAGGATGATAAAACCGAGAGAAGAGTTTAGAGGATGAAAAACTAGTAAGATTTGACAAAACTTTGAGGAAAATCTGAGTTTTGAGGAGAGAGATATGAGAAAACCGAGAGAGAAGAGGGTCGTAAAAAAAAAAAAAAAAACTTGAGTCTGAGAGTATATATAAATAGTTCAAAATACTCGAATATATTCATAAATACTACAGTTGTTCTTTAGGATATACTCGAGTTTTTGAAAATACATTCGAGTCGGTCGTGACTCAGCCCAGATATCCCCTGAAAACTCGAGTAAAAATTTAAAAACTCGAGTTTGGTCCGAAAGTTCAAATTTCAGGAAAACGTAAAATACTCGAGTTTTTGGAAAATACTCGAGTTTGGTCTGAAAGTTCAAAAATTGGGGGTTTCGAAAGACTCGAGTGTTTTGAAAAACACTCGAGTATTTTAATAAAGACTCGAGTGTTTTTAGAAACACTCGAGTATTTTTATCAGACCCTGATTAAAAACTTTTTCAATTTAAAACTGATTTAATTTTGAATTAACATACTCGAGTGTTTTTGGAAAAACTCGAGTATTTTGACAGAACAGAAAGTAAAAACTCAGTTTTAAAAGACCAAACACAAATCAAATACAAATGCTTCACTACCAACTTGGAATACAGTACAGAATCACACACAATTAACATATACAATTTCAAATATCATCAAGGACAATTTAACTAAGAATCAATAACACATTAGAGTAAGACTAATATGGTGATTTTCCAAAAATGACACACAATGCAATTAGCCTATATTAGCTTCATCTAAAATACCAAGTTCTCTCCTAATATGATAAAAGGTGTCCCTTGGTAGAGGTTTTGTAAAAATGTCGGCTAATTGATTTGTGGTACTAACAAATTCAATTGTGCAATCACCCTTTTGTACATGATCTCTTAAAAAATGATGTCTTATTTCAATGTGTTTAGTTCTTGAGTGATACACCGGATTCTTAGTCAAATTGATTGCACTCGTGTTATCGCATCTAATCGGAATATTTTCAAGTTTCAAACCAAAATCCGATAATTGTTGTTTCATCCATAACAGTTGAGCACAACAACTACCGGCTGCGATATATTCCGCTTCGGCGGTAGAAAGAGCGACACAAGCTTGCTTTTTAGAAAACCATGACACCAATGAACTTCCCAAGAAATGGCAAGTACCACTGGTGCTTTTGCGATCAAGCTTGCATCCCGCGAAGTCGGAATCCGAGTAACCAACTAAACAAAGATTGGCATCAGCAGGATACCATAAACCAGTGTTAATTGTTCCTTTTAGATACTTAAATATATGTTTAACTGCGGATAGGTGAGACTCTTTAGGATTAGCTTGAAATCTAGCACACATGCATACACTAAACATAATATCCGGTCTAGATGGTCCAATCTGAATTTTTCAAGGAGCTCTTTGCAATATTTCCCTTGATGCACAAATATCCCCTCCTTGACTTGCTTTATTTGTAAGCCTAGGAAGAACTTGAGTTCTCCCATCATTGACATTTCAAATTCCTTTTTCATCAAATTTGAAAACTTTCTACAAAGAGACACGTTAGTAGCACCGAAAATGATATCATCAACATAGATTTGTACTAACAAAATGTCATCCTTGGTTTTATAAATAAATAATGTATTATCAACCTTCCCTCTTTGAAACTTGTTTTCTAATAGAAAGGAACTCAATCGATCATACCAAGCTCTAGGAGCTTGTTTCAATCCATAGAGTGCCTTTTTCAATTTATAAACATGGTTTGGAAATTCACTATTTTCAAAACCGGGGGGTTGTTTGACATACACTTCTTCATTTATAAACTCATTCAAGAAAGCACTTTTAACATCCATTTGATATAAAGTGAATTTCATGATTGAAGCATAAGCAAGTAAAATTCGGATTGCTTCGAGACGTGCAACCGGAGCAAAGGTCTCATCATAATCGATACCTTCCTCTTGGTTGTACCCTTGAGCTACTAGTCTAGCTTTGTTTCTTATAATCAACCCGGATTCATCAAGTTTGTTTCTATAAATCCATTTAGTACCAATTATGGTATGATCATCGGGTTTAGGGACTAGATCCCAAACTTCATTTCTTTCAAATTGGTTTAATTCTTCTTGCATAGCAAGAACCCAATGATCATCCTCAATGGCCTTTTTAATTGAATCGGGTTCAATTTGAGAAACAAATGAGACATAGTGGCAAATGTTTTGAATAGACCTACGAGTAAGTACTCCCTTTGACATATCTCCTATGACTTTGTCTATAGGATGAGCCTTGACCGATTTCCAAGTTGGAGGAAGTTCTTCCCTTACTTCTCCTTCATCAACTTTTGAATTCTCTCTCTCTTTTTCTTCTTTTGAAAAGACAATGTCATCTTCACTAGCATCACATAAAACACTATCTTCTTTTGAAGATTCATTAAAAACCACATGAATTGATTCCTCAATGGTTAAAGTTCTTTTATTGAAAATTCTATAAGCTTTACTATGAGAAGAATAGCCTAAAAATATGCCTTCATCGGATTTGGAATCAAACTTGCCAAGGTGTTCTTTTCCATTATTTAAAACAAAAACTTGGCATCCGAAGACATGAAAATGAGATATATTTGGCTTTCTTCCCTTGTAAAGTTCATAGGGGGTTTTATCCAAAGAGAACCTTATCAAAATACGATTTAAAACATAACAAGTCGTATTGACGGCATCGGCCCAAAAATATTGAGGTACTTGAGAATCATTTAACATGGTTCTAGCAAGTTCCTCTAGCACCCTATTTTTCCGCTCTACCACTCCGTTTTGTTCCGGAGTTCTTGGTGCGGAGAATTAGTGCTCAATACCATTTTTAGCACAAAATCTATCAAATTTGTGGTTTTCAAATTCTCCACCATGATCGGTACGAATAATAATTACTTTTTGATTTACTTGGTTTTGCAAAAGTTTGACATGATGTTTAAAAGATTTGTAGGTCTCACTCTTAGTAGTTAAAAATAAAGTCCAAGTAAACCTAGAGAAGTCATCAACAATCACCAATGCATAATAGTTGCCACCAAAGCTTTTTATTTGAGATGGTCCAAACAAGTCCATATGAAGCATTTCTAATGGCCTTGATGTGGACATAACCATTTTTGATCCAAAGGTGTTTTTAGTTTGTTTACATTTCTTGCAAGGAGAACAAACACCTTCAATAGAAAAATTTAGCTTTGGTAAACCAACTACTAGATCTTTAGATTGTATTTTCTTCAATTGGTTTACATTAATATGAGCGGTCCTACGATGCCATAACCAAGTGTCATTTTCTTTGCTCACTAAACAAGTAGAGACCAAAGAAGTGACTTTGTTCAAATCAACTAAGTAAGTATTATTTGACCTTCTACCAACAAATTTGATTGATTCATCTTTGTCACTTTTAATGAGGCAATGGGTAGAGGTAAAAACTACATGATTACCAACATCACATAATTGGCTTATGCTCAAGAGATTATGTTCTAATCCTTGAACATAGAGCACATTATCAATAATCAAGTTTGAAGAGTTTCCGATTTTACCAATACCAAGGATTTTGCCTTTGTTGTTGTCCCCATAAGTGACATAACCCTTTTCCTTTGGAGTAAGCTCAATGAAGTGCCGCTTATCTCCCGTCATGTGCTTCGAACATCCACTATCAAGATACCACAATTGTTTTCCCGTTCGAAGGCACACCTACAATATGAAATCACTTGTTCACTTTGGGTACCCAAACAATGTTGGGTCCCTTAGGGTTAGTGTTGGGACTTTCTCCCTTCTTAATCCACATATAAGTGCCCTTTTTCATTTCAAACTTCTTAATGTGGCACTCAATGTTGATATGTCCAACTTTTCCACAATAAGTACAAGTTGGTCTCTTTGATGAATTTTTCTTAGAAAATGTTCCAACCACCTTGTACTTTTTGTCCTTTTTATGAACATATCCTAAACCGGTTTTGTTGTGATTATGTCTTTGAGAGTTCAACAACCGGTTGAGGTTTCTATCACTATGTGAGATTGTGAGTTTGTTTTTCAACTCTTTCACTTCTTTTTCAAGATCATCACATCTCTCACATGAAGTGATAATTTCCTCATGATTTGCACAATCACTTTGATGACTAGAATTAATAAGTTCCAAGGATTCATTTTGAAGTTTCAACTCATTTATAGATTTTTGCAATTCATCAATTTCATGTTGAAACTCCAAAATTTTCTTTCCTTTTTCCTTATTAATTTTAGCAAGCCTTTTAAATTGAATTAACATTTCATTGTAGGCTTCTTGCAAATCATCATATGAAATGGAGTTTGAAGATGAACAAGAAGAGCTAGAGGTTACCTCATCATCACTTTCACTCATGCCATGATTAGCTCTTGATGAGGACTCATGATTGTTCTTGGCCATGAGACAAAGGTTTGCATTTTCATCACCGGAACTACTTGAAGATGATTCATTGCTCTTCTCCGGTGCATCCCAAACAATGTATGCACGCTTCCCTTTGGTCTCTTGGGTCTTCTTGTCATTCTTCTTCAAGAATGTGGCACATTCCATTCTTATGTGACCAACCCCTCCACATTCATGACACTTAACTCCATCATTGGTACTCTTTTCTCTTTGTTTGGAGTCTTTGGTTCTCTTGAAATTGGATGAAGATCCACCTTTCTTCCCTTTGAAAAATTTGTTGAATCTTTTCACAAACATCCCAAATTCTTCTTGATTTGGTTCACCATCGGAATCTCCACTTGTAGAGCATTCTTCAACTTCTTTTGTAGCTTTGGTTGAAGCTTTGAGTGCTATGCTCTTTTTCTTTTTGTCCGATTCCTCATGCATCCCAAGTCTTGTAAGCTCCATCTCATGCTCTTGGAGTTTGCCAAACAAAGTGGCTAAGTCCATGCTATTTATGTCTCTTGATTCCTTGATGGCGGTTACCTTGGGTTGCCAACTCCTATCAAGACATCTTAGAATTTTGTTAGTAGTTTCACCATTGCGAAATACTTTTCCCAAGGAAATCAAATGATTAACAATGTGAGAGAATCGCTTTTGCAAGTCACTAATGGATTCATTTGGCAACATGTGGAACAATTCATATTCGTGAGTTAGAGAATTCAATCTTGCATCTCTAACCTCACTTGTTCCCTCATGTGTGACTTGCAAAGTATCCCACATTTCTTTTGCCGATTTACATTGGGAAACTCTATAAAATTCATCATGGGATAGAGCCGAAAAGATGATGTTTTTAGCTTTTAAATCAAATGAGACTTTTCTCTTTTCATCATCATTCCAACTACTCCTTGGAATTTCAACAATTTCATCATTTATTTTCTTTTTGGGAATGAAAGGACCATTTTCAATTGCATCCCAAATATCCATATCAATTGCTTCAATAAAAACTTTCATGCGAGTTTTCCAATAAACATATCCTTCACCATTAAATAGTGGAGGACGGTTTATTGAAGCTCCTTCTCCACCAAAGTTATTGCTAGAGCCCATTTAGTTTCCAAAAGGATCTTTTTCGAAAAAGTTGTTACACTCGATCTTTCGACCGAGCTCTGATACCACTTGTTGGAAACCAACAAGCGGGCTAAGCAAATACTAGAGGGGGGGTGAATAGTATTTTGAAGCACTAATACCAAATATTTCGATTGATAATTGAAGAAAGGAGCTTAGACTGAATTTTCTGGAATCAGAAACAAAAGACTCGAGTCTTTTGTGAAATACTCGAGTTTTTCAGGATGAACAACTCGAGTCTTTTCTGAAATACTCGAGTTTTTACTATCAGATAGCAGAAAAACCAGAAACGAAAATTTAGCAATTTAACTCAAATCAATTCAATAATAAACAGGAACTTATCCAACAGAATAGCAAGTAATCTAAATAACTTTTAACACAAAGATTCCTTGAACTTGCTACCTAATTGTATAAATCCTAATTGATTGAAATGACTTAAGTCTATTGAGCTAGAAAGTAGATTAAAAGCAATAAACCAACACTCAAGCAATTTTATCCTGGTTCACTCCAACAATGAGCTACATCCAGTCCTCCTAATCACTTAGGAGTTTCTACTAATAATCAAATTGTTAGAAATTACAAAGGATTGCTTGAGAATGGCCTCACTCAACCTAACCCTTTCAAGAGTGTACCAAACTCTTGATTTCTACCCCAATTTGATTCCGGTGATTGAAGAACTCTTCACAAAGCTTCCTTGAACTGCCTTCAAGAAACTCCACCGGGCTAGGAACCTCCTAGTCTTGTGCTTGAGAACCTCTCAAGACTTCCAACACCCTAAGCCACTTAGGGTTTGCTTGGGAACAATCCAAGACTTTGAATAATCAAGCTTTTTGTATGTGTATTACTAATCTCACAATGGATTAGCACAAATAAGCACAGCTCAATGTAAGAATTGAGGCCTAAAACTCAACTTGGAATAAAATGACAATATGAGTGAGAAGTTGAGCTTTTTGGGAATTAACACTTGAGAAGAGGAAATTAAGAAAGCTTGAATCAATATGATCTTGTTGTCTTGTTTGTTCTTGCACAAATTCAAAGAGAAATTTTACAATAAGGTTCTGAATTTGCTCTCTTAGGTTGGATGAGACTCAAATGCCTTCAATTAGGTTTTTGAGTTTCTCCAATGTTCATTTTTGCTGACTGGACAAAAATACTCGAGTCTTTTGGTAAAAACTCGAGTCTTTTTGGTCGGTCACGAGTGAATTGGTGCACGAACAAGACTAACGGTCATAATTGCTGACCTGGCACAAATACTCGAGTTTT
This sequence comes from Crotalaria pallida, assembly GCA_037953625.1. Taxonomy (NCBI): domain Eukaryota; kingdom Viridiplantae; phylum Streptophyta; class Magnoliopsida; order Fabales; family Fabaceae; genus Crotalaria; species Crotalaria pallida. The sequence goes on from CM075655.1 coordinate 99,760,374, forward strand.
TCTATAAATACTCGAGTATATACTCGAGTCTTTCTCAAAATACTCGAGTATTTTGATCAGATATGGGAAAAATTATTTTTCAATTTTATTTTTCTTCTCAAGTATTAATTTTGGTCAATCTCAACTTAATAATCATATAAAAATTTATTCCTAGAAGAGACTAACTATTTCTACCCACTCTCAACCACTCTCAACATAAATTAGAAATTTACAATTAATATTTGATTGAGAATGATTGGGCACTTGTCTTGTTTTCTTGATTTCTTGTTGATGTTGATGTTGCAATATCTTCAAGGCATGATTTGTTAATTATTTTGTCATCATCAAAACATAATCCACATAATTAGGAGCATTGAATTCACATTTCTAACTTTTACTAATTTTTTTTAAAACTTTTACTCATGATGGTTCTTTATCACCATCTCTGAATTTAAAGCAAAAAATTAGTTTTAATCCAACTGTATACTGCTGGCAAAATTAATTTGTGATCTTGGAGAGTTCCTTTGTTTCCAAAAGATGGACAAGAAAGGTATTTATAAGAATCCAAAGGAAGGTATTTGAGGATAAGGATTTTGGAAATGATTGATGCATTTATACATCAATAATTATCATTCCTTCTATTATCATTTTCTCTATAATCTTTCTCCTATCACAAACAGAAAGAATATAATCTAAACTCAAAGTTACTGAAAATAAAAAGATTAGTGATAAAAACTTTATGATATAGAGAGCAACATTGTAATCTACAAAGGATAAACCAATAAGAATTGGAGAAAAGGGTACTCCCAACCTTCAGACCCTCCCTAACCTTTTGCGCAAACCTTGGGGAGAAAAATATGTTTGTGGTGAACTTCTGAGCACATTAATGCACATTCAACCCTTGGGTAGTATAGTCTCTTGACTTTAATGTTGGTTTTAGCATCTTATGGTTTTTCATGACTTCCCTTACTTGATATCCAACAAGCCGGGAGCACTCATTGATGAGTTTATATTTTCTTTTTATACTTTAGAATGATACCTCATCTGTAACAATAGGACATTTTTTGCGAATAAAAAAAATTATACATATGGTCTTATTCTGATGTGTTTTATTGTTGTGCATCCAGAAACTTGCTCATTGCCTTGCATTACTTCCAAAATCAAAATCAAGAGGAGATGTAGAAAGCTAGTATGTGATGTTGCAGAAAATTTTGATTGTAATAAAAGGTCAATTAGATTATGCCTTTCAAGTTCTAGAAGAAGGTAGATGTTGTTAGTATCTGATTTATAAAGGCCATTAAAAGAAGAGGATGACTATCTTTTTCCATGAAATATTTCTATTTTTAGTTAATGCAATTTGTTAAAGTTGTTTCTTGGAGTCAACACTTGCATTAAGCTTTCTTGGAGTCTTTTGGGAAATTACAATGCTATCAGTGTCTGTCTTTAGGTGATTAGATTTTTTTTTAATGTAATCATTGATAGTGGATTTTAAGAAAACATGATTATCTCATTTTGCAAATGTAGATAAAGAATATCATCATTCAACAGTGAAGGTGTTATTTGTTTTAGCAAGATAGGTTTTATTATTGTTTTGTTTGTTTATATATTTAGTCTTGCTTAGTTTAAACAAGAGTGAATTAACAAAGAAAGTTGATAACTTACATTTCGTTTTTAAATATTAATTTAAAGTATAATTATTCTCTTCCAAAAAATAAAATAAAAAATAATAATTATAATAATAATAATACGAACATCAAAGATCACATGCTTCATTATTAAGGGTAGTTCTTAATGGATCATGGTGGATATATTAATTATTAGAAGCTGAAGTGTTGGTTGTTTGCTTTTTTAGGCTTTCCAAGTAAGCTAAGCATTCTAATTTAAAAAGTTTCAAATAATTATGATTTTTTTTATAATGATAAGTGTGTGAAAAAATCATATCTAAATATTTACGTTTTGCTTAATATATAGATAGAAGTTTGTGCATTATATATTATACCTATTTTATTGTATCATTGCTCCACCAAAAGAGTATGAAGAATAATGCTAACAACTATTCATAACGTTTTTAAAATATTCATGATTGTTTCACATAGTATAATTCTTTTTCATTCACAATAAAAATTACTATCTAATACTAAGTAATGTATTCCAATTTGATTAAATAAATTTATTTGATGGTATCTTTTTTTTTTAAACATAAATCTTTTTTTTCACTTTAATAACTAAAAAAATACCATGTAAAATAAAATCCTAAAAAATGATAAATATATTATTCTCTAATAAAATAGTCACGTAAATAAAATCAATGCTTAAACACATGGAATAGTAAAATTTAAGATTCGTGCATAGCACGGGTAAACTTACTAGTTATAATAATATACATATTGGAAATTATATAAAAACCTAGCACTAATTTTATATAAATTGTCGCGACCGGGGTCCCGGGTCGCCCTCGGGGCCTCGCCTACGAGTGGGGGTCGATTGACCCGATATGGAGTCGCCACCGCATTTTGTTGCAAAAAAGCGGAAAAAATAATTATTAATTAAAACGGAAAAAACTTGATCTCGAACTAGATAGATTTGAGTTCGGGAGTCGGTTACGAGCCGGGGAAGGTATTAGCACCCCATTCGCCCATTCGAAAATGGTACCTTTGATTGATTTTTAATTAAAAGACCTAAATAATTGGTTTGCCAAAAAAATGTGTTTTTAATTATTGTGCCTGACAAGGTTGCCCTTGGTCCTACGTACCCTCATAAAATGAGGAATCAAGGCTACGTAGTTCTTAATGTTTTAATTTTAATGTTTATATTTAAAAAAAAACATTTGTTTGATGTGAAGAGGAAATATACACAAGACTTCGACATTTAGCCAAAAAAAAGTGGATTTCCAAATCGCACATCGTTAATATTTAATTAAAAAAACTATTTAATTTTACTTTAAAAAATGTTTTTGTTTTTTAATGTTTATAATTTATTTATATAAAAAAATTATTTTTATGTGTACATATTTTTGTGCGGAGAGGAAGTTTGAGAGATCTCTCCATTGAATTTGGGAGAGAAAAATCGACTTACCAAAACGCAACAAATTTTTAAAACAACTAGAAAAATCTACATTTTTAATTTATTATTATTTTAAAGAAAATTATTTTATATATGTATTTTTGTGAAGAGAGGAAGTCCAAGAGATCCCACTGATAAATTTGGGTGAGAAAAATTTGGCTTATCAAAGCACAACCAATTTCTATTATTGCGAAAAAAGATAAAGATTCTTAAAATTTAATGATTAAATTATCAACAAAAAAATTAAAAAAAGACATTTTAATTTTTAGTATTTGATTAATTACTAAAAAATCTAGAAGTTAGAAAAAAAAAGGAAGGAAAAAATGAAAGAAAGAAGGAAAACACCTGATGATGATGGGAGATGATGCTATAGTGCTATGAAGAGAATATGTGAGAAGGAAGGACTGCATCACAACAACATGCGGTTCTTGGAATAAAAATAAGGGGGCACGAAAAGCGAAAGTAAAAATTATCACAAAACTCCGTGTAAAATTATTCCTCTCAAATTTTTGTATGAATCTCTCTTCAAAAAATTTTCTCCCCCTCTCTTCAAAAATTTTCCTCCTCCCTACAAAGTGATGAAGGGACTTCTATTTATAGTAGAAGTTAAGTTAAGAAAAAAAATCATTAAAAACCAATTTCAAATCTTTTCAAAATAATGATAATATCTTTTCAAATATTTTTGATTTTAAAAGAAAATTCTCGATTGAATCAAATTGATCCTCAATTGATTTTTTATATTTAAATTAATCTTGAGTTAATTCTAAAAAAAACGATTTTCAATCTTTTGAATTGATTGTCAAAATTTGAATTGATTTTCAATCATTTCAAAAAGAGGATAATCATTTCCAAATAATTTTTTGATTTGAAATAAAAAGTTTTCAATTGAAAAAGAAATATTCTCAACCCAATCAAATTGATTTTCAATCCTCTAATTGATTTTCAAAATTTTTTTTAAATGATTCTCAAGATTTTCTAAATTGATTTTTAATCAATTCTCAAAATCTTTCTTTTAAAAAAAAAATGATTTTCAATCTTTTGAAAAAAAAATTCAATCTTTTGAATTGATTGTCAAAATTTGAATTGATTTTCAATCATTTCAAAAAGAAGATAATCCTTTCCAAATAATTTTTTGATTTGAAATAAAAAGTTTTCAATTGAAAAAGAAATATTCTCAACCCAATCAAATTGATTTTCAATCCTCTAATTGATTTTCAAAATTTTTTTTAAAATGATTCTCAATATTTTCTAAATTGATTTTCTTCTTTTTTAAAAAAAAAAAAGGATTTTCAATCTTTTGAAAAAAAAATTCAATCTTTTGAATTGATTGTCAAAATTTGAATTGATTTTCAATCTTTTCAAAAATGAGGATAATCCTTTCCAAATATTTTTTTGATTTGAAATAAAAAGTTTTCAATGGAGAAAATCTCAACTCAATCCAATTGATTCTCAATCCTCTTTAATTGATTTAAAAAAAATTACTTGATTTGCAAACGATTCTCAATTTATTTTTGAATTAATTTTCAATCTTTTTCAAAAACAAGTTGATAATCTCTTTCAAATAAAACATATCATCAACTAAATTCAAATTGATCTTCAATCTTCCTTCATTGATCATAAAACTTTTTTTAATTGAGTCCTCAAAATTTCAACATAAACTTTCCAATTAATTCTTATTTTGAAAATTTCAATGCAAACCTTTTTTTATTTTATTTTTTTATTTTTTATAAATAAATGCCAAAAATAACTTAATACACCTGAATTAGAAAATAATGGGTCCAAATAAACTCTTTTTTTATTTTATTTAAAAAAATCAATTATAACAACTTGAGGATAAAAATCTAATTAACCAAAATATTTACAAAATTAATTTTTGACCCCGGACAAAATTGGGTGGCTACATAAATATAAATAGGTTTATTTAACATTTTAGTCTTTGAACTTAGGTGCTTTTTTGGAATTGGTCCTTAAACTTTTTTTTCGATGCTTTGGGTCCCTGAACTTTGTTTAATTTTTGGAAATGGTCCTTTCGTCACTTAAGTGATGATATAGCCGACGACATGTCACGTCACTTTCACAATATCGACAACTGACGTTTTATGTAGAGCCACGGGACACTTCAGGATTTTTTTTATTAAAAAATAATTTATTTTAAAATTTATTAAAAGATTCGATTAAAAAAAATATAATTTTTAATTATTTTTAATAAATTCATGTTGCGAAGGTGATGATTTTTAATTATACCACATCACCTATCGATGTGGCGAAGGTGATGTGGTATATTCTCAGTCATATCACTACTTAAGTGATGAAATGACCATTTTCAAAATTTGAGCAAAATTTAGAGACCCAAAGCATCGAAAAAAGTTTAAGGACCAATTCCACACGAGCACCTAGGTTCAGAGACTAAAATATTAAATAAACAATATAAATATTTAAGGATATATATGTAATTACACGAGGACGGGGACCCGCAGGTTTGGAGGGACAAATCTCATTCCGTGCAGCAAAATCCCGTCGGGGAGAATATCTCCCCCATCCCGTCCCCATGGGGAAAAAATCCCCGACTGTGAGACCTCGAATGAGACGGTCCTCGCGGGGATCCCCGCTACGGTGGTAGTATTTAATAAAAAAGGAAAACTGCCCATATTTCCAATAATGTGAACCTAATTACAATAACGTGTACTCCCTCTGATTTGAAATATAAGGAAATAAAAACGTACTTATTTTGATTTAAAATATAACCAAAATAACTATTTTTTTTAAATTTTGGTTCATTTTCAATGCTACTTTTGTGTAAAACATCCCTAGAAAATTGTCATCTTATTTAATTTTGTTTCATTCTCAATACCACTTTCCTAAAATATCTCTGTTTTTACGCTCTTTTCGTTCCTATTTATCTGTCTTATTTCAAATAAAACATACCCTTTAAGAAATCTAATCATTACTTAGATTATTAGATTTTCAATACATTAAATATGTTTTTACCCACTATACATTTTTTTCTCTATAATCATTAATTTTTCTCTGCTACTTACGTAAATCAAGACTTATTGAATAGAGGTAAACATGTAAAATAACATTTATTACACTCTTTAAATCCTCAGAAGGACATATAAAAAGAAACAAAAAATCTCTCCAAAAAAAGACAGATAATAAGGAACGGAGGGAGTAAATTTGAGAAAATTAAATACAATCAACCAACCTCTTTAATAAGTGTACAATTAGTTTTTTCTTATAATTCAAACCGGAGGAAGTACTTAATTCTTATATTTCCAACTCGGAGATATTGGAGCCGTTGAAAGGTCAAATTAAAAAAATCTTGTTAACAAGTGCCCTATCTGTCTAAATATGATAGCAATGGGTCTGGATGGGTCCGAATACTGCATTATCCTGATTTGCCCCGTTAATGAAAATTTGGACCCAGATCCGTGCGGGTACCCACCGCAGGTCATGAGATACCCAATAGGTTTGCAGGTACCCAACGGGTCTTGAGCGGCGACACTGGTAATGTATAAGGTGAAAGAGAGGGACACTGAACAAAAGAAAGATATAGAAGTGAACAACACTGAACAAAAGTGAGCAATACACCTCATATTATAATATACTTCCTTTGGTTTAGAATATAAGAAAAAAACTAAAATTACGCTTATTGCGTAAATTAGTTGATTGTATTTAATTTTCTATAATTATAAAAAATAAAAGTATTTTAGGAAAGCAGTATCGGGAATGAAACAAAAATTAAATAAGATAACAATTTTTTAGGTATGTTTTAAAAAAATGGTATTGAGAATGAAACAAAATTTAAAAAGATTAGTTACTTTTGCATATATTTTAAATAAAAAGAGTATATAAAAAAACAAAACATTGCTTCAAATTAAAACACACTATATATTTACACATGTCATCTTTGTAATTTAACTAGCGGACGAACCCAACCCGTGTTAATAGTGGGTCTTAGAAAACCAGTTCTCATATCCAACGGGTCCAAGTATCCAGACCCAAACCCGATCCACTGCGGATATTATCAACCAATACTCGTGGATCCCGGTATAATTGTCATCCTAACCCTAAAGTTATTTGTTAAGGTTTTTAATAATGAATAAAGCATTACAAGTCTCAATTTCTCTTATCTCGAAAAAATTAAAAAAACTACACTTTTCAATAAATTTTTACTCCATTTAATTTCTTAGCAATAATAATATGATAATAATTTTAAAAAATATATATCAAGTATTAACATTTTTAATATCATTAAATAATATTAACCAACTTCTTTATTGACATGAATTTTCCACAGAAAATCTTATATTAAGGATTACATGGAGTATAATATATGCTGAAGGCAATAATGTCTCATGCAAATTTTTAAAAAAATAGGCTTATTTAAGTTTTTGTCTTTGAAAGTTGACCGAGTTTTGATTTTAGTCTTTATCTCTTTATTTGACCGATCTTAATCCATAATTTCTTTTTGCTTTGGTTCCTAACGTTAGGGATCTATCGTTAATTGATGACGTGGCTAATAGAGTGTTACGTTAGCATGTCATGTGTTTTTTTTAAGTAAAAGATCCCTGAAAATTGACGAATTTTGGTTTTAGTCCCTATATATTTTTTTGACCGATCAAGGTCCTTGAAAGTTTAAAATTTTTTGTTTTGGTCCTTGCTGGCTGCCGTTAGTAAAATAACGTTAATTGCTGACATGATTAACTGATTGCCACGTCAGCATGTCAAGTGTCTACATAATAATGAGTTGCTGACACGTTGGCAGATGACATATAAGAATAGTAGACATATAATAACAGTATATAATAAGATAAGAGTTCTATTATGTACTCTATTTGGTTTATTATATAAACAAAAAAGGTGAAAGACTAAAAATTATAATATTTTAGTTTATCTGACTCATATTGAAATATTTATGCAAAGATTGAATGTTATATACTTGTATGATGATTATGTGGTTCTTTAAGTTATTGAGTTTGTGTAAGTTGGGCAATATTGGACCAAACGTGGCTAGAGCTTTGATTGTCTTGCTGGGTTTTTCATGTTATAACAAAAAATCTTAAACTTTTAAAGGACCTTGACCGGTAAAAACAAAAAAATAGTGTCTAGACGTGACACTCCGTTAGTCACGTCATCAATTAACGATAGAGACCAAAACAAAAAAAAAATATAACTTTTAAGGATTAAGATCGAATGATCGATCAAATAAAAAGATAGAAATTAAAACTAAAACTCGATCAACTTTCAGGATTAAAAACTTAAATAAGTCAAAAAATATTTATGTTTTTAATTTAAGTTTTGTTTTTTATTTCATACAATAACTATGTTATATTATTATATATTTATAATTTTTAAAAGGCAAATACTAGCTAAGTATTGGTTAAGCGTAAAAAAAAAAGTTTGCTTAACCTCAGTCTTTGTTAAAAAATAGTAAAATTTCATTGGAAACCTAAGTTTTTTAACTCTTAAGTATTAAATCTTATTTTTCTTCAATGAAAATATGTCATTTATAATATCTTGTTCTCATCCCTAAGAGCTGAGGTTAAGAAAATTATAATATAAGGATTGGAATCTACATATGCTAATAACATAACTATCAAAACCTTCGTGAAAATTCGAGAACCAAAATCAAAATTACATTTGCATCATCATTAACCATAGTTGATGATAGAGATCAAAACTAAAGCGAAATAGAAAAATGGAGAACAAAACAAAAAAATAAAATGTAGTGACTAACTTTTAAGAAATTAATATTTTTTTATAATCAATGTATTAATAATTATAAGAATCAATTTGATATTTAAACCTGTTTCTGTTTTATATCTTGACTTCTTAAGCTTTTCTAAACATTGAAACTTAGTAGGTTCAGGAATCAACTCACGTAAACTTTAATTCCTTAAAAAACTCTTATCTGCTCATTCGAAAGGCAAATTACCAACAAGGGTGTTAGCACAGAGGTAGAGGGGCATTATAGTTCTAGGAGGAACCAATGGTTAATTTATGCAGAGAACACTAGTTGAGAGGGTGGACTTGACTATCCCTGATTAATCTTTCTGTGGACTGTAGGGTAGGGAAAAAATGCAAACTATATGTTCAAGTCATAACTTTCTATGTTGATAAATGTTGATGCAGACGGCTTGTGACTTTTTGTACAAGGTAACTCGTCTACTTGGGACACGTATTAATTTCATGGCTCTATCTGACATAGACTATGATCAGAAGAAGAAAAAAAATAAACAAACTGAGTCCAACACATTGCCATTGACTAACATAACTCGCTTAGCCCATCAAGTTTGTGCTTCATCCTCCTTCCCTTCATAATCAAAAGCACATGCTCTCACAAAAACAAGTCTGAGCCATGTTACTGAATCAATAACTCGTTGCTTATTGAAAGAAAAATAAAAATGGTGTGCAACTTCAGAATGTTATGTATTTGGTTCTGTTTAATGTCCAACTTGATGTCAACCTCCACTTCAGTAGACAGTTTAGCTACGAATCAATCTATCCGAGACGATGAGAGTTTAGTTTCAGCTGATGGATCCTTTGAACTTGGTTTCTTCAGCCCTGGAAAGTCAACAGCTCGATATTTAGGTGTGTGGTACAGGGATATATCTGGAAATTCGACTGTTGTATGGGTGGCCAACAGAGAAACACCTCTTGAGAATGTTTCAGGAGTTTTAAGATTCAATGAAGAGGGGAACCTGAATCTTTTCAATGACAAAAGCAACATCACTGTTTGGTCATCCAATATATCAAGCAAAGCAGTGAATGATAATAATGATCCAATTGTAGCACAACTCTTGGATTCGGGGAATCTTGTGGTGAAAAACGGAGATTCTAACGCGAACAATGACAGCTTTTTGTGGCAGAGTTTTGATTATCCCTGTGATGCTGTTCTGCCAGGAATGAAGTTGGGATGGAACTTGGTTACTGGTCTTGATAGAATTTTTACGTCTTGGAAAAGCGAAGATGATCCTGCGGTGGGAGAATATTCTCTCAAACTTGTTCGTCAAGGATATCCACAAATATTTCAATTTAAGGGATTTGTTATAAAGACTAGATCAGGGCCATGGAATGGCCATTATTTTAATGGATATGCACCTCCTAACCCGAACCAATATAGCTATGAACTTGTGTTGAATGAGAAAGAGGTGTATTTTGAGTACCAAGTAATGGATAGATCGATTTATTCGATACTATATAAAATGCCTCCTTCGGGCAGTGGGCAACGTTTGGTTTGGTCTAGTCGAAATCGAAACCTTTTGGAAAATACCTCAACTGCTGGGCAAGACCAGTGTGAAAATTATGCCACGTGTGGTTCAAATTCTATATGCTATATGGATGGTGATATTGTAACATGTGAGTGCCTGAAAGGATTTGTTCCCAAGAATCCTGAACAATGGAATATATCACACTGGTCTGATGGTTGTGTTCTAAGGACCAAATTGGATTGTAATAACAGTAACACCGATGGATTCTTGATTTATACGAACATGAAATTGCCGGACACATCTTCGTCATGGTTTAGTGAGACCATGAACTTTGAGGATTGTCGTAATTCATGTCTGAAAAATTGTTCGTGCACAGCATATGCAAATTTGGACATTCGTGATGGAGGAAATGGCTGTTTACTTTGGTTTGATTCTCTAGTTGACATGAGGCTATTTTCTAAAGGGGGAGAAGACCTTTATGTCAGAGTCCCCGCATCCGAGTTAGGTACTAATTTTTTTTTTTTGTTTTTAAATTTCCTATTCTATTATTCTAAGGGAAGTGAGTGGAGTAAGGCAAGGGAAGTTGGAAATTTAGCTTCCAAGGTGACTCACAGAGTTTTGTTGGAAAACCTGGTAGAGCCTATAATGAGAGAAATAATTGAGAAGAAAAATAAAATCTGAGATTTGATAGAAGGAGAAAAGATAATTACATCAAACAATCTATGTGTGGCTTACATAAAACAAATTAACTATAACATTAAACTAATATATCTCTAATAAGTTCAGCAGAACATTTTAGTATTGAGACTTGAAAGGTTATCCTTATTATTATGATGCATGTAAACTGTCTTGTCTCTGGCATTTTCCTCAGTCTAAAGAAATTAGACATATTTATGTTATGTTAGCTTCAATCAATAGAGCTGTTGTACATAAAGTTGGAGACTAATCACGCTCTTCATCTTCAAGGACATGTCGCAGTTAATGGCCACAGAAACGTGAAGAAGGTGGTAGGAGTCACTGTTGGTGTGATTATTTTCGGATTAATCATATTTGTCTGCATCATGATAATTAAAAATTCAGGTAAATGTGCATATTCTGTGTTTCATAGTGTAATCCACTGCCATAGATATTTACCATCTAAGAATGGAACCAAACCAAAAAGGACAACATAAAATGTGCATGTTCTGTGTTTCGTAGTGCTTAACTACTGTTTCTTCAAACCAATCAGGGTCAGCAAGAAAATTTTACAGCAAGCATAACACCAATAAACTGAGGAATGAAAACATTGATCTTCCAACATTTGACTTCTCGGTCATAGCAAATGCTACTGGAAATTTTTCAAGCAGAAACAAACTTGGAGAAGGTGGCTTTGGACCTGTATACAAGGTGATATAAAAAAACTTATCTAGGACTTCTATTTTCCTTAGATTATTTCTAACAGTAGAAGATTAATACTTTTCAGGGCACACTGACAGATGGCCAAGAGTTAGCTGTGAAAAGGCTTTCAAAGAAGTCCGGACAAGGGTCTGAGGAGTTAAAGAATGAGGTGGCATTGATCGCCAAACTTCAGCACCGTAATCTTGTGAAGCTTCTTGGATATTGCATTCAAGGAGAAGAAAAAATGTTGATCTATGAATACATGCCCAACAAAAGCTTGGACAACTTCATTTTTGGTTCGTGCCTTAATAATTTACATGAAAAACTGTGGCATTCTTATTTTTTATCCTTAGTTTGTAAAATTATGGAGAATGCAAGGGATTAGCTAAACATGTCTGAATAATTAACTAGATGATACTAGAAGGAAGTTGCTAGATTGGCCTAAGCGTTTCAAAATTATCAGCGGTATTGCTCGAGGACTTCTTTATCTTCATCAAGACTCTAGACTAAGGATTATTCACAGAGATCTGAAAATCAGCAATATTCTACTAGATGCAAATTTGGATCCAAAAATATCAGACTTCGGCCTAGCTCGAATGCTCTTGGCAGATCAACTCGAGGAAAACACCAATAGGGTGGCTGGAACCTAGTAAGTCAGTTTCTATATTATGATTTATTGAGACTCATTGTCAAGTGTCACTTATATATTTTACTTTGAAAATCATACTGCAGTGGCTACATGTCTCCTGAGTATGCTGGGCTCGGGAATTTCTCAGTGAAATCAGATGTCTTTAGCTATGGTGTGATAGTACTGGAGATAGTATGTGGGAAGAAGAACCGAGTGTTCTTGGACCCTCAACAGTATCAAAATCTTCTTGGACATGTAAGTATAATGACTTGATTACCTAGCTGATCAGTGATCAGTCAATTTCAAATTGTTTTCAAGTCACTAATTTGGTTGTCACAATCTTAGGCATGGAGATTATGGAGGGAAGATAGGGCGCTGGAACTATTAGATGAAGTATTCGGAGAAACATGTACACCTTCCGATGTCATAAGATGCATACAGGTGGGTCTGTTATGTGTGCAACACAGACCAGAAGATAGGCCAGACATGTCATCAGTGGTTCTCATGCTGAATGGTGAGAAATTATTGCCCAAGCCAACGGTTCCTGGTTTTTACTACAGCGATGTTACACGGGAATCAGATTCTTCACTTGCAAATAGCAAGTTGTTATCCGCTAATGAAATTTCTACCACGGTGTTAGAAGCAAGATAGAATGCGAAAGCAACAAAAAAAATGACATGGTTTCACCTTCCAATATGACACAAATAGGTCATTCAAGCATATGATTGTGAAATAGCTTTTGTCAACGAATTGTTCTATTAATTACTTGATTCAGTGTGTTTGCAGTCCAATTTAAAGACTGGAATGTTGTATTGCAATTTGGAAGAATGTGATTGTGAAGACTTTTCCAGTTCTTGACAACAAATAATTTAGATTCCAGAACTAGTAGATTAGCATGATCTTTAGTATAGATTAATAATTAAATGAAAATTTCGTAATTAGTTAGATAGCCTGTGTTGTATTCCAAGTTACAAAGAAAGCTAAAGCCTTCAGTTTCTAATAGATATTTCTTAAGCAGTTAGTTAGTAGCATATGGAGGACATAATAGAGACAAGTTCAGAAGTGAGACAAATACCAAAATAGCACTTGGCAGTGAATTTGAACTGTTTTGGTTATACTTTGTTAAATTTGACCTTTTAATCTTTAGTGCCTACCTCTTAAGATCTTTTAATGCCCATCAATTGGCTCAACATATATTAGACTCCAAGGACAATAGCCTTTATCGTTTAGCTTTTTCTAATTTTGTGGTTACTTTCTCTAGAGACTCCAAGGACAATATTTCTTAAGTCAGAATTCACTTGAGGTAGAGTTTTCATTATACTTGTTACATGTTGATGTTCCTCCCTATAATGAAGATTAAGTTGGAGTGCAGGACTTTCTGTCATCTTGGAAAAGCACAGAAAATGCTGCTCCATGTAAGTCTTCATTTCGTCTCATACTAGTGGCATAATATATTTTATCTTCCAACAAAACTTTACTTATCGACTATTTGCTTCCTTATCCATTGCCGCAAAACAATTTTTGAAAATATCTAAAATTGTAATAATGATAGGATAAATTGAAACACTGTACAATGAGAACAAGTAAATATTTATCTCACAAAACTGAAGCATTTGATATCAGCAAACGGTTTAACTAAATCCTTGACCTTCATGTTCAATTAGGGAGACGGCTAAAATAAAATAAATCATATCTAAATCCTTGAAAAGTATGTAAACACAAGATCAACTAATTTTTTATTTTTTTTCATCTCCTCTATGTTCTTTCATCCCACAACCTCTAAAAAACCAGGAAAAATCTTTGTAAGCAAAACCATAAGGCTCAGGGCATTGTTCGAAGAATGTACAGCACTGTGTAAAGCCCAAGTGGTACCTGGTATAATGAAATAAACAATCAAAAAAAGATAAGAGCTCCAAGAGAAACTTCTAACAGCAACCTGACAATAATTATGGACACGTCATATTTCTATTGGTAGAGATCGTATGGTCCCGGACCATGTAATAATTCCTCGTACGAAAGGGTGGGAAGAAGTAAATACATTGAAGCCAGAGCTTCTGATGTTAGAGTTTGTATCTAACTTCATCATCCATCTCAAGATGTTACGGAATCTGGAAATAAAGATGGCTTAAGTGGATAGCCTGACTTTGTGTTATCTCCACTAGTAGTAAGCTCTGATGGAGCAGAATATGTAGTGCTATCCAAGGTGCTCTTTCCTTCGAAATCTTGCCACTTTCGAAGTGTTTGTGATAGTGACATATCAAAGTTGACCCCATATATGTCATCAGCATCAGCTTCTGTAGGCTTCCACACCTCAACAAGTGGTGATAGCACACTCACTGCATGACTCATATCAGGTCGCTGATAAGGCTCTCTTGAAGTGCAGTGGCCTGCCAACTCTGCAACGGTGTAAATGCTGGCTAAGGTTTCCTCATCAACTTCAATTATTGGATCAATGATCGATCGGAATGAATCTTTGTTCACTAGCATCCTGCGGAACCATGTAACAAGGTGGAAGTTCTCTTCCGAGCGGCTCTCGTCAAGTGCTCTTCTTCCAGTTATCATCTCCATGAGGATCACACCAAAACTATATACATCAACCTTTGTGGTAAGTCGTCCAGTGGCTGCGCAATCAAATGAAAATTCCGCATTAGTGCCTTTGAAAACTAAATAAGAAAGGATAAAGTTGAACTCTCTGCCAGAAGTAAAATGTCAAACATTATACATACTAATGATCATTAGAGAAAAGAGCCTCAATTTAATAGGCCAAGTGGCTTTAAGGTTGTATTAATATAAATCTATGCACCTGTAAATTATGGGCAGTGGAAGGCCAAACAACAACAGCAACAATCATGTCACTCATTTTCATGAACAGTGTTACCAAAAATAGCTTTCTAATAAGCTTTAAAAAAATTTAAATATCAACCCTCAAAGCAGTAGCAATGTTACTAGCAATTCAAACTGAGTAAAGAGGATAAAAAATTACAAAGTTTACCATTGCAGTTTAGGATGCATGCTGAAATAAATATAATAAACTAGAAGTCATTTTGAAATCTCATAGTACATTTTAATAATAACATGTTATCTTTGGTTTCTCAATACAGTCGGCAGACAACAACAAAGTTCAGCTGAAACTGAAGTTTGGAACACAATATAAAATAGACAAGTTCCAGGAGTTGGTGGGTATTAGCTGATATGGTTGCTGCTTAATAAATGGATGAGGGATGCAAAAGGTTTTGCTATTTCTGTTTTTTTGGTTTAAGTGTATTACACAGGGATATATATACACACACAATTCTAGATAAAAACAAATCTCATTTGCGATCACCTAAATTAGGAACGAAATAATAGATTCCTATGTACAAGGGATAAGAACATAAATAGGGGAACATTGCAGAACTTCAGGCCTATTTACAGCAAAATATTAGTAGTAATCACATCATTAAAAAATAAATAATCATTGAATAAAATTTTTAATTATAATTTGAGGCATAAGAACAAAAGTCAGTTTTAACTTCAAGCATAGCAAATAATCATTTTTCAAGATAACAGAAATTAGCCATAGGCAGCACAATTACTAAAAAAGATAATTTAAATGAGTACCTGCATACTCTGGTGCCATATATCCGAAAGTCCCAGCAAGCCTAGTTTGAAATGAGGCTTTTCCTTCAGGAGCTAGCCTAACTAATCCAAAGTCTGATACTTTAGCCCTCAAATCATCTCCAAGTAAAATGTTTGATGGCTTGAGATCCCTATGGATGAAGATTTGTTGGGTCAAATCATGAAGATATTCAACACCTCTAGCAACATCCAAAGCAATAGTAAGCCTTGTCCTCCATTGCAACGGTTGTAGCCCATCCTCTTTCCAACGGAACAATCGTGTACTAAGATCACCTTGAGGCATGCACTCATAAACAAGAAGCCTCTCATTATCATCGAAGCAATACCCCAAGAGTGCAACCAGATGCTTGTGTCTCACCTTAGTAAGTACTGCAATTTCAGCCATGAACTCACTCAGTCCTTTCTCACCCATCAGTCCTGATTGCATCCTTTTCACTGCTATCTTTGTCCCATCATGCAATTCTCCTTTGTATACAGTGCCAAAACCACCCTTGCCTAAAATGTTTTGTTCACTAAAATTGTTGGTAACTTCTCTCAAAACTCGAATCGATATCAGCATGTTACTCGTCGGACTTAATTGACCAGTTCCTCCCCCACCAACACCAGCTATACTTATCTTCAAAGCATCATTGCCATCAGAAGAATGGCGAGGATGCACTACTACTGCAGTTGGATTTTGAACTTTACCTCTAGGCTTCAATTTTCTCCTGTACATAACAAATAGTAGTATCCCCATACCAAGTAAAATGACACCACCTCCCACAGCTCCAGCAATGACTCCAACATGATTATTTTGATCACCTCTAGAACCTCTGGAACCTCCAGAACCTCCGGAACCTCCGGAATCTCCAGAACTTCCGGAATCTCCAGAACTTCTGGAATCTCCAGAACTTTCGGAACTTCCAGAATCTCCAGAACTTCCGGAATCTCCAGAACCTACGGAACCCTCAGAACCTCCGGAACCTCCAGAACCTCCAGAACCTGAGCCAGGTCTAGGACTAGGAGTAGGTTTATTTTTTCCAATATCAGGATTCATAGCATATTTAACAACCACTCCTTCACGGAAACTTGGTACATCACCATATAAATTATTATTGGAAACATCCAATTCTTTTAGAAGAGGCATACCAGTAAGTTCATTTGGTATTGTACCGGTGAGATGATTGTTAGCAAGAAGCAACTTTGTCACAGTTGTAAACTTAGCAAAATTAGGAGAAATAGTGCCAGACAAACCCATGTTCTGAAAGTTAATAACAGAAATGTTTCCACCAGAACAAACTATCCCATCCCATTTATTAGCACATGGATCATTGCCTTCCCAACTTTCAGCAAATGTGAGAGGATAACCCAAAGGTTCAATAACAGATAATAAAGCATTCACCATGGGACTACATGGCTCCCCTGGCATCTTTGTGCAGAATTGGTTTATCCCCTTATCAATATTGTTATCAACTCTTACCCCAGTTGGGAAGACTGGTGGGGACCCTTGAAAATGATTATTGGTCAAATTCACATACTTAAGACTTGGAAGAGCAATGAGAGAGGGTGGAATAACGCCTGTTAACTGGTTATCCCTCAAATTCACATCGGAAAGTTGATCATGATGTGACAAGTCAGGTATAGGACCAGTAAATGAATTAAGATTAGCCCAAATTTGCTTCAAAGATGTCATGTTTTTTAACACCTCAAGGGTACCGTTGAGTTTAGACTTGCTATTCTGTCCATTCACCAAAAGGGTCTCAATTAAACTACCCGACAGGCTTGCAGGCAAACCACCTTCAAAATTATTATTAGACAAAGATAAATAAACCAACCCTGGGAAAGGACCATCACTGCCAAAAAAATATGGAATTGTCCCAAAAAAGCCAACACTTCGAGCACCAAAAGTCTGGAGTGCAACACAGTCCTTTAGACTATTAGGAACCTGCCATGGAGGGAAAGGGTTGTCATCTATTCTCACGTCTTGCAAATCGCTCATACCCGTGAAGAAATCATTGGGAAAGGAGCTGAACATGTTGTCATGAATCAACAACCTTTGTAAGGATTTTGAAAGGTGGGGGAACGGACCGGTGAGCTTGTTTCCTTGGCACTCGAAACGTGCCAACCCCGAAAGATTCTCAAGTTCCTTAGGGAGAGAACCTTCAAGATTCTGGTTACCAATTTGAATAGCAACGACACGTTTTGATTTGTCACATTGAACATGGTTCCATTTGCATACATCAGGATCTGTCCATTGTAAAGCACTAGCGGCATTGGTGATAGCTTTCCTCAAGATTAACATCACATCAGAATCCTGGCCCCTAGCTGTGATAACCATCATGGAAAGAAACAAAAAAACAAAGTACAATGAAGAAACTCCAAAACCCATTGGAGGTTTCTTCATTGTCTTTACCTTGCTGCACAAGGAATTCAAAACAAGAGGTGGATGATCAAGCAAAACGAAAATCCCCCAAAAGGGTTTAAGGAGAAAGTTGATAACATTACATTCAATGATGATTAGGAACTATTCCAATCCCCCAACAGAACCCACCATAGAAAAAAAACAATGCTTTTTTTCTTGTGGATTTTGTCAAGGGAAAAGATGGTAGAGGGGTGCAACAAAGGAGAAAAAAAAAAGATAAAGAAAGTGCAACGTTTGTTTTTTTTTTTTTTTTTTTTTCGTTTAGGTTAAGGAAGAGAGAAAAACAAGGTTGTGTTGTGGGGAACCTACGGATTTCGGAAGTTTAAGGAATCAATCAATGGCTTGCAACACTGCACACGTAAAAACACGGTTAGTTTGTATCTATGTCTTTGTAATTGTTATCTTTGTGATTGTTATAATGGAGATAAGGGTTGGCACTTGATCAGATATGGGTTTTTGTTTTTGTTAGGATTCTGTGCCAGTCTAGCCTTGTGTTTTGGCAATCATCATGCCACTAAATTTGATCTTGTTTGTTATTTTTAGAAATTAGTAATGATTTGGAATCTATCTATCATAAGAAAACAGGATTTGAGTGTATCACTTTTTTTTAATTATAATTATAATTAGATTATTTGAATCTATCTCTATTCTCTAAACAGATTTGTACGTTGTTTTTTTTCCTTTAATTGTAAATTTGTACGTGTTTTAAATACGTGATATGGAATTATACTGTTTTCTTATAGGTGGCAACTAAGACAGGGTCGTAGGGGACAAAATTATTATGGTTTTATAATTTACTTTCTCGCTCTTTATTCATTTTGGTAAATAGATACTAGACGAGTTCATATAGTTGAGTATTTTAAATATACTAGCATATGTTTGATTTTATTGAGGATAAGGAAAAAAATTGTTGACAAGGATAAAACTCATTTTAATAATTTTTATGCTTAAAAATAAATATTTTTCTTCTGTTGACTAGAATATCACCTTGATACGGTAAAAGTTATGAGATAATTCTATTAGCCCAAATAAAGAAAAGGCTTGATTATATTTTTGTCTTACTCTTTTTTTGACTTATTGTAATCCTTCAATTTTTTATTAAAAAAATTAATTTGATCATTTTATCATAGCAGTATTAGTTTTATCGATATATTCACACTCATTATCAAAAACTTGACAATGTTGTTAGAATCTTGAAAAATTCTAACCCGCCACTCAACTGAGGCTAAGAATAATGGTATTGCTTCGTTAATGCTGGAGCAAGTTAGCTTGCGGTGATAGTTGATCGATGTGATAGAGATACGAACATATATGACAAGCAATTGGAGCTTTATTGATAGGGCCTTAGGAATATATGTCAAGCTCTATAAAAAAAATGATAATGAGTGTAAATATTTCAAGTAAAACTAACATTTTTGTGATGAAAAGATCAAATTGAATTTTTTAAAATAAAATAAAGGATCAAAATAAGTCAAAAAAATTAAAGACCAAAGTGAATTTTAAAGATAAGATAAATGACATTTAAAAAAAATAATATAAATGACAAAAAATATAATTAAACCTAAAGAAAAAAACAAGTTTGTGCACAACAAATAAAAAATATCAATTCATATGTATACTCCTCTGTTTCAATTTTATGTCTTTTTGGACGAAAAAATTGTATTTCTATTTAGTTGTTTATTTAGAAATTCAATGAGGTATCAATAGCTGGTTTTCCATTTTTACCATTGTATGAGAAATTGGAAAATAATTAGTGAAGTAATATTAGTGGGGTAAAAAATCATTAGTGGAAAACATTAATGATAGTTGATACTGTAAATAGATAAATATTAAACATAAAAAATCAAAATTATAAGTTTATGTGAGTTTGTAAAACTAATTAATGTTATTGATTTGTAACTTTGTGTCTAAAGAGACAGATAAATACAAACAGATATAGTATGATATAACCAAAATACAATCAAATCAAGCCTAAATTAAACATTTAATTATATTGACAAAAATTACTTTCAACTCCGTACAATTATATTGAAAAGATTTCAAATAAGTTTAAAATGAATTTATAAGCTAACTTATATTCCTTTCATTCAATATTAAAGTTAATCAAAATTTATAAAATATTTTTTCATAAATTAAAATTATGATAGTAACTTGTTAAGAGGGCAACTACTTACCCAAAAATAATTAGTTCATTGTATATCATATTCTATAACTAGCTCTTACCCGTGCATTGCACAGTTATTGATATTAAATTTTTTATATTAAATATTTTAAATTAAAGATTATTATTATTTTCGTTATAAAGTAATGATTATTATTAAAAAAACAAAAATAATTATAAAAAAGTATTATTCAATATACTTTATTATGATAAATAAAAAATTATTATTATTTTGATTTTTTTATGGTATTATGAGAATAATTAATAATAAATTATAATATCTCTTATTTCATTGGACATGAATTCATTGGAAAATAATGACGGTTCGTTTCTTAATATTATATTTATTTATGTATAGATCAATATTAAATTAATGTATTCCTTATTTAGTTGATCGATAATTAGCATGTTTTATTAATTAGAGTGAAATCAAAATTAAACTTTTTTATTTTTATCCTGTGCAATGCACGGATTATTAATATTTAAATATTTTAAAGTAAATATTATTATTAAACAACAATAAAAAAATGTGTTTGTTGAAAAAAAAAATTACTTCCTAATATAAATAAAAAATAACATTTTTTATATGAGATTTTCCTTATTTATTCAATGGATAAATATAAATTAACATTTTTTAGATGATTATTAACTTTATTATGATGAATCAAAAGTAAATCAGAATTAGATCTTTCTTATTTATTTAATAGATAAATTAATATTTTTATATGATTATCAACTTTATTATGATAATTAAAAACAAATCAGAATTAAATATTTTGATCTTTTTTTTAATGGTATTATCAGAAAATTTAAGGATAAATTGGAATATCCATTATTTCATAAAACATGAAAACGACATTGAAATTGTTATTTTTGACTATCTTGGTTAACACATTGCATTTTATTATGAATATAATGTTGGCTCTTTTTATATATATATATTTAATATTATATTTGTCTATGTATAGATAAGTATTAAATTAATGTATTCCTTATTTAGTTGATCGATGAATTAACACGTTTTATCACGATATTATGATTAATTATTAGAGTGAAATGAAAATTAAACTTTTTAAATATTTTTTTGTTTGATGGTATTATGAGTAGATTCAAATATAAAACAAAATATTTTCTATTGCATAAGACATGATAATTTAACATATTTTAAATATAATTATCACATCTAATATGAAAAATTATATATAATTAAACCAAAATTATACATTCTAATTTTTTTTATTGGATAATATTATAAGATATTTCTTATATTTATTTGATGGATAAATTAATATTTTTTTACCATTATTATTTTTTTATTATAATTATCACATTTATTCTTATTATTCATATTTAAATATTTTGATCATTTTCATCATTTATCTTTTCTCATGACAAAAACAGAAAAATAAATCATAAATAGATCGAAAAACATTGTTTTTTCAAACATGCAAAAGACTCACCAAAATTATTTCTCACCGGAATACGATTAGGGTATTTCTTCCTAATCCTAGGAGTCTTAGCCCTTCTCTTCTTTGAAAAGAGAAAAAGATCAATTATTTGCATATTCTTTCAACAATGAATAATCAAAGTAAGTATGTATAACAACTTACCAAATTTCAAAGAAAAAAAAACAACTTACCAAGGTCATACTCTTTTGTTTGAAGAAACTCATTGCTGTCATTCTTCCTGAAATTAGCATTAAGCAAAAGTTAATTAAAAGTATAACAAAATATGCATCATCTAGTAAGTAATTCATCAAACACTCAAAAATCAAAATTAAGAGCTATAAGTAGAGAAATAAACAAAAGTCAATTAAAAGTATAACAAAATATGCATCATCTAATAAGTAATTCATCAAACACTCAAAAATCAAAAGTAAGAGCTTTAAGTAGATGAATGAGGGAAAAAATAAAAATAAAAGAGAGAATTTGGAGAAGAGAATTCTTAGAATTAGATAGAATTTTAAAAAATTGAATGGGAGAACCTATATTATATATATATAGTGACTTTTTTAAATATTTTTTAAATATTTTTGTTGAGGATAATGATTTGTTCAACAAATTGAGGATAATGATTTCATATACAAATAATAATTATATAAATTTAAATAATTAATTTAATTTCAAATTGCAATTTTGGTTAACGATTCAGGAATGCTCTTCTAAGCTTAGACCAAGAACGAATCGAATTAGCAGGTAGAGAGTTGAACCACCTCAAAGGTGCCGAGCCCAGAGTCATCGAGAAAGCTCGGCACTTCATGCAATCCCCTCCTCCATAAAACATCATGGAAGACTCATAAGCCGCAATGTGGTCCATCGGATCAGTTGTTCCCGTGTACCGAGAGATATTCTGATGGCCCACGTAAATCTGCGGGGTTTGGAATGCCATAATTTCAGCAATGAAAGGGTGCCCAGGATGGGGATCCGTACCAACACGCTCAGGAACCACGTTTGGGTTAAGTGGTGGGGGTTGAGGAAGGTTGTTTGGGTTGCCGAGAGGCACGTGAGGGCCTAGCTCGGCTATTCTTGCCATGCTCTGCTGTTGAAGGGTGGCAATAGCCTGGTTTTGCTTCTCAATCAGGGAAGTCTGGGTTCTTAAGATCTCCATAATTGACTCTTCTCTTCTTCGGGCCGAGGAGGTAGTCATATAAGATCTACCTTCCGTTTCGGAACGTTGTCCCCCTTGAAGTGTTCCAAAACGGCCCCTAGTCAAGTGAGGTATTTCCCTGTCAGATCGCTCGGCTCGGGAATGATCGTGTCGAGCAGAACGCTCAACTCGCCGATCTTCACCAGTTCGTGATCCAGCAGGGGCCCTCCGAGACTGATGTGGTCCAGAATCTGCTGTATCATGCCATTCTGAAACATGGCCCTCCGAAATGGTGCGAGGGTTGGATCGGCCTCTGCCACCTTCCACAAGGGGAGGAACCGTGGCCTGAACAACCGGTGGAACAGGAGGAGCATTAGCCTGAACCACCGGAGGAACCGGAGGAGCATTAGCCTGATTGCCCTCAGTAGGCTCTCCTGTGGCGATTCTGTCCCTAATGTTTCCTCTATTCTTAGGTGGCCTCCCCCGTTGGCGAGGGGGTCCTCCAGGGGAGATTCTGTCCCTAACATTGCCACCATTATTAGGTGGTCTCCCACGGAGGTGACGGCGGAGATCTTCTTGCCCTTGATTATCCTTGTCGTTTGCCATGAATACGGTGGATGTGGGAATACTGGTTATTCATTCCCCACAGACGGCGCCAATGTAGTGTCCTGGAACACTATATGTCCTTAACCCTCTAAGTGCTCAAGATTATGGAAACCAGGAGCCCAAGAGAGGATCAAGTATTAATATATGACTTTGTGATGTTTCTACAGTTCCAGTTGGGAAAAACAGGATCTCCCTTAGTCAACTTGTGTGTACAGAGTGTCAACTTAGGGATGAGAGTACGTACCTGAAACCCTAGCTGTAATGAGCTATTTATAGGGTTTGGAGGAGGCTGATATGGGCCGTTTAGGCCCTGTATCAGAGCTGTGTTGAACCAGGACTCTGTTGAGATAATATCGGAAGTTTATGCTCTAAGAATTTGGTTAGGATCAGCTGAAGATCTCATGTCTAGGCTGTTAGCGAGAATCTAGGAGAGATTTGCGGAAGGGATAAGAAGCTTTGATAAGACTGAGTCTATCCACAAGCCGACGGTATGTCTCGGCCCTAGAGTCCCGAGCCTGATGGGTTGAGGACCGATTGTAAGGCTCGGTCCCATCAAGTCCGAGCCTAATCCTTCGGTGTGCTTGGAGTCCATGAGCCCGAGCGAGGGACGTTCATGCTTAATAATCCGAGGGAAGTGCCCTTAAAGAAACCCTTGGATAAGGCTTGAGTCCGTGTCTGGTCGGCAGACCCTACACATCATTTGTTGTCTCTATCCGATATTAGGTCATGTTTGATGGTTTTCTATGATTTCCATCAATTCCATATCTTAATAGTTTCTCTGTTGATAAAAAAAAATAGTTTCTCTGCACTTGAAAATTTTGATGAGTTTTTGCTCTCTGATTACCAGAATTTTTCTTTATTCTATCACTTATTATTTTGATCATGACAAATTTTATCTTACAAGAATTTTAACAAAACTTATCCCATCTACCTTAAATTGATGGAAACATAGTTTGGTAACAAAATAAGTTTTCCATCTCCCTCTTTCCAAACCTTCGCTGCCCACCGTCTTCACTGCCATTGCATTCTGCAAAATCACCATCACCGTCGTCCATTGCCTTCATCATTTCTTATAAAAGTTCTTGCATTTTCATATGTATCTATCCAAATATGTGAATGAAACAAAGCAAATAAAAAAGTAGAGCAAGGTTCTAGGCAGGGGCGTCGATGATTGAATGGCCACGCAATGGCGGTGGTAAAGCAACGGTGATGGCGACAAAGACGTTCTTAGCAAAAGAATGAAAGAGGAATAAAGTGACAGGGTTGATTGGGGTTTGTATGTGTGTGCCGAAGGAGAGAGAGAAATTATTTTTTATTTATTTTAAACTCTTAAAAGGTATTTCGCCAAAATAACCCTGTGAAATAAACTTATCCCAACAAAATAATAAAGGTATTTTTGTTCAAAATTTTTGGTAAACATTGCTAAAGTAATCCTTCCTGAAATCAAATGGGATCATGTTAGCAAACCCCATATATATATATATATAAAGCCTAACATTTGTTTATATTGAAAAGATTATTGTTAACTCTATTCAATTATATTGGAAAGATTTCAAAAGTAATTTATTGTTTAAAAAAATTTAATTTATCCCATTTTAAAATTTTTAAATGGGAATAAAATTTAATTTAAAAGTCAAATGAATTCTTAAATCACTAACGTGTGATATATTTTAAAAGAGTTTCATAAATTTAGTGTTCTAACAAAGCCTCATGATATTCCTAAATAATGACATTTATGGACGAGAGATTTTTCCTAAAATTGTATGGATCTTAGAGATATGAATTAGCTATAGAAGTAACCTTGATGCTCGGATCCTATATATAAATATGGAATGTGTGTACTAAAGAAAATAATATATTATATACGAATAATCTACATGAAATGTATAGTTGTGCAAGACCCAATCTGACCTGCACACTCGTCCTTACTCAATGTTTTTGAAATGGGTTAAACCTGGTCCATTATGCAAAGAAAAGACAAGTTCAAATTTTTTTTTACTAACTCGATATTTGGGTTAGGATGAGTCAGGTTAATCTATAAATCACCCGACGTGTCCCTTATACTATGAAAATAATAAATAATTAAATTACACATATGCATACTTCACACATTCTTGATATTGAATAATAATCACATGCATTTTTTTATATGAGTTTCTTCCATTGTTTCTATTGAATAATATGCCATGATGCTACATGAATTTTTTTAATGTGAGTTGCAAATGTAACATGCAACTATAATTTATATCCACTTACTGTATCTAAATAGTATTAGCCATATCCTGTTTATAACTTGATTGCAAAATTATCACCTCACTTTACTTTTTTTTTTTATTAATGCTATAATATTAAATATTATTTGATAGCTGTTATGTCAAAAGAAATATTTGATGTGTTTATGATCCGGTGATCCTTTTCCTACTAGTTGTCTTTATTTCTAGAAGTTTTATCCCATTTTTTCTCTGAAGTGTGATATGCCTTTCGACAATTATCCCATATTTGTCTCAATAGTCTTACTTTATACTTTATAACCTCGAGATATTAATCTTAGAAACTTTTAGTAAAAATATACTTCGTAACATATTTTCATCCCAAATTAAAAGTGTAGACATATGGTAATGACTTGCCAAGAGTGACACACTCTGAAAAGGATTAGTTCCTTATTCGCAAAACAATGAAATGCATTTTGGTCACCACAACAAAAAAATGTGATGGTTATAAATAAAATAAGAGTCTTGCTAATAAGTGTCATAAGAATACTTGTTAAGATTATTAGAAGTGGTAAAACAATCATAAATTAGCATTAATTACTTTCTCAAAAACTTCAAAAATCACATCTTTTTATAACAGTATACTACTCCATTAAAAATTGAAATTGCATAATATACATTATGATTAGTTAATCAATGATAAATGTACCAGTCGTCCCATCCATTAAAGGTGCCTACAAGTCAGCGAGGAGATTAGTCACTGCGGTCGGCGGTGGACACTCCGATTGTGGACAAAAAAAAATCAATGATAAATGTATTAAAATATTATTATGATAATTGATTAATTTGTTAGACAACATATTAAATATATATATATATATATATAATTTTTAAGATTTTATTAACATTACTATAATTTATGGGATAAATAAATGAAATAAGATATACACCACTTCGACTCTTCGACTTTTTTTTTTAGTGAACGAGTCTTCGACTTTGAGTGTGTTTGGTATGACAAGCTCATAGCTTATCTAGTAGCTTTTAGCTTATTGATTTGGTCAATAAGCTACTAGAGTCGTTTGGTGAACAAAAAATATAAGAAGCTTATAGCTTTAAAAAAGGAAGCTTATAGCTTTTGAAAGCTAGCTTTTAGAAAGCTACATCAGGTGTCTTTGAAAAAAAAAAATAAGAGCTTTCAATAAATCATATTTCAATTTTACCCTTTTTTTTATTAAATTATATTATTATTATTTATTCTGGCCCAAATTAATATTACCCCTCCAAATTTTTTACTTTTTTCCCTCAAACCCAAAAACCTAGAATCCTTCTATATATTCAACATTTGTACGCACCACACCAAAACCACTCATAAAGAAATCCTATATTTAACTATTGATTCAGGAGACATAAATGTATGTGATATTTATTTCAATATTGATCATCAAATTTCTCTTTCACTTTTTTGTTATCCTCAATTTTTTTTTGATTTTGTGAATTTGGTTCAAATTGGATTTGTGCGATTTTGTGATGGCAGTGTGTCCAATAGGCTAAAAGTTTTGTCCTTCTTTCGTGTCATTGTTAATAAAGATACTGTGACATTTTTACAAAAATAATAAAAATGTTTAATACTTAGTAATAATTATTATGAATGTTATAATTTTTTTTATCATTTATGTCTATATGAATGAAGTATATGTCTTTCTCTATAAACTACTAGTGTAGTATTATCATCATTGAAACATGAATGTCAATATTAATTATTATTCTATATGTTATGTACTTTTCAGTCATTTAACATGTTTAAATTAGTTGCACAGCTAGTTTTACCAAACAGCTATAGTTCAATAAACTAGCTATACAGCTATAAGCTCACATTTATAATCCTACAGTTATAAGCTAGATTCACAGCTATCAGCTATAAGCTCACAGCTATCAGCTACAAGCTCACAGCTATCAGTTAGTTTTGCCAAACAGACCCTTTACTTATGAAACAAGAGCTTATTTTTAAGCTAAACACAAAATATATTTAATTCTTATAAAAATTCCTTAAAAAAAACAATTCTTATTATAAAAAATATAACAACTATACTACTCCCTCCGCTCCTAATTATAAGACCATTTTGATATTTTTATTTTGATCCTATTTATAAGACCTCATACCAATTTTCAATGATCATTAATTATTTTTTTAACAAACACCCCTATTTATTTAACTCTTTTTAGATTCCTAATAATATTAATAGGGATAATTTTGAAAATACATATAAAAATTCACATTTTCAATACAAATAATTAAATTAATCAACTTTCTTAATTTCTTAATGAACGTGAAATCTCTCAAACCTCTAATAATTAGGGATGGAGCGAGTAGTATCTAATGTCTTAAAAAAAATCAAATAATCAAACACTTACTCCAATTAGGTTAATACTATATATATATATATATATATATATATATATATATATATATTAGTTTGTTTTTTTTTTTTTTTTTAAACAAGAGGGCAATGAAGAAAGTGATACATTTCGTGTTGAAAAAGAATTCAAAGATGCTTTATATAAAAACATAGAGGAAAAAGGAGTCCAGACCCAGTTACCAACAAACCCTCTTTCAATTTCTTCACACTCTCATCTTCTTCTCTGAGCTCTCTCGCTCCCCAATTTTCCCAATTCACCAAACCCTAACCCTAACCATTCCGATTGGTCTCCCAATCATGGCCACTGCGACGCTTGTGAGCTCCGCCGGAGGGATGCTCGCGATGCTCAACGAGCCTCATCTCTCTCTCAAGCTTCACGCTCTCTCCAATCTCATCAAATTGGTTGATACCTTCTGGCCCGAGATCTCAACCAGCGTTACCCTCATGTTAGCATTCTCCTTCGATTTGTGTGTTTTTTCTTTCGATTTAAGGGCTTTCTGTTTGGTTTTGCTAATGGGGTTTGTGTGGTTATGATTATTGGTGTGAAAGTTGCTTGCTTTCAATTTCAATTGCAGTTGAATAATACCCTTTTATTTTCGCAGAATAAAATAAAATAGGTTTTAGTAATCAAATTCTACTCGTTGGGGTTCCATTACATTCATGCAGCAACTCACTCTCTATATACATTAAGTAATATTTGCTAATTCTCAATTGGTTAAGCTGCGAGACATCAATTGCGAGCGTGAGTTCAAGCCCGGCAATGTGTTTTGCCCCTTTCCTCGCCGTGTAAGGTCTCCTATGAGGCTATGACTCTCATCTTGGGCCCCAACAAAAGAAAAGAGTGGATAAACTACTTTGATTAATTGCACTCAGCATCTCTCATGTTTCTATAGCTGCACTTATCTCCTCATAGGGGAATTCTGTAGGTGAGTATAGATTTTGAAACAAGAATGATGCAATTGTAATTAAACTAGCTAGGATTTCCAGAAGAAGATGCCATTCGTTTAATGAGAAATAAAAAGGAATATCGAAAATTTGAGTGGCTGAAGCTGAAGCAGCTACTTTCCTAAAGGTCAAGGGAGGTCAGGTGTAAGCCCCCTTTTATTCCATGTAGAAGTAGCCGTAGCTGGATTTTCTTTGTACTACAATTTGCTGACTTTGTTCTTGAAAGCCCCTTCTGTTATTGTCATTGTTCCCTTCTGTTAATTTGGTTTACTTGAATCTTTGTTTCTCATAATTAAAAATTGTAATGCTGAAAATTTAAATGTGTTGTTTGGTTATACTTGTTTAACAGAGAGAGTTTGTACGAAGATGAGGACTTTGATCAACATCAAAGGCAACTTGCTGCACTTCTCGCGTCAAAGGTATTATTATTATTATTATTATTATTATTATTAGTGGTCTGGCATCTTCAGTTGAAACTGTGTTGTGTCATTTTTGCTTGATGAAGTCATTTTATTCAA
Organism: Crotalaria pallida; assembly: GCA_037953625.1. Taxonomy (NCBI): domain Eukaryota; kingdom Viridiplantae; phylum Streptophyta; class Magnoliopsida; order Fabales; family Fabaceae; genus Crotalaria; species Crotalaria pallida. The sequence goes on from CM075655.1 coordinate 99,790,097, forward strand.
GTTGCCCAGTTGTCATGGTTTGTTTTCTCCCATAATACTTTCGGCTTTCCTGCCTTAACATTTTGATTTTGCTAAGGCTCTCTATAGTAGTCATCGATGACATTTTTTTTAGGGTCTTGCTAACCAGTGCCTTAAGGGCATTGGTTAAGGAATACACTAAAGGAAAGTTTGCATTGAAAATCTAAGTTCACTAGTTCTCGAAGTCTGAAATTCATTACTTCCCAAGATAGAATCACATCTTTTACTTCCTCAAAAATGTCCTTTTATTCTTATATATTGAAGTTGCTTTCATGCTTGTCTTTAATATTTTTTTTTGGTGGTCTATTCCCTGTTTCAGCTTTTCTATTTCTTGGGTGAGCTTAATGACTCGTTATCTTATGCCCTTGGAGCTGGTCCCCTGTTTGATGTTTCGGAGGATTCTGACTACGTGCATACTCTTCTCGGTGAGAATTAGTCTCTGGTTTAACTTAACTGTGAAATATTATTTGATAAAGCTACATTATCTTGACCTTGCTACAGCCATCCTTTGGTCACTACGAATATTGTATTTATTTGATGGTTTATGTTGGTTTAGTTATTACTTGTTTGTTGTTTGAGTTCTTTCATTTTAATAAGCTTAAAAGGTATTGTCAGTTAGCCACTGTGTAATCATGATAAGCTCTAATAGACATTTTTTTTTTATTTTGTTTTATCTTCAGCTAAAGCCATCGATGAATATGCTAGTCTCAAGACCAAGGCGGCAGAGTCAAGTGATGAATCCATTAAGGTGGACCCAAGGTTGGAAGCAATCGTGGAGAGAATGTTGGATAAGTATGTGAGCTATGTTCATCTTATGGTTATGGTATTAAAATGTACCTCGATTGTTGGAGTTACCCTCACTTTTTGTTGTTTTCCCCTCATTTAGGTGCATAGTAGATGGAAAGTACCATCAAGCTATGGGAATTGCCCTAGAATGCAGGAGATTGGATAAACTGGAGGAAGCAATTACAAGGAGTGACAATGTTAAAGGAACTCTATCATATTGCATCAACGTCTCTCACTCTTTTGTGAATCTTAGAGAATACAGGCAGGAGGTAAGGGAAATGAAGATTTTCTTCCTGTATTTAAGTCCTATATATAACATGCATCTTTTAATTTTTCTTTTCTTTTTACCTTCCTTTGAACTTAGCTAGTGTTCTATACTATAAAGATCTGCCATTTTGCCTATGGTTTTAATTATCTTTGAAATATCTTTAATACTTCATTGGAATCTTAAAACTTTCACGATCGTGTTGCCCAAATTAGAAGGATTTTTGGGCTGCTGGTCAGGTTTTTTTTTTTGGTCAAGACTCAAGAAAGTTAAATATCTCAATAATATTATTTGAAATTGGAGCTGTAAAAATTGGATGAGTGAATTAAATTTGTTTGCCAATTTTTTTGGCTTGTGGCCTGACCTGTAGTTTGCAAATTGTTAGAAGGACATTTTAACAATGGTGTTTCTGACAGAAGATTGACATTGATCCTTCTTCTTTCTGTACAGGTTCTCCGTCTCCTTGTGAAAGTATTTCAAAAGCTTCATTCACCAGATTATCTGAGCATTTGTCAGTGTCTTATGTTCTTGGATGAGGCAGAGGGTGTTGCAAGTATATTAGAAAAGCTTTTACGCTCTGAAAACAAAGATGATGCTCTCTTGGCATTTCAAATAGCCTTTGACTTGGTAGAGAACGAGCATCAAGCTTTTCTTCTTAATGTTAGAGATCGCCTTACATCACCGAAGTCCGAGTCTTCAGAATCTGCACCGCCAAAAAACAGTGAAGCAGATTCTACTCAGAATGCTAGTGTCAGCGGAGCAGATGATGTTCAAATGACAGATGGTGATTCAACTTCTAATGTCAAGGTGCCCGAGGATCCAAGTGAAATCATTTATGCTGAGAGGCTAAACAAAATAAAGGGAATTTTGTCTGGAGAAACTTCAATACAGTTGACTTTGCAGTTCCTGTACAGTCACAACAAGTGAGGCTCTTATCTATGGTCATATTTTAGTACATCACAATTTACTTGTTGGTTTTAGTCTCATGAGATAGTAATTTGGTTCTTATTCCTTGGCTACAATTTGCATTTAGATCTGACCTCCTTATCCTGAAGACAATAAAGCAGTCCGTGGAGATGAGGAATAGTGTTTGCCACAGTGCTACAATATATGCGAATGCAATAATGCATGCCGGAACAACTGTAGATACTTTCCTGAGGGAAAATTTGGTTAGTTAGTTATTATAACTTATTTCGCTTTTGTATTTTCTCCTTCCCCCTTGCTGGCAATCTCCCCTACAGTTTCATTACTTTTCCCATTCTTAAACTTTTTGTAGGATTGGTTAAGCAGAGCTACCAACTGGGCCAAATTTAGTGCAACTGCCGGTCTTGGTGTTATTCATAGAGGCCATTTGCAGCAGGGAAGGTCACTGATGGCACCTTACTTGCCTCAGGGTGGAGCTGGTGGTGGTGGTAGTCCATACTCAGAAGGTGGTGCGCTCTATGCCCTCGGTCTTATTCATGCTAACCACGGAGAGGGTATCAAACAATTTCTTCGTGATAGCCTGCGCAGTACTACTGTTGAGGTGATCATAAATAATAATTTTGCACTTTTGATAGAAAACAATTAGCCTATTGTTATATTTAATGCGAGTTTTGTGGGCAGGTTATTCAACATGGTGCATGTCTAGGTCTTGGATTGGCATCCCTAGGAACTGCTGATGAGGATGTTTATGAAGAAATAAAAAATGTTCTCTACACTGATAGTGCTGTTGCCGGCGAAGCTGCTGGTATCAGTATGGGCTTACTTATGGTTGGAACAGGCAGTGATAAGGCGAATGAGATGCTTACTTATGCACATGAGACTCAGCATGAAAAGATTATAAGGTAAAATTGTTTCACTTGACAAGGTGTGAACCATTGCTTCTCTCGCTTTGATATTTACAAAGTTGTTTATTGTTTCAGAGGGTTAGCATTAGGAATAGCTCTTACGGTTTATGGGAGAGAGGAAGAAGCAGACACTTTGATTGAACAAATGACTCGGGATCAGGATCCGATTTTGCGTTATGGTGGAATGTATGCTTTGGCCTTGGCTTACAGTGGAACCGCAAACAACAAAGCCATTCGCCAGTTACTACACTTTGCTGTGTCTGATGTGAGTGATGATGTCAGGAGGACTGCGGTTCTAGCATTAGGGTTTGTGTTGTACTCTGATCCAGAGCAGGTTAGTACTGTCCTTTTTCATTTTATTTAATCTTCTGATGAATTTGTTTTTCTGTGGTTGTATGCTTTCTTGGATAATTTTGTTGAGATGTGCAATGCTACATTCCTACAATTGCAGACTCCACGAATTGTTTCCCTCCTATCAGAGTCTTACAATCCGCATGTTCGATATGGAGCGGCTCTTGCTGTGGGCATTTCTTGTGCTGGTACAGGTCTCAGTGAGGCCATATCTTTGCTGGAGCCTTTGACGTCAGATGTTGTTGATTTTGTTCGTCAAGGAGCCTTGGTAGCAATGGCTATGGTCATGGTTCAGACCAGTGAAGCTAGTGATTCCCGAGTTGGAACATTTAGGTAAGACATAATATTTTGAACATTGAGGCAATATATTTCCTGTTTTCTTGTTTCCTTACATTCATGGTATTCTAGGCGGCAATTGGAGAAAATTATTCTGGACAAGCATGAAGATACCATGAGCAAGATGGGAGCAATATTGGCCTCTGGAATCCTTGATGCTGGTGGAAGAAATGTGACCATAAGACTTCTTTCTAAGACTAAACATGATAAAATTACTGCAGTGGTGGGCCTTGCAGTTTTCAGTCAGTTTTGGTATTGGTACCCTCTTATTTATTTCATAAGCTTGGCTTTTTCACCCACGGCTTTTATTGGTCTGAATTATGATCTGAAGTCTCCAAAGTTTGAGTTTTTATCACATGCAAAGCCTTCGCTTTTTGAATACCCTAAGCCTACTACCGTTCCCACAACTACATCAGCTGTAAAACTTCCCACTGCTGTCCTGTCAACATCGGCCAAGGCTAAAGCTAGGGCTAAGAAAGCTGAAGAGCAGAAGGCTAATGCTGAAATATCATCTGGTTCTGACTCTGCATCAGCTGCTACTAGCGCTGGGAAAGGAAAGTCTTCCACCGATAAAGATGGAGAATCCATGCAGGTAATATAATAATCAATAACAGCAATTGTTGGTTACATTATAAATGTCCGTAAATTCATTAAATACAATCAACAAAAGCAGTTTTTTGTCAACTTATCTTTGGCATCAGCATCCTTGAAAAACAGATGGGTGCTGGGTAATCACCATTATACAGTTTGTTTTTTTGTTAATAATTTTAAATTATTTGTATACTTAATTTCATTTTTGTTGCGTCCTTTATTATTTTCAAGGTTGATAGCCCAACGGAGAAGAAATCAGAGCCCGAGCCGTCTTTTGAGATTCTGACAAATCCAGCAAGGGTGATTCCAGCTCAGGAGAAGTTCATCAGATTTTTACAGGACAGCAGATATGTTCCAATTAAGTTAGCCCCTTCAGGATTTGTGCTTCTTAAAGACTTGCGTCCTACCGAGCCTGAAGTGCTCTCTATCAGCGACACACCCTCATCTACCACAGCAGCTGCTGGGGGATCGGCAGCAGGGTTGCAGAATTCTGCATCAGCGATGGCTGTGGATGACGAACCACAACCCCCTCAACCGTTCGAGTATACAGCATGAACTTGGTCCTGATTATTTTCAAAGTTCTAATATCATAATTTTGTTTTGAAAATTAGTTCTCCAGAGGAGAGAGCAGCTACATGAATGGGCTCTACAAGCTAGTGTGATCATTGCTCCATTATGTGGTTTTATCTTTGAACTGGTTCTTGCTATATTAAAAGTGGGGTAATAGAACAGCGAGGTCAATCTGCAGTTATTTAATGTATTTGTATGGTATCCCATTTGTATTTCAAGAACTTTTCTGCAATTACTGGTCGCCCAATGGGACCAAGGATTCTGTTTGTAGAGTAGTGACACTCAGGAGTTTCTTTATCTTGAAAAAAAAGTCTTGGTCTTTCATTACATTCGCAATCACGTGTTTCTAAAGTGGGATTTAATCAAATGTATCTCTGATTCATATAATACTTCGTAGTTTTGCTCTTAAACCTTTTTGTTTAGTCTATGATGGTCAATTTTGCTCTTATTCTATAAATATTATATCAGAGATTTGGTGCGATTTATGCATGTTTCGAAGATGTTGCATTGATGCTTGCATTTTTATACCAAAAATACTTCCCTTCCCGATCCTCTGTAAGGAATTTATGTCCCCGTACTTTGGCCTCATCACCTCATCCCTCTTTAACTCTAGTGAGTTGATTAAGGGGTCATATTATTCAGTGTTCTTATCTATTACTTTACAATTGCAGAAACCCCTTCACCCTCTGAAACACTGTTCATTTCCACGTAGGCACAATGCTTCCCTCTTCTTTTCAAGTTCGAAAACTACTTCGTCGCATTTGCCGCCTTCCATTCGTCTACAGTTGCGCAGTTAGCTCAGTTCTTATTAATGTTGCAATTAATATTTCTGACCATCATAACACAGATGGCTATGTTTATTGTCCCCCTACATTCGGACAGTTTATTGAATATTGTGTCCGTACTTCCTGTGTCCCTAAATCCTATATCCTATTCGTACCTCGTACAATTTCTACTTTTCACCTCTTTAAATACCGAAAACTTCATGTTATTCATGCCGTGTATCCCCCTTTTCCTTTCATAAAGTTTGTCTTTTATACAATCCATGGGTATTAAGTTTGATCTTTTGACTTCTGTGAAACTTCAGCGTGAGTCATATCGTTTCAGGGTGCGTGTTGTTCGCAAATGGTTTGTTCCTGGATTTATAAATCCACAGCAGCCTATGTCAATGGAGCTCATTCTGATGGATGAGAAGGTGCTTTGCTATTATATTATTTAACCATTAATCTTTATTTGATTATTCCGGGTATTAAATGATCAGGATTGAATTTATATATTATTGCTTAGTTGTTTGAACCGGAGTTTATTTTTTTTCTTATTTATTTTCCAGGGTCATAAAATTCAAGCAACCGCTCGTAAATCAGTGCTCTACAAGTTTTCTGATGTTATTAAAGAGGGTGTTGTGTACCGTATGTCCTATTTTGGTGTTGTTGCAAATTCCGCTTCTTATCGTTCTACTCTGCATGAAAATAAGCTTATTTTTTTTATTAAGGACAACTGTATCCGAGGCTGATTTCACCTCCATTCCTTTTTATGGGCTCACCCCAACCACCTCTGAGGTCATATCGTCGATCACCTCTGATTATGACTATTTAATTGGTACCTAAGTATAATCTATTCAATTTCCATTCCATAATCCTATTTTTATTTTCGGCCACCTTTTATTATGTCTCTTATCGTATCAGTAAATATCAAACAATTTTTTGAGACAGATGTTGTTGGCCTCATGACTGCTGTTTCCTCACAGCGGGAGTATCTCCGTGATGGGAAGGTCACTAAGATGATTGTAATTGAGTTAACTGACCTCGGGTATTCGGTCCAAACTTTACAAGTGTTTTGTATTGTCAGTTGCTTGATTCTGACCAATTTATTTTGTGTTATTGTAGTGGTAAAATTGAATGCACACTTTTCGGTGATTTTGTTGATCAACTAATGGGTTTTATTAACGATGGGCATGTTACTGCTCCAATGATTGTTCTTCAGTATGCCAAGGTCAAGATTTTCAAGGGTACGTGTGTTTTCCCCCTCAATTTTACTCATTGAATATTTAAATTTAGGTTTTAATTTTTTATGACCAATTGTTAGGTAAGCCAGTCGTTCAGAACTGTATGCATGCTTCTAGACTGCTTATTAATCCTGACATATCTGACGTATCTAACTTGAAACAGAGGTATGTTCCGTTGTAGGCATTGATTTAATGATCCATATTTTTGGGTGGGTTGACTGTGTTTATTCCATTGCATTAGTCTTCTTTCGGTTGGTGTTTCTCCTTCTCAAGACTGTGCCTCATTTGTTTCTGGACCTAAATATTCGGTTGAGGATGAATTTCTTAAGCTGCACCCAAAGAGGAGTATAGAAGAGCTTCTCTCGTTCTTTGAGGTTCCACATGATTGTGTTTTAATCTTTACTTCTCATTCCGTCCTATACATCAAGCATGTTTTAATTATTATGCTGGTTTATATATCGCAGGATGGAATTTCTATTATCCTTGCTACTGTTCAGGATGTTATTGATGATGGTCTATGGTGGTACCCTGCTTGTAAGTGTATGAAGGCTGTTACTCCTGACAATGGTTTTTATTTTTGTGCCAGCTGTGCACGCCATGTCTTCCATGTGACCCCAAGGTAATTTTGTTTCCATAACCGAGTAAATGAGTTACTGTTTCGTCTTATCAAATTGTGGTCACAGTTAATGTCAGTTGTGTTTCCTTATATGTTATAGGTTTAGGCTTAGGATCGATGTTTCTGATCCTACTGATTGTGCAATACTTGTGATGTTTGATAATGAGGTTGAATATTTTCTTGGTCAAAGCTGTGCCGACGTGCTCTCTTCATTTAAAGAGGTCTTTTATTTGCATAATTAAATTTTATGGTTCTTACCTCCGACCAGCCCAAACAAGGTCGCAATGTTTTATTATCTAAATTTATCTTAAATTTCAAATTCCAATAGGGTGCCGACGAACATGATTATCCTCCCATGTTTCGAAGCCTAATTGGGAGGAAGATTTTGTTTAAGGTTACTAATCCATCCGAGAGCACTTCTTCTGAGGTACCTGTTGTTAAGGTTCGTGCCTTATGTGATGACCCTAATGTCATTGCTATGTACGAACTTCCAGGTTCCGATCTATCTCCCCGAGAGGTATTGATTTACAAATGGCAAAATTTTTTCCATGCCTTTTCTTTGCATTAATTTTTCAATTTTTATTGTCCATATGCTGACACCTTTGTATTATTTGCTTTTATTTGAATATTCCACAGAGACTAATTGTCCAGAATTCTGCTCCTGGTTTGGATACAATTTCAACAACTTTTGCTGATCCTGCGGACTCTATTGCCTTCACCTCATCTGTCCTTGTCACTCCTCCATCCAATGACTCTGTTGGTCTTGAGACTATTGATCTCTCGCTTGATGAAGTACTGCCATCACCATCCAAGACCGCCAAAAGGAATCTTGCCAGTGCGTTTGCTGAATGTTCTTCTCCTGCTAATGTTGGTCGGAAGCGCACCTCCAAGAATTTTAAGAAGTGAATCGTTTGCAAGACAACTTTGTTGTGTTGACGTCCGTCTGTTTAACGTTTCTGATTCATTTACTTACCTTTCTTTTGAGTTCCGTCTCTGTCTTAGAGCACTTTCATTACCAGTCTAATTTTTCGCTCGGTAGATTTAGTGTTTTACTTGTGTTTGATGTATTTGTCTTTTACCTTGTCGGTTAGCCTTTTGTATGTTTCCTTAATTATAAATAAAATTGTATAATAGTCTGCCTTATTTGCCTTGTCTATTTCTTTTCCTCCTGCATCTGATTCCTTTTTCTATTTCCATCTTATTCTTAATGTTTCTCCTTCGCTCCAACTTTCCATATAGGTGGGCCCTATATTTTTCACCTCTTTAAAAATCCATTTTTTCACATTTTGTTCGGCACACTTAATGAATCAAACAAAATTGATGTACTCTGCGTATGGTCGGGGTATACTTTCCGTTAATCATATCATACATATCCACGCACTGCTTCTTATGTATTTGTAACATACGGTTACACATTTATTTCAAACTGTCATTTATCTTCCGAACTTCCTTATGTATTTTCAAGAAGATCTTCGTTTTGGTCGGCGTGGTCCATCATTCACTGCTGCTAATACGCGTATGTTATTTAATTTTTTCAGCTTTAATCTCTCTATCAAGTTTTATTTAATTTTTTTTTTGGATTTTGTATAACCCATGTAAGAAATATGCTAATCATTTTTTTTGTAGTTTCCTCTCACCGATACCAAGCACAATATGTTTGCTCGCCGCTCGACTTTTCACCTGTGTTTGGTCTCTGTTTTTTCATCTTTTTCTCCTTTGTTAATTCACTTGTATTAATTCTCAGTAATTGAATAAAACTATTTTCTATAATGGAATTTCGCAAATCACTAACAGGTGATGAAATTGCTGACTTGTATGTCTCTGATAATGCATCCTACTGTGAATATCTAATATCAACATTGTCCCATAACCATTTATTGTTTGACGTGTCTGAAAATACAGGTACTCTGACACCTTGTTAGCTATATTGTTATTTTATATATTTAGTGTATTGTGATGAAGATTCCGTTTCTGCACAGCTTATCTTGATTTTGGCGACATGGAACTCACATGCAAACACTGCAATGCTTCTATGTGGCATGATGAAAGGAGTGATAAGAATAAGAATGTTATGCTGGCTGAGTTTTCTTTGTGTTGTATGAAAGGTGATGTCACACTGCCACCGTTGTCTACTCCACCTCCCCTTATATATGGGCTAATGTCTGGATCTGATGATCGTCGGATCAATTTTTTCCAAAATATAAGGACTTATAATAGTATGTTTGCTTTTACATCGCTCGGAGGCAATGTTAGCAACTCAAATAATGATGGTCGTGGTCCTCCACAGTTTATAATTGGTGGACAGAATTATCATCGTATTGGTTCTTTGTTCCCAGATGATTTGGACAGGCCTAAGTTTATGCAGCTATACATTTATGATACTGACAATGAGATTTCTAACCGCATTAGCCACTTTGGGTAGGTAGCATTAAATTTTTAATAATAGGTTTTTTTAATTTGTTTCACTTTTTTATTTCGTACTTTGTTTTTTCAGATCCAACGACAGTGGTATGCCACTTGATATATCACTGGTCCGTGATTTTATATCCATGTTTGATGAGTTCAATATTTTGGTTAAGATCTTCAGACAGATCAGGGATTACAGCCATAACCAATTTATCCCCCACTTCTCTCTCCGGTTGTTGCGTCATCGGTCTAATGATGCCCGTGTTTATAATCTTCCTTCAGTAGATGAGGTTGCTGCTTTGATTGCCGGTGATTTTGATGGCCCAAATTTACTTCGAGACATCGTTGTTCGTTCCACTTCTGGTTATCTTCAACGGATACACGAAACTCACCCTTGTTACCTTCCTCTTCAATACCCAATCTTTTTTCCGTATGGTGAGGATGATTTTCATGAACATATTCTTCGTTCTGGTCTACCTGCCGATCATGTTCCAGGTTTCCGTGATCGTGTTACTCTGCGAGAGTATGTTGCCTTTCGAATACAACATAGGCAGAGTGATCCAGGACTGTTGGTTAGGAGTCAGCGTTTATTTCAGCAGTTTGTGGTGGATTGCTACTCAATGGTTGAGTCATAGAGACTTTCGTTTATAAGAGGTAAACAAAAAGAGATAAGGTCGAAATTTTTGAAGGGTGTGGAAGATGCATTAGATCGCGGTGACTTACAAGCTTCTGCTATTGGGAAATGTATTGTTCTACCATCATCATTTGTTGGTGGTCTTAGATATATGTTCAACAATTGTCAAGATGCTATGGCTATATGTAAAAAGTATGGTTATCCAGATTTTTTCATTACATTCACATGTAATCCTAAATGGCCCGAAATTGATAGATACATGGTTGCTGAAGGACTTAGTGCTGCAGATAGGCCAGACATTGTTTGTCGTGTTTTCAAAATGAAACTGGATGCAATGATGAAAGATTTCAAAGATGGATCTGTGTTTGGACCATTGGTTGCTGGTACGCATTATAAATTGTTATACATATATTTTGTATTGTGTTGGAATCACTCTAATACTTATACATTTCAAAGGTATGTATACTATTGAGTTTCAAAAGCGCGGATTATTACGTATTACATGCACATTATTCTTTGGTTAGAACCATCTTCTAATTCCAACCCCTTTGATTTAATTGACATTGTTAATTGCGGGGAATTAACAAGTCCTCATCCTTTTTCTCGATTTATTTGCCGTTAATTCATATTTCATTTTTCAATGGCTTAAATTGATTTTGTTATTTTTTAGTTTCCTCTCATTTAATCTATCGTGTTTGATTAACAAGTTAACATAGATAACTCCGATCATCAATGATCATTGCGCGGACCTAGATGACTATGAAGATATTAAGGAACAAATTGAACTTGCTCGGCTTTATATATATTTTATGAACTCGATTGGAACTTACTCGTCAGTGAACTTGCAATTTGCCAGATCATTGAACTTGTTTGTACCTACTTCCGCATGGTGCATTACCAACCACATATATGTTGTATTGTGTTAGATCCACTGTATAATATTCAGTTTCAAAAGCGCGGCCCTAGATGATTTCGAAGTTTATACGCAACACGTTGCACTTGCTCGGCTTTTACTATTACATTTTCATGAACTTGAGCGTAACTTTCTCGGCCGTTAACTTGCCAGTAGTCAGATCATTGAACTTGTTTGCCCCTTCCTCGTCCTAATGTATTACTAACATACATATACGTTGTTTTGTTGTTAGATCCAATCTAATATGAATATATTCACAGGTATGTATACTATTGTGTTTCAAATGCGCGGATTGCCACGTGCTCACATTATTCTTTATTTAGAATCATCTTCTAAGTCCAACCCATTTCATTTATTTGATATTGTTAGCTGCGATGAACTTCCAATCCCTCAACTTTTTTGCTGAATTATATATTGTTGTTTCATCTTTTCTCTTTAAACGTGTTAAATTATATATTGTTGTTTCATCTTTTCTCTTTGACGTAAATAATCAACACATTGAAGATGCTCGGTTTTTCCATAACACGCTACTCAGGACCTCGAGCGGAACTTAATTGTCAGTGATATTGCAAATAGTCAGATCATTGAACTTGTTTGCATCTTCCTTGGCGCGGGCCAGCTGACTCCGAAGATATTAAGGAACAAATTAAACTTGCTCGGCTTTCATATATATATTTTTCATGAACTCGATCGGAACTTACTCGTCAGTGAACTTGCAATTTGCCAAATCATTGAACTTGTTTGTACCTACTTCGGTATGGTGCATTACCAACACACATATATGTTGTATTGTGTTAGATCCACTGTAATATGAATATATTTCAAATCTATGTATAATACTGAGTTTCAAAAGCGCGGATTGCCACATTCTCACATTATTCTTTTGTTATAACCATCTTCTAAGTCCAACCCATTTGATTTAAATGATTTTGTTATTTGCGCGGAACTTCTAAGTCTTGACCATTTTTTCTGAATTATATGTCGTTGTTTTCCTTTCATCTTTCAATGCATTAAATTGATTTCATTATCTTTTAATTGCCTCACATTTAATCTATAGTCATTGATTAACAAGTTAAAATAGATAACTCCGCTCATCAATGATCATTTGCACGGACCTAGATGATTTTGAGGTTAATAAGGAGCACGTTTACTTGCCCCTTCCTCGTTATAATGTATTACTAACATACATATACGTTGTTTTGTTGTTAGATCTACTTTAATATGAATATATTCACAGGTATGTATACTATTGTGTTTTAAATGCTCCGATTGCCACGTGCTCACATTATTCTTTGTTTAGAACCATCTTCTATGTCTAACCCATTAGATTTAATTGATATTGTTAGTTGCGCCGAACTTCCAAGTCCTGAACATTTTTTGCTGCATTATATGTCGTTGTTTCATCTTTCCTCTTTAAATGTGTTAAATTGATTTCATTATCTTCTAATTGCCTCACATTTAATTTATCGTGCTCGATTAACAAGTTAACATAGATAACTCCGAACATCAGTGATCCTTTCGCTGACCTACACTACTTTGAAGTAAATAAGGAACGCATTGAACTTGCTCGGCTTTTTCTATTACACGCTATTCAGTACCTTGATCGGAACTTAATTGTCAGTGATTTTGCAATTAGTCACATCATTGAACTTGTTTGCACCTTCCTTGGCATAGTCATTACCAACATACAAGCTAGAATGGCGAGGCTATCTCGATGTTTACTTTCAGTTAAACAATAGTTAGGTTTCTATCAATTAACGGTGATGATACTAATTTTGCTCGGTCCCTCGTCCGCTTTTTTCTAACCACTCTAATTCTGCATTATTGGTCTTGTGCAGTTGATCGCTTTTTGTTGGTAAGCAATCCAAAAGTGAGTACTTATCCAATCTGTCGGTACTTGATTTACCGATCTGGTTATGTTTGATATAATTATAACTTATTGTGTGGTAATCTTCTGGTCTTATTATCATTGCAAAAACAGGAAGCGTAAAACCGACACTAAAGGCAAGATGCCGTCGAATAAAATTTGCAAAAATGTAAAGTGCAAGGAATCGTAAAGAAAAGCGATTAGATTGCAAGGAAAAATAAATTGCAGTTAAGTAAAAGGTGCAGCAATACGTAAATTTGCATTGAATTTAAATGGGTGGAAGGTTGAGGCCCTTTACAATTGTGTTTTCTCCGTTTGTCTGCTGTGTCTGAGACGCTTAGGATTTTTAGCCTGGCTGTGTTTATCTAGCAACCGACCCCGATTACAAACTAAGGACTTCCTATTTATAGGAATCCGAAACTACTTACAAAGTTGCATCGTGTTTTCTGCATAACTGCATAACCCACGTTCCTAATAACTACCCACTACGCTATCCCCACGATGTAACTGCCCACGTCGTGGTTTGGGCTTTAGTGGATATTTCTGACGGGCTTTGTGGTGACGTCTTTGTTGTTACTTCCTTCGACTAGCACTTCCCTTCGACTGCAACCTTTGACTCTTGAGATTTGTCTAAGTCTCTTTGTTGGTCGTAGCTTTGACGTTGTTGTGCTCCAGTCTCTGGTTCTTGTGATATTTACCGACACCAAGCTCCTTTCGACAGATGGGGCTATCGCTGAAATAAACCTTCGACACTTTTGCCCCACTGTCGGCCTTTTCAACATTCAATTGGAATCGGTGACAAGTAACTCAACTAAACGCTGTTTAACCAGCATTCAATCGAATAACCTGTACCCGACACTTCCAACAGAATGTCGTCAAAGGACTTATTTCCTTTCCCTCTTTAATGGGAAAGGCGGTCATAGTCGATCCTGGCAGGACATAAACCTTGACCTATGAGATTACAAAGACTCCTCCAATGGTTATTTATCAAGTTAAATGCTTCTCCAATTCGGAGTCCTTAACATTATCTTGAAACATCGGAAGTGGAATCTATGTAATCCCACATATTTATCCTTTCACTACCCAAGAGGGGAAAGGTGGTATTCGGAGTCGACAATTCTTCATTTCCTTGTCTTCATCCGAATACCTTAATCCCACATATTTATCCTTTGATGAACTCTCATTTGCGTGGAATATGAATCTTTTCTCTTCTTTCCAGAAATCATGGAGTCATTGTTTGAGTTTTTCCATTGTAACTCGTGGCTTTTCTTGGTAAAAACTGAAGATTTTATAGCCACAAGTGCATTAAATGCCTTCATAATTACTTTGTCGTTCCCAATGCTGAACAGACGCTTCTGACTCCTATTTTCTTGTGCCACCATTTATTCGTCATACTCCCTCCGTTTCATATTATAAGCAAAATTAACCATATTTGCGCTTAGTAAGGAGGTTAGTTGATTGTATTTAATTTTCAAAAATTTATAAAAGAATAGGGGTATTTTAGGAAAGTTGCATTGAGAATGAAATAAAAATTGAATAAGATAACAATTTTCTAGAAATGTTTTAGGAAAGTGGCATTGTCAATGAAATAAAATTTAAGAAAGTTAGTTAGTTTTGCTTATATTTCAAAACAAGAGAATGATGTTTTTTTTGCTTATATTTCAAAACGGAGGGAGTAAACCTTGGGAGTTAGTCTACGAACCCCATTATTATCCCCCAAACCCCATTTTAATGGGGAAATATCCATTATGCCCTTCAGCATAAAAAAAAAAGAAGAAAAAAACCCCAAACCCCACCACCTTCTATCTTTCCACCTTCTACCTTTTGGCTTTTTCTTGTTGACTTTTCCATATTTTTTTTAATTTTGCCTACAGAAACTGTTGGATAAAACCGAGAATCATGCAACAACTCTAACCATCTCTTCCTTATCCTTTTATCTTGTTGTATCTATACTCTGATAAGTGTTGTATAGTATATTCTATAGTTTGTTAAGATCCTGTAGATATATTCATGCCTAAGCTCATGTATATATTATTGGTATTGTTCAATCAATAAAACACATCAGTTTACATTTCTCTATAAGAACAATCCTGCTACTTTTTCTTAAAGGCTGCGTCCAGATCTGCTTCTACTCCGTCCAACCACTTTCCTCTTTCTACTCCGTCCAACCACCGCAGAAGCCACCACAAGCCACGGTTCCAGATCTGCTTTGTTTCTCCCTTCCGGATCCGTTTTTTCTGTGACGGTGGGTTTCACAGTCGAGCCGCCCCGTCCATCCCTCCACGAGTCGTGTCGCTCCGCCTCAGTCAACGGCGGCCTTTTAACGCGCTTCCACGAGTCGCGCCGCCCCGCTCCGCCGCCAAAAACGACGGCACACCAGCTTCCACACAAAAGAATATACTGTTGTGTTTTTTCAATTATTTGTTTCTTTAATGTTACTGACATAATATTAACTTTAAAATTTTATAGAGTACTGTGTCTGATCTATTCTGCTATTACCCTTTGAAATCTAATCCTTTTATGCGTTATCATTGCGCGGACCTAGATGACTAAGAATCTAATACGGAGCACATTTAACTTGCTCGGCTTTTACTCTTACGTATTTCATGCACATTATTCTTTGGTTAGATCCATCCTCTAATTCTAACCCCTTTGATTTAATTGATATTGTTATTTGCGCGGAATTTCCAAATCCTCATCCTTTTTCTCCAATTATATGCCGTTGTTTCATCTTTCATTTTTCAATGCCTTAAATTGATTTTGTTATCTTTTAATTTTCTCACATTTAATCTATCGTGTTTGATTAACAATTTAACATAGCTAACTCCGAACATCAATGATATTGCGCGGACCTAGATGACTACGAATATACTAGGGAAAAAATTGAACTTGCTCGGCTTTTATACATTTTTCATGAACTCGATCGGAACTTACTCGTCGGTGAACTTGCAATTTGCCAGATCAATGAACTTGTTTGTACCTACTTTGGCATGGTCCATTACCAACACACATATATGTTCTATTGTGTTAGATCCACTGTAATATGAATATATTTCAAAGCTATGTATAATATTGAGTTTCAAAAGCGCGGATTGCCGCATGCTCACTTTATTCTTTGCTTATAACCATCTTCTAAGTCTAACCCATTTGAGTTAAATGATTTTGTTATTTGCGTGGACCTTCCCTTTTTTTCTTAAATATTTGTTGTTGTTTTGCTTTCATTTTTCAAAGCGTTGAATTGATTTCATTATATTTTAATTGCCTCACACTTAATCTATAATGTTCGATTAACAAGTTAACATAGATAACTCCACGCATCAATGATCATTTCGGGGACCTAGATGATTTTGAAGTTAATAAGGAGCACGTTGAACTTTCTTGGCTTTTACTATTACATTTTCATGAACTTGAGCGTAGCTTTCTCGGCTGTGAACTTGCCAGTAGTTAGATCATTGAACTTGTTTCCCCCTTCCTCGTCCTAATGTATTACTAACATACATATACGTTGTTTTGTTGTTAGATCCACTCTAATATGGATATATTCACAGGCAAGTATACTACTGTGTTTCAGATTCGCGGATTGCCACGTGCTCACATTATTCTTTGTTTAGAACCATCTTCTAAGTCCAACCCATTTCATTTATTTGATATTGTTAGCTGCGCCGAACTTCCAATCCCTGACCTTTTTTGCTGAATTATATGTTGTTGTCTCATCTTTCCTCTTTAAATGTGTTAAATTGATTTCATTATCTTCTAATTGCCTCACATTTAATCTATCGTGTTCGATTAACAAGTTAACATAGATAATTCCGAACATCAGACATCCTTTCGCGGACCTACATTACTTTGATGTAAATAAGGAACACACTGAAGTTGCTCGGCTTTTTCTATTACATGCTACTCAGGAACTCGATCGGAACTTAATTGTCAGTGATCTTGCAATTAGTCAGATCATTGAACTTGTTTGCACCTTCCTTGCCATAATCATTACTAACATACCAGCTACGATGGCGAGCCTATCTCGATGTTTGCTTTCAGTACATCAATCGCTAGGTTTATATCAATTAACGGTGATGATACTGGTTTAAGCTCGGTCCCTTCTCCGCTTTGTTTCTAAACACTCTAATAGTGGAATATTGGTCTGTGCAGCTGCCCTTTTTTTGTTGGTAAGCAATCTAAAAGTGAGTACACCGTCACTCGGTCGGTACTTGATTTACTGTTCTGGTTATTTTTGATATAATTATAACTTATGGTGTGGTAATATGCTGGTCTTATTATCATTGCATTGATGATGATTTTGATACTTGGGCAATCTTAATATATTTGTGATTATATTATATGGGTCAAACCTTTTTGTTTTCCTTTTAACAATTTCTGATATTCGTTATATATTCTCAGTTAGTAACTCTCATCTGTAATGATTATAAAATCCCATATTTTTTACGATTGCCCAGAGCTTTAATATTTTTTACCTACCATGCAGTATAGGTTTGCCAAAGTAACTCTTATATGTTAAGTGTTACCCTATTTTTTATATCTAAACGTGGCCCGAATCTTTTGATGATTTGTATACGACTCTGATGAGTGTCTCGTTAAACTTTAGAACACTTATTTAATTAGGTTGTACGTTTAATTTCTTTCCTGACTAGCATATTATTTCATTTACTTGCTATACTTAGTATTTAAAACAAACCATTGTTTTTTCGGTCAAGGTTTTTTTTTTTATGTCCTTCCAACTATAAACAAAATCAACTTTTTATTTTTATATTATTATTCTCTAACAATATCGTTGTTAACGTAGTTACTAAATAACACATACAATTTTTCTACAAACTAAGTTATCTCATTTAACCAAATTTGATAACTTTCACGGTTTCCTTTCTCTATTTCACATTTTCATTTATAAATCATCATAAATCCTACGATGTCTAAGATATTGTAAACTTTATTACCCTTCACAGCAATCACTCTTTCCTAAGTTTGGTAGTTGGACCAGCTTTATTAATATGCACACTGATCTTCCTCGTGGCTCTATGATGATTGTACCTGCTTATTAATTTTTAGGTGTCATCCATATGTCAGTTTTGTTCCCTACGTTCCCTTACTCCTTTACTTTTGGTATAGAATAAACTTCAACTATTTTTTCCTTATTAGTACTATGCAATTACCGTACTTCTGTAACTCAACCATCTTTAAATCTAAATAGGCAGAAATCCTATTATGGATATTTATAAACTTCTTTGTATGATCTACTGTACCATATTTGATCTTGATATAGTTAAATTTTATTATTGTTTCATTAATTTGTATACAAACTTTCTATTAATAGTTCTTACTTTATCTCTCATTTTATTTTGTTTTAATTATTTCCCATTCGTTGATGACAGTTTGAACAGGTTTCATTATTCTGCCCATACATTTATCTTCCTTTTTATATTTATCCCATGTTTTTGATATAGGTAAATTAAAGTTTTGTTTTTTTAAATTCTTTTGCAATTCCATCTACGTTTTTATTTACATACATGTGCTTGTATATAGGTATAGATAAAGACTTATATACATGTATATATATATATATATATATATATATATATGTCTATATATATATATATGCCTACACATTATACACTTACCTTTAGGACGTTACTTTTTTCCTTCTTTTCTTTTCCTTCGCTCAAACTGCAGTTAACTCTACTTAATATCTTTTTTCAAGCTAAACGCAATGGCACATCCTCACACTCCAATTCGTTTTATAAACAATGAATCTAAATCTATTTCCATCCGAGCAAGGGTCAACATGATGTGGCATGTTCCCATGGACCCATATTCTATGATCTCCGATGGATTACACTTGATACTCATGGATCATATGGTATAAACTATTTTAATTGTAAATTTTATGGAAATTTCAAACAACAAATTTAAACTCTAAGTCTATTGTTTATTTTTCCTCAGGGTGATACCATTGAAGCCACTGTTAAAGGCCCTCATGTTCAATTTTTCATCAGGACTTTGCATGAGGGTTTCGTCTATGAATTTTCCAGTTTCTCTGTGGTTAAATATCCTGTCACTTATAGAGCAACAAGTCATCCTTTTAAAATGCAATTTCAATTTTCAACTAATTTCCATGAAGTCACATCTTCTGCTTTCCCTTGTTGGAGTCTTAACAAGAATTCCGTTGACGATGTGACTTGTTTCAAGAACAATGCTACTCATCTCACCGGTTTGTTTTTCATTTTTACCTAACTTAAATTTATTTTTACCTCCTTTCTTGTATTAAAGCATTTCTATTTCATCTTAGATTTTGCTGGAATTGTTACCGCTGTTTCTTTAGAAAAATCATTTGTGAGTGATGGTTATCAAGGGCGTGTAATTGGATTAGAACTATGCAATGATCAGTAAGTATTTAACCATTAATCTATTACAAATATCAATGCAACTATTATTGTTGAATTATACTTCATATTTTTACTTTTCTATTTCAGTGGATCATTTGACTGCCTTTTAGTTGATTACTACATTGATGATTTCCTGGCATATTCCAATAGTAGAAAGGATAAGTCAATTGTAATGCTCATGAAGCTTGCTAAACCTGAATACAACCGTGGTATACAAATTATGAACTAAGTTTATTACTTTTATCGTTGTATTAAAAGTAACTATTCTATATTTTTCTTCATATCATTTATATATATTTTATATATATTTCCAGGTCGAGTTGTTTTTCACACGGTGTTATTTACATCTAGGATGATTTTTGATTCTGATAAACCTGTTATCATCGTTTTCCGTCGAAGGTAAAATTTTGCCACGGCTGTCTACGGTAATCATTATATATTACCATTTATGTACAATTTTTTTTCCTATCCTGCTCAGGATGATATTGCAAGGGTTTGCTTCTTCTCCTCCAATATTTTCATTGGTTTCCACTGGCTTAACTATCCATGAACAGCTAATGGATAATAATAATCGTATTGATATTGCGCACTTGAGGAAGATAACAAAGGTATCTACGATTATTCTTAAACAAGTATTTTTTTGTATTATATATTCATTGTTATTTCATGATTTGTATTCCATTGTTTATATTCTTTTTCAGCCTGGATACTTTCATGTTGTTTGCACTGTTCTTGGCCTTTCCACTCATATACCTTGGTTCGCAAATGAATGCTCTTGCTCTGCTATGCTGTCAGATTACTCCGCCACGTCAATGTGTGCAGTCTGTTCCTCTATTGTTTATAACCCATTACCCAAGTAATTTTTATATCTTTGTCAATAACCCAAACTTTTATCACCGTTAACTATATGATTTCCGTTATAATATTTTCCCTTTTAACTAGGTATCGTGTTCCTCTCCTGGTTAGTGATTCATCCGGTACACTTACAGTGATTCTCCTTGACCGTGATGCTCGAGTTCTATATAAGAAACCATGCTCTGAACTATTTCCAATTGATGCCTCTGTAATTTTTTTTCTGCTTGGAATTTTTTTTTCCGTCATTAACCTTTCCATTTATGTAGGGGTCAATTCTGAATACGTACCCATCAGTACTTTCATCATTGTTTGGTAACCGTTTCAATATGAAGATTGAAGTAAGGATTGCTCGGGAAAATCCTTCCAACCCCGAATATTTTATTATTCGAATTGGCGAATCTGGTATCAACAGTGCAACCTTTTTTCCCCCGTCTGCTTGTGTCACACCTCCTAGGGTATTAAAATAATTATGTATCTTTTGTGAACAAAATATTCATACTATTTGTGTCTTAACTTTAAAACATATGCAGTTTATCTTCCGCCCACCTTTCCCTGATCTTGAAGACACTTTTCCTTCGTCTGCTGCGACTCCTTCTCAGATGTGTAACGTATATATCTATTACTTTTTTTTTTAAAAAAAAAAAGTCTTTCTGTACCTTAATTTAGTTATATATTGATTTTATACTACCCTCCTCTTTTTTTTTTCAGCCACATCAGTTGAAAGGCAAAGCCTCCATCGATTGTTTTATTCCATGTCATTCCGAAGAATTTGCCAACAATCGTTTAATTTCTGAGTCTGAACCAAATTTCCATCCCCAGGCTTTCAATGGTTCAAAGAATGCCCTCTGCCTAGGTTCTTCGTCAGTTGAGTCCATATCTCAAAATGAATCAGTCTCGTCAAGCACAGATTTTATCAACAATGCCGATTTTCTGTCGAATATTATTTGAAATTGTTTCATTTCCTTAAAATATGTATCAAACCTGGTTGTTTATCTGAACAATATAATTTCCGTGTAATTTTGTTAAATATGTTGTGGTATTTAATTTTATGTTTATGTCAGTATATTCGATCTAATCTTTATTTTATTTTTCCTTTGTTTGTTTTATTAAATATCTATCTGAAATCTATGTTCTACTATAATAATTTATGTAAATTTTAAATTTTGACATATTTTTGTTTGTGTTATGAAGTAATCTAATCGTTGAACACTTTTCCATATACCGTTTCCTTAGTTTTTAACCTAATAACTTGTTTTAAATTTTCTTACCGTACCAAGTTTATGAATAAATCCAACAACTCTTATACCTTTGTACATGGCTATGTTTCAAATTTTGCATCAAGTAATGTATAAATAAAACTCAAAGTATGGTTTTTATTTTTTCAAAGTTTAAAATTGGATAATATTTAGTATGTAAACTTTTATTTTTTTTGTTCTCATCTCCATCCTTGCATAACTGAATACCATCCACTTTCCTCCATTAATAATGGCATGATCTTTAATATCTATGTTTATACACATTTCATTTAACTCCTCTTCTTAGTGAGACTTTTTCGTACGCACTTTGTATATTTAATAGTCTCCTGTACAGTCTGTTTTAATTCAATGCTCATAGCTGATATCTACTATGGATCTTCAATTATTGCTATGTACTCTACTTTCCCTTTTGTAACTTCAGTTCGTAACTGCTACTTACTTCTTTATCAGTTTTGTCAGCTACATGAAGTACTAGCATTTCTGGCCAATTGTATATATCAATAAATAGCAGCCCTACAGCAGTGGCTCTAAAGCTATAAAATTTATTGTTGTTTGTTTAGTCAAAGGTACCCCCTTCTTTTTTTTTTGTTACTTGAATGTTTGCTTTTTTGGGATTATACTAGAACCACCCATCATTCTTTAAACCTTGAGTTATAAAATCTACCTCGTTCTTCCATTTCTTTGGCTTACACTCTTTTCAATACACGAAATATCACCATCTTTTTTCTCATAATGTCTTTTAATATTTTCCCTTTAGCTTCTGTGTCATTGGAATATTCATCTTGGAATGTGAAGGTGCGTGTTATCCATTCTGCTGTTGTGCACGGTGTTTGGGACGGTGTTCCCAAAACTGAACTTCACCTACTCTTAGTGGATTCATACATATGTTACCATTTTAACAATATTTTTCTATTATTTTTACAATATATTTTTCATCGTTTACATTACTTACAGTTTCTTCTAACTTTCTTTAAGGGTACTAAAATACAAGGTCGTGTTTGTGATGCTGATTTTTCAAACTTTCTTAACTTATTGCAAGAGGGAGTTGCATATACTCTCACATCCATTTCAAGTGTACCAAGCATTGGGAAGTTCCGCTGGACCTCTCATCCTTGTGTTTTGTCATTTAATGAATATACTCAAGTGAAACCTGACAAGTGTAGCGTGATTCCAGTGCACTCTTTCTCCTTTGGTAGTGTTGACAGTGTTTTTATGCCTTACTACACCACTGATATTTTGCGAGGTATATCTCTATATATTTTCGTTCATTGGCTTTTCATTACTTCAGATTTACTCTTTTACTAATTTTTTTACATTCGTGACCAAAACTAATTTTTTTTTATTAATAGATTTAATTGGCATTTTGACCGCTGTGACAAACGAGGTTACCTACCAAAAGAATGCCATTGTATCTCCCTCCGTAATGCTTGAATTATCTGATCAATAGTAAGTGTATTTGCAAGTATATGTGTTAGAACTGTTTTTTTTTGGTGCCGTTTCAATACTTTTTTCGTTTATTTATTTCATTTGTAGTGGTACTGTTGATTGTTGTCTGTTTGGGGGACATGTATTTGAACTCAACGAGTTTTTGGCATCCAATGTATCTTTTGGAGTTGTCGTCGTTATTCAGCTTGGAAGGATGCAAATATACAATGGTATTGATGTCGTATTCCAGTCTCTATCTTTTATTATAATTAAATCATATTGATTCTTTATTTTTATTTTTTTTCACTCTGACATAGGTAAGATTGTTTTCCATGCTATTCCTGGAATATCGAATCTGTTATTTAATCCTGATGTCCCTGAAGCTCTACAATTAAGGATCAGGTGTGATCTCTTTGTGTTATAATAACAATTTTCCACATTAATTATTTATTTCATTTTAATTTTACAAATTCGTATGTATTTATTTTTTTTCGAAAAAATTTAAACAGATTGTGTCAACATGGTTTCTTTGATTACATTCCACCTGCTGTTACTACGAAGAGGAAATCTTTTGTTATGGATCAATTTATGGTTTCCTATCCTCATGTTATGCTTGATCAAATTTCACATGTTACTGAAGTACGTTATTAAATACTTTAATGTTTTATCTATTCATATTTTCCATTTATTAATTTTTCATATATTATGTATTCTATGTTATTAATATTTTCATTCAGAGTGGTATATATGTCGTCTTTGCCACCATTGTCGGACTTGATACTTCGTTTCGTTGGGCCTTCAACGAATGTATTTACAAGGGATCTCTTCTGTCGAAGTCTGGTGCACTATACTGTGAGAACTGTGGCAAGTTTGTTTTCCGCTTTGTTCCTCGGTACATGAAATAAATTATTGCACCTTTGTTCTACTTAATTATTACTATTGCTTAATATTTGTTTACTTGTTATATTCAATTTTTCCTAGGTATTATTTGTCAATTGTTATCTTTTTGATATTTCATACTTCTTCTTAGCTACGACCTGAAGCTTGCTGTTCGTGATTGTGATTCTGCCGCTACATTTGTTGTGTTGGACCGAGATGCTAGATTTCTTATATCTCATTCATGCCAAGATTTGCTTAACATGTCTACTCAGGTTTATTTCTTACATATCCAGTGTTATCCATAGATAATCTTAAGACAATTATTTAAATTTTTAAATTTTCTTATCCACCAGTGTGATGCATTTGCTTATGCCAAGATCATGGATTCTTTGGTTGATAGAAGTTTTTTATTCAAGATATTTGTCAAGGTTGGATCTTCCTCACAATCTTCTCCTTTGTACTCCATTCGGAGGATGTTTGAAATCAAGACCTGTGACATGTTCCAATCATATTTTCTTTTCTCTTCTCCTACCAAGGTATATTTATTATCTTTGGATTTAATTTTATAATACTTTATTAAATACTCATTATATATAGATTAATCATTTAATTCAAATTATTCTAAGTAATGGTTTTATAATTAATAAATATTCACCTCTTGTAGGATGTTACTTCCTTCATTTTTCCTGAGGTTGACCCCGAAGATGTCAGACCTCATGACCACAAACCTAACCAACCTGTCGGTATCAATCCATTGCCCTAATTTTGCTTCAATTTCTTTTTTGTTTATCTGCCATGTTGATTTTTTAACATTTCCTCACACCTGATGCAGATTGTTAATGTGAAGACAACTGCCAAACCTATTTTATTTTCCTCTGATGCTTCTGTAACTGATCCAACAACCTTTCCAGTGACGAAAAATACACTCACTCCGTTAAATTTTGTTTTCGAGCATTTTCATCATTCTGAATCTGATACTTTCATTGGGGAGTCAAGTGTTGATCCTCCAGCTGACCCCAAAGGATTGTGATTTTTACGCCTAACACTTTTGGTTCTGTTTTGTACACTACTTATGTAATGTTAATGTTGTTTGATTTTATCAACTTTTTAATTCTGTTGAATGTTAATATTATCCAATTTTCATAAAACTTATTATGACATGTTCCTAAATTTTTATATTATTCCATTATTACATGTCTTCTTATTCATTCAAAATAAATTAGGGTTTAACTTCTCAAAAACCGGAAGACATCGAATAAACAATGTTATTGCACTTAAAAATTTTGAAAAAAACTTAATACTTGGTTAAACCGAAAAAGTTGTATGCTTAAATTTAGCCTACCTTCAAAGTATAATAATACATAATGTCATAGAATAAAATTAGACTCAGGTTAAACATTCACAACCTTGCTATGTATCATACTGACTTCTATGTATCGTTGTCTGATAAGTTCACACCTGAATCATCAAACGGCGGTTCCTCAACAATATCGACCAGTGGATTAGGGAGATTTTCTGCTTTTAGATCTACCTCGGATCTATCTCTTAAATCAATCATTTTCCTCCTTGAACTGCATTGAATGGATGGGCTCCAGCTACCCTTATATCTGCTTGGGGGTTCAAGTATATAATTTGTTGTATTGCATTGAGAAATGAATCAAAAATACCTTTTTCGCAATCAGACAAATTTGTTGCTGCTTCCTTTTTGTGCTTAATTGCCTTTGATCTTAGCTTCTCTAAAATAATGTTCTGATTTTGTTTTTTCTCTTTCATTCTCTGCAATGTTGATGCTAGGTCGTCATTGACTTTCTGTCTTTTTTCCAGAGCCGTCTTCCCAATCTCTATATTACTCTGCAATGTATTACTAGATTGTATCAACCTTGCTTTTTCGTTCATGAGTTCTTCATTATCAATACGGAGATTTTCAAGCTCGGATTTAGCTCTTAGAAGCTCATCAGCCAAGCTAGCTTCTCTAACAGAGGAAAATTGCCTTGTTTCTTTTTGCTCCAAGTTAATTCCCTCGAACACATCTTCTCGGTGTTCAGATAGAAAATGAGTTATGTTTGCCCCTTGTAAAAGAATCTTTGTCATACCTGTCAAATATGGGCTCCATTGTGTTGCTGTCATTCTTGAGAATCTGGCTTTGTCTTTCTCCGTGCAGATAAAATTTGCAAAAATTTCATCTATTTCTTTTTCCCATATCGATCCTTCTGCACATCTTTCTTCTTCTGCGTCCTCTGCTACAGAATAATCTCTGCTCTCTTCAATCATCAATCTTTTCCCTTTGTTTAAATTTCGCTGCCTTATCTCTTGTTCTGATGAACATGCACTATATTTAGTCACGTCATCAGCTATAACTAATTTGTCACATAGATATGCATCTTCATGTTCACGGTCTCTTCGGGAGTACCCCGAATTGATCCCTTGAATCCCTCCACGCAATGTTGTGAAGAATAAGTATTCACCCTCTTCTTTACGCTACCTGTAAGTCTTGAATCAATTTTTCTTTTCCTGCCTCTCAATGTCAGATTTTTACAGCGGTCGGTCAGTTCATCTGCAAATAAAATCAATTTTAGACAACTGTTTCAGTTTCACAATTAAAAACGTTGTAGAAAATCTTACCAAGTTTGTTTTTGACTTGTCTCTCCGGTATGTCCAATATTTCCCGTGTATTAATTGTTCCGTTTGTTGTTATGTACTCTTCGTATGCTCGGCAGACATCCTTTTGAAACTCATACAAATCTTTCCACTCAGAGGTGTAACTGTTGCAATGCCTTTGGTAGAAATATTTGCTCCACTGTAGTGGGAAATGTGGTATTTGTTGTTCCTCACCTTCCCTCATGAACCAGCTAACTCCATTGCCATAATACGTGTATTTGAAATAGTAAGGCTTGAATGACTGCCAATTCTCCCTATAGATTTCGAACATGTTGTATCCAGTTCGTGCCATGAATGATACCCAAGTTCTTTTTTCTGAATCACTTTCAAAGTTGTTGTCTTGAGGTATAAAAAGGTAGAAGAATATTCGAGCCGTGCATTCCCATCCCATAGCCGCGCATAAAAGCTGAAATGCACGTACTATTGCCCATGCATTAGGGTGCAGTTGCGAGGGAGCAATTCTCATGGTTTTTAAAACTTCCATTTCAAAATATGTGAACGGCATTCTTACTCCTAGCCTTGCTACAACTTCTTCGTAGAAAAAGAATCCAGGAATACTTCTTGGAAGTCTTGTGCATATACGCTCGTCTGTTCCGACAGGAAGTATGTCGTACGCATTTCCGCTTTCATCACCAGGACATGGAAGCAATATTGCTCGGCTTTGAGCAACCGACCTTTCTGATGTTAATTTCGAGCATGATTCAATGACTTCACTGTCCACCCATTCATATTCGTTCGCATCTGACGGCAAATTAAAACTTTGCTCGTTAGCCATATCCGTCTGAATTATCCCTGTTCATATTGAGGAAATCAAAAATCATTTCTGCAAAAAATCTTAATATCCTATTTTTGTATTTATACCTATCAAAAAACAGATTACTTAAGTATATATAATATCTCAGAATTTAGAGTAAATACGATAGTGATTGCATCAATACTTTGTAAAATAATAATATAATCTAACTCTTGTACTTTATACCTCTTTGTTTTCTCATTTTTTCCTTATTCTCTGCTATTCTGTAATTTATCAATCCCTGCCGAACTTCCACCAAATTTGTAGGGAAATATGCAGTTATTGGTTTAACAATTATAATATCGCCTTCTTCCTTTTCGGACAACTCCGGTCCAGTATTCGATGTATTCATCACACCCGCTATTGAAATTTCAAAATCCCTGAAATGGGGTTTTTTCGATTCACAATAATTACCCAACTTTCTTAAACATAGTAAAATATATGATCTTTCTCTGAAATTGAGCAGATTTGCAAAAGTCTGTTCATAAAAGATTTAAACTTTGACCACGGAAGAATTTATGAAGAAAAAAAAACCCTCCAACTAAAGCCAACAGAACCAATTTAATATATTTAATTTTTTACTATCTACTGAATCTTTGTTTCATTTCTCTTAATAATTTCAAATTTATATAAAAGACACAACAAATATGACATTCAAGTATTTGAAATCTAAGTTTTGAATACTGACCCTGAGTTATCTGTGGATTTCTCGGTGTTGAAGATGATTGACGATTTCCTTTTCTTGAACCCTTAAATACCAGCTTTGTCCCCAAGTATATTCTTTATATTTGAAAAATTAAACAACCAACTTTAACTACCTAAAGCAGATACAATGTACTGTGAATTTAGTAATCCTTATTATCCAAAAATCCCCAATTTTATGATCAATACTTGCAGTTTAAATCATAAGCTTCTGATAGAACTTCACTCAATTAGAATTCTAACCGTTTTTCCTTCGCAGGCTTCCCTCCACTACTTATTTAAAGCCCATTCTGTGAAAGCCCACAATCAAATCAAGTATCTGTTTACATTGTCATTATTTTTACATATGAGCGTTTCAGTTACCTTATATAAAACACATATAAACCCCAAGTTGAATCGTTCCGCCTAGATCTATTTCAAATGTATATTTTGAATTTTAACTTTATTTTGCCTAATTTCTTTCCCTTATTTCTATATTCTCTTTATTTAACGATTAAATCAATATATTTTTTATTAAGCTTAATTATCATTTGTATGATATTGAATTTTTTTGTACCACAAAAAAAAATTGATATGTGTTTTTACACCCAAAATTTAGAAGATAGGTAAACAACTTCTTTCAAATATTTTATTTTCGTTTTCTCTCCACATTTCAAATATTATAAATTGCAAGAGGGTCTTATATTTAAAACCAACTTTTTTAACCCAACCGTAAGTTATAAAAAAAGAACGGAGGGAGTATGTTTTATACATCAATTTTTTCTGATTAATATTTTTCAATCTAAATTTTTAAAAATTTATAAGTAAACGAAAACTTTTAATTCTTGGTTTCAATTTAAATATTCTTAACTTTAAACATAACATAGGAAGATGTTCATGTACCAATAAACTAAACAAATACGCAGTTCTTAAATTTCTTCTCCTAACATAATTCTAAAACATGAAGTTATAAAAAAATAAGACAGAATCAGGCAAGTCTTCAGCATCTAGATGGCGATTCCTCCATCTTCCCACCTCTAAGACTCAATGTCTGATAGGTTAATATTTGAATCATCAAATGGCGGCTCTTCCACTATATCAGTTAGTGGATTAAACAAGTCTTCAGCATCCAGATCCACTTCTGATTCCTCGGTCAGATCAATCATCTTTCCATCCTTAATTTTGTGGAATGGATGTGCGCCAATGACCCTTAATTCAGTTTTCCCATTCAGATGCTTAATCTGTTTAATTGCATTAAGGAATGAATCAAAAACACTTTTTTCACAATCAAACAGATTAGTTGCCACTGCTTTTTTATGCTTCAGTGCCTGTTGTCGCAGCTTATCTGAAATCCTTGCTTGCCTCTCTGCTTCAGCTGTCATCCTCTGCACACTTTCTGTTAACTCTGCATTTTTTTGATTCGCATCTTCTAACCCCTTTGTTATCCTATCATTTTCTGTCTTTGCATTGTTTTCTGTTTCCTTCAAACCATCTCTTTCCTTTATCAATTCATTGCGATCAGCACGCAAGTTTTCAAGTTCCGACTGAACTCCTTTTAGCTCGTCTGAAAGGCTTGCTTCTTTGGCTGTTGTTACTCCCCTTGCTTCTTTCTGCTCGTTGTTAATGCCTTCATACAAATCTTCTTTGTTCTGGAACAGAAAGTGTGTGATGCATGCACCTCGTAACAGAAACTTTGTCAGACTGCTCATTCGATCTCCCCATCCATTTGCCGACAATTTGGAAAGATACTCCTTATCCTGCTCTGTGCAAATGAAATTTGGGAACTTCTCATGTAGCTTTGTATCCCACACCGAGGCAGTCTCCTCTTGTTGCATATCCTCTTGTTCGATATTCTCACACCTTGGAACTTCAACCGCTATTGCTTTTCCTTTACTTAGCCTTCGTCTCCTGAACACTTGTTCTGGTGATTGTGAATCTTCTTCGTTAGCCACCTCAGTTATTATAACCCCCTGATCATTTCCTGCTGGTTCTGAAATTGTTTGCACTTCACTCAAAACTGTAACAGGACCAGATGTACCTGTGGCAGTTTCTTCAGATGCTTGAGTTGTTGTGATCAAGGTTGTTAAATTCGAGAGTTTACGTAGATTCGTTTTGCCTAGGTAAACTCGAGTCGTAAACTCGTTTCGCAAACTCGTACGAGTTTACCTAAAAAATACATCTATATTGTAATGACCTGTGACCTATTAATAATCAATATTCATAATTTCAAACTTAACGTAGTAAGTAATATAAGTTAATTTATCCATCAATATTCAAACTTCAAATTCAAAACATAATAAGAAAACATATCCGGTGTAATTTTAATTTCAAACTAACATAATAATGCTTCAAAAAAAATAATAAAAATTAATTATCAATTTTTAAGTAAATGCTCTTTAGTTAAAGTAACACTTAAAAATACTAACAAAGTAAATGAGTTCTGAATTAAGAATAACAATAAAAAAGTAACACTGAAAATTGAAAAGCGGAGAATGCATTTTTGCTTAAAAGTTAAAACTTAAAATTATTTCTATAAAGCTGCTCATATTTTCATAAAGGTCATAACCCATAATCAAGCATTCATCATATTATCATACCAACTTAACGAAGAAGAAAACAAGAAAAATGAAAATAAAGGAATAAAGGGAGAAAGTCAGTAAACAATTACCAAATAAAGGAAGAAAGTTAGAAAGGCGTGGGGCATGAGTGTGGGTTGGGCGGACGTGTGTGCGACAGAAGGAGAAGAATTGAAGATTGAAGAAGTTTTTGAATGAGAAGGAGAAGATAAAACTAATTTAAAGGTTTTTTTTACCCCAAAAGCATAACAAATATGATAAAAATGACCTAGAAAATTTTTATTTGAAAAACGATGTCGGATTGGACGTTTAGGGATCAAGAATGCTAACTCGCTAACTCGGTCATAAACTCGTGAGTTTACAAGAGTCTACTAGTATCCATCCGAGTCTACCCGAGTCACTTTATTCCGAGTTTCCATTAGTTTCAACTCGTTTTCCATAGGTAGATTCGTAGATTCGTAAGTTTCTAAGTATTAATACTAGTTTTTGACAACCTTGGTTGTGATTTTTGGAGTTGAGCTTCCTTCTGTACCCCTCGTACTTATATTCTTTCTTTTCCTCCCTGTTTTTGCTAATTTCTCAATCCGATCAGCCATTTCCTCTGTAAAGGAAATAAAACACATCAGTTGATATTCTCTAAAGCATATATGAAATACTGAATTTCTTACCAATTTTCGTTCTAACTTGGTTCTCTGCAATGTTGACTATTTCTTTCGTTACAATCATTTTTTTTAATAAATATTCCTTGTATTGTTTGCATACAATCTTTTCAGAGTCTGTCAAATCTTCCCAGTCAGTGGTGTAACTTTTCACACTGTATTGATAGAATGTTTGACTCCAATGCAGTGGAAAGTAAGGTATTGGGTGAGTCTCACCAGCTCTCATGAACCAACTAACACTTTTTCCTAAATATCTATACTTTAGGTAAAGAGGTTTGAATGTTTTCCATGAATCTGTAAATTTTGTAAATAAACTGTATCCATTTCTTGCTTTCAATGATACCCATGTTTTTTTATTTGAACCTTTTACAGATGGATTAGATTGAGGTACAAAAAGATAAAAGAATGTTCTCAGTGTACATTGCCATTCCATTGCACCACAGATTTGTTGGAATGCTCTTACGAATGCCCAAGCGTTCGGGTGCAGTTGTGAAGGAGCAATTCCAAGAGTCCTCAAGACTCCCATTTCAAAATTGCTAAATGGCATTCTTATCCCAAGTTTTGTTATCACTTCTTCGTAAAAATAAAATCCCGGATTCTCTTGGGGCACTGTTGTGCAAATTCGCTCGTTTCTTCCAACTGGGAAAATTCCATAGTCATTTCCTCCATCTTTTGCAGTGTTTGCTAGCAGGATTGACCTGACATGGTCAATTGACTCATTAGTTGTTAGTTCCGAGCATGTTCCGACCACTTCTCTGTCAACCCATTCATATTCGTTTGAGTTGTTTGGCAATGGGTAATGCTCAGGTTCTTTTGTAACTCTGCGACCCATACCTGGGGAAAAGGAGACAAATCGAGATCAGTATCAACGTATAAACCATAAATTAAATTATGTACTTTATCAATTGAGGTACCATCCCTCGGTAACTTTGGCATGGACCTCAATCGATTGTGTTGTACTTCTCTTATGCCTCCTTAACCTCCTTCTCCCACTTGCTCGGCAAGCCCATACTGCACGGATCTATCTCTATTTTCCAATTAAATCTATAGCAGTTCATTTTCATTCTATATCAACGATGATTTCACAATTTTCATTCCCTCCAAGCTTTAATCCCCTCTTCTCGTACCCATCTAATCAATCAAATTTGGGGTTTAAAAAGTGGAGTAACGTATCGCAGAAATCAGCAAAGATCATGCTTCAATAAATATCAGGATATTGATTTTAAATTTTACCATATAATCGAATTCACCAGTTACTCTTTTTCAATACACAATGCAAAAAATTAAACCGCTTCATTATCAGTGAATTTTTTTTTCCTTTTTTTTCTTTTCTTATTTCTGTTGATTATGTGTCCAAACACACATATTAATCGCTTTTGATGACAGTATAAATTTCGTAAATCATACACAAAAATATTGAAGATGTGAAGTTAATTTTTTACCTGGTTGATGTCGAAGTTGAAATGAATCCAAGATTTTCAATCCTGCTTTCTTTCAAACCCTTGAAAATGACCTCCAAAGCTCAAAAACTATATCAATTTTCTCGAATCCTCTGATTCTTTTCTACTTTCACCACACTGACGAGAAATTTAGGTTTCTAGATTATTCCTTCTATTAATATCTTTACTGATTTTTGGTATATTGTTCCCTGAATGTGGAAGTACAGTGTAGTATTTCCTTTCAAATTTTTATGTAACCGTTCTAATTTTTAACTTCCCTCCACCACTACAATAAAGTGGGCCTTACTTTCCTAAGCCCACTGACAATTCAATTTTGTTTTCTTTTTCTCAGATTTATAAAAGAAAATGCAGAATGTATACTCTTATAATGTTTTTGTAAAATTTATTTTATAAACAAATTTTTTTTTGCAAATTGTTAATTTATTACCTTACCTATTACACATTTTGCTCTCATCGAATTTAGACCTGTTTTTTCCACCAGTGACTAAATCATTGTGTTTCTTGCTACAATAACATGGTATTAATTTATAGTTAACTTTTTTCCCCTTATAAAAAACGTGCCCTTTAATTCTGTTAGAGGAAATATTTATTTCCAATACTACCACCATCATAATTTTTTTAAAATCATATATACTCTTTTTTTTTTCTGTTTTTTAATTTCAAACTTTCAATCTAACTTCCATCCTTAAATCTTATGGCAACTCGATAAATGAATATTTTATGTCTTGCATATTTTGCTCTCATCTAATTTATATCAACGTCTTACATCCATGATTAACTCACTGTCTTCCACACAATAATAAGTTAGCATCAATTTTTTGTTAATTTTTTTCCTCATATACAAAATGTGACTTGTAATATTTTCAGAAGACATATTTTTTGCCTATACTCCCACAATCATTTTCTTTTTTTTAAATCAAATACAGCGTTCCTACTGACTATTATAATTTCAAATAATATTCTTAATAGAAGTAATTTATGAAATTTTAATATATTATATATATTACTAACACAATCATTGAATAAGATATGAATAGACCTTTATATAAAATTATCCCATTATAATTTATTAAGCATTTTTTTAACATACTATGCCAAATCTATATTATTAAAGAACTTATTTATGATTATCATAAAAAAGTTCATATTTAGGTATTCTGAATTAAATAGAGGTAGCTTCATCATATACAATATGGAAATGAGATTATGATAAACATGTCAGTCGCGCTTCATTCATATATTTTGTCCATTGAACGGTTTTTTCCATAGGATTCACTACAATTACTCTCTCGCTAACCGATACAATTACTGCAACTCAACCTACCTTTAGCCATGCAACTGTTCGGGGTATTAAATGTTAATAAATTAAAAACCAATTTCGATGCAGAAATCTAAAGAACTGTGTCTCTTCAGTTGTAGCGACGTTTCCCTTTCCAGACGATTTAGCCTGAAGTATATATACTAAGTCCCTGAAATACATTATAACAACAGTTATAAACAAATACTAAACTATTGGTTCTTGAAATACACGGTAAAGTCGTACTCTAAGTGTTTCTACCAATTTCTTTTTATCTTCGTCAATAGTTCTCTAACCATCATTTAATCATCTGCTTCATCAACTAATCAATTTACATTTTTAATTCATCTGTTTAAGAAACACCATGGCTCTTGCAAACAACGTCAACTTCTTGCCAGCTTTATACCGTCAGATTGTAATCAATGACTCCAGGAAGGTATGTGATAGTGACTTTTTAGTTTTTGCGAATTTTTTCAACTAAGACTTCTTTATTTCTAAACTACTTTACGCATCGTTTAATAATTTTTTCACCGTTTGTATCTATAAATACGCAGACTATCTTTTCTATTGCTAAGGAGTGGTTGAATAAATGGTCGAAAGAAGCTGGTGGATATTGGACATGTCATCTTCCAGATGCAGATGTCATACGCCTCCATATCTGCTACGCTGGTGAACAAATATTCAAAGGGTGGACAATTATTCAGAATCGTTATGGTCTGGTTGATGGTCAGGAAGTTCATTTTTGTTATGTTGGAGGAGAAAGATTCCGCGTTGAAATTCCTTAGTGGGATGGCCTCATTCGACCTGATTCACCATTGTATCTTTATGAATGTAAAGATGAGGTTGAATTTGAGGAGAGTGAGGACACCGACGAGGAAGATGAAATGTGGGATTCTGAAGAGGACTGGTTTGATGATGAAGATACAGATGGAAGCAATGAAGGTGGAATGTGGTTATCGGAAGAGGACACCGATGATGAAGATGATTTTTTTTAATTTACTTGTCTCTAATTTTCTTATATTTTCTGTGGCTTTTGGACTTCGTAACCTTTTTTTATCTGGTTTTTTTGTACTTTGTGACTGAACATTGGTTATCTTTTCGTATTCTGCTTTAATTTTAATGCTATTTACGAATTTTAAACTTTAATTTTGTCTATTGTTATTGGTTATTCATGTTATATCCTTTTATTATATTTTAGGTCTTTTTAATTTTGGTGTACTTCAAGACTATGATTAATCATCATTAATTGAAGTACAGAATATATAGTTGGTCGGAATACACATTGAAATTTATTCCTCCACATTGTTAAAGCTAATTTCTTTGATTACAATTAATCTCATTAGCTTTTACTTCTCATTCCCAATATATAAATTGCATCTTAATGATTTTTTATATTTACTTATAATCAGATGTACTGTACATTAATCATGTAAGTTATTGAAGTTTTCCAATGATATAGTTTATATTTTTCTAACTTCGACATTTATGGTCTTATAAGAAGAATATTAATATTCTTTCTATTCCCTTTGATAATGCATATATTGCTATATTATATAAATTTTACAATATTCCATTTTTAGTTTATTATATACAAAATATGCACTATGTATTGTTTGTTTTTTTTTTGTATCATTTTGTCCTATATAATCAATTACAATTTTTACCTCTTTTTTAAATTATGATAAATAATTTTACCAATATTCTTCATGATGATTCTGTTCGAATCTCTTTGCCGTGCAATATGCACGGGTATGGTACTAGTTTATATACCAAAGATATCTTCTCCTTTGGTCGGATGTCCAAGGAAACCGAGAAATACTTTACTTTTGAGGCAAAACGAACTTAAATACTTTTTCGGAAGATCATTTGATACAAATTTATATCCATAAAAAAATGTGGTTAACTACATCACGAAAAAAAAATTGTGGTTAACTTTGTTGAGAAAATATGCAATGCATCCACAGTGCAATTTTTTTTTTACACTATCAGTGCATTATCTATCATTCTTCCGTTTATGATCGTTTGACTATTATATTAAAGTAATATAAATGAATGATGGATGATAGACTGATAGTGTATAAAACTTTACGCCAGCAGTGTATATCCGATACTCCCTTTGGTTAGTAATATATGTCCTTTTTGGATAAGTTCAAGGGAATTAAGGAAGTTAATTAATATTATTAATGATATTGAAAATGTCAATTTTTTGATATAATTTTTCAAAACTAATTTTGTAATTATTATTAACTCTAAAAAATGTTTAGTAAATAAAGATGCTATAAAAAGAAATAAATGCTATTGAGAATCTTAAAAGAGGCTTATGAATATGATCCAAAGAAAGTACCTAAGAAGGGCTTATATGAAAGATCGATGGAGTATAATTTTTTTAAAGTTATCTTTATAATTTTTATTAAAACTCTAAAAAATATTAACTATGAGTATAATATTATTAGAAATTGAAAGTTGATTCTATATAAAATTAAAAAATTATAAAAAACACTTATATTAAGAATAAGATAAATTAGTTTCAAGGGATTTAGTCTCGATCTTATTAAAAAACTTTTTATATTTAATTTATTCCAAAAAATTGCTTAATTTATGGAGAGTTTCTTTCGTATCATTGTAAAAGGGTGGGTCTCTATTTGGTAGAAAATTAATGAATAAAAATATTTCATGTCATATGTGTTGTCATATTATTACATTATTGTTGAGAAGTGATATTTTGTATGGACTTGATGATAGTTTACTTAACACCTCCTACTAATGTGGGAATCCAACTTTTTGCTGATTCTATGGGAGTCTCCCTCTCCTTAGACCTTAGTTTTTTCCTTTGTGTCTTTTCGTTTCTTTCCTTCTCTTAAAAAAAATATTATTACTATTTGGTTCATATTATTTTAATTAAGTTTATATTTATTAAATATAAAAAAATTAAATCAAATCATTGAAAGTTGCCTTTTTTTATTATTTTATTCACATTGAATCAGGTAATGTAATATTAGATCTGAATAAGAGAAATACGATTTCTCCCCTCATCATTCATCTTCTTCCCAAAAGGACCTCATCCTCTTTCATAATCAAAGTCTCTTCAATCTCTTAAGTGTTCATAATCTTCCTTAGATCACCACCCATTGCCAACCTCATAAGCATTTATAAACATATTAAGAATGAAATGACTAATATCAGTAACAAAAATTTCTAAACCCAGAATAAGAAATATCAACCATACTCAGAATTAAGAGAGGGATGAAGAAACAAATCGAGGGAGACAAAAAACGGACTAGAAGAACACTTATCACCGAAGTTTGTGAATTTGATCTGCATGCAGTAGAAGAGGGTGGCGATGAGTGATGGTCGGAGGAAGATTATGAACATTGAAAAGGTTGAAGAGGCTTTGGTTATGGAAGAAGGTGAATGATGAGGGATAAATCCTAATTATTCTATTCTAATATGATATCACATCACTATATATTCAGTGGTGCTGGTGCAGTGGTGTCAGGGGCTGCACTTGGTAGGGCGAACCACGGTTCGATCCCCCGCAACAACGTTGGGAGAGG
Source organism: Crotalaria pallida (assembly GCA_037953625.1). Classification (NCBI taxonomy): domain Eukaryota; kingdom Viridiplantae; phylum Streptophyta; class Magnoliopsida; order Fabales; family Fabaceae; genus Crotalaria; species Crotalaria pallida. The sequence goes on from CM075655.1 coordinate 99,827,775, forward strand.
AATAAAACCTTAATCCCGGGACCCCCCTCGAACTGGATTAGTCGGCCCAGGGTGCAAACCAAAAAAAAAAAAACATCACTATATATTCAATATGAGTAAAATAAAAAAAAACTTTTAATTTGATTTAATTTTTTTATATATGATAAATAAAAACTTAATTAAAATAGTAGGATCAAATAATAATACAAAATATCACTATTCATCAATAATGTAATAACATGATAGCACATATGATATAATACATTTTTATTGGTTAGCTTTTATGTGGTATCGGAACACACCCTTTTACAATGGTATAAGAGAAACTCTCTAATTTATGATGTACTCCCCCTCGGGTTTGAAATATAAGAAAAAAACATAAAATATAAGTAAAATTAACTAATTTTCTTAAGTTTTATTTCATTCTCAATGCTATTTTCCTAAAACATTTTTAAAAAATTATTATCTTATTTAATTTTTGTTTTATGCTCAATAGCACTTTCGTTAAATATCTCTGTCCGTTTTGTAAATTTGAAAAAAATAAATACAATTAACTAACTTTCTCAATAAACATAAAATTATTTTTTTTTTAATTTTTTTTTTTTTTTTAATTTCTCGTCTGAGCAAGGGGAAGGCAAAGGTGCACAAGTATCCACAAAAGATCTGCAACATTGGCATATGGTAGCCACGTGGCTATCCCACTAAGCAATCTCGAGTAACACTTGTCAAGACTTGGTAGCAATTAAAGTGACAAGGCAGAGTGACCCTTTAACCTATAAAATACGTACACACACATGAACCTTAATAATCTATTAACAAAGAATATTTAAAAAAATAAAATAAAATGGAAAACTATCAAAATCAGTATGGTGCTGTTCCTGCAAGCAAGGATCCAATTCAGATGGAAATGGATTCCACTGGAGACACCACTGGACTAGGTGGTAGCACACAAGTCATAGCAAATGATGAATATGATAATAATACCACAAGTAGTGATACTAGCGGTGTTGTTGGTGCAACCAATGTGGTGGATGAGGGTGGTGATGTTCAGCAGCACCATCACAAGAAGAAAGGAATAATAGAGAAAATCAAGGACAAGCTTCCTGGAACACACCATCACAAGTCTACAACTAGCTAGTATCTATCTTATTTTCAGTTTCTTCCATTGCTTATCATCATCATGGTTTATATGTGTTCTGTGTGGGGTATCACTTGTAATCCATCTTTTAATAAAATTTGTTATTACAATAATTTCTTTTTATGGTGCTTATGCAGAGGAATGACTCAAATACATGGAAATATGAAACATGCATCGGTGCATGTGATAATTTCATTTTTGTTTTTTAAATTTTTTTAATATAGATTTATTCAGAATATTTTTTAACACAAGTTTGTATACAGATTTATTAGAATATGTAAATTTTGAATACGGTTTTACTCCGTACAGTTTTTTAAGAACATAGAGTAAAGAAAAAAATAAATCCAAATTATAAAAATCACTTACATATTCTGAAAAATCTGTATACGAACTTGTGTTAAAAAATATTTTGAATACATCTATATTAAAAAAATTTAAAAAACAAAAATAAAATTTTCACATGCACCAATGCATGTTTCATATTTCCATGCATTTGAGTCATTCCCTTTATGTAGTAACAGTTTTAATTTTTTGGTTCCACAATTTATGTATTTTCACTTGAAGCTATTTACTTTCAATCGAAAATTGAAATAACCTCTTTTTTGGATTTTGAGACACATTAAAATATTATATATATAATTTTTAATTAAAATATGCTCTAAATATTCTATAAATAAATATAGTATATAAACTTTATAAAAGTATTAGATATTCTACTAAATAACATATTTAATATTTTTAGAAATATAATTAATATATATATATATATATTTAATATTTAAAAATTTCAATTCCATTTTTTCATTTTTTTATTTGGAACTATCTTTTCAAAAGAATATTAGTTTTGCACAAATTTAATAGATATATTGAATACCATAATAAATTGCAGATATAATCTGTTTCTAATATCCAATAAAAAGCAATCCATTCAATGATTTAACTATAACCACAATCCGTTTTATTCGACATTAATTTGGAATCATGTGCATCCAAAGCATCTTTTATCCCAACAAGAAAATAAATGAGTATAACTTGGAGGTAGAGTTTCACCTCCACACAGTGGAAGTCATCAGTTCGAACTTGATTACCCTTAAATATTGATTTGACCCTTCTAGCGGGATCATCACTCAACATTAGGATTACTCTTTAATGATTAATCAAATTTAGTAGGTTAGCTTTATGAAACAAGAAGTTCTGGTCCAGGGTATAACATCAATAATTTTTTTATCCGACGTATCTACTATATTTATTTTATATTCGTCTCTTTTTTTAGATAAAAAAACATATATATATATATATATATATATATATATATATATATATAATGCCATTATATCATTATAAAAATTATGATTCGGTTCCCTAATATAAAAGTGCAAATTTTTAGAAATCGAAGGAGGAGAGAAGGGTCAGTCTTCTTTTCTTCTCTTCTCCGTTTTTCTCTCTTCTGTGATAGCGATAGAAGGGGAGGGAGATCTCTCCCTCTCTTTCCTTTGGTTGGTGTGTGTGTTTTTTTCTCTCCCAGTTATCTGGGTTAAATAATCTTGCCTTTGTGCAAATGGTGTGGTTTTTCTTGTCTCAGTTTCATCTGGGTTTTGTTTTTGTGTGTTTGAATGTGGAAAGGCTACTTTTTGTTTGTCCAGATCTGATGACCTTCCTATCTTCTCCAATGACTAGAAGACTGATATTCGGGACAATTTTTCCCTTCCAGATCTCTGTCTTCTCCTCTTCTCTGTCCAGTGACTCTACCTCCTCAGATTTGATATTCTTTGTAGCCGAACTGTGCTTACTTCCGGCATCGATGAGATAGTTATCTTGGAAATAAAGACTGTTGAATCTCTTGTTAGAGTTCGAAGCGGGATGTTGATGATGATCATGATCCATAGAGAGATCGAGTTTGCTGTTATGGCTAAGTATCTAGTCTTTTCTAGCAATCTTTATTATATGAAAAATATATGCTTTGTTATTGTACTGTTGGATTTACTTGTACTATTTTCTGTTATGGAATGAATTACATATTTTCCTTAAAAAAAGTGCAAATTTTTACGGTGAAACACTTTTACCTATGTAGTGGGATATAGTTCCATAGGTAGAACTAGAATATAAAAGGGGTTGCATGCTTGTGGATTGACACACCAAAAATAGAAAATGGAGAAAAAAAAAGAAATTTTTTTATAAAAAAAATAGCAAATATTTGTACAATTTATAGAAAATATGAATATCACGATTAGCATTGAAAATTAAAATCAAATTTTCATACTCTAGTTGTTGTCTAACTTTATAATTCATTGAGCATCATCATCGATGTTGGTCACTTTTTGTGATCGTGTTAAGGTCTCATGACATACACTTTCCAATGTTGTTCGAGAAAATTGATCAGGGTGTGATGGTGATCACAATAATAGTAGTTATGATTGGTGCTAATGGTAAAGATGATAATCCAAAAAATGATGTGATGGTGGAGGTGGTAGGGCAATAACAGTGGCTATGATCCTTGATGGATCTAGAAATTTGAAGTTCAATAATTTTTCTTTATGCTTTTTATCCTCATAGTAAGTTTAACTTTTTACTTGAAAAAATGAACCTAACGTATCACCGTAGAGATAATATAACCCCAATTTTACAAATAGCAAAAACCCTATGATAATAAATTGTTAATAATAATCTCTCAAATGAAAGGATGAAAAATAATAAATAAAATAAATTACGCAAAGTGATTAGAAATTTAGAATAGTTGAGAAAGATCAGAGCTTTTGGTTTTGGCAATTCACAAAGCTTATATGTATAATGAGATGCTTGGGGTAAAGAAATTTAAAATTATATCTTTAAGATTTTCGTGGGTGCACATGCCGCCACTAAACATAATCAGTGATGATAATGGTTGTTGGGGGGGGGGGGGGGTGATGGTGTTTGGGTGCACATGCCGCCACTAAACATAATCAGTGATGATAATGGTTGTTGGGGGGATGATAATGGTTGTTGAGGTAATGATGAATGTGGTTAGCATGGCAATGAGCCAATGATCAAGGTTGTAGTGTTGTTTTATAGCGACGATGCCGGGGTGTTGGTTCTGTTGGTGACGGTAACGTGTGAGGCGACGATCAGGGACGATTATAATGAATGGGGGTAGGAATGGCAATGGGTTCGGGTGGGTCCGGGCAATGATCTGTAATCATGCTTTTGGACCCAGACCCACTCGGACCCGAAATAACTGAGGGAGAAGAGGAGGGAGGAGCCGAAAGGTGAGGGGATGGAGGAGCCGAAATAATCGAGGGCGAAGAGGAGGGAGGAGCCGCAGCAGTGCTGCCACTGCCCATAGGCTTCTAAACTCTAAATGAAATTAGGTTTCTTATATATATATATTGGGTACACATGTAATCATACATGGGTCCGGGTACCCGCGTTACACGGACTCGTTATTCCTCAATACCCGTTTGGACCCGTTTATTGCTGCCCGCGGACCCATTCGTGGACCTGGACCCGTTGCATATATTACCCGCTGGTACCCGCGGATCCGAGTCCAATTGCCATCCCTAAATGGGGGTGAGCAAATACTCGAATCCTTCTCGGCACTATTTTTTTTTCTTTCTAAAATACCATACATCAACATCATGCATATTAACTACAATTACACAAAAAATTTATATGTTGTCCCCGATAGGTAGCTCGTTTGGTTAAGCACCTGGGACATTTAGCTGTAGGTCGTGGGTTCGATATCCCCCAATGTAATAAAAAAAATTTATATGTTAAACTCCTCGTCAACAATATTATGACTTAAAATGGATTAGAAAAAAATACAATATTTATGTATTTAGTCCCTGAAAGTTGGAGTGTTTTGATTTTGGTCCCTGAAAGTTTTTTTGGCCATGACTTATCCTTAATTGTTTTGAAAATTTGGTTTTAGTCCTTGTTGTTAAGAAAAATCCGTTAACTACTGACGTGACTAACGAAACTTCACATCAACATACACGTGTGTAAGTATGTAATGTCATGGTAAGATGACGTGGATGATTTGGACCCGCAGGAACAAAAGAGTCATAGCCCAATCCCAAAAACTGTGCTCACAAGTACCTGCATTGGCCATAGAAAACAAGCAGTTCTACCTCTTCTTGGGGATGTTTAGCCCATGTCAGAAAGATTATTCTGTAGCCCAACCATTTGCTTCATAGTTCGCTTGTATGCAGGATCAAATGAAATTTTGGATAAAATATATAAAATTCATGACATGATTTTTTTTAAAATTTTTTGCCTTAGATGTTGTTTTTTTGGGGGTATATAGCTAACAAGAATAAATAATCCCTTACCATCAAGAGAATGTGAATAATAATAAAGAAGAAATTAAGAAGGGTTGAAGGAGAGGAAAGAAAGAGCTTTTTTCTCATGGAGATTCTTTGTTAGGCAAGAGTTCCATATCAAACAAATATTCAAAAGTAAAAAATGTTATATTACTAACGTTGGTGGTAATATTTCTTAAAGATAGAGGAACATGCACGTGCATGTGTATTTCAAAGGATTTTCAAAAAGTGATTTTAGAGTTGATGACCGATGACCTATTAAAGCTGTAATAACTTAAATATATATATATATATACTTTTTAGTTTTTTATTTACCTTTGCAAATATTATTTTATTTTCTAGTCTCCAACAACCGACATCACAATCTCCAACTATCGCCTTAACCACTATCACATCCACCATCACCTTCACTGTTCTTTTTCATTATTGTAGTCCCTTCCTCACATCCACCATCACCAACCATAACCTCTATATTCAAAATCCCAAATTTGGTTAGTTGCAAGTTTTGAATCAAGGAGCATGATTCGAGGTTTACCTTCGACATAATTGGAGTACTTCGACTTTTTATCCAACCAGGTCTCACTCTTGGTCCCAATTGGGGATCTTGGGACCTAAGATGAAGGTGATGTTAGGGTTGAAGAAGGTGTTGTCGTTTGAATCGTTGGGATTGACATCAAATATGATCTTAGGGAGGTTGTGATTAGTCTCCTCGATGAGGTTCTAGTTGACGGTGTCAATATTGGAGGTTTTGAGGTTGACGCCAATTGTGCCACAAAGGGCAAGGATTGAGATAAAGTGACACAATGGTGATCTTGACGTTGTTGAGGGTGTTTAGAAAGGGAAAGAAAGAAAGAAAGACGTGTCCATCAACCTTCTAGATATTACATTAATAATTCCTTTTTGTGTGATTATTGTGGTTATGGCTATTTTTATGGTGGGGATGGTGGTTCCATGCGGCTCTGGTTAGAACGAGAGATGGTGGTGCCACGGGTGGAAAACAGTAAGGGTTGATGATGGTTGCTGGAGTCAATGGTGTTGATCAGGTTACAATAGTGGAATGAGCGATGCTAACAACGGAGGTGGTTGGGGTGACACCGATAATGGTCTGAAAAGAGATTAGTGGACTTGGAGGAAGAAGATAATAAAAGTACTTACGTCATTTTATATTCTTTTTATCATAAAAAAATTAACTTTAATTCTTCATTCCCTATTATAATAGGTCAATTATCAAAAGAACATGGCCAGTCACAATTAGCTTTGGACCAGCATAGAACGAGCATGTATTATTATGTTGCACAATAAAGACCAATTAGCTTGAGTATGAACAACTTGCTAGTTGGTTGAGCTTGTTGTTCGGTTTTGGGTCCACCCTTAAGTTTGTCAGCTCACACCATGTTTTGACATGTGGCAATGCTGATGTGGTCAACATCAACATTTAAGGGTTAAGGGTTTTTCTCAAGTTTTATTTAAATATGAATAAAAAGTTATATTTTTTTAGGGGGAGAAAATTAACATAAATCTAGGTGTTTGTGTTGATCAAAGTTTTAAATGTGAATGTTTTGTGCCTCACATAGAATTATTTGAGATGTTGCAAAGGTTTTTACACTTTCATGTTTCAATTTTCTCATAATCAAGTACTTTTAATGAACTCATAACACATTAGGGCATATGAAACTCAAATACTTCAAAAATGGAAAAGTATCTGTGTCGTATCTGTGTCTGATATCGATACGCATACGATACGTGTCCCAAAAGTATCCAATTATTTTTAATTTAATTTTAATTATTTTTTAAAAAATATTTTAGGACACTTCTCAGATACTTTCTGATACTCCCCGATACTTTTTCGATACTTCTCAAATACTTATTTGACTTTATTTTGAATTTTTTAATAATTATTTTTTTTTTAAAAAAGTAACTTTTTAATTAGTATTTTAATAAAATTAAATAACTCTTTTTTTTATGTCCTTTAAATTGTGGTGATTAATGCTAACAGTGTAACGTTTTTTACACCATTAGTCTATCATCCACCATTCATGTGTTTATGGTAGTTGACTTTTAGATAAAAGTAATATAAATAAACGGTGGATGATGAACTAATGGTATAAAATAAAACTTTACACTGACGGTGCACAGGGACGGATGCACCTTATGGCTAGTGGGGGCACATGCTCCCACTATTTTTTTTTTTAAAAAAAAACATATATATGAATGTGTGTTTATATTTAATTTTGCGAAAACATAAGTATTATATTTTCTCTTAAGTAAATTGTAGCTTTGTGTTGCAATAATTTGTTTTTTTTCTTCTAGTCACGCTAGTGACTTAGTTTAGCTCTCAAACAATTTCTTTTTCTTAAAAAATGCATACCACAAAAATATTAAAAATATATTAAATATATTTATTGTATATTGAATTTATTATCTCAAAATTTAGGTTGAAACTTGATTATTATATATTTTTTATAATGTATGAATAAATTTCTTATAACAATTATTATTGAAAAGTCAATATACTAACACATAAAAAATAATTATAAGAACATGTCTTGATTGTTTCTGTATTTTGAACTTTTATTGTTTTGACATGATTTTTGTATATGGTTTACATTTTGCAAGGATTAAGTACTCATTTAATCACATCGATAATTAATATGTCATTTAGAAAATAGGGTTTTCTTAATTTTATCTAATAGAAAAGAAAGTATCCTAAAAGTGAATAAATTTTATATACCTTGAAAAGTTCAAAAGTTTATATATTTACTTTCAAAAGAAAACATATACTCTTATATTTTTTTAGTATTATTTATTCTCAACCCTGAAAAAATCTTTAAAATATAATATGTTTTTAATATCGTATATTTATGTGTATATCTATGTATGTAGGCATGGCAACGGGGCGGTGCGGGGGCGGATTATGCACTTCCCACCCCCGCCCCCGTCTAACAAAATTGTCCCCGCCCCCGCCCCCGCCCCCCGCCGGGTATTAGAAAAACCCACCCAACCCCGTCCCCGCCGGGGTTCGGGTAAAACCGCACCGCACCCGCACCCGTCAATTTATTTATTTTTTTTTTCAAAATTAAAAAACTTTTCTTGATAAATTTTTTTTGCCCAGTATATTAATTTATTATAAATTATATATTTTAATATATAATATAATATATATATATATATATTAAGTAAAAATATATTAATTTATTATAAATTATATATTTTATAATATTATATATATATATGGGCGGGTCGGTTTCGGGGCCGGGTGCGGGGCGGATAGTAGAATTCCCACACCCGCCCCCGCCCCGTGATTAAAAAAACGGTTTTTCCCCGTCCCCGCCCCGATACCCGATTAAACCGGTTTTTCCCCGCTCATAACGGGTCGGGTTCGGACGGGTGCCCGCGGGTTTGGTTTTTTTTGCCATGCCTATATGTATGGGTTGCTCCCATGACTAAAAATTTCTGAATCCGTTACTGCCGGTGCATTATCTCTTTTCTCTAAAGTGTGATCATTATTAGTTATGTACTATTGTCATTTTGGACTAATGACAATATGAATGAAAATTACCAATGTACAATCTCTCTTTTAAATTTTTAATGTGTGTATATATATATGTGTGTGTGTGTGTTCATGTATCCTATGCCGTGTCGTATCTTGAATTTTCAAAAATTCCCGTATCTACGTATCTGTATCGTACTAAGTATCGGGGCTTCATAGAGGCATATAATTAAGTTTGCAAGCACCTACATTTGAATTTCTTTTAAACAACTTGGCCCTTTTCATGTTAATCAAATATGTGAAATTTATCTATTACAAATTTGTGGATGGCTAGGATGGTGTTGGGAGTGGAGAGCAACACAACACAATACATTAACTTGGAAAATCACATGTGAAGATGTTATTTATAGATGGCTGCTATAAATGGTTAGATAATGTATATTTTATTGATAGCTTGTTTGAATTGGCAATGATTTGCGATAAGAAATCACGTTTTCCTCACAGCTCCAATTTGAAACTTATGTGAAAACGGGCATTTACAAGTTGCAAATGCCAACACAAACACACGTGACCCAAGTCCTTAATATCTAATGGGCTGAAAAACACAAAACCGCATTTACCTTAGATATATTTTAGGGATTTAGTTTTATAACCCTCGAGTAATTTTTTTTTTTTAGATACCTTTTTGTTCATTTTCTTAGTTAAACTCTTCTCTCTTCACATGCATGGCACCATTTTTTTGTTTCCCCATTTACTTATATATCTTTTTCCATCATACACACTTAGCTACATCCCATATCTCTGCGATATTTTTTTTCCCTCTAGTTTCATATTTAGTATGCTAAGGAGATTGCATACGACTTTTTTTTAAAATATTCCGCACTACGCTTGGTGGTCTAAATTTTTTGTCTAGACTGCTAAGGAGTTGGCTTATGTACACATACGAATTCATACATCGCCCCCCAAGCGAACTTAGGGATTTTATTTACTTCATATTTGTTTTTTAAAAAAAAAGTTGCACGCGAAAACCCTTATGTACTAAAACATAGAATTAGAAGAAAAAAAATATTTGCAAAGATATGAGACATAATTAAGTGTGCTTGATGGAATAAGATATATGAGTAAAACCTTAACCTCAGGACTCCCCTCGAACTGGATTAGTTGGCCCAGCAAGCCGGATTTTAGGGTACAAATGAAAAAAATGAGGTATCGAAGAAATGACACGATGTGAAGAAAGAATGGAATAGCGAAGATGAACAAAGGGTATTTTAAATATTTGGGGTCTATAATATTATGTCACAAGTCCCTGAAGTTTGAGGTACTTTTGTCATATATCCTTATTTTTTTTTTGTCAATGTATGACTCCCCGAAGTTACTTATGGATTTGTCATATACCCCAACTACCAATTTTGGTCAATTTTGCTGACATATAACATCAGAATCTTGATCAGACGTAGGAGGTTAAGCACCTGGTACCCCATGGGCGAAGATTATATTCTTAAAAAATTTAAAAAACTGAAAAACTTAATATTTTTATATTTTTAGTTAAATAAAAAAAGAAAAAAAAAAGAATTGAAGAGAGAGGTCGTCTTCGCCCGTGTGACATCACGCGGCACCACATGACCAACCTCATGCGTCTGACTAGGATTCTGAAGTTACATGTCATCAAAATTGGCCAAAATTGGTAGTAGAGGTATATGACAAACTCAGAAGTAACTTCGAGTAGTCAGACATTAAAAAAAAAGTATAAAGGTATCTGGGGAAAAATACCTCAAACTTCAGGGACTTGTGACATAATTAAGCATTTTAAATATTTGGGATCTATAACTATAAGAGGGTTAAAATCTAAATCTGAAAATATTTTTTGGATCTTGTTAACAAATGTTTTTAGGGAAGTGTATTTATTAAGATTACTAGAAATAGTAAAACAATTACTATAAGTTAACATTAATCACACTTTCGAAAATATCAAAAATCACATCTCTCTAGGACAATATACTATTTTTTTAGTTTCTTAACAAGCCCTAAGAACACTTATTAACGTTTATCATATCTTATAATGGGAAAATTGTTCGGTGGGGTTTTTTTTTATTACTTTTTGCTTGCATCATTCTAACACCACTTGCACTTTAGATAATAAAACAAGAAAACCACATTCTACTTTTTTTTATTTCTCAAAGAAGCTTTATTGAGAAATAAAGCCAAATGTAATGATGTGGATTTTTTGAGGTGCAAATATCATTAAGTGCAACAGATTAAGCACCAACCTTTCCTTCTGAATTTAATAACCAAATCTTGTACCAGACAATTTTGCAAAATTTAATATAAAAAAAAGAAAAAAAAAGAAAGAAAGAAAGATAAGAGAACTGTTGAGAAACCCTTCCAATAGGGAAGTATTGAGAGATTTGAGATGCAAAAGAAAAATATGGAATTTACATCATTTTCCTCATCTCTTCTGTACACAAAGTTGGGGGGATGGAGAGTCATGTGATATACATTTACTCATTCAAATCATGTCAAACTTCAGCTAGTTAGAAATGATCACTGCATAATGAAGAAAAAAATCCTCACATATCTTGGACATTAACCAACTGTTGCTTTCTGCATGCATGAAAGCATTAGGAACCAACCAGCCAAAATTTGAAAAATGCTGGTTGTGATGAACACATTAAAATGTCTCTCCAATTTAGTTGCTTGCAAATTTCAGTAGTAGCAGCTTTGTATCATGAGTCTGAGATAGGTTTGGACTTGAAAAACCTTGCAACTTCTTGGTAGAGATTCTCTTCTTCAAAGGGCTTTGAGACATATCCATCCATCCCACATTTCAAGCACTCGTCGTATGTTGCATGGATTACATCGGCTGTCATGGCCAATATTGGTAAATGGAACTCGCTTTTCTTGCCATTTCCTCCATCACCACATTCACTATTCATCTCCTCATTTGCCTTGCTCTCCATCATCCGAATTCGCCGCGTTGCTTCAAACCTACAAATAAAATATTTATTTAGATGGATTTGATAAAGACACAGTTAACCAAATCACAATGCATATCCAACATATACTAGAAAGATGGTTTGTTCATTACTTCATTGCATATCATACTTAGAAATCTCCCTTCATTTTTTTAAGTATTAGTGTAGACTCAGTAGCATAATCCTAAAAAGCTGGTTTGTTTAATACTTCATTGATAGCCTTTTAATTAGCTATGTAATTTTTGTTTCAGTAGCTCATGCGCACTTGGGACACATGATTTTTCCCAAATACTCTTACAACATGCTCCCAAGTATTGATGCACCCAGACAAAATAGTAGATAAGCCTAAGCTAACTAAGCTATTTGCATGTAGCTTGCACAAGATTTCACATGAACTCGACAGCTATCACGTTATAGATCTTATAGTTACTATACTTTTAGTTGATTGGTTTGAGATAAAAATGTATACTATCTATATTATCTTCAAAATAATACATCAAAATTTTCAAATAGTAATAAGATTATAAGAGTAGTAGTAGTTAACTCAAGCATACTTACCCGTCCATTTCTGGCATTTGGATGTCCATGAAGCAGGCATCAAACCTGTGAGGCAATTGAAGCAATTCAAGAGCAGCTTTGCCACTTTCTGCACACGTCACATCAGCTCCAAACTTCTTTAGCGCGCCTGCAGCGACCCTCCGGTTCACTATATTGTCGTCAACCACCAAGACTTTCTTTCCGCAAAGAAGGCTTCGTAGAAAAGTGGAACCATTAGGGATGTCTTTGCCTAGCTGCCTCTTCTTTCCCATCCCCAGAATTTGCTGAAGACAAGCAGCCACCATACTAGCTCTAAGAGGCTTCATGATCACTGTGTCACTGAAACCGGCAGCTTTAGCTTTATCAAATTCGGCATTGCTAATATTGGTGGCGAGAAGGATCATTTGAGGCATCTTAAACATATGACCATTCTGCTTCCAGTCTAGTTGCCACACATTGAAGAAGATCCCATCCTCTCCAGAGACCCATGAATCCTTCTCGACTATGATAATATCAGGTTGAAATAATCTGCCACATCCAAGTAGTTTTAAATCAGTAAAATAAATCAAACCACACAACATAAACAAAAGTCTTTTTACTCCATATAAATTTAGTCATTTGATGTCTTAATAGACACAAGACAGCATATAAATCATCATAGTGTTATGAGGATGTTGGTCAACCAGAAAAGTTAAATAGATATGCATATTAAAATTTAGAAGAACAGTAAAGAAAAACAGAGTCCTTAATACAACAATTATTCACTAAAAAACAGTCTATATCTGTAAATAATTTTAAAACAGAACTATCAGTCAATTCAGTTTCTTAATTTTGAGTTAGAAGAATAGAATATGCAAAAACATGGAGAAATAAAATATGTTTAACATGTCAAAATCTACATTAAAAAACATAATGACAAAATGGAATAGTTTGTCATCATATTGAAGATAGCTCTACCAAAACAGCGAATAAAAACTTCTGAAAACCTACTCCAATAGAAGGAAAAAAATTACATGGCAGCTTAGCATTCTAGCAAGACATTAATGTGCCATATACGCAGAAGTGTCTGTATACAGAAAACCCACTCCCAGGTTAAACTCAGTAAATGCAGTTGAAGGAATATTGTAAATTCAGTTTCAAGGGTTTAAAAATAATACTGCAAGAATATGTCACAAAAACTACTAAAATGTTGGTACTTCTATTATAACTGTTTTTTCTTTTTTTGATAGGCAAATATGTCGTCACCAAGATTCAAACCCTGGTTCCAACATTTCACGTCCCGCAGCTCTACCAATTGAGCTATCTATCAAGGACACTTCTATTTTAACCGTTCATTATCTCTTTCAGTTTCTTTGTAATTATAACCAAAAAGAAAAGTTAAAAACTTACCCTGAGGTCAAAGAACCATTTTTCCCACATAAAGAAACAGCCCTGTTGATGTCACTTGCAACTTTAGCTTGTATCCCTAGTCTCTTCAAATGGTATCTAGTCACAGCAGCTCTAACAGGTTTTCCATCAACCACTATGGCTTTAAGCCCTCTAAAATTAGAAGGCAGATCCTCCAAATTATGATTCTTCACATCAGTCGTCAGATTTTTCTTAAATGTTCCAAAGTCTGCAGTAAAGGAAAATGTGCTTCCAACCTGCGGTCGGCTTATAAAGTTTATCTGACCACCCATTAGTTCAACCAGGCACTTACTGATACTCAAGCCAATCCCAGTGCCACCATAGTTTCGAGAGGTTGAGCTGTCTGCTTGCACAAAAGGCATGAAAATACTATCTTGTGCTGAGAAAGGAATCCCAATTCCAGTGTCCTCAACACAGACCATCAAGGTGATTTGCTCATAAGATTCGCTTGAGTCCGTCTTTTTAATGGAAGCATCAAAGAAAAATTCTTCATCAGCAATAAGATGCTTAAAATTGTCCCAGCTATTCCGTTCATCAGCAGCTTCACATCCACTTAGGGTTTTTGAATGGTAACCACCAGATGAATGCACAACTTCATCAGATCCTCCATTTAGAAACATCTCAGATTTTCCGTTCATTGTGGACTTTCTATTTTCGGCTAGATGGACTTTAACAAATATATGTCCTCGTTCGGTGAACTGCAAGATTCTTAAAGTTATTAATGATGGTAAAGAGTACCTTCTAAATGATAAATAAATTAATGAATGCAATAGAGAAACGAACTTGAATGTTTCAAACTTGAATGACTTAAACTTGAATGATTATAACTTTGCAACTTAAAGTTATAATGACATATCTAACACATAACATGCACATTAGTTATGTAAAATGCAAATAACATTAATCAAATAGACAAACTTTGAAAATTTCGACTTACTTTAACAGAGTTGCCGACAAGATTTGTTATTATTTGTCTGAATCTCCCAGGATCTCCCATAATAATATTCGGTACTTTATCAGAAACAAACACTGCCAGCTATACATCCCCGAACAAGGCAAGTCCAAGTCAGAAGAATTGTACATTGAGATCACAGCAGGAATATCACCACCCAATGACATAAGAACCAAGAAAGGTGAAACAGAAAGGGAAATGAAATAAGATCATCAATTCTAGAAAAGGAAAAAACATTGAGATTCTGCAACTTGTTCAAATCAAAACAACCTCCATACCTCTAAACCTTTGTGCCTAGACTTCTCAGAAAAAAGTGAAAGGACATCATCAAGTATGGAACGAAGGTCAAATGGAACTGCTTCCAGCTCTAACTTGCCAGCTTCAATCTTTGCTCGGTCAAGCACTTCATTTATTAATGCTATCAGAGCCTTCCCACATGCTTGAGCAGTCTGAGCATAATCTCGTTGAGTAGAACTCAATTCTGTATCGAGAAGCAGACCAAGCATTCCTACAGTAGTACAAAGTTTAATGATAGCATTAATGTATCAAGAAGGTGGAAGGTGTGAAAAACGTATGTTACTTTATAAAAAGAAAGAGAGAGGGCAATAATATCGAAGTTACCTAAAATGCCGTTCATCGGTGTTCTAATTTCATGAGAGACAGTAGCAAGAAACTGACATTAAAAAACACAGTTTCAGTTTAGGCATCGATAAGAAATGCAGGGAATGGTGAAGTGCGCTAATAATATGCCAATAACAGTACCTGTGACTTGGCAACATCAGCGGCTTCTGCTAGGACTTTTAATTCCTGCATCTCTTGGAAATCATCTTCTACTTTGACAATGTGATTTCCAGCACCATACATAATGTAACCCACTAAGAAAAGAATAATGAAGAATAGGGATGCCGTTGTAATTGCTATCCAATTTGTTGGTGCCTTCTGATGATACCTGTTCAAAAATTGGATGATAACCGATAAGCATCTGTGCATAAAACATTAAAACTCCTCTCAGAAAATGCACAGCAGCCAGAAGCACTTGCCTACATATCATCTGGTGTTTCCTGAATGTATCTCCAAAATCAAGCTTACTTTCATGGACAAGAGATGCATCGCCTTCTTCATATTGGTTTCCATACATGATTAGCGGGTTAGTTGAGTTCGTGATGTCATATACATGTACCAAAATTGCTTGGTTACCAGCAAGTTGACCTAGTAAATTCTCCACAAGGGACTCAACATCAAAGGATCCTCCAACATATCTGTTTCCAATCACAAAGTATATTGATGCCACGGTTATTAGTTGAGAATAGGACCAGCAAGTCATCCTTAGACCCTTACTTTTATAGACAAAATGACATGCAATTATCCACTGATACCTCTTAAAATGCAACCTTTATACATTAATAAAACTAAAATTTTACCACCACCCATCCTCTTAACATATACATGAGCCATAAGACATAAAAAGTAACCGCTAGAACATTCTAAGAACAAACTTGACAAGCCAAGAAGAAGTGAAATGAGGACATACCCTGCTGTTGCTTTAATGCGCTCTTCAACTGTTGGCTTCGGAGGGAGCTTAGATTTGTAAACGGGAAAGGTTAAAACCACACCAAGATGATGAGAACCTAGAAGCCTGAAGGGGCTAGTCAGAACAGCTTTCCCTGTGGCCCTAGCTCTCAAAATGTTTTCTCGGTCCTCCTATGTTACAGAAATTTGAAATTGCAGTTAAGAAAATTTTACAGAATACAAGCATAGTAATTTTCAAAAGTCCTGTTATTCACCTCTCCAGACATCATATCAAGAGATTCAAGGTATGAAACAGTTTCTTGCGCAAATATCACCGGCGCATACTCATCTCGATCCTGTGAGGGCTCTCTTCTTTGCATTGTCTTTATAACCCATCCATGTTGCTTCTCAAATCTTTCTCTCTCCGAATGAACCACTCTTTGTGCATAGCCCACGCCACTCAGCAATGGCCTTTCAAATGCTGTCCTTGCTGTATATTCTGCGAAGGTTTCCTGATACGTAACAAGTTTGTGTTGTGTTTAGATAAGCTTGTTTTGTGTTCAAAACAGCTTCTGTAATAATCAAATCTTAAGCCCCACAAATAAAATGCAAATATTTCCCCAACATCCATTTCAATTTTCAAGATATATGCAACCCCACCAGCAGAGTGGGAATATAGTTGAATTAGAACCATCAGCAGAAAGAAATGTTCCAAATCAAAAGTGAAGACATTGAAGATCAAGCACAAACCTGGTCAATGGCAGAAGGGCTTCTGTAATAATGGAAGGTTGAAACAAGGATGGCAAGGGCATGGACATGGTTGACACTAACATTGAATTGATCTTGAAGCATTCTAGCCCTTTGATCACACAAGCTACCAAGAACCTCTCTCCTTCTAACTTTGGTATGAGCATCCATTTTACTATAGATCATCCAACCGATAAAAGCCATGAGCATGATCCAAGAAAGCAGAAACCTTGGAAGCCATGCTCTATGAACCTGAATGAAGGTGTACTTCCTTTTACTCCCACTTTGCTCATGCATCCTCAAAGCCACAGGGTGATGATGGATCTGCATCTTCAAACTAAGACCCATCAGCAACAAATTCTCTCTAACTAGTTTCTCTTCTTCTTGGCTTCTTCTATGTTCTCCCCTTGTTGCTGCTGTTCCCTTTCTCCACTCCTCATACCTATGAACAAATCCAAAAGATAATTATAGTGATGAGTAGCTACTACATAATAGATAAAGAGCTCATTTTGTTTATTAAAGTTGAAAGTACTGGCAAAAATCCAGACACTTTTCTCTGAAGGATGAAAAGAAGAAAAAAAGGGTACAGAGAACAAAACACCAAGTAAAGCATCATTACAGCATTGTTTTGCGTGATTCAAACCTCAGAAAGGAGAAGCAAAAGCAAAACAACCAAACATAGTGAAATGATTGGCCAAAAATTCTTCTTTTCTTTTCTTTTTTTTTTTTTTTTTGGTTTTTGGTTTTCCTTCTGCTCTCTTACTACTAGTAAGATTCAAACCAAAAACCAAAGCCCATTTTTTTTTTGTTACCAAAAAAGGAATAAATAAACAAGAGAGAAAGACATCACAGACAAATAATTCAGATAAGAGAGACAAGCATGGGTCTCAAAAGATGGAAAACAGCTCAAATTTCAAAGAATCACCTTCTCCATAACCCCTAAGGCCAGTATTAGGTGCATTTTTTAAACCAAAGTTTTAATTTTTAATATGGATCACATTAAAAAATGGTAGAGATAACCCAAATGATGCAGTGTAGGCGTGGAATTAAGCCTTGGGATTAAGGACAAAGAAGAGCACGTTCAACTTCTTTGTTACATTTAATAATGAAAAAAGCTCAGAGATTGACACCAAAAACAAAAACACCATACAACACACACAGCTAAGCACACAAAGCCCAATGAGTATGAGAAAGAAAGAGAAAGAGAGAAAAAGAAAACATTTTTTTGTTTAGTACTACTACATACTTACCTGTTACAGGAAAGATAAGGTGGCTGGTACAATGAACAATAGAACCAGTTTGGTTCTTTCTTCTTGATCTGGTTCTTCTATACTTTGTTTATTTATTATATACCCTTTTTCTATGCTTCTTCTTCTCCTTTACTTTTTCTTAATGTTGTTTTACTTTTCTGGTGTTGAATTTAATAATCACTTAAACAAGAACTGAATCAAATTTTAACGATTTTCCCAGATACGCTGTTTGTTGTCTCCCTTCTATGCTTCACACACTCTCTCATACAAACAACAACTACAACATCAATATTGTACCACTGGTCATAATAGTCAAGTCAAGCCCTTCTCTCTCACAAACTCCAACCCTTTAAGTAAAATATTTATAAAAGGGGGTTGCCCTCACACCAATATAATAAATCAAAAATTTTATATATACTTTAATTTATTTATTGTTATTATTATTATTATGCAATGCGAAATATTTTAATCCACAACTCACATTTAAAAATTTTTGGGATATCTTTTTTAGAGGATATAAAATTATTTTTTTTAATTATATTTTACAAACCACTATATAACTCAATTGGTCTCACACAACTCGGTGCCACCTGTTTGGAAAATCGGTGAAAAGCCGCTTCTCACGTTTGGAAACTTTGATACCGTGAAAACTTCAACTTGGAGCTGCATGTAAAACATGTATTTGCCTTGCGGAAACAATACTTCAATTGATTTGCTTCCTCGGCTCCCTAATTGATGTTGGTTAAAGACGACATCCAATGTGAGGTTTGGAAAATCGGTGAAAAATTGTTTTTCATGTTCGGAACCTTGATACCGTGAAAGTTTTAACTTAGAGCTGCATGCAAAACGTGTATTCGACTTGGGAAAATGCTACTTCAATTGGTTTGCTTCCTCTATCCCTTCATTGATGCGCGTTCTAGACGGCATCCAATCTTGATTTAAGTGACAGAACACCATAAGAGTGACAAACTTTATGTTGGCTTAAGTTTTAAATACATACTCTCTCCGTTCCAATTTAACTGTCACTTTAGCAATTTCACACAGATTAAGAAAGTCATTTAATATTTCAATTTTCAAGAGAATTATTAAATAACTTTACTATAATACCCTCAAAGTACATTAATTATCACTCATTTCACATATTTCAACACATTAAATGCAAGGTTAAAGGTGGAAAAAATCAATTAATACATCATCGAATTCCTAAAACGACAAATAATTTGGAACAAGTTAAAAATGCTAAAGTGACAGATAATATGGAACGGAGCGAGTAAGAAATAGCAAAAGTAAAAAAATTTAAGAAAACATGTATTTAATGGTTTATTTAACATATTAATTAATCAATTAATTATCAAATAGTAATTAATTTAATGTATTTTACATCGATTAACCAATTACAATTCAAAATTTGTAATTTTTAATTTTTTATTAATTAATTTCAGCACAATTTGGGAAAAAAATTATCTTTTTTTACATTTTCGTACTACGAAAAAAGTATTAAGTAACTTATATTTTAACTGGTGCTTAATTTAACACACTCAAAATGGGTTAGTCTAGAAAGGGAAAAAAATAATTTTGAAAGGAGGTAGAAATGTGAAGTTGCTGTTGATTAAAAAAGGGAGGAAAAAATTATCAAAAAAAAAAAAAGGGAGGAAAAAATTATCAAAAAAAAAAAAAGGGAGGAAAAAAAGGCAGCTTTTTTGGACCAGACCAGTGAAGTGAGTGCTCAAACCTGGTCAAGTTACTATACTGTTTTTTCTATTTCCCACTTTTGAATATGAATCTGCAAATTTTCCACTCTCTACTGTTGTTACATGAACCACCACAACACTTACCATCATTAAAACTGAATCAATTTTTATTGAAAATTAATAAATTCTACAAAATTAACGTATAAATCCTCTTACATATATAAAATTGAGATTTGTCCTAATACTTTTTTAGCAACAATTAGTTTATAAATAACACATCTCACTTTCTAAAATTTTTAAGCTGGTAATAATTTACAAATGTCATCACTCTATTTTTTGGCTTCCTTGTTTTTTTTGTTTTTCACTTTTCTGCGTATTAACAACGTTAAGAATGGGAACAGAGGAGAGAGAAAACAAAAAACTAGAAATCGCAGTCGCAAATCTGAACGATAATGACATTGCGACAAAGCGCGGATCTTATTCCCATGCGAATTGACGGAAAGACCCATGCTTTTGTTGTATAGTAGTAGTAATTGGGAAATGCCCTTGAGACAAGATCAACCTTAATTAGTTAATGCAGTTTATTAGTTGGCATGTCTTTCTTTTGGCTGCAGTGACTGTCACTGTGAACATAACTCTCGTACCTTTCTTTAATTAATGCTATTCATTTTAGTCCCATTTTATATTTTCTATGTATCATTAATTATTTTTTTTCCTTATCAAATGTTCTTTATTTTTTGTTATTCATTAATAAATGCATATTTTTTAAGTAAAGTGGATAGGTAAAATTGTATTGTTATATTCTCATGAAATTTACAAAACTAACCACTTTCCCTGATTCGGAGAATACAGTTAAGTATGCCCTATATATAAGATTTGAGAGAGTAATAACTAACTCCATAATCTACATGTAGCTATTCTTACGCTTTCCTACTACTGTAGTTTATTTACGGCTTGATTATGTCACAAGTCCCTGAAGTTTAAGATATTTTTGGTAGATACTCTTATTTTTTTTCAATGTCTGACTCCCCGAAGTTACTTCTGAGTTTGTCATATACTCCTACTACCAATTCTAACCAATTTTGCCGGCATGTAACATCGGAATCCTAATCAGAAGCAGGAGGTTGGTTATGTGATGTCGAGTGATGTCACACGTGCGAAGATGACCTCTCTGTTCAATTCTTTTTTCTCTTTTGTTATTTAACTAAAAATATAAAAGTATTAAGTGTTTTAGTTTTTTAAATTTAAAAAAAAAAGGATCTTCGACCACGAGGCACCAGGTGCTTAACCTCCTACATCTGATCAGGATTTCGATATTACATGTCAGCAAAATTGGTCAGAATTGGGAGTAGGGGTATATGACAAATTCAGAAGTAACTTCGGAGAATCAGACATTGCAAAAAAAAAAGGAATAAAAATATCCGACAAAAATATCTCAAACTTCGTAAACCTAAACCTTCAATTACTGCTCAAACAGCTAATTTAGTGCCACAAAACAGTGACATTATTGGTTCTCTGCTTTGGTCATAGTCTTCATGTGAGTCAGTTGTTTATTACTCCTATAACAACTAAGTTTTATTTGTCGTGTCTAGCTCAAATGCCAAATACCGTAGAAGGTTTGATTTTTTACTCTTACATTCGTAAGAGGTTTTGTTAAAATACTATTTCCACCCGATAATGTTAAAATGATTAATCACCTAATTACACAAATAAATACCTTGAAAAACAAATAAAAACTAAGTTTTATAAATAATGATGTATTTAAAAATATATTTTTATATTTTATATTTTAATATTTTCAAATAAACATATCTAAATTACACTGGTCTTTATCTTCGACATGTTAAGAAAATCCTATTTCTTTTTGAAGTGTAGAAATTATGATGATAAATTTTTACCTTTACAATTTACATATAGTAGTGGAGTAATTTTTTTTTCAAACACACCACATATATTAAATAGGAGTATCTAAAACTATTCTCAAAGAACTTAGCAATGTATTAATTGTGTCTGACTTTATTTAATCTTTCTCATATGTTTGAAAAAAAAATTACTCTTTCCGTTTCTTATTAACTGTTATTTTTTAGAGAATTTTTTTTTGTTTTATTAAAAATTTCAATAGTGTAATAAATTTTATTTTTCAAATTTATTCATATTTAATAAGGTATTGATCTGTGTAAGTAATGAAGAAAAAGTAATTATTACAAAAAGAGAAAGGAAATGGTAAGAAAAAACATAATTAGTTTATTGAAAATCAAAGTAATTATTGCATTTTTTAAAAGGTGTTTTTTTTTAAAAAAAATAATAATAATAGGAACAGAGGTAGTATATGTAAAGGCAAAAACTTATCATCATAGAGTAATTCTTATAAGTACTTCAAAAATACATATTTCTTCTTATCTTAAATATATATAAGTGAAAGAAAATAAATTTGATATTGAAGAAGTTAGTTAAATGCATTTAATTTTCTCAAATTCATAAAAAAAAAAAGACTACTTTAGGAAACTTGTATAAGAATAAAATCAAAATTAAATAATATATAATTTTTTATTGTGATGTTTTAGGAGTAATGCATGTTGGTAGTTATGTTAATTTAAGAAAAAAAATAGCGATTGCTAGATTAATATTTCAGCTAAAAGAATACTTCCTTCGTTCCTTATTATCTGTTTTTTTGGAGAGATTTTTTTGTTTCTTTTTATCTGTCGTATTGAAGATTTCAATAATGTAATAAATGTTATTTTCCATGTTTGTCCCTATTTAATTTGTCTTGGTTTATGTAAGTAGTGGAGAAAATTAATGATTATAGAGAGAAAAAGGGTATTGTGGAAAAAAAAGCATAATTAATGTATTATAAATCTGCATAATGGTTAGATTTTTTAAAGGATATGTTTTATTTGAAATATGACAGTTAAATAAAAATGGAGGGAGGAATATCCAACAAAGATGAACAGCTGAGGAAAAACAATAGTCATTCTCATGGTTGACACTTCACAACACTATTAGATGAGTAGAAAAACAAATGCAGTAGTTCAAACGTCAAACTAACGCAATATTGCTATAAAATTAAAACCCTGAAAAGATTTTTAAAAAACTAAAAATTGGTAATTAATTGTGAAATTTTTTTAATGAACATGTTAAATTTAGAACTTACTTTCCTTTTAAGCATCAAATGAAAGATTATATTTACTACTTCATTTATTAAATAAAGACCAAAAATTCTCACTCGCTACTACCTACCAATGACAGACTAACAAACTTGAAAGCTAGCTAAAAGCTAAAATTCGATTAGCTAAATAAATTAGTTTATTGAATTATATGTGTAAAATTTGATAATCAACTAAATAAAACATGTTTTTTGACCCTAAAGGACATACTTACTTACATGTGGATATATAAATTAAATATATTCCATCTGTTTTACTTTATTTGTCATTATAACTAATGTATACAGATTAAGGCAATAATTAAAAGCACGTATCAATATTCAGTAATACGATTAAAATGAAATATTTTGACCAAAATAACCCTAACATCTCTTGCTCGTTATTATCTCGCACTCTAAATAAATAGTAACAAGTTTTCATAAGCACGATTACGATGCAAAACAAACTTTCGTTACCTAGAAATTGCAAAGAGACATTCTGCTTCACACCCACCTTCAAACTTTTTGCAAATGGATTACACTACAATAATTCATCGACATGCTAAATTTTCCCATCACTTGTTGTTAAGGCCACACGTTTCTTGAGTTACCGAAATACACCAACTTTTCCAAAGTTATTAATCATTGACTGTCTACTTGATGTTGAGATCACCCAAGAATTACATTATTACCTATATGTTTCACGAAACTTTGGGGGTATCCTTAGATAATGACACTGTTGAAGGAGAGATGTCTCCTCCGTGTTACTGAAGATCCATTAGGGTTTGGACCAACCAATAAAAGGTAACTCAGATATCTCAATCATATGAAAGAATCAATTTTTTTTTTTTGGTACACTAAGCTATGTAATATACTATAATGAAAGTAATCTACCTAAATACAGGAGATAACACCTCTACATATAGTACTTATCAAAATCACTCTCAAGACTTAATTATCTGCCCTCTCACTTCGATTCCTCTTCCAATCCCCTCTTTTAAATCCTTATTCTTTCTTTTTTTCTCTTTTGTCTTCTTTTTCTGGCCCTTTTCTAGCTTCTAAGGTTTTAGCACTTTTCCATATGTCGCTCTCGTTGGTCTTCATTTTGATCCAGGTATTATCTTTTTTCTTTTTTATTATTATGTCCTTTTTCACTGCTTATGTTGCTTCTCTTTCCTCTTCTTTCATCGTTCTTCCTACAACGGATGAGCAGTTTTGCTGATTATGAAAGGCCGATACAACTTCCATCCTAATCAGACGACTTTTCGATTGATAGGAGTATAGGAATCATTGGGTAGATCTTTTAGGTCTAAGGGAAGTTAGTGACATCCTATAGATGTTAATCTTTGTTTCGGACCGCTTTGTGCGATAAGTAAATGATTAATAGAAGAGATAATGGGTTCGTAAACTTGGTGAAGCTTTAGGCTTTCATTATATTGAAATGAGGTACAGAGAGGTTGATACAAGGAAATGGCTCCCACATTTGTGGTATTTTTTACAGAGGGAGAAGTGTGCGCTTTGGCCTTACACTCTCCTTTATGCTGCTAAGCTTAGGTTTTAGAAGGGGAGCTTCCTTTCCTTTTGTTGTACGCTCTCTGCGTTGTGGCTGTTGTTAGTCGCGGTGTCTTGGGGGATTCTGATCACCCTTGTTCCGCTTCTGATAGCAGTTGTCGGAGGGGTGTGCTTTCTGGCTTTTCCTCCTTTTCTGGACCTTTCTCTTTCTTGATACAGTGAGGAACTTGTCCTCCTCTTCGTTGGCTTATTGCTCTTGTGAGCTTGTAGAGTTGATGAAGTGCGCTCTGATTGCAGCTTCTCCCTCTTCAGCCCTTTTTCTCTCCATATTCCTCATTGATGTTATTCTTGTGTCCTTTCTCTGAGTTTCAGAGAGAAGAACTATGAGTGTTTGTTGTGTTTTTTTATTATCGCTCTCGTGTATTGCTTCCCCTTCTTCCTGGGCCTCTTCGTGGGGTTCTTCCCTCTCGATCTTTCTCCCTCCGTTGTCCTTTTTTTTATCTATCTTTTTCCTTCCGTCGTCCCTCCTCCTCCCCCCTTTCTGAAGAAGAAATGTATCTTATTTATAATGGTGTTTTGGACTAGAGGTTGCTGGCTTTTCGCCTTTGTCTGTTGGTTAATGACCCCTTGCATCATGTGTTCAGAGTTTCTTTCCAGTAGCTTTGTCTTCTTTACCATTCTTGGCTTTGACATTGATGATTACAGTAAAGGAGAGGGATGCAAGTCTTACTACCTTTAGCTTTGTCTTGGGTAGCTAAAAGATTCCCTCCTGGCTTCCTCCGCAAGCCGTTGGAGCCTTGGACAGCTACGTCGCCTTTGGCTGGTCACGTGTGCGCCCTCCGTGGGCTTCTACTTCCGGTTCGCCTTCGTTTATTGTGACTTTCTCCTCGAGTTTTCGTGGCACCTGAGACGCTTTGAGACGACACATGACGTTTACCGCCATCAGTACGCTCTACTCCTTCTTCCGGGCGCCTTATCGAGATGCGTCGCCTTGATGGCTGTCGCCTTGGGGCGTGTGTCGCCTTGGACAATTACTGGTGTTTGCGCGCCTTTTGCCTTATTTTTTGTTTGACAATTCCTGGTCCTTCATATGATTTGGGCCTTGCAATTTGGGCTACCAAATATTGAGGTATCAACAATTGCCCCCTTTGCAGTGAGAGGGGAAGAATTTCCTTCTCGGTGCAAATCCTGTTTTTTGTGTTTTTCTTGCTTGCTTCTTCTTTTCTCAACTTCCTATTCCTCGTTCGTCGCCTTTTTTTTATTTCTTCCGGTATAGCCTTTGATTTTCTGGGGAAGGCGTACAGAAGGGGACGCCTCCGCATAACGGGTGTCTGTTTTGCACTTCCCCTAGTTTATTGGTTGCTTGGCGGTTTCTGCTTTGAATTTTGACATCCAGTGGGGTCTTGTCAACGGGCCCTCCACTGGTGAGTCTTTTCGTTTTTCCTTTCCTCCTATTCTTCTGCTGCGTTCCACGTGTCATCAGGGGGAGAAGGCAAATATCCTTCAGTCTCTAGCACTTGCACGTTTCCCCACGTTTCCCCACGTTCCCTCCTTTACTCATACTTTTCAAAACTTCCTTCAACCTTTCAGTTTTCTTCTTTACTTCCACTTCGTTCTCTCTCTCCTCTGTGTCTGAAACTTCCTTCTCTGAAAGCTTTCTCCGTTACTCCTTTGTTCTTTGCTTTCTTGCTCTCTTCTGTTTTCCCTTCTCTTGCATTTGCTGTCATCATGTCGAAATCAAAGGTCGTCGCTCCTCCTGCGGTTGAAAGCGCTTCCTCAAGCTCCGAGGAGGAGATTCAACTTCCAGACCCTATTTCCTATTGCTTCATGCAACAGCTTCCTTGCCCCCGCTCTTATCTTGTTGAACCAGGATATCGCCGCTGGGCCTCGGAGGTGAAGGCGGACTCGCCTTCTGGTCCCGACTCGGGCGATTTCGTTGCTGGCTCGTCTTCCAAGGCCATGGTGGTTTCCGAGGAGACCGCCGAACTCATTTCCTCTCCTTCCTACGATAAGGACCACTGCTCATTGGGCCCTTCGTTGCTTCGCTCCTGTCTTCGCCGTTCGGAGTTCCCTTGGGTAGATGTGAACTTTAATGTTCGTGTGGGAGGTACCAATGGCTGGAAAGAGTGGGTTGATCATGTTTTTGCCACTGATGCTGCTTTCGTGGCTATTCTGGAGAAAGTAGGGATCGCTGCCGCCGTTAAGGCGTCGCCTCGGCTTGGTGCTAACCGCAAGCCCAGTGATTTGCTGATGTTGGTGCAGCGCTGGTGTTCCTCCACCCACACCTTCTTGACATCATGAGGGGAGTTTACCCCAACACTTGAGGATGTGATTATACTCCTTGGACTACCTTCCTTTGGGGATGGAGACCTTGATGTGGAGAACGTTGACGAACGTTTCTCTGAATTGTCAGTGCAGCTGAAAGCCGCTTCGGCTCTAAGTGCTAAGTATTCTCGGGACCTTTTCAGGCGAAGGCGTGCCTCGTATGCAAAGGGATCTTCTTCTCAACGGGTGAGGGGTACTGGGAACTTAGTTCCTAGGAGCCGAAGGGTGAATCAACGTTCCTCCCTTAAATACACATTTGCTAGTTGGGTCCATTATTTCTTTGGTGATTTTCATGATGGTGAATTCCAGGCTGGGCCTGTCACAGATTCGCGCCTCTGTCGTGCCGCCTTTGTTCCTTTCTGACTTAGTAGGTACGTGTTTCCTGGACCTCCATGGGAGTCTGTAAGCCTATGCGTCTTTCTCTTTGCTTGCCTTTTGGCAGAAGGTACACGCCTTCCCCTTGGTTCGTTTTACTTAGGCGGTTTATACGCTCGCCTAGACCAGGTATCAATGCAGATGCGCATTTCTCATGGGCGCTTTGCAATCAACTCTTATATTGACTTGACTTTTCTTCAGTATTTCTTGTTTGAGCGTTTTCCTGATTATGGCCCAGTTAAACTTCCCCTTTCCACTGGTGCTGCTGGCTTGGAGCCTCGTTCCTGGTGTTGGACGAGAGGATCTCCAAGAGAACCCTTAGCTTCTCTTATTGACTCAGAGGACAAGTTTTTGTTTTGCCCTTACTCTGACCTCCTGCATCCTCTTTACGACGAAGAGGCTTTTACCACAAGAAACGACGCCGCCACCCCTTTCGAGGGGGTTTATGATTTGTGGAAATTGATTTTATCAGTTCGTTGCTTGCCTGGTTTCGTCCCTTTGGACAGTAGGAGTGCTCACGGCGGAGCTCTTTGGCCTTGTGTCTACCGCCCTGATCGAGTGGCCAGACAGTTTGGGCGTGATCAAGCCCCCTGTGTTCTTGACATTGAGCAGGCCCCGGTGGAAGACTTGGTCAAAGCACTCCTTTTTGGTGCGGCTCCTGAAACTTCTGACATTGCTTGTGTTTATGTTCCTTCATCCCGCATTGGAGGTGTTTTGCGTTCTTGGCTCACTTCTCATGAGGACATCTTGCAACATCTTCGGGATTTTGAAGCTTCTTCCTCACGTTCTGTTCCTTCTTTGCTGCCTATAGTTCATAATGACCCTTATTTTTGCACTTCCATGAAGAAAGCTACGGGTAAACATCTTGGCTATTTCTGTTTTTCTTTCTTTTCTTGCTTTGCATTTAACTTTTGCTTGGTTCTATTTTCAGCTGAGGGAGTTTCGCCCAGTCGCAGGGTTGCTGCGTCTCCCTCTGTTGCCCCCAGGCGAAGCAAAAGGAAGACTCCCTCGCAAGGTCCCTCTGTTTCTAGATCTCCTGCTCAAGGCGGTAGTAGTGGCGCCGCCAAATCTTGCAAGAAGAGGAAGGCAGTTGCAGCTGTTCCTACTCGCCGGTCCAGCCGTTTGCGCACTTCCGGTATCCGTATTGCTCCTTCTTCTCCGGTTCATGTAGATTTGATCCAAGATGAAATTAATGAGACCAATTCAGATGATTCCCTTTTGTCTCATCATGACTCCACCGAAAGCGGCGACGTTGGAGGACATTATCCAGGTTTCATTTCTTGCTGTCGCTTTTCTCCAGTCTTTTCACTTCATTTTGCTTGGGTAGTTTTCGTAATATCATCGATTCTTTCCTTTTTTTTTGAGTGCAGGTGGTCATTCATCGGCGTCGCCCTCATCCCAGTTCCCTGAGAACGTTCCTGTTGTTCCACCTGTTTCCGATCATGAAGATTTCATGGACCTCTTTTATCATCCTTCAACTGGTGAGGGCGTTGCCTCTTCTGATTCTGCTGCTAGTGATGATTTTGACTTGACATCCCCTGTTGGCACTCCAAGGAGTGTTCCTGTTTCTCCCAAGGGTGTGCCTTTGAAGGCCCCTTCAGGTACTGCAGCCGCTGACATCATTTATGAGCTTGTTTCAGATGTTCCAAGACCTGGGAACATGTTTGGTGGGGTGGGTGCTGAATTTGATGCCCCTGCCCTTTCAGAGAGCCAAATTGCTACTGTTTCTGAGGCCCCAACTGGAGAGCGTCTTGCCCCCAGAAGCAATGTAGATCTTGTTTCTTTAGCTGATAAGGGTAAGGCTCCTGCCGCGAGGGCAAGTCACGCCTCCGCTTCTCCAGGGTCTTCTTTAGTTTGTAAGTGTTTCTTTCTTCACCTGACTCAAGTTGGGTTTTTTCTTCCTTCATGTTCTTGTCTCATTATTTCTGCATGTGTTGCTATGTGCTTTTGCAGCTCCATTTTCTACAGGTGATCAGGCCTTGATTGACTCGTTCCTACGTACTCACACTTCTTTGATACCTCCTCCAGCTTCGCTTCCCCGCCTCTTCCGAGAGTCCGGTTCTCAAACTCTGTTGCGGATGTTACGTTTGGTCCGCTCAGTTGACATAGATGACTTGCCATGGGAGGACAAGGCTGAGGTTCTAGACTGTCTGTACACGCTTCGATTCCAACATTATTCTGGTTCTTGGCTTGAGAATGCCATTGCTGGCTTCGACAGTTTGCGCCCTCCATTTGATGACGCTGAGTTGGCCGATGTTGAGCGTGCTTTGCAAGAGTGTCGTGCCCCTTTAGTGTCTCGCATCAAAGAACTTTCCTCTTAACTTGATCAAGCGACTACTGAGTTGGAGGCTCTCGACCAGGAGATTAACGATTTGGCTAACACGAAGTATTCTTATGAGGAAGTTTTCAGGGTCACTTCTTTGAATTATCTCTTCTTTATGTAGGCACTATTTCGCCACTTGTGCTGCTACTTTGACATCCTGCTTTTCAGACTATGGTTTTGGTTGCCACTTTCTTTTGGCTTTGTAGTTTGTGTGACTTTGCTCGAATTTAGCCTCTGTTACTTTATTGCCTTCGAACTTGTACCTTAGGATTTATGATGCCTTTTGTAAGCTTGGATCCTACTTTGCCTGTTTGTTGCTACGTTGACAATTTTTATGCATGTCTTGTCTTTGTCTTTTCATTTTTTTTTTGTTGTTTGCCTTGCGCCTGGGATTTGCATTTGGACTGTGCATTTTTGCTCTTGTGCGTTTTGTCAACCTTGTCGCTTTGGCGATTGTGGCTTGAACTTCGTAGCTTCATAGCTGCTTGTTATTGTACTTGTGTTTGCTTCTGTTCTTGTATGCTCTTCTTTTCTTCAAGCATTCTGATAGCACACATCTCTTCTTTTTCTTCTTTTCTTCTTCTTACAAGGGCCCTTATGTTTTTGGTGCCCAAGGAAGGTTTTCTTTCCTTCCTCCCCTCTCCACTTTTTTTTTGGAGCGCGCTTTGGGCGCTACAAACTTGTTGCAGATTTTAATGACCCCTCATGTCATTGGTGCCAAGATTTTTCTCAGGGTGCACGTTGGGCACGCTCTCTCTTTTTTTTTCTCTCTTTTTTTTTGTGTTTTGTTTTGTTTTTTTTTTAAAAAAAAAAACAATGGCCTCTCATGTCATTGGTGCCAAGATTTTTCAGGGTGCACGTTGGGCACGCTCCACAGATTTTGTCGCTTTGGACCTTTCCTTTCAATTGTCGCTTCGGACTTTTCAGTTTGCCGCTTTGGGGCTTTTCTTTTCAGTTCGTCACTTTGGACTTTTGCCGCTTTGGGCTTTTCTTTTTTGTCGCTTTGGACTTTTGCCGCTTTGGGCTTTTCTTTCCGGTTTGTCACTTTGGACTTTTGCCGCTTTGGGCTTTTTTTTTTCGTCGCTTTGGACTTTTGCTGCTTTGGGCCTTTCTTTTTGTCGCTTTGGACTTTTGCCACTTTGGGCTTTATAAACTAACGGATCGCCTTGGATCTTGAGTTAGCCAACCTCTTTTACAGATTTTTCCGCCCGCGTTTAAGACTAGCGCCCTTGTTTCCCGGGACCTTTTCTAGTCTCGCGATATGGTGTACTTCGCCCGCGTCTGTCCCGGAAATTTTTCAGGAGGTCTATCCGGGTACCGCGATAAGGCGCTTGTGCTGCAGCACGGTTCAACGCTATTCTTTTTCTTTTTCTTTTTTCTTCTTCTCTTCCTTTTCCTCTCTCTTTTTTTTTTTGTAGTGTTGAACCTCGCGTTCTGACATTATCGACCCTGTTTGAGGGTGTTTGCTACAGTGATACTTCATGTCATCAGTATCATTTGAGCTCTTTCCGGGGACACCTCATGTCATCAGTGTCGCTTCGAGCTTTAGTATTGGCACCTCTTGTCATAGGTACTGCCTTGCTTCTGATTGATTGCTTAACTCTGATTGCTTGTGCTTCGTAACACCTCTTGTCATGGGTGCTACTTTTTAGTTCTTCTTGCAATTATCAGTGTGCAAATGCTTGGATTTCTTGATTGGCTTCGTGCTCATGCTCGCTTTCGCATGATCTGCTTTGACGCATGGATGAGCTCAGATGTGCCTTACTTCAGAGGCTTATAGATTTCTTGGTTTCTCTTGCGTCAGGGTGCTTTGGCTTGCTTATGCGAGCAAACTGGGATGAACTCAAGATTTTAGCTTAGCTCGCCTTGGTTATGTTGTGTTTGAAGCAGTTTTGGGTTAGTCACTTGTACGCTTTTGGCTTGCTTTCGTCTTGCGCTTTGCTCTTGCATATGATTTTATACTTCAATGTTCAAGTATGCCTTTGAGTAACATACTCTCCGGATTTCATACTCGTACTGGTCATCACAAAGCCTGCATTTGCCCTCGTGCGGCATGTACGCCTTTTCATGCACGCCTTGCAATTGTGATCACGGCCGCCTTTAAAGTTTGCTTTTGACTTCTGGCTGGCTTTTGCTTGGAAATGTCTTCTGCTTCATCCTCATTTACTCTTGGGTTTAGTTGTGTCAGCCTTTGCACATGTGCTTACTCTTGCTTTTCAATTACCTTCCTTGCACGCTTTTGCTTCGAAGTCGCCTTCGTCTTTCTGGTTTGAATTCATCGTCAATTTTTTGGTTTTCAGCTTTTGATACAACTTGCTTTTAGATTTTTTTTTCGGCTTGACACTAGAAACATTCTGTTTTTGGTTTACTTCAGGATCTCTGGCTTCATCACTGTTTATTTTCTCTTGACGTGCCTTGGGTTTTATCTTTGCAGCTTCACATGAGGCTTTCTGATTCAACTTTGCTTTTCTCGCCTTTTCTTGTCAGTTAGTTTGTACCAAATGCACGTTCACATGCGTCTCGCCGCCATGACTCCATGTTCGTCTTCTGGCTCTGGATTTCATGCGTCTTACTATCTTGCTCAGGGTTCACCCATTTTTGTGAACTCTTTTCTCATTGCTTGATTTTCACCGATCTTTTCTACTCGTACGTCGCGTTTCTTTTCTCGGTACTTTGCTCTTGTTTCATCACTTGCCTTCTGATACTTTACTTTGATCGCCTTGCCTTCATGGGGCGAGATGCGGAGTTTTTTTTTGGGTGAAAGCGTACCAAAGGACTTCTCAGATTTTAGAAGGTGGTTGGTTCTTATTCCTACATAAACAATTTTCATTTTCGGATATTTTCATGCTACGCATGTCCGTTTTATTAGTTGTATCTAGTAAATCATGTATAAAATCAATCATGCGTCGTTATGTAACATTATCAAGGTCATGTTTTCGTACAACGCTTTCCCAAAGCGTACCTTCTCAACATTTAAATCATATAGCTTATAACAGAAAACATTGTTCTCGCATGATGGAACTTATGAAAAACAGTTTTCTTTACATCATGTCTTGGTTGAGCCAAGAAAAATTAACAAGATCATGGCAAGAATGACCAGTATGATACACTAATTTCAGTTCTACAGCAAACATTCGAATGCATAGAGTTGTCTAGTTATTGTTTTTTTCTAGTCAGGCATTCGATACATATCAGAGCGGCAGCATTCATGATTGTGACCATACACATGTAATTTTCAACCGTGACACACATAGCCACATATCATATCATGTCTTGTCAGAACAATGTTATTCTAGACAGAGTAAAAATAAATCGTTCTTATCGGGATATTCTTAGACATGAAACTAACTACGTAGAGCATGATGTCATGTAAAAGCGATACTGCCAAAAGCATGTTAAGACATAGATGCAAAAAAGGTGAGCATACAGCAACCCTATTTCCTTAACTAACATACAACAACCGATACGTGATTGGATACATTTTTCATGTCATCATGATTCATATATATTATAATCAATTTCATGAAAAGACTTGCTAGCATATGAATGATAAATTAGACTGAGTCAAAGATTGTGTGTACTTAGCTCATAGTGCAGACAACATGAAGCATTTTTCCACGTAAGCTCTCTGATTGCGTATTTTGCTCCTGAGTCTCTACTTTCTTGCGTAGCGCCTTCGTCCGTAAGGGCGTACTTTTGCCCTTTCGGTTGTGTAACCGCCTTCTGAAAAGCTAAGTAGAGCGAACGTTGTCGCCTTCTGAAGCATCGCCTTTGAAGCGTCGCCTTTCTGGACGATTGGGCTGACAAAGATCTAGGCCGCCTCTTGGACGAGTCTCGTCGCCCTCTGGAAAGTTTGTATCAGAGCGAACCTGGCCGCCTTCTGTGGGCACGCCTTCTGGGGAAATCGCTCTCTGAGGGGCGCCTTCCAGGGAGCTCACCTCTTGGGGAGCAGGCCGCCCTTCGAGAGGGTCGCCCTTGGGTTGAAAGACAATCCCTTTGTTGAGACGCCTCTTCTGTTGGAGACTGTTGATGTCAGTGGAGCGTCTTCAGGAGCTATCTTTTAAGTGGCGCTTCTAGGAGCATTTCCTTCAAAGTTGGAAGCCATAGCTTCGTCGATTGGATCTGAAGCTCAGCCTTCCAGGATCCGCTCCCGTCCTTCGGCTTGCAGGACTGGGTGTCGGGTCTTAGACGGCAACTGCGGGTATCGCCTCCAGAGCAGCATTTCCCACAGGCGCTTGTTACACCACGTAAATCCCATTTCTTTCAAGGTTTGGAAGCCATAGCTTCCCCAGCGGAGTCGCCAATTGTTTCGGACCACTTTGTGCGATAAGTAAATGATTAATAGAAGAGATAATGGGTTCGTAAACTTGGTGAAGCTTTAGGCTTTCATTATATTGAAATGAGGTACAGAGAGGTTGATACAAGGAAATGGCTCCCACATTTGTGGTATTTTTTACAGAGGGAGAAGTGTGCGCTTTGGCCTTACACTCTCCTTTATGCTGCTAAGCTTAGGTTTTAGAAGGGGAGCTTCCTTTCCTTTTGTTGTACGCTCTCTGCGTTGTGGCTGTTGTTAGTCGCGGAGTCTTGGGGATTCTGATCACCCTTGTTCCGCTTCTGATAGCAGTTGTCGGAGGGGTGTGCTTTCTGGCTTTTCCCCCTTTTCTGGACCTTTCTCTTTCTTGATACAGTGAGGAACTTGTCCCCTTCTTCGTTGGCTTATTGCTCTTGTGAGCTTGTAGAGTTGATGGAGTGCGCTCTGATTGCAGCTTCTCCTTCTTCAGCCCTTCTTCTCTCCATATTCCTCATTGATGTTATTCTTGTGTCCTTTCTCTAAGTTTCAGAGAGAAGAACTATGAGTGTTTGTTGTGTTTTTTTCTATTATCGCTCTCGTGTATTGCTTCCCCTTCTTCCTGGGCCTCTTCGTGGGGTTCCTCCCTCTCGATCTTTCTCCCTCCGTTGTCCTTTTTTTTTCTCTATCTTTTTCCCTCCGTCGTCCCTCCTCCTCCCCCTTTCTGAAGAAGAAATGTATCTTATTTATAATGGTGTTTTGGACTAGAGGTTGCTGACTTTTCGCCTTTGTCTGTTGGTTAATGACCCCTTGCATCATGTGTTCAGAGTTTCTTTCCAGTAGCTTTGTCTTCTTTACCATTCTTGGCTTTGACATTGATGATTATAGTAAAGGAGAGGGATGCAAGTCTTACTACCTTTAGCTTTGTCTTGGGTAGCCAAAAGATTCCCTCCTGGCTTCCTCCGCAAGCCGTTGGAGCCTTGGACAACTACGTCGCCTTTGGCTGGTCACGTGTGCGCCCTCCGTGGGCTTCTACTTCCGGTTCGCCTTCGTTTATCGTGACTTTCTCCTCGAGTTTCCGTGGCACCTGAGACGCTTTGAGACGACACATGACGTTTACCGCCATCAGTACGCTCTACTCCTTCTTCCGGGCGCCTTATCGAGATGCGTCGCTTTGATGGCCGTCGCCTTGGGGCGTGTGTCGCCTTGGACAATTACGAGAGTTTGCGCGCCTTTTGCCTTATTTTTTGTTTGACAATTCCTGGGCCTTCATATGATTTGGACCTTGTAATTTGAGCTACCAAATATTGAGGTATCAACAATCTTATTAGAAAATTTCGTCACCGTGTGGCATCCCTTGAGTGGTGATTTCATACTTGTGCCATTGTCACTTCTAAAGAAAAGGTTAACAATGCAACTAATAATTTGTTTTTTTTCCTTACAAAAGGTTGTTTACTAAGGTTAAATTGTATTTTCCTCTCTCTTATTTTGAGCAACATATGCTCAATTTTCTCAATGTTGCTCCAACCTAACTTTCCCTTAATGGGTAAGATTTAATTCGGTATTTCTCCATTCTTTGTTTTCATTTTAAAATGACTCTTTCCCCTTCTAAGTTTTTATACTTCTTTCGTTTTGAAATGAGATTTTCTATCTTGTGGATGATCATTTCAAGTTATAAGGGTGGCGGTTTGTTTACCCTTCTCTCTTCCTCTCATAAGGGTTTTTGTAAGGAATTCTTTCATCTTTCTCATCATCATGGTGTGACCCCTTTCTTCCTTAATGAAAACAGTAATCCTAAATTTCTCTTACAATGGATCTTGAATCCTCTATGAATCCATCATTTTGATGAATCCTTTTTTTCCAGATTGAGAAGGATGGAATCACGATTCTTCAGTCTTTGAAAACTTTGAAAATTTGAGCTATTCTTGAAGCTGAAGATGACCCTTTGATCCCGGAAGAATACATAGGTCTCTCCTCTTTTCATTTTATCCAATTCTCTAATTTGTCTTTTGAATTTTTTTTTTGCTAAAAAATTTGTTTTTTGTTTTGCAAACAACATAGTGAAAGACGATTCTCGTAAGGAGATGCACAAAAGGTTAGCCGCTCTGAAGAAGAAACGTGCTTCTGTCAGCCAAGCCAAACATCCTTCTCCCCCTCATTCCACTATACTAAGTGAATGAGCGTTCGTAGTGGAGCTAAGAGGGGCCTAGATATTCATGATGTTCCCTCTCTTTTATCTTATTCGAAGAAAACTAAGTTTTCTGCTATTGAGAAAGAGAAGGCACATTGCATAGAAAACGCTCCCTCTTGTCTTGATGACGGGATTTGATCTAATGATTTCTGTCCTTCGACTATTGTTGATCATTATGCATGAAATGACATTGATTTGAGGCTCTATGAGGATATGAGTCAAGAGACAATATCCTTAACCATTTATAGTTACTGCCTTCGTTCTAATGCGACTTAATTATGTCACAAGTCTCTAAAGTTTGAGGTACTTTTGCCAGATACTCGTATTCTTTATTTTTCAGTATTTGACTCCATAAAGTTACTTTTGGATTTCATATACCCCTACTACCAATTGTGGTCAATTTTGTTGATATGTAATATCAGAATCCTAGTCAGGCACAAGAGATTGGTCATGTGGTGTCGCGTAATGTCACACGAGCGAAGACGGTCTCTCTTTCTTCATTTTTTTCTTTAACTAAAAATATAAAAATATTAAATTTTTTAGTGTTTTAATTTTTTTTTAAAAAAATGATCTTCGCCCGCGTGGCACCATGTGCCTAACCTCTTGCGTCTGACTAGGTTTATGATGTTATATATCACCAAAATTGATCGGAATTAGTAGTAGGGGTATATGACAAACTCAAAAATAACTTCGGAGAACCAGACATTGGAAAAAAAAGAATAAGCGTATTTGAAAAAAGTACCCCAAACTTCAGGGACTTGTGACATAATTAAGCCTTATGCTGCCTTAGCACATCATCTTGAGGAGAGGTTGGTTTCTCTTCGAATCAAGAATGAGAAACCTGAGAAGAAATTTTTCGAGGGTTCTGACAAAACATTGAAAACCCGAATAAAAGAGCTTGAGTAGTTGTGTTAAAAACTTCTCATGAGGATTTCAAGCCAATCCTAGCCAATCTTAATCCTCTCTAATATCTAAAAGTGATGTGTTGACTCTGAAGGAAAATGACTTGTTGTATTATAGGAACAACTCAGGTTCGCTCGAGTTAAAGTTTCTAACCTTCGGGCCAAGTCTTTACACAATCTCAAAGATCAGGATGCTATGATTGATGATCAAAATGCAATGGTTCGAGATCGAGATCTTAAAACTAAGACTTTGCTTTATGATGGTGCTACTCGCTTTAAGAAAGGGTTCACAGTTGTGAAGGAACATGCCTTGTTTCGGCAGTAGAAGGGACCGACTTGAATCCTATGGATCTTGCTAAAGAGTCGTTCTTTTTGAACCTCATTCTTTACTCATTGGCCCCTACCGCTTGAAACAAGGCGGAAACAAAATAAAACATTTTTCGCCTTATGCAAGTCGTATCATCTTCCGCATTTTCAAAGTCATAAATAAAATAAAGTATTCCGCTTCTCATCAGGTGGAAAACATTAAAAATTCGTTGTAATACCAAAATTGCCCCTCCGTTCATTCACGTACAAAACAATAAAAAGAAGGGAGGTGGAGGGTTTACGGAGGGGCATTTCTAGGATTTCAACACTTTAATTGTTCCGCTTCTTAAAAGTCGGAAGTATTTCCGTTTTTAAATAGTCGGTAATTCTTCCACCTTATACAAATCGGTAGTAATGGGTGGGGGCCAAAAAGTTTACCCAACTTGTTTCAAGAGGTGGGGTTTAATGAGTAAAGGGTGAGGTTCAAAAAGAAAAAGTTTATGTGAACATGGTTGTCGAAGATAACCCCTAAGAGTATCCACACCGGACTCTTTTTCCTTGTCCCTAAAATTTTAGGGACTGTAAATAAATAGAGACACCGGTGTGGAGCACCAGCTTTCCGTCCCTAATTAGCTATTGTCCATAAATTGGGACACTGCTGTGTGTCAAAGAAGGGAGAGGTGAAGGAGAGAGAAACCAATAAACAATTGGAAAAAGGAGGGAGAATGCAACGGCTAATTCAACAACAACAGCAATACCTTTGAATTCATCATCAACATTCAGATGTTCATCCACAACAAGAAACAAATGTACAATAAAAAAATTTACAATAAAAATCATTACTGAAAAAGAAAATAAAGCAAAGAAATTACAAAAAATAAAAAAATATAGGAAATTGCAGAAAGAAAAAGAAAAAAAAACGAAACAAATCAGAAAAAATATAAAAAAATTAAAAAAAAGGAACGAAGAACCAATCAGTGGCAGTGGAGAGAGATGGAAATCTGCATGTCGAGATCCATGGCGGAGAGAGTGAGTTGGAGAGAGATCGCATGAGTTGGAAGTAGATCCATGGATCAGAGAGCGATCGGAGAGCTGTGAAACGGAGACCGATTGGAGACTGAGACTAAGATCGGAGACTGAGATCGTGGAGGGAGGGCGATCGGAGACTGGGATCGCGACTTTGAGAGACTGAGATCTCGAATCGGAGACTGAGATCGTGAGGGAGGGTGCAGGCGGAGGGAGGCACGGCAGAGGAGGCGGAGGGAGAGAGAGAGAGTGGTGTGTGTTGTGGGTAGTGTGAGAGAGAAGGAGTAGTGTGTGTTGTGGGTAGTGTGTGGCTGAGGGCCTATTTGTGTGTGTTGTGGGTAGTGTGTAGGTATGTGTGCCTGTGTTGTGTGTATATTGTGTAGAATGTGCTAGAATGTGTGTATGTGTTGCCTAGTATCTGTGCTTTAATGTATTTTATTTTGCCAATTTCTCTATAATTTTTATTGCGATTTTTTTTATTTGTAATGCATTCTAAATTTATTTTTATTGCATTTAATTTTATTACGGTATTTTTTAAATGCGAAATTATAAAAAAAATTATTTTTTTGAAAAAGTTACCGTTGGATAATAATATATAGAATGTTTAAATTGTAGTTATAGTTTTGGTGGGAAACATATAGTTAGTTGATGGTGGTTGTAATTTATTGTAAAATATTAAGAGTGTGGGGTAGTGTGTGGGTCCCAATTTTAGGAACAAAAGTGAGTTCATGGGTGTGGAGAAAATATGTGTTTGTCCCTAAAACCGTGGGAAAGTGTGAAAAATAATAAAATAACGAGTGAGGTTCATTTAGGGACAAAAATTGGGATCATGGATGTGGATGCTCTAAGTATAGATAACCTTGCCTTTATATCTTTGGATGTTTTGCAACTATATTTTGCATTTTTGGTATAACTGATGTGCCCTCTTTATGCTTCATTCACTTTTATGTGTACTTTACTCCGTTTCTCGATAATGACTTTTTTGATATATTTGCTTTCATTTATGACATGTTGTTTCATTGCTCAATTCGAAAAAGGAGAGAGATATTGGAGATAAAAAAGAGGTTGTAATAAATAATTGTATGTTGTTTAAAAAAATTATATATATTGAGTTTGTAAAACAATGATCTATATAAAAAAAATTAAACTAAATTACATATGACACGAAGGGAGTAACTTTAAAAAAAAAAACACTCTTTAGCTTTCCAAACAAATCTAGTACCTCTTATTAAATTTCAAACTTTTTTTTTTGAAAGGATTAAATTTCAAGCTAAAAAAACGAAAGAGAGAAATAATAAAAGAGAACATATGGGCCTCCTATTCTATTTTTTTTCCCTCTAAGAGAATGTATACATAGAAACCTATTTTTTCTTCTCCCTTTTCTTCTTCTTTTTCACATTAATTCTCCAAAACCCCTTTTCTCCTCCACCTTTCTTCAGTTGCAAGCAATTCATAAACATTCATTAAGATAATTCTATGATCATAAACTTGATTCTTTATGTTTTTTTTTTGTATCATTACGGGTTTGAAGTGGTTAATATTAAGCAAACAATATACATGCTGTTAGTTTTTTTTCATTGTCGCAGGGTGGCTCGCTTGGAGGTAAGCGAGCCAAAAAAAAATTAGCTCGCTTACACCCAAGCGAGCGTTATAAAAATAAAATTTTATAATGCTCGCTGACCCCCCAGCGAGAGTTATAAAATCTAAATTTTGTAAAACTCGCTGGGGGTTAGCGAGTGTTATAAAATTTTAATTTTACAACTCTCGCTTGGGTGTAAGCCGAGTGTTATAAAATTAAAATTTTATAACGCTCGCTGGAGGGTCAGCGAGAGCATGATTTTGTTCTCTCGCTGCACCCTCAGCGAGGAAATATTTTTAATTATTTATTTAATGTTTTAAAATTATAATAATATTTATAAAAATAATTATTTAAACTTATATAAAATTTTTGTTATTATATATTTTATAAAAATATCAAGACGTTACTTTTTAGGATTCAAAAACTTTAAATTAATTTGAATGCATCCATCCGTATTATGATATATTTGAATGCATTCATCCTCATATATAGGAGATTTGAATTTGTTTATGTTATGATGTTGAGATCAGTAAAAATTAAGAGGATTCTAATGTTGATTTGAAAAAGGAATTTTAAGAGGATTATAATGTTGATTTAATTTTTTTATTTATTTTATTTTTTAATTTATTTATTTTATTTTATTATTATTTAATTTTAACTTTTTATTTTAATTTTAATTTTATTTTTTATTTTATTTTTTATTATTATTTTTTAATTTTTATAAATATTTTGATTTTTTTAATTTTATTATTTATTTAATTTAATTTTTTTGCATATTAACTTTTATTTGTGTTTGCAGCTTAATCATGCAAGACAACAACGATGACGAAATGAATCATAGTGTATCGGCGGATGATGAAGAGGTCGAATATCTGGATTTTACTAGTGCGTTTGAGACTAACATGGTTTTTCCCGATTGTGAAGCTCTGGTGAAATGGGTTCGTGAAGTTGCATATTCACAGGAACATGTTCTAAGGATCCTTAGGTCTGATAGAGGAGAAATCGGGCAGAAGCAAAGGATTGCACTTTGTTGTGAAAGGTTTGGCATATACAAACCAAAAAAGGAGAAGTTGAAGTATGTCACCGGCACAAAGAAGAGGAATTGTACATTCAAGGTGCATGGTAGACCATATTCGTCACTCGGAGTGTGGAGGGTAAGGGTATCTTGTGGGTCCCATAACCACGATAAGTGTGAATCATTCATCGGACAATCATTCCCCGGAAGACCTACTCCCGAAGAGTGTGAAAAGATCATCACTATGACGAAGAATGGAGTGAAGCTGAGACAAATATTGGCCACATTGAAGGAGGAAAACCCAAATAATTGAACTACATTTACGCAAATTTACAACATCCGCAATAAATGGAGAAGAGAGGTCAGGCGTCCGAGAACATAGATGCAACATCTTTTGAAGACTTTGAGGGATGATGGTTATGACACCTGATACAGAAAGGACGATTCCACGGATATTGTGAAGCAAATTTTTTGGGCTGATCCAAAATCTGTTACTCTTTTTAATTCGTTTAACATTGTGCTCATCATAGACAACATCTACAAGACTAACAGATACAAATGACCTTTGCTTGAGGTGGTTGGGCAAACATCTACCAAGAAGTCATTTACCGTTGCATTTTCTTACATGGAGGCGGAGCGGTATCCAAGCTTCTTATGGGAATTAGAACAAGTGAAGAAATTGTTGAAAGATGATGATGTCATGCTCAAGGTCATTGTCTCTGATTTAGAAAGTGCATTGGTGAGAGTAATCCAGACCGTTTTTCCAACTTCGGCGCATTTGTTGTGTCAATTTCACATTAAGAAGAACGTGACAACACGTATTAGGAAACATGTTCGTGATGACGCTGATGTGCCGTTACTTGAGAAAGCTTGGGCCAAGGTAGTCCATTCCAAGGATGAGGATCGATGACTGTGAAGTTTCACGCAATCGATTTCAGAATCTGTCTTGGAAGGCGATTGGTCTGCTTGATTATGTGAATCAAACTTACTTGGCCGACCATAAGGAAAAATTTGTTGATGCATGGACAAGTAAACATATGCGTCTTGGTAATACTACAACAAACCGGTAAGTTTTCTGTCTTCATTTGGATTGTTGTATTAATTTGGCATGTTCCTTTGCATATTATAATACATTTAAATTTCATCATTTTTAGGGTGGAAGGTGTTCACTCGATGTTGAAGAGATTATTGGCAAGCAGCAACGGGGATCTATGCACGTGTTTAACAGCCATGCAAAAGATGTTGGCATGTCAACACACTCTCATTATTAATTCTTTTCAGAAAAGCCTCACAAGATTGGAGCACAGGGTGAATATTCCGTTTTTCCGGAATTTGCATTATTATGTGTCAAGGGAAACATTGGCCATTATTGTCACCAGAATGAAGAAGTTTGATGATGTCGATCAATCCGTCGCTCTGCCCGTCGCCGCCTACCCGACACTGTCATATAATCCCTCAAGGGCATCTCATCTCCGTCCTCGTTGTCGTTGACGGTTGCGTGTTTCATCCTCAGCATCTAAAATTTCAAAATACAATGTCAAATTAATAAAATATACAATGCAAAATAAAATTAATAAAAGGAAAGAGAGTATATAGAATACAATGTTGTTAAATCTTGCAAATATAATTGGATAAAAAATGGAACTTAAAATTCTGATAAGAGCAAGGTCCAAAATAAAAAAATGTTTCTTTCCTTTTCTTTTACTTTCTTTTCTTTTATTTCCTTAAATTATGGAATTTATATGCCGTTTATCTTTGACCACATGTTTGGTTACTTACCTTAACAAATTTTATAGATTTAAGTTATATTTATCCAAATTAAATAATCTATTTATTTTTTATCTATTTAATTTCAAATTGTAATATCTTCAATGAGGATAATGATTTAGAAAATTTGAATAATTTATTTAATTTCAAATCATAATATTTTGGTTAGAGATAATGATTATTTACCCATAAAGATTTATCCAAAATTAATAACAAAATCAACTTATTTAATATGTGTTTATCTAAAATAAATTAATGATTTGAAAAACGTGAATAATCTATCTAATTTCAAATTGTAGTATTTTGGTTGCATGATTTCAAATTGCAGTTTTAATTCTCTTGTACAAAAAATTAAAAAAAAATATTTACATCAGATATAAAATAAAAATATATAATGATTTTTATCTATTCCAAAAACAAAATATATTACTAAAAA
Source organism: Crotalaria pallida (assembly GCA_037953625.1). NCBI lineage: Eukaryota > Viridiplantae > Streptophyta > Magnoliopsida > Fabales > Fabaceae > Crotalaria > Crotalaria pallida. Next base: position 99,870,929 of record CM075655.1, read on the forward strand.
TAAGATTAAACAGGAACATAAGAATCATACAATATAAAAAAAAATTCACTACCAAACCGTGGTCACATGAAGAGATATTTATAAAATATACGATGATAAAAATAAATAAATTAGTATTTAGTAATATAATTAATATTAATTACATTAGTAATTAATATTGTTGTATACCATCAAATTAAAAATGAAAGAGTAAAAATGGATTAATATAATTTTAACACCCTCGCTGAGGGTGCAGCGAGGGTATAAAACTTAACTTCGCTGCACCCTTAGCGAAGGTGTTAAATTTTCAGAAATTTAATACCATCGCTTAGCTCTAAGCGAGGGATCCCTAAACAATGGCAGATTTAGTTTCTACGCATCAGACACGATTTTCATATACAAAACTAAAACAAAATTGCAATAAATGTATCCTAAACATTAAACAACACAAAAACCTATAACTATTAACTAATAAATCATGATTTCTAAAAACCAAAAATTAAAAAACAAAATAGAAGAAAACAGTTGCAGGGCATAGAAGCATGAGAAGGAATGAATGAACTTACCTTGGTGGTGTGTTGCGGTGGAGGTTCTCTTCTGCTGGTGCTGGTGCTGCGGTAGAGGTTGGGCTGGTGTTGTGGTGGAGGCTGAGGGTGAATGAATATTATGAAGGAGGGAGTGTATATGCAGAAGAAGAATTAGTAACGGCTAGAGGAAGGTGATGAAATGAATTTGAATTTCAAATTACTAGGGGGGTTAAAAAACTAGAACCCTTCATGCTATTCAAAATGAGTTGTAACCCATATGAGTTCGGAAGATTGATAATAAAAAGTCTCTAATTTGATATTTTGTGAATCCAGAAAAGTTATATTGAAAGACTAATCTTTTATAATTAGACACACAATTTTGGGTTGGATTCAAATATTCTTTTCGGTCTTTAATATAAAAAAAAGATATATTTATCTTGATATTAAATATAAAAGAATAGCTAATTTTTTTAATTTCAATACAATTATTCTTAAAATATTCTTAAAAATTAGTCGCTTCATTTAATTTTTTATTCATTTTAAAAACAATTTTTCTAAAGAAATTTTACTTTTTATATCAATATAAAAAAATTATATATTCAACCAACATTATTAATATATGTAAAAATATTTTTTTTCTTATATTAAAGATCGAAGAGTAATAATTGGAAAAATTTTGTGGCGACACAAAAGTGAGTTATATACTTTCATTAAATCAAAAGAGAGAGAGAATATTGACCAACAACCTTGTCCACTAGATAAATATTTGGTTCGTCCAAAAAAAATAGATAAATATTTGGTTCACATAGGTGGGAGTACTTGATATTACAAATACATAAATTTGAAATTTGATGGTAGTGTGAAAACTTTGTGCATGGATAATCGTGCATGTCCCTGTATTACATATATTTTCAAGATATAATTCAACTCATCCAAACTTTTATAAATAAATCATATATATTATTTTTTAAAATACTAAGGAAAAATGTAAATAGAGTCTCACCCTAAAATTGAATCTAAGCTTATCTAACCAAACTAAATGCATCAACCAGTTAAATAATGCCAAATTATAAATGTTGTCTCTCTCTTTTATCTCTCTCTTTTTTCCTTTTTCCCTTTATGGAGTAAATGCTTAGATACATGTTATTTTGTAATTTGTATGTGTGGTTTTTTATACTCTAAAACTTTCGCTGCATGTGGATCTAATAATATTCATTCGGTGAATGCTTCCATGCCTTCTAGCGAAGAAAGACATGAATGCCAACCCAATTGAACCAATTAAATGTTGACATTTGTATTATTTTTACACTATCATCATTTTTTATGTGTCATTTGCAATGATCTATTTGCAAACTTTTAAACTCATAAATTAACCATAATTACAATTAAAAACTTAAAAAATAAATTAAAACAAATCAAAACCAAAAATTAAAACAAAACAAAACAATTTCTATGACCTAATCCTCTAAAATACATTAGACTTAAACTCTTGCTTTAGCTATAATAACAACTTGCAATAGCAAACTCGAGAGAAACCCAGAGGCTATCGTCGTTGCCGTCGCACCGTGGTCCCCGACGCTCCAGCCGTCACACAATTAGCAGCCCCGCCGTCCCAGTCCCACTGTCCCCATTTCCCTGTCTTTGCCGCTGCGATGATAAAAACTAAGTAAATATTAATGAATCAAAGGGATACGGAGATGGTGTTAACTTTTAATGAATCAATTGAATAATTAAAGAGGGGAGCAGAATATGAAAGAGAATTGAATTGGAGATGAAGGAAAGTGGTTGGTTGACTTACCGATAGGGACGTGGATCGGAGAAGCAAAACAAATTGCAGATTAAAAAAAAAAACATTTTGATATTTGGGTGTTGCGATGATAAAAATTTAGTGTTGTGATACTATGGGTGCTATGATCTTGTTGGGTGGATTCTCATGGCAAACATGAAGATTTAATTTTGTTTGTTTTTCCATAAACCAAAAAAGATATGAACATGGAGATGATGATTATGAAGATAGAATTAAGAAACCAGAAAAGACGAGGTTGATTTTTTTAATAATTAAAAATAAAAAATTAATTTAATTGTAACTATGGTTAAGTTAAATTTTTAAAAATTTGCAAAATAGACCTTAGTATATAACACATAAGCAGATACATAAGTAGACAACTAAGCGCTGATTGTACAAAAGAATCTTAAATGACATTCCGTGATTGGTAGAATATAAGATGGCATTGGTGCCTTTTAAAATAAAAATGGCACCAAAGCTTTCAATATACTTAACGCATCTAGACTTTTCTAAATAGATACAAGCTGATATATTGACGTAAGCTTCATTTGCAATTAACTCATAATATTTTGTATAAGAAAAATACTTTAAAAATATAATTTGAAACGAAGAAAATGAGTATAATATAGTTTATTTATTTTATAGACTGATAAAAAAAGAGTGTCTTCTATAAATTGTTTGATTTTGACTCTTTGGATTTTTTTTTGTCACATTTCAACTGATAAACGAAGCCGACCACTGAAAGTCAATGAGCTGGATCATATGCCATTAGGTTTTGTCCCATTCCCATTATCTAATTGGCTTATTGAATTGCCACCCTTCGTTTATCCATATTATTACAAGAATTACTGTAGTTTTTCTTTTTTCCTCATAGATTTTAACATTTGTGGCTTAGGAAAACATCTCTACAAATTACAAAAATTAACATCGATTCTTCAAGTGTTTGATAAAAGCGTGTTGAGGGATACTTGTAATTAAGCAGGGGGAGCGAAAAAAAATTGCATTATCTCATGTAATTGCTGACAACTTAGGGTAAAATCCAATTTATCAAGTAGGGTTTGTTTTCATCATAACCTTAATTAGCTTGTAAGCTAAGAATTATATATAATTTTAAATTCAATAGCCTAGTAGCTGAGTTGATAACAATGGTGTGATGACAATTGCAATGGTAATGCTGATGTAGCAAAGTAGTGGTGGCAACAATGACAATAGTGGTAATGGTGATGGTGGAGTGGTGGTGATACCGATAGTAATAGGGGCAATTGTTAGCAACATTGGTGATGACGAAGGAGGTGATGGCTATTGGTGATGGTGGAGACGACCGGGGGTTGTGGTGTAGATGATGACGTCAGGGTTGCTGCGATAATGGTTGGGTGATGGAGTGGTGGTGACAACAATGCTGGTAGTAGAGTCGATAAAATAGTTTGATCCCAATTAGGTCGGTTCAAACAAACTTGATAAATAAGCGAGTTTATGATCTTAAAAATTTACCTAAATAGATCTTGGACCCGTTTGACTAGCATTAATAAAGCCTGAACTCGTCAGGTTGGGCTGGTCTGGTTATATCACTCATTGCGTGGCACTGACGACAATGATGCTTATATTGATGGTAAAGTCGAATACAGGATGGTAAAATGAATGGCAACGAGTGATGGTAGCAATAATGATGATGGTAATAGCCAAATGTCAGCGGAGGCCATTGCGATTGAATGATGTAGGCTGCAACTGCTTGATTTTTCCTTTAAAGTTTATTATTTATTGTTAGTTCTCATGTGTTCATTGTTTTGTTTAGAGTAAAGCCCTAAACTGGTCCTTGAAATTTTTTGCTTGTTTAAATTTATCTCCTAAAAAAAATAAAGTCCCAAAACAATTATTGAAATTTTGTTCACGTGACAATTATTTGGCCCCTAGTAAAAATTAACTCATCAAATAATTCCCAAATTTTTTTCTTCGGGCTTGATCATACCGGTCTGAATTGACCAATAAATAGATGGGTTTGAGCTCTTAAAAGCCTACTCGAATAGATCCAGGCATTATTGAGTATTGACCCATTTTAATGAGGCATGAACTCGTCCATCTCCAAGTTAGCCTGCTCATATCATATAAAAATCAAACATGATCTAGTTTAAAGAGTCGTCTACTATTAGGTTTAGATAGATGATTTTTGGACACGAATTATATCCAAGCTTTCCGATCATGGCCAAAGCTTAAAGTGAGCTTATATGAACTGACCATGTAGCTTGAGTTACACCTTCAACTTCATCCGATTTAATCCAAGCTTTTGGGAAATGAATTGGCCAACGAAAATGTTTTAAGAGACAAAAGAAAACTTTAGGGACTATTTGGTGACTTTTGGCTTTATTATGTTTCCATACCTTGAACTTTGAAATCGTTTTGTCATAGGCCCTTGTTCTTTTTTTTTCAATGTCTAGCTCCCTAAAGTTACTTCTGGATTTGTTATATACCCCTCATATCCATTCTGGCCAAATTTGATTGATATGTCATACCGAAATCCTGGTCAAACGCAAAAAGTTAGTCACATAATGCCAAGGTTAGGAATTTCCACCATTATTACAATGGGCTTAACAATTTTTAATAAGTGATATCAAAGCTTGAATCTCGATCGAAACATATATTATTGATGATGGTTGTTGCAAATCCATGTGTGGTTATTTTGTGACCTTGTGTTATGAGCCTTTTTGTTAATATTGAGGCTTGGTGATGTGTCTCTTTATTGCGGTTATTCAAACATATCAAAAATGTGAATGATAATTAATGGATAAGTTAAAATTAATTTATATAAGTGATAAAACTCATAAATGTATTGTTATAAAATTTTGGATCAAGATATCATATCAAAGTGGCTTATATATTACTTTATTTAAACCCACTATTTCAAAAATCTCATTTCGGTGAGCTTCCCCATTCTAAACCAAAGCCGAGTGGATAATGGATAAAATTTAGGTTTCTAAACAATGAAATTTCTTAAGAATAGGTGAATATAATAATTAAGTAAAATCTCAAAATAACGTAAGTATAATTTTCTCTAAAATTTAGGTATAGTTCTTTAGAAATGTATTGTGGTAAGTTTAATTTTGGATCAAATACTTGAGTGAAATTAATAGTATAAAACAGAACATTTAATGGTCTTCCAAAGAATATTTTATCTATTTGTTGCCTTAATATTCAAGTAAGAAAAAGAATTGTGTATTAAAAGTGTGTGTATATATATATATTTATGGTGGGCATTATTCATCATTTATCTTTATAATTTTATATAAATGTTAATAACTTTCAATATATACACGAATGGTGAGTTGTAAAAAAAAATTGCAACGTTGATGCATACTCCATCCGGTTTTAATCAGAAGAAGAAATAAAAAAAAAATCCTATTAGTAATCATAAATATAAACAAATATTAATCTATTCTCTATTATTAAATACTATTATTTTTAAAATACTATTATCTAAATTAGTTGTCTTAATTAATTTTTTATTAATAATTTTAGATTCCTATAAGATATTTTTTTTAACTTGTGAAAATTAAATACACCTACCTAATTTTTTGTATATGTGTGAAATTAGTTTTTTCCCTCGTATTGGAGATCGCATGAACTGCCTAATAAAATTTTAAAATAATTCAATAGTTACTATCCATTAATAACAAATTGATACGAATGAGTTGGCTCCCTTGCACGTGTAAACCGAGTAAAATCTTAGGAATAGAATTTAAGTAATAGCAACCTCAAGTTCGATTTCTTAAAAAATTATATCACTTCATTAAAAATATATTTTTGTTATCTCGAAACGAATTAATCACAATTACTCACCAAATGTTGATGAACCCGTGGATAGGCTTGTGCAAAGCAATTAAGATCAATCTAATGATATTTTTAAAATAACGGTTAATAATGTTCTAAATAAAAGTTTTTCTCTTCTATGATCAACTTATTAGAGGTTTATTCTTGATTAAACAATTATAGGATATAAGCAATAGCTAGTTACTATAATTTATAGGTTACTTGTGAAAATAAGATAGAGTAGGACAAGTACGATCGAAGTAGTTTTTGACTTATAACTATATTTTATAGTACTCTGTCAGGGCCTTATTATAAGCATTTTTTTTTTTAGAAAAAAATGGGGTTTATAATAAAAAACGAAGGGAGTAGCATTAATTTGACATATCCTGACCAGCTTATTATTCGTTATAAATGCTTTGATATATTGATTTTCCTCGGTGTACTTTCCCTGTCATTTCTGTTGTTCAAACAGCAAAATTAACTATACATTGCATTGAAATTAATTGGATTCTCTGTCAAGCATGGTTAGATCCTAATTCTCCCTCCGGTAGTCCGGTCCTATATTGGAGTAATAAATAAAAGCCGCCTTATCCCAAGTACCAACAGAGGAAGAAAAAAATAAAATAAAATTCTTACACTTTATTGGTAAAATCTGATGGGTACTAAAAAGAGAGAGAACTAGGTATTCTTATGTCAAAATAACTGGTAATCAAGGAGTTCTATGCAAATCCATACAAAAAGAAAGATGCTTATATTACTTATACAAAATGAGGTTATAGAAAATTTTCTTATTAATGTTAACCGCAAATGATACACTTCCAAGCCTTAGCTTTTTATTACATTGATTTTTGAGTGTGCTTATTAAATATATCCAAAAGTCAATACTTTTTTTTGGTTTGCACCCTGGTATCCGGCCCACTGGGCCGACTAATCCAGTTCGAGGGGGTCCCGGGGTTAAGGTTTTATTCCTCTCCCAACGTTGTTGCGAGGGATCGAACCGTGGTTCGCCCTACCAAGTGCAGCCCCTGGCACCATTGCACCAACAGCTCGTTGGTCCAAAAGTCAATACTAAGTAAGTATATTCAAAAGTCAATATGCCACCATGATACATGCGTTTTATAGTAAATGACATTCGAGCAATTACTAGGTGGTCTGGAACTACATAGTCCAGGATAATCACCACCCTCCATTATTTAATTTTTGAATTTTTTTAATTAAAAAATAAACTATCAACACGGTTGAGATGTGCCTTGTCGTAATTGGAGAGTCAAGAGAGAAAATAACCGAAAAGCTAAAGATGTAGAGGAAAACTATGAAATGTGATTTTTTGATGTTTCTAGTTTAGTTTTATTTTAATGTTTTCTTTTTATAATATTATTGATTTAGTAGTTAAAAATTTTGATTTTTGAGATTAAAAGTTGAAATAATGATAAATTGTAATATTGACTTTGAGGTAGGTAGGAGATGACAATATTCGTTAACATTTTTTGAAAAATTGTTGAGGTCGATGATACTGTCACGATGGTGGAACGACTCTCATAGTTGAATTAGGATATGACAACAATGGTAGTAAAGTAGGATGGGGTGTTAAACTATTCCCAGTAGAATAAAAGTGGATGAAATTTGAGATTAAAAACAAAACAAAAAAAAACATGAATATCATTTAAAAAGGGTAGTATCAAAAAGAATTTCCATACCACGAAAGCACACAAATTTTATTTGGGGTTGGAGTACTCTTTGTGCTCACTTTTAATAATAAAGTCTCATTGTTTGTTGATTATTAAAAAAAAGAGTTAATAGTCACATAGGTCCCCGAAAAATACATGTGGAATCAATTAGGTCCCTGAAAGATTTGGGGAATCTCTTAAATCCCCCAAATATCATTTTGGAATCAGTTAGGTCCTTGAAAGATTTGTGGAATCTCTTAAACCACCCAAAGATCAATTTGGCATCACGTTAGTCCCACATGAGAGACCTAATAGAATCCTACGTGGCACTTTAATGCTTTGTTGGTCAAAACGTGACACCTTCTTAACATTTCAATATGGCATTGGGGCCAATAAAACATTTAACAATGCCACGTAGGATTCTGTCAGGTCCCTCTTGACGAAATTGGATGGGGGGACTAACGTGACGCCAAAATGATCTTTGAGGGGTTTAAGAGATTTCACAAATCTTTCAAAGACCTAACTGATTCCACGAGTATCTTTCGAGGACCAATGCGACTATTAACTCTATAAAAAAAAAGACATAATATATTATGTAAATTTAACAAGAAGCATGTCAGTACTAGCTTAGAGTTGAAAATCATAAATTAGGTCATCCATATTTCACAAAGCTTAAGTATCTTGCACATAACCATTCAAAACAGTGAAAAAATATAAATAAAAGAAGGATGTAAAACATATAAATATAATTCAACCAGAATGGATGAAACTGAGGAGATGCTTCAATGCAAGGGCTATTTCCCTCGAGCATAATCAAAAAATTAATCACACATCTAAGATATTTGATGTTGTGTGTAGACTGAATAAAGGTACGGTGACTAAAATAATCAACAAGAGAATAAATTTAAGATAGCTGAAATAATGAGTATATTACAATGAATGAGAGTACAAAATATATAATAAAATAAGATTTGAAATGAATGGATTATTATAAAAGAACCATAAAATCTCGCCTTAAGTAATAATGATTTGATTATGGACGGAGAAAACATGTAGAAGCCCATGGAAAAAAAAATCAGATGAATGCTATATGGGAATTAGTCCCCAAACTCCATATTTTATTCATCAAACTCCAATTTTTTTTTATTCCACTATTACTTCTTTAAACCCTAAATCCCATTTTTTCCTCTTTCTCTTTCCTTTCTAACACCCACTCTCCCTCTCTCATTTCACAATTTTCTTTCTCCCTTTCGCAATTTTCTGTTTCCTCTTTCTTCTTTCCATTCTCTCTTTCAAAGTCTTCTTTCCTTTCTTTTGGGTTTTTTCGTTTAGGGTTTAGGTTAGATGATTAATAGGTTGTTTGAAGTTAGATTTTCATTTTTAATAGCTTTTTTTTGTTTTTGTTATGTTTTAAGCAAACTCATTTGTCTTCTCTTCTTTGTTAGTGTTTGTTTTTTTATTCTGACGCTGTAAAATTCTGACGAACCAGTGTTGGAATTTTGAATTTCTGACACGGGGGTATCGGAATTTCAAAATTCTGACTAAAGGCTATCGGAAATTTACACGGTGTATTAATTTTTTTTTTGGTTAAAAAAATTCTGACATATATATGTCGGAAAACTCTTTAACAAACTACCTAAAAATTTCCGACATACCCGTGTCGGAATCCCAAAAAATTCCGACATTGGATTGTCGGAATTTACACAGTAATGTAAAAAAAAAATAAAAGACATGAATTTTATCTTCAACAAATATGGAACGTTCATTGGTACTCTTTCTGAACGTGAAAGAGAAAAAAACTTGTTATTTTGGACTTTTTTTTTTGAAGTGAAGGAGATTTGATGGTGGAAGATGAGAAGAAGAAAGAGAGGTTTGCGAGATGGTAAAGGGATGGGGGGTTTTTGGTGTTTGGTTTTCTTTTTTTGGTGTTTTGAATAATAAACGGCAATATGAACATTTCCCATTTAAAATGGTGGGATTTGGGGACTAATTCCCATGCTATATCAAAGCAAAAATATTGATCAACTTACAAATAGGCCTACATCATAAAAGAAGTGACATGTGTCACTTGCTTATTATTGATTGGTTAACAAGTGACATATGTCACTTTCTTATTGTGTCGGCTTGTAGGTTGATTTTATAGGTCTATTTATCATAACTCATCAAAAGTATGGAAAAATCAATAAAAAAAACTAGGCGGAACTTTACCCTCATTTTGGTTCTAGGAAGAAAATGGTAAAAGAGAAATAAGAAAGATTTTGGTAAAAAAAAGAATAAATTTATGGTTGTTTGATATAAAAAAAATGTGAGAAAAAATGAAAAAAAATGTTTGGTACGAGACAAAATAGTTAAAATAAAAAAAAAAGGTAAAAAACCAAACGTAGTAATAGTAGAGTCTAAGCAGTATCCATGGTAGTGCCCTTTTTGTGCTGCAGTAGTGTCTTTCCGGTTTTCTCTATGTTCTCTTGCTCAAGGAGGAGAGCAAAATTTGTGTGGGAGAAGATCTCATCAATTTTTTTTTTCTTCTTTCATTTGTGTGGCAGGTCTCATCAATTTGTTTTTCTTTCATTTTTTCTGCCCAACCAAGCAGAGAAAGATCCCTTTTTTTTTTTTCCTATTTTCTCTTTCCTCAAACTCTCTTTCTCCAAAATCCCCCAAACCAAACAAAACCTTAAAGAAATATTTAGATACCAATTATTTGTTGGTTTGTTTATAGATAGAATTGATGATACTCCTTCCGTCCCATTATCTTGGAAAAAAATGCTAAAAAATTTGTCTCACGTTAAAGTAAAAAAATAAATGAAAAATCTTAAAGATTGAATCGATGATTGATAAGTAAGTAAGGAAAATATATTTAAAAATTTTTTTATGATATGAAAATTTGTATAATATCAAATTGTAATTAATGAATGAATCATGTACTATATTAAACAAATACTCTCTTATTTTCATTGACTTGTTTGACTTTTACCAAGATAATGGAACGTAGATATTTTTTTCCATTTCATTTCATCTATAGTGAATATAAGATTAGTTAGTTGTTGTTGTATAACCGTTAATCTCATACAGATTACCATATGATTTGGAAAAGGACAAATAGCATTGGCAACATTCAGATCAGCCTTCAAAAAATTTCTAAGAAAGAGAGAAAAATAATTCACGATTGATTGATTGAAACGAATCCAGCTTCATCGCTTCTATCTTCACGTACAAAGTGTTCTATTTTTTCTATCTTCTTTGTTGAGTGCTAAGCTATGTTGCACCGGTTCGGGTACATACCGGGTACGGGAATACAGCATTTTCGTAAAAACTAGAGTACGGGTACGTTAATATATATAATAAATAAATATATATATAAATATTTATTTAAAAAATTATATGACAAAATATAACAAAATTGCACAAAAACTAAAGCCACATTAATGCATAGGCATAGCATAACATAAAAAAAAAAACATAGCATGTCCAACCGTGATGGTGGCTGCTGGTTGCCGACGCGGTGGCTGTTGGCTGGCGAAGTGGTTGGCTGCTGGTTCGCGACGGCGGTGGCTGCTGGTTTGTGATGGCGGTGGCTTCTGGTTCGCGACTTCTGGTTCGCGACGACGGTGCTTCTGGTTGACGACTCGCGGTGGCTTCTGGTTGGCGACGGCGGCGGCGCTAGGTTGGGAAAGAGTGGCGCTAGGTTGGAGAAGGGTGCTGGTCGAGAGAAGCTATAGAGGAGAAGGTAAGGGATCTGAAAAATTAGGGTTTTTTTGGGGAAATTTGGGGTGAAAACCGTGTTGGGCCGCACCCAATACGTAGCCCATTAGGCCCAAAACGTACCCCAGACGTACCCGTACGTACCCACTTCAATTTTTTTATTTTTTTATTATTTGGGTACGTACCCGGTACGTACGAGTACGTACCCAAGCATACCCGGCGCGTACCCGCACCCAAAAAGTATCCAGTACGGGTACGAGTCCAAAAATAGAGTACCCGCGCAACATAGGTGCTAAGGCTAGTTCATGAGTGCTTCATTAGTCATCACACACACTACTAGAAGTCTAGAACCAAAGATAACAGGGTAAAACAAAAGAGAGAGAACTTAGAGAAAAAAATGCTGCATACATAATCTAAGTTTGTTGTTTTTTTCTTAATGATTCTAAGTAAGTTAGAAAGGAGAGGAGACCATAAAAGGTATGAGTTGAAGATTCAAGCAATTCCACTCTTTACCTCAAATTCGCTATAACCAGTAAAGGAACATGAACCATAAGAAATAAAACAGTAATTTGGATTCCTTAATTAAGACTACTTTTATCTGATTCTTTCTAACTCAATTTTTTAATCATTGAATCATTTTAATTATTTTTTAAATTTGCATCTCTTAAAGTTTCCAATAACTAATACTTGTAAGTTAGAGAATAATTACTGAGTTGAAAGAGATAGATAGATATATAATCCAAATTCATAAAACATGTTGAAAAGATAAGTAGATAACATAGGTCTTGCCTTACAAAACACTGCCATTTCTTTAATACTATAGTGTGGCAGGGACAGGCAGTAGGTACCCTTAAAAAAAGAAATATCGTGTGATGGAATGTGGGAAAGATTACGTGGGGACCATTATTTTTTTCTTTAAAGTTGTTGGAGTAGTTTTTTTCTCCCTAGAGTAAATTATTTCTAACATAGAAGGCAGAAAGACTAAACTGTGAAATTGAAGCCTTTGGTTTGTCATGTAGTAAAATTGGTCTCCTTTGGGGCCGATCTAGTTTTTGTGCCACTCAAAGTGTGTAAATTGTGGGGTGTCGGCCATGTGGTATGCTAGTAAAATGTAATAACATGATTTGTCCAACGATTTGTTTCATTTCCCTCCTTAGACCGTTTGTTTTGTAAAATACTCCCTGCGATCATAGTATAAGATTTTTTTTTTTTTTTGGTTTTTCACTCTCGAAAGTGGATAAATTTACTAATGGCTTTGGAAATGTGAAAATTTGATATACTTTTTCAACACTACTCCTATAATTATTATTGAAACTCTAAAAAGTGTTGACTTTATAGGGTAAGGTGTTAGTGGGAAGAAGTAATTAAATGCTATTGAAAATTGAAAAATTGGGTCTGATAAATAGGACCAAAATAAAAACCTTAAAATGGTCTTATAAATAGGACCGGATGGAGTATTAATACTCCCCTCTGTTCCAAAATGTTATTAAATTTTTGAAAATTCAGCAAATACAAGGGAACATGCTTTTAATGCATTATCTCTCAAATCAACCAATTACCAAAGCAAGTATTTAATGCATGTTTTCTTAATTAATCAATCACAGCATATATAATGCAATTTTAATTTTTTTATTCACTATTTTAACTTCAATTTAGGACAAAAAATTTCTATGTTTTTTATTAACTTTATGGGACGGAGGAGTACTTCTTTATAACTGTCATTTCACGATGTAATACAAAAAATATATCTAATGTTTTTATTTGTTGTTTATTTATATTGTATTTTTTCTTTATAGTAATTAATATTTTTTATTTATTATATTTTCTATTAATTAAATGAGGATAAAATTGTAAAAATACTTATAAATATTGCAACAAGTTTTTAAAATGAGAGTTAAATTAAATAAAAACATAACTTTTTTTAAATGACAGTTATTTAAAAGCGAAAATAATAGTTATTAAATATATTTTTTATTTATAAATAGTGAAATTTATTCATAAAGTTCTAGCTTAAACATAGTACCACTAAATGCCGCACACAATCATGTGGGATAAATATTATTAAAAATAAAAAAAGTCTTTCATTTTCGAAAAACTTGAAATCTCAAATGAGATTTACTATCAGTATATTTTAAAAGTGTAAAATCAATTTTGAAAGACTAAAAACATTAATTTTAATAAAGTAAATACAATTTTAAACCAACGAGCTGTTGGTGCAGTGGTGCCAGGGGCTGCACTTGGTAGAGCGAACCACGGTTCGATCCCCCAACAACGTTGGGAGAGGAATAAAACCTTAATCCCGGGACCCCCCTCGAACTGAATTAGTCGACCCAGTGGGCCGGATACCAGGGTGCAAACAAAAAAAAATACAATCTTAAATTTTGTATCCATCATTTTTAGGGTAACATATAACAAACTTCTTGAATTGATCACAAAGAATCTCAAATTGGAGCAAATTAGATTTGTTTGGTAAAACTAACTTATAGTTGTGAGTTTATAACTGATAGTTGCTAATAACCGATTAAGATTATAATAATACAACTAATGCTATGTTATAGAATCATTTCCTATACCATTAATCTAATGACATTTTAGTGATTCAATGTGTTACATTACATAATAAATATATGAAGTGTTTTCAATCTTTTCGATTTCTATTATAGTTCCTTTTAATTCTTTTGCTTAAATTATAGAAAAATATTTCACTTCATGAGGCCGATTTAACATTTTAGGTAAAGTTTGGACAAACGAAAGACCAGAACATCACAACAGCAGAGGCTAAAAGAAAAAACTATTATAAATTGTCTTTTTGCTATATTGTAAACCCTGATGTTCTTTCTTGCTAATTATAAACTTAAACTTTGTACGTTTGAGGAAACATATTCAAACTACATTTTAAAATTATATTTTTCTGTTAAATAAAAGTCGGGTTATTACAATATAGTATCTAGCTGATAGCTGTGAACCTAGTTAGCTGAAAGTTGTTGGATTGTAGTTGAACGCTTATAGCTGTATAACTAGTTTATTGTAATAGAACTATTTAGTAAAATTAGCTGTGTAACTAGCTGAAATTTGTTAAATGACATAAAAGATATAATTTAGCCATGATATATAATTATAATTAGAAAAAAAATTAAAGGGCAAAATTGAGATATAATCTATTTGAAGCTATTTTGTTTTTTAAAAAGCTACTTCAAGTAGTTTTCTGAAAGTTAGCTTTCAAAAGTTGCAAGTTTCCTTTTTGAAAGCCATAAACTTCTTTTATTTTTTTTTACCAAACAACTCTAGTAGATTATTGACCGAGTCAATAAGCTTAAAGTTACTAGATAAGTTATGAGTTTGTCTTACCAAACATAGCCTTAATCCTTTTGGACTAAATTATCTCAAAAATTAGTCCTAAGAATACCTAATTTGATCCTAATAACCATTAATTTGACCCCAACTTGTTATTATCAAGAATCATTATAAATTTGTCAATTTTCAAGAGATAAATTAGTAGATTGCCAAAAAATCTAAAAGAATCAAAATAGATGTTTGTTACTCCCTAGTGAAATATCCCACCCCATCACTTTCACAAACAAAAGTCTATGTTTTTCTGTTCAATAAATGATCATCATGTCCTCATGCCCATGCCCTATGCAGCATCCTTCACCACTCACATGGGACAGGTGCCTGTTTCCTCTGCTCCGGGGCTAACTGATGTCCTGACGAATAAGGACTTCTTTTTTTTTTTTGATTAACTAAGGACTTCTACCCTCCCTCAAAAGGGTGTTGCCCTTGCATTTGCATGGATAACCCTACTAAAGTATAATGTGTCGCCTCTATTGTGGTCCCCTGATCCTCGTGTCAATGAGCCATGTGACCCTTTTCAGGTCACTCTGGATGGATTGAAAATTACCTTACTTCTTTGATTTGTATCTCTAATTTTTGTGAGAGAAAATAAAACTTTTTCTAAGTTACCATGTTATTATTGTATAGTTCTTTTTCTTTTTTTTTATAGAATTGTATAGTTCTTTTTCAACTCCATATATTTCGAATTTTACTCTCATAAATAATTTATATTCGAAATATTATACTCCTTCCGGCTTTAATTATAAGCAACAAAAAACATATATATACTTCTCTTGGTTTAAAATATAAGCAAAATTAACTAACTTTATTAAATTTTGTTCATTCTCAATGCCACTTTCCTAAAACATCTTTAGAAAATTGTAATCTTAATTAATTTTTGTTTCATTTCCGACACTACTTTCCTAAAATACCTCTATTTTTTTTTATAAATTTGAGAAAATTAAATATAATCAAATGTAAAAGTGGTTGAAATTGCTTATAATTCGAGCCCGATGGAGTAGATATTAACTAATTCAATGAAACACAGATTAAAGTAAGGATAAGATTTAATTCCAAGCCTTTATTCACTAATCGGTCAATTGAGATGACTGAAATCTTCTACTCCAAATATGTTGACTTCATACTATCGTTTCCAAAAACAATTTAAAAGGGATAAGGTCATATGTTGCAAAATATTCTCACGAGGAATCAAATAACTCATCACTATGAATTGGCATAATTAAAAAGATACGCAGATTTTTTTTTCAAAAATATTTGTTTTTTTTCTTCAATTAGATGGCAATGTTTGAATATAAAAAATATTGAAGAAGAAGCTAACGTATTAATCATTGTTCGCAAGTCTAATCATGTAATCAACAATGAATTTTTATAAAACCCGTGACGCTAGTTATTAAGGAATACCGAATTGCAATAGAGAAAGAACAATGCTTCGTAGGTCTTCATCTGGAAGCATCTATTAATTCTGTCCTAATCATATCTTCAGTGTAATCTATATTCAGCCTTTTAATATTCCAGTTTTCAATCATGGTTCTCCTTTACTATTATTATTAGTGACGAAAAAATAATTCAAATAATCCACTCTATACATCATTTTTTTTTTTGGATAAGACCACTCTATATATCATTGAATCTGGTTCTGGCTACTCATCTATTCCATTTGTGTATTACAAAGTTCTTGACCGCAATGCATGACATTTTTTTGGGCGTAAGAGCAAGGGGCTTAATTTTAACTATCTTCACCAAAAAGCATGAAAGGGGCTTAAGCCCAAAAAGAGAAAATAAAAAGTGCTCAATAATAGTAGTGACAAATTAAAGTCCTAAAACAATAAAACTGCACTATAAAGCAAGCTATATAAGCCTATGAAGTCTACTATGAAGCCTGAAGAAGGAAAATCACGATCCCGTGGCAAGCTCAGATTTGCTAAGAAATCCGATCTATGCATTAATCGGATTTTAATATTTCAATTAGAGTGATGTTATATTTATATTCAAAATTGACATCAGGATGTACTGTTTTTCTTATATGCAGAAACAAATAGATATACATCCATATGTTAATTCTGGAGGTACACATAACATTAGTGTTACAATTACAGTAATACTTTTGCTGAAATGCTAATAAATTAGATTTCATTAGCAAAGCCTCTAACTTACACAAATGTTAGGTTTTTCCTTGTTCGTTTAAAACTACCTTTGCTTTCGATAAATTTGATATAAGATTTAACTATATATTCTAAAATGAGAAATGAATTTTATTGATAAAACGAAGAATTATTAAAGTTGACGTCAAAATCAATGCCTAAAGATTTAAGAATATTATAATTTCTTATGTATGTGATGAACATATTTGATCATAATATTAATCGTTAATTTCCAATCAATAATTGCTTTTATATTTTATTCTCTAAAGTAAAGTATGTCCTCGTTAAAACCAGGGTATAGCAGAATAAAGAAAATTTTGTTGGAGCATATGACGCGTGTAATCAAGGCATTGATTTGTGATGACTTCAACTTCTTTATGGAAGGAGTTAACTATAAATAAAAACAACCTTAGCACTACCTATTTTTTTTTTTTACAATGATATGTTTTATTTTTTACAAGTGGGTGTAGCCTCATGGTCATGTACCAAGTCTTAAAGCTTGAGAGTTGGAAGTCCCGGGCTCGATCCCAGGAGCCACCATGTGGTGAATTTAAATCCCCTTCTCATATACCCATAAAAAAAAATCAAAAATACTTTGCCTATAAAAAATAAAATACTAATATGTTTTTCTTTTCTCCATTCATATGATTGGAGTTGAAATTCTATAAACATGTTTAAGAAATTAAGTTAGCATGTTAGATCTTGTTGGTTTATATATATACTTCTTTTAAACAATTTCTTGGTGTATTTTTTTCGATCCTTAATATAAATTTTTCATGTTCGTAATTTTTTTATATTATTCATGACCACTCATTTCAATTAGTTATCTACATTAATTAATTTTATTCAAAAAATTATCCTATTCACTCATAGAGAAATGGAAAAACACTCTCAAACTAAACCCCTTCATGATATTAATTATATTGGGCACACTCGATCTTGACCTGTTATGAGCCCTGATGTAAAATCTGGATAAGACCCTTAGTTTGTGTAAAGCTTATAATTAACTAGATGAAACTTTAGTACACAAAAGTTAGAAAAAAAAACAATTTTTATATATATATATTTAAAAAATTGAAATTTTTTTATAACATTTTCTCCAAAAAAAGAATTTTAATGCTTAGCTTGCAAGTCTATACTAATATAGTCAACCAACAAGATCTCTTATAAGCCTTCATAAGATAATCATTAAAATAATGCTTAAAATTTAAGAAAGGATGAGGGGCCACTATTTATTAAAATAAATAAATAAATAAATTTGAAAATTTTTACACCAAAATGAGAATCATGAAAATTGTGAAGGCAACATGAAAATAAAAAGTCTCTTTACAAAAAAAATTAATTATGTGAAAATTTTATACTAAAACACGCAAATTGTGAGGTTAGAGAAACATTTTATCTTATTCAATTGTTAAGCAAAAGAAATGAATACATAGGAGCACAAAGGATGCTCACCCATATACAGAAAATGGACTACATCAAGTTACAACACATCTCACACCGCCAAAAAACAACTCCATGGATTGTTACACTATTGCGTAAAATCATAGAGAAATTGTGAGTTCATGGCACAAAACCAACGTTAAGCTCTAATCTGAATTAAGTCCATAACCTGTATAATGTCTAGCTTCGCATCGGAGAAAATTACGTTATTCAATTATTGTTGCCCATTGAAAATTTGAAATAAAAAAATGTTAATATTTTTTTCTTAATTTTTTTAGAGCTCCCTTTGACAATGGGCCATTGGATCTATCTCTAAAGTCTATCCTGACATAGGTTATAATGGTTTATAAACGAATCATTAAAATGATATTATGAAATGAAATAAAATATATCATCATAAAATTTACATGATAACATCCTATTATAAAATATAAGGAAAAATATATTTATTAAAATATATCATTTTCCAGGAGTAGTTGAGTTTATATAAGGCATGTAAAATACAAGGAAAAATATATTTATTATTATATGGAACTTATATGGGCCTTAAATTCATTTTGGACTCAAAAGTTCGAAGCATTCCTGAGATTCTTATTATTATTTTTTTTAACTGACCGAGATTCTTATTTAGCCAGCAATTGTTTAGTTCAAATGAAACATGTTTTGGGTCAGGGTTAATTAATTATGGGGTTGTAAGGATGGGTTAACCGACCCTACAACAAGCTATAGAGCAGGTGCAATTAAAAAGAAAAAATGCATAAAGTAGTAGTAGTATTTCTTTAACATGTTGAGATATTATGGTGTAAAGAAAAGATAACCTTAAATATTGTAATTATGGCATTAATTAAGAAAGTATATCTGAATCCTTTGTGGCTTTACTGATTAAGCCCACCATCCACATGATGTTGAAAAAAATAATTGGTGTCCTGATGATGATTATGGCAATGACAACGTGTGACCTTCCATGTTCCAATAGGGTCATATTCTCTGTAATATGGGGAAGTCAAGATTCATTATAATTCCATCCTTGCAACATGTCTTATCAGACCCACAGCAAAAAGCAAAGATAGCAAAGATATGCAGATATACTCATATATATTTTAATATAATAGATAGGAAGAAATGACCTTGGATTCTTCTTCACTACTTTGCCTAATTATATTTAAAGTCTTCTCTTCTAAAATTTGGTCTAGCTAGTAAGGAAAAGGTTTTTTGCTTGAAGAGTTGAAAACTTTTTAGAGTAGTCAAAATATATTCAAAGCTTGGCTTAGTGGATTTACAAAACTTGATGGCTTTTAGACGAGTTTGTAATTAAGGGATTGAATAAATCACCAAAAGACTATATATAATAAGTTATCTTATAGAACTAATGTTGTCTGGTAATCTTCTATCATACATAAAGCAAAGTCAATCTGGTGATGCTCCCATAAAAGGACATTTAGAATATATTATTAGAGTATCCTGTCCCAGCCAAAGATTTTATTGGGTTCACTACTTCACTGGTTTAATTTAATTTGTAAAATATTCAATTCTAAAAGAATACTATTGTACCTTTTTTTATTGGTTGCATAACAATTAGTCATAAAACTCTTAATATTTACCATCTTTATACAGAAAATTTTACGGATGGTTTCTTTATTTTTCGGCAATTCAAAAGGATTTGTTAGCAAAAAAGGTACTCTATCAAACAATAATTCAATCTACGCACTGGTTAATATATTCTATGGGGGCACTGTAGCCAATCTGAAATGGAAAATGAATTAACATAGGAGTATTTTGCTTTCAGTATGTTCCATGAGGTAATGTTAATTAGCTCCAACTTCTTTTAATTTCCAAATTTGCTCATGCTCTTCAAAAATTAAGTTGTTTCTGGTTTTTCATATTGTCTAGAGAATTGCGAACCAAATTATGATGACGTTTGATGTGGTGCCATGGGTATGAGCCATTGATCTCAACAAAATACAAAATGGAGGGTTCAGATTATTTACATGCAAACTTTTATACGGGTAAAAATACATTTATGTATTTATGAATAAACAAAAATGTTTAAATACGAAATGATAGAATGGGCTAATATATTCAATGGGTTGATGCCAAATTTGGGTTGGGCCAGGATGAAAAACTTGAGTAATAGATTATGAACCCCCAATTATATCCCCAACCCCCAATTTTAGGGGTGAAAGTACCATAATGTCCTAATTAAAAAATAACTAGAATACAAACCCCATTTTTTAACCCCAAACCCCATACCCCTTTTTTGCAGTTTCCGAACTCTGGCTGTCGGAAATTTTTCCAACACACAGGTCTCAGAATTTTATTCATTTTTCCAACACACAGGTCTCGAAAATTTATTCATTTTTCCAACACATAGGTCTCAGAAAATTTGGCAAATTATCCATATGAGTCAGATCTCTTGAATCTTCTCCCATAACTTCATTCTTTTTGATCCACACTAAGCATATATAACATCATTCTCTTTGCTCATATATAACATGCATTGCCAAGAGAGAAATACAAAAACACTTGTTCATAATCATTAAAGCCACAAATAATCCATTTCATAATCTATTACACAACCTTTGTTCGAAAAACACTATCCGAAACACAAACACAATAATAACCCATAAACACAAATTTCCTTAATCCAAAACACACCCTAAACCAACACATAGACCACAATCTAAGCGTGTTACATAATGCCATAATGCCAAAGTTTCTTCGTATGCTCTTCTTCATCATTATCAATATGTGCCGGTGCATGAGAAGATCCCACTTCGCTTTGACAGATAGTACGTCTCAAAGCATTCTCACGCCTACGCGACACGGTTTGTTGGCGGCGTCCGTCACCTTCAACTTCCTTGTTGACCATACTCTTGGTTCTCACCATTCTGCATGCATAAAAAAGTAACAATGAGTAATGGGTTATAAACAGTTATACTTATACCAAATTAAAAAACATAGAGAAAAAAAGTATAAGGATTTGAGAGGTGCAACTAACTAGGTGCAGCAGAAACAAAAACTTAAAAACTGCATTTGAAAGGTTGCCAAAAAATGAAAACAGAAGGGATTAAACAAACATACCGTTGGCTACAAAACAAGCAAATTTAGTGATATCATGTAGCATCACAGATATATGCAGCAGTGTAACACTACAAGCAAATTTCTCTCAGGAACCTAATTGAGAGAATAGTAATATTGATGAGCAACATTGAATAAAAGTAACAACAACCATGAGCATAGTGTAACATCAGTTAGATGGAATGCAATACAGAGCCTCGATCTTGGAAGGTAAAGAATGTGCTACTTGCCTTACATAAACTATTCAAAGAAGGTCTTCTGTAAGTAGACCCTTGGAAGATATATGAAGTATCAACCACTCTAACATAATCTTAGCTTCATCGCTGCAAATGACAACAATAACTAAATAATATATAAACAGGAAAAAAAATACAGAACCAAGGAAAAAAATTCAACAAAAGTAATCCCACTCATATACTGAAACTAACAGCAGATTCAGTCAACCAAACAAACTAAAAAGCATTTGTTTAATAAATGAACAATAGTTTAGAAATCAAGGGTAACAACCACCTAATTTAGGTTAAGAATCAAACAATATATTACTCATTAACATTCAACCAAATTTGTTTAAGAAATCAAGCCAGAAAACCAGCAATTTAATGTTTCCGACACCCATCTCTCGGAATTTTCAGTTTTCCCGAGACCCCCGAGTCGGAAAACTGAAATTCCGAGACTAGTATGTCCGAATCGCAGAGCAAATTCGCAGCACAAAACTCAACAAGACAATAGCACCATAAACACATAATAATACGAATAATAACACCCAATACCCATTTCTAACAAATAATTTTTTTTGAACAGTCTAACAAATAATAATACGAATGCAACTAATAAAAACAAAAACCTAACCTAAAATCACAAAATCACAAACCTTAAAATATGAATACAACTAAACCCTAAAATCATAAAACAGAGACAAATAATGAAAACGTTATAATCAAGAACCAGAAAACATACCTTTAAGAGGATGAAATGAGAAGTCACGAACCCACAACACGAAAAAAAAAAGCGTGAGAGGAAGAAGAAGACAACCGTGAAAGGGAGAAGAATATGAGTAAGGAGGAACTTTGAAACCGTGAGAGGAAGAAGACAATGAGTAAGGAGAGAGCTTCAATGTGTATATTGTGAATATATTGTGAAGAAGGAAGGGAGCTTCAATGTTGTGAAGAAGTTGGGGGAGAAGAAGGAAACTGCGTCAGAGAAGAAGAGGGTGAAATGTGGAGTTTAGTATTACTTAAGGGTATTATAATAATTTCATGCTTGAATTTGGGCTTTGGGAATATTAACGGGGTTCATAATCTATTACTCGAAAAACTTTGACAATAGATTTTAATATGTTTGGGTTAACGGTTTTTTCTACCCATACGAAGAAAATTAAAAAACTTTTTTTTCACAAACACTCCTATTTATTTAACACTTTTTAGATTCTCAATAATATTGATAGAGGTAATTTTGAAAATATACATCAAAAGTTCATATTTTCAATACAATTAACTAAATTAATCAACTTTCTTAATGGACGTGAAATCTTCCAAAGAGGTCTTATAATTAAGGACGGAGGGAGTAATTAATTTATTAAAAATAAAAGCAATCATTATATATTTTTTTAAATATTATACTCTCTCCTATCATTCTTACAAGTCTGTTTGACCAATTTTCATACCATTTAAGAAAGTTAGTCAATACTATTAATAGTATTGAAAATGTAAATATTTGATATACTTTTCAAAAGTACCCCTATTGGAAATCCAAAAGTGTTGAATAAATAAGAATGTGTGTGAAAAAGAAATAATTAATGTCATTGAAAATTAAAAAAGGGTCTTATATTAAGGAAAAATAAAAAGTTTTTAAAAGTGGCTTATATTATGGAAAAAAAGTCTTCTATAGCCTCATTTCTAATTTTCAATGGTGTTAATTACTTTTTTTTTCGATAAACATCTTTGTTTACTTAAAACTTTTTATAATCCCATTTATAATTATAGGAGCACTTTTGAAAAAATATACCAATTTTTTTTTTAATCAACAAAAATTTTATTAAAACACTGGAAGTATGAGTTCATGAGTTTATTACGTGGTAATGTACCAACTGGTTGATTCTATTAATTGGCATTTGTAAAGAAGTGCTTATTTAAAATCAGTGAAAATCAAAATGATGTGGTAAACTGGTAACCCCGACCAATCACATTGTGCCAACACATTAAATTATTATTTTTTTTGCATTTAATAAAATTTAAAATCAAAATGAACTCTTCTTCTTCGTTGCTCCTCTGTAAATCCCTTTACCAGTTTGCTCTAAATAACCACTCAACATTGGACATAGTAATCAAGTCCAGCCGCCGCTACATTAACCGCAACATGTTGTCACAAAATCTCCTTGTCTTGCAGTAGCGTTAGTTGTAATCGTTCTTTTAAAACCCAGGACAAACCTTTTTTCTTTTGGTGTTGTTGTCGCCTTCAAAATTATTTATGCTTAATGGGTGGCACCGTGGGTATATTATTTTGGTTTTAATGCTTGTTTCAACTTTAGATACAAATAAGCATTGTTCAGGTACTGTAATAGTGCCTCAAGGTCAAAAAGAGGAGGATGAGAAATTATTAAAAAAAAAATGAATCCTTAAACCTAAGATTCAGAACGATTGATGGCGGCGAAAAATGTCGTCGTATTTAAGCAGTTGTAGTAGGTGGACTCATTGATCGTTTCAGTGGCCAGATGCGATTTCACTGCGGTGGCTCAGTTACTTTTTTATTATTAACATATACTATGAAATTGATCATCGTTAAATAAAGAGAGAGGGAAACGATGACGATGGGCGTGAAGAGATGATTGACGAGACGATGAGAAAGAGGGAGGAGGAAGGTGAAGAAACCCATAGGCCATAGTTATTATCTAAAGAGACACTTTTTCTATTTTGTCCCTCAACCGGAAACTATTATTCCTCGGCTGAGGCTCCGTGCATGAAAATAACAAATATGCATTGATGCATGTGACGGGTTCAGCCGTTGGATTCATGTGACGTGGCTTGAAGTGCCAAGATGAAACACAGGTACTTGCTGTTTTGGTTGCCCCATTACTTTTTGCACAACGGATCTTCTGTCCCAAAGTTCCTGTCTCATTTCCTATCCCAGCCAATATGCTTGTGCCAACTCACTAAAATTTGACAAATCATTCTTTTAATTTTCAGTAAATGGTTTATTTGATCCCAAAGATACACCGGGTATTAGCTTAGTTCCCGAAAGATTTTGGGAATAAATTAAGTCCCCCAAAGATTAGAATGACATCACGTTAGTCCCACCGTCCTGTGGTGGACTCGGCCTGGCCGAGGTCCTTAAACCGCCTCGCCGAAGTCCTGAGGACCCGTCAGGAAGCCTTCTGAGCGCTCGGCCGAGCTCAATGCTCAACGGCCGAACAAATGCCAGAAACAGGCCGACCTCGTGTTCCCACTCAGTCCCGACATCCAGGTCCGACACCTCCCCGAGTCCGACATCTAGGACATGATGACGTCCCCCTACCTTATCCACAAGGACAGCTCATTACCTTATCCACAAGGACAGCTCACTACCTTATCCACAAGGACAGCTCATCCAACCTTATCCGCTCCTAGCTCAATACAGGCTGGCCTTACTTGGGCCTAAAGCAAGCCCATTAGGGCAACCAGCTCCCCCCTATAAGTAGCTCAGTACTACATGGGGCTCAGGTACGTCCTCTAACCCTAATTGCCATCCTCACACACCAGTGATTAGGGTTGCTTCTTGGCTCTTTCCCTTAGCCATCTGAGGACTTCCCCCAAACATCATAGATCAACCCTAGACAGAGGTCCCTTTGAAGGTCATCTCCTACACCCTTGGAGGCCCTCACCGTCTAGGACATCACACGCCCATAAATCCGTTAGTCCCTCTTTTAAGTGTTACGTGTCACATTCTCATTGGTTATTTTCGTCAACATATTTAGACACGAACCACAAGATTATTCCTTCTTAAAATCTTAACCGTTGCACATATCTAACGGTTAAAATTTAAAATTTATAAATAAAATAATAAAACTATATTTAATAGTATTAAAAATAATAAAAAAATTCCGAAAAATAATATAATCAGGATTTTTTTAATCTGTAAATATTTTTAAAAAATTCTGTATTTTTATTTAATATTTTAAAAAATTATAAAAATATTCAGAGAAATTTTAAATAATCAGTAAAATATTTTTAAAATTTATGAAAATTTTATTTTTCGTTTTTTATATTCTAAAAATTAATAGAAAATTGGTAAAAATAATAAAAAATTCATAAAATTATTAAAAAAAGCTGTAAAATATTATAAAAAATTCGGAAAATAATTAAAAAATAAGAAAAGTTTTTTAAAACCAGTAAACTATTTTAAAAAATTTTAAATTTAATTTTTATTTTTAAGTATTTTTCCGATATTTTTTAATTTTATAAAAATTCTGAATTTTTTTGAAAATTTTTTCTTAAAATTCTTAATTTTGTTAATTAAACAATTTTTTATTGTTTTTTAAAAGGAAAATAAAAAAAATTCAGAATTATGTAAACTAGACAAAACATGCAAAAGATTTTGTAAATGACCTCTCAAATAGTATAATGTTCTAACCCATATAACCCTCGCTACAAAAGCAAATTTAGTTTATAAAATTCAGAAAATAAAAAAAAGCGGAAAAATTTGTAAAAAGAAAAATAAAATTTTCAGATTTTTTTAAAAATATTTTGCATGTTTTTTAAAATTTTTCTGACTTTTTTATTTTCTGAATTTTTTATCATTTTATAAATATTTAAAAAAATAAAAACAATTTTCATAATTTTTTAAAATATTTTACAGATTTTATAAAAATTTTATGAATTTTTTATTATTTTTTATTATTCCATCATTTGCAAGTGCAGTATAAATATTATCACACCACGAATAAGGTGTTTGTCAAACTCTATATGTGAAGGTACAAGAAAAAAATAGATGATTTGTTGTCTCCGATTCGCAGAACACACATTTTGTTTCAGCTCCAGGAGGGATAATGCTTCTGTTTCTCAAATTCATTCTTGAAGGTATGGCATCTTTCATAATTCTCCATGCTAATCCAATCATCTTTGCAAGTGCTTTTCTCTTCCATAATTTGTCGTAGAAGTATTAATTATGACTCACGTCTTGTTGTTGTAAGTTGTTGTTATACGCGTTTTTGACAGTATAGTTTCCGCTTGAATTTGCTGTCCACTTCAAGTAATCTTGAGAGTCTTGTTTTATAGTTATGTTGTCCAATAACCTATACAGATTTTCAGCAACGTCTTCTTCCCATTGGAAGCAGTGTTTTAAATTGCGATCGTGATCGCGATAACGGTCGCTTTGCATTTATTGCGATTACGGTCATTGCACCCGCTGCGATGCGGATTGCGGTCGTTGCGGTGTGAAATTAAAATATATTCGCACAATAATAAGCAAAAAATATATATATAATTAATGCTATATTAATAATATTTGTTTATTAATAAAAAACCAAAATTTTGCTATAAAAAAAGGTAAGAAAGTCATAAATATATAAATTCAAAATAACATAGATAAGATATTATAATATTTCACTTCGCTCACAAAAGTGAATAACACTTACAATAATATAATTTTTTCTTTCAATTCTTATTGTCATCCAATATTTTAGAAGCAAAGTTATGATCCAAACTTAGGAGATATGATATTCCTACAAAAGAAAGCAAGATGAAAGGTCATAATTAGTATTTTTAAATTATAAGAGTATAAAATATTTTCAATTGAAATAATGAAAAAAAAATTTGTCACTTCAAAAATATTAAAAAAGAGCAAAGTATAAAATTAAATATAAAAAAACTCACATTTTAATTTTTACCACATGGTAGAATGGCGAGGAAAATCATAACCTCCACTATCCTCCTGATTATGACCTTGTGTAGCACCTTGCCCAAAGACATAATAAAAAAATCCACCACTTGATTGTTGATCTTGATAATCTGTTGTTGATGGGAGGTGAGGTGGAGCTTGTCCAGTTGCATATTGATTTTGGGTAAAATAAACATGTGGATAATATGCTGGATGTACTGGATTATACTCTTGACTACTTTGAGATGTTTCATCAAGGCTAAAGTCACTAAAACTTTGTGCAAGATTAGAAGAGGAAGAATCTTCTAATGTAACATTTTGTTTCTTTTTTCCTCTTCTAGATTGTGATGACTCGCCTCTTTTACTTCCACCAATTGAACCAGAAGGAACCATATCTGGCATAGCTGTGAAATCAACAATCAAGTTTCCATCACGTCTGTGGTATGACATCTCCATCTCCTGATATAGATCATTTTGACTTTGCTCGTTTTCATATTCACTTTGTTCAGCTTCTACATTACCACCATCATTGCCACCGCCATCACTTGGTGGGCTTAAACCACCACTATTTTCACCGGAACTAACATCATCACCCATATCCATATTTTCATTTTCATCATCAGTATCAATTATAGGCAACCACTCTGCATTTTGGGCTCCATCCAATGTAGGATTCTCCCTTTCTTCTATCCATTCAGACAATATATCTTCTTCTTAAAATATGTAGTCAAGATTAATAGGATTGAAACTTGATTCAATTTCTTCTTGACTTCTTCTCATTTCATGTCGCATTTTCAACTTCATATTATAATGCGTATAAACGAGTCTGTTCAACCTGTTGAAAGTGAGCCAATTCCTTTTTTTTTGTATGGATATAGCTGAATGTGCTCCAGTTCTTTTCCCAATTTGTGGCTGAAGTTGTTTGGCTAAGAACTTTAATTGCTATACATTTTAGTTGAGGAGCGCTTGAGCCAAATATCATCCACCATTCAGCTTTTCAAATGAACAAACAAAATGAACAAGTTATTATATGAATAAAAGGGAAATTTATTAAATACAATTGTGTAAAAAAAATGTGAAACAGTATTTTACCTGGGTTCATTCTAGACCAACCTATTTGAGTTTGAGGTGTACCAAAGCTCTCTATCTTATTTCTATAAAGCATCAACTACACAACATAATATAAAATGTCAACATGTAAACTATGCTGTTAAATTATAATTTAAACATTTAAAATATAAATTTTCAATATCAACCTGATTCAACGCTAAAATTTGGTTTTCCATATTTCTTTCGAGTCTCATAATGACTTGACTAGTTCCTTCAAATGTTTCTCTATATACCTCAGCTCCATGTTCTACTCCGTATTGAAATTGCGGGTTAAGAAAATAACCTATCATGATTAAAATAAGAATATAATCATAAGATGAATATGTACTTTAAATCATTTTGCAAAAAAAATACAATGAACGTACCTGCAGAGTGAAGATCAGAATGCATGAATTTTCAACGTGCATCAATCATACTAGTTTAAGAAGAATGATAACGACAATTTTTTTGAATTGATTGTTTAGCTCGGTCAATCGCTTCATGAAGAAAACCCATTGTCAGCTTTGAGTCACCATCTACCAACCTCAAAACTTTGAATATGGGCTCAAATACTTTTAATATGTCAGTAAATCGATTCCAGAAATCATGATCCAAAACAATCTTCTGTTTATAAAATTTTGATCTTCTAAATTCTTCAGAGTTGAACATTTGTTTCAAGCCTTGCTTTTGATTCACAATTGCCTGAAGTTGCAAGAACTGTGTAGCGAACCGAGTGATGGCAGGATGGACAATTTCTCTACCATTAGTATACTTTTTCATGAGGTTTATGGTCCATATGTGGTTATAAATGAAGGATGTCACAGTCTTTGCTTCATCTAGTGATTTTCTCACATTTTTCTTCTTTCCTATATCCTCCAAGCAAAGATCTAAGAAGTGAGCTGAACATGTAGACCAGTACAAATGTGGCCTCTTTTCCATCAACCTTTGTCCAACAGCTTTTAGTGTTGCTTCATTATCTGTAACAACTTGGACGACATAATCTTCTCCTACTTCGTCAACAATTTTATTCAATAACTGAAAGTAATAATCTGCATTTCTGCTATCAACTTCAGATGCATCAATAGAATTTGTGAAAATTGCCCCCTTGCTGGAATACACAAGAAAATTCATAATGTGCTTGTGGTTTATACCATCTGTCCAACCATCGCACATTATTGTTACTCCGGTTTCCTTCCATGTATCTTTCAACGTTTTTATCCATTCACAAATGTTATTATACTCATTCTTTAGACACACAGTTGAAACCTCACAAGGAGTTGGGAACTTAACTCCTTTGCCAACCTCAACAGCTGCAACAATCAAATTGTGAAACCAGGGAGACCTTGACAAATTCATAGGCAATCTTTCATAAATTAGAAACTTGCCAACTGCTTCTCTAAGCTTCAATCTAGTTGTTTTCATAAAGCCACCTTTTATTTTTGGTTGCTTTGCGCTTCTACTCCTCTCTAGATCAACATTTGTAGACCTCAAATTAAATTCAATATCTCGTGACCTAGGAGCTTCACTGAAACTTGCACGAAAGCTTCCACCTTGATCATATATATTTGCAAATCCTCCTGTTTGATTCCTGAATTGTTGCCTTTGTTCCCATTCATAATGTGATCTACGTATTTCTTGTGCAGCTTGCCTCACTTGTTCATCAATATGAGCATTAAGATCTTCTTCATCATCAACACTGTCTCCTCGTAATCGTGCTTCAAACTCTTCTTTTCGTTTTTTAGAGTCACGCTTTTTTCTTGCGCATCTTGGAGGAGTTTCATCATGCTTTCTCTGACCAAAGTGCTGACTCTAGGACAAGTTGTCACTTGTCCTTGAAAATGTGCTATGTGTTGCTTCAATCTAGTAATACCTTATGGCATAGTAAGCACCTAATGTTGTTTCTATTTTCAGGCATAGGAGTTCCAAAATGCCATCCAACATCATTACTCAGAGCACCATCTAACCCTTTGGTTGGAAATACTTATCTTGGAGGCATTATGAAAATTTTACAATACCTGTATTGTATACATAAATTGATTATCATGATTGTCAAGCAATAGCTTTGTAAAATATTTGTATATTAAAAGATTAAAAAATAAATTATCATTAAACATTATAACTTGTAAAAGCTATTATATAAAAAAATTTAAAAAAAAAAGAAAGAAAAGCTGGATTTGGGCCGAAGTCCACACGTTAATTCAATAAGAAAAAAAAAAGCCATATTAGACTATTAGTCCACACGTTAATTCAATAAGAAAAGAAAGCCATATTGGTAGCTGTAGTGTTAGTGTATTACTAGATTTGCCAAAAGCATGTTGAAGAAAATAAAAATGTTGTTCCCTTCTTCTTCTTCGAAGCACTCTGCAGTCTGCACTCAAACTCAGTCTCACAAGTCACAATTTTTATTTTCACTTTCTTTCTCAATTTTTTTTCTTGTATGACCCCATCTCATATATTAACCACACAACCCACATGCTCTACTCTCCCTCTCATATATTAACAACAAAAGACAAAGGGGTTTGCAGTTTACCTTTTGAAATTGTCGATTGAAGCTGCGGTAGATGGCGGTGACCAGATCTAGATGGGGAGGCGCACAACTCAAATTGATAGATGAAGAAAAGGAGATAAGCACAACAGAGCAGGGCAAGGAATTAGGAAAGAGGCAGAGACCAAGAGCAAAGAGGCAACAACAATGAGTGAGTGAATGAATTATTGAGAGAATATTATGTTTTTGTTTCTTTCCTCTTCTCCTTTCACTAATTTAGAATCTTTTCTGAAAAAAGCAAACCCAATTTTTTTTATTTTTCTGTGATTTGATGTGAAAAACGGGGGATGGAATGGGAAAACGGTTGTTGCATCCGTTCCGTTGCAGTGTTGCGGTCGCCGTTACGACCGCAACGTTGCCATTTTTTCTGTGAATTAGAATCACACCGCAATTGCGGTGTGATGCGGTAACAGTGCCTTCCGGAATCGTTACGTAATGACCGCATTCTGTTTTGCGGACCATTATTTGAATCAGTGATTGGAAGATTCTTCTCCTACACCTAATGTTCCACACCCGATCCCCCTCCCCCCAATCCCTTAGTTCTCTTCACATACTCCTCGTTGAACCAATTTTGTCCTCTCCCTCCTAACTCCATTGTTATGTGTCCAATGTCCCTCCACCATGTTGAACCCCCCTTAAAGACTTCCCTACCACTTTTAGACTCGCTCAATGTTACACCCATCCCATATTTACAGATTAAAGTTTTACACCACAAAAATTCTTTCTCATTTAACAATCTCCATCTCCATTTACCAAGTAAAGCAACATTATAAAGTTCAATGACACTTTCCTCCTTTCCTCCAAACATCACTATCGCGGCTGGGGTCCCGGGTCGCCCTCGGGGCTTCGTCTACGAGTGGGGATCGACTGATCCAATTTGGAGTCGCCACCGCATTTTGTTACGAAAACGCGGAAAAAAATTATTAATTAAAACGGATAAAGTTTGGTCTCGAACTAGATAGATTCCGAGTTCGGGAGTTGGTTACGAGCCGGGGAAGGTATTAGCACCCCGTTCGCCTATTCGAAAATGGTACATTTGATTGATTTTAATTAAAAGACCTAAATAATTGGTTTGCCAAAAAAAGATATTTGTTTTTTATTGTGGTGCCTGACAAGGTTTCCCTTAGTCCTACGTACCCTCATAAAATGAGGAATCAAGGCTACGTAGTTCTAAATTAACTTTTAATGTTTTTAAATTTTATTACAAAAATGTTTGATGCAGAGAGGAAATATGCACAAGATCTTGTCATTTAAGCAAGAAATGGTGGATTTCTAAAACACATTTTGTTAAAACTTAATTAATAAAATATATTTAATTTTTATCTTAAAAAAACATTTTTTTCTTCTAATTTTTATAATTTATTAATATAAAAAAATTATTTTTTATGTGTACATATTTTTGTGCGGAGAGACAACCCGAAATATCTCTCCACTGAATTTGGGAGAGAAAAATCGACTTACCAAAACGCAACAAATTTTAGAACAACAATTAAAAAAAATCTACATTTTTAATTTATTATTATTGTAAATAAAATTACTTTTATATATTTATTTTTGGTGCGGAGAAGAAGTCCAAAAGATCTCACCACAAATATTAAAGTTGGGTGAGAAAAATTGAGTCACTAAAACACAACCAATTTTAGATAACAATAGAAAAAATGACTACACTTTAAATTATTATTATTTAATTTTTTTTAAATAAAAATATAAATTTAAAAGGAAAAAAAGAGTAATAAGTAAATAAAAATAATAATAAAAAAACAAACAAACCTGATGCTTCAACGGAGGGAGTTGTGCAACAGACTTTGAATTTGAGTGCTTAGCACAGAAATCAAAAGAAGGAAAAAAACAAAACAAAACAAACCGGACGCGGCGGAAATGGAGTACCTCGTACGAGTCTCAAAGGGCACAAATATTTTTTTTATTTATGTGCACCTCTCGCCTAATTTTTGTATTTTTTATGTGTCCCTCTCTTCAAAAAAAATTTTCCTCCTCTCCAAAGTGAAGAAGGGAGCTCTATTTATAGTAGAAAATAAGTTAAGAAAAATTTGTTAAAAATTAATTCCAAATCTTTTCAAAATAATGATAATCTCTATTCAAATATTGTTGATTTTAAAAGAAAATTCTCGATTAAATCAAATTAATTCTCAATTGATTTTTTATATTTAAATTGATCTTGAATTGATTCTCAAAAAAAAACATTTTCAATCTTTTCAATTGATTGTCAAAATTTGAATTGATTTTCAATCATTTCAAGAAAAGGATAATCCTTTCCAAATTGATTTAAAATAAAAAGTTTTCAATTGAAAAAAAATATTCTCAACTCGATCAAATTGATTCTCAATCCTCAAATTGATTTTTCAAATTTTTTAAAATGATTCTCAAAATTTTCTAAATCAATTCTCAAAATCTTTCTTTTTTTTAAAAAAATAATTGATTTTCAATCTTTTGAATTGATTTTGTCAAAATTTTGGACGCAATCTTTTCAATTAATTTTTCTTCTTAAAAATTTTCAATGCACTTTTTATTTTGTTTGGGCGGCAAAATTTGGGTATCTACACTCACCATGAGAATTTTATTAATAGCGTTTGTAACAGCAAGGAGCTTTAATGAAGAAAAAGTACAAAGGTAGGGAATAAAAGTATCGATTTAAGGAGAGTCACTTGTCTACTGAAAGAGAGATGTCCTTGTCTCCATATTGCTAGTTTCCTTTTGAGGGACTTAATTATGGGGTTCCAAGTTGAGATATGCCTAGAATTAGCACCAATAGGGACACTGAGGTGTTTAAAAGGTACACTCCCAATTTTACAGTTGAGAATATTGACCATCGTCTGAAAATTTTCTCCTCCATCTTTATTCCACCCAAGCTACTTTTGTGATATATAGTTTATTTTCACCCTAGATGCCATTTCAAAACATCGAAGAATACTTTTGAGTACCTTGATATTCTGGATACTGTTCTCACCGATAAGCAGTGTGTCATAAGCATATTGAAGATGTGAAATAATAACTACATTTTGTCTCTTAACCTTATACCCCTTGAAGACGACTTTTCACTACACGTTTCATCATACAACCTAGTCCCTCATCCATCACTCGGAACAAAATGGGGCCAAAGGATCCCCTTGCCTTAGTCATCTTTCCATTTTAAACTCCAAAGTTGGACCGCCATTCATCACTAGTATTGATATTGATGCTAATTTTAGGCAAGAATTTATCCACCCTCCCCACTTTGTTTTGAATCCCCTTATGATTGGCATGTAATCCAGATAATCTCAATTAATTGAATTGTAGGCCTTTTCAAAATCAGCCTTGAAATTACACATGAGAGAGTCTTTTTATTTGCTTGATCAATTACCTCATTTGCAATAACAACCTCATTCAAAATAAACCTTGAACCAACAAAAGTAGATTGATTCTAAGAAATAATTGAGTTCATTACCTGTTTCATTCTTCCAATCGACACTTTTGACACCACCTTGTATATGCTGCCGATTAGAGAAATCGACTTGTAGTCACCAAGCCCTTGTGGATTGTCTATTTTTGGAATTAATGCCATAAAAGATGTGTTAGTTCCCCTAGGTAGTTTCCTATTTGCATGGAACTCGTCTAAGAGGCTCATGAAGTCTTCCTTCATTTATGGCCATGATCTCTTGATGAATGTAAAATTGAAGCCGTCCGACCTTGGACTTTTATCTCCTACATAGCTCCAAATTGCAGCTTTAACTTTTTCCTCGTCAAATTTACTTACCAACATTTCCTTTTCCTAGTCTGATATTTGTCTGAACCTAACATTATCTAATATTGGTCTTCTCCATTTTTCATCTTTGAACTTATTTTCAAAGAATTCCTTAATGCGTACTTTTACTTCCCCGGGCTCCTTCAGGCTCCTCGATCCACTGACAATTCCATATGATTCCTAGAACTTCATTGTTCTTTCTATTTCTTTTTATTGCTGCATGGAAGAATCTTGAGTTATTGTCCCCATATTTTAACCATATAATTCTAGATTTTTGGAAGAGCAATCTTTCTCTCATCTTTCAAAATTTCCATAGATTTGTTGTAGCATTTCTTCTGGTCTCTACCTCTTCATCCAGTAGCTTACGATGGTTTGACCTTGCATCTATTTCATTTATGCATTCCCCCTCCTTTGTTATGTTTTGATCAAGCAAGCCAAAATCTATCGTTTTTATGTCATATTTTCAAGGAATTTTTTAGCATTTTCATTTTTTCTTTTAGCTTGAAAGCTCCCAGCCCGTGGACATCCAGCTTACTTCACTCGCTAGCTACAAATTTTGAGAAGCCAAGTTCCATAAACCAACAGTTATATGTTCTGAAAGATTTAGGCCCTCAATCTCTATCATCTCCTCTCGACATGATTGGACAATGATCCAATAGTTTTGATTGAAGCGTGAGAATCTTGAATAGTTCGATGCTTGTTCTAAAGTGGGATCGTGGGGATGACAAGAGTGGCCATTACTACCGATGGTGGTTCTCAATTCAAAACAATGTATATGTTTCATCGTTTTCTTGTTGCTATTTGGTATTTATCCTTTCAAAACATGTAATTCTAGTTACTTTTTTGTTGTATCTAAATGTAGTAAAGTAATAAAGTGTTGGGGTGGGATTAGTTGGAAATGTAGGGGTGTTGATAATGATTAGCTGCATCGTGGTATGAAGGTCACCATCTTGGAAGCGATTTTTGACAAACCTCGGTAAAATTTGATTTCGGGTTGCTCGCCAAGGTTAACATAACCTATTCTTGGACATGTGTGCTCAAGACCAAGAGCATGGAGTTTACTCAATTCAATTACTCATATTGTATTCTCTCAATTTGCTATGATTTCTCATGTATATCATCGTGATATATTTTCCATACCTACTTATAGCATCATCAGCTATGTATATAAGCCATGGATGCTAGTAGTAGTCTAGCTCTTACATCCATGTTGTTAGAGGGGGGTGTTATCTTAGATGTATCGATCAAGCCGGTTTGTTAATGTATGACTACAGTGACGAGTTCTCGGTCAAAGAGTGTGTTATACCATGGCCTTTACCTGATTTATATAGGGTGAAGGGTATGATGAGTCATGATGGGCTATTGTGGTCATTCCGCCATTACGGTTGTGGGGGAATTTGAGGTATAACGGCTCTGAGGAATAATGGTGCATGAATGCCATTATGAGCCATAATAATCGTGGGCCGTTATAGCTACTACAATGTCTGGTTTCTCTACCGATCGTCGCCCGGGTTTTCGGCCAGTCGTGTCGGACTCAGGGCCGGATTTCAAATTTGTGAGCGTCAATTTGTAGTCACCGGTTATTTGATGTTTATTTATACCATCTACATGGTGACCGTTCATAATTAGTGCATTATTCTGGTCCATCACACATGACTAAACCAATTTAGTCGTTGAAATCTTTTAGGAGTCATGACCACTCACAATGAATGACTCTGATTACAAGTTAATGGACATAACCTCTCACGATGAATGGCAACCGTGACTCATATAATTAGTAAAACTTCAATGTTAATTACACTATTCAACGGCTAAATGGTTAATGGAAATAACATGTGATAAAATATAGTTTTAATGCTTTGCCATTATTCCAACAATCCTTCACTAACGACAAGTAGTAAATTCGAATTTGGGAAAAGGAAAGGGTAAATGTTTAAGTATTAATGTCCTAGGGATTGAAATAACACGTAGTGGAGTGAGACAACAGCTTTATCCAATAAGTGAATTTGTCTTGAACTTATTGGATTTGGTTGAGACCCTCACAACACTTATCATACTTTTAAGCATGTGTAAATTCCGCGATAATATATTTGGACAATTATTTTAAGACTGTCATATAACACATTGGGTTGCTTATGAGTGATCTAGAAAGATTTCCTATGTCCTTCATAGAAGGCAGCCTATAACCTCACACTCGTCATATTTAAGTGTGCCTCTACAGCACACCTAAGTCAAGCACTACATATTCATTTAGAGCTCATGGTTCATCCTTACAATTTCCACATTTGAGGTAGTCCATTAAGTGCTCGCAAGAACCACCCAAAGAAAGGGCTGTGGAATCATAAAGAGCCTCTAACTTAACCTCACAAAAGCACCATCACACACAATAGGGATGAGAATGTAGTGCAAATAGAGTAATGATATGGCTTTGTTTGACTGACAAATGGGTATCCACCATGCTTTCCTCATCTCAAAGGCAAGCCTCACCCCCCTCGATGTATCCTTTTAAAATGTTTCAGTCTTGTCACGATCTAAGGACATATATCCTAAATGATAGCCCTCAAAGAGATCTACAATGACCTACTGAGAAAGCCTTAGGACAAGCTACGAGATTAAAAAATTTATAGTGAAAGACTTAGAGCTTGGACTAGTTTGGAAGAGCTAAGATATGGGCGTAACCTATGCGCAGGTCATAAGATTTAATCATGACGTCAATCTCCAACAGATACTAACTTTACTAGAGAAAATTAATGTTGGATTATCTACAATTATGGAGGATCACCTCTTATCTAAATAAAATAAGATTACACTGCACAAAGATTATCCTTTAAAATAGAAGATTCATCAAGGGAAATACATCAAGGCAAGCAACATATATCAGCCCTATAAATACCAGCCTCAATTAGGGAGCTAAAGACGCACAATTCACATCCAACACACAAATGAGTGCAACCATATCTGCAAAGCCAGTATCAACAAAGTATACACAATATACACATTCATACTCCCTCATCGATAGCATTGGCAATTTGGACGAGCGGGCGAGCTTGGCCCATGCCCGCGAATGCCCGCCTTTTTGGCAGGGCGGCCCATTAAAATTTTTTGGGCGAAAAATCCAGGCCCCTCCCTACATGGCGGGCTTGTGGGCGACTCGCTTTAAATTAAAAAAAAATTAAAAATATCATACTACAATTTTTTATTACAAATTCACAATTATATTTCACTATTTTATTACCAAATTCTTATCAATATTTCTCTATTTTAACATTTAAATATAACCGCATGACCACATGACTCATATTCAATTTCAAAAGGCCAACAACGGAAATTAACACATTCCCTGTAAGACTATAAGGCTGTAACGACTAAGTGACTAACTAACAAATAATAATATTATCGAAAAGCCAACTATTATCAAAAGGCCAGCAACTTCCATCAATATGTAGCCTGTAAGGTTGTAACCACTAAGGTACTAACCAACATAAGTACATAATAAATAACAAAATTCTCAAATAACAAATAACCAACATAAGTACATAGGTTTATAAAAAAATTTATTAAATAATGGGCGGCCCGTCGCCCACCCGAGAATGCCCACAAAAAAATTGGGCAGGGCAAGGTGGGCATAATTTTGAAATTGGGCATAAAATCAACACCCTGCCCATAAAAATTTGCGGGCGGGCCCCGTGGGCATGCGCCCAAATTGCCAATACTTTCCGTCGATAAAGAACCCTAGCAGAAAGAATCCAAACCCTTGCAATCCTTATAGTAGTAGTTGATCACAACCCCATTGCAAAGAATCCACAACATCACCAAGGCCAATGACAATAGTACTGAGAGTCATAGCCTCAAGATCCAAAACAGTCAGCCCAATTTGATCATATAACTGTTACAAACCCACTAAATGACCTTGAGGCCCACTAAATGATCTTTCTAAGAGAGGGGCCTTATCGCTGAAATCTCTCAAGAATAGCTCGTACGCCACCTACATCTCTCCCACACACAATATCAAAGTGGCCATAAGAACCACATAGTCTTGAGTCTCTAGAACACATTGTTTGAACGGGTACGTAGGACCGAGAGTTTCCTCTTGTTAGACTAAATATCCTTCCGAAGGAGTATTGTCTCATCCGGACATAACATTGGTGTGGTATGTGGAAAACCATAAATTACACACCCCGCCGACCATAATTTAATGGATAGTTTGTATCTGAATTTGGTCAATCCACTCTCGATCAACAACCAGACAGAAGTTAACCCGGATCTAAATTTGGTTTGCCCACCACCAATTCAAGCCAATCAAACTACTGGGCCCAACGTAGATACCATGGGACCATAAGATGAGAATGACCCTTGTGATGGGGCGGACACTTCCTTGGATACCCCAAATTCTCCCTTACAACCTAAAGGAGAACCTGTAGTTCCAAGAGGAAAAAAGGTCCAATCGAGGATTGTTGTCTCATATAAGGACGGAGGAAAAGAACCTAAGGAGAAGCTAGCCTGAAGCACAACCTCAAGACAAGTCAACCAAGAGCTCGTTGAGAAATTAATTTGCACTCATGTGGATAAGGTCTTAACAAATGCTATAAAGCGGATCCAACAAGGCCCAAGTCACTCCTGCTCTGCAAGCTTCACCAGGACAAATAAACCCAGCTCGACAAAGGCTCGGTCAGGCCCAACAATCAAGAAAACCATAAAAGCCCCTTAGGACAGCTAGGAAGCAAGCTCGTAGAGTCTCTCAGGATAACGAGCTGGAATAAAGAAGGTTGTGAGTAGACCAACACCGGGAACCATTCAAGAAAAAGAAGGAGCCCGTTCAAGAGCTCCCGTATTATGAAGTTATCTTTGTAGAACTGGAACCATTCTACAAAAGGATCACGAGAACTTCAAACCCTAAAGGTTTCAATCACACAACAAACCTTTACGGTATGATGGGAGTGGAGACCCGGAACAACATCTCAGTAAGTTCCAAACAGCAGTTGCATTCCTAGATGGAACCCTTGTTGTCTTGTGCAAAGCCTTCTTGTTGTCGCTAGTGGGACTGGCCTCTAAAAGGTTCTAAACCCTCAAACTGATCCTCCATAGACAACTAAAACAACTCGCGGATGCCTTCAAGCTCCAGTTCTCCACTAGCAAAGTTTGTCCCAAATTTGTGCACTTTCTTGGATAGGTGATCCGAGGGAGAAAAACCAAATGCAAATAAGCTAACCCAATGATCCTTTGATGACTTTTCAAAATAGCTCAGAAAAGACATTGGAAAATAACAATAAATTCACATAAGGATAAATATTAACTTTTAATGTCAATAACAAAGTAAACTAAACATATCACATACATTGGTAAATATATTTTTTTTATAAGAGAAATTTCATTAAAAAGAAGCTAAGAAAGAAGTATAAGATATACTTCTATACTTCTAACCAAAACAAAGATAATTGCAATTCATATACATAACATAACAATATAGAAAATCACCACACCACCCCCAACGCTGTAATGTTGTAGGCAAACATGAAAAACAAGAAGCGCACCTTGCATCCTAATGCTACAACAAATGGACCGTGATAACAACAGGCAGTGGACTAAAAGGCAATTAGTCTCCGAATCCCCTTTTTATCCCTCAAACCCCATTTTTTTGAATAATCCCAAAACTACCCTCCTCTAAACCCCCCTTAACACTCCCTCCATTTCATATTTTCATTTCCCAAACCCCACACCTCCAACTTTCCAATTTCCTCAATCCACTCAACTTTTACCGTTCTTCTTCCTCACTGCCGCCACATCTGGGACCCCCTCCTTCAGGTATGAACTTCCTCTTTCCTGATCATGTAGGGTTTGGTTTAGTTTTTCGTTTTTGCTTTGTGTTATTTGATGTAGATGATTAATAGGTTGTTTAAAGTTAGATTTTCATTTTTTTAGTAGTTTTTTTTGTTCATTTGTTATGTTTTAAGCAAACTCATTTGTCTTCTCTTCGTTGTTAGTTAGTGTTTGTTTTTTTTATTCTGGCGTTGTAAAATTCCGAAGAACCAGTGTCGGAATTTTAAATTTCCGACACGGGGGTATCGGAAATTTACACTGTTTTACTTTTTTTTTCGTTAGAAAAAATTCCGACATATATATGTCGGAAAACTCAAAAAAAAAAACTACCCAAAAATTTTCGACATACCCGTGTCGAAATATCAAAAAATTCCGATACTGGATTGTCGGAATTTTCACAGTAGCGTAAAAAAAATAAAAGACATGAATTTTACCTTCAACAAGTATGGAACGTCCATTGGTACTCTTTTTGAACGTGAAGGAGAAAAAAAAAACTTGTCTTTTTGGAGTTTTTTTTTCTTTTTTTTGAGTGAAGGAGGTTTGATGGTGGAAGATGAGAAGAAGAAAGAAGGGTTTGTGAGATGGTGAAGGGATAAGGCTTGGGGTTTTGGATATTGGGGTTTGAGGTTTGGTTTTTGGAGGGTTTTTTTTTTAATAATAAAGGACAATATAAACATTTTCCATTTAAAATGAGGTTTAGGGGATAAAAATGAGGTTTGGAAACTAATACCCAGGCTAAAAACAATAAACAGCCAACTGCCCAGACCCCTAAGCCCAATACCAGTCATGCCTCCAGCCACCCACCCCCTAACATACTTCATACTCATCTTATTTTTGTTAGTTACATATTATACTCAACTTACCACAACAAAAAACAAGAAAGCCAATTTCAATTTTAAATGACAACAATGAGTCATTGACAATCACCCTTTTATTCAATTAAAAATATAATCACTTGTTTATGATAATAAAAAAAAATTCTTCAAATTAAATTCATACATACTTTATCTGAATACCACATTTCAAGCATATTGATAAATTGCTCATCACACCATAATAGGTGAATAGCCATAATAGAATTTGAGTGTATATATATAATACTCCTTCCGGTCTCAATTTTAAGCAAAAATAACAAATTCACATCTATTAAGGAAGTTAGTTGAGTGTATTTAATTTTCTCAAATTCATAACAAAAATAGACTATTTTGGTAAATTTATATCGGGAATGAAACAAAAATTAAATGACTCAACCACATTGTGAATATATTTTAAAAATAATTGTATTGGGAATGAAAAATTAATTAATTTTTACTTATATTAATGGAGTGTCTTTTTTCTTACAAATAAGACAAGAAGAAATAATGCGCTAGAAGCACATAAACTTACTGCTGTAATAACTTAGTGGCATTTCTGTTCAATATTCTGCTAGGTAGTGCAGGATTGAATCCTGTCCCAGCCAAATTTTTTTAAAATATAAAATTCATAAACAAGGATCAGCTGTATCAAAGTTTGTTCCCCACACAAATTTTAATAAAATGAAAAATAAATTTTCAACTGTTATAATGTTTTTTTTAAATATTTGATAAAGTTTGATTAATCAAAAACAGAAAACAAGATATTTGAAAACAGAGAAACCTCTTCCAAAATTCAGACTTTCTTCAACATTTAACGGGTAGCCCCGCAACCATAACAAAAGGTCTGCTGCAACCTGAGCGACATTATTAACGGCCAATTCAAGCTCATCTTGCTAGTTTCTTCTATAATTTCTTGATTTAGGATAAGTTGACATCAAATATAAAATTTGGTCACTTACACATTTACATAACTTTTTA
The DNA here is from genome assembly GCA_037953625.1 of Crotalaria pallida. Taxonomy (NCBI): domain Eukaryota; kingdom Viridiplantae; phylum Streptophyta; class Magnoliopsida; order Fabales; family Fabaceae; genus Crotalaria; species Crotalaria pallida. The sequence continues at coordinate 99,913,273 of CM075655.1, forward strand.
TATATTATGAAAGTTGTCAATCCAACAGTTGAATTATATATTATTATCATGACGATCATACATACCAAATTTCAGATCATTTGGAGATTCATAGGTATGTAATCTAATAATACATATTTACTTATATTTTAAATAACGTATTATCCGTTAAAATAAAATATTTGGATGAAGTATCAAATAATATTTATATTCTATGAAATTTTGTAGACTTAACTACTTGATAATAATATTTAATTCAACGGTTGAATTAACAAATTTCATAATACATAAACAATTTATGTGAATGTGTAAATGATCAAGTTTTACAGTGGTGTCAACGAATCGTAACTCTAATTTCTTATGGGTATCATCATTTAAAAACTCCTTCAGAGCAGAAATCCAAAAAATATCAACCAATTTCATGCAATTTTAAACCAAATAGTATTAGGTTTACTAACCCTAACCAAAAGAACAAACATCAAATTCTTTATCTAACAGAGCATGAAACAATCTAAAAATAATTTTTATAAGGTAAAAAAATAATAATAATAATTATTGCAATAGATTCGTGAAGTTGTTCTCTACAAAAACACATATCAAAATTTGCTTCAACTCAGATTAAAAAAAAAGTCCAAATTCAATTTAGGGAAGAAACTATTCACAAACTGCTTTAAAAAAAAAATGTTCACATACCGGTACACAATATTTTTGAAATTGGATCCCAAAATCATATACGTTACTCTTATACCATTTGTTGGAAATGATAAGATTCCATATATAACTATTAGAATACCAAATATAAAATAATAATTAATAATTGTGTACCTTCGTCATTAAAGAACAATCTTGGATGATGGCTAAGTCTTCTGCTTCATGTCCCTTGGTCGGATAAAGCAATATTAGTTAGGAATGAAGGGAGACCTAGCATATAATACCTCTCTCCCAAATTATAAGGCCCTCTTGGGAGATTTCACGTCCATTAAGAAATTAAAGTTGAATAATTTAGTTAATTGTATTGGAAATGTAAACTTTTGATATGTATTTTCAAAATTACTCCTATTAATATTATTGAGAATCTAAAAAGTGTTAAATAAATAGGGGTGTTTGTGGAAAAAAATAATTAATGCTCATTGAAAATTGGTAAAGGGTCTTATAAATAGGGATAAAAAAAATGTTAAGAGGGCCTTATAATTAGGGACAGAGGGAGTATTTATAATCTTTTAGAGCTTTACTTTTCAAACCCCGTTGATTTCTCATCATCCCCTAAACTTTCAGCCTCACATGAGGCGGAAGTGCAAATTTTCACTCTTTCCGCCTCTTGAGAGGCGGAAAGTTTTTCCCTTGAAATACAATTAATTAACCTTCTTAATAAACATGAAAGTTTTTTTTCCCTTGTAATTCAAACCGGATGGAGTATGAGACGAAGTCCCACATTATATAAGATGTGATGAGTGAGAGTGTTTATAATTGACAAAACCCATAAAATAATTGCTTTAAAGTTATGGTTCAGGATGTGGTGTACTTATTGGTGGCTCTTCACTATTCCCATGATCATGGAGCAATGTGATTTCCATGTGTCAGGTCCTAACAATGGTATTAGATCCGATGGTTCAGTTGGGACATGGTGGATCAAGATAATCAATCTCACTTATTGAAGGCTCCTCATTGTCATATTTATTTAAAGTAAGTACCATTTTCTTTTTCAATGTAAATAATTAATATTGCAAACCATAAGTAAGTAGTAGTATTCTTTTTCCTTATAAATCCATTAAATTTATAATGGATTCCAGAATAATGGTATTTTCTCGCACCACCCCCTTCCTATTTTATGTACATTGTGGCTATTCTTTCTTTGAGATTGCATAAGATGCTATATCAGTTATCATACATTATCAGCCCTCTTGCTAGGTGTAACATTAATGCTATTGACACGTTGGCGATGACTTTTTCAACAGTAATACTCCTACATTCATAATTGAATGATTAGAAACATCAAGAATGTTTCCACCTATTGAAAGTGACAATTACTTATATGTTAGTGCTAATTAATATGCATTGTTACAATTTTAGAACGATGGTCCACTATCCTTTATCTAAAAATTTTCAAGTACTTCCTACTATTGGTAAAAAACTTAAAAGAGTGAAGAACCACTTTGGTCCCTGTCGATTTTGCATAATACCAATTTGGTCCCTGATAATTCATAATACCATATTTAGTCCCTCAAAAAAAATATTTCATACCAATTTTGTCCCTAACCTTTTTTCCATACCAATTTCGTCCCTCAATATTTTCTTCCATACCAACTTGGTCCCTCAATTTTAAGGATCAAATTGGTAAATCTGAAAATCTTGAAGGACTAAATTGATATGAAAAAAAGTTGAGGGACCAAATTTGTATGGAAATTTTTTTTTGGGGACTAAATGTGGTATTATGAATTGTCAGGGACTAAATTGGTACTGTGCAAAATCGACAGGGACCAAAGTGGGTCTTCACTCAAACTTAAAAAATAAAAAAATTAAGGAGATATATATTTAATAATTTATATAATATATCAATTAATTATCAAACAATTAACATGATGCATTTTTATTAATCAACCAATCATAATTCAAAGTTTAAAATTTCTAAACTTTTTTATTACTCCCTCCATCCCTTATTATAAGGTATCATTTTGGTATATTTTTTGTTCATTTTTATAAGTCGTTTTAGAATATATAGGTAGTATTAAAGAGTTTATTCTAAATACACCTCTCATAATTTTATAGGAGTGATAGAGTAATAATTACAAGAGAGAGAAATAAATAAAGTTGTAAAGTTTTAAGTAGGGATATATTCGGAATGACAACATATTTTTTATAAATTTGAGAGTAATAATTATTTTTCTTAATATGCGTAATTAAGTAAAAGTGACTTATACTCCCTCCGGTCCTATTTATAAGTCACATTCTAGAAGGATTATTTGGTCCTATTTATAAGTCACTTTGTATTTTCTAGGAAGCATTTATCGCTATTTTCTCTTATTTGCCCTTTGTCCATTAATGTGAAGTAATACAATGTGAAATTTCTAATGCAAGTTAAGAGGGTAAGATTGTAATGTTGAAATATTTTTTTAAAGTTTCAAGAAATCTAACTACCTTTCTTGGTCCATGTGATATGGTTAAGTATACCCTATAAATAGGACCAGAGGGAGTAATAAACATGTGAGTAATTACTTTAAATTTAGTTTGGTATAAAATATTTTGACAATTTTTTAATGTGCTTATGAATGAGAAGGAGTATTAAACAAGTGAAAGTGAAAGAAGGAACATCATAGTAGGTTATAAACGCACACGGGAGCATTGGCTTTCCAATGTCCAACAAGGTGAAGATTGAATAAACTTCTTAGGAGAGACATGTTGTTTCCGTTTTGGTCCAAATGGAATTCGGATTCTTAAGTATGTCATGCTCACCCTAATTCTCATCCTTTGTTGTAATAACTCCTTTTCCATATGCGATTTCACCCAAAAATAAAACGAAAAATATTTATGTTGTCATAATAACTTACGTATTTACTCCGTAGTTATCAAGGTGATTTTTGGTCAAGTTTTTCACAACACTTCTTATGTTTTGAATTTGAATTTTAGTTTTCCATGTTAGTAGTATGATGTATAAATTTCACATTTTCATTATAAAAGTATCTCCGGTTCTATTTATAAATTGTCTTCCAGAAAAATTTTCTGATCTTATTTAGAAGTTATTTTATATTTTTTAGGATACATTTATTGTGTGTTTCTTCTATTTATCATCTGTTTATTGATGTCAAATAATACATTTGTAAAATTTCAAATAAAAATTAAGAGAGTAAAATTATAATGTTAAGATAATTTTTTAAAGTTTGAAAAACAACTACCTTCTTTTTTGTAAGAGTGATGTTATATCAACATCAAAAATTAACATTATTGTTTTTGTAAAGTAGTTAAACGCGATAGAAGGGCAAAGAAAGTATTGTTGAAGAAGAAAGTCTTCCACTAATCTAAAGTTGCGTCTTGCCTTAGCTAATTAGTATTTGACTTAATTATGTCACAAGTCCTTGTAGTTTATGATAGTTTTGTCAGATATCCTTATTTTTTTCTTTTTAATGTCTGACTCCCTCAAGTTACTCTTCTGGGACCCCTACTACCAATTCTGACCAATTTTGTTGACATGTAATATCGGAATCTTGATCAGACACAGAAGGTTAAGCACATGATCGGTCCCGTGACACCACATGACCAACCTCTTGCTTCTATCAGAATTCCGATATTACATGTCATCAAAATTGGTCAAAATTGGTAGTAGGGATATATGACAAACCCAGAAGTAACTTCGGGGAGTCAGACATTGAAAAAAAAAGTATAATGGTATCTGATAAAAGTACTTCAAACTTCAGGGACATGTGACATAATTAAGCCTTAGGATTTTGTATCGCATCAATGAAATTATTCAATAAAAATTGAAAAAATATAATAAATTTTTTTAAAAATTTGTGCACTTAGAGTTTGGTTTATTTTTAAAGTAAGAAAAATTCCACCTTTACAATTGAAAAAAAACAATTGTCTGATTTGGCTAATCGCATCTAGCTACATCTGTTGAAAAACTACACTTTAACTCTTCCTTCCATCCAAAAAGTTGCATATCTGTGGCCTTTTCCTAAAGTGAGGAGTTAGGAAGACACCAAAGGGCAAGCAAAACAAACATGTGTATACATATGAGTCCCAAAATCACACCAAGCCTAATTTGAATTATGAGTGTTTGTTTTGAGGAACTTATAAATCAGACCACTAGTTTATTTAAAAAAAGAAAAATAAAATAAACAAGTAACCAAGTTTAGTTAAAAGGATTTTAAGAAAAAAAATATATATGACATTTAAGCCATGTTTCAATAAAATAGTAACTTATAAAGTTAGGAAATTGTTAATCATTTACACTGATCGATTAATTAATCAATCAACTAATTTTATCAAATATGTTTCGAATTCAACCGATTGTACTTTCCAATTAATTTTTTAGCTAACAATGTTATTTGTATCACTAATTAGTACACCAAAAGAGACACGACCATTTTAGAAAAAGTGGAGATCACTGGTTTCTCATTTATCTTATTTCCCTTATCTTAACATATAAAAGTTTGGTGATCTTGGACATAGTCCAAGAATGTCACCACCAAATCAGAGATTTTATTCTTGGTACCAACAAACAAACATATATAAGTTTGGTGTCCCATCTAATCTATTGAAACCAACATAGGTTGAGACACGTGGTAACGATCTGGTCTCGCTTAAGCAAGGTGTCAAGTTCGATTTCTAGTAGATGTAAAAAATTTATGTTGGGAAACTCACTTATCATATCCAAACACGCGACTCCGGTCGGATCTAAATATACCTAAGTACTCCCTCCGGTCCTATTTATAGGACCGGAGGGAGTAGTACTTAGGAAACCGGATAAGAAAAAAAAATCTAATCTAGTAGTAAATAAACTTTTTTTTTTTCCTAATTATTCCGACCAAAATCCTAGCTACGGTTTTGTGTGTGCTTATATGCAGTGCATTTTCCTATGCCCTTGTTTCTGTAAGCAATAGTATATAATGAATAATGATAATGAAGCATAGGCATAACATTCAAAACTATTCCAGGACAAGATGTACTAAATCTTATTATAAAGGCTAAATTATTTTTCTTTTTTTCCCCCTCTATATTATTGTCACAGGCTTAAGTTATCTCTGATCACAATCCACATGCTTAGGACCCATGAGAATCTGAATCTAAACCCACTTGTCTTTCTCAATCTCATCTAAAGTTCCTAAAAGTAAACTTTCCAAGATAGATATAACGAAACAAAATGATAAAAAGGTCCAAATAGACTAGACAGAAGATAAAACAAGTGGAAAGCAGAAAATGCCAATTTTTTTCACTTTGACCCAAAAATCTTGATATACCAACATCCCAAGCATTTGAAATATTGCCTTTTACACTACATATCCATCCACTTAGAATCCACTCAAGTTTTAACAAAACCAACTCATCAGCTCCAATAAAATAATAGTAGTACAAATGTACATAACATTTTTGAACATTAATAAGAGCATTAGGAGATGAATAATATTCAACCTTTCACTACCTTAAGGGGAAGGAGTTAAACCTTTCTCTTCCTTGCTAATGTAACATTGGTGGTGGTGGTGGTGGTGGTTGTTGCTGCTCAAGTACCTGCAAAGGACCTTACATTTCACTACACTGCCATAGACATAAAAACCTGGTGCAACCATTATTCTGACCATGCTAGGGACCAATTTGGAAGACTTGTCCCAACCCATGTCCTCCATGTACACCTCATCAAACCTCACCCCTTTGTCCACTCTGAAAATTGGTAAGCTTGGGTGCACAGAATTGGCCAAAAGATGCACCATCCACACACTCTTTGAGGCACCAAAGAAAGCTTGCAACAATGGCTCTGGCCATGCCCTGTTCCAACCCAACATTGCCACAATCTCACTCATTTTCCTGTCACAAAACCTGCTGAAGTCCTCACTGAAGTGCCTTGTCCCTTTGCTCAGCACATCTTCCCATGTCAAACCATGAAGCAAGTTGAAAGAATTGAAATTAGCCTCACACCTTTCCAAAGGATTCAGTATCTGAGCACAAGCACTTTTTTGAAAACCAATTGATTCAAAGTCCTCAAAGAAAGTTTTATTCAAAAGGGCCTCCAAGTAAAAAAGCAAGCTTCTTGGATTCTTAGAGAAAGAGACTCTGATGTCATAAGGCTGAAGAAGTAAACAAACTTTCTCAAACACTTTCCCTCCCATGTGCCTAAGTTGCATAGTAAGAGAACGACTTAGAAGCCTCACAGAAGACCTTGCTTCAGAAACCAACACCAAGAAGTGTTGTATCACAGTGTCTTGATGAAAATTATTCTGAAACTTATTATGATAAGGGGAAGTAGTAGTTCCATTACTATTGCTACATTCTTCAAGACCAGACTTCAAACTATGGCAATAAACCTCAAGCTTGTTAAGCTTCTTCTCTAACTCACTCATTGAGTGCATAAGCCTTGAAGCCTCTAAAAGTGCCTCATCTCTTTTCCTTGTAGCTTGAACCAGCTTATGAGAAAGCTCAGCCACTGCCATCTTCCACTGTTCTTCTCTTGAATTAACAGCTTCAGTTGACAACATGGGACTTTTTCGAGTTAGCTTTGACATTATGGACCTGAAAATGCCATTAGGACTTGCCAACAAAGATGAGTAGTAGTGCTTGTTATTGCCTTGTCCATTGTTGTTGTTGTTGTTGCTGTGATCAAAGGGAAGGACAAAGATTTTGTCACGGGCATGTGGTCTGCACTTGTTGCAAGACACTGAGAGGTCTTCCCCATTGACTGAACCAGCATCAGATTCAGACCTTTTCTTCTTGTGATTGGATTTGTTGTTGCCACCACCATTACCATTCTTCTTCACTATAGGGGTTGGAGGGTGCTTGTGATTTGGTGTTGTCACACCTTTTTCAGTGCATGAACTTATTGGTGTTGTTCTACTTTGGCTTCTATCTTCACTATACTCATCAAATTCATGCTCTTCTTGAATCTACAATGAAACAATAATGAATCATATAAAACAAAAACTCTCAAATTAAGTTTAATAAATCATATCATATGATATAATTAATAGTATATGTTACTAGAGCATGAAGAAAAAATGTAACATTATTAATAGTGTTATTTTCCTAAGAAATTAAATTAAACTAAATCAAGAAATAGTGTAATAATGCTACTCACTGGAGTGAATTGAGGAGAATGGCGAGAGGGTAGAGGGGGAGATTTGGAAGAAGAAGCCATTTGGGGTTATGGAAAGTAATGAAATTGATTTTATTTATCCGTGACCCAAAGTGTGACATGTCAGGGTGAGCAATGTATGTACAGTATCGAGGTGTGGTCCAAGATTAAATGCAAAGGGGGTATGAAAGGAAGGGGGGAAGTGGTAACATTAATAGCTGCTAATAAATTCTACCTTACAAGAGACTCAACTACCAACAATTAATACTGAGTGCGGTGGATAATGAAACCACCAACCACGTCACTCTCACCATGAGATGTGTGTGGAGCTTGAGATAGATTAGTGCATGTGAATGTATTAAATGACACCCATAGGGCCGGGACCTCCATACCGCGGCCAAACTATCATATGAAGGGAATACTACCGTTTTTTTTTTTTTTTCGTTTTTAAATATGAATATTTGGATTAAGTTTTTAAAAAAATTACTCTCTCCGTCTTTTATTATAGAGCATATTTTGGTAGAATTGGTATCTTTTTTATAAGTCATTTTAGAATATCTAGGTAATATTAAAGAGCTTATTCCAAATGAACCCTCATAATTGTATAAGAGTGATAGGATAATAATTACAATAGAGAGAGAAATGAATAGAGTTGTAAAGTTTTAAATATGGGTAACTTTGGAATGACAACACATTTTTTTTATAAATTTGAGAGTAATAATTATTTTTCTTAATCTACGTGAATTCGGTAGAAATGACTTATATTAAGGAACAGAGGGAGTAGTTCATATTGTTAGCGATATTAAAATTAATAATATGTGATATATTTTTTTCAAAACTATCCTTATAATTATCAATAAGACTTTAAAAAATTCTGAATAAATACCAGTTTTTGTGAAAAAGAAGTAATTAATGTCATTAAAATTTGGAATAAAAATTTATAAAAAAAAAAAAGACAAGATCATAATATTAATTAATGATTATATTTAGAGACAAAATGAGTATTTTATTTGATTGAGTAAAAATTGGATTAAAAAAATGAAATGAGCGTTTTAGAGACAAAACTTCATTTATTCGTTTATCTTTGTTTTTTTTTCGAATTCCTTGCGGAACCACCAGTATTCCCAAGAGCACACTTAATACTTAATACCAGGGAGTTCTTGAGACTAATCCGGAGGGAGCTGCGTGGCTGACTCTCCCAGCGGAATGTTTTTAGTGGGAATCGAACCCAGAGCTACTAACACTTGTTACATTCCCAAAATTTCAGTTGGGGTTTTACACCAACTGAACCAAGTCCCGTTGGTTTATCCTTGTTTGTTTCAAGAGAAAAAAAAAATAGAGAGAAAACAAAAAACAAAGATGAGACCTTAAAAAAAAGGTTTTTCTTCAAGAGTGAGAAGGGGTTTTGACAAAAATATTTCTCACACTTATCTTTTATTCCTTCTATAAGTTAAGTATTTTTAAACATTTTCACATAAATTAAGAAATGAATAAATGATATAAGAATTTGATATGTTTAGACTAAAATATCTCTATTTAATAATAGAAGAGAGAGTAATAATAAAGAGAAAATGGTCTATTTGGTCCCTCAAAGATACACCTAACATCAGTTTAGTCCCAGAAAGATTTTGGGAATTAATTTAGTCCCCCAAAGATCAGAATGATATCCCATTAGCCCCACCGTTCATAAATTCATTAGTGAACCTTTTTAATGTCACGTGTAACATTTTCATTGTTTATTTTCAGTGAACATATTTAGACACGAACCATAGGATTATTCCCTCGTAAAATCTCAATCGTTGCTTATATCTGATGATCCAAATTTAAAAATGAAAAATAAAATAATAAAACTATATTTAATATTATTAAAAAAATAATAAAAATTTGGAAAATATTAAAAAATTCAGAAATTTTTTATAAAATCTGTACTATATTTGTAAAAAAATACTGAAATTTTTTTATATTTTAAAAATTAATAAAAAATTCAGAAAATAATAAAAAATTCATAAAATTTTAAAAAAATCTGTAGAATATTTTAAAAAATTATGAAAAAGTGTCTTTCTTTTTTTAAATATTTATAAAATAAAAAAACAATTATGAAAATAAAAAATTCAGAAAAAGTTTAAAAAACATGCAAATATATTTTTAAAAAATTCTGAAAATAATAAAAAATTCATAAATATATTTTATAAAAAATTCTGAAAATTTAATTTTTCTTTTTAAAAATTTTATAAACTAAATCTGCTTCTAAATATTTTAAAATAGTTAAATGGTTTTTAAAAACTTTTCTTATTTTTTTTAATTATTTTTCAATGTTTATAATATTTTACAGAATTTTTAATAATTTTTAGAAATTTTTTATTATTTTTTACGAATTTTATATTAATTTTTAGGTTATAAAAAAACGAAAAAATAAAATTTTCAGATTTTTCTAAAATATTTTAGGTTTTTTTTAAAAATATATTTATGTATTTTTTATTATTTTCATAAATTTTTAAAAAACATATTTGCATGTTTTTAAAAAAATTTCTGACTTTTTTATTTTCATTATGTTTTTATTATTTTATAAAAATTTAAAAAAAGGAAAGACACTTTTTACATAATTTTTTAAAATATTTTACATATTTTAAAAAAAATTTATGAATTTTTTATTAATTTTTGAAATATAAAAAAATTCAGTAATTTTTTAAAAAATATTTTACAGATTTTTATAAAACTTTTCTGAATCTTTTAATATTTTTCGAAATTTTTTAATATTTTTTTAATATTATTAAATATATTTTTATTATTTCATTTTTCATTTTTAAATTTGGATCGTCAGATATAAGCAACGGTTGAGATTTTATGAGGAAATAGTCTTGTGATTCCTGTCTAAATATGTTCATCATAAATAACCAATGAGAATGTGACGCGTGGCACTGAAAAGGTTCACTGACGGATTTATGGACGGTGGGACTAATGAGATGTCATTTTGATCTTTGGGGACTAAATTGATTCCCAAAATCTTTCGGGGACTAAGCTGATGTCAGCTGTATCTTTGGGGACCAAATAGACCATTTTCTCAATAATAAATGTATGAAGATTATATTGAAGAGAGAAAGAGAAATGAGTGGTGAAAAATATGATATAATAAATAGGGGTATGCTTGAAAAAAGAAGTATAAATGAATATTGGGTTTCTGAACATAATTTATGGGACAAAATGAAAAACGAAAAAAACTTAACTTATGAAACAAAAGTGTAACACATTTGCTTCGAAATACCTGCTTTTTTTTCACTCATATTCATTAACTATTTTTTTTAGAGTAACATCTTTAATATTTTTTAAAGTTGTTAACCAACTAATTAATTTTAAAAAAAAATGTAATATTCTAATACTAGTATACATTGCCTTTTAAAACAAAAAGTTATATAAAAAAATTATATGAAACAGAAATATCAATTTGATCATATTTCTAGTCAAGTTTAATTGGTCAATATATTTAATAATATAACATGTTAAATAATGTTAAAATGATAATATATATATATATATATATATATTCATACTTTTTTATTATATAGAAGAGTTTTATATAGTTGTCTTAGGACAACTTAATCGGTTTCTCTCTTCTCATTTTTTACCTTTTTTCTCTCAAATCAAACAACAACAAAATTTACTTATTTATTTTCTTACATTTTTCTTTCTTTCCTAATTCTCTCTCTTATACTCCCCTCTTCCTATTTTCTTTCATGCAACCAAACAAAACATCAAGGCATCGATCTGGAGTTTTAACATTGTATTAAGGTTTATTTGGGTTTTCAGTCCCTAAACTTTGGTCTTTTGAAAATTTTCCTTATACTTTTATTTTGTTCCTGAAGTTGCTTAACATTTATAAAAGGTTCTTCCATCCAATTCTGTCCGTTAACTGATGACTTGGCTGATGTCATATCACATCACCCTCGCCACATCCACAAGTAGAGTGCTACGTGGTTCCACATGTCAAGCTAATTCAGGTTTTTGGTTCCTGAATTTAGGGGATCCTTTGAAAATGGTCCTTATACTTTTTTTTATTCTAAATCTCTGAAGTTGCTTAATATTTGAAAATGGTCTTTCAATCCAATTTTGTCAACTAAGTGATGATGTGGCCGTTGATATGCCACGTCACCCTCGCCATATCTAAAAGTAAAATGCCAAGTGGAACCATGTTTGTTTTTTAAAATAAAACTACTTCATTTTTTTTTTAAATATTAAGGTAGGGTACATTTAGAACAAACAATCAAGTGCTCCGAACGCTCCGCTGTTATGCCATCAAATCCATCACTTTTGTGTTTGGTTGTTGCGTTTCTTCTTCGTCTACTCATGTTCTTCTTTCATGATGCGAGGGTTTTGTGGATAGTAGTGATAAAGGGTTTTCTGAATTGAGGAAGACAGTTGAGGGAGCCAATGGCTCGCGGTTTGAAGGACAACGATGATGAGAATTTTTTGGTTTTTGTGTGTGAAGGGTCGAGATTAAGAGAGAGAGGGGGAGTTAGTGGGGGAGACAGAGGTGAGTGTGGTGAAGGGCGTCAATGGTGGTTGAGGGGTTGTCACCAGTGTGATTTCGGATGAAATGACTGTTAGGATTGGCAGCCGTAACCCAAGAGAGGGTGAATTGGGTGTTTACGAAAACATTGTCAAACGTTGGTTTCAAATCGTTTTCAATAAAATTAAAGAGATTTTGCAGCGGAAAACTAATATATTGAATAAAAACGATTTTGCGAAAGCTTTAATAATAATAATAATAATAATAATAACTAATATGTGTGGAACACAAATAAATTAATAACAACAAATACCGTTACCGCGCTAATTAATTTAAAACTCTTTAAATTAATTATTATGAAAATAACCGCTTTGTTGCAAGAAGGATAATAATAACAATAACGCACATGCAACAATAACAACAAAAAATAAAGAGATGAGGGATAGAAGATTGTGCACCGGAGATTTTATCCTGGTTCGGCAAAACAGCCTACATCCAGTCCCCAAGCGACCCGCTTGAGCTTTTCTATCAAAAATCCAAAGACGCCCCCGCGTCCCCGAATACAACCAGAGCGCCCCGCAAGCTACTAGGAACCTTGTTTCGCTAGGGACCTCAATACCAACAACTAGAAAGACCCTTCGTAGATTTCTCAGATATCCTAACTACTAGGTGACCCACCATTCGTCTAGCACTACCCAAACACAAGGGTTCCTCACCCTACAAACACAAACGCCGCACGTCCGAACTAGGAGATTCACTCCCTAGTCTCTAAGAGTCACACACCCCTTTACAACACTGGTTAAGGTGATTGGGTACAACAACTATCGTGCACTCTTAATAGTGCGGATACAACAATGTAAGACTTCTAACAAAAATGTGTTCTAAATAACATGATTACAACAATAACGCTCTAATGGCTATGGTAATGGTTTCACTATAGCATACGCCAAAACTTAGAGAATATGGAGAAGAAGAAGCAGAACGTGAAAAACAAAACAGAGAGAAAAGTAGTAGGATTCGTAAAAAAAATGATTTTGAAAAACAAATAAATAAAGTTAATTTAGAAATCAAAATCAAATCAAAAAGATTTAAGAAATAAAATAATTTAAGTTTTAAAATCAAAACCAAATAAAAAAAATTTAGAAAATAAATCAAGGATTTGATTCTTAAAACAAATAAGGAATATTTTCAAAAATAAAATCAAATTCGAATTTTGAAAATAAATCAGAATCAATCAGGTAAAAACAAATCTGGAAATAAATCAAAATGATCCTGACACGTTTTTCAATAAAACTTAAGGTAATCGATTACTTCAGGGAAGGTAATCGATTATCCCCTTTAAAATGGAAACTTTGAAATCCTTTTGAAAAACAAGTAATCGATTATCACATGCATGTAATCAATTACTTCACTTCTGTTTAGTATATGATGCAACTCATATAATCGATTACCACTAATCTTATAATCGATTACTGAGCCTATGATTTTTGTATGATGCACCATCATGTAATCGATTACTACAAAGCAATAATCGATTACTTTGCTTCTGGAAAATGTATGATGCAATATTGATAATCGATTACTTGATCCAGGTAATCGATTACTCTTATTCAAAAAGTAATGGATTAGCCAAGTTCATATAATCGATTACACACACTCTGGTTTTTCTGTGATGCAACAAAGTTAATCGATTACTTCAAGAAGGTAATCGATTACTCCTTCTTGCACTTGTAAAAATAGATTTTCATAACATAAAAACATACAGAGTTGTTTCATCAATCATTTCCACAGAAACTAAGTTAGAAAACTGATTTTCATGAAAACTCTTTTTGCAATTAAAACATTCTTCTCCAATAACTCTAAATAAGAGCCTAAACAGTAGTGAGACAAATACTCTAGCCTTACATTGATTTCCTACTAGGACCGGAGAGATAGCATCTTGAAGCTCTGGCTTGTTACTTGACATGCACTTTACTTTGATTGGTCCTTGTTTGGCATCATCAAAACTCTTCAACGTTCTTCCACGTTGAATTCTAACAATGACCTTTTTTAAATGATAAGTAACTTCAGGGACTCAGAATAACAAAAAAGAGTATAAGGACCATTTTCAAATGATCCCATAAGTTCAGGGATTAAAAATAAAAAAGGAGGGTGACCGCATGTCATCAGTCACGTCATCACTTAACTAATGGAATTGGATAGAAGAACATTTTTCAAATGTTAAGCAAATTCAGGTACTCAGGAAAAAAAATATAAGGACCATTTACTAAAGATCCCCTAAATTTTGGGACTAACAACCCGAATAAGCCTTGTATTTATACGATTCTAATGTATCAAGCTATCCCCATTATATTGTTATTTTACTATAAGACTTAATTTTAGATTTTCATATCTTCCACCACAACGTTCAAGACTCATGTATCAACATTTCATAATAATATACTTTTAAAACTAATTTCATTTCAATAATGTTAATTATCTACTATTTCTAAAATATTATTTATTATTTTTAAAGTAATGTAGAGAAAAAAGAGATAAGCTAAGGTAAAAAAAATGAATCTCATGTAGTTTTAAGTCGAGTCTCTAAAATAATACATTTACTTTAAGACTCACAACTAGATCTTGAATAATAACATAATCCAATATATAGGAAATCTGATATTAAAACTCAGTACATGACTCTCTCAATACTTTACTGTGGATACCCTTAATATTAAGGCATATAAATTTTAAAAATTTGATTAATATGACTATTAAATTTGTATATTTTTTTTCTTATTTCATCATTTATTACCTCTTTATAATTAATTATATATTTATTATTTTTCCATGATAACTAATCATAAGAATATAAAAGAATTTTGCTATTACCAACGTGTTTTTGGTATAGTGGCAACTCATTAGGTCCCTTAACCATGAGGTCTCGAGTTCGACACCCATGGGAACGGAGAGGCACGCGTTGGGAGACCCCTGCCCACAAAGTGGAGTTCCGTAGAATCGGGGTGGATTTAGTTGGGCCGCCAAAGTGCGAAAACCCATACACCACCTACGAAAGCAAAAAAAAAAAAGAATTTTGCTATTCGTTGCCCTAAGAACAATATTTAAATAACTAAAACCGTAAAGTAGTGTACCTAGAAAATGAAGAATTCAACATATTAAGAATCAATTGTGCAATTTTCCATTATTGACTTTACTTGCAATGTACGTAACGAAACTGATTATAGAACACATAATTAATTCTCCCTCTAATCTAAATTATATGAAAAAAAAATTATTAGTGATATCAAATATTAGCAAAAAGTTAACAAATTATCTATTATTAAATATTATCATCTTTAAACTACATTTATTTTATTCAAATCTTGTTTGTTTCATTTTCAATACTATATTCCTAAAATAATTTTTTTTTATGAATTTGAAAAAATTATATACACTCAATTAACATGCTCAATAAATATAAAATTAATTTTTTTCTTTTTATAATTGAAATCGAATAAAGTATTGTGTTGGTTATGTTAAAAAACTTTTATATTTTGAAAAAAAAAATTCTCAAGAAAAATTTATATTCCGAATCGGAAAGAGTACATCAGAAATGTGTTTGTCAAAATAATCGATAAATAGTAGTGTGAATTGTACATTACTACATTTCACTCTCTCACAATAAATTAAAGGGGAAATTGCATTCACCTTGTCTGAGATTTGCATTAATGACACATACATTCCATCTTGTTTGAAAAATAACACTCATTTTCCCTCCTTAACAATCAACATTGCACTTACATACCCTCCTTGTATTAAATGATTAGATTATCAATGAAAATGTTATGCTTAGAATTAAAAAAGACTTTTTATACCCTCAAGGGGTATTTCATACAAATTTTAAGTGTATTTGGTATTTTTTTTTTAACAGTAATATGATAAAATTAATTTTTTTTATAGGAAAATATAATGACCAACCAAGTCACTTTTGCAAGCCAATCTAAGACAACAAAAAATTGTGCCAAGTAGTGAGATTTAGAGTACATATACGTTAGGGGATTATTTGTGGGGCTAACATGCTTATTATAACCAATATTCTTTTTTAACACTTTCATGGTGAATCACAAGTTATAGTAAATATAAGTTCATTATTATTAAATAATATGATATAACATATTTTAATTTTGTTATTATTCCTATGATATTTGGATATGAATATAACATATTTAATCTTTATGTAGAGTTTCTATACCAATAATGATATTAAGTCTTTTATATTATTCTAAAATCATTTGGATAAAATTTGTATACAAGAATATGTATTTTATTAAAAAAATAATAAGAATTTGTCATAAAAAATTATTATATTTTCATGTAAAAAAATAGTTTTTTGTTAAAAAAATAATTTTATCATATTATTGTTATATAGAAATAATGCATCAAATACACTTGAAATTTGTATTAGGCACCCCTTTGAATCCCTTGAGAGTATAAGTGTCTTTTTCAATCCTAAGCACGTAATATTTTCGTTGATAAATTAACCATTTATTACTGAGGGGGTATAAGTGCAATGTCGATTGCTAAGGAGGGAATGTGAGTGTTATTTTCCAAACTAGTGAGATTATCTCTGTCAATAGTACAAACTTCAGAGAAGATGAGTGCAATTTCCCCTGAATTAAAGGGATGCTAACTAGTGTTCGAAGAATATTAGTCAAGGAATATATAAAAAAGTCTGAATTGAAAATCTAAATTGAATTGTGTATATCTTTCGCTTCTTTTATCTTTTATTTCTACACAACTTGACTAAATCTAAAAAAAAAATCATCCAAAAATCAAAGGAATACTCCAAGTTGTTTCAACTTAGTCGTCAAAATAATATTTTTTTAATAATCAATAAAGTTATTATAATTAATGAATTCTTTATTAGAAACAAAAGTTGGTAGAATTGTTTATGGTAGGTGAACTTATTTCATTTAAGGTTATTGTTAACTAGTGCCATAACAGTAATGATTAAGGAATTCATTAAGGAAAAATTTGCATAAAAAATCTAAGTACACTAGTAGTTCTCAATATTTAAATTCAATATTTTTATGCTTTCTTAACTAATACTCTAAATATACTCTTTAACATATTCCTTCATTTAAATAAGTCATAAGCTTAAAAGATCCTATTTAATACATCACGATCAGAAGAGGTGGTATATATATTAGTTTGGTCCATGACCGGAGTGTCCACCGCCGACCGCAGTGACTAATCTTCTCGCTGGCTTGTAGGCACCTCTAATGGGTGGGACAGCTGACCCCGAGATTTAACGCTGCTGCATGCACAAGGTAGGATTCGAACACTTGACCTTACTTAAGCGTGGATCAATCCCTACCACTGAACCACACGCTCGGTCGGGATTGGTATATATATGAGTTTGTAAGTTAAGAAATATGTGATTTTTTTCCTATCAATTTCTAGAAATACAATATTTTATTCATAAACTTTTTTTGTGAATTAGCCACATTAAAAAAAAAAACAATTAAAAATTCCACTTTTAAGGTGTAGACATTATTGAAATAGATTTTGCCTTCATTAAATAACACAACATTTTTTTATTTAAAAGGCGAGTATCGAATTCATGACATTATACTTAAATAATTTAACCATTTATCAATTTTGTTGGATTTTTATTTAAAATGCCTAACACGATGTAGATGATAGTATTCCTTAAACATTAAAAAAAAATTCAATCTATTTCTGCATATGAAAAAGATTTTATAATAAAAGGCAAAATTCATTTAAATAATCATATTTCTATTGTTAGTCAAGTAGTATCATTCTTCAATTTAAAGGAATACTCCTATATTGCAGTACTACTAGCTCGCAAAGCAGATAAATGAGTTAATGCAGACTATGCTTTTATTTTTTACTAGTAAAATGATTTGACCGTTATTTGGGCAGAAAGAAAGGCCGCTTTGAATTTGTGTAAGAGTGTTAATGTCTCAGACTGATCCATATATAGAACTACTTACTGCATTTTTTTTACAGTAGCATGTACATTTATGAGTGAGAATTGGGAAGGATATGAGTTAATGACTACTGTATGGCTAATGGGAGATTAAAAGTGTCTAAAGTTAGTATCTACAACTACAAGGGATTCATGTCTTTATCTTTCTTCAAGAGAAAAAGTTGGTACATTGATGATTGATGGTGTAATTTTTTTTTTTTTTTTAACGTTATAGTATCTGCATATATCATCCTCGTTTGGACAGAAAAAAAAAAAGAAAAAAAAAGAAAAGAAAGAGACCGCTTCGAATGTGTATGAGAGTGTTAATTTCCAGACTGGTCCAAAGAACTAGAGTATTTTTTCACAGTAGCACGGACATTTATGAGTGGGAATTTGGGAAGGATTCGAGTTAATGATAGATATGGTTCATGCGAGATTAAAAGTGTCTCGGGTTATCAAAAGGGTTCATGTTTTTATTTTTATTTTTTTAAAGAAAAACGGTGATGCATTGATGATGTGAATTTATTTTGGGTTTGTTTCATCTCATCTTTTAAAATTATTGATAAGAACTCAAAAATGGTTAAGTTTCATAAAGAATGATGCATTTAGGAAAAAATAAAATCTTATATATTTATTTTTTCATGAAAACTTATCTAACTAAAAGTGATTATCCTCGATTTTAAGGGTTGAGGTTAAAAAATGAACTTTATAAAAAAAATGCTTAGGGCATTTGTTAATAGACCAAATATAATTTAAAAGCGTTGAAATTTGTATTTTTTATGTTTTCGAGATAATAAAGAAATAGATTTATGATTTTTTTTCCACTTCTAAAAAATTAAGCAATTGTTAACCGGTCCCTTTTTTATATCATCCTCATTCAAGAGTTAATAACTATTCATTTTTAAACAAGTACTAATATATATGATAAATAATATATATGAATGATAAATAATGTGTCAACGATATAAAAAACTTTATATCATCCATACACATCCACTAAACTCAATATTGAATTTGAATTTGAAATCGATGTGCACCAACTTATTTATATCATTTAAGTATATGTCTTTACTTATTAGATTACTCTCTTGGATAGTCCTTAATTAGCTAATGAATGCATCCTCTCAAGTGAATCTACCACTTGAGACTAATTTACTTATTTGCTTGAGATGATCCATTCTCATTACATATGTCTAGGAATGGCAATGGCTTCGAGTGAATCAGGATAGTGCATTATCCGGATCCGTTCCGTCAGTGTATATTTGGACTCGGACATGTCTTAGACTCGTGCAGGTACCCATTGCGAATCTTACCCGCGGGTCTTGAGATACTCAACGGATTTGCGGGTACATGTTATGAGTGAATCAATGTATATAAATGGCGATTGGACAAAGATAATGTATAAGGTGAAAGGGGGATAGTGAATAAAAGGTAGATAAAAGTGAGCAATTACTAAACAAAATAAAGGAATAAAAAAAAACTGAACAAAAGTGAGGAATACACCTCGTATTATAATATATATATATATAAATAAACAAGACATTGCCTTAAGTCTAGAACACACTATATATATACACATGTTATCCTTATAATTTAACTAGCGGGTCCGAGTACCCATGGGTCTGGGTACCCCCTTACCCAGACTCACCCAAATTTAATAACGGGTCTTAAAATATCTGTTATCATCCTTAACGGATCCAAATTTGCATACCCGAACCCAGATCCATTGCAGGTATTACCCGCGAATATCCATGGGTCGGGGATTTAATTGTCATCCCTACATATGCCCCTTATTAGCCCATAACTTTAGAAACAGTTAGTGAAAGTAAAATTCATTATGAGAAATTGATGCATACTCATTTTTTTAATATAAGATTATTTTGAATTTTATGTTTCTTTTCTATTTATTCCCTTGATATTTATTTATTTGTCTTTTTTTTGAAGTGGTATTTGTCTTATTTAAAAAAAATAAAATAATAAACCACACCTTTTTTAAAAAAATATAATGATTACTTTGATTTTAAATAAACTAATTATGTTTTTTCTTAACATATCATTTCTCTCTATGTGATCATTAATTTTTCTCCACTACATCCTGTTAAATAGAGATAAACATGAAAAATAACATTTATTACATTCTTAAACTTCTAAATAAGAACAAAAAATTTATCAAAAATGAACAAATGATAAGAAACAATAGGAATATAAAATTTCATTTCAATCAGTCAAATACATTATTTAATTTATCCTTTTCAAAATTATCCTTATTAAGCCAAAAGAGATAATTAATATGTCACGACTCACAATAATTAGTATTATATATATATATATATATATATATATAATATTTTGAAACAATATATCAAATGTTTACAACTCCAAAGTCACTAACAAAGTAACAAAATAAATACTTTCTTCGGTGGATATGAATTTTGCCAAAATGATCATATAGCAAGTAGGGGTGAGCAAGACCCGACCGAACTCGATGGGTTTGGGTCAGGCCGAGTTAGACCCGTCCAAAAATAGGATGAGTTCGGGTTTGATGTCGTGTCACTCAGCCCGGCTCGTTACAAGTCCCACACATAGGATTTCTGAACCCATTCCAAATTTAATACAACAAGCAGGCCCCACACGTTTTCACCTTTCGAAATTCAGAGAAAGACTCCTAGCCTCCTAGGGTTCATTCTCCCTTCTTCCTCGCGACACTCACCATCACTCATACTTTACTATCATTACTACCGTTGTCTAGACATCGGTGCCATCGCCCAAAAGCTACCCATGGCCATCAGTCGTTACATTGCTACTGCCCCAAAATCTTAAAAACTTCAATTGGTAACTCGATAACCTCCTTCTTTCCTCAAAACTGTAATTGTTTTATTTATGGTTGGTCTTTATCGAAAACTTTTGCTCCTAGGAAGAGTTCTATATTCGGGCCATTGACTCTCTATAGTGTTAAGTAGATAGTTCTATTCTATAATATGTTTTACTACCATTTCTTGGATGACTAATGCCCATGATAGAATGAATGTAATTTTTTGAATCATTTTCTCAATTATTTTTTAGTGCTACTCTCTGCTAAGTAGAGACTGAATGTATTATAATTGCTCGGATCAGTTTTTTCGACTATTTCCATTATGGCTTAAGCTCTTACTCTTTGTAGAAAAGCATATCTTGAGTTTCACTTATACTTTTTTTTTTCTTTTTACAAACTTTAGATTTAACGATAAAAAAAAAAGAAAGGAACATCTTTTAAATTCATTTTTTTATGCTATTCATCCTTATCGGGTCAATCTGGGCTCGTCTTTATCCGGACCTACCCAGTTTGATTGCAAAATTGATATCAGTGGCATGATGTTGAGGTTGCTGACCCAAGATGAATAACAACTTGATATTAAGGTTCATGATTTGGGAGTGATTGTAAATTGATTTAGTTAAAAAATCTTGCAAATAAGATCACACAAATTTGATTGCAAAATTTTATTAAACATACATTTTTTTTCACATGTAGTATATTGCAGTTGTCATAATTTAACTGGATAAATATGAGAGGGTACCAAAACCCTTTATTTTGAAAGGGTACCGAAATAAAACCCTATTCATGATAGTTATTTTGTGATGATTAATTGGACTCAATAATGATTGACATGAAGCCATGAAGGATTAAAAGGGTTTTGGAATTTTCACCCCATGCATTATCCACACACCCCATTTTAAACTGTGAAATTACATTTATATCCTTTATTAAAAATTAAGTTTTTACATCCCAATTGTTATTCTCACACCCCATGAAATTAACCTTACACCCCATCCCTTTCATCTTTCTAACCCCCCACTAAATATAACCTCTCCAACACTCCAACATCTCATAATCAAATCCTTATTTTCTTAAAATTTCTCATAAACCTCCAACTTTTCATCTTCCCATCAACCTCTCAACATTCTTATCATATTTTGCTCCATATCAAATTTGAAAGTTGCTTCTCTTGTGCATTGCTCTTGTGCTACTTGCTTTTTAAGGTACGTGTGTTTTTTTCACTGTTCGTGAACATTCCGACAAACCAAATTCGGAAAAATAAAATATTTTACGACTCGGGTATCTCGGAATTTTGAAATTCACTGCTCAGCAATTTTCCGAAAATATACTTTCGAAATTTCATTAGATTTTCCAACAACAATATTTCGGAAAAAGCTGACAGAAAGCAAGAATTTTTTGAATCATCATCTCCTAAAAATATTAATAATAAATATTAATAAATATTAATAAAATTTATAATAAATAAATAAAATGGAAGGAAATATTAATAATAAATTTATAAATAACATGTACTTACCTTGTACCATATGCTCTGCTAAAGTGTTCTGCCTCCTGAGGCTCATTCTCATTTTCATCTGTTTTTATTATTGTTGGTGCTATGGAAGGAAATCTCACCCAAGCCCACATTTGGATTAAGGGAACAAAACCACAGATATCTTTTTTGTCATAGTCAGTGGATAAGCATAACTCACGATATAAATAGCTAAGCACAGCTGGTCCCCAACTATAGTTCTTTGTTTGTGAGAGGTCTTGCAATAGAAAAAGATACCTCAACGGTACAAAACTTCCAGAATGGTTTGTGAACATTACGCCTCCAATCAATCTTAATATGAAGGCTCGGGTAAATGTTTCGATCACATACGGATCGTCATCAAAACCATTAGGCAAATACCCAAAATTCTCCTCCAACCAGCTCTCATCCTCAGTCTGCTGCCAGTCAAAGCATTTTGTGGTGGGCGTATGCCTAATAGCTGCTCAACAAGTGTTGGCCAGTCATCATGATGGGTAGGACCAATCACCGGTTCTCCATCCACAGAAATACCAAGCAATACGGCAACATCTTGTAGCGTTATCGTGCATTCTCCAAACGGCATGTGAAACGTGTGTGTTTCAGGCCGCCACCGCTCTACTAGTGCAGAAATGAGCTTATGATCAACTGGAAATAACATCAATTCCGCAACCCAATAAAATCCGGTACTCCTTAACTTATCTTTCAAAGCCTCAGGAATTTCATCAACTCCATGATGAAACTGTTGTGCACGCCTGCATCGTAAAACACGATCAGGGCTACCATTCCACACATGTTGGGAGACGTGTTTATGTTGCAAGTATAGAACGGAATCGTCTTCTGGACCAGGGTTAATCGCACGTCCTGAGGAAGATGAACTTGATGCCATCACTATCTGCATAAACATTAACACATTTAATTAATAACAATTGTAATAAATTTAGAAATACTTTAGTCACGAATGAAAATAATCAAAAATTATTCATTGATCCAATAAAAAAATTGAGATAAAAATCAAAACATATAAATAAATAAATAAATAAATAAAAAATCTAACTACTAAATAAATATAAAATATCAAACTAATACCTACACATAAATAATCTCACTAAAACCATAAACGTAAAAACAAAGTAATATCTAAATAAATTTACACTAATACCTAAACACTAATAAATAAATAAAAAATCTAACTACTAAATAAATAAAACATATCAAACTAATACCTACACATAAATAATCTCACTAAAACCATAAACGTAAAAACAAAGTAATACCTAAATAAATTCCCAATAATACCTAAACATTAATGTGGTGCATAAAAAATCTAACTACTAAATAAATATAAAAAATCTAACTACTAAATATAAAAACACTAACTAATACCTAAACATAAAAAATCAAACTAATAAATTAATACAAAATATCTAACTATTATCTAAACATAAAAAAATTAACTATTAAATAAATAAAAATTCAAACTAATACTTAAACATTAATAATGCCTAAACAATGTATAAATAAAAATAAATAGCTAAGTAATATACATGAAATAAAGTAATACATAAATAAAAAATTATACTAATGCCTAAACATTAATAAGTGCATAAAAAATCTAACTAATAGATAAATAAAAAAATCTAAGTAGTAAATAAATACAAAATCTAACTAATAACATAAATACATATTACCTAAACATCAATATCAAACTAATAAATAATAAATAAATCTAACTAATAAATAAATATCTATCTATTACATTACAAAATAAAATCAAACTAATAAATAAATATCTACCTAAACATTACAAAAATCAAACTAATAAATAAATACATAATCTACCTAATAAATACATTAAAAAAACCTAACAACACATAAATATAAAATCTAAATCATAAATACATAAAAAATTATAACTACCTAATAATATACCAAAAATCTAACTAAATAATATACGTAATGAATAAATAAAAAATATAAAATCTAATTGTTAAATAGATAAAAAAAAATCTAACTATAAATAACATAAAGAATTCTAACTAACTAATAAATCATAAAATCTAACTAAAATTTCTAAGTAATAAATATATCAAAAAAATCTAACTAATATATAAAAATAAAATCTAAATAATACATACATAAAAAAAATCTAACTAATAAATAAATTAAAATTTAACCTCGGAAAATATATTAAAAATTCGTGTAGAACAATGAACGATAATTGACAAGAAAATAAATATTCTTACAAAATATGCTGAAGTAGGAGTGGATTGTGAATGCTGGAATGTGATAAGAAAAATACACCGAGCGAAATTGCACTGGAACGTGGGAAGAGAAAATATACCGAGGGAGGGAGTGTGTGCAAATAATATACCGAGGGAGGAGGAAGTTTGGGGTGACTTTGTGGTTTGGTTGGTGTTATATAGAGAAAAAGAGATAGAGATAATGGGGTGGGATTGGGTAAAAATCTGGTGGGTAATCAGGAGGCTGGCGCTTGGGGGACAGGGGGGAGGCAGCGCGCCACGTGACGCAACCCGGTGGTTGCGTCACTGCGGCTGACGCTACGCGTTGCGTCAAGCGCAGTGGCGCAACCACGTAGCGCGCTGTCAGTTGTTTTTTTTTTTTTTTACTTTTTATCCAGAAAATCTGGCAGGCCAATGGGAGGCCGCCATGTGGCACCTGGGTTAAGTCATTTGGGATGACTTCTTAGACTTTTTTTTTTTGACTTTGACTACCCCATTTACGTAAATAGTTTCGTTGACTACCCGGTCCTATGTAAATAGTATTTAAACTACCTTTTTTCGTAAATTGTTTGTAAAACTACCCCACTTAGGTAAAAAAGCCCTAATTATAAGCTCAAACAAATCCCATAAGCATACCCCACGAACTCAGCAATAGAAACCCGCTTAGTTCAATGACTCGAGAACCTTTGAATAAATCATTCACTAGTCATGAAAAAATAAGTTTAGTACTTTTTGTAAATCATTAATGAAAAACTAAAGCACTAACCAGAGCAAACGAAAAATGTATCGATAAATGGCTTATTTGTTTAAACTAGAAAAAATCACTTATCCTTAAAAAGAAAGTTCTAAACATGTGGTGTTTCTTGACCACCTACCGCATATTTCTTCATTCAATAATTAATCCAATAGTATAGGAATGAGGTGAAAGTGATGGTTAGGAGTAACGTGTAAATAGCAAAACGTATTTGAAGTTACTTCACAATCAAGGATTTTGCCCTCTTCAATAATCGTAATATTTGATTTGTACGTGATGGAGGCCAAATCAAATTCCAAAATGAATTCACAATGGATAAGTGACCTACATGTGAAGCAAGAGAGTTGAAAAATGCCAATCTAAGTTGACTCCTCAGTTAGTGTAGCGTGCCGTTATTAAGAGGAGTTATACAACTGTACATGAAAGCAACAGATGATGTCGACACTCTCTGTCTTGTATTTAGACTTATTAATACCATCACCTGGAACAGTTGGTAATTGGTACAAATAAAATTGTAATCCAGCATGATTAATACTATCACCAAAATTGGTTGTCTTTTCTAGCTTAGTTCACATGATATTCATTTTCCAACTAAAATTTTGTATTTTAACTACAATGCAGTTTCGTAGACCTTTGTATATATTTGATGTATGACTTCTACTTAGATGGAAAACGTTATTTCTTTGGTGGGCCATAAATTTTAAACAGTGGAAGAAAATAATATACACAAGTCTAAATCTAAATATGTAAATTGTGGGGGAAAACACTTGCCCCCACCAGCTCTCGTGTGGGTCCATCACTGATGGTCTGTATAACTTTGAATCCAGATGGTTGGCTTTGAATCCATCTACTCAACGTTACACCATATCATCATCGCATGTGATGGATGAAAATTTAACAAATAATAACAAAAGATATACCAAAAAATTGTTTTATCATTTTTTCCAGCAAAACAAAAGACATGTATACTACACTACAAATGGTATTGAAATAAAGATAGATAAATGAACATAGTTCTGCAACCTCCTAGGAACAATACTATTATCTGATAAGAAGCCTCCTTTCTAATTCAAATAAACATATGATGATGGTAGAACACATTGCTCACTTGCCTCACTTAGGCAAAGAATCACACCAAAGACAATGTTACTCGCTAGACAAGTAGATAAAAAGGAATGTTGAACACATGCCAGAAGCTTGTAAAAATATCCCCTTTTAAGCCCATGGGATCAATGAAGAAATTTGACAACAAGTCTATAGGGAAAAAGTTGATTTAAAATGCCATACGACCTGCCAGCCTGCTTTCAAGTATCCTCTTATCGATGGCTGCATCAATGGAGCTCATCTGAAAGGCAAACATGATAACAATGATCAGCAATTAATCATAAGACCAAAAATAACAACAAAGCGATTATTTTAGAGCCTGGTCCTATGCACGAGATCCAAACTCTGCGAAAGAAGCTGACCTGGGCCAAGTCGGAATTCACTTGTTCCATAAAATAAATTGTAATGATGCTACGAATGAGCAAAAATCTGTTGGGTAAGACAATCATGTTCCACCCAAACCCAAAACTTTGGAATCAAGCAGAGGGAGAAAGAATAACATTGGCAAAACCAAACCCAACAAAAATCATATATACATACTCGTTTATGGTCAACAAATGCTGGGAGGAAGGATCACGAAGTTGGTTGTTTGCAGCAAGCTTCACATATTATGTTGTGATAATTATAACTAACTACCAAAAGAAATTAGTAGAATACCTACTTGAGTGTTTTGATGCCCACAAAATTTGGAGGCATAGCTTACAGCAAGGGAGGATTAAAAGGACCATATATTTTTTTTGCCATTCAATTTCTTTTTGGAAAAAGGATTAGAAATTCATACAGAATGTACCTTTTTAAATAGCAAACAATGTGTAAACAACTGAAGCTGAAAACAGGAAGCATAAAGCCTACTCATCTGGTTAGATGTGAAAGCAACTCCATATATTACAGAGGTAGTATGACTTACCTGGCTATTTTCATCATGCACCTGATATTTTGGCAAAGACATCCTTCTTTCCTCCTACAGTAACCAAACATAATTACATTAACAACCAAGAAACAATAGCAGTAAAAGGAAACATAACGGGTTTTTCTCGAGAATATAACTCACCATGGACATTGCCTCATCATCCCAAACTAAATAGACTTCATTAGTGGCAGGTTGAGAAACCGGAGCTTTGTTTGCAATTACTGGAGGAGGCCCAATTGAAGGACCACCAGTATTTGGACCAGAAGCATAAGAATGAGAGTTACTAGCTACCCCGCCTAAAAGAAACCAATGTGGGAAGGAAGTGAAAATCAGAAGAATCATATACTATCAACCAAAACATAGAAGCGCTAAATTTTCAGTGCCAAGCACACTCCTGCAATTTTGCCTCAACCAGTCATATTCACTCAAGAAAAAAAAATTACCTGGAACCCCTATAGCCTGATAACTGTTTGTCAAAGAAGAGATGGCACTCGAATGTGCGTCGACAGGGATATTTGTAGACAGCACAGGAGTTATTGAGGGAACACTTGAAGGTAGAGGGGCAACAGAAAATGTTGAACTTTGAGTCGTTGTATTGTTATTTCCAACAACAGGAAACAAAGGTTGTGAAACTGGGACAGAAGTTGTAGATGTAGGCAGTCCAGGAGGAGTAATCTGAGTTGGGAGTCCAGAAGGAGCAGCTGTTGGCAATGGTGGCCTCACATTCTGCACAGGAAATAATGGCTGCTGTGGATATGGGACAGGAGGAATAGAAACAGATGGAGGTTGTGGAAACCATGGCTGCTGAGGTCGAGGTGGAACCGCCCAACCATTCGGAGGCATAGGTACAGCTGGATTATAACTGCAGCACAGAGGAAAGTACATTAGCAGATGGTGTACTCGATATATACTCCGCCTGTCCCAAAAAGATAGACACTTTTTAAGCTTATTCCTTTGTATTTTTATACCATCTTTTTGGGACGGAAGTAGTATAATTTAAGAAAAAACTAATAATATACCACTTTCACAACATGGCAAACAGAAGGAATTCAAATAGGAGAATTAAAATTGACAAATTGTAAACAAACATACATTGGTGGCGGCACTGTGCCAAAAGGTGGTCGAGGAGGATAACCTGTACCCAAAGGAGGTGGCACCATTCCACCTACAAGCGGGGTTGATGGGATATCCACCTTGGCTGCCTTTGATGGAACCTCGTCATCTGCAATAAATACAAGATTGTGAGAAAGACTCAACCTTTCCATGTCTTATTCAACCTTTTCAAAAACACTACCAGTATTTTAACGAAGCTTTTAGCTTAAGTCATACATAAACACTGCCAATATAATAGAAGGATGCCAAAAACATGAGTCAACTTACATTCCAGAAGTGATTAAACAGGAAAAAATATATTTTTGATAATAAAAGGTGAATCCATTGAGAAGGGAAAATAGCAAAGCATGATGATTTAGGATTTATGTCTTCAACAAGTTGTATCGAGTTTTAACTAACTATTTTTCATGCTCAAGACAAAAAGCCATCAGACAAAATATTACCTTCTTCTCCATAATGAGCAGCCAAGACATCTGGTGGAATCCCTTGCATTCCATATATTTCAATATCTGTGGATTCTCTGCCAGATTTTGCATTGGGCACCCTGACAAAAAAATTATAATAACCAAAATATCAACAATAATAGACAGAATCGTAATAACTTATGGAAACGACACAATTGTTTAAGCAGTATCCATGAATAAAATAATAACATGAGAACAAATCCTAGGCACATTGAATAAAACAACAATTTGGTCCCTGAAATTGACATCATCGGTCAATTTAGTTCTCAGAATTACAAAATATATATAGATATATAGTCCTGTCTCCCTGACCTAGACAACCATCACTCGATTTAGTCCCTGACATTAGTGTAAGTCAATTAAATCTACATGGCAAAACCCTGGCTAAAACAACTGTTTGACCTATAAAAAAATCCAAAGCAAAACATTGCCACTTTACAAGGAACAAAATTCACTGATTGGATCATATTTCAGAACACGGTTGATAAAGTTAAAGACTAAATTTATTTCAACAAAACATCAGGAACCAAATTGACTGATTTCAAAAACCAAATTAGACAGAATCATCAACCCTTTTTTATCCAAAACAAACCGGAAGCTACTAAACGGTAACCACCAGCAATAACCACCAAATCAAATATGATTAACCCTAAATTTGCAGAATGATAAACCAAAAATCCAAATGAAATTAAGGACAGCTCTATCATACTAACGTATGCTATTAATAAAAAAATAACATGAGGTCAACTCCTAGAAACAATCATCAAATTTTTTTCCCAAAACGAATACCTATCTATGAAGGGAGAGACCTCTTTGGTGTCCACCTTTTTTAATTTTGTATTTTTTAACTACAAAATAAAGCAGTTGAATCAGAATGAAAGGACATGTTCGGTTTTTCAATTTCCAAAACAAAACCTAACTATAACCATACCCCAATCAATCAACTTTCTGCTGGACGTTTTTCATTAGCGGAATTAACCACCGTTTTTCTTTTATTTACTGTATGCCTTACAAGAATTTGTCACCAAAAATGTTCTTGGATAAATTATTGGATTTGAAAAGACTAAAAACAACACTCACACTATAGTTTAATTATTGTTGATGCAAAGAGTTTCACATATGCATAAAATTGAAACGAAGCAGTTGAAAATGCGGATCAACATGGTTAATTAAAATATGATAAAGGCTAAACTACTCATTTGGTCTCTAACCTTATTTTTCA
Source organism: Crotalaria pallida (assembly GCA_037953625.1). Lineage (NCBI taxonomy): Eukaryota > Viridiplantae > Streptophyta > Magnoliopsida > Fabales > Fabaceae > Crotalaria > Crotalaria pallida. The sequence continues at coordinate 99,943,636 of CM075655.1, forward strand.
ATTTCAAATTGGTCCCTTACGATTTTTTGGTTTCATATTGGTCCTTTATGTTTCTTTTCGCTGTCAATTTGGTCTCAGAATCAATGTTCATCCTATGTGGACAATATGTTATGGACACATGTCACTTTCTCTCTCCAACAATATATACGTGGACCAATATGATATTGACACGTAGGATGAACAGTGATTCTAGAACAAATTGACAGCGAAAAGACCAATATGAAACCAAAAAAGGTAAGGGACCAATTTAAAATTGAAAAATAAGGTAAGGGACCAAATGAGTAATCTAGCCATATGATAAAAGGAATGCGGGTGGACAGACCCGAGAGTTCCTGTCGACACGCTAGCAACTACTCCCTCCGTTTCTTCATATGTAGTGTTCATAGTGTTTTTGTCTCATGTTTCACATATATATTTTTTTTACAAAATCCAATACATAATCAATGCTATTTTTCCCAACACATCTCTATTTATCACACTCTTTTTCACTCCCAATATCTTTCTCTCTTCAATAATGATAATATACAGGCATTATAGTCGAAATACCACAAATTCTTACCTCATTTAACCATTTCTTAAAACTCCGTGCATAACCTTAAAACACACTACATATGAAACGGAGAGAGTAATAAGGCTACACAATGACCCCCAAAAACTACCATCTATCAAATATAATCAAACCTAAATTTTAAGCATCATTCCCATTAATCAAGGGTACCAACCAATAATACAAATCAAATTAGGGTAAAATATCCGGATTCCAAGGAGCACACTAACTCGACATTCATGGAAAAATTTAGTTAATTTGTCCGATTAATCGTAAACCAACTAAACTTCTAGCATATTGTGACATGTTAACAAATTACAAAATACAAATCAGAATCAGCTACACAGAAACAAGCAACAATAACCACCAAATCGAACATACCCGACCCTAAATTGCAGCATGATATAACCAACAATCAAGATCAAATCAATGAGGAATTAGGGTTAGGGTTAATAATATACTTGGTGACGGCTTCCTTATGAACCTGGAGAACATGGATGGCCATGCCGCCAGCGGTGGAGAGCTTCTTGTGGCAGAAGTGGCACTTGAAGTGCTTCGCTTTCTGATGCTGAACCAATATCTTCTCGTCATCGAATTCGCGATCGCAGTAGTAACACCAAACCTCCTTCGACGAAACCCTCTTCTTCTTCTTCCCCATATCGAACGATTCAGATCACAGAGTTGCGAGCTTGAAGGGTTTCTCTGATACTCTTGCACCCTGCAATGGATGAAGAGGAGAGAGAGAGGAACTAGGGTTTTCGATTGCGGAGGTGAAATTGGAAAAGATTAAAGTTAATAAATAAAAATATATAAATGGGGTTGTTTATGCAATAGTGTTGAAGTTTATGGCCAATTGAATATTCTCTTCTATATATGCAAAAACAAATAAAAAGGTTAAAACTTGGACTTTATTTTTCAATTGATTGTGTCACCTGACACATGAGGTATTAATACAGGTCATGCATATTCGGGTTACATCATTTTCTTTTCTTTGGGTTTTTTTTGGGGGGACTTGATTTGGGTTTAGGTTTTGGGCTATGCAAAATATTTACCCAAATCAAATTTAAGTGTTGGTTCCCAAATTTTTTTTCAAATCAATTAATCGATTTTTTTTTTACGTTTTTTAGTAAAAAAAATGCATTTTGCGATAGGGTTCAATCAGAAAAAATTTCAACAAGGTTCAGTCAGAAAAAATGGGGTTTAGGATTCAAAAAAGGGGATTTGTGAATCAATTCTCATCATACTTTAAGCAGGTAAATAATCGGCAAAATGGCCCGAGCCAAGCTGACAAATATGCGTGCTTAGACTCTTGAAAGCTTGGGGCAAACAGATCATGGACCTTTTGACCCCCTTTCATAAGGTTTAAACCTGTTTAGCTTCAGGCCGGCCAACTCATATCACATAAAAAGTCGGGTCGATCATGGTCTTAGCTCGAAGCACATCGGCAAGAACTCGATCGAGTAGCTCGAATTGACATTTTCAAGTTACAGGCGTTTTAATAAACGAATTTCAAAACTACATTCCACGAATCAAAAGAACATCATCGTACTAACAAGTCCCAGCATAATTGATAGTTGGTTTAGTTCTTAAGCACAATATCACATTCTTATGCCTTGAAAATGATTAGTCTTTTACTATTGATTAGGGATATCTTTGTAGACAGCAGATTAAATGAAAACTTAATGCTACAATAAGTAAGGGTGTAACGATGCGATGCGGTTTTGTTCAATTTTTAAGGAAGTTCAGAATCCGAACGGAATGAAAATATGTAGTTCAATTTTTGTCATTTTATGCCACTAAAATCAAACCGAAATGAACTAAACTAGATACGGTTTAGCTTGATTCGATTTGGTTTACTTGTGTAAGGATAATTTAAAAAAAAATTAAAATAGAGTTTGAGGATAAAAAATAAATTTGTAATCCTTTATTCCCATTAAAAATTTTACCTATAAAAAAAATTATATCAAACTAGGCCAAGAATATAATTTTTCCTAAGGCCTCATAATTCCTAGGAATGGTCGGATTGGGCTTAAAAAACTAATTTACTTATATATATTTTGTTAAATAATTTGCTTTTGATACTTAATATTTTGATTTTATTCTAATTTTATTATAGATTTTTTCATAACAGCATGAGGATAAGAATCCTAAAATAAACAAATTAAATTGAAAAAAATAAATTCCAAGTCTTTTGATTCCCTCAATGCAACACCTTCCCATAAAAATTATCTTCTTTAAGTTCTTATCCTCCACCTTAAAGGTCGAAGTTAAGAAAACTCTTTTATTATTTGCTATTGTTGATATTTTAAAAATTGGAAAAGTAAATATAATATTTTTCTTTATTGATTTATATTTAATAAAGAGTAGTGATATAGATATATATATATATATATGCCTATAAAATCAACCTACAAATAGGTCTACACCATAATAAAGTGATACGTGTCACTTGTTAACCAATCAATAGTAAACCAGTAACACATGCCACTTTCATTATGGTGTTGACCTATTTGTATGTTGATTTTGTATGTCCATCTATCATTTTTGTTTGATAAAAGAAACTTCCAATAAATTAAGGGCCTATTTTTTCCTGCCCTATAACCCTCAATAACTTAATACGTCAATTTTGATATATAATCTAATATTTATCCTTGATTGATTGAACATAATATGCTGAGATGTTTATCCATTGTCTGAGAGTCATTTTGCAATGTTCTCTTAAATTTATCTTGAGATTATGATTAGCTAGCACCATTTCTCATTATCTGTTGATTATGGATATTTTTGGAATAGATCCATTTAATCAATACCCGTTATGACGTGGATATGTGTCAACCCTGGATTTTCATCCAGTTTGTGCAACTCAATACTTAGCTAACTTTATGCACTATACTTTCAGGCTACTAATCAGAGGTCGGATCCAAATTAAGGATTGTTATAAACCAGGTGGCTAGATCACCAAATCAGAGCAGATGTTATGCACATGTGGAATGGATTTGGATGGTCGGGTGTTGGAGGCTTGGGAGAAAGACTTTTAATTAGTTGTTTCCTTTTTATTTTAGTTTTTTAACGGAATCTTATATTTCAAGCACCTTTTTCTTTTGGCCTATTTACATTTATTAAATTTTTTCATATTTATCTTTTTCATGTTTATTTTAGGTTTTTACAATGATGTTAAAACTATTTTTATTTAACTTAGCGTAATTACTATTGATCACTTTGTACTTTTTTTTCAAGTCACTCTTTCTTTTAAGAGAAATAAAAAACATTTTTTACAAGTTAAGAAGACAATGCGCGGATGAGTGTTGTTTTTTATTTCTCATATCCAACTTTCATGCAAGAGTGGCTTTTCTCATGTCACATTCAACTTTCTTAAAATCATATCTCATTTAAGATGGCAATGAGCATACAGCTTCCGCCTGTTTCGTCACTGAATCACACTGTATTGGAAGAGGTGCCACAAGTCTCACACGCTTTCAGGGAAACTTCCCAGGAGGTCACTCATCCCATAATTTATCCAAGTCAAGCAAGCTTAACTGTGGAGTTCTTAAGTGATGGACTACCAAAAAGAAGATGCATCTTGTTGTTATGGGTAGTACCAATCAATTCATTTAAGTTTTCCTTTACTATGTAGTCTCATACCTACGCAGTTTCAGGATTCCCTCTCATTCTGGTGTGTTAAGGTTCGTTCATATATCACTCCCTTAGAAGCTTGCCAAGAGCCGCTCCTAATTCGTGCCTATTACACGACGTTCACTCCCCGTCCTCATTAACCCGAGTCTTACACTCGCAACCAACTTTCTTAAAGATGAACGACCAAGTGTTGCTCCTTTCTTCTCACTTCTAATTTATTTAAATCCTTTTTATAAGTGGGAAAGATGAATGATAAAGCGGTGCTCATTCGCCTTGCACCTTGATTTCAAATCTAAAATAAACCAAAAACATAACTTTTTCTATAACAAAGAAATATGCATTCTTCATTTCCAATCTCATAGAGGAAAACGTAGGAGGGAAATGTTGGGATTCTGGCAAGTGTACCAGATCGTACAAGTAATAAAGTGATAAAGAGAGTATCGTTCCCAACGAGGACTGAAATTGATTATGATAATTCTCACCCATTCGTAGTTACTAAATGAAATTTGAATTGGAATTCGATTAATTGAGAAATAGTTGATTTAAATAGATTAAAATAAATAAATAAAACGATTCTTAAACAAAGAGAAAGAGCGGGACGTAGTTTCAATGAAGGTTCCTAAAACGTTTAACAATGAATTAATTTGTTTTCCTAAATTCTGAATTTGTTTTGCAAAAGTAGGAAACGCCTAATGTCTTAGAACGTTTCCGTATTTTAGAGATTAATCTCCCAATGATGTCTCAAGGGAGCCTTAAAACCTTTTATGGACCACATGAACAAGGCCGGTATGCTGGATACGGAATCCGGATTAAGGTCCAAGAGGCCTGCCAGACCAGAATTCGGGTACCGGTTTGAGACCCAAGAGGTCCGCTCCACTTGAAACCGGATACGGGAATGGGGCAGAGGAAACCCGCCGAATAACCATCCGGATACCGGATTGTAGAGCCAAAGAGATCCATTGGGCTTGAAAGCAAATGCCGAATTGAGGCTGAAGATAGGCCCACCTAATCCGGATCCGAATACCGAATCTTGACAGGATTGGGACACACGACTTTGTACCATTATACCGGTGTGAATTCGGACACGTGCATGAAAGGATCTGATGAATCTCATCATCTTCACCTACATAGGATTCACATAGGATTCCCATCCTCTTTATGTCTGCAATCATACAAGAACCGTTGGGAAGAATCTTACCCGCCACATGAAAGCAGTCATCAATACGGACAATGCTGGTATGTGTATAAGATACCTGGTAAGCTAACAGGTATGATCTAACTTATCTCACACAAGCACACACACCACCCCCCAAAGCTGAAAACGACAAGAGAGTGTGTATCTTGGTATTCAAGGTGCTCATTTCACGTCTGACATCAAGAGTGAGATTGCTGGACTCTTAGACCGAATTGTCTAAGTACTGTAATCCTACGACAGAACATTGGCGACCACAGTGGGAGCGAGAAACTTATTCTCACCACCTTCTGAAGAAGTTCATGGCAAATCGGTCACACGAGGAACGTACTGAACCCAGCCACCATAGTGTGCTGGACGCAACGAAAAATGGAGAACAAGCACCTTCTCGTCAGAGGGACCTGAGGGAACGATTGAGTGAAGGAAGGAGAAGAGCAGAACAGGAGCGTTCGAGACAAGAGGAACCTTCTCGACAGGAGCAGGAGAGATCGCGACAGAGGCCCCCCACTAGAGGAGGAAGCCCATCGCATTCTCGACATGAGAGTAAGGGGTCATCCGGCGGATGCTCGCAGAAGAAAGCCAGTATGGAAACAGAACTGGCCCGCTTACGTAAGCGACTGGATGAACAGGATAAGTTACTGAAGGAATTGAGGAAGGGAACAGCCCAGTCTGGCGTGGTAAAAGGAAATGAGGTGGAACAGGTAGCGGAACCTGAAGAAAAAGACCACCCGTTTTCAGAAAGCATAATGGCTTTCCCCATGCCCGAGAATCTCAAAGCTCCGGCCAACGTAGATCCTTACTTTGGGAATTCGGATCCACAAGAGCATATCGACAGCTTTCTGGTGGCAATGTCATGCCAAGGAGCCAAGGATGCATACAAGTGTCGCACCTTCCCCTTGACTCTCAAGAAAGCTGCTTTGCGCTGGTATTCTAAGTTGGAACCCGACTCGATAACTGGATGGAAAGACTTGGCCGGTAAATTTTTGGGACACTTTACAACAAGTAAGGCTCAGCCAAAGTCAGAACACCATTTGTCTCAAATCAAGCAAGAAAAAGGAGAATCGCTGAGAGATTTTCTCACCCGTTTCAACATCGAATACCTTTCAATCAGTGACATAGAAGCTTCAGTGGCTTTGCATCTCTTGATGCGTGCATTAAGACCGGGAGATTTCACAGATCATTTGGTGATGCACAGGATCAGAACCATGGACGAAGTCATGGAAAGAGCTGAGAAGTATATCAACTTAGAGGAATATCAGAAAGCGCAAGACAAGTTTGCAGGTGATACATCCGGGAAGAAGAAGGAGGCTTTCTTCAACAAGGGGTCAGGAAAAGGTCATAAGGAAGGAGACAAGAGCAGCAGCAGACATGATCTGGGCCCTAAAAATCCAGAAGGTAAATATGACCATTATACGCCTTTAAACACTTCTAGATCACAAATTCTACGTGAGATTATGAATGCAGAACTGATGGAAGTAGATCGCCCGCCCCCGTTGAGGAGGCCTCCAACGAAGGAGAATCGGCACAAGAGGTGTAGCTGGCATGGCAGTTATGGACACACCGAGGATGAATGTGTCCAGCTCAAAGACGTTGTAGAAACTCTGATAAGAAGAGGGAAGTTGAATCGTTACACCCGATCCTTTAGAGGAGGTCCCAATGAGCGTACCCCCACAAGAAGGGTCAGGAGTCCTGTCAGAAGAAGGACAAGAAGCCCATCTAGAAGGAGATCCCGGACGCCCCCAAGGAGAAGCAGAACTCCTAGGCGTGCAGCAACCAGGAATGCTCCAAAAAGAAAGAGGATACAGGTAAAAGTGGCAATGAAGACCTGGAGTTAATTGGCACTATCGCTGGTGGTTTGACGGTGAAAGGGGAATCCATAACATCCCAGAGAAAGCAGTTGAAGCTGGCTACAATGGCGGTTGCCGTAGCAAACAGGCATAAGGAAGTGCACCCTCCGATCACATTTACCGAAGCCGATTTGGAAGGGGTGATTCCCAACCACAACGACCCACTGGTGGTGACTGGAATCATTGACAGATGTCGAGTCTGCCGCATGATGGTGAACCAGGGAAGCTCGTCAGACATCATGTTCACAGAGTTATTTGAGCGTCTGAGATTGAAGTCAGCGGACCTGCACCCCTGTCAGAAGGAATTGATTGGATTCACAGGAGATACTATCAGGCCCAGAGGATACATTGATATCAGGTTGACTTTAGGTATGCCCCCTCAGTGTCGAACTGAAAAGTTGCGTTTTCTGGTGGTGGATTGCCCCTCCGCTTACAATGCGATTTTGGGGCGGCCAACTTTAAAGGCTTTTCAGGCGATCGCCTCCCCCTTGCACATGGCGATGAAGTTCCCAGACGAGAAAGGATCAGTTGTCACAGTTCGGGCAGATCAGATGCAAGCTAAAACTTGTTACATTGCCAGTCTGAAGGCAACCAAAGAAAACGCCAAGAAGCAAGTACAGGCAAAGCAGGCTAAGGGATCAGCTTCGTCCTCAGGGGTCATGATGGTGGACTTGGACATGAGAGACGATATCAAAGAAGAGCGGCCCAAGCCAGAGGGAGAGTTAGAAAGAGTTCAAATTGGAAATGGACCAGAACAGTGGACGCAGGTGGGGAAAGACTTAGAACCAGAAGAAAAGGTCAGGTTGGTCGAGCTCTTGAAAAAGAATAAGGACTTGTTTGCGTGGACAGCAGCAGATATGCCTGGAATAGATCCAGACTTCATTTGTCACCGCCTGTCAGTTGATCCTAAGTTTAGGCCAGTGTCACAAAGAAGAAGGAAGATGGGCGCTGAAAGACAGAAGGTGATCGCTGCGAATTTAGAAGAGCTCTTACAGGCTGGTTTCATCAGGGAAGTCCCCTATACTACTTGGCTTTCTAATGTTGTCTTAGTCAAAAAAATCCAACGACAAGTGGCGTATGTGCGTAGACTATACAGATTTAAACAAAGCATGTCCAAAAGACACCTACCCTCTCCCTAATATTGACAAATTAGTTGACAATTCTGCTGGCTACCAGTTACTTTCTTTTATGGATGCCTATTCTGGTTATAACCAGATTCCCATGTTTGGTGATGATCAGGAGAAAACCGCTTTCATGACTGACAAAGCCGCATACTGTTATACAGTAATGCCGTTTGGTCTTAAGAATGCAGGTGCAACCTACCAGAGGATGATGGACAAGGTCTTTGGAGAGCTGATTGGACCCACGTTGGAAGTCTATGTCGATGACATGATAGTGAAATCGACAGAGATAAAGAATCATGAGCAGGACTTGGAGGCAGTTCTTAATAAGGTACGTTTACACAATATGCGTTTAAATCCGCTGAAGTGCGCTTTTGGTGTCACAACAGGAAAGTTTTTAGGTTTCATGCGTACCAGCAGAGGAATAGAGGCTAACCCTGAAAAGTGTGATGCAATCACGCAGATGAGGAGCCCAAATTCCGTGAAGGAAGTGCAGCAACTGACCGGTCGTATAGCAGCATTAACAAGATTCCTGTCGAAGTCAGCATACAAATCCCTTCTATTATTCCAACTGCTCAAAAAAGACTAAGAGTTCAGATGGACGGAGGAGTGTGAAGCGGCCTTTCAGGACTTCAAACGTTACCTCTCCAATCCCCCGATCCTGAGTAAACCTGAACCGAGTGAAGTCCTCTACTTGTATCTGGCTGTAAATGATGAGGCAATCAGTGCTGTTCTGGTCAGAGACTTGGTTGACGGTCAGAAACCGGTATATTTCGTAAGCAAGGTATGGCAAGAAACAGAGAGAAGGTACCAAAGGATAGAGAAAATGGCGTTTGCATTAGTGGTCACCGCACGGCGCCTCAGACAATATTTTCAGAGCCATCCAATCGTTGTCAGAACCGATCAGCCCATTCGGCAAGTCTTGCAAAAACCAGACTTGGCAGGTCGCATGATCACTTGGTCGGTGGAGTTATCCGAATACGGGATTGTCTACGAATCAAGAACAGCAATCAAATCCCAGGTGTTGGCAGACTTTGTGGTAGAGTTGGCACCAAAGAGGGACTCAAAAGTCTAGACCTTGTTTGTTGACGGCTCATCTAATCAGACGGGTGGAGGTGCTGGCGTAATATTGGAGAATGCTCAAGGAGTGTCAGTAGAATACTCACTGAGGTTTGATTTTCCTACTTCTAACAACTAAGCTGAATATGAAGCCTGCCTGGCTGGGATGACGATGGCCAAGGATTTAGGAGCACACTCAATCATACTCTACAGCGATTCATAGTTGGTGATTTCACAGATTAAGGGAAATTTTCAAGCCAAGGAGCCTTTACTTCAGAAGTATCCCACCAAATGTAAGGAGTTGGTAGAAAGGTTTGACAGCGTGGACTTCCAGCACATCCCAAGGGATCAAAATTCCAGAGCTGACGTTCTAAGCAAGCTGGCCAGCACCAAGAAACCCGGAAATCACAGATCCGTGATTCAGCAAGCGATCTCTCACCCCAGCGCAACATTGGCAGTGGAGGATGAAGAGTCATGGGCGTCCCCTATCCTAACATTTCTGCTGCATGGGATCCTTCCAAATGAAGACGATGCTGCAAGGAAAGTAAGAAAGATGGCTCCTCATTTTGTTATACAAGATGGTTTACTCTATCGGAGAGGATTCTCTTCTCCTCTGCTCAGATGTCTAACTGAAAGAGAAGCTGAATTGGCCCTAAAGGAAGTGCACGAGGGGAGATGCAGTCACCATCTAGGGGGAAGGAGCCTGGCAAGGAAGATACTGAGGGCAGGATTCTATTGGCCCAGCATACAGCTGGACGCTATGAAGCACGTGAAAAAGTGTGATCGTTGTCAAAAGCATGCTGATGTCCACTTAGCGCCACCAGAAGAACTCTATTCCATATCAGCTCCATGGCCTTTCTTTCAATGGGGAATGGATTTGTTAGGACCGTTTCCCCAAGCGGCAGGACAGGTGACTCATTTAGTGGTAGCAGTCGACTATTTCACCAAGTGGATCGAGGCTAAAGCGGTCGCTGTTACCACATCAACTCAAATAATAAAATTTCTCAGTAACCAAGTCATATCCCGATTTGGAGTTCCAGCAGTGTTGGTCACAGATAATGGCACTCAATTCACCAGCAAGGCTTTCAAAGAGTTCCTTCAAAAATTAGGAACCAAGCAACGTCTGTCTTCGGTGGAGCATCCGCAAACCAACGGGCAAGCCGAGGCTGCTAACTGATGCATACTAAGAGGATTGAAGAGAAAGCTGGAGGATAGCAAGGGCAAGGGTAAGTGGGTGGATTATATAGACACAATCCTTTGGTCTTACAGAACCACTCCTCATTCCACCACTGGAGAAACACCATTCAAGCTCACATATGGAAATGAAGCAATGATTCCGCTGGAAGTCGGATCTACTAACATGAGGTCAAGGTATTTTGATCCAGAAACTAATGTGAGGCTTATTAGAGAGAACTTGGATTTCTTGCAAGAATCTAGGGAGATGGCAACTGTCCGCATGACAACAATCCAGCAGCAGTCAGCCAAGCAATACAATTCTAGAGTGGTCTCCAGAGCTTTCAATGAAGGTGACTTAGTCCTGAGAAGAGCCGATGTACATGGTACTGAACCGGCGCATGGGAAGTTGGCAGCTAATTGGGAAGGACCATATCGAGTCCGATCAAAAACTGGAAAGGGAGCGTATTTTCTGGAAACATTGACTGGCAGAGGCATTAAGAATCCATGGAATGCAGCTAAGCTTCGCATCTATTATAGTTAAATTCTATTTTCTGTTGTTTGAATTCCAAGAAGGTCTTAAGACCATTGTCATATATCTAGTTTCTTTCTGTTTGAATGAAAGGTCACTTATAGACCTCTGTTTAGTTTATGTCATGGCATTTGGTTTGTGATTATGTTCAGTTTTATGTTATATTAATGAGAATTGTGAAGTTCCATAAGATGCAGAATTAAGTGTAATACCCCAAGGAGACGGTTTGCTCAAAAAGAATCCGGTGTTAGGTATCATGATATTAAAAAAAAACGAATTCGGTAAAGTGAACTGTCAGGAATTCGGTATCCAGATTTTGTACGAACGATTCCGGTATCAGGATCCGAACTGATCCAAGTAACTTGAATTCGATAAAGGGAAGTATCAGGAATTTGGTATCCGGATTCTGTACAAACGAGTCCGGTATCAGGATCCGACTTGATCAAAGTAACTTGAATGCGGTATCAGTTTAGAACACTTAGTATTTTTTTTGGAGGAATAGGAGCCAACAATCCAATTTCCGAATTCTACACCAGCATTCAGTGTCCCAAGTTTTACACTGTAAAACTTGGTGAAAGATCCTAAAGTATCCAAAACTTGAAACACCACTTATCTGACTAGCCATCAGATGAGAAGTGAAATGGGTAAGGAGATGATCTTATGATCACCACCCATGTACATGTTATGATCCCTGTTAGTTGTACTAATAAGGTAAATGGAAAACCATTCGCTGGCTAGAATAGGCTTCCATAGATCAACAAAAAAGACAATGGATACATAAAGGAAACATCAAGGTTCATTAATAAAAAGTGCATTACAAAATAAGTGCAGAAACAGAATACAAAGCAGAATTCAAAATGGAAATACAAACGCAACTAAGGAAAATACTAAACAGAATTCGGAAAGGGAAAAACAAAGTGCAAAAACAACTTGGAAGTTAAATTAGGAAGCTAAACAGTAGCATCTCTAAACAACAGCATCTCTAAACGGCAGCATCTCCATCATCCTCATGTCCCCCAGCTTCCTCATCTTCAGACTCTTCATCATCCACAGGGACCAAAGGATCAGGACAATCTTCATCAGCCAAGCTAACGGGCACTCTACTTCCATCACGGAGGTACTTGTAAAGTACTCCATCTTCAACCTTATGCAGAAAATGCATACCGCGAGAGGAAAAGTCATTGTTGAGGAAGTTGGCTTATTCCACAGCATTCATAAAGGAAGATTGGACTGATCCAATCCATTTCTCCTTATACATATCCCTTTGTTGCTCAGCCTCATTTCTTTGTTGTTCAGCTTGATTGAGTGCATCTCTCAGCGTCTTCAAAGCAGCGTCATTAGCATCATTTACCTCCTTCAGCTTGTCATTCATCCTCTTTGCAAAGTCTTCTTCAGCTTGGGAAAGGGCTTGCTTAGTCCTCCTCAGTTCAGCAGCTTGGGAAGCAATCTGTTCGGCCATCTCCGCTTCCTTTTGGACATGTGCAGCCAAGTCCACTGCCTTTTGTCCAACAAATAGAACCTTCTTAGCGTTATCTTCTAAAAACTGAAGTGTGGAGGCAGCACGGAGTTGGTGTTTCTTCAAAGATTTCATCAGATTGACGAATTCACGACGGGTCATCCCTTGGAACCGGTGGGAATCAACATCAGTGACCAGCAAGCGTCCAAATTGTTCGCTCAGATTTTTCTCCCACACTGAGGAAGTAAAGGCAGAAGACCCCTGTCCAGCATCAAATTGGGATTGAGTGGGCGAATCGGAGTGAAAAGGTTCCTGATCCTTCCTTTTTCGGGCAACGCCTTCAGGACTGTCAAGGATTATGGTGGCAGAAGGAGGACGGTTGGCACCTGTCTTACTACGTTTGGGAGGCCTCCTCGGAGCATTTCCGATAGCAGCAGCAAGAGCAGCCAAATCTTGGTGGCTCGCCATTTTTTCTGCATAAAGACAGTACGAAAGTATTAATAATTCTAAAAGTTACAAGAATAAGTAAGAAGAACGCATTAGGAATCCTACCGAATTCCGAACGCAAGGAATCCGGATATGCATCAATTATTTTCCTGGTATTGATGTACCCAAGCCGTTCATGCCAGGCAAAGAAAAAAGCTATGGTTGCTCGCTCAATATCAGTAAGGACATTGTTCAGGGTAAGAAAGGACATTGTTCGGGGTAAGAAAGGAACGGGCTGCAATCTTCGAGTTTTTATCAGACCAGAAGAGTGAGAAATATGGATTTCCCCCATGGTCAAAGAAGAAAGGCCAAGAATGTGGGGCTCCTACTATCTTGAAATATGCACTCTTAAATCCCTTCCATGTATCAGAGAAGGTTTCAAAAACCTTCCAGTTGAGGCGGGATTTCAGAGTAACCCAAGACCACTTACCCTTAACTTTGCTTGAAGCAAAAGGTCCAAAGAAAGTAAAGAACACAGGGAGAGTACAGGCTAGATTGAAGTAATTACAAAAAAGTTGGAAAGCCCTTAGATAACACCAACCGTTAGGATGGAGTTGTGTTGGGGCAAGTTCTAAGTGGCTAAGTACCCTACATTCAAAGTCAGTAAATGGAATTCGGACTCCACAGGTGTCAAAAAGAACCACATACATAAAAAAGAAATTTTCAAGAGGGCTGCCTATAGAGCAAATTCGGTTTTGAGAAGAGGGGGCCTCTAAGGCATAAAAGTTTGGAACAACCCCTGGTCTAGCAAGTTCATGTGAATTCAATGCTCCTAATTAGGTGGATTATGTTTTGATGATGACAAAATAATTAACAAATCATGCCTTGAAGATATTGCAACATCAACATCAACAAGAAGTCAAGAAAAGAAGACAAGTGCCCAATCATTCTCAATCAAATATTAATTGTAAATTTCTAATTTATGTTGAGAGTGGTTGAGAGTGGGTAGAAATAGTTAGTCTCTTCTAGGAATAAATTTTTATATGTTTATTAAGTTGAGATTGACCAAAAATTAATACTTGAGAGGAAAAATAAAATTGAAAAATAATTTTTCCCATATCTGATCAAAATACTCGAGTATTTTGATAAAGACTCGAGTATATACTCGAGTATTTATAGAAAAACTCGAGTATTTGTGCCAGGTCAGCAAATATGACCGTTAGTCTGGTTCGTGCACCAATTCACTCGTGACCGACCAAAAAGACTCGAGTATTTACCAAAAGACTCGAGTATTTTTGTCCAGTCAGCAAAAATGAACGTTGGAGAGACTCAAAAACCCAATTGAGGACATTTGAGTCTCATCCAACCCCAAGAGAGTATTCTGAACCTCATTGTAAAATTGCTCTTTGAATTTGTGCAAGAACAAACAAGACAACAACACATTATTGATCACAAGCTTTCATAATTTCCTTTTCTCAAGTGTTAATTCCCAAAAAGCTCAACTTCTCACTCATATTGTCATTTTATTCCAAGTTGAGTTTTAGGCCTCAATTCTTACATTGAGCTGTGCTTATTTGTGCTAATCCATTGTGAGATTAGTAATACACATACAAAAAGCTTGATTATTCAAAGTCTTGGATTGTTCCCAAGCAAACCATAAGTGGCTTAGGGTGTTGGAAGTCTTGAGAGGTTCTCAAGCACAAGACTAGGAGGTTCCTAGCCCGGTGGAGTTTCTTGAAGGGAGTTCAAGGAAGCTTTGTGAAGAGTTCTTCAATCACCGGAATCAAATTGGGGTAGAAATCAAGAGTTTGGTACACTCTTGAAGGGTTAGGTTGAGTGAGGCCATTCTCAAGCAATCCTTTGTAATTTCTAACAATTTGATTATTAGTAGAAACTCCTAAGTGATTAGGAGGACTGGATGTAGCTCATTGTTGGAGTGAACCAGGATAAAATTGCTTGAGTGTTGGTTTATTGCTTTTAATCTACTTTCTAGCTCAATAGACTTAAGTCATTTCAATCAATTAGGATTTATACAATTAGGTAGCAAGTTCAAGGAATCTTTGTGTTTAAAAGTTATTTAGATTGCTTGCTATTCTGTTGGATAAGTTCCTGTTTAATATTGAATTGATTTGAGTTAAAATTGCTGAATTTTCGTTTCTGGTTTTTCTGCTATCTGATAGGAAAAACTCGAGTATTTAAGAAAAGACTCGAGTTGTTCATCACTGAAAAACTCGAGTATTTCACAAAAGACTCGAGTCTTTTGTGTCTGATTCCAGAAAATTCAGTCTTAGCTCCATTCTTCAATTACCAATCGAAATATTTGGTATTAGTGCTTCAAAATACTATTCACCCCCCCTCTAGTATTTGCTTAGCACGCTTGTTGGTTTCCAACAAGTGGTATCAGAGCTCGGTCGAAAGATCGAGTGTAACAACTTTTTCGAAAAAGATCCTTTTGGAAACTAAATGGGCTCTAGCAATAACTTTGGTGGAGAAGGAGCTTCAATAAACCGTCCTCCACTATTTAATGGTGAAGGATATGTTTATTGGAAAACTCGCATGAAAGTTTTTATTGAAGCAATTGATATGGATATTTGGGATGCAATTGAAAATGGTCCTTTCATTCCCAAAAAGAAAATAAATGATGAAATTGTTGAAATTCCAAGGAGTAGTTGGAATGATGATGAAAAGAGAAAAGTTTCATTTGATTTAAAAGCTAAAAACATCATCTTTTCGGCCTTATCCCATGATGAATTTTATAGAGTTTCCCAATGTAAATCGGCAAAAGAAATGTGGGATACTTTGCAAGTCACACATGAGGGAACAAGTGAGGTTAGAGATGCAAGATTGAATTCTCTAACTCACGAATATGAATTGTTCCACATGTTGCCAAATGAAACCATTAGTGACTTGCAAAGGCGATTCTCTCACATTGTTAATCATTTGATTTCCTTGGGAAAAGTATTTCGCAATGGTGAAACTACTAACAAAATTCTAAGATGTCTTGATAGGAGTTGGCAACCCAAGGTAACCGCCATCAAGGAATCTAGAGACATAAATAGCATGGACTTAGCCACTTTGTTTGGCAAACTCCAAGAGCATGAGATGGAGCTTACAAGACTTGGGATGCATGAGGAATCGGACAAAAAGAAAAAGGGCATAGCACTCAAAGCTTCAACTAAAGCTACAAAAGAAGTTGAAGAATGCTCTACAAGTGGAGATTCCGATGGTGAACCAAATCAAGAAGAATTTGGGATGTTTGTGAAAAGATTCAACAAATTTTTCAAAGGGAAGAAAGGTGGATATTCATCCAATTTTAAGAGAACCAAAGACTCCAAACAAAGAGAAAAGAGTACCAATGATGGAGTTAAGTGTCATGAATGTGGAGGGGTTGGTCACATAAGAATGGAATGTGCCACATTCTTGAAGAAGAATGACAAGAAGACCCAAGAGACCAAAGGGAAGCGTGCATACATTGTTTGGGATGCACCGGAAAAGAGCAATGAATCATCTTCAAGTAGCTCCGGTGATGAAAATGCAAACCTTTGTCTCATGGCCAAGAACAATCATGAGTCCTCATCAAGAGCTAATCATGGCATGAGTGAAAGTGATGATGAGGTAACCTCTAGCTCTTCTTGTTCCTCTTCAAACTCCATTTCCTATGATGATTTGCAAGAAGCCTACAATGAAATGTTAATTCAATTTAGAAGGCTTGCTAAAATCAATAAGGAAAAAGGAAAGAAAATTTTGGAGTTTCAACAAGAAATTGATGAATTGCAAAAATCTATAAATGAGTTGAAACTTCAAAATGGATCCTTGGAACTTATTAATTCTAGTCATCAAAGTGAGTGTGCAAATCATGAGGAGATTATCACTCCATGTGAGAGATGTGATGAACTTGAAAAAGAAGTGAAAGAGTTGAAAAACAAACTCACAATCTCACATAGTGATAGAAACCTCAACCGGTTGTTGAACTCTCAAAGACATAATCACAACAAAACCGGTTTAGGATATGTTCATAAAACGAACAAAAAGTACAAGCTGGTTGGAACATTTTCTAAGAAAAATTCATCAAAGAGACCAACTTGTACTTATTGTGGAAAAGTTGGACATATCAACATTGAGTGCCATATTAAGAAGTTTGAAATGAATAAGGGCACTTATATGTGGATTAAGAAGGGAGAAAGTCCCAACACTAACCCTAAGGGACCCAACATTGTTTGGGTACCCAAATCGAACAAGTGATTTCATATTGTAGGTGTGCCTTCGAACGGGAAAGGAATTGTGGTATCTAGATAGTGGATGTTCGAAGCACATGACGGGAGATAAGCGACACTTCATTGAGCTTACTCCAAAGGAAAAGGGTTATGTCACTTATGGGGACAACAACAAAGGCAAAATCCTTGGTATTGGTAAAATCGGAAACTCTTCAAACTTGATTATTGATAATGTGCTCTATGTTCAAGGATTAGAACATAATCTCTTGAGCATAATCCAATTATGTGATGTTGGTAATAATGTAGTTTTTACCTCTACCCATTGCCTCATTAAAAGTGACAAAGATGAATCAATCAAATTTGTTGGTAGAAGGTCAAATAATACTTACTTAGTTGATTTGAACAAAGTCACTTCTTTGGTCTCTACTTGTTTAGTGAGCAAAGAAAATGACACTTGGTTATGGCATCGTAGGACCGCTCATATTAATGTAAACCAATTGAAGAAAATACAATCTAAAGATCTAGTAGTTGGTTTACCAAAGCTAAATTTTTCTATTGAAGGTGTTTGTTCTCCTTGCAAGAAATGTAAACAAACTAAAAACACCTTTGGATCAAAAATGGTGATGTCCACATCAAGGCCATTAGAAATGCGTCATATGGACTTGTTTGGACCATCACAAGTAAAAAGCTTTGGTGGCAACTATTATGCATTGGTAATTGTTGATGACTTCTCTAGGTTTACTTGGACTTTATTCTTAACTACTAAGAGTGAGACCTACAAATCTTTTAAACATCATGTCAAACTTTTGCAAAACCAAGTAAATCAAAAAGTAATTATTATTCGTACCGATCATGGTGGAGAATTTGAAAACCACAAATTTGATAGATTTTGTGCTAAAAATGGTATTGAGCACCAATTCTCCGCACCAAGAACTCCGAAACAAAACGGAGTGGTAGAGCGGAAAAATAGGGTGCTAGAGGAACTTGCTAGAACCATGCTAAATGATTCTAGAGTACCTCAATATTTTTGGGCCGATGCCGTCAATACGGCTTGTTATGTTT
This sequence comes from Crotalaria pallida, assembly GCA_037953625.1. Lineage (NCBI taxonomy): Eukaryota > Viridiplantae > Streptophyta > Magnoliopsida > Fabales > Fabaceae > Crotalaria > Crotalaria pallida. Next base: position 99,961,898 of record CM075655.1, read on the forward strand.
TAAATCGTATTTTGATAAGGCCCTCTTTGGATAAAACCCCCTATGAACTTTACAAGGGAAGAAAGCCAAATATATCTCATTTTCATGTCTTCAGATGCCAAGTTTTTGTTTTAAATAATGGAAAAGAACACATTGGCAAGTTTGATTCCAAATCCGATGAAGGCATATTTTTAGGCTATTCTTCTCATAGTAAAGCTTATAGAATTTTCAATAAAAGAACTTTAACTATTGAGGAATCAATTCATGTGGTTTTTAATGAGTCTTCAAAAGAAGATAGTGTTTTATGTGATGCTAGTGAAGATGGCATTGTCTTTTCAAAAGAAGAAAAAGAGAGAGAGAATTCAAAAGTTGATGAAGGAGAAGTAAGGGAAGAACTTCCTCCAACTTGGAAATCGGTCAAGGCTCATCCTATAGACAAAGTCATAGGAGATATGTCAAAGGGAGTACTTACTCGTAGGTCTATTCAAAACATTTGCCACTATGTCTCATTTGTTTCTCAAATTGAACCCGATTCAATTAAAAAGGCCATTGAGGATGATCATTGGGTTCTTGCTATGCAAGAAGAATTAAACCAATTTGAAAGAAATGAAGTTTGGGATCTAGTCCCTAAACTCGATGATCATACCATAATTGGTACTAAATGGATTTATAGAAACAAACTTGATGAATCCGGGTTGATTATAAGAAACAAAGCTAGACTAGTAGCTCAAGGGTACAACCAAGAGGAAGGTATCGATTATGATGAGACCTTTGCTCCGGTTGCACGTCTTGAAGCAATCCGAATTTTACTTGCTTATGCTTCAATCATGAAATTCACTTTATATCAAATGGATGTTAAAAGTGCTTTCTTGAATGGGTTTATAAATGAAGAAGTGTATGTCAAACAACCCCCCGGTTTTGAAAATAGTGAATTTCCAAACCATGTTTATAAATTGAAAAAGGCACTCTATGGATTGAAACAAGCTCCTAGAGCTTGGTATGATTGATTGAGTTCCTTTCTATTAGAAAACAAGTTTCAAAGAGGGAAGGTTGATAATACATTATTTATTTATAAAACCAAGGATGACATTTTGTTAGTACAAATCTATGTTGATGATATCATTTTCGGTGCTACTAACGTGTCTCTTTGTAGAAAGTTTTCAAATTTGATGAAAAAGGAATTTGAAATGTCAATGATGGGAGAACTCAAGTTCTTCCTAGGCTTACAAATAAAGCAAGTCAAGGAGGGGATATTTGTGCATCAGGGGAAATATTGCAAAGAACTCCTTGAAAAATTCGGATTGGACAAGTGCAAGGAAGCCTACACTCCAATGAGCACATCATGCTACCTAGACAAGGATGAACAAGGTACACCGGTTGATGTTAGTAAGTATAGGGGTATGATAGGTAGTCTCCTATATCTCACTGCATCTAGACCGGATATTATGTTTAGTGTATGCATGTGTGCTAGATTTCAAGCTAATCCTAAAGAATCCCACCTATCCGCAGTTAAACATATATTTAAGTATCTAAAAGGAACAATTAACACTGGTTTATGGTATCCTGCTGATGCCAATCTTAGTCTAGTTGGTTACTCGGATTCCGACTTCGCCGGATGCAAGCTTGATAGTAAAAGCACCAGTGGTACTTGCCATTTCTTGGGAAGTTCATTGGTGTCATGGTTTTCTAAAAAGCAAGCTTGTGTCGCTCTTTCTACCGCCGAAGCGGAATATATCGCAGCCGGTAGTTGTTGTGCTCAACTGTTATGGATGAAACAACAATTATCGGATTTTGGTTTGAAACTTGAAAATATTCCGATTAGATGCGATAACACGAGTGCAATCAATTTGACTAAGAATCCGGTGTATCACTCAAGAACTAAACACATTGAAATAAGACATCATTTTTTAAGAGATCATGTACAAAAGGGTAATTGCACAATTGAATTTGTTAGTACCACAAATCAATTAGCCGACATTTTTACAAAACCTCTACCAAGGGACACCTTTTATCATATTAGGAGAGAACTTGGTATTTTAGATGAAGCTAATATAGGCTAATTGCATTGTGTGTCATTTTTGGAAAATCACCATATTAGTCTTACTCTAATGTGTTATTGATTCTTAGTTAAATTGTCCTTGATGATATTTGAAATTGTATATGTTAATTGTGTGTGATTCTGTACTGTATTCCAAGTTGGCAGTGAAGCATTTGTGGTTGATTTGTGTTTGGTCTTTTAAAACTGAGTTTTTACTTTCTGTTCTGTCAAAATACTCGAGTTTTTCCAAAAAAACTCGAGTATTTTAATTCAAAATTAAATCAGTTTTAAATTGAAAAAGTTTTTAATCAGGGTCTGATAAAAATACTCGAGTGTTTCTCAAAACACTCGAGTCTTTATTAAAATACTCGAGTTTTTTTCAAAACACTCGAGTCTTTCGAAACCCCCAATTTTTGAACTTTCAGACCAAACTCGAGTATTTTCCAAAAACTCGAGTATTTTGCATTTTCCTGAAAATTGAACTTTCGGACCAAAGTCGAGTTTTTCAATTTTTACTCGACTTTTCTGGGGAAATCTGGGCTGAGTCACGATCGACTCGAGTATATTTTCAAAAACTCGAGTATATCCTAAAGAACAACTCGAGTATTTATGAATATACTCGAGTATTTTGAACTGTTTATATATACTCTCAGACTCGAGTTTTTTTTTTGCGACCCTCTTCTCTCTCGGTTTTCTCATATCTCTCTCCTCAAAACTCAGATTTTCCTCAAAGTTTTGTCAAATCTTACTAGTTTTTCATCCTCTAAACTCTTCTCTCGATTTTATCCTCCTCCAGATGATCCAGCTCCTTCGATGTTTTGATGATGTTGACCTTTGCAGTCTATCTTAGTTTTCATTCTGTTTTTATCATATTGGTCTTTGTTACATTTTCTGTATTTTGAGAACTTGGTGTTTTGAGACTTTGGGTTTATTATTGCACCTTTGATTTGGACCTTTTATGATGTTTTTATGTTAATGAATTTGGTTTTCATTATGATGTTTGTGCAAAGCTTCAGGAGGAGCTCTTTATATTTATTATTAAGTCTATTTTTTTTGCATAGTTGGTTATGGGGTTTTCCGATTATGCATCTCTCCTCCCTTGATCTTTTTCTAAATTGTTACATCTTTTTGGCGTATGACAAAAAGGGGGAGAGATATTACACTTGTCTTGTCTTGATATTGTTGCACCTAAAATCTCTAATTATGGTATATACTCTGATAATTGTTAAATACTCTAATACCATAGGCTTGGTGCTAAAATTAAATTGTCATAACATCTTGCTCAAGCTGAATTTTTAGATAGGTGAAAAGTATCATATAGTGAGGGGGAGTTGCTTCTCCAAGTGGATCAAGCTCAACAAATGGATCAAGTGTTAATTATTTTTGTCATCACCAAAAAAGGGGGAGATTGTGAATTCAATGCTCCTAATTAGGTGGATTATGTTTTGATGATGACAAAATAATTAACAAATCATGCCTTGAAGATATTGCAACATCAACATCAACAAGAAGTCAAGAAAAGAAGACAAGTGCCCAATCATTCTCAATCAAATATTAATTGTAAATTTCTAATTTATGTTGAGAGTGGTTGAGAGTGGGTAGAAATAGTTAGTCCCTTCTAGGAATAAATTTTTATATGTTTATTAAGTTGAGATTGACCAAAAATTAATACTTGAGAGGAAAAATAAAATTGAAAAATAATTTTTCCCATATATGATCAAAATACTCGAGTATTTTGATAAAGACTCGAGTATATACTCGAGTATTTATAGAAAAACTCGAGTATTTGTGCCAGGTCAGCAAATATGACCGTTAGTCTGGTTCGTGCACCAATTCACTCGTGACCGACCAAAAAGACTCGAGTATTTACCAAAAGACTCGAGTATTTTTGTCCAGTCAGCAAAAATGAACGTTGGAGAGACTCAAAAACCCAATTGAGGACATTTGAGTCTCATCCAACCCCAAGAGAGTATTCTGAACCTCATTGTAAAATTGCTCTTTGAATTTGTGCAAGAACAAACAAGACAACAACACATTATTGATCACAAGCTTTCATAATTTCCTTTTCTCAAGTGTTAATTCCCAAAAAGCTCAACTTCTCACTCATATTGTCATTTTATTCCAAGTTGAGTTTTAGGCCTCAATTCTTACATTGAGCTGTGCTTATTTGTGCTAATCCATTGTGAGATTAGTAATACACATACAAAAAGCTTGATTATTCAAAGTCTTGGATTGTTCCCAAGCAAACCATAAGTGGCTTAGGGTGTTGGAAGTCTTGAGAGGTTCTCAAGCACAAGACTAGGAGGTTCCTAGCCCGGTGGAGTTTCTTGAAGGGAGTTCAAGGAAGCTTTGTGAAGAGTTCTTCAATCACCGGAATCAAATTGGGGTAGAAATCAAGAGTTTGGTACACTCTTGAAGGGTTAGGTTGAGTGAGGCCATTCTCAAGCAATCCTTTGTAATTTCTAACAATTTGATTATTAGTAGAAACTCCTAAGTGATTAGGAGGACTGGATGTAGCTCATTGTTGGAGTGAACCAGGATAAAATTGCTTGAGTGTTGGTTTATTGCTTTTAATCTACTTTCTAGCTCAATAGACTTAAGTCATTTCAATCAATTAGGATTTATACAATTAGGTAGCAAGTTCAAGGAATCTTTGTGTTTAAAAGTTATTTAGATTGCTTGCTATTCTGTTGGATAAGTTCCTGTTTAATATTGAATTGATTTGAGTTAAAATTGCTGAATTTTCGTTTCTGGTTTTTCTGCTATCTGATAGGAAAAACTCGAGTATTTAAGAAAAGACTCGAGTTGTTCATCACTGAAAAACTCGAGTATTTCACAAAAGACTCGAGTCTTTTGTGTCTGATTCCAGAAAATTCAGTCTTAGCTCCATTCTTCAATTACCAATCGAAATATTTGGTATTAGTGCTTCAAAATACTATTCACCCCCCCTCTAGTATTTGCTTAGCCCGCTTGTTGGTTTCCAACAGTTCAGCACTGTTGTGATACACTTGAAGACGTTGGACGTCTACAAAGACGGAGGGTCTACCTAAGGCATCAAGGTCTACGTCCTCATATCCAGTTATGACCGCAGGGAGAATGAATTCCTCAGGGTTTGTTTCAAACCTCTTCTTCCCCATTTCGGATTCCTGAGAAGAAGGGTAGAAAGAAGACTTAGAAGGAGCACTGGAGACTTCACTAAACATATCCCTAATGATCCATTTCTTCGCTAGTTCGTCTTAAGCTTCGTTTTCTTGTTCAGAAAAATGAGAGTTTTGAAGGCCACTAGGATGGCTAGTAGAGTTGCAAGGTTTAGCAAAAAGGGGCTTTGACGAATTAGAAGAAGAAGAGCATGGGGGTTTGTTGGGAGGAAGTGGCTCCATGTTGAAAGAAAAAAGTGAGGGATAAGAAGTTATGTACCTGAAGATGAAGGGAAGAGAAGAAGTGAAAATTTGGAAGCAATGTAGAGGAAATTCGTATGCTACAAAACAAGGATGGAGAAGTGAAGTTTTGTCACTAAAAACTCCCCTCTATTTATAAAGTGAATTCGGTTTCCTGAGGAGGCAAGTGAAGAGATGCATTAAATGACTACTCAGTGCAAGTCACTACTCAGAAGTCACATCAGTTGAAGAATGGAGAGTCATGACACTTGAAGTGAAAGGTCATGACTGCCATAAAGCATCACACCTTTTCATCTTTCCCAGGAGTTGAAGATCAGTCATAACTCCTTTTCAGAAACCCAGAGGAAAGGGGAATCCGAATTTCTGATAGAATAAGATGTTATGTAAAGAATAGTTCGGTTTCCAACATATTTCGGATTCCAACAATTTGTGGAGAAAGGCTGACAGCTTAGACAAGACATAAGAATTGATAGCATTATTTAGAGTGCTGACTTGTGTCAGATGAGTCTGGGAAAGTGAGGCTTATGCATTGGAAATTCAATCTTGGGAAGTCGTGAAAGCTTGGGTAGGAGAGCCAAATTCAAAATTTGAATTAGGAGGTACATGTTCCAAAGCTGATGTCGTCTTGGGAGATTGGAGATGGCACAGATAGGAGGAACAGGAATTCGGAACCGGAAATCAGAAATCGGATTTTTTCTGAAGGAGGAATTCATGAGGCCCGCAATCCGGTTTGCCCAAACCGATATGTCCAATCCAGAAGTAAGGAGCTCAGAAGTCTAGAATCCGGCGATACTATATAGATGGAACATTATGAATCCAGAATTCGGATTGCTTAAACTACTCAAAGAACTCATGGCACCTTACATGAACCATGACTTGGGGGGCTACTGTTATGGACCACATGAACAGGGCCGGTATGATGGATACGGAATCCGGATTAAGGTCCAAGAGGCCTGCCAGACCAGAATTCGGGTACCGGTTTGAGACCCAAGAGGTCCGCTCCACTTGAAACCGGATACGGGAATGTGGCAGAGGAAACCCGTTGAATAGCCATCCGGATACCGGATTGTAGAGCCAAAGAGATCCATTGGGCTTGAAAGCAAATGCCTAATTGAGGCTGAAGATAGGCCCACCTAATCCGGATCCGAATACCGAATCTTGACAGGATTGGGACACACGACTTTGTACCGTTATACCGGTGTGAATTCGGACACGTGCATGAAAGGATCTGATGAATCTCATCATCTTCACCTACATAGGATTCACATAGGATTCCCATCCTCTTTATGTCTGCAATCATACAAGAACCGTTGGGAAGAATCTTACCCGCCACATGAAAGAAGTCATCAATACGGACAATGCTGGTATGTGTATAAGATACCTGGTAAGCTAACAGGTATGATCTAACTTATCTCACACAAGCACACACACCACCCCCCAAAGCTGAAAACGACAAGAGAGTGTGTATCTTGGTATTCAAGGTGCTCATTTCACGTCTGACATCAAGAGTGGGATTGCTGGACTCTTAGACCGAATTGTCTAAGTACTGTAATCCTACGACAGAACAAAACCTAACCCTTAATTAAGTTCAATCAAAACTCATAGAAATTATTCAATTCATAAGAAATATGTCTATCCCTATGCAATTGAACTGTTTGATTATTGGGCACAATCCTAAATTAATATGTCTATTAACTTAATATTCCTATGTCATGACTGTGCACTTTCATGAACAACAATAAAAATATAATCAAACACAAAATTCATAATGGAAAGACAAAATCAATTCATTGCATAAACATTAAAAAAGTTCCATATTCATCTACTCCTACATCCCAAAAAAGGATTTAGTTCATAATTGAGAGAAGAAAAACAATAAAAGTGATAAAGTGTGACATAATTACCACTAATCCTTGCCTCTAATCTCCGTTCTTCACAAAATCAATGCAAAAACTCTACTCCCAAGTGTTCTGAATGAATCCTAATTCCTAATCCTCTTATTATTTAGATAAAGACTAACCTAATTTTCAATCTAATGTGATAAGATTTTTATTTTAATAAAACTAATCCTAAATCTGAATATAATATGATAAGATGCTATTAGAATAAGTTAATCTTATTTACAAATAGAATTTATCATTAAAATCCTTCTAGAATCTCGTATTTGTGTCTGACAGCAACTTCGGCACTGATTTTGACCCCCAAGATGGACGAATTTGAGCAAGGCTATTTCTGGCAAAGTTGTAGATCTTTTCCTTTGCTTTAAAATGACATATAGATGGGAGTTAGTCCCCAAACCCCCTTTTTATCCCCAAACCCCATTTTAATGGTGTAAAGTCAAAACTGCCCCTCCCTCATCTTCAACCTTTCCACCCCAAAACCCCAAACACATGCTCTGAATAATAATAATACACAAAACTCACATTTTGAAAGATTAATCATGAGACTTAATCAAAGAAAATAGTGTTCTTCCGTTGTTTGAGAGTGAAAGCTTCTCCTCCTCTTACTCCTATTTGACGAATCCCTTTCTCTTTCACTTTCTCTATCTCTATCTCTATTCCTTCCTCTCTTACTAGAAGCTTCCACCGCCGCACGTTCCTCTGTCAAACAAACAGTGAAAATAAAAAAATAAAAAAAATGAAAAAAAAAGAGCAATGAGAAAGAGGAACAGTTCGTATTGATTACCAGAAGAGTCTCTGAGAACAGAAGCTTTTTGCCTGCGTTTGTGAAAAGTTCTGAAAAGTTAATGGATTCAGCCATGCTCTCCTTCACATGCTCTCAAACTTGTGATTCCCTCCCTCTTCTTCAATATAGTGATCATGTTGGTGGAGGAGGAAAGATGGTGTTGGTGGAGGATTTGGGGTTTGGGATTGAAGAGAAGGGTGAAAATGAAATAAAATAAAAATTGGGGTTTGGGGGAATAAAAATGGGGTTTGGGAACTAACTCCCTATATAGATCGCCTCATTTGGATAAGCGTAGCTCAAGTTATGATCAAAACAGCGAACAGTGTCATTTTTTCGCATTTTGCGCGCCCAAGCGTTAAGCTCCTGCGCCTGGGCGTGAATCTGTCTGAAAAAATCAACCAAATGCACCCCATTATTGGCCAGTTGACCCCAGTCCGCGCCTGGGCGCCACGGTCAACTTTTCTTCATTTTTTCCTCTTTTTCTTCCCAATTCAAGTACCAAGCTCTCCCTCTTCATTCTTTTGCAAAAATCACTGTTTTAAGAGCTTAAATATCTTAAAACAAACCAAACACATTAAAAGGTTCCATAAATCTTATGATGACAAAATTCCATTGTTTTATTCAAATTTACTCAAAAACAAGCCACTTACTATGTAAAAGGGAGTCAAAAAAAGTACAAAAACATCACATATTAGATCCCAATCAGGAAACAACCACTCATTGGACACAAAAATAATAAAATATTTTTGTTTCTTGCTTCCAAAATTTAAGGGTAAAATCATGTTTTTAGGATAATATGTTAGTTTTTAACTTTTTATAGTTAATTCAGGTACTGTACGAGTGAATGAGGTGTTAGCAACTTCCCAGTTCGGTAACCAACTTTCAAAATCAAGCCTTATTCTGTCAATGATTTTCATATTTATTTCCCAATAAAACATAGTGTTAATTCCAAAACCATTTGTGCAAGAGGATTCAGGCTCCTATACATCCTGGTCGTTGAATGATGTTTAAGATATATACCTTTTTATTCATTTTTTCGAACTTTATATGACAAGACTTTTTATGGCAGGTGGATTAGTTGCTTGGAATGATGCTTAAGATATATACCATTCTATTCATTCGAGAGAATGCTCGGATTTGAACGGAAATTGACTTAAGAAGGAAGTTGAATCTTTCTTTTTGGGCTTTGGGAAGAGAATTCAAAGATTGAATACGAAGTTCTTTATGTTTTAACTGCGAAGTCTATGGGTGCATTTTGCATTTACCGATTCGTTCTCTTTTTTCAAACCATGCATGCAGCTTTTTTTTCCCCTTGTTTAGGTCTGTGTAGAACATGCCAATCTCTTTCAATTTTTCTAGTTAAATTGTTCATGCTCATAAAAACAAGTTGTTATATTTCTATCATGCAATCCAAAATTGGATGGCTATCCAACCTTTTCTTAAACCAATAAGAAGTTGACACTTATGTCATGTCATTATTTGAAGTAGTTAAAATTAGTTTTTTGCAATTTAGTCCAACATAAAAAGTAAATTAAAAATTTAGTCCTTTGTACCTATAGACAAATTATAACTTTTAATTTTAAAAAATAATAATTAAAGTTGTTTGTATAATTTGTCTATAGATACAAAGGACTGAATTTTTAATTTACTTTTATGTTGGACTAAATTGCAAAAAACTAATTTCAACTACTTCAAATAATGACATGGCATAGGTGACAACTTCTTATTGGTTTAAGAAAAGGTTGCATAGCAACCATCCAATTTTGGATTGCATGTTAGTAAGTCCCAAAAAAATATTATTGGGCTTGAAAGGTGCGTTTATGGGCTAAATATGTATAAGCTTACGAGAACTAGACACTATTTCTTGAGTGGGGCTTTTGCTACCCCATTTGTGGCTAGGACCACACCACTTTTTTTTATTATTATTTTCAATTTTAACTTTTTTTTACTTAATGTCGGGGTCGTGAGGTATACCTCAATACTGAAAAAGTACCGGTCCTGAGGTATACCTTAACCTCACGACCAAAACAAAAGCTTACTTTGTTGCAGCTTTTTAAGGCACATACATCTTGGAGGCGAGGAAGTATACAAAGTTGCACTTTCGACACCAATAAGTCGTAACATATTTCGATAAGGGGGCGTCAAAAGTGTTTTTTTTTTCGACATCTCAAAATCAAAAACTATTTAATGATAAGGGTATTTTGATCTTTTAAAAGAATGAAGTCAAAAAATTAAATCATAGAGACCAAAAATTAAAACTCTTCTTTTGCGGTGAGTCTTAATTAACAAGCTACACCCTTTAATCATGTAATATTAACTTTAAAAAGCATTCATACTTTGTTAATATACTTAATTAAGCACAAGTTCACAAAAGATATGGTTAAGTGCAGGTAATGGATCAGACAAACAACGATATGAAACTACATAATCATCAAGCAAATAATACAAAAACAAAACATAAAAATGATTGAAAAAACATGAGGATGTTGTAGGAGGAACAGGGTGAGCATGATGAGTAAAAGCAAAGAAAAATAGTGAAAGAGAGGGTAAAAGAAGAGTTTTGAATTTTGGCCCCCATAGTTGAGATTTTGGCCCCCATTTCGTATTTTTATGGACAAAAATATCCTTTTGTGTGTAATTTTTTCCGTCCCTAATGAGACGGAAAATTTCCATTTATGCAAAGACGGAAAAATTCCGTCTCTAGAAGAAATTAAGCAAGATTTATGTTCTTTCATGGCAGCTGAGCTAACAACTACTCTTTGATGGAGACGTAGTGTTTCGAAAATATTGACACCCACTTCTTACCGGATGGTGGAGAGATATGGTGTTTTTCAAATAAATAAAAAAATTACGTCTTGAATAAGATGTCAATGTTAATATTTAATACACAACAGATACGTGAGTGTATAATTATTTTAGAAAATGGTTACTATAAAACTTCATGTCTGATCTTCATACGCTAGGTGCTCCTGAAAGAACGTCTCTCCATAACGACTCGGTCTATTGCAAGAGCTCCGTTCCAGGACATAGATTGTGGACGGAGACCTCAGTCCTTTGCAGACTGGTTTTAGCTCAGCTGCCATGAAATGGTAAAGGATATTAATGGCATTCAACACAACTCAAGCTTCCATCTCAGCTGCCATGAAAGAACATAAATCTTGCTTAATTTCTTCTGTCTCTAGATATACGGAATTTTTCCGTCTTTGGATACCATCTCCAGGTAGATGGAAAATTTCCATCTCATTAGGAACGGAAAAAATTACACAAGAAAAGATATTTTTGTCCATGAAAATACGAAATGGAGGCCAAAATCTCAACTATGGGGGCCAAAATTCAAAACTCGTAAAAGAAATCAATGTATAAATCATCTTAAAAGAATAGTAAAGTATAAGGGAAAGATGCACTTAACCAGTGCTAAGAAAGGTATTAGAGCTCACTAAAGTGGCGACATAAAATGTCAACTTTAGATTCAAACTCAGGCAATTAATTGTTTTTTTTCAACTCCCTTAAAAAATATCTATACTTCTCTGTAAAAAAAAAAAAGTGATTTCCTTTTTTTTCTAATCTATTCACAAATGGAAATATGATATATTTAGTTAATCGAAAAAGTAATTAATTTTATTGAAAATTGAAACGAAATCTTATAAAAAGAACCAAAATAAATGACATTTTGTCGGCAACTACACTCATTAACCAAACCAACTTAAATAGTCCTTTGTTCAGCGCGACTGATTTCCTAACATAAAGTCTCTATTTCATTACTCTTTGCGTTACTTAATGATTTTTCGTGTTTTATTACAAGAAAATGAAATTAACTTCATATTTATTAAAGAAATTAATTGAGTGCATTTAATTTTTTCGAAATTATAAAAAATAGAGTTATTCTTTTAAAAAAATTCATTGGAAATAAAACAAAAATAAAATGAGATAAACACTTTATAGGAATATTTTAAGAATAATTGTATTGAGAATAAAAAATAATTAACTTTTTCTTATAATTGAAACCAAGATAAATATGTTCATTTTCCTTATATTAGAGACCGAGGGATCGGAGTATATATAAGTTTTATAAAAATAGTTAATATTAATGACATTGGAATTGATAAATTTTTTGAAAAATATTTTTGTAATTATTATTGTGTCTAGAAGAAACATTAAGTAAATAAAGATGTTTGTTGATAAAAAGTAAATAATATCATTGAAAATTAGAAGAAAAATTTATAAATAAGAAAAAAGTTATCATGAGATGTTTATTATACTCCATTAGTTAAGTAGTACTAATAACAAACAGAGCAATTGTCACGTTAAGGAGTTGAACTATATTCAGATCGTTCCACTATGGTGAAGAAAAAGTAAAAAAAGATAAGAAAAATTAGCATACTTAAATTGCTTAATTATGTCACAAGTTCCTGAAGTTTAGGGTATTTTTGTCAGATACCCTTATACTTGTTTTTTCAATGTCTGACTCCTCGAAGTTACTTCTGGTTTGTCATATACGCCCTACTACCAATTCTGACCAATTTTGCTGACATGTAACATCGAAATCCTCATCAGACGCATAAGGTTAAAACATCCGTGCCTCGTGGGCGAATATTTTTTTTTTAATTTAAAAAATTAAAAAACTTAATATTTTTATACTTTTAGTTAAATAAAAAAGAAAAAAAAAATAATTGAAGAAAGAGGTCGTTTTCGCTCGTGCGACATCACGCGACACTACATGACCAGCCTCTTGCGTCTGAATAGGATTTTGATGTTACATGTCATCAAAATTGGCCAGAATTGATAGTGGGAGTATATGACAAATCCAAGTAACTTCGAGGATCAAATATTGAAAAAAAGTATAAAGATATTTGGCAAAAATATCCAAACTTCAAAGACATATAACATAATTAAACCTATCTAAATATTAAAGATTTAAAGCGTGGGACATTCTATAGTAATGCAAATGCAGAATACTCATCCGTCGACAACTGTGGACGACATAAATTATTCAATGTACTGTAGATCTGTAATTCTTTCCAGACACATTTGAATATCTTACTGCCATTATGTTTACATAGCAACTATAATTTCACCAGACAAAAACCGTTCATAATTGAAGTACCATTTTTTCTACTAGTCTTATTTATTTTTAGAGATTAATGAGTATACACTGACGGTGTAAAGTTTTTTACACCATCAGTCAATCATCCACCATTCATTTGTATTACTTTAATTTAAAAGTTAACGACTATAAACGGATAAATGATGGATAATGCACTAATGTAAAAAACCTTTACATTATCGGTGCATTTTCCATTTTCTCTTATCTTTATGCCTCACGTGTGTTTGGATTAGATTCATACATACATACATATATATAACTTGATAATCATACATATCTTATTAATCAGAATGTTACTAAATGTACAAAAACAATAACTTAAAAGAAACTGCAAATTTTGGTTTTCAGCAACATTTTTATCATACATGCACATAAAATATGAAAATAAGTGTAGCACATATCATATGAAGTACCTCTGATACTAAATACAGAGATGTACTCACAGAAATGAGTGAAGTACAAGCCTTGATGTCTATCTATTACTTTGTAATGATGATACTATGCAATAGTACATCTAAAATATACGAAGATCATCATGGAGTAACTTTCGGCTCCATAATTGTTGGAATTTGGATGAAAAAAATTTAGGAATTTAAGATATGATAGAATTATTTTTGTTAGTTTATTATATCTTGTTGATTTTCATCAATTCCTATTTTGTTAGCATATCCAAGATTCAGGTTAATAAATGATGCATATAAAGTTATCTGTATATAACTCTTTACAACCTTTTCATTTTCTTACAGGATTGCTTTCTCTTTGTCTAGAGTTTTCCTTCTCTTATTTTTTAAGTTGAAGGTTTTTCTCAAATAAATATTGTGTCATATCTTTTTCTTTACTTTTTCTTTTTATATTTTCAGTTGAATTTCTCTATTTTACACACTTTATTCTTTACAAACCGGTATCAGATCTTTTCACTATTACCTTCAGTCCTATTTATAGCATCCTTTTCGGATTTTTCACTCTCCATAAATTTTACACACTTTATTCTTTACAAACCGGTATCAGATCTTTTCACTATTACCTTCAGTCCTATTTATAGCATCCTTTTCGGATTTTTCACTCTCCATAAATTTGTTAGTGACATTGGAAATGTGAAAATTTGGAAAATTGAAAAGAGATATGATAAAGATGACCAAAATAAAAACCCAAAAGAGTCTTATAAATAGGACCGGAGGGAGTATTAAATTGTTATGTGGCTGGTAAATGGTATGGGTACTGTGGCTTCAACTTAACAAAAATGTGTTTCAAGAAGCATATCTAGATATGACACATGTGGTGGAGGCAGCTAAATGGAAGCCGTGACAATGGATCGATATCTTGGGTTTTGATATTTTTTATAATAATTGGCGCATGTGCGCAGTGTTTAGCTAATTATTATGTGATTGTAATTAGGGAGGTTTTGTTGGTTAAAGTATCTCTTGTATCTTGTACCAAGTCGGGTTAGAGGTGGTGTATCTTCTGAGGTACTGCTATGCTTTTTCCCTTGCTTTGAAGTTTTTCTCTTTTGGGTTTTTTCGTAGCAAGGTTTTTAAGGAAGTATGGTGCCTTTGAAGATTTTTATCATGATGAGGTGCTTCTTTTGTATAGTTTGGTAGGTATAGGTGGGAAATGTTTTATGTATGTTCCATTATCTTCACTTTAGTGTGAAGGAAACTTATTGTATTTCAGTTTTGGGGTTTCTTTGAGCACATGATAAGGTACCCTATGACAAACTCTTCATAGAAGGTGGGGTGATTAGGTGGGGTGATTGTTGTGTGCTTTGAAACTTGGTTGTCTACTTTTTAATGGATTTTTTTTTTCTGTTCAAAAATAAATAAACGTAGTTCGACATTGAATAGCATGGTGGCAATATCAGTATATCACCTTTTCAATTAGGCGAGTTCAAATGAGAAATTTGATGGCATTGACAAGACACTGTCTACCATTCAACTTTGCTCATCCATGAAGTGTAACGTGAACTTATCCATAACTTTACTAGTGCATGGTTATAGACAAAACTGGAGTCGATGTATATGATAAAAAGCCTCTAGAACAAACTACGTTTTAAAGAGTAGTGTTTATTTAATTTACGTTTTGTATGTAAAAAGGTACCCCTGTTCATTCTTATCTAGATGAATTTAACTCAAATTATCATTGATTTGGATAACCTAATAATATTAAAAGTGGTAATGATAGATGAAGTTGATTTGTTTGTTATATCTCTTTCAAACACTTCAAAGAAATTATGTTACTCCCTCCGTCCCATAAAGTTAGTAAAAAATATAGAAATTAAAAATTTTGTTTCAAATTAAAGTTAAAATAGTGAATAAAAAAATTGAAATTTCACTGTATATTCTATGATTGGTTAATTAAGGAAACATGCTTTGGTAATTGGTTGATTTGAGGGACAATGCATTAATAGCATGTTCTCAAAAAATTTACTAACTTTTTGGGACTAAGGGATTATATGGTAATTATGATACTGTAAGCTTTAAGGATGATAATTACCATACATCGCCGATTTTATTTTTTTAAGTCTTTGAAAGAATATGGTAAAGAGATAATTAATAAAACAACTTTATCACATCAATAATTTTAACATGAAGTTATCCAAATCAATCTACTATACTTATATAAAAAAATCCCTTTTCGAGGCACCACGTTTGTCGGATAAATTTTCGAGACACTATGTTTGTTCGCTTAAAGAATATTCGAACCAAAGCATATTTGTAGGTAGATAACATCATCTTTAATCAAAATAATAATAATTTAAATTTAAATAAATTATCTATCCAAAATTAATATTTAAAATTAAATAAATTATCTATATGTGGAATATGTGGAATCATTATCCTCAAAAAGATCGATAAACTCAAAGAGATATGCTTGAATTCATGATAAACCCAAATATCTTTTTAGTTATCACATGTTTCAAACTATAAATATGATGATTTATCAAGTCATGAAAGCCACCTTCTTCATCATTCTCCTCTCTTTTTTATTGTTCATGAATCACCGCCTCTTCCAATGTGTCACCATATAATAAGTTGCAATCTCACTGAACGCATTCATCACCATTGTCATTTTACATTGGCAGAAGCTTCATCTATAGCAATGAATTTCCAAAAACAGGGAAGAACAACAAACTTCATATGCTTCATTGTTGCGTGAAGAATTATGATTTCATTAGTCTAGATATTTAGATCTTTATCATTAGTCAAGATTTGTTAAATGTAAATAATGATGTGACAAGGGAGTGTTACTTTAACCATGTGAAGTAAAACTCACAGATCAATATATTAGTTGTCCACACATACATGATTATCATTCTCTTTATTATTTAACTTTTACAAATTATTTGGTCACCAAATAACCAATAATAAATTCTTCAATTATTTATTATATTATATTATGCTTGGTTGGTGATGTTCTCTTATGTCTTACCACTAAACTCTAATTCTAGATAATTGTGTTAACTATTAAATCATAAAATTGGTTATTATATTTGAATCAATGTTGCAGTCAAAATAACTAAAATTAACATAAATATGGTTATCAATATAAGAAATTGTTGAGTAATCTTGATAATATCCGAAACTAAAATGAATGACGCATGCAAAGTTTGGAAATTTATTCGGTGGGAGGTTGAGTCCTTTGGGGATTTTATTGTTGACTTATTCTTCTAACTTTCTTTTTATTTAATAACTGGCTCTTACTCCGTGCAATGCACAAATTATTGATATTTTAATTCTTATATATATATATATAGTAGATATTTTAAATTAAAGATTATTTTTATTTTTATTATCAAGTAAAGATTATTATTTAAAAACAATAAAAAATATTATATAAAAAAGTAGGAATTCAAATCAAACCCTACACTTACTCTAGAGTTAACCTGTACTTTAGAGTTTAAATTAACTTGATTTGAATTTTAAATTTTTAAACTTTTTTTCGGAGCCCCCACCCAATCTAAACTCTGAATCAACAAAAAAAATAAAAATAGCTAAAATAGCTAAACCCAAAGAGATGAGGCTTCTATGATCATAATAAAGAGTACATCATAAACCCAAACATCTAATAAAAGTTTATATATATCCAAAAAAGATTGATATATTTGCTTATAATTAATTTTGTGTGATGAACAGACTTTAAAAATATCGTTTTGTTAAAAAAATAATCATTATCCTCAAAAAGATAAACCCAAAGAGATGAGACTTCTATGATCCTATTAAAGAGTTTATGATAAACTCAAACATCTAACAAAAACTTATTGATATAAAAAAAAGTAATCATTATCCTCAAATGATCCTTAAACAACAATAAATTTCATTAATATCCGAAACTAAAATGAATGACACATGATTATTTAATATGATTGATTATTAATTTCATTAATATCGCCTGATGATTCTTGAAGATTTATCATCTAAAGGGGAAGGCTCCGGTGCATGGTTAATTAAACCATGCATCGGTGCATGGTTTAATTTTTTGCATGGTTTAATTTTTTTTTTGTTTTTCAAATTTTTTTAATACAGATTTATTCATAATATTTTTTAACACAAGTTTGTATATAGATTTATTAGAATCTGTAAATTTTGAATACAGTTTTACTCAATACAGTTTTTTAAGAACACAGAGTAAACAAAAAAAAATCCAAATTATAAAAATCACTTCATATCCATAAAAAAGAAAACACATAAAATATTATTTTAATTGATTAAATTTTAAAAAATAAATAAAAAACCAATAAATAAAGACATGCACTGAATGCATGCTATCATTTTTATGCATAGGAGCCACTGCCTCATCTAAACATACCAATCTTTGTATGACTCAGACACGTGTCAAACCCATCACTCACTTCTGACTGCTTTGACCTTACGTGGCAAGACTTTACACGCTGCCTCCAGCGGTTTTCAATGGCCCTGGACCACGAATGTTAATCCATCAATAAATTTTTGCATAAAATGAGTTTTGATCCCTTAAATTTTTTCAACGTGAAGATATAGTCTCTCGATTATTTTTTAGAGTATTAGTAGAAGAAGTGATTCCCAAACCACAAAATTTATCCTTAAACCCAAACATGATTTCATTTTAGTTTCGGATATTATCCTTAAATAATCATGCGTCATTCATATTAACTAAGATGCTTCTATGATTATAGCAAAGAGTCCATCATAAACCAAAACTTCTAATAAAAGTTTATATATACCCAAAAAAGATTGATATATTTGCTTATAATTAATTTTGTGTGATGAGCAGACTTTAAAAATATTATTTTGTTAAAAAAATAATCATCATCCTCAAAAAGATAAACCCAAAGAGATGAAGCTTCTATGATCATATTAAAGAGTCTATGATAAACTCAAACATCTAACAAAAGTTTATTGATATAAAAAAACAATAATCATTATCCTCAAAAAGATAAACACAAAGAGATGAAAGTTCTATAATTATAGCAAAGAGTCCATGATAAACTCAAATATCATGAAAAAATATGATGGAGTTTATTGAAATATTTGCTTATAATTAATTTTATTTATGATAAATTTTGGTTTTTACGTTAGTTACAAAGTTCCTTGATCAATTACCAACAAGCATTGATGATTGTGCATTAAAAAAAAGGGAGGATATATAGGTGTCCCATTCTAAATTTCTAATCAAGAATAAATCTACTATACTTATATAAAAACATCCATTTCGAGACACCACATTTGTCGGAGAAATTTTCGAGGCATCATGTTTGTTCGCTTAAGGAATACTCGCACTAGAACATTGGTAGGTAGATAATATCGTCTTTAATCAAAATTATAATTTAAAATAAATAAATTATCTGTTCAAAATTAATATTTAAAATTAAATAAATTATCTATACGTGGAATATGTTGAATCATTATCCTCATTTTGTTAAAAAAAATCATTATCCTCAAAAAGATCGATAAACACAAAGAGATGATGTTTGAGCATTATCTGTATGTGAAATCATTATCCTTAGTTTGTTGAAAAAAGAAGTAATCATTATCCTTAAAAAAATATTTAAAAATATCTTCGGTTTGTTGAAAAAAGAAGTAATCATTTTCCTTAAAAAAATATTTAAAAAAAATCACTATATATAACATGATCTCACCTTCATTCTTTACCTTTGTTTCACCTTCATATCTCTTTACTTTCAAGAATTCTCTAATTTTATTATTTCGTATTTTATGTTCCTAATTATTTATTGCTTATTTTATATTTGATTTTTGTTGTGTGTTTGTAGCATAAGAGAGCACTGATGATGATGATCATAATAATAATAATAATAATAATAATAATAATAATAATAAAAATGTGTAAAAAACTGTAACAGATTAAAAACAAAGGTACATACATTTCAAATATTGAAAAAAAAAATAATTCAAGATGATTAGAACAATTAGGATAAAGATTTTTAGGATCAAATCTTATGATTAATTTGAGATAAGATAAAAGATGAAAAATATCAAAATATTTAAATATGAATAATAATAATAATAATAATAAATAATAATGTGATAATCATATTAAAAAGATGATAATTTATATTCAAAAAATACTAAATTATCATGTCCTGTGAAATCGGAAATATTTTGATTTATCCTTAAATATACTCATAATACCATCAAACAAAAAATATTAAAAAAAAGTTTAATTTTGATTTCACTCCAATTAATCATAATATCATAATAAACAATAATGATGTATAAAATGTGTTACTTCATCGATCAACTAAATAAGAAATACATTAATTTAATACTTATCTATAGTTAAACAAATATAATATTAAAAATATAAAAAAAAAGAGCAGTCATTATATTCCTTATAAAATGCATTGTGTTAATTAATCAAGACAGTCAAGAATAACAAGTTCAATGTCGTCTTCATGTTCTATAAAATACAGAATATTCTAATTTATCCTTAAATTTACTTATAATACCACCAAACAAAAAAGATGAAAATATTTAAATATGATTTACTTTTGATTCTTTAAAATAAAGTTGATAATCATATAAAAATGTTAATTTATCTATTAAATAAATAAGGAAGATATCAAATAAAAATTGTTACTTTTTATTTATACAAGAAAGTACAATATTTCTCAACAAACTCATTTAAATTAATTATTTTAAGTGTAATTTTTTATTTAAGTCTATGCCTTTTTTATAATTTTTTTATTGTTGTGTAATAATAATCCTTACTTTAAAATAAAAACAATCTTTAATTTAAAATATTTAATATAAAAAATTAAATTATCAATAACCCGTGCATTGCACGGGGTGAGAGTTAGTTAACAATAATTAAGTTAAATTCAATAATATAAGATTGAATAGGAGTAATTTATTTCATACAAAGCTCAAATAAATGCTTTTTGAGGCGTAGCTTGTTCTCAAGGCTTGTTGTCATATTCCCTTCATTTTATCATCTTCTTAAATTAAAGTTAAAAAGAATAAATGAAGAATCTTAAAGATTGTATATATATACCATATTCATTATTGAGTATGTAAGAAAAAACGCATTTTTTTATAAAAAGAAAAAGAAAATATGATTCATTAATTTTTAAAATTTTATAGTTATCTTCAATATTCTCTAAACGTTTATGGAATATTAGTGCAACATATATTAATGTAATGATATGAAAATTTGTATGATATAAATTTGTAATTAATGAGTGAATAGACTTTACATTAGAGCGATATCATATTTTGATTATTTTAATTGATTGATTTAACTTTTACCAAGATAATAAAATTGAGGGAGTATTAATTTTCCTTCAAATCACTCAACCGTTCATCCCTTGAAGTAGTTGAGCTATGCGAGAGAATGAAAAAACTTAAGTTGTAGAAACTTATGTATAATATCAACAAAATCCGATATAGTTGGTAGATATCTGAGTTTTGTAAGCATGATGTCACATATCTGATTCCTGTCATGGGTATGGAAAATGCTTTGTTGGGAGAGGTTGTACCCACTTCGATAATTTCTCCGCCTTGAAAGAGATTAATCTCTAGCCGTTGGTCGGAGGGCACCCTTAGTTAAAAAAAAACACTTATGTATAATAATAAACTTTAGATACACAATTTATACTAACTCAAACCCAAATAATAAATGGTTTTGATGGGCTGAGTTTAAGCATTTAAAAAGTTTCCAAAATCATTTTCACATCATAAATAATCAAGATCTAATTGATATTCATTTATACATTTAATTATAATGATTCTATTTTTATTTTTCCCAAAATAACTTTACCAAACTCAACTACTAAAATTTCTAGGCTAACCTTTTTCTAATATATATAATGCTTATATTCTCCTTTTACTATTAAGAAATGCAAAAACACATAGCCATGTTATATTGGTTATAAACAGAAAAAAAAAACATCATTTTTTTAAACTAAAAAAAAACATCATTTTTTATCATGTTCAATATCATGCAATAATTCTCCTCCTTATTCATCTAATATAACATAGGAGAAAGCAACACGTTGTAAATAATTAATGATATATTTCAAATATGAAATTTGACTTAATAATAATCATTCAAAACATGTTCAACATAAAATTTATAAATCTTAAATAAAATCAATGTAAACTAAGAGGAAAGGAGACAATAGTGCACAGAAAATTAAGTAAACAAAATTCAATGTTTCTCCTTCTTAGAGTTCTATGCATTTTTGATCAAAATCCAATAAAAGACAGATTAACAATAATGTTTTGTGAGTTTTGCGTTATGTGTATTTGTGTTTTGTGAGTTTTATGTTACATGGAATCAACTTTATACATTTTTGCATTAAAAAAAAAAAACTTTTAACATTTTTTAGCAGTAAAAGGAGAAGAGAAACATTATATATATTAGAAAAAGGGTAGCCTGGGAATTTTAATAGTTGGGTTTGATAAAGTTATTATGGGAAAATAAAAATAGGATCATTATAATTAAAGGTAATAAATGAATATTAATTAGATCTTGATTATTTATGATGTGAAAATGATTTTGGAAACTTTTTAAATGCTTAAACTCATATCTAAGGGCTGAGTATATCAAAACCGATAATAAATTAGGTCAAAAATATCTAAAATAAGATATGCTATCAAATTAGGTAAATCAACAAAATACAATAAACTAACGAGATAATTCCATCATAACTTTTTTTTTTTCGAAACCAGGGTGTCTGAGCTTCACATTTTTTGTGGTTCAACTAATCCACCTCGGATCCGCGAACTGTGCGAGTCTTTGACTAAACGGTATGAATCTCCCCAGGAATTGTTGCCTCATTGAGACTCGAGCCTTTGACCCTGAAATCCTTAAGCGTCCAACAGTTTCCACTAGGCCAATCCACTTTAGTTAATTCCATCATAACTTTTTTGAGAATTCCATCATAACTTAAACTCCTACTTTTTCCTCTTTAAATTTAGGTGGGACTAAACAATTAAAAGAGAATTTGATACAAATCCCAACAATAATTTAATTGGAGCTTGTGAATAACCATAATCTCGATATGGATATGCTCAACCAACCCTAATCAATTAAGGCAAAAATTAATCAAAACAAGTCTCACTTTGCACTATCAAAGTTTGAAAGAAAGAAATCATCCTTACTGGGATTAAATAATTTGAGATATGACCCTAATAATGACTCATATTAATCCATTATTTGCACCTTTATTGCATGTTACTCCGTAATTGAGAAAAATTAGTACCCAACAAATTTTTAACTCAAAGAAATTTGTGAAATTGCAAGGAAAAAATTTGATATAAAATACAACACTTATTTTGGCACTCACATAATGATCTATTGTGTGAGTCTCTGAGATGACCAAACAATATGGATTATTTGTCCAGAGAAATAATCATATATTTCATAATTGACTTGGGAGTACAACTGTACAATAATTTACAACAAAGCCTATAAATTTTGTTGTGAAAACGCTTACTTATTGCAAGGATACATTGGTTTATTACAACCATATGGTCATTTCAAAGAGAAATGTATATTGCAACAATATCTGTCGTTGGGAAAAAGTGTGCCACCTTGATTAGCCAAGTCATGTTTCACAACGACAGAACAACAGATGTCGTTGCAAATTTTTTTTACAGCAACAACACTAACTCACTAAGTTTTTGTGTTTCTTTTGTCGTTGCGAAAAACATTTATGACAACAACTTTATTTCGATTTTTCACAACGACTTTTTTATTGTTGCCATAAACTGTTTTTTTTCTCTAGTAGTCAACCTCAACAGGAATCATCATGTGACTCATATATATATATATATATATATATATATATATATATATATATATATATATATTTCTCTGTTCAAGAGATATCAAATTCTTTTTCAATTATAATCTGATTCGTAACCACTTACCAGACTAAACAGCATTGCCTAAATCCCAGTGTTTTAGGAGTACTAAGCACATACTAATTATTTGGCTGTATGGCTTTCTGATCTGATATACCAAAAAAAAAAAAAAAAAAAAAACTGCATGTGGAATTAACTGGTTGAGAGGCTTAATCAAATTGGAATGTAGTAAGAGTCAAAATTCTAAATGAATGGTTAGCTATGAAGATGCTTTTGTTGCTACCATAGGCCAATCAACCCTATTGAAATAGCAAGCTGAGCCTAAACATTAATAACAATTTTTTACTACTTATTGTGGGCAATTAGGTTCAACCATTTACCCCTCTGCCAAATTATTCTTTTGTCTCCCATAACTCACTATGTGGTCCAAAATCAATGGGTACAGTCTGTCTTAAATTTCCGGTGGTGATGGCCTAGACTGGAGTGAAAAAAATTGTAAAGGACCATTTTTATTTGTCCTTTTGCTTTTGTTCTTTACTTCTTTGCCATCCAATTTTCAAATTTATCTTGCACATTTCAAGGTTAATTATACATCACTACATTTCATGGATCTCTCACCTTTTGAAAGCTTTCCATAGAGGGATATGAGAACTACAGATTAAAATGTTTTGGTGACGAATTCATTTCGTTCAAGGGATAATACAACATCATGTGGGTCAAGGGTCATTATTTTGGAACCAACATAGGTCATTATTTTTAAAGACAGAGAGAGTTAGTATAGTACACTCATCATAGGTAGGGAAAAGAAAACTCAAAAAGGAAAAGTGGCTGTAATATCATATGTCATTTGCACCAACAATGAAGATCCATTAAGGTAACAAAGTTTAGTTTTCCTCAAACATTGCTTTCATTTTGCAATTCTACGGAAATTTCTAGCAGCGTATTATTGAGATTGTCTTAACATTCCAAAAAGTCACGTTCTTTGAATTTAATGGAATTTCAAATAGGATTTTGTTAAGGTTGAGGAATAGAAGTAAATTAGTGAGACTTAACACAGATAACAAGGGATATTAGATTACTTAAGCAAGTGGTCGGGGTTCGATTATCGGCTCTTGTGAATATAAGAGGTTCCACTAGGAGACTACCCATTGAAAGAGTTTGACAATATCGATGAAATTAATTAACCAGTTGTGCGAGTGAATATTTTGAGAAAAAAATAAATAAAAGTAAAATAAGATAAATGTGAATCTAAAACTATGTTTACTACATACTTTTTGAAGTCTTGAATTTTTTTGTTTTTAAATTCAAAGTTATTCTTTAAGTCTTCTTATTTTATACCACCTTAAAAGCTGATTTTAACATTTTTCTTTCGAATATGTCACAATTTTTCTTTTTTTTTTTAAAAAAAAAAAACTGGAATATGCCACAATTCAAATGAGCAAGAAAGGTACCACTTCTACTTATCATGGCACGAAATATTATTCCCTCCGATGCTATATATAGGGCATACTTAACCATATTTCTTGGATCAAGAAAAGTGATTAGTTTTGTGAATTTTATAAGAATATATTGTAATATTACAATTTTACCTTCTCCACTTTACATTGAAAGTTCACATTCATTAATGAATAACAAAAAAAACATAGTTAGTCAAAACATTTAATAAGGATAAAAAAGAAAAAAAAACAATTAATGATACATAAAAAATATAAAATGTCCTATATATAGATCAAAGATTTTTTTTAGAAAGTGCCCTATATACGGGATCAGAGGGAGTAATATACAAGAGTAATAGTTTTCCCCTAATGTTTCTTGGTGGAAACAAATGTTTCTTTCTGGCTATGAATTTGACCTTGAGAGCTGAAACCATATGTAAAATATAATAATACTGATCAGCTTAAACTTACACAGCAAGCTAAGGGTGCTTTACAAGGAAGACATTCGTTGGGTCAAATATCAATACTCCTCACATGATAACAACTATTACTAAACAGGGCTGGTAAGTAAATGCTGCTATCAATAATCCCAAAAACTGATACATCATGGCCTGATCATTTCGATTTTTGTGTGCTAGGTGTAACCTTTTTAATGTCGTTGTCCAATAGTAAATTATAAAGGGGCCATGGTCTAAACATTTGGTTTTTAATGGTATAGAGACTTTAGGTTTATGGTTTATCATATATTCTACTAATATTAATATTCTTCTAATATATACTACTAGCTAGTAATATTCCTCCTACACATTGTTATTCCTTTTAACACTAGAATAGCTAAAGAAACCGTTAATTTTTTTTTTATTTAGATACGTTTTTATTCCTGAAAAAGTTAACAATTTTTTATTGGTTTAAGTTCTTATATATTCCAATACTTGGATATCAATCTTTGTAGATGATATGTCAACATGTATCACAATTGGTCACTTTGACAATTATTATGACGTATCACATGTATGTGAAAGTTATATACATTATCATTAAGAATTGAAATCAAAATTTTGTACCATCTAAAAATCAAAACCAATATAATGAAAAATTAAAAATTATAAGACTAAAACTAAAAATCTCTAATTTTTCACAGAAAAAAAAAATATTTAAGCCATTTTTTTTATACTCAAATTTTTTTAAGGAGGCAAAATGACAGCATAGGAGCTGAAATTTAAATCTAGATATTCACATTTTATTATCTTCTGCCAACTAAACTGTTTTTTAGACAGAAATTATTATCATTTTTTTTAAGGGAGAAATTATTATCATAAAACTAAATGAATCTTACGCCTTTGTAATATTAAAAATATAATATATAATATTAGAAACATATGCAGATGAGAATTGTATTAATTGTTAATCATACTTCTCTTCACTTCTTATATTTCTCTTTTATGTTTCTCATGATGGAGTGGAGGGAATATGAGCGAAGGTAAGATTTTTCAATTTAATTCCCATTTCATGGGATTAAGGGCAGAGATTGATTAAAAAAATAAATTTAATTGAATTTTTTTTACCAATTTTTATATTTTAGCATATTAGCATATGACATGATAGAAAATGAAAAACATATAATGTACAGTATTTTTTATGGTAATAGAAAGAATTTCAATCATTGAATACTTTAACAATACATTATTTAAAAATATAATAACAATTATATATAAAAAATGGAAAAAAAAATAAAGAGAAGAAAATGGAGAGCTTCAATTCTTGTCGTCAAATATATTGAGTAGTAGCGTTAAGTAGTCAGATTTTTGTAGCATAATTTTATAGGATAAAGTTTTTGTAGTCTGAAATATATAAGCGATTAAATTATACGTTCCTGATTGTTAAGTAGTAGTAATAATAAAATAAAAAAAATTATACTTTCCTGACAATGAAAGAGAACAAAGGATTTTCAACTTTTTCTTTTTTCTTGTGATAAGTAGCATCAGTGTTTGTTTAGCTTAAAAAGCACAAAAAGAAGGAAAAGCTAGTCACACAGATTCGAGAGCCTGAGGCACCAAATTTCCAACAACAAGACAAATCAGTTCCCACCTAACAACCCCATAACAAAAGCGCACCCCACAAATATAAAAAATTAATAATTCATTATTTCAAAACCATTAATAATACTAGTAATTATAAGAGAAAATGAGTGGTGCACTGACAGTGTAATCATTCTTTACACCGTCAACATCATTGATGTATTATTAATTATTGACTCTTAATTAAAAGTAAAATACATGAACAGTGAATGATCAACCGATAATATAAAAAACATTACACCGACGATACACTCCATTATTCTTTAATAATAAATCCTCAATAAAAATAAATAAATAAATAAATAATAATCCCAACTCCCATTCCCTCCCTCCCTTCAGCCTTCACCACCACACTTCATTCAATTCAAGCTCTCCACAAAAACTCTCCAACACTTCAAGTCTCCAACACACTCTCACTACTTTAAGTTTCTCTCTCTCTAAAAAAAAAGAAAAAACATGCCTGTTGTAACAGAAAAAACAACACCATCATCAACAACAACAAAGGTAGTGGTAGAACACATGAAATGGAGAAAACCCAGAAACCAAATCAACAACATCACAGAAACAACAACAGATCCAAACCCACAAATCTCTTCACTAACCCAATCCACAACTTGCAAGACCACCATTTCCTCTCTCTTCACCTCAACTTTCTCCTCGAACAATGAAGAGAAAAACAAGAAAAAAACAAACTTTTCAGCTGCATCATCATCCTTCAGGAGGAGCTTCGGCTGCACCGCCGGCGCATCGCAGCAGGTGTCGGTGCCGGCGGTGATTCGAAGCTCCGCAGATTGGCAAGGGAAGAAGAAGAAATCAAGAAAAAAGAAACACAAAAATATTAGTAGTAGTAGTAGTAATAATAATAATGGTGGTGTTCTAGAAGGTTCTAATTTTCAAGATGTTTGGTGTGGCCCTGGAATTGGGTTCTCAACTGATGCAGCAGTTGCATCTTCTGTTGATTGTGCTGTGACTAGGAAGAATGTGTCTTCTTCTTCTTCAAGAGGGAAAATTGATGTTGATAAGATTACTACTCATAGGGAGGTATTATTATTATTATTATGTTTTCTGCACTTTGATCATTGATCCTTCTTCTGTTTCTTAATTACCCTTTTGTTTTGGATTCACTTGGGTGCTTCAATATGTTGAAAAGTTTCGTTTTTTTTTTCCTTCCCTTTTTTACCTTTGCATTCTGTGTGTTCTTCTTCTGTATCTATTTCTAATAAATAATTTTTTTTTAAAGAGGCTAATAAATAAAATTAATCAAGGCATGGTTGGATAACTAACTAAGAATTACTAATTGTTTATTCAATATTTTTTTATATACAAATAAACTAAGAAAAAGTTTTTTATTCTTCTCAAGTTGTAAACGGTTTTCGTTATCTTAAAAGGTTTATGTTTATCTACAAGCTCATTTGAAAAAAAAAATAATAATTCTATTTTTTTAATAGATAAATCCTACATTATTTTGATGCTTGTCTTATTGAAATAAGTTATTCTCATGAGCCTAAATAAATTATTTATGAATACGATAAGCTTTGCTTTCTTCGGATATGCTGCGTTAATAAAAGATTAGGTTATTTCCCCCATAAATTGATCATAGTGATATGCTCCTATATTATATTGAGATTAATGGGTATGCACTGACAGTCATCAGTCCATCCTCCACCATTCATTTGTATTACTTTAATCTAACAGTCAACGACCATACACGGATGAAGAGTGGATGATACACTGATGGTGTAAAAACTCTTTACACTGTCGATGCATTCTCCATTTTCTCTATTATATTATAAAATTGGTCTACGAATGCCATTGTTGTTTGCCATTCCTTGTTTGATTGATTTTTTATGTTAAAGTTTTGTTCATAAATCACAATGATAATTCTCTTTAGGATAGAAAGTAACCGATAACCATTTGGTTTCTCTGTTGACGAACTTTGAAGTGTATCCCATTTTTTATGCCCCTATATTATAGGAGATTAGGAGTAATTAAATTTCCACAAAATAAACAAGAATAAATTCAACTTAAAAAAAAAAAATATAAACCTTTGTGTATGGGCCTGAGCCCTGAAGCCTTTGATCGTTTAATATATATATCATCAATCAATAGCTGCCACTCTTTCTAAAATGTGCACGCAATCCTTATATTAGGTACATTCGCAAGAAAGGGTTATTAATTGGTTTGTTATGTATCCTTTCACTTTATTAGTAGTTAAGCCACTGTTGAGAATGCAATACGTTTTGTAATTGAATTTGATTGAACTATCTATTGAATTGAAGTGAAGTGAAGTAGGACACATACACACTCTCTCACTATTCAACAAAATGTGTGTGTGCGCCCTCGGGTTTGTGTTTGTGTTTATTTCTTGTGTTTTAGATATAGTTGCTGAGTTTTGTTTGAATTGTGTTTATCTTCAGGTTGATCATCATTTTAGTTTCAATTGCTTTTGTATATATATATATATATATATATATATATATATATATGATTTTGAAATAACTAATCATGCTTGTGTGTGATTATTTGTTGTGTTTTAGATATGCATGTGAGTGATTAGTTGCGAGTTTTGTTTGAATTGTGTTTATTTTCATGTTCATCATTGTTATAGTTTCAATTGCTCTTGATTATGGAATAACTAATTGTGTTTGATCATGAATATGTTGGCAGCGTCCGTCTTATTTGGGAAGGCGTACTGTCATCCCAGAAACCATCTCGTTTCTGGACAGTGATCCTGACATCTTCGGAGCCTCTGAGTCTTTTGGACCTGCCGCTACATACTATCGCCATATTAGAGATCCTTCCTCTGATGATTCCCCTGATGTTTTTGCTGAGGTTGACCCATGCTCTAATACCCTTTGATATATTTATGCTGTGCTTTCTGTTAAGTACAGTTTAGTGTGATTGAATGTGATTAATAAATGTAGCAATATTTAGTTTCTTTCCATTGTTAACTGACAGTCTTATGCACATTCATTCAAGCATGTTAGTTTTTGTGATTCATAACATATTTTTTATGTCCTTTGTTATTCATGGATGTGAGTGATTGTACTTCATGCATTGCTTCCTTTAACTCTTAAAGAGGGTCATTTGTGTTTTATGTTTTAGTTGCCATTTTAATGAATTTTTTAAATTATCACATACTTTTTGCTCATGTTTCCGTGATTTATGAATGGAGAGATTTTACTTTAATTAGATTATGGTGTCTTTGATGCACTTTCCGTGCTAGTTTACTGAGTAGAATACTAGTCAACTATAAACATTTTTAATGCTCTAATAAATGTATTAAGAATGATTTTGTTTGATACATGCTAATGCTGCTATGCCTTAGTTACGGGTTAAATGCTAATGTGACATGTGCTTTCTGACTGTTGATTTTGCCAAATTGCCAAGACTATATTTTACCTAAAATTAGAAGATGTGGTTAGATTTGGATTTTTGCAAGTAATTTTTTATGTATGTCATATGTTCATCTTTGTATATAGATGTACAAGAGGCTTACTTGTTAGTGGAAGTTATACAATCTTGTCGTGGTTTAGACGTAACTGTAATTGTATTCAAGAGCCAATATTGCATATCTTGATTTCTGTTGCTGGCATTTTGAAGATAATGACCCTTCAAGGAAGTCTAGTAATGGGGGGACGTTTAACGCATGACCAGTTCAGAGACTGGAGACTTGATATTGATAACATGTCATATGAGGTGAACATGAATTATTAATATTCCCAAGTTAATTGATATACTTTTATATGCTTATGAATCTTTTGTTTTATGTATCAAAATTTCTGGTTTGTGTTTGATAGCAATTGCTTGATCTCGGTGAGAGAATTGGTTACGTGAACACTGGACTTAAAGAAGATGAGATGAGACATGGCATAAGGAAGACTAAGTTTCAATTTTCAGATGATGCATCAAAGCATCAAGTAGATAAAAAGTGCAGTATTTGTCAGGTAAGATAACTAAGGTTTAAATAACATTTTACTCACCTATAATTTTCACCCGTTTGGGTTTTAGTCCCTATACTATTTTTCTTTGAAAATCAGTCCCTATGTTTTCACTCATTTTGATTTTGTCCCCAACATTCAAGTATCTGTTCCTATATTTTTCATTAATTTGGATTTCACTCCCTGCAGTTACTGTTCATTAAACCCATATTATCCCAAGCTATTTTATTGAAGGTTGGCCCCATAGTTTCTTTCCTTTTTTGGATAGTCTGGTCCCTATTGTTTCTATTTATTAAGTTATTGGTCCCAAAAGGACTAAATCCCAAATGGGTAAAGGCATTAAGTTAGATACAGATATCCCAATAAAAAAGACTATAGGGACCAACACCCAAATGAGTTAAAACCAGAGTTACATGGTACATTGAAAGTTTGAAACCCCCCGCTATCCACGTTTTGGTACTTCCGTTCCAAAACGTGGGTCATTTTCTATCCCAAACACTCAAAATAGCGTTCCCAAATCCAAATCTAGATTCTCAAATTCCAAACTCTTTATCACAACTGTTTCTCAAATTCCAAACTCTTTATCACAACTGTATCACTTGGACCGATTTAATAAACAATGATAAAAAATTAAAATTAATTAATAGATTAAAATATATATACAAGAGTCAAGATGCTTTCATATTCTATTTTTAAAAATTTACTACTTTAAAGTTTATATATAGTGACTCAATACTAAACGAATTTCGGTCCGAAAAAGCAAACCGAAGAAGTATACCCCTGATAGGAAGCTAAAAGCTATCCTACCAAAAGTGATTAATTCTAAAAGCTATTCCTACTCCTACAAAAGCTAATAAAAGATAATAAAGATAAATTGCATCATATTTCATTGATTCTAAAGCATAAGGGATACAATCCTTATATAACAAATATTAAAACCCTAAAACTAATAATATCCATACACTTGGCATAATCCTAAACACTAAGAACTTTCTAGAATTATAAATATTTAATAACTATTTATTTAATTATCTAACTATAATTATCATATTCCTATTTTATAATTGGATCTATCAAGTCTTCTCTTAATTATTAAGCTTAACTGCCTATCAACCCCTTCCATTCCATGTACCTAGAAAAGTATCGTACCCGTGCATCGTACCAAGTCGTACCACGAACCATGTAATGTTACTTCATGACCAAAAACTTATTTTTTTTTTTGAAGGTGACCAAAAACTTATTTAAACCTTTGTAAAATTGAGTTAAGATTCTGTTTTTAAAATTTTGCCGCACCCACACTCTATATGCATTGTACTAAGGTTTTATAAGATGTTTCTGAATGATTAAAATAATAAATTGTTTTGATTGTGAGCACAGGATGAATATGAAGCAAATGATGAGCTGGGGAAGCTGAATTGTGGTCACAATTATCATTTCCAGTGTATAAAACAATGGGTTGCACACAAAAATTTCTGTCCGGTGTGTAAGCAACAAGTTGTGGCACGGCATTGAGTGACACAATCTTAATGTTTCTTCTTTGGGACAGCTAGTTATCATTATCATCCTTAAATTGGTTTGATGTATAGTTTTCATATCAAATCTTGCTAAGAATTTTCATTCTTTGCTTTTAGTATGTTTTAAAACTTCAATCTCCTTTGTGAGGAGTCGGCAATACATGTTATTGGGTAAAGGTTTTCACGATTGGATGAGAATTGCGACCTTTTCATATTATACATAAGAGTGGTGGGCCTTGCCATTGAGCTGGTAATCTTGCTAATCCTCTGTGTTGCAAAATTT
The DNA here is from genome assembly GCA_037953625.1 of Crotalaria pallida. NCBI lineage: Eukaryota > Viridiplantae > Streptophyta > Magnoliopsida > Fabales > Fabaceae > Crotalaria > Crotalaria pallida. The sequence continues at coordinate 99,994,655 of CM075655.1, forward strand.
CTGTTTACACATGTTAAGAATTAGTATGAAAAATAAGAATTTTATTTTTCGCTAAAGCTGTTGCCTAGATTAATAATTTCTTTCGAGTTATAAAGATCATCAAGGTGAGTAAACTCAACTATTTATCCACTTATTATTCATGAAACATTTTATAATCAGCATACAATATTTTCTAAACAAAAGCTCACGTGGCCATGGATCAAGCTAATCCTGTGTGTAATGTGATTTTTTAAACGAATTAAAAATGCAATTATACATATTATGAAAAACTGGATAAGTCCTAGAGGTGTGTTTTAAACCCTAACACAGCCAATTTGAAATTAAAGCATAGGCAAAGGATTTTATTAGATGACTCCAACATAATGTGGACCAAAGGCTTGGAACCAAAGGGGCTGGGTTGGTGTTTTTATTTCTAAATTGGGATTTAGTTTATTGACCCCTCCCCAATTAATTAGTTGATCCCTCGTTAATGCGAAAAGTCAAAATTATCCTTAAAAATTCAATAATAATAAACTACCCTTCCTTATTTAGTTCAATAAGGATTTTTCACTAGTTCTCTTAGGGGTCGGCTAGCTTGTAATTTTGTCAGCTAGCTTGTAATTTACAAGCTCGCTGACCCCCCTGCTAGCTAGCTCTCTCGGGGGTCAAAGAGCTTTGTAAAATTACAAGGTCGCTGACCCCCGAAAGAGCTAGTGAAAAATCTTTTTTTAAAAGCTAGCTCTCTCGAAGGTCAGAGAGCTTTGTAAATTTACAAGCTAGCTGACCCCAAGAGAGCTAGTGAAAAATCCTTTTTTTAAAACTAGCTCTGTCGGGGGTCAGAGAGCTTTGTAAGATTACAAGCTAGCTGACCCCCCGAGAGAGCTAACTAGCTTGGGGTCAAATATCTTTGTAAAATTACAAGCTAGCTGATCCCTGAGAGAGTCATTGAACTAAATAAGGAAGGGTGGTTTATTATTTTTGAATTTTTTCAAGGGTATTTTCGACTTTTATCGCATTAACAGGAGGATCAACAAATTAATTAGGGGATCAATAAACTAAATCCCCCTAAATTTTGCAATTTATTTTGGGGCTTGGAACCCTGGGCTATTTTATTTGCTTGTTTGCCCATGGTTCAAATGTATCGAATGGGACAAATTGTACCAAATGGAAGCTGCTTTTATTCTTGAGGTTAATGATGCATTAGGTACTAAGAATTTTAAGAAGCTTGAAAATGTATAGTAACCGGTTTATGCTCAAGAATGTTGAAGAGCACGTTTCAAAATGTGTTGGTCATTGTTCAATGTTTGTGCAGCTAATGGTTATTTAAGACTTGGAAGTGGTTGAAAGAATTTTTCTGGAAAGAGATTGTAACAATTAACAACCCATATTTAGTTTTGTTAGTGAACTATGCAATAGAAGTCCCACATAGGAGAGAAAAAATTTTGACACCCAGGTTCATATATATACACCTCACTTTATAATTATTTTTCCAAAATTATCCTTAGGTTGTGACTATATTGATGATCTGCTGAAAAATTTTGATCATCAACAGGGTCACGGTCCGAGGTTTTTTTTTTAATTTTTTTTTAAATACTTTTGGCACAACACATCACCACATATGACTTTTGTATAAAATAAATGAATCTTTAAATCTTTTATCTTGCATTCTAGATATTTTTAGTTCATGGGTTGTTAAAAATTGTGATTTGAAAGTTCTTTTTTTTTTTTAATTTTATATCAGGGTCGTGACTGTGTTGATGACCTACTGAAAAAATTTCGGTCATCAACAGGGTCACGACTCGAGCTTTTTTTTTTTAAAAAAAAAAATTCTATCACAACACATCACCACACATGACTTTTGCATGAAATGGATGAATCATTAAATCCTTTATTTTGCATTCTAGATAATTTTAGTTCTTGGGTTGTAAAGGATTGTGATTTGAAAATTTTTTCTAAAAATTTTATATCAGGGTCGTGACTGTGTTGATGACATGCTGAAAAATTTTGGTCATCAACAGAGTCACGACCCGAGTTTTTTTTTTTTAAAAAAAACTTTTATCACAACGCATCATCACACATGAGTTTTACATGAAATGAATGAATATTCAAATCCTTTATTTTGCTATCTAGATATTTTTAGTTCATGGGTTGTAAAGGATTTTGATTTGAAATTTTTTTAAAAAAAAATCATATTAGGGTCGTGACTGTGTTGATTGTAACACCCCAATTTGGACATAGAATTTTAGCCAAAAATGTGCGCCATTTTTTTAAAAGCATTCCATTTTAGTTTATTTCCAAAAGATTAACTTTTAACTTTTCAAAAACATTTATTTCCACATATTTTTCGAAAAGGATTTCTATTTCTTTGGTTTAATTTTTGGAAATAACTTAGTTAATTGTGAAATATCTTTCATATTATTCTATTCCAAACTGAGACATTACAAAACACATTTTCCAAAAACTCATTTTCTCAAAACATTATTTTTCTCTAATGGTTTCCTTGAAAAACATTTGATTATATTGAAATTGCGGTAATACTATTGATCCAAAAATTATACTGAATGGTAATTTTATTAAAATGGTCATTACCTTTAAAAGGCATGACATTTAATACAATGAAAACACTGAAAAGGTCTATGCCAATACCAAAGGGTACATTAGTCCTATCAGAGCAGACTCAATCTATCTACCTAGACCTAAGACGAACATAAAACTTCTCGTCGTCGCTGCTCTCTACTCCTGGCGCCGCATCGGGGTCAAACTCCCACTGACGATCAGCTTCGAACCAATAGGCTCCACTCGTGCCGGTCCTTTCTAGAGTCGTCCACTTTACTTCTTATAGACCAAAAGGGTCCTATTCCACTATTCGAAATCTCTATACGACAACGACTCGATCTGTCATCTGTGGACATCGTTCCCAATGTCCACAGAAAAGGGAAAGCAGAGAGAGTAAGTGATCCGAATGAATTAATCGTCGACGGCATGGACTTACTCTAAGGGATCACATTAAGATTCACACACATACATATACAATCATCTAATAATGAAATAAGCAAATAGTGGCCATTCACAAAAGACCCCATAATCATAAGTATCACCATCATCATTTCATAACATCTCCTCATATTGTCATGTCATATCGTATTATCAATAAATCTGTTTCATAAGGGATTTTCAATAAAACTTTAATAATCTTTTCCAATACTCTTCTCTCAACTCAAACATAGCCGTCAATGATTTAGGGAGGGAAATCATTGAGACAAGGGAAAAAGGCAGCACACACGATACATCTCCTCCTCAAATATCCAACCACTGCCTAAGTCGGAAAACAGATGGGACGCACAGGAATCTTAACCACGCCGGCATCGATATCGAAGAGTACGTACTAAAACATTCAGCGACCGAATCAAATATACAGCGATCGAATCAGTTCACAAAATACAGCGACATCTAGCCCCGTTCGGGTTCCCTCTCACCATCTCTGATTAGATCAAGGGGGCGACAGTACTTTTTCTAGTTGATCGTGTAGTCCTTGGTACGACAATGTCCCACAACCGAAAGACAAGTCCTTGTAGTCTTGTCCTACCTATAGAAGCACTCGAGGCTTCTTGACGTTCACCGTCCTTGCCATCCCTATCACAATCACCACTCGAAGATACACCGGTCTCCAAGTATACAGTCTCTCCACTACTTCTCTCTCAACGTAGAGTTAGGAAAGATTAAGGCTTTTAAGTCTTTTAAGCATTTTAAGTCTTCTAGAAAGATTTTATTTTATTAACCTAACATTGGTCGACCCATTCTAAGTCGAGCTTCTAACAGGCCTCGACCTCTAAAAAGGAAACGAACAAACACCTCCCTACATACAGTCGAATCCACAAAGCTCGCAACCATGGCACATCATTCACATGGCCAACTACTTAAAATCAAGCACGTCCGAAGACAGTGCGATTGGGATATACCTCACAAGGTTATCTGTGCTACGATGCACCATCACTGCATACTGATTTTAGATGATACGATTCCATCTCATAATACAATTCTCATAATTTCTTCAACAATTCATCACATAATTATTCCAATATCATTATATCATCAAGTACCCCATCAGGATACAAATCTCCTCAAATAATCATATCACAATAATCATTTCATAACTTCCCAGAATATAACATAACTCAAAGAAGATAGTATATAATGCTCATAAAATATAATGCAGATAAATAATAACAGACAATAACACAAACAAGGGTTATCGTCTCAACGTCCGACCGGCCAAACACACGCACAAACAATTGCCGTCACGTATATTGACAGATAACTACGAAGTTCTGATCTTTGAGATGATCAAGAACATCCTAATGTTACCCAAAGATGTCATTATGTCTTAGGAAAGCTTCTATCTCACCTGGGTTTGAAGCTAAAGACTACTTATTCTGATTACCCGAATTTGCTTCACTCGAACCTTAAACATTGATAATACAATCCAAAGGACCAATCAATTACACAATCTCAGAACAAGTAACTTACACCAAATAATTTCTTTTCCAAAAGTACTTAGTAAAACTTAAGTTACAAAACAGTATCAGGAGCTTAAAACCTCTTTGAAAACCAAAAACATATTACTACATCAGTAACTTAAAACCTCTTTGAAAACCAAAAACAGATTACTGCATCATTAACTTAAAACCTCTTTGAAAACCAAAAACAGATTAGCACTTAAAACCTCTTTGAAAACAAAAAACAGATTAATGCATCAGTAACTTAAAACCTCTTTGAAAACCAAAAACAGATTACTTCATCAGTAAAAATCACTTTTTCTTTTAGCTTTTTAAATCATGAAAACCTTTTCAAATCACAAAATAATTTTTAAAACTTAATCATAACATCTCAAAAATAAATTCCATCTTTTCATTTATTGAAAAATCCCTTTTGAAACACCTTATAACAACTACCATTATCAGACAAAACATACAGCAAGAGTTAAAATCATTTGTTTTTAATGAAACACTTAAATTAATTCAAGCAGTAAATAAAAATCATACAACCACATTACAAGCACACACAAACTCATATACTGAAAACTCAAAATAATTTCACTAATGTTGATGTAACTTATTTACATATTCTAGACAACATATAAAAATCATTTTTTCAAGCATTAGTACACATATACCATTCACCTAAACTCCTAACACATAAAATCACATATTTTATCACATTAGAACAATTTCTAAGATTGATGAATCAAGTTAAAAATTCTTGGACAACATAAGCTCTAAATCTTAAAAATCACTTTTCTCTTAAACGATTAATCTAAAAATTATGTCACTTTTTCCTATAGCTTAATTACAAGCTCTACTATGAAAATATCATAATGTTTGATTCAAACAAACAAATTAAACTTGCTGGACAGCCACACAAAACAAGTTGCATTCACTTAAAAATTCATTTTTCTACAAGTTCTAACACTTACACATCAAGGCATATTATCTATAACTCAAAAATGAACTTAACTTTGGAAAAATAATCATGTTTTCTTAATCACATCAATTCTGGACAGCAACATTATTTTCCAGAAAATAATAATTTTATTCACTTTAAAACTTATATTTTCATACTATATATTATACTAAACACATATACACATAAACACATCACAAATACATATAAAAATATTATTTAAATCACACGCCTTTATTTAAAATAAAATTTTCCAGAATTATTTCTTTTCATTAAAAAAAATCATTTGTTCAATTGTTATTTCATGAAACCATATCAAAGAATTAAGATACAAACACCATATAATCAGATAAACACTTAGAAAAATCAAAATAATACTACTACCCTATGATCACAACAGTTCGACCATATTTAAAAAATAGGAACAGTAACCAAATTATTTCCACATAATCAATTACAAAATACAAAGAACAAATAATAAATCATGCACATAATCATTAAACAATTATAAAATTTTCTTTTTGCACTCGTGTAGGTCTCACGGCCTACCCAGAAAAATAAATAATTACCATAAAAATTTCCAAACAAAATTTTGTTTATTCATCAATTGATTATTTCCTTTAGAAATTCATGATAAAACATCAAACATTCATCATTCAAAAATTCCAAAAAATCCAAAAAATCATTAAAACATGTTCATATGATGCAAATCAAATTTTTCACTTTCTTATTTTATGTTCATATATTCGGCCATCATAGGGAAATTAAAATGGGAAACATTGTTTCTTTAAACTTCATTTTAAGTCCCTTTTAATCCTTATTCACATGACCATGAACAAAAATTCACAAACACTTAAAATAATTTAAAACTTTCATCTTAGGGTTTATGAAATAGAAAAAGAAGAATCATAATATAAGCTTTACTGTTTGAAGAAAAATCCCAAAATAAAAGCTTAAAACAAAACAAAAGAAATAGATTATAAGTTAATAGAAATATCTTTCTCCTAAGCAACAAAAATACTTCAATGCTGGGCAAATTCTCTCCTCCTCTGCTCCTAGATGCCACGCCCTACCTCCTCTCCCTTAGGGTTCTTTCTACTTTTTTTTTTGTTTTTAAGTTTGATTTTTGTGTAAAAATGCCAAGGTTTCAAGACCTCTTTATATAGGAAGTAAAAATTGTCTTCACACCCCAAAATGAAGTAAGTCACACGGTTTTTATAGGCTTGGGGAAGAAGGAAAATTTTTACTTCTTATGCTTGGTTATCAAGTTAAAAATCATGGGTTTTCCAAGTTTAATTAAAGCTTGCACCAAAAACCAGATTCATTTGAATTTCAATTCTTCCTTCACAAGTAAAAACTTGAATTCATTCCCCTCTGGTCAGAATGCTGGGCGTGTGCATTGCTTGGAGAAGAAGGAGAAATTTTCCAATTTACACAACATTAAATTGCCACCTTTTTCAACCAATCAAATAATTATTCTAACAATTTAAAATTCAAAAATAAATAGAAAAACATTATCTATGGACGGTGCACCCAATGGGGATTCAAAAAATAGGCTTTTCATGCAAGTAAAAATATTTCTTGGTCAAAGAGTTCATTAAATGACTTAAAAATGCATTCTCAAGCTTATTAATAATAGAATTCGAATTCTACAGTAGCAGGAATAAAAATTCGAAAACTCCATAATAAAATCCAAAAATTTACATTTTCATAGTCTATATTTCAATACGATCGTTTTTACATAAAATTTGTAATTTTTGGACTTACGGTTAAAAAGATATGAATTTTTGAAGGTAAGATACTATAACCTTTAAAAAATCCTTTTATATTCAAATATCATTTTAATAAAATATTATACCTTAAAAATATTTTCATGGTAATAATACAATTTAAATTCATTAAGGAAAATATTTGTATGTGTGTATATATATATATATATATATATATATATATTTATCACATGCATATATATATATATATGCAAATATGCAAACTTTAAACAATATAAATCAAGGTATCATAAATCATTTAATTAAAAATCAATTAAAATAATTTAAAATGAAATAAAATATCACAAATAAATTGGGCAAAATTGTGGGTCTCACATTGACGACATTCTGAAAAATTTCGGTCATCAACATGGTCATGACCCTAGGTTTTTTTTTACAAAAAAAATCCTGTCATAACACAACACTATACACATGATTTTTGTATGAAATGAATGAATCTTTAAATTATTTATCTTGCATTCTACATGACTTTTAGTTCATGGGTTGTAAAGGATTATGATTTAAAAGTTTTTTTTAAAAAAAACCCCTCGGGTCATGACCCTGTTGATGACCGAAATTTTTGAAAAGATCATCAACACAGTCACGACCCAAGGTTAATTTTGAAAAAAAAAATAAAGTGGGGTGTTTATATATTTTATAAACATAGGGTGTCAAATTTTTTTCTCCATATAAAAATGTTTATTATGAAAAAAGGTTTGTATATATATACCCCGATGGTGAAAGAAGGATTGTTAACTTTTGTTCTGGTGCAGGTGAGCCGTTAGCCCGTTAATATGTGGGCCTGGACTATTTTTTTTTTTAAATTAACTTTTGACCAATAGGAATTAAAACTAAAATTTGCTCAATTTTAAGGGAACTGCTTTTTGCCTCCATGTTAGACTTTTTTGCCCTCATTTTTATTTTCTAAGGACAAAAATACCCCAAATGTTTAATCTTTTCGGTTCTACAAACTCGAAAAAGCGATTTCGGTACTACAAAGACGAAATACATTTATTTCATATTTCAAGTTTTGCTAAAATGAAATATTGTTTTCGACTTTGCGGAACCAGAAAAATTAACAATTCCTGTATTACTAAGCCGGAATATTTCCGGTACTTGAGAAGGATATAATCTTCCTAGCATGTGCAAAGACCTAGCTATACATTATATAAAGGCAATTTCTAACACACTGGCAAAACATGCAAGGTTTTGAAACCTTGTATATGTGGCCCAATAAAATACTTCCACCTGTTTTAATTTGCCACATTATTATATTTTTCCAATTTTATTAAAAAAAATAAAATTGTATTTGCAATTTGGCCCTCTTCTCTTTCATTGTAACATCCTCCCAACATTTCTATAGAACGTTTGAAAAGCAGAAAGAACAACTCTTCCATGGAAGTATAGCCACAGTGACCATTTCAATTAAAGCCAATAACCTCCAATTTCTCTCATCTCCTAACCAAAGTCAAACACTCAACCTCCCTTTATCTCAGTGTAGCAACCCTAACATAAGTTCATCTTCCTATTTCCTTATCAAAGCAGAAGCAGTAGCCGTGTGAGGTTACCGGAATTGTCGAGATCCTTCGAAGCAAGCACTGGTCCACCATTGTTTCTGAGGACCACTTTCTCATTCTGGATTTGAGTAAGTTAATGTTCTTACTCTCTTTTTCTTTGTTGTCTTGAAACTTTTAAGCAATACGTATTGTGTTCTTTGGTAATTATTGATATTTTCATGGATATATTCATGCATACTACCTGCTTGTTGAAATGTCAGAGTCAATTTGAATGTAAATTTTCTTGTCATTGTTCCTCCTCCTTCAAACAAGTTATTTTTGATGTGCAATTGATCTTTAATATGTATTATCTTCTGTTGTGATTATTGGAATTTTTTATGAATATATTCATGCATATTACCTCTACGCCCCAATTGGTCTCTAGATGGAATGTGGTTTAGCAATAAAGCCAATTAAAAGACAACACCTTCCTAGGAGCTTTAGCCTTCCACAGTAACTTAAACACATTCTCATGATCCTTCTCACGAACCCCGTGTAACATATGTTGCAGCCATGTATAAGCAAAAGACGTGGAAACTGACCAGCACCATCAATAGCCAAATCCAAGCATCAAACTTCTCAAACTGTAATTGCACACCCACAAGTAGTACACTGAACGCATGAGCATAACCTAACTCCTGGTCAAGAAATTTCCTAGCTACACCAAAGCAAAGGTCACTCCAGATGTTCCCTAATCGCCTTGTACACCTCATTAACACAAACATGCTTTTTTAGTGAAGCAAGGTATAGAGATAAAAATAAAGATTGGAAGTTATCATTTCCCCACCGCTTGTCTTCCCAAAACAAGGTTTTATCCTTCTTACCAAACTAATGTTCTCTTTGATTCTCTTTCAACTTCTGAAATTTCAAATCATACACAATCCACATGGTCCATAGTCTATTCTGATTAGGAATTCTGTTACCCGCTTTAGACCAACCCTTAGCAGAACTTGCTGAGAAAACTTATAGGAAAATAATAAATGATCATTTCTGCACTTTTACCACATAGATCACAATTATAATCCTGAAGCACAACATCAAACCTCTAGGCTTTAGTTAACTTTGATCTCTTGATCAGTTGAAGGCATTAGTAAGTCCAGTTGTTCCTCTGAATTAAACTTCAAGCCAGCATTGAAAATAGCACTTGCAATGTAGGATCTGTGGAGTCTCTTTGTCCCGACTAGATTCTAAAAGTAATTGATAAAGTGAGCCTCAATCTCAAAATAATCAGAAGATGTTATTCCTTGATAATTATTAGTAATACAAGAGATTGTGTTTCTTCTTTGCTTCTGTTTAAGTGCATTTTATGATTTACTTACTGCTTGTATGGTATTATAAAGTAATTATTTTAACTATGACGTAGATGGATAAATTTGTTGAGGATCCTGTTGTTAATTTGGATGATGATAATTCCACTGCTGATGAAAGTGGTGGTGAAGAACATGATGAGTTGGGTTATAAGAATGGACTTGCAGAGGTAAATGCAAGCGGTGATCAATATAAAAGGATTACAGACTTGACAACCGATGATATTTGGGGTCTAGAGTTTGGTAGTGAAGAGGCAGCTTATCAATTTTATAGTAGGTACGCAAGATGTACTGGCTTTGCTGTGAGGAAAGAAGCAATAGGTCGCGATTCTGCGGGGAATCGTAACAGGCGTTTGTATGTATGCAGTAGACATGGATTGAGGAATTCGAAATACTTGACAAGGGTAGACAGAAAAAGGGAATCTAGACCACTCATCCGTACCAAATGCCTAGCTAAGCTTCAGATACGTTTAGACTATGGGACTTTAAAATGGAAAGTGAGTTCATTTGTTGAGTCTCAAAACCATGAACTAACACCGAGCAAATATGTGCACTTAATTCCTCGTTACCGCGTTATGACTGCTGCAGATAAAGCTCAGATAGATAGTTTGCACTCTTATGGGGTTAGAACGTGTCACATAATGCGATACATGGTGGCGCAAAAGGGTGGACATGCTAATGTTGGTTTTGTAAGGAAGGACCTGTACAACTATCTTGATGTGAAGAAGCGCGTTCAGGTTAAAGATGGGGATGCGCGAACTGCCTTGAGTTATCTAGAAGGCAAAGCAAACAGTGATCCTATGTTCTATTCAAAGTTTGTAGTTGAAGATGGTAGACTGAAGCATCTTTTTTGGGCAGATGGAGGCAGCAGATCTGATTTTCAATGCTTTGGTGATGTTCTAGCTTTTGACACCACTTACAAGAGGAACAAATACAACAATCCTCTTGTTATTTTTTCGGGGTGTAATCACCATTCGCAAATTGTCGTATTTGGTTGTGCTTTGGTGGCAAATGAAAGTACTGAAACGTATAAGTGGGTGTTAGATACTTTTCTTGATGCAATGTGCCACAAACATCCAAAAGCAATTATGACTGGCAGTGATCATGCTATGAGGGAGGCTATCAAGCATGTGTTTCCGGGTGCATCACATCGTCTTTGCGCATGGCACTTGCATAATAATGCCTTTGAACATGTCAAGGATTCTGATTTTTTGAAGGAATTCAAGAAAGCAATGTACTCTAATTTTACCCCGGATCAGTTTGAAGAGTTTTGGCGGAAAATGATCAAGAAATATGGCGTTGAAAATAATACTTAGGTTTTTACAACATATGAAAATAAGATGTTGTGGGCCACTGCATATTTGCGTGAGTATTTTTTTGGTCGTATAAGAACAACGTCTCAATGTGAAGCCATAAATTCAATAATAAAGACATATGTTAGGAAGAAAAGCACCATTATGCAATTTATCTATAAATTTGAGCATGTTTTGAGAGAGTACAGACACAATGAGCTGGAAGCAGATTATAAGTCATTGTTTACAGAACCTGTGTTGACTACATCCTTAAAGAAGATCGAGCGTGAGGCTTCTAAAATTTACACATTGGCAATTTTCAAAGAAGTTAAAGATGAGATTGTGAAGACCGGCACATATGTTGTTTCTGAGAGAACAGAAAATGGAGACAAGTTGATTATCAAGCTTAGCAAGTATTGCAAACGTGATTGTGTAGTTACTGTTAATTTTGATCCAAAAGAAAATCATTTTTCATGTGACTATCATCTTTTTGAATCACGTGGCATTCCGTGTTCTCATATTATTTGCACCTTGAAAAATGAGCATGTGGACTATATTCCTGCTAGTTTGATTTGCAAGCGGTGGACAAAGACCGCAAAGAGTGATTACATTTCCTCAATTGGCTCGGAGCAAGAAGATTCTGATTTCAACAAGGTTGCACGTCTGGGAGCTGTAGCTGCCGCTCATAGCAGGCTTGGTGAAATTGTCGCATCAAAGAGGGATTTGTTTAAAGGGATATGTGATGATTTATTAAAGCTTGTTAATAAATATGAGAATCTGGCAGGTGTGTATAGTGGATTTGTTTAAAGACATATGTGATGATTATTTAAGCTTGTTAATAAATATGAGAATCTGGCAGGTACGTATACTATGCATACCTCATCTGGGCAAGATATTGGTGATCCCACCGTGGTGAAGACCAAAGGTGCTCCAAAAAAGAGAAAAGATAGCAAGAAGAGGAGATGGTGTTCTCATTGCAATAATGTTGGACATACAATATCGACATGCCCAAAGCGTCTTAGCGAGAACAACCAATATACTAAGGATGACAATTTAGCACCGTCAAATTCCCTTGCCAGCGATAGTGAGCATGATAATGTAAGTTTTCATTTTATTAAGTAGAGGTTTTGTTTGGTAAACTTATATATTGAATTGCTTGTACATAAGATTTGTTTTTTTATTCAGCACAAAGAAGGCAGTCAACATGATGAGGATAAGCTTCAGCCCTCTATGCCCAAAAATCAATCTAAAACTGTTGATGATAAGGTAATAACCCATTGTAGCTTATTCTCAATCTTATTCTCGTAATTTTTAATTTATGTCCTCTTATACCATTATTCCAGAACGTGAAAGAGAAACTTGGTCAAAATTCTAAAAGGAAAGGAAACAAAGTTAAAACCTCGACCCAAAGTTCTCTTGAAAACACTGTAAGTATAATTATTTCAAAGTTGGTGGAATCATCTTAAATTAATATATTGATTAATGTTTGTTCATGTGGAGGTAAGTCTGAAACAAGGCAGGGGTTCCAACCCAATATGACTAGTGGTGGATCTATGCCTGCATTTGTCCAAGGCATCCATCCATATCCTTCATGGAGTGGAGTTAGGCCTGAAATTCCCCAAGGGGTGTATGGATTTCCTCATTATGGGCATGGTGTTGCAAGTTAGGGGCTATCACCATGTCTTCCTTATGTTGGATATCCCTTTTTCAATCAAAATCTCCATCATCATCTGGTGTACCAGCAATTTCCCCAGGTCTGTTTATCAATTTTAACCCAATTTTATACCAGCAGTCTTTGTTATTGCTAGTTTTTATGTGGTTTACATATAATTTGTGAGTATATTTTATTTTTCCCAGTATTTGAATGGAGGAGAAAAAACTAATAGTAGTCAATCCTTTCACGGATTGCTTCAAGAAGTCATAAAAAACGGAGCACCCTGCAGCAGTAAGATTCCATACTAATTGTATATATGTAATTTGCATTTTAGGTCTGTTAGATTTCATATTAATTTGCTTAAATGATATTCATAGGTAAGAAGGATGTCCATCAATAATTATTCCACGTTCACATATCCAAAAGCAAAGTTGAGGCTGCCAGCATAAAGTAGCAGAATAAAGTTCAGACTTCCAAAATAACTACTACTATTAGTAATAAAATTGCTAAAACTTCAATTATACTGCTCCTTTCTAGAAACTTTGAGATATTTGTTTGCTTCTTTGAAAGCAAAGTCATGGTGACTGTTGGTTTTTTTTTGTTTTAAGATTGGACATGATGAATAAAGTGTCATTGTGACTGTGTTGGTTGTTTTTGTTTTGAGATTATACATGATGAATAAAGTAGCAGTTTTAAAAAGGTGCATACTGCATACTACAATTGTCTAAAATTAATTCATTTATTCTTGTTTGTCAAAGTCCAAAATTAATTCATTTATTCTTGTTTGTCAAAGTTTAGGGTAAGATCCTATTTTAATTTTAATTAATTCAGAATAGGTTAATTGTTTCGGTACTTATTGACAACCCAGTATGGAGTCAAAAGTCTGAAGTGCCTATTACTTGATGCATCTTATTTGGAACTTATGGTTGATTTAGAGGGATTGCAAATCAGATGGTTTTAGCTGTCACTGTTTCTTATTTTATTTTATGTGATTTATATTACTCATCAATATGAGTCAGCTTATTTGATCAGTGGGTAAAATTCTGCGTACTTTGTGCATAACAATGTTATGTTTTGGTCATTAAATTGTGTTTAGTTACATTTTTACTGAGCAGCAAAATGATCTGATTTTCTTGTCTGATCTATTGGGAACTTAGGTTTCTGCCTCTATATATTTGAAGCTGCAGTTTCACTTTATATATTTGGGTCAAACAAAGATGACCAAAAATCTGGGTATGTGGTTTCTTAAATAATTTTATATATGTATAAACAACAACCAATTGAGACGTTTTATGCGAAAGTTGTTTTTTATTGTACTAAATTTGGTCAATTTTTGTCCATTCCAGGAAGGAGGTATTGATCAATTACACTTGTTGAGGTCAAGGAAATCGTGAAACCCTCAAGAGTCTAATGCCAAACAAAGAGGTGGACCAAGAAGTAAGCTTATAATGTTTTGTTTTAGCATATTAAATTTTAATTTTATTAAACACAAAATTGCTTAAGTTATTCTTAAAAAATAATTAAATAAATACAATGTGCAAGTCTTGAACTTGCTTGCTTATAACCTATCCTATCAGGAAAGGTCGATTTCACGTTATTCGACAACTAGGTATTTACCAACAACTGTTACGGTACGGTAAAAAATTATTTAATCGCCGATAATTTTTCCACTAGGATTTTTTAATGTGTATTTGACTTTTTCTTTTTACGTTAGCAACTTGCTTTGGGGCTAGGTGCACCATATGAACCACCAAAAACACTCATGGATTTCTACAAAAAGGATTTCATGGGGACAGTGGAAGTGTTAAGGAAGGTTGGTAATTTTGACATAAAAATCTTTTGTAAAAATGAATCGTTGACGTTGTAGGTATATATAAGTTCATTTTTTTTTTGTCCACCTTTGTAGATTTTCTTGCCTATCAATAATGAGAAGCATTGGTACCTTCTGGTTGTTGATATGAGCAAGCAACAACTTATCTTGTTGGACTCTAAACCTGATAGAAAAAGAAGCATGTGGAGGAGGCTCTACGTTCAAAAAATGGTAACGTGTATTGATCTTTTCATATTCGCGTACTCAGCGCATACTCAAAAACTAACCCAATTTTCACAGGCAATCTTTTTACAAGAGATGTTGATGGATCCTTCATTCTATGATAGTACCACATATAACACACCATTAATATCAAACTTCACTCTCATCGAGCCTGATTATATTGGGGAACAACGTGATGGGACGTAAGAAAAAAAAGAAAGCATTTATATTCAATAAAAAGTTACGCTTCCAATTAAGTTATGACAAGTTTGCTTACATTGTCAAATATTTTTTTGCTATGTCAGGGACTGTGGTATTTGGGTTGCTCATTGGATGACGGATTGTGTTATGTTTGATTATTACAAGATATCTGTAATCTCCTTTCCTAATTTTTAGGAAATCTATTTTACTACGTCGTTTAAATATTTTGTTTGTTGTTAATGGTATTGATTGTGTTTTCTAATTGATAGGTGCTGCCTAAATCAAGGATGTGTATTGCCATCGACTTGGTTTTGAGTCCTTACAACAAAAAGAAGGAAGAAGTTGTTCCAAAAGCAGTACAGAACTGGGAGGACCTAAAAACAAAAAGGAAGAATTTAGTAAAGAAGGGATTAGAAGACTGATTTATGTGTAATTTCATTGTTCTTGGCAATAAGTTTCATTGTTTTGGCAATGTTGTTGAATAGTTTCATTAGTGAAGAAGCACTACTCTAAGATTTCTTATGTTTGGATTGTTGAAGACTTGTGTTCATTTGAATTTTGGCAATATCTCTTTGAAGGAGAAATAAAGTTGCCTTTTCATTTTGTTGTTAATAAATTATTGGACATGATGAATAAAGTAGTAGTTATAAAAATGTCATGTCATACTTCATGTTTTGGCATTTTTGCATCATGTACTAGGATTTTGATTGAGGATTTTGATTCTCGTGTTTTATTTTTGCATCATATATTGACTGGAAGATCCCCATATACACCTGCTATGTTTATTCCTGATATATGCACTTTGGTTTTCTGATTTTGATACTAAACAGACAAAAATTCTGGTTTTTATATAAGACAGATAAAAATTCTATTTTTGATGCACTTTGGCTTTCTGGTTTTGATGCTAAACATATAAAAACTCTGGTTTTTATATAAGATAGATGAAAATTCTGGTTTTGATGCACTTTGGATTTCTGGTTTTCATGCACTTTGATTTTCTGGATTTGATACTAAGCAGATAGAAATGCATCTTGGTTTTCTGGTTTTGATACTTAACAGCCAGGGATTTAAAGTCACAAATGGAACTCCATGGTGCATTAATATAGAAACAACAATAATTTCACTGTCAAAATTTCATTAATAATAAAGAAGTACATATTTATGAGATATTACATTGTTATTTCTAAATAAACTTTTACATTACATTGGAAAACTAGTCCAACATTAACTCTAACATAAAGTAATTAGTCTTCTTTCTTGGATCCTCATATGCTGCAACTCCTTTAATTTGACTCTTTAGTAGCTTTGCCTTCTGTAATTTAACTTGAAACAATAAACAGAGAAAGCAAAGGGGATTGTAATATTGAAGACTTCAAGAGCAATTGAAGAGTTCCATAATCTATTAAACATTTCTCCACCTTACCATAAGTCTACTATCGATAGGGATATCATCCCAGCTACGCTGAACTTGCAAACCAGTCTCGTTGTTGTGCATATTCTTGATTTGGCTGTCAGAATAAGAAGGGGGAGCTATGCCCAATTTAAGATCAAGAATTTGCTTGCTATCTGCATAAAGTGTTCATTACCATACCTTGTCAATGCATTGACTTCACATTTCAATCACTAAGCAAATCATAAGGTAAGAAAAAATGAAATAGGATAAGCCTCAACCATAAACAAGTAGTACCTTCATTATCACCCTGAGAAATTACCTCCCCCTCATACGCCTCAAAGTTTGTAACAGCCTCATTTCCCTTGCATTTTAAAGCAGCCTTATCATATGCTCTAAAATCATTACGTAGTAACTCAATAACACACTGAACACAAAAGAAATGGAGCCCAAAAGTTTAGTATTTAATTTAAGATATCTTCATATATGAATGGCTGAAGTAAAAACCTTGCAGCATCTAAATAGGCCAAGATATATATACCTGCAGGTAATCAATGAACCCAAAAATTTGAATTCTGGTTTATCACAAAAGAAACTATGCTGTTGAGCACCTAAGCACAAGGTACAATCTAGTTTCACTTTGTAAAGGGATAAGATAAAAATTCCAGGTATGGCTTAAATGCAAATACAATCTGGATAAAAAAATTTAGAGAAAAGAAGGCAAGCAGATCAATGCATGTCAGGTTGAACAATGAATGCAATTGAATTGTTGGATCAAAGGGTATGCTTACTTTTTCCCAAGAAACTGCCCCATACGTGCTTCACATCTGCCGCATTTATGCAAAGTAACTCCCCTGTATTTGGAGCTTCCTCTTGAAAATCCAGTGCTCTATCTCCTCATAATATGCACAAACTCATTTTTGCCATCATGTCATGTTTGTGAGTCTAGAATATAATGGCGAGTTCCTATGCCAAAATCCTCAAAGCTAATACATGGGTGCAAAAATTAAGTCAGAACAGAACTAAATGTCACCATGAAATAACACTGCTTTAATGCACAAGGTAAACTGAATTTCTTCACCCATTCAATCTAATTTTATCAGTTATAATGATATGAGAAGATTACCTCTTTCCAGACTCCAGAACACCCCCCACCCTGGATCTAATTTTACTGAAGTCCCCATCAATTTTCTAGACAGATGTTTTTCTCAAGACAACACAATTTAGTAACATTGACCCTCATCTCAGTTTTTTTATCATTAAATACAATAACATGGATATAAACAAATCCTACTTAATAATAGCAACCAGAAATTTTCCATCAAACAAATCAAAATGAAGCATTCAGAAATTCAATCAAGCATAACCTTGTCCTACTCAATCTACTAAAAAATAGACTTGACAAAACAGACCGAGAAAAATGGCTCAAGTTAGAATCAAGATCTGTTTGGCTCAAACTGTATTACATCAGTGCAGTAAAACAAATTAATAAAAGTAGAAATAATTAGAACCAAAGATGAGAAAAATGGTGTCAACTTTAGAACCTATCCTGTTTTATCATATACTTGAAGAGTCATACACTTGCTATACAGATAACAGAAATGGAAGAGCCATACATTTGCACCAAAAATGTAAGAACTCATGTACAAAATTTGTTAATATTTTGACCAGCGAATGTATGGGTAGGACAAGGAATTAGTATGACCAGCGAGAATCATAATCAGTATAGCCCTTAGCCATGAATGCAATGCAATCACTCCTTTCATAAGTAAGAACTCAATCCAAGTAATCATAACCGGAACAAACGGGCAGTACAATTAACAATAAAATTAGAGGGGCGATTAATTAATAATAAGATTTGAGATAAATTAAAAGAAGAATGTTACCTGTGTGAATGAGGTTTGAGGTTGCAGCAGAGAGAGAGAGAGAGAGAGAGAGAGATTTGATAAAAATAGGGTACCAAAACATATGACTGGCACGAAGGAGATCAATGGGTATGAGGGAGACAAAAGGATATGAAGGAGACGACGAAAGGTTTCTAGAACACACCAACGAGAACCGAGTCGGCGGCGACGGTGGCGGATGGTGCCGCCGCCATCGAAGGTGGAGATGAAGAGAAATCGAGTAGACCATCCGCCACCATTGAAGGAGGTGAGGAAGAGAGCGGCGTCATCGAAGGGAGAGGAGGAGATGGCTTCCATGACTCTATTGATGTTTGCTGGCTTGATGCTGCCATGGCTTCGATGGCACTGTGGATGTTGTTATGGCTTCCCAGATAATGTAAAATGTTTAATTAACAAGGGCTATAATGCAATAAAAGAAAATATTTACTAATTAAATTTAAAAAAATGATGTGGCATTCATATAACTATTTGTCATTATCCACGTAAACAAGGTATGAAAACCTGCAACTTTCTAATGTATCAAAGCAATGCCCTTGTATAAAAGGAGGTCAATATGCTAGGGACTTGGATTTAACCATGTCTGTGATCGATGATTACTTCAACAGGGTTAGAAAGATGATGGTTTGGATGTCGTGTTGATGGACATTGATGACATTTTCCCTCCCAATCCTCACTCTTCCAATTTGTTTCCCACGTAATATCTGGCCACCTATGACCCCTGATACAGAATAATGTAAATTATAGAAAAACAATACTCACATGAGTATCGGAAACATTCCGGCCTAGTAATATCGGAATGGTTAATTTTTCCGGTTCCGCAAAGCCGAAAACAATATTCCGCCAGAAATATGAAATAAATGTATTCCGTTTTTGTAGTATTGAAATTGCCTTTCCGAGTTTGTAGAACCGGAAAGATTAAAACGTTTGGGGTATTTTTGTTTTTGGAAAATAAAAATGGGGGCCAAAAAATCTAACATGGGAGCCAAAAAGTAATTCCCCAATTTTTAAGGAGTTCAAACTTAATTAAACCTTAAATACGATTATAGTCTTGTAGTTCAAGGATACAACATTGATGCTTATTAAAAGGTCATGAATATTACTAACAAATGCTCTAAAACTTTTAAAGATAGAAATAACAACACAAATCCTTAGTTTTTTTTTCAAAAATATCAAAAATTAAATTTTTTAATATTTTTCAATTACATGTAGCATTTAGTCCTTAACACAAGTCCCTAGTTTTTTCCAATTATTTCTTAACAACTGTCTTTTCAAAAGGATTTGTTAACATTTTCCAAAAGATTATTTACCTATTGAGAATCATGTCTGTCACCATTTGCCTGACCAATACATTGAGGTCATTAACAATGATTCTTTGTCTTGCAGTGTAATTATGTTTCACCCTTAGGAGCCTGGTTAGGAGGCTAATGAAATTGGCAGAGCTATTATATCAATGTGCCATTTTTAATTTAACTGATTTCCCCATTTCTCCAACCCTTACATGTACAAATTATGAGGAAATGCCATTTTTAATTTAATCACATTTACACTTTTTTTTTTTTTTTGGTTATATCGATAGTAGTACTATTTACTATGATAACTTTATGCGCATAACATCCACGAGCCAGACACAATGTTACACTTAAATAATATAAGCTGTTAATATCTCTCTAGTATTGACTATAATAATAAACACTCCATTATATTCAAAAATCAGATGAAGCTAGACCTAGTTGCTTGAGATGATGATGCATGTCTTCAGGGTGATCATCAAGCTTTGGTCGTTCAGGCTGCATCCAACGGCCATCATTGCTCCTGATCATGCCCTTGTTCTCATCTTGTCTCCAATTTGGTGGAACCAAGTAATGGTCTTTCAAGAAATCACAGGCCTTATTCACCAAAGCAGGGTCCCTCCCGGTTGCTAACACGAATCTTTGACCTTTTCCATGGTATCTGCACATCATCCATGTGTAGCCAAGCAAACAAATTAACCTCCTTGTATAAATGAATGATCATTTATAGTTTATGCAATAACAAATCATTAGCCATCAATGTCATCATCAGAAATTAGTTATGTTTGGTTTAATACCTTAATTATCTTGTTACATTCTAATGCTAGAGTACTAATTATCATCAAAATTTCTTAAATTATAAGAATTTAATTGATCAAGTTGTTATAACTAGTTATAACTTTTTTTTTTTAATTTTGTAACAAAGAATTACCAGAGAAGTAGCTTATCAAATATTTTAATTATATTACATATTACGAGATAGATGATATGATATGAGATTTCTAAATATAATATGAATTGAAGAGTTATAGATTATTGTAAATGTCTATTATATATATTGCCACTGTGTCTTAGAAAAATATAAATTATCAGTATTGAAACCTAGAGACACTGATGGTGCATCCCATTCCATACACAAATTGAATTGACAATGTTATTGTGTGCATCTTGCATTATAAATTATAATAATAGGTGTGTAGCTCATACAATGAGTTCCATGCTTATATCCAATACAATAATTAATGCGTAGAACAATATGGCCACATCCCTACGAGTTGTATAGCAATTATATATTATCTGTTATTTTTTAACTTAAATTACGTAGATAAAAAAATTAATTTTCTTTATTTTTTTAAAGAAATATTGTTACATTATAGTTTTATTTTATGAATTAGTCTTGATCACAAATAATGAATGAACAACCAAAAAACACATAAAGTCAGTATTTAATAAGGATAATATATAAATAAGAGAACAAAAAAAATGACATATAAAAAATACTACCAAAATTTTTTAGAAAATAATACTAAAGGGAGTATAAAATAGTAACAGAAGCTTATAGTTAATGATTTACTCCCCCGGTCTCAAATACTCCATAAAAAAAAAAAGCACTTTATTGATGGTCTTACATAAAGTATAAGTAAAAAGTTAACTAATTTTATATTTTCAATACAATCATTCCTAAAACATTCTTATAAAATTATTGTATCATTTAATTTTTGTTTCATTCTCAATGTAAGTTTTTCAAAGAAGTCTATTTTTTTTATGAAATTGAGAAAATTAAATGCACTCAACTAACTTATTTAATACATGCGAAATTAGTTTTTTTCTTATATTTATAAGATCGGGGGAAACATTATTTATTCTTCTTATATAGAAAGAGTACGTCTTTCTAAACTATACATACACCAAATGCATAAGTTAATCAAATATTAAAAAATAAATGTTTGTTAAAAATTGGGATACTTAATAAATTAAAAAAATAATTATTTAGTTCTTCAATAATACAATTTTAGTCTTTTTTATCATTATGTCTGCTGCCTTTTTAAAAACTTTGGTTCAAAGTTTCAACCATTTTTGGGTATGATGAGCTAGTATTTCTTGAGATTGCTGGATGGGAGGCAAAGTCTCATAGGGTGCTTCAATGCTCATCACTTTAAAACTAAACTACCATACGTTATTCAAAATTAATTTTTTTTATAGCCAATTTTTTTTTTACAGAATAGAGAAAAGAAAATTAAATTCACCAACAAATAGGGATGAGCATAATACCCATATCCGCGGGTAGCTGCAAAAATACCTGCAACGGGTACCCGCACTATTCCCTTGCGGATGAGGATGTGCATTATAATACTCGTCCGGCGCGTACCGGCATATATAAAATAATTATTTGATAATAAATATTATATATATTAATATATTTTTTATTACTTTGAGAACATATAAGTTTTCTTTTATTTATATTTCATATGAATTTTAAAGATGAAATTATAATGATAAACATTTATCATATGTATATGATTATTCATCTTATAATTATTTTTATGTATAATTATTATTATTATAAAATATATAATTATATAATAAAAGTTTAAAACTTGCGGATACCCGTGGATACCCGTTACCAGTATAAAAACCCGCAAATACCTGCGGGTGGCATGGGTATGCACTACTCGTGCCCGCGGGTACCCATGCCCATCCCTACCAACAAACCATCAAATGATAGCACTAAGAATTAAACTCGGGATCTCCAACTTTCAAATCATAAAACTACTTGGTATAGAGCCGGCAAAACGGCCCGGCCCGACCAGGACGGCCCGAATAAGCCCGCATTAAATCCGGGCTCAGGTAACAAAATTTGAGCCCGAATTATTCCCGGGCCTTTTTAGCCCGGCCCGGTCAAGACCCGAGCCCGAAGCGGGCCGGCCCGAAACCCGTCCGGGTAGCCCGAAGTAAAACAAAAAAAACAAAAACAAAAATTAAACAGGTGTGAATTCAGTATCACTAGAAAGGGAAAACAGGGATCAATTGATGATAATTGGAAATGGAATTGATTTTGTTCAATTGACTATGAAGTTGAGAAAGAAGTTCGACCATGTTGTTTTTTAAGTATTGAAGAAGCAGAACCAATAGAGGAACAACCGAATAATGGAACCATGTTAATGGAAAATAATTATTATTCGAGATATCCTCCAACACCTTATCCCTCGTATCATGTAGTTCAGGATCCATTTGCCAACAGTGGTTGTACCATTGTTTGAGTTGGAGTTGCTTCTTCATGGTCAATGGACATGGAATAGACCGAATGAATTAAAGAGAATCTCGACACTAAATAGAAAATAAACATTACATTACATTTTTGAAACTTCATTAGATTCTTTTTTAAGTTTTTTTTATCTTTTGGGCTTCCGGATTGTGATGCTGGCAAGGTACATGGGTTTGTTTTTCCCTTTCCTATGGCTCTAGTCAACTAGTTTGCTTTTGTGTTTTTTTTCATCATTATCATTATTATTCGTCATGGTTTCTTAAGAAAAAGATGTTACAGCAAAAACAAAAATTGGGGAATATAATCTTTTTTTTTTCAAGTTTTATCTTGATTGTGAGATTTTTTTTTTTGTTTAAAAAATTTAAAAAAAGTTGTCGGGCGGCCCGAGCCCGGCCCGCTACCCGCATAGGGCGGGCTTGTGCATGAATTTAGAGGCCCGAATTTTAGCCGGGCTTTTTTAGCCCGGCCCGGTCAAGGCCCGAGCCCGAAACGGACCGGCCCGAACCCGGCCGGGTAGCCCGAATTGCCAGCTCTAACTTGGTACATGATGATATGAGTTAAACCCACTTGTCTAACGTTCAAAATTAATTAGTTAAAAAAAGGAAACAATGAGCAATCTCCTGTAATTTATACTAATTTTTAAAAATATAAAAATTTGATAACATTGTTATTTTTTTTTTCATTGTTAAGATCTATTTTAGGTCTTAAGTTTTTTACGTATACTAAGTTGTTGAATAAAAATAATAAAATATCTCGATGAGACAAAAAAAATTATATATGATACAAAATAGGTTTTTACAATAAATTTCAGGAAATTTTAGTCCCTACCAAGAAATATTTAACCCACATTTAAAATTTAAAAAACCAAATTTTAATGTTATCATTTTTCATAAAAAAAAAATTTAGAGATTAAATTGATTTACTTTCTTTTAATGAATTAATGCACATTACCCGTAGTTACCCTTTAATTCTACCTTTTAACAGGTGTCGTTGAATGGTGCTATATATACACTACTATTTACAAGAGAGACGTTGTTGTAAAAGCCTATTTTGTGCTGCATATAGTTTCTTATGGCAAAATTGAGATATTTTATTATTTTTATTGTTCAACATGGTATACGTAAAAAATTTAAGATCTAAATGGATCTCAAAAATTAAAAGAAAAAATAACATACATGTGATATATTTTTTCAGTAACATAAAATGGTCTGTTATTTTTTTTTACTCATTTTAAATTTTATTGAGCAACTTAATATACCTAAAAAATTTAAGATCTTCTTTATAAAAAAAAAAAAACTTAAGATCAAAAATACATCTCAACAATAAAAAATAAAAACAACATGTGATATATTTTTTTTTTCCAATAATATAAAATGGTTTGTTATTTTACTCATTTTAATATTATTAAATTTTTATATTTTAAAAAATTAACTTAAATTATAAGTGATTATTTCTCTTTTTTTACTAATTAATTTTGAATGGTGTATGGTACTCTAGTTTTAGAGTGCTGGCACCTTGTCTCATATACAAACTATACTACTCAGTGTCTTCCTGGCCTTCATCCAAGTCCCAATAAATGTTTAGGACGATCTTAATGGAGCCTTTGTATAATTAAGATGGTTAGGAATATTTTAGAATTTAATACATATAATAAAATGATTTTTTTAACCTCAATTCTCTCAAAGTTGAGGATAATAAACTTAATAAATTTAGTAGGTCAAATCAATGGGCCTCTTGTGCTATTAGTATTAAAATTTTGGGAATTGATTTTAAATGGTTGATATTGATATAAGTTGTTTTTAAACTAATTAAAAATAAGATGTCATTTTAGATCTATTACCGAAGGAATAGAACAATAATTATATTTTTTTATAAATAAAATTGTATTAAAAAATACAAGCAATTTTTTATTATGCTAAACATTTTTTTTTTGAAAAGACAGTCATCATTTAATTCAAATAATTTAATAATATTTTATTATGGGTTTTCTTAAACAACTTAAAATAACATCTTATTTTAATTGAGATTAATGGGTGTGTACCGACTGTATAACGTTATTTACACTATCAGTCCATCATCCATTATTCATTTGTATTTTTATCTTAAAGTTAATGATTATAAACACATGAATGATGAATGATGCACTGACGTTGTAAAAAACTTTTACATTGTCGTTCCATCATCTATTTTCTCTTTTTAATTATCCTAAATATAACTTATCAATAGCACAACTGTACAAGATCGAGGTCACCAACAAGGCCCAATACAGTTAACAGATAGTTGTGTTTCAATTCTTAACCATGATGTCAGAGGTTTGATTCATATCGTGGGTATGAAAAGATTTTGTTGGTAGAGGCAAAACCAACTTATGTGATCTCTACATTTCGGAAGAGATTAGTTTTCGATTATAGCCTGAAGGAACCCTTGATGAAAAAAATAGCACAAGCGGTCCATTGATTTGACCTACTAAATTTAAAAGCCTATCTTGTTCATTGCAACAGTGCACGTGGATTCCGATTCCTTTCTTACAAGACTTACATAATCTCTCCCAATTATTCACTCTATTCAGAAAATCTTCCCACCAATAATTCAGCTCAACTTCATGGAAGACAAAATTTTCCAAACACCCAAAAATAATCCACAACAATTTAGAATCTTAAGAGGTTACTGTGATCTTTGACTAGTGCACATTTCATCTCTAATGAGATATAGTTTATTAATTTAATGAGATTTAGGAATCTTAACCATTATTATATTTAGTAATTTTTAATTACAATTATATCCCATGCATGAATTTGCATTTGTAAATCATCCACTTGAATTTATTGTAATGATAATTGAATTTCATAAAAGAAGAGTGTAATATTGTTGACGCAAGATGAGTGCATGCAGGTGTTATGCGTATATAATTAAGTCAATTATTGAGGGAGATAAGTAAAATTTACTTCTGAAATGAATTTTTTCTTATTATATTACTCACTCGTCTTTTTATTATGTGTCAACATCTAAAAAGTTTTTTGTTCTAATTACAAGTATTTTATATTTTATATTTATCATTTATTGTTTTTTCTTTTTTTTTTGTCCTCATTAAGTATTTTGATAATCTCTGTTTTTTTTTGTTATTTATTAATAACGAGTACGTACTTTCTAAGAAAAATTGAGAAAGTAAAATTGTAATTTTACAATATATTTTTGTATCTAATATGTGTAATTCAGTTAAAAATGACCTGTATTACTTACCCGTCAAGCAAATGCAAAAGAGCCTCCAAGTTATGGGCACAAACAGCATCAGCATTAGGATTCAAAAACTGCGAGTTCTTGTGATCCAACACCAATTCCACCCCAACATGCGAATAACTCCACGGCGAACCCTCCACCAGCTTCATCACCGACGACGGCAGCTGCTCGTTCAACACAAACCCCGGCGTCTTAGGCACCACATCGTGCACATTCACCACCCTCAACACCTTCAACCCAAGCATCTCCAACCTCTCCTTGAACCTCACGTTCCCCACCCTTGGACCCGAAAAAGATAGCACCGTAACCGGCACGGCGCGGCAATCATTTAACACGTTCAACCCCGTTTCAACTATGTCATAAGCGCTTAATATAGCCAAAGCACTCCCCAGGCTGTGCCCTGTGATGGTGATGCTTAGTTCTTCATTGGGGTACATCTCTAATAATCTCTTCACCTCGGAGAGGATTTGTTCCCTTGCGGAGTATTTGCAATAACCACAGGTTACTTCCTTGTCCGTGTAGAGCTCTAAGAACCCAGATTCAACCTGATGAAAACCATTACAGGCAGAGAGCTGATGAAAAAATTGAAAATTTGCATTAAAGATGTAAATTGTGTAATACCTCTGTTCCTTCGTAACCGATGTAGAATGTACTTTAGAAATATGTTTAATATGTTTTTTTTAGTATATTAATACTTATTTTATCTATTTTTCACTTTGTATTAATTATGTTTATGTCATTCATGATAATTATAAAATAAATGTGATAGAAAATGAGGAAAAGGCAAAAAAAAAAAAGAAAAAAAAGAGTAAAGTAACATTAAATATTACCTAGATAAATTATGTAAAAGGACAGTTATATAAAGGAAAGCAGGTAGGAACTAATAACCCTGGCAACAAAATATAGCTAATAAAGAGATGTGGTTAAGAAAGTACATTTTTTTCACATCACATTAATAGCACATAATGTTCACAAAATATGTGAAAATAAAAGGTTAGTTAGCTCATATATATCATTAATGTATCAAGATGTCTTAAAGTTTTAGAGTTGAAAGTCCCGGATTCAATTCTGAACATCATCATTTGTTGGTTAATTTATTGTCCCTATCTTGTAAAAAAATTTGGCCTATATATAAAAAAGATGAAAATAAATTGAAAAAAGGCAAAATATTGTGATAAATTATTGGAAAATGTAATTTTTAATATTTTTTTAAAAATAAAGTAATAAAGATTTGTGATGTTTTTTTCCATATACGAAATTTAATTATGAGATCAACTACTTACCTTCAAGTGATATTAACGTTATTAGCTACATAGTACTTTACAACAATTTTTTCTTAACGTTCACACATCCCTTTGATCTCATCAAGTTAGGATGATAGAGGTGATCAAATAAAATGATATGAAAGAAAACGAGAAAGATAGGAAAAAAGAAAGGAAATTAAAAGAAACAGTAATATGTAAGTAAAACTGAAACTAGAAATTAAATAGTAGTAAAAGTAAGAGGACTATAACTATAAGTCTACACTAAGACAGTAAGACCCTCAAAACATAATTAGTAATTATTAGTAATTAGTAATAATTAGTAATAATAGAAGTAGTAGTTGATACCTTAACGGATTGATCAGGACAAGGGATGCCGTTAGCAGAGATAGGTTTGAGAAAATCCATAAGATCAGCGATCCACTCCAAATACGTCACCGTTCCACGCCATGCAATTGTGATATCCCTACGCCCAATTCTTTTACTCGTAGCATCATCCGAAACGGCGACGTATCCAGCCCAGTTAGCATTCTTGCTCCACATCTTAGGCCACCGCGACTGCTTAAAAAAATTAGGCAGATTAATATTCGCCGTGGCATAGATGTAGCGCGTAACTGCGTAGCCGTGGTGGTTCATGCCGAGCGAGTCGAAGAATTTGCGCGGCGTGAACCTGCAGCTACCGCAGTACCTTGAGAAAGGGTCAAAATCGAAGGCGTCGTAGCACGACTGAGCCATCTCGCCGTAGCGGATCAGCTCCGATCGGAGGAGTGGGTCCATTGGATCAAGAAGACTAACCCAATCATTCTCGCCGTGGATTTCGCGCCACAGTTGAGGGAGTTTATGATGGAGTTCTTCTACTACCTTGGATTTTCTATGGTGATTATGATGCTTTAAATTTGCTTCTTCTTCTTCTTCTTCTTCTTGTGTTAGTGATGATAATAATAAGGAGGAGTTGGTTGTTTCGTGTGAGGTGGTTTTGCATGGAGTGGGTTTTCTTGTTTTTGTGGATTGAGATTTTTGGGAGGGAGAAAAAGATGATGGTGTTGGTGGGAATATGGTTTGGGTTGAGCGGAGGGTGATGGCTTCGGGATGGGTTTTGGAGAAGGGGATTGTGTTGAGCATGTTTGAGATTGAAGAGGCCATTAGAGTGGAGAGAGAAGAAGATGTTGAAGTTGGGGACTTCGGGGTGAGGTTAGCTACTTAGCTCCAAGCTTTCAATGATAGAGGAAGAGAAATGGCCAAACTTTTACCGAATAATACTCCATCTGATGTAATTTATAAGAAGAAAAAAAAAAAAGACTTCACTGATATAAGTAATAATTAATTAATTTTTTATTCTCAATATAATCATCCCTAAAATATAATTATATAATGTGGTTGAGTCATATAATTTTTGTTTAATTTCCAATACAAATTTACTAAAATAATCTTTTTTTTATGAATTTGAGAAAATTAAATGCACTTAACTAACTTCTTTAATAAGTGTGAATTAATTATTTTTGCTTAAAAATGAGACCTGATGGAGTACTACTCTTGTGGTTTAATCATATCAAACGAATTAAGAATATATTTATATTTTTTGAAATTTAAAAAAAATATTTTAATATTACAATTTGAATTAGTAGTCACGTAGGTTCCCGAAAAGTATCTGTGAAATCAGTTAGGTCTCTAAAAGATTTGTGGAATCTCTTAAACCTCAAAAATCAATTTGGCATCACATTAGTCCCCTCATGAGGGACCCAACGAAATCCTATGTGGCATGTTAAATGCTTTGTTGGCCCAAATGTGGTACTTTCTTAACATTCCAACATGGTATTGGGGCCAACAAAACATTTAACGTGTCACGTAGAATTCCGTCAGTCCCTCTAACGAAATTGGATGGGGGACTAACATGACGCTAAATTGATCTTTGAGGAGTTTAAGAGATTCCATAAATCTTTCAGGGATCTAACTTTCGGGGACCTACGTGACTATTAACTCTTACAATTTTATCATCTTATCTACATTGAAAATTTCACAATATATTGATTCACATTAATAAATGACTCAAAGAAAATAGTATATAAAGTAACTTATAAAAATAGCAGATCTTTTCGTTTCTCACTTTCTGGAACCCTAATCACACTCTCATTTCACTCTCTTCCCTTCTCTTTCCCTAAATCCCTAAATCCTTAACTTCATCACCACCTCCCTCCTTCACAGCCTCCTCCCTCATCCTTGCCTCCTTCCCTACTTCAATTTCACTAAATCCCTAATTTCTCTGCCACGATTTCACTCTCCCTCCTTGCGTTTTGGTTAGTTGGCGTTTTGGTTTTGCTGCTCTTGTGATAAGGTATTGTTTTGGTTGAAGCTGTGTTTTGTTTTGATTTTTGAGTATTTGTTTTGGTTCGGTTTTGCTCTTGCGATAAGGTATTGTGTAATTCTGCTTTTTTGTTTTGATTTTTTAGTTAGTTCAGTTTTGTTGTTTCTGAAATCACAATAATTAATTCTGGTTAATGAGTGTTTCTGTATTTGAATATTTGGAGTAACTGTTGTTTATTATGTTTCTTTTGCTTTCAGTCTACACCAACCACTAGTGGAGTGATGAAGCCTCACCGTTATCGTCCTGGAACTGTTGCTCTTTGGTGAGTCTTGCAATTTAACTTTACAATTGCTAGTTACTTGTGTTCATTGCTTGTATTTGGTTGGCTTTTTTGTAATATAAACAGTGAGATTAGGAAATACCATAAGAGTACTGAATTGCTGATCAGGAAGCTTCCTTTCCAGATGTTGGTTCTTGAAATTGCTCAGGATTTCAAGGTATTGTGTTAGTTTTGTTGGTAGTCTCATTATTTGTTGCTTTTCCCAACAATAAAATATTGTTATGCTTTTTCAACTAAAGTTAATGGTGCCTTTTTTGCATATTTTGATGTCCCCTTGTTTGCATCCACATATAAAGAGAGATTAGAGATTGCAACTAGTGAGCACATGCATAAAGAATGTTGTTGTGTTGGGAATTCTAGATTAATTCAAGTATGATATTTTTTTTAATATCAGTATTATCAGCATCCTCATTAGTCTCACTATGTTGAGTTATTAGTATAAATCACTGCACATTTGACTTTTCTGGAACGATCCCTGTAGTGGCAATGTTAGGGTTGTTGGTACGGTTTGCTTGGGGATGCATTTTACTTCAACCAACCACTGTTTGTAGTTGTTGGGTTTTAAGATAACATTTGAAATCCTTATATTCGAAAAATTGGGTAGTTCATGTGGTTCACTTCTATCAAGCACTGCTGGTTAGTTTTTGAGTGATCACATTTGGAATATTTACTTTATGTGTTTTGCTAGTCATTTGGTTTAGTTTATTCCATCTTATGGTATACACGGTTCAAATCTGCACGATTACCAACCGTTCCACGACGAATCGTTGGTCGCCGTCGACCTAGACCACCACACCACCCATAAATCATGACAAATCGGGTTGCCATATCTTCATCGTGATCCTTAGATTGATTCTCTAATTCATTGTAAGTGTTTCGGATTTGCTTCTTTTCATCTTTTTCTTTATTTTTCAATTATGCTACTTACCAATAAATTTCGTGCCTTGGTTGAAATACACACTGTTTAAAGTTACCTACTCTTTGTAAATTTTTAGCTTTTCTTTTGTTGTTTATACCTGAATCAGATGAAGCTTTCCCTTGCCATGGGTCGTTTGTCCTTTAAGACTTTTTATTAAATTTTTGGTTGTCAGAGTGTTAATATTTGGATGGATTTCATACACTTTGGTGTTTTTCCAATTTTCTTAATCCTTTCAATTCTATTCACTTCTTGCATAAAATACTTAGCAGAACATTGCAGAGCTAAATATCCCCCCGTGACCAACTGTATCCTTTGGGTTATTGCAGAAATTGCCATAGTGGCCTGTGACATTCCTGAAGGTATTGGAATGAGCAAGACATTTTAAATTGTTTCTATTTATTCCATTTGTACATGTAAATAGTACAACACATAGTTTTTATCTTGATTTATTTATCTAATTAGAATGTTTTTAAATGATAGAATAGTATCCATAATTGAAACATATTGAGTAATGAAGACACCAAGTAGTGGGAATTTGGCTTGGCATTCCAATTTTTCACGGATGCTCAGTGTGTGCGGCACCAGGTTCGAAGACATTCCAATTGCTTGAGATGATACACCAGTCAACTAAAGCAGGATCACTACCTGATTATGCAATTTGCATATGCAAAGTTTTGTTGATTAATGTCTTTTTTATAATTAGGTTATTGCAATGATCTAGATGTCCAAAGATGCAATCTTCTCATCTACCAAACAAAACGTTTGTGCACATCCAACTTAATTGTCACTAATCATGAAGCGCAACACTTCCCAGGATGTTGTCTAAACAGGAATCACGAAAGAATGGAGCTAGATCAGTATATTGGCCAACTGTTATTTGACCATGTTTTGTGTGGTGTCCTGTGCAGTGGAGATGTAACCCTTTGTAAGGCACCTGATCTTTGGAGGAAATGGTAACTTTTCTTCCTTCCAGCTCCCTAGTCTTTTCCTTTTCTTTTTAACCACCCTGTTTCTTTTTTATTGGTTAAGACTTATTTTGCCATTTTGCAGGAACTCAGGGATGGGACAAGGGCTTCACAGCCTTCAAGTTCCAATAGCAATGCGAGGTACTTCTTGACTGTTTTTTATATGTTTTTAAGGGCTTGCCATTGTTAGGCTTGTGCTTGTGTTTCCTAATGACATTTGGTTATTGTATTTAATTTCTCTCTTTTAAAAGTAGAATACCAATGACTAGATAGCTTAAGCCTACATTTGTTAATAATTGTGTTACCATTTTACCAATCAAAATGAATACTCATAATTTGAATTCATAATATTTGGCATTGGCAATTAGTTTTAGTTACAAAAGGCTTGAGGTGACTTGACTTGCTTTATCTTTTTTTCTTAGGATCAATAATACAATTAAAAGTTTAAAACTTTTATGCTTCCAGATTAAGTTTGCTATGAAAATTTACTGTTGTATGTTCTTTAATCATTGATATCAAAAATATTAACTTGTTTTTTCTTGAGCTTGAAGGATCAAGCTAGCAATCAGCAATTAGCCAAGTATAGCTGTATAGGTATATCATTTGGTTGGTTCTTTGGAGATATGGCATTTTGTTAAATCAATTTTGCAACTTGTCAGGCACGTGCCGTGTTAATTAATGTTGGTCAAGCAAATGCAGCTACGGTATGTCACAAAAACTAGTTTTGTTCTATGACTTTTGGGTAAAAGTTTGCTTATAGTTTTGTTTTACTCTTGTCACTTTAGTCATTTACCCCTTCCCCCTCTCTTGTGAAGTGTTTTGAATCTACTGGTGTAATTGGCCAAAGAATAAAGAAGGTAAGACTATGCATTTGATTTTATATCTTGCTTCTGCCCTTTTTGATATTGCTTTCCTGACATGGGCCTTGCATCACAAAATTTTGGACAAACTTCTTGGAAAAGATTTGCACAAGCTTAATTTCTGCTGTTTCAATGTTATATATCATTTCATTTGCAGGGGGCACTTTTAAACTCACTTCCAACATTGTTGAATTCACTATCATCTTCAGTTGAGGGGTAATTCCTTTATTACATGCGCCAATTTTTTGATGAAAGGAAAACTTCTTTTACAATGCTACATGATGTTGCAGCTTACTACCGTGGAGCCATGGGCATCTTGCAGGTTTATGATGTTACTGATGAAGCGTCTTTCAATAGTATTCACCTTTTCCTGGTCTCGTTAGAAGTTTAAACGTATTTCAATGAATGACATATTTTTTATGTTTCGATATATTTATGTGCTAATGCTTGGGCATTGGCGACTTTATTTCAGCTTTGGTTTTGGCTGAGCCAACAAATTGTATTTTCTTCTTTTTTTTTTGCCCAATTTCTTCCTGTTCCCCTTGACCTCGTTCCTGTCTGGTTTACATTAAATTAGGTAGACAAAATGATTTGTCTTTTATGGTTTCTTTCTATAAGTTTTTTATGTAGCTTGCTTCTTTCTATTCAGATATTAGGAATTGGATACGCAACATTGAACAACATGCTTCTGACAATGTAAACAAGATACTTGTAGGCAACAAGGCTGATATGGATGAAAGTAAGAGGGTATGTTCATCTAGGGGTCCTTTTCTGCTTAAATATTTCATCATGTTTGGCTGGGGTTTAGTATTAGTTCGCTCAGCGGCTAGTGTATGATTGATTCCCTGCTCAAGCCATATCTGTTTAGTAGTCTGACATTCAGCAATGCAATCTCTTTGTGTGCTTTCATCTGTCTTTGTGTTACTATTTTCCATTGATTTAAACAAGGGGTGTCCGTTTTCTCCTCTAGGCTGTGCCTACTTCCAAAGGGCAAGCTCTTGCTGATGAGTATGGCATCAAATTCTTTGAAACCGTGAGTGGCAACATGCCTGAGAATCATATTTTCATTGAATTATATGTGACCAATATACTTATATTGAAGAACATATGCAGAGTGAAAAGACTAACTTGAATGTGGAGGAGGTTTTCTTTTCAATAGCTAGAGACATCAAGCAAATGCTTGCATACAGAGATTCTAGAGCTGAGGTATTCATTTGACCCTTATTTGTCCACCATTTCTTCGTTTTTGAAATAAAATGCTTCATGAATGGAGCCTTCTTTCCTCTGTATATTTCTGTTTTGTTCTTCTTTTCTGAGAGACTAAATTATGCCAGCAAATATTTTTTAAAGAAAAAAGTTGTTGAGAAAATATTTACGGTTTTTTAACTCTATCATGCAAAGGAGGTGCATAGAATTGTTGATTCTTTCTGTGACGAGTAACTATGACACACACCATGACACATGCACCATTTTAAGTTACTTGTACATGACTTTAGTACTTTTCACTTTCCCTTGACTTTGTTTGTTATAGTAGTAATGTTTTAGTTGTAGCATGATTTCTTATTTTATTTTTGGTTTTAATAAATTATAATTAAAACAGCTAAGGAGAAATGTGTGCAAAGGCTTGTTCATATGTCTGCTGACTTGGCAAGGCAAGTTAGCTTGATGCTTGAAGAAAATAATGGCATTTCGGGGAGGTAATTTCTTAATATAATCCTTTACAATATTGAAATCCATCTTGTCTTATCTTCTATTGTGCTTTCTGGTTTACAAGAGATTATCAAGGACTTTACTACCAATAGATCATTTGCTTTCTGGTTTACAAGAGATTTGAGGATCATTGAGGTGATAATCTCTATGATATATTCTTTTGTTTATTTAATTAGCAATAATTTTTGCAGAAAAAGAA
The DNA here is from genome assembly GCA_037953625.1 of Crotalaria pallida. Classification (NCBI taxonomy): domain Eukaryota; kingdom Viridiplantae; phylum Streptophyta; class Magnoliopsida; order Fabales; family Fabaceae; genus Crotalaria; species Crotalaria pallida. Next base: position 100,029,547 of record CM075655.1, read on the forward strand.
GTACTTTTTTTTCATAATCAAATTTCATTAAAAGGGAGTATTAAGGTCACTAGAAAATGAAGAACTATTTATAAGTATAACACATGGATAACTTATTTGCTTGCAAGACCGGTGAAGATGTGGACCTTAGTATTATTAGTGGAGGAACATACTCGGGTCAATTAAGTTTGTGTTATTGAATTTAACTCTAACTCTAATAATTTATTCTTATTTATTTGTGTGTTTTTCACATATGCAGATATGAAGGAGTAACTAATAGTTTAATTAATTAAAGAACAATCAGGAGCAACAAGCTAAGAGAAAGCAATAGAAGGAGGGATATATTTCTTTTAGCTATTTTTTTTTGTTTATGCAATAGTATAATTTTGAGTTCTCAAGACTATGTGGATGCTCTTGTGAAGAATTGGATAATACAATGGATATGATGCTTTTGATATTTTATTTATTTCCATTAGTATGTTTTTGATTAGAACAAGGATTCTGGATTAATTAGAGATGTATTTAATTAGAAACCCTTTCAATTATATTATTTAATTTTAGTACTTTTTCCAACTCAATTGAAATTTATTTTACTGTTTTTTTATCAATTATTTGATTTCATTAATATATCCAATAACAAGTTTAAAATTTAAACAAATAGCAATATATATGAGCAAAAAAAATTATATAAATATATTTACAGCGCTTGCTTAGGCAAGTGCAGTAGAAAATAGTTACGGAATTCACATTTACAGCATTTATTTAAGCAAGTGCAATAGAAAATAAAGGAATTTACCGCTCTCGCTTTAACAAATGCAGTAGAAAATAGTCACTAATTTCATATCTACAACGCTTATTAAAGCAAATGCAGTAAAAAATATGCGAGTTTACAGCGCTTCTCGCATATAAGCGCTGTAAACTGTGCATATCAGCTTAGCGAACACGGGCTTTCTACAGCATTTGTGAAGCGCCGTTGTTTTTGGTACCACTTTCTACTGCACTGGATTCAACCGCACTTTGCAAATGCTGTTATTTGTTGTTTTCAAACGCTGTTGTTTCACTTTTCTGTTGTAGTGAAAGAGAATATGAAATAGAAACATAATTATTATATACCCTTTATTTATTAATGTGAAATAATACATTTATAAAATTTAATAAATATTAAGAATGTAAAATTGTAATTTTAAATTATTTTATTAAAATTTTAAGAAAAATAACTACCATACTTTATATTCGTAAAATAGCTACCAGAGAAAGTATTATTGGAAGGACCCTCGCTTATGCAAACATTGTAGTTTATCCTATTTCACAATATGTTAGTTATGATAATTTTTCATCAAAACACAAAGCTTTTATTGTGTTTGCCCACATGCTTGCGCATGAGCCAAAAACATGCCCACATGCTTGGTTTACCCATTAAAAAAGTCTATATATGGACTACGTAATCAAGCGTCATGAAATTGGTTCACCAAGCTATCAAAGGCATTGGTTGGGTATGGATTTCAGTAGAGTCATACAGATCATAGCCTTTTCATACTCTCTCATGGAAGCATTTTTCTAGCTGTACTAAATTATGTTGATGACTTTTGGTTATAGCTCTAAATGATTCATCGACTTGCACTAGTTTCAAACAATATTTGAGCCAATGCTTTCACAAGAAGGATCTTGAATCACTCAGATATTTTCTCGGTTTGGAGCTGGCAAGGGATCCCTCTGGTTTGTTTATATGTCAGTGCAAGTACACATTAGATATGTTACGTGAATGTGGAATGTTAGGATGCAAACCATGTCCTATTCCCATGGGGCAGCACCACAAATTGGCTTAGGACATGGGGGAATTTTATCATGATCCTGCACAATATTGCACACTTGTGAGGTTCTTAATATACTTTACCATCACACGAACATAGGTTGTCTATTCAGTGCAAATTCTAAATCAATTTATGCAAGCTCCACGACAAGGTCATTGGGATGCGACATTATGTATTTTACATTACTTAAAGTCTTCTCCTGGTCAAGGAATAATATGTCCTAAGGATAATGATCTTCGGTTAATTGCTTACTATGATTCGGATTAGGCTTCTTGTCCATTAACTAGATGGTCCATATTTGGTTATTTGATTAAACTAGGAGCTACGTCGATCTCTTGGAAAACTAAGAGTCAAAAGACAGTATCTAGATCCTCTTGTGAAGCGGAATATCGCACCATGACTTATGCAATAGATGAAGGTGTTTGGTTGCGTAGATTATTATCATCTCTTCAAATTCACCTTGACATTCCTACAATTCTTTATTGTGATAATCAGGCTGCACTGCATATAGCGACTAATCCGATCTTTCATAAACGAACGAAACATATCGAAGTGGATTGTCATGTTGTTCGTCAGCGTCTACTTTCTGGAGATATCACTACTGCTCATATATCAACTCAGCAACAACTAGCCGACATCTTCACCAAGGCAATAGGTGGACAACAGTCTGAAGAATTAACAGTCAAGTTGGGTATTCATGACTCTACACGCCAACTTGAGGGGGTCGGGAGTAATAAAGCTAATATTAATATGTTAATTTGTTGTGGTAAAAATGTGTAATTTTTGTATAGAAGAATTGAATAAGAATATGTTGTAACATATTAGATTAGTTGTAAATAGCTGAACATTAGTTCTTATTTTTTACCAAAGTAGTTAATTTTTGATGTGAGGAAAATGCTAATAATGTTAAGGTACTAAAAGTAGTATATTATAAAAAGATGTGATTTTTGAGATTTTCGAAGAAGTAATTATTGTTACTTTATTATTGTTTTACTACTTCTAATAACCTTAACAAATGTTCTTAGAATACTTGTTAACAAAACCCATATATATATATATATATATATATATATATATATATATATATATATATATAAGATGTAGCCTATGTTGTAATAATAAAAAAGAAATAAATAACTCAACAATTACATTTTATACTCCCTCCGGTCCTATATATAGGTAACATTCTAGAAAGTTTTCTTAGTCCTAATTATAAGTCACTTTATATTTTATATGCATCATTTATTGATTTTTCTCTTTTTTGCCCTTATTAAATGTTTTGACTATCTATGTGTTTTTTGTTATTCATTAATGAGTGCGAATTTTCCAAGAAAAGTTAAGGGGGTAAAATTATAATGTTATAATATATTCTCATAGAATTTATAAAACTAACCACTTTCTTTAATATGTGTAATTCGGTTAAGTATACCCTATTATAAGGACCAGAGGGAGTAAGATAAGTTGCTGATTTCAACAATCACCGATCTTATTTCTGTTCCCAATTATTATATCTTCCGCATACCAATTTCTTGCAAGATGATAGTTGGGGGAGGCAGACATAGTGATAAGGTAGAAGGTTGGACACTTGACAATGAGCTGGAATTTTTAATAATTAAATTTGGTCTTCACCTCTTCATGGATTTATTAGGGAGCCGTTTAGGTTAATTTAAAACTCTGTTAATCTATCTAAGTGGATTAACCTAGTGGAAACTGTCAAAGGTTCGAGTTCCAATAAGACAACAATTTTTTGGGAGGATCCATACCGTTGAGTCAAAAGCTCACACAATTTGCGAATCCAAGGTGGATTAGTTGAGCCATAAAAAATATGAAGTCTAAACACCACCTAGTTTCATAGTATGTTGAAAACATTGCTGCACGTTTATATACTTGTAGCACAGCGTATGATCATAATTCATAACCTTACGACCCGGAGACAATGTAGATCTTATATTATTATTTTACATGCTTCACTTTGAAATATAAGAAAGAAAACTAATTTTACACTTATTAATAATGAAATTAGTTAATTATAATTAATTTTATCAAATTTATAAAAATATAGAACTATTATATATTTTAGAAAAATAGTATTAGAAATGAAAAAAATATTAAATAAGAGAACAATTTTCTAAATATATTTTTTTTAAAAAATAACATTAATAATAATAAAAAATTAAGAAAATTAATTATTTTTTTAACATTTTAAACAAAAAGGATATGTTGTTTTTTTTTTATATTTCAAATCGGACTGTGTAATATAATTTAATCTGCGTGGAGTTTTTGGATGCATGCATATAGCCTAATCTACCTTGGTACCGTAGTTAAGAAGATGATTTAAGCAAGAGCACATCCAACATTTAAATATACTTTGTCTGTACTTATTGATCTGTCTTGTTTAATGAAATATTTTTTTATGGGTCATGTTAACAAAGCGGCACTTGTTAAGGTTATTAAGAGTGAAAAAATAATCATAAGTTCATATTTATTCTTCTCTCGAAAACCTTAAAAAAATGTATTTTTCAATATCTTTTTACTCTACTAATAAGTGCTTTAAAAACACTTGTTAACATTTGCCTTTTTTTATTTGTATACATTGTCTCGTTTAAAAATTTAATAATGTAATCATTGTTATTTTTATGTTTATTTTTATTCACTATGGTTTTGATTTATATAAGTAATAAAATATTCTAGTAAAAATTGGTGATCAAAGAAAGAAAACAAAACGTAATTACTTTGTTAAAATGAGATAGGGAAATAAAAAATAAGAAGGAAGAAAGTACTTTAGAAAAGCATCAAACTAAAGATCATCCCTTAACTTCACATATACGAGTATGAGACCCAGGAAAAACACGATTACAATACCACATTCTAGTTGAAGATACACGGGCATGAGATTGAGATGCATGTGCATAAGCCACAACTCACGTTACAATAGCTAGGTTTTTCATATCTTTCCTTTTTTTTTTTCATTTTTATTGAGTGTATTTTTTGACCGATAACCGAATACTAGTTCTCTCCGATAATCAAAATTATAATTGGTTCTTCATATCTTTCTTAATATAATTATTTATTACAAATTTTCTTCTATTTCTATTTATATATAAGTTATTTTTTATTTTTAATAATATTAATTACTTCAATTTTTATAGATATTTCTATTTTTTTTCTCAGCCAAACAAAACATAGTACTTTATTTAGGAGTGATAGATGTACCCAAAACAAAAAAACAAGAGTCAATGGTGATTAATGCATTATTAAGTATTAGCTAATTTGTAAAAGAAAAAATAGCTCTTTGCGCCTTCGGCTCTTAACAAAGAGCTAATAATTTATTATAAAGAAAAAGCTAATAATTTCCATGATGTTTCCCAAGCCGAAATTGTTTTTTTTTTTTTTTTGGTGTACACCAACCGGTACCCGAATCTGGTTTATCCAGAATCCGACTCATCCGATCCGACCCAGCTGAGCTCGCACTAAGCGGTAGGGGTCTCCCAGCGGGGATTGCTCCATACCCAAGGCTCGAACTCGAGACCAGTTGGTTAAGGGACCAAGTGAGCTACCCCTCGAAATTGTTGTTCTGTTTGAAGATGATATTGTTTTTTTTTTCCAAGATGTTGTTTTTTTTGGTTGCCCATTCTATTCCCCAAGTATTATTAAGGTATATTCGGATCTGGCCCGGGTTGCGTACCTGATTATGGCAGAAGAGTCTCCCAATATGAATTTTCTGTATCCACAAGAAATCGAACCCGAGACCATGATTAAGCGTGAACGAGCAGCTTACCACTCATTCCAACTCATGTTGATAGATGTTGTTCTTTTTTTATCCGTATGTTCTATTTACTTAACATTTTTTAAACATATAAAAATAATTATATATAAATGTAATTTTAAAAAATTACCCAGAATATTATCAATTAAAAAATTATTAATAATATTAACTAATATATTTTTCTTAATATCTGCTGTGAAGCTATCTAATCGATAATTATATTAAAGCTAAGAAGTGGTTGTAGTGTTTTGCTATGGAGGACATTGATAAATATTTTATGGAATAAGTTTTTCGGGTGGAGGATAAATTTTTAAAAATAGATAAGTTGTATGAGAAATTATGCTTTTTAAAAACAAAAAATTTAATATTTTAAGTTTTTCATGAAAATAATTTCATTTTTTGATATTTAGGATTAAAATTAAAAAAATCATTTTCTTATTTTCTCCACCCTCAAGTCATGTCTTTTTTACTTAAGTGGGGTAGTTTTACAAACAATTTACAGAAAAAGGGTAGTTTAAAAACTATTTACGTACGACCAACATGGGGTTGGTCAAGTGGTAGCTCACTTGGTCCCTTAACCAACTAGTCTCGAGTTCGAGCCTTGGGTATGGAGCAATCCCCGCTGGGAGACCCCTACCGCTTAGTGCGAGCTCAGTTGGGTCGGACCGGATGAGTCGGATTCTGGGTAAACCAGATCTGGGTACCGGTTGGTGTACACCAAAAAAAAAAACTATTTACGTACGATAGGGCAGTCAACAAAACTATTTACGTAAATGGGGCAGTCAAAGTCAAAAAGCATAGTCAAACGCGTCATTTACGTAAAAAAAAAGTCACCCGACAACGACGTCACTGCGCATGACGCGTTCAGTTGCGTCAGCCGCAATGACTCAACTCCCTGGTTGCGCCACGTGGCACCGCCGTCTCCTCCCAGTCACGCATGCGTTTATTACTCCGTTTCAATAGCCCACCTCTCCCTATACATTACTACTCCCTCTTACTACTCTATAAATAAATTAATAAATGCACACACCATCAAAAATCTAACTAAATTAATAAACTAAATTATTACCTTAAACAATAATGTAAATAATTAATAAACTAAAACTAAATTCTTATTTTACGCATTACTACTCCCTATTAATTAATTTTGTTATCTTAATGCCACTTTCCTAAAATATCTCTAGAAAATTGCAATCTACCTAATAATATTCTATATACTAATGCTTAAAATAAAAATTTTAGTTTATTTTATTTACATTATTGTTTAAGGTAATAATTTAGTTTATTAATTTAGTTAGATTTTTGATGGTGTATGCATTTATTAATTTATTTATAGAGTAGTAAGAGGGAGTAGTAATGTATTGGGAGAGGTGGGCTTTTGGAATCGAGGAGTAATAAATGCATGCGGGACTAGGGGGACAGCGGTGCCACGTGACGCAATCAGGGAGTTGCGTCATTGCGGCTGACGCAACTGAACACGTCATGCGCAGTGACGCAACCCCCTGGTTGCGCCACGTGGCGTCGCTGTCGGGTGACTATTTTTTTTGTTTTTTATCCGGAAAGAATCTGGAGGACCAATAGGAGGTTGCCACGTGTCACTTTTGGGTCACGCTAGACGGGATGACGCGTTTGACTATACTTTTTGACTTTGACTGCCCCATTTACGTAAATAGTTTTGTTGATTGTCCTATCTTACGTAAATAGTTTTTAAACTACCCATTTTCTGCAAATTGTTTGTAAAACTACCCCACTTAAGTAAATAGTTTTGTTGACTGTCCTACCTTACGTATATATCAGGGATTTGAATTCTCTCCAACAAATCCTAATTTTTTTTTTGTCTCCCCTCCTTCTTCCTCTGCTCCTGCTTGTTTTCATATGTTGTTTCTCGGTAGGGGAAGAGAGATTTGTCCCTCCCATTCCTTTGGGAAAGGGTGTGGGTTTATTTCCCCCAGTTTTTATGGGTTTTCTCTTGCCTTTGGCAAGTTGTTTTTGTTTTGTGTGTTTCAAGTGGAGGGATGCCCTGAATAGTTTCTACTTTCCAGATCTGATGGTTATCCTCTTTGCTCCAATAATTGGAAGGCTACTCGTCGAGACAGATCTCCCTTTGCTGACTGTTGATTTGGCTACCGTCCAACGGCTCTCTCGTTTTAGATCTGAGATTTCTTGTCACCGAACTGAGCTTAGTCCCAACATCAATGAGATTGTTATCTTGGTATTAAAGGCTATTGAATCTCCTGTTAGAGTCGGGTTTTGACAGTTGTTGATGATCAATATATCACATGGAAGAGTACGTTTGTTGTTGAAGTGTATTTTGTTTTCCCTTTAATTATTATTAGTGTGAAATTCCTTGTATTGTTTCTGATCTATGAATAAAATACATCTTTTCCCTTTAAACATATTTCGATGTAATCTAAAAAGGGGAAGAAAAAAGCTTATTGGTATTTTGTTGTTATAGGTATTTTTTCTCCCCCACAAACTAAGTGTCTAGTTGGTAAATTGTTACTCCCTTCGGTCTCTAATATAAGAAATTTCTATAAGAGAAAGTTAACTAACTTTCTTAAGGTATGTGATTTCGGTTATTTTTTTTTATAATAGGGATCAGAGGGGGTAGGACTTAAGCACATGAGGAGAGCCCAACCCAAAAAACTAGTTCATTAGATGGGAGAGTCTCATGGTTTAAGTACCACATTGAGTTTCCTAAACTACTCAATATGGGACCCCTAACATAATTTCTCGGCATGTCGTCGTCGTCGTCGTCCTCATCATCATCATCATCATCATCATCATCATCATCATCATCATCATCATCATCATCATCATCATCATCATCATCATCATCATCATCATCATCATCATCATCATCATCATCATCATCATCATCATCATCATCATCATCATCATCATCATCATCATCATCATCATCATCATCATCATCATCATCATCATCATCATCATCTTTAGGTACTGTGTTCGAGCTAAGTAACCTTTCGTATTGAGCTGTGGACTTTACAAATTGACCATTGACATGTTAATTTGCTGTTTATATAGAAACAAGGTTTATTTATGGTTTTGGTCCCTAAAAGTTCAGTGTGTTTTGATTTTAGTTCATAAAAGTTATTTTGACCGGGATTAGTCCTTAATTTTTCAAACATTTTGGTTTTGGTCCGATCCGTTAGAAAAAATCAATTATTTGTTTACGTGGTTAACGGAAACATACACCATCAACTACGTGCTGTGAGATAGCACTAAATAAGTATTGTGACATAAATTATTCATGTCCATAAACGCAAAATTCTGCGTATGAGACCATTTTGCGTATGAGACAAATTTGTGTCCGTAGATCTGTATCATCCACGTCATATCACTTATTTGGCGTTACTTCACACTACGTGACTGCTATTATAATGTTCCACTAGCCACATCAACAAATAACAGTTTTTTTCATAATGAAGTGGATCAAAATCAAAATGTTTGAAAAATTAAGGACCAGTCCGGTCAAAATAATTTATAGGAACTAAAATCAAAACACGCTCAACTTTTAAGGACCGAAATCATAAATAAGCCTAGAAACAATTATACACATCATCAATAGAAGACGCCTAACAATTTTCATTAGAGAGCTAGCTTATTGAGTAAATATATCAAATTGACGCCAATGATCAGATCATTAGGAAAATAATGTTAGGTGCATGCAATGATTATGAAAGGACATGTATTTCATTGTATTTATTGCTAAGCCTATAAATACGTATGGGAATGGGTCCGATTCGGTTCATTAACAAGTACGATTTCGATTCACTTCAACCAATTCTGTTTCACATAGATATGGTGATTGAAAGCAATATGTGTTACACTAATTTTGTATGATTTGGCAGTCTTAATATCCATGATAAGTGCCAAATTTTTGCTATAAAAAGGATGCGCACATGCCCATCCCTGAAAAGAAAATTCGGGTTCACTCTCAGAAAAGATTGCCCCGGCATTTCAACGTAGGTTCGTGATCAGTAGCGAACCTTGAACAATATTTTTGAGAGAGCCAAAATTCAAGAACTTGGTGGTATGTGACATCTTGTCAGCGTGTCTAGGTAGTGTTCGAGCTAAGTATTGCCTGCCACAACATTTTCCTTCTAACCTAATTTTGGTTTTGAATGAAAAAAATGTCTTTAAAACTATTAAAATGTTCTCTTCGTTCATAATTGTTGTTTAAAATTGTAGTCGGTAAATTAAGAATTATAATAAAAAAAAGTGATACACCGATAATGTAAAAAAAATTTATACCATTGACACATCGTTTCTATTTATGTGTTTATTGTCATTGACTTTTAGATAAAAGTAATTTAAATGAATGATTGATGATTGACTAATGATGTAAAAAACTTTACATCTATTATGTCTGTGAGGTAGGAAAAGTTGACTTGTTGACGTGGATACTTTGGCTATGAGGTTGATTGGTCCAGGTGAACTGGAAGGAAACGGGTTGAAGGATCCGGCCTTGACTTGACCCCAGGTGGGGGACCTGCGCTTACTCCGACGCTCAAGTCAGTTATACAGTGCTAGGTACAAAGTTAGTCACAAATATATCAAGAGAGGGGGGAGAGAGAGAAGGGGAAAGGATAAGAGAGTAGTAGATCATATCGGTTCGGAAGGCGGAGCAAGGTGGAAGGGTCGTGTATTTCTTGGTGGTTCTTCCCTGTGTAACGAGGTTTTTATAGGAGGTCTCTGGCTTCTTGGGCTTGGGCTGACGGGGTAGCCATGTAGGGACCGTAGGCTGCGCGCCGTCAGCGGGATTTGGGGGATTCTATCGACGGTAGTGGATATGACAGCTGATATGACAACCTGTACTCCCTACGTGAGTAGGTCCGACTGGGCAGAGAGTTGCCCACCCGGGACGCTCTATCTTGCCAACAGCACTTAAAAGGGCTGGCCAAGCGGACGTAAACCCGCAGGTTGGTACCGACCGTACAAATGAGGTACCACATCCCATTGAGCCCCTATGGGTCCAATCGAGTGGGTGTGTCCCGTTGGTCGTCATTCAATCCGGTCGGTCCGGGGAAGGTGCCACGTGTAACTCAGTCCGGTCGGTCCGGGGAAGGTGCCACGTGTAACTGAGGCGTGTGACTTAGGTTCTTCCATAACAGTTGCCCCCCAGATCAGTAAGCCGTTCGTGTGGCGAGAGGGGGTTATCGGTCTTATTGGCGTGGTCAGATTATCCTTGGGTTTCGTGCCGATTTAATTTTACGATCCTGTGCGTACTTTGATCCGTGTGTAATCCGTTTTGTTTTGCGTGTAGTCCTTGTTACGCGGTTTGAGGCCTTGAAATTTGGAGAGCCATAATGAGGTGATTATGAGTGGCTCGAGGCATTAATTACCGAGGCATTTATTACTGATAGTAATAAATGCTTGACTCAAAGGTTATAAAAGGAGGAGGGAGGGGGCGTTGGTTTACCACAACTTTTTCACCCTCCTCATTCTCATTTTTGCTCTGGTGTCCGGGTCCAAGTCCTTCGTGTCCTTTGTTTTAGCTTGACGAGTTCTCTCCAGGTATTCTTCTTGTTTCGTTTTTATATTTGAGTCCTTTTACTTTTTAGTTTAAAATGGTTCGGTTCGGTCGTATTGATGGGGAAAGTTCTAGTAGCTCTTTGGAAATTTTGGAAGTGCCGCCCCCCTTTTCAGCAGGCGGTCGGTCGTCAAAGACGTGATCGTCGTAGGATAGGGGTTCCGGAATTGGCGATGGATGAAGCCGGGCGTTCTTACATACGAGTTTTGGGCGGACCTACCATGTGGGTTTAGACTCGGTCGACCCGCCCTCTAGGATTATGACCAGCCCTTTGGGGATTTTGACCATTTTTCTTTTTCTGGTGGGGTCGGATCTGATTCTGAGGACACCTCTGAAACTTCTGTAGTGCAGGTTCCCCCGATGGCACGGACCTTTTCTGCCCAAGCCCATTTACTACCTCAACCACCAGATGATGTCCTGTATCAATGGGTGGACAGGGAAGTTTTAGGCAAAGTTTCAGTGTTCGTCGAGGTAGGCATGCAGGGCATGCCCATTACCCGAACGGAGGAGGAGGAGGTTGACTACATACTTCAGGCTCCAACTGATGACGAATGGGTGTGTTCCGACCAGGCCATCATTGATAGGGGTCGGTCGTTCTATATGTATGAGACCCTTTTCAAGAAGATAGGAGTGTGGTTGTCGTTTAGCCCTTTCCAAGTGGTCGTTCTCCAATACCTTGATATCGCCCCTTCCCAACTTCATCCAAACGTGTGGGGTTTTGTGACAGCTTTTGAGAACCTCTACCGCTTTCGGGGGTTGACATGCACAGTTAATTTTTTTTTTATCTATACATGGTGAAGCATCCAAGGAACAAGGATGAAAAGGCATTGGGTCGGTATGGGTGGGTTAGTTTGCAGTCTTATCCGGGTCGATTACTATTTGATAGTGTTTCTGAATCTTATAAGAAATTTAAAAACAAATTCTTTCGGGTGGAGATTGTAAATGGGTTTGAGAATCGGTGTGATGCCAAGGGGAATCCTCTATTTCCTTTGTATTGGAATTCGACACACTACTCTCGGGTCGGTTCTCCGAAATACTTTAAAGTGAATCATGCCTGGTTGAATGGGGTCGAGCTAATCTCTTTGGTCGAGATAGGGTGTTGGTGTGCGAAAGATTTTATTGAGTACCGATTTTTTATGTTCAACTGATGAAGAGATTAGGAGAAAGCTGGGTATGGAATTATACCTCTTTTACTATTGTAACCCATAGTTTCATTTTAGTGTACTCACACGATTTTGTTTTGCAGCGCTCCTGATAGATTGTCATTTCATGGTTGCCCTTGCTCGTGCCCATGCTGCTGTTCCCTCGGCTCCAGAGGTCCCTGTTGTGGCCGAGCCGGTTGTGGAGGAGGATGGAATGAACATGGAGGGTGAGGAGGTGGAGGTTCTGGTTGAGCACTCGGAATGCCCCCCAACTCCACTGTGATCCTCCCTTTGATATCCCAAGTGCAAGTGACGAATGAGTTCGGTGTACGCCGAAGCGGACTCGGCGATCTCCTACTGCAGGTGGGCCGAGCGGAGTGGCGGAGGACTCTGATGTGTCCATCTTGGCACGACCCCCCTCCACTGATTCCATATTTGATCACATGTCTCAGGGAGTAACCGTTCCCGCTTCAGTGGATCGGGTATTTGTTTCAAATGATGTGTATGCGGGAAAGTTGAAGCAAGTGAGCGCCAAGCACTGGGCCAAGCAGGTGAAACAATGGGCTGCCGCGATCGGTACTCTGGCTCGGTCAATGGAACTTGATGGGGATGACGTCCGACTCAAACGGGCTCAAGAGGACGTCATTCATCTTTAGACTGAGAGAGATTTTGCTCATAACAAGAATTTGGCTTCAGAGAAGGGTTGTGTGCAGGATAGGGATGGGTGGAACAAGGAAAAGAAGGTGCTGCTGACTCAGGGGAGCCAGGCGGAGGATAAGCTGAGTGAGGCAATGACAAAGCTGGAAATAAAGATGAAGTCCTCGGAGGAGCGTCGTGTCTAGGCGGAGGAAGAGGCTCAGACCCGGTATGAACAACTAAGGGTTTTTGGGGAGCAGCAGTTGGCGGAAAGCTCAAGGGATGCTGGTGAAGGCAAGTGCTCAGACTTGGGATAACGCTCTGAATCAGGTGGAGTATTTTCACCCTGACTATGAGTTGAACCGAGCCGGGATGAGTTATCTGAGCTGGGTGGCGAATGGAGTTCTGGTGGAGTTTGTGGATGGGGAGGCACGCCCGATCCCTTTTTAGGCTGGATTGATGTTATCTTCATGTTGTTGGTGTTTTTCTTGTTTTTCATTTTTTATATTTCATATTATGTCGTTTGGTTTGTATTTCAAGTAGTTGAATGGGTTTAGTATTTACCAGACTTGAATGGGATAAATATTTTATTTTCGTTCCAAGTTTTGCCTTTTGCCTTACTAATTATATATGTACTAATTGCCTTTTCATGTTGAACTGGGCCGAGCGAATTGCCTTTTCCCATTTCCAAACTATGCACAATTATGTACCGATCCGGGTCAATTCAAAGCAAATTTTAATTTTCGATAAGTTCGACCATGCATCGATCCGGGTGAGAACTCTATTTAGTTTTTAGTTTTCCCAAAAACTTGTACAAATATGGGTGGAGTCAGTTTTGCAAAAAACCTGTACCAATCCGGGTGAGGTCAAAGTAACATCCAACTTAAAATTTCTAGGTTCATAATCCCGCACCGGACCGACTGAAATTTCAATATAAATAGTAGAGAAATGCAAACTTCATTTATATTAAAATGGCGACCCCTCGACATAGCCAGTCAAAAAAGGACCAAACTTTTCGGGGATGACAAAGTACAGTGTCTTTTGGGGGACGCTCGGTTGAATGAGTGAGGGGGCAGTCCTACCCTTGACTTATTGAAAGCTTAAAATTTAAAATAAACTCGCTTCTACGGATAAAATCTTCTTAAGTTGGTAGCATTCCAATGCCTTGGGATGGTCTGACCGTCCATAGTCTCAAGGAAGTAAGCCCCTCGTCCGGCAAGGCCGGTCACCTTGTACGGTCCTTCCCAGTTGGGTGATAATTTTCCCTTACTTTGGCCAACATTAGCTCTGTGAAGCACCAAGTGCCTAACTTCAAAAGATTGTGGGATGACAAACGAGTTGTGACATGTAACACCCCGATTTAGTAACTTGAAAATATCTCTATTTAGTAAAAATCTGGGAATTTTTTTAAAACATTGATGACATGGACATGGAGCTATTTTCACAAAACAATTTAGTTTCAATAATTTCATCACAACATTCCAGCTGTCATGTCACACGTCATCCATCACGTTTCAAATCGAGATGTTACCAACATCGTGCTTTGAAACTCTTTTTATTCAACACCATAAAATGTTTTCTTTCATCAGATTATACATCAACTCTTAAACATCATTTTAATCATGTCACATCCATCAGGGTAATTAGTTCTCAAAACATGTCATTTGACAAAACAAGTTATATCAGGGCAGAGCAATACTATCTTAGTAATCTCAAGAAGCAAAATACATACTCGATATCATAAGCTACAAAACCTACATTACAGATCTCCATCCTCAACGGGTACGCCATCTAATCACGAGTACTCCTCAGAATCATCAAATCTCCCATCATCCGGAGGCAACACCCTATACATCGTGAACTCCTAATCTTCTAACACCAGCCTATCCACGTGTCAAAATGGATCATTATAAAGAGTGTGACAAAAAAATTAAATACATGTAATTTTAAGTAATTCTATTATAATATTGTGATCGAGCTCAACAATGTAACATTATGTTAATGCAATTATATAAATGCTATATAATTTTTCATATGTAAAATTATATAATCTCTTATATCCATTTTTCAATAATATAATATCAACCCTAAGTGAATGGAACGAATAAAATAGCAAGAACAAGCATGCCGGCTTTCCATTGAATTTTTTCTTGATTGTTGTCACTGAAGCCGTTATCAAATATTGCTATTCATTTCACCTTTTCGGCTATCCTTATCATATATGGCATTACTTAATAAATGAATAAACTAAAATGACTTCTTCACATATCAATAGAACAAGTGAGATGGAGTATTGTTAAAGGTAATTAAAGCGTATTATCATCTTCAAGTATCCAAAATTTGTGATTCTTTCAATTTTTGCAAACTTTTTATACTAAACATATTAGGAGAGCTTCAAGCATTGAACGAGCACGATGAAATAATAGATAAAAGTAAGGCTAATTCTCGAGTATCCAAATTTTGTGAGTTTTCATTTCTGACAAATTTCTTACTCGAAACATATCACGAAAGTGTAAGAAAATAAACAAGTGAAATGGAGTAATAACTAATAAATCTCTAAGTATTTATATTATTTCTTTCACAAACTAATTATACTAAACATGCCATTTTAATGACCTTTGATAAACTTAATATATACTTTTAAAAATATTGTGACTATAAAAATCGTAAATCACTCTTTCATGTAGAAAATATAATAAATATTGGTTTTGAGGAGGAAAATAAGCCCCAATTATGAGAAGAAATCAACTTTAAAACACCCTCTCCCGTACAAAACATATTAAAAATAAAAGTTGGATTCCCATAACTGTGAGACACTTTGAATATACATCATGAAACAACAAACTAAAAGAAGAATAGTAAAAAAATGATATTTAATTTCATATAATTTTTGTTCAATTTCATATTTTCATTTACCTGATGGGCTGATCTATAAGGCAAGAAAAAAAAAGTTAGTTGAAACTTAAGTCCCATATTAGATGGAGATAGAAATGCATAGATGCCAAGAGTGTTATAAAACACAAGCACTAACAAAGAGGTCAAAGTTCCACATCGTGAAGATTAGGTGAAGCAATGTGAATAATGGATATAAAAGTGAATTGGGTAACTAATATCAACATACTTACGTGGATGGGGTCCATGGGTATTCATGGAGGCCCGTGGCCTAGGCTAGTGACTTCCATTGCACTTGGGATGGGTGTTATTCTAAGGTTTACCTAAGTGATGGCGCCTACATCATAATTTGTGAAAGAGGGGTCTGCGTACCTTACAATTAAGTTATTAACCTTTAATCCCTTATTTTTCTTACTTGACAAAGTATAATAATTATATTCTGTTAGCTTGAGTTTTGTAGTACTTAACAAATTTTATTTGCATTCAAATCATTATTATTAATTTTTGCATCTCCTTTCCCAATTAAACCCTTATAATGATACCAACCCAAATAAATTTTTTACTCACATCCATAAACCTACCCCATAAACTTGCAACCATTCTTATTCTCCTCTTTTTATTACTCACCCATAATATTTCAAAAGACAAAATTGTTTCTTTCATCCCTTAAGTTTTCTTTTTTTAAATGATTCCTTAAGTTTATTTTCGTTAATATAACTGGTCATTCCATTAATTCTTCCATCTCCGATCATTTTCTCCGACAAACATCAAATATTTTCTGGTGAAACCCCATCTTTTCGGGCTAAACTTCATTTTTTTTAGGCAAAAAAATAAAATAAAAATTTGAATATGACTTTCCAAACCTTTTACATGGTATTTTTTCATTGTTGAGGAGAGACAATTAGAGCTTTATTTATGCAATATATATGGCTGGAGAATAATTAAGTGCAGTTACATACCGGAAGGTAGTTTCCTTTTATATAATCCTACATTCTTTACTAGGCTGTGTCTAATTTGCTCCTCCCAACAAGTGGAGCATTTTATGCTCCCCTTTAAAAACAAGTTTTGTTAAAATGCTTCCCCTTGTGAAAATCGTTAGATCAATGCCAAAAAGTATCAACGGCCAAATTAAATACAGGCAACTTGAAATATAGGTTATAGTATTTTAACTTCAAAAATTCATAACTTTCAAATCATAAGCCCGAATATTATAAATTTTATATCAAAATGATTGTATTGAAACGTAGCATTTGAAAACGTAAAAATTTTATTTTTATGGATTAGTCTACGAAATTGTTTTTTGGGTATTTAAATAAACATATTTCTTTCTCTGGTCCTATTTTCAATGACATTAATTGCTTCTTTTTCACAAACACTCTTTTCTACTCAACACTTTTTAGATTCCCAATTGCCCTCACTATGCAATGTGGTTGTGTTGTATTATCGTAAAAGTTGGAAACCAATGTGTTAGGCTCCGTTCGGGGTGGTTGCTAGGTTTTGGTTTTTGGTTTCGAAAGTGTATTTTCAAAACAAAACCTGTTCGGCAAAACTTGAGCTGAAATGGTTTTTTACTCATTTTCATAACAATTTCACCTCTATTTTCAAAACAACAAATAATGGTTTCATAATTTCAGTTTTGAGTTGCAAACTTATATCTTCTCATCATCTTTTGCATCATTCAACCACCACCACCATCATCGCCACTCCTCTCACTAACATAACCATTGGGGTCACTACTACCACCATCACTGTCACCCAAGTAACACCATTGTAACTCTCTAAACCCAAACTACCACCGTGACCGTTATAGCCATGCCAACCATAATTACATTCTCACCTGCTATCATTGTCTCTGCTTGTAACACCATCATCACCACTCGAACAACCACCACCCAACAATCATCATCACCACTTGGACCACCACCACAGTGACCACCCCAACCACCATTGCCCTCGCATGACCACCACCACCACCACCATGGCAACATCACTACCACCTCAGTCACCACCACCATCGCAACATCACTACCACCTCAGCCACCACCATCCCTCAATGAACCACCACCACCACCTCCATGTCCACCCCAACTATCACCTTTCAACACCATCCCCCCACCCCCACCACCATCTCTTCCTCAACCAACACCACAAAAATTCCACTCTAAACTGCAACTACGGTAACAACGACGACCATCACCTTCAACTAATAATAACAATAACCATATGGAAGTTATTAAATAATTGTGGTAGTATACAAGATGATGGTGCAAAACATTATAGGAGCGCTATAAAATTTATAAGTTTGAAAATAATTTTGAAAACTGAAAACCAAAAATTTGAAATCGACATTATAAAACTGGAAACTAGTTTTAATTTTTTAAAATTTTAAAACTCAAAATTAAAAACCACCCGAAACGGGACCTTAACGTCTTGGTTATTGGTTTTGTTTATTAAAAGAATAATACTGAATTTAAAATATTAAGAATTAAGTGTATCTTTATTTTAAAAAATATTGAATTTAAAATATTAAAAATTAATAGATTTAAAGTTTAATTTTTTTTAATGTAGTATTCCTTAATTAGCATCAATGTACAACTTACCTAGCAACAATGGTACGCAACTTTGGTGATAAACTATCACATGTTACAAGAAGTTGTGGTAATGAATTGTTAAAAGGCTTAATTATGTTATTCTGAAGTTTGGGGTATTTTTGCCAGATATCTTTATTCTTTTTTTTTCAATGTCTGATTCCCCGAAATTACTTCTGAGTTTGTCATATACTCCCACTACCAATTCTGACCAATTTTGCTCACATGTAACATCAGAATCCTGGTCTGGCGCAGGAGGTTGGTCATGTGGTGCCGCGTGAGGTTATATGGTCGAAAACGACCTCTTTCTTCAATCCTTTTTTTATTTAACTAAAAATATAAAAATATTAAGTTTTTTAGTTTTTTAATTTAAAGAAAAAAAGGATCTTCGCCCGCGAGGCACCACGTGCCTAACTTCCTGCGTCTGACAAGGATTCTGATGTTACATGTTATCAAAATTGGTCAGAATTGGTAGTAGGGGTATATTATAAACCTAGAAGTAACTTCGGGGAGTCAGACATTGAAAAAAAAAATAAAGATATCTAGCAAAAATACCCCAAACTTCAGAGACTTGTGACATAATTAAGCCTCGTTAAAATATACTACTCAATAAAGAAAAAAATGCGGGCAAGGATGATTTCAAACTAAGCCATCCATTCATTGATCATAAGCTTCAACCCTGATTTGCCATATTATAAACAAAATATTATTGTGTCTCGATCTTTATTATAAGTTACTGTATTTTTTATCGAATTATATAAACCAATAAAATTAGCTAATTGTCTTGATTTTTTTTAAAAACTATTTTACACTTTCATTCTTCTTTGATAGTGGAGTATTCCATAATTCCTTGATAATATTGCAATTAACACAGTTTATTTCAATCTCACTATCTTGATATTCTTGATTTATCTAACTGATTGTTCATTAATGATAAAAAAAAGCATAAAAATAGTTAATAAGAATAGATATAAGAGAGAAAAATGAATACTAATTAAAAATTGAAAAATAACTTAAATCAAAGAAAATATCATTTTATATTGTTAAATTAACATCTTTAATGATTACCTCAAACGACAATTGAGTGGAATGGATGCAGTATACACTTGACCTAAAATCTACCTCATAAACCATGGGTTAATCAAGTAGTAGTTCACTTGGTCCCTTAACCAATTAGTCTCGAGTTTGAGCCTTGGGTATGGAGCAACCCCCGCTGGGAGACCCCTACCGCTTAGTGCGAGCTTAGTTGGGTCGGACCGGATGAGTCGGATTCTGGGTAAACCAGATCCGGGTACCGATTGGTGTAAAAAAAAAAAAAATCTACCTCATAATTATTTGTAATGATTTTGTTTGAAAATTAAGAAAGTTAGTTGATATTGTAATTGATAATGTTTGGTGTACTTTTTTAAAATTATCTTTATAATTATTATTGATATTTTCAAAAGGATTGAGTAACAACAATGTTTATGTAAAAGAAGTAATTAATGTCATTCAAAATTGATATAATAACATAAAAAAAAAATCTAAGATAAATTTTAACATTAGTGCTTATATTTAGGAAGAAAGAAGTATTATCGAGTAATATGTCAAATTAATTCATGACTTTGTGACCACCAATCAATTTAATTTCTTAGATTTTCGAAATTTTAAATTGATTTTTGAAATAGAAAAATGTGACTCATTAGTATGTGACGTTAATGACTATTAATGATCTTTAGAGTAGACTAACATAATGGTCAAATCGACATCATTTTGGCTAAAAAACAAAAATCGATGATTATCGATCAAATTAAACCATAAAATTATGAGCATCGATCAAATTAGTTCTCGATTTTGTGAACCACTAACGATAGAAACTAAAATAGTTCACGTTTTGCTATCTCAAAAATTTAATTAAAATTTAAATTTTATGAACTAATTTTACCGATACCACTTAATAATGGAGAAATCTAACTATTTTTACTAGAGTACTATCCATCCTATACCTTGGCTGTCTTGAGGGACGACATTGTGTCTTTGCTTGTACACCCTCCCACCAAGGAGACAAGTCTACAATAGAGGTACGAGGTTAATGTTTTTGCTAGGTATTTTTTGTTGCTCTATGTCAGCTTTCTGATCCTGTGCTGCATAGGTTAAGAGATAAGCGAGCTGATATCATAGTCCCACATCCGGTGTTTTTGGAGATGCAGAGATGTCAGAATGCTATAAAAGAAAAGCGCTGACAACTGCACAAAGTATCTTTGCGCTTGGGGCAATGACGCAGCTAGTGAAGTTCTAACTGAGGCGCGTCTATTGCTGGTTGAAAACTATTTCCAAACCCCCTCTTAGGCCTGGGTTCAGCCTTGGCCTTTGAGAATTTCTGGAAGGGCTCCCTTTGGGGTAAAGCCCTACAATTCTTAGTTTTAAGTTTTATCCTTTTTTAGTTCACTTGTTTCTACCAACAAGTGCTTCGCCTCATGTTTAAGGAAGTTATCTTAATCAAGAGTTACCATTTCGGATCATACACATGTTAATCAAGAGAGCATCATCGAACTATATGGTTGTAATATAGAAATAATGCCCATAATCTGGAGATCACATTTGACAATATCCATTCTAAATGAAAATGTAGCATATTTTTATTTCATTAGGCTCTAAGTTGAGTGTCTGTAGCATCCTTACATAAAGTAATGAATTTCAATTTCCTCTTATTTCATTTTCTCAATATCTCTATATTTTCCTTTCAAGATATTCAAGGCAACTACTTTGTATCCATTTCCTTCTTTTTAGTAGTTGATAAATTTACAAGAGAAAGAATGTGTTTTGCAATCTCAGCAGAGGCATTCAGGTTTGCAGCTTTGAGAGCCCTCTCAGACATATCTTCCATTTTCTTCTCATCCCCTATCAAGCATTACAAATTTTCAAATCATCAGAAAAGAAGGAAAGCGAAAAGGAGAAAGTAAAAAAAAAGAGATACATGTCACTTCTTCAAGGTACATTACATTCATCTTGGTTACATGTCTTAACTGTAAAAAGGAACGTACTGAATTTTAGAATTATTTGATGAACATGACAAATTCCTTCTTCATGCAACCAACAACAGAAAGCACTCTAGGTCTTGGCAGCATAATAATTGGAATACTTATGATTTCAAAATAAGGATATATGTAGAGGAATGGTGTTAGACATAAATAAGTTTCAGAAGATATGATTTATGATAGAACATATTGACATCGTCTAATCTATTTAGACTTTATGATTCAGGATAGAACATAATGATGTTTGATATATATGGTCAACTACACTTGGTGGGAAAAGGCTTCGTTATTGTGATTGCTAGGATATATAATGAGTCATATTGCAAATTATAACGCAGAACTGAATTGGAAAGCAAGGCGGCCTTTAATCTTATCGGATAAAAAAAAAAATACAGTATATGTTAAGGTAACATGTTAAGGCAGCAAAATTTCTGAAGCATGCAAATATAGAGAAAACTAACCCCCAAAAAAAAAAATCAAATTAAGTGACTAAAATTTGGAGTGGCAAAAAACAGAAGTCAGAAGATGGTTAGTTGGTTGGGGTCAAAGAATGATTAAACTTGTTCTGGAAGATAAAAACTTTCCTTCTTGGTTATAAAGTTTAAACCCTTCCTTAGTATTTGTGGAATGATTTTCGAACCCAAAATTTACAATGGACATGAAAGCTGAAGACAACATACTTAAAATCTGTTCAATTGCAATTGCAAGTGTACTTGAATCAAGCTCATCCTCAGTTATAACTTTCACACCAGCTAAGTCTGCCATCAAGGAAGCATTTTTGAATTGATTCCCCTCAGAGAAATTGGGTGATGGTATCTGCAAATATTAATTGAAAAATGTTCATCATGTTCTTTTGTTTGAAGCCCATAAGATACATAAAGGCAAAATAAAGAAAGCTTGGAAATCATGTTCTGCCAAGCATCACACACATTATAATATCATGACTGAACACTGAAACCAATATTATAGCTCAAAACAACAGTTTCATTGTTACTATCCACTTATGCTAGTTGAGTGGACTACATTTTATGTACTAACATAATCTATAAAGTCAAAGTCCAATAATTACTTAGAAGTTAGAACTATGTGATGCAGATATCAGTCTCTAAATCCATCCATAATGTAATAAACGTTAAGTTATTTTTTGAACATTGAAAAGTTGTTGAAACAATCATAAACTTGTAAATTATTAAAGTCCGATTTCTACACCTCTGTTTTCAGTAACAACTTTGGTGAATAGTCCCCAGCCACAGATTAAAGTTCTGCTTAGAGATAAAAAAAATAAAGTTTGCTCCACAAAATTAAGCTTACATTCACCTTTTATACTAATCAACTAATTAGTCTATAATTCTAAGCATAAATGAAAGACTGAAATAATGAAAAGAATGGCTAAACACAATATCTTAAGTACCAGGACAGAGGGTTTGCCAATGGCCAATATTTCATAGCAAGTCATTGCACCTGCTCTAGAAACAATCAGGTCTGCAGCTGCATATGCCAAATCCATACGATGCATGAACCTTCATTAAAAGAGCATATGTAAGCTTTGTGATCTCAAGACCTTACATTGTTCAGTAAAATATCAGAAAGGATGCATGTAAAATTATTTTCAATATGAAGCTTAGTTCCACATTGAGAAAGTTAAAATACATTTCCATAATTCGATTTATTAGTACCAAGTTTACTAGATGAACTACGGCATTCACATAAAAGGGAATCATATATATTTGAACAACTTCTCACGACTTTCATAGCCGCCGGATTCTCTCGTTAACCCTATGTGCCGCATACTGAATTTTCTATACCACATAGCATCTCCTTATTCTTTCTGTGAAGAAAAAAGATGGTAGACTAACTGATAGAGTATTAGGTTCATCTTAAGAATAGGCTTGCGCTAATAATGGAAAAAGCTATGAATCACATGCCCAAATGGATTGCGTAATGCGTTCCCATACTCATACTCGATAACTCTGATGTACATACTTTGCTAATTAACTATCAAATGTTGCGAGAAGTTGTCCAAATTAGTTGTTCAAAAAATACAACTCTAAAAAAAAACAATGCAGGATAGATTGATAGAACATCACTTACGGTGTCATATACAAATGTGGATGATTTCTAACTAAGCTATCCATTTCATCATATACTTCAACCCCAGTTTGCCATATAATAAACAAGCAGCTATTAAGTCTCAGCATCTGATAATACAAATTCAGCATAGCAATGTTCACAGCATTAGCCCCAAATGACCCACCAAGAACCAACAAAACCTTGTACCGATTAGAATCATCACTTGACTTCACAGAACCATGAAAAAAATGTGACATTGCATCCACTTTTGAAACAGTGTTTATGTTCCTCAGTGACAACCTCACTGGATTTCCACACACCACACACTTGTTCCTAATAGTCCTATTGAAGAAGCTATTAACTGTTGAGTTGAATGCAACAAAGATTACATCTGCAAAGAAAGAAAGAAGTGTATTGGCTAAACCAGGAACTGAGTTTGGTTCATGGATCACAAGCTTGATGCCTTTGAGCTTAGCGGCAAGGCAAATAGGGAAAGAGACATGGCCACCAGTTCCAACAACAACATGGGGTTGGAAGTGTTGAAGTTGGTGAAAGCATTGGATAAGAGATTTGACCAACTTGTAAGGGAAGAAGAAGGGGTTGTGTGATCTTATGGAAGGGACAGAAATGAAGGGGTACCCTTCTGAAGGGACTGCAGTACTTTCCATGCTGTTGGAGGTTCCAATGAAGAGGAATTGGCATGTTGGATTGGCAAGTTTGAGTTCTTCTGCAATGGCTATTGCAGGGTACACGTGACTGCCAGTGCCGCCTGCTGCGAAGACTACTCTTAGGTTGTCGGCAGCGTCAAGATTTGAAGGGTCATTGGATGGTTTATGAGATAAGCAACATGAGATTTGAAGGGTCCTGTGATGATGAATAGAATTGATGAAACAAAGTTTAGATAACAGAAAAAACTATGAAGGAAGTGATGTGTGTGTGAGATACAAGGTTCTAAATTAAGGTCCGCAATTGTAACCATGGCTACAATTTTAGAGTTTTTTAAGTATTCACTAATTGTGGACATGTTGACCGCATTTCCCACAGTTGTCCGATATATAATGGTTTTCCTAGACTCGATGACTTTAATTTAGAACCTTGAAGAAAGGACAACATCGTTTTGTCCTACTAAGTGTGTCACGACTATGTGCCATGTATTCACAACACGATAGATGTGACACATGTTGTAGGACAACAATGTTATCTAGTGTAGGAGAGAGGGAGGAGAGAGACTTGCCTGGGTTGTGTTGGTTGCAAAGTGAGAAGAGGAGGTCCAAGAGAAGGGTGAGGTGATGGTAAAGTTTGGAACTTGGAGAAGGGTGTGAGGAGGGTAAGTGTGTTGGTGATGGTAGCTGCCATTGTTGTTGATGTTAAAGTGGAAGGTTTTGCATAAGGGAGAGTAGCAAAGTTG
The DNA here is from genome assembly GCA_037953625.1 of Crotalaria pallida. Lineage (NCBI taxonomy): Eukaryota > Viridiplantae > Streptophyta > Magnoliopsida > Fabales > Fabaceae > Crotalaria > Crotalaria pallida. The sequence continues at coordinate 100,054,413 of CM075655.1, forward strand.
GCACTTTTTGTTTTCTTGTGAAGTGGGTAAGCGTTGAATAAGGCCTAATTAGACAATTAAATCAGAGTTGTGCCTGAAAAACAAAATAGTTGAATGGGTTGTGATTTTGACATGCTGGTGCTGCATCCAACCACACCTATCACTAACCATTCATGTGTTGTCTTTTTCTCTAAATTCTGGCTAGAACAGAAAAGAAACAGCAAAGGCTTTATTAAACTACTCCATTTTGGTCCTTTTTACTCATTTCCAGATTAATTAAATAACTAATCGTCCCATTGGACCACCTTATTATTTATATGCAAATACACATAATTAACACGTGAGTAATACATTCACTCACATATATCTAGTTTGGTATTGTGGATAGTATACTTTCCTTTTATTGGTGTAGCCGTGTAGATGTATGTAATCATGTAAGAGCAGATTAGCATTGACCTTGAATCGATAATGATGATATATACTTGTTAAACTCATGTTACAAACAATGTTTTAAAAAGATGATTAGTTGGATCGATTAAACTTGTGATTGAATAAAAATTAAACCATGGTTGAACCAGAAAATGCTGAAACTATGAATGATTTAGTCTAACCAATAGAAATAGATATAAGGAAACATGTTAAGCATCCATTTGGTGGTAAGACAAAAGAAACATGATAATATGATTGTAATTCGTGTTTTGATGAGCTCATAAAATATAACAGGTTTTATCATGTTGGCTTATCATATTATGATTCATTATTGGGGTATGTATTATTGTTTGCCATTTTTTATCTCTTCCCCTCATCGCTGCACCACCTATGATGTATTGATACTTCAATTTCGATTTTTTTTATCTGCATCTAGCTAACACGGATGCTCCTCCGATATTTTACCTGTCACGGCCTGAACTTTGGTCACAATTGTCAAATCAACTAAGATTAAAACATATTACCCTAACACTTCTAAAAATAAAATATAGGCTTTAATTGCACTTTTGGTCCCCAATTTTGACAATTTGGCAATTTTGATCCTCTAGCTTTTAATTTGGTGATTTCAGTCCTCCAATTTACAATTCGTGGCTATTTTGGTCCCTCCATCAGCAATCGGCATCATTAACAGAAGAGTTGACAGAGGGACCAAAATAGGCACAAATTATAAATTGGAGGACTGAAATCGTCAAATTAAAAGTTAGGAGGACCAAAATCGTCAAATTATCAAAATTGTGGTATTTTTAAATTTTTGGTGTATACTTATTCAATATTAGTTTTTTTATATGTATCATACGTTACATATGAAAAAAATCATTTTAATTTAATAACAATAATATTTATACAATATTAAAAAGGTTATAAAAGAATTTTTTCAATGTGTATTATATGACACATGCTAAAAAAAATCATATTTGATAAGTGTGTATCAGAAATTATTGTAATTAATGCACACAATTTTTTAAATATATTAATTTTCAATGTAGACTCAATATACTCCCTTGATCCTTGTTTATATGGTCCTTTTATCAAATCCACATAGATTAAAAAAGTAGTTAGAGATTATTACTCTCAAAGTTATAAAAATAAAATACTCATACATCAAACTTTCAAAATTACCCATACATAAAATTCAATACAATTTAAATTGATGTTGTCATTATTATGAACAAGTAAAAAAGTTCCTTGGAATATGGAATATAAAGTGGAATTATTAGGGGTATATTTGGTATAGGTTATTTAATGTGACCGAGATATTGTAAAGTGACTTATATTTTGGAACAAATAAATCCTCAATAAAATGACTTAGAAATGAGAACAGAGGGAGTATTTTGTTTAACATGTTTATTAACATATGCAATTGGCTTAATTTTACTTTTGGTCCTCCAATTTTGATAATTTGATGATTTTGGTCCCCTAGCTTTTAATTTGGCGATTTCAGTCCTCTAATTTACAATTCGTGGCTATTTTGGTCCCTGCGTCAACTCTTCCGTTAACGATGCTGATGGAGGGACCAAAATAGCCACAGATTGTAAATTAGAGGACCGAAATCGGTAAATTAAAAGTTAGGGGACCAAAATCGTCAAATTGTCAAAATTGGGGGACGAAAAGTGAAATTATACCTAAAATATACTATCAACAACATATTATTAACATACCAAGATTCGACAACATACCATATATCCAATTAAGTAATAAGACTTTCAACATAGGCTCTGTTCGGCAACACGAGCTAGGAGCTTTTTAGCTAGCTAGGAGCTTTTAGATTCAGTTAATAAGCTACTAGTCCCGTTCGGTGAACACAAATTAGAAGGAGCTTATAGTTTTTAAAAAAGGAGCTTGTAGCTTTTGAAAGCTAGCTTTTAGAAAGCTACTTGAAGCTACTTGAAGTAGCTTTCTAGAAACTAAACTAGCTTTCAATAATTCATATACCAATTATATCCTCAAACAAAATTTAAAATTAATTTACTACCCTTTAATTAATTATTAATTATAATTTAATAATTTTGTTATAATTAATTATTAATTATAATTTAATAATTTTGTTATAATTAATTAATTAACTACATAATTAATAAATTAAGAAAAAATGAATTTAATTCATTATAATTTAATAATTTTATATTTTATTAATTAATTAATTAATTAAATACCTATTTAATAAATAAAGAAAAAAATTTAAAATAATAAAATGTTGCTGTCCTTTTTGGTCATTTAATAACTTTTAGCTATTTCAAAAGCTAGTTTTGCCGAACAACACTATTTTAAATAGTCAACTAAACAGCTATAAGCTCCCAACTACAAGCTCCCAGCTCCTAACTAGTTTAACAGCTACAAGCTAAAAACTCATAGCTATAAATTACAAGCTCACAACTACAGGCTAGTTTTGCCGAAAATATATATATTTGACAGTTCGCTTATTTTAAACAAAAATGTGAAACAAATCTTATTCCCCGTAGCTCTAAAAATGTTGACCACTACTACAAATCTATAATGAAGGCTTACCGAAAATGAAAAAGATGTTAGGTTTCAGGCAGATCAGCAAACCCCAGGAACCCACTATTCAGCAACATGCAAATCTGGAATGGAAAAAGATGTGCGACCGATTCAAGTGATACATGCTTGTTTTTCTTGCTTATTGCTTTTTGGCCCCCATTTGGAATTTTTATGGACCAAAACACCCTTTTACGTGTTATTATTTTCGGTTTTACAAAGAAGAAAGATAGTTTCCGATTTTCCAAAGTCGGAAAAATTTTTCCGACTCTGCAGAGGTGGAAATTTTTTCCAACTCTTGCGAGTCGGAAAATTCTTAATTGTCATCATTGCGACTTGCTATTCCTTCTTCCATTACTTGAGGTTTGATAACAATGAAAAAATGTTCTAGACTTTTTGTTTCATCATCATCATCATCATCATCATCATCATCGTCATCATCGGCTTGGGAGCTGGGTGCCTGGATTCCTGTTGTGGTTTTAAGAATAATAATGATGCTAACAATGACCCCGTTTTTATACCTCAAAACTTTATCCAAATTAAACCTATATCATATCACATCACAAAAAATTTCAGATTCTCAAGAGTTGGAAATTTTTTTTGACTATGTAGAGTTGGAAAAGCTTTTCAGTTTTTGTAGAACCGGAAATAATAATAAGCAAAGGAGTGTTTTGATCCATAAAAATTGAAAATGGGGGCAAAAAGTCTCGGATGGGGCCAAAAAGCAATAGTGGTTTTTCTTTAAGCAAGAACCTGAATTCTAAGCTCTTATGATTGTGCAATATTATTAATTTTATTTTATTTTGATGTCTTTTAATTGTACTCTTCAACTTTTCAATTTGTATATCTTTATTCCCAGAACTTGATTAAGTAACTAACAAACTTGCTGGCGGGTGGTGTCTTAAAAAATGATAAATAAAAGTATTTACAAATTACCAAGGTCTACTCGAGGCCGAGTTGGGTCTTAGAACAGAACTTGAGACTCAAAAAGCACATACTTAAGTATTTATAGGTATATATTACTCATCAATGAGAGTCTCACATTTACAAGCAGGATTGGAACTCAAGTCATCATAAAGTATGAGTCACGTCTTTACCACCTGAATCAATATTCATTGACATGATTAATTAGTTTCATTGATCACATTAGTATGTCATTGATAAAATATTTCTACATCATTAACCTATAAAATTAGTATAAAAATGATTTTTATATATATAAATTGTCATTCTTTTGATTTACTCTAATAATTAAGTGCAAATATGAAGATTCAGGGTTAAAAATTCAAGTGATTTCCGTGAAAGGTGAAAACTGTATGCTTACAAGGAGAGGGTTTTTGTGCATAGTTATTGGTAGAGTACATACAGAAATTGTGTACTAATCACTTTCTAATTTTAAAAAGTCACGCGATTGTTTATATGCAATACTAAGAAGTAGTTCTCCTAATCTAGTCTCAGTAGTGGCTAAACCACAGCGAATTCTTCGGTACACAGAACACTGCATGCACGTTCATAGATTCCCTTGATGCATATAATAAATAAATGTGAGAGGAAAGTGAACCACCTGCCTCATGTTGATTAAAAGATGAAATATAAAAAGATGCATATAATTTTCATTTGTTTAAAAGATGAAATATAAAAATAATACAATGGTTGGAACTTGGAAGTGTCTCTTTATAATGTTCATGAATTATTCTCTCAACATTTCCTACGTGATTTTACTTTCCGTTTACATTATGAGTACAAAAAAACAATTATTGGGGAAGTCTCTGAGATGCAACTACCATAGACAATTGTTGAGAGTCTATTAGTTGCAACAGAATCTGAGAGTTAGTCTTGCAACAATGTTTAGATATGCGGTGAAAATACGTAGAAACCCAGACAATGACTGAGATTTTATAAATCATGACACTAGTTTCTTTGTACATCAAATCTGACAACAACCATGTGCCAGATAACATCAGGCATAATAAGCCCTACTCTTTAAATTTTAATTTTGGACCTATCTTGATTAATTTACTCACTACTGATCAAATCACTTTCTCGTACAAATTGAACGTGCGTGCCCAAATGTATTTATTTATTTACTTCAGCAACCTCATATATAATCAAATGCCTAAACTATCAGAAATCTAACCTTTCTGTTAATATGAAGACAAAATAAATGTGGCTGCCAACTGAACTCCATAAAAATATAATTAAAATTAAAAAGATAGAAAGAAACAAAAAAACTAGCCTTTGAAATATGATGATCTTACATTAGATTTATTTTCATATAGATAACAATTATTAATAGATGCCATACATTTAAAAAAAAAAAAAAAAAAGAAGGAAGAAGAAACACAACTTGGTCCTTATTTATTTTATAAAAAGTAGGTACCATATAGCTATCATTAAAGAATGAACAACTAGTCGAATCAAACCCAATATTTCTTCAATAAAATGGTTAATCATTCTCCCAATTGATCTACACTGGCTGTGAATCTCTGCTTGGATACTGAATGTTGTCAATAGGAAATTGCTTTGAAGCATCAGATAGTGCTGCAGCTGCAGCTGCAGGGGTCATGGATTGGTACTGTGGGACCTGTAGAGTAGTTACTTGCTGTTGAGTGTAATATACTTGGTCTTGTGTAGGTCCATTATCATATTCATAATTACCATAATTAGTAGTAGCAGAGGGAGCTATAGCAATAGAGTGTGTTTGATGATGGATATTTTGAGGCATAGTCACATATTGTTGCTGAAATTGATTGGAGGGTATATGAACAAATGCAGGATTTGATGCCACAGTGGCTTTGTAAACATTTGGAGCCACCTCAGGTATAGTTGGGGTAGCTAACTTAGTGGGGTAAATAGGTGGAATACCTGCAGCATTTTGGGGTGTTACATGTTGTGTAGGTCCCACAGGCATAACATAAAGTGGATATTGTTGCTGACTAATTGGATGGTGAAGTTGTTGTTGTGGTGGTGGTGGGGCATAAAGTGGGGGGTAGTAGGATGACATGGTTGGCACTTGACCTGTGGCTGCAGGGTGGTGAATGTACACAAATTGTTGCTGTTGCTGTTGCTGATGATGTTGGAGTTGGAGTTGTTGGTTTTGATCCAATTGTTGTTGAGGTAAAGTGTAACCTGAATCTTGGACCTGTTCCCTTTGTAGTGTTGGGCTCTGATCAGATATTTCAGTCTTGATAGTGGGCATAGTAGGAGCTTTGTGGTTGTCTACATGTGTAGGTTGGACTTGCTCATGATGATAGTAAACAGCCTTTGAGAAAGAATTTGCTGATGCAATGCTGCTATCACTGAGCATATAAACCAAGAAGAATAACTTCAAAACACAGAAAAATGATGACCAGTTCCTTAGGGTATTTATTGAAGAAGTAAAAGAAGTAATTTTATCTTGAAAAATGTTGAATTAAAAACACTGAGAACTAGTAAATTTCAATTTCCAATGCAAGTTTTTCATTAGTGTAATTCTTAACGTTGTTAAAACATTGGTTAACAATACCATTTTTATATACACATTTCCCTAAAGGCCTACATTAAACATCGTATTAATGTGCAAGTTTTGATGTTCATAAAACATTATCCCTCACCCATTAAAGAGGTACGTGGGCTAGGTTCGGAATGTCGTGAAACAGTTTGGTCCATATCCGGTGGGGACATTAGAGCATTGAGAGGACTTTTCCGTGATTGAATTCTAGTCGGTCTTTACTTAACTTGAAAGATTCCAAAGGGTAAAAATAGAGATGTTTCCTATGTTACCCGTAATATGTGGAAGTATCGACGTAATATTAATTCATGTATTTGTTGGTTAATGAACATTTTCAATAACTAGTTACTGTCCTGTTAATCAAATAATACAGTTTGTCAATCACAAGTATATTCATTAGTGAAAAAAAATTGGCATAAGTAAAACATTTGAAAACTTTGGAATTCCAAAAAAAATTAGAAAATTGGACAAGGAAAGATGAATTCATACCTTGCAACTGAATCTGGAGAAGGCAAACTATAACCCCCACAGTTCCTTGGATGCACAAGCTGCAATGGTAAAGGTGGCTTCCTACATCCACCAACATGTCCCCCATGATGATCTGATCTATCATCATCAACCACAACAACACCATTCACATCACTAGAAGTAGTAACTGTTGTAACAACTTCAGGGATTGCATTCATAGGAGCAGCAACAGAATTAGGCATAGCATAACCATCATCCAGCAAATTATGCCTCACCCCATTTGTACCAAAGCTCATCTGTGCAAACTGCTCCTGAATCCTTCCACTATCATTCTCATCAACATTAACCCTTATAGGAGGCAAATTAGCCATTGAAGATGCCGAAGAGGAGGATCCATAAGTTGAATCATTATCTATTGAATGCACCTCATGCTTAACCTCCTTGTTACTATCAACCACAGTTGTAGGAGTAGCCTCAACAACAACCTGCAGTGCAAACCCAAAATTTTTTAAGCTCTTTGGACAATGAATGCACAATAATTCTATGGCAAATAGTAACATGTGTTCTCAGTGCATTTGTCAAGAGTTAAATATAATGACAAATTATTGAAAAATACTTTTTTTTTTAATTCCTGAAACAGAGAATAATGTGCATCTAGTATTGTTTTTCTAATTCTAAAAACCTTACCCAATTATATATCTCATTAAAAATATTATTAAGAGAAAATAGATGGTGCCATGTACACCGTAAAGGTTTTTTATATCGTCAGTATAACATCCATCATTCATGTGTTTATTGTCTTTGACTTTCAAACAAAAGTAATGCAAATGAATGGTGAATAATGGATTGACGGTGTAAAAAACATTACATCGTCACATCCATTAATATCTATAAGACTAGAGCAAATCCTATATACATAATATGTATATAATTTTTAAAAAATATGATAAATCTCACTAAACTATATATACAATAAATTTTCCTATACGTACATAAATATGCCATTACTTTCCTCGAAAAATGATCGAAATACAAATATGTGTGACATATAAAATTCTTTAAAACAAACATTTATTATTCCATTTTCATATGTAAATAAATCAATAATAATGAGTGGCACACTATTATGACATATAAAATAAGAGTGATGCTATTTGATACGAAATAAGCCACGACATTTAAAAAATATGTTAAAAGCCAATCAGAGTACGACATGAACATACAAATCCTCTTAATTAAAAGGAAATTGCTAATTATTACGAAATGAATACGAATATGACGTGTTTCAGTTGCATTCCAAATTAAGAGTATTTGTAGTTAGCCGTAGATCCCATCTTCATAAAGGCGAAAGGTTTGTAGGTTGACTTCTTAAGAGGATTTCTCTTTTAAAAAAAATAAAATCTTTGTAGTTTTCCAAATCAAATCAATTTTTTTTATTGTATTAAAAATCACTTATAAGATTTAACATATGTTTGAATAATTTTTGTTAATGATTAAAATATTTAAATGATCAGATACCGATTTTTTTTTATTATTTTTTGTTGTTACTAGATACAGGCATACAGCACCTATTTATTTATTTTGATAATCTACTTCGAGTAGCCGATTATTTAACCAAACAATAATAACCTGAGCCTCCAAATCACTTTATACCAAAATCTATGAAAAAAATGAATCCCTTATTTACATTAAGTTAAAAAAAAAAAACCCACACTTATTTTAATTTTAAGCTTAATTAAAGAAAAGCACCATGAGTGGGTGGCTGATTAATTACCTGAGAGTGAGACTCCAAATGATTGCTGCTTTCATCAAGGTTGACAAGGCATTGATCCACAGCAGCAGAATCCGAAACCCCACGTTGCAAAATCCCAGAGTTATTAAGTGCATCAACAAACCAACTCTCAGACTTAACATCATCAAGAAGAGCACACATCGAAACCGCAGTATCCGGCTTAGTGAAAAAAAGAAACACCCTAATCCTCGAAGAAGAAGAAGAAGAGCACAAACGATCGTGCTCCTCCACCATGTTATGAAGGTCTTCATCGGTGGCAACAGTGATAAGGTTATCGAGGTCTTCGTTGGGAAGTTGGTATTTCAAAGTGAAGGGTCTACCATGGAGAAGAGAGTGTGATAAACGTGAGGAGAGGTCTTTGAGGGAGGAGTGGCGGTCGACGGCGACGATGCGGGTGTCGCCGCCGACGTAGGTGAGGGACTTGTCGTGAGGACGTGGCATGATGTGGCCGCCGTAGCTGCACATGAGGCGGAGCTTGGCGTTTGGGACATTGGGGAGAGGGTCATTATGATGATGATGATGATGATGATGATGGTCTGGTTGAAATGTTTGTTCATTGAGTATGGGGAATCTTGGAGAGGAGTCTAGTGGGTCAGGGTGGGTTTGGAGGGTGGTGGTGGTGGTGGTGGTGGTGAGGGAGGGTGGTAAAAGAGGATGTGATGGTGGTAGTGGTGGTGGATCCATGGTTTTGAGATTGAGGCGTGTGCCAGTCGGTGGAGAATGAATACAAACTCACTAGATTTAGTGGAAGGTAATATATTCTTCTTATATAGGTTGGTTGGAGGATTTTTTTTTTTTAATGTTTAACAACAATTATCATGAAAAGGATGTAGATCAATGGATGGATGCCTTTACATGTATACTCCTATTGGATACTTCTTTGTACTTTGATATAAGTCCATTATATTTAATTCCAGCAGATTAAGAAAAATAATTATTATTTTCAAATTTATAAAAAAATATGTTGTCATTTCAAAGTTATCTCTATTTAAAACTTCACAATTCTATTCATTTATTTCTCTAAATATAATTATTACTCTATCACCCATATGTAATTATGAGGCGTGTATTTATTTGGAATAAATTATTTAATGCTACCTAAATATTCTAAAAGAACTAATAAAAAGGAACAAGAAATCTACCAAAATGATATCCTATAATAAGGGATAGAGGGAGTATTTGATAGGAAAAGATTTATTTATTTATTTTTTTTACATCAAGGATATTTTCCAATCGAAGACTAATCTCTTCCGAGGTATAGGAATCACCGAAGTAGGTTTTGACATCATATGCTTAAAGAACTCAGTCATCTACCAACTGTACTAGGTTTTGTTTTGTTGATAAGATATATTGTTTATAATGATTATATTTGACTCAAGTAAAAATCACTTGCGACTAATAGAAAAAAGATAGGCTAAATTGCATTTGGTATTACCTTATTTTTTTTATTTCAATTTAGTCTCTTACCTTTATTTGATGTCAATTTGGTCCCTTACGTTTCAAATCCTTAACACTATTAGTTCTAATCGTTAGTATTCTTTGTTGATTTGAAATCGTCTTCCTTCTACTCGATACTAGTGAATAGCTAAGCTCCAACTCACGTTTTTGTCTCTTCAGTTTGTGCCCTAACAGATGAAACGTTTGTTGGTGATAGTTTGCAAAACTGTCATGTGAAAATGTGAATTGATGTATTGGTTCATTAATGAATAGAAGGATTTGGTCATGAGTAGACAGACATGTCTTTTCATGTATGAAAAGACACATTTCTTTGGTTTTGAATAGATATAACTATTGGAAAATCTATTATAAATAGAATCCCTTGGCATGAAAGTGAAAGATAGATTTTGATATAGAACGCTGCACATAAATCATCTCTAAATCATTCAGATTCTTTCTTGAAAGTGAGATTATTAGAATTGTTGGTTGATAATCTCTAGGTGTTTGGATAAATCATCGAGTCAATTTTCCATAACACTGCAGAAAATAGTGGGGGGCAAATAACGACATAAGGACAGTGTTGGAGAACACGTTTCAAGCATACATGATCATTATTGTTGTTGTTTCCTATTAATTTTTGCAAATACAATTATCCAAGTAAGTTTCTTCTCTACCTCATACCATTTTCCTACAACGTTTCCCTCCAACAGGCTGTGAATGAGTTTATGAAACACTCTCCCTCCCTCCCTTGAGAAGAAGGTGAAACATAGGCTCCAAAACGTTATCGTTTTGGACCACAAATTATGTGGACATAGAGAGGGACACGTATTCACAATCACATGTATAATTAATGGTTACGTTGGATTAAAATTGACAGCGTTAGTAGCAACTTACGATTGGAACTAACAGTGTTAATGATTTGAAACGTAAGGGACCAAATTGACACCAAATAAAGGTAAGGGACCAAATTAAAATAAAAAAATAAGGTAAGGGGCTAAATGAGCAATTTAGCCATATATATATATATATATATATATATATAAACGAAAAGAGAGAAACTTATATTTTGAGTTCTGAAAAGAGAAATAAAAAAAAAGAATGAAAGTGTTTTTCTTTTTCCAAAAAGGCAAGTGTCTCTCAAGTGTAATGATAAACAAGTGATACTTACCTTTTTTTTTTATTTAACGAATGTGGATCCATATAATTTATTGTATTATTAAGGTGAATGTCATATGTTTATATGAGTTAGGTTTCGAATGTGATAATAAAATTATTATTTTTTGTATGATCATTAGAGAAATATAAACTGAACATATATTTACATTTATATTGAAATCAATAAGATCCCATATAGTTAATATACAATTAGAACTCATTTGGTAGATATGATAAGAAAAACATGATAGGATAATATGTCATATCTTGATGCTATCCTAAGCTTGATGAGCTAGTAGGATATGATAGTGCTATATTGTTTGCGTGTCATATCATGTTTGTTGGAATATAAGCGGTGAAGTATGAACACTAAAGAACATTTAGAAGGGGGGTTGAATAGGTGTTAAAGAAACCTTGAAAGATTTTCGCACAAAACAAATTGAAACAATTAAAACGATTTTCACAAAACTTCAGGATCTAATCGATTAACAGGGGTCCTAATCGATTAATTCCTGACAGAACAAAGAAGGTTAATCGATTAGCGTCTGTCCTAATCGATTAATCATTGTTAAGAACAGAAAAATCACTTTTCAATTTCAATCGAAAATCAATCAAATATCGTAGAATATCAGAAATAGTACGGAATTGATTAACACAAAGTTTGTTAATGATTACCTAGATTATGAAAAAGATTTTTCCAAATCAATTTGATATAACAATACCTATTTCATTCAATTATTGAAAAATCAACTTTTTTAGGTTTTTCAATCAAGAACAATTCAAATATGCAGAACTTAAGAGTTAAGGGAAAGAGATACTGCACAGAGATTTTATACTGGTTCACTCCCCTCCACTGAGAGCTACATCCAATCCCCTCTTCCACAAGAGAGATTTTATTCACTAAGGAATTAGAGTTCTCAAATTATAAATAAAAGTCTCTCAAGATACCCCACTTGATAGCCTCCAAGAGATAACCCCACTCTTGTCTTGTAATCCTATTGAATCTCTAATCTAACCTTACTTTGCTTGATAACACACCAAGACTTCTTCTTCAATTTCTTTGTTTGCTTGATGATACACTAAGACTTCTCGTTGAATCCTTGAGTACAACCCTTTGTTGCAAATCATTCAACCATCGATAGAAAGCATATACTATGAAATCTCAATTAGAATCAATAAAATGTAGAATATGAGATTTGCATTGAGATCACAAGAAGAAGATGATTTAGATTCTTAATAGAGAGAATGTGTAAAAAGTAGAATAGCTCAATGTAGATGTATATGAAAATAAATGTCTCATTAAAAATGAATCTCATAATGAAAAGCTTTTAAACTAAAAATCATTTCAGTTATAACAGCCTCTAATCGATTAAGCCTAGCACTAATCGATTAGCCATTGTGTCTGAAATACACTTGGCCAACTTAACATGTGCTAATCGATTAGCCCCTGATGGTTAATCGATTAGTCACTGTTAAATGACTAAAAAATAGTTTTTCAAATGTGTTTTTATTACACCTTTCAATAACATAAGCTATACTTCTATCAAGCAAGTAATCTCAACCAAATAAAATATTTAAACTCTTCAATTATAATTGAGATTAAATCTAAGATTCCTAATCTACCACTCACACTCATGCATAAAATAAAAGGTAATCGTTTAAGTACAACACATGAGTAAATCAAAACAACAAGAGTAAATAGATTGTCTTCTTCTTGTCATTGTTGTGTAGATTTTGTGTAATGATAGATTGTCCAAAGCTTTTGTCTTCATCAAAATTCATAGGTCTTACAATGTTTGCCTAATAATGTATTTTTTTTTAAATCATATGAGGGGAGCTAGATTAGAGATGAGCATAATAGGATAATGCAATATTCCCCATAGTACCTTCACACATGAACACCACCATTGCCACCATCATAACATTTCTACCACCATTACTACCTCACAAATGTCATCGTTATCTCATATATACCAAATATACACTAAACAGAATAAAAGTCCTTACAAGATTTTATTAACCTCAACTTTGGGATGAGGATAAAAGATTAAACAAAGCAAATTTTCATTGAAAACTTAAATATTTAAGATTTTAAAATTAATGAATTTAGATTATTTTCAATAACTTTTTACTATTTTTTGACCTCTTATCATCGACCCTTAAATTTGAGATTAAGAAAATTCAAAATTAAATTCCTTAAGATTGTGTTACCGTGTATTATATGAAAAAAAAATTGAAAATATGCAAACTTGTTTTGATAATCATTACGCTGAGTTAGTTGACTAAACTTGTTTTGGTAGATGAACACATACTGTTCATGTTACAGCCACCCCATCCGCACCATATCCCCACCTGCGACCATTGTCTCTCTTTGTACCACCATCATCATTACTCGGACCACCACCACCCAACCACCACCATAATGATCACTCTAGCCACCATTATCCTCGCATGATCACCACCATCATCGCAACCATCACTACCACCTCAACCACCATCATCCCTCAATGACACCACCGCCACCAGCCCACCACCACCATGTCCACTCCAACTATCACATTTCATCACCACCATCACCACCACATCCTCACCCCTCTGCCCCACCATCTCTCCCTTTATCGACACCACAAAAATTACCACCGATCATCACTCAAACTACCACCGTCACCACCAAGAATCCAAGATCATCATTGCCTCTCTGGTCACCATCCCACAAAGAGCACCACCATCACCACAACCACCACTATAGACCGCAACCACTATAACAACGACCACCACCTTCAACTAATAATGACAACAATCACATGGAAGTTGTTATTAAATAATGGTGGTCGTATACAAGATGGTGGTGTCTATGGTGGTGCATAACATGGTAAGAGTGCTATAAAAATTATAAGTTTGAAAATAATTTTGAAAACTGAAAACCAAAAAAATTAGAAACCAACATTATAAAACTGGAAGCTAGTTTTGGTTTTTTAAAACTCAAAACTAAAAATCACCCGAACGGGGCCTAAGGTAATGATTCTATGGGTCTTGCCACTTACAAACCCCCTCACCTATCTCATCCTATCCAATATGGGACTTCATCTCACAGTTGAATACCAACAATGTTCATACAATAGTTTTTTAGAAAATGACATACCTCATATTCATATCCGTATTTGATACCAATACTGTATTCGTATTGGTGCAATATAGGTTTTAATACTATTAAATGTGAAATGTTCTTACATTAACAAGAGTAAAATTGTAAAATTGTAATTTTTTTTAAAAAAAATATATTAAGACATTTAACTAATTTTTATTGATTTTTGTAATTTGACAAAAATTGACTTATAATAAGGAGAAGGATTACAACGTAACTTACAAACGCTTTCCTTAACTTCCATGAATGAGAAGATTGTCTCCATATGCCCTTTACTCTCGTTTCTCTGCATATTCATTTTTTTAATCTTCATCCTCCCATGCAAACTTTGTTGCGAGAGAATTGAACTAAGCACATGCACGTGCTGAACTTTGGTACTTGTGCTTAGCTTGCAAAGTTACAGCTTGAATTGGCTGGTTGGCCATCCCTTCACGCACGAGGGTTTGCTTAAGAACACAGCCCAAGAGAGCAACTACAGGAGAGAGTAACATGGTCAACAGAATGCTGCCTAATATAGCTTTTGATGCTTTATTTTTTTATTTTATTTTTTCTAAATCCTATTGGTAGGAGTTAATTTTTGGTCTTTAATTAAGGAGTAGTACATGTACATGCATAATTATCTTATGAGATTAATCATTGGTGATTAGGCAATTTTTCTTTTCTAAGTGATTATATATAAATATAAAAAAAATCTTGCTAACAAATGCATTTTCCTAAAAAAAAAAATTAACTTTAAGTGTTGTCAACAGTGGTGGAAATAGGCTATATATAAGCTTTCTAGGGCATTAGGCATGAGTGTGCCTTATCTTTTAAATCTAATACAGTTTTTTTTTTCTTAATCATGTGTTCAATTTTTGAATTTTGTGGTCGTTTTGTTATAAGTTTTTTTTAATGTCTGACTTTCTGAAGTTATTTTTGAATTTACCATATACTCTTGTTATCAATTCTATCCAAATTTTGCTTCTATGTTACACTAGAATCCTAATCCAACGCAGTAGGCTAATAATGAAATGCCACATGGACGAAGATAATCTCCCTTTCTAATCTTTTTTTTTAAACTAAAAATATAAAAATATTAATTTTTTTAGCTTTTCAAATTAAAAAGGATCTTTGTCCACATGGCACAACCTGCTTAACCTCCTGCATCTGATTAGGATTCCGATTTGACATGTCATCGGCAAAATTTGGTTAGAATTAATAACACTGACATATATATGACAAACCTAAAAATAATTTCGAAAGATCAGACATTAAAAAAATAGTTTATAACAAAACAACTCTAAAATTCAAGAATAAAAACATAATTAAGTTGCTTTTTCTAATATGTTTTGCGAGAGTGGTGGTTGATGGATAAGTTACTCCACAAAACTAAATAGAAGTAGTATATGAGCATGATATTGCACACTTTGAAGAGTCCCATATTTGGGAGTTTGCAATTTGTTTCAGCATCCCAAAATTGGGTTGTTAAAATATTATTTGATGCAAATCTTGTTGACATATGTAAGCATTTCTACTTTTCCTTACTTCACCACAAAACTAAATAGAAGTAGTATATGCTAAGCTAAAACATACATACCATTCATTGAATCATTTAGCTATAAGTTGTAGTTTTAATTTATTCGTTACAACTACAACAATAGGGATCTTGAAATTACATGACTTTCACGTTATAGAGATGATAAGAGAATATAATTACTAACCTCTATCCATTGCTATACTTGAGAGAGTTCTCCAACGTTCTTTGACCAAAAGCCAGGAAACAAGGTTTCTATTCCTTTGCCGTCTCTACTATTCTTTCTGTGTCGTTATGTGATGGTAAAAGTGAGAATACGTTATTAGCCAGGAACAGGACCTGTTTCTCATAAATAGGTAAAACCCTTATCTCTTATCCATTGGCTTCCATCAAGCTAATGGGTCTTTAGAAACAATCCCTTCTTATCTAAATATGATTTAGCCCATTAATATTTAATCATTTGTTTACTAAACACACATCAATACATGTCACATGCACATCACATGAGACATACTAAGATATAAAAAATCTTACATTCTCCCACTTGACTCATGTGACATAATTCAACATTATGGTTTAATAAACAAAATAATTAAACAAACAATTAATGCGCATTTATATAGCTAAATCATTCTATAATTAGATACTCGATTAATCATAGTTAAAGATAGGAACTAATTCGGGTCATAGCGATTGTATGTCATTTGTTCGACATAATTCCTTCCATGTACCACAAAATAGTCTTTTCCTTAACACGATCTATAATTGGGAAATACATAATTGGTCCATAATGTCTTTATTCAAGACAATACTCGTTTACATTACTCTAATACAATAATGCATGCCGTTCTAGAGAACAGGTAATCAGAAACATATCAAACATATCATAAATGAGCTCAGCGTGTCAATTACATCATACATAAGGATGTCAACATCAAATTCAATTTTACTTAACAACAATAATGCCTATACTTTCAACATGTTCAATAAATGTTTAGGCAATAACCCTTCTTTCAAGGGATTAACAATCATAAGATTGGTGCTAATATGCTCTATTGACAATCTTTGTTTCTGATCTCATTCTTTAGAGACAAAGTACTTCATTCACATACTTTTAGCACCTTTATAGTACTTGTCATTGCTGCAAAACACCACAATACGTTTTCAGCGGCTAAGCAATATTGTCGACAGTTCTAAGCCCCGAAATAAAATTTTGCAGTCAATTAGTTTGAATTGTAACCTCAAAACTTGTTACAAATTCAACATTCTGATCACCTCAATGTGATCATTCATTACAGAAGTAAACATGTATTTATTCGTTCCATGCTAATACCTCAAGACTTTATAAGTATAGTTAATACTTCCTTAACGTAAATTTTATTCATTCTAAATCATTCTAGTACTTTAATGATATATGCTTTATGAGATAAGCCTAACAATTCATGTGACATATTCTAGAATATTCATTTTCTAATCACATGGCTCGATTCACCTATATCTTTCATTCAAAGTTACTAGAAAAAACTTCTTAGTCTAGTGTAAAAGACCAAGATAATAAGTTGCAAGCAAGATATAACAACATACAGAATCAACATAATAAACTCACTCCCACTGACCTTCAGATACTTACACAAGTTAAATCTAAAAAGAACAATAGTATCATTGACTATCTTTCAAATACTATTGGTGGGATGTTTGTTTAAATTTGTATATTAATTTCCTCAAATTTGCACATTATGTGTTCATTCTTTTCAATTGAGAACCACATTAGTGGGTCATCCATATAAACATTCTCCTCTAAAATTCATAAAGGTTGTTTTCACATTCTTCTACTGGAGTTCCAAATCATTACGGACTACATATGCCATGATGATAATATTGAATAAATTCTTTCAGGTAATTGGTCAAAATACCTCATTAATGGTCAATGCCAACTTTGCGAGGGAAATCATTGATAACAAATTTGGCCTTTTAACGTTCAAGGTTGTCACGAGAGTTATATTTGGTCCAAAAGACTCACTTACCCCCCAACTCTCGTGTAACCTTTAGGCAATTATACAAGGTCTCACATATAAAAATATTTATCAATATTATCACAACTTACGGCTTGTAAAACAACACATCGTTATCATTAATGACTAAGTCAAATTCATATTCTTGTAGATAAACCACTTAAAACATTCGAAATAGCAATTTCTTTTCCTTTTTTTTTTAATACTATTTCTCGTGGTTCTTCTAAAGTAGAATCGTTGTGAATAGTGAATTCATTTCATACTTTATTGTTATACAATTCAACAATAAAAGAAACTATTGTTGAGGTAGAAGAACAAATTACAAATTACGGGAACTTGCACCCTAACTCCGTTAATTTCCACGTTATGTGGAACTATACTCCCACTAATTTCACAATTTTCAGTAAACCTGTCATTCACAATTTCAATGGTTCTTATACTATGGTTAGAACAATAAGGTCTATACCTTTTGATTTATATGGATAATCAGTGAAATATTCACTAATGTTTTATATCCATTTTCTTTTCTGGCGGATTGCAATCCTTGTTTCTGCCGACAACCTTAAACATGCAGGTGCCTTAAATTGGGTATCCTATAAACACAGTTCAAAATTGTCTTTGACACTGTCTTACTAGGAACCCTGTTCAATAGACAAATGGCAGTTTCAAGACATACATTCACAAAAGCGGGTAAAGACTAAATATCATACTCCTAACCATATTCATTACTGTTATGTTATGCCCTATATACACCATTTCGCTGCAGTGTAACTGGCATACACACAAATTATTCAATTCTTGAGGAGTTTAACGATCAATCACAGATGTTGCCCATTTTAATTAATTCTTTCATGTTAGTCATCATCTCTATCGTAATTGATAACATTCATCTATATGTACTTAACTTTCTACTATATTCAAGTAAATTTTCAAGACATAACTATAACATGAATAATTATCAATAAAGATGATCACATACCTTTTCCTTTCTAAAAAGAAAGTTAACATTAGAGGTCCACAAGTTTTGAAGAACACATTTTCAAGAAGCTGGATCCTTCTTGTGGCTCCTTTCTTTGTGTCTTTGGTTTTTCTTTTCTTTAATACAATCTGCACAAATAATTAGGCCAATAAAATCCAAATTTGGAAAGATTTTGTTCCTTATAAAGCTTTCCATTCTTTCCTTGGATTTATGACCCAAACACTTATGCCACAAATTAGCAAAAAATCATTTAAAATTAAATTTATATAACTATCACTAATATACAAATACCAATGTGATAATTATACTTAAATAAATTGAAACATCCATAACCAAACATAAAAGAGTATCTAGTAACATTAATCCTAGATAATAAACCAAACTCCTAGAAAAACTAGGTAACTAAAAGGTTTCCAATGAGTCTAGGTGATGCCCAATATCAAGGATTAAACATTAAATCCTGATAAGTTCTACTAGAACCTTCACTTTATTCCCACAAACACGCACTTTACATGTGGGTTTATGGTATGGATTAAACAAAATTCATTATGCTAGAAACATGTTTCGATTAATCCAAGATCAATCCACTAAATTTTATGTGGATCTTTGATTAAGTTTGACTCAAACATACATAAGCTTTAAACTTATCTTTTATAGAATCAAGATTTTCATTTTATGCACTTCTTCTGAATTCAACATTTTTTTTTTTTTTTTTTTTTTTTTGCAAAAAATGACATTTATGATAATGAGATTCTTTCATATGAGTTTTCACATATGCCTCATTAATTCTAAGTGATCCTTTGCCCTTATCATGTTTCTTCACATATTTATTTCTAGCTCCTTAATGTCCTTAAAGGTTGGACCAAGAAACTTCTTATAATCTTAAGTCTAGTTTCCTCTTGAACTAACAAATTGTGCAATTCATGCACAACCCATTATATTTCATGGCATTATAGTTCATTCAAAAACAAGTCACACTCAATCAGTAATGAGGAGGATAAACTATACTAAGAAGTTCTCATCCACAACTATTCATAAGGACTTAAACTTAAATCTTGCTGCAATAATTCTCGTTTTAATTATACATTCATAAATAGTACACAAATCACCAAGCTTTATGGGGTTAGGGTACTCATTAATGTCCCAGAAAGAGACTCACAAAATTTGGCACTCTCACAAAATTCTTTTTATTTTTTTTTAATTACTTTCAATTTTGGAGAGAATTATCTTAATGTTATCTGCAACACTTATCCTCATTAACATAACATAAGTGTTTGCAAATCTTTCTAAAAAATTACTCAGATTTTATAATAAACTTTATCTTTATTGTTGCTAACACCATTAATAGCAACAAACTTTTCTTTAACTGATAAGAAAGACTTGCAAACTCTAGTCAGAAAGTTGAACAAATAACAGTGACACATACAAGTCATGAGAATGCAGAAAATTAAAAACATGTATTACATAAATGTTTTGAGACATAAGGTACATATTACTTAAACAATTAATGTGCACTAACGCTCTCATTTGGGTTGCACATTAGCACACGACATTCAAACATAATGATGCTAATAAAATTAATAATCAATAATTGGCAATGATATATGTACCAATTAGTATTATTTATTCTCTTTGGATATATAAATAAACCAATAACACAAACATATTGCCTACAGTCATGTCCATTAATTATAAGAACAACTAATCAAACCTTTGGGCGATCCATAAATGTCTTATAACAATGAACTACAATATACTCATAGAACATCAAACCATTATGTCATTCATATAGCATCAAATCTATGAGTAATTGAAAAAACATCATATGATTTGAAATTAATTTACTTACTGATTAGACCACTTTGGTGATTAACAAAATCAACATATAATTAACTTCAAATCAAATTCATTATTATAATAAAATTAGCCAATCGGAATTAATATCTTTATGATTTGACAACTTTAATGATGATCAAATCATCATACATTAATATCAAATCAAATCAATAATGGGTAATGCAACGTGCAAGAATTAAATATTTATTATCTTTGGAAATAAATAAAACAGTGATGCACATGCATTACCTTCAATCATGTTTATTAATCATAAGAACAACTAATCTACCTTTGGGTGATCCATAAATGCCTTATAACAATAAACTCAATGACTCATAGAACAACAAATCATCATGTTGTACGTTTATAGCATCATCTATGAATAATTGAAATTAACTATTATATGATTTAGAATTAATTTAACTTTTCAGGTTTGATCACTTTTGATTAACTAATCTATCATACATTAATTCAAATCAATCTGTGATATAATTTAATAATAAACTATTAAATTATCAATACATGATATCTAGAAAAATAAACTATTGCATTAGTATATACTATTCGGCGTGAACCCATTATCACGTTTTAGTATGTCTTGAACAGTGCGTTAGTATATATTGCAGAAATAGAATTATCATCTATTAATATAATACAATATAATGCCGTGACTTGAGTTCCAAATGTGACCAAAGTTTCAAATGGAAACAGTGCCGTACAGAGTACCAAATCAACTTCAATACGAAACCAAATGGATACTATTGGTTTTCAATTCATGATTTCATATTACTGTTGATACACATATTAATTGGACAAATGAATATTTCTAACAGGTATGAAAATAACACTTTCGCGGAAACCATAATATCCCTAAATACAATAATTAGGGTTCATACTAAATTAAATCCCTAAATACAATAATTAGGGTTCATACCACATCACAAAATTTTAATTGGAAAATCATGAATTTCTCAACCTAATGCTCTGATACCACATATAAGTTGTAGTTTTAATTTATTCGTTACAACTACAACAATAGGGATCTTGAAATTACATGACTTTCACGTTATAGAGATGATAAGAGAATATAATTACTAACCTCTATCCATTGCTATACTTGAGAGAGTTCTCCAACGTTCTTTGACCAAAAGCCAGGAAACAAGGTTTCTATTCCTTTGCCGTCTCTACTATTCTTTCTGTGTCGTTATGTGATGGTAAAAGAGAGAATACGTTATTAGCCAGGAACAGGACCTGTTTCTCATAAATAGGTAAAACCCTTATCTCTTATCCATT
Source organism: Crotalaria pallida (assembly GCA_037953625.1). Classification (NCBI taxonomy): domain Eukaryota; kingdom Viridiplantae; phylum Streptophyta; class Magnoliopsida; order Fabales; family Fabaceae; genus Crotalaria; species Crotalaria pallida. The sequence goes on from CM075655.1 coordinate 100,076,494, forward strand.
GGCTTCCATCAAGCTAATGGGTCTTTAGAAACAATCCCTTCTTATCTAAATATGATTTAGCCCATTAATATTTAATCATTTGTTTACTAAACACACATCAATACATGTCACATGCACATCACATGAGACATACTAAGATATAAAAAATCTTACATTAGCCTCGATTAGTTCTCGGTATGCATCATTGTTCGGGATTTTCTTATATTTTTGTATATCTTGCATCAGGAGAAGGTAGCGGCGGCTCCCTTCCATTCCCCTCTTCTCTTTTGTGTGTTTGTTTCAAGTAACTTTCGATATTTTTTAAATATGAAGTGATTATAAATTTTATCCAAATTTATTTCAAGTTTAAATAAACATTCTCAGAAAAGTTATATTCTCATAAAAGTAATTAGCATATGTTTTAACCATTTTTTATATTCACTTTAAAAGTTAGAAAAATATTATTCTCATGTCATTTTATTGTAAAATTACAAAAACAACTGTTTCACATATTAAATAAGTGTCTTTCCATTTTTCATTACACAACCAAACACTCATTATCGTTATTTTAAAACAGAAACATAAAATTCTTAAATGTTGTCATCATCATGTCATTTTAATAATTATTTTATTTTGTCAATATGTATTAGGCTTTTAATTGCAACAATAATAATTCAACTTTTTTTGCTTTAGGAAAACATAAAATAAAACATTGTAGCATAAATAAATTAAATAGTAAATTGCAACCTATTAATTGAAATAAAAATGATAAAAAAATATCTTTTTTATATAGGCAATAAAAAGTTTAATATTTGAATAAAAATTCACAAAGCATGAGCATTTTGATAATTATGTTGTATACTCCCAAAAATATTATAAATTCTAATCAAACATGTTTTCCTACATTCCCATCAATAAGCAATAGTATTACTGGGAATATGATTCTCGAGAACATAATTCTTAACCCCGAAACAAACATCCCCTATCTCTTTTTCTTTCTCCCTCCTCTCTCTCTCTCTTACGTACGGTATTTTTTTCTTTAATATTTGTTTAATTTATTTTTATTTATAATTAAATTTAATAAAAAAATATACTATGCCAATGAATGCATGACATGTGTCTATATGTTAAGAATTGTTAGTGGAATATAGATGGAAAGAATGAATTGATCAAAAACTGAAATTAGGGAACTAAAATAAACAAAAAAAAATAGAAGATGAACTATATTAGCAAAATTAATTAAATTTGGAGATCAAAATTGTAATTAAGCCTTTTTTTTATAAGCAAAATTTTTGACAAAAACAAAAATCAATTTTTTTTTATCAAAACTGCTACACCCACTTATCTTTTTTTTCCTTTTCCCTTCTATTTGCTAAGAATACTTAAGACACATCATAATTGGACCTTTTCATAATGACAATCGGTTGGCCAAAGCCTTGTTGAACCTGTGGAGTCCCCATTCAAAGCCAGTTGTCAGTGGAAAGGAGTCAAAGGACATCAAACCTTCGATAAGAAAACTTCCTAAACACTAGGCTAAGAGACCCGTGCGATGCACGGATTAATTGTTAATTAATTACCATCGAATAATATAAATACATATTACAATGTAATTTTTAAATAGTTTCTTTATCATATTATTCCATAACTTATATAATGTTAAGCAACATATATAATAATTCAAATATGATGAAAGTAATACATTAATAGAAGTGAATAATTCCTAAGACAATGTATAACTGTCTATATATGAAAGAAAAGGGTTGTATGATTATCTACACAGCACATTAAAGTTATGCATGTTTCCATCAATATATCTAAATATACAGCACTATATAACTTATCATTGCTTTTTTCCTGTGAAGTCAGCATTATCTTGAAAAGCTATCAATCTTGACCTTTTTAAATAAAAAAAATCATGAAAAACTCAAAACAGAGATCATAGTTATAGATAATATAAAGAAGCAGAGAAGATCAGTATATAAACCATATTCATCACTTATAATTTTCAGTATAATTATGGCACAATATTTTCAGCAAAGAAAAAAATGAATAAGAAAAAGGAAATAAAACATTCAAAGTAATAGGTCCATGCGATACATATGGCATACAATCTTCAAAATCCTAACATGAGTATGCGTCTTTGTTAATGTTTTGTAGACATTTTCATCAATTATTTTAACTTCATTTTATGATAAAAAAATTCATTTTAATTATTTTCTTAATTACTTTTACCATACTTATGGGTTCTTCAAAATAGTTTAATGATAGTATTAATATAAATAATTTTGATGATAGTAAATATTATTATTATTAATCAAATTAAACTCTATAATATATTTTTGAGTCCAAACCCTCCAATCAAAAAGCTTCTCACACAACAGAACTCTCACGAAAAAAGTTGAGAGCAGAACACAATGAACTATACAAAAAAAAAAATAACTTTATATTGAAAAAAATACAAATTTATACTTCAAAAATTATGAATTATAAGAACTGGAGTACAAATCTTATCAAGTTTTAGGTCTTAATCTAAAACTCATTTTATTATAAATAAATTTTATGAAATGCTAATTACATAATAAGTTTCTATACTCATTCTCTTTGGGTAAATACACTATACAAACCCTCATAGAAATTATATACACATCCCTTTTTTACACTAAACTTTATCATCCTTGATCTTTAGACTTTTTGTTTAGAATAAACAATGGTATATGATCAATGGTTGTGTAAAAAAGGGGTGGAAAAAAATGGTGCGAGAAATTATATGGATGAAATCCACAAATACACTCACTTGTGATGTAAGGCCAACAAAGAGCATGTGAAGAAAGACAGTAATTTGAAAAGGAGACCTTTTTAACATACTATACACTAAAATCTGTTGAAAATCTTAAGAAACCAAAGTAACTGCTTTTTATCCCTAACTAAAGAAAATGGTACAATCAAAACTCATCAGATCTTAAATAGAGGACATAGTCTTATATGCTTGGTCTATTTCTATTAGAATGTAAACTCAGAGTAAAGAAACTTTTCTGTATATTGCAAGTGAAAAATGAATGTGATTAGTTACAGAATAAAGCTCATCAGCAAGCTTATATACAAGTGTCAACCTCCTTCTAGAAACAACTAAAACTAACTAACCAACTCTACAGCTAGTTGACAGCTAAGCAAGTAACTAACTATTACTAACTGAAAACTAACTAAAGTTCAGCTTGCATCAAGTGACTGATAATGCTGAGACTTGTTGTACACGTTTTCTTCTTCTTCAGTTCTAACTAAGTTCAACACCCTCCACAAGCTGGAATGCCTATATCAAGCAATCCAAGCTTGGAATGAATCTGCAAATAAAGACTAGGAGGCAACAATTTAGTCAGAATATCAGCTAATTGAGACTTCGTATGAATAGGAAGAAGATGCACCAATCCAGAAGAAATTCATTCTCGAATACTATGGCAATCAAGCTCAATATGCTTAGTTCGTTCATGAAAAACCGGATTGCTAGCTATATGTACAGCAGACTTATTATCATAGTAGATAATAACAGGTGTGGGATGACTGACTTTGAAGGCTTCAAGCATGTATATTAACCATTGGGCCTCACAACCTCCATCAGCCAGTGCTCGATACTCAGCCTCAGAAGATGATCTTGCCACTGTCTTTTGTTGCTTACTGCGCCATGATATCAATGAGGAGCCAAGAAAGAAACAAAAGCCAGTGATAGATTTCCTAGTATCAACACAACTCCCCCAATCTGAATCTGTGAATCCTTGCAGTTTAAGATTGGAATCAGAAGGAAAGTAAATACCCTGAGAAGGTGACCTTTTGATATAGTTGATTACACGCAAAACAGCTTGATAGTGAATGTCAGTAGGATGAGCAATAAAGCGACTAAGAACACTGACAGCATAAGCAATGTTAGGTCTTGTATGAGTAAGATATAGTAATCTGCCAAGTAATCGCCTGTAAGGAAAAGGATCAGCCAACAATTCACCAGAACTCTGAGATAATTTTGCTGAAGAATCCATAGGAGTAGGTGAAGGTTTAGCAGCCGGTAATCCTGTGTCATGAAGCAAATCCAGGGCATATTTGCGTTGATACATAACAATTCCTTTTTGAGATCGAGCAATTTCAAAACCCAAGAAAAATTTTAGTGCACCAAGATCTTTTATACTGAACCGTACATCAAGAGCATGCTTGATATGTTTGATTTCATTTAGATCATCTCCTGCAAGAACCAAATCATCTACATAAACAAGAATAGTAGTGAAACCTGAATTAGATGATTTTGTGAACAAGGAATAGTCTGCCTTGCACTGAACATATCCCAATTCGAACAATGCTTGAGTAAGCTTAGCATTCCACTGCCTACTAGCTTGTTTTAAACCATACAGTGATTTTTGCAATTTACATACTGCATTAGGAATAGAACTAGTCAAACCAAGTGGCAATTTCATATAGATTTCAGTGTCAATATCACCATGTAGAAAGGCAGTATTGACATCAAGTTGATGCAAATGCCAATTTCGCTGTGCAGCAACAGCTAGAAGAAGTCTGAGTGTGGTCATTTTTACCATTGGACTGAATGTCTCATGATAATCTATTCCTTCAGTCTGTGTAAACCCCTTAGCAACCAGCCTTGCTGTGTGCCTCTCAATGGATCCCTCAGCTCGATGCTTAATTTTGAAAATCCACTTGTAATCAATGGCCTCTTTGTCAGGAGGTAGACTAGTGATTGTCCAAGTTTTGTTTTTCTCCAGTGCCAACAGTTCAGCATTAATGGCATCTTTCCAACAATCATGTAACACAGCTTCTTCATATGAGGTAGGTTCATTTGTGGTTGATATGGCTAATGTGAAATGTCTATGGTTAGATGAAAAATGATTAATGGAATGGTAAAATGATAAAGGATACCTGACTGAAGAAGTTGGTGCTGCTGAGGATGCCAGTAGACATTTATAATCTTGCAAGTAACTTGGTGCCCTTTGTAAGATCCATTGAGAATGTTTTGATAAATGACAAAAGGTTTTGAACAAGCTACAAATGTGTTGATCAAGTTCAAGCTCATCAAGCAACAACAAACATCAAGTAATGAAGAGAGAGCAAGCTCATGAAGACTTAGTTTGGTAGTTTATGTTTTATTGTAATATCTTTCGCCTCTCAAGTCTTTTAGTTTATGAGTTTGGGTAGAGTTAATAGAGGGTAGTGAATCTCTATCAAGGTCATGATTATATCATAATTTGAGTTTTCACTTAACCTAAAATCAATAGGTGGCTTAAAGGTTTGAAAGAAAAGGTTTAGTTTTTGAGAAAACAAGTTTTAATTGATTTTTCACTAAACTAATCGATTAAGGCTTAAACTAATCGATTAAGGCTTATGTTAATCGATTAGAATTTTCAAAGCTTGCGCACTTAATCGATTAAGCAAGGTGTTAATCGATTAAGACATGTATTAATCGATTAACACGTACAGATCTGGTTTTTTTTTTAAATACATTTTTCACTTCTCAAAAGCACTTTGAAGTGTTCCTAACTTTTGGGTATTCTATATAAACCTTTTCCCAATTATTGTGATCATCTAGAATCATTTTTGATATTCATTTTACAAAGAATCAAGCCACTCTATTCTCTCTCACTTTCATAGATCAAAGCTTTCACTTTTACATTCTTTGATCAAGAATCTTTGAATCTCTTATGTTGATATTTTCATAGCTTTTGAAAGAGATTCATAGGATTGTTATTTTGTTTTTCATTTGAGTTGTAATCATTGCAAAGAAGGCAAGCTATCTACAACAAAGGAAGTCTTGGTTGTGAATCAAGCAAACAAGCATTTGGAAGTCTTGATTGTTATCAAGCAATTGGAAGTCTTGTTGTGTTAAAAGCAAATTGGAAGTCTTGGTGTGAGGCATCATCAAGCAAGTGGAAGACTTTGAAGCATCTCAAAGCAATTGGAAGACTTATTGTGGGGATATCGACAAGCAAGGTTAGAGGTTAGATTAGATTCAATAGGATTGCAAGGCAAGGGTGTGGTATCTCTTGTAGGCTATCAAGAAGGGAGTCTTGAGAGGCATTTACTTGTAATTTGAGAACTCTAATTCCTCATAGTGAAGAATCTCTCTTGGTTGAAGAGGGGACTGGATGTAGCTTTCAAGTGGATGAAAGTGAACCAGGATAAATCACTGTGTCGTATCTCTAAACTCTTAACTCTTTACATTTAAGTCATTCATTGTGTTCTTGGTTGAAAACCTAGAAAAGATTGATTTTCATAATTGATTGAATTGAATATTAATTGTGTAAATTGATTTGGGGAAAATCATTTTCATAACCTAGGTAATCAATAAGAATATTGGTGTTAATCAATTCCGCTTTATCTCTGATCATATGTGTTAATTGATTGATTTTCGTATTTGATTGAAAAGTGATTTTTCAGTTTTAACAGTGATTAATCGAGTAACTGTTTTCATTAATCGATTATTTTTTAAGTTGCTTTTGGCATTAATCGATTAGTACTGAAGTTAATCGATTAATCAGTACATTTTTGTAAAAATCATTTGTTTTAATCGTTTCTATTCGTTTCGTTCGAAAATCTTTCAAGGTTTCTCTAACACCTATTCAACCCCCCTTCTAGGTGTTCTCTTAGTGTCTCCTAGTTATTTCACCCACCGATTGTAGTTCTAACAATTGGTATCAAAGCTCGGTCGAAAGACACGAGCATAGAGCTTTTTCGTTAAGATCCTTGAGGAAACTACAATGGGTTCTACGAATCTCTTTGGTGGTGAAGGTGCTTCAATAAATCGCCCTCCTATGTTTGGTGGAGAGGGTTATGCTTATTGGAAAATTAGGATGAGAATCTTTATTGAAGCCATAGATGTGAACATTTGGGAAGCCATTGAAAATGGTCCTCATATTCCCTCAAAAGAAGTAGAAGGTGTACTTACACTAACTCCCAAAGATAAGTGGACCGATGATGATAAAAGGAAAATTCAATATGATTTAAAAGCTAAGAATATCATCACCTCCGCTCTATCTTGTGATGAGTTCTTTAGAGTCTCCCAATGTCGTAATGCCAAAGAAATGTGGGACACCTTGCAAGTCACACATGAAGGCACTAGTGAAGTTAGGCGTGCTAGATTAAATTCTTTGATGCATGAATATGAATTGTTTTGTATGTTGCCTAATGAATCTATATGTTTTATGCAAAAGCGTTTTACTCATATTGTTAATCATCTCATTGCTCTTGGTAAAACTTTCTTGAATTGTGAACTTGTTAACAAAGTTTTAAGATGTCTAAGTAGGGAATGGCAACCTAAGATTACCGCAATTGTTGAATCAAAGGACTTGGACACCATGGACTTAGCAACACTTTTCGGAAAGCTTCAAGAACATGAAATGGAGCTTGGACGCTTACATATGCATGAAGAATCGGACAAGAACAAAGAAAGAAAAGGAATCGCTCTTAAAGCTCAAAGATCATATCAAAAGGAAGAGAGTTCCGATAATGATGATAATGAAGATTCCGATTCGGACATTGATGAAGAGGAGATGAAGCTTCTACTAAGAAAGTTCAATAAGATTCTAAGGAGAAAAGGAAGGTTGAACAAGAACAAAAGTAAAGAGAAGGATCCCCCACACTACAAGACCAAGACATCAAAAGAAGGTATAGTTTGTCATGAATGTGGAAAGCCCGGTCATGTCAAGTACTCATGCTCTAAGTACCTCAAGAAGAAGGAGAAAGAAAAGAAAAACTCAAAATCTAAAAAAGCATACATAGTTTGGAATAGTGATGATGAAGAAGACAAGAAAAGCACATCGAATAGTTCTTCGGATGATGAAGATGCCGTTTGTCTCAACTTGATAGCTCTAGTAGATGAAGAGGAAAGTTCAAATAATGAATCAAGTGAACAAAGCGACGAAAGCGATGTAAGTGAAACTAAATCCGAAATTTCTTCCAAATATGAAATTCTATATAATGCTTATGAAGAAATGCATGAACATCTCAAGAAACTAGCTTCGAAAAATATTGAAAGGAAGAAGCTCATTTTGAAACATCAACAAGAGATTTTAGAACTTCAAAAACAAGTTGATGAGCTTAATCTTGAAAATGAAACTCTTGATCTTATATATGCTAGTTCTTCTTGTGATTGTGCTAGTAGATTGAGTAATGTGGTTGATTGTGAGGATTGCAAGTTGCTTAAAGATGAAAATGCTATTTTGAAAAATAAGCTTGCAAGTTTCACAAATGATGATATTAGATTGCGCACATTGTTAAATTTTCAAAGAGAAAATTCAAACAAGTTTGGTTTGGGTTATACTAATGCTAAGAGTAAATCTCATAGAAATGTTGTTGATTTTTCTAAAGTTGATTATTCAAATGCACCAACATGTTTCTATTGTGGTACTTATGGACATACTTCAAATGTATGTTATATTAAAGTGCATGGTATACCTAAAGGAAAGTTTGTTTAGGTGAAAAAGGGTGAGAGTCCCTACACTAACAAAAATGGATCCAAAACCATTTGGATACCAAAAAGCAAAGCATGATTGTTTTTGTAGGTATGATTGAAGAGCAAAAGGACTTTCATGTGTTATTCATTCATTTGCATCTTCAATTGGTATCAAGAGAAAATCCTACAAATTGGTAACATTTGATATTGTCAGATATTGATCATAGTTCTCTCAATTGATATTATTTCTTTAATTGATGTTGATCACTCAATGATACTAATTTTGATCATTATTTGATTATCATGCTATTGTTGCTTTTATGATATTTCTTTACCATTGATATCTTACTTTGTTAAGTGATGTGATGACTTTCTATTTTCAATTAGTTTGTTACAATTGGTATTATATTTCATTGTCATATTTTCTTACCAATTGGTATCACATTTCAAAGTATAGTTCTTACATTTGTTTATACATTTGGTATCAATGTTGTGAAGAAATAAATGAATATGATTTCTCTACTTTGGCTTAGCATTTTATATTTCAATTGGTATATGTTACTTTTTGATAATGCCAAAAGGGGGAGAAATGGTTGTTTTGAAATGGTTGTTTTGTGGAGAAAGGTTTGTGTTTTGTTGTTTTTATATAGGTTGAGAAAAGTTGTTGAAGATAGGGGGAGAATCAAGCATCTATCAATTGGAATTCAAATGTCAAAGCATTAATTGAGGGGGAGCAAGAGTCTCACCAAGTGATCAAATAGTTCAAGCATCAACAACTTCAAACAACTTCAAAACGTGTTTGTCATTTTCAAAAAGGGGGAGATTGTAAAATCCATTGAGAATGTTTTGATAAAAGACAAAAGGTTTTGAACAAGCTACAAATGTGTTGATCAAGTTCAAGCTCATCAAGCAACAACAAACATCAAGTAATGAAGAGAGAGCAAGCTCATGAAGACTTAGTTTGGTAGTTTATGTTTTATTGTAATATCTTTTGCCTCTCAAGTCTTTTAGTTTATGAGTTTGGGTAGAGTTAATAGAGGGTAGTGAATCTCTATCAAGGTCATGATTATATCATAATTTGAGTTTTCACTTAACCTAAAATCAATAGGTGGCTTAAAGGTTTGAAAGAAAAGGTTTAGTTTTTGAGAAAACAAGTTTTAATTGATTTTTCACTAAACTAATCGATTAAGGCTTAAACTAATCGATTAAGGCTTATGTTAATCGATTAGAATTTTCAAAGCTTGCGCACTTAATCGATTAAGCAAGGTGTTAATCGATTAAGACATGTATTAATCGATTAACACGTACAGATCTGGTTTTTTTTAAAATACATTTTTCACTTCTCAAAAGCACTTTGAAGTGTTCCTAACTTTTGGGTATTCTATATAAATTTTTTCCCAATTATTGTGATCATCTAGAATCATTTTTGATATTCATTTTACAAAGAATCAAGCCACTCTATTCTCTCTCACTTTCATAGATCAAAGCTTTCACTTTTACATTCTTTGATCAAGAATCTTTGAATCTCTTATGTTGATATTTTCATGGCTTTTGAAAGAGATTCATAGGATTGTTATTTTGTTTTTCATTTGAGTTGTAATCATTGCAAAGAAGGCAAGCTATCTACAACAAATGAAGTCTTGGTTGTGAATCAAGCAAACAAGCATTTGGAAGTCTTGATTGTTATCAAGCAATTGGAAGTCTTGTTGTGTTAACAAGCAAATTGGAAGTCTTGGTGTGAGGCATCATCAAGCAAGTGGAAGACTTTGAAGAATCTCAAAGCAATTGGAAAACTTGTTGTGGGGATATCGACAAGCAAGGTTAGAGGTTAGATTAGATTCAATAGGATTGCAAGGCAAGGGTGTGGTATCTCTTGTAGGCTATCAAGAAGGGAGTCTTGAGAGGCATTTACTTGTAATTTGAGAACTCTAATTCCTCATAGTGAAGAATCTCTCTTGGTTGAAGAGGGGACTGGATGTAGCTTTCAAGTGGATGAAAGTGAACCAGGATAAATCACTGTGTCGTATCTCTAAACTCTTAACTCTTTACATTTAAGTCATTCATTGTGTTCTTGGTTGAAAACCTAGAAAAGATTGATTTTCATAATTGATTGAATTGAATATTAATTGTGTAAATTGATTTGGGGAAAATCATTTTCATAACCTAGGTAATCAATAAGAATATTGGTGTTAATCAATTCCGCTTTATCTCTGATCATATGTGTTAATTGATTGATTTTCGTATTTGATTGAAAAGTGATTTTTCAGTTTTAACAGTGATTAATCGAGTAACTGTTTTCATTAATCGATTATTTTTTAAGTTGCTTTCGGCATTAATCGATTAGTACTGAAGTTAATCGATTAATCAGTACATTTTTGTAAAAATCATTTGTTTTAATCGTTTCGATTCGTTTCTTTCGAAAATCTTTCAAGGTTTCTCTAACACCTATTCAACCCCCCCTTCTAGGTGTTCTCCTAGTGTCTCCTAGTTATTTCACCCACCGATTGTAGTTCTAACACCCTTTTTGTTCTGTTGGATTGTCTAATAGGTGCTGGTAAAGGATCTGGTTCTGGTACAGGCAAAACTGGTTCAGGTTTAGAAGGAATGGGCTCACTATTAGGATGAGTTTGAATATGATTGTCAAGGGCAGAACTATCAATTGCAGTACCATGAAGATCAGTACCAGCAATTTCAGGATCAGATTGTGCAGGATAAGACATGACTTGATTAGGCAGATATGTAGTATCATCATTCTCAGGTGCAGGAAAATTTTTGTTTATGGTTTCAATAATGTCAGAAACAGAAGTGACATTATCAGAAGGCACATGATGTATAGTATGAGTTAATTGATGATAAGGAAAAATATGATCATAAAATACAACATTTCTGGATATTAAACATTCTCTGGTTTGAAGATCATATAAAATGAATCCTTTTGTGCCCTGTTTAGTACCAAGAAACACACATTTTCTAGATCTAGGATCTAATTTCTTTCTGTGTGAAACCAGAGTTGAAGCAAAAGCCAAACAACCAAACACCTTTAAGTCATATACATTTGGTAATTTATTGTGCGGGACTTGAAAAGGTGAAGAGTTTTTAAGATAAGGTGTTGGCAATCTATTAACGATATGAATGGCATGAGCTACTGCATAAGTCCAGAAACACTTAGGAATATTTGATTGAAACAATAAAGCTCTTGCAACACCTAAAATGTGTTGATGTTTTCTTTCAACAATGTCATTCTGTTGAGGGGTCTCAACACAGACTTGCTGATGCATAATGCCCTTATTGGCATAGAATTCAGTGAGTTTGAACTCTAGACCATTATCAGACCTTATGCACTTCACAGTCTTGTTGAATTGGTTTTCAATTAGAGCTATAAAAGACTTGATGTGAATTGCACTCTCAGATTTAAGTTTCATAAAATACAGCCAAGTGTATCTAGATTTGTCATCAACAATAGTGAGAAAGTACCTATGACCAAAGACAGAAGGAATGGATAAAGGACCCCATATATCAATGTGTATTATATCAAACAATGATTCAGCAATTGACAAGCTATTATTGAATGGTAACTTCTTTTGTTTTGCCAAATGGCATACATCACAAGGATCAAAGGTCTTATTACAAGAAATCAAAGGGAAAACAGATTTGAGTGCAACAATCTTATCAAATGAGGGATAGCCTAATCTTAAATGCCAAAGGTTACAGGGAACAGTAGATGTTTGATTAACAGAATGAAAGTTAGCAACATGTAAACTTGCATGCTTGAATGAATAAAGGCCTCCAATAGCTTCAGCTACACCAATCATCTTCAAGAAGAGGCATTCCTGAATCACACATTTTGCCTTGGAAAAAATCAATTTACATGGTAAGGTATTAGTCAGTTTTGAAATAGAAATTAAGTTGAAAGCAAAATCAGGTATGTACAATACATCAGTCAAATAGAAATTAGTTGTGAAGATCACAGTGCCTGCAGTGTCAGTAACTATTTGGTTTCCATTTGATAACCTTATTGAAACAGGTTTTATCTTTCTATAGGTTTGGAATTTGGATAATGAATAGCACACATGATCTATGGCTCCAGTATCCAAAATCCATGAATCAGATTCAGCAAAATGTGAAGTGTTCATGCATATGATACCTGAAGGTCTATGAGCTTGATTAACAGGTAATGGTTTTGATATCAATTGATTTGCACTGTGATCCTAAGAAGCATTGTGTGTTGATGATTGTTAAATTAATGCCAATAAAGCTTTTGTGTTGATCAGCTGTGAATGACAAACTCGAATTCACACTAATATCCCTCTGATCTTTCTGATTTGAACCATGAAACTCATCATCATCTTCATGATCCTCATAAAATTCATCACCAGGAGCAGGATACTGATTTACTGATCCACTTCTTCTATTCCAGTGAGTAGGAAACCCATGCTTCCTATAACAAGTATCCACAATATGACCTGTTCTATTACAATGAGTACAAACTCTAGTATCTCTGCCATATTGGCCTCTACCAGCACTTGTGCTTCTGCCTCTACCTCTTGATCTACCTCTATCATTACTAATCAGATTGACTGTAACATTATTATCATCACTTACAGACAAATTCATCTGCCTCTCTTGTTGAATAAGCAATGAAAATACCTTGTTTATAGATGGTAATGGATCCATCAACATAATCTGAGCTCTAACAGGCGCATACATCTCATTCAAACCATTCAGAAAACGAATGACATAATCATTTTGCCTATATTGTTGTATAACAGGAATGACAGCACAATCAATAGCACAGAAACATGCAGGAATTGGTCGAAAATTTTCAAGTTCTTGCCAGATTCCTTTCATTTGTGTAAAATAATTTCTCACAGATAAGTCACCTTGTTTCATTCTATATAATTCTTCTTGTAGTTTAGAGATTCTGAAAACATCACCTTGATAGAACCTTTCCTTTAGATCTTTCCAGATATCTGCTGCAGATTCCATGCATATCACGCTTTGAATTATAGCTGGATCCATTGAATGATTTAGCCATGATACAACTAGTGTATTGCATCTGTCCCAAGCCTCAAATAAAGGATCTGCAGGATTTGGTTTAGACAATGAACCATCAACAAATTTCATCTTGTTCTTCGATTTTAAAGCCATAGTCATCGCACGGCTCCATGTATGATAATTGTTTCCTGTGAACTGTGTAGCAACCAGATTTGCACCTGGATTTTCACTTGGATGAATATAGAAAATGCTTGAAGGATCAGTAGTAGGATTTCAACTGATTATTATTCATCTTAATCGATTTTCTCCACTAAAATTAGCTTCAACAAACCGAAAATTAAGAAGATACAATCACCGAATTGTTCACGAGATTTTAATCAATCGTGAAAGTAGAAACAAAACTAATATCACAATCCAGAATCAGAACTAGAATCGCAATTGAGAAATCAAAATCGCAATCTAGAAGAAGAAGAAAAATCGTGATTGAAACAAAATGGAATCAGAATCAATGAACCGTTGAGAAGTAGAATCAGAATCAACAAACTTCAGCTTACAAATCGATCACGAATCAGAAATGCAGCATGAATCAGAGATGCACAGAGCTATGGAAGCGTACCAGAGTCTCTCTAATTAGAGAGCTCCGATACCATATTAGAATGTAAACTCAGAGTAAAGAAACTTTTCTGTATATTGCAAGTGAAAAATGAATGTGATTAGTTACAGAATAAAGCTCATCAGCAAGCTTATATACAAGTGTCAACCTCCTTCTAGAAACAACTAAAACTAACTAACTTCTATCCAACTAACTAACCAACTCTACAGCTAGTTGATAGCTAAGCAAGTAACTAACTATTACTAACTGAAAACTAACTAAAGTTCAGCCTGCATCAAGTGACTGATAATGCTGAGACTTGTTGTACACGTTTTCTTCTTCTTCAGTTCTAACTAAGTTCAACAATTTCCTCTCCAGTCATCTTTATATTCTCATCACTATCATACTCAACTGCATCAGAAGACTTGCCTTTGGTTCTTCCACTTTTACTCCTATCCTCTTCATTTATCTTTGAATTCTTTTTCCCTTCATCGCCTAAATTATTTAGTTCTTCCTCATAAATCCGTTTACAATCCAGTACTTCCCTATAAAGATCTTCCTTTGAGATTGAGACCGTATTGTCTCCTTCGACATCCAACTACGCGAGTTCATCAACGACACGTCGTAATTAAGATATTCTAGTCCTCTGCTCCTTTCTAGATGTTCTGATTAAAGTTCAGAAGACAAAAAATCATCATCACTCAAAATCATATATAATACTTACGATAACCGCACAACATTGAAACTAAGAGCAAGAACATTAAGAACCAGTTTGTTTGAGGTTTTTTTTTCAGAAAAAAAAGAGAGCATCTTTTAATGAAAAGCATATGCAATAAAACCACTCAAATAACCCAAGCTATATATTTCTCTCTAGGTATGGGAGAAACACTCAAATGACACCAAATCTTGACAAACTCACTTAACAATAATCGTACAAATAATTAAAACCAAGGCACAGTAATAGCATAAACTTAGGAGGCCTCAATAATTGCATACTGATTGATTAAGTGGCAAACAATAAGGAACTTAGTCCCATAAAAAGAAAGAAGGCCCAAGATTCAAACCCACGTTGAAGGAAAGATCAATTAATAGCATGTTTGGAAATATGTTTGTAATGCACAAATGAAAGTTTAATTTATTATCCAGATTCGGCACAGAGGAGAGAAGGCACAAAGAAGAGTAAAGAAAATGATCACTACTGCTGGTTCCATATACACAAAGATCTCAAGTGAATAATATTAACAAAGAGTTTCCCACATTGCTTTCTAACTATCATGAGTTTGCAGCTGATACTATGATATTTTAAAGTCTTGATTTCAGCAATAGAATAAGACATAACCCATTGACAAAAAAAAAACCAATTACTCTCTTTAATGGCAGATATAAATCTAAAAATAAAAAATATTAATGCTACCTACTCTTGGTTCTGCATCCCAATTACAAACACTCAACATATTCTAAATGTACTTAAAAGATATTGCCAAGAGATAAGAATGTTTTCAGGTCTTAATACAAATTTAAGTTCTCTCAACTTTTACATTTGAGGAATAGAGTAAACATTTGACACTGAAATCAGTATAAAATCACCAAACCTTTAAATAGTTAAGGAAAACAATATATTTTTCATATTTACAGCTTCATTATTGTGTTCAGTACCTCCGATTAGGGAGCAAATTATAAAAATAACTGGATTAAGCAACCCAAAAACAATTTAAAAAAATGGATTGATATGCATATGATATAATTGATTATACTGATCAATGTAAGAAAACTAATTCAATCCATGGATCCAAAAATACATTTCCGTTTAAACATTGCGTAGTAGTAATGAATATATAAAAACAAAATGGTAAGTGATGATCATTACCTTCATGTGATAGCAAATGTTTGAAAAGGCAAAGGAAAAGCATAGCTTGCTTGAGAAGACCGCTCACACCACTAAACCAAGCTGTTCAACTTCAAGTAGTTAGTTCTCTTGGAATGGAGGGCAAGGGCAACAACAACAGTCTAAGGTTCGAGAATTATCAACAAAATAGTAAAATTACTTTTGGTTGGAGAAAATCATAAAGTACAAATATGCAGACAATTCTAAACAAAAAATAGCAAAGCAACATTTTTTCATAATTAGAGTAAATCATCTTTGTTTTGTAAATATCACAGTTGAACATAGCAAAACCCTAAAAGCTGCAGCATAGCAGAACAGTAACAGCAGGATAGCAAAATAGCAACAACATCAACAAGGCAGCAGAACACCAGCAACAACACAACTTATTTTCATCTCAAATTAGCTTCAAAATCATTGCATGTTAACAAATTTTCATCTCAAATTTTGCAACACAACCATAATAACTTATAGAAATAGAGCCTCAACATCCTCAAAATAATAATCTGGTGAAGTTCACATCAAAAGATATCAATCAATATTTATTAAAAATCTGCACATCAAAAGCATTTCAAATATTCTACATGATGTCTATCAAGAATTGAGAATTCTAATTGATCATTGAAGTTCACACTTTTACCTGCAATGACACAAGAAAGTTGTTAGCAAAGTCTGGAGGGAAAAACATATCTACTTGATATGATGGTTTTCCTGATAACAAATGCCACAAAATATATTGCATGTTTTGAAGAAGTATGAATTGTCATAAAAAGAAAAGGCATTTACTTTAGCATATCTTATCCAGTTCAAGACTAAAAGCTTCTTCATTCCTGCTATATGTAAGGACAAAAAGCTATATGTGAATTAAAAAGTTATATAAGTATATGTGACTAAAAGCATATGTGAATTAAAAAGATTTTGATGTAAAGACAAAAAGATTCAATCCTTATGGGACTAAAAGCTATATGTGAATTAAAAAGCATATGCAATAAAACCACTCAAATGACCCAAGCTATATATTTCTCTCAAAGTATGGGAGAAACACTCAAATGACACCAAATCTTGACAAACTCGCTTAACAATAATCATACAAAGAATTAAAACCAAGGCACAAATGGTGAAAGGCTTTGATACCAATTGATATGGATCTTGGGAGAACCACACCAAGAAAGCTAGCTATTGTAGTGGGAGAGCCCAAGACCTTATAAATCCCACGTTAGAATTCATTACTTTCTCTAGTCCCGAGCGAACACTGCTATGCCGGCGTCACCACCCGCGCTGAGAAGAAATGGTGAAAGGCTTTGATACCAATTGATATGGATCTTGGGAGAACCACACCACAAAAGCTAGCTATTGTAGTGGGAGAGCCCAAGTCCTTATAAATCCCACATTAGAATTCATTACTTTCAATGTGGGACTCCAAGTAGAATTCATTACTTTCTCTTGCAATTGTGATCGTAACATAGTCCCATACAAAGAAAGAAGGCCCAAGATTCAAACCCCACGTTGAATGGAAGGATCAATTAGTAGCATGTTTGGAAATATGTTTGTATTGCACAAATGAAAGTTTGCTAAAAAGATCCGGCACAGAGGAGAGATGGCACAAAGAAGAATAAAGAAAATGAACACTACTGCTGGTTCCATATACACTGAGTAAATAATCTTAACACCACATTGCTTTCTAACTATCATGAATTTGCAGTTGATACTATGATATTTTCTGTTTTCATTTATGCAAAATTTAACTCTTTCCTACTTGAACTGGTCACTCTTGAATGTATTCCTAAAGCAGAATATACTAATCAAGACAAAATAGAATCTTTAATTTTCAACCTTTTCACAGAAATTGAATCAATTGGTGCCATAACTGGTTTAGCAGAAGAAAATAACATAATTTCAAAACATAACATTGCATCTATATCACATGAACCACCTTCCTCTGAGAATACAGCCATGTGCTCATTATTGATCCAGAATAGATGAGGCAATAGAAGTTGTGCATCCTCAAAAAATATCAACCAAACTATTTTCGGAAATCAAAACCCATTTTTAGATTTAAGTAAATTGCATAAATCAAGTGTACAGATAAGGAAAATCAACATTTCTTTCAAAAAGGAATTTTCACAGACACCACATACGTATTTCTAATACCCAAAGCAAATTCATAGAAAGGACTTGAATATATTTGGGTGAAATCTAAATACTTAAAAGAAAGAGTACAATACCTTCAGCAATCATGTGGGCATCTTCTCGAGCAGTTGATGGACACTACGAATCTCACTATGAATGGTAGCAAAAAACCGAGTACATCTATAGGTGATAATGAAAATAAAAAACACAAAACCAATCAGAAACAAAATGCAAGAGAGGAAAACGAATAAAAGGAAGAAGAAAATCACAATCATACCCAAATATTGGTAGAAGAGAAATTTCGAGTGAGAAGATATATATTACCTTCGATTATTATGTGTGAGCAATAGAAATTTGATGAGAGATGTGTGAGATATTTTCTTCTAGAGAGAGATGTGTTGCCAATAGTAAATGACTGAGAAAGAACCTGTAAGCAAATGAGAGAGGTGTGGAGAGAAAAGAGGCTTATGACAAAAGCTAATTTTGTTTCCATTCCTTTTCCCTTTTTTTCCTCATCATTACTTCTCACTTGGCTTGTAGCATAAGCCTCTCACTTCCTTCACTAAAGATACCTATAAGTGGCTTCTCTTAGAAGCTTGATTTGAAAACCAGTTTCGGGGGTCCATTAATGAGTTTTTTATTCATTCCCGTTTGTTAGTATTCATGAACCGTGCATAAAATGTTGACTTTTTTAGTTGACTTCAATCTTGAAATTTAATATATAGAATATAGATGAGATTGAAGCTACTGTATCATAGTTAGGGATGATAATTTGTGCCCATATGTGAGGATTTTCACGAAAATTATCCCATTTGAAATTTCATGGGCCAAGATTTTTCATGTGGGAGTAAGGATGGAAAAGAAAATTTTCCAGGCAATTTGGGAAATGGGAGGAGCCAATCATGCACCCCATCCTGTAGAGTCCCCGCCATTCCTGAAAATATAATATTTAAAAATATTTCTATTATGCAATTTAAGCTTACGATCTCCTATCAAATGCAGCAATTATGTGGACTGAATGCAAAACCATTTTGTGTCTAAAACAGAACAAAGTTGAAATAAAAGGTAACTTCCTTAAACATGAGGCGAAGCCCTTGTTGGTAGAAACAAGTGTACTAAAAAAGGATAAAACTTAAGGGTTTTAATTTATTAACCCCCGATTTAATCACTTGACCCCTTTTTTCGCCAAAATCCAAAATTGTCCTTTTTTTTTTGAGTTTATAACACACTCGCTGGGGCCTAAGCGAGAGTTCAAAAAGAAAAAAAAATATAGCTCGTTGAGGGGTCAGCGAGCTATGTAAATTTACACACTCGCTGACCTCTCAGTGAGCTTTTTTTTTTTTCTTTTTTAGACTTCTCGCTGAGGGCCCAGCGAAAGTGTAAAATTTGTATAGCTCGCTGATACCTCAGCGAGCTATATTTTTTTTTTGTTTTTTTGCCTTCTCGTTGAAGACAGAGCGAGAGTATGCTGGACCATACAGCTCTTCTGGAACTCATACTCTAGTTGGCGCAGTAATGGGCGTAGGATTTGCAAGAGGGCTTAACAGTGTTAGATCAGAAACTGTGAAGGAGATTTGCACTTCATGGGCAGTCACTATTCCAGTTGGTGCCATCCTGGCAGTACTCTACACATGGATCTTGACTAAGGTTTTGTCTATTATTTTATGAGTGTGCATTCTAAGGTATGAAGAACGGCTTATGTATGTGACTAATTCAAGTTACTAGCAGCAATGTTTCACATCATTCTTTCTTGTACACATTGGAGAAGAGGATGGGGGTGGCAGCACATGTATAATGAATCTTTATGTTTACATACTAAGTTCAACCTGATACTAATTTGAAACCTATAAGTCTCTGCAACTATGCATATTTCATCTTATCTCGGAGGGGAATTTAATAATTAAGAAAACAACAGTGAAGAGCTGTATGGTCCAGCATTTTTAGAACTGATATGTTTTTCTTAGACTTTAGAGATTTAAGACTCGGAAAAAAAAAATTATGGTTTTTTTTTCTTTTTGAACTTTCGCTTAGGCCCCAGCAAGTGTGTTATAAACTCAAAAAAAAAAAGATAATTTTGAATTTTGGCGAAAAAAAGGGGTCAAGTGATTAAATTGGAGGGTTAATAAATTAAAACCCAAACTTAAAACTAAGAATTGTAGGGCTTTACCCCAAAGGGAGCCCTTCCAGAAATTCTCAAAGGCCAAGGCTGAACCCAGGCCTAAGAGGGGGTTTGGAAATAGTTTTCAACCAGCAATAGACGCGCCTCAGTTAGAACTTCACTAGCTGCGTCATTGCCCCAAGCGCAAAGATAACTTTGGCCACTATCAATGCTTGTATTTTATAACTCTCTCACGTTAATGCATTTCAATCACCGTCCAATATGGGACTCAAATATCAACTCACGTTTAGTTTTAACATATCAGGTAATTGAAATTGGACAAAATAAAAAACAAATTTTCTTGTTAACATATTAACTAATCTTCCAAAGGGTTGATCCACCATCTTTTAGAAACTCAATTCCTCATTAAATAGTAAGGAAATATGCGATGTTATAAATTTGAAGAAAATTAGTGAGTTATGTGTTGCATATATGTGACTTGGAACTCCCAAAATGTAATAGAATATACTCCCTTCGGTCCTATTTATAATATCATTTTGGAGTTTTATTTTGGTTCTATTTATAAGACTCATTTTCAATTTTCAATAGCATTTAATTATTCTTTCCACTAACACCCTTATAAAAACACTTTCTAAAGTTCCAATAATAATTATAGGAATAGTTTTAAAAAAATATATCAAATTTTCACATATCTACTCTCCTTGATGGGAGCGAAAAACTTCAAAAGAATCTTATAAATAGGACCGGAGGGAGTAATTCTCCCACTATTTGTGGCTCAACTACTTGACTCGAGATGTATGACTAGTGAGAAATAGTGATTATCGTACACGCTAATTGGTCATCATGGGTCATTATGTGTTTATATGAGAAATGTTTGACGTCAAATAAGCTTCAAACAATCACTTAAATGCTCTAAATTAGACTTTGAACACAAATTTCTTGAGTTAAAATAAAGCGAAGTAGCTTAAAGTTGAAAAAAAAAAAAAAAAGGAAAACCAGTAAATGAAAGCAAAAAACGAATGAAATGTAAAAAGGTTGTCGCCTTAAAAAGCAAATGGAAGAAGTACTTGATCTACATCCGTGAATATGCTACATTGAGAAATTGTTAGGATTTGTACAAGTTTTTTTCGACCGTGAACACTATGAAAGAAACGCTTATTTATAGATTAAGATCTCACCTATTACCCTACACTATGTAGCATATAAGCCCCCACTACTTATGTATTGAGATGATCGAAAGACTAATTTATGATTTTGATCCCTAAAATTTTGACGTGTTTTGATTTTAATCTTTAAAAGTTATTTTGATCGGACTAATTCTTAATTTTTTGCCTGCTATCAATGCTTGTATTTTATAACACTTTGACATCATTGCCTTTCAGTCACCACCCCATGTGGGACTAAAATATCAAACCACTTTTTTTAACTCATGAGAACAAAATAAAGACTAATTATATCTTAGTAATATATTTACGAATATTCCAAAGTACTTGATTACTTTTAACAAAAGTAATAGATTACTTCCACACATGCAATCAATTCAAAATTCTCAGAAAAATTGTATGATGTCACAAAGTAATCGATTCATCCTTAAAGTAATTTCAAGTAACTAATTACACTATCAAGAATAATCGATTGAAGATTCTTTGAAAATTTGTATGATGCAACAAAGTAATCAATTCACTTACAAAGTAATCGACTACTTCATATTCATTTTAATTAAAACTTATTTTCTCGTTCCAGATACTGAAGACATTGATCAAAAACATTTGTGGCCATGATTGTTGAATCGAAAATTTATAAAACATTCTAACTACTTCTACTTCTCTGTAATACTTAGTTTAAAAACATAGCATGAGTTTAGGATATAGAGCCTTACGTGATTGTCCTAGGATGAATGCATGACACTTGATTTCCTTCTTGAAGCTTGGTTTGTCGTTATCAAAACATCAGACAGCATTGGAACTTAACACTCTCCATTTTTTATGATGACAAACATTATCTTCAAAACAGAGATTACAACAAAATAATATGTATGAAAGAATATCTCCCCCTCACACGTTACATCCAAGGAAATCAAATAAAAGAATCATGCAAACAATCACATAATACTCCCCTTGAATTGATGCATAGTAAATAATAACACAAATATATCAATAAAAAGGGGAGAAACTCTAAGCATCAAATAGAGTTTCATCTCATATCCTGCAAAACAAAATCTTCAATACTCAAGTTAGTAAGTAGGAAAATAATGTATAATGAGCAATGCAAATACACAAATCAAATTATGTAAAGATATATCAACAACATGATTAATTATCATCAAAACATAATGCAATAAGCATAGAGAAAATTCATATCTTCAGACTTAATTAGCACGCCGGCTAAGTATAACAGGGCATGTATCTAAAGCCCGAGAAGGAACTCAGGTTCCCAAACTCTCTAAAACCTTGATTTGAAAAATCAAGGTTAACAAGTCATGTATCTAAAAGACTGAATCGTGCATACTGAGCAGAATAAGTAATGATTTGGAATGAGAACGTTAAACGAGACATCTTAAACTAAAGCACAATGTAATTGGAAGCAAGGTTAATGGAGAAATAACATAAAAATTGATCGAAATTCGTGGTATGGGCAAATAGCAAATTTGAGATAAGTTTGACGGCATACATTACAAAAACTGACCGGAATCTATCACAGGGATAAATAGCAAACCGGAGATAAGTTTGAGGGCATAAACATTGAAAGAAAAAAAAGAATAAGGATATCTAGCAAAAGTACTCCCAAGCTTCAAGGACTTATGACATAATTAAGTCTTATTTTTATGACCAGATTATAATCTAGTAAGATGATAATATGTTCAGATTATAATATATTTATGTCTGGATCTCTTAACTGAAAAATGAACTTAAGTTGATTATAAATTTATGTTCATGATTTCTTAATCCATAAATTAATTAATTAATTAAGCTTAATTTCAACTTTTGATTATGCTACCGGAAGTTTTGAAACTGAAAAGGATAAGGATTATTAAGCCTGTCCAATGTGGAGGAGGTGCTCTAGGCACACGTATGAAACCTCTTTGATAGATTTGCGAGAGTAGTAGTGAAGGTGTGAAAATTTCACTCAGCAAAAAGTGTTTTTGAGTTTAGCTTAGTTTAGCTTTAATGATCTCGTTGTTGTTTAGTTTAGCTTTAATGATCTCGTTGTTGTTGTCAATTTTTATAGTAGTTTAGATTTTGTCATCTTAGTATTGCAGTCATACACAAACGCTATTATGAGTATCTCTGAAGATCCTGAGAAGATTTTGGAACAATCAGTTCTTGAAATAAATGATGACAATAGGATGTGGTGTTTGGTGGTGGTGGTTATAGGATTTAGGGTTGGAGGAAAAAAAATGAAAAGGGTAATTTAAAATAAAACTAAAATAAGATTTGGGAATAATTTATGGGGTTAAATTCCAATATTCGTTTGTCAATGTAAATATTGGGCCGAAAAAATTAGTTTTAGACGGGGAATTAGTTCCCAAACCCCACATGTTATCTATCAAACCCCAATTTTTTTATTCCACTATTACCTCTCTAAACCCCAAACCTCATTTTATCTTCTCTTTTCCCTTTCACTCTCTCTCTTTCATTCTTTCCTCTCTAAAATCCACTCTCCCTCCTCCATTTCACAATCTTCTTTCTCCCTTTCACAACTTTCTTTTTTCCTCTATCTTCTTTCCATTCTCCCTTTCAAAGTCTTCTTTTTCCTTTGTCTTCTTTCCTTTCTTTTGGATTTTTTCGTTTAAGGTTTAGGTTAGATGATTAATAGGTTGTTTGAAGTTAGATGATTAATAGTTTGTTTGAAGTTAGATTTTCATTTTTTTTTTAATAATTTCTTTGTTCATTTGTTATGTTTTAAGCAAACTCATTTGTTTTATCTTCATTGTTAGTGTTTGTTTTTTTATTCTGACGCTGTAAAATTCCAACGAACCAGTGTCGGGATTTTGAATTTCCGACACGAGGGTATCAGAATTTCAAAATTCAGACAAAAGGTCGTTGAAAATTTACACAGTTTTTTAATATTTTTTTCGTAAGAAAAAATTCCGACATATATATGTCGGAAAACTCTTAAACAAATTACCTAAAAATTTCCGACATACCCGTGTCAGAACCCCAAAAAATTCCGACACTGGATTGTCGGAATTTACACAGTAACGTAAAAAAAAAAATAAAAGACATGAATTTTACCTTCTATAAGTATGGAACGTTCATTGATACTCTTTTTGAATCGTGAAATAGAAAAAAAAAACTTGTCCTTTTGGAGTGAATGAGGTTTGATGGTGGAAGATAAGAAGAAGAAAGAGGGGTTTGTAAAATGGCAAAGGGATGAGTTTTGGGGTTTTGGATATTGGGATTTAGGATTTGAAATTTTGGTGTTTGGGTTTTTTTTCTTTCTATTTGTTGTGTTTTGAATAATAAAGGACAATATAAACATTTCCCATATAAAATGGGGTTTGGGAATAAAACCTGGATTTGGGACTAATTCCCTTTTAGCCATAGCATAACGTCTCCGCTGGCCCAAAGCGAAAAGTCAAAACCTTGAGGCAAATGTGAATTTATGATCGTAATTAATTTCATTTTATTTCAACTTAGTATACGTTACTCTTAAGTCTTAACTTAAAATAAACGTCCTAGCTAGCACTCTGGCACTACTAGCATGAAAGCGTCAACAACCTTTAATTCTTTCTCTGATTAATAGAAGTCTCTTCACGTTAAGCCTGCAACTGCCTCACATTTTCTGTGAAAATGAAATCATATTGAAATTTTCAATCAAGGACACGGAATATGACTTTCCAATATTCTCGTGTCTATAAACTAATTAGAATGAGAGATGAAGCAAGACCAGCATTGCCATTCAAGATTAGAACATGGCTCTCTCTTCAAATTCCCGTTTCATTCTCGTGTTTGTATTAATCTTGTGTGCTAATTTGTTCATGCAGCCCACTCAAGTTACTGCAGGTTTGCCTTTCCAATCTAACACATGAATAAACATACACATTTCTATTACAGTATAAAATTAGAATCCTTGATGTTCCTAAGTAATTCCTATGTTCTACTTGAATTAGTCTACTATCATAGTAATAGGGTGAAAGGATACAAGTAAAACAAAAAAATATTCCCTCCAGTCCTCTATATATAAAAGTCCCATTTAAAGATTTTTTTTCCTTAATATAGGTTTCATTTAGAATTTTTCAATAACATTAATTACTTTTTTTCCATAAACATCCCTATTTATTCAATACTTTTTAGATTTTCAATAATAATTAGAGAAACACTTTTGAAAAAATTATACCTAATATTTACATTTCTAAAACCGTTAACAATACTAAGGACCAGGGGAGTATTTTATTTGTATAACCCTTCAATTTGATCTTGTGGATCATACCATGATCAATTTAGTCATCGGGATTAAAAAAAAACGTCAATTCAGCATCTACTAACATTGCAAAACATCAGTTAATTAGATCCATGCGAGAACTTTCAATTTTTTTTGGCAGGAACCAAATTGATCAGCAATATATAAAATTAAGGACCAAATTTACCAGTAGTGTCAATCTTGGAACCAAATTTATGTTTTATACAATTGTATTTAGTTACTTACCGTCAACAATGACAAAATGATAAAGGAATGCTATTTTTCCAATTGCAAAATATATAGTGCTGTACCTGCAGGAGTCTAGGTGATTGAATGAAATGTGAATTACAATAAATTGATGAGTGCATGAGTTGATTTTGTAGATCTATTGTCAATGAGGAAACTGGCTCTCGCGCCAAGGCGGAGCCCGGTCAGCCCACCTCCTCCACCGGACTATGCTGATGCACCTCAACCTGGTTTAGTTTTAAACGCTGCTAATGGCATATAATTGTGTACTCTGTGGATATTAATCCACTATTTTTTTCTTTATTTTTAAGAACTTCAGTTGAAAACTCTTCACAAATAATTATACTGCTGTAGACATATTTGTGCTTTGAAAACCTATGTCATTTTAGTACCGGAATAGTATAATAAAGTAACCAATACATGGTCCCATATTAAGTTTGAATTTAGGAGTTGGAAGATTTTAAGTTCAGGTTTAAGGATTATGATATCAACTCACATTTTTAGAACATATCAGTGTAGGCTGTAATTATAGCATCTTAGTAAAGCCATAAAGAACTGAAAGTCTGCAACATTATGGTTACTTGGGCTTATGGTTTGGGAAATCCATCTCGTAGTTATACTTGAGGTACGGGCTTTCAGCCAATTCCCATTCTAAGAAGAATGAAACCAAACAACTAACTCTAACATTTAATAGAGCAAAAAAATTTGCTTATTGCGATTTGCGAGGATGGAACTCTATCAATAAAAAGGTAGAATGCCATTTAGGTTGAATGCTTTTTTGTTCATTGCATTTGCTTGTTAACTATTTTGTTAAACTTGAAAGTAATTTCTGAACAGTAAGTGAATAAGACAATCATATAACTACGAGATGGTTTGATGCTTTGATTTCTCTCCATAGTTTTTTCAACCATGGTTTTATTCCTAAAGGAATTTTACTAATACATATATTTTTGGGTAGCTAAAATCATAAAGTACCCCGTGAGTTCCTTATTATCTGTCGCTTTTTGAAGAGATTTTTTTTTCTTTTTATTTGTCGTATTGAGGATTTTAAGAGTGTAATAAATGTTATTTTTCATGTTTGCCTCTATTTAATGTCTTGATTTATGTAAGTAGTGGAGAAAAATTAGTGATTATAGAAAGCGAAAAGGTATAGTGGGAAAAAACATAATTAATGTATTGGAAATATGAGTAATGATTAGATTTCTTAAAGAGTGCGTTTTGTTTGAAATGTAACAGATAAATAGAAACGGAGGGAGTAAGTTTCTAGAAACTGTGTGTGAACTCAAGCTGAAGTTTTACATGATCAATGGTAGGGATGGCAATGGGAGACTGCAAATGGGGATCCTCGCGGGGAATGCCCCGTTCGGGTACCCGAGTTTGGGGATTTTTCCTCAGCGGGGGCGGGGATGGGGGAGATTTTTCCCCGAACAAATTTTGGGACGGGGAATGGGATTGGTTACCCCGTCCCAGATAATTTTACTTATATGCCCTTAAATATTTAGGCTTTATATAGTTAAAAAATAGGTTTTTTAGTAACTTCAAATATATTATTATAATTATAATTATAATTATTATTATTGATTATTTTAACGATTTTTTTAAATTGAATCTCTTGAATTTTAACGATTATTTTTCTGTAGTGTACAAGTTTAAAAATGTTATTCGACGTTGTGAATTTTATAACAGGTCAAATTGAAGTTAGGTTCCCTGTGGGGATCCGTGGGGTGGTGGGGAATGGGGATGGGGGCTTAATCAACCCCCGACATGGGGAATGGGGATGGGGATGGGGGGCAAATGAGACTCGAGGATGGGGAATGAGAAAGGTCTCCCCGAGCGTTCCCCGCCCCGCCGTTGCCATCCCTAATCAATGGCAGCTACTTCCTTGGTAACCTATCATTATCTAATAACTAGAAAGATTATGCCTCCAATGAGAAGAGATTTAATGAAATTTTCCATAGAATATGTGTTGAGTTTGCAATTATTATGAGATCAAATTAGTGGGCCACCTAACCAAATTTTACATACACTAGAGTTCTGCATTATGAAAAATCTTCACATACACTAGAGTTCTGCATTGAGCAATATCATAAGTGTCTTCCATTGTTTCTTCACCTTTACACATTCCCTATCTCTAACATTCTTTTCTTTCCATTTACTTCCATGTGCTTGGAAGAACATATGAAATTAGCTTAAGACATTGTTTTAAGCTCTTTTTAACTTGGTTCAATAAGCTTAAAAGGAATGTCATAGTTGTTTGTGAGTTATGAAAACTCACCATAATTTCTGCTTCTTCAAATTTCACATGAACAACACATGCTTATGAGTGCTAATTCTGACACCAGAGGCTTCTGGTTCACACAAATCAAATTAAGCACACACAATTAAAAATGGAAACTATTAATGACTATAATTAAGAGACTCAAAATTTTGACTAAGTATTGTAGGGCTTTACCCCAAAGGGAGCCCTTCCAGAAATTCTCAAAGGCCAAGGCTGAACCCAGGCCTAAGAGGGGGTTTGGAAATAGTTTTCAACCAGCAATAGACGCGCCTCAGTCAGAACTTCACTAGCTGCGTCATTGCCCCAAGCGCAAAGATGCCTTTGTCAATTGTCAGTGCTTGTCTTTTATAACAATATGACAACTATGCATTCCAACCAAAACACTGTGTGGGACTTAAATATCAACTCACCACTTTTTGTGTAGCCTATGGATCCTCTGCATTGAAATTAATTCAACTGCACCTTTCATTGTATGAGTTAAAACATCAACTTTTCGAGCAGAAATGCAGAATGCAAACAACCTGGGTTAGTGGAGCATAGGTAAACAAAGATGTTTTAAGAGAAATTGAATGATAAGAAAATATGTGGTGTTAGAGCATCCACACCCATGAACAAGAAATTTGTTCCAAAATGGATCTCACGCATTATTTTATTATTTTTCACACTTTCCTAGGTTTTTAGGAACAAACACATTTTTTCTCCACACCCATAAACTCACTTTTGTCCTTAAAATTGGGACCCACACACTACCTCACACTCTTAATATTTTACAATAAATAAAAATCATCATCAACTAACTATATTTTTCCCACCAAAACTATAACTAGTATAATTTAAAATATTATATATTATATATTACATTTTGTAAAAATATTTTTTTTATATATTACCATAAATTTTTGTTATCACTCTTTTAGTTTTTTTTTTTAAATACTTGCAACTGTTAAAATGCCAATTGTTACTTTTTCTACACACACTCTTTCTCTCTATATCCTTCTCAAAGGATCTGAAGCTTCTCAAGATACACTCAACCCACGCTATTTCACATACTCCCTCCACGGTGCCCCTGCTCTCTCTCCTTCTCTCAAGCTCTCCCTTCACTTTCTCTCTCTCCCTTCTGTTTTATTCTGACTTCTCCTGCTCCGCCTTCACTTTTTTTTTGTTCCAAATTAGTGACAATCTCTAATTAGAGACAACAAGCCTTCTCTCCACACCAGGGAAAATAAATAGAAACAGTCCCTAAAATTTTAGGAACAAAAGAAAAGGTACCGGTGTGAATGCTCTTATAGATTTGGAGAAAATTAGTGAGTCCTGTCTCATCACAACCTATGAGCATAGATGAAATCAGTAGAAATTTCCTAACTCATAAGATGAAATTATAATTGGTTGTCCAGTAGATCAAGTTAACAACATTGGATCTTCTCATATTACATACTGTGATAAGCAGTGACTACTAAAAAACTAACTTTTTTTTGTCTCCCAAGTATCCACCGATTCGAGTACAGTGACAAATCCTTTAGGCACGGTTCGACCCTTTCGGATATGATCGTCTCAATTAAAATTCTTAACATTTTCAAAAATTGGAGAATGAACCTTCAATCACTTGCTTAATTGACATAGCCTCATATCAACTCTGTCAATTATAGTTGATATCGAGAAACTAACTACATGTATAGCAAAACATGAATAACTACATATAATATATTGAAACAAACAAATGAAACCTATTAGAATGAGATTGAAGCTAATACACATTGAATTTTTTTTATTTTTTTAAGGAAAAACACACTGAACAATAAGAATAATAAGATAAGTGAAACTTTTAGGTTTTGTTTGTTTACATTAAAAAAAATGAGAATTGACAAGTAGGAAGAGATTATGATGATAAAATGAATAAATTTTGTGATTATTTAGTATGAGAGAAAATGTGAAGAGATAGGAAAGAGAGAACTGTTGAGTTTTCTTTCCTTTTATTTGGTTGGAAAGAAAATAAAAGAAAAAATTTTCCTTCCTTTTTTTCATGGGTCCCACCCATTTTTCTCGCCTCTTATTTTCTTTTCTCAATCAAACAAGAAAAAACTCATATTTTCTCTCTATTTTCTCTTCCCAAAATCCCTCAAACCAAACAAAGTTTTGGCTCTATTCTTATTCCTTCTGGCACAATATTGAGTCATGCATTTTTCCAATTCCATTTGTACATGGTTTGTAGTTTGTACTGATTGATCAACGGGCACCAATAAAGTTAGGGGATAACACTATCAATTCTATACTTTTAAATTATAGCACTATGATTAGGGATGGCAATGGGGCGGGGAACGTTCGGGGATACCTTTCCCATTCCCTATCGCCGGGTCTCATTTGTCCCCATCCCCATCCTCATTCCCCATGTCGGGGGTTGATTAACCCCCATCCCCATTCCTCATCACCCCACGGGTCCCCACAGGGAACCTAAGTTCAACTTGACCTGTTATAAAATTCACAACGTCGAATAGCATTTTTAAACTTGTACGCTACAGAAAAATAATCGTTAAAATTCAAGAGATTCAATTTAAAAAAATCGTTAAAATAATCGTTAATAATAATAAAAATAAATGGATACTTTGGTTCCTCAAGTTTTTCGATAGGGACACTTTAGTCCCTCAAGAAATTTAATTCATTTTTAGTCCCCAAAGTTTTTCAAAAGTACCAATTTAGTCCCTGTCCTATTTCCGCTAGCCACTTCGTTGAGGGACTAAATTGGTATTTTTGGAAAACATGAGGGACTAAATTGGTACTTTTGGAAAACATGGAGGACTAAAAATGAATTAAATTTCTTGAGGGACTAAAGTGTCCTGTCGAAAAACTTGAGGGATCAAAGTGTCACTTCACTCTAATAATAATTATAATTATAATTATAATAATATATGTGAAGTTACTAAAAAACCTATTTTTTAACTATATAAAACCTAAATATTTAAGGACATATAACTAAAATTGTCGGGGACGAGGGAACCAATCCCATTCCCCGCCCCAAAATCTGTTCGAGGGAAAATCTCCCCCATCCCCACCCCCGCTGGGGAAAAATCCCCAAACTCGGGTCCCCAAACGGAACATTCCCCGCGGAGATCCCCATCCTCTAGTCTCTCATTGTCATCCCTAATTATGATATAAGACATTAAAGAAAACATTACTCGATAAAAGATTGACTCTGGAATTAATAGTGTGTCTCTATGGCAAAGAATTATCTACAGTATTTGAATTATTTTTCATTTTCCACATGTAATTTCACCTCATCAAAAATAATTTCGAACTGTTCAGAGAGTGAACATATTGCTCGTTCACCAAAATAAAAACAAGAGAACTTTAACATCATGTTGTAGCACAATGGCCAAAGAAGTAACAAGTCCAAGAACGTCAAAACTATCAAGCAGGCCTAGATCTATGATGCAGAAATGGAAGGGGCCGCTAGAAACGCAGGCCACATTACACACGAAGCCCAAAACTTTGATACTAGAATTGGAAGGGGCTGCGCGAACGCAAGCCCCAATACCACAAATTATGATGTAGGCTCCACCACTTGGGTAGACCTTAGGTAAGCACCCCTCCCAAGTGCAATGGAGGTCACTGCCCTAGACCATGGGCCTTCGTGATCACCCATTGACCCCATCCAGGTAAGTATGTTGCTAAGAGTGACACCTTTTGCTTTTATATCCCATCATTCACACTGCTTCACCTAATCTTTTCGATGTGGAACCTTTGCCACACTAGGCCACTACAAAAGTCTTGTTATCATTCTTTTTGGTGCATTAAAATCCTTCGTTTTGAAGCACTAAACATGAAATATTGGAAAAGAACAACAATCTTAACAAAATCCACACTAGAAAACACAGCCCTGACATCACTCTTGGATCTAGTAAACCATCAGACAAGACGAATCTATGCATGCTTATGTGTTAAATAGTTAAATGTATTAGATTCCTGTATCTTAAATTTAATCAAAGATCACATGATCAGATAATCTACAAGAACACCAAATTTTATTTAGGTAGATAAATAATGGTGATTGTGAATGCTCCTTATCTTCCCTTGTTAGAAGTGGTGTGTTTGATTTTGAGGTTGAGGTAGTTGTATATATTATGGCCTTGAATAGCTCATTTTGCCAAAGAATGAGTGTTACTGCTACTGTTGATTGAGAAACTGCACTTATAGGATGCTAAGCAACATTATGCTGCCAATTGAGAGATTTCAACAAAGTTTGACATATAATTTGTGACTTGAACTTCTTATGTTGAGATCAAATGTGTACATTTCTTTTTAAAAATTAAAATTAACCAGTACTCCATATTTTACATTAGATGTTATTGGCAACCTAACCCAATTTTACAGTCCAATATGCCAAAACAAAACCATTACAAAAAAATCTTGATGTTAGTTGTTAGTCTTCCCTATTGAGGAATATCATAACTCACAAGTGTCCCAGGTGCTTGGTAGAGGTTACGGAATTAGCTAATGACATTGTTATAAGCTCATTTTAACTTAGTTTGATAAGCTTCTCAGAGAAGATTATGAAATAAGCTAAAAATAAAGAGCTTACAGGAAGGACATAAGTTCTGCACCTGGGCTCTAACTTGCTAAAAATTATTCATATCTTTGTGGACTGCCCTACAAGTTGGAACAGCACTTTTGTAGTAACATAACTACCAGGTAGTGGGCCAGTTTTTGTTCACTATGGTCAACAATGCAAGGGAATTCTATTTATTTCTGGCTCCAACTACTAGTGCAAAATTTGTCAATTATTTTGCTTCAGACTTCTCTTGAACAAACACATGGTTTAAGAGTGCTAATTCCTAAAAATAAATCCTTGATACAAATTAATTTAAGGATGGACTCTTAAAATTTGAAGAAATCAGCTTAGAGTTGTTCAAATGAATAAATGATTTTGCAGAATTTGGACTTGTATACAGGACAGAGAGATCTACCAGAACACTCATGACAGTTTCTCAGTCACTATCATGTACCAACTCATTCTACCTAAAAGTACATGAATGAACTAGTCAATCTCCAATTGCAGTGCAATTAATTCATGTCCTTGCAAAAATATTTCAGTTTAGACACACTAGACCCACAACATGCACTGTCCTTACTCCTTAGATCTTTTTACCTTTTTTGTAACACAAAATTGACATTTCATAGTAGCATTGATAACGAAAGCACAACTACTAATAGTATCAAGATAAGAAGGCCATATATGAATGATAGTATTTTCAAAAGGAGAATTGATCTTGGATTGCAACTATTGCAATGTTTACTATATGAACTATGAAGATTTATGTGGTCAGCTAAATAGTGCAATTTGTAGTTAACATAATTATCCTGTGATTCTAGTGGCATTGTACCTTTGGTTTGACTAATGCTGCTGCAAGTGATCATCATCAGTGAAAGATGAGTAAAGCAAAAAGCGCATGGCCATCTCAACCATAATAATTGAAGGAATGGGAGGGTACACACAAGTTGGTTATTGATTTGATTTGAGATCTAACTCTGTCAGTTGAACTCATTTCATCACACAGCAATAGTTAGGTTTGTTGCCAGCATCACTTTCTCCATTCCCTAACCTCAAGGTTTTAAATTACGGTTACAGTTAATTTACATTTCATTTATTGAAATTGCAAAAATATATGGCAGTCACGACTCAGCTGCGAAGACTAACAAAATCGCTATATATGACCTTAATAGATGTTGTAAACACCAACAAGCGCGTAAATCAACTATCACAAGGTTATTCTAGTTTAACTGAGGTCTCGAGTTCAAGTCCATGGGAATGTAATTGCATTAAATACTTGATAGAGAGAGCTTATCATCCTTAATTATCTTGCTTGGCTCTAGCAGGATATACATCTTTACCGGATCACCTTTTCGGTCCATATCCATGCTAGGATTAGATCAGTAATCAAAATCAAAGTATTTCAGTTATAGAATATAGCACTATTTACTATCTAATTGTATACAAGATTAGGAAAAGATATATAAAGTAAGAAGCTGTCAATTGTCTTGCAGCAACAAGAGTGCGCATATATTGGTTAAATGTACCGACCTCTCATCATCAGAACTATGGAGAACAATGTTGAAAGCTACAATTTACCATTAAAATAAAATTAAATTCTCATTCTTGTAGCTTATCCAAAAAAAATTCTCATTCTTGTATTATATAGACTCCTCTAGAAAAAAGTTTGGCGACAGAAAAATGTCACTTCCTATGACTTGTATCAGTTGTATGTATTTGAGTTTGGAAAAAAAACATGCAAATGAATTTTATTTGTACCTAAAGTTTGGTAATTGTGTACAATTGGATTGGATTATCTAAGCATGTGCCTATTCTCCATCAAAACGACAAAGATTTTTAAGCTTAATAATTCATGAGTGTAGTCACAAAATCTGTATAGAAATGGATATGATAAAGGTTTTGTTGATAAAGTCAAAATTTACTTCGATGATTTTTTTGCCTCGAAGAAATTAGTCTTCGCTTATCGATTGAAGGATACCTTGATGCAAAAAAAAAAATATAGAAGAATCTACTAAAGTGATCTGATTAAATCCATACATCTCTCTTTTATTCTTTGTTCCATTTACTATTGTCACTTTATGGTCAACCAAAGAATTCACAACTCAAATTCTCATGAACAATAGATGTTACTACAAGAGAGATTTATTCGTTGCATTTTGCATGGTGATAGAACCATATTCTCATGAACCTTACTCAATTATGTGATGTGCCAGCACAGTGCTCATTTTTGGCAAGTGGGGTGACCCACCTGATCCATGTCCTTCCATTTCTTCTTCGGTTTGTTTATTTAATTGAAAAGTATTTATTGACTAAAGTGGAATTAATTCCCTTATCAGCAGTGTCTGTGCTTGAATAATGGCTAAACCTTTGTTTTTCAAATCTGTTTACATTGCACAACTGCACATGCATATGTTCTGCGTTATATGCTAGATTAATAGTACAAATTACCATTGAAAGGTTTAATATCAGCGTGCGTTTGGGTATATAAGTTATATTTAAGAAAATGCAATTGATGACAAAGGTATTTAACACGGGCTCTTACCCTTAAAATGCACGAGTTGTTGATATTTTAATTTCTTTATATTAAATATTTCAAATTAAATATTTTTTTTATTTTTATTATAAAGTATAAATTATTATTAAACAACAACAAAAAATAATTATATAAAAATGTAGGAGTTCAAACCAAATCCTATACTTAAAAAAATTAATCTAAATGATCATAAATTTTTTACTTCCTCATATGAATAAAAAATGTAACACTTTTTTATCCGAGATATTCCTTAATTATTTTATGGATAAATTAACATATTTATATATGATTATCAAATTTATTATGATAAATAAATATTAAATCAAAATTGAACATTTTGATTTTTTTATATTTATGTGATGGATGAGAAGTGTTTTTTATACAATTAGTCTTTTTTTTTTAATATGATTATCACATATGTTGTTATTTATCACAATTAAATATTTTTATCTTCTTAATCAATTATCTTATCTGAAGTTAATAATAAGATTGAATTCTAAAAATCTTTATCTTATCTCGAGCTAAATATTTTTATTATTTTTTATGATTATCTTTATCTTATTGGATCTTAATCTTTATTTTATTTTATTTTATTTTTGTAACACTTCTAATATCTTAATATTAAAAAATGGAGACATATGCCAACAGCAAGATGGGCTCTTAGTTTAATTTTTTCAAATAAGTCGTAATCTCTATATACCTAAATAGTAGTGGGATAATGTAAGAATAGGGTAGAAAAATAAAGTTTTATTGGAATTTATATATATATATATATATATATATATATATATATATTCACATTTCTACATAATAAGTAGTAATATAAATTTTAGTAGCGGTGTAAGTAGCCGTATAAGCGATCCGGTCCCTGACCGCGAGACCGGTCAGATTGAACCAGACCGAAAAATATGGTTAGATCTGGTATCGTGGTCCGGTCCGGTCCTAAAATTTTTAGACCGTTCTTTTATGGTTCGGTCTATGGTCCCATAAATTTTGGAACCGGACCGGACAGATAGTTTATAAAAAAAAAAAAATTAAAAATAAAGCACTGAACATTTATACGTTGGGGCAACAATTTAATTTCTATTTAAATGTGGCTTTCTGTTAAAACAAAATCAAGTAACATATAGTATTAATTTTTTTTAATATAAATACATTTTTACATTGAACACAGAACCTTAGTTTTTGAGCTTCATCTTTTTCACTGGGCATTTGTACGTGAACACGCAACAGTTCAATTTTTCAGTGGGCATTTATATGTTGAACAGATTTGAACTCAAGTGACATACTCAAGTGACATAATTTTTTTCCTCCCTATTTTAGCTTTAATAAAGCAGGAAAAAAAAAGCTAAATAGATCGGACCGGATCATTTATAAATGGTCCGGTCCGATTTTTGAACATAAAAAATGTTTGGATCGGACCGGATCGGATCATATTAATTTAATTGGTCTGGTCTCTAATATCTATTAAAGACTGGACCGGACCGAACTTTTACACCCCTAGGTGTAAGTGACTAAACATAAATTTAGTTTATCAATGTAATTTTTAGTTTTTTTTTCACAATTGATTTTTAAAATTATTAATTGATCTCGGACTAATGGTCCATATCATATGAGGAAAAAAAATAGAAAGATAATATTGTTAAAAAATTTGGTTTGTTATTAATAGTTTTAATTTTCTTGTCACAATAAAAAACAAAAAACAAAAAAATATTTACATCAAGCATAAACTCAAATCCTATTTTTATATAAGACGATGATTTTTATATGTTACAATAGACAAAATATATTATAGAAGGAAAATCAAATCCTATTATTATATAGGATGATTACATTTGGTTTGTTATTAATAGTTTTAATTCTCTTGTCACAGTAAGAAACAAAAAACAAAAAAATATTTACATCAAGCATAAAATTAAATCCTATTTTTTTATATAAGATTATCTATTACAATAGACAAAGTATATTATAAAAAAAAAATCAAATCCTATTATTATATTGTTTCAGTCATAAATGAAGCTAGCCTTCTTAAATTAAAACTTGAATCTCTCAGGAAAATGAGACGGCAGGATTTGGTATATATTGGCCACCATCATACGCCACCTTCCACTGTCTACGTGATTAAAAAGGTCATTGGTGCAGATAACAATAAATAATCATCTTCTTTAGTAGTTTATGATAGATACCCTAAAACAATTAATGGAGCATTAGATTTTGATGCACTATATTGTTATCCGCAATTAAAGAATCAATCACTACAAAAAAACCGGTGGAGCATTATTTCTTTTGTCGGGATGGACTCATCCACTTGTCTTTCTCCACTTCCCAACAGCACAATTGGTTACACCCAATTCAAAATTTTGAACAAACTACATTTTGATTAATAATGTACACAAATTGTTGAATTAAAGTAAGTATTTACAGATAAAATTAAGAATCAAACAATATAAATTAAAATGAACGCGAATTATTAGATTTTAAAAAAAAAATTAACGAAGAAAAAATACAAAAATTGAAGACGAATATAATTGTGAGGGATATCGATCACCTCTCTCATAATTTTGTCTTTTTCCTTGTATCCATCACTCTATTTTTAATAAAATGGAAAATAAATTCTCAACTACTACAGTTTTCTCGTAATATTTGATGAAATTTTATTGATTGGAAACTAAAAAAAACATGATATTTAAACACGAATGATTTCCGTTCGACCACTATAGCTTTTTTGTCCAAAAGCTACCAATGTTGAAAATGTTGAAATTCTATTCAAAGATATACCTTTTTTTTTTAACGGATTCAAAGATACCATTACACACCATTATACAGTAGGACATATATATCAACAGATATACATGAAGATATATGCAGCAATTATTCATGGTGATGATCTTCCCAACTTTTTTCCAAGGAACCAAAGCCATGTATTGGCCAATCAAGGTGGACAGGTGGTACCCAAGTAATTATTCGTTAATAAAAGGAGTGTTAGTTTCCAACTTTCCATACTCATTCTTTAATCTCAAATCTCTCTGTTTTTTTTTTTTTAAATTGAATCCTGTTAGAATTCTTTTTTATATTTTTAAGTCGAAAAATGCATTAAAAATTTTTGATAAAATTTAATCGGAAAAAAATTTGTAATTTAAAAAATTGGAGTTTGAGAACTATTAGCACTGAACACGCATGAAGAATCGTTCTACAACCCAAAAAGGGAAAGTCCAAAAGGTTCCCTCCAATGGCATGGACCAGCTGTCCATTATTCTGTGTAGTCTCTGATTCCCAAGGTGGACCTAATGAGCCCAAATTAGGAAAGAAGGTATGGGGTGTTGACACCTCTATCTCCTTAATCAGCACTAACATACTCCATCCATCTCAAATTATAAGCAAATTTAACTATTTTTATATTTATTAAGGAGGTTAATTGATTATATTTAATTTTATCAAATTTATAAAAAGTGGAGGTATTTTAGGAAAGATATAATTTAATTTTGATATCTCCATGTCGGGGGTTGATTAACCCTCATCCCCATTCCCTACCACCCCACGGGTCCCCACCGGGAACCTAAGTTCAATTTGACCTGTTATAAAATTTATAACGTCGAATAGCATTTTTAAACTTGTACACTACAGAAAAATAATCGTTAAAATTCAAGAGATTCAATCAAAAAATCATTAAAATAATCGTTAATAATAATAATTATTATAATTATAATAATATATGTGAAATTACTAAAAAAAACCTATTTTTTAACTATATAAAGCCTAAATATTTAAGGACATATAAGTAAAATTATCGGGGACGGGGAACCTGCGGGACGGGGAACCAATCTCATTCCTCGCCCCGAAAATCTGTTCGGGGGAAAAATCCCCCCTCCCCGCCCCTGATGGAGAAAAATCCCAACCCGGGTACCCGAACGGGGCGTTCTCCGCGGGGATCCCATCTGCAATTTCCCATTGTCATCCCCATTCACCATTTTAGGTGTAAGTATCAGTAAGATAAATCTCGTATCAAAGAGGAATGAGTAAAGTGAAGAGTATATAAATGGATGAATAAATGAATTTAAAGTTTTAAGGTTTTGGTTTAAGAGGTGATTTTTTATTATTTATTGTGGTTTATTTTTGACCCATTAAATATATATTTCTTTAATTATTTGGCTCTTTGGTTCAGTTCTAACAAGCGGTATCAAATCTCCTGGTTTGCTTGGGTAAAATATTATGGAGGACAACAACCGATGGACCTATCATGGGATTTAGGGGTGAGCGTGGGACGGGTTGGGACGGGTTTGGTGTGGCCGTCACCCGATCCGTAATATTAACAGGGTCAATTTTTAAATTCGTACCCGTTCTTAAACCCAAAAAAACCCGAATATATATGGATCTAAATAGGACAGATCAAGATGAGGACGGGTTCGGGTTGACCCGGGACAAAAATCACAAGCCTAAAAGTGGGATCAAAGTAAAGCAAGTCATTGCAAGATACTTAGTTTCGAAGTAAACAAAAAAAATATGCTAAATTTAGATTCAAGATTTCACTTATGGCTACAAAAAATAATTAAACTAGGGAAATATTGTTTACAAAATGCCATTTATATAATATCGTAGAACAAAGATAAGAAAATGAGACTTTTGGTAGTAAAGTCAAGTAATAAAGTGTCACTTAATAAATAAATAAAAATAATTAAATTGCTAAGTTAGAAATGACGTCATTTAATATATGATATATTTTATAAATATATAATATAAAAATAAAATAAAAACATGTTTACCTTATTAATCTATACTATCTATACTATTATATAAAACAAACTCTGTTTGTGCATAATTTTGTAATTTTCCATTATACCCTCCTTAATGGGAAGGGAAGTTACACATGGCAGTTTCAAAAAACAAAAATCAAATGGGAAGGGAGCAATTTTAAATGGGAAAAGAACAGTTCACACATGCTTGGATGGGTTGATTGCTTTACCACAACCAAGCAAAAATAAAAAAAATGATACAAAAACTGTCTTATACTATTGCCTCCTTGTCATCTTTAACATAAAAAACATGACAAAATGAATGTCGATTTACAAATATAATATTTTATGACAAACAACATTTTACAACGAAAACACGACAATAGGAATGCAGATCAACAGGCACTCCCCGTGCCTGTCGAGACGCTAGTATATATAAAAAAAAAGTTGTTTACATATATCGGGTTGGGTTGGGTGACCTTGAGTCAAACTCGAACCCGACCCGTACCGGGTGTCGGGTAGCTTTATTTGGACCGAACGCGTCTTCTTTTCACATATGATTTGATACCGGTATAAAAGGACTAGGCGATGTGTAAATGGTGATCTCTTTTATTTCCAATTATTTATTGAGAAAGATTTTATTCATGAGCAATTTTATTAAAATATTTAATTATTTTTAAAGTTCACTTTTCAATTCAATTTATTTTCAAATTAAAATTTATCTTTTTTTTTTCTGTTTTGATTTTTATAGTTTAATGAATGGGTACTACACAAGTTTTTTTTTATATATGAAATTCTAACAATTTTTATTTATTTGTTTCATTACATATTGTTTTGATTTTTAGTAAGTAAATTTTGAACTTTTAAACGATATAATATATAAAAAAATATTGAAATAGAACAAATAAATGAAAATTCAGCCTGATTCAAAAAGAAAAAGTACAGCGGAGGAGTAATTTGGACTTGATTTTTTATTTTTTTTTCAAATTAAAGACATTAGTTTGATTTGATTTTTTGTCTCTTGACCGCAATTAATGTAATTTTAATTATTGTTTTTTCTCTTTTTATGAATTTTTATGAATCTCATTAACAAATATTTTAAGAGTATTTGTTAAAAAATACTAGTATTATAATTACAACAAATAATTATAAATATATATTATGTATTTTTTAAAAATTGAAAAAAATTGCTCAATCCGTTTCATTGTAGTGTGTTTTAAGGTTATGCAAGAGTTTTAAGAAATAGTTAAATGAGGTAATGATTTGTTGTATTTTAATCATAATGTCCCAATATAATCATTAATTTTTTTGTTCATATTCCTTGCGGAACCACCGGTATTCCCAAGAGCACCCTTAATACCAGGGAGCCCTTGAGAGTAATCCAGAGCGAGCTGCGTGGCTGACTCTCCCAGCGAGATGTGTTTGAAAAGAGAGAAAAGATATTGAAGAGAGAAAGATATTGGAAATGAAAAAAATATTATAAATAGAGATGTGTTTGAAAAAATAGCATTCATTATGTATTTGTTTATAAAACAACACGATTTATGAAATATAGTACAAATACTAAAATAACATTATATATGAAACGAGGGAGTACTACTATATTTAGCTCATTAATTAATGTTTTTTTTTTTTTTGTTATAATTAATGGGCATATTGGATACCTCTAGAATTCAGTGTAACGCCAAATTGTTGGTTGATAAAATAGGGCACTTGAATGGAGACATGGCAGCCCTACTCTGGCAGACTGGCACGGTCAGGGGCGCGCGGGCAACAGGGGAAATCATTTTGATCCATGATTAGAAAAAAAAATATAATTCAATTCTAATAAATATATTATATATATATATATATTATAAAATTATATCAATACTTAATACTGTAAATATTTTGGTGTGTACTATAAGCTTTTTTTTTAAAAAAAAATCATTTTTAATAAAATTAAAAAAAGGCTGTCAACCAAGGGTCTGTGAGTAATTAACCTAGAACAATACGGAGTACATTAGTAAACAATTAATAGCATGTTTGGTTTCCTTCGTAAAATCAATTTTGAACTCAAAATCACTTTGGAGCAGAAACAACTATTACCGCATATTAAGTTTCTTGTTACGGAATCAATTCTGACCCCAAAATCACGGTGGAGCTGAAGCAACTGTTAAGGCATGTTTGGTTATCAATTTTAGAATTAGTTCTTATCTCAAAATCACGTTGGAGCATAAGCAACTATTAGTAGCTAGCGTTGGCATTCTAAAATTGATTATGAGCTAACTCACCACAAAACCAAACATGCACTTAAATTAGTAGCGTTGGCATCCATAATTGATTCTGAACTAACTCACCACAAAACCAAAGATGCACTTAGTAGCATTGGCATTTCAATATTGATTCTGAGATAACTCACCGCAGAACCAAAAAGCTACTAATTAAGGACCAAAAAATGCATTTTGTTTTGATCGGGTTCAATTTTACTTATGTTATATTTAAGTCGCGAATAGAACTAATCTCTGATTATAATTTTTCATGATGATGATGATGATGATGATGATGATGATGATGATGATGATGATGATAATAATAATAATAATAATAATAATAATAATAATAATAAAATAAAAAAGAACTGCTTGGCATCTTGAATTATTTTAGAGTGAAGACCCAATTTGGTCCCTCAAATTTTCCGACTGGGACACTCTAGTCCCTCAAGAATTATAATTC
Source organism: Crotalaria pallida (assembly GCA_037953625.1). NCBI lineage: Eukaryota > Viridiplantae > Streptophyta > Magnoliopsida > Fabales > Fabaceae > Crotalaria > Crotalaria pallida. The sequence continues at coordinate 100,119,079 of CM075655.1, forward strand.
ACTTTTAGTCCCTAAAGAATTTAAAAAATATCACCTTAGTCCCTATTTTCATTCCGTTAACTACTGTCACTGTTTCCAGAAGCACCAGGGACATTTACTGGGAGACCATTAGCACCTGAGAATGAAATATTACAGTTTATACCAACAGTGACAGTAGTTAACGGAATGAAACAGGGTCTAAAGTTGTATTTTTTAAATTCTTTAAGGAGTAAAAGTGAATTATAATTCTTGAGAGATTAAAGTATCCCAGTCGAAAAAATTAAGGGACCAAATTGAATCTTCATTCATTATTTTAAATTTGACTCTTACTTACTCAATCTCAAATAATAATTTAAAAGTTTATTTAATTTCAAGTTTTAAAATTGATAATAAGAAGTAAAAAAATAATTTAAAAAATAATTTTCTTAAATTCGGCCCTTAGGAATGAGAATAAGAAATTAAAAGAAGTGATTTTGTATAAAAAGAAAAAACTAAACATTTAATAGATCAAGTGATAGCAAACTTAATTTTTCTAAATTTTTTTTTATTATTTTTAGCTTCTTATCCTCAGTTGAGTTTAAGCAATCCAAAAAAATATTTTGAGAACATGAGTACATTATCTTTCAAGTACCAAATATTTAATTTTCAATGCAATAAAATTATTTTATCACTTCCCTTGATTTGTTGTTGTGAAATCTATACACGCACTTTATCAATTAAAGAATCTTTAATTGGAACTCTTTAACAGATGAACACATGATTAAAATTAGATTAAGACAAACATAGGAAATTAAAGACATACATAGAAAACACTAGCTCCCACTAGTTCATGCTGGATGGTACCCTGAATTTATGAATCTTCTTGCTTGCTGTTGATGGTGACTTTCCAACCATTCATATGCATTAGCACGCATCATCTATCCACAATGCTCTAGCATTGTGTGGTTAGGTCTCTTTTAAAGGTCATGGCTCTAAATAGGGTAAATCAATTCATACAAGTCACTACACCCTTCGGTTTCCAACTAAAGACTTAATAAAAATAGAGATAAAGACTAATTTGTATTCATATATTAAATTTTTTTATAACATATTCTACAATTTTCTGAAAGACTGAGCTTCACTTGCATTGACCAATGAAAGTCCTTAGTCCCTATTCTAACGGAGTATTTCAATCGTGGGCCCCACGTCCCACTCATGGTAAGCAATGGATGCGAATCAAAACAACCATGTATAGAATCTGCTTTTTGTTAAGTTAGACTTAGATATGAAACACTTCAAAAATATAATGATGATCTCACTAGATAGATTTACAGAAATCCTATTGCACATGGTACATATCACGTACTCCTGTATATCAATTGCATAAATCTTTACCAATGTTTAGTGGTGCTGAGCTGCAATTGGTAAAGCGAACCGAGGTTCGATACTTCACAATAACGTTGGGAGATAAATAAAACCTTAACCTCAGGATCCCTCGAACTGGATTAGTCGGCCCAGTGGATTGGATACCAGGGTGCAAACAAAAAAATTGCATAAATCTTTGAAGGATGGGTGTTGCAATTATTAGAGGTGGCAATTCGGGTTATTAGGCTCGGACCATGATTAGGTCAGGTTAAAAATGTTCACATAAAAATCGGGTAAAAAAACATTTAACTAATGCCAGTAGCGAATAATTTTTTAAAACTAACTCAGGCTTTTTTTAGGTAATTTTAGCGGACGACCCAGATATTTGGCGAGTTCGGGCTTTATAATTCAAGCTAAAAAACACAAAATCTATTCAAGTGTATTTTAAGAGTTTAAATCCGATTATATTATTCAGGTCGGCCTGGTCGATCCAGGTTTTTTTTAGGCTCTACTTGCACTCTTGTGTAATGATCCACACTACACAATTTTTTTTTCATTGGACATGTAACTTATAGTCGTGAAATGGTTAATTGATATCGTTTCATAGGTCAAAATGTGAGAAACTGAGAATTAAATTGATAAAAAAATTAATGAAATCTTTTTATTTTATAATTTTTGATCAATTTTCATATTTTAATATATGAAGTAATAAAAAATTTGAGACATGCAATATGTTCTCGTAAAATGATGGTTAGGTAGAGTATGCATAGCAAACTCCAACTTAGTACAAGTCATACTTTTACTATTACATGCAAAATTATTTTAAGAGACAAACACTCATGATCTTATGACACGTTACTATTCATGATGTGACATGACTATGAACACACTATGACATGATTATGACACATAGACACATTACTATATACATGAGATTAAAATCATAATTAAGACTCACTAAAATAATTAAAATGAAAATTAAAATCTAAACACATTTGAGAAGCCAATTGGCATGCATGGTTTTAACATGGAGTACGTGAAGTGGTTGTTAGAAAGTTACATAGGGTGTCCTTTTAAGGGACGTTTTATCTCGTGAGAGGCGGTTACAAAATGGAGAGGTTGTGGAAAAAGGTTATTGCGTCGGTACTGCAAGAAACTACTCTATATAGGGGAATATTTTATAGCCCTTTTACCTATTCTTCCTAGCAATATGGTTTTTTGATATTTTTTTTTTTAAAAAAAAAATCAAGATTGTGCAATCACAACTTCGTTCTACACTTATTTGTTAAGGCAGAGAAGAAGAAAAATAATAAGGAAAATGCTAAAAAGTTTCTTTAGACACTTGTTAAGAGATTAAACGTGGTTAATTAAAAGTTATGGAAAAATACACTTTTTTTATTCTCGAAAGAGTAAATACCTTAAATTTATGAATTTTTTCCAATTTTTTGTATTCTTTATTAACCAGACCCAAATAATAAAAGTATGAAAAAATGTGTTCCTCGTCACTTTTTCTCAAAAGATAGGTATTAGGGTTTTAGTAATATTTTTTTTGGTATAAAATATAAATATATTAGGACATGTACATTGTATTTCTTAAACCAAATACATAGAGTTTTACAAAAGGAGGAAACACAAATTATTAATTCATGATTTAGAATTCATACATCAATTTGTGAGATATTTCTTTTGGCCGGTCTTATATATGAAATCTTTTTAGAGAAAGTTATGCTTATTTAAAAAATGGGTCAAGGTTGTTGGTGACAGAAAATGTAAACATTTAATATACTTTTTAAAAAGTATTTCTATAATTATTATTGGGATTCTAGAAATTGTTGACCTAATAGGTGTTTTTTTGGAAAGAATTAAATGTTATTGAAATTTGGAATATGGTCTTACAAATGGGGGCCAAATTTTTTTTCCTAGAAGAGTCTTACATATAGGACGACTGGAGGGAGTATTATTCTAAGAAGTATATACAGTAAAAAAAAGAGAAAATAGATAATGCACCAGTAGTGTAAATGTTATTTACACTATTAGTGCATTATCCATCATTCATTCGTTGTTTATAGTCGTTGATTTTTAGATAAAAGTAATATAAATAAATTATGGATGATCACCATCAGTGCATATGCATTAATCTAAAAAAAAATTCTACGAATGAAAATTGCATCCAGGGATATCAACATATATAGAAATGTGAGAGAAAACACATTTTCTATTTCATAATTTGTGTCACTCCATGTGCCATTCATTTTCATTGATTCAAAAAATGAATTTTGAATTAAATATATGTTAACTTAATATTTTCTTAACCAACGAAAATGAATGACACATGGAAATCAACATAGAAATGTGAGAGAAAACACATCTTCTATCCCATAATTTATGAGGACGGAAGAGAAAAAAATTAGACGAGGATTAAATGCAAAACTCTTATTTTTACAAGATCATATATCATTTTACGATAAAGCTACATACTAGTATTTAGCTTTACTCTTTGCTATCAATTAAAACATTAAACCAACTATTAGGGTTTTAAATTGCGATTCACAATCATAATTTCAATTTTAATATTATGATTTCAAGAGTCTCTAATAGCACCATGATCACAATTATGGCTAGATGAATTGTATTTTTCTACGATTACTCACAATTGAAGTAAGCACAATTATTGCAATATCGATAGTAACCACGACTTAAAAGGCGTTGGATACAAAAATTTGTTGAAAGAATATTGTTCTTTTTCCTATGAGTCGGCTAGCTTTTCCCTTTTAATTGTTTTCCTATAAATAGGTGTCCTGGCCGGTGAGAGATAATTAACTTAGCACTCCAAAGTTCCAAACACAAAAATATCTTTTCTCTTTATTTCTTTCATTCACTCTTTCTCCCTTGAATATGTATTTTTATTTTCTCCTTTATAGTTTCTGATCTTCTGGTAAAGAAACAGCATCTTGGGGCGGGTAGAGGAATAAGGGGGAAAAGAGAGGGAGATGAGAGGCATAGTTAGTGAGATTGTTGACAGAAGATAGAGAGCACAGATGATGATACGCATATTAATTACATATGTGGAGCTAAAGATGATGAACTGTGTATTTCATTCCTTTGTGCTCTCTATGCTTCTGTCATCATCTTCAAAGCTTCCCCCTTCTCACTCCCCTCTCTACTTCCAGCTCTTAATATTTGATCATATCTAATTAAGTGACTATTCACTATTATTGGATCATAATAGTTTGTTCAGTAATTTATTTGAACCTGTTTTTTTTTTTTTTTTTTTGGAAGTTATTATTAGTAACATTAGCTTGTCAAATTATAAATATTTGGGCGTGTAATTGATGGCTATTAAGGGATTAACCTTTGTATTTTTGCAGATCACTAATCTGTTTTGTTGATGGAATGATAAAACTGAAGGAGTTATAACTTGTGGGTTAGTGCAATTCATTCTGTAAGTATATCCCCTCTTTCATATTTGCTATTCTTAGAGGGACCTTTAAATTTCCTGTGTTTTTTGTTTACCATCTAAAGCATTGATATTTCATTTTGATTTGACAGTATTATTTGACCTTAGTTTGGGTAGTATTTCTTTCATTCTCATTTCTCCCATAAGAAAAATATGGTTATATATATATATATATATATATATATATATATATATATATATATTGATCAAAATATGATTTAATTCATTGATTCCCAAGAATGTATTAGCTCCCACTTGCTTTGTAGATGAAGGACCACATGCAAATTGGATTGACATATTTCTTCGGTTTCATTTTAACTGTTATTTAATATTTTGCATACATATTAAGAAAAATATTATATCACTTAACTGTAATATTCTTGTACCATATTGATGATAATTTATTTTATATGTTTGAGAATGGTAAAGGTAATGATGAAATTGGAAAAAATAATTATTGCATTCTTGCTTTTGAAAGTAACAAGTAATTTCAAATAGGTTAAAAGTACTAAAACCGGCACTTAAATTAAAATGAAGGGAGTAATGTTTACATAAGTGAACAATGTGAACGAATATGAAAATATATAACAATTTATTCTTTTTTATTAAAGGAAAAAGGAAATTTAAATCAACGAAATGATTTAATTTAGGAAAAATTCATGATATTATATTCTATATGATGATTGATTCAAAATGGTGACTCCTTGCAGAAGGTTTTCTAGATTCCTTAGGGAGATTTTGATGCTAGCTAGCAACCTTTTTGTTAATAAAGGCAAGAATTTTACTAAAGTCTCTATTTGATGGAAGGACTTGTGTTACAATGGTAAATTTGTGGGCATTAATAAGGAATATTGTTTTTCTATATGTCTATCTAAAAAGTTAGGATGTGGTGAAAAAACTTTAATTTTGGAGGACAAATCGTATGGAGTTTACTCTTTTAAAGATGTTTACCATCTCTATAAGCAATATTTTTGAATAAAAGGACTCTGGTAAGAGATGTAGGTTTTTATTTGGCAAGATAGTGTGTGGTCTTGGGATCCTCTTTGGCGTCATGAACCTCGTGATAGAGAGATGGAAGATTATAATTACTTTATGATTACTTTGGTTGGAGTTGTCCTTGATCCTCCTCGTTTGAATTATTTGTGTAAGGATCCAGGAGATCATAATTATTTATCTAATAAATCCGCTTATGATTGGCTATACTACTGTATAAATTCCACTACACCTTTACCCCAAGATTATCAGATTTTGAAGCAATTATGGTCAATCAAGATTCTAGCAAAGATTCAAGCATTTGGATGACAATTGTTACTAAATAGATTGCCTACCATTGATACCTTAATGAAGAGAGGACTTCAATTTTCGGATCCTTGCTCCTTCTGTGGTGGTGTTCAGGAATATGCAGTACATCTTTTCTTCTCTTGTGCTTTCTCCAATCAGGTTTGACACCATATTTTTCTCATGGATTCGGATTAATTATTAGACCATTTACAGTTGATTCACGCACCAAGTAATCATTTCTTGATGTTTAGCAGGCTTATTGGTTTGAAAAAAGACAAGTATGGACTTGCGATTTGGTTAATTTGCTAGAATATTTGGTTAGTTAGAAATGGTGTGATTCTCTTAAATTCATTACCAGGTTAAGATCGAGATTTTATTGAAAACTTTATCAGATAGGAATATTTCATTTTCTGACTGGTCTTTGTATCCTCTAAATTGTATAGTTATCTTATAACGCATCTTTATTATTTTGGGGTGAGTACTACTTGTACTCCTTGAAAATGAAATCATTTGTTCATAAGAAAATGTTCTAAATATAAATTTACTTTAGAAGAGAATTTTTCATTTTGTTGCAAGGCAATTGCAGAAATTAAACTATTTCAGGATTTAAGAGTTATACATCTTTTTCTTTATAAGCTCCCACTTTGATTTATTGTCGTAATTTATTATATAAATGTTATTTTTGTTAGTTTTACATGTATTTTTATGTGAATATTAAAGTAGAACTAATCTTTTGAGTATAATCAAATTTGCTCTCCCCACTAATGCCCGTCAAATAAATAAGACTATTTTAAAATTGCTTTTCACCAAGTATACATAAATAAAAATATATTTAACTTATAATCATAATCAATATTCTCACAATTACTTTAAGAGAGTTTCTTCAATACTATTGTAAAAGAATGAGTTCTAGTACCGTATAGAAGTTAATCAATAAAAATATTTCATGTCATACATGTTGTCATGTCATTACATTAGGAATGATATTTTGTGTTATTACGATTTGGTCCCTACTATATATTTTAATTAAGTTTTTATTTATTAAACATAAAAATGAAATCAAATGAAAAGTGTTTTTTTTTTTTAATATTCATATTGAAAAGGTGACGTGATATCATATTTGAATAAGATAATTAGGATTACCCAACCATCATTCACCTTTTTCCATAACCAAAGTCTCTTCAATTTCTTCAATGTTCATAACCTTTCTCCGAATTGCCACCCTCTTTAGCGGCAGATCGGACTCGCAAACTTCGCCGATAAATCTCTCTGATCCCTTTTTTGTCTCCCTCAATTTGTCTCTCTATCTTTCTCTAAATTATGTTTATGGTTGATATATTTTTTTTGGGTTTAGAAATTTTTGTTTTTGATATGTATTATTTTATTCTTAATATGTTTATGAACGTTGAAGAGGATGGCAAGAGGTGGTGATCAAAGGAAGATAATGAACACCGATATAAAGAGGTTGAAGATGTTTTGCTTAGTTATAGAAGAGGATGAGGGCCTCTTAGAAAGAAGATGAATTATGAGAGAGAAATCCTACTTCTCCCTATTCTAATATGATATCACATCACCTGATTCAATGTGAATAAAATAAAAATTATATTTAATAAATAAAAACTTAATTAAAATAGTAGGGACCAAATTGTAATAATAATACAAAATATCACTCCTCAACAATAATGTAATGTCATGACAACATATATAACATAAAATATTTTTATTGATAAACTTTTCTAAAATACTGAAATCCATCCTTTTAGGATAGTACCGAAAAACTCTTTTATTTCAAACACACCAAGTGTCTAACACATAAATTAAATATGAGTTAATGACCTCATATATCCGAATGAGATTCTTACATAAATATCCACATTTTTCTACCAACTTCTATATTGTTTGTGTAACTAAAATCCACACATGACATCTTAATTACTCAAAATACTTCAATAAATATTCACTCTCAATCGGTATATACTTCCTCGGTCCCTATATATAAAATCTTTTTGGAAGATTTTACGTCCATTACAAATAGTTGGTTAATTTAGTTAATGATATTGAAAATTTGAACATTTTAATATGTATTTTTAAACTACCCTTATCAATAGTTTTTTTTTTGACAAAACTGCTTTTTTATCCCTTAAGTTATTTATTTGTTCTAAGGTGGTTCCTCAAGTTTTTTTAGTTTGAAAATTGTCTCTTAAGTTCACTTTAATATTTTCCATCTTCGGTCATCTTCTTCGGCGAAACTTTGATTTTCCATCAATATTTTTGGCGAAACTTCATTTTTTCTGACAAATATCATTTATCTCTAACTCATCCTTACTTCCAACCCCACTAATCCCATCACACCACCTTCTGGATGTTGTGAAGAGATTGGTGGTTTGACTTAAACATCTCTTGGCGGAAAATGAGTAAAGCGAGAATGAAGAAGAAAAAAAGGGTAGAGCTTCATTGCCGAAAAAAATGGTGTTGGTTGAAAATCTATCCGGAGAAGATGACCAGAGACGGAGAAGATAATCAGAAATGTAAAAATTAACGGAATGACCAATCATGCTAACGGAAGTAAATTTGAGGACCACTTTCAAACAAAAAACTTAAGGGACCGCTTTATAAGAAATTAAATAAACTAACTTAGGGGATCAATGAAATACTTTTACCTAAAAAGTGTTAAGTGAATAAGGGTGTTTGTGGAAAAAAAAAATTAATTGTCATTACAAATTTGTTTAATTTTTTAAACAAATTTTTTATTTTTTATTTTTTTTGAAAAGCCTACTCCGATCCACCTATCATGCATTAACAGAAGGTCTTGAGCAATTTTGTGTAATGACAATTCAGTTTGTGTGACGATTGGTCCCCCATTATAAATTTTTCACAAATCAAACTTTTTTTTTTCCCTCTAAGCAAAATGAATATATTGATGAAGCACAATGGGTAGTCACTCAATACAAATTGTGGACTACAATTAGAAGAGGATTCATGTTCTTGACATTCCTAATACATTGAGAGTGCAAAATTTTTTTTTATCGTTAGTATTTTTTATTTTTTTTTTGAACAGCCTTTTTTATCATTAGTATATTATTCATCATTTAATTTAAAAATTAAGGTTATTTATAGTTTGATTGTCAGAAAAAACTGAACCAAACTAAACCTAATAACCATACAATATAGTTTGGTTTTTTTGACTGAACCCTTTAAAACGATTGATAATGATTAAGAAAATCAAATAAATTAGAATCGATTCAAGTTTATAATCCATTTTAGAACCGGTTAGCATTCAAATCGATTTAATTAGGCTTTTATTAATTGACTTTTAATTGGAATATGTTTTAAAAGACTAATTTTAAATTTAATTACAACGTAACTGGTTTAAAAATTGATTCTAAAATTGAATCGAAAAGTTAAAATCTGAACCAAAATTAAAACTGATTTTGAAGCTGAACTGATCTGTCTAATAATGGTTTTAGTTTTGAATCGATTTGCCTATAATGATTTTTAACTAGTTTGATTCAATTTGATTTATAGGTTCGATTCGGTTTTTGGTTCTTCTAAACAATTTTAAAATTAAAATTATGGATGATTGATGATATATTGATAGTGTAAAAAACTTTACACTATCAATAATACTCTCTCCGGTCTCTATTATAAGAAAAAATAATCGAAATCACACATATTAAGAAAGTTAGTTGAATGTATTTAATTTTCTCAAAATCATAAAACAATATTGCTATTTTAGGATAGTTGCATTGAGAATGAAACAAAAATTAAATGAGATCACTATTTTCTAGAAACATTTTAGGAATGAGGAATAAAAAGTTAGTTAACTTTTTCTTATATTAGAGACCAAGAAAAGTATGTCTGATTATTTACTTATTTTTTTATAATCAACGGGACTAAAAATTCGAATACAACCAAAACAAACTACTCTGAATTTTCTTATATTAGAGATCGGAAGGAGTATATATTAAACTATATATATATATATATATATATATATATATATATATATATATATATATAGTATGCCGTATTGCAACCGGAAAATGGCAGGCAAGCAATAATTAATAACTCTTGCACTAGGAAATTAATGAAAAGCATATGTATTCGGGAAGGAGTATATTCCAATATAGGTTTCATTTTCTCCTTCGCAATCCAAGATATAGACTCTATCTCCGGTAAACAATGGAAAGCATATGTATTCGGGAAATAACTCTTGCACTAGGAAATTAATGAAAATATTCGGTTATTTTGTGGGCCTACTATAGTACTAGCTCAAAGACGTCCCTTATATAGATGCATGCTGATTGAGATGTAGCTTATTACTATCTTAAGCTATAGATTACATGGTCATTACTATCTTAAGCTGGGTTGAAAAGGAGGAGGTCATAATGGATAATATTTTAGATATAATGCATATGACTCGATGTGATTCTAGTTTAAATTATGAAATTATAGTAGTTTGCATAAAATTATTTAAATAGTTATTTTTTGGATGCTTATGGTGTTCTCCAAAAATTAAAATATAACAATAAGTGAAAAAATAGAAAAAAAAAAGTCTTGAAAAACTAATTCACTAACTTTTAAAGTATTAAACATTATAAATATTTTTTAACCCAAAAATTTGAAAATACATTTTAACTCGGCTATACTAACGACCGAGTTTAAAAATATTTTTTAACTCGGTCGTTAATAACGACCGATATTATAAATGTTATTAAAACTTATTATTTTAATTTCAAAACTGTCGCCGCTTCTACTTTTAAACTCGACCATAAAGATGATAGAGTTAAAAAAAATATTTTCAAACTCGATCGTTATAATGACCAATCTTAAAAATTAAATTTTATTTACAAAAATACCACCGCATTATTTTTTTAAAACGGATTTATAAGAACCAAGTTTAAAACCCTGATTTTAAAAGCTTTTTTTTTTCTAGTAATGATTTATTATTCCAATACAAAATACTTTTTTTAGCCTCTTTTTCTCAGCCCTAAAGGAGAGTTGAGGTTAAGAAAATCCTTTTATATATCGGATTACTCTTCTCTAATTATCTTCTACTATAGTTTCTTTCTTCTCATGTGACTAGAAAACAAAACTGCAATATTCATCGTTCAAATTATTATATGTTTTCAAGTTAATTTTAATTTTTAGATTCTTCTCTGAAGACAAAATTGAAAAGAATTTTAGTTTCCAAATTCCCATCATTAGCCCCAAATCTCATTTTAATTGGGGAAAAGTCAAAAACATCCCTCATTTCCCAAATTTCATTCACTCATTTCTTTCCTAAATCCACTCTTCTTCTATTGTTGAAAGTAAATTTCTTATCTTTCTGTTTTTATTTTATTTTTTTACGTAATTGTATAAATTTCGGTAATCCAGTGTCAGAATTTTTTGAAATTTTTAAAATTTATGCCAAATGTTTTCTGACACATGCATATCGGAAAAAAATATTAAAAAAACAATGTTCCAGTAAATTCCGACACCCATGCATTGGAATTTTGAAATTCTGATATCCCTGTGTCGGGAATTCAAAATTCCGACACTAGTTTGTCGGAATTTCTGGAATAGTTAAAGGAAAAAAAAAAGAATGAGAATGAAACAGAAAACGAATGGGAGGAAATTAAAACATAAAAACCAACGAGAAAGGACCCAAAACTACTAAAAATATGAAAATTTAACACAAAACAACCTATTAAACTCGTACCCTAAAAAAATATAAAAAAAACCTTAAGAACAACAACGAGAGGGAAAAGAGGGAGGAGAAGATTAAGGGAGGTTTCCTTGCGATGGCCAATGACGCCGGTGGCTGACGACGACAACTTGTACAGAAGGAGGGTGAAGGTAGAGGAAGAGGGAAGGGGAGAGAGAGAGAGAGAGAGGGTGTGGGGTTTGAGATTTTTTGAGATAGAAAAGAAATTAAAGGAGATAGTGTGGGGTTTGGAGAAGGTATTATTGGAATTAAAATATAATTGGGGATTGGGGTTAAAGTGTGGGGTTTGGAGACTAATATTCAATTGAAAAATAAAACACAGAACAACTTGCATTCAATTTTTATCTAGCACTGAGACTCATGGATGATTTTTTTATACTTCTTTTTTAGTTTTGTTTCAATACTTCTTTTTTTTTATTATTATCATTGATCTAATAATTAAAAATCTTGATCATTGAAATTAAAAGTTGAAATAATGATAAATTGTAACATTAACTTTACAATAATTAAAAGATGACAATATCTGTGATCTATCATTATTTTTTGAAAAATTGTTGATGTGAAAGATACTGTCACATCACATTGATGAAATAATTATTATAAATAAACCTAGATATCGAAATAATGGCAATAGTAATAGTAGGTGGTATTAAACTATTTGTAGTAGAATAGAAATTGATGAAATTTGATGTAAACACAAAACTAACAAATATTTTAAAGAAAACGATACATGAATACATCCTCTTGTTTAGAATATAAGAAAAAAAAAACTAAAATTACATTTATTAAAAAAAGTTAGTTGATTGTATTTAATTTTTTTGAATTTATCGAAAAAGGTATTCTAGGAAAATAATATTGGTAATGAAGCAAAAATTAGATAAGATAACAAAAATCATTTAGAGACCTACAAGCCTACAGACCTATACCTAAGATTAAGACACTTTATTTTCAAGTTAAAAAAAATTAAATAAAAGAACTTAAATGACAAATGTCAAGATCCTAATGTGTAGGTTTATGAGTAGGTCTCTTTATGTAGGTCTCTCAATCATTGCTCTTTTCTAAATATATTTTAAGAAAGTAATATTAAAAATGAAAAAAATTAAAAAATTATTATAAAAAATAATTTTAAAAATTACTCCCCCGTCCCTTAATATAAGTCATTTTTACCTAATTCACGCAGATTCAGAAAAGTAATTATTACTCTCAAATTTATCAAAATATATGTTGTCATTCTAAAGTTACCTTCATTTAAAACTTTATAACTCTATTCATTTTTCTTTCTATTGTAATTATTACCCTATCATTCCTTTTATGCAATTATGAGATGTGTATTTGGAATAAACTCTTTAATACTACTTAGATATTCTAAAATAACTTATAGAAAAAGACATAAAAGAGACTAAAATGGTGCCTATAATAAGAGGAGGAGAGAGTGGTTCAAATAGGAGATAATACAGTTTAAAATGGAGCATGAAAAAAAGAATTTCCGGAGACAGCGAGACTCATATATATTGGAATTTGTACGTTTCGACTGCGGATTGGCTGGGTGGCTTGCATGCATGCTTGGTGGCCCATTATCACGTGCGTGTGCCTTCAAATTGAAGGCAAGTTGACCCATGAAGTAAAATACAGGGATAAATTGTCACTTTGGTCTCTGAATTTACACAACACTTTTATTTTAGTTCCTGAAATTAACAAAAATGCTCTTAGGTCCCTGACTATGTAAAAAGTCATTCACGTTAGTCCCTGCCCCTAACACCCGTTAACGTCCGTTAACGGAGTGATGACATGGTTGATCGGGGGTCTTAAACGACGTCGTTTTTGCGTCCTCTTGGCACTTATAACGGAGTAAACTGTCCCGTTAGTCCTATCGGTTGCATTAGTGTCTTGTTCAGCTGCACCAGTCCCATATTTTGAAGTTGAACACTTCAAAATATGCACACTTCAAAACATGACATTGATGCAGCTGAACATAGGACTGATGCAACTGAACATGACACTGGTGCAGCTGATGGGACTAACGTGATAGTTTACTCAGTTATAAGTGCACGAGGACGCAAAAACGATGTCGTTTAAGGCTCCCAGTCAGCCACGTTATCATTTTGTTAACGTCTGTTGACGAGAGTTACAGGCAAAGACTTATGTGAATGACTTTTTACAAAGTTAGGTACCTAAAAACATTTTTGCTAATTTTATGGACTAAAGTGAAAGTGCTGTCGGAATTCAGGGACTAAAGTAACAGTTTACTCAAAATACAGATGCAAAACTGGTTTTAATTTGCTCATCTAAAATGAATTTTATTTATAGGATTTTTTTAACCATTACACTATATGTATAGATTAATTTAACTTTAAAAAATAAATTTTCATAAAGAAATATTTTATTTAATGTACCAAGTAAATTTTTGCATAAGATAGAAAAACCCTTATTTCTAAACTCTAAAGTATGAAAATTATATTGCATTTACTTTGGGACCATTTAATATGTGTAGATGCTCAAAACTCATTTAATTATGAGCTTTTCACTTACTAAAATTCAACTTTTTATTTTTGCTTTTCAATGAGGTTCGAACTTATAATTCACACAAATTACTCAAATCCTCACCACTGGTCCAAACCTAGTGGCTTAGAGTATTTAAAGAGTGTATGGCTCACCTCATTTTGATGCCTTATTCGACTGAGTGTAAGCATGCTAGGTTTTATGGGCTGTGCAACAGGTGCACAACACAGGGCCCACATGATTATAAGAGACCTCAATTTTTGTAGAGATACTTCTATTCCATATTATATTAATGTCACCTCACAAATTGTTTTTTTTTCATCAAGGAATTAAGGGTATCATGCAGCTGATAGTCAAAGACTAATCCCCTCCAAGATATAAAAATCACCTAAGTGAACTTTACATTTACCAATAAAGTCTTTTCCATACCCACGACAAGGATCGAACCTCTGACAACATGGTTAAGCAATCCTGACCTCACAATTTGTTTTAATTGTGCAATAACTTACGATATTTGAGTAGTTAATTAAGCCATGACTATTAAAAAAAATTTACGCCATCCTAAGTTCACGATACTATAAAATCGACCGTGAATAAAGTCACGATAACCAATTATTTCTGCTGTGGGGTGGCACGATGCGGGTAACAAAATTTTCTCTCTCTTTTTTAACAACATCTCTAATCTCACTAATTATTAACAGGTCTTATGCTATAATAAGGAGTTCAGACAAAAGAAGGTGATGAGAAAAATAAATATTAGTATGGATCTTGTATTCACTTTAATACTATTAGCTATATTCATATGAATATTAACCATTTATTCACATTAAAAAGGTAATAAAAAACAAATAAATTAAAAAAAAGACATTAACATTAGCTATATTCACATTTCCTTGGAAACAAACAAATGTTGGAGTGCTTGATTAACTTAGCTATGGATCTTATGTTATACGTATTAATGATGCAAAATATATCTAAATCACATTAACTTTATATCATTTTGAATTTTTAGATGACAATATTGATAAGTACTCTTTTGCTAAGTGTTGATACCCTAAAATTGGTGACCCATTAGCAAGCCCCAATTCCATGACAAGACCCAAATTTACCAAACAAATAAAATTCTGGACAAGGCATGTGTCAGACACTCCACCCCTTAGTGCCAGAGCACCACCTCCGGGCGCTCACCTATCAAGAAGAAGGGACGCACAGGTAACATGCCCAATAGGCCAATAGGGCATGACTTCAAATGCACTACTACAACCACGAGATGTCATAGAAATAGCAACAGTAAAGGAAGGTGCGCTCAGGGCATAAAGCCATATGCAGAGTGCACCCACCCCAGAGCTCACACGTACAAACAAAGGCAGCCCAACTTCCCAAGACTTCAACGGCTTGTGCGGGAAGCCAAGAGGGAATCTTTGCTTACCTCATTGGTCCTTCCCAAGTAAGAGACAAGAATGACAGGCCTTGAACACCCTCCTTCTTCAACCATTAATGCCAAAGCCAATAATGGTAAAGAAGACAAAACTACTCCTGATAAAGAGAAGATACCCTGAGCACATGATGCAAAGTGCTATTAACCAGCGGACAAAAGGCGAGCAACCAATGACCGTTGGTCCAAAGCACCATTATAAATAGAAGGTACTTCTCCTTCTAAGTTCATCATTTCAACAGCAGCACACACCATACAAAAATAAAACACAAGTTCTTCTCTTTGCAACTTGGAGGAAGAACACGAGTGAAAGAGAAGAGTATTTAAGGAGAAAGAGGTCCCAAGGCGAGCAGTAGAGCGCACGCCTCTTACTCCCTTCAAACTCATCTAAAGCAACTGAAGCAACTGAACCAACTGGAGGAAGGCAATCAACTCAATCAACTCCAGGAAACACAAAACACAAAGAAAACACTAGTTCTATTCTCTAACACTTAGAGAAGGAACATCTGAAAGAACAACAGTAAGAAACGTGGAGGAAGGAAAGGGTGGAAGTCAAGGTGGACACAACAGCGAACACCCTCCAGTCATGAGTGTAACAACTACACCATCATTGCAACCCATGCAACAACGTCGCAACTACTTCACAATCACTATGGCCATGACTGTAACTTGCATTCTTGGTGCAGAGGGCGCTCCCACAAAGCTGGTCTATTAAAGGCGCACCCCTCTCTGGTAGAAGCAATACTTGATAATATTCATATATTGTAGTATTTGTACAATTTGAGGCCACGACTTCATTAAGCTTATGAACCCTCATAATCTCTGTATAATTATCATCCTATAAATAAAAAATCCGAAACACTAAGTAAGTTTAATTCATGTGAACCTGTTTATTATATCACTTTTTTTAAAGTTGTTTATTATATTACATCGAAGACAATTATTTGGTTACATTTTATAGTGTTATTTTTGTGATTAAAATATTATACCTTAGTGAGGTCTTGTTAGTTGATTGTACTGCTGTATGTAGACTTGCATTAATATTATTTTCAGGATCTTATTATTTTTTGAGAAAATGTTTCAAAATAATTCTTTTGAAAATTAAATTATATAAATATAGAAAATTGATATTTTTGCTTAAACTTTGATGTTAAGTTTTCCATAGTTATATTTTTTTTTTTAATTTAAGAGCCTCCATTTTTTATTTCGCATCATACCTCGAAAATGTTAGAAATAAGTTTGGGTGTAAATAACAGAAAAACAAGTATTAATAAAATTTCCACGGTTTCATCAATATATGTTTTTCTTTTTTTAAAAAAAAAAAATGTATAGATCCTTAGCTTTAAGCATGAAGGTCTTGAGTTTAATTTGGCATAGATTCATGAGTATATAAAAGACCATCAATTTAAGCAAGAATCTGACGGTACTCAAAAGAAAGATTAGTCTGTTTTTGTTTTTGTTTTTTTTTTTTTTTCAACTGAAAGATTAGTCTCTACACTTTTGTTTTTACACTATCTCAATCAATTATACTTATCATATTTAGCCATCCCCAACTTGTTACTGGAGATTTAAAATAATGGACCTAAGTGAAGTAGTATTTAAGTAAATTTGACATCACCTCTTAATTCAAAACTTTTGAGTTTTATCACATACATACACTTTAACTTATCCATTACTCCCTCCGTTTCAGAACTTTAGGTCTTTTGGGTCTGGGCACATAAATTAAGAAAATGTTAATTATTGTAAGTATTATGTATAATTTGTCCAAAATGCCCCTATTAATCCTTATTGAAAATTGTAGTAGTATTTAATGTTTATTAGTAAGTGTGTCCATTAATTAATGTATAGTGATTAGAGATGAGAAAGATGATAAAAGTATAATTAATGAGGAGAGAATGAAATGATTAAATAAAGGTTAGAATTGGAAAAAAAAATATGTTTATGTATTGGAATTGTAAAAGGCCTAATGTTATGAAACAAGAAAAGAAGGCTAAAAGCCTAATGTTCTGAAACGGAGGGAGTATTATACAACATGAGACTTCTTTACCGATACAACACATTTGGAATCCTAACAATCTCTCCCTCGAGTATGAGTCCTTGCCAAATGATCACTCACCTTTGAGCGAAAACGTTTCGAGTATATGACGGTGTCAATAAGAGCTCACCCGGCGCATTACTGCATGCCCTATCATTACAAAAGCTTCATAACACTTGTATCGCCATAGTTGCGGAACATGCTGTAGCCACAATTCTAACACAACTTGTTAAATCCTCCTTTTATTCTAGCCAACGTGAAGACGACACGTGTTGCTACATTTTCCCAAATATAACATTAATGCTGATATGTGTTCATTCTGAAAGCAGCCACATTCATAGGCAGGCAAAATCTATGTGAAGATAAATTCATTTTGGATATAGTTTCAAAAGCAGGTCAAAGAGTTGGTGTGTTATGAATAATAAGGGTATCTGACTGGATAATAGGGAAGCAAGCTTTTACCTTTATGTTGAAATTCCCACTATACCAAAATTGAAAACAGATATTTTCTTTCGTCATCTATATTACCATAGCCACGGAAATTGCCAATAGTACAAGATTCTGCATGTTTCTGTTATCTCCCATCATACTGACAGATCAATCAATACACATATGAGAATCCAATCATACAAAATCATATGGTTTTTAATTCCTGTACCACTTCCCATACATGATCTTCATTACATTTGGATAATGTTCTAGTTCCACATTGCCAGTGATCAATATTACACTACACAAACATGTTTATATGTAAAAGTTTGAGTTATATTAATTTCATGCTATTGACTTATAGTCTTATACTATGCATTGATCTAATATATACCAAAAACAATTAAACTTAATTAATATATGAAACCTGTTTTGTTTTTCAAATATGCCATTCATGACCACAAAATTTGAGCCCGAGTGTTCAAAATTGAAACTGAGAGCAATTGAATTTAGATAGAAAAAATTTGTACTGAAGTTAGAAGATATGCATAACAGCACAACTGCACATGAGTATCATATATTGTTCATTCGCAAATTATAGCATGAGATGCATAATTAACAAATTCTTCCCCCAAGATACTATATATACTTTTTATAAGTTACAATAATTCACCAATAATAAAATTATGGCTTATTTATGATTTTAGTCCCTAAAAGTTTAGAGTGTTTTGATTTTGGTTTCTAAAATTTTTTTTGACTTTGACTAATCCTTAATTGTTTTGAAAATTTGGTTTTAGTCCCTGCCGTTAGGAAAAATTCGTTAATTGTTGATATAGTTAACAAAACGCCACATCAGCATACACGTGTGCAAGTATTGCATGACAATGACATTGATATGATGACGTGAATGATCCGTATCCGCAGGAGCAAAAGGGCCAAGCCCCAACCAAAATGTGTTTGCGGATTGGGCTATGACCCTTTTGCTCATGCGGGTCTGGATCATCCACGTCATCCTACCATGACATTCCATACTTGCACACGTGTTGGTGTGACGTTCCGTTAGTCACGTCAGTAGTTAACAGATTTTTTATAACAACAAGGACTAAAACCAAATTTTCAAAACAATTAAGGATGAGTCAAGGTCAAAAAAACTTCCAAGGACCAAAATTAAAACACTCTCAACTTGCAGGGACTAAATACATAAATAAGCCTAAAATTATTACAGTGATAATTGAATAAAATCTACAACTGAACTTTGAGAGAGAGGAAAAAAAAAATACTACTAGCTAACAAATAATAATAGTTATCTAGTTACATAACAGTAACAATTTTGGACCTATGCTGCTTCAATGTCCTCAGTTTCCCTCTCCTTGAATGACTTGGTATGAAGATCTCTTGTAATTTGTGTGGTTGTATCCAAGAAGTACAAAACAAATGATGTCAAGCAGCAACAAGCAAACATGGGTATGGGTCCATAAATCCATAGGACAAGAGGAAATGACAAGTAGAATGCCCTTAAGCCAAGAGACCAAGAGTAACTTCCACGGCTCAATGTTTTTGCAACATATTCAATAAAATCTATTTTGCCTTTAAGTGCGGGAGAAGTGATTAAGAAGCTTACATGTGCATAGTGTCTAATAGACTGCACATTACATAGAAACGCAACAAGGAAGCATAGGGAGATTGAAAGGCGTTTGATTGAAGAACTAAGGGGGGTTTTATTGCCAAAGACTAGTTTGGTATCTGAGTCATTGTTTGCGAATACGCCGATAAGTGAACTAAGTGTGATTGCTGTAGTAGCTAGGAGAGTTGATGCCATGATGTTGTTGCGTATTGTTTGAACAGCTAAAACACCATTTTTCAAGGGATCCTGAAAACAATGCAATAATAATAATTAAAATCAAACTGCACATACCAAATTTCAAAAATGGCTACTAAAATTATGGGGTGCGGTGAGGGGATCAGGGAAAAAGAAAAACTGCGAGTAATGCAAGGTCAGGAGTTCAAATCCTAGAATCACCACTTTGGGGAGAGCTTTACCTAACGTCCTAATCACCTCCCTCGACTTGAGGGTTAGTCTCACAATAATGACTCTGGGGATATCCAATCAAAGACCAAAAAACACACTTCCAGAGTTAGTTGGGTATGGGTATGGTTCCAACAGAAGATTACACTGAGAGCTAGTGATTGGGTCTTGACACATCAAAGCAAAAAGCTTGTAAGGTATCAATATTTCATTATTTCTATTGAATACTTTATGGATCCTTTTTGCTATTCTTCCCATGTTTCTACATCGATTATCATCAATTAGTATTTGCACGACTTATGGCATTCTAGTTCATATAAATTATATGATTCTAGAAGTTTGTCCCTTCACTTCAAGAATAAGATTAGACCATTTTCCTTCCAGACCTTTCATATTTCAGATTTGAGAAAACACGCGGTAGATAGTATTCTTATGACATGAAATTCAGAGTTGATTATATTCATATGATATGAAATTCAGAGTAGATAATATTCGAGCAAGCATGCAGTAGATTAAACCACACTGCCTACACTTTTCTACCACAAAGTCAGAATAGATAATATTCTTATGACTTGAAATTCAATGCATTTTTCTTAAATTAACTGATGACCCTATAACAAAACCTATCAACCGAATTGAGAAGCACGACCTCAGCATTAAGTTTCCAAATGACTACATTTTTAAGCAGCACTAGAGAACTTAGAATTAGTATATACATATGGACATACATCTAAGCAGTTTGATGCTCAACCTGTTGTTGTGCCACAAGTGCACTATGAAGCCCCTCAACAACAAGCATAGACATGGGGTTATGTGCTGCCACAATAAAGAATTGTGAAATAAAGTTTTGCCTTGAATAACAGTTATAACTTATCTTAATAGTAATCACTTGGCCCAGCAGAAACTTTATCTAAAATGGCAAGAATTGAGGATGAAGTTTAGAAAGCCCTATGGCAATTAAATCCTTTCTAGACCCAATAACATAAAAGAGCATTCTAGATGTTCAAATTCCTCATTCACAGACAAAAAAAAAGTGCTTCTCCTAATACCATTCTCATGAACTCCTGATTTCTTAACCAAGCAAGCAAAGTTATCAAACTATTATGGTCCAGCACAGACTAATGAACTCCCTTTAGAAGCAATTCAAATATGCTATTTTCTGATTTCCTATCAGATAGCAAAATCATGACTATAAGGTTCATTTTATGCCACATTTAATATTCTCACTAGAAAATTGGACACCAAGACAAACACTAGTTTATTTCATTTCACACCTTTCAGCTAACTCATTGGTTAATCATATCAAACAGTTTTGATTCAATCAGCTAATTTAGTTAAGATAGCTTATCAACTCTCAACTTTCAACTCCTGCCTATATAAGCCATCAAGGCTTCAACTAGCTTATCAGCTAATTATGCCTCAACAGAGCTATAGTTAAGTTTAATTTCCTAAGAAAGGTGTAATGAAATAGCAAATTGCTCATAGTAATAAGACACAAGAATGGCAATTGTAAACTATTAAAGTTTAAATACGATTTTGTCGTTGGAAATGCAGTGAATTTTGATTTCAGTCCCTATATTTTTTGTTTTTGTCCTTCTATTTTTCGAAATTTTTATTTTAGTCCCTAGCAAATAAGTGACGGACACCCGCATGTGATACATGTCATATTACCCGCTGACATGGCCAATTATGTGATGGTTAGGTACTATAACCAATATTTCGAAAAATAGAAAAACCAAAATCAAATAAAAAAAAACAAAGACTCAAAACTCATAACATATTCGGAGACAAAAACATATTTAAACTGATTAATAAAAGAGGAAATAAAGAGAGAAAGAGAGAATACTGACAGTCATCATAGAAAGAACCCATTGATAACGAGATATCTCATTCAGACCGATGACAGTGCGAGTTGGGAAGCGTATGATAGTGTAGAGAAGCCAAACATGATATACTCCCAACACTAACAGTCCTATAGGGACCAATACATAATCCAAATCATGTACTTCCATCCTTTAATTCAATCACAATGCTTCTTCACTTCAAATTTTACCTTTTACCCTTTCAATCCTTTAACTAACTGTCCACTTATATAGACACCAGAGTCTATCTCCTCCACTCCAGTTACTGTTGTTGTGTCAGAGACACGTATACTTCACCATTCTAATCAAACACTTGTACCAACTTTCCTTTTTGGTTGCAAAAGTAAGTGTGTGCACATGCACAAACAAGTGAAGAGGTCTTTGTTTGTTCTTTCAAGTTTCAACTGGTATAGTTGTTGCCAACTGAAACTGATATGCAAAAACTGAAAATAAGTCCATCTTTTATCAAAGGGAAATGGAGAAAGTGGACTAGAGTTATTACTCATAGCATAATCTATTGTTATTTCATTATATTGTATAATGTGTACAAGCTGATACAGCCAGCACTAAAGCTCATTAATTACTTTCCATTTAGACATGGCCACCTCAACATTTTTGTTTGTTTATAGTGCCCACCTTCTTAAATACTCCCTCCCACTTAAAATACAAGAAAAAAAAACATATTTCTTTTGATTTAAAATATAAGCAAAGTTAATCAACTTTATTAAATTTTTTCATTCTCAATGTTACTTTCCTAAGAAAATTGTTATCTTATTTAATTTTTGTTTCATTCTCAATGCAATTTTTCTAAAATACCTCTATTTTCTTTATAAATTTGAGAAAATTAAATACAATCAACTAATCTCCTTAATAAGCATAAAATTAGTTACTTTTGTTTATAATTTGAGCCGAAGGGAGTACTCCATAAACTTATATCACTTGTAGCTTATTCGAAAGTAGTTTTTAGATGAGTTAATAAATTATTAGAGTTGTTAGGTGAAAAAAAAAGAAGTTTATAATTTTAAAAAAAAAAAGTTTGTAACTTTTGAAAATCAACCAGCAGAAAATTATGCAGTGAGATAACGTTTCAAAAACTTACATTTTCTTTTAATAAATTATGTCTCAAGTTTGTCTTTTATTTTTGTGCTGATTACAATTATATATATCCACCCAAATTATTTTTTTAAGTGATTTAACAAATTTCAATTAGTTACACAACTAGTTATGTCAAATAGAACTAGTTCAATGAGCTAACTGTACATCAATAAGTTTTTAACTAAGTTTACAACTATAAACTCATAGGTCTTGCTTATGAGTTCATAATTATAAGTTAGTTTTCTCAAATAAATAGCAAATGGAGCACGTGATAAAAAACAAATTTGGGATGCACCGACACTTGACAGCCTCATATA
Source organism: Crotalaria pallida (assembly GCA_037953625.1). Lineage (NCBI taxonomy): Eukaryota > Viridiplantae > Streptophyta > Magnoliopsida > Fabales > Fabaceae > Crotalaria > Crotalaria pallida. Next base: position 100,142,548 of record CM075655.1, read on the forward strand.
ATAAGGCAGCTGATGTTTAATTTTGAGATGATCTTTTCTGTGACCCCTTTACACCACTTTATTCCAATACAAGAATCAATGTAATTTCTTTAAGAGTGGATCACTCATGAACTGATCCTTAAGCAGAAGTTTGATGTAAAGTGATGTAAAGTTGAAAGTATGAAATGATGTGCAAAGAAGCCAAGAATCAATTTGGAGATATGATATTATTACAATTCACAACTACCATGCCTTGCATTGTTTAGGCAAATTTTAGAATGATCATAATTCCTAAGTATGCCTCAGATAAATTATCCAATAGTTTAGAATGCATCTTTACTTTTGAGTTTCGATCATACATTAATGAGTTAAAATTATGAGTTAAGCGAAAATCAATGGTAAAGATTTGTTTGAACCATTGATCCGAGACCATCTTAATTTTATGGCGACAATACTGATGAAAACGGTACATAACCTGAATACTTGACATAATAACCACTCTTCATGTTTATGCAGCTATCTAAGTAAGATGGTGCAAGCTCCTTCATAAATCATGACTAAACAAATTGCTGTTTGCTTTCTTAATAATGAATTTTGTTCAAGAAGAGTTTGATATGTTCAATTCTCTAAATCCTAAGAGTACAACAAAAATAGTTTTTAGGTAAATTTTAAGCGAGCACATTGGCAGGTTCATGCAGATTAGGAAGTGCAAATTATGAGAAGTAACTAATGCAAACCATTAACAAGACACAAATTACAACCTAATACTCCCAAGGAATCCTTCTCTCACCAAAGACATGTGGTTCACACTTTAAAATACAAACATACAAAGCCTCAGCAAAAATGGTTACATATTCATGATTACACATTATTCACAGCTGTATTTAGAGACACATTTTCACCAGCTAAAGGCTGATATTCAGGCTCCACTGCAGCTTCTGCATCATGGTGATTCGTTACGCTCTCCTTCTTGAATGAGTCACTATGAAGATCCCTTGAAATTTTAGTAGTGGTATCCAAAAAGTACAAGATGACCGATGTCAAGCAGCAACAAGCAAACATGGGTATGGCTCCATAAATCCATAGGAAGAAAGAGAATGACAAGTAAAATGCTCTCAATCCGAGGGACCAAGCATGGCTTCCACGGTTCAAGGTCTTAGCAATGTGATCCATATACTTCCTTTTATCTCTGAGGGTAGGCGCGGTGATTAAGAAGCTTACATGAGCGTAGTATCTTATAGACTGCACATTGCATAAAAATGCAACAAGGAAGCAAATGGTGATAGAAATGTGTTTGATTGGAGTGTCATCAGAATTCCAAGAACCACTAGCAAAAATACCAATAAGTGAAATAAGTGTGATTGCTGTTGTGGCAAGAAGAGTAGATGCCATGATATTGTTGCGAATAGTTTGGATTGCAAGAACACCATTCTTCATAGGATCCTGCAAATTATAGCAATGGAATTAATCTCAAAAGGTTAAATATGCTGACCAAATAAACAAGAGCATTGAGAGTCTAAGATAACACAATAAGCAAGGGTATTCAATCAAAGAAAGCCCTTTGTCACACCCACGCCATTGAGCAGTCAATACTCTTAATTCTAAGGAAAGAAAATCAACACAACACGAAACGTTAGTTCCTAAAGTACTAACTCAACCACGATAGGTAATTGAAATAGCTAAACATAGAACTCAATCTAACTTCCAAATTTCCCTCACTTGAAATAGAATAACATACAACTCAATCTAATGAACAAATAGAGTCATAAAATTCATTGCATCACCTGTTTAACTTTAAAAACTTGTAGCATAGGAGCTTGACATTTTACTATTTTAAATTCCATGTCAGCAAAATAGAAAAGGAAAGAAAGGAGTGTCTTTCCTAAGAGAACTAAACATCTCTGGTCTACCTATATTTCTCAAGGTTATCAACCAGCTAGGCCAATGTCATCATTCAGTAAAAACTCGATACCCAATTTTGCTGTAAACACTGTGTTAGCTACTTGCGGAAGTGTTCAGCCTAAGTGCATAATTAAAAAAGTAGCAGATTCAATAGCTTTAAAGTTATGTATATATACTGATAAACATCACATATGTCTGATTCATCCAACTATACTGTTTCAATAGATCGAAATCAATTCATACTCAACTTAAGGCTAATGCACTTGCTTGAATTAGAAAGTGAAGGGAGAAAACAATGGGAATATGCTATTGTACTTGCTTCAAAGAGTTCAGGAGGATGTTTTGGTTTGTAATTGTTTGGTCCATATGGCTTTTTAGGAATGAGATTGTTTTTCATGGGATTGTTTTTAACCATATACATGTCATGGACTTGATCCAAATTAGATCATGGAGGTGGTTTTCGGCCTTTGCTAAGTCTAGTTACTATTCTTTTAGTCAATGGTGTATAAATCCCATGGTGTGTATCACTAGTTCTTAGGCTGCTCCTGCTTTCCTTTGTTCTAGTCCATTTTTTCATATGGGTTGAGTATCCCTAGTCCATTTTTTTGTTCTAGTCCATTATTAAGTTTTTTAGTTTTTTAAATTTTTTAAAAAAAGGATCTTCGACGTCTGATCAGGATTCCGATGTTACATGTCAGCAAAATTGATAGTAGGGGTATATGACAAACTCAGAAGTAACTTCGGGAAATCAGACATTGGAAAAAAAAAAAGAATAAAGGTATTTGGCAAAAGTACTTCAAACTTCAGGGACTTGTGACATAATTAAACCTAATTTTTAACTCCACTTCTTAGTTCTTACTCATGCCTCTTTTTACACCTACTTTATAAATTATAATCATTGATCATTTACCATTATTATTTCCAAAGCCAAAAGTTTTTATCAATTATAACACCTAGGATTGAAAACGATGTGAAATGTGCTTCTTATCATCTTATGGCATCCCTTTTTATACCTACTATGTATAATTATTGATCAAAAAGATTTTTTTTTCTTTTGAAATGAACATGACAGGTAATCAATGATTACAAACAGCAAAAGAAATGATGGTAATGATATAAATCAATAAGAAGCAATACTACTCACACTCATCATGGCAAGGACCCATTGATGACGAGACTCAGCATTTAGGCCAATGACAGTTCGAAGAGGGTTACACATGATAGTGTATAGAAGCCATATATGGTATATCAGGTACACCAACAGACCCAATGGTACCAACACATAATCCATATGCTCCTTCTGCATCATCCCCATGGCAGCAAACAGAACCATTTGAATGTTCATTTCAGAATCACCTGGCCTTATGTTTTGTAGAAGGAGATTTGGAAAGTGAATAGCTGATTATTGATTCAAGTATATTCTGGTCCTTGGGACTAATCCAAAAGTGAAAAGTGATTCTCATACACTTGTTTCTAAAGGAATATATGATTGGTGTATGGTACATATTTTCCCTCAAAGCACCTTATATAAGCATGAGGTGTCTGAATCAAATTATAAATAAGTAACTTTTTTTTATGAAACTAAGTGTAATTATATGATTTATGGACATAAAATAAAATAATCAGTGTATAAATCGAGGAGAGATTCCTTTGCATCATATTTAAGTTATTGATTTTATTTATATAAATGATTACTTAAGTTAAAATCACAACCACTATTAGAAGAAAAAATAATATCATAAAAATTGATTTGGATCAGTCCTTAAATAAATAACATTAGTCCTTTCTGGATCTCCATCAATCATTTAAATAAAGCTATAGATGGATATGAATCTACAATTTCAAATGTCAGAGAAAGTTTCACCAAAGGCCACATGATGCTTTGCCACTTGCCAGTGGCACTTGTTGATAGGTTGATAGTGCCAACTTCAGAAGGAATAAAAAATACAAAATACAAAATGTTTATAGTGGTAAGCTATAATAATTATTTAATAAGTTTAAAAAACATAAGATGATTGTTGGTGTGTGACCAAACATATTTTTTCGCCCTATGTTATCTGTCATCTGATGTGTCCTCAATTCTTTTCCAATTTCAACACTTCCCCTGTTTGTTTTAGCTTTTTGGATTTTTTTTAATGTTGAGAGAGGCATTGTATGGTCAAAGCATCTCTTTCTTTCTTTTTTTTTTTTTTTTTTTTTTTTTTTTTTTTTTATAAATCAACCTATAAACAAGCCAAAGTGAAATGTGTCACTTATTAACCAATCGATAATAAGCAAGTGATACATGTCATTTCCTTTGTGATGTAAGCCTAGGTTAATTTTGTAGGTTGATCAATCATTTTTCTTTTTTAATACAATGATGACACTATAATATGAATTCTATAGCACTAATTTTTAGCTTATAAATTCTTTAGTGCTAATTGACTTTGAATTTCCATAAGAACTAAATTTTAACTTCAAATAGGCTTAACATACATAGCATATTTTTTGTCGCAACCGCCCCAGGGAGAAGAGTGTTGCTCAGCAATCAGCATACTCAGTCTTATGATACAAGTTTTCAAAATATCATTAAATTTTAATTCGGTGACCATTAAAATTCCATGCACCTTTATATTTTTGCTATACTTTTGAGGTAAATTATATTTTTAGTATAATTTTTAAAAGTATAATAGTAATAGCTAAATGTTTCCTCAATTAGATGTTACTGGCTTAGTTTATAGTAGATTTTTTTTTTTCGGACTGTTTCTAGTTGTAATTATTCAACTAATAGTTTTCTCGTGCAATCACACAATTAGTTGTGACATACTTTATTTAGAAAGAAAGAATGAAATATTAAAAAAATTGACATTATTTTATGCGACACTAATCTTGTAAAAATTGCATTTATATCAAAATATATTTTTTGTATTAAGAGTGGTACTCTTTGTTGTCTTAAGATCATCTCTAAAAGACATTATGAAGGATTCAACAAAAAAAAAAAAATAAATAAAAGACATAATGAAGGGACAGGTTTATTAAAGAAAATGATTTTTGCAAGAGTTCGATGAAGGTGTCGTGGCAAGTGGTGTTAGTAATGGCAAAGAATGCACGCCCTTATTTTCAAACTCAATTCTTAATTTGACTATATATATATATATATATATATATATATATATATATATATATATATATATATATATATATATATATATATATATATATATATATATATATATATATATATATATATATATATATGTACACACACACTATTCCAACCTTCTCTGAATTACTAGATTAAAATACTCATTGATGATAGATACTCTCAAAACTACTTTCCTCTTAACAAGGAACATGACTTTACCTATATCAAGTACTAATATTTCTTTAATTCATTTTCAAAGGTGGTAATTATCCTATTCCAAATTACTAGATTAAAATACTCATTGATGATAGATACTCTCAAAACTACTTTCCTCTTAACAAGGAACATGACTTCACCTAAATCAAGTAATATTTCTTTAATTCATTTTCAAAGGTGGTAATTAATTATGAGTTTTCTTAACCTCAGCTTTTAGGATAAGAGGTTAAAAGTGAATATCATGTGTTGAAAAACTAAATATAAAGTGTTTTTATTCTTTCAATGTACCATTTTCCAACATATGATGTCCACTTTTAGCCTTTTTTAGCCTTTTATCCTCAGCCGTAGGGCTGAGGTTAACCCATTAATTATTACAACTACCTTCTTATGATCAACATATCCTTTGTCTGGATTTCACTTTATTTCACTTTAAGATAATTGGTATTGAACTCTTAAGGTTAAGAGTTCTGCTATACATTTTGAATTTGTTTGACAAAATCAACACGAACTGAGGTTGCTACTTTAGACAATAGAGCCGTCAAATTCAAATCAAAAGCAAAAATAAAAATAAAAATAAAAAATGGAAGTAAATCAATTATTTATTTATTTGTGAGTGAACACATGTTTTGGTTAATCCTGCCTATCAACTTCTTTGAAAGGTGAATTTGATAGCAAAGGTATAAATACTAAAGGATCAACAGAAAAGGGACCAAGTCAACTACCAAAAAAAATCTATTACTATTTTGAGGAATTTAATTTCATTATTGTTATGCAGTAAATATTACAAAAGATCCCAACCATGTTAGGCAGTAGAAAATAGGCTTGCCAAGTTATCAAAATCTGTTTTCTGGGTGATAAATATTGAACGGTTTCTCATACAACATATAAGTGAAAATTAATGGCTTTTCTAGCAAGGTGCTAACTTATTGCATCAATATTACAGAACGAGACAGAAAGACCAAACTAGAAAAGGCCATTTCCAATCGAGCTTAGTGTCTAAGAACTTTTATCAGCAGCTTTGCCTAAAGAGGTGAAGTTCAACCTGAAAGTAAGAAACAAAATGAATGGTCAACCAATCAAGCGTGACACAGCTTAACCATACCATAAACTCCAAAACAACTATATGATTAAGCACAAGAATATGTAAATTAATCAAATCATGATGACAAGTATGCATTGTTCAACAATTGATTATAGTTTATACCTGATAAGGGGCTTCCGTTGTGGCATGGGTGCAGGAGCACTTACCAATGGAGGTGCCAGTTCAATAGGCTTCACAAAAAAAAAAATATAAAGAAAAAAGAGACAATGAAAAAAAGTCAGAGCCACATCAACATCTTACTGCCATTACAATGTAAAATAACCATGTAATTTAAGCAGCGAAACATAGTCCAGCTTATTACGTCAGCTCACAATAAGAAGCAAAAAAAAAAAAAACAAAGTCCAAATTCAGAACTCCTATCTAAAAATGCATAAATAAGCCTGCCAACTTCAAGTGACATACGACATAATGTATGGACATAAAATGATTTCATCATATATTTTACCAACATATAGCTAATTTCATGCCAATTTTGTACCACAAGTCATTGGAGAAAACTATGTCAACCATATACTCTAAGATAATAAATACAAAGCACCGCAAACGAGCCATCACACTTCACACACATATTGAAAACAAATTGGGCAAATTTAACAGTTATGGCTACTACGCAGATTTGACTCATTTATTGCACAGACATTTCAGACAATCACAGGCAGGCAGGAAAAGCTGGGAGATCTATGATGGGTTACAGACTCAGTGACTTTGTCACTTTTGCATCACTGGATGAAGATTTGATGGCTTAGATTTTAAACCATACTTTAATCCTAATTAAAATCGGAGCCATTCGATTTCCATCCAATGGTGTAGACTACAAAGCCACAGGGACTTTAAGTCACTGAATCATATCCTATCTATGATATATGTTATTGCAGCATGATTGATAGAAGAACCTAAGTACAAAAATGTTCCAAACTCAAGATATTTTAAGAGGTTAACCTCAAGCTCCTCCAACCCGCCATTAGAGGTTAATCCAGTAGATGTCTCATTCTTAGAAATAGCTGTTTCTTCAGACATGCTAGCCGTGGAGTTTGAAGACTCCAAGTTGCTCTTTTTCATATTCCCACTAAAATCTTTGACTTGATTTCTGTACTTAAGATCATCTTCAAGCTCATCAGGTTCTTCTAGAAAGGCTTGATGTGCATCATATGGACCCGACATAATATTCTCAATGGCTAGCTTTTCGGCTTCTATAGAAGTAAGTGAATGATTGACTTGTAATTTGCTTCCCACTGATCCATTGGTCTCAGTATCCATAGAAGCACAAGGACTCCCCCCTAAATATTTCAAATCATGTTTTTCACTCTTTTGTTCATTAATACTGTTGACATCTGAATTACCAGTGCTAATAGGATTTCTATCTTCATGAACTTCCCCCATGGAGGGAGGCAAAGATGCAAAGGACTTGGAATTTCTCAAGTTATCCTTGCTATCCTCTACTCGCTTTCTCTTCCTTTCATCATCTGCTTCAGATACAACCGTTCTAGCTTCTTGAGACTTGTCTGCTTGATCATGGCCAGAAATCCTTAATTCTGAGCTTCGCTTACTGTCCCAAGTTATTTTAGTTGGGCGGCCAGGTCGAACGCCACCAGGAAATACAAAGTTAGGTATATTTCGGCGTTTCACATGAGACACATGGATCTCCATTCCAGGTTTCCATAGAGTGTACATGTTAACAGACTGCTTAAATTCTTCAACAGTTAGTCTTATATCAAATTGTTCACCTTCATTCACAGGAACTCCTTGTTTACGTTGCAGTCCCATGAAGTAAGAGCAGTGGAAAGGTCTAGATTTGTCAGAAAAGTCACCAGGATGTGGATGGCACTGAAGCATGCCATAAGTGTGCCTCTCAATCTAGATGTTTAAAGAACAAGCAAATTAGGATGTATACAGACAAAGAAAGGATTAAAAAAAAAAAAAACAAAATTGCATGCCTCCAAATTTACAAAAGAAAGGAGAGGTAAGAAATAAAAGAAACGCAACAACATAAAAATTTATAGAATTGTACCTTCAATGTCAACTGGCGGAGGCGAGACTCAACCCAACCTTTCCATTTTCTAAGATCGTCAGCATTCTCTGCTGAAACGTCTATCTGCAGATAATGCTTATAAGACTCGAAAAAGGGATAAGGCTCAAAAAGAGTATCCCAATCAGCCTTGTTAATCTCCATAGCCTACAATACCAGAAACATTACAACTCAAATATCACAACAAGAAGAATAAATATAATCATAATTAACTGAGAGTAACCGACTATATGTTAGATTCGATCTTAAAATCAATTGGTGTTAAGTGCAGTTGCCAAACATGCATATAAACTGCACACCAGGAATTGAGGCAGGTAATGCGAGACTTCCAACACTAAAAACTTAAGAACATGAATAGCCCCGCAAAAAACTATTACTTCCGTGTTAAATACAATTACATTATGGAAAACTTCAATACAGAGTATATCGTGTTTGCGGCTACATGAAGCCAACTAATACCTAGAATTACCCAAACTTGTTACCATCCAACACACAACAAATTGCCTTCAAGTTCTAGCATGAGTTTCTTTTATTGTAAGTTCACAGTAGATTGTGGCAACATCTACATCATAATTATCATGTTGCTAGAGCTAGAGTGGGACCATCCAACACACAACAAATTGCCTTCAAGTTCTAGCATGAGTTTCTTTTATTGTAAGTTCACAGTAGATTGTGGCAACATCTACATCATAATTATCATGTTGCTAGAGCTAGAGTGGGACCATAATTCAATAAACTGCCCCACTTCCATACTTGAATATGGGAACTTAAACAAACCATCCAGGCACAATTAACAGGACGAAACAAAGGAAAAAGGAAATAAAGAACACAAACTTTTTTCAATTTTCAGACTGAACAAGACAGATTGACCAACACTGTTCCCTGGAATTTTCCAAAAACAAAGTTCTAAGTACCATCAATCATACCTCACATATTTCATTTCCCCTCTGAAACTCGTCTGTCATAATACGCAAAGTACTAGATGACACATTGTAGCTAGAATTCATACAAGGATAAGCAGGAGTAATTATTGGCATTAGGTGGTATCTATCCTTGGGATTTCTTCTTGGATCCCAAATTTGAAGTCCAAGAGATCCTTCTTCAATAGCACAAAGCAGTACAGGATTTGGCCAGCGCCACTGAGTATATACCCTAAAGAATCGAGACACTAACATATTGGGCAGTGCATTAGGAAACAGCTGGCATATTCGAGCAACAAGCAATGCCCAGTTTATACCACCAAGAAAACCCGCAACCTGCCCATGACATATCAAGATGCATTTGGTAAATCAGAAGAACATAACAAAATAATATTGACAACAAACACCAAACAAGTCATCTAGAGCAGGAGCTTTGCCATACATTTGAATAAACGCCGCGACATTTTGCCCAAAGCCTCATGCATCTCAATGTCGTACGAAAATTCTGCACATCAGAAATAGAAATACAATCAATGAGAGGACTGTCAAGAAAAGCTCAAAAAATTATAATACTAATTTACATCCAACCACCTGAATACTTGGAACCAAACGCAAGATTTGATCAGTCACTCTACAACCATTAAGACTGCGAACAGTTTGTTCATCTACATTTAGTAATATTGACTCTTGAGATATATCTAAGTCCTGTCCCACAAAAACCAGTAATACTAAGTGGTAAATAAAAGGTGAAATACAATTTATTCTTTATCCAGACATAACATGGGGAAGGGAGGTGCACATCACACCAAATAGGTTTGTTTGGAAAGGTCCAAAATGGAATAACTTCAGCCTATTAATATTACATAAGTGACTTACTTCAGGAATAACCCACAATTCTAACTTTGCATAAAGGAGATCTATAGAAACACCACTGAACTTGAACTTCATCACTGGAACATGAGCATCAGGAACAGGGTGCAACTCTGTTACTTCTGGCATCTCAGATAGCATCCTATGTAGCGCACCAAAGAAATCTTCCTAAGGCCAATTCAAATAACAATTTTAGATGAAGGAAGACATGACCAAAAAAACTATATTTGCACCATACAATGGTAAGAATTATCATACCTCTCTGGATGCATGTCTAGGTCCCACACAAAGGGTGTCTATATCTGCTCCAGGGCCATGCACCTACAAAATAAGGAGCATGATAAAATGATAAAAACTTTTTTTAAAAAATATGATTCAATTATTGGGTATCGGTCCACAATTTTGAACATCATGTGAGCTTTAACAAGACATAAATACAACATAATTCATCTACATGAGAAGCATGACACATGACAATGCTATAGAAGTCTCTTCCCCGATCCTTGATCCAGAAGGCGGTCCAAGATTAAAGTGCATGAGAAGATTAGAGGTGACAAAAGACCAAGTGGCCCATCACGGGCATAAAGCCTAACCTATTTTCGCCTACATAGGGTTTAGGGTTTAGGCCTGGCCAATTAAGCGAACACGCCAGACTTAGGCTTTTAGAAAGGCCCATTTTATTATATAGGCAAATGCTTGGAGTGTTGAAAAAACCTTTATGGTCTACAAGGCTAACTTATATATTAAATATATAGACATGCAATTTAATGATTTATTATACATACTTTCTAATTATACCAGTATAATATATTTATTTTACACAGAATATAATAACTTCGTTAAACCTATTTAAAAATTTAAAAAGTTTAAGTTTCATCATGTAATGCAGGCCTTTAAATAGGCTTTCGGGTCGGGTGTAGCTTTTATTGTTTCATAAACAAATTAGGCTGAGGCGAAAAATAAAGCCCATACGATAGGTAATAGCAGTGGCTGAGCTTGAACAGTGTTTCAGGGGGTGCACATTTTAAATTTTTATTTATATATATATATATATATATATATATATATATATATATATATATAATAATTTGCAAAGTTAAATAACGTAACATTCTTTGGCTTGGTGGTTTAGCATTCCTTTGTTTACTCACAAGGCCAAAGTTCGATCCCACTCCTCCGCCATACAAATTTTAGTTTTTTATCACATATAACAAAATGCCTAGCCACTGAGCCATCAAAAACTTATTGACATATAGTGCATTAGTTTATATATATTTTCAAAAGTTCAGGGGGAGCAGGAGCCCCCACCTGCTCCAATGAAGCTCCGCCACTAGCAGAATTTAGGCAAAGCCTAGCCTAGTATATTTCCACTCGAATAATTTATTGTTGTGAAATCTACTTCTATAAATGTCTATGAATACAGTGGCATCTTTTGTTTCCAATTATTTATTATTTATACAGGTTAATTTTGACATCCTAAGTTTACAAGTTTAGCCAAACATGTTTTCACACCAATTCGCAGATTTCACATCAAAGTTTTTTGTACTACGTAGCATCACTATTTTCCATCCACAGCAAAAATTAAAGTACAAATGAGTGAGAGGTTGCAAACAAGCAAGATTTGGAAGATAAGAACAGCCACATACCCCTAGCCGATAGGAGCCGAAAGTGAAAATCTTGGCATTTGCTTGATGCACCTGTTGCTCATTGAGTCCTTTGGCACGGCTAATGGCTTTGACCCAAATCTTCACTATCTAATTCATATACCAACAACACATCCGAAATAAACAAATTCATAAGGAGCTCCACTACGTTTTCCAAGATAGTATGAAATGAAACACAACATAAAATTTAAATGCATGAATCATATGCATCAATCATACTTGACACTCTTTCCTTTCCCTTAGTTTTCTATGAGAATCATGCAGAGTAAACCGACATATGCAAACAAAGTAAATTCAACCTGGTCTAGCCTGCCAAGCACTTCCTCCCTACTCACTGCCTCGTCTTGATTCTCATACAAGCCGGCATCTTGCAAGTACTGAACACCCAAATTCCAAATTCAGCACAATAACACTATGAAAGGCGTAAAAAAAAGAAAACACAGAAACTAACAATAACTCATAATTTCGACGAAAGGACGTAACCTTCTCAAGTTCGCGGGTCTTGATCACATCATACTCAGTTGGTCCACCCAATGAAATAGGTTCAGTTATACCAAATCTCTGTTGCTGCCCATTATTGCTTTTGCTCAATCCAGAGCTCCCCATGAATCAAATGATAATCTTTATTTTTTTTTTTCCTTTTCTTTTTGGAATTATTTTTTTTATAATATTGATATTTTTTTTATCAATAATAGGGGAGCTATGAGCTTATGACAGTAAAATTCATTAAATATATATTTTACAATCTTATCCCAATAAAATCAAACAAAACAATATGAATAACAAAAACTAAAAAAAAGGTGCTCCAATGCGATGATAATTGTTGATTGTACAAAAGTGGGGGAAGGGGTGGGGGGAACAATTCAAAGCTATAAACTTTGAACATAAATCAATGGGGGAATTGAAGGGGTGAGAATTACAAAGGCACCCAGAATCAGCATATTGAAAAAATTAAGAATACAAAGCTTCTATGGGGTTCTCATCCAACTATTTAGCTTAAATTGGTAAAACAAAATAGATAAAACTGAGATTTAGGATTTCTTAAGGCATGCATGCGATTCTTCTGCTTGCAATGAGTTTTACCGTGCGAGGGAGAGATTGGCAATGAATTGAAATGGAAGGGGATAATGAGAGAGAGGAAATGAAGTGGGAGGACAATGACTCATGCGATTAGGATTTTTGCAGCGCAGCGTTAGAAAAAGTTGGATAGCGATAGGGTTCTATGATCTTTCTCCCAGTTGCCGCTGCCCATCTCCCTCTATCTGCTGTCGCCACTCTCTCTCTCTCTCTTAATCTATGTTTAATTTTTGCAATACAAACAAAAACTTATATTTTATGTTATGCCTCCGGTCCTTATTACAGGGCATACTTAACCGAATTACACATACCAAAAAAAGTGGTTGGTTTTATGAATTCTATGAGAATATATTGTAACATTACAATTTTACCCTCTTAACTTTTCTTGGAAAATTCGCACTCATTAATGAACAACAAAAAACACATAGATAGTGAAAACATTTAATAAGGGCAAAAAAAAGAAAAATTAATAAATGATGTATAGAAAATATAAAGTGACTTATAATTAGGACCAAGAAAACTTTCTAGAATGTGATCTATATATAGGACCGGACACTGTAGTATGTTATATTATTAAGTAATTATTATAAATATTAATGGGATAAAACTTTTTTAAACAGATATAAAAAATAAAAATAAAAAAATAAACCACCTCCCTTGATTTTCTAAGCTTCATAGCCATGGAGTGTTACACACTCTCATGCCTTTTCTCTCAAGACCAAGTAAAGGAAATTAGAGAGGTTCAAGCTTAAGGGTCTAAGAACAAAAGAAGAGGAAGCTAGGGCAAAGGAATCAAACTAAGGTTTTGAGGTTCTCCATCTCTTTGCCTTCGTTTGAGGTAAGAAGGTGGTCTTACCTTAATTTAGGGGGTGAATTCTAGGTTGCTTATAGTAGTGGGCTAAGATTAGAAGAGTTTATATAGATATATACTCCCGCTTGTCCTATTTATAAGACCTTTTTGGGGTTTTTTACTCCCACCAAGGAGAGTGGTTAAATTGGGTAGTGGCATTGGAAATATGAAAAGTTGATATACTTTTTCAAAACCACCCCTATAATTAGTATTAGAACTCTAAAAAGAGTTGACTTAATAGGGGTGTTTGTGGAAAAAAGTAATTAAATGCTATTGAAAATTGAAATAGGGCCTTATAAATAGGACCAAAATAAAAACTGCAAAAGGATCTTATAAATAGGACCGGAGGAAGTATATATATTATGGAACCTTATGGTAGACAATGTGGATAAAAGGAGAATAATAAATGATAAACAAAGAAAACCCATGTTTGTATGTCTATGAATGTATGTGTTATGATGATGTTTGTGATCTGTGTGATGATCATGGAAATGTTAATAATAAGTTAAGTATTAGGTGAAAATGGTAATAATAAATTAAGTATGAAAATAAAGAAAATGGAAACCACTTTGGTGTATGTGACTATATGTCCATATGATTGTGTTGTTATGTTGGAATGATGGTATGTGTGAAGTGTACGAGGGGTTGAGTTTTGAAATGTATCTAAGATATAGTAGGATAATTAGTATAATGAATTAAGGGATGAATTGGGGTGTTTGTGAATGTGATGAATGTATGAGAAATTAATAATGAGAATAATACTAAAGAACTTAGAATGATAAAAAGAGATGTAAACAAGAATAAGAGCCAATTAATAAGTAAAATGATAGAAGAGGATTTAGGGATTCGTTGGATGGAGATAATTGTGTTTTGTGTGTGTATTATGAATGAATGATTTGTGTGATAACCCGTAAGTGATAATTAGAAAATGATAATAAGTAAATAATGAAAGGAAAGAGAGAAATGAGTAACTAATAGAAACTAAAGATAAGTAACAAAGAAAGAAATAAAGAGAACTAAGAAATAAAAGAAAGAGAAGAATAAGTAAGAAAAGAAAGAAAATATTTTAATATGAAAAAGGAAGAAAAGACTTAATGAAAAAAGTAAGAATATATCGGCAGAAGGTCTGTTGGACTCTGTCGAAGCGCTACTCGGACGATCTGTTGGACTCTGGGGCTCACTAGCGCAACTCAGATGGTCTTTTGAACTCCGGGGAAATAATTAAACACAACTCAGACGATCTGTTGAACTCTAGAGATAATTAATAAAAGAAAGAAAGATTTCGGCAGACGGTTTGTTGGACTTTGTTGAAACCCAACCCAGACGGTCTGTTGGACTCTGGGGCTCACTAGCGCAACTCGGATGGTCTTTTGGACTCTGTCGAAGCGCAACCCAGACGGTCTGTTAGACTCTGGGATAATTAATAAAAGAAAGAAAGATTTTGGCAGACGGTCTGTTGGACTCTGTCGAAGCGCAACCCAGACAGTCTGTTGGACTCAGGGGATCTCTAGCGCAACTCGGACGGTCTATTGGACTCCGGGGAAATAATTAAACTCAACCTGGACGGCCTATGTGTTCCAGGGATGAAAAAGGAAGGAAAGAAAAAGTAATGTAAGACTAAAAGAAAGAGAAAAGAAAGAAAACAAATATAAGAATGAGATAAAATGAAAAGAAAACTAAGAAAGAAAAGAAAAGTAAGAATAAGAGAAAAAGTAAAGAGAATTAAATGCTGAAATCTAAATAAGATAAACTAAATTTAAGACAAGAAAAGTAAATAAGTTAAAAAGAGAATAGTAAATGAGTTTGAATGTATGAAATTGATTATGATTGTTGTGTGCTAATAATAATGTTAGACTTAGTTTATTACTATGACTTCTTAGAAGTCATTTTCTAAGCTCTGTGTAATGCTATCATTCTTGCTATTTTTATTACAGGTACAGAAGGAGTATGCACAAGTCTTGGCCAAGCAGGAGCACACTCCACGGGGTGGACTGTGGGTATTTAGGGGCAGGACATAGTTGGGTCCTGGGCTTTATTGTGAAATATTTGATGTACACAAAAAATATAATTTGTGAAGTTATGAATACTTTAAGAACTTGTTAATATTTTGTAAATGATGTAAATGAAAACATTCTAATACATTTTGCCATGTTGGCATAATGTAATGTTATAAATGGTTTAATATAGGTTTTGCTAGAAAAACTAAGTTTTGGAAAAGTCTATAAAACAAAGTAAACTTCGTCCAATTTTTCGGAGATTTTATAAGTAACTAAGTGGTTTAAATTTTTTTTCAATTCACTAAATCTAATCGGGGTAATTAGTGTATTAATTAAGGTAGGGTGTTACAGCTGACCTCTTGAATAAACTGCTACAAACCATAACTGATGAAGAAAGAGAAACCTATGATAAAGTAATGGAAGTTGTTTATTCCAACAATGGCGGTTTCTTCTTTCTATATTTTTATGGAGGAACTGGAAAAACTTTTGTATGGAATACATTGTCTGAAGTTGTGAGATCAAAGGGTGACCTTGTGCTCAATGTTGCTTCAAGTGGAATTGCTTCGTTACTTCTACCAAATGGAAGAACAACAGACTCAAGGTTCAATATTCCGTTGATCATCAACGAGGATTCAATCTGTAACATCAAACAAGGAAGCCCTCATGCAAAACTCCTGAATAAGGCAAAACTAATTATATGGGATGAAGCACCGATGATTAGCAAATATTGTTATGAGTATTAGATAGATGCTTGAAAGATGTGTTGCACTATTCATCGTCTTTTAATCCAGAAAAACCATTTGGAGGAAAGGTCATAGTGTTGGGTTGAGACTTCCGACAAATATTGCCTGTCATCCCTAAGGGTTCAATAGAAGAGATTGTACAAGAAACAATCAATTCATCAAACTTGTATGGACATTGCCAAGTTCTTCAGCTCACTAAAAACATGTGATTGACAATTGGTTCATCTAACTAAAATGCTAATGAGTTGAAGGATTTCAGTGGCTGGTTATTGAAAATAGTAGATGGACTTGCTGGAGAATCAATAGATGTTGAAGCAAAAGTTCAAATTTCAAATGAAATGTTGATAAAAAATCAGAAAAAGCTTTGGATGAATTAATTGATTTTGCATACCCACATCTTTTGCAAAATTTACAAGACATAAGTTACTTCAAGGAAAGGACTATTCTTGGACCTACATTGGAGGTTGTTGCAAAAGTTAATGAATATATAATGACAAAAATTCCAGGGGAAGAATAATATATTTTAGTTCAGATTCAATCTGCACGGAGGAAGGTACTATGGAATCCGAGCTAGATGCAATATCTCCTGAAATGTTGAATGGAATAAACTGTTCTGGACTATCACCACATAAATTAACATTGAAAGAAGGAGTTCTGATCATGTTACTGAGGAATGTGGACCAATCAAATGGTCTATGTAATGGAACTAGGCTGCAAATAAGAAGAATGGGAAATCATGTACTTCAATGTCTCATCTTAACTGGAAATAGAGTTGGTGAATTATTACTTATATCTACAATGACGATGGTTCCAAACAATGAAACACTTCCAATTAAGTTTCAAAGAAGACAGTTTCCAGTAGTTCTATCATTCGCTATGACAATTAACAAGTCCCAAGGCCAAACGCTGTCTACAGTTGGTTTGTATCTATCGAGACCAGTTTTCACTCATGGACAATTGTATGTGGCACTATCAAGGGTCAGGAGTAAAGCAGATTTGAGAATACTCTTAGAAAGTCAAGAAGAAATCAAGGAGAACTGCACTATCAATGTTGTTTATCGAGAAGTTTTTGCAAATGTAAATCTGATTGATTCAATTTAATTATTAACAATTCTCATAAATAAAATTATGCAATTCAGTTAAAAATATTTATTGAATTTTTAGTTTGAAATAATTATCATATATAACAACGTTTTGTGATCTAATATATTTGTTCATTCCCGTGCATCGCACGGGTAATCTAAACTAGTATGAATAACAAAAACTAAAAACTAAAACTTAAAAAAAGTGCTCCGATGCGATGATAATTGTTGATTGTACAAAACTGGGGGAATAGGTGGTGGGAACAATTCAAAGTTATAAACTTTGAACATAAAAACAATGGGGGAATTGAAGGGGTGAGAATTACAAAGGCACCCAGAATCAACATATTGAAAAAAATTAAGAATACAAAGCTTCTATGGGGTTCTGAAATTGAAACCAAAAAAAAAACCGAAACCCTAAAAACCTAAAATCAGCATAACGTAATTGCAGAACCCCATAATAATAATAATGAGATTAATTATTAAACGAGATTAAGCCTCCGACTTGTTGGTGGTGAATTATTGTGGGTGTAGTAGTAGTAGTAGCGGTTGAGCGGCCGAGATTGAAAGCTGAATGATCGATCAAATGGACGGAGAAGAGTGTGAAGAAACGGAAGAAGGGAGAAAAAGCTTGAGGAAAAGGGAGCAGAGAAAGTTTATATAAGTGAATGAATTAGTAATAGATATGGAAAGAGAAAGAGAAAGACACTACTTATGGAGAAGAAAGAGATAGAGAGATCGGTTTTTTCGGATACAGGTTGGGAAAAAATAAAAAGGGCTACCCAATCGGTTTGGGACAGCCCGCATCGGATTTGGGCTGGGTAAAAAAAATTGTATCTACATAGGTTTGGTGATGAATCACTTTTTAAACTAATTTGAGTCAAGTTTTTATGTGATTTGAGTGGTTGGTTCGGAGACTGATTGCTTCCGGCCTCTTTAGAGTCGGTTATAATGGTCTGAGATCTTTCCTGATCGAGAAAATTTTTTACCTCTTTAGGTTGTGACTTTGTTCACAATTTTCGGTGATGCTTCAGGTCACAACTATTGAAAAATGAAAATTTATACGATCATGACATTACTCGCGACAGCAGAAAGTCAATCATGAGTAAGGTCACAACCCGTTTGTGGAGTAACATGGGTACACAATAAGATGGCAAAACAAATTTTTTTTGAGAAATTATTTTGTCATCCCAATGTTTAACCATGTCAATCCATTCCTTTGTAAGATACTTAAGATACCCTTTTGACTTAAAACTCCTTCAACTCCACCCTCCCTTTTTCTCTTCCTCTTAACTCCCTCTGGTCACCCCACTATTCATTATTTAATCATTGTTCTCATTATTATCCCTTTGATACAATCACACAATCATCTTTCTCATCAATTTCCTCTAAACTCAAAGTGACAGAATCACATCGCCTACCATTTTCAACTTGCTTAATCAAAATGAGCTGCACAAGCCCAAGTAAAAGTTGTGATATCACTCATGTGTAGTCAAAATTACATGTTAGGGAAAGGATCAGAAATTAAGAATTGTTCATTAGAACTATAAATGGTTCAATAGCGTAAATCAAACTCTAACTTTCAGTAGAAGTCATTAGGTTGACGAATATCAAACTCTAACCAGAAGTTACTTGGAAAAAAATAGGGTCGTGAGTTAAACATACGACTATATAAAAAAACTAGGGTCGTGAGTTAAACATACGACTATATAAAAAAAATACATACGACTATATAAAAAAACTAGGGTCGTGAGTTAAGACTCGGGATTGTGAAAAACCAAAATCGTGAGTATAACTCACAACCAGCTTCAAATACATATATCATAGTTTAGTATCTTAGTTTTCCTTAATTGTTGAGTCTAACCTAGGGTCGTGAGTTACTTGCCTTTTATTGTGATATCATTCATTTTTAGTCACTTTTTGAGAGCTTAAACTGACCTATTTATCGGCCGAGCTTGGGCATACCCAGTTGGGCCAATCAATTTTATTGGATTTATGTGAATTGTGAAAACATATGTTTTGAGTTCTCTTTAAAAAAAATATGTTTTAGTTCGAATAAATAAAAGATCTATGATTTTGGTTTTAATTTATGTAACATAAAAAAGACTAGTTGAAAGCCTCGTACACTCGTTTATTTTTAGCATAGTGGTTGCCCATAGTTGATATTATGATTATATTTTGGATTTTGTCCTTGTAATGTGTTCAATGTTTTTGGTTTGATCTCGATAATTATTTGCTAATGTTTTGGATTTGATCTATGTAATATATTTAAAATATGCTAATTTTAAATTCAACCCCTTAAACCTTGTGGCAATTATAATGACGATAAATGTACGGTGTCATTTGAGGACAAAGCCATGGAAGGGCAACAATGGGCCCTCCTATTTCCGATATAACTCTTATTTTTAGATGTATATAGTTTCTAAGAAGCATATCTTAACCCAAGAAAAACTTTTCTACCATGTTTGTGTATGCCATAAAAGGCCCATTGTTTGTTAAGTAAAAACTTTGATGTTGAAAGGTTAACAAAATCTAATTTTAAAGTTTTTAACAATTTCATGATACGAATTATGGTTTGATGTTGTTTAATACACGCTATCTGCACCCCTTCATGATATTGTGTATGATTCTAATTTGGATTTTGAGATTATTGAACATTTGAACTTATCCATCTCGTATTTCTTAGTATCCATTATTTAGGAAGGATAATAAACCTCTTCACTTGTCATAATATCTGGTGTAATTTTAATTAATTATTCACCTCTCCTTTTTGCCCAATTTTGGATATGTTCCTGATGGCATTAGTGATGGTGACAAGGGTGTGGCGACGTGGTGATGGTGGCAACATTAGGTAGCTAAGTTGGTAATATGGGTAATGGTGGTGATGGTGGGGTGTTAATAGTGATGGTAGTGACGGAGGTGGCAAGGTAGCAGCAATGATGAAGGTGGTTATCACGGCAGTTGAGATGACATGCTTTAGTAATTGCCACAATAGTTGTAGTAGCAGTTACGTGGTAGTTGTGGTAATGACAATGATGTGGCAGTGGTGGTGGATGGAAACAATGGCAATGATGTCAGTATCAATGGCAACGATGATGGTGGTTATAACAAGGTGTAGGTAGTGGTGGCCCTTAGATGGTAAGGGCGGTAATAGTTGTGGGCTTGTGGCATGCTGCTGGTGACAATGATGGCGGGGTGGCAGTTGTAAGAGTAACAATAATTGTATTGTGTTGTCATTCAAGGGGCAAAAATAAAACATTATAGTCATGGAAGTACAATTATATATTATTGGAAATACTAAGAATTAAGAATGGTTCAAGTTAGTTTATTATAATTTCTTGACATTGGTTTATTCCTATCCTAAATGCATTTTCGCAAATGGTAATTAAGATTCTAATAGTCATTTCCAATTTCGAAGTCAAATTCCATGCCCAATTATATGTACCAAACAAACACTAATTGTATTTTCCATTCCTCGACCATAACTCATGGGTAAAGTTTGTTCCTTGTTTTTTGTGCATTCTTTGTCCTTGTACTTTTTCGATTATACAACATTACTTCCTTCATCAAGATTTAGTTGAAAAAACAAAAAAATATATCATGAATGGCTTAACCAACATAGCCCTGTCATCTTCTATTAAATTTTGGTCAAATACGTAATAAAGGGACTAGCATTGCATAATTAGAAATGTTTACGATCCAAAACCACTTGAAGAAATATAGGAAGAATTTCGTACAAAAGTAAAAATTGAGGAACAAAAATTGTATTTAAGTCTTAGTTTTTTTATATGCAAAATAGGGAATAACAACATGCACACTTTTTTTAATTTCCCTTTCCCTCGTATATTATTTTTTTTAATCTCATTTTTGTCTACAAGTTTGTCAAAGAAAGAGTTGACAGATTTTTGGATGAAATGACCAACTTGTTTGATAGAAGGAAAATTTTTTAAAACCCCCATTTTAAGTGAATTTAATGCACTCATTCTATTTAAATATATGAAAGCTTTTTTTACCCTCATCTTTTACATCAACTTCCATCAGCCCACATTCTATTATAGTCATGACACTACCAACCAAACAGTTATAACGTAGTGTCAACTTCCTCTTTGCTCTGCCACTTATATCGTCCAAGGCACCATTGACACCCATATCACCACCTTGAAAACCATAGTAACCCCACCCTCAAGTTCCAATATAGATCACTTGGTTTTGCTATCATCAGCGTTGCGTATCCATATCCGAGTTTGCACAAAGCTATTTGGAAATTGGATTTATGCCACTAGTGCACAAATTAACATTGTATCAGAAGTGGGGGATGGCTGCCTAAAGACGTGAAAAATGGCTTAAGGTGATTATGACAACAATGTTAAAATTGCCATTATAATCATTACTATCTTTTAATATTAGTTATCAAATTTTTTTATTAATAAATCAATAGTGTAAGGTGAAAGAACCATAGAATAAAAACTAGAATTGGGATAAAAAAAAATCACCCTAGAAGGAATAAAACAAAACAAACCAAACCAAAGTAAGGCAAAAAAAAATTAATATGCACTTTTACCTTGTTCTTGGGCTCTACCGTTAAGAGCCTAAAAACTATATGAAGGTCTGCCCTCAATGCAAGGGTTTTGATTTTCTAACCCCTCAAGTTGGGTTTTTGACCCCCTTTATTTTTTTTTTCAAAAATGCCCCTCTTCTTCTTCTTCTTCTAAACCCCCTCCAAAGTTCCTTCTTCTTCTTCACCCATTTCTCATTCTCCTTCTTCTTCTCCTTCCTCACTAGCTAACACCCACTCACTCACTCACCCACCCACACTCATCCTCACCTACCCCCACACTCATCCCCACTCACATATTCACTATTCCGGTCTTTTTGCGTGTAAAAAGTACCCTACGCCTATGTTGAAACTTACGAAACATACTCTACGTATGCCTTGACAGAGGCGTATGAGTTTTTTTTTAATTTATGGGCCCAACGCCTTTACACATATGCCAGGGCCTAGGCGTAGGGCCAAATATTAAAAAAAAAGCCCTATGCCTTTATCGAGGCATATGGGTATCTTTCGTACACATCAACATATGCATGGGGTGAGTGAATGAGTGTGAGTGTGAGTGAGTGGGTGTAAGGGAGGAAAAAGAAGAAGGAGAAGGAGAAAAAGAAGGAGAATAAGAAGAAGAAAGAAGAAGAAAAGAGAATTTTGGAGGGAATTTTTTTTAGGGGCATTTTTGAAAGAAAAAAAAGAGGGAGGTCAGAAACTAAAAGAGGGTAAAAAATCAAGAGATTTAGTCCACAACCCCCATTTTTTAGTCTTAACCCCCATTTTAAATGCAAAATAACCAAAATACCCTTTTTCTTATTTTTTCCCCAAACCCCAAACCTCAACGGTCTTCTTCCTCAACCACCCTCCTCACAACAGTCTTCTTCCTTTTCCCCTCATTCCCATTGTTTTTCTTCCACCGTCCCAATCACACACTGAACATCATACTTTGATCGATTTTTGTGTGCATATTTTCACATACTGCACAACATCACTCATTTCCCAATCACAGTTCATTCACTCTTCCTTATAACTAAACTCCCCCTCCTCCATTGTTGGATCCCACATGCAAAACAGAAAATATGACAAAATGGTCTGCATCCTGACCTAATTTATTTTGTTTCTTCTAGTATAAACCCTCAAGGTCTTATGCTCATCTCATGGGGATGCTACTAATTGGACTCCAACAGATCTCGTTTTTTTTTTTAAGATAACCGAAAATTTATTAAGACAGACATGAGGCATATCCACCAATGTATAAAACATATATAAAAAAGAAGGCTCACAACAGCAGAGCCAAAAACGAACTACCCCACTTTCATAGACCTGCGAAATCTCCACCCAACATCAAATCTTCACTGACTAATACAACCCAAAACTGAATATTATAACAAAAAAATATAGCCCACCAGCCATATTATAGCAAATAACACAATAGAAGTCGTATTTAGCTACAGTAAGAAAGAATACACTGGACAAGAAGGGAGATCTCGTTTAAATTGGTTTCTCTTTACTATTGATACATCAGCAGTCGGCACAAATTTTAAGCTTTTCAAACCCCAATTCATATATATATATATATATATATATATATATATATTATTTTCATTGTTAAGAGATGAATTTTACAGCTAATTGAACTGCAGCAGAAGCAACAACAGTGGAACAACAATGGAAGAGAGGGAAGGGGTCTGGGAGAAAATGAGGATATTTTTGGGATTAAAATTTGTTTGGGGGGTTGGGGACTAAAAAGTGAGGTTGGGGACTAAATTTCAAAAATGAAAACCATAATGCAATAACTACAAGCCCAAAGCCTTTGTGCCCTGTGTTTCCCAATTTTCATTTTTTGACTCCCAGTTTACTTTGCTGACGACCTTTACACATATGCTGAGGGGTCAACGTATGTATAATTTTTTGTTCAGTTCGCTGACCCCAGCGTATGTGTAAAAAAATGCACATACAATGACCCTCCAGCGTATGTGTAATAGGGGAAAATTATTAGTTAGTCCTGGATCAGACAAATCTCAACCGCTCACACTATATTTTTTTAATTAAAAATTTTAAAAGTAAATAACATATGGTATTGATTATTTTGGACAATGTGGTCCCGAACCACCTAATAATTGTTAGGGAGATGCTATTTACACCATTTTCATTGTTACTTACACCCAATTTTTATAATTTTTTACACCCATTTTCCAATTTTACCCTCCTTTCAAAAAACTAAACATTCTATTCAATTTTATTTACACTCATCCCTTTATCTTCTTCTCACATCCACTCTCTCCAACTTAAACTCCCCCTCTTCCCTTATACGGTTCTTCCTCCTCTTCTTCTTCATCAATTTTCTTCATTATCACTAATTTCTTCTCCTTTCCCTTCAAGGTTAGTGTTTCTCCTCTTTCTTCCCTTATATTTCATTGTGTTTCTCTACTTCTTATTCGCTTTTGTCTATGTCGTGTTTCTGCGTTAGATCTGCAACGGATGGGGCATCCGTTCCCCTTCACAGATGTGGCATCCGTTCCCCTTCACAGATGTGGCATCCGTTTACACCGACGGATTAGGCTTCCGTTCACACCCACAGATGGAGCATTCGTTCCCACCAAAAGAAGCTAAAAGCCAAAAACCTATTTGTAATATTTGTGCGGCATACAGGGCACTCGGAACAAGCTAGTGAACAAGGTTTACATACTGCAAGAGTAAGTATTCAGACAAAAAAAATGTAAATCCAAAGAAAAATCACCATAAACTTGTGAGGATGGGCTTACAACAAAAATGTCGGCATGGAAGAAGAATTGCTGCAATTGGAAGTTCAAAATATACTTACAAATATGGGAATTGGCATCACCATTCTCGAGGTACTTCAATTCTTTTTCCTTCATCTCTTGTATGCGGGTCTGAAATCACAAATTAACAAAGAAGAGGAGGCAAAACCGTATAAGGGAAGAGAGAGAGTTTAAGTTGGGAGAGTGGATGTGAGAAGAAGATAAAGGGATGAGTGTGAATAGAAATGAATAAAATGTTAAGGAGGGTAAAATTGGAAAATGGATGTAAAAAGATATAAAAGTTGGGTGTAAGTAACAATGATAAGGATGTAAATAACATCTCCCTAATTATTATATAATAGGAGGTCAACAAAGAATTTAGGGGGGGAAAAAATGAAAACTATCACAAATTTGGCTATATAAAAGTCTCACTTTATTGTAGGTACCATCCTATCGTGGGGCTTTAATTTTTTCTAATTGCAAGTGAGGTTGTTGTTGTTGCTGCACTCTACAAGGCCTGCAACTAAGAGATTGTTTGTTTGTACGTTTTGTTTGCCCAAAGGCACATTTGGGTAAAAGCTCTATCTCACAAGCTTTTGCCCAAATGTGCTTTTCACATATCCAACCACAAATCCAAATATGCTATTTGTCTTGTGAAACAAATCAAATTTTGCTAAAAACAAATGCACATAAGATTTATCAGTATTTGCCATTAAATTAAAGGGGATTTGAGCAGCAGAAATCGTTGAAGAATTCTTGCATATATTGTGGGTGGAACAAATTTCTTGCTTTGGTGACGCGGAGCACATGGAGTTGCAACTTGTAAACATGTGACAAACTAATCAACCGAAAAAGTCAAATTATTCGGCTATAATTACACTATAATTACCTAAAAATGCAATTGAATTCATTATTTCTTACTTTTACATGACATAATTAAAAAATGAGGACAAAATTATTTTAAAAAAAAAGGAAAAGAAAAAAAGTAGTACTAGTAAAATATTATGGTGAATTGGTGATCACAATTCACAAGTCACAAGTTTCCACCGACTCCAAGTCTTCTCTCTATCTTTTCCACTTATCTACGGCATTCGGGCAGCCCAAAAGTCCAAATAACGTGTTCATCAAACCTGCCCATAAGCCTCCATACCTGCCCGTTGAGCTGTATTCCCATTTCTTTCCACAACCAAAAGAACCAATGAATCATAAAATAATCACTTTTTTTTATTACTATATTATTTTCACACTCTCTCCCATGTGCAATGTGCTTCTTCTGCTTCTTCTTTTCTTTTCTTTAATTCCAACCTAATCAATCTTCAATCATATGTGCAAGAATTTTTTAAGGAAAGTGGAACACTAAGCTTCTTGGGATCCAAAGTGATGGAACATTCAATCCTCTTGTAGTATTTTGGTTTCACCAATTTCCCAAGCACATAAGCTCTTGATCGAATCACAAAGCTCAATTTTAGTGGCACTGGCACCGTTGGCATACCCGTTGAGCTGCTCAGGCTAGCACCACTTCCATATAGTGGGATCTTGTTACCCATCACTGCCACGCTCACTAACTTTTGACTCTTCCTAGATTGATAAAATCTCTTCATCTGCATCAACAACCAATTCCAATCCACAATGTTATAAAAGTAGTAAAACATAATTGTAGCTTAGTTTTACTATGCACTAATTTCTATCTAAAACAAAAAGGTACTCTATTAGTCTTGTTGATATAAGCGATTAAAATTAAAAACAAACATTATTTATTTATAGTAAACAAGAGAATTTGTAGGAAAATTAATTAAACTGGAGAATTTAGAATAGTTCATAATAAAAGAGAATTTTTGAAAAATACTATATAGTACTAATATTATTTCTTACAACAAAGTACAGTACTGGACTACTAATCAAAAACAAAAAATGCTTTAAATAGACAAGTTAAGCAACTTTAGTATATTTGTCTTACATTGCCAGAAGCAATCACAATTTCTGAATAAGTTAGATCCAGAGGTGTTGAAGTAACATGAACTCCAAAGAACGTGCCAGTGTTACGGTAAGTGAATTTCACAGTAGAATTCATAGAGATCATATCAGTAGTAACACCAGTAGCATCAGACCCAGCTTGAACTTGAACATGATCAAACTTTATACTCTACAAAACAAAAATCCAATCAATACCCATTTCATAATTCACCATAAAAACTCAAACTTTATACTCCCTCGTATCAATTTGGAAAAATTTAATCTTCAAATTGTTACCGTGAATTTAAAAAGTGTTAAATGAATACTCTTTCCCGTCTCACAAGATCTTAAAAATTTCAAAAATAAAAAAATCAAGAAGACATGCATATATTTAATGGATTATTTAGCAGATCAACAAATTATCAAACAAGACAAGTAATTTAATGTATTTTGCTTTCGTCAACTAATCACAGTTCATTTCTAATTTTTTTTTTAACTACTTTGCCTTTAATTTGTGAAAAAAATTTTGTCCCTTTTAAAGTATCCTTATGGAACGGAAGGGAAGGAGTAAAAATGTTTGAAAAAATTATTAAATATCATTAAAAATTAAAATAAATTTTATAAATAAGACTTAAATTTTTTTAAAATGATCTTATATATATTTATACGAAGGATTAGAAGTAGTATTAATAAACAAACCTTAACAGTGATCTTAGGCTTCATGGGTCTGCTAGCACCCCAGAGGATGAGAGAGAAGAAAGAGAAGAGAACGAAGAAGCCAAGAACGAAGGCAAGGAAGTAGTAACGACGAGAAAGAGAGCGATCTTGCTCATCATTCTGAAGAAGGAGGTCTTCTTCATCAATAACATCGATGGTTTTGTTTTGTTTTCGGTTGCTGTTGTTGTTGAGTTTGCGTGAACCAGAGAAGCGGCTAGAGGAGGATTGGCGAGAGTGGCGGCCAAGGGAAGAGTGAGAGTGAGGTGGGGAGCCCATAGGGGAGAGGACGGGGGTGGAATGAAACGACGTCGTTGTTTTCTCTCCATCGTGTGAGTCCCTCGAAGGGCTTTGGACATAGTATACTGGACGACGTGGGGATCTTGTTGGAGATGAGGCGTCTAGGCTTGTTACCTCTGAGTCTGTCTTTGCATGCATTGTTGTTGTGTTGTTTTGTTCTTTTGAGGTTTGAGTGAGTGAGTGAGTGAGTGAGTTGATCTATGAATGATGATGGTGATCGGTGATTATGTGATTGTGTCTCAAATCTAAGATCTGGCTTGCTTCTTGTTGTTGTATACTACTCCTAACTAGTGTGTGTCCCCATGGGGCGGTCGGTGTACTAATAATGAGTTTTGTTGCGAATATAAAGTAGAGAGATGAAAAGGCCAGGTAAATTGCATTAGCGGGTGATGATAAAATGATTCATTTATGGATTAATTAAGTTTAAAGTAATACTACTATAGGTTTTTGACTTTGTAATAAATTTGATCCCGTCATTGAGATAGAACACGTTAATCATATTAGTTCCATATATTAATAATGATTGTCAGTTGTTCTTAGCTTAGATTAATAGAATGGCAAAAACAATGTCATCTTGGCCAAACCAAGATAAACAAAGATGGTTAAGTATTAATCAAATTAGTCGTGAAATTGTCAAAACATGTCAAATTAGTCTATAACTTTATGGATCACTAACGGCAGAGACTAATGTGACTCACCTTATGCTATTTTGGGGACCAATTTGGCATTTTGATAATCTCAATGACTAATTTGATTGGTGCTCACAAAGTCAGCGACCAATTTGATGTAATACTCGTTGAGTTTTTGTTTTTCGTCAATTTTTGTTAAGTCTCTATAATTTTTGGCTTAATTATGTCACAAGTCTCTAAAGTTTGGGATACTTTTGCCAAATATCCTTATTCTTTTTTTTCAATATCTAACTCTCCGAATTTACTTTGAGTTTGTCATATACCCACCCTACTACGAATTCTGACCAATTTTATTCACATGTAAAGATCATAATCCTAGTCAGACACAGGAGGTTAGGTACGTGATACCACATAGACGAAGATCCCATTTTTATAAAATTAAAAAACTAAAAAAACTTAATATTTTTATATTTTCAGTTAAAGAAAAAAAATTGAAACTCCTCCACTTATATGAATTTCGTCCTCAAAATTCGATTTACCTTGCTAAAAGGAATGGTTGACCTTGTTCTAAGTAAGGAGGTGTTCACTATTTTGGGGATTGGCTCCCATTTAACCCAAAATAACATAATATTTTTATAGAGAAACTCGAATTTTCGTAAATCTTTTTTTTTTTATTATCTTACGGAAGTCAACACACTTGAATTATAATAAGTAATAAGCTATTTGGTACAAATAAGCTTGATATTTTTACTATTACTTCATTGTTATTTACAAGGTTTTTATTTCCATAACATAACACATATATTCAAAAAAAAAAAGAATATATATATATATATATATATATATATATACTTAAGTGGCTTATATGACAGTTTTGGAAATTCTACTTCCAAGGCCGGTGGCTCCTTCTCGCATGAAGACAAGAATGTGTTTCAGCCAATTGAAGTCCTTTTTGCATAAAATTTCGGTGAAGCTTCTCAAAAAGTTGAAAATAAAGACCTCCCTCCTTTGCATCCTAATAAGTTTTTCCTCTTTCATCCTTTTATTCTTTATTAATGCTTTATAACTCCTTCATATATTAATCAATTTTATTAACGTGTGTGATGTTATTAAAAATTATTAAAAATTATTTTTCAAAAATTTCGTGTATCACAAAGGGTTGCTCCTTGCGAGTTAACTGCGTCAAGGGCAAAGCAATCTTCGAAAAACCTTCAATAAACCTCCGGTAGTATCCTGCTAATCCAAGAAAACTTCGAATTTATGTGACCGACAAAACAATGGTAAACTTGTAATTAAGTTTAAGAGGAAAAACTATCCGCATCAGTTTTTTTTTTTTTATAACTGATGCGAAAAGCCATAGGAAAGTCATAGTTTTTTTAACATTCCGCATCTGTTTTTTGTTAACTGATACAGAATGTCTTATTTTTCCTACATTCCACATCAGGTATTAAATAAGTGATGCGGAATGTCAATACGGTGACAAACTTGTTGGAAATGTAATTTAATGTTGTGTGTGTTTGATTTAGTGTTAGGAAAGGTTAGGAACCTTTAAATCGGGTTAAAAGTGCGAAAATTGGAGTTTCGGGGCATTTGATGCCCCCAGACGCAATGCTGCACCAATTTTTGGTCTTATATGTCCTAATATATATTCCTAAACTCTTCTAAGCCTTTAGAATACCCTTTTAACCATTCTACACTTGTTAGAACCTTATACTCAGCCACAACCTAACCATGCGTCCAAGGGGATAACCCTTAGCCTGCGAAGTGAACCTACTAGAACAACTCGAGAAGATCCTCGACGAGCGCGTTCTGCTAGTAGAGAGCTCGTTTTCGCCCGTGCGATATCACGCGACACCACATGACCAACCTTCTGCGTCTGACTAAGATTCTGATGTTACATGTCATCAAAATTGGTCAGAATTGGTAGTAAGAGTATATGACAAACCCAGAAGTAAATACGGGAGTCGAACATTGAAAAAAAAAGAATAAAAGTATATGACAAAAGTACCTCAAACTTTAGGGACTTGTGACATAACTAAGCATAATTTCTTTTCTCTAAGTTTTAGTTTTTATAAAGTTTTCATCTGGTTTGTTAATTACAGTATTGAAGTGACAAAGGTAAGTCATTATTTTTTCATCGTTACTTTTTCCGATTTATTTTCTTATTTTCCCGGTAACTATTGAATAGATTATGATTAAAAAAATTAAAATAATCTTGAAACACTACTCATATATATAAACTAAATGAAAGGAATAGTATGATCTAAATCTAAGTTTTTCCAAACTGAACTAAAATAGGTCGACTCTATTGTGCCTCTTTTATGAGAAAATAGTTTGTATAGTGTAAAGAGTCACTACATTATTCACTAGCTAATGGTGTATAGTTATTGATTTTTAAATAAAAGTAATACATGTAGGATTCTCATGTTTTGATGCTAACAATCTCTCTCCAAGCAACAACATTGGCAACAAGCAAGCTACACCACATGAAGATTAGAATTAGGATTTTTATTAATTCTATTTCAATGTAATCTTTATTTTATGCAATGCATCTCATTGGTGTGGGTAGCTTAGGTGATTTTAAGAATATTTAAATAATGTCTGATTAAGAGTGAAGATACTTTAAATCTTGATTAAATAGCTTGTGAAAATCATTTTAGAAAAACTTTGTTTTTATTCAGATTCTGATCAGTTTACTCGAGTAATGAGTATTGGTTCACTCGAGTAATTTATGTTCTGACAGGTTAATCGAGTAATGGTTTACACATCACTCGAGTAACTTAATCTGACATGTTTCACTCGAGTGACGTTGTTTGGTTTACTCGAGTAATTCAATCAGTGTTGGGAAAATTTTAAAAGGACTTAATTTTCTATTTCAAAGAAAGAGACTTTCATTCTTACAATTTTCTAATACACTTTGAAAAGTAATTCAAGAGCTATTTTACATCTTTCAAGAGCTATCAAGATTCAACAAAGAACTTTTCATTCTTCACTCTATTTTCTATCATTGTTCAAATATTCTTGAGATCATATTTTTGTTCTTAGTGGTTGTTGAAGATTTGCAATTTGTGATTGCATCATTGAAGTTTCAACACAAGTGAAGAATCTCACAAGGAAGACTTTGAGGATCAAATCAAAGCAAGAAAAGAGGATTGGTTGGAAGCATCTTCAATCAATTAGCAAGGAAATCTAGAATACTCAAAAGGGGTAGATTAGATCAAAGTGTTTGGTACACACTTTGAGTTGGGTTTTAAGATAGGAGAACTAAGAATCTAGTTGCATCTTAAAACATTGTAAAATCTACATTTGAAGATTTCTAGTGAAGAATCTCTCTTGATTTAAGAGGGGACTGGAGTAGCTTTCAAGTGGGTGAAAGTGAACCAGGATAAATCCTTGTGTCTCTTTTATTTTCATTCCTTGTATTTCATTAATTCATTAACATTTGCATTTTTAGGTTAGAATTGGGGTTTTCTTAATTCTACTCAATTGATCTAAAATTGCATGTTAATATTACTTGAAATTGTTCATATTAATCATTCATAATTTGTTGAATCATCATAGCATTGTTATTCTTGAAGAACTCCATTGAAAACAAAGTTTTAAATTGAATTTTACCCAGTTTACTCGAGTAAAGTTCTTGTCACTCGAGTAATCTGCTTTCAGTTTATAAACATTACTCGAGTAGGTTTTCTGTTACTCGAGTGATTTAAAATTTGCTTTCGTAATACTCGAGTGATTTGCTGAATACTCGAGTGAAATTATTTTTGGTTGCGTATTACTCGAGTGAAGGCTTGAGTTACTCGAGTAATCTGAACTGAATTCTTAAGAAAATTTATTTTCATAAAACCATTCTCTTAGGTGGACGAAAAATCTGTAATAAGGCTTCAATATTCTATTCACCCCCCCTCTAGACTATATTGAGCCGCTTGTTGGTTTCCAACAAGTGGTATCAGAGCTCGGACGAAAAATCCGAGCCTTAAAAAGCTTTTTCGAAAAGATCCTTTTACTTGGAAACAATGGGCTCAATTTCAAATCCTTTCGGTGGTGAAGGAACTTCCATTAATCGTCCTCCACTATTTAGTGGTGAGGGTTACGCTTATTGGAAGGTCCGCATGAAAATTTTTATTCAAGCCATAGATATGGAAATTTGGAACGCCATAGAGAATGGACCTTTTGTTCCTCAAACGAAAGTAAATGATGTTGTTTCAATTAAACCTCAATCGAGTTGGGACAATGATGATAAGAAGAAAGTTGCATTTGATTTAAAAGCTAAAAATATCATCACGTCCGCTCTTTCTTATGATGAGTTCTTTCGAGTATCTCAATGTGTTGATGCTAAACAAATGTGGGACACATTACAAGTCACACATGAGGGCACTTCGGAGGTTAGAAGGGCTAGGCTAAATACACTCATGCATGAATATGAACTCTTTCGTATGTTACCTAATGAAAACATAGGTGACATGCAAAAGCGGTTCACTCATATCATTAATCATCTTTCTGCACTTGGAAAAGTTATATCTAATGGTGAAGTTGTTAATAAGATTTTGAGATGTCTTAGCAGGGAATGGCAACCTAAGGTGACGGCCATTATGGAAGCTAGAGACGTGGATCAAATTGATTTAGCAACTCTATTCGGAAAGCTTCAAGAGCATGAAATGGAGCTTGGACGGTTATCCATGAATGAAGATGCCGATAGGAAGAAAAAGGGGATAGCTCTTAAATCAACTTCAAAATCCCTTAAGGCACAAGAGGAAAACTTTCAAGTGGATGACTCGGACTCCGATATAGATGATGAGACCCTTGGCTTGCTAGTTAAAAAGCTTGGTAGGTTCCTTAAGAAAAAGGGGAACTTTAATAGAAATAGACAAAGAGATTCTAAGGACTCACAACCAAGAAATAAGACTAACAAGGATCACATCAAGTGTCATGGATGTGGAAGGCTTGGTCACTATCGATCGAATTGTCCAACTCATTCTAAGAAGTCGGAAGGTGACAACTCAAAATTCAATTCTTCTAAAGGAAAAAGGGCTTACATAGTATGGGATGAAGTGGAGAGTCAATCAACATCTAGCTCATCGGATGATGAAGAACTTGCAAATCTATGTTTAATGACAAAGCTTGATGAAGAGGAATCTTCGAGCATTAAATCAAGTGAGAACGTCAATGAGGTAGATTATCTTTCCGATGCTAGCTCAAGTTCTAATTCTCCTTCATTCAATGAATTGTACAATGTGTATGTAGAGATGCATAAAGAGTTGAAGAAACTTGCTAAAATAAATGTTGAAAGAAAGAATTTCATAATGAAGCAACATGAAAAGATAATTGAACTTCAAAAAGATTTAGAAGAACTTAAGCTTCAAAATGAAACTCTAGAACTCATTTATGCAAACTCTACATGCAATTGTGAATTGAAATCAAATGAGACTCCATCTTGTGAAAATTGCAAGTCTTTGGAAAAAGAAGTTTTTAATTTGAATGATCGACTTGCAAGGCTCATGAAAGGAGATACTTCTTTAGATCATTTGCTTTCAACTCAAAGGAACAATAGCAATAGATCCGGTCTTGGCTATACCAAACCTAAGAAACGCAATTATCGCAAAGTTGGTGGATTTTCAAAGAATAAAATTTCTAAAAACCCAACTTGTCATTATTGTGGAATCTTTGGGCATACCACGAATAAATGTAATATAAAGAAATTTGGTATACCAAGCGGTGAATATATTTGGATTGTTAAGGGGACTTCTCCTCATGCTAACAACAAAGGACCCAAGACCACTTGGGTACCTAAGTCAACCAAATGATATCTTTCTTGTAGGTGTGTCTTCGAACCAAAGAGCGAAAATGGTACTTGGATAGTGGTTGTTCGAGACACATGACGGGAGACAAAACGCACTTCATGGAACTTACTCCAAAAAATGATGGATTTGTGACATACGGCGACAACAACAAGGGCAAAATTCTAGGAGTCGGGAAAATCGGTAACGTATCTAATCTTGTCATAGAAAATGTCCTATACGTAGAAGGCTTAGAACACAACTTGCTTAGTATAAGCCAACTATGTGATATGGGCAATTATGTGACATTTACTCCGGAATTATGCTTCATTAAGTCTTCTATAGATGATAGTGTTAAGTTTGTTGGTCGTCGCTCTAATAACACTTACTTAATTGATTTGGATGAGATAACTTCACTATTTTCAAAATGTTTCAAATCTTTTGTTGATGAAATTCATCTTTGGCATAGACGAATTGCTCATGTGAATGTGAATCAATTGAACAAACTTTTGCGAAAAGATTTAGTGATTGGTTTGCCTAAACTAAACTTTAAGCTTGATGGCATTTGTGACTCTTGTCAAAAGTGCAAGCAAGTTAAAAGTTCTTTTAAACCTAAAAATGTGATAAGCACAACAAAGCCTTTGGAGCTAATCCATATGGATTTGTTTGGCCCTTCACAAATTAAAAGTTTAGGTGGCAATTACTATGGATTTGTTTTAGTAGACGATTTTACTAGATTCACATGGACTTTATTTTTATCCGCAAAAAGTGAAGTTTATAAATGTTTTAAAAAATTTGCCAAACTCATCCAAAATCAACTAAGTTTGAAAATTGTGTCTATTAGAAGTGATCACGGAGGTGAGTTTGAAAACACTAGGATTGATGCGTTTTGTGATAAGTTTGGTATTGATCATCAATTTTCGGCCCCTAGGACTCCGGAGCAAAACGGAGTTGTAGAAAGGAAAAATAGAATATTAGTGGAACTTGCTCGTACTATGTTGATAGAATCAAATGTTCCTAAATATTTTTGGGCTGATGCGGTAAACACCGCTTGCTATGTGCTTAATAGGGTTCTTATTCATCCGCATTTAAATAAAACACCTTATGAACTTTTAAAAGGGCGAAAGCCAAATATCTCACATTTTCATGTTTTTGGGTGTAAGGTGTTTGTTTTAAATAACGGAAAGGAA
This sequence comes from Crotalaria pallida, assembly GCA_037953625.1. Lineage (NCBI taxonomy): Eukaryota > Viridiplantae > Streptophyta > Magnoliopsida > Fabales > Fabaceae > Crotalaria > Crotalaria pallida. The sequence goes on from CM075655.1 coordinate 100,177,965, forward strand.
CCGGTCGGCAAGTTTGACTCTAAAGCCGACGAAGGCATATTCATAGGTTATTCAACTCATAGCAAAGCATATAGAGTCTACAATAAAAGAACATTAACCGTTGAGGAATCCGTGCATGTTGTATTTGATGAATCTTCGAAAGGAGATTGTGTTGTTTCTTGTGATGATTATATAGGTACATTTTTGGATCATGAGAATTCAACACCACAACAAATGGAAGAGAATCAAAATGAAGATCGAGAGGTGCAAGCACAAGATAAAGACTTAGCACAAGAGATACAACCTCAATTACCAATAGCTTGGAAGTCCAACAAAAATCATCCGATTTCTAATATCTTAGGTGACATTGCGAAGGGAGTGGTAACCCGACGCACTTTAAATAATTTTTGTTATTATGTTGCCTTTGTATCTCAAATAGAACCTAAGAATATCAAAGAGGCTCTTCAAGATGATCATTGGATTATGGCCATGCAAGAAGAATTAAATCAATTTGAAAGAAACCAAGTTTGGGAGCTTGTGCCAAAACCCGATGATCGTCCTGAAATTGGTACTCGGTGGGTCTATAGGAATAAGTTAGATGAATCGGGTATTATTGTTAGGAATAAAGCTAGGTTGGTAGCACAAGGTTATAGTCAAGAAGAAGGAATCGATTACGATGAGACATATGCTCCCGTTGCTAGATTAGAAGCTATTCGTATTCTTCTCGCTTTTGCTTCAATTATGAATTTTAAATTGTTTCAAATGGATGTTAAGAGCGCCTTTCTTAACGGATACATTCAAGAGGAAGTTTATGTGTCACAACCTCCCGGATTCGAGAGTTTTGAACATCCGGACTACGTTTTCAAACTGAAAAAGGCTTTGTACGGTTTGAAACAAGCTCCTAGAGCTTGGTACGACCGACTAAGCAATTTTTTATTACAAAAAGGTTTTAAACGAGGCACTGTTGACACTACACTTTTTATTGAACGTTCCGGTAAGGATATTTTATTGGTTCAAATATATGTTGACGATATTATATTTGGTGCTACTAACGATAACTTGTGTAAGAAGTTTTCAGAATTGATGCAAAGTGAATTCGAGATGTCGATGATGGGAGAGCTTACATTCTTTCTTGGCCTTCAAATAAAGCAGCTTAATGATGGCATTTATATTCATCAGAGTAAATATTGTAGAGAGCTTCTCAAACGTTTTGGAATGGATTCGTGCAAATCCGCTTCTACACCAATGAGCGTTGCATGCTACCTAGATCAAGATGAGGCTGGAAAAGCGGTAGAGGTAACGAAGTATCGTGGTATTATTGGTAGTTTGTTATACTTAACTGCATCTAGGCCTGATATCATGTTTAGTGTATGTATGTGTGCACGTTTTCAAGCAAAACCGAAAGAGTCGCATCTAACTGCTGTCAAAAGAATAATGAAATACTTAAAGGGTACAACGAATACTGGACTTTATTATCCTAGGGATGCTTTTCTAAAACTTATAGGATATTCGGACTCTGACTTTGCCGGTTGTAAAGTTGAGCGAAAAAGTACAAGCGGAACATGCCATTTAATTGGTAATTCACTTGTATCGTGGTTTTCTAAAAAGCAAAATTGTGTAGCTTTATCAACCGCGGAGGCCGAATACATAGCTGCAGGTAGTTGTTGTGCTCAAATTTTATGGATGAAGCAACAATTATCTGACTTTGGTTTAAATTTAACAAATATCCCTATAAAGTGTGATAACACTTCGGCAATTAATTTGACTAAAAATCCAGTATTACACTCAAGGACAAAGCATATTGAAATTAGGCATCACTTTTTGAGAGATCATGTTCAAAAAGGTGATTGTGTTATTGAGTTTGTTCAAACTTCGGATCAATTAGCTGATATCTTTACAAAACCATTACCAAGGGACACATTTTATAAGATTCGAAGAGAACTTGGTATTTTTGATGAATTAACTATTAGCTAATTGTATTTGATGCTTTTTATACTCACCTTCAAGCCTATTTCAATGTGACTTGTATTTTGAGTTGTTGTATCTTATTAAAGTGTTTATCATTTTTTTATGCAGTTATGTGTGTATGTTTTCTATAATATGCTAATTGCTTTATTTGTATGTGTGTTACTTGCTACATGCTAAGTGTTTCTCTGTGTTTGTGCATGAAAAATGATTTTGCATGAAAAATTGAAATTTTTGAAATTCTGGACAGTTCACTCGAGTAACAGAAATTTCACTCGAGTAATTTTAAAAACTCTTTCGTATTACTCGAGTAATTCTGTCTGTCACTCGATTAATTTTAAAATGACTTGCGTATCACTCGATTAAGTTCATCCATCACTCGAGTAAAATCTTTTTATCTTTCGGCATACTCGAGTAACATACTCTTTCACTCGAGTACTGCTCGAATCACTCGAGTAACGTATGAACATTACTCGAGTAACTTACGTGATTTTAAAAGCTGAACTGTTGAAATCTGCATCATTTTCCCGATTTTTTCTCTCTCTTGTTCGTCTTTCTCTCTTCTCTCTCATACGGGTCTTCATCAAATCATCATCTTTCAGCCACAAAACTCACAAATCATACAAATTTCTTCCATATTTCATCATTATATCATCATTTCTACTCCTTTCATTCATCAATTTCACCAATTTTATCCAAAAATCCGAAAACCCCAAATCAAAACCCTAACCCCCAAAACCGAATTTGCTTTTTCTGAATCAATGGCTTCTTCCTCTCACTATCAACCTCCTCAAAAGAAAGCACAGCAAGGAGCAGGTCGTAATGATACTTGGTTTTCTGGAATCAACCGAGATTTGCGGGAACCAGCATTTATCAATCGCTCTTTTGGTCTTACAAGGTATGTTAAATTTGCTTGGTTGCATAAGGAGCAATTTCCGTTTGTAGAGGATTTAGAATTTCAGAATTTGAAGAGGTTTTTGGAATTTGAGACTCATTATTACCCTAGGCTTGTCAGACAATTTTATCAAAATTTTACTAAGCTAGATGGTGAGTATCAAACAATGGTTAGAGGACATCATTTTGTTATAAAGCCTGCGGATTTGACTATGATGTTTGGTTTAGAAAACAAGGGAACTTTTATTGGTGATACTGAATGTCTGGATTTGGATGTGGATACTAATAAGATTTATACTGATTTGTTGCGTACTGGTGAATCTTGGGGTGATAGAACTACTAGAACTGTATCACCTTTGCATGCTGTGGATAGGGTGCTCATGTATATTATCTCTTATTGTTTGATTCCAAAATGCAATCAAAATTATGCTCAATTGGGAGATGATGATCTTACTTTGTTTCATGGGATTAAAAAGAGGTATGAGATGAATTGGAATAAAATGTTTTTAGCTCGTATGGAAGCTGCTGCTCAATCTCCTCCTACCCAATTCTTGCCATATCCTATGCATGTCACCAAGATCATGCGGTATTATCGTGTTCCAATCCCTGATGATGAGCCAGCTGAAAAGGAAAAGAAAAATAACTGGTGTCTTAATGATTCGCACATTAGTTATATGAAAATTGCTTGGCATAGGGACAGTCGCACTTGGTTATGGAAATCACAGATTAAGGAAATGGCTGAAGCTGCAAAGGCTGCAAGAGTTTCAGGTACTAGGAAAAGGAATTTACTTGGTGATAGGGCTGGTGCATCCTCTTCTGTTCCTCCTACTTCTACTGATCCGATGGATACCGATCGTATTGAGGACTATATCGATTTGGATAATCTTGGTACTCCATTTGATGCACAAGCTGCTCATGAGTCATTAGTTGAGCACATCAATGCTCAATTCACTCAGTTGGAGATGAGACAGGATGTGAAGAATATTGCCATGGAGCATCGTTTGATGGATTACATGTCTGGATTATTTTCTCATCATTTTCCTCCTCCTCCACCTGATTCCTAGACCTGTGGATGCTGATGATGTTTGCTGTTGATTTCTGTTGCATGTTTCATTTGCATATTCTCTGTTTATGTTTCTGTTTCATGTTTCTGACTCTGTTGCTACTATGACTTTAGGACCTTGTGTATGGTCTAGTTTGTTTAGTTTTCGTTTTGATTATCTGCTATGATTTGCTGCATAGTGTGATGCTCTGATACTCTGATTTATGGTGCTATATTCGTTGTTCGTTTATATTCGTTGTTTATATACGTTGAGGCACTATTGTGGTTTATTTTGGTATTGTCTTTATTGTTATATATTTTCTATACCATTGTGAACTACTTACCTTCAACTTTTGGCAAAGGACTTTTCTCAAAAATATTATCTTTTTAATGATGCCAAAAGGGGGAGAATATTTTGTTGATGTTGTTCTTGTAGGTTAAGTTTTATTATATTTTTCCTAGATGTTTTACATTTAGGGGGAGTATGTTAAAACTTAGTGCTTAATTTGAAAGGAGGTTTGTCATCATCAAAAAGGGGGAGTTTGTAGGATTCTCATGTTTTGATGCTAACAATCTCTCTCCAAGCAACAACATTGGCAACAAGCAAGCTACACCACATGAAGATTAGAATTAGGATTTTTATTAATTCTATTTCAATGTAATCTTTATTTTATGCAATGCATCTCATTGGTGTGGGTAGCTTAGGTGATTTTAAGAATATTTAAATAATGTCTGATTAAGAGTGAAGATACTTTAAATCTTGATTAAATAGCTTGTGAAAATCATTTTAGAAAAACTTTGTTTTTATTCAGATTCTGATCAGTTTACTCGAGTAATGAGTATTGGTTCACTCGAGTAATTTATGTTCTGACAGGTTAATCGAGTAATGGTTTACACATCACTCGAGTAACTTAATCTGACATGTTTCACTCGAGTGACGTTGTTTGGTTTACTCGAGTAATTCAATCAGTGTTGGGAAAATTTTAAAAGGACTTAATTTTCTATTTCAAAGAAAGAGACTTTCATTCTTACAATTTTCTAATACACTTTGAAAAGTAATTCAAGAGCTATTTTACATCTTTCAAGAGCTATCAAGATTCAACAAAGAACTTTTCATTCTTCACTCTATTTTCTATCATTGTTCAAATATTCTTGAGATCATATTTTTGTTCTTAGTGGTTGTTGAAGATTTGCAATTTGTGATTGCATCATTGAAGTTTCAACACAAGTGAAGAATCTCACAAGGAAGACTTTGAGGATCAAATCAAAGCAAGAAAAGAGGATTGGTTGGAAGCATCTTCAATCAATTAGCAAGGAAATCTAGAATACTCAAAAGGGGTAGATTAGATCAAAGTGTTTGGTACACACTTTGAGTTGGGTTTTAAGATAGGAGAACTAAGAATCTAGTTGCATCTTAAAACATTGTAAAATCTACATTTGAAGATTTCTAGTGAAGAATCTCTCTTGATTTAAGAGGGGACTGGAGTAGCTTTCAAGTGGGTGAAAGTGAACCAGGATAAATCCTTGTGTCTCTTTTATTTTCATTCCTTGTATTTCATTAATTCATTAACATTTGCATTTTTAGGTTAGAATTGGGGTTTTCTTAATTCTACTCAATTGATCTAAAATTGCATGTTAATATTACTTGAAATTGTTCATATTAATCATTCATAATTTGTTGAATCATCATAGCATTGTTATTCTTGAAGAACTCCATTGAAAACAAAGTTTTAAATTGAATTTTACCCAGTTTACTCGAGTAAAGTTCTTGTCACTCGAGTAATCTGCTTTCAGTTTATAAACATTACTCGAGTAGGTTTTCTGTTACTCGAGTGATTTAAAATTTGCTTTCGTAATACTCGAGTGATTTGCTGAATACTCGAGTGAAATTATTTTTGGTTGCGTATTACTCGAGTGAAGGCTTGAGTTACTCGAGTAATCTGAACTGAATTCTTAAGAAAATTTATTTTCATAAAACCATTCTCTTAGGTGGACGAAAAATCTGTAATAAGGCTTCAATATTCTATTCACCCCCCCTCTAGACTATATTGAGCCGCTTGTTGGTTTCCAACAATACAAATGAATGATGGATGATGTACTGACAGTGTAAAAAACTTTACACCGTGCACACATATTAAGCTCCTTTTTTATTTATGTAATTCATGTAAGTTTATATTTTCAACCATGAAAGGTCATCAAAATAATCCGACATACTATCTCATACATACTTTTTTGTATTTCTCATTAACATTTATAATTGTTTAATTCTGCAACCATTTCATCTGGCTTATAAGTTGGAGATGCTTTGTTTTGATATTAACACTAAGAAAAGTAGTAAAATACTCCGTATATTACATCGAGGGCTTTGCTGAGGAAGAGAAAGGAACAAAAAGGATAAATTCAAGGAAATTTCTAATATACAACCTAAAATTGGATGGTTGCTATGCAACCTTTTAGTAAACTAATAAGAAGTTGACAGCTAAGACATGTGTGTCATGTCATTCCTTGAAGTAGTGATTTATAATTTTTACAATTTAGTCCAACATAAAAAGTAAATTAATTTAATTTAGTCATTTATACCTATTAGCAAATTAATTTAACACCTGTTGTTATAATCACTTGTTGTTTTAATCTATGTTATAATTTGCTAATAGGTACAAAGGACTAAATTAAATTATTTACTTTTTATGTTGGACTAAATTGTAAAAGTTATAAATCACTACTTCAAGGAATGACATGACACACATGTCTTAAGTGTTAACTTTTTATTAGTTTACTAAAAGGTTGCATAGCAACCATCCAATTTTAGGTTGCATGTTAGTAACTCCCTAAATTCAATAAGAAACTTTATATTTTAAAAAAATACTACAATTTCTCAGTTCAACCTAACATTGAATATAAAAAAAGATTTTCTTTTAACGTATAATTGGCTAAAAAAAATTGTTAATTTAAAAAATTAAATACTTAATTATTTCAGATATAACGGACTTTCTACACCATTTTATTTGTTTTTAGCTTTTTATTTTTAATTTTGATGTTAACATTAAACAAACCTTAAAAAAAAATAGAAGTACTAAATAGCAACAACTTAACATTGGTCTCTTGAGGTTTTCCCCGTTAATTAAAAAAAAAAAAATTGACTAATTAAAGGGACGGGACAGGACAGGAGAGTAGAAATGCGAATGAAGAGTTAAGAATGGGAAAGTGGGAATGCTTGCTTTGGTGTGCGGTGGTTGTGTTGTGTCAATACGTGAGTTAAGTTTGAGAAGAGAGGAGGAAGATGAAGATTAAGAGCATCTCCGGCGGGTATTTTAAAACGTTCGTTCATATAGGTTGCCACATTCGTCGTCGTTCATACGGGTGGGGAGAGTTGACGTTCGTTGTTCTTTCACCACCATGCAGTATTTCGCAACTCGTTCCTGGGCTTATTTTAATCGGAGAACTCGAGTACCATGATGGTACTCGAGTAGTGTGGCCTTTTTTTTTTTTATAGATATAAGAAAAAATTGCAACGGAGGGAGAACTTAACAAAAATGGATCGGAGAACTTATGGTACTCGAGTATTGTGGCTTTTTTTTTTTTATTATTTGCAAAGGAAGAACTCGAGTACCTTAAGTACTCGAGTATTGTGGATGGTTTTTTTTTTTTTAAACTTCAAAATTTCATATTTTTTCGTTAACCGCTGGATCTTGCTCAAATTTGAAGACAAGCTTCCTTACATACTTATCTTCACATCCAACGGTGGAATTTGTGTTTAAAGTTAAAAAAATTTAGTTGAAAAAAATAGTTTAAAAAAATTAGCTGAAAAAAATAAGTTAAAAAAAAAATTAGCCGTTGAAAAATAAATTATTCAAAATGTTGTTAGTTTTTTTGGCGGTAAAAAAATATGGTTAATTGATAATGGTTATATTTATATAAAATATTATGAGTGTGGGGTAGGTAGTGGGACCCATTTATGAACGAAAAGTAGGTTCATGGGTGAAGTGAAAAAGTAGTTTACGTTCTTAGAAAGTCTTAAAGTATACAAAGATGTGAAAAATAATAAAATAATGTGTGAGATCCATTTAAGAACGGGAAACTGGTTCACTGGTGGAGATGCTCCGAGGTGAAAGAAGTAATGAGAAGAATACAGCTACATTACAGTTGTCACCGAACACAGCACGAAACTACAAACCTACATACCAGAGTGAGTGTGATTGTGCTTTTGTGCGGCTGAGGATTAAATCACAAGCACGTGCACACTCATACAGTTGTATACGCCACGCATGACATGGTCTTCAATTCCATTTTCTTTTTAATCTATTTCTTTACAAGCGAATTGATTTAGGGAGCATTAAGAGTGCCTAAAATCCATTAAAAATTTAGAGTATATTTGAAACCACGTTTTGAAGATTAAGATAATGTAAAAGCTAGACATTGTTTTTTTTTTTTTTTTTAAACATAAGTGTGTTATGGGTCTTGTGAACGTAGAAGCAAACATGCCATTAGCCAATCTTGTTGAGACGGTTTTTTTACCTAAGTGGGGTAGTTTTACAAACAATTTACGAAAAAAAGGTAGTTTAAAAACTACTTAAATAGGACCGGGTAGTCAACGAAACTATTTACGCAAATGGGGCAGTCAAAGTAAAAAAAAAAGTTTAAAAAGTCATCCCACATGACTTAACCCAGGTGACACGTTGCGGAGTCCCATTGGTTCGCCAGATTCTGTTAGGATAAAAAGTAAAAAAAAAAAAAAAGGCCAACCGACAGCGGCGCCACGTGGCACAACCCGGTGGTTGCGTCACTGCGCTTGACGCAACGCGTAGCGTCAGCCGCAGTGACGCAACCACCGGGTTGCGCCACGTGGCCCGCTGCCTCCCCCCTGTCCCCCACGCCCCAGCCTTCCTCTCCCACTCCCCACCTACCCACTCCCCACCTGCTCACCCCCCTTCCCAATATATAATTAGCCTTCCTCTCCCACTCCCCACCTACCCACTCCCCACCTGCTCACCCCCTTCCCAATATATAATTACCACTGCCCTATCTCATAACCACTCAACCCCTATACACTCTACACCGAAGGTTATATTATTTCCCCCAACATTAACTTCCCTAGTTTCTATAAATTGGTAATCCCTCAACCCAATAAAGATAAGACATAGATTTTAATTTTTTTAATATTTTATAATTTATTTACATAATTATTTTATGTGTTTTTATATTTATGTGTACACCTTTATTTTATTTTTTGGCACAATATTTATTATTATTGTTTAGGTAATTATCATGCATGCACTTAGTTTTATTTTTTATGTTTAGCTATTAGTTAGATTTTAAATTTTTTATTTTTATGTAAGAGTGCATTTCCATACTACCTCCTTCTAAAAATTTATAGTCTCTTTTTCATTCAATTATATTCCTACAGTCAACCTTATTTCTTAGCGCTGTATCACAGAGTCTTGAGGTAAGTTTTTAGATTCTTCGAAATTTAAATTTTTAAGTTATATGTACTGGTATATATAATTAGTTGTAATCTTATTTTATTTTTTTATAATTTTTATCGCATTAGTACATAGAAATTATTAGCTAGATTTTTTATTTATGAATTATTTGAGATTAGATTTTTTTATTAGTTAGACTTTATATCTATTTTAAAGTTATATTTTTATTAGTTTAGTTATTAGTAAGATTTAGAAAAGTTTTATTAGTTAGATTTATTTTGTTTAGGTATTTGTTATATTTTTTATTTATTTATTAGTTTTATTCTCTTATGTTTATGTTCTATTATGTTGTAGTTAGATTTTCAATTTTTTTACTAGTAGAATTTATTTTTTATGTTAGGTATTTTTTATGTTTTTCATATATATATTAGTTGACTTCGAATTTTTTATTACTTAGATTTTTATTATCTATATAGAAGTTATATTTTTATTAGTTTAGTTATTAGTAAGATTTAGAAAATTTTTATTAGTTAGAATTATTTAGTTTATGTATTTGATATATTATTTATTTATTTATTTATTTGATATATGTATTTTATAGCGTTATTTTTATTAGTTGGAGTTAAATTTTTTATTAGTTAGATTTTTATCTATTTAGAAGTTATATTTTTTTTTTTGATAGTTGGAGTTAGGTTTATTTATTAGTTAGATTTTTTTATATATTTATTAGTTAGATTAGTTATATTTTTATAGTTATTTGTGTTTAAGGTAATATTTTAGTTCATTATTTAAGGTAATATTATATTTTTTATTTCCTGTTTTTTATAATTTTGTGCTTTTATTTATTTTTATATATGTGTAATTCCTCTATATATATGTGTAGTTTATGTAATATTTTATATTTTTTTAATAATTTAATTTATTTTTTATAAATTTGTGATTTTACATGTTTTTTTATATTAAGCTATTGCAATATTTTAGTTTATTATTTTAGTTATTTATTAATTATTTAAATATTTCACAATAATTATTAATTTTTTACATGTAGAACAGGTATGGGTAAAATCTTGGTTTTCATTTATTATAATGGGAGATATTACGAAGGACCTGAAGACACAACGTTTGAAGGAGAAAAAAAAGGGATACAAATTCAACGTGGTATCACTTATGAGCAGTTAAAGATGAATATAAGCGAAAAAATTAGGCTTGGACAAAATCAATACATTTCGAAGTTAATAAGCAGACTTTTAGTGCAAGAAAACCCGAGCAAATATGTTGAATATGTGATCTATGATGATAGTGACATACATTGTGCCATTGATTATTTTGAGGGCTCGAATATGAGAGTCATTGATATATATGTTGAATTAGACGTTACGGGTTGTTCCACTGCCCTGACAAAAACAAGAGCAAATGAAATGGAGAATAATTCTTCAGAGAGTGATGATGAAGAGTGGCGTCGAGATATGGATGACGATATCACATAAGATGAAGATGAGGCTCAATTTACATATGTCAATTCGTCTGACTCCGAAGAGAAAGGAGCAATTAGTATTTCTTTTCCTTCACAGTCGACACCAGTTATGCCAAATTTTCAAGGATGTCCAAACCCTGAAATTGCTGGTTTGTGGTTATAAAGCTAATATTTATTTTAATATTATTTGGTTAGTAAGTAATTAAAATTTTCTAATGTTATTTTATTTTTGGTTTTGATTACAGATCTAGATTATGGTCCATTCCCACTGCATACTCCTCATTCTAGTTACATTAATTGGGACCATCCAGATCAAGAAATTGATGGTAGGGGGTTTGATGTATCAGAATCTTCTTTCCGGGGGGTGATGGATTTTATGTTGGTCTAAGGTTCAATAGCAAAGAAGCAATTTTAATGGCTATAAAGCAGTATTCGATGAAGACTCATCAAAGTTATACCACTGTTGAATCAAAACCGACGAAAATCTATTTGAAATGCCCAAAACATGCAGATGGTTGTCAGTGGAGAATGAGAGCTATTTTACCCAAAAACGACGACGAATGGGTAGTGAAGACGTGGGGCGGCCCACACACCTGTGTGAACACATTGTTGTCACAAGATCACAAAAAGTTGGACTCTAACGTTATAGCATTGTTTATTCATGGTAAGACATTTAAAAATGTTCCTGTTTTGATATGATTGATGACATTTTGAAATATTTTTTTTTAAATTAAAATCGTTTCAGATTTGATTTGCGCGGCACCATCTACTCCTATTAAGGCTATCCAAGCAATAATCAACACTCAATATAATTTTCGAATATCATATCGAAAATCTTGGCTAGCAAAACAAAAGGCAATCGAAAAATTTCATGGAGATTGAGATTTTTCTTACGCTATGTTACCGGCTTGGATGGAGAACATGCTTCTTTATGCTCCTGGTGCTTATTATCAGATTCTGGAAAGAGATGCTTATCCCGGATCCGGAGAATTTGCATCATTTCGGATATTTGAAAGACTATTCTGGACATACAAGCAATATCGTGATGCCTTTGACTATTGCAAGCCAATTATTCAAGTGGATGGTACTCATTTGTATGGAAAGTATCGCGGTGTGCTTTTGATTGCAACAAGCCAGGACGGAAACGATCAAGTGTTACCGCTTGCATTTGCGATTGTCGAAGGGGAGACGACGTCTGCTTGGGAATGGTTTTTAGCACACATACGTGAGCATGTTACCAATAAGCAGGGTTTGTGTTTGATTTCTGACCGCCATCGGAGTATATTATCAGTTGTTCGTAATGAAGCTCTCGGTTGGCAGGCTCCATGGGGGTATCACAAGTTTTGCATAAGGCATATAGGAAGCAACTTCAATACCAAATTCAAGAATGAGAAATTGAAGCACTTATTGAAGAGTGCAGGTACCCATTATTCTTTAGTGACAGTATATCGGGATTTTTTTATTTATTTTTTAACCTTGTATTGTATCATATCACATTTGTGTAAGCGATACAGGTTATGCTACTAACCAATTTACCATGGAAATGAAGTTAAACAGACTCCGTAGCAAAAGTGAAGAAATAAAAAAATGGGTCGACGACATACCAAAAGAGCAATGGCTACTAACTTGTGATGAAAATGGGCGAAGATATGGACACATGATAACAAACTTATCAGAATGTGTCAACAAGCTTTTAAAGGATGCTCGTAGTTTACCAATTACATCACTGGTGAAATGAATGTATAATCGATTGGTTGAATACTTTGTTGAAAGGGGTTCCAAATCGAGGGCCCAATATGCATCCGGTCAAAGGTATACCATCGAATTAAACAAAGCCATTGATGAAGCTTGTAAAAAAGCTAGTAGTCATCTAGTTCGACAGTATAACATTGCTAAGACAAGGTTTCAGGTGGAGGTTTCATTCAATCCAATTAAGCAAACGGGTGGCCGATCGTTTTGTGTGGATTTGGAAAGGCAAGTTTGTGAGTATGGAAGATTTCAACTTTTCCATTATCCATGCTCTCATGTTATTGCTGCATGTGCATCAGTGAGACTTGATTTTTATCAATATGTGGATGATGTGTACAAATTAACTACTATGATTCGGGCGTATTCCCCAGAATGGTACCCAATCCAGAATGAGCATCAAGTTGCATCAATGCATGTTGTTCCATGGATGTTAATGCCTGATCCCAAAATGCACAGAAAAAAGGGTCGTCCAAAATACACCCGCATGAGGAATGAAATGGATTGGAAGCAGTCTCAACCTCCACAAAGTTGTGGCCTTTGCAATCAGGTTGGCCATAATAGGCGTCGATGCCCTTATTTAGCAGGTGGATCTGGTTCACATCACACTGATGATGAGTATGATGCAGCAAATCTGTAGTGTAACTCAATAATAATATACAAACAAGTCATCTTCTGCATTATATATTCTTGGTTGATTACTCTTGAAAAATTAGTGGAAAATAGAAATTTAAACTCTTGGAAAAACTCACACGGTACAACAACCATGAACATTCATAAAAAAACTCACATACTCATGGGAAAACTCACATGGTACACTACAAATTATTGACTCTAACACCATACTCATGTTATAGAAAAAAACTCATGTTCCGCATCGCCAATGCTGATCTCTAGCCCCACGATGTGGATTTCTCCTAACTTCTACATTGACATCTTGGGAAGTTGATTCATCAAATAGCTGTGTATTAAGATCGATTCCTGGTGCACTTGATCCAGCTATATCGTAAAAATCAATGTTAGGAGATACCACATTATGCTCCCAGCGTCCCGATGCAGATGAAGTGCTTGTAACAGGATCATATGGGGACGGTGTATTGAATCCTTGCATTTGAGCCATGGGTGCATATCCATAAGATTGAGGCGATGGCATATATCCCTGAGGCAAGGGTGAAGGTATGTATCCTTCCTGACTTGGCGATGGTTGTACACGGGCACTACTCGGAAGACGTGGATAGAAATAGGTCGGATACGATGTCTGGGACGTATAATATGGATATGATTGTGGCACATAATACATCCCCGGTTGGCGATCCTCTGGAATTTGTTGTCGGTGCTCAACCGCTTCTTCACGTCTTCTTCTGCGTCCTAAACCACCACGTTCACGAGAAGTCATTGGGACTACATCATCCACATTGATGGGAGGCGAAATATTCAATGCGGCTGGAGACCCTTGGATCGATTCATGGATGCGATCCAGCTCATTCAACGAAGCCAACATATCCACAGAAATACCAAGCAATACGGCAACATCCTGTAGCGTTATCGTGCATTCTCCAAACGGCATGTGAAACGTGTGTGCTTCAGGCCGCCACCGCTCTACCAGTGCAGAAATGAGCTTATGATCATCTGGAATTAACATCAATTCCGCAACCCAATAAAATCCGGTACTCCTTAACTTATTTTTCAAAGCCTCAGGAATTTCATCAACTCCATGATGAAACTGTTGTGCACGCCTACATCGTAAAACACGATCAGGGCTACCATTCCACACATGTTGGGAGACGTGTTTATGTTGCAAGTATAGAACGGAATCGTCTTCTGGACCAGGGTTAATCGCACGTCCTGAGGAAGATGAACTTGATGCCATCACTATCTGCATAAACATTAACACATTTAATTAATAACAATTGTAATAAATTTAGAAATATTTTAGTAACGAATGAAAATAATAAAAAACTAATCATTGAACTAATAAAAAAATATAGCTAAACATACCTAAACATAAAAATCAAAACAAATAAATAAATAAAAAAAACACTAACTAATACCTAAACATAAAAATATAACTAATAAATAAATAAAAAATCTAACTACTAAATAAATAAAAAATATCAAACTAATACCTACAGATAAATAATCTCACTAAATCCATAAACGTAAAAACAAAGTAATACCTAAATAAATTCACACTAATACCTAAACATTAATAAGTGCATAAAAAATCTAACTACTAAATAAATAAAAAATATCAAACTAATACCTACACATAAATAATCTCACTAAAACCATAAACGTAAAAACAAAGTAATACCTAAATAAATTCACACTAATACCTAAACATTAATAAATAAATAAAAAATCTAACTACTAAATAAATAAAAAATATCAAACTAATACCTACACATAAATAATCTCACCAAAACCATAAACGTAAAAACAAAGTAATACCTAAATAAATTCACACTAATACCTAAACATTAATAAGTGCATAAAAAATCTAACTACTAAATAAATAAAAAATATCAAACTAATACCTAAACATAAAAAATCAAACTAATAAATTAATACAAAATCTCTAACTATTATCTAAACATAAAAAAAATTAACTATTAAATAAATAAAAATTCAAACTAATACCTAAACATTAAAAATCAAAATAATGTATAAATAAAAAAATTAACTAACTAATATACATGAAATAAAGTAATACATAAATAAAAAATCATACTAATGCCTAAACATTAATAAGTGCATA
Organism: Crotalaria pallida; assembly: GCA_037953625.1. Lineage (NCBI taxonomy): Eukaryota > Viridiplantae > Streptophyta > Magnoliopsida > Fabales > Fabaceae > Crotalaria > Crotalaria pallida. Next base: position 100,193,243 of record CM075655.1, read on the forward strand.
AAAAATCTAACTAATAAATAAATAAAAAGATCTAAGTAGTAAATAAATACAAAATCTAACTAATAACATAAATACATATTACCTAAACATCAATATCAAACTAATAAATAATAAATAAATCTAACTAATAAATAAATATCAAACTATTACCTAAACATTACAAAAATCAAACTAATAAATAAATACATAATCTACCTAATAAATACATTAAAAAAAACCTAACAACATATAAATAAAAAATCTAAATCATAAATACATAAAAAATTATAACTACCTAATATATCAAAAATCTAACTAAAAAATTTAAGTAATGAATAAATAAAAAATATAAAATCTAATTGATAAATAGATAAAAAAATCTAACTATAAATACATAAAGAATTCTAACCAACTAATAAATCAAAAATCTAACTAAAAATTCTAAGTAATAAATTTATAAAAAAAATTCTAACTAATAAATAAAAATAAAATCTAAATAATACATACATAAAAAAATCTAACTAATAAATAAATTAAAATTTAACCTCGGAAAATATATTAAAGATTCGTGTAGAACAATGAACGATAATTGACAAGAAAATAAATATTCTTACAAAATATGCTGAAGTAGGAGTGGATTGTGTATGCTGGAATGTGATAAGAAAAATACATCGAGCGAAATTGCACTGGAACGTGGGAAGAGAAAATATATCGAGGGAGGGAGTGTGTGCAAATATACCGAGGGAAGAAATTGCAGAAGGGAAGTTTGGGGTGAGATTCTGGTGGTTTTGGTTGGTGTATATATAGAGAAAAAGAGATAGGATAAGGGGGGTTTTATTTACCGGATAATGGGGGGGATTGGGTAAAAATCCGGTGGGTAATCCGGTGCTGGGGCGTGGGGGACAGGGGGGAGGCAGCGGGCCACGTGGCGCAACCCGGTGGTTGCGTCACTGCGGCTGACGCTACGCGTTGCGTCAAGCGCAGTGACGCAACTACCGGGTTGCGCCACGTGGCGTCGCTGTCGGTTGGCCTTTTTTTTTATACTTTTTATCCTAACAGAATCTGGCGGACCAATGGGACACCTCCACGTGTCACCTGGGTTAAGTCATGTGGGATGACTTCTTAGACTTTTTTTTTTGACTTTGACTGCCCCATTTGCGTAAATAGTTTCGTTGACTACCCGGTCATATGTAAATAGTTTTTAAACTATCCTTTTTTCGTAAATTGTTTGTAAAACTACCCCACTTAGTTAAAAAAGCCTGTTGAGACTAATACAACAATAAAAAAAGTAGTATGAGATCCTCCAAAAGCATTAAATCAATATCAGGATCGGATCTTAATCAAATTTAACAAAACCTGTAACATCAACTCTCTAAGAATAATACGTTCAAAAAAAAAAAAAAAACTCTCTAAGAATAATAATATTTCTATTTAACCAAATAATTTAAGTCATAGCCATCCTAATTATAGAGCAAAACCTCTTTTGTATACCTCCACATGCTAATGAGAGAAGGCATAAAAGTGACCTTTCTGGTACAGAAATTGAGGTCCCAAGGTAGTGTAAAGCTAAACCAAAATATTTGAAAATGGTTCTTTCTTCACTTAAGTGATACTACCTCCGTCCCTAATTATAAGGCCCTCTTGAGAGATTTCACATCCATTAAGAAAGTGGAATAATTTAGTTAATTGTATTGGAAATGTGAACTTTTGATATGTATTTTCAAAATTACCCATATTAATATTATTGGGAATCTAAAAAGTGTTAAATAAATAGGGGTGTTTGTGGAAAAAAATAATTAATGCTCATTGAAAATTGGTAAAAGATCTTATAAATAGGGACAAAATAAAAGTGTTAAGAGGGTCTTATAATTAGGGACGGAGGGAGTAATATCATCAACAATGTGCCATGTCATTTTCCTCATGATAGATAATGTGACACATAATGCACTTTTAACCTTATGCAAAATCACTTTTTCTTAAAAAGAAAATTGAATTTTTTAACTATTTTTAAAAGAATTGAATTTTTTAATAAAAAAACCATGTGTGTCACGTGATACCACATAACACGTAGTATATAAATTTTACGAAAATGACGTAATATGTCGTTGATCATACCATTACTTAAATGACAAAATAATTATCTCGAAATCTCCAAATATTTGAGTAAAGTTCAAGACGTAAAACATAAAACAATAATTAAAAACCAATTTAAAAAAAATCACCTAAACTCAAAAACTAAAAACTTAAATAATTAAGACTTATTTATGTATTTAGTCCCTGAAAGTTGGGAGTGTTTTGATTTTAGTTCCTGAAAGTTTTTTTGACCTTGACTCATCCTTAATTGTTTTGAAAATTTGGTTTTAGTTTTTGTTGTTAAAAAAAATCCATTAACTACTGACATGGTATGGAATGTCATGGTAGGATGACGTTGATGATCCGGATCCACAGGAGCAAAAGAGCCATAGCCCAATCCACAAACACATTTTAGTTGGGCCATGACCCTTTTGCTCCTGTGGGTCCGGATCATTCACGTCATCTTATCGATGACATGCAATACTTGCACACGTGTATGCGCTGATGTGGAGTTTCGTTAACTACATAAGCAATTAACGAATTTTTCCTAACGGCAGAGACTAAAACCAAATTTTCAAAACAAATTAAGAATGAGTCAAGGTCCAAAAAACTTCTAGGAATCAAAATCAAAACACTCCCAACTTTCAGGGACTAAAACCATAAATAAGCCAATAATTAAAGTTCAACATTTTCCATATATCTAAGCTTATTATAGCTTGGTTAACAACAATTATATTAATTCAAGGAAGTACGTTGATGCCGCGCTAATCAGTCACCACTCACCACCCATGGGATTAACAACTATGTTATACAAACATCTGTATTTGACATTTGTACAGGACACCTTTTTTGGCAAAAACTGGTGGATCCTACAGTTTCTCTTTTTTATAAGATCCACCAATTTTTACCCAAAAAGACATGTATCACCCTCAGATGTCAAATACGAATGTCGTTTAAACATTTTCCTCGGATTAAACCATCGACGCAATCTGAAAATTTTTGCTGGCGTCAAACTGCATCCCACTCGATCACATGATTTTTCCTTATATATAATTCGATACTAACTTATGCCTGATTATAATTATATATTTATATTAAATTAAACTTTCTTAGATACAGTTCCAAAAAAAAAAAAAAAACTTTCTTAGATGACCGTAAAAAAAGAAAAACTTTCTTATTAAATGGCTGAAAGAGAGAGTGCGTGAAATTTACAAGGTCACTGCACCCGAATAATCTGACCAACCAAAATATGTTGGACACTTGGACTGTGAATTCCACTCATCACATACATATTCACATGGATGGCATGCGGCTTGTGGAAAGGAAAGGGGAAAAAAATTAAACTATCACTTTTATCATGTGTTCATCATTTTCGTTCATAATATTATCAAAATTACATACACATTTTTAAATTTAAAAGAATATTCATTTTAATATATGATATTTTATTGATGTTATTTATTTCTAGTTTTTATCAAAGATTAATATGAATGAACTTTGTTAATTTTAAAATAATTATACAATTTTGATAATATAAAGGATAAAAAATTTGCATGCATACAAAAGTAAGGATGAAAGTTATAATTTACTAAAAAAAATGGAAGGAACAAAATTAATGGAGGGAAAGGGATAAAATATGAGATATTAAAGGATGGGAAGGGAGAAAATGAGTTTGGAAGGAAAAGAACTTGCACTAGTTTGATTTACAATTTTATTATTGTTTTTTTTTTTCTTTTTTAAAGAGTTTGATTTAGAAATTTGACAAGGAGGAACTTAAAGAAACTTTTCTTTAAAAGGAAGCCAACATTTGGAGAGAATAAATTTTTACCCTTTTCATTTTTTTTCCTTTTCTCCCCTAAAAAATATTTAACAAAACGAGTTATACCACTTACTTTTTCATTTTAAGCCTTCTCATTTTTCCTTACCTCATTTTTTCCTTTGGAAAGATGAAATGAAATATTTTTTTTATGATTCATATACAATTGAGTATCACATTTAATCAAAGCGATTCATTTCGCATTTTAATATGACATGAAAAATTGAACTAGCACACAAGAAATAAAAAGGTGTACATGCATGGTTTGACAAATCAATTTAACCCTTTCCTCACTTAAACAAATACGCGAGTATGTGGAACTCTGCTAAGTCCTAACCAAGTAGCATGTGAATCAAGACATTTTGGGTTTAGGAAGTTTCCCTTAATTGTTTTCCCAACATCCATGAACAACCGTCGATTCTTCAATTTGTCTTACATATTTGAATTTGAATTTGATAAATATATTTGGTATTGATACTTTCCGATATTTCATTAATACATATGCATAAAGTATCAAAATCATTTTTATTTAAAATAAATAAATTATTAATCTAATTCTGTCCAATTACTCTATGATATTCTTAAAATATCTTTAGACACAATTGCAAACACTTGTGTATTGCATATGAAAAAAAGAATAACACATTATTATTTTCTTTCATTGATAAAAATGTTAATTCAATTTATAAAAACAATTTTAATAATGGTAAATGAAAGAATGAGATTGGTATCATTCATATTTGCATGCAATAAGCAACGATTTCTAATGACAATATAATTTTCCGTTTGTATTTAGCAATTTTAAGAAATACGCTCTTAACTTGGAATATGAAACACCAGTTACATGTTTAATATGTTTTATAAACTTTTTGTTTATATTTTAAATGTGCTTATCATAAATGTATTGTATCCTATATTTTTGAAAATTGACGTATCAAATACTTACTATCACATCGGTGCTTCATATCACAATATTATACAAAGACCCCACCGCACCCCACCTCACCAAGAAAATTAAAAAGACAAAAAGATAATATAGTCACATATTGCCTTCAATCCTTTTTATAGGATCCTCTTATGTGTCTACAAGAAAGTCTTATAAAAGGATCAAGGATGTAAAATGAAAATATATGCTACAACACACCTCAAAAAAAAAAAAAAATTGGCTTAATTACATTTTTGGTCCCCCAATTTTGTTAATTTGGCGAATTTAGTCCCTCTACTTTTAATTTGACGAATTTAATCCTTCAATTGTCAATTTGTGGTTATTTTAGTCCTTCCGAGTTTAATAGAACATGTGTCAACACCTGAGCAATTTTGTTAGACACGGAAGGACTAAAATCCCACAAATTGACAATTCAAGAACTAAATTCGCCAAATTAAAAGTAGGATGACTAAATTTGTCAAATTAACAAAATTGGGGGACTAAAAATGCAATTAAGCCTTTTTTTTAAACATCCAAAGCTACATTAAAAAAAAAGACTATTTCCCTAAAATGAGCTGAAGCATACATGCTTTTAATCAGAAATTAGTTTCAATCTAAATAGCTAACTATGATATTGGGGTTCTGCTGTGCATAAAAAAAATAAAGACATTCATTTTGGATACATACGCCTAAATATAGTCTAAAAGGCATAAAAAAGATGCATAAGATAAATAGTAACAATATCCAAGGGGGAGGGGGATCCAAGCAGTCACAGAAATTATCCTATTAATCAAGAAGCAAAGACTCTATTGTTTGTACTAATAACTACAGCTGCATCATTTTACAAACCATCCACTGATCCTCAACTGAACAAAACAGATTATACAGTTGCTTCACTTTTTCTTCATTGTAAAGTCCTGTGTACCAAAAAATTCTATTAGTTATATGCTGCATAACATTAGTAATACATTTCTAGATATACAAGAAATTATAACCAAAGACGAGAACCACTTCTATCAAAGTGCAATATAACAAAGACAGAGTACAGGTAAGTGAAACATTAGAAGTACATATTCAGTTATTCTTATCTTATTCTCAGGTCCAAGCTACTATAAATTAAAGGAAGTAGATGTTTATTTTAAAGAATTTAAGTACTATCCACTATCAGGGTAAAAAGTTTTTTATGCAAGCATTCACTTATAGTTGGACATGCGTGCTTTCATTTTAATGAGTGGAGAGAGAAGTGAAGATAAATGTTGACTAGTCAAAATATCTTTGGATGTTTGTGTGAAATTTCTTTATATTGACAATGTATACCAATTAAACTCGATTATAAAACAATCATTGCTGCCCAACATTACCAATTTACCATACCTTATCATAATGGAAAATTTTAACTCTCACCATAAAAACTTTTGCAAGGTCCAACTATCTAGACTTGAGTTCAATTTCTATATAAATGAACCAATATGGGTTCTACCAGATTGCACAAGTATATCTTAAATTAACTAAAATTTTATCTTTCAATATTTGTTGTTCATAGTTTCATACAGAACACTCACTGCCATCTTCCTAGAATGTAAAGCATGTGCATGAAAAGGAAGATTACATAATAACTTACCAATTTGGTATTGTCAATAAGTGAGCACATCCTTTCTTCCTTCTCACGCTTGCACTCACCACACCAGTTAGGGAAACTTTTCTGATACTTTTTAATCTGTCTAAAAACAGAACTGCACAAAAATAATGAATGTTCATCTTTAATTTGACAAGGAAAACAAAATGAATAGGGAGCATAAATTTAATTTTTAATTAATCTATCCGAGAAGAAAATCAGGGCAGAAAGATAAGGGAAAATAACATTCAGGTTGGATGCTACATTTACCCCATCAGAATAAGAGACTACTGTTGCTATCCTAACACAAGATGAATTTAGAAAGATTCATAAACAAATAAAGATGGCAAGAATAGAAACCCATTAGGAAGAAGCAAGGAGGAAACTGTTAAAATTATACAATTGCACTTTAGTATCGAGTATTCTGTAAATAATAGCAACCCTCCCATGAAGTTTGCTGAATATACCCTAACCTCTCCTATAGCTTTAGAAATTGTAGTGACTCGAGTTGAAAATAATTTACACCCCCTTTTTCTTTCAATACAGCTATCCACGGAGGTCAAAATACAATGACGAGGTGTATTATTGGACAAATAAAAGTACCAATGAAGCAAGCAAAAAGTAAAATCACCTCTTGCACCACAGAAGCAGGTTGACCCGATAACCCGATATTGTAGCTCTGGCACCATGGCGATGACGACCATGATGAAGCACAGCTTGTCCAGGGAAATGAGAATAATCAAATACTTCCTGTTTTCAAATAAATGAATTAAAAAAAAGTGTAAAAACACCTACAGGAGCAGCAAGAACGAAATGGTATGCAATATCCTTCATACTAGTAAACAAACTGTAATGTACAACTTCATGCAACAATGTGAGCCGAAAAACAATAACTGCATCACTTTGATTCACTGTAAAAGCAAACTTGTGATGCTGTTGCTATAAAGAAAAACTAAAATTTTTCAGATATACTCATTCTTAGAGTCTTACTCATCCTTGCAAAACACACATCAAGAGTATAATATAATTTTTTTTTTGCGGTTATGAAACGGGCCTGGTTTATTTTTTATCAACTAAACCAAGCCCTGTTAAATTCAATCAGTATTCTAAAACTTTTGAATGCACCAATATTTTTCTTAGTGCAAATATGAGAAAATTTTAATGGAAAAGAACCACTATTTTCCAGCTCCTTACCTGGAAAAGGGGTGAACATTTAAGAGTTGGCAAAGAATGGTTTATAATTTATAAATAAGAGAACTTCATAACAACTTTCATTTTTTTAATGTCAAAATCAACAATGCATTTGGTTGAAGTTGGCAAGAACAACACAAAAGGGCAATAAGCAATTTCTTTACGATTTCTATACATTCTAATATTGGTTTGCATGAAAGGTCATGAACCAACTCTTCAAAACGTTTATGTTGTTAGGCTAGGGTATATGAATGTGTATATCTCTAACATGCCCCACTAAGTAAGAGCCCTTCTGACTTGAAGCATAAACAAAGCACAGACCCATCTTTACCATGTGCTGATATCAACTTTCATTTAGAAAAATTCCAGCAACCAAGATTGACCTCTAGACCACTTGATCATGACGGCTCCGATACTCTGTCATGAACCAACTCTCTCAAAAAGCTTAAGATGTAATGTGAAGACACAACAATGGCTTATTATATATCTAACAGAAATAATAAAAAGATTTTGAAAAAAAAAAATTTATTAGAATATTTATATCTCATGCATCACATGCTCATATCTTCTTGTCACCAATCAAAAGATGGCTTAAACAACAAGAAAAATCAGTAAGAACAATCATGGCACAACATGTAATAAATGTCACGAAAGATGGCTTCTTGAACAATTATTGTCTAATATGGGCATGGAGCAATGTATACTTCCTTCAGAATAAAAATATTAAGCAAATCATCTTCCTAATATGAAACTACTTTTTGGTATCCATCTCCATGCCTTACCTCTGGACGACTTTCTGTATTTACATGTTTATCACATCGCATGCCACGAAAAAATAGCTCTCCTCCAGAAAATTGCGTACCCAAGCAAACGTTCAAGGATACTTCTGCATCATCCACATGCATACCTACGAATGTAAGATTATTTGTTAGAGTCCATTGCTTAAAGCATAGTAAAATTAAAAGGCAAGTGCAACATCAGGAACATGGGCATAATGAGTATCGAGGACCCCACATCACCAAAACATTTGTTCGCTTATAATAAAGCTTTTATGATGCCTATTGAAGCACAGGAGGAATTTCACTACATACATAAAATAATGTCAAATTGTTTGAAATCAAAATGCTATATAACAGTAATAATATATTGTTGTTGTAAGGTTCACATATAAATTATGAAGATGCTAACCTTCTTTGGCATACATGTCATATATTATGCAGTATGTATATGACCAAATGGGATGACAACAATTTTATTTTATTTTCGGACTAAACAAACTCTGATTATGAGTTATGTGCACAGAGAACCCTGTGCTTTTTAAAACTTAACAACATGTGATTCTCTAAACTAACCAAAATGTGCATATTGACCTCTCCATGCACGTGCAGAAAACTCCCTCGAGGGAGTCCATATGTGCAGTTTGGTGAGTTCCAGGAGTCATGTTGACTTTGATAGCCTAGGGGGGTTTCTACACACGACCCCCTTATTAGAGGAGGTTTCTTGAATTATAAGTTTATAAGCTTTCTTTATTTCCATATAGGTAACAGCCTAATAAAATATGAGAAACATAATAATGATAAAAATAGAATGATTGTAACAATGATGAGGAAACTAGGAGCAATGCATGAAACATTTTAAGGCAAACTAGAATTTTCTTGCCATATAAGATAATGCACATCAAATATAAAGAAATCATAATCAAGCAGAATTCATACCCAAGTCAATATCTCTGTTTTTACCATATTCCACAATAAACCCATGATGAGAATCCAGGGTTGCTCCACCAATTTCAGCATAGAACACTGAACAATGAAGAATTAATTGACTGAAATATGTCTTGAGAGAATGAAAACAATGAGCTAAAGTTAATCTTGAAGACTCCATTCACCTTTAGCCAAAGGACAAATAAAATCTTCCATAAGCTTTGTAAGCATAGTTTCAAAGCCAAAGTCATCAAGTACAACACCATATTGATTCATTGTATTGGGACGCATAATTCGAAGTTTCAGAGCATGAATGCACCTCTCAAAGTTGTCCACCTGGGAAGTCACAAATAAATGTCAATATATCCAAAACATAAGTATGTGTATAGGCATCTGCTTCCAGATTCTAAATTAAAAGAAGATGGAGATATGAATTCTGAGCTAATGATGATTAAAATGATAGAGTACCTCAGCTATCAATAACTCACAAAAGCGAGGCTGAAGCATTTCAAATGCAAAAATGCCTGGAAAAGGCTCGGACATTATTCGTCTAAAGCTTTCTTCAGTGTTATCATTAATTGCTTTCAGAAACGATGGGACAAATAAATTTGTAGGATCCAGAGTGTACAACTCTTTATGCAGAGGCTGCAAAATTGTCACAGGAAATCCGTAAGTCTAACCAAAAAGAACCTCAAAAGAGATGTGGGAAAGATTGACATTATGGTTTTGTTCAAATGTATCTGATTTAGAAATTTACTAGTGTGACAAATATTCTCTGAAACTATTCTTTCAAGTTCTACATCAATTTCACGACAACAAAAAAAATCAGACAAAAAGAATAGGCAAATAAAAGTAACAATTTGGACACTGCATACCGAATAAGTTGATATTAACTTCTTCCTGTATTCTTTTTGCTTTTGTCCCTGCCAAATAACATCAAAAGCATCATAAAAGCATGTCGTAATAATGTAACAACACCACCACCACCAACAACAACAATAGCAAATAATAGAATAATAGAATAATAATAATGACAACAAATAGGAGCAAGGAGAGTAAATATAATGATGATGATGATGATGATGAAGCAAGTTTTTCACTATAAACTTAAGAGCATAAAGATCAGAAAGTTACAACAGAGCTAAGTGCAGGAAATAATATTACAGTATTTGAAAGTTTAAACTTTTTATTCCATGTTCAGCCCTTTAACCAGACAGAGACCGTTAAATGCCACCATGTTATAAGCCGAACAATCTGAAGCTGATAACTAAGGAGGTAATGATAATAACCCGCTGTCATACAACTCAACAAATCCCATAATGCTACTGAGAAGAAACTGAATGGCCACACAAATATCTAATCCATAAAATTTCCTATCTCAAAGTAATAATTATTTGACAAATATTAATACACGAGTAATAATTATTTGACACAAGCATAGAAAACCAAAACTTTTTACTCCAAGTCATTTCCAAAACTCTTTACTCCAATTCACCAACTTAGTTATCATAATCAAATACGAAAGTACTTTAAATTCTAAAGTAATCTCTGGACCAAGAAAACCTCAATTGTTACACAAATTAAAAACACTCTTCCATTTATGCAATAAGTTACCCTGAAACCTGTTGCAAAAACCAAACCAATCCAGACCGGTCAGTCAGTTCAACTGATCTGGAAGTGAACCTGACACTTAATCAGTTATAGCTCAGTTTTATAAGTGAAGTCAAGTTCAGCAATTAAACCAGTCAACGTTTTGACTCAGCCTAGTTGAACCAATATTGAACTTATAATTTTTCAAATTTATAAATAAAAAAAATAAAATAAAAAAACTCAATATTTTACCACATTTCATAAATGTTTATTTCATAATACCATACACAAAGAGTGCGCTCGGAATTAACTTATGCTAATAAAGCTTATTTGGACTTATAAGAATAGCTTATAATAATAGTTATGAAAAATAGCTAACGACTTTCCCATATACTCTTCGTTTACATTTCAATAAGCTTATAAGAGAAGCTTATTCAAACAAGCTCTTTTTTCGCTTACTCCAAAAAAGGTTATCAAATAAGTTGTTTATCCAAACGCACCCAAAATAAAGATATAACATCTTACAGCTCGAAAATCTAGTAAAAAAGTTGAACCCGGACCAAAGGTTCCGTTCTAACAAACACGTTACTTGAGACACAAGGTGACTCAATTTACCTCACCACCACTAATAAAGAAGCAATCTTTCCCTAACCCCATCATTCAGATTCACTTTGTTCCACTTCCCAGGAAAATAAAGCAACAAACTAAGACCCAAAAAAATTTAAAAAATAATAAAATTCATAGAAAATCAAAACACACGAAAATGAAAAAATTCATACCCTGTAATGATCAAATGGCGAGTAATACTGATTCAGAATATCGCGCATGTACTTGAACTTATTCTCGCGAGAAGCTTTGAGCATGTTCGATGGGAGATGCTTTTCAAGCTCGCTGAAAAGCGAAGGGTCGAAATGACCCAATTTCAAATCCTCGTACGATTCCGGTTGGTGATCATTGTCAGGTTCCGCATTCAGCTTCGGCTTCACGACAATCTTCGATTTTCCGCCGCTGTGTACGGCGTTTCCGGCGGCCGGTGGCGGCGGCGGCGGCGGCATCTTCTGGCGGTCGGAGGAGCTGCGGCGGGATGATGACATGCTTCCGACCCTGCATTGGAAGAATGAACGTTTCTCATAGCATTGAGGGCGCCAATTGGGGAATTCAAGTGGGGATTAGGGTTTTTAGGGTTTCAAATTGGGGATTAGGTTTTTAGTTCAAATTGGTTTCAAATTGGGAATTAGGGTTTTTAGTTCAAGGAGCTTCTAACTTTTTTTTTTTTTTTTGCAAGTATTTGTTGGAAGTGTGTGGTTCAGCTGGTTTGGCTAAAAGCTTAAAAAAAAATTGAAAAAGAGAAAGAAAATTGAGTTTTAAATTCATAGGTCTTACCTGAGTTTCTGTGTCCTGGCTGAATTTGTACGATCAGACGAGTTTCTTTCAGATGTTATTCTTTCGAACATCGCAAGTAGTTTAGGTTTTATATAGTCAGAAGCATATACCAAATACACCCGAGTGACATAGATTTTGCCAATCAAAGACTTACACGTATTTACGTGATTGATTTCGCCAATCTAAGTCATCCACGTATTTATGTGTTTTATTTCAGCATCTAAACCCTATATGTATTTATGTTTATCGGTATATCGATTTATGTTCAAAATAAACCTTCCATGAAAATTATGGACTTTTTGGAAACTTATGTTAAATGGAAGATGTTTGTGCCCTAATTGTTTTTATTCAAAAATTTTAATTGTATTTATTACAATGTTTTGAAAATCGGATTGGTTATTGAATTGGTCAAGGTACTGGTTCAAAGTTCAATGGTTGGACCGTGATTGAATCGTGGTCCAATCGATCTTAATATAAGCGTGTGTATATAATCATATAATTGAGTACTTTTACCTTTTTGTGCCTTTTTGTTTTTTTCTCTATTGATTATTGATGTTGCCTTCTTGTGCGTCACTCATTGTTCTTTATTCTTTCACTCCACTTCTTTGCCTTTTTGCCTTTTCGATTTTTGATTTTTCTCAGTTCTATAATTAAAGTTTTAATATTCTTTCTCGTTGATATGAGAGCAAACGCATAATCAACCAGTAAAACTCATATTGGTGCCGTTTGAGTTTCCAGCCTATAGGATTCCGTTTTTTTTTAAACCTAGTTTTTTGCTAAATTTGAGCTTCCAAATTCAAATCGGGCCAAACCGGTTTTCCACCAGTTTTGACCGATTTTGGCGATTTAATATCGGTTCAGCCGGTTCAATCCCGGTATTTTTACAAAGCGGTTTCTAGCTTATTGCGGATCGGCACCTCTACCGGTTCACCGGTTTTCCGGTCGAACCGGCCGGTCCGGTCCGATTTTCAAAACCATGATTTATTATGTAACCTCTTCGTTCATTAATATAAGTGTTTTTTTTAGATCTAATGAGAATTAAGAAAGTTGATTGATATCGTTAGTGATATTGAATTTGATAACATATGATATACTTTTTCAAAATTAATGTCATTAAAAATTGAAATAACAACTTATATTAAGAATTTAAAAATAAGTGTTCAAAAGAAAATTACATTTAGAACTAAAGGGAGTACCATGTTAACTCTCTTCTTCATGAGTGGTGATGCTAGAAATCCATTTAACGTTATCCAATTTCAAATTTCATTGAATCATTTTTCAAATCATAATCAACTCATATGTTAAGAGTATTTATTGTGCAAATACAACAAACTATATGAAAAAATACAAAAATTCCACACTACGTAATAAACATTTTTTTTTCTATGTGAAGACTAATCCTAGACATGTTTAAGAAAGATCTTTGGATCGATGTCACAGTTGTTTCCTCGCGTTGTTTAGGAAAGATCTATATTGTTCCATCTACCAGCTCAACTTGGAAGCAACACTTTCATGACAAGGAGCATAATCTCTCCAATTTCTTCACTAACTCTATTGTTAGTTGTTGTTGTTGTTGATACAATTTGCTATTGATATTTTCATTAATTCTAACTTAACTTCATTCTAATTAAGCTCGGAATTAAAATTAGGATCCTGACCACATGTTCAAAATAAAATTAAAAACCGTAGCTATCTAATATAATAGGTCTTTATATAATTCATAAGCTAGTGTTCAATGGAGTTAATTTTTTAGTAAATATTTATCTTATTAATTTTAACTTCTCATCTAGTTTTACACACGCAAATCAAAAAGATTCTTCATAATATAAAATATAAATTTTTATATAACAGATACAAAAATATCATACAAATATGATAATAAAGTTAACAATCAACTAACGCATAATAAAAATTTTCGAAATTCCAATAAGACCAAATGCCCTTACTTTGCTTAACCTGGGTCCATCCATGAACATAACACAATAAAAATAATAAAAAAATAAATAAAAAAGTTACTTAACCCTGGTGGATCTATCGATGAACACAATAAAAGTTTAAAAGAAAAGAAGAAGAGAAAGAGAGTTAAAACAACTTCATATCAACATTGTTTTGTTTTTTACTGCATACTATAGACTAGGGATAAACCACAAATTTCGACTAGATACTTGAGATAAAAAATTGGAATGAAAATTTGTAATAGAATCATGTGTTAAGGAATAGACTCCAATATTATGCTCTGGAAATCGCGAGTTAGGAAAAACATTTGAGAGAGAAAAATAGATGCAGTTGTCTCGAATTGGCTTCCATGGACCAACAATATTTGTCGAAGAAACAACTTGAACCCCCGAGGCATCAAATAACAGAAAACGGTCACTGAAGCTATCAATCATCGACCAGCTTAGTCCTCCTATAGCATCAAGCTTGAAAACACGAAATCCATTTGTAGAATGCAAATAATAATTATTACATCCGGGCTTTCGCATATACTCCGCAAGATGAAGAACTAGCAACAAATCTCCGCTTGTAGAATCTCTTACCAGAAATCTTTTCTCTTTGCTATAATAATGATGTTTTGTATTATTATTGTACCTAAAATTTCTCTTTGGATTGAAGCATAAGTCTCGATCCAAAAAGGCCATAACCCTTTCAGAAGTAACAGCATTACAATCACCTAGATTAATAACGACCATAAAATCATAATTACTCCTATCAAACATTCGATCATCATTGATCATAGCATATAGTTTGCACCCACGAAATTCAATATCTGTGAAAAACTCCCCTGTTTCAGCGATCTGTGTCCATGGCTTGTTTGCAATTTTGCAGAAAGATACTTGTTGCTCTAACCCACCATCACATAAACACGAAACAAAATATGCCACAAGCGAGTCGGGAGAATCTGGTAGAGAGGATATAACGACTTTACTTGGGCCATACTTCTGATGTTCAATATCATACTTTGGAAAGAGTGGTAGCCTTGGGAGGATGATCTTAGCATTCGACACCGGATTATAAAACCAAATCAACACATGGGATTCACGTGATGATGGCTCGTAACAAAATTTTTGAAAGATCAACCAACCATTCACAGAAGAAACACGAAGGCCAGAATTTGACATGGAGACATCACCACATAAGTAGTGGAGTTTGTTTTGTGTTAGGTTTAGAAGGGTGAGAGGGCAGTTGGTGGGAGGAGTAGGGAGTGAAAGTAAGAGTGGGAATTGAGGTTTTGGAGGGCATTTGGCTTTGGTTGAAAGGGAAACATAAACCATAGTACGCCAAGATTGACATACTTTACGACACTCGAGGTAATCCATTATGGTTAGTTTTTGAAGGATGGATTCCATGAGTTCTAGTGGTAGATTTGACCAACTGGCTGATGGAGGACGTTGTAGTGACATGGTAGATAGTTTTGATGACATGTTACATATCTCTGTTGCAGCCATAACCCCACCCCAACCAAATATGCAAGCAATCCACAAGAGAAAACGCAGCAGTTATGGGTTTAGGGAGGGAGGAGAAGTACTTAGCATTATTAGGTTTTATATAATATATATATATATATAGGTTGAAATTATATTTCAAAAGATCACATAAGATAGCATTCTTAAAATTCAATTATTATTTTCTTTTAACAAGAATAACGAAATCATATCTTATCTTCTCTTTCTTTTTTATATGCAATTATTTTATTCACTGACAGTAATCATATTTTTTATATTAAATAATAAATCAATTATATTAAATATTTTGATTTTTTATGGTATTTTAAGCATATTCAAGAATAAATTAGAATATCACATTAGCATTCTTTTTATTCGGAACGTTACAACAACCGTTATATTCTTGATCGAGCGAAAAATATTATATATAGACAATAAATAGTCTATATATATCATTATTTTATTGATCTAAATTTAAATAGTATAATTATTGATCTTATATTTGATTTATTTGTTATTTATATTTCTTTTTTATATCTTAATTGGTTATCTTATCTCAAACTAATCATACAATTGGATCATTATTCTAATCATTTTGATTTTTTTTTTAACTTTTTGAAATGGTTGTAATTTTGTTTTTTTATCGATTATATCTTTTTTTTTTTTTGCAAATATTAGAACAACTACTACAATATTTATCCATTACAAATTTTCTAAAAAAGATAAACATTATATTTAATTATATGTATCCATATTATTTATGTTCAAAAAATTATATACTTTATTAATATATTTGTTTCACTTTTTTAAAAAAAAAAATCTTGAAGTACTTTTTATTTCGATATTGGACGATGATTGTTAGTTGATAATTAATACTATTACGTTTTCTTTTTTTTTTTAAGACTAATATTTATTAAATAATTAAAAAATCAGGAAGTAGATTTATTTGAATTTTAATATTCATTATGGATCATGGATTAGAATTAGAGCTATCAATTCGGACTGTTGGGGCCAGTCCAATCGAGCCACTGATTTTTTCTGGCTGGGCTAGGCTAGTCCACGGGCCAAATTTTTTTGTTTTTCCGATAAAAAAAAATATATTATTAATCCCAACTAAATTAAAATTTTATAATATTTTCTTTTGATTAAGATATCATTATTAATCATGAAAATAATAAATGAAAAGACAAAAGACTCTATCTCATCTTAATTTTTTTATTGTTCAATCATATTCGACAACAACATATTATAACATATGAATATTACGTTATAATATGACTATTATGAGAGAATTTTGTAACGGGGCTTAGCTTTACATATATCATATAATATATAATCGAATGCTAACTTTTATATTACTAATCATCATGTAGACGGTGGTAAGAAAGTTATTCATAATTTAGCATGTATAAATCAATATGTGGAGGCAAGTACAGAGAATGAATAAAGTAATTGAGAGAAAATGGTTTTTCTCCACTATAAAAGGTTTTAATTTTGCAATTAAATTGATTATCAACAAGTGACTTAAAAATGGGAAAAATTGTTGAGACATCTAATTTAAGTTTAATAGGATAAAGGCAAAAATATTTAGAGAAGTGGTCAACAAACAGAACATAATAAGAGAATTCATTTATTATTGAAGTAACTGAAGTGGGACCCCATACATTAGAAAAGATAATTTCTAAAGGTTTAGAACTAGTTAAAGTAGAATCATAAAATGACAATTTATGAGCCTTTTTCTCTAGACAATCTAGACACTAGACGCTGAAAAGGAGGAGGTGGATGATTTGTGATTGAGGATGTGCTTCAAAATGGGAAGATGGGGATGTCCAAGACGGTGATGCCAAAGGGAGAGAGGGGGTTGATGGTGGACATGCATGATTAATTTGGGCTTGGGTGGGAACAGAGAGTATAATTGGTCGTGACAGGAAGAGATTGTTGTTGCTCCTCATCACGTTGGAGAAAGATTTCAAAATCAACTAGTTTATCAAAGAGTTCATCAAATAGTAGTGGGGAGTATTCCCGAGTGCGAACAGAGGCATAGAACTCACGAATAGAGGGTCCAAGACCATTGACAGCAACAATAACGAGGTCAATGTGATCAATGGGATGACCAATAAGGGCCAATTCATCGCCAATGACTCAAATAGAATGAAGTGCCTTTTGAGACTGCAACGAGAGGTTCTTTAAGAGACGTGACACGAGTGCAAGAGCTATTTGCATACTGTTTGTTCAGGAGCGTCCAGACTGCAAAAGAGGAGTCAGTAGAGGTCATAACAATTTAAGCATCAGGACCACAGGAGGCTAGCTAGTAGAGCAAGATAGACATAATAATCCTGACGTTTCCAATGAGAGTAGTTTGGGTTATCAATAGTGGAATCGCCAGAATTAATTGTGGGTGACGGGCAAGGCGTGTCATCAGTGACATTGCCATAGAGTTCATTAGTTTTGAGAAGGTGAAGAATTTGGTTGTACCAGGTAGAGTCGAGTTTGATTAGAAGAGTCCTTTAATCTGATACCACACCGAAAATGGTTTTTGTTTCATCGATTCTATATATAAAGCACAAAGTGATAGTTTTTGAATTTAACAAATAATTACAAAATATTAAATAATAAAAGATAAAATCTAAAGAATATGAACAGAGTGTGACTACTGTTATCAACATGGGTTGGAACGAGTGGTAAGCGATTCGATCTACCTTAAACAAAGTTTCGGGTTCGATTCCTTGTGGTTGCAGAAAATTTATAAATAACAGATGACAGATGCGGAAAGTGTACTACCTCATTTTTCACCTTGAATTGATGGAAAGCATAATTTTTTACTTTTCGTGTAGGATTAGATCTAGTGAGGGTCTTTGGCTGACCAATATTGCACACCAGAATTTAGCTATTTCCATTTTTTTCTTGATAGCCGGTCACATGTATAGGAGACCAACTGGGCATTGGTCATGGTCTAAAATATCTTATAGAAGCTCATACCACTTTCCGCGGAATGTCGAATTTTTTTTTATTTTTATTTTTTTTGCAATTTTTATAATTTATATCTAGTGACCTGCATTCTTTGCTTTGACTACCAAAAATAAAATTTTAAAACAAATGAATCGAAAAGGCAAAATACATATATATATATATATATATATATATATATATATAATAATTTCAATACAACTACCAATAATTTCAATACAAGTAAAAATTCTACCAAAACTAATTCAATGCTAACCAAATCTCTTATATCCACTAATTTCATAACAACTACAAATTCTACCAAAACTAGCTAATTCAATTCTCTACCCAAATCATTCAAATATTCCTTTATATAACTCTGCTTTTGGTGAATAACCTTGTCATGCATGCTCAGCAAGCAACCTCAATTCTCTTGCAATGGCTTTATCCTCAGGAGCATGCTTTCGTGCTTTTAGAAAATCTTCCCTGGCAGCATCTGTTTGCCCAAGTGCTGCCCTAGCCTTACCTATTCTAAATAATGCCTTCACATTGTTTTCATCATCGGCCAGTACCTGCAAGTTTCATAATTCAGTCAAAACAAAATTTAATGACAATGACTCATGTATGTACTACAATATTATGGTGAAAGAATTATTATTGCTGCTTCAACAGTAAATCATGGTTTGTCAATTCTACAAATCATTTTCTTTATCTTAGGTTAAAATGCTTAAAAGATATGGCCTAATTCGGTTTTGGTTAAAATGCTTATATAAGTAACTTTTAAAAAAAATATATCAAATATAATATAACTAATGATACTGATTTTTTTATTTTTATGAACTTAAATTTTACCAAAAGTGTTTTATATTATATTAATAACCAAAGGTAGTAGCCTTCAATAGATGCTGAGATTGTGTTGAGGGAAATATCATTAGTTTTTTTTAATAGCATGTAATTGGATTATCTTGATGAATTCTACTACATAGATTGACACACACAAGCACACATACATATAAACAGAGAAAGGGATATGTCTGAGAAATAATAAGTGTTCAGAGTTGTTCAGACAAGCAATCCAAGGCCTAAGATAGAGACATGAAATTAACATAACCCTTCATCATCATCATTTTCTCTTCTCCATATTTAATTAACTTATTTCTCTTTCTCTTATTATCACAAAGCAGATTATTATGCATTTCTCTGTCTATGTATGTGTCTCTGTGCCACCTGTTCACTAGCAAGGTTCAGCTTAATTATTAGTGTGTCCAAAGCCAGGATTTCCCATTTCTTAGTGCAAAAGTGACTATAACTATACATATAAATATCAGACCAATTCAAGCTAAGTACTAATAAATATATATATACTCTATAGCAGAGATTAAATTCATTGAATAATATTAGATTGTTAATAAACATGCAAAGTTGCAAACACACCCCAAAAAAAATGAGATAAGTGAGAAAGTTGTAAAAAAAAAATTAGTGATCTCTTAGTACATACAATTGCAGCAGTTGAAACTTGAAAGTATTAATTTTCAATCGCTTTAAGGATGTGGAGCAAAGGAGTACCTGTGGCAGATTTATAACAGATTTATAGTGTTTAAATTAGACCTGTGGCAGAATATCACTATTCCTTTCAGGGTCTTGACAATCACCAGGCGTAAAAGCTGAATTTGGCCCATCAAGTTCAACTTTGAATTCGTCTCCTTGAATAATACCTTCAAATAATTTATTAATAGTGTTTCCTCTATCCTGCAATCATTGAAAGATCAATAACCAGGTAACTCTGAATTTAAAATTGATAAACTCAAAATAACTTGGCCATTCCTTGAAGGAGCCAAGTGTAGTTTCCCCAAATAATTTATATCATGGAACAAAACTACTACACATAGTGTGAGGCTAGAAACTCACCTTAATTCCAACAGCAATGGTAGTTTTCAATTTAACAAGCACCTAATCTCAAAGAACCTTGTTTATTATCTCTAACAAAGATCAAAACCATGTAGCAATTCAGCAAAGGAAAAAAATACCCTGCATTGCTAGATAACAAGAAAAAAACTAGTTAACTTTATACTTATTTAAGCTTTATATTTTATAATTTATAAATGTTTAAATGTCCTGTCCTGAACTAATGCTAGGAAAGACTAACAATACTAACATCAAATCAAACCATTAGATTTCTCTAGATACAGAGCATAGTAAATTAACTAAATAATATTGGGGAAAAAACCACTATAACCAACATTAAACAGAGCCTTCAGTAACTAAGAACAAACCTACGAAAATTAAAAAGAATAAAAGGTAAGATACTGGACACTGTGAGAAGAACATGTTATGTGAGACCTATCCGCGATCGTCTCATCGCACCCATTATCCCTAATAGAATCTGAAAGCTCATGAACTAGCAACTCTAGAAGAACCTGCAAAGCCATGGAGCAGCAGAAACACAGTAAACATGCTGAATAAATTAATCCAAGTTAGGAAACTATCAATATATCTTATAAAATGTCTAACATTAAAACCATCATGTATGCATTATTAAAATCATTATACCTACAAGAAGAATAAAATGAATCAATTTTCAGCTTCTTTAAATTATATATGCAGATCAAAGCATAGTGATTGGTTCATAAACATGAAAACAAACCATATCAAGTGTTCTTCAAACTTTTGCTGCCACCTTCAGCCTTTAAGACCTCCCACATGCTTTGCTCAGCCAAATTATACCTGCATCACATGATTGCCTCAACTTAACATATGTTACTAATAATGAGGATAACAACAGAAAGAATATGACCCTTTTTTTTACTCGGCTGACCATCTGTCCTTACTTTCATGCTTCTTTAACTTAAGCTTCCTACCAACTGGCTTCGCACATGACTCCTCTTTCACCTCTCTAAGACCAGTAAGGCAAGGGCGCTTCCTTTTCCTATCTTCTAGCAAACAGACATTTTCTAGCATAAAAACAGGTTTAGCTTTAATGACTTTTTCTTCCTCTTCTTCTTCTTCTTCATCACTTGATTCCTCTTCATTCGGAACATCAGAAGGAAGTCGCCTTTCATGCTCCTCACCCTGACCAATGTACAGAGCTCGATGACGAACACCCCAGTGGTCCATACCCTTAGGTATACAGTCTCAAGTGGTCTGTCAATCTCTCACAACTTCTGTAAACTTCAGAATCTGCATGACCATAGCATTGACAATTAACAATAACCAAAAATCATGGTGAGGAAGGTTAATTTGATCACATATACTGCATGACATGACCATCAAGATAGAGCATCACTGCTTACAAGTTCAATTTAATCAAGCCAAACTTCATGTTTCATACCTCCACAAAAAACACGGTTAACCGAATTGCCATCCAAAATTAAACTCATCAAATAACAAGTTCAAATTACATGGCAAATTAAAATACCACAACAGCAGGTATCAGAATGCCTTTCACATATATGCCCCCAATTAAAATTTTTCAGAATGGGTTGTTATTCAAAAATAATCTCAAAGACATAGCATAATCCAACTATAAAACCCTAGAATCAAAGATCTCAAACCCTAGCAACAATTCACAACAATCACTGATAACCAAATCAAACAGTAAACGGGGTCAGTCAGTGAAACTGAAACCCAACCCTAGCAACAACACAACACATATCTCAAGCAAATATCAAAACGCAAAATCCGCACAAAACCCAGAGAAAAATTAACAAAATTTAAGCGATTACAAAGCAATGTGATGAGTTTACGAAACCGAAACACCCTAATCCCCAATTCACAAAGCAATTAGTAATCAGTGCAACGAGGAAAACCTAAGAAATTGAGAGAGAGAGAGAGAGAGAGAGGCAGAGAAGGAATTGGAGAAGGGAATCGTTACCAATCGGTGCATCAACGAAAGAGAATAGAGAGAGAAAGAGAGAGTGGCCGACACTGTGCGACGAAAACGAAAATATGAAACACGAAAACAAAACAAAACTATATCGAGTGGACAGGAGATAGAGAGAACCGTGGTGAGAGGAGACGGCGGAGGAAGGAGAGGAAGAAGAACACAGAGTTACGTTCGAAGGGGAAAGACTATAAGTGAGCCTTTGCGTTTGTGTTTGGGCTGGGAGGGTTTTTATCGTTATTAATCCCGGCTCTTTGAAAAAACGGAGGTGGCTGGGCTGGAGGGTGAGAATCGAAGGGAGAACCGGAGGGAGAACGACGGCCGTAGCTGGGCTGGAGGGTGAGAACCGGAGGGAGAGCGTCGGCGGTGGCTGGGCTGGAGGGTGAGAATCGAAGGGCTGGAGGGAGAAGAACCAGAGTGAATTTTTAGTTTTAGGGTTCTTCACCAAAAGGAGAAGAAGCAACGCGGTAGGAATATGAATGTTTGGCGGGTCACTTTTTAAGACAATTCACATCATTTATTTAAAAAAACATGATGCCAAAAGTAGTTTCACTTTTTAACACAATTCACATCATTTATTTAGAAAAACATGATGCAAAAAGTAGGCTCATTCCGCATCAGTTAAATAAAAAGAGATGCAGAATGTTTATTTGTTAAAATTATCATATTTACAAGTTTGCCACCGCTCAACATTTTGCATCTTTTATTTGAAACCTGATGCGAAAAGTAATACAATCAGACATTCCGCATCAGTTAACTAAAAAAGAGATGCGAAATGTTTATTTCTTTAAATTTATTATATTTACAAGTTTGCCACCGCACTAAACATTTCGCATCATTTAAATAAAATCTGATGCGAAAAGTACTAAAATTAGACATTCCGCATCAATTAACATAAAACAGATGCGAAAAGTCATGACTTTCCGCATCTGTTATAAAAAAACCTGATGCGGAATGTTTTCCTTTTTAAACTTATTTACAAGTTTGCCACCGCATTTTGTTTTTACATCATTTTTTTTAAAACAGATGTTAAATGGCCGATGTAAAATCCATTTTTTCTACTAGTGACATTGAAAATTAAGAACTGACCTTAGCGAGATCTAAGAGCCTGTCTTTGTCAACGGTGACAAAATCGATGTCCCATGCCTTGAGATCATCATCATCTGTGGAGCCCGTGACCTCAGCATGTTTCTTGCAGTAGTCAATGACCTTTTCGAGGGTCACACTATCAACATTGAAGAGAGGGATGGCGCCGACGGCACAATCATCCTCAATAATCTGCTTGATAATCTTCGATTGCAACACCACCACTGTGTCCACCTCGAAGAGTTTGTCATCGGAACTCTTCAGCGTGACGCTACTACAAATAATTTGAATTAACTTAAAAAATATAATGGCAATCTGAAATTATTTTATAGCTCAGATTACTTATCAAGACTGGTGAGTGGATAGCTAAAACCAAAGATCCAAAAGAGGTCCTTCAAAATTATGGGAACAGCACCACTTGCTGCATAGTATATACATGCTCAAACATAAATCTACTGATATTGGCATTGTTCAGTAGAACCTCAAGCTTTTAGAAAACTTGGTTCCATAGTTTTCTCGGATCAAGTAAAAACACCCTCACCTGACTTGGCAAAAGAACTCCTTTCCATCCACACGCGTTCTTCCTGAAACAGTAAAAAATAAAAACTTGTGAGTACAGGAATCAAGCATTGGTTTGCTTCTTTCATATGCAAGAAAGATCCACGAAAGTAATCCACTACAGAGTGACCAAATAAATCATTTATTGAAACAATCCACTGGCAGAAACGCAAGGAAAGCACAGATTTGAACGAACTCACCAGTTTGTGATGTTGTGTCAGAGCTGGTTTGAGATGCCAAGAGGAGATCATATGGTGCTTGATGTTTTGTGGCTGCAATGATGGAAATAGAAAAGAAATGCAAGAAAGGTCAGGATTCACAAGCATAATTACAGTTCCCTTATCAGCAATATCAAACCAGAGAGACAGTCACATGTCACAAGTCAAAAATCCCTACAAAAACATATTACATTTAATCACAAGGTCTCAAGTTTGTCACTTTTTGTCAAATTTGATTTGATGCTTCAGTTGATGGTTTTTGATGTTTGAACAGATGACACCTCCAGGCAAAAGATTAAATGAATGCAATTATAACAAAGAATAGATTTATGAACATGGTATAATCACCTATAACATTTCAGTCATGGTCTTTGCAATAAAATCAGTATAATGAAACTCCCTAACTCAGCCACAGTACACACAGAAACAAGATTAAACCAGCAGGAGCAAAGAACCAACAATACAAAAAAAAAAAAAAAAAAAAAAAAAAAAAAATCAGAAGGTAGAGATAAATAAAACTAGCTTGGGAATGTTTCAAATGTAAATTTATTTAACAATCACTCACAGTTTTTCAAAAAAAAAAGGGGAAATTACACTGCCCTGGCATAATGTTTGGTTTAATTACACTCGGCGTCAACTACACCAACATAAACTAAAATTTATGTAATCATCATCATCATCATCATCAAACTTAATCTGAGAAGTTTAGATTTCTTTTTGTCAGGCAGAATACAAAATGTTAGGTAATTCCTTCAGAAGATTATCTTCTTGTATCAAAGTTCAAGTAATAAAAGACGCTATTAAATTATGTAATCGATAATCTCTAATGCGTTAAATCCAACCAGCGTTCGATTATGGAGATAACAGTTAAAAAGGGGAAAACAAAATGAAAAAGAAATTGAAATTGAATTGTAAAAGCATAGAAACCCTAACCCTAACCCTAACCCTAACGTGCAAATAGGGATTGCAAGTAAGGTAACGAGGGAAACTAACATCTCTGAGCGGAAGGACCACCCTCGGTGAAGAGGGAGTCGAAGTCAGAGCCGGCGAGGTGGCTGTCACCGTTGGTATCGTCCATCAAACACCGTCATCAAAATCCAAAGCAAGCGTGGAAGGGAAAGGGCCGCGTGGCGTCGACGGTTGAGCTGTGGCGGTTAGCGAGGGCGGTAGAACCGAGAGAAGAAAAGTCGCGGGAGAAAATAACAGGAGGAGCAGATAACACCCTTGGCGGGTTCCAATAACAGGATGATTAAAAAGACCCACCAGCCCCTCGGGAGGAGAATTGTTAAGCTTGATATAATAATCATAATCATAATCATGCTGGAGAATTCGCTTAGGTAGAAAATCCGCAGCACTGTTGCATATTGATGGCTATCGATTCCGTCATCCGAGTTTACACCAGCTTACAGCAGGGCCAGTGATGAAGGTGAAAAAGGTATAAACTATAAAGGAATATGAGTTCTACAATTCAAACTAAATTCTATAATTTCAAAACTACCCTTCTTCAACTTCCCTCCTCTTCTTAGTTTGAAAAATTCTATCTGCCCAACTTTACTTTTTTTTTTTTTTTTTTTTTTTTTTTTTTTTTATATTGAACGGGGCTAAAGCCCAAAGACCAAATTAAACAATCATACGAGGGAAAGCAATGCCAAAGGCATCCTCCCAAAGCAAACCTGTTAAATAATTAGGAGCTACATCCAGAATTGAACAACTAAAGTCCCCCCCATGACCAGCATTAGCTAAAGCGTCAGCACAACGGTTCGCTTCCCTGAAAACATGGTGTAAAGAAACCCGCCAATCCTCCACCATAAGCAAGCAAATTCGTCGAACAAGATCAAAACAGTGATGCATTGGAGCACACCCATTCATGACCAAAGACAAAGCCGAAGTAGAATCAAGCTCAGCAACTAGCACCTGAATGCCCATGCTTTTAGCAAGAGTAAGGCCCCAAAAAAGACCTCATAGTTCAGCGCGAATAGCTGTGGAGACACCAACATTGCATGTAAATCCCTTGACAAAGTTCCCTGCATTATCACGAATTAACCCGCCACAAGCAGCAGCATTATGCGGACCACGAACTGAGCCATCAGTATTAAGCTTAAACACGCCATTACGAGGACAAGTCCAACCAACCATAGCCTCTTTTTTGAGAACTGAGACAAGAGATATATTTTCCATGGCCTTGGAAATGGACTGAATCTGCCCAACTTTTTTAACTCTACCCATTTATTTATGTGAAATTTTAAAAATACCTTTTTTTTTATTATTTTCATAGCATATTCGAAAAGTTTTTTTATCGGAAAGACTTTTCGAATGTATAATTTATTCAGATCATATTGGCGTATTACATCCACATTTGTCCTTTTTTTTTACATTCGGAAAACGTTTTCGATCAAATGGTTCGGAAAGACCTTCCGATTTGACGACCCATTTGTTTTTCATTGTTGTTGTTTTGTTTCTTTCCATTGTAACAACGAAAAAAATCCTAAGGCTTTGTTTGGATGGGAGGGAGCCAAGGGGATGGAAAGGGATGGAAGGAGAAAAATTTAATGTTCCATTGTTTGGGAGTAAAGGGTGGAATGGAAAGGGAATCCCAAATCCCTAATTTTCCAAATACTTTCCCCTCTAAACCCCCAAATTCTTCCCCCCCCCCCCCCCCCCCATTTAGGAGGTAAAGGATGGAATGGAAAGGGAATCCTTATATTTCCATTCCATCCCCTTCCCTTCCAAACTCCCAAACAAAGCCTAACTTTTCCCAACCTCTCCCGCTCCTTCTCAGACCTAAACCATACTTGCTTTCCAATAAAAAATAATCATTAGAAAATTTTGATTGTTATGTGCGAGAATATGTAACTCTGGCTGTGTTTTGGCGATAAAGCAAATCATTTTTTCTATGGTTGTTACCTGGAATTGGGATTTGTTGGAGAAAAAAAGATGAAATGCAAGAAGTAGTTTCATTTTTTTTTAAAGTTAGTAAACGATTAAATTTAAAAAAAAAAAGCTAACAAATACATGTAATCACTAGGTGGTTTAGAGGTACCAGCATTTTAAATCATCCATTTTTCTACCATAAAATCAACCTTAAAAAATTAATATGAAAAAATGATATGTTTAGTAAATCAAGGTGTCAGGGTGTTGTGATGTTAAGAAACAAGAAAATGGACTTTGATGAGTAACGAGGTGTTGTTAGGATTCAATTAGAATAATTTTGAGCAGCTAATTTAATTTAGAAGTTTTGCAAATACGACTAGAGAACTTGAATGCAAAAATTATCCTCTGGATCAAACTCCTGCAAAGTGCAGTGAAGCCTCTGCTGTTAACAAGTGGCTTGGAATAAAGTAACGTGACTTTATAGTTTCACTGTTTTTTTTTTTTTTGGTTTTCTTAACCTCAGCCCTTAGGACTGAGGATAAACACCCCAAAGTGATTATTATTTTTTGAAAAAATAAATGTCATGTTACTTTATAATAATTTTCAAGAAAACCCTTTTTTTAGGTAAAACTGTTCGTTTGGTCCCTTAAGTTATTCTTTTGTTCCAATTTGGTCCCCTAAGTCATTTTCGTTTGAAAGTGGTCCCCTAACTCATGTAACGTTAGTACCGTTAGTTCTTTCCATCCATGAATGAACTCCCTATCGAGCTCACAATCAACGACAATGTTGCAGTTCATTCTCTCTTAGCAAATGCCCTAGCAACCATCTGTTTTCCCTCCAAAATTTAGTGTTTTTCTCTCTTATCTCAGAATGACTTCTCGTGGAAGAAAGGAGAAGATGAAGCGAGTGGCTTCAAGCACCAAAACGGCGTCGTTTCACTCCACCATTTTAAACTTTTAACGTGGTAAAAGGGAGTGTACACGTGGATCGCCCACGTTGGGCACTCTGGCTGCCACGTCAACTTAAATAGACGATGTTAGAAGGTAATGTGTAACACCCCAATTTGGAAATAGAATTTTCCCTAAAAATTTGCGCCATTTTTTTTATATAAACATTACAAGCGATCAAAATTTGGAGAAGAGGTTTTCATGTCAACTTTATTTCCAAAAATATTTTTCAACTTAGTTTTCGAAAAGGTTACATAACTAACTTAGTTTCTAAAAATGTTTTCTCAACTTAACTTCTATCAGTAACTTTGTTTCATAAAAAGGTTTTCCCTCGTCTTTCAAACTCCATTCTATTTTCCAAAGTGAAGTGCCACGAGACATTTCCATTCCAGAACTCAATATTTTAAAAATGCGGAATAAAATCATCATTATATTAATTCCAAAATAAACATCATAGAAATTGTTTAGGCTTAACAGCCATTATCCCAAAATACCAAATAGCGAAATGATAAAAACTTCCATTGGGGTACATAATGATAATCAAAGGGTCCGTTATCCAAGACTCAAAACAAAAGATCACTACTACTAAGAGCTAAGCTACTCGTCATCGTGCGCATCCTCATCAGGGTCTTCCTCTGGGTCTTCTTCCTCTTCTAGGTCCTCATCCTCACCGATGTTCTGTTCAGCGGGCGGAGCATTATGAAAAGCCCAAGGTCCACCCGACATCAGGTCCCTCAAGATGAAACACACTTGTACACGGTCGGTAGCCACTCCACGTAGAGCGTGATCTCGATCAGTAAAAATGAGTCTTGATGGTTCCTCCCAGATCCAACCATTTGCGGTCCTATGCCATTGTCCCCCCATTAAAGGAGACATTTCCAGCTGAATCACTTGGTCCGCCATCTAATTTATTAACCATAAACAGAGACAAGAACATACAGAAAAATATAGAGAGTTAGCTACCAAACAGGCAAAGCATCGACGGCATGGGCTTAATCCATGTGTCGCATTAGAACTAACACAAGCATAATATCCTTATTTCTTTATCACATTACTCTTATAATCCTTGAATCTTACATCTTTATCATGATTATCATTACTCAAGAATTCCATCTATAATTTTCCACAAGTCTTTCACTATTATCAAATTATTAGGGAAGGAAGCTATCGGGTTAAAGGCAAATTAGCACACACGCTACATCTCCTCCTTCAATATCCAACCTCGTCCTAATTCGGAAAGCAGATGGGATGCACAGGAGTCCTAACCATGCTGACATCGAAGCCAAAGGGTACGTACCAGCTGACACCACGTCAGTTGGCCAGCAAAATAAAATCAAGTATCAATTCATAAGTTCATAAAAATGATGGCTTCTAGTCCCATTCGGATTCCCTCTCCACCATCTAGGATTTGCTCAAGGGGGCGACAGCTCTATCCCTAGTTCGCGTTGTAGTCCTCGCTACGACCAACGACCAGCAGGTGCCCTTGATCATTGTAGCATCGTCCCACCTAGGGAAGTGCTCTTAGGCTTCTTGACGAATCACCGTCATTGCCCTCCCCTATCGCAATCGCCACTCGAAGGGATGCCCGACCTCCAAGTATATGGTATCTTTCCTCTCCACTACTCCACTCTCAACGTAGTCAGAAGGGATTGGGTCCTAAAGTCTTTTAAGTCTTTTTAGTTCTTTAGAATCTTTTCTTAATCCTAAGTTTGGTCGACCCATTCTAAGCCGTACTTCTAACGGGCCTCGACCTCTAAGGGACCACAACAAAACTTCATCATCGTACAGTGGGATCCACAAGACGTAATCACGGCACACTCATTCACGTGATTAGTCACTCAAAGGGGAATCATTACAAGGTCATTGTGCCACGATGCATCATCACTGTACATAAGCATCATTTTCGCATATTTTCAAGACTTAATCATTTCGTATTTCTTTCAAGTGTATCACAACTTGCTCATAGGATCCTTCCACATTCCCATAATTATCATTTCTCATCAACTCCAACATTTCTCGATTATACGATTCTTTTAAAACATTTACAACATATCCATCATCATTCTCAGAATCATTTAACAACATTTCTTATATACTCATACAAGCATAATATAATATAATCACAAATACATCAAATAATAAAATAGAGTTACAGTCTCAACGAAAGACGACTAAACATCCTACACTCAATTGTCGTCTCGTATCTTGACACGTAACCCCGGATTCCGACTTTTGTTCTAATGATTACCATGGTGTCATTATGTCTAAAGGTTGCTACTCTCTCACCTTGATGCGAAGGATTAACGTGGGCTTGACTTTCGGTCTCGCTATTCGTCCCCAATTGCAAACCTTTTAAATCAATCATTTTTACAAAATAACTTTTATAAATATTCACACCAACTTAAAAGTAATTAACCAAATATAACCTTTGAAAACATTAATTTCTCAAAGTCCTTGAAATTTTGGAATCATGTAAATACTTAGAAAATAACTCATTTCTAAAAACCTTTAAAATCAAATATCAAATCAATATCTCTTTTTCAAGAACATCCTTCAATCATTCTTCACATTTTCATACAAGTACAAACAACATTTCATTCAAACACATATACAACCTTACTTATATGTATTCTAAAATTACTTTTAAAATCCACTTTTAATCCTAAACACTTATACTACAAGATTAGCATGAAATTTACATATTTAATCATTCAAGAACAAGTCATAACATAAATACCACACATTTCATATTTTTTTTTGGACAGCATGCATACTCAAACTTAAAAATTCATTTTCTCTTAAACAGAAAGACGAAAACACATGCCGTTTTTTCCTAAATTCTCATTACAACTTATACTATAATAAAATGATCAAAATTAAGCTAAATAAAATAATTGCATCTGCTGTACAGCCACAGTAAAAGTTGCATTAGTTCAAGAAGTTTAAGTAAAACAATCCAAAACAATTATACACAATTCCTACTCATGCCAAGAACTTTAAAACACTATTATTTTTAATAAAATATTACTTTTTCATTATTCGTAAATTCTGGACAGCAACTTATTATTTTTTTTATAAAATCATTTTAATGCATCTAAAACACCTATTCTTCTTTTCTATACTACTCTTACACCTATAATTTAAGTACAACTAATACTCATAAAATAATCACTTGAGGTCTTATATTTAATACTATTTTTCCAGAATTAAAATTGATTTTCCAGAATTGATTATTTGCATGAAATTTAATTGCACATTCATACTAACAAACATCTAACCACATCAAACAAAAATACCATAAAACATTTGCAACTTATACTCAAAATAATTATAAATTTCGGTCTTCATAAAATTTTCCAGAATTATTTTATTTCCCAAAAATTATTTTTAGTTCCTTTTTCACAAATCATTTTCATTTCATTTTTACTTTAAGGAAAATACTTATTTGTTTTTATTCTTTTTAGGGACTTAACTATAACTCAAATACACATGAAATAACAACAATTACCATACAATATATATATATACACGGTCCAGAAAAAAATATGCAAAAATAAAAATCCATCTTAATCCTCTTATTCATTTCCATTCTCTTTCATCTTATTAAACAACAATACAATTCATATATCAAAATACACAAATCAACCATCAACTCTTCCTAATATATGTTACGGCCTATATATACATATACAAGAAAATTATATTTTCCATTGTTATTTATTTATTTTATCATTATTCCTTAATACAAAGAAACAAAAACAATTTTAAAGACAAAAAAATCAAAACTCATTTAATTATACAAAATTCTCTATAATTCATATAGTCTTAGAAATAAAATAGACCCAGAAAATTAATTAATTATACTCATCAAAATTTTTAGCCATCTTAAGAATTAAAGAAAAGGGGAGATAAATCCCTTTAAACACCCTTTTTGTGTCCCTTTTCTCATCCTTAATTCATATGACTCAAGAACAATATCATACATTCAATAATAAAATTAAAAAAAATTAGAACTTTAGCTATTTCTTTACCATAGAAGAATTTAGAGATTTTATTCAATAATAGAAACAAAAGATTAATAAATTAAAAAGAGATTAAATGTGTAAGTGATTTTGGGTTACCTCTACTCCTTAAGCTAAAAGAAAAACTTCAAGTGACAAAGCAATTCCTCCCTCCTTCCTATAGCCAAACTCGTCCCTCTCTCTCTATTTTCTCTTAGGATTTTTTTTTCTTTTCTTGTCAAACTATCAAGAATTGTGTGTGGAAAAAAATGAGGGATAAGAGGTCTTATTTATAGGTGAAAAAGTGCAACATATTCCCTCCAAATTCCCTAGGAAATTCGGTCCCCTTAGTCATAGGTGAGTCATCACCTTAATGCTTTACTTGGAACCAAGACTAGTAATTAATAGGATTTTGCCAAAAACTATGAGTTAATAACTTAGGACCAATTTTCAGAAATTCTCCTCTTTCCTCTCTAATTTCTGGACGGTGGGGAGAAGAAAAAAAATAAAAGAAATTTTTCTCATTGGTTCATTTGAATTTTGCCTCCCAAATTAACCAATCCTATTAAACTCTTATTTTAATCAAATCAGAAAATAATTAGAAAAAAACTTAGATATGGACGGTGCAGCCATCCAGCATCAATATAAATATTTTAATATACCAAATAAAATATTTTATAGTCCAATTAATTATTTTATGCTCCAAAATAATTTTTCTTGGTTAAAAACACAAAAATTCGTTTTTCTACCTACTGTACAGTACTTTTTCGTAAATGTCAAAATAACAATTTTATTTTTACATATTAAAATACTACATTTTGATACGATCATTTTCGTATAAAATTCGTATTTTTCGGACTTACGGTTAAAAAGATATAAATTTTTGAAGTTATAACTCTATAACCCAAAAATTCACTTTTCTGTCAAAACCTTAGTTAAAATTATTTCAATACAATTAAAAATATTTATTAAATATCCAGAAATAAAATCTCATACTGAAAATAATTTTTTTTCTAATTTATTACACAAAGTTATAATTATTATACATATATATATATTACCGCTGTATATATATATATACTAAAAATCAACCAAAGACAATTATTATTAAATTATTCTTAAAATAAATGTGACTTAAATAAAATAAAATATTAAAATAAATTGGAAAAAATTGCGGGTCTCACATAATGGATGGAAAGGACTAACGATGCTAACGTTACATGAGTTAGGGTACAACTTTCAAACGAAAATGACTTAGGGAACCAGATTGGAACAAATAAATAACTTAGGGGACCATACGAACAGTTTTGCCTTTTTTTTACAATCAACTTGTATTGGTTTGTTTTGTCCTCATGCAAATATTGTTGCCCAGCATTTTTACTCCTATGTTTAAATATGACTCAGGCGAAACGATTAAGAAGGATATGACAATCAATGCCTTATCAAAAGACATGATTTATGATAAGCCTTTATGACGTCGTTTGATCCATGTAGTCGACCTCACTTAATGAGACAAAGGCTTAATTGTTGTTGTTGTTGTTTAAATACGACTCATCAAACACCAACACAAGAGCTGGTGGCAAAGGACTTGCTTGAATTTGAGTGGCATTTTACACATAAATATCCTCTCAAGTTTAAGTTACTTTATGTCAAACATTGATAGCTCTGTAACTATGTAGCATTTAGAAAATCATTTGACTGTTAATCTTAAATTGCATATCTAGATTTTTTTAAAAAAAAAAATTATCGAGTCCCCAACATTGCATTTAGAAACTACTCCTATTCTGGAATTTGGAATGATATTGAGGTACGTAGGTGCTAGTCTTCCAAACTGCAATAGCTAAAGTGTCAAACAAAGTACTACAACAAGTTATGATATCTTATTTGGTTACAAAATCTTATATTTTTATGTATTTAAATTAATCTCTAAATTTATATTTGGTAACAAAATCATATGTTGTGTCACATAGGTGCACATACGCAATGTCTTGTTTGGACATACTAAGTGATGACCCTAAGACCCTTTCCCTTCTCCCCCTTTTTCTAGAATTTTATAGCAGAGACCAAAGATGTAAAAGCTATCAAGTTCATATGGCTCTGTGTTGCACAGGTACGTGATTTTTGGCCAAGTACCCGCACCGGGTGCGGGTACGCTCGGGCACGCACCCAATTATTAAAATTAAAAAAAAATCTCTCATCTTCTCTTTCTTTTTTATATGCAATTATTTTATTCACTAACAGTAATCATATTTTTTTATTAACTAATAAATCAATTATATTAAATATTTTGATTTTTTATGGTATTTTAAGCATATTTAAGAATAAATTATAATATCACATTAGCATTCTTTTTATTCGAAACGTTACAACAACAGTTATATTCTTGATCGAGCTAAAAATGTTATATATAGACAATAAATAGTCTATATCATTATTTTATCCGATCTAAATTTAAATAGTATAATTATTGATCTTATATTTGATTTATTTGTTTTTTATATTTGTTTTTTATATCTTAATTGATTATCTTATCTCAAACTAATCATACAATTGGATCATTATTCTAATCATTTTGATTTTTTTTAACTTTTTGAAATGGTTGTAATTTTGTTTTTTTATCGATTATATCTCTTTTTTTTTGCAAATATTAGAACAACTACTACAATATTTATCCATTACAAATTTTCTAAAAAAGATAAACATTATATTTAATTATATGTATCCATATTATTTATGTTCAAAAATTATATACTTTATTAATATATTTGTTTCACTTTAAAAGAAAAATCTTGAAGTACTTTTTATTTCGATATTGGACAATGATTGTTAGTTGATAATTAATACTATTACGTTTTTTTTAAAGACTAATATTTATTAAATAATTAAAAAATCAGGAAGTAGATTTATTTGAATTTTAATATTCATTATGGATCATGGATTAGAATTAGAGCTGTCAATTCGGACTGTTGGGGCCAGTCCAAACGAGCCACTAATTTTTTCTGGCTGGGCTAGGCTAGGCCACAGGCCAAATTTTTTTGTTTTTCGAGTGAAGACCCACTTTACTCCCTCATGTTTTTCGCGTGAGACAGTTTAGTCCCTCAAAAAAATGGAAAAACATTTTAAGTCCTTGAAGATGTTGAAAAGGGGACACTTTGGTCCTTCCGTCAATACTGTTAACGTCATCCTCCGTGAACGTTAACACTGGTATTGACGGAGGGATCAAAGTGTTCCCTTTTCAACATCTTCAGGGACTTAAAATGTTTTTCCATTTTTTGAGGGACTAAACTGTCCCACGTGAAAAATATGAGGGACTAAAGTGGTCTTCAATAAACTAAAAAATTCGCTTTCAGAAAAGAGTGAATAAAAGTGTTTTTGAAAAAGAAGTAATTAATGACATTATAAATTAAAGAACACAGAAAACCCAAAACATATTTTTTTTAATATATTATATTTATTAAAATAAAAAAAAAGAGTTGGAGCACCAAAAATTGGTGCATGATAGAAGCACCATTGTTTTATATTTTACTTGTTTGGACTATTACCTGTGTCAATAAGCATGTAATAAAAAAATTCAAATCCAAATAACAAAAACATGCACATAAAAAGAACGCAGAAAACCCAAAACATATTTTTTTTTAATATATTAGATAAAAAAATTAAAAAAAAAAGGCCGGAACACCAAAAACCGGTGCATGATAAAAACACCCTTGTTTTATATTTTACTTGTTTGGACCAAGTTAGCTTCTCAAGGAAGCTTGTTCAGTGAATATAGTGGGTGATAGTACTATTTGGGCGGGATTTTTTGGCTTCATTGTGATAGTAGTACTTTGCACTATTACTCCATGAACGAGAATGTTTGCTAATTTTATATTACGTAGATTAGTAAATAGACATGTGATATGCATGGAAAACATACGATGCATTAGTATTTTGGTAATGTATTTTAATAAGAAAAAAATGTACAATTATATAATTTGAAATTATTGTGAAAAAATGATATCAAAATGAAAAAAGATAAATGATGAATTGATATCATCAATTTGTTTATTTGTACTGTTAAGAGACTATCGACAATAAACAATTTATTTTTTTAGCATTTTTTTTATTTATTTTCTTTTATTTAGAAGTAAAGTCATTAATGTATGTATTTCGTGGTTGATAGTTAAGAAAAAAAAACATAAGATTGAAAGATAGCTATCGATGTTAAGACCCATTTTAGTCCCTCATGTTTTTCGCGTGGGACAGTTTAGTCCCTCAAAAAATGGAAAAACATTTTAAATCCTTAAAGATGTTGAAAAGGGGACACTTTGGTCCTTCCGTCAATACCACTGTTAACGTTCACGGTGGATGGCGTTAACGGTATTGACGGAAGGACCAAAGTGTCCCCGTTTTCAACATCTTTAAGGACTTAAAATGTTTTTCCATTTTTTGAGGGACTAAACTGTCCCACACCAAAAACATGAGGGACTAAAGTGGGTCTTCACTCTTGTTTTTCCGATACAAAAAAATATATTATTAATCCCAACTAAATTAAAATTTCATAATATTTTCTTTTGATTAAGATATCATTATTAATCATGAAAATAATAAATGAAAAGACAAAAGACTCTATCTCATCTTAATTTTATTATTCCTCAATCATATTCATCAGCAACATATTATAACATATGAATATTACGTTATAATATGACTATTATGAGAGAATTTTGTAACGGGGCTTAGCTTTACGTCATATAATATATAATCGAATGCTAACTTTTATATTACTAATCATCATGTAGACGGTGGTAAGAAAGTTATTCATAATTTAGCATGTATAAATCAATATGTGGAGGTAAGTACAGAGAATGAATAAAGTAATTGAGAGAAAGTGGTTTTTCTCCACCATGGTTACGGTAAAAGGTTTTAATTTTGCAATTAAATTGATTATCAACAAGTGACTTAAAAATGGGAAAAATTGTTGAGACATCTAATTTAAGTTTAATGGGATAAAGGCAAACATATTTAGAGAAGTGATCAACAAACATAACATAATAAGAGAATTCATTTATTGAAGTATCTGAAGTGGGACTCCATACATTAGAAAAGATAATTTGTAAAGGTTTATAACTAGTTAAAGTAGAATCATAAAATGGCAATTTATGAGCCTTTTTCTCTAGACAATCTAGACACTGAAAAGGAGGAGGTGGATGACTTGTAATTGAGGATGTGCTTCAAAATGGGAAGATGCAGATATCCAAGACGGTGATGCCAAAGGGAGAGAGGGGGTTGATGGTGGACATGCATGATTAATTTGGGCTTGTGTGGGTTGAAACTTGTACACCTGATTTTCAGTTTTTCCGCATAGAAGAACCGCCCCGTACTCAAGCTCTTTACCTCAAAATAATGCCATGGAAAAAAATTCAACAGAAATATAATTAGTTTTACAAAGTTGAGATACATAAATAAGGTTTGGAGTAACAGTAGGGACGTGTAAAACTTGCCATAATTTAAGAGGCATTGAGGATGTTGGCATAGTAGTTGATCCATGATGTTTAATAGAAAGAGTCTTACCATTAGCAACCATGAGTTTAACCGTACCAGTATAATGAGAGGACAAGGATAGATGACCAATGTCATAAGTCACGTGGTGAGAAGCACCAGAGTCAAGCAACCAAGAGGAGTCTGCGTTTTCGCCATGATCAAAGTGGGCAAAGTTTGCTTGATGTTTGAAATAATTAGGTGGAAACCCGTGCTTACTATAGCATACATCATCAATGTGACCTCTACGATGGCAATATTTGCACACTGGTATAGGACGGCGTGGGCCAAAGTTCTCTAGACAGGAATCAGGAGTATCACGAGAGTGAGGGGGTTGTGGTCGATGGCCACGAGGATACTCGCGAGTGCGTTGAGTATAATTGGCCGTGATAGGAAGAGATTGTCGTTGCTCATCACGTTGGAGAAAGATTTCAAAATCAACTAGTTTATCAAAGAGTTCATCAAATAGTAGTGGGGAGTCCCGAGTGTGAACAGAGGCAGAGAACTCACGAATAGAGGGTCCAAGACCATTGACAACAACAATAACGAGGTCAATGTGATCAATGATGACCAATAAGGGCCAATTCATCGTCAATGACTCAAAAAGAACTAAGGTAATCACTAACAATGGAAGTGCCTTTTAAGACTGCAATGAGACGTTCTTTAAGAGACATGACACTAATGCAAGAGATATTTGCATACTGTTTGTTCAGGAGCGTCCAGAGTGCTACAGAGTAGTCAACAGAGGTCATAACAATTTGAGCATCAGGACCACAAGAGGCTAGTAGAGCAAGATAGACATAATGATCCTGACGTTTCGAATGAGAGTAATTTGGGTTGTCAATAGTGGAATCGCCAGATTTAATTGTGGGTGACGGGCAAGGCGTGTCACCAGTGACATTGCCATAAAGTTCATTAGTTTTGAGAAGGTGAAAAATTTGGTTATATCTGGTATGATGATAGTTAGAGTCGAGTTTGATTAGAAGAGTATAGGCAGTGATGAGCTCAACAAAGAATTTGGTAGAGGAATAACATGGGTTGGGACGATTGGTAAGTGGTTCAGTCTCGCTTAAGTAAGATCTCGGATTCGATTCCTCGTGGATGCAGAAAATTCAAGTTGGGAGACTCATCTGCCATAGTCGGATCAAATCCAGATATATTTGGATAATACTTGGGAAACTGGATGGACAAAAAAAAAAGTGTGACTACTCTCTCGAAGATGAGGTACTTACATAGTAAGGAGGTGCTTGGCTCGCTGGTGTAATCCACATGTTCATCATTGTACATTGTAGAAAATCCAGATATATCTGGGTAATTCTAATAAATTGTACATTGCTATTTTTTTATAGGTAAAGTATTTTTGATTTTTTTTATGGAGATAGGGGAATGGGATTTGAATTCACCAAATAGTAGCGATCAGGATCGAATTCGAGACTTTCAACTTCCAAGTCTTAAGACTTAGTACATTGTAGAAATAGATTTTTTAGTTAGAACAAATTAATATAATATAACAAGTTATTGTAGAAATAGATTTTTTATATGAATAATTATAAAATATATATATATATAGCATATATAATTAAAAAATATAATATGAGAAATGTGATTTTTCAGTTGAAACAAAATAACATAGTATAATATATCATGGTACACAAAAATACCCTTATGTGTTTTGTCGAAATATGTTAGTTATAAAATTTATGATATTTTAAATATAAATAATTATAAAAAAAAATTAGCATAGATAATTAAAAAAATATAATATGAGAAAATTAATTTTTTATATGGAATAAATTAAAATAGTATAACAAGTTATTGTAGACAAAAATACCCTTATAAAAAGGGACTACAATTGGTAGATGAATTAACTAGAAAACACTAGGAGAACACCTAGAATGGGGGGTTGAATAGGTGTTAGAGAAACCTTGAAAGATTTTTCGAATAAAACAAATCAAAACAATTAAAACGAATGATTTTCACAAAAAAATTAAATCACTTTTCAAACGAAAACGAAAATCAATCAATTAACATCGAATATCGGAGATAGCGCAGAATTGATTAACACCAAGATTGTTAATGATTACCTAGATTCTGAAAAAGGTTTTTCCCAAATCAATCTGAACTATTAAAACCTAATTCAATCAATTATTAGAAAATCAATCTTTTCTAGGTTTTCAATCAAAAACAATTCAAATATGTAGAAATTAAAAGATTATATATGGTATTGAGATACTGCACAGAGATTTTATACTAGTTCATTCTCCTCCACTGAGAGCTACATCTAGTCCCCTCTTCACAAGAGAGATTTCACTAAGGAATTAGAATTCTTAAATTACAAGTAATCCGCCTCTCAAGACACCCTTCTTGATAGCCTCCAAGAGATCGATAACCCTTCTCTTGTCTTGCAATCCTATTAAACTTCTAATCTAACCTCTTCTCTTGCTTGTTGATAACCCACAACAAGACTTCCACTTGCTTGTTAACACAACAAGACTTCCAAATGCTTGATGAACACCACCAAGACGTCCACTTCAATTTGCTTGATGAACACCACCAAGGCTTCTTCTTGTTGTAGATAGTTTGCCTCTTGCAATTATTACAACTCAATGAAAAACAATAACCTAGTGAATCTCCTTCAAGAAATATAAACAATTAAACTTGAGATTCAAAAACTTCTTGATCAAAGATATAAAAATAAGAACTTTGATCTTTGTAAAAGTGAGAGAGAATGTTGAAAGAATAGTGTGGCTTTGATCTTTTTAGAATGATGTGAAAAATGAAGTTAGTTAATCACAATGATTAGGAAAAGGTTTATATAGAATACCCAAAAGTTTGGAAAACATTAAAACTGATTTTGCAAAGTAAAAAGCTGTTTTAAAAAGCTATTTAGCACGTGTTAATCGATTAGCACTTCTGGTTAATCGATTAACCACTGTTTGATTTATGTTAATCGATTAATACCTCCAGTTAATCGATTAATCACTGATGCAAAATTATGTTAATCGATTAATCAACCTTGCTAATCGATTAAACACTGTAAAAATCAATTAAAAACTTGTTTTCTCAAAATTAAACCTTTTCTTTAAAACCTTTAAGCCACCTATTGATTTTAGGTTAAGTGAAATACTCAAATTATAATATGATCATGCACTTGATAGAGATTCACTACCCTCTAATAACTCTACCCAAAACTCTAAGACTCAAAATAAAAGATATTACATTATAGACTTTGAAGTCCTTGAACTTGCTCTCTCTTCATCATAGTTGCTTTTTGTTCTTTGTCACTTGTTGATCTTCTTCATGGTTGAGCTTAGCTTGTTCAAAACATTGTCATTATCAAAATCATGCACTTGCATAATAGATCTAACAATCTCCACATGCACATGCACACTAGATCTAACAACCCTTATGTGTTTTGTAGAAATATGTTAATTATAAAATTGTATGATTTTCTAAAAACAAATAATTGTAAAAAAACTTATAGTATAAATAACTAAAATATATATACTAATGGAAAAAAGATAATTTTTCAGTTGGAACAAATTAACATAGCATAACATATTATTGTAGACAAAAATAGTCTTAAGTGTTTTGTAGAAATATATTTACTCATTAACAATATTAACCATGAATATTGATATTCAAATATTAAAATTAATAAAGAAAAGAAAACTATAATACATGGAAAACAGTATGCAGTAGATTGACGACTGCATCTAACAAATCATGATTTTGGGATGTTGAGTCTTGACATAAGTTTACATTAGGGGTCATGGTCTACTAGATCAACTTGTCATATGAATGATACACGGATCGTCATTTGAGTGCGTGTTTGATATATATAACTGAAAAAAATTGGATTATGATTATTTTTATCTATGATTATAATCTGATAAGTTTATAATCGGTTAAAATTATAATATGCTTATTTTTGGGTCTCATAGGTGAAAAATGAATTTAAGTTTATCTATTTTGTTTGTATAGTGTAAAGAAAATTATTTTTACAAACTAATTTACAAAAAAGGTATGAAATTCGTTATTGTTTTGGAGTGATAAGGGTGTAATAGGAAAATTACACAGATCTTAAAAAATAATCTTACCAAAAATAATCTACAGCACTTAGAGATGTTGGATTTTGATTATTTTTCCAAAAATATAATCTAAAATTATATTTTGCTAAAATTATTTTTTAATGTAGATTTAATAATCTAATATAATAAAAATGAAAAAAAATATCATATACTAGTTATTTGATTTATATTTCAAACGTTAGTGATACTTAAATGAAAATAATTAATTGATTTACATGCTCATAAATTAATATGTCAGAAATAATTTAGCGAAATTAGAATTTATGATTTTTTTTAAAAAATAAATAATTTTAAAGAATTTATAGCATAAATGATAATTAAAAAAATTAATATGTAGATATTTTTATTTATTACTTATTAAAAAAGTCTTTAAATACAAATAACAAGTAAGTTCGTTAATGAGGTCTATACTTCCAAATTAATTAAGCTCATACATGTCACTTACACAACAAATTACAGGTAGATTCAATTATTCAATTAATACATAGTACACCCAAACACCAAAAATATTTGTTTTTTTTAAATCAAAACCTTTTTCAATTTGCTCAAAATAAATTTATGTTGGATTCCATGAATATGATAGTGCACTACTAGAAAAAGAGGTTTTAAAATCGGAGATGTAAACTTGGTCATGGTAAAGATGAGTTAAAAAAATATAGTGGTGACAGTTTTGTAAATAAAATTATACTTTTAAGATCGGTCGTTAGATTGATCGAGTTAAAAAATACTTTTAAGATTAACGATCGATCTTAAAAGTATTTTTTAACTAATTCGTTGCACTGACCGAGTTTAAAAATAAATGCGGTGGCAATTTTGAAATTAAAATGATAAGTTTTTAACTCATTCCTTTTTGGTCGAGTTAAAAACTCCCTCCCTTATCACTGCTAGCGTGTCGACAAGCGTCCCGCATTCCCATTATTGTGTTTTTGTCGTAAAGATTTTTTTTATAGTTATATGATATATTGAAAAAT
This sequence comes from Crotalaria pallida, assembly GCA_037953625.1. NCBI lineage: Eukaryota > Viridiplantae > Streptophyta > Magnoliopsida > Fabales > Fabaceae > Crotalaria > Crotalaria pallida. The sequence goes on from CM075655.1 coordinate 100,236,050, forward strand.
CGATCTTTATGTACGTGTCTGTCGATCCGCATTCTCATTATCGTGTTTTTGTCGGGAAAAATTGTTAACAGTAAAATGATATATTGCAAAATCGATAAATTATGAATGTCATGTTAAAGCATTGTGCTGATTTATTATGATAAAATATAACATCCAAATATATAGTTATCTTTCCTTTTTTTTTTTAACAAAATATATAGTTATCTTTTCTTTATTTATTTATTGTTTATTTTTTCCATGGCTCCTCACAAAGATCATTCTACGGTCAACAAAACTCAAAGATATCATCATCAGTAACTTCAATTCTCATTTATCCCCATGAGTTGGACCCTCAATTTTTATCCTCATTTCCAACTTTTTTCATCAGCCAAATCTCATCTTCAAAGTTCTCACCATTGGATCCCACCAACCTTCTCATCCACTCTTACCTTATTCTTATCTCTTCCCCGACGTGAATCACCATAAAAAATAACCATCTCACTCATTCATTCATTTCACCACTTGGCTCCATGAACATTTCAACCATATTATTTTTAGAAAGAAATTCACTATCAAATACTATAATTAATGAAGTACTGAATAAAAATAATAAATTTATAAACAATAATGTCACCAAGACCAAATATCAGGAATAATTAAATGCCAACCAAAGATTATAGGGAACTCAAATTTTTAAAACTAACTCTTCCTTTAACATTTGATGAATGATCAAATGCATTGAATGTGGAGAATACGATTGCTTACAGGAATCTTAGGATCAAGTTTCTCAAATCCAAAATTCAAGCACATTCTCAGTTACAAACTTTTCCCACTTGCCTCAGGCATCCAACAGTTACCCAGATTTTCCATGACTTCAGTGAGATACTCAGTAGCATATCAGCCATCAAATTCTGTTTTTGTCTTCCCATCCAAGCCTCACTTTGGAGGATCAGGATCCTCTGTCCCAAAACATGTCCCCAACCCTGCCCCAACCAATCACATTCCATTAAATATTACAAAAATGACATAACAGTTAGTAAGTTATTTTCCATAATGAGATGTGATCGGTTGGAGACAGGGTTGGGGACATGATTTAGGACAGAAGATCTAGATCCCATTTTGGAGCCTCAACCAACTTTAGGGTGGAGTCGGTTGATGCTAATGAATAAATCTTGTACATCAATTTCTTTTTTTTTTAATATATTGTCCTTCTATTGTAACCGCCTCCTTGGTGTTGGGAATGTTACATGGAAAAGCTGCATACATGACAATTATATCCATAAAAGCCTACAAACAAATCATTGTTATATGAAAAATCAGTCAACCAACTACCTATTAAACTTTTAAAAAAAATAGCCCCCGAAAAAAGGGTATGTCCTGCCCAACAGCAGCTTCAGATCCCAAACCATCAACTCCAATGTCAAACACACTTACATTCCATGGAAAAAAATCATGAAGTGGAAGAAGAAAAAAAAAACGAAGAGGAAGAAGAAGAGTTTACCTTCGTGGCTGTACAAATCAATTTGAGTTTAGTATGACACGGTTTTATGCAGTTATAGAAACTGCACAAATCAATTTTTTTTGTTAATAAAATGATGAAAAATGTAACTGCACACCTGAGAAGACATTCAAGACCGTTAAACAAACAACTGGATTTCACTGTTATGATATGAAACATGCTGCAGTCTGAAAATTATTAACCGGCAATAGCGCAATACTTAGGATTCCCTGAAAATTATTTTCTCATGTTCACAAAACCCCCAAACAAGAAACACGAATCCAAAGTCTTCTTTTTTATTTTTATTTTTTCTGATTTTCTTATAACTTCAAAATCATTAGTCGAATAACTTGCTGCAGTCGATTGAAAAAACTTTAGATAGAAAAATAACTTGGAAATAAAGAAGGACTAAGAAAAAAATTGGAAAAAGAGGAATTAGGTCAGAAAAATACGAACCATTCGAACGTAGGGACTGTCGCCGAGGCAGGATTCGCAGATGATGGGGAAATCGGAGCGCTCCCATCCGTCGGCTTCATGGTCTCTCAGCAACCTGTGCGCCATGATTCGATGGTGGTGGGCGGATGTGTGTGAGAAGCAGAAGAAAATAGAGAGATTGGAGAATAGTGGGATGCGGGGACTTTGATATTGATGGGCATCTCTGAAGAGGAGGAAGTAGGAAAGACAAATGGCAGAGAAAAATTATGGCAGGACAGTTTTTAACTTTGTAAGTTACAGGGTTGGTTGTTTAAAACCGTTCATCTTGAGGGTAAAAGTGGGAATACAAAATTATGTACAATTTTTTTAGTTTATCTATACTATCTATACTTCTATACTATCTATACTAGCATGCCCCGTGCCTGTCGTCGTCGCATTCTCATTTTCGTGTTTTTGTCGTAAAAAGTTGTTTATAGTAAAATGGTGTATTGAAAAATCAGTCTTTTTGAATGTTATTTATTTGTTAAAGATGTTCATTTTCGTGTAAATTGCTATCGTTGAGTGTATGCATTCTTAGTTGTCTTGTTCAAGAATATGGATCCATAAATTTCAACGACATTATACATGCAATGTTATTTTGTTATTTTCCGATTTAATTTTCCTTAAATTTAATATGTTTGTCTAGATGCACGAAGTAGTAGAGTTTGCATAACTTGAAACGGAATAACAAAATAACATTGCATGTATATTAAATTTAATATGTTTGTCTAGATGCACGACATTATCGTATGATGATATTTTTCTCCACTTTTATGTTTGTCTAGTGAGTATCGTATTGGTATTCACTAGATGATATACTTATATGCAAATGCTAGCGTGTCGACAGACACTCCATTGTCGTGTTTTTTCGTAAAGAGTTGTTTGTCATAAAATAATATATTTGTAAATCAACATTCTTATCGTCATGTTTTATGGTAAAGTTTAAAATATTCATTGGAGATTTTTTTTTTTTTGGTGAACAAAACTGTGGAGGGGAACTTCACAGTCCCGACACCTGGAGATGGGTGGAGTGTCTCCCCAAGGGATGTTCTCCACAAGGATTCGAGCCTCTGACCTTATGGTCTTATGGATTCTCAATATCCTTATGGTCCTAGCATGCTTCCACTAGGCCAAACCCATTTGGGTAAAACTGTGGAAAACTACTTATATAAAACTACTTTATGCCTTGCTTATTATGTGAAAAACCGAATTTTGTATTAATGAAACTACTAACACATTTTATGTTATTATTGAAAATAACACAACAAATACTTACAAAACAACTAACTTTTGTCGTGCATCTAAATTCCTTTCTAAAAAAGAAAATCAAATCAAATCAAATACATTTATGGGGCCATCTCATGTTCTATATCTAATTTCCCTATTATATAAAACATGTTAAACACTGATATAAGAAAGTGAAGAAAAAAAAGAGATAGCAGTAATAGCAATTGTAAAAACAATTATTTACCTTTAATTTGTGTGTCCCAATAAAGTATTTTTTCTATTTCTCTTATCCGCATTCGTGTTTTTGACATAAATAGTTGTTTGTTTTAATTGGGTATATATATTTGTAAATCGGCATTCTTATCATCATGTTATTAAAGATGAAATTTTCCGTGTAAATTAACCTTTTTTAATGCATTAGTAGTTGCATTATTAGCGTGTTGACAGATACTCATGTCTGTTGATCCGCATTCCTATTATATTGTAGTGTTTTTGGTGTAAAGAGTTCTTTGTTTTAATTGTATTTTTTGGGTGCATTATTAGTTGACATTTTCTATGATATGGATCTACCTAATTTCAATATAATTATTCATCATTGTTATTTTGTTAATGATATCATCTTTTTTTTCTATTACTAATTATTATTTTTGTTAAACATCATTGTTATGTTATGTTGATAATTATTAAAGAAATTAATGTTAAAATAAATTAAATAAGGTGTAATATCATAAAAGTGAGTATAACTATGGCTAAAGCAATAGGATATGAGATGTTAAATTCTTGAATCATAAAAACACATTAACTGGTGCATAACATAATATTAAAACAACTGCTTTTAAGCTATATATAACTACGAATATGTTAAAGCATTCCCAACCAACCCAAAAAATATTGTATTTGTAAACAAAAATTATAAAAAAAATACTATGAATTGTTTGCAAAAGTTTTTATTGTAATTAATTTTCTACCATTGCAATGCCCTAAGCCCCTTATTATAAGGAAGACAAAAAATAAGAACGAACGGAAAAGAGAATAAGCATGCATGAATTGGAGAAGAGGAATAAGAAGAAAAGAGAAAACAATTTTTTTAGTCAGAGATCAATTTTTCATAAATCAAAGTTCCAAACAACTATAAGAGAGATTGAATCAAATATATTTCAAAAATCAAATATTTGCTTAAATATATAATTAATTAATTATAGTTAGTTAGTAACTTTTTTCCCCTTGTGGTTGATTGGCACATGTTTGTATCTAAGAAAAATTAATCTTTGAGAATTGCATAACTGGTTAGGAATATGAGATTTGGTGGTGAAGACAATTCATGTATTTCTGTTTTCAACCGATACAGATCAAATAAAAAAAAAGAAGTGGGTATATCTTAAAACTACTACTTATTTAAGGGTGATATAAAAGACCGTTCCATGTATGTTTATACTCTTGCAATAATCATGACTACAATAAATATTTCCAGATTTCACATCGCATCTATCTCTGCACATTATTAAACTATCCGAATGCACTGAATAGAAAATTCAAATTATCAACAAAATACAGTAATGAAAAGTATAAAGAAAATGTATAAATCTATACTTATTAGAAGACTAAAACTCTTTTTTTTAAATACCTTGAGAAAAAAGGAGAACTCCAAGCCACCATAGACATAGCCAGTAGCCATGAGCCCATGAGATCCCTCTCACTTCCAAGCCACAGAAGCAAGCAGAGAAGTACAGTGAATCTCACCGGCGTCATTTTTTAGTAATAGATAGATTTATCCTTATCTACCATTGTTTCTTCCAAATTTAATAATTTAAAGATTACTATTCCAGTATATATTGCAACGTGAAAATAAAGAAGGAAAAAATTCAATATTGAACGTGCATAAGCCATAGTAGTTGATATAAGAAATATTAAAACCAGAACTGAAGTTGCATAAAACCAGAAAACCAAAACTGTAGAAGTATTAATGAAAAGTGTTAAAACTATGTAATTTATAAAATAGAAACTGATAATAATAAAAGCAAAAGTATTAATCTAAAAAAAATGTCAAACGAAAGAAAAGAAAGGAAGCCCAAAATTCCAAAACACAAATCTCAAGAACTACTAAAATCTCATTCTCAAGTATTATGCAGTAAAAGAGGTCAACCTACAATGTTCGTGTTTTACCAAGGCCCATCTCATTGGGGATGAGGCACTGGCCACCCCTTCTGAAAATAAAAAGAAAAACTAAGGAAGAAAAGTAAGGCAACCACACTAAATTCCTATTAAATAGTTTTTCATTGTGGCATTGTGGATAACATCTTTAAATCTCTTAAATAACTGCATGTATGAGCAGTTAAATATATTCTATAGCAGATGACATCTCAAGTATGTTGCTTACATTAGAATGCGGTTCAGATTTCCTGTGGTGGTTACATCATCATGTAACACAGTTATTAGGAGGGTATAATAAGAAAATACAAAATTATGTAAAAAATAGTTAAAAAATAGGTTTTTTTTTAATATAATAGTATAGATAATTGTTGATACCCAAAAAATAAATAACCACAAAATAAGGCTCAATCCTTACCAAAAGCCCAATGCACTACATAAAGAGCCAAACCCAACAAAATCATTATTTATTTGAAGAAGGTCCAGCCCTAAGCGCCCTCCATGAGGGGTGTCGCTCAGGCCGGTGACGCTCAGGCAGTAGAACCCAGGACATGCCGCCTAGACCCATGGAGTCATGTCCAGTAAGGTCTGGCAAAGGAGGCAATTGAAACGTGAATAAAATGTACTCTAGAGCGAACCTTTTCAGAAGCACGTCTTAGAGAGCACACCCTGAAGAGCGCACCTGGACAGCAAAAGGTAGCCAGAGAAGAAGGGAATACGGACAACCTTCTCTGCTCTCCCACAGCTTGCACAACAAGCTTTGAAGAAGGGAATCTTTGCACACATCACTCTTTCATTCCCAAGAAGTGCTGAATATGGTATGACTTGCACTACTCTTCTTATGTGCATTTAATACCAAATGTTGCCAATTATGGAGAAGGAAACAAAGCCTCCTGATAAAGAGAAATACCCATCAGATAAAGTAAAAAAGTGTTATTGTCCAGCAAGTAAAAGGGAGATAAGCAATAACCATTGGTCCAAAGCTACACTATAAATAGAGGCCACCCTCTTCACTGCATATCAGAACTCTGGAAGCCAAAACACAACAAACACTCATAGTTCTTCTCTCTCTGAAACTTAGAGAAAGAACACGAATAACATCAATGAGGAATATGGAGAGAAGAAGAGCTGAAGAAGGAGAAGCTGCAACCAGAGCGCACTCGATCAGCTCTACAAGCTCACAAGAGCAATGAGCCAACATAGAGGAACACAAGTTCTTCGTTGTATCAAGAGAAGAAAGGAGAAACGAAGCAGAGAAACATTCTTCAGCACCTTGCTTCCTCACAAGAGCGACACAGGAGAGCGCACATACCTCTGCCCAGCAGCAATGCCCACTCTACTCCACTTAAGCATCTCCAACTTAGTGTACAGAAGCAACATGAACAACAGTGAAGAGAACATAGTCTGCAGTAACTCTCAGGAAGAAAAGGAGAATAAAGTGTGAGGGTCCTAGAGTGACCTTCGAAAGCGCACGTCTCTGCTCATAACATAACACCACCTTACTTCTCATCTACGCAAGAGCGACAAGAACAACAGCAGTAAAGAGTAAATAGTCAATAACACATCAATAAAGAAACCAAGGAGAAAGGGAGTCACTGTCCCTCAGAAGTCGAAGGCGCACGACTAAAGGCGCACGACTAAAGCGCACCAGAGGCACACGACGAAGGCGCGCACTGAAGGCGCACCTCCTGTTCAATCCCAAAGGCGACGCCCATGTCGAGTATCAAATCCACTACTCCCAACAGGGCGCTTTCGTCCAACTGACTCTGCCAAAGGAGCACCCCAGTCGAAAGCGCTCCCTATTTAGTTTCAAAGGAATCAGCCAACTGAAGGCGCACTCTAGTCGAAAGCGCCCCCTGTTCAGTGTCAACGGAATAAGTCAACTAAAGGCGCACCCCTATCGAAGGCGCCCCCTGTTCAGTTTCAAAGTCCATGGGCGCTCTCGTCCAATCAGTCAACCGAAGGCACCCCTGTCAGCGCTAAGCAATCAGAGCAAAAGAGGGATAATCTTTACTGTTATTATGTTTGGACTAATCCTGGTCGCCTTCGTGTAGGGGTGACGCTTAGGCAAGGATAGCCCGCTTCGGGAACTCCGCAGAGCGGCGTGGCTTGGAAGGCTTATAGACGAGAAGTCTTCCCACAAGGCGTATCAAGCCTTAGAAAGGGAAGGCGCCCCTGTTTTCATGGAGAAATTAATTTGGAAGGAACTAGCTTATTAATGATGAGGACGCTCTTGAGTAGCACGCCCAGGCCCCCTGGCCAACTTTTCCAGACCTCTCAAGACATGCACCAAAGGTAAGTCACATCCCATCATGATCTGGGTGTCCTCATCATCGCTTTCAAAGTTCCTTCCTCATCCAGTTCATCACCCCTCCCAAGGAACCAGGGCCACTCTCGTCTGTTCACCGCTCCAAAGCGCCCTCCGGGGATTTCTCAATGTTCCTTCATTTTTATTGTATTTTAGCCATACTTTCATTAAGTTTACAAACCCATAATCTCGTCCTAATCACTGTAATTATTGTTTCCATAAAAAGATCCGAAACAATTTGGCGACTCCACTGGGGAAATTATGGCTACAAATGCTGAAGGAAGAACTCCGGGCACAAAGGCGGACCCTAGAGCAATCAATGTCTGAGACTTGCATCAATTATGTCCAAACTGTGGAACGTAACAGTAAGGAAGTGTCTTTTAGCCCCAGAAAGAGACCTTTCCAAAAACCAACTAGATGCGGTGTGCTCTCACCTACCTAAAATGCGAGCTCCTTAGAAGGCGCTCAGTGGAAGGCGAGCACGTTCGCTCCTACACAGTTTTTTAGAAGCCGATCAAACAACTGGAGAAGTGAAAGTACGAGATCTGAAGAAGGCGCTCCATTACAAAAGTAGAAACTCAGGAGCAAAGGTGCAACCATAAAGTTTATGTGGAAAACTTGCTTCGTGTTATCTGCACTAAAAGCTAAGTATATATAACTCTTAACTCAGTGCATATGCTAGTATGCCTTTTCATGAATTTGATTATAGTAGATGTGAATCATGACAAAATGAGAAATGTATTGTATCCAATCACGTATCAGTTGCTGTATGTACAATTAGGAAATTATAGTTACTGTATGCTCATTTTTTGCATCTATGTCCTAATATGCTTTCGGTAGTATCGCTTTCACATGATATCATGCTCTACGTAGTTAGTTTCATGTCTAAGATTATCCTGATAACAATGATTTATTTTTACCTTGGCTAGAATAGCATTGTTCTGACATGACGTGATATGATACATGTATGGTTTGATTTTTAGACTATGTATGTCATGGCTTATAATTGCATATGTATGATCAAAATCATGAATGATGTCGCTCTGATATGTATTAAATATTTGACTAGTGAAGCAATAGTTAGATAACTCTGTACACATGAATGTTTGCTGTAGAACTAAGATCAGTATATCATACTAGTCATTTATGTCATAACCTTGTTAACTGTTCTTTGCTCAACCATTACATGATGTGAATAAACTGTTTTTCATGATTCTAGTATGCAAATACAATGTTTGATGTTAGAAACTGTATGATTTAGATGTTGAGAAGACGTGCTTTAGAAAAGCGTTACATGAAAACATGATCTTGGAAATGTTACATAATGATGCATAATTAATTTTATACATGATTTATGATGAAGGTCTAATATATAATGTTTGAGAGCTTAATTTCACTTCCTTTTGCTTGGGTTTTAGCTTGTTTCTCTTGTAAATATAGGTATTTTATATTAGTTTTAGGAATTTTTAGTTTATTAGAATCCTTTGAACGTTTTGATCCGTTTTGGGTATGTTTCAGGTGTTTCAGAGCTTTATTTGGAGAAAATATTATTGGAGCTGAAAAGAGCATAAGACCTTGAAAACGGCACAAGAACGAATAGAAACGGAGTCGAAAATTCCTCAGCACGCCCAGGCGTGGGATCAGCACGCCCAGGCGCGCTTGCAGCGGTAATTTATGGGGCATCAGACATAGCGCGCCCAGGCGTGCTGGTCTGCACGCCCAGGCGCGCAAAGTGCGTGAAAGTGACGTTGTTCGGTACTTTGATCATAACTTGAGCTACGCTTATGAAAATGAGGCGATCTAGGTATCATTTTAAAGCTAAGGAAGAGATATACAACTTTGCCAGAAATAGCCTTGCTCAAATTCGTCCATCTTGGGAGTCAAAATCAGTGCCGAAGTTGCTGTTAGACACAAATACGGGATTTAGAAGGATTTTAATAATAAATTCTATTTGTAGATAAGATTATTAAAGATTAAATTATTCTAATAGGATATTATCATATCAATTCAATTAGGATTAGTTTTAGACTTTAAATATAGGTTTTTCCTTTAGGTTTGGTAGACTTTTCAGAGCCAAATAAGATTAGAATATAATTAGGATTAGAGAAGAGAGGCTGTTATGCAATTGAGAGCAATGAGGCAAGGCAGAAGGATTGAAGATCAAAATTGCTGGAGGGATCCACTTGAAGATTGAAGATCTCTTGGGGGTAAATTGATTATTGTCTATGATGATTAGTTTATTCCATTCCTTCTTCTTCTTCTCTAAATATGTATAATTGAACCTCTTGTTAGGAATAAGGTTGATTTGTATGGATCTTAATTTGGCCGTTTATTTATGAATTAATGTTTTTCCTTTCAAATCAATTGCTTGGTTGTGTTTTAATTACAATTCGTAAAACTCGCGACTTTATGTTTTGATTTGGTAATCTGAACCTTGATTAGAAAATTAGGATTAAGATTAGGCCTTTCAACCAAACAATATAATTATTCAACTCGTAGGAATACTTTTGGGTAATTGTATAACTCTTATAAACTAGAACTCACTTAAGGGATTAAGAGGTAAAGTTTAGTAAGAAACATAATTGCCATGAGGGATCTAGCTTTTATTGTTTCTGGAGTTTTTGATTTATTGGAAAACATATTTTCATAATTAATAACCTGATCCTACAATGAAACCAAGTTCCTAACATTTTCCATATTTGCTTCTAATTACTTTTTGTTTCCTGAATTGTTTCATACCTTAATTCTACATTCCTCTCTCTAATCTCTAAACCCATACAAGTTATACATAGTAATTGCAATTAGGTGAAAGAAATTAGAAACAATTTGCAATCTCCGAGTGGAACGATAATTTACTTACTCTTTATTACTTGTGCGATTGGTACACTTGCAGAATTGCCAACAATTTACTAGATACAACTAACAAAACGGGCATGCATAACATGAAAATAGCCGGAAAATGAAATTTGTTCATGTAGGAAAAAGAAGTGACCTCTTTCTAAGATTTGAGAAGTCCTTAGTACGCTCTCGGGTCATGACTCACTATGTTTTGCTAAGATGCTCAATGCCATGGGAGGATCGTTTCCTTCACCCTGGACAATAAACACCTGATATATCTACAACAGAAAAGTGCTCCACATCTTGCCCAGTGAAAGAAGGCGATCAAAAATGAAGTATCAAAAAGCAAGTGATGAAACAAAAGCAAAGTATCAACAAAGAGCAACACAACGCAAATAGAAAAGATCAGTGAAAATCAAGCAAACAAAATCAAACAAAGGGAAAGAATGAAATCATACCAGAAGGCGAACCCTGAAGTTGACAGTAAGAAATCCAGAACCAGAAGGGGAACGTAGAGTCATGGTGGCAGGGTGCATGCCCGCCTTACAAGCAGAAGTAGTCATGCATTTTGCATAGACTGATTGACAAGATGAAATGTGGAACAAGCAAAGGCGAGAAAAGCAAAGTTGAATCAAAGCCTCATGTGAAGTTGAATTGCCAAGATGAAATCCAAGGCGCATCAGAAAAATAAATAGTGTTGAAGCTAGAAATACTGAAGTAAAGCAAAAACATAATGTTACTAATATCAAGCCAAAAATCTGAAAGCAAAGTTATATGAGAAGCTGACGGTGAATTCAAACCAGAAAGACGAAGGCGACTTCAAAGCAGAAGCGTGCAACAAAAGGCGAGCTAGAAACTGAAAACTAAATCAATGCAAAAACCTGAGCACAACCGCAAAACAAGATGCAAAGCTCATAATTCCCCATACGATAGAGAAAAACATGCAGTAATTGAGAGCAAGAGCAAACACATGTACAAAGGTGGACTTAACAAAACTCAAGTAAAAATGCGGATAAGACATAAGATATTTCCAAGCAAACTAGCCAGTCAGAAGTCAAAAGCGAACCTTAAAGGCGGCTATGATCACAATTGTAAAGGCGTACAACTACAAGGCGTACATGAAATCCAACTCAAATATCCAAAGGCATACTTGCAACATGAAGGGTGAATGCAAGCTTTATAATGACCGGTACAAGTGCAAGGTCCAGAAAAGTATGTTACTCAATGGCATACTTAAACAATGAAGCATAAAATCTAATGCAAGAGCAAGATGCAAGACAAAAGCGGGCCAAAAAGCGTGCAAGTGATTGAGGTGGAAACTGTTCAGAAACGAAGGCAAACTCAGTTTACTTGATGATCTAACAACAACCAAGTTAAAATCAAGAATTAATCCCAGTCTGCTCTCATAAGCAAGTCAAAGCATCCTGACACAAGTGAAACGAAGAAGTCTATAGTAATAACAAGCCCCTGAAGCAAGGCGCATCTGAGCTTATTCATACATCAAAGCAGATTATGCAAAGGAGAGCATGAGCACAAAGTCAAGAAGTCAGAACAATCTAGAAATTCAAGTGTTTACAAATTGATAATATCAAGAAAAGTAGCACCAATGACAAGAGATGTTACGAAGCACAAGCAATCAGAGTTAAACAATCAATCAGAAGCAAGGTAGCGCCTATGACAAGAGGTGCCAATAGTAAAGCCTGAAACGACACTGACGACATGAGGTGTCCCCAAAAAGGGTACAAATGATACTGATGACATGAGGTATCGCTGTAGCAAATACCCTCAAACAGGGTCAGTAATGCCATATCACGAGGTCCAACACTCAAAAAAAAAAAGAAAGAAAAAAAAGAAAAATAAAAGAAAAGAAAGAACGGTGTTGGGCCGTACCGCGGGCACAAAACGCCTTATCGCGGCACCCAGATAGACCTCTCTGAAAACAAATTTCCGGGATCAGACGCGGGCGAAGTACGCCATATCGCGAGGCTAGAAAAGTTCCCGGGAAACAAGGGCGCTAGTCTTAAACGCGGGCGGAAAGATCTGTAGGAAAAGAGGTTGGCTAACGTAAGATCCGAAAGTGATACAAATCGAAAAAACCCAAAAGTGGTAGCTGAAAAGCCCAAAAGCGGCAAGCTGAAAAGTCCAAAGCGACAGCTGAAAAGAAAAAGCCCAAAAGCGGCAGCTGAAAAGCCCAAAAGCGGCAAGCTGAAAAGCCCAAAGTGGCAGGTGAGAAGAAACGCCCAAAGCGGCAACTGAAACCAAAAAAAAATATTGTACAGGAAATGCAAAATGAAAAGAGATGTCAAAGATTGCAAAAACGCTCTGTGATGAAGTTGTGCATCAGATGATAAAGCAAAATAACAAGCAGTACATCACAGCCCGTACAACATGAAAATGATCCAACCTAAGAGCATAATCCAACTTTCCAAAAGTAGAATTATCAAAGCAGCATAGTGCAAAGCGCATATTTCAGCATCAGAACAGTGTCAAAATTGCATAAATACATCACTGTACAGCATGAAAGCAGCAAAGTGCAAAGCGCAAAAAGTGAAGTTCAATTCAAAGCAAGTAACCCAAATTTCCAAGAGTCAAGTCTGCAAAGGCAACACAAAGCTCAGCGACAACAAAAGGCGCACAAGATTCTAAAATAGAAGCATCAATGTCTTCACTCGTGGACACAACATAATAAAAGTGACAAGTCTAAGATCAATAATTTCTTCAAAACTCTTTGTCCAACTTGGCCAACTCATAAGAAGCATAAAGATCGCTTACAAGTGCCACCCAAGGCGCGCTGTAGACAAGGACCCCTTTTCGCTGTTCCAACTACTGTGTTCAAGACAAACCAAGGCGCTCACTCTCTCTTCATGAAAAAACATAGGCAAACTAGTGACCAGACTAGAATGATACCTCCAAAGCTGGTCATTATATTCACTCAACAAAGAAGGCGTTCAATGCAGTAGCCAAATTCACAAAATTGAAACTATAATATCTGAAGGTTCAGAAGGCGCAAAAGAGTAAAACGTTGAGTTTCAGCATTAAAGCAAGTATAGAGAAGAAAATGACAATGAAGTTGCATAAACATAGCAAGAGTTCAGAGTTCAAAGCTCACCAATTCACTGAACAGTATGCTAGCTAGCACAATCCCAAGGCGAGGCCCATAGCTAAAAGGTGCGCAAAAGAGCCATACAAGGCGCACAATAATACTAAACATGAAGCAACAAGATTCAGAACAACAAACAAAATACCAACAGATAATAACAGTGACGGGTTTAGAGCCTACATTGAAGGCGGCAATCACTTTCCTCCCTATGAATGCTGAAGAAAGAGTACAAGCCTATGAATGTTGAAGAAAGAGTACAAGCAAGAGCCTTTGTAGTCTTCTCTTGGTAACAACTTCTTTAAATTCTGAATTAACCAAGCGACAAAAGGCGCCTGAGCGGTTGAAGCTGAAGCCACGCTCTCAAGATACAAGAGCGGTCAAAGCATACTAGCATCTATAGTCATGAAGTAATCTAAGAAATGTGTGAAAGAAAAATGACAAGCATACTTTGTGGAAGAAATAACCAAGCGGCCAAAGCCTCAATAGTGTTAGACAAAGAGAAAAGCCAAAAGATGTGGCTTTGCAATCAACAATAAAGAACAAGAAAGGCGAAAGATCAGTACAAAACAGATAGAAAACACATTTATAAAACAACTTCTCAATTGAACAAGTCAGAGCGGAAAGGTCAGAATCACTTTCAAGAGCGAGATACAAAGGCGAGGCTATATTTGCGAAAGAAAAGCAAGGAAGAGACTGTTTAAATTACAAGTCTACAAAAGGAGATAAAAAAGAAGCAAATGAAAAGTTCAGGTTCAGTTCACAAGGGGGCTGACCCCTCCTATTAGATCTACATTCAAAAAGCGACGATGCATCGCCAAGGGCGCCATCAAGGTGCCTAAGCAGATAAAAATTAAATAATACTCTGAAGCTAGAAGTACCTCCAAAACTTCACATCTTGATGCATAAGTGCCCACAAAAGAAAGAAATCCAAGGACAAAGCAAAGCAACAGCTTGGAAAATCTAAAAATACATTTAGCAAAGGCGACATGGTGTAACAGTGTCAAGGTGATGCTCAACAAAGGCCAAGAACTTGCATCTGTTCTGTAAGCATGAATAAATCACCACGAGACACAACAAATAAAAACGAAGGCGGCCCTTACAGAGACGATCTCATCCAAGGGGGCTCTATCAAAGGCAAAAGACAGCAGCCCCGCAAAAACCAAATAATCAATGCTGGTGCTCATCATGGCCAAACATAGCGGTAAAAAAGCTTACAAAATCTCGAGACAAAAACAAGGAAGGCGTATCCTTCAAGGAATGGAAAGCATAATCAGATAATCGCAAGCAATGAAATCTTCAGAAGCAATTATACTTTCTGACGCCTTTCAAGTAAAGCGGAATCAGAAACAAGTATCAGAAGTGAATTCAGTCTAGCAGTCTTCAAGCGCAATCCAAGTGATACATGAGTACCAATAAGCTAAGCTGAAAATCACAAGAAATGAAGTTGTCAAAATCAACCTCAACACAAAAGCAAGAAGCAGAGCCGCCTTTAAGAAGTTTTGCATCAAAGAGAAAAATTTTCTCTTTCATGCAAGGGGGCTATTGTTGATACCCAAAAAATAAATAACCACAAAATAAGGCTCAATCCTTACCAAAAGCCCAATGCACTACATAAAGAGCCAAACCCAACAAAACCATTATTTATTTGAAGAAGGTCCAGCCCTAAGCGCCCTCCATGAGGGGTGACGCTCAGGCCGGTGACGCTCAGGCAGTAGCACCCAGGACATGCCGCCTAGACCCATAGAGTCATGTCCAGTAAGGTCCGGCAAAGGAGGCAACTGAAACGTGAATAAAATGCACTCTAGAGCGAACCTTTTCAGAAGCACGTCTTAGAGAGCACACCCTGAAGAGCGCACCTGGACAGCAAAAGGTAGCCAGAGAAGAAGGGAATACGATCAACCTTCTCTGCTCTCCCACAACTTGCACAACAAGCTTTCAAGAAGGGAATCTTTGCACACATCACTCTTTCATTCCCAAGAAGTGCTGAATATGGTATGACTTGCACTACTCTTCTTACGTGCAATTACTACCAAATGTTGCCAAATATGGAGAAGGAAACAAAGCCTCCTGATAAAGAGAAATACCCATCAGATAAAGTAAAAAAGTGTTATTGTCCATCAAGTAAAAGGGAGATAAGCAATAACCATTGGTCCAAAGCTACACTATAAATAGAGGCCACCCTCTTCACTGCATATCAGAACTCTGGAAGCCAAAACACAACAAACACTCATAGTTCTTCTCTCTCTGAAACTTAGAGAAAGAACACCAGAATAACATCAATGAGGAATATGGAGAGAAGAAGAGCTGAAGAAGGAGAAGCTGCAACCAGAGCGCACTCGATCAGCTCCACAAGCTCACAAGAGCAATGAGCCAACATAGAGGAACACAAGTTCTTCACTCTATCAAGAAAAAGGGAGGAGAAACGAAGCAGAGAAGCATTCTTCAGCACCTTGCTTCCTCACAAGAGCAATACAGGAGAGCGCACATACCTCTGCCCAGCAGCAATGCCCACTCTACTCCACTTTTGCATCTCCAACTTAGTGTACAGAAGCAACATGAACAACAACAGTGAAGAGAACATAGTCTGCAGCAACTGTAACACTCTCACATTTATTAGTTAATTTTAGGTTTTATAAAAATTGGTGATTATTCTCCTTAGTTATTTCCTCTAATTCCTATATCATTTCCATTGTCCACCTTCTTATTTCATTTTCCAATGTCCATTCTATTATCCATTTTTCCTTTCCATTACCATTTTCATTACCTTTTCCATTTTTATTTTCTTTTTATTCCATTATGTGTAACCTCAAACAGAGATCTACACTTTCCATTGGATGTAACCTCAAACAGAGATCTACATCATACTATCGTGTGTAACCCCAAACAGAGATCTACACACCATGTATGCAACCACAAACAGTGATCTGCAAACACTGTGTATACAACCACAAACAGTGATCTGCATACAGTCCATCTCGTTTATGTAACCTCAAACAGAGATCTACATAAACTTCCCTCCACCTTTTTACCTTTTTATTATTTGGTCACAGGGTCAATACAACCACCTGCGCCGTTTTCCATTTTTATTAGGCCACATGGTCAATACAACCACCTGTGACATTTACCATTTTTATTAGGCCACAGGGTCAATACAACCACCTGTGACATTTACCATTTTTATTAGGCCACAGGGTCAATACAACCACCTGTGCCATTTAACATTTATTTTATTTCTCATTGTTAACTCGTCTTAGTCTTTTCTCTTTACTTATAGTCCCTTAATTCTCTTTAATTCTTTTAATTTCTTAACTCTTCCTTAACCCCTATTATTTGTTTACTTCACTTGTCCCCTTCATTTACTTTATTATACTAAGTGTTTCTCTTTACCAATTATACTCTTGCTTTTAATTAACTTTACCACATGATCGCATACTTTGTATTCTAATTCTCTTTACTAGTTCTTAATTATTTTCCTGTTCTCTTTCTTTTCTTTTTCTTCTTCTCTTCCTTTTCCTTTTTCCTTATTCCTTTTATTAATTATTCAAGTGTACATCTAACTCCACTTAGCGTTAGTATAGTCGTTATATTTTAATTCCCTTTTTGAATTCTTAATTATTTCTATAATTCCCCTCTCATTGTCTTATTACAATTATCATATATTTCTTTTACACTCACGTTTCAGTGGTTTTCCTTAACTAATTTCCCTTGGTTTAATTTTTATGTTTTTCTACACCTTCATTCCATATTAACTCTTTTAATATCCTATCATATTCATTCCCTCCGGAACTCATTCTATGTACATTCAATTTATTTCATTGTCAATTTAAATAAATCACTTATATTTGCGGGGACTACCCTAAGGTTCATTAACTTATTCCTTAATTACCCTATTCTTAGTCACCACTATAGAATCCTAGAATTTACTTTTTAAATAGAGGTAATACGAACCTTCTTACCTCGGGTTTTTCTTTTAAAAAGAACCTGGGTTGTGGCACGGTGTCGATGACGGCGTCGGTGTTGCTCCTCGTTAGTGAGAATGATCGCGACCGGGTCGAGGCCAAAGCTTCAAGCCTCGGAGTACCCAACACGAGCCCGATGCAATCACGGCCGGTAACGACGCCGGTGAGATCCGGTGGAAGGAGAGAGAGAGACCAAGTAGAGGGAAGAGGGAGAGAGAGCAAAGGTCAAAGGGAGAGAAAGACAGAGAGTGAAAGGAGGTTGTGAGGGTGGTGGGTGGTGATTCATGGTGGTGGTTCATGGTGGATGGTGGAGGGTATGGTGGTGGAGAGAGAGATGGGGGTCCAAGAAGAGAGAGAAAGAAATCAAGAGGGAGGAGGAAGAGAGTAGATCTATGGGGAGGAGGAAGGGCCAAGGAGAGGGATGGTGGCCTTGCGGCGGCTCCGGTGGTGGTGGCTGGTGTTGCTGGGGCGGTTTTGGGTGAGGGAGAGAGAAATGGGGCGGAGAAGAATGAGGGAGGAGGGGCTGGTGCGCAACTCTTATAGACCTGGTGCAGATTCAGATCCGCGCGCGCGCCTGGGCTCGGTCTGGTCGCGCCTGAGCGCGGGGCACGCACCAGACTGGTGCTGGTGCGGGGGTGCGTGCGTCTGGTGCGAGGGGTGCGTGCGTCTATGTGCGAGGGGTGCGTGCGTCTGGTGCGAGGGGTGCGTGCGTGCGTTTGGTGCGAGGGGTGCGTGCGTCTGGTGCGGGGGTGCGTGCGTCTGGCGCGCCATTTTCTGGGCTGGTGCGTGAACTGGGCGTCATGGGCGCGCCTGGGCGAAAGTGTGGCGCGCCTGGGCGGAAAACTGACTGAGCTGGTGCATCTGGTGCACCCTGGTGCGCCTGGGCGTGCACCGGTGCGCCTGGGCGTGCACCAGTGATTCCAGACTTCGATTCGCCATAACTTTTTCGTTAACCGTCGGATCGGGCCCAAATTTTTGGACAAGCTTCTTAATCCCTTAAACTTCATATCCAACGGTGGAATTTAATTTCTTAGTATCCTATAATAAATTCCAAATTTTCTCGTACCGGCTGATTTCTAATACTTAAAACGCCGATTTAACTCCCGATTTCGCTTAGATAATTTTGCCCCTTGCTACCGATGTCTCCTACACAACCCCTAATACTTATAATTACTACTCACCTTGCTCCCAAAATTCTTTAAGCCATTAATCTACCCATTCCCTACACTTTAAACCTATTAATTCATTAATTATTGCTTGGAATTAAATTAGGGATGTTACAGCAACTCTCAGGAAGAAAAGGAGAATAAAGTGTGAGGGTCCTAGAGTGACCTTCTAAAGCGCACGTCTCTGCTCATAAAATAACACCACCTTACTTCTCATCTACGCAAGAGCGACAAGAACAACAGCAGTAAAGAGTAAATAGTCAATAACACATCAATGAAGAAACCAAGGAGAAAGGGAGTCACTGTCCCTCAGAAGTCGAAGGCGCACGACTAAAGGCGCACCAGAGGCATACGACGAAGGCGCGCACTGAAGGTGCACCTCCTGTTCAATCCCAAAGGCGACGCCCATGTCGAGTATCAAATCCACTACTCCCAACAAGGCGTTTTCGTCCAACTGACTCTGCCAAAGGCGCACCCCAGTCGAAAGCGCTCCCTGTTTAGTTTCAAAGGAATCAGCCAACTGAAGGCGCACTCTAGTCGAAAGCGCCCCCTGTTCAGTTTCAACGGAATAAGTCAACTAAAGGCGCACCCCTGTCGAAGGCGCCCCCTGTTCAGTTTCAAAGGCCATGGGCGCTCTCGTCCAATCAGTCAATCGAAGGCGCCCCTGTCAGCGCTAAGCAATCAGAGCAAAAGAGGGATAATCTTTACTGTTATTATGTTTGAACTAATCCTGGTCGCCTTCGTGCAGGGGTGACGCTTAGGCAAGGATAGCCCGCTTCAGGAACTCCGCAGAGCGGCGTGGCTTGGAAGGCTTTTAGACGAGAAGTCTTCCCACAAGGCGTATCAAGCCTTAGAAAGGGAAGGCGCCCCTGTTTTCATGGAGAAATGAATTTGGAAGGAACTAGCTTGCTAATGATGAGGACGCTCTTGAGTAGCACGCCCAGGCCCCCTGGCCAACTTTTCCAGACCTCTCAAGATATGCACCAAAGGTAAGTCACATGTCATCATGATCTGGGCGTCCTCGTCATCGCTTTCAAAGTTCCTTCCTCATCCAGTTCATCACCCCTCCCAAAGAACCAGGGTCACTCTCGTCTGTTCACCGCTCCAAAGCTCCCTCTGGGGAGTTCTCAATGTTCCTTAATTTTTATTGTATTTTAGCCATAATTTCATTAAGTTTACGAACCCATAATCTCATCCTAATCACTGTAATTATTGTTTCCATAAAAAGATCCGAAACAATAATGAAAACATGTTTTTTAACTGTTTGTACATGAATTTGTATTTTCTTATTATACCCTCCCTCCCTCCCTGATTGAAAAAAAACTTTTGACGTAGTTCCACAAACTAAATTTGTAACTTCTCACTCATAATATAATAATTGCTCTGTAATGAGTGATAAGTTATAATTGCTGCTTGATGATATTTTAAATATAATACCACTAAACAAGGGAGTTTTCTTTTTCACTCCCACCTACTTCAATTAGTTTTTTTTTTCGATCTCTACTTCTATTATTGCGTCTCTACTATCTATTATTGCAATCACTTTTTTTTATATTTTTCATGTTTTTCTTTTTAACAATTTTTTGCCAATGTTTTTCAAATTCAGATAATGTGTTTTATTTTTCATCCTTTTTATTTTTCAGATGTAACACTATTTTCTATGTGCAGAGTACATTTGTAATATGTCATCTTTGAGGATAAGAGAAACAGAAAAAACATTGGAAGAAATTGAAAGAAAATAAAGATAGATGAAAAAATACGAAAAAGAAGAATAAGAAAAAAGGTAGCTAATATAGATATTGGAAGTTTTTTTCTTAAATAATTACTTTAATTCAATTTCAATTTCTGTATTTCTGTTTTTTTATTGGAAGAAAAAAAAGCATTGGAAGAAATTGAAAGAAAATAAAGATGAAAAAATACGAAAAAAAAGAAGAAAAAGAAAGTAGCGTATATAGATATTGGAAGCATTTTTTTTTTTAAATAATTACTTTAATTCAATTTCTGTATTTCTATTTTTTTATTGGAAGAAATTGAAAGAAAATAAAGATGGAAGAAGAAGAAGAAGAAGAAGAAAGAAAGATAGCATATATAGATACCTTTTCAAGTAAAGAAAGCCTTTTCGAGTAAAGTTCCTCATCGTGAAAAACAGGTTTTGTGTTCCACATGTTACTTGATGCCAAGTACCGTAGCCAAAAATATTTTATTTTTAACAATTTTTTTTTCTAAATACAGCTTTTTAATCATATAGTATAACTTATAAATTTTTTAAATTGTTAACACTTTTCTTTATTTTTTTTACACATTGGATTATTAGTTAATGACTCAAGTGTTATCTGTTTCAAATGCTATATTTTTTACAAATGTTTTCTAAATACAACTTTTTAATCATGGTTAACACTTTTCTTTATTAATTTTGCTCTTTCTCTAATGTAGTATAAAACATTTTTTTGTTTTGCTTTATTGTAATTTATTTGTTTCTTTATCCCAAACCGTGAAAAAATAATGATATGGTTATTATAAAAATATAAGATAACTGTAAATTTGATAAAAAAAATGATATAGTTGTTATAAAGAGAATATGTATTAAATAAATAAAGATATAGTTAGGAAAAAAATAGCCATAACTTTGGTAAATATATTTGGTTTTATAATTGGTTTTTTTAACTTCTTTTAGGGTTTAGGATAAGAATCTAGAAAGTATAAATTTTAATAAGATAACCATAACTTTGGTAGTTATAATTGGTTTTTTTAACCTCATCTCTTAGGATTGAGGATAAGAATCTAGAAAGTATAAGTTTTATTGGAAAATATTATATTAAAAAAATTGAAAGATTTCGTATTTATAGTTTCAGTATAACTTATCCTTTTATGTATTCTCACCTCGATCTTCACTTGAAAATCTTAACAATGAACAACGAGACATTCATTTAAATTTTTTTATTAAATTGTTTCTTCTTTGATTTTTGGAGGTTTTTTTGTCCAAAATACAAAGGAACGATGTATCTATTACAATTTATGAAAACTCTACTACGTCATGCATCTAGACAAACATTTTAAATTTAAGGGAAATTAAATTGGAGATTAACAAAATAACAATGCGTGTATAATTTTTTTGAAATTTATGGATATATTCTGGAACATGACAACTAACATATAAATAACCTTCTTAAAGACCGATTTTTCAATATATCATTTTACTATGAACAACTTTTTACGACAAAAACACGACAACGAGAATACGGGACGACAGGAGTGCCGATCGACACGATAGTCCATACTATATAAAGCAGCGTGGGTATCCCATGGGCGGGAACACCCATCGTGGGCCCCACGAGCAGTACTCAATAGTACTTAATTGAATACTGTTCCTGCATTTTTTTAAGTGAAGTACTGCTTTTCAAGTTGCTTCTACTAAGCACCGGTTTTTTGTACACTGGCTATTTTTTGTACACTGGATTTGAATTTTTTTATTATATGCTTCCTGACACAGGTAATGGTCCAAACAAATAAAATATAAAACAAGGGTGCTTCTACCATGCACCGATTTTTGGTGTTCCGGCTCTTTTTTTTTAATAAATCTAATATATTAAAATAAACATGCTTCGGGTTTTCTGTGTTCTTTTTATGTACATATTTTTGTTATTTGGATTTGAATTTTTTTATTATATGCTTCTTGACACAATAATGGTCCAAACAAGTAAAATATAAAACAATGGTACTTCTACCATGCACCGGTTTTTGGTGCTCGCTCCGGCTCTTTTTTTTAATAAATCTAATATATTAAAAAAATATGCTTTGGGTTTTCTGTGTTTTTTTTATGTACATGTTTTTGTTACACGTAATGGTCTAAACGAGTAAAATATAAAAACAAGGGCGCTTCTATCATGCACCGTTTTTTTTTTGCTCCGACTCTTTTTATATTTTTT
This sequence comes from Crotalaria pallida, assembly GCA_037953625.1. NCBI lineage: Eukaryota > Viridiplantae > Streptophyta > Magnoliopsida > Fabales > Fabaceae > Crotalaria > Crotalaria pallida. The sequence continues at coordinate 100,258,673 of CM075655.1, forward strand.
TATTTTTTTAATAAATCTAATATATTAAAAAAAATATGATTTTGGTTTTCTGTGTTCTTTTTATGTACATGTTTTTGTTATTTGGATTTGAATTTTTTTATTATATGCTTCCTGACACACGTAATGGTCCAAACAAGTAAAATATAAAACAAATGTGTTTCTACCATGCACCGTTTTTTGGTGCTCCGGCTCTTTTTTTTAATAAATCTAATATATTAAAAAAAAATGTGCTTTGAGTTTCTGTATTCTTTTTATGTACATGTTTTTGTTATTTGGATTTGAATTTTTTTATTATATGCTTCCTGACACACGTAATGGTCCAAACAAATAAAATATAAAAACAAGGGTGCTTCTATCATGCATCGGTTTTTTTTTGCTCCGGCTTTTTTTTATTTTTTATGTTTTTAATAAATCTAATATATTAAAAAAAATGATTTGTGTTTTCTGTGTTCTTTTTATGTACATGTTTTTGTTATTTGAATTTGAATTTTTTATTATATGCTTCCTGACACAGGTAATGGTCCAAATAAGTAAAATATAAAACAAGAGTGCTTCTACCATGCACCGATTTTTGGGGCTCCATGTCTTTTTTTTTTATTTTTTTAATAAATCTAATATATTAAAAAAAATATGTTTTGGATTTTCTGTGTTTTTTTTATGTATATGTTTTTGTTATTTGGATTTGAATTTTTTTATTTTATGCTTCCTGACACAGGTAATGGTCCAAACAAGTAAAATATAAAACAAGGGTGCTTCTACCATGCATCGGTTTTTGGTGCTCCGACTCTTTTTTTTAATAAATCTAATATATTAAAAAACTATAATTTGAATTTTCTGTATTCTTTTTGTGTACATGTTTTTGTTATTTAGATTTAAATTTTTTTTAATTATATACATCCTGACACATTTTTGTTATTTATATACTTTCTAACAAATAAATATAAAACAAGGATGCTTCTATCGGTTATTATTACTAGATGATCAATTTTGAATCTCAATTTTGAGTGCTACTGCTGAGACAGCTGAGTGCCCTGGGGTTTTTCATTTTAAATCCATTTCCTTCTCTTTGTCAGCATGAAATTTTTGTTCAAAACACCAAAAACCTCTATTTCATTTTCATTCTCAAATCTCTCTCCGCCACTTTCCTAGTACGTTTCAACACAACCCCTTAGATAGAGTGATAATCGCAATTATTATAACATTTTAACTTTGGTTAGTTTAATTAAGTTAATGATTGAGTTAGTTTAAGTAAGTAAAAGATTGAGAGTAGGCTTGACTTTGTGTACAAGTTAATATTTTTAGTTTTTTGCCAACTTTGCTATTTTGGACAGACATGTGTGGTAGTCGAATGAAAATATCATCATTTTAAGCTGAACATTTTTCTCTCTCTTACTTTTTCCCATTTTAGTCATCCACACACAATTGTCACTGTCCATTGTCCAAGGAAAGGTTTCAGTACCAACCTTGCTCCCTTACTCCAAACGGTGGTGCTGCTCCAACAATTTACTACCGTTACTTTCTCTTTTTCTCCTTCTTCATTTGCTATTCTTTTGCTTTTATTCATTGTTATATTCATATTGTCGATTATACATTGCTTCTTCTTCATATTATTTTCTCTGTTTGCGTTGAGCATTGTCGGTAAATCATACTATTTCCAGGGTTTCAGCATGGGTTCTTATACATTGCTTCTTGAATTCCACATTTTATTATAGATTGATTTTAATGGTTGATATATACATTTATATATTTTCTGCAGGCACAATGGCCGCTGATTTCGAGCATGAATGGAGTATTATAGAGAAGGGTATCATTAAGTTGATAACAATTGTTGATGGAACAAAAGACTGCCCAGAAAATCCTTTCAGTCCGGATGAATATATGACGTTGTACACGTATCCTTTTTTTCTTGGTTTGGTTTAGGGTTATTGTGGTGACTGTTATTGTGAATGTGAATTGGCTTTTTTTTCCCTAACATAACCAGAACAATTTACAATATGTGTAATAGGAAACAACCTCTCGATTTTTCATCACGACTGTATGACAATTACAAGATGACTTTTGATGACTACATCAACTCTTCAGTAGGGATATATTTGATTTTCTTTTATTTACTATTATACTGATAGTTAAGCTTTTATTTTTTAACTTTTTTTGTTAACCTCTTTCATTTTGTAGGTTTTGCCATCCTTGAAAGAGAAGGATGATGAATTCATGTTGGAGGAGCTATCCCAAAGATGGCTGAGATTTAAGGTGATGATCAAGTGGATGTCACACTTGTTTTGTTACCTGGAGAGATACTTTGTTATTGGACGCTCACTGCCCAGACTTGATGCAGTAGGGCGCAATTGCTTCATTAGATTGGTTAGTTTACTTGTGATGAGATTGACTGCAATACTTTTGTCACTTGCATGACCCCAATTATTTTTTAATTTTAGGCTTATCAGAATGTGCAAGTTGAAGCTAGGAAATTTGTGATGGACACGGTGGGTTTTATTTTTTACACTAATGATATACTTTATTGCTGGCGATACCTGTTGAAAACTTGAAATAACTTTGGTTCTTGGCTCATCAACAGATTCGTAAAGAACGTGAACATGGGCGTGGTCAGATTGATATATCATCTTGGAAAAGCATTGTTGATATGTTTGTTGAGCTCGACAGATATAAACAAGATTTTGAAGTACCTGTGCTCACAGATACCAAAAATTACTACAGAAATATGGCCAGTAAATGGATCAAAGTTGACTCTTGTCCACATTATATGCTCAAGGCAAGTCTGTGTCCATTTTTTTTTTTCTTTTCTATATTGTTTTTTAACATCTGTATGATAATTTTTTTCCCTGTAATTGCACAGGCTGAGGGTTGTTTGAAAAGGGAGATAAACCATGTATCTCATTACCTGCACCCTGACACTAAGCCGAAATTGGCAGAGGTCAGATAAATTCTTATTAAAAATGCTCGGTTTTTCTATTATATGTCATCTATTTTATTATACAGTAGCAAAAGCTCAGGGGAAGCTACTGTTTCATATTTGCATTGTTGGAAAACGGAACATTTATTCACAAATTCCTTCACATCCTTAGTCAATCCTCTCCAATACAACACAGACTTGACCCTTTGGATAGTAACATTTTTACCTGAATGAACCCCGGTAGCAGACTTATGTAACCATTATCAAATGTCATTCCTCAGCTTCAAGACTCTTCCAACAACCAGCTTGCTCTTCCTTCTTAAATCATTATTAACTAGAGTGTGCTGCATATGAGAGTTAGGATCAGCCTGCATGTCAGCAATAATGTTCTTAACACCATCACCAGTTAGCCCAGAATTTGTGATCCTTGTTAGCATATATGAGTCCAATTGATGCACCACTAATGCCCAGAATAATCGTCACAATAGTAACATAATCCTTTAGCTTTTCTATCATTAATGAAAGCAGGAGTGAGATTTCTGTTGGTCTTGGGTTTGAATCTAGGAATTTCTCCTTGAGTCTCGGTTGTAGCAGGTTTTGGTCCTAATACTTATTTAGGCACAGGATTGCTCTTGGCAACTTTAGGTACACTTTGAGTCACAGGATTAATTACATTAGCATATTCATAGAGTTTTGCCAAAGTAAAAGCCTTTCCTCATAGTACAGGGCAATAAATTTCAGTATTGTAATTGAAAAATGATTTTAGAATTGTTTCAATAATTTTCTCGTTATAAAAATATGTTTCATTGCATTTATTATTTTCCATAATTTTCGTTTTGATAGATAGTACAGCATGAGGTGCTTGTGTCCTATGCATATCAATTACTTCGTGATCAGAAATCTGGTTGCCGTACATTGCTCATGGATAACAAGGTGGAAGATCTTGCTAGGTTGTATAGTTTGTATCATGAAATACCTAAAGGTCTAAATGTTATTGTCAACGAATTCAAGCAGGTTTGTTTCTTAAGTTTTTCCATTATGCTTTGTGATTATTGAGTATTGGTTATCATTTTTTTGGTATTTTTGCAATATTATTGATAACTAGCTAATTTCAGCATATGGTTGCTGAGGTTGTTGCATTAAAGAGTGAAATTGAAAAAATGGCTAATCAGGTTTAATATACTTGAATAATTTCATTTCATTGGCGCTTTGTTTTTCTTATGCTTTGTCATTCAACTTATGTTATTTTTTAGTGCTACTGCAATATTATATTATGTTATTTTTGATGGTTTGTTTGCATCTTATCAAGGCTGCTGATGTAACAATAATTGAACAAGGCGAAAAAGCTGCTAGTATTCAGGTTTAATGCACGCTTGGACAGTTTTATTTCATTGCCATTTCATCTTCTGCTTCTTGGTGTAAAACTATTTTGACGAGTCTGTAAACATATTTGTTGTTAAATCAGCCTTTGACATATTTTATAACACTTTTAAAGTTTTCGTTTTCATTGTCTCAAGATTGTAGAGTACTTTTTTCAAGAAAAAGAAAGTCCACAACTTTTTCTGTTTATCTGGCTAATCATAGCCTACACCTAGCTGAAGGAATTCACATTTTCCATCAACCTTTGGAAGGAGTTAGGAATCTGCTTGCCTTGGATTATAGAAACACTGCTTTTCCCAGAAATGCAGTGTGTTAGCGTTTTTTTCTTTTCTTGTTTTTGGGCTTAGTCCCCTCTGTGTAACCAAAAAAAAAAAATTTTAATATGTAATGATAGATGGAAAGGTCTGAAGGGTATTCATGTGACATTGCAGGTCCTTTTCAATAAATTCATAGAGCTATTTAACAATGGAATGGCAAATGTTGAAGTTTGCTTTATGAATAACACACTGTTCAATGAGGTTTGTTGATGCGATTGGGTTTTCTATTATTTCCTTTGAATAACATCCTAAATAACGAAGTGAAACATAATTGGTAATAATATATTTCTTTTTGGTTGCTTTGCAGATACTAAAAGATGTATTTGATTTTGAGGTATACTTGAACGAAAAGGTTGCTAGTATTTCTATTGTAGAACTATTAGCTACATTCTGTGGCGAGTTCCTGAAAAAGGCTGAAAGTGAGAAGCTGAGTGATGAAGCACTTGCAGAAACATTTGAGATGGTAATTTTTAGTTTTCTTCATCAAATTTTATATCGTATGATTTGTGGTGCTAAAAGTGTTCAATTTCTGCAGGTAGCCAAGCTGCTTCCATATATCAGACGTAAAGAAGTCTTCGAAAAACTTTGCAGGTAAGATATTTTGAAGTTTTTTGATGATGTTGTAGTCTTGTTGATGGTTGTTATGTTTGAGGATCCCCTATTTTAGGGTATATCCTTAGAATATTTTAACTTGTATTTGCAGGGAGAAACTTTGCCATAGATTACTTGTTGATAGAGCTGCGAATAAGGATCATGAAAGCTGTTTTCTGACAAAATTAAAGCAACAGTATGGTCGGGAGTTCACATTAAAAATGGAGGGCATGGTCAGTTGAACTTTCGTGTCTTTTTTATTTCTTTATTTAATCCGATAACACGAGGCTTTACCTGAAATGTAACTATCTTTCAGCTTAGGACCTTGGAATCAGTTGAGGGTAGGCAAGAGAGATTTAAGAAGCATTTTGAGGGCGTAAGAGAACTTTTTGACGAATTTTACAGGTCAGACTATTAATTATATAGTTAACAGAATTAATTACTATATTTTAGGAAATAATCAATCAGTTGTCAATCATATAATTAGGACAACTAATTAGGAATTATTTCCTCATCTGTTTTATTGTAATTTATTGTACATTCCTTATATAGGATACTAATCTCTTGTATATAGAGAAATTATAACTTGTAACAGTATGTAGAAAAATAAAACACGTTTTTCTTCTACATGATATCTGGAGCAGGTTCCTTTTTTGGTTCTTGCTGATCCCTGCTTCTTTTTCTTCTTGTTTTTTTCATTGTGTTATTCTTGTAACCTTTCTATTGTGAGGGTTGGTTGATTCCCTTGTGTGTGATCAACCTTGCGTGTACCCACCAATTGTGATTGGGTACTCCACTGTTGTGTGTGTTGATTCACAATGGCCAACAACGTGTCTCCATCAGACCTACGTGCTACGGTTGGGACCACTGTTAAGCTGAACGGAAAAAATTATGCTCTTTGGTCTCGAGCCTTTAGTGCCTTCTTGGGTTCCCAAGGGCGTGAAAATCACCTTACTGATGCAGAACCAAACTCCAATGATCCGAAATACACAACATGGCGTCAATCTGATTGTGCCGTGAAGACATGGATGCTGAACGCCTTGGAACCAGAGATATCAGTCTCTGTTGGTCTGGCCTCTACGGCTAAGGAGATGTGGAATGCCATCAAAGAGACTTTCTCTAATGATGGTAACTATTCTCGCATCTTTACTCTGTTTCATTAGCTTGTTAATAACAATCAAGGTGAGAAGTCTTTACCAGAATTCTTTGCTAATTATAAAGGAATTATTAATGAGTTTCGTCAACTCCAACCTCTCTCTACTGATTTGGAGACTGAGAAAAAACAATGGGAAAATCTGTTTGTTTGTGGTTTCCTTATGAATCTGAATGATCAGTATAACAGCCTCAAAAGTCAGTTACTTGGGGAGAATTCTATGCCTTCACTTCAATCCATGTTTTCTCGCCTACAATCTGCCTCACTTACTTTGCCATCTATTGGAGTGGATCTTGAACATTTAGCCATGGTTGCTCGCAACCGTGGACATGATCTATCTGGTTTTGGTACTGTCCACACTTCCTCTTTTCCACTTCATCATGTCTTACATGTCCCAAAATTGTCATTTGTCTGTCAACCAAATCACTAAAGCTTTCAACTGCTCTGTAACATTTTTTTCCAAATCATTGTGTTTTTCAGGATCTCCAGACGAATACAATGATTGGACAAGGCTTTGAGTCAGGGAGAGTTTACTACCTTAATCACGATTCTATTTCCAAAGTTGTTGTTGCTGGACGTATATCCCCTTACCATTGGCATTGTCGTTTAGGTCATCCCAATATCTCTAGGATGAAGAAGGTTGTACCTATTCAGGAGTCTATCTCTGAAATAAATTGTGATGCTTGTCAATTAGGCAAACATCACAGGGTATCTTCGCTACATTCAGATGTATGGGGTCCTTGTCATCATTCTACTATGTCTGGGGAAAAGTACTTTATTACATTTGTTGATGACCATTCTAGAATGACTTGGATTTATTTGTTAAAGGATAGGTCATTTGTTCTTGATACATTCCAACTTTTCCATAATGAAATAAAGACGCAATTTTCCTCCGAAATACGTGTGTTACGATCTGACAATGCTTTAGAATACATGAAATTTGATTTTTCTAAATTTTGTGCTACCATTGGTATTATTCATCAAACCTCATGTGATATACACCTCAACAAAATGTTGTGGCTGAACATAAGAATAGACATCTTCTTGAAGTTGCCCGCACTATTATGATCCAAATGCATGTACCCAAAACCTTTTGGGGAGATGCTGTACTTACTGCGGGTTTTCTCATTAATATGATGCCCTCTTCTGTCCTTGGTGATGAAATCCCTTTTACATGTCTTTTCCCTAAAACCCCTTTATTTTCAATTACCCCTCGTATTTTTGGTTGTGTGTGTTTTGTTCATCTCTTTAGCACAAGTATGGATAAGCTTTCTCTTAGAGCCATTCGTTGTGTTTTTTTGGGTTATTCTCGAACTCAGAAAGGGTATAAGTGTCATGATCCAATATCTAAAAAGAGATTTGTTTATGCTGATGTAACTTTCTTTGAGTTTGAGCCTTTTTCCAAGAAATCTGTTGACAAACCTTCTATCCCTCTTCCTACTCCTGTGTATCCTTCTATTTTGCCACCTGCGTATCCTTCTATTCCTTCTAAATACTTGTATGTATACACTAGGCGCAAGAAGGTAGACACTCCTAATGCCCCAGAGCCATATCCTACTTCACTGCATTCTGTTGGTGACCCTAATGATCTACCCATTGCACTTCGTAAAGGTACACGTTCTTGCACTCAGTATCCTATTGCCAATTATGTCTCCTTTGATCACCTTGGTCCCTCTTTTCGTCCTTTTGCTTTGTCTTTGTCTTCTGTATCAATTCTTAGGGATCACATAGAAGCATTATCTATTTCTCATTGGACAAAGGCTATGGAAGAGATGTCAACTCTTCTTACTAGAGGTACATGGGATCTAGTTTCTTTACCCGTAGGAGTACGTCCAGTTGCATGTAAATGGGTTTTCACTGTCAGATATCAACCTGATGGTTCTATTGAAAGGTATAAAGCACGCTTAGTTGCTAAGGTTACACTCAAATACTAGGCGTTGATTTTTTTGAGACCTTTTCTCTAGTTGCTCGGCTTAGTTCAGTACGAGTTCTAATCTCTGTGCCTGTTAACCAAAGTTGGTCTTTGTCTCAATTAGATGTGAAGAATGCATTCCTTTATGGTGACTTGGCTGAAGAAGTGTATATGGAGCAACCACCGGGACTTGTTGCTCAGGGGGAGAATCACCTTGTGTGTGAATTAAAAAAGGCTATCTATGGCTAGAAACAGAGTCCTCGTGCTTGGTTTGATAAATTCAGCGAGGTAGTCATTGCTGGTGGGTTTAGAAGAAGTCAGTTTGACCATTCTGTTTTTGTGAAACATCGCTCGCCTGGTATTGTAATACTGATTGTAAATGCGGATGATATATTGTTGTCGGGAAGTGATGAAAATGTCATAAAAGAAACAAAAAGATATTTGCAGAAACATTTTGTTATAAAGGACCTCGGACAGTTGAGGTACTTTCTTGGTATTGAAGTTGCTCGTGGTAAGCATGGTATAGTACTATCTCAAAGGAAGTATGCCACTGATCTTTTACAAGAAACCGGTTTATTGGGGGCAAAACCAGCAGATGTTCCTATGGAACCCAACTTGGACCTGTGGAAAGATGATGAAGACTTTAAAGATAATACTCCCTCCGGTCTTTACTATAAGCCCCTTTGACTAATTTTCACACCTTTTAAGAAACTTAGTTAATATTGTTAGTGGTATTGGTAATGTAAATATTTGGCATACTTTTTCAAAAATACCCCTATGATTATTATTGGAAATCTAAAAAATGTTGAGTAAATAGGAGTGTTTGTGGAAAAGAAGTAATTAACGTCATTGGAAGTTGGAAATAAGGCTTATATTAAGGACCAAAGAAAAGTCTTCAAATGAGGCTTATATATAGGACCAGAGGGAGTACAAAGTTTAGAAGGCTTGTTGGAAAACTCATTTACCTAACAGTGACAAGACCGGATATTGTACATCCTGTAGGATTGGTAAGCCAATTCATGGAAAAGCCAAAAAAATGCCATTCGCAAGCAGTTTGCCATATTCTAAGATATGTTAAAAAATACCCAAGAAAAGGGTTGTGGTTTACGAAGAATAACAATATGGACTTAGTTGGTTTTTCTGATGCTAGCTATGCTGCTGATAAAAGCAGATAGGAAGTCCACATCAGGTTACTGCACCTTTGTTGGAGGTAATCTAGTAAGTTGGTGAAGCAAAAAACAAAATGTTGTGTCTAGATCAAGTGCCGAAGCTGAGTACCATGCTATGGCTCATACCACTTGTGAGCTAGTCTGGTTGAAGGCCCTTCTAGAAGACTTTGGAGTTACATATGCAGATCCTATTCCCATGCACTGTGATAACCAAGCTGCAATTCACCTTGCTAGTAATCCAGTCTTCCATTGAAGTGGATTGCCACGTTGTGAGGAATGCTGTTACAAGCAAGTTGATCTGTACTCCATTTACACCATCAAAGAACGAGATTGCTGACATATTCACTAAGGCACTAAAGAAGAATGACTTTGAGAAACTAAGTGATGGACATCTATGCTTCAGCTTGAGGGGAAGTATTAATTATAAAGTTAACATAATTAATTACTATATTTTAGGAAATATTCAATCAGTTGGCAATCTTATGATCAGGACAGCTAATTAGGAATTATTTCCTCATCTATTTTATTGTAATTTATTGTACATTCTTTATATAGGATACTAACCTCTTGTATATAGAGAAATTATAACTTGTAACAGTATATAGAAAAATAAAACACGTTTTTCTTCTACACAGACATTTATGAACTTATTTTTTCAATTGTTATAGTCTTGACTTTTGTAGATTAGTCTTGTGTTGTATGACCATATTTTTGGTGATATCCTTAGCACACTTGTATTTGCAGGGAGAGGCTTTATCATAGATTTGTTGCAGACAGAAGAGCCATTAAGGATCACGAGTCATCATTAAAGCAACAACAGTATATTGTCAAGTTTACATCAAGAGTGGAGAGAATGGTTTGTTATGAGAATCTTACTCTTAGCAATCTTTTTATTTTTTTTATTTAGTATGATAACTTGAGGCTTTACCCAAAATTTGTTACTATCTTTCAGCAAAGGACTGTGACGTTAGTCGAGGATTCTCAAGAGAAATATGAGAAGCTGATTAAGAATATTGAAGAAGTATTTGAAGAATTTTGCATGTCGGACCTTCTTTAACTCGTTTATTTTAAATAGTCTTGCATATTGTTCTTGTGTTTTAGTATCAGTATATTGAGTTAAAAACCTTAGCACACTTAGACTTGTACTTGCAGGCAGAAGCTTTCCCAAGTTGATGGTAATGTCAATAAGGATCTTTTGACAAAACTAAAGCAGCATCATGGTTACAAGTTCACCCAAAAGATGCGGGACATGGTTAGTTGAACATTTTTTTGTTACCAAGCTCTAACCAGTAGCTAATATGGAAAGTATAGGAAATGCTTAAGAATTCGAAGAATTTCTAGAACACAGGAAACTCTGTGAATAGTATGAGTAGAGTATAAAGAAATTATTCTCTCTCACTTGATTTTTATTCATTAGGTAGATGTACAATATATAAGCAGAAACTGAAAAATATTAAAGGAAATAAAGAATAGGCAATTGTTTTGGACCACTTTGTAGAAAAGAGGTTTAACAATAAAATTGAGATTCTAAGTTCGTAAGCTTTAGAGATGTATGTAGAAGTACAAAATCCATGCCTCTGTGGCTTGGAGAGAACAAATGGAGCATCATGAAGAATCATGTATCCTATGTAGAGTGCTCTTGACCCATGACACTGGTTTGGGAATAATGAAAGAAGAAAAGTGAGGTGGTTCTGTATCCTATATTTTGTGGTGTTTTATAGTGTCTTTGCTATGGTATTCTCTTGGTCGCTGTAGTTATGCTAAAAATGAGTAGAAAAGTGTTGGGACAAGGAGAGTGTTTAGGGGGAATTCGAAGACTTGGTGATGGGGAAGTGTTCTAGCCCCCCCCCCCCCCCCCCCCTCTTGTTCTGTTTTGTCCCCCCTTTATAATCCCAAGTGTCCCTTTTTTATAGAGTTTTGGGGAAGGGCGTAATGGTAATAGGGCAAAACTTGGTGACCAAGTTTTTAGGAAAGCTTGGTGGCCAAGTTTGTGAAGGTGGGCTGGTCACTGCTCACATAGTAAGTGAGCCAACAGAAGCTATTGTGGTGAGCGATGAGTGGGTGAGCGAGGTGGGCGAATATCTCCGAGAGCGGACTAATGGGTGACCCTTTTTCTTCTCCTTATGTTTTTGTGGTTGAAGCGGACTTTGCTATTGGAGCATTTAGAGGGGAGTATCCAGGAGGTGATGTCGACCCCTTTTCCCCCGAAATAAGAAAGGTCGCTCCAATCCCATCTTTTATTTATCAAGGAGGAATCAAACAAGATTAAATTCATGCAATTATCCATGCAACTATTCATTCATTTGGCATTTTGAACATTAAGATGTGGAAATTATTTGTGTCTTAAGCGTGGCTCTTGCCTCTTTACATTTGGATTTTTCCATCGTAAATGTGGGGAACATGGCCCGCTCAACCATTTGGATTTGCCTGTGTGTTTGACAAGTTTTTTTTTGTCTTTGAACTCCCGACTCTTTTTGTAGAAGAGCTAACACAAATGTGGGGAACGACACCTGCTCAACCATTTGTGATCCGAGTCATAAGTGGGTGACCTCTGTACACTTAGACTTATCCATCCGAAGGCGGGGAATGACATCCAATCGCGAACCTTCGGATATTCTGTTTTTGGCCTTTTCTCTATGTGTGAACATGCTCTTGTCTTTGCATGGGGGCTTCCCCCCCCCCCCCCCCCCCCCCCCCTTTTTTTTTGGTTCACACATTTGTATTTCTGGTGGCCTTGCAAACGCTTGGGCTAGTCATTCTAGCGTTTGCATTATCTGTTATCTGTATCTTAAACGTAAAGTGCTTAATTTTCCACATCTTAAATACTCATCCAGATGCAATAATTAAATTTTTTAATCAAATTAATGAATAGTAGAAATCATGCAAGATCGTATCTTTCTTATTGTGTTTTTATCTGGGGAGGTTCATACCAACGCGTCCGCTTATGTTTTTAAATTGGGTTTGCCTATGGGAGGTTAGGACCGTCACACATCAAGCCCCCTAATGTCAACAATAGTTTCTTTTCATGCATTCTTTCATGGTTATCTAGTTGAGTGTACTTGCGGGGGTTAAACCATTGCGGCTAAGCACTATCTTAGAATCAATTTGTCATGATCAATATCTATGATTCATTTCTTAGCATGAGAAGATAATAATTATTCAAATTAATGTATGGGATTAAAATTAGGCTATTTATAATACTTAGCTTTGTGTTTGCTCGATGTCTTGTTCTTTATTGTGACGTCTTGTCCAACAAGAGCGCTCCTCTTGCTTTTGGGCATCTGGTTATAGAGAGCGTAACTTTCCCTCTCGCTATGAGGGGTGCACTTTCCAACTTTGGGCTTCCTTCTCTTGAGTGTGAGGAGCATTCCTTTCGATTTTAGGTGTTTTCTTATGGAGAGTGTAATTTTTGCTTTTGATCTTCATTTTTGGAAAGTGCACGCCCTTCTGTTTGATCGAGAGCATGCATCCCGCTTTGTCGTTCAGAGCGTGCATTATCAGCTTTGATGTTTAGAGCACGCATTCTCCGCTTTGCTGTTCAGAGCGTGCATTCTCCACTGAGCACATCTGCCATCACTTCGTTTCTTAGCGAATAATCGATTTTTATTTTTAGAGCGTCCTTTTTGTTAGTGGGGCAGTTTTCCCCACTCTTGAACTTCTTGAGTGTGTCATCCACATTTTTCCTAGCTAGCTTCTTTTTCCATGATTCATGGACTTGTTCTTTGTCTTATGGTAATGATTGCTTTCCCACTCTGGGCGTCCCGTGAAGAGCGTCCTTTCCCGTCTTTGGATATCTCGCCTTCAAGCGCAAGGAGCCCACTTTCCTACTCTAAGTGTCTCGTTTTCGGGCATCCCTCGTGCTCTTTGGGTATGGGAGCGTACTTTCCTCGAGAACTTACTTTGCGCTTGGGCATCCCGCTTCAGGTGTCTCTGAGGCGTAAAAATAAAACTCAGATATTTTGCTCTATGCACATAATAATGTAATAATTTCTCAATCAATAAACTTGCATCAATTTGATATTCGGTTTCTACTAGTTAACATCATACAGTATCATGTATAGAGGAACGGCCTTTTTATGATGTTATAGAGAGTATATCCTCCCGCTCTCGAGTATGGGGAGCTTACTTCCCGCTTTGGGCTTTCTACTAAAGCTCAAATATTTCGTTCTCTCATAATAATTTTTCTCTAATAAATTTCTGTTGATTCAGTATTCAAGTTCTACTGTTCAAATATCCATTGCCTAAATTGCCACAACATGCCTTCATCATAAACATCTATTACATATTCTCTCAAAGGATGTGGTGTTTGATAAATATGTTTCCTTTTGCTGCTGTCAGCTCTCAGCCCTCTGGTCAGACTCCTTCATCTCATGCTGATAAGTTTGATACTGCACCAATTTACTTTCATATTCCTTCATCAACTTCTCCTTTCAACTAATCTACTCCTCCAACACCCTCTACTGTAGCATCCTCTGCTCCTATTTTCCCTCCTCCTTCTTCATCTCCTGTTTCAGCCTCAGGTTCTGGTTCAGCTGACAGTTCTCCCTCTACTTCTCCAAGTCCTGTTCAGCCGCATGTTCCTCCTTCTTCAGAACCTGTCCCTATCAACATTCATCCTCATAATACTCATCCCATGCAAACCAGAGCTAAGTCAGGCATAACGCCTCTATACCCTTCTGTTCATTTGGCTCACAGTGAACCTTCTTCTGTAAAAGAGGCTCTTAGTAATTCTGATTGGAAACAGGCCATGGATGCTGAATATTCAGCATTAATTAATAATAATACATGGTCTCTGGTCCCTCTTCCTCCTCACAGAACAGCTATTGGCTGCAAGTGGGTATTTCGACCTAAAGAGAATCCAGATGGCAGTATTAAAAAATACAAAGCAAGGCTGTTGCCAAGGGTTTTCACCAAAAACCAGGGTTTGATTATTCTGAAACTTCTTCTCCTGTATTCAAACCTATTACAGCCAGAATTATCCTCACCCTTGCTCTCACAAACAAATGGTCTATAAAGCAACTTGATGTCAACAATGCCTTCTTGAATGGAACATTAAATAAAGAGGTGTATATGCAGCAACCTCCTGGTTTCAAGCATGAGGACAAGTCTTTGGTTTGCAGACTGCATAAGTCTCTTTATGGACCAAAACAGGCTCCAAGACAATGGTTTGAGAAGCTCAAAGACACTCTTTTGACCTTTGGTTTCAGAGTGAGTCGTTGTGATAACTCACTCTTTTACTATATTTCTTCTACTGTTACTGTTTTCATCCTAGTCTATGTAGATGACATCATAGTAACTGGTTCTAGTGCTTCCTTCATTATTGATGCTTTAGTAACAAAACTCCACACCTCATTTGCTCTTAAGGACCTAGGAGAACTTGATTATTTTCTAGGCATTCAGGTGGTAACCAAACTCCACACATCATTAGTTACACCTCTCTCTTTCTCTAGTTACGTTTGTTTTCTTACATATATCAATGACTGTCTTATTTATTTATTTAATCTGATAATTGAGGTTTTACCCAAAATGTGTAACTATTTTTCAGCTTAAGAAGCATATTCAGGGCAACAACAATGAAGATCCTGATATTGACTTTAGAGTTATTGATCTTCCCTTGAGTTGTTGGCCAAACTGTTATCCATCTTCTAATATCACGCTCCCGCCAGAGATTGTAAGAATAATATTTTTGTGAATGATATGTTTGTGG
Organism: Crotalaria pallida; assembly: GCA_037953625.1. NCBI lineage: Eukaryota > Viridiplantae > Streptophyta > Magnoliopsida > Fabales > Fabaceae > Crotalaria > Crotalaria pallida. Next base: position 100,273,813 of record CM075655.1, read on the forward strand.
TTATTTTATATTTTTACCGTGTTTTAATGTCTTCATTAAGAAAGAGGTCCTATTTGTAGCATTGTACAATATATTATTGGTCTAATAATTTTTGGTTTCAGGTTTGTCGCATGGCCGAGTTCCAACACTTTTATGAACTAACATACCGTACACGCGTAGACAAACCTATCTCGAATAGAAAAAAGAAAAAAAATAAACGGCTGGGCATAGTTGATGGACTACAATTCAAGGGACGCATACTTCAATGGAATCACACTGTTGGAACTTGCACACTCATGTGCAACTTTGATTCAGAATTTGAACTAACTGTGACAATATGTCAGGTTATGACCCTTTCTTTTATGTGTTTTAAGATTAATTAACAAGCTTTTTTGACTTGAAAATTGATTGAATTACAGGCTGCAGCATTACTATTGTTCAACAGTGCTGATAGGTTGAGCTACACAGACATAAAGACTCGGTTAAAGTTGTCTGGTAGTGAAGACCTCGAGAGATTACTTCTCAGTCTGTCAGGCTCAAAATACAAAATACTCATCAAGGAGCCCGACAATCAAATCATATCTCCCGATGATTTTTTTGTAGTCAACTCTGGATTTTCTTGTCCAACGAAAAAGCTCACAGTTTGTGATTTACTTATTTGATTTGAAAGCTTTAGTAACTAGGGTGTACTTTATTTTATTTTTTATCCTTTAAGTTATTCTCACCAACACATGTTGATTATAGGTCCCTCTGCCTCCAGTTGAAAAAATGATGAAGAAGGATACAGAGAATAGAAAGTATATAATTGATGCAGCGATTGTGCGCATCATGAAGAGAAGAAAGGTTTTGAGCCATCAAGATTTGGTTTCGCAGTGCATTAACCAGTTATCCGATGCCTATTTGTTCATGGTATGAATGTTGCAAGACTTTAGTGTATCTAACTGTGTTTTCATAGAAGTTAATCGTGTCTAACTAAATTATTTTATGCCCTTTGTCATTTTCCAATTATTGGATTTATAGGTTGATGCTAAAGAAATCAAGAAGCGGATTGATATTCTTGTTGACACTGGATATTTGGAAAGGGACGAGGATAATAACTCTATTTGGAAGTATATTCCAGAACCACGATAAGGTATTTAATTTGAGCCTTCTAATCAGTTATAGATGATCAAACTTGCTAATATATATGGAGAGGTTTGCATGAAATCTTCATCTGAATTGAGGCAACATGTTACTTTTCTAAACTGGTCTGACACTTTTGCTACGCTTGGATGTATTTTTAGGTTATTTATCTTTGCCTCAAGAACTTTAACGTCATCCACCTATGCATATATTTGAGGGGTCACAACCCCACCACTCATTTCTATACAAATAGAGGGAAAGAAGGACATATGGTGACACTTGCTACTTTTGGTGGTCATCTTCCTACTGTCTTCCTTACTTTGTCATTTTTGATGAGTTTTAAATATCTTCTTTTTATCTATACTATCTATACTATTCTATAAAGAAAACAGTGTTTTATAACTGTTTTTACCTAAAATAACTAAAAAAATGTACATAAATTTGTATTTTCCTATCATACCCTCCCTAATTTAAAATATTACCACTTCTTCCACACTGTTTTATTTATAACCCAAAGGGTTTTAGTGTAAAATTCAACCATCACAAGAGTTTACCAAAAAAAACCATCACAAGAGCAGTTCCCGCAACTATTTTTTTTTTAAAAAAAAAAAATCAGTAACCGGCTCTCTCTCTCTTATTAGTACTCTCAACTTCTTCTTCTTCTTCTGTTCCTCCCATCTTCATTTGAATTCGTGCCATTTCTCATCTCTTTGTAGTGTCCCTTCAATCCTCAATTTCTCATTTCCAAAGTAAAAACAAACTAACTAATTCATGTATTGTAAGTTCTTAACTATATATCTCTCTTTGTTCATTATTTTTCACATGTTCCAACTGTAACCTAAGATTTTTGAATTTTCATTTTCTAACTTCATTTTGCTTTCTCTTATGTTTACTCTGTATACATTACCACTTGATCTGTATATATTGTCTTAGTGTTTTCATTTATACTATAATCTACTGGGTGTTGATCGGTGCATGATTGAGAGGGATTAAAAAGGGAGTGTGGAAGAGTGGATGTAGCGTGAGAAGAGTGAGAGGATTCTAGATTTCTGGAGTGAGAGGGGTGACTGAAGGGATAGATGAGGTATTTGGGGTGGTTTTTTTTTGTTGACAATATCACTATTGTGCACTTGAGATGGATTTTTATTTTTTTTTCTTTTAAATACAGAGGATGAAACACAAAAATAAAAATAAAAATTCAAAAAGAACAACATAAAAATAAAAATAAAATCATCAAATAACTTATTTTTATCCCTTAGATTTTATTTTTTTTAATTTTTATGTTGTTCTTTATCCTCAGGTATATGTTTTCTGAGGAAGAACTCTCTTAAGCAAGTGCAAGATAACTTACTATCATCGATTTCTACCTATGTTCACTCTTTCCACTCTCCTATGTCATTTTTAGAGGCTTATTTTGTTTCTGAATTTTTGGAGAAAACAAAAATGTAGTATAAAGTGACCAATTTTGTTTGACCCCATGGTGATTGTAGTGAGTAAAGATTTACCAAACATTGAATCACTTTTAGTTTTTAATCAACATTTATTTCGCTATTATGTGATGGCTTTGTTATTAAGACATGCATTAGAATTGATGTAGTGCACTTGGTTAATTTTATGGGCTTACACTTAATGGTATTTACTTTGTAGATCTCATCTCATGCATAAATATACTATCTTAATGGTTTGGTTGCAATACACTTGAACACACTTTTGTCTTAGTTGGAACGGTGAAATATATTATCTTAATGCCTACCCATAAGTCAGAATTCATATGTTTTGCGGTACGAAATCACAATCAACTTGCTTGAGTGAAAGAAAATGCAAGAACCTCTTGCCACATAAATGCAATTCCTTATATATGAAAGCCACTGATTCTTCTCAAAGAGGTAGTATATTACTTGCTTAAGCGAATTCATATGTTTTGCGGTAAGAAATCACAATCAACTTGCTTGAGTGAAAGAAAATGCAAGAACCTCTTGCCACATAAATGCAATTCCTTATATATGAAAGCCACTGATTCTTCTCAAAGAGGTAGTATATTACTTGCTTAAGCGAATTAGACTTCTAGTTGATGGTGCTTGACTAAGTAACAATAGCACAGCCTATATACTACTATTAAAGTTTGGTGCATTTATTTAGAAAATAGTCAATTTATCTTAACAGAAAGTAGATTGAAAACTTCAACCATTAAAAGAAATGAGGGCAAAAGAAAGGTAACCAACACAACATAATCTGTTGATATAAAAATTAAAAAACAGGGCAAAAAACAAAAAAAAAAAAAAAAAATCTAGCGAAAGTAAGAGTAGTTCCAACATTTCAAATTCAAGTAGTATAGACTTCAATAGTGCTCCCTCCGTCCCATTATCTTGGTAAAAGTCAAACAAGTCAATGAAAATAAGAAAACATCCGTTTAATATATTGTATGATCCATTCATTAATTATTAATTGATAATGCACAAATTTTCATATTATTACCATTAATACATATTGCAATATTGTCTTCAAAAAAAATCTTTAAATGTGTTTTCCTTATTTATTTATCAATCATCGATACAATATACAATCTTTAAGATTTTTTATTTATTTTTTTATTTTAATATGGAACAAATTTTTTTGCATTTTTTTACCAAGATAATGAGAATGAGGGAGTACTAATTTGCAAATACAAGCAACAAGGGTCTACTATAATTCTGCTCAATGAATTACACGGTGGTAGTAGTACTGTTAGAAATGCTGACAAAAAAAAAAGCAGTACTAAGAAATGGCACCAATTGATGCTACTATTTATCTGACTTTAAAGTAGTAGTACTTTAATAGTAGTATACACTACTAATTGGTGCTGCTTGCTTAAGCGAATTATAATTCTACTCTTCATTGTGAACTTATATCATATCAAGATTAAGAAAAGCCCAACAACAAGGTTAAGAAACATGTTGTGAGTTTGGTGACTTTTTGTTCTTTAGCTAATTTAGTGGCATGTTTTTTTAATTCCTTCTGTGCATGTTTGACCAGGAAAATCCTACCTTTTAAACTTAATGTTATGTTTTCCAAGTCAATGTTTGTAATCAATCTTTAACCTCAAAGATAGAAGAATGATTATAAAATCTTGAAGCATCTCCATTCCTTTCAGTTCCTCAAGAACTTTAACGTCATCGACCTATGCATATATTTGAGGGGTCACAACCCCACCACTCATTTCTATACAAATAGAGGGAAAGAAAGACATATGGTGACACTTGCTACTTTTGGTGGTCATCTTCCTATTGTCTTCCTTACTTTCTCATTTTTGATGAGTTTTAAATATCCTCTTCTTATGGACAATAAAACAAACTCAGGAATAGGATGTACTTGCTCTAATTATTTACCTGATGTTTCATGGCAATATCCTAGTGACTCAATAGGGTCCAATGGATTTTGAGGTTATGTACAAATACTTTAGAGAGATAAATTAAAACCCCTCAAGGAAAGCAGAAATAAAAAAGCCTTTAAATTGAGCGGTAAACAGATTTCATCCATTATCATCAAAATGAATGAAAGCAACATGGAGAAACTCATTCTAATTTGCTATGCAGGGAAAATTAAAAAAAATAATAATAATAATAAAAAATAAAAAAATAATAATAATAAAGGAAAATTACTAATGGTGCTGTCACATGGAGTTCTAGGTGATAGCATGTGTGCCATTTGATGTTAAAATGGTGTGTGATATAGTCTCATGAAATGAGAGACAAGAACAATGGGTCAAAACAATGGGTCTTTATGTTTTGATTTTCTTATATACATATGTATTAGGGAGTTGATTTTCTAACCTCCCCTTTTGGGTTTTTGACCCCCTTTTAATTTTTTTTTTCCAAAAATATCCTTCTTCATTTTCTTCTTTCTTTCTTCTTCACCCCTTCCATCATCATTTTCTTCTTCTTCTTTTTTCTTTCCTCTTCAAACCCCCCTCCCCCCAATTTTCTTCTTCTTCTTCTCTTTCTTCAACTCCCTCTTTATTTCTTCTTCTTCTTATTTTTCTCTTTCACATACTTACACTCATTCCATTTCCCACACAAACACACTCACTAACTCACCCCCAAACTCACCCACAATCACCACCACTCACATACTACACTATTCTGGTTTTTTTTCGTGTAAAAAGTGCCATGCGCCAATGTCGAAGCGTACAAAACATGTCGTACGCCTCGACAGAGGCGTGGAGCTTTTTTTTTATTTTTTTCCCAGTACGTCAAGGCCTGAGAGTATGTGTAAAATACACGTACGCCTCGGCATTGGCGTACTGGGCTTTTTTAGCAAAAAAAAACCCGTACGCCAATGCCGAGGCGTGCGTGTATTTTACACGTACGTCTAGGCCTTGACATACTAGGGAAAAAAATTAAAAAAAACCCTACGCCTCTGTCGAGGCGTACGACATGTTTCGTACGCTTCGACATTGGCGTATGGCACTTTTTACACGAAAAAAAAAACAAAATAGTGCAGTATGTGAGTGGTGGTGATTGTGGGTGAGTTTGAGGGTGAGTTAGTAAGTGTGTGTATGTGTGAGGGAGTGAGTGTGAGTGTGAGTGTGTGAGGGAGAAGAATAAGAAGAAGAAGGTGAAAAAGAAATAAAGAAGAAGAAGAAGATGGAGGGGGGGGGGTTAAAGAAGAAAGAAAGAAGAAGAAGAAAATGATGGAGGGAGGTGAAGAAGAAAGAAAGAAAAAAAGATGAAGGGAGGGTATTTTTGGAAAAATTTTTAAAAAGGGGGTCAAAAATCCAAAAAGGGGTGTTAGAAAATCAAATCCCTATGTATTATATTTGTTTTTAGGATTTTGGATTTCACCCTTAGGCAGATAAATAACCTAAGCAAAACTATGCAACTTTTTAAAATACCTCTATTTTTTTTTATAAATTTTAAAAAATTAAATACAATCAACTAACCTCCTTAATAAGTGTAAAATTAGTTATTTTTGCTTATAATTCGAGCCGGATGGAGTATTAAATTCAACATTTTACAAAATAAAAATAGCATCACTTTTGGTTCTTAAACCAATGCCATAAAGGCACTATTTAGCATTTTCCATACTTAAAAAATCCATATGACTCCATTTATATTTTATTTGGTATTTATTATAGATACTCCATCCGTTCCTTATTATCTGCTTTTTTTTTTAGAAATTTTTTGTTCATTTTTATTTGTCACGGTGGGTATTTCAAGAGTGTAACACAGTACATGATATTTTTCGTACTTACTCTTATTAAATATGTCTTGATTTACGTAAGTAATAGAGAAAAATGAATGATTATAGAAAAAGAAAGTAGAGTGAAAAAAAAACACAATTAATATATTGTAAATCTAAGTCATGATTATATTTTTTAAAATGTACTCCCTTCGGTTTGAAATATAAGCAACAAAAAACATATTTCATTTTGTTTATAATATAAGCAAAAGTAATTAATCTTCTTAAATTTTATTTTATTCTCAATACTACTTTCTTAAAATATACCTAGAAAATTGTGTTCTCATTTAATTTTTGATTCATTCCCAATACTACTTACTTAAAATACCTATATATTTTTATAAATTTGAGAAAATTAAATACTCACAATCAACTAACCTTCTTAATAAGTGTGAAAGTAATTAGGTTTGCTTACATTGTAAGTCGAAGGGTGTATGTTTTGTTTGATATAGGATAAATAAATAGAAATGGAAGTAAAAGTATTTAATTATATTATAAAAATTAATGAGGATAATTACATTTTTTGAAACTTTTTTTTTTTGGTGAACAAGAGGGGCACAAAGCCCAAACGAAAGAAAAAACTAAGCTATCACGACCTTTCTAGGAAGAGCCGTATTTCTATAGTCTTGAGATAGAAGTCTCTAAAGCTCCTCATTCGGTTCCTCAAAGATATGACACCCATCAGTAAGCTGAAGGCTTTTGTTAGCAAGGTAATCGGCACAGACATTTTTTGTTATCCCTACACGCATGGTATGGGTAAAACAAATATCCCATTCTTTCTTCCTCATGATGTTGATATGACTACATTTTTTTTTTGTTATCCCTACACGCATGGTATGGGTAAAACAAATATCCCATTCTTTCTTCCTCATGATGTTGATATGACTACATTTTTTGAAACTTTTAATGCATTGTAAAATATACAAGTTTACCATCTTACTAATCCTTTCAAAGAAAGAAGCTTTAAGATATTGTATTGTCTTGGCTTTGAAAATTAGTCTACAAACCCCACACATTAGGCCCAAACCCCATTTTAATTGAGAAAAGTCAAAAACGTCCTTCGTTTCTCAAACCCCATTCACTCCTTCCTTTCCCAAACCCCTTCTTCTTCTTCTTCTTCTTCTTTTTCATTAAACAAAGTGTCTCTTTTTCTTCTTCTCTAACCCCAAACTCCATTATCCGGCCACCTTCTTCTACCTTCATCTTCTATCTTCTTCCTTTCCTGAAACCCAAAACACTCTTATATTAAAAAAAAAATTAAAAAAAAAAGTTATCTCCTCTTTCACACTGGACTTTGCATACGTGTTGTTAAAAGTATCTTTAAAACTATAAACTCCATTTTCCATATAGCTAGGATGTAGTGTTGTATTTGTATGAATTAATTTGTTTTTCTCTGCTATGCAGATACCACAGTTTACATCACACCGATAAGGACACTAATTTCGGCCTCTTCATGTATCTCTTTGATGCTTTAGGCAACACCCTTCACAGCAATTCATGGCAATTGCACAAAAAATTAAGTTTAGGTTCAGGTAAACTGTCCTATTAGGATTGAATTCATCTTAATGATAATAACTTTCATTACTATGACTTCAATAAAAATATGGGCCAAGTCTTTTTTTTTTCACATCACTAGGATAAAGTTGTATTTGAATGAATGCAGGAAATGATGGCGGGCAAGGTACCTAATTTTGTTTTCAACAATAAGTATGCAAAGTCCATTGAACGAGGAGAAAGTATTTTTTTTTTTAAGGAAAAGAGTGTTTTGGGCTTTCAGGAAAGGAAAAAGGTAGAAGATGAAGGTGGATAATGGAGTTTGGGTTGGAGAAGAAGAAAAAGGGACACTTTGTTCAGTGAAAAAGAAGAAGAAGAAGGGATTTGGGGAAGGAATGAGTGAATGGGGTTTGAGAAATGAAGGGTGACTTTTCTCAATTAAAATGGGGTTTGGGCCTAATGTTTGACTTTCTAACACACCAGTGTAAAAAAAAATAAATAAATGTGTTTCTGACACAAATAAGTCGGAAAAAAATAAAAATTATTGTTTATATTTTTTCGACTTTAAAATGGAATTTAAAATAGGAAGCGATGTATAGTCATTTTGACTTTAAAATGGAATTTAAAATCCAAAGAGTGAGGTCTAGAATCTAAAACTCACACTCAAAAACCCTAAATTCTGTCCCCACTCCCAATTTGGGGTGTATCCAATAGAACCAACAATTTTTTTTTAATTTTTATAATTATTACTAGTTTAACCTACAATTAATCTCATCCTGTCTTCCCTTCTCACTTGACACGAACTCACAAAGCTGATATATTTCTTCCCATCAAGCACTCATACTTACATAGTGTTGAGGGTCAAAAAATGGGAAAATATAATAATGAGATTTTGGATTCGTAGAACTTAAGAGATTGAACAATAATGAAGATATAGAGCTTCTAAGGTCTGGTGGTGGAGGAAAGTAAGCAAGTCTTGCACAATGACCTTTTGTGGGGAGAGTAATAAGCTTCTCTTTTTGCAACTCTCAGGACTTTCGCCCTCTCCGTCTGGTTCTATTGCTAAGTGTTTTGTTCTCTCTTTCTCCTCTATGTTTTTTCGATGATCCCTCTCCTCCCCTACATCCCTCCTCTTAAGCTTCTTAGTTTCCTCACCTATCACCATCACCCTCGTAAAACACCCTTACTTAGCCATTAAGCACTATTTTCCTCTCTGCACCTCTCTTACACATTACACAGTTTTAGTCAATCCTCTAAGGCTTATCTTCCTAAGACAGAAACAAAAGGTTCCTTTTTAGTGATTTTGTACTATGACCCTCTGCCACCTATGCTTCCCTCTATTTCCTTATTGTTGCATAAAGTTCCGCTCTACGGTCATTGTGCAAGTCCTTAAGAGTTTATATCATTCTTTGGGCGGAGCTCGCTCAGAGCCTACCAGCCACAGTCCTCAGAAGCTCCCAGGGGACGTCCGCCCAGCTGGCCACATTGCCCTTCGTGTACAGCTTGTGGGTGGAACCACAAATATCCTTTTCTTTCCGCCCACGTACTGGGCCGCTCTCCTTTCTTCAACTAGCTTCTTCATGATGGGCCTTTGCTTTCATTTGGCAACTTATTTCTGGGTCTATTATTTTGGCCCAATAAATTGATCCTCAACAATAGCCCCTTTTTGCAGGAAAAGGGAAAACAATTTCCGCCCTTGGTTTCCGCATGCGACGTGAGAGGGGACTGCCAATTGCAGTTTTCCCTTTTGCTGCAAAACCACCTACGCACGTCTCCCCACTACCATAACTGCCTCTTCATTAATTTGTATAAGCGTTGAGCTCCGTGCCACCTACACACCTCTGCTCCCTTCTTCCTTTATTTGTAACGGCTCCCTCTTTCTTCTTTCACACTTTCAAATTTCTGATTCCACAGCTTTCCTCTCCATCATGTCTTCATCCTCTTCTTCCTCTCCCGATAGTGGTTCAGTATCTCCCACCCAATCAAGCGGACCAACCGGTGACTCTTCCTCCACCTCTATCCCAAACATTCTTCTCTTTCACACCCTCCATTCGCTGCCTCCGCCGAGGGCGGAACTCGCTGGTCTCGCCGGGATTCGGCGGAGATTCCTATCCCTGTTCGCCCCTTCGTGAAACCCCCTTCCAATGGTGACTTGCTTAGTCCTCCGGGTTCGCAAGCTTCCATTGTCTCCCTGGCTGAGGCAAGGTTGATTTCCCCTCCTCCTAGTGAGTATTCTTGCGAAGTGGGACCTCACTTGCTTCGGTCCCGTCTAGCTACTGAAGAATTTCCTTGGTCTTCTCCCTGTTTTCGTGGTCGCATAACTGGCACCAGTGGCTGGTCCTCGTGGGTGAGTCATGTTTTTGTGCATGACCCGCCTTTCGTTAAGGTACTTGAGCAGGTTGGGATAGCTTCCGCCATCAAGGTCTCTCCTTATCTGGGCTCGAATAGGAAGGCGGAAGATCTTGAGCTTTTGTTGCAGCGGTGGTGTACAGCAACCCATACTTTTTCTCTTCTTGGGGGGAGTTCGCCCCCACCTTAGAGGATGTTGTTATCTTGCTTAAACTTCCCGCCTTCGGAGAACACTCTCTCTCCTTCGATTCCGTGAGCTCTGACGTCATTGAAATGGCACAACAACTTAAGGCGGCTACTTGGTAGAGCGCCCGTCATTCTCGTGATGTCTTTGAGCATCGCAGAGCGAACATGAGCGGAGGTTCCAAAGTGGCAGGGACTGGATGTCTGATCCCAAAGGCCAAGAGAGTTAAGAAGAAAGACTCTTTGAAATACACTTTCGCCACATGGATTCGGTATTTCCATGGAGATGTTCATAATGGCCGCTTTGAATCGGGGCCTTCCGTGGACTTGAATTTGAAGAGGGCGACATTCGTTTCCTTTTGGCTTAGCAGATTTGTTTTCCCTGGTCCGCTTTGGGAATCGGTTAGCCCTGCTGTGTTCGTTTTTGCTTGCCTTTTGGTCAACGGCATTCGTCTCCCTCTAGCACCAATGTACTTGGGCGGTTTATATGCCCGCTTAGACCAAACAGTAGAACAGATGAGACTTTCCTTTGGTCGTTTTTCCATTAGTTCCTTCCTGGACTTAGTTTTCATCCAATACTTCCTCTTTGAGCGCTTCCCTGATTATGGCCCCATTCGCCAAACTGCCACCCCTCCTGTTACCTCTGATGATCCCACGGTCTTCCTCATTCAACCCCGTGCCTTTGGTTGGTTCAATGGAAAACCCAGGCGGCCTCTTCTTGAGGTAATTGACAATGAAGATTGCTTTGTGTTTAGGCCTTTCCTCACGAATCTTCTTCCTGGCTGTGAGGGTCTTCATGATATATACTTGGAGTCTTCCTTCAACACTCGGAACAATTCATCCAAGCGTACTAAAGGTACTTTCGATTTGTGGCTTATGATCATATCTCCCCGCTTTCTCCCTGGTTTCGTGATCACAGACGCCCTTGGGTCCTTTGGTGGTGCTTTGTGGCCATATGTATATAGGCCAGACCGTGTTGCTAGGCAACTAGGCTTTGATCAAGCCCCTTGTGCGCTAACTCTCGATCCTGTTGACCTTCCTTCTATTGCTGATGCTACTTTGCTTAAGCCCCTTGCTTCTCTTCCTCCTTATGATTTTTCTCTATTTGCTCCTCGCTCTCGAGTGGGTCTTGTTCTCCAAGATTGGGTTGCATATCATACTGCTGTTCTTGTTCACTTACGTGATTTTGAAACGGTCAAAAGCAATGCTCCTCCTCCTTTTGAAATGATTGCTCTGAGGGATCCCTATTATGCACCTATCTCCAAAAAGGACATTGCTCTTGCAGGTGCGTCTCATCCCTTCTTAGTTTGTTCTATTCTTTGCCTTGGATTATTATTGACTTTATCATTTTGATTGCAATTGAATTGGCTTCTTCCGCTCTCTCTTCTGCTTCCAAGAGGAAACATGCTGCTTCCCCTTCTGCCAAAGCCAAGAGTTCTAAAGTTTCCAAAGCTAAGGATTTCGCTTCTGTTTCTCCAAAGGCTTCCGCCCCTCCCCCCAAAAAACAGAAGAGGGCGGCCACGTCAAGCCCGCCTGCTTCCCAGCGTAGGGTTTCGCTTCGCCTGCGTTCTCGATTTACTTCTTCAACTCCTGCATCTGACCATGTTGATTTAGGTGATTGTTCTTCTGCTGATGGTGAAGGCCCTGCATCCACCTCTCCTCTTGTTGTTATACAAGATGAAAATCCTGCTGCAACATCTGCCCCTTTGCCTGTGGAAACTCATTCTTCTACTCAAAGGAGCTCATCTACACCTTCTGCTATTTTGGGAAGCTCGTGTAGCCAAAAACCTCAAGCGGAGACTTCCACTGAGATAAATCAAATTCTGCTTTCCACTCCCTCTCCGCCCCAAGGGTTGGGCGTTATCACCATCCCTTCTTCTCCGTCTCCAGGTTTTTTTTCTTTTTTTTAAACGATTGCTCTTCATTTATTTCTTTTCTTATCACCACTTCTATTTCCCTTCATTTTTTTTTCTATTTCAGTTCTGCCTTCCCATGTTGTGTCCCCTTCCAAAGGAAACGAAGTGAATGTGCAAAATGAGAATCCCCAAGAGGAACAATTATTGGAGGAGCAATTGCAAGGAGAGCAATCGCAAGAGGAGCCTATTCAAATTGATTCTCCCGTGATCATTGCTGCATTTCCCGCTGCTTCTTCTGATGCTATCATTGCCTTGGCTGATTCCATAAAGCCCACTGCTCCTATGCCTTCCCAATCTGATACAGACCCTTTGATTGCTGCCGCAGCCATAGTGGACAGACTTAGTGCTAAGAAACAATCTTCCACCATTTTTGGTACTCTGTCAATCTCATGCTTTGATTATTTATTCCCTTCATTGCTTTTCCTTATGTTTTCCCTCATTTTTTTTTACAGATGCTTCCCTTCCTGACCTTGCTCTCGTTTTATCCCAAGAGGAAGTGCAGTGGGTTACCTCTTTCCTTTCGCTCCACAATGACATAGTTGTTCCACCATCTTCTCTTCCGCCTCCCTTGCGTTATTCCGCTTTCCATGTCTTGGCCGATCTGCTTCGTCAGTTCAAAACACACACCATTGAAGAATTGCTCTCAGGACAATTAATCAGCGTCCTCCAGTACCTCTCTTCCCTTCCCTTGTTGGGTTTTGATGGCCCGTGGTTTCAAAAACTTCATGGCAGTATGAAGTCCATTGTGTCTTCATTAGCTCCAACTATTGTAGAGGCGAAGGCGACATCAAAACCCGCCTTGATATCCAAGCGTGAAGTTATCGTCCAAGAAGTTCTTTCTTTTGAGGACAAGCTAGCTGATGCTCGCGCCCGCCTTGTTCTGCTTGATGATGAAATAGCTGCTTTTGAAGCAGAAGAAAAGGCTCGATCGGATGCTCATGCTTCCATTGCTTCTCTTATTCAGTTCTAGTGCTCTTAATATCTTGTACTGGATTTGTAATGTTTTGGAACCTATTTTCCTTTTGATTTCTGGGTGTCATGTCTGTTTCCTTTACTTGTTGTGTACCTGTAGTGTTATTAATGGACATCTTTGCTACGTTTTTATATTCTCTATTGCAATCTCTTGCATTTTCTCTTACAAACACTTAGTGTTCGCAAATCTGAAGGGTAAGTGGGGTGGCCTCTATCCACTTATCCTTTATCCGTCGCGAAGGCGGGGAGCGGCATCCCATCACACCTTCCGATTTTCGCTTTGTACATGTTCTTGCACGTACCAATCTAGTGTGCTCTCGCACAAATCTTCATTTATGCGCTCTTGCACATTTTCCTCTATCTATGTGCTCTTGCACATTTTCTTTATCCATGTGCTCTTGCACATTTTTTTTATCTATGTGCTCTTGCACATTTCCTTTATCCATGTGCTCTTGCACAATTTTTTTTTTCTTTATCTATGTGCTCTTGCACATTTCCTTTATCCATGTGCTCTTGCGCATTTTTTTGCTATGTGCTCTTGCACATTTCCTTTATCCATGTGCTCTTGCACATTTTTTTTATCTATGTGCTCTTGCACATTTTCTCCTGTTCCTGTGTTCTTACTACTCACCCAATCTTTGCGTGGCTTATTACTTCTAAAGGCGTACATTTTCCAACAGCGTGCTCTAATGTTTTTTTTAGTTTTGTTTCTTGGCAGATGTTTGAACTAATCTTTATATTTTAGATTTCTTTCCTCCCCTTATTCATGCATCTTTGTCATCTTACGAAATACTATCAGCACAATGTATAAACAGTTCAGCGAAACGAAGTAATAATAAACTCATATAATCTAGTTCAAAAAGGATTCTTTGCATCATACAAAAATGGTTCTTTTTCACCAAGGTGACCATACATATCCCTTGTGCCTCTCATAGCTAAATGACCCATTCTTACATTCACTTCTATTTTTAAGGGTAGTACTTCTTAATATATTTAAAATTCAAAGGCCCTATTCTCTTTTGGTTGTCTGGATTGAGGAGAAAACAATACCCGTTGGGATGAGCGTCTTGTACTATGTAGGGTCCTTCCCACTTGGGCGCCCATTTTCCAGCATGGATGTTCCTCATAACTGCATCTGTGGCCTTGAGTACCAATTCTCCTTCACTGAACATTCTGGGCTTCACAATCTTGTCGTACATTAGCATCACACGCCTCTGATGTCTCAACATCTCTTCCCTCGCTCTGTCTCTTTCTCCTTCTATGAGTTCCGCCTCTACCTCCCTCCGCCCTTCTTTCCCATTGATCATTCTTGGTGAAGGCACAGTAACCTCAGCTGGCAATGTTGCTTCGGCACCATATACCAATGAGAAGGGGGTGGCTTTGGTGGCACCATGTTTGGTCGTTCTATATGCCCACAAAGCGAGAGGCAAGTATTCGCTCCAATCAGCAGGCGTATCTCCTACCATTTTTCTCAAAATCCCAACTAATAGTTTGTTCGTTGCTTCCGCCTGGTCATTGGACTGAGGGTAGTAGGGTGTTGATCTGCCATGGATTATATTGAAGTTTGCCAAGGTATCCTTCACCCTTTCATTTATGAAATGTGTCCCATTGTCTGACACAATTCGCTTTGGCAATCCGAACCTACAGATGATATGCCCCTTTATAAATTTCACCACCGTTTCCCCATCAGCACTAGTAGTTGCTTCCGCCTCAGCCCATCTTGTGAAGTGCTCTGTTGCTACCAATACCCATTTCTTTCCTCTTGATTGCGGTTCTATAGGTCCAACGAAATCCATCACCCATGTGTGAAAGGGGTAAGGCGTATCCAGCCCTTGCATTTGTGCAGACGGAGCGTGGATTCTATCTCCATGCCTTTGACAATCTGGGCACCTTCTGCTATATTCCTTCACATCACCCTTCATTGTGGGCCAATAGTACACGAGCCTCATCAACTCATAATACAGATTCCGCCCTCCTAGGTGCCGCCCGCACACCCCCTTGTGAACCTCCTCCATTACTTTTTCAATGTCACCTCCACCTATGCACCGTAACGTTTCTCCATTAAACGCTCTCTTAAACAACTCCTCTTTTTCACAAAAGTACCGCTCCGCCTTCTTCTTTAGTGCCTCGCCTTCCGTCTTGTCTTCGGGGAGGCTTCCTTCTTGCAAAAATCTCCTCAAGGGGTTCCGCCAGTCCTCTTCTTTTACTCTGACCGCCTCCTCCTCTTCCTTTGCTTCCTGACACTGAACACATTTTCTTTGAATCGCATCGCTTTTCGCCTTCATCCTAGGCCAGTAAATCCCAACACGTTGAAGTCTTCTATACAGCCCTGGGCCAAGTTGTCCACACATGATTTCATGGAGCTTGTTCATCTTCTCTTTGCCTTCTTCCTCTGTTACACACATCATTAGCAACCCTTCATTGTTCTTCTTATATAATCTCTTTCACACCAAATAATAATCCCTCGCTGCTCTTACCAACGTCTTGCTCCTTAGTTGTCTTATCACTTCATCTCTCCAACTCGCTTCTTTTTCCTCTTCAGCCAACGCCTTCTCCCTCTGCACCTTTATGAATGTTATGACTTTCTCTCCATCCTTCGCCTCTACCTGACTTCCGATTGTTGCCAAGGCGTTCGCCTGCTTATTCTCGGCCCTGGGGATATGCTCCAATCCTTCTATTTTGAATCCTTCCATCAACCTGAACGCCCGCTCTCTGCAAGACATCAAAGACATTTCTTTTGCTCCATACTCTCCCTTGAGTTGTTTGATAACTAAGTTGGAATCTCCCTTGATCGTGAGCGTTTCTATTCCCATCTCCTTCGCTATCCTCAACCCAGCAATCAGTGCCTCATATTCCGCCTCATTATTGGTGCAAGGAAACTCCAATTTGAGAGCGAATGACAGGGATTCTCCCCGTCCGTCAGTTAGCGTCACACCTCCCCCTCCTCGAGGTAACGAAGGCGTCCCATCAAATGTGAGGGTCCACTGCGGACTCCTTTCACACACATTGACTCCAGGTACTTCTCCTCTTAATTCTTCCATCTCTTCGCCTTCTATGTAAGTTGGGAAGATTGCCATGAGATCCGCCAGGGCTTGACTTTTCAAGGTTGTGGGTGTTACCAATGTTATCTCATACTCCGTGAGCATCAAATCCCACTTGCTTAATCTCCCCGTTAGTACCGCCCCCTGCAGCAAGTGTCTTATTCCTTCAGCTTTGGTCATTACCCAAACCTCATGGGCCTGGAAGTATTGCCTGAACTTCTGAGCCGCATACACCAACGTCAAGCATTGCTTCTCTTGAGGCGAATACCTCAGCTCTGCATCCTTCATTACTCTCCCAAAATAGGCCACTGGCCGCTCCACACCTTCTTTCTCTTGTGCTATTAGGCCGTTTATGGTGTCTCCAGAAGGGGCCAAGTACACCTTTAATGGGGTCCCCTTCTCTGGCGCACTCATAACCTGGGGGATGTCAACACCTCCTTTATCCTTTGGAAGGCGGATTGGTGCTCCTCAGCCCACATGAATTCCTTGCCATCTTTCATCAAGTTTCTGAAGGATTTTAACAACTCACTCATAGCTGGTATGAAGCGCCGTATATAACCCAACCTCCCAACAACCCTCTGTAACTCCTTCTTTGTCTTAGGTGCTTCCATTTCTTGTACTGCTTTGATCTTCCCCTCATCAGCTGATATTCCATCCTTGAGAACTTTAAACCCCAAGAAGGCTCCTGAGGCTACCCCAAATTTGCACTTTAAAGGGTTCATCCGTAATTTGTATTTTCTACACCTCTCTAGCACGCTCCTTAGATGTCCCACGTGGTCTTCCTTCTTCTTAGACTTCACAACCAAATCATCCACATAGTCTTCCACAAAATCATGCATTACATCATGGAATATGGCTGTCATGGCTCTTTGATATGTTGCCCTTGCGTTCTTCAAACCAAAAGGCATTACCACATAATGAAAGTTTCCCACAGGGGTTCTAAAAGCTGTCTTCTCTTCGTCTCCTGGAGACATCCGGATTTGGTTGTACCCGCTAAATCCATCCATAAATGAGAACCTTTCATGAGAAGTCGTGGCATCTATCATGCTATCAATGTGAGGCAAGGGGAAATCATCCTTAGGACACGCCCTGTTGAGGTCCCTGAAATCCACGCAACAGCGGATCTGACCGTTTTTCTTCTTTACGGGCACAATGTTAGCCAGCCACTCTGGATGCTGAATTGGTTTTATGAACCCTGCTTCCAATAATTTCTTGACCTCTTTCTTTATTTGGGCCTCTACCTCGGGGCTGAACCTTCTTGGGGGTTGTTTTATGGGTATCGCTCCTAGCTTTACCTCCAAGTTTTGTGTCACCAAACTCTTGCTCAGCCCAGGCATCTCAGTATAACTCCATGCGAATACTTTTTTGAACTCCTTCAGCAAAGCTATTAGTTCCTCCTTTTCCAGGTCACCCAGATCTTTGCATATGAACAATGGTTTCTTTTCGCCTTCCGCCTCCCCCATGTTTACTTCTTCCAAATCTTCCATGATTCCCTGTCCGCCTTCTGTAACTCCATAACAGTTTTCCCTTTCGCCTTGCAACGCCTCCACCGGCATGTGGAGCGTGCGCCATAGTCCGGGGCTGACTAGTTCTTCAACTTTGGGTCTAGTCAACCCCGCCTCATCCTATATTATCCTCCATGTCATGGTGCCATCAGCAAGGCGGCACCTCTCAATCCTTTCCCGTTTGGATGCTTCCTGCTTTCCCTCTTCCCTGTCGCCTCGTGGTTTCTTGAACCCGCTTGCAGAAGCTTCGCTTTCCCCCTTTTAATTGACAAAGCGTACAGGCTACATCCTTTGAATCATGTTAGCGCCCGTGGGGGCGACCTCTTTGAAAACAGAAGCTTCAATCATATGAAGCTCAGACGCCTCAAATGGGGCCCGCACCCCTGGTATCACGATGTTTCCGCCTCTGTAATTTGACTTTACACATTGATGGAGGGTAGACGGTACACAACGGTGCTTGTGGATCCAGGGTCTCCCAAGCAATATGTGGTAGCTAGGCTTTCCTGCTACGATTTGGAAGGTGTTGGGCGTTGCAATGGCTCCTACTCTGAGGCGAAGGACTACGCTAGCTATCACAGTCACTGTCGCCCCATTGAATGCATTCAGTCTCATGGTGGATCTCTGCAACCTTTCCGCCCGTACCCCTAGAGCGTGAAAGACATCTATTGGGATGATGTTGACTCCAGAACCATTGTCAACCAGGGCCCTCCTCATGGTGACGCCTTCCACACTCGCCTCCACGTATAACGCTTTATTGTGACAAAAACCTTGTTCACACTCAGTGGGCTCTTTGAAGATAAGAGTTGTGGCATGCGCCTTCGCCAACTGTGTCAGAGGGGCGTTGGGTGAACATAAGTCGCCTCCATGTCTCATGATAGCTTCTACTAAAGCCCCAGCCGCTTCCGCCTGCACCTCTTCTCCCAAGTTTAGCTGGGCGAACAGGATGCGGAATCCCCTTGTTTTTGCTATTCCCCTTCTGAGTATTTCTCTAAGCTCTCCTTCTTCATTGTCTATCATTTCCTCATCTTCCAGGAATTGTTCCTCTACCCCATTGATGGCATTTACCCCATGATTTGGCAGGGGGCGAACCCGTAAGTCTTCTTCTCTTTGTTGCTCAGGTAAAACCAAATTCCCCTATCCCACCAATCTATGGAAGATACGCCTTACCACATAGCAAGACATAGTTCCATGAGTGTTCGCCTCACGGTGCACAGCGCAATAGCGTGGATCATCCATTTGTTGGTGGGTGGGCGGACGACGTCCTTCTCCTTTCTTGAGTATCCCTTCTTTGTACCAATCTTCTATCAGTTGATACACCAGTTCCTTGGAAATAGGCAACACAGGCGGTTCCTCGTCTTTCCCATATTTCCAGGGCGGAGGGGTTTCTTTGTAACTCTTCTTCCTTCCTCGCTCTTCCGCCGCATAGACCTCTAACAAGGCGTCATCTTTGGCCCGTTTCCCTTGTCTCCTCATGGCTTCAGCTACGTCCGCCCCTTTCTTTATTAATTCTGCAAAGGTACTTACTTCACTTAGGGACAGGAAGATTTGGGCACCATCTTCAACATTTTTGATACACCCATATACCAAGTCCGCCTTGGGTAAAGTTTCTCTGCAGTGGAGCGCCTTGTCCCTATATCTTTTGATAAACGATACCAACCCTTCCCCAGGTCTTTGCTTTACTCGTCCCAAGTCCATGATATGCAGGGTGCCTTCCTCCTCTAGAAACTTGTTACAAAACTCTTTAACCATGTCTTCCCATGTGTGCAATGAACCAGGGCGGAGTTTACTATACCATGTAAACGCCCTCCCCACAAGCGACTTTGAAAACTCTCTGAGGCGGAGACACTTGTTTTGACTGTGAACTCCCAAATCATCCAGGTAAGTCATGATGCGTTCCCGCGCGCTCCCTGTCCCATCAAATTTTCTGAAAGCGGGCGGGACGTACCAAGTCGGGAATGGTTGGGCGAGAACCTCAGCAGTGAATGGGAGTTGGACTTCGATCGCCCTCCTAGATCCTCCCTTGTGGTCCTCCAACATTTTCTTCAGTTGGGCTTGAGTGACAGGGGCGTCCTCCTCTATTCTCATAGGCGGCTCGTCTACCCGAATCCTTCCTTCTTCAGTTTCCTTCTGGGCTAGTTGCGTTTTCATTTCTACCATCATCTTTGCCCAGTTGTCTTGGTTGGCCAACAGAGAGGATAGCAGGGCGGACGGGATCGTAACCTGCGATGGGCCCGCCCCTTGCTCGAGGGATGGAGTCTCCATCTCCTTCAAAAGGTTCAGCAACGGCTCCGTCTCCCGCCCAGGGGAAGAAACCGGATCTCTTCTCGAGCTGTGCGGCTGCTCCACGGGTGTTTCTTCTTCTGGGAACTCCAAGTTGAAAGACAGCCTTCTTGGAGTCACAGGCTCTTGTGCGTGTCTGTTGTTCGTCATTGTTCAATCTCCCCATTGGAGTCGCCAATTGTTGAGGGTCAAAAAATGGGAAAATATAATAATGAGATTTTGGATTTGTAGAACTTAAGAGATTGAACAATAATGAAGATATAGAGCTTCTAAGGTCTGGTGGTGGAGGAAAGTAAGCAAGTCTTGCACAATGACCTTTTGTGGGGAGGGCAATAAGCTTCTCTTTTTGCAACTCTCAGGACTTCCGCCCTCTCTGTCTGGTTCTATTGCTAAGTGTTTTGTTCTCTCTTTCTCCTCTATGTTTTTTCGATGATCCCTCTCCTCCCCTACATCCCTCCTCTTAAGCTTCTTAGTTTCCTCACCTGTCACCATCACCCTCGTAAAACACCCTTACTTAGCCATTAAGCACTATTTTCCTCTCTGCACCTCTCTTACACATTACTCAGTTTTAGTCAATCCTCTAAGGCTTATCTTCCTAAGACAGAAACAAAAGGTTCCTTTTTAGTGATTTTGTACTATGACCCTCTGCCACCTATGCTTCCCTCTATTTCCTTATTGTTGCATAAAGTTCCGCTCTCCGGTCATTGTGCAAGTCCTTAAGAGTTTATATCACTCTTTGGGCGGAGCTCGCTCAGAGCCTACCAGCCACAGTCCTCAGAAGCTCCCAGGGGACGTCCGCCCAGCTGGCCACATTGCCCTTCGTGTATAGCTTGTGGGTGGAACCCCAAACATCCTTTTTCTTTCTGCCCACGTACTGGGCCGCTCTCCTTTCTTCAACTAGCTTCTTCATTATAGGCCTTTGCTTTCATTTGGCAACTTATTTCTGGGTCTATTATTTTGGCCCAATAAATTGATCCTCAACACATAGTTACATTCCATGCTTGGCAAACTCACAGTAAGGATTAAAATATTCACCGTCTCGTGCTTGGAAGCCTTGGCAACCATAGATTCATGCATACCTTGGAAGAATATGTACAGTGTACTCCTACTTGTTTTGGCACTGCTTGCGTTGCCATAATTGCTTGGAAGAATTGGCGAATTAGTGCATCGCCATTGTGCTTGGCTAAGATCCTTTTGAGCAGAGAACCTAACATTTGCCCCATTTTTAATACGTCTGTAATTTTTATTTTTTTTTAATAAGGGTAATATAGAAATAATATGTGTTCCGGACCTGTTTTTACCATGGGCCATAATCTATATTTAGCAATTTAATCTTGCAGGAAAAACAAGATAAGTATGATCACAACAAAGATTACAAGAGATATGGTAAGATACTTAGTGGACTCGCGCCGCATTGGTGTAGGACGACACATCGGCGGTGCCACTAAGTTGGGAACTTCATGGACTACGTGGCTTGGAAGGCTTTGGATGGAGGAAAGTGCAGAGGGTATTCATGCCTTGACAAAGCGCCTTCATGATAGATAAGGGACGGCAACGCCCTGACTCCCATGACGCCCTAAGACCTAGGATGCCCTAGAACATAGACGCTCACCCACTGACCCACATATTGTGAGAGCGTAGGCTGACACCCTTTTTCCAAGACTTGGTCACCAAGTTTACTTGGTCACCGAGTTCTTATCCTATTACCTTTATGCCCCTCCAAAAACCTTATAAAAAGAGACACTTAGATACCAAAAGGGAGGGGACGTGGGAGAAAATACACTAAGTCCCATAGCATCATCCCTAACATTTGCCTATCACCAATGCCCTCAACACTTTTAGAGTTAATGTCCAAACACTCCCCCAATCACAGACATCCTCAACACCTTAAATGCCCACACACACCTAACACTTTCCCAGGACCAACGCTCACAACATGGCCAAACATCAAAAATCACACGAAAATAAGAATCACAGTATCAACTCCCTCATTCTCCCTAGACCAATGACATGGGTAAAGAGTACCCTGGTCAATCCTCTCGATGATTCTTCATGATGCTCCATCCGTTCTCTCCAAGCCACGAGACATGAATTTTGTACTTCTACATACATCTCTCAAGCTTACGAACTTAGAATCTCATTTTTATTGTTAAACTTTTTTTTCATTAAACTATACTGAAACATTTGGCGACTCCACTAGGGAGATGTATGTAATGAAGTTTATGAAAAGGAAAGAGCTGTGAAGCATCAACAAAGAAGAAAAAAAAGGGAAGCATCTAGAGGGGCATTAACATGTGTACATGAAAGAGTTTTGTTGTTAGGTGCAAGGGAATAACATATGTATTTTGGCTTCAAAATATATGTGGGTGAAAAAAAAAAGATAAATGAATGAAGGCTCAATAGCCCACTGGGGAGATGCATGTAGAAGTTGGAAAATTTTGGCTTAATGATGTCACAAGTCCCTGAAGTTTGGGGTACTTTTGTCAGATACCCTTATACTTTTTTTTCAATGTCTGACTCCCCGAAGTTACTTCTGGGTTTGTCATATACCCCTACTACCAATTCTGGCCAATTTTGATTACATGTAACATCAGAATCCTAATCAGACGCAGGAGGTTGGTCATGTGGTGCCACGTGATGTCACACTGGACAAGACGATCTCTCTCTTCAATTCTTTTATTTCTTTTTTTATTTAACTAAAAATATAAAAATATTAAGTTTTTTAGTTTTTTAAAGTTTTGGAAAAAAGGATCTTCGCCCACGGGGCACCAGGTGCTTAACCTCCTGCGTCTGATCAGTATTCTGATGTTACATGTCAGCAAAATTAACCAGAATCGGTAGTAGGGGTATATGACAAGCCCAAAAGTAACTTCGGGGAGTCAAACATTGAAAAAAAAAAGAATAAGGGTATCTCGCAAAAGTACCCCAAACTTCAGAGACTTATGACATAATTAAGCCAAAAAAATTTAATATGGGATGCAAAATGTGAACAACACCAAGGTTCATTATGAAGCATAAAGTATCAATAGAGAATAAATGAAAGGATGATGTGATGAATGCCCAACAAGAGGATGTGCCAAAGGTCAAAACTTTCCCCTAAGTAACTCACCGAGTCGACTCGCAAAGTACACTCACGAACTCAGTGTAACCCACCCATAAAATCGGTAATGAAAAATCATGAAGAGAAGAGATGAAGCACTCTGGTGGTTGCTGGAGGTTCGCAGCTGTCTCGCGTCTCAAGGTTCACCACCGTCGTTCGCCGTCCATGATTATCACTGCCACATGGCTCTCATCGTGTTCACCGGCATGAAATGATGCGGTGTCGTTTCCGTTCACCGCCATTTCTGCATCGACCATCGCCGACCCCATCGTGGAATCGAACTGGTCCAAATCTTCCACGCTCGCCACCTTCTCCGCCACTGTCCATAACCGCCGTCACCACGCCATCGTTCCCTCCGCCGCGGCCACTGACCCTGCCACTACCGCCGATCATTTCTACTACCATCGCCGCTGTTGTTCTCACTGTAGCTATTATGGAGACAGTGACCCTTCCATTTTTTGATGATTGAGTAGTTGGGGGGAAGAGAAAGGGACACCGCTACCTGAATTTCTTGGTCAGAGCAAAGCAAAGGAAAATTGCATGTAGAAGAAAAAGATGAAGGGCTGTCAAGGAAAGGAGAAGAAAGTTTAGCTAAGATGGAAATACATAAAAAAAATAAAAATAAAAGTATCCTTCACCAGTAATAATTTGAAACTGCACAAACAGAACCAATCAACTTAACATAATCATTTGAAACAAAAAAACAGATAAAATCCAAACTACACAAAACATTCATCGAAGAAGCAAACTTTATCAACAAAACTGTAAAAATTCAAAGCTTTTGAATTGATAAGAAGTTGATATGAACCAAGGGGTAGTGATGCTTAACAGAAAATGATGATACATAAATAACAAGTAGGACAATAACATTTATGAACGTAGAAAGTTTTCAAGAACTAAAGTGAATAGCTTTTTTCAAAATGATGGACTAAAGAAAAATTATTGAAAAGTCATGGACTAAAGTGAAATCTCCTTACAAAACGAAAGAGGTTTAGTCATACTCTTTGGCTATGATAATCAGTTCCTTCACATCATCCACTTCCCTCCTTGACTCAACAACAATCAAAGGAATTGTATGAAAATATTAACAAATGTTTGGAGAGCCTCATTGATTTTTCCAGCAGTAAATAATCTATAACTAGCGTTAAGCTTTTCATCCAATCGAGACAATTTGAAAGGAAGTGCAGGTGGCCTCTCACATTTGCACGAGATGACTCAGTTCAACCTCTTTCAATTGCAAGAGAAATGATTGGAGCACAATAAACACATAAGAACGACTGCCACAATGAAGATCAAGAAACAATGATCTCAAGGGAGCAAAAAATTTATCATCCCAAGTTGTCGGTTCTGTAACTTCATGTAGCCATGGACTGATGCAGTGATATAAGCAAGAAGCAAATCGACCACATTCTCCAAATAACATTTTGAAACAATTAGGACGAGTCAACTCAAAAAACCCAAAAAACCTCTTGAGAGCTCCATAAAGACCCCAAATAACATTGTGTTTCAACTAAAGAATGTTTAGGGAATGGGTTCTAGAATGTTTATAGTGCTAGTTAAGGGTAGAGAAATATATATGTTAATGAACCTTAGGGTAGCTGATATTGATAAAAATGGAATATTTATAGTAAAGAAGGGAAACCCATTTTAGTATTTATGAATATATGTGATATACGATGATGTCTGTGATGTTGTATGATTTATATGAAAATAATAATTGATGAAATTTGCGGAGTTGATATAAGTAATAACTTAGGCTCTAGAGACGAACATAGCTTATTTGTTAGTTTTGATTAGCTTTATGGAGTGAACTGAGTAACTGATGAATCACTTGAGGTTAGAAAAAGGGATTTAAGTTTATTGGAATTAAGTGAGATTAGTTAAAGTGACTTAAGCCTAAGGGAAGTTAATGGAGATGAGATTAATTGAGGATTAGCTAAATGTCTTAAGTATAAACGAATTAAATGAAGTAGAATTGAGGGAATTAAGACTGATGGAATATAGTAGAAAGAAATTAAGCATGAATTGAGTTCTAATTTAGAGATAGGAAGATGTAAGAGAATTTAGGGAACGGTAATATGGAGATGGTTGTGTATGTATAATTGTTGTGAATGCATGATTTGTTTGCTAACCTTTGAATAATTAAATATGACAATAGGAAAATATTAGTAAACAAAGATGACATAATAAGTTACAACTTAAAAGAAATAAAGAAAAACAGTTAATGGCAAGAAAAGAGAGAAGGTGACGGCCTAATAATAATGGCGCTGAATAATGATCCGATCGGGTGACACGTCCCATTAGGTACAAACATCCTATGAGGTATAAATGGTCCATTAGGTGAAAAAGTTCCCGTTAGTGTAAAGTGTGTCCCCACGAATCATTATGCGCAATTAAAAACATGTAAGAAGCGGGTAAAAACACTTAAAAAGCGTGTAAAAGACACAAATGGCTAAGAGTGTAAAATGGATATAAAAAGGGCCTAACAAGTATCAAATTGCCTAATGGGTATCAAATGGTCTGATGGGTATCAAATGGCCTAATGGGTAATTAACGGAAATAGGAAAGTGAGAAAAAGGGAAAAAAAAGAAATATATGAGCTATAAGAGTATAAATGAGAAAAGTAAGAAAAGGAGGGTAAGAATGTGAATGTTGTGATGTAACTTATTTGTTATAAACGTATTAGGTTTAGTATATTACTATAACTTTTTATAAGTTATTTCCTAAGTTCTGTGTAATGCTACCTTTCTTGCTGTTTTTTTATACATGTACATAGGCGGAGCTTGCACTGTTACAGGCCTAGCAGGAGTACACTCCACCCCGTGGAGTGTAAATTAGTTATGAAAGGAGTATAGTTAATGAGATTTAATTCAATTTATTTTGGTTTCAAAACGATTCACTAGTTGTAAGCCTTGAAACTTGTATTATTTTTGTAACACGGCATTAGTGTTAAGCTTACTGTAGTTAGTAAATATATTCATGTTTTAAAATATTCTGGACTATCAGGTGTAGGAAAAATATTTTGGGGAAATCCGAAAAATAGAGGAAACTCTGTCGAATTTTTATGAAAAATTTTCAAGTGACTAATTAACTAATGTTATTTAGGAAATTAATTGTGAGGGTGTCACAAGGTGCATGGCTTCAGTTGTAGGAAGATGCATGTCGAAGGTGCTCTGTTGAAAAGACCATCGAAGACTTGGCAGTTGAAGACAAGTAGCGGGGTCACATAGTGGGGTAGTTATTTAGAACGTGGTCACAGCGGTTATGCAGAACGTGCCCAATAAGGTAGTGTAAGGGTAGTTAATTCTTAGGACTATAAATATGTAATCAATTGTTTGTAATAGGGGTTGACGCGTTGGTTATCATCCTATACATCTCACCATAACAGATTGCCGGAAAAAATGCCTTTGTAATAACTCATTTTCATTCTCGAATTTTCAATTCAATGCAATGCAACATTTATTTTTCCCCTTTGATTCCATCCCTTTAATTCACTGCAATTTAATACCTGCCTTTACGGTTTTATTGTACATTTAATTCCTGCATTTATTGGCGTTTTTAACATTCTACACTTTTTTGTTCATAAATCTCTATTTACGTTTTCGTCAATTTCCATTCACAAGTCATTTACATATTTGTTAATATAACCCAAAAACAATACTTCCTCAGGTCCTATATATAGGACACATTCTAGAAAGTTTTCTTGGTCCTAATTATAAGTCACTTTATATTTCTATGCATCATTTATTGATTTTTCTCTTTTTTGCCCTTATTAAATGATTTGACTATCTATGTGTTTTTTGTTGTTCATTAATGAGTGTGAATTTTCCAAGAAAAGTTGAGGGGGGTAAAATTGTAATGTTACAATATATTCTCATAGAATTCATAAAACCAACCACTTTCCTTGGTATGTGTAATTCGGTTAAGTATGCCCTATAATAAGGACTAGAGGGAGGAAAAAATAGTCAAGTATCACAAGATTACCACATAACCTGTCGTTACCCACACCCCCATACATTCATATTCAGTTTGACCTGCTTCGAACGAAAATCCCCGTAAACACCATGATAATGAATAATTTTCTTTTAAGTAAAACTTTTTTACTCTCAAAATTAGATAAATTTGAATGTGGAAAAAAAAAAGAAAATATTGAAGGTGAAAAAGAAAAGCATAAAATCAAATCCTATTATATATAATGATTTGGAAAACATGAATAATCTATTTAATTTCAAATTTTAATATTTTTGTTGAGAATAATGATTTCACATGCTCGTACCCGTAAATGGCCCGCAATTTTTACGGGAAAATATATATGCTTGTCCATTAAAATAATTAGGCTTGCAGGTTAGAATAATTAGGACAAAAAATTCAAGCCCTTTCTACCCTAAATGCGTTCAAGGCGAACATTTTGGCGACCCGCATTTAATTAGTTTCTAAGTTGATCATAGTTTGATAAATTTGCTTTAAAAAACTGGTTCAGTGTTTAACTGGAGCAACCTGAACCAAACCATAAAAATTGATTTTATTTTATGGTTTCAAATTCAGTCCATTTTCAAATGTACTAGGAAATAGATTTAGTTCTCAAATCCCATTTATTAAACCCTCATTGAAAAATACATTTAAAAATCACTTGGAAGTGTCGAAAAAATCTGAACGGAATGCAGTCGAAAAATTAAAAAAGGATTTGGGATAAGAACATTATGTTTAATTACATTTTTTATCATTTATCTTATTTTCAAAATTCAATTTGGTCCTTCATATTTTTTTGTTATATTTTGATCCTTTACTTTTTTCAAAAATTTCAATTTAGTCCTTCTGTCATACGGTGTTAGTTTTATCGGATTATTCACACTCATTATCAAAAACTGGAAAATGTTGCTAGAATCAGGAAAAATTCCAGGCCATCACTCGATGAAAGCTAACAACAATGGTGTTGCTTAGTGAAACAACTTGGCTCGTGATGGTGGTTGATCGATATGAGCTAAGATGATAATTTGATATAGATATGAACTGTGATGATATTCAAAGCTTTGTCGTAAGAATATTTGTCAATCTTTATCAATGGAACGATGATGAATGAAAATATTCAAGCTAAAACTAATATTGTTATGATGAAAAAACCAAATTAAATTGTTATAAAAAAAATAAAGGATCAAATTAATTAAAAAAAATTAAGAACTATAGTGAATTTTGAAAATAAGATAAAATTATTTAGTCCTTGGCCTCCGTTTTTTAGTCCCTAGCCCCCATTTTTTGGATAGGGTTATCTCGGAATATTTTTTGATACACCTAAGTCGGAAAATGTATTTTTTTAATTCCTCACTTTTTAAAAAATTTCATTTTTAAAGTCAAAAAATACATTTTTCCGATGTCGAAAAATATTCTGAGAGAATCCCATCAGGAAAAAAAATGGGGCTAGGGACTAAAAAAAGGATTGTAGACTAATACTCTGAGATGTTGTTCTTGCATGTTTGTTTAAGCTAAAAGATTATTCTTTTAGTTTTTTTTTTAAAATAATCATAAGTTAGTGTGTTTTTTAGCAATGTAGATTAATATTAGATTATGTTTTTGGAAAAAATAAAAAAAAAGCTATAAGCTCCATCATAACAGCTAGAGATTATTTTTTGAAATAGTATTAACTATTCTACCCTTATAACTTCAACATATTAACTATTCACTTATCACATAATACACTTTCTTATAATTTACTCAATAAAAATAATCTTTTTTGCTCTATCCAAACAAAACTGATTATTCTTGGAAAATAAAAAAAATACAATAAAATTTCATCCTATGAAAATGGAATACCGGGTCCCGGTCCATTTTGTAGACTGAAACCAAGAAACACAGTCCCTTCGGGGACATCATCCGATAAAATTGAAACCAAGAAACACAACCTCCATTGCCAGTTCTGATCATGAACTAAAACCTACTAGTCTCCCAAAATCCATTTCTTCTCCCTCATCGCAAGCATCTCTGGTCCGCAAACCGCAATCTGTTAGAAACGCGAAGTCTCTATCTCTTTGATCGTGCATCTTCCTTTTCCGTTCCCAATTCCCAACTCCCAACGTTGCTGTTCTGTTACCATTTCTCTGCAACAGGTTAAAAAAGATGCTTTTTTGTGGTTCTTGTTGATTGCTATTCAACTTTTCTTCTTGGGTGATTTTAATCTCGCGGTATGAGTTGAATGAAAAGTTGAAATAATTTGTTATGGTTCTGTGATTTATTGTTATCACAATCTTTACAATGTCCCTGGTTTTCTTAGTTCACTTATATATCTATAAGTTTGTGAGTTTGTGTTTCATAACATACATAGTATATGTCCCTGGTTTTCTTAGTTCACTTATATCCCTATTAGTTACTATATTAGTTTGTGTTTCATAACATACATGGTATATATCTGCAGGCCTTTATCATGTGGGCAAGAAGAACCCAACCAGAACCAAGATCACCAAGACTACAACAAAGAAAAAGTGAGGGCATCTTTTGCTTTATTGATGTGCTTCTCCATTTGGTTCCGATTCTTGAAATATGATGTGATATTTTGTCTATTATTTCTAACTTGTTTTTGTTGATGCAGATTATATTGAAGGAAAAAATTTCAATTTTCAGTATGGTTTTAGTGTTAAAGTCAAAGTTCATAATGATCACGATGCAAGAGTTGCTGTCAGATTATCCACGGAAGGTAAAAATCAGAATGTTACTGTGAGCTTCGAAGTTACAAACAATGTTTCAGCCACAGCTTATGCAATGTTCCGGGACAATCTCATTATGAGTAACATAATGAAAGGAAGGTGTGACAGAATCGAAAATCCACGCTCTATCGGTTCAGATGAAGCAAGCGGATCAAAGTTTGATGGTTCTATCGGTTTGGATGAAGAAAGTGGATCAGAGTTTGATGGTTAGCACAATGCTTAGTTTGAAAGGGACGTTAAACTGGGTCAGATGCAAAAGATATATATATGGTTAGAAGGGGATTCTTTCTAGTTATACATTCAAATACTATACAACTTTTTAACACAGATTTATGACAATTTATATTGCATATTATATGTAGTTGAGCTAAGACTTTTATGCTAGAGATAGGTATAGTTGAGCCAAGACTTTTACACATTGTTGGCTTTGATCAAGTGCTCGTTGTTCCTGTTGAACTACTGTTTGTAGTTGGTGTTATAGTGTTTACTTCCCTATTTGTGACACTGTTACAGTTGTCTCATTAACAATTGAATGACTATTTCAGTATTGATATCCCTGTTCTTGATTGTATCCTTTAACTGATAATTTATCTTTGTTTCTTATTATTACTCTTGTTTCATCTAGTTTGTGTCTAAGAATCCAAGTGCCAGTTATTTTAAGAACAATGGGTTTTGGAACTTTGGAACAAGTTCCAGAACAGGCTCGAATGGTTTTAACTTTTAAATTCTGATCTTATAATTCTTACCCTGAAGCCAAACCATTTTCCTTTATCAATGAACAGCTATATTATTTCTTTATTATCTACTTGAATTGTATAGAATCAATAATAACAGTTAAATTCTAAGACGCCAAGTTTATTGTGTATAGTCACATTTATCGAAAAGCTAATCGGTGTGCAGATTTTTTTGGAATTGTGGTCATGGTAGTGATTATAGTTATACTTTTTTAGATTGTTGTTCCCCTAATTTGACTAGTGTGTGAGGATGCTTATGAGATTGTTTTTCCTAGGCTAATGTAATTTGTTTTGGTTGTGTTCGTGCTTTTAGCCACATTGATTATAAAATAAAAAATAAAAAAACTTGTGGCATCATTCTTACATAAATTTTACGCCATGAGTACTTTGATACAGCAATGCAGGAATTGCATGCTAATCACAAGTTTAGAGGCATCAAATAATTATTATTATTTTTAAAAAAAAAAAAACGATCGAATATCAACAAATATTTGGGTAGAAAGAGGGAAAGACAATACACGGAGATGGCGAGAACCTGAGGAAAATCATGCATCTCCAGCAACAAGCTTTTTGGAGTTAACAAGTTTATTTCAACTGCTAGTAAGCAAGTGACATTTTGGATCACCTGCATTTCATTCTAGACAATATCCAACTCAGAAATTACTAATGAATTCAAAAGAGCATTTCTTGGAAGAAAAGTATGTCCAAGTGTTTCCTAACTTATTGTCTTAAATTTCACTACTAATAGTAAAATGGTTAACACCATTATTACCATCTCTTTTCAAAAATTTTCAGTGAAACTTTTATTTTCATTATTTGAAAATAGATTTCCCCAAGGTTCTCATCATTCAAACTATTAGTAGACTGTTACATGAAAAACACATACGGAACTTGATTACCATCTAACCACAATTATGCACATTGAAAAAATATCTGCTAGTTTGAATTCAACAGAATTGTCAACACCACTCTACTGAATAGGGTTTCAACAATATAAATTGCTTTGATGTGCTAATCAAGCTATAATGTTGCACATGTTCGGGTACGTACCGGGTATGGCATTTTCGTAAAAAACTAGAGTACGGTACGTCACTTATAATAAATAAATAAATATATATATGACAAAATATATCAAAATTGCACAAAAATTAAACAAAGTTGATTCATAGCATATAATAAGAAAAAAAAGAATTACTAACAGAACAACAGAGAGTAAGAATGGAGACTTAGAGCAGCAAGAATGAAAACCCTATATACTATGGAACAGCATTGAGCAAGGAACAGAGAGTAAGAAACTAAGAATAAAATACATACCATGGGCACAACAAATACCCGGTGGCTGGCGGCGGTTGTACCGACCGCTGGCGGTGGGGAAGTGGCAGCGTGGTGTGGTGGCGGCTTGGTGTGATGTGGCGGCATCGGTGTGATGCGTGGCGGCGTAGGTGTGGATGTGGTGGTGGCAGCGTCGGTGTGGGAGAAGAAATGAGAAGAAGGGAGAACTGAGAAGAGAGGAAAGGATTGATCAAAGAGAGAGAAATTTGGGAAATTAGGGCAAAATTGGTTAGGCCGCACCCCATTCACGTACCCATTTGACCCATAATGTGCCCAACATGTATTTTTTGTTTTAATTTTAATAATTGGGTGCGTGCCCGAGCGTACCCGCACCCGGTGCGGGTACTTGGCCAGAAATCACGTACCTGTGCAACACAGAGCCATATAAACTTGATAGCTTTTACATCTTTGGTCTCTACTATAAAATTCTAGAAAAAGGGGGAGAAGGGAAAGGGTCTTAGGGCCATCACTTAGTATGTCGAAACGAGACATTGCGTATGTGCACCTATGTGACACAACATATGATTTTGTTACCAAATATAAATTTAGAGATTAATTTAAATACATAAAAATATAAGATTTTGTAACCAAATAAGATATCATAACTTGTTGTAGTACTTTGTTTTGACACTTTAGCTATTGCAGTTTGGAAGACTAGCACCTAAGTAACTCAATATCATTTTCAAATTCCAGAACAGGAGTAGTTTCTAAATGCAATGTTGGGGACTGGATAAATTTTATTAAAAAAAATCTAGATATGCAATTTAAGATTAACAATCAAATGATTTTCTAAATGCTACGTAGTTTAAAAGAGCTATCAATGTTTGACATAAAGTAACTTAAACTTGAGAGGATATTTATGTGTAAAATGCCACTCAAATTCATGCAAGTCCTTTGCAACCAGCTATTGTGTTGGTGTTTGATGAGTCATATTTAAACAACAACAACAATTAAGCCTTTGTCCCACTAAGTGGGGTCGACTACATGGATCAAACGACGTCATAAAGGCCTATCATAAAGCATGTCTTTTGATAAGGCATTGATTGTCATATCCTTCTTAATTGTTTCGCTTGAGTCATATTTAAACATATGAGTAAAATATGCTGGGCAACAATATTTGCATGAGGACAAAACAAACCAATACAAGTTGATTGTAAAAAAAAAGGCAAAATTGTTAGTATGGTCCCTTAAGTTATTTATTTGTTCCAATCTGGTCCCCTAAGTCATTTTCGTTTGAAAGTGGTCCCCTAACTCATGTAACGTTACCATCGTTAGTCCTTTCCATCCATTACCTTCTAACATCGTCTATTTAAGTTGACGTGGCAGCCAGAGTGCCCAACGTGGGCGATCCACGTGTACCCTCCCTTTTACCACGTTAAAAGTTTAAAATGGTGGAGTGAAACACGCCGTTTTGGTGCTTGAAGCCACTCGCTTCATCTTCTCCTTTTTTCCACGAGAAGTCATTCTGAGCTAAGAGAGAAAAACACTAAATTTTTGGAGGGAAAACAGAGGGTTGCTAGAGCATTTGCTAAGAGAGAACGAACTGCAACATTGTCGTTGATTGTGAGCTCGATAGGGAGTTCGTTCATGGATGGAAAGGACTAACGGTGCTAACGTTACATGAGTTAGGGGACCACTTTCAAACGAAAATGACTTAGGGGACCAAATTGGAACAAAAGAATAACTTAGGGGACCAAACGAACAGTTTTACCTAAAAAAAAGGGTTTTCTTGAAAATTATTATAAAGTAACATGACATTTTTTTTTCAAAAAAATAATAACCACTTTGGGGTGTTTATCCTCAGTCCTAAGGGCTGAGATTAAGAAAACCCCAAAAAAAAAAATAAGTGAAACTATAAAGTCACGTTACTTTATTCCAAGCCACTTGTTAACAGCAGAGGCTGCACTGCACTTTGCAGGAGTTTGATCCAGAGGATAATTTTTGCATTCAAGTTCTCTAGTCGTATTTGCAAAACTTCTAAATTAAATTAGCTGCTCAAAATTATTCTAATTTGATTGAGGTCTAATATGTGATGTTTTTGTACCTTTTTTGCCTCTCTTTTACATAGTAAATGGCTTGTTTCTTGAGTAAATTGGAATAAAACAATAGAATTTTGTCATTATAAGGTTTCTGGAACCTTTTGATGTGTTTGGTTTGTTTTCAGATATTTAAGCTCTTAAAACAGTGATTTGTGCAAAGGAATGAAGAAGGAGAGCTTGGTACTTGAATTAGGAAGAAAAAGAGGAAAAAATGAAGAAAAGTTGACCGTGGCGCCCAGGCGCGGGTCCCACGCGCCCAGGCGCGGACTGGGGTCAACTGGCCAATAATGTGGTGCATTTGGTTGATTTTTCCAGCAGATTCACGCCCAGGCGCAGGATTTTCACGCCTCGGCGCGCAAAATGCGAGAAAGTGACACTGTTCGCTGTTTTGATCATAACTTGAGCTACGCTTATCCAAATGAGGCGATCTATATATCATTTTAAATCTAAGGAAAATATCTACAACTTTACCAGAAATAGACTTTCTCAAATTCGTCCATCTTGGGGGTCAAAATCAGTGCCGAAGTTTCTGTCAGACACAAATACGGGATTCTAGAAGGATTTTAATGATAAATTCTATTTGTAGATAAGATTCTTAAAGATTAGCTTATTCTAATAGGATCTTATCATATTATATTCAGATTTAGGATTAGTTTTATTAAAATAAAAATCTTATCACATTAGATTGAAAATTAGGTTAGTCTTTATCTATATAATAATAGGATTACGATTCATTCCGGGAGAAGAGACACTCATACAACTCCATAGAATAATAGTAGATTAGGATTCAAGACTTGGAGAAGGAACAAAGATTGGAGGTTTTTGTGAAGAACACGGAGTTAGCTCAAGGATTCATGGCAATTATTTTTATCATGTTTATTGTGTTTTCTCTTGTAAGTATGAACTAATTCCATCTTTGGGATGTAGGAGTAGATGAATGGAACCTTTTCAATATTTCTAGTAATAAATTAGTCTTATTTTCCGTTATTGAATTTTGTGTTTGATTGTTTTTATTTGTTTCTCATGAAAGAAGTTGTTTCATGACTTTTGAAAATCCTTTATGAATAGACATATGAATTTAGGATTTAGTCATTAATCAAACAACTCAATTGCATAGGCACAGACATGTTTTCTATGAATTGGGTAATTTTATAAAAAGAGGTTTTGACTGAACTTAATGAAAGGGTTAGGTTTTAAGGCTCCCTTGAGACATCATTGGGAGATTAATCTCTAAAATATAGAAACATGCTAAGACATTACGTGTTATCTAATTTTGCAAAATCAATTCGGAATTCAAGGAAAATAAATTAATTTGTTATAGAATATTTAGGAACCTGCATCGAAACTACGTCCCGCCTTTCCCCTTGTCAAAAAGTCATTTATTTTAATTTCTGTTTTTATTTACAAATTCATAAATTCTTTGTCTCGTTCACTAAGTAATATTAATTAGGTGGAATTAATTAAACGGTCACTCCCTTGGGTACGATACTCGGACTTCATTGTCTATATTACTTGTACGATCTGGTACACTTGCCAGAATCCCAACAAGTTTTTGGCGCCGTTGCCGGTGAGTGATTTTGTTTTAATTAATTTTGGTACTAATTTAATTTTACTTAGTGTAACTTGGGTATATATTTTTATTTTTTTTTTATTATTATGTAACATGACTTATTCTCATGATGACATAGAATTTATCAAATTTATTTTGTCGGCACCTATTCCATCCTATTTTGCACAAAATGTTTTTGATGAGATTAAAGTTTTTGATGGTCTTTCAGAGGAGGTGGTACAAAAATCTTCTATTACGGAAGACCAAAGTGCTTCCTTTTCTAAACCCATAGAAAAAGAAGAAATTGTTCATGATGAGATTGAGGAAGTGAAACAAGATAAATTGAATAATGGGATGAGTCTAGGGGTCGAATTAATAAGGTCCACTTTGCATGATGAATTTTCTGCTCTTGCTAAATATATTGGATTGCATGAATATGTGGAACCCTCAAAAAATTTTCCTTCAATTTACCCCTTAAATTTTTATGACTTCCCTGATGCTCATGATGATGATAAGCCATTGTTCTCCTTTTCAGAGCCTGAAAAGGCAACCTTGCTAAGCCATGGAGTTTACACTTTCATAGACTCCATGCATGATGGAAAAGACAAGCACCATGTGATGATGCTTGGAGTGAAAAATGCACCATTTGACCCGGGAGGGTTTAAAACTATTTTTAAACATTTGCTCCAACATCGTCCGTGCATATTTCCATGGGATCCAGGAATAACTTGTTATTGCTGCATAACATGGAAGTTGTGCTATAGGATTTGGGATCCTGGTGGATTCTCTTTAGTTTTGTAGTAGTGTAGGATTTAAATTTTTAATTAGGAGATTGAATAAAGAGTTTAGAGTTTTCTATATGTAACTGCTAATGGGGTGCTTCTAGCACTATTTTTAGTTGTTCATGTGACACAGGTGAATAAGTTGGGGGAGTCTCCTCCATGGTGCATCAAGAGATAATGTTGTGCTACAAAGGGAAGTCTCTAACTCCTTTCTTTTGTTTTTAGATGATTATTCTAGGATTAGGATTATTTTTTTTATTATATATGTAAATACTTGATTTAGGATAATGACTCATTGATTGTATGACAATGTTTTGGATTGAGTTTTAAGTTTTATTGAGAACTGGTTATTTTGATAAATTGTTTTGGAACAAGTTATTAGTGAACTGACTGTTTAGCCTGTGAGATATTTGAGCCTATACACTTGACAGGGGTATGTGTTTTATATTGAATATTTATTTTGTGATTGAGACCCCTATTTCTTTCATGAGTGTGTTCACTTTGATTTTGTGTTCTAGAACTTGACCGATGACCATTTTGAGATTGATAATTGTTTGTATGCATTAAGATGAGTAAGGCACCTAGGATTATTTTTCTGGTCTTCAACAGATTTTTGATAAATATTATCCCTTAGTGGCCCACTTTGAGCCTATTGATATATGATTTCTTTGGTACCCTTTTTATAAATGTTATATATTTTTGGTATCTTTGAAATGTGAATGGTGCAATTAGGAATATGTTGATTCAAAAAGTGTTGAGCTGAAAGTATTAATTGTGATCTCTATTTCTCTTCCAAAAAAAAAAGAAAAAAATATAAGGAAAAAGAGAAGAGAATAGAGAGAATGAGAATGAAAAAGAATGAAGGGGAAGTAAATATTGGAGTTGATATTTGTGATAAAACCAATGTTCCATTCATATGTTAAAGGGATGTTGTTCGATTTCATATTTTTAGCCCTTTGTATAATCCTTTGTTTCTTTTATCACACCTTTCATTTTTAGCCATGGTCTCGTTACAACCAAAATTAAGACCTTTTGATTTTTGCATGTATTCAATAATTTTAGTGGAAATATTGGTCTATGGTCAAGCATATGGTAACACATTGTCATTGGATGAACTTGAGTGAATTGTTATAACCTTTAATA
Source organism: Crotalaria pallida (assembly GCA_037953625.1). NCBI lineage: Eukaryota > Viridiplantae > Streptophyta > Magnoliopsida > Fabales > Fabaceae > Crotalaria > Crotalaria pallida. Next base: position 100,311,245 of record CM075655.1, read on the forward strand.
CACATGAGAGATATACTCAGTGAGGTTGAGAGAGTTCACTAGTTCCTGCTTCTTTTGGAGTTTGTTTCTTTAACCAGTTTTTGATGGTAGTTATTGCTTGTGAAGAAAAGTGTATGAGTCATGAGTCTGGAGTCTTAGATTAGGTGTTTGCATATTAATTTAGAAAATGGTCCTGTGTTTTAGAATTTTTATTTTACTTTTGCCTGGGACATGCAAAATGCTAAGTTTGGGGGTGTGATTGGGGTCTAATATGTGATGTTTTTGTACCTTTTTTGCCTCCTTTTACAAAGTAAATGGCTTGTTTCTTGAGTAAATTGGAATAAAACAATAGAATTTTTTCATTATAAGATTTCTGGAACCTTTTGATGTGTTTGGTTTGTTTTCAGGTATTTAAGCTCTTAAAACAGTGATTTGTGCAAAGGAATGAAGGAGAGCTTGGTACTTGAATTGGGAAGAAAAAGAGGAAAAAATGAAGAAAAGTTGACCGTGGCGCCCAGGCGCGGGTTGGGGTTAACTAGCCAATAATGTGGTGCATTTGGTTGATTTTTCCAGACAGATTCACGCCCAGGCGCAGGATTTTCACGCCTCGGCGCGCAAAATGCGAGAAAGTGACACTGTTCGCTGTTTTGATCATAACTTGAGCTACGCTTATTCAAATGAGGCGATCTATATATCATTTTAAAGCTAAGGAAAAGATCTACAACTTTACCAGAAATAGACTTTCTCAAATTCGTCCATCTTGGGGGTCAAAATCAATGCCGAAGTTTCTGTCAGACACAAATACGGGATTCTAGAAGGATTTTAATGATAAATTCTATTTGTAGATAAGATTCTTAAAGATTAGCTTATTCTAATAGGATCTTATCATATTATATTCAGATTTAGGATTAGTTTTATTAAAATAAAAATCTTATCACATTAGATTGAAAATTAGGTTAGTCTTTATCTATATAATAATAGGATTGCGATTCATTCCGGGAGAAGAGACACTCATACAACTCCATAGAATAATAGTAGATTAGGATTCAAGACTTGGAGAAGGAACAAAGATTGGAGGTTTTTGTGAAGAACACGGAGTTAGCTCAAGGATTCATGACAATTATTTTTATCATGTTTATTGTGTTTTCTCTTGTAAGTATGAACTAATTCCATCTTTGGGATGTAGGAGTAGATGAATGGAACCTTTTCAATATTTCTAGTAATAAATTAATCTTATTTTCCGTTATTGAATTCTGTGTTTGATTGTTCTTATTTGTTTCTCATGAAAGAAGTTGTTTCATGACTTTTGAAAATCCTTTATGAATAGACATATGAATTTAGGATTTAGTCATTAATCAAACAACTCAATTGCATAGGCACAGACATGTTTTCTATGAATTGGGTAATTTTATAAAAAGAGGTTTTGACTGAACTTAATGAAAGGGTTAGGTTTTAAGGCTCCCTTGAGACATCATTGGGAGATTAATCTCTAAAATATAGAAACATGCTAAGACATTACGTGTTATCTAATTTTGCAAAATCAATTCGGAATTCAAGGAAAATAAATTAATTTGTTATAGAATATTTAGGAACCTACATCGAAACTACGTCCCGCCTTTCCCCTTGTCAAAGAGTCATTTATTTTAATTTCTGTTTTTATTTACAAATTCATAAATCCTTTGTCTCGTTCACTAAGTAATATTAATTAGGTGGAATTAATTAAACGGTCACTCCCTTGGGTACGATACTCGGACTTCATTATCTATATTACTTGTACGATCTGGTACACTTGTTAGAATCCCAACATAATTGAATCCTAACAACACCTCGCTCCTCATCAAAGTCCATTTTCTTGTTTCTTAACATCACAACACCCTAACACCTTGGTTTACTAAACATATCATTTTTTCATATTAATTTTTAAGGTTGATTTTATGGTAGAAAAATGATGATTTAAAATGCTGGTACCTCTAAACCACCTAGTGATTACATGTATTTGTTAGCTTTTTTTTTAAAAAAAATTTAATCGTTTACTAACTTTAAAAAAAATGAAACTACTTCTTGCATTTCATCTTTTTTTCTCCAACAAATCCCAATTCCAGGTAACAACCATAGAAAAAATGATTTGCTTTATCGCCAAAACACAGCCAGAGTTACATATTCTCGCACATAACAATCAAAATTTTCTAATGATTATTTTTTATTGGAAAGCAAGTATGGTTTAGGTCTGAGAAGGAGCGGGAGAGGTTGGGAAAAGTTAGGCTTTGTTTGGGAGTTTAGAAGGGAAGGGGATGGAATGGAAATATAAGGATTCCCTTTCCATTCCATCCTTTACCTCCTAAATGGGGGGGGGGGGGGGAAGAATTTGGGGGTTTGAAGGGGAAAGTATTTGGAAAATTAGGGATTTGGGATTCCCTTTCCATTCCACCCTTTACTCCCAAACAATGGAACATTAAATTTTTCTCCTTCCATCCCTTTCCATCCCCTTGGCTCCCTCCCATCCAAACAAAGCCTTAGGATTTTTTTCGTTGTTACAATGGAAAGAAACAAAACAACAACAATGAAAAACAAATGGGTCGTCAAATCGGAAGGTCTTTCCGAACCATTTGATCGAAAACGTTTTCCGAATGTAAAAAAAAAGGACAAATGTGGATGTAATACGCCAATATGATCTGAATAAATTATACATTCGAAAAGTCTTTCCGATAAAAAAACTTTTCGAATATGCTATGAAAATAATAAAAAAAAAGGTATTTTTAAAATTTCACATAAATAAATGGGTAGAGTTAAAAAAGTTGGGCAGATTCAGTCCATTTCCAAGGCCATGGAAAATATATCTCTTGTCTCAGTTCTCAAAAAAGAGGCTATGGTTGGTTGGACTTGTCCTCGTAATGGCGTGTTTAAGCTTAATACTGATGGCTCAGTTCGTGGTCCGCATAATGCTGCTGCTTGTGGCGGGTTAATTCGTGATAATGCAGGGAACTTTGTCAAGGGATTTACATGCAATGTTGGTGTCTCCACAGCTATTCGCGCTGAACTATGAGGTCTTTTTTGGGGCCTTACTCTTGCTAAAAGCATGGGCATTCAGGTGCTAGTTGCTGAGCTTGATTCTACTTCGGCTTTGTCTTTGGTCATGAATGGGTGTGCTCCAATGCATCACTGTTTTGATCTTGTTCGACGAATTTGCTTGCTTATGGTGGAGGATTGGCGGGTTTCTTTACACCATGTTTTCAGGGAAGCGAACCGTTGTGCTGACGCTTTAGCTAATGCTGGTCATGGGGGGGACTTTAGTTGTTCAATTCTGGATGTAGCTCCTAATTATTTAACAGGTTTGCTTTGGGAGGATGCCTTTGGCATTGCTTTCCCTCGTATGATTGTTTAATTTGGTCTTTGGGCTTTAGCCCCGTTCAATATAAAAAAAAAAAAAAAAAAAAAAAAAAAAGTAAAGTTGGGCAGATAGAATTTTTCAAACTAAGAAGAGGAGGGAAGTTGAAGAAGGGTAGTTTTGAAATTATAGAATTTAGTTTGAATTGTAGAACTCATATTCCTTTATAGTTTATACCTTTTTCACCTTCATCACTGGCCCTGCTGTAAGCTGGTGTAAACTCGGATGACGGAATCGATAGCCATCAATATGCAACAGTGCTGCGGATTTTCTACCTAAGCGAATTCTCCAGCATGATTATGATTATGATTATTATATCAAGCTTAACAATTCTCCTCCCGAGGGGCTGGTGGGTCTTTTTAATCATCCTGTTATTGGAACCCGCCAAGGGTGTTATCTGCTCCTCCTGTTATTTTCTCCCGCGACTTTTCTTCTCTCGGTTCTACCGCCCTCGCTAACCGCCACAGCTCAACCGTCGACGCCACGCGGCCCTTTCCCTTCCACGCTTGCTTTGGATTTTGATGACGGTGTTTGATGGACGATACCAACGGTGACAGCCACCTCGCCGGCTCTGACTTCGACTCCCTCTTCACCGAGGGTGGTCCTTCCGCTCAGAGATGTTAGTTTCCCTCGTTACCTTACTTGCAATCCCTATTTGCACGTTAGGGTTAGGGTTAGGGTTAGGGTTTCTATGCTTTTACAATTCAATTTCAATTTCTTTTTCATTTTGTTTTCCCCTTTTTAACTGTTATCTCCATAATCGAACGCTGGTTGGATTTAACGCATTAGAGATTATCGATTACATAATTTAATAGCGTCTTTTATTACTTGAACTTTGATACAAGAAGATAATCTTCTGAAGGAATTACCTAACATTTTGTATTCTGCCTGACAAAAAGAAATCTAAACTTCTCAGATTAAGTTTGATGATGATGATGATGATGATTACATAAATTTTAGTTTATGTTGGTGTAGTTGACGCCGAGTGTAATTAAACCAAACATTATGCCAGGGCAGTGTAATTTCCCCTTTTTTTTTTGAAAAACTGTGAGTGATTGTTAAATAAATTTACATTTGAAACATTCCCAAGCTAGTTTTATTTATCTCTACCTTCTGATTTTTTTTTTTTTTTTTTTTTTTTTTTGTATTGTTGGTTCTTTGCTCCTGCTGGTTTAATCTTGTTTCTGTGTGTACTGTGGCTGAGTTAGGGAGTTTCATTATACTGATTTTATTGCAAAGACCATGACTGAAATGTTATAGGTGATTATACCATGTTCATAAATCTATTCTTTGTTATAATTGCATTCATTTAATCTTTTGCCTGGAGGTGTCATCTGTTCAAACATCAAAAACCATCAACTGAAGCATCAAATCAAATTTGACAAAAAGTGACAAACTTGAGACCTTGTGATTAAATGTAATATGTTTTTGTAGGGATTTTTGACTTGTGACATGTGACTGTCTCTCTGGTTTGATATTGCTGATAAGGGAACTGTAATTATGCTTGTGAATCCTGACCTTTCTTGCATTTCTTTTCTATTTCCATCATTGCAGCCACAAAACATCAAGCACCATATGATCTCCTCTTGGCATCTCAAACCAGCTCTGACACAACATCACAAACTGGTGAGTTCGTTCAAATCTGTGCTTTCCTTGCGTTTCTGCCAGTGGATTGTTTCAATAAATGATTTATTTGGTCACTCTGTAGTGGATTACTTTCGTGGATCTTTCTTGCATATGAAAGAAGCAAACCAATGCTTGATTCCTGTACTCACAAGTTTTTATTTTTTACTGTTTCAGGAAGAACGCGTGTGGATGGAAAGGAGTTCTTTTGCCAAGTCAGGTGAGGGTGTTTTTACTTGATCCGAGAAAACTATGGAACCAAGTTTTCTAAAAGCTTGAGGTTCTACTGAACAATGCCAATATCAGTAGATTTATGTTTGAGCATGTATATACTATGCAGCAAGTGGTGCTGTTCCCATAATTTTGAAGGACCTCTTTTGGATCTTTGGTTTTAGCTATCCACTCACCAGTCTTGATAAGTAATCTGAGCTATAAAATAATTTCAGATTGCCATTATATTTTTTAAGTTAATTCAAATTATTTGTAGTAGCGTCACGCTGAAGAGTTCCGATGACAAACTCTTCGAGGTGGACACAGTGGTGGTGTTGCAATCGAAGATTATCAAGCAGATTATTGAGGATGATTGTGCCGTCGGCGCCATCCCTCTCTTCAATGTTGATAGTGTGACCCTCGAAAAGGTCATTGACTACTGCAAGAAACATGCTGAGGTCACGGGCTCCACAGATGATGATGATCTCAAGGCATGGGACATCGATTTTGTCACCGTTGACAAAGACAGGCTCTTAGATCTCGCTAAGGTCAGTTCTTAATTTTCAATGTATTTTTTTTTTTCCTTCTTTCAAGATTTGAAACAGATGATATGGATTTAGTGTAGTGATAGATTTTAGGTTAGGGTTTTTTTAATTAATTTGGGAATTTTATGGTCGGTTGATTTGTTTTGTTTACAAATTGCAATTGGTTATTTGCATTTAGGGCTTGTTGATTTGATATTGTGAATTTCATGGTCAGCATAAGCGTTTAGCTTAGTTTGGAAGTAATTGCAAATACTTATTGGGATAAGCGATTATGTACTGATTCTTTTGAACTTGATTTTTAGTTGCAGTTATTCCGCATTTTTGTGATGCAATGTTTTGGGATTGTTGGAGACACAGTTACCGGGTTCTGTCATTTACCCCATGCACCGCTTACTGAATTTGCCTTAAAGAGAGTCGAGTCTTGTGTGTGAACAAAGTAAAAAGTGGCGAACTCGAAACATTTATGTGATACAACATTTTGGTGGTTAGTGGAGATGCGTCAAATACCGATGCTGTGATTATGGGTTGGAGTTTTGGACTTTTATTGAGCTTGATGATTCTTATATCGATAGTCATCACTATTTTGCTATCTCCATGGCTCATACAAGTAAGATATTTCTTATTTTTATATTTAGGGGTGTTTTTGTTGCTTAACACAAGCAATTTGCTGCTTATTTTTTTTCTCTATTATGTTTTCATGAGTTTTGCTTCTCACATACTTTACCTTGTTACTTCTTCATCTTTATTATTGGATTTTTTCAGGTATAGTCCTATAATATTTTTCATGTGCCTAAATTCTTTCTTCTATTTGTGAAATGTAATGCCACATGAACTGTGTTTATGAGTAGCTTTTAAGGTTGCAGATTGCATTTTGTTATGAAGTTTTTCTGTGTAGGCTGCTGACTACTTGGACATCAAAAGCCTGCTCAGCCTTACATGCCAGGTTTTGGCAGACATGATCAAGTCGAAGACTCCTAAGGAAATTCGCAAGATCTTTGGACATGAATAATAAGGAAGAAGTTCATAGTGATATTGATTTTAGGTTATGTGTATTCAAAATTCTATCATTGCTAACCTTTGGTTCTTAATTTCTCATTCACATTTTACTGATTTTTTACGTTGACCATGTTCTCTGATTAGACTTATCAGATCTTTGGACATGAATAATAAGGAGGAAGTTCATAGTGATATTGATTTTTGGTTATGCGTTTTCGAATTTCTATCACTGTCAACCTTTGGTTCTTAATTTCTCATTCACATTTTACTGATTTCTTATGTTGATCATGTTCTCTGATTAGACTTATCCGGTTATCCCCTTTTACGAACTAAGGGCATTTTTTTTTTTAAACTTAAGGTCATTTTAATTTGTAAGTAATTGTAGAATATGGTTAGGGAATGTGTTGATTCCAGTAAGAGGCTTATTCATAATTCTTTTATTTCCAGCCTTCGGTTTATACTTATGTTTTTTTGCGGGTAGTGCTTGGTTTGTGGCCTAAAATGTGTTCCAAAATGTGGCGTGATGCTGCAAAGCAATATTCACCTAGTTGTAGTTGTAAGCTGCATGTGTTCGGGGGTCTGTATTAATTATTTTTTTCATTAAAAGGGTTGTGTCAATGAAATCTCTAAGGCTATTTTTTAAAGAATATGAACAAAATAACTTAGTATTATAAACTTAAGTTTAACATTTGTCGGTATATTAAAAAAAATCATTTTCTTTTGTAAAACTATCTTATTTACTTCTTTAAAGATGAAGAGAATTTGTTAATATTCTCATGTGTTAAAATATCACACTCACAGTTCAACTTTTTTTATTGTGTCCCAAAGTCTATCTACATCATACTTCAGAGATTATAGAGATTATGTATAATTGTTAATTGATGTCAAACTTACTCCAAAATTTGCAGCAAAAGAGCAGTTTCAAAAAAAGATGATCAATCGATTTCACCCTTGTTGAACATCGTTAGCGTTTTAGGTGGTGTCAAGTAATACAGCACCATGGTAATGTGAAGCTCTTAAACCATTAATTTTGTATGAAAGAGCTATCAAACGGTTATTTTATTATTACCGATAAACTTTTCATCCGGTTTTGTATTATGCACCGTACATGCTGAAAAGTTGCGAGCATTGTATCTGCTTTTTTTTTTTTTTTTTTTTTTTTTTTTTTTTTCAAAACCACTGCCATATGTGATTGATAAATAATTTCTTTGTGCAAGTTTATTTTCTCATTACACAAAAATATACCTTTAAATAAATGTAATAATTGTTTTAATTTTCAATTAATTAGTTATATTTTTTTCCTAATATGTCATTTTTTGTTCGTAATCATTAATTTTTCTATACTATTTACATAAATCAATATCCTATTGAATAATGGTATATATGGAACATGACAATTATTGCACTCTTAAATTACTAAAAGAGGCACATAAATAAGAACAATTTTTTTTAAATGAGACTGATAAGAACCAAGAAAATATTAGAGATAGAAAAAACTAACACAGATGAAAATTTATATTTGAACACATTTTTTAAATATTATATTTATGTAAAACGCATACAATTGCTTAAACTTTAAAGCTTTTTAGTTACGTGCTTTAAAAACAAAAATCATTTTATGGAATTATTAAATAAAAAATTGATTAGTAAATTTTAAAGTTGATATATTTTCTTTTTTACTAAGTATTGAATTATGAGTCATGTTAATGGATACCTTTGTACATGCAAAACGATGATCCTAGGCAATGACAGTTGTGAAAGAGATATGTTTTATCAGAATTATTATTGATCGTAAAGGTCTGAACTAGTTGATGAGGTAACCCGTAACCGAACACTTTGTTTGGTTACCGGAAAGAAAATAGGAAGAGAGAAATAGGGAAGAAGGATTATGGTGAGAAATCCATTGTCATTGTCACAAATTGACGATTTTGATGGGCAAGCCCGCCTCCAGGTCATAGCCTGCAAACTGCCCGGAGAAGAACAACCACTCCCAAAGGAACGACAGACTCATACCACCTAGGTGGGATTCGAACCGTGTCCTTGCGGATCGAGGACAAAGTCCCGAACCAGGTGTGCCACACCTCGTTGGTATAATTTTGTGGTTGTTTGGTACAAAAGAAAATGGAAAGAAATATAAGAGAGAAAAAAGTAGAGTTTTCTCTCCTTTTGTTTGGTTGGAGAGAAATGTGCAAAGAGAAAAAAACAATAAATTAAGTAAAAGACAAATATACCCTTGTTTTACATAACAAATAAATATATATTTTTTCTCAATACCAAATATAACCAAATATTTGTTGCTTACTCAATTCTTTGTACATAATAAAAATTCAAATTAAAAATATATATAAAAAAATTGTATCAAAATTCAAAAAAAAAAAAAAAAACACACACAGAGTAGCTTGCTGTGCCATACGCCATACCCATTATAATAAGAAACAAGGCAGAACGATAAAATAACACCAAAGCAGCACAACATCCAAAGTCTCCCCAAAATCTTGCCTACGCTGGGGAGAAAAAAGTTTTGGGTGGGTTTCACCCATTTTTTTCACTTCCCTCGTTTTCTCTGCTCCACCAAAGAGAAAAATGTGTTTTTTTTCCATTTTCTTCTTCCTCAAAATTTTTCCTCTCAAATTCTCTCGAACCAAACAAAGTACAAATGTTTAAATGTTTCAACCCGCTCCTTATTATCTCCCTAGTAGTTGTCCCTATCTAGGGCTTTGTTTGGTTAACGGAGAGAAAATAGGAAGAGAGAAAATGAGAAGAAAGAAATAGGGAAGAGAGATTATGAAGAGAAAATGAGTAGATTTTATGATTGTTTGGTATGAGAGAAAATGTGAAGAAATTGAAAAGAGAGAAAAATTGAGTTTTCTTTCCTTTTGTTTGGTTGGAGAAAAAAGTGGAAAGAGATAAAATAATAAATTTGTCAAAAGACAATTACATCATTGTTTTTAAAAATATAAATAAATTCTTTTTTATAAAAATAAAAATACATAATAAAAATTTTGATAAAAAAATATTTATAAAAAAATTGTATCAATTTTTTTTAAAAAAAAAAAAACACACACTGTGTTAAGCTTGTTGTACCATTATAAAAAAAAAGAAACATACAGTGAATAAGAAAAGAAAAACGATGCAGAACCATGAATAAAAAATGAAACAAAGCAGCGCAACACAAGGTTGCATATCACCAAAGCAGCTCAGTTCCATTTCTCCCCAAACTCTCGCTTGTGAAGGGGAGAAAATTTTTTTTGGGTGGACCCCATACATTTTTTTCTCTCCTCTCATTTTTTCTGTAATACCAAACAGGAAAAAATTATGTTTTCTTTCCATTTTCTCTTCCTCCAAAATTCTTCTTCCCAAATTCTCTCAAATCAAACAAAGTATTAAAAGCTTTATCCCATTTTTCTGAAGGCCAGTGAATAACTTTTGGTAATTGTCATAGATTTATCCCAATAAAGTGTATCTCATACCTTCCAGGTATTAACCACGAGAACAATCCTAAGTTCACTCTTTAAGAATTCAAAAAATAGGAAATTTGCACCAAAATTGAGAGATGTTAACAAGTTCCATAAGATTATTAAAGTAACTTATTATTGATTTCAAACAACTTGATGACATTTTTTTTAGAATCCATTGATATCATGTGTAAGTTTTGGTCACTTATACCTTTAAATAATTTTTTATTTATTATGCAATTTATCAATTCAATCGTTGAGTTTTAAGTTATAATCAAGTAGACAAAATTTACAAAATTTCATAAAATATAAAAATTATTTGACACTTCATTCCACCACTCTATTTTAACGGATAATATGTTATTTGAAATATAAGTTAATATACATTATTAGATTGCATACCTATGAATCTCCGAATGGTCTAAAATTTGGTATGCATAATCATTATGATAATGACATATAATTCAACAGTTGGATTGTAAACGTATACAATATAGAATCAACTAAACGAAAACCATTTTCTCTCAATTACTTTATTCATTTTCTATGCAGTATCATATTAAAGCCTCTAAGCTTCACAACATTATTTTTCTGGTCCATCTCTAAATTTTTTTTCAATGGCCTCTCCTGCTTCCTCTGCCAAATTTATTGTGGAGCTCACCACTGCTTATACTCTTTCAATCAAACTCAACTCTGGCAATCATCATATCTGGTATAACCAAATTCTCTACTTTTTCAAAGCTAATGAACTCTATGGCTATGTCACTGGTGACACGCCTTGCCCATCACCCACAATTAAATCTGGTGATTCCACTATTGACAATTACTCTCATAAAAAACGTCAGGATCATTATATCTATCTTGCTCTACTAGCCTCCTGTGGTCCTGATGCTCAAATTGTTGTGAACTCTACTGACTTCTTTACAGCAGCCTGGACGCGCCTGAACAAACAGTACGCAAATCGCTCTCGTACTCGTGTCATGTCTCTTAAAGAGCGTCTCCTTACAGTATCAAAAGGCACTTCCACCACTAGTGATTACCTTCGTTCTATTTGCATCATTGGCGATGAATTAGCCCTCATTGGTCATCCCATTGATGACATTGACCTCGTTATTGTTGCTCTTAATGGTCTTGGACCCTCTTTTTGTGAGTTCTTTGCCTCAATTCACACTCGTGACTCCCCACTACTATTTGATGAACTATTTGATATACTAGTTGATTTTGAAATCTTTCTCCAACGTGATGAGCAACAACAACAATCTCTTCCGATCATAGCCAATTATACTCAAACGCACTCGCGGATATCCTCGTGGCCGTCGACCACAACCATCTTCCCCTCACTCTCGGGACACTCCCGATTCTCGTCTAGAGAACTCTGGCCCACATTGTCCTGTACAAGTGTGAAAATGTTGCCATCGCAGACGTCACACTAATAATGTATGCTACCGTAAGCATGAGTTTCCACCTAATCATTTCAAACATCAAGCTAATTTTGCCCACTCAGATCATGGGGAAAACCCAGACTCCTCTTGGCTGTTTGACTATGGTGCTTCTCACCATGTGACTTATGACCTTGGTCATCTATTCCTGTCCTCTGATTATATTGGTACGGATAAACTCGTGGTTAATAATGAAAAGACTCTTTCTATTAAACATCATGGATCAACTACTATACCAACATCCTCAATGCCTCTTAAATTATGGCAAGTTTTACATGTCCCTATTGTTACTCCAAACCTTATTTATGTATCTCAACTTTGTAAGACTAATTATATTTCTGTTGAATTTTTTTCCATGGCATTATTTTGAGGTAAAGAGCCTAAGTGCGGGGGCGATTCTTCTGCACGGAAAGACTGAATGTTCTAGCTAAACTTGGCGCTCCTAAGAGCATCCACAGCAGAGTCTGGTGGAGAGTCTTAAGTTCAGATTTTCTTCCAGACTCTCTCCAGACTCTGCTAATCTTCAAAATCTGGTGGAGAGTCTTAAGTTGACTCTGTTATTAACAGACTCAACTTAAGAAACAGACTCAACTTAAGACTGTGTGGGACCCGTTTTTTTGTTATTTTCTTCCTTTTTTACTTTATAATATCCTAATAAACAAATAATAATAAATTAATAAATAATAACAATAAATTATTATTAATAATAATAATAATTACAAATAATAATAATAATAATATTTTTAAATATATATTTTCTCTTTTATTCTTAAATAGATTGTCTTCTTATGAAAAAATAAATAGTCTATTTTTCTTTTATGAATTTGAGAAAATTAAATACACTCAAATATTTTTCTTAAATACTTGTTAAATTAGTTATTTTTGCTTAAAAATAAGACCGAAAGAAGTACATATTTTTTTATATTTAAAGAAATAAATAATAAATAATTTGAAATTAAAAATAGCTGTTGTTTCTGGTATACAACGGTCCACTGTGTGGCTATATAGCACAAGTTTATAATAAATAAATAAATAATGGAGCGTTTGTGTCAACATTTTGGAGGACAACAGAGAAACGTTAATTAAATTATAATAATTTGAGTTATATTGCATTTTTTTATGTAATTTATAATTTTTATTAGGTACCATTTATTATTGTAATGTAAACTTTGATTTAATTTTGATATTTAAATATTATTTGAGATTATTTTTTATAAATTCTACGTAATTAATATTATTGATATTGTATTAAAAAACATTATTGAAATAAAATTGTGTATAAAAGTACATGATGTTGTAATGCTGATGCATGTTTGGTGATTCTGGTGTTAAGACTCTGCTATGGTGGAAGATATGAAAAGTATGAAATTGAGTCTGATAGTTAAATGATGATGTAATGCTGATGTGTCAAAGTCTGATGAGTCTTAACTTAATACTGTGCTTGTTAGGAAATAGGATGCGACAAAACGCAGCGGGAAAAAAAATATATTTCCTATTTTCCATCCAGGTTCCATGTGAAAGCATGATTTGAGATAGGGAATAAAATTACCTTTTGCAGGGAAGAGGAGACCAACGAATCTTATCACGAACGCTTCGTCAATCACGAACACATCAATGTGTTGTGCCTCTATTGGCATCCACACAAACAAATTCCCAATTAGAGTCACGTCTCTCTTCTCAGTGCTAGCAGAGAAGAAAGAATCTGTGTATCACTCACTCTCTGATATGACGGCTAGGGTTACCGTTCTGTGTCTCACACATCTACATCCCCTAAAGCTAATAATATTATATTTATAATATTATCAGACCAACTGGTTGGGCTTTTTAGGAGATAAATTCGAATTCTATCTTATATGTAGAAGATAAAATCAAATTTATATCTTATACATAAAGATAAAACGAATCATATCTTAATCATATCAGAAAGATTTAATTTTATAAAAATACAACTATTGTATTTTTATCAAATGTAATATCTCCAATTTTATCTGCTCTTAGTGTGTGACCCTATAGGTTCCTGTAACGTTGGCAGTAATGTTAAAATCACATTTTAATTTTACAAGCAATGAGCAGTATCTAGCAACACATCATTGCTACCCAAGTGACAGGAATGTCTGTGATTTGACTAAACCTTTTACTGTGACCAATGAACATGTGTAAGTTTAATCCCTTTGTCCAAATATCATAGTTACACTCATGGCATGGAACGTGTCACCCATGAATAGTGTAAGCTATGGTTTCTTGATCCCTGAGTAGACGCGTCTAAACAAGTCTCGTCAATATCTCATATTGACTGTCTTGAGTATGGCCATACATTTCACCGTCTCACTCAATCAAGGGGCCCAGAGATATAATTCCTATTGATAAGGAAGGACAAATCTCATCTACGTCACTAACATCCCTCTACATGATTTGTCATATACCCGACTACAACCGTTATGATCACCTGGTTAAAGATGACGTTTGATTGCGTGAAAGCATATAATTCCTCATGTTGGGAACCATAGCGACTTCAGGTCGAAGGACCATGTACACCATTGTCACTATGAGAATCGCTTATGACACTCACTTAATAACCCATGTAGCATTCTCATGGCGGGTCAATCCAGTACACAATTGTCTCAATGTGTACTTACGTGAAGACTTGATATCCCATATCCATGACCGGTGAGATACAGTCATCAGTCTGCCACATACTAGTCTCGATGTATTATAGTTGTCCTTATTAACTATAATACTCGACTAGGAAATCTTTAAGGATAATTATCAATCAATAAGATCTCACTATCAAGTCATGTACTTGATATTCTTATGACATTGAACTTATAATCCTAAGGACTTTATTACATCTATTTTAATTAAACAATTAAAGCATAAATATAATAAATGAAATGCCTCATTATTATTAATACTAATAATCCATAAACATGAAACAAGTACAAGTAAAAGAGAAAATACGATTGCCACTAGGGCACTCTCCAACAATCTCCCACTTGCACTAGAGCCAATCGTTCATGTATCTAATACCATAAGCCCTAACATGTCCCTCATGCTTTTTTATGGCAAGAGGTGTAGTCAGTGGATCAGCAATATTATCATCTGTTGAAACTCTGCATATCTTCACATCTCCTCTGTCAATTATCTCTCGAATGATGTGAAAACGCCGAAGTATATGTTTGGATTTCTAGTGAGATCTCGGTTCCTTAGCTTGCGCAATGGCTCCATTGTTGTCACAATAGAGGTCCACTAGAAACTCAATACTAGGAACAACATCAAGTTCAGTTATGAACTTCTTAATCCAAACCGCTTCCTTTGCTGCTTCTGATGCAGCTATATACTCAGCTTCTGTTGTAGAATCAGCTACAGTCTCTTGCTTTGAACTCTTCCAGCATATAGCCCCACCATTCAAACAAAATACAAATCCAGATTGTGATCTGAAATTGTCCTTATCAGTCTGGAAGCTAGCGTCGGTGTAACCCTTTACAACCAGCTCATCTTCACCTCCATAAACCAAGAAAGCACCCTTAGTTCTTCTTAAGTACTTTAGGATATTCTTGACTGCTGTCCAGTGACCTTCACCTGGATCTGACTGGTATCTGCTCGTCATGCTCAAAGCATACGAAACATCAAGTCGAGTACATATCATGGCATACATGATAGATCCAATTGCAGATGCATATGGAATTCTATCCATGTGTTCCCTTTCTTCCTTAGTGGAAGGACACTGTTCCTTTGACAAGGTTATACCATGTGACATTGGCAAAGATTCCCTTTTGGAATCCTGCATGTTGAACCGTTTCAACACTTTGTCTATGTACGAACTTTGACTTAGGCCAAGCAATCTCCTTGATCTATCTCTATAAATCTCGATGTCTAATATATAGGTTGCTTCACCCAAATCCTTCATAGAAAAGCAATTCCCTAACTAAGTCTTAACAGACTGTAAGGTAGGAATGTCATTCCCGATGAGTAGTATGTCATCCACATAAAACACAAGAAAGACAATTGCGCTCCCACTAACCTTCTTATATACACAAGACTCTTCTTCGTTCTTGATGAAACCAAATTGTTTGATTGCATCATCGAATTGAATATTCCAACTCCTAGAAGCTTGTTTCAATCCATAAATGGATCGTTGCAGCTTACAAACCTTTCCAGCATCCTTTGGATAAACAAAACCTTCAGGCTGTGTCATATACACATCCTCTAAAAGATTTCCATTAAGGAAAGCAGTTTTGACATCCATCTGCCAGATTTCATAATCATGAAATGCTGCAATAGCAAGCAAGATCCTAATGGATTTAAGCATGGCAACTGGTGAAAAAGTTTCATCATAGTCAATACCATGAACTTGTTTGAAACCTTTAGCAACCAATCGTCCTTTAAAGGTATGTACATTACCATCCATGTCAGTCTTCTTCTTGAAAACCCATTTGCACCCAATTGGTTTTACCCCATCAGGTAGATCAACCAAGATCCAAACTTGGTTGGTGTGCATGGACTCCATCTCAGATCTCATGGCTTGAAGCCATTTCTTAGAGTCAGGGCTGTTTATAGCCTCTTGGTAAGTAGTAGGTTCATCTTGATCAAAAATCATAATGTCATCCTCTTGAGTCAAGAGAAATCCATATCTCTCTGGCTGAAGAGGAATCCTACTTGACCTACGCAAAACTTGTGTAACTTGAGCAGGTTGTACATCCACAACATCTTGTGGAACTTGCTCAGCATCCATCGCTTGGTCTTGGCTACTTTGGGATTCTTGAATCTCATCAAGATCTATTTTCCTCCCACTATTTCCTTTAGAGAGAAATTCTCTTTCAAGAAACACGCCTGTGCGAGCGACAAACACTTTGCCTTCTGTGGGATTGTAGAAATAGTATCCCTTACTTTCTTTGGGATATCCTACAAAGTAGCATTTGTCAGATTTGGGACTAAGTTTATCAGAAAGTAGACGTTTCACATAAACATCACAACCCCAAATCCTGAGAAAAGACATACTAGGACGCCTCCCAGTCCATATCTCATATGGTGTCTTTTCAACCGCTTTCGATGGGGATCAGTTAAGTGTAAAAGCAGCTGTAAGTAGAGCATGTCCCCAAAAAGAGATTGGAAGGTCCGATTGACTCATCATACACCTAACCATGTCCAAGAAGGTTCGGTTTCTCCTTTCTGAAACACCATTCCACTGGGGCGTTCCAGGAGGAGTGAGTTGAGATACTATACCACACTCTTTTAATAGTCATCGAACTCTTGGCTAAGGTATTCACCACCTCGATCAGATCGAAGGGCTTTAATACTTTTGCCAAGTTGGTTTTGTACTTCATTCTTGAATTCCTTGAACTTTTCAAAGGTTTCATGTTTGTATTTCATCAGATATACATACCCATATCTACTAAAATCATCAGTAAATGTGACGAAGTATGGGTAACCTCCTCTAGCATTTGAACTCATAGGCCCACATACATCTGTATGTATGAGTCCCAAAAGTTCATTAGCCCGTTCACTACTGCCAGTAAATGGGCCCTTTGTCATCTTGCCCAACAAACAAGACTCACATGTCTCATAAGATTCAAAATCAAATGAGTCTAAGAATCCATCTTTATGAAGCTTAGAAATGCGTTTCTCATTTATATGGCCCAAACGACAATGCCAAAGAAAAGTTTGGTTTGTATCATTTGATTTAAACCTTTTAGTAGGGGTGTAACGGTCCGGTCCGGTCCGGTCTTTGAGGAACTTTAGGGACCAGACCGATTAAATTTATGTGGTTCGGTTCGATCCGGTCTGGAAGTTTTTCACATGCAAAGACCGGACCGGACCGTTTCGGTCCAGACCGTGTCGGTCCGGTCCGGTCTGGTCTATTTAGACCATAATAATAAAAATTTAATAAAAAACCTGTATTTTTTATTTTATTTCCAGTGCCAAGTTCTTACAACAATTTAAAAGACTTGAATCCAGATTTAAGCAATTGAATACAACGAATTTGAAGAAAAATAACCTTGGAAAAAACTAGTACGCACTGATTATTGTTTGGCACTGATTATTGAAGAAAAAACTAACGCACTGCTGCTTCTGCCTTCTACTGTTACTGTTACCTATAAGCTTGGTACCAAAAATTAGTACCTGATCAGATCTGGTGGCATGGCTTCTCGAGCGGAGAACGACGAGTGAGGACGGCGCTTCTCAAGCGGCGAGGGAGAACCGGTGTCGACGGGAGAGGGAGAACCGGTGGCGAGCGGCGCTTGTCGCGCGGTGGCGAGTGGTGGCGAACGGAGGGAGAGAGAGGTCGAAGCGAGTGAACGGAGGGAAAAGGGAGGTCGCGGCGGAGGGAGGTCACGGCGGAGGGACGGCGGCGGCGGCAGTTGGGTGAGGGAGAGAGGTTTTGAACTTGTACAGTTGTACTAGCTGTAGTAGGGTTTCAACTCATGTGTGGGCTGGGCTTTTCAACTCATGTGTGGGGTTGTGGGCTGTATGATATCTGTAGGTCTTTTTTTAACATCTGTAGTTTTTTTTTTTAAAAAAATTATTAATACTATCGGTCCGGTCCGGTCCCAGCGGTCTAAAAATATCTGGGACCGTGGACCGGACTGTTCAAGAATGGTCTGAATTTTTTGAGACCGGATCAGACCGTGAGACCGGACCAGACTGCATTTTTCGGTCCGGTCTGGTCCGATCCGAGCGGTCTCGCGGTCTCAGACCGGACCACTTACACCCCTACCTTTTAGCATTAATGTTATAGACTGGATGATCAAGATCTAACAAATAAAGACCATTTATTAATTGTGCATTGCCATAAAACATCTCATTCAAATAAATGGAACAACACTTGTTCCTTATTGAAAACGAAAAAACCTACTTTGTCTAAACATGAAACTGAAATAATATTCCTACGAATAGCAGGTACACAATAAACATCCTCTAGTTCTAAAACTAATCCACTAGGTAAGGTTAAACTACAAGTTCCAACAACAATGGCGGCAACTCTTGCTCCATTTCCAACTCGCAGTTCGACTTCACCTTTAGCTAATCTTCTACTCCTTTTTAGATCCTGCACATTAACACAAATGTGAGGTCCACATCCAGTATCTAATACCCATGATGTTGAAGCAGAAAAATTAACTTCTATAACAAAAATACCTGAAGAAGAGTCTCCACTTTTCTTCATTTCAATCTCTTTAAGGTACTGTGGGCAATTCCTCTTCCAATGTCCCTTCTTTTTGCAATGGAAGCACTCTCCCTCTTTAGACACCCCACCCTTAGGCTTAAGAGCCTTAGCTACATTAGCTTTGCCCTTACCCTTAGGTTTTTTGGCTTTCCCTTTGGCCTTACCTTTGCCCTTCTCATCTTGAACCAACAAGACAGTTTTTCCCTTGTTGATATCATGCTCAAAAGTTTTCAACTTCCCTAACAATTCAGTTAGAGTGCTGTCAATGTTGTTCATGTTGTAATTCATGACAAACTGACTAAAGCTCTGTGGTAAGGAATGCAGAACTAAGTCAACGGCCAACTCTTGACCTAGTGGGAAACCCATCCTCTCAATGTTCTCAATATAACCAATCATCTTGATTACATGATGACTAACCGGGCTTCCCTCTGTCATCTTACAAGTGAAAAGGGACCTTGTGACCTCAAAACGCTCATGCCTTGCTTGCCCTTGATAGAGCTCCTTAAGGTGTACGATCATATCGTACGCACTCATGTTCTCATGAACCTTCTGAAGGTCAGGGGTCATAGTGACAAGCATGAGAGTTACAACTTCTAAGGCATCATCTTGATGTCTACGGAAAGCATTCCGCTCAGCAGTCGGTGCATTAGCGGGGGGTGCTTCAGGGAGCGGTTGCTCTAGCACATACAACTTTTTCTCATTCCTAAGGACAATCCTTAGGTTTCGATACCAGTCCAGGAAATTAATTCCCGTCAGTTTGTCCTTCTCAAGGACTGATCGCAGTGATAAGTTGTTCGAATTGTTTGATGCCATGGTGATCTAACAACAAAATTAAAACAGAATTATGATCATGTTTATTAAATATTTAATAAGGACTTTCATTAAATATTACTCCCACTATTTTCCTCAAATCAATAACCCTCAATATTGACTCGGAAAATCTCAGCGCAAGATTTTCTAGTGGGACCAAGATCCATATTTCATCTTATCATGAGTCAACTTTAGCTGATCACCCACAATTAGATTATTTAGGTAAGGAACCCTTTCCCAATCACATCTCATGTGACTCTTGGATCAATTGGGTGAATAACATTTATTCAAAATTAACTTATTAATTTATACCCAATTCTTTTGCCTATAGATCTTCAATCCTATTGAACCATCCATTTAAGTTAGACCCAATGGTTGACATAACGAATATTACATTTATTCCTTCGCGTCTGACCAATGTAGATAAACGTACTCTACTTTAGCAGACCCACATTCAAAACGACATCAATCAAGACGAGTGTCAAGCATTGGAAGACATATAACTTAATATTTCAGTTTAAGGGGTTTTATATTTAAGTTGTTGGAAACCAACAAGCGGCCTAACAATTTACTAGAGGGGGGTGAATAGTAAATGGAAGCAACAATATCGATTTTTCGAATGTAATTGATATTAACAAATAATACGCTTACTGTTTTAAAAACAAAATTAATTTTCTGTCCAAAATGTAAAGAACTACTCGATTAGTTCAGAGACTACTCGAGTAGTACGTGGAAATTCAGACAGAGAACAGAGTTTTCAAAAGAGGGGTTTCGCTAACACGAAGCCAAGAACAGAAGCGGATGATTTGCTAACTTAAGGTTCTCAAGAAAGATTAAATAAACGAAAGCAATAAAAGATAGACACAGGGGATTATTATACTGGTTCACTCTCTATCCACTGAGAGCTACGTCCAGTCCCCCTTAAATCTTAGGGAGTGTCTACTAATAATCAATTAAATTGGATACAAACAGGATTAATTAGTGAACCTCACTCAATCTAATCCTAACCCTTCAAGAGTATACCAAACTCTTGAACTTTACCCCAATTTCAATTGATTCTCTGTTGAAGAACCTCTTCAACCTTCCACAAAAAGAGAGCTTCTTGAAACCTTCAAGAACACCTTCTCCCTTTAGCAATAGAGCCTCTTGAAACCTTCAAGTGCTCCTTCCTTTCTTCAATGGAGTAATCAGATCACAGCAAAGCGGCTCCAAACAATCTCAATTGACAATGAGTAAGAAAACTAGAATACTATAGTGAGATTGATTCTTAGAAAGGGATTGGATCAAAGGTTCTTTTTGGGTGCAAGGTTTGAAAACCTTTTTGCTCAAGATGATCCGTATCGCTCTTGTTGAAGAGGTAATCATTATATTGTGTTTTCAAATCGCCAGAATCAGGGAGGAGCTTGAGAAAACTAATTAGGAAAGATTCTCCCTTGATTGCCTCTTCAACAGCCATATTAGAATTTGAAAATTGACTGAACAGACTCGTACTACTCGAGTAGTTGGAGCACTACTCGAGTAGTGAGAAAATTGGTGGACTTACTGTTTCTCAAACTACTCAATTAGTGCAGCAACTAATCGAGTCAATAGACTACTCGAGTAGTTAGGGGAAACAGTGAGCAGGCCATTTTTCTACATTGCAGGCTATTCGAGTAGTGCACCAACTACTCGAGTAGTCACTACTATTTTCTTAAAAAAAATGTCAAAATTGATTTTCCAGAAGTCCTAGTCCCTTTCTAAGCTTTTTCAAATATTTAGCTTAACTAGTATTCATGCTAACTAACTCATAATCGCTTGAGTAAGATCCTAAGTCTACCACCCACACTCAACATAAATATAAAATATTACAAGGGAGCGGGAAATGGAAAACTTCTAAATGGTTGTTGTTGCTTTGTCTTCATCAAGGACAACTTGTTGATTTATTTGTCTTCATCAAAACCTTTTTGATTCTACATAAGTGATCTCACCTATTTTATCTTACATTAACATACATTATAATGATAACATGCATCAAATACATACTATAATTATAAACTACGTGATATGGTCATGGCCTAGAGAAACTAATTCACCCAAGCCAATGAGTGAATTAATACAAAGATCCTAAACGCATAGCTTCTTCTCCAAAAGCATTCCTTTAATGTATGCATCGGTCCTTCTCCAAGAGCCTTCCTTAAATCTCCTTTCCTTTTCATCTTCAAGTCTTTCGCAATTTTTAATAAAAATATTACAAATAGAAACCTCGTTCATGAGAGGATTTAGATGAGAAAAGAAATACATATTGAATATAGAGAGAGGCAGGACACGCAGGCCGTATTTTAAAAATAAACCAAAAGAAAATAAAACATACACAAGGCGCGAAACGATTTAAGAGGCCATGACCATTCACCATACAACAAACAACATATTAAATAAAATACATTATTATTTTATTAAAAATTATGTTTGTTACGAATTATATAAAAAAATAAATTATATTTTATCAACTCTTGATAAAATAATAATGTATCAACTCTTGATATGGCCAGCCAGGAATCAAATTCCTATTTGCCTTGCCAAGGATCCAATCATGTGCAACAAGAGGAAATTAATTCGTTATCTGAAATACAAATTGGTCATGCACCAAATTCACTGATTCCAATTTGTATTTCATACGGCGCATCATCATGAATTCGTGAACTCATCATGCGGCACAATTGATACTTGATACTCACTGTTAGCAATTGATTCATGCGGCCAACACAATTGATATTGACGTGTTTTCATGGATACGGCACACATCCTAGTATTTAGAGTAATAGGTTTAATATTATTTGACATACATCTTATCACGGCACAAAACAATTTGGTGTGAATTCACGTTTTATCATATCAATTGCGCATGAATAGAATTGTGCCGTTTTTTTTTTAATTTTAATTTTTGATTAATCCCAACACATCATAATCATATTAAAACATGTTTAATCAAAAATAATCAAATCATGGTTTCGCAACCTGGCTCTGATACCACCGTTAGGAACTAGGATGCGACAAAACGCAGCGGGAAAAAAAATATTTCCTATTTCCATCCAGGATCCATGTGAAAGTATGATTTGAGATAGGGAATAAAATTACCTTTTACAGGGAAGAGAAGACCAACGAATCTTATCACGAACGCTTCGTCAATCACGAGCACATCAATGTGTTGTGCCCTTATTGGTATCCACACGAACAAATTCCCAATTGGAGTCACGTCTCTCTTCTCAGTGCTAGCAGAGAAGAGAGAATCTGTGTATCACTCACTCTCTCATATGACGGCTAGGGTTACCGTTCTGTGTCTCACACATCTACATCCCCTAAAGCTAATAATATTATATTTATAATATTATCAGACCAACTGGTTGGGCTTTTTAGGAGATAAATTCGAATTCTATCTTATATGTAGAAGATAAAATCAAATTTATATCTTATACATAAAGATAAAACGAATCATATCTTAATCATATCAGAAAGATTTAATTTTATAAAAATACAACTATTGTATTTTTATCAAATGTAATATCTCCAATTTTATCTGCTCTTAATGTGTGACCCTATAGGTTCCTGTAACGTTGGCAGTAATGTTAAAATCACATTTTAATTTTACAAGCAATGAGCGGTATCTAGCAACACAACATTGTTACCCAAGCGACAGGAAATGTCTGTGATTTGACTAAACCTTTTACTGTGACCAATGAACATGTGTAAGTTTAATCCCTTTGTCCAAATATCATAGTTACACTCATGGCATGGAACGTGTCACCCATGAATAGTGTAACCTATGGTTTCTTGATCCCTGAGTAGACGCGTCTAAACAAGTCTCGTCAATATCTCATATTGACTGTCTTGAGTATGGCCATACATTTCACCGTCTCACTCAATCAAGGGGCCCAGAGATATAACTCCTATTGATAAGGAAGGACAAATCCCATCTACGTCACTAACATCCCTCTACATGATTTGTCATATACCCGACTATAACCGTTATGATCACCTGGTTAAAGATGACGTTTGATTGCGTGAAAGCATATAATTCCTCATGTTGGGAACCGTAGCGACTTCAGGTCGAAGGACCATGTACACCATTGTCACTATGAGAATCGCTTATGACACTCACTTAATAACCAATGTAGCATTCTCATGGCGGGTCAATCCAGTACACAATTGTCCCAATGTGTACTTACGTGAAGACTTGATATCCCATATCCATGACCGGTGAGATACAGTCATCAGTCTGCCACATACTAGTCTCGATGTATTATAGTTGTCCTTATTAACTATAATACTCGATTAGGAAATCTTTAAGGATAATTATCAATCAATAAGATCTCACTATCAAGTCATGTACTTGATATTCTTATGACATTGAACTTATAATCCTAAGGACTTTATTACATCTATTTTAATTAAACAATTAAAGCATAAATATAATAAATGAAATGCCTCATTATTATTAATAGTAATAATCCATAAACATGAAATAAGTACAAGTAAAAAAGAAAAAAATACGATTGCCACTAGGGCACAACAGTGCTGTGGATACCCTAACGAATGTAATTTTACTTTTTTATATTTCTCTCATCGAGCTTAGAAACTTCTTGCTTGTTGACGCAAAGAGAATTTAAATCCTTGTGATTTAGTCCTTTATGGTTCATCTACTTATCACAAAAAATTAAATTGAATTATCTGTTGTTTTTTTAATCGTATAATTTATTGGGTTTTGCTATCAAGTGCTTTAATAATACTTGTTAAGGTTTCTAATATTGGAAAAACAATCATAGATGCACATTCTTTTATGTTTCGGGAATACAAAAAACCACATCTACTATCCTTGTATAAAAAGACGCATATTCGAGGCATCACGTTTGTCGGAGAAATTTTCGAGGCACCACATTCGTTGGAAAAATTTTCGAGGCTCCACGTTTGCTGTTGAAATTTTCCTCTCACTAGAGCATTTGTAGGTAGATAATCATTATGGCACAGAATGCAAAGGGAAAGAGTTTCTCAATGAGAGAAAACACTTAAACTCAAATGTGTTTATGTTATTGAATGATGAAATAAGGTTACAATGCATGGCTATTTATAGAAATCAAAACAAAGAAAATACAACACATAAAAGCTGGCTAGTTTGAAAAACAAGGGGGGTGGTGCTTGTCTTCAACGGGTAGTTGGCATGGTTGACAATGGGGTTGCCATGGTTGAAAATGAGGGGTTTGAATGGTTGAATGGATGGTGATGGCTTCTAGATCATTCTCCCGGGGTTGGAAAAGACTCGTCCTCGAGGCTAATTAGGTTCTTCATCAATGTACGGTGACAGATCAGCAACGTTAAATGTTGCTGATAATCCGTATGATCCTGGTAGTTCTATCTTGTAGGCATTGTCGTTGATCTTTTGAAGAACTTTAAATGGACCATCAGCTCGTGGCGATAACTTGGCGTTTGGTTGTTTCGGGAATCTTTCCTTTCGAAGATGAATCCATACCAAATCTCCTTCATTGAAACTCTGCGATTTTCGATGTTTGTCCTTTTGAGCTTTATACTTTGAATTCTTGTTTTCAATCCTAGCTCGGACTTGCTCGTGCATTTTCTTAATTTCTTTGGCTCTCTGTTCAGCATCAGCACTGAAATGGTCCTTGGTAGGATAAGGAGTGAGGTCCAAAGGACTGAGTGGTCGCGTACCATAGACAACTTCGAAGGGGCATTTTCCAGTAGCTTGGTTGGAGGAGTTGTTGTAAGCGAACTCGGCTTGAGCAATGATGAGATCCCATTGGCGAATATTTTCACCAACAAAACTTCGTAATAAGTTTCCTAATATCCTGTTGATAGCTTCTGTTTGTCCATCTGTTTGGGGGTGACTGGCACTGCTAAATTGCAACCGGGTACCCATCTTCTTCCACAGTGTTCGCCAAAAATGGCTAAGGAATTTGACATCTCGGTCGGAAGTGATGGTCTTCGGAATTCCATGGAGTCTAACGATCTCCCGGAAGTATAAATCAGCAATGTGGACGGCGTCATTAGTTTTCTGGCAAGGAATAAAATGAGCCATCTTCGAGAATCGATCCACGACTACCATAATAGAATCCTTTTGCCTCTGAGTTCTGGGTAGTCCAAGGACAAAATCCATGCTTACGTCTTCCCATGGGGCAGTTGGTACTGGCAATGGCATGTACAACCCAGTGTTCTTGCTGTGAGATTTGGACAAGTGGCAAGTGCGGCATCGTTGAATATGCCGGGTAACATCTCGCTCCATTTTGGGCCAGTAAAAATTTTCCTTAATTAGGGAAACGGTTTTATCTCGGCCAAAATGTCCGGCTACTCCGCCATCGTGGGCTTCCCAAATGATGGATTCCCTTAAGGAGCAGCGTGGGACACATAATGCTTTATCTTTGAACAGGAAGTTTTGGTGTCGACTGTACCTTTGAAAAGGTTGACCATCAGTAGATTTCCAAATGTTTTTAAAGTCTGGATCATCCTCATACAGTTCAGAGAGTGTTTCGAATCCGATGACCTTCATTTGCATTGTTGACAGTAGAATCTGGCGACGGCTAAGTGCATCTGCAACGGTATTCTGTCGTCCAGCCTTGTGTTTGATCAAGATAGAATACGCTTGTAAGAACTCGATCCATGATGCATGTCTGCGACTAATCTTTTGTTGTGAACTGAGATGCTTTAATGCTTCATGATCAGAATAAAGAATGAATTCTTTAGGAAGCAGATAGTGACTCCAGTGTTGAAGGGCCCGTACGATTGCATAGAATTCTTTGTCGTACGTAGAATATTTCAGCTTGACGTCATTGAGCTTTTCACTAAAGAAAGCTATAGGACGACCTTCTTGACTTAAAACTGCACCAATACCAATGTTAGAAGCATCACAATGAACTTCAAATACCTGGTCAAAGTCTGGAAGTGCTAGCACAGGAGTCTTGGTGAGGTGTTCCTTCAATTGGTCAAAACTTTTCTGAGCTGATTCTGACCATTGAAATTTGTCTCCCTTGATACAGTCAGTAAGAGGCGCTGCTATGGTGCTGAAGTTTCTGATAAATCTGCGATAGAAGGATGCTAGTCCATGGAAACTTCGGACATCATGAATGGATTGGGGAGTGGGCCAATTGTGGATGGCCTCGACCTTGCTGGGATCTACTTTGATGCCGTTAGCAGAAACAATGTACCCCAGAAAAATCACTTCCTCGGTTAAGAAGGAGCATTTTTCCCAGTTAGCATAGAGTTTTTGTTCTTGCAAAACCTCTAAGACTTTTCTGATATGTTGTAGGTGTTCTTCTTTGCTTTTGCTGTAGATCAATATATCATCGAAGTAGACAACTACAAATTTGTCAATAAAAGGTCGAAGTACCTGATTCATGAGGCGCATAAAAGTGCTGGGAGCATTGGAGAGTCCGAAGGGCATAACTGTCCATTCATATAACCCATCTCGAGTTTTGAAGGCAGTCTTCCATTCATCTCCTGGACGAATTCGAATCTGGTTATATCCACTCCGAAGGTCAATTTTTGAAAAGATTGTAGCACCATGCAACTGATCTAGCATATCATCAAGTCTTGGTATCGGAAATCGATACTTCACAGTGATCTTGTTAACTGCTCGACTGTCCATGCACATTCTCCATGTTCCATCTTTTTTTGGGACTAGTATCACAGGGACAGCACAGGGACTCACGCTTTCCTGGATTAGTCCTTTTTTAAGTAAGCCTTCAACCTGTCTTCTTACCTCTGCATGTTCTTGTGGATTCATTCGATAAGCAGGTTTATTTGGGATTACGGCACCTGGAACAAAGTCTATCGCGTGTTGTATGTCACGCATAGGTGGTAGTCCGGAAGGAATCTCTTGTGGAGCAACTTCTGGAAATTCTGAGAGCAGATGAATTACCTCTGGTGGTAGGCTTGTTCCATAGTTTTGCTCAACCAATAGCAAGAAACCTAGATGATTAGCTTCATCATTAGATATCTTGTGGGTCTTAGTGACGAGTGACACCATTGGATTGGATTCCTTTGCGTTTTGGCGGCTCTCACTTGGTGACAGTGGGGTTAGTTTAACCTTGACTTCATCCTTGTTGAAGGAATAGGTGTTTGAATATCCGTCATACTTAACTTGTCGGTCATATTGCCACGGTCTTCCTAGAAGGAGGTGACAGGCATCCATTGGTATGACATCACACCAAACTTCATCTTTGTACTTTGGCCCAATGGAAAATGAGACAAGACAACGCTTGGAAACTTTGACATCACTACCTTTGTTCAACCACTGCAATTTGTATGGATGCGGATGAGTCTGGGTTGACAATTTGAGTTTGTTCACCATGTAGTCGGACACTACATTTTCACAGCTACCACTGTCTATGATGACATCACAGACCTTTCCTTGGGTTGTGCACCGGGTGTGAAAAATGTTGTGTCTAAGCCAAGGTTCTTCTATTACTGTAGTTGTGTGTAGACTGCGTCTCACTACTAGTAATTCGCCATGATCTGCGGGAGTGCATTCTTCATCATACACAGCAATTGCATTCTCTTCTTCGGGCTCTTCTTCAGAGAGCTCGTATGCTTCTCCTTGGATGATGGTAATAACCCTGCGGTTTGGACAATCTGAAGCAATGTGTCCATAGCCTTTGCATTTGAAGCACTGAAGGTTTGTTTTGGGTCTTGAGGGTCCTGGGTTGGAATCTTTGTTAGGCTTGGTGGTTTGTGTATTGTTTGAGGGATATGGATGGGGGAATGGTGTTTGGGCTTTGCTTGTGGTGGTTGGCTGTATGGTTTGTGTTTTTTGGGTGTAGAAAGGGTTTCGAGATGAAGAGGGTTGTGGTCTCTTAGGGAGTTGCTTTTCTATTCTAATGGAAAGACGAATTATATCTTCCAAAGTCCAATATTGTTGTAGTTGGACCGGATGAGCAATTTCTGTGTTTAGCCCTCCAAGGTATCGGGCTATGGTTTGTTCTTCCTTTTCTTGAATGTCACATTTCATCATAAGCTTTTCAAATTCTCTAGTATATTCCTCCACAGAAAGTGATCTTTGTCGCAAATTGTGCAGTTGAATAAAATTATCTTGGTAGTAATGGTCGGGTAAAAACTTACGAGTTAATTCGCGACGCATCTTTTCCCAAGACTTGATCTTGCTTTTGCCTTCTCGTTCACGCTTCCTTTTGAGATTTTCCCACCATATAGATGCGTGTTTTTTAAGCTTCACGGCGACAATCTTGACCTTGTGTGTATCTGGGACTTCTTTTAGCTCGAATACTCGCTCCACAGTTTGTAACCAATCTACGAACTCATCGGGTTGGAGCTGTCCTTCGAAATCAGGAATATCCACCCTAATGTTGTCTTTCCAAAATTGTTGTCGTAGTGGCAAATGACTAGAACTGGTGGTGGAGTCATTGGAATCGGAGTCTCCATCCAATCGTTTTCCTTGATCTTCAAACTGAGCTTGTTGATCCTCAACAGTGGCTTGGAGTTGTTGGACAAGCCTTCTTAACTCCTCCACTTCATTGTCCAAGTTATTTCTTCTTGGAGGCATTTTGATGTATTGAGGATGCTTAGAAAAAGGTGGTAAATTGAGGGTTTGGTTGGTTAGAAAGGTAAAATTTTAGGGGTATAAGAGTTCGTGGGTAATTTTAATGACTTGGGGTATTTTGGTAATTTTGGGCGAGAAGGGTAATTTGGTAATTTTGGGTGGTCAGGGGTATTTTGGTAATTTTGGGTGTTAGGGGTATTCTGGTAATTTTGGGTGACAGGGGTATTTTCGTAATTTGAGGATGCTAGGGGTATTATGGTAATTATAAGGGTGAGTGGCAATTTTGCAATTACCTTTTGATGGCAGTTTGGTAATTTGTAGAAAAGAAATGGCAGAATGGTAATTACAAAACAATGGCAGTTTTGTAATTACTTCTTCTTCAACCTCCAGAAACTCCGGTGAGCTTCTGAAATTCCGGCGAAAATTCCGGCGAGTCTCCAGAAATTCCGGCGAGGCTCTTCTGGCCACGTGGGGTGGTTTCTGACTACGAGACTCTGTATCCCAAGGTTTTGGGACCTTCCGAACACTTCTACGGGGTCGGTTTTTGACGAAAATGAGTGGAAATAGGGTTTTCGAAGGGGGCAGAATTACCTCCGATTGGAAAACTCACAACACTCCTTTTTGACACAACCTAAGGGCGTAGGAAGCTAAGGAACCTTGCTCTGATTACCAATATGGCACAGAATGCAAAGGGAAAGAGTTTCTCAATGAGAGAAAACACTTAAACTCAAATGTGTTTATGTTATTGAATGATGAAATAAGGTTACAATGCATGGCTATTTATAGAAATCAAAACAAAGAAAATACAACACATAAAAGCTGGCTAGTTTGAAAAACAAGGGGGGTGGTGCTTGTCTTCAACGGGTAGTTGGCATGGTTGACAATGGGGTTGCCATGGTTGAAAATGAGGGGTTTGAATGGTTGAATGGATGGTGATGGCTTCTAGATCACATTATCTCTATACAAAATCACAATTTGAAATTAAACAAATTATTAAAATTTATTTAATTATTATCTTATGTGCATGTGAAATTATTATCCTCAATTTTACAAGTTTATTATTATCTTCAATTTTACAAGTTTTCCAAATCATTATATATAACATGAGTATTTTTTCTTTTTTCATCTTTCATCTTTGCATCCATCCTTATTCTTTTTTTTTTCGTTCTATTTTTCCGTTCTATCTTTCTTGAATATGTATCATGAATGTACTTTATATTTTTTGTAAATTTAACCCATAAAAATTGTCTAGCTTAGTTTCTTTTACGAGATTTGCTCTATGTTATTATGTAACTTATTGAGTTTTTAAAAATTTTAATTGAATCAGGCTAGTCATTCTTCAGTTTCAAAGCATTGCTTGATAATATTATGGAGGAAAGTCGGAGTGACACTATCAAAGAAAACTATTGCAAAATATGAAGGTAAACAACAACCTCCTGATTATATTCACGTTCAATCTTTGCATTTTTTTTCGTCATTAAATCTCTTTAATTCTTATAATTCTCGCTCATCTTAATTTATATTATATAATTATTAAGTTTCTCCCTCTCTCTAATTGCATGCTTACTTCAATTAAATATGTTTATTCACGTAAACAACAATCTCCCAATTATGTCAATCTTCAATTTTTGCATTTTTTTGTTCCGTCATTGAATTTCTCACTACAAGAAAAACCCTTTATTGCAACGACAAAAGTCGTTGCTAAAAACTAAAAGTCGTTGCAAAAAATATTTTCTGCAACGACTTTAGTCGTTAAAGTCGTTGCGGGTACGGGCGTAGCAAAAGGGTATAGCAACGACTTTTTTCGTTGCTATAAACAACAATTTTCAGCAACGACATGAGTCGTTGCATAAGAAATGTCGTTGCAAAACAATGTTACCAGAGCTGCATAGGTAATCTATTTGGCAACGACATTGTCGTTGCAAAACACCATTGTTGCAGCTGTCTTTATTAGCAACGATATTGTCGTTGCAAAACACCTTTGATTTTTGAAACGACAAAATTGTCGTTGCAGTTGTCTTTATTGGCAACGACAATGTCGTTGCAAAACACCGTTGATTTTTGAAACAACAAATTGTCGTTACAATAGTCTTTATTGATATTTAAAAAATAATAATCTTTTTTAACATGATATAGCCATTTAAAATTCTGAAGTATCATAATAATTAATAAATTTTATATTATTAAATTTTCCATAAATGAAGAGCTCAAATCTCAATCTAATATAAAGAATGTCAAGCATTTTATTAATCAACCTATAAAAAGT
Source organism: Crotalaria pallida (assembly GCA_037953625.1). Taxonomy (NCBI): domain Eukaryota; kingdom Viridiplantae; phylum Streptophyta; class Magnoliopsida; order Fabales; family Fabaceae; genus Crotalaria; species Crotalaria pallida. Next base: position 100,342,650 of record CM075655.1, read on the forward strand.
ACCGAAAAGAAAAGCAAAAGATTGATCCACACTCAATCTACTTAAATAGCTAACATGAAATTTTAAAATAATCAAAAGGCACTTCCATCTCAAAATGCATTGTCAATCTCAACATCCTTTCAATAAGGTTCAACCTGTATCATGTAACAACATATGAAAATGGAACTATAGGTAAATTCAATCTAAAAAAAGATTACAAGGAATAAAAGAAAGACTCTGACGATCCTTGTAACAATAATGAAAGACCCTGGCTGTGCTGGTAAAATTGCATTTACATGAACATCATCATCAACTTTGAGTTAGCATCCCATAAGTTCACAGGAGTTCCAAAGTATGTCTTAATTTTTGCAGACAATTCAAGGTATCCTTTGACATGTTTCTGCATAGACAAACAATCTAAAATCATAAATTACTCTTAAGTCTTAACAATCTAAAATCACTTAAACAATGACTCTTTAGTAAAATAAAAGGTCTAACACTACGCACACCCCATGGAAACTATACTAAAATCAGAAATTACTCACAACAATCTACAATCACTTAAACAATGACTCTTCAGCCATATAAAATTTCTAACATTGCACATGCACCAAGGAAACAAGTACTAAAATCGGAAATTTTTCACAACAATCTAAAATCACTTAAAAAACAATAGCATAATCAAGTACCACTACAAGAAAAACCATTTATTGCAACGTTTGTCGTTGCAAAAAACCAAAAGTCGTTGCAAAAAATATTTATTTTTTGCAACGACTTTGATCGTTGCTGGTAAAGCCGTTGCAAAAGGGTATAGCAACGACTTTCTTCGTTGTTATAAAGAACAGTTTTTAGCAACGACAGAGGTCATTGCATAAAAGATGTCGTTGCTAAACAGGGTTGTCAAAGCTGTTACATGTAATCTATTTAGCAACGACAATGTCGTTGCAAAACACCTTTGACTTCTGCAACGACACACATTGTCGTTGCAAAACACATTTTGCTTTTGAAACAACAAAATTGTCGTTGCAATAGCCTTTGTTTAATTAAAAAAAATATTTGACCAAATAAATCTTGTTTATGCTTCAAATTCTGAAGTATTTTTAATAGGGTTACATAACTACCAAATTTATAACACATATATTAAACAAAAATATTTGACCAAATAAATCTTTTTCATTCTTCAAATTTTGAAGTATTTTTAATAATACTATACAACTGCTAAACTTAAAACATATAAGTGAGACAAAACTTCATCCAATTTTTGTAAGTTGTGTTTATACAAGATTCAAAATAAGACAAAAAATCTCTAATATCCTTTTTACTCTACTCCACCACCAACACCAGCTATCCATCTTTGGCGCTTTGCATGCTCAAGACCTGAAATTGATAAATCCGGCCAAAATTTTATTCAGTTTCCATGCACCCAAAAAAACCATAATTCAATAACCAATCCAGTAATAATTTTTATATATAAACATAACAGTGAGAAAATTATAAACTGCGTTAAGATTTCATGACAAAGTACATCAAGACACACTGTAGAGTAGTCTTAGTATCACTCTTGAGTTTATTTCTAGCAATATCATTTTAATCATGACATACAAGAGAACAATAACATGAATAAGAAAAATAAATTTGAATATCTCCGGATTTAGGTTCAAGTTGTGACAATGACTAAGATAAAGGAACTTAAATCTACCAACAATAAAAAGTGGCTATAAATCAAATAATAGCAACAGATATGAACAAAGAAGTAAAGTTCAATTACTAATAGATAATTTACTTGCTTATATGATCGATTTAAAATTTGAAACAAATACATCAAAATTATATTCTGTCTAACGAATAACAAGAGGCATGATATGAATTATGGAAGAGAAGTACTAGAAATTTAAGTTATAGAACAGGGAGAAATGAGATCTTGTGACTTTACTTGTGTATAAGAATCTATAGAAGTATACAAAGTCTTTGCTTTTAAATGCATCATCCCCTCTTGATTTTGCTTTTGCTGCTATCTTTTTGACTTCAGGTGCTACCTAGTTGACAAACAATAGCTCAAAATTTCAAACCCTGAATTGTTGACCTGCACAATACAACTTTTCGTAACGAAATAGTCAAACCTAGAGACCATAAGCCATGAGATTCTTAACTTAGCAGATTGATGAAAAGTTGTAAAAGGACTAATGCTAACTAATCATACTTACACATAAACACTAAATAGAATAACCAGAAAGGCAGGGAAACCTATAACCAACCAAGAATTCCAAACAAAATGGTTCATAAGATTAAGGCTGTGGTGTTCTTGAATGTTCCTGAGATTAGGCTACTCTGCGTAACGACGACAGACAAGGCAAGATAAAGCAAACAATAAATAACACTGTTTAATTTTCATAATTTAAAGAACCAAAACACAGAGAAAAGTACAAAAAATAAATAATAGTGCAAGATAAAGGGAATAAGATTTGCTTACCCTCCAAATGAAAGAAGCAACAGCTGTGTAATCAACTTGAAGCTGAGTTTAGCAGGCCACCTAGACCTACAATTGGTATACATTACATTATAACGTCATGAAATTTATCTTAAAAATAATTCCCATCATCACCACATAACAGTAGTGAAAGTAAAATTCACATTTATATCTGCTATAAGCAACATTTCTTCAAGGTTTCTTAAACAACATAAAGGAAGATCAGTGTGATATTGAATTTTAAAGAGGGTGCTTTTCAAGGTTTCTTAAACCTCAAAAGTGGTCAACGTACTTAACTTTTGATAGTAGAAAATCATAATCTGTTCTAAACAACATTAGATTTACAATTGAACCCTCACTCAAAGGAAGTTTATTTAACTTTCTTTTATAGATTTAAATGAATGCAGAAATCATTCCAGCACTTCTGGAATAAATGTGCAATATCTAGTAAATAGGATTTTATTGTTCTCACTAGCACTAGATAATAGTGATACCAATCAGCCAGAGAGTACCATCTCATTCAAAAATCTAAACTAAAATGTTCCAAACTTTTAAAAAAGAGTCAATTGAGGTTAAATTATAAACACATGATCCATTTATGAACAACATGATATGATCAACAACAAAATAAGAAGAGAATATCAAATTATAAGCATTACAAGTGTGCACTTAACATGACGGGAAAATGATATTACTGTTGAAAGAACATAACGGTGTCTAACTTCAGCGCATTTTTCTTTTCGTCCTTTTCTATATGTATGGAGCAAAGGGGTTGAATGATTTTTTTTTTTTTTTTATACTTTTATTCATATTTCTAATTTCAAGTTTGCGAATGATATTAGACAAGGGGGAAATCATATGTTGGGACAAGATAGCATCTTTTTTTTTTAAACAAATATGAACAACTATGACTGCTCAGATCTGTATTCTGTATGCTATTGACTCAGAGCATTACATGACCAAGGTCCAAAACAGTAAGGCATTTATTCAAATTGTGCTCAGAAGAAATACCATCACCTTTTGCTATTCACATTTAAAAATGCTTGGCAAAATTTGAAACTGTAAATAAGCCAATTAACAACATAAATGAGTTCCACACAACACAATTTAAAGGTTCTTATAGAAATTCAATGACATACCAAAATATAACCAGAGTCAAACAAAATCTCAAATGATAAAAAGAAAGCATAGTGAAGAGTACATAGTTCAGAAATGCTCATTTGTCCACTCACTTGGTGCTTTATTAACTATGCTTAAATAAATCATGTTTATGCTGGTCTTTGTAATTTCAATTGCCCCTGCAAATGTTAGCGTGGTTCGCACTCCAGGCTGATCCACACACATAGCAAAACTCATAACCACACCTATAAACAATCAGATTATGAGACAAGAAAAAAGAACAAGCACCTAAACACAGGTTGTTAAATAGTTCAATAAAATCTAGTTTAGTTTAGTTTAATGCATCAACCTTTAACAAATTCAGCATAAAATCTATTGCCCAAAATGCATAGATTTAGGATAGACTAAACAAGCGCTCATCAAAGTGATTTGTTCACATCAACTCATCAAAGTGGCATTTAACCAAACACTCGTTGTGCATCTAAATTCAATTCACTCAATGCAATTAAAAAACCAATTCAATTTTGTTTGAACTTATATTTCACCAACCATAACCTAGAAATAAAAAAACCTAAAATTCATAAATATTGTAAAACAAAAAAAGAATAAAATGAATAAATGAATAAATAGCCTCGGCAATGAGAAGGATAGAAAGAAGGAAAGAGAGGTGAACGATTAAGAGAAAAGCCATACTTGAGACGGAGCAAGTAGCGATGGAGCACAGCGAAGAAGAAGACGGCGAACAGCGAAGCAGACGAAGAACAGCATTTCCCTTTCTCAGCAGCGCTGCAGAGGAGCTAGGGCTCTCTTTCTCACGGCCTTTCCAATCCTTCTCCTTCCGTTGCCAATGCTCAACCATCCTCGTTCTCGTTCTCCTCCCAAAGCCAGAAGGGAGGGTGGTACTGGTTTAGGGTGGTAATGGATTTGGATTGGAACAACAACACCGAACGAAGGAAAAAGGAAATAGGGAACGAACAAAAAACGAAGGAAATAGAGAATGAAGAAAAAAGACGAAGGGAAAAACTAAAGGAACGAAGGAAGAAGATTGAATCTGAGCAATAGGAACCCAAATGGCAGAGGCAAAGTCAGTTCCTCTTTTTGTTTCTTAGTTGAAATAAATAGGACTCTTCTATTTTCTAATAGCTTATTATCTTTTTTCTAATAGGACATACATTCATATACATATATTTATTTATTAATTTTTAATCCAGGTAAATACTTACAATAAATTTTAATTATCAAATATATAAACACGTCTAAGAAATTCATAGAGTTAAAAGTTTGGAAGTATAAACATAATTTAATATTTTTTTTATAATAACATAATTTAATATTGAATATATCAAAAGAAATGTAAAGTATAGAATGTATATTTTTCGGATAGGGTAGTTTTTTTAAATGAATCTACATAAAAATATATGAATGAAATACATTTTCATAAATACTATAGGATATTTTATGAAGATGCACAACTCTTTAATAGTTAATTTAAGAAATTAATTGCTTAATCCCAAATTTGCTCAGAATTTAAAAATAAAAAAAAAATCAGGATGTTACATCTTACACGGGTATGAGAAGAATGAAGTGATATATGTTGGGACCTTGTTTGTATAAGGTGGAGAATGGGGCCTGAGACTAAGAAGTCTCAGATTCAATTCTCGGTTAACACACCCCATTGGGAGAGGCTAGGAACACGATATAGATATAATTTATATAGATTTAAATAATTAATTTAATTTCAAATTATATAGACTAATTGAGGATAACGATTTCACATATAGATAATGATTATATAAATTTAAATAATTAATTTAATTTCAAATTATAAATTTGGTTAGAGACAATGTTATTTACCTACAAATGTCCTGGTATAAGTATTCCTTAAGCGGACAAACGTGGATAATGTACAAGAGACATTATGCTCATAATACTATCAAACAAAATTCTGATTTAATTTTGATTTATCACAATAAAGTAGATAATCATACAAAAATATTAATTTATTCATCAAATAAATAGAGAATATCTCAGATAAAAAGTGTTATTTTTGATTTATATGGGAAAGTACAAAATTTATCAACAAAATCATTTAGATTAATATTTCTCACTCATCTTAATTTATATTGTATGATTTTTAAGTTCCTTTCTCGAGGGGCCTAACTTTTTAATTTCAGAAGACTCCATCTACGACTGCTGCAATTCCTTCAATAATATATTTTGTTTTTGGAATAGATAAAAATCATTATATATTTTGATTTTATACTTGATGTAAATATTTTTTTTAAAATTTTTTGTACAAGAGAATTAAAACTACAATTTGAAATCATTATCCGCAACCAAAATACTACATTTTGAAATTAGATAGATTAATAACGTTTTTCAAATCATTAATTTATTTTAGATAAACACATATTAAATAAGTTAAATTTGTTATTAATTTTGGATAAATCTTGATGGGTAAATAATCATTATCTCTAACCAAAATATTACGATTTGAAATTAAATAAATTATTCAAATTTTCTAAATCATTATCCCCATTGAAGATATTAAATTTGGAAATAAATAGATAATAAATAAATAGATTATTTATTTTGGATAAATATAACTTAAATCTATCAAATTTGTTAAGGTAAGTAACCAAACACCTTACCAAAGATAAACCGCATACAAATTACAACGTGGGGTTGGTCAAGTGGTACCTCACTTGGTCCCTTAACCAATTGGTCTCGAGTTCGAGCCTTAGGGTATGGAGCAACCCCCGCTGGGAGATCCCTACCGCTTAGTGCGAGCTCAGTTGGGTCGGACCGGATGAGTCGGATTCTAGGTAAACCAGATCCGGGTACCGGTTAGTGTACACAAAAAAAATAAATCATAATTTAAGGAAATATAGAAAAAATCGGTAAGATAAAGTTGAAAAAAAATTATTGTAACACCAAGATTCAACTTTCCTTCTCAAAATAAACAAGAGACATTCTGGTTTATCAATCATTATGCTTATAATACCATCAAACAAAAAATGTCAAAATGTTTAATTGTGATTTAGTTTTGATTTATCACAATAAAGTAGATAATCATATAAAAAATATTAATTTATTAATCAAATAAATAGAGAATATCTCAGATAAAAAGTGTTATTTTTGATTTATATGGGAAAATACAAAATTTATCAACAAAATCATTTAGATTATTTTTTTAGGTGTACAGTTTGGTTTGAACTCCTGCCCTTTTATACAATTATTTTTTGGTTGTTGTTAATAATAATAATATTTAATTTAAAATATTTATTATAAAAAAATTAAAATATCAACAACTCGTGCATTGTACGGGATAAGAGCTAGTTTTTCCATAAGTTTTTACTCTTTTTACCTTCTTAATAATGTGATGTATAATTATTATTATGAATTTAGTATTGAAATACGTGCATCCACTGACATATTCATGGAATCCATCCTAAATTTATTTTGAGCAAATTGAAAAAAAGGCTTTGGTTAAAAAAACACCAAATATTTTTGATGTCTGAGTGTACAATGTATTAATTGAATAATTGAATCTACCTGTAATTTGTTGTGTAAGTAACATGTATGCGCTTGATTAATTTAAAAATATAGACCTCATTAACGAATTTACTTGTTATTTGCATTTAATGATTTTTTTTAATAAGTAATAAATAAAAATATCTACATATTAATTTTTTAATTATAATTTATGATATAAATTATTTAAAATTATTTATTTTAAAAAAATCATAAATTCTAATTTCACTAAATTATTTCTGACATATCAATTTATGAGCATATAAATCAATTAATTATTTTTATTTAAGTATCACTAACGTATGAAATATAAATTAAATAACTAGGATTATCATAAACTTTGAAGATGTAAATTAAATAATTTATTGATACTAAGGTTATTTTGCCATTGTGTATGGTATTTTTTTTTCATTTTTATTATATTAGATTATTAAATCTACATTAAAAAATAATTTTAGCATAATATAATTTTAGATTATATTTTTGTAAAAATAATCAAAATCTAACATTTTCAATGTATTATAGTTTTCTTTATTAAATTTAATATTTGAATATCAATATTCATGGTTAATATTGTTAATGAGTAAATATATTTCTACAAAACACTTAAGACTATTTTTGTCTACAATAATATGTTATGCTATGTTAATTTGTGCCAACTGAAAAATTACCTTTTTTTCATATTATATATTTTTTTAGTCATCTATGCTATAACTTTTTTTCTATAATTATTTATTTTTAAAAAATCATAAAATTTTATAATTAACATATTTCTACAAAACACATAAGGGTATTTTTGTTTACAATAATATGTTATACTATGTTAATTTATTCCATCGAAAAAATCACTTTTCTCATATTATATTTTTAATTATCTATACTAATTTTTTTTATAATTATTTAAATTTAAAATATCAGAAATTTTATAACTAACATATTTGGACAAAACACATAAGGGTATTTTTGTGTACAATAATATATTATACTATGTTATTTTATTTCAACTGAAAAATCACATTTCTCATATTATATTTTTTAAATATGCTATATATATTTTTTTATAATTATTCATTTTAAAAAATCATAAATTTTTATAATGAACATATTTCTATAATAACTTGTTATATTATATTAATTTGTTCTAACTAAAAAAATCACCTTTCTCATGTTATATTAAAATTTGAATCTAACCTTATAGTAGACGTCTTCATAATCATGTAGATAGCATAAAATTATTGCTTATGATATCTTCTAAAAGGAGAAAAGTATGTAACACATAACATAAATACGTGATATTATATATTAAATTAAAATTTGAATCTAATCATATAAACATCTTCAATATAATAAAGAAAACAGCTTCAATCATCAAAATTTTAAGAGTGAAAACCCACTTTGATCCATGTTGATTTTGCACAATACCAATTTAGTCACAGAAATTCATAATACCACATTTAGTCCCTAAAAAAAATTTTCATGCCAATTTGGTCCCTCAACTTTTTTTCATATCAATTTAGCCCCTCAAGATTTTTAGATGTACCAATTTGATCCTTAAAATTGAGGGACCAAGTTGGTATGGAAGAAAATCTTGAGGGACGAAATTGGTATGGAAAAAAGGTTAGGGACAAAATTGGTATGAAATTTTTTTTAGGGACTAAATGTGGTATTATGAATTGTTAAGGACCAAATTGATATTGTGTAAAATCGACAGGACCAAAGTGGATCTTCACTCAAATTTTAATTCATGTATGTCACTTTCTAAACTAATACCTTTTGACCATCAAACCACAACACAAAAAGAAGAAAAACGATAAAACAAATATAAAAGAGTAAACAATAGCAATGTGCTAAGTTTTAAGGCTTGAAAGTTAAAAGACTCGAATTCGATCTTGAACGCTACTATTTAGTGAATTCGAATCCCATTCCTCTATCTCCATAAAAAAATAAAAAATAAAAAATGCTTTACCTATAAAAAAAATAGCAATGTACAATTTACCTAAAAAAATTAAAGTTAAGTGCAAAGAAAAATTGATGTAGTGATGAACATGACCCAATTATGGCAAATGAGTCTCCCAACATGAATTTTCTGCATCCACAAGGAATCGAATCCGAAACTTTGTTTAAGGTAGATCGAATCGCTTACCACTCGTTCCAACCCATGTTGATAACAGTAGTCACACTCTGTTCATATTCTTTAGATTTTATCTTTTATTATTTAATATTTTGTAATTATTTGTTAAATTCAAAAACTATCACTTTGTGCTTTATATATAGAATCGATGAAACAAAAACCATTTTCGGTGTGGTATCAGATTAAAGGCCTTTAAGCTTCATAACATTATTTTTTCCGGTCCATCTCCAACTTTTTTCAATGGCCTCTCTTGTTCCTCTACCAAATTCATTGTTGAGCTCACCACTGCCTATACTCTTCTAATCAAACTCGACTCTACCTAGTACAACCAAATTCTTCACCTTCTCAAAACTAATGAACTCTATGGCAATGTCACTGATGACACACCTTGCCCGTCACCCACAATTAATTCTGGCGATTCCACTATTGATAACCCAAACTACTCTCATTGGAAACGTCAGGATTATTATGTCTATCTTGCTCTACTAGCTAGCCTCCTGTGGTCCTGATGCTTAAATTGTTATGACCTCTACTGACTCCTCTTTTGCAGTCTGGACGCTCCTGAACAAACAGTATGCAAATAGCTCTTGCACTCGTGTCACGTCTCTTAAAGAACCTCTCGTTGCAGTCTCAAAAGGCACTTCATTCTATTTGAGTCATTGGCGATGAATTGGCCCTTATTGGTCATCCCATTGATCACATTGACCTCGTTATTGTTGCTGTCAATGGTCTTGGACCCTCTATTCGTGAGTTCTATGCCTCTGTTCGCACTCGGGAATACTCTCCACTACTATTTGATGAACTCTTTGATAAACTAGTTGATTTTGAAATCTTTCTCCAACGTGATGAGCAACAACAATCTCTTCCTGTCACAGCCAATTATACTCTCTGTTCCCACCCAAGCCCAAATTAATCATGCATGTCCACCATCAACCCCCTCTCTCCCTTTGGCATCACCGTCTTGGACATCCCCATCTTCCCATTTTGAAGCACATCCTCAATCACAAATCATCCACCTCCTCCTTTTCAGCGTCTAGTGTCTAGATTGTCTAGAGAAAAAGGCTCATAAATTGCCATTTTATGTTTCTACTTTAACTAGTTCTAAACCTTTAGAAATTATCTTTTCTAATGTATGGGGTCCCACTTCAGTTACTTCAATAATAAATGAATTCTCTTATTATGTTCTGTTTGTTGACCACTTCTCTAAATATTTTTGCCTTTATCCTATTAAACTTAAATTAGATGTCTCAACAATTTTTCCCATTTTTAAGTCACTTGTTGATAATCAATTTAATTGCAAAATTAAAACCTTTTATAGTGGAGAAAAACCATTTTCTCTCAATTACTTTATTCATTCTCTGTACTTGCCTCCACATATTGATTTATACATGCTAAATTATGAATAACTTTCTTACCACCGTCTACATGATGATTAGTAATATAAAAGTTAGCATTCGATTATATATTATATGATATATGTAAAGCTAAGCCCCGTTACAAAATTCTCTCATAATAGTCATATTATAACGTAATATTCATATGTTATAATATGTTGTTGTCGAATATGATTGAACAATAAAAAAATTAAGATGAGATAGAGTCTTTTGTCTTTTCATTTATTATTTTCATGATTAATAATGATATCTTAATCAAAAGAAAATATTATAAAATTTTAATTTAGTTGGGATTAATAATATATTTTTTTTATCGGAAAAACAAAAAAATTTGGCCCGTGGACTAGCCTAGCCCAGCCAGAAAAAATCAGTGGCTCGATTGGACTGGCCCCAACAGTCCGAATTGATAGCTCTAATTCTAATCCATGATCCATAATGAATATTAAAATTCAAATAAATCTACTTCCTGATTTTTTAATTATTTAATAAATATTAGTCTTAAAAAAAAAAAGAAAACGTAATAGTATTAATTATCAACTAACAATCATCGTCCAATATCGAAATAAAAAGTACTTCAAGATTTTTTTTTTTAAAAAAGTGAAACAAATATATTAATAAAGTATATAATTTTTTGAACATAAATAATATGGATACATATAATTAAATATAATGTTTATCTTTTTTAGAAAATTTGTAATGGATAAATATTGTAGTAGTTGTTCTAATATTTGCAAAAAAAAAAAAAAAGATATAATCGATAAAAAAACAAAATTACAACCATTTCAAAAAGTTAAAAAAAAAATCAAAATGATTAGAATAATGATCCAATTGTATGATTAGTTTGAGATAAGATAACCAATTAAGATATAAAAAAGAAATATAAATAACAAATAAATCAAATATAAGATCAATAATTATACTATTTAAATTTAGATCAATAAAATAATGATATATATAGACTATTTATTGTCTATATATAATATTTTTCGCTCGATCAAGAATATAACGGTTGTTGTAACGTTCCGAATAAAAAGAATGCTAATGTGATATTCTAATTTATTCTTGAATATGCTTAAAATACCATAAAAAATCAAAATATTTAATATAATTGATTTATTATTTAATATAAAAAATATGATTACTGTCAGTGAATAAAATAATTGCATATAAAAAAGAAAGAGAAGATAAGATATGATTTCGTTATTCTTGTTAAAAGAAAATAATAATTGAATTTTAAGAATGCTATCTTATGTGATCTTTTGAAATATAATTTCAACCTATATATATATATATATTATATAAAACCTAATAATGCTAAGTACTTCTCCTCCCTCCCTAAACCCATAACTGCTGCGTTTTCTCTTGTGGATTGCTTGCATATTTGGTTGGGGTGGGGTTATGGCTGCAACAGAGATATGTAACATGTCATCAAAACTATCTACCATGTCACTACAACGTCCTCCATCAGCCAGTTGGTCAAATCTACCACTAGAACTCATGGAATCCATCCTTCAAAAACTAACCATAATGGATTACCTCGAGTGTCGTAAAGTATGTCAATCTTGGCGTACTATGGTTTATGTTTCCCTTTCAACCAAAGCCAAATGCCCTCCAAAACCTCAATTCCCACTCTTACTTTCACTCCCTACTCCTCCCACCAACTGCCCTCTCACCCTTCTAAACCTAACACAAAACAAACTCCACTACTTATGTGGTGATGTCTCCATGTCAAATTCTGGCCTTCGTGTTTCTTCTGTGAATGGTTGGTTGATCTTTCAAAAATTTTGTTACGAGCCATCATCACGTGAATCCCATGTGTTGATTTGGTTTTATAATCCGGTGTCGAATGCTAAGATCATCCTCCCAAGGCTACCACTCTTTCCAAAGTATGATATTGAACATCAGAAGTATGGCCCAAGTAAAGTCGTTATATCCTCTCTACCAGATTCTCCCGACTCGCTTGTGGCATATTTTGTTTCGTGTTTATGTGATGGTGGGTTAGAGCAACAAGTATCTTTCTGCAAAATTGCAAACAAGCCATGGACACAGATCGCTGAAACAGGGGAGTTTTTCACAGATATTGAATTTCGTGGGTGCAAACTATATGCTATGATCAATGATGATCGAATGTTTGATAGGAGTAATTATGATTTTATGGTCGTTATTAATCTAGGTGATTGTAATGCTGTTACTTCTGAAAGGGTTATGGCCTTTTTGGATCGAGACTTATGCTTCAATCCAAAGAGAAATTTTAGGTACAATAATAATACAAAACATCATTATTATAGCAAAGAGAAAAGATTTCTGGTAAGAGATTCTACAAGCGGAGATTTGTTGCTAGTTCTTCATCTTGCGGAGTATATGCGAAAGCCCGGATGTAATAATTATTATTTGCATTCTACAAATGGATTTCGTGTTTTCAAGCTTGATGCTATAGGAGGACTAAGCTGGTCGATGATTGATAGCTTCAGTGACCGTTTTCTGTTATTTGATGCCTCGGGGGTTCAAGTTGTTTCTTCGACAAATATTGTTGGTCCATGGAAGCCAATTCGAGACAACTGCATCTATTTTTCTCTCTCAAATGTTTTTCCTAACTCGCGATTTCCAGAGCATAATATTGGAGTCTATTCCTTAACACATGATTCTATTACAAATTTTCATTCCAATTTTTTATCTCAAGTATCTAGTCGAAATTTGTGGTTTATCCCTAGTCTATAGTATGCAGTAAAAAACAAAACAATGTTGATATGAAGTTGTTTTAACTCTCTTTCTCTTCTTCTTTTCTTTTAAACTTTTATTGTGTTCATCGATAGATCCACCAGGGTTAAGTAACTTTTTTATTTATTTTTTTATTATTTTTATTGTGTTATGTTTATGGTTGCAAAAATCTACAAACACATTACAATCCTGATTAATTAGAATTTTGAGGTGTTTTTTGGATGGCTATCAATTTTCAGTATTATGAGATCGATAGAGAGTATTGGCTCAAAATATCTCACATCCAAACAAATTTTCATTGGTGAACTGGAAAATATAAAAGAAAAGGAAGAAGAGTTGGAGGAAAATTAGGAAAGAGAGTAAGTTTTAATAACTCGGGTAAATATTGAAGAACTTTTTTTCTGGTTTCCCAATTGTAAATTGGATCTGAACACAACTTGGAAATCCTAGTTGAAACACAATGTTATTTGGGGCCTTTACGGAGCTCTCAAGAGGATGTTATTTTGAAGTCCTTACCTCAAATGGAGAAAGAGTAGAGAGAAAACCTTAGAACCTTAACCCTTTTCCTTTCTCTTGTGAGCTTTAGATCTTAACCCTTCTGATCCTAGCTTGTATCCGAATGAGAGCTACCACCCAACGTGTAGGAACTATGTGTAAGGATGAGGATGATGATGGTGAAGCCTTCTCTTGGCTCTCTTGGAGGTTTAGTGGCATCTAGAAAGAGATACTCCATAGATGGTGATACACAAGAGAGAGCAAACTTGGTTGTGATGAGGGAAGAGAGGGAGTGAGTTTGGGAGTTGAGGATCTTACACTTGGAAGGCTTGGTTATGTCTATGGAAGTTGGCTTGCCTTGAAAGCTTATTGTTCTAACTTGGGGAAGAAGAATGGAGCAAAAAGCCATGTTTTTATGCCTTTTTTTTTCTGCATCAAACCCGTGTTAATCGATTAACCAGATGGTTAATCGAATAACCAATACTACTTTTCATTCCTATGCACTTCAAAGTGCCATACCTCCTTCGTTAACCATTGGATCTTGCTCAAATTTGAAAGCAAGCTTCCTTACATACTAATCTTCACATCCAACTGTGGAATTCATGTTTAGAGTTGTAAATCTTTTATTTTTAATTTCCTAATATAGGATGTTTATAACACCGAAAACACTGTTTCCTACACTCGTTGGTTCATCTTTCAACCTCCTTTCCGATGCCAATGCTACATAACTCCTTCATGGCACTCAAGAGATCCCAATCCATCACCTTAACTCTTCTTTAGAATAATTATCATTTTTTCTAATCCTATTATTATTTTAATTATTCTTGGAATTAAAATTTGGGATGTTACACACCTTGAAGCCTTGAGATTTTACACTAAGTCTTCCTTCGTAGCCTCCTCGACTTCTTTCCTTCTCGTCGAAACAGTGTGTTTCCATTCCTTGAGCCTTGGGACGGCTGTCGACATCATGCTTCTTCGACATCATACTGAATATAGTGTCGGCTCCTTTTTGGATCAATCCTTTCGCTTGCGTTCCCAACATTCTTCATCTAGTCTTTGGTTCTTATTGTGTTTTGCCCATCAAGCTAACCAAACGATCTGTCGAAAGCGTTTTTAGGGACTTGTCCTAAGAGGACTTTTTATTTTCCATCGTTAAAGGGAAAGATACTCAAAGTCTTACCTGGAAAAGGTGTAAACTTTGGGCCATGAAGAATTACTGGTCACCACTAAGGCTCATGTATCAAACTGAGTGTGCCCTTCTATCCAGGCTTTTTACACTAGCTTGAAACGCAAGAGGTGATCCCTATGTAATCTCGCATGGTTAATCTCTCACCATCAACGGGTAAAAGTGGGTATTCGGGGCCAAGATTTTGACATTGTTCCTTCCTCCCCTGAATCCATCTAATCTCACATGTTTAATCTCTTGGTGAATTACTCTCTTTTTTCTTTTGAACAGTTTATCTTCCTTCCAGAAGTTATAAAGTTGCCCCACCATCTTGTTCGTATTTTCCTAATGCCCTTATGAACTTCTGAAGTGACGTATTTATAGCCATGAAAGACCCCATTTTATGCTGATGTGATTGTTTCTTTGTTCCTAATGGGGTGCCCTCATCATTTATTGTCATTATGACTTTCTCTTTCTTCCTCGTTTTCTATATTGACATTCTTTCGACACCAGCCTCACTCTGAATCTTCCTTTCTTGTCGACACACGTTCATGTCCTTCGAAATCACCTTTAAACCATTACCTAAGTTCATCTCCTTCGACATCACTTGTGTTTTCGACACTTATCTGATTTGTCGATTTCGACACCCAATCAACACATAGTTGAAAATTGAGATTAATTATTAATTTTTGTATATTTAAAAAATAAATAAATTAATTAACTATACAATTACTATTTTGTATATGTATCAAAATTAAATAGTGTATTTGTTTCATGTTGGCCTTCGTCAATTTTTTTTTGTATTAAGCCATTGGCTTTTGTCGAAGGCCAATATAAGTGAGACTAAAAGGGAAATTATTTTGAGACTTGGATTTGGAATCCCACAAAATTGGATCTGAATCTTATTATAAATATGAAAAACTCAAAATTAAATATCTTTCATTCATATTTTTTTATTTAGGAATGTCGATAAAAAATTTCCGATACCTCATATTTGGCTATTTTGCCTATAAAAGGGCAATGGCAAATGAAGGCAAAGTACATCACTTGAGCATCACATCTTGTTCATCAGAACTCATTACATGAATATTGCAACGACTTTTAGCAATGACATATTTTCTTGTTGCGAAAAATGTTTATTGCAACTTCCTTTTGCAATGATATATTTTTGTCGTTTCAAAAGTGTTTACAATGACAACATAATTATGTTGTTGCAAAATGTTGTTGCCATACTAGCGGTAAATTAATTGAAACGAAAAAAGTTGTTGCAGTAGTGTTCAAAGCTTCAAGGTAACGTCACATGTGGTCGATATTTAGCAGCATATTGCAACGACAAGTTGTTGCTAAACATAATTTAAAAAATTGAAAAGAAAAAGGAAAATAATTAAACCCGATTCCCAAGCCCTTATTTCACAATAAGGTTGCATCATTGTGAGTTCATACCAGTGTGCGTGGGTTCTGCAGAATCCTAAGTGAACCTTAGCAGCGGCCTCACCGCCGCCCCATGCTCCTAGTGTTCTTTTACGTGAATACAAAGAACATATTATAGACATGAGGTAATGTACTATCATAATAAGGAAATCAAAGTAATGTGCTAGTGTGCTACTATTAAGTGAGTAATAACTAAAGCTTTTAATATAGTAATATCCACTTAATCTAAAAATGACCCAAAAAAAAAAAAAAAGAAAGAAAGAAAACCATAATGATTGCTTGGCATTTGGCAATGATAGAGATTGTGACAACGGTCTCTCTTGACATGGTGAGTAAGACAAGGAGGATGGTTGGAACATGGCCATGCAAATGATAGAGGTTGGTCACTCTCTAAGTACCTGGCTAACATGATCCTGTCTCCCTAAAATATTCAATTATAAGTAAAGTCAACAAGCAGAAGAAATTAAATTTCTACATCTAAGATTTTTTAGTCTAGTAATAACTTAGCATATATGTTAAAATAAATGTTCATACCTCTATGTAAGTGCTACTCTGAGGATTCGAATAATATAGCTACCTGCTGATATTCACAATATAAAAGTGTAGAATTTGAGTCTTCCTTCAACATTGTTCTTTATATATAAATACCTCTCCTTTGTTATTGTCCCTCATAAGCAAGGCCTAAGTTGATACAACAAGAATATACACAAGAATGGGAAGTGTTATGACAGTCAAAGTGAAGCTTCTTATGGCATTACTTGCTCTGCAGTTCTGCTATGCAGGATTTCACATTGTCTCTAGATTTGCACTGGACATTGGTGTCAGCAAAGTTGTTTACCCTGTTTATAGAAATATAATTGCACTGCTTTTGTTATCCCCCGTTGCTTATTTCTTAGAGAAGTGAGTTTCAGGATGAAATTCTTTTTTCTCCCTTACTGTTATATTCTTTTTAGCTTTTTAACAAGGAACATTGGTTTTTGACTTTATAAACAGGAATCAAAGACCACCACTTACTTTTTCCATGCTATTTCAGTTCTTCTTATTAGCATTGTTGGGGTAAGAAATAAATAAGCAGCATGCAGCATTTTTCCAAACTTTTATTTCCTTCCTATTCTTTCTAATATTTCCCTTTTTTTTTCTGTATATTTTATTGTTTTAGCATCACATCAAACCAAGGGTTTTACTTGTTGGGATTATATTATGCTTCTCCAACTTTTGCTTCTGCAATGCAAAACTCAGTTCCTGCCATCACTTTTGTCATGGCTTCAGCTCTAAGGTAATCATTTCTCCTTGTGATGTTCTTTATCATTTTTTTTTTCCTTTTAATCCCTTCAGTAGTTCATTAATTCTTTTGGTTTTATCACAGACTTGAGGAAGTAAACATTGCAAGGAGAGATGGATTGGCAAAAGTTTTGGGAACTATTGCAAGTGTTGGGGGTGCCACTATAATTACTCTTTACAAAGGCCCTCCCCTTCTCCACCAACAGATAAAAGAAGACACCATAGATGCAGATCTATCTTCAACAAAAATGCAAAACTGGACATTGGGTTGCATATACTTGCTTGGACACTGTTTATCATGGGCTGGCTGGATGGTTTTTCAGGTCTGGTCATAATAATGATCATGGCTTACATAGATTACCTAAACCTAAACTTCAAATTACTTGGCTTGATGCTTCATTCTTAGGTCATGTTTCATGAGATATTTTTTTTTACTTTGCATCTCATTTAGGAATGTGACTTGCATACAAATGAGAATGTAAAAACATCCTTGGATATCACATTTCATGAATGTGCAGAAAATCATGCCATATACCAAACACTACCTTGTAACTAACCATATAAAACATGAAATATTTGGCACTTGTCTTGGAGAACTTGAACTTGTTCAATTGACTGTTATATGAAACCAAAGTCTTTGAACACATTTTTCAGGCTCCAGTGGTGAAGAAGTATCCAGCAAAACTATCACTCACCTCATTTACATGTTTCTTTGGATTGATTCAATTCTTGATTATAGCAGCCTTTGTAGAAACTGATATGAATCGTTGGAAGATACAGTCAGCGGAGGAGCTATTTCCTATCCTATATGCTGTAATACTCATTGCTTCATTTCTCATATATGCACACTAACAAATTTGATTTATGTAAATCATGCAATTTTAAGGTCAAACCAATTCATCTTTTGTGTGATCATTGCAGGGAATTGTATCATCAGGCATCGTCATATCTCTCCAAACATGGTGTATTCAAAAGGGTGGCCCTGTGTTTGTAGCTGTCTTCCAACCCTTGCAAACCTTTCTAGTTGCCCTAATGGCAGCCCTAATTTTTGGTGATCAGTTATACTATGGAGGGTATGTACACAATTTCCAAGCATTCAATGTATCATATGAAAAAAATGAACCATTCAAGGGTTCTCTTTTATGTAATTACAAAATCTGCATGTCTAATCTAATGTATTCAACTTTTATCACAGGGTTGTTGGTGCCGTTCTTATCGTTCTTGGCCTTTACCTAGTTCTATGGGGAAAAATCAAAGAAAAAAATATGACTAACATGGAGAAGGCATCATTAACAGAGTCCTTGCTAAATGCTGAGGAAGAGAATAAAGAAGCTGATGCAGCTCCTAAAGACATACCTTGACATATCTACCTGTTGATGGATTCAGACTATCAAGTTCAGTTGAAGCATCTGCACAGCCACTTTGGTATATAATCCAGCTTGTAGCAGCATCTCAACTTGTGTCATATTAAGTGTTTTTCCCATTAATTTATCTTAGTGACTAGAGTTAAAGGACTCGAGGCAAAACTAAGTAAATGTATAAAGTCAATTCAATGACACTTGATTACAAGATCAAATTTGGTCGGTTGGAAGCAAGTGTCCCCATGTGCTTTACATTATACACTGACATGTATATCTGAATTTTTATATATAAAAGAATATATACTCTGTGTCTATGAGAATAACTTCAAATTAAGTACCCAATCAACTCAAAGTCAAAGTCTCATATGATATAAGATGTACAAGTATGGTTAAGGAAACTAGGGAAGGAAAATACATGAACATTATTGATAGCAATGGCTCTCAGAAAAAAAATGTCCTACTATTAATAAACTCAAAATGCATATTAAGTGGAAGGGTTTCTATTTTCTAATGACTTCTGGAAGCACCAACAGGACATCCAAAATTGTAAATAGCATCAGCGGCCAACATAAAAATTGGTTAACTAAGGTCATAACAAGGAATATGAACTGCCAACTTAAATTAAAGCATGAGAGAGGCAAGATAATGATTCAATTTAACTCCGAACTTCAGTTATTGTTCGATCAATTCTACCTCACAGCTACAATATCATCAATCATCAAATTCATCGGCACACATTCTGTCGCTAAGGTGATTGTGCTCGTGCTTACTAGCAGCGGCTGCACCACATTCTCCTCCAAGATGTTTGTAATCCGAACCTTCGTCGCATTGATTCCAGCATTTATCTCATCCTGCGCATGACGATTACACAGCTCAGTAACAGTCGCGATTGGGTTCAAACCCGCATTCGGTGCGAAAATGCTCGATGTTCGCTATGGGTGAACAATTCAAAGTCTTAAGTAATAAACTTGTTGTAACAGCAGTAAATTGAGTAGAAGAGAAAGAGAGAGAACACACAGAATTGGTTACGCAGTTCGGCCAATTATGCTTACGTCTGCGACTATAGAGCAGCTATAGTTCCATATTATTTCTTGTGCTAATCAGGGTTACAGAGTACAAGCAAGCATATATAGTCGAAAACAGATTACATTAAGGCCCATAACCCGTACCTATGAGCCATACTCAACAAAACTCAATCTCATCTCTTTTTTCCACATCCTCGATCACCAAAATCTTAGCTTTGGCAAGACAACGCAAAGATAAAGCAGAAACAGCATCTCTCAAAATACTCTTCTGAATCAACAACACATTAAAACCAGTTGCCTTGATCTTCTTAATTTATCATGCTAAGTATGCAATTCCTCTCTTCCTTCAAAATCCTATCTATCTGAGAGTAATCATTCTCACCACAAAGCTCTGTTCAATATCAGTTTTGGATATTGAAATTTGAAACTGAATGACAAAGAATTTCACATTTTTCATTCTTGTATAGGTCCTCCAGCAGCATGGCTAACCTGATAAAGCATAAAGCTTACTATTAACTAGAAAAGTCATTTAATAAAAAATAAGATAACAATAAAATAATGTTACTGAAGATAAAATGATAAAATAACTTAAGATTAGAATCATAGATAACCTTCTTATCAAATACCAAAAGCCTTCACCAGCTCCGTATCATCAACGCTCCCTGTTATTGTGTAACCGCCATTTGTGATGAATGGTGTAGTGCAGAGAGTGGGAAGTGGGAATGGATTTGGATTTTATGACACAATCTTATAACAACGTTGATGTTAAAACAACTAAAGTCCAAAACAAGTTCAGTTGTTTTTGTTCAGAGTTGACTCTCAACATGTTTGGATATGGTAATAAAATCAAGGGAGTTACTAATATGCAACCTAAAATTGAATGGTTGTTATGCAACCTTTTAGTAAACTAATAAAAAGTTGACACTTAAGACATGTGTGTCATGTCATTCCTTGAAGTAGTGATTTATAATTTTTACAATTTAGTCCAACATAAAATGTAAATTAATTTAATTTAGTCCTTTGTACCTATTAGCAAATTATAACATAGATTAAAACAACGGGTGATTATAACAATAGGTATTAAATTAATTTGCTAATAGGTACAAAAGACTAAATTAAATTAATTTACATTTTACGTTGGGCTAAATTGTAAAAATTATAAATCACTACTTCAAGGAATGACATGACACACATGTCTTAGGTGTCAACTTCTTATTAGTTTACTAAAAAGTTGCATAGCAACCATCCAATTTTAGGTTACATGTTAGAAATTCCCTAAAATCAATTCCGACCAGAATCACGTTGGAACATAAGTAAATGTTAGTAGCATTAGCCTTCCAGAATTGATACCGGTTAACTCATCAAACATGCACTCTGTCTCTTTAACTTTCACTTTTTATCCTTAGCTTGTTGTTATTTTTAGCTAGGGTTGAGTTAAAAAAAAAAAGATTGAAAAACATTATTATATTATTTAGGGGAAATTTTAATTTGGAAAATGACATTCACCTTCTCTCCTTAGCTAACCGTATTGCACTTACACCCCTCATTGTAATAAATGGTTAGGTTATCGACAGAAATGTTATGCTTAGGATTAAAAAAACTTTTACACTAAGAGGATATTTCATACAAATTTTAAGTGTATTTGATGCATTTTCTCTTTATAATAATATGATAATTTTTCTTTTTTTATAAATGTAATGACCAACCAATTCACTACTGCAAGTCAATTTAAGGCAACCAAAAATTGTGCCAAATAGTAGAATTTAGAGTGCATATACACTAAGGAATTATTTGTGGGGTTAACATGCTTATTATAGCCAATATCCTTTTTTAACATTTTCATGATGAATCATAAACTATAATGGATATAAGTTCATTATGAATAAAATATGATATAATAGATTTTAATTTTGTTCCTGTTTCTATGAAATTTGGATATGGATATAACATATCCAATCTTTATAAAGAGTTTGTATACCAATAATGATGTTAGATTTTTTTCATTGTTCTAAAATCATTTGAATAAAATTTGTATACAAGAATACATGTTTTAGTAAAAAAAAAAACTATTTTTTATCAAAAAATAATTATATTTTCATGTAAAAAATTATTTTTTTGTCAAAAAAATAATTTTATCATATTATTGTTGTAAAGAAAAAGTGCATCAATCCTAAGCATAATATTTTAGTTGATAAATTAATCATTTATCATAAAGATGAGGTATAAATGCAATGTTAATCGCTAAGGAAGGGAAGTAAGTGTCATTTTTCAAACTAGAAGGATACCAGTATCATTGTACAAATCTCATGAGAGGTGAGTGTAATTTCCCCCATTATTTAAAGTTTGGGCATACAAATATTAAGATACTAGCTCTTACCCCGTGCAATGCACGGGTTATTGATATTAAATTTTTTTATATTAAATATTTTAAATTAAAAATTATTATTAACCAATAACAAAAATAATTATAAAAAGGGATTATTCAATATACTTTATTATGATAAATCAAAAATTATTATTATTATTATTTTGATTTTTTTTGTTTGATGGTATTATGAGAATAATTAATGATAAATCATAATATCCCTTATTTCATTGGACATGAATTCATTGGAAGATAATGACGATTCGTTTTTTAATATAATATTTATTTATGTATAGATCAATATTAAATTAATGTATTCCTTATTTAGTTGATCGATAATTAGCATGTTTTATTAATTAGAGTGAAATCAAAATTAAACTTTTTTATTTTTATCCTGTGCAATGCACGGATTATTAATATTTAAATATTTTAAAGTAAAGATTATTATTAAACAACAATAAAAAATGAGCTTGGTGAAAAATTTTGTACTTCCTTATATAAATAAAAATAACATTTTTTATCTGAGATTTTCCTTATTTATTCAATGGATAAATTAACATTTTTTTACATGATTATTAACTTTATTATGATGAATCAAAAGTAAATCAGAATTAGATCTTCCTTATTTATTTAATAGATAAATTAATATTTTTATATGATTATCAACTTTATTATAATAATTAAAAACAAATTAGAATTAAATATTTTGATCTTTTTTGTTTAATGGTATTATGAGAAAATTTAAGGATAAATTGAAATATATCCACTATTTCATAGAACATGAAGACGACATTGAAATTGTTATTTTTGACTATCTTGGTTAACACATTGCATTTTATTATGAATATAATGTTGGCTCTTTTTTTAATATATATTTAATATTATATTTGTCTATGTATAGATGAATATTAAATAATGTATTCCTTATTTGGTTGATCGATGAATTAACACGTTTTATCATGATATTATGATTAATTATTAGAGTGAAATGAAAATTAAACTTTTTCATATTTTTTTGCTTGATGGTATTATGAGTAGATTTAAAGATAAATCAAAATATTTTCTGTTGCATAAGACATGATAATTTAGCATATTTTGAATATAATTATCACATCTAATATGAAAAATTATATATAATTAAACCAAAATTATACATTTTTATTTTTTTATTGGATAATATTATAAGATATTTCTTATATTTATTTGATGGATAAATTAATATTTTTTTTACCATTATTATTTTTTTTAATATAATTATCACATTTATTATTATTATTATTTAAATATTTTGATTTTTTCATCATTTATCTTATCTCATGACAAAAACGGAAAAAAAATCATAAATAAATCGAAAAATATTGTTTCTTCAAAGAGGCAAAAAGCTCACCAAAATTATTTCTCACCGGAATACGATCAAGGTATTTCTTCCTAATCCTAGGATCCTTAGCCCTTCTCTTCTTTGAAAAGAGAAAATGATCAATTATTTGCATATTCTTTCAACAAAGAATAATCAAAGTAAGTATGTATAACAACTTACCAAAGTTTCAAAAAAAAAACAACTTACCAAAATCATGCTCTTTTTTGAAGTAAATCATTGCTGTCATTCTTCCTGAAATCAGCATTAAGCAAAAGTCAATTAAAAGTATAAAAAAATATGCATCATCTAATAAGTAATTCATCAAACACTCAAAAATCAAAATTAAGTGCTCTAAGTATAGTAATAAACAAAAGTCAATTAAAACTATAACAAAATATGCATCATCTAATAAGTAATTCATCAAACACTAAAAAATCAAAATTAAGAGCTTTAAGTAGAGGAATGAAGGAAAAAATAAAAATAAAAGAGAGGATTTGGAGAAGAGAATTCTTAGAATTAGATAGAACTTTAAAAATTGAAAGGGAGAGCAAATTATATATATATATATATATATATATAGTGATTTTTTTAATATTTTCTAAATATTTTTGTTGAGGATAATTATTTGTTCAACAAATTGAGGATAATGATTTCACGTACAGATAATGATTAAATAAATTTGTGATTTTTTAATATTTTTTTAAATACTTTTGTTGAGGACAATGATTACTTTTTTTTTTCCAACAAATAATTGAGGATAATAATTTTACATACATAAAATGATTAAATAAATTTAAATAATTTATTTAATTTTAAATTGTAATTTTGATTAGAGATAATGATCTACCTACAAACTCTCTGGTGCGAGGAAAGCTTCACGGGACAAACGTGGTGCCTCGAAAATTTCTCCGACAAACGTGATGCCTCGAAAAGGGATTCTTTTATACATTGTTTGATCAACCATTGTATCTAAAAAAGACATTTATATTAGTATAAAAAAAATTGATCAAAAGAAATGAATCTTGTTTCTGGTGAGCCAAAAGAAATGAAAAAAAAAAAAAAAAAATTAAAAAAGAGAAGACGATATATAAGGAGGGTGGGTTTGGAGGTTGCAAAACCCCTGGCAGCCAAGTACTGCACCTCACCCCAGTTGTTGAGGTTGAGGATGAACTAAACCACACACACTCCCTCTCCCAGTCACCATGCCACACTACTCCTCCTTATTCCAACGCTCCCTCACATTCCGCCCCTCTTCTTTCTCCTCTCCTTTCCTCACCTCCATGTCCCACCCTCTTTCCCTTACCCTCACCCGCAGGGGATTCCATCTCCTCCATCCTCTCCCTCCCGCTCTACTATCCTCTCGCCGCCTTCACGCTCTTCGCGTTCTTCCCTCATGCTCTCTCCCTCTCGCTCTCGAGCTCGATGACTCCGACAACCGCCGACGCGGTGCAGGGTTTAAGCACAAAACCATTACGCTGCCGTTTTGGCATAACCAGAGCTCCGGTTACGGTCGTTTTGCTTATCAGGACTTCAATTCCGATGACGATGATTGTGATGATTCCGATGCTGAATTATTCTCTTCTCACTCTCGCAATCGTTCTCAAACTCAACCGCAACATCAACCGGTTAGGAACCTAGTTTCTATATTCCTCCTACCTAGCAAGTACAAAACCTAGTTTTGCTATTCATTTTTGAAATTTTATTATTTCCTTTTTTTTAAAGTGTTAAGTATTCTAAGAAACACAGACACTTCAGCTATGTTTGGATATGTAAAGATTAATGGAGCGGAATGGAACAGAGTTTAGTGGAATGAGATAAAACTGCCATTCCATTGTTTGGATAATTTAGGATGGAACTAAAACAAAATTTTGGTTCCATCATATTCCTCCCAATTTAAGAGGGAAGAAAAATTGAGATTTTGGATGGACTTGGGTGGACCCTATTCCATCACCTTCCATTCCATTCCATCGTCACAGATTCCAATCCAAGCAATGGAACATAATAAAATGTCATTCCACTCCATCACATTCCCTCAATCCAAACATAGCCTTGAGAATAGTCGTCGCCATGGTCACTTATATCAGACATTTTTTATACTATTAGTCATATTTTATTTTACTGTTTTTTTTTTTTTTAAACTTTTATCTTTTGAATTCCTATGCTATTATAGATGTAAATGCCGTGATAATTAGATGAATGTTAGCATTGAATTATACCTTTTTTTTTTATGGAAGCATTTAATTATAGTTATGCTAACTTTTGAAATAGCATTTGTGCTTTTATAATAGTCTCATACTAAGTTTACATATAGTATCTTAGCCGTGTCCTATAATTTTCAATATTTGTCGTACCCCTAGTTGATAGTATTTGTTGCAACTGGTGGGCTGCACTTTATGTGCATCTAATGGAGTGTGCTATAAATTTCTTTTCCTGTGTAAATATTAAGATTATCTTAATTTACAAAGCAATGGAAAATGTGGGTTCATTCTTGAGAGGAGAACTTGAATTCATTGCTTTCCCTTTGATGGCACATCTTTGTCTTAGTAGAGTATTTTTGGGCATGTTTCGGTCCTCTTTCCCATTACTAAGAAAAAGTGAACCACCCTCACAGAAAGGAAAAAAAAAATGGGACCTTAATAAGGATAAAAATAAAACCTTGCCGAAGGTCTCGCTTGCTAGATTTGAGTTGGATGGATTTTTTGTCTTGACCAAATGACCGATGTATTTTCTTGGTATTGATTATTAGGGTGATTCAACTCTTGAAAACATTGATGAGTGGAGATGGAAGCTGACAATGCTTCTTCGCAATACAGACGAGCAAGAAGTCGTTTCCAGGGAGAAAAAGGACCGGCGTGATTTTGAGCAGCTTTCAACTTTAGCTACAAGAATGGGTTTACACAGGTATCTTTACTTTAGCATTGTCTGAAGTTTTGCTTGCATTCTATTTATTAAGTTTCTGAATATGATTTGCCTTGGCAGCCGACAATATGCAAGAGTTGTTGTCTTTAGCAAAGCACCTCTGCCAAATTACCGCCCTGATCTGGATGACAAGCGTCCACAGAGAGAGGTATCACTTTGCATCAAAGCTATCCATTCTGTTCTTTAAGCGCCTGAGAAGTATTTTTTTTTCCATGTTTAACCTTGATTAAGAAAATGAATATGGCGGATCAACAACTTTGGTGAAGAAAACCTCTTTTAGTGGATATCTATCAGATAACATAATTGGATTTGAGTTTGAAAATTAAAATTGCAATTCCTATTGTAGAATTGGAATTGGTCCACAATCTTTTTTTTTTTTTTTGGAATTGGTTCACAATCTGAAAATTTGTTTTGTACTTACGTTACATCATGAAGATTTGTTTAAAAATATATGTCATATTTAATATTTTTTAGATATAATGACCAAATAAATATTTTATTGTGGTGGGGATAGCATGGGGTGGTGTCACTGACGATTAAAACATCAGTGATGCTGGTGAAAACCGTGCTGTAGTTTCTGTTGGTGGTGATTGTGGGAGTGGAGTGTGGACGGTGGCAGTGTTGGTGACAATAGTGGTGGAGGGGTTTTGTGGTAGTGGTAGTGGTTGTGGCAGTGGAAATGGCATTGGTGATGCAAATGATGGAAGAGAGGTTGGTGATTAACATGGGATTCGAAGTATCTAACTAGGGTGCCCATGACTGTTTTCTTTAACGTTGCTGATAATTGTGAAGTGTTGGATAAATTTGAAGATTAACTCTTCCTGTCTTGGAAATTGAAAGTTTTAGGGTCTGGGTTTAGTAATTGGGGAAGGGTTTAATTTAGTTGTTTTTCAATTCCTTTGCAATTGTGATAAGGAATAAGAACTTCTAAGTTTAAATGCGTAATAAACAGGAAATTTAGAATTTAGCGTCCCAAATCCAATTCCAAGGTTAATTTTTTAGCACAGGAAATTATAATTACAAGAAGACAACAGCCTTCTTAATTGTTTTAATACTGCAAAAATTGTGATGTTTGCATTCTTATTGACTGATTTTTTTATGCTCTTGCAGGTAATCTTACCATATGGTATTCATAGAGAAATAGACTCTCATCTCCGTGCCCATCTTTCCCATAAGGCTACAAACAGGTTAGGCTCTCTTGATGATTCCTTGCATAAATCAAGTGATGGTAGAAGCATTCCTGCTGATGGAGGAATTTATGAACGGCCGGAGCCCTTGAACCATAATAGTATTGTCAAGGAGAAAATTCTTCAACGAAGAAGTTTGCAACTACGTAATCAGCAACAAGATTGGCAGGTTTATTAACTTTCCCAGTCTGAAGTGCATTTCATTTGCCATTGTAGACTCAGGTGGCTTTTCAGTAATTTTTCATTTAATTTTCTAAGTACTCAATGGTATTTATTTTGTGTCTTTCAGAAATCATGGAGAAAAAATGTATTAGTTGCATTAGCTATTAGCCTATTACTAGCCATGTCTGTGTTTATTTAATTGTAATTGTTCAGACTTACTGATTAATGCACAATGGTTAAATATTTTATATCGATCTATTCTATCAGTGAAATTTTGTGTACATGAATGTCCTTTGTTATTGTTTTAGCCTTCAGAAATGCATAATAGATGCTGGTTTATCCACAGGAGTCTCCAGAAGGGAAAAAGATGTTTGAGTTTCGGAGTGGTCTTCCTGCATTCAAAGAGAAGGATGCATTTTTGAAAGTCATTTCAGAGAATCAGGTGAAAAAACAAAAATGGTGCCCTCTGTGTTCTGTAGTTTATTAGTTCTGTCCTTCCATGATTTTTTTCTTCTTCAAAAGAAAAACCAAGGAAAATAAAGGCTTTGGAATATGACACCCAAGTGTGAATCCCTTTACATAAAACACCATTGCGTAGTATTTCTGCCTGAGAGTTATAGTCAATTTTGCCTCCTCATGAAAATTGCTGTGGATCTTGGCTATAGTTCAATACTTCTGAAACAATGTCATATGTGCGCAACCAACATCAATTCCAAATTTTGGTTTCTATTTTTATATTGTAGAGCACATCACTGTTATTATATTACAATACGTTATGAAAAATATATGGAGCTTTTGCCTGGACTCATCTTGAGAACATACTCAACTGGTCATGTGAAATGACTTTTTTATGTAATTATACAGAAATCCATGATTGATAGTTTGCAATACATGAATCAACTTTCACTGTTTGTGGCTTCTAGCGATTTGCCTTTTTATAGGTATTTCAATACGAGAACACACATTTTTTGGACAATTATAAAAAAAATTAATACAATTTTAGCCATAGGTTATAAATTCAATTACAAAAATATTAAGTATAAATTGCCATATGCTTTAACAAAGTTTATGACAGAAATGGAGCACATAACATTTTTTATGTGTTGTGGTTGTCAAAGGCTAACAATCAAACAGACACAAGTTAAAGTTTCTCAGAAATAATAATTTAGAATGGCAACATAAGTGGTAGCATTTTCTTTTGCAGGTAGTATTTCTTGTTGGGACTATAAATCCCAATATGAATGATAATTTATATTAAATTGGTCTCATTAATGAAAATTTGCAGGTAGTTGTTGTCTCAGGTGAAACTGGTTGTGGTAAGACCACACAACTTCCTCAATACATATTAGAATCTGAGATTGAAGCTGCACGTGGAGCTGTATGTAGCATAATTTGTACTCAACCTAGAAGAATATCTGCTATGTCTGTTTCTGAAAGAGTTGCAGCAGAACGTGGGGAGAAATTGGGAGAATCTGTTAGTTTGTGGACCTTTTTAGCTTACTGATGCTTGAAGTACTTCAACTTTCATGCATAGTTGATTAACTTAAATTCTCTGCATGTTTTCTCCTCTGAAAGGTTGGCTACAAAGTTCGTCTGGAAGGTATAAGAGGAAGGGATACTCGTCTTCTTTTCTGCACTACAGGTGTACTATTGCGGAGACTACTTGTGGATAGGAGTTTAAATGGTGTAACTCATGTTATTGTTGATGAAATTCATGAACGTGGAATGAATGAAGGTAAATACATTAATGTTTTATTCCAATGTTAATTAATTCGGTTCAATAGGATACTTACAACTGGTTTACACCTTTGACAGATTTTCTTCTCATTGTCCTGAAGGATCTTCTTCCTCGTCGTCCTGATTTGAGGTTAATTTTGATGAGTGCAACCTTAAATGCTGAGCTTTTCTCTTCCTACTTTGCTGGTGCTCCAACTATGCATATTCCTGTAAGATCAGGATGCTCATTTTGTAATCTTCTATTCCGTGTCCATTCAGTTTCATTCTAATGGTATTTCAGTAGTCAAATCAGATTTTTCTTAAATGCAGAGTTTAATTCAGTATTTATTCTGATGTGATTTTATCATGAACTCATCGGTGACCAGTAATATTCCCTTTTTCTGCACATGATTTTTCTCTCTGGATGATGATTGCATAAATTGTTATAAAGAGAAAATGTGTACTCCAGCAGTCCACCCAGTTTTATGTCAAAAGAAGAGCTCTGGTTGTGGTTCTCTGGCACAGCTACTCATTGCTCATTTTTGTGTTAAATGTTGAGCAAACAGAACCTCTTTGCAATCAACTTCTCTCCGTCTTAATAATTTCTTCTTTATCCAAAAAAATTTGACTGTTTAGCTTTCATTAATTTATACTTGGTGCATTGTTGTCAATCTTTACGTAGCTGGTCCGAAGTCCGGACAGAAGAGGAGGGCTGTGTTAGGCAGGCCCCAACCTACGTAAAACTGTCAAATCTTCATAACATGCTCTTTTCTCCCCACCTAGTAGGCAATGGCTTGATTGCTGTTATAATTTTGATGCTTGTTTGTATCACGAAAAACTATTATATGGCACTTTCACATTATACGGCTTTGATGCCTATGAGGGATCGCATTTTAGTGCATTGATGCATATGAGTGATGATTTACTTATGACTGGAAAGATACTGTAAACTCATTATTGTTTTTCTCTTGATTGGTTGTGGACCTGTGCAATTCGTAGGGTTTTACATATCCAGTTCGATCCCATTTCCTTGAGGATATTCTGCAAATGACTGGATACCGCTTGACTCCTTATAATCAAATTGATGACTATGGTCAAGAAAAATCATATAAAATGCAGAAACAAGCTGAAGCTTTCAGAAAAAGGAAAAGCCAGATTGCTTCTGCTGTAGAGGTGCAGAAATTTTGCTGGAAAGCTTATTTCTAATTTCTTTTTGTTTTTGGTTAATTCTGTTCATTTCTGTATGATTTGTATAGGATGCTCTGGAAGTAGCAGACTTTAAGGGGTATAGCCCACGCACTCGGGAGTCATTGTCCTGCTGGAGCCCTGACTCAATTGGTTTTAACCTAATTGAACATGTGCTTTGCCACATTGTCAAGAATGAAAGGCCAGGTGCTGTTTTGGTTTTTATGACTGGTTGGGATGACATAAACTCCTTGAAGGATCAGCTTCAAGCTCATCCTTTGTTGGGTGATCAGAGCCAAGTGTTGCTTCTTGCATGCCATGGCTCCATGGCCAGCTCTGAGCAGGTGACCATCCTAGTAATAGACTGAAAAGAAACCACAGAATATACCTGTTTCTGTCAACTTTACAATTTACTATCTAATAGATAGATTTTTCTCTTAAAACAAAGGAAATGATGTGTCTCTTTAGCTTATTGCAATTAAATATACTATATTCAAAATGAATGCTTTATTATCGGTGTTTGTTAACTCATTCAGTTCATTAGAGAAAAGAAGGGAAGGCATTCTTAAATCAAAGTTGGAAACAATATTTTATTAGTCTTGTACTCTTGTAAACATGAATTTGACATCTCATTTTTTTACTGAGTTTTGATGATGAATAAGTTCTTTTCAATTAGAAGCAATTAAATTTTCCTATCCTAACTGAATACAATACATTTCTGTTCACCCTATTTTAGAGCAATATCCTGCATTGCAATGTATTGCGAAATTGCTAGAATAATATTTTCTTGCATTCCTGTTTCGCCTTTTCTTCTGCAGAGGTTGATATTTGAGAATCCTGAAGGAGGGTTGAGGAAAATTGTTCTTGCAACTAATATGGCTGAAACTAGTATTACCATCAATGATGTTGTCTTTGTGATTGATTGTGGAAAAGCAAAAGAGACATCATATGATGCACTAAATAACACTCCTTGTTTGCTTCCGTCTTGGATCTCAAAAGCTGCTGCCCGACAGGTATTTGTGATATTTCAACTTAGCATAGTGTACTTGGATTATATGAGAAATACTTTTTCTTTTTCCTTTCAAATGGCAGTTAGTCCAATACTCCAATTTAAAGGGGTACAGAAAAACCTTAGAGAAATTTGGGACACACCTTTAGAAAAAGTCCTTGGTCCAAATGCTTTTCTGAAAATTTGGTTTTTGACTGAACCCAATGGAATAACTTCATCCATTTAGCCTATAATGGGTAGTGGGATAAGGTTTATGTCATTTTATTATGTAAAATTTTTTCCATATCTAGAAATTGCGCTTTTGTTATCTATTTAATAACAAGCAAAAGATAAAATTATGGTGTGGTACGCAAGGGATGTTGTTTTTGCTTACAGTATATGCTGCAGACTGCGGAGGTCAAAAGATGAATAAAGTGACCAAGAATGGTAGTGTACCATTCTTAGTTTTTGAAGATATTAATTAAAGGTTGAAGTTGAAGTAGTGTGTCAAATGGAAATAGATGCTCATCATGCCTGTGCTTTTGAACAATCTTTGAAGTTGGACTAGGAATGGTTTTAAGATGTAATGTCGCTATTGAGTTGGTTACATGCTTTGAATAGTTTAGCATAATTCCTTTTGGCAGTATCCTACTTTATAGTGTTTTCTTACATCAAATCTAGTTTATTTTTATTAAGTACTCCCTCCGGTCCAAAATATAAGCACCTTTTGACCAAAAGCTCTCCCTTTAAGAAAAGTAGGTTAAGTTAGTTATTTGTATTGAAATTGTAAATTTTAAGGGTATATTTACCAATCTATCCTTTTGATTTTTAAATTTTTAATCCAAAATTATTTCCCACCCATTTTTAAATGACACTTTTTCCCACAAACATAGTTAATGGAGTATTAAATAGGGTTAGTTTAGTAAAATTTTAGAAAAGGTGCTTATATTTTGGACCAAAAAATTTTGGTCAAAAGGTGCTTATATTTTGGACCGGAGGGAGTATTTGGATTGTCTGGTTGCTTAGAAAGTTTTCATTTCTTTTTTTTTTAGAGAAGAGGAAGGGCTGGTCGTGTTCAATCTGGCGAATGTTACCATCTTTACCCCCGATGTGTTTACGATGCTTTTGCTGATTATCAATTGCCAGAGCTTCTAAGAACACCTTTGCAGTCCTTATGTCTGCAAATCAAAAGTCTACAACTTGGAAGCATCTCTGAGTTTTTATCTAGAGCTCTGCAGCCACCGGAGCCTCTATCGGTATAATTCATTGCACATGATTTTGGAACTTGCATTGAAAATTATTATGAGCGCGTCAATCTAGATAGTTAAGTCAGCTTACTTAACTATCAAGAGTAACACTCTTATAATTATTTGAATTTATTCCAATGAAATTTGGGTTGAATTTAAGACATTCTGCATCTTGCATCAGTGTGGTTTTTTCAATTTATTATTTTTTCAATTAATTTTATTCTGCAGGTTCAAAATGCTGTTGAGTATTTAAAGACTATTGGGG
The DNA here is from genome assembly GCA_037953625.1 of Crotalaria pallida. NCBI lineage: Eukaryota > Viridiplantae > Streptophyta > Magnoliopsida > Fabales > Fabaceae > Crotalaria > Crotalaria pallida. The sequence goes on from CM075655.1 coordinate 100,376,141, forward strand.
CCTTAGATGAGGAGGAGAATTTGACAGTTCTAGGTAAAAGAGCTTGTTCTTTCCTGCATTTGTTCTTAATTTCTGCCACCATTTTCTATTTAAAACACTCCTCTGCATAGGATTAGGAATGAGGGCATTAGAGAGAAAGATGGGATAGCTTCTATTGTAGAAAAGATGGTAGAATCTTGCCTTGGGTGGTTTGGGCATGTGTGGGGGAGAGACCGGTAGAAGCCATAGTAAAGAGAGTAGATCAAATGAAGGTTGGTCCAATTGCTAGAGATAGAGGAAGGCCAAGAAAAACCATAGGCAGAACAATTAAAGGGGATTTAGAGATCAACGCTTTGTCAATGAACACGATTTATGATAGAGCATTATGATGTCATTTGATACATGTAGCCAACTCCACCTAGTGGAAATAAGGCTTGGTTGTTGCTTATCTTTATTTTGTTCCAGTGTCACTGCTGATATTGAGTTGTTGCATTTCAGGGCACAAGTTGTCAATGCTTCCTGTAGAGCCCAAACTTGGCAAGATGCTCATTTTGGGAGCTATCTTCAACTGTTTAGACCCTATCATGACTGTTGTTGCTGGTCTAAGTGTAAGAGATCCATTTGTGATACCGGCTGACAAGAAGGATGTAAGTTAATGTTATGACTATTTCTACCTCTCCCCTCCTTGTTTGTTGAGATCGGATGTTCCTCTTGCTATAAATGGTTCTGAATTTATCAAGTAAGACCGCTTGAATATTTTAGTAAATGGATTTATGCTCTTTTGTTCACCACGTTGGACATATGACCTATCTAGCGTGCCCTCTGTATTGTGTGATGATCCAATTAGTCCGGATCATTGTTATTGTAAATCAATATGCTGTATGTTGCAGTAAATACCATGTTGAGAAATTTGTTGAATTTCAATGTGTGGTAGGTAAGAGGAGTCTGACTTTTTAATCGATAGTTTACTGTTCATGTCTTATGCAGCTTGCAGAATCTTCCAAGGCTCACTTTGCTGCTCATGCCTTTAGTGATCATCTTGCGCTTGTCCGGGCTTTTGATGGTTGGAAAGAGGCTGAAGCACAGCGAGCTGGCTATGAGTACTGTTGGCAAAATTTCCTTTCTTCTCAAACACTTAGGGCCATTGACTCTCTTCGAAAGCAATTCTTTTACTTGCTCAAAGATATTGGTTTGGTTGATCAAAATTCTTTAACCTACAATACATGGAATCACGAGGAGCAATTACTGCGAGCTGTCATCTGTGCAGGATTGTTTCCTGGAGTATCCTCTGTTGTGGTAATCCACTCTACCAGTCTTTTCAGATCAGTGTGATACTTCAATTTTTTACATTTCACTTTTGTTCAACTTTTTGTGTTTGTTTCAATTTTCGTGTTCCATGTGAGTGCCGTGCTGAACTAGTATGGATCCCATTATGATTAGGCCTTGTGCATCTACCCACTAGGTGGGAGCCTTGTGCACTGGGCCCCCCTGTGTGTGTTGTGCTATGTCTGCGAAATTCATTTAAATTCCTAATTATGGGATTTTTGTTAATGCTATTAAGTTCCCCTAATGGTTTGTCCTTGATATGGCACTGTTCTTTTTTATCAAAGCCACATCATATCCTCATCAGCAAAGAACGAAAAAGTTGAAAGTCATCAGTAAATCTAATGCCATAACAGCAAAAAGAGATTATTGCCATGTCAAATGCATAATTTAAAATTTGAAAACTATGGAGCTAACAATAAAATTGCAACTGGGGGGCAAGAAACTGATCTTTGTTTAAACTAGGACCCACCCAATTGTAATCAAATAATATATGTGTGTGTTTGGGTATGCAAACATTAATCTCATTGAAATATGGAGAGTACTTTCATGTTTTATTTATAAATTGTTTGCAACTTTCTTGCGTTATTCTTGTTGATGTGAGGTCGTATTAATTGTATTATGCAGAACAAAGATAAATCAATAGCACTGAAAACAATGGAGGATGGTCAGGTTCTTCTGTATGGTGTAAGTTTCTCCTTCAAATGTTGATTTTTCCATTAATCCTAGTATTCTTATGACCCAGTTTTGATTATGGGGAAGGAAAATATAATTCATCAAAAGTTCTATAGTTTAATTTTGGTTTTCTATCATGGCTTGGTGATACATTATGCAGAACTCTGTAAATGGAAGTGTACCCAGAATTCCATTCCCATGGTTAGTATTTAATGAAAAGGTGAAAGTGAATTCAGTATTCCTCAGGGATTCAACTGGTATATCTGATTCAGTGCTGCTCTTATTTGGTGGGAATGTATCCAGAGGTGGACTAGTAAGTTCAATCTTACCTTATCTCCTCTTCACTTTTCCCAGGATCCACTTGTTCTTGACTGTATGTACTAGATGTTTCTGTTTGACTTATTAATGTGCCGTGACATGTGGTGAACTTATGATTCTTTTGATAGGATGGTCACCTGAAAATGTTGGGAGGGTATTTAGAATTTTTCATGAAACCTGAATTAGCCAAGACCTACTTAAGCTTAAAGAAGGAGCTGGAAGAACTGATACAGAAAAAAGTAAGTACCCCACTTTAAAGTTGTTCTGGGAAATACTCAGTTGCATAGTTATATTCTTCCTTCAATACTCCATCTCTCTCTTCAAGTCCTTGACAAAGTTACTTTGTCCTCTCCATGCTATTCCAGCTTCTGGATCCCAGCATGGACACACAATCACACAATGAGCTTCTTTCGGCTGTAAGATTGTTGGTATCAGAGGACAATTGTGAAGGCAGATTTGTCTTTGGTCGCCAGGTCCAACCACAGGCAAAGAAGGCAACAAACTCCAAAAGTAGTGGTGGTGGTGGTGGAGCCGAGGCTGATAATTCTAAAAATCACCTTCAAACATTCCTTAACAGGGCTGGACACCAAACACCAACTTACAAAACAACACAACTGAAAAGCAACCAATACCGTTCCACTGTCATATTCAATGGTTTGAATTTTGTTGGCAAGCCTTGCGGCAGCAAGAAACTAGCAGAAAAATCTGCTGCTGCTGAGGCTATTCTTTGGTTAAAGGGGGATTCTCCTTCGTCTCGTGATGATGATATTGACCATGCGTCTGTACTTCTGAAAAAGAGCAACAAGAAAAGGAAGAGAAAATCATTTAATAGCGCTAAATGGAGCTGAGGTGCCTTTAAAAGACCTATCTTGGATAGATTTGTTAATACGCTTATTTACCAAGGAAGAACTTGTCTCCATTGAAGGCTATGGTGCATTGGTTTCAAGGATCTTTCCTGTCATAATTTCAACAGGGAGAGTACAGAGCTATTCAGAGAACTAGAATCTGGCAGGTATATCTGAGCCATTGTTTGTAAAGAGTGATTGCATCCTGAGTCTACCTGGATTTGTGGAACATTTCAGAATATATATTTCCACAATTGCTTCTGACTAATTTGGACCCAGAGCAGATATTGGCTGGCTGAGCAACTGCTGCACTGGCACAAGTATTCTTTTGTAGTCGAGGGATTAAGTAACTAAAATTTGTATGTATATGCTGCTGATTATGCGTTCTTTATGCTTTGCTCTTTTTGGGCAGAGATACTTCTCAAGAGGACTCACTGCCATTATTCATTGGGGGCAAAACATTTTTCTCACTCCAAGACCAAGGCATTTTGTGGAAAGCATGTGTACTTCTAAACTCCTAGTCAGATTTAGTGTGTTTTTTAGGAAACATGTTTAGGTTAATCAAAGCATGCTGATCATGGAGTTAAAATATAGAATATGTATTCTAAGATGAATTTACTCTTAAAAAGTGTATTGTGACTTTGTGAGGCTTGTTACACCTCCTATGTTCCTTTATCTGCATGATTTCATTTCATGCTGATTTTGTAAGTTATAGTATAGATAATTTAATCGAATAATGTGGGATAATAAGTTTTTTATTTACAAAAATTATTGATCTGAGAATTGATTTAAGTTGTATAATTTTAGAACCTAGAATCTTTAGTTCATCAGTGTCATTTTGTCTCATACATCAAATTTTCAAGGATCATGAATAGATTCCTTTGCATATTATCCCTTCCCTAATATTCAAACAGTTAAATGACTTCAATTAAATTCCACATAGGACATGGCCTAAGCTTCTTTTTTTTTTTTTTTTTTTTATTTTTTGTTATTGCAATTCACAAATTCTGTGTCTAAAACTCTAGTTCCACTGAACATTGTTGTCCCTTCCATTCAAATATCTGCTTGCAGATATGATGCCTTTTTGTCGTTTATTCTGTACACTGCTTGTAGAAAAACAATGATAATAATGAATGAAAAATAAAATAAAGTACAGTAACCGAAGTGTGATCTGATACACACCATGAACAACTTCGTACACTCAAAGCTCATAGCATACTGCATATAAAACCATACCTACTGCTGCAATAACTCAAGGGCTTTCAACAATGTAGGCCTGAACCTATTAACATCAAGCCTTACATTTTGTTTGTCGAAATACACACTCTTAAATGTTTGCCAACCTATTTTCCCAATTGATGGGGGATCCTTTACAATTATATCGTCTGGAGTGTATTGTTGTATAAGAGTGCTTTCCTCCAACCTTATTTTGTATTCCAAGTACTTTAGATTCATATCCTTTGAGGGCTCAGCAAAGTCATTTGTAGCAAGCCATTCCACCCTACCATAAGGCACAACTTGGATGAAAACTGCATTTTCAGGAAGGAAGAGTATGTTAGTGAGACCAGCACCATGAACTCCCATTAGGACATCACATGAATTCACTGCTTCTGCAAAACTAGACATGCTCCCTCCTGCTTCCTTTGTAGTGACATTGAAACCCAATCTTCTAGCCATTTTTGCTATTTGAACTATATTAGTGAAGGATCTTGATCTTTGTCTTGAAATAATCATGAGCCTAGGCTTCTTACTTTGACCATCTCTGATTCTGATTGCTTGAACTCTCTTCAATGAATATGAACTTCTCAAAAGATCCCTGAAGTCTTTCATGGAATATGAATACTTTTGAGGGTCAATGCTGAGCTCTTTTTGGTACCTTTTGAGACCAACACTCACACTTGGGAAGCAATGTACTTCATCATCTCTATCTATGTCCATAATCTCATAGTTAGAGAGCTTGTTAAGAATTGGTTGGTACTTTGCATTCCACCAAGGCCTCTTATCAGCTATGATGAATTGTACTTCTCCATTAAATTGTCTAGAAGTCAAAAACAGTGGAATAAGAACATCAGTGAATTCATGGAAGTGGTTGCCAGTGTAGCCTCCAGTAGAAAACAGTATAGCTGGAATGCTGTGATTTTGAGTGCACTGAGGGACTTTCTTGCTAACATTTACTTGCTTTACTGACCATTCTTTTACTTTTACCATTGCATATATATCATCCTTCCTGGCATAAGGCCTTATGCTCCATGAGGTGTTTTCTTCCAAGAGAGTTGTTTCGGGTGACACAATGAGAACAGAGGAGGATTTGCCGTGGATTCGGATATCTCCCCGAGTTTGGCAATAATCTGTTCTTTCTTCTGAAGTGCATATTGGTCCTTTAACTGCAAAATAGAGAATGATTTCTTACATATACAGCTTCTTTAAGCATATCAAGGGTGTTTTTTTTTTTTTTTGGGTGATATTTATAAGTATATAACTAATCAAAAAATGGAGTTGATTTGAGATAGCTTTCAAGTTCTAATCTTATTGAGACAAAAAAATCTTACCTTCAGCTTGTGGTGGATAGCTGCTGGTGCCATTGATGAGAATACTCTTTATCACATTTTCTTCTACTGCAAAATGAAGAAGTAATTGTCAAAATCACTAGCTTCCACACTCCATGTAATTACCATCATAGAGTACAATGCCTGTTACTTTTTTATTTTATTAAACCACTCTAGTTGTGCATATTTGAACTAGATCTTATTGTTTCAAACTGCAGACCAAAGGCTTATAAAAAATATTTTTTTTTTTTTAAAAAAAAAGAGAGAACTGCAGACCAAAGAATCATCACATATACGCTGGTTGTCAGAATCATTCACTTCACACAACAGTACAATTAGCTTTCATTAATATTAGATCAGATTTTTGAGCTATCTCAACTTGTGTTAACCTTATTAGTAAGACTCGTTATATCTTACCTTTGGTTTTAAGTGGAGAGCTGCTGGTGTCATTGACCATAAGCAGTTTGGTGTCAACACCAATTGAGAGCTTTAGACTCACTGTGGAGAAAAAAAAAATGGAAATTATAAACATCTTGCAATATGAAATGATTTGAGTTATCTGCATTTCATGCCAAAAGAATGTGAAGCAAAAACAACACCATGCATGCATGCTTGTGCGTGGTCTTGGACAATGAGAATATGTGGCTAATGCAAGAGGCTACAGAGCAACAGTTAAGAACTCACAAACATGAATAGGTCCCAAGTAAGGCTTAAACACTGTGCAAAGACTCAAAACTATGAGCAAGCATGCCAAAAATGCTCCATATCTCAATTTTTTCTGCTCATGACGACTAAAGCTTTTGGCGAATATCGAATCGTACATCATTTTTAATCACTCAAAAGCTATACTCTGTCAGGTTCACAATGCCATCTGACAAATAAAAATCACTTTTAGTCAAAAGCTTATTAGTGCAAGACCATAAGGTTTTGAGTGAAGTAAAGATTTTGAGACACTTGTATATGACAAATGGAGGAAGGTTGAGGTGATGCATTTTTCTATTGATTGTTGCCTCCCACGTAGTTGTTAGCTCTTGAATCAGATGGATTTTCCAAAACTAGTATAATAATATAAGGACTGAAAAGGACTTTGTGGTTGAATGTTAAGACAAAAAATCCTTTTAAATGATTGCTATTTGGTGAGGTTATACATATATACATACATATGGAGCATGTATAACAGGCCATGGAACCCTTCTTTGAAAACTATTCTCCAACTAAATCTTTGTTAAAAATGTGGTTATCAATTATTATAGTTCTTGGTAACACTTTTATTGTTTCAGTTTTGTTATTTGTAAGTTAAAATTTTGACACCATTTTTTATATAGTAGATATTTATCTCTATTTCTTACCTAGATACATCTTTATAGTAGTCACATTTTTCAAAATATATACATGGAAAAACACATTGGATATTGTATTGGTTTCAAGAAAACAATTTCCTTATTATTTATTCATTAGTACCACTAGATTTCTATACTTGGTGACACATGGCTCAAGTAAAGGTTTTACTTGCAGAATAAACTTCTGCATGTAAAGAGCAACTTAGTTAACTTAGCAAACAAAATACCTTGGGGACAAACAATCAACTATAAAATCTAAAAGGCATTACTCTCTTAAATGATTAAAGTGTAAAATGTGACAGCTTCTAAACGGGTAATGATTAGCTTTTCTGTTTACTTGGCTAAGTTACATTATGCAGCTTGCAAAGTGTAGATAAAAAGAACATGCATGCTCAGTGTTAGAACCATAGATGGCAATTTCATGTGACAGTAACAAATGCTTGGTGTGAAGTTATCCCTCATTCATTCTCTCCTTCACATGTGAAAAAGAGGAACAAACGTAAAATGGAAAACAAAGAAGGATAATGTTTCATGATTCATCAACAAAAGGACATCATTTGGTGTTCAATTGATTTTGTTTTTAATGTACATTTTAAATGCATGTATACAAAGTCCGTCTCTTTAAGCTTAAAAGAAGTGATTAATTTTTTATAGATTAATTTTGATATATAGAATAAGCTATTTCTACCAAAATAATCAATTTTATTACTTCAAAAGCAACTCATTTTAATTAGAAAGTACTGAAAGTAGCTTCTAAATAATCATAAATCCAATAATTTTGAGATTATGGTTATTGAAAAATCTTACTCATATATACACCAATACCTTATAAATGATTTTTTTCTTCTAAAAAAATTAAAGTTACTTTATATTAAGAATTGTTCCCAAATAAATGAATTAAAAAAATAAGTAAGAGACAGAAATAAATATTTTCCTTATCAAATACCATATTCAAAAGTTGATTCAATAAAGAAAGAATAACCTCAATTCGCAAACAGTAATGAGATTGTCGGCAGGAAGCTGAATTTAAGTCATCCAATTCTGGTAAGTGAAGGCATTCAAACAAGTTATTTGGTAGTATAGAGTAAGACATGTTAACAATCTGAATATTTTTCTAGTTTTCGGTGGGGAGCATGATGAGGTAGGAATAGACAATAGTAGAGACTTGGGGAGGCTTAATTGGTAGTATTATATATGTTTGATCTCTTCTTGAGGAATATAATACGTGTGAACCTTCAAATTATTAATGTGATTTTTGGTGTTAGGTAATTTTTTAATTAAGAATTGTTAATGGTTTGATTTCTTGCATTGCAACCACTCTATATAGGCCCCATCACCTAGCAGGTTGAGACATATTAGACATCATAAAATAGCTCTCTAAAACTTACACGCATGCATGGTTGTACAAATTCAAATTATTTAGTAACAAGGAGGTATGAGAATAACCTCATAACTTACCCAACAAATCCTTGACTTTATACTTTTTTAAATGCCAATCTTGAACTATTGAAGTCAACTTTAGGTAGCAAATTGTGGGTCTAGGATAGATAATATGTAACTAAAATGTACCGTGAGTGCGACGCATGTTGGAGAGTTTCTGTTCGCTAAAGCTATAATACTTTTCATTACTCCTCTCAATTATGTTTTCATACGAAAATGGTTTCTAAGGGCCTGCTTGATTTATCCATTTTCTATTTTCATTTCTAATAAAAATGAAAAACAGAGCTAAAAATGTGTTTGTTCAAATTTTTGTAAACATTTTCTTTAAAAATATTTCCTAAATAAGTCGTAAAAGTGAAAACGTTTGGAGGTTTTCCACGTTTTCTTCTAAAACCTGAAAAAGGTGAAAACGCGGTGGCACGGGTATAATTTTTAACAACTTTATTTGAAAAAGAAAAATTCATATCTCTTCAAACCATTTAATTTTGCAACGTTGTTTTTTTTTTTTTTGGTCCATAACCGGAGTGTCTATCGCCGACCGCAGTAACTAATCTCCTCGTTGGCTTGTAGGCACCTCTAATGGGTGGGACAACTGGCCCGCTTTTTAATATGCCATATTCTTTTCTCTTAATCCATTTTATATCATTCTTGTTTAAATTGGACCTAGCCCATTTATTGATGTTAAATTGCTCTTTTATATGCGTTATTATATATTGTTTGTCAAACAATATATACAGTTGTTTTTATTAGTTGAATTTGAAATGAATTTAATATTTTTCAAATCCTTTAATTTTTTTTTAAAGTTCACGTGTCAAGAAAAGTGGTAATTTTTTTTTAAAAAAAAAGCTGTAAATTTTGTTATTGATTAAATAAATTTTTATCAATAAAATTAAATTTTTAATATCAATCCCTAGAGCTATAGATAATGCCTTAAAAGTCGAATTTTGTATTAAAAAAATAATAATTCTCCAAGAACATAGACTTAATTTCTCAATATATATTTTCTTTTATTTGAAACTTTTTTTTATCCAATCCTATATGTTAAGATTAAGCAAACTTTAATTTTTAAAAATAGATAACAAATCCTTGGGCATGTGCGCTTCTAGATTGTGGGTCATGAATGCCTCGCATATTTGGTTTAAGAGAAATGAGATTTGCTTTAACAAAGCAACCTTGGTATTGGTATGTTGAAGTTTTGTCATAATTTTAAACCTAAATCCTTATTGTAGATGTTGGCTCTTAATGATTCTATATTTAGTTTTGTTAGTTGGTGCTTGAATTCTTTGAAATTATGTTAAAGGTTTCCCTAATCTATTATAATTTGATGGCTTGAGTATTCCTAATGCTCCTCAATAGGATTGTTGCTCATAAAAAAAAATTAAGCAAACTCTTAAAAAAATTTACTAAAAATACATAAATGAACCAAACACGTTTTCGTTGTTTTCATTTTTGAAAAACAAAATATAATAAACCAAACCAAACATATTATTTGAATATCCATTTCCTGAAAACGAAAATTATTTTCTAAAAATGAAAATAAAAAATGAAATTAAGAAATGTTTTTACAAACCAAACAATTTTTTTTAAGTGAACATAGGTTCTAATTACTAGTTTGATGAGGAGATTTTATGAAAATAGGTTTTCTCATGAAAATAGATCTAATTAGTTTAAATGACAATTAGGTTATCAGTAGGGTTAACATAGTTAATAATTGAAGTTGTTGATACTTAAATAAGTAGTTAAAAATTCGATCCCTAAATTGTATGCACAAAAAGTTATCATCATAGTTTATTAGATGAAAACTAGCATATATTTGTATAATTTAGTTATGTTTTGTAAATAAAAACTATTTTATGAAGATCATCATATGTTTATAATATGCACTCATTGTGTTTTATATTTTTTGGTTTGATTTATTTATGGTTTTAGTCTTTTAAATTTGGTCTCTATAACTTTTTTTTTGTCTTTAAATGTTGGTTTTGGTTTAATGTTAACATGGCAAACAGTGTGCCGCACACTACCACATGTGTCTAAAATATACTTAGTGGAAGATGACTAAGACAATTGAAAAACGGGTCAACTCCAGAGCAACACATTTAGCTAGCTCCATTTACCAATGGGCTTAAGCAAAGTATTATGTTTTGGAAAGCTTTCATATATATAGACTACTTTTCTTATAATAACACCCAATGTGGGATTTTAGTGCGCTCAGACACTTATAAAATAGCAATTCGACCTTCTATTATTTTTTGCCTTAATTTCAATCCTTCGTAACGAAGGAACAAAGCAAGTTGCATCAAATTGTCAATCCATTGGCAAAGTTAATATATATCAACAAGAATCAATGCAAATGAAAGGAGTAAGCATGTCAGTGAAGATGTTACAATAAGTGCTTGGTTTATTGAATTTTGTCGTGGTGCACAACCAAATTGTGAATATAAGGCTCATCAAGCAAGCAATGTTTGTGTTGCATCAAAACACAGTACTACAAGGAAACAAGCATATTGGAAGAATAACAGTGGTCAGAATGGTAAGTAGCATAGCACCAAAAGAAACTACAAAAACAAGTTGCATGTAACTCTCTATTGAAGTATAGAATGGGCCATCAACTTAGATGCAAGTGAGCTTTGTAACATTGAGGATAACATGGATGTTGAAAAAATAAAACCATGGCAATCTCTTCATCATTTGGACTCAATGTAAGTGTCCATAACATCAGTCTTTTGCTTTTGCGTGCAAAATTATTTCACGCAAGTGGATGTCGAATGATCATCATCAAATCAAGCTTAATGCTAGTGATGCTTCTTATTTGTTTCAGGTTGATATCAATTCAGACTTCACGTGACACGTTAATAGAAAGATGGTGGTTACCACCGCAAACTAGAAAAAGAGCACATATTGTGAAAGCAAAGAGATGCATCATCCTATTTTTTTTAGCTCCTGAAATATATAAAAGCAATTGAAAATGCAAAATTAGGAGTTGCATAACCAATCATATTGGCATGACTTTTACTGTTAAGAACCATGATTTTCAGCTTGGAAAATCAACTTGAGTAATATAATATAGGCTCAATTACATATATATGAGTAAAGGGGGAGTAATTTTTCTGTAATGGGAACAAATTAAAATAGCATGGACTTTTTCCTTTGAATTCAAAGGTAATCCTTTGAAGTGTTATTCCTGAGATAAGTTGTTTGATGTTCTCAAATTGAAGACTCTAATTGTGTACCACAGTGACAAGTTAGAATGCAAACTTCCAGTCTCATGCGTTGGAGGCCTTGTGCCTCTTGTTGAAGTCCCACATCGCTATTTTGTAAGAGTGTTTGGGCACACTGAAGTTCCACATCGGGTGTTATTATAAATTAAATAGTATATATATATATATATATATATATATATATATATATATAATCACGAAAGCTTTCCAGTTAAGCTTAATATAAAAATTTTAGCTTTCCAGTTAGACACATGTGGTAGTGCTGACATGGCACATCGTCATTTGTCATATCAGCAGTTAATTTTCATTTGTCCTAGTCATCTTCCACTAATTATATTTTAGACACATGTGGCAGTGCTGACGTGGCACATCGCCGTTTGCCATATCAGCAGTTAACGGAAAATAACAGTAGGACCGAATCCAAAATTTAAAAACACTAGTAATTTTACCCGTGCATCGCATGGGTTTAAATATTTTTTTTATCAAATTTTGGAAATATGTATTTTTAAATAATAAATTAATATGAACTTTTTATAAAAATGATTTATATGTATTTAGAAATGAATAGTAATAAACATTAAGCTTTGAATCTAGTTTCAGCTACCAACTTTTTCATTAATAAAAATTAACTAATAATGTATCAACTATACGATTTCTAATTTTAATTAACAACATAATTTATTTTATTAAAAAAAATCCAACTCATTTTGACTTTTGTTTTATTTAATCCATCATTCCAAATGCATTTTGTTAGTAATTCGTTTTTCAAGTCCAAATGCAACTATTTTTTTTTACCATATATATATCATCATCATCATCATCATTATTATTATTACATCTGTCCCAAAATATAAGACATGTTTTCACACTTTTAATTAATTCGTGTTTATAAAATTCGAACTTTCAAATTACTTGCTTGTATTAGAACTTGATAATTGTAAATAAATATATTGTCTAAAGTATAAAATAATGCATCATTATTTTTCACAATTTAAATTGCAAGATATTGTATAAATTTTTGGATTTTTTTAAATTTGAATTTATGACTGAGTAAATATTTGATTGTATTAAGTTAAATCATTATACCAAATTATAACTCATCTTTAATACTTATATATCCGTTTTTTCCGTTGTACCCAAAATTTATTATTCATAATGATGCTCTATTTAAATGTTTAATATCAATTTGCCTATATTATGACTTGTTTGTATTAGAATTTCTGAAATTACAACATTATATTGTTTTTTTTGCTGGTTAATTATCATATGACGGGTCGTTTAGACATTATATATTTTTTATGTCAATATCTGATTCAAATTATTTCCTTTTGAAAATATCATTAATAACCCGTGCAAATTGTAAAAATATCGAAACACAAATTGTATGTTTGCGGGACAATTTTTATATTTATGTGTAATCCAAATTGTACTAATAAAAATTTATTAAAAATAACTTAAGATAAATATTTATTACCGTGCGATGCACGGACAAACAAATTTGGAGGGAAAAGCAAGGAAGGAGGGAAAATGAAAATGACAAAAATGTTCTCAACTTCTCATATTTTATAATATTTTTACACGTGCATCGCAATGCATCGCACGGGTTTAAATTTTTTTTTAATAAAAAAATTTGATTATAGATTTTGGAAATATGTCTTTTAAATAATATGTTAATATGAAATTTTTATAAAAATGATTTACATGTATTTAGAAATGAATAGTCATAAACATTAACCTTTGAATCTAGCTTCAGCTACCAACTTTTCCATTAATAAAAATTAACTAATAATGTATCAACTATGTGCGATTTCTAATTTTAATTAACAACATAATTTATTTTATTTAAAAAATATCCAACTCATTTTGATTTGTTTTATTTAATCCATCATTCCAAATGCATTTTGTTAGTAATTCGTTTTGCAAGTCCAAATGCAGCTATTTTTTTTACCATATATATATATCATCATCATCATCATTATTATTATTACATCTGTCCCAAAATATAAGACATGTTTTCACACTTTTAATTAATTCGTGTTTATAAGATTCGAACTTTCAAATTACTTGTTTGTATTAGATATTCATAATTGTAAATATGTATATTGTCTAAAGTATAAAATAACGCATCATTATTTTTCACATTTTAAATTGCAACATATTATATAAATTTTTGGATTTTTTTAAATTTGAATTCATGACTGAGTAAATATTTGATTGTATTAAGCTAAATCATTATACCAAATTATAGCTCATCTTTAATACTTATATATCCGTTTTTTCCATTGTACCCAAAATTTATTATTCATAATGATGCTCTGTTTAAATGTTTAATACCAATTTGTCTATATTATGACTTGTTTGTATTAGAATTTCTGAAATTACAACATTATATTCGTTTTTTTTTTTTCTGGTTAATTATCATATGACGGGTCGTTTAGGCATTATATATTTTTTATGTCAATATTTGATTCAAATTATTTCCTTTTGAAAAGATCATTAATTAATAACCCGTGCAAATTGTAATAATATCGAAATGCAAATTGTATGTTTGCGAGCAATTTTTATATTTATGTGTAATCGAAATTGTACTAATAAAAATTTACTAAAAATAACTTAAGATAAATATTTATTCCCGTGCGATGCACGGACAAACAAATTTGGAGGGAAAAGCAAGGATGAAGGAGGGAAAATGAAAATGGCAAAAATGTCTTCAACTTCTCCTATTTTATAATATGTTGATTAAAGGATCAGTCAAGGTCAAAAAAAGTTATAAGGACCAAATTCAAAAGAGCCTCAACTTTTAAGGACTAAAATCATAAATAAGTTTTTAGGTTTTTTTTTTTCTATTTCATATCTTTTGTCCTTTTACAATTTCAATTCATAAACATATTTTTTTTCCAACTTTAACCTTCCATTCAATCATTTCTCTTACTCCTCATTAACTCTACTTTTATCATCTCTCTCATCTCTAAACCGCTATACATTAATTAATGGACACACTTACTAATGAAAATTAAATACACTACTATAATTTTAAATAAGGATTAAATAAGAGCACTTTAGACAAAGTACACATAAAGCTTACAATAATCAACACTTTCTTAATCTGTATGTCCAGACCTAAAAAGTCAAAAGATATGAAACGAATGGACTATTACTTTTTCGATCCTTATTATAAGTTATTTTTGACCCAAATCACAAAGATTAATAAAATTAGTTGAGATTACATACCTATACATTATTTTTTCGAATGCACAAAAATAGAGTGGATGTTTTACGACATTATGATCTGAAGTAAATCATAAACGAAAAAAAATGTTTTTGAAATTTCACATAAAAACGGATATAGTTATCAAAAACATAATATATATGGATAAAATTTCCCTTACATTTCTCTTCCATAGTTATCACCCTCAACCACTATTTTCCTCTTTTACCCTCACTTTAATCTCTCCTAACTCAGCCATCTCTCTCCTTCTAAACTTTCACATTCTTCAATTCATACCCAAAGTCAACAAATCTAACGTTCTCTCATTCCTCCCGTTTCATTTGTGAATGATATGCTAAAGGGTCAAGTAGTATAGATTATTATTATATTTTTTTAACCTACCGATAAAGATTTTTTACAATTATGTGAACCACATAGCCTAGGTTATTTTCATGCATGAGTCGTTTTTTTATTCATCCCTTCTTCTACTCTTATAATTATTTCAATCGTCAAAATGAATTCATGCAATTTGAATCATGAAGAATCAAAATGTGTTCTTCCACTTTAAGTTAAATTAACCCTTGAAATTAAAAAAAAAATGAATAGTTCACAAAAAGAAATTCCGATTTTTTTTTTTTTGCATTTAACAATTCTGAAATTTGAAGTAGTTCACACAATATTTATTCCAATAATATCATTTTAGTTTTTTGCTACACATTTTCCCTACTTTTTCTAATAGTCCCTTAGGCCAAGGGAGCTTTAGTCCATGTGAGTTGCGTGAGTAAAATAAGTCGTTTCACATTGGATAATAATTAATAAATTGAAGTATATACAAGTGATAAGATTTATAGATTCATTGCCTTATGATTTTGAAACAAAATGTGGTGTCAAATCCACTTATATCTAACTTCACTATGCCTATTCTTTCAAATCTTCAGTTTTATTGGACTCCTCAATTCCTAATAGTTCACATATATGTAATTGTTGAAAGACTTAATTATGGTTTTGGTTCCTATAAGTTGACCTCGTTTTGAATTTAGTCCTTAAATATTTTTTTGATCTTGAATGGTCCTTAAATCTTTTTAAATTTTGTTTTTAGTCCTTAAATCTTTTTTTGACCTTGAATGGCCCTTAAATCTTTTTAAATTTTGTTTTTAGTCCTTCTGTTTGTCTTCTTTCGTCATCTGCTGACATGGCAAACGGTGTGCCATGTCAGCCCTTACATTGACTGCCAACGATGCATCTGATGTGGACCTCCTACTCATGTGAGCAGAAACCGAGGAGGAACCAAGCATTAATCGATCATGAACCGAGCATGACTTGCCAAATCGAGGGAAGATATCGACCAAGCACGATGAACTGAGCACGAACCAAGCTATGCCGTTACCAATTGTATTGTACTCGGTCGATATCTCATGCACGGTTAATGCTCGGCTCATGCTCGGTTCATGCTCGGTTCATGCTCGGTTCCTGCTCACATGAGTGGGAGGTCCACATCAGATGCATCGTTGACAGTCAATATAAGGGCTGACATGGCACACCGTTTGCCATGTCAGCAAATGACGGAAGAAGACAAACAGAAGGACTAAAAACAAAATTTAAAAAGATTTAAGGGCCATTCAAGGTCAAAAAAAGATTTAAGGACTAAAAACAAAATTTAAAAAGATTTAAGGACCATTCAAGATCAAAAAAAGATTTAAGGACTAAATTCAAAACGAGGTCAACTTATAGGGACCAAAACCATAAATAAGCCTCGTTGAAATAACAATGATTATTTTCTTAAGTTCTCTAGAAGGACCTAGAAAAGTATAGTATAATGCCAAATTAACTAAGAAATATGAAGCAATATTAATGTGGAGAAGGTTCTAGAGTTTCCTGACAACAAATTGAGGAAGCTACTAGATATAGCACATTATGAAAATTAAATCCACCATAATTGAAAGAAGAATCTAGATTTGGTGAGAAAATTGAAAGTATGTAGAAATGTAATGTAGGTTCATGAAGCTTAATGAGCAAACTTTCACAAGCCTATAAATAGGCTTGATGTACTTGTGTGTGAGTGTAGTAGCAAAGAGTGGCTTAGTGTATAAAGTGAGTAAAGGAAGAGTGCATGAACGCTTTTCTTGTGGTCCCGTATCTGGTAGATACGGTTTACCTGGTACAGCAGGTAACCTGGGCAATATTTTATTAAGAAAAAAACACACGCCATCTCCCTGTACTACTGTTCCCGCTACTCCATCATCGATCTCTGGTCCACCATCTGAAGCACCAGCACCAGCACACAACGGCGCCGTTTTCAACAGATTCACTCTCTCTGAATCTTCTGTTTTCCTCATCTTTGCTTCTTCCGCTTTGATCATCTAGAGAGAAAGGCGCAATTTTTTTTATTTTTTTTATTTCTGATTTATTTTCATAGATTACATGAGTCTTGGACTCTCTACGTTTTTGTTTTTTTTTTCTTTCGGTTCATTGATTTGATTGTTTTGTAGTAGTCTATCATTTGTCACTGTTCTTATTCTTATGAATCAGAGCATCTACAGCGGCATAAAAATTCGTTCGTTCTTGCACATACGAACGTTCATTGTCGTTCGTCACGGGTGGGGAGAGGTTAAGTTCGTTCGTTTTTCACCACGGTGCATTATTTGGCAACGCGTTCGGGAGCTGAGGGAGAAGGAACCGAAATGAATACTACGGAAGCCAAAACACAGAAAAACCATCAACAAATTCAAGTTACAACAAACCCCAAATCAAAAAAAAAAAAAAAAACCAAATCAAATTACAACAATCCCAGAAATTACAAATCCTAAAATATAATTACCAAAATTACAGAGATTGGAAAATTTTGGGTTTAATTTTTACCCCAATTCCAAAATTTCTTGAGTCAACAATAATAAAAAAAAAAGGGAATGAGAAGAATCGAACATGCAGAGAAGAATAGGAGACAGAGAGAGAAGAGGAATCAATGGGAATGAGAGAGAGTGGGAGAGGGAGGAGACGAAATTGATTGTTGATGGCTAGGAGTTGAAGACAAAGCCAGTGGTGGGAGGGAGGGAGAGAGAAGCAATGTGTGCTGATAAGGGAAAGTGAAAGAAAATAGAGGAAGCAGTACGTGTGGAGGAACCCAGGAGGTGGGGTTGAGGCACAAAGCAATTTAACTTGTGGGCTTCTGGGTGGGTGGAGGCATAAAGCAATTAACTCAAACAAAAAGAGTTAAATCAGTGACATAGCAATTAACATATCGATTAACATTGCAACTACAGTAGTAGTAGGTCTAGTACATAGCAAGAGACATTCAATCAGTGAAAAAAATAACCGTTGATTATTTTAGTTTTTATGCCTATTCAATTATGATGTACTATGTAGTATGAGATGAAATGAAACTAAATGTATTTTTAGTAATTCAAATTGTGTGTTTCAAAATAATAATAATTTATTTCCAAATTTATTAACCAAAAAAAATAAATTAACTAAAACGAAGTTTATATTCAAATTTAAAAACTAGTCATTGTAAAAACTGGGAGTTTACGAAAAAACAAAAACAAAAACAAAAAAAAACTAGTATTCGAAAAATTAAAAAAATAGCCGTTGAAAAATAGTAAAATTTTTCAAAATATAGTTAGTTTTTTTGGCGGTAAAAAAATTTGGTTAGTTGATGATGGTTTATATATATTATAAAATATTAGGAATGTGGGTTAGGTAGTGTGACCCATTTAAGAACGAAAAAGTAGGTTCATGGGTGGAGTGAAAAAATTGTGGGGTTCGCCTCGCTAAAGTGATTAAAGTGGGGTTTACTTGATTAATGAGTGGGGTTGATTTGACTAACTTGAATTAAGTGTGGGGTTCAGCTGTCTAACTTCATTAAAGTGCGGGGTTCACTTCACTAAAGTGATTTGACTGTGGGGTTCAATTCACTAAAGTGATTAAAGTGTGGGGTTTACTATATTAAAGAGTGGGGTTCACTTGACTAAAGTAATTAAAGCGTGGGCTGCACTTGATTAACTTAATTAAAGTGTGGGGTTTACTTGAATAAAGTGTGGGGTTCGCTTCACTAGCTACATTAAAGTGTGGGGTTCGCTTGACTAAAGTGATTTAAGTGTGGGGTTCGCTTGATCAACTTGAATAAAGTGTGGGGTTCACTTCACTAACTTCATTAAAGTGTGGGGTTCGCTTGACTAAAGTCATTTAGGTGTGGGGTTTAATGGCTTAAAGTGTGGGGTTCGCTTCACTAAAGTGATTAAAGTGTGGGGTTTGCTTCATTAATGTGTGGGGTTCAGCTGACTAACTTCATTAAGGTGTGAGGTTCACTCGATTAAGTTGATTAAAGAGTGGGGTTCGCTGGATTAACCTCATTAAGGTGTGGGGTTTACTTGAATAAAGTGTGGGGTTCGCTTGACCAACTTGAATAAAGTGTGGGGTTCGCTTGACTCACTTCATTAAAGTGTGGGGTACGCTTGACTAAAGTGATTTCAGTGTGGGGTTCAGCTGACTAACTTCATTAAAGTGTGGGGTTCACTTTACTAAAGTGATTTAAGTGTGGGGTGCACTTGATTAACTTAATTAAAGTGTGGGGTTTACTTGATTAAAGTGTGGGGTTCGTTTGACTAACTACATTAAAGTCTGGGGTACACTTGATTAAGTTGATTAAAGAGTGAGGTTCACTTGATTAACTTCATTAAGGTGTGGGGTTCAGCTGACTAACTTGAATAAAGTGTGGGCTTTACTTCACTGACTTCATTAAATTGTGGGGTTCACTTCATTAAAGTGATTAAAGTGCGGGGTTCGTTTGACTAACTTGATTAAAGTGTGGGGTTCAGTTGACTAACTTGATTAAAGTGTGGGGTTCACTCAATTAAATTGATTAAAGAGTGGGGTTCGCTTGATTACTTTCATTAAGGTGTGGGGTTTACTTGAATAAAGTGTGGGGTTTGCTTGACCAATTTGAATAAAGTGTGGGGTTCACTTCACTAACTTCATTAAAGTGTGGGGTTCGCTTCACTAAAGTCATTTAGGTGTGGGGTTTAATGGCTTAAAGTGTGGGGTTCACTTCACAAAGTGATTAAAGTGTGGGGTTTGCTTGATTAATGAGTGGGGTTCATCTGACTAATTTCATTAGGGTGTGGGGTTCAGTTGACTAACTTGAATAAAGTGTGGGGTTCACTTCACTGACTTCATTAAAGTGTGCGGTTCACTTCACTAACTTTAATAAAGTGTGGGGTTCAAATGACTAACTTCATTAAAGTGTGGGGTTCACTTCATTTACTTCATTAAATTGTGGGGTTCACTTCATTAAAGTTATCAAAGTGTTGGGTTCACTTGACTAACTTCATTTCACATCACTGTTCATTAAACTGTGGGGTTCACTTCACTAACTTCATAAAATAATTTTTGCCACTTTAGTGAATTTAATAATTTCTTCCACTTTCTTCTGCAATAAATATTTTGTTCTTACGGGTTTTTTGTGTACCATTTTGAATACACAAAATTATTTTCACTCCCTGTACCATAAATTAAGTTTTTCTACACATTTCACGGAGATTAAGAAATTAATGATTAATGTACCAATTTTAAATGTTTACACTAAAATACCTCCATGAGGAGATAATAAATAAGTATTGGGTTTCTAAAAAGACATTACTTATGGGAATAAATATTAAATTATTATTTTACATTTAATTATTAATTTACATTAAATTATTAAAATATTCGATTAAGAAAATATTAATAATTTTTTAATATTTAAAAACTACGGCCTTTGTATTAATAAATATTAAAATTTTATTAAATTATTATTAAATATTAAATTATTATGTAATATATGGCCTTTGAATAAATATTAAATTATTATGTAATATATGGCCTTTGAATAAAAACTACAGGTGCGTGTATACATGGCCTTTGCATGCAACGTTACATGTCCCTGTATAACCGTGTATTTTGCTTTAAATTTATTGGAATATATCAAATACGGTGACCATATACGCTGGTCAGCAGGTCACCTATTTTCAGCCGTTGATTTGCAAATATACGGCATATCCACGGCTGTGAAGGGCTTGGTCCACCGGTGAGCCATACAGCGCGGGACCACCTGAAACGTTCACAGAGTGCATAAGTGATAAAGTCTTGTGTGTAGTAATGTCAAAAAGTTAAGTATATTTGTGAGGTGTTCAAGGGAGTAGTGTCTTATACTGTTTAATCATTAATAAAAGTCAAGTTTATTTTCTTTGTACAATGCTGCCAATGCATATTTTCTAAACAACATGGTATCATAGCTAAACGCTCTGGTACCGTTTGAAGCCTGATGAAAGATTATTATTTTTGGGGGAGCTTTTCAAAAAATCGCAGTTTGGGACTGTGATGCTATTGGTCCGGGACCAAAGCAAGAGTGTAGAAACTCTATTTCATCACGGAAAATGTTTGTTTGACATTCGCATTTGACATCAGAGAGGGATATTTATCTTTTTGGGTAAAAAGTGGTGGATCCCGTGAGAAAGAGAAATTGCAGAACTCACCAGTTTTTGCCTGAAAAAACAAGTGTCCCGTATAAATGTCAAATACTGATGTTTATGTAACAAAGTTTTCATCACCATGGCAAATATCCAAGTGGTTGGTTGAATTAGGAATCTCACTGGCCACCATTATAACACGTGGCAGAAGTGTTTGGAGTCATAGTCCCTCCGTTTCATTTTAAGTGTCTTTTTAACATCAAAATTTTGTTTCAAAATAAGTGTCTTTCTACCAAATCTAGGCAACATTTAATACTGTTTTTCCTTATTTACCCTTACATTTAATGTTGTTTTAGTTTTGAAATTTGTAATACTAGTAATGATGCATTGACAAAATAAAAATATTAAATAAGGGTATTTTTGACAAAATACACATAAAACTTACAATAATCATCATAATCAACACTTTCTTAATCTATGGGCAAAAGTCCAAAAAGACACTTAAAGTGGAACGGAGGGAGTATCTCAAAGGCCAAGATTTATGAGAGGTCGTTGATGGGGACGAGGCCACGCCACCTGAGACAACTAATGCAGAGGCATTAAATTAAGGAAATGGAAGATTAAAGTAGGGAAGGCTATCTTCCCTATTAAGACTACAGTCGAGGATGACATGCTGGAGCATGTGAGAAAGGCCACATCTCCGAAGAAAGCTTGGGTCACCTTTGTGACACTATTCTTGAAGAAGAATGACACAAGACTACAACTGTTGGAGAATGAGCTCTTGTCAATTGCACAAGGAGACTTAACAACCAACCAATATTTCACTAAGGTAAAGTCTCTCTGCCAAGAAATATCTGAATTACATCCAAACAACAAAATATCTTATCAACGGATGAAACTAATTATCATTCACATCTTAAGGCCAAAGTATAGAGGATTTATCGCTAGGATACAAGGTTGGCCAACTAATCTTTAATTAGAAAATTTGTTGGTTGACCAAGAAGCACTAGCCAAACAAATAGCTGGAGTTTTAGTAAAGAGTGAGGAAAAAGCACTCTTTACGAAGGGACAAAAATTTAAGAGACCAGACCATCGTTATGAGTCTAGAAGGAATGAAAAGAATAGAAGTCATCAACATAATTGGTGACACGGTTATCTAATGAGAGGCTTGCTGCGAGGGGGAGCTCAACCCAAAAATTAAAAATGAGATAGTCAATCTGTGGCATGCATGCCTTGGACATGTGAGTTATACGATGCTCAAAGTAATGATGAAGAAATCAATGTTTAAGGGTCTTCCCCGACTTGAAGTATGAGATGATGTTATATGTGTCGGATATTAGTACAGTAAGGCACATCAACTTCCATATGAGACATCAAAGTTTCAAGCCAAAGAGTCGTTGGAGTTGGTTCACTCAGAGGTCCTTGGACTTGTTATAGAAGCTTGAGTTAGTGGGTACCACTACATGCTAACATTTATCGACGAATACTCAAGGTATGTATAGTATGATTCTCAATTGAACCATTAAAAAAATGACAATGCATATTGTGCAGAATTTTTACTATGTTCCAATTAGGGATGACAATGGGTCCGGTTACTACATTATCCGGGTTCGTCAAACTAATCACCGAAGTGAGTTTTACTTTTACCAACAAAGCCTTTTTCATATCCACGATAAGGATCGAACCCTTGACAGCTTAAGAAACTCAATCATCTACCAACTGTATTAGACTTTGTTGGTTTCATTTATTCTCTATCAATTTATAATAATCAATATAAGTTAGAGGGTTTGGTTCTTTGAGGATAGAAGAAAAGAGATAAATAGAAAAGTTGTGCAAAATGTCTTCAAGATGTGGGCAAAACTTTGCTTAGGCTTAATTCTTTTTCATCTATACCAAATCTCATATGCAATTTGGGTTACTGACGAATTTCATACAAGATACAATAAAGATCTTTGACTATTATGGTTTGTACTTCCAGAATTCAAGCAAAACTATAACAATAATGTTTACAAAATTATAGTACTATGTTTATAACTTGTTTGCACTCAAAGGGAGATGCAAATGAATTTGTGTATTCTGAAATTTTGATGGAGATTGCCTTTTATAGGCATTTAGTGTTGTTTCGTAACAAACACATCATTTCATCCATAATGATTAATTTTCCATATATTTGAATTAAACCACAAGATACATAAATCCTCTTACAATTTATTCACTGATACTTGATTTAAGCTAATCACGTAATTTCAAAATTCTTACTCAAACTCGACCATATAGTGTCACTTGTTGGATTCTATCTCTGGGAAGAACTTCGTGGTCATTATAAACATCTAAAGATTTCTCCAATAATTTTTTAGGATTCAAATGTTTATTTACTAATTCTTGATTAAAGCTAATCGCATCACGTCATGATTCTTCATCGAACTCAACTATAGAATGTCGCCTTGTTGGATTCTACTTCATATGCTTATAACAGTTAATCGACGATCACATACATGGACCTCAATATGTCTAGTTTCACTTTTTTTTTTAAGCAATATTTGTTGTTTCATACTTTATACTAATTGATGTGCTAAAGTAGAAGGATTAGTCCAAAAGAATTTAATTGAAAATTTTTTATTTTACAACTTTTTGATCAATTCTCACATTTTGACTCATAAAATGGCGCAAAACTTAAAAAATGCGTTATGTTTGCATTTTTCTTACCCTCACATACTTATCACTCAAGTAATCAATCCAGGTGTCAGTCGAACGATCAGTAGGAAGCATAAGCATAGTTGTCAAATTTGCAAGTTAACTCGTAGAATCATACGAGTTGACAAGTTTAAACTATAAAATTGGGTTAAATAGATTCAAAACTTGGAATTGAGTAAACTCGAATAAATGAGGATAAATTTATCCTAACTCATATAGAATTGCGAGTTACCTCTTATAAACTCGTGAATCAGCCAAATTGTCCCAGAAATAGAAATTACTCGCCCAATCGGCTCAGAAATAGAAATTCAACTCCAATACGACGTCGTTTTGACTCAATTTCCCAATCGTCTTCCGCAATCACCTCTTTCTCTTTGCGTCTCTCTTCGTCTCAATCATTTCTTCATTGATAAGGATTCAAGTCTCAACCACCGATTACTCACTCAACCATCAGTACTCACTTTCTCAACCTTCATAAGGTGCATTTTAATTTGTGGATGCTATGAATGTTGTGTACATGCTAGTTTAGAAATAAACTCGTACGAATTTACGAGTCAAGTTTACCTCAGTTTCACAAATTTAGATAAACTCGCAAGTTTGACAATCTCACGTAACACTAAGGCCATCCACTTCCCATGCATGTCTTAAATCAACTTCCCATGTATTAAATCAAGATATTTGGGAGTTTTAAATTCAGAAGTCTTAGTTTAACTTTGTTGAGAGTTACTCCCTCCGGTATTTATTATAGGATATATTTAACTGAATTATACATACCAAAGAAAATAGTTAATTTTCTGGATTCTAGGAGAATACATTGTAACATTACAATTTTACTCTCTCAACTTTTCTTGGAAAGTTCACGTTAATGAACAACAAAAAAACATAGATAACTAAAGCATTTAATAAAGGCAAAAAAGAGAAAAAAAAATAATAAATGATGTATAAGAAATATAAAGTAACTTATAATTAGAATCAAGAATATCTTCTAAAAGGTGACCTATAATAAGAATCGTAGAGAGTATAATTTATGATACTTCGTACTCCTCTAATCCTAAATATAAGTCCATTTGACTATAAAAAACACGTCATTTAAAAAAATTAGTTACTATTGTTAGTGACATTAGAGATGTAAACATTTGGTATACTTTTTCAAAACTACACCTATAATTATTGTTGAAACTCTACAAAATGTTGAGTTAACATAAGTGTTCATGAAAAAGAAGTAATTAATACAATTGAAACTTAAGGACAGGGCTTACATTAAAGATAATAAAAAAAAAAAAAACCTTCAAAAGGAGATTACATATACAACCACAAGAATTACATACTTGTATTGAATATGTATTGGATAACCGTACACATTGAATTACATAGTTGTATTGGATACCGTACACATTGAATATTCATGGATATGTACCTAATATGTATCATATACCAATTGTTTTATTATAAACAGATTGTTCAAAAACTATACTTTTTCCTATTTGTAGGTTACATTTAAAAAAAAAGTTGTTCTATTTATAAGTCTGTTTGTATTTTTAGAGGTATTTATTGTTTTTTCTCTTATTTGTCCTTTATTCATTAATATAAAATAATATATTTGTGAAATTTATATTTAAAGTTGAGAGGATAAAATTGAAATGTTAAAGTGTTGTGTTCAAGTTTTAAGAAAAGTAATTACTCTCCTTCATTTTTGTAAAGTAGTTAAGTGCGGCTTATAATAAGAATTAGAGGGAGAGAGAATCATTTTGGATATTTGGTTAAGATTTAAGATTTTTTCTTTCTCCACCTTAGTCACACTATCATAAAAAATGATATATGGGTGTACAAAATCAACTTACAAATCAACCTACATTATAAGAGGATAATATGTGTCACTTGTTAAGCAATCAATAATAAGCAAATGATATATGTCATTCTCTTTAATATGTAAGTTGATTTATCTTTCTTTTTCTTATAAAAATTTGTCCATTTGGAGGCTCCAAATTCATTATGAGCAGATTGAAGCCTTCACATTAAAAGTTGTAGAATCTTGAAATGTGGAGATATCCACGTGTCTCTCTTTCAGTTAAAAAACTACCAAGAGATCCAATAAAAATGACACTAGCAGTTTCTGGAGATCACATACTCTGTACATCCAATAACGACACCAATATCTCCCTTCTTTAATTATCATTTCTCAGTTTTCATTTCTCTCATACCTCTCATCCTCCCAAAATTTGAAACAGGCTTAGGAAACCCTTCTCTATTAACATAGAGAGACGAAACCCAGGGAAAATGAGATACAGAGGCAAGTTGAAGAGAAGAAAAGATGAAAATACTTTAGGAATTCTGAACTTGTCACCCCGATTTCTCAACATCTAACCGTTTAATCAAAAAATCTCTTTTAGGTTTGTCTTCTCCTCGACTTCATATATCTCTAATCTCTTTATAGGGATATAAATTATCTCTCATTTTCTCATATCATTCAATTTTTGTTTATCAACTTATCATTCTAAGACACGAACATCTTTTGTGAGCGTCAATGCTAATCCTTTCCTTTTTTAAGGCAAATGCTAACAAGTGCTAAGAAGCTAAATGTAATGAAAATGCATGAAAATGTGTGGTTTTTTATATTCCCGAGACATGAAAGAATGCCCATTTATGATTTGTTTTCCAATACTAATAACCTTAACCAGTGTCCTTAAAATATTTGTTAGCAAGAATTTTTTTTTAATGTGATGCTAATCCTTTGTATCTTACATATTGTACTTAATTTCTACTATTATTTAAATTTATATTGACGCACCCTTAACAGAGATTTTTATACCATGTCCAGTACTCGTATCCGGACCAGGCATTGGTACTGCACCTAAATGCATACAGAAATTGCTTTTCGGCCCCCACTTCCGATTTTTTGGTCCCCATTTGTAATTTGTGTGGACGAAAACACCCTTTAACTTGTTAAACTTTCCTGTTCTATGAACCTGGAAAAGTCATTCCGGTTTTGCTGAACCGGAAGCAATTTAAACACTATTCCGATTTTGCTGAACCGGAAATTGGATTCCGACTTTGTAGTAATATTTCCGATACTCTAAAACCAGAAAAGTTAAAAAAAAATTAATATGGAGGAGGACGAGAATGAGGAAAATATGGAGGATGAGTCTCAGTTAGTGAGAGACAAAATTGAGTTTAGAGAGAAGGAGTTTCAAAGATATGACCAAGGGGAGAGAGATAATGAACTCATGGGAACTACAAAAGGTAACGTTCAGAGTAGTTTCAAAAGGGTTAATGATGCCAACTCATACCCAGTACTTCGGTCCAATAGCATCATGCATACAGCTCCACACATTGACGGTTTTCCCAACTTGTCACAGAGTTCTGAGCAAAGTGCCTTACTTCCATCACCCTTAGGTCTACATGGTACGGTTGCATCTCAACCATTGGTGCCTTATCACAAATTTGATCTTATCCTAAGGGAATCCAATGTTGATAAGTCACTCCCTCTACATTCTTCCGTGGTCCTATGGAACTTGCGGAATATTAAATTTTTTGAACTTTTTCGATTTTGTAGTACCGGAAATCATTATATATTTATATTGCTACAAAGTCGGAATCCAATTTACGTTTCAGCAAAATCGGAATAGTGTTTAAATTGCTTCCGATTCAGCAAAACCAGAATGACTTTTTTGGGTTCATAGAACCGAAAAGTTTAACAAGTTAAAGGGTGTTTTCGTCCACGCAAATTATAAATGGGAACCAAAAAATCGGAAGTGGAGGCCGAAAAGCAATTTCCAATGCATGCAACATAGATTAATAGAGTTTATTCGGCCAGGTTTTAGGACCCTTCTCGAGACTTTCCTCATGTGCCATGGGTTTGTTGACATTTTTGCCCACTCTTCTTATGCAATATCACAACTATAATGTTAGTGTAGAATTGAGTCAAAAATATTGAAGAAAAATTTTATTTGCACCAGAGAATTCAATGTGAAAATTTTTGGATAACTTATCTAAAAATTAAGAAAATATAGAACTCTTCTTTTCTTTTATATGCAAGAATTTTTTTGAAAAAAAAAATTGGTCATATTTGTAAAATTCTATTCTTATTTTTAATAATATTTAATTATATTTTTCAAAAACATATACTACCTTCGTCCCTAAATATAAAGCTCTCTTAACACTTTTATTTTGTCCCTATTTATAAAGCTCCATATCAATTTCAATGATCATTAGTTACTTTTTATCCACAAACATCCATATTTATTTAACACTTTTTAGATTCTCAATAATATTAATAGAGGTACTTTTGAAATTACATATCAAAAGTTCACATTTCCAATACAATTAATAGGGGTACTTGTGAATGCAGAAAATTCATGTTGGGAGACTCACCTGCCATAGCCAGGCACGCGACCCGGGTCGGATCCGGATGTACCTAGGTAGTACTTAGGGAACTGGGTGGGCAACCAAAAAAAATAAAAAATAAATTATTTCAACCCCGAGCGTGTGGTTCAGTGTTAGGGGTTGATCCACGCTTAAGCAAGGTCAGGTGTTTGAATCCTGCCTTGTGCATGCAGCAGCGTTAAATCTCGGGGCCAGTTGTCCCACCCATTAGAGGTGCCTACAAGACAGCGAGGAGATTAGTCACTGCGATTGGCGGTGGACACTCCGGTCATGACAAAAAATAAATAAATAAATAAATAAATTATTCCACTTTTTTAATGGACGTGAAATCCCCCAAAGAGGCTTTATATTTAGGGACGGAGGGAGTATATTAATTTAACATTTTTTAGAATTCCAATAACAATTAGGGAGATGTTATTAACACCAGCTTCATTACTACTCGTACCTGGTTTTTATAAATTTTTGCACTTACTTACCAATATTACCCTTATATTAATACTTACATTCATATATCTAATACTCACACCCTTAATCATATTATTTGCACCCATAATTCTAAAAACATAATATTTAGCCAATTTTATTACTCATATCAACCACCTTCAACCTCTCATCATCAACCCACATAATCATCTTCAATCTCACGTCCTTCTTATCCAATTCCATGAAAATTATTAAATCTAAAAAAAAAATATGGTTGAAACTGATTGCCATACGTTTTTTTAGAAACTCGGGTATTTGGAAATTATATATATATATATATAATCATTTTCTAAAGAAAAAAACGTATGACGATCAGTTTCAACAATATTTTTTTAGATCTAATCATTTTCATGGGATTGGATAAGAAAGATAAGAGGTTGAAAAAGATTATGTGGGTTGACGATGAGAGGTTGAAGGTGGTGGGTTTGAGTAGTAAAATTAACTAAGTAAATAATTAGTCTCTCCGTTTTATATGTAATGTGTTTTAGCATTTGTACTATGTTTCATAAGTCCTGTTGTTTTATAAACCCAATACATAATAATTAATGTTATTTAACGAACCCCTATTTGTTACACTCTCTTTTTCACTTCCAATACATTTCTATCTCTTCAATAATGATTATATAGGGACATTATAATCAAAATACAACAAATCTTTATACTATTATTTAATCATTTCTTAAAACTCGTACATAACTTTAAAACACACTATTTATGAAACGAATGGAGTAAGTTTTAAGATTATGGGTGCAAATAATAGGATTAGGGGTGTGAGTAATATATATATATATATATATATATATATATATATATATAAATGTAAGTATTAATATAAAGGTAATGAAGCGAGTGTTAATAATATCTCTCTAACAATTATAGGAATAGTTTTGAGATATTATATTAAATGTTTACATTTTCAATGTCAATAACAATATTAATCCATTTTTTTGTGGATCTTAATTTTTCCAAAAAAAAAAACTTACATGTAAGACTGAAGAAAATATGAAATAATGACTAAAATATTAAATTGATTCTTATAAATATTGACCTCTTTGAAATTATTATTTACTATATTTTATTTTTTTAGTTTTGGTCTCTATTTTTTCATTTTGTTTTGGTTTTGGTCTTTGTCTTCAACTATGATTTAGGATAATGCAAATGTAGTTTTGATTTTGGTCACCGTATTTGTCCTGTTAGGAGGTTTTGGTCCCTGCTTTCCCTACTTTTTCTTTTTGTATTGATTTTTGGTTTATGCTTTTTCATCTCGTTTTAGTTTTAATCCTTGTCTCGTTAAGTTATTTCCACATTTTTCATACAAAATTGAAGACGAGAGCCAAAATCAAAACGAAATAAGAAAACATGAAAAAAGAAATACTAGATTAAAAAAAACTAATTTCAAATACTCTGTATGTCAATATTTATAAAGGCTAATTTAATATTTAAACCTTAAATAATCTATCCAAAAATTTGAATTAATACATGTAAAAAATTTAAATACAAATAGAATAGTACTACTTTTGTCTCTAAATATAAGACCATTTTGACACTTTTATTTTGTTCTTATTTATAAGATCTCATACCAATTTTCAATGACCATTAATTACTTTTTTTTTTCACAAACACTCTTATGTATTTAACACTTTTTAAATTCTCAATAATATTAATATGGATAATTTTAAAAATACATATAAAAAATTCACATTTTTAATATAATTAACTAAATTAATCAATTTTTTAATGGGCTTGAAATCTCTCAAAAATGTTTATATATAAAATAGATGGAGTAATTTATTACTCTCCCTGTTCCTATTTATCTGTCATATTTCAAACAAAACACACCCTTTAAAAAATCTAATCATTACTCATATTTCCAATACATTAATTATATTTTTTTTCCACTATACTCTTTCTCTTTCTATAATTGTTAATTTTTCTCCACTACTTACATAAATCAAGACATATTAAATAGAGACAAACATAAAAAATAACAATTATTACAGTCTTGAAATCTTCAATAAAACAGATAAAAAACAAAAAAAAATCTTTCCAAAAAATGACAGATAAAAAGAACAGTGGGAGCACTAGTGTTAGCCTCGGTAAAAGAAACGTTGGGGTGACAAATATATGTGTGTGTCAAAGTTAAGAGTATGAAAAGTCTGAGGACGTAGATGCAGGCACACGTAACTATTTAAGCCTGGGGATCCAATGGGGACCGGGGACAGTTGAACCCTACCTTCAGCTCTCAATTTATTTGTAAACCAAATAACCAACCAACCAACCTTGATATTCCTTGATATTATGTGATCGATATTCCATTGTCTCTTCTCACATTTGGTCTGTTGGATTTTAGTGTTATGATATTTAAGGTTTTGTTTGATTGCATAAAAAAATACAGTAAGAGAGAAATGAGAAAGAGAGATTATGATGAAAAATGAAGAGATTTTGTGATTGTTTGATATGAGAGAAAATGCGAAAAAATTGGAAAGAAAGAAAAGTTGCGTTTTCTTTTTTTTTGTTGAAGAGAAAAGTAAGAAGAAAGAAAACAATAAATTTGTCAAAAAAACATCTACACCTTATAGAAATATATATTAAATTAACTTCTCTATAGTTAAACATATTAAATTAATAAATTTATTGTTTAATAAGACTTAGCTTGAAATATTTCAATTTCCCATAATTTTTTAATGGGTTTTGTTAACAAGTGCACTTGTTAGGGGGCGTTTGTTTCATGGAATTATAAATGATTCCCGAGAATGCAAAGGTGATTACCAAATATTCTTATGTTTGTTTCAAGCTTAGAAAATCTATTCCCAGGAATGAATTATTCTCAGGAAAATAGTTTCTTCATTTTTAGAGCACTTTTCATTCCCATCTTCAAGGGTGGGTATATTCTATTCCATGGCAATGTCTTTATAAAATTACAAAAATGACCTCACTTTAACTATTATTCAATATCTCCACATAATCACATCTCAATAAGCTTAGATTTCATTTCAAATTTTTATTATTTGTTCCAATTAAAAAACATAAGAATGTATAAGAAATCTATACAAATAGTATATATAACTATTATGGTAACAAATACTCTTGATAAATAAATAAAAAAGATTATTATAGTTATTAGGCTTAAATTGAATTGAATTATATACTTGCATTTTATTACAATAATTCTAATGACATATTTATATTTTAGTGATGAAAAGTATTATCTTTATTATATTAATAAATTTTTTCGTTTAATTTTAAAAACTACAATAAAAAATAATATAAATAAACAATATTTTAAATATTAAGGATATTTTAGTAATTATGACATATATTACGTCATCAACCAAACAAACTTTCAAGTTATTCCCAAGAATTTTTAAATGCTAATCAAACATGTTTTTTAAAGTACCCAACTATAACATTCCCGGTAATAGCATTTCTGGGAATAAAATTCTCGGGAATGTAATTTCATTCTTCGAAACAAACGCCCCCTTAAGGTTACCAAAAGTGGAAAAAAAATCATAAGTGCATATTTATTCTTCTCTCCAAAACCTCAAAAAAATGCATTTTCTAATATTCTTTTACTCCACTAAAATCTTTAACAAGTGTCCTTAAGGTACTTGTTAGCATTTACCTTTTTTATATACTCCATCCGGTCCTTATTATAAGCCTTTTTTTTTAGAGAGAAATGGGGCTTATAATAAAAACCGGACGAAGTATAATTTTTTTTACATATTTTTAAAGGTACCACACAATGTGCTCAAAATTACACAAAAAATAGTTACACTTTAAGTAACAAGGACAAACACTACCCCTAACCCCTTCAACGAACCATGTTTTTTTTTTTTTTTTTTTTTTACAATTTAACCAATCTTTATCCATATAGTCTCCTAACAAAATACATCTTACTACATATAATACTAATATTGATTACACAGCTCGTTAAACATATTTTATGTTCACTTCGGAGGAAATAAAAACAACATTAATTTGCATCCATTTCACATCTATTTTATTATGAGCTCATTTGCTATTGCTTTTTCCTGTTCACAATTCCAGGATAGTAGCTACCTGCATAAAAACACAAAAATAGATACTATATATTAAAAAAATAATAATAGGAACAGTTCCACGTGTGAGTTAAGTTAAGAAGGAAAAAAAAAGAATAGATAGTATTGCATTAATTTAACAAATTAAATGTAAAGGTGAGCCTAAAAATGTGGCAACGAAGAAATCAAACCTCATATATTTAGTTTAAAAAAATATTTATTTTGAATTTCTTATCTTAGATTTAATGGATTAAGTTAAAATTAATATATTTTTTGTTATACGTGTTACACTTTATCTTGCAAAAATAAAATAATACTATTTTCGTTCTTTAATATAAGGCCCTTTTTTTTTTTTTGAGAATTCACTTTAATTAAGGAAGTTGGTTAATATTATTATTTTTTTAAGGGAAAATATGATTTCATTCAATAGAAGAAGATAATATTGGAAACCAACAAGCTGTCTAACAATCTAATAGGGGGGTGAATAGTAGATTGAAATACTAATACCAAATTTTCGGATTAAGTGAAAGTTGATAATTTATGCTTGCTGTTTTAATGAAAATTGCCAAATTTATGCCGAGCAGATGCAGACAATCTATTGTCTAAGCCGAGCAATAAATTATCTGAGGTGTTGTGCAATAACTGGTTTTCGCAGCGGTAACTTAGCAAGCACAAATTAACAAACAGAGGTTGGTTTTGCCGACTAAGATGCTCGGTAAAATGCAAATGCAACACAGAATAGAAAATGCAGAAAGCAGTAAAGAGAGACACAAGAAATTTTATCTTGGTTCACTCTCATCCACAAGAGAGCTATGTCCAGTCCCCCCCCGAGCCACAGAGAGCTTTCATTAACAATCAATTTAAATGGTTACACAAGGATTTTACAAGAGAACTTCTCTAATTCTAACCCCTCAAGAGCGTACCAAGCTCTCGGATTCTACCCCAAATAAATTGATGCCTGAAGAACCTCTTCAGTGATTCACACACACACCAAAGCTTCTTGACACCTTCAAGAAACAGCTTCGTTCAATCACGGTTACAGAGATGAAATGAGAGTATGGCTCCAACTCGAGAACTCAACAGAGTGAGATTTGAAAGTTTGAGTATCTGGTGAGTAATCGATTAAGAAAAAGGATTTCACAGAGAAGATGAAACTGGGTTTCGAATGTGAAATTTTTGCTTCCATGTGCTCTTAGAAAATTGCTGTCATTGCTGTGTTTTTCTCTTTCTTGTTCTTCGTATATTCTTCTCTCTCTGTCTATTGTTCTGTTCAAGATGAGGAAAGCTGAACTTTTATACACAACTCAGCACCCAGAAATGATGAAAGATATTTTTGTGACACACTGTCCTCGAAACGGATATTCCAAAATAATATCCATTTTGTTGCAACGTTCTTATCCACGTATGTCCTTTCCAAGAGAATAATTCCAGATCTTTCCATTTCATAGCAACGTTTAGATTTACACTATGTCCTTTTTGGAAGCTTCTAATTTGCAGCAACGTACAATGACAGCTGTCGTCCTTTCCAAAAAGCAATCCCTTTTTCGAATTTTGAAATTTACGATTGGCGGTGTCGAGACGTCTAAATGTTGATGACGATAAACAGTATCCGAGCACGTCATCTGTTCGAGCTGGGGCACTTGATTTCTTCTCAGCATAAAGCTAAGACAGAACAAAGCTTAGTCTGAGTTGAAGTTTGTAGGGTCTGCCGACCCTATAAGGATTAAGTCTTATATATAAAGGGATTCTCTAAAGGTACTTCCCTCGGCTTAGCAAGCTTAAGTGTCCCTCGCTCGGACTCATGAGCACCGAGCTTATTGAAGGACCAGGCTCAGACTTGATGGGGCCGAGCCTTATACTCGGGTCCACAACCCATCCGGCTCGGGACTCTAGGGTCGAGACTTATCATCGGATTGAGGATAGACTTAGTCTCATTCAGGCTTCTTAACCCTTCCGCATATCTCTCCTAGATTCTCGCTAACAGCCTAGACATGAGATCTTGAGCTGATCCTAACCTGATTCTAAGATAATAAACCTCCGATATTATCTCACAGAATCCTGCCTTAGCTCAACTCTGATACCAGGCCCATATGGCCCATATCAGCTTCCTCCAAACCCTATAAATAGCTCATAACGGCTAGGGTTTCAGGTACGTACTCTCATCCCTAAGTTGACACTCTGCACACACTTGTTGACTGGGGAAACCCTGCTTTTCCCAACTGGAACTGCAGAAAAACCATAAGGTCACACATAAATACTTGATCTTCTCTTGAACTCCTGATTACCATAATCTTGAGGGCTTAGAGGTTTAAGGACATAGTGTTCAAGGACACTACATTGACGCCGTCTGTGGGAAACGAATAATCAGTATTCCCACCACTCACTGCACTAATGGCAAATGATAATAACAACAACCAAGGAGACCTCCGCCGTCGCATGAGGGGAAGGCCACCTAAGATCGCTGGACCAAGGAATGTAAGGGACAGGCTTGCCCCTGGAGGACCCCCTGAGGATAACCAGGTTGAAAATCCCCAGGATCCTCCAGTTGTCCAGCCTGCTGATCCAGTTGTTCCGGAGGTCCAAGTGCAAGCCACCGTCCCTCCTGTTGAAGGCCACGAACGACGATCTCAGCCGCGTCGCGTTTCTGATGGCCATGTGTCGGAATGGCGGGACACAACGGATTCTGGGCCACATCAATCTAAGAGGGCCCCTGCTGGATCGCGAACTGGGGAGGAGCGACGAGTCGAACGTCATGCTCGCAATAACTCCCGAGCCGAGCGATCTGATAGGGGAGTACCACACTTTACTAGAGGCCGCTTTGGAACACTTCAGGGTGGCGAACGTTCCGAATCTCAAGGAAGATCCTACATGACTACCTCTTCTGCCAGGAGGAGAGAGGAGTCAATTATGGAAATATTGAGAACCCAAACTTCATTAATTGAAAAGCAAAACCAGGCTATTGCTACTCTACAGCAGCAAAGCATGGCTAGACTTGCTGAGCAAGGCCCTCGCGTGGCTCTCGGCAACCCAATTAACCTTCCCCCACCTCCACCCCTCAATTCGAATGTGACTCCCGAAACAGCAGTTACAGAACCCCATCCTGGACACCCCTTTACAGCAGCAATTATGGCATTTCGGACTCCACAAACTTATATGGGCCATCAGAATGTCTCCCGGTACAATGGGACGACCGATCCGATGGATCACATTGCATCTTACGAGTCTTCCATGATGTTTTATGGAGGAGAGGATGAAATGAAATGCCGAGCTTTCTCAATGACGTTAGGCTCGGCGCCGTTGAGATGGTTCAACTCCCTACCAGCTAATTCCATTAGTTCTTGGGCTGAGCTTAGAAAAGTTTTCCTGAATCGATATACAGTCAGCATGTCACAGCCCAAATCAGACCATTCATTAGCTGGAGTTGCACAAAGACCTGGCGAGTCTTTACGCGACTATCTGGCTCGGTATCAGCAAGAGGCCAGTGGCATATCTGGTTTGCAGTCGGGGGTATCCGTTCTTCTGATTACCCAAGGACTGCAAGATGGAGATTTCAAGGATTGTCTGATCGGGGAACCACCTAGTAACATGGCGGAACTTAGAGAAAGATCCAGGAAATATGTTAATCTAGAGGAGTTCCGAAGGATTAGCACTGCAGCAAGGAGTGCCGAAGGACGACATGAGCAACGTCCTCGCCAAAATGAGGCTCGTCAAAATGATCGTTTCCGAGATAGGGGAAGGAAAGACAAGAGAGAACAAGAGAGAGGAGAAAAACTGCCTCCCAAAGGCAAGTATGATGAATATACCCAGTTAACAGTCCCGAGTAGTCAAATCCTTCGTGAGACTATGCATACAGAGATGCGTAATATCACTCGGCCACCAGCCTTGAGAAAGGCGGCCCAAAAGGATAGGACGAAGTATTGCGATCATCATGGCGGATGGGGGCATACCACCGACCAATGTATCCAACTGAAGGATTTGATCGAAGAGATGGTAAGGGATGGTAAGCTTCAACACTATATTGGAGAAGCGTTACGCAAGCGTTCCAGAAGAAAAAGCCCCTCGCCTCCCAAAACTGAACAGAAGAGGAATAAAAGCCCTTCACCACCAGCGGGGGGAGCCCCTATCCAGCAATCCAAGAAAAAAGATAACGATTTCCTCATTGGCACCATTGCTGGAGGATTTGCTGGTGGTGGGGAAAAGAAGTGTGATCGCAAGAAATATGTGGCACAAGTTCTCTCGGTGGCAAGCCGACCGATACAAAAACCCAGAAAGAAAAATGTGGTCATCAGTTTTAGCGATGAGGATTTTGAAGACATCCTACAGGACCACAATGACCCAATGGTCGTCACGGCAAGGATTGACAACTATGAAGTAAGAAGAATTCTCGTCGATCAAGGGAGTTCGGCGGACATCATGTTTTTGGATTTGTTTGAAAAATTGAAGTTGAAAAGGTCCGATCTCACCCCGTTCGAGGGAAGCTTGATCGGCTTCACGGGACATTCAATTGTTCCTTTAGGCCATATCCACCTCCCAGTGACCATGGGGGAACCACCTTCTGCTCGAACTGAAATGGTGAAGTGGTTAGTTGTCCAGGCTCCCTCGGCGTACAATGCTATCTTTGGCCGAACGGCGCTCCAGTCCTTCGGCGCCGTTGTTTCAACGGTACACTTGGCCATGAAATTCCCGGGGTCGGATGACAAGGTAGTAACAGTACGGTCCGAACAGGAGTTGGCTCGGAAGTGTTACAACATCAGTTTGGGGAAGCTAAAGCTGGATGATGAGAAAATTATGCAGGAACCATTGAACAAAGGAAGTGTCAACTTGGCTGATCTTGACGTAAGAGAGGAGGATGAAACTAGACCAACCCCTCAGGGGGACTTCAAAAAGGTAATCCTAGGCCCCGAGCCATCTCGTTGCGTCAAGATCGGAGTTGGCCTGTCTGAGGAACTAGAAAAGGAGCTTACTGAATTACTAATGGAAAATAAGGACTTGTTTGCCTGGACTTCGGCAGACATGCCGGGAATCGATCCTAACTTCATCTGCCACAAGTTAAGTGTGTATCCTGGCGCTAAGCCAGTATGTCAAAAAAAGAGAAGGGTCGGAATCGAGAAGGCACAGGCGACGGATGAGAAGGTAGCCGAGCTATTGGAAGCTGGATTTATCAGAGAGGTAGTGTACACTGATTGGTTGGCCAATCCCGTGTTAGTCAAGAAATCCAATGGGAAATGGAGGATGTGCGTGGACTACACAGATTTGAACAAGGTTTGCCCCAAGGACCAGTACCCACTTCCTTGCATTGATAAACTGGTGGATAGCTCGGCAGGTTATCAAAGGCTATCCTTTATGGATGCTTACTCGGGGTACAATCAGATCCCAATGTACCCCCCGATCAGGTAAAGACCTCGTTTATCACAGAAAACGCCACATATTGTTACAATGTGATGCCGTTCGGGTTGAAGAACGCTGGGGCAACTTACCAGCGGATGATGAACAAGGTGTTTGGTCCTCTAATTGGGCCGAGGATGGAGGTTTATATAGACGATATGATTGCAAAGAGCTTAAAGGAGGAAGATCATGCTAAAGATTTGAAGGAAATCTTAGGAAGGATCCGGCAATTTGATATGAGATTGAACCCGGAAAAATGCACATTCGGAGTTCCGGCAGGGTCCTTCCTCGGATTCATGCTTATAGAACGCGGAATCGAGGCAAATCCAGAAAAGTGTCGAGCTATTCTGGAGATGAAGAGTCCGCCGGATATCAAGGGTGTACAGCAACTGACGGGTCGGGTTGCAGCTCTCTCAAGGTTTCTATCTCAATCAGCTAGGAAGTCCCTTCCCTGGTACAAGCTGTTGAGGAAGGAGAAGGAAAAGGCATTTGAGTGGGATGAAGCATGCGAAAAGGCCTTTACTGACCTTAAGCATTATTTGGCATCACCTCCAATTTTGCCTAGTCCGAACAATGGTGAAACTCTTTTCTTGTACTTATCAGTAGGAGACTCTGGTGATCAGTTCGGTTTTGGTTCGGGAGGAATCTGGTAAAGAGTTGCCCATCTATTTTGTTAGCCGAGCTCTCTAGGGACCAGAGTTGAGATATCAAAAAGTGGAGAAATTAGCTTTCTGCTTGATTATTACTGCCAGACAACTACGCCAGTATTTCCAGAGCCACCATATCACGGTCAGAACGGCCCAGCCGATCCGTCAAATATTGCAGAAACCTGATTTGGCTGGAAGGATGGTAACCTGGGCAATTGAGCTTTCCGAGTTTGAAATCACTTTCGAACCAAGAAAGGCGATGAAGTCTCAGGCTTTGGCTGATTTCCTCACCGAGTTTACTGAGCCATTGACGAGCTCAAACTCGGATTGGAACATTTATGTGGATGGATCAAGTAACAAACTTGGAGCGGGGGCAGGAATAATTTTGGAGAACTCCGAGGGACTCACCCTCGAGTACTCTTTGAAGTTCGGATTTTCAACGTCGAACAATCAAGCGGAGTATGAAGCCGTTTTGGCAGGATTGAGGATGGCGAAAGAGGTGGGGGCCCGAGAGGTGAAAATTTTCATTGATTCTCAGTTGGTGGTTTCACAGGTCAAGGGCGAGTATCAGGCTAAGGAACCCATCCTTCAAAAATACTTGGAAAAGGTAAAGTTCCTATCCTCCAAATTTATGAAGGTCGAAATCTGCCACATTCCGAGGGAAAGTAATAGCCGAGCGGATATTCTTTCCAAACTCGCATCAACAAAAAATTCTGAAAACAACAAAACTCTGATTCAAGAAATGGTGCATGGACCTAGCGTTGTCCTCTCCATTTCAGTGGATCCAAGCTGGATCACTCCAATTGCAGGTTATTTGGAACAAGGGATTTTGCCAACCGACTCGGTGGAAGCCAGGAAACTTGTCAGAAAAGCATCTCAGTTTGCACTAGTTGATGGAATCCTTTTTCGCCGAGGGGTCAGCGGTCCAATGCTCAGATGTCTTGACCCTGCCGAAGCAAAGCTGACGCTAGAAGAGGTTCATGGAGGTATAGGAAGTCACCATGTTGGAGGGAAGTCACTGGCAAAAAAGGTTCTAAGGGCAGGATACTACTGGCCTACCCTTCAACAAGATGCGATCAACCACGTGAAAAGGTGTGATAAATGCCAATTTCATAGTGATGTTTATCAAAAACCAGCCGAGGAGCTCCATTCTCTTTCATCTCCTTATCCCTTCTATCAATGGGGAATGGATTTGATTGGACAATTCCCCACTGCACCGGGACAGCTAAAGTGGGTGATTGTAGCCATAGACTATTTCACAAAGTGGGTCGAGGCCGAGCCTTTGGCGACCATCTCCTCAGCCAAGGTGCAGAAGTTCTTTGAAAGACAAGTCGTAGCTCGGTTCGGAGTGCCACAGGTATTGGTGACCGACAATGGAACCCAGTTTGCAGTAAAGGCGTTCCAGGATTTGGTCAGTGCTTTGGATATTAAACACTACTTCTCTTCAGTCGAGCACCCTCAAACTAATGGCCAGGTAGAATCAGTGAACCGGTCAATCATTCAGGGGATCAAGTGAAGATTGGAAGGCGCAAAAGGGAATTGGGTGGAAAACCTGCATGAAGTGCTGTGGTCGTACCGCACCACCATACAAACTTCAACAGGTGAAACACCTTATCGACTCACCTATGGTTGTGATGCAGTCATCCCCATTGAAAAAATCATCCCTTCATTCTGAGCCATACAACAGCCAAATCCTCTAAACAACACTTTACTGTGTGAGGATCTTGTTTTATCGGAAGAGGTCAGGGACTTAGCCGCCGAGCGTGAAAAGCACGCTAAGATGATGCAAGCGAAAGGATATAATCGGTCGGTTATTCCCAGGGCGTTCGAGGAAGGTGACCTTGTCTTAAGGAGAGCTGATATTGGTCTCAAAAATGCAAAGGACGGAAAACTGGCCCAAAGCTGGGAAGGACCATACCGAGTAGCTTCCAAAACCGGAACAGGAGCCTACAAACTCGAAACTCTCTCGGGAGCTCTCATCAACAACACATGGAACGTGGCAAAACTCAGGGCATACTACAGTTAGAATCTTTCCTTCATTGTAGTTTCATGGTTTTAATTGTTTTATTCTTGCTGTTAGAATTGTTTTTTCCATTTCATTTTAATGATGGTGTACGCTCGGTGGAACTCCGAGCCCATTGTACTTTCTGCTTCTGGTTAATAAAAAGACTGTTATTGAATTCATTGTATTACGTACTTTTCCTCATACTCGATTAGCCACCGTTTATGACTCGAACGATTATAAACAGCTCAAACAAGAGCTTATAACTCGTCAAGTATTTTACTAAGACTCCCGATTCAAACATGGTTTCTTAAAATCATTTTACATCGCAGATAGAGGAGCCCACCTCGGCTAAAGTGCTGGAGTTCTGAGGTCTTAACACTTGAATTCTTAACGAAAAGGATAGAAGAAAGCGAAATATAGTTACGAATATTATAAATGTTCTAAATGTTCCAAACAAAAGACTTCAATAAAAGTCCAAACCCACTACTGGGGCGATTACAAAAAAAAAAGCAAAATTATCAGACTACTCGAGGTCGGACAAAACAATGCTATCAGCGTTAAAACCTGTTGAAACTTCATCATCATCGGCATCTTCATCCCCAGAATCCTCGGCCAAGTGGTCCGGAAGATCAGAATTGTTCAAATTTATGGGATCTCCACGGGGGCCAACAATCCGACCATCCTTGACAGCAAAGTTGGGGTCAGCACCCTTAGTCACAAGTCCAGGGTTCAAGAAGCAGAGCTGCTCGGCAGTATTGTAGAAAGAATCTTCGACCGCTCGATCCCAATTGTACAAATTCTCCTTAGCTGCTTTCTTATGCTTGAGAGCTTTCGTACTCATCTTCTCCAAGGAAGCTCGGAGCCTGAGTATCTCGTCCTTAGCATACTCATGTCGCTCCTGAGCCACTGCAGCAGCTTGCTCAGCCGTACGAGCTTTCTCTGTAGCCACCAGAAGAGCAGCAGCATCCTCCTCAGCCTTTTTCTGGATTTCTTCCGACCTCTTTATCTGTGCCTCGGCATCCTGAAGTGTTTTCTCAGCCCGAACTTTGGCCCCCTCAGAATCTTGTGCAGCCTTTTGAAGCCGCTCGTTTTCAGCCGCCATTTCTTGTATCCTTTTATTCAGACCTTGGACCTGAATTTCTAAGTAGTCTTCCCACTCGTTTGCCTCATATCTTTTCTTCTTTTCCTCAGGGGCCAATCCGGCATAGGCGTCATCACCATGATGACCAAGGTGATGGAAAATGCTGGCACCCCGTAAGAAGCTGTTGGAAACCAACAAGCGGGCTAAGCAAATACTAGAGGGGGGGTGAATAGTATTTTGAAGCACTAATACCAAATATTTCGATTGATAATTGAAGAATGGAGATTAGACTGAATTTTCTGGAATCAGAAACAAAAGACTCGAGTCTTTTGTGAAATACTCGAGTTTTTCAGGATGAACAACTCGAGTCTTTTCTGAAATACTCGAGTTTTTACTATCAGATAGCAGAAAAACCAGAAACGAAAATTCAGCAATTTAACTCAAATCAATTCAATAATAAACAGGAACTTATCCAACAGAATAGCAAGTAATCTAAATAACTTTTAACACAAAGATTCCTTGAACTTGCTACCTAATTGTATAAATCCTAATTGATTGAAATGACTTAAGTCTATTGAGCTAGAAAGTAGATTAAAAGCAAT
Organism: Crotalaria pallida; assembly: GCA_037953625.1. Taxonomy (NCBI): domain Eukaryota; kingdom Viridiplantae; phylum Streptophyta; class Magnoliopsida; order Fabales; family Fabaceae; genus Crotalaria; species Crotalaria pallida. The sequence goes on from CM075655.1 coordinate 100,418,793, forward strand.
AAACCAACACTCAAGCAATTTTATCCTGGTTCACTCCAACAATGAGCTACATCCAGTCCTCCTAATCACTTAGGAGTTTCTACTAATAATCAAATTGTTAGAAATTACAAAGGATTGCTTGAGAATGGCCTCACTCAACCTAACCCTTTCAAGAGTGTACCAAACTCTTGATTTCTACCCCAATTTGATTCCGGTGATTGAAGAACTCTTCACAAAGCTTCCTTGAACTCCCTTCAAGAAACTCCACCGGGCTAGGAACCTCCTAGTCTTGTGCTTGAGAACCTCTCAAGACTTCCAACACCCTAAGCCACTTAGGGTTTGCTTGGGAACAATCCAAGACTTTGAATAATCAAGCTTTTTGTATGTGTATTACTAATCTCACAATGGATTAGCACAAATAAGCACAACTCAATGTAAGAATTGAGGCCTAAAACTCAACTTGGAATAAAATGACAATATGAGTGAGAAGTTGAGCTTTTTGGGAATTAACACTTGAGAAGAGGAAATTAAGAAAGCTTGAATCAATATGATCTTGTTGTCTTGTTTGTTCTTGCACAAATTCAAAGAGCAATTTTACAATAAGGTTCTGAATTCTCTCTTGGGGTTGGATGAGACTCAAATGCCCTCAATTGGGTTTTTGAGTTTCTCCAACGTTCATTTTTGCTGACTGGACAAAAATACTCGAGTCTTTTGGTAAAAACTCGAGTCTTTTTGGCCGGTCACGAGTGAATTGGTGCACTAACAAGACTAACGGTCATAATTGCTGACCTGGCACAAATACTCGAGTTTTTCTACAAATACTCGAGTGTATACTCGAGTCTTTATCAAAATACTCGAGTATTTTGATCAGATATGGGAAAAATTATTTTTCAATTTTATTTTTCCTCTCAAGTATTAATTTTTGGTCAATCTCAACTTAATAAACATATAAAAATTTATTCCTAGAAGAGACTAACTATTTCTACCCACTCTCAACCACTCTCAACATAAATTAGAAATTTACAATTAATATTTGATTGAGAATGATTGGGCACTTGTCTTCTTTTCTTGACTTCTTGTTGATGTTGATGTTGCAATATCTTCAAGGCATGATTTGTTAATTATTTTGTCATCATCAAAACATAATCCACATAATTAGGAGCATTGAATTCACAATCTCCCCCTTTTTGGTGATGACAAAATAATTAACACTTGATCCATTTGTTAAGCTTGATCCACTTGGAGATGCAACTCCCCCTCACTAAATGATACTTTTCACCTATCTAAAAATTCAGCTTGAGCAAGATGTTATGACAATTTAATTTTAGCACCAAGCCTATGGTATTAGAGAATTTAACAATTATCAGAGTATATACCATAATTAGAGATTTTAGGTGCAACAATATCAAGACAAGACAAGTGTAATATCTCTCCCCCTTTTTGTCATACGCCAAAAAGATGTAACAATTTAGAAAAAGATCAAGGGAGGAGAGGTGCATAATCGGAAAACCCCATAACCAACTATGCAAAAAAAACGGAGATATAATAACAATAAAGAGCTCCCCCTGAAGCTTTGCACAAACATCATAATGAAGACCAAATTCATTAACATAAAAATATCATAAAAGGTCCAAATCAAAGGTGCAATTAATAAACCCAAAGTCGCAAAACACCAAGTTCTCAAAGTACAGAAAATGCAACAAGATCAACATGATGAAAACATAATGAAAACTAAAATAGAAAATCCATAAGCAGCAGCATCAAAACATGGAAGGAGCTGGATCATCTGGAGGAGGATAAAATCGAGAGAAGGCCGCCATCATCTCATCAAACCGGCGGTGCATCTCCCCTGACTGCTGATCCAGGCGGGCATTAATCTGGGCCGAGTGCTGATCCAAATGAGAATAAAACATGGCAGACTCTGCACTCATCCTAGTGTCTAGGCTAACAAAATCATCACGCTGGGCGTCCATAGCATGCACAAGGGAGTCCATTCTCCCATCTAAAGTGTCCAGACGTGTGATCACATTCTCTCTCCAGCCCGAGTTGTCAAACCCAGATTGAGATCCAGCGAAGTCATCAAAGTTAATCTGATCAATAGGATCCCCTTCTTCAGCCTGGGCAAATGCAGCAGCTTCCTCTTCCATCTGATGGGCATCCATCCCTTGTTGAGCTGCCACATTTGCAACCCTCTCTAGCTCAGCAATATCAGATCGGTACAAGTATTGGCCAGAGGGTTCATGGAATGCCATGTCCTGGTGACTCAAGGTGCCTTTGTTGAGGCAATGCTGGTTCACATGAAGAGTCTTTTTCTCTTCATTGCGTGGGATAGGCACCTTGAAGTAACTCAACAGATAACAAACATGCATGGCATAGGGCAGGGTTTTTGGGTGTTTGGACTTAGCAGCAAGGAGCATTCTATCCAAAATTATGCGACTCCAGTTCAGCTTCTCATTGTTCAGGATGGCACTAAGAAGCCTAAGTTCATTGTTTGTGGGTTTGGCATAATTGGGTGAGGTTTGAGGCACTAATTGATGACAAACAATATAATGCAACACCCTAGATTGGACAGTCATATATGAGGAATGCTTAACTCCTTCGGTCCATACACGACCGGGGCGCAAACAACTTTGAAAAATGCCGTCCGCATCGGCCTTTAGAGAATTGTCCCCGTGACGTGTTGTCCCAAAAGCAACAAAAAGGTCCTTAGCGCTAATTTTGAATCGAACACCCTCAACCATTGTTTCTATGACATTGTCCTTTAGCCTAAGGTTTGCATAGAATGTTCTAACTAACCTAGGATATATAGGTCCATGAAATTCCAGAAATTGAATCAGTTTCTGATATCTAAGGTTAGTAACAAAATGGAAACCCTTACTCTCAAGGAAAGTACTATTGATCCATGTGATTACTCCGAATTCTCTGGTGGCAAAGCCTTCCATCCTTTCCAAACGTTCATCCTCTTGATAGTAGTCGGAAATTTCCTCCTCGGAAGATGAGTCAGCAATCCTTACTCTCTTTCCTTTGCCAGATGATGAAGCCATAGAGGAATTGATGAAAATTGAAGTTTTGGAAAGTTAGGGTTTGAAAAGGGGGTGACGGATTTGAGGTTGAAAAGAGTTGAAATTCGTTGAAATAATGATAGAAAAGTGATTAGAGGATGTAAAACTAGTAAGATTTGGCAAAAATTTGAGTAAAAACGGAGTTTTGAGGAGAGAGATATGAGAAAACCGAGAGAGAAGAGAAAGGGGTTCGTGAAACTCGAGTTTGTGGGGGCTGGAGAATATATAAACTCGCCAAAATACTCGAGTATATTCAACAATACTCGAGTTGTTCGTTACAAAATACTCGAGTGTTTGAGAATATACTCGAGTCGTTCATGACTCAGCCCAGATTTTCCCAGAAAACTCGAGTAAAAATTGAAAAACTCGACTTTGGTCCGAAAGTTCAATTTTCAGGAAAACGCAAAATACTCGAGTTTTTGGAAAATACTCGAGTTTGGTCTGAAAGTTCAAAAATTGGGGGTTTCGAAAGACTCGAGTGTTTTGAAAAACACTCGAGTATTTTAATAAACACTCGAGTGTTTTTAGAAACACTCGAGTATTTTTATCAGACCCTGATTAAAAACTTTTTCAATTTAAAACTGATTTAATTTTGAATTAAAATACTCGAGTGTTTTTGGAAAAACTCGAGTATTTTGACAGAACAGAAAGTAAAAAACTCAGTTTTAAAAGACCAAACACAAATCAAACACAAATGCTTCACTGCCAACTTGGAATACAGTACAGAATCACACACAATTAACACATACAATTTCAAATATCATCAAGAACAATTTAACTAAGAATCAATAACACATTAGAGTAAGACTAATATGATGATTTTTCAAAAAAATGACACACAATGCAATTAGCCTATATTAGCTTCATCTAAAATACCAAGTTCTCTCCTAATATGATAAAAGGTGTCCCTTGGTAGAGGTTTTGTAAAAATGTCAGCTAATTGATTTGTGGTACTGACAAATTCAATTGTGCAATCACCCTTTTGTACATGATCTCTTAAAAAGTGATGTCTTATTTCAATGTGTTTAGTTCTTGAGTGATACACCGGATTCTTAGTCAAATTGATTGCACTCGTGTTATCGCATCTAATCGGAATATTTTCAAGTTTCAAACCAAAATTCGATAATTGTTGTTTCATCCATAACAGTTGAGCACAACAACTACCGGCTGCGATATATTCCGCTTCGGCGGTAGAAAGAGCGACACAAGCTTGCGTTTTAGAAAACCATGACACCAATGAACTTCCCAAGAAATGGCAAGTACCACTGGTGCTTTTGCGATCAAGCTTGCATCCGGCGAAGTCGGAATCCGAGTAACCAACTAGACTAAGATTGGCATCAGCAGGATACCATAAACCAGTGTTAATTGTTCCTTTTAGATACTTAAATATATGTTTAACTGCGGATAGGTGAGATTCTTTAGGATTAGCTTGAAATCTAGCACACATGCATACACTAAACATAATATCCGGTCTAGATGCAGTGAGATATAGGAGACTACCTATCATACCCCTATACTTACTAACATCAACCGGTGTACCTTGTTCATCCTTGTCTAGGTAGCATGATGTGCTCATTGGAGTGTAGGCTTCCTTGCACTTGTCCAATCCGAATTTCTCAAGGAGCTCTTTGCAATATTTCCCTTGATGCACAAATATCCCCTCATTGACTTGCTTTATTTGTAAGCCTAGGAAGAACTTGAGTTCTCCCATCATTGACATTTCAAATTCCTTTTTCATCAAATTTGAAAACTTTCTACAAAGAGACACGTTAGTAGCACCGAAAATGATATCATCAACATAGATTTGTACTAACAAAATGTCATCCTTGGTTTTATAAATAAATAATGTATTATCAACCTTCCCTCTTTGAAACTTGTTTTCTAATAGAAAGGAACTCAATCGATCATACCAAGCTCTAGGAGCTTGTTTCAATCCATAGAGTGCCTTTTTCAATTTATAAACATGGTTTGGAAATTCACTATTTTCAAAACCGGGGGGTTGTTTGACATACACTTCTTCATTTATAAACCCATTCAAGAAAGCACTTTTAACATCCATTTGATATAAAGTGAATTTCATGATTGAAGCATAAGCAAGTAAAATTCGGATTGCTTCAAGACGTGCAACCGGAGCAAAGGTCTCATCATAATCGATACCTTCCTCTTGGTTGTACCCTTGAGCTACTAGTCTAGCTTTGTTTCTTATAATCAACCCGGATTCATCAAGTTTGTTTCTATAAATCCATTTAGTACCAATTATGGTATGATCATCGGGTTTAGGGACTAGATCCCAAACTTCATTTCTTTCAAATTGGTTTAATTCTTCTTGCATAGCAAGAACCCAATGATCATCCTCAATGGCCTTTTTAATTGAATCGGGTTCAATTTGAGAAACAAATGAGACATAGTGGCAAATGTTTTGAATAGACCTACGAGTAAGTACTCCCTTTGACATATCTCCTATGACTTTGTCTATAGGATGAGCCTTGACCAATTTCCAAGTTGGAGGAAGTTCTTCCCTTACTTCTCCTTCATCAACTTTTGAATTCTCTCTCTCTTTTTCTTCTTTTGAAAAGACAATGCCATCTTCACTAGCATCACATAAAACACTATCTTCTTTTGAAGACTCATTAAAAACCACATGAATTGATTCCTCAATAGTTAAAGTTCTTTTATTGAAAATTCTATAAGCTTTACTATGAGAAGAATAGCCTAAAAATATGCCTTCATCGGATTTGGAATCAAACTTGCCAACGTGTTCTTTTCCATTATTTAAAACAAAAACTTGGCATCCGAAGACATGAAAATGAGATATATTTGGCTTTCTTCCCTTGTAAAGTTCATAGGGGGTTTTATCCAAAGAGGGCCTTATCAAAATACGATTTAAAACATAACAAGCCGTATTGACGGCATCGGCCCAAAAATATTGAGGTACTTGAGAATCATTTAACATGGTTCTAGCAAGTTCCTCTAGCACCCTATTTTTCCGCTCTACCACTCCGTTTTGTTCCGGAGTTCTTGGTGCGGAGAATTGGTGCTCAATACCATTTTTAGCACAAAATCTATCAAATTTGTGGTTTTCAAATTCTCCACCATGATCGGTACGAATAATAATTACTTTTTGATTTACTTGGTTTTGCAAAAGTTTGACATGATGTTTAAAAGATTTGTAGGTCTCACTCTTAGTAGTTAAAAATAAAGTCCAAGTAAACCTAGAGAAGTCATCAACAATCACCAATGCATAATAGTTGCCACCAAAGCTTTTTATTTGTGATGGTCCAAACAAGTCCATATGAAGCATTTCTAATGGCCTTGATGTGGACATAACCATTTTTGATCCAAAGGTGTTTTTAGTTTGTTTACATTTCTTGCAAGGGGAACAAACACCTTCAATAGAAAAATTTAGCTTTGGTAAACCAACTACTAGATCTTTAGATTGAATTTTCTTCAATTGGTTTACATTTATATGAGCGGTCCTACGATGCCATAACCAAGTGTCATTTTCTTTGCTCACTAAACAAGTAGAGACCAAAGAAGTGACTTTGTTCAAATCAACTAAGTAAGTATTATTTGACCTTCTACCAACAAATTTGATTGATTCATCTTTGTCACTTTTAATGAGGCAATGGGTAGAGGTAAAAACTACATGATTACCAACATCACATAATTGGCTTATGCTCAAGAGATTATGTTCTAATCCTTGAACATAGAGCACATTATCAATAACCAAGTTTGAAGAGTTTCCGATTTTACCAATACCAAGGATTTTGCCTTTGTTGTTGTCCCCATAAGTGACATAACCCTTTTCCTTTGGAGTAAGCTCAATGAAGTGCCGCTTATCTCCCGTCATGTGCTTCGAACATCCACTATCAAGATACCACAATTGTTTTCCCGTTCGAAGGCACACCTACAATATGAAATCACTTGTTCACTTTGGGTACCCAAACAATGTTGGGTCCCTTAGGGTTAGTGTTGGGACTTTCTCCCTTTTTAATCCACATATAAGTGCCCTTTTTCATTTCAAACTTCTTAATGTGGCACTCAATGTTGATATGTCCAACTTTTCCACAATAAGTACAAGTTGGTCTCTTTGATGAATTTTTCTTAGAAAATGTTCCAACCACCTTGTACTTTTTGTCCTTTTTATGAACATATCCTAAACCGGTTTTGTTGTGATTATGTCTTTGAGAGTTCAACAACCGGTTGAGGTTTCTATCACTATGTGAGATTGTGAGTTTGTTTTTCAACTCTTTCACTTCTTTTTCAAGATCATCACATCTCTCACATGAAGTGATAATTTCCTCATGATTTGCACAATCACTTTGATGACTAGAATTAATAAGTTCCAAGGATTCATTTTGAAGTTTCAACTCATTTATAGATTTTTGCAATTCATCAATTTCATGTTGAAACTCCAAAATTTTCTTTCCTTTTTCCTTATTAATTTTAGCAAGCCTTTTAAATTGAATTAACATTTCATTGTAGGCTTCTTGCAAATCATCATATGAAATGGAGTTTGAAGAGGAACAAGAAGAACTAGAGGTTACCTCATCATCACTTTCACTCATGCCATGATTAGCTCTTGATGAGGACTCATGATTGTTCTTGGCCATGAGACAAAGGTTTGCATTTTCATCACCGGAGCTACTTGAAGATGATTCATTGCTCTTCTCCGGTGCATCCCAAACAATGTATGCACGCTTCCCTTTGGTCTCTTGGGTCTTCTTGTCATTCTTCTTCAAGAATGTGGCACATTCCATTCTTATGTGACCAACCCCTCCACATTCATGACACTTAACTCCATCATTGGTACTCTTTTCTCTTTGTTTGGAGTCTTTGGTTCTCTTGAAATTGGATGAAGACCCACCTTTCTTCCCTTTGAAGAATTTGTTGAATCTTTTCACAAACATCCCAAATTCTTCTTGATTTGGTTCACCATCGGAATCTCCACTTGTAGAGCATTCTTCAACTTCTTTTGTAGCTTTGGTTGAAGCTTTGAGTGCTATGCTCTTTTTCTTTTTGTCCGATTCCTCATGCATCCCAAGTCTTGTAAGCTCCATCTCATGCTCTTGGAGTTTGCCAAACAAAGTGGCTAAGTCCATGCTATTTATGTCTCTTGATTCCTTGATGGCGGTTACCTTGGGTTGCCAACTCCTATCAAGACATCTTAGAATTTTGTTAGTAGTTTCACCATTGCGAAATACTTTTCCCAAGGAAATCAAATGATTAACAATGTGAGAGAATCGCTTTTGCAAGTCACTAATGGTTTCATTTGGCAACATGTGGAACAATTCATATTCGTGAGTTAGAGAATTCAATCTTGCATCTCTAACCTCACTTGTTCCCTCATGTGTGACTTGCAAAGTATCCCACATTTCTTTTGCCGATTTACATTGGGAAACTCTATAAAATTCATCATGGGATAGAGCCGAAAAGATGATGTTTTTAGCTTTTAAATCAAATGAGACTTTTCTCTTTTCATCATCATTCCAACTACTCCTTGGAATTTCAACAATTTCATCATTTATTTTCTTTTTGGGAATGAAAGGACCATTTTCAATTGCATCCCAAATATCCATATCAATTGCTTCAATAAAAACTTTCATGCGAGTTTTCCAATAAACATATCCTTCACCATTAAATAGTGGAGGACGGTTTATTGAAGCTCCTTCTCCACCAAAGTTATTGCTAGAGCCCATTAAGTTTCCAAAAGGATCTTTTTCGAAAAAGTTGTTACACTCGATCTTTCGACCGAGCTCTGATACCACTTGTTGGAAACCAACAAGCGGGCTAAGCAGGGGGGGTGAATAGTATTTTGAAGCACTAATACCAAATATTTCGATTGATAATTGAAGAATGGAGCTAACACTGAATTTTCTGGAATCAGAAACAAAAGACTCGAGTCTTTTGTGAAATACTCGAGTTTTTCAGGATGAACAACTCGAGTCTTTTCTGAAATACTCGAGTTTTTACTATCAGATAGCAGAAAAACCAAAAACGAAAATTCAGCAATTTAACTCAAATCAATTCAATAATAAACAGGAACTTATCCAACAGAATAGCAAGTAATCTAAATAACTTTTAACACAAAGATTCCTTGAACTTGCTACCTAATTGTATAAATCCTAATTGATTGAAATGACTTAAGTCTATTGAGCTAGAAAGTAGATTAAAAGCAATAAACCAACACTCAAGCAATTTTATCCTGGTTCACTCCAACAATGAGCTACATCCAGTCCTCCTAATCACTTAGGAGTTTCTACTAATAATCAAATTGTTAGAAATTACAAAGGATTGCTTGAGAATGGCCTCACTCAACCTAACCCTTTCAAGAGTGTACCAAACTCTTGATTTCTACCCCAATTTGATTCCGGTGATTGAAGAACTCTTCACAAAGCTTCCTTGAACTCCCTTCAAGAAACTCCACCGGGCTAGGAACCTCCTAGTCTTGTGCTTGAGAACCTCTCAAGACTTCCAACACCCTAAGCCACTTAGGGTTTGCTTGGGAACAATCCAAGACTTTGAATAATCAAGCTTTTTGTATGTGTATTACTAATCTCACAATGGATTAGCACAAATAAGCACAGCTCAATGTAAGAATTGAGGCCTAAAACTCAACTTGGAATAAAATGACAATATGAGTGAGAAGTTGAGCTTTTTGGGAATTAACACTTGAGAAGAGGAAATTAAGAAAGCTTGAATCAATATGATCTTGTTGTCTTGTTTGTTCTTGCACAAATTCAAAGAGCAATTTTACAATAAGGTTCTGAATTCTCTCTTGGGGTTGGATGAGACTCAAATGCCCTCAATTGGGTTTTTGAGTTTCTCCAACGTTCATTTTTGCTGACTGGACAAAAATACTCGAGTCTTTTGGTAAAAACTCGAGTCTTTTTGGCCGGTCACGAGTGAATTGGTGCACGAACAAGACTAACGGTCATAATTGCTGACCTGGCACAAATACTCGAGTTTTTCTACAAATACTCGAGTGTATACTCGAGTCTTTATCAAAATACTCGAGTATTTTGATCAGATATGGGAAAAATTATTTTTCAATTTTATTTTTCCTCTCAAGTATTAATTTTTGGTCAATCTCAACTTAATAAACATATAAAAATTTATTCCTAGAAGAGACTAACTATTTCTACCCACTCTCAACCACTCTCAACATAAATTAGAAATTTACAATTAATATTTGATTGAGAATGATTGGGCACTTGTCTTCTTTTCTTGACTTCTTGTTGATGTTGATGTTGCAATATCTTCAAGGCATGATTTGTTAATTATTTTGTCATCATCAAAACATAATCCACATAATTAGGAGCATTGAATTCACAGAAGCTTCTTACCAACGACTTACAGTTATTTTCCCAAGTCCCAGGGGTCCAAGCCTCGATTACTTCAGCATTTTCAGGAGGGAAGACGGTGGCAATGAATGAGTCGGACATCTTCTTACCCCACACCGTCTTGGCAGCTGCATCTTCCTTACCCTCGGGAATTTTTATCCCTTTGTTAGACTTGCTCAAATTGAACCAATCTCCAGCGAGACCTTTTCCTTTTTCCAGTCGAGTCCTCTTGAGGGGGTGCTCGGGAATGCCTTGAGGACATGAACGAGCTTCCACTTCAATATTCACCGCGTCGATAACACGGTCCCCTTTGATCACCTGTTCAACACCCGTAACCCTTACAGATGGGGTGGTATTGGGGATAACGGTCGGGCTTTCAGAATGGGTCGGTTCAGAAGACTGACTCTTGATTGGAGATCCGGATGCAGTCTCTTTGAGTGCAGCCAGCTGCGACACTCTAGCTGCCCGAGCTTCGCTTTTTTTGGCTTTGGTAGCTTTCTTTCCCATGGTTTCTGCAAAACAAGGAAGTATGTTAAAAAAAAACGTATAGCTATACCCAGCTCGGCTTTCACTTCATCACGGGTGCCTTTTAACAAGATCCGTTTAATGTCGATTTGACCATGTGCTTGGAGGTACGTCCAAGCATCATTACACACTCCACGCTCGGATCTTGTAAGCTCTGTTTTAAAGTTAAATTGATATAGAGAAGGCCCTCGGTTATAGATATCGGTGGTCCAGCTTAAAGGGAACCGAGGTACAGACTTAACTACTCCGTCTTCAACGACTTGCTCCATAAACCAACACTCTCCAGTTCCCGTATGTTCATATTGGAAGAAGAGGGGCTTAAAAGATTTCCATGAGTCAGTTACCTTGGCGAATAGGGCGTGCTCCCTCCGAGCCTTTAGCGATACCCAAAGCCCCTTCGAATCGCCAAATTTGTTAACTTGTGGGGCATATAACCAAAAGAAGGATCGCAAAGTCGCCGTCAACCCCTCGGCATCACAAAATTGCTGGAAGGCTCGGACGAAAGCCCATCCGCTCAGATGAAGTTGGCTCGGAGCAAGGCCTAAGTGGTTCAGGACTTCGATTTCAAAAGTGGAAAAAGGCATGCGAATGCCAATTTTGGTGGTTGCTTCTTCATAAAAATAAAAAAACCGAGAATTCTCTGGCACTTGAAGGCATATCCGATCGTCAATGCCCAAAGGTCTCAGTACATATTCCGAGGCGTTTCCGTCAGCGCTCGGAGGAGTTAGAACTGGTCGAAGGTGGGTAAGACTATTTTCTGTCAGCAAGGAAGGTCTTGTCCCCAACACCTCCCGATCAAAAATGGCACTGTACCGCGCATGATTCGGCGGCAACGGGTACTCCTCAGGATTTGTCACGCACCTGCGTTCCACCATATCTGGGGAAAAATCAAAAGGCTCGGTGTTAGGATTTTTTACAGCACGAGTTTTCATTTTAAATTTAAGATCGAGCCTTGGACCTTTCCCAACTTTCTCTTGGTGGATCTCTCAAAGGTTCTTCTTCCCCGGTACCACGATTGGGGCTAAGCCTAACCTGGGCTCGACACTCGGCAAATCTATAAGCTATCAACCACTTATTCTCATCTGCGGAATTCGAGGGGTATTCTACAGTTAACGGTTTTAACTCAGTGAATCCCTGATTTATGGGGGGAGTAGAAGTGGGTATAGAATCATCAATTTCAAAATCTCCCTCATTCCCAGAAAACTCAGAATCTCCCTCATTCCCAGAAAACTCAGAAGAACTTGAAGTCCCCAAAATCACTAGAAGGTTTTTCTCCTAATCTCCTGCAGAGTTCGTGATAAACTTTCCTCAAACCTCTCCATCCTCTCATCATTTAAAGATAAGGAATCCTAAACACTACCTGCCCAAAACAAAAATCCAGAAACGAAACCCAGAAATCCCTTCGCAACCCAGAAACCCCCTATCCAAAATCCCTACAAAACCCAGAACCCCCTTTGCAAAAAGATGAAATCGTAGAAATGAAATAGGAAGAGTAGAGGAATTTACCTGCCTTCAGTTGCTAGAGAGGATGATGAGAGAAGGTTCCCGATTCGAAGGCAAAGATTGTGGGAAGGAGATTTAAAGAGAGAGAATAATGGGATTCACTGAGAAGATTCGGGAGTAAGAAATGAATAAGGATAGTGAGAGGTTGAGTTTTGAACTAATGAAGGAAACTGTACAGTTTCCCTCCATATGACGTATTTGGGCCGAAGGCCCATCGGCCCATGCAACCACTCGCTGGGCAAGACGTGGCGCCTTTAACATGTACTTTTTCAAATTTCAAAAATTTCAATGATTTGGCACAACTTACAAGAGAACGCGCCGTACCTAGAGAACCCAAAACGTCACCTCGAACAGTTGCCAGGCGTCTGGCTAACATCCAGAAGGTTCAACCCTAAACACATGCTACCTCGTCACAGACTTTATAAAGTCTTACGAGCTGGGGGGCTTGTAGGGTCTGCCGACCCTATAAGGATTAAGTCTTATATATAAGGGGATTCTCTAAAGGTACTTCCCTCGGCTTAGCAAGCTTAAGTGTCCCTCACTCGGACTCATGAGCACCGAGCTTATTGAAGGACCAGGCTCGGACTTGATGGGGCCGAGCCTTATACTCGGGTCCACAACCCATCCGGCTCGGGACTCTAGGGCCGAGACTTATCATCGGATTGAGGATAGACTTAGTCTCATTCAGGCTTCTTATCCCTTCCGCATATCTCTCCTAGATTCTCGCTAACAGCCTAGACATGAGATCTTGAGCTGATCCTAACCTGATTCTAAGAGAATAAACCTCCGATATTATCTCACAGAATCCTGCCTCAGCTCAACTCTGATACCAGGCCCATACGGCCCATATCAACTTCCTCCAAACCCTATAAATAGCTCATAACGGCTAGGGTTTCAGGTACGTACTCTCATCCCTAAGTTGACACTCTGCACACACTTGTTGACTGGGGAAACCCTGCTTTTCCCAACTGGAACTGCAGAAAAACCATAAGGTCACACATAAATACTTGATCTTCTCTTGAACTCTTGATTACCATAATCTTGAGGGTTTAGAAGGTTAAGGACATAGTGTTCAAGGATACTACAAAGTTTAACTCTGAATGTTGATGACGATAAGACAGAACTAAGCTTGGTCTGAGCTGAAGTTTAACTATGAACTTGACCGAGCGACCGACTTGACATTTCACTTATGATACCTTGCTATATTGCTCGGACGAAATGAAGACTGACTTGGCTGCACCTAAGGTCGAGCTGAGCATCCTCAAACTTGCTTCTGACTGCTTCAACTGCTGAGCATCTTCCAAACATCTTCTGAGCGACTACCGAGCTTCTGAGCATTTGACTTTGTCCTTGATATCTTGGCTTGAGCTGCATGATCGACTAAGCAAATTCCGAACGTCTTCAGAACTTACATCTGAGCGACTGTCGAGCTTGTTCTTGATCTTCACACGGAACTAATGTTCGAGCATATTCCAAACATGAACCTGTGTTGGAAACCAACAAGCGGCCTAACAATTTACTAGAGGGGGGGGGGGTGAATAGTAAATGGAAGCAACAATATTAATTTTTCGGATTTAATTGATATTAACAATAAACACGCTTACTGTTTTTAAACAAAAATTAAGTTTCTGTGCAAAAATGCTTGAACTACTCGAGTAGTGCTCCAACTACTCGAGTAGTACGAGCAATTTTAGACAGTGAACAGATTTTCAGAAAGCTTCACAGGAAGCCAAAAATAACACGAACAACAGCAGGTAAATTGACTAACTTAAGGTTCAATGAGAAAGACTAAAATTGCGGAAACGAAGGAAAGCGATAAAGAAGAGAACACAGAGAATTATTATACTGGTTCACTCTCACCCACTTGAGAGCTACGTCCAGTCCCCCCTAAACCTTAGGGAGAGTTTTACTCAAAATCAATTAAATTGGATACAAACAGGATTAATTAGTGAACCTCACTCAATCTAATCCTAACCCTTTCAAGAGTGTACCAAACCCTTGAAATCTTACCCCAATTTCAATTGATCCACTGTTGAATAACCTCTTCAACCTTCTACAAAGAGAGCTTCTCGAAACCTTCAAGAACACCTTCTCCCTTTAGCAATAGAGCCTTTTGAAACCTTCAAGATCTCCTTCTCCAAGCTTTAATGGCAGCAATCATATGAATAACAACGGTAACAAGGTTGTGGCTCCAATTACAATCTCAATTGAATATGAATATGAAAGTATGTAAACCAATTTGAGACCTAGACTTAGAGAGGGATTGGAATGAAAAACGTTTTTCGCTTGAATCAGATTTTTGTGTCAAAGATTCCTTGTTAATGAGAGTTGGAGGAGGCATCCATATATAATCTCCAAAATCCCCAAGAATAAGGGAGGAGAGAATTTGAAAAGATTTGGGCTTGATTGCCTCTTCAACGGTCATATTTGGATCAGGCTGGATGATGATGCAGACTCGTACTACTCGAGTAGTTGAAGCACTACTCGAGTAGTCCGTGCTTCCATAATAAAGAAATTTTCTTTTTAAGCTGACTACTCGAGTAGTTGAAGCACTACTCGATTAATTCATGCACTACTCGATTAGTCAGTGCACTACTCGAGTAGTCAGTGCAGACAGAGAAATTGAAGTTTTTCTGTTTGGCAGACTACTCGAGTAGTTGGGGCACTACTCGAGTAGTTACAGTTAAAACTGAAAATTTGCTTTTCAATTTTGTTAAGATTTAACCTTTGATTTTTACCAATCCCTTTCTAGTCTTTTTCAGGTATTTTATTCAACTAATTTGCATACTTAATATACCATATTAAATAGAGCTAAAATACCTAAGTCTACCGTCCACACTCATAAACGATAAATGAAAGAATACAATGAATTACAAGATAATGAGTAGACTATTGGTTGTTGTTGTTTGTTGATTCAACTTCAAGGCAAATGGCTTCATCAAAATAACTTGTTGATTTATTTGTCTTCATCAAAACCTTTTTGATTCTACAACCTGAACTACTGACTTGCTGCAGGTAGCCAAGCAGAGCATTCGCCGATTCATTTGACTTCATCAAAGCCTTGGCCGAAGGCCGAGCTATTTGTCTTCATCAAAATCTCTTTGATTCAACAGATAATACAAGCAAAACCAACGTTACCCAAACAAAATGCATAGTTTCCACACAATTAACGTTAAGAAAAACAACGTACTCTACACCAACAACATACATCTTCTATTATTAATATCGTTGAAAATGTAAATATTTAATTTATATTTATATAAAACAATCTCAATAATTGTTATTAAAACTATCGCAATAAACATTTGATGTTTTATCTTATTTTGTATATGCTCTTTGTCTTTTACCATTTTTTGTATTTATTTTTATCCTTTATATTTTAAAAAAAATCAATAATTTTTTTATAATGAAAGAAATCAATTTGATCATTTAATTAATAAACTACTAAATTTGATCATTTATTTGTTTATAAAATTTCAATTTGGTCCTTTATTCCTTTTAAATTTAATTTGATCCTTTATTTTGATTGAAAATATTCATTTTACCTATAAAATTTGTTTTTTTTTATGAATTTTATACTGTTAAATACAAGAAGCAAGATCGGGATTAGGGATGACAATTTCATACCGTGAATGGGAATCCCCGCGACGACCATCCCGTTTGGGCCCCACGGGTGGAGATTTTTTCCCGCAGGGATGGGGAAGAAATTCTCCCCAGAATAATTTTGGGGCGGGGAATGGGATTTGTTCCCCCATCCCCGAACATTTACACATATGCCTTATAAATTTAATTGTATATAGATTTAATATTAAGTGTTTTTGTAATTTCAAATCTATTATTATAATAATAATAATAATTTTAAAAAATACATTAGATTGCTGAATTAAAAAGTTAGGATAGAAAATTAGAAATTCACAAATTAGAAACCCTATATATTATCCTACTTCTTCTCCTTCTTCTTTGTTCTATACTTTCTCTCATTCCTTCTTCTCTCTTCTACTGTTTTAAAGACTACGGTTCTACGAATTTAAAGTTTTTTTATTGAAATATTATTTCAGTTTGTAATTTTGCTTTAATCTCATTTTGATGACACTTTTGGATGTCTTAAATGTTATGTGTATGTGGGTGACAAAGCTATCATTTAAGACCTTTGTTTAGTTTTATCGTATTTTTAGATTGAATTTTTTGAATTTTATTGATTATTTCTTCTGAGGTATACAGGTTTAAAAAATCTATTCAGCATGGTTAATTTTATATCGGATCAAATTAAAGCTATGAAATTTTTTAAATATTTCGCATATGTTTAGGTTCCCCGTGGGTATCTGTCGGGATCCGTGGGGTGGTGGGGAATGAGGATGGGAATGGGGATGGCGAACCATCTCTCCCCAGAGTGGGGTTTGGAGATGAAGATGAGGATGAGGAGGAAATGAAATCCGATGATGAGGAATGGGAAAATACTCTCTGCCTACCCCTCGCCCCGTTGCCATCCCTAATCGAGATAATGTATTTAATCAAAAAATCAACTCTGATCTGTTGAAAAGAATGTAGAAATTGACAGTAAAATCCCAAAATATAACTATATATATATATATATATATATTGATAAAAAGGATCAAATTGAATCTTAAAAAAAAATTAAAGTACAAAAAAAAAGAAGATAAAGAACCAAAATGAATATTCAAAATAAGATAGATGGTCAAAAGTGTTATTAAGCCTTAAAAAAAATAATTTTGAGTTAAAAAAAATAGTATGTATTCTGATAGTGTAAATTTTTTTTTATAAAGTATTGTAAGTAAAAATAATGCACATAAATATTGAATAATGCACTAAAAAATTAATACATTTATATTAAACTCCAAAAAAATACAAATTTAATACTTGAAAAACAGTAAATTTAATTTTTTAATATATATTTATTTTATTTAAACCTCTTATCTCGATTATTTACATTGAAAAGTATAACTTAGTTAAAAGTTAAAAATAAAATAAAATAAAATATGCTTATTTAAGTTTTTAGTCCTTTAACTTATGTTCTCTTTTGGAATTAATCCTTGAACTTTTTTGTTTTTTCGATGTTTTGGGTCCTTGAATTTTGCTCAAATTTTTTAAAGTGATTCTTTCGTCACTTAAATGATGAAATGGTCGACGAAATGTTACGTCACCTTTGATGCGTCGATAAGTTACGTTCCACATGAATTTTTTAAAATTAAAAAAAAAATCAAATTTATTAAAAATAATTAAGAATCATATTTTTTTTAAAAAAAATTGAAATAAAATTGAAACTTTCAAAAATTTTAAAATAATTAATTTTCTTAATAAAAAATATCTTGTGGTGGAACATGAAGCTACATAGAATGTCACTATCAATATTACAAATGCGAAATGACATATTGTCAATCATATCATCACTCAAATAGTGAAAAAACCATTTTAAAAATTTGAATAAAATTCAGGACTCAACATTTAAAAAAAAAATTGTAAGGATCAATTCCAAAAATACTTTCTTAATTAAGCCGTAAATAAAACACTCTAGTTTCTATTCTTGGTCATGTGGCTCAGTCCTGGATAATAACGCTATAATTGAGTCCAAAATGTTGAAGGAAAATTTTATTTGCACCAGAGAATTCAATGTGAATATTTTTTGATAACTTATCTACAAATTAAGAAAATATAGAACTCTTTTTTTGTTTTATATGTAAAAAAATTTTAGAAATTTTTTTGACCATATTTATAAAATCATATTCTTATTTTTAATGATATTTAATTATTTTTCCAAAAAGATTTTTATTAATTCAATACTTTTTAGAATCTCATTAACAATTATAGGGATAATTTTGAGAATGTAAATTAAATGTTTACATTTCCAATGTTACTAACAACATTAATCCACTTTTTTACGCAAATTTTTCGAAGAAAATCTCACATGTAGGATCGGAGAAAATATTAAATAATGGCTTAATTATTAAATTGGTTCTTATAAATAGTATGATTTTTTTGAAATTAGTCTCTACACTTTTTTTTTATAGTTTTGGTCCTGTTTTTCGTTCCATTTTGTTTTTATCCTTGCACTCAATTATAGTTTAGGATAATGTAAATGTAGCTTTGATTTAGTTTTCCATATTTGTACTCCCTCCAGTCCTATTTATAAGATCTTTTTGGGGTTTTTTTCCTATTTATAAGACCCCTTTCCAATTTTCAATAACATTTAATTACTTCTTTCCACTAACACCCTTATAAAGTCAACACTTTTTAGAGTTCCAATAATAATTATAGGGGTAGTTTTGAAAAAGTATATCAAATTTTCACATTTCCAATGCCACTAACAAATTTATCCACTCTCCTTGGTGGGAGTGAAAAACCCCAAAAAAATCTTATAAATAGGACCGGATGGAGTAGTTTTGTACTATCTAAAGGTCATGATCCTATTTTTCCGTGTTGTTTTCGTTTTGATTCCTAGTTTTTCACTTCGTTTTGATTTTATTTCCCGTCCCGATAAGTCACTTCAGCATTTTTTTTATCCAAAATTGACGACGGGAATTAAAACCAAAATGAAACCCAAAAACATGAGAAAAAAATATTATTTTCAAATATACCAATATATATTAATAGAAACTAATTTAATATTTAAATCTTCAATAATCTAACAAAAATTTGAATAAATACATGAAAAAAAATTTAGATCCAAAAAAATAATTTATCAGTATTTGCCTCGGTAAAAGAAACGTTGGTGTGTTCAATTTGTCGGTGTGACAAAGTTAAGAGTATGAAAAGTCTGAGGACGTGGATGCAGGCACAACCACCACTCCCTCTGTGTCATCGAGTTTGGCGTGCTTTTTTTTTTTTTTTTAATTTTATTGTTTTACGTACATTTTTAATATATAAACATATTTTTTTTTCAATTTTAACTTCATTCAATTATTTTATTCATTCCTCATTAATTATATTTTTATCATTTCTCTCGTCTTTAAATCACTGTACATTAATTATTGGACAAACTTACTAATAAAAATTAAATACTACTATAATTTTCAATAAGGATTAAATAAGAGTATTTTTGACAAACCATATATAATACTTATAATAATCAACACTCTCTTAATCTGTATGATCAAACATAAAAGGTCAAACTCAATGAAAGAGAGATACTCATTTAAGCGGAAGGATCAAATGGGGACCGGGGAGAGTTGAACCCTACCTTCAGCTCTCAATTTATTAGTAAACCAACCAACATGTGTATCACAATTCACATGTGTATCACGTGTGAGGTATAACATACTTCCTCTAGCTTGAAATATAAGCAAAAAAAATAAATATCTCTCTTGATTTAAAATAAGCTTATTTATGTGTTTAGTCCCTAAAAGTTCAGCGCGTTTTGGTTTTAGTCCCAAAAAATTATTTTGACAGGGACTAGTCCTTAAATTTTCAAAGATTTTGGTTTTGATTCCCTCCGTTAGTAAAAATATGTTATTTGTTTGTGTAACTGGCGGAACATCACATTAGCAGTCCATGTTGTCTAAAGTAATGCCAAATAGGTGACAAAACGTGGATGATACAGATCCACAGACGCAAAATGGTGCAATACGCAAAATGCTCTCGTACGCAAAATTTTGAATGCATAGGCCTGAATCATCTATGTAATATCACCTATTTGGCGCTACGTCACATCCCGTAGTAGTTGGTGTGGATTTTCGTTAACCATGTCAATAAATAACTGATTTTTTGTAACAGAGGAAACCAAAACCAAAATGTTTGAAAAATAAGGACTAGTCTCGATCAAAATAACTTATAGAGACTAAAAAAAAACAAGTTGAACTTTTAGGGATCAAAACCATAAATAAGCCTTTAAAATACAAGGAAAACTAACCAAATATTTTAAATTTTATTTCATTTCCAATGCCACTTTACAAAAACATCGATAGAAAATTGTTATCTTATTTAATTGTTGTTTTATTCCCGATGCAACTTTCCTAAAATACATCTATTCTTTTATAAATTTGAGAAAATTAAATACAATCAATTGACCTCCTTAATAAACATAAAATTAGTTACTTTTGTTTATAATTTGAGACAGAGGAAGTATGTGTTAGGTAACACACAATTGCATAGACATGCATGCCAAGTTACACACAAAATTTTTGACACATGTAGATTTATATGTAAATTTTCTTTTAATCATTTTTCAACCGGTATAGAGTTACTTTTATAAATCCCGAGCATGTGATTTAATAGTAGGGATCGATCCACATTCAAGCAAGATCAGATATTCGAATCATGTCTTATACATGCGGCAATATTAAATCTCGGAATCAACTGTCCCACCCATAAAAAATGCCTACAAGGCGTGAGGTTATTAGTCACGGGTCATGCAAAAAAAAAAGAGTTTTATACAAATTAGAAGTCGTGAGTTCAACTTTCTTAAAATTGTAATTACTTCCAAGTTTCAATCCTTGGGTCATCATGTCACGTGGCTCAGTTATTAAAGTGCTATCCGTCCACTGATTATCAAACACGACCACACATGGAGAGTGGATATCAAAGTGCATCTCTTGAGTTTCCCTTGCTTCAAAACTCAGGCCAAGATGGAACTAAAGTTGATATAGAGCAGAATAAGAAAGGTGTAATAGAAAGAACACATATCATTGAAGAAGTGAAGAAGCAGTTATGGTTAGCAGGGCCTTTGATATTTGTGAACGTACTAAGCTTTTGCATTCAAGTTATATCTGTCATGTTTGTGGGCCACCTTGGAGAGTTGCCTCTTGCTGGTGCTTCTATGGCTAATTCTTTTTCTTCTGTAACTGGTATTAGCTTGTTGGTGAGTTGAATTTTCCTTACCCTCCTTTTATCAGCAAACTGCATATTTGGATACCCTTTTAACAAGCGGAATTCATGGTTTTGTATTGGTGTTTATGAAAACTGGATAATATAAATGTTTATTTATTTAGGAATAAAGCTATAATGGTTCCTTTAAAAGCTAAACTAGCTCCGATACTTCAAAATGGTTGTCGAATCGGTATGTGATAGATATCATATTTAATTCTTCGATACTTTATATATATTTTTCATTTGTATATGTTTCACCTCTAATCGATGTATTTGTATCGTGTTGCATCTGTGTCTCGAGTCCATTTACGAGGCTTCTTAGTTTAAAAGAGTTTATAGTGTGTTTGGTTTCAAGTTCCAACCACTCTCAATGGTTTAGTTACAACTAATAGCTGTGGGGACATGATTATGATTTTGAGGTTCCAAACCACAAAAAGCAAAATAATATCATGCCATAATGACTGAACATTGAAGACTTGCTCTTGTTTCCAAATTCATGCCATAATATCTCATAGGATGTTAATATAGCTAGTTCAAAATAATTCTTTTTATCTTTACCTGTGGAGTCCATTCTTGAGTTGCTATTGAAGAAGGACTTGTACTTAATTATTGTGATTGTCAAGTGTCAGTGGTTTACTTTACAAGCTTGTTTTCAAGGCACTAGTTATTAAGCAATCAGGCCATGGATGTACCCTTAACTAATCTTTGTTTTTGATTAGGACAGTTGGGAATGTCAACTGCCTTGGATACCTTTTGTGGCCAGTCGTATGGAGCGAAGCAGCACCGCATGTTAGGCATACACATGCAGAGAGCCATGCTTGTTCTTATGATTGTCTGCATACCCATAACAATTATTTGGGCAAACACAAGATCTATTCTGATTTTCCTTGGTCAAGATCCTGAAATATCCGCAGAAGCCGGAAGATATGCGCAGGCATCGATTCCAGCCCTTTTCGCCTTTGGCCTTCTTGATTGTTTAGTCAGATTTTTACAAACCCAAAATATTGTATTTCCAATGATGTTCAGCACAGGAATTACTACCTTGCTTCATTTTTTTGTATGTTGGATTTTGGTATTCAAGTCTGGTCTAGGGAGCCGAGGAGCTGCTATATCAAATTGCATAGCTTATTGGGCGAATGTTTTGATATTGATACTCTATGTTAAGTATTCTTCTTCCTGTGCACAAACTTGGACAGGCTTTTCAAAAGAGGCATTGCGTAATATCCCCTCTTTTCTAAGTATGGCCATTCCTTCAGCTGCAATGGTTTGGTAATTCCATTCTCTAATAATTTAATACTACCTATCTAATAGTTTACCCTGTTGTTGCTTTTATCAGCAATACACTTCCAATTTTGTTTGAGATACTAATTTTGTTTTCCATTATTCTAAATAGCTTGGAAATGTGGGCATTTGAAGTGCTGGTTCTCCTATCTGGTCTTCTTCCAAATCCAAAATTGCAAACATCAGTTATATCTATCTGGTTAGTTTCATATTTGAGATTTCTTATAAACATTTGACATTATTATTATTTTCACCAAACTAATTCTGGTCTCTTCAGCATGAATACACAATCAATTGCTTTGATGGTGCCTTTAGGTTTCAGTGAATCTGCAAGGTAGGAGTGCTTATGAACTTTTAGAATTTTGTGGCAACTTCACTGTTCTTCTCAAGTACACATTTGTCAACTGTTCTGTTCTCTTCTTCATTTGCCTGTCAATATTTCCCCCCTTCTCTAGGCTATAGACATTTCCTGAAATGTTTGCATGATTCTTTGCAGCATTCGTGTATCAAATGAACTTGGAGCTAGTCTTCCTTGGGCTGCACGTTTAGCAGTGTATGTTGTCCTAGTAATGGTCCTTATCGAGGGAACCTTAGTCGGAACGGTGATGGTACTTTTGCGCAACATTTGGGGTTATTCTTATAGTAATGAAGTCGAAGTTGTTGAATATATAGCAATCATGTTTCCACTTCTTGCAATATCCCACTTCATGGACGGAATCCAGTGTGTTCTTTCAGGTTTTTCATCCCTATTTCTTTCATTTATTGTCTACGTCTGCGCTATAACTGAGAAGCACTAATAATTAATAAGGACATGTTTGAATATCATAGCTTCCGTTTTATCATTCTTTGTAATCTCTTTCAATACCCTATGAAGGTCACTAACAGTGCAGGTGGATGGCATACGGTAATATTTAAATTTTTGTTAACCCAAGCAAATAGCTTCAGTTTCGGACTTGTGTTGGATTTGTTTGTATGAAACTCTATTTCTCTAGTATGGATACTGAGCATATTCTAAAATTTCATAAAATGGTACTAACCATAATCAATACCAAAAACCAGTCAACAAATCGAGCAGTGTATTTACTAGAATCACCAGAAGCATTTTGTATACCACACCCAAAGTTTCAATATGTCTTATTCTGTTATTTCTGCTACTCCAGTATCCAACAATGTGGATGGCATACTTAAAATTGAGACTCAAAACAGTCAAGTTTGTGCCATAGTCATCGTTCTATGAGGCCTGCATTTCATTCCTGCTCATCACATGAAAGCATGATTTAGAAGTTTTTTGCTTTTAATTTTTGGATGAGAGAAAAGAAACGTAACTCTTGGAGAAGAAAACTTATACTATTAGCCATTCAATTAAAACTACAAGTACAATTATGAATATTAGGTACTTAATTAGAACTTCAAAGTATATATTATCTTCAACTTTGTTAACTCTAATGCAGGCACTGCTAGAGGGTGTGGTCTACAGAAAATCGGTGCTTATATCAATCTGGGGTCTTATTATCTAGTTGGGGTTCCATCAGCTATCTTATTAGGTTTTGTATTGCATCTTGGAGGGAAGGTAAAACAAGTCTAATCTTTATTTGTGACATAGCCTTGTAAACTGTAAAGCATTATAGTCTTTTTATCAAAAGTTCCAATCATTTCATTTTCTTTTTCCAAATTGCTAAAATACTTGTATAGGGGCTTTGGCTGGGGATCATATGTGCAGGGTTTGTTCAAGTGTTATCTCTAGTCATCGTTATAGCACGTATTAATTGGGAGCAAGAGGTACAATTTTTGCCTTTTTGTTATTATCTTTCATTTTGTGATGTTGGGTTCCTGATATGATCGAATACATCTTTTTCTGAATTTTATTTTTCTTATTCAGGCAAAGAACGCTACAAAGAGAGTCAATGATTCAGTAATACCAGAGATAGTCTCATGAAGCTGCATTCTCTGTTTTATGATACTCATTTAGGACAAACTGATAAATCTTATCCTAGATAGGATTTAGTTTGATGCAGCTTGAATTTAATATTTTTTCTACTCTTTTAATAAGTTAATACAACAACATTTATTTTTTTGGTGATGCAACATTTATTTTTTGTTTTAACGAATGGTTAGGTAAATATAAAATATAGTTAAAGATCTATTTGGTAACAACATATCAAAGCCAATTTGCATAATACAATCAAATTACTTTTTATAAAAGCTCAATTTACAATGGCTTAATTATGTATTTAGCCCTTGAACTTTATGGTCGCTTTGTCACGGGTTTTTGTTTTATTATTTTTTTTAGTGTCAATCTCCCCAAATTTACTTCTCGGTTTGCTTTATATCCTCCTATCAATTTTGGCTAAATTTTGTTGACATGTCATACTGGAAGGATCTTTCGTCCATGTGGCATCCAGGTGGCTAATCTCCCGCGTTTGACTAGGATTCCGGTGAGATGTGTCAGCACTTAACCAGAATGGGTAGTTAGGATATATGTCAAAACCAAAAATAATTTCGGGGAGCTAGACATTGAAAAAAAGAGAACAAGAATCCAATTTTACAAACAATATCACAATATCCTCTGAGACAAGTTAATGAAACTTTTTCTGTATGAAAATTTACTTATTTTTTTAATTTAATACCATGTGGAATTATGGCCCACATATCAATGCTGGCTGAAATTTAGATTATTCTTTACCAATTGGCAATCCACAAGTTCATCAATTCATGTCAATTGGTAGTTAGTTTCATGTGCTGAAACAGACTTGTATTGAGTTATGTACCTTAAGAACTAAGGTTGTTGGGCCTTTGCAATCTTCGCTCATTCAGAAAAAGCAAAGAGCATGTATTATGCATAAGTTTACATTTAGTATAGAGTCTTAAGAATAGAGGCTAATTTAGATTGAAACGAAGGAAAATCAACAAAATAAAGCTTCACACACACATATATATATAATTGAATTTCAAATATTATTTGCTATTTTTTTATAAATATATTTTCTATAGCACCATCTTTACTCAACATATGAATCACACTGTTGCCAATTTAAAAGAAAAAAACACACTCTCTATGACTTTTTTAGCGGGTGGTACATTTTTTTTATTGTTAATGAAGGATATTCCCCCTCGCATTGAAACCCTCTTCTCCAACGGTGTTCTTCTTCCATTTATATCAGTTACTGGTTTTAAAGTCCAAGAGCATTGTACTTGCTTCTTTTTATTTTTTCTTGTCCAAAACAGGGTGGCCCTAATTCACACTCTCATTATTTAAATATTGGGCATTATTGTTTGTTTTATTGATTAAATAAGTTTATGGTTTGGCAAGATTAACTTGTTTTGGTTTCACATGTGTATTAATGAATTATTGTTGACCCACGTTTGCATCTCACATATAAAAAATAAAAAAGCGTTAACAAATGTACTTAATATCTTATCTAATAAAGTAGCAAAGACAATGTTATTTTTGAAAATGATGAAGAGACATGTAAACTTATATTTTCGATACAAATTTTTTTAGTGTATTCTTTAAACAATGCTCTAAGAGCACCGGTCAATGAAGACAAAAAAATACTAATACAAATTATTTCATCTAATCTTTCCAGAATTGTTCTATCATTAAACTTGATAAAACACTCCTCAAACTCAAGTATAAATTGTAAACTGAAGGTGAACAAAACCAGAAATGGAGATCGAAGATCAAAATGGATCTCTAGAATTTGGCGTGATTCAAAACTTGGGGCAAGGAGCCAATGCTGATGTAGAGCAGAACAAGAAAAGGGTGTTGGAAAGAGCAGATGTTATTGAAGAAATGAAGAAGCAGCTAAGGCTTGCAGGACCTTTGATATTTATCAGCCTGCTAAATTTTGGCATACAAGTTATATCTGCAATGTTTGTAGGCCACCTTGGTGAGTTGGCTCTGGCTGGTGCTTCAATGCCTAATTCCTTTACGTTTGTCACTGGTGTTAGCTTATTGGTGAGTCGAATCTTCCTTAGCCTCCTTTTATCTCAATACTACATCATATTTAACAAGGTGAGTTCTTGGTTATACGTTTGTGGTTATGGAAACCGTAAAATATACCATGCTTATTCATTTAGCACTTTTATCATTAAAGCTGTGATGGATCCTTTAAAAGCTAACCAGCACTAATACAGTAATACTTGAAAATGGTCCTCATATATATCATAGACAGCAATGGAAACTGAGGACCTATTCTTGCTTCCAATTTCATGACATGATATATCATAGAAAGTCTATATAACTAATTAAAAAAATTCTTTTGATCATTACCGGTGGAATCTATTCTTGAGTTGCTATTGAATATGAATTAGAACTAAACTTGTGAATGTCAAGTGTCAATGGTTTACGTTACAAACTTATGAATATTAGGTGCTTAATTAGAAATTCAAAGTATATATAATCTTCAACTTTGTTAAGTCTAATGCAGGCACTACTGGAGGATGTGGTCTACAGAAAATCGGTGCTTATATCAATCTGGGGTCTTATTATCTAGTTGGGGTTCCATCAGCTATCTTATTAGGTTTTGTATTGCATCTTGGAGGGAAGGTAAAACAAGTCTAATCTTTATTTGTGACATAGCCTTGTAAACTGTAAAGCATTATAGTCTTTTTATCAAAAGTTCCAATCATTTTATTTTCTTTTTCCTAACTGCTAAAATACTTGTATAGGGGCTTTGGCTGGGGATCATATGTGCAGGGTCTGTTCAAGTGTTATCTCTAGTCATCGTTATAGCACGTATTAATTGGGAGCAAGAGGTACAAATTTTGCCTTTTTGTTATTATCTTTCATCTTGTGATGTTGGGTTCTTGATTTGAATACATCTTTTTCTGAATTTTATTTTTCTTATTCAGGCAAAGAATGCTACAAACAGAGTCAATGATTCAGTAATACCAGAGATAGTCTCATGAAGCTGCATTCTCTGTTTTATGATACTCATTCAGGACAAACCGATAAATCTTATCCTAGATAGGATTTAGTTTGATGCAGCTTGAATTTAATATTTTTTCTATTCTTTTAATAAGTTAATACAACAACATTTATTTTTTGTTTTAATGAATGGTTAGGTAAATATAAAATATAGTTAAAGATCCATTTGGTAACAACATATCTGAAAGCCAATTTGCATAAAACAATCAAATTACTTTTATCAAAAGCTCAATTTACAACGGCTTAATTATGTATTCACCCTTAAACTTTACAGTTGTTTTGTCATGGGTTCTTGTTTTATTTTTTTAGTGTACGTCAATCTCCCCAAATTTATTTCTCGGTTTGCTAAATATCCTCTAATTAATTTTGGCTAAATTTTGCTGACATGTCACACTGCAAGAATCTTATGCCCATGTGTCATCACGTGGCTATCTTCCTGCATTTGATTAGGATTCCGGTGCGATATGTCATCAAAATTTAGCATAAATGGATAGTTAGGATATATGACAAAATCAGCAATAATTTTGGGAGCTAGACATTGAAAAAAAAAAGAACAAGAGTCATGTGACAAATTGATCCAAAAATTCATGGACTAAACACATAATTAATCCATTTACAAATCCAATTTGGCAAACAATATCACAATATACTCTTAGACAAGTTAGTGAAACTTTTTTAGTATGAAAATTGACTTATTTATTTAATTTAATACCGTGTGGAATTATGACCCACATATCAATGCTGGCTAAAATTTAGATTATTCTTTACTAATTGGCAATCCACAAGTTCATCAATTCTTGTCAATTGGTAGATAGTTTCATGTGCTGAAACAGACTTGTATTGAGTTCTGTACCTTAAGAACTAAGGTTGTTGCGCCTTTGCAATCTTCGCTCATTCAGAAAAAGCAAAGAGCATGTATTATGCATAAGTTTACATATAGCATAGAGTCTTAAGAACAGAGGCTAATTTAGATTGAAAGGAAGGAAAATCAACAAAATAAAGCTTCACACAAACATATATATATATAATTGAATTTCAAATATTATTTGCTATTTTTTATAAATATATTTTCTACAGCACCATCTTTACTCAACATATGAATCACACTGTTGCCAATTTAAAAGAACAAAACGCACTCTCTATGTCTTTTTTAGCGGGTGGTACATTTTTTTCACCGAAACCCTCTTCTCCAACGGTGTTCTTCTTCCATTGATATCAGTTATTGGTTTTAAAGTCCAAGAGCATGGTACTTGCTTCTTTTTTTTTCTTGTCCAGAACAGGGTGGCCCTTATTCACACTCTCATTATTTAAATATTGGACATTATTGTTTGTTTTATTGATTAAATAAGTCTATGGTTTGGCAAGATTAACTTGTTTTGGTTTCACATGTGTATTATTGAATTATTGTTAACCCACTTTTGCATCTCACATATAAAAAATAAAAAAATGGTTAACAAATGTCCTTACTGTTATGAATAATTCATATTTATGCAATTAGTGGATGACTATCTATTGGATTGAGTTTATCTCTAGTGGCTTGAGTTTATCCTTGTATGTGTTTATCTTTAGGTGAAACCATTTCATATTAGGGTTTCCTATCTGCTTATAAATAGGACTCAACCATGATGTATAATGTAAATTGAATATATAATAATATATTGTTTCTTCTCTTCTTTCTTATTTTCATACGTTTCATAACATGTTATCAGCACAATCGTTCTTTGCTCCAAAAGGTGTTGAAGCTAATTCATCAAAAGCAAGGTAATTTTTTTATTAATGTTTTATTTATTTATTTATTTTCTCTTCTTTTGATATATAATATATTGATCCCGAAGTATCTCTCTTCTAAAAAAAATCCAGAAGCCAAGCCTTCCTCGGTTCATGAATACACATGTATGCAATTAAGATGCGAAGGAAAAAAAATCCAAAGCTGCATCATAAAGAAAATTGCATCAGTTGGGGCTAAGATTTATTGCATCAGATGTATTGCATCATAAAGAAAATTGCATCAGCTCAAGGCTACATGGTTTGAATCAGATGCATTTAAAATTGCACTGAAATTGATGCAAGTAAAAAAAAAGAAAGAAAAAAAAAAGATGCAAACCGAAACAGATTTGAAAAGATGTAAACAGAAAAAGTTTTGACTGTATGTATAGTTTTGTAAAAAAAAAAAAGAAGAAAGAAAGAAAAATAGTCTTAGTACTTGAAGGATCTAAAGATCCTATATTGTTTGCACAACGACAATCACCACTGCTGAAAAAAAAACTCGAGTGGAACTTGGCATTGGCTGGCGCTGCACATTTTTGTGGTGTGCACAACATTAGCCGATTTTGGGCTGACTCTATAACCAATACATCATACTATTACTGTGCTACACACTTGATACAAGTTTTTGGGAATTAAACCATTTATCATGTTCATTAAAAAATAAAAAAAAAAGGTTCATGAAGAACTTTAAAAAAAAAGGAGTCAATGCATATCGAAGCAGATTTTAGAGTTCTTAAAGAAAAAAAAAAACAGCACCAAAATATTGAAACAAGTTCCAATTTTGGTATACCTTTTGCTTTATAAAGTTTGATTGCTGGTAGTTATAGAGACTCTGATGTCGTTGGATCCCAATACAAATCCAACTGTGAGGTTGTTTCTAAATTGAAACGACAAATAAATGAATACGACAATAATGAGAAAACGAACATGTGCAATGTGTAATGGGTCCTAAACAAGGCAGAAACAATTTATAACTCTACAGTCACCGTGGTATGTATATATATATATACACATATTATGTTTGCATTTCAAACTCATGTCAAGCAGTTGACATATTGGTAGCAACAATCACTGCAGTATGGCAAGCCATGGGTTCAAGAGTGATCCTTGTATTCCATTTTATATAAAATAAATAAATAAATAACAAAATTTGTCTCGGATGGAATTTGAACCCATATTGACACTCATCATTGTGCAACCCCAACCATTTGGGTTGATTGTCTTATTGAACTAATAAATTTTTATTAAAAAAATGTTGTTTTGACTGAGTGTCGTACTCGGGATTCCACGGACCGTTTCAATCGCACCAGTCACTGGTTTATTGTGCCTTTATTGACGAAATCAATACGTGATATCATTTTGTTAAATTGGATAATTTCACTTTTATATCGACAAGTTCTAATTTTAATACAAATATTTCTTTGATAGTGATAATTTATTATTTGATGTATCATGCAAAAACAGTCAAACAAGTATGATTTTACTTTAAGAAAAAAATTCTTTATTTTGCCTTATATATTTAATTGTGTTTCTTGTCAATTATTATTGAATGTTATGTTGAAACATGAAAATATTAATGTTTGTCATAAAGTAAATTAATATGATTTATATATTTTTGTTATTGTTCCCTAATGATCTCCCTATGAGTTGTTTTGAAAGTTATATAAGGAAGATTTTGCTTTATCAAGTTGACTCATATCTTATATCGGCTTCTATTTTCTTGGATCTACACACATGTTGAGTAGTACACTTTCCGAAGTTAGTTACAAAATTTTTATAGCTATTGTCATATTAAGAATATGCATAAGTGGAGAAATTTATCCTAAATGAGTACATGTGCCTTGTCGTTTTGTTTTTCAATATGGAATTATAAGAATGTGATAATCTCACAACATGAAATTTATGTGCTTCTTTATTGGAATGTTTTAAAAATATTAGTGATGAAAAAACTCTAATTTTTTTTATTGAAAATAAACACTGCCATTATGATGAAGAGAATAATTTTTCAATATAATTATGGATATACTTGTGCATTTGTTTATACCATTGAAGAGACATATAAATTAGTTATTGAAGAAAATTGTGATTCTTTTGTGAGAAATTTATTAATTTTTAATTTTTTTTGTCATTATTGAAATAATTAGATTGGAATGTACGAACCACATAAATAATTGATCACATATATACATAATATATTTTTATAACAAAATTTTACCGATATAAAAAAAACGTAAAATAGCATATCCTATTTTTTTATTGGGGTTAACAATGTGTTATAATGTAGTGGATCACGAATAAATATATCAAGTTTCAAAGGTATATGTAAAATTTTATTTTCAAAATAGTTTAGTATATTTTATCAAAATTCGTGTATGATAATAATTTAGAGCTCTAAAAGATTTGTTATCTAGAGGTATTGGAAAATTTTTCAGTTTACACGTATATAGTACAATCGAAATACCTCATATCGTAAAACCAAAAGTTTATAAACTAGAAGTTTATAAATTATAATATAAATTTTTTTTGTTTGGCTTGACTGGTTAAACCATCCCGGATCAACTATATGATGCGAAAAAAAAATTAAAACTTATGTTGACATCCAAATAAGAACCCGAAGTTTCTTCAATCTGATTATCTCAATGTGCTAATAATTGTTCCCAAAGAAAGTTTATTCGACCATCACCATAAAATTTGGATTGAATCTGGAATGAATACAAGGTGATATTTATGTGTCATTACTTCCATCATGTGGATCATTTAGGTATTTTATATTTTTAATTGATGCATCAACAGGATGGTGTGAATTCAATGCTCCTAATTATGTGGATTATGTTTTGATGATGACAAAATAATTAACAAATCATGCCTTGAAGATATTGCAACATCAACATCAACAAGAAGTCAAGAAAACAAGACAAGTGCCCAATCATTCTCAATCAAATATTAATTGTAAATTTCTAATTTATGTTGAGAGTGGTTGAGAGTGGGTAGAAATAGTTAGTCTCTTCTAGGAATAAATTTTTATATGTTTATTAAGTTGAGATTGACCAAAAATTAATACTTGAGAGGAAAAATAAAATTGAAAAATAATGTTTTCCCATATCTGATCAAAATACTCGAGTATTTTGATAAAGACTCGAGTATATACTCGAGTATTTATAGAAAAACTCGAGTATTTGTGCCAGGTCAGCAATTATGACCGTTAGTCTTGTTCGTGCACCAATTCACTCGTGACCGACCAAAAAGACTCGAGTATTTACCAAAAGACTCGAGTATTTTTGTCCAGTCAGCAAAAATGAACGTTGGAGAGACTCAAAAACTCAATTGAGGACATTTGAGTCTCATCCAACCCAAGAGAGCAATTCAGAACCTTATTGTAAAATTTCTCTTTGAATTTGTGCAAGAACAAACAAGACAACAACACATCATTGATTCAAGCTTTCTTAATTTCCTCTTCTCAAGTGTTAATTCCCAAAAAGCTCAACTTCTCACTCATATTGTCATTTTATTCCAAGTTGAGTTTTTAGGCCTCAATTCTTACATTGAGTTGTGCTTATTTGTGCTAATCCATTGTGAGATTAGTAATACACATACAAAAAGCTTGATTATTCAAAGTCTTGGATTGTTCCCAAGCAAACCCTAAGTGGCTTAGGGTGTTGGAAGTCTTGAGAGGTTCTCAAGCACAAGACTAGGAGGTTCCTAGCCCGGTGGAGTTTCTTGAAGGGAGTTCAAGGAAGCATTGTGAAGAGTTCTTCAATCACCGGAATCAAATTGGGGTAGAAATCAAGAGTTTGGTACACTCTTGAAAGGGTTAGGTTGAGTGAGGCCATTCTCAAGCAATCCTTTGTAATTTCTAACAATTTGATCATTAGTAGAAACTCCTAAGTGATTAGGAGGACTGGATGTAGCTCATTGTTGGAGTGAACCAGGATAAAATTGCTTGAGTGTTGGTTTATTGCTTTTAATCTACTTTCTAGCTCAATAGACTTAAGTCATTTCAATCAATTAGGATTTATACAATTAGGTAGCAAGTTCAAGGAATCTTTGTGTTTAAAAGTTATTTAGATTGCTTGCTATTCTGTTGGATAAGTTCCTGTTTATTATTGAATTGATTTGAGTTAAATTGCTGAATTTTCGTTTCTGGTTTTTCTGCTATCTGATAGGAAAAACTCGAGTATTTCAGAAAAGACTCGAGTTGTTCATCACTGAAAAACTCGAGTGTTTCACAAAAGACTCGAGTCTTTTGTGTCTGATTCCAGAAAATTCAGTGTTAGCTCCATTCTTCAATTATCAATCGAAATATTTGGTATTAGTGCTTCAAAATACTATTCACCCCCCCTCTAGTATTTGCTTAGCCCGCTTGTTGGTTTCCAACAAGTGGTATCAGAGCTCGGTCGAAAGATCGAGTGTAACAACTTTTCCGAAAAAGATCCTTTTGGAAACTTAATGGGCTCTAGCAATAACTTTGGTGGAGAAGGAGCTTCAATAAATCGTCCTCCACTATTTAATGGTGAAGGATATGTTTATTGGAAAACTCGCATGAAAGTTTTTATTGAAGCAATTGATATGGATATTTGGGATGCAATTGAAAATGGTCCTTTCATTCCCAAAAAGAAAATAAATGATGAAATTGTTGAAATTCCAAGGAGTAGTTGGAATGATGATGAAAAGAGAAAAGTCTCATTTGATTTAAAAGCTAAAAACATCATCTTTTCGGCTCTATCCCATGATGAATTTTATAGAGTTTCCCAATGTAAATCGGCAAAAGAAATGTGGGATACTTTGCAAGTCACACATGAGGGAACAAGTGAGGTTAGAGATGCAAGATTGAATTGTCTAACTCACGAATATGAATTGTTCCACATGTTGCCAAATGAAACCATTAGTGACTTGCAAAAGCGATTCTCTCACATTGTTAATCATTTGATTTCCTTGGGAAAAGTATTTCGCAATGGTGAAACTACTAACAAAATTCTAAGATGTCTTGATAGGAGTTGGCAACCCAAGGTAACCGCCATCAAGGAATCAAGAGACATAAATAGCATGGACTTAGCCACTTTGTTTGGCAAACTCCAAGAGCATGAGATGGAGCTTACAAGACTTGGGATGCATGAGGAATCGGACAAAAAGAAAAAGAGCATAGTACTCAAAGCTTCAACCAAAGCTACAAAAGA
Organism: Crotalaria pallida; assembly: GCA_037953625.1. Taxonomy (NCBI): domain Eukaryota; kingdom Viridiplantae; phylum Streptophyta; class Magnoliopsida; order Fabales; family Fabaceae; genus Crotalaria; species Crotalaria pallida. The sequence continues at coordinate 100,453,177 of CM075655.1, forward strand.
AGTTGAAGAATGCTCTACAAGTGGAGATTCCGATGGTGAACCAAATCAAGAAGAATTTGGGATGTTTGTGAAAAGATTCAACAAATTCTTCAAAGGGAAGAAAGGTGGATCTTCATCCAATTTCAAGAGAACCAAAGACTCCAAACAAAGAGAAAAGAGTACCAATGATGGAGTTAAGTGTCATGAATGTGGTGGGGTTGGTCACATAAGAATGGAATGTGCCACATTCTTGAAGAAGAATGACAAGAAGACCCAAGAGACCAAAGGGAAGCGTGCATACATTGTTTGGGATGCACTGGAGAAGAGCAATGAATCGTCTTCAAGTAGCTCCGGTGATGAAAATGCAAACCTTTGTCTCATGGCCAAGAACAATCATGAGTCCTCATCAAGAGCTAATCATGGCATGAGTGAAAGTGATGATGAGGTAACCTCTAGCTCTTCTTGTTCATCTTCAAACTCCATTTCATATGATGATTTGCAAGAAGCCTACAATGAAATGTTAATTCAATTTAAAAGGCTTGCTAAAATTAATAAGGAAAAAGGAAAGAAAATTTTGGAGTTTCAACATGAAATTGATGAATTGCAAAAATCTATAAATGAGTTGAAACTTCAAAATGAATCCTTGGAACTTATTAATTCTAGTCATCAAAGTGATTGTGCAAATCATGAGGAAATTATCACTTCATGTGAGAGATGTGATGAACTTGAAAAAGAAGTGAAAGAGTTGAAAAACAAACTCACAATCTCACATAGTGATAGAAACCTCAACCGGTTGTTGAACTCTCAAAGACATAATCACAACAAAACCGGTTTAGGATATGTTCATAAAAAGGACAAAAAGTACAAGGTGGTTGGAACATTTTCTAAGAAAAACTCATCAAAGAGACCAACTTGTACTTATTGTGGAAAAGTTGGACATATCAACATTGAGTGCCATATTAAGAAGTTTGAAATGAATAAGGGCACTTATATGTGGATTAAGAAGGGAGAAAGTCCCAACACTAACCCTAAGGGACCCAACATTGTTTGGGTACCCAAAGTGAACAAGTGATTTCATTTTGTAGGTGTGTCTTCGAACGGGAAAACAATTATGGTATCTTGATAGTGGATGTTCGAAGCACATGACGGGAGATAAGAGGCACTTCATTGAGCTTACTCCAAAGGAAAAGGGTTATGTCACTTATGGGGACAACAACAAAGGCAAAATCCTTGGTATTGGTAAAATCGGAAACTCTTCAAACTTGATTATTGATAATGTGCTCTATGTTCAAGGATTAGAACATAATCTCTTGAGCATAAGCCAATTATGTGATGTTGGTAATCATGTAGTTTTTACCTCTACCCATTGCCTCATTAAAAGTGACAAAGATGAATCAATCAAATTTGTTGGTAGAAGGTCAAATAATACTTACTTAGTTGATTTGAACAAAGTCACTTCTTTGGTCTCTACTTGTTTAGTGAGCAAAGAAAATGACACTTGGTTATGGCATCGTAGGACCGCTCATATTAATGTAAACCAATTGAAGAAAATACAATCTAAAGATCTAGTAGTTGGTTTACCAAAGCTAAATTTTTCTATTGAAGGTGTTTGTTCTCCTTGCAAGAAATGTAAACAAACTAAAAACACCTTTGGATCAAAAATGGTGATGTCCACATCAAGGCCATTAGAAATGCTTCATATGGACTTGTTTGGACCATCACAAGTAAAAAGCTTTGGTGGCAACTATTATGCATTGGTAATTGTTGATGACTTCTCTAGGTTTACTTGGACTTTATTTTTAACTACTAAGAGTGAGACCTACAAATCTTTTAAACATCATGTCAAACTTTTGCAAAACCAAGTAAATCAAAAAGTAATTATTATTCGTACCGATCATGGTGGAGAATTTGAAAACCACAAATTTGATAGATTTTGTGCTAAAAATGGTATTGAGCATCAATTCTCCGCACCAAGGACTCCGGAACAAAACGGAGTGGTAGAGCGGAAAAATAGGGTGCTAGAGGAACTTGCTAGAACCATGTTAAATGATTCTCAAGTACCTCAATATTTTTGGGCCGATGCCGTTAATACGGCTTGTTATGTTTTAAATCGTATTTTGATAAGGCCCTCTTTGGATAAAATCCCCTATGAACTTTACAAGGGAAGAAAGCCAAATATATCTCATTTTCATGTCTTCGGATGCCAAGTTTTTGTTTTAAATAATGGAAAAGAACACCTTGGCAAGTTTGATTCCAAATCCAATGAAGGCATATTTTTAGGCTATTCTTCTCATAGTAAAGCTTATAGAATTTTCAATAAAAGAACTTTAACTATTGAGGAATCAATTCATGTGGTTTTTAATGAGTCTTCAAAAGAAGATAGTGTTTTATGTGATGCTAGTGAAGATGGCATTGTCTTTTCAAAAGAAGAAAAAGAGAGAGAGAATTCAAAAGTTGATGAAGGAGAAGTAAGGGAAGAACTTCCTCCAACTTGGAAATCGGTCAAGGCTCATCCTATAGACAAAGTCATAGGAGATATGTCAAAGGGAGTACTTACTCGTAGGTCTATTCAAAACATTTGCCACTATGTCTCATTTTTTTCTCAAATTGAACCCGATTCAATTAAAAAGGCCATTGAGGATGATCATTGGGTTCTTGCTATGCAAGAAGAATTAAACCAATTTGAAAGAAATGAAGTTTGGGATCTAGTCCCTAAACCCGATGATCATACCATAATTGGTACTAAATGGATTTATAGAAACAAACTTGATGAATCCGGGTTGATTATAAGAAACAAAGCTAGACTAGTAGCTCAAGGGTACAACCAAGAGGAAGGTATCGATTATGATGAGACCTTTGCTCCGGTTGCACGTCTTGAAGCAATCCGAATTTTACTTGCTTATGCTTCAATCATGAAATTCACTTTATATCAAATGGATGTTAAAAGTGCTTTCTCGAATGGGTTTATAAATGAAGAAGTGTATGTCAAACAACCCCCCGGTTTTGAAAATAGTGAATTTCCAAACCATGTTTATAAATTGAAAAAGGCACTCTATGGATTGAAACAAGCTCCTAGAGCTTGGTATGATCGATTGAGTTCCTTTCTATTAGAAAACAAGTTTCAAAGAGGGAAGGTTGATAATACATTATTTATTTATAAAACCAAGGATGGCATTTTGTTAGTACAAATCTATGTTGATGATATCATTTTCGGTGCTACTAACGTGTCTCTTTGTAGAAAGTTTTCAAATTTGATGAAAAAGGAATTTGAAATGTCAATGATGGGAGAACTCAAGTTCTTCCTAGGCTTACAAATAAAGCAAGTCAAGGAGGGGATATTTGTGCATCAAGGGAAATATTGCAAAGAGCTCCTTGAAAAATTCGGATTGGACAAGTGCAAGGAAGCCTACACTCCAATGAGCACATCATGCTACCTAGACAAGGATGAACAAGGTACACCGGTTGATGTTAGTAAGTATAGGGGTATGATAGGTAGTCTCCTATATCTCACTGCATCTAGACCGGATATTATGTTTAGTGTATGCATGTGTGCTAGATTTCAAGCTAATCCTAAAGAATCTCACCTATCCGCAGTTAAACATATATTTAAGTATCTAAAAGGAACAATTAACACTGGTTTATGGTATCCTGCTGATGCCAATCTTAGTCTAGTTGGTTACTCGGATTCCGACTTCGCCGGATGCAAGCTTGATCGCAAAAGCACCAGTGGTACTTGCCATTTCTTGGGAAGTTCATTGGTGTCATGGTTTTCTAAAAAGCAAGCTTGTGTCGCTCTTTCTACCGCCGAAGCGGAATATATCGCAGCCGGTAGTTGTTGTGCTCAACTGTTATGGATGAAACAACAATTATCGGATTTTGGTTTGAAACTTGAAAATATTCCTATTAGATGCGATAACACGAGTGCAATCAATTTGACTAAGAATCCGGTGTATCACTCAAGAACTAAACACATTGAAATAAGACATCATTTTTTAAGAGATCATGTACAAAAGGGTGATTGCACAATTGAATTTGTTAGTACCACAAATCAATTAGCCGACATTTTTACAAAACCTCTACCAAGGGACACCTTTTATCATATTAGGAGAGAACTTGGTATTTTAGATGAAGCTAATATAGGCTAATTGCATTGTGTGTCATTTTTGGAAAATCACCATATTAGTCTTACTCTAATGTGTTATTGATTCTTAGTTAAATTGTCCTTGATGATATTTGAAATTGTATATGTTAATTGTGTGTGATTCTGTACTGTATTCCAAGTTGGTAGTGAAGCATTTGTGTTTGATTTGTGTTTGGTCTTTTAAAACTGAGTTTTTACTCTCTGTTCTGCCAAAATACTCGAGTTTTTCCAAAAACACTCAGTATTTTAATTCAAAATTAAATCAGTTTTAAATTGAAAAAGTTTTTAATCAGGGTCTGAGAAAAATACTCGAGTGTTTCTCCAAACACTCGAGTCTTTATTAAATTACTCGAGTGTTTTTCAAAACACTCGAGTCTTTTGAAACCCCCAATTTTTGAACTTTCAGACCAAACTCGAGTATTTTCCAAAAACTCGATTATTTTGCCTTTCCCTGAAATTTGAACTTTCGGACCAAACTCGAGTTTTTACCTTTTTACTCGAGTTTTCTGGGGAAATCTGGGCTGAGTCATGAACGACTCGAGTATATTCTCAAACACTCGAGTATTTTTCAACGAACAACTCGAGTATTGTTGAATATACTCGAGTATTTTGGCGAGTTTATATATACTCCAGCCCCCACAAACTCGAGTTTCACGAACCCCTTTCTCTTCTCTCTCGGTTTTCTCTTATCTCTCTCCTCAAAACTCCGTTTTTTTTTGCATAGTTGGTTATGGGGTTTTCCGATTATGCACCTCTCCTCCCTTGATCTTTTTCTAAATTGTTACATCTTTTTGGCGTATGACAAAAAGGGGGAGAGATATTACACTTGTCTTGTCTTGATATTGTTGCACCTAAAATCTCTAATTATGGTATATACTCTAATACCATAGGCTTGGTGCTAAAATTAAATTGTCATAACATCTTGCACAAGCTGAATTTTTAGATAGGTGAAAAGTATCATATAGTGAGGGGGAGTTGCATTTTCAAGTGGATCAAGCTTAACAAATGGATCAAGTGTTAATTATTTTGTCATCACCAAAAAGGGGGAGATTGTGAATTCAATGCTCCTAATTATGTGGATTATGTTTTGATGATGACAAAATAATTAACAAATCATGCCTTGAAGATATTGCAACATCAACATCAACAAGAAGTCAAGAAAACAAGACAAGTGCCCAATCATTCTCAATCAAATATTAATTGTAAATTTCTAATTTATGTTGAGAGTGGTTGAGAGTGGGTAGAAATAGTTAGTCTCTTCTAGGAATAAATTTTTATATGTTTATTAAGTTGAGATTGACCAAAAATTAATACTTGAGAGGAAAAATAAAATTGAAAAATAATTTTTTCCCATATCTGATCAAAATACTCGAGTATTTTGATAAAGACTCGAGTATATACTCGAGTATTTATAGAAAAACTCGAGTATTTGTGCCAGGTCAGCAATTATGACCGTTAGTCTTGTTCGTGCACCAATTCACTCGTGACCGACCAAAAAGACTCGAGTATTTACCAAAAGACTCGAGTATTTTTGTCCAGTCAGCAAAAATGAACGTTGGAGAGACTCAAAAACTCAATTGAGGGCATTTGAGTCTCATCCAACCCAAGAGAGCAATTCAGAACCTTATTGTAAAATTTCTCTTTGAATTTGTGCAAGAACAAACAAGACAACAACACATCATTGATTCAAGCTTTCTTAATTTCCTCTTCTCAAGTGTTAATTCCCAAAAAGCTCAACTTCTCACTCATATTGTCATTTTATTCCAAGTTGAGTTTTTAGGCCTCAATTCTTACATTGAGCTGTGCTTATTTGTGCTAATCCATTGTGAGATTAGTAATACACATACAAAAAGCTTGATTATTCAAAGTCTTGGATTGTTCCCAAGCAAACCCTAAGTGGCTTAGGGTGTTGGAAGTCTTGAGAGGTTCTCAAGCACAAGACTAGGAGGTTCCTAGCCCGGTGGAGTTTCTTGAAGGGAGTTCAAGGAAGCTTTGTGAAGAGTTCTTCAATCACCGGAATCAAATTGGGGTAGAAATCAAGAGTTTGGTACACTCTTGAAAGGGTTAGGTTGAGTGAGGCCATTCTCAAGCAATCCTTTGTAATTTCTAACAATTTGATCATTAGTAGAAACTCCTAAGTGATTAGGAGGACTGGATGTAGCTCATTGTTGGAGTGAACCAGGATAAAATTGCTTGAGTGTTGGTTTATTGCTTTTAATCTACTTTCTAGCTCAATAGACTTAAGTCATTTCAATCAATTAGGATTTATACAATTAGGTAGCAAGTTCAAGGAATCTTTGTATTTAAAAGTTATTTAGATTGCTTGCTATTCTGTTGGATAAGTTCCTGTTTATTATTGAATTGATTTGAGTTAAATTGCTGAATTTTCGTTTCTGGTTTTTCTGCTATCTGATAGGAAAAACTCGAGTATTTCAGAAAAGACTCGAGTTGTTCATCACTGAAAAACTCGAGTATTTCACAAAAGACTCGAGTCTTTTGTGTCTGATTCCAGAAAATTCAGTGTTAGCTCCATTCTTCAATTATCAATCGAAATATTTGGTATTAGTGCTTCAAAATACTATTCACCCCCCTCTAGTATTTGCTTAGCCCGCTTGTTGGTTTCCAACAGATGGTTACATGATTCTTCGATGGCAATTCGCAACCATAAGTTTGCGAGATTATACTTATGCAATTGTATCAACCAAAATCTAGTTATTAACTATTGTATGTCTATTGTCATTACTAATTGGGAACATGTATGACACTGATTCGCATCAAGCCATTAAAATTATCATGAGTTTCCCCTTTTACATATGGTTTTTGGTCAGAAACCTAATATCTTCCATCTAAGAACTTTTGAATGTGCAGTATATTTTCCACCACAACGCACTAAGATGGGACCTCAAAGAAAGTTGAGAATATATGTTGGATATGAATCTTCATCCATGATAAAATAACTCAAACCAACAACAAAAGAGTCATTCATGGATCGATTTTCGATCATCGTTTTGATGAATTTGTTTTCCCAACATTAGGGGAAGAAAATAAGCAGTTGGAAATTAAAAAGAAATTATTTGAAAAGAGTTATCGTTATATTATCTTGATCCTCGAACAAAACAATTTGAACTTAAGTTCAAAAGATAATTCATTTGAAAAATTTAGATAACCAATTGTCAGACGCATTTACTGACCTAAAAAGAGTGACTAAGTCACATATTCCAGCTGCTAATGCTCCAATGAAATTGATGTCCCTCTTGGACAAATTAAAATTGCAAATGAGTATGAGACACACTTGAAGCGTGACATACCCATTGGTTCCAAAATAAAGAAAAATTACAAAAATCCTCGAAAAGAAAAGGAGAAAGAAATAAGATGGTCAATTTGAGGATGTAGAGACTCCTGAAGAGTCCTTAGACATAATTAATAGTACAGTTCAAGAAGAAACTCAGGTACCTGAAAAGTGTGAAAACAAAGAGATCTCAATAAATTATGTCATGACTGAAATACAATGGAACCGAAATGAAGAAGTCAACGTTGACAATGCTTTTACATATAATATAGCGCTTAAATTAATTATAACAATTATTTTATAATTGATTTTGAAGGTTTTAGTTTTTGTACATTATGTGTTTTTATTATATAAAAATATGAGATATATTTTTATATGGTTATTTTGTACAAAAATGTGAATATTGTAATTTAGTCTTTGGGTTGGGACCTAATTGCAATATTAAAAAGGTTTTTGAAGAAAGAGTAATTAAATTATTAATTTTTGAATTTTACCAGTATGTAACCGGTTAGAAGGGCTTTGTAACCAGTTACACGATGAACTCAGAAAACTGGGTTAGTGTGTTTGATGAGTAATCACGCGTTTTAACCCAGAATTCGCCACGAATCCCACTCGATTCATGGTGGGAGACGCGTGTCGCCATGCATGAGAGACCAATTTCTCTATAAAAGGCTAGATTTCTGTAGAATTGGGGTTGATTTCTGAGATTTGTGTTGAAGAAGGGCGATTAGGGTTTCGAATTCGTTCTGAGCAATTCGTCTTCGTCCTTGAGAGTTAGAGAGTGAAACACACATTTCTGAAAAGCTTGAATCAAGGGCTTTTCAGTGATATACACCTTGTAAGTTGAGTGTTCGTGTGGGTGGAGGAATCAAGCCTGGAAGCTAAGAGTGGGAAACTGAGTCCTGTCTTCTTCCTGTTCTGGAAGCTGAATTTCAGCTTTGATTCCGGTAAGTACAGTCCACCATTGAACCTCAAATCTCTTTGATTCTCTAGTGCATGTTACCTATATTGAGTCCTAATTGTTTTCCCCAATTTCTTTGGCCAATTGCTATGTCAAATCTTCTGCTCTTTGGACCCTGTTGATAGAAATCGTGACTGAGAGCAGAACTGTGGATTTCATGGAAATCTGTGTTGGAGCCTTTCTTTCTGCAATGTTTTGGATCAAGCACAACTTAGAGGTAAGGGGGAAGCTTACTATTTGCTAGAATGAGAATAAATTGTGGTAGAGTATAGGGTGAGTCACCAAGAGACTCAAAGGCATAAGTTGAAATGGTTAAATGGCTTGGAGGCCAATTTGAGCTCAATTGTTGTTTTGAGCAATGTTATCTGGATGCATGCAAGCTATGTTGATGTTGATTTCATGACTTAATTGAATATTATGTGAATTGATGCATTAAGTTGTGAAATATGTGCAATTATGTGCAATTGGTGTATCCAAATTGAATGCATGCAAGATAGATATGTTTTTGTGTTTAAACACACTTATTTAAGGTATATGTACTCTGTTAAGGGTTGAAATTTGGTTAGATTTGAGTAGTGAAGAGAATGGTTTGTTAAAACTCATGTTTTAGTGTCAGACTGCATAATCTAACCGGTTACTCGATATTCGTAACCGGTTAGACCCTGTTAAAATGCAAAAGAAAATAAGTTTATAAAATCAGCATTTTGGTCTTATAAATCCTACTCAAATCTAGGCCTTAATTTCATGGAAAACAATTTGAAAATAAGTTGATTTTATTGTAATAATTCAGATTGAAAATTGAGAGTTAATACCTTAAGGTAATGAGATAGTTTCGAGAGGAAATTATGCTCATTGGACAATGAAAGGTGATTTAGACTTTTGAATGATATAAACAGTGGTTTTGAGGTATAAACATTGTTAAACTGGTTTATAGATTGGGTAGGAAATTTAAGAAAAAGGGTTTTCTGAATTACAATGGTAAACAGTTCAGGTCTGTAATTCTAACCGGTTAGCCTGGAACTGTAACCGGTTAGTACCTGAATCTGAAAAATAAAAAGTTAAGTTTTTGAATACCATTGACTTTGTTTTACCCAATCTAAATTTAAGGGCATGTTTTGGGGTAATTCAAAGGAAAATTTTGTGTCAAAGACTATACCTCAAATAAATCATTCAAAAGAGAAATTGAAATATTTCTAAATTACAGTAATTAATGGAAAGACCAATCTTAGTAATTATGTATGCAAGGCATGCATAGAGAAAGGTAATGAAATAGGTTGGCAAGGATAGTTTGTGATGTTCGGGTACTTGACCCCGTACTCTAGGAGTACTAAACTAATGCAACCAACTTGATGACACATTCTGGGAATGTGGCCATTGTTTGGGACATGGTTTCTTGGACACGTTCTGGGAACGTGATGCACACTCTGGGAGTGGTGCTTGATTTCATTCCAAGTATGGTTTGCGATACGTTCTGGGAACGTATGTGAGTGTTCTGGGAACACGTTGGTATAATAATTGAGTTAAAGATAAAACCAACCTTGATACCTTGATGATTGTGCATTCATATTGAATGGAAGTTTGGTTGGTAGGAACGATTATCATATTCTGGGAATATGAGGAGGGTACTCCGGGAGTACCAAATTATAACCTACTTGATGACACATTATAGATATGTGGCCAGTGTCTAGGACCTGGTTTTATACATTCTGGGAACGTATGTTGGTGTTCTGGGAACACTTTGATAAACAACCTACTGGATGACACATTATAGATATGTGGCCAGTGTCCGGGACCTGGTTTTTATACGTTCTGGGAACGTATGCGTTCTGGGAACGTGATGCACACTCTGGGAGTGATGCTTATTTATCCAAGTATGGTTTGCTAAACGTTCTGGGAACGTGATGCACACTCTGGGAGTGAATGCTTATCATCCAAGTATGGTTTGACATTACGTTCTGGGAACGAATGTCAGTGTTCCGGGAACACAACGGTGTATTGGATGGACGTCCGAGATGGACTTTGTTAGAGGCCTCAGCTGTGGAAGAAATCATGCATCATGCCACCTGCATTGAAAGAATTATTATGATTAACCGGGTGTGCTCATATGATTATGCATCATGATTTGCTACATGTTAACTTGTGGATGATAGTTTTATTCTCATTTGATTATGCGAATATGTATAGCTAACCCCCATGCCCTTATTAGGTGTTGATCGTGCATCTAGCTTGCACAAGAATCAGTAAAGGGAGATGTCCCTTAGGTGCATGCAGAGTATAGAAAGTATGGGTTGGGAACCCGTTGTGCAGATATCGAGGATCCGACCAGAAGGATGTTTGGACAAAGGACCAGTGACCAGCTCTATAACATTTCTATTTTTAATAGAACTTATATAATACATATTTTTGAAAAAAATGTATCATAAGAGGAATTCAGTTTCATAATTATGCTTATTTGGTATTAATGGACTTGTTACACTTGATATATTTTGGGGGTACAATATGATGATTTTACTATGTTTCTGCAAACTCTGATTTTGGTAGTCAACCTTTATCATTGATCAAGTGTTTCTGAAATTAAATTTTCAAGGGAAGGGAAAATTCTTATTTTCAGATCTTTTTCCAACGATAACAAGTCCAAGTTTTCATAAACTTCTTACTTTTCTTATAAAGTAAGATGATATACAAGGAGTGTTACACTTTTATGGTATCAGAGCAATGGTCCTGACTCTTGGTCCTTGGGTGTGTGGTCCAATACGCTGGTCATCGATATCTGCAATGTTTCCTGGGAAGTATGCTTTCATATACTTCCAAACTAGAGCTAAGGTTATGGGTAATGGCTCTAGATAAGTAGCTCATTCTTCTATTAAGAAGCGTTCTATGTAGTCTAAGTAGAAGTATGATAGATGTATGCTTCTCTTTAGACATGTGTTAACCCTAAAACCATAGTGTTGGTTTATTCCGTTCTCATAGAACCAGTGATAAGGAAATCTTAAAGGAGTTGTAGTAAGGTCCCTGACTCTGGAGAAAAGAATTTAACCTCACCAGTGTTAAAGTTAATCAATTTCTCCGACCGAGTGCAGGGCAGTTATCTTTTGAATGATCCACCTTGTTGAGTTTGTTAAACTCTAAAGCTATTCCTTCCTTTGTTCCTTATGGATAAGGGTATTGATCAAAGTTGCTTTATGCCTTATCCAATCTGCTATCTCAATGTGGAGACTCCTACAAATCTCCTTGTAGTTGTTTCCAAGGTACGTCTGGATCATTCTATTAAGGTATTAGACTCTGTCTAACTACCTGTGTCATGATTTCATTTGATCTTAAGCACGGTTTGGGAACCGGAGGATCAAGTAATCATGATTAATGACGATAGAACAACCCTGTATCGGGATTCCCAAGTTTCGAATCTGGAATCCAATGGACCCTTGTGTCTGTTTCTGGGCAGCAGTGAAGGAAATAGGGGGTCAAAGAAATCTGGGTTTCAAAAATGATGTTAGGTTCACCCTTGAGCAAAGAGATAGAGTTTGGAATCAAGTTAATTCTTGAAGCTGATTCTCTCTCTACTACCTTACAATATGGTATCATCGGGAATGGTCAAATGGGAGAAACATGTAGAGAAGTTGCTAAAAGGATTGGTTGGACCAGGCTAAAGGAGTCTAAGTGTTTTTTGATATTAAGGGTGCTCTTGGGGATACCAGTGGTTCTGTAAGGAATTCGGACAAAAAAAAAAATCTAAATTGGGCTTTTAGCCCCGTTGATTATAAAAAATATCTAAATTATTATTATTGAAAGTATCCAAATTAAATAAACATTTGGTTTTTTATCTTATTTTGAAGATGCTCTTTGATCTTTTATCATATTTTTTATTTAAAAAAATCAATTTGAATATTAAATTAATAAACAACTTATGATTATTTATTTGTTTATAAAGTTTCAATTTGATCTTTTATTCTTTTTATATTGGTAGACGGTCTTTTATTTTTTTTAGTTACAATTTGATCCTTTATTTTTATTGAAAATATTCATTTTGCTTATAAAATTTGTATTTTTTATGACTTTTTTATTGTTAAATATATAAACTAAGATCTGGATGATGTATTAAAAAAAAAACCAAGAATCTATTTAAAAGAAGGTAGAAATTGACTAAAAAATCCCAAAATCTAGCAATGTTGATTTAAAGGATCAAATTGAATCTAAAAAGAAGTACAACAACAAAAAAAAATATAAATAACCAAAATGAATATTCAAAATAAGATAATGATAAAAATCTAATTATGTCTAGAAAGAATAACTTTGCATCCAAAAAAATGAGTTAATTTTTTTTATAACGTGTTTTAAGTAAAAATATTGTACATGAATAGGGAATGATGCACATGAAAGATCGAGTAAAATGTTAATACATTTATATCAAACTCTTGAAAAAAATACAAATTTAATATTTCAAAAACTATACATTTAGTTTTTTAATACATATTTATTTTATCGGTTTTGTTAAAGCTGAGTTTAAGAAATTAATAAGATTCCTAAATCATTAAGAATTTCTTAATTAGTCAATACGTATTTATTATTTTTAATTATACAATATCTTTTTTTTATTCTCTCGTTAACTCCTATCATACCCAATTTTTACAATTCTCAAATTACCTCTGTGCACTCCTTCCCTATGTTCACACAACACACTTCTCACCTTCTCTGTTCACTCCTTTTTTAAAAAAAAAAATAAAATATATCAATTCTCAAATTTCCTCCTTCTTTGTTCATTCATTCTCTGTCCACTTCTTCTAAATCGAGTGATATCACTCCTTTCCAAGTATATCTTGTGGGATGGACACCTTCTTTGTTTGTTCCTTATATATATAAATTTCTTGCAATAGGATTCATTTGTATATGATTTCTATTGAAGCAATAGGATTGAATACACATATATAGAAATTCCTACACCTTATCGTAACAAACCCACCAACTTATTACAAGCAATAGAATTGAATACGCATATACATAACCATCCATAAACAAACAAAATTGATAGACTTATAGAAACATAAGTATTCATATTCAAGTGAACATATAAGGAGAAAATTTGGGAATTTATATAAAAAGGGAAAAAAAAAGGGAGTGAAATGAGAAGGTGATGAGTAAGAAGAGAAATGTGTGGTGTGAACATAGAGAAGGAGTGAAAAGAGGGTAATTTGATAATGATAAAAACTGGACTTGGTAGAAGTTAACTAGAGTATAAAAAAAAGTATTGCATAATTAAAAATAATAAATAAGTATTGATTAATTAGACAATTCTTGATGATTTAGGAATCTTATTAATTGATTAAACTCAACCTCAAGGTTGAGTATATCAAAACCGTTATTTTATTTAAACCTCTTATCATCAATCATTTACATCGAAAAGTATAACAAAGTTAAAGTTTTAAAAAAATAAAATAAAATAAAATATAACACTAATTTTAAATCTCACCGTCCAATATTTATTTTGCCACATGTCTTTATATGCTTGAAAGCTAAAACTACTAACCTCCTTTGGCCCCATTTCAATCGAAATGAAATATTAATGGATTCAATTTATGAATAGCTCAGCCCGAGATTGTGGCATCTCACCATCACAAGTTCGTCGGCGTACAAAGAAGACGAGGTTGACGAGACGAGAGGGAGAGAGTAGTAGCAGCGGTGGTGAAGTGAATGGTGGTGCCATGGGTGCTCTTGCCACCGTTGCTGCTATTCAGTGATGTTATCATTCTTGAGAAGAAGAAGAAGAACGAGAAATAGAGAGAGAAGGGTTTTTCAATTTTTTTTATTAAGTTAAAAATATTAATCTTTATTTTAAATCCTGACCATCCAATATTTATTTTGCCACGTGTCTTTATCTGCTTCAAAGCTAAAACCACTCGAACCTCCAGTACTGGAGAGGAACCAGACGTGGCTCAGTCCTGGAGAGGAAAAAACCCCTCCTTCCACGGATCATCAAACAAGACCAGACATGGAGAGTGAATATCAAAGTGCACCTCGAGAGTTTCCCTTGCTTCAAACCTCAGGCCAAGATGGAACTAACGTTATTATAGATCAGAATAAGAAAGGTGTAATAGAAAGAACACATGTCATTGAAGAAGTGAAGAAGCAGTTATGGTTAGCAGGGCCTTTGATATTTGTGAACGTACTAAGCTTTTGCATTCAAGTTATATCTGTCATGTTTGTGGGCCACCTTGGAGAGTTGCCTCTTGCTGGTGCTTCTTTGGCTAATTCTTTTTCTTCTGTAACTGGTATTAGCTTGTTGGTGAGTTGAGTTTTCCTTTACCCTCCTTTTATCAGCACGCTGCATATTTGAACTAGTACTTAATTATTGTGATGAGTGTCAAGTGTCAGTGGTTTACTTTACAAGCTTGTTTTCAAGGCACTAGTTATTAAGCAATCTAGCCATGGATGTACCATTAACTAATCTTTGTTTTTGATTAGGACAGTTGGGAATGTCAACTGCCTTGGATACCTTATGTGGCCAGTCGTATGGAGCGAAGCAGTACCGAATGTTAGGCATACACATGCAGAGAGCCATGCTCGTTCTTACGATTGTCTGCATACCCATAGCAATTATTTGGGCAAACACAAGATCCATTCTGATTTTCCTTGGTCAAGATCGTGAAATATCCGCAGAAGCCGGAAGATATGCTCAGGCATCGATTCCAGCCCTTTTCGCCTTTGGCCTTCTTGATTGTTTAGTCAGATTTTTACAAACCCAAAATATTGTATTTCCAATGATGTTCAGCACAGGAATTACTACCTTGCTTCATTTTTTTGTATGTTGGATTTTGGTATTCAAGTCTGGACTAGGGAGCCGAGGAGCTGCTATATCAAATTGCATAGCTTATTGGGTGAATGTTTTGATATTGATACTCTATGTCAAGTATTCTTCTTCCTGTGCAAAAACTTGGACAGGCTTTTCAAAAGAGGCATTGCGTAATATCCCCTCTTTTCTAAGTCTGGCCATTCCTTCAGCTGCAATGGTTTGGTAATTCAATTCTCTAATAGTTTAATACTACCTATCTAATAGTTTATCCTGTTGTTGCTTTTATCAGAAATAGTAAAATACACTTCCAATTTTGTTTGAGATATTAATTTTGTTATCCATTATGCTGAATAGCTTGGAAATGTGGGCATTTGAATTGCTGGTTCTCCTATCTGGTCTTCTTCCGAATCCAAAATTGCAAACATCAGTTATATCTATCTGGTTAGTTTCATATTTGAGATTTCTTTTACGCATTTGACATTATTATTATTTTCACCAAACTAATTCTGGTCTCTTCAGCATGAATACACAATCAACTGCTTGGATGGTGCCTTTAGGTTTCAGTGAAGCTGCAAGGTAGGAGTGCTTATGAACTTTTAGAATTTTGGTGGCAACTTCACTGTTCTTCTCAAGTATACATTTGTCAACTGTTCTGTCCTCTTCTTAATTTGCCTGTCAATATTTCCCCCCTTCTCTAGGCTATAGACATTTCCTGAAATGTTTGCATGATTCTTTGCAGCATTCGTGTATCAAATGAACTTGGAGCTAGTCTTCCTTGGGCTGCACGTTTAGCAGTGTATGTTGTCCTAGTAATGGTCCTTATCGAGGGAACCTTAGTCGGAACGGTGATGGTACTTTTGCGCAACATTTGGGGTTATTCTTATAGTAATGAAGTCGAAGTTGTTGAATATGTAGCAATCATGTTGCCACTTCTTGCAATATCCCACTTCATGGACGGAATCCAGTGTGTTCTTTCAGGTTTTTCATCCCTATTTCTTTCATTTATTGTCTACGTCTGCGCTATAACTGAGAAGCACTAATAATTAATAAGGACATGTTTGAATATCATAGCTTCCGTTTTATCATTCTTTGTAATCTCTTTCAATACCCTATGAAGGTCACTAACAGTGCAGGTGGATGGCATACGGTAATATTTAAATTTTTGTTAACCCAAGCAAATAGCTTCAGTTTCGGACTTGTGTTGGATTTGTTTGTATGAAACTCTATTTCTCTAGTATGGATACTGAGCATATTCTAAAATTTCATAAAATGGTACTAACCATAATCAATACCAAAAACCATTCAACAAATCGAGCAGTGTATTTACTAGAATCATCAGAAGCATTTTGTATACCACACCCAAAGTTTCAATGTCTTATTCTGTTATTTCTGCTACTCCAGTATCCAACAATGTGGATGGCATACTTAAAATTGAGACTCAAAACAGTCAAGTTTGCGCCGTAGTCATCGTTCTATGAGGCCTGCATTTCATTCCTGCACATCACATGAAAGCATGATTTAGAAATTTTTTGCTTTTAATTTTTGGATGAGAGAAAAGAAACGTAACTCTTGGAGAAGAAAACTAATACTATTAGCCACTCAATTAAAACTGCAAGTACAATTATGATTTATGAATATTAGGTACTTAATTAGAACTTCAAAGTATATATAATCTTCAACTTTGTTAACTCTAATGCAGGCACTACTAGAGGATGTGGTCTACAGAAAATCGGTGCTTATATCAATCTGGGGTCTTATTATCTAGTTGGGGTTCCATCAGCTATCTTATTTGGTTTTGTATTGCATCTTGGAGGGAAGGTAAAACAAGTCTAATCTTTATTTGTGACATAGCCTTGTAAACTGTAAAGCATTATAGTCTTTTTATCAAAAGTTCCAATCATTTCATTTTCTTTTTCCTAACTGCTAAAACACTTGAATAGGGGCTTTGGCTGGGGATCATATGTGCAGGGTCTGTTCAAGTGTTATCTCTAGTCATCGTTATAGCACGTATTAATTGGGAGCAAGAGGTACAAATTTTGCCTTTTTGTTATTATCTTTCATTTTGTGATTTTGGGTTCCTGATATGAATACATCTTTTTCTGAATTTTATTTTTCTTATTCAGGCAAAGAACGCTACAAACAGAGTCAATGATTCAGTAATACCAGAGATAGTCTCATGAAGCTGCATTCTCTGTTTTACAATACTCATTCAGGACAAACTGATAAATCTTATCCAAGATAGGATTTAGTTTGATGCAGCTTGAATTTAATATTTTTCTACTCTTTTACTAAGTTAATACAACAACATTTATTTTTTTTTTGGTGATGCAACATTTATTTTTTGTTTTAATGAATGGTTAGGTAAATATAAAATATAGTTAAAGATCCTTTTGGTAACAACATATCTGAAAACCAATTTACATAACACAATCAAATTACTTTTATCAAAAGCTCAATTTACAACAGCTTAATTATGTATTCAGCCCTTGAACTTTATGGTCATTTTGTCACGGGTTTTTGTTTTATTAATTTTTTTAGTGTCAATCTCCCCAAATTTACTTCTCGGTTTGCTTTATATCCTCCTATCAATTTTGGCTAAATTTTGCTTACATGTCACACTGGAAGGATCTTTCATCCATGTGGCATCACGTGGCTAGTCTCCCGCGTTTGACTAGGATTTTTGTGAGATATGTCAGCAAAATTTAATTGAAATGGGTAGTTAGGATATATGACAAAACCAGAAATAATTTCGGGGAGCTAGACATTGAAGAAAAAGAGAACAAGAGTCATGTGACAAATCGATCCTAAAATTCAAGGACTAAACACATAATTAAGTCATTTATAAATCCAATTTTACAAACAATATCACAATATCCTCTTAGACAAGTTAGTGAAACTTTTTCAGTATGAAAATTGACTTATTTATATAATTTAATACCGTGGAATTATGGCCCATATATCAATGCTGGCTAAAATATAGATTATTTTTTACTAATTGGGCAATCCACAAGTTCATCAATTCATGTCAGTTGGTAGTTAGTTTCATGTGCTGAAACAGACTTGTATTGAGTTATGTACCTTAAGAACTAAGGTTGTTGGGCCTTTGTAATCTTCGCTCATTCAGAAAAAGCAAAGAGCATGTATTATGCATAAATTTACATTTAGTATAGAGTCTTAAGAATAGAGGCTAATTTAGATGGAAAGGAAGAAAAATCAACAAAATAAAGCTACACACACATATATAATTGAATTTCAAATATTATTTGGTATTTTTTATAAATATATTTTCTACAGCGCCATGTTTACTCAACAGATGAATCACATTGTTGCCAATTTAAAAGAACTAAACACACTCTGTCTTTTTTAGCGGGTGGTACATTTTTTTTTATCAACCCCCCCAACCCTCTTCTCCAATGGTTTTCTTCTTCCATTTATATCAGTCACTGGTTTTAAAGTCCAAGAGCATTGTGCTTGCTTCTTTTTATTTTTTCTTGTCCAAAACAGGGTGGCCCTTATTCACACTCTCATTATTTAAATAGTGGGCATTATTGTTTGTTTTATTGATTAAATAAGTCTATGGTTTGGCAAGATTAACTTGTTTTGGTTTCACATGTGTATTAATGAATTATTGTTGACCCATGTTTGCATCTCACATATAAAAAATAAAAAAACGTTAACAAATGCACTTAGTATCTTATCTAATAAAGTAGCAAAGACAATGTTATTTTTAAAAATGATGAAGGGACATGTAAACTTATATTTTCGATACAATTTTTTTTAGTCTATTTTTTAAACAATGCTCTAAGAGCATCGGTCAGCGAAGACAAAAAAATACTAATACAAATTATTTCATCTAATCTTTCCAGAATTGTTCTATCATTAAACTTGATAAAAAACTCCTCAAACTCAAGTATAAATTGTAAACTGAAGGTGAACAAAACCAGAAATGGAGATCGAAGATCAAAATGGATCTCTAGAGTTTGCCGTGATTCAAAACTTGGGGCAAGATAGAGCCAATGCTGATGTAGAGCAGAACAAGAAAAGGGTGTTGGAAAGAGCAGAGTATTAAATCAGTGCAATGAAGAACTGAATGAAGGATTACTTGCAAAGCATGCTTATGTGGAGCAAGTAATGGATCAGCCCAACAAGACCAGCCCATCTAGTAGAAGTCGTTATTTAACTAACAAGTAGAGTAGTTAGTTAGTTACACTAATTGAATTTCCAGCTGTTGACAGCTAGTCATTACAGCCAACTAACCATGTATATATATACTAGTTGTATTTGTTAGTTAATCATGTAATGAGAATATAGAATTTCAGTTTATTCCTTCTCTTCATTTTCTCTCTAATTGTTTCTAGATTCTTCTTTCTTCTTCTTCAAGTAACTACTTTCTTCTTTGAGATTCAGCCATTGTTGAATCAACTACTTCGAGTTCTTCAATTCTTTGACAGATGTTATTGAAGAAATGAAGAAGCAGCTAAGGCTTGCAGGACCTTTGATATCTATCAGCCTGCTAAATTTTGGCATACAAGTTATATCTGTAATGTTTGTAGGCCACCTTGGCGAGTTGGCTCTGGCTGGTGCTTCAATGTCTAATTCCTTTACGTCTGCCACTGGTGTTAGCTTATTGGTGAGTCGAATCTTCCTTAGCCTCCTTTTATCTCAATACTACACCATATTTAACAAGGTGAGTTCTTGGTTATACGTTTGTGGTGATGGAAACCGTAAAATACACCATGTTTATTCATTTAGCACTTTTATCACTAAAGCTGTGATGGATCCTTTAAAAGCTAACCAGCACTAACACATTAATTAATACTTCAAAATGGTCCTCATATCAAGCATTGGATGTACCCTTAACAAATCTTGGTTTTTGATTAGGACGGTTGGGAATGTCAACTGCCTTGGATACCTTATGTGGCCAGTCGTATGGAGCGAAGCAGCACCAAATGTTAGGCATACACATGCAGAGAGCCATGCTCGTTCTAATGATTGTCTTTTCTAAGGATTGCCATTCCTTCAGCTGCTATGGTTTGGTAATTCCATTCTCTAATAGTTTAATTCTATCTATCTAATAGTTTACTCTCTTGTTGCTATCAGCATTACACTTCTAATTCTGTTGGAGATATTGATTTTGTTTTCGATTTTTGTTTTCCATTATGCTGAACAGCATGGAAATGTGGGCATTTGAAGTGTTGGTTCTCTTATCTGGACGTCTTCCAAATCCAAAATTGCAGACCTCAGTTCTTTCTCTCTGGTTAGTTTCATATTTGAGATTTCTTGTACGGCAACCTCTTTAATGACGTATTTGAGTTTTCTTTTGTGATGATCCATCTTTCAATCTTTAAATATCAACCATTGATTTTGGGCCAAATGGAATGAATGGCTGACAAAGAGAGAGTGCCACCGGATAATACTTTTGGTTGTTCAAAAATTTCCTTTGCACTCCTGTCCTTCAGCCACGGTGCAATGTTGGGTGCTTTTAAAAAATATTTCCATTGTCTTCAAATATAAATATAAGACATTTTTAACACTTTTACTTTCTTCCTATTTATAAGATCATATATTAATTTTATTTATAAGATTATATACTAATTTTCAATGGTCATTAATTATTTCTTTTCATAAACATCCTTATTTATTTAACACGTTTTAAATCCTCAATAAAATAATATTAATAGGGTAATTTTGAAATACACATCAAATTTTCACATTTCTAATACCATTAACTAAATTAATCAACTTTCTTAATAGACGTGAAATCCCTTAACGGGACTTATATATACGGACTAAGTGAGTATTATTGAAGGCACTTCTTAAAAATTTAAGCAACTCCATCTATCTTTATTTATTTGTCCTGTTTTAAATAAAATACATTCTTCAAGAAATGTAATTATTACTTATATTTTTAATACATTAATTATGTTTTTTCCCATTATATTCTTTCTCTTCTTATAATTATTAAATTTTCTCCACTACTTATGTAAATCAACACCTATTAAACAGGGGACAAATAATATTAGTGAATGCACTTTTTAAAAGTTAAAACTATACTCTCTCCAATCTTATAAGTATAAAAGATCATTTTGAAATTTTTATTTTATTAGTCTTATTTATAAAACTCCATCTAAATTTTAACATCATTTAATTACTTCTTTCCACAAGCACATTTATTTACTCAATATTTTTTAAAGTTCCAATAATAATTATAATGGTAGTTTTGAAAAAGTATATTAAATTTTTATATTTCGAATGCCACTAATAGATTCAACTACTTCCTTGATTGAAGTTGATGGAAGTGAAAAATTTCAAAAGTGTCTTACAAATAGGACCCGAGAGAGTATTTTCTAGGCAAATGCTAATAAGTGACCATGATATATTGTTAAGAAGGCAAACATAGTAAAACCTCTTGAAAAAATGCACATTTTTCTAATATTAATATCATAACAAAGATAAAGCACTTGTTAGCAAGACTTTATTTTTTAGACAAATGCTAACAAGTGCCCTTAGCGCACTTGTTTTTTTTTTTTTTGTGTACACCAAGGGTATCCCCCAGCCGACAGCCGAAGACTAATCCCCTTGGAGGCGTAGAGATCACCGAAGTGGATTTTGCCTCTACCAACAAAGCATTTTTCATGCCCACGGCAGCCTCAGTGCACTTGTTAAAAAGCCAAAAAGAGTAAAAACTTATGAAAAAATGTGGTTTTTTGTATTCCAAGACATGAAATAATGTGCACCTATGATTGTTTTTCCAATACTAAAATCCTTAGCAAGTGCCCTAAGGGCATTTGTTAGCAAGACCCTATTTTTTATACTTCCTCAAGGCTTAATTATTAAGAAAAAGTATACAAAATGTTATCAATTGTAATGCTACAGAAGGAAATTTTGATAAAAAATATGAGTTAATTGTTACTTTGGTCCCTGAAATTACATACCGCTTTCACTTTCGTCCCTCAAATTATGAAAATAGCTTTGAGGTCCCTGGATTTGTAAAAACGTGTGCACGGTAATCCCTGGAGTTAACCTCCGTCAATGTCCGTTAACGTCAGCGTGACATGCATTTTAAATAATTCATTATAATCCCTGTAATCACTTTAAATAATTCACTATAGTCCCTACAATAATTTTAAGTTATTCATTATAGTCCCTGAAACTATACCATCTATTCACTTTAGTCCCTATATCAGTATAATTCAAATTCCATATTAACTCAAACAATCAGTAAAAGTGTTGTTTTACTATGTACAACATCGTTTTGTATGTTTTCCAAATTGTGCCGTTTTGTTTGAGTTTTTTTTTATTAACACTGTTTGAGTTTTTCTCTTCATTGCACCAAAGATAATATTTATGCAACCAAAAATGTAAAACTTACGTCCCTGAAATTATATATTTAATATATTAAAAGTAAATTTTGAAAGTTTCAATGTTTTGTTTTTGGTACACAGTTTTCAATATTGACTTTACACTTTTAATTACTTAAACATTGTCCTTAAAAGAGCAAGGATGAAACTTCATCTCAAATATGTAGAAGGTATTCCATACCCTTAATCTTTTTGGTTAATTCTTCACTGATTGTTTGAGTTAATCTAGAATTTGAACTATACTGATACAAGGACTAAAGTGAATAAATTGTATAGTTTTAGGGACTATAATGAATAACTTAAAATTATTACAGGGACTATAGTGAATTATTTAAAGTGATTACAAGGACTATAGTGAATTATTTAAAGTGCATGTCACGCCTCCGTTAACGGACGTTGACGGAGGGACTAACGTGCACACGTTTTTACAAATCCAGGGACCTCAAAGCTATTTTCGTAATTTGGGGGACGAAAGTGAAAGCGGTATGTAATTTCAGGGACCAAAGTGACAATTAACTCTAAAAAATATTGTTGAAGGCACCGCGTATTAAAAGTTTAAATCACTCATTTATTTGTCCTGTTTCAAACGAAACACATCTTTAAGAATTTCAATCATTGCTTATATTTTCAATACATTAATTAATTATGTTTTTTTTCTCATTATAGTCTTTTTCTTTCTATAATTATTAATTTTTCTCCACTACTTACGTTAATCAAGACCTAGTAAATATAGGTAAACATGAAAAACAACATTTCTTATACTCTTGACATCTTCAAAAGGGCACATAATATAAAAAGAAATAAAAAATTTCATCGAAAAAGACTAGATGTAGTTTTTTTTTGGTGTACACCAAGGGTATCCCCCAGCCGACAGCCGAAGACTAGTCCCCTCCGAGGCGTAAAGATCACCGAAGTGAGTTTTGCCTCTACCAACAAAGCCTTTTCCATGCCCACGGCAGGGATCGAACCCGTGACATCATGCTTAAGGAACCCAACTATCTACCAACTGTGCTGGGCTTTGTTGGTTAAAGACTAGATGTAGTTGATTGTATTGGAAATTTTTTATATGTAATTTCAAAATTACCTCTGTTATTATTATTGGGAATCTAAAAAGTATTAAATAAATATGAGTGTTTGTGGAAAAAGGGTAATTAATGGTCATTGAAAATTAGTTTAGGGTCTTATAAATAGGGACAAAATAAAAATGTCAAAGGGATCTTACATATAGGGACGGATGTAAGATTATTTTAGGTTTGGGCACACAAATTTAGGAAGTGTTAATTATTGTAAATATTATGTATAGTTTGTCCAAAATGCTCATATTTAATCCTTATTGAAAATTGTAGTAGTATTTAATTTTTATTAGTAAGCTTGTCCATTAATTAATGTACAGTGGTTTAGAGATACAAGAGAGGATAAAAGTATAATTAACGAGGAGTAAGAGAAATGATTGAATAAAATGTTAAAATTAAAAAAAAATATATGTTTATGTATTGAAAATGTAAAAAGCCAAACAATATGAAACAGAAAAAAAAGCCAAAAAGCCAAACAAAATGAAACGGATAGAGTATTTAAATATCCAGCAATTATCTAGAAAAGTGGGACATCATCATTAATGACATTGGCATGGGGATGCCTGGTACTATGTATAAGGACTTCTTAGCAAAATGAATATAATACTGTAGTCATAAGTTAAAAGAACAAAGTAATAATTTACCTCTTTTATCTTTACTATCCATAATCTCCATGACAAATAAAAACTCAAACTCCCCCTCATAGAATCTCCCTTATTATGCACACACTTGACATTATTATTAGTTTCACCAACCTAATTTCGGTCTCTTCAGCATGAATACACAAGCAACGGTTTGGATGGTGCCTTCAGGTTTCAGTGAAGCTGCAAGGTAAGAGTGCTTATGCACTTTTGGAATTTTGTTGCAACTTCACTCTTCTTCTTATGTCAAACTTACTGAAAACAGATTATGGAAAGAGCAAGCAATTAAGCAAGCAATTGGAAAATGATACAGGCCAAGCTTCAGCAAGTAACGAATTAGTTAGTTAAGTCTGAGCTGGCAAGTTAGTTAGATTTGGTAGTTTCTAGAGTTAGTTAGTTTTGGTAGCTTCTAGATTCTATTTTTTGGCAGCATGTATATAAGCTCATGATGGAGCTGAGCTTTGTAACTTAACTCACATTTTCCACATGTTTAATAAGAATACAATTCAGTTTTTACTTCCTTCTCAATCTGAAGCTTGTTGAGTTGCGTTCTTCTCATTCATCCATGGCAATTATGAAGTTTAAGATGGTATCGGAGCACTCTTCTTAGAGGTTCTGTTACGCTTCCAATCTTCATTGTTGCTTGTTCTTCTTCTTTTGATTTCTGTTACTTCATTCTGCGATTTCAACTCTACTTTTCTTCTCATCACGATTGATTTCATTCTCGTGATTGATTTTCTGATTCTCAATTCTTCAATTGATCAAAGCTTTTTCAGTGGAGATAATTGAATACAATGAACACTTTATCAACAAATCCAATTATGGATCCAACAAGCGTTTACTACATGCATCCAAACGAAAATCCAGGAGCTAATTTGGTTGGCACAGTCCTCACAGGAAATAACTATCATTCATGGCATCGTGCAATGACGATGGCCTTAAAATCAAAGAATAAACTGCATTTTGTTGATGGATCTCTTTCAAAACCTCCTGTCAATGATTTTCTGTATGAAGCATGGGATAAATGCAACACTCTTGTGATTTCATGGCTGAATCATTCAGTAGATCCTGCGATTATGCAAAGCATTTTATGGATGGAAACGGCTGCAGAGATATGGAGAGATCTCAATGAACGCTTCCATCAAGGTGATATCTTCAGAATTTCTGAATTACAGGAAGATTTGTATATGATGAAACAAGGTGAATTGACTATTAGTGCTTATTATACTCAAATGAAAGGAATATGGCAAGAACTTGATAATTTTAGACCAATTCCTATCTGTATGTGTGATACTACATGTGAATTCATCCCTACTATTCAGAAGTATAGACAGAATGATTATGTGATAAGATTTCTGAAAGTTTTAATTGAAGCTTATGCTCTTGTTCGATCACAAATTATGCTCATGGATCCATTACCCTCTATTAATAGAGTTTTCTCAATGTTAATTCAGCAAGAGAGACAAATGAACATAAATGCTCCTAATGAAAGTAATGCTGCTATTAATCTGATCAATTATGATAGTGGAAAATCTAGAGGTAGAGGTAGATCATCTAGTACTGGCTGAGGTCAATATATTAGAGATAATCGTGTATGCACTCATTGCAATAGGAATGGTCACACTGTTGACACTTGCTATAGGAAACATGGTTTTCCTATTCACTGGAATAGAAGGAATGAGTCAGTTAATCAGTATTCTACTCCTGGAGATGAATCATTTGAGGATCATGATGATGATGATAACATTCATGTTCTTAATCAGAAGGATTCTGGTATGAGTTGTGGTATGTCTTTCACAACATATCGGCATAAGACATTGTTGGCATTACTTCAGCAATCATCAATTCAACCTACTCAAGATCACAGTGCCAATCAAATCATAACCAAAACTGTTTCCCAAACCCAAGGTCATAGACCTGCAGGTATCATATGCGTGACATCTTCATTTGGATTAGATAATCAACCTTGAATTTTGGATACAGGAGCCACAGATCACGTGTGTTATTCCTTGTCCAAATTCCAAACATTCAGGAAAATAAAACCAGTTTTAGTCAAATTACCAAATGCAAATCAAATTAGTACAAGTACTGCTGGCACTGTGATTTTCTCAAATGCCTTATACCTTACTGATGTTCTGTATATACCTGATTTTACTTTCAATTTGATCTCAGTTTCAAAACTAACTACAAATTTGTCATGCAAACTTATTTTTTCCAAAGAAAATTGTGTGATACAGGACTGCCTTACCTTGAAGACGATTGGTGCAGCTAAAGCATCCGGAGGCCTTTATTCACTGGTGTCTCCAAGTCTACACTCATTTTCATTCCATCAACCAAATAAACAGTCACCCTTGTAATCTTTGGCATTTAAGATTAGGCCATCCATCATTTGATAAACTCTTAGCTTTAAAGTATGTTTTTCCTTTTATATCATGTAATAAATCATCTGAACCATGTGATGTATGCCATCTTGCAAAACAGAAGAAGTTACCTTTCAATAAAAGTTTATCTGTTGCTGCATCTGTCTTTGATTTGATTCACATAGATATTTGGGGCCCTTTGGCTATTCCCTCAACCTCTGGTCATAAATATTTTCTCACAATTGTGGATGACAAATCCAGACATACTTGGTTATATTTCATGAAATTGAAATCTGAGAGTGCTACACATATCAAATCCTTCATTGCTCTAATTGAAAATCAATTTGGTAAAACTATCAAATGCATAAGATCTGATAATGGTTTGGAATTCAATATTCCTGAATTCTATGCCACTAAAGGAATTATGCATCAAAAGGTATGTGTTGAAACTCCTCAAAAAAATGGCATAGTTGAGAGGAAACATCAACACATACTAGGGGTTGCTAGAGCTTTGATTTTTCAATCTAACATTCCAAAGTGTTTCTGGACCTATGCTGTAGCACATGCAGTCCATCTTATTAATCGTTTACCAACCCCTTATTTGTCTAATGTTTCACCCTTTCAAGTCTTACATAATACATTGCCTAATCTTGATGACTTGAAGGTTTTTGGTTGTCTAGCTTATGCTTCAACTCTTGTTTCTCACAGAAAGAAGCTAGATAGCAGATCCAGAAAATGTATTTTTCTTGGATTCAAACAAGGAACAAAAGGATTTATTTTATATGATTTACATACAAGAGAATCCTTTGTTTCTAGAAATGTCATTTTTTATGAGCATCATTTTCCATATCATCAGAATTTTAACATTGCTCATACTTTACCCTCAGCCAATTTCCCTATATCATGAGATCCAGATATTTTTTATGCAGAGTTTCTTCCTTCTAATTTCACATCTGCACCAGAAATTTTGGATTCTGATTCACCTTAGCCAATACAAACTCATACACCTGTACCATCACCTGTACATGTCCATAATCCTCAGCCTTTTATTCCTAGACAATCCATGAGAATGACAAGAGCACCAAGTTACTTGAAAGATAACCATTGTCTATTGGCATCCACAACAACACTATCTTCTTCAGTCAGGTATCCCTTATCTTCTTATCACACAATTGATCATTTTTCTACAAATCACAAACATTTTTCTCTAGCCATATCAACCACAAATGAGCCTTCCACATATGAGGAGGCTGTGATTCATGAATGCTGGAGGAATGCTATCAATGCTGAATTGCAAGCTCTGCAGAAAAACAATACTTGGACTATTACTAGTTTACCACCTGATAAAGAAGCCATTTGATTCAAATGGATTTTCAAAATTAAATATAAGGCTGATGGCTCAATTGAGAGACATAAAGCACGACTGGTTGGAAAGGGGTTTACCCAGACTGAAGGGATTGACTATCTCGAAACATTTAGCCCAGTTGTTAAAATGACAACTGTTAGATTACTACTGGCTATTGTTGCACAGAAACAATGGTATCTGCATCAGCTAGATGTTAATACAGCCTTCTTGCATGGAGATATTGATACTGAGATTTATATGAAGCTTCCTTCTGGTTTGACTTCTTCCATTCCAAATGTTGTGTGCAAATTGCAGAAATCATCATATAGCCTCAAACAGGCCAGCAGGCAATGAAATATCAAACTTACTGAAACTTTATCTGATATGGGTTATACTCAATGCAAAGCTGATTATTCTCTTTTCACTAAGTCCTCAGCATCAGGATTTACTGCTATTCTTGTTTATGTTGATGACTTAATACTAGCAGGTGATGATATCTCAGAAATCAATCATATTAAGCATACTCTTGATGTTAAGTTCAGTATTAAGGATCTTGGTAATCTCAAATATTTCTTAGGTTTTGAAATTTCCAGATCAAAAGAAGGGATTGCAATGTACCAGAGAAAGTATGCTCTTGATCTACTACATGACACTGGTCTTTTAGCTACAAAGCCTGTTTCTATTCCAATGGATTCATCAGCTAAACTCTCTCATGATTCAGGCCAAGCTTTGACATATCCATTTCCTTATAGACGACTACTTGGTCGATTACTATATCTCACACACACCAGACCAGACATAGCATATGTTGTTAGTTCACTCAGCAAATACATTGCCAATCCTACTGACATTCATCATCAGGCTGCTCTCATTCAAGTACCTGAAGCAATCACCTTCTAAAGGGTTATTCTTTCCTGCATCATCCAATCTCAAACTCCAAGGTTTTACTGATTCAGATTGGGGTGGTTGTCTGGATACTAGGAAATTCATCACAGGTTTTTGTTTCTTCCTTGGTCCTTCATTAATTTCATGGAAAAGTAAGCAGCAGAAAACCGTGTCCAGGTCATCCTCTGAGGCTGAATATAGGGATCTAGCTGATGGGGGCTGTGAAGCACAATGGTTACTGTACATGCTGAATTATTTCCAAGTTCAACATTCTAATCTAGTTGTCATATACTGTGATAATAAGTCAGCATTACATATAGCCAATAATCCAGTATTTCACGAACGCACCAAGCACATTGAGCTGGATTGTCATAGTATTAGAGACAGGGTATCCAATGGTACCATGCATCTTCTTCCAATCAGTACTAAATCTCAAATTGCAGACATTCTTACAAAGTCGTTGGCTCCTGGTCCATATAATCTCATTCATTCCAAGCTTGGATTGCGTGATTTATGCAATCCAACTTGTGGGGGGTGTCAAACTTACTGAAAACAGGTTATGCAAAGAGCAAGCAATTAAGCAAGCAGTTGGAAAATGATACAGGCCAAGCTTCAGCAAGTAATGAATTAGTTAGTTAAGTCTGAGCTGGCAAGTTAGTTAGATTTGGTAGTTTCTAGAGTTAGTTAGTTTTGGTAGCTTCTAGATTCTATTTTTTGGCAGCATGTATATAAGCTCGTGATGGAGCTGAGCTTTGTAAATTATTTGTGCTCGCTTTTATTGATAAGCAAATGATTAAGCAGAGATAATGGGTTCGTAAACTTAATGAAGTTTTAGGATTTCATTATATTGAAATGAGGTACAGAGAGATTGGATACAAGGAAATGACTTCCACACTTGTGGTATTTTACAGGGGGAGGGATGTGCGCTTTGGCCTTTTTACATTCTCCTAAGTTTCAGAGGAAGCTTCTATTCCTTTTCTCTCATTGTACTCTCTATGCGTATAGTTCTCCATGTGTTGGAGTTGTTGAAGTTCTGATGAGTGGGGTTATTCTTGTTGTTGTTGTGATTGAAGTTTTTTGTGTACGTTGGAGGAGGGCTCCTTTTATAGGGTCCTCCTTGTCCATTGGTCCTTGCCTCTTTCTCTTGGTCCATTGGTCCATTTCTCTTTTCCTTCTTTGTAGCTGCTCCCTTCAGAGTCCATTTTGTCTCCTTTACCCTTTTGAGCTTTGTCATTGATTGCTCACAGTGGGAGGCTTACAAGGCTTCCCTTTTTGGTCTTTCCTCTAAGAAAGGACTGCATGAGGTAAGCCAAGATGCTCTGGCTTCTCATGCACGTTCCTCATAGTCTGGGGAACTGAAATCCTTTGTCTGCACATGTAGGCCTTTCACAAACCCTGCTCCCTGTTCACTCTCATTTATCATGACTTTCTCCCCAAGTTTCTGTGATACCTGAGGCGCTTTGGGAGGATACGTTGTGCTTATTGTCATCAGTACGCCTTGCTCTTCTCTTTGGTCATGACATCAGGATGTGACGCCTTGGTGATTGTCGCTCTGGCATGTGACGCTCTCAGCAGCTCTTGGTATTTTCACGCCTTTTTCAGTCCCCTTTTATTGTTTTATTTTTGTTTGACAGTTTTGGGTCTTCATATAGATTGGGCCTTGTAATTTGGGCTACCAAATATTGGGGTACCAACAATTTCCCCCTTTGCAGTGAGAAGGGAAGGATTTCCTTTTCAGTGCAAATCCTATTTTGTTTCTCTCTCACTTGTTCCTCTTTCTCCTTCTTTTCGTTCCACGTGCAAGCAGGGGAATACCCATCAGTTACTTACACGTTCTCCAATTCAGTTCAAACTCCCTCCCTTAACTCTTCAGTTCCCCTTTTCTCTCAACCACTCTTTCTCATTCATTCTCTCTCTCTCTTTTCAAAACTTCCCCCACTTTCTTTTCTTCTAACAGCAGAGAACATCTTCTTCTTTCTTTCACTTCGTTACTTCCCTTCTCTCCACCGTTGCCACTTTCTCTTCCCACTTCGAATTTCTTCTCACTTCATCTCCTTCTCTTGTTTCCGCTCGCTTTTGCCATGGGGAAATCAAAATCTACTCCCACTGTTGAAGTTGAAGATGATACTGTTCTTGAAGAAACTGAGGAGGAGGTCTCTCTTCCCAACCCCATCACTTATTGTTTCATGCAAGGTCTACCTTGCCCTCGTTCCTACCCCGTAGACGCTGGTCACCGTCGCTGGGCAACGGGGGTAAAGGCGACACTTCCCTTCGGCCTCTTTCCTGAGTCCGGTGATCTCCTCGACGGTCCTCCCACCAAAGCAATGGTGATTCCCAAGAGCACTGCCAAACTCCTCACTTCTCCTTATTATCACAAAGACCACCGCGAGCTGGGTCCTTCACTGCTCCGGTCTCGCCTTCGTCGTGCGGAGTTTCCATGGGTAGACTTGAACTTCAATGTCCGCATTGGTGGGACTACTGGTTGGCAAGATTGGGTCAACCATGTGTTTGCAAGCGACCCTTCCTTTGTGAAAGTTCTTATGAAGGTTGGCATAGCCGAAGCGATCAAGGTGTCTCCCCGGATTGGCGCTAACCGTAGGCCGGACGACCTGTTCGCCTTGATCCAGCGTTGGTGCTCTTCAACACATACATTCTTGACGTCTTGGGGTGAGTTTACTCCCACGTTGGAGGATGTAATTGTCTTATCGAAGCTTCCCTCCTTTGGAACTGGTGATCTTGATATAACTGGAGTGGATGAGAGCCTTTCTGATTTGGCTTTGGAATTGAAGGCGGCATCCATTGTCAGCGCTAAGCATTCTCAGGAATTGTTTCAGCAGAGGCGCGCTTCGCTCGCCGAGGGTTCTTCATCCCATAAAGTCAGGGGTACGGGGAATTTGGTCCCCAAAGAGCAGAAGGCGAACCAACGCTCCTCGCTCAAGTACACGTTTGCCAGTTGGGTTCGGTATTTCTACGGCGACCTCCACGATGGCAAGTTTCATCCTGGTCCCGTGAAGAACCAAAAGCTTCACCGTGCTGCTTTCATCGCTTTTTGGCTAAGTAGGTATGTGTTTCCGGGCCCTCCATGGGAGTTTGTCAGCCCTTGTGTTTTTGTGTTTGCTTGCCTTTTAGCTGAGGGGACGCGCCTTCCCCTTTCTTCATTTTATTTGGGTGGTTTCTATGCCCGCCTCGATCAAGTTTCTGAGCAAATGCGGATTTCTCACGGCCGCTTTCCCATCAACTCATATGCTGATTTGGCTTTTCTTCAATATTTTTTATTTGAGCGCTTTCCTGAGTACGGTCCGGTTAGACTTGCTCCTTCCGATGACGCCTCCGGCCTTGAGCCTCGTGCTTGGTGCTGGACCAAAGGCTGTCCCAGAGAACCTTTAGTTGCTGTTATTGATCAGGAAGATCAATTTGTTTTTCGCCCTTATTTAGACAACATTTTGGAGGGGTGTGATCCCCTGTACCCCTTGTATATTGAGGAGCGCCTCACTTTCAGGAACAATGTTGAAGATTACACTGAAGGTATGTATGACTTGTGGAAACTGATCTTGACTGCTCGCTATCTTCCCGGCTTCGTTCCCTTGGATAACAAGAGCGCCAATGGGGGTGCCTTGTAGCCCTTTGTATATCGCCCTGACCGCGTTGCGAGGCAATTTGGGCGTGATCAGTCTCCGTGCGCCCTTTTGATTGATCAAATTTCTTTGAATGAAACTGTCCAAGCTGTTCTTTTTGGTGCGGATCCCGATACTTCAACCGTACCTTTGGTTTACATCCCTCCCCTTCATGTTGGAGGCGTTCTACGCAGTTGGGTAACATCTCGCAAAGACATCTTGCAACATCTCCAGAGTTTTGAAGCTACTCCAAAGTGCACTATTCCCGCTCTTCTGTCTATTGTATGCAATGATCCTTATTATTCTACCTCTATGAAAAAAGGAAAAGGTAGTCTTCTTACTGATCTCATTTACTTTATTCATTACTTCGTTTATTTGCGCCTTGTTTTCATGATTTGTTTTGTCTGTTTCAGCTGAAGCGGCTCCCTCTGTGCACAAGCGTAAGGCCACTGCGTCTTCACCCTCCGCTGTTGTAGTATCGAAGCGAGGTAAGACACAAACTTCCTCTCCAACCTCTTCTGCTCTTAAGTCTTCTAAAGGTGGAGGCAAGAATGCTGCACCTCCTCAGAAAGGGAAGAAGACTGTTGCAGTTGCGCCTTCTCGCCGGTCTTCCCGCTTGCAAGTTCATAGCGCTCATCCTGCTCCTGCTTCTCCAGTACATGTTGACTTAGTTGAAGATGAGAGCTAAGATGAAGATCATTCAGGTGACGCTCTCTTGGCTTATTATGACACTTCGAAAGGGGATGATGATTCTGCTGAGGGTGAGAGCGATGATGTTGATGAGGAAAATCCTTTAGGTTCTGCTTCTTGCCTCCCCTTTTCTTCTTCGCCGTGGCCCTTTTCTTTCCCTTTTGGCCGTTCTACTCTTTATTGTTATTGCATTTTTTCCAGATTTTTGGTACCGATAAGCATTTCTATTTTTGCTATTATGTTTGTTTGTTTTGTTGCAGGTGGTTCTGGTGGGCGTGGTTCAGCTTCGCCTTCGCCTCAAATTTCTGAGAGCCTTCCGACTCCTGTTAGCACTCCTGTTAGTTCTCTAGCAGTTCTACCACTTGACAGTGCGGATGCTTCGAACTTTCGCCGTCAACCAACTGTTAGTGGAGGCGCTGCTCCTACCGGATTTGCCACTCATGTGCCTTTCGGTCGGGTTAGCGGCCCTTTATTTGTGCAACCTTTATCAACCGTTTTTGCTTTAGAGGTTGTCGCTGTTAGTATTTCCAAGGATTCTGGTGTCGCTCTCGGGCCTGTTGGTGATGTTAATTCTGGTCTGGAAGTTGTTGAGGGGGGTGATTCTTCTTTGCTCCCTGTTGGAGTCCCGAAGAGTGTTTCCATTGTTTCCAAGGGCGCTCTTGCTGATGCTTCTTCAAATGTTGCTGCAAATATTGCTACAGGCGAGGGTATTTCTGTTGATGTTGTTTTTGATGGCTTAGATGTTGAAATGGTGGATACTCCTGCCCCCAAGGAAAGCCAAGTTGATGCCATTGTTGAGGCTCCCGTTGAAGATCATGCTGTCCATGAGAGCGACACTGGCTTTACTCCACTTGATGAGGGGAATACAGGTGCTGCCAATGTAGCTGAAGTTTCAAAGGATGTTGTGCACTCTTCTGAGGGGCGCCCTGTGAACGAAATTCCTTCCGTTCGGCTTCCCTTCGTCAAAATTGCACAAGTTGTCGCTTCTCCAGCTTCCTCTTCAGTTTGTGAGTGTTCCTTTAACCATGCATCAAGTTGGGTTTCCTTCACATTAAGCATCAACTCTTTACATATTTCACTGAATTTGCAAATCTTGTTGCTTTGCTCACTTGTTTCTGCTTTGTTTCTTTTCTTTCTTTCTTTTCTTCTTTTTTTTTTGTTGTTGTTTTGCAGCTGCATTTTCTGCCAGGTCTCGTGGCTCTCTTGATGCAGAGGAGCAGTCTATGATTGAATCGTTCCTTCTTGCCCATCCTGACTTGGTGCCGCCGGGTGCTTCATTCCCGCGCTTTTTCAGAGAGTCCGCTTCGCGCACTATGATACAAATGTTGGGTTTGGTAAGTTCTGTTGATGTCGATGCGCTGCTGTGGGAAGATAAAGTTGAGCTTTTGGATTGCCTCCATTCTCTCAAATTTCAACACTATTCCGGTACTTGGCTTGATGATAAAATTGCTAGATTGGAGAAGTTGCGTCCGCCCTTTGATGCTGCTGGCTTGGCTGAAACCAAGCGTACCTTGCAGGAGCGTCGCACCGCTTTGACCACTCGTTCAAAGGAGCTTTCAGCCCAACTTGCACCAGTGACTTCTGACTTGGAGAATGTTGACAAGGAACTTAATGATTTGGCTGCTCAGGAGCGCACATATGAGGAAGCTCGCAAACACATCAGTCTGAATGCTCTTTTTAGTGTCTGATGGTTGTTATTGTGTCATGACATGCTGCTTTTGAACTTGCTGCTTTGAACTTGTATTTTGGGATTTACTATGTTGAACTTTGAAGTTGTAGTTGTAATCGTTTGTGGTGGCGCCTTTTGTATGTTCTTCAAGCTTGGACTTTGCCTTTGTATGCTTGCTGCCACTTTGACAATATTTATGCGCATCTTGACTTTGTTTTACATGCCTTGCTTCTTAAGCTTGTGTTTAGGTTGTATGCTTTGGCTCTTGTGCGATCTTGTTTGCTTTTCCGCTTTGCACCATTGTAACTTAAATCTTGTCTTATGAATGTAACTTTGCAATTGTCTGATACTGCACTTGTACTCGCTTCTATTCTTGTACGCCCTTTCTGGCTTTGATGTCTTTTCTTCAAGTATTCTGACAGCGCACATCTCTTCTTTTTCTTCTTCTTTTCTTTTTCTTTTTTTTTTTCAAGTATAGCAGGGGCCCCTCATGTCATCGGTGCCTAAGAAAGGTTTCTTTTTTTTTTCAGAGCGCACTTTGGACGCTTTCGAATTTTCTGCAGATTTCAGTGGCCCCTCATGTCATTGGTGCCAAATTTTCTTCAAGGTGCACGTTGGGCACATTTTCTCTTTTTGAACAGTGGCCCCTCATGTCATCGGTGCCAAGATTTGTTTCCAAGA
Source organism: Crotalaria pallida (assembly GCA_037953625.1). Classification (NCBI taxonomy): domain Eukaryota; kingdom Viridiplantae; phylum Streptophyta; class Magnoliopsida; order Fabales; family Fabaceae; genus Crotalaria; species Crotalaria pallida. The sequence goes on from CM075655.1 coordinate 100,488,650, forward strand.
GTGCGCTTTGGATATACTACAAGTTTTTTTTTACAGCGGCCCCTCATGTCATTGGTGCCAAAACTTGTTTCGAAAGCGCACTCTGGATATTTTTCCAGATTTTTTTGCCGCTTTGGGCTTGTATAAACTAACGGATCACCTTGGATCTTGCGTTAGCCAACTTTTTTTTTGTCATTTTGGACTTTTCAGTTTGCCGCTTTTGGGCTTTATAAACTAACGGATCGCCTTGGATCTTGCGTTAGCCAACCTCTTTTTCTACAGATTTTTTTCCGCCCGCGTTTAAGACTAGCGCCCTTGTTTCCCGGGACCTTTTCTAGTCTCGCGATATGGCGTACTTGGCCCGCGTCTGTCCCGGAAATTTCTCTTTTTGAGGAGGTCTATCCGGGTACCGCGATAAGGCGTTTGTGCCCGCGGTACGGCCCAACACTTTGTTTTCAGCTTTTTTATATTTTTTTTTGTTGGACCTCGCGTTTGGCATTTTGGCTCTTTGCTTTGAGAGCGCTCTCCTTTTTTTTAAGAAAAGATGCATGTATGCAATCATACTATCCACTGTTTGAGTCATGTTCGCTTTCAGCATGCATTGCCATGTTTTATTTCTACTATCAACAGATTTCTAAGGAAATAATTTCATCAGGGAAGGTCTTCAGGTTTTTCATTTACTAGTTCAGGGCGTACAAAATAAGTCACTTCTTAGAATTCAATAAAATAGGGACTACTGCTCTTTCATTATATCATACAGTGAGCTAGGCATAATATTTCTTAATGTACTTGAAATTTAAAGGCCCTATTTTCTTTTGAGTGTCTGGTTCAAGTAAGAAACGGTACCCATTAGGATGTGCCTCCTGGACAATGTAAGGTCCTTCCCACTTTGGCATCCATTTGCTGGTGTGTAGGTTCCTCATGACTGCTTCTGTCCCTTTCAGGACGAGCTCGCCTTCAACAAACATTCTTGGCCTCACCAGCTTCTCGTATGACAGCATAACGCGCCTTTGGTGCTTGAGCAGCTCTTCATGCGCTTTGTCTCTGGCGCCTTCCAGTGATAGCAATCTGTCCTTTGGCCCACCTTCATTCTGAGCAATCATCCTAGCAGAGGGGACCATCACTTCTGCAGGTAGTGTCGCTTCCGCCCCATACACCAGGGAGAAAGGAGTCGCCTTTGTTGCGCTGTGCTTAGTCACGCGATATGCCCAAAGAGCGAGCGGCAAGTACTCGCTCCAGTCTGTAGGCGCATCCTCCACTGTCTTGGCCAAGATTTTAATCAGTATTTTGTTTGTGGATTCAGCTTGGCCATTAGACTGTGGGTAGTAGGGGGTGGACTTGTGGTGCATGATCCCATATTCTTCTAATACTTGCTCTACCTTCTTATTGATGAAGTGAGTGCCATTGTCAGATACTATTCTCTTGGGCAGCCCGAAGCGACAGATGATGTGCTCTTTGATGAATTGTGTAGTGGTGTCAGCGTCGCCTTTCTTGAATGTCGCTGCTTCGACCCATTTGGTGGAGTGTTCTGTTGCCCCCAGGATCCATCTCTTCCCTCTAGAAGGCGGATCAATTGGACCAATGAAGTCCATTGACCACGTGTGGAAAGGGTAGGGCGAGCTGAGACCTTTCATGGAGAGAGTGGGTGCATGGATTCTGTTGTCATGTATCTGGCATTGCTCACACTTCCTTACAAAGTTGAGGGCGTCGCCTTTCATGTTTGGCCAATAATAGCCAATTTTCAGCAGTTCATTCCAGAGCGACTTCCCTCCTTGGTGCCTTCCACAAGGTCCCCTGTGGACCTCCTCCATGACTTTTCTTCGTTCTTCTTTGCCAATGCATCTGAGAGCTTCTCCAGTGAAACTTCTTTTAAACAGCTCGCCTTTCTCAATGAAGTAGTATTCTGATTTCTTCCTTACCCTTTCCGCTTCCATGTGATTCTCCTGCAAGACGCCGCTTTCCAAGTACGCTTGAATTGGCTTAGCCCAATCCTCATCTACTAGATGGACTTCCAGCTCTTCCTTGGCCTCTTGACATTGACTGCACGCCTTCTGGAATGAATCACAGTGCGCCATCATGTCAGGACAGTACACTCCCACCCTTTGCATCCTCCTGTATAAACCAGGGCCAACTTGACCACATATGCTATCATGAAGCATTGCAATCTTTCGTGCTCCTTCTTCCTCAGCGACACATTTCATGAGTAACTCGTCTGTACATCTCTTGTACAATGCCCCCTTTAAAAGGCAAAAGTCTCTGGACGCTTGTGTCAGTGCTTTGCTGTGGAGCTCCCAAATGATTGGGACTCTCCAATCTTCTCTTGCTTGATTCTCCTGCACACTGTTTTGGATTTTGGGTTGGTACGCCTTCCTGAAATGTACCAGATGTTCGCCTTCTGCTATGGCCGCCTTGCTTCCCAAAGTTGCGAGAGCATCAGCCTTCCTGTTTTCAGCCCGTGGCACATGTTCAAGAGATTCTAACTTGAACTTTGCCAATGCTTGGTGCGCCCTTTCTCTGCACAGCGCCAAGGACATTTCCTTCACTCCATACTCCCCTTTTAGCTGCTTCACCACCAGGTTAGAATCCCCCTTCACAATGAGTCTCTGCACTCCAAGTTCTTCAGCTATATCAAGTCCTAAAAGGAGAGCTTCATACTCTGCTTCGTTATTGGTGCACTGAAGTTCCAGTTGGAAGGCGAAGGCTAGCTCCTCTCCTTTCTCATTTGTTAGAGTGACTCCTGCTCCGCCTTTGGGTGTTGAGGGCGAACCGTCAAACATCAAAGTCCATACCCCAAACTCTTCACACACGTTGACAGGTTCCATGCTTCCGTCTTCTTCTTGATTTGCGCAAATGGCCATCAGATCAGCTAAGGCCTGGCTTCTAAGCGTTGTGGGCGACACCAAAATTATTTCATACTCTGTCAGCGTGAGCGCCCACTTGCTTATTCTTCCCGTGAGAACAGCGCCTTGCAATAAGTATTTGATTCCTTCAGCCTTGCTCATCACGTGAATGGTGTGCGCCTGGAAGTAATGACGGTACTTCTGAGCGGCGTACACCAAAGCGAGACATTGCCTTTCTTGATTGGAGTATCTGGATTCTACCTCCTTCAACATCTTGCTCCAGTAGGCCACAAGACGCTCTGAACCTTTAAATTCTTGTGCAAAGAGTCCGCTGATCGCTGTCTGGGTAGTGGCTAGATATACTCTGAGCGGCATCCCCTTTTGCGGTGGGATCATCACTGGTGGTGACGCTAAAGCTTTCTTCACCTTATCAAAAGCATCCTGATGCTCTTTTTCCCACTTGAAAGTTTCCTTCCCCTTGAGAAGTTTCCTCATAGGACCTAACAACGCCCCCATGGCTGTTATGAATCTGCGAATGTACCCCAATTTCCCCATTATTTGCTGCAGTTCTTTCTTGTTGCGAGGCGCTTTCATTTCCCTGACCGCCTTGACTTTCCTTTCGTCGGCCGAGACGCCTTCCTTATGGACTCTGAACCCCAGGAACTCACCAGAAGAGACCCCAAATTTGCATTTGAGGGGGTTCATTCTGAGTTTGTACTTCTTGCATCTGGAAAAGACAGCCCTTAGATGTGCCAAGTGTTGCTCTCTCTTCCTTGATTTGACCACTATGTCATCAACATAGTCCTCTACTATGTCGTGCATCATGTCATGGAAGATCGCTGTCATCGCTCTTTGGTATGTCGCTCCGACATTCTTGAGACCAAATGGCATCACCATATAGTAGAAGTTTCCTACTGGGGTTCTGAAAGCGGTCTTTTCTTCGTCGCCCTCCGCCATCCTTATTTGATTGTAGCCGCTGAAACCATTCATAAAGGAAAAGCGTTCATGCATGGCTGTTGCATCCACCATGTAGTCAATGTGTGACAGCGGGAAATCGTCCTGGGGGTACACCTTGTTTAGATCTCTGAAATCTACTCAACATCTAATCTGGCCATTCTTTTTCTTCACGGGGACTATGTTAGCCAACCAAATGGGATGTTGTATAGGCTTGATGAAGCGCGCTTCCAATAATTTCTCTACTTCGTCTTTGATCGCTTTCTCAATCTCAGGGCTAAACTTTCTGGGGTGTTGCTTTACAGGTACTGCATCAGTTTTGACCGCCAAGTTATGGGTGACTAGCTTGGGGCTGAGTCCTGGCATCTCCTCATAGCTCCAAGCGAACACTTCTCTGAACTCTTTCAACAAGGCGACCAAGTCCGCCTTTTCAGACGGGGTAAGCGAAGAGGCAATGAAGAGCGGCCTGTGTTCACCTTCTCCTCCCACATTGACTTCTTCCAAACCTTCTGGACCATTGGCTTCATCCCCTTTTTGCTGGGCGTGCATAACCTCCTCCGTCGAAGCGAACCGCGCTTCCCCTCTTATGACGCCCATGAGTGTGGGGCTAGCCAAGTCGCTCAATTTCGGCTTGGCTGGCCCCGCGAGTTCCTATAAGATGGCCCATCTGGCCCCCCCATTAGGAAGGTGTTGCTTCTGCAGTTTGTATCTTGGTTTGGTTGCTGGCTGTTGTACGCCTTCTTCTTCTGGTAGGCGGATGTTGGAAGTCAAGCTGGTTGGAAGGCATGTTTCAAACTCTCTATGGACTTCAAAGGGATACAATTATATGTTTTGATGATAACAAACCAACTCATGTTCAAGCTCACAAGTGCAAGTCTAGAAGATTGAAGACTCAAGCAAGCATAGAATAGAAGCCTTATCTTTAGATCAAATGTAAGGTAATGAAGTTCTGTTTCTTTAAGTAGTTACAAAGCCAATAAGTTTTTCATTTTAGAGAGAAGAAGAAAAACGTGTTTTTGCATGAAAAATGTATTTTCTGCATTTAACCTTAGTAAAATAATTGATGTTACAAAACTCTGTATATTTATATGTGTGCAAGAGGGAGTAATCGATTATTTGCTAAAGTAATCGATTAACTTTGTTGCATCATAGAAAAATCAGAGAGGTTGTAATCAATTAAGTGATTTGTGTTAATCAGTTACTTTCTTATGGAAGTAATCAATTACATTGGTCAGGTAATCGATTATAATTGTTGCATCATATATGTTTCAGAGGCTTTGTAATCGATTACAAGGTTTGTAGTAATCGATTACATGATGTTGCATCATATGCAAACCAGAGGCTTAGTAATCGATTAACTCCTCAGTGTAATCGATTATTATAGTTGCATCACATAATGAACAAGAGTGATGTAATCGATTAACTATTCTTAGCCTAATCGATTACATGTTTTTTCAAATGTTTTAAGAATTTCTATTTTTGTAGAAGTAATCGATTATTGCTTCTATGTAATCGATTATTTCTTGATTTATTGAAAAACGTGTCAGAATCATGTTTATTATTTCCTGATTTGTTTTTATATAAAAGATTCTGATATATTTTATTTTATTTCGAAAATGAATTTAAATTTGAATTGTTTCCTTTTTGGTTTTAAGAATCAAATCTTTTTATTATTTCGAAAATCGTTTTGATTTTATTTTGATTTTAAAACTTATTACAAATCTTTTATTATTCTATTTTGATTTGTTTTTCTTAATTCAAAATCATTTGTTGATTCAAAACCTTTTTCTTTTTAAATCAAACACTCCAACATTTTTCACGATGAGATAATTTTTCATTCATTCACGTTGCACGTTTCTTCTTCATCTTCTTCTCTAAACTTGTGCTTTTTATTGTACATGTTCATACTTTTTGAAGAACAAACTCTTATTAGCTGAGTAACATCTAGAGAACCACTACTTCACTATCATAGAGCTCATTGTTGTATATGTGTTTTGAGAACACACAAAGCTATTGTAATCGCAATAGCATTCATTCTAAACCTTAGTGATTAGGGAGAGAATCCCTTAGTGGACGTTGTGATACGTCGTAGGGCGAGGAACCCTGCTGTGTGATTGAGGCCCCTAGCGAACGGAGGTTCTTAGTAGTGTGCGGGGTGTTCTTGGTTGTAATAGGGTGCGGCTCTATTGCATGGTTATAAGAACTCTCAGGCGAGTCGCTTGGGGACTGGACTAGGCCTTTCGACGGGAAGGCTGAACCAGTATAAAATCACCGGTGCAAGCTTTTCTAACCCTTATCTTTTACTTTCAGCATATTTACTTTATTTACGTTTCCGCGCTACTCGATTATATTTTTTCTAACGTTTTCGCGATCCATAACAATGCTTAATCTCTCCGTCTCAAAACTATTTTTTAAATTGGTACGAATTTTTTAATACATAATAAAACTCGATTCACCCCCCTCTCGAGATTTTGAGGCCAAAACCAACAGCGGAGTCTCTTAAACACTGACTGTCTCTTCTCTGACTCTTTCACTTTCTCTTTTCCCTTGATCAGGACCTTGGGCTCTCTTCCAATCTTGTTGGTCCCTGGGGGAGCTAGTTCATCAAACACCGTGACATCAATCAAGTGCAGCTCCGAAGCGTCAAATGGCGCCTTCGTTGCTGGGATCTCAATGTCATGTCCCTTGTACATGGACTTCACACATTGATGCAGAGTGGATGGGACACACCCATGTAGATGGATCCAAGGACGTCCAAGTAGTATATGATAGCTAGGCTCTCCATCAACAATATGAAAGGTGTTCAGAGTTTTTATGGGTCCTACCTCCAAGTCAAGCACCACACATGCTCTTGCCATAACTGTTCCTCCATTAAAAGTTCCCAGTGCCGCTTCCGCTTTCTTGAGTCTTTCTTTAGGGACCCCCAGTTTCACAAATATATGGGTTTGAATGATATTCACTCCTGATCCATTGTCCACGAGGACGCGCCGGACGTGTACGCCTTCGACAATCGCCACCACGAACAGCGGCCTGTTGTGACAGAAGCCTGGATGTGTTCGCTGCGGCTCTCTGAACATCACAGCTGAGGCGTGCACCCTAGCTACTCTGGTTGCTGGTGCATAGGCGGCACTAGTGTTCGCTCCTCTCCTGACTATTACGTCAGCCAGAGTGTGTGCTGCTTCATCCCTGACATCAGCTCCCAACCTTAGTTGGTCAAACAGCGCCCTAAACCCTCTGGTTTTCACAAGTCCCCTTCTCAACTCATTTTCCACCAGTTCTTCTTCTTCAATCTCCTTCAGCAGGCTGTCGCCGTGGGAGAGAATAACATTCACGTCATGTCTAGGCAAAGGATGATCGCCTAGACTTTCCTCGCCTTCTCCTTCTAGCAGCAATATATTTCCCGCGGCGTATTGTTTCTGGAACACGCCTCTGATGACATAACAATCCATAGTGCCATGACTCTTTTGCCTGTGTAGGATGCAATATTCTGGGTTATTGTACTCCTCACGTGTCAAAGGGGGTTTTGTCGCCCTTTTAGTGAGAATGCCTTCCTTCAGCCATTCCTCCACCAACTGATAAGTAAGCTCCCTAGAGATTGGAAGCTTTGGTGGGGGCTCCTTCTTTTCATAGTTCCTGGGAGGCGGCATGTTTCTGTAGCTTTTCCTCCTCTTGTCTTCCACAGCGTTCACATCGAAGGCGACCTGGTCCTTGGTTCTCTTTCCTTGCTTCTTCATGGCCTCAGTAACATCCGTCGCTCTTCCAAGCAACTCAGAAAAAGTGGTGATTTTACTGAGCGCCAGGAATATTTATGAGCCATCTTCAATGCTTTTGATGCATCCATAGACTAGGTCCGCCTCGGGGAGAGTCTCTTTGCAGTGAAACGCTCTGTCCCTGTACATTTTGATGAAAGCGGTTAGACTCTCTCCTGCTCGCTCTCTTACGTGGCCAAGGTCCATGATGTGGATGGCGCCTTCTTCCTCCAAGAACTTGTTGCAAAACTCTATAGTCATTTCTTCCCAAGTGCGGATGGATGCTGGGCGCAACTTGGAGTACCAAGTGAAGGCGCGCCCAACAAGAGACTTTGAAAACTCCCTTAGCCTCAAATAGTGGTCCGCACTGTATACCCCAAGATCATCTACATATGTCATCAAGTGCTCTCGCGCGCTCCCGGTCCCATCAAACTTTCGGAAAGATGGAGGCGCATACCCCTGTGGGTAGCGATAAGCAGCCACATCAGCAGTAAAAGGAGGGCTCAGATTTATTACCATACTTTGTCCCTCTTTGTGCGCCTGGAGGATGCGCTTTAACTCTGCCTGCGTGACCAGAGCGTCCTCTGTGCTCTCTCGCCTTCCACTTGTCTCATGCTGAAACTCATCCTCTGATCTTGTCCTTGCTTTTGCCAACTCCGCCTCCCTGCGCGCCTCCTCTTCTTCTTTTAGCATTGCGCTCAGGGCCTTCCTTTCTTCTTTTGCTTTGGCAGACTGGGCCTTGTATTCCGCCACCATTTCGGATAGTGCGCTCTGATTGGCCATCAGGGAGTTGAGTATCGCAGCTAATATCACAACTTGAGTGCTTGGGTCGCCTTCCACATGAGGGATTTTGATGTGACTCAGCCTCTCCCTATCGCTGCTGGGCTCTTCATCGTGAGGCTCCTGGTCATCTTCGGGGGTGTCTGAGGGAGAGCGAGCATTGTCACTTCCCTGATTGGCTGGGCTAAAACTCAACATTCTGGAGCCTGGTCCTGCTCCACGGCTTGTAAGACTGGGTGTTGGGTTTTGAATGATGACTGCAGGTACCACCCTTGGAGCAGCGTCTCCCACAGGTGCCTGCTGTACCATATGAACCCCATTTCCTTCATGGTTGAAAGCCATAGCTTCCCCAGCGGAGTCGCCAATTGTTTGTGCTCGCTTTTATTGATAAGCAAATGATTAAGCAGAGATAATGGGTTCGTAAACTTAATGAAGCTTTAGGCTTTCATTATATTGAAATGAGGTACAGAGAGATTGGATACAAGGAAATGGCTTCCACACTTGTGGTATTTTACAAGGGGAGGGATGTGCGCTTTGGCCTTTTTACATTCTCCTAAGTTTCAGAGGAAGCTTCTATTCCTTTTCTCTCATTGTACTCTCTCTGTGTATAGTTCTCCATGTGTTGGAGTTGTTGAAGTTCTGATGAGTGGGGTTATTCTTGTTGTTGTTGTTGTGATTGAAGTTTTTTGTGTACGTTGGAGGATGGCTCCTTTTATAGGGTCCTCCTTGTCCATTGGTCCTTGTCTCTTTCTCTTGGTCCATTGGTCCATTTCTCTTTTCCTTCTTTGTAGCTGCTCCCTTCAGAGTTCATTTCACTACAACAGAAAAGTGAAACAACAGCGTTTGAAAACAACAAATAACAGCATTTGCGAAGTGCGGTTGAATCCAGTGCAGTAGAAAGTGGTACCAGAAACAACGGCGCTTCACAAATGCTGTAGAAAGCCCGTGTTCGCTAAGCTGATATGCACAGTTTACAGCGCTTATATGCGAGAAGCGTTGTAAACTCGCATATTTTTTACTGTATTTGCTTTAATAAGCGCTGTAGATATGAAATTAGTGGTTATTTTCTACTGCATTTGTTAAAGCGAGCGCTGTAAATTCCTTTACTTTCTACTGCACTTGCTTAAATAAATGCTGTAAATGTGAATTCCATAACTATTTTCTACTGCACTTGCCTAAGCAAGAGCTGTAAATATATTTATATAATATTTTTTTGCTCATATATATTGTTGTTTGTTTAAATTTTAAACTTGTAATTGGATATATTAATGAAATCAAATAATTGATCAAAAAATAGTAAAATAAATTTCAATTGAGTTGAAAAAAGTACTAAAATTAAATAATATAATTGAAAGGGTTTCTAATTAAATAAATCTCTAATTAATCCAGAATCCTTGTTCCAATCAAAAACATACTAATGGAAATAAATAAAATATCAAAAGCTGTATTATCCAATTCTTCACAAGAGCATCCACAAAATAGCTAAAAGAAATATATCCCTCTCTATTGCTTTCTCTTAGCTTGCTGCTCCTGATTGTTCTTTAATTAATTAAACTATTAGTTACTCCTTCATATCTGCATATGTGAAAAACACACAAATAAATAAGAATAAATTATTAGCATCAAATTCCACATGCAACTTGTATAAAATCGAAGCCCAAATCTATAAATATACCCCTAAGTCCTAACACCATAACTTACTGATTATATAATATTCAAGACATAAGAAATAATAATCAGGCATTATTAAAACCACCCTTTTCTTTTTATTCAAGACATCAAATTTCAATGATCTCCCTCATGAAATACGACATAAATTATTAAAACCAAAAATAAAATAAGAAATAATACTAGAACTAAAACATTACTACTACAACAAACAAAGTAGTATATTATTACGCACTTTTATGAACAGATGCAATTATGCTATATTTGCTAATTGTTTAAAGTTCCCTGACTTATAATAAGCCTAGTTAGTGGAGAAAACCTAAAACTACACTTAATTTTATATTAAAAATAATAATCAGGCATTACTCGCATCATTTTTAGACAGGATTACCTGAGGAGCTCTTGTTATGTTCACCTTCGGTCCAAGCCAGTTCTTGCACCAGGCGAGGGAGTGGTACGGTACCTGCAAATGGTTGATTTTATTGTTAATCCAACTGTATATGTAGATGCTATGCTTACAATTCCAAAATCAGTACAAACACTAAAGCGGGACATTCAACATTATCATGTCTTCCTATATAATCACAACCACAAAAGGAAACATAATTTAAGCTAACCGTCTCATCTCCACTTGTGGCTCCAGGGTCCCCTTCAACCAGATTATCTGACCTGACAGTTTACACTAAAACACTTAAACATTTTTAAGTAAAACATCAAGAACAAAGTTCAAAAAGAACTTTAATAGGGACAACTGTTTCATGGTTTTATACACATTCCTTTATGAAAGATAACATTAATTTGAAAGACTAATGCCTAAAAAAATTGACTAACAAACCTCCCCCGCCCTCATCCCCATAACCCAGGAGATTGTTAGTGAACATCTCGAAAAAGAAAAATGTGATTTATTAATGAGGTGATACACAACAAAGCAATGACCAAACACAAGAGAACATAGGGAAAAAATATAGAAGAATTAGAACATGCTGAAACGAAGAGATGGCATCCTCCCAGGTCAAAACAGACAAACACAAATGTGAGGTGCAGCAGAGACGAAAAAACGTTTAAATACTCTAAACATGTTCCTTGCAATGATCAAACGAGCATTAACATGAATGTTACCAATCCAAAAACGTTTTCACAAATGCAGCTATGCTAGAGTTCAATGAATCACCTAACTCCAACAGTTATGGAATCATTAGTAAGAAACTTGCAACAAAAGCTACCTTCTCAGTTCCTGTAACCAGTAGATTGGAACAAGTATTTTTTCCACAATTAGTTAATAGAAATTTAGTGTGCAAGTCAAATCCTAGAGAACAAGAAAATACTATAGTAAACTGATATTCAGTACCATAAGTCCAAAACTAAGCTCACCTCATGCTTTTTCCATACGTAGTAAAAGCCAACAAAGCAACAACAAATTATCAAATGTCAAACAAGTTACCAAAAGAAAACAAATCTCAACTGTCAAAAGATCTAATCTAAGAAGACTAGAACAATTATTCACACCAGCTACATAAACTCTATAACATGATTGCTCAAACATTTAAGATAATTAAACTAAACCTTTCAATGGACAATAAAAATAACTTAGAAACACAAAGAAAGTACTACATGTACCAATTTTTTACCTTATGTTTCATGGCAAGATCCTCATGACTCTGCAACACAGATTTACTTCAAGTTAGTTAACTCACAATTCAGCTATCAGTAACCATAAATAAATAAAAAGGCTTAATTGCACTTTTGGTCCCTCAATTATCACAATTTAGCGATTTTGGTCCTCCCGTTTTTAATTTGGCGATTTTGGTCCCCCACGTTTTGATAAGTTGCAATTTTGGTCCCTCCATCAACTATTCCGTCAGCCACGTCAGCAAGGTTAACAGAATAGTTGGTGGAGGGACCAAAATCGAAACTTATCAAAACGTGGGGGACCAAAATCGCCAAATTAAAAACGGGGGACCAAAATCGCTAAATTATGATAATTGAGGGACCAAAAGTGCAATTAAGAACAAAAGAACAGGGGTATATGACAAAAGAGACCCAAACTACAGGGACCCCTGACATATTTTAACAGTTCAAATTGCACTATATTTATTAGATATATGTTCTAAAGTTATTTTTTTAGTGTTGTCAATATTTTTCATTATTAATATCACATGTAAATGATAAAATTTGTTGTAAAAGTTTTTTTGAACTTAAAAGTTACAATTTTCAATATATTTAAATTACATATATCTTTTTTATAAGTTCTGTTGGGACATTTGTTCGTATTTTTTTCATTACATATAATCTTGTTACTACATGAATAAAACCATCTTAAAAGACAATTAAAACCATCTCATTTATTCTAGAACATCTCATTTAAGTTGGTTTATGCTAGAAATAAATGAGTTGGCCCATGAATAAACGAGACAAAGAATTCATGAATAACTGCTAAAATACAATCAATTTAACAATCCATCAATTTTTATTTTATTTTTGGTCAAGAAAAGCATTTTTTTTTTCAAATTTCATAGAACCAGTGGCACTCTTAGAATCAAGTGCACAACTAAAAACAGAGGAAAAAAACGTTACATAGTATAATTACAAAGGGATGCACTACTAAGAGATAACATTAATATCAAGGTTTAATTGCACTTTTTGTCCCCCAATTATCACAATTTAGCGATTTTGATCCCCCGTTTTTAATTTGGCGATTTTGGTCCCCACGTTTTGATAAGTTGCGATTTTGGTCCCTCCGCCAACTATTCCGTTAACCTTGCTGACATGGCTGACATGGCTGACGGAATAGTTGACGGAGGGACCAAAATCGCAACTTATCAAAACGTGGGGACCAAAATCGCCAAATTAAAAATGGGGGGACCAAAATCGCTAAATTGTGATAATTGGGGGACCAAAAGTGCAATTAAAATGTCATAGTAAAGCTGTCAAATTGAATGCATATAGAATTAATAATAAAAAAAGAAACAATGCGAATAATAAAGAGACAAGAATTAAAGAATACGCTATGCCAATTATTGGTTTTCAGCTTACCAATTCCCCAGTTTCTTCAATCTTCAGCCAAACCACTACTGCAGCAAACGAAAACAGCATAAGACCCCACTCTAAAGCAACAAATTAAGCTACATTTCCAATGCCAAATATTATGAATTCAAATTATGAGTATTCATTTTGATTGGTAAGATGGTAACACAATTATCAACAAATGTAGGCTTAAGCTATCTAGTCATTGGTATTCTACTTTAAAAAGAGAAAAATTAAATACAATAACCAAATGTCATTAGGAAACACTAGCACAAGCCTAACAATGGCAAGCCCTTAAAAACGTATAGAAAATAATCAAGAAGTACCTCGCATTGCTATTAGAACTCGAAGGCTGTGAAGCCCTTGTCCCATCCTTGAGTTCCTGCAAAATGGCAAAATAAGTCTTGACCAATAAAAAAGAAACAGGGTGGTTAAAAAGAAAAGGAAAAGACAAGGGAGCTGGAAGGAAGAAAAGTTACCATTTCCTCCAAAGATCAGGTGCCTTACGAAGGTTTACATCTCCACTGCACAGGACATCACACAAAACACGATCAAATAACAGTTGGCCAATATACTGATCTGGCTCCATTCTTTCGTGATTCCTGTTTAGACGGCATTCTGGGAAGTGTTGCGCTTCATGATTAGTGACAATTAGGTTGGCTGTGCACAACCGTTTTGTTCGGTGGATGAGAAGATTGCATCTTTGGACATCCAGATCATTGCAATAACCTAATTATAAAAAAGACACTAATCAACAAAACTTTGCATATGCAAATTGCATAATCAGGTAGTGATCCTGCTTTAGTTGACCGGTGTATCATCTCATGCAATTGGAATGTCTTCGAACCTGGTGCCGCACACACTGAGCAAAAGTAAATTAGTTAGAAACCCCAAAGTTTGCATTCCTAATAAGCAAACTAAATACCACATGAAAAAAAAAAGTACTTTGCGCTCTAGAAGTTGCTTACTATCAAGTACAATATGATCTAAATGCACATCCAAGAAGAGGCGAGGCACCTGTATCGCAAACAACCATTATAGTGAGTCATGGCCACTATTTACATGTACAAATGGATTGGATAGAAATAATTTAAAATGTCTTGCTCATTTCAATACCTTCAGGAATGTCAAAGGCCACTATGGCAATTTCTGCAATAACCCAAAGGATACAGTTGGTCACAAGGGGATATTTAGCTCTGCAATGTTCTGCTAAGTATTTTATGCAAGAAGTGTGTAAATAATGCAAGAATTGAAAGGATTAGGAACAGAAAAAGAAAATAATGAGCCGCATACAAAAATTATCAGTAAAAAATAAAATTTATTAATCAAATCAAGTACCTGTGAGTATTCTTAATATAGTAGCTACCAAAAGAGCAACTAAGCAACCAGTAAAGAAACCTATAATAAGTAACAAGACAAGGTAAACATTAGTCAAGAGTGTGCTCAGAGAGCTGTACTTAAATTTGATCACTTGAATAAAATTATTCACCGTGTTATTTACCTGTAAAAAATGTTGTGCTGTGTCTTTCTCTTTTCGTTTTTTGCCTTAATAATTTCCTCCCCTTTCTGTGATTTGAGTGTGTAAAGTTTCTGATGAAGGTAGACTCCACCCTCTCCAAAAGACAGTTAATCTAAAATCAGATGATCCGGATAGCATTACTAAGATGGTTGCAGATGGTAAAGAAGGATAGTGACAGCACTATATTATTATCACAAAGATGCTGATAAAGATTTGAACCCTTTCAGGTCGAAACTATCTCTTGTCTTAGAATGAAATAGATTTCGATCTTGTCTATCCATTTTAAACTTAAATCATTCAGATCTTTACTGAAACTTGCGAATAAACATAGATGCTATCAAGTTGAGCTCGAATTCATAGCCATTCAGTTCACATAATCAGGAACAACCAATCTAAGATTTTTGAATCAAATGATTTTTATTTCTCTGAGGAACAGGATTTATCATTAACTTGCCTATATGATGATTGATGATCTAACCAAATGGAAAAAAAAATAGCCGTAATTGAGAATGAATATAAACAAACCTCATCAGAACCTCCCAGGTAGGAGTTATCCACTACTCTCATGTACACTCTTGATGCTGCCCTCGATGTATTCTTGCAAACCAAACATAGAAAAAATAAAATTAGTTAAACAAAATCTCTTCTCAGAATCTGTTTCTTTATAGAACAATCGTCTCTAAATATATTCAGTCCAATGTCGAAGTCTTGAATTTGTGAAGAACACGCAGCTAAGAGAACATAAGTCTCACAAGTACTATGCATGCAACTAACCTGTTCATACTTCTTCATGATCTTGGAAAAAGCTGAGATGTTCATAAAACTGTTTCATCCATTTGAATAGATAAATAAGCACATGACAAAACTAACTCTTGAAATTATAGACCATTTTACTCTATTAATCCATCAGAAAGTAGAAATAACCTGTGAAATGTTAATTACCTGTATTCTTTGAGATGGAGGAGTTTCTGATAGAACTCAATAAACACCAGTCTCAATTGCTCTTCAATTTTTCTTAGCTCTTCTTTGTTGAAGCTTAACTCATCTTGATTGGAATCTGTAAAAACATTTTTAATTGTTGACATTGGAGATTGAAGAGCATTGTCAACCTTTACATTCTCAAGGATTTCCATGGGATCTTTTGTGTTGTGATTATTATGTGCTTCATCCTCATGATGTCTATTTCTATTTTTATGTTGAATAGGATCATCAACTCCAAGACCATCCATTGAATCATTTTGCTGATAATTTTGATCCACGATTTCGTCAGCTGATGAACCAATACGCTGCAACTGCAACCCTGCAAATTTGGCTCAAACTCAGACTTTTATTAGACTATGAATCTTATTCTGCAAAATTAGTTGAATTCACTAATGAACAGAAGATAAATTGCCACTCTTAGTACCACTGTTGCTAGTTACACTGAATGATACACATGAGCTTAGAAAATAGCACTTTATTCTACACTAATGTTTTACACAAGCAACTAACAACTCATTCATTAACAAATTAAAGTAAGTTTTTGAAATAAAGCAATGGATGTTGAAGAAATCCTTTTATCTTTGAGGGGGGCCATGCAACCCTCTAGCCCACCTTCTCTACCCCTGACTTCTACACTTTTCATTTTTGAGAAATTAATGATAGTCATTATAATGTGAGTTTTTCTATTATCCAAAAAAGAAGTGATATAAGAATGATGTAATGAATGTGATGTGCAAATAACAACAATAATTGTTACCTGAATCAGGGTTTTTCACCTTCACCCCGAGGGCAACTAAAGCCTCCATTTGTTTACTCAAAAGAGTTGCTTCATGCTTTGCAGCCTCAACCTGTTCCTGATAAAAGGCATTGACCTTGTTGAGCTCTTCATCAAGTTTTTGAAAGAATCTTGCTTCAGCCTCTCCTCCTTCTTCATGCCCCTTTTGAAAGTTGGTCTTATACAACTCTTTGGAACCATCTTTCTCCAATGTCTCAACATCTATAACCACAGAATCATACTTCAGACAAAACAAATATGATAAGTTATATTTCACGTGTGTCCAGGAAAGAAACTATTATATAGGCGGTAATTTGAATTCAATTCAATTCTAGTCTATGGAATGGATGGGTCAATAAATTACAAAAGTGTACATTCACCAGAATAAGAAAAGAACAAGAAATTTATTCAACATCTTAAGAATCAGCTCTCTTCCTAGTTTCATTGGTGTCTAATCCAATAATAAACAAAACATCAAGACACCAATCTTGTGGGACTTTTCACAAACACTTGGTGTCTATATATATCACCTATGTCTTCTCAATTTTAAGAAAATTGGAAAAACACCAAACTGTATGAAATCCATCCAAATATTAAAACTCAACAACCAAAAATTTAAATAAAAAGTCTAAAAGGACAAACGACCCATGGCAAGGGAAAGCCTCAACTGATTCAGGTATAAACAACAAAAGAAAAGCTAAAAATTTACAAACAGTAGGTAACTTTACACAGTGTGTATTTCAACCAAGGCACGAAATTTATTGGTAAGTTGCACGATTGAAAAATAAAGAAAAAGATGAAAAGAAGCAAATCCGAAACACTTACAATGAATTAGAGAATCAATCTAAGGATCGCGATGACGATATGGCAACCCGATTTGTCATGATTTATGGGTGGTGTGGTGGTCTAGGTCGACGGCGACCAACGATTCGCCGTGGCAGATTTGAACCGTGATGCGGTGTAGACGGTGAAGCTCTGCTCATGTGCTACTCCCCTGCCTCCTTCGCCGCTAACCGCGTGATCATCTTCGTCCCTCTCAGCAAATATTTTGTGGGTATGTTTGATAGGGAGAAAGAGATAAGCGGGAGAGTGGGTGAGGCAACGATTGAGTCCGACGAAAGGAGAGGGAAGCTCAGATGGTTGAGTTTGGCGGCGGGAGAGGGTGGCTCGGCCACGATTGAGTTCGGCGGAGGGGGAGAGAGAGAGGCTTCGTGGCCACTCATGAGAAAGAAGTGTGTAAACCTTGAAATTAAAAGCGCAAAACATGCGAGGGAAGAAGCAAATTTCGCTCCAAGCATTTAACAGCACTTGTTTGATGGAGTGCAGTCAAATTAGCTAGATAGATATTTTGAAGGCTATTTACAGCATTTTCTTAAGCAAATGCCGTAAAACATGTAATGCTAATTCGCATCTTGAGTGTGCAAGGGGTTTTTACATCATCTTAAACATAAATGCTGTAAAATGTGTGTTGTTAAAATAACTTTGTGGTGTAGTGTTTTGTCTCCTTTACCCTTTTGAGCTTTGTCATTGATTGCTCACAGTGGGAGGCTTACAAGGCTTCCCTTTTTGGTCTTTCCTCTAAGAAAGGACTGCATGAGATAAGCCAAGATGCTCTGGCTTCTCATGCACGTTCCTCATAGTCTGGGGAACTGAAATCCTTTGTCTGCACATGTACGCCTTTCACAAACCCTACTCCCTATTCGCTCTCATTTATCATGATTTTCTCCCCAAGTTTCTGTGATACCTGAGGCGCTTTGGGAGGATATGTTGTGCTTATTGTCATCAGTACGCCTTGCTCTTCTCTTTGGTCATGACATCAGGATGTGGCGCCTTGGTGACTGTCGCTCTGGCATGTGACGCTCTCAGCAGCTCTTGGTATTTGCACGCCTTTTTCAGTCCCCTTTTATTGTTTTATTTTTGTTTGACAGTTTTGGGCCTTCATATAGATTGGGCCTTGTAATTTGGGCTACCAAATATTGGGTACCAACATAACTTAACTCACATTTTCCACATGTTTAATAAGAATACAATTCAGTTTTTACTTCCTTCTCAATCTGAAGCTTGTTGAGCTGCGTTCTTCTCATTCACTTCTCATTCATCCATGGCAATTATGAAGTTTAAGATCTTAAGTACACATTTGTCAACTGTTAGCATGATGCCTTTAGGTTTTAGTGAAGCTACAAGGTAAGAAGTACTGACGAAGTTTTAGAATTCTGTGGCTGCTATCTCATCGCTCCTTCTATTTTGTGAGTTAATATTCCCCCATGCTCTAGTATATAGACATATTTTGAGTAATGTTTGCATGATTCTTTGCAGCACTCGTGTCTCAAATGAACTTGGAGCTGGTCATCCTTGGGCTGCACGTTTAGCGGTGTATGTTGTCCTAGTAATGGTCCTTATAGAGGCCAGGGAACCTTAGTTGGAACCGTGATGATACTATTACCCAACATTTGGGGCTATGCCTATGCGTATAGTAATGAAGTTGAAGTTATTAAATATGCAGCAATCATGTTGCCACTTCTTGCAACATCCCACGTACTGGATGGAATCCAATGTGCTCTTTCAGGTTTTTCTTCCGTGTTTCTTTCATTTATTGTCTACATCAGAGCTATAACTCAACCACTTGTTGGATATTCAAGTGTGAGATGAAGTTCCACATTAGATAGGATGGGACGGGTGAGAAGGTTTATAAGTGACAAGACACATAGAACCATTGCCTTAAGGTTTTGGTTCAGGATGTGGTGTCTCACTTATAAATGGTTTTTCACTATTCTCATGACCTTGGAGCAATGTGATTCCGTGATTGAAACCTCCCCGGTTGAAGGTCCTGACACCACTAACAAGTAATAAGGACATGATTGAATCTCATAGCTTCCGTTATGTCATACTTTATAGTTTATACCGTCTTTCATTATCCTTTGATGGTTACTCACTTGGTCAAAGTGCAGGTGGATGCCAAAAGAACAATATTGTAACTTTTGGCTAGCCAAGCATGTAGCATAAGTTTTAGTCTTTTGTTGGATTAGTTTATCCGAGATCCTATTTCTCTGCAATGGATACTGAGCATATTCTAAAATTTAATCTAATGGTAAAAACTACAAACCATAATCAATGCAAAAAAATCTTTCGAAAAGTAAAGCGGTACATTCACTAGAATCAATAGAAGCATATAGTATCCCACGCCCAAAGTTCAAATATACCATAATCTCAACAGGTACTAACTGCTACGTTTTATTCTATTATTTCTGTTACTCCAGTATGTAACAATGTGGATGACGTACTTCAAATCGAGACTCATAACAATCAAGTTTTTGTTGTAGCCATTTTTCAATGAGACCTGCATTTCCTTCCTGCACGTCACATGAAAGCATGATCTAGAAATTTATTGTTTTAAATTAATGTATGATAAAAATGAAATGGAAGTCTTGGAAAAGAAAACTTATACTGGCCATTCAATTAAAACCGTAAGTACAATGATGAATATTAGGTACTATACTTAATTAGAATTTAAAAGTATGTAATCTTCAATTTGTTAATCGTAATGCAGGATTTGCTAGAGGATGTGGTCGGCAGAAAATTGGCGCGTATATCAATCTGGGTCTTATTATCTAGTTGGGGTTCCATCCGCTATCGTATTAGGTTTTGTATTGCATCTTGGAGGGAAGGTAAAACAAGGCTATTCTTTGTTTGTGACATAGCCTTGTAAAGCATAGTCCTGTAGTCTTTTTCTCAATGGTTCCAATCATTTGCTCTTCTTTTTCCTAACTGCTAAAATACTTTTATAGGGGTTATGACTAGGGATTATTTGTGCGGTGGTTGTTCAAGTATTATCTCTATTCATCGTTGCATTAAGTACAAATTGGGAGAAAGAGGTAAAAAATTGCCTTTTTGTTTTATCTTTTCATCCTTTCATTATGTGATGCTGTGTCACGGCTTCTTTTTTATTTTCTGAAATTGTTGTTCTTATGCAGGCAAAGAAGGTCGCGGAGAGAGTCAATGATTCGATAACACTGGAGAACGTAGTCTCATGAAGGTACCATTAGAATTTTAGGAATTATTTTATTGATTGATCGATCAGTGGGATATTATCTTAGCATTCTCTTTTGTATGAATAAACATTTAGAACAAACTGAAGGAGTAAAATCTTATCCTATGATTTAGCCGTTCGACATAGTTTGAATTTCATAATTTTACTGAATTTTTCAATAAACTAATACATCATCATTTGTTTTATTTAAGGTTAAATTAAATTTTATATCATGTGGAATTATGAACAATGGTAAACACATCAAACACCTTAACTTAGCCAAAAGATAGAGCAAGCCATCTAGGAATACAATGCATGATTTGATGCCTGCCTCACTGCCATTATTGCTTTTCTTTTACAACTGAGAAACTAGCTCAATGCTGGAAAAGCATTATCTTAAAATTTAGATTATTCTTCAGTTTTGCAATCCTCAATTTCAATTCTCGTTAATTACGTATTTTATTTCTTTCTCTGTTGCCGACTTGTGTTGAGTTCTGTACCTTATGAACTAAGGTTGTTGGGCCTTCACAACCTTCACTTATGCCGATAAAGCAGAATATATATGTGTTATGCATGAGTTTATATATGTCTGTAGAGTTTTAAGAATAAAGGCTAATCTAGATTGAAAGGAAGGAAAACCAAAAAAAGTGTCATCCAAGTCCAAGGTCAAAGGGGAAATTATACTAAGCATCTTCTAAGTTTGTCACAACAGAATGCACACCCCTTCTAGTTTTGAAAGGACATTGACCTCCCATATTTTGTTTTACACATTGCACTTTTGCTAGAAAAGGGCAGAAAAAATATCTAGCAAGTGGGCTACAAATGTTAAGAAATACGGAGTAACATTTATACTGAGATAATACATTCTATGTTCGAGATGGATACCAACATCAAAAGTTATTGTAGGCAAATTGATTCTCATGCATCGAGAAAAGGCTAATACTAATTTTTAAGATCTTAAATGTCATTTCTGAACATTTGAAGCTTGAAGTGCAACTTGGTTGAGGCTAGAGTTTTAGCTAGTTAATTAATTCCATAATCCATGAACAATGTAGTTTCATCCAAGTTACCTCACTCTATTGTTTTGCTCCGCTGAGTTTGATTAGCTCTAGTGTGGTCAAAATAACAACTTTTTCTTTTTCTTTTTTTTTCTTTTTTTTTTATAACTTACTACTAGCTTCAAAGAAGTTTTACTTTTAAGGCAGGTTTTCAATGACCAAAATCAAGTAGATGGTGAACTTTAGTATAATGTTAGGCACACTCACACACATTGTCACATTGATAATCACATGCACTGATGCACCCTCGTATATTACGGGTTTACTCACGTGAGGTGACATGTTTGATGCAATCCATGGAGCTTAATTAATTCCATTGGTTTGTTAAGGGAAATCTCATTATCACTCGTTTTTGTAGGATGATCCATCCGATTATATAACAAAAATGAATGGCTTAAGTACACCAAAAAAAAAAAAAGATGAATGGCTTAAAATAAGTACAATAAATGCCCAAAATAATTATATTTAATTTTACTTTAAATTAGTACTTATCAATTGATGAGGTGACAAAGTGATTACGGTGGCAACAATAATAATATTAATGTGTGAGAATACGAGGAAAAAAATTGTACTATATTATCCTATTCATTTCTAACATAGCTTTAAGCCTAAGATAAGAAATACACCAAACAAATAAGATAAAATAGACTAATAAAATATTATTATTCTATTATATTGGCTCATTAAACTTAATATAGTAATAAGATAAGACAAACTATTATTATTCTGCCCACCAAAGAAATCATTATTTCTCGTTCAAATCAGTCCGCATGTTGGAGAAGACCATAAATAAATCCGTGGGCTCTCGGGCAATTGTTGAAGATCTTCTATAAACTTAAACGATATTTAATTATTGAAAAATGATTGAATGACCTACAAAATTAACCTAAAATCAATTTACACCACATAAAAAGTGACATATGTCACATGCTTCCTATTAATTAATTAATAAATAACACATGTCACATTCTTATGATGAAGATTGTTTTATAGGTTGAATTATCATTTCTCTTAATTATTTAAGGATCTCATGTCATGGGCAGTATTGTTCTCGTGGTGTATCATGTGAATTGTGATTTTTTTTTTTTCGGGTATTCACCTTGTGTATAAGTGTGTAATTGGTGACAATTCTTTTGGGAAAAAGCTTAATTATATTGTTGGTTTGACTTATTTTTTTTTTCCCTAAAAGTTCAATTCACCGTATTTTAGTTTTAGTCCTTATAAGTTATTTTGACCGGGACTGATCCTTAATTTTTCAAACATTTTGGTTTTGGTCCACTCCATTATGAAAAAACTATTATTTGCTGATGTGGCTAGCGGAACACCATATCAGGAGTCAAGTAATGTGAGGAGACGCCAAATAAGTGATATAGCGTGAATGATCCAGATCCATGGACACAAAATGGTCTCATACGCAAAATGGTCTCATACGCAGAATTTTGCGTTTATGGAACTGAATCATCTATGTCACAATACTTATTTGGCACTATCTCACACCACGTAGCTGTTAGTGTGTGTTTCCGTTAACCACTTCAACAAATAATTGATTTTTTCTAACAGATGGGACCAAAACCAAAATGTTTGAAAAATTAAGGACTAGTCACGGTCAAAATAACTTTTAAGGACTAAAACCAAAACCATAAATAAATTTTTTGGTTTTTTATTTTATTTTTATAATTCAGTTTGGTTTTTAATATTTTTTTGATTTATTTTGATCTTTTATTTTTTTAAAAAAAAATTTAATTTGGTCATCCCGTCATAACATTGTTAGTTTTATTAAAGAGTTAATAGTGACATAGGTCCTCGAACGATACCCGTGGAATCAGTTAGGTCCCTGAAAGATTTATGGAATCTCTTAAACCCCCCAAAGATCATGTTGGCGTCACATTTAGTCCCCCATCCAATTTCCTCGAGAGGGACCTGACGGAATCCTACGTGGCACGTAAAATGTTTTGTTGACCCCAATGCCATGTTGGAATGCTAAGAATGTGTCACATTTGGGGTAACAAAGCATTTAATGTGCCACATAGGATTTCGTTAAGTCCCTCATGATCGGACTAACGTGATGCCAAATTGATCTTTGGGGGTTTTAAGAGATTGCACAAATCTTTCAGGGACCTGATTCATTCCAAAATGATCTTTGGGGGTTTAAGAGATTCCACAAATCTTTCAGGAACCTAACTGATTTCACAGGTATCTTTAGGGGACCTATGTGACTATTAACTCTTTATCAAAATATTCATACCCATCATCCAAAACTTAAAAATATTGCTAAAATTTGAAAAAATTATGGGCCACCACCCAACAAAGGTTAGGAACGGTGATGTTACTTTACCAATGGTGGAGCAAGCTGACTTACAATGATGATTGATTGATATGAACACACTTGACAACAGAATAAAGATATGAACAAAAATGATAGTCGGAGCTATATCAATGGGAGTCATTGAGATATATGTCAAACTATATCGATGAAATGATAATGAGTGTAAATATTATGGTAAAATTAATATTTTTATGACGAAAAGATCAATTGAATCTTAAAGATAAGGTAAAAGACCAAAAATATAATCAAACCTTCAAAAAACTATATATATATATATATATATATATATATATATATATATATTAATCCTTCCAAGCAAGATATTTTATATTCAAAAGAGTTGGAAATTCTGCAATCACTTACTTAAGTGACAAACTCATTTTTATGAAGTTTAAAATAAGAGATTTGGTTCTTAACCTCAAAACTTTAATTTTAAACTGCCCTTAC
Organism: Crotalaria pallida; assembly: GCA_037953625.1. Lineage (NCBI taxonomy): Eukaryota > Viridiplantae > Streptophyta > Magnoliopsida > Fabales > Fabaceae > Crotalaria > Crotalaria pallida. The sequence goes on from CM075655.1 coordinate 100,512,777, forward strand.
TTAAGTCACATAACTCATTTCCAATCATGTCAGCCTCCATACATTTGTGAAGTTTAAAATAAAAGATTTGGAATTACCAAAAAAATAAATAAATAAAATATTTGGTTCTTAACCTCAAAACTTTAATTTTAAACCCCATTTGTTTTAAAAAATTTCATAATTTAATTTATTTTTCTTTTCATAACCTTCTTATCCGGCTCTCTTTCATGGCACTGGCAGCTTCAATGGTCAAAAAGTTGAGAAATGTTGTATAGTGCATCATTATAACTACGTCTTTGCAATACTGCGCTACAGTCATTAATTTATTAATAAAAAGAGTTAATGATTGAGATTAAAAGATAATATAAATATCAAATAAAAATAATCAGGGTGATGCTACGCTACTCCGTGTTTTAATACACCAAGCAACTTTTTTTTTTTTTTATAAAAAATCTATTATATTAAAAAGATATATTTTGAGTTTTCTGTGTTCTTTTTATGTACATATTTTTGTTATTTGGCTTTGAATTTTTTTATATGCTTTTTGATACAAGTAAAAAAATTATATTGAATAAATCTATATTACAAATTGACAAACTTAAATAAATTTGCATTAGCAATCTGTGTTAAAAAATATTTTGGTAAATTTGCATTAAAAAATAAATAAATAAATAAAAATGTCCGTGCATGTTATTGGCATCTTAGAATTTCCCAAATAACCAAATTAAGATGTTTTATTGCTCAAACCAAACCAAACCCAAAAAAAAAAAAAAAAAAAAAAATGTTTAGTTTATCCCACTTGAATCCCATACAACTCATTTCTTCTCCGGCCGCATTCCCCGTCATCCACTCCTCTGTCATGTTGGTCAATAATCTCACATTGGCCACCACTATTATTGCTACATATTCATATGCTATGAATGTGAAGTTGTCACATGCTAACCCAACTCAATCACCCTAATAACACTGCTACAAATAAGATAATGTAGTTTTTTAATAATTGCAGATAAGAATAGAAAAGGAAACAAAAGCAATTCAAATTTTACTACAGAAAAGCTACAAGTAACTTAAACTTTTTAACTGCAATATATAATTTTTTACTAAACCCAAATGATGCTTAAATATAAGAAGGAAATAACTAAATCGGGAAAAATTGTGCCCATGATTCTAGTAACCAACTAAGCACTACAAACAACCTAACAGCTAGTGACAAAACAATAGGAAACTATCTTATGCCCTACTGGCTAAATGACAAATTCTAAGTTTAACTTATTCAAACTATAATAATACTGAAAGAAGCAGCATCCAAAGGCACATTCTCAACACTCCACCTTGCCTTGAAGGCTGCAAACTCCAAGCTTCTTCCTTAGAAACTCAAACCTGTTGACTGAAAATGACTTGGTAAACATATCAGCAGCTTGATCTTCAGTTTTGCAATATACTAGACTAACATCTCTATTTTCTTGCACCTCTCTTAAATAAAATAATTTAACATTGAAATGTTTAGTTTTCCCATGAAACACAGGATTATGAGATATCAAAATAGTTGCTTGATTATCAACAAAAATTTTTGTGCTTTGATCTTGTTTCAAACCCAAATCTGCCATAATGTTCCTTAACCATATAGCTTGATTTACAGCTGCGGCAGCGGCTATGAACTCAGCCTCTATTGTTGACTGAGCTACAACATCTTGCTTCTTGGAACACCAAGAGAAAATACCTGAACTCATACTGAAACAATACGCTGAAGTACTCTTCATATCATCCAAGCTACCTGCCCAATCACTATCAGAAAAACTAAGCAATTTGAAGTCTTCTATATCGTATGATACATGACTCCATAATTGATAGTTCCTTTAACATATCTTACAATTCTCTTTGCTGCCTTCAAGTGCAGTTCACTAGGACAATGCATATATCTTGACAACAAGCTAATAGAAAATAAGATGTCAGGCCTTGTAGTTGTAAGATACATTAAACACCCAATCAAGCTTCTGAACTGAGCTTCATCAACTTTATCGACTCCATCATCCTTGATGAACTTTGTAACACCCCAAATTTTTGATTCCCAAATAAATAAAAAGAAATATTTAAATAAAACTAAATATATGGAATTAATTAGTTTTGTTTATTAATTTATGATTTTCTTAAAAAGGATAATTAAAGGAAAAATATAAGAAAAATATTTTGGTTTAGAAATAAGGTGTTTTTGCAGTTTAGTCCTTGGAAAGGACCTAGGAATCAATATTGGAAAGATATTTGGAGGGAAAGTGAATAAAATAATAATTTTTGAAAAACTGGACGAGTTAATCGATTAACCCGATCATTAATCGATTAACGATAGTGCAGAAGTTGAAGATAGTGCGTTTGATGACTCAACAAGCTGGGTAATCCACAAATTAACACATAGCACCGGCTGGATTAGTGGGGAACACATGTTTAGATGCATGAAAGCCAGTTTTGGCTATAAATTGAGGTTTTGGGTGATGAAATGGGGGAGAAATTGGAAAAAGAAGGGGAAACTCTGTCAAATTTGTAAGATCCATGAAGAATGTTTTGATAAATGACAAACATGTTTTGAAATCGTTTGAAGTTCATTGAAGAGCAAAAGGACTTTCATGTGATATTCATTCATTTGCTACTTCAATTGGTATTAAGGAGAAAATTCTACAAATTGGTAACATTTGATATTATACAATTGGTATTTTCAATTTGATATTATTGGTATTGCTCATAGTTCTCTCAATTGGTATTATTTCTTATAATGTGATATTGTTTATACTATTGAGAAAATTCTATTGGTATCAAATTCTTACAATTGTTTTACAATTGATATCATGTTATTGGTATACAATTTGTTTGATATTGAGTTGAATAAAAGCTTGGTAACCATCTATTGATGATGCTTTGGTTGTTATATCATATTAGTATCTCTATTTTGGCTTAGATCATATATTTTAAATTGGTATATATATTTCTTTTTGATAATGCCAAAGGGGGAGAAATATGATGTTTTGAAAAAGAGGAGATTTGTATTTGAAAGATTTTAAAAAGGGGAGAAATATTATCATTTTGGGGAGAAATAAAATAGTATGTTTGGAGAAAGGTTGTTTTGTTGTTTTTATGTAGGTTGAGCAAAGTTGTTGAAGATAGGGGGAGAATCAAGCTTACTCAATTTGATTTCAAATGTCATTTTCAAAAAGGGGGAGATTGTAAGATCCAAGCATCAACAACTTCAATGAACTTCAAACGATTTCAAAACATGTTTGTCATTTTCAAAAAGGGGGAGATTGTAAGATCCATGAAGAATGTTTTGATAAATGCCAAAAGGTTTTGAACAAGCTACAAATGTGTTGATCAAGTTCAAGCTCAACAACCAACAACAAACATCAAGTTAAGAAGAGAGAGCCAACTCATGAAGACTTAGTTTGGTAGTTTATGTTTTATTGTTTTATATTTTGCCTCACAAGTCTTTTAGTTTATGAGTTTGGGTAGAGTCATTAGAGGGTAGTGAATCTCTTTTGATTGCATGATTATATCATATTTTGAGTATTCACTTTGTCTAAAATCAATAGGTGGCTTAAAGGTTTTAAAGAAAAGGTTTAGTTTTTGAGAAAACAAGTTTTTAGTGATTTTTATGCTGATTACTCGAGTAACACATATTTCACTCGAGTAAAATTTATCACGCTTGCGGCTTACTCGATTAATCATTATTTCACTCGAGTAAAATGTTTTCAGCTTTCGGCTTACTCGAGTAACACTCATTTCACTCGAGTAACTTGATCAGATATGGTTTTTAAAATGCGTTTTTAACTTCTCAAAAGCTATTCTAAGTGCTCTAACTTTTGGGTATTCTATATAAACCTTTTCCTAATCATTTCTATCAATGAGAATCAACTAGAACCATTTTGATACACAATTTTACAAAGAATCAAAGCCACACTATTCTCTCTCACTCTCTCAAGATCAAAGCTCTCATTTTCATATTCTTTGATCAAGAACCTTGAATCTCTCATGTTGATCTTTTCATAGCTTTTGAAAGAGATTCATAGGATTGTTATTTTGTTTTCATTTTGAGTTGTAATCATTGCAAGAGGCAAACATTCTACAACATTGGAAGCCTTGATTTTGTGAATCAAGCAAGTTTCATTGGAAGCCTTGGTGAGGCATTTCATCAAGCACTTGGAAGCCTTGTTGAAGAACAAGCATTTGGAAGTCTTGTGAGTGAAGCAAGCATTTGGAAGTCTTGTGAGTGAAGCAAGCAATTGGAAGTCTTGTTGTGAGGGATATCGGCAAGCAAGAGAAGAGGTTAGATTAGATATCAATAGGATTACAAGGCAAGGGTGTGGTATCTCTTGTAGGCTAGCAAGAAAGAGTCTTGTGAGGCATTTACTTGTAATTTGAGAAACTCTAATTCCTCATAGTGAAGAATCTCTCTTGGTTGAAGAGGGGACTGAAGTAGCTTTCAAGTGGATGAAAGTGAACCAGGATAAATCACTGTGTCGTATCTCTAAACCCTTAACTCTTTACATTCAAGTCTTTAATTGTGTTCTTGATTGAAAACCTAGAAAAAGTGATTTTTCTATATTTGATTAAATTGAATCTTTATTATGCAAAATTGATTTTGGGAAAATCATTTTCATAACCTAGGTTAATCAATAAGAATATTGGTGTTGATTGTTTCCGCTTAATCTCTGATCATATAATATTTGTTAATTGATTGATTTTCATTGGTTTTAATCGTTTAGATTTGTTTCTTGCGAAAATCTTTCAAAGTTTCTATAACACCTATTCAACCCCCCCTTCTAGGTGTTCTCCTAGTGTCTCCTAGTTGTTTCACCCACCGATTGTAGGTTCTAACAAAATTCTCAACCCAAACACCCTCTGTTCTTCACATTCATTTTCCTTCCACAAACCCATACACACTGCAAGCTTTGCATCTTATCAAAGCTTGTAGAAAGAGCTTTCTATCCATATAAAGATCACGAATTTTGGTCACTTGAGTGAGGAGATATTGCAGCTGGAAGTTGGGCTCTTGAAACTGAAGTGCTGTGATTTCAGACTTGAGGTGGTGACTTTGAGCTTAAAGTGTGGTAAGCTTGGGGCACCAATTAGTACCAAATCTGTTTCTATTTTAAGTTCACACTTCCTAGTTTTGTTATTGATCAAGTTTATTCGTTTTCATGCCCAATTGCTATGCCAAATCTTCTGCTGAACTTGCTCATTCAAAACTGTCATAAACCGGAAAACAGAGCAATTGGAGTTTGGTGATTCTGTGAGTTTCTTTGTTGTGTACCTATCCAAAAAGCTTCATTGAGGTAAGGGAAAAGCTTTACTAATGCTAGAATAGACTATGGGATTGAATCGAATATTGGTTGAACCTCCATGTGGTTCAAAGGGCACTAGGATAGAGGACAATGGCTTGGAGGCCAATTTGATCAAAAACCAGAATTGGAACATGTTAGATGATGGTATCTAAAGCTAAATGAACTTTCAATTTGATCTGAAATTGAGTGGTTAATGATTTGATATGTTAAGTTGTGTTTTAGGTTAAAATTGGGGAAAAACAATATGATTCTGCGAAATTAATGTTAATTGGTGCAATTGATGCTATGAACAAGTTTCTCTTGATGTATTTAAGTTGTACTTGAGGTTGGTTTTGGTAAAAATTGAGTTGGCATGAGTTTGGTATTCAAAAACCAGTTTCAGCACTGTTTTACTGATATATTAATCGATTAACCCGACTGTTAATCGATTAATACGTGTAAAACTCTGATCAGTTTGAAGTATTATGAATAATTAATCGATTAGCAAGATGAATAACCGATTATTAATCGATTAACCAGACATTTAATTGATTAAAGGCTGAAGTTGGAACCTATTGACTAAGGTTTATGGAATTGGTAATTCGGAATACCAAATGTTTATGTTAAATGACCTCAAGTAAACTTAAAATACAATTATGTTGCAGATTCATGCATAGCATTTGCATTCTGGATTCCCACATTGGTGGAGACACGTCCGTGAGGCGTGGGCATATCCCTTTTGGTTATTTTGGACTCGAGGGACACTAGTGAGAGTGTCTTCTCCAAAGGGTAGTGACTCGAGGGACACTAGTGAAAGTGTCTGCTCCAAAGGGTCAGTAAGCGGAAGGGAGTGTCGGTGACCGGGGTGCACCTTTTGTTCCGGGAATACACACGTTGGTGTGGGCATGTCTTTAAACGCAGGGCTCGAGAGACGTAGTCTTGTGAGATACGTCGGTGTCACTTCTATGAGCTCTAGGAGTGTCGTTTAATGATGGCTGAGTCCGAGAGGTACTCGTTGAGGAGTACCGGGCATGTTTTAAGGTGCCACGGAAGCGTATTTGTGGAGTTGGCCAACAGTTATGCATTGATAGGAGAGTTACATTATCAGTGCATATGTCATGGATTATTCATCATTATGATTTGATGTTCATTATGTAATGGATCATAGTTGATTATTGGTAATTGTTAATTGATCAATAAGACTTAATTCTTTTGTTATTATTCGTACCCTATCTATTTGATTATGTGTTAGTATTTGCTGACTCCCTATGCCCTTGTAGGTGATGGCTCGCTTCATGACGTTCGTGGAGTTACGCCCACTCCGTAGAGGAGTGTGGGACTACGAGGAGCACCGGGCTGTTTTCGAGGGTGAGGTTGACGTGATCTTTCGTCACCCTAACCCCCTTGCTCGTGTGCGACCTCGTAGGCTTCACATCCCTATGATCTACATACTGCACATTCCTCCAGCTTATACTTATCGTTTTGGTACTCCTCCACCCCGTCCTGGCCGTCGTTTTTATAATTTACATGTCAGACGTCCAGCTACCCGTACTCGTCCTTCTACTCCTTCTGAGGCTACTGCTTCGGCCACTCCTCGTCCTGGTCCGACCACCAGGGTGCGCTTTGCACCTTCGTCGGAGCCAGTGCGTCGCACTGCTACTCCCCCGGGGTCGGATGAGGAGGAGGAGGACCCAGTAGAGGACGTGGATGGGACAGCTACTGACGGCCAGTGATGTAGTGACTTTGTTTCGGATGTGCAGTATGGGGGACCGTAGTAGGATGCAGTGGTGCAGCTTTTGGAGGATCCAGGGATCAGGCATCAGTGTGGGTGTTCATGGCACAGCTTTCGATGGCTCTCTTATTTTGATTGTAGTATATTGTATATATTTTGAGGAGAGCATCTGAGAGCTAGTATTTTATGTTTGCTGGTCTATATCCCTAAAACTTTGCTACCTCGACTCTTATTACCTGATGTACTTGGTTTTATTTATGTTTATATATATCGGCTTTGGTTGCATATTAACTTTGATATTTCCTGCAACCCTATTAACACTTTCAAACCGTTTCCGCTGAACTCAAAACAAGTACATATTCAATTTTTACCTGAAAATATTTTGGGATATGAGAAACTTAGAAATTTTCATAAAATTTTCAAATAGCTTATCATAAACCAATTCTGTACTTTATTTTAACAATAAATAAAGTCATATTTTCGGGAGCGTCACAAACTTCTCAATTTGATTCATAGGAGTGTTCATTATTTTGCATTCATCAAGCTGAAACTTTTTGAGAATCTCCTTTGCAAATTTTTGTTGGCAGATAAAAATCTTAATTATCTTTCTTTTGAGTGATCTCCATGCCTAGAAAGTAAGTCATAAGACCAAGATCAGTAATTTCAAAGACATCATTCATTTCTTGCTTGAATTCTCCAATTAGTGCTAGGTTGCTTCCTGTAACCAAAAGATCATCAACATACAAAGAGGTAATTAAAACATCACCAATATGCTTGACATAAAGTTTAGCTTTTGATAGACTCTTTTGAAAACCCAAGCTCAAAAAATGATCATTAAGTCTGTTGTACCACACTCTTTGGGCTTGCTTCAAGCCATATAGAGCCTTTTTAGCAAGTATATACTTTATCTTCTTGACCTTTGATCACAAAACCTTCTGGTTGTTCAACATAAATCTGCTCCTGCAAAAAACCATTGAGGAAAGCTGACTTGACATCCATATGATACACTTGCCATCCCTTTTGTGCTGCAATGGCAAGTAGGAGCCTGATTGTGTCATGTCTTACTACCGGAGCAAAAGTATCTGAATAGTCAATTCCAAATATTTGAGAATAGCCCTTCACAACAAGCCTTGCTTTGTGCTTGTTAATGGAACTATCTGGATTGAGTTTTGTTTTGAACACCCATTTTACCCCTATGACATTTCTATCATGAGGTCTTGGAACCAGCTTCCAGGTTTGATTCTCTCAATCATGAACATCTCCTCTTGCATTGCATTCATCCATTTATGGTTCATAGCAGCTTCTTCAAAATCAGCAGGTTCACATACAGCAACATTGCACACTACCACACTGCTTTTTTGGTAAATGTCAGAGAGTGATCTCATGCCATGAACAGGTGGATCATCTATTGTATTTTCAAGCTCCAATGTAGGATTTTGACTTTTGTTTGAGTCACTCCAACACCATTTTTCGTCCTCCATGAAGTGCACATCTCTGCTTACCAGAATTTTTCCTGTTTGAGGTTGAAAAATCTTGTAAGCTTTAAAGATGGTGTTGTAGCCAATATGGTCTTCCCTCATGAGCCTCCTGTTTTTTTCCAACTTCCTGATACATGGCTAGTAAAGCACCTTCAACCATATGGTCTTCCCTCATAAGCCTCCGTTGCTCTTGGGCCTGCAAGGAATGTAAGACTCCTGCCAAAGTGATCTTAGAAAGATCCTTTGTATTCTCCAAAGTGGTTATTGATTTCTCATATCTTTATGGCACAATTACAAGAATTTTTCTACAATTCTTGAATCAGAAAAATCAGTGCCTAGTAACCTTACCTTATTAGCAATGCCAAGCAATCTGTTCGAGTACTCTTTGATTGTATCAGACTCCTTCATTTTTTGCAGCTCAAATTCCCTCATTAAGTTCAGCACTTGCATGCTTCGAATCCTCTCATCCCATGCATATTCTTCCTTTAGATAGTCCCAGATTGCTTTTGGTGTTTTAAGAGTCATTATTCTGGTGAAGATGGTTTGCGAAACAGAAGCAAACATGCATGCTTTTGCCTTTGACTTCCTGGTTTTGTTTTTCTCTTTGTGGTTTTTGATTTGAGCCATGGTGGGATTATCTGGTAGTGGAGGCACAACATAATCTTCTTCAACAGCTTCCCACAGATCCAAAGCCTCTAGGTAGGACTCCATTCTCACAGCCTAAAGGTCATAGCTCTCCCCATTAAAGATAGGAGAAGCAACTTGAGAAAAACTTGCTTCAGTATCCATGATGATGACTCATGCACAGGTCTCTCAAGAAGAGTGCTCTTGATACCAATTGTAGTTTTTTAATAATTGCATACAGAAATAGAAAAGGAAACAAAAGCAGTTCAAACTTTACTACAGAAAAGCTACACAGTAACTTAAACTTTTTGATTGCAATAGATAATTTTTTTACTAAACCCAAATGATGCTTAAATACAAAAAGGAAATAACTAAATCAGAAAAACATACAATAGGAAACTAACTTATCCACTACTTGCTAAATGACAAATTTTAAGTTTGACTTACTCAAACTAAAATAATTTTGGGAAGCAGCATTCTCAACGGATAATATGACCATAGAATTCAATTCCATTGATTAACTATAATGTTTCGTATAAAAAAATAATAATAACATACATTTGATTGAAGTCATGGTTTCTACATGAAGGTTATGGGTGGAAAGTGCATATTGCAGAAGATGGTGGAGGTAGTAGGTAAGGGCAAATGAGTGAAATAAATGTCAAGATGATAAGGATAAATGTTTTTCTTTTTACAAATAAAAAATAATACTTCCTCCCTTTTTTATTATCTTCCGTTTTTTTAGAGATTTTTTGTTTTTTTATTTGTCGCATCGATAATTTTAAAAGTGTAATAAATATTATTTTTTATATTTGTCTCTATTTAATATGTCTTGGTTTTTGTAAGCAGTGGAGAAAAATTAATAATCATAGAAATAAAAAGGATACAGTGAAAAAAAAAACATAATTAATATATTGAAAATCTAAGTACTAATTAAATTTCTTTAATGTGTGTTTTGTTTTAAATATGTGATATAAATAGGAAGTGAGGGAGTAAACGTTAGAGTGATGTATGGTGCAGGCGTGCCGCAATTTTCTAGGTGCTGGGACCATAGAATCAGCCCTCTTTCGTTATTTTAGTAATACTCCTTCCTATACTTATTATAAGTCCCTTTCTCTTCGGGAAAAGAGTGCTTATTATAAGGACCGGATACAGTAACATTTTCTTCTTCTTCTCAAACCCAGGAATCACATCCCCACGTTCCTTCTTTATCCTTTTTTTATTACTAGTACTATTAGTTCTTCCATGCATGCATCTAGGTTTGCCGCCTTTTCGTTTTTTCAACGCCGACTTTTGTTTTTATTTTAATAATTTATTTAATCTGAGTATCAAATTCGTGACTATATCTTTAAGGACACATACTCCGTCTGTCCATCTGTGTCAGTCCCACCGATTCCGGAATGAGCATTTTCCAAGCGACACCGTGTGCTGCTCTATTGTACTCTCTCCGATCCTTATTATATGAAATACTTAATCGAATTACACATATCAAGGAAAGTGATTGATTTTATGAATTCTATGGAAATATATTGTAACATTACAATTTTACCCCCTTAACACTCATTAATGAACATCAGTCAAAGCATTTAATAAGGGCAAAAAAGAGAAAAATTAATAAATGATGCATAGAAAATATAAAGTGACTTATAATTAGGATAAAAAAACTTTCTAGAATGTGACCTATATATAGGACCGGAGAGAGTATTGATTTATTAGTACATACATACAATATATAGAAAATATAGATATCCTATTGGTGCAAAATATAGAATTAGGAAAGGGAATATATCACGTAATTGTAGAAGACATCAGCACATGAATATTTGAAGTGAATGGTAAACAAGACCAAAAATGGAGACTGAAAATCAAAATGCATCTCTGCAGTTTCCCTTGCTTCAAAACTCGGGGCAAGATGGACTCAGAGTTGATGTAGAGCAGAACAAGAAGAGGGTAGTGGAAAGAACAGAAATTATTGTAGAAGTGAAGAAGCAGTTATGGTTTGCAGTACCTTTGATATTTGTGAATCTGCTACCTTTTTGCATTCAAGTTATATCAGTAATGTTTGTAGGCCACCTTGGTGAGTTAGCTCTGGCTGGTGCTTCAATTGCTACCTCTTTTGCATCTGTCACTGGTATAAGCTTATTGGTGAGTTGAATTTTCCTTGCCCTCCTTACCCTTTCAACAAACTTGTGGTTGGTGCTTGTGGAAACTTGATAGTCCTATGCTTATTTATTTAGCACTAAAGCTACGAAGGTTCCTTTAAAAGCTATGTAGCACCTGTACTTCGAATCCTATCTAATATGAATCGTATCATATACTTGGATATTATTTAGATATTTTTCGTTTCATTATCTTTTACTTCCAATCATATAATTTGGTGTTTTTTGTGTCCTGGTATTTGTATTTATGCTTCTTAGTTCTAATAGAGATTAATGTGCCGACAGCTATTCTTGTTTACAGTTTCATGCCATAATATATCATAAAAAGTAAATAAATATAGTTCAAAATAATCTTTTTGGCTTAAATATGTTTTTGTCCCTCAAAACTTATGGAGTTTTAGTTTTGGTTTTTGTCCCTTTAAAGTTTTTTTTGTTAGTTTTGATCCTTATATATTCCAAAATTTTGATATCAATCCTTGTGGATTATGTGTCAATGACACAATTGACAAATCATCAATTATTATGACACGTGTCACGTGTGAGAGTCATTCATGTCATAACCAGTGACATGTGAGTGCCAAGTGTTAGTGGTTTCCAATGCGAAATTCGATATTGATGTACTCTCAGCTAAACTTGGTTTTTGATAAGGACAGTTGGGAATGTCAACTGCCTTGGATACCTTATGTGGCCAGTCATATGGAGCCAAGCAGCATCGAATGTTAGGCATACACACGCAGAGAGCCATGCTCGTTCTTATGATTGTCAGCGTACCCCTTGCAATTATTTGGGCAAACACAAGATCCATTTTGATTTTACTTGGCCAAGATCCTGAAATATCAGCAGAAGCTGGAAAATATGCTCAGGCAATGATTCCAAGCCTATTTGCCTATGGTCTTCTTGAATGTCTAATCAGATTTTTACAAACACAAAATATTGTATTTCCAATGATGTTCAGCACCGGAGTTACTACTTTGTTGCATTTTCTCGTATGCTGGATTTTAGTATTCAAATTTGGACTAGGTGGCCTGGGAGCTGCAATATCAAATTGTATATCTTATTGGGTGAATGTTTTGATATTGATACTCTATATCAAGTATTCTCCTTCTTGTGCAAAAACTTGGACAGGCTTTTCAGATGAGGCACTGCATAACATCCCCTCCTTCTTAAGTATTGCCATTCCTTCAGCTGCTATGGTTTGGTAATTCCCCTTCTCTAATAGTTTACTCTCTTGTTGCTTTTCCAATACTTATAGTTCCAGTTTTGTTTGCGATCCTAATGTTTTTTTCAATTTCTGTGTACTGTTATTGTGAACAGCTTGGAAATGTGGTCATTTGAGTTGATGGTTCTCCTATCTGGTCTTCTTCCAAATCCGACACTTGAAACATCAGTGCTTTCCATCTGGTTAGTTCCATATTTAAGATACTTTTTACAATTCTTATTATGACATTTTTATTATTTTCATCAACCTAAATTTGGTCTTTTCAGCTTGAATACAGCATACTCTCTAAACATGGTGCCCTTGGGTTTCAGCGAAGCTGCAAGGTATTTTAGAAATCTGTGGCAACCTCACTGTTTTTCCTATTTTGCCAGTTAATATTCCCTCTCTTCTCTTATAAATAGTCACATTTTGAGCAATATTTGCATTGTTCTTTACAGCATTCGTGTATCAAATGAACTTGGAGCTGGTAATCCTTGGGCTGCACATTTAGCAGTGTATGTTGTCTTGGTAATGGTCATTATTGAGGGAACCATAGTCGGAATGGTGATGATACTAATACGCAACATTTGGGGCTATGCGTTTAGCAATGAAGTAGAAGTTGTTAAATATGTAGCAATCATGTTGCCACTTCTTGCAACATCCAACTTCTTGGATGGAATCCAGTGTGTTTTTTCAGGTTTTTTCTTCTTCACTATTTGTTTAGTTTCTTGTCTTCATCAGAGTTATAACTGAGAAATACTAATAAAGTGATGTGGATCTCATAGCTTCCAATATATCACACTCTATTACCTCTTTCATTACCCTACTAAGGTCACTAATAGTGTTGGTGGATGCCAAAACAATAATATTTTAACTTTCGGTTAACCAAGTGCGTAGCAATGCATGAGTTTCAGTCCTGTCTTGGATTAGTTTGTGTACACCTCTATTATGGATACTGAGCATATTCTAAAGTATCATCTAATTATGTTAACCATAAATCAATACAAAAAACCATTCAACAAACCTAGCAGTGCATTTTCTAGAATCAACAGAAGCATATAGTATCCCATGCCCAAAGTTCCAATATGCCATATTTTCAGCCTATAAGCTTTGATTTTATTTGGTGTGATAATGCATAAAATATGTGGATGATATGCTTAAAATCGAGACTCAAAATATGCAAGTTTGGTTTCTTGCCATTTTACGGTGAGAGTTGCATTTCATTCCTGCACATAACATGAAAGCACGACCGTTATAATTTTGAGGTGAGGTGGCCATTCAAATAAAATCACAAGTTCAATGATGTATGTTAAGTACTTTATTTAATAAGTTAAAAGTATGATCTTCAATTTGGTAACTCTGATGCAGGCACTGCTAGAGGATGTGGTTTGCAGAATATTGGTGCATATATCAATCTGGTGTCTTATTATCTAGCAGGGCTTCCAACAGCTATCTTATTAGCTTTTGTATTGCATCTTGGAGGGAAGGTAAGCATAGCCTCGTAATGCATGGTCTATTGAGTTTTTCTCAAAAATTCCAATCATTTGATTATTTTTTTTCTAACTGCTAAAATACTTATCTAGGGGCTTTGGCTAGGGATCATATGTGCAGTGGTTGTTCAAACATTATCTCTACTCATTGTCACAGTACGTACTAATTGGGAGCAAGAGGTGAAAGTTTTTCCTTTTCGTTTTTTGATGTCGTGTTGTTGATCTGCACATATCTTTTTTGCTGAAATTGTGGTTCTTATTCAGGCAAAGAAGGCTGCAGACAGAGTCTATAATTCAATAACACCAGAGACAATCTCATGAAGCTGCATTCTCTCTTAGGAACACACACAGAACAAACTGAGAGAGAAAAATCTAATCTAGGATTTAGTTAGTTTGATGTAGCTTGAATTTAAAAATTTTACAGTTATTTTAATAAACTACTAATCTACTACACGGCACTATGATTTCTCTCTATTGCACACTAATCTCAGACAATCATAAACACTTAAAAGATCAGATTACTCATGTTAATGTCCACTTCTTAATCTAATTACCAAGGTAAACCTCATGTTTATGATAGCCAACCCAAAACAAACTAAATAACATTAGTTTGAAAGTAAATATAATGTAAACAACCATGAAGCTAAGCAAGATGGCCACGACTATGAAGACCCTGCCAAACATATTTATGCTCTTATGCTTTGCTAAGATGACCTACAACATGCTTGATGATTATTGTTTTAGTTGAAGTGCAAGTTTTTGAACCAATTGTTGCATGTCAAGGTATCAGATGTATGAGGTAAATTAAAGTGATTTTCAGGAAAATTGAACCAGAAACATTTTGATCAAATTTAAAGCTACTAACCGAGAGCCAAATTAATTCATCCTAAATCATGGATTCTAGAGTCAAATGCTCAAAATTAATCAAAACCATTTTTATAATTTTATTATGCTCACGTTCATAATTATCAAAAACTATAATAAAAACATGATACTATAGTTATAATTATTTTCTAAAAGCAAACAAAACATTTTTCACCATAAAAAATCAGATATTAAAACGACGTGAGTAAACACCTAAATAATAGTAACTGCTAAAATAAAGTTAATGATTGATATATATTTTTAGGCTTTTAAAAAAAATAAATTTAAGTGGGACAATTTTATAAATAATTTATAAATTGGGATAATTTTGAAACTATTTATAAAATATGAGGCAGTCAACAAAACTATTTAAAAAATAAGACGTGGCACACGGGTTGAGTCAATGGCTCTAAGGCAATAACATTGCATTGGTCAACAATAATAAAAAATTAGGATTGGTTTGGATTGCCCCATTTTTATAAATAATTTCTTTAATTGTCCTATATTTTATAAATAGTTTTAAAACTACCCGAATCTCAATTATTTGTAAATTATCCCAATTAAATAAAAAAGCCATATTCTCACCTGGAGGTCTTCTTATGGCTTCTTCATTAACATATTTTTGATTTGGGAATTTGTTGGGAGGTATTCAATCAATGCATTTCATATTGCAATACATAAAATTTTTTGACTTGAAATATAAACAACAAAACATATTTCTTTTAGTTTAAAATATGAGTAAAATTAACCAACTTTTTTAAATTTTATTTCATTTTCAATGCTATTTTTAAAAAATATCCCTAAAAAATTGTTATCTTATTTAATTTTTGTTTTATTCCTAATGCAACTTTCTTAAAATACCTCTATTGTTTTATAAATTTTAGAAAATTAAATATAATCAACTAATCTACTTAATAAACATAAAATTAGATATTTTTCCTTATAATTCGAGCAATAGGGAATATGATTGAAACTTTAAGCCGCATATTATTTAGCCACAACTTACTCATTGAAAAATTCAATGTCTGATTTCAAAACCGCAATAATTCAAGTGGGTCGGTACCATTCTAAAACTAACCATATCGATTATCTCCACCGCAAGGACCATATCAGGACCATATCAATTCAATGTTCTTTCCTAAAAAGGACTATATCATCAACTACCTATATCAATTCTCAGTGAAGGCTAATACAAATGATAAATGTTATGTTACTATTTAAGCAAATGATTGAAAGTTTGATCTTTGATTTTTGGAAATGTAAAAGATTTCACTGAAAAAATACTCTCGAAAGAATTCAACAATATTAAAATAATTAACCACTTAATTGCGTAAATAAACACTAGAAAAAAAAAAACTACAGTATATCAATTCTCTCATACATTTACTACCAAATTTAAATATGTTTATTTGAAGACATTCTTCGTCTCTAAATTTATTTGTCTTTTCGTACATAAATTAACAAATTAATAAAATTAATTGAAATAATTAATTTTCATAAATTATTTATTTATTTATCAAATTTAACATTTATCTCATTATCAACTATTTTTTATATCATTAACATTACTTTACTTACCAACATAAGGTGACATCTGAAACATTTTCATCATTGTGTGCATAAGCAATGTAATCAAATTCTTTCAAGTGATCAAGATGAGATTTTTATCCACTCCAAGCTTTTTATGAAGTTTTATCATATACTTTTGACAAAACATCTATTTAAAATGTAAACTGTACAAGATATAGCTTTTGTCAAATAACTCTTTGACAGTTTTTTGTAATGTAACATGCTTTTAACTATATCCAATTATCCATAATAGTTCTATTCTTTTGCAACTTCATTTTGTGGGGATATATCTTACAGTTAGTTGGTGTTTAACATCATATTCTCTCAAGAAAATAGCACAGCATGTAAGATTTTAATATCTTCGTATGTCTCATGTGATGTGCATGTGACATGTATTGATGTGTGTTTAGTAAATAAATGATTAAATATTAATGGGCTAAATCATATTTAGATTAGATAAGAAGGGGATTGTTTCTAAAGGCCCGTTAGCTTGATGGAAGTCAATGGATAATAGTTAGGGTTTTTACTCTTTATAAGAAACAGGTCCTGTTCCTGGCCATAAGGTATTCTTTTCTCTCCTCATCACAGAACGGCTAAACTAAACAAATAGCATATAAAAGAATAGTAGAGGAGGCAAAGGAATAGAAACCGGGTTTCGTGGCTTTTGGTCAAAGGACATTTGGAGAACTTTCTTCCTTCTAACTCTAACAACTCTAGCAATGGATAGAGGTTAGTAATCGTATTCCTTCTCTCTCTGTAACGTGTGAAAGTCATGTAATTTCAAGATCCTTATTATTGTAGTTGTAACGAATAAATTAAACTACAACTTATATGTGGTATCAGAGCCACATTAAGAAATTAATGACTTTCCAATTAAGATTTAGGATTTGGATTGAATCCTAATTATGATGTTTAGGGAATGAATTTTGCATAAATCCAAATTATGAAATTTGATTTCTTTGAATCCTAATTATGAAATTTAGGACTTTGTTTTGTTTTGGTATGAATTGAATCCCAATTATATATGGTGTTTAGGGATTAATTTTGCTGAATCCTAATTATGAATTTAGGATCTTTACGCTTTCGCATTATTGTTAAATGAAATATTAGGATTATTTGAAAATTGATTGTTTATCGATTTGTTTTACCCATCAAAGTTGTTTTCCAATTGGGTATAATGTATACCCAGTGTTTCAATTATATATTTTTTAAAGTTCATCAAGTTTTTTCTAATTGGGGTAAAACTATTAATATTGATATATGTGAAAAGCATTAGGTATTGCTTATATCACTATTTATGATTCGTTTTACTGTATAAAAGCACATGACAGTGAATAACGAATAATTATATATTCCTTTTGCATAATAATGAATATATATAACAAGTCCAGTATGTCATGGACAATTTACGTTTATATATATATATATATATTTGGGATTAATATGAAGTTTTTTTTTTAATTAGCAAAAGAAATTTTTTGAATTGGCATTACTTGATTTGATATTAATTTATGATGATTTGATCATCATTAAAGTTGTCAAATCATAAAGATATTAATTCCGATTGTATAATTCTTATTATAATAATGAATTTGATTTGAAGTTAATTGTATGTTGATTTTGTTAATCACCAAAGTGGTCAAATCAGTAAGTAAATTAATTTCAAATCATATAATGATTTTTCAATTACTCATAGATTTGATGTTATATGAATGACATAATGGTTTGATGTTTTATGGGTATATTGTAGTTCATTATTATAAGGCATTTATGGATCGCCCAAATGTTTGATTAGTTGTTCTTATAATTAATGGACATGACTGTAGGCAATATGTTTGTGCTATTGGTTTATTTATATATCCAAAGACAATAGATAATACTAATTGGTGCATATGTCATTGCCAATTATTGATTATTAATTTTATTAGCATTATTATGTTTGAATGTCGTGTACTAATGTGTAACCCAAAGGAGAGCGTTAGTGTACATTAATTGTTTAAGTAACAAGTACCTTATGTCTCAAAACATTTATGTTATGTATTACATGTTCTTAATTTTCTGCATTCTCATGACTTGTATGTGTCAGTGTTATTTGCTAAACTTTCTTACTAGAGTTTGCGAGTCTTTCTCATCAGCTTAAAAAAAATATATATATTGTTGCTATTAATGGTGTTAGCAACAATAAAGATAAAGTTTATTATAAGATTTGAGAAAGATTTCACAATGTTCATGAGGATAAATATTGCAGATAACATTAAGATAATTCTCTCCAAAATTGAAAGTAATTAAAAAAAATTAAGTGAATTTTGTGAGAGTACCCAATATTTTTGTGAGTCTCTTTCTGGGACATTAATGAGTACCCTAACCCCATAAAGCTTGGTGATTTGTGTACTATTTATGAATGTATAATTAAAGGGAAAATTATTGCATCAAGATTTAAGTTTAAGTCCTTAGAAATAGTTGTGGATGAGAACTTCTTAGTATAGTTTATGCTTGCTCATTACTGATTGAGTGTTACTTGTTTTTGAATGAGCTATAACGCCATGAAAGATAATGGGTTGTGCAGTAAATTTCACAATATCTTAGTTTAAGAGGAAACAATACTTAAGAATATAAGAAATCTCTTTATCCAACTTTTATGAACATTAAGGAGCTGGAAGTAAATGTGTGAAGAAACATAATAAGGGCAAAGGATCACTTAAAATTAATGAGGCATATGTGAAAACTCATATGAAAGAACCCCATTATCATAAATGTCATTTTGTGCAAAAATGTTGAATTCAGAAGAAGTGCACAAAATGAAAATTTTGATTCTATAAAAGATAAGTTTAAAGCTTATGTATGTTTGAGTCAAACTTAATCAAAGATCCAAATAAATTTGGTGGATTGATCTCGGATGAATCGAAACATGTTTTTAGCATAATGAATTTTGTTTAATCCATACCATAAACCCACATGTAAAGTACGTGTTTGTGGGAATAAAGTGAAGGTTCTAGTAGAACTTGTCAGGATTTAATGTTTAATCCTTGATATTGGGCATCACCTAGACTCATTGGAAACCTTTTAGGTACCTAGTTTTTCTACGAGTTTGGTTTATTATATAGGATTAATGTTACTAGATACTCTTTTATGTTTGGTTATGGATGTTTCAATTTATTTAAGTATAATTATCACATTGGTATTTGTATATTAGTGATAGTTATATAAATTGAATTTTAAATGATATTTTGCTAATTTGTGGAATAAGTGTTTAGGTCATACATCCAAGGAAAGGATGAAAAGCTTTATAAGGAACAAAAATCTTTTCATACTTGGATTTTATTGGCCTAATTATTTGTGCAGATTGTATTAAAGAAAAGAAAAACCAAAGACACAAAGAAATGAGTCACAAGAAGGATCCAGCTTCTTGAAAATGTGTTCTTCAAAACTTGTGGACCTCTGATGTTAACTTTCTTTTTAGAAAGGAAAAGGTATGTCATCATCTTTATTGATAACTATTGATGTTATAGTTATGTCTTGAAAATTTACTTGAATAAAGTAGAAAGTTAAGTACATATAGATGAATGTTATCAAGTACGATAGAGATTATGACCAACATGAAAGAATTAATTAAAATGGGCAACATCTGTGACTGTTTGTTAAACTCCTCAAGAATTGAGTAATTTGTGTATAACACACAATGCCAGCTACACAACAGCGAAATGATGTGTATAGGGCATAACAGAACAGTAATGAATATGGTTAGGAGTATGATATTTAGTCTTTACCTGCATTCATGAATGTATATCTTGAAACTGTCATTTGTCTATTGAACAGGGTTCCTAGTAAGATAGTGTCAAAGACAATTTTGAACTGTGTGTTTATAGGATACCCAATTTAAGGCACCTGTATGTTTAAGGTTGTCGGTAGAAACAAGGATTGCAATCCGTCAGAAAAGAAAATGGATATAAAACATCCGTGAGTATTTCATTGATTATCCATATAAATCAAAAGGTATAAACCTTATTGTTCTAACCATAGTATAAGAACCATTGAAATTGTGAATGACAGGTTTACTGAGAATTGTGAAATTAGTGGGAGTATAGTTCCACATAACGTGGAATTTAACGGAGTTAGGGTGCAAGTTCCTGTAATTTGTAATTTGTTCTTCTACCTCAACAATAGTTTCTTTTATTGTTGAATCGTATAACAATAAAGTACAAAATGAATTCACTATTCACAATGATTTTATTGTAGAAGAACCATGAGAAATAGTATTAAAAAAAAGAAAAGAAATTGCTATTTCGAATGTTTTAAGTTGTTTATCTACAAGAATATAAATTTGACTTAGTCATTAATGACAACGATGTGTTGCTTTACACGCTGTAAGTTGTGATAATATTGATAAATATTTTTATATGTGAGACCTTGTAGAATTGCGTAAATGTTACACGAGAGTTGGGGGGTAAGTGAGTCTTTTGGACCAAATATAACTCTCGTGACAACCTTGAACGTTACAAGGCCAAATTTGTTGTCAATGATTTCCCTCGCAGAGTTGGCATTGACCATTAATGAGGTATTTTGACCAATTACCTGAAAGAATTTATTCAATATTATCATCATGGCATATGTAGTCCGTAATGATTTGGAACTGCAGTAGAAGAATGTGAAAACAATCTGTATGAGTTTTAGAGGAGGATGTTTATTTGGATGACCCACTAGTGTGGTTATCAATTGAAAAGAATGAACACATAATGTGCAAATTTGAGGAAATTAATATACAAATTTAAACATACATCCCACCAATAGTATCTGAAAGATAGTCAATGATACTATTGTTCTTTTTAGATTTAAGGAAACACAATTAACTTGTGTAAATATCTGAAGGTCAGTGGGAGTGAGTTTATTATGTTGATTCTGTACGTTATTATATCTTGCTTGCAACTTATTATCTTGGTCTTTTACACTAGACTAAGAAATTTTTTCTAGTAACTTTGAATGAAAGATATAGGTGAGTCGAACCATGTGATTAGAAACTGAATATTCTAGAATATGTCACATGAATTGTTAGGTTTATCTCAGAAAGCATATATCATTAAAGTACTAGAATGATTTAGAATGAATAAAATTTACGTTAAGGAAGTATTAACTATACTCATAAAGTCTTGAGGTATTAGCATGGAACGAATAAATGCATGTTTACTTCTGTAATGAATGATCACATTGAGGTGATCAGAATGTTGAATTTGTAACAAGTTTTGAGGTTACAATTCAAACTAATTGACTGCAAAATTTTATTTCGGGCTTAGAACTGTCGACAATATTGCTTAGCCACTGAAAACGTACTGTGGTGTTTTGCAGCAATGACAAGTACTATAAAGGTGCTAAAAGTATGTGAATGAAGTACTTTGTCTCTAAAGAATGGGATCAGAAACAAAAATTGTTAATAGAGCATATTAGCACCAATATTATGATTGTTAATCCCTTGAAAGAAGGGTTATTGCCTAAACATTTATTGAACATGTTGAAAGTATAGGCATTACTGTTGTGAAGTAAAATTGAATTTGATGTTGACATCCTTATGTATGATGTAATTGACACAATGAGCTCATTTATGATATGTTTGATATGTTTCTGATTACCTGTTCTCTAGAACAACATGCATTATTGTATTAGAGTAATGTAAACAGGTATTGTCTTGAATAAAGACATTATGGACCAATTATGTATTTCCCAATTATAGATCGGGTTAAGAAAAAGACTATTTTGTGGTACATGGAAGGAATTATGTCGAACAAATGATGTACAACCGCCATGACCCGAATTAGTTCCTATCTTTAGTCATGATTAATAGAGTATCTAAGTATAAAATGATTTAGCTATATAAATGCGCATTAATTGTTTGTTTAATTATTTTTTTTATTAGACCATAATGTTGAATTATGTCACATGAGCCAAGTGGGAGAATGTAAGATTTTAATATCTTCGTATGTCTCATGTGATGTGCATGTGACATGTATTGATGTGTGTTTAGTAAATAAATGATTAAATATTAATGGGCTAAATCATATTTAGATAAGAATGGGATTGTTTCTAAAGGCCCGTTAGCTTGGAAGCCAATGGATAATAGTTAGGGTTTTTACTATTTATAAGAAACAGGTCCTGTTCCTGTCCATAAGGTATTCTTTTCTCTCCCCATCACAGAACGACTAAACTAAACAAATAGCATATAAAAGAATAGTAGAGGAGGCAAAGGAATAGAAACCGGGTTTCCTGACTTTTGGTCCAAGGACATTTGGAGAACTTTCCTCCTTCTAACTCTAACAACTCTAGCAATGGATAGAGGTTAGTAATTGTATTTCTTCTCTCTCCGAGGGATCCTTAATACATCATTACACACTCTACTTAATATTAATCCCTACCACCATTAAACACTCGTAGACATCAAAGAAATTCTCTCGTTAAACACAAACATACTAAAATTTTACATATATATATATAACGCATATATGTAAATATGGACGGGTCCGAGTACCCACAGGTCTGGATATTTCAGTCCCGGACTCAGACCCGTTCAAAGCGGGTATCCAGACGGGTCCATTTCTTGGACCCACGGGTCTCTTTTTTGGACCCAAACCCGAACCCGTTGTGGATATTACCCGCCGGTATCCACGGGTTCGGGTCCGATTGCCATCCCTAGTAACAACCTTTGCTCTCATCAAGCTTTTGTAGAATTTCATAAAATTGTTTCACCAAAATTCAAAAACAAAATTCAATCATGCACTCTTTGAAAATCAAATAATTTCTTATTTCGCAAAACTCTATATTAAATCCCAACCACATAGATATCTTCACAGTATCAGTCCAAATACTTAAATATAAAAATAAATATATATTCATGTATGTTCTAATAATAATATGCCCCACATTTCAAAAATATTATTTATATTCAATATGTAAAAATTAAATTTTACATCACATGTTTATAAAAAAAAAAATTACATCACATTGCCTAATACAAATATAGAGACCATCAAATTATATTAAATGTTTTAGTATGTGAAGAATTCCGGTTAATGAGATAAGTTCCCATAGTGAATTTTATATTTATCATTTCTTTACATAGGACATTTCTCCTTCCCCCACAATAGTGCAGAATGTAACGCATTTCTGTTAGCACAAAGTATGTCAATCAAATTTCTCCAAAACCACCAAATTACCAATTGATCTCAAAATCAATTGTCACACACTATCCATCTCAACCAAAATAATTTTTGGGAGGGTCATTTTCTCTGTATTTGTGTTAAACATATTGATATTTAGACATACCTGTTCTCTGATGAAGCGAACTCTTTCTCATTCTTGCTTTAAGATATCACATTTAATTTGCTCAAAAAATAATAATTTGGATTGCTCAATTCCCACATAATTCCTTTGTTTCTCATTCATATCCTCCGTTGCAAAAAGAACTTGCTTATAGTGTTGTCACACACATCAACGCCCTCAAAGAAAATAAATAAAATAATTATTAAAACAAACACATATTCTAGTCAAGTTGAATTCTTTTACTATTTATTTAAATAGCAATAATAAGAAATTTATTCAATTTTATTAACTTCACTATTTTTCACATATATAAAAATATAAATATAGGCACAAAAAAACGTGATTTCTTATACTATTTTGTCCAAATAGTAATAATAAAAAATTTAGCTAATTATCCATTTTTTTTATTTATACCGCGCTTTGGCTCTCAAAATGTGGTAACAATTTCACAAAAAGATTAGCTGACTCACACTCATTGGCAAGACCCCTGAACATCATCATCTGGGACCCCAACTGTACCGTGACAATCACAAGTCACAAGTCACAACCCACTAATTGAAAAATTCAATGTCTATTTTCAACAAGCAAAAATTTAAGTGATACTATTATTAACGGTAGTTGGTTCAGTTGCTCTTGTAAAATCAACTGAAATTTTAGAAATAAGATTCGGATAATAATAATTTTATAATAAATTATAATAAATAAATAGAGAGATACATCAGCATAAATAAATAGAGAGATAAATTATAAAGTAAATAGCTAAAAGTAGCCAATTTGAAAATCACAATCAAAATTACTTTTATCAAAAGTTATTTTACAATAACATTCTTTTTATTTTGATGGAATTTACAATAACTAACGTTCTTAGCTTGAGCTTTAAAAGAGTGAGATTAAGAACTTGAAAGGGAACATCTTTTATTGAAAAAAATAAATACAATTTTTTTTTATTCATCAACACCTCCTTATAAAATTTATCATCTTTTACGTATTAAACAAACCATTATATTTTACAAACATTCTTTTACAACCAAATCTCTCCTATGATCCATATAATCAAATTTAATATCAGGTGGAGCCAAATCATGGAGCCAAAACGAGAAATTATTAGGTAATCCAAGTACATTATCATCATCTATTATCCATTTTATTTGTATTTCTAACTAAAAAAATAAGTTTTAAATACTTGAGATGAGTCCTGGATCAATAGTCAATACCAACTAATAAATCCGAAAAACGAGTAACGACAATTCAGGATCTCATAACTTCTAATATCATACACTATAACCTCTTTCGTTACCCTATAGCAAGAAAAACTTTTGGTTAGTGGAGCATATGTAGCATAAGTTTCAGTTTGTGTTGAATTAGTTTAGGAACAACTCTATTACACATTTGAGAAAAGGGTGCTAAACTGCTAACCATAAAAAAAGGCGGCCTTTGCACAAGGATTCCTAAAAATAAGAGATTGTTTCTGGAATTTGAACTCATAATCTCCTAATCTTAATATGTTAAATTTGAAGGAAGTTTTAGGGAAAGTTTTGACAAGTGTCTTCTTCTATGATTGCCAAGTGGCATGATTAGTTTAATTTTTTTGAATTTCTTTCTTTATTTAGTAACTATTGTTTTTTTTTTTGAAGGGAGTAACTACTGTATTCAAAGCATGGGAAATGGGAAAAATAAAATAAAAGTTGGTACGTATGTAGCAGTAGTAGTTGCTAATGCTTCGTAAATCAGCGTATATAGTAGTATTGTTCCATGTATTAAAAGTTGTATCTTGGTTGGTTCTTCTAGGTTGGTGACTGCCTTGATTTTTAACTTAGGAGTGGAAAGATTTTTATCAGAGTGAATATAATTTTGGTGGTGTACATGGGTATAACAATAATATAGTACTCCATCCGGTCTTATTTATAAGTCGTATTTTAGAAGGATTTTTTGGTCATATTTATAAGTCATTTTGTATTTTATAGAAGGTATTTATTGCTATTTTCTCTTATTTGCCCTTTGCCCATTAATGTGAAGTAATACATTGTGAAATTCCCAATGCAATTTAAGAGGGTAAGATTGTAATGTTGAAGTATTTTTTTTAAAGTTTCAAGAACCTAATTCTTCTCCTTGATCCATGTGATATGGTTAAGTATGCCCTATGAATAGGAACAGAGGGAGTAACTTAACAGGCAACTCGATATTTCAGATAAATTTACTTTTCCAAAACCTCTTAATTGCTGTGATTTTGAAAATTGCACTGGTTGGTTCCTATGTTGATAACTGTTACAGTTTTTTAATTAAGGATCAATATATTGCCTAGATTTATGTTATCTGCGTCTTTTAGTTGCATGTGTTGCCGATGTTAATTGGGGTTATCATTTTTCAAGGTGATAGATACAGTATTAAAGAAAGAAATGGTATGTGGTAGAGGGATAAGGAATCGACTTTCTCAGTCTCTATAGCCTCACTTTCTTCTCACATCTCAACTCAAATCTTTGCTTCTCTAATTTCTTTAACTAGTAAGTGATCCCGTGCGGTCGCACGGGTATTACATTGGCTATGATTTTAATTAGTCATGCAAATGGATAAAAAAAAAGCATCAAAATCATGATATCAATATCATAAAACAGTCTGCGATGTAATCCAAAACATAGTATCATTAATGTCACGGAACATAGAAGTTAAAAACCAAAATAATGAAGTCCAAACCATAACAAAATCACAAAGCATATAAAAAACCAAAACAGCATTGATCTCAATAGATTTTTTCAAATTGTCCAACATTCCTCATGTTTCCTCGAGCATCTTCAGAGGTACAGCAACAAATCTGGAAAAAAAATCAAAAAATTAAATAATAAGCATGCTTTGTAATTGTAGTAATGATTTTAATGTAACTTACATCAATGATGGGAAAATTAATTTTAATATTTAAACATTATAGCAAGTTTCCATACATAAAGAATAGATTTTAACATACCTTGCAAGTGTATTATTTTCAATTATGTTTTGCACGTTTTTTTCCCTTTGTGGTTGAAAATTGTGGAGTTACAATATCATCAATCCCAACAACACAATTATCAACAATTTCGCTTAACTTTTTCTGTTTTGAAATTGTTGACAAAGGCGTTGCGAGATCCCTTGCTTGTGCTCGAGAGTCAATGGAACAGCTATCTTGCTATAATTATTCATTTAATTTACATTAATTTAAAATAGACACATTATTAAAATTTAAGAGTAAAAAATTTTCAAAAAAAAAAAGCAATTAATTAGCACTCACGTCTGCTGCAGTTTTTGAGATAACAGGTGAAGATTGGGATTGTGATGGCAATTCAGCAGACAAACTTGTAACCTTTGTAAGGAAAAAATATAAAATAGTTTTAGCTAAATGGCGGCAATATTTAAACACAAAAAATTATTAAAATTAGTTACCTCATTGGATATTGTGGTAGCTTGAGACTCAGCAATGGAATTATCATTTGAAGCAATTGTAACCACATTGAAGTTATCCAATTTTTTTTCAATATTAAAAAATTGTTTGACATCAATCACAAAAAGATAAACTTTTCCAATAAGACTATCAAACTCCTTAGGAAATCCAAACTCATCATTATCCTGTAAAAAACGAATTTAGTTATTATTATTATTATTATTATTATTATTATTAATATTATTATTACAAAAACGAATTGCAAAACGACATTTACCTTAATCATTTGATCCTTCAACTCAGTGGCTGTTTTTTTAAGCAATTTAAAAGCATCCTTGTCAAAGATAGTGAAACATGCTGATCCTCCTTCATCACTGACTTTCACTTGAATTTTGTACCTAAGTTAAAAAATTTATAAATCTAAATATGTTCAATTCTGAAGCTAATTTTAAAATTTGATATTAAAAATTCAAAGTTGTTCATACAAAACCTTTGTACAACAATGTTTGGCTCCTTCTCACATTTCATGCACCATACCCCATTCTTCCATCACTCCTTTCCTTCTCACCTATCTTGTTAGGACATTTATCACAACCATCATAACACCAGTTATGGTCCTGAATAATTTCATCTATCTTTGCAATAACCGAATATCTCCCGGCCTATATAAAAGAAAATAACTTAGAATTAATGATAAATGTGTAAAGTAATAAAAAATAACGGTGTAAAGGAAAAAATAAAGGCAAAATTAAAACAAATATTAAACTCACCTCCTCAGTGGTTTTTATATCCATAATGGTTTTTCTACAATCAGGATTACTAAGTGCAATACCAATGGTGATGAAATCCTTGAGTAGGCAATTGATCAACACCACTAAAAAAAAAACAGAATGTCAAAAAAATTGATAAAAAAAAGACAAAAATAAAAAATAGAAGCAACGACAATTAGAAGAAAATATACTGTCACCTTTCTCGAAGCATCAATGTCTCGGGTATTTGTGGATCAAAAAATATCTTAGTGGCATTCCAAAATGTTGTAGCAGAGGTAATTGCTAATTAATAACAAAGAAAAAAACACAAAAACGGAAAATATGAACAACACAATAACATATACATAATCATAATATAAAATTTGAAAAATGTTCAGATTAAAATAATAACCATTGTAAGTTGCTATTTTCCCAAGTTGCAAGGCAATCACTTTTGGTGGCCCAGGCTCATTAAGAAAATCAAATACTGTCTGACTATGGTCCTTGAAAAAAATGAAAGGCAAAGTAACGATGATGATTTTGACCCTCAGATGGAAGCAAAGATCCCCTGCGATGATGATTTTGACCCGAAATTCTATAAACATAACGACCTCGATCATCATTTACTCTATTATCAACTTTACCACCCATAGAAGTAAAAGAAAACATCATATTATAAGCTCTTATGTTTTGCTGAAAGTGTTTTGAAATAGGATTATTTTCATCAAAAAATAACATCTGCAAATACTGAGGAGGTTCACCAAGCATCGGCAACTTCACCTTTCCTTTTGAGCAGCAAAGACTAAACACAGGAACACGACTTCTGACCTTGGGATTCACCTTCTCCTTGAACCAAAATTTAGCTCCACAATAACGACAACTAAAATCACAATCACCAAGATCCGAATAACCGACATCATGATAATCTACACTTGTCATCTCCAAACACGATTCACCTTCATCTGCAAGCAACAACCAATCACAAACTTCAAATCACAACCAAAAAAACAAACCACACAACATAGAGAGAAGCAAGTATCAATATATAAAAATATAAGCTAAGAACACTAACCAAACAAATCATCATCATCTTCACAAAATTCATTCTCAGAAAATACATGCTCATCATCTTCATCCAATTCATTAAACTCGAAAGCATGACCCTCATCATTTGCAAGATCACATTCTGTTTGGCACCGACTGCTGCTTCCCACCTCAAAAGTACTCCTAACATTCACCTCATACATTTCAGATCTCTCAAACTGATTCCCATTATTAATGCAAGAAGACTCTAATACAAAAACACAACAAAGGAGAAAGTAATAAACACACAAAACCAAACCTTTAAATTATAAAAATCAAAGCACTGTATTTTAAAAAAAAAAAGTGCAAACCTGGAATTGAATTCAGATCAAGCACATTTGAATTTTTTCCAGTATCACACTCAACATCAGTGAATTCTCTATCCATGGATTTCAAAGCATCACCTATGTACCAAAAACATGTATAGTATAAAGAAAAATCAATGGCAAGTAGGGAGTGAGAGGTATGGGTGAATGCACTGAATATATGTCACTATCTTTTTTAACCTTTAGGTAATGGAAAGTCCATTAAGGTTACTGAACACCATACCGAGAATCCTGTAGTTAAAGTTCCATTGAGCTTTTTAGCTGAATATAAAATTAGATGCACTTTTCTGGTTATCATGCGTATGGGGTGGCTAAAAGTTTTTTCACCCGAATCTATAATAAGAATAATTGCAGATCTGTTGTTTTTGAATTTATGCCAGTATATTTATCTAACATTTTTAATTAATACACTATAGTACAGATGCCGATAAGAACAATATTCTCCAAATTTGAGATGATCCATTGACCATTAGTATATAGTAATAGTCTAGGACTGTTTTTTTAACCTTTTGTTTTAGATCCATGCAAGCTTAATTACTTTAGTTTTCCTCTTTCTTTTGATTCCTTTTACATTTAGTGTAAAATCCACGTGAAGACAACATTAGACAAAACTATTTGTTTTCTTCTATGTTCTATACTTTGGTTATATCAATTGATTTGCTGTTCATTCTTATCCTTTTTTTCCAATAGAATATTAACTAATGAATAATGACCTTTGCATGGTAGCATTTAGACAATTAGATTCAAATCTTATACCTGAAGCCTTGTGGAATATAAAGGGAGAATTACAAAAACACCAACTCAGACTTTAAAACAAAGTCATGAACAGTATACTCATAAATTCAGGACACCATTTAAAGTTAGATCTCAAAACATCCCTTCCAAACCAAATTCATTTAAAAATTTCAAGATCTAAATTACAAACTTCTACAACAACAGAATTCAAAGAGACTCAGAAACATACCAAACAATCAAGGAAAAGAATAGTAAAAAATGCTAAATACCTGAAATTGAATTTAGACCAAAGTCATTCGCAACCGAGCCAAAGACATGTAAACTCTTTGAATTTTTCACAGATCCACACTCAACAGAACACGATTCTCTAATGCAAGACTTCACAAAAGAGTCTACATGAACAGAAATTACCTCACATTTACTTTAAAAAAAAATTAAAACTCATTCAACTAATCAACATCATAAAAAAGAAAACATGATTCCAAACCTGAACTATCACCAAAACCAAAACCCTGAGCAAATCTTCTAACATTGATATTCTGGTCATCACCAAACAAAGCATGCATCCTCTGATTACACGAACTAACCAATTCATCAAGATTATTTCCCACCTTCGAGCATGACACTGGAACAACATAAATTCAAATCAAAAAATAAATATATGCATCACTAAACCACCATCATCAATAAATATATGCATCTTAGGTGTCGTTGTCTCAAAATTTAAGTATTTGTTCATTTCCTTTGCTGCAAGATTAATAACAGAATGCTACCAACATTGATTTGCTCTTGAAATATTAGTGAGAAAAATTTAAAATTTTAATAGTCATATGGAAGAATCCCACCCCAATATGTAATGATTCCTAACGATCCCAGTGTGATAGAAGGTTTTTCCTTTCCCCGTCTTATTACTACGGACATTTTTTGAATCCAAGAGTGATAGGGAATTGTTGGATACTTTTGATATGCTGCTATTTAGTTATGCGTTAAGAACAGCATATCAATAACGTCAAGTTACTTTTGATAGCATTCTTTTGAGCTCATCCTTGTAAACCATGCTTTTGATTTATCTTCTTCTACCCTGCAGTATGTCAAATCAGATGTCTATACTGTGAATTGTGGCATGGCATATGGTCAAGCAGCAATGCTTCTCTCACTTGGTACAAAGGGTTATCGTGCTGCACAGCCAAATTCATCCAGTAAGAATCTTATCTCTGCAAACCTTTGAAAATTTTGCTCTATTGCTTTCGCTCATTTATTGTGACCTTTTGGAACTTCTGACAAATGCTTCCTTCTCGAGCCCTTACTTTATATCTGATTAATGAGTATTCTTGGAGAATTGGCTACTGAATTATAATTTCACAATCAGTACCTGATATTGTAACATTGAAACTGTTAGGCCGCCATTTTACTGAGCAGCCGTGATTTTCATGGAACAAATGTAACAATATTGGTCTTTATTTAATACTCTTATATTCTGCAACGGTATACAAAAACATTCCCTACATGACCATTGAATTAAAAGCTATGGCAGGCCCTTTAAATTGTTCTTGTTTTTCCTGTTAATGTGTGGGTTTCATATCATTTAGTTCTGCATCATGATTAGAACCAAAGTTTTTGGTACAGCTATCTGTTGTGAGCATTTTCTTGTGGACTAATGCTTACAATGCAGTAAGTCCTCATTCCAGTGGTTTATTAGTGAAGTGCAAGACAGAATTATATTAAGCACACTTAGGCACCTTGTTGTAGAGGATGCTAATAAATCAAGGTGAGAGAGATTGTTATATAGTCCTTTTGATTTTGTTCTTAAATTTTTGTTACAGATTATTGTTTTTGTTCACTATTCTATGTTCTATGCAGGTATTCACTTAAATACTTGGACAACATAAATTCGAGCATGATACCGGAACAACATAAATTCAAATCAAAAAATAAATATATGCATCACTACAACACCATCATGAATATTAATTATGATAGAAAGCCAAGTCAAACCATTTATCACATGTTTCCCTGGTGTTAGCTTCAACATTGAAGACAAATTAATCCCACCATCATCATCAGGAACTGGAAAAAAAAAAAAAAAAAAAAGGGATCAATCCTGGAGGAAAAATATATAAATACATAGATACACATAAATCCTCAATAAAAAAACAAAAAAAGTAAAAAATACTCCAAGAATAAACCTGCATTGAGATCAATCCGAGCCCTCTTACAGGGTCTTCCACCATTCATTCTTCAACCAATCTTGGAGGAAAAAAATAAAAAAGAACTAACACGATTAAAATTAAAACACTAATAACAAACAACAACAAAGATTCGAACCTCAAAAATATACTGGAATTTATGGAATTTTCCAAAAAAATATAAAGTACAGATAAGTCAATATATTTATATATTTATAATTGTTAAGACAAAGAGGAGCAGTGCTGCCACCACCATCAGGATGAGGTTGGAACTTAAAATTGGCTTAGGTGTGAGGATGTATGTGATTCACACATTCAGCATCATGGTGGGGCTGGAAAAGTGGAAAGAATGAAATCTAAAAAAAAAAAACTAAGTTACTACCCAAAATGCCATAGTTTTGGACCAACCTGCACTCAAGGTGTTGGAACAATCTGCACTCAAGTATACTAATCTGCACTCAATGGCATAATTTTGGAACAATCTGCACCCAAATGTACCTAAATGCACGTAGCCAACTTAAAAAAAATAATAATATGAAAAAAATGGCACTAAAGATGTGTTGGAGTATTGTTATTCCTCTTCTAGAGCGTTGTGGCCAAATTACTCATACGTACAGGAGACCAAAGATGTGTTGTGCAGATCTTTTAGAGTTGCTAACACAGGTAAAAAAATGAAAGAGATTATTCAGAGCAGTATGTACCCATCCTTTAGAGTTGCTAACACAGGTCAAAAAATGAAAGAGATTCATAAACACCGATAAGGTTGAAGGACGCACTAAAGGAGCCAAAAACAACGGAGGGAAAATTCATATAAGAAGAAGGAGGATACAGGAGACCATAAAAGAAGCCCGAGGGTGGCCAAAGGGCCAAAGGAAAACTCATTGGAGCTTGTGGTGAACAAGGCAACAGAAATCAGCAACATATTCATACCCATAGGAGACCATTAAAAACTGCAAAGCATATCAAAAGTAAAAATATACCACTCATCTCAAAAATCCAGACGAAAACCAAAGCTCCAATGAAACCACGACCAAGGATGACCCCAACACGATCAGAAGAACGATTTCCTCCAAAAAATGATTCCAAAACAAAAAACCAACAAACAAAAACACCAACAAACAAAAATCAGAGCTGTATGAGGGAGCTGAATGAGATGGAAAACAAAACAATAAAATAGAAATAAAGTAAATAAGAAGAGGCAAGGATGTAAATCGAGCCATTGATCGGAGCAACCAAAGCCAACGCTCGAGCCGCAAAAAGGAGGAAATGGGGAACTGCAAACGACGCACATTTCCTTTGGAAGCCACCAAAACTTTACTACTCTGTTCTCTGCTTAGAAATTGTAGTGTCTCAGATTAAAAATGAACGGTCCAAATTAAAACAGACAATGGAAAAGCATAAGCTCCTATTTCATGTTTTAATTACAAAAAACACCATTAATCAAGCAATTAATTCCGTAATCAATAATGATTAAAAATGGAAACCAATGATTAGCTGGGTTTAGGCGGGAGATTAAATTAGTAAGCATAAGCTCCTATTTTAGATTATGTAGACAACCCCATTTTTTGTTGGACTCATTATTTTGCAGAAGGGATGTCACGACAACAGAAGAAACACATAGTTTTATGGAGACGGCAGAGACAACTAAGGTCGCTGAACATAGCTACTAGGAGATGGTGACCGGGATGTTTCGGTGAGAGGAAGAGTGAGAGTGACAAATGCACCGACAATTGAGTATGTCGGTTAGATTTTTCGATTGTGACTTTTTTTTTTATTAGTTTCTCACTCCTTCTCTTGCTTCTAAGAAGGAAGAGTGTCGTCTTGCCTCTCTCCCCAACGCTCGTGGCAGAATCCTCGTGTATCAATTCATCTTATAATTTCTTATTCTATGATTTGATTTGTTTGGGATTCCAGGGAATTTAAAACCTAATTTGATTCAATTCTCATACCTTTGGAAAAGCAAATTGTCTTTATCTTTTATTCACTTTGAATGATCTTTATCTATAGTTTTGACACATGTTTGCTATCTCTTTTTTTCCGTCATGTGATATAAATCAATTGGGTTCTCTTCTCTTATTTTAAATTTAAGTTTCTGCATGCCTATAAGTTTGGTATGTGGTTTTGATTTTTTTTTCAAAGTTTAGGTACAGTGATTTAAATGAACTCAACAATTTGGAGAAGTACTCTACCACATGTTACGATGCAGGTAAGTTTCCTTTTCCATTTCCTTTTGCTTTTTTCGTTTTTGTTGAGTGAAAATAATTGAAAAGCTAACAAGTATGACTTCCCTGTTTAGTTGCATGAATATTTGGAGTGCAATTTATTTGTAATACTATGTACCAATATCATATTGGTTTACACTTGAATCATGGAAGAGAAAAATGTCACATGTGTGTTTCATATTAATCGACTTAAGATATATAGTGACTAAGAGACCAAATGATAGTCAAAAGATAACATGAAAGATTAATATAATACCCAAAAATCGTGAGAGATCAATTTAATAGCGAAAAAATAAAATAAGAGTCCAAATAAGTAATTTAATCAATTTCATATTGTGTGCCATGGACACTTACTACAGATCAATACTAAGTTAATCAAACACATAATTTCTTTACTGGAAAACTATAGAAAATTCCAAACTTTTATAATAATCAAATAATAGTTATGCCTCTTTTGATGAACTATGTATGGATGCTTACGTTAGGAAAAAGAAATTTAGTTGCATGAATATTTGGAGTGCAATTTATTTATGGGGTTGAAATTTTTAGAGATATATTTTTTTTATATTTTTTATCTTTGTTGATGATTATTCTTTAAAAATAGGATGCTTTTCTAGAAAATTTTGTTTGTAAGAATGTTTGAGGTGAAATTTTTTCACGGGGTTAAAAATGATAGAGATAATTTTGATTATTTTTAAATTTGGGGATAATAGTTGTTTAACCATATCTTATTTTTTTGAAAAAATATGGTTCGATACATGTTGTGATGTAATTAATTCATGACATTGGTATTTTTATATTATGGTTTACGCTTGAATCATTGAAGAGAAAAATGTCACGTGTGTGTTTCATAAATTTTTTGATATTTATGGTTTTCAAAAAATTTAATCACTCTAAATTTTTAAAACAAAGATAATTAACTATGATTTTATTCTCTGAAAATTGTGTAAAATATTTTTTAGAAAAATGTATGTTTCGATTATCAAGGATAAAAGTGTATGAAATACTTTATACGATAATCATTTCAAAACGACATCACCCCGTGCGTTGCTCGGGTAAATATACTAGTCATAAAATAACTATCTCATCATTTTTTATTTTTATTTTTTGAACTGAACTATCTTATCGTTGCATTACGCCAAATAGTATATATAGAGTAATAATATATGTAAATGTATAACATTAGTGATATAACATTACTAGAATAAGTCATCAATGTAAGCATATAGTATCCCAAAGTTCCAATACACCACATTTGTAATGCATAATATATATTTTTTTTCCAGATGATATACTTAAAATTGTTTTTTGGACTCAAAATAATCAAGTTTGTTTTGTACCCATATTTCTATTTCTATGGGTCCCAGGCATTTGTTAGCAAATCTTGAATGATGATTTGCCTTGTTGAATTTGTAGCCACCCATAGCTGTAGTGAGTTGCAGCTTTTGACCAACAATCTCCACCTTGGCTCAAATTCGACAAATTGCTCATCACCGTTAAAGCCCCGAAGGGCAATTAAGTGCTATAGAGACTAACCAAGTCCAAACAATGTTGGAACTTGGTATTCGGAAGTGGCTTAGTAAGCATGTCTGCTGGATTCTTAAATGTATGAATATTTTAAACCACAACATCACCAACAGTAACAATATCTCGGATAAAGTGACGCTTTACATCAATGTGTTTGGTTTTGTCATGATACCGACTATTCTTGGTCAAATGAATAGCACTCTGGCAATCACAGAACACAATAAGAACATCTTGTGTTAGGCCAAGTTCTTTTACCAAACCTCGAAGCCAAAGAGCTTCTTTAACACCCTTTGTTGCTAAAATATATTCTGCTTCATTTGTAGATAAAGCAGCAATAGACAGAAGTGTAGCTTTCCAACTAATAGCACTGTTGCAGAGAGTAAAGATGTAACCCGAAAGAGATCTTCTTCTTTCAAGATTGCCACCATAATCAGAATCAACATAACCAATAACATCATTGGTTTCAACTTTTCTTTTGTCAAATACTAAGCCAATATCGGAGGTACCTTTAAGATACCGAAAAATCCATTTTACTGCACTCAAATTATCCTTGCCAGGATTATGCACGTATGGACTCACAATGCTAACTACATATGCTAAATTAGGCCTAGTGCACACCATAGCATTCATAAGACTGTCAACTGCACTAGCATAAGGAACGTGTGACATACGCTTCATCTCCTCGTCTGTCTGTGGGCAGAGGTTTGAATATAATTTGAAATGTGCAGCAAGGGGAGTAGAAACAGGTTTGCAATCACCCATATTAAATCTGTTAAGCACTCTCAATATATTTCTGTTGAGATAAAAAGAGTTTACCAGCTTGACGATCCCTGCGAATCTTCATGCCAAGAATTTTCTTAGCTGCACCAAATTCTTTCATGTCAAACTCATTATTGAGTTGAGTTTTCAATTTCCTGATCAAAGACTTGTCATGTGATGCAATTAACATATCATCAACATAAAGTAACAAGTATATAAAAGAACCATCTGGAAATTTTTTGAAGTAAATACAATCATCATATTGACTCCTAGAATAACCTTGCCCAATCATAAAGAGTCAAACCTCTTGTACCATTGATGGGGAGCTTGCTTAAGGCCATATAAAGATTTCTTTAGTCGACAGACAAGTTCCTCCTTACCAGGAACAATAAATCCCACAGGTTGCTCCATGTAAATTTCTTCTTCCAGTTCTCCATGTAGAAAAGTTGTCTTGACCTCAAGTTGCTGTAACTCCAAATCAAATAAAGCAACAAAAGCAAGAAAAACACGAATGAAAGTATGACAAACAATAGGAGATAAAATCTCATTAAATTCAATACCTTCCTTTTAACTAAAGCCTTTAACGACTAACCGTGCTTTGCATCTAGGATCTTCAACCTCAGGAATATCATCTTTCTTCTTATAAATCCATTTGCATTTCAATGGTCTTTTGCCTTTAGGAAGTTCAGTCAAAGCCCAAGTACCATTTTTATAGAGACTCTCAATTTCTTCATTCATAGCCAGTAACTTTGAAGAATCAACACAAGAAACAACTTCGGAATAGCTGGTAGGATCAACACCATCATTTACCTCTTGTGCAACAGATAATGCATAAGAAATTAGATTATGTCATCTCTTTATTTGGCTGGCTTTATGATTTGTCTTCTTGTTTTGTCTCGGGCAATAGAATAATCATCTTGCTACAGCTGGATATGAGAAGTGATATTATCATCAGGATCATGGTCACTATCATGATCATCAATGCTAGACTCATGAGTTGAGGAAGATGGAACATCAACATTAGGAGTGACAGACTTCATTTCTAACTCCACCTTCTCGCTAGTACCCTGCAAATTACCTGTACTAGTGGAAGAAGACACGGGAGATTGTTTTCCGTAAGATAATAATGCATCCTCATTAAAATTCACATCTCTACTAAGAATTAATTTTTGTGACTTAGGGCATCATAAACGATTACCCTTAGATTCAGATGCATAACCAAGAAATATGCACTCAACAGCTCTTGGATCTAATTTACCATAATTAACATGTGCATATGCGGGACATCTGAAAATTCTTAAATTAGAATAATCAACAAGATTACTTGACCAAATTTCTTTTGGAACTTTGAAGTTTAGTGCTGAATGTGGAGAACGGTTCACCAAGTAACATGCAGTAGATGCTGCTTCGGCCCAAAATTCACGTCGATGCCATAACCCAGCATTTGAGATCATACAGCAAGCTCTCTCAAGTAAAGTTCTGTTTATCCGTTCTGCAACACCATTCTACTAGAGTGTACCTAGAATGGTTTTATGTCTAGCAATATCATGATTTGCGCAGAACTCATTAAAGTCATCATTACAGAACTCTAGTCTATTATCCGTTCTGAGCTTCTTGAATTTCTTCCCTGTTTGAGTTTCAACAAGAGTTTTCCACTTCTTAAAAGTGGTGAATGTGTCATTTTTGGGCTTCAGTAAATAAACCCAAACCTTACGAGAAAAGTCATCTATGATAGTCATCATATAACGGCTTCCTCCATGAGAAGGAACTTTAGAATGTCCCCAAAGGTCAGAATGGATATAATCAAGAATACCTTTGGTGCGGTAAATTGCAGTGGAGAAACTAACTCTTTTCTGTTTCCCAAAGACGCAGTGTTTGCAAAACTCCAACTTACCGATGTCATGTTTGCCAAGAAGACCTTGTTTGCTCAGAAGGTACATGCCTTTTTCACTCATGTGGCCCAGGTGCATGTGCCACAATTTGGTGACATCTTTATCAGGCATAGAAGATGATACAACTGCTGAACCTGTCACAACAGAGCCTTGCAAGACATATAAAATACCAACTCGGTTAGCTTTTAACAAAACCAGGCCACATTTTGATACATTTAGAAGTCCACCTTCAACTGAATACTTGCACCCAAGAGACTCTAGGATGCCATGAGAGATTAAATTCCGCTTCAAGTCAAGAATATAACGGACATTAGCCAAAGTTATGACAACACCATCAAGGGTCTTGATCTGAATAGTACCTATTCCTGCAACTTTGCAATGGGCATCATTGCCCATTAAAACAACACCACTATCAACATGTTCAAAACTGGTAAATAAGTCCTTATGAGGACACATATGAAAAGTACATCCAGAATCAAGAATCCATTTTGTTTTACTCCTCTTATTAGAAGAGACAACAGATAATAGGATATCACTATCAGAGTCACCTTTTGTAAAAATATGAATTTTCCTTATGCTTGCAGCATTGTGTTTTGATGATAACAAATCATATTGTTTGTTATACCTTTATTCTATTTATGCTTGTATGTGTATTTACATCGTCCACTATATATTCTTTATGTGTTAACTGACTTGGGCGTTGGAGATACCCTCTTACATGATATTGGAAACTTTGATTGATATCACGAGTTTAGTGTTTTATCATAGTATTTTTGTGCATCAATTCAGGGGGAGAATGAATGTCTGCATGATTTCTTGTTATTGCTATATATTATGTCAGTCTGCAGGACTGTATTGATTTTCCTATGTGTGTGGGGGAGACAAACATATGCATACTACTTTAACCCTTGTCTTGCAGAATAGGTTTGGCATCAACAAAAAAGGGGAGTGTTAGAAGTCAACGTGAAAGTACGTTGAAGAGTTTCGATGATGCCAAACAAGGGCCAAACAAAGTCAAAATGCAAGTCAAGTGTCAAGTAAGAGCTTCAGTTGTTTCCTATCATCCTTCACTAGGAAATCATGTAAGGTAATGGTTATAGTTACTTGAGTATAAGGTCATAACTTAAATTCATGGAGAAGGACAGTTTTCAAAAAGGGAGAATAAAAGAGTTTTTCACAAAGTTGTTTTAATTGTTTTTTAATCTTTTTCTTATGAAAATTGTTTTTGAAAACCTATGGTTACATACTCTGCTTTAGAAAATCAATTTTATGAAAATAAGCAGAAATAATCGATTACCTCTCATGGATAATCGATTACTATGTTTCTGAGTTGTGACCTGAGAATTTTAATTGAAAATAATCGATTACCAGTTTTGATAATCGATTACCTTCTTCTCAGGAAGTTGTTAATTGATTACTTTGTTTTAAATAATCGATTACTTTCTTAAAAATGAATTTCAATGTTTTTACATAAAGAAAATAATCGATTACCTTTGCCAAGTAATCGATTACCTTTAAGTATTCTTGAAATTCGTGTCAGAATCAATCTTAAATGTTTACAGATTTGTTTTTACATAATTGATTCTGATTTATTTTCAAAATTTGAATTCTGATATAGTTTTTGAAAATATTCCTTTTTAGTTTGAAAATCAATCTTATTATATTTCCGGATTTGATTTTGATTTGATTCTCTTTTTGAATTTGAATTATTTCCAAAATTGTTTTTAATTTGATTCTGATTTTATTTTTGAAATTCAAATTCAATTTATTCAAATCAAATCTTGTGTTTATGATTTCAAATCAAAAGGAGTTCATTGATCTTTTAAATTAAATGTTTTCTATTCCTTTTAAAAATAACTCTTCTCCTTCTCCAAGATTAGAAATCACGTTCTCTCTTCTCCTTCTAAAAACGTCATCTTCTTCATAGAAGGAAAATACTTGGCCTATATACTCTTGTTATTATATCCATAGCCATTAGAGCTTTATTATTGTATCCATGTTATTTAAAACATAATTTTATTGTTAGAAGTGTTATTGTTGTATCCACACTAAATAGAGTGCACCATTGTTAATTGAACCAACCTTTCATATATCAACCATTGTTGTAAAGGGGTGTGTGACCCTTAGCTATTAGGGAGTGGTTCCCTACTTCGGACGTGTGGCACATTCGTGTCTGTAGGGTGTGGAACCCGTTTTGTATCTGAGGTAGTGACTAGACGAACGATGGGGCACCTAGTAGATAGGCTACCTTAGTGTGAGGGCGTGACATCCTCTGGTTGTAATTGGGACGGGAGGCGTTCTTGATTATAATTGAGAAAAGCTCAAGCGGGTCGCTTGGGGACTGGACGTAGGTCTTTCGCTGGAAAGGCTGAACCAGTATAAAAATCCTGGTGCAATCTCTCTATCCCCCATCTCTTTATTTACCGTTGTTATAGTTGCTTATGTGCGTTGTTGTTATATTTATCGTTATTGCATCATAACAACTATTTTCTTAATATATTAATTTAATTGTTTTAAATTAATTAGTGCGGTAACGTCTCCAGTTGTTATCGTTTTAATTGTGCCCCGCGTATTAGTTTTTCTATTATTATTATTATTATTATTATTATTATTTGCTTCCGCGCAATCGCTTTTCAACGTTTTATTGTTTTCCGTTGCAAAGTTTATTTAAATTTGTTGAAAACGATTTAATTCAAATATTTATCAATGATTTTGTAAAAATCCAACAACCCCTCTTGGGTGACGACTGTCAATCCTAACATTTGGTATCAGAGCTTCGTGCTCTGTTTAAAGGCCTGAGTTAAAAGATCCAAGGAAATTGGCACCAATTGGGATATTTTATTTGTTTTAATATGGAGGGTTTTGCATTCGATGAAACACCATTTTTTGATGGAAATAATTTTCATTATTGGAGTGCTAGAATGAAAATATTTTTACAATCTATTAGCATTCGTTTATGACATGTTGTGTTTCATGGTTTTGATTTAAAACCAAAACATGTTTTAAATGATTTGATGAATAATCATTTTCATTGAATTTTTAAGCAATGCATATTTTGAAAAATGCTTTGAACATTGATGCATATGCTATAATTGAAAATTGTTTGAATGCCAAGGAAATTTGGGACACAATGTATACACACTATGGTACTAATGATCTTCATGGAAGTGTTAGTATCCACAGGAAAGAGGAGAAGGAACAAGAAGAAAATGTCATAGAGTTTGAAAGGACTAACTCCCTGGACGAAGAATGTGATGATGAAAATGAAAGCGTAGGGAGTAGCTCAATAAGCGATGATGATGAACTAGAGAGACTATTTGAAAGCTTCATGGACTCAATGGAGGAATCAAGCTCTTCAGATGAGGAATCAATGGAAGATGAAAATGAAACATTCGAATACTTGGACCATGAGGAACTTGAGGTAATTCAAAATAATTTATGTTCTAAAATTCTGCAATATACATATAATGATTTGAATGATGGTGTGATATTTTTGGACAATAAAAACTTGGACTCTTTACAAACATTATCTCTAATTGAAAATGAAATTGATATTTTGAAAAATGAATATATTTTTGATAAAGAGATGTTTTTAGAAAATAGCTCCTGAACTATTTTTGAAAATTGCATTGATATTGAAAAACAAGTTGAAGATGCACTTTTTGAATGTAATAGCATTGAAAAATCTATTTGTTCAAATTCTTTACTTGATGAAATTGAAAATAATGTGGATATCCAAAAATCAAGTAAAGTCGTTGACAATAATATTTTTCAATGTGAAGTCAAAAATTCCAATTTAAAAGAACATAATTTTGAAAAAGTCAAACCATCATCCAAACCCATTATTTGCAATTATTGTGATTGCTTAGGACATATTTGTCATTTGTGCTATATTAGAAAGAATTTTAATATGAGAAATAATTTGCAATGGGTTCCAAAGATTCCTAAGGAACCTACGACTAACCCCCAAGGACCCAAGATGAAATGAGTATCAAAAGATTTTCCTAGTGTCTTAAATGTGCAGGAAATTAAACAAAAGGGTGAACCAATTGGACAATGTAAGGGGAAGTCAATGAAAGGAATGACTCAATGGTCCAAAAATAGGCAATATGGTCAAAGGAGAAAGATGCTCTCAACCAAAGCTTCTCACGTGCAAAAATGTGAAATCATAAGGTCTAGGACCTCAAGCAAGAAGCAATGGAATGAACCAAGTGGAGGAGAAAAGGAGAAAGTATCAAGGGTGACACCTAATAGGACAAGAATTGTATGGGTTGAGCAAAGAAACAAGCCTACCAACACCAAAGCTTCACATAAGGAATATGGAAGAACCACTATGGTCAAAAGTCAAAAGGTGAAGCAATGGTGGTTTTGTAGGTGCTTTAAAAAGTGCTAGTTTTGCTACCACTTTCTAAGGATAGGAGTCATGCACTATGGACTTAAATGGAAGGATACCAAAGGAGAACATGAATTCACTCAAGTAGCTTAAAGGTGATGCGTAATACATTGAACAAGAGGAGATCCCCTTCAAAATGATAAATGATGAATCTTCAAATGGAAGGAACTCCAAATCAATAGATTCCTACTACTTGAGAAAGGGTCACCTACGATACGTATCATTGCTCCT
Source organism: Crotalaria pallida (assembly GCA_037953625.1). NCBI lineage: Eukaryota > Viridiplantae > Streptophyta > Magnoliopsida > Fabales > Fabaceae > Crotalaria > Crotalaria pallida. The sequence goes on from CM075655.1 coordinate 100,555,993, forward strand.
AATTTTTTTTTATTTTATGATACTTGTAGTTGTAATATATGCCTTACATGACGAATGTGCTAAATTGATTAATTTTTTTGTAATCATGGCATATAGGATTTTAATGTTTTGATGATGCTTCATATAGTGAACATTCACATGTTTTGATGATGCATTTTCTATCTCCCTTTTTGTTATGCTTGTTTTGAAAAATTCTTTTAGAAAGGGGGAGAAAAGTATTTTTGAATATTTGCATTGAAAACATGTTTTGTATTTCCACTCCGTTTTGACATCATGCGTTTTTTTAATTGTGTTTTGGGAAAGAAATTTTTTTATCCCATAATTCTTTTTGCATATGTCAAATAGGGGGAGAAATATTGTTATAGAAAATTATGAATATGTGCTTACATGTTTGTTTGCTATTTGATTCATAATTTTTCTATAATGATTTGTCATCATCAAAAAGGGGGAGAATTGTAGAAATATGAATTTCCCTTATGCTTGCAGCATTGTGTTTTGATGATAACAAATCATATTGTTTGTTATACATTTATTATGCCTATGTTTGTATGTGTATTTACATCGTACATTATATATTCTTTATGTGTTAACTAATTTGGGCGTTGGAGATACCCTCTTGCAGGATATTGGAAACTCTGATTGATGTCACGAGTTTAGTGTTTTATCATAGTATTTTTGTGCATCAATTCAGGGGAGAATGAATGTCTGCATGACTGCTAGTTATTGATATATATTACGTCAGTCTGCATGACTGCATTGATTTTCCTGTGTGTGTGGGGGAGACATACATATGCATACTGCTTTAACCCTTGTCTTGCATAATAGGTTTGATATCAACAAAAAGGGGGAGTGTTAGAAGTCAACGTGGAAGTACGTTGAAGAGTTTTGATGATGCCAAACAAGGGCCAAACAAAGTCAAGGTGCAAGTCAAGTGTCAAGCAAGAGCTTCAGTTGTTTCCTGTCATCCTTCACTAGGAAATCATGTAAGGTAATGGATATAGTTACTTGAGTATAAGGCCATAACTTAAATTCATGGAGAATGACAGTTTTCAAAAAGGGAGAAGAAAAGAGTTTTTCACAAAGTTGTTTTAATTGTTTTTTAATCTTTTTCTTGTGAAAATTGTTTTTGAAAACCTATGGTTACAACTCTGCTTTAGAAAATCAATTTTATGAAAATAAGTAGAAATAATCGATTATCTCTCTTGGATAATCGATTACTATGTTTCTGAGTTGTGACCTGAGAATTTTAATTGAAAATAATCGATTACCAGTTTTGATAATCGATTACCTTCTTCACAGGAAGTTGTTAATCGATTATTTTGTTTTAAATAATCGATTACTTTCTTAAAAATGAATTTCACTGTTTTCACAGAACGAAGATAATCGATTACCTCTGTCAAGTAATCGATTACCTTTAAGTATTTTTGAAATCCGTGTCAAAATCAATCTTAAATATTTCCAGATTTGTTTTTACATAATTGATTCTGATTTATTTTCAAAATTCAAATTCTGATATAGTTTTTGAAAATATTCCTTTTTAGTTTGACAATCAATCTTATTATATTTTCGGATTTGATTTTGATTTAATTCTCTTTTTGAATTTGAATTATTTCCAAAATTGTTTTTGATTTGATTCTGATTTTATTTTTGAAATTCAAATTCAATTTCTTGAAATCAAATATTGTGTTTATGATTTCAAATCAAAAAGATTTCATTGATCTTTTAAATTAAATGTTTTCTATTCCTTTTAAAAATAACTCTTCTCCTTCTCCAATATTAGAAATCACATTCTCTCTTCTCCTTCTAAAAACTTCATCTTCTTCATAGAAGGAAAAGACTTGGCCTATATACTCTTGTTGTTATATCCATAATCATCAGAGCTTTATTGTTGTATCTGTGTTATTTAGAACATAATTTTATTGTTAGAAGCGTTATTGTTGTATCTGCACTAAATAGAGTGCACCATTGTTAGTTGAACCAACCTTTCATATATCAACCATTGTTGTAAAAGGGTGTGTGACCCTTAACTATTAGGGAGTGGCTCCCTAATTCAGACGTGTGGCACGTTCGTGTTTGTAGGGTGAGGAACCCGTTTTGTAATTAGACGAACGGTGGGGCACCTAGTAGATAAGCTACCTTAGTGTGAGGGTGTGGCATCCTCTGGTTGTAATTGGAATGCGAGGTGTTCTTGATTATAATTGAGAAAAACTCAAGTGGGTCGCTTAGGGACTGGACGTAGGTATTTCGCTGGAACGGCTGAACCAAAATAAAAATCCTGGTGCAATCTCTCTATCCTATCTCTTTATTTACCGTTGTTATAGTTTCTTATGTGCGTTGTTGTTATATTTATCGTTATTGCATATAACAACTATTTTTTTAATATATTAATTTAATTGTTTTAAATTAATTAGTGCGAGAACGTTTCCCTTTATTATCGTTTTAATTGTGTCATGCATTTTAGTTTTTCTATTATTATTATTATTATTATTATTATTATTATTATTATTATCCGCTTACGTGCAATCGCTTTTCAACGTTTTATTGTTTTCCGGTGCAAAGTTTATTTAAATTTATTGAAAACGATTTAATTCAAATATTTATCAATGATTTTGTAAAAACCCAATTCACCCCTTCAATTCTTAGGTGACGGCTGCCAATCCTAACATCTTCAACATGAGCAGCTTCAAGTTGTTGATGAGATTTATCTTTTTCTTGTTTATCTTGTTTTTTCTTCAAGGGATAGCAACCAAAAATTTTGTGTCCCGGTTTCTTGCAATAACGGCAAAATTTGTTGGATTTACGTCCCTTGAATTTGGATCTGAATTTTTTATGACTAGTACACCCTTTTTCTAGAGTGTTACCTATAACACTTAAATCTTCACCTTTGTCCATAGAATGAACTTCTAGATCAAATTTTTCTTTGGACAATAAATTAGATTTAACATCTTCAAAGGATAAGGTGTCGTTGTTACCATACAACATAATTTCTTTAAAGTGTTTATAGGTAGAAGGTAGAGAGACAACCAACAGAACAACTTTATCTTCATCTTCAGTTTTAATATCAATATTTTGCAAATCCATAATAATAGAATTAAACTCATCAAGATGAGATCGAATACGAGTACCTTCGGCCATACGGATTGTGTATAACCGCTCTTTGAGACGAAGCTTGTTTGCGAGGCTCTTGGTCATATACAAAGACTTTAGCTTTAACCATAATGCCGCAACAATGACTTCATTGGCTACCTCACGAAGAACCTCCTTGGACAAGCAAAGTTGGATTGTTGAAAGCGCCTTTTCATCCAACTCGTCCCATTGGCCTTACTTCAAAAAAAAATTATTAAAAATAAGTCAATTAAAACACTATATATTTATATTTTAATTAATTAAAACAATGATAACAATCAATAATAAAAATAGGTATTATATAAAATAGAGTTGAAATAAAATAAAAAAAAGTTATTAATTAAATAGGTAATTAAAACCGTTTTCATGTTACTCCTTCCGTCTTTGTATATAATATCATTTTGGTTGAATTCACGTTCATTATTAAAGTTGACTAATTTAGTTAATTGTATTGAAAATGTGAACATTTGATATTTTTTTTTTCAAAACTATCCTTATAAGTATTATTGAGAATCTTAAAATTGTTGAGTAAATATGAGTATTTGTGGAAAAAAGTACCTATTTGTCATTGAAAATTTGTATAAAGTCTTATAAATAAGGACGAAATAAAATTCTCAAAATGATGTTATATTTAAAGACAAAGGGAGTAAGTTATAAAAATAAATTTAATAAGTTCACCTATTTATAAGTCAAGTGAGCAGATAAAAAAATAAATTAAAATATTATGCTAAACTATTAAAAATTGAAAGATAAAAATATGCAACTATTAATTTTTTTTTGGGCTGTGGGCGGATGTCCTCAATTAGAGCTGTCAAAACGGGCCGCCCGGCCGGGTTCGGGCCAGCCCGCTTCGGGTTCGGGCCAAAACGGGCTCGGGCCCAAAAGCCCAGTTATAAATTAAGTACATTAGTCCGAAGCCCAAACCCGCCCTAAGTGGACCACGGGCTTGTCCGGACCAGCCCGCATGACTTAAAAATAAAAAACAGAAAAAAATAATCTGCTGGGTTGCTGGCTGCTGTTCAAGACAAAAAAAAAATCATAGTCTCTAAGAGACATTAAACAATAAATTATACTCCAAGAGTCTCCAAGACATTAACCTGAAAAAAAAAAAGACACACAAAGTCACATAAAAAAAATAAAAAAGAAAAAATACATAAAAGATCATTAAACGAAAAACCAGAAAAAAGAAAAACGACCAAAAAAATACAAACTAGAAAATAAAAAAATGAAAAAACGAACAAAAAAAAATACAAACCAGAAAATAAAAAAACGAAAAATCAGAAAAAAGGAAAACGAACCAAAAAGTAAACAAACCAGAAAAAAGAAAAATGAAGAAAAAAATACAGAGAACGGAGACAGGGAGGAGAGGACTCACGGTCATGGAGGTGCCTCGTCGAGTCGTCGTGCTGTTGCTACTCTGTGAAACAGTGAAAGTGAGACTGAGAACTGAGAACTGAGAAGTGGGAATGGGAAAGGGAAAGTGGAAGTGGAGGAGTCTTGGTCAGTGGGAATGGAATGGAAAGTGAAAGTAGAGGAGCCTTGGTCTGTCTGGCGTGGGATTGGGAACAGGGAAATGAAATTGGAGAAATAAAATTATGTAATCAACTAATCAAGCAGTGGCCAATGGGTACTAGACTACTTTTTTTTTTTTTTTTTTTACAGGTAGGACTAGTAGTGTCGAGTGGTCTTGACTCTTGAGTACTGCGAAAGTGAGTTTTTTTTTTTTTAATTTAATATAGGCCCAACTCGGCCGGGTTTACCCAGCCCGGACTCGGTTTTTTTAAAACCCGGTCGGACCGGGCTAAATAGCCCGGATTGCATAAATGCCCCAAATTATGAAACACAAGCCCTACTTTTTTCGGGCTATTCGGCCCGGTCCGCTTGGCCCGGCCCATTTTGACAGCTCTATCCTCAATGCCCCCGGGGCCAGGCCTGACTATGCATGCCACGTTGTCTTCCATCTGTTCTCCTTTCTCGTGGCTTAGCAAACTCAGTGACGCCTCGTTTTATTGTCACCTTCAACATGTTTGAGTCTAGCATACTCCAACCCATTCTAAATGGAAATCTTTTTTATAAAAATTTGTATAAAGTTAATTAATGTCGTTAATAATATTAGAAATATATATATTTAATATATTTTTTTAAAATCATTTTTATAATTATCATTGAAACTTCAACGATTAGTAAGTAAACAAAAAACTTTGTAAAAAAAATAATTAATACCATTAAATATTAAAAGAAAAACTACTTAAAGTACCAATAAAAATCTTTAAAAAAAAATACATTTAGAAGGAGAGATTATTATTCTTCTTTAGATGCCCTCCCTAGCATTGTTGTTTTCAACCTAGGCAGCTATGTGTCATTTGTTATCAACACCTTTGCGCAATATAGCTTTGTTTTAAACTCTTTCCTTTTCATTTTTTTCCTTAATATTATCAAAATTACACAATTATTTCTTTGGTTGATAAATGTCATTCACATTAGTCTTTAACATTTTATTCAAATTATTTAATTTCATCTTTGTTAGGAATTAACATGAATAACTTTTGTTAATTTTAAAAATAATTGTGTAATCTTAATAATGGCAAAAACGCTAATAATACCGTATGCAAATTTAAGGACAAAAATCATAGTTTACTCGTAACACATATTTTAAGACAATAGAAGAATTTAGGTAAATATCAATTAATTGCAAGTGTTACTTAAATATGTTATTATACAAATAAAATATTACTCCTTCGTTCTACAAGGATGAAAAAAAAATACCAAAACTTTTGTCTCAAATTAAGATTAAAATAATTAATGAAAAAACTTAGAAATTGCAAACTTTGAATGTGATTGGTTGATCAATGCAAAATTCATTAAATTAATTGTTTGATAATTGGTTGATATGTTAGACAAATTATTAAATGCATGTCTTTTTAATTTTATTATTTTGGCAATTTTTTATCATCTTTGTGAGACGGAATGATTATTAATTATATCAAGTTTTATATCCTCCAAATATGTGAATGGAATAGCAATAGAATACTTATAACTTATAAATACTAGGTACCGTTCCTAAAAATCTATACACTAATGGAGCAATTAAAGAAGCCAGAGTCTGAAACAGAGGACATCAGATTTCAAACAAGACAGGAACTAATGAAAGAACTGAAGAAACAGCTATGGTTAGCGGTGCCTCTCTTCTCAGTGGGTTTCCTTCAGTTCAGTCTCCAAACCATTTCTGTGATGTTTGTTGGTCATATTGGTACACTTCCTCTTTCTGGAACTTCCATGGCCACTTCCTTTGCAGCAGTCACAGGCTTCATCCTATTGGTACTTTAATTTGCATCAAATTATGCCATATATATCTTTTTCTAACATTAGTTTCCACCTCATATAGCTGACTATAGTTTAACATGCTCTGCCATGTTTATTAATTAATGTAGTTAGTAATTTATTATAGATTGTATACAAAATTGTTAAACTAAGCTAAATAATTTCTTTTCTAGACAATGTAATTATATATGTTACATTATAATCCATGCCTAATTAGTATGTACATGTTTTTATTAGACTGGATTGGCTAGTGCATTGGACACATTTTGTGGTCAATCATATGGGGCAGGACAGTACCATATGCTTGGTATATACATGCAGAGATCAATGCTTGTTGTTCTAGTGGTGAGTGTATTCATTACAATCATATGGGCAAACACTGAACCAATTCTGCTGGTTATGCACCAAGACAAAGCCATATCCAAGGAAGCTGGTTCATTTGCTCTTTTCTTGATTCCAAGTTTATTTGCATTTGGTCTTCTTCAGTGCATTCTCAAGTTCTTGCAAAACCAAAGCAATGTGTTTCCAATGGTGCTAACATCTGCAGTTGCAGCAATGCTTCACATCCTTCTGTGTTGGGTTCTTGTATTCAAATATAGGCTTGGAAGTAGAGGGGCAGCATTATCAAATTCCATATCTTATTGGCTGAATCTTGTGTTGATTTCTTTGTATTTGAAATTCTCTTCTTCTTGCAAACAATCATGGAGAGGGTTTTCCAAGAAGGCTCTACACAATGTCCTTGACTTCATTAAACTTGCTGTTCCTTCAGCCTTCATGCTATGGTAATTGGTAACTTGTTGGGTTGTTTTTAAACATAATTATAATTATTGATTAATTAATAAGTATTGCCAATAAGTAATTGAGAATATCAATTATCAATACCTTCACCTGTTTTTGTTGCTAATCTTGAACAGCTTGAAAGCGTGGGCATTTGAACTAGTGGTTATCATGGCAGGTCTTCTTCCTAATCCAGCATTACAAACTTCAGTGCTTTCAATTTGGTTAGTATTTCACTTGCTGGTTGATTAACATTATTATTAATTAGTATGTAACCTGATGAGAAAATTTGTACACAAAAATATCTGTTGAGATAATTTGTTTCCATGTGTCCTTCGTTTCTGTTGCATTCACTGAATTATCGCCAAATGCATGCCGTTTTCTTAATCTTTCTTGCCATGCAGCAGAATTAAAATTGAGGTGGTCTCCACTGTGTCACGGCTCTGTTCTTTTTCTGCATGCTTCTGCATTACTTAGTTACGTGGCAAAAGAGTCCCTTTCATATTTTCTGTCTTGGAATACCATTGTTTAAAGAATCAAAGTAATTGCATCACTTTTAAAATGACGATGTTATAGATAAAAGAAATAGGCTTATTTATGGTTTTGTCCCTAAAAGTTTAACGTGTTTTGATTTTAGTTCTTAGAAGTTATTTTGACCAGGACTAATCCTTAATTTTTCAAATATTTTGGTTTTGGTCCCATCCGTTACAAAAAATCAGTTATTTGCTAATATGGTTAATAAAAATCCACCCCAGCTGCCATGAGGTAGCGCCAAATAGGTGATGTACCATGGATGATTCATATGCATGAACTCAAAATTTTGCATACGGGACTATTTTGCATATCAGACCATTTTGCGTCCGTGGATCTGTATCATCCACGTCATATCACCTGTTTAGCATCACCTCAAACCACGTAGACTGTTATGTGATGTTCCGTTGACCACACAAACAAATAACGGATTTTTACTAACTGAGAGGACCAAAACCAAAATATTTGAAAATTTAAGGACCAGTCTCGATCAAAATAACTTATAAGAACTAAAACTAAAACACGCTGAACTTTTAGGTACTAAATTAAAGAAATATGTTCAATTAAACTTTTCTCAATTGTCATAAATCTGAAGGGACAATGATAATTTTGTTTTCTTTGTTTCCAGCCTTAATACATTTAGTCTAGCTTGGTTGGTCCCGTTTGGATTCAGCGCTGCAGTAAGGTATTTTAAGGAACTTATTGTTATAGAAATTGAAGTTTTCATTAATGAAATTGAAGCTAAATAAGTGTTAATGAATTTGAATCCTCAAACTTCACAGCACACGTGTCTCAAACGAACTTGGTGCTGGGAATCCACAAGCTGCAAGTCTAGCAGTCCGTGTGGTGTTATCTATAGCCTTCACGGAGGGTGTGTTTCTAGTAACAACCATGATTCTAGTAAGGAACGTTTGGGGGCATGTTTATAGTAATGACAAAGAAGTAATCAGACATGTGTCTGCCACATTGCCAATTCTTGCCATTTGTTGCTTCTTAGATGGAATACAAAGTGCACTTTCAGGTATATATATATTCAATCCGTTCTTTATTAGTATATTTTTTTAAGAAAGTTTTTGTTCTTGTTTATTTCTTTATCCTATTTAGAAGTTTAAAAATGTAATAAATGTTATTTTTCATCATATTTACCCATATTTAATAGGATACTGATTTACGTAATTATTGGGAAAAAAAAAGTAATGATCATAGAGAGAAAAAAATGTATGTTAACAAAAAACATATTCCCTCCGGTCCTATATATAAGCCCCATTTGAAGACTTTTTTTTGGTCCTTAATATAAGTCCCATTTTCAATTTCCAATAGCATTAATTATTTTTTTTCACAAACACCTTTATTTACTCAACACTTTTTAGATTTTCAATAATAATTAAAAGGGTACTTTTGAAAAAGTATATCAAATATTTACATTTTCAATACCACTAACAATGTTAACTACTAAAAAAAACAATATTAACTAACTTTCTTAAATGAAGTGAAATTGGTCAAACGAGTCTTATATTAGAGATCGGAGGGAGTATTAATTTATTGAAAATCAAAGTAATTATTGAATTTTTTAAAGGGTATGGTTTTTTTTTTAATAGAACATATAAATGAAAACGGAGGCAGTCCATTTCTTTCAATTACAAGATATTTATCCGATGCAATCACGGAAAAATAATAAAATAATGTTTTATGGACATCAAAACTTGGATACCAATTGGGGGTTAAATATATGCAATAAGAATTTTAAAGAGATAAATAATTTTTTTTTACTAAAGTGATCAAAGTTGCAACCTAGTTCATGCAATCTTCACCTGATGTAAGCTGGTATAAGCAATGAGCCTTGGTCTTCAGTTATGTGTTTATCATAGATGTCACTCACCAAACTTACCATTTGAATTTGTGTGTGTGCAATACAACCAGGCATTCTTGCAGGATGTGGACGGCAAAAGATTGGTGCCTATGTGAATCTTGGTTCATTTTATCTTGTGGGCGTTCCTTGTGCTGTTGTATTAGCATTTATTGCACACATGAAAACCAAGGTAAATCTTACCATATGTTTGGACCCCTTTTTAATCTTAGAGATTAGAAAGAGAGCGGGCTACCAAAGAAAGTTAATTGGGCCAGCGAAGGAGAACTCAGCGACATGGGCTAGGAAAATTGAGACACCAAATGGGCTAGAGATAGACACCAACGAAGGCCAGAGATAGAAACCAACGAAGACACTAGAAGATAGACCCCTCCTACATGAGTCATCTAGAGGGATGACGTGATTGGCGTGGGAGGCAAGCCTTGGGAGCTCACTGGGCGGATGTGGTGTGGCAGGCTCTGAGCGGTCATGCCTTCCGCTGAAGAGGTGACAGACCTCGCTGGAAGGACTGATGCAGTGATACGGGAGAGCGACCTAAGGAGAGAGTGTAATGTGGGTAACAGGTCAAAGAGACTTTGGGACACTAAAATGAGGTGACCTCTTAACCAAAAGAGACCTTTTACCTCTACACCCAAAAAGGTATCTTTTCTGAGATACCTTAAATTAGCAAGCTTAGCAAGGTGGAATTGGTCACTCTGATCCACCTAGGGATGTGTAACAGAGGGAGAATCGAGGTAACAGAAAGGGTAAGAAGAGAGAATAGAATAAGAAGGGGAGTGATAGAGGAAGAGAGGCAGAGAGCAACAGTGAAGGAAAAAGGAATAGAGAAAAAGAGAAAAAGAAAGACAAGAAACAGAGAGAAGAGAGAAAAAGACGAGGGAAAAGGGAGGAAGAAAAGAGAAAAAGAGAGAAAAAGGAGGGTCGCTGATCATCCCTCCCAACACTATTTCTGCATTAGTACCGCTCACTCTCCGCCATATCAATCCACCAGGAGCTACCGTACAAAGATATCCACTGTTTGTTCGAATCTCTCAAGTTTATGAACCCGAATCTCTTTCTATTTATTGTTAAACCATTTTACACAAAGTGGTCCAAAACAATTGGCGGCTCCACTAGGGAGATTGGACAAACAATGGAACCAGGCCAAGAGGAACAATCCATAACGCCGAGTGGAAGGCCACCAGTGACCTCTCGAAGGCTTTCTTTTAGCCTCAACTTCCCAGAGGATGAGGTTCATGAGGAGAATACCCAAGGTGAGCGACCCTCGCTGCAACATGTGGTGGCGTCAACTCACGAAGGCGAAGCTAGTCCAACGCTGAACCTCTTGAGAAGCCTAGAAACTCCGCTGGGAGGTTAAGAGCTGAGCTCGCCGCAGATAACCATCCCCACAACTGTACTCACCACGTTGCTGACAAACCAAAATATGCTGACAAGGATGATGACGGAGATTCAAACTCAAATGACATGGAGGGAGGTCCGAGAAGAAGGAGTGCGCCCTCAAGCGGAGATGCGATCACCCAGGGTCGAGGAGGACGCTCCGGTGACGCAAGCGCAAGTAAGGAGGATGTTAGAGGCGCACAGGGGTGGGAGCAGACAAGTCATTGATGTACAAAATCCTTTTGGGACGGAAATACTCATGCAACCATTCCCAGTTGGGTATGTACCGCCCGCCTTCCGAAAGTTTGATGGCACGGGGAGCGCTAGGGAGCATGTCATGACATACTTAGATGACCTGGGCGTCCACAGCCAAGACAAGAGTCTATGCTTGAGGGATTTTTCCAAGTGCTTAACTGGGAGAGCCTTCACATGGTACACCAAGCTTCGCCCAGCGTCCATTCGCACTTGGGAAGAAATGGTCGCCGAGTTTTGCAAAAAATTCTTGGAAGAGGAGGGCGCCCTCCACATAATGGATCTGGGGCGAGTAAAGCAGAAACCAGGAGAGGGAGTGCTAGCGTTCATCAAGAGGTATAGGGACAAAACACTCTATTGCAAGGAGAGGCAGGTGGACCTTGTGTATGGGTGCATAAAAAAATAGAGGATGACACACAGATTTTCCTGGCCCTTAGTGAGATAACCACGTTGGCTGAGTTGCTAAAGAGAGCCGCTGATGTAGCAGAGGCGATGAAGAGGCAGGGGAAGCGTGCCAAGGAGGACGCTCTGCTGGAAGCATATGCAGTAGAAGAGAGGGGGAAAAAGAAGAGCTACAGAGAAGTACCCTCGCTCAAGAAGTACGACAAGGGCGATGCATGAAGTCTAATTACAGGGGCAGAGATGTAGAGACCCCAGGAATCAGAGCGCCCTTCTAGGCATCTGGGCTACACATGATTGAGGCATTAGTCTTTGAAGATATTGCGCCCCCAGGTGCTAATACCATCAAGATTCCCCATCCGATAAAGTTCATTAAGGAGGGAGAATGAGTGACTGAAAAGGAGAGAGGGGCAACCGAAAAGGAGGAAAACGCCTTCAAGAGGCCCTAATACCCATTAGAGAGTCTTCGCCCAGACAGAGAGGGCGTCCAAAAAAAGGAGAGAATTAAGAGGTGTCGCTTGCCTAATGGGACTGTGATGTGGAAGGTCCTCTAGGAAAGCACGGGGTTGATCAAGCCGAAATTACAAGAGTTGGCCAATCCCGGAATCCTAAGCATCATCTACGCCCCAAGGAAGGTGCCAGAAGAGGAGGATTGGGACGCTCTGGGGATAAGGGTGGTGACTCCCGAAGAAGAACTACAGAAGGGGAAGGAATTAGAAGAAGTAGATATTGGGGAAGGCGAAGATGACAGGAGACCTTTGTTCGTGTGCAGTTAATTAGAAGCTGGAGAAAAAGAGGAACTGGTAGCTTTGCTGAGGGAGTTTGGAGAGGCGTTTGCTTGGGAACATAACAAGATGCTAAGACCGAGCAAGGCGTTGGTAACTCATAACCCGGCAGTCAGAGCGGGTGCTATGCTTGTGAAGCAACCGCCTAGGAAACTCGGGCCAGAGATCGAGCTCAGATAAAGAAGGAGGTTGAGAAAGATCCCTGTTGTGAAACTCCATCTTGTAAGCACCCCATGAAAATTGTGTGTGTTTTGTCTTAATGAATGATTCATTTCAGTATCTGCATATCACCCTTTCATTCATGGCATGAACATTTAAAAAAAAAATTATTAAGCGCTTACAAATCAAGATAATAGATAATGTAAACATTGGAAAGATTAAGCCAAGTGTTTACAAGGCCAAGAGAAAAACGAATGTGTGAAAAAAAGGGGGAAGAAACCTCAAGAAAAGATAAGAGAATGCTCACACATAGAAATGGCCAAAACAGAATATCCGAAGGGTTGCGATTGGATGCTGTTCCCCGCCTTCGGATGGATAAGTCTAAGTGTACAGAGGCCACCCACTTATGACTCAGAATTGCAAATACTTGAATGATTTGTCCTAAGTATTTGTAGAAGGTCCCCGAGCGCTCTAAGGTAAAACAACAGATTGCCAAGTGTAAACGGACAAGGACCAAAGAAAAGTCCAAATGGTTGAGCGGGCAAACGATCCCCACATTTGTGACAAGAAAGATAATCGTAAGCGCATAATAATAAAGCAATGAATTCATAGCCAAGCATTAATGAAATGGACCATAGCATTAATAAACTGAGAGCATTTGTGCATTAGGTACATAATAAGTAGAATCCATAACATTGCATAATTAAAATCTCAAGTACATATATAGTCCTTAGTAGTACCACAAAACAAATATGATGTACATGATCATCAAATTGCACCCCTAGTGGGCATTGTCAAAAGTACTCAAAAGGGAGACCACAGATGGAGACTTGCAAAAAAGGGAGGCAGTGAAAAAAAAAATGTGCTAACTGCACAAATAAACGGTAGCCTTTTTCTTGATAAGGGAATGGCAACGTCGCTTTTGGGAAAATAACATCTGGGTGGGCGCTCAAGAAAGACTTAAGCAAAGATTAATCCTCTGATGACATGGAAGACGATAAGTCAGGTAAAGAGGGCACTGCAGAAACGACAAAGACAAATTATGACTGAAGTATGTTCAATGAAAAGTTTGACAAATGTTAAATAAAAAAAGAATAAGCTAAATATTGTTACCAGCTAGAGGGGCGCCAGGCTCCGCCTTAATGGTAGAAGCGTCAACAGGGGCCTTAGAAGGGATGGCATTGAGAGAGGCAACATGTTCTCCAACAATAGGTACAGGAAAAGTGACAAGAGAAACAACTTCAACAACCGTAGTAGGAGGAGCAGAAACAGAAGGCAAAACAACTTTAGTAAAAAAAAAGAAAAAAAATGGAGAAAGAAGATGCAGAAAAGGGTCAGATAAAATAAGCAAGTACAAAAAAAAACACAAAAGATAGGCAGCTAACCAGGGGGCTGGACCAAATCACCAACACTTGGAGAACCAACAGCAAGATCAGGGGTCGTGGAGGAGAAAGTGGAACAGAAGCAGATGCGGGCGAGCCACAAGCGCTAGCATCGCTGGGCATAACCACTACAGGAACAACATGAGCGAGAAACTCAGGACTTTTGTTAGGCGAAGAAGTGTCTTCATCAAAACCCAAGTCAATATACTCAGCGGAAAGAGCAATAGAGGCAGTGGAACGTGTCTTAAATGAAGGGGGTTCTCGCGCTCAAGGTTGATAGGCGGGCCTGAGGAGGAAGCCCGCTTTTGCTTTTTTTGGGGAGAGGGGCGGACACCTTAGGAGAAGAAGCTCTCTTGGACTTGGCTTTGCCTTTAGAAAGAAGCACAAAAGAAGTTCATTGCTGTTTGGAAGCAACAATAGCAAAAAGAGGAGTGGCTAATTCAACTACAACAAAGACACAATGAATAAGCAAATAAAGAAGGCGGATTATGCAACAGAATTGTCGGCCACCTGGTTCAAGCGAGCATAGAGGCCGCCCAGATACAAAGAGGCCAAAGGTAAACGAACACAATTTGTCAGCAAGCTAGCAAAGATTAAAACGGAAGGGTTCACGGACTCCCAAGGTGGCCCGGCAAAGACATAACAGCTCAACCAGAAAGAAACAAAAGTTGCTCTCTGTAGGTGAGGATCAGTGACAGGGTGGCCATCAGAAATATCTCCATGAAAATACCTTATCCAGGTTGCAAAGGTATACTTAAGGGACCCCGCCTTCTTACCCTTCTTAAGAGAAGAGTGAATGTTGTTGGTGCCTCTGATCTTCTTGGCAAAACTCGCGCCCACACTGGCTCGGCGACGTTTGAATAAGTCACGGGAGTGACGTGCGCTCTTCCCAGTGGCAGCCTTCAAATCCTTGGCCATGACTACTATGTGGCTGTCGATGGCAGAAGGGGAAAGGGTGTGTTCCCCGAATGTTGGAAGCTTTAGCAGAATAACCACATCCTCAAGGGTGGGCGTGAACTCGCCCCAGGAAGCCATAAAAGTATGAGTGGAGGAGCACCACCATTAAATTAAGTGGTCCAAGTCATCACCCCTCTTACTAGCGCTCAAGCCTGGGGACACTCTGATCGCTGCAGCGATGCCAACCTGTTCCAAAATTTGTACAAAGGGGAGATCATTGGCAAACACATAATCCACCCATTCGGGCCAACCCCCTGTAATATTGACACGCTCGTGGAAGCAAAGCGAAGACCAGAGAAACTCTTCTCGGGCTAGGCGGGAGTGAAGAAGAAAGGGACCAAGTTCGTTACTGGGGTGTGGAGAAATAGCAGAGAGCAACTTTGCTTCCTCAGGAGAGATCGTCAATGGTTGGGGACCCGGGGCGAGTAACATAAAACCAGAGGAAGGAAGTTTTGTGAAGGGACGCTCAGGATAAGGAATCTCAACGACGTCTCTATGGTTGCTGAAATCAACGGGTTCCACGAGAGGAGGAGGGAGGCGGTCCCAAAAATGGAAGGAGATGATGTTTAGGGTGGGTTGAGAAGAAATGTGTTATGAGGAATCATTGTTAGTAGTGGGAGATGAAGAAGTAAAGGAAATGCTCACAGAAGAAGAAGACATGGTTGATAGAAAGAAGAGGAACAATGAAGAAAATGGTGTGGGAGGGATGTAATTCATAAAAGAAAGGAGGAGGTGGTTGAGTCTTCCTTGAGTAAATAAGGCGTGGGGTTCGAGATAGTGGGGGTGGGGGAAATGTGCAGTAGGAACTGAAAAGACAATTGAGAGAAAGGAGGCGAGAATGGATATGCAGCAAAGAGAAAACAATTTTTCAAAGTAGAAACTGAAAGCTTGGAGGAAAGGGGAAGTTTTCTAACTGTTGCGTTTATCTTATTATTTTCTTTTTTTATCTTATTTTTTCGTTTCATTTGTTTATTTATTTATCCTTATTTGATTTTCTTTATTTCTTTATTTTGTTTTCTCTTTGCTGCATGGGGGCTATTGTTTGGATCCCTTTTTAATCTTAGAGATTAGAAAGAGAGCGGGCTGCCAAAGAAAGTTAATTGGGCCAGCGAAGGAGAACTCAACGACATGGGCTAGGAAAATTGTGACACCAAATGGGCTAGAGATAGACACCAACGAAGGCCAGAGATAGACACCAACAAAGACACTAGAAGACAGGCCCCTCCTACATGAGCCATCTAGAGGGATGGCGTGATTGGCGTGGGAGGCAAGCCTTGGGAGCTCACTGGGCGGACGTGGTGTGGCAGGCTCTGAGCGGTCATGCCTTCCGCTGAAGAGGTGACAGACCTCGCTGGAAGGACTGATGCAGTGATACGGGAGAGCGACCTAAGGAGAGAGTGTAATGTAGGTAACAGTTCAAAGAGACTTTGGGACACTAAAATGAGGTGGCCTCTTAACAAAAAGAGACCTTTTACCTCTGCACCCAAAAAGGTATCTTTTCTGAGATACCTTAAATTAGAAAGCTTAGCAAGGTGGAATTGGTCACTCTGATCCACCTAGGGATGTGTAACAGAGGGAGAATCGAGGTAATAGAAAGAGTGAGAAGAGAGAATAGAATAAGAAGGGGAGTGATAGAGGAAGAGAGGCAGAGAGCAACAGTGAGGGAAAAGGGAATAGAGAAAAAGAGAAAAAGAAAGACAAGAAACAGAGAGAAGAGAGAAAAAGACGAGGGAAAAGGGAGGAAGAAAAGAGAAAAAGAGAGAAAAGGAGAGAAAAACGAGGGTCGCTGATCATCCCTCCCAACACTATTTCTGCATTAGTACCGCTCACTCTCCGCCATATCAATCCACCAGGAGCTACCGTACAAAGATATCCACTGTTTATTCGAATCTCTCAAGTTTACGAACCCGAATCTCTTTCCATTTTTTGTTAAACCATTTTACACAAAGTGGTCCAAAACACCATATAGTATCTAATTCTATCTAACCTTTATCAAACTATTGTCCTATATGCTATTATGCTTTCTGTTACCTTTTTCTTGCTCTTAACGATTTTATTCTTCTTTGTCAAATAGGGAATGTGGTTAGGGATCATCTCTGCATTTACTGTTCAACTGATATTTTACATCGTTATTACCATTCGAATTAATTGGGATGAAGAGGTGAGCCATTTCAGAATTCTCATATTTTGGTCCTTGTTCACTTTTTTTTTTTAATACAACACTATTCTTAGTTTATAATTTCGTTACTAAATTTAAACCTCTTGTTCTTTATTAGGCAAGGAAAGCGCAAAGCAGAGTTGAGCTCACTACCATCCCACCAACCACAATCTCAAAGACAGAATGCTGAATTTTTTTAGTAAACCACTCTTTTATGAATAAGTAGTAATTGTATGATATAGTGTGAAACCCACATGAGTAAAAGAGTTTCTCATCTTTTTCTTTCCCCTTTCCTTATCTTTGATAAAATTTAAAGAGTGAAGATCCAATTTGGTCCCTCAAGTTTTTCGACTGTTGGTACCCCAATATTTGGTGGCCCAAATTGCGAGGCCCAATCCATACGAAGGCCCAAAAACATCAAACAAAAATAAAACAGTAAAGGACACTGAGAAAGGCGTGCAAACACCAAGAGCTGCCCAGAGCGCCACATGCCCAGAGCGTCAGTTGTCACGGCGTCACATTCCGATGTTATGCCCAAAGAGAAGAGCAAGACGTACTGATGGCAATGAGCACAACATATCCTCCCACAACGCCCCAGGTGTCATGGAAACTTACAAAGAAAGCCATGGTAAACGAGAGCGAACATGGAATAAGGCTTGTGAAGAGCGCACACGTGCAGACAAGGGATTTCAGTTCCCCAGGACTACAAGGAACGTGCATGAGAAGCCAGAGCATCTTTGGCTTACCTCATGCAACCCTTTCCCAGAGGAAAGACCAAAAAGGCAAGCCTTGTATGCCTCCCACTGTGAGTAATTAATAACAAAGCTCAAATGGGGAAAGGAGACAAAATGGACTCTGCAAAGAGAGAAGGGAGCAACTACAAAGAAGGAAAAAGAGGCATGGACCAATGGACCAAAAGAAAAAGGCAAGGACCAGTGGACAAGGAGGACACTATAAAAGACCCTCCTCCAACGTACACAACAACACATGGAGAACAACACACAGCAACAACCACTAAACACAAAGAGTACAAAAGAGAGGAAAGGAATAGAAGCTTCCTCTGAAGCTTGAGACTAGAAACATAGAGGAGAGTGTAAAAGCGAAAGCGCACACCCCTCCCTTGGCAAAAACACCATAAGTGTGGAAGCCATTTCCTTGTATCAACCTCTCTGTACTTTATCTCAATACAATAAAAGCCTAAAGCTTCACTAAGTTTACGAACCCATTTATTCTTGCTTGATTATTTGCTTATCACTAAAAGCGAACCGAAACATCGACTTTAGTCTCTCAAGAATTATAATTTACTTTTAATCCTTAAAGAATTTAAAAAATACCACTTTAGTTTAAGTTTTCATTCCGTCAAGTACTGTCACTGTTGGCATAAACTTTAACATTTTATTCCCAGGTGCTAATAGTCTCCCAATAAATATCCCTGGTGCTTCTGCAAACAGTGACAGTAGTTAACGGAATGAAAACAGGGTGATATTTTTTAAATTCTTTAGGGACTAAAAGTAAATTATAAATTTTGAGAGACTGAAGTGTCCCATTCAAAAAACTTAAGGGACCAAATTGGACCTTCACTCCTAAATAACATAATGTAATTATGAATATATCGTGCTTTGACTGCTGATTATACGGAGTCTAAATACTATGCCAAAGGCTAATCTGGAGTTCTGGACTTTGTGTCATTAGCGGTGAAAGCACAATGGTCAGCCCAAAAAGTTAAACCCTACATTTGTTGTGAGGGTTTCATATATGAGCTTTAGTCTTCGCCCCGTTTTTCAATCCTAAGCCCTCATTTTTTTATGTGTTTCAAATGAAATATTTTTCGATATATCCGAATCGAAGAATGTATTTTTTCAATTACTCTCTTATTAAAAAATTCATTTTTAAAATCGAAAAATACATTTTTTCGATTCGAAAATATCGGAAAATAGTCCAACAAAACCTCATAAAAAAATGGAAGCTAGGGACTAAAAATCCGGGGATGAGGACTAGTACTCTTCATATATGTGGGCAGGTTCATGAGAGAAATCATCATCTTACAATTTGAACCTTGAGTAATCATGGTTTATATTAAGAGTTGAAGAGGTCGATGTAGTGATCGGAGTTGTGGCTAGGGATGAGAATGAGCCAGGTTGCTATTCTCTAGCTAACTCAACAAAACGTTGTTACTGTGTAGTTGTTTCACACCACGTGGTGGCTGATGTGCAGTAAATACATTTTTTTTAAATGATGGGGACCAAAATTAAAACATTTGAAAATTTAAGGATTAGTCCCGATTAAAATAACTTTTAGGGACTAAAACCAAATTATATTAAATTTTTAGAAATCAAAGACATAAATAAGCCATTATTCAATTTTAAATTGATAAAAAGTTTGATTTCACCCGATCAATTCTTGATTAGAATGACTCCTTAGCTTGGTGTCTAGCTAGTTGTCTAGTTAAATACTCCCTTCGGCCTCTAATATAAGCACCATTTGACCAATTTCACTCCCTTTAAGAAAGTTAGTTAATATTATTAGTGGTATTGAAAATGTAAATATTTGGTATACATTTTCAAAAGTACCCCTATAATAATTATTGGAAATCTAAAAAGTGTTGAGTAAATAAGGGTATTTGTGGAAAAAAAATAATTAATGCTATTGGAAATTGGAAATGAGGCTTATATTAAGGACAAAAAAAAGTCTTCAAAAAGTGCTTATATATAGGACCGGAAGAAATAGTATTTTCTCTAGGAAGTTTTTACGCAATTTTTTTTTATAATCACTGCTGAGTTGCTCAAAGTTTTCATTGAAAAAGATTTTCGGGCATATATATGTTGGGAAAACAGATGAGCCCTTGCCCTGCTTGCGATGAGACTCTTGAAACACAAAAAATAGGGCATAAGACTCAAGGGGCTAATCAAGAGAAAAAATTGCTAAGGTTGGCTATTTAATCAAACTAGCTATAATGAACAAAAATATTGCCGCACTCATTTTCATGCAAAATATGTAATTTATTAAGTAAAAAGAGAATCAAGCAAATTTTAACCCATACAATCCAATTGTGAACTCTCATGAAAATCTATTTAGCATTAAGGTTCAAAACTCACAAGGAAATAGTTGGAACTTTCAATCTGCTCAATCCAAAATTTCATTGTCATGAGATTCAATCAAGCAAGTTCAAAATGATGCACCAACATTATAAAGCCTACTAAAGAGGGAAATAGTAGTGCTGAAGATTAAAATGGTGGATAAGAAAAGGAGTACTCCCTTCCTCCTTAAATATAAAGCATCTTTGGGGATTTCACGTTCATTAAGAAAGTGAAATAATTTAGTTAATTGCATTGGAAATGTGAACTTTTGATATGTAATTTCAAAATTATCCCTATTAATATTATTGGGAATCTAAAAAGTGTTAAATAAATATGGGTGTTTGTGGAAAAAAGTAATTAATGATAATTGAAAATTGGTATGAGACTTTATAAATAGGGACAAAATAAAAGTGTCAAGATAGCTTTATATTTAGGGATAGAGGTAGTATAAGTTAAGAAACTTGGACAACATAGTGTGGAATTCTAACATGTATCATCATTCATAGGTTAAACTAAATAATAAAGGGTGGAATTTTGCCGTAGCCAATTACCCAACATTCACTACTATTAATTTAAATTTTAATTTTCTTTTTTTTTTTCATCCTTTTTTGCTATGGGTGATGTTTGGCACCACAATCTCGTCGAGAACCAATGTGCCCCCACCACTTCTATTTCCTCTCAGGCAGTGCGAGAACACTCCTGGAGCTATTCCTTGAGAGTAGGGATATGACAGACATGGCATGGTGCCCGAGTCCAAGTATCTCATCGACGACTGAGTTAGACCTTGACAAACTACCCGTCTGCAGGTCACTACAACTGTTGGACAACACAACAAATACGTTAATGTTTTCAAAGTTTAAACCTTTTAAAAAGAAAAATAGATGCGACTAAAATAGTAGGGATAAAATTTTCAATTATTTAATTCTCACAATAACTCAACCAAAAACTATAGAAGTAGAAAAGCTTCTCATCATGGATCCCTTTGAGATATCAGTGAAGTGCATCACATCAGAAATAAAATACCCCGATGTAACGCTGTAATCTTCATATTGTATTTCATAGCTACAGTGGCTATTGTTGACGTAACAGGTTGCATTGCGTGTTTGTATTCCACTCCCACATCTTCGATCTGAAAAAGAGATCAATGAAGATGTTGACGAATAGTGGGGGCGAATAACGTCTTAAGGGCAGTGTTGGAGAACACGTTTTAAGTACATAATTATTATTATGGTTGTCTCCTATTATCCTTTGCAAATACAATTATCCAAATATGTTTCTTCTCTACCCCTTACCATTTTCCTACAGTGTGTACCCATTACCAATTCTGTACTCGTACCTGACACACACCAGATGTGAGTTCAAGGCCAAAAATGATGTGCCAGTGCAACATACTAAACAGAATAACAGTAAATAAATCCATAAGTAACCTGATGGTTGTCAAGTAACAGTGGTCTCCCTCACAAGGAAAAATGTGTGCATATTTTGGAATTGCTGCTGCAATCTGCATGAACAATACTTCTACCATTAATTATTGATAAAACTCCCATAAAAAATAAAGCAAGTCAATAATGAAGAATTAAACTAATTTCTATTATTAAGCGAATGCATTAACATAAATAACCTAAACTAAACTCACTGCATCAACAAAGGAAATGTAAGCCTCTTCTGGAAAGTATGCCAAAGAGGTTCCGGAATCAATCATGGCACCCGTGTTGCTTGATGTTGCAAAAACCGCAGGATAATTTGCAACATCTGGCCATCTACAGATATGCTTTGCAGATATACATTGTAATGAGACCTGAAATATATTCTATGGAAGTGATTAGTCCATCTGATCATTTTTTTCAGTGACAAACCAGTCTACCAAAAATAAAATGTGCATCTTCTATCATGAAAAGCAAGATAGTGAGGCACTATTTGTGTCACCCTCCATATTAAAATATAGATCTGCTTTGCTCTTGAAGTGAGTAAATATAATTTTGAATAAAGCAATGGACAAAGACCATAATTAGGAATAATAACATGGAATAGTGAAGAACTATCAACAGATGCTCTACCAGTGAATCAGTTTGAACATTACAAGGCAAATGACTATTATCTTTGCACATACTCCCTTCTCGGGTTAAATTTTTGTTAGTGATATTTAATATGCATGATTTGTAATTTGTATACGGTATGTCTAGTATTTATTTTTTGTTTAAATATAGGTAGTAGTTATGTTGTTGATCACCGGGCTGCAGGTGATGAACCACTTTACAATATTGTGTCCCCAAAGGATGCAATTAATGCATGCAAAGCCAAGGTAAGTTTGAATTTCTTTATCTTATTGCACTGTTCTAAGTGATGGCGGGTTCATTTATGTATGAATTATTTGTAACACCCGTCAAAATCCTCGTATTGTTTTAAGCACTAAAGAGATTCATTTTTGAGAAAAGTGTTTTTGAAAGAGTATTTCTTTGAATAAATTTCTTATTTCATGATTTCAAAGTGGCGAATGATTTTAAAAGGAATGGTTTTCATGAAATGCTATTATGAGTTTTAGAAATTGAGTTTTTGGCATGGTTGTGTATTTAATATTTTTATGCTTTAAAGGAATTGTGATTTTTATACATGAATAATTTCATGAGACAAAGAATTTATTTCCTATGTATGTGCATGTGTATGTGTGTATATGTGTGCTACGTGTATGTGTGTGTATGTGGGTAAGCTTAGGATTTTGATTTTAGGACAAGGAGCCTATAAACTAATTAGGACCATAAAGAAATTAAATTGGTAGAAATAGTCATGCATGAAGTGACCTAAAGCCCTAAATTACTCCTCATTGTCTCCTTGCTAAAATCCACCAATGCAACAAATTGAAGTGCCACAATTACCCCTCCTAAACACACCCATGACTGAATTTAACCAAGGACAAAAGAGAGATCTCACGAGTTGCCTATATAAGGCTTGGCCCTTAGTTCATTTCACTCATTTCATTCTTCATTTCCCATTTCACTTCCAAACACAAGTCTTAAGAGCTCATCAACTCTTAGACTGAGAAAGAGAGAGAGAGAGAGGGAGAGAGGCTGTGAGGAAGAGAGGGAGAAGAAGAAGGAGATCAAACCAAAAACCTAAGATTTTTCTTGAAGATCAAAGAGCTTAGAAGACTAGAAGATCTTCCCTTTAGGTGGGTGGTTCGAAATCATGAAGGAGTGTGTTGATTTAGGTCCTCCTTAGGTTTTGTAACTTTAATTTCTTTTGCATGTGTATTTTTCCTTCTTCTCATGATTTCTACACTTGTTTTCACTTGGATCTAAGTTTGAAACCAAGAGATGAACATGCATCAACCTTAGTGATGCTCACGGTTTTGGTCCTTTTCTTACTTAAAGTGATTTTCGATCTTTGATTTGTGACCTTATGTTGAACTTATGACTTGATTTGTAAGAGCAAAATACATGCATGTTATTTTTAAACCTTGATCATGAATATTTGTGTTTAAAAGTTTTGATCTTTAACTTGTAATCCTTCTTGTCACGGTTTTGCTTAAAGTTTGTGCTTAAATTTATTTATTTGCTTTGATCTTCTCATGCATGTAACGATTTATGGTTGATCTAGGAAAAAGCTTTGATCTTGATTCTTGCATGATAAATTTTCTTACTTAAACCGTGAACCATGATGCTTTTAAGAGATGATTTGATGAATAAATGAATAATCTAAACTTGGTTGATTTAGGTGCATGCATGTGTTACTTATACCTTGATCTTGATTTTCTAAGAGTAAATGAACTTGTAAAACACTAAACCAAGAACTATGTGGTTCGGCCATGACTAAAAGATTAGGTCTTGATGTTTTTAATTTGATGCATGTGGTTGCATGTTAATTCTATGCTTATAAAAGTTGATTTGAGTTGTTGAAATGTCTTGATTCTAAATTGATCTTTGATAAAGCTTTGATTTTGTCTTGATCCTTGAAAAAGTTTTGTTCTTGAGCTTTGCATGTGATTTATGAATAAAAAGCTTTGATCTTGTGTTGATCTATGAAAAAGTTTTTATCTTTAGTACATGCATGTTGTTTTGAGCAAAAAGATTTAGTCTTTCTTCAAATGCATGTCACGGTCTTGGCCTTTTCTTACCCAAAATGATTTTAATCTTTGATTTGTACTATTATGATTGATTTTATGACTTGATTTATAAGATTTAAGTACATGCATGTTGGATTTGTGACTTGATCTAGGATTTTTGTAGATGCATACAAATGGTTACATGATTTGAGTACATGGTCTTATATTTTTTAGAAAGTGAAAAGCTTGAATCAAAAATGTTAAATTGTAGCAAAAATGTTCCTTTTCTTGATATGAGTTTCGGTCAAGTCTAGAAAGTTAGGAGTTTGTGCTTTTGATTTTATTTGAGTTTATGCATGTTGATATTAAGACTAGATTGGTTGATTCTAGGCACATGCAAGTGATTAATTGAGTGTTAAAGTGCATAACCTTGATTTTGTTAAAGTTAAAATGAAAAGCTTGAGTCTTGGATTTTGGTGTATGTGAAAATCTTGAACAAAAACCTTGTCTTTGGTATGATGATAAATCGGCCAACCAAAAAGAAATGAGAAATTATGTTTTGATCTTCATTTCAAGCACATGCATGTTAATATTTGCTTAATCTAAGGACTTTGAATGCATGCATGAAATTACTAAGGTTTGAAAGATAAAGATCTAGATATGGTACTTGATTTTATTGTGTTTATATAAGTTAAAGAAATGAAATTAAAGTTGTTAAATTTTTATGTGAAGCTCACGGTTTTAGCCCCCTAAAATATTAAAGTGGTTCATTTTATCTTGCATGTATGTTTTCTTGATGGACCTATGGATTATGAGCCTATGTGGGTCTAGAACCTTGTTTAAAAACTTGGAAGTGATCTAATATTTATTTTCATACTCAATTCGGTTTTGGTTACAAGATAAAGGGAGTAAATTGATTTTACCTTACATGTTGATTTGAAAAATAAGACTTTGGTATGATCTTCAATTTAAATCAAGTTAAGAAAATAAATTAAAGTTTGATGATTTTCCAAGTTAAGCTCACGGTTTTTGAATTAAAAAGGAAGAAGTAATTTCATGATTTTATGTCTTTGATGTTGGACAAATCTTAGCTTGGACTTGTGCATGTATTCGGCCAATGCATGTTCAAGTAGGTCTAAGAATATTTTTCATGTAATAATATGTGAAATGAGTATGTTTTGTAAGTTGATGTTGGACTTGTTTGAAAACATGAGTAAATGGTTTTGTTTTTTTCATGTGTATATTCGGCCTTAAGGGAAAGAAAGAATAAATGATTTTGTTTCATCTAAATGAAATTGTTTTGAAAACAATTATGTATTAAATAAGTGATTAAGTGTTTGATTGTGAAAGTGTTGTTTGTTGTTTGTGTGCTAGGTTAATATTTGGAAAATATTTGAGTACGTAATTAGTTTGAAATTGATTGATTCTAAAAGAATTCGATTTGATTTATTTGGGATTGTTGGATTGTGCTTGGTGGCTGTCCAAGATTTGTTTTATGGCAAAAGCTTGAATTTCAAAGTGTTAGTTTTGAGCTAAAGACTTATTTGGAAACAAAAGTGTTTTTACGATGTTTTCGGGTTTTTATTAAAGTGATCTTGTGAAGCAAATCCTTGCTGTCCAGAGTTGTTTAAAATTGTTTATTGACTTTAAGAGTGTGTTCATATGATTTAAAGTAAGGTTTTCAAGTGGTATTTGAAATGGGGAAAAAGCCGGATTAAAAACGGTAAATTTTTCAGTGTTTTCGAACGTGATTAAGGTGCTGTCCAAGATGGACCAACAACCAAATCGAATGGTTTAAATTACTTTACATGATATTTTCAAATGGTTTTGAAGTACTTAGAGTACTAGAAAATATTAGAGTTGTTTTGAGAAAACGATTAGGTTTTAAGTCTTCCGACGAGGAACGGAATGTGTATTGAGTTAAGCAAAGATTTTCTTATACAAGTTAAACGTATTTTGTTTAATACGAGGAATGGTATAGACGAGGGATTGGGGCAACTGGCAGCAATAAGGATCCGAGGAGATCGTGCGCATTTAATCGCTGGACCTGAGGTGAGAGAAAAGCTTTCCTAAGACACCGTGGTATTTAGGTGATATATTAGGACATTCCGGATCATCTCAAAGATCGAAACTTAGTGGTTCGGAGTCAGTAGAATAGTGGCAATTGTTTGTGTTGTGTGACCACTTATACGAAGAAGACAAAGACCACATGTTGTTGTGTGATGAATTTGTATGATGATGATGTGAAATAGCATGCTTATGTTTATTTGTTTAATTATGCATGTTGATATTTAAATTGTTGATTAATATGAGTAGCATGCTGATGGACGTCTGTTACGTCCTGAAAATGAAAAAAACGAATAAGATTGTGAAGTAAAAAGACACAAAGAGAAGATATAACCCCTGTTTGGCCTAAGTCCTTATGGAATAAGGCAGCCCTGATAAAACATTAAGATAAGAGATAACGATAAAAGATATGAGACTGATTGGGAAAGAGTTATGTGCTGAAAAAGCGATAAAGAGTTGAGATTGGGGAAGGATTTAATGATAATGATGAGGATGAGCCAGAGCTAGGAAAAGTAATGTGTTGTTGATTACTGAAACGAGATGTGATCTGAGTGGAGCTTGGCTCCTTTGTTGATGATTGTTGGAATGAGACTTGTGTTGAGTTGAGCTTGCTCCTCCACCAGTGCTCACTGAAACAAGATTTTTCGAAAGTTTTGTGAAATGAGATTTTGAGAAAACTTGTGAAATGTTATTTTGAGGAAAATTTGTGAAAGGGGATTTTTGAGAAAGCTTATAAAATATATCTGAGAAAAGTTTTTGAAACGAGATTTTGAGAAAGTTTACGAAACGAGATTTTCAGAAAGCTTATAAAATGTATTTTAAGGAAAGTATGTGAAGCAAGATTTTTGAGAAAGTTTATGAAACGAGATTTTGAGAAAGCATATGAAAGATTGTTTTGAGGAAAGATTGTAAAATGAAATTGTCGGGAAAGATTGTGAAATGAGTCTGTGAAATGAGATTTTGAGAAAATTTGTGAAAGGAGATTTTGAGAAAGATTGCGAAATGAGAATGTTAAGAGAGATTGTGAAATGAGAATGTTGAGAAAGATTGAGAAATGAGATACGAGTTTATCGATGTGATCCCAGCTTTGTGCCATGTTGAGAAAAGATAAGAAAATATTGACTAATTAGCGGTCGGGACTCGTTGAAGGGATGTACTAAGGATGAGCCGACCATAGGTTAATAATTAAACACTAAAAGACTTTTAAAAGACATTAACAATTGCGAACGCGGTGAGCTATGAGCGTGATATCGAAGTAGTGGAGAGGAAGAGACCATGAGTATCAGGGATACTCAGGTGGAGATTGCATTAGGGGAGGACGATGACGGTGAAATGTCAAGAAGTCTTGAGTACTTTCTAGGCAGAACGAACTCCACATGTGGTATACGAACATGGTAGGGACTGGGTCCAATGCCGTGGTAAGTTCTGCAGCGCAACTAGAATAGTACTGACGCCCCTATATTGCAAATCTTGAACAGTGAGAGGGACTGGAGTGGGGCATCTTGATTTGCCACTGTACCCGATTTTTCTACAGTGTGCCTTGATATTACATGATTTGATATGATATGAATTGATTTGAGACTATACCCGAGTTTTCTACAGTTCTCCTGGCTTGGAGCCAATTGATTGTTGAGACAGCTGTCGTGCCCGCACGGTAAAGGTCCTGTACTCCTGTTTGCTTCCGACTAGGTTGGGTGGATGATCGAGGAGATGTAGACTTTAGACGTGTGTGCTAACTGCGAAAGAACGAGTACCTCGATGATATTTAAAATTCCCCGATCATCGAAGGTTATGATCCGATAAGACTTGATAAGAAAAGTTTAAGAGTAATAAAAAGATTTATAATTATGAGAAGCGAAATTTTATGGATGATGAAATTGAGAATCGAATTGAGAAGGGAAAGTGAGAAAAGATGAAGGAAATCCTATGAAGAGGGAAGTGAATGAAAGTGATGGATTTGAAAGTTGAGTATGAGAAAAGAATTGAGAAATAAAGAATGATTATGTTGAGGAATGATAATAAGCTTGGCAAGATAGCGATAAAAATGATAATAATGATAATGATAATGATGATGATGATAGTTTGAATGCTGTATTGTGTTTGTATGCTTTGTTATGTTTGTATTGTCTTGATATCTTGCCTATCGTAATCCCACACTGTCGACGATGCGTCGTTCGGATCGCTTACTCTCTCCTGTTCGTTGGCATATCGGTGTTGCTGGTATCTCAACGGGCAGATGGAGCATTGTATGGAGATCACCACCTGGAAAAGGCATGGAAATGGTTGGAAGCCTACTCCCTATGGCTGGGTATGGACTGGTCACTCTCGGATAGTGATCCCGGACATGGAACACAGACTGAGCGGTGTCAACTTGGAACCGTATTTGGGGCAGGTCACCGTACGAGGATACAAGAGTTATAAAGAAAAGATATGGAGTGAAGCTCGGGACAAACCCACCACTCTAGACGGAGTAGAGTTGGAGTCAAACGACAACGGGAAAGCAGCGACAACGGTGGCTTCATCTTCGGGAGTGAAGAAAGGGCGCAAGAAGAAAGGGAAGCTTCATCCGGTTGTGTTCGACAGGAAGATTTAGGGATAGTGTTTTTAGTTAAGTCTATTGTTAGTATTTTGAGTCAAGGATTACCAAGCAATGAGCCACTTATGTAATTAAGCTAAACCTTTACATTCTGTATTGTGGTCTACTTTATTTGGAAAACCGAACAATGTAATATTTTGGGAACTGTCATGATATTTATGAAACAAGTCACTTTGTGAAGATGAAAGTTTTATGAAGGAAATTGTTTTAGTAATAACTCGGTTTTCAGCAAAGGATGCAAAGTGAATCAATGACACTTCAATAATGTTTTAAAAAAAAAAATTTGGCCTCATTTTTACAACTTAATGAATAAACGTTGATTATTTCGGGTTACAAAAATCGGGCTGTTACATTATTTCCATAATTAAAAATAAAAAACGAAGGGGGTTGGGACTCTTAAGAAAAAGAAACGGTCTTACGCAAATTTTTTCTTACACCTCATCATATTGGTTATGTTTGATTGTATATTCCACAATGTACTTGACTCACCAGCTATGTGCAAGGCATGTAAGAATTTACAATTGCAGTGGTTCACTAGTTTGATTTGGGTGGTCATTGTTGTCCAGTTTATCAGTAGTTGTGTTATTCCTATAGCATTATGTTTTTTACATGTCGTATGTAGAATGATTATCTAAGGAACATAAATTTATTAGTCTTTTTAGTTAAGAACATTTTGATGCCTACAAAAATATGCAATGCTCTGTGCTTTACATCTGACATCCTTCAACATTTGTTACTTGGAAAATAGATTTTTTGTTAGTAATGTCCCAAAGGCCACAACTATGCTGAGGTGGCCATAAGTTCATAACTGAGGTGCTTACAAGCAAATTACCCAATCTATCATTTCCCCTTAAGTTTTCTTATCTCTGTTGAGAAGGCTGCACACTTTAGTTTAGGAGTGTGAGAAGGCTGCACACTTTGAACACAGAGAAATAAGAAAACCTATGCATTTATTAAATGAGTCTTTGGTCCATTTAATATTAGGAATGTGTTGGTGCAGCCTCTAAATTGAATGGGTCTAGTACAACACTTTCTCACAACAAAATTAAAGTGCAAAATGCATTATGAAAGTAACCAGTGTATCAAAGGAAGCAAAAAGAAAAAGGGGTAATGCTGAACATTGCAAGCCACATAAAACAATTCTCATAGTTTGACATTATCTGTGCTTTCTTCATTCAATTTCCATAGCCCCTGTACATAGTTTTGAGAGTTACAAGTTAGAAGTAGAAGCAGCATAAAGAAAGAAATAAACAAAACCACCTCATTCTCTGTTCAACTACAACTTTGTTTTTTTTTCTATAGATTTTTTGGCTTCTAACTGTGTTGAAAGTTGGAACTAGCTCTTTGGTTTTTTGCTTCTAACTAGACATACACTGTCATATATACATTGGAAGCCTTTCATTTTTCTAATTTCCATTTTGAAGGGGCTAAAAGCAATTTTGTTATGTAATGTGGTGAGCTGGATGGTGTTTATTATATCTGAAATAGAAACAATTTTTTTTTCTTCCAAAAATATGAAGATTTTACTTGCTAGTTGCTACCATCTCTTGTTTGCTTACCACTTTGTTACCCTCCTTGGGGAATAAAAAAAAATACTTGATTGACAAAAACTAAAGAAGCACTGACACAGACATAGAGTAGTATATCAAGTGGATAGGGTATACTATCTGCACCTTTTTATGCTAAACTAAAAAGATTGGGTACTCAGCATGTTGGATGAAATATTATAAGAAAATTAATTCTTCTAGCTCCTTATTTTGTTAAAAACAAGACTGAAGGGCATCACATCAGAAATGAAATACCCCGATGTCACGCCGTCATCTTCATATTGTATTTCGTAGCTACAGTGGCTATTGTTGACGTCACAGGTTGCATCGCGTGTTTGTATTCCACTCCCACATCTTCAATCTGAAAATGAGATCAATGAAGATGTTGACGAATAGTGGGGGCGAATAACGTCTTAAGGGCAGTGTTGAAGAACACGTTTCAAGTACATAATTATTATTATGGTTGTCTCCTATTATCCTTTGCAAATACAATTATCCAAATATGTTTCTTCTCTACCCCTTACCATTTTCCTACAGTGTGTACCCATTACCAATTCTGTACTCGTACCTGACACACACCAGATGTGAGTTCAAGGCTAAAAATGATGTGCCCGTGCAACATACTAAACAGAATAACAGTAAATAAATCCATAAGTAACGTGATGGTTGTCAAGTAACAGTGGTCTCCCTCACAAGGAAAAATGTGTGCATATTTTGGAATTGTCGCTGCAATCTGCATGAGCAATACTTCTACTATTAATTATTGATAAAACTTCCATAAAAAATAAAGCAAGTCACTAATGAAGAATTAAACTGATTTCTATTATTAAGCGAATGCATTAACATAAATAACCTAAACTAAACTCACCGCATCAACAAAGGAAATGTAAGCCTTTTTTGGAAAGTATGCCAAAGAGGTTCCATAATCAATCATGGCACCCGTGTTGCTTGATGTTGCAAAAACCGCAGGATCAATTTGCAACATCTGGCCATCTACAGATATGCTTTGCAGATATACATTGTAATGAGACCTGAAATATATTCTATGGAAGTGATTAGTCCATCTGAACATTTTTTTTTCAGTGACAAACCAGTCTACCAAAAATAAAATGTGCATCTTCTATCATGAAAAGCAAGATAGTGAGGCACTATTTGTGTCGCCCTCCATATTAAAATTGAGATCTGCTTTGTTCTTGAAGTGAGTAAATATAATTTTGAATAAAGCAATGGACAAAGACCATAATTAGGAATAATAACATGGAATAGTGAAGAATTATCAATAGATGCTCTACCAGTGAATCGGTTTGAACATTACAAGGCAAATGACTATTATCTTTGCTCATAATCCCTTCTCGGATTAAATTTTTGTTAGTGATATTTAATATGCATGATTTGTAATTTGTATTCGGTATGTCTAGTATTTGTTTTTTGTTTAAATATAGGTAGTAGTTATGTTGTTGATCACCAGGCTGCAGGTGATGAACCACTTTACAATATTGTGTCCCCAAAGGATGCAATTAATGCATGCAAAGCCAAGGTAAGTTTGAATTTCTTTATCCTATTGCACTGTTCTAAGTGATGGCGGGTTCATTTATGTATGAATTATTTCCAGAATTAAAAATAAAAAATGAAGGGGGTTGGGACTCTTAAGAAAAAGAAACGGTGATACGCAAATTTTTTCTTACACCTCATCATATTGGTTATGTTTGTAGTATGTTTGATTGTATATTCCACAATGTACTTGACTCACCAGCTATCTGCAAGGCATGTAAGAATTTACAATTGCAGTGGTTCACTGGTTTGATTTGGGTGGTCGTTGTTGTCCAGTTTATCAGTAGTTGTGTTATTCCTATAGCATTATGTTTTTTACATGTCGTAGAATGATTATCTAAGGAACATAAATTTATTAGTCCTTTTAGTTAAGAACATTTTGATGCCCACAAAAATATGCAATGCTCTGTGCTTTACATCTGACATCCTTCAACATTTGTTAATTAGAAAATAGACTTTTTGTCAGTAATGTCCCAAAGGCCACAACTATGCTGAGGTGGCCATAAGTTCATAACTGAGGTGCTTACAAGCAAATTACTTAATCTATCATTTCCCCTTAAGTTTTCTTATCTCTGTTGAGAAGGCTTCACACTTTAGCTTAGGAGTGTGAGAAGGCTGCACACTTTGAACACAGAGAAATAAGAAAACCTATGCATTTATTAAATGAGTCTTTGGTCCATTTAATACTAGGAATGTGTTGGTGCAGCCTCTAAATTGAATGGGTCTAGTACAACACTTTCTCACAACAAAATTAAAGTGCAAAATGCATTATGAAAGTAACCAGTGTATCAAAGGAAGCAAAAAGAAAAAGGGATAATGCTGAACATTGCAAGCCACATAAAACAATTCTCACAGTTTGACATTATCTGTGCTTTCTTCATTCAATTTCCTTAGCCACTGTACATAGTTTTGAGAGTTACAAGTTAGAAGTAGAAGCAGCATAAAGAAAGAAATAAACAAAACCACCTCATTCTCTGTTCAACTACAACTTTGCTTTTTTTTTTTTTATAGATTTTTTGGCTTCTAACTGTGTTGAAAGTTGGATCTAGCTCTTTGGTTTTTTGCTTCTAACAAGACATACACTGTCATATATTCATTGGAAGCCTTTCATTTTTATAATTTCCATTTCGAAGGGGCAAAAAGCAATTTTGTTATGTAATGTGGTGAGCAGAATGGTGTTTATCATATCTGAAATAGAAACAATTTTTTTTTCTTCCAAAAATATGAAGATTTTACTTGCTAGTTGCTACCATCTCTTGTTTGCTTACCACTTTGTTACCGTCCTTGGGGAATAAAAAAAAATACTTGATTGACAAAAACTAAAGAAGCACTGACACAGACATAGAGTAGTATATCAAGTGGATAATTAATACAGAGGGTATACTATTTGCACCTTTTTATGCTAAACTTAAAAGATTGGGTACTCAGCATGCTGGATGAAATATTATAAGAAAATTAATTCTTCTAGCTCCTTATTTTGTTAAAAACAAGACTGAATCACTGATATCGCCGTAGGCAGCAGACAAGAAATCAGGAGGAACATGCTCGATAAGGTGAGATGGAGACATTTTTAAATGATGCTCAAAAAGGACTTCTGTATGAGAATGTTGGATGTAACATGCATTCTTGATAGGCTTTAGGGGAGTTTTATGTAATTGATGAGCAATATGAGAAAGCCTTCTCAATGTATGCTGATGTAGGTGGTTTAATTTATAATTCTTGTGTTAAGCAACAATTACATTAATTGAATGTCATACAAATACTTATATACTAGTGTATATCATGTATTTTGTTTTGATGGTTGATTCACTTTCCCTTTTCTTTCTTTTTTCTTTCTTGAGATTTTTAGCTTATGAAGCCAGACATATTTGATTTCATTGATAAACATAACCTCAATGACACAATCCATGAAAAGGTATAATTGTACTTTGTAGAAGTTAAATTTGTCTCAGAATTCTATGTTTTCTACCTGCAGTTTTATTTGATGTGCAAAAACACATTTCATATCTCTGTTGGCATTTAGTTTTAAGCCCTTGGAGAATTTTCATAACAAGCTAAGTCTAGTATACTAGGATATGGTCATCCATGATTTATGGAATGCACATGACACTAATGGATGAACCAACAAAGTCCCATTGCAGTTTGAAGAATTGGTTGATTAATTTAAGGTTCTGAACGTCCTCAGGTTTATTTAAATATATGAAAATTGTTGAATTTTCTTCTTGAAATGGCATAGAAATTCATTTGCTATTTTACTAATTTTCATTTCTTTATATAAAATCTGGACTCTTATTAGTCAAATATATTTAGATCTTACTTAGATCACTTATTTGAAGTCCAGAATATCAAGTGGATTCCAGTAATAAACATTTGTCATCTATCAATACATCTCATTTGTCTTATTAGGCTATTAAGAACAAAGGCAAGAAATTCAATTATCTAAACAAATTGCGGTTACCATTGCAAACAGAAGATTATTGTACGAAAAATTCCATTGAAGTTTTTAAAGCTACACTACATTTTACATATGAATTAAGTCAACAAACAACATCTATACAGTACTTGGGAAACGTAACAAAACATGTTATATATAGAAATTCAAGCTCAACATTTTAGTCTAATGGCAGAAAACACTTACTGTGATATAATAAGTGAAGTGTGGGTGAAGTTTGGCACCACAATCTCGCCGAGAACCAATGTGCCCCCACCACTTCTATCTCCTATCAGCACTTCTATCTCCTATCAGGCAGTGCGAGAACACTCCTGGAGCTATTCCTTGAGAGTAGGGATATGACAGACATGGCATGGTGCCCGAGTCCAAGTATCTCATCGACGGCTGAGTTAGACCTTGACAAGCTACCTGTCTGCAGGTAGAGCTGTCAAAATGGGCTTCCCGGCCGGGTTCGGGCCAGCCCGCTTCGGGTTCGGGTCAAACCAGGCTCGGGCCTAAAAGCCCGATTGTTAATTGAGTACACAAATGCAGAGCCCAAACCCGCCCTATGCGGGCCACGGGCTTGTACGGGCCAGCCCGCATCACTTTTTTTTAATAAACCAGAAATAAAAAAATAATACACCAGAATAAAAAAAACTAGAAAAACAAGAAAAACATAAAAAAAAAACTAGAAAAACAAGAAAAAAAATACACCAGAAAAATTCAAAAAAAAAAATAAACGAACTTGAAAAAAAAGCGAAACAAAAAGAAAATAAACAAAGAAAAAAAACGAAGCAAAAAAAAACCAGAATGGTGGTCGTGGATCGTGGTGGTGCCTCGTGATGGCTGCTGCAAATGCGATGGTGGCCGGTGAGACTGGGCGGCTCGTGCGGTGCTGGTGTGGTGGTGCGGTGCTGTGGTGCGGTGGTGGTGCGGTGGTGGTGGTGTGGTGGTGCGGTTCTGGTGTGGTGGTTCAATGGAGAGAGATTTAGAGAGAGAACAATGAAGAAACTAGAAAGTAGAAAGGCAATTAGGCAAAGGCTGAACTCTGAAA
Source organism: Crotalaria pallida (assembly GCA_037953625.1). Lineage (NCBI taxonomy): Eukaryota > Viridiplantae > Streptophyta > Magnoliopsida > Fabales > Fabaceae > Crotalaria > Crotalaria pallida. The sequence continues at coordinate 100,591,446 of CM075655.1, forward strand.
GCAATAGATTTAGGTTTTGGGAAATAAGAATCATAAGATTAGGTTTTAGTCATTTAGTGTTTTACAGTGTAGTGTCGTGTATTGCACATGGGTGATGGGTTTGGACTTACTATTGCACGTATGGGCCTACGGGGGAATTGGGAATTTGGGAAATTTGAGTTTTTTTTTTTTTATTTTTCAAGCCCGAACCTGGCCGGGCTTACCCGGCCCGAGCCCGATTTTTTTAAAACCCGGTCGGACCGAGCAGAATAGCCCGGATTGCATAAATGTCCCAAATTATGAAGCCCAAGCCCTATGATTTTTCGGGCTTTTTGGCCCGGCCCGGCTGGCCCGGTCCATTTTGACAGCTCTATCTGCAGGTCACTACAACTGTTGGACAACACAACAAATACGTTAATGTTTTCAAAGTTTAAACCTTTTAAAAAGAAAAATAGATGGGACTAAAAAAGTAGGGATAAAATTTTCAATTATTTAATTCTCACAATAATTCATCCAAAAACTATAGAAGTAGAAAAGCTTCTCATCATGGATCCCTTTGAGATACTAGTGAAGTGCATCACATCAGAAATAAAATACCCCGATGTCACGCCGCCATCTTCATATTGTATTTCGTAGCTACAGTGGCTATTGTTGACGTCACAGGTTGCATCGCGTGTTTGTATTCCACTCCCACATCTTCGATATGAAAAAGAGATCAATGAAGATGTTGACGAATAGTGGGGGCGAATAACGTTTTAAGGGCAGTGTTGGAGAACACGTTTCAAGTACATAATTATTATTATGGTTGTCTCCTACTATCCTTTGCAAATACATAATTGAGTACACAAATGCAGAGCCTAAACCCGACCTAAAAAACTAGAAAAACATAAAAAAAAACTAGAAAAACAAGAAAAAAAAATACACCAGAAAAATAAAAAAAAAATAAACGAACTTGAAAAAAAAGCGAAACAAAAAGAAAATAAACAAAGAAAAAAAACTAAGCAAAAAAAAAAACCAGAATGGTGGTCGTGGACCGTGGTGGTGCCTCGTGATAGCTGGTGCAAATGCGATGGTGGCCGGTGAGACTGGGCGGCTCGTGCGGTGCTGGTGTGGTGTTGCGGTGGTGTGGTGCGGTGGTGGTGCGGTGGTGGTGGTGTGGTGGTGCGGTTCTGGTGTGGTGGTTCAATGGAGAGAGATTTAGAGAGAGAACAATGAAGAAACTAGAAAGTAGAAAGGCAATTAGGCAAAGGCTGAACTCTGAAAGCAATAGATTTAGGTTTTAGGAGATAAGAATCATAAGATTAGGTTTTATTCATTTAGTGTTTTACAGTGTAGTGGTGTACTGCACATGGGTGATGGGTTTGGACTTACTATTGCACGTATGGGCCTACGGGGGAATTGGGAATTTGGGAAATTTGAGTTTTTATTTTATTTTTCAAGCCCGAACCTGGTCGGGCTTACCCGGCCCGAGCCCGGTTTTTTAAAAACCCGGTCGGACCGGGCTGAATAGCCCGGATTGCATAAATGTCCCAAATTATGAAGCCCAAGCCCTATGATTTTTCGGGCTTTTTGGCCCGGCCCGGCTGGCCTGGCCCATTTTGACAGCTCTATCTGCAGGTCACTACAACTGTTGGACAACACAACAAATACGTTAATGTTTTCAAAGTTTAAACCTTTTAAAAAGAAAAATAGATGCGACTAAAAAAGTAGGGATAAAATTTTCAATTATTTAATTCTCACAATAACTCATCCAAAAACTATAGAAGTAGAAAAGCTTCTCATCATGGATCCCTTTGAGATACTAGTGAAGTGCATCACATCAGAAATAAAATACCCCGATGTCACGCCGCCATCTTCATATTGTATTTCGTAGCTACAGTGGCTATTGTTGACGTCACAGGTTGCAACGCGTGTTTGTATTCCACTCCCACATCTTCGATCTGAAAAAGAGATCAATGAAGATGTTGACGAATAGTGGGGGCGAATAACGTTTTAAGGGCAGTGTTGGAGAACACGTTTCAAGTACATAATTATTATTATGGTTGTCTCCTACTATCCTTTGCAAATACATAATTGAGTACACAAATGCAGAGCCTAAACCCGACCTAAAAAACTAGAAAAACATAAAAAAACTAGAAAAACAAGAAAAAAAACAATACACCAGAAAAATTAAAAAAAAAATAAACGAACTTGAAAAAAAAAGCGAAACAAAAAGAAAATAAACAAAGAAAAAAAACTAAGCAAAAAAAAAAACCAGAATGGTGGTCGTGGACCGTGGTGGTGCCTCGTGATAGCTGGTGCAAATGCGATGGTGGCCGGTGAGACTGGGCGGCTCGTGCGGTGCTGGTGTGGTGTTGCGGTGGTGTGGTACGGTGGTGGTGCGGTGGTGGTGGTGTGGTGGTGCGGTGGTGGTGGTGTGGTGGTTCAATGGAGAGAGATTTAGAGAGAGAACAATGAAGAAACTAGAAAGTAGAAAGGCAATTAGGCAAAGGCTGAACTCTGAAAGCAATAGATTTAGGTTTTGGGAAATAAGAATCATAAGATTAGGTTTTAGTCATTTAGTGTTTTACAGTGTAGTGTCGTGTATTGCACATGGGTGATGGGTTTGGACTTACTATTGCACGTATGGGCCTACGGGGGAATTGGGAATTTGGGAAATTTGAGTTTTTTTTTTATTTTTCAAGCCCGAACCTGGCCAGGCTTACCCGGCCCGAGCCCGGTTTTTTAAAAACCCGGTCGGACTGGGATGAATAGCCCGGATTGCATAAATGTCCCAAATTATGAAGCCCAAGCCTTATGATTTTTCGTGCTTTTTGGCCCGGCCCGGTTGGCCCGGCCCATTTTGACAGCTCTATCTGCAGGTCACTACAGCTGTTGGACAACACAACAAATACGTTAATGTTTTCAAAGTTTAAACCTTTTAAAAAGAAAAATAGATGCGACTAAAAAAGTAGGGATAAAATTTTCAATTATTTAATTCTCACAATAACTCATCCAAAAACTATAGAAGTAGAAAAGCTTCTCATCATGGATCCCTTTGAGATACTAGTGAAGTGCATCACATCAGAAATAAAATACCCCGATGTCACGCCGCCATCTTCATATTGTATTTCGTAGCTACAGTGGCTATTGTTGACGTCACAGGTTGCATCGCGTGTTTGTATTCCACTCCCACATCTTCGATCTGAAAAAGAGATCAATGAAGATGTTGACGAATAGTGGGGGCGAATAACGTTTTAAGGGCAGTGTTGGAGAACACGTTTCAAGTACATAATTATTATTATGGTTGTCTCCTACTATCCTTTGCAAATACATAATTGAGTACACAAATGCAGAGCCCAAACCCGACCTAAAAAACTAGAAAAACATAAAAAAACTAGAAAAACAAGAAAAAAAACAATACACCAGAAAAATAAAAAAGAATAAACGAACTTGAAAAAAAAATCGAAACAAAAAGAAAATAAACAAAGCAAAAAAACGAAGCAAAAAAAAAAAACCAGAATGGTGGTCGTGGACCGTGGTGGTGCCTCGTGATAGCTGGTGAAAATGCGATGGTGGCCGGTGAGACTGGGCGGCTCGTGCGGTGCTGGTGAGGTGTTGCGGTGGTGGTGTTGTGGTGGTGCGGTTCTGGTGTGGTGGTTCAATGGAGAGAGATTTAGAGAGAGAACAATGAAGAAACTAGAAAGTAGAAAGGCAATTAGGCAAAGGCTGAACTCTGAAAGCAATAGATTTAGGTTTTAGGAGATAAGAATCATAAGATTAGGTTTTATTCATTTAGTGTTTTACAGTGTAGTGGTGTACTGCACATGGGTGATGGGTTTGGACTTACTATTGCACGTATGGGCCTACGGGGGAATTGGGAATTTGGGAAATTTGTGTTTTTTTTTTAAAAAAATTTTCAGGCCCGAACCCGTTCGGGCTTACCCGGCCCGAGCCCGGTTTTTTAAAAACCCGATCGGACCGGGCTGAATAGCCCGGATTGCATAAATGTCCCAAATTATGAAGCCCAAGCCCTATGATTTTTCGGGCTTTTTGGCCCGGCCCATTTTGATAGCTCTATCTGCAGGCCACTACAACTGTTGGACAACACAACAAATACGTTAATGTTTTCAAAGTTTAAACCTTTTAAAAAGAAAAATAGATGCGACTAAAAAAGTAGGGATAAAATTTACAATTATTTAATTCTCACAATAACTCATCCAAAAACTATAGAAGTAGAAAAGCTTCTCATCATGGATCCCTTTGAGATACTAGTGAAGTGCATCACATCAGAAATAAAATACCCCGATGTCACGCCGCCATCTTCATATTGTATTTCGTAGCTACAGTGGCTATTGTTGACGTCACAGGTTGCATCGCGTGTTTGTATTCCACTCCCACATCTTCGATCTGAAAAAGAGATCAATGAAGATGTTGACGAATAGTGGGGGCGAATAACGTTTTAAGGGCAGTGTTGGAGAACACGTTTCAAGTACATAATTATTATTATGGTTGTATCCTACTATCCTTTGCAAATACATAATTGAGTACACAAATGCAGAGCCTAAACCCGACCTAAAAAACTAGAAAAACATAAAAAAACTAGAAAAACAAGAAAAAAAACAATACACCAGAAAAATTCAAAAAAAAAAAATAAACGAACTTGAAAAAAAAAGCGAAACAAAAAGAAAATAAACAAAGAAAAAAAACGAAGCAAAAAAAAAACCAGAATGGTGGTCGTGGACCGTGGTGGTGCCTCGTGATAGCTGGTGCAAATGCGATGGTGGCCGGTGAGACTGGGCGGCTCGTGCGGTGCTGGTGTGGTGTTGCGGTGGTGTGGTGCGGTGGTGGTGCGGTGGTGGTGGTGTGGTGGTGCGGTTCTGGTGTGGTGGTTCAATGGAGAGAGGTTTAGAGAGAGAACAATGAAGAAACTAGAAAGTAGAAAGGCAATTAGGCAAAGGCTGAACTCTGAAAGCAATAGATTTAGGTTTTGGGAAATAAGAATCATAAGATTAGGTTTTAGTCATTTAGTGTTTTACAGTGTAGTGTCGTGTATTGCACATGGGTGATGGGTTTGGACTTACTATTGCACGTATGGGCCTACGGGGGAATTGGGAATTTGGGAAATTTGAGTTTTTTTTTATTTTTCAAGCCCGAACCTCGCCGGGCTTACCCGGCCCGAGCCCGGTTTTTTAAAAACCCGGTCGGACCGGGCTGAATAGCCCGGATTGCATAAATGTCCCAAATTATGAAGTCCAAGCCCTATGATTTTTCGGGCTTTTTGGCCCGGCCCGGCTGGCCCGGCCCATTTTGACAGCTCTATCTGCAGGTCACTGCAATTGTTGGACAACACAACAAATACGTTAATGTTTTCAAAGTTTAAACCTTTTAAAAAGAAAAATAGATGCGACTAATAAAGTAGGGATAAAATTTTCAATTATTTAATTCTCACAATAACTCATCCAAAAACTATAGAAGTAGAAAAGCTTCTCATCATGGATCCCTTTGAGATACTAGTGAAGTGCATCACATCAGAAATAAAATACCCCGATGTCACGCCGCCATCTTCATATTGTATTTCGTAGCTACAGTGGCTATTGTTGACGTCACAGGTTGCATCGCGTGTTTGTATTCCACTCCCACATCTTCGATCTGAAAAAGAGATCAATGAACGAAGATGTTGACGAATAGTGGGGGCGAATAACGTTTTAAGGGCAGTGTTGGAGAACACGTTTCAAGTACATAATTATTATTATGGTTGTCTCCTACTATCCTTTGCAAATACATAATTGAGTACACAAATGCAGAGCCCAAACCCGACCTAAAAAACTAGAAAAACATAAAAAAAACTAGAAAAACAAGAAAAAAAACAATACACCAGAAAAATAAAAAAAAAATAAACGAACTTGAAAAAAAAAAGCGAAACAAAAAGAGAATAAACAAAGCAAAAAAACGAAGCAAAAAAAAAAACCAGAATGGTGGTCGTGGACCGTGGTGGTGCCTCGTGATAGCTTTTGAAAATGCGATGGTGGCCGGTGAGACTGGGCGGCTCGTGCGGTGCTGGTGTGGTGTTGCGGTGGTGTGGTGCGGTGGTGGTGGTGTGGTGGTGCGGTTCTGGTGTGGTGGTTCAATGGAGAGAGATTTAGAGAGAGAACAATGAAGAAACTAGAAAGTAGAAAGGCAATTAGGAAAAGGCTGAACTCTGAAAGCAATAGATTTAGGTTTTAGGAGATAAGAATCATAAGATTAGGTTTTATTCATTTAGTGTTTTACAGTGTAGTGGTGTACTGCACATGGGTGATGGGTTTGGACTTACTATTGCACGTATGGGACTACGGGGGAATTGGGAATTTGGGAAATTTGAGTTTTTTTTTTAAAAAAATTTTCAGGCCCGAACCCGTTCGGGCTTACCCGGCCCAAGCCCGGTTTTTTAAAAACCCGGTCGGACCAGGCTGAATAGCCCGGATTGCATAAATGTCCCAAATTATGAAGCCCAAGCCCTATGATTTTTCGGGCTTTTTGGCCCGGCCCATTTTGACAGCTCTATCTGCAGGCCACTACAACTGTTGGACAACACAACAAATATGTTAATGTTTTCAAAGTTTAAACCTTTTAAAAAGAAAAATAGATGCGACTAAAAAAGTAGGGATAAAATTTTCAATTATTTAATTCTCACAATAACTCATCCAAAAACTATAGAAGTAGAAAAACTTCTCATCATGGATCCCTTTGAGATACTAGTGAAGTGCATCACATCAGAAATAAAATACCCCGATGTCACGCCGCCATCTTCATATTGTATTTCGTAGCTACAGTGGCTATTGTTGACGTCACAGGTTGCATCGCGTGTTTGTATTCCACTCCCACATCTTCGATCTGAAAAAAGAGATCAATGAAGATGTTGACGAATAGTGGGGGCGAATAACGTCTTAAGGGCAGTGTTGGAGAACACGTTTCAAGTACATAATTATTATTATGGTTGTCTCCTATTATCCTTTGCAAATACAATTATCCAAATATGTTTCTTCTCTACCCCTTACCATTTTCCTACAGTGTGTACCCATTACCAATTCTGTACTCGTACCTGACACACACCAGATTTGAGTTCAAGGCCAAAAATGATGTACCTGTGCAACATACTAAACAGAATAACAGTAAATAAATCCATAAGTAACCTGATGGTTGTCAAGTAACAGTGGTCTCCCTGACAAGGAAAAATGTGTGCATATTTTGGAATTGCCGCTGCAATCTGCATGAACAATACTTCTACCATTAATTATTGATAAAACTCCCATAAAAATAAAGCAAGTCACTAATGAAGAATTAAACTGATTTCTATTATTAAGCGAATGCATTAACATAAATAACCTAAACTAAACTCACCGCATCAACAAAGGAAATGTAAGCCTCTTCTGGAAAGTATGCCAAAGAGATTCCGAAATCAATCATGGCACCCGTGTTGCTTGATGTTGCAAAAACCGCAGGATCAATTTGCAACATCTGGCCATCTACAGATATGCTTTGCAGATATACATTGTAATGAGACCTGAAATATATTCTATGGAAGTGATTAGTGCATCTGATCATTTTTTTCAATGACAAACCAGTCTACCAAAAATAAAATGTGCATCTTCTATCATGAAAAGCAAGATAGTGAGGCACTATTTGTGTCACCCTCCATATTAAAATTGAAATCTGATTTGTTCTTGAAGTGAGTAAATATAATTTTGAATAAAGCAATGGACAAAGACCATAATTATGAATAGTAACATGGAATAGTGAAGAACTATCAACAGATGCTCTACCAGTGAATCAGATTGAACATTACAAGGCAAATGACTATTATCTTTGCTCATACTCCCTTCTCGGGTTAAATTTTTGTAAGTGATATTTAATATGCATGATTTGTAATTTGTATACATTATGTCTAGTATTTGTTTTTTGTTTAAATATAGGTAGTAGTTATGTTGTTGATCACCAAGCTGCAGGTGATGAACCACTTTACAATATTGTGTCCCCAAAGGATGCAATTTATGCATGCAAAGCCAAGGTAACTTTGAATTTCTTTATCTTATTGCACTGTTCTAAGTGATGGCGGGTTCATTTATGTATGAATTATTTCCAGAATAAAAAATAAAAAATGAAGGGGGTTGGGACTCTTAAGAAAAAGAGATGGTCTTACGCAAATTTTTTCTTACACCTCATCATATTGGTTATGTTTGTATTATGTTTGATTGTATATTCCACAATATACTTGACTCACCATCTATCTGCAAGGCATGTAAGAATTTACAATTGCAGTGGTTCACTGGTTTGATTTGGGTGGTCATTGTTGTCCAGATTATTAGTAGTTATGTTATTCCTATAGAATTATGTTTTTTACATGTCGCAGAATGATTATCTAAGGAACATAAATTTATTAGTCTTTTTAGTTAAGAACATTTTGATGCCTACAAAAATATGCAATGCTCTGTGCTTTACATCTGACATCCTTCAACATTTGTTAATTAGAAAATAGATTTTTTGTCAGTAATGTCCCAAAGGCCACAACTATGTTGAGGTGGCCATAAGTTCATAACTGAGGTGCTTACAAGCAAATTACCCAATCTATCATTTCCCCTTAAGTCTACAACATTCAACTTGAAACAAATAAAGTCTTCTTTAGCTTAGGAGTGTAAGATGGATGCACACTTTAAACACAGAGAAATAAGAAAACCTATGCATTTATTAAATGAGTCTTTGGTCCATTTAATATTAGGAATGTGTTGTTGCAGCCTGCAAATTGAATGGGTCTAGTACAACACTTTCTCACGACAAAATTAAAGTGCAAATTGCATTATGAAAGTAACAAGTGTATCAAAGGAATTCTCACAGTTTGACATTATCTGTGCTTTCTTCATTCAATTTCCTTAGCCACTGTACATTGTTTTGAGAGTTACAAGTTAGAAGTAGAAGCAACATAAAGAAATAAATAAAAAAAACCACCTCATTCTCTGTTCAACTACAACTTCTCTTTTTTTTTTCTATAGATTTTTTGGCTTCTAACTATGTTGAAAGTTGGAACTAGCTCTTTGGTTTTTTGCTTCTAACTAGACATACACTGTCATATATTCATTGGAAGCCTTTCATTTTTCTAATTTCCATTTCGAAGGGGCTAAAAGCAATTTTGTTATGTAATGTCGTGAGCTGAATGGTGTTTATCATATCTGAAATAGAAACAATTTTTTTTCTTCGAAAAATATGATGATTTTACTTGCTAGTTGCTACCATCTCTTGTTTCCTTACCACTTTGTTACCCTCCTTGGGGAATAAAAAAAAAATACTTGATTGACAAAAACTAAAGAAGCACTGACACAGACATAGAATAGTATATCAAGTGGATAATTAATACAGAGGGTATACGATATGACCTTTTTATGCTAAACTGAAAAGATTGGGTACTCAGCATGTTGGATGAAATATTATAAGAAAATTAATTCTTCTAGCTCCTTATTTTGTTAAAAACAAAACTGAATCACTGATATCGCCGTAGGCAGCAGACAAGAAATCAGGAGGAACAAAACCGATAAGGTGAGATGGAGACATTTTTAAATGATGCTAAAAAAGGACTTCTGTATGAGAATGTTGGATGTAACATGCATTCTTGACAGGCTTTAGGGGAGTTATATGTAATTGATGAGCAATATGACAAAGCCTTCTCAATGTATGCTGATGTAGGTGGTCTAATTTATAATTCTTGTGTGAAGCAACAATTACATTAATTGAATGTCATACAAATACTTATATACTAGTGTATATCATGTATTTTGTTTTGATGGTTGATTCACTTTCCCTTTTCTTTCTTTTTTCTTTCTTGAGATTTTCAGCTGATGAAGCTAGACATATTTGATTTCATTGACAAACATAACCTCAATGAAACAATCCATGAAAAGGTATAATTGTACTTTGTAGAAGTGAAATTTGTCTCAGAATTCTATGTTTTCTAGTTGCAGTGTTATTTGATGTGCAAAAACTCATTTCATATCTCTGTTGGCATTTAATTTTAAGCCCCTGGAGAATTTTCATAACAAGCTAAGTCTAGTATACTAGGATATGGTCATCCATGATTTATGGAATGCACCTGACACTAATGGATGAACCAACAAAGTCCCATTGCAGTTTGAAGAATTGGTTGAATAATTTAAGGTTCTGAACGTCCTCAGGTTTATTTAAATATGAGAAAATTGTTGAATTTTCTTCTTGAAATGGCATACAAATTCATTTTCTATTTTACTGGCTTTCATTTCTTTATATATAATCTGGACTCTTATTAGTCAAATATATTTAGATCTTACTTAGATTACTTATTTGAAGTCCAGAATATCAAGTGGATTCCCGTATTAAACATTTGCCATCTATCAATACATCTTATTTGTCTTATTAGGCTATTAAGAACAAAGGCAAAAAATTCAATTATCTAAACAAATTGCGGTTACCATTGCAAACAGAAGATTATTGTACGAAAAATTCCATTGAAGTTTTTAAAGCTACACTACATTTTACATATGAATTAAGTCAACAAACAACATCTATATAGTACTTGGGAAACATAACAAAACATGCTATATATAGAGATTCAAGCGCAACATTTTAGTCTAATGGCAGAAAACACTTACTGTGATATAATAAATGAAGTGTGGGTGATGTTTGGCACCACAATCTCGCCGAGAACCAATGTGCCCCCACCACTTCTATCTCCTATCAGGCCGTGCGAGAACACTCCTAGAGCTATTCCTTGAGAGTAGGGATATGACATACATGGCATGGTGCCCGATTCCAAGTATCTCATCGACGGCTGAGTTAGACCTTGACAAGCTACCCGTCTGCAGGTCACTACAACTATTGGACAACACAACAAATACGTTAATGTTTTCAAAGTTTAAACCTTTTAAAAAGAAAAATAGATGCGACTAAAAAAGTAGGGATAAAATTTTCAATTATTTAATTCTCACAATAACTCATCCAAAAACTATAGAAGTAGAAAAGCTTCTCATCATGGATCCCTTTGAGATACTAGTGAAGTGCATCACATCAGAAATAAAATACCCCGATGTAACGCCGTCATCTTCATATTGTATTTCGTAGCTACAGTGGCTATTGTTGACGTCACAGGTGGCATCGCGTGTTTGTATTCCACTCCCACATCTTCGATCTGAAAAAGAGATCAATGAAGATGTTGACGAATAGTGGGGGCGAATAATGTCTTAAGGGCAGTGTTGGAGAACACGTTTCAAGTACATAATTATTATTATGGTTGTCTCCTATTACCGTTTGCAAATACAATTATCCAAATATGTTTCTTCTCTACCCCTTACCATTTTCCTACAGTGTGTACCCATTACCAATTCTGTACTCGTACCTGAAACACACCAGATGTCAGGTCAAGGCCAAAAATGATGTGCCCGTGCAACATACTGAACAGAGTAACAGTAAATAAATTCATAAGTAACCTCAGTGGTCTCCCTCACAAGGAAAAATGTGTGCATATTTTGGAATTGCCGCTGCAATATGCATGAACAATACTTCTACCATTAATTATTGATAAAACTCCCATAAAAAATAAAGCAAGTCACTAATGAAGAATTAAATTGATTTCTATTATTAAGCGAATGCATTAACATAAATAACCTAATTTAAACTCACCGCATCAACAAAGGAATTATAAGCCTCTTCTAGAAAGTATGCCAAAGAGGTTCCGGAATCAATCAAGGCACCCGTGTTGCTTGATGTTGCAAAAACCGCAGGATCAATTTGCAACATCTGGCCATCTACAGATATGCTTTGCAGATATACATTATATTGAGACCTGAAATATATTCTATGGAAGTGATTAGTCCATCTGATCATTTTTTTCAGTGACAAACCAATCTACCAAAAATAAAATGTGCATCTTCTATCATGAAAAGCAAGATAATGAGGCACTATTTGTGTCACCCTCCATATTAAAATTGAGATCTGCTTTGTTCTTGAAGTGAGTAAATATAATTTTGAATAAAGCAATGGACAAAGACCATAATTAGGAATAGTAACATGGAATAGTGAAGAACTATCTACAGATGCTCTACCAGTGAATCGGTTTGAACATTACAAGGCAAATGACTATTATCTTTGCTCATACTCCCTTCTCGGGTTAAATTTTTGTCAGTGATATTTAATATGCATGATTTGTAATTTGTATACATTATGTCTAGTATTTGTTTTTTGTTTAAATATAGGTAATAGTTATGTTGTGATCACCGGGCTGCAGGTGATGAACCACTTTACAATATTGTGTCCCCAAAGGATGCAATTTATGCATGCAAAGCCAAGGTAACTTTGAATTTCTTTATCTTATTGCACTGTTCTAAGTGATGGTGGGTTCATTTATGTATGAATTATTTCCAGAATTAAAAATAAAAAACGAAGGGGGTTGGGATTCTTAAGAAAAAGAGACGGTCTTATGCAAATTTTTTCTTACACCTCATCATATTGGTTATGTTTGTATTATGTTTTATTGTATATTCCACAATGTACTTGACTCACCAGCTATCTGCAAGGCATGTAATAATTTACAATTGCAGTGGTTCACTGGTTTGATTTGGGTGGTCATTGTTGTCCAGTTTATAAGTAAGTTGTGTTATTCCTATAGCATTATGTTTTTTACATGTCGTAGAATGATTATCTAAGGAACATAAATTTATTAGTCATTTTAGTTAAGAACATTGTGATGCCTACAAAAATATGCAATGCTCTGTGCTTTACATCTGACATCCTTCAACATTTGTTAATTAGAAAATAGATTTTTTGTCTGTAATGTCCCAAAGGCCACAACTATGCTGAGGTGGCCATAAGTTCATAACTGAGGTGCTTACAAGAAAATTACCCAATCTATGATTTCCCCTTAAGTCTACAACATTCAACTTGAAACAAATAAAGTCTTCTTTAGCTTAGGAGTGTGAGAAGGCTGCACACTTTGAACACAGAGAAATAAGAAAACCTATGCATTTATTAAATGAGTCTTTGGTCCATTTAATATTAGGAATGTGTTGGTGCAGCCTCTAATTTGAATGGGTCTAGTACAACACTTTCTCACAACAAAATTAAAGTGCAAAATGCATTATGAAAGTAACCAGTGTACCAAAGGAAGCAAAAAGAAAAAGGGGTAATGCTGAACATTACAAGCCACATAAAACAATTCTCACAGTTTGACATTATCTGTGCTTTCTTCATTAAATTTCCTTAGGCACTGTACATAGTTTTGAGAGTTACAAGTTAGAAGTAGAAGCAGCATAAAGAAAGAATAAACAAAACCACCTCATTCTCTGTTCAACTACAACTTTGCTTTTTTTTTTTCTATAGATTTTTTGGTTTCTAACTGTGTTGAAAGTTGGAACTAGCTCTTTGGTTTTTTGCTTCTTACTAGACATACACCGTCATATATTCATTGGAAGCCTTTCATTTTTCTAATTTCCATTTCGAACGGGCTAAAAGCAATTTTGTTATGTAATGTGGTGAGCTGATGGTGTTTATCATATCTGAAATAGAAACAATTTTTTTTTCTTCCAAAAATATGAAGATTTTACTTGCTAATTGCTACCATCTCTTGCTTTCTTACCACTTTGTTACCCTCCTTGGGGAATAAAAAAAATACTTGATTGACAAAAACTAAAGAAGCACTGACACAGACATAGAGTAGTATATCAAGTGGATAATTAATACAGAGGGTATACTATTTGCACCTTTTTATGCTAAACTGAAAAGATTGGGTACTCAGCATGTTGGATGAAATATTATAAGAAAATTAATTCTTCTAGCTCCTTATTTTGTTAAAAACAAGACTGAATCACTGATATCGCCGTAGGCAGCAGACAAGAAATCAGGAGGAACATGCCCGATAAGGTGAGATGGAGACATTTTTAAATGATGCTCAAAAAGGACTTCTGTATGAGAATGTTGGATGTAACATGCATTCTTGATAGGCTTTAGGGGAGTTTTATGTAATTGATGAGCAATATGAGAAAGCCTTCTCAATGTATGCTGATGTAGGTGGTCTAATTTATAATTCTTGTGTCAAGCAACAATTACATTAATTGAATGTCATACAAATACTTATATACTAGTGTATATCATGTATTTTGTTTTGATGGTTGATTCACTTTCCCTTTTCTTTCTTTTTTCTTTCTTGAGATTTTCAGCTTATGAAGCCAGACATATTTGATTTCATTGACAAACATAACCTCAATGACACAATCCATGAAAAGGTATAATTGTACTTTTTAGAAGTGAAATTTGTCTCAGAATTCTATGTTTTCTAGCTGCAGTGTTATTTGATGTGCAAAAACTCATTTCATATCTCTGTTGGCATTTAGTTTTAAGCCCCTGGAGAATTTTCATAACAAACTATGTCTAGTATACTAGGATATGGTCATCCATGATTTATGGAATGAACATGACCATGGATGAACCAACAAAGTCCCATTGCAGTTTGAAGAATTGGTTGATTAATTTAAGGTTCTGAACGTCCTCAGGTTTATTTAAATATGAGAAAATTGTTGAATTTTCTTCTTGAAATTACATACAAATTCATTTGCTATTTTACTGGTTTTCATTTCTTTATATATAATCTGGACTCTTATTAGTCAAATCTATTTAGATCTTACTTAGATAACTTATTTGAAGTCTAGAATATCACTATTGGAAAAAACACTTTTAAAATCGGTCGTTTTGGACTTTTAAAATCGGTCGTTGAGGTGATGTGCAAAATGATCATATTAAAAGTGGCACTTTTAAAATCGCTCATGTGACCGAGTTAAAAAAACTTTTAAAATCGGTCATTTACGACCGAGTTAAAAAGTTTAATTTTTAAAATCGGTCAATGTATGACCGAGTTAAAATGTTCCTTTTTAAAAAGAACTTTTAAAATCCATCAAAGCCTATACCATCATCATCTGGTATTATCATCAACCTTAATTATCGTAATAGAATAGCCATAGAAGACAACAAATAAAGCCAATAAGTTCAACCTTAACTTTCAGCATGTAATTGAAACCATTATACTCAAGTTCAACTAACTAAGTGGAAAGTAGCGAGTAGTAAATTAAATTCGTGGACTAAATCATTGGAAAGTAGAAACATTATACTACTGTACTAAAGTTCAACTAACTGATAGGAAATAAAGAAGCAAATAGATAATTAAATTCGTGGACAAAATCAATAGCACACAGATTAAATAATAAACTAGTAAGAACTCTAAAGGGAAGTGTTGTGAGAGAAAGCGAAGGAAAGAGAGGAGCCCTAACCTGGTGGAGAAGAAGCGACGGATAGAAAGAAGCGACGGAGAAGAAGAACAAAAAGCCGAAGACAGACACGCCGCCGAAGGACGAAGTGGTGAGGAGCTTTCCGTCGTCGTCGGTGGAGAAGAACGAAGGACGGCTTCGATAATGGCTTCTCTGTTTTATGTTTTGGTTTAGGTTTTGGCTTCGATAGTGCGCTCGCGCGTTTTGACCAAATTTTTTGGAAGGACTTTTTAACTCGGTCACAAACGACAGAGTTAGAAAGTCTATATTTTTTTTTTAAAAAATCAGTCAGTAACGACCGAGTTAGATAGTGTAATTTTCTTACTTTTAAAATCGGTCAATAACGACCGAGTTAGAAAGTTGTAAAAAAAATTAAATAAATAAATAAATAAAAACTTTCTAACTCGGCTGCTCAAACGACCGAGTTAGAAAGTATTTTCTAACTCGGTGATCTTTGACCGATTTTAAAAGTTAAAAAATTAAAAAATTTTAAAAAAGAAGAAGGACTTTTTAACTCGGCTGACGAAACGAGTGAGTTAGAAAATACTTTTAAAATCGATCGTTATGCGACCGATTTTAAAAGTTAGAACTTATTTATAAAATTGCCACCGCGTTTTTTTTTAAAATCGGCTTTAATACAACCGATTTTAAAACCTCGATTTTAAAAGTCTTTTTTCTAGTAGTGTATCAAGTGGATTCTAGTATTAAACATTTGCCATCTATCAATACATCTTATTTGTCTTATTAGGCTATTAAGAACAAAGGCAAAAAATTCAATTATCTAAACAAATTGCGGTTACCATTGCAAACAGAAGATTATTGTACGAAAAATTCCATTGAAGTTTTTAAAGCTACACTACATTTTACATATGAATTAAGTCAACAAACAACATCTATATAGTACTTGGGAAACATAACAAAACATGCTATATATAGAGATTCAAGCGCAACATTTTAGTCTAATGGCAGAAAACACTTACTGTGATATAATAAATGAAGTGTGGGTGATGTTTGGCACCACAATCTCGCCGAGAACCAATGTGCCCCCACCACTTCTATCTCCTATCAGGCAGTGCGAGAACACTCCTAGAGCTATTACTTGAGAGTAGGGATATGACATACATGGCATGGTGCCCGATTCCAAGTATCTCATCGACGGCTGAGTTAGACCTTGACAAGCTACCCGTCTGCAGGTCACTACAACTGTTGGACAACACAACAAATACGTTAATATTTTCAAAGTTTAAACCTTTTAAAAAGAAAAATAGATGCGACTAAAAAAGTAGGGATAAAATTTTCAATTATTTAATTCTCACAATAACTCATCCAAAAACTATAGAAGTAGAAAAAGCTTCCCTTTGAGATACTAGTGAAGTGCATCACATCAGAAATAAAATACCCCGATGTCACGCCATCATCTTTATATTGTATTTCGTAGCTACAGTGGCTATTGTTGACGTCACAGGTTGCATCGCGTGTTTGTATTCCACTCCCACATCTTCGATCTGAAAAAGAGATCAATGAAGATGTTGACGAATAGTGGGGGCGAATAACGTCTTAAGGGCAGTGTTGGAGAACACGTTTCAAGTGCATAATTCTTATTATGGTTGTCTCCTATTATTATCCTTTGCAAATACAATTATCGAAATATGTTTCTTCTCTACCCCTTACCATTTTCCTACAGTGTGTACCCATTACCAATTCTGTACTCGTACCTAACACACACCAGATGTGAGTTCAAGGCCAAAAATGATGTGCCCGTGCAACATACTAAACAGAATAACTATAAATAAATCCATAAGTAACCTGATGGTTGTCAAGTAACAGTGGTCTCCCTCACAAGGAAAAATGTGTGCATGTTTTGGAATTGCCGCTGCAATCTGCGTGAACAATACTTTTACCATTAATTATTGATAAAACTCCCATAAAAAATAAAGCAAGTCACTAATGAAGAATTAAACTGATTTCTATTATTAAGCGAATGCATTTACATAAATAACCTAAACTAAACTCACCGCATCAACAAAGGAATTGTAAGCCTCTTCTGGAAAGTATTGCAAAGAGGTTCCGGAATCAATCATGGCACCCGTGTTGCTTGATGTTGCAAAAACCGCAGGATCAATTTGCAACATCTGGCCATCTACAGATATGCTTTGCAGATATACATTGTAATGAGACCTGAAATATATTCCATGGAAGTGATTAGTCCATCTGATCATTTTTTTTAGTGACAAACCAGTCTACCAAAAATAAAATGTGCATCTTCTATCATGAAAAGCAAGATAGTGAGGCACTATTTGTGTCACCCTCCATATTAAATTTGAGATCTTCTTTGTTCTTTAAGTGAGTAAATATAATTTTGAATAAAGCAATGGACAAAGACCATAATTAGGAATATTAACATGGAATAGTGAAGAACTATCAACAAATGCTCTGCCAGTGAATCGGTTTGAACATTACAAGGCAAATGGCTATTATCTTTGCTCATACTCCCTTCTCGGGTTAAATTTTTGTTAGTGATATTTAATATGCATGATTTTTAATTTGTATATGGTATGTCTAGTATTTGTTTTTTGTTTAAATATAGGTAGTAGTTATGTTGTTGATCACCGGGCTGCAGGTGATGAACCACTTTACAATATTGTGTCCCCAAAGGATGCAATTAATGCATGCAAAGCCAAGGTAACTTTGTATTTCTTTATCTTATTGCACTGTTCTAAGTGATGGCGGGTTCATTTATGTATGAATTATATCCATAATTCAAAATAAAAAACGAAGGGGGTTGGGACTCTTAAGAAAAAGAAACGGTCTTACGCAAATTTTTTCTTACACCTCATCATATTGGTTATGTTTGTATTATGTTTGATTGTATATTTCACAATGTACTTGACTCACCAGCTATCTGGAAGGCATGTAAGAATTTACAATTGCAGTGGTTCACTAGTTTGATTTAGGTGGTCATTGTTGTCCAGTTTATCAGTAGTTGTGTTATTCCTATAGCATTATGTTTTTTACATGTCGTAGAATGATTATATAAGGAACATAAATTTATTAGTCTTTTTAGTTAAGAACATTTTGATGCCTACAAAAATATGCAATGCTATGTGCTTTACATCTGACATCCTTCAACATTTGTTAATTAGAAAATATATTTTTTGTCAGTAATGTCCCAAAGGCCACAACTATGCTGAGGTGGCCATAAGTTCATAACTGAGGTGCTTACAAGCAAATTACCCAATCTGTCATTTCCCCTTAAGTCTAAAACATTCAACTTGAAACAAATAAAGTCTTCTTTAGCTTAGGAGTTTGAGAAGGCTGCACACTTTGAACACAGAGAAATAAGAAAACCAATGCATTTATTAAATGAGTCTTTGGTCCATTTAATATTAGGAATGTGTTGGTGCAGCCTGTAAATTGAATGGGTCTAGTACAACACTTTCTCACAACAAAATTAAAGTGTGCAGCACCGTATATACACATACCGAAGAAATAATTCTAATTCATCACAAATAGGGATTTACTCACAAATTCTAATGCAACACTTTCTCATGCATTCATTTCTTCCTTTTCCTCACAAATTCGTGAGCTACAATTTGGAGGAAATTAATCAATTTAATTCACTTCTCTTAAAACAATTCAAAATCATGCAAGAACATAGAACACATATCAAGTTTTTACAAAACTGAAGCATGGATCTTAAATCTAAACATGGCCGAATGCAACATGCACAATACCAACACTTTGATTAAATCATGTTCTTCTAAAGAAATTTATTTCAAAGCTCTTTCCGCTTAGATTAAATCAAGAATCATATAAAAACATATAGCATAAGTCAAATTGGGGAAAATCATTTTGTTCCCTCTAATTTCCTTTCAAGACCGAGACATGCAACAAAGAGAACATGGTTTCTATAAAATTAACATGCACAACATACAAAAATCATGGATCGATGAAAACACCTTTAATTTATCTCTCAAAAGAACATGAAAATATCCTTTTTAAAGCTCAAGATCAACATGTATGTACTTAATTCATGTAGGTCAAGTCATGGAATTGAACATAAAAGCATAAATTAAAGACAAAACCATTTTAAATGAAAAGGGACTAAAACCGAACCAAGATTGAAACGAAATCAAGGATTAATACAAGAATCAAAGATTAAGGCATACAAGAGTGCAAGATCATCATCATGAATCGTCATGCAAGACCAAAAATTTGAGAATAAACTTAGATCAAACAAGATTTGAACAAGTAAACACATAAACATCTCATGATCCACGGTTTTAGGTATAAAAATCAAACATGCAAAAGGGATTTACATCAAGTTCTCAAAGATCATGAACAAAACTTAGGTTTAAGAAGAAAAACACCAAGATCAACACCAACCAAGCCATACTATACTTATTACAAATTGATCCAAGTCTTCAAAAGTCCATGGTTAACAAAATCAACACATAGAGGCATCTTTCAAAACATAGAATGAATAAGAAAAGAAACAAAGATTACAAGATTAAAATTCAAACTATTTCTAATTCTTCTAGATCTTCGGTTATACCAAAAGAATAGGTCTTCAACACTTTGATCTTCAAGGATTCCTAGGTTTATGGCTTGCTCTCCTTCCTTCTTCTTCTTCCTATCTCACGGTTTTCCTCTTCTTTCTTTCTATTTTCTAATTCTTGGTCTAAGAGTTTGATGGGCTCTTAGACCTTGTGTTTGAAGTGTTTGGGCGAAGGGAATGAAGAAGTGAAATGAAGAGTGGGTGGAATGCATCTAAGGCCAAGCTTATATAAACAATTCAAGGTTTCCTATTTTCTCCTCCAAGTAATTCGGCCATGAGCTTAAGGAGGAGGGGTAATTCGGCTCTCTACAAAGTTGCATGGGTGAAGGTTAGCAACACTCAAGGGGACAACATAGGAGACATGAAGGCTTAGGGGTTACTTAAGTTTTTGACTTTTAGACACTCCTTAGGTTTTAACTATGTAGTTAGGGTTTAGTTGAAGCTTAGTTGGAATTTAGTTCACTTGGTTAGAGACTTGGTTACTACTTAGGAAATTCTAGGCTTCTTACTCACTCACCTATATACACGACACACACCCACATCTCCATTGATGCATTTTCACACACTTACACGTATCACATTTAACACATATACTCATGCACTTGCATCATAACTTTACACACATATACCATATACATTCATGCATGCACTCACTCATTTCCACGCCTAGCACAAGCACTCATGCACATATTTTTATCATGCCAACACATGCACTCCTTTACCTAAGCATACATGCATATAAACCGTACATACACATGTTTACACACATAGAAAATGAAATAATAAAAATTATAATGCCCAAAAGATCACACACATATATTTAGAAAATAAAACATACTCTCACACATACGGAACACACATTTATATATTCACCCATTCATGCATCACTTATTGTCCATGCATACATATATGTTCTTAGATACACATGTGCCTATATGTATTCACATGCATTCACACATTCACTATATCTTTCCTATAATCAAGTTCCTCAAAAATCTAAGTATATTCATGTATGCCAGCACCGTATATACACATACTGAAGAAATAATTCTAATTCATCACAAATAGGTCACAACATTTTTATAAAATCATTAAGTATATAGATTTTCTCAAAATCAAATTTCATTAGTTTAGAAAGTCATTTCGTGAATTTTTAAGAAAATCATTTAAGAAAATACTCTTCCAAACATTTTTCTTAAAACAAGTTTCTTTAGTGTTTTAATTTAATATGAGGAATTTACGGGGTGTTACATTCTCCCCAACTTAAGGATTTCTCGTCCCCGAGAAATACATTGGAGATTGGGCAGCAGGGCAACAACATTCTCATGTCGTTCTGATGTTCTTCTTTAACCGTTATCAGGTGAAGAGATTCCACTCGTACTGTCACTGGCGTGTCGAGTCGGGTTAAGTCCATTGGACCAATCGAAGAAGATGCAGCTTCCCTTAGTCAGTTGTCGTCACAGGAAGTCCAACCAGAGGTACGGAATTAGGGGAAAAATCAAACAATCAAACATTCACTCATCTCCAAAAGCAAGGATTTTTCCTAAAAATCCTTAAATATTCGCTACTTTCTATCTAATCCGTCTCTCTTTCTAATCCTAGCATTTGCATCTATTCCTCTCGAGCGAAAGGAAATTCTATTTCTATCTAGGCTCTACTTAATATCTCTTCTAAAGACTGATAATATACGCTTCCTTTCCGCCTTGTGGCTCCCCAACTTTGATTCGACTTACAACTATTCCACGGTGATCTCAAGCCCTTACTTAACTTAGGCTACTTCCCGTCTTCCTCAATCACCCAAACCTAATTTATTTGGGTAGATATGGTACTTCCAACTCCACAATCTGGACCAAGGAGTCTTAAATGAAATTGATAGGGCTATGAGGTGGTAGGAGTTCATGGAGAAAAGGGTTCAATTCTTAACGTCGAGCACTTGTTTTGTTGAAGCATTTCAACAAACACGGAGACTAATAAGCAACAACCTACATCCTCAAAGGTGATAACTATCCCTGTATAAAGGCATGCTATGGTTAATCAAATCTAAGTCTAGCAACCACTAATGAAACATCAGAGGTATTGGGTTTTAATCTCAGGATCTATTTACGGTCTACTCTTATAGGGTCAAAGGTTCCTTAAACTAACACGGTTGGTGCTACGCTACAAACCAGTTTCATGTCCTGGGAGACAAAAGCTTCTCTTCCTATTCCTATTCAAATACTAGCAAGCACACAGAGTCACACAAGCAAAGCATGAAGCCCATGCTTAAGGCTACAAAGGATTACCAGAAGCTCTGATACCATTATGTAACAGCCCGATTTTCGAAAACTCAAAACGAGTGACTTTTGTTCATTAATGTTGCAAAAATGAGGCCATTTTTTTTTAAAACATTGTTGAAGGGTTTGGAATCGTTTCTTGAAAAATTATCGATGTCCTTCAACATTCTTTTTCGAAAACCGAGTTGTTACTTGGAACCAAACTCATTCACTTCGCTTTCCGAAAACATTTCATAAGAAAACAGTTTAGTTCCACTTAAGCAACTCCATTCACTTCCCTAAAAGATTTTAAACCTACTTCATAAAAGAGTGTCGTCATAAAAAGTCGGGCAGCCTTCAGAATAAGTGAAGTTACATCAGCATACCATTACTCAGGTAATCCTTATCACAATACTTACACTACAGTCTAAACTAGCCATGCTATTAATCAATTACTCTATTGAAAGCAATCGGATGAAGGTCCTCCTTCTTCTTGTGTCCTCTCCTCTTTCCCAAGGATGATGCTCCTCGGGTGGCGGTCTCTTCCGTGTCATCGTGCCCTGTCTTCCTTTCGTCTCTGGTAGTATAATTCCACTGTTTCTCATACTGTGCCTTCTCCTTGTAGTTCTTATATCCTCGCACGGTGACTTGTCTCAGGAGTGGTCCTAGATCAGCTCCGCTCAGTTGATGCTCCGGGTCGGGGATCACGATCTGAGCATGACCGATCCATACCCAACCTCTTGCGGTTTGCTTCCATCCTCTTCCATATTTGCCCCACGTGGTGATATCCATGCAGCATTCAATCTGCCCGTTGGAATACCAGCGACACCGATGCGCCAACGAATAGAAGAGAGTAAGCGTTCCGGACGCGTAACGTCGACGGTGTGGAATTACGGTAGGCAAAGTAATAGGACACACAAATAATACACACATACACACACAATAGCAAGCAAACATACTATCACAATCTATGTTCATTTCATCTTATGATTATTCCCTTCATACTCATCCATTCTTGTTTCTCATCCCTTTCATGGGACTCAACATTCTTTCATTCTCCATCACTTACTCATCCTTCATACTTCTCAGGCTCTCATCCTTATAATTATGCTTCTTTTCTTATAATGTTTTATTGAATTATAACCATCGATGATCAGGGGGGTTAAAGAATCATCGAGGCACGCGTTTCTTTCGTAGTTAGCACTCACATCTCAAGCCTACATCTCCTCGGCCAACCAACCACCTAGTCGGAAGCAAACAGGAGTACAGGACCTTTACCGTGCGGACACGACAGCTGTCAACACAAGTGGTCCCAGACCAGGAGGCCCAGCCTCAATACATAATAACATGGCACACTGCCTCGCAGTGGCAAACAATTGCCCCACTCCAGTCCCTCTCACTGTTCCTGAACTGCCATAGGGGTGACAGCACTATTCCGGTCCCGGGTGCGGAACTTACCACGGCATTAGACCCAGTCCCTACCACGTTAGTACGCCACATGTGGGATTCATTCCGCCCAGAATAGTACTCAAGGCAACGTGACGTTTTACCGCCCGAGCCTACCCTAATGCATTCATCAACCCGAATATCCCTGATATTCGGGGTACCTTCCTCTTCACTACTTCGCACTCTCGTATCTCACCGTGTTCGCTGTTAATGTCTTTTAAAGTCTTTTAGTTTTTCATTTACCTAATAGTCGGCTCACCCTTCGTACATCCCTTCAGTGAGTCCCGACCACTATCTTTGCACAGTCTTTCTCTTTCTCATAACTCATGTAGCACAGAGCTGGGATCACCTCACCGAATTCTCATCCCTTCTCTCAATCTTCCCTTTTTCCATCTTTCTCAAAATCTCAATTTCACTACTCTTTAAAAACTTTATTTCTCGACTTTTCAAAATATACTCCCTCTAAGGTTTTCACAAAATCCACTTTCACTAACCTTCACAAAATATTGTTTCAAAAATCATTTCACAAAGTGTCATTCTGAAATCTTGATAAAAAGGTTGATTCACAAACTTTCTTCAAAATCAGGTCCTTCCATAGAACTTTTTCAGAAGAGATCATCTCATAAAAACTCCCTTGAAAACATTATTACATAATTTCTTCAAAAAAATTCCATTTCGAAAACCTCTTCTAAATTTTATTTCAAAAACCTTTTCAAAGACATATTTTTCAAAACACATTTGTGCTGAGCGCTAGTGGAGGAGCAAGCCCAGCTCAACACTAGTTCCCAGACTAAAACCAAGAACAGAGGAGCTCAGCTCAACTCAGTTCACTTCTCATCTCACACTCACATCATACTCCCCAGCTCTGGCTTATTTTCATTCTCACTTTCGATTTCCTTTCCAGTCCACTCATATCTCTCTTCCTACTCAATCTCTTATCCTTTCATCATTTCTCTTTCTCATTATACTTTCACTCTAATTCATCACTCCCTCCACTCTTCCATTCCATTTCTTATCCAATTCGTAACAGATATCCATTCACCATTTAATTAATATAATTAACAGCAATAAGCAATACCAAATAGAACGAAATAAAAGCATGCTACAACACACAACATCACACAATAACATTGTGGTATTCGTCACCTTCGTATAAGTGGCCACACAAGGCAGACAATTGCCACTTATACTACTGACTCAACCACGTAGTTCCGATCTTTGAGATGATACGGAACGTCCTACTAAATCGCCTAGCTACCACGATGTCTAAGGAAGGCTTCTCTCTCACCTGAGGTCCAGCTATTTAATGATCACGGTCTCCTCTGATCTTGGTTGCTGCCACTGCCTCAATCCTTCGTCTGTAACATTCCTCGTATTTATTAAAACACATTTTCGTTTTCTTAAAACAATTCTAACGTTTCTCAATTCTTTAAATACGTCGAAAATCATTTTGAAAACAATTTAAACCATTTGGTTAGGTGGCTGGTCCATCTTGGACAGCACCTTAACCACGTTCCAAAAACACCAAAAATTCACCGGTTTTTCCGACCCGGGTTTGTCTAAAATCAATTACTTTATAAAACCAAATTTTGAGTCTTATAACTCACTTCAAGAAAACAAATTTAAATACACTTGGACAGCAAGGAAAATGTTTCATAAATCAATTGAATAAAATCCGAAAACATCTTAAAAACTCTTTGTCTTAAATACTTCTTAAATCAATATCATCATTTTAAAAACTCGAGTTTCTGTTATAAACAAGCTCAAACAATCATAAACACGACTTCATAAATTCAAGTAAATCAAACCAAATAATTTTCAAGATCAAGTATTAACACATTTGATCAATCAAGGCACATAAACACTTAGTCAATCATTTAATTTAATCACAAACAAACATTCATTCTCAAGCAAACACTTCTCAAATCACACACTCGATTATTCAACGCCTCATCATTTTCAAAATACTTAACTCAATCATTCCACATAGGTACTTGCGAAGACGTTTCATTTTTTACAAAGCCAAATCATTTAGGCATATTTATATTCATAAACCGAACACATGCACACTTAATAATTCGAACACATAAACATTTTATTAAACTTAGTTAGCTTAGCATGACCTCACAAATACATGCTTCATCAACACACACAAAATCATGCATTCATTTCTTCCTTTTCCTCACAAATTCGTGAGCTACAATTTGGAGGAAATTAATCAATTTAATACACTTCTCTTAAAACAATTCAAAATCATGCAAGAACATAGAACACATATCAAGTTTTTACAAAACTGAAGCATGGATCTTAAATCTAAACATGGCCGAATGCAACATGCACAATACCAACACTTTGATTAAATCATGTTCTTGTAAAGAAATTTATTTCAAAGCTCTTTCCGCTTAGATTAAATCAAGAATCATATAAAAACATATAGCATAAGTCAAATTGGGGAAAATCATTTTGTTCCCTCTAATTTCCTTTCAAGATCGAGACATGCAACAAAGAGAACATGGTTTCTCTAAAATTAACATGCACAACATATAAAAATCATGGATCGATGAAAACACCTTTAATTTATCTCTCAAAAGAACATGAAAATATCCTTTTTAAAGCTCAAGATCAACATGTATGTACTTAATTCATGTAGGTCAAGTCATGGAATTGAACATAAAAGCATAAATTAAAGACAAAACCGTTTTAAATGAAAAGGGACTAAAACCGAACCAAGATTGAAACGAAATCAAGGATTAATACAAGAATCAAAGATTAAGGCATACAAGAGTGCAAGATCATCATCATGAATCGTCATGCAAGACCAAAAATTTGAGAATAAACTTAGATCAAACAAGATTTGAACAAGTAAACACATAAACATCTCATGATCCACGGTTTTAGGTATAAAAATCAAACATGCAAAAGGGATTTACATCAAGTTCTCAAAGATCATGAACAAAACTTAGGTTTAAGAAGAAAAACACCAAGATCAACACCAACCAAGCCATACTATACTTATTACAAATTGATCCAAGTCTTCAAAAGTCCATGGTTAACAAAATCAACACATAGAGGCATCTTTCAAAACATAGAATGAATAAGAAAAGAAACAAAGATTACAAGATTAAAATTCAAACTATTTCTAATTCTTCTAGATCTTCGGTTATACCAAAAGAATAGGTCTTCAACACTTTGATCTTCAAGGATTCCTAGGTTTATGGCTTGCTCTCCTTCCTTCTTCTTCCTATCTCACGGTTTTCCTCTTCTTTCTTTCTATTTTCTAATTCTTGGTCTAAGAGTTTGATGGGCTCTTAGACCTTGTGTTTGAAGTGTTTGGGCGAAGGGAATGAAGAAGTGAAATGAAGAGTGGGTGAATGCATCTAAGGCCAAGCTTATATAAACAATTCAAGGTTTCCTATTTTCTCCTCCAAGTAATTCGGCCATGAGCTTAAGGAGGAGGGGTAAATTCGGCTCTCTACAAAGTTGCATGGGTGAAGGTTAGCAACACCCAAGGGGACAACATAGGAGACATGAAGGCTTAGGGGTTACTTAAGTTTTTGACTTTTAGACACTCCTTAGGTTTTAACTATGTAGTTAGGGTTTAGTTGAAGCTTAGTTGGAATTTAGTTCACTTGGTTAGAGACTTGGTTACTACTTAGGAAATTCTAGGCTTCTTACTCACTCACCTATATACACGACACACACCCACATCTCCATTGATGCATTTTCACACACTTACACGTATCACATTTAACACATATACTCATGCACTTGCATCATAACTTTACACACATATACCATATACATTCATGCATGCACTCACTCATTTCCACGCCTAGCACAAGCACTCATGCACATATTTTTATCATGCCAACACATGCATTCCTTTACCTAAGCATACATGCATATAAACCGTACATACACATGTTTACACACATAGAAAATGAAATCATAAAAATTATAATGCCCAAAAGATCACACACATATATTTAGAAAATAAAACATACTCTCACACATACGGCACACACATTTATATATTCACCCATTCATGCATCACTTATTGTCCATGCATACATATATGTTCTTAGATACACATGTGCCTATATGTATTCACATGCATTCACACATTCACTATATCTTTCCTATAATCAAGTTCCTCAAAAATCTAAGTATATTCATGTATGCCAGCACCGTATATACACATACTGAAGAAATAATTCTAATTCATCACAAATAGGTCACAACATTTTTATAAAATCATTAAATATATAGATTTTCTCAAAATCAAATTTCATTAGTTTAGAAAGTCATTTCGTGAATTTTTAAGAAAATCATATAAGAAAATACTCTTCCAAACATTTTTCTTAAAACAAGTTTCTTTAGTATTTTAATTTAATATGAGGAATTTACGGGGTGTTACATGAGCAATATGAGAAAGTCTTCTCAATGTATGCTGATGTAGGTGGTCTAATTTATAATTCTTGTTTTAAGCAACAATTACATTAATTGAATGTCATACAAATACTTATAAACTAGTGTATATCATGTATTTTGTTTTGCTGGTTGATTCACTTTCCCTTTTTTATTTTTTCTTTCTTGAGATTTTCAGCTTATGAAGCCAGACATATTTGATTTCATTGACAAACATAACCTCAATGACACAATCCATGAAAAGGTATAATTGTACTTTGTAGAAGTGATATTTGTCTCAAAATTCTATGTTTTCTAGCTGCAGTGTTATTTGATGTGCAAAAACTCATTTCATATCTCTGTTGACATTTAGTTTTAAGCCCCTGGAGAATTTTCATAACAAGCTAAGTCTAGTATACTAGGATATGGTCATCCATGATTTATGGAATGCACATGACAATGGATGAACCAACAAAGTCCCGCTGCATTTTGAAGAATTGGTTGATTAATTTAAGGTTTTGAACGTCCTCAGGTTTATTTAAATATGAGAAAATTGTGGAATTTTCTTCTTGAAATGGCATACAAATTCTTTTGCTTTTTTACTGGTTTTAATTTCTTTATATATAATCTGGACTCTTATTAGTCAAATATATTTAGATCTTACTTAGATCACTTATTTGAAGTACAGAATATCAAGTGGATTCCAGTATTAAACATTTGCCATCTATCAATACATCTCATTTGTCTTATTAGGCTATTAAGAACAAAGGCACAAAATTCAATTATCTAAACAAGTTGCGGTAACCATTGCAAACAGAAGATTATTGTACGAAAAATTCCATTGAAGTTTTTAAAGCTACACTACATTTTACATATGAATTAAGTCAACAAACAACATCTATATAGTACTTGGGAAACGTAACAAAACATGCTATATATAGAAATTCAAGTGAAACATTTTAGTCTAATGGCAAAAAACACTTACTATGATATAATAAGTGAAGTGTGGGTGATGTTTGGCACCACAATCTCGCCAAGAACCAATGTGGCCCCACCACTTCTATCTCCTATCAGGCAGTGCGAGAACACTCCTGGAGCTATTCCTTGAGAGTAGGGATATGACAGACATGGCATGGTGCCCGATTCCAAGTATCTCATCGACGACTGAGTTAGACCTTGACAAGCTACCCGTCTGCAGGTCACTACAACTGTTGGACAACACAACAAATACGTTAATGTTTTCAAAGTTTAAACCTTTTAAAAAGAAAAATAGATGCGACTATAAAAGTAGGGATAAAATTTTCAATTATTTAATTCTCACAATAACTCATCCAAAAACTATAAAAGTAGAAAAGCTTCTCATCATGGATCACTTTGAGATACGTACTAGTGAAGTGCATCACATCAGAAATAAAATACCCCGATGTCACGCCGTCATCTTTATATTGTATTTCGTAGCTACAGTGGCTATTGTTGATGTCACAGTTTGCATCGCGTGTTTGTATTCCACTCCCACATCTTCGATCTGAAAAAGAGATCAATGAAGATGTTGACGAATAGTGGGGGCGAATAACGTCTTAAGGGCAGTGTTGGAGAACACGTTTCAAGTGCATAATTATTATTATGGTTGTCTCCTATTATCCTTTGCAAATACAATTATCCAAATATGTTTCTTCTCTACCCCTTACCATTTTCCTACAGTGTGTACCCATTACCAATTCTGTACTCGTACCTGACACACACCAGATGTGAGTTCAAGGCCAAAAATGATGTGCCCGTGCAACATACTAAACAGAATAACTATAAATAAATCCATAAGTAACCTGATGGTTGTCAAGTAACAGTGGTCTCCCTCACAAGGAAAAATGTGCGCATGTTTTGGAATTGCCGCTGGAATCTACGTGAACAATACTTTTACCATTAATTATTGATAAAACTCCCATAAAAAATAAAGCAAGTCACTAATGAAGAATTAAACTAATTTCTATTATTAAGCGAATGCATTTACATAAATAACCTAAACTAAACTCACCGCATCAACAAAGGAACTGTAAGCCTCTTCTGGAAAGTATGCCAAAGAGGTTCCGGAATCAATCATGGCACCCGTGTTGCTTGATGTTGCAAAAAACTGCAGGATCAATTTGCAACATCTGGCCATCTACAGATATGCTTTGCAGATATACATTGTAATGAGACCTGAAATATATTCCATGGAAGTGATTAGTCCATCTGATCATTTTTTTCAGTGACAAACCAGTCTACCAAAAATAAAATGTGCATCTTCTATCATGAAAAGCAAGATAGTGAGGCACTATTTATGTCACCCTCCATATTAAATTTGAGATCTTCTTTGTTCTTGAAGTGAGTAAATATAATTTTGAATAAACCAATGGACAAAGACCATAATTAGGAATATTAACATGGAATAGTGAAGAACTATCAACAAATGCTCTACCAGTGAATCGGTTTGAACATTACAAGGCAAATGGCTATTATCTTTGCTCATACTCCCTTCTCGGGTTAAATTTTTGTTAGTGATATTTAATATGCATGATTTGTAATTTGTATATGGTATGTCTAGTATTTGTTTTTTGTTTAAATATAGGTAGTAGTTATGTTGTTGATCACCGGGCTGCAGGTGATGAACCACTTTACAATATTGTGTCCCCAAAGGATGCAATTAATGCATGCAAAGCCAAGGTAACTTTGTATTTCTTTATCTTATTACACTGTTCTAAGTGATGGTGGGTTCATTTATGTATGAATTATATCTATAATTCAAATAAAAAACGAAGGGGGTTGGGACTCTTAAGAAAAAGAAACGGTCTTACGCAATTTTTTTCTTACACCTCATCATATTGGTTATGTTTGTATTATGTTTGATTGTATATTTCACAATGTACTTGACTCACCAGCTATCTGGAAGGCATGTAAGAATTTACAATTGCAGTGGTTCACTAGTTTGATTTAGGTGGTCATTGTTGTCCAGTTTATCAGTAGTTGTGTTATTCCTATAGCATTATGTTTTTTACATGTCGTAGAATGATTATCTAAGGAACATAAATATATTAGTCTTTTTAGTTAAGAACATTTTGATGCCTACAAAAACATGCAATGCTATGTGCTTTACATATGACATCCTTCAACATTTGTTAATTACAAAATATATTTTTTGTCAGTAAAGTCCCAAAGGCCACAACTATGTTGAGGTGGCCATAAGTTCATAACTGAGGTGCTTACAAGCAAATTACCCAATCTGTCATTTCCCCTTAAGTCTAAAACATTCAACTTGAAACAAATAAAGTCTTCTTTAGCTTAGGAGTGTGAGAAGGCTGCACACTTTGAACACAGAGAAATAAGAAAACCAATGCATTTATTAAATGAGTCTTTGGTCCATTTAATATTAGGAATGTGTTGGTGCAGCCTGTAAATTGAATGGGTTTAGTACAACACTTTCTCACAACAAAATTATGCATTATGAAAGTAACCAGTGTATCAAAGGAAGCAAAAAGAAAAATGGGTAATGCTGAACATTGCAAGCCACATAAAACAATTCTCACAGTTTGACATTATCTGTGCTTTCTTCATTCAATTTCCTTAGCCACTGTACATAGTTTTGAGAGTTACAAGTTAGAAGTAGAAGCAGCATAAAGAAAGAAAAAAACAAAACCACATCATTCTTTGTTCAACTACAACTTCGCTTTTTTTTTCTACAGATTTTTTGGCTTCTAACTGTGTTGAAATTTGGAACTAGCTCTTTGGTTTTTTGCTTCTAACTAGACATACACTGTCATATATTCATTGGAAGCCTTTCATTTTTCTAATTTACATTTCGAAGGGGATAAAAGCAATTTTGTCATGTAATGTGGTGAGCTGAATGGTGTTTATCATATCTGAAATAGAAACAATTTTTTTTTCTTCCAAAAATATGAAGATTTTACTTGCTAGTTGCTACCATCTCTTGCTTGCTTACCACTTTGTTACCCTCCTTGGGGAATAAAAAAAATACTTGATTGACAAAAACTAAAGAAGCACTAACACAGACATAGAGTAGTATATCAAGTGGATAATTAATACATAGGGTATACTATCTACACCTTTTTATGCTAAATTAAAAGATTGAGTACTCAACATGTTGGTTGAAATATTATAAGAAAATTAATTCTTCTAGCTCCTTATTTTGTTAAAAACAAGACTGAATCACTGATATCGCCGTAGGCAGCAGACAAGAAATCAAGAGGAACATGCCCGATAAGGTGAGATGGAGACATTTTTAAATGATGCTCAAAAAGGACTTCTGTATGAAAATGTTGGATGTAACATGCATTCTTGACAGACTTTAGGGGAGTTGTATGTAATTGATGAGCAATATGAGAAAGCCTTCTCAATGTATGCTGATGTAGGTGGTCTAATTTATAATTCTTGTGTTAAGCAACAATTACATTAATTGAATGTCCTACAAATACTTATGTACTAGTGTATATCATGTATTTTGTTTTGCTGGTTGATTCACTTTCCCTTTTCTTTCTTTTTTCTTTCTTGAGATTTTCAGCTTATGAAGCCAGACATATTTGATTTCATTGACAAACATAACCTCAATGACACAATCCATGAAAAGGTATAATTGTACTTTCTAGAAGTGAAATTTGTCTCAGAATTCTATGTTTTCGAGCTGCAGTGTTATTTGATGTGCAAAAA
The DNA here is from genome assembly GCA_037953625.1 of Crotalaria pallida. Taxonomy (NCBI): domain Eukaryota; kingdom Viridiplantae; phylum Streptophyta; class Magnoliopsida; order Fabales; family Fabaceae; genus Crotalaria; species Crotalaria pallida. Next base: position 100,624,079 of record CM075655.1, read on the forward strand.
CTCATTTCATATCTCTGTTGGCATTCAGTTTTAAGCCCCTGGAGAATTTTCATAACAAGCTAATAAGTATAGTATACTAGGATATGGTCATCCATGAATTATGGAATGCACATGACAATGGATGAACCGACAAAGTCCCATTGCATTTTGAAGAACTGGTTGATTAATTTAAGGTTTTGAACGTCCTCAAGTTTATTTAAATATGAGAAAATTGTTGAATTTTCTTCTTGAAATGACATACAAATTCATTTGCTTTTTTAATGGTTTTCATTTCTTTATATATAATTTGGACTCTTATTAGTCAAATATATTTAGATCTTACTTAGATCACTTATTTGAAGTCCAGAATATCAAGTGGATTCCAGTATTAAACATTTGCCATCTATCAATACATCTCATTTTTCTTATTAGGCTATTAAGAACAAAGGCAAGAAATTCAATTATCTAAACAAGTTGCGGTAACCATTGCAAACAGAAGATTATTGTACGAAAAATTCCATTGAAGTTTTTAAAGCTACACTACATTTTACATATGAATTAAGTCAACAAACAACATCTATATAGTTCTTCGGAAACGTAGCAAAACATGCTATATATAGAAATTCAAGTGCAATGTTTTTGTCTAATGGCAAAAAACACTTACTATGATATAATAAGTGAAGTGTGGGTGATGTTTGGCACCACAATCTCGCCAAGAACCAATGTGGCCCCACCACTTCTATCTCCTATCAGGTAGTGCGAGAACACTCCTGGAGCTATTCCTTGAGAGTAGGGATATGACAGACATGGCATGGTGCCCAAGTCCAAGTATCTCATCGACGGCTGAGTTAGACCTTTACAAGCTACCCATCTGCAGGTCACTACAACTGTTGGACAACACAACAAATACGTTAATGTTTTCAAAGTTTAAACCTTTTAAAAAGAAAAATAGATGCGACTAAAAAAGTAGGGATACAATTTTCAATTATTTAATTCCCACAATAACTCATCCAAAAACTATAGAAGTCGAAAAGCTTCTCATCATGGATCCCTTTGAGATACTAGTGAAGTGCATCACATCAGAAATAAAATACCCCGATGTCACGCCGTCATCTTTATATTGTATTTCGTAGCTACAGTGGCTATTGTTGACGTCACAGGTTGCATCGTGTGTTTGTATTCCACTACCACATCTTCGATCTAAAAAAGAGATCAATGAAGATGTATGTTGACGAATAGTGGGGGCGAATAACGTCTTAAGGGCAGTGTTGGAGAACATGTTTCAAGTGCATAATTATTATTATGGTTGTATCCTATTATCCTTTGCCAATACAATTATCCAAATATGTTTCTTCTCTACCTCTTACCATTTTCCTACAGTGTGTACCCATTACCAATTCTGTACTCGTACCTGACACACACCATATGTGAGTTCAAGGCCAAAAATGATGTGCCCGTGCAACATACTAAACAGAATAACTATAAATAAATCCATAAGTAACTTGATGGTTGTCAAGTAACAGTGGTCTCCTTCACAAGGAAAAATGTGTGCATATTTTGGAATTGCCGCTGCAATCTGCATGAACAATACTTCTACCATTAATTATTGATAAAACTCCCATAAAAAATAAAGCAAGTCACTAATGAAGAATTAAACTGATTTCTATTATTAAGCGAATGCATTAACATAAATAACCTAAACTAAACTCACCGCATCAACAAAGGAATTGTAAGCCTCTTCTGGAAAGTATGCCAAAGAGGTTCCGGAATCAATCATGGCACCCGTGTTGCTTGATGTTGCAAAAAACCGCAGGATCAATTTGCAACATCTGGCCATCTACAGATATGCTTTGCAGATATACATTGTAATGAGACCTGAAATATATTCCATGGAAGTGATTAGTCCATCTGATCATTTTTTTAGTGACAAACCAGTCTACCAAAAATAAAATGTGCATCTTCTATCATGAAAAGCAAGATAGTGAGGCACTATTTGTGTCACCCTCCATATTAAAATTGAGATCTGCTTTGTTCTTGAAGTGAGTAAATATAATTTTGAATAAAGCAATGAACAAAGACCATAATTAGGAATAGTAACATGGAATAGTGAAGAACTATCAACAGATGCTCTACCAGTGAATCGGTTTGAACATTACAAGGCAAATGGCTATTATCTTTGCTCATACTCCCTTCTCGGGTTAAATTTTTGTTAGTGATATTTAATATGCATGATTTGTAATTTGTATATGGTATGTCTAGTATTTGTTTTTTTTTAAATATAGGTAGTAGATATGTTGTTGATCAGCGGGCTGCAGGTGATGAACCACTTTACAATATTGTGTCCCCAAAGGATGCAATTATTGCATGCAAAGCCAAGGTAACTTTGAATTTATTTATCTTATTGCACTGTTCTAAGTGATGGCGGGATCATTTATGTATGAATTATTTCCAGGATTAAAAATAAAAAACGAAGGGGGTTGGGGCTCTTAAGAAAAAGAAACGGTCTTACGCAAATTTTTCTGACACCTCATCATATTGGTTATGTTTGTATTATGTTTGATTGTATATTCCACAATGTACTTGACTCACCAGCTATCTGCAAGGCATGTAAGAATTTACAATTGCAGTGGTTCACTGGTTTGATTTGGGTGGTCATTGTTGTCCAGTTTATCAGTAGTTGTGTTATTCCTATAGCATTATGTTTTTTACATGTCATAGAATGACTATCTAAGGAACATAAATTTATTAGTCTTTTTAGTTAAGAACATTTTGATGCCTAAAAAAATATGCAATGCTATGTGCTTTACATCTGACATCCTTCAACATTTGTTAATTAGAAAATATATTTTTTGTCAATAATGTCCCAAAGGCCACAACTATGCTGAGGTGGCCATAAGTTCATAACTGAGGTGCTTACAAGCAAATTACCCAATCTGTCATTTCCCCTTCAGTCTAAAACATTCAACTTGAAACAAATAAAGTCTTCTTTAGCTTAGGAGTGTGAGAAGGCTGCACACTTTGAACACAGAGAAATAAGAAAACCAATGCATTTATTAAATAAGTCTTTGGTCCATTTAATATTAGGAATGTGTTGGTGCAGCCTCTAAATTGAATGGATCTAGAACAACACTTTCTCACAACAAAATTAAAGTGCAAAATGCATTATGAAAGTAACCAGTGTATCAAAGGAAGCAAAAAGAAAAAGGGGTAATGCTGAACATTGCAAGCCACATAAAACAATTCTCACAGTTTGACATTATCTGTGCTTTGTTCATTCAATTTCCTTAGCCACTGTACATAGTTTTGACAGTTACAAGTTAGAAGTAGAAGCAGCATAAAGAAAGAAATAAACAAAACCTCCTCATTCTCTGTTCAACTACAACTTCGCTTTTTTTTTCTACAGATTTTTTGGCTTCTAACTGTGTTGAAAGTTGGAACTAGCTCTTTGGTTTTTTGCTTCTAACTAGACATACACTGTTATATATTCACTGGAAGCCTTTCATTTTTCTAATTTCCATTTCGATGGGGCTAAAAGCAATTTTGTTATGTAATGTGGTGAGCTGAATGGTGTTTATCATATCTGAAATAGAAACAATTTTTTTTTCTTCCAAAAATATGAAGATTTTACTTGCTAGTTGCTACCATCTCTTGTTTGCTTACCACTTTGTTACCCTCCTTGGGGAATAAAAAAAATACATGATTGACAAAAACTAAAGAAGCACTGACACCGACATAGAGTAGTATATCAAGTGGATAATTAATACAGAGGGTATACCATCTGCACCTTTTTATGCTAAAATGAAAAGATTGAGTACTCAGCATGTTGGATGAAATATTATAAGAAAATTAATTCTTCTAGCTCCTTATTTTGTTAAAAACAAGATTGAATCACTGATATCACCGTAGGCAGCAGACAAGAAATCAGGAGGAACATGCCCGATAAGGTGAGATCGAGACATTTTTAAATGATGCTCAAAAAGGACTTCTGTATGAGAATGTTGGATGTAACATGCATTCTTGACAGACTTTAGGGGAGTTGTATGTAATTGATGAGCAATATGAGAAAGCCTTCTCAATGTATGCTGATGTAGGTGGTCTAATTTATAATTCTTGTGTTAAGCAACAATTACATTAATTGAATGTCATACAAATACTTATATATTAGTGTATATCATGTATTTTGTTTTGATGGTTGATTCACTTTCCCTTTTCTTTCTTTTTTCTTTCTTGAGATTTTCAGCTTATGAAGCCAGACATATTTGATTTCATTAACAAACATAGCCTCAGTGACACAATCCATGAAAAGGTGTAATTGTACTTTTTAGAAGTGAAATTTGTCTCAGAATTCTATGTTTTCTAGCTGCAGTGTTATTTGATGTGCAAAAACTCATTTCATATCTCTGTTGGCATTTAGTTTTAAGCCCCTGGAGAATTTTCATAACAAGCTAAGTCTAGTATACTAGGATATGGTCATCCATGATTTATGGAATGCACCTGACAATGGATGAACCAACAAAGTCCCATTGCAGTTTGAAGAATTGGTTGATTAATTTAAGGTTTTGAACGTCCTCAGGTTTATTTAAATATGAGAAAATTGTTGAATTTTCTTCTTGAAATGGCATACAAATTCATTTGCTATTTTACTTGTTTTCATTTCTTTATATATAATCTGGACTCTTATTAGTCAAATATATTTAAATCTTACTTAGATCACTTATTTGAAGTCCAGAATATCAAGTGGATTTCGGTATTAAACATTTGCCATCTATCAATACATCTCATTTGTCTTATTAGGCTATTAAGAACAAAGGCAAGATATTCAATTATCTAAACAAGTTGCGGTTACCATTGCAAACAGAAGATTATTGTACGAAAAATTCCATTGAAGTTTTTAAAGCTTCACTACATTTTACATATGAATTAAGTCAACAAACAACATCTATATAGTACTTGGGAAACGTAACAAAACATGCTATATATAGAAATTCAAGCGCAACATTTTAGTCTAATGGCAGAAAACACTTACTGTGATATAATAAGTCAAGTGTGGGTGATGTTTGTCACCACAATCTCACCGAGAACTAATGTGCCCCCACCACTTCTATCTCCTATCAGGCAGTGCGAGAACACTCCTGGAGCTATTCCTTGAGAGTAGGGATATGACAGACATGGCATGGTGCCCAAGTCCAAGTATCTCATCGACGGCTGAGTTAGACCTTGACAAGCTACCCGTCTGCAGGTCACTACAACTGTTGGACAACACAACAAATACGTTAATATTTTCAAAGTTTAAACCTTTTAAAAATAAAAATAGATGCGACTAAAAAAGTAGGGATAAAATTTCGATTATTTAATTCTCACAATAACTCATCCAAAAACTATAGAAGTAGAAAAGCTTCTCATCATGGATCCCTTTGAGATACTAGTGAAGTGCATCACATCAGAAATAAAATACCCCGATGTCACGCCGTCATCTTCATATTGTATTTCGTAGCTACAGTGGCTATTGTTGACGTCACAGGTCGCATCACGTGTTTGTATTTCACTCCCACATCTTCGATCTGAACAAGAGATCAATGAAGATGTTGACGAAATCCCGGGATCGAAATGATTGAGTTGAACCTGTAGCAAAATCCAGCAATGTAGAAAGTTCAATCTATACTCTATATCATTAGATGTTTTTGGTCTAAATATATCATTAGATTTTTTTGGGTCTAAATATATCATTAGATTATTTTTTTATACATTGATTTCATGCATTATTTGTAATAATTTATTGCTTGTTTTTTTGAAAGAGCTTTTCTCAAAATTTGAACAAGATCCAATGGTTAACGATGGAGAATAGCGTGTTGATTGCAAGTCCACCAGGCCACGCCCTCGCGGGCGAGTTTGTTGGCTGGTGCGAAAATGCACCACTTTGAGGGCAAAATCGGAATTTCCTCCCTCTTGGCCTTCATTATAAGACTTATACTCCTCATTCCTCATCAAAATTCAACCCCATTCTCATCTCTTCTCTTCTCTAGGGTCCATGAGCACCTTCTCCTCCTCCTTGATTTCCATCACCACCAACAACAAAGCATAGATTGAGAGCCAACATCATCACGCCATCAATAATCAAGCTCCATTTTCCCCATTCCTCTCTCTCCCTCACGTTTCTCTCTCTCCCTTTCCACCCTTGGAAGTTCAAACACCCACCATGGGAGATCACAAGCTCTAGGTAAGTTGTTTCAAGTTTCTTTCCTCTTTTCCATTGATTTGCAGGAAATCATCATCATTACATCTAACCATTCTCACCTCTATTGGGTTATGGTGAGTTAAGGTTCACTTTCTCTCTCATCCATAGCCATTGAAGCTTTCTCTCTCTACACCAAGGCTAGGAAAATCAAGCTTTCTTCCTCCCTCTCACTACACATTTGGTGGCTATTTGGTTGTGGTTCAAAAAGAGTTTGGGTTTGGTACTCCCTCCTCCCTCTACAAGGTTAAGGTAAGGGGTGGGTGTTACCTTGACCTAGGAAATGGTTTCTAGTTAGCTCATAGTGATTTGCTAAGGATGTGTGATAGTTAGTGATGTTGAACATTAGGATAATTGACCTAGAATTTGATTAGGGCAAGATAATAAGGGAAATGGAACCACTTTGATTTTAGGACTATATATTTGTGAGAAATGTTGCTAGATATGTTTGAAGGATAAAGTGAGATATATGTTTATTTGTGGCTATGTGTGTAATTGAGATGTTGATATATGTGTTTGAATGATGGAATGAATTAGGTAATCTTTCGTGAAATGTGTATGTTTAATAAGAGTGAAAAGAACAAATGAGTGAAAGTATGTAAGTGAATATTGATAATTGAATATGTTTGATGAATATGTAACGAAAAAATGAATGAATTAATAGTTAAGGCTAAAGAGTATTCAGTCGAATTGATCCTTGGGAACACTGATACTAGGTGCCCTTCTGGGTGTCAAACGACCCATTAGGGCTAAACGACCCATTAGGTTCAAACGACCCGTTAGACGTCGGTGTACCAAAGGATCAATTCGGTGCTAAATATAAGAGATGTAAATGTGAAAAAGAAATAAAGGAAATGATTTGAATATGAACGTGACTAAGATAATGATAAATGAGGTAACACACATTTGCCTAACGGGTGATGCCTAATGGGTGCCAAAAGTCTTGATGGGTGCCAAGTCCCTAATGGGTGTGCCAAACGACCTAGCAAGTGCAATCAAAATCCTAGTGGTTCAAAGAAAAGAAAAGATTGTAAGAAAGAAAAGTAAGTGCATTAATGAATATGATGAGATAAGATGAGGAATTAGGAATGGAAATAATCGAATAAGTGTGTGCTATATGACTGGGATGAGTTTGCATTATGTGAGCTATTTGATGATTGTGTTTGACTTAGTAGGTTCTTATGCCTAATTAGAAACTGCTTTTCTATTTCATGTTTAATGCTCACCTCCTTACCATTTTTTTCCACAGGTACTGAGATTGAGATTGCACAACCCCCGGTCGAGCAGGAGTGCTCTCCCTCACAGGGAGAGTAAGTCATATTAGCTATGACATGTGTCTTGTCCTGGATCTTTTGGGCTTATAATGATATTGTTTTGATGCTTGTATAAATTGTAAATGTTCATTTTTGGGTTGGTCCAGGACTACTTCCTATGGGTGGGAAGTATATTTTGGGAAGCTTTAAACAATTCCAACTTGTTCATAGTTAAAACTATGTTGATGTGATTAAACTCCGATACGGAGATATGATGATATACTATGTTGCTTTTGCCCCTTTTGGCTTCTGTATAATAAGAATGTTTTGTTATAACAGGTTACATGAAAAACTTAATTTTTTTGGAATGTTCATTAAACAAAGGAAACTCCGTCTGTTTCTCACGGAGATTTTTATAAGTCAAAGTTTTAAAAAGAAATTTTTAAGTTCACTATTTTCCTATGGGGTAATTAAGGGTAATTATAAATAGGGTGTTACACTGGAAATGTGAACATTTGATATGTATTTTCAAAACTACCCCTATTAATAGTATTGAAAATTTAAAAAGTATTAAATAAATAGAGGTGTTTATGGAAAGAAGTACTTATTTATCATTAAAAATTGGTATATGGTCTTATAATTAGGAACAAAATAAAAATGTCAAAAGGGTCTTATATTTAGGAAAGAAGGTAATATTATAGTGTTAAATTAATAAACTTTTACTATTGGCACCATGCTAAATTTAATCAGTACTATAAAATTATTTTTATTATAATATAAGTTACTCTAACTAATGATTCAGAATAAATAAGCTTTGGTAATCATGGGGCCACATTTTAAAAAAAAACTAATGACTTAAACCAACTAACCCAATTGCTCATAACAACAATTGCACAAACAGAACGAAAATACTAAATAAATTCCACCCAGTTGCTATAATTTTTGTCTTTCGGTTGCCTTGCATTGTAATAGACCACTATTACTTGACAACCATCAGGTTAATTATGGATTTATTTACTATTATTCTGTTTAGTATGTTGCACGGGCACATCATTTTTGGCCTTGAACTCACATCTGGTGTGTGCCAGGTCCAGGTACAGAATTGGTAATGGGTACACACTGTAGGAAAATGGTAAGGGGTAGAGAAGAAACTTATTTGGATAATTGTATTTGCAAAGGATAATAGGAGACAACCATAATAATAATTATGTACTTGAAACATGTTCTCCAACACTGCCCTTAAGACGTTATTCGCCCCCACTATCTACTACAGGTTATGGTAAATTGACTCTAGGATTTATCCAAGTACCTAGAGATTTTCAGTCAACAATTTTGAGAATCTCACTTTCAAGAAAGAATCTGAATGATTTAGAGAGGAATTTCTATATAAGAATCTATATATCACATTCATGCCAAGGGATTCTATTTATAACATATTTCTTCAATAGTTGTGTCTGTTCATAAGTAAAGAAATGTGTTTTTTCATTCATGAAAAGACACGTCTGTCTACTCATGAACAATTGCTTCTCTTCATCGATGAATCAATACAACAATTCACATTTTCAAATGACAGCTTTGCAAACTATCACCAACAATCCCCCACTTAGTTTGTAAAACTATTCAATCCTCTCACATCCATATAGTATCATGCATAAGAAAAGGTAGCGATGTGCTTTTAACCTTTCAATAGGATAAACACTTCAAAGTTATAACATAATTAATGGTAGCGATGTGCTTTTAACCATAATCGTTCTTAGCTACAACCGGAAATATCACCCACATAATTCTATAATACTTCAAGATTAATTCACAGAAAAATATCAAGCACGTAAATGGCCATGTGCTACCTCATATTGCTCATCAATTACATACAACTCCCCTAAAGCTTGTCAATAATTCATGTTACATCCAACATTCTCATACAGAAGTCCTTTTTGAGCATCATTTAAAAATATCTCCATCTCACCTTATCGGGCATGTTCCTCCTGATTTCTTGTCTACTGCCTATGGCGATATCAGTGATTCAGTCTTGTTTTTAACAAAATAAGGAGCTAGAAGAATTAATTTTCTTATAATATTTCATCCAACATGTTGAGTACTCAATCTTTTCAGTTTAGCATAAAAAGGTGCAGATAGTATACCCTCTGTATTAATTATCCACTTGATATACTACTATATGTTTGTGTCAGTGCTTCTTTAGTATTTGTCAATCAAGTATTTTTTTTATTCCCCAAGGAGGGTAACAAAGTGGTAAGCAAACAAGAGATGGTAGCAACTAGCAAGTAAAATCTTCATATTTTTGGAAAAAAAAATTGTTTCTATTTCAGATATGATAAACACCATTCAGCTCACCACATTACAAAACAAAATTGCTTTTAGCCCCATCGAAATGGAAATTAGAAAAATGAAAGGCTTCCAATGAATATATGACAGTGTATGTCTAGTTAGAAGCAAAAAACCAAAGAGCTAGTTCCAATTTTCAACACAGCTAGAAGCCAAAAAATCTATACAAAAAAAAAAGCAAAGTTGTAGTTGAACAGAGAATGAGGTGGTTTTCTTTATTTCTTTCTTTATGCTGCTTCTACTTCTACGACATGTAAAAAACATAATGCTATAGGAATAACACAACTACTGATAAACTGGACAACAATGACCACCCAAATCAAACCAGTGAACCACTGCAATTGTAAATTCTTACATGCCTTGCAGATAGCTGGTGAGTCAAGTACATTGTGGAATATACAATCAAACATAATACATATATAACCAATATGATGAGGTGTAAGAAAAAATTTGCGTAAGACCGTTTCTTTTTCTTAAGAGTCCCAACCCCCTTCGTTTTTTATTTTTAATTCTGAAGATAATTCATACATAAATGAACACGCCATCACTTAGAACAGTGCAATAAGATAAAGAAATTCAAAGTTACCTTGGATTCATTTTTATATTCCAAAAATATGAAGATTTTACTTGCTAGTTGCTACCATCTCTTGTTTGCTTACCACTTTGTTACCCTCCTTGGGGAATAAAAAAATACTTGATTGACAAAAACTAAAGAAGCACTGACACAGACAGAGTAGTATATCAAGTGGATAATTAATACAGAGGGTATACTATCTGCACCTTTTTATGCTAAACTGAAAAGATTGAGTACTCAGCATGTTGGATGAAATATTATAAGAAAATTAATTCTTCTAGCTCCTTATTTTGTTAAAAACAAGACTGAATCACTGATATCGCCATAGGCAGCAGACAAGAAATCAGGAGGAACATGCCCGATAAGACGAGATGGAGACATTTTTAAATGATGCTAAAAAAAGACTTCTGTATGAGAATGTTGGATGTAACATGCATTCTTGACAGGCTTTAAGGGAGTTGTATGTAATTGATGAGCAATATGAGAAAGCCTTCTCAATGTATGATGATGTAGGTGGTCTAATTTATAATTCTGATGTTAAGCAACAATTACATTAATTGAATGCCATACAAATACTTATATACTAGTGTATATCATGTATTTTGTTTTGATGGTTGATTCACTTTCCCTTTTCTTTCTTTTTTCTTTCTTGAGATTTTCAGCTTATGAAGCCAGACATATTTGATTTCATTGACAAACATAACCTCAATGACACAATCCATGAAAAGGTATAATTGTACATTGTAGAAGTGAAATTTGTCTCAGAATTCTATGTTTTCTAGTTGCAGTGTTATTTGATGTGCAAAAAATCATCTCATATCTCTGTTGGCGTTTAGTTTTAAGCCCCTGGAGAATTTTCATAACAAGCTAAGTCTAGTATACTAGGATATGGTCATCCATGATTTATGGAATGCTCATGACAATGGATGAACCAACAAAGTCCCATTGCAGTTTGAAGAATTGGTTGATTATTTTAAGGTTTTGAACATCCTCAGGTTTATTTAAATATGAGAAAATTGTTGAATTTTCTTCTTGAAATGACATACAAATTCATTTGCTATTTTACTGGTTTTCATTTCTTTATATATAACCTGGACTCTTATTAGTCAAATATATTTAGATCTTACTTAGTTCACTTATTTAAAGTCCAGAATATCAAGTGGATTCCAGTATTAAACATTTGCCATCTATCAATACATCTCATTTGTCTTATTAGGCTATTAAGAACAAAGGCAAGAAGTTCAATTATCTAAACAAATTGCGGTTACCATTGCAAACAGAAGATTATTGTACGAAAAAATCCATTGAAGTTTTTAAAGCTACACTACATTTTACATATGAATTAAGTCAACAAACAACATCTATATAGTACTTGGGAAACGTAACAAAACATGCTATATATAGAAATTCAAGCACAACATTTTAGTCTAATGGCAAAAAACACTTACTGTGATATAATAAGTGAAGTGTGGGTGATGTTTGACAGCACAATCTCGCCGAGAACCAATGTGCCCCCACCACTTCTATCTCCTATCAGGAAGTGCGAGAACACTCCTGGAGCTATTCCTTAAGAGTAGGGATATGACAAACATGGCATGGTGCCCGAGTCCAAGTATCTTATCGACGACTGAGTTAGACCTTGACAAGCTACCCGTCTGCAGGTCACTACAACTGTTGGACAACGCAACAAATACGTTAATGTTTTCAAAGTTTAAACCTTTTAAAAAGAAAAATAGATGCGACTAAAAAAGTAGGGATAAAATTTTCAATTATTTAATTCTCACAATAACTCATCCAAAAACTATAAAAGTAGAAAAGCTTCTCATCATGGATCCCTTTGAGATACTAGTGAAGTGCATCACATCAGAAATAAAATACCCCGATGTCACGCAGTCATCTTCATATTGTATTTCGTAGCTACAGTGGCTATTGTTGACGTCACAGGTTGCATCGCGTGTTTGTATTCCACTCCCACATCTTCGATCTGAACAAGAGATCAATGAAGATGTTGACGAAATCCCGGGATCGAAATGATTGACTTGAACCTGTAGCAAAATCCAGCAATGTAAAAAGTTCAATATATACTCTATATCATTAGATTTTTTTGGTCTAAATATATCATTAGATTTTTTTGGGTCTAAATATATCATTAGATTCTTTTTTTTTGTTATACATTGATTTCATCCATTATTTGTAATAATATTTGTAGAATTTTATTAGGAATTTGTCTTCCCATATAGAAATACCAGCTCAAACAACTACACCAACTGGACCATGTCATTTAACAATCCATAATCTTACAAATTGGTTAATTTGCTAAAGTTTGCCATTCATGTGAAAATTAGGAAAATTGAACTTCCCAGGAGCATGCTTGTCACTGGATAGCCACGGCAAGACCTGCAACTAATCCACGTAACGTCGTTGCCCGTGTCAATCTGCACATGGAATTCCCTTGGAGGGGAACCCAACATCACCATTGTATAGTAAATCCTGCAATATAATAAGCTAGCCACAATTAAAAATGTAAGTAATAAAAGAAACAAAAATGTTAGCCAAACATCTGCCCTTGACATCATACGGTACACCGTATGTACTGTGTAAAATTTATTAAAACCAAAAAGTCCAAAATGCCCTTCATAACTCAAACCTAATAATGCCTTCTTCTCTTCCTTCTTCATTTGGTGTCCTCCTCTTCTCCGATGGTTCCCTCTCCCTCACTCTAAAACAATTTTCTCTTAATCGGTTCCTCTCTTTCACTCTTGACAAAGCTCCCTTGCCATAGCTGTCTTTCCTCTCTCTCGTTCGTCACTCACACTCTGTTCCTCTCTCTCGGTTCCATTCGTTTCCTCCGTCGGTGGTTCATCGCTCCCATTCGGTTTCTCTCTCTCTCCTTCCCATTCGGTTCCTCCCTTGGTGGTTCGTTGATCCCATTTGTTCCTCTCTCTCTCTCTCTTCGTCCCATTCCGTTCCTCCATTGGTGGTTCGTCTCTCTTCGGTGAATCCCCGGTTCGGCTCGGTGCTTCATTCCTCTCACTCTTTCCCTTGGTGCTTCGGTGGTTCCTCTCAACTTGTCGGTGCTTATTTCTCGGTGGTTCTCGGTTCTTCTGCATTCGGTGAGTCTTATTGCATGAAGAATCAATATTTATTTGTTTAATTAAATATATGAATTGATGAATGGGTCGGTGACTTTTCTACCACCGGAAATTTGCTAAACTAATGGCCTCTTGTCTGTAACATCCCGTATTTTTCCCATATGTGCGTAAACGAATTTTGTTAAAAGAAACCTTGAGTTTTGTTTTATAAAGGATTTTCAAAGGGATGTTTTACATGAATGTGACATAAGGTGATGATTTTTACAGAGTTTTATAAACAAAATATTTTCATAGATGATAAGTGAATGATTTTGTTGAGTTTGAAATGATTTGATCAACAAAAGATGGGTTGTGATTTTATTTATGATGATTCTTATTTGAAATGAATTTCTTTATGGATTTGCCAACTTTGAAAATTCTTATCTTTTTATCCGTAACTCGGAATTTTATGATCTTTATACGAAAACGATCGTCTTGAAACGAAGAATTTCAAAATGTAACTTTTAGAATTTTCTGAGTTAATTTACAAAAATTTATTTTCTGAAATTGTGAAGAACGAACTTTTAGGAAATATTGATTATTGAAGGTGATTAGAAAACCTCAAATGAATTTATCTTTTTGGAAATCTCTTATGTGTATGAAAGCTTAGTTTTAAAAATTATTTGGAGATTTTAATTGTGTTTGTTTTGTGTAGATAATTATTTTACCTTAAAAGAGTTTAAAATTTCTTGATGATTGAGAAATGTGTTTTAGTAGAAAATAAAATTATTGTCATGAAATAAATGTGTTATGTGATATGTGTTTGATCTAATATGTGCATGATGAATGACGCATGAGAGTGATTGTGTGAATGTGATTTTAGAGTTATGTGCATCATTGTGTGAATTAATGAATATAAGTGAATGTGATTAGGAAACAAATATAAGATGTGTGTATGTAGGTGTGTATGTGTGTATCACGGTTTTGTGTGTGTATGTATAAGTCTAGGATTTTAATTTTGGGACAAGAAACCCATAGGAAAAGCTAGAACCATGAGCAAACTAAGTTGGTAGTAAAATTCAAAGTGGTAGAAAAGTCATCATGCATAAAGTAACCCTAATTCCTTAATTTACTCACCATGTCCCCTTGATGTGATTCCTTCCATGCAAACTTTTGGAAAGCCAAAATTACCCCTCCCATGATGCTTAGACCGAAACCAAAAACCAAGGGCACAATAGGAAGAGTGAGTTTGCCAATAAATATATGTGGCCTTAGTTCATTTCCTTAATTCATTTCCATTCTTCTTCTCATTTCTTCTTCCACACCCAAACACATTCTAAGGGCATCATCAAACCCTTAGAAAGAAAAGAAAAGAAAAGAGAGAGAGAGAGAGAGAGAGAGAGAGAGAGTTGGCCGAGAGCTTAGAGAAGAAGAAGGAAGGAGTTCAAGTCCAAACCTAGGCTTTTTCTTGGAGATCAAGTGAAGAAGGTTGAAGATCTTCTCTTTTCTTTGGTGTATTTCGAAGACCCTAGAGTTGTTAGAGTAGTTTTCATTTCTAAAGCCTTGTAATCTTCATCCCTCTTCTTGCATGTTTATTTTTGTGGTTGATCTATGATTGCATGTAATTTCTAAGCTTTGATCTTGAGTTTTCAAGAACCAAATGAACTTGTAGAACCCTAAACTATGGACCTTTGTGATTCGGCCATACCTAGAAAACTAGGTCATGATGCTTTTAACTTGATTCAAGTTCTTGCATGTTAGTTTTACGTTTATAAAAGTTGATTTAAGTTGTTGAAATGCTTTGACCTTGAGTTAATTTTGATACAGCTTGAATTTTTGGTTTTGATCTTTAAAAAGTTTTGATCTTTGCTTTGATCTTTAAAAAGTTTTGATCTTGAGTCATGCATGTGATTTTCAAACAAAAAGTCTTGATCTTTTCTAATGCATGTCACAGTTTTAGCAAGAAACCAAAGAATGGAGCTTTTGAAAAATGATTCTTAAATTGATCTATGTGTATTTATGTGATTATTGAACAAACAAATATATGATCTAAGCTTACTTGAAAATAAAGTTGGAATCTTTGGCTTTGCATGTTAATTTGATGATGATTTTGGTGATTGGAATGCATGCATGTAATGATCTATTGTTTAATAAGTAAAAAGTTAAGATCTTGAAGCTTGCATGTTAATTTCAAATGAAAAGATCATGCTTTTCTTTGATGTGTGTCACGGCCTAGATGAAATGAGTAGGGTAACAAACTTTAAAATGATTTTTAGCATGAACATGATTTAATCTAAGGATTTATTTGATGCATGTCACGTTTTTAAAGAAGAAATTAAAGAGACAAGTTTTAAAATGATTTTTGAAGTATGAATATGATTTAGCTTAAGTATTTGATCTTATGCATGCTATATTTTGTGTGGGCCATTCGTCCATACTTGATGAAAATGGGTCTCATGCTTTTTATTTTGTGAAAAGTTGATGCATGTGTGTGTTAAGGTTAGATCTAATGATTTTAAGTACATGCATGAAGTAATTAAGTTTAAAGAAAAATAGAAATGAAACTTTGAGAGGGTTTGTGATTTAAATTGTTGTTTTGATTTAAGTTAAGAAAATGAATTAAGATTGTTAAATTTTCTTGAATACTCACGGTTTTTAGTCCCCAAAAGAAAGAAAATGATTTCATTGCTTTGTGCCTTTATGTGTGCACCAAATCTTTGTAAAAGTACACCTATATGATTCGGCCAATGCATGCTAATGTAGTTGGGAAAATTTTCTCCATGAAATGACCTTTGAGAATGACTATATTTTTATGTGCATGATGCTATGTGTGTAGGGGTGATGTGTTGTTTGTTTTGATCTTTTTTTGATTTTTTTTAGAGATAAAAATAAATAAGTTGATTGAATTAATTAAAACGGAATTTTTGTGATGATGATTCAATGATCTTAAGTTTTAATATTTATTGGTGATTAGAATGGTGACCCTGGATAATTCGGTCTTGATGAGTTAATTAAGGAATTAAGTTTGAATTATTTTCTTAAAGAGTAATTGAGTGGTTTATAGAGAATTTGATTTGATAAATGATTTAATGACTCCAAGTGTGGCTTGTATTATGTGAAGCTGTGAATGCTTTAAAAGTTAATGTGTTGCTTTTATGCTAATTGAGTGTGTTTTGGAAAAACCTATATTTGGATTTCAAAAGAATTGAAAAATGTTTCATTGGGAAGTATGGTTTAAGAAACTTAAATTGATCTGAAATTTTTAGAATGGCATTCTCTGATCAGTATCTAATGGTATTATAAAGTTTTGAATTTAAATGAATCAATTTGATGTGGTTTTGGAATTTTACTTTCTTAAGTTCTGAATTTTGTTTAATGATTAAGAATAATGATTTCTATAACATGAACGTTTTAAAGTGAGTTTACATTTAGAAGAATGGATTCTGTTGTGATAAGAAAATTATTTTAGAATTGTTTCAAAGTTTTCTTGAAAACATTTTAATTATGGACTTGATTTGGATTTGAAATCTTTTGGATTTTGGCAATGTGTTTTCAAAAAGGAATGATTTCAAAGTGTTTTCAAAACAAATTGATGAATTTATTGAAATCGTGTCTAACGCACGGGAAAAATGTTCTAGCTCGAGCGACAGACGAAAAGGAAACGAGGCGGGATAAGCGATCGGGAAATCTTGGAAAGCTCTCGGAGGCCTACGTCATTTGAGGTGAGAGAGGGGCTTCCCTTAAGACGCCGTGGTATTTAGGTAACATATTAAGATGTCCAATCATCTCAAAGGTTGGACACCAATCTCATTTAGCGAGGTGGTGTGATAGCAATTGTTTGTTGGTCTGGCTATCCACCCAAACGGTTGAGATTGGTCTGTTAAGTATGATGTTATGTTTTTGGTTAATTATGCATGAACTATTTAATTATCTTATTTCGCAAAATGATCTATTTACTGGTTAAGTAATTGTGATATTGTTTGAGAAACATTGGCGAGCTTGGATGATGTGATGATAAGAACGAATTTGGGAAAGTAAGGAAATATGATTGAAAGAAGGATGAGTAATACCAAAGGATATGAAAGTAATGGAATTTCACGAGAGTTATGTTGTTTGAGAGGAATGATGAAAGGAGATTTTTGAGACAGATTACGAAAAAAATGATTTGAGAAAGTTTTTGAAACAAGATTTTAAGACAATTTACGAAAAGATAATTTATGAAAGCTCATCAAATAATATTTTCAAGAAAGTTTTGTGAAATGATATTCTTTTTTGAAAGTTTTGTGAAACTATATTTTGATAAAGTTTTTTGAAAAGATATATTTTCGAGAAAGTTTTGCGAAATGATATTTTTGAGAAAGTTTACAAGATGGTATTTTTGAGAAAGTTTTATGAAATGACGTTTTGAGAAAAAGTTGGTGAAAACAATATTTTTGTGAAAGTTTGGGAAAGGAGATTTTGTGAAAGTTTTTGAAATGATATTTTTGAGAAAGTTTTGTGAAATGTTATTTTTGAGAAGGTTTTGTGAAATGATATTTTTGAGAAAGTTTTGTGAAAGGATATTTTGAGAAAAACAAGGAAATGAGTTTGAGAAAGTTATGAAACCATATGTGTGAAAGTTTATGAGATGAGAAAGATTGTGAAACGAGATGTTGAGATATTGAGCGAGAATGTGAAATGAGATTCATGAGAAATAGATGGGATGCAAGATGTTATGTGATGAATTGGGGAACGGATTGAACGATTAGTGGTCGGGACTCGTTGAAGGGATGCACCAAGGATGAGCCGACCTTAGGATTAAGTCGTTAATTAAAACTCTAAGACTTTAAAAGACTATTAAAAGACATGGAATAACGCGGTGAGGCATGAGTGTGTTGTCGAAGTAGTGAAGAGGAAGGAACCATGGGTATCTGCGGATACTCAGGTGGTAATTGCATTAGGGGAGGACAATGACGGTGAACGTCAAGAATTCTAGAGTACTTTCTAGGCAGAACGGACTCCACATGTGGTATACGAGACGTGGTAGGGACTGGGTCCAAAGCCGTGGTAAGTTCTGCACTCGAGACTAGAATAGTACTGTCGCCCCCCTAGATTGCAAATCTTGAACAGTGAGAGGGACTGGAGTGGGACATTTTGATTGCCACTGTACCCGAGTTTTCTACAGTGAGCCTTGATTATATAAATTGATATTACATGAATTGATTTGAGACTGTACCCGATTTTTCTACAGTTCTCCTGGCTTGGAGCCAATTGTTGAGACAGCTGTCGTGCCCGCACGGTAAAGGTCCTGTACTCCTGTTTGCTTCCGACTAGGTTGGGTGGATGACCGAGGAGATGTAGACGTGTGTGCGAGCTCAATGATGATTTCCCCACATCATTGATGCTAACTGGATCGATAAGACTTAAAAGAGTAATATGTATTCCAATGCAAGTTTTTAGAGTAATGTATTCCAATGCAAGTTCTTAGTACCATAGCTTTACCATGCTGTACCCCGGCTGACATTTTATACAGTACTGATGTTTTGAAATAAGTAAATGGGTTGTTGCAATTAAATTATGTTTTAGTGAACAAGTTTCCAAGGTGCGGTGTTTTGTGACATCTCGGTTTGAAACTTGAAAGATTTTCATGCAGCGTGAGAACACAGGTTTTGAGGGTAATCAAGTTTTGGAAAACTTAAATGTTCTCATGTCCTTGTTATACACGTTTTCAAAAAAAAAATTGGCCCAAATTTTCACTATATTTAATTTAAGTAACGGTGGTTTTCAAGTTGCCAAATCGGGGTGTTACAGATTCAGCAAAATGTTACGTTATTAGTATGAAATTTGGGAATTATAATGCCTGTAACGTTCTGAAAAATGTTGGTATTAAGCTGATAAATGTTTGTTACCCCCTTGTATTATGTTGGTACCGTGATCGTGAATGTTGATACTTTTTTAGGAAATGTTACATTATTAGTAATGTCCTGAAATCTTGGCACGACAAGTGTAGAGTGTGTGAAATTTAAGGATTATAATGCATGTAACATTATGAAAAATTTTGGTATTAAGCTGATAAATGTTAGTTACCCCCTTATATTATGTTGGTACTGTGATCAAGAATGTTGGTACTTTTTCAGAAAATGTTGCGTTATTGGTAATTTCCTGAAATCTTTTCATTAATGTGTTTATGGATGTTTTTAGTTGAAGCTTTGTTCTTTTGTTGAATATTAAAAGTGTTCCTTCGTGGTGTGAAAATGTTGATAAAAAAGTATAGTGCAAAAGAGATGATCAAATGGAAAGAAAAAGCATATGTATGGCGGATAATATAGATTTACGGGAACTTATAGGCTTGATTCTTTTGCATGATGTGCAACTAATGCAAGTATTAATTCTTTCCTGACAGCCAGCATTCGTGACAAGATGCACCCCGAAACGAATGGAAGAAGCTATGAACAATTGTTGAATGATTATTACTCTTTCAGAAGCAGCTGCTAAACATGAGGCATAGGTTACTTTGCGGCTGAGTTATGGATATTGATAACAAGCGCAAAGATGTTATCCTTGCCAAAGCGCTTCCCAAAAAAAGCACGATGATTTGTAGTTTTGTACATTAAATATTAGATTATGTATTATGTATTATATTATATTCGAAATGGTTGAAACAGTAGGAATATTAGTTGTAAAACAGGTTTACGATATTGGTGACTTGTACCACAGCGTTATAATGTATGAAACACCTTCTGAAAAATGTTGATATTGATCTGACAAATGTTTGTTATCCCTTTGTATTATGTTGGTATCATGATCATTAATGTTGGTACTATTTCAGCAAAAATTTCCGTTTTTAGTTAAGTCCTAAAATATTTGCATCACAGGTGTAGAATGTATATAATTTGGGGATTATCATGTCTGCACCGATATGAAAAATGTTGGTATTAGAGTGATAAATGTTGGTTATCCCCTTGTATTATGTTCGTACCGTGAAGGTGAATGTTGGTACTTTTTCAGAAAATGTCATGTTATTAGTAATTTATTGAAAATGTCATGTTATTAGTAAATTCCCAACCGGTTCAGAAAATGTCATCACTGTCGGATTTTCGCTTAAGCAAAAAGGACCCACCCTCATGTGATTCATCTATGCTTAATGTTGGTATTAGCCTGATAAATGTTGGTTACCACCTTGTATTATGTTGGTACCGTGATCGGGAATGTTGATACTTTTTCAGAAAATGTTACGTTATTAGTAATTTCCTGAAATCATTGCATCACAGGTGTATAATGTATCAAACTAGGGGATTATAATGCCTGCACCTTACTAAAAAATGTTGGTACTTTCCTTATAAATGTTGGTTACCCCCTTCTATTATGTTGGTACCATAATTGTGAATGTTGGTACTTTTTCAGCAACATTTTATATTATTAGTAATTTCTTGAAATCTTTGCATCACATGTTGGTAAGTTGCTATAACAGTTAGGAAATAATTTTGCATATGCGACAAATTTTCATTCATCAAGTATATTTTCATAGCATGTTAAGTACATATATTAGGGACACATATATATACATTTACAAAAGAAATTTGTAGATGTGCCTCCCATCACTAAAAGTAATTCATGATTCATGTCATGTTAATTCTCGCAGTCAAGACCATTGTCAATAATTGTGATCGTCTAGATATTATTAAATTGCTCCATTGAAGCTGATTCTTGGGTAGAACCACCATCTTACAAAAAAACCACAATGCGTGTTTTCAGGCTATGTTACCAACACATACCATAAGTTACCAACAAATCACACAAGAGTTATCAATATTTCTCACTTGTTATCAACAACTTACATTGTTTTAGAAGTTACCAACATAGTAGAAACACTTTTAGAAAGAGATAAATAAGTCACTGCATAACACTTCTTCAACAATGGAAAAATAATAAACAACAACACTTTCAACACATTATACCCTCGAATGTCCATAATAGAATCACATAACGGAATACAACAAGTAGAAAATATGCATTAAGAGTAATGCATTTGATCAAATCATGGTTCTAATAACTAACACCTTTTTACCAATGGTAACTTGTAAATATGTGAATGCAGCATGACAACAATTAAACATAAACTTCTTTACTCTTCGCAATCAATCATGTCTCAGACCATGTCTCATTGGTATGATTGGTTTTGGAGAAGTAAAAGAGTATGACAGAAGTATAATTGCGTGTATATATATATCACAAAATAAGAGAAAGTACCTCTTTGACAAGATTTTCATCAGGCATGTATGAAGTGGTGAAATTCAGTTGAGCAAAGTGACGAAAAAGGGATACTGCATCACCATGATCAAGTGGTTTCAAGTGGAATGCATTTCCAAATCTCGAAAATACAACTTTTGAAGTCACCAAAATCTTATAATCTTTCGTCTGGAACTTGAACTTTTTAACAAGGGCTTCTGAAGTTTGAAAAGAAAAACATAATAATTTCTTCAATGAATGAACTTGAAAAGCAAGCCACCCACAAAATAGAGATTAGTGTGATGGACTAGACTTAAGAGTCTACCAACAGGGCCAGCCCAACTAAGCTAGGGTTACCTTCCCTATGCTCCCCTATAAAGACACCCCTTCCACAAGGGCTAAGGTACTTTCTCTCTAACCTAGTGCGGCTCCCTTTTCACTGGGGATACGTAGGACCGGGGTCACCGTCGTCAGCTGCAACAACCCCCAAACACATCGTGGTGTATCCCTAACCATGGATCGTCACATTGGCGACATCTGTGGGGACGAAAAACTTCAATCCCCATCCATGTTCAAACAGAACAAAAATAAGAAAAATAAAAAAATTATAAAAAGGAGATTGAATGGAGATTGACGATGTTGTGACAGTGTAGTTGGCGGTATTGTTCACGTCGCGGAAGGTTGCGACAGTGCTGTCCACGCCATCACCGTCAAGAAGTTCCAGCGTGCTTGCCGCTGCCGCCTACCCCTCCAAGCCTCATCGTGCTTGACGCTGCTGTGGTGCATAGCAGTACCTGCAGTGAGGAGTAGGGTTTCAACCCTAATGGCCCAACCTCAAAAAAAAAAGTCCAACAGCTCAATTCAGAAAAAAAAAAGAAAAGAAAGAAAAAGAAAACGGGCCAATGGTCCAACCTAAAAAAAAGTCCAGCAGCTCAATTAAGAAAAAAAAAAGAAAAAGAAAACGGGCCAATGGCCCAACCTCAAAAAAAAAAAAAGAAGAAGCCTAACCAAGAAACTCAAAGGTGTTTGAGCTACTGAACAACCCATTCCAATATTCTCTCATGAATGAGCAAATTATTTACCGATTATTGCGAATACAATAATGTTACTCTATTCGGAACGTAGTGGTGATGGCGAGGACCCCATGTCGAGTTTTCCTCTTTGAGCTTGTGTTCCGAGCATAGAGAAGCCTGTGTTCGGTTCTCCACTTTGGATACATGTGCAAACTGTGGCAGATCCTCCTCAGGGTCCCCCTTTCGGCATCTCATACATTCGGAATTTCGGGAACTACGCAACACTCTTCTCTCCTTGGGTTTATAAGATGATGCGGAAACCTCGCACCGTGTTTCCTACTGGAGTCTCTTATTCAGAGTATGAAGAATATCTTGTTGATTTTCCTTGCTCGGAATCATATTTAAGGAAAACGGAGGTTGGCCCTTAATGCTCAACAAAGCCCATTTTGAGAGGATTGACAGAAGACTTCATTCCAACATTTTTTGGTCCGACGTTCCTCAATCCGACACTCCTCACCACTGAATCAGGGAAGGAATTCCCGTTCCCATATTATTTTCCTATTTACTTGGCATTTTACGTGATTACTTCGCACACATGCTGATATTAATTTACCTGATGCAATATTTCTAACATGTGGTTTTAGTGCTTAATCCCTTTAATTTCATTACTTGACACTTATTCTGTACTCGTGATTTTTTATACATGTTGATACTAGACATATTGTTATGCAAACTTCCTTGCTACTGAATGTCCTTAAATGTCTGACTTTCCTATCATGATAGGATAATTATATTTATGTATTGCCTTTTAAGTGACACTAGCCAATTTCTGGCAATCGCGCATTGTCGTTTTTCATGAATTAATGTTTTCATCTGATTTGTTGCCATCAAATGCTCTGACATATTGTTGGAAAACAAGCGGGTAATATGAATCCCTAAAAGGTGGGTGAATAGGCGAAGAGTACAAATCTTCACCAATTAAAAATTATCGCTTACTAAGGCCTTTAAAACAATCAGAGTAAGAACATATAAAACGCATATACTTGAATATATGAAAATTAAGCGAGCGGAATTGTAAAGAGATAATGAAAGAGAAGCGAACACAAGGATTTTATCCCGGTTCACATTAGTGTGTTAATGAACACTAATGCTACATCCAGTCCTCCCTCTCTGAGATAGGAGATTTGCTTCACTATGAACAAGAATTGTAAGTACAAGTAATGTGTAAGAGAAAACCTTTCCCTTAGACTCGTCCCTCCAAAGAACCTCTTTGGAACTTGTGTCTTCGCAAACACAAGCAATTCCTCGAACCACAGCGAACCTTGTGCTTGAAGAAACCTTCTTCAATTCCACTTGAAACTTTCAAGTGTTTGGCTTGATGAAAACCTTTCACCAAGTGCGTTTGTCAACGTCTTTAGTTGATGCCACTTTGCACTTCGTTGTGCGGATGAACAACTCCAATGAAGAGCAATGGTCTTTACACCTTTTTGTGCAGATAAGCAGCTTACTTTAGAACACTTTTAGTACTGAATCAAAATCTAGATCAATGAGAATGAATGCAAGTGTATATCAAAGTGGGTATTTGTGAAAGTTCAATGCAACACTTGAATGCTCTTCTTAATCATATGTGAAAATGCAATTGATTCATGAAGAACACTTGAGAATTATTATGTAAAAACGTGTTTAAGAGAAAGTCCAGAGCAGATAGAGAAGTGTTGGAATGTTGTCTTGTCTTTTAAAAACGTTTGGACATGTATATATAAAGGTTTGGACAGCAAACATCTAGTTTTAGACAGTTTTAACTGTCAGTGTCCGGATATCCTGGAAGGTATCCGGATACCACGGGTTCAAATTTGAAATTATGCTGTTTTTTAACACGAGGTATCCAGATACTTTCAGATGTATCCAGATACTTCAGTTCAAAATTTGAAATTCTGCTGTTTTAAAAGACGAGGTATTCAGATACTTTCATATGTATCCGGATACTCTCAAAATATCCAGATACTTTAGTTCAAAATATCCAGAAGCAACATTTTTACTTGTTAACACTTATAGTATTATATTTAAAACATTTTCTTCACTTCCAAAACACTTTAATTTATTTGAAAAATATTTTCAAATTATTTTCTCAATATTTTTCTTATATTTATAAAATCACATATTTTTCTTTTAATTTTGAAAAGCACCCACTTTGATTTTACTTAGCATGCAAACCATTTTCTTTTAGATTATGATTAGTTTCATTCTAACTTAGACTTTATAATAATATGCACCTAGGGGACTTAATAAAGAATATATAATACATTACATTGTAGTAATCTCCCCCTTATTCAGATGTTGAGTCTAATGTGATGTTTTTGACTTTTGCCTTGACTCGCACTTTGTAATCATTAAAACTACCTATGCTTAAGCATTTTCTCAAAAATCTCCCCCTTTTTGATGATGACAAACTTTGTTGATTTGTTGTAGGTGCTCCCCCTAAATATGCGCATTATGTGTGAAGAGCTTTAATCAACAAACCTGCAAAAGTCAACAAATACCTTCTCCCCCTTTTGGCATAATCAAAAAGAAAGTTATATGAAGAGGCAAGAAAATTATAATCCTTATCTCCCTTAACATTTGAGCTCACTTCCCCTTAATGTTAAGCCAAAAATACCTTGCATGTTTTAGGTAACTTGAGTACATACCTAATTGATTAGCATTAGGATCAAACCCTCTCTTAATCCATACAAATGATCCATTTGGGATACCTTTAAGTTTAATATTACAAGTATTTGAAGTATGCCCAAAAATTCCACAATAATGGCAAGTTGGTGTTTTAGAGTAATTGACATTTGAAAATGATACTAACTTGTTGTAATTGCAGTTTTTGGGTTTTCAATATCTCAAACCAATTTTATTTGTATTTCCTCTTTGATTGGCAATTAGTGTGTGTAATTGCATATCACCCTTAGTGAAACTTGCAAGCTTAGATTTTAAATCGTGTATTTCTTTTTCAAATTGCTTACTACTTACACATTCGGCGATGGGATTATCCTTTAGTTCACAACTACAGGAAGCATTTTCATAATTAATATCAAGATTTTCACTTTGGAGTTAAAGTTCATCAATAACTTTTTGCATTTCTAAGATTTTTTATTCATGCTTCAAGATGATCCTCTTGCTTTCAGTGTTAATTTTAACTAGCTTCTTTAATTCCTTATACATTTCTACATAAGATTCATATAGTTCATTATAAGTTTAATTTTCAGAATCAGAATCGGAGTCAGAATATGTTACCCGTTTGTAGTCCTTCGGCTCAGATTGTTCTACGCTTGATGAAGTTTCTTCATGAAATCTTCCCATTAAGCACATGTTATTAACCAATTCCTCCTCATCTGACTACTAGTATCTTGCTTCTCTGAATTTTCGGGCAAATCCCATACAATGTAAGCCTTCTTGGATTTGAATCCTTTACTTGCCTTTTTGTCATTCTCTTTTCTCTTGAGATATGCAGCACATTCAAATTTCATGTGACCCGTATTACCACATTCGTGACATTGAATTTTTTTCCTTTGGAGACTTTCTTCTAGAAGTTCCTTCCTTTTGATATTTCTTATTTCTTCGGGTAAGGAACTTGTTGAATTTATTGACTAAAAGCTCCATGGTCTCATCGTCGATATCGAAATCTGAACTTTCATCATTGGATAACTCTTCAAGAGTCTGCATCATCTTGAATGAAACCCTATCCTTTTTGCACATGTCCGAATCTTCATGCATTTTTAGCCTTCCCAATTCCATTTCGTGCTCTTGCAGTTTTCCGAACAGAGTGGCTAGGTCCATATCACTTAGATCTTTTGACTCCATTATTGTTGTAACCTTTGGCTGCCACTGTCTGTCTAAAAATCTCAAAACTTTGTTAATAATTTGACCATCAATAAAAGTTCTGCCAAGAGCAAGTAAATGATTTATAATATGTGTAAACCGTTTTTGCATATTCGAAATTGGTTCATTGGGAAACATTCTAAAAAGTTCCTATTCATGCATGAGGGCATTTAATCTAGCCCTTTTGACTTCACTAGTGCCTTCATGAGTCACTTGTAAAGTGTCCCACATCTCTTTTGCACTGGTACACTGAGACACCCTAAAGAATTCATCATACGAGAGAGCGGATGTGATGATGTTCTTTCCTTTCAAATCATAACTTACTTTTTTCTTATCATCATCATTCCAACTCTTATTGGGCTTTACAAGGACAGAATCATTGACCTTATGTTGTGGTACAGAAGGGCCATTTTCTATAGCATTCCAAATTTCTACATTTATTGCTTCAATGAAGATTTTCACCCTAACCTTCCAATAGGTGTATCCTTCGCCCGAAAACATAGGGGGGCAATTAATGGAAGAGCCTTCACCACCGAAGGGATTATTAGAACCCATTGTTTACCAAGCCTACAATCTTACGGAAAAAGCTGTTACGCTCGATCTTTTCCGACCGAGCTCTGATACCACTTGTTGGAAAACAAGCGGGTAGTACGGATCCCTAGAAGGTGGGTGAATACGCGAAGAGTACAAATCTTCACCAATTAAAAATTATCGCTTACTAAGGCCTTTAAAACAATCAGAGTAAGAACATATAAAACGTATATACTTGAATATATGAAAATTAAGCGCGCGGAATTGTAAAGAGATAATGAAAGAGAAGCGAACACAAGGATTTTATCCTGGTTCACATTAGTGTGTTAACAAACACTAATGCTACATCCAGTCCTCCCTCTCTGAGATAGGAGATTTGCTTCACTATGAACAAGAATTGTAAGTACAAGGAATGTGTAAGAGAAAACCTTTCCCTTAGACTAGTCCCTCCAAAGAACCTCTTTGGAACTTGTGTCTTCGCAAACAATTCCTCGAACCACAACGAACCTTCTGCTTGAAGAAACCTTCTTCAATTCCACTTGAAACTTTCAAGTGTTTGGCTTGATGAAAATATTTCACAAAGTGCATTTGTCAACGTCTTTAGTTGTTGCCACTTTGCACTTCGTTGTGCGGATGAACAACTCCAGTGAAGAGCAATGGTCTTTACACCTTTTTGTGCGGATAAGCAACTCACTTAAGAACACTTTTAGTACTGAATCAAAATCTAGATCAATGAGAATGAATGAAAGTGTATATCAAAGTGGGTATTTGTGAAAGTTCAATGAAACACTTGAATGTTCTTCTTAATCATATGTGAAAATGCAACTGATTCATGAAGAACACTTGAGAATTATGTAAAAACGTGTTTAAGAGAAAGTCGAGAGCAGATAAAGAAGTGTTGGAATGTTGTCTTGTCTTTTAAAAACGTTTGGACATGTATATATAAAGGTTTGGACAGCAAACGACTAGTTTTAGACAGTTTTAACCGCCAGTATCCGGATATCCTGGAAGGTATCCGGATACCACGGGTTCAAATTTGAAATTATGTTGTTTTTTAACATAAGGTATCTAGATACTTTCAGATGTATCCGGATACTTTCATATGTATCCATATACTTCAGTTCAAAATTTGAAATTCTGCTGTTTTAAAAAGACGAGGTATCCAGATACTTCAGTTCAAAATATCCAGAAGCAACATTTTTACTTGTTAACACTTATAGTAATATATTTAAAACATTTTCTTCACTTCCAAAACCCTTTAATTTATTTGAAAAGTATTTTCAAATTATTTTCTCAATATTTTTCTTATATTTATAAAATCACATATTTTTCTTTTAATTTTGAAAAGCACCCACTTTGATTTTACTTAGCATGCAAACCATTTTCTTTTAGATTATGATTAGTTTCATTCTAACTTATACTCTATAATAATATGCACCTATGGGACTTAATAAAGAATAAATAATACATTACATTGCAGTAATCTCCCCCTTATTCAGATGTTGAGTCTAATGTGATGTTCTTGACTTTTGCCTTGACTCGCACTTTGTAATCATCAAAACTACCTATGCTTAAGCATTTTTCTCAACACATATTTGCAAATGTCGTCTATTATTGCGCGTGATATATTTGACATCATGCATCTTTTCGTGGGAAATCCTGTCTGGTTGTACGATATTTAATCTCTAATAATTGCCTCTATCATGCTCGTTGCGTTTGATCTTCTCAAACCCTACTACTTTTATTCCGGCATTTTATGTTCACTTGCCAATAATTCTCATTGTTGCTATTTAGCGACGATCACCGATTATTGTTCTTATACATGTAATTTAAGGTTCAAGGAAATCATGGTCGAATTTATTGAAAAGGAAGGCCGAGCTGCTAAGATTGTTTCTATTTTTTCGGAGCCACTTGACCGACCGAGCAGAGAGCCCGAGGAGCTAAGATCCTCTTCAATATTGACGTGACCACCACATCTTATGATTGAGAACAATTCAAAGCTCTTTTAACTCATGCTTGTATCTGCCCGGGGAAATTTTCCAACCTAATTACGCCTTTGACAGTCATTTATACGAGAACCATCACTTGGTACAAGCCGATCGCCAACACTGGTCCGAGCGCACGAACGCGACCCTACCTTTGTGGTAGAACGGTCCGCCATGCCACCGCACTTACATGCCTACATGTACCCGCCTTTCTGACTGGACTAGCCATCCCGTTAGAACTCGACAATTTATATACAGCCCCTTTTATGGGATGCTTATAAATCATCCAAGTACATAGAGACACCCGACTATACAGAGCTCTCCCGACAGAGCCTAGACAGTTGCGGGTCCAGGACACTGCCTTGGCTCAGGCGCTAGTGATCCAAGTTATCTCTCGCATGAAAGTCGGTACAAAACAAGCTCTTATATGCGTACGTACTTGCCTTTTCCTTTGGGCTAGCCACCCGATTAGAACTCGGCCCCTTATACACAGCAACTTTCTAAAAGAAAGCTTATAAGAATACCAAGTACAAAGGAGCACCGACTACACAGGACTCTATCATAAGATCCTACTAAAGTCGGGGACGAGGACCCCACCTTGGCTCAGGTGGCGAGATCCCAGCTCTCCTTACCTCATTCAGAAGCTTAACACCTCGAACGACAATCCGATAAGCGGAAAACAAACTAGCAATTCAAGACTGAGGTACAAATTTGATCAGAACTATCGAGCACGATAGCCCGAGCACGACGGCCAAGCTTGGTCCGAGTTTTTCTCACGTAACCTAAGTCGGGATTCCTACTATCGGAGAGCACGCATAAACCGATTATGGGTCTCTCATGCGCATAAACCGATTATGCATAGACATGCATAGATTAGAATAAAGATTAGAATACACCCTGAATTGGATGCAGAATTCTTACTGTTGGACATGCATAGATTTCCATGTTTCATGGAGACCTCAATCACCAATCCTTCCGATGTTTCCTCGGATGACACTCCTGTTCTCGGGTTAGAGGTTTTGAGAAGAAAAAGAGGGAGGCATGCCCGACAACTCAGAGAACAGTCGGCCCAAATGCAAGGATATAACACTCCCTCCTCTCGCTTGATCAAGGAAATAATCTTTCTTTATCCTAAATTTAATTCATTACTCTTTATTAAATTTATGTTTTATATCTTAATTACACATATTGACTTCCATATGAGATAGTTGTAGTTATTGGCCATGAGCAGTACACATGGTCACTTTATTCATGCTACGAGTATCATACTACCTGCATAGTGTCTGAATATGACTCATAGTTTACAAAGGGAATGCATCACTCTCGTCAAATAACATAGTTATGTCTCATTTCAAATTTAATGTTCTAATTCCTATCTTTGTATATATGATGAAAGGTACAACTATGGAGATACAAGCGACTAAGGATTTCTAAAAGAGTCCAACATCAGTCGTCTACCCTTATGTTGCGGCAATTGAGAAAATCGTGCTTTATTCAACAATCATGCATTTATCATATGCAGCAGGGCTTTATCTAATATCCTTCTTCGATATTATGCAAGGGAGGTCCATTTCGGATTTTTTTCTGAGCTTAATAAGGATCCGTCCGACTACTCGAATTCTGAGTAGTTCAACAGTTATAATTAATTAACAGCATTGACGAAGGAATCAGCGTTACTTTTCTCCCATCCACAAGGAATTCTTTCAGGTTGTTTCTTATGTATCAATGGCTACGCCTATAACTTCATCACCCTCGTCCGAACCAATTTGAGATCGGCTCAATTTGTCCTCATGCGACCGAGGAGCCCTAAGTCTTTCCTTGATCTCGGCTTTGTTGAAGATGATCTCATTTCTCGATTTCATCATCTGCTCATTTCTCGGCTTCGTCGTCTTCTTAGTTCTCGGCTTCATCTCTCGGCTTCATTTCTCGGTTTCATCATCTGCTTATTTCTCTAGCTCAGCAACATTGTTCTTCCACATGTCGGCGTATTCAGCAAGTCGGGGTCTGAGAACTCCCTCTCGAGTGGTGTCACTCTACCACATCGTCTGCTGCTCAGGGCAGCAACGGACTCCAAGTCCTCAGAGCCATCCGAGAAGAAAGGTAACAAGGAAGCCCCCATGCTCGCCATACGCCAAGAAGTATTATTATCACCGACCAGTATCTTTGGAAACCTCCTGCCGAGCGCTCAACCCTATACCGAGTTCGAGTATGCCTCAGATTTCAACATTGAGCTTCTCAATTCTTATGAACTCGGCACAAGCCCCTTCTGTTGAAACCAACAAGCGGCCTAACAATTACTAGAGGGGGGTGAATAGTAATTTCGAAGCAATAATACCAATTTTTTGGATTAATTGAAAGTTGTTGACTTATGCTTGCTGGTTTTATGAAAATGCCAAGTTAATGCCGAGCAGATGCTGATAATCAATTGTCTAAGTCGACAATAGATTATCCGAGCTGCTACACACAGAAACCGGTTTTTGCGGAATGAACTTAGCGAGCACAAATGAACGAACTGAGGTTCGGTTTTGCCGACTAAAGTGCTCGGAAATATGCAAACACAAACAGAACAGATAATGCAGAAAGCTTTAAAGAGAGAGACACAAGAAATTTTATACTGATTTACTCTCACCCACTTGAGAGCTACGTCCAGTCCCCCCTAAAACCTTTAGGGAGCTTTTACTCAAAATCAATTTAAATGGTTACAAGGATTTACAAGAGAACCTCTCTAAACCTATCCCTTCAAGAGCGTACCAAGCCCTTGAAATCTACCCCAAATAAATTGATGGCTGAAGAACCTCTTCAGCACTTTACAACACTGAAGCTTCTTGAAACCTTCTAGAATAGCTTCGTTCAACTGGTTACAATGATGAAAGAAAAGTATGGCTCCAACTCGAAAACTCAACAAAGAATGATTTGAAAGTTTGGGTTTTTGGTGAGTAATCGATTAAGGAAGGGATTTCACAGAGAAGATTGAGACTTAGATTTCGAATATGAAAGTTTGTTTCTCTGTGTTCTTAGAAAATGTTGGCGTTGCTGTGTTATTCTCTCTTGTCTTGGTTATCTTCTGAAAAATGAAAGTTGGGCTTATATACTAATCTCAACACCCGCAATAGAGGAAAGATATTTTGTGACCCAACTGTCCTTGCAACGGATATTCCAAATTTTATCCATTTTGCTGCAACGTTCATATCCACGTAGTGTCCTTTTCAGAAGCTTCTAATTTGCAGCAACGTACAGTGACAGCTATTGTCCTTTCCAAATATAATCCCTTTTTCAAATTTGAATTTCAAGTACGGCGGAGTTCATGACAACTGAAATGTTGACGACTTAATGTTGAAGACGATGAACAGTATTCGAGCTTGTTAAACTGTTCGAGCTAGAGACCTTGATTTCTTATGCAGCAGAGAGCTAAGACAGAGCTGAGCTTGAGTCGGGCTGAAGAGCTGAGCATGATGATGCTTGCACTGATGTTGGCCAAGTGAGAACAGTGAAGAAACCGCAATTGGTGGTTGGAGAGACAAAGGAACCCTAGGAACACCTAGAAGGGGGGGTTGAATAGGTGTAAAAGAAACCTTGAAAGATTTTCGAACGAAACAAATTGAAACAATCAAAACAAATGATTTTTGCAAATTCTACAGCATTTAATCGATTAACCTGAAATTTACTCGATTAAGCCTGAAAGTTCAAATTGTCTTAATCGATTAAACGAACACTTAATCGATTAAATCTATCAGAAACTGAAAAATCACTTTTCAATCGAATACGAAAATCAATCAATTAACATGTAAGATCAGAGATTCAGCGGAGATGATTAATACCTATATTCTTATTGATTATCCTAGTTATGAAAATGATTTTCCCTTTATCAATTTGAACAAATAAAGATTCAATTCAATCAATTATGAAAATCAATCTTTCTAGGTTTTCAATCAAGAACGCAATCAAATGACTTGAATATAAAGAGTAAGGGTTTAGAGATACGACACAACGATTTATCCTGGTTCACTTTCATCCACTTGAAAGTTACATCCAGTCCCCTCTTCAACCAAGAGAGATTCTTCACTATGAGGAATTAGAGTTCTCAAATTACAAGTGATTGCCTCACAAGA
Source organism: Crotalaria pallida (assembly GCA_037953625.1). Classification (NCBI taxonomy): domain Eukaryota; kingdom Viridiplantae; phylum Streptophyta; class Magnoliopsida; order Fabales; family Fabaceae; genus Crotalaria; species Crotalaria pallida. Next base: position 100,657,241 of record CM075655.1, read on the forward strand.
CTTCCTTCTTGCTAGCCTACAAGAGATAACCGACACCCTTGCCTTGTAATCCTATTGATCTTCTCTCTAATCTAACCTCTACCCCTTGTTGATAATCGACACAACAAGTCTTCAATTGCTTGATGATAATCCACACATCAAGTCTTCTCTTTGCTTGATTCACAACCAAGACTTTTTCTTCTTCAATGAAAGTTGCTTGATGATAATCGACACACCAAGGCTTCTTGTTTGTTGTAGTGGCTTGCCTTATTGCAAAGATTACAACTCAATGAATACACATAACAATCCTAATGAATCTCAATCAATAGCTATGACAAATCACACAAGAGATTCAAAGGTTCTTGATCAAAGAATATGAAAATATGAAAAGCTTTGATCTTTGAAATTTAGAGAGAATAGAGTGGCTTGATTCTTTGTAAAATGAATATCAAAATGATAGGTTATGATCACAAAGGTTAGGAAAAGGTTTTTATAGAATACCCAAAAGTTATGGCACTTGAAAACTGATTTTGAGAAGTGAAAATCGTATTTTAAAAATCAGTTCAGCAGTGTTTAATCGATTAAATTTCAGCTTAATCGAGTACTAATCGATTAAATTCATCCTTAATCGATTAAATCCATACTGCACATTTTAGAAACTTGTTTTCTCAAAACTAAACCTTTCCTTCAAACCTTTAAGCCACCTATTGATTCTAGGTTAAGTGAAAACTCAAATTATGATTTAATCATGACTATGATAGAGATTCACTACCCTCTATAAACTCTAACCAAATAAAAGACCTAAGAAGCTTGAGAGGCAAAAGATAAAACAATTACAATTACACTCAAACTATGTCTTCATGAGCTTGCTTTCTCTCTTCTTCATTTGATGTTTGTTGTTGCTTGTTGAACTTGAACTTGATCAACATCTTTGTAGCTTGTTCAAAACACTTTGTCATTATCAAAACATTCATCATGGAACTAACAATCTCCCCCTTTTTGAAAATGACAAACCATGTTTTGAAGTTCTCCAAAAGTTCTTTGAAGTTGTTGATGCTTTAACAATTTGATCACTTGGTGAGACTCTTGCTCCTCCTCAATAAATGCTTTTGACATTTGAATCCAATTGAGATAAGCTTGATTCTCCCCCTATCTTCAACAACTTTGCTCAACCTACATAAAAACAACAAAAACAACCTTTCTCCAAACAAACATCTAAAAAATCATATTATTTCTCCACCTTTGAGAAACATTCCAATCAATTTCAAAACATCATATTTAAACATCATATATCTCCCCCTTTGGCATTATCAAAAAGTAATATATACCAATTGAAATATAACATCTAAGCCAAGGTAAGAAATCAATGATCATTTCTTTACAACATTGATACCAATTGAAGAAATACAATAGAACTATACTTTGAAATGTGATATCAATTGGCAAGAGAATATAACAATGAAATATGATACCAATTGAGGACTAAAAAGATCATAATATCACTTAACAAAGTAAAATATCAATGTAAAGAAATAACATATATCAACAAAATTTTGATACCAATTGTAATATTTCTTTAATAACAACCAAAGCATGTCAATAAATCATGATAATCATCTATGAATCTACTCAATGATACAAATTGAATTAATTAAACATTTAGAAAAGTAATACCAATTGAGAAGATACCATATGAAGTTCACAGATCTATCAACAACATTTGTACCATATTGTAGGACTTCTTTTGATACCAATTGAAGATGCAAATATGAATAACACTTGTAAGCTCTCTTTGCTCTTCAATCATACCTACAAAACAATCATGCTTTGCTTTTTGGTATCCAAATGGTTTTGGATCCATTTTTGTTAGTGTAGGGACTTTCACCCTTTCTCATCCAAACAAAATCTCCTTTAGGTATACCATGCACTTTAATATAACACACATTTGAAGTATGTCCATGAGTACCACAATAGAAACATGTTGGTGCATTTGAGAAATCAACTTTAGAAAAATCAACAACATTTCTATGAGAATTACTCTTAGCATTAGTATAACCCAAACCAAACTTGTTTGAATTTTCTCTTTGAAAATTTAACAATGTGCGCAATCTAATATCACCACTTGTGAAACTTGCAAGCTTATTTTTCAAAATATCATTTTCATCTTTGAGCAACTTGCAATTCTCACAATCAACCACAATATTCACTCTACTAGCACAATCACAAGAAGAACTAGCATATATAAGATCAAGAGTTTCATTTTCAAGATTAAGCTCATCAACTTGTTTTTGAAGATCTAAAATCTCTTTTTGATGTTTCAAAATGAGCTTCTTTCTTTCAATATTTTTCAAAACTAGTTTTTCAAGTTGTTCATGCATTTCTTCATAAGCATTATATAACAATTCATATTTAGAAGAAATTTCGGATTTAGTATGACTTACATCGCTTTCCTCGCTTTGATAACTTGATTCATCATTTGAACTTTGTTCTTCATCATCTACTAGAGTTATCAAGTTGAGACAAGAGGCTTCTTCATCATCCGATGAACTACTCGATGTGCTTTTCTTCTCTTCATCACTATCCCAAACTATGTATGCTCTTTTAGATTTAGAATTTTTCTTGTCTTTCTCCTTCTTCTTGAGATATCTAGAGCATGAATACTTAAGATGTCCGGGCTTTCCACATTCATGGCAAACTACACCTTCTTTTGAAGTTTTGGTCTTGTAGTGTGGGGAATCCTTCTCTTTACGTTTGTCCTTGTTCAACCTTCCTTTTCTCCTTAGAAACTTGTCAAACTTCCTTAGTAGAAGTTTCATGTCTTTTTCATCAATATCGGAATTGGAATCTTCACTATCATCATCATCGGAACTTTCTTTCTTTTGGTATCCACTTTTGACTTTAAGAGCAAGTCCCTTTCTTTCTTTATTTTTATCCGACTCTTCATTGATACTTAATCGTCCAAGCTCCATTTCATGTTCTTGAAGCTTTCCAAAGAGTGTTGCTAGATCCATAGCATCCAAGTTTTTAGATTCAACAATAGCCGTTACTTTTGGTTGCCAATTCCTGTCTAAGCATCTCAACACTTTGTTAGAAAGTTCACCTTGTAAGAAAGTCTTACCAAGAGCAAGTAAATGGTTAATAATATGAGTAAAACGCTTTTGCATATCATTTATAGATTCATTTGGAAGCATTTGAAACAATTCATAATCACGCATTAAAGCATTCAATCTAGCTCTCCTAACCTCACTAGTTCCTTCATGAGTCACTTGTAAAGTGTCCCACATTTCCTTAGCACTAGAACATTGAGAAACTCTAAAGAACTCGTCATAGGATAAAGCGGAGGTAATGATATTCTTTGCTTTATAATCATATTGAACTTTATTTCTATCATCATCTTTCCACTTATCCTCGGGGATTAAATGTTCTACACCTTCAACTAAACTAGAGGGGATATGAGGACCTTTTTCAACTACTTTCCAAATTTCACTATCTATGGCTTGGATAAAGATTTTCATTCTAACTTTCCAATATGCATAGCCTTCTCCGGCAAACAATGGAGGACGATTTATCGAAGCACCTTCACCACCAAAGGAATTCATGGAACCCATTGCGATTTTCTTAAAGGATCTTTACGAAAAAGCTCTTATGCTCGTGTCTTTCGACCGAGCTCTGATACCAATTGAAGAAACCGCAATTGGTGGTTGGAGAGACAAAGGAACCCTAGGAATACCTAGAAGGGGGGGTTGAATAGGTGTAAAAGAAACCTTGAAAGATTTTCGAACGAAACAAATCGAAACAATCAAAACAAATGATTTTTGCAAATTCTACGGCATTTAATCGATTAACCTGAAATTTACTCGATTAAGCCTGAAAGTTCAAATTGTCTTAATCGATTAAACGAACACTTAATTGATTAAATCTATCAGAAACTGAAAAATCACTTTTCAATCGAATACGAAAATCAATCAATTAACATGTAAGATCAGAGATTCAGCGGAGATGATTAATACCTATATTCTTATTGATTATCCTAGTTATGAAAATGATTTTCCCTTTATCAATTTGAACAAATAAAGATTCAATTCAATCAATTATGAAAATCAATCTTTCTAGGTTTTCAATCAAGAACGCAATCAAATGACTTGAATATAAAGAGCAAGGGTTTAGAGATACGACACAACGATTTATCCTGGTTCACTTTCATCCACTTGAAAGTTACATCCAGTCCCCTCTTCAACCAAGAGAGATTCTTCACTATGAGGAATTAGAGTTCTCAAATTACAAGTGATTGCCTCACAAGACTTCCTTCTTGCCAGCCTACAAGAGATAACCGACACCCTTGCCTTGTAATCCTATTGATCTTCTCTCTAATCTAACCTCTACCCCTTGTTGATAATCGACACAACAAGTCTTCAATTGCTTGATGATAATCCACACATCAAGTCTTCTCTTTGCTTGATTCACAACCAAGACTTTTTCTTCTTCAATGAAAGTTGCTTGATGATAATCGACACACCAAGGCTTCTTGTTTGTTGTAGTGGCTTGCCTTATTGCAAAGATTACAACTCAATGAATACACATAACAATCCTAATGAATCTCAATCAATAGCTATGACAAATCACACAAGAGATTCAAAGGTTCTTGATCAAAGAATATGAAAATATGAAAAGCTTTGATCTTTGAAATTTAGAGAGAATAGAGTGGCTTGATTCTTTGTAAAATGAATATCAAAATGATAGGTTATGATCACAAAGGTTAGGAAAAGGTTTTTATAGAATACCCAAAAGTTATGGCACTTGAAAACTGATTTTGAGAAGTGAAAATCGTATTTTAAAAATCAGTTCAGCAGTGTTTAATCGATTAAATTTCAGCTTAATCGAGTACTAATCGATTAAATTCATCCTTAATCGATTAAATCCATACTGCACATTTTAGAAACTTGTTTTCTCAAAACTAAACCTTTCCTTTCAAACCTTTAAGCCACCTATTGATTCTAGGTTAAGTGAAAACTCAAATTATGATTTAATCATGACTATGATAGAGATTCACTACCCTCTATAAACTCTAACCAAATAAAAGACCTAAGAAGCTTGAGAGGCAAAAGATAAAACAATTACAATTACACTCAAACTATGTCTTCATGAGCTTGATTTCTCTCTTCTTCATTTGATGTTTGTTGTTGCTTGTTGAACTTGAACTTGATCAACATCTTTGTAGCTTGTTCAAAACACTTTGTCATTATCAAAACATTCATCATGGAACTAACAAACTGAGCTTGACCTTGAACTTTGACTTTCGAGTTGTGGCCGAGCTTTGCATTCTGACTTGAGTTTAACTCTGAACCGAGATCTGGCCGAGCTTTACACACTAGCTTGAATATGAAGTTGAGATCCAAGCTCTAGGCGAGCTTTATACTTGATCTTCAGTTGACCCTTGAAATTCGAGCTTTGGCCGAGCAATGCAAACTATCTTGATTATGATCTTTACATCCGAGTAAAGGCTGAGCTGAACTGATGTGATGCCGAGCTTGAGCTCAACTTATGTGATCTGATGTGATGCCGAGCTTGACAACTTCACCGAGCTTGGAGACTTGAAAGATTAAACTTCTTGATGAACAGTGTTCCCGAGCTTGACATAGGTTCGAGCTTGACAACGTCACCGAGCTTCGGGACTTGAGTGAATAATCTTCTTGATGAACATTGTTGCCGAGCTTGACATCGTCACCAAGCTTTAAGTCGAGCTTGATGACTTTGCACTTGGCATCTGTTCTTGACAACCGTGGCTAGAGTTTTGTTTGTCTTGCTAGGTTATCCATGTCATCTACCAACATGGCAGAAACTCATTATTGTGCAGACACATGACATGCTAATGTAAAAATCCGTTAGTCATGTTAGCAATTAACGGTATTTTACTAAAGACAATAGGGACCAAAATAAATTTTTTTAAACTTCTAAGGACTTTGACCAGTAAAAAAAATATAGGAACTAAAACAAAAATTTGGTCAACTTTCAGGGACATTTTACTTTAAACAAAAAGACACATAGCGTGCTGACGTGACACTCTGTTAGCCACGTCATCAATTAACGGTGGATCCCTAACGGCAGGGACCAAAACAAAAAACTTTAAACTTTTAAGGATCAAGACCAATCAAATAAAAATATAGGGACTAAAATTAAAACTCGGTCAACTTTTAGGGACCAAAAACTTAAATAAGCCTTTATTAGTTATTCTCTGTTTGGTGTTGGAAATGAAAGGAAATGAGTTGTTGTTAAATTGATGTTGAAAACGCCAATCTGCAGTGTATTTCGGCATAATTTAATCGGATAACAGGCCAGCTTAATCAATTAAATAAAATTTAAAGTTATCAGAAAAATAAATTTTAACTGTTTATCCAATTAAGCTCACTATTAATTGATTAAATGGGGTCAGATTGCTTAAAAACATTAATTTAATAATTCCTTTAATATGGTTATGACAAAAGGGATAATACACCGGCCTAATAATGAATATTACTTGCATTCATACAATCATACATAGAGATTAGGTTGTTAAGATAGGACGGTGGGATAAGACACATGCAGTTCTGAGAACCGGAATGAGAATACGCAGAGATTAGGTCTATGACGGTGATACGTCGACAGACCGCGAGGGTTATTCATGGGTAGAATGGTCCTATGATGGGCAAGTTCTAAAGATTTTGCCCGGGATAATTTTGCGATAACTATGATAATCCTATCGATCTCTATGGATATATTTTGGCTGTGGAGGACGGTCCTTTTGTATGGCCTAAGACCCAGAGTGATACGCAATAGAGTTGTGATGACATACACGGGTGAAAGGCTCTTACTCCCATATGCTTTTCCTAACCTAGTTGCTAAAGTGATTTGAACGTTTGAGTTAAACATTGAAGTGTACTCTGATAGTACTGGATAATTGGAAAGGTTGATGTTTGTGGAACATCCTTATATGATTTGATTGAGGTGAATGCATTGTGCATGAGCATATAGAGAGCAAACATCATGCCAGGTAATGTGATTGTGAATAATAGATTGAGCATGTGTATTTGCATTACGATTTAATGTGTATGTTCATTTATAGTTATTCAATCAATTATTTGCTTACGTGATATGACAAGTGATTTATTCTCATCTACCATGTTTGTGTGGTAGATACAAGTATCAACCAAAGTTAGTCAACCTTTCAAAGTCAGAGACTCAAGTTGAAAAGGAAATGACTCAATTATCTATTGATTGGACCTGGTCCATTATAACCCTGAGAAAATGTATTTTGAAAAGAAATTTCTATTCACTATATTTCAATAAAGGGAATTATTTCTTTTATTATTTTCCGTTACAACAATTTTTATAATTAAATTCTTTTATTTCTTTTTAAAAAAAAAGCAGGATGTTGCAAAACTCACCTGCCATTCCCAGGATGGGCAACCAAAAAAAAAGTGTGAGATCACGATATTTAATTTCGGATATTTAAATAACATTATGTTAATCAAAATACCATCAAATCATACTAAAGAAAAGAGTTTGACAACTTCTATAAGGAGAATCTCACGATTTATCTTTCTTGTTATTTTCTTTCTTCTTTTCCTAAAATGGAAGAAAGAGGTAAATCTTTTTTTTTATGAATCTTTGATGTACCGAGTCAATGCGAGGAAGAAATTTTTTAAAAAAATAAAAATAAAGCATAAAACAAAAGGGTGTTATAAAACGTATGAAAATAAGGAAGAAGAGAAGAAGAGAGGAAACAGTATATTATGATATATTTAGTGTACATTTTACATCATAGTTGAGTCCTATTTATAACACTCCCCATTGGATAACTATTACAAAAATATGCCTCATTAAAAACTTTACTAACAAAAAAACTATGAAACTTAATGAAAGAAAAAGAGTACATAATTTTGATACGCAAATGAATACTGCCTCATTAAAAACCTCACCAGGAAAACCCAATGGGATAAAACCGTGGCTGAGGAAAAAAGAGTGCAATGCGTATTTATTGCTCCCCCTCATGTGAACAAATATCTTTGAAACGACGAAGACCAATCTTCTGTATTAGTTGTTGGAATGTTGTAGTTGGTAAAGACTTTGTAAAAAGATCTGCTAAATTCTCGCTTGAACGAACTTGTTGAACACTTATGTCACCATTCTTCTGTGGGTCATGAGCATAAAAATTTTTTGGTGAAATATGTTTTGTTCTATCTCCTTTAATGTATCCTTCTTTCAATTGGGCAATACATGCAGCATTATCTTCATATAGAATGGTCGAATTCATTTTTCCAAATAATATACCACAATTTTGTTGTATGTGTTGAATTACAGATTTTAGCCAAACACATTATCGACTTGCCACATGTAACGCTAAAACTTCCGCATGATTAGACGAAGTGACAGTAATCGTTTGTTTCATAGATCGCCATGAAATAGCTGTGTCACCGCATGTAAATACATAACCGGTTTGCGATCGACCATTATGAGGGTCAGATAGATAACCTGCATCGGCATATCGATAAGATTTGATTTAGTCATATTTGAGTAAAACAAACCCATATCCATTGTACCTTTAAGGTAACGAAGTATATGCTTAACTCCATTCCAGTGTCGTCTTGTAGGTGAAGAACTATGTCTTGCCAATAAATTAACAGCAAATGATATATCAGGTCGTGTGTGACTAGAAAGATACATTAATGTCCCAATCACACTAAGATATGGTACTTTAGGACCAAGTATTTCTTCATCTTCTTATTTAGGTCTAAAAGGATCTTTATTCACATCAAGTGACCTTACAATCATTGGAACTACATAATGGATGTGATTTATCCATGTAAAATCGCTTAAGAACCTTTGCAGTATAGGTTTCTTGATGTACTAAAATTCCATTATTTAAATATTCCATTTGTAAACCAAGACAAAACTTTGTTCTTCCCAGATCCTTCATCTCAAATTCTTTCTTCAAGCAATTTACAGCTTTTGGAAGCTCGTTAGGAGTTTCAATAATATTCAAATCATCAACGTAAACAACAATTATAGCAAATTCCTTGCCACTCCTTTTCAAAAAGAAATACATGGACAACTTGGGTCATTTTTAAATCCTTCCTTGATTAAATATTCACATAAGCGATTATACCACATGCGTCCAGATTGCTTTAATCCATAAAGACTTTTATTTAATTTAATTGAGTAATCTTCTCGAGAATTTGAATTATATATTTCAGGTAAATTAAATCCTTTAGGAAGTTTCATATAAATGTCATTTTCAAGAGTGCCATATAGATAGGCTGTAACGACATCCATTAGACGCAAATCGAGCCCTTCACGTACTGCCAGACTAATTAAGTATCGAAAAGTACTTGCATCCACCACAGGAGAATATGTCTACTCAAAATCAATGCCAGGTGTAACATCCTATTTTATTTTACCTATTTTGAAAATATGGATTTGAAAATTTCTTTTTAATTAAAATACTTATTATAATTTTTCCTGAAAATTTGACGGAGTTTCCTATGTTTTATGGACATTCCCAAAAATTATCTTTGACCTGTAACCTGTTCAAAACAGTTTCAACAACAACCAAACATCCAGGATAAATATACATATATAATTTAATTCTTCTCCCAATATCCAGGGATAAAATACTAAGATGAAAATACTTAGTTTTTCAAGGATTAACTAAAGAACCCGGGCCATCAAATATACACCTGAGATTTAAAATACTTTAAATAATAAGTTTTAAAATACATAGTATTCCACATATGGCCCGGTGCGACTCAAACTCACAATAACCCAACAACCAACACTTCCCGTAAGGAAGTGTGCTCCTGCTCGGCCCAGCAATCAGCTATGCTCCTGACCTGTACCTGTGGTGGTTGTAAGGGTGAGAATTGCACAAACTAGTAAAGCATAATACGAGCGAAGTCACACACATTTAGCAATTCGTCAAATAATACAATCATAATCACACTCAATCACCTATTCACTACCAACACAATCGTCTCCAATTATTAGTACTCCCTAACTAGTGTCAGTTCCTATTCTAATTCTGTCCACTTAGCACTCAACTCTCATAAGAACTAATACCCTCAACTCTACTTCCACCCCTATTTCCGCTCACATTCTTCCTGGTTACACTAACTAACTAATTCTATTACCCCTTTCTAATTTCTCCCTCTCATTCATTACCTTCTCACCTTTCTTCTCCTTTTCCTTTTTATTTCATTCTTTACTATTTCTTTTTCCTTTTTCTGGATCTTTGTGGTTTCACTATTGCGTCCCATTCCGGGCACGACTTACGGCTCCGCGCGCCCGAAGGCGGACCCGAGCGGCTCCCCTGCACACTTCCCAAGCGGCTTACGTTTCCTGCACCCGGTAGCATGACTTACGCGTCCTGAATTACCACAAAATCCCTTGGCTATGCGAATTTGCCACTGCGACCCATTGCGGTGCCGGCTTACCGATGTGTACGGATCCCACAGGCTGCACGTCTTACTCAACCCATGCACACAGAGCAGCTCGTGGCTTATTGCAGGTGTTGCGCACCCGCCTTACTGCACTCCACCGTGTGTCTTCTAGGATCCAAACCGCATACCAATATTTGTTGGTTTTGGCCTCAAAATCTCGAGAGGGGGGTGAATCGAGTTTTATTAATGTATTGTAAAAACCGTTACAAATTAAAAATTGATTTGAGATGGAGAGATTAAACGTTCAAAACGGATCGCGAAAACGATAGAAAAATAATAAACGAGTAGCGCGGAAACGTAAATAATAAAATATGCGGAAATTAAAAGAGATAGGGATAGAAAAGTTTGCACCGGTGAATTTTATACTGGTTCAGCCTTCCCGTCGAAAGGCCTAGTCCAGTCCCCAAACGACCCGCCTGAGAGTTCTTATACCAAGCAATAGAGGCGCACCCTATTACAACCAAGAGCACCTCGCACACTACTAGGAGCCTCCGTTCGCTAGGGGCCTCAATCACACAGCAGGGTTCCTCGCCCTACGACGTATCACACGTCCACTAAGGGATTCTCTCCCTAACCACTAAGGTTTAGAACGAATACAATGAGAGTGATTACAATAGCTTTTTGTGTTCTCAAAACACGGATACTACAATAAGCTCTATGATAGTGAAGTAGTGTTTCTCTAGAAGTTTACTCAGCCAATAAAAGTTTTGTTCTTCAAAAGACTATGAACAATGAAGATCAGAGAAACTTGAGAAGATGAAGAAGAGAGAACGTGCAAAAGAATGAATGAATAAAAAAATTACGTTATGAATGTTGGAGTGAACTTTATTTAAAAAGAAAAACAATTTTGAATCGAAACGGATTTTGAATAAGTAAAACAAAATCAAAACAGAATAAAATAAGATTTGAAATAAGTTTTAAAATCAAAACAAAATCAAAACGATTTACAAAATAAAAATAAAGATTTGATTCTTAAAACCAAAAAGGAAATAATTCAAATTTAAAATCATTTTCAAATTTTATAAAATAAATCAGAATCTTTTATATAAAAACAAATCAGGAAATAATCAAAATGATTCTGAAACGTTTTTCAATAAAACATGAAGTAATCGATTACTTTCTGAAGGTAATCGATTATTCCTTCAAAAATAGAAATTCTTAAATTCATTTGAAAAACATATAATCGATTAGGCTAATAATAGTTAATCGATTACATCACTCCTGTTCATTGTATGATGCAACTCATAATAATCGATTACACTAGGGAGTTAATCGATTACTGAGCCTCTGGTTTGCATATGATGCAACATCATGTAATCGATTACTACAGAGCTTGTAATCGATTACTAAGCCTCTGAAAAATATATGATGCAACAATTATAATTGATTACTTGACTAATGTAATCGATTAGTTTCATAAGAAAGTAACTGATTAACAAGATTCAGTTAATCGATTACAACCTCTCTGATTTTTCTATGATGCAACAAAGTTAATCGATTACTTGGGAAAATAATCGATTGCTCTCTTTTGCAAACATACAAATATACAGAGTTTTGTAACATCAAGTATTTTACTAAGGTTAAATGCAGAAAAACATTTTTATATGCAAAAACACGTTTTTTCTTCTTCTCTTCCAAAATGAAAAACTTATTGGCTTTGTAACTCTTTAAGGAAACAAAAACTTCATTACCTTACATTTGAACTAAGGAGAAGGTTTCTATTCTTAAGCTTGCTTGAGTCTTCAATCTTGACACTTGCACTTGTGAGCTTGAACTTGAGTTGGCTTGTTATCATCAAAACACATAAACTTGCATTAAACTTGAAGTCCACAGAGAGTTTGAAGCATGCCTTCCAACCAGCTTGACTTCCAACACTCCCCCTTTTGATGATGACAAACAACCATTCTGATATGCTCTTTATAATCTGCATCACAAGTGTTATACAAGCAACAACATATATGTATAATAACAAAACCTTCCTTAGAATATAAAATACAGGAAATAAAAAAAATCCATATCATCTCCCCCTGTATAGATGCACAAAAAATAACTCGATTTAACCAAATTTTGCATCTTTTAGAGTATCAAATATATCAGAATATCTCTCCCCCTTTTGTAATCATCAAAAAGATGTGCAATCTCCCCCTGAAACACTAAGAAGATGCTTCAATAATAACAAGAGAGATAAACAGACTCACATACTCAAAATAGGTGAGAGGCAGAAGTTAAACCAATTTCTCTACGAATGAAAAAGAAACTTTCTTTTGGAAGCGGTTTCGTAAAGATATCAGCCAACTGCCGCGAAGTATCAACATACTCAATAATGCAATCACCCTTTTGAATATGATCACGAATAAAATGGTGCCAAATCTCTATATGCTTCGAGCGATAATGTTGCACTGGGATTTTGGTAATACTAATAGCACTGGTATTATCACATTTAATGGGAATGTGATCTAGACTTACACCGAAGTCTAGGAGTTGCTGTTTCAACCACAAGATCTGCGCACAACAACTACCTGCGGTGACATATTCAGCCTCAGTTGTAGATAGGGCCACACTAGACTGTTTCTTGCTAGCCCATGATACCAAAGAATTGCCAAGAAGATGACAAGTGCCGCTAATGCTTTTTCTATCTAATTTGCAGCCAGCAAAGTCAGAATCAGAATACCCAACAAGATTACAAGAAGAACCTTTGGGGTACCATAAACCCATATCAGTTGTGCCAGACAAATATTTCATTATACGCTTGGCAGCAACCATGTGCGTTTCTTTTGGATTCGACTGGAACCGAGCACATAAACAGACACTAAACATGATATCCGGCCTACTTGCCGTTAAATAGAGAAGGGATCCGATTATACCTCGATACTTTGTAATTTCAACGGATTTACCTCCTTCATCTTTGTCTAGATAACATGATGTGCTTATCAGTATTGCTACTGCCTTGGCCTTATCCATGCCAAATCTTTTCAGTAATTCCTTGCAGTATTTTGTTTGGCTAATGAAAATCCCGTCCTTTGCTTGCTTTATTTGTAATCCTAGGAAAAAGTTCAGCTCGCCCATCATAGACATCTCGAACTCTTCCTGCATCATACTAGAAAATTCCTTGCAAAGGATTTCATTAGTAGCACCGAAAATAATGTCATCAACATAAATTTTAACTAAAAGAATGCCCTTTCCTTGCTTTTTAATAAAAAGAGTGTTATCAACCTTCCCTCTTTCAAAATTATTTTCCAATAAAAATTTGCTAAGACGGTCGTACCACGCTCTAGGAGTTTGTTTCAAACCGTACAAAGCCTTTTTCAATTTAAAAACATAATCTGGGTGTTCATAATTTTCAAAGCCAGGAGGTTGAGACACGTAAACTTCTTCATTTATAAAACCATTAAGAAAGACACTCTTTACGTCCATCTGATATAATTTAAAATCTAAAATGCATGCAAAAGCTAAAAGCAGTCTAATGGCTTCCAACCTAGCAACAGGGGCAAATGTTTCCTCATAATCTATCCCCTCTTCCTGGTTGTAACCTTGTGCAACTAGCCTAGATTTGTTTCGAACAATTAAACCGGCCTCATCAAGTTTATTTTTATAAATCCACTTCGTTCCAATAATCGGATGAGACTCAGGCCTAGGAACAAGTTCCCACACCTGATTTCTTTCGAACTGGTTTAATTCCTCTTGCATTGCCAAAAGCCAATGCTCATCAAGCATAGCCTCAGAATAATTCTTTGGTTCTACTTGAGAAACAAATGCAAAGAAGTTACACAGATTGCTAATAGAATTGCGAGTACTTACACCTTTTGAGATATCACCGATGATCTAATCAATGGGATGGTGCCTAGATGTTCTCCATTCCTTAGGCAAATCAGCATTGAGTTCCAAAGATTGTTCTTGATTTTTCTCCTCAACTTGTTCGACTGATTTTTCCTTGCTTTTGGAATGCTCCTTTCCTTTTGCATTTGGCTCCTCATCCTCATCAATGAACAAATCTCCAAGAATACCTGAAATTTCATTAACAGATACCTTTCCCAACTTTCTGGGATCGGATTCGTCAAATGATACATGAATAGATTCTTCAATAGTATTACGAGATTTATTGTAAATCTTATATGCTTTGCTCGAAACAGAATAACCAAGGAAAATGCCCTCATCAGCTCTAGCCTCAAAACTTCCTAGATTTTCTCTACCATTATTATGCACATAACATTTACATCCAAAAACACGAAAATGGGAAATATTTGGTTTTCTCCCCTTGTACAGCTCATAGGGGGTTTTCTTTAAAATAGGCCTAATTAAAACACGGTTCATAACATAACAAGCTGTACTAACTGCATCGGCCCAAAAGTATGCAGGCAAATTCATGTCATTAAGCATTGTTCTTGAAAGCTCTTTTAATGAACGATTTTTCCTCTCCACAACCCCATTTTGCTCTGGAGTTCTTGGAGCGGAAAAATAATGCTTAATTCCATGTTTTTCTCAAAACTTTTCAAAAAGATGATTTTCAAATTCTCCACCATGATCAGTTTTAATGGATGCAATGCTCAAATGCAATTGGTTTTGAATAATCTTGGCTAGCTTTTTAAATTCATGAAATGCGTCATTTTTATGAGTAATAAAAAGCGTCCATGTATACCTAGAATAGTCATCCACCACAACTAAACAATAATAGTTGTCACCAAAGCTTTTCGTTTGACAAGGTCCAAAAAGATCCATATGTAAAAGTTCCAAGGGCCTTTGAAAAGAAAGAAGGTTTTTAGAAGGAAAAGATGCCCTTGTGAGTTTTGATTTAGAACAAGGATCACATTATTCAGAAAAAGAAAAAATTTTCTTTGGCAGTCCAACTACTAAGTTTTTAGAAGAAATTTTATTTAAATGAGCCATGTGGATGTGACCTATTCTACGATGCCATAGCCACGATTCATCCTCTTTAGATAATAAACATTTCGCATCATTTGAGGGAATTGAATCAAAATCAATAACATAAACATTGTTTACCCTACGAGCAATTAGCTTAATAAGATTATCAATTTTTTCCTCGATAATACATCTATCAGAATCAAATATAACCCTATTACCCTTATCACACAATTGACTAATACTTAGCAAATTGTGTTTCAGGCCCTCAACATGTAAAACATTTTCAATGCAAGGGTTAGGAGGTGTACCAATTTTACCGATTCCGAGTATCTTTCCTTGATTGTTATCTCCGAAGGTCACATGTCCTTGGTCCTTAGGCACGAGATGCGAAAATTTAGATTTATCTCCAGTCATATATTTTGAGCATCCGCTGTCCAAGTACCACCATGACTTCCTTTCTTCCGGAGTAACCTACGAGCAAAGAATTTCAAGGTTTCTTTTTAGGTACCCATATCTTTTTGGGTCCTTGAGTGTTAGTATAGCCATAGTTTAAATCTTGCCACCTTCTAGTTTCATTGTTCGGTTTAACGAACTTCACTTTTCGGTGTATGCATTCGTGTGCACCATGGCCCTTCTTACCACAAATATGACACATAATTTGTAACACCCTAATGATTTCTACCCTTAATTCCCAAATCATAAAAATAAGAACTTAAAAATTTATTTTTAATTTAATAAAATCAACCGTCAAACGGACGGAGTTTTGCCTATTTTTCGGACGTTCCAAAAACTTCAACCTGTTAAACACATTCATATGAATTCAGCAGGAGCCAGCAGGGCTCACATATAAATATATATAGCATCGCATAGTTGCCCCTTGGGCTCAAGTGTAAAAACAGAGTTTGTCAGAGTGCCAGCAAAGTATAAAGTATGTGACTCAAGAGACCATAACAACAACTATGCTCAAAAAGAATAATAAACCCTGCACAAAAGAACAATCCTAGCCTCGCCCAAAAGAAAACAAATATAGCTCATATACATCCCAATATATGGAGGCTAAAAATCAAAAGATCATGTCTAATCCCCATAACCCTACTCTCCCTGTGAGGGAGAGCACTCCTGCTCGGCCGGGGGCTGTGCAAGCTCAATCTCTGTACCTGTAATGATAGTAAGGGAGTGAGCATTGCACAATGAAATAAAATTGCAGTTTCCATATAATCATAATAAATCCACTAGGCCAAACACAATTAGTAAAATAATAGCATACAACATATACAAGTCCATTTCACAACCCATCTTTTTACCCCTTTCTATTTCTCTTATCAAGATTCCATAATTACTTTTTCTTACATGCACATATTCATTACTAATGTTCATTACCCTTTTCTTTACCCATTTTCCCGTTCATTTCCCTTTTGCATTTATCCATTCTCATATACAATTCCATTGTCATATTCATGTCCATAACACTCATTTTTTTTCCTTTTTAATTGTACACCACTAGGATTTTGGTTACCCGCTAGGTAATTGGCACACCTGTCTAGGGACTTGAAACACCTGCCCAGGACTTTACACCCATCCAGACCATAACCTGTAGGACTATGTACTTATTTACCATTCCATTATCTATTTCAATTATTGGTGTGGAAAATTGATCCTGTGGGTCACCCGGCGCCTACAGGGCGATTTGGCCTGATGGGTAATTGGCCTGGCAGGTAATTGGCCCTAACAGGTAATTGGAACACCTAGTCGGGTACCTAGTGTTCCGGGCCCCACTGATCAATTTCCACTTTAATCAACCTTTACCATGTTTCCTTATTCAACAGTCCAGTCCATTAATCATACACATAATCACAATCATGCACCATTATTATTCATCTCAATTCAAACAAACACAAAGATGTTACCATTGATTATCACCATCAACACAATTCCCATAATAAACACAATATGCATAAATATAAACCATTGAAAAAATTCAAGTACATGAAGATTTCCCTTTCCACATAATCACAAATAGGCACTTTATTATCAACAATCATTATCATAACTCATTCCAAATTCAATAAGCACATACTGCACATTATCCACATTGTCATAACAAATAAATATTCTACCATCCATAATATTAACCATTTTCCAAGCATTCGCATTTATAGTCACATTCCACAAATAACATTTATGGTTCATTTTCCCTTATTATCACAATCCAATTTATCCCTTTACAATTTATATATTCATTTCACAATTAACTAGTACCAAGTTATCCCTAACCAAAAATGCATTTATGACACATTAATTACCCTAAACACATAACTCCTAGAAAACCATTATAACCATAGGGATACCCAACCTTAGATCACCCAATGCTCACTATAAACCACTCCCTTACCTTAATCCAAGAGAGATGGGAGAAGTCTTCCAAGTCCTAGCTCCTAGGCTCCTTAACCAAGAGCTCCAAGGATAGAGTGGGAGGAGAGAGATTCTTGACCTCCATGAGAAAATGGAGCACATGTGAGTTCTAACTTAGCTAAAAATGACATGAAATTCGTATGCCATGAGAGGGAAGAGAGGAAAATTCGTATGGCTCATGGAGAGAGAGAGAGAGAGTGGAAAACTTACCAATGGAAGGGAGGATGATTAGAGTTGAGTGTTGAGCTTGAGGAAGATGAGAATGAAGCTCAATCTTGGTGGGGGAGATGGATGATTCGAGTGGAGGCGGAAGAGGGATGAGAGGGAGGAGTTTTTGTTGTTGGTGGAAGAAGAATGAAAAAGAATGAAGTGGAAATGATTTTATGAGAGGGGGGGTTTTGAATGGCTAGGATGGAAGGAGCCATGAAAAGATTCCCCTTGGACGGTCCAGATCGCACCCAATCTTCAGCTGATGTGGGAATTTTCGCTTAAGCGAAATAAATTCGCTTAAGCGAATTCAGTTCAGTAAGCTGGGGTTCCTTTTTCGCTTGAGCGAACCGAATTTCGCTTAAGCGAAATTCTCAATTTGGGGATTTAGGGTTTGCACGAACCATTTTCGCTCGAGCGAACCGATTCTCGCTCAAGCGAGTCGAGTCCAGTATGTTTTGATTTCTGATTAAACTGGTTTCGCTTGAGCGAAAGCCGTTCGCTTAAGCGAACCACGGTTTAACTGCTACTGAGTTGGTTTCTCTTAAGCGAACCATTTTTGCTTAAGCGAAAACGCTATATACTGCTGATTTCTTTTTCCAATTTCCTTCTATTTTCTTCCTAACTTCAAATGACTGTAACTTCTTCGTTCACCGTTGGATCTTGCTCAAATTTTGAGGGAAGCTTCCTAAAAATACAAACTTCATATCCAACGGTGGAATTCTCATTTAGAGTTGTAAATCTTTTATTCCTAATTTTCCCAGTTAGCGAATTTAAAACACCGAAAACGCCGCTTTTAAATCCTCGTTTGGTCTTCTTTAAACCTCCTATCTGATACCAACGTTTCCTAACTCCTTTATGGCACTCAAAGAAATCCTAATCCATCACCTAGATCCTTTTTAGCATAATTATTATTTCCTAATCTTATTATTATTATGTTTATTCCTAGGATTAAAATTCGGGATGTTACAATTCTCCCCCACTTATTAGAATTTCGTCCCCGAAATTCCGTTGAGTTCCGTAATTGGAGAACCATCCCATTGGTACTTCCCTTCGATTTCCTTCTTACACTTGGAATACTCTCGAGTCCACCCTTTTTGACGTGCTCGGGCTTAGGTTAAAACATTCTACTTCTTGTTCCTGCGCGACTTTCCTTATCACTTCCGCTGGTTACAGCCTCATGTCATTGGTTGGGTTACTAAGTTCTCCCCCACTTAACATTGACATACCTGACTATACCAATGCTAGGAGGTAAAAAATTAATTGGATCCGCTTCCGATTCCTATTTCAAACAGTTTTCAGGTAGGAGTGAAAGGACCAATCACGTACAGGCTTGCAATGGTTAGAATCTTGGAAGACGTTGCTAAGATATGACCATTTATGATCCTAGTCTTCTTAATCAGCTAGGAGCGGATTTGCGCAGATGAGATTTATGGTCTTCAGAGACTATTGATATCCATGCCTGAGGAGCAAATCGAAGACCAAGAGTTTTCAATTCTTAGCGGATGGGAACAAAATAGTTTCCACTGATTTGCTGAGCTACTAATTTCATGGTCGATTCGGTCAACGAGAATGAGTGTGAAGAGTTTATTTATGCTATCTGCCACATAGGCTAAGGCTCGACAGAACTGCTATTAAAGCTTTACCGGATTTCGCGCGGTCAAGGATTGAAATAAATTAATATTCTTAAGTTTTAAACGATTCTTTAGTCACTAAGTTGGATCTATAGAACTTCAGGCCCTATCTTGGTGCATGTTACAGACTTATTTTCACTTAATGTGAACCGGGTCTTACGAGACACTTGATTGAATTGGGTAGAAACCAATAATGTTTATGGAATCTGGCTATTATGTTTCTGGTTAGGGTCCACATCACTTCCCAATTTATCTCGCTTCTAAGTTTGAAGGTCGGGCTAAATCATCACTGAAGGGTAGTTAACCGTTAGAATCGTTTGATCTGAATGGGTAGACTTTACGAGGTTGTCTAGATTTACTCTTCTCAATGGTAATCCTTTAGGAATCTTTGTAGGATTCCCAGGAAATTTTGAACTGTCTAAATCCAGCTGGTTTGATTGTTATGATGGTTGAAAAATGGTTCCCATAGAGTCTGCTTAACTCTTTTCAGGGTTTAGCATTTGGTTACCCTACGATGAAACGAGCGAAATAACTTATGGTTTTTCGTGCTTTATTTATGTTCTAAATCTATTTCCTGGTTCAATAAGAAATCTTGGAAACAATACTTTCCGGTCCGTTGATTTTTTTTTTATCACTATTTCAGCTGTCTCGGTTTCACTTAAAAGGTCACAATGATAGTGTCCATTAATAGATGCGAAGATTGAGGTGATCAATCCCAATCTCACGTCTATCAATAGTACATCACTGTTAATTTGTTGTTGATAACATTATCATTTAACAGATGCAAGGATTAGAGTGATCAGTTCTAACCTCACACTCCATTATATTATAACATCTTCGCAGTTCTTGTTTAGGTGTTTTAGCTAACGTCTTATACTTTTAAGCTCCTTCAATGGTTTCCCTTCATTTCCTACAGATCAGATGTCTTTTGGTGTACTACTGAATCTTTCGCAGTCACCTGCTATAAAGAATCCAAAGTCCTAAATCTTTTCCTATCACCACTAGTTTCCAAGACCGAACCTAAATCAGAATTGTAAGCTAAGGAATGTAACTATTGGAACGATATGAAGCAAAACTCGCATCCCTATATTATCTAAGGGCATTGGGTTGATTTACTCTCGTTCATTCCAGCCCATAAATTAGCTTGGTTTGAACTATTGACGTACCGCTTAACAGCTAATTAGAATAGGCTTCATATAGTTTTACTAAAAACTTACTAAAGATAGAGACCTATCGCTAACAAGATGCCCCAGATTTTATGATGCATCTAAAAAGAATTGTAAAAACACTCGATTTGTTAATTCCAACCATAAACTACGAAGGATTGCGACACACAAGACGTACCCCTCGGGATAGGTTGGCTTCCAGATGCCTGCTGTTGCTGAAGTGTAACCGCTTCCTCTCGCTTCTTGTGCCCGAGACTTGTCAGGGCAATTGTAAACATTGTGCCCTGGCTGGCTACACCGGAAGCAAAGTTTATTTTGTTTGCACACGTACCAGCAGACACCATGATGAGACTTCCTACAATGTGGGCAAAGCGGTTTAGCTTCTGGAACAGTCACACCATCATTCGCTTTTTCCTTGCCTTTAATAGGGCCTCCTGCACTCTGCACATTCCTGACCGTGCCTTCAGATGCTTCTTGCTTTAAACCTTCCTCATAGATACTGCACATGTTGACCAACTGGGGAAAGGCACCACCGCTATAGCGCTCAAAAGCTATCCATAGTTCCTTACGAAGTCCCGTTCCGAACTTGAAACACTTAACCCTATCATCAACATCTCTATAATCGGGTGCATAGCGAATAAGATCTTCAAACTTAGTGGCGTAATCAGTTACACCCATGGCTCCCTGGGTCAGTCTCAAAAATTCTACCTCCTTCTCCCTAAGGACGTTCACCGGAAAGTATTTTGCACGGAATCTCCTCTTAAATACTTCCCAGGCTACACTCTGATCCTTCACTTCCAAAATTTGTTGCATTTGCGCCCACCATTGCTCCGCCTCCCCTGTTAATGCACCCGCTACTACTAAAGCCCTTTGATTGTCTGGACAGCGCATCGTGCTGAATATTTCTTCTATTCTCTGAAGCCACTTATGCGCTCCCTCAGGGTTATAGTCACCATGGAACTTCGGCGGGTCAATCCTTTTGAATTCAGCGAACCAATCACTTTTAGCTAGTACTGGGTCCTGGGGTGCTAGCGACGGCTGATTCATTGCTGTCATTGCTGCTGCAATCGCGGCGGCTGCTACCCTTTCGGCTTGATCTCGGTCCATATGAACCAAGTTCCCTAGGATTGCTGTGAGCTTGTCAACATTGCTGCCATTCCCCTCCATGACGTCTAGTCCTAGAGAAGTCGACATATTAGTACCTATATAAGTAATAACACATATACCTTAGTACTCTAACTTAGACACCTAGCTATTTATTGGTTACTCGCTTGGTGAGTAACCATAGGAGTAGTGAGTTCATACTCCAAAGGCCGAGGGAAACTGCTCTGATACCAAAATTGTAACACCCTAATGATTTCTACCCTTAATTCCCAAATCATAAAAATAAGAACTTAAAAATTTTTTTAATTTAATAAAATCAACCGTCAAACGGACGGAGTTTTGCCTATTTTTCGGACGTTCCAAAAACTTCAACCTGTTAAACACATTCATATGAATTCAGCAGGAGCCAGCAGGGCTCACATATAAATATATATAGCATCGCATAGTTGCCCCTTGGGCTCAAGTGTAAAAACAGAGTTTGTCAGAGTGCCAGCAAAGTATAAAGTATGTGGCTCAAGAGACCATAACAACAACTATGCTCAAAAAGAATAATAAACCCTGCACAAAAGAACTATCCTAGCCTCGCCCAAAAGAAAACAAATATAGCTCATATACATCCCAATATATGGAGGCTAAAAATCAAAAGATCATGTCTAATCCCCATAACCCTACTCTCCCTGTGAGGGAGAGCACTCCTGCTCGGCCGGGGGCTGTGCAAGCTCAATCTCTGTACCTGTAATGATAGTAAGGGAGTGAGCATTGCACAATGAAATAAAATTGCAGTTTCCATATAATCATAATAAATCCACTAGGCCAAACACAATTAGTAAAATAATAGCATACAACATATACAAGTCCATTTCACAACCCATCTTTTTACCCCTTTCTATTTCTCTTATCAAGATTCCATAATTACTTTTTCTTACATGCACATATTCATTACTAATGTTCATTACCCTTTTCTTTACCCATTTTCCCGTTCATTTCCCTTTTGCATTTATTCATTCTCATATACAATTCCATTGTCATATTCATGTCCATAGCACTCATTTTTTTTTCCTTTTTAATTGTACACCACTAGGATTTTGGTTACCCGCTAGGTAATTGGCACACCTGTCTAGGGACTTGAAACACCTACCCAGGACTTTACACCCATCCAGACCATAACCTGTAGGACTATGTACTTATTTACCATTCCATTATCTATTTCAATTATTGGTGTGGAAAATTGATCCTGTGGGTCACCCGGCGCCTACAGAGCGATTTGGCCTGATGGGTAATTGGCCTGGCAGGTAATTGGCCCTAACAGGTAATTGGAACACCTAGCCGGGTACCTAGTGTTCCGGGCCCCACTGATCAATTTCCACTTTAATCAACCTTTACCATGTTTCCTTATTCAACAGTCCAGTCCATTAATCATACACATAATCACAATCATGCACCATTATTATTCATCTCAATTCAAACAAACACAAAGATGTTACCATTGATTATCACCATCAACACAATTCCCATAATAAACACAATATGCATAAATATAAACCATTGCAAAAATTCAAGTACATGAAGATTTCCCTTTTCACATAATCACAAATAGGCACTTTATTATCAACAATCATTATCATAACTCATTCCAAATTCAATAAGCACATACTGCACATTATCCACATTGTCATAACAAATAAATATTCTACCATCCATAATATTAACCATTTTCCAAGCATTCGCATTTATAGTCACATTCCACAAATAACATTTATGGTTCATTTTCCCTTATTATCACAATCCAATTTATCCCTTTACAATTTATATATTCATTTCACAATTAACTAGTACCAAGTTATCCCTAACCAAAAATGCATTTATGACACATTAATTACCCTAAACACATAACTCCTAGAAAACCATTATAACCATAGGGATACCCAACCTTAGATCACCCAATGCTCACTATAAACCACTCCCTTACCTTAATCCAAGAGAGATGGGAGAAGTCTTCCAAGTCCTAGCTCCTAGGCTCCTTAACCAAGAGCTCCAAGGATAGAGTGGGAGGAGAGAGATTCTTGACCTCCATGAGAAAATGGAGCACATGTGAGTTCTAACTTAGCTAAAAATGACATGAAATTCGTATGCCATGAGAGGGAAGAGAGGAAAATTCGTATGGCTCATGGAGAGAGAGAGAGCGAGTGGAAAACTTACCAATGGAAGGGAGGATGATTAGAGTTGAGTGTTGAGCTTGAGGAAGATGAGAATGAAGCTCAATCTTGGTGGGGGAGATGGATGATTCGAGTGGAGGGGGAAGAGGGATGAGAGGGAGGAGTTTTTGTTGTTGGTGGAAGAAGAATGAAGAAGAATGAAGTGGAAATGATTTTATGAGAGGGGGGGTTTTTGAATGGCTAGGATGGAAGGAGCCATGAAAAGATTCCCCTTGGACGGTCCAGATCGCACCCAATCTTCAGCTGATGCGGGAATTTTCGCTTAAGCGAATTCAGTTCAGTAAGCTGGGGTTCCTTTTTCGCTTGAGCGAACCGAATTTCGCTTAAGCGAAATTCTCAATTTGGGGATTTAGGGTTTGCACGAACCATTTTCGCTCGAGCGAACCGATTCTCGCTCAAGCGAGTCGAGTCCAGTATGTTTTGATTTATGATTAAACCGGTTTCGCTTGAGCGAAAGCCGTTCGCTTAAGCGAACCACGGTTTAACTGCTACTGAGTTGGTTTCGCTTAAGCGAACCATTTTTGCTTAAGCGAAAACGCTATATACTGCTGATTTCTTTTTCCAATTTCCTTCTATTTTCTTCCTAACTTCAAATGACTGTAACTTCTTCGTTCACCGTTGGATCTTGCTCAAATTTTGAGGCAAGCTTCCTAAAAATACAAACTTCATATCCAACAGTGGAATTCTCATTTAGAGTTGTAAATCTTTTATTCCTAATTTTCCCAGTTAGCGAATTTAAAACACCGAAAACGCCGCTTTTAAATCCTCGTTTGGTCTTCTTTAAACCTCCTATCTGATACCAACGTTTCCTAACTCCTTTATGGCACTCAAAGAAATCCTAATCCATCACCTAGATCCTTTTTAGCATAATTATTATTTCCTAATCTTATTATTATTATGTTTATTCCTAGGATTAAAATTCGGGATGTTACATAATTAAAGGTTTCTTATGATTACCAGCAGAGACAAAAATGGTACTTAATTTCTTTTGATGTCTACCGGGTTGATATCCTAAAACCGCTCTATTAAAGAAACATTTTTGTCTCCCTAACATTAAATTTAGAGTATTTCTACCTTTTGTAAATTTAGCAAGGGTTTCTTTTAAATGTGCTACTTCTTTAACCAAGTCCTTGCAGAATTTACAAGAAGAAGAACTAGCTTTAAATTTAATGTCATTACTCGAAGTGTTCGAAGAATTTTTCAAAGTCAAATTCAGCTCCTTATTTTGATTTTTCAAAAATTCATTTTCTTTACTAAGTTCTTTATTCTTTTCCAAAAGAGAAGCTGAATTTTTCTTTTCTAGAGAAACCAATAAGGATAACCTCATCGATTCCTCATGCAATTCTTCAAATGCTTCTTGTAATTCATCATAAGAAAAGTTAAGTTCAGTGGTTACCTCATTCTCGTGAGCCATCAAGCATATGTTGGCGGTCTCCTCTTGTTCGTCTGAATCTTCATCCGAACTTCCTTCATTGTCTAGCCATGCCAGATATGCTTGCTTCCCTTTCTTTGAACTTGAGGTGCCTTTTTCTGAATTCTCTTTCTTTTTCAACTGATAGCAATCTGCTCTGATGTGACCAGGCTTGCCACACTCATGACATGTAATGGTTAAGCCTCCACTCTTGTTGTTGTCTCTTATGTTGAAATTCTTCTTCCTCAGAAATTTCCCGAACTTTTTCACTAATAGACCCATGTGTTCATCATTCAATAATTCTTTGTCCGAGTCACTATCAGGTGCAGGTGCTTCAGCCTTGAATGCCAAGCTTTTAACTTTCTTGTTCTCTTCTTCATGTTGAGCCAACCTTTTTAATTCACTTTCATGCTCTTGTAACTTCCCAAAGAGAGTTGCCAGCGTCATAGTTGATAGTTTTCTTGATTCAGCAATCGCCGTCACTTTGGGTTGCCATTCTATTCCCAAACACCTTAGGACTTTGTTTATGAGATCCTCATTGGTGAATTTCTTCCCCAATGTCGTCAGTTGATTTACAATCATTGTGAAGCGTTTTTGGATCTCTTGAATCGATTCTCCATCTTTCATTCTGAATAACTCATATTCACCAGTCAGCGTGTTGATTCTCGATCTCTTTACTTCAGTTGTACCTTCATGCGTGACTTCAAGTGTATCCCACATTTGTTGTGCTGTCTCGCATGTTGATATCCTGAAAAACTCATCATAGCTCAAAGCAGATGTTATAATATTTTTCGCTTTCAAGTCGTATTGGACTCTACGTTCCTCCTCCTCCATCCATTCAGCCATAGGCTTGTCGATGGTGTTACCATTAACCACATAGGTAGGAACATAGGGACCATTTACAACAGCATCCCAAACTTTTAATCCAACTCCTTGAATAAAAATTTTCATACGGGCTTTCCAATACGCGTACCCTACCCCATCATGTAACAGCCCGATTTTCGTAAGCCAAAATGATTAGCTTTTATTCATTAAGGTTGCAAAAATGAGGCCAGATTTTTTTTTTAAGACATTGTGGAAGTATTCGAAAACATTTTTAAAATTCATTTTTCCGAAAACCGAGTTGTTACTTAAAACTTTCTTTTCATAGAACATTTGTTTCCTTAAAAGAACTTGGTTCAAAATTGTCTTCCACAACTTGACATGGGTTTACTTTGCATAAAGACGTGCTCCATAAGTTAAACCAAAACTTAGCTCAATTACATAAATGGCTCATGGCATCGGTAATCCTTAACATACAAACATTCACCCTAATCTAAACTAGCTACACTACCCTTATACTATCCTATTGAAGACAATTGGATGAAGGTCCTCCTTCTCCTTGCGTCCTCTCCTTGTTCTCGAAGATGATTCCCTCCTCGTTGTTGTCTCCTTATTGCTAATAGATTCCAGCTCCGCTCCATTGAGAAGGAAAGAATTCCTCCGGGTCTCGTACCAAAACTTCTCTGCGTAGTTCTTATATCCTCGTACGGTGACTTCCATCCGATACTCCATCTACCCGTTGAGATACCAGCAGCACCGATATGCCAACGAACAGGAGAGAGTAAGCGTTCCGAACGACGGATCGTCGACGATGTGGGATTACGCTAGGCAAAATAATAGGACCATACAAGCATACAATATAACACACAGGCACACAACAACCAAACATATCATTATCATTATGATTATGATTATCATTCTCTTTTATGCATTTCTCACGAGTATTCTTTCTTTCTTTCTATCATTCCTTTACTTCCCTTAATTTCTCATTTTCTTTTCATCCAGTCTTATCAAGTTACCCTCTTTAATGCTTTGGGGGAAAATACCAGACATCATCAGAACATTCATTTCGTTCTCGACTATCACTCACGTCTACATCTCCTCGGTCATCCACCCAACCTAGTCGGAAGCAAACAGGAGTACAGGACCTTTACCACGCGGGCACGACAGCTGTCACAATACATAAATGGTCCCAGACCAGGAGGATCTCGTCCTCAAATCAATTCAATTTCATAATATCAAGGCTCACTGTCCACGCAGTGGCAAAACACAATGCCCCGTTCCAGTCCCTCTCACTGTTCTCGATTTGCAATCTAGGGGGCGACAGTATGTTTCTAGTGGGCCCGCAGAACTTGCCACGGCATTAGACCCAGTCCACACCACGTTAGTGCGCCACATGTGGAGTTCGTTCTGCCTAGAAACACACTCTAGACTTCTTGACGTTTCACCGTCATCGTCCTCCCCTAATGCAATCTCCTCCTAAGTATCCGAAGATACCTATGGTTCCTTCCTCTCCACTACTTCGCACTTTCATAACTCACCGCGTATGTCTTTTAAGTCTTTTATCTTTTAATTAACCTAAGGTCGGCCCGTCCTTCGTGCAACCCTTCAACTAGTCCCGACCACTACTTTGCACAGCCTTTCTCTCATCATATCTCACATAGCACAGAGCTGGGATCACATCACAATTTCCGATCTCATTTCTCAAACTTTCTTATCATACCCCATTTCTCACCATCATCTCATGCCAACATCTCTTCTCAAAAAAATCTTTTCACAACTTTCTCAAAACACCATTTTATAAGCTTTTACAAAACCTCACTTCATAAATGTTTCCATAAAACTCCCCTTTTGTAAATTTCTCAAAACCTCTTTTCAAAAACATTCTCAAAAGAATTTCTTTTCACAAATCCTTTTCTAAAAATTCCCTTTCACCATCCTCCACAAGATCTCTTTTCAAAAATCCTTTCGAAAATCTCTTTTCGAAAACCTTTTCAAAAACTGCTTTTCAAAAACCTTTTCAAAAGAAATACAACTTTGCTGAGCGCTAATGGAGGAGCAAGCTCAACTCAACACTAGTCCCAGACTAAAACCAAAAACAAAAAGGAGCCCAGCTCCGCTCAAATCACATCTCATATCCACATTCACATCACTCTCCCCAGCTCTGGCTCGTTCTCCCCATTATCCTCAATTCTCAACTATTTCTTTCCTTTTCCAACACATACTTTGTTTCCACTCATTATTTCTTTCTCTTTGCATCTTATCATTATTATTTTCTCACACTTCTAACTTTACTCTCACTATCATTAATTTCATTTCCTTATACAGGACGTAACAGAAGTCCATCAGTATATTACGCATATCAATCAACAGCATTAAATTCCAACAGGCATAATCAAATAAATAAATATAAACATGCTATCCACACACACACAACCAGCACACAATAACAATGTGGTCTTTGTCACCTTCGTATGAGTGGCCACACAAAGCAAACAATTGCCACCATACTACTAACTCCGAACCACTTAGTTCCGATCTTTGAGATGATACAGAACGTCCTACTAAATCACCTAACTACCACGGTGTCTTAGGAAAGCTTCTCTCTCACCTGAGGTCCAGCTATTAAATGCGTACCACCTCTGCGTATCCTTTGTGCTGCTTGCTGCCCGAATCCCTTGTCTTTAAGATTTCCTCGTACTAAATAAAATACGTTTTTGTTATTAATTTGTATTAGGAAAATCTTTTTCGTAACTTAAACACCTCTCATTCCTCGTCGGAATACTCAAAACATGATTGTTTTCTTAGAATAACTCAAACATTTCTTAGTTCTTTTAATACTGGAAAAATCATTTTGAAAACATCAAATAAAACAATTTAAATCAATTGGTTAGGTGGCTGGTCCGCCCAGGACAGCACCTCAACCTCGTTTGAAAACACCGAAAATTCCACCGGTTTCAACCCGGGTTTTCCTAAAACCAAACTTTGAGTCTCATGAACTCATTTTAAAATCAAGAAGACAAATTTAAATAAATTTGGACAGCAAAGAAATGTTTTATAAGAATCACTTAATAAAAATCCGAAAACATCGTAAAAACTCCTTTTGTTTCAAATACTTTTTGTTCCGTATTAATTCCTTAAAACTCAAGTTTTGTTATAAAACAAGTCACAAACACGACCTTACAGACTCAATCCAATCAAATTAAATATAAAACTAAGCATACACACGGTCAACAACATACTTGATCTTTTAAATCATATGAACAATTAATCGATTATTCACTTTAACTACAAAACAACCATTCATTTTTAAGCAAATATTTCACAAATCAAACACCCCATTAAATTATTCAACACATAATTCATTTCAAAAACATTTTATTTTTTATAAGACAAAATCACTTAGGCAGATCCAAGCTCACAAACCGAATACATACATATAATTTCATTTAAACACAAAACCTAATTATTTCACAAAACACATGCATTATTCCTAGGTCACTTCATGGAAAAGAATTCTAACCTAATTATCATACACAAACCGAAACCATACATTAATTCAAGCAAAATTCATTCATCATCAAACACACACAAATTCATGCCATCATTTTCTTCCTTTTTAACAAAAACCCGTGAGCTACAACTTGGAAAATAATCAAACTTTAATTTATTATTATTTTTTTTTAACTTGAATCAAATCAAGGACATGCAAGAACATAAGGCACTCATCAAGTTCTCACGAAATAAAAACATGGATCAAGACCGAACACACAACATGCACAACTCAACACTTGGATTAAATCATGATCATTCAAGGAAAATTATTTTAAAGCTTGTTTCCCTAATTCTTCTAAAAAAAATCTGAGGCATGCAACAAAGGACCTATACTCTTTTCATTTAAATTTTAACATGCAAGAATCATAGATCACACAAACACTTTCAATTCCTTTTTCAATGAAACATAAAATAACTTTTTAAAGCTCAATACCAACATGCATGCATTTAAATCATATAGATCAAGTCCTAGAATTAAACATAAGAACACAAATAAAAGACAAAATCATCTTGAGTGAGAAAAAGAACCAAAACCGAGATATACTTAAAGGAAACATCAAAGCTTTTGTTTTACCAATTACATGA
The DNA here is from genome assembly GCA_037953625.1 of Crotalaria pallida. Lineage (NCBI taxonomy): Eukaryota > Viridiplantae > Streptophyta > Magnoliopsida > Fabales > Fabaceae > Crotalaria > Crotalaria pallida. The sequence goes on from CM075655.1 coordinate 100,687,664, forward strand.
AAAGCTCATAATCAAAACAAAAATGAAATATCAAGACACAAATCAAAGACAAAATCATTTTAGGTGAAAAAGGGACCAAGGCCGAGACACACTTTGGAAAAATAGGAAACTTTTGTTTCAAAAAAATCCTTCACAAGTCGTAGAACAAAATCAAGATCAAGGCCAAAATCAAAGATCATGTTAAAAAACCAAAGATCAAAACACAAATTAAGACATGCAATGGTTCAAGACCATAAAGATCATCATCAAACATGAAAGACCAAAATCTCAAAAACAAGTTTAGATCAAACATTTATTCACCAAATAAACACTTAAACATTTCATACTTCACGGTTTTAGGCATAAAAATCAAACATGCAAAGAGATCTATTTTAGACTCACAAAGATCATGAACAAAACTTTAGATCTAAGAGATTTAATTTGAAAAAGAAACATAAAGATCCACCATAAAACATCAAGATCTATCAAGAAAGCACTAACCGAATGATAGAGAGTCCCTCATTTAGTTATTACAAATTTATTTAGTTCTTAAAAATCAAGATCAAGGTAAAACATCACATGCACCTTAGATCAAACCACAAAATAAAAATGCAAAAGAAGAAAAGGAAATTACAAAAATACAAACAAAACTAATTCCAATACTTCTAGGTCTTCGGTTTATACCAAGAAGAAAGGTCTTCTAAGCACTTGGATCTTCAAAGAATTCCTAGGTTTAGGGTTGATCTTCTTTCCTTCTTCCTTCTAAGGTTGCTTCGACCTCCTTCCTTCTAGGGTTAGTGGGTGGCTTTCTTGTTGATCCTTGAAGAAGAATGTGGTTGAGAAAAAAATTAAGGATGTTTGGGTTAAGGGCTTTGGATTTTCACTCTCCTTTCTCTCTTCTTCCTCTCACGGCCTCACTCTTTTGCTCTATAAGTCTCAAGAGTTTGATGATACTCTTGGGAACCAAGTGTTTATGTTTGTGGAGGAAATGAAAAATGGCTAACCAACACACAAACATACACGGCTTAATGGACAAAACAAAGGCATGGAATTTCCTCTTCTAGCCTCGGTTCATGGCTTGGTTCAAGGGCAATTCGGTCTAACCATAAATTTGCATGGGGGACAAGGTGGAAGGAAAGTCACTCCTAGGCACCATGACTCACACCACCTAGGTTTCCACTTGTTTCCCATTCCAATTTTCCATTTAATTTTCATTTTCTTAATTCTGAAGGAAAAAGGCTCCTACTTGGTCCTTCTATTCTTATAATGGCCGAACCACATACACTAGCACACACATATACTCATGCAATTTATTTTCATGTTGGTCACATAGCATAGATTCAAGGAATAATGCATACATGTTCATCATGCACACACACACACACCGATCACACTTATATTCATGCATTTGCACGTTACACACACATACATGCATATACTTCTCACTAATTGAAACTCTCATAATCCTAAGCATACACTCATATAAGGTCGTACATACATACACATGCACACACTCATGGGGAATAATTTATTCATGCATCAAAATTATAATGACACCAAAAATATCAAGCATATATTTTCAGAAAACATATCATCATTTCATCAAACAATTTCTTATGGAAAATTTCCCTATTGCTTTAAAAGAATTTCAACACATTATCATTTCCAAAGTCGACTTTAAAAATCATGACATTATTTCATGAAAGATCATTTCTTTAAAATCACTCAACGCTTTGAAATCGTGAATTAAGCAATTTATTTAAGAAAATACTCTTTCCAAAAATACTTTTCCCAAAAACAAATTTCTTTAGTATTTTAAATTAATACGAGGAATTTACGGGGTGTTACACATCAAACATGGGATGACGGTTAATAGAACTCCCTTCACCTCCAAACAGAGAGTTTGAAGCCATACTCTTGAGACGGTTAAGTCTTAACACAAGAGACTAGCTCTGATGCCAATTGTTGGTTTTGGCCTCAAAATCTCGAGAGGGGGGTGAATCAAGTTTTATTAATGTATTGTAAAAACCGTTACAAATTAAAAACTGATTTGAGATGGAGAGATTAAACGTTCGAAACGGATCGCGAAAATGATAGAAAAATAATAAACGAGTAGCGCGGAAACGTAAATAATAAAATATGCGGAAATTAAAAGAAATAGGGATAGAAAAGCTTGCACCGGTGAATTTTATACTGGTTCAGCCTTCCCGTCGAAAGGCCTAGTCCAGTCCCCAAGCGACCCGCCTGAGAGTTCTTATACCAAGCAATAGAGCCGCACCCTATTACAACCAAGAGCACCCCGCACACTACTAGGAACCTCCGTTCGCTAGGGGCCTCAATCACACAGCAGGGTTCCTCGCCCTACGACGTATCACACGTCCACTAAGGGATTCTCTCCCTAACCACTAAGGTTTAGAACGAATACAATGAGAGTGATTACAATAGCTTTTTGTGTTCTCAAAACACGGATACAACAATAAGCTCTATGATAGTGAGCTGCCCAAAACAGCTATGTCGACTATGTGGAATTACAATAGGTAAATATTAAGACAAAACAATAAACAAGCAAACAACAACATAATCATTATCAACATAACTAAACACAATATTATACTCAATTTCTTATAACAACATTCTCAAATATCTTCCTCATAAGCTCTCACAACTTTTATCAATTCTCTCTTCCATCCTTGCTTTGAGACATATCAATTACTTCCAAGCATTATTCATCATACTTATCTTATGAATCTTACTCAATACTTGATATCTTAAATGTATTTTACTTTTGATTATTTTCAATCTCTTAAGTCTTATGGTTCTGGTTCGCTCAATGATGTGGGGAAATCATCATTGAGGAAGACACACACGTCTACATCTCCTCGGTCATCCACCCAACCTAGTCGGAAGCAAACAGGAGTACAGGACCTTTACCACGCGGGCACGACAGCTGTCTCAACAATTGGCTCCAAGCCAGGAGAACTGTAGAAATCTCGGGTACAGTCTCAAATCAATTCATTTCAATTCATATTATTTCAAATCATATATTATCAACGCACACTGTAGAAGACTCGGGTACACTGGCAATCACAAATGCCCCGTTCCAGTTCCTCTCACTGTTCAAGATTTGCAATCTAGGGGGTGACAGTATTTTCTAGTTGGCCTGCAAAACTTACCATGGCATTGGACCCAGTCCCTACCACGTTCGTATGCCACATGTGGAGTTCGTTCCGCCTAGAAACATACTCTAGACTTCTTGACGTTTCACCGTCATTGTCCTCCCCTAATGCAATCTCCTCATGAGTATCCCTGATACTCATGGTTCCTTCCTCTCCACTACTTCGATACGACACTCATGCCTCACCGCGTTCTTTAATGTCTTTTAAAGTCTTTTAATGTTTGAGTTTTAATTATCGGCTTAATCCTAATAGTCGACTCATCCTTGATGCATCCCTTCAACGAGTCCCGACCACTAATCGCAATCCGTTCCCCAAGGAATCTCAGCAGCATCTTGCTTCGTATCTCTTTCTCGTGCATCTCATCAGCATTATTCTCATCAGCCACCGCTCAGCAGTATCATCAGCATCTTTCTCATCATCATTGTTCAGCAGCATCATCATCAGCATCATCAACTTCTTTCTTCTCAGTTGTTGCCCAGCAGCATCGTCAGCGTCTTTCTCCTCAGTTGTTGCTCCGCAGCACCGTCAGCGTCTTTCTCCTCAGTTGTTCCTCAATAGCACCATCATCACCACGCTTCCGCTTGCCTCGTCGGGTATCTCTTATTCCCATCTCGAAAATCATCTTTTCGCCTCCAGTCTTTCTCAAATTCAATTATTTATTCTCTTCCTTTCATTGTTTATCTCTTTCGCAATTTCATTCTCATGTTTCTTATTCGTATCTCTTTTCTCTTTTCAATCTTAATTCATTACTTTCACCATTTCATTCCCATCGTTACTTATCTCTTCCTCAATCATTCTTAAATTTCTCATCCGTACTTTCTTTTCATTACCTTCACAATCTTATTATTATCATTTCACATACTAAGAAAATCAATATCTCATGCATAATATTAAAAACAAAGCATCATACCTTTTCAGCAAGACATATCAACTATTGACAACAATCAATCTCAGCGATTCGTAGGGATAGCCCAACAAACAACAAACGATTGCTATCCCACTACATCGCCTTATGAGATTGAGGTCCAATCTTTGAGATGATTGGACGCCTTAATATGTTACCTAAATACCACGGCATCTTAAGGGAAGCCCCTCTCTCACCTCGATGACGAAACTTCCGAAAACTTTCCAAGATTTCCCAGTCGCTAGCCTTGCCTCGTTTCCCTTCGCGTCCGTCACCCGAACTAGAACATTTTTCCCGTGCGTTAGAAACGATTTCGATAAATTTATAATCTCGTTTTGAAAATACTTTGAAACAATTTCCCTTCTTGAAAACACATTGCCAATATCCAAAAGTTTTCAAATCCGATTCAAATCTCTAATAAAAGGTTTTCAAGAAAACTTTGAAACAATTCTAAAATAATCTTTTCATCAAAACAAAATCAATTCTTCTTAGTTTAAAACATTTCGGTTATAAAATCATTGTCTTTAATCATTAATTGAAATTCCAAGAAACAACTCTTTGAAAATCCATCTTAGATCAGATACAAGAATTCAAGAAAATAAAACCCCCAAAACTAATTAGATTGATTCATTAAATCCAAACTTCACAACATTATAAGATACTAATCAAAGAAGGTCATATAAAAATTTCAAATCAATGTAAGTTGTTTAAGTCATACTTTTCCAAATAAAACATTTTCAATTTCTTTGAAATCCAAACATAAATCTCACAAACAAGATTCAGAACAATTTCAACTCAACACATTCAAACAGCATAAAGAACAACCACATAAAGTTTCAAAGCATTCACAAACACACATAATGCAAATCACATTTCACAACATTCAGAATCATTAATTAAATTATGATCTTAATAAATTAATTCAATTACTCTTAAGAAAATAATTTAAACTAGGCCTTGTGACTAATTCATCAAGGACCGAATCACTATGGTCAATAATTTCTAATCACAAATAAATTCATAAACCTTGAAATTATTGGATCAACATCACAAAAATTTCTTTTTACATAATCAAATCAACTCATTCATTTTCTTTTCTAAAACCGAAAAGAATTAAGGGAACATATATCACTTTCATCACACACATAGTATCATGCACCTAGGAATATAGCCACAATCACAAGTCATTTCATGAAGAAAACTTTTCAACCATATAAACATGCATTGGCCGAATCATGCACATATAATTTTGCAAGGATTTAATGCACAAATAAAGACATATAAGCATGAAATCATTTTCTTTCTTTTGGGACTAAAAACCGTGAGCATGCAATAGGAAAAATTAACAATTTTAATCACAAACCACTTCAAAGATTCACATATATTTTCTTTTTAAAACTTGATTATTTCATACCTACACTTTAAAGTTCTTAGATTAGAATAGTTTCATCATGCATGCTCTCAAAATAACAATTAAACATAGCCTCCTATCTTTTTTTCTAGGTTGGCCGAATGTCAACACTCACAAAGACAAGGTTTTCATTCATTTTTCAACACACAAGAATCACAAAATCAAATCAAATCATGTAAGTTTTCAAAACCACTTTTCAAAGCAACATACTATGTCATCCATTCACATCAACATGCAAGAATATTATCAAGACAAGATTTTCATCAAAGATTTTCAATGAAACTCAAGTTCATCATTTACTCTTAAATAAAACCAAGATTACATTTTTAAACTTCTAAAAATGACATGCATGATCTAGAAATCATTAGATCTAATCTTAAAACAAACATGCATCAACTTTTTACAAAATAAAAACATGGATTCCATTTTAAATCAAGTATGGCTGAATGGCCTCTACAAAAATATAACATGCACAAAATAATCACTTAATCAAATCATGTTTATACTTGAAAAATCATTTTAAAGTTTGTTTCTTTACTTCTCTTCAAAACCGTGTCACCTATAGAAAGAAAAACATAATCTTTTCTCTTGAAAATGACATGCAAACCAAAGATCTAAACTCTTTCATTCATCAAACAAAGGTAATCACATGCATACACTTTAGATCAACTAAGATCATCACAAAATTAACATGCAAAGCTAAAGACTTAAACTTTTTCACAAATCAAGTCTAGGTCTTATATTTATTCATCAAATAATCATAGAAATACACATAGATCACGGTTTAGCAAAAGATTTAACATGCAAAGACAAAGAATTTCACTTTATCCTTAATCAAGTTTAGATCATGGATTTATTCATCAAATCTTTTCATGAAAACATCATAAATCACGGTTTGTGTAAGAAAACTTAACATGCAAAGGAAGTTAATTTTAGACTTTACAAAAATCTTAGTTTTCTTTAGATCTTTAAAGTTTTAGTTAGAAAAACATTAGATCCATCAAGGAAATCCTCCACCGAAACATCAAACATAAAGCTTAACTTATTACAAATTATTTTTAGTCCTTAAAAGTCCTTGATCAAGCAAGATCAACACATAAAAACAAACATGCAAGAAGAAAAGAATAAAGATCCACAAAATCAAAAGAAAGATCTAAACTATTACAATCTTCTTCCTTGATCTTCGATTCACCTACCAAGATAAGGGTTGATCTTCTAGTCCTAACACTTAGATCTTCAAAAACAAGACTTGATCAAGCTTCCAATCTTCTCCTTCTTCTTCCTATACCTCACGGCCTCCTCTCTCTCTCTCTCTCTTTATTTCTTTTTCTTTTTCTCTCTAAGGGTTTGATGAGCCCTTAGAGTTGTGTTTTGTGTTGGAAGTGTAGAAATTAAATGAATGGGAAGAATGAACTAAGGCTTCCACCATTTATAGGCCAACCGAATTTTCCTTCCTTGCCCTTAGGTTTGATTTCGGTTGTGTACAAATGGGAGGGGCGGTTTTGTCCTCACAAAAGTTTGCATGGGTGGAGGTTATCAAATTAAGGGGACAAGGTAGAATAGATTAGGGTATTAGGGGTCATTTTAGGCCTAATGACTAGTTGGCTAATACTTAGAGTTTCCACTAACTTAGTTTCCTCATGGTTCTAATCTAGTTCATTTGGTTTCTTGTCCAACAAATAAAATCCTAGGCTAAAACATACCAGACACTCGTACAACATACACACACACATATACATACAACCGTACTATACACACATACACATACATACATGCATCTTACATTTTTATTCTTAATCATATTCATTTATAATTATCAATTCATATAACAAAGCAAATAACTCTAACAATCACATTCACACCATCATTTTATGCATCACTCATTAAACACACATTGAACCAAACACATATCACATAAAAATTTCAAGCCATAGCAATAAATTTATTTTATACAAAACAAAGTCTCAAAATTCGTACTTCTCAAATACTGGAAATAAATTTTTATAAATCAATCCAGAAAATTCTAAAAATCACATTTTCAAAATCTAGGTTTCAAGACGATCGTTTTCATATAAAGATCATAAAAATCCGAGTTACGGTTAAAAATTTACGAATTTTCAAAGATAACAAATCCAAAAACTTCATTTCAAGTAAAATCACCTTTTAGTAAAATCACAACTCCTTTCTTAGGAACAAAATCATTTACTTCTCGTCTATAAAAAAATTTTCTTTATAAAAATCCATGAAAATCAATACTTTATCTCTTATTTACGTAAAATATTGGTCTGAAAATCTTTTATAAAGCAGAACCTCGGGGTTTATTTTGACAAAAATCGTTTACGCACGTATGGGAAAAATGCGGGGTGTTACATTTGTGATGATGATAAGTAGTTTAATGATGTTTTTATTGCAATATGATTAAATGAATAATTAATTATGAAAATAAATGAATGGGATTAGTGTTGACAATGCTTGGAAAATGAATTGATTAAGAGTTAGGAAAAAGGGGAGTGATAGTTAGAGAGGGATTTATGAATGAATAAATGAAGGAAAGCTTAAAAATGCGAAGGTCATATTGACCCAGCGCGATAATGATATTTAATAATGCAAAGGTTATATGTACCTAGCGCGATATGTGAAGGTCATATTTACCCGGCGGGATAATAAAACTTAATAATGCGAAGGTCATATTGACCCAGCACGATAATGATATTTAATAATGTGAAGGTTATATTTACCCAGTGCGATATGCGAATGTCATATTTACCCAACGCGATAATAAAACTTAATAATGTGAAGGTCATATTGACCCAACGCGATAATGATATTTAATAATGCGAAGGTCATATGTACCCAGCGCGATATGCGAAGGTCATATTTACCCAGCGCGATAATAAAACTTAATAATGCGAAGGTCATATTGACCCAGCGCGATAATGATATTTAATAATGCGAAGGTCATATTGACCCAGCGCGATAATAAAACTTAATAATGCGAAGGTCATATCGACCCAGCGCGATCATTTATACTTAATAATGCGAGGTCGACACCGACTAGACGTGATACAAGGCTAAAACAGAGGGGAATAGAGTAGACATATAGCATGGTAAATTAGAGAATAAGAATTCGTTGATTAGGGAAAAACTGAGAGACTATGGAATTGTTGGTATTGTTTGTGCTATTGTTTCCAGGTGTGAATGACTATATGAATTACTTGAACTATATGTGTTTGGATTGGTCGGTCATTATGTCATATTAGAAACTGCTATTCCTACTTTATGTGTAGTGCTCACCTCCTTACCATTTTTCAGGTACTGAGCTGGAGCATACACCAGACTTGGCCGACCAGGATTACACTCCCTCACAGGGGGAGTAGGGTTATTATGGGATAGGATATGCTATTGGACCTGAGCCTCTGAAATTTTGATATGTATTATATGTGTACATGTTTGTAAATATCTTTTTGGAATGAGGCTCAGGATGGTTTCTTTTGAAAAAGAAATATGCTGGGAAAACATGTTTTTCATATTTAGAATTTCCGCTGCTACTTGATACTGTTTTAAGTTGCTGTACTTTGAGCCCATTGGGCACTGATATGGTTATATGAAAAAAAGTCCTGTTGGCTGCTGAATGCTGTAATTGTGAATGTTTTCAACAGGTTAAACTTTGGAAAAGTCCGAAAAACAAACAGAACTCCGTCTGTATGACGAGAGATTTGCAATAAATTAAAAAGAAATTTTAAATTCACATTTTCAATAATGGGAAATCAAGGGTAAAAATCATAGGGTGTTACATTTATGGTATCAGAGCAGTTACAACTCCAATGGTTACTCACCTAGCGAGTAATCGATGTTCTTAGTAATAGTCTAGAATTTTAATAAGATATTAATAGTACTATGAATATATATTTATTAAGCCTTATTGGTCTGTTCTCCGTGGTTAAATAGTATGGCTGGAAGAAGGGTTGGTAATGATGGGTTGGCAGGCATTCTGGAGCATCTGTCTCAGATGCAACAACATCAAGGGGAACAGATGGCAGCTGCAGTAGCAGCCTTGCAACCACCTCTGCTAGCTCCAATGGAAATTGACTAGATGGAGCGATTTCGAAAGAGTGAGCCGCCTCATTTTGAAGGTGGAAATGATCCAGATGGGGCACAAAGGTGGATACAAGAAATTGAAAAGATTCTCCGTTCCCTTCAACCACCAGTGGAGCAGCAGGTCCGATTAGCAGAATATATGTTGACCAGTGAAGCAGAACACTGGTGCGATCAGCAGAGGAGAAGGCTGGAGGCAGCAAATCCGGTGATTACTTGGGAATTGTTCAAGAATCATTTTTTGGGGAAGTATTTCCCTGAAGATGTTCGAAGGGAAAAGGAGATTGCTTTTCTCTAGTTGACGCAAGGTTCCATGTCAGTTGAGGATTACGCAGCCCGATTTGAAGATCTTATCCGTTTCTCTGGCAGTTATAGAGACGCGGATGAGCGCACTAAATGTATTAAGTTTGAAGCTGGTCTTAGGGATGATATTCGCCTTTCCTACGAGTATCACAACATTGATAACCTCTCTCAGTTAGTTAACATGGCCAGTACGTATGAGAAGGGTCTCAAACAGAAGTTAGATAGGGAGAGGAATCGGGCAAACCAAAGAGCAGATGGTCCAATTAAGGATAAGGGACCAATTCTGAAGTCAGAACCATATCCTTCACCTAGAGCAGTAGTTCCCAGGGAACCGGGACAGACAGCAAATGTTTATGATCATGTTCCTATTTGCCAGCACTGTGGCAAGATGCATAGGGGAGTGTGTTGGAGTCCGAACCCGAATAGAAAAGAAGCACTTTGCCATCATTGCGGAAAGCCTGGTCATTATGCAGTCACTTGTCCCCAAAGGACAATGAAGAAAGAGGTGAACGTAGCTAGGGTACAGGAAGCTGGTAACAACAAACCCCTTCAAAGGGGAAAGATATACACACTCGATGGCGAAGAAGTGACGGAAGCTGATGAGCTGATCGGAGGTACACATTAGGTATTCATCTGTATTAGTTTTTGTAAGGCATGTAACGTATATCTTAATTATCTTTCCAATTAGGAAGGGGTGGTTCGTTCTAAGACCGATCTTTTAAGAAGTTGAAGGAAGTTTTAAGGAAAGTAGTAAGTGTAGAATCATAAGTGAAGTATCAACTTTGATTTTTAATAAAAGGTCCCTTTTGCTCCAACCTACCCATGATTTTCTTCTCGTTTCTTATCCTAGAGTACCTTTGGTTTCTTGAATTCCCATTTTGATTAATCTCTTCATTTCTCCAGTGGAGAGGAGAATTTTTTTTACCAGGAGTTGATGCATTTCTCACTAAGTCTTCTGATCGCATGATCTTAGTTGTTTTCTTTAGAGAACAAGTTTAAATTCCTTGCGAGATTACTAAGAATTTGTAACACCCCAAATTTTCGCTTTCCGATGTAATGGAATTACAATTACTAAAGTTATTGGAAATTATTTCCTTAAATTATAAATAATTCTTCCCATAATTATTTTGGATTAATTATGTAATTATGTGTGGGCTTGTGATAAGTGTGTACGCATGAAAAATATGTTGATAATTTATAATATGTGAAATTAGGATTTTTGCATATTAGTCCCTGATTTGGGACCTAGAAGTAATATTAGACAGGTTTTGGAGGGAAGGGAATTAAAATAATTATTTTTGAAATTTTGACCAAAAGACTCGAGTCTTTCAGGAAAAACTCGAGTATTCTGGTCAGAGTTGAACTCGTTAATGCGTTTGATGAGTAAGCACTCAACGATTTTAAAAAGTTGACACGAAATCGTTCGAAGGCTGGTTAGTGGGCTTCGTGTCGCCCTGCATGGACGATGATTCATGCAATATAAGCATGGTTGGTGATGAGAATCGATCATTTGGCCGAATTGCTCCAAGAATTTGAGGTTAGGGTTCTCAATTTCGTCTTCAACATTCTCCATCGTTTTTGAGAGTTGAGTTGAGTGATACACACCATTGTGAAGCTCACATCTTGAGCTTTACAAAGACACATAGCTTGTGAGTTGAGGTTTTGTATAGAGAGAGAATTGGAGCTCGAAAATCTGGTGTTATTGCTGTCAAAGTCCAGAAAACTGAAGTCTGGAGCTTACTTTGAGCTCGGATTTTGGTAAGTATATGAGTTCTCCAATCCCCAAATTCCTTTCTACCTCTAGTGCTTGTTGCAGAGAATGGTTCCTAATCTTTTTCCCCAATTTCTAAACTGTTTTTGCATGTCAAAATCTATGGTTTTTGGACTCTGTTCGAATGGGGCTGCATGCAAAGGATTTTGTGAGTTAGTGTACTCCAGTCAATTTCTCTGCAATCTTTGTGTTGACTCACGGTCTAGAGGTAAGGGTGAAGCTAATTGTTCACTAGAATAAGTTTAATTGGTGGGATTTTATGTGTGGAGTCACCATGAGACTCTTTGGGCATAGCTTGAAATAGGTTTAAGGCTTGGAGGCCTTTCTGAGCATTAACTTTGATTTGAGCAAGTTTATTATGTTGCATGTGCACTGTATGCAAGTTATTTTCATGCCAAAAATGCATAGAATGGAATTTGGTATGTTAAGTTGCTCAAAATGTGGTTTTTATGCATAATTGATGCTCAGTTATGATTCACTCTAATACAATGTAATTTTTGTGTTGGAACATGTTTAACTTACTTAATGTGAGCTCTGCTGAGCATTGGTTTAGTTTGAATTTGATTAATATTGAAAATGGTATGTTAAAACTCAAGTTTTTAGTGTTATCTGACTGTCAATACTCGAGTCTTTGACTCGAGACTCAAGTCTTTTAGACGCACCAGTGCATCTGGTGGCACCAACACTCGAGTCTCTGACTTAAGACTCAAGTACTGACTGGTGCTAAGAGTAAATTTTATGATGAACCACTCGAGTCTTGCATGATCCACTCGAGTCTTCTGGGTTGAAAGAGACCGAGTATTTCTTGAACGACTCGATTACTTTTCAAAGACCTGAGACTTGAACTTTTCAGACAATCAAGATTTACTCGAGTCTTACTAAGAACTACTCGAGTATTTTTGCACAGAGTTAAAATTCTACTCGAGTCTTTTAAATTATACTCGAGTCTTGTTAACTAAAATGCTATTACAATACCAATTTCAACTAAGTCAAATTTCAAGTAAGTTAAAGATAAATTGCAAAGGATGGGCCATGTTCCAAGGGAAAATATGATGTGTTAATATTACATTGATATTACATGAGTGAATGTATTGCATGTTGCACATAACAAGACTAAAGGATAATCTTAAATGGAACCTTGATGTGCATTCATTCATGGTGTTATGGCGATAGGATCTCGTTTATCATATTCGAGGAACATGAGGAGGGTACTCTGGGGGTACCAATTTGGATATACCTTGCTCGATGACACATTTTGGTAATGTGGGCAGTATTGTGGAATGTTGTTGCGTCTTGGTGGCGCGATATGCACTTTGGTAGTGTTGCTGCACTTTGGTAGTGTTGTTGCGTCTTGGTGACGCGACGTACACTTTGGTAGTGTCGTCATGGATTATATTCCGAGTAGGTGTAGTATACGTTTAAAACGTATATGGGTTGTTTGGTTGGACGTACATAAAGTGATAGTTGGAGAATCTCAGGAATTTGAGATAGTGAGCATGCATCATGCCATATAATTAAAAGGATTAATTATGAACGGAAATTTGGCTTGCTCACATGTTTATGCATATCACTTGACTACTTGGTATATGTGGTTGTTTACATGCTTTCATTATTCTTATTCGATTATGTGGACTATATCGCTTACCCCTTATGCCCATTGTAGGTGATGGCTCGCTATCTAGCTTGCATCGAGTTGCGCCCACTCCCTAGTGGAGTGTGGTACTACGAGAACCATTGAGCCACTTTTGAGGGAGAGGTAGAGGTGACCCTCTATCATCCCAACCCCTTGGCTCGCGTCTGTCCTCGTAGGTTCCGCATACCTATTATTTATACCCTGCATGTACCCCCGTTTTATGCTTATCATGGACCACCCCTGGCTCAACCAGCTCGTCGATTTCATTCTTTTCGTTTTCGAGCAACTACTAGATCCCATCCCTCTGCTTCCCGTGTGATCCGAGAGGAGACTCCTTTAGCTAGTCCAATGAGTCCAGATCATGGGACTCCCTTAGCTGACCTAGTGCCCAGTGGTAGGGCACCGACTCAGTCGGGTGAGGTAGAGGAGGACCCTGAGGAGGCAGAGAGCGAGGGGGAGCCAGTCGAGCACTCCATTGGGAGCCAGTGGGGAGTTGGGGATCCACCGGGTGATGCATAGTATAGATAGTTGGTGTGTGGGACGCGTGGAGTTCTTGCTGGAGACCCGATGGAGGAGGATCATGCTGGAGAGGAGGATCGTCAAACTACCACTCTGGGATTTACACATTTTGCTCTGTATTCATATTGTACATATTTTTGAGAGATCTCAGAGAGGTTGTCTTTTCTTATGTTGGTTTTTTTATGGACTTGTACTACCCAAACCTTGTTATCTCGACTTTTGATGTACCTTGACCGTTTTTATATTCTATATATATATATATATATATATATATATATGAATTCTGGCTTACACCTATAAGCATAAAGGTTCATGGCTTACTTCCGCAACCTCTGATGTTTAAATCGTTTTATTAAGCTGTTTTTGAAATATTCCATCAAGGAATTTCGGGATAACGATATTCATATTTGGAAAGATCTTTATATACTTACCATTTTATTTTATATATTCGAATCAAGTCCATTTTAACCATTTTATATCTTTACTAAAGTAATAACGACTTACACGTTTTGGAAAAGCGAGAGTGTGACAGAATTCATTCCCCTTCGTAGTTAAGTCTTTATGTTTTTTTTAGCAATGGTATAAAAGCCGGTTAGAAACTGACGCATTCAATTCCCTACTTTTTGGCAGCAATTCAAAGCAGCATGTCGATGCCAAGTGGGGGAGGACGTAGTAACCTAACTTAGACCCATCTAAATAAGAGGGAGTCGAAGGGTTGACGAACGAAACCTAAGGGAAGTAAAGATAGAAATTGCAAGCCCTACCAATGGGGATGATTCTCCATTTAAGGAACTTAACGGAATTTCGGGGACGAAATTCTAATAAGTGGGGGAGAATTGTAACATCCCTAATTTCAATTTAAGTATAATATGAATTATGCCAAGCATTTAGGAGAATTATCAAGTTTAGAGGAAGGATTTTAAGTAGTAATCCAAGCCTAGATGAGTATGGAAGCCTAAGGGAATGAATTGGAGCTAGAAAACCACCAAAATAGAATTTTTCACAGAGTAATCGATTACCTTGAAGGGGAGTAATCGATTACAAGCCCTCTGGTAGAACCATTCAAATGTTGCAGAAATGGTAATCGATTACCTCATGGAAGTAATCGATTACCTTGTGATTTTAAGGTAGTTGTTGGAAAACTACACTCGGTGGTTGAAACAAATAGGAACACTAGGAGAACACCTAGAAGGGGGGGTTGAATAGGTGTTATAGAAACTTTGAAAGATTTTCGCAAGAAATAAATCTAAACGATTAAAACCAATGAAAATCAATCAATTAACAAATATTATATGATCAGAGATTAAGCGGAAACAATCAACACCAATATTCTTATTGATTCACCTAGGTTATGAAAATGATTTTCCCCAAATTAATTTGAACAATTAAGATTCAATTTAATCAATTATGAAAAATCACTTTTTCTAGGTTTTCAATCAAGAACACAATTAAAGACTTGAATTGTAAAGAGTAGAGAGTTTAGAGATACGACACAGTGATTTATCCTGGTTCACTTTCATCCACTTGAAAGCTACTCCAGTCCCCTCTTCAACCAAGAGAGATTCTTCACTATGAGGAATTAGAGTTTCTCAAATTACAAGTAAATGTCTCACAAGACTCCCTTCTTGCTAGCCTACAAGAGATACCACACCCTTGCCTTGTAACCCTATTGATATCTAATCTAACCTCTTCTCTTTTGCTTGCCGATACCCCACAACAAGACTTCCAATTGCTTGCTTCACTCACAAGACTTCCAAATGCTTGTTCTTCAACAAGGCTTCCAAGTGCTTGATGAAATGCCTCACCAAGGCTTCCAATGAAACTTGCTTGATTCACAAAATCAAGGCTTCCAATGTTGTAGAATGTTTGCCTCTTGCAAAGATTACAACTCAAATGAAAAACAATAACAATCCTATGAATCTCTTTCAAAAGCTATGAAATATCAACATGAGAGATTCAAGGTTCTTGATCAAAGAATATAAAAATGAGAGCTTTGATCTTGAGAGAGTGAGAGAGAATAGTGTGGCTTTGATTCTTTGTAAAATTGTGTATCAAAATGATTCTAGTTGATTCTCATTGATAGAAATGATTAGGAAAAGGTTTATATAGAATACCCAAAAGTTAGAGCACTTAGAATGGCTTTTGAGAAGTGAAAAACGTATTTAAAAAACCATATCTGATCAAGTTACTCGAGTGAAATGATTGTTACTCGAGTAAACCGAAAGCAAGATAATTTTCACTCGAGTGAGACCAAAAATACTCGAGTAAAGGTGCTGAAAATCGATTATCAAAAGTTTGTTAATCGATTATCAGTTCAAAATACACTGTTAATCAATTATCAAAATCTGTTAATCGATTATTAACATTAAAAATCACTTAAAACTTGTTTTCTCAAAAACTAAACCTTTTCTTTCAAACCTTTAAGCCACCTATTGATTTTAGGCAAAGTGAATACTCAAAATATGATATAATCATGCATTCAAAAGAGATTCACTACCCTCTAATAAACTCTACCCAAACTCATAAACTAAAAGACTTGTGAGGCAAAAGATAAAACAATAAAACATAAACTACCAAACTAAGTCTTCATGAGTTGGTTCTCTCTTCATAACTTGATGTTTGTTGTTGCTTGTTGAGCTTGAACTTGATCAACACATTTGTAGCTTGTTCAAAACCTTTTGGCATTTATCAAAACATTCTTCATGGATCTTACAGTAGTAATCGATTACTTGGGGATGAAATAATCGATTAGTTGTCCTCTGCTGAGTATACTAAGATGTTGCATGAAGTAATCGATTACCCTTGTAAAAATCTGGAAAAAAAATAAGTGCGTGTGGACCACACGTTTTAAGCTTTGCCACCAAGCAAAACACCACAACCACACATTTCCTTCCCTCCTCATGCAAGGGCCACATAAAGCAAACCAACACAGCACACACACAAACTTTCTCTCTCCCTCCTTCATCTTTGAACTTCTTTTCCTTGTCCCCTAGGGTTTCTATTTTCAATCATCAACTCAATCAAGAACCAAAGGAAACCACCATCTTCCTCATCAACTATCTTCCTTTTAAGTTTCAAGTAAGTTATTAAACTCAAAGAATCTTCTCTTTCTCTTCTCTATAAGTTGACCTCCCCCTTTCTTTATCACACTTTGGTTATCAAACAACAAATCATGGAAAAACTCACTCTTTTATGAGCCCTAACAAGGATCAAGCAAAGAATAAATAACCTTTCTTCTCACAACTCTCATAATAGGTCTATTCAGCAAATTTGGGTGATAGCTTTCTTGAGGTGGAAAGCTAGGTGGAGAAAGTTCAAGGGTTTAAGCTTTTAAGCTAGGGCAAGTGGGAAATCTCTCTATTTCCTAGTATCTTGAGGTAAGGAGTGAGTGTTACCTTATCTTAAGGATGAGTTTCTAGTATGTATATAATACTTGCTAAGAGTTAAGTGTTAGTAGGGCATAAAACCATAGGGTAGTGAACATGAGTAATGATTAGAGAATGGAAATAAAGGAATTTAATTAATCATGATGTTGTGTATATGTGAATAGTTATGAATATGTGTATGTTTGAACTTAAGTGTATATTTGTGGAATTGTTTGTGATGATGATAAGTAGTTTAATGATGTTTTGATGGCAATATGATTAAATGAATAATTGATTATGGAAATAAATGAATGGGATTAGTGTTGACAATGCTTGGAAAATGAATTGATTAAGAGTTAGGAAAAAGGGGAGTGATGGTTAGAGAAGGATTTATGAATGAATAAATGAAGGAAAGCTTAAAAATGCGAAGGTCATATTGACCCAACGCGATAATGATATTTAATAATGTGAAGGTTATATGTACCCAGCGCGATATGCGAAGGTCATATTTACCCAGTGCGATAATAAAACTTAATAATGCGAAGGTCATATTGACCCAGCACGATAATGATATTTAATAATGCGAAGGTTATATGTACCCAGCGCGATATGCGAAGGTCATATTTATCCAGCGCGATAATAAAACTTAATAATGCGAAGGTCATATTGACCCAGCGCGATAATGATATTTAATAATGTGAAGGTCATATGTACCCAGTGCGATATGCGAAGGTCATATTTACCCAGCGCAATAATAAAACCTAATAATGCGAAGGTCATATTGACCCAACGCGATAATGATATTTAATAATGCGAAGGTCATATTGACCCAGCATGATAATAAAACTTAATAATGCGAAGGTCATATCGACCCAGCGCAATCACTTATACTTAATAATGCGAGGTCGACACCGACAAAACGTGATACAAGGCTAAAACAGAGGGGAATAGAGTAGACATATAGCATGGTAAATTAGAGAATAAGAATTTGTTGATTAGGGAAAAACTGAAGTAAAGAGACTATGGAATTGTTGGTATTGTTTGTGCTATTGTTTCCAGGTGTGAATGACTATATGAATTACTTGAACTATATGTGTTTGGCTTGGTCAGACATTATGTCATATCAGAAACTGTTATTCCTACTTTTTGTGTAGTGCTCACCTCCTTACCATTTTTCAGGTACTAAGTTGGAGCATACACCAGACTTTGCCGAGCAGGATTACTCTCCCTCACAGGGGGAGTAGGGTTATTATGGGATAGGATATGCTATTGGACCTGAGCCTCTGATATTTTGATATGTATTATATGTGTACATGTTTGTAAATATCTTTTTGGAATGAGGCTCATGATGGTTTCTTTTGAAAAAGAAATATGCTGGGAAAACATGTTTTTCATATTTAGAATTTCCGCTACTACTTGATACTGTTTTAAGTTGTTGTATTTTGAGCCCATTGGGCACTGATATGGTTATGTGAAAAGAAGCCCTGTTGGCTGCTGAATGTTGTAATCGTGAATGTTTTTAATAGGTTAAACTTTGGAAAAGTCCGAAAAACAAACAGAACTCTGTCCGTTTGACGGGAGATTTGCAATAAATTAAAAAGAAATTTTAAATTCACATTAAAAAGATTTTCTCTAAGTCTAATTAGTTGAGCAAGTAATCTCGCAAATGCATGGTTACGAGTAGATAATTAACGTACATGTGACCATTTAGTTGATGCATCAATTAAAACCATGAAATATCTAAATGGTCCACATGATGGGTCTATTGACCCACATATATCACCTTGTATACGTTCCAAAAATGTTAGTGATTCATACTCAATTTTTCCAGGTGATGGTCGAATGATCAACTTCCCTTGGTAACAAGCAACACATGAAAGACAATTAGTTTGAAGAATCTTTAGGTTCTTCATTTGGTGTCCACAAGAATTTTGAATCATTTTTCGCATCATAATAGACCCGGGATGGCCTAACCGGTCATGCCAAAAAATGAACTTATTATTATCCGCAAACTTTTGGTTTTCAACGTGATGTATCTCAATTGTTCTAATGTATGTGTAGTACAAATCAGAGGAAAAAGTAGACAACTTTTCTTATTTGAAATAACTTTTGTGATATAAAGGAATTCAATACCTCCTTGATTCGTTGTCTTTGTGTGATATCCATTTTGGCGAATATCCTTGAAACTTAATAAGTTTCGTTGAGACTTAGTAGAGAGTAATGCATTATTGATACACAATTTTGTTACTCTAGATAGTATTATATTTGCTCTTCCGGAGCCTTCAATTATATTTGTACTATCAGATATTGTATTAACGTTTGCTTCTTGCATGACTAGGTAGGAGAAATATTTTTTATCCTTGAGAATTGTGTGAGTTGTTCCACTATCGGCAAGACACATTTCTTTATGATTAAAGTTGTAGCCAACCATTGAAGCATGTAAAGGAATACTCATTCTTACTACGATACAAAGAAAATAGATAATTAATATGAATTCTTAAAAATGAAATGATAATACTTGAAAATAAAAACTTTATTACTTCATCAGAGAAAAGGAAACACATTCTAGGCCTAAATACTTTATTGGAAAAAGGAAAAACAACAAAAGACTAAAAACATTTAAAAAAATATTCTAAAACCAATAACATCTAATTAAATTTTGGCAGTTTCATCTCCAGATAGAAAATCAAAATTTTCATTTGGATCAATAAAGAAATTCGAAACATCTAGAGAGGTGGTATTCATATGGTTGTAATCAGGATTGCCTTCTTCAAAAGCAAAATTTGTTTCTATATTTTTCCCTTTTTCTTGATTGATTCTTGGTAAGGCTTGACAAGATGTTCAAGTGTACGACATACACGAGCCCAATGGCCTTTGACACCACAACGATCACATTTGTATTCATCATTTTTGCTAATTTGAGCACCTTTTCCTTTTTCAGTATTTTCACCCCTTTTCCATGTGTGTTTCGAATAACCACCACGATTATGTCTACCTTGTTTATATCCACGACCACGACTGGGTCCATATCCACTATAACCATATCCACGACCACGATAACTATCGCGGCCACGACCACCACCACGAGTTTGTGCATGAGAATTGTGGCTGTGTGTTGCTACATTCGCTTCAGGGAATGGAGCAGTGCCCGTTGCATGAGATTCATGATTTTTTAGTAACAGCTCATTATTTTGTTCAGCCACAAGAAGACAATAAATTAATTGAGAGTATTTCTTGAAACCTTTTTCACGATATTGTTGTTATAGGAGCAATTGTTTTGCATGAAATGTGGATAATATTTTTTCTAACATATCAGAATCAGTGATTTTTTCTCCACATAACTCCATCTGAGATGTAATTCTGAACATGACCGAGTTATACTCACTTATAGTTTTGAAATCTTGTAAGCTCAAATGCATCCAATCATAACGGGCCTTAGGCAAAATTACAGTTTTTTTATGATCATAGCGCTCTTTTATGTTATTCCAAAGAAGAAGTGGATCCTTAACAGTGAGATATTCTGTTTTCAACCCTTCATGGAGGTGATGGCGTAAGAAAATCATAGCCTTAGCCTTATCTTGGTTAGATACCTTATTACCCTCTTTTATAGTTTCTCCAAGACCTTTTGCATCTAAATGAATTTCAGCATCTAAAACCCATGACAAATAATTCTTGCCAGTGATATCAAGGGCAAAAAATTCAAGATTTGCAAGGTTTGACATATTAATTCTATAATAAATAAGGAAAATAAATAAATTAGATAACAACCAAAAATATTATTTACAATAAAAAAAAATTTAAAAAAAATTTGCATTATTTTAATTATTATTTATATTTTTATTTTTTATATATATTTTTTTAATGTTAATTTTATAAGATGATCAGCCCATAACTATAATGAAAAATGATATCATAAAGTATTATTAGTTTGTCGTTGACCAAGGCACAAAGGTTTTTTTTTTTTTACTTGCATCAATTTCAGTGCAATTTTTACTTGTGCAATTTTTACTTATCCAAAGCACAAAGGCAATTTTCTTTATGATTAAATACATCTGATACAATACATCTGATTCAAACCATGCAACCTTGGATTTGTGTTTGAGACACGTGGAGCCTTGTAAATCTTAGCCCCAGCTGTTGGCCAAAGTCATAGCTCATTTATATGGCCTTGGATTTTTTATTTTTTTTTTCACATCTTAATTGCATACATGTGTATTCACTGCATATGTCATGTGTATTCACTGAACCGATGAAGACTTAGCTTTCGGACTTTTTTTTTTTTTAATATTTCGGGATCAATATATTATATATTAAAAGAAGAGAAAATAAATAAATAAATAGAACATTAATAAAAAAAAATTTACCTTGCTTTTGATGAATTAGCTTCAACACCTATTAGCTTTAACACCTTTTGGAGCAAAGAACGATCGTGCTGATAACTTATTATAAAACGTATGAAAATAAGGAAGAAGAGAAGAAGAGAGGAAACAATATATTATGATATATTCAGTGTAAATTTTACATCATAGTTGAGTCCTATTTATAGGGAGATAGGAAACCCTAATATGAAGTGGTTTCAACTAAAGATAAACACAAAAAAGGATAAACTCAAGTCAATAGAGATAAACTTAATCTAATAGATAGTCATCCACTAATTTGATAAATATGAATTGTTTATAACAAAGGGATAGATATAAAGAAGCTTATTTATGCTTTTGGTCCCTAAAAGTTTAATGTGTTTTGATTTTAATCCCTAAATGTTATTTTTATCGAGACTATCCTAAATTTTCAAATGTTTTGGTTTTAGTTTTCACCGTTAGAAAAAATATGTTATTTGCTAATGTTGCAAGCGAAAAATCACATCAATAGCCACATGCTATGAGGTGGAGCCTAATAGGTGATATGACGTGGATGATATAGGTCTTAGGATGCAAAATGATCCTATACGCAAAATGGTCTCATATGCAAAATTTTGCGTCCACGAGCCTTTATCATTTGCGTCATACCGTCTATTTAACGTCAGGTCACACTACGTGGCTGATGACATGGTGTTCCATTAGCCACATTGAAAAATAACATATTTTTCAAATGATATGAACCAAAACCTAAATATTTGAAAAATTAAGAATTAATTCTAGTAAAAATAACTTATAAGAATTAAAACCAAAATACACTGAACTTGTAAGGATAAAAACATAAATAAACCTATTTTAAAAAAAATAGAAGAATGAGTTTCCAAGAAGAATAACGGTGGTGGCGGTGCGCACCAAGGAATTATACATTCCCTAGGAGATCATGTCACGTGGTGCTGTGCTGCTACACTTTTTTCTTTTCACCAATAAAATTTTGAGGTAATTGATGGTTGGCTTATTTATGTCTTGAGTTCCTGAAAGTTTAATGTATTTTGATTTTAGTCGTTATAAGTTATTTTGATCGGGATTAGTTCTTAAATTTTCAAACATTTTGGTTTTGATCTCCTCCGTTTATAAAAATGTGTTATTTGTTTGTGTAACTAGCGGAATATCACATCAGCAGTCCATATAGTCTAAAGTGAAACCAGATAGGTGATATAACGTGGATGATACAAATCCACGGAACCAAAATGGTCCGATAGACAAAATGGTCCCGTACGCAAAATTTTGAGTTCATAGGTCTAAATCATCCACGTTACATCACTTATTTGGTGTTACCTCACACCCTGTGGCAACTTGTGTAGATTTTCGTTAATCATGTCAACAAATAACTTATTTTTTGTAACGAAGGGAATCAAAATCAAAATGTTTGAAAAATTAAAGACTAGTCCCGATAAAAATAACTTCTAAGCACTAAAAGCAAAACACGTTGAACTTTTAGGGATCAAAACCATAATTAAGCCTTATCATAACTTTATAAGTAGTTATAAGTTATTATCATACAATTATAAGTATAACTTGAAATCTATAATGTATATTCGCTACAATATTATAGATTTTCATAACTCAAACACAGTTATTTATTTATTGTGAAGAATACTGATGATGGTCAATAACGGATTAAGGTTTTTTTTTTTATAGTGACATAGAAAATATATAATAAAATTATTTTAATTTATCACTTAGAATAAAGGAGATGGGAGTAAAACAAAATTGTTTTTATTCAGAAATTATACATTTATAACAAAGAGAAATAATTAATTCAACTTTTTAATATATATTTGCCTTATTTAATTTTAACTTCGTATAATCGATCATAAGAAGCTCAAGAAAACTCATAAAAAATTTTATACAATGGAAACAAAAATAACTACAAATACAAATATATGAGTAAAATTAACCTTTAACTATTATTCAATACAAATTCCCCAAACTATAATTAGGGAAATTGCCCTCATTTTATGTGCTCCTCCTAGGTCCATCCTTTTGCTTGCTGTCACATCCCTCGCATAATGCGTGGAAGAAATTGTAAAAAAAAAAATAAATAAATAAAAAAACAAACAGAGAAAATAGTTTTTACACATACAGTTTTTTCCGTCAACACATCATTCATCATTCAAGGGTTTATAATTATTGATTTTTAAATACAAATAATGCAAATAAACGGTGGATGATATATCGACAGTGTAAAATCTTTACACTATTAGTGCACATATATTAACAGAAGTTTTTTTTTGTTCTTTTATATTTTTTTTATAAATTTTTTTTAAAATTTTAGAGTGTAATAAATATTATTTTTTATGTTTATTATTATTCAATAGGGTATTAGTTTTTGTAAGTAGTGAAGAAAAAGTAATTATTATGGAGAGATAAAAGATATAATGAGAAAAAACATAATTAATATATTGAAAATGTGTGTTTAGTTTGAAATAAAATTGGTAATAGAAACAAAGCCAGTAATTTCTTCCAGGCCTACCAGCATCCCATTACCATCTCTTCCCCTCCTTACTCCAACCATGGTTGATCTGCTCTGCCCTACCCAAGTTGCAAAACACATTTAAAATCATCCCAGTTTTGCCTCCGAGCCAATTACATCTCCAACTACTTCCAATCCCACCCTAATTATCTACACCCATCACCTACTTTTATGATTTTCTTTAGTCTTTTTCAATCAATCCCACCACCCCAAGGGGCCTATAAGTATTTACAAGGAAGAGTCTCAGTGCGAAGGGAAGTTATTATTGACAACAACAGGAATAAGAGATGATGAGAATAAGGAGAGAGGAAGTGATGGAAGAAGTGAAGAGACAGCTATGGTTAGCAGTGCCTCTATGCTCAGTTGGTATCTTACAGTTCAGTCTTCAAACCATTTCTATCATGTTTGTTGGCCATCTTGGTACACTCCCTCTTTCTGGTGCTTCCATGGCCACTTCCTTTGCATCAGTCACTGGCTTTACCTTATTGGTATGATCAATATACTCCGTCCGGTCTCAAATATAAGCAAATAAAAATACTCCATTAGTGATCTCAGATATAAGCAAAATTTAACTAACTTTCTATTCTCAATACAATCATGTGTAAAATTAGTTTTTTATGCTTATATTTAAGACCGGAGTATATTTTCCATCATTTCTTTGCATCAAGAAATGTTAAAATTAGTACATGTTTTTATCAGATGGGATTGGCTAGTGCACTGGACACATTTTGTGGTCAATCATATGGAGCAGGACAGTACCATATGCTTGGCATACACACGCAAAGATCCATGCTAGTTGTTTCTTTGATAAGTGTATTCCTTGCAATCATATGGGCAAACACAGAACCTATTCTACTTGCTCTGCACCAAGACAAAGCCATATCCAAGGAAGCTGGCTCATATGCTCTTTTCATGATCCCAAGTTTATTTGCATATGGTCTTCTTCAGTGCATTCTAAAGTTCCTGCAAACCCAAAACATTGTCTTCCCAATGGTTCTAACCTCTGGAATCACAACTTTAGTCCACATCCTTCTTTGTTGGGTTCTTGTATTCAAATCTAGCCTTGGAAGTAGAGGAGCAGCATTATCCAATTCCATATCTTACTGGCTGAATGTTGTGTTGATTTCTTTATATGTGAAGTTCTCTTCTTCTTGCAAACAATCATGGACAGGCTTTTCATGGAGGCCCTTACACAATGTCTTTGACTTCCTTAAACTTGCCGTTCCTTCTGCTCTTATGCTCTGGTAATTTTTTTTATTTTAACTCAAGTAATAGTTTGCTAAAAACTATATTCTTCAGAGTTCTGATGCAACATATTTTTTGTCATTAACTTTTAACAGCTTGAAAGCGTGGACATTTGAGCTGACGGTTCTCATGTCTGGTCTTCTTCCAAATCCAAAAATAGAAACTTCAGTGCTTTCAATATGGTTAGTGTCTGAAACTACACACTGAGAACATTCTTCAATGCATTTGCACATGTGTTTCTTTACTTGTGGTGCACTCCACTATTTCCTATATCTTAGAAGTACCTAACTGTTTCTACTTTCCATCATTTTAGCCTTAACACATTTAGTCTTGCTTGGATGATCCCTTTTGGATTCACTGCAGCTGTAAGGTATTCAATGCTTACATGATCAAATATCTCTTTCCTTCTATTATGTACCTGAGCTTATGTAGATAAAACAAAGCACAAGTCTTTAGCATGAAATTGGAGTATGACAAGTGTAACTGAATTTGATCCTTTATTTCACAGCACAAGAGTCTCCAATGAACTAGGGGCTGGAAATCCACAAGCTGCAAGTCTAGCAGTTCGCGTGGTGTTATCCATTGCCTTTATTGAAGGCATCTTTTTAGTTTCAGCTATGCTTCTGTTGAGGAATGTATGGGGCCATGTTTATAGTAATGACAAGGAAGTAATCAGATATGTGTCAACCATGATGCCAATTTTGGCCATTTCTTGTTTCCTAGATGGGATTCAAAGTGCACTTTCAGGTATTCCCTACATTCATTGCACATATCTTATTTCCTTTACCAACTACTCCATTATTTGTTCAACTAGACTTTACACCTCGCCCGACACATTTTCGACATTTGTATATCATTGACAAAACCTCGAAATGCCGGATACCTCGATACTTACTCACTCTCATCAATATACGGTGTTTATACTAGATGTCCAACCCAGATGTACGAAAGAACATTTTTCTTTCCTACTAGAGAAGGTGGAACATATTTTTGTAAATAATGATTGTAAGGCGGTAAGGCTAAACTATTATTGGTCTAATCAGGTGACTGAAAACTAAAAAGACAAACCAAAGTTATCTAATGCAGGTTGTATGGTATCACAATGAACCAACCTCTTCTATTCTTAATGCTTCCACTAGGATGATGTCACTAACCAACTTAACATTTCAATTTATGTGCATGCACTATGCAATACAACCAGGGATTCTTGCAGGATGTGGGTGGCAGAAGATTGGTGCCTATGTGAATCTTGGTTCATTTTATCTTGCGGGGGTTCCTTGTGCTGTTGTATTAGCATTTGTTGCACACATGAAAGCCAAGGTAATGGTTGCTGTTACAGCTCTTGTTATATCTGACTAGTGTTATTTTTATCCTTGCATGTACCAACATTATTCTTTTGTGTCATGCAGGGGCTGTGGTTGGGAATCATCTCTGCATTTATTGTTCAAGTGATATTTTATGTTTCCATAACTATTCGAACTAATTGGGAGGAAGAAGTAAGCCATTTCAATTTATGTGCTGATTTTGGCTCTTCACTATTGTTAGTAACATAGTCCTCTTTTTTACTTTTATTAGGCAAGGAAAGCTCAAAGCAGAGTTGAGCACTCAACCATCTCATCAATTGCCACTCTGGGAGACAGATTGTTACCTTATCAAAAACTAGAACAAAATTCCTGATTGATTTAGTGGCTTTGTTAGTGAGATAATAATAAACCGAAGCAATGAGGAGAATTTGTTTTGGTTTAATTAATTCGTAAGTTCTTCTACATTGCAAGTTACATGCTTAAATAATGGCTTATGTTATTTGACTTGCCATTAAAGCATGTCATGTTTCGTTTCGTTTCCTTTCTTTGCCTATATAAGAAATGTCTCAGCGCATGTAATAATAACAAAAAGGCATAAGTGAATACAACAATTTCAAGTGCAATAAACACATAAAAGTTCTCTTCCTCTTTGTGAATGCATTGTGTGAGTTTAAGAAAAGAATAATAAATACTTTCTTGGTGAATTAAATTAGTATTTGTGACATCATTTGATCTGCGTTTCGAGCGATTTGGATTCCCTGACATCGATTGCACTGACTTCACTGAATCTTGACCATTGAATGAGTTTTATGTGCATACAATGTGTTGATTTAAAAACTCATGAGATGAATACAATGGCTCTAACCTTGACTGCACCGACTGCATGCCCTCACATTATTTGTTATCATTAACTTGATCTCTCAAGTTTTTTTTTCGCATCGTACTGGTCTCTTATGTTTTTTTTCGCATCATACTGATCCCTCGCATTTCTTTCTGTTTGCACCTTTTGTCCCAAACATCAAATGCTTGTGACAAAGTCATTGTTCATCCTATCTGTCTGTATCATATTAGTCTACGTTGAAAACAGAAATAACATGTGTGCATATCATATTCATCCACGTAGGATGAATATTGATTATGTAATGAGCATTTCACGTTTGGAACGAATGACACAGATAGGAAGAAACATGAGAAATACCAAAAAGTAAGGGATCAATTTAATAATAAAAAATAATGTAAGAAACCAACTGGGCAATTTAACCTTAAATATATTTATATATCAACTCTCAAGATGATAAATTATGAAACCAAAGTGTACCGGGAAGGAGCACCAGTATAAATATTGTGAAATGAAAAACCATAGACTACAAAGTAAAAGTAGTGTTAAATTTTTTTAAAAAAAAAAAACTTCAGGATATTCTAATTACATTTAAAAAAAAACATAGCCAATCAAATTATTATCTAATTCAAAATGGACTTCTTAACTACTTCAAGAAACTGTGTTCACTCATTATATTATTTAACAGAAAGGGAAATTAACCATTCCAAATAGATGGTCATTGATATTTGCCTAAATACATGTCTGAACACTGAAGAACTCCTAGTGCATATAAAAATTTCTTTTGTATTCAGTAACAAGTTTGTATTCAAATTCAGCTCCACATAAAAAAAAAAATTATTTTTCATGGGCTAGATACAGCAATGACTCAAGAAAAGCCCTTACACTCAATCTCTTCAATGGAGACCGCTGTAAAAAAAAACCAACGAGTCGCACACATTAAAGTATACAACTCTGGGAAAGTGAAGAAGAAAAACTCACAGAGGTAACCAGAGAGTGTGTGGTTACTAAAGTTTCCCATAGTAGCTTCACATAGAGGCAGTAGAGATGAAGAATGACATACCAACAAGCCTTCAAGGATTCACTGCATTTCTTGCTGTTGGAATTCAAGATCTAATTTTTTCTTTAGATGTGATCTGTCAACACTGCATAACAAAAAGATGGAACAAAAATTTAATAACATCAGATTCAGATAACAAATATCTCGCACACTCTTGGAATATTTAGGATATTACAACATATCGTGTTAGCATAGTCTAATGTCATCTAATCGGGAACTTCACTAGAACTATATCCCATCACAATATGATGGGATATGCTTCGGTATTAACCTGACTTATTTTCTTCCAAGAGCATTAATATTAGCAAAAGGTCCCTGGTTCAATAAGAAAGCTGAAGTATGATATCATCTATAATTCTTTTAATGTTCAACTTGGTTAAAATTTCAAAAGATTAGAAAAGTTTGAATTGATTGGATAATCGGTACTGTTCTACCTGTTAACTGTAGGTCTATTTGGAGGTTTTAATCCAAAGATAGATAAATCTACTAAGATTGGAGCTGATTCATTCTTCCCTGTGTTATCACCAAAATTGCCATCAACCTTACCTTGTGAAGAATTTCCTTCAAACCCATCGCGTCCTGGCATCACTCTCCTGGACTTTCTTGGAGGTGATAATACAGTAGGACCCTCCTGTATATTGAGATCAGAAGCAATAGATTCCCTCTTAGGGGCAGGTCTAGGGAGCTTGTCTGGAACTGTAGGCAGCGGTGCAGAAGAAAAGTACCTAAGGAGGAAGAAAAGAGATTAAATTAGGGAGAAGACAAATCTATTGATGTCTTGCGTAGTGTATGGTTCATGGGATGTTTTTAACATTCTGGACATCTCTGATAGAAAACCACTGGATATTGAGATTAGAAAGACAAAAATACAAAGAAATTACAACATATGTTGTCCCAGAGACCTAGGCCTCCTACTACATACACAGGGTTTCCCCCTAACAAGGAGTCTCCTCCTTCAACCTTTAACAAATGACAAATCCCTGAATGAATAGTCTAACCCCCACACAACATATTTAAATACAATAATATAACTATCAGACAATAAACTACTCATAACTTCCTAATGCACTACAATAACCACTCATAACCACCTAATACATTTATTACATTAATTTATTTAATTTAATATAAATCTCTAAGAGCTTATATTCCTATCAATGCCTCCCGGTACAGAATCAGCATTGTCCTCAAGGCTGAATATAGGAAATTGTCTCGTTAGGATAGATTTCTCCTCTTGGGTCGTATCTTCCATTGTCATTCCTCTTTGTGCCTTCACAACAATTGTCTCAACAAATGGGTCTGGAGGCTTTGGTGGTGGACGCCGAGTCAACTGATGCGAGACACTGAACTCAGCCACCGTATACGCTTCAGAGGACAAACTGAAGTCCAAAATTTCTAGGGACACTGCCAATCGTGGTAGGTTTGCCTCCATGTTTGATGCACTCTCCTTCCACCCATTCTCTGCCATTGCAGTTCCCTTAAAGAGGATTTTGCCCTCTTTGTCACTACCCAAAGGTTTGCTTGATGCACTCTCCTTCCACCCATTCTCTGCCATTGCAGTTCCCTTAGAGAGGGTTCTGCCCTCTTTGTCACTACCCAAAGGATGATTGTTGTAGCCCGGTCTCACCTTACCACTCTCTTGTTTAACCCTGCATTTTGTGAACTTCTTCTTCATTGTTCTTTCCCATGATCTTCCTGATTTCGGATAGGATGCTCTCCTTTAAGTTTATCTCTAAACCAGTCATCTTCTCCTCAATGTTAGCCAATCTCTCCCCCATCCCTTCAATCTTTTCCTCCAACAAATCAACTCTTTCTGACACTCTTGCCATGATTAACACACGATTTCGCTGGTCTCACAAATCTCCTCCTTTTGGATCCGGCAGGTCGGACCAATTGATAGAAAACCACTGGATATTGAGATTAGAAAGACAAAAATACAAAGAAATTACAACATATGTTGTCCCAAAGACCTAGGCCTCCTACTACATACACAGGGTTTCCCCCTAACAAGGAGTCTCCTCCTTCAACCTTTAACAAATGACAAATCCCTGAATGAATAGTCTAACCCCCACACAACATATTTAAATACAATAATATAACTATCAGACAATAAACTACTGATAACTTCCTAATGCACTACAATAACCACTCATAACCACCTAATACATTTATTACATTAATTTATTTAATTTAATATAAATCTCTAAGAGCTTATATTCCTATCAATCTCACTTTGGAATGTGACTTGCCCATGTTTGGTAGAAGATTAAAAGAAAAAAATATGCTCAGGCAAATGGGAATGTAAAAACATTCATTGGCAATTTGGCATCTCACATGTGAAGGAAGTAGAAAATTCAGATTGAAATGCTTTTACATTCATGGGCATCACATTCCCAAGAAGGTGCTCAAAATCCAAACGTTGCCTTAAAAATATGTTAACGGCAGACATACCTGTGCTCTAGTGCCTGCTGCACTGAAATTCTAGCTTTTGGATCATATGTGAACATCTTTGACAACAGATCTAAAGTATCATCACTTGCCATTGGAAATAAAGAACGCAAAGGAGGGGCAGGAACATATTGGTATTCGACATAATCAGGTAGGTATACGATATCAGGCCATAGAGAAGGCGTTGGAGTTCCAAATGCTGCAAAAATCTTTCCTAATTGATCAATATCACTTGAACCCTATCAAATGATAAAAACAAACTGATGAAGAAACCATGAAATGCCTAATTATTATTGAAATGCGAAAGAAACAAATGAATAAAATCAATGATGCAGTGAATCACATCTACACTTTTAGAAATTGGTTAAAAAATGGTAGTATAGAGCAGGAATAAGATATTGCCAAATTAACAGTGAATGATGTTTATAAACACAATAGCCAACAGTCTTTGAGATAATCCAAGTTCCGGTTGAAATTCAAACAACCCAATAAAGTTAAATGGTAAAAAATTTCAATAAATGCTCAACTCTTAATATCAAAAACCATCTACTTCAGAGCATCAATCATTTAACCGAAAAATAAACCATATAACCTTGTCAACATGACAATCTCTTTTACCTGCAGAAAGGGTCGACGAAGAAGAAGTTCAGCAAATACACAAGCTACAGCCCAAACATCTACCCCTGAACCATATTGCTTGGCACCAAATAATAGCTCAGGAGCTCTATACCACCGAGCAAACACCTATTCATGTATGATAAGTGTTATGGATTTGGAAAGGCAATCTACAAACAGAAAGTGCAAAATAAAAACTTAAGAATCAAACAAGTTATGCTCAATAACAGCTGAATTCTAAGGATACAACTAAATTAAAGGAAGACAAGGGTTACAAAAAGTTTTATGCCATAGAAATTTGTGAGTAGGCTGCTTAGTGGGTTCAACATATTGTACTCCACCACTAGAGTCACCACAATGCATGGTTATCCAGAGAACAACATTCCTGGAGAACATGCACCAGAATTTAGTATACTTCCACTTAAATGCTCAAAACCTGTGGTCTCCAAATTTCTTCTCCTGTTTCTCAATTTTGGGGGGGGGGGGGGCAACCTTACCATAGTGCCAAGGTTCCCTGTTTTTGAAGGCAATGTACAATGGATGATAATAGTATTGACTTCAAGGTAAAATCCACTTTATTGTAGCCTATGATTTTTTATAAACTCTGACTAAATCATCATGAAAATCTGATCATAACACCTTCCACATTCTAGGGTACATTCCTTTCCAACCTTGCAAACTCTTAACCATCTACATTTAAGTAAATTAACTTAATTACTTTTACTGCAAAAGAATTTGCAGCAAGTAAGACTATCAACACAATGTTACATGTTTTAAATTCACTGTTTATTTGAAATGCTGAGTTTTTCCAAAGAAACAAGCTCATTGCCCAAGGCCTCTAAGCGAAACTACAGCAGAGGGATCCACATGCCACTAAACATAAAGAAGTGAACCTGATGAGTGAACCTTCTATCAGGGCTTCCAAATATCCGTGCTAAACCAAAATCTGCAAGTTTCAGTTGTCCATTAGGCCCTATCAACAAATTATTTGGCTTCATATCCCTGAAAAATGTATAACCAGACTTTTGAGGTCAGCAATGAAAGGAAGTTACAACTTCGCAATGATCAAATCAGCAACGTACTCTACCTGTGCAAAACCCATTTCTTGTGGCAATAAGCAAGAGCTTTTAGTGTCATTTGAAGGTAAGATTTTGTATCAGCAGGTGAAAGAAAGATATTTCGGTCTTTTATGACAGCTTCAAGGTCCGTCTCCATGAATTCAAACACAAGATGCAAATTCCCTTTATGTGAGAATGTATCAATCAACTCAATAATGTTTGGATCTTTGAGCTCTTTAAGCATTTTAATTTCTCTAAGAGCAGTAAAATTCACCCCTTCTTTCTGCTTGCCAATCCGAATTTTTTTTATCGCAACTGTCTTTCCTGTCTGCCAATGCAATGAATATATCTTTATAACAACGACACATTATACTAGTACTGTAGTTTTCATTATTGAATGATAATCTAGTTCATCAAGGCATGTAACCAAGCATATCTTTAGAATTACATAACAAGTTGTATGAAGAACAACCAATAACTTCACCAAACCCGTGCTTAAATAATTTAAACTAACCGCAAGAACAAAGAAGTGAGAACCACTTCATATCCGAAAAACTATTTCGAGTCGAGCTCTGGAAAGGCCCATCTAAGGGGCAAAAATCTCTTTATATCTAGTACTCGCCAATAGAAGCCAAGCTCCTTAGCAATCGGAGTCGGACCAACAGACATTGGTCATGAAACACCATATATAATTCGTGCAAAATGAAAAATAATGACAGCAGGCAAAGATGATTGGATTTTCTTAACCTCAGCCCGAGGATAAGACACTAAAAATAACAACTTTGAGTTGAAAAATTAGAGTTTAGTAATATTTTGAAAAGTAGTGGGCTTATCTTCCCAATACATTCATTCCTTTTGTTGACTCCTTATCCTCATACTGAGCTTAAGCAAACCCAAGATATTACTAACAGATAACAAAATACAATAACCACCACCCAAAGCAAGTTCTTGAAACAAGCTCTCAAAATCAAATTTAGGAACCGAAAGGAAAGCAAATAAATATGTATACTACCTATCCACATTACTCTCTATATATGAAATCATGAACACATATATCAGTATCTATGCACAACCCACAAAAAAGAAAAGGGATAAAAATATAATTTTTAATTTTGAACGTACGTGGGTATCAATGGCTTTGAAGACAACACCATAGGTACCTTCACCAAGAACTTCACGCTTCAGATATCTATCCGCTACTACTTTTTTTGATGGATCTTGCTCTCCCATTTTTGTTTTTGTTCTGTTGTTCTTGGGAATTTACAAGTGAGTCATTCCATTGAATTTAAAGGGGATAATCAGGAAGAAGAATGGTGAAGAGTGTGAAATTTTAACAAGTAGTAAAAAAAGGTGTCGAAGGTTTGAGAAACCTGATCAGATACCAAAGTTACAGAGGGAGTGGGGACAAAGGTCGTTAATGTACTGTGACTTTAGTACCGCGGCAATTTCACTTTAATCCTTCAAATTAACAAAATTGTTTTTAGGTTCTTGATTTTATAAAAGTCATTCACTTTAGTCCCTGAAATTAACAAAATTTCTTTTAGGTTCCTGACTTTGTAAAAAGTCATTCACTTTAGTCCCTAAAATTAACAAAATTGCTTTTAGGTCCCTGATTTTGTAAAAAGTCATACACTTTAGTCTATGCCCTTAACTCTCATCAACGTACGTTAACAAAATGATGATGTGGCTGTTTAGGGGCATTAAACCACGTCATTTTTGCACAAAGAGGCCAAAATGTGGGCAAAACACAACCAAAAATTAATTTCTTCATCTTTTAAATCCTAAAGCTGACGGTGAAGATGATCCAGAGGAGTTTTTAGGTTCTTTAAAACCATGCGTGGGCATAAACACCATTGACGATGCCTTTAAAACCATGCGTGGGCATAAACACCATTGACGATGCCTCTGTATTAGATGGGACTGATGCAGCTGATCTTGGGACCGATGTAGCTCATCTTGGCCTGATAGGTAGTTTAGCTCTAACATTAGATGATGCAGCCACT
The DNA here is from genome assembly GCA_037953625.1 of Crotalaria pallida. NCBI lineage: Eukaryota > Viridiplantae > Streptophyta > Magnoliopsida > Fabales > Fabaceae > Crotalaria > Crotalaria pallida. Next base: position 100,722,279 of record CM075655.1, read on the forward strand.
TCATTTAGAGGTTCTGGTTGGGCGAAATCTTGTGATGGTTGTGTTTGTGACATAATTATTGCATCTGAATGATGAGCAACAACATTAGTAGTTGCAGGTGCAGTAGCATCATTAGCAACTACATTATGATTAGAAGCAACATTTGCCTCTTGTGCAAAAACGATGTGGTTTAATGCCCCCAAACAGCCACATCATCATTCTGTTAACGTACGTTGATGGAGGTTAAGGACAAGGACTAAAGCGAATGACTTTTTACAAAGTTAGGGACCTAAAAGCAATTTTGTTAATTTCAGGGACTAAAGTGAATTACTTTTTACAAAGTCAGGGACCTAAAAGCAATTTTGTTAATTTGAGGGACTAAAGTGAATGAGTTTTTACAAAGTCAGGGACCTAAAAGCAATTTTGTTAATTTCAGGGACTACAGTGACAGTGCTGTGTAAATTCAGGGACTAAAGTGACAGTTTAGTCGTTGTTAATATTAACAAAAAATTAATGCTAACCTACTTGGTCTCTTATTTTATTTTTCAATTTTAAATTAGTCCCTTACTTTTTTTTGTTTCAAATTGGTCCCTTATGTTTCTTTTCTCTCTCAAATTGGTCCCTAAGTCACTATTCATCGTACGTGTCAATATCATATTGGTCCACATAGGATGAATAGTGACACGTGTGCAAATCATAGTGGTTCACATAGGATAAATAGTGACTCAGAGACCAATTTGACAGCGAAAAGAAATATGATGCACCAATTTGAAACCAAAAAAACGTAATGGACCAATTTGAAATTGAAAAATAAGGTAAGAAACCAAATGAATAATTTAGCCTTAAAATAAATTATCTTAGGTTATTTAATTTTTTAGTCTTGAACTTGGTTATTCTTTTGGAACGGGTCATTGAATTTTTTTTTCATGTTTTGGGTTTTTGAATTTTGAACTTTGTTTAAATTTTTGAAATGGTGCTTTCATCATTTAAATGAAAACATGCCATGTCACTTTTACACTATCAACTAGTGACATGATATGTAGCATCATTTCAAAAATTCAATTCTTTTGAAAATTTATTAAAAGATCCAATTTTATTTTTTAAAAAAATGTGATTTTTAATTATTTTTAATAAATTTAATTTTGAGAAAATGAGTAATGCACCGACAGTGTAAAGATTTTTACAGCATCTAGTATTGGCAATTAGGGCCAATGGGCGGGCATGGGCCGGGCCATTGTGGGCTTTGCATTTTTGCGGGCGGGCATGGGCGACCCTAATTGAGTTTAGGGCGAAAAATTCAGGCCTGTCCGCCCATGTTTTTTGCGGGCGGGCATGCGGGCCGTCCAATTTTTTTTCTTTTTTTCAAAAAAAAAAACGCTGCAGAAAGATTGGTTGAGAAATGTGGAGTCGAGGACGGTACCTTTAAGAAAATTCGGTACTTCAGATCCAGCATTAACATCACTAGTTCGTTACTTAATTTATGGTTCTTCTGAATAGGTGTCTGGCAACAATTTATTGTTGATTCTGGTACTACCTTACCTGGAGTGTCTATCTATTTCTCTCTCTGATTATAACATTGTATACATTGTGGACTGACCATAATTGAGATTGTAATAATGATTTTAGCCAAGGGAATGTATTCTTGGTTTGGAGGGAATGTAGTTTTGGCTTTTGGGCCACTTGTCCAATTTCCTTTTTTATATATATAACAATGCCCGCGGGCGGCCCTAAAATGCCTGCAAATTTTGCGGGCAGCCCTGCCCAGCCCTAAAATTTTTATGGGCGAAAAAATCAAGCCCTGCCTGCAAATTTTGCGGGCGGGCTGGGCGGGCCCGTGGGGGGCGGCCCTAATTGCCAATACTAACAGCATCAGTGCATCATCTACCATTCATCCGTTTATGATTGTTGACTTTTAAATTAAAGTAATACAAATGAATGGTGGATGATAGACTGACACCGTCAGTGCATACCCATTAATCTCTTTAATTTTTTTTATTTTGAAAATGTTCATGTGTCATCATCTGGCAGAACATTATCTACCAAAGGGGCGAAGCTGACGTGGCATATCGGTCATATCATCAATTAAATTATGAAAGAACCATTTCCAAAATTTGAACAAAGTTCAGGGATCCAAAACATAATAAAAAGTTTAAGAACCAATTCCAAAAGAGTACATAAGTCCTGGGACTAAAAATTTAAATAAGCTATCATTTTATTATTTTTCTTTTTTTTTTACAAGCAAATGAATTATGAGGATTTATTTTTATTATGCTAATTATTTTATTATTATTATTATTATTTTTTAAACTTTCATATATGTCATTAACTAGGAAAAAGGTGAGAAACATCAAGTTTCACGAACATAGATTTTATTAATACCCACTCCTATATTACTCACTCAGGTTTTTAATAATATCTGTATTCTATTTCAAAAATCTCCACCAATGAGACTTGATTCAGTTGGTGTAAGGCCCCAACTAAAATTTTGGGAATGAGACACGAGTGTTAGTACTTCCGGGTTTGATCCACCAAAAACATCCTGCTGGAGGAGCTAGCCACGCAGCTCGCTCCGAATTAGTCTCAAGGGCTCCCTGATATTAAAGATACTCTTGGAGATACCTATGATTTCGCCAGGAATAGAAACAAAAAAAAAATTTCAAAAGTCTCCGCATCCTCTTTTCAACATCTACTCACACTCAAATTCAAATTATTTCTTAAACTTTTTTTTCCAAACCTCTTTGTATCGTCTTCAATCATCCAAAAGCTCATAATGAGAATATTTCTATCATGAGTTCATCATGATGGATTCGTGACGACAATGCCAATTGAGAATAAGGAGCAATATCCATTAAAAACGACTGAGGATTAAATCATTCTTACATAAGGGAATGAGGTGTGCAATTAACCCTTGTGTGCATTAATAATTTGGACTAGTATGATTACCCCATTATCTTTTATTATTGTTTTTAAAATTCAGTATTTCATTTTAAAAACAAAGAAAAATATAAGATGAGATTAAGATTCAATTGCCGAGATTAGAAGGACTGCAAAGAAGAGTAGAAATTGCATGGTAATTAAGTATTAGTGTTGGCTTTTATGCTCATACCCCATCATAATAATATTTACTATTGTCTACATGTAATCTTTTTATTAAATAACCAACAATAAATATATATATATATATATGACATATGACTGATATGCGATTTAATTAATGATTCACTAGTTAAATTACTACCTCTGTCCCTCATTATAAGACCCTCTTGGAAGATTTCACGTCCATTAAAAAAGTGAAATAATTTAGTTAATTGTATTGGAAATGTGAACTTTTGATATGTATTTTCAAAATTACCCCTATTAATATTATTTGGAATATAAAAAGTGTTAAATAAATAAGGGTGTTTGTGGAAAAAAATAATTAATGCTCATTGAAAATTGGTAAAGGGCCTCATAAATAGGGACAAAATAAAAGTGTTAAGAGGACCATATAATTAAGGACGGAGGGTCGGAGTAATAAATTTATAAACCAGTACATTGATTGATTTAATAAATATAATGATACAGTTTTAATAACAATTTTAGAGATATGTCAGGATTTAAGTTTTCTTATAATAAAAATATGTTCATCTCGTTGGAGAAAAAAAAAATGGGAGGATGAGAAGCGTGAAATAATTATTATTTTATTCAATTTAACACATTTATTTGATGCATAACATTAATCTAAGGTTTTCTTCCGATTTTCAATGTAAGTTTTCTTCAATTAAAAATTTGTTTTTTTTTAATTTAATTAATATTATTAGTAATATTGGGATTGTAAACATTTGATATAGTTTTCAAAATTATTTATATAATTATAATTATTATTGCAACACTAAAAAATATTGATTAAATAAAAATGTTTGTGTCAAAGTTTATCTCAGTAAGTTTTCTCCACTGTCATGCTATGCTATAGCTAATCCATATGTTTTATACTGATAATGGATTAATCTAAATATGTTGATAACTATGTATGAAGTTGCAGCAAGTGTTTCAAAGCAGGTATGAAGACCAACCAAAACAACCTAATCATATACCACTTTTTCTTGACATTATTCAATTGTCTGTTTGGTTTTGATTTAACTAACCTTTTAGTTGAAATAAAAACACGGAAGGTTGAAAGTTTGTCCTACAAAAAGAAGGGATTCTTTAATCATTTTCCTTTTGCGATTTAAGATTTTTGTGAATAAGAAATGAGAGCTCAAAATAAATATGCCAAATCTCAGCATGATGAAAGCACCAATGGCCAAATAAGATTCAGCATGAAAGTACAGTAACCATAATTGAAGATAGGTAAGAGAATGGTCAAAAACGAAAGAAACATACAGTAACAATGAGCATTGAGTTCATCCGAACATATGACAGTTTCGGTTCACTTACGGAACACACTCACTAGTGCTATAGTGCTAGCAGACAAAGAAACAAGGGTACCTAACCACTAACGTTTTACAAAACACACATCACCACTGCAAGAAGAACAGCTTCACTTGTCTTGCCAAGAACTTCAATCCCCTCTATCTGATCCACTGAAGATGATATTGGCACAGCTGAAGTTGTTGATGATACAACTTTCACCAAGCCAAGGCCGCGGCAAATGTCTTTGTCACCATGGAAATCAAGACCAAAGCTTGAAGTTGAAGATGTCAAAGCACCACTTACAGCACAATCACAAATCAAAAAGATTGATGGCACATCAACTACTTCAGGTGAAAAGAAAGGAATTTGGAGCCGGAAGCCTGTGACTCACATATTGGAATTAATGCAGAAACTGAGTTGAGAATGTGGAAGGTGTTATAGTCAGGTTTTTATGATGATTAGTTCAGAGATGAGAATTTAGGATATAGTATATTCTCTTTTATATATACAAATATTAATGATTAGAACATGGACTACACACTTGTTCTTATTGGCATACATGCATATATGCATACATTATTATAACGTGATGGAAAGTCATCCAAATCACAAATCATCATCATGACCAACAATGTTATACATGTCATCATCCTCCTTGGCCTTGTTGATGTTCAATAATGTTGAGCTAAAAGACCAAGAGAGAACGGAATGCGTTTGAGCAAAATCTCCTATGGCAGCAGAGAATCCATTCTAACCCATTCTACCGTGTAATCTATGTTCTAATAATTAATATTTATATATAAAAAAGAGAATATACTATATCCTAAATCTCAAGTTCTCGACTCTGAACTGATCATCATAAAAACCTGACCATAACACCATCCACATTCTAAGATACATTCCTTTCTCAACCAGGCAAACTCTTAACCATCCATATTTTAGTAAATTAACTTCATTACTTTTACTGCCAAAGAATTTGCAGCAAGTAAGACTATCAAGGCCTCTAAGTGAAACTGCAGCAGAGGGATCCACAAGCCACTAAACATAAAGAAGTGAACCTGATGTGTGACTTCTATCGGGGCTTCCAAATATCCGTGCTAAACCAAAATCTTCTAGTTTCAGCTGTCCATTAGGTCCTATCAACAAATTATTTGGCTACATATCCCTGAAAAACGTATAAGCAGACTTTTGAGGTCAGCAATAAAAGCGAGTAACAACTTCGTAACGATAAAATCAGCAACATACTCTACCTGTGCAAAACCCACATCTTGTGGCAATAAGCAAGACCTTTTAGCGTCATTTGAAGGTAAGATTTTGTATCAGCCGGTGAAAGAAAGATATTTCGGTCTTTTATGACAGCTTAAGGTCCATCTCCATGAATTCAAACACAAGATGCAAATTCCCTTATGTTGGAATGTATCAATCAACTCGTAAATGTTTGGATCTTTGAGCTCTTTAAGCATTTTAATTTCTCCAAGAGCAGTAAAATTCGCCCCTTCTTTCTGCTTGTCAATCCGAATTTTCTTGATCGTGACTGTCTTTCCTGTCTGCCAAAGCAATGATTATGTCTTTATAACAACAGCACATTATACTAGTATCATAATTTTCACTATTGAATAAAAGACAAGTTCATCAAGGAATGTAACCAAGTAGTATATCTTTAGAATCACATGACAAGTTATATGAAGAACAAAAAAAACTTCACCAAACCCATGCTTAAACAACTTAAAAAGTTTCACACTTTCCTTCACTACGCTCTCAAGATTAGTAAACAAATGGCAAGAACTATGAACAAACTAATCTAGATCAAGCGGAAAAGACTCATTTAAGGTCGCAGAATTCTCTCTGCACATACTTTTCATGCAGGCAAATGAGCTCCTTGCCACTTGGACCAACAGACATTGGTCATAACACACCATATATGGTTCTTTCAAAATAATGATAGCAAGCAAAGATATTACTCCCCTGATCCTATTTATATGTTGTTTTAGCATTTTCAACTTGTTCCAAATTATTTGTCAATTTAGGAATTCGAGGATGCATTAATTAATTTTTTTCCAACTTTAACATTATTTTTAAACATTTTGAAATATATGTAATATGTAATAATTAATGTAACATGAGAATAATATAGTAAAATTATCTTAATTTTTTTTTTCAAAATTGAAGTATTAAATGACTTTCTTAATCTTGTGAAACTCCTAAAGCTACACAGATAAATTAGAACGGATGTAGTATTATTGGATAACAAAGTATGATAAACAACACCCTATGCAAGTTCTTCAAACAAGCTCCCTAAATCACATTTAGAAACCAGAAATGTATATGCAATTATGAATACATGTATTATTATCTATGCATACCCCACAAAAAAGACAGGGATAAGAATATGATTTTAATTTTAAACGTACACATGGGTATCAAATATCAATGGCTTTGAAGACAACACCATATGCACCTTCACCAAAAACTTCATGCTTCAGATATCTATCCGCTACTACTTTTTCTGATGGATCTTGCTCTCCCATTTTTTATTTATTTATTTTTTGGCTTATTTAAGTTTTTGGTTCCCGAAAGTTGACCGTGTTTTGGTTTTAGTCCCTATCTTTTTATTTGACCGGTCCTAGTCCTTAAAAGTTCAAAAAAATTTGATTTTGGTCCCTGACGTTAAATTTTGCCGTTAATGCTGACGTGGCAAACGGAATTTAAAAAAAAAATAAAAAAATAAATTAAATTTATAAAAAAAATTATTTAAGTTTTTGGTCCCCGAAAGTTGACCGTGTTTTGGTTTTAGTCCCTATTTTTTTATTTGACCGTTCTAGTCCTTAAAAGTTAAAAAAAAATTTGGTTTTGGTCCCTGTCGTTAAATTTTGCCGTTAATACTGACGTGGCAAACAGAATTTTAAAAAAATAATAAAATAAATAATTAAACTTATAAAAAAAATTAAAAAATTAACCCCCCCACCCCAAAAAAAACGCGTACCCAACCCAACCCACCCTCCCCTCTTCGTCTCTCTCTCCCCCATGAAACCCGTACCCAACCCAACCCCACCCCACCCACTCTCCCATTTTCCTCTCCTTCTCTCCCCATGAAACCCCCCACCACCACCCATCCCCTCCCCTCCCCTCTTCCTCTCTCTTTCTCCATCGTCAATCTGTCGCCACCGCCTATATTATTATTTGCTATCAGAATATACCGTTCTCCACCGTCAATTCCATAAATTTATATTAAGAATACAAATCAATAATGAAAAAGAAATGATAAAATCCAAAAAAAAAAAGAATCAATTCTAAATCAGAGATGCACCATGGAGATCCATCGTTCTCCACCGTCAATTCCAGAAATACATCATATAATCCCAAATTGGAGATGCAGAAGCTTGCATGTGCCGATCGGAGCTTTATAAGGGTGTGATTTGTGAGGGAAGAGACATCACTTTGTGAGCTTGCATGTGTCGATTGGAGATGAAGGAAGAGGCCTTGATGAGGGAAGAAGAGTGGGAAGAGGCAAGGAGAGGGAAAACGTGAGTGAGAGAGATGAGACCGTGAGGCCTTGGTGAGAGGTGAGAGAGACGCGATTTTGCCTTGAGAGAAGGAAGAGCAGTGGCATGAGGGAGGGAGAGAGACGCGATTTGTGTTCTTGAGATAGGGAAGAGCGGTGGCGTGATAGAGGGCGTGAGGGAGGGAGAGAGCCAAGTGATTGAGGGACAGAGAGAGAGAGGAAGAGGGGAGGGTGGGTGGGGTGGGGTTGGGTACGGGTTTTGGGGTTTTTTTATAAATTTAATTATTTTTTTAAAATTCTGTTTGTCACATTAGCATGAACGACAAAATTTAACGGCAGAGACCAAAACCAAATTTTTTTGAACTTTTAAGGACTAGAACCGATCAAATGAAAAGATAGGGACTAAAACCAAAATACGGTCAACTTTCGGGGACAAAAAACTTAAATAATTTTTTTTTAATTTTTTTTATAAATTTAATTATTTTATTATTATTTTTTTTTAAAATTCCGTTTGCCACGTCAGCATTAACGGCAAAATTTAACGGCAGGGACCAAAACCAAATTTTTTTGAACTTTTAAGGACTAGGACCGGTCAAATAAAAAGACAGGGACTAAAACCAAAACACGGTCAACTTTCGGGGACCAAAAACTTAAATAAACCTTATTTTTTTGGTTCTCTTGTTCTTGGAAATATACAAGTGAGCCATTCCATTGAATTTATAGGGTTTACCGGAAAGAAGAAGAGTGAAGAGTGTGAAATTTTAACAAGTAGTAAAAAAGGTGAGGAAGGTCGTAGAAAGTAGAAACCAACCTGATCAGATGAACTACCAACTAACCAAAGTAAGAGAGGGACCCACGGAGTGTAAATTACTCCGTCCGGTCTGGTCTCTTGAGAACACGTTTTTCTTAAGTTATGTTGGGGAAAATTATCAGTTAATGCTAGATCATGTAGTCAAAAACTCATCTTAACTATTTATATTTTATTTTTTAGTAAAAAATTCAAAAAGTAAGTAATAGATTGTGGGGATTATCTTGAAACATGTAGTTTCGGATCGCTTAATAATTGCTTTGGATTGATGGTATAGAGGGGAACAAAATGAAATGAAAATAGTTAAAATGAAATTTCGATTGCTGATGAATTACAAAATAATGGAATGGAGTCGAAATAATTTACTTAAAACATCTAAAATTTTTACCTCCAAAATTGGAGTGGAACTAATGAATTACATGCCCTTCAAAACTTCGGGTAAATTGCAATTTGTCCTGGTGTTTTAACTCAAAAATAATTTATTTATTGTGTTTTTAATTTTGATATTTTGTGGTTTTGTGATTTTAATTTTGACATTTTGTATTCTTGTGCCTTGAATTATGATTATACTATCTCTTTGCTGAAATTTTTAATTATTTTAATTTATTTCTTCACACACAGAATAATTATCTATTAATTTCAATTTATTTTATACATACATAATAAAAATTTAGGGGAAAAAAAATACTTTGTCCTGTATGTTTTTTATTTTTTCATTTTTTTTTTGCATTATTACCACATACAACACCTCTTTCTTATTTTGTGTTATTTTTATCTATTTTTTACATACACAAAATAATAATTCATTAATTTTGATTTATTTTGTATGAAATTAAACTTTATGATTTAAAAAAACATTTCTCGTTTCATGATCAATACAATCATCGACATTAATTAACATTTATAATATTATGAAGGCTTAATTATATCACAGGTCCCTGAAGTTTGGGGTACTTTTGCCAGATACCCTTATACTTTTTTTTTTCAATGTTTGACTTCCCGAAGTTACTTCTGGGTTTGTCATATACCCCTACTACTGATTCTGACCAATTTTGCTGACATGTAACATCGGAATCCTGATCAGACGCAGGAGGTTAAGCACATGGTGCCCTGTGAGCGAAAATCTTTTGTTTTTTTAATTTAAAAAACTAAAAAACTTAATATTTTTATATTTTTAGTTAAATAAAAAAAGAAAAAAATTGAAGAGAGAGGTCGTCTTCGACTGTGTGACATCACAGGGCACCACATGACCAACCTCCTGCGTCTGACTAAAATTTTGATATTACATGTCATCAAAATTGCCCAGAATCGATAGTAGGGGTATATGACAAACCCATAAGTAACTTCGGGGAGTCAGACATTGAAAAAAAAGTATAAGGATATCTGACAAAAGTACCCCAAACTTCAGGGACATATGACATAATTAAGCCTATTATGAATTATCATTAATAATTTTCATAAGTTAGAAGTGAATGCTAACAATTTTTTGAAAAAATAATATTAAAATTTTGATAATACGCTCATACCAAAATTAACAACATTAGTTTACTGGATATGGTAGGGTTAATTAGTATTTGATCATGCCTATTAAAAAAATTTGGATTTGACCATGTAATGAGAAGAGTTTTTTTCCCTAATTTTTTATTATGTGTAAAAGAAATTAAAGTTAATAGATTAATATTTTGTGCATGAAGAAATGGAATAAAATAAGTAAAAAATGAGTAAAGAGTAGTATGGTCATAATACAGGGCATTGAGGTGTAAAGTGTCAAAGTTAAAAACACAAAACTATCAAAATTTAAAAGGGGGGGGGGGGGAGTGATTTTGGGATAAAACACAAGGGAGCAAAGTGTAATTTAATCTTTTTTTTAATGTGTAAGACATCATTTCAATTTTTTATAAAATTTAGGATTTGTTTGCAAAACTAGCTTATAGTTATAAGCTTGTAACTTGTAATTGTGAGCTTGTAGTTGTGAAAGTAGTTGAGAGTTGTGAGGTTATAACTGTGAGCTTATAGTTGTTTAACCTATATTTGTTTAGCTGACTGTTTAAAATAATGTTGTTCAACAAAACTAAATTTTGAAATAGCAAAGTTATTAAATGACCGAAAAGGACATGCAACCTTATATTATTTATATTTTAGTATTTTAATTTGTTTTTTTTGTTCTTTATTTATTAAATAAATAGTTAATTAATTAAGTATTAAATTATAATTAATTAAATTCTTTTTTTCTTTATTTATTAATTATGTTGTTAATAATTAATTATAAAAAATTATTAAATTATAATTAATAATTAATTAAATACACAATTAATTAAAAATTAAATTGTCACTAGATAAGTAAATAATTTTGAAAATTTTTTGAGGTTATAATTGGTATATAAATTATTGAAAGTTAGTTTGATCTCTCGAAAGTTACTTCAAGCAGCTTTCTAAAAACTAGTTTTCAAAAGTTACAAGCTCCTTTTTTAAATGTTATAAACTCTTTCTAATTTGTGTTCACCGAACGGGACTAATAGCTTGTAGACTGAATTTAAAAACTCATAATTAGCTAAAAAAAACTCCTAACTAGGCATGCCGAACGAAGTCTAATTACTTTTTTTTTTATAAAAACAATTACTCTCTCCGATCTTACTTATAACACCCTTTTAGGAAGAAAAATAATTAGTCCTATTTGCAAAACTTCCAATTTTTAATAACATTTAATTACTTCTTTTCAAAAACATTCTTATTAAGTCAACATTTTTTAGAATTCTAATAACAATTATAGTGGTAGTTTTGAAAAAGTATATTAAATGTTTACATTTCTAATACAACTAACAACATTAATCCACTTTCTTGGTGGACGTGAATTTCCCCAAAAAAATCTTACATACGATACTGGAGGGATTGGAGTATATTAATCAACAATTTTTAAAATTGTAATATTAATAATTACAAGAGTAATTTTAAAGAATTATATTAAATATTTATATTTCCTAATATCATTAACAAAATTAATATCTCACTTCTTAGAGGTAAATTTGTAAGAAAATATTAGAATAAGAACTAAAGAGAGTATTTTTATTATTATTGGGTAGTGCTTTATTTATTTTTATGCATTATATATACTGTCTTTTATAAATAAAAATATACTCCTTTCGCCCAAAAATATAAGTACTTGTATTAGCATTTCATGTGAATTAAGGAAATTACTTAATATTGTTAGTGGCACTAAAAATTGGTAATATTCTATAATCTTTTTCAAAATTACCCTTATAATTATCATTAGAACTTTAAAAAGTATTAAGTAAATAACGACATTAATAAATAAATAATTAATGTAATTGAAAGTTTAAATAAGTACTTATAAAAATGGAACAAAACCATATCACGAACTAGTGTTTATATTTAGGGACACATTGAGTATTAATGAGCATAAGAGGTGAACTAACGGGGGTTGGTTCAAATGGTGCGAACTTGAGAATTTGGGAATGGAGCTTGAGACTAAGAAGTCTCAGGTTTGATTTTCGGTTAACACACCCCGTTGGGAAATGCATATGAACGCGACCTCGTGCAAGATTAGTCTCAAAGATTTCTTGGTATTAAAGGTGCTCTTAAGGACACCTATGATATTAGCCAAAAAATACAGAAAAAAAAAAGCATAAGAGATGCTAACTCATTTATAAATATGGACTATATCAAGAGGTAATGCCATTGGCAATATTACTTTTAGGCTTATTTAAATTTTGATCTTTCAAAGTTTATTTGACCGATATTAGTCTTTAATTTTTCAACAAATTTGATTTTGGTCCAATCATTAAGTGCTGACTTGACTTACGAATTACCACATCATCTTTGTCATTACTATGGCCAACTCGAACACTATGCTTATATGGTGTGTGCTTAGAGTAAGCATATATGCTTTAAAAAAATTGGCATTGGAGCGAAACCAAAAAGTATGACAAAACTATCATTTTGGTCTTCAACATTGCAAGGTGATATCATTTTCGTCCTTGAGAATTCAAAAATTCATTTTTAGTCTCCAAGGTTGTAAAATGTTACTCACCTAAGTCTCACATGGGTTGTTAACAGTCATTGGAAGGATATAACTGAAATAGTTTTAATAAACTCGGGGATCAAATTGAATTAAATGTCTATAAGTCAGGGATTGAACTGAAAAAAGAATTAAACGAAATTACTTCTAGGGACTAACGTGAATAACATTTTACAATCTCAGGGACTAAAGAAAATTTTTCAAAATCTCAAGGACGAAAGTGAAACAACCTTGCAATATCGAGGACCAAAATGACTGCTTATATAAGCACATATGTTTGGGCAAAAGGGAATTCTTTGATTGGCCAATTCTCTGCATGCTCCATACTATCTACCCCACACTCCTAATATTTTATAATAATTATAAACCATCATCAATCAATCAATTTTTTTATTATTTTAAATACCTAAAAATATTTAAAAAATAGGAGGGGGGTTGGATTCCTCTATTCTCACTTGGTACATCTTTTATACCAAGTTGAGAAGTCGGTTAGGTACAAATCGACTTCTCAACATGACCCAAATTTATTTTAGTATTTATTTATTTATTTATGCATATTATGCTTAGGTCTTAACTATTGTACGTTAAGAAAAAAAACCAAGTTATTAGTTAGTACTTACTACGTAAATCTTATAGGGATTTAGTCCCCAAACCTCCTCTTTTATCCCCAAAACCTCATTTTATTAATAATCCCAAAATTACCCCCACTTATATTCCCTTCATTTCATATTTTCATTTCCCAAACCTCACAGCCCACTCCAGCTTCTCAACTTCCTCTAACTTTTCAACTTCCTCAACCCACTTAACTTCCACCGTTCTTCGTCGCCGTCGCCGCCGCAGTCGGGACTCCCTCCTTCAGGTATGAACTTTCTCTTTCCTGTTAATGTAGGGTTTGGTTTTTCTTTTTTGCTTTTGCTTTTGTTTTTGTTTTGGGTTATTTGATGTAGGTTTTTTGTTTTTGTTTATCAACTTTTTAGTAGTTTTTTTGTTTATTTGTTATGTTTTAAGCAAACTCATTTGTCTTCTTTTCGTTGTTAGTGTTTTTTTTATTCTGGCGCCGTAAAATTCCGACAAACCAGTGTCGGAATTTTGAATTTTCGACATAGGGGTATCAGAATTTCAGAATTCCGACAAAAGGCCGTTGGAAATTTACACAGTTTTTTTTAAAAAAATTCATTAGAAAAATTCTCGGAAAGCTCTTAAAAAACAAACTACCTAAAAATTTCCGACATACCCGTGTCGGAATCCTAAAGATTGTCGGAATTTACACAGTAACGTAAAAAAAAAGACATAAATCTTACCTTCAACAAGTATGAAACATGCATAGGTACTCTTTTTGAACGTGAAGGAGATAAAAAAACTTGTCTTTTTGAAGTTTTTTTTTGGAGTGAAGAAAGTTTGACAGTGGAAGATGAGAAGAAAGAGCGGTTTGTGAGATGGTGAAGGATGGGGTTTAGGGTTTTGGATATTGGGATTTGGGGTTTGAGGTTTTGGTGTTTGAGTTTTTTTTAATAATAAAGGGCAATATGGACATTTTCCATTTAAAATGAGGTTTGGGGATAAAAGAGGGGGTTTGGGCACTAAATCCCTTAAATCTTGAAACAATTATACGAAATATGAAAGATCTAAGTGCCAACAATTCTTTTTTCATATCTTGCATAAGGGTATATTGTTTTTAGACAATTTGATTTTGGTTCATAACTAAATACTAAATTGTGTAGTTATGTTGTATATGGATAATATTTAATTACTTATTTATGTAATTTTTGTTGTATTTTTTATTTTATTTTTGGATCTATTTAATTTTTTTTAAATTATTGGAAATGAGAACAAATAAAACCAATCACCCGAACCAACATAACTCAACCCAAATTTTTACAAGTTGGGTTGTTTAAGTTTTGACACTCAAATATAAAATATCTCAATCCAACCCAATTTATTTTAATTGGGTTGGATACTTAACTTCTTCAAAAATAAACCCTAGTCAATTCATTACACTCCTATCAGTATGCACGGAATGAGAGACCAATCTTTCATATATTTTTATATGCATAACTTGGCCTAATGTTTTCGTAGAATGGAATATATCTTGAACATATCTACTTTGAGCTTCTCCACTTGCATGCCAATTGCCAAGCAATGTATTATTATAAGTTGTATTATATGTATATTCAAAATTGACATATGAATGTATTCATGTTTGTTTGTTTTATATGTTTCTATCTATTTATAAAACAAGCAAAATGTACATACAGATGTTAATTCTGGATATACATACTCCCTCCGGCTCGAATTATAAGCAACAAAAAACATATTACTTTTGGTTTAAAATATAAGCAAAACTAACTAACTTTATTAAATTTTGTTTCATTCCCAATGCCACTTTCCAAAAACATCTCTAGAAAATTGTAATCTTAATTAATTTTTGTTTCATTCTCAGTATTACTTTCCAAAAATACCTCTATTTTTTATAAATTTGAAAAAATTAAATACAATCAACTAATCTCCTTAATAAATATAAAAGTGATTAGAATTGCTTATAATTCGAACCGGAGGGAGTATAACATTATTGTTTTATGATACCGATGATGGATTATTTTATTGCCCCAGGCGTCAATTTGCGTCAATTTACATTTGCATGGTCTAGAAACACTAAACTACCCGCGGACATTAACTGATGAAGGATTGATGTGGCTGTTACTCCTTGCCACAAAGAGAAAACATACATACAACTATTTTTAATTAATAAGTGGCTTTGTATGAAGATAAATTGACTATATATATATATATATATATATATATATATATATAGAGAGAGAGAGAGAGAGAGAGAGAGAGAGAGAGAGAGAGTTCCCTGAGTTCAAATAGAGTATTTGATGGGTAGCTTAAACATTGTTAAACTATCCATTAACAAACATCATAACTCAAAAGTAATTCCACCAATGAAAGTTGGAGGTTGAGCAGGATCTAAATATGTTCATTACTTTGTATGAAATTGAAGCAAGTGTTATAAAGTAGGTATCAAGACCAACCAAAACAACCTAACTTTTTCTTTACATTCTTCAGTTGTCTTTTTTTTAGCTAGCCTTTAGTTGGAAAAAATAAATAGAAGATTGAAAGTTTAGCTCAAGAAAAAGAAGGGATAGATTCCTTAATCATTTTTCTTTTGAGATTTAAGATTTTTGTGAATAAGAAATGAGAGTACCAAATAAATATGGCAATTCTCAGCACGATGAAAGTACCAAAGGCCAAATAAGATTCAGCTTGAAAGTACAGTAACCATAAATTGTGTGTGAAGATAGGTAAGAGAATGGTAAAAAACAAAGGGAACATGCAGTAACAATAATAATCATTGAGTTCATCCAAACATACGACAGTGTAACTTATGGAACATACTCATCACCAGTGCTAGAAGACAAAGGGTACGTAATCAATTACCACATGGAAACAAGCTAGGCTAAAACCAAACATTAAATTCACTGGGACCACTTTGCCTAACCATCCCATATTCGTTTTCATATTTGTCTAACTCACCACAATGCAATGCCACCGTTCATCTTTTATCCTCCACAAATCCAATTCATATTTTTTTGGTCCAGAAATGACCAGCAATATCCACTCTCCTTGGTTCTCCACCTCAATTTAATCAACCTTAAGTTTCAACTTCCTACCATGTGACCATATCTTATCTTCTTTATTTTTGTGCATCAAGGTGTACCTGGCTCACTGTCGTAAACCAAATTTTCTTAATTCAATAAGATCATCAAAATTGATACAATGATTGGATCAAATTAAACATTCGACAGCATGCTCAATATATGTAACTATCTACCAATTTTGCCTGGCTTTTTTGATGAACATCTTTAAAAACTGTTTGGTTTAAAAATGTTCTCATTTAATATTTACATTAATAATCATCACAAGTATATCGCCTAGTTATATTTTATTTTCTGTTTTCAAAGATATTTACAAGAAATACCCAAAACAACATACAGAGAAAATAATGTTTCATTCTTGAAATTATTAATAAAAATAGAAAATAAAATCAGAAAATGAGAAGGAAAACATTCTCTTAAACAGTTAAACCAAGTAGAACCTTGTCTTCTTACTCACAACAAAACACACTCACTCACTTCTGTGACCATTTTTTGCAGCAACATCTTCATTAACCGAGGATATGGCAACTGATAACTCTGCCAAGACCAACTCCAATGCTCAGATTCTTGAAGAGCTAGAAGCTCTGAGTGAAACCCTTTACAAAACACACATCTCCACCACTGCTAGAAGAACAGCTTCCCTTGTCTTACCAAGAACTTCAGTCCCCTCTATCCAATCTGCTGAAGATGACATTGGCACAGCCAAAGTTGTTGATGATACAACCTTCAACAAGCCGAGGCCGCGACGAATGTCCTTGTCTCCATGGAAATCAAGACCAAAGCTTGAAGTTGAAGATGCCAAAGCACCACTTACAACAGCACAGTCACAAATCAAAAAGATTGATGACACATCAACTACTTCGGGTGAAAAGAAAGGAATATGGAGCTGGAAGCCTATGAGGGCTCTTTCACATATTGGAATGCAGAAACTGAGTTGCTTGTTTTCTGTTGAAGTTGTCACTGCTCAAGGCCTCCCTTCTTCAATGAATGGACTTCGGCTCTCAGTGTGTGTTAGAAAGAAGGAGACAAAGGATGGTGCTGTTAAGACAATGCCATCAAGGGTTGCACAAGGTGCTGCAGATTTTGAAGAGACCCTTTTCATAAGGTGCCATGTTTATACCAACAATAGTAAGTTTGAGCCAAGGCCCTTTTGGATATACCTTTTCGCAGTTGATGCTAAAGAGCTTGATTTTGGAAGAAACTCTGTGGATTTAAGTGAGATGATTAGAGAGTCCATTGAGAAGAACCAACAAGGCACACGAGTTCGGCAATGGGACAAAAGCTTTAGCTTATCTGGCAAAGCAAAAGGAGGAGAACTTGTCCTGAAGCTTGGTTTTCAGATCATGGAAAAAGATGGAGGAATTGATATATATAATAATCAAGTGGAGAATTCAAAGTCTAACAAGTTGAAGAGTTTGACTTCTTCTTTAGCTCGAAGACAATCCAAGTCGTCTTTCAGCATGCCTAGTCCTAGAATCACAAGCAGAAATGATGCATGGTCTCCTTCAAAGTCAGGAATAGGTGGTGAAATTCAAGGAATGGATGATTTGAATCTTGATGATCCAAATCCAGTTCAGGATCCTTCTTCGTCTGCCAATAAACTTGATGAACAAAAAGAAAAGGTGGAGGATTTTGATCTTCCTGATTTTGAGGTTGTTGATAAAGGAGTTGAGGTTCTTCAAAAGGAAGAAGAAGATGAAGGTAATGGAGGGGAATCCGAGAAATCCGAGGAGTGGAAATCAGCTTCAAGTGAGGTTGTGAAGGAAATAGTGCATGATCATTTGCACCTTTCTAGATTAAGTGAGCTTGATTCCATTGCACAACAGATAAAAGCTCTTGAGTCTATGATGGGAGAAGATTCTATGAGACTAGAAGATGAAGAGACAGATTCGCAAAGGCTAGATGCTGATGAAGAAACTGTGACAAGGGAGTTTCTTCAATTGCTTGAGGGTCAAGAAAGCACAGAACACTTATTCAACCAACCTGAAATTCCACCTTTACAACTTGAAGGGAAAAATCACTATTCCTCTGAAGATAAAGGATCCAAAGTATATCTTTCTGAACTTGGAAAAGGATTGGGTTGTGTAGTTCAAACAAAGGATGGAGGCTACTTGGCTTCAATGAATCCTTTGGATATTGCTGTGGCTAGAAATGATACTCCAAAGCTAGCAATGCAGATATCAAAGGCTTTTGTGTTAGCATCAAACCAATCATTGAGTGGTTTTGAGTTGTTTCAAAAATTGGGTAGCATTGGAATTGATGAACTCAGCTCTCAAATTTTGTCCTTGATGCCTATAGATGAAATATTAGGCAAAACAGCAGAACAGGTTGCTTTTGAAGGCATTGCTTCTGCCATCATACAAGGTAGGAACAAGGAAGGCGCAAGTTCTAGCGCTGCTCGCATAGTTTCCTCCTTGAAAAGCATGGCAAATGTGATGAGTTCCGGAAGGAAAGAAAGAATAACAACGGGGCTTTGGAATGTTGATGAAGAACCTCTTACTGCAGAGAACCTTCTAGCATTTTCAATGCAGAAGATTGAATCCATGACTGTTGAAGCATTGAAAATTCAAGCTGATATGGCTGAGGAAGAAGCTCCTTTTGATGTTTCTGCACTTAGCTCAAAGAATGGAGACAGTGTGAAAGATCTTTTGGCTTCAGCTATTTCACTTGAGGATTGGATCAAAGATCAAAGCTACAACAGCAGTAAGGCCTCGTTTCTTTAAGCTTTAATAAAAAGCGAAATTTAGATTGTGTGAAAAAAATGATTAAATTTTTATAGACTTCGGGTTTAAACATGAACAGAAAGCCAAAAGCTATTTTGTGTTTGTTTAAAAACAAAATAATCAATTTTTATTTGAAAAGCTACTTATGTTAATCAAAAGCTCTTCAAACTAGCTTCTAGTTATAATAAAGAAACTGATTATTTTGAGATTTTGATTCATGAAAAGAGTCTATCCAAACATATGCCAATATCTTATAAGTGATTTTCTTCAAAAAATAATTAAGTGATTTTGTTGAAGAATAATCTCAAACAAACGCATACTAATGCATTTTGATGGTGAATCAGAACAAGTCACAGTGATATTGGTTGTCCAACTAAGGGATCCAGTGAGGCGGTATGAAGCAGTTGGAGGACCTGTGATGGTGCTTATTCATGCAACAAGTGCTGAAACAAAGGATGAGAAAAGGTTCAAAGTAACAAGCATGCATGTGGGAGGTTTCAAAGTGAGGAGTGGCACAAAGAAGTATGCATGGGACAGTGAGAAACAAAGGCTAACTGCTATGCAATGGTTGGTTGCATATGGGTTGGGAAAGGCAGGGAAGAAAGGGAAGCAAGCATTGGTTAAGGGACAACAAGACTTGTTATGGAGCATTTCCTCAAGAATTGTTGCTGAAATGTGGCTCAAAACCATGAGAAATCCAAATGTCAAACTAGTAAAGTAATTATTATTAAGTCCATTCTATTGTTAATTATGCCAAGGAAGGTAAATAGCAAGTTATGATACTCTCACAGTATTGTTCGGAAAATGATTATCTCACACCCTTTTTCGTAACATCATTTTTCACGCATACTTTATAAACATTGATCATCCATATATTTTTGTCTCCAATGCAAAAATATTTTGATCAATAGTTATAAAGTATGAGCTAAAAATGATACACAAAAAAGTGTGAGTTCTTGTGTCATATTGGAAAGTTCAACTGCAGGTCTAAGTGAAAAATTCTTGTCTATACAGCTGGGCCACTGCAGCTACCTATTCCATTTGTGAAGATTTATGACTACAAGAATGTCATGATTAGCTGTTTTTGTAAAAGTGAATAAAACTTCAGTATATATAAGACACTTGAGATTTGTTTGATTAGAGTAAGACGCTTTTCGGCCTGTCAGTTTATATTTGTTCATTTGATTGGAATAGACATTAGTCCTAAGCATGCATTTTTTCTTTGTGTATACATGGAAGGAAATATGGATTAATGCCACAAGTCCCTAAAGTTTAGGGGTACTTTTGTCAAATACCCTTATTCTTTTTTTTTTCAACTGATTCCCCGAAGTTAGTTACAGGTTTGTCATATACCCCTACTACTATTTTTGGCCAATTTTGATGACATGTAACATCAAAATCATAGTCAGACGCAGGATGTTAGTCATGTGGTGTCGCGTGATGTCACACGGGCGAAGACGACATCTCTCTTCAATTCTTTTTTTCCTTTTATTTAACTAAAAATATAAAAATATTAAGTTTTTTAGTTTTTAAAATTTTATAAAGGAAAGATCTTTGCCCACGGGGCACCAGTTGCTTAACTTCCTGCGTCTGACTAGGATATTCTGATGTTACGTGTCATCAAAATTGGTCAGAATTAATAGTAGAGGTATATGACAAACCCAAAAGTAACTTCGGGGAATCAGACATTGAAAAAAAAAAGTATAAGGATATCTGGCAAAAGTACCCCAAACTTCAGGGACTTTCACATAATTAAGCCAATTAGGAAATATGAACATACAAAGTTACACATGTGAGTAATAAGTTTTCTGAATATCAGTATTGATACAAAGTTTAAATTAAATTCCTTTGTCAAAATACATTTTAGTCCTTATCTTTATTTTTTCAACAAAAAGTAAATAAATTACCTATATTTTATTTTTGTCAAGATAGTCCCTTAAATTTTAAATGGTTTTGTTATTCATTACATTAAACCAAAAGAACGTAAAGATCCTTTCATGTTATGAAGAAAATGAAGAAAATCTGAATTCGATATGCACCATGCATGTAAACTTTGGGCATCTCGACTCGAATGTAGAGTATCACCCTCTTAAAAACAAAACAAGGATATCTACACAAGCTTTATAGCACCAAGATGCCCGTCTACATCTTAAATCCTCTCCATTTTTGGGTAAATTCTTTGAACATGCTATTCAACATTTTTTTTTATTTTCAAATAAGTTATCTAAAATTTTGCACTGTCGAATAGGCTATACGATTTATGGGTGGAAACAGGCCAGGCCGGCCTACAGGGGCCTATAACAAGCCTAATAATAGGCTAGGCTCAGGCCAAGCTTTTTTTGTAAACAAGTCAGGTTCAGGCTATTTAAAAAGCCTATATAATCTAAACATGCCAGGCCTAGGCCATGTAAAAAGCCTATTTAACTTAACAGACCGACCTATATAATTTTTATTATTATTAATTTCATATGTATTTTAAAAATAAAAAATAAAAAATACAATAAATAAAAAACTTAACATGCACAGTTATTAAATGGGGATGGAAACGAGTCTCACATGGCTAATGTGAATTCACATGCATTCACTTTGTGCAAGTATGCAAGTCATCCTATAGGAGGCTTAATATAATGCAAAATATGCAACTATACAGGCAACTTACATGATGTGGGACTTAATAATATTGATGTGCACTTTGCTTGTCTTGTGTTGGTCAAGCTTGGACTTGGGAAATGCAAGTCCCGCATCTTTTATTCATGGAACACAACATGGGAATGTAAGCTATAAAATAGGAATGCAAGTCCCACATCTTTTATTCATGGAGCACAACATGGGAATGTAAGCTATAAAATGGGAATGCAAGTCCCACACCTTTTATTCATGGAGTACAACATGTTCTTTAAGCTATAAAATGTTGCTTTGCCAAGTCATGTTGTGTTGAACCATAAGATCACCGGTTTTGAGTGATTTTTTCGTTTCTCGCCGGTTTTGCTTGATGGACTATTACCCGTTCATTGAATAGGCCAAAGTTCATTATTAATCAGGTCAAAGTTTTAGCAATATATAGGCTAGTTAGACAGGCCGGCCTATTTAATATTAGGCTTGTTGGCCTATTTAAAAATTTCAAAGTATATAGCCTTTTTAATAGGCTTATAGGCTAGGCCAGGCTTTTGCACAGGCCAGGCTCAGGCTTGAAAAATTTATTTAAATAGGCTAACAGGTCAGGCCCGAATAATTTATATAGGCCAAGCCTGGTTAAGGCCAAAGCCTGGCCTGACCTGTTTCCACCACCCCTATTTATTTATTTGTCAAGTAAACCTTTCCTCACTGATTGCCCAACCAGATTATTCACAGTAGTAACATCATGAAAACAAACATCAATTCAAAGTATATATTTGAGTTTCCAGGATTTTTTTTTATACAACTATACAGTAGGCAAGTATAAATAAGCTAAACTACAACTTCAACTGCTTTCAATTATCTACATGAATCTTTCTTTCCATTCAAAATCAGAAACTTGGAACCAGAAAGAGGAAGAAGAAAATAAACTTAAAAGGGAGCTAAAAAAAATCAAATATTGACACGACGACACCGACACCAAAATGCAGTCCCTCCACTCCGGCCTCGAGCAACAGCTATTTCCTCATCGACATAAAACCATATGAAGAAAGGATCCTTGGTGCTTGGTTCCTTGTCTTCCTTTTTTCCAAGGCTGATTTGAAGAGGTTGCAAAGGTCCAACTTTTATTCTAAGGTTCTCAAAAATGAAAGCCAGTATTCTCTTTTTCCATGAGAATCTGCCTTCAAATGTTAATTGTCCAATGGGTCCAAGATATACACCATTTTCAATCCTCTTCCCCTGACAATTTATCAAGATAACTTAATATTCTAACTTGGAAGTGATCAGAAAACTATACAGACTTATCTCAAAAAGATATTTTAGGCATAAGTTGATGATTTGGCTTATGCAACTTTTACAAATAATGAAACAAACAAAAGCAATATGACCTTCCTTTTGTGAGAAGGGCTAAGGAGGCAATCGAGGCTCGAGGGACTATTTTAATAACTCAGATGCAAAAACAAAACAGTTTTTCCTGAATGAAATGGATATGCATGAAATGGCAAGGTTCCTGACAGATAACAGCTGAAGTCTTATTCCCCTGACTTCATATAAATGGCTAAGAAAATACAGAGCAACAGTTGAATTTCATGTGAATCCTCACAACCTTAGAATCTGATGATAAAGGAAGCTACATCACAATATTCAGTGCAAGTTAACAGTTCACTCTTTTGTCCTCAGTGAACTACAACAGTCAAATAATTTTCCCATTAGTGGGATCATCGGCTACACGGATCAAATGATATCTCTATGTTCTATCAAAAACCAAATCCTCTAATGGGCCAAATTGGTTTAAATCCTTCCTAATGATTTCTCACCTAGAGTCTGTCTTGATCTTCCTCTCCATCTAATTATAGAGTTACCTACCACCTGATCAACTATTTTAATTGGGGCTTCTATTTGGTCTTCTTCACACATGTTCAAACCATCTTTGGCACGATCCCACCATCTTTTCCTCGATAGGTTCCATTCCTACTTTCCTTCAAATATATTCATTCATGATCTTATCTTTTCTTGTATGTCCATTCATCTAAGCAAAATTCCACTATCTTGCTCTTCTTGGCCCTTTGTTTCCAAGCATTCAGTACCATAAAGCATCCTTATGCTTGTGCTATAGAATTTAAATTTTAACATGATAAGTGCCTTCCTATCACATGTTTTTCGCATCTTTCACCCTTAATAAATGGAATTTTAAGCTTAGTGTTTGAATTGAATTAGCCCCCTGACTAACTTAGGAATGGGAATTGGTTGCTCTACAAGGATACAATTTAAAAATGTCTTCACCCCTAGTGGTTCATACGTGGCTTTTTAAAGTTATGAGTTAAGAGGTCCCCCATGGTGCAATCAGTAATGCTTCACATTAATATTCTTTTAGAAACTAAGATAATTGAAACATGCTTGACATCATATGCAAACTAATAATTTCACGTCAGCAATGAACACCGGACATTGTTGCGGAAGTAAGTTCATGGAGGACAAAAGAATGCAATCATGTCCAAGACGTAGCTTAGCTTACCCATAGGGCTCGTTTGGTGGTCAGGATAGATAAGGACAAAATAGGGTAAAGAGCAGGATCATTGCAGAATAGGATATGAGTAGATAGTTATTATCCTGTCTAACGTTTTGTGCACACCAAATAAAGATGGCATTGATGAGGTGGTGTAGTGTAATGATGGTGGCGGCAATAGTGCTAATGTTTAGGGGTATGAGGAGGAAACTGCACTATCCTATCATGCTCATTTTTAACTCAGCTCGATCAGTATGATAGAAAATACATTAAGCAAACAGTATTGGATAGGCTAACGGGACAGCACTATCACCTATTATTTCGTGTTGGCTCACCAAACTTTGGAGAGTAATAGGATAGACATAATAATTTTATCCTGTCTTTCTTATCCTATCTATCAAACGAATCTTAACTGTATATAAAAAGCCAAATCACATGACTTAAGAGGAGGTTCCGGAAAATGTTTCAAAATGTGAACAAGGCCATAAAAAACAACTTTTATTCTCTAGTACTCTATTCATAACATTCATCGGATATTTCTTGCAAAATCATCTTAACGGTTTTCCAGCAAGAAACATCAGTTCAAAACTCAATAACACATACAATTGAAAGCTTCTCGATACACAGATGAAGGGCTCTTTTATTCTTCTCAACATAAATATTTACTCATGCATCAAGAAATAAGGATAGGATCATATGGTAGAGATTTAGAGACTTACAGCCGCATCAAATCTCTGCACAGCTGTGAGAGGAAAATATCGACCACCGTTATATTGTTTCTACAATTCAGCATAAAATTATAGTAAGCATTAATTGCCAAACGTGCTAAATAAAAACCAAAAACATGCAGAGACCAAAAAATCAAGGGTATTTCTATCATGCAATCCAAAATTGGATGGTTGCTATGCAATCTTTTCTTAAACCAATAAGAAGTTGACACCTATGCCATGTTATTATTTGAAGTAGTTAAAATTAGTTTTTTGCAATTTAGTCCAACATAAAAAGTAAATTAAAAATTTAGTCCTTTGTACCTATAGACAAATTATAACTTTTAATTTTAAATTTAGTCACTTGCATTAAGCCTTTTTACACAAGTGACTAATTTTAACTACTTTTAACTTTTTTTTAAAATTAAAAGTTATAATTTGTCTATAGGTACAAAGGACTAAATTTTTAATTTACTTTTTATGTTGGACTAAATTACAAAAACCTAATTTTAACTAGATTTAAGAAAAGGTTGCATAGCAACCATCCAATTTTGGATTGCATGATAGTAACTCCCAAAAATCAATCAATTATAATAGAAATTTAACCTCAGCAGTAAAAATTAGCATCCACGTCCTCCCAGGGGATTCCTTTCCTCCAAGGGTTTCGAGAAAGCCAGAAGGATCAATTTTTGCTTTCTCAATGACCGATAATGCAGAAAGAACCTCCTTTGCAGCTACCTTTCTCGTCTTAGCTGCATTTTTTAGCACTTTCACACTTTCATCTACTTCCTATGCAAATACAGAAACAAATCGAATTAAGGGCAAGCCTGTTTATACAGTTAAAATAAGCACTTATTCGAAAAGTTTTTTTAAAAAAAAAATTAGCTTAAAACAGCTTACTTTGATAGGATTTTTAACAAGTTTAGAGAAATATGCTAAAAAGAGCTTATAGTAAGGTCATCAACTATCTTCATAAGATTAAGCTATTCTCATATGCTCTCCTATATTGTAATCAAACTCAAATATATCAAAACTTGAGCTTAAATCAAAACAGGAGAACAATCCTTTCCTGGAATGGACCAAGTTTTCATCTTCATCCTAAAAGTTTCTAAAATTCTAAGTTCCAAAAGAATAAACTTGAAAAACTAAGCTAAAAGTTCCAGGATTTAGCAACTTTAACTTTTCAACATGTTCTAAGAAACCAAACATAGCTATGAAAAACTAGTGGAAACTAAGAATTCACACTTTCAAATGAATGCAAAGGCAAAAAAAAAAAAAAAAAAAAAAAAAAAAAAAAAAAAAAGAACATACCTTGTTGGGCTTGTCATCCTCAACAAGGGTTGAAGAAAGTTTGTCACTTTCAATGTCATCAAGTGTTGCTCTGGTTCTTGTTGTTCTTTCTCTGTGCAATTTAACGACGTTAAAGTTTGTTCCTTTAATATTCAGAGGCTTAAAAGATATCAATGAAGATGAATTTGGCAAACAGCTATGGGGGGGAGACATGGACAACACATGAAATGTTGCTGTTTGTGAAATCATCATCATTGTCACTTGCAAATGAAGCTATATCTTTCACTCTTGAACCATTTTCATTTTGGTTGTGTAATTTTGGGGGCATATCAAAGAGTGGCCATATGATTTCATGTGTTCATTGTTTATGTGGTCCTCAAATTTCTGCTATCGTCATAATCATCCATGGAATGCTTAACCAAATTACAGGTAAAAAAAAAACATAAATAGTAAAAACATTTAATAAAGGCAAAAAAAATAAAAACAACAAATGATGCATAATAAAATATAAAATAACTTAGAATGAAGACCCAATTTGGTCCCTTAAGTTTTTTGACTAGGAGTCTAGGACATTTTAGTCTCTCAAGAATTATAGTTCACTTTTAATCCCTAAAAAATTTAAAAAATATCACTTCAGTCTCTGTTTTCATTCGGTTAACTATTGTCACTGTTGCCATAAACTATAACATTTCATTCTCAAGTGCTAATGGCTTCCCAGTAAATATCCTCGGTGCTTCTGGAAATAGTGGCAGTAGTTAACGAAATAAAAACAGAGACTAAAGTGATATTTTTTAAATCCTTTAGGGACTAAAAGTAAATTATAATTCTTGAGGGACTAAAGTGTCCCAATCGAAAAACTTGAGGGACCAAATTTACCTTTCACTCAATAACTTATAATTAAGACAAAAAGATCTCATAAAAAATTGACATATAATAAGGATAGGATCGATGGAGTATAATTACTAAATAGGTCCCTCTAGTTATTACTACTTAATAACCAAAGAAAATTTTAAAAAAATAAGGTTTTTTTTATAGGCAAAGTATTTTTTTTATGGGATAAGGAAAAGGGATTTAAATTCATCAAATGGTGGTTTCCAAGATCGAATCCGGGACTTCCAACTTCCAAGCTAAGACTTGTTACATGACTATATGAGCTACACTCATTTATAAAAAAAATAAAAATAAGGTTTCTACTCAGGAAAATATTTAAATAGAAAGTTAAATTATTTTTTCATATAGTTTCGCACTTTCGCTGAACTTTTAAATATAGTAGCTCCCTCTAGTTTGATTTTTTTAATTAAAATTTAAATAAGTCCTCATATTTAAATAATAATTTAATTAAAGTCCAGTTATAAAATTTGATTAAACCTTAAAACTTGTAATAATAGAGAGTTAGAGACCAATTTAAAACATTTTTAAATTACAAAGACCTTTTTTTTCCGAGTAATAACCTAATTAGAAATGCTTAAACTTATTCATAAAAAAATGCTTACAAATAATTTAACCTAAAAGAATTAAGCCCCAAATTTGATTAAGAGTTTAAAGCATGTAATAGTAGAGACCTATTTAAAATATTTTTGAAGTACAAAGACTTAAGTAAAAATTATCAAACAATTAATTTAATCTAAAAACTAAAAAGAATTATACAATTGTTTGTTATTAAATCATGTTCTTCAATTAGTTTTATTAACTAAGGCGAGGTTTTACTTTGTTCTCAACTATATTCAGGTAAATTGCTTTATTTTGTTCTCATCATTGCTTTACTTTGTTCTCAACTATATTAAGGTAAATTGCCCAAGACTATATTTAATTGCACCAGAGAAAATGGAAAGAAAAAATATTTAAAAAATAAGAGGGAGAAAAAAAAAGAAAAAATGAACAATTTTTTTTATACTATTTGGTTTTTATTTAAAAAAAATAAAATATTCTTAACCTCGACTCTTAAGGCTAAGGATAAGAGTCTTAACTCTTCTTAATAAAGTAACTTTTCAATAAAAAATAAAAATTTAATACTTTAAAAAGAATAAACTTAGTTTCTCAATGTTATTACTCTTTTTTAACCTCTTATTTTCAATCCTAAGGATTAAGATTAAGCACACCCTAAAAAAAATTACATTCTCTTTCCAAGTATTTTTCAACTCAACCAAACGTGTTGTTAAGTTCGATAATTTATTACTAAACATTTTGTTTTATACTCCCGGTGATCTCTATTAAAAAAAAATAACCGAAACGGCACGTACTAAGAAAATTAGTTATGTATTTAAATATCTCAAGTAAAAAAAATTAAAAAAAAAAACTTAAAAAAAGTTACTCAATCCGGTCCTATATATAAACCCCCTTTGAAGACTTTTCTTTGATCCTTAACATAAGCTCCATTTCCAACTTCCAATGATATTAGTTACTTTTTTTCCACAAACATCCATATTTACTCAACACTTTTTAGATTCCCAATAATAATCACAAGGGTATTTTTGAAAAAATATACTACCTCCGTCCCTAATTATAAGGCCCTCTTGGGAGATTTCAAGTCCATTAAGAAAGTGAAATAATTTAGTTAATTGTATTGGAAATGTGAACTTTTGATATGTATTTTCAAAATTACCCTATTAATATTATTGGGAATCTAAAAAGTGTTAAATAAATAAGGGTGTTTGTGGAAGAAAATAATTAATGCTCACTGAAAATTGGTAAAGGGCCTTATAAATAGAGACAAAATAAAAGTGTTAAAAGGGCCTTATAATTAGGGACGGAAGGAGTACCAAATATTTACATTTCCAGTACCACTAACAATATTAACTAACTTTTTTAAAAGATGTGAAAATTAGTCAGAGGTTTATAATAACATTTGAAATGAAACTAAAATTAAATGAAATAACTATTTTCTATAAAAAAATTTAGGAATAATTGTATTAGAATAAAAAATTAGTTAACTTTGAGACCATTTTTCTTGTATTAAAGACCAGAGTATAACCAACGTGAGGTTGATCAAGTGGTAGCTCACTAAATCCTTTAACCAACTGGTCTCGAGTTCGAGCCTTGGATATGAAGCAACCTCCGCTGGTAGACCCATACCGCTTAGTGCGAGCTCAGTTGATTCAAACCAATTGAATTATGGATAAATCAAATCCGAGTACCAGTTGGTGTAAAATAATAATAATAATAATAATAATAATAATAATAATAATAATAATAAAGACTAGAGAGTATGTGATAAGAGGCATCAGATAGACATTGTTAAAAGTTAAACCCCATAAATAAGACCACTCATCTTGCGCTCTAAATTCTTAGCGATACTCCTTCACTACATTTGATCTTGATCTCGTAACAACGCATGTGGAAATTTAACAATCGAACAACATCCAAATTTAGCAATCTAACCAATCAATGTCCAACAACAACCGTCAGCCTACACAAGCTCCAACTCCACCATCTGCTGACCACCAACCCCACCATCAATGCTCAGACTGATTTAAGCTCGAAGAGCCTAGCATTGCAAGTGCTATAGCACAAAACAGTGATCCAATGTATGTATTTCAGATTTCAGATTAAGTAGCTCCACTTTTTTAGGAACGTTTGAGAGCAAAACAAACCCCCAACCACATAATAATCAGTTGTATTGCTTAGAAATAAACGATATATTTCACGGATATGATAATAAGCTTCACAGATGGATGAACAGTTTTCCACTAGCCAGACAATCACAGGACAATAAATCCAAATTGTAAATTCCCACTGCACCAAAATTCCAAGGAGGATACTCGGTATAAAGGAATCACATAACTTAAAATAAAATATACCAGTCAAATGTAACTAGGTATGTTTGATTGTTTTTACGCTAAAATATGAGCATCAGATTCCACAACTAATCAAGCGGATTGATTGAAAACAACCCATTTTAATTTATATCTCAAGAAGGCACGGTTGGGATGGGTGACTCGTAGCAAAGCTATCACCAGCAAAATACTAAAGCAGCCAGGCCTTGTAAGGCCACATACAAGTATATTGGCACCAGCAGCAACAAATAACTCTTTACTGAATACTACCCCAAGCAAAAGCAAAAAATAATTAATACCGAAATGAATATATTACAAACTTTGATGCTGTCAATTACGCCTCGATGCTGCAACTTCATTTGTTGTGCAGGAATCCCATCCTGTCCAAACAAAGAGCTATTAAAATAAAAATGCCTTTGCTGATTTGCAAGAAATACACCCGATTGATTTGTTAGTCTATTTATTCTCTTAAAGTCACCTGGTTAGTTGCCATGAAATGACCTGGTTGTAAATTGATTTTATAGTCTATTTATTCTCTTATAATAACTTGATTTGTCCAAAAGCACCATAAAATCTAAAGACATTTTAGATTTAAAGACAAGAAGTAACAATGCACTCGAAATATTCCTTACCTCGAGTCAAAAATGTTACAAACTCACAGATCAGTAACTTTTCCCACCGCAACAGTTTTCCCTGCAGAGCAGAATAAACGGTATGGCTTCAACATTTATACATCAGAAACACACTTGCAAGAAAATGAAACATTAATTAATTCTTACCTTCAGTACGAAGAGTAAACCTCCCAAGTTGTTGATAATCAGAGAACTTCTCAACACATATTGAGTTGTTAACCTGTAGAACATTTCCAAAACAAGATCAAGCTAAACTTGCATAAATAATAATAAATAAAAAAACCAAACTATCATCAACGATGAATTTCTCTCTATTTAAGAGTCAAGAATCATTCCACACAAGTCACAGCCACAGCCACGAGCCCATGATGAAGTAAAAACCTTTTTATGGCCCTAAGAAGCCTGTTTACAGCAATAAAATACGGGAAAAAAAACTTCCAAATTCACTAGGCAATAAAATGCACCTGAACACGGCAAACAACACCAGCACCACTCTTCACAAAGAGAACTTTCTTTTTCATAGGTTTCCTTGTTTTTGGATCAATTTGATGTAAGAGCTCAACAATCTCACATTCTTCGACTACGGAGTGGATGTGCAGAACAGCCTTGTACCCAGCAGTGAAAATAGCCTACCAATTTTACCAATTTTTATACAAAGATGTTAGTAATAGTATCCTTGATTAACACAGAAACTAAAGCTAAGATCCAAATGCAGACGGAGAAAAATCTAGAATACATACATTGTCCAGCAATTCAAGGATCTGCAACTGAGCAACAAACTCGGTAACAGCTGGTATTGGTTTTTCTGCAATAGGACAAAAACACAAAAGACACATTAAGACACAAACAGCATGTCAAACCACATGAAGACAAGGCAACAACAAAAACATAATGGATAGCAATATTTAATTGACTAGGAGAAGAACATTTGTGGTAGGAACTCAGAAAAGGTCCTTCTAGCACCAATCTTGGATACTATCTATGATTCAACCAATTCTTTAAGACAAGCCTTAATTTAAGTCTAGCTCCCATTCCAAATAAAACTAAATTAATTTGCTTGGAATTAAAACTGCACAGTAAATTAGTTATGATCCAACATCTCATGGAATACCATGGTTAACCTTTTCATACCACAGGCAGAAATAAGAGATGAACCTAAAGACAAAAACTAAGTTTTACACACTGCATTCAAATTGCTTGTGTAATTATATTTTCTAGAACACCTTTCTAATAAAATTTCACTCCAAAATAGTATGTTGTAGAATGCACTCCAGCTACAATACATAAGTCATAAAAAATTAAACAATAAAGAACCCATACCGACACTGGACAGGACAAATCCAGATAATATATCTTCTTCTTCAACACCGGATATTCTAACCCGTAAATTTTCACCAGGTCCAGCACGTTTAACCCGATCCTCGTCAATAAATATAGCAACAACTTTTACATGATCCTGCAAAACAATGTGCAGTTATCACCCATTTCACATTCAGCCATCAATAAAAAAAAAAATAGAACAAAGAATGAAAGGACAAAGTTCCGACACAACCCAGAAAATCAACTACCTTATTTGGCATGACCAACAAAGAATCCCCCTCGCGAATAGTACCAGATTCCACTTTGCCCATAACAACAGTTCCCATGTCTTTGAATTTGTCAATTATAGGCATCCTACATAAGACAGAAGTTCAATCTTAGCAAAGAAGTTTAAGTATAAAAATAGAAAAATGATACTCCCACACCTCTTTTTGAGGTGTAGGAGGTGTAGAGAAGAGAGAGAAGTGATTGATGGTGTGATGAGATGGTATAAATGAGTATAAGAAAAAAAGTTGTTAGAATACAAGTGTTGATAAAAATATTCAACAGCCAAGCCATTTCCTACCAGAAGCTGAAGTTTAAAAATAACAAAAATAAAGTACAAAGTACTAAGAACCTCTGACGGAGTAATGGAAGAGACAAATTGTCAAGAAATGCAATACCTGAAAGGAGAATTGGGATCTCGTACTGGGAGTTCAACAGCATCAAGGGCATCAAATAAGCAAGGACCATTCCACCATGGACAAATGTTTCTATCTACTTTTGTTTTTAGGTTTGCACCAGTCAATCCAGATATTGGTAAAAACAGGACATCTGGTAAATAAAATAATAATTAGTAATATGACTTCACCTCCACAATCCATCAAACTTGGAGACCTATCTATAAAATATGAAATTATTATTGCCATGAAAGAGGTTCCAAAATAGGGCTTTCCCATGCCCATTTTCATAAGCTTTACAAGGTCTAGACCATATAGGTAGCTTGTACAAAAAAAATATAACCGTTGCACATCCTGAAAACAGAATACCCGGATCCCTAATCCAGCTTAATATTTCAAGAGAAGAAACTAGCAACTAACATTCATCAAGACATATAAGTATTTTAACATTCACCACTCTAAATGAGAAAGAAATTATCATCGCGAACTATGATAAACAGTCTCCCATCCTCATTACATTCATAATTACATAAAGGTTGTTCTCTATGTGAAAGCAATGTTATCCACACACTACAAATCATACATTTACACCAGGAACAAAAAATTGAAAAGTCAAAATAAAATGGCAGACAGAAAGAGGTTCCAGCTTATTTTCAAACAAATACAGGACATACCTTTTTTCACATTGTATCCTGAATGCTTGAGAAAAGGAACCATCTTTGACTCAATTTCATCATACCTACAGGCACAGCAGCAGCAAGGAATCAAATTAAGATTGAAGATAAGCAGAGACAAAGAGACAGTGCCAGGGTGTTGTGTGAGCAATAGTAAGAGTACCTTTCTTTGGACCATTGCACTGTAGGCTCATCCATTTTATTAACAACAACAAGCAGCTTAGTCACACCCAGCGTTTTTGCAAGCTGGACATGCTCACGAGTTTGTCCACCTTTCTCATATCCAGTTTCAAATTCTCCCTTCCGAGCAGAGATTACCTGATTGATGGGGTACATAAGACAGACATACAGATGAGAGTTAAATCATGAACTGCTTATCAAGACGTGTCGTATCTACTAATAATGATCAAGAAACGAGTGACATATAAAAGATCAACTAACCAACACTCCAATATCGGCTTGAGATGCACCACTGATCATGTTAGGAACATAGCTTTTATGACCCTGCATAAGCATTGTAATTCAACATTAAATGTTTCCTCACTAAACCATAAAATCATTTGCAGTACTTTAGACAACAATTGAGGCAAGGTATTCAAAAGTGATCTAAGAATAATGACGCATAAAGATACTCACAGGGGCATCCAAAATTGTAAACCTTGTCTTCTCAGTCTCAAAATGTGCTCTTCCAACTTCAACGGTTTTCCCCTGCAATTAAGTCAATTTTATCTAAATTACGAGTTCTAAGCAACTTCATATGATCAACAAGAAAAAAGATAAAACTATATAAAATAGGATTGAATAAATCAGTTATATATTATCGGAAAATTCATTCGTACCTTTACCCTCTCCTCTTCATTTGTGTCCATTATATAAGCCATATACCTAGCATACACATTTCAAATTATTAACTTGTTATAGAAATATAGATTCTTATCAAAAAAAAAAAAAAAGAAAAAAACTAAAAGATCCACCTTCCACCCCACCCAAATTAAAAAAAAAAAAAAAAAAAAAATCCTCTTAACAGTGAACATAATAAGCTCAAGACCCAATCAGACCCCCTACAACTTCAAAGTTTGAGCACCTCAACCCTACACAGTTAAGTGAAATATACAAAATACATAAAACATACATAAGCATTGAAACAGACATTCCACTACAAAATCGGAAGTTAATCTCCTTTTGAAGTGTATGTGCTTTAATTAAGAGATCAATAGCTAATAACAATGAAATATCTTAAACTTGAATTACTTGTGCTGCTAGTCTGAATATCCAACTCAAGAACATTCAAAATAAATAATGAAAAAACTAGGATTTGAGAAGAATAAGAACCTTTAAAATAAGGGACAATGCCACGGCTTTCATTAGCAGAAAACATAAGTTCACATAAATAAATATTTCTAGTTATGCAGTTACAAAGAGATAAATCTTCCAAAGGGAGATCAAAGAATAAGTTGAGCATGGTAAAAAGCCTCAAGGTGCACATTAGTACAAACCAAGGATATAAAAGTGAGAGTGCAAGACAACGTTCAGATAAAAGGTCTCATAACATTATCAGAAACGTCAAATATAAAACACATACATTTAAAAATGAGCAAGAGTGTAACTTGTGGTGAATGTTAACCAGGACGTTAAAAGATATGCAAATCATTCTAAGCAAAGCCCAGGAACAACTTATTTACTAAGGGTCTGTTTGTTTGGGGTGATTTTGGGGGAGGAGAAATTGGGGGTAGAGAAAACAAGGAGAAAACAAGCTTTTCTCCTTGTTCGGTATAGGAGAGAAAATGAGGTGGGTCCCACCAGAAAAAAATTTCTCTCACCCATAGAAGAGAGAATGGGAGGAAAATGAGTTTTGGCTTGTAAAATTACCTATCTGTCCTTCATTTATTCACTTTATTTGATTTTTTTTAAATTAACTGGAAAAAAATAAAGCTTTTTTTTCGATAAAAAAATTGTTATTTTTTATATTTTGGACTCAGAATTTTTATAATATAATAAAAAATTGAAGTAAAAATAAAATCTTTGGCTATGTTAAATATACATACATGTAAAAAAGAAAAAAGATATTTATTCCTATTTTGTAAAACAAGGGCTTACTTGTCTTTTGACAAATTTGTTGTTTGCTCTCTTCCCTCTTTTCTCTCCAACCAAATGAAAGGAAAGAAAATTCAACTTTTCTCTCTTTCCCATTTCTTCACATTTTCTCTTATACCAAACGACCAAAAAATCTACCCATTTTCTCACCATAATCTCTCTTCCCTATTTCTCTCTTCTCATTTTCTCTCTTCCCATTTTCTCTCGTGCAACCAAACAAAGCCTAAGGTAATACTTATTTCTTTCAGTAGTTAGTAGTATATGAATTAATTTAGTTATGATATATATTTACTTAACCATTTCCTCCAGTCCATGCTCTTTGTAATTTATAAAGTAGCACATTCAGGCAAACGTAAATCTTGAAGGTCCATAATCACGTGCAGAAATAAAAAATCTCAATCAGAGAGAACCAAATATGCTAAACAGGTAATAATATATAAAGCTCATCGTGACAATGTTAGAAACCCCATCATTCTTACATCCCACAGTTAATATGTTATTGTCCTGGGACTGCATAACCTTGAATACAATAAAGGCTGGAAAGTGAAAACACTGGACACTGATCAACAGATACTACCCCACTTAATACAAAATGAAGATGGGCCAACATAAAAAATTATCATAAATATAATGCTTAAAAAATGAAGGTAATAGCATGACTTTCTTAGACTCTGCACAAATTCAGCAATTACCAACAAAAGGTCTACACCATTTCTACCCAGACTAATGGCTAATTCAACCTCTCATCAGTGAGATAGACCAAAGAAAACCGTAAGTTAAGATATTAAATTGCAGTAAATAAATGATGAGGATTGAGGCAGCAAAGCAGCATTGGAACACAGATAACACCTTCAAACAAGAAATAAGGGAAATGAGCTAACCAGCTTTCTCGACTTTTGTCCTTAGCTTCTTTCTCATATTTTTGGATAGTCCGTTCATCAACCTGACCACTGAGGAAAAGTATCTGGCCTCCAGTGGTAGACTTACCAGCATCTAGAACAAGAAACACAAAAATAAATTAATGCCAAAACAACATTAATTTTACAGTAAAACAATGAAGGTTCAAATGAATATACTGACTGATCATGGGAAGCAAACATATAAACCATGAAAAAATGTCACTTTTAAATCATACTACTACAATAGTAGAATAGCCAATGAACTGCAGATTAACCACAGCCAAGTGCACCGCCATATGAATAGGAAAGCAAATTTGTACATTTACAGAATATAGATCAATCACCATGTGAACAATAAAAAGGGCAAAAGCATCATCAAAGTACTCAGAATGTTCTTTTATTTTTCTTCGTGTTTTGAAGGGCCAAAAAAAAAAATAGGAGACAGCAAGCAGAAGCAATGCATGTAACCCCTTTAGTAGTCTATGATCAACATCTAAAATTCAAGATGTTGAAGAACAACAAGCAATTTAATGCCCCCCGACCCTACAATGCACATGTAGGGGATGTAAATAATCTTGACCAATTGAATGGTCATCAAAGCTGAACAAATTGCAAAAGGGAACCCCAATAACCCTGATATTGATGAAGGAACCATGTGGAGTTCATCAACTTACCGACATGACCAATAAACACAACATTCACATGTCTTTTCTGCATCACCAGATCATCTTTTTCATCCTGCACAGGATGAGTTTCCTTATCTTTCACTGCAATTCAAAGTCGAGGAAACAGGCACAAGAAATTGGATGTTAATATCATTATTGGCATTTGGCAATGAGCTGTCCGATTTTGAAACAGCAATCCAAATGGGCAAAATTTACACAATTACATGCTTAAAAAGTGAACACATTTCCCAGTTACCTTTGGGCTCAGCCTGATCAGGCTGTGGTTGAACATGGTGCTTTGGACCTGAAACCACCAAATTTTAATCTTTATATAATGCTCTCCAGACCCATCATTGATTCGTACTATTATTCTATTAATATGGCAGTGAAGAACAAGCAACCAATAAAACAATCAACGAGGAACACAACTTATGCATTCTACGCTACTACAAGTTCAAAGAAGCTGTCAAGACTTCATTCCTAGAAGATTCAAAATCACTTCATCACTTTTGAAAGGTGAGAATAGGGCATATTAGAGAAGTCTGAGGACAAAAGGTTTCATCGGGTGACAAATGAGATACAAACAAGTAGTTACATTCGTGAACTTCCTAACAATATCAATATTAGGCAACCAATATCTCTAATGGCAACAAATTGAATAGGCATAATAAAGCTTGTCAAGAATTGGATGAGCAGAAATAACAAAATATACAGACAATCTTATCATGAGTACAGGATTCTATCAGGAAAAGTTGCTAATAACTTTCTACCTCAAAACAATATTTCTAAATATATGAAAGTTTACAATTGATTGTGTTAAGTGGGGCGCTACTATATGGAGCATTTACAAACTCACGTAAGAAGCGGAAGGAAATTGTTCTCCGAAAGAAGAAAATATACTTCAGATAAAAGTACAGTTAGCAAATGAGAGCGGAAAATAAAAAGAAAAAAGGGACAGAAACTGGGCAAATGGTATTCCAAGAGTATAATTATGGTAAACTATTGACATTAATGAGATTTACTTTCAGATAAAATATATATATATATAATAAAAAAAAATAAAAAAAGAATGGACAGGAAAACACAGAATGTCACTTCCTTACTACCAACCTTCTTCATCCATCTCATCAGATTTCTCAACTTCTGCTGGCTTTTCATCCTCCATATCTACCACCCCGTTATTTTCTTCTGCTTTATATAAAAATAAAGATCGGATCGAAAGAAAGATTAAAAAAATGGAACAAAAGTGCAAAACCACTGATAAATTGTGAAAGAAATAAAAACACATAAAATCAATAGACCTTTGGATTACCTGCCAAGTCAAGCTGTAAAGAACGGATCTCCTCCTCAATATCTATCATTCAAACAAAACAGACATAAAGATTTCCTCCAACTACCAAAGTTCCTTAAAACCTCAAAGTACGACCTCTTCTTTTATTCACGAGATGCAATAACTCAGTTTTTAAAAATAAATTAAAGCTTTTCTTCAATATGAATCGAATTTAATAAAAATGATAGATTAAACCTAGTAAACACCAACACCAAAACACACAACGCCAATTTTGCTTCCATAAAAAATCCACTTACTACAACACTAAATATCTGGAGCCTATCCGTTTAGGGCTTTAAAAAGAAGTGATAGTGCAAAAGTGATTTTCTGAGTATAGCTTCCAAAAAAAGTTTAACTTCAGCAAAATTAGGCAATATTGGGCAACCAATCAAAGTTGAGTATACCTCCGGTTTTTTTTTTTTTTTTGCAAAATTCTAATGGTAAAAAAAATCACTTTCTCAGCGCGATAGGTAACATCACAAGCGGAATAGGAAAGTAGAAATCGTAACATCACAAGCTCGAGTTCAATAAATTTGCTACAAGGGCAACAATTTAACACACTCAACGAATCTCAATATTCACTACAATATCAGCAGCAAAACAAATAACAAATAAAAAAATAAATCAATTATTCCATATTCCAACGATCGATAGAAAAAACGAAAACGCAGCACAGATCAGAAAAACCCTAATGAAAAACACGGAACATGCAGATCTAAAATTGATTGAAACAGTGAAAGAGATGGAACAAAAAAAAGAGTGAAATTATTGCGGATAAGTGGAAAAAACGAATTGGTGGTTAGAAATCGGAAGGGAGAGAGAGGGTGAGATGAAGAGAACGTACCCATGGCGAAAAGGAGAACGAGATTGCGGTGGTGGTGTGTGTGTGCGCGCGCGCGGAGAGAGGAACAAGGGTTTCGGCGAGGAAGGGAATAACCAAAGAGAGAAACGATGCGTGTGAGGTTTTTGTATTCCCAGCCCAACAAACCAACCTACACTATCTATATGTGGTACTATTATTTCACCTTTTTATGATACATCTTCTCTGTTTGTGCAGTGGTGACTGGCGCTGCATTTGGTAGGGCGAACCACGGTTCGATCCTTCGCAACAACGTTGGGAGAGGAATAAAACCTTAACCGCGGGACCCCCTCGAACTGGATTAGTCGGCCCAGTGGGCCAGATACTAGGGTGCAAACCAAAAAAAAAAAATACTCTAATGAAAATAATAATTGTTGTCCACGTAAGACAGTCCCAGTTGGTAGTTGCAGGGACACTCAGGATTTTCCCCTCCCAGGTCATGGGTTTTAGTTTCAGACCACCCATGTAAAAAATAATAATAATTGTCTAATCAATAATTTAATTTAATTACTAAGAACTTATAGTATTAGCCTTATTATTATTTAAGATTGATAATAAGAAATTAAAATATACATATATATATTTAAAAACTAAATGTTTAGATATGTAAGTTGTATTCTCTCCGTCCCATTATTTTGGTAAAAGTTAAACAAATCAATGAAAATAAGAGAGTATTTGTTTAACATTATGCATGATTCTTTTATTAATTACAAATTGATATTATAGTAGTACAAATTTTCATATCAAATTACAATTAATACACATTGCAATGTTGCCTCCAAAAAAAATCTTTAGATATATTTTCCTTACTTACTTATCAATCATCGATACAATATATGATCTTTAAGATTTTTCATTTATTTTTTTACTTTAATATGGGACAAATTTTTTTGCATTCTTTTACCAAGATAATTGGACAGAGGAAGTAGTTTAATTTTACTAGTTACAATTACAACAATGATCCTTTTTTCAAGGGAATTATAACAATGATCTTGAAATCCACAATTATCATATATTTGTCATTTTTGTAAATTAGTATTATGATAAGGGCATTTTGGGCATAACAAAACTACGTACAAACCTAAAACAGTGTTTGCTTTATATAATAGTATAGATAATAAAAAATATGGTTACTAACATCTATTCATATCTAAAGTTGGGGAAGAGAGATTCACATTGTCTTAACATGTTTTCTTATCCGAGAGCATCATGAAATAAGGTTTCTTTTAAGTTATAATAATGTGCTTAGTTTTCTAATGTCATTTTTCTGTATTCTTTGGCCTGTATCACAGGTATTCCCAAGAGCACCTTTAATATCAATGAACCCTACACAAGATCGCGTTCTTATCCCTCTCCTAGCAGGGTGTGTTAACCAGGAATCGAACCAAAGACTTCTTAGTCTCAGGTCTCATTCCCGAGTTCTCAAGTTGATAGGATAGCATCATTTGAGTCAACTCATGTTGGTCTTTCTAATGTCATTTTAATATAATTCAACTTTTTATATAATTGAACTTTTTATAAGGCTCATTTAATGAACAATATAAGACAAGATAGAATAGGATAGTGCTCTTTTGTTGACTTATCTTGATCTATCTACCTAGTATATTTTCTATCGTATGAAAGGAGCTTGGTTAGAAACAAGAAAGATGAGATGATACATTTTTCTCTCTCCTTATGTCACACGTTAACAATACCACGACCACCAATGTCAACCCCTCATCATTGTTATCCTAATTTAATATACATCTTATATTAGGCATGATAAGAGTTATCATACTTATATCTTATTATGCTATTTATCCACCTCTTTATTCTACCAAACAAACTTACAATCATTGAGATTAAGCAAATTATCCTACCAATCACCTTTAAAAAATTACCAAAACTATCCATTCTCTTGTTTATTTGTTTCGATTTTGTCTTTGAGCATTTTTGTTTCATTTTGTTCCTTGTATGACTCATGTATTGTTTGAAATTTTATTTTTAGGATATTGTTTGAAACTTTTCAATACACGTTAAACACTTTTTCCTTAAAAAAAATTAATGAGGCCTTGGCCCAAAGAGAATATGTGGTCCTTGTTGAATTGGGAAAGTAAGGCTAGTGAGCCCATCAAGAGGATTATTGTTGCAAATTTAAGATTTCTCTCATTAGTTTTAATTTTTTACCTATAATATAATTTTTTGCCCATATTTTTTTCGTGAAGATGATCAAAATATTCTCCGCATGTTAAATAATTTTGGCTTTCAGAGTGTTAAAAAAAAAAAAAAAACACTTCTAACACATCCTTGCCATAAATATATTATGATTCACTAATGTCAGAAATATAACTTTTTACACTTTCGATACTGATAAGTGGGAAGTGCAAATTTTCATTAATGAGTGTCATTGAAAATATTTAGCCTAGATGTCCATGTCAAATGACATTGATATCAAGTATTTATTAACTGACTGAGGAAAAACTGGATCAATAAGGGCAGTTAATTTAAAGAACCTGGCATAGAATTTAAAGCAAGTCATGGCATGATAGAAGTCCTCAAACACGGATATAACATAAGTGAGAATTACCATCTTGAAGTGACAGTACAATTGCAATAACATAATATACTAGGGTGAGAGCTGTTGAAACTGCCAGCAAAATTGTAATTAAGAGCCGAAAGAAGGGGAACACAAATGGCTTGTGCATTGGCAACATAATGTAATTTGCACTCCCGACTCATTATTGTTATAAGTGCAATTTTCTACATTTTTAACATCAGTGAGTCAGAATATATTTTTAATAAAAGTGTATTGGAGATTACATTATTTTTGTTTCTGACACCTCGAAATCAAAAATTATTTAACACAAAAGATATTTTAGTCATTTAAAAAAATAGGAACCAAAAATTAAAACTTCTTTTCATGGTCAATGT
This sequence comes from Crotalaria pallida, assembly GCA_037953625.1. Classification (NCBI taxonomy): domain Eukaryota; kingdom Viridiplantae; phylum Streptophyta; class Magnoliopsida; order Fabales; family Fabaceae; genus Crotalaria; species Crotalaria pallida. Next base: position 100,764,309 of record CM075655.1, read on the forward strand.
CACTCGCATTTGCGCCTTCTTCCTGATGGTGATGACATATAGAGCATTTGTCCATAATCAAATATGCTCATTTTAGTCTTTCAACTTTGAATATTTATGAAAACTTCTTAAGACTTTCATTAGCTGGTGGACTAAGTAAGCAACGATATCGTATTTATTAAAACTTTCAAAATAGTAAGATGCTATGATCAATAAGATTCAATCACACATAACCAAGTTTCTTAAATATATTGTAATGAGTTCAATCCATTGTGTATATGGAAAAAAAAAAAGTTTCTTCGTCCAATTGATAATTGATCATTCTATGATAAATTAAATTAAACGCTTGTTGGTATGGTTTTTACGCTTTTTTTTTTTTTTATGTATTTCAGTGTTATTTTGTCTTTAAATATGTTAATTTGCGAATAAATGCACTGATGCTTAGTTTAATGAGTTTTAGGTTATTTTCTAGTAGTTTGTCTTAGTTTGGTTAGCTTGTTTCATTTTGTATGTTAAAAGGATGCAATCAGAAGCCTGATGATTAAAGAAAATTAAAATGAGCACAGAGGTGTAGTCTTTGATCCGGGCTCAATATACTTCAAGTTGTGCTTAATTAAAAGAGCTACTTGAAAAGATTTCAGGCCTGGCATAGAGTTTTTCATGTTGTGCACAATCACCAGTCATTGATGTGTATAAATGTGGTGCACATTTAATATATTCACCTATACAAGTGTGAGGCAGGGTCACTTTATGTGAGTCTAGACAAATTTTTTAGAACGCTCATGAAAATAGGAATATGTGCAAGGTCAAAATGCTCCACACCGTGAAGAACAACTTTGGATGAGAGGTAAATATGAGTGATGGTTCACTAATTCACACATGGAATGCAATTCATAGAGGTTTTGATCTCACTGACATTCTAGTGGGCCACGATCATTTGCTTTATGCACTAGTTAATAATCTGAAAAACACTATATATTCTCTTTGGTCTTATTTATAGGGCATACTTATCTATATCACACGGATTAAGGAAGATAGTTAAGTTTCTTGAAACTTTAAAAAAATACGGTAACATTACAATTTTACCCTCTTATCTTGTATTGGGAATAGGGATGAAAATAGGTTAGGCCGGACTAGCCTGTTCAAAAATAAGTCTGGTCTGATTCACTAACGAGCTTAGTTTTTAGGCCTTGGTCAGACCTGTTTACTTGTTTCAGACATTTTTTTAGGTCTGGGTCTGACCTATTTCAAAGTCTATTAGCCTACTAGCCTATTAAAAAGCCTACTTTAAATTTGATATGCAGTTGCTTCCATTCAAATATTATCATCGATTATTTCAACAAAATGGCACCAAAACATAAACCAAAATGAAGCAAGTTTGCAAAATGAATGCATCGAAAAGAGACATGAAGAAAAGTTGAGAGAGAATAATCAAACAACAAAGATATGAAAGAATTAAAATTATGTACTTGTTGTTGGTATGCGTCCTAATGGTGAGCGATTGAGAGTAAAGAAGGATTAAGACCAAAAGTAAGAAACACAGTGACACCGATTAGGATCTGTAATTTTAGAAAAAAAATATAATATTTTAATAACAATAATAACTTAAATATAAATATTATATATTATTGATGGGCCAGCCTATTAGGCTTATAAGGTTTTTTTATGAAATAAAGTCTGACCTCTTAAACTAAATAGGCTATAAAAAAAAAAGCCTAAGACTGACCTCTTTCATAAACGGGTCAAACCAGTCTAGGCCCTTAATAGGCCAAGTCATAAGCCCCTAATAGGCTGATTAACCTATTTCCATCTCTAATTGGGAATTTCATAATGTATTATTTCACATTAATGAATAAATGACAAATAAGAGAAAATAGCAATAAATGCTTCCTAGAAAATGCAAAATGCCTTATAAATAGGACCAAAGAATTCTTCTAGAATGTGCCCTATAAATAGGACCGAAGGGAGTAGTATTTATGCATTGATTTATCAAGCTCTTGGAAATTTTCTTTCTTTGATTTTAAATTAAATATGAGGGGGGGGGGGGGGACTAATTTTATAATAAAAAAATAATGCAAGAAACCAAATGAATAATTTAACCATTGTTTTATATATTTGGATAGTCTTTTTTGCCAAAGTAAGGTAAATGAAAAACTTAGTATAAGCTTTTACTTTAAAAAAAACATTTTGTTATCTTCTTTGAATGATTTCTTATATTATCCATATAAATGGAAGTTTGATTGACCATTGTGCTTATGATCCTTGCAACTCTCTAGTCTAGGAATAGTTTCTTGTTCTCAATGGTTACTCTTTGACTAACTCCCCTAAGGAATTAACGTATTAGTTTGTGATTTTAGGCTTATTCACTCAAGAAATTGGAGTTAGGTATTTCTAAGTAAAACCCGACCGATTAACAAAATATGAGTTAAAACTTGTATTAAACTCGGTTGATGTCACTCAACCACAATACATTTAATTTTTATATTTTGCACTTTGTGTGTTATAAACTAGCGCAGCACCCGTGCAATGCACGGGAATTAGATCAAATTTAATTATTGTATTAGGTAAATTATGCCACAGATTTGAATAATAACAAAGTAATCATACACGAGATCATTACTATATTAAAAATACTACAATTATTGATAGCTATTTTTAAAGATAAATAAAATGAATCAAAAATTACACAATAATTCATTTTTTTAAAGAAAGTAGACATGAGACGAACAACAACCAATAACCCGAGGAATGGTATGCATAATTAAGATTATAAAATAACACAAAAAAACATCAAATAACATCATAGGTTTATAATAGAAAATAACGTAAAGGGCCTTCTTCTTCAGTAGTGCTTTCTTTACGACAAGTTACATCAAATAACATCATAGGTTTAAAATAGAAGATAGTATAAGAAATGCAACATACGTTTCAGGCTAAACAACATAACATAATAAAAAAAATATTATTTAAAAATTACGGAAAAAAAAATCTTCCCAGGTAGTGCCTTCTTTACGGCAAGCTTAAACTTGAATCCTTTTTTCATGTCATGTTGGCTGCAAAAGAAACGTCACCCCTTTGAAACATACGCTTCATTTTTATTTCTGCAACACCTAATTACTTTACAATTATACGATTGACCTTCTTCATCAACAATTTCATAATTCGTGCGCCTACCAGGCAATGCTTCAGAAACAAAGTTTGAAGAAAGTGGTTGTGTATTCACATAAATTTGACAATAACATCAGTGTAGGTAATTAAGTTAAAAAATTTAACAGGTTATTGTACAATATCAATAGAAAGTAAGAAATCCTCTTACCAATAATGCTTTTTCGAATTGATACTTTGTAAGTACTTTTGATGTTGAAAAGTCATACTCTCTATTAAAAGTTGTAATATTAAAATTGGTTTGTAATGTATATCAAAAAATATGTAAAATATTTCAACAAGAAGATGGTAGAGTACACAAATTATAAAAAAAATTACATACCTTCCTTTTGTGTGCATGATACACATAAACATTTTGGTAACATTGTTTTCCGATAAGGAGTAGGATAAGCAAATTGTTTGTCATCTTCAGACGAAGCGCGAATCAATAGAGTGTTGTTGCCACAGGGATAGAAGATGAAGGTTACATAAGAGCCATTGGCGTACAATTGCAATAGATTTTGTAAGCCTTCTGTAATGCTCAATTCTTTATCCGGGCTTAGCAACTGAATACGGATTTCACTTCGGTTTCCTTTAGGGTCGACAACAGTCCAAGTTTTGCATGCTTCAAAGCCCAAAAATTCAGAAACAGGAAGACTCAATTTCACAGTACGCTGCAAACGTAAGCAGTAAAAAAAATAAAAAGTCAGAACCTTGCACATTATTAAGAAAATAAGGTCAAAGGAAAAAAAGATTATGAACAAACCATATCAGGTGAACAGAAAACCGTAAATTTTTGCATTTTCAATGAAAAATTACAGATGGAGTTAAACTGTGCAATGAGAATAAAAAATTCAGATCACAGCAATGCTTATATGTATTTATTGGAACAACAAATAGAAAGAGAATAGGTAGAGATGAAAATCAGATTATATTTGAGTTTGTGCACCTTTTCAAATTTCAGGATAGTATAATTAAAATTTGAATGAATTGTGATAACGTGTATTAGTTGGTTACCAATCAACTTTACAACGGTCTACGTAACTGAACAGATTTATGAAGCATTCAACAGATAAATGGTTACAATAAAATTCAAAAACAAAAAATATTAAAACATGAAAAATCTCTAAATGTGAAAATATTTTATAATAAGAAGATGCTAAATAGATAAAATTAATAACTACTTACTTCGCCCGGTGTAATTTAAATCGGAAGTATAAACGACATTCTTTTAAAATGAGTGCAAAATTTAAGACTGAGTTATAATCCATCCGGTCCTTATTATAAGTCATACTTACCGAATTACACATACCAAGGAAATTGGTTGGTTTTATGAATTCTATGAGAATATATTGTAACAATACAATTTTACACCTTTAAATTTTCTTGAAAAATTCGCACTCATTAATGAACAACAAAAAACACATAAATAGTCAAAACATTTAATAATAGCAAAGTAAGGAAAAATAAATAATTGATAAATAGAAAATATAAGTGAGTAATAATTAGGACAAAAAAAAAATTCCTAGAGTGTAGCCTATATATAGGACCAAAGGGAGTAGTAATAGTAATAATAATAGATAAGATAATATCAAAAAGGAAAACTGTAAACACTGTACATATATTGCGTGGGAATAGTAAATGCATTAAAAATAAATTAATTTTTTCAGAGTATCAGTTGAAGAATTCAAAGCATTGGAAACCGTGATTGAAGAGTTGAAGGTATGGGAAAAGAATACAAATTGGATTGGAGATTACTCTCTTCGGTCCCTATTATAAGTCACATTCTATAAGGTTTTTTTTTTGTCCTCAGTATAAATAACTTTATGTTTCCAACTTATCATTTATTGTGTTTTCTTTTTTTAGTCCTTAGTAAATGCTTTGACTATCTATGTGTTCTTGTTATTCATTAATAATTGGGAATTTTCTAAGAAAAGTTTAGATGGTAAAATTGTAATGTTAGAATAAATTATTGTTAAAATTTAAAAAAAAATATATTTTTTTTAATATGTGTAATTTGGTTAAAAAAAATATTCAGAGGTCAAAAGATATCTCCCATTATAAAAATATATCAACATTAGAAAAATATTTAGTTAGGTTTGTTGAAACTGTAAATATGACCATAAAAATGTAAGAAGATAAAACAAGACAAAAGATTTTGTCTAGAATTTGATTTATAGATAGGACCATAATGAGTATTTTTTTGGACCACTTACATAAATAAAACATAAAGAAAATTTTTTATTAAACTTTTGAAATTGTTAATAAAAGAAATAAAATGAAACCAAAGGTCTGTAGAAAACTAAAAAATATTTCATCTAGTACAATTTATAGGATTTACTTAACTATATTACATGGACCAAGAAGGGTAATTAACTTTCTTGAAACTTTAAAAAATTGTTCAATATTACAATTTTAACTTGATAACTTACAATGCGAATTTCACATTGTATTATTTCACATCAATGGACAAAGAGAAAATAGAAGAAAATAAAAATAAATATCTCCTAGAAAATACAACGTGACTCATAAACAAGACTAAAGAATCATTCTATAATGTAACTTAGAAATAGGACCGAAGATATAATAAAAAACGAAAAGAGTACATAGTTCAAATAAATGAGAAGGCAGAGGTAGTTGAAAAGTAGGAAAATTTTTAAAGATACAATAAATTAAATAGATAAATGGATGACTGTAATGTCCCATCACATTGCAGTTTCACGTTTTTTGATACGTGTGACTCCATATTTCACTTATAAAGTGATCCTCCTCCCAGAACTTTAAACCTTTTAAAATTGGACAGATAAATAAAAAATAATGAATTCCCAAAATTATTAGATAAAAGTAACAACTAACCCCATGAATTCTATGCAGTACCCGTGCGATGCACGAGTTTTTATTCCCAATATTCATTACGTTAATTGAAACATTGCTTAAATTTACATAAGTATATAATTTAAGAAGTTAAATGATGCAATTAAGTCTAAATGTAATAAACATTAACAAAATCAAATAAAATTTAGGTAATATAAATAATATAGTTGACAGGGCCCAAACCCAAAAAAACCATAGGAAGCAATTGACCCAATTATCTTAGTTCAGTAAAGCACCAACACAGCATACACCACACAGAAGCAGTCCTGCACACAGGGTTAAAGGAATTAGGGTTTTCAAGTATCACACCCTATTTCGAAGTTCCATATGCGGCGTCCAACCCCTGGTCAAATATTACTCACCCTGTGTTTGGTGGAGATCAATACATATTGGACTGCTTCGCCGTTCTATTATCTTGGTTATAATCCACGTGCAGAGGTTCAGTTGTTATTGTTTAGTAAAAACTGAGGAGAAGAAAATTGGTTGCGCATTAAGATAATCAATAGCGGTCGACAACAAATTATCTACATCATTGCAGACACTGAGGGCAATATCCAGTTAAAAATATAAAGCAGAAGAGAGGTGGCATACAGAAGATAGAAGACCTAAGAAGATAATGGGAAAGTCAAATATTTCAAAGAGAGATCGGAAGCAAGCACATGTCGTAAGTTGTCGAGTTAACTTGTTAGTTTGAAAAAAATAAGGACAAAATAAAAGTGTCAAGAGTGCTTTATATTAAGGAAATGAGGTAGTATATAACTTTTCAACATACATTAAACGTATTAACGTATGAAATAAAAAATACCTATTACATTACTACTATTTCTTAAAATCTTATTATTTGATATTGAAATTTAAATTGCAAATTAATCATGAATAAAAAAACTTCCAAAACATTTTCAAACCTAATTTAAGAATTTTTAGTTACCTTCGCTTCACCACTCCTCACTACTGAGCATTTCGATGGGTGGGGGGGCATTATCCTCTGACGACAGATAGAGGAGATGGAAAGGGGAAGGGGTTGAGGTTGGGTGTATCTGGGAAAAGGGTTGGGAATTGCGGTGTGATCTTAGCACACCAAAGTTTAAACCAATGAGGTGTAAAATAACCACTGTTGAGGTGTATATAAAACATGAGTACAAAACACACCAAGATTTGTATAAAATGGAAGAGCTTTCGAAATTTTGCTAGTATCATTCACTTCAACCTCAGTTTTGCTATGTACTTTTTTCCAGTGGCTTGTGGTGTGTTCTATTTCTTTTCTATTCTGGGCAAATAGAATTTCAAATAGCACCTCTTTGTTGTGTCATCTTGAAAAAAAATTAAATTGATCCATGGATATTGATACGGATGTCACTGGTTGCATTCAAGCATTGTTGCTTGAATTTTTTGAGAATTTGTTTAACCTCAATTTTTATGGCCAAGGATAAAAATCTAAAAGTGGTTATTTTTTATTGAAAAAATAAATACAAAGTCTTTTGATTCTTTGAAAACAAAATTTACTCTATAAAACTTATCATTTTTAAGATAGAGCTGAGTTTAAGATAACTCTTTTTCATCCAAAAAATTATATTTGATACAAAACATTAAAAACCTTTTTCTTTTTGGTACAATAGTACAAACTAAACTTGAACGGTTAGAACTTAGCAAATTGGTCAACGTGGTTACCGCATCTTAATATTTCTATAAGCAATGTTTAGTAGATTTTATTGGGTTAGCAGGGCTAAGTGAATGGAAAGAGCTTCCCTGAAGTTAACTTTTACGTGAAATGATGAAGTCGAAGTGCATTCATTTTGGAAGAAAAAATGAACTGAAATATACCAAATATACCAAATATACCAAATACACCTATCATTTATTTCCATAAATACCTCCATCCCTAGTTGAAATGAAATATATTAAATACAATCCATCATACTTGAGTGTTATAATGCAAAAAAAATTCAAAACAATCCAATTTAGTTCAACTGAAACGTACTAAAGTGAGTTATGCATCCAGCCCAAATTTTATGGGCTAAAACACTGTCAAAGAGAACAGAGAACTAAGAAAAATTAACAAATAACTAACAAATAAATTAAACAATACAATATAAAGCACCATTTTGTAACATAAAATTTTATATTAGATTATGCATGACAGTAGATACTATACAATATACAAAACCACACTGAATTTGACAGATAGATTAGATGCATAAGTCAAACCTATTAACAATACATTAATTAAAAATGAACCAGCGTAACATATCAAACTTATCATATAAATAAACATAAAAAAAATCACTCATGGAGTAGGAAGAAAGTTATATAGAACATGATGCGGATCACAGGTATTAATTGGAACAGAACAACCAGCGTTGAATGCACAATCAGAAGATGACTCCTCTTTCTCAGCATCAGTTTCAGGAGCATTGCATGCCTTAGAAACAGACTCAAACTGAGGAATCAAATTGCGTCTAATATCACCGTAAGAGTCCTCATCACATATGTCTTTTCCTCTCAACGTGTGCGGATTTCGAGTACCACTCCTTATTTGTATAATTTGAAAATAATAACGTACAAAACGTTAACTCGAAAAAACCAATGAAAAAAAGTGCTAAAATAGATTAAAAGATGAAGCAAAGAATTTACAGGATTTGAAGTCTTCCGTGCACGAGGGTGTATATCACCAGGATCAACAGCAGGAAAAATAGGAGAATAAACAGCCTAAAGAAAGGACTAACTGGTTCAATGATCTTTAACAAAGATAAATGAACATTTGTTTACTCATAAATAATGGAAACAAGATATAGTAAAATGAATATTATGTTATAACTAATAGCAAGGTTCACCTTATTAGGCGATGAATCATCAAGCAAAAGTTGGAACATATCATTTGTTTTGACCTCACAAATTCTTCTTACAGAGAATGAGGCAGGGGTATGCGAGGTAGAACCAATTTTAACAGATACTTTGAAGAGGAATGTCCTGTCGACCAATGAATCCATGATGGTGACATATGCATACGCAGCAGAACACTGATATATAAGAATGATATGACAAAATATCAGAAGCAATATCAATTGTTTAAAATTAAACAAGATAAATAAAAAACACAGATGCATATTTACATGCCACAATAATAAACCAGTATATATGTAATAACCTCATTTGCCATTTCAAAAAGCTCTTGGCATGAGTGTCCAATAAGAATCCTTGCATCACGGTCAAGTAGAATAAAATTGGCGGTGGAATTAGAATCACGAACAACCAATCTCAGCTTGTACCTGATAAAAAAAAGAAAATAGTAAGTACTGCAACAACACATATATGGTGAACAATTGGATTGTGAAAACTAAAACAAAACACAGGAAAACCTTGGAATGAAGTTGAAAACATATCCTGCACATGTCTCACAATAAAGAGCAGCTGACTTCATAACCAACAATCCCTTGCAGGAGCACTCATTAAATAGCTTATCAGAATTATCCATCAATCCAACAATTGTTGCAAGAACAATATATATTCCATCCTGCAGTTAGATAAGAAATAATTTTAGCAGTAAAAAACATTTAACACACTCATCACAGATATAAAGGTTTCAATAAATCACCATTTTACATACCTCAGTAACAGAAGACAGTTGGCTGAGCATAATATGAGGATAATTACACATGAAATGATCTTCAACAGAAGTTCTTCTACCACTACCAACGACACGGGGAAAAGAATCACAAAACCCAAACTCATCCATTCTTAGAAATTCTAAAAACAACAATAGTAGATAGCAGGAAGAATATACTCCACTAAGAATTTATTATATTAATATAAAACTCAATTTAAGAACTAACAATGTACCTGATTCTTAGTTGCATAGCTTCAGCGATATCTGGATTAATTATAACAGTTGAAATACCAGGAATAGCATGCACAACAATTTTTCCTTAAAGATTGGTTTCAATTAAAAAAATTTGTAAAGTAGACCACTAAAAATTTCAATCATTTAAAAAAATAATTAGAAAGAATAAACAAAAAAATTCTACCATCAAATAAACGCATTCTGCAAAGCTGTATGACTATAATGAGCTGCAGTGACTTGTTCTTCGACAAAAAATCATTCATTTGTGTGACATGTTCACCAAATAAGCAACAATTTACAGTTCCACTAATAAATAAATTTGATCATGTTAGAACATACGTAAGGCAAATTATTAATTTAAAAATAAAATTATCTTACTATTGATTGGATAATTCCAGCATCAATGCAGGAGTAGAAATTTCATCTTTAACATACACAAGTTCATTGGTGACAGAGGTCAACAGACCAATAACATCTGCAAAATATTTATAAAATCTGGAATTGTAACCGAAATCAATTTCAAATATCTAATAAAAAAAGACTCGGTGAGAGTATTTTACCTCGAAGGATGTCTGAGCTGAAAAGTGGCATAAATACATTATCTATGCTGCTAAAAGTAAAGCATTGGTTTGGGATTAAACTGCATTGGTCTGGTTTAACTTGTGTTGCATTAGTAAAAAGCAAAATGCATGCACTGGTGCGGAGTCCATCTATACTTCCCATTGTTTGGCAAACTGGATAAAGAAGTAATTGTGTAAGCAACACCATCAAGTACTGCACGATGAAATTTAGATAGGAGAGATTCATCCACACGTGCTTGGATCTTGGTGCCCTGCAGATTAATAAATTTTACTCATTAATATATTAGAAATGCTTACTTCAAGAACATTACCATAAATATATGAAAAGAAATGAATCATTTGAATCAAGGTATGAAAATTGATGAATTTCCATGGATTCTGTATGATATCAGATATACATTTTCAATTAAAATGATTCATCCGAATAACAATATACAAAATGCTTTCAAAATGACAACATATGACAGGATGACAATAACAAATATATAAAATATAACAATACAAACTTAATTGAGTAAATGAATATAGTTTTAAAAGATCAGTTAACAATAGCAAGATGCATATTACAACAGTCATATCACAAACAAATAAACCTTAACATCATACTTACCTGGGCATCAACGAAAAGTACATTAAGAACAGTATTTGGAGTTGAATCGTGCACCTCGTAGACAACAACATATTGTAATACACGAACTCTCACATTCCATGATGACCATTCAAGGGAAATTGAAGACAAAGGTGAAATATTGAAAGCCATAACAGCAGTAGAGGATATGAGGGTTAGAATGCAGAACAATATGCAACCAATATAAAAGAGAAAAATGATGAAGTGTAAGTGAAACAAATTCTGTGGCGACTCTTAAAGGATAGGGAAAGTAGCAACAGTGGCACAAGTAAATAAAGCAATAGAATAAAATAGGAAGTACAAAAGTTTTGAAAAAAAATGTTTCAACAAAAAAGATACAATGACAGAAGTAAAATAAATCAAGGGGAAGTGCTGCTTACTTTCTTTAGTTGACATTGTCAGATTAGTAGGGACAAAAAGTATGCAAAGTCAAAAGCGATGATAGTTAGCCTAGATAGAGTGTTTTCCAGACTAAGATGGCTATAGCAAGCAAAAAAGTACACATGCGAAATTGGGTATTCAGACAATGAGTTGAAATATGGTTCTTGAATGGAAAGAAGGTGGCAGAAAAATAGGAAACGTAAACATATGTAAAAAAAATGCAATAGTAGGTAGAAATCAACGTACACTGACAACATGCGAAATTGGGTAGTCAAGAACTACTTTGAAATATAGATCATGGATGAAAAAGAGGTGGCAGAAAAAAGTAGAAAACGTAAACATATGGTAAAAAAATACAATAGTTGGTAGAAAAAAAAGTACACTAACAACAATAGCTTAGAATGAAAAGAAGATCAGTTCCACTATTTTAATATGTACTTATATTTTCATCTATTGTATTTGCCAAAAAAAAAAAATTCTATACGCATGAAGGGTTAAATTGCACAAGAGCTATAATGGATATATATAAAGGAAAATATTAAAAAAAAAATATTAATATCAAGACATGTTTGAAGTTTCCCACTAACAAAAATTAAAAATTTAATAATGAAATGAAATTAAAATTTAATTTATTATTATATATATAATGATGTTGCTGTAAAAGATATCAACATATCTCATAAACACATGAAATGGTATTAATAATGTCTATCGTAAATACAAATATTTAAAAAATATGAACAACTAATATTATTCAAATGAATGAATAAAACGTTACATAATAAATTTATATAATTTAAATACTCACATCAGTGAGTTGGGTAAACCTATAACACTATGGAAAATTTGACATACGTAGAAAGAAAAAAGAAAAAAGAAAAAATATTTTGAGAATTTATCATTGCTTATAAGTACATTTATTTTGAATATAATTATGACATTCTTAAATAAAAAATGTACATGATATTAAAAATATATGACAAACCCAAAAATAACTTTGGAGAGATAAACATTGAAAAAAAAATATAAGGATATTTGATAAAAGTACCCTAAACTTCAGGGACTTGTGACATAATTAAGCTTGAATCAAATATACTAACCAAAACAGAACGATTTTAATTAAAAATTTTCAGCTTGATTATATCACAAATCCGCATTATGAGTACAATATTTACCGAACTATGCGTACAATATTTAACAAATAATAATGAATACCTTATCAGGTGAATTAAAAAAAAGGTATACATATATATATATATATATATATATATATATATATATGATTAAACAATAAAAAATTACGATATAAACGGGATTGTATATATAACAGTAAAAGTAGTAAATTGTTATAAGTTATTAAGAAGATATAAAATTTTCTAAATCAAATGATTAGTACAGTGTGATTTAAAAATTATAGTAACAAAAACTTGTTCAATTTTCATAATGGACAATGGTATTTACCTTAAAAAAAGTGTCATTAATGCAAGTCTTTAGCTATAGGAATACAATATCTCTCTCTCTCTCTCTATATATATATATATATATATATATATATATTTAGAACAACCATTACATTTAGAACAAGTCCACATAAGGATATTCAAAGTACGAAACAACACAGTAATAAAGTTACAAAAACTATTATTATATTACAAATATGCCATACTTGAAATAGACTTCTGGTTATATAGATAAAATAACAAAAGATTAATTAAAAAGATAGTGCGCTGCAATATCTACTGCTACGTGCCAGTCTGAGTAGCACCGATAGCTTCATCACAGGGATTTGGAATGGTTGCCAGTGAATCCTTAGAGTTGGAACCATCAACAGTTTCATTGGACAGAGAATGAGAAACAGCAGAAGAGTTGGATGATTCCCCAATAAGCATGACATCATAATCTTTATTCAAATTTCTCCTCACATGTGTTTTCCTGAAACTGGGTTGATATGAAACAAAGGCAGACTTTCCATTGCCAACAATTGTATTCCCGTTGTTGATCTTCAAATAGATAAAAATTGTACTACTTTAGTTAGAATCAAAAATTAACAAAAAAAATCAACTTAGGTATGTCTAATAAATACCTTGAAATTTTTGGGCTGAATACTCGGTCTCTCAGCAATTGATGTTGACATTACAGGAAATGTAGGTTGAAATATGTTCTAATAAAAATTTTATACCAAATAATCAATTAAAAAGTATTAGTAGAATATAAGTGATATTTGCAAAAAAAATTGAATGCAAAAGAGTATATAAATTAATTTTACCAATTCAGGGGTAATTGGATCAACTTTTGGTTTAATTGACTTAAAATTTACAATATTTTGCCCAACCCTTGTAATATAGAACAGAAACTCATTTGACTCTGAACCAGCATAAGAAGCCTCAAGCTTAAATGTATAATTGCACCCAACTAATAGAGAAAAAAATCTGAGGATAGGAAATTCCACAGAAACCCTGCATAAGATTATAGAAAAATGGATAAAAAAACTACTAAGAAAGTTAGGCTTTTCCCTGAAATAAAAATATATGAACAGTAAAAATAGGTTGTATATATTGAATAATTATTACATGTGAGGTATGTACATGATTTTTTTCTGCGATCCGCGAATGAAAGATAATCTTTGGGATTCAATCATAGAGTAACAATCATCCACAAATTGTTGAAAAAGTCGATGACTTTTGATTAAAATACCATCCTCACATTGCAGATGCTGGATGCGAAATGCAACGAATTCCCTCAATGATACCCTATCACGAGTGGACAAAACTTGACCAAAGGGAATTGATGCACGAGGAATATCTTCCTTGAACCCATCCTCGCCATATGGAAAGAGTATAGGATATTGCAACGGAAGGTAAGCAGGGTGTGTTTCATGTATTCTTTCCAAATAACCCATGGTTGAACATACAATGATATCCCGAAACAAATTAGGTCCATCGAAATCGCCAACAACTAAAGCAGCAATCTCATTCACAGTGGGCATATTATATGTTCTGACATCATTAGATCGATGCCTTACCAAACGCAATGAAAAATTTACAACTGGATATTGTTGTCGAAAATCCCTGACCTGGCGGAAACTTTGAGCAAGCATATTGAATTCATCAAACATGTTCATCAAGTCAACAACCAGTGATAGATCTAATTCACATAGACCAGATTCATCACTACAAAATAGAGAGCAAACGTTGTCTTACCTTCATGAATAAATCAAATTCTTCTCAAATATTTTATCGCACTTAATTAGCTACCTACAATATTTCAAATATTTTATTCTCCACTTTGTTTCAGAGGGCATCTTCTATTTACTTTCCATCGTGGAAATTGAACACTAACTCTGTTGATGATATTTGTTCATCTAAGAAAAATGTGTCCCATCTGTAAGGTTATTTTATGATTTTTAGTTTTACCGATGATATATAGTTTTATTTATTTATATTATACTGACATGCATATATCATAGATTTTGTTGGTGTCTTAACTGCTGTTTCAAGGGAGGGTTTTCACAATATACAAGGTCAAAAAACTCTGGTGCTTGGATTAGAATTGGCCAATGATTAGTATGATACACCTTCTCCCTTTTTTATACTTTATATTGAATATATTTTTTTGGAAACTTGTTGATAACTTCACACATATATTTTTAATTTTTTTTCAGTGGAACCTTTGATTGTGTGTTGGTTGGGAGGTATGTACATGATTTTCGTTCTGCAATTGGATCTGGTACTCATCCCTGTGATTTTAGGCTTATTCACTCAAGAAATTGGAGTTAGGTATTTCTAAGTAAAACCCGACCGATTAACAAAATATGAGTTAAAACTTGTATTAAACTCGGTTGATGCCACTCAACCACAATACATTTAATTTTTATATTTTGCACTTTGTGTTTTATAAATTGCTCCATGAAAAAACTAAATAACATGTACTTGTTTTGATTGATTGATTTATTTCTTTCGAACTATTTGTCAAGACCTTCAACCGGGGAGGTTCCAACCACCGGGGAGTCACATTGCTCTAGGGTCATGGAAATAGTGAGGAACCACTTATAAGTGAGACACCACATCCTGAACCAAAACCTTAAGGCAATGGTTCTATGAGTCTTGCCACTTATAAACCTTCTCAGTCATCTCATCCTATCCAATGTGTGACTCCATCTCACACTCCCTTCAAGTATGAATCCCCACACTTACCGGTCACTCCCCCTTGATTCACCATGTCCCAGCCGAACCATAGGCTCTGATACCACTGTCAGGGCCTTCAACCGGGGAGGTTCCAACCACCGGGGAGTCACATTGCTCCAGGGTCATGGGAATAGTGAGGAACCACTTATAAGTGAGACACCACATCCTGAACCAAAACCTTAAGGCAATGGTTCTATGGGTCTTGCCACTTATAAACCTTCTCACTCATCCCATTCTATCCAATGTGGGACTTCATCTCACACTTGAATACCCAACACTATCTTCCAACTAAATTATCGTCTAGATAATAGTTTAACTTGCAAGGTGGTACTTGGTTCAATCTCATTTAACTAACTCCATTTACTTACATTTTGAGACTGCAAACGATTTGGTACACTTGACGTTGAGGTGTCACAACACCTCTTTCTACCTATCAATCTTTTGAAAGAGGCTAAGTTATTTTGGTGTACGCAAGGGTATCCTCTAGCGACAATCGAAGACTAATCTCCTCCGAGGCATAAAGATCACCGAAGTAGGTTTTGCCTCTACCAACAAAGTCTTTTTCATATCCATGACAGAGATCAAACCCTTGACATCATGCTTAAGGAACTCAGCCATCTACTAATTATGGTGGGCTTTGTTAGCTCAAGTTATGCTTTGGTAAGAGATTTGTGTTTGGAGTATTACATGAATCCTTACGAGCATGAGATGATGATTTGAAAATTTTGAAATATATTTTGTCTTTTTATTTACTAACATGCTAGACACAATCAATTATGGATGAGATAAGACAATTTGATGGTACCTTGGATAAGTTAATTAATACAAGAGTTGTCTTTTTCGAAAGTGCAAAATGATAATTTCTACTAACGGTAGTGGTTAGCAAAAGAGCTACAAGGAGCACAAATCGAGTAAAATGTGTTTGAGGACAAGAATAAAAATGAAAAGAGATAGATAGCGAAAGAAATTCAATATGGCATGCTTATTATTGATCTGAACTCACACAAATTATGAATTGGAAAAGTATATTGGTTTGCAAGCGTGTATTAATATAAAACACTTAAAAAAACCACAATGGTATAAAAAAAAAGTTAACTCCTTCAATTTGTGTGCCATCCTTCTTCGTCAAGCTAATAATTTTGAAGCTTGCGTCATTACATGAATATGTAAAAATTTCATCATGTCAAAAGATTAACTCAAGAAGCAAATTTTTTAAGGCATCGCAGTATGTAAAAATTTCATCATGTCAAAAGATTAACTCAAGAAGCAAATTTTTTAAGGCATCACACTAAATTTCTGTATGTTAAAACTTCTAATTTAGGGTAGCGGGTATAATTCCATTTGACTTGTGAAGTGGCGAAGGTGGGATTCACATCACTTTTCCAAGAGGCATGCTTCAATCTATCAAATGTAAGCAAAACCTCTAATCTTTCAAGCACTCAAATCACTTTAATTTGTAGAAGTTTTATCGAGTAAATAGTAAAATTAGTTCTTGACTTTGTGGACACTGTTGCGAAAGCAGTTAGCAAAATTTTTTTAAAAAAAAACTCTAACAATAAAACAAAGAGAAAGAACACCAAGATTTACTGAGGTTCAGTCAATTATGCCTACGTCCTCATACACTACTAAATTAATATTTCACTAAAGAAATATTACAATAGAAAAAGAAGAGAAAACTACAAGCCTTAGAAATTATGAAGAGACTTGTTGTTGGGATGTTTTTAAACTCCAAGGGACTCTTCACCCACAAATTATTAGATGTGAGACTAATTTGCCACTATTCATTTAAAATTTCCACCTTGGCAAATTGCATATATTCAAATATCTTATCTTCGGTAATGTCTACCAATGCAATCTTCATATTTTGACAGTATTGATCAAGTCCAAGCAATGTTGGAACTTGATTGAATCTACTGTCTTTGTCAACATATCAGCTGGATTCTCGGTGGTCCGAATTTTCTGACGACAACTCCACCTTATTCGATGACCTCTCGTATGAAGTGGTAACGAACATTGATGTGCTTCGTCCTTGCATGGTAAGCTTGATTCTTTGCCAACATGATAGCACTCTGACTATCGCAATGCACCTTCACATGCTCTTGTCGAATCCCTAATTCACCAAACAACCCTTGAAGCCAGATTTCCTCCTTAACAGCCTTTGTCAAAGCCGTATACTCTGCCTCTGTTGTAGGCAAAGCAACAATTGACTGTAATGTAGACCTTCAACATACCGGTGCTTTTGCCAAAGTAAACACATAGCCAATAGTTTATTGACGTTTATCCAGATCACCAGCATAATTGGAATCACAATATCCAACCACATGTTGACCACCTTGTTCCTGCTGAAATACCAAACCCACATCTTCGGTGTTTAGAATATACCGTAGAATCCATTTCACAGCTTGCCAATGCTTTTATCCAGGATTATGCATGTACCTGCTCACAACCCCAACTGCATATGAAATGTCAGGCCTTGGACACACCATAGCATACATTAAGCTTCCAACAACACTTGCATATGGAACTTTAGACATATATGCTCTTTCTGCTGCATCTTTCGGAGATAAAGTTGCACTGAGTTTGAAATGAGGAGCACGTGGTGTACTAACAGGTTTTGACTCATCATACATACCAAAACATTTTAGTACCCTTCTCAGATATTCCTGCTGAGTTAACTAAAGTCTTCCTAATTTCCTATCTCTGCTTATCTTCGTGCCAAGAATCTTCTATGCTTCACCAAGATCCTTCATTTCGAATTCACCATTTAATTGAGCTTTTTACTTCTGAATTTCCTCTTTGTTCTCGGAAGCTATCAACATATCATCAACATAAAGAATAAAATATATATATATATATATATATATATATATAAAAGATCCATCATGCAACTTGCGCAAATATACACAGTGATCATATTTGCTTCTTGTGTACTTTTGCCTCGACATAAACTTGTCAAATCGTTTGTACCATTGTCTTGGAGATTGCTTCAATCTGTACAACGATTTTTCAAGTTTACAAACCATATGTTCTTTTCCAGCAACCTTGAATCCTTCAGGCTGGGTCATATATATTTCATCCTCCAAGTCTCCATGTTAAAACGTCGTTTTTTACATCCATTTGAACCAATTCCAAATCCAATTGTGCTACCAAAGCCAATAAAATACGGATGGAAGAGTGTTTCACAACTGGAGAAAACACCTCATTGTAGTCGATCTCCTCCGTCTGAGTGTAGCCTTTAGCTATTAGCCTTGCTTTGTAGCGTACATCTGACTTGTCAGGAAATCCGTCTTTCTTTGCATATACCCATTTGCACCCAATTGCTTTCTTTCCCTTCGGAAAATTGGCTGAATTCCATGTCCGGTTCTTTTGAAGGGATTGCATTTATTTGAACATGGCACTCCTCCACTTATCTTTTTCTGAACTTCTGATTGCTTCATTATAAGTGGTGGGAATGTCATCACTTGCAATCAAAGATGCATAAGACACCATATCAACATAGCGAGCAAGCACTCTGGTTGTCCTCTTTACCTTTCTCAATGTAATTGGTTCAAGTTGCTGTGGAGGTTCTTGGGTTTGAACCTATTTTTCATCTAACTCCTCATCTACCATAGGAGTTTCTGCATATGTTTCACCATTTGCTGGAATAACAATTTTCCTTTCAAACTGTACTCCACCTGTTTCGGAGTATCATCCTTCTGTTTTGTCGTCACCTTTCACAACATGTTAGATTCATCAAAGGTGACATCCCTGCTAATGATTGTCTTCTTGATCTCTAGGCACCAAAGACGATATCCTTTCACACCAGATGGAATCCCCATGAAAATTGCTTTCTTTACACGAGGATCCGATTTTGACTCCTTAACATGATAATAAGTAGTGCAGCCAACTGCATGTAAGGAATCATAATCCGTAGCAGGTTTCCTGAACCATTTCTCCAGTGGTGTTCTGCCACCAATAGCACTAGATGATAGGCAATTGATGAGATGTTTCGCTTATACAATAGCTTCAGCCCAAAACTGCTTGCCCAATCTAACATTGGACATCAAACACCGAACTCTCTACAACAATGTCCGGTTCATGCATTCTGTCACTCTATTTTGTTGTGGTGTATGCTTGACAGTGAAGTGTCTGACAATGCCACTTTCTTCGCAGGCCTTCATGAACGGATCACTCTTGTACTGTCCACAATTGTCTGTTCGAAGATGTTTGATCTTTCGACCCGTCTGAGTTTCCATCCTCTTTTTCCACTTAAGGAAAATTCCAAGCACTTCATCCTTAGTCTTCATTTCATACACCCAAATTCTCCAGGAAAAATCATCCACGAAGGTGACATAATAGTGATTTCCTCCCAAAGATACTGTTTTGGAAGGTCCCCACACATCAGAATGAACATAATCCAAAATACCTTTAGTATCATGGATTGTTGTTCCAAATTTCACCCTTGTCTTCTTCCCTTTGACACAATGCTCACAAAAATCCAATTTGCAAGCCCGAATATCTTTCAATAATCCTTGTGTCATGAGTAGATTAAAAGATCTTTTGCCAGTATGCCCCAACCGCATATGCTACAACTTGGAATTTTCTAACTCCTTTTTGCCACTAGACGCAACTGCTGCAGTTTCAATAATAGTAGTACCTTGGTAATGGTAAACCTATTATTTTTCCAAACTCCTTTTATCACCACCAGTGCTCCAGAGATTATCTTCTTTACTCCACCTTCTGTGTGCACCGTGAAACCCTTTTCTTCTAAGGCTCCCAACGGAAATGAGATTCTTTGATAAATTCAGGACAAAACGAACATCCTTCAGAGTTCTGATTGTTCCATCATGATTATTCAAACGAATGGAACCTGTAGTGGATCTGAGAAATAGATCCACCACGATGTGTGTTTGTGGTTGTTGCAGCTGACGAGGGTGATCCCGGTCCTACGTACCCCCAGTGATAAGGGGATCAAGCCACACGTAGTTCTTGAGAGTAGGGATGAGAGAACATACCTTAGCCCCTATAGCATGGCGATACTTATAGGGTAAGTTGTGTTGTGATGCCTTATGGGCCTGTTCGGCCCAGTAGGGCTGACATGGCTCTTAGAGGATAAGAAGGATGAATTATTCACCCTTATCCTGTACTAGAGAGCTCATGCTTATCCTGTAGCGGTAGGATTTATTATTGGTTAACCCTACAAGCCCCCCAAGCTCGCATAGGCTCGAAGAGCCTGTGCTGAGCTTCTGAGAGTTGTTGGTAACATAAAACATTGTTTGCAGGCGTGGTCTTCCGCTCGGAAGAGTGTTGCGGATGGTTGATAGTGCTCTTTTGTGCTCGGATGATGAAACTGAACGAGTACCCCGATCTCGAACCGAGTTCCCGCGGGGGGATCCGCCACAAGCTCGGTGAGGCAAGCTCGGTGAGGCTCATCTCGAACCGAGCACAAGCTCGGTGAGGAACATCTCGAACTGAGTACAAGCTCGGTGAGGCTCATCTCGAACCGAGTGCAAGCTCGGTGAGGAACATCTCGAACCGAGTACAAGCTCGGTGAGGCTCATCTCGAACCGTGTGCAAGCTCGGTGAGGTAAATCTCTAACCGAGTTCCCGCGGGGGAATCCGCCACAGGCTCGGTGAGGCTCATCTCGAATCGAGTACAAGCTCGGTGAGGAACATCTCGAACCGAGTTCCCGCGGGGGGAGTTCCAGAATGGATTTGGGGATGCTCCGAGATGAGGGTGATGAATTTATGAGTGTAGTCAAAGTCGAATTGGACTATCTTTTTAAAAGTCAGGTCATTTTCAAGGAGACATCCTTTTATGCGCTTGCCATGGTGAAAGCCGAAAGGCTTGTGCCAATGTATGCTGGCACGACTCAAACTGTTATTTGAAGTTCGAAGTGTGCCAAGATTATCACCAATTGGACCGTAACATTTACGAGGGATTGCTTGTCGGAATGACAACCTTAGCCGAGGTGTATTCCTCGATCCGCGATGTATTGGGCCAGATATGAGCCGAGAGGCTTTGAGCCGAGAGGCTAAGCCAAGCTATCGGGTCGCAATCCTCGTTTTCACTTGTAGCCTCGCCGATCTGGCCGGCTAACCGAGATCGTGGGCAAGTGCGTAAAAACATGATCCGAAGTGAGTGAGTTTAACATATGTCCTTAATGAGGACGGTAAATGATCAATTTGGTGCCTCATGGGACGTGGTGGTCCTCTTTGGCACGACATTTGATCACGAGTAACTTATGCATCACATAATACCAGTATTCAAGGTCGGCCAATGTCACGATGTATACGCCTCATCACATACTAGTCCCCTACTCGGTAAAGCCTGAAAAGGCTTGTGTCGAGTTCATAAGGTCTGTGAAACGCTCGGGATCAAAGTGGGCCTCGGACTCGGTATAGGTCCGAAAGCTCGGTGAGAGGTTCTAAAGATGTGGCGCGAAGGCACCCAAATATAACCGGAGCATCTTCTGCTCAGGGCTTTACAGTTCTTCTCAGATTATTTTAAAGAGTCGGAGTCCATTCTACCCGCCGAGCAGTAAGCTTCATGGCCGAATAAGGTCACTCGAGTAGAAGTCATCGAAAGTTTATCGAGCTGATGAAGCGGGCGAGGATGTCGAGAAGGGAAAGAATGAAGCCGAGGAAGCAAGAACAGATAGAGAAGGCAAGCTGATAGATTATCATAATAAAAAAGAGATGATGAAGCGGCCGAGGATGCCGAGGAGGGAAAGAATGAAGCCGAGGAAGCAAGAACAGGTAGAGAAGCCAAGGACGACCGTTTCCCTTGTCGTAACTGTTTAGTCAACTTCAATTGTTGAACCCCTCTTGAATCTGAGTAATTAGGGCGAAGGCAAGCTGATCGATCATAATAATAAATTTGAAGCAAACCATTACTCCATTGCATAACCAACCCCCTTTCTCGCTAAAGCCTGAAGAGGCTTGTGCCGAGTTAAGAAGTCCTTTAAGGTGTGATAGTCGTTTTCCGCCAATTAGATCGTGTTCATCCAAGCCTCTTTGAGAGATTGTCGGATTCAGATCTGTGTAGGCGAACGCTGAGCGAAGGCTGAATATTTGCGAGTTGTGGGTGTGGAATTAGCAGTGTGGTTCCTCGGAGATGCTGGGATCCGACTTAGATCAATGGGTGTTGGCACTGCGGATCGTTCTACCAAATAGGTAAGGTTGCGATGGTGCGCAAACCAAGGAAAAATTGATCGGCAACCGGTGTGAAGGCTTGAATTAAGTTGGGTCGTCATACTCGGACTCGAATTAATCATAGGTCATCATGCTCGGCAGATCCGATCGTTATGTTTGTACCTTTTTATGATGTATAAAAATAACGATTAGAATATCAAGTAATAGATGATATGTAATGACATTAATTAGCAAAGTATGAATTAATTCACTGTTAATTACGGTTATTATCTAAGATAACACTTGTCACGTGGTAAGTGATTCAATAGTAATGAATATGACAGTTAAACCATAAAATTGAAATAATATTAATGGGGTAATGAGAAAGATCCTTCCCTGTCAGTCCTCGTGTTTAGACCATTTCTGAATGTTGATATGCCCGACACCCTCTTGGCAGTGAGGCGTTTCCTCTTTTATTGTTGGAATGGGCGGTTGCCTAGTACTCTTCATCCTCTTCCTACCAAAAACCCTGTATGCCGTTATGAACAAGTCATTGTGTAGCACTTGTGTGAGCAAGGCTGAGATCCCGAGGAGGGATCTTGACAACGATCGTCTTTGGCTCTAAGTGACCGTGAGAGGCAAGGGTGTCGTGGCAGAGGGTACGAGGATGTTGTAGGCTTTGGTCGTGTTATTTGAAGCGGGAATCCGAGTAGTGACGTTGAGGTCATGATAAATTGAAATGGTCACAGTAAGCATGTGTAATAGAGGAGACAGCCATGTCATCATGAGATTTTGCCGAACCCTGTTAAAGGGGCCGTAATATTATATGCCCATCGTGACTGAGTAGTCTAACACCGATTGATTTGAGGATATCTTTGACGGTCGAAAGCTCTAAATAGGCCTTTTAGAGAAATGAGCCATCATAATCGTACCTCGCATGTGTAAACAAAATTAATAATTGGTAATCGTCGTTATTTAACAATTTATAACAATTATATAACGACAATAACAATTATTGTATAATATCGGTATAGAGGTAGTATGATTTTAATAATATCACACGTAATAAACATAATAATGACAATTATTGGGTTTAATAACCTCGTAAATCATAGATGATTGTCTACGAAAAGAAGCATGATTATAAATATATCACGGGCAATAATTGTAATGAATGACATTTAACAATATGTCAGAGCATGTAATGACAACAAATCAAATGATGAAAGTTTATCCATGAAAAACGACAATGCACAATTGTCGGAAACTGCCTAATGTCATTCGAAAGACAATGTATATAAAATATTATTATCCTATCACGACAGGAAAGACAGAAATTTAAAAACAATCAGCAACAAAGAAATTTGGCTAACAATCTGCCACTTATCAGCATGTATACAAAAAATCATAATTAGAGAATATCAAATAATTAGTGGCATGTAATGAGATTATAAGGAATAAGCATTAAAAGCACATGTCAAAAGCACTGCATCAGGTAAATTAATATAAGCATGTGTGTAAAGTAATCACGTAAAATGCCAAGTAAATAGGAAAATAATACAGGAATGAGAATTCCTTCCCTGATTCAGTGTGGTGAGAAATGCCAGATTGAGGGATGTCGGCTCGAGCTTCAAGAGAGGAACTCGGCGCGGGGGTCCTCGCTCTTCGCTCGAAGCACAAGCTTCAAGAGGAAAACTCGGCGCGGGGGTTCTCGCGATCACCACTAGATTCCAAATAGAGCGAAAAATTATGTCCATTAACGGGGATCTCGAAGTGGGTTATTCAGCAGCTCGGGCCTATTAATATAATTATTTGTCCATGTACCTCGCATATGTGCATAGAAAATAATTTAGCGGTTGTCGTTCAAGTTTATAACAACAATAATAGATAACAATAGACATGTAATGACTTTAATTAGCAAAATTGTAATATTTTTGCTGTTAACTAATAGTCATGTGAGTCAATAAAATATTTGTGGCATTATTCAAAATTAGAAAGAGTAACTTCCCTAATTTAAAAAGGTAGGTTGCTGAATTGTTGGGCCATAGAGTTGTTGAGGCCCGTTTTTCTTTTTGGTGCAGCTTGGGCCAATAGTCCATTCCTCCTCTTTTCTTTTTCTTTTTCTTTTTTTTTTTGCTCAGACCCTTTTTTTTCTAATTCTTCTTCTTCTTCTTTTTTAAGACTGTTGCGCTTCAGCCCAGTTTTTCTTTTTTTTTTTAGAACTGTTGGGCCTTGTGGCCCGTTTTTGCTTTGGGAACCCTAGGGTTCCCTCTTGGTTCTGCATCGATAGGGCTGCTCAACGTGTAGCGGCGGCGTCGAACGGAGCACCTGGAGCGCCGGTGCGAAGGACCGATCGAAGGTGGTGCAGATATGGTGGTTCGGGATGCCGGCGGGAGTGCACACGATTTCCAGATCTGATAACTGGTGGCGGTGGCGGTGGCGGTGCGGTGATAATCGGGACCGATGCTTCTTACACCGGTGGTGGCGGAGATGGTGTGTTCGCCGAAGAGAACACCGTGTACAGAAAACAGAGGGGATCGTGAACAGAGGAAAGTGCGGTGCATCGACGGAGAGAGAACGAGCCTGATGCGATCGCGAACGAACCGGCGACCCCGATACGACGGTGGCTTCGCTGTTTCTGCTAAAGGCAGAGGCGCTGCCAAGTGCTTCTCGCCATCGATCTTGACGGTGACGAAGATTGAAGAGCGGAGCGAGTTGGGGCAGCGAATCGCGAGTCGCTGCACAGGGCCATCGCGGAAGAGAAGAGGAACCGCACAGGTCTTTGTGGTTGGTGGCCTCGGTGGTTCGGTGCCTTCACCTTTAACAGAGGTGCCATCACTGTGTCGATGTTTGCCTTCTTGTTCTTCATCGCCTTCAGCAGCGACGATGGGTGACCAGTATCCGCCATGGACAGCCCAACAGCGGTGGCATGCTTCTTTCGCTCGGGCCTCTTCATCTTCTTTGCTTCTGGTGTAGCTTCCAGCCGGTGGCGGTGTGGTGATAATCCACGAAGAAGCACGGGGAAGAGAGAGTTTGGACCGCGAAGAAGGGACCATCCACTGTGGGGTCGACCGCGCCGGCAGCAGCGGTGAGCCCAGAAAGGACCGTCAGCAAGGCTTCTTCAATTTTCTTTTCCTTTTTTCATTTTTTTTTGTGGATGGGAATCGGAGTTTAACGATCCCCACAGACGGCGCCAATGTAGTGGATCTGAGAAATAGATCCACCACGATGTGTGTTTGTGGTTGTTGCAGCTGACGAGGGTGACCCCGGTCCTACGTACCCCTAGTGATAAGGGGATCAAGCCACACGTAGTTCTTGAGAGTAGGGATGAGAGAACATACCTTAGCTCCTATAGCATGGCGATACTTATAGGGTAAGTTGTGTTGTGATGCCTTATGGGCCTGTTCGGCCCAGTAGGGCTGACATGGCTCTTAGAGGATAAGAAGGATGAATTATTCACCCTTATCCTGTACTAGAGAGCTCATGCTTATCCTGTAGCGGTAGGATTTATTATTGGTTAACCCTACAAGCCCCCCAAGCTCGTATAGGCTCGAAGAGCCTGTGCTGAGCTTCTGAGAGTTGTTGGTAACATAAAACATTGTTTGCAGGCGTGGTCTTCCGCTCGGAAGAGTGTTGCGGATGGTTGATAGTGCTCTTTTGTGCTCGGATGATGAAACTGAACGAGTACCCCGATCTCGAACCGAGTTCCCGCGGGGGGATCCGCCACAAGCTCGGTGAGGCAAGCTCGGTGAGGCTCATCTCGAACCGAGCACAAGCTCGGTGAGAAACATCTCGAACTGAGTACAAGCTCGATGAGGCTCATCTCGAACCGAGTGCAAGCTCGGTGAGGAACATCTCGAACCGAGTACAAGCTCGGTGAGGCTCATCTCGAACCGTGTGCAAGCTCGGTGAGGTAAATCTCTAACCGAGTTCCCGCGGGGGAATCCGCCACAGGCTCGGTGAGGCTCATCTCGAATCGAGTACAAGCTCGGTGAGGAACATCTCGAACCGAGTTCCCGCGGGGGGAGTTCCAGAATGGATTTGGGGATGCTCCGAGATGAGGGTGATGAATTTATGAGTGTAGTCAAAGTCGAATTGGACTATTGTTTTAAAAGTCAGGTCATTTTCAAGGAGACATCCTTTTATGCGCTTGCCATGGTGAAAGCCGAAAGGCTTGTGCCAATGTATGCTGGCACGACTCAAACTGTTATTTGAAGTTCGAAGTGTGCCAAGATTATCACCAATTGGACCGTAACATTTACGAGGGATTGCTTGTCGGAATGACAACCTTAGCCGAGGTGTATTGCTCGATCCGCGATGTATTGGGCCAGATATGAGCCGAGAGGCTTTGAGCCGAGAGGCTAAGCCAAGCTATCGGGTCGCAATCCTCGTTTTCACTTGTAGCCTCGCCGATCTGGCCGGCTAACCGAGATCGTGGGCAAGTGCGTAAAAACATGATCCGAAGTGAGTGAGTTTAACATATGTCCTTAATGAGGACGGTAAATGATCAATTTGGTGCCTCATGGGACGTGGTGGTCCTCTTTGGCACGACATTTGATCACGAGTAACTTATGCATCAAATTATACCAGTATTCAAGGTCGGCCAATGTCACGATGTATACGCCTCATCACATACTAGTCCCCTACTCGGTAAAGCCTGAAAAGGCTTGTGTCGAGTTCATAAGGTCTGTGAAACGCTCGGGATCAAAGTGGGCCTCGGACTCGGTATAGGTCCGAAAGCTCGGTGAGAGGTTCTAAAGATGTGGCGCGAAGGCACCCAAATATAACCGGAGCATCTTCTGCTCAGGGCTTTACAGTTCTTCTCAGATTATTTTAAAGAGTCGGAGTCCATTCTACCCGCCGAGCAGTAAGCTTCATGGCCGAATAAGGTCACTCGAGTAGAAGTCATCGAAAGTTTATCGAGCTGATGAAGCGGGCGAGGATGTCGAGAAGGGAAAGAATGAAGCCGAGGAAGCAAGAACAGATAGAGAAGGCAAGCTGATAGATTATCATAATAAAAAAGAGATGATGAAGCGGCCGAGGATGTCGAGGAGGGAAAGAATGAAGCCGAGGAAGCAAGAACAGGTAGAGAAGCCAAGGACGACCGTTTCCCTTGTCGTAACTGTTTAGTCAACTTCAATTGTTGAACCCCTCTTGAATCCGAGTAATTAGGGCGAAGGCAAGCTGATCGATCATAATAATAAATTTGAAGCAAACCATTACTCCATTGCATAACCAACCCCCTTTCTCGCTAAAGCCTGAAGAGGCTTGTGCCGAGTTAAGAAGTCCTTTAAGGTGTGATAGTCGTTTTCCGCCAATTAGATCGTGTTCATCCAAGCCTCTTTGAGAGATTGTCGGATTCAGATCTGTGTAGGCGAACGCTGAGCGAAGGCTGAATATTTGCGAGTTGTGGGTGTGGAATTAGCAGTGTGGTTCCTCGGAGATGCTGGGATCCGACTTAGATCAATGGGTGTTGGCACTGCGGATCGTTCTACCAAATAGGTAAGGTTGCGATGGTGCGCAAACCAAGGAAAAATTGATCGGCAACCGGTGTGAAGGCTTGAATTAAGTTGGGTCGTCATACTCGGACTCGAATTAATCATAGGTCATCATGCTCGGCAGATCCGATCGTTATGTTTGTACCTTTTTATGATGTATAAAAATAACGATTAGAATATCAAGTAATAGATGATATGTAATGACATTAATTAGCAAAGTATGAATTAATTCACTGTTAATTACGGTTATTATCTAAGATAACACTTGTCACGTGGTAAGTGATTCAATAGTAATGAATATGACAGTTAAACCATAAAATTGAAATAATATTAATGGGGTAATGAGAAAGATCCTTCCCTGTCAGTCCTCGTGTTTAGACCATTTCTGAATGTTGATATGCCCGACACCCTCTTGGCAGTGAGGCGTTTCCTCTTTTATTGTTGGAATGGGCGGTTGCCTAGTACTCTTCATCCTCTTCCTACCAAAAACCCTGTATGCCGTTATGGACAAGTCATTGTGTAGCACTTGTGTGAGCAAGGCTGAGATCCCGAGGAGGGATCTTGACAACGATCGTCTTTGGCTCTAAGTGACCGTGAGAGGCAAGGGTGTCGTGGCAGAGGGTACGAGGATGTTGTAGGCTTTGGTCGTGTTATTTGAAGCGGGAATCCGAGTAGTGACGTTGAGGTCATGATAAATTGAAATGGTCACAGTAAGCATGTGTAATAGAGGAGACAGCCATGTCATCATGAGATTTTGCCGAACCCTGTTAAAGGGGCCGTAATATTATATGCCCATCGTGACTGAGTAGTCTAACACCGATTGATTTGAGGATATCTTTGACGGTCGAAAGCTCTAAATAGGCCTTTTAGAGAAATGAGCCATCATAATCGTACCTCGCATGTGTAAACAAAATTAATAATTGGTAATCGTCGTTATTTAACAATTTATAACAATTATATAACGACAATAACAATTATTGTATAATATCGGTATAGAGGTAGTATGATTTTAATAATATCACACGTAATAAACATAATAATGACAATTATTGGGGTTAATAACCTCGTAAATCATAGATGATTGTCTACGAAAAGAAGCATGATTATAAATATATCACGGGCAATAATTGTAATGAATGACATTTAACAATATGTCAGAGCATGTAATGACAACAAATCAAATGATGAAAGTTTATCCATGAAAAACGACAATGCACAATTGTCGGAAACTGCCTAATGTCATTCGAAAGACAATGTATATAAAATATTATTATCCTATCACGACAGGAAAGACAGACATTTAAAAACAATCAGCAACAAAGAAATTTGGCTAACAATCTGCCACGTATCAGCATGTATACAAAAAATCATAATTAGAGAATATCAAATAATTAGTGGCATGTAATGAGATTATAAGGAATAAGCATTAAAAGCACATGTCAAAAGCACTGCATCAGGTAAATTAATATAAGCATGTGTGTAAAGTAATCACGTAAAATGCCAAGTAAATAGGAAAATAATACAGGAATGAGAATTCCTTCCCTGATTCAGTGTGGTGAGAAATGCCAGATTGAGGGATGTCGGCTCGAGCTTCAAGAGAGGAACTCGGCGCGGGGGTCCTCGCTCTTCGCTCGAAGCACAAGGTTCAAGAGGAAAACTCGGCGCGGGGGTTCTCGCGATCACCACTAGATTCCAAATAGAGCGAAAAATTATGTCCATTAACGGGGATCTCGAAGTGGGTTATTCAGCAGCTCGGGCCTATTAATATAATTATTTGTCCATGTACCTCGCATATGTGCATAGAAAATAATTTAGCGATTGTCGTTCAAGTTTATAACAACAATAATAGATAACAATAGACATGTAATGACTTTAATTAGCAAAATTGTAATATTTTTGCTGTTAACTAATAGTCATGTGAGTCAATAAAATATTTGTGGCATTATTCAAAATTAGAAAGAGTAACTTCCCTAATTTAAAAAGGTAGGTTGCTGAATTGTTGGGCCATAGAGTTGTTGAGGCCCGTTTTTCTTTTTGGTGCAGCTTGGGCCAATAGTCCATTCCTCCTCTTTTCTTTTTCTTTTTCTTTTTTTTTTGCTCAGACCCTTTTTTTTTTAATTATTCTTCTTCTTCTTTTTTAAGACTGTTGCGCTTCAGCCCAGTTTTTCTTTTTTTTTTTAGAACTGTTGGGCCTTGTGGCCCGTTTTTGCTTTGGGAACCCTAGGGTTCCCTCTTGGTTCTGCATCGATAGGGCTGCTCAACGTGTAGCGGCGGCGTCGAACGGAGCACCTGGAGCGCCGGTGCGAAGGACCGATCGAAGGTGGTGCAGATATGGTGGTTCGGGATGCCGGCGGGAGTGCACACGATTTCCAGATCTGATAACTGGTGGCGGTGGCGGTGGCGGTGCGGTGATAATCGGGACCGATGCTTCTTACACCGGTGGTGGCGGAGATGGTGTGTTCGCCGAAGAGAACACCGTGTACAGAAAACAGAGGGGATCGTGAACAGAGGAAAGTGCGGTGCATCGACGGAGAGAGAACGAGCCTGATGCGATCGCGAACGAACCGGCGACCCCGATACGACGGTGGCTTCGCTGTTTCTGCTAAAGGCAGAGGCGCTGCCAAGTGCTTCTCGCCATCGATCTTGACGGTGACGAAGATTGAAGAGCGGAGCGAGTTGGGGCAGCGAATCGCGAGTCGCTGCACAGGGCCATCGCGGAAGAGAAGAGGAACCGCACAGGTCTTTGTGGTTGGTGGCCTCGGTGGTTCGGTGCCTTCACCTTTAACAGAGGTGCCATCACTGTGTCGATGTTTGCCTTCTTGTTCTTCATCGCCTTCAGCAGCGACGATGGGTGACCAGTATCCGCCATGGACAGCCCAACAGCGGTGGCATGCTTCTTTCGCTTGGGCCTCTTCATCTTCTTTGCTTCTGGTGTAGCTTCCAGCCGGTGGCGGTGTGGTGATAATCCACGAAGAAGCACGGGGAAGAGAGAGTTTGGACCGCGAAGAAGGGACCATCCACTGTGGGGTCGACCGCGCCGGCAGCAGCGGTGAGCCCAGAAAGTACCGTCAGCAAGGCTTCTTCAATTTTCTTTTCCTTTTTTCATATTTTTTTTTGTGGATGGGAATCGGAGTTTAACGATCCCCACAGACGACGCCAATGTAGTGGATCTGAGAAATAGATCCACCACGATGTGTGTTTGTGGTTGTTGCAGCTGACGAGGGTGACCCCGGTCCTACGTACCCCTAGTAATAAGGGGATCAAGCCACACGTAGTTCTTGAGAGTAGGGATGAGAGAACATACCTTAGCCCTTATAGCATGGCGATACTTATAGGGGAAGTTGTGTTGTGATGCCTTATGGGCCTGTTCGGCCCAGTAGGGCTGACATGGCTCTTAGAGGATAAGAAGGATGAATTATTCACCCTTATCCTGTACTAGAGAGCTCATGCTTATCCTGTAGCGGTAGGATTTATTATTGGTTAACCCTATAGAACCAATCCCATGTGTGGTGAGAGAGAAATCATTTGCTGTGTAGACTACTCCTTCTTCTAGTTCTTTGAACTCATATAACCATTCTCGATTGGGACACATATGATTGGTACATCCCGAATCAAGTAGCCAAACACTAGAAGAGCTGGTTGAAGCCGAAACAACAAGTGATCAATCTGAGTCATCATTATACTCAGCTACATTTGAATCTGCAATGATCTTTCCTTTGTTAGATTGGCCTTTATTTTTCAACTTGGGACAATCTTTCTTCCAATGCCCCTTTTCTCGACAAAAGGCCATTCATCTTTGTCAACCTTAACCTTCGACTTTGATCGCTTTTTTTTTTATTTCATCTAGCTCACCAGACGTACTCCTGCAACCAAAGCTTCAGTAGCTTTATCTGAAATGTCCTTTTTATCCTTCCTTTTCAGTTCATAGCTATGCAGGGCTTCACATACTTCACTGAGAGAAACAGCAACCTTCCCATGGAGTAAAGTTGTTTCGAGAAACTCAAACTCCTCAGGAAGAGATCCCAACAGCATCAAGGCTAGATCCTCATCTTAAAAGTCACATCCAAGTTCAATAAATCAGCAATAAGCTGATTAAAACTGATGATGTGATCATTTATTGTGGTACTAGGAATGTGAGTGAATCGAAATAGCCTTTTCTACATGTGAAGTTTATTTTGACTACTTTTCTTCAAGAACTTTTCCTCCAATGTCGTCATCAACTTACTAGTAGAAGTCTCTTTGCTAAATGCATACTTCTGCTTTCTAGATAAGCATGACCTGATTGTACCACATGCCAATCTATTGAGGGTCTTCCAATCTTCCTCTCCCATAGTATCTGGTTTCTTTCCTTCAATTGCAATGCCTTGACCTTGCTGAAATAGCCCTTCTAGAACCTCACTTTGCCATATGCCGAACTGATCACTACCATGGAAAATCTCCACCATCAATCTCGGATTTACACCAACAACTCTCTGAAACAAGCTTGAAGAAGTTGATGCCCTCATTCCGAATGGATTTTCTCCGTCTGCCATCTCAGCTCAATTCGAAAAATCCAATTAATAAAATTTCAATAAGTAAACCAGAATAAATTCTCAGGTAATTGGTCAAGTCACAAATGGTCTCCGTTAAAAACCAATTTCTTTAGGCTCTTATCGCCCTTTTGACAGAATTTTTCTAACTACTTAAAGACAATATATTATTCAAGACTTTTTCAAAAGAGTGTTTTAAATAATAGTTTTCTTTAAAAATTGCTAGATGCCAATTAGTCAACTGGTCCGGAAGTAGGAAATTTTTTCTGATGTGGCGACATTAGTAGTATTTTTTTTCCTAAA
Source organism: Crotalaria pallida (assembly GCA_037953625.1). Lineage (NCBI taxonomy): Eukaryota > Viridiplantae > Streptophyta > Magnoliopsida > Fabales > Fabaceae > Crotalaria > Crotalaria pallida. Next base: position 100,797,361 of record CM075655.1, read on the forward strand.
ACCTTGCTTTGATACCAGTTTTTCGGAAGCGGCTAGCAAAACTTAAAAAAGAACTATAGCAATAAAACAAAGAGAAAGAACACCAAGATTTAACGAGGTTCGGCCAATTATGGCTACGCCCTCGGACACTACCAAATTAATATTTCACTAAAGAAATATTACAATAGAAAGAGAAGAGAAAACTACAAGCCTTAGAAATTATGAGGAGACTTGTTGTTGGGATGTTTTTAAACTAAAGGTCGGGGAGGGGGGGGAGGGCTTTATTTAAAATGCTCCAAGGCACTATTCAGCCACAAACTGTGGGACTAATTTGCCACTATTCATTTCAGGCACCGGTCAAATTAGTTCTTAAGATTATCGAAATTTCAAATTAGTCTTTAAGATAGCAAAACGTGAATCACCTTAGTGGTCCACAAAATCAAGGACTAATATGGGCAGTGTCAACAACTTCATGGACTACTTTGACGGACTGATAGTCAACTATTTTTGACATTTTTCTTGTCAAAACGATATTGTTTTGACCATTCCGCTAGCTTATGTTAAAGACTATTGACGGTAATTAACGTCAGTGACTAATGTAATCATGTTTTCCTATTTAATGAACCAATTTGAAATTTCAAAAATCTCAAAAACTAAATTAATCAGTGCCTACAAAATCAGTGATCAATCTGACATATTACTCAAAGTTTATCCATGTTTCTTGTAAAAAGCCTTTAAACCGTAAACATCCACTAAAAAGTTCAATTTTTTTTTATAATAATAAAAAGTTTATGCAATTTAGGTTGTAGGATTTTTGAGGGTTAAGACAAACTTCATAATTTTATGTAGCATACAGAAGTACATACAAATGATCTACTAATAAGGTTCTCATGCCTATACCAATGTTGGAATTCTTAATCTTATGAGATATATGAGCAAATTCTTTAATGGATTGGACCAACTTTAGCATGTAAAGTTCAAATTACTTATGATTAATAGTTAAGATATATTCTGTCTAATTCTTGTTATAAGTTAACATTATAAATTTTTTTATGATCAATTGAACAAGTTATTTTACAATTTTTAGTAAACATTTATTTTTTCCTCTCATATTTTTCTTTACTAATTATATATATCTATTTGTTATTGATTAATAAATAACCAATTGAATAAATCAAGAGTGCTGATATAATAGGACTGAATTAAAAATTTGTTAGTACCAATATTTCTAATTGTGAAATAGTACTGCACTAATCTCAAAAAAGAAATATTGTATTACAATATTAAATGAAGGTAAAATAGTAAATTTGTTATATTTCTTTAAAAATTCAAGATAATTACCTAACTTTATTGATTGTAGTAAGTCGGTTAGATATGATTTATGGACCTCTTTGATGGGAAAGTTGAGTTATTATTGAGATGACCCATCTTTCTCAATACTTATGAAAGTACAATTATACCCTTACATTATTTGTCTCTCTCACAACTGGAGCAGTGGCTTCAACGGGAACCAAACCTCTGTTCCAAACCATGTCCCAAACCCTATCTCCAACCAATCACATTTTATTATGAAAAATAACTTCTCAACTATTATAACAATTTTATAATATTTAATCGGATGTGATTGACTTGGGACAAAGTTTGGGAAATGATTTGAGACTGAAAATCCGGATTCGCTTGAACGACCCATTCTCCTCGTCGGTGCTTTTGCAGTGGCTTTTGCAATCCCCTCTTGATCTTTGTATCGGGTGCACATGTTCCTTCACCCTCATTTTGCTCTCTAGTCTCTACCCACCATTTCTTTCTTTGTGTACTCTTTGTTGGAAACCAACAAGCGGGCTAAGCAAATACTAGAGGGGGGTGAATAGTATTTTGAAGCACTAATACCAAATATTTCGATTGATAATTGAAGAATGGAGCTAAGACTAAATTTTCTGGAATCAGACACAAAAGACTCGAGTCTTTTGTGAAATACTCGAGTTTTTCAGTGATGAACAACTCGAGTCTTTTCTTAAATACTCGAGTTTTTCCTATCATATAGCAGAAAAACCAGAAACGAAAATTCAGCAATTTAACTCAAATCAATTCAATAATAAACAGGAACTTATCCAACAGAATAGCAAGCAATCTAAATAACTTTTAACACAAAGATTCCTTGAACTTGCTACCTAATTGTATAAATCCTAATTGATTGAAATGACTTAAGTCTATTGAGCTAGAAAGTAGATTAAAAGCAATAAACCAACACTCAAGCAATTTTATCCTGGTTCACTCCAACAATGAGCTACATCCAGTCCTCCTAATCACTTAGGAGTTTCTACTAATAATCAAATTGTTAGAAATTACAAAGGATTGCTTGAGAATGACCTCACTCAACCTAACCCTTTCAAGAGTGTACCAAACTCTTGATTTCTACCCCAATTTGATTCCGGTGATTGAAGAACTCTTCACAAAGCTTCCTTGAACTCCCTTCAAGAAACTCCACCGGGCTAGGAACCTCCTAGTCTTGTGCTTGAGAACCTCTCAAGACTTCCAACACCCTAAGCCACTTAGGGTTTGCTTGGGAACAATCCAAGACTTTGAATAATCAAGCTTTTTGTATGTGTATTACTAATCTCACAATGGATTAGCACAAATAAGCACAGCTCAATGTAAGAATTGAGGCCTAAAACTCAACTTGGAATAAAATGACAATATGAGTGAGAAGTTGAGCTTTTTGGGAATTAACACTTGAGAAAAGGAAATTATGAAAGCTTGTAATCAATGATGTGTTGTTGTCTTGTTTGTTCTTGCACAAATTCAAAGAGAAATTTTACAATAAGGTTCTGAATTCTCTCTTGGGGTTGGATGAGACTCAAATGCCCTCAATTGAGTTTTTGAGTCTCTCCAACGTTCATTTTTGCTGACTGGACAAAAATACCCGAGTCTTTTGGTAAATACTCGAGTCTTTTTGGTCGGTCACGAGTGAATTGGTGCACGAACAAGACTAACGGTCATAATTGCTGACCTGGCATAAATACTCGAGTTTTTCTATAAATACTCGAGTATATACTCGAGTCTTTATCAAAATACTCGAGTATTTTGATCAGATATGGGAAAAATTATTTTTCAATTTTATTTTTCCTCTCAAGTATTAATTTTTGGTCAATCTCAACTTAATAAACATATAAAAATTTATTCCTAGAAGAGACTAACTATTTCTACCCACTCTCAACCACTCTCAACATAAATTAGAAATTTACAATTAATATTTGATTGAGAATGATTGGGCACTTGTCTTCTTTTCTTGACTTCTTGTTGATGTTGCAATATCTTCAAGGCATGATTTGTTAATTATTTTGTCATCATCAAAACATAATCCACATAATTAGGAGCATTGAATTCACAATCTCCCCCTTTTTGGTGATGACAAAATAATTAACACTTGATCCATTTGTTAAGCTTGACCCACTTGGAGATGCAACTCCCCCTCACTATATGATACTTTTCACCTATCTAAAAATTCAGCTTGAGCAAGATGTTATGACAATTTAATTTTAGCACCAAGCCTATGGTATTAGAGAATTTAACAATTATCAGAGTATATACCATAATTAGAGATTTTAGGTGCAACAATATCAAGACAAGACAAGTGTAATATCTCTCCCCCTTTTTGTCATACGCCAAAAAGATGTAACAATTTAGAAAAAGATCAAGGGAGGAGAGGTGCATAATCGAAAAACCCCATAACCAATTATGCAAATAAAACGGAGATATAATAACGATAAAGAGCTCCCCCTGAAGCTTTGCACAAACATCATAATGAAGACCAAATTCATTAACATAAAAACATCATAAAAGGTCCAAATCAAAGGTGCAATAATAAACCCAAAGTCTCAAAATACCAAGTTCTCAAAATACAGAAAATGTAACAAAGACCAATCATGATAAAAACAGAATGAAAACTAAGATAAAATCCAAAGGTCAACATCATCAAAACATCGAAGGAGCTGGAGCATGTGGAGGAGGATAAAACCGAGAGAAGAGTTTAGAGGATGAAAAACTAGTAAGATTTGACAAAACTTTGAGGAAAATCTGAGTTTTGAGGAGAGAGATATGAGAAAACCGAGAGAGAAGAGGGTCGCAAAAAAAACTTGAGTGTGAGAGTATATATAAACAGTTCAAAATACTCGAATATATTCATAAATACTAGAGTTGTTCTTTAGGATATACTCGAGTTTTTGAAAATATATTCGAGTCGGTCGTGACTCAGCCCAGATTTCCCCAGAAAAGTCGAGTAAAAATTGAAAAACTCGAGTTTGGTCCGAAAGTTCAAATTTCAGGAAAACGCAAAATACTCGAGTTTTTGGAAAATACTCGAGTTTGGTCTGAAAGTTCAAAAATTGGGGGTTTCGAAAGACTCGAGTGTTTTTCAAAACACTCGAGTATTTTAATAAAGACTCGAGTGTTTTTAGAAACACTCGAGTATTTTTATCAGACCCTGATTAAAAACTTTTTCAATTTAAAACTGATTTAATTTTGAATTAAAATACTCGAGTGTTTTTGGAAAAACTCGAGTATTTTGACAGAACAGAAAGTAAAAACTCAGTTTTAAAAGACCAAACACAAATCAAATACAAATGCTTCACTACCAACTTGGAATACAGTACAGAATCACACACAATTAACATATACAATTTCAAATATCATCAAGAACAATTTAACTAAGAATCAATAACACATTAGAGTAAGACTAATATGGTGATTTTCCAAAAATGACACACACAATGCAATTAGCCTATATTAGCTTCATCTAAAATACCAAGTTCTCTCCTAATATGATAAAAGGTGTCCCTTGGTAGAGGTTTTGTAAAAATGTCGGCTAATTGATTTGTGGTACTAACAAATTCAATTGTGCAATCACCCTTTTGTACATGATCTCTTAAAAAATGATGTCTTATTTCAATGTGTTTAGTTCTTGAGTGATACACCGGATTCTTAGTCAAATTGATTGCACTCGTGTTATCGCATCTAATCGGAATATTTTCAAGTTTCAAACCAAAATCCGATAATTGTTGTTTCATCCATAACAGTTGAGCTCAACAACTACCGACTGCGATATATTCCGCTTCGGCGGTAGAAAGAGCGACACAAGCTTGCTTTTTAGAAAACCATGACACCAATGAACTTCCCAAGAAATGGCAAGTACCACTGGTGCTTTTGCGATCAAGCTTGCATCCCGCGAAGTCGGAATCCGAGTAACCAACTAAACTAAGATTGGCATCAGCAGGATACCACAAACCAGTGTTAATTGTTCCTTTTAGATACTTAAATATATGTTTAACTGCGGATAGGTGAGATTCTTTAGGATTAGCTTGAAATCTAGCACACATGCATACACTAAACATAATATCCGGTCTAGATGCAGTGAGATATAGGAGACTACCTATCATACCCCTATACTTACTAACATCAACCGGTGTACCTTGTTCATCCTTGTCTAGGTAGCATGATGTGCTCATTGGAGTGTAGGCTTCCTTGCACTTGTCCAATCCGAATTTTTCAAGGAGTTCTTTGCAATATTTCCCCTGATGCACAAATATCCCCTCCTTGACTTGCTTTATTTGTAAGCCTAGGAAGAACTTGAGTTCTCCCATCATTGACATTTCAAATTCCTTTTTCATCAAATTTGAAAACTTTCTACAAAGAGACACGTTAGTAGCACCGAAAATGATATCATCAACATAGATTTGTACTAACAAAATGTCATCCTTGGTTTTATAAATAAATAATGTATTATCAACCTTCCCTCTTTGAAACTTGTTTTCTAATAGAAAGGAACTCAATCGATCATACCAAGCTCTAGGAGCTTGTTTCAATCCATAGAGTGCCTTTTTCAATTTATAAACATGGTTTGGAAATTCACTATTTTCAAAACCGGGGGGTTGTTTGACATACACTTCTTCATTTATAAACCCATTCAAGAAAGCACTTTTAACATCCATTTGATATAAAGTGAATTTCATGATTGAAGCATAAGCAAGTAAAATTCGGATTGCTTCAAGACGTGCAACCGGAGCAAAGGTCTCATCATAATCGATACCTTCCTCTTGGTTGTACCCTTGAGCTACTAGTCTAGCTTTGTTTCTTATAATCAACCCGGATTCATCAAGTTTGTTTCTATAAATCCATTTAGTACCAATTATGGTATGATCATCGGGTTTAGGGACTAGATCCCAAACTTCATTTCTTTCAAATTGGTTTAATTCTTCTTGCATAGCAAGAACCCAATGATCATCCTCAATGGCCTTTTTAATTGAATCGGGTTCAATTTGAGAAACAAATGAGACATAGTGGCAAATGTTTTGAATAGACCTACGAGTAAGTACTCCCTTTGACATATCTCCTATGACTTTGTCTATAGGATGAGCCTTGACCGATTTCCAAGTTGGAGGAAGTTCTTCCCTTACTTCTCCTTCATCAATTTTTGAATTCTCTCTCTCTTTTTCTTCTTTTGAAAAGACAATGCCATCTTCACTAGCATCACATAAAACACTATCTTCTTTTGAAGACTCATTAAAAACCACATGAATTGATTCCTCAATATTTAATGTTCTTTTATTGAAAATTCTATAAGCTTTACTATGAGAAGAATAGCCTAAAAATATGCCTTCATCGGATTTGGAATCAAACTTGCCAATGTGTTCTTTTCCATTATTTAAAACAAAAACTTGGCATCCGAAGACATGAAAATGAAATATATTTGGCTTTCTTCCCTTGTAAAGTTCATAGGGGGTTTTATCCAAAGAGGGCCCTATCAAAATACGATTTAAAACATAACAAGCCGTATTGACGGCATCGGCCCAACAATATTGAGGTACTTGAGAATCATTTAACATGGTTCTAGCAAGTTCCTCTAGCACCCTATTTTTCCGCTCTACCACTCCGTTTTGTTCCGGAGTCCTTGGTGCGGAGAATTGATGCTCAATACCATTTTTAGCACAAAATCTATCAAATTTGTGGTTTTCGAATTCACCACCATGATCGGTTCGAATAATAATTACTTTTTGATTTACTTGGTTTTGCAAAAGTTTGACATGATGTTTAAAAGATTTGTAGGTCTCACTCTTAGTAGTTAAAAATAAAGTCCAAGTAAACCTAGAGAAGTCATCAACAATTACCAATGCATAATAGTTGCCACCAAAGCTTTTTACTTGTGATGGTCCAAACAAGTCCATATGAAGCATTTCTAATGGCCTTGATGTGGACATCACCATTTTTGATCCAAAGGTGTTTTTAGTTTGTTTACATTTCTTGCAAGGAGAACAAACACCTTCAATAGAAAAATTTAGCTTTGGTAAACCAACTACTAGATCTTTAGATTGTATTTTCTTCAATTGGTTTACATTAATATGAGCGGTCCTACGATGCCATAACCAAGTGTCATTTTCTTTGCTCACTAAACAAGTAGAGACCAAAGAAGTGACTTTGTTCAAATCAACTAAGTAAGTATTATTTGACCTTCTACCAACAAATTTGATTGATTCATCTTTGTCACTTTTAATGAGGCAATGGGTAGAGGTAAAAACTACATGATTACCAACATCACATAATTGGCTTATGCTCAAGAGATTATGTTCTAATCCTTGAACATAGAGCACATTATCAATAATCAAGTTTGAAGAGTTTCCGATTTTACCAATACCAAGGATTTTGCCTTTGTTGTTGTCCCCATAAGTGACATAACCCTTTTCCTTTGGAGTAAGCTCAATGAAGTGCCGCTTATCTCCCATCATGTGCTTCGAACATCCACTATCAAGATACCACAATTGTTTTCCCGTTCGAAGACACACCTACAAAATGAAATCACTTTTTCATTTTGGGTACCCAAACAATGTTGGGTCCCTCAGGGTTAGTGTTGGGACTTTCTCCCTTCTTAATCCACATATAAGTGCCCTTATTCATTTCAAACTTCTTAATATGGCACTCAATGTTGATATGTCCAACTTTTCCACAATAAGTACAAGTTGGTCTCTTTGATGAGTTTTTCTTAGAAAATGTTCCAACCACCTTGTACTTTTTGTCCTTTTTATGAACATATCCTAAACCGGTTTTGTTGTGATTATGTCTTTGAGAGTTCAACAACCGGTTGAGGTTTCTATCACTATGTGAGATTGTGAGTTTGTTTTTCAACTCTTTCACTTCTTTTTCAAGATCATCACATCTCTCACATGAAGTGATAATTTCCTCATGATTTGCACAATCACTTTGATGACTAGAATTAATAAGTTCCAAGGATTCATTTTGAAGTTTCAACTCATTTATAGATTTTTGCAATTCATCAATTTCATGTTGAAACTCCAAAATTTTCTTTCCTTTTTCCTTATTAATTTTAGCAAGCCTTTTAAATTGAATTAACATTTCATTGTAAGCTTCTTGCAAATCATCATATGAAATGGAGTTTGAAGATGAACAAGAAGAGCTAGAGGTTACCTCATCATCACTTTCACTCATGCCATGATTAGCTCTTGATGAGGACTCATGATTGTTCTTGGCCATGAGACAAAGGTTTGCATTTTCATCACCGGAGCTACTTGAAGATGATTCATTGCTCTTTTCCGGTGCATCCCAAACAATGTATGCACGCTTCCCTTTGGTCTCTTGGGTCTTCTTGTCATTCTTCTTCAAGAATGTGGCACATTCCATTCTTATGTGACCAATCCCTCCACATTCATGACACTTAACTCCATCATTGGTACTCTTTTCTCTTTGTTTGGAGTCTTTGGTTCTCTTAAAATTGGATGAAGATCCACCTTTCTTCCCTTTGAAAAATTTGTTGAATCTTTTCACAAACATCCCAAATTCTTCTTGATTTGGTTCACCATCGGAATCTCCACTTGTAGAGCATTCTTCAACTTCTTTTGTAGCTTTAGTTGAAGCTTTGAGTGCTATGCCCTTTTTCTTTTTGTCCGATTCCTCATGCATCCCAAGTCTTGTAAGCTCCATCTCATGCTCTTGGAGTTTGCCAAACAAAGTGGCTAAGTCCATGCTATTTATGTCTCTAGATTCCTTGATGGCGGTTACCTTGGGTTGCCAACTCCTATCAAGACATCTTAGAATTTTGTTAGTAGTTTCACCATTGCGAAATACTTTTCCCAAGGAAATCAAATGATTAACAATGTGAGAGAATCGCCTTTGCAAGTCACTAATGGTTTCATTTGGCAACATGTGGAACAATTCATATTCGTGAGTTAGAGAATTCAATCTTGCATCTCTAACCTCACTTGTTCCCTCATGTGTGACTTGCAAAGTATCCCACATTTCTTTTGCCGATTTACATTGGGAAACTCTATAAAATTCATCATGGGATAAGGCCGAAAAGATGATGTTTTTAGCTTTTAAATCAAATGAAACTTTTCTCTTTTCATCATCATTCCAACTACTCCTTGGAATTTCAACAATTTCATCATTTATTTTCTTTTTGGGAATGAAAGGACCATTTTCAATTGCATCCCAAATATCTATATCAATTGCTTCAATAAAAACTTTCATGCGAGTTTTCCAATAAACATATCCTTCACCATTAAATAGTGGAGGACGGTTTATTGAAGCTCCTTCTCCACCAAAGTTATTGCTAGAGCCCATTTAGTTTCCAAAAGGATCTTTTTCGAAAAAGTTGTTACACTCGATCTTTCGACCGAGCTCTGATACCACTTGTTGGAAACCAACAAGCGGGGTAAGCAAATACTAGAGGGGGGGTGAATAGTATTTTGAAGCACTAATACCAAATATTTTGATTGATAATTGAAGAATGGAGCTAAGACTGAATTTTCTGGAATCAGACACAAAAGACTCGAGTCTTTTGTGAAATACTCGAGTTTTTCAGTGATGAACAACTCGAGTCTTTTCTTAAATACTCGAGTTTTTCCTATCAGATAGCAGAAAAACCAGAAACGAAAATTCAGCAATTTAACTCAAATCAATTCAATAATAAACAGGAACTTATCCAACAGAATAGCAAGCAATCTAAATAACTTTTAACACAAAGATTCCTTGAACTTGCTACCTAATTGTATAAATCCTAATTGATTGAAATGACTTAAGTCTATTGAGCTAGAAAGTAGATTAAAAGCAATAAACCAACACTCAAGCAATTTTATCCTGGTTCACTCCAACAATGAGCTACATCCAGTCCTCCTAATCACTTAGGAGTTTCTACTAATAATTGTTAGAAATTACAAAGGATTGCTTGAGAATGGCCTCACTCAACCTAACCCTTTCAAGAGTGTACCAAACTCTTGATTTCTACCCCAATTTGATTCCGGTGATTGAAGAACTCTTCACAAAGCTTCCTTGAACTCCCTTCAAGAAACTCCACCGGGCTAGGAACCTCCTAGTCTTGTGCTTGAGAACCTCTCAAGACTTCCAACACCCTAAGCCACTTAGGGTTTGCTTGGGAACAATCCAAGACTTTGAATAATCAAGCTTTTTGTATGTGTATTACTAATCTCACAATGGATTAGCACAAATAAGCACAGCTCAATGTAAGAATTGAGGCCTAAAACTCAACTTGGAATAAAATGACAATATGAGTGAGAAGTTGAGCTTTTTGGGAATTAACACTTGAGAAAAGGAAATTATGAAAGCTTGTAATCAATGATGTGTTGTTGTCTTGTTTGTTCTTGCACAAATTCAAAGAGAAATTTTACAATAAGGTTCTGAATTCTCTCTTGGGGTTGGATGAGACTCAAATGCCCTCAATTGAGTTTTTGAGTCTCTCCAACGTTCATTTTTGCTGACTGGACAAAAATACTCGAGTCTTTTGGTAAATACTCGAGTCTTTTTGGTCGGTCACGAGTGAATTGGTGCACGAACAAGACTAACGGTCATAATTGCTGACCTGGCATAAATACTCGAGTTTTTCTATAAATACTCGAGCATATACTCGAGTCTTTATCAAAATACTCGAGTATTTTGATCAGATATGGGAAAAATTATTTTTCAATTTTATTTTTCCTCTCAAGTATTAATTTTTGGTCAATCTCAACTTAATAAACATATAAAAATTTATTCCTAGAAGAGACTAACTATTTCTACCCACTCTCAACCACTCTCAACATAAATTAGAAATTTACAATTAATATTTGATTGAGAATGATTGGGCACTTGTCTTCTTTTCTTGACTTCTTGTTGATGTTGATGTTGCAATATCTTCAAGGCATGATTTGTTAATTATTTTGTCATCATCAAAACATAATCCACATAATTAGGAGCATTGAATTCACACTCTTCCCCTGTATATTTCTAAGGCTTATTTAAGTTTTTGGTCCCTGAACTTAAGGGGTGTTTTGGAATTAGTCCCTATCCTTTTTTTTTCGTTGGATTTGGTCCCTGAACTTCAACACCGTTTGGATCCGGTCCCTCCGTCCAACACCGTCAGTTAACTTGCTGACGTGTCAAAACTGACTTGCCAGTTCAATACACACCACCACTCATTAGTTGACACGTGGTTGAACCTGAAAATTATTTTTTTTAATAAAATAAAAAAAACCGAAAATAAAAAAGCAATCCAAAATCTAAATGTGGGTTTAAATCAGGTTACCATTTCATATCATTGGGTTTAAATACCAAACATTAGTACACACTACAATGTAACACTACTTGGCACATTAACAGAAATCCTATTTCCCTACCCAGTCCAATGACATTACACATTGTTACCAAACAACAAATACCCAACCAATAATCCCAGTGATAAAAATGAAATAGCCAAGCAAATTTGAGACTTCTTTCTCTCAACTAATAACTTCTTCTGCAACTTCAATATCTTCTTCTTTTGCACTGAATCAGATCCATTGTTAACATTCTGCATCTTCAATATCTTCTTCTTTTCCTCATATTCAGATCCATTGTTAACATTCTTTCCAAAACGTATCAATAGCATTTGTTTAGCCAACTCATCTTCCCATTGAAAAAAGGAGCATGTCCTTACTTTATCCTGTTAACAAATCCAGAAAATGCAGGGAATACAATTAATACAATAAAAAAAACAAAATTTTAAATTGCACCATTACAGCAAAAATAAATTAAAAAAACCAACAAAATTTGAAAATCCCAATTACAGAAAAAAAAACCCAACAAAATTCGAAAATCCCCATCTAAAATAGAAAATCCCCAAATCCAAGAACCCAGAACCCTAATTGCTAATTGAATAACAAAATCCCCAAATCCAAGAACCCTAAGTAAAATAAGAATAAAATAACAGTAAAATAAGCTTACCTTCCAGCACCTGCACCCCCAAAAGCGTCTTCCTGGTTGATGCCATTTTTTGCGATGAAAGACAGAGGAAGGGAGGGAAGGAGGAAGAAACAATGATTCAGTTTTTCTTTTGTGGAGATGAGAAAGGATGAAGTAATAATGGAGAAAAAAGAAGGAGTGGACAAGAAAGGAGAAGAATGAAGAAGAAAGGAATGAAAGAATGAAAAGGAGAAGAAGAAAGGGTGGGCAAGGGGTAGAGAGTGAGTTTAGTCGTGAGTGAGTGACTGTTTTTGTCTCTTTTTGAAATTACAATAAAAGGTTCGTAAGCTTGAGAGATGTATGTAGAAGTTCAAAATCTATGCCTCCGTGGCTTGGAGAAAACGGATGGAGCATCATGAAGAATCGTCGGGAGGATCGACCGCGGTGCTCTTTACCCATGACAATGGTTTAGGGAGAATGAGAAGAGGGGAAATCAGTCTCAAGTGTATGAATATAGTGATTCTTGTTAAGAAATAGAATGAGGGAGTTGATGAACTGTTCCTCCCTTTTAGTGTTGTTTCTGGTGTTTTTTTGGTTATTTGGCTGGCATGGATCTTTTGGCTCTAGAGTGTTGGTGATGGGGAGAATGTTTAAGGGGGTACCAAGGATTGGTCAGTACGTGTGTTGTCTTAGGGTGCTGAGGGTGAAGGGTAATAAAGGAGAGTTAGAACTTGGTCCCCAAGTTCTAGGGGTTGTGCTAATGTCCGCTCTAGCAATATGTGAAACAACGGGTGAGCTAGGTTGTGGCAAGTCTGTCCTAAAGCGGACTAGTGAAGGGGCCTGGTTCCTGAGCGGTCAGGTACGTGATGAGCGGTCATATAGGTGAGCGGTTATTGGGTGAGCGAGGAGAGTAGGCGCTGTAAGTAGGTGAGCGGTGATATAGGTGAGCGACCAGGTAGGTGAGCGGTCAGGTTAGAGTGGCTTTGTCCTAAGGTGTCCTAGGTCTCAGAGCGTCATGGGTATCAGAGCGTCCCCGTCCCTTATCTATCATGAAGGCGCTTTGTCAATGCATTAATGCCTTGTGCACTTTCCTCCATCCAAACCCTTCCAAGCCACGTAGTCCATGAAGTTCCCAACTTAGTGGTACCGCCGATGTGTCGTCCTACACCGAGGCGGCATAGGTCCACTAAGTATCTTACCATATCTCTTGTAGTCTTTGTTGTGATCATACTTGTCTTTCCTGCAAGATTAGATCGCTAAATATAGATTATGGCCCATGATAAAAACAGGTCCAAAACAGTGACTGATAAGATGCTTTTTTTGTTTTTATTTTTCATTTTCTGTTTTTTAAATTTTTTTATTTAAAAAAAAAATTCGAGCTTTAGCCACGTGTCAAGCAATGGGTGGTGGGTTGTAAGTTAACTGACGGTGTTGGACAGAGGGACCTAATCCAAATGGTGTTGAAGTTCAGGGACCAAATCCAACGGAAAAAAAGGATAAAGACTAATTCCAAAACACCCCCTAAATTCAGAGACCAAAAACTTAAATAAGTCTATTTCTAAATCTAAGCTAATATTTTCTCAGCTCGAGTGGAAGATTCGTTGAAAGCTTTTTTTTTTTTTTTTATAATTATCGTTGAAAGCTTTAACTTATTATTTTGCATATCTCCAAATATGATCAATTCTAGAGACAACCCATTTAAAATCAGAGCACCAAATCAGACAATCAAATAATTATTAAAACCATCGAGTAACTCAACAAAAATACATTACACATGTGCTAAACCTAACAAAAATCATTAAAAAAAAAAAACTGATCATTCAATCCAACAACATAAAAGCTTTTAGGCATTGTTTTTGCTCCCCTTTCCATCATCGTCGGTGTCATATCATCAGTTGGGTCGGATGAGTACTGATACTCATTATTCCATAGTGAGTCAAGATTGTGTCATCAGGTGGACGGTTGAGATTGATGAATGAGAGCATGGTGTATATATATACCTAGTTAAGTTAAGTGCATTATAGAAAATGACCATCTGTAGGTTTTTTATTTTTGGTAAACTGTTTTTTAATGATAAATTCTCCTAAAAATAATGACCATAAAAAAAATACACTAATCACAATTTTTTGAATACTTTTTGTTGTCCTTAATATATATCTCATTTCTAATTTTCAATGCAAAAATTCTCAACCCCCGTAGATTTTATTTATATAAATTTTTTATTTTTTTTAAATGTCCTATGTATTTTCCTTTTCACAAATATATATTTTTTTGTTATTCAGATTTTTTTTATATTTTTATTATGCATTCCGTGACAAAGATTAAAATTTTTCCTTGTTTTCAAATTTAGTCATTTCAAAAATATTCTATGTATATTTTTCTTTGGTAATATGCACTGGTTTTTATGATTTGGATTAATTTTTTTTAAAACCTATAATTTAGTAAAAATTGTATTAAAAATTGACATCTACTATATTATTTATATAAAAACATCCCTTTTCGAGGCACCATATTTATTGGATAAATTTTTGAGGCACCACGTTTATTCGCTTATGAAATATTCGCACATAAGCATTTGTAGGTAGATAATATCGTCTTTAATCAAAATTATAATTTAAAATAAATAAATTATCTCTTCAAAATTAATATTTAAAATTAAATAAATTATCTATATGTGGAATATGTTTAATCATTATCCTCATTTTGTTAAAAAAAATCATTACCCTCAAAAAGATCTATAAACACAAACAGATGATGCTTGAGCATTATCTGTATGTGAAATTATTATCCTCAATTTGTTGAAAAAAGAAGTAATCATTATCCAAAAAAAATATTTGAAAAAAAATCACTATATATAACATGATCTCACCTTCGTTCTTTACCTTTGTTTCACCTTCAGATCTCTCTACTTTCAAGAATTCTCTAATTTTATTATTTTGTATTTTATTTTATGTTTCTAATTATTTATTTCTTATTTTATATTCATATTCTTATTCAATATTCATATTCTTAATCCTAATCTCAAGATTCTAAACAAATAACAATCAAGTTTCTTTTCAGGAGCAAACAAATACAAATCAAGTTTCGTTTCAGGAGCAGGAGCATGGGTGATTTTGGAGTAAAGAAAGGAAGAAATAATATGAAGAAGTAGAAGTCTTCTTCTTCTACAATCAAAGCTCTTCCAAAAGAGTTGGTAGTAGAGGTTCTGACAAGGGTGGCATCTGCTTCTATCTCAGACCTGTGGAAAGTTAAATAACTAACTTGCAAAGATTTTCTTCATATCTTAGAGGATAATTATGTGTACCAACATGCATCCATGGAAAACTTTGATTTGGTTCTTTTGTCATGGTTTACACATGAGAAAGAACAATCATTCCAAAACATTAAAATATCATCATTAATTCTGTAACACTCATTTTATGTCCTCTTATTTTATAAGAAAAGTAAGAAGTTTATGAAAACTTGGACTTGTTATCGTTGGAAAAAGATCTGAAAATAATAATTTTCCCTTCCCTTGAAAATTCTTTTTCACAAACACTTGATTTGTAATGAGGTTGACTAACAAAATCAGAGTTTGCGGAAACATAGTAAAGTCATCATATTGTACCCCCAAAATTTATCAAGTGTAACAAGTCCATTAATACCAAATGAGTATAATTATGAAACTAAATTCCTCTTATGATACCTTTTTCCAAAATATGTATCATATAAGTTCTATTAAAAAAAATAGAAATGTCATAGAGCTGGTCACTGGTCCTTTGTCCCAACATCCTTCTGGTCGGATCCTCGATATCTGCACAACAGGTTCCCATTCCACATTTTCTACACTCTGCAAGAACCTAAGGGACATCTTCCCTTACTGAATTCTTGTGCAAGCTAGATGCACGATCAACACCTAATAAGGGCATGGGGGTTAGCTATACATATTCGCATAATCAAATGAGAATAAAACTAACATCCACAAGTTAACATGTAGCAAATCATGATGCATAATCATATGAGCACACCCGGTTAATCGTAATAATTCTTTCAATGCAGGTGGCATGATGCATGATTTCCTTCCACAACTGAGGCCTCTAACAAAGTCCATCTTGGACGTCCATCCAATACACCGTTGTGTTCCCGGAACACTGACATTCGTTCCCAGAACGTAATGCCAAACCATACTTGGATGATAAGCATTCACTCCCAGAGTGTGCATCACGTTCCCAGAACGTGTAGCAAACCATACTTGGATAGATAAGCATCACTCTCAGAGTGTGCATCACGTTCCCAGAACGTATAAAAACCAGGTCCCGGACACTGGCCACATATCTATAATGTGTCATCCAGTAGGTTGCTTATCAAAGTGTTCCCAGAACACCAACATACGTTCCCAGAACGTATAAAACCAGGTCCCAGACACTGGCCAAATATCTATAATGTGTCATCAAGTAGGTTATAATTTGGTACTCCAGGAGTACCCTCCTCATATTCCCAGAATATGATAATCGTTCCTACCAACCAAACTTCCATTCTATATGAATGCACAATCATCAAGGTTGGTTTTATCTTTAATTCAATTATTATACCAATGTGTTCCAGAACACTAACATACGTTCCCCGAACGTATCGCAAACCATACTTGGAATAAAATCAAGCACCACTCCCAGAGTGTGCATCACGTTCCCAGAACGTGTCCAAGAAACCATGTCCCAGACAATTGCCACATTCCCAGAATGTGTCATCAAGTTGGTTGCATCAGTTTAGTACTCCTAGAGTACAGGGTCGTTTACCCCGATCATCACAAACAATCCTTGCCAACCTATTTCATCACCTTTCTCTATGCATGTATTGCATGCATAATTACTAAGGTTGGTCTTTCCATTAATTACTGTGATTTAGAAATATTCCAATTTCTCTTTTGAATGATTTATTTGAGGTATAGTCTTTGACACAAAATTCTCCTTTGAATTATCCCAAAACATGTCATTAAACTTAGATTGGGTAAAACAAAGTCAATGGTATTCAAAAACTTAACTTTTTATTTTTCAGATTGAGGTACTGACCGGTTACAGTTCCAGGCTAATCGGTTAGAATTACAGACCTGAACTGTTTACCATTGTAATTCAGAAAACCCTTTTTCTTAAATTCCCTACCCAATCCATAAACCAGTTTAACAATGTTTATACCTCAAACTCAATGTTTATATCATTCAAAAGTCTAAATCACATTTCATTGTCCAATGAGCATAATTTCCTCTTGAAACTATCTCATTACCTTAAGGTATTAACTTTAATCTTTCAAATCTGAACTTTGGCATTATAATAACTCATATTCAGACCATGTATACTGAAATTAAAGCTTAGATTTGAGCAGAAACCATTAAGATTTCAGGACTGATTAATAAACTAATTTTCTTTGAAAATCTGCAGTGTCTAACCGGTTACGAATATCGTGTAACCGGTTAGATTATGCAGTCAGTCCATTAAAACAAGAGTTTTAACAACTCATTTTCTTCCTTTCTCAAATCTAACCCAAACTCAATATGCACAAAGTTCATATGCCTTATAACAAACATGTTTACACCCAGAAACACATTCATATTGCATGCATCAAGTTTATGGTATCAAATTGCATGAAAATTCACATAAACACAATTTAATACAACAAAACTTAGATTAAGCACTTAAACTCAGAATTTAGCATCAACATAGCTTGCATGCATCCAGATAACATTGCTCAAAACAACAATTGAGCTCAAATTGGCCTCCAAGCCATTTATCCATTTCAACTTATGCCCTTTGAGTCTCTTAACTCATCCTATATTCTACCACAATTTATTCTCATTCTAGCAAATAGTAAGCTTCCCCCTTACCTTAGGTTCGTGCTTGATCCAAAACATTGCAGAGAGAAAGGCTCCAACATAGATTCCCCACAAATCCTAGGTTCTGCTCTCAGCCACGATTTCCATCAACAGGGTCCAAAGATCAGAAGATTTGACATAGCATTTGGCCAAAGAAATTGGGGAAACCAATTAGGACTCAATATAGGTAACATGTACTAAGGAATGGAAGTGATTTGAGACTTAAGGATTGACTATACTTACCAAAATCAGTTCTAGAACTCAGCTTCCAGAACATGCACAACAGAGAATTCAGAATTCAACTCCCAACTTCTCAAATCGATTTCTCCTTCCACACAGACTCTCAACTCACAAATTTGGTGTTTTTACAAAGCTCAAGATGTAAGCTTTGCAATGGTGTATGGATCTCGATCTCACTCTCAGGAACAAAGGCGAATTTCTCCACACGAAAATGGAACCCTAATTCCCTTCCTCAACAAGAATTCAGCTGCATCAACCCTCAAATCCTCAGAAATTCATCTATTTATAGACAAATTAGGGTTGCATGCAGGGCGACGCGTGGTTCTCCACTAGAATTTGGCTGTAATCGTGGCGAATTCGGGGTTATTCGAGTGATTACTCATCAAAATCCACTAACCCAGTTTCTGGGTTCATCGTCTAACCGGTTACAGGACATTACTAACCGGTTAGATTAGTACAAAATCTAAAAATTAATATTTTTAAATCTTTCTTTTCAAGAACCTTTTTAATATTGCTTTTAAGTCCTCATTCAGGGACCAAAATGCAATATCCTCATATTTTGCATTTATTTGCCATTTAAAATATTTCAACCTATCTTTATATTTTAGGCTAATTAAATACAAAATATAAACTTGGAAAATAAGAAAACTTTTATTATTAATTTCCTATTACTCGGGAGACGAAAATTAGGGGTGTTACAAATTCTATTTAATAATTAAATTAAAATTAAAATTAAAATCATTATCTAAATGTATATTAAAAGATAACAACAACATTAAAAAAAAAACCAAGATACAAACGACAGACCCAAAGATAAAAATAGCTAAATTCAATTTAAACATCTTCCTACTTTTTCTATAATCACTTTATCTAAATGTATTATCGAGATAAATTTATTTTTTTATCACAATAATTATGAAAAAATAATAATTAATATAAAAAGTGTTATATTAAAAAACTGAGGGATTAATCTATAAAAAAACTTAGGGATTATTTGGTTAGGATATTCAGGAATAAAATTTTTTGACGCTATCTACAAATTAAAAAAAGGAGATAGATTCAATACTTATAAAACATATAAGAAGAAAACGAATTTGCATGTCTCATCTAGAAATTTCCACGTAATCCATGGAGAGATCATAAATCTATATAGGTTACAATATCGAAATTGAGAATATTCCAATATTTTTTTTAAAAGTAAAACAAATTAAATACTAATAAAGTATAGATTTTTTCAAACATTACAAATAATATGGATATATGATTAAATATAATGATTATCAATTTTGTAAAAAGTTTGCAATGGATAAATACTTTAGTTGTTATAATCTCTACAAAAAAAAACTGTAAAAAATTAAAAACAAAGGAACATACATTTTAAAAATTGAAAAAAATAATAATTCAAGATGATTAGAACAATTAGGATAAAGATTTGTTAGGATCAAATCTTATGATTAATTGAAATAAAATAAACGATGAAAAATATCAAAATATTTAAATATGAATAATAATAATAATAATAATAATAATAAATGTGATAATCATATTAAAAAGATGATAATTTATATTCAAAAAATACTAATTATCATGTCTCATGAAATAGGAAATATTTTGATTTATTCTCAAATATACTCATAATACCATCAAACAAAAAACATTAAAAAAAGTTTAAATTTGATTCCACTCCAATTAATCATAATAGCATAATAAACGTAATAATGATATATAAAAAGTGTTACTTCATTGATCAACTAAATAAGAAATACATTAATTTAATACTCATCTATAAATAAACAAATATAATAATATTAAAATTATAAAAAAAGAGCAGTCATTAGATTCCTTATAAAATGCAATGTGTTAATTAATCAAGACAGTTAAGAATAACAAGTTCAATGTCGTCTTCATGTTCTATGAAATACGAAATATTCTAATTTATCCTTAAATTTACTTATAATACCACCAAACAAAAAGGATGAAAATATTTAAATATGATTTCATTTTGATTCTTTAAAATAAAGTTGATAATCATATAAAAATGTTAATTTATCTATTAAATAAATAAGGAAGATATCAGATAAAAAATATTAGTTTTTATTTATACAAGAAAGTACAATATTTCTCAACAAACTCATTTAAATTAATTTTTTTAATTGTAGTGTTTGATTTAAGTTTCTACCTTTTTATATAATTTTTTTATTGTTGTGTAATAATAATTTTTACTTTAAAATAAAAACAATTTTTACTTTAAAATATTTAATATAAAAAATTAAATTATCAATAACCCGTGCATTGCACGGGGTGAAAGCTAGTATTCTAATAAATCTGTATACTAATCTGTGTAAAAAAATATTCTAAGTAAATCTGTGTTAATTTTTTTTTAAAAAAAAAAGTCATTATTTTTAGGAGAATTTATCATTTCTTAAAAAAAAAACAGTTAAAAAAAATCAACCTCCAGAAGACCATTTTTTATGGTGCACTCAACTTAACCAGGTATATACATACACCATGCTCCCATCCATCAATCTCAGTCGTCCACCTGATGGCACAATCGCAGTCCTCCATGAAAGAATGAATACTTATCCATAAAGAATGAGTATTGTATCCTTACCATCATCGGCCACCGTCTCCCATTGGCAACAACCTCATGTCGTCTTGCCCATCACCATCCCTTTTACCAAATTCGTAAAAAAATACATTTTGAATTTATGATTTAAAAATGAAATGGAGGTGCTAGTGAAGAAAATGATAGGCTGCATATGGAATTTGGAAGATTTATGTAGTGGAAAAACAAAAAATATGAATTGAAGACAATGATATTGGTCAAGGGTACAACAATGTCGATGTGATGATTTATTTTTTGGGTTGAGGTTGTTGGCGGGATTTGATGGCAAGGATATTGTGGGTTGTTAAATTGTTACGGTACATGTTTAGAATAAATTCAATTTAGGTTAGAATTAATTTTTTTTAACATAAAAACTATTCTTACTTAGTTAAAAAAAATCATATTAGGCACTGATCCAAATTCACATTAAACAACTTTCAACGTATTTTCAAATATGTTCTTAATGATATTAAAGATAGTGCGGTGGAATTTGGGTGAAGAAAGAAAGATAATAGAATCAATTTTAATTTAATTTTTTAAAATATTTTTTTCTACTTTTAATTTTGACCATTGTTTTATTTTATTATCGAATCTAATGATCATAGAAAAAATATTTAATTTTTACTATAATAATAATAATAATAATAATAAAAATAAAAAAATATGAACCATGCATGGATAAAAAAACTCAAATACACCCTCATATATTTCTCTTATTTTGTTGATGTTTTATCCATCTTTTCACTGTGCCTTCCCTCTTCCCTCGGTAACTCTCTCTCAAGTCTCATCAAACGCTCCACACCTCATCGATCACCAACCTCCACGGGTGAGTCTATCAGCATCTCCCTCCCACGGTTTGAGATCTAGCCTTAGATTTTTTTTCTGTCAACAGTTAAATCTCAACACATGCGCGTGGGCCCATCTATCTACCGAACCGTGACAACCTTAATCACGTGGCGGAAATCTAGTCCCAAATTTCAGATGTGCATGTTGGCTACATACATGACCATGCTAGAGTAAGTAGAAAAGGAAATAGGTTTGGTTAAGAACAAATGGTGTGGGCCAAAGCGTGCAGGAAAAAGGAAAAAAGTCATAAACCATTGCTGCTGGGCTCCACCAGCTGCGTTGAGAGGTCACCATCAACGTCCCTTTTGTCTAATTTATTACTATTATCATAATGGGTCATTTCAAATTCAAAATAAGTGGTACTCCATCTTATCTTATGTATTGATCACGTTTTAGAAGAAATTTTTATTCTTATATTTATATATATATATATATATATGATATTTTATATTTTTTATGCATAATTAATTATTTTTTTGTTTTTAATAAATGCTTTGATTATGTTTTTTTGTTATTCAATAATGAATGTGAACTTTCCAAAAAAAATAAAGAGATAAAATTATAATGTTACAGTATATTCTCATAAAATTTACAAAACTAATCTCTTTCTTTGATCCGGAGAATACGGTTAAATATACCCTATATATAAGATCGAGGAAGTATTTATTTATCCATTTTTCGATATCAGTTGTGTTAATACTTAATAGCAATGATTAACAAAGCTAAAAATGTAATTTTCGGATTAAAAAAAATGTATTAATTCCGGTTTTTATTACTCACTTTAACATTTAATATAGTGTATGTTTGATTATGCGGTGAATTAACCCATAATCGATTTTAGAATGTCAATGTTATTACCAGGTGCTTTTGTTCCAACGCGATTTTAAGACCCGAATTGATTTTCTGACTCTTAACCAAACATGGTAATAAACATTAATTAGTGATATACGGAGTAGTATTGTATTTTGTTTTTTTATACAGTATATAAGTAGTTGGTTCAATTTAATGATATTAAATATTTATTTTTCATAAATATTTCTATTTATTAACATTTTTTTATTTCAATATTCCCTCCGTTTCTTTTTATCTGTCATATTTAAAAAAAAACATGCCCCTGAAGAAAATCAATTATTACTTAGATTTCTAATACATTAATTATGTTTTTTTTCCACTGTATCCTTTCTTTTTCTATAATCATTAATTTTTCTCCACTATTTACGTAAACCAAGACTTATTAAATAGGGGCAAACATGAAAAATAGCATTTATTATACTCTTGAATTTCTCAATATGACAAATAAAAAGAAACAAAATAACTCTAAAAAACGACACTTAAAAAAGAACGGAAGGAGTATTTATTATAAGAATAATTTTGAAAAAATATATTAAATATTAGTATTAATTCCAATGTCATCAACAACGAGAGTGGAGTGCTAAATATGTTAAAGGGTTGGATTTGTCATGTATACTCTCTTTTATTGGCGATAAGGAAAAATTACCTTTAAAAATTAATTAATTTTTATAAATTTGTTTCAATACCAATATTGCTTTTTAAAAAATTATAAAAATGAGTATTATCTAGTTAATTTTTTTTAACGTTATTTCCTAAATTACTTCTACGGAATATTTTTTATAAATTTTAAAAAATTAAATATAATTAATTAAATTTTTTAATAAACTTGATTTATTTTTTTATATCATAAACCGAAAGATTTTGTTCATTAAAAATTAAACTTCGATAATTTTTTATATTTTAAAAAGTTTGGTTTTATTCATAACCAAATAAAATGGTAGTATTTAGTAATAAAGGTTTTTTTAGCATGTGATCAAAGATATATGCCAAGTATTTATTTCAGAACTATAATTATTTCAATAAAAATGTTTATTTTATGATAAATTTTTTGTTTAATATATAACCTTTTTTATTTGGGTAAAATGTTTAAATTTGTAACAATGTTTTTATTTTTTTCTAAAAAAAGCAAATTTGTTTTTTCTAAATTTGAACTTGAGTAATGTATGATTTTTTGCACTTTGATTATATTGTCAAAATGTCCATTGCACCCTCACTTCAACAAAAAAAAAAATTCTTCTTCAATCTAAGATTAAGAAATGCATACTTTTTTGTTATTTACATCGTAAAAATAATTTTTTTAACACAATTAAAAAAAAATCTTGAAATCACCTTTCAATAAGTATACCTGTAAAAAATCAGTTATAATCGATTATAATTGTATCAAATATAATCGTATCTGTTTTTTCAATTATATTAAGCATTTCGAAGAAAATGAGTTTTTTTTAGGAAAATTAAACATGTAAATTTTATAAGATGAAGAATTAAGAATTTCTTAATGCAAAGTTTCTCTCTCTCTCTCTTTTTCGAAATTTGTTAGGATTACTTTAAGCATATATGTACTTTGATGACATTTTAGTGCTAGTCTATATATATCCATGTTCCCTTAGTTAATTCGTATAACTTGTTTTGATATAAGTATCGGATTATCAATTGACTTATTGAGTGATTTTAAAATTGTGAGTACCAGATTGTGTATCGTTAGTCTGCTTGTTATTTTTCAAGACACTCGTCAATTTATTATTACCTTAATTATATTAGCTAGATTTATTACTTCGATATATAATTAATTGATTATCAATATACATAAGCAAATTTTGTGATTAAAAAAAAAAACAGAAGAGCTACCGATGCATAATTTAAAATTTTGGGGGAAGTGTCACCAAAAATAAAATGACAGAACTAAAATCGCACAATCATTAAAATTGAGAGAACAAAAATATTATTAATTCAAATCTTTAACATGTGACCTAATCAAACGTTAAAAAAAGTTTTAATGGGATCTTTCATCCCTAGACCATCATTGTTTTTGTGCATATTTTGTTCCTCATCCTTTTGGTGCGAATTTGGATCCCCATTTTTCTTAGTAATTTTCCTCCCAAAACATAATGTATAACCTATTTGGCAATTGATTGGCATAATCACGTCACCCATATTATTATGTTAGTTTTTGGATGAAATATCGAGAAAGAGACTAAAGTTGCATAAATACAAAAGCATGAGGCCAAAATCACATAAAAATAGTGAGACAAATAAAATTCGCACATGATCAATGCGAATTGCATTAAGTCTTACAAGGTGATCTTTTAAGTTTCTCAACAAACTTTGTAATTTTGAGCTCCTTATTCATAGAATAAAAGCTGACATTTTTTCATTAAAAAGTCACAACAATCCATTCCTTACTATTGTTATTAACGATTCATTATAAACCATATGCTTAATCATCAGATGACCAACCATAAATCAGTGAAGCTTAGTATAAATGGTAAGGGATTATACTTTGTATTTTGGCTAGTCACAACATTCTATTGCTTATTTTGTATTTTGACTTTTGATCAACTTGGTAGCACATTATTGTGTTCCCTAAGACAAACCCTTCATAGAACGTGAGATCTTTGTTGTGTACTTTGATGATCAGTTGTCCATTTATTAATGAAATTTTTTTGTTTGCTGTTAAAAAAAAGGTAAGGGATTAATTACTACTTAAGCAAATGGTTGGGGGTTCAATTTCTGATTCTTACGAATGTAAGAGGCCTCGCTGTGAGACTATTCCAGAAAAGGCCTGACAGTATCAAAAGAATTAATCACCTATTTACGCGAGTGGATACCTTGAACAAAATTGACCAACCATAAACATCTACATTACACAGTTGACAGTGAAAATCATATCACCATTTGCTTAATTAGATGACCAACCATAAATATCTACATTACTCAGTTTGCCTGTAAAATCAAATATCACCATTTGCTTAATTAGATGAAACGTCCATATGACCATAATTGTCTGTATTACCGTTTGTAGAAGAAAATCATATGACAATTTGCTTAATCAGATGACCATAAGCATCTAAGATAATCATAAATGTCCATTTGCTTAATAGATAAATATAAACTTCTATGTTATACTATCATAAACGTTCGTATATTATATATTAGAGTTCCTTATCGTTAGAATGAAAGCTGACATCATGCATTTCTTTTATTGAAAAAGTCACATGAGAATTACACTCTATTTCTTTCCAAAAGTTGGTTATATGCTAACAAGATTATGATGGAATTAATTTAGTGGGGAGCGAGAAAGAGTGCACTCACCATTGTTTTTTTTTTTTTTTTTTTTTTTTTTTTTGGAAAATGGCACTCACCAATTTTTAAACCGTAAAGATATTGAAGTTAACAATTCACTGAAAACCATATGACTATTTACTCAATGAGATGACCAACTATAAACCTCTACATAAAACTATTTGCCAGTTAAACCATATCACCATTTGCTTAATTAGATAACCATATACGTCTACATGACCATAAGTGTCCATGTTATCATTTGCCAATGAAAATCAACCGACCATTTGCTTAATTAGATGACCACAAACGTCTAATATATCCATAGTCCATAAACCTTTATATAGTATCATTTTCCCGTGAAAACCATATTACCGTTTGCTTAATAGATGACTATAATCGTCTATATCATAAGACCATTTTCAAGAAAATGCGTATTATATATATACTAGTCAATTAATATCTTGTCTTCTATACTTAACTCAATTGATAAAACCGTGAGATATAAAATATCAGAATTCGGGTTTAAACCCTAATGAAGACACTTTCTTCCCCTCCTCAAAAAAAAAATAAAATTATTTGCCTTTAAAAAAATTTAATACAGTGATTTACTTATAAACTCTAAAATATAACTTATATATAGAAACCGGAAATATTTTTTTTTATTTTTCTCAACTTTTTATTTTATTATTATTCAAAACCCAAGCATTCATCCATCTTTTAATATCAGATTTATTTTAATTTTTTTTGTCCTATTAATATTTCCTCATTTTAATTTTAAGGACATTTAATTACTTTTTTTTTCTATAAACACTTTTATTTACTTAACAATTTTGAGAGTTCCAATAATAATTATATGATAGTTTTGAAAAAATATATCAAATATTTATATTTTCAATATTACTAACAACCTTTTTCGATAACGTGAATTATCACAAAAACATCTTATACTAAATGAAGAGAGGATTTTTTTTTAACTTAATCACTTTCTTTCTCAAATAATAGACTTTAATTTAGCAAAAAAGTTATAATATTTTAGTTATCTATTACTATTATAAAAAAAACATGGTTTTTTAACTAATAACTAAATGGTAATTGGAGTAAATTACTCTGTACGACTGTACCCATAATATCCTTTTTAAAACTTAAATTTACAATATAATTCTTAGAGTTTAAATTTCTTCTCTCTTATAATAATAAAAAGGTAAAAATGACATTCCTAATTTTAAATTAATAACAAAAGCACGATAATAGGAATGCGGATTGACAACCACAGTAGTGCCTATCACCACGCTAATTATTTAATAATAAAAATGGATTTTTTTTTCATATTTGGTAGAAAAAATGACCTTTTTTATTTATTAATTAATGACTAAAAAAGAATTTGGAAATTTTGGAGGCCAAATATAGTAAACTATGATAATAATTAAATAATAATGAAATTTTTTCTTATCCGATGCAGAAAATGACTTTTTTAAATTTATGATTAAAAAATAATAATTAAATAAAAGGAAGTTTTTTTTCTTATTTAGTAGAAAAAATGATTTCTTTTATTTATTGATGACTAATTTTTTTTTGGAAATATTAGAGGCCAAATATGGTAAATTATAATAATAATTAATTTTTTCCTCTTTGTTGGAGAAAATAAATTTTTTTAATGATTAAAAAATAGTAATTCAATAAAATGAAGTTTTATCCTATTTAGTACAGAAAATAACTTTGTTTATTTATAATTTAAAAAAGTATTACTAAAATAAAATGATTTTTTTCTTATTTGGCAGAGAAAATGACTTTTACTTATTTGTTTGACTAAAAATGATTTAGAAATATTAGAGGGCAAATTTGGTAAATTATGATAATAATAAAAAAAATTTCATGGTTGGTGGAGAAAATGACTTTTTAAAAAAAATTTATGACCAAAAAATTATAATTCAATAAAAGGAAGTTTTTCTTATTTGGTATCTATTACTTTTATAAAAAAAAATATGGTTTTTCAATTAATGACTAAATGGTAGTTGGCGTAAATTAGTATATATCTATAATATTTTTCTTAAAACTTAAAATTACAATGTAGTCATTAGAGTTTAAATTTCTTCTTTCTTATAATAACAAAAAGGTAAAAATGACATTCCTAATTTCAAATTAATTAATAACAAAAGTACGACAATAGAAATGCGAATCGACAACACGCTAGTAATAATATATTTAATCATGAATCATATTAATGATATTTATGTATGCTTTTTTTCAAAGTAAAATGTATGGATTAGTACTTTTTCTCATTTGCAATATAGGAAAAATTAAACATACTTTTTTTGGTTTAATATATAAGAAAAAATTAACTAATTTTCTTGAATTTTGTTTCATTTTCTATGTTATATTTTTAAAATCTTCATAGAAAGTATTTTCATTATTTAATTTTTCTTTCATTTTTAATGCTAGTTTCCTAAAATATTACTTTTTTATAAATTTCAAAAAATTAAATACAATTAATTAACTTGCTTAATAAAGTTTATTTTTTATATTTTAAATTGGTGGGAGTATTTCCTAATTACTATTTTTCGGTTTGAAATATGAAATAAAAACTAATTTCACATTTATTAAGAATGTTAATTGATTTTATTTAATTTTTCGAAATTTTTAAAAAAGTAGAAGTATTTTTAAAAAGTAAGATTGTGAATGAAACAAAAATTAGAAAAGATAACTATTTTATAGAAATATTTTTAAAAAATGACAATTAATTTTTTTTAACGAAAATTAACTATTTATTTTTTTTTACATTTTAAACTGAAGTTTTTTTTTTTAAATTTTTTTTATTGCAAAAAAGAGGTACACTAAATCGCAGGGCCACGCACGTGACCACCATTACAAGAGGAATCTGAATGAACCGGTTCTCGAGAAATACGGTGTTATACAATCCAGAAAAGGTAGCTAGCCTGGCCTCCACGTAGTAACACTGAAATATAAAAATAATCATAATCATAATCATAATAATTTAAAATAATGCATGGTAGTTGGCCACTTGGCCTCGAAGGTAAAAATATTAAAAAAAAAAATAGAGCAAAAAAAAATCTGAGCTGTGTGTGATGGTGAAAACTCCACGGGCTCCTTTCCAACTTCTCTATATAAATGAATGAATAACATTGGTTTACATCATCCAAGAGGTAGAGTTGTAGTTTTCCAAGTGACCTAGGCTCTTTGACTCTTGGTATTGTCTTTTAGGTGAGGTTAGAGAAGAAGAAAACTTTTTATTTTTCATTCATAGTTAGGTTATAGATACATAGTTCACTATGTCTTCCACGCTGTTCTTCTAGATCTGAGATTTTGTTTTTGATTTATGACGAAATCTTGAATCTGTTAGTTTACCTCATGTGGTCTTATCTTTTGAACCTACTTTTAGTTTCAGAAGTAGTTTGTGTATTTTGGGCATGTTCATATTTCACTATGATTATTTATTTATTTTATGTTTTGTTGAGAGGTTAAAGTTAAAAAAGATTATGAAGTGGAGCTCCTTGAAGTCCAATTGAGGTTCTTGCTAGGTTGATTATGCTGCTAAGCTATGGATCCCATAGTTCTACCCATGATGATGTGCTTTTGTGGTAGTTCTACGGCTTCCATATCTTGGGAGCTTCATTACCTAATGTTAGATCCTTATTTGGATTGAAGGGAGCTCTACATCTTTCTCTATTTATGCTTTAATTTAAGTGTCCCTTTTTTCATTTATAATTTATTATTATATATTATTTTGTTTATAATATATGTTAGTCGTCTTGTTCTTTTTCTCTTTTTCTCTTAGCAGATAATCGATCTATGATGTTATGCTGTGACCTGGAACACTTGTTTCACTCCTAGATCGGAACTTGTGAATACACTGAAGGTACAAATTTCATTGTAACAATACAGGAATGTTGGAAGTTTTACATTATCTGTATTATGATATATTTTTTGATGAATATCTGTCTTATAATATATGGTATATGGTTTAAATATGGTACTCCTATGTGGTTTAAATATTCGTTGTGTTATTTTTTTCACTGATAACCTTATTTAAGATAAAATTAAAAGAAAAAAGAAAAATCTCAATCTCGTAATTGGTCAGTTTGTTGTCCAAATTTCATCTATTCATTTGGATGGTAGATTTGACATTTTCACTTATTCAATATATATCTTACATTAATTATCATTATTATTTTTATTTATACGTTTACCTTTAGTTTTGTAATATGCAGATAGCGTGGTTTTTTGAATTAACAAACTTAATTTTAATTTTGTTTTTTTTAATCTTATTTTAATGATGACGTGTTTCGGTCTTTTATCTTTTATTTGAATTATTTTAGTGTTTTATCTTTTAAAAAAAAATTCAATTTGGCCTTTTACTTAATGAGAAAGTCAATTTTTTTTTTTTTGGTTCTTTACTTTTTCAGAAATTTCAATTTAATTGTTTTTAAGTTTCAATTTGATTTTTTATGTTAATTGAAAATATTCATTTTGGTACATAATTTGTAATATTTTTTTTTTTATAAATTCTAGTGTTAGCGATAATAAAATATTAGGATAATTCCGTTAAAAAACCAAAACTTAAAAACAAAATGCCAAAATTGATATTAAAATCTCAAAATCTTTTGGTCTTTTTGATGTAAAAGACCAAGTTAAGGGGATATTGTTTTATGCTTAAAATTATGTTTTTAACTTGTTTTTTAAAAATAGTCACGATGAAATGTGTTTATTCTAATATGCAGGTTATAATTTTTTATTACTTCTGCTTAACAAGGATGACAAAAATGATAAATTTTTTTGTCAAAAACTAAATTTAACTAAATTTAACGTAATCAATAAAAGGCTTAAAAATTGTAAATTGAGTTTGTGAATGATTAATGAATGCAAAATATATAAAATAAGATCTTTGATGATTAATTAATATGTTAAATAAATTATTAAATGATTTTTTTATTTTTCAACTTTTATAATTTGTTATTATACTAGTAGGACGGAGGTAGTATATTTTTGGTAAAATAAACAAAATCTTAATTGTTTTTGGTAATAAGGTTATTTTTTTTAGTTTTATGTGATTTTTTTTTATTTTGTTCTTATTATCTCAATATATTAGGCTTTTTTATTTAAGGGGATGGTTTTACAAACAATTTCCTAAAAAGGTTAATTTAAAAACTATTTATGTAAAGATAGAGCAATTAATGAAACTATTTATGTAAATGAGGCTTTTAAAGTAAAAAAACAAAGTCAAACGCATCATCTCAAACATATGACGCGACCCAAAAGTGATACGTGATGTTCCTATTGATCCTCCAAATTTCTTCCGAATAAAAAAAAGGCACCCGACTGCTATGCCACGAGGCGCAACCAGAAGCACGCGTCATGCGCAGTGACGCAACTCTCTAGTTGCGCCACGTGGTATCGCTGTCCCCACTCCCCCAAGTCCCGCATACTTTTATTACTCCACTGGTTCTACCAGCCC
The DNA here is from genome assembly GCA_037953625.1 of Crotalaria pallida. Classification (NCBI taxonomy): domain Eukaryota; kingdom Viridiplantae; phylum Streptophyta; class Magnoliopsida; order Fabales; family Fabaceae; genus Crotalaria; species Crotalaria pallida. The sequence goes on from CM075655.1 coordinate 100,828,696, forward strand.
CTCCCTCTATAAATTACTATTCCCTCTTCCTAGTCTAAATTACTCCTAATCCCTTTACATAACTCCTTATAAATTACTACTACTCTCTCTGCATTTTTACATTAATCCTTAATACTACTCCCTCTTATAAAAATTACTCTTCCCTTTGCCCTTCAATTCTATTCCTTCAATAAACCTTATTTTCTTATCACCATTAGTATCACAACTTCTTGAAGTAAATTTTTAAATTTTGTGAATTTTTAATTTTTTTTAAGTATATATATTGGTATATAGAAGGTTGTAATCTTATTTATTTTGTTATAATTTTTATTTTACGCATTAGTATATATAATATTATTAGCTAGATTTTTTTATTTATTTATTATTTAGAGTTAGATTTTTTGATCTATTTAGAAGTTATATATCTATTAGTTTAGTTATTAGTAAGATTTAGAAAAGTTTTATTAGTTATAATTATTTTGTCTAGGTATTAGTTATTATGTTTTTAATTTATTCATTTGTTTACCAACGAGCTGTTGGTGCAGTGGTGTCAGGGGCTGCACTTGGTAGAGCGAACCACGGTTCGATCCCCAGTGGGTCGGATACCAGGGTGCAAACAAAAAAAAAAATTTATTCATTTGTTTTATTTTTATGTTTAGATTCTATTAAGTTGTAGTTAGATTTTCAATTTTTTTATTAGTAGGTTTTTTTTATGTTCAGGTATTACTTATATTTTTCATTTATTTATTAGTTGAGTTCGAATATTTTATTACTAAAATTGTTCATTTATTTAGAAGTTATATTTTTATTAGTTTAGGTATTAATAAGATATCGCTAATTTTATTAGTTAGAATTTTTTTTAATTTGTTGGAGTTACCAATTTTTTATTAGTTAGATTTTTAATCTATTTAAAAGTTATATTTTTATTAGTTTAGGTATTAGTAAGGTTTAGAAAATTTTTATTAGTTAGAATTTTTATTATTAGTTGGAGTTAGATTTATTTATTAGTTAGATTTTTTATTTGTTTAGGAGTTATATTTTTATTTGTTTAGGTATTAGTAAGATTAGAAAATTTTTATTAATTAGAATTATTTTGTTTAGGTATTAGTTATATTATTTATTTATTTATTAGTTATATTCTTTATGCTTAGATTTTTTTTTTTTTTGCTTTCACAGGTGGTGTCTGGGCTTTCGCACTTTGGCGGCCCAACTAAATCCACCCCGACCCTACGGAACTCCACTTTGTGGGCAGGGGTCTCCCAATGCGTGCCTCTCCGTTCCCATGAGTGTCGAACTCGAGACCTCATGGTTAAGGGACCTAGTGAGTTGCCACTAGACCAACAACACGTTGGTCTTTATGCTTAGATTTTATTAGGTTGTTGTTTGATTTTCCAATTTTTTAATAGTATGATTTTTTTTATGTTAAAGACTTATATTTTTCATTATTTTATTTGTTGAGTGCGAATTTTTTATTACTTTATTTTTTTAATCATTTTAAAACTTACATTTTTATTAGTTCAGGTATTAGTAAATTTAGAAAATTTTTTTTAGTTAAATTTTAATTTATATTTTTTATTTATATAATTGCGAAATTTATTTATTTGTGTTATTTACTAGTATGATTTGTTATTAATTATTTACATTATTGTTTATATAAGTACAAATGACATCAAGTTTATCTTCATCAGTACGTTTACTTAATCTTGGTCCAGAAGACGATTCTGTTTTATATTTGGAAGATAAACATGTTTCATAACAAGTATGGGACAGTCGCCCTGATCGTGTTTTACGGTGTAAACGTGGTCAACAATTTTATGCTGGAGTTGTTGATATTCATCCAGCTTTGCTAATATTCGATGAATGAGACTAATCGAATCTATTTATCAATCCAAGAGCCTCCATCCGCATCCCATGATTTTGATCTCCCAATCGTAGATAGTGTAATGCCTACCACTTATCGTAAACGGGGTGGTCTAGGGCGCAGAAGAAGGCATGAACCTGCAGTATAGTGCCGACAACAAACTCCAATGGATCGGCAACTAGGGATGTATTATGCTCCTCAGCCATTTTCGTATTATGCATCTTAGGCATCATACTAGACTTATTTTTATCCAAGACTTCTAGATAGTGTTCAAGTACAGCAATCGCCGCCGACCAAGAAGGATATATACCTTCGTCGTTACCGCAAGGATATATGCCATCACCCCAATTTAATGGATATATGCCCATGTTTCAAATGCAGAGATACAATACATCATCCCCCTATGACCCTATTACAAGCACTCTATTTGCACCAGCACGTTGGGATCGTAAAATGGTCTTCTAATATTGATTTTTATAAATTAGCTGGAACGAGTACACCACAAATAGATCTAAATACACAACTATCTGATGAATCAAATGAGCAAGATGATAATCAAGACGTTTGGAGAAATTCTCATCGCGGGGCTAGGGATCGTCAATGACAATGTAAGACATGAGTTGCTTATTTTTTTAATGTTATTTTTTATTTTTCTATGCTACTTCAAGTTAATTAATTCAGAATTAAAAGACATTTTTTTTAATTTTTTTAATTTCTTATTTTTACATTTTATGATTAGAAATATAAAATATTAAGATTTTTTAAAAATTAGCTATATCATACTCATCATTAGTCTGACGTGAAGCAAATGCATTTGCTAAATGAGGACATCGACTCTTGTTATGATCAACTTGATTGCAAAGGCCATAACTTTGTGGAGGTTGCGACTGCTTCCATTTCATCTCATTCCTCATGCGGCTTCACAAAAAAAAAGGGTCGCCCAAAATCCACCCGCATGAGGAATGAATAGATTGGAACTTGGAAGCAGTCTCAACCTCCACAAAGTTGCGACCTTTGTAATCAGGTTGGCCATAACAGACGTCGATACCCTCATTTAGCAAGTGAATCGGATCTGCTTCACATCAAACTGATGATAAGTATGATGTAGCTAATTTATAGAATATCTTAATATTTTAAATTTTTAGTCATAAAACATAAAAATAAAGAATTGACAAAAAAAATTAAATAAAATTTGCCTTTTAATTCTGTGATAATTTTTTGGCTTACAATAGCATAGAAAAACAAAAAAAATAAGCAACTTATGACCCACGTTGTCAATGACCATCACTAGCCCCACGATGTGGATTTTTCCTAACGTCTTGATTATCATCTCGGTCTTTTGATTCATCGAATAGTTGTATATTAAGATCTATTTGTGGTGCACTTGTTCTAGCTAATTTGTAAAAATCAATGTTAGAAGACACTGTCTCACGGTTTCAACGTGCTGGTGCAAATAGAGTGCTTGTAATAGGGTCATAGGGGGATGGTGTATTGTATTCATGTATTTGAGGTATGAGTATATATCCATAATATTGAGGTGATGACATATATCTCTGTGGCAACGACGAGGGTATGTATTCTTCTTGGGTCGACGGCAATTGTTGTACTTAGGCATTGTCTGGGAGTCTTGGATAAAAATAAGTCTCGTACTATGTCTGGGATGCATAATACGGATATGGTTGGGGAGCATAATACATCTCTGGTTGCCGATCCATTGAAGTTTGTTGTCGGCGCTTTACTGTAGGTTCACGCCTTCTTCTGCGCCCTAGACCACCACATTCACAACAAGTGGTAGGCACTACACCATCTACGTTTAGGAGATCATGATCATGGAATGCAGGTAGAGGCTCTTGGATTGATAAATAGATTCGATTAGCCTCATTCATCGAATATCAGCAAAGTTGGATGAATATCAGCAACTCCATCATGAAATTGTTGTTCACGTCTACACCGTAAAACACGACCAGGGCGACTATTCCATACTTCTTGCGAAACATGTTTATCTTGCAAAAATAAAACAGAATCCTCTTCTGGACCAGGAATAAGTAAACGTCCTGATGAAGATGAACTTGATGTCATTTGTTCTTATATAAACAATAATTTAAATAATTAATAACAGATCAAACTAATAAATAACAAATAAATAAATTTCATAATTAAATAAACAAAAAATATAATTAAATTCTAACTAATAAAAATTTTCTATATCTTACCAATACCTAAACTACAAAAATATAACTTCTAAATAAATAAAAAATCTAAATAATAAAATATTTGCACTCAACTAATAATTAAATAAAAAATATAAGTAATACCTAAACATTAAAAAAAAAAGCTACTAATAAAAACTTCGAAAATCAAACTATAACCTAATAAAACCTAAGCATAAAGAAAAGAACTAATAAATAAATAAAAAATATAACTAATACCTAAACAATAATTCTAACTAATAAAACTTTACTAAATCTTACTAATATTATATTACTTTTTCTCGATTATGAATATCATAAAAAATTAGATATGAAATTATGTAGGATATAAATTCGTTGACCGGTTGTTTGTTTTTTATAAGGTTTACTTAGTCTCAGCTTTTAGTGTTGAAGATAATAACTTAGAAGTAGATAAGTTTTATTGGGAAATTGTGCACTGAAAGAATAAAAATATTTTGTATCTAAATAAAATTGTCCACTTTTGGGTTTTTATTCTCAATTTTAAGGGTTGAATTTAATAAAATCCTATTTTTTATATTATATAATAAAATCATTTAATATCTTTAAACACAAAAAAGCGTAGAGTAATTATGAAAATCTATGCTGGATGTTCTTATATTTTGAAATTGTGTTGTTATGATAAAGTGTTAGCTACTACACTTGATCCTTAATAAAAGTTCAATTTAAGAACGTTTTTTGTAATATATATGGGTTTTGTTAATCTAGGTACCGGTCAATAGTTTACGACAGGTTGCTTTCTGTGGTATCTGAGGTTACTACTTATTTGTTAATAGATGGGCAGGTTAAAATACATTGATGGAAAATACTTAGTGTTTGTTAATTTGGCTTTTTTACTTAAGTGGGGTAATTTTACAAATAATTTACAGAAAATGGGTAATTTAAAAACTATTTACGTAGGACAGGGCAATCAACAAAACTATTTATGTAAATGGGGCAGTCAAAGTCAAACGCGTCATTCCGTCTGATGCAACTCAAAAGTGCCACATGTCGAGTTCCCATTCGTCCTTCAGATTCTATTCCGATAAAAAAGTAAAAAAAAAAGGCAACCGACATCATCGCCATGTGGCGCAACCAGGAGGTTGCGTCACTGCCGTTGACGCAAAACAACGCTATCAACCGTAGTGATGCAACCCTTTGGTTGCGCCACGTGGCGCGCGGCTGTCCCTCCGACCCACGAGGTGCATGCCCCACTACCCACTTAATACTCACCTACACCCCAACCAATAACCTTCTCCGAATAATTACCCTTCCCAACATATAACTTCCCCCAACCCCTATAAATTACTACATCCAATACTTACTCTCCCAACCTTCCATACATATTACGGTGAAATTTTCTTCTATTCCCCACTCAAAAAATTTAAACACATAATATTTTTTTCGGTTTGAAAATTAAGAAAAAAAAAAAGCGAGGAACTTCTTTTCCTATCAGTCATCCTTCTACATAATTTTAATAAGTGCATAAAATTAATAAGTTCATGCTAATAGCTAATCAAATAATATCACTTCTTATCTACAAGTGCATAAAATAAAAAAATTATTCACAAAATATTAAAATTTACCTGGAACAGTATAAAAAAAATTTATGTAGAAGGATGACTGATAAGAAAGTGAGTTCCTCGCTCTTTTTTTGCTTATTTTTCAAACCGGAAGAAATATTATGTGTGTTTAAATTTTCTGAGTGGGGAAGAGAAGAAAATTTCCCCGTAGTATGTATGGAAGGTTGGGAGAGTAAGTATTGGATGTAGTAATTTATAGGGGTTAAGAGTAGTTATATGTTGGGAAGGGTAATTATTGGGGGAAGGTTATTGGTTGGGGTGTTGGTGGGTATTAAGTGGGTCGGGGGGCGTGCACCTCGTGGGTCGGGGGGGGGGGGACAGCCGCGCGCCAAGTGGCGCAACTAGAGGGTTGCGTCACTGCGGTTGAGCCACGTGGTTGTGCTGTCGGTTGTCTTTTTTTTTTTACTTTTTTAACTGAATAGAATCTGGAGGACGAATGAAAACTCGACACATGACACTTTTGAGTTGCGTCAGACGGGATGACGCGTTTGACTTTGACTATCCCATTTACGTAAATAGTTTTGTTGACTGTCATGTCCTACGTAAATAGTTTTTAAACTACCCCTTTTGCTGTAAATTGTTTGTAAAATTACCCCACTTAAATAAAAAAACCTAGTTAATTTCCAATTGAACGCGTCGTGGTTTTAATGATGTGAACCCACAATTTTTTAGGTAATGCTAACGGTAAACTAATATATATGATTATTATTTTCAAAAGTACATCTATTTAGTTTTAGTATTTTTTAGGCCTTAATAATAATTATAATTATTGTTTCGATATTAATTTTTCATATTTTTATAGTCGTTACGAAAATTAATTAATTATTTATTTATTTAGGTATCTTCAGGGGTCCATCATTACTAATGAAGGGTTCTCTCCCAGCGGGCATGGTGTTTTTCCTAGGAATCGAACCCAGGGCTACTGATACCCAGATCTCATTCTTAATTAGGATCTCAAATAGTTTCACAATGCCAACTGAGTCAATTCCCGTTGTTTTAGCTTTTTAATAAACACGAAATTCTTTTTTAAAAAAATTTATATTAAAAGCTAGAAAAATTTTAATGCTCCTTCGATTCAAATAAAAAATATGATAAAATTTAGGTTTTTCTTAACCTCAAGTCTTATGGTCGAGGATAAGAGCCTAAAAGTGGATATCTTTCATTGGAAAGTTTTGTATTGTAGAATAAAAAAATTAATTTATTTTTCAATGAAAAAATCCACTTTTTGACTATTTTCCTAAGGCTGAGATTAAGCTAAGAAAATCGTAAAATTTAATATACCATGCAAACCAACAAATAATTTATCCAATAATCTTATAATACCTTTGTTCCTTATTAATAGTATTTGTATTTTTTTTTATTTTTTGCAAAAAAGTTTTAGGATTTCAAAAGTGTAATAAATATTATTTTCCATGTTTACCTTTATTTAATATATTGGTTTATATAAGTAGTGAAGAAAGAAATGATTACAGAGAGAAAAAAGTATAATAGGTAAAAACAAAAATGGTGTATTGCAAATCTAAGTAATGATTCTGATAGGGTTTGACTTGGTTGACTTTCCTCTCTTCTCTCTCCCAGCTGCCTAGGGTTTCCTAGGTAGGCTGAAGCGGCCACCATGGCTAAGAAGAAGGGAAGACCCCCCAAGTCATCCTCTTCTCCTTCTACTTCTATCCAGCATGACAAAAATCCTCAATCCTTCGATTTGACTAATCTTGATGATGAAGATCTTGCGACAATTGATTCCTTGTCGCCTACGCAACTTGATTCTCTGGTGCAGAGTATTGATTTAATCCGTGAACACATCAGCAAGAAGGTTAGCCCTGTTTCACAATCAGGGGAAAAAGGGGATAGGCAAACTGCTGAATGTGATGCTCCAAAGGAAAAAAATCATGATCAAGAAACAATATGTAATGATTCTGTGCAGATTCCTAAGAATAATGTGTGGGCCAATTTTGATATTACAAAATTACGTAATGCAGGGGGCAAATTAAATTTCATCCAACCAGAGTTGAAGGAAGGTGTTGCCCTAGGGAAAATTGATCCTTCAGATGTTGAAGCAGAGGTGAAGTTCTGGCAAAATTCTTTGGTGTGTTATGTGCTTGGAGCAAATCCACCATATCCGATTTTGAGCGGTTTTTTAAAAAAGGTGTGGGGCCAATTTGGTATAGATAAAATATTGATGAATGCTGATGGCACCATGGTTGTAAGATTCAACTCAATAGAGGGCTGGAATAGTGTTTTGGAAGTGGGGGTGTATCACTTTGATAAAAAACCCCTTATTATTGCTCCTTGGACAGGAAGACCGGTTACAAAGAATTTTTTAGACAGGGTTCCTATCTGGGTACAATTGCCAAATCTTAACTTGAAGTTCTGGGGAGTATCTGCTCTAAGCAAGATCTCCAGCCTTATTGGCACTCCTATTATGGCTGATAAGGTAACAGAGGAAAGGAATCGTATTAGCTATGCAAGGGTTCTTGTTGAGGTTGATCCTGCAATTTTACCAGAAGAAATTCATTTTGAAGATGATAAAGGGAATGTTGTTTCTCAAAGGGTGGTTTATGAATGGAAGCCTGTTTTATGCACTAAGTGTTCTTGTTATGGACATGATGCAAAGATGTGCAAAAAAGGAGGAGTTCAGAAGGGGAAACAACAATGGGTTGAGAAAAACAAGCCTTCTCAAGAAGATGTCCAGAAAATTGATGATGCTTTAAAGCTGAAAAATAGTATTGAAAAGGGCACAGTTCCAGATGAAAATGTTGAATCAGCCATAAATGAAATTGAGGTTGTGATAACTGACCTAACTAAGGGGAAATCTTCAGCTGCTCCTGAGGAAACAGTGAATGAAGAAGATGAGTCTGGGAAGAATGGGTGGTCTGTAGTCACTACTAGAAGCAAGACTCAAAGAAAGATGGTGGATATTCAGAGGGGAGAGTCTTCTAAACCTCCTAATGGATAGAATTGGTGCGTGGAATATTCGAGGTATGAACCACCCTCGAAAGCAAAAAGAGGTTCTAGATATGTATAGAATTAATAATATAGGTATGTTTGCTATCTTAGAGAATAAGTTGAGAGTTAAGAATTTTCAACAGGTTAGTAATTCAATTGCTCCTGGTTGGGGGTCTTTTATTAATTTAGATGTTTGTGATGTTGGGAGAATTTGGGTGATGTGGAGGAAGGATGTGTTTGAGGTTCAGGTGATTGCCAGATCTTCACAGTATGTGCATTGTCATGTTGTTAGCAAAGGCACTCTTAAGCATATGTTTGTTACATTCATTTATGCTGATAATGATTGCTTGGTGAGGAAGGAATTGTGGCATGTTTTAAGTGGTATGAGCAGTGTTATTAACATTCCATGGTTGGTATTAGGGGACTATAATACATGTCTGCAGCAGAATGAGAAAATAAGGGGGTTTCCTATAGACATTAATAGTAGTTCTGATTTCCAGGCTTGTGTTGATGTGTGTGGCTTGGTTGATATGAAATACTCTGGATGTTTCTACACTGGTGTAATAAGCAAGAGGGTGCAGATAGAATTGTTTCTAAATTAGACAGAGCTATGGTGAATCTTTTATGGTGTGCAGAGTGGCCAAATTCCTCTACTACTTTCACCAATCCTGGGCTTTCAGATCATTCTGCTATCATTGTTGATTGGGGAGTTCATGACTTAAGGAAGAAAGGAGCGTTTAAGTTCTTTAACATGTGGACTAATCATGTTGATTATTCCAACATTGTCAATCAGTGCTGGGAGAAGAGTTATGTTGGCAGTAGGATGTTCTCTATTTGTAGGTAGTTAAAATATCTTAAGGGGTATTTTTCAGGGCTGAATAGAGAGAACTTCTCTAATATAGATGCTAGAGAAAAGGAGTTGAAGCAGAGATTAGATGCTATTCAGATTGAGTTAATTGCCAGACCTATGGATGCTAATCTTCATGCAGCTGAGAAAGACATAGCTGGTCAGTATAGGAAGGTGCTTCAAGATGCAATTTCCTTTCTTAATCAAAAAGCTAAAATAGCTTGGTTTAAGGAAGGAGACAGTAATACCAGGCTGTTTCATGAATCAATCAGGAAAAGGAATTATCAGAATAAGGTGCTCAGAATTACTAATGACTTAGGGATTTCAGTCTCAGGTCAAGAACAAATGCAGAAGGTTTTTGAACATTTTTATCAGGATTTGTTCCTTTCTAAGCATAAAGGTATGGGTTACTCTCCTCAGGTGATTGCTCAGGGGAATACTTTGTCTGTGGAGCAGCAGCTATTCCTTATCCAGCCAATTTCTCATGATGAAATCAAGCAGGCTTTCTTCTCAATTGATAAGAACAAGGCCCCAGGACCTGATGGGTTTGGGGCAGGTTTCTTTCAGGCTTCTTGGGATATAATTGGACCAGATTTGTGCATGGCAATAAGTGAATTTTTTGAATCAGGATATTTGCTTAGAGAGGTTAATCATACAAATTTGGTTTTGATCCCAAAAGTTGACTCTCCTTCTATAGTCTCTCAATTTAGGCCTATAGCATGTTGCACTACTGTTTATAAAGCTATTTCTAAAATCCTTAGCAGCAGATTGGCAGAGGTTCTTCCTAGTTTGGTGCATGAAAATCAAACAGCTTTTATTAGAAACAGGAGTATAATGCACAATATTCTCTTGTCTCAGGAGCTGGTGAGGTTCTATGGCAGGAGGAGGATTTCTCCTAGATGTATGATGAAGCTTGACATTAAGAAAGCCTATGACACCTTAGAGTGGAATTTTATTGAGGCTTTCCTAATTGATTTGAAGTTCCCAATGAAGTTTGTCTCTTGGATTATGTGTTGTATCAGATCTGTCTCATTTTCTATTGTCCTAAATGGCCATCAGGGTAAGAGGTTTTGGGTGTCCAGGGGCATAAGGCAGGGGGACCCTATGTCCCCCCTCATCTTTGTGCTTGCTATGGAGATTCTTACAAGAAGCTTGTTATTGGCTACTAATCAGAGAAATTTCAGATTTCATCCAGCCTGTAAGGAGGAGAAATTGGTGAATTTGGCCTTTGCAGATGATCTTATGATCTTCTGCAAGGGTCATCCAGCCAGTATCAGGATTGTGTATGACACATTGTCTAATTTTGCTGATTGGTCAGGTCTTGTGACAAGCCCTGAAAAATCCTATATTTTCATGGCTGGTGTTCCTATAGCCACTCAAGATTTGATCTTGAATATCACTAACTTCCAGAAGGGTGATTTTCCTTGTAAGTATTTGGGTATTCCTCTTTCTTCTAGGAAGTGGAATGCTAATACTTGTAAGAATCTGGTTGAAAAGGTAATGAAAAGCATCAATTATTGGAAGAGCAGGAATTTGTCCTATCAAGCTAGGGCGTGTCTTATAAACTCGGTCCTAATGAGTTTTCATAGCTATTGGGCTTCTCTTTTTATGATTCCTGCTGCTGTTTTTAGAGACATTCAGAGGCATTGTAGAAAGTTCCTGTGGGGTGCTAATGATGATGGGAATTATAAAGCTAAAGTAGCTTGGGAAAATGTCTGTTGTGATAAGAAGTATGGTGGTTTGGGAATTCAAAATTGTGGAAATTGGAATAAAGCTGCTCTGGGTTTTCAGATTTGGAACATTGCTACTAATAAGGAGTGTTTGTGGGTGCGGTGGATTCACTCTTACTACTTAAAAGGTAGATCTTTATGGGATTGTGACTGGATTCAAGGGCAAAGTTGGCACTGGAAGCAGCTTTTGAAGATTAGAGATGCGTTAAGATCAGGTTTTGTGAATGACACTTGGATTGCTAATTCAGATGGTTGCTACACTATTCGTTCTGGCTATCAATTTCTACAAGGTTCTCGACCTATGTTCCCTATGTGTAAATTTGTTTGGAATCGAGTCTCGGTTCCTAAGCATACATTCATTGTTTGGTTAATCATGCATGTAAAGATTCAGACAAGAGATAAATTAAAATGGAGTTTCATACCTAATCATTGTAGCCTTTTTGTTGGGGATGGTGAATCGGTGCCCCACCTCTTCTTCGCATGCCCCTGGAGTCGTGAGCTGATGGCAATTTGCTTGAGCTGGATTGGGATCTCTAGTTTTCCATGGCGTTTCAGTCGGTGGCGAAGATGGATTGCTTCGGTTGCTAGGGGGAGGAAGCTCAGGAAGATCATCTGGGCTTTAGTGGGTGCGGTTTTGTACCATATCTGGTAAGAAAGGAACGCCAGAACATTTAGCAACTGTTCCTCTTCTCCGCATCATCATTTTAGTTTAATTAGGAAAGAGAGAGCTATTAGAGTTTCCTTTTGTTTTATAGATTTTTTGTCTTGGCCTAATAAGTCATTAGTTGATAGAATTTGTAAAGAACTTTAATTAGTTGGTTGTTGGAACCCTTCATAGAAGGTGGCTGTCAACCAATTAATTTGATTTCTGCACTATCCTTTGATCTGAACCCTTCCTAGAAGGTGACAGGTTAATTGGGTATGTGGCTTGGGTTGATGTTTTTATTTTTGCTCATGGTAATAAGATTTTTTCTTCTACCAAAAAAAAAATGATTACTTTTTAAAAAAAAAATTAGTTTTACGTTTTATTTGACATAAAACAGAGAATTAAGATCCAAAAAAGGGGAGTAAAGTGTATTATTCAACTACTCCTTCCAATTTTTATTATCTGTCCTTTTTTGGAAAATTTTTTGCTCTTTTTTATCTGTCTTTTAAGGATTTCAAAAGTGTAATAAATGTTTAATTTCATGTTTACTCCTATTAGATAAGTCTTGGTTTATATAAGCAGTGTAGAAAAATTAATGATTATAGAGAAAGAAAATATATAATGGGAAAAACACAATCAATTAATATTAAAATCTAAGTAATAATTGCATTTTTTAAATGACATATTTTGTTTGAAATATGACAAATAAATATTAAATAGGATCAGAAAAAATATAAATTAAGGGTCTATTTAATAAATAAGCTAAGGTACTGTTATGACTTACTACTAGTATGTGCAGAGACTGCCTACTTCCGATGATTATTGGTTTGTACTAGTTCAAATCAATGACCAGTACGTATTTTAACCATTTCCATATATATATATGGAAAGGATTAAAAACGGAAAAGGAAAGTAGGGAATAGCAGGACTATTCTATATGCGATGATGATGCAGATGAATGATATAATAAATAAATTAAAGAGGACCAGAACCTTCCAGCATAGCCGTGAAGAAGATCTGGAAACTATAAATAATTAAAAGGAACCAGAACCTTCTGGCATAACCGCGAAGGATGATCTGGTGAGGGAGAAGGGGAAAAAATTAAAAATAGACAGAATTAAAAGGGGGACCAGAACCTTCTGGCATAATCCGTGAAGGAAGAACTGGTGAGGGAGAAAGTGGAGATAATGAAAGCAAACAAGAACTAAAACATGAATATGAAAATATTATATGATTAAAAGATTGAAAGACATAAACATAAATTTGAAAGATTGAAAGACAGAAACTAAAGGAGGAGCTTACGAGATCTCAAAGGCTGGAATCTCTCCAAAACTCTCTGAAAGTCTCTCTCTCTAAAATTGTGTGTCTATTGAGAGCTGAGATGCTCTTTAAATAGACTAGTTTTCCTACTGTTTGAACAGTGTCGGTTGCAAGACCTGCACTGTGTACAATTATTTGGGAAAGTAAACCGGAACTATTACAACAGTATTTTACAATAATTAAATCGGAACTATTACAACAGCATTTTACAATAATTTAATGAAAATTCTAGTCATCATCCAAGTTGACAGCAAAGCAATCATCTTCATTTTCTTCTTCCTCATCAGATGATGGGAGCTTTGTTTTCGAGGTTTCTGATTGGTCTGCTTGTAACAATTTGAGGATGTTTTGAAGATTTTCTTCTAGAGAATTTTTTGAGGTTGAGGCGGAAAGAGCTGCTGTGATTTTCGCCCTTTGATTAAGAAATTTACAAGTCTCTGGATCAGCTACTTTGAGGAAGGTTGGATTCCTGCTGAACCAAAGATTAACTCCTTCTTTGGTGGCATGAGCAAAGTCGAAGTTGGCCCACCATTTGTGATAGGCTTCTCGCTGTAACGAGGAAAGTCCCATGCTAGTGAGATAAATATATTTCCACTGGAAGATCCATGCTAGTGATAGCTTAGAGCAAAAGTGGAGACTGATTGGGATATGATTGTCTTCTAAATTGATTCTAGACTTGAAATGTTGATATCCTTCTTTTACAGGTTGGGGAAGGATGTCGTTTGGTGGTCCAAAGAAAATCCACCACTGGATAAACCAATGGGGAAACACATAATTAATGTTTCTTTTAAAATAAATTAACCAAGAGTGGCTGAAAGTTTGATTCTGGAACCAGAACACATTGGTCCAGGCTTGAACATAATCCCAATAATTAAAACCTGCGGGATCAAAAGGTTGAGAAAATTTTTGTATTTTATTAAGATTGGTCCCAAATTGAGAAGGGGTTAATACTTTAAGGATTTGGAATGTGGAATGGGTTATCAGTGTCTTATCAGTTGTGGATTTATGGTGTTTTATGGAGATGGAGTCAGTGTCTACGAGAATAAATTCGTAGAACCTCTGAGTTTTGTTTAGGGATAAAGGCTGAAATTGAAAATCTTTGGGAAAGATTCGGGAGGGAACTCTATTGGGATTTTCATCCCAAAATTCTGGTTCCATCTGAATGATAGGGACATAATTACCCTTTCTGTGGTATTTTGTTGGTTCTTTGCATGTTTGGGGTTGATGGGTTGTTTGGATTTCTTGTTTTGGGGCACTAATTTGTATCTCTTGTTTTGGGAGACTAGTTTGTGGTTTAAGAACTTTGGTGGGTTCATAAACTTGATTTTTTATCCTATCAACAATGAGGGATAGGGGGGGAATTGGTGAAGTCCATATCATCTTCATCTGAGGCTTGTTCAGCCCATGACTTTTTTGGAAGATGAGTTAGACCTTGGTCTAGTAAGACTTCTAAAGTAAGGAGTGGGAATCCATAATCTGATTTGGTTTGTTTTCCTGTTTGGGTTTGTTGTTTGTTTGGAGACTGAGTTGATGACTCAGTGGTTTGAAGGGTAGATGACCCTTGTTGGGTGGAAGACCCAAGGAGGGTAGATGACCCTGGTTGTTGGCTGAGTGGAACTTATACAAGATCTTGGATCCTTTTACCTCTGGGGCGACCCCGTCCTCGAGAGGAGGACGACATTTTTGAAATCCCTGTTTTAGTTTCCCTGTAAGTATTCACGTGTAAGGTAATCAGGGAGAGAATTATTAGTGCCTTTGAGATACTCAATGTCAAAATCAAAAACACTTAAAATAGCTTGCCATCTGGCAAAAATTTGTTTAGAAGCCAAATTTTTTACATCCTTTTGTAAAATTTCTTTAGCAGATTTGCAATCTACATGAACCAAGAATTTCTGGTTGAGTAAATCAGATTGAAATTTTGAAATGCATAAAACAATTGATAAAACTTCTTTTTTGACAGTTGAGTAATTCTGTTGTGCAGGATTCCAATGCTTAGATGCGAATGCAATAATCTGTTCTTTTCCTGAAACCTGCTGTTTGAGAATGCCACCATAACCTATGTCTGAGGCATCGGTCTCAACAATTTTAAAGGCTTGGGGGTTAGGAAGATAAAGACAAGGAAGTTCCCGTATTTGAGCCTTAAGGCTTTTAACAATATTGGTGTGGATATCTGTCCAAGGAGGAGGGGTCTTCTTTAGACGTTCATGGAGTGGTTTAATGGTATTGCTTAACTGGGGAATGAAGTCAGCTACATAATTTAGACAGCCAAGAAATCTTTGCAGCTGATTCTTATCAAGGATCTGGTTTGGGAACTTATTGCCGAACTCTATGGCTCTTTTAATAGGAACAATGGTTCCCAGATGAATTTCATGACCCAGAAAACGGATCTTAGTTTGGAAGAGTTGGATTTTGGGTTTGGAAATAGCAAGGCCACTTCTCTTTATAATATGAACGAAAATATTGATATGTTTGAAGTGCTGCTCTATAGATTGGGAAAAGATAAGAACATCATCAATATAGACTATGGTGAAGTGTGAGTAAGGATTGAAGATTTCATTCATAATATTCTGGAATTCAGATGGGGCATTTTTAAGACCAAATGGCATAACATTCCATTCATATTGGCCAAAAGGGACGGTGAAGGCAGTTTTATAACGGTCGCTCTCCTTGACCTGAATCTGCCAGAATCCAGATTTTAAGTCAAATTTGGAGAAGATTTTTGCAGAATGTAATCTTCCAAGGAGGTCTTTTTTATTAGGGATAGGGTACCTAATCCATTGGAGGACATCATTAAGGGGCTTGTAATTGATGACTAGACGGGGTGTTCCACGTTCAATCTCAGCTTGTTTATTGACATAAAAAGCTGCACAAGACCAAGGACTCTTACTTTTCCTGATAAGTCCTTTCTGTAGAAGGTCATTAATCTCCTTTTGACAGATTTGGAGCATTTGATCATTCATTTGGATAGGCCTGGCTTTGGTAGGGATAAGCTTTTCTTTAAAGTCTTTATCATAGGGGAGATCAACAATATGCTTCTTTCGTTCCCAGAAGGCATTAGGGAGATCAGAGCATACAGTATTGTGGATATGATCAAGGAGAGATTGGATTCTTTTCAGAACATCTGAATTATTGAGCTGGATGTTTACATTTTCAAATGAGACTTCTTCTTTGAGAAAATTAATTTGTTTTTGCTTAAGGTTAACGAGATTGATGTTTTTAATAAGAGGTTTCTGAATAAAATTGAAAATCACTGGTTTTCCCAAATATTCAGTAGTGATACCTTCTTTAGAGATTTGAAGAGGGAAGAGTGACCTAATAAAGGGCGTACCCAAAATGACCTCATTTTTCAAATTTTTAACAAGGAGAAAAGGGGTTTCAACACGTAAACCTTGGTGATCGATAATAGCATTTGAAAGTTTGAAATTGATTTTAAGTTTGGATCCACTAGCAGTACTAAGCTGCTCAGAGGTTTTCTCAAAATATTTAGTTGGGATTAAGCCTTCTTGAATGCAGTTTGAATCTGCTCCTGTGTCGAACAGCGCCACAGTTTCAAGAGTGAAGTCAGCAATTTTAATAACAATGTTTATATAAAATTTTTGGATAGTAACGCGATCAATGATTGCCAAAAAGTCTTCATCAGCAAAGGGTTTTATATTATCAGTGTGCTCAGGGGTTTGGGCATCTCCTATCTGTTCAATAATAACATCTTGAAGATTTTGATGGTTTTCTAATTGATCAAGTCTTTCACTAATGTTGAGGTTCTTTAATTCTCTAACCTCTCTCTTAAGATTGGCTATTTCGGTATGGAGGTCTTGGATAGTAGAGGGTTTTTTCCACTCGTTCTCAAGCCTTTTAAAGGCTTCAGTAACATCAAATTTGGTGCTATGAACTTCTTGTTTGTGGCTATCAGTGTTGACAGACCTAAGTTTCTCTATGAAGAGTTTCCTTTCTTCTTGGTTAGGGATGGAATTGATGGCTTCGTAAAACAGGTTTTCATGGTCTTTGGTTATGACATTAATGCTTGGGGAGTCGAAGTCATCTCCAGCATCATCATGTTGGATCTGGTTAAGATCTTCAGATGATTCGGTGTTATAACCATCATCGGAGCTTTCAGCCATGAGGTTATTAAGTTGTTCTATAACAGACTGTTCTAAGTTTAGGGAATTAATCTTGGTTTTGAGCCTACAATATCTGGCAATATGTCCAGGCTTGCCACAATTGTAACAACCGGAGTATTTCCCTTGGTTCTTGGGTTGATCGGGTTTCTTATGCCTGGGCGGATAATTTGTCCTTTTATGATGAGGCTCATTTTTATGTTTGGCTTTAGGTCTCCTATGGTGTTTGTACTTAGAGGGATGTTTATCTTCTTTCTCTTTGTGGGTGTTGGAATTGGATTTTTTCCTAGAACAAGGGAGACCGAATTGTTCACAAAAGGTTCCTAGTTCTCTATTGGTTAGAGTTTTCTCTTTGGCTAAATCATTCTGGAGTTTTCTATCTTGGCAAATTTTCAAAGCTACTTTCTGGACATAGGAAATTAATTGTCCGTAACTAAGGTTGTCGTAAGGGATTTCTCCATTTTGATGTCTAATTTTATCTCTAACCCTGTCTCCTAAAGACTTTGGAAGACCAGCTAAGAATTTTTCTTTCCAGAGGCGATGTTCACAATCTTCTCTGGTATAGACTCGTGTAAGGAAGGTATCCTTGTACCACCTAAAGTCTGACAATGTTTTACATCTTAGGTTTGACAATAATTCTCCTGATCTATCTCTCCAAATAGAAGGATCTCCAATAAATTTGGCTCCTATGGTGAATATCAATTGGTTGACAGCATCGGGGACTAGTTCCCCTTTATTGGTTATAGGAGATTGGTGGGGATCAACTTTTACAGCATTGTAAATGGCATGCTTTTCGTCTTCAGTGAGACCATAATCCCACCATCCTTTTAATTGGCCAGTGAATCCTGCTGTTAAAGCCATTACGATCCCTTTTTCATCTATATCACTGGTGGTTAGGTAAGCAGTAGCAGCCATGCACATGTATTGCATAACTTGCATAATACCATACTCATTCTGACCATCAATGTTCCATATGTATAATTGGTTTGCATCAAAGCTTTTGAGGGGGATGTCGGATTCCTCAAGAAGTAAATCCGGGGCAGTTGCACGTTGGTAATAAAGCTTGGAAGGTTTTTTCCAGGATAAAGATTGACTCATGAGCGGGTTCAAACCTAACTTCTCAGATCTTATTGATTCAGGTTCAGAAGAGTAAGGAGAACTGCATTCTCCTAAAACATTTATCAGGCGATCCTTAAAAGGGGGGGTTCTAGGATCAGAGGGCTTTATGAAACTTGAATCGGAAGGTTGGGGTGTCTCGGGAGCAACGAGATGGGTCAAATTTCGGATGCTATCTGCTAACTCATCGGAGATTATAGCCTTATTTTTTGCTTTAAGGAATTGTAGGTTTTTCCTAAGATCTTTCGAAGGATTGAAAGGTTTGAAGAAAGGTTTTTCAGTTGGCTTAGTCTCGACTAAAGAAGAGGATACCTCTTCTTTCCTAGATCTGATAATATTAAGATTTTCTCCTAAAGTTTGAAGATACTTATTGGTGTAGTTGGATTGTTCCATCAAATCTTTGATATCTTTAGGATTGACTGGGTCAGATTCATCTTTTGATTTGAATGGGGCAGCTATGGCTAGACTAGTTCTAGTCTTAGTGTTGAGCTGGTATTGCCTATTTGGAGGTAATTCAGACTGGAGAGTGGTGCCATCTTTAAGTTGCCAGCTACTGATAACATTTGTAACCTTTTCTTTTGAAGACAATTGCCTTTTGAAAGGATAATCAATTTTATTCACAATAGCATAAGCTTGGAACCAATCAAAGAAATATATGTTTTGTTCAACTCGTCCAAGAAAATTGTAAAACTCATTTTGGATTTGATTACGTTTTTCTCTAAAATGAGTAAAAAACCAGTTTCTTTGAGCGACATTGTCATCAGAGTAGAAATCTTTTTTGATTATTTCTTTGTTGATCACAAAAACCTTTTCAATATTATTAATCTCATCATACTCATCATTCATGGAGGAGTATGTTGGCGACTGAATAGTTTTTTGATCTTCTTCTCGTTTTTGATATATGGGTAAAGGTATGGAAGTGGAGGTATCGAGGCCTTGGAGATGGATAGTTGATTGGGATATTGTTGAGAAAGATTTCCTAGAGGCTGTCTCAGTAGCACGGGATCTGAGATCCCCAGCCCTTGAACTTTCAGATCTGGCGACACTAAAGGAATTTCTTCTGTGAAAGGTTAATTTTACTCTACCATCTTCATATTGTCGGATCTCCTGGATTTCAGGGGTCTCTTTAGGCAGAGCAGGTGCAGCTCTGTCTAGATGCCAATCTTCGGGTAAGACAATATCTTCCCATCTAATGGTTTTTGGGACAGTGACATTTGCTTTTGAGATATCAGTGAGGAATAGGGTCGTTTCTCCAGGATTACTTGATCTTCTAACCATAGAACTGCAAGAGTTCATGACCTTATACTGTACTCTGTACATGAGGGCAATAGGGTTGGATCCAGATATCATGTCTAGACCATGGGTATGAAGGTTCAAGATTAAAACTTTGAGGATATTTCTGTCTTGAAGACTAACAGTGAGATTGGGGTAACAATTAAAATAGATTGGACCATGTCCGAGGCTGGTTTCTACAGTTCCCAGAAGAGAATCTGAAAATTGATTATGCCTCTTATCTCTTAAACATAAGAGTACAGAAGCATTAAGGCCTTCTCTCATGAGTGGCTTGATAGCAACTTGGACACAACCTATGTGCAAGTAACGGTATTTTTGTTTGTGACTTCTCAAGGTTTCATTGGAGAGAAGGTGGAACTCTTCATCTTTAGAGGTGATTGGATTGATGGGGATATTCTTTTCAACAGTTCTTATGATGTAATCAGAACTCTGAAAGAATCGTCCCTGGGGTTTGTAGAGGTCTTTTGTGGGAATTTTGGGAATTTCCCAATTGTCAAAATCTTGATTTATATCTTGAAATTTGATTTCTTCTTTGAAAATGTTTCTAGAAGAGGTTTGGTCTTCTTCATTCTCGGCGAGAGACGAAGAAGATGGTTGGGAGGACTTGAAAGAGAGGTGGGTTGAGAGAGAGCGAAACATGTTGAAGTAGTGAGTGAATTTTGTAATTGTTCCTCGCCCTATAGTATCATCACCATCATTTGGTTTCATAAAAACGAGTTTCCAGAGGTAAGATAAATAATATGATCTACACAATATTTTAGGTCATAAAAAACTCTTTTTTTTTTTTTTTGCCCATCATCAGTTCAACTATAGCCACCGACAGTTAGATGTTATTCCTGGTAATCGCAGCATCATCTGAGCTTTATTGCCTCCTTTAGGACTTATGACTCTTGCTACCTATGCACAGGAATAACACGAAACTTATTCGTGCTTCCAGTTGAGTGACGAATCTTATTTATCTCCATATACAGAAAAATTAAAATGACCTTTAATATTATGTTACCATATTGTAGATCTTACCCCTAGCCAAACGTTCCTACTTCCCCATCTGGCTCTGATACCAGGCTTTGATACCAGGGAGGGTCCGGAACCAGGAGGGAGAGGATTAAAAACGGAAAAGGAAAGTAGGGAATAGCAGGACTATTCTATATGCGATGATGATGCAGATGAATGATATAATAAATAAATTAAAGAGGACCAGAACCTTCCAGCATAGCCGTGAAGAAGATCTGGAAACTATAAATAATTAAAAGGAACCAGAACCTTCTGGCATAACTGCGAAGGATGATCTGGTGAGGGAGAAGGGGAAAAAATTAAAAATAGACAGAATTAAAAGGGGAACCAGAACCTTCTGGCATAATCCGTGAAGGAAGAACTGGTGAGGGAGAAAGTGGAGATAATGAAAGTAAACAAGAACTAAAACATGAATATGAAAATATTATATGATTAAAAGATTGAAAGACATAAACATAAATTTGAAAGATTGAAAGACAGAAACTAAAGGAGGAGCTTACGAGATCTCAAAGGCTGGAATCTCTCCAAAACTCTCTCTGAAAGTCTCTCTCTCTAAAATTGTGTGTCTATTGAGAGCTGAGATGCTCTTTAAATAGACTAGTTTTCCTACTGTTTGAACAGTGTCGGTTGCAAGACCTGCACTGTGTACAATTATTTGGGAAAGTAAACCGGAACTATTACAACAGTATTTTACAATAATTAAATCGGAACTATTACAACAGCATTTTACAATAATTTAATGAAAATTCTAGTCATCATCCAAGTTGACAGCAAAGCAATCATCTTCATTTTCTTCTTCCTCATCAGATGATGGGAGCTTTGTTTTCGAGGTTTCTGATTGGTCTGCTTGTAACAATTTGAGGATGTTTTGAAGATTTTCTTCTAGAGAATTTTTTGAGGTTGAGGCGGCAAGAGCTGCTGTGATTTTCGCCCTTTGATTAAGAAATTTACAAGTCTCTGGATCAGCTACTTTGAGGAAGGTTGGATTCCTGCTGAACCAAAGATTAACTCCTTCTTTGGTGGCATGAGCAAAGTCGAAGTTGGCCCACCATTTGTGATAGGCTTCTCGCTGTAACGAGGGAAGTCCCATGCTAGTGAGATAAATATATTTCCACTGGAAGATCCATGCTAGTGATAGCTTAGAGCAAAAGTGGAGACTGATTGGGATATGATTGTCTTCTAAATTGATTCTAGACTTGAAATGTTGATATCCTTCTTTTACAGGTTGGGGAAGGATGTCGTTTGGTGGTCCAAAGAAAATCCACCACTGGATAAACCAATGGGGAAACACATAATTAATGTTTCTTTTAAAATAAATTAACCAAGAGTGGCTGAAAGTTTGATTCTGGAACCAGAACACATTGGTCCAGGCTTGAACATAATCCCAATAATTAAAACCTGCGGGATCAAAAGGTTGAGAAATTTTTTGTATTTTATTAAGATTGGTCCCAAATTGAGAAGGGGTTAATACTTTAAGGATTTGGAATGTGGAATGGGTTATCAGTGTCTTATCAGTTGTGGATTTATGGTGTTTTATGGAGATGGAGTCAGTGTCTACGAGAATAAATTCGTAGAACCTCTGAGTTTTGTTTAGGGATAAAGGCTGAAATTGAAAATCTTTGGGAAAGATTCGGGAGGGAACTCTATTGGGATTTTCATCCCAAAATTCTGGTTCCATCTGAATGACAGGGACATAATTACCCTTTCTGTGGTATTTTGTTGATTCTTTGCATGTTTGGGGTTGATGGGTTGTTTGGATTTCTTGTTTTGGGGCACTAATTTGTATCTCTTGTTTTGGGAGACTAGTTTGTGGTTTAAGAACTTTGGTGGGTTCATAAACTTGATTTTTTATCCTATCAACAATGAGGGATAGGGGGGAATTGGTGAAGTCCATATCATCTTCATCTGAGGCTTGTTCAGCCCATGACATTTTTGGAAGATGAGTTAGACCTTGGTCTAGTAAGACTTCTAAAGTATGGAGTGGGAATCCATAATCTGATTTGGTTTGTTTTCCTGTTTGGGTTTGTTGTTTGTTTGGAGACTGAGTTGATGACTCAGTGGTTTGAAGGGTAGATGACCCTTGTTGGGTGGAAGACCCAAGGAGGGTAGATGACCCTGGTTGTTGGCTGAGTGGAACTTCTACAAGATCTTGGATCCTTTTACCTCTGGGGCGACCCCGTCCTCGAGAGGAGGACGACATTTTTGAAATCCCTGTTTTAGTTTCCCTGTAAGTATTCACGTGTAAGGTAATCAGGGAGAGAATTATTAGTGCCTTTGAGATACTCAATGTCAAAATCAAAAACACTTAAAATAGCTTGCCATCTGGCAAAAATTTGTTTAGAAGCCAAATTTTTTACATCCTTTTGTAAAATTTCTTTAGCAGATTTGCAATCTACACGAACCAAGAATTTCTGGTTGAGTAAATCAGATTGAAATTTTGAAATGCATAAAACAATTGATAAAACTTCTTTTTTGACAGTTGAGTAATTCTGTTGTGCAGGATTCCAATGCTTAGATGCGAATGCAATAATCTGTTCTTTTCCTGAAACCTGCTGTTTGAGAATGCCACCATAACCTATGTCTGAGGCATCGGTCTCAACAATTTTAAAGGCTTGGGGGTTAGGAAGATAAAGACAAGGAAGTTCCCGTATTTGAGCCTTAAGGCTTTTAACAATATTGGTGTGGATATCTGTCCAAGGAGGAGGGGTCTTCTTTAGACGTTCATGGAGTGGTTTAATGGTATTGCTTAACTGGGGAATGAAGTCAGCTACATAATTTAGACAGCCAAGAAATCTTTGCAGCTGATTCTTATCAAGGATCTGGTTTGGGAACTTATTGCCGAACTCTATGGCTCTTTTAATAGGAACAATGGTTCCCAGATGAATTTCATGACCCAGAAAACGGATCTTAGTTTGGAAGAGTTGGATTTTGGGTTTGGAAATAGCAAGGCCACTTCTCTTTATAATATGAACGAAAATATTGATATGTTTGAAGTGCTGCTCTATAGATTGGGAAAAGATAAGAACATCATCAATATAGACTATGGTGAAGTGTGAGTAAGGATTGAAGATTTCATTCATAATATTCTGGAATTCAGATGGGGCATTTTTAAGACCAAATGGCATAACATTCCATTCATATTGGCCAAAAGGGACGGTGAAGGCAGTTTTATAACGGTCGCTCTCCTTGACCTGAATCTGCCAGAATCCAGATTTTAAGTCAAATTTGGAGAAGATTTTTGCAGAATGTAATCTTCCAAGGAGGTCTTTTTTATTAGGGATAGGGTACCTAATCCATTGGAGGACATCATTAAGGGGCTTGTAATTGATGACTAGACGGGGTGTTCCATGTTCAATCTCAGCTTGTTTATTGACATAAAAAGCTGCACAAGACCAAGGACTCTTACTTTTCCTGATAAGTCCTTTCTGTAGAAGGTCATTAATCTCCTTTTGACAGATTTGGAGCATTTGATCATTCATTTGGATAGGCCTGGCTTTGGTAGGGATAAGCTTTTCTTTAAAGTCTTTATCATAGGGGAGATCAACAATATGCTTCTTTCGTTCCCAGAAGGCATTAGGGAGATCAGAGCATACAGTATTGTGGATATGATCAAGGAGAGATTGGATTCTTTTCAGAACATCTGAATTATTGAGCTGGATGTTTACATTTTCAAATGAGACTTCTTCTTTGAGAAAATTAATTTGTTTTTGCTTAAGGTTAACGAGATTGATGTTTTTAATAAGAGGTTTCTGAATAAAATTGAAAATCACTGGTTTTCCCAAATATTCAGTAGTGATACCTTCTTTAGAGATTTGAAGAGGGAAGAGTGACCTAATAAAGGGCGTACCCAAAATGACCTCATTTTTCAAATTTTTAACAAGGAGAAAAGGGGTTTCAACACGTAAACCTTGGTGATCGATAATAGCATTTGAAAGTTTGAAATTGATTTTAAGTTTGGATCCACTAGCAGTACTAAGCTGCTCAGAGGTTTTCTCAAAATATTTAGTTGGGATTAAGCCTTCTTGAATGCAGTTTGAATCTGCTCCTGTGTCGAACAGCGCCACAGTTTCAAGAGTGAAGTCAGCAATTTTAATAACAATGTTTATATAAATTTTTTGGATAGTAACGCGATCAATGATTGCCAAAAAGTCTTCATCAGCAAAGGGTTTTATATTATCAGTGTGCTCAGGGGTTTGGGCATCTCCTATCTGTTCAATAATAACATCTTGAAGATTTTGATGGTTTTCTAATTGATCAAGTCTTTCACTAATGTTGAGGTTCTTTAATTCTCTAACCTCTCTCTTAAGATTGGCTATTTCGGTATGGAGGTCTTGGATAGTAGAGGGTTTTTTCCACTCGTTCTCAAGCCTTTTAAAGGCTTCAGTAACATCAAATTTGGTGCTATGAACTTCTTGTTTGTGGCTATCAGTGTTGACAGACCTAAGTTTCTCTATGAAGAGTTTCCTTTCTTCTTGGTTAGGGATGGAATTGATGGCTTCGTAAAACAGGTTTTCATGGTCTTTGGTTATGACATTAATGCTTGGGGAGTCGGAGTCATCTCCAGCATCATCATGTTGGATCTGGTTAAGATCTTCAGATGATTCGGTGTTATAACCATCATCGGAGCTTTCAGCCATGAGGTTATTAAGTTGTTCTATAACAGACTGTTCTAAGTTTAGGGAATTAATCTTGGTTTTGAGCCTACAATATCTGGCAATATGTCCAGGCTTGCCACAATTGTAACAACCGGAGTATTTCCCTTGGTTCTTGGGTTGATCGGGTTTCTTATGCCTGGGCGGATAATTTGTCCTTTTATGATGAGGCTCATTTTTATGTTTGGCTTTAGGTCTCCTATGGTGTTTGTACTTAGAGGGATGTTTATCTTCTTTCTCTTTGTGGGTGTTGGAATTGGATTTTTTCCTAGAACAAGGGAGACCGAATTGTTCACAAAAGGTTCCTAGTTCTCTATTGGTTAGAGTTTTCTCTTTGGCTAAATCATTCTGGAGTTTTCTATCTTGGCAAATTTTCAAAGCTACTTTCTGGACATAGGAAATTAATTGTCCGTAACTAAGGTTGTCGTAAGGGATTTCTCCATTTTGATGTCTATTTTTATCTCTAACCCTGTCTCCTAAAGACTTTGGAAGACCAGCTAAGAATTTTTCTTTCCAGAGGCGATGTTCACAATCTTCTCTGGTATAGACTCGTGTAAGGAAGGTATCCTTGTACCACCTAAAGTCTGACAATGTTTTACATCTTAGGTTTGACAATAATTCTCCTGATCTATCTCTCCAAATAGAAGGATCTCCAATAAATTTGGCTCCTATGGTGAATATCAATTGGTTGACAGCATCGGGGACTAGTTCCCCTTTAT
Organism: Crotalaria pallida; assembly: GCA_037953625.1. Lineage (NCBI taxonomy): Eukaryota > Viridiplantae > Streptophyta > Magnoliopsida > Fabales > Fabaceae > Crotalaria > Crotalaria pallida. Next base: position 100,854,724 of record CM075655.1, read on the forward strand.
TGGTTATAGGAGATTGGTGGGGATCAACTTTTACAGCATTGTAAATGGCATGCTTTTCGTCTTCAGTGAGACCATAATCCCACCATCCTTTTAATTGGCCAGTGAATCCTGCTGTTAAAGCCATTACGATCCCTTTTTCATCTATATCACTGGTGGTTAGGTAAGCAGTAGCAGCCATGCATATGTATTGCATAACTTGCATAATACCATACTCATTTTGACCATCAATGTTCCATATGTATAATTGGTTTGCATCAAAGCTTTTGAGGGGGATGTCGGATTCCTCAAGAAGTAAATCCGGGGCAGTTGCACGTTGGTAATAAAGCTTGGAAGGTTTTTTCCAGGATAAAGATTGACTCATGAGCGGGTTCAAACCTAACTTCTCAGATCTTATTGATTCAGGTTCAGAAGAGTAAGGAGAACTGCATTCTCCTAAAACATTTATCAGGCGATCCTTAAAAGGGGGGGTTCTAGGATCAGAGGGCTTTATGGAACTTGAATCGGAAGGTTGGGGTGTCTCGGGAGCAACGAGATGGGTCAAATTTCGGATGCTATCTGCTAACTCATCGGAGATTATAGCCTTATTTTTTGCTTTAAGGAATTGTAGGTTTTTCCTAAGATCTTTCGAAGGATTGAAAGGTTTGAAGAAAGGTTTTTCAGTTGGCTTAGTCTCGACTAAAGAAGAGGATACCTCTTCTTTCCTAGATCTGATAATATTAAGATTTTCTCCTAAAGTTTGAAGATACTTATTGGTGTAGTTGGATTGTTCCATCAAATCTTTGATATCTTTAGGATTGACTAGGTCAGATTCATCTTTTGATTTGAATGGGGCAGCTATGGCTAGACTAGTTCCAGTCTTAGTGTTGAGCTGGTATTGCCTATTTGGAGGTAATTCAGACTGGAGAGTGGTGCCATCTTTAAGTTGCCAGCTACTGATAACATTTGTAACCTTTTCTTTTGAAGACAATTGCCTTTTGAAAGGATAATCAATCTTATTCACAATAGCATAAGCTTGGAACCAATCAAAGAAATATATGTTTTGTTCAACTCGTCCAAGAAAATTGTAAAACTCATTTTGGATTTGATTACGTTTTTCTCTAAAATGAGTAAAAAACCAGTTTCTTTGAGCGACATTGTCATCAGAGTAGAAATCTTTTTTGATTATTTCTTTGTTGATCACAAAAACCTTTTCAATATTATTAATCTCATCATACTCATCATTCATGGAGGAGTATGTTGGCGACTGAATAGTTTTTTGATCTTCTTCTCGTTTTTGATATATGGGTAAAGGTATGGAAGTGGAGGTATCGAGGCCTTGGAGATGGATAGTTGATTGGGATATTGTTGAGAAAGATTTCCTAGAGGCTGTCTCAGTAGCACGGGATCTGAGATCCCCAGCCCTTGAACTTTCAGATCTGGCGACACTAAAGGAATTTCTTCTGGTAAAGGTTAATTTTACTCTACCATCTTCATATTGTCGGATCTCCTGGATTTCAGGGGTCTCTTTAGGCAGAGCTGGTGCAGCTCTGTCTAGATGCCAATCTTCGGGTAAGACAATATCTTCCCATCTAATGGTTTTTGGGACAGTGACCTGGGGTTTGTAGAGGTCTTTTGTGGGAATTTTGGGAATTTCCCAATTGTCAAAATCTTGATTTATATCTTGAAATTTGATTTCTTCTTTGAAAATGTTTCTAGAAGAGGTTTGGTCTTCTTCATTCTCGGCGAGAGACGAAGAAGATGGTTGGGAGGACTTGAAAGAGAGGTGGGTTGAGAGAGAGCGAAACATGTTGAAGTAGTGAGTGAATTTTGTAATTGTTCCTCGCCCTATAGTATCATCACCATCATTTGGTTTCATAAAAACGAGTTTCCAGAGGTAAGATAAATAATATGATCTACACAATATTTTAGGTCATAAAAAACTCTTTTTTTTTTTTGCCCATCATCAGTTCAACTATAGCCACCGACAGTTAGATGTTATTCCTGGTAATCGCAGCATCATCTGAGCTTTATTGCCTCCTTTAGGACTTATGACTCTTGCTACCTATGCACAGGAATAACACGAAACTTATTCGTGCTTCCAGTTGAGTGACGAATCTTATTTATCTCCATATACAGAAAAATTAAAATGACCTTTAATATTATGTTACCATATTGTAGATCTTACCCCTAGCCAAACGTTCCTACTTCCCCATCTGGCTCTGATACCAGGGAGTAGACTATGGTGAAGTGTCCGGATACCAGGGAGGGTCCGGAACCAGGGAGGGAGAGGATTAAAAACGGAAAAGGAAAGTAGGGAATAGCAGGACTATTCTATATGCGATGATGATGCAGATGAATGATATAATAAATAAATTAAAGAGGACCAGAACCTTCCAGCATAGCCGTGAAGAAGATCTGGAAACTATAAATAATTAAAAGGAACCAGAACCTTCTGGCATAACCGCGAAGGATGATCTGGTGAGGGAGAAGGGGAAAAAATTAAAAATAGACAGAATTAAAAGGGGGACCAGAACCTTCTGGCATAATCCGTGAAGGAAGAACTGGTGAGGGAGAAAGTGGAGATAATGAAAGTAAACAAGAACTAAAACATGAATATGAAAATATTATATGATTAAAAGATTGAAAGACATAAACATAAATTTGAAAGATTGAAAGACAGAAACTAAAGGAGGAGCTTACGAGATCTCAAAGGCTGGAATCTCTCCAAAACTCTCTCTGAAAGTCTCTCTCTCTAAAATTGTGTGTCTATTGAGAGCTGAGATGCTCTTTAAATAGACTAGTTTTCCTACTGTTTGAACAGGGATTTCAAAAATGTCGTCCTCCTCTCGAGGACGGGGTCGCCCCAGAGGTAAAAGGATCCAAGATCTTGTAGAAGTTCCACTCAGCCAACAACCAGGGTCATCTACCCTCCTTGGGTCTTCCACCCAACAAGGGTCATCTACCCTTCAAACCACTGAGTCATCAACTCAGTCTCCAAACAAACAACAAACCCAAACAGGAAAACAAACCAAATCAGATTATGGATTCCCACTCCATACTTTAGAAGTCTTACTAGACCAAGGTCTAACTCATCTTCCAAAAATGTCATGGGCTGAACAAGCCTCAGATGAAGATGATATGGACTTCACCAATTCCCCCCTATCCCTCATTGTTGATAGGATAAAAAATCAAGTTTATGAACCCACCAAAGTTCTTAAACCACAAACTAGTCTCCCAAAACAAGAGATACAAATTAGTGCCCCAAAACAAGAAATCCAAACAACCCATCAACCCCAAACATGCAAAGAATCAACAAAATACCACAGAAAGGGTAATTATGTCCCTGTCATTCAGATGGAACCAGAATTTTGGGATGAAAATCCCAATAGAGTTCCCTCCCGAATCTTTCCCAAAGATTTTCAATTTCAGCCTTTATCCCTAAACAAAACTTAGAGGTTCTACGAATTTATTCTCGTAGACACTGACTCCATCTCCATAAAACACCATAAATCCACAACTGATAAGACACTGATAACCCATTCCACATTCCAAATCCTTAAAGTATTAACCCCTTCTCAATTTGGGACCAATCTTAATAAAATACAAAAAATTTCTCAACCTTTTGATCCCGCAGGTTTTAATTATTGGGATTATGTTCAAGCCTGGACCAATGTGTTCTGGTTCCAGAATCAAACTTTCAGCCACTCTTGGTTAATTTATTTTAAAAGAAACATTAATTATGTGTTTCCCCATTGGTTTATCCAGTGGTGGATTTTCTTTGGACCACCAAACGACATCCTTCCCCAACCTGTAAAAGAAGGATATCAACATTTCAAGTCTAGAATCAATTTAGAAGACAATCATATCCCAATCAGTCTCCACTTTTGCTCTAAGCTATCACTAGCATGGATCTTCCAGTGGAAATATATTTATCTCACTAGCATGGGACTTCCCTCGTTACAGCGAGAAGCCTATCACAAATGGTGGGCCAACTTCGACTTTGCTCATGCCACCAAAGAAGGAGTTAATCTTTGGTTCAGCAGGAATCCAACCTTCCTCAAAGTAGCTGATCCAGAGACTTGTAAATTTCTTAATCAAAGGGCGAAAATCACAGCAGCTCTTGCCGCCTCAACCTCAAAAAATTCTCTAGAAGAAAATCTTCAAAACATCCTCAAATTGTTACAAGCAGACCAATCAGAAACCTCGAAAACAAAGCTCCCATCATCTGATGAGGAAGAAGAAAATGAAGATGATTGCTTTGCTGTCAACTTGGATGATGACTAGAATTTTCATTAAATTATTGTAAAATGTTGTTGTAATAGTTCCGATTTAATTATTGTAAAATACTGTTGTAATAGTTCCGGTTTACTTTCCCAAATAATTGTACACAGTGCAGGTCTTGCAACCGACACTGTTCAAACAGTAGGAAAACTAGTCTATTTAAAGAGCATCTCAGCTCTCAATAGACACATAATTTGAGAGAGAGAGACTTTCAGAGAGAGTTTTGGAGAGATTCCAGCCTTTGAGATCTCGTAAGCTCCTCCTTTAGTTTCTGTCTTTCAATCTTTCAAATTTATGTTTATGTCTTTCAATCTTTTAATCATATAATATTTTCATATTCATGTTTTAGTTCTTGTTTACTTTCATTATCTCCACTTTCTCCCTCACCAGTTCTTCCTTCACGGATTATGCCAGAAGGTTCTGGTCCCCCTTTTAATTCTGTCTATTTTTAATTTTTTCCCCTTCTCCCTCACCAGATCATCCTTCGCGGTTATGCCAGAAGGTTCTGGTTCCTTTTAATTATTTATAGTTTCCAGATCTTCTTCACGGCTATGCTGGAAGGTTCTGGTCCTCTTTAATTTATTTATTATATCATTCATCTGCATCATCATCGCATATAGAATAGTCCTGCTATTCCCTACTTTCCTTTTCCGTTTTTAATCCTCTCCCTCCTGGTTCCGGACCCTCCCTGGCTTGAACCATATATATATATATATATATATATCATATTTGTAAGTTTTTTCTTTCCAATTTTCAGTGGTCGATTATAAGGGTTGATTGATTGTTCGTTTTTTTAATGAAAAGTTTACGTGAGTTGGGTTCCAGGGCTCACAAAAGAAAAGACATGTCTTTAGACTTAGAGAGTTTACAAAGGTACTTACATATTAACTACCAACACCATCCTTACATCAGTAAGATTTGAACCCAAAATCTTTCACAACCCCAAACTCAATCCTTACCAACTTATTCAACAGTTGTCGGCGGTTGATTGTACGCTCTGCTACATTAGTTATTAACATGTTTGTATATAAAAATATGAGTTTAATTAATATAGATTGATAGCAAAGGTTTTTTTTATGCTATTGGTATATTATTTATCATTTATATGTTAAAAATTATTGACTCCTAATTAAAAATAATACACATAAATGATGAATTTTGTATCAATAATGTAAAAAACCTTACATTGTTGATATAGTGTCTATTTCCTCTAAAATTAACATTACTGCACCCCACTAAACAAAATTCATGGATAGTCACGGTTGGGAATCAAAAACTCCTTCTCTGAAACTGTTGCGTTCTTAGCTTTTATCGAATTTATTTTAATGGCAATTTATGTCACAACATGATATAAAACTTTAAACCTCTTTAAATAAAACTACACAGGCTAAACCAATTATACCAACTAGTAATTTCGCCTTGCATCGCACGGGAATTTTTTTTGGGGTTTGGTTATGAAATGAAAGGAGATGTTTAATTTAATTTTCATAATTTTTTGAAATTGAATTTTTATAAAACACTCCTTAACCAAACCACACACGAGTGAGAAGCACAAAATAAATTCCATAACCAAAACAAAATTAAAAGTAAAAACTTTACCTACAATAAGAAAAATTTGGCATTAAGCCTTTATCATGAGATCTCGTTAGGAGTTTAGACTCATCTTATAGCAGATTTTCACTCATAATAGTTAAGTCTCTTAGATCTCCAAAAAAAGAACACATAATGTAGCACCTACAATATCAGGATTTTATATTTTATATTTTTTTAAATGTGAAAAGAGACTTCACTTCTGGTCAGCTAACTCAGTTACCATCATTCTGGACTTCTGGTGACCTTTCCTTCTCCCTCATGCTCATCTCTATTAAAACAATAGAGAGCAGACCAACATCTTCATGGCAACCTAGAAACCATGATCAACGATCAATCTCAAAGAAAAATATGTAAAATTGAGGAAATTATAGACGATATTATGACCTCAATCCTTATCCTAACAAATTTTAAAAAAATTTCAGAATTTAATATTTATACCAAATTGCCATGCTAGTCTTATAAGTGAAACATACCTTGTAGTCATGTGTTGTTGGCTTGTTGCTCTATAATTTCCAGTGTTGAGAATCACAGAGATAGGCAATCCCATACACACAAGTACACAACCCTCCTCAACCAAGGGTTTAAACTTAACTATCAATGTTTTCCTTACTATGGCATAAATTTCACATCTGAAAAACTAATGCAACAAAACACCGATTAGGCAAACTGAAAGTGGAATCAAAATATAAAGAAACAATAAACATATAAATCTATCTAGCAACTCCATCTCTATAAAATTGATTTCCCAGGATTGTTTACATGGGAACAAATCATAAAATAATCACCTGAATTTAACCGCACTAAGAAAGAATAAACTATTACGATTAGAATATACCAGACAACAAAATAAAATTGGAATAGAGCATATACAGTAAAGCTCTTGAGATTTGAGAAGGAACAATAAGAAAAGAGCATTTGAATTGTTTATTCAAAGTAAAACTACCCTATAGTCATATTGCTCTTATATATGTACATGTGATTGCATTGTTGCAGCAACATAGAGATCAACCCCCAATCGAAAGTGGGTTTTCTCACAATTACTCATAAAAAAGAATGTAAATAGGCATTACTCACAAAGTGGAATTTTGATGAACACTTTATGTGCATTTCTAACGGTCAAAACCAATCACTCAAACAACTAAAAATGAAACTACAATTTCATAATCAAATAGAGTAATATAAATCAAGCATAAAAATTAGTACTCTAAATTTTGCCAAAACATACACCAGAACATAAAAAGTGCATGTAGCCTCTCATAACAACAATAACACCAATTACACCCATGAACGCATCTTAAACCCCTTAACTACCCATACATACAGAAAGCAAATAATGCACCTAATGGCTGTATAAAGCCTCGCAGATTCTTAATTCCATTGGATCCATGTACCTGAGGACTCCCTCCCTTGCTTTGCCAAAGAATCCGCTATTTCATTATCCTCCCTACCTCCTGTATGCATGAACTCAACAAATTTAAACACATGTAGCAAATTATGTAACTTATTTTTTAGGAATTGAAGCTCCCAAGACATCCATCATCACTTTTCACCCATGACAATGCAACTTTAGAATCAGATTCAATAATGATATGTATGAGCCATGATTGCTTCAATGAAGTCTCAAGAGAAAAAATCACATGGAACTCTACGACATTAGAATCTCTTACACCAACTGAAGCTGCAAATTGGGAGCTAATGCTTCCCTAGAATTTCTAATTATGCCTCCAATACCTGTTCATCTGGTTGTGGTTTAGCAATTGAGGATTCATCAACATTCCATTTCAGTTTCAAACCTGGAGGGGCAGCCATTTGATACTTTGTCTTGGTGGTTGCCATTCTCTCACAGCTTCTAAATTCCTCACAACATCATTCGGCCACATATAGACACTTATCATTCCAACCATCCATCCAATATCCCAACCTTTGTTTAATGAAAAAGATAGTTTCATTTTCATCTATATCCAAAACAAAGCAATCCATAATTTGTGTTGGAAGGCACTCTTGATTTGTTCTATCCGGATTTCAAATACATTTATCATAGTCAAGATTCAGAATAGCTAACAGTGTTAATCTATCTATAGTGTTCAACCGGTTTATCAATAAACCAAACCAGTAACTCCACCTCTTGGTGGAGGTAAACCAAACCAGAGCATGCTTACTCAATGAGAAATTAAGATGACAATAAAACCCTAGAAAATTTAAAGAAGTAAATTCAAATCTTTTGTGCAGAATTATTACTTAATATCGTACACTATATGACAAATAATTTTCAAAACAGAATCAAATACCTTGCTTTTTCAAACATATTGTCTCTAATTTTCACATAGAGAAGAATAGATCAGTCAGATCCGTTTATTGAAACAAAGTATGCTGCAATTTACAAATCAGTGCAAAGGCAACTTAGCCTTCTTCCCAACAACTCTTGCAATCATTCGTGAAAAGGCAACTTAGCCTTAGAAGCTTGGCATTGCATTTAAATGAGATTCAAAGCTTGATAGTCCTTAAGAAATAAAACTATCATTTGCCTCTACTGTCTATACACCTTAATCATTGGCATAAACTAAGTTTAAAAAAATCAGCACCAAGGATAAGTTACCAAAACATAAGTTTCAAAAATAATTACATATCATAAGTTTCAAGCTAAGTTACAAAAATAATTACCACCAAGGATTTTTATCAAACATGTTGTGTACAATGGTTATGGTGACTCAAAAATAATGCATCAAAAATCACACATTTCTCTTAGACATTTTCTCAAACAGAACATATGATATGTAAATCACGAAAACCTTTAACACATACAAAATATTTTTAGAACTAATGAAAGACAATTATTCAACAAAATAAAAAATGTCCAAGATTCAAAACTAACAAAAAAAAAGTTGAGAAAGTGTTGAAAAAACCTACTTTGAGAGACATCATAGATATGATCCTTGATATTTGATACTTGGTCTTGGTGCTTGCCATTCTCTCACAGCTTCTAAATTCCTCACAACATCATTCGGCCTCTCTCACGGCTTCTAAATTCCTCACAACATCATTCGGCCTCACATAGACACTTATCATTCCAACCATCCATCCAATATACCATCCAACATCCCAGCCTTTGTTTAATCAAAAAGATAGTTTCATTTTCATCTATATCCAGCCCTTCAAAAACTTTGTCATTCCTCTTATACCAAATAGACCATACAATAACAAAAAACAAAGCAGTCCATCATTTGTGTTGGAAGGCACTCTTGATTTTTGCTATCCAGATTTCAAATACATTTATATCATAGTCAGGATTCAGAATACATAACAGTGTTAATTTATCTATAGTGTTCAAACCTGTTTATCAATAAACCTAACTCCACATCTTTGTGGAGGTAAACCAAACCATAGCATGCTTACTCAGCGAGAAACTAAGATGACAATAAAACCCTAGAAAATTTAAAGAAGTAAATTCAAATCTTTTGTGCAGAATTATTGCTTAATATCGTACACTATATGACAAATCATTTTCAAAACAGAATCAAATAATTAAGATGACAATAAAACCCTAGAAAATTTAAAGGAGTAAATTTAAATCTTTTGTGCAGAATTATTACTTAATATCGTACAATATCGTACTGACAAATCATTTTCAAAACAGAATCAAATACCTTGCTTTTTCAAACATATAATCTCTAATTTTCATATAGCAGAATAGATCAATTAGATACATTTATTGGCTGCAATTTACAAATCATTGCAAAGGCAACTTAGCCTTCTTCCCACGTCTGCAACTCTTGCAACCATTCGTGAAAAGGCAACTTAGCCTTAGAAGCCTGACATTGCATTTAAATGAGATTCAAAGCTTGATAGTGCTTAAGAAATAGAACTCTCATTTGCCTCTACTGAATATACACTTTAATCATTGGCATAAACTAAGTTTAAAAAAATTAGCACCGAGGATAAGTTACCAAAACATAAGTTTCAAAAATAATTACATATGATAAGTAGTTTCAAGCCAAGTTACAAAAATAATTACCACCAAGGATTTTTATCAAACATGTGGTATACAATGGTTATGGTGACTCAAAAATAATGCACCAAAAATCACACATTTTTCCTATACATTTTCTCAAACAGAATATATGATATCTAAATCACCAAAACCTTTAACACATGCAAAATAATTTTAGAACTAATGAAAGACAATTATTCAACAAAATAAAAAATATCCAAAATTCAAAACTAACAAAAAAAAAGTTGAGAAAGTGTTAAAAAAACCTATTTTGAGAGACATCATAGATATGATCCTTGATGGTCATTAGCAAATGCTTCCCACGATCGGAGTCGATGTAGGCTTTGAGTTTCTCCTTCATAACATCGAAGTCGTAACATCGAAGTCTCTGTGGGTGTGGCATATTCAAGCTTCTCTTTCATCCTACGCTAACAAATAAACACTAAAAGCTTAAATTAAAAAAAATCGAATCTACGTAGGAAATCGAAATCCCAACCGGTGGCGGTTAGCAATGATGATGGCGGTGGCGGCAGTCGCGATTCTTGGCATCGTGGGTTCTTTGGTACCGATATGCAGCGGTGAGAAGATTATGGTTGTGGTGATGTGATTTGTAATCTGGTGATGAGAGGATGAAAGAGAGAGGAAAAAAGAGAGAGGTCAGAGAAACAAAATAGAGAAGATGAAAGTGTGAGAGATGAAAGGAGTTCTTTATTTTTTTAGAGAGAAACGCTCATATGAATGCACGTTCATGAACGAAGAGTGTGAATATGAACAGACTCTGGCTTCCAAGAGAAGCTGGATGAGAGCTTAACCATGTTTCAATATACAGGTTTGAACGTTTGTGATTTTGTAACACACTAGTTACTTTTACCCTTAATTAATTGAGGATTTAAAATTTTCTTTTAATACTGCTAGTTGATTAGGAAAAACACTTAGTTACTTTGATTTCTTATGAAAATCTCCGTAAAATCGACGGAATTTCCTTTGTTTTAGGGACATTCCCAAAATATTACTTTTCCTGATTAACCTGCATAAAACTTTATTTTCAACAACAATGGGCCAGCAGGGCCAAAATACAATTCAGGTCAATTACACTTTTCAGAAAATGATTACAATTCTAAAGTGGGTTTGCTTTCCCAAAATATTATACATTTCAAATTCCCAAAACTGAAACTATTGACCCACAAAGGGTCACTCAACTAACTAAGCAACATTCCACGAGGTGGAGTGTAATCCTGCCCGGCCATACTCGTGTAAGCTCCTCCTTCACCTGTAAAAATATATCAAGAAGGGTAGCATTACACAGAACTTAGAAAATACATTCTAAAATGACATAGAGAACAACTAAGGGATTACTACCCGTTATCTCTTGAATTATATTTTCTATTTCAATTACCCTTGCTTCATTAATTCCCTATTGTTGTCCATATTCATTTCTTATTCCTTTTTACTATTTCCTTAATCCTTTCTTGACTCTATCATGTCCTCCTATCATTTTTCACACTTACCTACTCCCTTTTTATTCCTATTTAATACTCACTCCTAATGGAGGGTCCTCTTTACATAATATTCCACTCCTTTATGGTGGTTCCTTATATTATCCACTCCTTATGGAGGGTCATGATACAGCACATACAATTCTATAATATTCCACTTCTCTATGGAGGGTCCTGATATTATCCACTCCTTACGGAGGGTCATGATACTGTACATACAATTCTCACTCCTGCTTAGAGAGTAAGCGGAGGGTCCTGTTCTCACTTCACTTACGATGCAAGTGAAGGGTCATGAATATATCCACTCCCTTACGGAGGGTCCTGATAATATCCACTCCCTTATGGAGGGTCATGATAATATATCCACTCCCTTACGGAGGGTCCTGATAATATCCACTCCCTTATGGAGGGTCATGATAATATATCCACTCCCTTACGGCGGGTCTTGATAATATCCACTAACTTATGGAGGGTCATGATAATATATCCACTCCCTTACGGAGGGTCCTGCTAATATCCACTCCCTTATGGAGGGTCATGATAATATATTTTTCCGCTCCGCATAGGGAGGGTCATGAATGTATCCTCTCCATTTGGAGGGTCCATAGGTAATACACAATATCATAATCAATTATTCATACCATTTAATGACCTTCTTCTCTAACCATTGATCATTTTCTTGATTTCTTTGTCATTCACCTAATTTCCTTCTTATTTCCATTAATTGCATTTTACTCTTCATCATCATTCATGTTCATTACAATTCCATTCTAAACACTAAAATTAATATCATAATCAACTTTCTAATCACTATATTCATTACTAACCTTCAAGCCATGCTATATTCTACTACCATCATCATTAAATCCAATTGTCTATCTCATCTCTAAATCTATAGCTCACTCTCATTATTAAACCCACAAATACTTAAATCTAGATAATTACAAACAAACACATTTATAGTCATATCCATAACCTTTCATAAATCCTATTCTAGTCAATTTCCTTAAGGTTCATCTTTCTATTTTATTCCCTACCCTTAATTCCCCCTATATACATACTAGAAAATACCCTCTAAGTAAAGGTAACACACCCCTTCTTACCTCTTTGAAGGGATAAAGCCACCAAAATCCTAGCCTTTCCTTAGCTTTAAGAACCCTAGCTCCTTGAACTCCTTAGCTCTAGCTCCTTAATCTTGTAATCTCCTTGATGCTTGATAATGATGGTTTAGGATGGTGAGGCATGAACTCGTAGCGATCTCCATGGCTTCGAAGTTGGAAAGCCCAAGGGAGATGAGAGGGAGAGGGCCACGATTTTAAGAGAGAGGAGGATGGAGTGTGATTTGTGTTTATGCTCTTGGAATCAAAGAAAATGAAGAAGGTTAAGGGTGCTTTGTTCTTGGCCCTAAGGAGAGAAAGATGAAGAATGAAGAGGGTGGGTTGATGGTGGAGCTATGAAGCTTAATAAACCTTGGTGGAGGTGAGAATATATGCGTGTGGTGTAGAGGAGAAGGGAGGGTGATCTTAAACTCATTTCCTTGCTTGGTGAAGATGAATATGATGGTGATGTTGGTGGATGATTGATGATTGTTGATGGTGATTATGATGATGATCATAGGGTTTTGCCCTTGGAGCCATGAAGAAAGAAAAATGAAGGAGATGAGGAGAATGAGTGTTTTTGTGTGTTTATGGCCCCATTTTCAGTTTTTCTTGCATAGGGGGTCGAGTGGTGTGGCTTGGATTCAATGGCTTGCCCAAGAAGCCAATTTGTGTGGTTGAAATCGCACCAGTCTGACGCCTCGTGCTTGGGCGCGGATTCTCGCGCTTGAGCGCCGTTTACGCACCAACTGGTGCGTCAAGGGAAAATGGTGCGTGTTTTGGTGGGGGCTGGTGCGGGTCTAGTGAGGATGGCGCGCCATCTGGTGCGCATGTTGCAGCACTGGAGCGCGCAGCGCGTGCCTGGGCGCCGGTGTGGTGCGCCTGAGTGCTAGAGCCCCTGAGTTGGTGCACCTGATGCACCCTGGTGCGCCTGGGCGCCAGCTGGTGCGCCTGGGCGTGAACCAGTAATTCCAAACTTCGATTCGCTATAACTTTTTCGTTAACCGTCGGATCTTGCTCAAATTTTGAGATATGCTTCCTAAGACCCTTATATTCACATCCAACGATGGGAATTGGGTTTAGAGCTATGGATATTTTATTCCTAATTTTCTTGCATCGAATGCATTCTAGCACTTTAAACCCCGATTTAACTCCCGATTCGACTTCGATAATTCTACCTCTTGACACCTATGCACTCTACGCAACCCCTAGTACTTAAAATGGCTGATCACCTTGCTCCCAAAATTCTTTAAGCAATTAATCTACCCACTTTATACACTCTAAACCTATTAACTCACTAATTATGCTTGGGATTAATTTTGAGATGTTACAATTCTCCCCCACTTATTAGAATTTCGTCCCCGAAATTCCGTTCAGTTCCTTTAATGGAGAACCATCCCAAATGCAGGGTCTTTGGACTACAATACTTACTTCCCTTTGTTTCCACTCCTCCACTTGGAGTTGGCATACTACTTACATTAGTACGCCACCAATTTCTTGCACTCTATGAAGAGTTCGGACTACTGTTCAACTTGATTAGCCTCGACGTGGAGACTCTATGAGATTTTTATGGTTGGTTTTTCTCGCTGCTAATCGTTTCAAGAGTCTTGCTGGTAAGACTCCGAATGGGTCTAAGACTACCAAGGTTTGGTCTAACTCCCCAAGGGAAATTGGAGATAGTTTCTAGGGTCAACTGGATTCCCTCAGCAATCTTGCTACAAAGGTTTGGAAAGGGTACTATTCAGGTTGATTTCCTTTCTTCTATGTCGGGTTGGTTTCTGTTCTACTTAAAAACTTTCAATGACATCACCCATTAATAAATGCAAGGATCGAGGTGGTCAGTCCCAATCTCACATTCATCAATAGTAACATCACTGTCGGCTTGCTGATGATATCGTCACTTAACAGTTGTAAGAGTCAGGACGACCAATCCTACCCTTACACTCCATTAAACGACAGCACCATCATGGGTTTGGTTCTATTCTACCCAGAGTTCTACAATTCCATTATTATGCCTAAAATCTCAAATCAAGCACATTCATCATTCAAGCATACATTGCAACATTTCACATCAACACATAAACAAAATGTTAAGATGAATGCAATTCATTCATATTCGCACATTAGTTATTATCTAATTATAAACCCTATTCAACTTATCCTAGTGTTGTCCTACCAAGTTTTTCTCTCAAACTTTATCCTAGTTTATTACAATTCTAACCTACTTAAGAATTCACCAATAATTAATACCACTAATTCATACATAGTAGAGAATATCATACATATGCATCCATAATTTCACATATCCATATATTCAATCATAATCCTAATAGGATTTCTACCTCGACTCTAACACTTGAACATCTAACTTTACATCGGTTACTCGCTCGATGAGTAACCACTGGAGTAATGAGTAACTCCAATAGGCCGAGGAAAACTGCTCTGATACCAAAATGTAACACCCTAGTTACTTTTACCCTTAATTAATTGAGGATTTAAAATTTTCTTTTAATACTGCTAGTTGATTAGGAAAAACACTTAGTTACTTTTATTTCTTATGAAAATCTCCGTAAAATCGGACGGAGTTTCCTTTGTTTTAGGGACATTCCCAAAATATTACTTTTCCTGATTAACCTGCATAAAACTTCATTTTCAACAACAATGGGCCAGCATGGCCAAAATACAATTAAGTTCAATTACACTTTTCAGAAAATGATTACAATTCTAAAGTGGGTTTGCTTTCCCAAAATATTATACATTTCAAATTCCCAAAACTGAAACTATTGACCCACAAAGGGTCACTCAACTAACTAAGCAACATTCCACGAGGTCGAGTGTAATCCTGTCCGGCCATACTCGTGTAAGCTCCTCCTTCACCTGTAAAAATATATCAAGAAGGGTAGCATTACACAGAACTTAGAAAATACATTCTAAAATGACATAGAGAACAACTAAGGGATTACTACCCGTTATCTCTTGAATTATATTTTCTATTTCAATTACCCTTGCTTCATTAATTCCCTATTGTTGTCCATATTCATTTCTTATTCCTTTTTACTATTTCCTTAATCCTTTCTTGACTCTATCATGTCCTCATATCATTTTTCACACTTACCTACTCCCCTTTTATTCCTATTTAATACTCACTCCTAATGGAGGGCCCTGTTTACATAATATTCCACTGCTTTATGGTGGTTCCTTATATTATCCACTCCTTATGGAGGGTCATGATACTGCACATAAAATTCTATAATATTCCACTCCTCTATGGAGGGTCATGATATTATCCACTCCTTACGGAGGGTCATGATACTGTACATACAATTCTCACTCCTGCTTAGAGAGTAAGCGGAGGGTCCTGTTCTCACTTCACTTACGATGCAAGTGAAGGGTCATGAATATATCCACTCTCTTACGGAGGGTCCTGATAATATCCACTCCCTTATGGAGGGTCATGATAATATATCCACTCCCTTATGGAGGGTCCTGATAATATCCACTTCCTTATGGAGGGTCATGATAATATATCCACTCCCTTACGGAGGGTCCTGATAATATCCACTCCCTTATGGAGGGTCATGATAATATATCCACTCCCTTACGGAGGGTCCTGATAATATCCACTCCCTTATGGAGGGTCATGATAATATATTTTTCCGCTCCGCATAGGGAGGGTCATGAATGTATCCTCTCCATTTGGAGAGTCCATAGGCAATACACAATATCATAATCAATTATTCATACCATTTAATGACCTTCTTCTCTAACCATTGATCTTTTTCTTGATTTCTTTGCCATTCACCTAATTTCCTTCTTATTTCCATTAATTGCATTTTACTCTTCATCATCATTCATGTTCATTACAATTCCATTCTAAACACTAAAATTAATATCATAATCAACTTTCTAATCACTATATTCATTACTAACCTTCAAGCCATGCTATATTTTACTACCATCATCATTAAATCCAATTGTCTATCTCATCTCTAAATCTATAGCTCACTCTCATTATTAAACCCACAAATACTTAAATCTAGATAATTACAAACATACACATTTATAGTCATATCCATAACCTTTCATAAATCCTATTCTAGTCAATTTCCTTAAGGTTCATCTTTCTATTTTATTCCCTACCCTTAATTCCCACTATATACATACTAGAAAATACCCTCTAAGTAAAGGTAACACACCCCTTCTTACCTCTTTGAAGGGAGAAAGCCACCAAAATCCTAGCCTTTTCTTAGCTTTAAGAACCCTAGCTCCTTGAACTCCTTAGCTCTAGCTCCTTAATCTTGTAATCTCCTTGATGCTTGATAATGATGGTTTAGGATGGTGAGGCATGAACTCGTAGCGATCTCCATGGCTTCGAAGTTGGAAAGCCCAAGGGAGATGAGAGAGAGAGGGCCACGATTTTAAGAGAGAGGAGGATGGAGTGTGATTTGTGTTTATGCTCTTGGAATCAAAGGAAATGAAGAAGGTTAAGGGTGCTTTGTTCTTGGCCCTAAGGAGAGAAAGATGAAGAATGAAGAGGGTGGGTTGATGGTGGAGCTATGAAGCTTAATAAACCTTGGTGGAGGTGAGAATATATGCGTGTGGTGTAGAGGAGAAGGGAAGGTGATCTTAAACTCATTTCCTTGCTTGGTGAAGATGAATATGATGGTGATGTTGGTGGATGATTGATGATTGTTGATGGTGATTATGATGATGATCATAGGGTTTTGCCCTTGGAGCCATGAAGAAAGAAAATGTTATGGCCCCATTTTCGGTTTTTCTTGCATAGGGGGTCGAGTGGTGTGGCTTGGATTCAATGGCTTGCCCAAGAAGCCAATTTGTGTGGCTGAAATCGCACCAGTCTGACGCCTCGCGCCTGGGTGCGGATTCTCGCGCTTGAGCGCCGTTTACGCACCAACTGGTGCGTCAAGGGAAAATGGTGCGTGTTTTGGTGGGGGCTGGTGCGGGTCTGGTGAGGATGGCGCGCCATTTGGTGCGCCTGTTGCAGCACTGGAGCGCGCAGCGCGCGCTTGGGCGCCGGTGTGGCGCGCCTGAGCGCTAGAGCCCCTGAGTTGGTGCACCTGATGCACCCTGGTGCGCTTGGGCGCCAGCTGGTGCGCTTGGGCGCCAGCTGGTGCGCCTGGGCGTGAACCAGTAATTCCAAACTTCGATTCGCTATAACTTTTTCGTTAATCGTCGGATCTTGCTCAAATTTTGAGACAAGCTTCCTAAGACCCTTATCTTCACATCCAACGGTGGGAATTGGGTTTAGAGCTATGAATATTTTATTCCTAATTTTCTTGCATCAAATGCATTCTAGCACTTTAAACCCCGATTTAACTCCCGATTCGACTTCAATAATTCTACCTCTTGACACCTATGCACTCTACGCAACCCCTAGTACTTAAAATGGCTGCTCACCTTGCTCCCAAAATTCTTTAAGCAATTAATCTACCCACTTTATACACTCTAAACCTATTAACTCACTAATTATGCTTGGGATTAAATTTCGGATGTTACAGATTTAATCTTACAAAATATAATAGATGGTTCAGATTAAAAACACAAAACATCATTATGATGCATTTTAAGAGTGAAATAATATTAGGAAGAAGTTTTAGGAGGAAAATCAAGTTTACCCTCCAACTTCTCCAATTTTATATTATATTGATAAGAACTGTTTTAGGTTTTGTTTTGATTAAATTAATAATAAATAATTAAAATAATAAACTTATATAAAGTATAAACCCAATTGAGGATAACACATGACAAATCAATCGTTCAAACTCAAGTTGATGAGCTATATGTGTTTATTGTTAACATTGTAATTGTGTATTATTATTTTAAGACAAATATTAACAAGTGTCTTAAGGGCATTTGTTAAAGATCTTAATGGAATAAAAATGTATCGGAAAATGTATTTTTTAAGGTTGTCGAAAAAAGAATAAATATAAACTTATGATTATTTTTTCACTCTTAACCAGCAAAACTCTTACTATTTTAATTAAAAAAAAATCATGTATAGTTGGTTTAATGGGTTAAATTTAAGGGTCCTTTTAAAATCAAATGAGTACTGTACTCATTGCTCTGACTCCTTTCCCTCGGTACAGCCAATAAAATTCCTAATTATTAAAAAGAATTTTTGGCGACAAACGCGCAGTGAGGGAAAAAGCCCCTTCATTGTTCAGTTTTTTTCCTGTTAAATGAGCAGCGAGAGAAAATTAAAACTTTTTTTTATAATTATATCAATTTCACATAATGATTGATGTTTTATATTTTATTCCCTCCGATCCTATTTATAAGACCTTTTTGGGTTTTTTATTTTGGTCATATTTATAAAACTCCATTTCAATTTTCAATAGCATTTAATTATTTCTTTCCACAAACACTCCTATTAAGTCAACACTTTTTAGAGTTCCAATAAAAATTATAGAGATAATTTTGAAAAGTATATCAAATTTTCATATTTCCAAGGTCACTAACCACTTTTCTTGGTAGGTGTGAAAAACTCCAAAATGGTCTTATAAATAGGACTAAAAATATATTTTTCAAAAAAATTGGATAATATAGTTAATGATATTGAAAATGTAAACTTTTAATATATATATATGTACTCTCTCCGTCTCTATTTATAAGTCACATTTTTGAAGTTTTTTTCTCTAAATATAAGTCACTTTACAATATTTAGACAACATTAAATATCTTATACCAAATATACCTCCGTGTTTTCCACTTTATAATTATTACTCTTTCCATATTCCAATAAATCTTTTTACATTTTCTTATAATAATGTCTACAATATTCTAGACCGTAACATCCTCAATTTGAAATGCTTAATGTAATGTGAATTGTGCAATTTAGTACATTAAGTAGAGATGGATTTATGAGACTCATAAGACTAAGAGGTAGGAATTAGTATAGAAAAACATAGCCTAAGGGGTATGGGAACTAAGGAAAATAGTCTAGAGTTAGAAACCATGAGAAAATGGAAAAACAACAAAGTAATCAATTATCATTGGTAAGTTAATCGATTACTGGCTCTCAGCCAAATTGCACCAAAAAGTTGCATTGAAGAGTAATCGATTACTCTTGGGTAAGTAATCGATTATTGAGCCTCTGCAAAAAACACTAAAATTGTTGCATCAAATTGTAATCGGTTACTTTCTGGTCAAGTAATCGATTACAAGGCCTCAGGTTGGAAGTCATGAAGATGTTGCATTGAAGAAATAATTGATTATCTGGCTAGGATAATCGATTATTTTAGAGTCTGTACAAAAAAAAGGAAAGAAGAGTGCACGTGATGCACTCTCCATCACACAAAAAGAATCTCTTTTTGTGGCTTTAAATCTTAGCCACTCATTTTTTACCCAAGGAAATAAAATAATCTCCCTCTCATTCTCATACTCATTCACTCTCACCCACCCTCTTTCTTCCTCCTCTCTCAACCCCACGAGTTCCTCATCTCCCTCATAGGGTTCCATTCCTTCCTTCTAAAATCAATCAAGCAAAGGCAAGTGATCCCACACCCATTCCATCATCAAAACTTGTTATTCTCATCTCCAAGTAAGTATTTTAGTGTTGGGTTCTCTTCTTTCTCTCTCTAACTCGTCCTTCCCTTTCTCTCTCCTCCATCCATGGTGATTTTTGAGTCCAAGTCATGGAAGCTCCACTTTTCTTGAGTTTTGGCATGACCCATGGCATGAATGCTAAATTTTTTTTTGTTATGGCTCTTATATTAGGTTCCTCCCTCTTCCTTTGGTCATAACTCATTGGATGGCAAGACTCTCAAGCTTTGAGCAAGTAAAATCACCTTATCTCCAAGTGTTTGAGGTAAGGGGGTGGGTTTTGCCTTGATCTAGGGAGTGGGTTCTAGTTAGTATATAATGATTTGCTAGGGTTATGTGTTAGGGGAGAAAATTAGACTATAAAACCCTAGGTTATTGAATATAAAATTCTAACTAATTAAATATGCATGATGTTGGATGTAAAGACTAGGAAAAGGAAACCCAATGATATGAGAATGAATTATTTGATAAATGAAACTTGGATAATGATTATAATGAAGTACAAGAGGATTTGGGTAATATGATAGTGAAGTTGCCATAAATGATTTCTATGATTATTGATTTTACTTGTAAAGTTTGTATTAAATGACAATTGACTGCCATTGCAAATATATGTAATGTGTTATGGAGTAAATTGATATAGGAAGAAAATGGAATGGAAACGATTATATGTGATGAATGTGCGTATTTGTATTTAAATGCTAAATGAGTATAATTGTTAAGTATTATCAAATGTGAACTAAGGCCATGCTTATGAATTGAACTTGTGAATATAGGAAATGGAAGTAAAATGATTATGTGTAAACAAAAAGTAAAAGGTGATATATGTAAATTAAAATGAAGGGCAATTTAAATGTTGGGCTATAAAATAGAATACTACTTGGTATGATTGAGATAGTTGAGAAAGGAAATGAATAAGGGAATTACATGAATAATTAGGTGTTGATTGTGTGTGGTTGTGATTAAATGTGTTATGATTGACTGAACAAGAAAGTGAATAATTCTTGGCCTCTAAATTGAGGTGCCGAATATTGAGAATGTGGTATATATGCTGGCCTCTGTTTTGAGGCGACATTCCTTAAATTGGGAGGAATTGTTTATATTGAGAATGATGATAATGTGTTGACCTCTGACCTGAGGGACACGAAATGAAATAAAATGAATTAATGTGATTGTGTGTTGACCTCTGACCTGAGGGACACGAAATGAATTAAAATGAATAAGTGTTGACCTCTGACATGAGAGACACCAAAATGATATAAAATGATTAAGTGTTGACCTCTGACCTGAGGGACACAGAATGATATAAAGTGAATAAGTGTTGACCTCTGACCTGAGGGACACAAAATAAAATAAAGTGAACGGGTGTTGACCTCTGACCTGAGGGACACAAGATGGATTAAAATTAATGAGTGTTGACCTCTGACCTGAGGGACACATAATTTAAATAAGGAAAAGTATGAGGTACCTTCCGGTGTGGAGATGAAGTACAATGGTATGAGGTACCTTCCGGTGTGGAGGTGAAGTACCCACAGGCTAAGTTGTATGAGGTACCTTCCGGTGTGAAGGTGAAGTACAATGGTATGAGATACATCTTAAGAATGAAATGAAAAGAAAAGGAAATGGAATTTGAATGGAATAATGAAAATGGAAATTGTGTTGAATAAGGAATATGGAAATAATGAAATGAGTATGGTGTGCTATATGTGATGGTATGCTTTATTTGCTAGTTGTGTTTGACCTAGTGGGTTGTTATGTCTGGTTAGAGACTGCTTTCTATTTCATGTGCAATGCTCACTCCCTTAACATTTTTCAGGTACGGAGATTGAGCTGGTACAGCCCCCGGCCGAGCAGGAGTACTTTTTCCTTACAGGGAGAGTAGGGGTGTTATGGGATTTAGAGTATATTATGGACCTATGCCTCCTACACTATTTTGATGTAAATTTTATTATATATTTTTGAGTGAGACTTAAGGAATATTTTTTTTAGATAAAGTTATATGCTTTGGTTTTTGATACTTAAACCTAGTATTTTCGCTGGCACTCTAAATATTTGATGCCACTGCTATATTTGGAGCCCATTGGGCCTTGGTACGATTTATTTATATAATCTAAAGCCCTGCTGGCTATTGTTTGTTTTCTTGAAAATGTTTACCGCAGGTTAAACTTTGGATTAGTCCAAAAAACAAACAAAACTCCGTCCGTTTGACGGCTGATTTTTTTAAATTAAAAAGAAATTTCAAATTCACATTTTAATAGCGGGGTTTTAAGGGTAAAAATCTTAGGTGTTACATTTATGGTATCAGAGCAGTTTCTCCTCGGCCTCGGAGTTGTACAAACTCCAAATGATTACTCACCTAGCGAGTAATTGATGCTCATAGTAATAGCATAGGATTTTAATAAGATAATTATAGTACTATGTATCTACTTAGTAATTGAGTCTTACTGGTCTGTTCTCTCTGGCTAAGCAGTATGGCTGGAAGAAGGGCTGGTAACGATGGACTTGCTGCCATTCTGGAGCATCTATCTCAGATGCAGCAGCAGCAGGGGGAACAGATGGCAGCTGCTGCAGCAGCAGCAGCTACAGCAGCAGCCGCAGCTCTGCAACCAGCTCCAGTTGAGATTGACTGGTTGTCTCGATTCCGAAAGAATAATCCGCCTCGCTTTGAAGGTGGAAATGACCCTGATGGAGCACAGAGGTGGATACAGGAGATAGAGAAGATTCTCCGTTCTCTTCAACCACCAATGGAGCAGTATGTTCGACTTGCTGAATTCATGCTGACCAATGAGGCAGAACATTGGTGGGATCAGCAGAGGAGAGGATTGGTGGCAGCTAATCCTGTGATTCCTTGGGAGATGTTCAAGGATCTATTCTTGGTGAAATATTTCCCTAAAGATGTTAGGAGGGAGAAGGAGATTTCTTTTCTCCAATTGACTCAAGGTTCTATGTCTGTTGGGAACTATGCAGCTCGGTTTGAAGATCTCATCTGTTTCTCTGATTATCGGGATGCAAGTGACCGTGGCAAGTGTGTCAAGTTTGAAGCTGGGCTTAGGAGTGATCTTCGCCTCTCGTGTAAGCATCACAACATTGATAACTTTGCTCGCTTGGTCAACATGGCAAGCACGTATGAGAAGGGTCTCAAACGGAAGTTCGAGGATGAGAGAAATAGGGCAAACCGGAGAACCGATGGTCAAATTAAGGACAAGGGACCTATTCAGAAGTCAGGTCCATACTCTCATCCCGGGGTCATGTTTCCTAGGGAATCCGGACCAACAGTGAATGCTTACGGTCCAATACCAACTTGTCAGCACTGTGACAGGATGCATAGGGGAGTGTGCTGGACATTGGGGCAAAAGGAGGGGTTATGCTTCCACTGTGGACAACCCAGACATTTTGCTTCAAATTGTCCTAAGAACACAGTGAAGAAAGAGATTAATGCTGCTAAGGCACAGAAGGCCCGTGGAGGTCCATCATTGCAGAAGGGGAAATTATTCACCGTAGAGGGTGACGAGGTGGACCCAGCTGATATGGTCGCAGGTAACTAACGTTTGACAAGTCCATACGTAATACTTTTAAGTTCGATTGTCGTGGAGTTAGTTTGCTCTTCTGTTAGCTAAATAGTGAGTTAGTAATGTCTTAGGGTCGAAGTGTTTAAAACATTTTGGATATCTGCCTTTCCAAATACAATCATGTTCTTATAGATAGCGTATGAAAGACCTTATAGGGAATTCTTAAGTTTGAGAATTCTAGTATCAAGTGACCAATAATATGTGGTGATGTTGTTATTTGATGCAATGTAAGGTTAGGACTGATCACTCTAATCCTTGCATTTGTTAAATGATGACATTAATGACAGAACCCGACAGTGATGTGTTGTTGGTAGACGTGAGGATGAGATTGATCACCTCAATTCTTGCATCTATCAATAAATACTATCATTGTAACCTCTAAAGTGATAGTAGACAACCAAAGTAGTGACTTCCAAGGAAAGAATTCTTGTAAGTGAAGCAAACCTAACCTAGAAACATTCGTTCAAAAGCTTCTTATAGAGTTAGAGGGTAGATAGAAAATAGTTCTAAAGAAAGGAAATCTTGGTTTATGCTACTTGTTCCAAAGTAGTATAGCTAAATGATGAATCCAAGATTCCCACCAACAGCAACCTTTATGACGATGATTTCCTCCGATAAGTTCCCATTATGTCACCTCAACGGATAACTTGCTTACTGAAGGCCTGCTGCTCATTTTCCACAAATATCCGATTATCCGGCCTTTCAAGGAGTAGGGCCTCATAGCCCATGAGTACAGTGGCCATGAAATCGCTGATCCGTAAAGTTGGTGTTGACTCGTGGAACTGTTGTTCACTGGGGTATCCGTTGACTCGTGAAGTTGATGTCCACTAGGTCCATTAAACCGTCAAGCCGGTAAGAAGCTAACATAGGATTTTAACACCCTCTAATGTGGGTTAAGTCGCACGACCAATATTATGAGGTGAGGCCATAGAACTCTCCGAAGCCATAGGACCGACTTTTAGAGTCTAAATCCTTGTCCATAACAGCTGCTAAACCATTAAATCGGGGTATGTTTTTGGAACCTTGAAGCCATTTGCTTGCAGGCCGTTAAAATGATGGACAATTAACATGACGAGTCATTGAATTGTTGTACACGTATTTAGGGTACCGATCCATAACAGTAGCCCGCCAAGCCACGGTTGGTTCCTGAAACAAGCATTGGTTTTGTTGTTTTGTTCACATATCATTCACAATAGGTCTATTGCGGGGTTGTGATGTTTTTTGGAGTACCATGGTTACTGGTATTAAGTTCCTGGTTGGGGTTCCTCCATCTCAGTTTCTAATTACAACTCAAAACCTTTATTTTGACATGAATAACTCTACCTTAGCCAAGGGGGTACTCTTGCTCTGACTGAATTACTTTATGCAACTTGGACGGTGTCATAAATTTTGTACATGGATGGTGTATGTTGTGCAAGTCATCGCTCCCCATTTTCTTGTCCATCCGATGGTTGTCTGGTAGTGGGTGTACTTATTTTGAGTAATTGCAATACTGGCTCGAGTTTTTGATGTTCGAAAATCTCTTGGGATTTTTTCCAAGGGTTGAACACCATCATTTTTTACCAAGGAGTGTTTAGTTATACATCACATTTATGATACTATGATTATTTTGAAATATATTACAATTTATTTTACGCAACCTTTATTTCTGAGAGAAACTGAAATTGATCACAAAATAATTTATTCAAACATAAAATACCAACTCCGTGTGTCTTTCTTGGATATTAGCAAAACTCAGGTACTTCATTTGTCCTCTCCAATTTCTTTTGAACTCATCCTCCTAGTATATCTTGGTCCTTCGGTATCCATCCGAGTGTATATATGTTTCAGCCTTTTCCATGATCTCATCAATGGTCTTTTATCTTGTGCATCACTAAATGGTTGGTGAACTTCTTAGGTTTAGGTGCCATCGTGTGTACATGTACCGCAACCGACGGTTCGATGTCATTAATTGACAAATACTCGGTGTTGAATCTAGCTAGGAAATCTCTCAGGGGCTCTTCTTCACCTTGTTTGATATGAAAAATATGATGCTTTGATTTTGGATGGGCCCTACTTGTTGTGAAGTGACCCAAGAACTTGGTGACTAAGTCCTTCCACCTTCCTACCGAGTCGGTTTCGAGCTTGGAATATCACCGTATGACGGCTTTCCTTAGTGTTATCGGGAACGTCCTACATTTGTAGGCGTCCTGAGCCCCTCGACAAGTCCTTGCAACCAAAAAAATGTTGAGGTGTTACTAGGGATACGTGATGCCGTCGTAAAGCTCCACATTAGTTGGGACTAGTGGTTCTGCGACATCGAGTAGGAAATAATGATTTTCATGAATGTATGGTCAACACTCTCCTCATCTTCACTTCTTGATTCGACACAAACCTCTTTATTCCCATCCTTTTGCCCCACAAAGGTCACTCCCTTCTTCATTTCCACGATTAACTTGTCTTGGGCATCCAATCGCTTCCTCAACCGCGCAAGTTCTTCATCTAAATTTGGCCTTTGCTTGGATCATCCGTCAGACGATTTAGGGTTCCTCTTTCTAGAGGAAGAGCCCTGTCACGACTTTTCTCGATCTTTTTGAGTGAAACCTTTCTGTCCGAACCGTTCCTCGGTGGTTTTCCTCCCTTCGCGTTGTATCCTCTTTGTGCTTAGTTACTTCCTCAAGTTAGGTTGACGTGATGACACTAGTCCATTACTCAAGCGATATCACAAATCCGCTCCATTTTATCGGCTAGCCTCAACACAATTGCGGTTAGTCTGGTTTTCCATCTTTAGGTGTAAGGTTATGGGAATGGATTTTTCGCTCCCACTGTGGTCACCAATGTTGTGGATGTTATCCCATGTGTACCGGTCAACCTCGCTTGATGATGTATGATAGTGGTGATGAGACCTTAATTAGAGGACTTTGTAACATCCCTAATTTAATTCCTAGTATAAATTAACATTTGTGATAAGCTTAGAGTGAAGGAAATGATAATATTAAGTTAAAACTAGTGAATTGAAGACTTGTTTTAGGATTAAAAAAATAGGATATTAGGAAATTGAAAACAAAATATTTACAACTCTAAACACGGATTCTACCGTTGGATGTGAAGATAAGTGTCTGAGGAATCTTGTCTCAAAATTTGAGCAAGATCCGACGGTTAACGAAGAAGTTATGGCGTAGTCAATGCGAAGTCAACAGACTCCCGTTCGCCAGAATCACGAATCAGGTAAAGTATCCGGATATCAGACAAAGTATCCGGATACTTCACTCAGAATCAGCATAAAACACGTTGAGCCTTCTTCCTCATTCACTCCCCCTTTGTTTTCTCTCTCTAGGGCTCGAAACCCTCCTCTTTCTCTCTCTAAATTCGTCCTTTAATCTCCACTCCAATCCATAATAAACTACAAAAAATCAAGGCTTAATTATGTCACAGGTCCCTTACTCCTGCGTCTGATCAGGATTCCGATGTTACATGCTGGCAAAATTTGCCAGAATTGGTAGTAGGGGTATATGACAAACTCATAATAACTTCGGGGAGTCAGACATTGGAAAAAAAAAAGAATAAGGGTATCTGGCAAAAATACTTCAAACTTCAGGGACTTGTGACATAATTATGCCAAAAATCAATCCCAAACACATACAAACATCATCTCTTTCATCAATCTCTCCTATTATTCTCTCTCTCACGCCATTTCTCTCTCTTCCTTGGAGTTTCATACTCACTCTTAATTTCCACCATTCCAAGTTCAAGGTATGTGAGATTCAAGCTTTCCTTCTCATTTTCTTTCATGTACACGAATTTCTCCCTCATATTTTTAACTAATTGTGCCTCTCTTGCTCCATGACTCACTTTCCCTCTCCTCCATAGACTTGAAGCTCTCTCTCTCCCCCTCTCTACATTATGGCTTGAGGAAGCAAGCTCCCTTCCTCCCTCTCACTTAATAGTTAGTGACTATTGGGTTGTTGTTGCTAAAGAGGGAACTTTAAGAACTGGGTTTTTTTGAAGGTTACTCCTTTCTCTTTGGTAGAGGTAAGGAGTGAGTGTTACCTTATCTTAGGGATGAGTCTCTAGTATGTATATAGTGCTTGCTAAGAGTTGTTGTTAATTTTAGGATTTTGCACCTTAGTGTAGTTGATTAAGCTGATAATTTAAACCTAGGAAATTATGTAAATAATTAGGGAAATAAATTGGAATTTGAAATTATTAATGATGATGTTATGTGTTATTATGTGCTGATATTTTCTAAGTGATGGAATGATTGTTAATAATAATAAATTGATTGGGGACTCAGAAAAGTGTGAAAGTAAGTAATAAATAATTGATTAGAAAAGAGAAAGATAATTGAATAAGGGATAATCAAACCAATAATATGATTGAGAGAAGTATCTTAATAAAGAATATGATATAAATATGTGTGGAATCCGACTGCGAGGTGACGCGAATCAGATAGTCCACAACCAGAGTAATATATATATGTATGTGTGGAATCCGACTGCGATGTGGCGCGAATCGGATAGTCCACGAAAAGATTATATGATAATCCCTTGCGGCCGACTGCGATTGTGAGCGAACCGGTATCCGACTGCGATGTGGCGCGAATCGGATGAGTCCGCGTCAAAGGATTACCAGGTGCTCCCTTGCGGCCGACTGCTATAGTACGTGAATCGGTGTCCGACTGCGATGTGGCGCGAATCGGACGAGTCCTCGTCAAAGGAGTAACCCCCCTACTTTGTGCATCCGACTGCGATGTGGCGCGAATCGGAACGTGTGACAAATAAATAAAAAGCACTAATATTGTGCGGTCGACTGCGATGTAGCGCGAATCGGACCGTACGAAAAGATGAAAAGCTTACAATAATCTACAAAAATATGATAAAACATGAGAAATAAGAGAGGGAAGAATTATGAAAATAAGTAAAGTATTAATGTGAATGAGAATGAGAGAACTGATAACCTATTTCTGATGTGCATGTGAGCATGATATGGATGATTAGATGATTATGTGAAATATATGAATTATGTGTGTTTGGCTTAGTCGGTTATTATGTCATATCAGAAATTGCTATTCCTATTTGATGTGTACTGTAATGCTCACCTCCTTACCTTTTTTTCCACAGGTACTGAGTCAGAGCTTACACCTGATACGGCCGAGCAGGAGTAGTCTCCCTTACAGGGAGAGTAGGTTGTATATGTTTAGGACATGGGCCTGTCCTGGGCCAGTTGTTATGATCTGATCATTTGTTTTGTTGTGGATCATGTAAATATATTTTTGGGGTGGGCCCAGGACGCAATTCTTTTGGGAGGGAACTTGCTGAGAAAGAAACCCCTTTTTCATACACTTTGTTCATGTGCTACATACTCTGATGTTTATACTTTGATGTTGTGAGTGTGCACACTGTTGCACCCATATATGATATATGTTGTTGTTATGCCCTTCCGACATTCTGGATATTGAAATGAATTTGTATATCAGGTTTTGAAGAAAAGCTAAATTTTGGAAAGTCCGTTAAACAAAGGAAACTTCTTCCGTTTGACGGGAGATTTTTATATGTTAAAAAGGAAATTTTAAATTCACTATTTTTTCAATAATGGGTATTTAAGGGTAGTTAATGTAGGGTGTTATAGACTTCGTTAGACGAGTTAAGGAATTCATGTGTGTGTTTGCGTGGAAGGTTAGTTAACTTGCCTTGGTCTCTTACCTGCCTTTATAGGCATAGTGGAAGGTGTAGGATGTATAGCCGATTAATGACGAATCTTGGATTCCAGCCAACAGAAGTCTTTATGATTACGGTTTCCTCTGATAAATGCCCATTACGTTTCCTCAACGAATACCTTGCTTACGAAAGGCTTGATGCTCTTTTTCCACGAATATCCGTTCCTCTGGCCTTTAAGGAGTGGGACCTCACATCTCATGAGTACAGTGGTCGTGACATTGCTGATTCGTGAAGTTGGTGCTGACCCATGGAACTGTTGTTCACTGGGGTATCCATTGACCCTTGAAGTTGATGTTCACTAGGTCCGTTAAATTGTCAAACTGATAAGAAACTAACATAGGCTTTTAACACCCTCTAACGTGGGCGAAGTTGTAGGACCGATATGATAAGGTGAAGCCGTAAAACCATCCTCCTTTAAACCCTAGTCCATAACAGCCGCTAAGTTGTTAAACCGGCGTATGCTCTTGGAACCTTGAATCCATTTGCTTGTGGGTCATTAACATGCTGAACATTTAACATGACAAGTAGTTGAACCATTATACACGTGTTCACGGTACCGGTCCATAAAACTAAGGTCATGCAAACCTCTGTGAGGGACTACAGTACACTATGTAATCATTATTGAAGTTATTGAAGAGAAAAAAAATATATTGTCGGTTAAAAAAGTTATGATTAATAAGAATGTACATGAGAAAAAAAATACTCCTTCCGGTTTGAAAATTGAAAAAAAAATAACTAGTTTCACACTCATTAAAGAAGTCTGTTGAATACATTAAATTTAGTTTTATCAAATTCATAACAATATAAAGGTACTTTAGGAAAATAGGTTAGAAATGAAACAAAAATCAAATAAAACGACTACTTTAAACAAATATTTTAGAAAGTAGCATTGAAAAATTAAATAAAAATTACTTTTTCAATTCCTTAAGTTTGACCTTATAAAATGGTGCACATATTAAGAAAATGTTGATTATTGTAAATTTTATATGTGTTTTATCCAAAATGCGAATATTTAATATTTACTCTTTCTGTCCCTGTATATAAGACTATTTTGGTAAAGTTCATATCCATTTAGAAAGTTGGTTAATCTAGTTAGTGACATTGGGAAATGTTAATATTTGATATATTTTTTCAAAATCACCTTTATAAGTATTATTGAAATCCTAAAAAGTGTTAACTAAATATGTGTTTATGAAAAAAAAAGTAATTAATTGTCATTGAAAAATGGTAAATACTTTATGAATAGAACTAAAATAAAAGTTTCAATAAGATCTTATATTTAAAGACAGGAGGAGTACTAAAAATTATAATAGTATTTTAATTTTTATTAAGAAATTTATTCATTAATAATTTAAATGTAAAAGAGGGATAAAAAAAAAAAAAAAAAAAGCTTACTCATCCAATGAGAGAAGAGAATGTCACGATGATTAGAGTTTGGGTGTGTTGACCTTTTCTTTTTTTTTAAAAAAAAAAATTCTTATCCCAACATAATAGCATGAGTATTTTTGTTCAAAAGTTTTATTGCTTTTTGCTAATTTGATCGTTAATGAAATCAAGTGGGATCATATTAACAAACCCCAATAAAAAATGTGGCGCAAGTTGCTTTTATCAGATCTTTCGTTATGTCATCCTTCAATTCATTCACTGTGTACTATATACTCTTGTCATTTAACACAATGTCTTTGCCTCTTTGACCTTTGTTCTCTCTTAACGTATCTCCTTTCCCGAACCTCCTCCAAAACAAGTGTCACAGTGACACAGTGTTTATGCGAAATCGTCTAACATACTTCACCAAGTGCATTTTAGCTTAGATACAAAATTTGCATACATTTTTTCTTCAACCAGTTTACCCTTGTTTTGGTGACTTTTTTCATGATATTTAACTAAATAAACGAAACGTTGAAAAGCACAGTAGTTACTGAAGTCAGAACTTTTGAGTTAATCATTGTCTCATTACGGATACAAAACTAGATGAGAAGGTACGAATCTCCTAATTCAGAATTAATCATTGTCCATTTTCTGTGACAGCTTCCAAGTTCCAACCTCTGTAGAGGAAATAAGTACAAATTAGCACCAATATTAGATGAAATCAGCAGAGAAAAACAAAATTTACATTGCGCAGTCACCTCTCTGCTGCTTCATGTTTCAGACCATTTAACTGAGCTTCAATTGAAGCACACGCAGCTTGGATGTCTATATTTTTCTGACAGAGCTCCCTCCATTGCATGGACAAAGCATTAAGCTCGTATGCAGTATTTTGCTGACAATAACGGGGAAAAGGGCTTTTTTAAGTAAGCGGTTAACAGAGTTTTAACAAATAACAGAGAGAAGGGTGGACAAGAAAATCACATTACCTGATGATATTTCCTTTCGCGATTTACTTTTTCGATCTGTTCATTTTGTTCCTGAGCTAATTTCTGCATTCTGACAATAGACAACACAAATGTAATCAAGACCATACCAAACATGAACTGCGCTGGCAGAGAACAGGTGTTATCAAGTTTAAGCAACATCTTTATCTATTTACTATGGTAAGTGAGATGGACCTAAATTCATTGAGCAATAAGGCACAAATCTAAAGAATCATTGGATCCAAACTAAACTTAATGATTACATGACTAAGTAGTCAATTCAAAGAAAATAATAGTTCTTCATGGTTATAATGAAAGTTAGATAGAAAAGGATCATTTTTCAACTAATTCAACACTCAACCGCCTTCAACTTTGGTTGAAGTTTAAAATGTAGTTTTGCAGTTAACTTCAATGGCAGTCAACACTTTCTCAACCTACCTCGATGAAGTTTTTTTCCCCCATCACCAAACCCCCTTTAGTTAGGTCAATGTTTAAAAGGTGCTCGCTCTTATAATGCGATAACAAGTCCTGTGTTTTCATTCATATTCAGTATATTGTACTGCCTCGTTGTTTGTGGGGGAGTGAAAGCATATCCTATCTCTTCATATTTACATTCGTCTCAACTGCCACAAGGTGTTATGCGTCCCCAACCCTATATGTTTTTAGGGATAAAATATAAACTTCACGGGGTAGATAGAGAAACAGTTAAACCACATTCCACAGAGGGGTAATGTGTAAAAATCAATGAATAAGAACAGCTATTAAGTTAACTGAGAAGTTATCCTCCAATTAAACCAAAGTAAACATCTAAAGAAGTTAAACCAAAGTAAAATCTTGGGAAGTTAACATCCTCAACTTAAACCAAAGTTGACGGGGGTGTTAAGTGATGCAAATCTGAATATGAGACAGCCTATTCAACGCTGAATATCCAAAACTTGAGAACTTGGGAGAAAAAGTCCCAAGCACAAGTGATACTATCTGTCTCATGTACCAACTTTACTACCGAAGCATTCAGTTATCTAGAGTTTATAGTCAACAACCAAGTCAACCAAAACACTTAAGCTATAAGCAGGAGGACAGAAATTTAAATTGGAAAGGAAAAAAATATCCTATGTGCCAGATATGGATCCAAGGAAGATCTATCTGTTGACAGAACCAACATTTTCTAACCAAGTCCGCAGAAGATGCAGCATGTGGAATATAACTGTTTTTTAAAAACAATATCTATGTGTGACCCGTATTAATTTCATCAACATACCTTGACAAGTATACTTCCAATCGTTGATTGTGCTGCTTCCAGGCATCAGGGCCATATTTCAACAGTAAGTCCAAATTTTCCATCCTGCAGATCAACCAGTTAAAGCATTGGAAGATGTAAACACCAAAAATGCTGTGGGCTTTGGAAGATATAAATCAGCAAACAGCTGTTTAACAGTCTAAATCTTCAACAAAAGTTTTTATAATCATTTCATGTCATGATGCATGATAAACCCGGCATAACATTAGCATGGAACACCCGTTACAAATTGTTAGAACACTCTAAATAATATTTTCAATGTAAGGAAAAGGATTTAGACTTGAAAATACGATGAATCTTGGCAATAGCGTAAATTGCACAGCAGTTCTGCCTCGTCATCGTGTGGCTCAAACTACCGTGCTTGAGATGTTTCTAGTTTCTAAAAGGGGTAACACCATGACACCCCTAGGTGATAAATGACAACCATGCCCCTAGGTGATGTGACATAAATTATGGTCAACAAAGCTACATAAAATTGAAATGGTTACACTACTTACAATAAAACTTGATTAACCATTATGTCAAAAGAAAAACTTGATTAACCATTTTGTATATCACAGTTAACCTTACTTTATGTCACATCACTTGAGGGTAAAGTTACCTCTTACAGATAAGCATTGTAGAATCATAAGGGAATGGCACACTTGACTCTTAGGAACAGCAAAAGTATTCATCCCCTAGTGAGAATCTTAAACTTGAGACAAATCATAACAGAATACAGACCAAGGGAGCATTAGGAAGAACTTGTAGAGA
This sequence comes from Crotalaria pallida, assembly GCA_037953625.1. Classification (NCBI taxonomy): domain Eukaryota; kingdom Viridiplantae; phylum Streptophyta; class Magnoliopsida; order Fabales; family Fabaceae; genus Crotalaria; species Crotalaria pallida. The sequence continues at coordinate 100,888,387 of CM075655.1, forward strand.
GCTTATTCAGGCTTCATGAGAATAGCTTATGAAAATAGCTAAGAACATTTGTTCCTACATTTCTTTTAGCTTATTTGAATAGTTATCGGAGAAGCTTACGAACATAAGCTTATTTCAAACAATCATATCGAATAAATAAGCACATAATTAAGTTGTTTACCGAAACGCACCCTAACTCAACATTGCACGAGAGCACGCACATACATACATACATACATACATACCTCATGATCTGATATTGAAGCAGGCGTTGCGCTCTCTGAACAGCTTGCTTCCAAGCCGTTTCGTCATTCCTTTTATTAACCGGTGGCATCTCTAACTCGTATCGCGACCTATCAAGCGAAACAGGAGGCCTCCCAGCTCTTACACGCTCATGCTCCCTACCAATCATTGGGTAGTCCTACAAATTCCAGAGTACACAAAAACTCATATACGAACTCTTAATACAATTTAAAAAAAAAAAAAAGAAAATTCTACTAATAGCAAAATTAATTAATTAAACTATTTAGCATAAAAATAAAAAAGAAAAGAAAACAGAGAAGATAAAATTTTAGCAAAATGAAAGAAGCTGAGTGAGAGAGAGAGAGAGGATACGTGAAAATTGAAGGAGGGAAGAGGAGGGAGATCTTTGAGGAAATCGGCGGGTTTCTTAATGCTGCGGCGCATTTCATCTTCGATGAGACGATCGACGTCGAGCTTAACCCTAGGGTCGCCGTAATCGTCGTCGATGTAAGGAAGAGCGTCAATCATTTCAGCAGAGTTAGATGGTTGATGAGAAGCGGCTGGTTTGTATTCTAACATCATCATCATCGTAGCTTGGCCGTTGCTGTTGTTTAGTTCCGCCATGGTTGCTGCAGCAGCAGCAAAGGGAGAGAGAGTGATAGAGGAGAGGGAAGAGTCTGCTCAGCTCGGATGGGCTATTTTATGGACTGCAGCACCTATCATGTCTAAACCCAATCCAATTTATGTAACTATTTTGTATCAGACCTTTTATGACTTATTATCTACAATTATGGTTCACTTTACACATTTCAATATTCCGCTTGCTTTTAATAAGTTTTGAAATCCGGTATTGATCAGTTTTATTTTAAAAGCACTCGCAATTGAGGGACTAACTACTGTATTAATTACATTTTGATTCTTTATTACTCTCTCCCTCTCTCTCTGTATAGGACCCTTTTGATCTATTTCACGTTAGAAGTTGATTAATTTAGGTAATTGTATTTAAAATGTGAATTTTTTATATATATTTTCAAAATTACCCCTATTAATATTATCGGGAATGTAAAAAAAAATAATTAATGATCATCGAAAATTGGTATAGAGTCTTATAATTAGAGACAAAATAAAAGTATAAAAAAGGTCTTATATTTAAGAACAGAATTAATATATTTTAAAAATGTATTTTGGAATATATATATATATATATATATATATAGGGTAAAAAAACTACTGTAGATACAAAAATAAATATTTTTAATTTTTGGTCATCTTTAATGAATTTTTGGCCCTTTTTTTTTTTTGGAAAAGATCAAAATACCCTGAGCTTAAATATTTTCTGACTTTAAGACGCCGAAAAGCTATAAGAATCCATTTCAACAAATACTTATTGGAAATATGTTCCAACTCACCGGTGTTTGAAATGCTAATATTTACATTTCCAACTATTAAGTATCGAAAATTCATTTTATAACAAAACAATGTTTTTCATCATCAACAAGGTTCAACATAGTTGATATTGACACGTGGATCAATATAATTCATACGTGTAATTTCTCTCTCCAACAATGCAAATGTGGATTAATATGATATTGACGCGTAAGATGAACAATGACTCGAGGACAAATTCGATAGTGAAAAAAAACGTGAAGGTCCATTATGAAACCAAAAAAAAATGTGATGGATCAATTTGATAACAAAAAATAAGGTAAGGGACCAAATGAACAGTTTAGCCTTTTATTAATTACGTTAGCTATTCATATTGTTCGTGTGTAGTTGTTTCATATACCACTAGTAAGGTTAACACATACGGTAAAAGATCTTTTGCTACTTAAGTAAATGATTCAATTCCTGTCTCTTACAAATAAAAGAGGCCCCCCCGCAATGTAATAACAATATAAAAAATAAAAATAAAAAACTTTATAAGATCAGTGCACACATTGTTTACTTTACTTTTATTTATTTATATATCAATATTTGGTTTTGGTGCTGAAGAGATATGAAGAATCATTTTAAGAAGATATAGAGACTTGGCTATATACTTTTCTTCTATTATCTTTAGCTTTTCTCTTTTCTTTTATCACGATTAACATATAGCAATAATACTACTGCCAACTCATGTACCATATGCTTGTATTTAGAGACAAGAATAGAGGAGTCGATTGAATCTTGAAGGTTTATTGCCGATTGAATCTTGAAGGTTTATTGCAATACGCGAATAGATCCTTAAGAAACATTCCTCGACATGCCTCCCACTATAAACAAGGCTAGGCGTGATACTCAAACAATTCCAACAATCTTCTACTACTCTCACAAGGAAGCCAAGGAACTGCTCTTCCAATGAAATAAAGGAAATATGAGAATCTACGAAGCCAAAGTATACAACCGCTCATACAACTTGCTATTATATTTTATTTTCAAGTATAATCTTCAAATTATTTCCCACGTTAACAAGGCTAAATGGATAGAGAGATTAAAGGACCAACACCTCAAATGTTGTGCATACAATTTTAAAGCAGAAAAGAAACAAGATATGGAAGACCAGGAAAAAATGACACATTTTGTGCAATAATATCACAAAGGGTACGTTAATTTGTAAGACTTAAAAAAGTATAGAATGTAGGTTTCAGAAACAAAAGAAGCAACTCTCGAATAATTCAGCCAAATACAAACACTATATAACAAGGAGGCAAATGGAGGTGTGGAACAAAGCAAAGAAAGATGAAGATATTCATGAATAGAGCACAGGAAGATGAAGATTTTACGAACACGCAGGATGCTGAAACTAAAAAAAAAAGTTCATTTCTAAGTCTTGGGATTACAATTGGGAGGGTTGAAGCTTGGAATTGGTGAGGGATTAATTTAGTTAAATTATAATTCCATGGAATTAAGATTCCAATTCCAAATTACATTGAGACACCATAATCACAATCCCAATAACCAATTCCAAGGTCCAATTCAGTGCCCAAATTCATACGCCAAACGAACACTAAAGTTAATATGAAACTAAACATGCAAGATCCAGAGAAATAAAGACACTGCATTCTTATTTTCAAATACCAAGAAAATAAGAGATTACTAAGTTCTTTGTAACTATGTCCTTCTTGTCGTGTAAGTAGCAATTGAGGAGATTACTAATTCATTTGTAAAATATGTTTCAGAAAAATACGAGATTATTTAGCCTAGATGTTCCAAAATTAATCACTTCGTATATAAGCAAAAAATCAGAATACATAGTAATTCTAGGCGAACATATAAAATCATAGTTTTCTCTTCATTTTTATACTTGTCGTGATTATTACAATAAACGGAAAAAATATTTAATATTTTCCTCCCAAACAAAGGTACATTGAAAAATATTGGACTTAGTAACAATCCATATATGGAGAATCTTACAAGATCAAACACTGCCATTATTAGAATTAAACATTTGAAAGGCCAATCTATAACAAGCAATGCATGAATAAAAGAAATGGACAAATTATAAAGACATTTCCCGTGTGTATACAGTAATGACAAGTGACAAACAAAGCAAACTATGGTCCTAAAAGACTTGGTTCCTCCAAAGGCCAATTTAGAGCAAATGGAGAACCATTATACAACACTAATTACCCCAAGAAGGGAAATGTCGTATTCTAAAAGATGAAGAAAGGCGAACAAGACGACTAAACCCTCAGTTCGGTCCTCCAAAGACAATAACTTTACTGGTTAGGTCCTTGGAAGTTCTTTGTCACCAATTAAATCCTTCATAAATTTAAAACTTCATGGCATTGATCCTTTTAAGAACTTAAGTCACCAATTAAGTCCATCAAATTAACACCATTTTACATTTTTAATGACTTAATTGGTGACCAAAACTTTTGAAGGACCTAACTGGTGACATTGTTATCTTTGGGAGACTAAATTGAAGGTTTACTCTATTGGACCTATATCCTTTTGAACCTCGTTTAATTTTTTGTACATTGATGCCTCATGCCTTCCTTGCAATAAATTAAATACTTTTGGTTTCTTTAATTTGAAACATAAATCTTAATCACTATGCACTTGGCATATTTGCATAGAGGAGAGTGAAGAAAAGTTCAACCTCTGGTATATTTCTAATAATTTGGATAAACTGATTCTTGTCGGGTTCTTCCAGGAGCAAAGGACACATCTGTGCAACTTGAGGCAGCATTCTGGCCAGTGGCATGCCTTTAGTTACATTTCCTCCCCTAAATTTAGCCGCCATCTGCTCCACCAGCGTATCCACCACCGATTTCAGAGATATCTCTACAATGCTGCCAAATTCAGCACTGCAAAAGAAAGGAGGGAAATTATTTGAGATATTTATGAAACTCCCTCTGATTTCAACATGTTTATGGCCCGTTTGTTTATGCTTTTTCTTTTTTACCAAAGAAAAATGATTGTTTTGTTAAAAGGCATCATTTCTGACTTTTTGCACCTTTGCTTGGTTGGGCTTTAACAAAAGAAAAAGTAACAAAAAACAGAAGTTGAAAACAAACTGAAATTCACAAGAAGCTACATATTTCAGCTTCTCAAATCTTTTTTTTTTTTTTAACCAAAATCACTTTTGTAGAAACACTTTTTCTTAACCCTAAACAAATGGGCCCTTAATCTCAAATAAGAAGTAATGTCTATGTATTTAAAAATTTAAATACATAATTGCTTCACAGAATGTGGCCAAGTAAAACATCAAATATGGACTCATATAAAAGACTTCTATGTTCATGCACACTGTTGGAATACAGTCCCAAATGACATATACTTCTGCATAGAATTGCACTAGAAGTTTCCTGAACACTTAGGGCCTCCAAGATGTTTCATTGTTTTTTGCATAATTCTTTCAAAATAGGAAACAGGATGAAAACAAAGTGACATTTTGCAATTATTAGCAGAAAAAGAAAATGGAAACATAAAAGCGTTTTTGCAAACCAAACAAGTTCCTTCTCAAATAATTTCTCGGCATCATCAGATTGTCAGTTGGTGAACATCAGCCATCCCTCACATAATACAATCAGAGAGTTAATGCACATGGTTGTCACAAGTTCTAATGAGTTTCTAGAAGTTGAAACTAACCAATGCATCCAAATCATAAAAGATATACCTTAATAACACTGCCCGTGCTTCCACCATAAGTTGTCCAAATGCAGTCACACCAGAAGGAACCGGGTCATCACTGCCAGAGGTTGTGGAATATGATAACACATCCTCAGGCATCATATACTTTATCCAGGAATATGGACTCCCCATGGTCATGAATTTGTTAAGTATCAGCATGATGGTTTCATGAAGTGCTGTACTGTTGAACATACCACTCAACTGCTTTCTGTACATTGAAATTATCAATAGCCCATTTAAAATGAGACTTGATCATTAATCTATAAGGTATCTCTACTCTCTAGATTCTATAAATGAAGTCATTGCTTCAAACTTCCAACTCAGTAATCACAACCTATGGTTAACTTCTCCTGCTATTCACACATACACAAGAAACCAAGCGAAACACAATTTTTGGTGATATGTAGACTAGTGCCATACTTTTACAGGAGGTTGCTCAAGGGTTGAATAAATGTGTTAATCTTGTTGAAGTTATATAGCCATCGAGGTTATTAACTATTCAGGTAGGCGTTAGTAACACCATGTATGGTTAAACTGAAAATAATAGGAAACACTATTGGTTTCTCAATTCAGAAACTAGGCAAGAAAAGATTGAAAACCAGCCTCACCTGTACGCAATGATTGTGCTATACTTTATGGAACTATAAAATAGATCTTGTATACATGACACTTGTTTTTACAAATGTATAGGTTTAATTCACAAATTATTAACCTTAAAAGTTAAAAGTAATAAAAGAAACATCACCCTTTGAGAGCTTCTTTTGCTACAGCCTCCATGTCATAAATCAAGGCCGTCAGACCATATTGAGAAAGAAAATCAACGCTTCCCAGAAATTTCTGCTGGTCATCCCTATTAACAACATCTCCAGTTTCCTGCACAGAGAGCAACAGAGAATGGGGGGAAAAAAGCCTTTTAGGTTGCAAGTGGCATGTCACGAGTGAATTTGAGGAATAAGTATTCACATTGAAGTTTAATAAGCATGGTCCTTTAGCTGTTTGAATTCGGATTGAAAGTTAAAGATAGGAAAATAAAATAGACTCCCTAAAGAATTTGATGCTTTAAAATTCTGATATGCCTTGAGAGTTGACCAGTGTGTTGAATCAATCATATGAGTGCAAATGCCTCAATTTTAACTGAGGCACCTAGTTCCAAACCCATCCCTCAATATTGTGGGTAAGGGAAACTACTAATAAGATTTTCATCGTAAAACCTTCATTCCTTCTTTTCATTTCTTACTCATTCCATGGACAGACTGACTGAGATTACTTCCTTTGTGAGACACGACTTTGGAAATCTATAAAGGCTCTAAGGTCAGCCTTTTGTTTGGATAGCAGTACTCACAAGACTACAGACGAATAATAATATGCTAAAGATTCAAATATCTAACAAGGCATTATCTACCAATATGTGCTGGAATGTTTCGCTAGTGCAGAAAGAGCTGCACATGTATTGCCTAGTAGTAACTAGTAAGTTACATACGGAATAGCCTTTTCTGAGTGTTTGGTGAACCTTGTGTGCCCTCAAAACCACCAGCATTTTCTATTGGGCGAGTACAAAAAACTTATAGTTCTAGAAGGAGAATGAGAAGGTTTTGTGTTAATGTGCTATGTCTGCATCCTTAGATTGGAGTCAAATGCTCAGACTTCTAATGATTAGCTCTGTTTTAGGTCATGCTTTCAGAAAGAACGGTGCATGAATTTTCCAGGGACTCTCCTTGGTTGATGAGCAAAGCTCCAGAGGCATACATACAAGAGCCCAAACACAGACAATATATGAAATGAATCACAAGAAACAGAACTTGGTGGTGATGCATGGCACGTAAGATCAAATAATTCCATAACGACATGGGAGTGCACCGAGATATTATATGTGACATCACGTATCGTTGGACAGGGTATAGAGTGTGTGTTTTCATACTAAATATACATCCAAATAATACTCAACATGAGACTTGGGTGAGAGAAACTAAAAAATCATCTCACAAACAAAAAAAACAGAGAAAAAAAAAAGAATAAAGACATTTGTGTTTTTTTTTGGGATAAAAAAAGAAATATTATTAGAAGAGATAGGAGAATAATACAAGAAGAGGATAAGAAATCCTCAGAAAAAACTAAAGAAATGAATAAAAACTACGCGAATGGGCCATGCAGCACCACATGCTAATCTCTCTGCAAATCTACCATGTGAACATCACTAAAAAACCCATGGGGTTTGCACCAGAGGGAAGCCAAAAAAGGTAGCCCTATCCCAGACATAATCTAAAGGCGAAAAGGTGTCATTGAAAATTCTATTGTTCATTTCCAACCAAAAAAAACCAAAGGAACGCAAAACCTGAGCAATGCCAAAGAATTTAGCCCTCTTTATGAGTGCCAAACCCTCTGAACCTAGTAAGCATGAAAGGGTGCAAGCCCAAAGGGCAGATCCAGGACTCATCAAAAATCCCAAAGCACGATTGCGGCCAAGGGATGCAGAAGAAGATGAGGTACACTTTCAGACTGTGAACCACACATTATGCATGTATTAGGTGATAAAGCGGTCAGAGGTTTGCACTTTTGGAGCACATCATTGGTGTTAATCCTGTTAAGAAAGAATAAAGATATTTGTTCTTACCATTGAATCTGAGCTTCCAAGGCTTCGTGCGGTATCAATATATAGATGCCTTCCTAATATATTGACTTGAACTTTAGTATATAAGCTAATCATTGTTGTTGCCCATATTGACAATGCCAGTCTTGTAAAACCTAGAGAAAAAAGAAATTGTGCAAAAAAGCATGTTTATTTTTAACTCCTTGCTGATTATTACAACCAGACAAACTAACATAAACACAAAGCTACAAGTATAATAAATGTAGAAGGCAAGACCAGATTCATACTTAAAATTTTGAGTTTATCCCACAAATCTAGTTTTTCTGCTTGTGTTAAAGTGTTGGGCTGTCCCTTTCCTTGTATTAACCTCTCAAGAAGCTGAGAAAGATCCATCTCTTCTGATATCCGACTACTTAACTTGCGCATAGCATGAGGCAATGTTATTGTATCAGAAATTCTCTGAATATTCTCAAAGTGAGCTTGCATCCTATCATTTTCAATTCAATAAGAAAAAGCACGTCATCAACATTTATTCTTTTTAGAAGGGATGTTGGAAATTAAGAACACAGAAAACATGAGTAAAACACCCTCAATTCAATCCTCGAAAGCTTATAACATCGCCAGGTAGATCATCCAAATTTTATTTTTTTGGTCACCAATTAGGTCGTTAAAAGATTTAAAATGTTCCCACATTGGCCTTTTTAAGGACTTAAGTCTCAAATTAGGTCCTTCAAATTAACATTGTTTTTAATCTTTTAAGGAATTAATATGTCACAAAAGGGGACACCATAATCTTTCAACAACTAACTTGAGGGTTTACTCGGAACATATAAATACATATAAACATGAAGCATTGAAGGTGGGAAATTCACTTAACTGAGCCTTCATAAGCTCCTCACTTTCCCTCTGAACGGCGAGCTCTCTCTCAAGTTCATCAAGCCTACTCCTGTGAGCACCATAAAGCTTATACAAACAATAACCACTTCCTAAAAAACCAGCACTAATGAGAATCTTCCTCTTATGCCGCCTCCAAAAATCCCTAATACACAGCAATTTTAAAAAAAAATTAACAAAAGAAAAACCCTCAAAATAACGCAGGAATAAACCAAATGTGACACAATATTAATCACAAAACGGATAATTGAAAGCACACCCATGTTATAAAATGGAGAAAAGTTTGCTTTTTTAATACCAACAACGAAATTGCATGTCAAGTTGTGAAGGAGAAAAGGTGGGAGAAACGAATCAGAGAGAGACCCAGATAAGGGATGGCATCAAAGTTTGAAACTTTACCTGACAGAAAGCATTTTGATGTTGATGATGATGATACTAGGAAGACCAAAAACCCATCACAAATTTCACTATGCGTTGGGGTTTTAAATAAAGCTGTTTTAACAAGGGTTAGGAGGGAGAGATAGAGATTATAGAATGAAGAGAAAGAGGGTAAAAGGGGGAAGGAATAATAATCAAGCATAAGAATACCCGCCTCTGGGATAAGAAATGCACAAGAGCACAAGTGGGTATAGAAGCAAAGGGAACAAAATAAAAAAGGCTCCGAGGAAGTGCCTTTGGGTGAGTGTGGCAGGTGACTGAACCTGGAATCAAGGACAAGTTCAGATTCCAGAGCAACAATTAATATCAACAATTTTATTTTACAGTAGTATTTTATTTCCCTGATCAACCACAAATCGTAACGTGAGCTGTGAAACTATTCCGGGGTTGGAAGTTTGTACTTTGTACCCATGTGCAATTAGTGTTTAAATAACTGTTTGAAATAAAATTAATCGATAAAACAAGTAAATTACGAAACTAGTTAAAAATTAGTATTATTAAATAGTTGAAAAGGAAATTCAACATTATATATTATTATTTTTAGTTTTTATTTTTATTTATTTATCTTTTTCTTTATTTATTAATTATATATGGTTAATTAATTAATCAAGTACATCAAATTTATTAATGTAGTAACTAATAATCATTTAAATACATGTTTAATTAAAAATTAAATTGTCCTTAACGTGTTTTAATTTTTTTCCCAACTCCAAATAATTAAAATATGGAACCAAATTATTCTTCCAAGGTTGAATCTACATATTAAAAAAAATAATATAATATGACAAAATATTCAAATGTGAAAATAATCTATGTTTTAAAAAAAGTGAAAATAATTCATACATCACAATGCTACAAGGTAATTAATACGTATAAGGGTCTTGCACTTGTTAAGGTTATTAAAAGTGGAAAAAATGCATTAAATTAACATTATATTCTCTCTCAAAAACTTCAAAAGTTACATTTTCCAACACTTATATGTCATACTTGGTTGCTTAGGGCACTTGTTAACATTTTCCTTAATATAATTTTGTAAAATTTAGATGTATAATTGACACATGAACTATTGACAACAATGTTAGTTTCGTAACAGTTAATTGAAAAAAAATTTAAAAGCTACAAACTCAATTTTTAAAAGTTACAACTCTTACCTATGTGTATGAACAAGATTGCTTTATTATCCAAGTTTAAAAGCTACAAGGTAGCTAAAAAGATATAATCTTGTTGTGTCGAAGAGTGCCTTTATTTTATTTTAGCCTTCAATAGAATACATAAAAAATTAGCAATTTGGATTCTATTGAATCATTAAGGTTGGGGAAGACCTCACAGCTTTATGAGAGAGCCAATAAGGTATCCACATCGGTGGTACAATATGAAGTATGAACCCACGAGTCTACATTATTGACTTGTTTAGTAATCAAAATAAGATAAGGACAAAATATCATAGAGAACAAGATATGACATGAGTATAATAACTCTTATTTTGTCTCGTATTTGGTGTACATAAGACAATGATGATGATGACATTGATAAGATGGTGACAGTGGTAATGGTAGTATGATGATGGTGACGACAATAGTGTTAATGTTCGAGGGTTCGTACGAGGGAGAAAACTATACAATGATATTATTATTATGCTCATTTCTAGCAATGTTCTCTTTATATGATATAAAAAAGACACTTAGCAGACAAGATGGAATAGGCCAACACAATAATAATATTATCATACCAAACCCTTGATAGTAACAAAATACTTCATCTATCCCAAAATGATGGTAACAAATTAGAAAAGTTAAAAAAATAAGGTGACGTGTGTTTAATGGTTTGTCTAACACATTAACCAATTATCAAATACCTAATTTAATACATTTTTTGTTGATTAATCAATTTCAATTTATAGTTTACAATTTCTAAACTTTTCATTTATTATTTTAACTTTAATTTGAGAAATAAAGTGTTGCCATTTTTTACCATCATGTTAGGATGAAAGGAGTACGATGTATTATATATTAAATTTTGTCTTTATTCTCATGTCCATCAAACAAGCTTTATAAATCAATTCCTTGTTAATTGAACGAATTGTTCGTGAGCAAATCAATATCAATTTTATATGATATAAGAATAAGAGTAGCACTTCTTCCGCCATGCAAATATGTACAATTTTTTTGCAAAAATATTGTACCAAATCAAAGTTATAATAATGGATAACAAGTTTTAAAAATTGTATATCGTGATTTGCGATATTGATCAAGGAAACATATATTAAATTATTAATTAATAATTGATTTATTTATTAGACAAAACATTTAATGCATATTCCCTTATTTTTATTGACTTTTTGAAAATTTACCATTTTTATGAAACGAAGTGAGTGTGAAAAAAGGCAAATCACACTTTGCCACCCTATGGTTTGGGTAAAAAGCAAGTTACCTCCTATGTTATTACTTCCCGAGCTTTCCTCCATTGTACCATAGTCCCTTTCCATATTTTTCACACATTATTTAGTTTATAAAACTACAAATTTGAAGTTTTCCCATCTAATTTAAGACTACTTTTTAGACTATATTTGTTAATATTAAAAAAAATTACTAAATAAATCAAAAAATTAAAATTAATTATTGCATAAATTTATTTTCAAATGAAATAAATAATATTTCATAATTTATTATTCAAATTGATTATCAAATAAAACAATTTTAGTATATAAAAAATACCTATTGACTAATTGTGCACGATGAATTATAGTTATAAATATTTAATAAAACATATAATAATTGAATTTATTTTATTGTAAATCAATTTTAAAAGATAAAATTAAAAAAATCTTGCATTCAGCATTTTTTTATTTTTTTCCTACCAAATTTCGGGTGTTTAATATGATTCTTTGTTCTTAATTTAAAATATTATTAATACAAATTAATGGAGTATTTTTTAAAATTTAGAGAATTAGTTGTATATAAAAAGTTTTAAAACGTCTTTATCAAATTATGTATATTTTTTGCTTATAAAATTATTTATCTTTGACTAAACGCGGTAATTTTGTTGCTAAATAATATATATTTTATTTTATAGAACAAATTCAGTAATTTCATGAAAAATTCTCTTGGCAAGCAACAAATTACATTTCCTATCTAAATGAAAAAATTTGTACACACATCTCTCCTGATTTTATATCTTTTCACGAGTTTGTTCTGTATACAAAATTCATTTCACCTCCCTGACTAAAAATGGGATTTGATTAAGATTTTTTTTGTGAGACCTGTTCCCGCATAGTCTAATTCAAGATTTAGACAATAAATAAACGAGCACTATTGTAATAGTAACTGGGTGAAGGAACTACTCTATCATTTTAAGATTTATCACTTTTTTTTCACTTCTAGAATCTTTCATTGACTTCGAGACAAAAAGATTTACAACCTTGGATTTTAGGGAACACATCTCTTGATGTTAAATTCGAAATATCAAACAAGTCTCGAAAATCTCATTCATTCACTTGTTTTTGTTGAAATTTTTTTCAATTTTTGATCAACAGAAGAATTAAAATAGCTTGCTATATTTTTGGTGATCAGGCAACACCCATATTTGAACTGAGGTAAAAGGATTTGCAGTTCCCCATATTACCGCTCGGCCACGTTGTCAAGGTGGTACACATAAGTATATGGGAATACCTCCCTTTAATTTGGCAAAAAAAAAAAAGAGAGAGAAAAAAAAGCATAAGGCGTAATAGATAATGTGTGGTAAAAAAGAGAAGAGATCTATGATGAAATGATTTTTTTTTTTGTTATTAAAAATTTAGGTGTGTTTGTCTCGAGAGTTTGCTAGGGTGAGGCTAGGTCTAATGGCTTTATTAATGTTTACAGGGGTACTTACAAATTATCTTCCAACAAGATCCTCATATCGATAGTAAAATTGGAACTCATGACCTTGTAGCTATAAGCTGATTCCATATACTAATAACATGGGGTGTATAATATTTTTCGACCAAAGCCTGTGGTCGTAACCTACTATATGATGTGTGACAAGAAATCTACGATCGTAAACTTACTTACATTTTTTCCCCAATCTTAAATAGGGTTATGAACGAAGGAAAACGTTGTATGCCTACAAAGTAGTATTAGGTCAAAATAATTAAGAAAAAATTTTGGCACCACACCGTTGGGTCATGACCTTACTCACTATGGTGTAACGGCCCGGTCCGGCCCGGTCTTTGATGAACATTAGGGACCAGACCAATTAAATTTACATGGTCCAATTTAGTTCTGTCCAAACATTTTTTATGTACAAAGATCGGACCGGACCGAACCATTCATAAATGGTCCGGTCCGATCTATTTAGACCATAATTACTTGACAATTAAAAAAAATTGCACTTGATTCCAACAAAGAAAACCTAATTGCTAAAGGGGAAAATCAACTAATGGACATGTTTTGTTTGAATGATGTATTATTTGTTTAAAAAAAAACAACGAATTACTGCAACACCTGGAAGTAATAATTCATCTGTGGCAAAAAATGCTAGTTGTAGGAAAACTACAAACAAAAGTTGTGTATTCCCTTTAGTTGTAGGAAAAAACTCTCTTGGTTGGTGCGCGGTAATCCGCATAACAAGTTCTATTTGCAGCACCAACCTCCTCTTCCTCCTACTGTTAGTGTTAGATTTAGGTTTTTATATATGCGGTCCGGTCCAGTCTGAACGGTCTCAAAAACATTGAGACCGTGGACCAAACCATGAAACAACTGTCCAAAAAATTTGGGATCGGACCGAACCATGAGACCAGACCGAACTGTATTTTTCGATCTGGTTCATTCGGTCCGACCGATCTCGCAGTCTCGGACCAGATCACTTACACCAATACTCACATGTGATTTTCTACAATCGTGAGTAAGGTCAAGACAGTGTAATTTTTTTTAAAGGTCGTGACCTGACTCATGACCGTCACGTCATGAACAGAATTATCACTGTGGGATGACAAGCACACAATGTGGGGTGACAAGACTATTTCTCAAACAATTTACCAAAATGTTTATATTATTAGATTAGTCTATTTTGATTGTGTTGGAATAAAAAAGGACTGTGCATGTTGGGTAAACTTGATCACAAAATCAAAAGGAGTTTTGGATTATAAATCCCAAACTTTATCCCAAAACCCCATTTTTATTTTAAAATAACCAAATTATCCATATTATTTTCTTCTTCTTTCATCCTCTCTCTCCTCCATCCTCTTCTTCTTCGCTCATCTATTTTTGTTTCCCTGTATCCCCCACCCTTATTTGCATTCGTTTTTCTCCCACTTTTCGTTGTCCCTAGACCCATCCACCCTTTTTCTCTTTTCCCTTCTTCTTCCCATTTATTTTCTATTTCGTTGGTCAAACAGGGAAACAAAAACAGAGGTGGAAAGAAGAGGGAGAAGAGGGTCGAGGAGAGGGGATGAAGAAAGAAGAAAATAATAGGGATAATTTGGTTATTTTAAAATAAAAATGGGGTTCAAAGATAAAATCTAGGGTTTATAATGCAAAACTCAGTAAAAAGAAGCTGGACCTGAACAGGCCCAAAATGATATACCACAATAAAAATAAAAAAACAAAAATGAGTTTAGTTATCCCCAAAACCCTAATCTGCAGAGCACACTATATATTCCAGACTCATTCATTGGCAGCCTCTCTTACGCACTCAAAGAACACAAACCCTAGAGATTGTGTGTGAAATCCCGAACTCATCCCCCATTCCCCAATGGCAGAAACCTTGGTCCTCCGCGGCACCATGCGTGCCCACACCGACGTCGTCACCGCCATCGCCACCCCCATCGACAACTCCGACATGATCGTCACCGCCTCCCGCGACAAATCCCTCGTCGTTTGGCACCTCACCAAGGACGACAAGACCTACGGCGTCCCCCGCCGCCGTCTCACCGGCCACTCCCACTTCGTCCAGGACGTCGTCCTCTCCTCCGACGGCCAGTTCGCCCTCTCCGGCTCCTGGGACTCCGAACTCCGTCTCTGGGATCTCGCCGCCGGCACCTCCGCCCGCCGCTTCGTCGGCCACACCAAAGACGTCCTCTCCGTCGCCTTCTCCATCGATAACCGCCAGATCGTCTCCGCCTCCCGCGACCGCACCATCAAGCTCTGGAACACCCTCGGCGAGTGCAAGTACACGATCCAAGATTCCGACGCTCACTCCGATTGGGTTTCTTGCGTCAGGTTCAGCCCCAACACTCTCCAGCCTACCATCGTGTCCGCGTCGTGGGACCGCACCGTTAAGGTCTGGAATTTGACCAACTGCAAGCTCAGGAACACGTTGGCGGGCCATGGAGGTTATGTGAACACTGTCGCTGTCTCGCCTGATGGCTCGCTTTGCGCGAGCGGAGGGAAGGATGGGGTGATATTGCTGTGGGATTTGGCTGAGGGGAAGAAGCTGTACTCGCTCGACGCTGGCTCGATTATTCATGCTTTGTGTTTTAGTCCTAATAGGTATTGGCTGTGCGCTGCGACCGAGCAGAGTATTAAGATCTGGGATTTGGAGAGTAAGAGCATTGTCGAGGATTTGAAGGTTGATCTCAAGGCTGAGGCTGATGCTACCGATGGAGGCGTTGGTACTGCTAACCAGAAGAAGGTATATTTGTTTTTAATTGGGCTAAATTACTCATTTAGTATATTACCTTATTTTTCAATATCAAATTGGTCTCGTATCATATTAGTCCCTCGTATCAAATGAATAGTTTAGCCTTTTAATTATCATGGTTTTTTTAAGTTAAGTTAATTGTGGTTATTAAACAATATTGGTTTATGTTGTTATCATGTTTATTTTTGTGAATCATTGTTATCTAATTGTAGTTGTCGTTAGTAGTAATATCTATATTTGTTAATGTGGTATTATCGAGCTGTTTACTCCCTCCCTCCTTCGGTTTCATAAATATTGTTCATTTGTATTGTTCTTTTAAAAAAATTCTATTCATAATTAATGCTAGTTTTCCATCATACCCATATTTATTGCACCTCTTTTTCACTTCTTCGGTAATGATTAATGATTATATAGGATAGTTGAAATACCTCACATTCTTACATCAATATCGTTTAGTGCATAACATTGAATACATTACTCATGAAATGGAGGCAGTAATTCATTGTTATGTTGTGCATTGCCTCTATAAGATTTGATATTATGGTTGTCTTTCCTATTGAGTTTATACCCCATCAAGGCTTTTGAACAAGTTCAATTACTACAAGTCACAGGCATTTTTGCATTAGTTTTGTTTGTGCCACGATAATTTTCTTTGTTTTCATTTTTTATGTATGCTTCCATAGTACATGCTATTGTGAGTTGCTATATAAGTATGGAGGATGCCACATCTCGATAAATTTGTTTTGTTCTTTTGATCTTTATTATGTTATGATCTGCATGTTGTCGAAGTAATTGGGCCCTGAATACTTTGAAAGGACTTGTCCGATGCTTTTGCTTACAGTTTTGAGGCTTGTTGAAGATGGAATTGATATTGAATTGAATGTTTGCTTTTAAGTTTCGAGAAGTATTCTTTTTTTAAAGTATGTGAGTTTTTGTGTTTGAAATGGCCTTATGCAGTCTTGTTACGTGTTGATTTTGTGGAGAAACTATGTGCTCTGTATTTTTGCCCCATTCAGTTGTCTTATTTAATAGATTGTAGCTTTAATTTTTCTGACAACAGAAATGATATTGAGACAAACTCTTTCATCTTCTTATCCTTTTCTCATTCATGAGCATAATAATGTATAAGTCCTGCACCAGTCCTGCACTTTCTTATATGTTCCAACCGGTACCTGAGAAAATGCATTCACCAGCGTAATTTTTTTATCTCATTTGTTTCTACCACTTCGATTTGTATATTAATTTGTTTTTTTTTTGCCTATGCCACAAGGTTATCTACTGCACAAGCTTGGCCTGGAGTGTAGATGGAAGCACCTTGTTTAGCGGCTACACTGATGGTGTGGTCAGAGTGTGGGGAATTGGACGCCATTAGGAAAGCTTCTCATTAATTTAAGATGCAAATCTGTTTTGATTTTTGAGACAAGATGTAGAACTTTAGAAAGTTTTTTAGGCTGTTTATTGCTGAATCAAATTTAATGTTGAAGACAATGGCTTTGTGGCCTTTTTTTATTTATTTTGAACGACGTTTGCTTTGGTTATTACTACTACTTGGTATTGTTATTTGAATATTTGTACTTTTCTTGGGTCATCCCCGTTGCGCGAATATAATGTTTACTCGGGAATATGATGGTGTGTGTAAACTGTGCTCTCTACTTCGTTAATCCTGATCTCTTACGGATGGTCATCAATAATTCAACGTTGATATTCTTACACTTTATTTTGCTGCATCTTCATTTATACTTAATTTTTTTTAGAATCAAGTACCAATTTCGTCCCTATTGTTTTTCTGTATATCAACTTAGTTCTTGATAATTTATAAATTAACATTTAGTTTTTCAATTTTTAGTACTGACTTCGTCACCAAGATTTTTGGACGTGCCAATTTACTCTCTCAAAATTTATATGTTAAGGATCAAATTGATATATATATATATATATATATATATATATATATGAATATCTTGAAGGATCAAATTGGTATATATGAATATTTTGAAAGACCAAATTGGTATTTTCGAAAATCTTGACGAACCAAGTTGGTATTTACACAATTTTAAAGATTAAATTGATATACCGAAAAAACATAAGGACGAAATTGATACTTCATTTTTCTTTGATACTTCACTTTTCTTTTTATCTCTTTGTGTTTTGGATATTATCAATCACTATTTTTTTAATCTCTTTCTTCATGATATCTCTTACACCACAAGAGAACTAAGAGCAATTAATGAAATTTTCGATCTTAAATGGATCTATACACTATTTTATAATTTTTTAGGTACTTTATACGTTATGAACCTTAATATTTTTTTCATTTTATCAATGAATTTACTTTTCCTATATAAAAGGATTTCACAATCTATTTTACATGCCTAATTATTTTACAATAAATAAAAGTCATTACCAACTAACCAACTTTTTTTATGGTAACAATAGTTAGTTTTGTGATGATAAAAAATAATAAAACATTAAAAATATAGTCAGTTTCTATCCATTAAAAATATTAAAAAAAAGTGTTCAAATGTATTTCAAAAATGAGAAAATAGATAATGTACCGATAGCGTAAAGTTTTTTTATTATTACTAGCGTGCCGACAGGCACGGGACCTGTCACCCCGCATTCCCATTGTCGTATTTTTGTCATAAAGAATTGTTTATTGTAAAATGATATATTGAAAAATTGGTGGTCTTTATGAATATTATTTATATGTTAAAGACTTTTATTTTCGTGTAAATTATTATTAAAAATTGTATACATTCTTAGTTGTCATGTTCCAAAATATGAATCCATATATTTCAAAGAAATTTTATATGCATTGTTATTTTTTTAATCTTCGATTTAATTTCCCTTAAATTTAATATGTTTGTCTAGGTTCATTCACGATGTAGTAGAGTTTTCATAAATTGTAATTTTTTAATACATATGTTTTTTAATAACAACTATCTTATTTTTTTAAATCAAATTTAAGGTTATTTTTTTTGGTCAAAGTTATGTTATTTTTAATAACGACCATATCTACACGTTTTTGATAACTATATAAATTTTTCTATCAAATTTACAGTTATAATACGTTCTTGATACAGTTTTTTTTATTAGAACAATTTAGAGCCACTTTATCAATATTTATTTATACATTTTTTAACAACTATATATATCATAGTTTGTTTTTTTTAATTAATTAATTATAATCACCAGAGTTATAGTTATCTTATAAAATTTTATATTTTTTAGATTCTTATCCTCATAAGATATAAGGTTAAATAAACCAATTATAACCACCATGATTATGGTTAAACTTATAGTTTCTAAATTCTTATCTTCAATCATAAGAGATGAGGTTTCAAAAAACCAATTATAAATAACCACCAAAGTTATGGTTATTTTTTTTAATTATTTCCCTATTAAACTTATCTTTTTAGATTTGGGATGACGTAAAAAAAACCATATATAATTACCAAAATTAAGATTATTTTTTACCAACTATATCTTAAATTTTTAATACATATGTTTTTTGCATTTCATCTTCATTTTCTTTTGTCCATCTCCATCATGCTTTGACTTAATTCCAATGTATGTTTTTCTGTTTCTCTTACCGTACCCTTGAAGATGACATGTTACGAAGGTACTTCTTGCACACAGAAAACAGTGTTACATTTTAAAAATGAAGAAAAATGAAACAGATTATTTGAAGGCACAAAATTGCTAAAGCAATATATCAAATCCTAATAAGAAAGAAGTAATCCATCAAACAATTGTTCTAAACACACAATAAAAAAATGGGCAAAAAAACGAATTTTTATTTTTATTTCTCTTTCCTAATAAGAAAAAAACGAATTTTTTTAAACTACAAATGATGTCACTAATGTACCTAAATAAATCCACTGCTGACATGAAGAAGAGGAAGATCCAATTCTTCTTTTTCTTCTCATTTCGTTAAAGTGAACTACAGAAACCAAAATATCAACATCCATAGAGCAAAGAATGAACAACAAAACATGATGCCACGTATTGTATTGAAGTGATGAAGATGATCGATGAAACCACTACCATGTCTGAGAAAAAGAAGAATAGGAAAAGGAAGAGTTTACCTACGTGATGTATAAATAGATATAATGTTTTTATGCGGTTACAGAAAAGGCACATCATCATGAGATAAGAAATTGCATAACTGCACATCACATTTGTAACTGCACAGTGTACATCACATCACAGCATGACACTTATTATGAAAGGGTATTTTGGACATTATAAAATTACGTACATTTTAACTATTTTTTAGTTAGGTCAGTTAAAAACAGGGTTTTCTTTATATAATAGTATAAATTATTATGTTAGAGCATACTTAAGTTGATAAAATAATTAACAATGAGCTAGGATAAACTAACCAATGCAACGTATTTCAACTTAAAATAAACCGAAAACAAAAGTTTGTGCATGAAAAAAAAGTTTTGCATCACAACACAGCATAAATGAAATAATGCTACATTATTATGAGAGAATAGTTTATTAGGTGTCCAAGAATACATCGGACATCAACTTAATTACTGAAAGATCTTAAATATTAAAATGGCATCGTGTTAGTCTTTTTATTTATCAATCTGTCATTCAATTTGTTAAGTGCCACATGACGTTTCTTCATTTGCTATTTTTCTTCGGGTTTTAGTTTATTGACCCCCATATTTAATCACTTGAACCCCTTTTTTTTGCCAAAATCCAAAATTGCCCTTTTTTTCCAGGTTTATAACACACTCGCTGAGGTCTAAGCGAGAAGTCGAAAAAGCAAAAAATAATACTACTCGCTGGGGGGTCAGCGAGCTGTGTAAATTTACACACTCGCTGCCCCCTGAGCGAGCTAAGTTGAAAAAGCAAAAAAAAAAAAAAAATACTGCTCGCTGGGGGTCAGTGAGCTGCGTAAATTTACACACTTGCTGCCCCCTGAACGAGCTAAGTAAATACTGCAAGTTTGTGGAATAAATTCTTCTTGTATTTGTTACAGTGGCCAAAGATACATTTATATTTATATACAAAAAAGAGTTGGTACTGACTACTTAGGTACCAAGTGCAACAAATGGAAATAATGAAAAACAAGTAAGCAGCACTTGGAAGAGTGTAATTGGACAAAAGGAATCAACAACTGTCAAAGTAGTGCAATGAGGACTCAATAATAAACTAACAGACTTGAGAATGAGTGAGCAGCACATGATGAGATGAGGTTTGGTGCTATTATTCAATAACGAATGCATAGTAGGGGTGTAAGTGATCTGGTCTGAGATCGTAAGACCGGTGGAACCAGACCGAACCGGACCGAAAAATACAGTTCGATCTGGTCTCTTTGGCGAATATTACAGACCAGACCGATTAGAGTAAAGTGGTCTAGTCTGGTCCGGTCCAGACATCATTCACATACACAGATCGGACCGGACCAGATCGGACCGAATTATAATCGGTCTGGTCCAGTCCAAACCACGGTCTTGTTACTTTGTTGGGTACTAATCTGCTTTGCTTCACTGATAGAATTGAGACTTCCGACTTTGAGCAAGAGAGAAAGAGTGTGAGAGGGAGAGCGTGGAGACTAGAGTGAGAACAGAGAGAGAGCGAAACTGAAAAGAAGAAGAAGAGAGTGAGCACGCCGGAGAAGAAGAAGAAATCCAAGAATAGGAGCACCAGAGAAGAAGAAGAAATCAAAGCAGAGAGAGAGGAAGATAAGTCGAAGAACCGAGAGAAAGAAGCCACCGTTTCTCCTCGGGTATCGCCGCCGTTTGGCCATTTCTCCTTTGGTGTCGCCGCCGTTTCTCCTCTCGCCCCCCACCCCCCGTCTCCGATTTCGATCTCCTCTCTCCCTTTGTCTCTGCTTTCTTCCTCTGTGTGACATTGTGAAGGTTGTCGATGTGTGTGTTAGGGCATGTGACTGAGCTTCAACTTTGAGATTGCAACACTGTTAGATACTTTCTTTTTTTTTTTTTTTTGAAATGGAACATCTAATAATGGAGCAAGAGGAGCATTAGCATAAAAAAAATATTAGCGGTCCAATGTGGGTTTAGGAACATCATAATGTAAGCGCCCTTGTGCATTTTTATAAGCAAGTGCAAAGCCAAATGCTTATAGTAAGGAAAGTTCAAGTGATATATCAATACTGTCGTCTTATAGTGTTGCAATCTCAAAGTATGATGTTCCTGTTACCCCACTGTTAGATTTAGGTTTTTATGTATATATGTTTGTACCCAAAAAAAAAGGGTTTTATGTATGCGGCCCAGTCCGGTCTGAACGGTCCCAAAAATATTAAGACTGTGGACCGGATCATGAAACAATGGTCCAACAATTTTGGGATCGGACCGGACCATGAGACCAGATCGAATTGTATTTTTCGGTCCGGTTCGGTCTGGTTCCACCGGTCTTACGATCTCAGACCAGATCACTTACACCCCTACTATGCATTCGTTATTGAATAATAGCACCAAACCTCATCTCATCATGTGCTGCTCACTCATTCTCAAGTCTGTTAGTTTATTATTGAGTCCTCATTGCACTACTTTGACAGTTGTTGATTCCTTTTGTCCAATTACACTCTTCCAAGTGCTGCAAACTAACAGACTTGAGAATGAGTGAGCAGCACATGATGAGATGAGGTTTGGTGCTATTATTCAATAACGAATGCATAGTAGGGGTGTAAGTGATTTGGCCTGAGATCGTAAGACCGGTGGAACCAGACCGAACCGGACCGAAAAATACAGTTCGATCTGGTCTCATGGTCCGGTCCGATCCCAAAATTGTTGGACCATTGTTTCATGATCCGGTCCACAGTCTTAATATTTTTGGGACCGTTCAGACCGGACTGGGCCGCATACATAAAACCCTTTTTTTTTTGGGTACAAACATATATACATAAAAACCTAAATCTAACAGTGGGGTAACAGGAACATCATACTTTGAGATTGCAACACTATAAGACGACAGTATTGATATATCACTTGAACTTTCCTTACTATAAGCATTTGGCTTTGCACTTGCTTATAAAAATGCACAAGGGCACTTACATTATGATGTTCCTAAACCCACATTGGACCGCTAATATTTTTTTTATGCTAATGCTCCTCTTGCTCCATTATTAGATGTTCCATTTCAAAAAAAAAAAAAGTATCTAACAGTGTTGCAATCTCAAAGTTGAAGCTCAGTCACATGCCCTAACACACACATCGACAACCTTCACAATGTCACAAAGAGGAAGAAAGCAGAGACAAAGGGAGAGAGGAGATCGAAATCGGAGACGGGGGGTGGGGGGGCGAGAGGAGAAACGACGGCGACACCAAAGGAGAAACGGCCAAACGGCGACGATACCCGAGGAGAAACGGTGGCTTCTTTCTCTCGGTTCTTCGACTTCTCTTCCTCTGTCTGCTTTGATTTCTTCTTCTTCTCCGGCGTGCTCACTCTCTTCTTCTTCTTTTCAGTTTCGCTCTCTCTCTCTGTTCTCACTCTAGTCTCCACGCTCTCCCTCTCACACTCTTTCTCTCTTGCTCAAAGTCGGAAGTCTCAATTCTATCAGTGAAGCAAAGCAGATTAGTACCCAACAAAGTAACAAGACCGTGGTTTGGACTGGACCAGACCGATTATAATTCGGTCCGATCTGGTCCGGTCCGATCTGTGTATGTGAATGATGTCTGGACCGGACCAGACTAGACCACTTTACTCTAATCGGTCCGGTCTGTAATATTCGCCAAAGACCGGACCAGATCGGACCATTACACCCCTACATAGTACCAAATGGATATGAAAGCTTTCATACAGGAAAGAAGTCGAAAAAGCAAAAAAAAATAGTGCTCGTTGGGGTGTCAACGAGGTGTGTAAATTTACACACTCGCTAAACCCTGAGCGAGCTATTCTAATGCTTATTAAATTTTGTTTTTTTGATTGCTCGTTGGCCCCAGCGTGAGTACAAATTTTGTGATGCTTGCTGACCCCCCAGCTAGCAGTATTTTTTTTTTGTTTATTTGAATGCTCGCTGGCCCCTAAGCGTGAATGTAAAATACGTGTACTCATTGGCCTCCCAGCAATCCAGCCATAAACCCATAAAAAAGGACAATTTTGAGTTTTGGCAAAAAAAAAGGGTCAAGTGATTAAGTGGGGGGGGGGGGGGGGGGGGAGGGGGGTGTGTTAATAAACTAAAACCTTTTTTCTCCCAATGTATTTACACACTGAACATCATATACATTGTTTTAAATTTGAAAATGAAAAAAATTAAAGAAAAAAAATCCCATTCATCATCTTCAGCCTAAATAAAGAAGGAATCAGAACAAAAAAAGAAAATTGCAATACCCGATATAACATTCAAACACACATGACATTATTTTATTGGGTCACCTAAAAAAGTATAATAATAACCCTTTCTTTTTAAGTAACTCAATGAAGTAAATATTATTTTTTAGTCTTTAGCCTTGATATTAATAAATGATTGAAAAAAATATTTAACTAAATTAAGCATTGCGTATTTATCAAAGAGTCTTGGTAATGAATATACTAAGACATTCTTTAAGGAATTTTGACAAAAGCAATACTTTATTGAAAACATACATATAACACTTATTAATTTATTGAATAAAATACTTCGCAATGACAATTTCCTTGTTTTGATTCCTTAAAAAAATATCCTTAAGACATTAATTGACATATTTCCATTAATAATTCACAATAGATTGGCATTATTTCAAATTGAACAATGTGGTCTTTTAAAAAATAAGTTCAACTAGATGGTTCTGCCTAATGTTTTAACCACAATTACCACGCATTACTCATTTTATTCATTGTTATTAACAAATTTAATAAATCCAATTGTCCAACATTAAGACGTGATGATTAATACCAACGAGCTGTTGGTGCAGTGGTGCCAGAGACTGCACTTGGTAGGGCGAATCACGGTTCGATCCCCCGCAACAACGTTGGGAGAGGAATAAAACCTTAATCCCGGGACTCCCCTCGAACTGGATTAGTCGGCCCAGTGGACCGGATACCAGGGTGCAAACCAAAAAAAAAAAAAAGACGTGATGATTAATAAAAAAACATCAAGCCATGATGAAATATCAAAAACTCAAAAATGAAGAGAGAGAAACACTAATCAGCCAAATTAAAATATATTACAATGTAACAATCCATACAATTGGCATACAAAGCATACAATGGGAGAGAGGGCCATATAAGTAAAGCCCCGATGACCATAATTTTTATTCTTAATAATTAATAGCATTAAGATTAGTCTCATGCCAAACAATATTTGCTTCCTCTTCTCCATTCACTTACTTTCTTCAGTACTTGACGCTGCAATATCCGCAACACAAACAAATAAATTATAATAATTAACAGTATTAAATCAAAATCAACAACTTATTGTAAACCAATAGCACTAGTAACATATCCCTGATGGTCAACAATTTCAACTAAAATTCATTGATTAGAAAAAAAAAAGTCATCCGACTATAGTTTCAAGACAGATTCATATTGCTCTCGAGTATGTTCAAATAAAAGTAATTGGTCGAAACACCACGAGAAAAATGGTGATTTATGACGGATTATTTATGAAATACCGTCGATGCTTAATTTAAAAGCAAGATTTGCGTCAGTTTTTCAATCGTCGCAACTTGCTCGTCTATACGTGCAACTCGCAGTTGCACGTTCCCACTCGCTCAATTGCTGTATCACATTATCACTCACTCCCTTCTCTCCCTTCTTTTCTTCTCTCCTCGCTTTTCACTCTCACTCACGTTTTCATAGTTGTGTTCTCGCCTCTCATTCTTTGCTCTCTCGCTTCTCACTCTCATCGTCATCTCTCACTTCTCCGATCACGATTTTCACCCTTTGCTCTCTTGCTTCTCACTCTTGCTGCCATGTTTCACTTATGTGCTCATGTTTTTCTCACCTTCGCTACCATCTCATTCGTCCCATAGCGAACCACCTTCTTATCACGGCAACTGTGACACACCTTCTTACCACGGCGAACCAGCTTCTCTATAGAACGTTAAGTCTTCTCTCTCTCAGTTTTTTATTTGCATTTTAGGGATTAGGATTCTAAATTTGTATTTTATTGATTATTGTTTTGAAATTGTATTTTAGGGATTAGGTTTGAAATTATGATTTGTTTTGTGATTTGATTAATCAAAACTTTTAATTAATTGATTAATTATTACTTGTTTAAATTTGTTTCAGATTTGTAAATTATGTTCATATGCTTAGTAGTAGTAATGTTATTTAACATGATGTTAAAATTGGTTAGGCAAAGTAACATGTCTGGTTTAAATAGGTTCATTATCTGGTTAAACCAGGTAATGAAAACATTATATGTAAAAAGAATGGGGTTAAATTGAATTAATTAAAAGAGTGAAAATTGATTCAACTCTGTATATACAATAAGATAAGGGAAAATAAAAGAACAAAATTGAGCAGAGAGTTTGCCATAAAGAGTTTTTTTTTTTGTTTAAAACTTAACATAAAAGAGAATCACAGATTTCTTTCATTATTGTCTGGTATCAATTTTTGCTGTGGATTGGAGTTACTGATAGGTTTCGATCCTAAGTCTACCTCATGCAATGCTTTTCTTTGAACATGATCCCTTTCACTGTTACTAGAGAAAACATGATATGAATGCCTTAGAGGTTCTGATTTAGTGGACTAAGAATTATACATAATCCGTTTGACAAAATTCTGGAGTTATCATACATGTGTTTTCTAATTAATATCCATACATTGTTGTTTCTCCATGTTAGTTCAAACTCTAGTTCGTTGATATAATGTGCTATAGGTTGAAGCATATTAGGGGTGGAAGGATGCTTTCCAATATATCCTTTTTTTTTTTTAAATTTCGTGTGCAACTCTAGCAGCGGTTATAACTATCGCAATTATTTTTTATAAATTATAAATATGCATCTTGTAGCGATTATAAACTGTCACAATTGTTTTTTTTTAAATACAAACAGGCCTCTTGCGACGATTATAAACTGTCCCAATTGTTTTTATAAAATATAAATAGGCATCTTGCGACGGTTATAAACTGTCACAATTATTTTTCATGGAATTTCATATTTGCAATTTGCGACGGTTCCAAGCTGTCGCAAATTTTATTCCAAAATTCTACAGTCTGTTTTGCAACCGTCACAAATTTAATTTGACTTACGATAGTTAAAACCGTCGCAAATTACCTCTAGAAACCGCCGCAAAATTCCCATTTTTTGCGGTGAAAGAGCAGTTCCAAGAGTTTGAACTAGGTCGCGCTAATACTTAATGTCCTATAGCTATATTAATTGAGCTAACTCTTGCAAACTCAATAAAGAGACTATGGAGAGAAGTAACATACATGGCACAATCAGTGGATGTGCTGAACTTGTAGGGGATATAGACATGGCATTTGCTAGGGAGTGCCACTGCATTTGCATCAACGTAGCCAGGAATGCTTGCTGCAACAGATTTGAGGCAAGTGCACGTTGTTTGTCTATCAGCAGTGGTCTGAGCTTGCGCCAAAACGATTTGGACTCCGGTGCAGCAGAAGAACTAAGGATTTCCACCAAACTCCAGGTAAGGGACGCATGAAGCTAGCCTTCTAACTACCTATTCACATGTTATGTTCGCTTGTTCAATTTATTAGCATTATATTATTTTGTTTAACTCATCATTTTTATTGTAATTTATTAGCATTGAAATGCAATTGTCATGTTTGAATAAAGGTTTCAACGGAAATATCATGAGATGGCTTTTAACACATGAATATATATACCAATGTTGCGATCAAGACTAAGGTCCATCATCTTCAGCACTACTAAAAATCTCCATAGTTTTTGGACTTTTTCTTTTTAATTAAAACCCACCCTTTACTCATTGGCCCCCACCGCCTGAAACAACTTGGAAGATTCTTTCCGCTTGAAACAAGACGGAAACAAAATAAAACATTTTTCGCCTTATGCATGTCGTATTATCTTCCGCCTTTCCAAAGTCGTAAATAAAATAAAGTATTCCGCCTCTCATTAGGCGGAAAACATTAAAAATTTGTTATAATACCAAAATTGCCCCTCCGTTCATTCATGTACAAAACAATAAAAAGAAGGGAGGTGGAGGGTTTACGGAGGGACCTTTCTGGGATTTCAACACTTTAATTGTTCCACTTCTTAAAAGTCAGAAGTATTTCCGCTTTTAAGTAGTCGGTAATTCTTCCGCCTTATGCAAATCGATAGTTTATTCGACTTGTTTCAGGCGGTGGGGACCAATGAGTAAATGGTGGGGTTCAAAAAGAAAAAGTCTAGTTTTTGGACTCTTCATCCTCATCAATGTTTATTGCCTCTACATACATAAAGCCAATAATAACTCACACCCTTGATTGAAATTTTGCCCAGTATTTATCTAAAAACACAAAAAGCAACAACAAAAAGAGATCCAAGAAAATATGTAGAGGAGCAGGGTTGTTGTTGTGCATCAATGCGGCCAACATGAGCATGAACCTTCTCCTTTTTAACCATAGTACGAGATTAGTGCTTGTGCTGAAGACGATTCTAAGGAAGAACACAAAATATATTTTAAGCATATTTTGAGAAGTTAGTTTTTATGAAAAAAAAACTTAAAATATCATATTATAAAGTATTAGACAAATAATTTTCCGAAAACATAAAAATTTGTATAGAGAGATGTTAGAGAGAGAGAGAGAGAGTGAGTGAGGGAGAGAGGTGGGAGATCTTGGGATTCATCATCAGGCTATCAACCAAGAGGTTACTTCAAAGCCCTAGAGGCAAATTGCACCACCTTTTTCTTCACTAACTTCCCAGTCACGCATGGTGTTAGTGAGATGTGGAAGATCTTTGCCTACTGGGGAAGTGTTGGAGATGTTGTTATCCCAAAGAAGACAGATAAAAGAGGTGAGAGGTTCGGTTTTGTTAGGTTTAAAAATGTGGAAGACAAAAGATGCTTGGAGACGGCCCTGGATAATGTTTGGATTGGGAACTTTAAAGTCAAGGTGAATCCTCCAAGATTTGAGAGGGTGAAGGGAGGAAGCTCGGTGCAACATCAAGGACTGAGATACGAAAAGCACCAGAGAACCGATTTGGGCGGTGTCAAGGGAGGTTTTGAGGGTGGAAGAAGACCTCATGATCATTGGAAGAGAGCCCTTCTCAACAAAGGTGGTACCTCTGGTAAACAAGGTGCTTGAAGGAGAACTCATGCTGATAGAAATGGTGATGAGGGTCCTTCTGCCTCCCGGGAATGGGCAGGGATGGAGTACATGGTGAAGAATGAAACTCTGGAGAGACTCAAAGGGGCCTATGTTGGAGAAGTCTTAAGATTGGAAGATGCAAAACGTATGAAGGAGCTTCTCAAGAAGGAAGGTCTTTTCTCTGTCTCATCTGTTCCGATGGGGGGAAAACTGGTGCTGCTACAGGGAGAAAGAACGGAAGAGATGGAAGAACTGATCAAGTCTGAAGAAAAATGGTTCAACTCGGTTTTTGTGAGGATAAAAAAGTGGTCCCTTGAGGTAGGACTGAAGGAGAGATATGTGTGGATGAGATACTTTGGGGTCCCTGCTCAAGCGTGGGAAGAGAATTTTTTATCATGATTGCAAGTAGATGGGGGACTCTGGTTGAATTGGAAAATAAAACCCCAACAAGAGAAAGACTGGATATTGGGAGTTTTCTTTTGGCAACCACTCACAAAGACAAGATTGATACGGTGGTGAAGGTCAAAGTTGGCAAGTTAATTGTTGACGTTAGAGTCATTGAAGACCCTCTGGAATCGTTGGGATGGGAGGTGGATTCTAATGATAGTAGAATTTTTTCAAATGATGGGGGCGAGGAGTGGGCGGCAGAACCACCTGAAGAGGAGGTGTGGTCGAAGACTCCACGGTGGGGTAGGGTTTCAGAGGAGGAGGATGAGGATGTTGCCTCATTAACGGGAAACCCAAGAAGAACCCTAGGAGATAGGACAAAAGATATAATTCGTTGTACATTCGAATTATCTGAGGAACAAGGAATAGAGAGGGTGTCCAATTCTAACAGCAAAGTGAGGAAGGAAGTAGTGTCGGGGTCGTTGGAAGTGGTGAGAAGCGAAGACAACATGAAGAAGGAAAATCTATTGGCAGAGGTGGCAGGCTCGAGGGAGGATAGCAAAGGAAAGAACAAAAAGGGAGATATTTGCCAACCCTGTGGCAGTGGAGAGAGAGGATCAGGTGATAGAGACAAAAGCTATTAACGAGTGTTTGATTTTCAAATCACCTAGTCATCATTTTGTGAACGAAGCGGATTGTGGGCCTCAGTCTCTTCAAAAGCCTAGGAAGAAATAAGAGAGGGGGGTTGTTAAAGAAAGAGGTATTCAGGCTAGAGGGCTAACAAAAGGAAAGGCCCAAAAGGGGATTGTTATCCAAACCCTTAAAGTGGACCTTCCTTGTCACAAAGGCCCTTTGGATGAAGCCTTATCTAAAGGAAAATCGAAGGTTCAGTCAGAGAGATGTTCTTCTGTGTCAGAGTCTGATTTAATTCTCTCTGTTGACGAGAGGGTAGAAATGGGGCATGTGAAAAGAAGAAAACAGAGCTTCAGAAACTCCACCTTTGACCCCGGAACGTCCTCGGGAGTAAAGAAGAGAGGGGGAAAATCCCTGATCTTGGGGCTATTACAGGAAGTAGAAAGAAGAGAGGCTCGAAGGGCGAACAAATGAATGTTGAAGTCAAAAGACATCTTTGTTCCAAGCTGCCAAGTTTGTTCGTCAACCAAAAGAAGAGGAAGAAGTCCCCCCAGAAGATGCCTCAAATTTCGAGACCTAGAAGGGGCATCTTGAAGCTGAAACACGAAGCGGAAGTTGGTCAAGGATTGAATAGTGATGGCAAAGGACAGAAAGGAGTAGATCCCACGATAAGTAACTCCATTTCTGATTCCAATGTTAATTGTGTTAATAACCTGATTCTGAGAAATAGTAATCATGTAGCAAGTAGGTTATGGGAAGTGGGGAAGCAAATAAGAGTTGTTTACGAGGGTGAGGAGGCTGAGATGATTAGAAGAATAGAGGAGGTTGAGGAGAGAGATGTTGAGGGATTGCAGGCTTTTAAGGAAAGGGGAAAGGGGAGTGGAAAATGATTTGCCTTTCAACTAATACCAGGGGGTTGGGGGGGGGGGGGGGGCGTGAAACAGAGTGTTGTTAAGAAGCTGATCAGGAAGGAGGGTGTGGATTTCATAGGGATTCAAGAGACAAAGCTAGAATCTGTGGATGCTGGGTTGTGCAATAGACTTTGGGGTAACCAAGACTTTGATTGGGAATTTAAACCCGCTCAAGGTAGATCAGGGGGAATTCTTTGTATATGGAATAAGATGAAATTGCAAAAACTTAATGTCTTCCAAGGTGCTGGGTTCATTGCAGTTCATGGGACCTGGTTTGAAGGTCAGAAGCGGTGTATGGTGGTTACAGCTTATTCGCCTTGCATTCTCGCAGAAAAAAGAAGGGTTTGGGCTGAGATTTTAGCTATTAAAGGCTCTTCTAACACTGAGTTGTGGTGTGTTATGGGGGATTTCAATTCAATTAGGGACTCCTCTGAGCGCAAAGGGAGAGTAGTAACGGAGGATGTGAGTGGAACTCGCGGTTTCAATTCTTGGTTAGATGAGATGGAACTGGTGGATCTTCCTCTGATTGGGAGGAATTTTACCTGCTATCAAACGGGAGGAGGTGCGACGAGTAGAATTGATCGAATTTTGATCTCCAATGAGTGGATTTCTTGTTGGCCATCAGCTTCCCAATGGGATCTTCCTCGTGAATTCTCTGACCATTGCCCTCTATTGCTCAAATATAAAAGTATCTCGATTGGTCCCACACCCTTCAGACTTAACTCGTGTTGGTTCTTCCATAAGGATTTCAGGCCTATGGTCCAAAGCTTTTGGGTGCAATTGGATGTCCAGGGGTGGAGTGCCTTTGTCTTGAAGGAAAAGCTTCGGCTGCTGAAGGGTAAAATAAAAGGCTGGAATAAGGAAGTGTTTGGTTGCTTGGACCATCAACTGGGGGAGCTGAATAAAAAGGTTCTTGTTCTAGATTTAGCGAGTGAGAATCAAAGTCTGTCAGATGCTCAGCTGCTGGAAAAGAGAAACACTCTGGCTGAATTATGGAGGGTGGCCTGTCTTAAGGAGAATATGCTTATTCAAAAATCCAGAAGTAGATGGTTGAAGTTTGGTGATGCTAATACTTCCTTTTTTCACTCTTGTACAAACAACAGAAGGAGGGCTAATCAGATCTTAGGTATAAGAGTAGGCGACCGCTGGGTGGAAAATGAGCTTGTGCTGGCTGAGGAGATTCAAAATTTCTTTATAGACAGTTTCAAGGAAAAAGAGGAGTTCAGACCAAGAATTGATGGAATAGATTTTGCAAACTTATCTCAAGTGCAAAGGGACCTGCTGATTAAAGATTTCAGTGAAGAAGAGATAAAAGGTGCTGTCTGGAGTTGTGCCAAGGATAAGAGTTCGGGTCCCGATGGCTTCAACTTCATGTTCTTCCAGGAATTTTGGGACACAATCAAGGTTGAAGTTTGCAGGTTTTTAAATGAGTTTCATCAAAATAGCAGGTTTCCAAAAGGGCTTAACTCCTCCTTTATTGCTCTGATTCCTAAATCATCAAACCCCATTAGTATCAACGATTTTAGGCCGATCTCCTTGGTTAATTCCTTGTACAAAGTTCTCTCTAAGGTGTTGGCGGAGAGAATTAAAGTGGTTTTGCCAAGTATCATTTCCCATACCCAAACGGCCTTTGTCAAAGGTAGGAGTATTATGGATGCTGTTGTGATTCTAAATGAGGTTATCCATAACGCTAGAATCAGTCTCCCGGCTGATGGAGCCTTACTGGTGAAGGTGGATTTTCAGAAAGCGTATGACTCGGTTTATTGGGACTTCCTTGACTATATGCAACAAAGAATGGCTTTTCCTAGGAAGTGGAGGAGGTGGATAAAGGAATGCCTCCTGTCAACAATGATTTCTGTGCTTGTGAATGGATCTCCTACGAAGGAATTTAAAGTATCAAAGGGGATAAGGCAAGGAGACCCGCTTGCTCCTTTTCTTTTCCTGATTGTGGCAGAGGGTTTTTCTGGGATGGTCAGATCTGCGGTTCAGAAAAGTTTGTTCGAGGGTGTTAAAATTGGCGCCCAGCAGGTTGAGGTTACGAATCTCCAATATGCAGATGACACTCTTCTAGTCTGCAAGCCTTCTTATGAGAATCTTTGGTGCATCAAATAAAGTATTCTCAGGTGTTTTGAATTGGTTTCAGGTCTTAAAGTGAATTTCAAAAAAAGTTCTCTTATAGGTGTTAAGGTTGAGTCTGAGTTCCTTTTGGCTACGTCAAATTTCTTGTTGTGTGGTGTTGAGTCTTGTCCTTTTAGGTATTTAGGTTTGTCTGTTGGTGTTAACCCTAGGCTTTTTGCTTCCTGGAGTGGTGTGGTCAGTGCGGTGTCTAGGAAATTAGCTCAGTGGAAAAGGAAATATATCTCTTCTGGGGGAAGGGTGGTTTTACTTAATGTTGTTCTTTCTAGTATTCCAGTTTACTGGTTTTCTTTGTATAGGGCTCCAAAAAAGGTCATTCAGTCTCTCGTCAAGTTGCAGAGGAATTTTTTGTGGGGTAAGTCTTGTGGTGGGAGAGGTATAGCTTGGGTTTCTTGGAGTGAGGTCTGTAAGTCTTAAGAGTGTGGGGGGTTAGGGGTTAGGAATCTTTTTAAGTTCAACAATGCTCTTTTAGAAAAATGGAAATGGAGATATCTTCATGAATTTGAGACTCTTTGGAATAAAGTATTAAGATCAAAGTACAATAATCCTTTGGCAATTCAGTATGTCTCTTCTGATAGGTCTTTCTCTAGATGGTGGCTTTATGTTGGAAGATCCTCTCTTTTATCGTCCCATCAAGGTGATTGGTTTGAAGACGGACTTAGGAAAGAAATTGGTGATGGCTCTTCTACACGGTTCTGGCTTGATAAATGGGTGGGGGAATCTACGTTAAAAGAGGTTTTCCCCAGGTTGTTCTTGATTGCTGCAAATAGAGATATTCTTGTGAAGGATTGCGGGCAGTTGGTTCATGGTAGCTGGAACTGGAGCTTGGCCTGGAGAAGAAGGCTTTTTGTTTGGGAGGAAGAATTGGAACGAAAGCTGCTCTCGGTCATTCAACTAAAACATTGCCTTCAGGGGGTTAGCGATTCTTGGAGGTGGGGAGCTTCAGCCACGGACTCTTATGAAGTGAAGCTGGCCTACTCGATGCAGGTTCCTTTTGTTCAAGATGCTGCTTCCATGTTGCTCAAGCGCTGTTGGGTCGGGTTTGCTCCGTCAAAGGTCTGCTGTTTTGTTTGGAGAGTTCTGAGGAATAGGATTGCAACTATGGATTCGCTTCAAAGAAGAGGATTTGTTACCTCTCTTGAAGCATCTTTATGCTGCTTTTGCAAAATCTGTCCTGAGACAGTTGATCATTTATTTGTAAATTGTATTTTTGTTAGAAATGTGTGATCTTCGTTGTATAGCTGGTTAGGAGTGTAGACGGGTCAGGCTTCTAATGTGAAAGATCACTTTATCTTTCACTCTGGTTTGAGAAGAGGAAGGAACGGGGGAAAAGCTTGGAGATGTTTTTGGTTTGTTACTGTTTGGTCAATTTGGCTTATGCGTAACGATGTTGTCTTCTCTCAAGCAATTTTCAGTCTTATACAGATCATGGACTTGATTCAGATTAGATCTTGGAGATGATTCTGTGCTGCGACCTCACAAGACCTTTATGATTTTGCACAGTGGAGTAATGATCCCTGGTCTTGTGTTTCTTCCGTGTTGTAAGCCTTTGTCTTGGATTTAGTCCATCAGATGTATAAGGGTTAAGCACCCCTTGTGCTTGTTTATATCATTCTTTTGCTTAGCAAAAAAAAAGACAAATAATTTTCCATTACAAATTAATTTTTTTAAAGTATTTTTAACATGTATTATAGGATACATATTAGAAAAACTCTTATTAAATTGATGAATGTATTTACAATGACTTTTTCTTTTTGAACCCCACCATTTACTCATTGGCCCCCACCGCCTGAAACAAGTCGGAAGATTCTTTCCGCTTGAAACAAGGCGGAAACAAAATAAAACAATTTTCGCCTTATGCAAGTCGTATTATCTTCCGCCTTTCCAAAGTCGTAAATAAAATAAAGTATTCCGCCTCTAATCAGGCGGAAAACATTAAAAATTTGTTATAATACGTCCCTCCGTTCATTCACGTACAAAACAATAAAAAGAAGGGAGGTGAAGGGTTTACGGAGGGGCATTTCTGGGATTTTAACACTTTAATTGTCCCGCTTTTTAAAAGTTGGAAGTATTTCCGCTTTTAAATAGTCGGTAATTCTTCCGCCTTATGCAAATCGGTAGTAATGGGTGGGGGCAAAAAAGTTTATCCGACTTGTTTCAGGCGGTGGAGGCCAATGAGTAAAGGGTGAGGTTCAAAAAGAAAAAGCCATTTACAATAAGAGAGGAATAACCAAATTTACAAATGAGATGATAAGAAAGTAGCAAATCAACATGGGTTGAAATTCAAATTCAAATCCTCTACTCCCTCTATTTAATTTTTTTGGTAGCTTTAAAATTTTATTTTTGTTTTAAATCTTTTTGTTTTATGATTTCAAAATTTGGCCTAATTTTTTTTTCAATTTTATCTTTTTTTTTGTTTACATGGGAGGTCTGGGACCCATGACCTGGGGGAGGGGGAAATCCTAAGTGTCCCTGCAGCCACCAACTGGGTTGTCTTACGCGGTCTTCAATTTTATCTTTATTTGTTAATTATTCTTATCATCTTTAATTTTCATCTTTTCAAGGAATAATTATTTTACTTTTTTCTTCTTTCTTAAAAATTAAATAAGAGTGTTTTAATCAAAATACAATCAACAACACTTCTAATGATTTCTTAATATGTATACATCAATTTTCTCCAATTTTAAATTACAAAAGATATTATATTGAATAGAAGGAGTAGTTTATTGCGTTAGCAACTCAATCATGATTTATTGCATGATCGATCATAGTAGGTGATAAATTGCTCAATGCCCATACCATCTCTCTACTTACTTAATTCATATGTAGAAAAGGGAAAATTTTAGAGCCCTCTAAATATGAAACTTAGTTTATTTTAGCTAAGTTGTTCATCGTGGAAGTAGTCCTTTTTTTTAATTTTTTCATAACTTAGCACTGATGCATATGTGATCCCCAACCTCATAAGACAGTCATGTTTGATGTGTGTGTTATTAGACTTTAAATGGGCATGAATAGATAAGCATTTTCTTTAATTAAGAAATACCATATCTCAACGTCTGATGGTGGAATACTCAAACTTAAAAGTTAATTAAAATAATTCATACAATAATTGGTGTAAATATTTTTATTAGATGAACTTCATGTATCTTTTCAAAAGTTTGTGGCTACTATTCCTATACAAACGGATATGAATGAAATGGTGTGATAATGTATATAAAACACACACAATGCATCAATTTTAGAATCGAGAAAACCCTCATAAGCAAAACACACTTTCCTAATTTATTGTTTTTTTTTTCTATCCTTGGATTTGGGTTTTACCTTCCAAATTGGGTGTTTTCTGTTTATTCCAATTCTCCAAGACGGCGACAGCAACGCTGACGGTATGGTGGTTGAAGATGATTCCAGCCACCAAAGATTTGAGGTTTAAGATGATGAGATTGGTTATTTTTTTTCATCTTAAAATTTAACTGCTTAAAACTCAAGAGAAAGATAATCCAGTGTTCCATATGTAAATGCGTTGAAAAAAATAACCAATGAAAAAGCGACAGGTAACATTTAACAGATTAACCGACAGATTGATAGACACGGAAACTGAAGTGATGTCATTTTGATCTTTGAAGAACTTAATTGATTTCAAAATTTTTTTGGAACTAAGTTAATTGATGTCTGATATATCTTTGAAAAACCTAATAAACTATTAACTCATTATATTATTTTTATTTAATGTCACATAGAATCGCAATACTAGATATACGACTAGAATGCAAAAGTACTTTGTATATTTTAGAAGCCTATATCTTTTTATTTTTTATCTTTAAATCTTGTGTATATTTTCTTTTTCTAAAGGGAAGTTGCTAACCTAAAATAAAACTGTGAAATTAAAGATTAGCAATAATCAAAAACTCTACATTGAAGATTCAAGTCAAGCACAAACTTATCTAATGCATCCGCAATGAATTTGGGTTGTCGATAAGTATGAACCCAAACAATGCGAGCTTCTATCAATTTATGCAATGACAATTTGCCACATATATGGTCTAGATGTAATCTTAGCTAATCATAATGAGATTTAGTTCTCAGCTCTCATATTTTAATTTTTAACCCCTATTTTTTGATGGGATTTAGTCCGAATGTTTTCCTATATTCTCGAGTCGAAAAAATGTATTTTTCAACTTTAAAAATACATTTTTCAATAAGGGAGTAATCGAAAAAAAAATACATTTTTCGACTCGAGGATGTCAAAAAAAATTTCGATTAAACCTCATAAAAAAATGAGGGATGGGGACTACTTTTCTTGTAATAAATAGTCTCTTAATGCTTTATATCAATCTTACTATCTAAATTTTTCAGAAAGCTCATTTCCTCCATTTTTTATTGGGGATTGTTTCAATATATTTCCAATAAAAAAGGTTGTTGTACCATTTTAAAAAAGGTAGGAGCAATATCTGTAGGAGCAAATCCTAGGAGAAAATCGACTTCGGATAAGGTGGTGGAGGCCCTTGGTTGAAGATTAAATTCTTGGAAGAGCAATCACATTTCCTTTGGTTGGAAGATCACTCTCCTCGATCAACTCGGTTCTTTCTAATCTCTTTATCTACATGTTGTCTTTATTTAAAGCTCCAAAGTCTATTATTGCAAAAATTGTGTGTATCTAGCGTAGGTTCCTCTGGGGTAAGAAATCGGGTAGTAAAGGTGTCCCTTGGGTTAGTTGGTCTAGAGTTGGTTTGTCAAAAAAGCTTGGGGGCTTGTGTGTGAGAGATTTGGAGTGCTTAGATGATACTTTGTTGGGGAAATGGAAATGGCGTCTTCTAAATGATAGTGGTGCCTTATGGGTTAGGGTAATGGAAGCAAAGTATGGGCATTTTAATCCTTATGCCTTACACAGTAGGAATTCTCTTTTTAGAGCTGGATCACACTGATGGAGAGATTTAGGTAGAGTTGGGGGTTTGAGTGGGAGTGAGAGGGAGTGGTTTATGTCTTCAGTTATGAGGGTTGTTGGGGATGGTCGCTCAACCAGTTTTTGGCATAATGTGTGGGTTTGGCTATAGGTCATTAAAGGAGTCTTTTTCTACACCTTTTTCAGTTTCGGCAGATAAAGATGTGATGGTTTCCTCCATTAGAGCGGGATCACCAGGTGCTTGGTGTTGGAACTTTAATTGACGCAAAAATCTATTTGCTTGGGAGGAGGAGGTTCTTGTCTCTTTGGTGGAGCTTGTAACGCTCTTATTTATGAAAAGGTTTTGCTCGATTAATTTGGACTTGTATAGTTTTCCAAAAATATTTAGGGTGGAATTTTTTTTTCTTTTTAATACACTTGATTGGTAGGCAAAATCAAAGAGTTTAAAATCCGGAAAGTTATAAGTCATTGGAAAGCAGTCGAGGGTTTTTGCAATAAATATTATTTTCATTAATGAAACCTTTAGTCCCTCAATTTCAAGTTCTTTAAAAACTGATCAACACCGGATTCCAAAACTCATCAAAAGCCAGCGGAATATTGAAATGCATAAAGTGAACCTTAATTGTAGATAATAAGTCAGAAAGGTCTGATACATAGTAGGTACAAGTCCATTGGAAAGAAAGCACTCTTACAATACCTCACCAAAAGCAATATTTACAATATGTATAACTCAAAAGAAAAGGGTATCATCAGAGCTGGTCACTGGTCCACTGCAGCTACTCCATATTCAGAGATCACCGGTTTCGTCCCACCAAAAGCTGTACAACTGTTTCGAATTCTGGATTACTTCCACCATGCACACCCCTAAAGGTCATCCCTCCTCCCCGGACTTCCGGGATTGTACTCAGCCAACACGCTTTCGCTCTCATGCCCTACAGAATCTTCCTCATTCTCATCAGACTAAGTCGCGACCCTATAACTAGGTAAAGGGTTAGGAGTACGTATGACTCTTGCCGGCTCAGTCGGATTAGAATGGGGAGTTTCCGATGGAAAAACTCTGGTAGCAGAAGAATGGGAGCGATTAGTAGTACGAAATCGACGACCATGGAATCGACGTGTTGGTTGAGTAGGAGGTGGTCCAACTAAGTGTAAAGCGGGGGTATGTGCATAACGTAAATAATCGGAATACGAAACCTACGAGGACGAAAGCAAACTACGGGATTGGGATGGTAGAGAGTGATCTCTACTTCACCCTCAAAAACAGCCCGGTGATCCTGATACTCCCAAACACCATCAAGGAGCGGGCGAATCTCGATGCAAAGCAGGTATCTGACCATCACCTAAAAGGGCAGGAGAGTAAGCCTAACACAGTCGCATTATCGAATAAGCCTAAGCCCTAACATTCACAACCAGATAA
Source organism: Crotalaria pallida (assembly GCA_037953625.1). Classification (NCBI taxonomy): domain Eukaryota; kingdom Viridiplantae; phylum Streptophyta; class Magnoliopsida; order Fabales; family Fabaceae; genus Crotalaria; species Crotalaria pallida. Next base: position 100,927,819 of record CM075655.1, read on the forward strand.
ACAGCAGCAATAACCAGTGCAATAATGCATATACATATGAGCAAACACCAGTTTAGTTATTATCTTCAAGATAAGTGGCATGATGCATGTACATGTTTCTCCAACTCCGAGGCCTCGATGTCCACCAGGTCCAGATATGAGGAATGGTGCGTTCAAGAACGCGGCACGGCTTACGACACGTCTGCCAGCGTCGAAAGGCACGACTTACAGTGTTTCCACCTGTGTAAAAGGCACGGCTTACAGTGTTTCCACCTGCGTAGAAGGCACGACTTACAGTGTTTCCACCTGCGTAAAAGGCACGACTTACGGTGCGTCCACCAGCATCGAAAGGCATGGCTTACGATGAACCCTGTGCATGCTTTCATAAAATATCAAGTTCAGTTAAATAAACAGTCCACAGGTTCACCTGCGTCGAAAAGGCACGACTTACGGTGTTTCCACCTGCGTAGGTGTTCCTCAGATTGGGACTGGTCTGATAACCTAGCTCATGTCACGTATGTTATCAATGCAACTCTTGCAATCCTAGGTTATCATGCACATGTTCAAGTTCCAAGTTTATCATTAGTCCAACTATGTCATGATCATTCGACATCAGTTCAGCATGAATACATACATATTCATATTAGCTCATCATATAATCATAAGCATTCAACACGTATCCATAAGTATCTAAGTATGTAGTTAACATAGCAGAGTCATACGAGTTCTAGGTCAAGCTTATGTCTGAGTATCCGGACAAAGTCCCATCATTTCCCTGACCTAAATACACCTTAAGTAACTAGAACTTGGGTTCAGTAAGTCTTAATTACTTAAGACTTTGGTTAAGTAAGTTCTAATTACTTAAGACTAGGTTTAACTGAACTTTAGCTGACTAATCATGGACTAAGTCCACTAATCATGGATTAGGTCTCACTAATCATGAATTAGGTCTAGCTTAGTTGGCTAATCTCGGATTAAGTCCGACTAATCATGGATTAAGTCCAACTAATCATGGATTAGTTGACTAATCAGGGGATTTAGTTCACTAATCTAGGATTAATTCCCACTAATCTTGGATTAGTTGACTAACCATGGGATTAAGTTCACTAGTCTAGGATTAAGTCCAACTAATCTTGGATTAGTTGACTCAAGTTGACTAATCATGGGATTAAGTTCACTAGTCTAGGATTAAGTCCAACTAATCTTGGATTAGTTGACTAATCACGGGATTAAGTGAAACTTAATTAGGTTCAAGTACTATTTAGTTATCTAAGACTAGGTTTATTTGGTACTTAGTTGACTAAACCATTTTAGTTACTAAGTTAACTCCCTTAATCGAGATTTAGCAATCCAAAACCATTTTGATTAACACTTTAATTACCTTATCTAATTCTCAGTTAAGGCCTAGTTAACTAAAATCCATTTAGTCAACACTTAAGCCTTGTTCATCCAAGGGTCTAAACATTCAATTAACCAACATAACCTATGTAATTTCTCATCAACACTAAACATATTCATAAAATTCAGCATAGAACATTTAACAATCACATGTCAAGATTCATCACAAATTGGCCTCCAAGCCAAAACAAAATCTAACTAGTGCCCTTGAGTCTCATGGTGACTCAACCTAATTTCTAAGCTTCAAGACTTATTCTAGCAAAAGTGTAAGCTCCTCTCACATACCTTTGAAGAAAACTATGGAGACTTTGAGCTTTTGGGCCCTTTCCTCTCCAAACCGTGAGCACTCTCCCTCCTTTGACACTTGAAACTTGATCTCAAGCTTCTAAAACTCTAAGGCTCAACTTGATCTACCAAGCTAAAGATCTTAAGGCTTTGTTTGGGGTTTGGTCGTGAGGGTTGTTAAAGTTTTGAGTTTAATGGTTGAAATTTCTTCAACACACAACTTTAAGCAAGTGGCATATTCATGATCTAGAGTATGAATATGCTAAGGTTTCTTGTGTTTGGTAAAAGTTTAGGCTTGATTAAAGGTGGTGATGGATGTGGCCGTGAGCTTCTCAAAAGGGGAAGGGTTGGATTTGAACTTTCTAAGCCTTAATCACTCATGCATGTTGTATATCCATGATCTAGACTTAGGATATGTAAAGATTTCTTGGTTTTAATGGAAGAATGAGTTAGGATGATGGTGTTTGTGGGTGTTGGCCGTGTGGTTCTCAAGGGAAGAAGATGAAGATGATGGTGATGGTGCTAAGAAGAAAAGGAATCAAAAGTGATGATCATAAACACATGGTCTCTTATATAAGGGTTTAAGGTCAAATGGTGAAGTGGTAAGATGACCAAGTGGTGAGTTTTGGTGTGGACACCTCACACTTCATGTAGGGAAATGAAATGTGGTGTTGCCACCTCCTTCTTGTGCATCATGCATGAAATGTGAGTTTGACACCTCACTTCTTCATGCAAACTCACAAGCTCACCACACACACACACACACACACTTCCTTACTCACTCACGGCTACATACACACACACATGGCCCAACACTCAAGTGCACACGTTCACGGCCCAACATCACTCACAAGGCCCATTTGGTTAACTTAAGCTTAATCTAGTTCACTTAACTCTTAAGTTATTCATTAACCAAGCTAATCTAACTTTTAACTAAACTATTAGACATCTAACCATAATCAACTTAAAACTACACAAGGCTAAACTTAATAAATTAGGTTTAACCTAACCCTAATCACTATTAGCTAACTAAACAAGATTGAGCTCTAACACATCAAGCTAAGGCAAAGCATTCAAATAGCAAAGCATAAGCTATTCAATACATTATTCGGGAACTAAAGTTCAGGGATGTTATAGAGCTTCTCAACATATGTGCTTCGAATAATGGCATGCCTGATTCTTGGTATTGGGTAGGTGGTGCTCAAGGTGCTTTCTCAGTTCGTGCGGTCTATGCAGCTCTTTTTGAAAGGAAACAACAGTTGGACCCATCTCTTTTTTCTTCTATCATAGATTTCAGCATCAACAAGGTTTGGAACTCGCTTACTTCGACGAAGATTAGTGGATTTGTTTGGAAGTTACTCCAACAAAGACTCCCAATAAAAGACGCGCTCGAGAGACGCTCTCTTTTGCCTTCCTTTTCCTCTCTCTTATGTCCTTGCTGTAATTAGGATAATGAATCTATTAATCATCTTTTTTTACATTGCTCGTTTGCTGTCAATGTGTGGCATGGTATTTTTGGTTGGCTTGGGATAACCACTGTTTTCCCTAACTCCCCAAAGGTGTTTTTTGTGCAGTTTGATGGGTTATGCCCGATTCCTAAACGTAGAAAATGTTGGCGCTTGATTTGGATGACAATGGTTTGGTCAATTTGATTGATGAGGAACGAAGTGATTTTCAAAGGAAAAGGGGTAGCTTATATACAGATTATGGACTTGATTCAGCTTAGGTCTTGGAAGTGGCTAGGGGTCAGGTGAACACCCATGGTTTTGATTTCTCCTATCTTGGTGTATTAACCCTATTTCATGTATTTCTTCCTTTTTTCCTAGGTCTCCTGTGTAAGTCCATTTTTGTATATGGGTGAGTACCCCTTATACTCCTTATATATAAATTTTGCCTTTTCAAAAAAAAAAAAAAAAAAATGTGATCCAATAAAAAATATGATGTATACTTGCATGTCATCTAGATACCATGTCAGGTAAATATTAACACAAATTACAAATTTTATTATTAAACCCTTCAGGCATGTATGTAAAACATCCAATCTTAGAATTTAAAAACCACTCTCTCACGTTATACTTTGTCATCGATACTTCTTCTCCAGCGTGTTCTTCCACACTTCCATGTTGATAATAAAAACCTGCTGCTACAAGGAAACAGGATCAGCAACAAAACAGTCAACATAGGTCTCAAGCCTTCAATAGACAAATTCTTCAATTCTTGACATTTCCAAATCTACATTTCATTATCACTTTAATTTAACGCACCACCTAACCTGCTATAGCAATATAAATTTAACTACAGTGAATATGAGAGTATATACATCACAATGGATTTGAAAACCATTGGAACATGAACATAATATGAGAAGAATCGGCGAAGAGGAAACAAAATCACATGGGGGAAATAGAGAGGGTTTCTTAATAGGTTAAACCACTCATTTGATCTCTGACCTTATTTTTCAATTTCAAATTGGTCCCTCATATTTCTTTTGACTGTCAAATTAGTCCCTTAGTCACTATTCATCCTATGCGGACCACTATGATTTGCACACGTGTCACTATTCATCCTATGTGGACCAATATGATATTAACACGTAGGATGAATAGTGATTCAAGGACCAATTTGACATCGAAATGAAACATGAGGGACCAATTTGAAACCAAAATAATGTAAGGGATCAATTTGAAATTGAAAAATAAGGTAAGGGACTGTTTAGGATCGAGAAATAATTAGTTATTGGGCCAAAGCCCGTTAGCAGGGGAGCAAATAAAAAAAGAGAAATTTTTAGATGGCCCATAAAGATTGTTTCAGATCAGAGCAAGCCTCCACACCAACAATGGCAGCAACGTGGAAGCGTCCTTCGGCCAGAGCGCCACAGGTCACACTATTCTTCTGGAACCAAATAAGGATCTGGAAAGTTGTTTTTCCCTTGGGCCCAACGCTTGGCAGCCATGTCCATCAGATATATCAAAAGCAGGAAAGATGTCATTCCATTCAAGTACCAAATATGGTATGCCAGTGAAGAAGATGCCATTCCACTCAAAGAGGGAAAAGTAATGTTCATCTCCCCTACCAAGGCTGAAGAAGGCAACGACCAACAGGCAATGGAAGAAAAGCCACAGTGACCATCAAATAAGGGGAGAAGCAAACTTAGTGACCAAGGCAAGCTTCCCATGAAGCAAGGGGCACTGTGATATAAGCCAACAGAGGCCAACACAAGCTACGGCAAGTAAACAAAAATCCAATATACTGAGAACATTACAACGACACAACTAGAGAGAGATCCTAGAGAGTCTTGAGAGATACAAACTGAGAGCGTCCTATGAACCTTATCACTTTCACTGTAGTTCCTGCTAGCTACGCTCTCTTTCTCTCTTGTATTTCTCCTACAATGGGAGCAATAAAATGAGGCCTTGATTTCACAGTCTACGAACCCATCTCTTTTATTTTGCATTCCTGTTATTTTCTTTGCAAAATACCATAAATTCCTGGTAGAAACAATTGGCGCTGTTGCCGGGGAAATCATGGCTTCAACACTAGAAGGAGACACGCCAGGGGATGCTTAGAGAGGAGTGACTGAGGATGGCACTAGGATCACTGTTGGAGGAAGCTTTGGGCTCGACGCATCACGAGTCATCAATCCAGCAGGGAAAGCAGCAAGGAGATTAACCTTTAGCACAGAATGTGACCAAGAAGAACCTTTTCTGGACGCTTCTGACAAGGAACAAAGTCGTGAAGAAGAAGGCACGAAGCAGCCGAAGAGTTCTCAGAGTAGAGGAGAGCCTGGTGTGCAAGTAACTTTGGACGCCTCCATCCTCAACAACATCATAACTAACCAGAATGCCCTGACCGAGATGATTGCAAACTTCAAAGCCCATAACGCTAAAGCGAAGGAAGAGGCCGAAGCGTCAGAAGCTAGAGCAAAGATGGAGGAAGAGGCACGAAGAGAGGAGGAGTTGGCCAAGGAAAAGATGCCGGTGGAACTCGAGGCTAAGAAAACCACGAGTAACGAGGACGCTCCAATAACACAAGCGGAGCTGAGACGCATTCTGCAAACACACAGAGAAGGGGGTAACTCTGTGATAAACCTAAACCCCCCCCTTTACAGCTGACATAGTATCTTATCGCTACCCTCTTGGGTGTGCACCCCCAGCCTTCAGAAAGTTCAACGGAACGGGGAGCGCCAGAGAGCACCTGATGACTTACGTAGATGATTTGGGAGTCCACAGTTTAGATTTGCGTTTGAGGCTCAGAGAATTTTCAAAGTCTCTAACTGGACGTGCCTTCACTTGGTACTTCAAACTACGTCCAGCATCTATTAGGAGTTGGGAAGAGATGACAGTGGAGTTTTGCAACAAGTTTCTCGAAGAAGAGGCAACTATCCATGTGATGGATCTAGGGCGGGTTAGACAAAGGATAGGGGAGGGCTTAATACCCTTCATAAAAAGATACAGAGATAAGACACTCAGTTGCAGAGAGACGCTCCCAAAAGCAGATCTTGTCTATGGGTGCATCAAAATCATAGAAGATGGATCCCAAATATTTCTGGCTCTGAGCAAAATTACCACCTTCTCCGAGTTGTTAGCAAGAGCGCTGGATGTGACAGAAGCAATGAAGAAACAAGGAGGGAAGCGGACCCGGGACCAAACAGCTTTTGATGTCAACGCTGTGGAAGACAAGAACAGGAAAAGAGATTACAGGGCGGTCCCAGGCAGATATGAGAAAAGAGAACCCCCACCCGTGTTACCTGCTTCCATTCCCAGGGAGATGGTGTACGAGCTTGTAGAAGAGTGGCTGAAAGAAGGGATATTAAAGGAAAGAGGGGAGAAACGCCCTCTGACACGAGAGAAATATGAGGACCCTGCCTTTTGTATCTTGCATAGGCATAAAGGTCACAGAACGGTGGATTGCTATGTAATCAGGACAGTATTTCAAAAACAACTTGCTGCAGGGAAGGTGCTGTTACCAGAACAAGGAACTGAGGAAAGACTGGGGACACAGCCTCTACCCAGGCACCAAGTGGGCGTTATCTTGTCTGGAGAGAACCTGTTAGAGGAAATAGCAGAAGAAGAAATCATTGAAGACGAACTTAGGAGAGGGCTAGTCAAGACGAGAGGTTTCAGGGCACTATTCGACCAATTACAGTTAAGTACAGACGTGAGGGCAGAAGCAGCTCAAGTTCTAGAAGATGTGATCGTGAGGAGGGGAGGGAACGCCAGCGCTGCCCACGCTCCTCTTGCCAGGATGGCTAAGGCACACGCCACAGCAATCATGTTCAGAGAGCCCCCCATGACGCACCCAGGGTTTTGCCATAACAGGCCTTTGTACGTGGAGGAAGTAATAGAGGGTGTGCGAGTAAGGCGTGCCATGGTGGACAATGGCTCTGGGGTGAACATTCTGCCTACTCACATTTTTGCTAAGCTGGGCATACCAGGGTCAAGACTTAAGAAATCTGAAACTGCCTTGAGCACGTTCAATGGGGACTCAGTGGAAACAAGAGCTTGCGTCGTAGTGCAATTAGAGGTGGGTCCTATAAAAACTCTCAACACATTTCATATTGTGGACGGGAGCCCAAGCTACCACATCTTATTGGGGTGTCCCTGGATTCATTTACATTAGTGTGTGCCTTCCACTCTGCATCAATGTGTCAAATCCTCATACAGAGGCAGAGACATTGAGATCCCAGCCACCAGAGCGCCCTTCGACGCATCGGAAATGCATTTGATTGACGCATCTGTGTTTGACGAACTTGCACCATCGGGAACAAGCAAGGTTGAGAAGGACACTCGAATCAACATCAAAGGAAAGGAGAAAGCAACCCCAGCCAGAGAATTTGTCTTTAAGCGGCTTAGCCTGCCACCGAAGGAAAGTGCCCCAGGACCAGTCAAGACGACAAAATTCAAGCTACAAAAACAACACCAACCCCAAGGGGGGAGCAGATGAGTCATCTTATAGGAAATCGCGGGGCTGGCCAAGCCAAGTCTCCATGACCTGGCCAGTCCCACACTCCTTAAGGTGTTAAGGAGAAAGGACACCTTCAGGGATCAAGAAGATGTCATGGCTGTACAGGAGGCAGAACCAAAGAAGAATAAAAGCTTGGAAGAGATCAATGTAGGAGGGGAAGAAGAACACAGACCCTTGTTCATTTCATCATCCCTCACTGACAAAGAAAAGGAGGACTTGACTATTTTGCTCAAAGAGTATAAGGAAGTGTTCGCATGAACTTATGAAGAGATGCCTGGACTAAACCCAAAGTTAGTCACCCACAATCTGGCTGTAAGGGCAGACCCCGTTCCGATAAAGCAAGCTGCCAGGAAATTCGACCAAGACATTGAGAAAGCTATCAAGAAAGAAGTGGAGAAGCTGCTCAAAGCTCAATTCATCAAGCCAATACAACATCCAACCTGGCTAGCAAATGTCGTCCCTGTCAATAAAAAGAACGGGCAGATAAGGTGTTGCGTGGACTTCAGGGATCTTAACAAAGCATGCCCAAAAGACGATTTCCCTCTGCCAAACATAAACAACATGATTGATTCTACTGCAATGCACGAACGCTTCTCATTCATGGATGGATTCAGTGGGTACAACCAGATCAGAATGGCACCAGGTGATGAAGAGAAGATTGCGTTCAGGAAGCCCGTGGGAAACTTCTTCTATATGGTCATGCCGTTTGGGCTTAAAAATGCAGGGGCCACTTACCAAAGGGCCATGACGGCAATCTTCCACGATATGATGCATGAAATCGTGGAGGATTACGTGGATGACCTAGTGGTAAAGTCCAGAAAGAAGGAGCAGCATATGGAGCACCTGAAAGCCGTGTTTGAGAGGTGCAAGAAGTACAAACTGAGGATGAACCCGTTGAAATGCAAGTTTAGAGTCTCATCAGGGGAATTCCTTGGCTTTGTGGTACACAAGGAAGGGATCTCAGCTGTAGAAGACAAAGTGCAAGCTATAAGAGACTTGAGAGCGCCCAAGACTCAAAAAGAACTGCAACAGATGATGGGGAAATTAGGATATATACGAAGATTCATTCCAGCCTTGAGAGAACTTCTGGGGTCAATGAGAAAGCTTTTAAGAGACAAGGAGGCATTCAAGTGGGGAAAAGAACATCAAGAGGCCTTGGATAGGATCAAGAAGACGCTCATGTCTCCCCTGACCATGATACCACCACAGAAAGGTGTCCCCCTCAGAGTCTATCTAGCCACCACCGAGACAGCAATCAGTGGGCTCCTTGCCCAAGAGGTGGACGGTTCAGAGCGTCCTATTGCATACTGGAGCCGAATGCTTAAAGACGCTGAAGCCAGGTATTCAGCACAGGAGAGGCAGTGTCTAGCCTTGGTTTACGTGTCCCAAAAATATAGACACTATTTCCAAGCGCACAGTGTAAATGTCATGACCAAATCAGCAGGGATCAAGCATTTATTACAAGGGGCTGACCTGACAGGGAGAGTGAGCAAATGGGCCTTTACGCTCACAGATTATGAGATATAGCTAGTGACGCCCACCACCATGAAGAGCCAAGCCTTGGTGGACCTGATCACAATATGTGCCACGAATGAGGAGGAAGGATCAGAAGAGATGGTCAACGTAGCCGAAGTGGAAGAAACTTGGACACTCATGTTTGATGGTTCTCCATCCTGTCCAAAAGGAGGAGCGGGTGTAGTATTGGCAAACAACAAAGGGGAAGAATTGATTTTCGCATTCCAGCTTGATTTTCCTTGCACCAACAATGAGGCCGAATATGAGGCTCTCTTGCTGGGGCTAAAAATAGCTGAAGAGATAGGGATCAGCAGCGTGATAGTAAGAGGGGATTCAAATTTGGTGATTCGACAGTTGAAAGGGGAATATGGTGTGAAAGAGACTTCGCTGGCGCTCTGTTGAGAAAGAGCCTTGGAAGTCATGGAAAAATTCAGGATAGAATCACTGGAGCACGTGCCTAGATCTGAAAACCGGAAAGCAGATGCCTTAGCCACTTTGGGAAGCAAAATCACGATAAAGGGAGAGAAGTGGGCAGTCCACCTCAGAAAAGAGCAACAATCTCAAGTAAAAGAAAGGAAAACAGAGGAGGCACCCAGAGATGACTGGAGGACGTCGATTAGGAAGGAATTAAAGAGTAAGATGCTGACCAAAGCGTCCAGGGACTTCTGTTTGGTGAGGGGAATCCTCTATAAGAGAAACAGGGAAGGGCTCCTCATGAAATGTGTGGCAGAGGAAGAAGGGTTGAAGAAGATGGTCCAACTACACGAAAGTATCTGCGGACAAGTGGGGCCTGGATTGTATAGACGCTTGCAAAGAATTGGTGTATTCTGACCTACCATGAAGACACACTGTGATTCTTTACAAAACTTTTGTGCTCAATGTCAGGATTGCAAAGAAGAAGTTGAGGTCCACCTTGCAGACACAGAATGGATTCATCCCATCAAAGACTACTTAGAACATGGGATCTTACCAAGAGAAAACATGGAAGCTGAAAAGATAAGGAAAATGGCTGATAGATACTTTTGTGACAAGGGGGAGTTGTTTAGAAAGAGTTTTGCTGGGGATATTTTGAGGTGCTTGAAGAAGACTGATCAAGAAAAGGTGATGGAAGAGATTCATAGAGGGCCTTGTGGTAGACACCAAGGGGGGGGGGGGGAGAGCGCTGTATGAAGAACTCACAAGGATGGGATATTTTTGGCCAACGATCAGGGAGGACTTCATTGATTTTGTGAGAAGATGCGAGCAGTGCCAAAAGCATGGGCACAAGATACACGTGCCAGCTAACAGTATGAAGAGTCTGAGTGCCCCTTATCCCTTCCATACTTGGTGCATAGACTTCGTGGGGCCTATAGACCCCCCATCAAGAGGAAAAAGATGGATTCTGGCAGCCACTGAGCACTCAACAAAGTGGGTCGAAGCTATTGCGTGCAAGAGAGCAGACGCGGACACAACTGTCCAATTCATAAGAGATAATATCATATGTCGCTTCGGGTTACCCAAACGGATCGTATCAGACAAAGGCACGCATTTCATCAACAAAAAGGTGGAGAAGATCCTGGGAGAATACGGTGTCACCCATCACAAGTCTACCCCTTATTTCCCTTAAGCAAACGGTCAAGCAGAATCTACTAATAAGACACTGATTGGGATCTTGTCAAGGACGATAGAGGATTAGCCCCAGGAGTGGAGTGAATACTTACCTTTGGCTTTGTGGGCTTATCGTGTCACAAAATACGACACGACAAAAGCATCCCCATTTTCCCTAGTCTATGGAGCAGAGGCAACGTTGCCAGCAGAAGTGTTGGTACCTTCAACACGTATGATCACACAGAATGAGGAAGGTGCTGCAGAAAGAGCCGAAGCAGTAGAAGGAATGAGAATCAAAGCGCAAGATGAGCTACTCAAGCACCAGAGAAGAGTCATGCTGGCCAATGAGAAAATGGTTAAACTCAGAATGTTTGCAGAAGGGGAACTGGTCTTAAAAGCCACTGATGCTGTCATGAGAAGCGCCCATACTAGTAAGTGGACACCCCAGTAGGAAGGCCCATACATTGTGCAGGAGGCACACCCCAGTGGCTACTGCCATCTGTTGGAGCCAGAATCGCAAAAAAGAGTAGGCCCCCTGAACTTTAAATACATCAAGAAATATTATCCATAGCATGTAGACACTGATGTTTCGTATGCCACCTTTTGAATGCATAAATGAATCAAATGTTATTCAGTAAAAGAGTTGTTTCCTTTAAAAAAAACAAACTTAAGTTGCACCCTGATATGTGCAAAAGCACCCTGATATGTGCAACCTAAGTACAAGTAAAAAATTGCACCCTGATATGCGTGAAAGCGCCCTGATATGTGCAAAGAACTTAAGTTGCACCATGATATGTGCAAAAGCACCCTGATATATGCAACCTAAGTACAAGTAAAAAATTGCACCCTGATATGCGTGAAAGCGCCCTGATATGTGCAAAGAGCTTAAGTTGCACCCTGATATGTGCAAAAGCACCCTGATATGTGCAACCTAAGTACAAGTAAAATATCACACCCTGATTTGTACAACCTGTGTATAGATAATTACATCACGACATATACGAAGCACCCTGATATATGCAAACGAATAACTTCTAAAGGCAAAGTTCTATGCATTGCAAAATAAGAACAGGTACAGTAAAATAAAAAAAAATAATTTCAGCACAAGTATCCAGAAAAGTACTTCCCCTAAAAAAAAAGGGGGGAAAGGAAGAGAAGAAGAAAAAGAAGAGAAAGAAAAGGAAGAGAAGAAGAAAAAGAAGAAGAAAAAGAAGAGAAAGAAAAGGAAGAGAAGAAGAAAAAGAAGAGGAGATTCTATTCAAAGAAAAGCAAAGTCTGTTCAAAAAGCAAAAGATGCACACAAAGATTTCGAATCAAAAGAAGATTGTAAACTTGTCCAATATAGCAACAAAAGAAAGGCTTCAAGAACCATTCCCCAAAACCAAGTTTGGATACAGCATAAGCAAAATAGAAACAAGGATGACAAGGTAAATATGAAAGTCATACAGGTCCAGCAAAGTAAAGCAGAAATAGCAAAATACAAAAGCTTCAACAATTTTCAAAACAGCTAAGTAAAGTAACAAGCACAACAGCTACATCTTAAAAAGGACACCCAGGGAAGAAGCCTATCAAACAACAACATAAGACTCTTGTTGAGAGTCCAATTCAGCAAGATCAGCTTTCACACTTGTCAAATCAGCAGTGGCCTTGGATAAAGTAACGGAGATATCATTGATCAAACCCTCCAAATCAGCACGACGCCCTATCAGCAGTTGTCTCTTTGCAATAAAAGTCTCCTTATCAAAGGGAGGACGTTGACCTTCCACTTGTTTAATGGCATTATCAAGCCAAGACCCTGAGTATTGATGAAGTTTGAGAGTTTGCAAATAATCCAACAAGGAAGATTTCTGATCCCAAGAAAAGGAATCCACGTCCTGATTCACAGTAAGCTTCAACATGTGTAGCATGGTATGAATTCCGGTTTCATTAAAAATTTGAGGCAAATGCAACCCAGGTAGCACCAAATCCTAATGAGCATGGAAGAACGAACTTAAAAGTGTTGTATCCTCATCAGAAAGGGGCTTGGTCATTTTCAAAGACAACAACGCTACAAAGAAAAGGACGACAACCATGAATAAAAAATGAGTATACAAAACAAAAGAAAAGTAAAATGAGCAACAAGTAATGGCACTTACAGAAAGAAGCTATACTGGAAGCAACACCAGGAGCAGTTTCAGCTTGAAGAGGAACCTCTTGAGTAGAAGTCAAGTCAATGACAGTATGAGAAGAGGCTTTTCGAACATAATCAGGAGTAGTAGCAGTCTTAGAGGAAACAGGGGTGGCAGCAGCCCCATCCCTTTGAGGAGGAATAGGAGTAACAATAACAGGAGGAGCATCCTCACGAACAGGGGAATCAACAACAATACCCCTTGGAGACACTGAGCCACCGGCTAGGACATCTTCTACAGGAGGAGACTTGGAAGCAGCATCTTCGGGAACGGCCCCAGGATCCACGTTCATAGGTGAACCCGAAGGATAAAGAGTAGCAAGAGGTTCAACTTCCAAAGGAACATGAGTCTCACCTTCAGCAAAATTACCGGAAGCGGAACCAGATGAAATGTGCTCAGAAACAGGAGTACCTTTGGATTTTGACTTGGGAGCAACGAACTTAGGTGGAGAACGAACAGGTGGTATCTTCACTTTGGCAGCAGAGGCAGGGCGCTTGGCCCTAGAAGTATCTAAAAAAAATGAGCAAAGGCAGTAAGAATGCAACAGTACATAGGCAAGGAAGAAACGACACTGTAAATGGCAAAGCAAATAAAGTAACACAAGAAGGCAGGATTGCACAAGGAAGAAGATAACAGGGAAGTCTGGCTTTAGAAAAGGGAAATCGAACCGGGAAGGACAGGATCAGCAGAATGCTTTTCTCCTAACACCCCGTCCTGAGAAGAATCAGTATTGGAAGAAGAAGGAGATGACTGATGACCCCCAGGAGCAGAAACCTTGACATCCTGAACCACTCGATCATCCTCAGAAGAAGAATAATGAGCCGCAATGGATGCACCAGTATCATCCTCCTCTTCATCTACTAAGTCAACATGATCAGGAGTAGAAAGGGTCGGAGAAGAGACACGGGCCATCAAGCGAAGCGAGCGCCGAGAGGGAGTAGAAACTGAGGCGCTTCCTTTTGTCTTAGAAGGAAGACTTGAAGTCTTTTTAGCAACAGAGGGCTTTGGGATTGGGGGACCAGAGGCAGAAGCCTTCTGCTTACCTTTTTTCGAAGCAGTGGATGCAGATGGGGAGGATGTGGAGTCTTCCTTTTGCGAGTCTGAGGAGCAGAGCCAGTTGCACCTGAAAATGAGCAGCATATTGTATATGAATATAAAATGAAGTGAAAGGGAAAACAACAGTCATGAAACAAGGATACCTTTCTTCAGGGGAGTGGCATAATAAGGGTCCATAAAGGAAATGGGCACAGTTGCAGGAGTAACAAGATTGGGAGTTGCCTCAAAACTACGAAGACTCTGCAATACACCTTGGTGGGAGTCCAGCCAACTCTGAAGAACACCACTAGTAAGAGTAGGAGAAATATAAAAAGGGAAAGAGTCCTCTGAATCTGAATCATCAGGAGCCCGAAAAAGCACTGACTTGAGAGCCGCTTCCACCCCTATGGGAGCAACATGAAGGCTGCAGGGGGGTTGGTCCCAGCCAAATTGACGAACGACCCTATCTGGCCTATAAGCATACGACCATAAGGCCCCCCATGTGCACTCTTGTTGTCGGTAGGAACAAATCCAGGCAAACGACATGGAGCGAGAATCAAGTTCCAAAGATCAGTGACACCTTCTAACTTCTTTGAAATATCATTTTTTGCTGCAAAAAGAAATCTGTCATTGGTATAAAGGTCATGAAGTTGCTCCCCGGAAGGAAACAGTGGCTTGGCATAGGGGCGAAACGAGAAGCTCCCCTCATCATCAATTACGTGGACCAAGGGACACCTCAGTTTACCCTGAGACCAATGCCATGATCGGTGTTTTAGAGGATCAACATCAGCTCCTTCTCCAGTATTCTCAGCAGCGCCCTCAGCATCATTGCCTACGTCCTCAAGTTTGCCCCCCCCCCCCCCGGACCAAATTTCGGAAAATGCTCAAACAAAAAGTGTTGTAAGAAGGTCAAGTCCAAATAACAGTTTATGGGAAAACGCCCATAAGAATTGCTCAATTGCTCAGCAATCTGATCCAGGGTTGCATATAAGCCACCAAGATACAGCGATGATAACGGAAGGCGGACCCCATGCGACAACATACTGGCAAAGACAAAAACGGAAGGACTCACAGATTCCCACGGCGGTCCAGGGAAAACATAGCGACTAAGCCAAAACGCAATAAAACCTGCTCTATACAGACCCTCATCCAGGGTAGGGCCAGATTCAAAGTTGTCACCAGAAACTTCACCAAAGAAATATCTTACCCAATTGGCAAAAGTGTGCTTTAAAGAGACCTTTTTACCTGATTGTTGGCCCTTTGAGGTAGACCTGCCAGCACTCCTACCCTTAGAAGAAGACCCTTTCCTCTGTGATAAGATATCACGAGAGTGTTTAGCACTCAGTACTATGGCAGCCTTCAACTCCCTTGCCATGTCAAAGAACTTCTCATCAATGTCAGATAAAGAAAGGTTAGAATCACCAAAAGAAGGTAGTCTCGTGAGGACTATTACGTCTTCCAGAGACGGAGTAAACTCCCCCCATGCAGTGATAAAAGTATGAGTGGTCGAACACCAACGCTGTACCAGCATGTGAAGATCAGTTACCCTCTTACATACACTAAGCTTGGTGGAAATCTTAATAGCCTCAGCAATTCCTGTACTCTCCAAGACTTCAACAAACGAAGGGTCATCCTTGAAGACAGAGGCAACCCATTCAGGCCAGCCACCCGTCACACTAAGCCTCATGTGAAACCGAACTTCTGACCAAGGAAATTCAGCCCTCAGCAAACGAGATCGAAGCAGCGTTGGGCCCAAGGTCTTGCTATCACCATCAGTCATAGGTGTGGTTCTCAAATGAGCAAACTCCTCTGAAACAACAGTAGCTTTCAAAGGGAAATTATGAAACAAGTTACCAGATTTGGGTGGACCCTCAAATGGAGGAGAAGGACGGGGATCGTCCACCCAGCGTCGATACCCTTGCTCCACGGGTTCAGATCGGGGAGGAGGAAGATCATTTAAAACATCAATAGAGATGGGTTGGGGGGACGTCCCTTCATCGCCAACATACTCAGAAGCGTTGGACTCCAGATCCTCTCCAGAGGAGGTTACAGCCCTTGAATGAGCCATGGAGAGGGAAACGGTTTTTGGTGAAGGGAAGAAAAAGGGGCTACTATAAGAGAGAGAAGGAGGAAAGTCTTTCAGAATAAGAGGTGGAGGAAAGTGAGTATGAGAAGGCATGCTTGAAGTAGTAACGTTAAGGAGTGAATGGAGGCACGGTTACCAGCTGCACAAGCCACGTTTCACACAACGAGAGGCTGGAAGGGAGTAGGCTTGCAGGCTAGTGAGTTTGTATTTGAAAAAATAGGATTATTTCAAATAAAAAAAGGGGCTATTGTTTAGGATTGAGAAATAATTAGTTATTGGGCCAAAGCCCGTTAGCAGGGGAGCAAATAAAAAAAGAGAAATTTTTAGATGGCCCATAAAGATTGTTTCAGATCAGAGCAAGCCTCCACACTAACAATGACAGCAACGTGGAAGCGTCCTCCGGCCAGAGCGTCCTCAGGTCACATTATTCTTCTGGAACCAAATAAGGATCTGGGAAGTTGTTTTTCCCTTGGGCCCAACGCTTGGCAGCCATGTCCATCAGATATACCAAAAGCAGGAAAGATGGCATTCCATTCAAGTACCAAATATGGTATGCCAGTGAAAAAGATGCCATTCCACTCAAAGAGGATAAAGTACTGTTCATCTCCCCTACCAAGGCTGAAGAAGGCAACGACCAACAGGCAATGGAAGAAAAGCCACAGTGACCATCAGATAAGGGGAGAGGCAAACTTAGTGACCAAGGCAAGCTTCCCATGAAGCAAGGGGCACTGTGATATAAGCCAACAGAGGCCAACACAAGCTACGGCAAGTAAACAAAAATCCAATATACTGAGAACATTACAACGACACAACTAGAGAGAGATCCTAAAGAGTCTTGAGAGATACAAACTGAGAGCGTCCTATGAACTTTATCACTTTCACTGTAGTTCCTGCTAGCTACGCTCTCTTTCTCTCTTGTATTTCTCCTACAATGGAAGCAATAAAATGAGGCCTTGATTTCACTAAGTCTACGAACCCATCTCTTTTATTTTGCATTCCTGTTATTTTCTTTGCAAAATACCATAAATTCCTGGCAGAAACAGGGACCAAATGAGTAGTTTAGCCTTCTTAATATTAAAAGTTACTGTTTTACATCCGAGGAACCTGTTTGCAAAATTAGTAATTTATCTTTATGCATACCTGATATGAAATTTAAACACACATGACATTATTTTATTGGACAACCTAAAGAAGGTATAATAACCCTTTCTTCTTAATTAAAAGGGAACAAGAAAAAAAATCCTTTTTTAGTTTTTACTTTAGTAACTCGATGAAGTTAATCTTATTTTCTAGTCTTTGCCCTTCATATTAATAAATGATTGAAAAAAATATTTAATGAAATTAAGCATTGTGTATTGTTATCAAGGGTCTTGCTAACGAATGTACTAAAACATTCTTTAAGGAATTTTAACAAAAACAATACTTTATTGAGAATATACATATAACACTTATTAATTTATTGAATAAAATACATCCGAATGACAATTTCCTTGTTTTGATTCCTTAAAGAATATCTTTAGGACATTAATTAGCATTTTTCGATCTTTTAATAATTCAGAATAGGTTGGCAGTATTTCAAATTGAACAAGGATGTCTTTTAAAAAATAAGTTCAACTGGGTGGTTCGATCTGCCTAATGTTTTAACCACGATTACCACGTTTTATTCATTATTATTAACAAATTTAATTAATCCAATAGTCCAACATTAAGACGCGATGGTTAATAAAAAAAAACATTAAGTTGTGATGAAATATCAAAAACTCAAAAATGAAGAGAAAGAAACACTAAACAGCCAAATTAAAACATATTACTATGTAACAATCCATACAATTGGCATACATATATAGCATACAATAAGAGAGAGGGCCATACACGTAAAGCCCCGATGACCGTCATTTTTATTCTTAATAATTAATAACATTAAGATTATTAGTCTCATGCCAAACATTATTTGCTTCCTCTTCTCCCCTTGACTTCCTTTCTTCATCACTTGACGCTGCAATATTCGCAATACAAACAAATAAATTAAAATAATTAACAGTGTTATATCAAAACCATCAACTACTTGTAAACTAATAGCACTAATAACCTATCCCCGACGGTCAACAATTTCAACTAAAATTCATTGATTAGAAAAAAAAAGTCATTCGAGTATAGTTCCATGACATATTCATATATCTTTCAAGTATATATGTTCAAAAATAAAAGTACTTGGTTGAAAGTGCAATTCGAGGAGTTTGAACTAAGTCACGCTAATATTTAATGTCCTATAACTTCATCAACTGAGCTAACTCTTGCAGACTCTCGATAAAGAGACTATAGAGAGAAGTAACATACGTGGCACAATCAGTGGATGTGCTGAACTTGTAGGGGATATTGACATGGCATTTGCTAGGGAGTGCCACTGCATTTGCATCAACGTAACCAGGGATGCTTGCTGCAGCGGATTTGAGGCACTTGCATGCTGTTTGTCTATCAGCAGGGGTCTTAGCTTGCGCCGCAACGTTCTGGCATCCAGTGCAGCACGGTAACGAAGGATTTCCACCAAACTGCAGGTAAGGGACGCATGAAACTAGGTTTCTAACTATCACTTCACATGTTAGGTTTGCGTGTGTAATACGTGCACCCACCACAACCATGCACATCAGAACCACACATGCTACCTTGATGCTTGCCATTACTTCTCAATGGAGAAAACAAATACAAACTAGTTGCAATGTGTTTGCTTTGCTTTGGAATTGCTTAGTTCACTTTGGTGAGTATATATAAGTGATGAAGTGTGAACCTAAGGGTTTATATAGAAAGTAAGAGAGTTTGAGTAGATAGTTAGTAGTTATGACCAATTCAATGCTGGATTCCAGACAAGTGGTGCAATTGGTGCAGCCGGAAATCCAAGGATCCCAATTTTTTGAGTTTTATTTTTTATTTTAATTTTACCACAACATTAACAAAATTTATGGTTAAGATTTCATGCAGTCCACACGCAAAGAATCCACACGCGTCAAACTGTTTCTCTTTAATTTGTTTGTACACTGACGTGGTTGTAGAGATAAAAGCATTCAAAGACTTTTTATTCCTTTAATCTCATTTTCTTTTTTTTTTTATAAATAAATCTCTATTATGAAATTCTATGTATATATAAAAATAATCCTTTTTTAATTTTTATATATATATATATAAATAGAATCTGACATGTTGATTTGTTTTATGATCGTTCTTCAAATCCCTAAGAACTCTAGGTACTAGGTTAAAGGTATCAAACTCAATTCTTACGTAGACACGTTCAATGATAGATGAAGCTTTATAAGCCACCGGACAAAAAGGACTAATCCTTCACACAGTGAGCTGAGGATACCCTAGCTCTGCTTTAAATACATATTAACTATATCAACCTTTTGCTCTTTCTTTAATTATTATTTAGGAAAATGCTAACAAGTTAGGGCACTTGTTAAAAAGCTAAATATGGTTTATAAGCACTGAAAGTTGAAGTTTTTTAAGTTTACGAGAGAAGAAAGACTTGGAACTTGTGATGTTTTTTCTACTTCTAGAAAACTTAACAAGTGCCCTTAGGGCACTTGTTAGCAAGACCCTATTATTTAAAACCATTTCAATGTTTTTTTTCCATGGCATTTACTTCCTTGATATACTATGATAGAAATATATATGCCTTTTATTGTAAGACTAAGATCCGTTCACACAAGGTGAAAGTCATAAACATTTAAAGGAATAATTTTATATCAACAACGAACCATTATATTATTCTGTTTAACTCATTTTTATTGTAATTTATTGACACAGAAATGCAATTGTCATGTTTGGATAAAGGTTTCAATGGAAATATCATGAGGTGACTTTTAACACATAAATATATATAATGCCAATGTTGCGATCAAGACGAAGGTCCGTCATCTTCATCACTCCTAGAATTCTCATCATCAATCTCATAATAAACTAACATAAAAACCTACATAAAGCCAATAATAACTCACACCCTTGATTGAAATTTTGCCCAATATTTATCTAAAAACACAAAAAACAACAGCAAAAAAGAGATCCAAGAAAAAATGTAGAGGATCAGGGTTGTTGTTGTGCATCAATGCGGCCAACATGAGCATGAACCTTCTCCTTTTTAACCATAGTACGAGATTAGTGCTTGTGCTGAAGACCATTCTAACGAAGAACACAAAATATATGTGTTAAGCATATTCTAAGGATTGGAGTTAGTTTTTATGAGGAAAAAAAAAGTTAAAATATCATATTATAAAATATTAGACAAATAATTTTCCATTACAAATTAATTTTTTTAAGTATTTTTAACATATATTATAGGATACATATATTGGAAAAACTCTTATTGAATAGATGAATGTATTTACAATAAGAGAGGAATAACCAAATTTACAAATGAGATGATAAGACAGTAGCAATGCAAATCAACATGGGCAGAAATTCAAATTCAAATCCTCTATTCCCTCTATTTTATTTCTTTTGGTAGTTTTAAAATTTTATTTTTGTTTTACGATATCAAAATTTGGCCTACTTTTTTTTTCCCCCAATTTTATCCTTATTTGTTAATTATACTTAAGACAGTAGCAAATCAACATGGGCATACTTTCAAATTCAAATCCTCTACTCCCTCTATTTTATTTTTTTTGGTAGTTTTAAAATTTTATTTTTGTTTTATGATTTCAAAATTTGGCCTAATTCTTTTTTTCCAATTTTATCCTTATTTGTTAATTATACTTGTCATCTTTAATTTTCATCTTTTCAAGGAATAATTATTTTACTTTTTTTTCTTTTCTTAAAAATTAAATAAGAGTGTTTTAATCAAAATACAACCAACAACACTTTTAATTTAATGATTTCTTTTTTTTTTGGTCTGTACTCTTTGGTCAGTACCACAGGTGTCCCCAAGAACACCTTTAATAACAAGGAACCCTGAGACTAATCCTGTATGAGGTCGCGTTCATATGTCTCTCACAGCGGGGTGTGTTAACCGGGAATCAAACCTGAAATTTCTTAGTCTCAAGCCCAATTCCCAAGTTCTCAAATTTGGCAAGATCACACCACTTGAGTCAACCCCTGTCCGTTGGTAACACTTTTAATGATATCTTAATATGTATACATCAATTTTCTCCAATTTTAAATTACAAAAGATATTATATTGAATAGAAGGAGTAGTTTGTTGCGTTAGCAGCTCAATCATGATTTATTGCTTGATCGATCATAGATTCATAGTTGGTGATAAATTGCTCAATGCCCATACCATCTCTCTACTTAATTCATATGTAGAAAAGGGAAAATTTTATAGCCCTCTAATTATGAAACTTCGTTTATTTTAGATAAGTTGTTCATTCGTGGAAGTAGACCCCCTTTTTTTAAAATTTTTTCATAACTTAGCATTGTGTTATTAGACTTTAAATGGGCACGAATAGATAAGCATTTTCTTTAATTAAGAAATACCATATCTCAACGTCTGATGGTGGAATACTCAAACGTAACTTATGGTAGTGGTGAATTATGAATACTCAAACTTAAAAGTTCAAATAATTCATACAATAATTGGTGTAAATATTTTTATTAGATGAACTTCATGTGCCTTTTCAAAAGTTTGTGGTTACTATTCCTATACAAACGGATATGAATGAAATGGTGTAATGTATATAAAACACACACAATGCATCAATTTTAGAATCGAGAAAACCCTCATAAGCAAAACAAACTTTGTATCAAATATATAAAACTTTGTTTTTCTTGTCTATATATCCTTGGTTATGTCATCAAATATATTGTACGGCTAGTTTTGATATTTGACCTTAATAAAAGAGATTTGCTGAATTTTAAGAAATTGTATTTTGTAGTGTGCAAATAAATTCTTAAAAATAATATTTTTTTTCACGCCTCATATCATATTTATATTTTTAATTACATTGTGCATTTTTGTGGCGCACTCTCTTCGTTTTGTCGAACAATAAATATAACTTATGTGGTTGGTTGTCTTGAATTTTTTTCTTTCTACTTAATTAGTTATCTTAATTAACTACGGGCTTTTATATCAATTCATGATCTGATAGAGTCAGTTTCTGAAAGCACTACAAATATCTCTCTCGAGTATTATTAATTGCAATTGTAACAACCAACTGCATGAGGTGAAAGTTTAAAGTGGTCCATTTACAGATGGTGCCTTATAATAGTAAAATTACCAGATAAAATATGTGATACTCTATATTTCATTACCCATGTAATAATGACGAAAGGCACATATAAAACACATCAAACTACAACTTTTTCAACTGCGAAAGGTGAGAAAAATAGAATGATGCAAGTGGCCACGCCTAATTAATAGAAGAGTAGTTTGGTTAGTATTTGAACAATTAGAATGTGACACTTAAATGATATATTTCCACGTAATGTTGTTATATATATATATATATATATATATATATATATATATATATATGGGTGTTCATGCATTGATTTGGTTTGGTTATTAGAAAAAAAAACTATCCAATCCGAAGATAAAAATTAAATTTGGTTCGGTACGGTTGGTTTATATTAAGAAATCCGATGTCATCCAAAAATTAGTTTTGGTTTTGGTTTCGTTTTTGTTCGTTTCACGACTTTACGTGCTAATTACAACGATGTGAAATTTTTTAGTAAATTTGGTAGAAATGATTAATGACAATTTAATGTTATCTACTTCATTTTCCTTGCAATTCATTTCTTTTATGCCATTCTAATTCTAATTGCTATGCTAAGAGCCACATGAAAATAAGGTTATGTTTGGGGTGGTTTTTAGTTTTGAGTTTTAAAATTTAAAAAAAAAAACTAAAACTAGTTTCCAGTTTTATAATGTCTGTGCCCTGTTTCAAATGTTTTTGTTTTCAGTTTTCAAAATTATTTTGAAACTTATAATTTTTATAGGACCCATACCATGTTATGCACCACCATAGACACCACCATCTTGTATACTACCACCACTATTTAATAACAACTTCCATGTGGTTGTTATCATTATTAGTTGGAGGTGGTGGTCGTTGTTATAGTGGTTGCAGTCTAAAGTGATGATGGTGGTGCTCTTTGTGGGATGATGACTAGAGAGGTAATGGTTGACTTGGACTCTTAGTGGAGACGGTGGTAGTTTGAGCGATGATTGATGATAAATTATGTGGTGTTGGTAGAGGCAGAGATGGTCGGGCAAGGGGGTGAGGATGTAGTGGTGGTGATGGTGATGAAATTTGATAGTTGGGGTGGACATGGAGGTGGCGGTGATGTCGATGGTGGTGTCATTGAGGGATGGTGGTGGTTGAGGTGGTAGTGATGGTCGCGATAGTGGTGGTGGTCATGCGAGGGTAATGGTGGCTGGGGTTATCACTATGATGGTGGTGGTCCGAGTGGTGATGATGATGGTACAAGGAGGGGCAATGGTCGCAGGTGGGGATGTGGTGGCGGTTGGAGTGGCTATAACATGTGGTGGTTATCATCAGGGACAATAGTAATTAGGGTGGTTGTGGTGGTCATAGTGGTGGTTGGAGTTTCGACAATCACAATGGTGTTAATTGGGTGATGGTCATGGTAATAGCAGTTGCCGCAACAGTTATTGTAATGGGAGAAGTGATGATGATGGTGGTGTTGGTTTAGTGGCACAAAAGATGAGGTGATATAAATTTGCAACTCAAAACTGAAATTGTGAAATCATTATTTGTTGTTTTGAAAATAGAGATGAAACTATTTTGAAAATAAGTAAAAAATCATTTCAGTTCAAATTTTGTCGAACAGGTTTTGTTTTGAAAATACAATTTCGAAACAAAAAACCATAAACCAGTAACCACCCCGAATGGGGCCTTAGGAATTGATTTTTTTGTTTGATACTACATGATCTCATAGTTTATTCCTGCACATATATATGTCAAACATAGATTCTTCTATTCATTTCATTAACTTGAAGTACAAGATTATCCAATCATCAACAAGACAACACCATATTTTTAAATAAAACTACTCTTTCTAAAAAATATAGAAAATGAAGTGTTGTGATTCATGTTAAACTAATAACAACCTCTTTAGTCTTACTGTTTAATTTAAATAGATGTAACAAGAAACAAAAAAATAGTTAAGAACATAGTATAAACTCCATTGGTGATGTGTAGGATTTGTTAAATTATTTTGTTTATAAATGCATACGTACTTTTAAGCAAAAAGATGCATAGTGTGTGGAGTCTTGACCTAAGCTCCTTGTAAATTTTCAAGCTAAGTTAATAATAAAATATTGGTTCGATTCGATTTTGAAAAGTAAATCCGAAATCCAATCCGATCTGATTGGTTTTCACTTTTCCTCATCCAAACAAATCGATTTTTAGTCCTTTTTTTATTTCGGTTCTTTTGGATCGTTTCCTGCTATCCATTATTGGATCAATTTGAATTTGAACACCTCTAATGTTATAAGTAAATTGTTTTGTTTGAAAGTTTCCAGCCCATGTTCAACAATTGAGTTGAAAAATCATCTTGTCCACTCTAATTATAGGTTGATAAGCATAAATGTCGAAAATATTAAAAAACTTTTACTTCTTTTGTCTCGTTTATAAGTTATATTCAATCATATTATACAGATTAATAAGGGTGATTACATTTCTTGAAACCAACAAAATCCAACACAGTTGGTAGTTAGCTAGGTTCCTTAAGCATGATGTCAGAGGTTCGACTCCTACCCTGGGTATGAAAAGACTTTGTTGGGAGAGACTGTACCCACTTTGCTGATATCTCCGCCTCGAAAAGGATTAATCTTTGACTATCGGCCGGAAGACACCCTTGATTCACACACAAAAAAAAAAAGTTACTGTTATGGACCGGTTCCACACAAAAATAACAATTAGTATCACAGATCAACAAACATTAATCTGGTATACCGGTAATCCAGTGTGAATAGCCTTCAATGAGTAATCGTTGTAACGGTTCAACATTATTGTTGCTCATAATGACATTCATGGAGTCATTACACCTCGGATTTTCCCATTGGCTTAATGCCCTATCATGACTCATCATTCCAATGCTTCCTACTCCTCCCTATATAAACAAGGTAAAATGCCAAGGTATGGAGGCTCTCAACTCTTGTTGTTTTACACACGGCATGCAGCCCCCCGCAAACACTTTGACTTGGCTATCGAAGTTCTCTTGATCGAGAACCTGTCACCATCGTCACACATCAAGAAATCGGCTCGCCAATATATGTGGGATAACACCCCACAACAGTTACATTTCTTGAAACTTTAAAAATGTACTCTAACATTATAATTTAATACTTTTAACAACAATAAATGCCTCATAAAAAAATACAAAGTGATTTATAGATCGGACGAGAGAAATCCTCTAAAAGATGATTTATAAATATGACATGAGAAATATTATTTATCCCTTAAGTTAGTTATTGACCTCACAATTTTTTTTCTTTTCAAAATACATGGGGGAGGGCTACACCGGTTTCACTACATTGTGACTCTCAAACAACAATTGAAGTTGCAAATAGTAACACTTACAATGGAAAGAAGACAGACATGGTAGTGTTAGGCAGTTAATAGAAAACGGTGTAATTACTCTTAATTATGTAAAAAGTGAAAATAATTCAGCTGATCCCTTAACCAAGGAACTACCCAGGAAAGTTGTCCTGGACTCGTCGAGGAAGATGCATGGGCCTTACGCCTTAAGAGGAGGAAAATGTGGTGGATATCCTTCTATTGGTCAAACGAAGCCACATGCGTACTCTAGTGCATTACATGCTCATCCCTATGACTTATGGTAATGCTTGGTGTAATAGATACATAGCCCTTGTGTTTGGTTGATGCTTTGACAGTTAGCATTTGATGTATCTATTAATAAAATTTGGAATACATGTTACATAGCCCATTAATTTGGGTGGTGCTATAGAGACGCATTTGATATACTTACTAAAGTTATTAAAGATATATATGTTGGGGAGTGCCCTAGCGGCAATCGTATTTTCTCTTTCACTTGTACTTATTTCATGTTTATGGATTATTACTATTAATAATAATGAGGCATTTCATATATTATATTAATGCTTTAATTTTTTAATTAAAATAGATGTAATAAAGTCCTTAGGATAATAAGTTCAATATCATAAGAATATCAAGTACATGACTTGATAGTGAGATCTTATTGATTGACAATTATCCTTAAAGATTCCCTAGTTGAGTATTACAGTTAATAAGGACAACTATAATACATTGAGACTAGTATGTGAGAGACTGATGACTGTATCTCACCGGTCATGGATATGAGATATCAAGTCTTCACATAAGTACACATTGGGACAATTGTGTACTGGATTGACCTGCCATGAGAATGCTACATGGGTTAATAAGTGAGTGTCATAAGAGATTCTCATAGTGACAATGGTGTACATGGTCCTTCGACCTGAAGTTGCTACGGTTCCCAACATGCGGAGTTATGTGCTTTCATGCAATCAACGTCATCTTTAACCATGTGATCATAACGGTTGTAGTCGGGTATATGACAAATCATGTAGAGGGATATGAGCGACGTAGATGGGATTTGTCGTTCCTTGTTAATAGGAATTATATCTCTGGGCCCCTTGACTTAGTGAGACGGTGAAATGTATGTCCATACTTAAGATAGTCAATATGAGATATTGACGAGACTTGTTTAGACGCGTCTACTCAGGGATCAAGAAACCATAGGTTACACTGTACATGGGTGACACCTTCTATGCCATGAGTGTAACTAAGATATTTGGACAAAGGGATTAAATTTACACATGATCATTGGTCACACTAAGGTTATGTCAGATCACAGACATTCCTGTCACTTGGGTAGCAATGATGTGTTGCTAGATACCGCTCATTTCTTGTAAACTTAAAATGAGATTTTAACTTTACTATCAACGTTACAGGAACCTATAGGGTCACACACTAAGAACAGATAGATTGGAGATATCACATTTGATACTATTATAATTAATAGTATCAGCCTTAGGGTTTTGTGTGTGTGAGACACAGAACGACAACTCTAGCCGTCCATATCAGAGAGTGAGTGATACACTGAATCTCTCTCTTCTCCGCTAGCATTGAGAAGAGAGACGTGACTCCAATTGGGAACCTGTTCGTGTGGATACCAACAGAGGCGCAACTACCTTGCTGCACTCGTGATTAACGCAGATTGTTCGTGGACGATCTGACCAGCGTTGTTCTCCTATTCGCATCAAGAGGTAAACGCTTTTCTATCTCGAATCATGCTCTCTCGCATGGATCCTGTTCTGGAAATAGGGTATTTCGTTTTTTTCGTTGCGTATTCTGATCCCTATTTCTAGCAATATAACCCTCAAAATGGGTGGTGCTATAGATACACACTTGATATATCTATTTCAGTGAGTGAGAAGTATCAAACCAACTTCTATGAAAGACTTAGGCAATCTTTCTAAGACACTCATATGTAATCCAAGGTTTACTTATGGCTTATAAATTGATAACAAAATATGTTGTTAAAAAATTACATTGCGGAATCTCACAAGAGCTTAAGGTGGCTTAAGTGTTGTGGGGGTCTCAACTAATTAAATTCTATAAAGTCCAAGGGAACTCCACTTTATAGAATATAGTTGATGCCTCATATCACTACGGGTTAATTCAAATCTTATGAATATTAACACTTAAGCATAAAAAACCTAAGGTCGCTCTTTTTTTTTCCTGTTTTTCTATGTGACTGCCATTAGTGGGGGATTGCTGGATTTAATGACATTTCACATGATAAACCTTAGCCCCACATTGGTCAATTTTTGTAAAACTTGACCCTTTATATTCCATTTTTCTATACACATTTGCAATTAGTTATTGGGTTTTGGTAGTGAATTTGTTGAGCCCAAAACACACGTGCGTGCGCTCCACCGCCGATCGGCCGGTGTAGGGTGTACGAGTCCTCTTTTTGGAAGGCCATTGGCTAACGTCTTCTTATTTTCCACATTTTTTTTTATAATTAGTCGTTGCAAGTTTTATAGGCTTTTATTTCAGCAGTTTCTGATACGCCATGATGGCAATTGATTGGCCATCAATTTTTTGTTGTTGTGTGTTTGAGTATAGGGGGTATAAGATGCTGCTTCTTTAGTCTGGTTCACACACAGAAAATTCGACCCTATTGTTGTTTCCCCTTTTCTTCCTGTCTTCCTTTTCTTTTGTAAGCGACTTAACTTTGTGAGAATCCAAGTTTTCTGCTTTGAGTACACGAGTTAGAGAACTGTCATGCTAACCTTGGGAGCAAGAACCGGTTAGTATAGTTGCACCCCAGCTATCCGAAAATCTCTTGTTTTTAAGACAATAACTTTTACCACAACACAACTATCTTCAACTTATTTTTCTAACATATTTACCAGCACACTTAACTACATCTCACCCTACAACTATTATTATTCTAAATTTACATTCAATATGCTCTGGGTCAGTATAAAGATATTTTTACTTTAGTATGCTAATCCATTAGAGTGTAATAGTAGTAGACAAAAATTTGATCGAACTCCTTGCGGGTAAGTCTTGGAAAAACAAAAATGTTATTTAAACATAAAAAATTGATATCAAAATTAGATACTCCCTCTATCCCTAAATATAAAGTTTCTTTTGGGAATTTCACGTCCATTAAAAAAGTGGAATAATTTAATTAATTGTATTGGAAATGTGAACTTTTGATATGTAATTTCAAAATTACCCTTATTAATATTAACAGAAATCTAAAAAGTGTTAAATAAATAAGGGTGTTTGTGGAAAAAAAATTAATGATCATTGAAAATTGATATGAGGCTTTATAAATAGGGACAAAATAAAAATGTCAAGAGGGCTTTATATTTAGGGACGGATGGAATATTTACTATTTTAAAATAAGAAATAAGAAAATAACAAAACAATGCATTGAATTTATCACCACTTTTATTCTATAATGATAAATGTCACATTTTGACGTCAAAATTTCATACTCCCTCCGGTCTCAAATATAAGCAAATAAAAATATATTATTAATGGTCTCAATTATAAACAAAACTTAACCAACTCTATCTCCAATACAATCATTCCTAAAATATATAAAAAAAGTGGTTGTGTCATTTAATTTTTGTTTCATTTTCAATGTATATTTCTTAAAGTAGTCTATTTTTTTTATAAACTCAAGAAAATTAAATACACTCAATTAATTTTCTTAATAAGTGTGAAGTTAATTTTTTTATTTATATATAAGACCGGAGAGAATATATCACATGGGGAAATCACGAGTTCTGTGAATGCATGCATGGGTAAACGATAGCTCATGAATAAAAACGAATTGAATTGTTAACGTTTGATGTGGTGTGATGCCAAGTGTTTTGGCCATTGATCTTACTGGATTTTTTGATCAACGGTTGCTTTTAACCAACATGTTACCTTAGCTACAGGTGACTATACTTTTATATGTATTGCATACAAAATGCTTGACAAAAACTGAGAAATGTATAGTTTTGCTGTTAACTCCTCAGCCAGCTTAATCCTTCGTTGACTTAGTAATAATTTCTATTTAAAAAAATTAAAATTACTGATAAATTAATATTTATTACAAATAAATTAATAAAAATAGAAATTATTACCTTCGTCCCTAAATATATGATCATTTTAATACTTTTATTTTGTCCTTATTTATAAGATCTTATACCAATTTTCAATAATCATTACTTACTTCTTTCCACAAACAGCCCTATTAATTTAATATTTTTTAGATTACCAATAATATTAATAAGGTTAATTTTGAAAATACTACCCCTGTCCCTAAATATAAGACCCTTTTAACATTTTCCTTTGTATAAAAATCTATTGTGTAGTTATAAAACCAAAGTAGTAATACGAAAAAAAAAAATACCAACGAAGTAATTAATGGTAATAATAAATTACAAAAGTTGTGATAAGTGACTAACATTTACTTATTACATAAAAACAATATTTTGTGTGTGAAAAAATTACATGAATACGGCAATACGACAAATTTTTAAAAAAGTAGGATATGACTAGGGTCGTAGGGCGCAGGGGCAAATTTTAAAAGAATAGGATATGACACGGGCACAGGGTTAAGATACGTTATATAGGATTCTTTTGGGAGATTTCACGTCCATCAAGAA
Organism: Crotalaria pallida; assembly: GCA_037953625.1. Classification (NCBI taxonomy): domain Eukaryota; kingdom Viridiplantae; phylum Streptophyta; class Magnoliopsida; order Fabales; family Fabaceae; genus Crotalaria; species Crotalaria pallida. Next base: position 100,957,991 of record CM075655.1, read on the forward strand.
AGTTGATTAATTTAGTTAATTATATTTGAAATGTGAACTTTTGATATGTATTTTCAAAATTACTCATATTAATATTATTGGGATTTAAAAAGCATTAAATAAATATGAGTGTTTGTTAAAAAATTAATTATTATAAATAGGAAGAAAATAAAAGTATCGAAATGGTCTTATATTTAGGAACGAAAGATAGTAAATAATAAAATTAATTATATTATGATAAAAAATACATATCCATAACATAAAACATAAAACTTAAATCTTTGTCAAAATAATAATAAAAAAAAACATATCTTTGACTTGTGCAAATAAAAATACCACTGGTTTAATAAAAAAATGTGTAACTAAGAAATGTTCTAAGAAAATAAGTACAAACGGTGACAAATAAACACTGCTCCGAAATTGTAAATTGTAATATTATAATATATTAATATTAATTAATATACTAAAAAGGGCAGAGACAACTAACAAGCACTACTATAATAATAATTATATTATATTTATATAAAAGTTAAGTACCTTTCCCTTTTATTATTTGAGGCCTTCTGGAGGGTTTTTTTTTTTTTTTTTTTAAACAAGAGTTATGGTTCTTAATTTTTACTGAAGTTGCAAATCACAACGCAAGGAAGACGAAGAACTTATGTGGAAATCGTTGGAAGACGAAGAGCTGTTGTTCGAGTTTTATTATTTTTTAAAAACAAAACTGCGCTGGTCGTATCGCTCCGTTTCCGGCATAACTCTCGGGACACCGTTTTCGGCATGTCGGTGCTTCCCTGCTTCTAACGCTCCACCTCGTTGCTACTGGCGCAACGGCTGGCCGCCGCTCCGCTCCTCACCCTGCCATCGCGTGTCGGTGCCAACACTCGCCACTCCACCGCGATTATCTACCCAGCTCAACGGATGAGAGAAAGAGAGGGCTTCAGATTTTTCAAGTATCACTAAGAAGAAATACTTTCTAGTTATTGCAAAAAAATACCGGTTAAAATTGCTACTAAGTCCATCAATGACCCACATGAACCGGTGAAATACTGGACTCACCGATGGTGCCGTATTCATACGGCACCAATACGGCACCAAATTAAAATCGTTCAATTGAATTAAAGAGGAAAAAAAAAAGTGAGTTAAAAGTCAAAAGAAAAAGTAAAGAAAAAAGATGAAATTGACATGAGGTTGGTGATGAGCACCATCTGCAACCCCATCCTTGCATAATTGAAGTAGCTGAATTGACGAGTACCAGCTAGATAGATTCTTACATGAAAAACCAACATAATGCATAGCTAATGTTGACATGGGAATAACGCCAACCCGTAAGCATACAGAAAAACTTGTTATTTTCTTCCTACGTTTTTAAGCGTATGAAAAACAAAATTTGTCCCCAATAGACAAGCAAATGTTAGAATTTATGTTTAGTACTCCTGGGGGTGATTGCCGAAAAGAAAATTATTCATACGCTAATCTTCAAACGAATTGGGTACTTTTTTAAAAAGTGGTACCAAAAAACATAAATAAATGTTTGCAAAAGATATGAGACATAAGTGAGTGACTGAGTGTGTTTGATGAGAAAAACAAAATTCAACACAATCATAAATAATCGAATTCTTTAAATATAATGTTAGGAGTTAGATCCTCGATAAATGATTTTTACGTTTTGTAAAAAATTAGTCTTCGATTATTTGTGTAATTGTGTTGAATAATACGTTGATGTACTAAAATAACTTTCGCTACGCAGGTGGCCCGTCAGAAAATCCTTTTTATTGGACATATCTTTTTAGGTAGTTGCTACATTAACCCTTATTAATCTATATATCTTTTCTTTTTTAAATTTTTTTAAGCCTGAGGCAGCTTGCATCATGTTATAAAAAAATGGGAAAAAAAATACAGGTTAGGTGGGCAGGCATTTTATGGGCATTGAGCTTAAAATTTATGCCTTGAAGGCAAAAAAATGCTGGCGAACTTTGTGATATATGTTTAGGGGTATAACGAGTCGGTACATCCGATTTGTGAAAAATATTACAAATCATATAAAAGTTAGACAGGACTGAACTGAAGATAAATGGTTTGATTTGATCTGACCTAACAATTTACTAGTTAAATTTATTTTAAATTAAAAAAAAATCATGATCAATCTTAATTTTAACACACCCATACAATTAACTTCATTAAATATTAATCTAAACAATTACATTAAAGCATTTCAGAGAAAATAAAAATTCAAATAGATCCCAACTTAAGCAATAAGCACATAATTTCTAAAAAATATTGTAATATGATAGAATAATAATAAAAATAGGCTAATCAATCATGGAGACATGAACTAAACCACTAAAATCGGACCAGAAAACTAAACAAAATCTAACCTGATTTTGCGATTCAATTTGATTCGATCTTATCTATCTATTTGTGGCTTAATACTCTGATCTGAGACCACTTACACCCTTATTTGTGTCCATCTTATCAATACTATGCAAATGTTATATTCAGAGTCTTAAAATTCTTTTTCTTAGTAAACTAAAAAAAAAACTTTTCTTAATTAAAGTGTCACTATTATCATTTGTGACACCTAGTGTACATTTTTATATGACAACCGACAAGGCTGTACCTTTAATATAAAGGAAAAAAATCATTCAAATAAATCAAGTTTCTTTTTTCTTTCATAAATAAAATACTTTAAATTAAAAAATTCCTTCTAAAATAAAAAATATTATAAAACAAATAACATGAAAAATAAAGAAAAGAAATAATAGGAGCCCAAAGATCTCCACAAAAATCAGCTTATAGTCTCACCTTATAAATAAATTAATTCTTTTTGAAGAGAGCATGATTATTTCTCCAGCAAGTGTCACTCCCCCAAATATATAATAAGTTAGATAAATTAAGTGTCACAAATTACAGATATGAGTATCTAATAACTGCGTTTGAATTGAATGTTACTATCAGCAGCGAGCACCGCATACTAGCAGAGAGATACACAGAAATGTACTTGAAGCTATACACATCCTATTGGTACGGTTCTCTAAAATATCTACCATAAGTGAAAGAAAAATAGCCTTTAGATAAATGATAACACCACCCCCAGGCACTAGCTACTAGTTATTTGGTTGCTAGTTTGAGCTAAGTGAAACATAAATCGCCACAAAATTTAAATAGTGGATGACGATTTTATTGTAAAAATGAACACCTACTCCTAATTAACAAGTGTGATAGACGCTAGGGACATCCACATTGAAGCATTTAATAAGCTTGAAGAGTTGGCAGATTTTGCATTACCCTCATCATAGACCACTCATCCTAGCTCCTTATATATCAACCAGCTGATCTTGCAGCTCATCAAAAGAGAAAATAAAAAATATCACTTATAAATTAAAGCACTCGAAAGATTTGCTCTAAAATAAGATAGACAAATATTATAACTAAGACCCTCGCTCCCATGGCGTTTTCTCTTTTCTCCACACCCTTCATTCACCCCCAACTCCTCCCTATTGTGGCCAAAATGACCCTGTTTGACTCCATACTCTTCTTTGTTAGTAGCACCACATCTCTCAAATCTTTAATTATATATATGTTACAATTTATGTTACATGTTATAGTGACCAATTTTTTATGTGCTATGTTATTTGTATGTATGTATAGGTGATACATTTTGTGGACAAGGTTGTGTTATGGCATAGGCTACCAGTGTTGTTGGGGCTAGCATACTTGGGAATTAGGAGGCACTTACACTATCGTTACAATCTCCTTCACGTTGGAGGAATCAATGGTTACAAGTATGATACAGAAGAATATGCATATCGGACCCCTGATGGTAAGTGCAACCACCCTACAGACAATTTAATCGGTAGCCAGGGAACTTTCTTCGGCCGGAATATGCCGCCGGCGACATTGGACTACGGGGTAAGCCAAGATCTTTAGCTTTATGAGTAATTATGATTTCTAATTTGAAGAAGTTTTTAATGTTTTTTTACCTTCAAATGAAATAAGATAGTTAAGTAATTAATTATAATATTGTGTCATAAGATACAAGTGCTAAATTATCATTAGATGGTCAATTATTTTTATCTCCATCTTACAATTGTTCTCATATTAACATGTACTAGAATTTGACATGTAGTTGTTAGATCCGCACCCAACCTTGGTTGCCTCAAAGCTCCTAGCAAGAAAGAATTTCAAAGACGCAGGGAAGCAATTCAACATGATAGCATGCTCATGGATACAGTTTATGATTCATGATTGGGTTGATCATTTAGAGGACACTGAACAGGTGATTAGTAATGACTAATTAATATTAGCAATATTCATTTCAAAAATAAAAAATAAAAATATATATGTCCACGTAAGATAGCCCAGTTGGTGTGCAGAGACACTTAGGATTTTTCCTCCCTCAGGTCATGGGTCCTAGTCTCAGACCTCCCATTTAAACAAAAAAAAAAAATATTAGCAACATTCTTACACAGTAGTAAATACTACCTCCGTCCCTAATTATAAGGCCCTTTGAAAATTTCACGTCCATTAAGAAAGTGGAATAATTTAGTTAATTTTATTGGAAATGTGAACTTTTGATATGTATTTTCAAAATTATCCCTATTAATATTATTGGGAATCTAAAAAGTGTTAAATAAATAGGGGTGTTTGTGGAAAAAAATAATTAATGCTCATTGAAAATTGGTAAAGGGCCTTATAAATAGGAACAAAATAAAAGTGTTAAGAGAGCCTTATAATTAGGGACGGAGGGAGTACCGGTTTAAAAAAAATTATAGAAATTAAAACTGAGTCTCAACTATGTGAAGGAAGGCCTATTGAATTGTATTCAATCCATCTGAAAAGGGTGTTGAAATTAAATCCAGTGATTATCTAATGATACAAAAATGAAATTCATGTGAATTTTGTGTAATTAACTAATTAGTTATTACTTATTAAGTATATTACTCACTCCATTTCTTATAGAGTTTTTGTCTCATGTTTCATACTCCATCCGGCTCGAATTATAAGCAACAAAAATCATATTTCTTTTGGTTTAAAATATAAGGAAAATTAACTAACTTTATTAAATTTTGTTTCATTCCCAATGTCACTTTCCTAAAACATCTTTAGAAAATTGTAATCTTAATTAATTTTTGTTTCATTCCCAATATTACTTTCCTAAAATACCTCTATTTTTTATAAATTTGAGAAAATTAAATACAATCAACTAATCTCCTTAATAAGCGTAAAAGTGATTGGATTTGCTTATAATTCGAACCAGAGGGAGTATGTATTATTGTTTTACAAAACCCAATACATAATTAATGTTATTTTTTCAACACACCCCTATTTATCACACGCTCTTTTTCATTTTCAATATCTTTCTCTCTTCAATAATGATTAAATAGGGGTATTAGAGTCAAAATACCTCAAAATCTTATACTATTATTTAACCATTTCTTAAAATTCGTGTATAACCTTAAAAAACATTAGTACTTATGAAATGGAAGGAGTATTGGCTCAAAGCTACCATAAGACTTGATCTCTTTCTTGGTCATGTTAAAAGCATGACAAGGAAATAAAACTAACATGGAAATCTTATCTTCTAACTATACCAAACAATTTTCCATAATCATCATGTTCATTTTTGGTATTATTTATAATTTATAATCTTAGCAAAGTGCATCTTTCTTGCATAATTCTTGAAACAGGTGGGAATTAGAGCTCCTGAAGATAGTTATTCAAGTGGGTGTCCTTTAAAGACTTTCAAGTTTTTCAAGACTAAGAAATTCAAAACGGGCTCTTCATTTATGAATACTGGCTTCCTAAACACAAGGACTCCTTGGTGGTAAGTAGGACCTAGCAAGATACTGACCTTTATATCTTCAATGTTGAGTGAAGCACATGCTCATTAATTTTTGGAATAAAAAGTTAAAAGCACCCTCTTATTGATGATCCAACAAAGTGGAAAAGTTTTTAGAGCTTGATATTATCTAGGTTAGAGTTGGTTAGTGTATTAGAAGTTAATGAGATAAGCTTTACTTTGTGCGGTCTCATTTATAAAAAAAAAATTAAAAAAAAAACCCTCAACTAATGGTCTTAAATATAAGCAAAAATTAACTTACTTTCTATTCCCAATACAATTATTCATAAAATATCCTCATATTGTGGTTGGGTCATTTAATCTTTGTTTCATTCTCAATGTAAATTTACTAAAGTTGTCTATTTTTTTTTTATGAATTTGAGAAAATTAAATATACTCAACTAACTTTCTTAATAAGCGTGGAATTAATTATTTTTGCTTAAAAATGAGACCGGAGGAATTACTAATTAGTTACTTCCATTGTTCTATATGAATTATGTGATTGACTTGGTGTACACACTTTTTTCTCACATTATGAGAGAAAGAGATAAAAAAAATTGCAGTTTGGTGCATTATTATTTCGAGTAACATGTCAGATTTGTCCCTGACTTTGTGAGCACCGATCAATTTAGTCCCTGATATTTGCGAAATTTTAAATTGATCTTTGAGAAAGGAAAATGTGAGTTACATTATTCCCTGACGATATTAGACGTTAGTGATCTTTAACTTGGACTAACAGAAAGGTCAAAACGATGTTTTGGTAAAAAAAAAAATACTACTAGCTATCGGTCAAATTAGTCATTAAAATTGGTGAGACACTAATCAAATTAGTCTCTGACTTTATGGACCACTAACGGTAGAGACTAACATAACCCACGTTTAACTATCTTGAGAACTAATTTAGAATTTCAATAATATTAAAGACCAATTAATTTAACTGATACCCACGAAATCAGTAACTAATTTCACTATTTACTCCTATTATTTCTAAGAAATGTTGTTTTGGCAACATTTGAATATGCATCTTATGGTCATTTTTTGTGTTGAGTGATATGATAGTAGATCAAGAAAAATAATATATATGTAGATGCTAAAAAGTGTGTAAATGCTAAATTTAGATGTATATATAACACAACTCTAATTCTATTTCTATTGGATTCATTAAATTTGCTTTTTTGCCTCTTTGTCTCTCCTAACATGAGAGGATACAAATCCAAATTTTACTAGTTAATTACTTCTTGTGTTCTATACAGCTCACATGATTGGTTGTCCACACTTTTCACTATTAAGCAAAACCTCATTTTGATTTTTCCTCAATTTTCACATATCTAACGTTTTCCAACACTATTTTATTTTTGTGTGTGGACTACTAGGGATGGAAGTGTCATATATGGGAATAACGAGAAGGGCATGAGTAGAGTGAGGACATACAAAGAGGGAAAGCTGAAGATATCAAAAGATGGGCTTCTTGATCATGATGAGAAAGGTATTCCTATCTCAGGTGATGTTAGAAATTGCTGGGCTGGCTTTTCCCTTATACAGGCCTTGTTTGTCAAAGAGCACAATGCAGTCTGTGATATGCTAAAAGTAAGTCAACTTCCTTGCAAAGCAATTCTTGCTTGGGCACATGCTTATGTTGTCTTTTCAAATTGTTATTTTAGTGACTTCAGCAGTATGGTATTGTTTTTTGCTTATAGGTGAGCTATCCTGATTTTGATGATGAGCAGCTCTACAGGTATGCAAGATTGGTGACATCAGCAGTCATTGCAAAAATCCACACAATTGATTGGTCTGTAGAACTCTTAAAGACTGATACTCTTCTAGCAGGGATGAGAATCAATTGGTAAGAGGCATTTGCAAAAGGATGTAATTAGAAAGAGGAAACAAGATATTGATATAATACAAGTACTTTGTGCAGCTGTATAATGATACTTATTTATTTCTTTTCTTTTGGCAGGTATGGATTTTTGGGGAAGAAATTTAAGGATTTATTTGGAAACATCTTTGGACCCATACTTAGTGGATTGGTTGGTTTGAGGAAGCCAAGAGATCATGGAGTTCCCTACTCACTTACAGAAGAGTTTGTAAGTGTTTACAGAAACCATACACTGCTACCCGAGGAAATTGTCCTTAGAAACATCAAGCCTACAAGTACAAATGAAGAAGACAAATGTCCTCCAATACTTGATAAGTATATTATTATCCATCTCACCAATCCTTTTGGTTTGATAACTGAAATTTTGAATTGATTTAAACCAGTTTGGATTCTTCATGATTACCAAAGATTTTCCATGTTTTTTCCCCTCACATTTGCTTCAGGAGGGAGTGGTTATTCTGGGAGTTACTACCATTTATTTACTTGCATCTTCATTTTAAAATTTCCTGATTTGTTCTTGAAGCAAAATGAGAAACTTGTTTCAAAGAGTGTTAAGTTTTGTGATGAGAAGGGTACCTAAGTTCAGTTTCAAATATGTTTTTCAGGGTGCCAATGAAGGAAATGTTGGGTAAAGAAGGTGAAAGAAGGCTATCAAAAATAGGAATGGAGCAAATGCTGGTATCCATGGGTCATCAGTCATGTGGTGCAGTTGCTTTATGGAACTATCCAACATGGATGAGAAACCTCATTGCCCAAGACATTGATGGAGAAGACAGACCTGATCCTGTTGACATGGCTACCATGGAAGGTAGCTCACTTAGCACTTCTTTTTGCATAGTATCTTTGCCTGCACTATTTTGTTGTCTTACATAACCATGTCTAAAATGATGAATCTTCTGTTAGTTTATAGAGATAGAGAAAGGGGAGTTGCAAGGTATAATGAATTCAGAAGAAACTTACTAACGATCCCTATTAGCAAATGGGAAGATTTGACAGATGATGATGAAGTCATTGAAGCTCTCAAAGAGGTATATGGAGATGATGTTGAGAAGCTGGACTTGATAGTGGGTCTCCATGCAGAGAAGAAGATAAAAGGATTTGCTATCAGTGAGACGGCTTTCTTTGTCTTCCTATTTATGGCTTCAAGGTATGTCCGACCCTAAAGTAAGAAACAAACCACTAAACATAGAAAGAACTGATCATTAACTGGGTGCTTTTCTTTGGTGACCAATGGTGTTTAGGAGGCTGGAAGCCGACCGTTTCTTCACAACGAATTTCAACTCCAAGACATACACAGATAAAGGACTTGAATGGGTAAATAGAACAGAGACTTTGAAGGATGTGATTCACAGACACTTCCCAGAAATGACTCAAAAATGGATGAGTTGCTCAAGTGCATTCTCTGTTTGGGATTCCATGCCAGATCCTACAAACTACATACCTCTATATCTGAGACCAGCCACATAATTGTGATGTCTGATTTAGAAACTCTTATGCAGCTAAGTCAAAGCTATACTGTCATAAACTCACCTTAGTGTAACAAGTTGGTGCATCCGAAAAAATAGAAAAAGGGGAACAAAAATAAATTATAAATAGAGAAGGAATAACAAAGGATAGAAAAAGGTGAGTAGAAAAACTTATTAGATACCATTGACTCTGGTATCTAATAAGCTCTACCTATACCTACTATTGGATTTGAACCAATTTCTTCGCACACATTTCTGTGTAAACCCCCACCTGTTACCATATGTCAAGTGAATGCTATTCCACTATTCCTATTTTACTCTGTATACTGTGGAAATTTTGTTACCTTTGCTGTCATCTGAAAACATGAAATATAAGTAGCATTTGGTGTTTGTCTGTTTGAAAAGAACATGATGGAACAAGACAAAACTAGATGTTACATTTTTTATTATTTTGGTTGCACTATTTTTTGCGGAAATGAAAATGTTCAACTTTTTAATCTTGCCATGTTCTCTCCTTTTTTTCAAAGCACACCACCTGTTTTAATCTGTCATGTTCTAACATGTCTACAAAACACATAACATTTTGTCCAATTCTAATATGTCTACCAAGTGCAACCATAAATTCAGATACATAACTCCTTGAAATTTGTGAATCTGAAATACGATTCAATTCTGAAAACATACACAGATCTCAAACAAGAGTTTTCTTCTATTTCTTTTATCACATTCAATGAACTGACAAACAACAAACATACACAGATGCACACCAACTACAAACAGAAGTACACAATCAATCTGACCTCGAACATGATGAGCAGATTGAGTACAAGAGACTCCATATGGAGTCTTCAGGGGAGCTGGGTGGGGAGAATTATTGCCTGTGTTTTCTACTCTATTAGCTCTTTTAACACAATAACTCAGCAGTCAGCACAAGCCATATTGTTCCCATGTAATAAGCTTTAGATCATTCGCTTCAAAATTCTGGTTCAACTATTAAAAATCTCTATCATAAATTGGTTTTATCCAAGGCAAACCAATATAAATATAGAATAATGTGTACTGGCACACCATCATTGCCTAGATATTGAAACTCAAACGAAGCACCTACTTGCAGCCTATAATAAGTGCTTTTGCTATACGACCAAATAGTCAGAAAAAAGCTCATTTATCTATTTGGTAAACCCCAACTTCTGATGATAAGCAGTAAGCACATCCCTCATTAAGGAAAAAAAAATTGAAATCCAACAAGTGTTTCCCACATTCACATCTTCCAATCCGACCTTGATCCATCATGGAGGGGTTATCCTCCAGACACGAATAAAAGCATCCTCACCAGAGCTAGCTAAAGTATACTCATCAGTGAATGTTAAACCATAAACCCCACCTAAGTGAGCACCCTTTATGGTAATTCTACTAGATACAGGCTGGTCAATTTCATATACGATGACGCATGTGTCAAGTGACCCTGTAGCAATCCTACGGCTATCAGGGGACCAAGAAAGACTGTTTATCCGAGCAGTATGGTACAACATGTTCTTAATCTTTACCTGCAAACAAATGTGACAAAAAAGACACACAAGTGAACATGGTGGAATTTCTCTTCCTTGCAATCATACACATTTTTAAAAGTACAATAAACACATTAGAGAGAAAGCAGTGAACAAAATATTTCAGCTATAACAGCTCTTAGTTGCACTTACCTCACGAGAGGCACGATCCCACACTACAACTTCTCGATTGGCATCCCCTGATGCAAACATTGAAACGTCTGGAGAATAGTGTATGGCAGTAATAGCACCCCGATGTTTCTCAAGGACTGCCTCTTCTATAAGTGTATCACCAGAAATAGAGTATATATGCAATTTACCATCCTGTCCACCAATAATGGCTTCACTTCCATCAGGAGAGATAGCAGATGCCGACACAACAAACCCAAGATTAATGGTAGACACAACTTTTGCACCACGCAGCACGACAACACCGGAATCAATTGAAACCAGAGCAAGTTCAGGAGATAGGAGTGCAACACTCAAGTCCTTTGGTTGATTTCCTATATCAATGGCTTCAGCATCACCGCACTGATCCCCATGTAAAGAAACTCGCCATATCTACTTGAAAAGAAAGGAAATGAAGGCATAAGAGGAAGAAATCCAATAACTTCTCAAAATTTTCAAATATTGCAGATGCCTAGAAATGTGCCCAACTCTAATTTCCTCATATCTTTCATAAAAAAACATCACAAAATGAAGATCTATGTCACATTCATTGAACGGTTTTCTAAAAATATGACAATATCACATTATACAGCATAAACAACAATTTCTTAATCATCTTCATAGGAACAATAAACAACAAAATAAATACTGATTGGAAAGCAACTCAACCTTTCCAGGTAATGTCAAGACATAAATAAGAATGTCAATTGCCAAAGAATATAAACAAAACACACCTTATTATCGAATCCAGTTGTAACAATCTCTTCTTCTACAGCAGTTAAGCATTTGATTTGAGAATTGTCCTTCCTTTGTAATTTACCACTATATCCAATCCCTTGAATCCACTTAACTATCAAGCCATCATAACTGCTAGATAAGAGCACTCTAGGATTACTTCTAAGAATAGTTAAGGAGGAAACATTTTTCATATGTCCAGAAAACGTTGTCGGGGCTTTATCAAGATCACTCGCTAAAAATATAGATATTGTCCCACCAAGAGAAACAGTGACAAGATAATCATTCAACCAGAGGTCCCCCACTAACATGTCTTCAACTCCACCAGAGCCAGGAGAAGTCAATGTTTTCTTCACCTTTCCAGTATTGTCATCGGATATGTCCCATACTTTTGCAGATTTGTCAGCAGATACAGTCAGCACCTAAATATAAAATTACAACTGATCAGATCATCATTACTCAAATTGTATCACAGGAAAAGGGAGAAAAAAGACTTCTGCAAAAAAAAAAAATGCTAGTAGAAAACAATGGGGGAAAATTAACATTAAGCAAATTCAAGAGTTTAACTACAAACTGAAAAGTTAACTAGCACAAGAATTTTACTGCCTGAACAGTACAAACTGCAACAAGTAAACTTACAAATATCTATTGCTTACAAAGTTCAAATATAGGTCTAAAACTCAATGTTTATTTATAAAAATTCCTTGATAGAGAAATTTCCCAAAGACAAGATAACAAAACAAACCAATACTCGAGAGTTAAAACACATGAACAAAATGGCATCAATTTTAGAGCAACGTAACCGAAATGTCAAATATATGACAAGCTAGAAAAGAAGGAAAACAAAGTGATCAACATTATGTATTAGAGACAGAGGGAATATTGTCGGAAAAATGGAGCCAGTTAATCAGGGAATGCGGGTCTTTGCCACAACAATCAATAACAAATACTCATAAATTAGCTCACTTGTTTTCCATCAGGACTCCAGCTAACAGCATAAATACTTCCAGTATGAGCACCTTCAGAGGACAACTCACCAATCTTCTCTCCACTCTTCCCATCGAATATGATACCCTTTTTATCAGAACTTACACTAATAAATTTACTACCATCCGGAGAATATCTTACACAATTGACAAAATTTGAATGATCCCTGCACATAACCAAATTATTGTGACATCAGTTAATTATAAAGACTAGTCAATTGGCAAAAAGGGCCCCAAAAAAAAAAAACAATAAGAACAAATTAAAACAGACAAAAATAATTCCACAGAGACACTCAGATTAAAGGACTTCAACACTGTTAAGTTTTTCATACTACACCTGTGAGATTGCTTGAATCTAAATGGTGGTCCTTCATAAAAGTTCACCAGAAAATCCTCTCCACATGTGACAATGCGAAAAGGTCTCGTTGGTTTATATGCGCAACTTAAAACTCGTCTTGAATGGCCATCAAATTCACCAACATTAGTTCCTGAATCCCACCTATCCAATGTAGAGTTTATCAGACTTGAGAGTGAACATAACAATGATAGAAAAAAGAAACCATTTTTCAAATCAAAATGAGAAGAAATCCAAATCAAAATCGCAACAGTTTGAATTGAGAGCATAACTCACTCACATGAAAGCACGAACCAAAGATTTGCCTTTACCATCACCGCAAGCGACGATTCTAATTCCATCAGGGGACCACTGCAAATCATCGATCCGACCCGAAAGGACACGAAACTCCTTCTTCAAAACGAAGTCGTTTCGCGCCCCCCAGATCCTAACCGTTCCGGACACGTCAGCAGAAGCAACCCACTCACCGTTAGGGGAGAATCTCGCAACGGTGACAGGGTAAGCGTGTTCCCCGTATACGGAAACTTGGAGCGGGTTTTGGAGGTTCATGATGACCACGGATCTGGCGTTGGTGTAGAGTATGGAGTTGGATTTGGAGTCGCCGGAGATGAGGATCCCGCGGCCGCGCTCCGTCGTCGGCATGCAGGCGTACGTCTCTGCCAGCTCATGGCTCATCTTGCTTTGCTTTTTTTTTTTTTTTTTTGAAGAGATTGGTAAGAAATGGTGTGGTGTGTGCTATTTGACTTAGTAGGCTTAAGAATAAGAAGACTTTGGACTAAAACTATATTTAGGTACTAAACACACTCAGGATTTTTATAATCTTTTACGCTGAATCATCAAAATTGATCTTAATTGTTTACCAAAAAAAAATTGATCTTAATTACTCCCTTGGTTCCTATATACAGGACATACTTAACCATATTCTCCGAATCAAGGAAAGTGGTTAGTTTTTGTGAATTTTAAGAGAATATATTGTAACATTACAAGTTTACCTCCTCCACTTTACTTGGAAACTTCACATTCATTACTCCTTCCGTTTCACTTTAAGTGTCTTTTTGGACTTTCGCACATAGATTAAGAAAGTATTGATTATGATGATTATTGTAAGTTTTATGTGTATTTTGTCAAAAATACCCCTATTTAATATTTTTATTTTGTCAATGCATCATTACTAGTATTACAAATTTCAAAACTAAAACAACATTAAATGTAAGGGTAAATAAGGAAAAACAGTATTAAATGTTGCTTAGATTTGGTAGAAAGACAATTATTTTGAAACAAAATTTTGATGTTAAAAAGACACTTAAAGTGAAACGGAGGGAGTACTTAATAAAAAAAATATAGTTAGTCAAAACATTTAATAAGGAAAAAAAAGAGAAAAAACAATTAATGATGCATAGGAAATGTAAAGTGTCCTACATATAGGACCAAATATTTCTTCTAAAAGGTGCCTTATATATAGGATCAGAGGGAGTATATTTTTTTATTTTTTAACCTACCCATACCCAATCATAATTCTTTGCTTCTTTCGTTCCATAAGATATGTTGTTTTAAAGATTTATATATATATATATATATATATATATATATATATATATTATGAAATGAGTAAATGATGTAAAAATTTGGTATATTTTGATTAAGTTACTCTCATCTAATTATAAGAGAGAGTAATAATAAATAATGAAGGTTATTGTTGGAACATAGACAAGGACACATGGTTGTACAAATAATATAGTAGTAGATGTGGTGTGTCATAGCCACAAGGATTGATTTAATTCAAATATTTCTTACCTTATTAACGACATTTGTACTTAATGGAAAATAATTAAAAAACATTGATATTGATTTGAGTTTTCTAAAAACATGAAAAGTTAAGAATAAAGCTTGACCAGATTAAAAATGTGGGAACGGTAAGGAAGATGGTTTCATAGATAGAATTATAACAATATTGAATAGAAATATGTACTCTTCATATGTTAATAACGATTTTAGACATATAGTGAAAACTCGATTCCTTAATTCTTTAAACGAATTATAGACTTCCAATTTCTAAATTACGCTCCGTAAGATCACATTAGTTATATAATTTCACAAAAGTATTTCTACAAGTTATGAAAATATATTGTTTGATTATAGGGCAAATTCAACCCCCTAATATCCCGATTGAATCCCAAATTATTGAGAGGTCAATTCCATGAATTACTTGAAACACATAATCAAACAATTAACAAAATAGAAAAATTCATATAAACCAAGATTATATATCACAAATTCATATCAAATCCACCATATCCCTGATGGAAACTTAGCTCTACATCACAAAAAAAAAAAAAAGAAAGCAAAAGGAAAGAAAGACCCCATGAGTTTCATGAAGCTTGCCCGAGAGTTGATTGCCTCTCTAGAATCCCTTCCTTTGAAGATCAAGCCCTTCCTCGATATTCTCCTCTTCCTTTTCTCTCTTTTCTTATTGTGTTCTGTAACACCCCGATTTAGTAACTTGATTATATTTTTATTTAGTAAAAATCTGAGAATTTTTTTTTACATTGGTGACGTGGACATGAGTTCGTCTTTATAAAACATTCTTTTTCAAAAATATTTTCATTATAAAAATAATTTATTCATGCCTCACATCACACATCATGTTCCAAACCGAGATGTTACCAACATCGCGCTTTGAAACTCTTTCTTCCAATTTTATAAAATACTATTGCATTTCCCTTATACAAGTAACGTCAAATACCGAGTTTCCAAAACTTACAAAAAAAAAGGTGAATTACATCATGGGAAAGCAACGTCATCTTAGTAACTTAAGAAAGTGCAATACATAGTCAACCCAAAAGAGAACCTACACTACTGATCCCCATCCTTAGCAAGTACCTCCTTTAATTTCAGCTCCTCTTCAGCATCATCAAATCTCCCGTCATTCTCTAGTAACACCAAAACCTTCACATACTCTGGGTTCTCTAGCTTTATCCTATCCATCATATCCCACAAGTTGATGCCCATTGGAGTGAACAGAGGGTCGTCGATCTCCAAGCTAACATCTCCTCGCCACTTCCAGCCTTCCTCAAGGAAATCCCAATCTCCGTCTTCCAAAGGGTGCATAGAAACTTTAACGTCGAATGCCATATAAAACCCTAGTGTCGGGAGAGAAAGAAACAGAGTAGCAGAGAGAGTGAGCATCCCGAACGATTTTTCGTAGACGGGATGGAATTACAATAGGCAAGAATGTTAAGACATAAAACAACGACATTACAACAATAGATAAAATACACAACACATCCCACATAATCATCATAATCACTCACTCATAATTCTCCCAACTTTTTATTATCTTTTCAACATTATTTATTTCTTTCCCAATTCATTCCTCAACGTTATTTCACAACTCTTAGCCATCATATAAACGCTTCCTTAAACTTATCCGTATTTCTCTTCCGCTTGACCTTCACATAGTATCCTCGTCCTTGGCCATTCTCATTCTCATCGTCGATATCTTAGTTATATTTCAGCCTCTTATTCTAAGAATCTTTTCAACATTGTGAATTACTTTATTAAGTTTTATTAAATTGCATCCAACGGTGACAGGGGATAAGAAATTGTCATCGTGGAGGTAGTTAGCACTCATACATCTCCTCCAATCCTCCCAAGTCTAATCGAAAGCAAACGGGACGTACATGAACCTTAACCCACACAGGTCGAACAACCGAGAAAATCCAACAATATATATATGTCAAGGCCACAACCGTACGGGCCGACCATTATGACAATTAACATTTTACGCGATACCGCAAGGGCCCAACACCAATCGACTGCCCGCCTCGTTCAAGTTCCCTCTCACCGTTCCAAAATTGATCAAGGGGGCGACAACATTTTTCTAGTTAGCTGTGCAGAACACGCTACGATCCCTTGGGTCTTAAGTCCTGATTACACATAGTCTAGTTCTACCTAAAAAAGCACTCTAGGTTACTTGACGTTTCAGCGTTATCACCTTCCCCTATCACAATCACTCACCTGAATATTCGCAGATAAGTAGGGTATCTTCCTCTCCACTACTTCACACTCAACTCGCCGCGTTATTCAATGTCTTATTAATATTTTATTAATCCTAAGCTCGGACGAGTCACCCTTGTTCATCTATTCGGTGATCCTCGACCTCTAATCCAATCTTTCATATCAATTCTTTCTCACTGCCATAGCAGCTGAACACATCAGGGAGCTCCTCAGCCTGGCAAGCGCGTCACACGAACGATGTTTATTGGGGAGTACTTCCGCCTTCCGCCACATAGAGCGTACATATCCACTGAGTGCCAATCATATTTACTTTATCATTTCTTTCCTTGCGCCTTCAATCCGTTTATCGTATACACGTCATGTCATTATCAGGAATCTTTCCCTTTTCAATACTTGATTCCCGCCCGATTGCACTATTCTTATCAGCATTATTATCATATTCATAATTTCCATTGCCTTACTTAATTTCCGTCATGGATTTAAAACATACAAACATTTATATCATCATATATAATATTCAGCGTGGCATAAATCATGAAGCATATCATATCATCATGGTATAATCACATCAATAGCATCATGTCATAATATTACAGTAGAAAGGGGATGTCTTAGTCTTGCGTATAGGTGGCCATACACACACAAACAATTGCCACCATACGACTGACTCACAGACCCCACGTTCCGACCTTTGAGATGGCCAGGAACATCTTAACATTTTACCTAAATACCACAATGTCTTAGGGAGCCCCTCTCTCACCTCTTGTCCAGCAAACATTGTCAGGAATTGTTGTGGGTCCGTCCGACTGACAGCAGCTCCAAACTCCCGATCTACAGATTCCTTGCTTAAAATAAGACACACAATTAATACAAGGCTACTTACTATCATTCATGCATAAAATCAAGTCATCTTTTGAAAACTCGCTTTTACTTCCCATCGGGTAATTATAAAAGAAACCTTTACTTTTTCAAATTAAATCCAACCTTCAAATATACTTTAAACACTTCAAAATCATTTTAAGACAAGTGATAAAATATTTTAAAACAAATTGATTCACTGTTGGTTTGTTCCGGACAGTCGACTAATCACAACCCGGAAACATCGAAAAACGTTACTTTTTCACTTCTATTTTTGCCTAAATCAAGTACCATTGAAAACTCAACTTTAAAATAAATTGAAAGCATTTTTAAAATTGAAATACCAATTTAAATCAACGCTGGACAGCAGTGAGACAACTTAAAATCACTTTCTCGAAAAAATCCGAAAACACCGTAAAATCGTACTTTAGTTTATCCAACATTTCGCAAAAAAACAAACACTTAAACAATTCCTTTTTCGAACACAACACTATGAAATAAAATAGGGAAGAAGCATCATAAACCATTCCAAAAATCAATTATCTTTTAAAAGCTTTTTATGAAACCAAACACAACACCGTAACGAATAAATTAACTCATTTTCCTTCACTTCTTTTAATACAAGAATAATCCAAGGCAAAGAAATGCTAATCAAACAATTTATGATGCATCTCATAAACAATTCAATTAGCTTATATCACATAAGACAAACCGTCCTAACTTTAGAGATAAACATTTAAACCGAAACACGACAACTAACAACCAACGTACAAGTTCATTTTCACATATCCTAAACATGACTTCAAACATCACTCGTTCAATTATCTTAAGGTAACATAAACATCTTCCAAGTCCAGCCAAGCCCAAAAGAAAGTACCAAAGTTCTCAGTTCTCAAAAGTACTCAAAAAGAGAGTTTAATCAATTACGAGAAACACAAGAAATAAATCCCGAAACTATATCAAATCAATTAGTTTCAAACCCAAAATTTCGAGAATACTAAAACACATATTCAAGTTCGTTATATAAAATTTTCAGGCCATTTGAACCTCCAGAACCTAAGTTTCTAATCAGATTTTGCATAAAAACCGAAACAGGACTGTTGCTGACCTGAGGTTAAAATGCCACAATTAAAATTAGTAGTTCAACTCCGAATTGCATGAAAATAGGTGCAAAACTCCCTCACACAGTCAAGACTATCTCATAAAAGTTTTAGATTATTTGGAGTTGTTTAAGTCATACTATTTTCAATTAAATTTGGCACTAAGTCTGAAAAATCTGACTGTTTTGCCATTAGGAAAATTATCAAACCAACTCTAAATCTCCTCAAACTTTACAGAGAATATCCAGAGATGATCAGGAAGCTACCATAAAAATTTCAAGCCATTTAGAGTAGGTAGGTTCAAAAATTATGTTCACGTCTAATCCGAAAAGCTTATTTTTCAAAAATCGTTTTTACCAAAATGAATTCAATACAATTAGCAAACCAATTCTAAAAATCACATAAAAATTCAGAGACACTAAAATTAGCATCATAAAAACAGTAACCAAGTTTCATGGTTATTGAACTTGAGGAAACATTTTTTCAATTAAACCTTTTGCTTTTGAAAACACAAGTTTTTCTCAAACATTCTTCAACGAACAAAATTCATTTAAAATATCAAAACAATTCCAAAACACTAAAAAATTTCCAGAATTCATTTAAATAACATAAGGACAACATATCAAATTTTCAAAGAAATCGGATTAGCACAACTAACACTCGTCAAAAACCTCCTGCAATTATAACACTTTCTCATAAAAATTCAGCATAGGTTCAAGTTAATAGTTTCTATATCATTCTCAACCATGCAGCCCCTAAAGAAGTCTATTCACACAATATATTGTTTCAAGATTATAATTTTCCATCCACACATTTACTCACATAAACAACCATTTTTCAAACCTACTCGAATTCATTTTCATGCTTAACCCGATTAACTTTCTTACCAACAATCAAACTTAATTCAATTCAATTAATTGTTTTCAATCAAGCTTTGTAACATCCCAAACTTAATTTTTAGTGTAACTTATGTTGTGATAGTCTTAGGGTAGAAGCAATGATGATATAAGCTAGAAATTTGGCCAATTAGACAAGTAAATTTAGGTTTAAAGCTTAGAACTTTATGGAATTTAAAAGAGAAAGATTGGTAGCTCAAAACATAAATTCCACCGTTGGATATGAAGTAGGGTAGGTGAGGAAGCTTGCTTTAAAATTTGAGGAAGATCCAACGGGTAACGAAGAAGTTATGGCGTTTTAAAGTGCTGAGTAATTCAAGATTCTTCAGGTTAATCGATTAACCTAAGGCCTGAAAATGGTGCAAAAATTAATCGATTAACCTACTGGTTAATCGATTAACCAGATTAACCTACTGGTTAATCGATTAGTGCCAGAAAGTGTGGCAAAAATTAATCGAGCAGTACTTAAGTGTTGATTTTGGTCAAATTGCATTGGGTTAATCGATTAACTGGCCTGTTAATCGATTAACCTGGGCTGCTGTTGAAAAAAATAAAAGAGAGCAAAACGTGTTTTTCCTCTAAGGTTCAAACCACTTCTTTGCTTCCTAGGGCACAAATTCTTCTACTCCAAGATCAATCAAGACTCAAGTTGTGTACCCATTTCCATCATCAAACCTCTTTCTTTCTTAGCTCCAAGTAAGTATTCAAGCTCTTGATTTCCTTCTTTTTCTCTCTCTCTCCTCCCCATCTCCTAGTGAAATTCGAATTTCCCTTCCTATTATACCACAATCTCATCATCATTCTATTTCTATGGTTTAGGGAAGATCATCATCACTCTCCTCCTTTTCTTGCCTTTGGAGCTCTTGGTTTTGGGAGTGCTAGAAGCTAGGGCTTGGGTTTTCCCACTCTCTCTCCTTGGTTAAGGTAAGGGGGTGTGTGTTACCTTGTCTGAGGGATTAGTTCCTAGCTAGAGCATAATGATTTGCTAAGATTTAGGTGCTTTAGAGTTATGATAGGAACCCTAGGGAAAATGAATATTGAAATTATTATGATTATGTCATGAATGAATCCCTAAATGTTAATGTTAATATAATTGTAAAGAGTGTGAATAATTATTGATAGATATGGTTTGTGTGAACGATTAATTGCGAAACATGAATGAATATGATTATGTGTTACTTGATATGGATGACTATATGAATTGTACAACTATGTTTGCTATGCTTGGTTGGTATATTTGATTGAAAAGGGATATAAGGTTAATTTGATAAAGAATAATCTTAATGAATTAAAATTGACTAGATGTTTGAATTGATCATTGGGACATTGGCACACTAGGTCGCCCCTGCTAGGTGTACCAAATGCCCCATTAGGGCTAAATGCCCCATCAGGCCAAATGCCCCATTAGGTCCAAACGCCCCGTTAGGCGTCGATGTGCCCAATGGATCAATTCAACGAAAGCTAAGGGAATTTGGAAAATGTGATAAAGGATAAGTATATAAGAATGAGTAAGTTATAAGGTGTGATAAGCAATTGCAAGAATTGCAAGTATTGTCCTAGCGGGTGAAGCCTAATGGGTGACCAAAGTCCTGGTGGGTGTAAAAGTCCCTAATGGGTGTACAAATGCCCTAGCAGGAGCAACCAATTCCTAGTGGTGCAAATATATGGAAATGAGTAATGGAATGATGAAAAGATTATTGGATAATTGACTTATAATGGAACAAAGAGAAAGAAAACGAATATTGAATTTGCATGAGTATGACATGGAATGATTTAATGAACTTATATATGTGCTAAATGTCTAAGTGTGTATGACTTGGTAGGTTGTTATGTCCAATTAGAAACTGCTTCCTACTTCATGTGTAATGCTCACCCTCTTACTATTTTTATAGGTACTGAGATTGAGCTTGCACAACCCCCGGCCGAGCAGGTGCACTCTCCCTTACAGGGAGAGTAGTTTATGGGTGTTTAGGGGATTTTTGGTGTAGTCCTGGGTTATATTAAGGATTTGTATATGTTTTCTATGTTTTGTATATGAAATGCAAAGTATCATTTTTGGGTTATCCAGGACCACTTCCTTTGGAAAGGAAGTACATTATTTTGGGAAAACTTTCATAGTTCCACAACTTGTTCATTTGCTGCTATCTCTGATGTAATTATGTGATGATGTAGATGGTTATTACACTGTTGATGTTTTGGCCCTGTTGGCTCTGGATGAAATGAATATATATATATATATATGTATATATATGAATTGCACAGGTTTCAGGAAATCTAAGTTTTGGTTTACTCCATAAACAACGGAAACTCTGTCCGGTTTGACAGAGATTTTAGAAATAAAATAGTTTTAAAAATGAATTTTCAAGTTACTATTTTGTATTATGGGGTACTTAAGGGGAATTAATTATAGGGTGTTACATTATGGTATCAGAGCAGTTTCCCTCGGCCTTTGGAGTATGAACTCACTACTCCTATGGTTACTCACCGAGCGAGTAATCAATGTACTTAGTTCAGTGTCTAAGTTGAAGTTGTAGGATATTTATAGTTTTATTTAATTGTTTTATCATTAACTGGTTGTCCCTCCATGACTCAACAGTATGGCAGGGAGACGGGCTGACAATGATAGAATTGCTGCAATCCTCGAAACTCTGGTTCAATTGCAGCAGAACCAAGCCCAAGCTCAGCAGAACCAAGCTGAGAATCTTCCAAATATGCAACAGAATCAAGCCCAAAACATAGCAGTAGCTGCAGCAGCTGCGGCAGCAGCACTGCAACCTCCTCCCCCACCTCCGGTCGAGATTGACTGGATGGCCCGATTTCCGAAAAGTGATCCACCAAGGTTTGAAGGTGGATGTAATCCTGATGGAGCTCAACTCTGGCTCCAAGAAGTAGAAAAGATTCTCCGTTCCTTGCAACCACCTGCCGATCAAAAATTTCGGTTGCCGGAGTTCATGTTAATTGGAGAAGCTGAGCATTGGTGGGAGCATCATAGGAGGGGTTTGGAAGCAGCTAGCCAAGCAGTGACATGGGATCTATTCAAGATCCGCTTCCTGGGAAAGTATTTTCCGGAAGATGTTAGAAGGGAAAAGGACTTATTGTTTCTAAAGCTTGAGCAAGGGAGTATGAGCGTCGGCGAATATGCAGCACAATTCGAAGATTTAATCCGATACTCCAGTGGCTACAAGGATGCAGAAGAGCGAGCAAAGTGTATCAAGTTTGAGTCCGGTCTCAAGGAGGATATTCGACTAGCTTTCGAGTATCAAAACATTTCAGATCTCTCTCATCTCATTAATATGACCAGTACTTATGAGAAGGGATTCAAAAGGAAGGCGGAGGCAGATCGGAGCAGAGCAGCCCAGAGATCAGGGGGACCCCATAGAGGCAAGGGTCCGATGAAGAGGGCAGAACCATATGCTAAGGCAAAAGCTGTAGTTACTGGTGGAGCAAGTCAACCAGCAATTTCCTATGATCCTATTCCTGCTTGTCAACATTGTGGGAGGTGACACAGGGAATTGTGCTGGAGTCTTGATCCTCGCAAGAGGGAAGGACTCTGTTTTCATTGTGGTCAACCTGGGCACTTTGCTGTTAATTGTCCCAAGAGTCCCTTAAAGAAAGAGGTCAATGTGGCCAAGGTGCAGAAGTAAGGAGCAAGCCAGCCACTTCAGAAGGGCAAAGTGTACACTATGGATGGTGAAGAAGTGACTGATGATGATGAGCTCATCCGAGGTACATGTTATGTCAATGATGTTTCCTGTGGAGTTCTGTTTGATTGTGGAGCAACACATTCATTTATTTCTATTGATTGCATGAAGAAGCTAGGACTTTCTTGTGTAGAAATGCCTTATAAGCTTTCCGTTTCAACTCCTACGAATTCTTCTGTGATCACATCTCAAATGTGTCTGAATTGTTCTCTTCGAGTGTTAGATCGGGAGTTCAAAGTGAATCTGATCTGTTTGCCGTTGACTCGGTTGGACATTATACTTGGCATGGATTGGATGTTCCACCACCGTGTCTTGAATGACTGCCATCAAAAAGCTGTTATTTTCAGTGATTCTTCTTTAGCCGCCATGGAAGTAGATGAGGTGTCGGATGTAAGCCAGATTCCAATAGTTTGTGAATTTCCGGAAGTCTTTCCTGTAGAGATTCCCGGATTGCCTCCGAAAAGAGAAGTGGAGTTCGGCATTGATCTTATGCCTGGTGCCGGTCCAATTTCTAAAGCGCCCTATAGAATGGCACCTCCAGAGTAGGAAGAATTAAAGAAGCAATTGAAGGAGCTTTTGGCTAAGGGGTTCATTAGGCCAAGTGTTTCTCCTTGGGGAGCTCCGATCCTTTTTGTCAAGAAGAAGGATGGAAGTGTCTGAATGTGCACTGATTATCGCCAGTTAAATGCGGTGACAGTGAAGAATAAATATCCACTCTCCCGCATCGATGACTTGTTGGATCAACTTAGGGGAGCAACGGTTTTCTCAAAGATTGACCTCCGATCTGGTATCATCAGATTCGTATCCGAGAGGAGGACATCCCCAAGACTGCTTTTAGAACCCGGTATGGGCATTTTGAATATGTGGTGATGCCTTTTGGTCTCACGAATGCTCCTGCCATCTTCATGGATTATATGAGCAGGATCTTCAGGCCGTACTTGGATTCATTCGTCATAGTCTTTATTGATGACATTCTCATTTATTCCAAGAGCCCGAAGGAGCATGAAGAGCATTTGAGAACGGTGCTCCAAGTTCTCAAAGACAAGCATCTTTATGCAAAATTCTCAAAATGTAATTTTTGGTTGAATGAAGTGCACTTTCTGGGGGCATGTGATTTCTGAGAAGGGTGTTGCAGTAGACCCTTCTAAGGTGGAAGCAGTGCTTAAGTGGGAGAGACCCAAGTCTATTACCGAGATCAGAAGTTTCCTTGGTTTGGCTGGGTATTACCGGAGATTTATTGAAGGGTTTTCTAAGTTAGCTCTTCCTTTGACTACTCTTACTCAGAAAGGTGTTCCGTATGTTTGGTCCCCAGAATGTGAGGATAGTTTTCAAGAATTGAAAAGGCGATTGACTAGTTCCCCGGTGTTGATTTTGCCGGATCCAACTTAATCCTTTGTGGTATACTGTGATGCTTCAAAACAAGGGTTGGGTTGTGTGTTGATGCAGCAAGGGCAAGTCATAGCCTATGCATCCAGGCAGTTGAGGCAGCATGAACAGTACTATCCCACTCACGATCTTGAATTGGCAGCAGTAGTCTTTGCCTTGAAAATTTGGAGGCATTATCTTTATGGTTCAAGATTTGAAGTCTTCAACGACCATAAAAGTCTCCGTTACCTCTTCGATCAGAAATAATTGAATATGAGACAGAGGAGGTGGATGGAATTTCTGAAGGACTATGATTTCAGTCTCCAGTATCATCTGGGCAAGGCCAATGTAGTGGCTGATGCACTAAGTCGCAAGACTTTGCATGTCAGCAATTTGATGGTGAAGGAGATGCAGTTAATCCAAGAATTCAGTGACCTCAACTTGAACATGCAAGTGAAAGAGAAGAGCGTTGTTCTAGAAATGTTGCAGGTTACCAATGATTTGATTGATCTTATCAAAGAAAGACAAGCTGATGATGAAGAGCTACAGAAGTTGTT
This sequence comes from Crotalaria pallida, assembly GCA_037953625.1. Lineage (NCBI taxonomy): Eukaryota > Viridiplantae > Streptophyta > Magnoliopsida > Fabales > Fabaceae > Crotalaria > Crotalaria pallida. The sequence goes on from CM075655.1 coordinate 100,983,436, forward strand.
GGAAGGGGCATCGGGCAATGAAGAGCCCGATTTTGTAAAAGGTCCTGATGTATTATCCGGTTTAGGGGTCGGATATGTGTTCCAATGGACTTTGAAGTTAGAAGGGATATCCTATGGGAAGCTCATCGAACCAAGATGAATTTTCATCCTGGTGCAACAAAGATGTACCAAGATTTGAAGAAGATTTATTGGTGGCCAAAGTTAAAAACTGATGTAGCCGACTATGTGTCTCATTGCCTGACTTGTCAGAAGGTTAAGATAGAGCATCAAAAGCCTGGTGGTCCTTTGCGATCACTTGATATCCCCGAATGGAAGTGGGATAGCATAGCCATGGACTTTGTGACGGGTCTACCTAGAACTACTGCAGGATGTGATGCCATATGGGTTGTTGTAGACCGTTTAACAAAGTGTGCTCATTTTATCCCTATTCACAAGAAGTACACTCTGGAGAAGTTGACTCAGTTGTATATCAGGGACATAGTGAAGTTGCATGGGGTTCCCACCAGTATTGTATCCGACCGTGATCCGAGATTTCTGTCTCAATTTTGGCAGAGTCTCCAGCAGGCATTGGGTACTAAACTGAAATTTAGTACTGCTTATCATCCACAAACAGATGGACAATCTGAGCGTACTATCCAGACACTGGAAGATTTGTTGAGAGCATGTGTTCTGGAGCAGGCAGGCAGCTGGGAGCAGTTATTACCGTTAATGGAGTTTACTTACAATAATAGTTTCCACTCCAGCATCGGTATGGCACCATTTGAGGCTCTCTATGGTAGAAAATGTAGGACGCCTCTCTGTTGGTTCCAAACAGGTGAAAACTTGTTGACAGGTCCTGATATAGTTAAAGAAACTACTGAGAAGATCACAATGATCAAGAATAAAATGAAGACTTCTCAGGATCAAGTTAATAGTTTCTATATCATTCTCAACCATGCAGCCCCTAAAGACGTCTATTCACACAATATCATGCGTCAAGATTAGAATTTTCCAGCCACACATTTACTCACATAAACAACCATTTTTCAAACCTACTCAAATTCATTTTCATGCTTAACCCGATTAACTTTCTTACCAACAATCAAACTCAATTCAATTCAATTAATTGTTTTCAATCAAGCTTTGTAACATCCCAAACTTAATTTTTAGTGTAACTTATGTTGTGATAGTCTTAGGGTAGAAACAATGATGATATAAGTCAGAAATTTGGCCAATTAGACATGTAAATTTAGGTTTTTTTTTGAACAGCAAACGAAATATATTTTATTTATAAAAATAAGACAAAAATTGATACCCAAGCATCATAGTACAACCAAAGACCCCACCTTCTATGAAGGGTTTGTCTAAGGGTACAAAATTAGACATGTAAATTTAGGTTTAAAGCTTAGAACTTTAGGGAACTTAAAAGAGCAAGATTGGTAGCTCAAAACTTAAATTCCACCGTTGGATATGAAGTAGGGTAGGTGAATATGATTATGTGTTACTTGATATGGATGACTATATGAATTGTACAACTATGTTTTCTATGCTTGGTTGGTATATTTGATTGAAAAGGAATATAAGGTTAATTTGATAAAGAATAATCTTAATGAATTAAAATTGATTGGATGTTTGAATTGATCATTGGGACATTGGCACACTAGGTCGCCCCTGCTAGGTGTACCAAATGCCCCATTAGAGCTAAATACCCCATTAGGTCCAAACGCCCCGTTAGGCGTCGATGTGCCTAATTGATCAATTCAACGAAAGCTAAGGGAATTTGGAAAATGTGATAAAGGATAAGTATAGAAGAATGATTAAGTTATAAGGTGTGATAAGCAATTGCAAGAATTGCAAGTATTGTCCTAGCGGGTGAAGCCTAATGGGTGACCAAAGTCCCGGTGGGTGTAAAAGTCCCTAATGGGTGTACAAATGCCCTAGCAGGAGCAACCAATTCCTAGTGGTAAAAATATATGGAAATGAGTAATGGAATTATGAAAAGATTATTGGATAATTGACTTATAATGGAACAAAGAGAAAGAAAACGAATATTGAATTTGCATGAGTATGACATGGAATGATTTAATGAACTTATATATGTGCTAAATTTCTAAGTGTGTATGACTTGGTAGGTTGTTATGTCTAATTAGAAACTGCTTCCTACTTCATGTGTAATGCTCACCCTCTTACTATTTTTACAGGTACTGAGATTGAGCTTGCACAACCCCCGGCCGAGCAGGTGCACTCTCCCTTACAGGGAGAGTAGTTTATGGGATTTTTGGTGTAGTCCGGGGTTATATTAGGGATTTGTATATGTTTTCTATGTTTTGTAAATGAAATGCAAAGTATCATTTTTGGGTTATCCAGGACCGCTTCCTTTGGAAAGGAAGTACATTATTTTGGGAAAACTTTCATAGTGCCACAACTTGTTCATTTGCTGCTATCTCTGATGTAATTATGTGATGATGTAGATGATTATTACACTGTTGATGTTTTGGCCCTGTTGGCTCTGGATGAAATGAATATATATATATATATATATATATATATATATATATATATGAATTGCACAGGTTTTAGGAAATCCAAGTTTTGGTTTACTCTATAAACAAAGGAAACTCTGTCCAGTTTGACAGAGATTTTAGAAATGAAATAGTTTTAAAAAGGAATTTTCAAGTTACTATTTTGTATTATGGGGTACTTAAGAATTAATTATAGGGTGTTACAAGCTTAAACCAAATGCACTTAATCAAATAGTCCGAGAGCACAAACAAATTTCTACACTTAAGCATTTGCACACACAAAACCATTTAGCACATGTATGTACACATCAACACTAAATCAATTCATCAATCATTTTTATCAAGAACCGAATTATAAAACATGAAAATGAGTCATCTTAAACCAAATAAAACATGCATAATCAAATCAACTTATTTTCCTCATTAACCTAATTAGGTCGAAACATACATATAGCAAATTAGGAACTTTTACAAAAATTAATCAACACATAGACACACACAAAAAATCCATTTTTCATAAGAGGTCAAAGCATTAGAGAAAACAAAATCTTTTGAGCTAAAGTCAATAGAAAAACCGTATAGACCTTAAGTCCCAAAGAAAGTACATTTCAAACCTTTTAAACTCAAATCCTTATACTTTTGTACTTAGAAATTGACAAGGAACATAAAAAATAAACATGCATGAAAAAAAAATCATTTCCTTCCTTTTTCCTTCTTGGCCGAATTAGGTATAAAGAAAATCACAAATTTTTGACAAAACAATCAACACATAAATCATACTTTTAAAATCAACGAAACTCATCTTTAGTCACAAATCAAAGCATTGGGAAAAAAACAAAAATCATTTCTCTTTGTTTCTTCCTCTTGGCCGAGGTATGTATAAAGAAAATGGGAAAAGTTTGTCAAAATAAACCATTACAAAATCATATAAAAAATTGTTCTTGTTTCATCATCTTAAGTCAAGAGCAAATTCAAATCATATGAACATAAAAAGGGACCAAAACCATGGAGCTCCAACAATGGATGCATGTCCACTTTTTAACCAAAAACTTAAATCTCTAGTTATTAATACTTGAAAAACAAAGATCTTTAAGAAAAACAAACATGCAACAACTCATTTTAATAAATCAATAACTTGAATATGCACACATATATGCTCCTAAAAACCGAAAATAAAAGGAAATAAAGAAGGAAAGGATGAAAGCAAGGAGGTATACCTAATGGGAAGGGTGGAAATGAGATTGAAAACCAAGAAGCTCCCTCCTTCTTCTCCCCTAGGGCTCACGACCTCTCCCTCCTCTTGGCTCTCCTCTTCTTATTTTTTTTTGTCTAAGTGTTTATGATGGGAAATAAGAGGAATATAGGTGGGTGAGAGTGTATTTATAGAGGTGGGGCTATTGGGGTTCATGGTCTTAAAATTGGGGTCAAGAAAGAGTGAAGAAGCTTCCGCACAAGCTTATGCCCTTCACGATTTCTAATATATACACAAGGTAGGTGCTTTTCAATTTTCGTCTTATATTTATGAGTATGAGTTTTGTAGGGTATAAGTAGGTTTAAGGAAATTAAATAAGGTAGAGACATGCATTGGCCGAAAATTTGGTTAGGATATTGTCATTAATTGCATGTCCCACATAGAGTACAAATAGGGTGGTTACACCTTAATTAAGGTAGGTTATGTTTAATTGGGTTACCCTAGGATCTTGTGCACTCATAAAGGAATGTCTAACAATTTAAAATTCAAAATGCACAAAATAAATTCTTAAAACCGTACAGTATATTGCTTCAGTAGAAATAATATTTTTCCAACATAGTAAATTCCACTTGAAAATCATAATTCAATTCACTAAAATAAAACATTACTACCTTTCCAAAAATTCTAAAAATTTCGTGAACAGCAAAATAAATCTCAAACTATATCAAAATAAATTCTACATTTCAATACGATCGTTTTGACTGTAAATTTGTCCATTTCGGATTTACAGATCAAAAGTTATGAATTTTCCGGGTTACGTAAATCAAATAAATCAATAAATAATAATTCCTTCAAAACACAAAACAAAATAAATAATTATTTTCGTTCATAAATTTAAATCAAATAATGAATTTATATAAATTCGAAAATAACTACCCAATCAGAAATTCAGGAAAAATTGATTTGTTAAAACGGGAAAAATGCGGGTATTACATGTTCCGTGTTCTAAATGAGTCCCTTTGTAATGGGAGATGAGTTTTTATGTCTAGAGTTACTCAAAAGTCACAAATTCGGGCAAAATTAAAAAAATATCTGTCAGCCACGCCCAGACGCAGGAGATGGCGCCTAAGTGCCACTTTGAAAAAATGACATGCGCTTAAGCGCGTCTGGTTTTGCCTGATGGGAGTGCCCATCTGGCTCTACCTAGGCACAATTATTCAATGTTTTTCCCCAATATGCCTTGGTGTGACCCTTATGCATGCACGTTGGTGCCCTTAGGCCATTTTTTGAGCTTTTTTCACCTCCTTTGTTCAATCATCATGGCTCCATTCATCCCTAGGTGCTTTAATATCAATATTCCTTCAAATCAAGCTTCAAAGCACCTGAAATTATGGCAAAAAGATTCATTATGTGATGAAATTTATTTTGCAAAACTAAACTACCAAAAGCTAAATAAATAACATAAAAACCATTAGAAACAAACAAATATTTGGATAAAATCAATGAAATATATCATATTTTGGACCATCAACAATTATATTGAAGAGAGATAGTGAAATGAGTGGTGAAAAAAAGGATGCAATAAATAAGGATATGATTGAAAAAAGAAGTTTAAATGAGTATTGAGTTTCTAAAAGTACATAACTTATGAGACAAAGTAAAATGATTAAATTAACATAACTTATGGGACGGGTGGAGTACTTTTTTTTTTCCTTCTCTTCTTTTTCTCTTCTCATCCTTCTTTTTCACCATTCTCCTCTCTATCTTATTCTATATTTATATCACCCACCAATTAACTAAACTATTTACTCATATTGTGCAAAACTTTCCAAACAACATTAAAGGTTGCGCTATTCCGAGGCTTGGATTCTTACGTACATTGTTCACGTTTTTTTTCCTGTTACGTAATTTTCGGACATCTTGTCTTATCAGATGAGCTATCTGAAATTGTTCAACATTCGGTAAAGCTATCAGATCGGACAACTTAACCGTTTTGCTCATGAAAACATTGGGTGGTTTGTTTGATCGAATAAACCATCTGATTCGTATTTTGTTCATGGATAGTAGTTACAAATGTGCTATCGGATTGGAAGCCTGATTCGAAAATATCATAAAACGCATCTAATCATTATTTTTTCAGCCCTGTACCAATTATGGATGAGGATGACAACAATGCACCTTTGAAAAGCTTTCTCGAGTTTTCAAGTACATTTAGCAACGCCGAGGTAAGCGAAATTTAAATATGTTCATTAAGCATTGAATTATTATTAGTTTTAGGTTCATGTATTGATTTTGCATATTTTTGAGACTCGAGCTGATAAGTGGAAGTGGTGTTGAGATATCGGAAGTGCTCATGGATTTGTTCTTATCATCATTAGATCAAATGAAGATGTTATGGGTAAGAATTAATGGATTACTATTTGGAGTGAAATAAGCCAAAAATATAGATGCTCCATGAAGGAGGTTGAAAAGAAACTGAATGTGATCGCGTCTAGAAAATGCCAATGCTCGTTCACTCTAAAAGGAAGGATGTTAAGAAGTGGTGAAGGTCAATGATGGAATGTTTGGGTGCATCATGGGTTTCAACCACAATTGTGCAAAAAAGATTAAGTAGTCACCCGTATGCCGATTGGCCAACTGTTGAACAAAAGACCCTAGTGAAAGAGTTGACAGAAAATAATGTAATGCCTAATTCCATATTGCTTACTCTGAAAGATCGCAATCCCCGTAATGTGACTAGTGAAAAGAAAATTTACAATGCGCGTCAAGATTATAGGATAAGAAAAAGGTTTCCAAGGACAGAGATGCAACATTTCATGTATTTGTTGGAGTAAGGTATGTCCACCGTAATAGGAAGAACGAGAGTGTCGATGTTGTAGAAGACATGTTTTGGGCACATCCACAATCACTTGTTCTTTTGCATTCCTTTAGTATAGTATTGCTAATAGATAGCACATATAAGACCAACAAGTATCAGATTTCTTTACTAGAGATAGTTGGTCAAACATCAACAATGAAGACATATGGTGTCGCGTTTGCGTATTTGCAATCAGAGAGGCAGTCACAGGAGCTGTAGCTGGAGAAAGTGTAGGAGCAGGACCAAGAATCTCATATAACACCCCTGGTGGGTAAGGAGAATATAGGGATGAGAATCTGAGATACCTTAAAGAACCACTCCATGCATCCTGGTGTGCACTGTCCTTGCATTGTAACATGAGTATATTCAATGACATAAACAACACGAGTCACTCACTCATGAAATGCTTCATCCATCGCTTCTGGGCTAATCGAGGTTTGTTTAATAGCTCACGGAGATGGGGGAATGCCCTGCACATACCCAAACTGACGAAGCACTCTATCTAGCAGGTATAACTCCAATGGGCGATTATGATCTCTTTACGGCATCCAAAGGACATTATGTGGCCTCACCATAACAAGCAAGGTTGTCAAACTCACAAGTTTACCTAAACTTGTGGAATCCAGGTAAACTCGACTCCCAAACTTGACTTGTAAACATGTATGAGTTTACTTATTTTAAAACTAATGTGTATACAACATTTATAACATCCATAAAAATGCACCTTATGAAGGTTAGGAGTGAGTAGCTGACGATTGAGCGTAACGGGTGGTTGAGACTTGAATCTTTATAGACGAAAAGATGATTGAGACTTGAGAGACGAAGAGAGATTTAGTAGAGAGAAAGAGACGACTGAGGAAGACAAGGGATTTGAGTAATGTGTGAAGGGATTTTGATAAATTGAGCCAAAATGACGTCGTACTGTAGTTGAATTTCTATTTCTGAGCCAATTGGGCGAATTATTTCTATTTTTGGGCCAATTGGGATGACTCACGAGTTTATACGAGTTAGCTCGCGATTCTATACGAGTTTACCCGAGTTTACTCAGTTCCAAGTTTTGGACCGATTTAACTCGATTCTATGGTCTAAACTCGTATGATTCTACGAGTTAACTCGCAAGTTTGACAACTCTGATATCAAGGGTCTTCCAATATAGAGCATGAAATTCCCTTTCCCAGAGATTTTTATCCACTTCTTAATTCTTGGCAAGTCTTCAATGTATGAGAAATCTTTTTGAACCATGTCAAGACCTGGAAAATGATTATGGATCCAAACTTACTAATTGAAACAAAATAACCAATTAGCATGAAATTATAGGGACCGAACCCAATAAGCGTATAAAGGTGTTGATGTGTTAGGAAACAAATACAAAACTAGCTAGAAAGCATTATAGGGACCAAACCTTATATATCGTCACATTACATGAACTAAAGCCAAAGCCTCAGTATATTTTCAACCAACGACGTGGACTAATAAAATCAAAATAAATGAGTTAAGATAGACTTTTTTTATACAAAAATAATTTTTTGACATGGATCACAATCCAAAGACACCTATTTTAGGAGGATTGAAAACATATTCAAGAGTACTTTTTTTATCATGCTCGACATGGATTCGATTGGAATTACATTAAGTTTGTAGCAATTGATTTTTATTTGGATATTTTATTGTTAAACATCATTTTGCCAATAAATATTTTTGGAATTTTGAACATACTAATCAATCATAATGTATGTACACCAAAAAAATCATAATGTATAATTATCTTGTTGATACCGATAAGGGAGAGAGTTTGGGGTTAGTAGTCAAATTCGCTAAAGTATTATAGTTAAGGTATTGTACTTTTCCCGTTGATGTGCTTCAATCAAATTTGAATTTACTGATCTTAAAAATTTGTTGGTATTTTAGCTATTTTTCGACGGATAGTTCCAATGGATTTAAATCTGCCGGTATTTTTTCTTTTTTTGACAGATTGTTCCAATGGATTTAATTTGTCAGTATTTCATCTATTTCTGACATATTTTTTCGTTTGAAACGTGCATTTATTATTATAAATTTTAAAACAACGTTTCATCCAATTCTCGATTTAAAATTCCCTCGAAAAGTTTGATAGAAATCTAATGAAGAACTCTTATCCTCTGTGCTTAAACCTGTCACTCAAATCCATTCCTTTCGACTCATTATTCTTCGTCTTCCTCTAATTCCTTTCTCGTCTTTACCTCACATCATCGCCATCAACACCATGGCCAACACCACCACCTTTCTGATCCATTATCGTAGGAAGGCTCAACTTCTCACTCTTCTCTCTCCCCATCCACATTCTTATTTTCAACCATTCAATGTCTTCTTTGAATCAAGTTTGCCGTTCTCTGCGATTTCGACTCTGATATAGAGTTTGATTCCCATTTCCGATTGAATATCTTTTGATTCCAAATTCTAATCAAGTGCCTATGCTACCTTAGAGTTGGATTTCATGACGGCAGTGTTTAGTAATCAGTTTTCGCATTAAAAAAATGGTATGTAAACTCAACTTTGATAAATGGATGTTGTATTTTTTTTTTTTAAGAAAAAAAAATTTGTTAACTAACTAGGGTTTGTATCTAGAACTCGTGACTGTCAAACAATATGGAGAAGCCAAATATGTTTAAAAATTTATTCCAAATTCAAGTTTTAATCGACTCCAAATGGAGTTTTGAAACTTCAAATGGAAGCGTGGAACTAGCATTGGCAATTAGGGCGTCTGTGCCCGCAAATGGCTCGCAATTTTTGCCGCTATGCTCGCCCGCTCGTTAAAAATTTTAGGGCCGAAAATTCAAGCCATGATCGCCCTAAATGCGGGCACCGCGGGCGGCCCCAATTTATTTAAAAAAATAAAAAAAAATAAATAATTAAAAAAATTAGCAATCACAGCCCAAAAAAAAAACAAAGCTACAACAACAAAGAAACAGTCACAACCCCAAACACATCATTTTGATATTTATTTTACAATATAAATATCCCAAAAAAATCCTTAATACCTTCATACCAAATATAATCAATTAAATGATGTAAAAAAAATTAGAAGTAAGAGAAAAAGGAATTACATTAACTGATATCAGAGGAATTTTTAAGTTTATTTTTTTTAACAGTCAAAGTGAGTCAACTAAAAAATTTAGTTTTTTTTTTCAAAATCTCTCATGCGGGGCCGCCCATGGCCCTCTCGCAAATGCGCGCAAAAATAACGGTCATAACAGGCATACATAATTTTAAAAAAAGGGCCTAAAATTTGTGTCATGCCCGCAAAACATTGCGGGTGGCTGGGTGGGGCCTGCGGGCATAGACCCTAATTATCAATATTACGTGAAATAAAAGATATCGTTATATGATTACTTCGTTGTTCATTTTCTAATTAACTAAAATACATGCAAGGATATACTTCTCTCTTTATCACTCAAAAACTCTCATCTTCTTGGCAAAAGTCTTATTTTTCTAATTAAGAGGCAGTAGTAGAGTTATTTAAGCATACTAACAAATATTTGGTTTCTGTTGTGTGTATGAAAAACACCATTTTGAAAAGACAAAATTCATTTCAATAATCTCTATATCTCGAAAACACTTAGTCTCCCATTATCCATTGAAAAATACTCTAAATAATGATAAAAAAAAGTTATTTAAGGGGCATATTATTACTCTCTCCCTTCTCATAAGTTAAGTCTTTTTAGTTTTTAACGGATATACCCAGATATTCCAATTTCTCAGCAATGTTCATATCCACGTATTGTCCTTTTTAGAAGCTTCCAATTTGCTAGCTGGAATCTGATGTACGTGTGCCCTTTCAAACCTCAAATTTGAATTTCAAATGTAAGCACTCTGAGACGAGAATCTCAGCTTGAGGTTGAAGACGATGAACTGATGTTGCCGAGCTTGACGATAGTTCGAGCTTGAGAACTTGAATGATTTCTGCAACAGAGAGCCAAGACAGAACTGAGCTTGAACCGAGCTGAAGAACCGAGCTTGATGATGCTTGCACTGTTGTTGACCAAGTGTGAACCGAGCTTGACCTTGTCCTTTGACTTCCAAGCTGTGGCCGAGCTTTTCACTTAAGCTTGAGTTTAACACTTTGAACCGAGCTCTGGCCGAGCATGCTTCACGGTTGACTGAGTCAACTACATTGGCTAAGCATCTTCGAGCTTTTGACTTGCTGCTGATTCAACTACAATTCTTCAAAGCAACTGCTGAGCATGTTCCGAGCTTGTATCTTCTGAGCATCTTCCGAACTGACCCTTTGACCTTGATATCTTGGCTTGTGTTGTATGTTCGACTTGAGCTGGTCCAGAACATCTTTCGAACTTGCACTTCCGAACTTGCAACCGAACAACTGTCGAGCTTGTTCTTGAACTTCAGACTCGATATATGTGGCCAAGCATATTCCGAGCTTGAATCCGAACTGCTGACTTGTTGCAGGTAGCCGAGCACTTGCCGAGCTTATGACTTTGTACAAGGCATCTGTTATTTTCATTCTTGAGCCGAGCTTGATGATAGTCCGAGCTTCTTCTCGGCTGAGTCTGCTATGAGCGAGCTCGGATTGATCACTTTCGAGTACACCCGAAGCTGATTCATTTGTCTTCATCAAAACTCTTGGCCGAGAGCCGAGCTATTTGTCTTCATCAAAATCTCTTTGATTCAACAATCTCCCCCTTTTTGATGATGACAAATACTTGTTGATTTTGTGTGGTTTTCCTTGAATGAATGCTCGAAGATCACCCTTGCTCGAATATCCCTCCCCCTGAACAACACCTTTCTCCCCCTGTAACGCTGCACCATACAAAACAAAAACAACACACCTTTCTCCCCCTTTTGGCATAATAAAAAAGGAGCCAATGAATTAAGCACATTGCCAAAAGAGTATAAGGTCGTATATTCCGAGAATAAAGACAGAGAGCAAGCAAATTAAAAAAAATGTTCTTGATGTTCCACTTGTTGAAAGCAACAGTCGGAAACATATATATATATATATATATATATATATATATATATATATATATATTCTTGCTTTACTCCCCCTAAAACAGTTAATATGCTTGGAACAGTACAACCTTTCTCCCCCAGAAAAGATATACTTTTGAAGAGGCAATTTTAAATAAAAACCATTTTAGCACAGTGCCCTTCAAAAATATATAAAATCAATTTTTGCTCGGGGTACCCAAACAATTTTGGGCTTCTCAGATTTTTCATTTTTCACAATCCAAGCATAAGAACCGTTAGGCACACCATGAGATTTAATCTTACAAAAGTTTGATGTGTGTCCATGAATACCACAGTAAAAGCAGGCCGGCTTTTTAGAGAGATGAACATTTGAAAATAGCCGACTTTTCTATCAATCTTTTTCTTGGCATTCACGTATCCTAGGCCGGTTTTATTTGAATTGTGTCTTTGATTTTTGAGAAACATATTATCACTCTTTGAAAAAGTTGCATTAGTAGTTTTTAAATTTTGAATTTCTTTTTCATACTTAATGCATTTTTCACAGTTTTGATTTTTCAATTGAGTGATAGTATGTTCTAAGGAATCATTATTGCTTTTTAACTTTTCAATACATTTTTCTAATTCAAGAACATGCTCTTTATAGTTTGAAACATTCTTTTTCAGTTTAGCATAGCCCTTTGCAAGTTTCTTGAACTCAGAATGCATTTCATTGTAAGCAGTATATAATTCCTCATAATCATCATGTTCGGACTCAGTATAAGATTCGGTATCCGAGTATACCTGATTTTCATGTGCAGTTGAGCCGAAAATCAAGCTTGAAGCGACCACTTCGTCATGTCTTCCTCTTAAGCACAAGATCTTGCTTCCATGCTCGGTTGAGCCGATCTCCGACCTTGGAGAGGTTCCAAGTCTTCCCATTAAGCACGTGCGATTGATTTCATTCTTGGTTGATCTGAGGTCCGAGCTTGGCGTGACTCATTAAGCATAGGTTCGACTTTTCTTCATCGTCTAAGGAGCTGGATTCTGATGTTTCATTCTGCTCGGGTGCATCCCAGACGATGTAAACTCTCTTCGGTTTAAGGGTCTTTCCTTTCTTATGCTCGGTACTGCCTCTCTTCTTCAACCTGGGACAATAAGGTTTGATATGTCCCAATTCACCGCATTCATGGCACCAGAATTTGTCTTTTGAGCTTGTGCTTATTCTTTTATTTTTGAAGAATTTCTCGAACTTCTTTACCATGCGTCTGAAGGTTTCCTCATCTGTATCTGAACTCGAGTCACTGGCCGAGGAGGTTTCAGCCGACTGATTTGAGACCTTGAGCGAGATACCCTTCTTCTTTTGGTCGGATTCTTCATGCATTTGTAGTCTGCTGAGCTCTATCTTATGCTCCAAGAGTTTGCCGAACAGAGTTTCGATGTCCATAGTGTCTAAGTCTTTTGATTCCATGATGGCAGTAACCTTCAATTCGGCTGCCATTCTCTGCTAAGACATCTCAACACTTTGTTAAGTACCTCGGCATTTGTAAACGATTTGCCGAGAGCAATAAGATGGTTTATGATATGAGTAAATCACTTTTGCATATCATTTATCGATTCACTAGGCAACATGCGAAATAGCTCATATTCATGCATAAGAGTATTTAATCTTGCTCGTCTAAACTCACTGTTCCCTTTGTGAGTAGGTTGTAGAACGTCCTACATTTGTTTAGCAATTTTACAATGTGAAACTCGAAAAAATTCATCGTAGGATAGGGCCGAGGTAATGATGTTTTTGGCTTTTAAATTGTGCGACACTTTCTTTTTATCATCATCATCCCAGCTCGTCCTTGGGATTTCTACAACTTCCTCTCCTATTTTTCTTCTAGGAATAAAAGGACCATTTTCAATCGCATCCCAAACATCAATATCTATTGCTTCTATGAAAATATTCATTCGAGCTTTCCAATAAGCATAATCATCACCATTAAATAGTGGTGGTCTGTTTATTGAAGAGCCTTCACCTCCGAATGGATTGTTAGAGCCCATGGTTTCCTAGGATCCTTTTCGAAAAGCAGTTAAGCTCCACCTTTCGACCGAGCTCTGATACCAATTGTTGAATACGTTGGGAAACCAAGCACGCGGCCTAACAATCTACTAGAGGGGGAGGGTGAATAGTAGTTTGAAGCACCAGTACCGATTTTCGCGATGTGATTGTAATAGGTCGGATAATGCTTGCTATTAAGAGTAAAAATGCTGGCTTTGGGCCGAGCAGAGTCTGATAATCGGTTGTCTAGACCGACCTCCGATTATCCGAGCTGCTCACTCAAAGATCAGGTTTGCAGCGGAAATATGCAAGCTCTATGATCGAGGCCGTACCCGATACAAATAAAAACAGTTTAAGTATAGTACTAGGAAGTGACTCCTAGGTCGTCTCCCAAGGAATATCTTATCAAGCAAAAGGTCGAACACATAGTATGCATAGAAAACAGGGGGTTTTTTTTTGTATTGAATATTGAATAATTGAAATCAAAACAGAATTAAATCAAAACGAAGAAACAGATAAGGAAAAGCGGATAAACCCCTTTGGCTCGCGTTCACAACTCTATCATCGGTCACAAAAGATCAATTTCTTTCCTCTTCACTGTCCAACTCGTGAGAATTAAATACTAAGCGAAAATTCAATTCTCACCCCAAAACCCAAACCTCTAATTAAGCATTAAAAGCCAAAGCATGGAGTTTTTACGAGTTTGCATAAATTAAGCATTCATACACATGGATTATCTCTATAGAATGGAACTAAGCGAACCATAACATATCAATAAGCATGAAAACAGTGAATAAAAACGAAATAGCATTAAGAACAAAACCTCAAGAGTATGTGATACATTACCAAAGGGATTTAACCTAAGAGTTTAGCCTTCCATGATGAAAAATACCAAAAACGTGTAGAAAGGGAAGAGAGAGAAACCCTAGCAGCCTCCACAAGCTTGGAGAGCAAAACTAAGCCTTCTCTATGAGAGAGAATGTAAAAAAACGTGAATGGAAGGTCTCCCAAGGGTTTACACGAATTTGGCTTTTTAAATCACAAAACGGGCCTAAATCATGGGCCCAAATCCTAAGGAAAGCTTAATCTCTAAATTAAATCTAAAAAATATCTTATAGATAAAATCTAAATCTTAAAAGATATAACTAAATCTCAACTAATCCTAAAGATAGATTACAATCTTCACTTCATCATATATCTTCTCTTCCAAAATTAAATCTTCATTCCCAAAATGTCCAAAAAGCCCTTGTGCCAAATATGACCTGAAAATAGAAATAGAATTAATTAGGCTAAATAATCCCAAATTAAACAATATTCAGAATAATAGTCCAATAAACTCTAAATCACTAAATCAAGCTAAACAATGTCAAATAGGCAACAAGTATCAATAATAGGAGTAAAATAATGCAAGGAAAAATGGGAAATAAAATGCTCATCAAATACCCCCACACTTATCCTTTTGCACTCCTGGGCAAAACTAAGAATTAGGACTGAGAAAATCAATATGCACCAAAGTGAATCATGTAACAAGATTACTAAAACTAATGAATGCAAACCTAAGAGATTACATACTTCACAATGAATTCTAGGAAATGCAAAGAAATGGGCAAAATCGAGCACACGAAGAAAATAAGGACCAAAGAATCAAGGCATTCATGAACATCATCCAATTATTTCAAATATGCAAAGAAAACCAATGACATCAAGAGGGTAGTCACAAAGATGATAGAAACTCACAAGGATCACTCAATAGTGTTTACACTCAAGTGTTTAAGGTTAATCAGTGTTTACACACAAGGCACATCATGAAAAACAAACACAACCATAAGCTTGACAAGCCTCTAACATCAACAATCAATACACATGCACATTAAGATCAAAAGGTCTTTTCAGGGTTGTAATGGGGCCAAGGACAAGGTAGGATAAAAATATGGGAAATGTAGCTAAAACCCAAGGAAATAAAGGAGCAATGGGGAATAAGTAAAAAAAAAGCACAATCCACCCCAAAATGAAATGATAAACATAACAACAACCTCTAATTCCAATCCTCTATGCCTCAATCAACCTTTTATTCCATTTTTTTTTCTTTTTCTTCTTCTTCTTCTTCTTTTTTTTTTCTTTTTTTTTCTCTTTTTTTTTTGAATTGCATTACATTGCAGAACTTCATGAACGAAAGAAAAGAAGAAACAATAAAAATGGCATAATGAGATAAAGCCATAATTACATCACCGACCATAGAGGCAAAACCCAGAACTCACAAGAGATGAAGAACAAAGCACCCTCGCTTACTTAATACCCATTCCCAAAACAATTCCAAAGCTCCAACATTCCCTATGGTTAGGACAATCATGGTTTTTCAGTCATAGGCTTGTAATGAGCTAAAGAACAAAGAAAAGGGATATAAAGGCTCAAAGGGGCTATCAAAGGATAAATTCATTCAAGGTAGGCTCATATGGCTAGTGGCTTATTCAAGAAAAAAAACAATGCCTAAATCATTTCAAAATGTGCATGGGAATATCAAGTATCAACAAGAGTCAAGTCAAGTTCTAGAGTGCAAGTAATCCAGAGTGCAATCACACATGAAAGAAAAATTAGGTGGCATATATAGCAATCCACCCACAATTAAGGCTCAAATCCTCACAAAAGGGACAATTCTATCACAGTGTTACCACCTCTTAATTATCAAAAGCAACTTTACACACAGAAATGCATGAATTCAGACACAAGATACCAAGACTCTACTAAAATGAAGCAAAAACATGCAAGAAAATGCCCAAAACTTAGCAAAACCTAAAAAATCAAAGCAAAAATATGCAACCTAAACTACTCTCCCCCCCACACTTAAATCACACATTGTCCTCAATGGAACACAAATAGCAGAATCAGACAGATATAGACAAGTGGAATAAAAGTAGTAAAGAAGGAGAAAAGAAGACTCCCTAAATCATGGTGGGTCAAAAATGGGGTCGACCAATGAGGCTTCCTCCACAGGTGCATCATCCAAAGAAGGGGTAGTGAGGAAAGGCTTGAGTCGGTGGCCATTGACTTTGAAGCTCTTGTCTGTGGACTCACTCTTGATCTCCACAGTGCCATAAGGAAACACCTGGGTGACTACAAACGGTCCAATCCATTTAGAGCTGAGCTTTCCACTCATGAGTCCAAGCCTAGAGTTGTAGAGCAACACTTTTTGACCAACCAAGAACTCCTTTCTGGAAATTGAGCTATCATGGAGCTTCTTGGTCTTCTCTTTGTAGAACTTGGAATTCTCATAGGCCTCCAAACGGATCTCATCTAGCTCACTCAACTGCAGCTTCCTCTCCTCACCCGCTTGATCAAGAGCTAAGTTACATTGCTTCACAGCCCAATATGCACGGTGCTCTATCTCCACAGGCAGGTGGCATGCCTTACCAAAGACAACCCGATAGGGTGACATCCCTATGGGTGCCTTGTAAGCAGTCCGATGGGCCCATAGAGCATCCTCCAATCGTGTGCTCCAATCCTTTCTATTAGGCTTCACCATCTTCTCCAAAATCCGCTTGATCTCTCTGTTTGAAATCTCAGCTTGCCCATTGGTTTGGGGGTGATATGGTGTAGAAACTTTGTGCACAACCCCATACTTCTTGAGCAAAGATTGCATGGATCTATTGCAGAAGTGTGTGCCTTGATCACTGACTATGGCTCTAGGTATGCCAAACCTGCAAAGGATATTAGTCCTGACAAAATCTACAACAACCTGAGCATCATTAGTCCTGGTGGCCTTAGCTTCCACCCATTTGGATACATAATCCACAACAAGTAAGATATAATAAAAACCAAAAGAAACAGGAAAGGGGCCCATGAAATCTATACCCTAGACATCAAACACCTCACAGAACAACATAGGTTGTTGCGGCATCTGTTGCCTCCAAGATAGGGTGCCTCCTGCCCTTTGACATTGCTCACATGAGCTGCAGATTTTGCTTGCATCCTTGAAGATGGTAGGCCAATAAAATCCAGAATCCAGCACCTTTCGTGCTGTCCTTTGAGTGCCAAGGTGGCCTTCAACTGGTGAAGCATGGAAAAATTGGAGAACCGATTGGATCTCCTGGTCTGAAATGCACCTGCAAATGACCTGATCACTGCAAAAACGCCACAAATAGGGGTCATCCCATACATAATACTTGGCATCGCTCTTCAATTTGTCTCTTTGAGCTTTGGATGCCAAGGGTGGAAAAACAGATGCAACTATATAATTTACAATATCAGCAAACCAAGGAGTAAGGGGAGGGGGATGTGAAACATGCAAAACTAAAAGCTGCTCATCCGGGAAGTCATCCCGGATAGGAAATGCATCCTCCTCTCTCTCTATTCTGCTCAAGTGGTCTGCGACAAGGTTATGCGCACCACTCCGATCCTGAATCTCAAGATCAAACTCCTGGAGGAGCAACATCCACCTAATCAACCTAGGTTTGGAATCTGTCTTTTTCAAAAGATACTTCAGGGCAGCATGATCAGTATACACCACAACCTTAGAACCTAACAGATATGATCTAAACTTATCAAGTGCAAAGACAATGGCTAGCAGCTCTTTTTCAGTTGTGGTGTAATTAACTTGTGCTGAATCTAAAGTCCTAGATGCATAATAAATCACATGAGACATCTTACCAACCCTTTGGGAGAGAACTGCTCCCAAAGCATAATTCGAGGCATCGGTCATGAAATGGGAGAGTCCAGTCAGGTGGTTGGATGATGGGAGTGGTGGTGAGTGCTCTCTTTAGCTCATCAAATGCCTTCTTGCATTGGTCTCCAAACTCAAATGCGGTATCCTTTTGAAGCAAGTTGGATAGTGGAAGGGCTATCTTGCTAAAGTTCTGAATAAACCTGCGATAGAAACCTGCATGGCCAAGAAAAGAACGCACCTCTCGCACGCAAGAGGGGTAAGGCAAATGTGATATTACATGCAGCTTAGCAGGGTCAACCTCTATGCCCTTATGCGAAATAATGTGCCCTAAGACTATGCCTTGTTCTACCATAAAATGACATTTTTCAAAATTCAAGACAAGGTTAGTCTCAATGCACCTATTAAGCACCTTAGACAAACTATCAAGACATGCATCAAAAGAGGAACCATATACACTAAAATCATCCATGAAGACCTCTATGCAATGCTCAAGTAAGTCATTAAAAATACTCATCATACATCTTTGAAAAGTGCCAGGAGCATTGCATAGGCCAAAAGGCATCTTCCTATAAGCAAATGTACCAAAAGGACAGGTAAATGTAGTCTTATGTTGGTCCTCTGGTGCAATACAGATTTGGAAATAACCAGAGAAACCATCTAAGAAGCAATAGTGAGATTTACCTGCCAGGCGCTCCAACATCTGATCAATGAAGGGAAGAGGAAAGTGATCCTTGCGGGTCGCCTGGTTGAGCTTCCTATAATCAATGCAGACTCTCCAACTGTTCTGCACTCTAGTGGGAATCAGCTCATCCTTCTCATTTTTGACAACTGTCACCCCAGACTTCTTGGGAACTACTTGAACCGGGCTTACCCAAGTGTTGTCTGAAATGGGGTAGATAATGCCAGC
The DNA here is from genome assembly GCA_037953625.1 of Crotalaria pallida. Taxonomy (NCBI): domain Eukaryota; kingdom Viridiplantae; phylum Streptophyta; class Magnoliopsida; order Fabales; family Fabaceae; genus Crotalaria; species Crotalaria pallida. Next base: position 101,002,541 of record CM075655.1, read on the forward strand.
TTGCAGCAGCTTGGTGACCTCTTTCTTCACCACATCAAGAATCTGGGGGTTCAACCGTCTCTGGGGTTGTCTCACTGGTTTAGCCCCATCCTCCAATAAAATCCGATGCATGCACATGGAGGGGCTAATACCAGGTATGTCTGCCAAAGTCCATCCTATTGCCCTTTTGTTTGCTCTAATCACATCCAGCAGCTGCTTCTCTTGATCAACAGAAAGGGAGGTAGAGATGATTACTGGAAGTTTCTGCTCAACCTCCAAGTAAGCATATTTGAGATGAGGAGGAAGGGGCTTCAGGTCCAATAAAGGTGCCTGCATCACAGATGGAACTAAAGGAGCAGCAGAATTGGATTCTGCCGCCTGCACCTGAACAAGTGAATTAGACTCATGCAAAACAGAAATGGGGTTAGCATGATCTGAATCTATATCATATGAATCAACAGATGCAGTAGCAGAATTTAAAAACTGGTCAATTTCAATGCATGCAGTGCACATTTCGGAATCAGAACATGCAGAACAAGTAAATGAGCTAGTGAAAGATGGAAAATCATAATCATGCAAAAAGTCTAGAACATGCTCATCAATCAGATCATCAATCAAGTCAACATGAAAAACAGAGTGGTCATCAGAAAAATGTTTCATAGCATCAAAAATATTGAATCGAACCACACTGTCATCAAATTCCATGGAAAGTGTACCTGCATGCACATCTATCTTGGTTCGGGCTGTTTTCAAAAATGGTATCCCTAATATGATAGGGACAGCACTACGAGAGGTGTCCTCTTCCATATCAAGAATATAAAAATCAGCAGGAAAGATAAGCTCTTCAACCCGAACCAGGACATCCTCTATCAAACCTGTGGGGTAGGCAGTAGATCTATTTGCCAAGTGAATAACCACACCCGTAGGTTGAAGGGGTCCAAGTGAAAGAGACTTGAAAACAGACATAGGCATAACATTAATAGATGCTCCTAAATTTAGCAAAGCATTCTCAAATTTAGTATTACCTATGATACAAGGCACAGAGAAAGTTCCAGGATCCTTACACTTTTCAGGAATATGAGGGACGGGTTTACCTATAAGAGCAGAGACATTTCTTCCCATGTTGATCCTCTCATTGCCCTTGAGCTTCCGTTTGTGTGTGCATAGATCCTTCAAGAACTTTGCATACCTTGGAATCTGCTTGATTGCATCAAGAAGGGGTATGTTGACTTCCACCTTCCTGAATGTGTCAAGTATCAATTTGTCAATCTCTTCCATTTTCTTGCTTTGAGTCACCCCCCTTGGTGGGAAAGGAAGAGGAATGGGGGGTGGTTGTTGGGCAGCAGCAGGTGTTGTGCTTGTGGAAGGCTGAGCTGGATGGGATTTTCTGGTACTTGTGTGCTCACTCTCCTCGACCATTTGGCTCTTCTTGTTGGTTGAAACTAGATCATCTTTGTTGAGGTCAGATTCTGGTGTGGGTGTGACAATCTGCTTCCCTGACCTTAGACTAATGGCATTCACATTCTGGTTTGGATTGATCACTGTTTGGGATGGCAACTTGTTAGATTTCTGAGATTGCATAGTGTTGATTGTTGTTGCCATCTGTCCCATCTGATTGGTCAAAGATTGAATGGAGGCCTCTTGTCTTTGAATGGATGCTCTAGTTTCCTGTTGGAATTGGAGATTTTGCATGGTCATCTGTTTCATCAGCTCTTCCAATGAAGGCTGCTGCTCAGTACTAGGAGCTGGTGGTGCAGAATTAGCCTGTTGTTGTCTCTGTTGCTGGACTGGAGGAAGTACATATGGTGGTCTAGAATTGTTCTGAAATTGAACCTGTGAAGGTTGCTGCTGATCAGACCATCTCAGGTTGGGATGGTTCCTCCAACCAGGGTTGTATCTATTGGTAGAGAGATCAAAGTTCTGTGGCTGCTGGTTTCTACTGTTGAAGATGTTGGCGGCATATGCCTCAGGTTGGTCAGCACCAGTCGTGGGCTGCTGCTGCACAGAAGGGCATGCATCTGTGGGGTGCTCAGCGGATGTGCATATGCCACATAATCTAGCAGGCAGAGACAACTTCTTCTGGTTGATGGCCAATTGAGTGACCAAAGTTGTAAGTGAATCTATCTTCTGTTCAAGCTTCTCAACCTTACCAGAACTTGTGCCAACATCATTCACTCCTCTCACTATGATTGCATCGCTGTTGCCCCTTGCATGGAATTGTTGACAATTGGAAGCCATCTTCTCAATCTTGACTCTGGCTTCTAAAGGTGTCATGTCTCCTAGGGCACCACCACTTGCAGCATCAAGCATGTTTCTCTCCATGAGGTTGAGACCTTCATAGAAATATTGAATAAGCAACTGCTCTGAGATCTGATGGTGGGGGCAGCTCGCACACAATCTCTTGAATCTCTCCCAATACTCATAGAGACTTTCTCCACTTTGTTGCCTGATGCCTGATATACCCTTTCGGATTGCTGTTGTTCTGCATGCAGGGAAGAATTTCTCCAAAAATGCCCTCTTCAGGTCATCCCAGACTGTGATAGAACCAGGGGCCAGATCGTACAACCAATCCTTGGCTAGCCCCTCTAGGGAGTGTGGGAATGCCTTAAGACAAACATGATCCTCTTGCACATCATGTGGTTTCATAGTAGCACAGACAATATGGAACTGCTTGAGATGTTTATGAGGATCCTCACCTGCAAGACCATTAAACTTGGGCAACAAATGAATTAGTCCAGACCTTAGCTCATACGGGTCATCGGGATACTGGATGCACAAATCTTCAATAGTGAAATCAGGTGCAGCCAGCTCCCTCAATGTCCTCTCACGTGGTGGAGGTTGAGCCATATTTTCAGAATAATCAGAATAAGAATCAGAATTTATAGGAATAGAAGAAAAAGAAGTAGACTCACTATGTAAAGACTCAATAGACTCACTACCTATGGACTGGTTCCTATTTTGTCTAACTAGTCTGTGATAAGTTCTATCAATTTCAGGGTTATATGGATGAAAGTAGCTTGGGTTGCCCCTAGTCATGTACTGAACAGAACACCATTAAGCATAGCAAACTGTCACTAATATACATGACCAAGATAGGCAACAAAATTTTTTATTTTTTAAAATTTTTTTCTTTATTTTTTTCAGCACCCTAAAATCATGAAAACATACCACAAAAAGTTTGAGGACAAAATTCAAAAGGGAACCAAGTCAAACAATTAAATCAGAGACCAAAAACTAAGAAAATAAAACTTGTAAAATAAAAAAGAAATAGTAAAACGGCTTTTTCAGGATCTAGACGAAGGAGTTTTCTAACAAAGTGAGAAAAATCAGATTATTCAGAAAATTCCCTTCGATTTGATATAAAATTCGTCAAATTCCGAGTTACGGGTCAAAAGTTGCGACGATTTGAAGAAAGTGCTGCTAAAACTTGGAAAATTTTTCTGGAACTCACAACCAGTGATGATCTGAGTGATCGTGGTGCCTCGAAACCTTTTTATATGATAAAAGTAGTGTGGATATAAATTTTCATGCAAAAATTCCATCCACAACTATGTGAACTAGCAACCACAGAATCAATCAAATACACTAATTGCAACAAAATAGCAAAACAGCAAACAGTGCAACTTCAACCGGTTATCAGAATTGACTACTAGACCCTAAATCAGACACGACACACTATAATAACTATACTAACTACGACACTAACTAACTACTAATGACCTTTGGCAAGAACCGATACTCCCCGGCAACGGCGCCAAATTTGATCGAGGCCGTACCCGATACAAATAAAAACAGTTTAAGTATAGTACTAGGAAGTGACTCCTAGGTCGTCTCCCAAGGAATATCTTATCAAGCAAAAGGTCGAACACATAGTATGCATAGAAAACAGGGGGTTTTTTTTTGTATTGAATATTGAATAATTGAAATCAAAACAGAATTAAATCAAAACGAAGAAACAGATAAGGAAAAGCGGATAAACCCCTTTGGCTCGCGTTCACAACTCTATCATCGGTCACAAAAGATCAATTTCTTTCCTCTTCACTGTCCAACTCGTGAGAATTAAATACTAAGCGAAAATTCAATTCTCACCCCAAAACCCAAACCTCTAATTAAGCATTAAAAGCCAAAGCATGGAGTTTTTACGAGTTTGCATAAATTAAGCATTCATACACATGGATTATCTCTATAGAATGGAACTAAGCGAACCATAACATATCAATAAGCATGAAAACAGTGAATAAAAACGAAATAGCATTAAGAACAAAACCTCAAGAGTATGTGATACATTACCAAAGGGATTTAACCTAAGAGTTTAGCCTTCCATGATGAAAAATACCAAAAACGTGTAGAAAGGGAAGAGAGAGAAACCCTAGCAGCCTCCACAAGCTTGGAGAGCAAAACTAAGCCTTCTCTATGAGAGAGAATGTAAAAAAACGTGAATGGAAGGTCTCCCAAGGGTTTACACGAATTTGGCTTTTTAAATCACAAAACGGGCCTAAATCATGGGCCCAAATCCTAAGGAAAGCTTAATCTCTAAATTAAATCTAAAAAATATCTTATAGATAAAATCTAAATCTTAAAAGATATAACTAAATCTCAACTAATCCTAAAGATAGATTACAATCTTCACTTCATCATATATCTTCTCTTCCAAAATTAAATCTTCATTCCCAAAATGTCCAAAAAGCCCTTGTGCCAAATATGACCTGAAAATAGAAATAGAATTAATTAGGCTAAATAATCCCAAATTAAACAATATTCAGAATAATAGTCCAATAAACTCTAAATCACTAAATCAAGCTAAACAATGTCAAATAGGCAACAAGTATCAATAATAGGAGTAAAATAATGCAAGGAAAAATGGGAAATAAAATGCTCATCACTCTATCCGAGCACAAATACGAGTTAAACAACGGCCGATTAAATGCTCGGTTACAAATATGCTCAGCTAATACTAAGACTGAAAGCGGTAAAGAGAAATAGAGACAGCAGATTTTATACTGGTTCACTCTCACCACTGAGAGCTACGTCCAGTCCCCCTTAAAACCTTTAAGGAGCTTTTTAATAAAATCAAATTGATAGAAATTACAAGGGATCAATTAACCCACCAAGAGTATACCAAACTCTTGGCTTCTACCTAATTTGATACAACCATCGAAGAACGTCCTCAGACTTTACACCGCCTTGAAACCTTCAAGGACTTTTGCCAAAGAACCTCCTTGGACTTCTGGCTGAAGAACCTCTTTGCCGCTGCTCAAGAACCTCTTGAGACTTCAATCACCCAAGACCCACTTGGACGAGCTTGGAAACCTTCCAAGACTTTCTGCCGCTTGAGAACCTCTCAAGACGTGAAGAATGATTAGATGAAGATGATGGCTCCAACTCGAAACTGATCAAGTGTATTTCATTTGAAAGTTTGGTAAACAAAAGAGTTTTCGTTGGTTTGTGTTTAAGAAAGGTTTTTGCAGAGAACGAATATGAAAGTTTTGGCTCTTGTGTTCTCTTTGTTGCGTTGTGTTCTTTTTTCTTGTTCTTTCTCTCGATTTTCAACTCTACTTTTCTGAGAAGAAAAAGCAGCCTTTAAATAGAGTGTTGCAGGGCAGAGGAGGATCAGAGAGAGGAAAATATCTTGGGGCACAACTTTGTCCCTTCAATGGATATACGCAGATATTCCAATTTCTCAGCAATGTTCATATCCACGTATTGTCCTTTTTAGAAGCTTCCAATTTGCCAGCTGGAATCTGATGTACGTGTTCCCTTTCAAACCTCAAATTTGAATTTCAAATGTAAGCACTCTGAGACGAGAATCTCAGCTTGAGCTTGAAGACGATGAACTGATGTTGCCGAGCTTGACGACAGTTCGAGCTTGAGAACTTGAATGATTTCTGCAACAGAGAGCCAAGACAGAACTGAGCTTGAACCGAACTGAAGAACCGAGCTTGATGATGCTTGCACTGTTGTTGACCAAGTGTGAACCGAGCTTGACCTTGTCCTTTGACTTCCGAGCTGTGGCCGAGCTTTTCACTTAAACTTGAGTTTAACACTTTGAACCGAGCTCTGGCCGAGCATGCTTCACGGTTGACTGAGTCAACTACATTGGCTAAGCATCTTCGAGCTTCTGACTTGCTGCTGATTCAACTACAATTCTTCAAAGCAACTGCTGAGCATGTTCAGAGCTTGTATCTTCTGAGCATCTTCCGAACTGACCCTTTGACCTTGATATCTTGGCTTGTGCTGTATGTTCGACTTGAGCTGGTCCAGAACATCTTTCGAACTTGCACTTCCGAACTTGCAACCGAACAACTGTCGAGCTTGTTCTTGAACTTCAGACTCGATATATGTGGCCAAGCATATTCCGAGCTTGAATCCGAACTGCTGACTTGTTGCAGGTAGTCGAGCACTTGCCGAGCTTATGACTTTGTACAAGGCATCTGTTATTTTCATTCTTGAGCCGAGCTTGATGATAGTCCGAGCTTCTTCTCGGCTGAGTCTGCTATGAGCGAGCTCGGATTGATCACTTCCGAATACACCCGAAGCAGATTCATTTGTCTTCATCAAAACTCTTGGCCGAGAACCGAGCTATTTGTCTTCATCAAAATCTCTTTGATTCAACACTATGTGCAACAAAAATCTATAATGAAATTTGTCTTTAAAATATGTATGTGTGTATCAACTATCCATTGGTAATTGTACCCAATTTATTTGATACTTGATTTTTTTTAAGATGTCAAATATATATGTATATATATATATATATATATATATATATTGCATTTATTTATTTTAAATTTTGAAAAAAAATTGATTAAAATTGTTTGTGAATTTTTATATTATGAATTTTTTTAAACATAAAATCTTTAATTGAGAAACATATTCTTAGTTTTTTTTTTATTTCTCAATTATCTTCGTCTTATTTTTAGAGTAAAACTAATCTCTCAAATATAGTCAAGTGTACTCTGCCTGCTTATATATGTTTTTTTTTTCGGGCCTGCAATCGTAGTGTACATTCTTAATCTAACAATTGAATAACCTAATGATATCTTATTAATTATGATGGGTGTAGGCATCTCTGACTTCATATACGCGTTTTCAATTTTAAGCCATTGGATTTAAAAAAAATATATATTTAGACATATGTTGTGTATAATTTATGACATAAAAGACGTAGAGAAAACAGATTATGCATTGATAATAATTTATACTCTAATAATAAGTTTTTTAAACTTTTAATATGAATGACGAATGATACATTACAAATGCAAAATACTTTACACTGGCAGTTCATATCTTTATTAAGACTTATATAGACATTTTACTTTATATTTATATTTTTTTAATTCTTAATTTATCCCTTAATGTTTTTTTTAACAAAAGTACATGCACATTAAGTTTTTAGTCAAGAATAATTATTAGTTCTTTCTTAGTCAAGGTAGGATGAAATATTAGATTTACTCCATTAATAACATTTCTGGTCTATTTTAGGTTCATGATATAAGAAAATATTATTTTCATAAAGCAACTATTAATATAAATATATATAAATATAGAGTGTAATATAATAATGGTAATAGAATTAAGAATAATATAATAATCATATCCTTTAATAATATAAGTATTTTTAAGATTATGATACATACATTAAGAAAATAATTAATATTTTTTTATATGCAAAATTTTCACGAAGAAAGGAGAAGGGGGAAAATTGTGTAGCTACCAAGAATCGAACTTATACACTTGGACTTTGTATCCCTTAGCTCTACACATTAGTTATCTATTGGAGACAAAGAAAGTAATTAATATGTCTGTTTGTGTTAAGTTTTTCTTTTTTGTCATATACTATCTCTTTATAATCAATTTTCACTCATTACCTCTGGTCTTAATAATTAAATAGGGATGAATTGGAAAAAAATAGTTAAAGTTTTATTAGTTCTGTAAAAAACTTATATCATAAAAAAAATCTAAAAATAAATTATATTCAAAAACCAAGGGAGTATATTATATTGTTATAATATGACAGTATAATATAATATAGTTTAATATAATACAATTAATTTAATGTAATATAAGATAAGGTGATATGATATCATATAGTATTATAATATAATATTTTTTTAATATAATATAAGATAATATAATATATTGCAATGCGTATTTTTTAGTTAATTTTGACTTTTTTGACACGTGCGTGTCACTTGTGAATTTATATTTGGCTTTTTTAAGTGATAGGTCCCTAAACTTAGGGGGTGTTTTGGATTTAGTCCTTAATCTTTTTTTTTTGTTGGATCTGGTCCCTAAACTTTAACGTCGTTTTGGAACTAGTCCTTCCGTTAACTCAAAGTTAACTCCGTCAGTATCTTCCAATAAGATGTTGCCACGTGTCCCAACTTGCATTTTTTTTTTGACTTTTTTGACTTTGAGGTCCCTAAACTTAGGGGGAGAATTGAATTTAGTCCCTATCCTTTTTTTCGTTGGATCAGGTCCCTAAACTCTGGACCATTTTGGATCAAGTCCTTCTGTTAGTTTTAATCTAACACCGTTACCCTGGGAAAATTTTTATGCCATGTGGACCAATAAATTAATGCCACATGGAATTTTTCTTTTAAAATTGAAAAATTACAAAAAAAATAAAATTAAAAAAAACCAAATATTACCTGATTTGAAGCACAACTAAACCAAATATCATTAACAGACCCACCATGCCACAGAAAATTTTTCAGGCCAGAATGTGAACCACCTTCCCTATCTTCCTCTCGTTCCTCGTCGTGCTCGATCGTCTCGTTAAGGCTTGACGTCATGGTTTCTTCACCTTGCTTAAGGGGTGACATTGTTTTTCAGAATATAAAGATCTAAACAAAAAAAAAAAAGAACACACACAACGTCAAGTGATAAAAACTGAGTTAGACACCTACCAAACCTTCATCATCAAACTCTAAAGTAATAAAAAAGAGATTTTTCTGTGTCAATCAAAGATACTTGTTGCCTTTCTTCCTCCCTCCAGACTCTGCATATGACGCGCCACTAAGAAGAAGGCGGAGGAAGCGGAGAAGAGGGCGGAAGCTGGAAAACAGAGGACGCTGAGGTTGTTGAGGGTTCGAAGTTGCGAGGCTGCTGCACGGTGAAGGAAGTGCGACTGGTCTACTTCAGTGTCGCATCAGATTTGCAGAGTAGATGACCAAGCGAAGGATGAAGAACGAAGAGGTTCTTCGGGGTCGCCGCCGCAATTAGGTTCTAGGGGCTTTGTCTATAACTAGCGCCGCCGCACACCATCAAGTGAACTCGTGACTGCGATAGTGATTTTCGCTATAAACCGAAGCAAGCACAAAACTCAGATCGAGGCGCGACCTTGAGGACGATGGCGAAAGCTTCTCAAATCGTTACCCTGATGGCAGTGGTGAGCGCTCGAGACATCACGACCATGACGATGATGCATCTTGTCGCAGACGCTTTGTATTCCAATCGTTATAAAAAAAATCATTTTTTTTAATTTTATTTGTTTTTTGTAATTTTTCAATTTTAATAGAAAAATTCCATGTGGCATTAATTTAATTGGTCAACATGGCATAAAAATTTTCCCAGGGTAACGGTGTTAGATTAAAACTAACAGAAGGACTTAATCCAAAATGGTCCAGAGTTTAGGGACCTGATCCAACGAAAAAAAGGAGAGTGACTAAATTCAATTCTTCCCCTAAGGTTAGGGACCTCAAAGTCAAAAAAGCAAAAAAAAAAAAAAAACAAGTTGGGACACGTGGCAACATCTTATTGGAAGACACTGACGGAGTTAACTTTTGGTTAACGGAAGGACTAGTTCCAAACGGTGTTAAAGTTTAGGGACCAAATCCAACAAAAAAAAAGATTAAGGACTAAATCCAAAACATCCCCTAAGTTTAGGGACCTATCGCTTAAAAAAGCCTTTATATTTATTTTAGGTTTAATTGCATTTTGGTCTTTTATTTTATTTTCATAATTCACTTTAGTCCTTAATCTTTTTTTTGACTTATTTTGGTCCTTTATCTTTTTCAAAAATTTCAATTTGGTCCTTTTATCATAGCAGTATTAGTTTTATCGGAATATTCTCACCCATAATCGAAAAATGACAAATATAGTCGAAATTTGTAAATATTTCAGGCCACCACCCAATAAGAATAGGAACAGTGGTACTGTTTCGCAAATGATGGAGCAATTTGGCTCGCGATATGGTTGAATGATATGAATTGAAATGACAATATGATAAAAATTTGAACGGATATGACATTAGGAGCTCTATCGAGAAGATCTATCAATGGATTGTAATAAGTATGAATATTATGAGTAAAACTAACATTATTATTACGGAAAGTAATAAAAATCACGGTTCGATGTAAGATTTAATTACATTCGGCACTTTTTTTTAGGTGTTCACATTTTATGTCTTACAGCTCTAACAAATAAGTTACGCGGTCACGCGTAAGAGATAAGAATCTAATAAATTCAAATGCAATGCAAATTTAACAGCATCAACACATCAAGGACAAAATTAAAATTAGGCTTATTTAAGTTTTTGGTCCCCGAAAGTTGACCGTGTTTTGGTTTTAGTCCCTATCTTTTTATTTGACCGGTCCTAGTCCTTAAAAGTTCAAAAAAATTTGGTTTTTGTCTCTGCCGTTAATGCTGACGTGGCAAACGGAATTTAAAAAAAAATAAAAAAATAATTAAATTTATAAAAAAAAATAAAAAAAATATAAAAAAATTATTTAAGTTTTTGGTCCCCGAAAGTTGACCGTGTTTTGGTTTTAGTCCCTATCTTTTTATTTGATCGGTCCTAATCCTTAAAAGTTCAAAAAAATTTGGTTTTAGTCTCCGCCGTTAAATTTTGCCGTTCATGCTAACGTGACAAACAGAATTTAAAAAAAATAATTAAATTTGTAAAAAAAATTAAAAAAAAACCCCAAAACCCGTACCCAACCCCACCCACCCTCCCCTCTTCCTCTCTCTCTATCCCTCAATCACTTAGCTCTCTCCCTCCCTCACGCCCTCCATCACGCCACTGCTCTTCCCTCTCTCAAGAACACAAATCGCGTCTCTCTCCCTCCCTCATGCCACACTGCTCTTCCCTCTCTCAAGAACACAAATCGCGTCTCTCTCCCTCCCTCATGCCACACTGCTCTTCCCTCTCTCAAGGCAAAATCGCGTCTCTCTCACCCTTCACCAAGGCGTCACGGCCTCATCTCTCTCACTCACGTTTTCCCTCTCCTTGCCTCTTCCCTCTCTTCTTCCCTCATCAAGGCCTCTTCCTTAATCTCCAATCGACACATGCAAGCTCACAAAGTGATGTCTCTTCCCTCACAAATCAAGCCCTTATAAAGCTCTAATCGGCACATGCAAGCTTCTGCATCTCCGATTTGGGATTATATGATGTATTTTTGAAATTGACGGTGGAGAACGGTGGATCTCCATGGTGCATCTCCGATTTGGAATTGATTCTTTTTTTTTTGGGATTTTATCATTTCTTTTTCATTATTGATTTGTATTCTTAATCTAAATTTATGGAATTGACGGTGGAGAACGGTGTATTCTGATAGCAAATAATAATATAGGCGGTGGCGGCAGATTGGCGATGGAGAAAGAGAGAGGAAGATGGGAGGGGATAGATGGTGGTGGGGGGTTTCATGGGGAGAGAGGGAGAGGAAAAGGGGAGAGTGGGTGGGGTGGGGTTGGGTTGGGTACGGGTTTCATGGGGGAGAGAGAGGAAGAGGGGAGGGTGGGTTGGGTTGGGTACGCGTTTTTTGGGGGTGGGGGGCTAATTTTTTAATTTTTTTTATAAGTTTAATTATTTATTTATTATTTTTTTTAAAATTCCGCTTGCCACGTTTGTATTAGTGGCAAAATTTAACGACAGAGATTAAAACCAATTTTTTTTTAACTTTTAAGGACTAGGACCGGTCAAATAAAAAGATATGGACTAAAACCAAAACACGGTCAACTTTCGGAGACCAAAAACTTAAATAATTTTTTTTAATTTTTTTTATAATTTTAATTAATTTTTTTATTATTTTTTTTAAATTCTGTTTGCCACGTCAGCATTAACGACTAAATTTAACGGCAGGGACAAAAATCAAATTTTTTTGAACTTTTAAGAACTAGGACCACCGGTCAAATAAAAAGATAAAGACTAAAACCAAAACACGATCAACTTTTGGGGACCAAAAACTTAAATAAGCCTTAAAATTAAATCAAAATCGCAACAGTTTGGAACGCATTGAATTGAGAGCATAACTTGCTCACATGAAAGCACGAACCAAAGATTTGCCTTTGCCATCACCGTAAGCGACGATTCTAATTCCATCAGGGGATCACTGCAAATCATCGATCCGACCCGAAAGAATTTTGGACTAGTTAACGGGTTAAACACAGTACTAACAACGAATAGGATTTTGACTAAAACTATAGTGAATTTAGGTACTTAACGCACTCTAGATATTGTAATCTTTTACTGAATTTTTGAAATTGATCTTAATTAATTTTTTTATTTTTATTTTTTTAATCAACCTATACCAAATCATAATTCTTTACTCTTTTCGTCCAATAAGTCATGTTGTTTTAACAATTGTATATAGATTAATAAATGAATAAATAACGTAAGAATTTGATTATATTTTGATTAAATTAGGCTTATTTAAGTTTTTAGTCCCTGAACTTAGGTGCTTTTTTGAAATTGGTCCTTAAACTTTTTTCTATGCTTTGAGTCCCTAAACTTTGCTCAAATTTCGGAAATGATCATTTTATCACTTAAGTGGTGATATGGACGAGAATATGCCACATTACCTTCGCCACATCGATAGGTAACGTGTAAGAGGATATCACGTGAATTTTTTAAAATAAAAAAAATTCAAATTTATTAAAAATAATTAAAAATTTGAATTTTTTTAAAATAAAATTGAATCTTTTAATAAATTTTAAAAGATATTATTTTTTTAATAAAAAAATCATGTAATGTCCTATGACTCTACATAATATGTCACTCGCCGATATTATGAAAGTGACGTGACATGTCGTCGGTTATATCATCACTTAACTGACGAAAGGACCATTTCCAAAAATTAAACAAAGTTCAGGAACCCAAAGCATCGAAAAAAAAGTTTAAGGACCAATTCCAAAAGAGCACCTAAGTTCAGGGATTAAAATGTTAAATAAGCCATTAAATTATCACCATATAATGATATAAGAGAGTAATAATAAATAAAGAAGGTTATTGTTGGAACATCGACGAGTATACAGGGTTGTACAAGTAATGTAGTAGCACCCAGTGGGATTGATTTAATTCAAACATTTCTCACCTTAACGCAATTTTACTTAATGGAAAATAATTACTTCCTCCGGTCTCATTTATAAGAAAAAAAAATCATATTAATGGTTTTCATATATAAGCAAAAATTAACCAACTTTTTATTCCCAATACAATCATTCTTAAAATATCCTTACAAAGTGGTTATAACATTTAATTTTTGTTTCATTCCCAATGCAACTTCCTAAAGTAGTCAATTTTTCTATGAATTTGAAAAAATTAAATACACTCAACTAACTTTCTTAATACTTGTGCCGATAGTTATTTTTGCTAATAAACAAGACCGGAGGGAGTATAAAAGATAGATATTGATTTGAGTTTTTTAAAAACATAAAAAGTCAAGAATAAAGCTTGATAAGATAGATTAAAAACGTGGGAAAGACAAGGGAGATGGTTTCATTGATAGAATTATAATAATCTTGGATACAAATATGAACTATTCCTATGTTAATAATGATTCCGGACAAATAGTGAAAACTCGATTCTCGACACAATCACTTTTTATTAAAGTTCTAAATTCCTTAATTCCTTAAGTGAATTATAGACTTCCAATTTCTAAATTACGCTCAGTAGAATCACACTCGTTATATAATTTCACAAAAGTATTCCTACAAGTTATGAAATTATATTGTTTGATTATACGGCTAATTCAACCCCTAATATCCCGATCGAAGGATTGAATCCCAAATCATAAAGAGGTCAATTCCATGAATTACTTGAAACACATAATCAAACAATTAACAAAATAGAAGAATTCATATAAAACAAGATTATATATCACAAATTCATATCAAATCCACCATACCCCTGATGGAAACTTAGCTCTACATCACAAAAAAAGGAAAGCAAAAGGAAAGAAAGACCCCATGGGTGAGAGTTGATTTTCTCTCTAGAATCGCTTCCTTTAAGGATCAAGCCCTTCCTTGGTGTTCTCCTATTCCTTTTCTCTCTTTTTTTATTGTTTTTCGCGTTTTAAATGAGTCCCTTTGTGATGGGAGATGAGTTTTTATGTCTAGAGTTACTCAAAAGTCACAAAATTTGTACAAAATTAGAAAATATTTGTTAGCCACGCCTAGGCGCATAGGAGATAACGCTTAGGCGCCACTTTGTAAAAATGACATGCGCTTAAGCGCGCCTGGTTTTTCCTGATGGGTCCCATCTGGCTCTGCCTGGGCACAATTATTCAATGTTTTGCCTCGATTGTGCCTGAGCGCCCATCTGGCTCTGCTTGGGCACAATTATTCAATGTTTTGCCCCAATTGTGCTTAGCTTGGGTGTGACCCTTATGCATGCACCTTGGTGCCCCTGAGGCCTCTTTTTGGGCTTTTTCCACCTCTTTTGTTCAATTATCATGGCTTCATTCATCCCTAGGTGCTTTAATATCAATATTCCTTCAAATCAAGCTTCAAAGCACCTAAAAATATGCATGGCAAAAGGATTCATTATGTGATGAAATTTATTATGCAAAACTAAACTACAAAAAGCTAAATAACTAACATAAAAACCATTATAAACAAACAAATATTTCGATAAAATCAATTAAATATTATCATATTTTAGATCATCAAAAATTATATTGAAGAGAGATGGTGAAATGAGGGGTGAAAAAGAGGATGCAATAAATAAGGATATGCTTGGAAAATAAATATAAATGAGTATTGGGTTTCTAAAAGTACATACCTTACGAGACAAAGTAAAATGGCTAAATTAACATAACTTATGGGACGGGGGAAGTACTTTGTTTCCTTCTCTTCTTTTTCTCTTCTCATCCTTCTTTTTCACCATTCTCTTGTCTATCATCTTATTCTATATTTATGACACCCACCAATTAACTTCACTATTTATTCATATTGTGCAAAACTTTCCAAACAACGTTAAAGGTTGCACTATTCCAGGGCTTGGATTCTTAAGTACATTGTTCACGTTTTTTTTTTCAGTTGCGTAATTTTCGGACATCTTGTCCTATTAGATGAGCTATCCGAAACTGTTGAACATTCGGTAAAACTATCAGATCGGAAAACTTAACCATTTTGCTCATGATAGCATAGGGTGGTTTGTCTGATCGAACAAACAATCCGATTCGTGTTTTGTTCATGGATAGTAGTTTCGAATGTGTTATCCAATTGAAAGACTGATCCGAAAATATCATAAAACCCATCTAATCATTATTTTTTTCAGCCATGTACCAATTATGGATGAGGATGACAACAATGCACCTTTAAAATGCTTTCTCGAGTTTTCAAGTACATTTAGCAACAACGAGGTACGCGAAATTTAAATGTGTTCATTAAGCATTGAATTATTACTAGTTTTAAGTTCATGTATCAATTTTGCATATTTTTGAGACTCGAGTTGATAAGTGGAAGTGGTGTCAAGATATCGGAAGTGTTGGTTTTGGCCTCAAAATCTCGAGAGAGAGAGGGGGGGGGGGGTGAATCGAGTTTTATTATGTATTGAAAAATCGTAACAAATAAAAAATTGATTTGAGATGGAGAGATTAAACGTTCGACACAGATCGCGAAAACGATAGAAAAATAATAAATGAGTAGCGCGGAAACGTAAAAAATGAAATATGCGGAAAGTAAAAGAGATAGGGATAGAAAAGCTTGCACCGGTGAATTTTATACTGGTTCAGCCTTCCCGTCGAAAGGCCTAGTCCAGTCCCCAAGCGACCCTCCTGAGAGTTCTTATACCAAACAATAGAGCCGCACCCTATTACAACCAAGAGCACCCCACACACTACTAGGAACCTCCGTTCGCTAGGGGCCTCAATCACACAGCAGGGTTCCTCGCCCTACGACGTATCACACGTCCACTAAGGGATTCTCTCCCTAACCACTAAGGTTTAGAACGAATACAATGATAGTGATTACAATATCTTTTTGTGTTCTCACAACACGGATACAACAATATGCTCTATGATAGTGAAGTAGAAGTTTCTCTTAGAAGTTTACTCAGCCAATGAAAGTTTTGTTCTTCAAAAGATTATGAACAATGAAGATCAGAAAACTTGAGAAGATGAAGAAGAGAGAAACGTGAATGAGAATGAATGAAATGAAAAAATTACCTTCTGAATGTTGGAGTGAACTTTATTTAAAAAGGAAAACGATTTTGAATCAAAAAAGATTTTTAATAAGTAAAACAAAATCAAAATAGAATAAAATAAGATTTGAAATAAATTTTTAAAATCAAAACTAAATCAAAACGATTTACGAAATAAAATAAAGATTTGATTCTTAAAACCAAAAAGGAAATAATTCAAATTTAAAATCATTTTCGAATTTTGTAAAATATATCAGAATCTTTTATATAAAAACAAATCAGGAAATAATAAAAATGATTCTGACACGTTTTTCAATAAAACATGAAGTAATCGATTACTTTATGAAGGTAATCGATTATTCCTTCAAAAATAGAAATTCTTAAATTCATTTGAAAACCATGTAATTGATTAGGCTAATAATAGTTAATCGATTACACCACTCCTGTTCATTGTATGATGCAACTCATAATAATCGATTACATTAAGAAGTTAATCGATTACTGAGCCTCTGGTTTGCATATGATGCAACATCATGTAATCGATTACTACAAAGCTTGTAATCGATTACTAAGCCTCTGAAAAATATATGATGCAACACTTATAATCGATTACTTGACTAATGTAATCGATTACTTTCATAAGAAAGTAACTGATTAACAAGATTCAGTTAATCGATTACAGCCTCTCTGATTTTTCTATGATGCAACAAAGTTAATCGATTACTTGAGAAGATAATCGATTACTCTCTTTTGCAAACATACAAATATACATAGTGAGTTTTGTAACATCAAGTATTTTACTAAGGTTAAATGCAGAAAAACATTTTTATATGCAAAAACTCGTTTTTCTTCTTCTCTTCCAAAATGAAAAACTTTATTGGCTTTGTAACTCTTAAGGAAACAAAAACTTCATTACCTTACATTTGAACTAAGGAGAAGGTTTCTATTCTTAAGCTTGCTTGAGTCTTCAACCTTGAGACTTGCACTTGTGAGCTTGAACTTGAGTTGGCTTGTTATCATCAAAACACATATTTGAATAAAACTTGAAGTCCATAGAGAGTTTGAAGCATGCCTTCCAACCAGTTTGACTTCCAACACTCCCTTTTTTTGATGATGACAAACACCCATTCTGATATGCTCTTTATTGTCTGCATCACAAGTGTTATACAAGCAGTATATACATATAAAATACTAAAACCTTCCTTAGAACACAAAATACAGGAAATATAATAGATCAATTCTTCTCCCCCTGTATAGATGCTTATTTTTGTGCATCATTCAGAGTATCTCCCCCTGAATGCATTAGTCATATATAGGAAATATCATAATATCTCTCCCCCTTTTGTAATCATAAAAAAAATGTGCTATCTCCCCCTGAAACACTAAGAAGATGCATCAATAATAACAAGAGAGATATATAGACTCACATACTCAAAAGAGGTGAGAGGCAGAAGGTAAACCAATTTCTCTACGAATGAAAAAGAAATTTTCTTTTGGAAACGGTTTCGTAAAGATATCAGCCAACTGCCGCGAAGTATCAACATACTCTATAATGCAATCACCCTTTTGAATATGATCACGAATAAAATGGTGTCGAATCTCTATATGCTTCGTGCGAGAATGTTGCACTGGGTTTTTGGTGATACTAATAGCACTGGTATTATCACATTTAATGGGAATGTGATCTAGACTTACACCAAAGTCTAGGAGTTGCTGTTTCAACCACAAAATCTGCGCACAACAACTACCTGCGGCGACATATTCAGCCTCAACTGTAGATAGGGCCACACTAGACTGTTTCTTACTAGCCCATGAAACCAATGAATTGCCAAGAAGATGACAAGTGCCGCTAGTGCTTTTTCTATCTACTTTGCAACCAGCAAAGTCAGAATCAGAATACCCAACAAGATTACAAGAAGAACCTTTGGGGTACCATAAACCCATATCAGTTGTGCCAGACAGATATTTCATTATACGCTTGGCAGCAACCATGTGCGTTTCTTTTGGATTCGACTAGAACTGAGCACAAAGACACACACTAAACATTATATCCGGCCTACTCGCCGTTAAATAGAGAAGGGATTCGATAATACCTCGATACTTTGTAATTTCTACGGATTTACCTCCTTCGTCTTTGTCCAAGTAACAGGATGTGCTTATTGGTGTTGCTACTGCCTTGGCCTTATCCATTCCAAATCTTTTCAGTAATTCTTTGCAGTATTTAGTTTGACTAATGAAAATTCCGTCCTTCGCTTGCTTTATTTGTAATCCCAGGAAAAAGTTCAGCTCGCCCATCATAGACATTTCGAACTCTTCCTGCATCATACAAGAAAATTCCTTGCAAAGGATTTCATTAGTAGCACCGAAAATAATGTCATCAACATAAATTTGAACTAAAAGAATGTCCTTTCCTTTCTTTTTGATAAAAAGTGTGTTATCAACCTTCCCTCTTTCAAAATTATTTTCCAATAAAAATTTGCTAAGACGGTCGTACCACGCTCTAGGAGCTTGTTTCAAACCGTACAAAGCCTTTTTCAGTTTAAAAACATAATCAGGGTGTTCATAATTTTCAAAGCCAGGAGGTTGAGACACATAAACTTCTTCATTTATAAAACCATTAAGAAAGGCACTCTTTACGTCCATTTGATATAATTTAAAGTCTAAAATGCATGCAAAAGCTAAAAGCAGTCTAATGGCTTCCAACCTAGCAACAGGGGCAAATGTTTCCTCATAATCTATCCCCTCTTCCTGGTTGTAACCTTGTGCAACTAGCCTAGATTTGTTTCGAACAATTAAACCAGCCTCATCAAGTTTATTTTTATAAATCCATTTAGTTCCAATAATCGGATGAGATTCAGGCCTAGGAACAAGTTCCCACACCTGATTTCTTTCGAACTGGTTTAATTCCTCTTGCATTGCCAAAAGCCAATGCTCATCAAGCATAGCCTCAGAATAATTCTTTGGCTCGACTTGAGAAACAAATGCAAAGAAGTTACACAGATTGTTAATAGAATTGCGAGTACTTACACCTTTTGAAATGTCTCCGATGATCTGATCAATAGGATGGTGCCTCGATGTTCTCCATTCCATAGGCAAATCAGCGTTGAGCTCCAAGGATTGTTCTTGATTTTTCTCCTCAACAAGTTCGACTGATTTTTCTTTGCTTTCGGAATGCTCCTTTCCTTTAGCATTTGGCTCCTCATCCTCATCAATGAATATATCTCCAAGAATACCTGAAATGTCATTAACAGATACCTTTCCCAACATTCTGGGATCGGATTCGTCAAATGATACATGAATAGATTCTTCAATAGTATTACGAGATTTATTGTAAATCCTATATGCTTTGCTCAAAGCAGAATATCCAAGGAAAATGCTCTCATCAGCTCTAGCCTCAAAACTTCCTAGGTTTTCTCTACCATTATTATGCACATAACATTTACATCCAAAAACACGAAAATGGGAAATATTTGGTTTTCTCCCCTTGTACAACTCATAGGGGGTTTTCTTTAAAATAGGCCTAATTAAAACACGGTTCATAACATAACAAGCTGTACTCACTGCATCGGCCCAAAAGTATGCAGGCAAATTCATGTCATTAAGCATTGTTCTTGAAAGCTCTTTTAATGAACGATTTTTCCTCTCCACAACTCCATTTTGCTCTGCAGTTCTTGGAGCGGAAAAATAATGCTTAACTCCATGTTTTTCGCAAAACTTTTCAAAAAGATGATTTTCAAATTCTCCACCATGATCAGTTTTAATGGATGCAATGCTTGAATGCAATTGGTTTTGAATAATCTTGGCTAGCTTTTTAAATTCATGAAATGCATCATTTTTATGAGCAATAAACAGTGTCCATGTATACCTAGAATAGTCATCCACCACAACTAAACAATAATAGTTGCCACCAAAACTTTTCGTTTGACAAGGTCCAAAAAGATCCATATGTAAAAGTTCCAAGGGCCTTTGAGTTGAAACAAGGTTTTTAGAAGGAAAATTTGCCCTTGTGAGTTTTGATTTAGAACAAGGATCACATTTTTCAGAAAAAGAAAAATTTTGCTTTGGCAGTCCAACTACTAAGTTTTTAGAATAAATTTTATTTAAATGAGCCATGTGGATGTGACCTATTCTACGATGCCATAGCCACGATTCATCCTCTTTAGATAATAAACATTTCGCATCATTTGAGGGAATTGAATCAAAATCAATAACATAAACATTGTTTATCCTGCGAGCAATTAGCTTAATAAGATTATCAATTTTTCCCTCGATAATACTTCTATCAGAATCAAATATAACCCTATTGCCCTTATCACACAATTGACTAATACTTAGCAGATTGTGTTTTAGGCCCTCAACATGTAAAACATTTTCAATGCAAGGGTTAGGAGATGTACCAATTTTATCGATTCCGAGTATCTTTCCTTGATTGTTATCTCCGAAAGTCACATGTCCTTGGTCCTTAGGCAAGAGATGCGAAAATTTAGATTTATCTCCAGTCATATGTTTTGAGCATCCGCTGTCCAAGTACCACCACGACTTCCGTTCTTCCGGAGTAACCTACAAGCAAAGATTTCACGGTTTCTTTTTAGGTACCCATATCTTTTTGGGTCCTTGAGCGTTAGTATAGCCATAGTTTAAATCAGACCACCTTTTGTTCGGTTTAACGAACTTCACTTTTCGGTGTATGCATTCATGTGCACCATGGCCCTTTTTACCACAAATATGACAAATAATAAGAGGTTTCTTATGATTACTAGCAGGGACAAAAATGGTACTTAATTTCTTTTGATGTCTACCGGGTTGATATCCTAAACCCGCTCTATTAAAGAAACATTTTTGTCTCCCTAACATTAAATTTAAAGTATTTCTACCTTTTGTAAATTTAGCAAGGGTTTCTTTTATTAAATCTTCAACTTCTTTAACCAGGTCCTTGCAGAATTTACAAGAAGAAGAACTAGCTTTGAATTTAATGTCATTACTCGAAGTGTTTGAAGAACTTTTCAAAGTCAAATTCAGCTCCTTATTTTGATTTTTCAAAAATTCATTTTCTTTACTAAGTTCTTTATTCTTTTCTAAAAGAGAAGATGAATTTTTCTTTTCTAGAGAAACTAATAAGGATAACCTCATCGATTCCTCATGTAATTCTTCAAATGCTTCTTGTAATTCATCATAAGAAAAGTTTAGTTCAGTGGTTACCTCATTTTCGTGAGCCATCAAGCATATGTTGGCGGTCTCCTCTTGTTCGTCTGAATCTTCATCCGAACTTCCTTCATTGTCCAGCCATGCCAAGTATGCTTGCTTTCCCTTCTTTGAACTTGAGGTGCCTTTTTCTGAATTCTCTTTCTTTTTCAACTGGTAGCAGTCTGCTCTAATGTGACCAGGCTTGCCACATTCATGACATGTGATGGTTGAGCCTCCACTCTTGTTGTTGTCTCTCCTGTTGAAATTCTTCTTTCTCATAAATTTCCCGAACTTTTTCACCAATAGACCCATGTGTTCATCATTCAATAATTCTTTGTCCGAGTCACTTTCTGCAGCAGGTGCTTCAGCCTTGAATGCCAAACTTTTAACTTTCTTGTTTTCTTCTTCATGCTGAGCCAACCTTTTTAGTTCGCTTTCATGTTCTTGTAACTTCCCAAAGAGAGTTGCTAGCGTCATAGTTGATAGATTTCTCGATTCAGCAATCGCCGTCACTTTGGGTTGCCATTCTCTTCCCAAACACCTTAGGACTTTGTTAATGAGATCCTTATTGGTGAATTTCTTCCCCAATGTCGTCAGTTGATTTACAATCATTGTGAAGCATTTTTGGATTTCTTGAATCGATTCTCCATCTTTCATTCTGAATAGCTCATATTCACCGGTCAACGTGTTGATTCTCGACCTCTTTACTTCAGTTGTACCTTCATGCGTGACTTCCAGCGTATCCCACATCTGTTGTGCTGTCTCGCATGTCGATATCCTGAAAAACTCATCATAGCTCAAAGCAGATGTTATAATATTTTTCGCTTTCAAGTCGTACTGGACTCTACGTTCCTCCTCCTCCGTCCATTCAGCCATAGGCTTATCGACGGTGTTACCATTAACCACATAGGTAGGAACATAGGGACCATTTACAACAGCATCCCAAACTTTTAATCCAACTCCTTGAATAAAAATTTTCATACGGGCTTTCCAATACGCGTACCCTACCCCATCAAACATGGGAGGACTGTTAATAGAACTCCCTTCACCTCCAAACAGAGAGTTTGAAGCCATACTCTTGAGACGGTTATGTCTTAACACACGAGACTAGCTTTGATGCCAATTGTTGGTTTTGGCCTCAAAATCTCGAGAGGGGGGGGGGGTGAATAGAGTTTTATTATGTATTGAGAAAATCGTAACAAATAAAAAATTGATTTGAGATGGAGAGATTAAACGTTCGACACGGATCGCGAAAACGATAGAAAAATAATAAATGAGTAGCGCGGAAACGTAAAAAATGAAATATGCGGAAAGTAAAAGAGATAGGGATAGAAAAGCTTGCACCGGTGAATTTTATACTGGTTCAGCCTTCCCGTCGAAAGGCCTAGTCCAGTCCCCAAGCGACCCGCCTGAGAGTTCTTATACCAAGCAATAGAGCCGCACCCTATTACAACCAAGAGCACCCCGCACACTACTAGGAACCTCCGTTCGCTAGGGGCCTCAATCACACAGCAGGGTTCCTCGCCCTACGACGTATCACACGTCCACTAAGGGATTCTCTCCCTAACCACTAAGGTTTAGAACGAATACAATGATAGTGATTACAATAGCTTTTTGTGTTCTCACAACACGGATACAACAATATGCTCTATGATAGTGAAGTAGAAGTTTCTCTTAGAAGTTTACTCAGCCAATGAAAGTTTTGTTCTTCAAAAGATTATGAACAAAGAAGATCAGAAAACCTGAGAAGATGAAGAAGAGAGAAACGTGAATGAGAATGAATGAAATGAAAAAATTACCTTCTGAATGTTGGAGTGATCTTTATTTAAAAAGGAAAACGATTTTGAATCAAAAAAGATTTTTAATAAGTAAAACAAAATCAAAATAGAATAAAATAAGATTTGAAATAAGTTTTTAAAATCAAAACTAAATCAAAACGATTTACGAAATAAAATAAAGATTTGATTCTTAAAACCAAAAAGGAAATAATTCAAATTTAAAATCATTTTCGAATTTTGTAAAATATATCAGAATCTTTTATATAAAAACAAATCAGGAAATAATAAAAATGATTCTGACACGTTTTTCAATAAAACATGAAGTAATCGATTACTTTATGAAGGTAATCGATTATTCCTTCAAAAATAGAAATTCTTAAATTCATTTGAAAACCATGTAATCGATTAGGCTAATAATAGTTAATCGATTACACCACTCTTGTTCATTGTATGATGCAACTCATAATAATCGATTACATTAAGAAGTTAATCGATTACTGAGCCTCTGGTTTGCATATGATGCAACATCATGTAATCGGTTACTACAAAGCTTGTAATCGATTACTAAGCCTCTGAAAAATATATGATGCAACACTTATAATCGATTACTTGACTAATGTAATCGATTACTTTCATAAGAAAGTAACTGATTAACAAGATTCAGTTAATCGATTACAGCCTCTCTGATTTTTCTATGATGCAACAAAGTTAATCGATTACTTGAGAAGATAATCGATTACTCTCTTTTGCAAACATACAAATATACAGAGTTTTGTAACATCAAGTATTTTACTACGGTTAAATGCAGAAAAACATTTTTATATGCAAAAACACGTTTTTCTTCTTCTCTTCCAAAATGAAAAAATTTATTGGCTTTGTAACTCTTAAGGAAACAAAAACTTCATTACCTTACATTTGAACTAAGGAGAAGGTTTCTATTCTTAAGCTTGCTTGAGTCTTCAACCTTGAGACTTGCACTTGTGAGCTTGAACTTGAGTTGGTTTGTTATCATCAAAACACATACTTGAATAAAACTTAAAGTCCATAGAGAGTTTTGTAACACCCTCATTTCTATATCTTGAAAATAATAAATATTTTCAAATGTAAAATACTTGCTATCAAAATTAGGACTAGAAAATTTTTCCTTTTTAATTGATACTTGCTCATTCATGAACACTTTTAATCGGAACAAACATTTGAATTCGGCTTAACAATACTTTAAATACAAAAGACTCTCGAGACAATATTTTTCTAATATAATAAAAACATTTTCTTAGCATTTCTTGAAAAGTATTATTGTCTCTTGAATTTTGATTGAGTGCATAGAATATGAACTTATCGCCAAATCCTTTTTACGTCAAAATCAGAGTATGCGGAAGTAAAAAGTAATACTTGTGGGGCACTGCTGAGGTAAATAAAACATCATATGCATATTTATATATATATGTCAAGATAAAACCCCACCAGTATCATCAGTAGCAAGTAACATAAGTCAAGATAGCAAGAGTTTATAAAAATATATACAAACCAGCTGCATAAAATAAAACCTCACTCTAAGACCTCTCCAAATATATACAATATATCACATAGTCCCAAAAGTAGAAGTCCCAGAGAAGGTCATCCGTGTCCTCAGCAGCTCCTCAGACCCTCCACAGCTCTATCCCTAGGATCTAGGATCCAAAACATTCACGCTATGCAGGCTCCTATAAACCAGCAGGTCCACCTCTAGCAGAAACAGTCGGCTCAACATGCACCTCCTCCTCGCTCTCATCCTCCACAGGGTCCTCCTCGACCTCGCCCGACTGTGTAGAGACCCGACCACTGGGTCTAGGATCTACAGAAGCAGTCCTCTCGAAATCAGTCGGACCAGGAGAATGAGTCTCCTCAGTGACAACTCTATGGGAGGAAGGATGAGAACGAGTGGCAGCTCTGAAACGAAAACTATGAAAACGACGCACAGGTCGAGCCGGGGGTGGTCCTCTATATGTATAAAAGGGTGGAACGTGCATAGTATAGACTAAAGGGATCCTAAATCGACGAGGTCGCACTTGCACCAGAGGGTTGGGATGGTAGAGAGTGATCTCCACCTCCCCCTCAAAGGTGGCACGGTGCTCCTCGTACGTCCATATGCCACTAGGGATAGGGCGTATCTCGATGCAGGCTAGGTATCTGGCCATCACCTAAACAGGGCATAGGGAGTAAGTATACACATATACATAATTGATAAAGACTAAAATTACAAACACAAGTATGTCATGGACAGATAATAATGCAAGTACATATGAGCACACCAGTTTTCAACATTATATCTCTTATAATGCAAGTGGCATGATGTATGATTTTCTATCCACAACTGAGGCCTCTAGAAGTCCATCTTGGACGTCCATCCAATACACCCTTGTGTTCCCGAAACACTGACATTCGTTCCCAGAACGTAATGCCAAACCATACTTGGATAATAAGCATCACTCCCGAAGTGTGCACCACGTTCCCAGAACGCATACGTTCCCAGAACGCATAAAAACCAGGTCCCGGACACTGGCCACATTCCCAGAATGTGTCATCAAGTAGGTTACCATTTGGTACTCCCGGAGTACCCTCCTCATATTCCCAGAATATGATAAACGTTCCTACCAACCAAACTTCCATTCTATATGGATGCACAAATATCAAGGTTGGTTTTATCTTTACATTAATTACTGTGATTTAGAAATATTTCAATTTCTCTTTTGAATGATTTATTTGAGGCATAATCTTGGCACAAAATTCTCCTTTGAATTATCTCAAAAACATGCCCTTAAGTTTAGATTGGGAAAACATAACCAATGGTAAGAAAAAACTTAACTTTTTATTTTTCAGATTCAGGTACTAACCGGTTACAATTTCAGGCTAACCGGTTAGAATTTCAGACCTGAACCATTTACCATTGTAATTCAGAAAAACCCTTTTTCTTGAATTCTCTACCCAATCCATAAACATGTTTAACATTGTTTTATACCTCAAAAACCACTGTTTTCATCATTCAAAAGTCTAAATCACATTTTCTCCTCAAATGAACATAGTTTCCTCTTGAGTTTATCTTATTAACTTAAGGCATTAACTCTTATCCTTCAATCTGAACCATGACATTATAAGCAACTCATCTTCAGATTATTTCTAATGAAATTAAAGTATATATTTGAGCAAAACCACTAAGACTTCAGGACTGATTTAATAAACTGATTTTCTTTTGCAATTTTACAGTGTCTAACCGGTTACAATTATCGAGTAACCGGTTAGATTATGCAGTCAGTCCACTAAAACAAGAGTTTTGACAAATCATTCTTTTCATTTCTAAAATCTAACCCAATTTCAACATTCTCAGAGTTCATATACCTTAAGAAAAATATGTTCATGCACACATTTAGCTTGCATGCATTAAGCTTATTGTATCAATTTGCATAAAATCAATACAAACACAATCCAATACCACAAAACTCATAATCAACATTTAATTTCTGATTTAAACCTTAAAATCACTTGCATGCATCAATTTAAATTTGCTCAAAACAGAATTGAGTCAGAATTTGGCCTCCAAGCCTTTGTGCTTTAAACACATAATGCCCTTTTGAGTTTTTGTTAACTCAAATCCTAAATCACTTGATTTTAGTCTAAATCTAGTATAAGGTAAGCTTCTCCCATACCTTAGGATAGTGCTTGATAAGTATAACCTCTGGAATTAGCTAGAAGTTCCTTGAATCCCAACTCTCTGTTCTCAGCCAACAACAGTTGAGTAGGGTCCAAAAACCCCCAAATTTGACATGGAAATTGACCAAAGAAATTGGGGAAAACGATTAGGACTTGCTATAGGTAAAATGCACTAAAGAATCGAAGAGATTTGAGGCTTAATGGTGGACTGTACTTACCAAAATCAAAGCTGAAACCCAGTTTCCAGAACAAGAAGAACACATAATTCAGTTTTCCAACTCTAACTTCTAAGATCGATTCCTCCTCCCACACGAACACTCAGCTCATAAAGTGTATATCACTGAAAAGCCCTTGATTCAAGCTTTTCAGAAGTGTGTGTTTCGCTCTCTAACTTTCAAGGAAGAAGACGAATTCCTCTGAACGAAACTAAAACCCTAACAACCCTTCTCAACCCAAAATCAGCAGAATCAACCCCCAATTCCTCAGAAATTCA
Organism: Crotalaria pallida; assembly: GCA_037953625.1. Taxonomy (NCBI): domain Eukaryota; kingdom Viridiplantae; phylum Streptophyta; class Magnoliopsida; order Fabales; family Fabaceae; genus Crotalaria; species Crotalaria pallida. The sequence goes on from CM075655.1 coordinate 101,030,025, forward strand.
ACAATTTATAGACGAACCAGAGTAACATGCACGTTGACGCGTGTTTTCCACTGGTTTAAGGCTGTATTCGTGGCGATTAATCGAATTAATCAAGTGATTACTCATCAAAATCCACTAACCCAGTTTCTGGGTTCATCGTCTAACCGGTTACAGGGCATTACTAACCGGTTAGGTCAGTACAAAAATTTAAAATTAATATTTTTAAATCTTTCCCTCCAAGAACATTTCGATATTACATTTAGGTCCTAGTTCAGGGACTAAAATGCAATATCCTTATATTTTGCATTTATCTGCCATATAAAAATATTTCAACTTATTTTTATATTTTAGGCTAATTAAATACAAAACATAAACTTGGAAATTCATATAAATTAATAATAAAACTTTTATTATTAATTTCCTTATTATCCGGGAGACGAAAATTAGGGGTGTTGCAAGTTTGAAGCATGCCTTCCAACCAGCTTGACTTCCAACAGGAAGTGCTCATGGTTTTGTTCTTATTATCATGAGATTAGATGAAGATGTTATGGATAAGAATTCATGGGTTACTATTGGGTGTGAAATGAGCCGAAAATATAGATGCTCCATGAAGGAGGGTGAAAACAAACCGAATGCGATCGAGTCTAGAAAATGCCAATGCACGTTCACTCTAAAAGGAAGGATGTTAAGAAGTGGTGAAGGTCAATGATGGAATGTTTGGGAGCATCATGGGTTTCAACAACAATTGTGCAAAAAAGATTGAGTAGTCATCCATATGCTGATTGCCTAACTGTTGAACAAAAGACCTTTGTGAAAGAGTTGACAGAAAATAATGTTGCCTAATTCCATATTGCTTGCACTAAAAGATCGCGATCCTCGTAATGTGACTAGTAAAAATAAAATTTACAATGTGCCTCAAGATTATAGGTTAAGATAAAGGTTTCCAAGGAAAGAGATACAACATTTCATATATTTGCTAGAATAAGGTATGTCCATCGTCATAGGAAGAACAAGAGTGTTGATGTTGTAGAAGATATGTTTTGGGCACATCCACAATCACTTGTTATTTTGCATACCTTTAGTATAGTGTTGCTAATGGATAGCACATATAAGACCAACAAGTTACTAGAGATAGTTGGTCAAACATCGACAATCAAGACATATGTCGCGTTTGCGTATTTACAATCAGAGAGGCAGTCACAAGAGCTGTAGCTGGAGCAGGTGTAGGAGCAGGACCAAGAATCTTATATAACACCCGTGGTGAGGTAAGGAGAATATAGGGGTGAGAATGTGAGATACCTTAAAGAACCACTCTGTGTATCCTTGCACCGTCAAAGGAATATATTCAATGGCTTAAACAACATGAGTCACTCACTCATGAAATGCTTCATCCATCGTTTCTGGGCTAATCAGGGTTTGTTTAACAGCTCATGAAGATGGGGGAATGCCTTGCACATGCCTGTTGGCAATTCGGCAAGTGTACCGATCGCACAAGTAATAAAGAGTAAGTAAATTATCGTTCCACAGAGGATTGCAAATTGTTTCTAATAATTCTTTTGGTTATTTGAGATTACTACGTGAAACTTGTATTTGATTGATTGAATTAAGAAAATATGAAATTAAAATAATAAAAACAACAAATTAAAGATAAAAGGAAACAATTGGGAAAAGGCTAGGAACATGATTTCATTGCAGGACCTAGTTTACTAGTTATGAATCTCTGTTTTCGTATTAAATCAACAACATCCCAGCTGTAACAATTATTAAATTCCTCTAACAATTGTGTTTCCTTTTCAATTGGAACCCTTAATCCCTTAAGAAATTACCAACCAATAAGTCATCAATTAAGAACACCGGAATTAAATACGTTGTATAATCCCCAAAAGTATCCTTACAAGTTGGGTAATTATAATGTTTGATTGCAAGGTCAGATCTAATCCCTAATCTTCCAATCAAAGGATTAGACTACCAATCATAAAACGTGCACTTTTTATGTAAAATAATTTAACCACAATCAAACAATTGATTTAAAAGGAAAACATCAATTCATAAATTCATAAACTATTTAGGATCCATACAAATACACCATATTCCTAACAAGAGGTTTAGTTATACATAATGGGAGAAGAAATAAAAGAATTAAGGGAATAACTCATGATCATAGACAATAATGAATTTACCCCAAGAGATCTTCAAATCTTCAAATGGATCCCTCCAATGTTGATCTTCAATCCTTGCCTTACCTCCTTGCTCTCAATGATATGTTTCTAACCTCTCTTCTCTAATCCTAATTTTATTCCTAATCTTTGAAAAAGCTACTAAAAAAACTAATGAAAAAACCTATATTTAAAGACTAAAACTGATCCAAACTGAATCGGAGCAAATCTGATCAGAAAGTGGCCCAATTGTGCCTGCTCGATGTCTCCGCGCCTAGGCGCACCAGGCTCCAAGCTTGGGCGTGCCCAGCTGATCTTATATGTTGTTGCTTGTTGCGTTTTTGCATGCTAAGTCTGATGCAATGGTGCTGACGAGGTGCGCACGCCTGGGCGCACCAGCCTGTGCGCCTGGGCGTGCGTTATCTGCTCCGGCTCCGTTTCGCTCCATTCTTGCGCCATTTTCAAGGTCTTTTCATCCTCTTTCCAGTTCCATATTTATTTTCTTCAATTAAGCTCCGAAAGTACCTGAAACATACCCAAAACGGATCAAAACGCTCAAAGAATCCTAATCTAATGAAAATTCCTAAAATTATACTAAAAATCCTAAATTTGCAAGATAAACAAATCAAATCCTTAGTAAAAGGGAGTCTAATTCATGCTCAAAACATCATATATTGGACCCAAATCACTCCCCCAAACTTAGCATTTTGCATGTCCCAGGCAAAAGTAAAATAAAAACCCATAAACTCAAGACTACCTCCTAAATCAAAATGTACACACCTAATCTAGGACTTCGACTCACTGACTCAGACACTTTTTATCACAAGCAATTCATACAATTAAAACCTGGTTAGAGAAACAAACTCCAAAAGAACTAATGATCAGTGAACACTCTCAACCTCACAGTGTATCTCTCATGTGTATCAAGGGTTAAATATATGTAATTCACTCAAGTTCGTGCAATGACAAAGTGTTACCATAAACTTGACCATAGACCTAAATCTCCACTGAAATTATTGAATGCACACAAAAATCAAAAGGCCTTCTATTTGGTTGTAATGAGGCCATGGTTAAAAGTGTAAGGTGGGATAAAAGAAAGAAGGGATAAAACTAAGGGCTAAATGCAAGAATTGGTGCACAAAAAGCTCGAAAATCTGGTGCAGAACCAGTCGAAAGACTCGAGTCTTTCATGAACAACTCGAGTATTTTGTGACTCAAAATACTCGAGTCTTTCATGAACTACTCGAGTATTTTGTGGAAAAATTGGAAAAAAAGGCATTTTCTTTATGTGCTATTATTTAATGTGATTTTAATGGAACCCTAAGACCACTATGAGGACTTCTACCCGATGGCATAATCTAATCCCTTTTGGTTGATATTTATCCTATAGGAGTCCCAAAGAAAGTATTATCCATTTGGTTGATGTTTAATCCTATAGGGAATCCCGATAGAAATTTTATCCATTTGGTTGATAATTAACCCTATAGGAAGTCCCAATGGAAATATTATTCATTTGGTTGATAATTACCCTATAGGAAGTCCCAATGGGAATTTTATCCATTTGGTTGATAATTACCCTATGGGGAGTCCCACTAGAATTCCGTTCACTTGGTTGATAGTTACCCCTATGTGGTGTCCCAATGGAAATATTAATTATTTAATCCAGTTGGTTGATAATTTCCCCAATGGCGTTAAATTCATACCCTATGAATTTGTTACAACCCATATTGCGGAAGTCCCAATGGAATTTTATTCACTTCACTAAAACCATCAAAAGGTGGCTATGCCCCTAATGGCATTTTTCGGCCTAATTGAAAGAATCTAATTAGGATAAATATTGACTAAAAGAAGGGTTCACAACCTATATGGATGGTTATGATACAAGTTTCATGGACTATGTCCTTGATGTCTAAAAATGATGTGGACGATGATGATATAGTGAAAATAAACCGATAATCAGGATTGGTAATAAACCATGTTTGCATTCATGCATTGATTGCTCCTGTTTGTTGAGGCTTTAATACTAGTTTACGCATGGCGGAGGAAGCCTGTAAGTCGCGAGAGGTAGAGCGGAGGAAGCTCATTATGGCCCATTTTTCCTCCAAACTGTGATGCCCCGGGATGTGATTCTAGATAGGCATACATCATACCATTAATAAAGAGATTAATGTTGTGTAAAAAGAGATTGACATATGTATTTGCATTTTGTGAATTATTGATAATTGTGATTGTTGTTTTAGGCCAATGTTATGTATCATTCGTTTTAACGTGATTAGCTATGACTTACTCCCTACCTGCCCCTGTGTGTAGGTGATGATGATACATTCCTTAAAGAGGGAGAATAGTGCTGGCAATTTGCAAGGGATATGGGATTCCCTTACCTACGTTGGAATTTTGGAACCATGCTATGGGTTATAATCAGTGTCTTAAATAACTCAGAGTCTATTTTCTGTTGTAGTACTTTAGTTTGAACTGTTGTGTTGTACTATTTTGAATAACGTGTGTTGTAGTTTCTATTTGCTTCCGCAGTTGATTAATAAAGTTTGAAATCATTTGGCGAAGAATTATTCTCCAGTTTTATAATAAGTAAATAAAAGGTTAGAAAGTTGGGATGTTACATAACATATATTTTATTTCTATTGTGTGTATGAAAAACAACATTTTGAAAAGATAAAATTCATTTCAATAATCTCTATATCTCCTACTACCAATTGAAAAACATCTTAATAATGATAAAAAAAAAGTTATTTAAGGGGCATATATATAATTAATAAATTAAATAATTTCAGGTTTTAATCTCGACTATTTATGCAAAACTTAACGGCGAAAATTAAATACACAATAGTTTTATAGAATCGGTAACCAATATACTTTATTTGATTGATTTACATAGTGAATTCCACATCCAAGAACATGCCATTAAATACAACTCTTTGTAGCTATATATGAGGTAGCGCTGGGGGCCAGGGACAAACGCAAGCGCAATGTCCATGAACACATGCTTCTACAAAACAACGTGGGGGACAATTTCCTGCGCGTTGCACAACATCCCCAGCTCCTTGCACCACATCAGCGACGAAGGGAACAGCTTGTGCCGTCAAATCTGGAAAAATTAAAATATGTTATTATAAATAAAAGAGAACGAAATAAAATTAATATTCTTTAAACAAAATAGTATTCAAAAACATAAATTAAGCAAATTGTAGTCCTCCAACCCCTAATGTATGATTTCATTTCAAGCATTCAATGCAATGCAAGCACAATACTAATAGAATTTTTTAGTGCGAAACAATATGTATTGTGATAGAGAGAAAAATAGATAGAAAAATGAGGACCGAATTTTTCTTTCCAAAATCAAACATATATGTTGTAGTAACTATTTTAAATCTTAATTTTTTTGTTTCTAATTTAAATTAAACCCAATGCATTTGTAACCCAGTCACAATTAGTATAAGGGAGAAGAAATACCAGAAGCAACTAGGAAAAACAACACAAAGAAATGTATCTGGAACAAAGCTTTGGCCATTCTTTCTCAATGATTTTCTCTACTAATTCTATATCTTTGACTATGATTCGAATCCACTATACGAACCATATATATATTAATTAGAAAATAAGTTTTTAAATTTATGTGTTATTTTGGAATTGGTATTTGAACTTTTTTTTCGATGCTTTGGGTCTTGAACTTTTTCAAATTTTTGGAAATTGTCATTTCATCAGACTGATGACATGTCACGTCACTTTCGCAACATCGACGAGTGACGTGTTATGTAGTGTCACATGACACCACATGATTTTTTTATTAAAAGAATAACTTCTTTTAAAAATTATTAAAAGATTCAATTTTCTTTTTGAAAAAAATACGATTTTTAATTTTTTTAATAAATTTGATTTTTTTTAGTTTAAAAAATTCATATGGCAACATCTGGCATATTATCTATCGATGTGACAAATGTGACATGGCATGTCAGCGGTCATATCATCACTTAAGTGATGAAAGAACTATTTTCAAAATTTGAGCAAAGTTCTAGGCCTCGAAACATCGAAAAAAGTTCAAGGACTAATTTCAAAAGAACACCGAAGTTTAAAGATTAAAAACTTAAATAGCCCTATTAAAAATAATAGTTTTCTAATGGGAAGGCTGATTTGGTTAAAGTGCATTCTTGACATAATTAATTAATATTTCTTATAAAAAAAGGAGAATTTATATAATTAAAAGCAAGTTTGAAAAATAAGGTCAAAGCTAGGAATAAGTAGAATTGACATCAACTTTATTGATTAATGATTAATGGTAAGTGGGTGTAGCCCACGACAAATATTCACTCATCAATTTCTAAAATCTCCATTTTTTATTCATTAAACAAATGCTTATAAGTTTAATTTGATTTAAAAATCTGATAAACATCCAATAATTCATTTCTTTTATTTTATAATGTGATTATGCAATTCTAAATTTTACCATCTTCACACTTATAGTAGGTTTTAATTCATTGCACCTAAGTGCAACAAAAATCTATAATGAAATTTGTCATTAAAATATGTATGTGTGTATCAACTATCCATTAGTAATTGCACCCAATTTATTTAGTACTTGATTTTTTTAAGATGCCAAATATATATATATATATATATATATATATATATATATATATATATTGCATTTATTTATTTTAAAATTTTGAAAATAAAATTGATTTAAAGTTTTGTGAATTTTTATATTATGATTTTTTTAACCATATAATCTTTAATTGAGAAACATATTCTTAGTTTTTTTTCTCAATTATCCTCGTCTTATTTTTAGAGTAAAACTAATCTCTTAAATATAGTCAAGCGTACCCTGCCTGCTTATTTTTCTTTTGGGGAGTAGACCGCACTTTTCCACTGCAATCGTAGTGTACATTCTTAATCTAACAATTGAATAACCTAATAATATCTTATTATTTATGATGTTGGATGTAGGCATCTCTAACTTCATATACACGTTTTCGATTTTAAGCCATTGGATTTTATTTAAAAATATTTAGACATATGTTGTGTATAATTTATGACATAAAAGACGTAGAGAAAACAGATTATGCATTGATAATAATTTATACTCTAATAATAATTTTAATTTTTTTTAAACTTTTAATATGAACGACAAATGATACATTACAAATGCAAAATACTTTACACTGGCAATTCATATCTTTATTAAGACTTATAAAGACATTTTACTTTATATTTTATATTTTTTTAATTCTTAATTTATCCCTTAAAGTTTTTTTTAACAAAAGTACATGCACATTAAGTTTTTAGTCAAGAATAATTATTAGTTCTTTCTTAGTCAAGGTAGGTTGAAATATTAGATTTACTCCATTATTAATATAATAACATTTCTGGTCTATTTTAGTTACATGATATAAGATAACATTACTTTCATAAAACAACTATTATTATAAATATATATAGATATCAAGTCTAATATAATAATGGTAATAAAATTAAGAATAATATAATACTCATATCGTTTAATAATATAAGTATTTTTAAGATTATGATACATACATTAAGAATATAATTAATATTTTTTATGTGCAAAATTTTCACGAAGAAAGGAGAAGGGGGAAAATTGTGTAGCTACCTACCAAGAATCGAACTTATATACATGCACTTTGTATCCCTTAGCTATCTATTGGAGACAAAGAAAGTAATTAATATGTCTGTTTGTGTTAAGTTTTTCTTTTTTTTTGGATGAACCAGAGTATCCACCCGCGCAACTGGGTGACTAATCCCTCGTACCACAGTCGGGCCCTTTCGGGGGCGATGCTCCCAGTAAAGCTTGCTCCATTCATATGCGCCTCGGGTACGACTCGAACCCGCGACCACATGCTTAAGGGACACAAGCCCTTCCACTTGTACCAGCCTCCACTGGTAGTTTTTCTTTTTTTTCATATACTATCTCTCTATAACCAATTTTCACTCATTACCTCTTAATAATTAAATAGGGATGGATTGGAAAAAAAAATAGTTAAAATTTTATTGGTTATGTAAAAACACTTATATCATAAAAAAAATCTAAAAATACTTATATTCAAAAACCAAGGGAGTATATTATATTGTTATAATATGATAGTGTAATATAATATAGTTTAATATAATATAATTAATTTAATGTAATATAAGATAAGGTGATATGATATGATATAGTATTATAATATAATATTTTTTTAATATAATATAAGATAATATAATATATTACAATGTATATTTTTTAGTTAATTTTGAATTTTTTTGACACGTGTCACTTGTGAATTTATATTTATTTTATTATAATCTTTTAAAAAAAATATCCATTTTTAGAAACTATATCAGTGCTTCGTTTATCCTTTATTTATTTCATTCAATAGTTATTTTTAATTTATACAACAATATGGAGCTTTAATTTATCCTCTAGTCGTAATTCTTATATATATATATATATATATATATTAGAGATACATTATATTTATTTGTTTGGATTTTAAATATTTGCATCATCTTGGTGTTATAGTTATGTATTCCACTTTTCCTTAATTTCAGACATCAAATGATAATTGATTCTTCAAAGAAATTAAAAGAGACAAACATGAAATAGGTTTATAGCTAGGTTTCAGGGTTCGATTTTTGTTGTATCTTTGAAAATTATTTTATTGATAAAGGAAAAAAATTATTTTATTGATCTCTTCTACTTGGTCTCAAATATAAGAGTTAGCACGAGTTTATATGAGTTAAGTCATGATTCTATACGAGTTAGCAGGAGTTTATGCGAGTTAAGTCGTGATTCTATACTCAGTTTCGAGTTTTGGACCGATTTAGCTTGATTCTATAGTCTAAACTAGCTATTAAACTCGTACGATTCTACGAGTTAACTCGTAAGTTTTACAACTATGATATCAAGGGTCTTCCAATATAGATCATGAGATTGGTATCCACTTCTTAATTCTTGGCAAGTCCTTGATATATGAGAAATCTGTTTGAACCATCCCAAGACCTGGAAAATGATCATGGATCCTAGCTTACAAATTGAAACAAAATAACCAATTAGTATGCTAAAAATATAGGGATCGAACCCAATAAGCCTATAAAGGTGTTGATGTGTCCAGAAACAAATACAAAACTAGAAAGCATTATTATAGGGACCAAACCCTATATATCGTCATATTACATGAACATACAAAAGCCAAGGTCTTAGTATATTTTCAATATATTTTCATTCAACTAACAATGTGGACTAATAAAATCAAAATAAACGAGTTAAGATAGACTTTTTTTATACAAAAATAATTTTTTCACATGGATAACAATCCAAAGAATCCTATTTTAGGAGGATTGAAAACATATTCAAGAGTACTTTTTTTCTCATGCTCTACATAAAATAGATGGGACTTGGTATCCAAAAATCATGTTGTGAATTTGATTGTGATTTGGAATTGATTGGAATTATATTAAGTTTGTAGCAATTCATTTGTATTTGGATATTTTATTGTTAAAAATCATTTTGCCAATAAATATTTTTAGAACTTTGAACATACTAACCAATCACAATGTATAATTATCTTGTTGATACTGATAAGGGAGAGAGTTTGGGGTTAGTAGTCAATTTTGCTAAAGTATTATAGTTAAAGTATTGTACTTTTCTCGTTGATGTGCTTCAATCAAATTTGAATTTACTGATCTTAAAAATTCGTCGGTATTTTAGCTATTTTTGACGGATAGTTCTAACATATTTATATTTGTCGGTATTTTTTCTATTTTGACAGATTGTTCCAACGAATTTAAGCTGTCAGTATTTTAGCTAGTTCTAACGGATTTTTTTGTCGGAAACATGCATTTATTATCACTCCCTCCGGTCTTATATATAAGCCCTATTTGAAGATTTTTCTTTGGTCCTTAATATGAGCCCCATTTCTAACTTCAAATGACATTAATTACTTCTTTTCCACAAACACCCATATTTACTCAACACTTTTTAGATTCTCAATAATAATCATAAGGGTATTTTTGAAAAAGTATACCAAATATTTACATTTTCAATACTACTAACAATATTAACTAAGTTTCTTAAAGGGTGTGAAAATTAGTCAACGAGGATTATAATAAGGATTGGAGGGAGTATAAAATTTAAAACAACGTTTAAAAAAAATAATTTTTTTCTTCCAATTCTCAACTGAAAATTCCCTCAGAAAGTTTGATAGAAATCTAATTAAAAACGATTATCCTCTGTGCTCAAACCTGTCACTCATAAGCAGACAATCCCATAAGCGTTTGTGTTGGATTATGAATCAGCGCAAGGAGGAGGGCCTCTGTCTGTATTGCGGGCAACCGGGACACGTTGTTGCAAGTTGTCTTGAGCGTCCTAGGAAGGATAAAATGAATGTAGCAAGGGCACGGCAGGCAGGTGGGAACCAACCTGCATAGAAAGGTATGTGTTGTACTACTGAATTTCCTTGGGGCGTACTACATTACTGCTGTGCCACACATCCCTTTGATTTCCTTTAGAAATTCATGAAAAGATTAAAAAGTTTTCGCGTTGAAATGTTTTGTAAACACTAGGTCTCCAACCTCATGAGTCTTTTAGTAAAGATCTCACAAGGTGTATTCAACTCATTCCTTCTAGGTATCTAGCCAAAAGCTTCGGGCTTCAAAAAGATGTGTGAGCTTAACTGAATGATGTTAGGTAGTCAAACACCTTTATATCTTTTTGGGAAGTGGACTTGCGTGATCTTGTTCCACGATAATTGTTTTTAGATTAGAATTATGAGAAAAACGTCTTCTTGGGAGCTACTAGCAACAGGAATAGAAAAAGGGTCCTTGGTCCTTCAAACGAAGAACTGTGGAACTTAGAGAATATATAGACTTAGTCCAACCGTTAGGAAATCGTGAGAAGTCTTAAGTAAAATTAATAAGTTTCTTAGTATATTCGGAAGTTAACCAAATCCTGCGATGGCGTTGTCGTTTGATAGACTGTAAGGTTAGAGCTGACCACTCTGATTCTTACATCTCTTAAGTGACGATGTTATCAGCAAACCCGACAATGGTGTGCTATTGATAGACGTAAGGTTGGGATTGGTCACCTCAATCTTTGCATCTATTAACGGATAAAATCATTGCAACTTTCTCAGCAGAATTGAAACAATCGAAATAGGAACTCTCCAAGGAGATAGATCTCTCAGAAAGAAGAAACCAACCCAAAAGGGGTATTCTTTCCAAACTCTCTACACAGAATCGGGAAGTAAACCTAAAACCAAACTAAAGTGTAAGAGTCTTAAACTATCCTATCTGTTTAAGAGCAGTATAACTGAACATAAAACGTTGGAAAGAGTTGAGCGAACTCTATAGGAATCATTTCTAAACCTTCACAAAGAGAAAACCTTAGCAGCTTTGTAAGTCTCCACACCGAGACCAACAGAGTTAAACCATTAATTCGTACTCTTGGTGAGTACAAGAACTTAGATTCGTGCGAATACGAAGCTTCGCAATCCATAGGAATTCGTTCCAACTCATCGATCACCACTTGGTAATCAACTAAACACCGCATTTAGTATAGAATAATGGCCAAGAACCTTCGCTTATGACCCTTAATAGTAAACCAACCTATGTCTTGGCATCGATATAACCAGGTATGTCGATGCCAAGTGGGGGAGAACTTGGTGATCCAACGTAGATCTCATCTAGGTGACGACGAAACGAGAAGGGAAGTTGTGCAGGAAAAGGGGTATAAGGTCTTGAACTAGGTATGGAAACCCAAGGAGTATGGACTTAGCAGTTTCTAAACAGGAGAACGGAGCGGAAGGGACTTAAAGACCACAGTCGAAAGTCGTGTTTACTGGGATGGTTCTCCATTTATGGAACTTAACGGAATTTTGGGGACGAAATTCCAGTAAGTGGAGGAGAATTGTAACATCCCGAATTTTAATTCCAAAGAATAATTAGAATAATAATTAGATTAGGAAATTAAAAATAGAAGAATTTTAGCTCAAAACGTAAATTTCACCGTTGGATATGAAGATAAGGATTTTAGGAAGCTTGCTTTCAAATTGGAGTAAGATCTGACGGTTAACGAAAAAGTTATGAAGTTTTAAGTGCAAAGAAAAATGAAAGAAAAATAGGAAATTTTAATCAGACCTATGCGCCTAAGCGCGCCCTGTAACACCCCAAAATTTTAATCCCCGATTAATGAAATGTTAATTATAAATTAATTATAATTAATTATTTCTATATTAATCCTTGATTAAAATATGTGTTCATATAGTTAGTATATGTGTGTGAATTGATTTAATAAATATAATAATGCATAAAATAAATGTTTTGCATATTAGTCCCTGGGTTGGGACCTAGAAGCAATTATAGGAAAGGTTTTGGAGGGAAAGTAAATAAAATAATTATTTTTCAAAAATGGGGCAAAATACTCGAGTATTTCTCGGAAAACTCGAGTATTCTGGACAGAGTTGCACGAGTTAGTGCGTTTGGTGAGTCACCACCACCGATTCCCCTTCGTTGACACGAAATCACCACCATGCCAACGCCATGGATGTCGTGTCGACCTGCATGAGCCCTCTCCCTTTCTATTTAAGCTCATCAACATCATTTGGCTGAGAATTTTGATCAATCTTGCAATAGTTGTTGAAGTTAGGGTTCCGAACTCGTTTTCTTCGATTCTCCTTCTCTGTTCAGATTCAAAACACAAACTATACACGAATACAAAGCTCACATCTCGAGCTTTGTATAGAGAGTAAAATCGTGAGGATTGAGTGAGTGTGTTGGGAGAATTGGAGATTGGAAGTGAAGCTGTTTCTGGTCAAGCCTTGGTCTGGAGCTTACTTTGGGTTCAATTTCTGGTAAGCTCATGAATCCCTGAGTCCCAAATTCGGTTTCCTTAGTTAGTTTAGGTTGCATAGAGTTTAGAAAATCTAATTTCCCCAATTTTATTCTCTGTTTCATGTGTGAACCAATTCCATTTTGGTGATGCACTCAAACTGCTCTGCATGTGATGTTTGAAGTTGTTCTGGGAGTTGTGGAGCCTTTTCTTTGTCAATCCTTTGTTGATTCACGTCTGATAGGTAAGGGGAAGTAATTTCTTACACTAGATAGAGTTTAAATTCCATTAATTGTGTTAGAGAGCCATCAAGAGGCTCTAAGGGCTTAGTTTGAATAGGAACTTTGGTTTGGAGACCAATCCATGCTCTATGACTATGTTGAGCAAGTTCTAAATCATGCATGCAAGCTTAAATGAATATTATTTCATGAGTATTGTGTTTATTTTGCAATTTGAGGTGTTGAATTGCTAAATTGTGTATTTTATGCATAAATGATCGATTCTCTGTCAAATTTGTTATTTGATATGAAATGAGTATGGTAACATGTTCAATATATGGTATATGAACTATTGTGATCATTGGTTTGGGTTAAAAATGTTTAGAAATTGAAATGGTATGTAAAAACCAAGTTTCAGTATGTTCTGTCTGAAAATACTCGAGTATATGGCTTAACACTCGAGTATTTCGTGGTGCACCAGTGTGAAAATTGGCGCACCAACTTGAGAATCAGGCTTGGCACTCGAGTATTTCAGATGCAACAAGAGTAAAAATTGATGAACAACTAGAGTAATACATGAATTACTCGAGTATTCTGGGCAATGAACTACTCGAGTATCTCACGAATTACTCGAGTATATTTATGGAGATCTGAAAACTTAAATCTCTAAAAAGACATGAACGACTCGAGTCTAATTATGAACCACTCGAGTAAAAATCTGGAAACTGATGAATTACTCGAGTATTATGGAAAACACTCGAGTATTTTTAGTCAAATACTTAAAAATACCATTTTCAATTCTAAGTTATTTTGTAACACTTAAAGGACAATAAACCAAGTGATCCTGGACTTAAAGGAAATTGATTGACGTCATGATGTTTTTATTTGAATAATGACACGTTGCTCGGGAGGCACGTAATGTATTAATAAAAGGACAAAACATCAATCAATTCCCCTTTAAGTAAAGTAATGCATTCATTCTGGAGTTTGGATGGTAGGACGTATATCATGTTTTTGGTAAACATGTGGAGGGCCTCTGGGAGTGCCAATACGCTTGCTTGATGACACGTCGTTGACGTGGTCGGCTGAGTGGATGCCGATATGGTTATACCGTTTGGATGACGGTCCATTTGGATGACGGGATATGCTCGGGTGGCATGGATTCCAAGCTTGTCGTGTACATTCTAGGTGAATGTACGAATTGTTGTATACCTAGGAATACAACGCACTGTTGAGTGCTGGGTTGTCAGGGATGGACGTCAGAGAGTGACATAGAATGATGGAGATAGGCTTGAGAGCTAAATTCATGCATCATGCCAGTCATTTGCATTAATTGTGATAAATGAAACAAGTGTGAGCATCCTACTTGCATTCAATACTTGCTAAGTGCTAAATGTGATTGTTATTTATGATTGCATATTTACATATTCACATTGTACAATTTATTCTCTGTTGATTATGTGTATGGACATGCTTACCCCTATGCCCTTGTAGGTGATGTCTCGTTACATTGCTTGCATCGAGATCCAGCCACTTCCTAGTGGCACATGGATCTATGAGGACCATCGCGCGGTGTTCGAGGGAGAGGTAGAGATTACCTTCTACCACCCGAACCCGTTGATTCGATTTCGTCCTCGTAGATTTAGGATTCCCATCATATACACTATGCATGTACCCCCATTTTACACTTACCATGGACCACCTCCCACGCGACCAGCTCGCTCTTATCACAGTTTCCGTTTTCGACCTACCCGCTCACACCCTTTTACCTCGAGAGTCGTTCGCAAGGAGACTCCCCCTTCTGATCCGAGGAGCCCAGTCAGGGTTTCACCATCACCTGACCCGGTACCCAGTGGTAGGTTACACTCTCCCTCGGATGAGATCGAGGAGGATCCGGTGGAGGACGAGAGTGGGAGCGAGCCTGTCGTGCATTCTACTGGGAGTGATTGGAGGGATGAGGATCCCTAGGTATGTGCATAGGGTATGTGATGAGGATCAGAGGATCCGATGTGTGGATGCTATGAAGGAGATCTTGCTGCTGCTGTGTTGATGATGATGTCACTACCTTACTACTTTTGCTTCTTGGAGACTACTGCTATCACTACTACTACATCTGATGATGCCAGATCTACGTGACCACCATTAGAGTTATATTTTGGTTATGTATATATGTTGTAGATACACTTTTGGAGTACTCTAGGGTTTGGTTACACTGCTATGTAGATCTGTTTATGGACTTGTATATTTTGGAACTTGGAGACTCTGATGCTGGGCTATGTACTTATGACTTTCCTATATATAAAACCTATGTTTATATTCCTATCCAGGGCATAGTCCGATAATTTCCGCTTACTCTGATTTAATCTATTTAAGAGTTCGGCTGAGAAAAGTATTCGATGGTATCAGTATTATCAAATCAAGCAAGAGTAGCTTCGTTTACTTTTTATTAAACAAATTCGATTTCAAAAGACGAATGTTACCCAACTTTTGAAAAGGTTGTAGAAATCGCCGAATTCGAAACAACTGTTTGAAATGATTTAGTGTTTATTCTCCAAGAATTTCAAGTGTCGATTTGTGCACCCGCTTTTAAATGAAAAATTTTATTTCCATATTTTCTTAATACTCGCAAGTCCATATATCATCCAATATTATAGCTTAAGTACTATATTATATTTGGATAATCCAGAAGGGTGTCACACTGAGTGGTATCAGAGCAAAAGTCAGATCCTGTAGTAGTGGAAGTAGTTTCAGAAAGGTAGCCATCAACATCAAGCAGGTATCTTCAGGGCATTTACATTATTTTGAATGATATTATTTTTCTTGTTGAGCTTTAGATACCTTTGAATTGTGTGTATCTTGTCTCTTTTGGGTACAAGACACAATTGATTGTAGATTTAGACGTTTAGGTTATAGTCTTAGTATAGGTGGTGTAATGGAAGTTTCTTTAGTTCAACATATATGACCATAAGCCCACAGCGCAGGTCTAATATAGCAACTAGAAACCAAAATCACACCAACGCGATGTTAGAACGAATCACCACGGTGTTGGAGGCTATGCAACGACAAACTCAGCAACCATCTCAACCGGTTAACCCGTCTCATCAGGGTAATGTGGGTAACGCTGAGGCGAAGACTCTGGCTGATTTTAGGAGTTGCAATCCGCCAAAGTTCGAAGGAGGATTTAAACCGGAAGAGGCCAATAAATGGATTCACACCATGGATAAGATTCTGAGAACGTTGGAGTGTTCTGATGCTCAAAAGGTGGCGTATGCAGCCTACATGTTAGAGGATGAAGCTGAGAATTGGTGGAATCACACGGTGCAACTTTTGCAATATGAAGGAAGAGAGGTAAGCTGGGGAGTATTTATGGAAAAATTTCTCAACAAATATTTCCCTGAGGATCTAAGGAGGAAGAAGGAGGTAGAGTTCTTGCAGCTGAAGCAAGGGAATATGAGTGTGGGTGAGTACGCAGCCAAGTTTGAGGAGCTGATGAAGTACTCTCCGTACTATCAGAACAACCCGGATGAAAGAAGCAAGTGCATAAAGTTTGAAGGAGGCTTGAGGCCCAAGTTGAAGTCGATCTTCAGCTACCAGCGAATGCAAAGCTTTCATTCACTCGTGGGCATGTGTAGGATGTATGAAGACGACACAAAAGCTGAGGAGTTGCAAGTTTCAGAAAGGAAAGACCCTCAAGGTTTTGGACCGCAGAGGCGTAAGGGTTTCAACAACCGAGGCAAAGGCCCGTATGATCGCCGAGGGAAAGGCAAGGGAAAAGCTGGTGGTTCGGATGGAAAGAATTTTCAGAGAGATGCACCATTCTGTGACAAGTGCAAGCGCAATCACTATGGTCGTGTTTGTTGGGGGACAAGTGGATGTTTCAACTGTGGGAAGCCGGGACATTTTACTAGAGACTGCAAGGAACCGGTCAAGGATAACACAAGAGGAGCTGCTGATAGACCTATGGCTCAGAGAAGGGTCTTCACCCTTAGTGGTGTGGATGCAAACCGATCCTCTGATCTGGTGCAAGGTAAATACTTGCTTAATGGTCAGCCTTGTCTTGTTTTGTTTGATTCTGGTGCAACGCATTCATTTGTTTCATATGAATGTGTAGAACGTTTGGGTTTGAGTATGTCTGAGATGCCCTGTACCCTCAAAGTAGAAACCCCTACTAATGCTCCTGAAGTTGTTTCTAGAGCATGTCTTAACTGTTGCATAGAAGTGTTAGGACGAACCTCTAAAGTGGATTTGATCTGCTTACCTTTGGCACAATTAGATGTGATCTTGGGAATGGACTGGTTAAGTCAAAACCAAGTAATCATTGATTGTGATAGAAAAGTAGTGACCTATATAAATTCAAAACCCTCCGGCTACGTGTGCCTGTTCAACTCTGAGGTGGAGGAGAATGGTCCAAGGATGGAAGAGATCCCTATTGTCAGAGACTTTCCGGAAGTTTTTGCTAATGAGATCCCTGGTTTGCCACCAAGAAGAGAGATTGAATTTGGTATTGATCTAGTTCCGGGAGCCGGTCCCATTTCTATCGCTCCCTATAGAATGGCACCACCGGAAATGGCGGAAATGAAGAAGCAGATTGAGGAGCTGTTGCATAAGCAGATGATTCGACCAAGCGTGTCACCTTGGGGTGCTCCGGTTTTGTTTGTCAAGAAGAAGGATGGCAGCATGAGGATGTGCATCGACTACAGACAGTTGAATAAGGTCACCATCAAGAACAAGTATCCATTGCCGAGGATAGATGACCTTATGGATCAAGTTCGTGGAGCTTCAGTATTTTCCAAGGTTGATTTGAGGTCAGGATACCATCAGATCAGGATAAGAGAAGAGGATATCCCTAAGACTGCATTTCGATCTCGATACGGACATTATGAGTATGTCGTGATGCCGTTCGGATTGACTAATGCACCAGCTATTTTCATGGACTACATGAATCGAATCTTTAGACCTTATTTAGATTCATTCGTGGTTGTGTTCATTAATGATATTCTCATTTACTCTAAGAGCCCAGAGGCGCATGCTGAACACTTGGGGATAGTGTTGAGCATCTTAAAGGAGAAGCAGTTGTACGCCAAACTTACAAAGTGTGAGTTTTGGCTGAAGGAGGTTAAGTTCTTGGGACATGTGATTTCGGACAAAGGAATAGTCGTTGATCCGACGAAGGTAAGTTCGGTTTTGCAATGGGAGAAACCAAAGTCGGTCACGGAGGTGAGAAACTTTCTTGGTTTGGCTGGCTACTATAGAAGATTTATTGAAGGATTCTCGAAGATCGCACTGCCTTTGACGAAATTGACTCGGAAAGATCAACCATTTCTATGGGATGAGAAATGTGAAAGGAGTTTTTAAGAGTTGAAGGAAAGGTTGACATCATCTCCTGTATTGGTTCTGCCCATTACACAGAAGAGTTTTGATGTGTATTGTGACGCATCGAAACAAGGTCTTGGGAGTGTTTTGATGCAAGAAGGGAAAGTCGTCGCCTACGCCTCGAGATAGCTAAAAGTTCATGAAATGAACTATCCAACTCATGATCTCGAGTTGGCAGCAGTTGTTTTCGCTCTAAAGATTTGGAGGCACTACCTCTATGGCACTACGTTCCGGGTATTTAGTGACCATAAGAGTTTAAAATACCTCTTCGATCAGAAGGAGTTGAATATGAGGCAGCGTCGATGGATGGAGTTTTTGAAAGATTATGAGTTCGAGCTCTATTACCATCCTGGGAAGGCAAACGTCGTGGCGGATGCATTGAGTAGAAAGGCAATGCACATCAGTGCAATGATGGTCAGAGAAGCTGCGTTAATAGAGGAGTTCCGGGATTTAAGCCTGACGATGCAAGTGGAGCCGACAAGTATTAAGATGGGGATGCTGCAGATTGCTAATGAGTTTCTGCAAAGGATTCGGGAATTGCAACGTAAGGATGAGAGAATCATGGAAAAGAAGAAATTGATGGCAGAAGGTAAAGAGTTGGAATTTCAAGAGGGGAAGGACGGAATCCTTCGTTTTAGAAAAAGGATATGTGTGCCTGATGATCCGGAAGTAAGAAGGATGATTCTGGATGAAGCACATAAGAACAAGATGAGTATGCACCCAGGAGGGACCAAAATGTATCAAGACCTGAAAAGGATATTCTGGTGGCCTGGTTTGAAAAAGGACGTGGCTGAGTACGTGGCATGTTGTTTGGTATGTCAGAAGGCCAAGGTGGAACACCAAAGGCCAGGAGGAGAATTACTTCCTTTGGAAATTCCGTTGTGGAAATGGGATAGTATCTCGATGGATTTTGTGTCGGGATTGCCAAGGACAGCTACTGGTCATGATGCAATTTGGGTGATCGTGGATCGTCTAACCAAGTCGGCGCATTTTATTCCTGTTAACATGCGCTACTCTTTGGAGAAGTTCACCCAGTTGTATATCAAGGAAGTTGTTCGTCTATATGGGGTACCATCAAGCATTGTGTCAGATCGCGATCCGAGGTTTACATCGAAGTTTTGGGAAGATCTGCATAGAGCCTTGGGTTCAAGATTGAAGTTGAGTTATGCATACCATCCTCAGACTGATGGTCAGACGGAGAGGACTATTCAGTCGCTGGAGGACATCTTACGAGCCTGTGCTTTGGAAGGACAAGGGAATTGGGAGCAGATGTTACCACTCGTGGAGTTCACTTACAACAACAGTTATCACACGAGTATTGGAATGGCACCATTTGAAGCTTTGTATGGAAGAATGTGTCGGGCGCCGTTATGCTGGTTTCAAGTGGGGGAGAGTTCTCTGGTTGGACCAGATTTTGTGCAAGAGACGACTGAGAAGATCAAGATGATACAAGAGAAGATGAGGGCAGCTCAAAGTAGGCAGAAAAGCTATGCTGATAAAAGAAGAAAACCATTAAAGTTCGCCGAAGGAAACCATGTATTCATTAGAATAGTACCAACCAAAGGTGTTAGTAGAGCCCTGAAAACCCAGAAACTATCACCTAAGTTTATTGGTCCCTATCAAATTCTCAAAAGAGTCGGCCCAGTAGCCTATCAATTGGCTCTGCCCCCGTCATTGGCTAACCTTCATAATGTATTCCATGTGTCTCAATTGAAAAGATATGTCCATGACCCCACCATTGTCCTTAGAATCCAACCGGATGACTTAGAAATTCATGAGAACCTAACCTTCGAAGCTAAGCCTGTGCGCATTGAAGACCGAAGGATCAAGCAGCTTAGAGGGAAGGATATCTGTCTGGTCAAAGTCGTCTGGGTTTGTGGTGATGTGATAGAAGCATCTTGGGAATTAGAGGATAAGATGCGTCAGGATTATCCTGATTTGTTTGTATAAGTTGAATTTCGGGGACGAAATTCCTTGTAAGTGGGGGAGTAGTGTAACACCCCAAAATTTTAATCCCCGATTAATGAAATGTTAATTATAAATTAATTATAATTAATTATTTCTATATTAACCCTTGATTAAAATATGTGTTCATATAGTTAGTATATGTGTGCGAATTGATTTAATAAATATAATAATGCATAAAATAAATGTTTTCATATTAGTCCCTGGGTTGGGACCTAGAAGCAATTATAGGAAAGGTTTTGGAGGGAAAGTAAATAAAATAATTATTTTTCATAAATGGGGCAAAATAATCGAGTATTTCTCGGAAAACTCGAGTATTCTGGACAGAGTTGCACGAGTTAGTGTGTTTGGTGAGTCACCACCACCGATTCCCCTTCGTTGACACGAAATCACCACCATGCCAACGCCATGGATGTCGTGTCGACCTGCATGAGCCCTCTCCCTTTCTATTTAAGCTCATCAACATCATTTGGCTGAGAATTTTGACCAATCTTGCAATAGTTGTTGAAGTTAGGGTTCCGAACTCGTTTTCTTCGATTCTCCTTCTCTGTTCAGATTCAAAACACAAACTATACACGAATACAAAGCTCACATCTCGAGCTTTGTATAGAGAGTAAAATCGTGAGGATTGAGTGAGTGTGTTGGGAGAATTGGAGATTGGAAGTGAAGCTGTTTCTGGTCAAGCCTTGGTCTGGAGCTTACTTTGGGTTCAATTTCTGGTAAGCTCATGAATCCCTGAGTCCCAAATTCGGTTTCCTTAGTTAGTTTAGGTTGCATAGAGTTTAGAAAATCTAATTTCCCCAATTTTATTCTCTGTTTCATGTGTGAACCAATTCCATTTTGGTGATGCACTCAAACTGCTCTGCATGTGATGTTTGAAGTTGTTTTGGGAGTTGTGGAGCCTTTTCTTTGTCAATCCTTTGTTGATTCACGTCTGAGAGGTAAGGGGAAGTAATTTCTTACACTAGATAGAGTTTAAATTCCATTAATTGTGTTAGAGAGCCATCAAGAGGCTCTAAGGGCTTAGTTTGAATAGGAACTTTGGTTTGGAGACCAATCCATGCTCTATGACTGTGTTGAGCAAGTTCTAAATCATGCATGCAAGCTTAAATGAATATTATTTCATGAGTATTGTGTTTATTTTGCAATTTGAGGTGTTGAATTGCTAAATTGTGTATTTTATGCATAAATGATCGATTCTCTGTCAAATTTGTTATTTGATATGAAATGAGTATGGTAACATGTTCAATATATGGTATATGAACTATTGTGATCATTGGTTTGGGTTAAAAATGTTTAGAAATTGAAATGGTATGTAAAAACCAAGTTTCAGTATGTTCTGTCTGAAAATACTCGAGTATATGGCTTAACACTCGAGTATTTCGTGGTGCACCAGTGTGAAAATTGGCGCACCAACTTGAGAATCAGGCTTGGCACTCGAGTATTTCAGACACAACAAGAGTAAAAATTGATGAACAACTCGAGTAATACATGAATTACTCGAGTATTCTGGGCAATGAACTACTCGAGTATCTCACGAATTACTCGAGTATATTTATGGAGATCTGAAAACTTAAATCTCTAAAAAGACATGAACGACTCGAGTCTAATTATGAACCACTCGAGTAAAAATCTGGAAACTGATGAATTACTCGAGTATTATGGAAAACACTCGAGTATTTTTAGTCAGATACTTAAAAATATCATTTTCAATTCTAAGTTATTTTGTAACACTTAAAGGACAATAAACCAAGTGATCCTGGACTTAAAGGAAATTGATTGACGTCATGATGTTTTTATTTGAATAATGACACGTTGCTCGGGAGGCACGTAATGTATTAATAAAAGGACAAAACATCAATCAATTCCCCTTTAAGTAAAGTAATGCATTCATTCTGGAGTTTGGATGGTAGGACGTATATCATGTTTTTGGTAAACATGTGGAGGGCCTCT
Organism: Crotalaria pallida; assembly: GCA_037953625.1. Taxonomy (NCBI): domain Eukaryota; kingdom Viridiplantae; phylum Streptophyta; class Magnoliopsida; order Fabales; family Fabaceae; genus Crotalaria; species Crotalaria pallida. The sequence goes on from CM075655.1 coordinate 101,052,506, forward strand.
GGGAGTGCCAATACGCTTGCTTGATGACACGTCGTTGACGTGGTCGGCTGAGTGGATGCCGATATGGTTATACCGTTTGGATGACGGTCCATTTGGATGACGGGATATGCTCGGGTGGCATGGATTCCAAGCTTGTCGTGTACATTCTAGGTGAATGTACGAATTGTTGTATACCTAGGAATACAACGCACTGTTGAGTGCTGGGTTGTCAGGGATGGACGTCAGAGAGTGACATAGAATGATGGAGATAGGCTTGAGAGCTAAATTCATGCATCATGCCAGTCATTTGCATTAATTGTGATAAATGAAACAAGTGTGAGCATCCTACTTGCATTCAATACTTGCTAAGTGCTAAATGTGATTGTTATTTATGATTGCATATTTACATATTCACATTGTACAATTTATTCTCTGTTGATTATGTGTATAGACATGCTTACCCCTATGCCCTTGTAGGTGATGTCTCGTTACATTGCTTGCATCGAGATCCGGCCACTTCCTAGTGGCACATGGATCTATGAGGACCATCGCGCGGTGTTCGAGGGAGGAATGACACCATTTGAAGTTTTGTATGGAAGAATGTGTCGGACGCCGTTATGCTGGTTTCAAGTGGGGGAGAGTTCTCTGGTTGGACCAGATTTTGTGCAAGAGACGACTGAGAAGATCAAGATGATACAAGAGAAGTTGAGGGCAGCTCAAAGTAGGCAGAAAAGCTATGCTGATAAAAGAAGAAAACCTTTAGAGTTCGCCGAAGGAGACCATGTATTCATTAGAATAGTACCAACCAAAGGTGTTAGTAGAGCCCTGAAAACCCAGAAACTATCACCTAAGTTTATTGGTCCCTATCAAATTCTCAAAAGAGTCGGCCCAGTAGCCTATCAATTGGCTCTGCCCCCGTCATTGGCTAACCTTCATAATGTATTCCATGTGTCTCAATTGAAAAGATATGTCCATGACCCCACCATTGTCCTTAGAATCCAACCGGATGACTTAGAAATTCATGAGAACCTAACCTTCGAAGCTAAGCCTGTGCGCATTGAAGACCGAAGGATCAAGCAGCTTAGAGGGAAGGATATCTGTCTGGTCAAAGTCGTCTGGGTTTGTGGTGATGTGATAGAAGCATCTTGGGAATTAGAGGATAAGATGCGTCAGGATTATCCTGATTTGTTTGTATAAGTTGAATTTCGGGGACGAAATTCCTTGTAAGTGGGGGAGTAGTGTAACACCCCAAAATTTTAATCCCCGATTAATGAAATGTTAATTATAAATTAATTATAATTAATTATTTCTATATTAATCCTTGATTAAAATATGTGTTCATATAGTTAGTATATGTGTGTGAATTGATTTAATAAATATAATAATGCATAAAATAAATGTTTTCATATTAGTCATTGGGTTGGGACCTAGAAGCAATTATAGGAAAGGTTTTGGAGGGAAAGTAAATAAAATAATTATTTTTCAAAAATGGGGCAAAATAATCGAGTATTTCTCGGAAAACTCGAGTATTCTGGACAGAGTTGCACGAGTTAGTGCGTTTGGTGAGTCACCACCATCGATTCCCCTTCGTTGACACGAAATCACCACCATGCCAACGCCATGGATGTCGTGTCGACCTGCATGAGCCCTCTCCCTTTCTATTTAAGCTCATCAACATCATTTGGCTGAGAATTTTGACCAATCTTGCAATAGTTGTTGAAGTTAGGGTTCCGAACTCATTTTCTTCGATTCTCCTTCTCTGTTCAGATTCAAAACACAAACTATACACGAATACAAAGCTCACATCTCGAGCTTTGTATAGAGATTAAAATCGTGAGGATTGAGTGAGTGTGTTGGGAGAATTGGAGATTGGAAGTGAAGCTGTTTCTGGTCAAGCCTTGGTCTGGAGCTTACTTTGGGTTCAATTTCTGGTAAGCTCATGAATCCCTGAGTCCCAAATTCGGTTTCCTTAGTTAGTTTAGGTTGCATAGAGTTTAGAAAATCTAATTTCCCCAATTTTATTCTCTGTTTCATGTGTGAACCAATTCCATTTTGGTGATGCACTCAAACTGCTCTGCATGTGATGTTTGAAGTTGTTCTGGGAGTTGTGGAGCCTTTTCTTTGTCAATCCTTTGTTGATTCACGTCTGAGAGGTAAGGGGAAGTAATTTCTTACACTAGATAGAGTTTAAATTCCATTAATTGTGTTAGAGAGCCATCAAGAGGCTCTAAGGGCTTAGTTTGAATAGGAACTTTGGTTTGGAGACCAATCCATGCTCTATGACTGTGTTGAGCAAGTTCTAAATCATGCATGCAAGCTTAAATGAATATTATTTCATGAGTATTGTGTTTATTTTGCAATTTGAGGTGTTGAATTGCTAAATTGTGTATTTTATGCATAAATGATCGATTCTCTGTCAAATTTGTTATTTGATATGAAATGAGTATGGTAACATGTTCAATATATGGTATATGAACTATTGTGATCATTGGTTTGGGTTAAAAATGTTTAGAAATTGAAATGGTATGTAAAAACCAAGTTTCAGTATGTTCTGTCTGAAAATACTCGAGTATATGGCTTAACACTCGAGTATTTCGTGGTGCACCAGTGTGGAAATTGGCGCACCAACTTGAGAATCAGGCTTGGCACTCGAGTATTTCAGACACAACAAGAGTAAAAATTGATGAACAACTCGAGTAATACATGAATTACTCGAGTATTCTGGGCAATGAACTACTCGAGTATCTCACGAATTACTCGAGTATATTTATGGAGATCTGAAAACTTAAATCTCTAAAAAGACATGAATGACTCGAGTCTAATTATGAACCACTCGAGTAAAAATCTGGAAACTGATGAATTACTCGAGTATTATGGAAAACACTCGAGTATTTTTAGTCAGATACTTAAAAATATCATTTTCAATTCTAAGTTATTTTGTAACACTTAAAGGACAATAAACCAAGTGATCCTGGACTTAAAGGAAATTGATTGACGTCATGATGTTTTTATTTGAATAATGACACGTTGCTCGGGAGGCACGTAATGTATTAATAAAAGGACAAAACATCAATCAATTCCCCTTTAAGTAAAGTAATGCATTCATTCTGGAGTTTGGATGGTAGGACGTATATCATGTTTTTGGTAAACATGTGGAGGGCCTCTGGGAGTGCCAATACGCTTGCTTGATGACACGTCGTTGACGTGGTCGGCTGAGTGGATGCCGATATGGTTATACCGTTTGGATGACGGTCCATTTGGATGACGGGATATGCTCGGGTGGCATGGATTCCAAGCTTGTCGTGTACATTCTAGGTGAATGTACGAATTGTTGTATACCTAGGAATACAACGCACTGTTTAGTGCTGGGTTGTCAGGGATGGACGTCAGAGAGTGACATAGAATGATGGAGATAGGCTTGAGAGCTAAATTCATGCATCATGCCAGTCATTTGCATTAATTGTGATAAATGAAACAAGTGTGAGCATCCTACTTGCATTCAATACTTGCTAAGTGCTAAATGTGATTGTTATTTATGATTGCATATTTACATATTCACATTGTACAATTTATTCTCTGTTGATTATGTGTATAGACATGCTTACCCCTATGCCCTTGTAGGTGATGTCTCGTTACATTGCTTGCATCGAGATCCGGCCACTTCCTAGTGGCACATGGATCTATGAGGACCATCGCGCGGTGTTCGAGGGAGGAATGGCACCATTTGAAGTTTTGTATGGAAAAATGTGTCGGACGCCGTTATGCTGGTTTCAAGTGGGGGAGAGTTCTCTGGTTGGACCAGATTTTGTGCAAGAGACGACTGAGAAGATCAAGATGATACAAGAGAAGTTGAGGGCAGCTCAAAGTAGGCAGAAAAGCTATGCTGATAAAAGAAGAAAACCTTTAGAGTTCGCCGAAGGAGACCATGTATTCATTAGAATAGTACCAACCAAAGGTGTTAGTAGAGCCCTGAAAACCCAGAAACTATCACCTAAGTTTATTGGTCCCTATCAAATTCTCAAAAGAGTCGGCCCAGTAGCCTATCAATTGGCTCTGCCCCCGTCATTGGCTAACCTTCATAATGTATTCCATGTGTCTCAATTGAAAAGATATGTCCATGACCCCACCATTGTCCTTAGAATCCAACCGGATGACTTAGAAATTCATGAGAACCTAACCTTCGAAGCTAAGCCTGTGCGCATTGAAGACCGAAGGATCAAGCAGCTTAGAGGGAAGGATATCTGTCTGGTCAAAGTCGTCTGGGTTTGTGGTGATGTGATAGAAGCATCTTGGGAATTAGAGGATAAGATGCGTCAGGATTATCCTGATTTGTTTGTATAAGTTGAATTTCGGGGACGAAATTCCTTGTAAGTGGGGGAGTAGTGTAACACCCCAAAATTTTAATCCCCGAATAATGAAATGTTAATTATAAATTAATTATAATTAATTATTTCTATATTAATCCTTGATTAAAATATGTGTTCATATAGTTAGTATATGTGTGTGAATTGATTTAATAAATATAATAATGCATAAAATAAATGTTTTCATATTAGTCCCTGGGTTGGGACCTAGAAGCAATTATAGGAAAGGTTTTGGAGGGAAAGTAAATAAAATAATTATTTTTCAAAAATGGGGCAAAATAATCGAGTATTTCTCGGAAAACTCGAGTATTCTGGACAGAGTTGCACGAGTTAGTGCGTTTGGTGAGTCACCACCATCGATTCCCCTTCGTTGACACGAAATCACCACCATGCCAACGCCATGGATGTCGTGTCGACCTGCATGAGCCCTCTCCCTTTCTATTTAAGCTCATCAACATCATTTGGCTGAGAATTTTGACCAATCTTGCAATAGTTGTTGAAGTTAGGGTTCCGAACTCGTTTTCTTCGATTCTCCTTCTCTGTTCAGATTCAAAACACAAACTATACACGAATACAAAGCTCACATCTCGAGCTTTGTATAGAGATTAAAATCGTGAGGATTGAGTGAGTGTGTTGGGAGAATTGGAGATTGGAAGTGAAGCTGTTTCTGGTCAAGCCTTGGTCTGGAGCTTACTTTGGGTTCAATTTCTGGTAAGCTCATGAATCCCTGAGTCCCAAATTCGGTTTCCTTAGTTAGTTTAGGTTGCATAGAGTTTAGAAAATCTAATTTCCCCAATTTTATTCTCTGTTTCATGTGTGAACCAATTCCATTTTGGTGATGCACTCAAACTGCTCTGCATGTGATGTTTGAAGTTGTTCTGGGAGTTGTGGAGCCTTTTCTTTGTCAATCCTTTGTTGATTCACGTCTGAGAGGTAAGGGGAAGTAATTTCTTACACTAGATAGAGTTTAAATTCCATTAATTGTGTTAGAGAGCCATCAAGAGGCTCTAAGGGCTTAGTTTGAATAGGAACTTTGGTTTGGAGACCAATCCATGCTCTATGACTGTGTTGAGCAAGTTCTAAATCATGCATGCAAGCTTAAATGAATATTATTTCATGAGTATTGTGTTTATTTTGCAATTTGAGGTGTTGAATTGCTAAATTGTGTATTTTATGCATAAATGATCGATTCTCTGTCAAATTTGTTATTTGATATGAAATGAGTATGGTAACATGTTCAATATATGGTATATGAACTATTGTGATCATTGGTTTGGGTTAAAAATGTTTAGAAATTGAAATGGTATGTAAAAACCAAGTTTCAGTATGTTCTGTCTGAAAATACTCGAGTATATGGCTTAACACTCGAGTATTTCGTGGTGCACCAGTGTGGAAATTGGCGCACCAACTTGAGAATCAGGCTTGGCACTCGAGTATTTCAGACACAACAAGAGTAAAAATTGATGAACAACTCGAGTAATACATGAATTACTCGAGTATTCTGGGCAATGAACTACTCGAGTATCTCACGAATTACTCGAGTATATTTATGGAGATCTGAAAACTTAAATCTCTAAAAAGACATGAACGACTCGAGTCTAATTATGAACCACTCGAGTAAAAATCTGGAAACTGATGAATTACTCGAGTATTATGGAAAACACTCGAGTATTTTTAGTCAGATACTTAAAAATATCATTTTCAATTCTAAGTTATTTTGTAACACTTAAAGGACAATAAACCAAGTGATCCTGGACTTAAAGGAAATTGATTGACGTCATGATGTTTTTATTTGAATAATGACACGTTGCTCGGGAGGCACGTAATGTATTAATAAAAGGACAAAACATCAATCAATTCCCCTTTAAGTAAAGTAATGCATTCATTCTGGAGTTTGGATGGTAGGACGTATATCATGTTTTTGGTAAACATGTGGAGGGCCTCTGGGAGTGCCAATACGCTTGCTTGATGACACGTCGTTGACGTGGTCGGCTGAGTGGATGCCGATATGGTTATACCGTTTGGATGACGGTCCATTTGGATGACGGGATATGCTCGGGTGGCATGGATTCCAAGCTTGTCGTGTACATTCTAGGTGAATGTACGAATTGTTGTATACCTAGGAATACAACGCACTGTTTAGTGCTGGGTTGTCAGGGATGGACGTCAGAGAGTGACATAGAATGATGGAGATAGGCTTGAGAGCTAAATTCATGCATCATGCCAGTCATTTGCATTAATTGTGATAAATGAAACAAGTGTGAGCATCCTACTTGCATTCAATACTTGCTAAGTGCTAAATGTGATTGTTATTTATGATTGCATATTTACATATTCACATTGTACAATTTATTCTCTGTTGATTATGTGTATAGACATGCTTACCCCTATGCCCTTGTAGGTGATGTCTCGTTACATTGCTTGCATCGAGATCCGGCCACTTCCTAGTGGCACATGGATCTATGAGGACCATCGCGCGGTGTTCGAGGGAGGAATGGCACCATTTGAAGTTTTGTATGGAAAAATGTGTCGGACGCCGTTATGCTGGTTTCAAGTGGGGGAGAGTTCTCTGGTTGGACCAGATTTTGTGCAAGAGACGACTGAGAAGATCAAGATGATACAAGAGAAGTTGAGGGCAGCTCAAAGTAGGCAGAAAAGCTATGCTGATAAAAGAAGAAAACCTTTAGAGTTCGCCGAAGGAGACCATGTATTCATTAGAATAGTACCAACCAAAGGTGTTAGTAGAGCCCTGAAAACCCAGAAACTATCACCTAAGTTTATTGGTCCCTATCAAATTCTCAAAAGAGTCGGCCCAGTAGCCTATCAATTGGCTCTGCCCCCGTCATTGGCTAACCTTCATAATGTATTCCATGTGTCTCAATTGAAAAGATATGTCCATGACCCCACCATTGTCCTTAGAATCCAACCGGATGACTTAGAAATTCATGAGAACCTAACCTTCGAAGCTAAGCCTGTGCGCATTGAAGACCGAAGGATCAAGCAGCTTAGAGGGAAGGATATCTGTCTGGTCAAAGTCGTCTGGGTTTGTGGTGATGTGATAGAAGCATCTTGGGAATTAGAGGATAAGATGCGTCAGGATTATCCTGATTTGTTTGTATAAGTTGAATTTCGGGGACGAAATTCCTTGTAAGTGGGGGAGTAGTGTAACACCCCAAAATTTTAATCCCCGAATAATGAAATGTTAATTATAAATTAATTATAATTAATTATTTCTATATTAATCCTTGATTAAAATATGTGTTCATATAGTTAGTATATGTGTGTGAATTGATTTAATAAATATAATAATGCATAAAATAAATGTTTTCATATTAGTCCCTGGGTTGGGACCTAGAAGCAATTATAGGAAAGGTTTTGGAGGGAAAGTAAATAAAATAATTATTTTTCAAAAATGGGGCAAAATAATCGAGTATTTCTCGGAAAACTCGAGTATTCTGGACAGAGTTGCACGAGTTAGTGCGTTTGGTGAGTCACCACCATCGATTCCCCTTCGTTGACACGAAATCACCACCATGCCAACGCCATGGATGTCGTGTCGACCTGCATGAGCCCTCTCCCTTTCTATTTAAGCTCATCAACATCATTTGGCTGAGAATTTTGACCAATCTTGCAATAGTTGTTGAAGTTAGGGTTCCGAACTCGTTTTCTTCGATTCTCCTTCTCTGTTCAGATTCAAAACACAAACTATACACGAATACAAAGCTCACATCTCGAGCTTTGTATAGAGATTAAAATCGTGAGGATTGAGTGAGTGTGTTGGGAGAATTGGAGATTGGAAGTGAAGCTGTTTCTGGTCAAGCCTTGGTCTGGAGCTTACTTTGGGTTCAATTTCTGGTAAGCTCATGAATCCCTGAGTCCCAAATTCGGTTTCCTTAGTTAGTTTAGGTTGCATAGAGTTTAGAAAATCTAATTTCCCCAATTTTATTCTCTGTTTCATGTGTGAACCAATTCCATTTTGGTGATGCACTCAAACTGCTCTGCATGTGATGTTTGAAGTTGTTCTGGGAGTTGTGGAGCCTTTTCTTTGTCAATCCTTTGTTGATTCACGTCTGAGAGGTAAGGGGAAGTAATTTCTTACACTAGATAGAGTTTAAATTCCATTAATTGTGTTAGAGAGCCATCAAGAGGCTCTAAGGGCTTAGTTTGAATAGGAACTTTGGTTTGGAGACCAATCCATGCTCTATGACTGTGTTGAGCAAGTTCTAAATCATGCATGCAAGCTTAAATGAATATTATTTCATGAGTATTGTGTTTATTTTGCAATTTGAGGTGTTGAATTGCTAAATTGTGTATTTTATGCATAAATGATCGATTCTCTGTCAAATTTGTTATTTGATATGAAATGAGTATGGTAACATGTTCAATATATGGTATATGAACTATTGTGATCATTGGTTTGGGTTAAAAATGTTTAGAAATTGAAATGGTATGTAAAAACCAAGTTTCAGTATGTTCTGTCTGAAAATACTCGAGTATATGGCTTAACACTCGAGTATTTCGTGGTGCACCAGTGTGGAAATTGGCGCACCAACTTGAGAATCAGGCTTGGCACTCGAGTATTTCAGACACAACAAGAGTAAAAATTGATGAACAACTCGAGTAATACATGAATTACTCGAGTATTCTGGGCAATGAACTACTCGAGTATCTCACGAATTACTCGAGTATATTTATGGAGATCTGAAAACTTAAATCTCTAAAAAGACATGAACGACTCGAGTCTAATTATGAACCACTCGAGTAAAAATCTGGAAACTGATGAATTACTCGAGTATTATGGAAAACACTCGAGTATTTTTAGTCAGATACTTAAAAATATCATTTTCAATTCTAAGTTATTTTGTAACACTTAAAGGACAATAAACCAAGTGATCCTGGACTTAAAGGAAATTGATTGACGTCATGATGTTTTTATTTGAATAATGACACGTTGCTCGGGAGGCACGTAATGTATTAATAAAAGGACAAAACATCAATCAATTCCCCTTTAAGTAAAGTAATGCATTCATTCTGGAGTTTGGATGGTAGGACGTATATCATGTTTTTGGTAAACATGTGGAGGGCCTCTGGGAGTGCCAATACGCTTGCTTGATGACACGTCGTTGACGTGGTCGGCTGAGTGGATGCCGATATGGTTATACCGTTTGGATGACGGTCCATTTGGATGACGGGATATGCTCGGGTGGCATGGATTCCAAGCTTGTCGTGTACATTCTAGGTGAATGTACGAATTGTTGTATACCTAGGAATACAACGCACTGTTTAGTGCTGGGTTGTCAGGGATGGACGTCAGAGAGTGACATAGAATGATGGAGATAGGCTTGAGAGCTAAATTCATGCATCATGCCAGTCATTTGCATTAATTGTGATAAATGAAACAAGTGTGAGCATCCTACTTGCATTCAATACTTGCTAAGTGCTAAATGTGATTGTTATTTATGATTGCATATTTACATATTCACATTGTACAATTTATTCTCTGTTGATTATGTGTATAGACATGCTTACCCCTATGCCCTTGTAGGTGATGTCTCGTTACATTGCTTGCATCGAGATCCGGCCACTTCCTAGTGGCACATGGATCTATGAGGACCATCGCGCGGTGTTCGAGGGAGGAATGGCACCATTTGAAGTTTTGTATGGAAAAATGTGTCGGACGCCGTTATGCTGGTTTCAAGTGGGGGAGAGTTCTCTGGTTGGACCAGATTTTGTGCAAGAGACGACTGAGAAGATCAAGATGATACAAGAGAAGTTGAGGGCAGCTCAAAGTAGGCAGAAAAGCTATGCTGATAAAAGAAGAAAACCTTTAGAGTTCGCCGAAGGAGACCATGTATTCATTAGAATAGTACCAACCAAAGGTGTTAGTAGAGCCCTGAAAACCCAGAAACTATCACCTAAGTTTATTGGTCCCTATCAAATTCTCAAAAGAGTCGGCCCAGTAGCCTATCAATTGGCTCTGCCCCCGTCATTGGCTAACCTTCATAATGTATTCCATGTGTCTCAATTGAAAAGATATGTCCATGACCCCACCATTGTCCTTAGAATCCAACCGGATGACTTAGAAATTCATGAGAACCTAACCTTCGAAGCTAAGCCTGTGCGCATTGAAGACCGAAGGATCAAGCAGCTTAGAGGGAAGGATATCTGTCTGGTCAAAGTCGTCTGGGTTTGTGGTGATGTGATAGAAGCATCTTGGGAATTAGAGGATAAGATGCGTCAGGATTATCCTGATTTGTTTGTATAAGTTGAATTTCGGGGACGAAATTCCTTGTAAGTGGGGGAGTAGTGTAACACCCCAAAATTTTAATCCCCGAATAATGAAATGTTAATTATAAATTAATTATAATTAATTATTTCTATATTAATCCTTGATTAAAATATGTGTTCATATAGTTAGTATATGTGTGTGAATTGATTTAATAAATATAATAATGCATAAAATAAATGTTTTCATATTAGTCCCTGGGTTGGGACCTAGAAGCAATTATAGGAAAGGTTTTGGAGGGAAAGTAAATAAAATAATTATTTTTCAAAAATGGGGCAAAATAATCGAGTATTTCTCGGAAAACTCGAGTATTCTGGACAGAGTTGCACGAGTTAGTGCGTTTGGTGAGTCACCACCATCGATTCCCCTTCGTTGACACGAAATCACCACCATGCCAACGCCATGGATGTCGTGTCGACCTGCATGAGCCCTCTCCCTTTCTATTTAAGCTCATCAACATCATTTGGCTGAGAATTTTGACCAATCTTGCAATAGTTGTTGAAGTTAGGGTTCCGAACTCGTTTTCTTCGATTCTCCTTCTCTGTTCAGATTCAAAACACAAACTATACACGAATACAAAGCTCACATCTCGAGCTTTGTATAGAGATTAAAATCGTGAGGATTGAGTGAGTGTGTTGGGAGAATTGGAGATTGGAAGTGAAGCTGTTTCTGGTCAAGCCTTGGTCTGGAGCTTACTTTGGGTTCAATTTCTGGTAAGCTCATGAATCCCTGAGTCCCAAATTCGGTTTCCTTAGTTAGTTTAGGTTGCATAGAGTTTAGAAAATCTAATTTCCCCAATTTTATTCTCTGTTTCATGTGTGAACCAATTCCATTTTGGTGATGCACTCAAACTGCTCTGCATGTGATGTTTGAAGTTGTTCTGGGAGTTGTGGAGCCTTTTCTTTGTCAATCCTTTGTTGATTCACGTCTGAGAGGTAAGGGGAAGTAATTTCTTACACTAGATAGAGTTTAAATTCCATTAATTGTGTTAGAGAGCCATCAAGAGGCTCTAAGGGCTTAGTTTGAATAGGAACTTTGGTTTGGAGACCAATCCATGCTCTATGACTGTGTTGAGCAAGTTCTAAATCATGCATGCAAGCTTAAATGAATATTATTTCATGAGTATTGTGTTTATTTTGCAATTTGAGGTGTTGAATTGCTAAATTGTGTATTTTATGCATAAATGATCGATTCTCTGTCAAATTTGTTATTTGATATGAAATGAGTATGGTAACATGTTCAATATATGGTATATGAACTATTGTGATCATTGGTTTGGGTTAAAAATGTTTAGAAATTGAAATGGTATGTAAAAACCAAGTTTCAGTATGTTCTGTCTGAAAATACTCGAGTATATGGCTTAACACTCGAGTATTTCGTGGTGCACCAGTGTGGAAATTGGCGCACCAACTTGAGAATCAGGCTTGGCACTCGAGTATTTCAGACACAACAAGAGTAAAAATTGATGAACAACTCGAGTAATACATGAATTACTCGAGTATTCTGGGCAATGAACTACTCGAGTATCTCACGAATTACTCGAGTATATTTATGGAGATCTGAAAACTTAAATCTCTAAAAAGACATGAACGACTCGAGTCTAATTATGAACCACTCGAGTAAAAATCTGGAAACTGATGAATTACTCGAGTATTATGGAAAACACTCGAGTATTTTTAGTCAGATACTTAAAAATATCATTTTCAATTCTAAGTTATTTTGTAACACTTAAAGGACAATAAACCAAGTGATCCTGGACTTAAAGGAAATTGATTGACGTCATGATGTTTTTATTTGAATAATGACACGTTGCTCGGGAGGCACGTAATGTATTAATAAAAGGACAAAACATCAATCAATTCCCCTTTAAGTAAAGTAATGCATTCATTCTGGAGTTTGGATGGTAGGACGTATATCATGTTTTTGGTAAACATGTGGAGGGCCTCTGGGAGTGCCAATACGCTTGCTTGATGACACGTCGTTGACGTGGTCGGCTGAGTGGATGCCGATATGGTTATACCGTTTGGATGACGGTCCATTTGGATGACGGGATATGCTCGGGTGGCATGGATTCCAAGCTTGTCGTGTACATTCTAGGTGAATGTACGAATTGTTGTATACCTAGGAATACAACGCACTGTTTAGTGCTGGGTTGTCAGGGATGGACGTCAGAGAGTGACATAGAATGATGGAGATAGGCTTGAGAGCTAAATTCATGCATCATGCCAGTCATTTGCATTAATTGTGATAAATGAAACAAGTGTGAGCATCCTACTTGCATTCAATACTTGCTAAGTGCTAAATGTGATTGTTATTTATGATTGCATATTTACATATTCACATTGTACAATTTATTCTCTGTTGATTATGTGTATAGACATGCTTACCCCTATGCCCTTGTAGGTGATGTCTCGTTACATTGCTTGCATCGAGATCCGGCCACTTCCTAGTGGCACATGGATCTATGAGGACCATCGCGCGGTGTTCGAGGGAGGAATGGCACCATTTGAAGTTTTGTATGGAAGAATGTGTCGGACGCCGTTATGCTGGTTTCAAGTGGGGGAGAGTTCTCTGGTTGGACCAGATTTTGTGCAAGAGACGACTGAGAAGATCAAGATGATACAAGAGAAGTTGAGGGCAGCTCAAAGTAGGCAGAAAAGCTATGCTGATAAAAGAAGAAAACCTTTAGAGTTCGCCGAAGGAGACCATGTATTCATTAGAATAGTACCAACCAAAGGTGTTAGTAGAGCCCTGAAAACCCAGAAACTATCACCTAAGTTTATTGGTCCCTATCAAATTCTCAAAAGAGTCGGCCCAGTAGCCTATCAATTGGCTCTGCCCCCGTCATTGGCTAACCTTCATAATGTATTCCATGTGTCTCAATTGAAAAGATATGTCCATGACCCCACCATTGTCCTTAGAATCCAACCGGATGACTTAGAAATTCATGAGAACCTAACCTTCGAAGCTAAGCCTGTGCGCATTGAAGACCGAAGGATCAAGCAGCTTAGAGGGAAGGATATCTGTCTGGTCAAAGTCGTCTGGGTTTGTGGTGATGTGATAGAAGCATCTTGGGAATTAGAGGATAAGATGCGTCAGGATTATCCTGATTTGTTTGTATAAGTTGAATTTCGGGGACGAAATTCCTTGTAAGTGGGGGAGTAGTGTAACACCCCAAAATTTTAATCCCCGAATAATGAAATGTTAATTATAAATTAATTATAATTAATTATTTCTATATTAATCCTTGATTAAAATATGTGTTCATATAGTTAGTATATGTGTGTGAATTGATTTAATAAATATAATAATGCATAAAATAAATGTTTTCATATTAGTCCCTGGGTTGGGACCTAGAAGCAATTATAGGAAAGGTTTTGGAGGGAAAGTAAATAAAATAATTATTTTTCAAAAATGGGGCAAAATAATCGAGTATTTCTCGGAAAACTCGAGTATTCTGGACAGAGTTGCACGAGTTAGTGCGTTTGGTGAGTCACCACCACCGATTCCCCTTCGTTGACACGAAATCACCACCATGCCAACGCCATGGATGTCGTGTCGACCTGCATGAGCCCTCTCCCTTTCTATTTAAGCTCATCAACATCATTTGGCTGAGAATTTTGACCAATCTTGCAATAGTTGTTGAAGTTAGGGTTCCGAACTTGTTTTCTTCGATTCTCCTTCTCTGTTCAGATTCAAAACACAAACTATACACGAATACAAAGCTCACATCTCGAGCTTTGTATAGAGAGTAAAATCGTGAGGATTGAGTGAGTGTGTTGGGAGAATTGGAGATTGGAAGTGAAGCTGTTTCTGGTCAAGCCTTGGTCTGGAGCTTACTTTGGGTTCAATTTCTGGTAAGCTCATGAATCCCTGAGTCCCAAATTCGGTTTCCTTAGTTAGTTTAGGTTGTATAGAGTTTAGAAAATCTAATTTCCCCAATTTTATTCTTTGTTTCATGTGTGAACCAATTCCATTTTGGTGATGCACTCAAACTGCTCTGCATGTGATGTTTGAAGTTGTTCTGGGAGTTGTGGAGCCTTTTCTTTGTCAATCCTTTGTTGATTCACGTCTGAGAGGTAAGGGGAAGTAATTTCTTACACTAGATAGAGTTTAAATTCCATTAATTGTGTTAGAGAGCCATCAAGAGGCTCTAAGGGCTTAGTTTGAATAGGAACTTTGGTTTGGAGACCAATCCATGCTCTATGACTGTGTTGAGCAAGTTCTAAATCATGCATGCAAGCTTAAATGAATATTATTTCATGAGTATTGTGTTTATTTTGCAATTTGAGGTGTTGAATTGCTAAATTGTGTATTTTATGCATAAATGATCGATTCTCTGTCAAATTTGTTATTTGATATGAAATGAGTATGGTAACATGTTCAATATATGGTATATGAACTATTGTGATCATTGGTTTAGGTTAAAAATGTTTAGAAATTGTAATGGTATGTAAAAACCAAGTTTCAGTCTGTTCTGTCTGAAAATACTCGAGTATATGGCTTAACACTCGAGTATTTCGTGGTGCACCAGTGTGAAAATTGGCGCACCAACTTGAGAATCAGGCTTGGCACTCGAGTATTTCAGACGCAACAAGAGTAAAAATTGATGAACAACTCGAGTAATACATGAATTACTCGAGTATTCTGGGCAATGAACTACTCGAGTATCTCACGAATTACTCGAGTATATTTATGGAGATCTGAAAACTTAAATCTCTAAAAAGACATGAACGACTCGAGTCTAATTATGAACCACTCGAGTAAAAATCTGGAAACTGATGAATTACTCGAGTATTATGGAAAACACTCGAGTATTTTTAGTCAGATACTTAAAAATATCATTTTCAATTCTAAGTTATTTTGTAACACTTAAAGGACAATAAACCAAGTGATCCTGGACTTAAAGGAAATTGATTGACGTCATGATGTTTTTATTTGAATAATGACACGTTGCTCGGGAGGCACGTAATGTATTAATAAAAGGACAAAACATCAATCAATTCCCCTTTAAGTAAAGTAATGCATTCATTCTGGAGTTTGGATGGTAGGACGTATATCATGTTTTTGGTAAACATGTGGAGGGCCTCTGGGAGTGCCAATACGCTTGCTTGATGACACGTCGTTGACGTGGTCGGCTGAGTGGATGCCGATATGGTTATACCGTTTGGATGACATGGATTCCAAGCTTGCCGTGTACATTCTAGGTGAATGTACGAATTGTTGTATACCTAGGAATACAACGCACTGTTGAGTGCTGGGTTGTCAGGGATGGACGTCAGAGAGTGACATAGAATGATGGAGATAGGCTTGAGAGCTAAATTCATGCATCATGCCAGTCATTTGCATTAATTGTGATAAATGAAACAAGTGTGAGCATCCTACTTGCATTCAATACTTGCTAAGTGCTAAATGTGATTGTTATTTATGATTGCATATTTACATATTCACATTGTACAATTTATTCTCTGTTGATTATGTGTATAGACATGCTTACCCCTATGCCCTTGTAGGTGATGTCTCGTTACATTGCTTGCATCGAGATCCGGCCACTTCCTAGTGGCACATGGATCTATGAGGACCATCGCGCGGTGTTCGAGGGAGAGGTAGAGATTACCTTCTACCACCCGAACCCGTTGATTCGATTCCGTCCTCGTAGATTTAGGATTTCCATCATATACACTATGCATGTACCCCCGTTTTACACTTACCATGGACCACCTCCCACGCGACCAGCTCGCTCTTATCACAGTTTCCGTTTTCGACCTACCCGCTCACACCCTTTTACCTCGAGAGTCGTCCGCGAGGAGACTCCCCCTTCTGATCCGAGGAGCCCAGTCAGGGTTTCACCATCACCTGACCCGGTACCCAGTGGTAGGGTACACTCTCCCTCGGATGAGATCGAGGAGGATCCGGTGGAGGACGAGAGTGGGAGCGAGCCTGTCGTGCATTTTACTGGGAGTGATTGGAGGGATGAGGATCCCTAGGTATGTGCATAGGGTATGTGATGAGGATCAGAGGATCCGATGTGTGGATGCTATGGAGGAGATCTTGCTGCTGCTGTGTTGATGATGATGCTACTACCTTACTACTTTTGCTTCTTGGAGACTACTGCTATCACTACTACTACATCTGATGATGTCAGATCTACGTGACCACCATTAGAGTTATATTTTGGTTATGTATATATGTTGTAGATACACTTTTGGAGTACTCTAGGGTTTGGTTACACTCCTATGTAGATCTGTTTATGGACTTGTATATTTTGGAACTTGGAGACTCTGATGCTGGGCTATGTACTTATGACTTTCCTATATATAAAACCTATGTTTATATTCCTATCCAGGGCATAGTCCGATAATTTCCGCTTACTCTGATTTAATCTATTTAAGAGTTCGGCTGAGAAAAGTATTCGATGGTATCAGTATTATCAAATCAAGCAAGAGTAGCTTCGTTTACTTTTTATTAAACAAATTCGATTTCAAAAGACGAATGTTACCCAACTTTTGAAAAGGTTGTAGAAATCGCCGAATTCGAAACAACTGTTTGAAATGATTTAGTGTTTATTCTCCAAGAATTTCAAGTGTCGATTTGTGCACCCGCTTTTAAATGAAAAATTTTATTTCCATATTTTCTTAATACTCGCAAGTCCATATATCATCCAATATTATAGCTTAAGTACTATATTATATTTGGATAATCCAGAAGGGTGTCACACGCCCAAGCGTGAGCTGCCTCGCTGAAGCGCGCTGGCGCGTCGCTTCACACAGAAAGGGGTGCAAAATGGAGCTTAACACGCCTAAGCACGCCCAAGCGCGGCTGGCGCACCAACCCCAACCAGACGCACCAAATTGGCACGCCAAAAATCAATGCACTAGACGCACCAGGGACGCGCGCGCGTCAGAATTAAATCCCCCTCAGCCACTCGTTTGTGGCTTCTTCATGAAGCCATTAAATTGCAGCCACTCATTAAAGTCCCTCATGCAAGAAACGAAATAAACAAAGGCAACACAACAACACGCAAACACATATCATCTTCTTCATTCTTCATTTTTCACTTTCTCTCTCTATGAACCAAGAAGCACATCATCATCATCTCACTAAAAACCCTAGAATCTAAGCATCATATTCATCATCAAAATCCCCACCAAGAACAAGCTTAAAATCACTTCCCCATCACTCCCTCACCATTCGTCTCTCTCCCCGTCTCCCTTAGGTTTTCTTGAACTCCATAGCCATGGACACACTCATCTATTCATGCTCCCTTAATATCTTGAGCAAGTGAAGAAGGATTTCATTCCACCATCAAGCTCTCATTTGTTGGTAGTCCTTTTGGAGGTGGTAAGCTAGGGTTTTGAAGGGCCTCTTTCTCTATCTTCATTTTGAGGTAAGAGAGTTGTATTACCTTTATTTAGGACATAATTTCTAGGTTGTTTATAGTGGTGGCTAAGAGTAGAGAAGATTAGATAGGATGATAAACAATAGGGCAGTTGATATTGACAATAAGTTAAGAATGAAAATATAGAAAATGAAACTACTTGAATGTTGTGAATGTATGTGTGTTATGATGATGTTTGTAATGTGTGGAATTGTCATGGAAATGTGAAATGGTGGATAATGAAAAAAAAATCGTAGGAAAATAAAGATAAATAAATAGAGTAGAAGAACAAAGGTAATGAACCCACTAATTGCTTAGTATTATTATGTGCAAATAAATTGTGCCATTATGTTTGAGTGATGATATGTGTGAAGTGTTTGAGGGATTGGGTGTTAAAATGAACCTAGGACATATTAAGCTAATGGGTAGCATAAACTAATGAATGAATTGGGATGATGTGCATGTATGTGATGAATGGATGAGTAATTAATAACGAGAATAAACACTAAAGAACTTAGGACGATGAAAATAAAGGTACACAAGAGTAAGAGCCAAGTTAAGAAAATAAAATGATAGAAGACAATTTAGGGGTTTGTTGTATGGAGATAATTGTGTTGGTGTGTGTATTGTGAATGAAAGATTTGTAATAAGAAAATGATAACACGATAATAGTGAAAGGAAAGAGAGAAGTGAGTAACTAATAGAAGCTAAAGAAGACTAAGGACAAGTAACATAGAAAGAAAGAAAGAGAATTATGAAATCAATAGAAAGAAAAGAATTAAATGAGAAAAGAAAGAAAAGAACTAAATGAGAAGAGAAATAAATTAAAAGACTTCATGAGAAGAGAAAGAAAAGACTTAAAGATAAGTGGAAGAAGAATATAACGGCAGACCGGTCTGTTGGACTCTGTCGAAAAACACAACCCCTACGGTCTGTTGGACTCTGGGGATAATAAATGGAAAAGATGAATATATCGGCAGACGGTCTATTGGACTCTATCGAAGCATAAATCGGACGATCTATTGGACTCTGGGGATCACTAGTGCAACTTGGATGGTCTATTGGACTCCAAGAGGAAATAATTAAACACAACTCAGACGGTCTATTGGACTCTGGGGATAATTAATAAAAGAACGAATTTGGTGGACGGTCTGTTGGACTCTGTCGAAGCGCAACCCAGACGGTCTATTGGACTCTGGGGATTAATAGCACAACCCGAACGGTCTATTGGACTCCGGGGATAATTAAACCCAACCCAGACGATCTGTTGGACTCTGGGGAGGGCTATTGAAAAGGACAAAAAAGAGAACAAAGGAAAGAATTAGATGAAATAAAAAGAAAACTAAAAATGAAAACAAATGCAAGAATAAGAGAAAAAAAATAAAGAGGATTAAAATGCTAAAACTTAAATAAGAAAAGTAAAGACAAGATAAGAAAAGTAAAAGAGTTAAAAGATAAGTAAATGTGATTGAGTGTATGAAATTGATTATGTTTGTTGTGTATTAATGATAACGTTAGGCTTAGTCATTATTATGACTTCTTAGAAGTTATTTCCTAAGTTCTGTGTAATGCTACCCTTCTTGCTATTTTTATTACAGGTACAGAAGGGGCTTACACGAGTCATGGCCGAGCAGGAGTATACTCCACATCATGGAGTGTAATTGGTTAGCTGGATGACCATATGTTTTGGTCTGGGGTTTTATTTGAGAATTATGTTGTATATATCTACGTTATCTTTTGGGAGCTAAGTAACTCCAAGAACTGGTTCATATTTTAGGAAATGATGTAATGAATGAACTATAATATATATTTTGGCCCTGCTGGCCTACTGTTGCTTATATGAAAGTTTTAATGCAGGACAAATAGGAAAAGTATATTTTGGTAAAGTCCAGAAAACAAAGGAAACTTCGTCCGATTTTACGGAGATTTTTATAAGTAATAAAAGTAACCATGGATTTTTGTAAGTCAATAAGGTTTATAAAAGAAATTTTTAAGTCACTAAATCTAATCGGGATAATTAGAGTATATATTTAAGTAGGGTGTTACATGTATTCTAGAACTCATTTTGCGACAATCAAACAATACGAAGAAGCCAGGCATGTTAAAAAATTGATTCCAAATTCAAGTTTTAATTGACTCCAAATGGAGTTTTGAAACTTCAAATGGAAGCGTGGAACCAAAGATATCATTACACTAGTTTTAAGCCCGTGCACTGCACGGGATGTTTGTTTGTTTGTTTGTTATAAACTAATTATTTTTGGATAATTTAAGTAGATAATAATTGTAAATCATTTTGTATTATTTTTAATTGAATTAGTATCAACTTATTTACAAACAATAATTAGAAATTTAAAAAATATCAATCTTTATCCTCACAATTTTAAAAAATAAGTACCATTGCTACAAATTCTCCACCCACCAACCATCATTTATAAGTTTAAACTTCAACCATTAGTTATATTTAGGGTACCAAGCGTGTTTTTAACTTATTAGTCTAATATGACTCAAATTTAGAACTTGTTGAGTATTTTTTTTGGGTAATCCATATATATATATATATATATATGCAAAAAGTCAAAGAACTTTATATATAATAATATAATGAAATTTAAAGTGAAGTGGAGGAAAATAATGAGGTGAGTAACTAAGAAAATAAAAAGGTCTTTTACAATAATCTAATATTAATGATATATACCTTTTCAAAAACAATACCACCCATTCCTGTTGTCATCTATGCACCAAAACATATATACTTTGTCAATATTACGCAACATATTCTAATAAAAAAAATATGTTGCAGCATAACCACTTGATTAAACCATATTATAACCATGACGATATGAATCAAAGAAATCTCATCAATATACCTAGAGTAAAAAATGTTGAAATGTACATTGAATCAAATCAATCTTCCGACCAAAGGGGTTCTTCAAACCTGTTTGCAGTATATCTTGATATATAAAAATCCAGTGAAAAAAAGTAGAATAAAAAATAAGTTCAAACTAAAAAATACCCAATTATTTACAAAAAGGGAAAGAAGGGGCATATGAATATTGAACTACTCGTTGACGATCACTGCAGAACTATGGAGTGTGATGATGTCTTTTCACATAGTAAGTCAAAGCTAATTACTAACTCACTAACAATTACAAAACCGTAATTTCTATATACTGTTAACAACCTGTAGGGAGACAAATACAAAATAACTTAATAAATTGAACTTATTTTAATCACAAAAATTCACATATATAGTGGAAACAACATTGCTTTACATAGCCACTTTGTTAGTCTGGAAATTATGGGTCTAAATTATGTATAGACCCAGAGGTGATAATGCCACTACAAATTTCCGTCAAATTTAGCTTTTGATATAGGTGAACAGATTTGGTTGGGCAATATCCCATCTGTACTTGAACACCTTTTTATTCCACCTGTTGTTTCTGCAGTTGTGGAAGGCTCTTAGTAAGTTAGTCTTATTCCTGAAAAAAAAATACGCACATACATGACGGAATGAATAGACAAACACGATAAACATGGAAAAAAATTAAGCAAGTAATATACTACCTCCTAAATTAACTAAAAACCACAATCAAATCTGTATCTCTTAAAATTGGAAAATATTATGAACACAGAATATAAATTAATCACGTTATACAGAAAAACACTCCGGGGATAAACCTCATACTCATTGTATGCTCAATAAGGCATTTCGACAAACATCAAGTATGCACAATTAAAAACTTAATAAGTTCATAAAATTAAATTCATTAAAAAAAGACGACTATGAATCAAAATCTAAAAAGGAAAGATGAAAGTATGAAAAATGACAACCTTGTCATGCTTAAAATAATAAAAAAAAAATCAGCCCCCTTAAAATCATAAAGAGCACTGCCAAGATAACAATATCAAGCGACCCATGAAGAGCAACGAAGAACACGGCTCAACAATCATCATCATCATCATCATCATAATAATAAGCAAATTTTAAAGGAGGTAGGGGAAAAATTTAAGCAAACCCACGTTTGTTGTAGCACGATCAAGCAAAAAAAAAAAAGAAGGGAGAATCCAAAAACAGTGGAAAGCCCAGTTGATCATATTGATTGGAATTTAATTGAAATGATTCTTACTCAAAATGGGAAACTGTTGCAACAGCGCTCTCTGATATCTTCTTCCAAAAAGGTGACGAACTAACGCAATGGTTTGTTGCCAAAAGTTAAAATAAAGGGATCTTCTGATATCTTCTTCCAAAAAGGTGACGAACTAACGCAATGGTTTGTTGCCAAAAGTTAAAATAAAGGGATCTTGAACCTATAGTTCATAAAAAAAATAATAATAATAAAAAAATGGTTTTTATAAAGAATTGAAAGAATTAGTACCATGGCATAGAGATTAGAGAAGCCATTGATCGCGGGAGTCTCTTGGTGAACTGTTGTTGAAAAGCATTGAGCAAGGTTGGTGGAGATGATGAGAATAGAGTTTCGATCACAGGCAAGGAGAATACAGAGAATGGAACTGCATAATGGATCAGAGTTAGAGAGAAGAGTAAAAAATACAATTTTATTAATTGAATTGGAACAGTTTTGGAACAGTTTTTTTTATAAAGTGAACCACCACTGCCACATGGATGCTTTAGATGTTGAGGATTTCTCAACTTTTAATGAGAGAAGAGAATTTCAAAAAGGAGCATTGTGGAATCTCCATTGGGGTAACTTTTTATACTAAAAGTAAAGATGATTACTCCGTTGTTCATTTTATTTTTTATTTTTGGTGAATTTTGTTGTTCATTTTCTAATTAACTAAAATACATGCAAGGATATACTTCTCTCTCTTTTTTTTTTTGCACCAAGGATATCCTTCTGCCAATAAACGAAGACTAATCCTCTCCGAGGCGTAGAGATCATGATAATGAGATTTTTAATCCCTCTCATCTTCCCAGAAAAAGTTTTATTTTGCTAATTAAGAGGCAATAGTAGAGTTATTTAAGCATACTATCCAACATATATTTTATTTCTATTATGTGTATAAAAAACACCATTTTGAAAAGATAAAATTCATTTCAATAATCTCTATATCTCTTACTACCCATTTAAAAACAATCTTAATAATGACAAAAAAAGTTATTTAAGGGGCATATAATTAATAAATTAAATAATTTCAGGTTTTAATCTTGACTATTTATGCAAAACTTAACGGCGAAAATTAAATATACAATAGTTTTAGAGAATCGGTAACCAATATACTTTATTTGATTGATTTACTTAGCGAATTCCACATCCAAGAACAAGCCATCAAATACAACTCTTTGTAGCTATATATGAGGTAGCGGTGGGGGCCCGAAACAAATGCAAGCGCAATGTCCACCAACACATGCTTCTATATGACAACGTGGGGGACATTTTCCTACGCGTTGCACAACATCCCCAGCTCCTTGCACCACATCGGTGATGAAGGGAACAACTTGTGCCGTCAAACCTGGAAAAATTAAAATATGTTATTATAAATAAAAGAGAGCGAAATAAAATTAATATTCTTTAAACAAATTAATATTCGAAAACATAAATTAAGCAAATTGTAGTCCTCCGACCTCCAATGTATGATTTCATTTCAAGCATTCAATGCAATGCAAGAACAATACTAATAGAATTTTTTAGTGTGAAACAATATGTATTATGATAGAGAGAAAAATTGATAGAAAAATAAGGACTAAATTTTTCCAAAGTCAAACGTAGTATATGTTGTAGTAATAATTTTAAATCTTAATTTTTTCGTTTCTAATTTAAATTAAAACCAATGCATTTGTAACCCAGTAACAATTAGTATAAGGGAGGAGAAATACCAGAAGAAACTAGGAACAAGAACACAAAGAAAGGTATCTGAAACAAAGCTTTCGCCATTCTTCTCAATGATTTTCTTTACTAACTCTATATCTTTGACTATGATTCAAATCCACTTTATGAACCATATATATATAACACACACACACACACACACACATATATATATATATATATATATATATAAATTAGAAAATAAGTTTTTAGTCCTGAATTTAGGTTTTTTTTTTGGAATTGGTAGTTGAACTTTTTTTTCGATGCTTTGGGTCATGAACTTTTTCAAATTTTTGGAAATTGTCTTTTCATCACTTAAGTGATAATACGACTGACGATATGTCACATTACTTTCGCAACATTGACGAGTGACGTGTTATGTAGCGTCACATGACACCACATGATTTTTTTTATTAAAAGAATTAATTCTTTTAAAAATTATTAAAAGATTTGATGTTCTTAATAATTAAATAGGTATGGATTGGAAAAAAATAGTTAAAGTTTTATTGGTTATGTAAAAACACTTATATCATAAAAAAATTTAAAAAAAACTTATATTCAAAAACCAAGGGAGTATATTATATTGTTATAATATGATAGTGTAATATAATATAGTTTAATATAATATAATTAATTTAATGTAATATAAGATAAGGTGATATGATATCATAAGTATTATAATATAATATTTTTTAATATAATATAAGATAATATAATATATTGCAATGTATATTTTTATTAGTTAATTTTGAATTTTTTTAACACATGTCACTTGTGAATTTTTTTCGTGAACACCAACCGGTACCCGAATCTGGTTTACCCAGAATCCGACTCATCATGTCCGACCCAACTGAGCTCGCACTAAGCGTAGGGGTCTCCCAGCGGGAGTTGCTTCATATCCAAGACTCGAACTCGAGACCAGCTGGTTAAGGGACCAAGTGAGCTACCACTTGACCAACCCCACGTTGGTTGTCACTTGTGAATTTATATATATATATATATATATATATATATATATTATTATATATATTTTTTAAAATATCCATTTTTAGAAACTATATCGGTGCTTCGTTTATCCTTTATTTATTTCTTTCAATAGTCATTTTTAATTTATACAACAATATGGAAATTTAATTTATCCTGTAGTTGTAATTCTTATATATATATATATATATATATATATATATATATATATATATATATTAGAGATATATTACATTTATTTGTTTGGATTTGAAATATCGTATCATCTTGGTGTTATAGTTATGTATTCCACTTTTCCTTAATTTCAGACATCAAGTGATAATTGATTCTTCAAAGAAGTTAAAAGAGACAAACATGACATAGGTATATATATATAGCTAGGTTTCAGGAGTTCGATTTTTGTTGTATCTTTGAAAAATATTTTATTGATAAAGGAAAAAAAACCATTTTATTGATCTCTATTTCTTGGTCTCAAATATACTAGAATCCATAAATTCAAACGTTCAATACTTCTTATAAGTGAACTTTTGAAGACAAGGAAGACTGACCCACCTCTCTAATACTGTGTAAAAATCTCACAACAACTTGCGTCAACATCTTCCATTTTGTCTCTTGAATACCAAATCACTCGAAAGAAATATTTTATTTTAATTTCTTTTCTCTTGAAAACCTCATCATATACATAATATTACTTACAATTTTCATGAAAGCTAATTATGCCCCATTCCCACTTGAACCTCACACACTGGTTTCTTTGCTATCTCAACCTATTTTTGCAAATTTTCATGGCATCCAAGTTTTGTCCTCTTGATTCAGAAAAGGTCACACCATGTTCTTTACCCATCTTAATTAACTTTAAAACCTTTTGCACATAAAGTTATTTGTCAAATTGAATTTTACATTGAGAGACTCTAAATAAATCATCATAAGAGAGACTTTGCACATGTTCTTTGGCACTTTTACATTGAAAGAAATATTGGGAGAATGATTTTCGAAATAAGCATCACAAAGGAAATCATAAGTGGGGAATTCATCAGAATCGGAATCAGAATCAAATTTTACCTCTTTTTACCTTGTATACTCACTTGATTCATTGCTTGAGCTTACTCTATCATCGTCCTTAGCCATCAAGCAAAGGTTGGCCGACTGCTCATCTTCTGAGGTGCTAGATGTGGCCTCTTCTTCTGGTACATCCCAAACTATGTAGGCCTTTTTGGGTTTGTAGTCTTTTGTATTCTTGTTTTTATTTTCTACTCTCTTGAGATAAGTAGGACGTGTGAACTTTATGTGTCCTGATTTGCCACATTCATGACAAATAACTTGAGAGAACATAGTGTTTCCTCAAGTTAGTGGCTTCTTTTAAATTTTTGGAGGCGTTGGTTGGCTGGGAATTATCGAGATGAAGGGTTGTTGTTGGACTGTAGGATAGATGAAGGGGTGGTGGTTGGCTATAGTGCGAGTGGCGACTGTGGGAGGGGAGTAAAAATAGACGGAAGGGTGCGGGGGGGGGGGGGTGTGGGTGCAGGAGAGAGTTGTGGGCTATGGATTGGTTGGGTGTGGTGTTGAAGAAATTAAAGAAGGAAGGGAACGATTTTGAGGATGTGTGGTGGGACGATTTTGATGAGGGAAGAGGTGGTGGTTGGCTGGGGATTATTGAGATGAAGGGTTGTTGTTAGACTGTGGGATGATGGGGCAGTGGTTGGCCATGGTGCGAGTGGCGGCTGTGGGTATTAGAATTCAACGTGGAAGAATGTTGAAGAGTTTTGATGATGCCAAACAAGGACCTTTTAAAGTCAAGATGCAAGTCAAGTGTCAAGCAAGAAGCTTCAAGTGGCTTCCTCCCTTCCCTCATTAGGAATCAATGTAAGGCTAGAATATTTGTCTCATTATTGTTTAGGCCCTTATTTAGAGTTATTGGAGAAGAGCGTTTTAAATCTAAGAATGTTTTAATTGCGAAAAGAGTTTTTCTAAAAACATATTTTTAAAGTCTTAACTGATTCACTGTGAAAATATATCTTGACAACCTCTAGCTGGATTTCTCTAAGTTGTGAAAATCTGTTTTTACAAGTTTTGACAAAGATAATCGATTACTCTTTCAAGATAATCGATTATTTATGTTACATCCTAGAAAATCCAGAAAGTGTGTAATCGAGTATTTGAACCTGGCTAATCCATTACTTTTTGTATGAAAGCAATCCATTACTTGGCACAGATAATCAATTACTGGAGTTGCATCATATATTTTCCAGAGGCTGTGTAATCGATTATTTGACCAGTGATAATCGATTATATCAATTGCATCATATATTAAACATAAGTGAAGTAATCGATTACATGCATGTGATAATCGATTACAAGTTTTTCAAAAGAATTTAAAAGTTTCTATTTTTAAAGGGATAATCGATTACCTCCCTGAAGTAATCAATTACCTCAAGTTTTATTGAAAAACGTGTTAGAATCATTTCGATTTATTTCCAGATTTGTTTTTACATAATTGATTTTGATTTATTTTCAAAATTCGAATTTGATTTTATTTTTGAAAATATTCCTTTTTGGTTTAAGATTCAAATCATTTATTTTATTCTTTAAATCTATTTGATTTGATTTTGATTTCAAAAATATTATTTTATTTATTTGATTTCAGAAAATCAATTTTGAATATTTCCGGATTTGATTTCATTCTTATTTTAAATTTGATTTATTTCCAAAATTATAATTGATTTGATTCTGATTTTATTTTCAAATTCAAAATTCAAATATTCTTTTCAAATCTTTTTAAATAGAAAGTCTTTCTCTCTTTTTCAAAGAACGCTCCTGATAATATTTTTGAGAAAATGCTTTTCACGTTCTGTTCTTCTTCTTCTCCAAATTCTCATAGGCCTATGCTATATTGAAACCTTTATCCATAGCCATTAGAACCTTTATTGTTGTATCAGTGTTATTTAGAACACAATTTTGTTAGAAGCCTATAATGTTGTATCAACACTAACAAGAGTGCATCATAGTGGTTGTACCAATTCTCCATATCCATAACCATTTGTGTAAGGGGTGTGTAATCCTTAGAGACTAGGGAGTGAATCTCCTAGTGAGAACGTGCTGCGTTCGTGTTTGTAGGGTGAGGAACCCTTGTGTTTGGGTAGTGCTAGACGAACGGTGGGGCACCTAGTAGTTAGGCTATCTGGTTGTTGTTGAGGTCCCTAGCGAAAGGAGGTTCCTAATAGCTTGCAGGGCGCTCTGGTTGTATTTGGGGACGCGGGGGCATCTTCGGTTTATTAGTGAAAAGCTCAAGCGGGTCACTTGGGAACTGGATGTAGGCTGTTTTGCCGAACCAGGGTAAAATCTCCGGTGCACAATTTCTCTTTCCCTCAACTTTTTATTTTTAGTTATTATTGTTGCATATGCATAGTTGTTATCTATATTCCTCTTGCAACGTAACGTTTATTTTATCAATACATTAATTTAATTATTTTAAATTAATCAACGTGTGTTAGACCTTTCGTTGTTATAGTGTTTCTTATCTTCGCGCGTAATATTTCTCGTTGTTATCGTTTTTAATTGTGCCGCGCATATTAGTTTTTATATAATTATTAATATTATCCGCTTCCCGTGCAATCGTTTTTCAACGTTCTAATAGTTTTCCGCTGCAAAGTATATCTGATTTAGTGAAAAAGTTTTAAAGCGATTATTTTCCTATGTTTTTATAAACACCCAATTCACCCCCCCC
Organism: Crotalaria pallida; assembly: GCA_037953625.1. Classification (NCBI taxonomy): domain Eukaryota; kingdom Viridiplantae; phylum Streptophyta; class Magnoliopsida; order Fabales; family Fabaceae; genus Crotalaria; species Crotalaria pallida. Next base: position 101,081,049 of record CM075655.1, read on the forward strand.
CCCCCCTCCCTCTTGGGTGACGGCTGCCAATCCTAACAATTGGTATCAGAGCTTCGTGCTATGGTAAAGGCCTAATAGCCTGAGTTAAAGATCCTTTTATTTGTTTTAATATGGAGGGAGTTACATTCGATGATGCACCATTTTTTTATGGAAATAATTTTCATTATTGGAGCGCTAGAATGAAAATATTTTTACAATCTGTTAGCATTCATTTATGGCATGTTGTTTTTCATGGTTTTGATTTTAAGCCAAAACATGTTTTAAATGATTTTGATGAAAAATCTTTTTCATTCAATATTCAAGCTATGCATATTTTGAAAAGTGCTTTGAATGTTGATGAATATGCTAGAATTGAAAATTGTCTAAGTGCTAAGAATATTTGGGATACTTTACATATTCACTATGCTACTAATGATCTTTATGAAAGTGAAAGTATCTACAGGAAAGAGGAGAAGATTGAAATTGATATAGAACTTGAAAGGACAAACTCCTTGGATGGAGATTCCTATGATGAGACCAAAAGCATTGAAAGCAACTCAACATGCGATGAGGATGAATTAGAAAGGCTATTTGAGAGATTTATGGACTCAATGGAGGAATCAAGTTCTTCGGATAAGGAATCAATTGAAGATGAAAATGAAACACCCGAACACTTGGCCCATGAGGAACATGAGGTAATTCAAAATAGTCTATGTTCTAAATTTCTGCAATATACATATAATGATTTGAATGATGATTTGATATCTTTGAAAAGTAAAAACTTGGACTCTTTACAAAAATTATCTCTAATTGAATATGAAATTGATATTTTGAAAAATGGAGATATTTTTGATAAAGGGATATTTTTAGAAAACAGCTCCTCAACCATTTTTGAAAATTGCTTACATATTGAAAAACAAGTTGAGGAAGCACTTTTTGAAAGTAACATTGAAAAATCAAATTGTTCAAATTCTTTACTTGATGAAATTGAAAATAATGTGGATATCCAAAAATCAAGTAAAGTCGATGACAATAATATTTTTCAATGTGAAGTAAAAGATTCCAAGTTTCATGAAAATCATTTTGAAAAAGTCAAACCATCATCTAAACCCATTACATGTAATTATTGTGGTTGTTTAGGACATATTTCTCATTTGTGCTTTTTATCGGAAAAATTATAACATGAGAATTAAATTGCAATGGGTTCCAAAGTCTTCTAAGGAACCTAAGACTAACCCCAAAGGACCCAAGATGCAATGGGTACCAAAGTGTTCTCCTAGTGTTTCGAATGTGCAGAATTTTATTAAAAAGGATGAACCAAGTGGAGGAGAAAAGGGGAAAATGTCAAGGGTGATTTCCAAGAGGCCAAGGAATAGATGGAATGGTCAAAGGAGGAAGATGCTCCCAACCAAAGCTTCTCACATGTCTAAAGGTGAAATGAAATGGTCTAGGACCTCAAGCAAGAAGCAATGGGTAAGGACAAACGCCTCCTTGATCATCAACAAGTCCAAGGTATCAAATTATCATTCCACCTATAACAACGACTACATAAAGGTATACCTGGACTACTCTATTTTTTGTGCATACCAAGGTGTATCATGAGTGCTGAAATATTTTTTAAAATCTTTTATTTTTCATGATCACTCCTTGGATAAAATAAATCATGTGTGCCTTGCTTTATTTGAAAAAAAAATTTGGCACATGATTATATTTTTTGTGTGTGCATTGCATTATTTTTTCACCATATATTGAGTTGTATCATGTGTGTTGAAATATTTTTGTAAAATCCTTTTTATCACATGAATACACTCTTTATGTGTTGATGTCATGTCATGGCATACTAGAGATATATATTGATATAAGGACATGCATTTGTGTACATGAGCATATTATTTTTAAGTGCATTTGACTATGTTGTTCTTCATGTGCTTCAATATTTAAAAAAGTCAAAATGCCTATTTATGCTTGTACTACTAATCCTTAAGGATCCAATTACATTGGATACCAAAAGAAATGTGCTTAAATAATTTTTGCAGATACTCTTATAAGCACTACCAAGGAATAGTTCAAAAATTACCTAAAGGAGATATTTGGGGAAGTGCAACACATTGAACAAGAGGAGACCTCCATCAAAGTTCTAAATGATAAATCTTCAAATGGGAGGAACTCCAAAGCAATCATTCCCACTACTTGAGAAAACTTCACCTACGGTAAGTATCACTGCTCCTTTATTATTTTATTTATCTTGTGATACTTGTAGTTGTGATATATGCCTTACATGACGAATGTGCTAAATTGAATATTTTTTTGTCATGCCATATAGGTTTATTAAATTTTGATGATGCTTCATTTAGTGAGCATGCATTCACATGTTTTGATGATGCATTTTCTATCTCCCTTTATGTTATGCTTGTTTTGAAAAATTCTTTTAGAAAGGGGGAGAAAAATAATTTTTGAATATTTGCATTGAAAACATGTTTTGTATTTCCACTCCGTTTTGACATCATGCGTTTTTAATTGTCAATTCTTTTTGCTGATGTCAAATAGGGGGAGAAATATTGTTATAGAAAATTATGAATATGTGCTTATATGGTTGTATGTGCTTATATGGTTGTTTGCTATTTGATTCTTAATTTCTCTATAATGATTTGTCATCATCAAAAAGGGGGAGAATTGTGAAAATATTAATTTCCCTTATGCTTGTAGCATTGTGTTTTGATGATAACAAATCATGTTATTTGTTTTTACCTTTATCCTGCCTATACCTTATGATGTGTATTTACAATTGCCCATTATACATTATATTATGCTTTATTGACTTGGGCGTTGGAGATACCCTCTTGCAGGATATTGGAGTCCCTAGTTGATGCCAAGGTTAATTGTATTTTATTTATATCTTATGTGCATCAATTCAGGGGGAGACATTGATATTCCTATGTGTGAGGGGGAGATATATTTTTATATATGCATACTGCTTTAACCCTTGTCTTGCAGAGAATTGGTTTGACATCAACAAAAAGGGGAGTGTTAGAATTTAATGTGGAGGAATGTTGAAGAGTTTTGATGATGCCAAACAAGGACCTTTTAAAGTCAAGATGCAAGTCAAGTGTCAAACAAGAAGCGTCAAGTGTCAAACAAGTCAAGTGATCGGTTTAATTGGTATTTTCTTTTATGGTTCATATTCCGGATTGGGCTCATCCCTGTAGTAATCTAATCGGATGAACTGAGTTTTCAAAATGAAAGCGTAAGAACTCAACAGGGATCCACTCTTTCTTTGACGACTTTGAGGGGGTCCCGTTGAGTTCTTAACAATCATAAATTTTTTTTCTTCGTATAAATGACTCACTAGATCACTTTTTACGATGTTTCAAAAAACTCCATTTCATTGTTTTTGATGATGTTTTTGAAAAATAAACTTAATTAATTGATTCAAAACATCTTTTACAAGATCAAAATCGTTCCCTTCCTTCATTTAGAACTTTGATGACCTATTAAGGATGGTATTCTTGCATTAATTCTCAAGGGTAACAAAACTTACATTAAATAAGAAAACCAGTTCAAAAACCATGATATTAGAGGGACCAAAACCAATTGAATCTAAATAATAGAGGGACCAAAACAAACTACCAACATAATTATGGGGACCAAAATTTAATATGAGGGACCAAAACCAAAATGTTTTGTAAGTGCAGAGACCAAAACCAAAAGAAAAATTTTACAAGGACCAATTTCAAAAAAATCAATATTTACAGGGACCATTTTCATATTTAAGCCTAATCGATTACTAGTTTTTCAAAAGAATTTAAAAGTTTCTATTTTTAAAGGGATAATCCATTATCTCCCTGAAGTAATCGCTTACCTCAAGTTTTATTGAAAAACGTGTCAAAATCATTTTGATTTATTTCCAGATTTGTTTTTACATAATTGATTCTGATTTATTTTCAAAATTCAAATTTGATTTTATTTTTGAAAATATTCCTTTTTGGTTTAAGATTCAAATCTTTTATTTTATTCTTTAAATCTATTTGATTTGATTTTGATTTCAAAAATATTATTTTATTTATTTGATTTGAGAAAATCAATTTTGAATATTTTCGGATTTGATTTCATTCTTATTTTAAATTTGATTTATTTCCAAAATTATAATTGATTTGATTCTGATTTTATTTTCAAATTCAAAATTCAAATATTCTTTTCAAATCTTTTTAAATAGAAAGTCTTTCTCTCTTTTTCAAAGAACGCTCCTGATAATATTATTGAGAAAACACTTTTCACGTTATGTTCTTCTTCTTCTCCAAATTCTCCTAGACTTGACCTATGCTATAGTTAAACCTTTATCTATAGCCATTAGAACCTTTATTGTTGTATAGTGTTATTTAGAACACAATTTTGTTAGAAGCCTATATTGTTGTATCAGTACTAACAAGAGTGCATCGTAGTGGTTGTACCAATTCTCCATATCCATAACCATTTGTGTAAGGGGTGTGTAACCCTTAGAGACTAGGGAGTGAATCTCCTAGTGAGAACGTGTTGCGTTCGTGTTTGTAGGGTGAGGAGCCCTTGTGTTTGGGTAGTGCTAGACGAACGGTGGGGCACCTAGTAGTTAGGCTATCTGGTTGTTGTTGAGGTCCCTAGAGAAAAGAGGTTCCTAGTAGCTTGGGAGGCGCTCTGGTTGAATTTGGGGACGCGGGGGCGTCTTCGGTTTATTAGTGAAAAGCTCAAGCGGGGGTCGCTTAGGGATTGGATGTAGGCTGTTTTGCCGAACCAGGATAAAATCTCCAGTGCACAATTTCTCTTTCCCTCAACTCTTTATTTTTAGTTATTATTGTTGCATGTGCATAGTTGTTATCTATATTCCTCTTGCAACGTAACGTTTGTTTTATCAATATATTAATTTAATTATTTTAAATTAATCAACGCGCGTTAGACCTTTCGTTGTTATAGTGTTTCTTATCTTCGCGCGTAATATTTCTCGTTGTTATCGTTTTTAATTGTGCCACGCATATTAGTTGTTATATAATTATTAATATTATCCGCTTTCCGTGCAATCGTTTTTCAACGTTCTAAAAGTTTTCCGCTGCAAAGTATATCTGATTTAGTGAAAAAGTTTTAAAGCGATTATTTTCCTATGTTTTTATAAACACCCAATTCACCCCCCCTCTTGGGTGACGGCTGTCAATCCTAACAGTGGGGGCGAGGGGGTGTTAGGCGGGGTAGAAAAAGAAGAGGGGGCGATGGATGGGGGAGGGAGGGTTTAATGAAAGAGGAAGAACGAGGTCAAAGAGAAAAGAAAATTGGGGGAGGGGGGGCTGATATTTTTTTCCTGCTCCAGGGTGCCACGAGCCATGGCCTGTCCATGGAGCTTGCTGGACACAAGGTGATTTTTTTTAAACAAGGCGCCATGGGCGGCGTGGCGCCTAGCACACCTTGTCCATCTAGCTTATTGACTTGGATTTTTTTCAACTCCATGCTCGCCGTGTATGTCGTGACTTCCCCATGCTTCTTTAAATTGCTCCATATTCTCCAAAAATCAACTCTTTTATGTTGCAACCATTAGTGAACCTACAAAACAAAGATGGAACCTTTGTAATAAAACATATTTAAATCCTAAAAATCAATAAAATAGAATTCAAAAACGGTTTAAAACTTGTGTTGCCTCCCAATAAATGCTTATTTGAAGTCCTAAGCTTGACCTATGAAACTTTCAGCTGAATCCCATATCTTGTAATATAAGGACCGAGTGACAAACACAAAACAACAATTGATTCTTGGGTCCCATTGTTTGAAGTCTAAACCTTGGAAAAACGATATGAACCCTTGTTTAATTCCTTTTGAGTCAAAGGAAATAATATTGACACCACCCAAAGCCTTGTCATGCATAGAATCCTTGTGATGCCTAGGAAGCTTGACTTTGCAAGCAATCCTTGAAACCTTTAACACTAATGATAGAATTTCAGTGTACTTAGGAAATGATCTAGACTCCAAAATCAATTGCTTCACAAAGGAGGAAGATAGGCAACTGGGAAAATCCAACTTTGAAATGTCGATACATGCATGTAAACCAATATATGTGTCTAAACTCAAAATTTTGACCTCCCTTGCATATAGGCTGACATATATAATGTAACACCCTTCTAATAATTACCCTTAATTAATTTAGGACTTGAAAATTTTTCTTTAAAACCATCTTGATTCCGTTTGCATTACTATATTCCAGAGTGCCAGCAAAATATAATATATACATATAGCACCGAAGTGCACCAACAACAGAGTTTGAAACATTAATTATTCATAACCAAAATAACTAAAGTATCATTGTGTCATCACAAAAGAACGATACATAAAACAATGTCCCACTACTAAGACCTACTCTCCCTGTGAGGGAGAGTGAATCTGCTCGGTCGGGGAACGTGCATGCTCGGGCTCGGTACCTGAAAAATGGTAAGGAGATGAGCATTACACAAAACTTAGGGAAGCAGTTACTAATATGACATACCGACATACCAAGTCAAACACAGTTATTCAAATAAGAACATAATCACATTGTCCAATCCAAAACATGCATCATACACAGTTATCATCATTCACTCGACCCATACCTATCCTTTTCCTGTCTCCTTTATCTTTCACTTTTATTTACCTATTTCCTTTCCCTTTTATTCTCACTTGTAACCTTCTATCATGTCTCACATTCTCATCAACATTCATTGGAATTAGGGAGTGTCCATCATAACGTACATCATTCTATGATGCTCGGCTTACAGCAGCACAGGAATACATCCACTGTGACTTACGCGGTCATTGCACAGGAACGCATCAACTATTTCTTACTTGACCTGGAACACATCCTAACCGATTCCGTTAATAGGAATCTTGTGTGAGTCATTACTGCGTACATCATTCCATGATGTTGGAAGTCAAGCTTGCCCCAAAGGACGTAAAGAGTAATGCTAGAAGGATTCTAGAAGATAATGTTTTGATGATTACAAACAAGATTCAAAGTTTCAAGCATCAAGCTGCATCAATTTCAAGCATCAAGTTTCAAGGCTAAAGTCAAGGCTCAAGCTTCATGTTCAAGTTTAGTATAGCCTGGCCCATAGGAAATTTGTAAGGTAATGAATTTTTATTACAAGTGTCTAATGGCCAAAATTAGTTTTTCATGTTAAGGAGAAGAAAAGAACTTTTTATGAAAAATGTTTTAATTGCAAAATGTGTTTTCATGAAAATTTGTTTTTAACTTAGTTTATGAAAAATGTTTTTAATTGCAAAAAGAGTTTTTCTAAAAACGTATTTTTAATGTCTTAATTGATTCACTGTGAAAATATATCTTGACAACCTCTAGCTGGATTTCTCTAAATTGTGAAAATCTGTTAAGACAAGTTTTGACCGAGATAATCGATTACTCTTTCAAGATAATCGATTATTTATGTTGCATCATAGAAAATCCAGAGAGAGTGTAATCGAGTATTTGAACCTGGCTAATCCATTACTTTTTGTATGAAAGTAATCGATTACTTGGCACAGATAATCGATTACTAGAGTTGCATCATATATTTTTCAGAAGCTGTGTAATCGATTATTTGACCAGTGATAATCGATTATATCAGTTGCATCATATATTAAACAGAAGTGAAGTAATCGATTAAATTCTATGTTGTAATCGATTACTGATTTTTCAAAAGAATTTAAAAGTTTCTATTTTTAAAGGGATAATCGATTATCTTCTTGAAGTAATCGATTACCTCAAGTTTTATTGAAAAACGTGTCAGAATCATTTTGATTTATTTCCTGATTTGTTTTTACCGGATTGATTCTGATTTATTTTCAAAATTCGAATTTGATTTTAGTTTTGAAAATATTCCTTTTTGGTTTAAGATTCAAATCTTTTATTTTATTCCTTAAATCTATTTTATTTGTTTCTGATTTCAAAATTGATTTTATTCTATTTTATTTTATTCTTTAAATCTATTTGATTTGATTTTATTGATTTCAAAAATATTATTTTACTTATTTGATTTCAGAAAATCAATTTTGAATATTTCCGGATTTGATTTAATTCTTATTTTAAATTTGATTTATTTCCAAAATCAGTTTTGATTTGATTCTGATTCTATTTTTCAAATTCAAAATTTGAATTTCAAATATTCTCAAATCTTTAGTTTTATGTCTTAAATCTTTATGATTTGGTTTTTGATTTTAAACATGTGTTAATTGTTGTTTTTATAAAAAGGTTTTGAATCAAGTTTTTATTCTGACAACACTTTTGAAAAACTTCTTCACGTTCTTCTCTTCTTCTCTTCTCCTTCAACCAGTTCTTAAACGTTGATATCTATTTGAGAAGAAAACCTTTTTCTTGGTCATATTACTTGTGATTTAAATTCAGCACCACTAGAGCGTTATTGTTGTATTCGTGTTGTTTAGAACACACTATTGTTAGAGAGCCTTATATTGTTGTATCAGCACTAAGAAGAGTGCATTATAGTGGTTGTACTCATCCATATCCATAACCATTTGTAAAGGGGTGTGTGCCCCTTAGTGACTAGGGAGTGAATCTCCTAGTGCGAACGTGCGGCGTTCGTGGTTGTAGGATGAGGAACCCTGCTATGTGGGTAGTGCTAGACGAACGGTGGGGCACCTAGTAGTTAGGCTATCTGGTTGTTGTTGAGGTCCCTAGCGAAAGGAGGTTCCCAGTAGCTTGCGGGGCGCTCTGGTTGTACTTGGGGACGCGTGGCGTCTTGGTTTAGTGAAAAGTTCAAGCGGGTCGCTTGGGGACTGGAGTAGGCCGGGTTTGCCGAACCAGGATAAAATCTCCGATGCAATCTCTTCTATCCCTATCTCTTTTATATTTCGTTGTTATATTTATTTGTTGCGCATCATAACATCTATTTTGTAATAATCTATTTTAAGCGAATTTAAAATAATAAGCGCGGTAACGGTTTTCGTTGTTCTTATTTAATTCGTATCCGCGCATATTAGTTTTTCATAATAGTATTAATATTATTCGCTTAAGCGCAATCGTTTTCAACATTATATTGTTTTCCGCTGCAAAATCTCTTTAAGTTTGTTGAAAAAGTTTTAAATCGAATATTTTCCAATGTTTTCGTAAACACCCAATTCACCCCTCCTCTTGGGTGACGGCTACCAATCCTATCAATAATTCTAACACATGATGCTTGGCTTACAGCTGCGCAGGAACATATCCACTGTGTCTTACGTGATCATTGCACAGGAACGCATCAACTGTGTCTTACTTGACCCGTCTCACACAACCATTATTCTCCACTATGCTCGGCTTACAGCTGCACAGGAACATATCCACTGTGTCTTACGCGATCATTGCGGAACGCATCAACTGTGTCTTACTCGCCCATTGCACAGGAACCCATCAACTATATCTTACTCGGCCATTGCACAGGAATGCATCAATTGTGTCTTACTCGGCCATTGCACAGGAACACATCAACTGTGTCTTACTTGACCATTATTCTCCACTTACCTTTTACCATTCCACTTGCCCTCTTGTTATTCTCTCTATCCTCTAGTTATTATTCCTCATTTAATCTATTCCCTAGCGTTTTACACTATCTCTTATGCTCGGCCACCTATGGTCGGTACCTCTCCAACTCGGCCACAGACGGTCGGAACACATATTACTCAAACAAAAGCACACATGTATGAAACAACCACCACATTAATTCACACATTTATAACATGCTTATCAAACAACTTTACTCCTAAACTATACCACTCTAGTTATCAATTACATTTACTTAAGCACATCAAACATTTATAACGGTAATCATGATATCAAACATACACCTATTCACAGTTAATTTAATGGGTTCTTTTTATCCACTTATTTCTCTAATAGTCATTTATATCCTCTACCATATGGTTCAATATCCTAATCTAACGCCCATTCTTAGCACTCACTACGAACACACTAGAAACCCAAACCTAAGCTAGGGTAACACCCACTCCTTACCCCAAAACCGTGAGAGATAAGGAAGTCCTGTGAGTTGGAGCCTTGTTTCTTGCGTTCGAACTCCTCAAACAGTAGTCCCTTGAATCTTCGGTGACACCTTAACAGAGCCCTAAGAATGCCGAGGAAAGCTCGAAGCTTATGAGAAAGTGGAGGGAATGATCTTCGGTTCTTAGAAGTGGTTGAGGCTTAGTGAATGTTGATGATGAGAGTAGAGTCTGTGAGTAAAGTGGTAAGAGTGGTGTTTATCACTAGTGCCCTAGAGGAATGAAGAAGACGAAGAAAGTATGTTAGAGTGTGTTAGAGTGTTGGTCTTTGTTCTTGTTTTTATTTCCCTTTGGAAATAAATATGTGGTCCTGGTGAGAAGCTTCCTTTGGAAGCTTTGGGAACATGTGTCTATAATTTATTGGCTTCTTGAGGAAGCCACAAACAGTGACAGGAAAGGACAGACAGAGATTGAAAGGGACGTTTGACGTAAAAGTGATTGAATAGGAATCAAAGTCTGACGTACGCACGCCTGGGCGGGGAGAATGGGGCGCCTAGGCGCGGATAACACTGTGTAAGCCATTTTTCTAGCACAGTGTTTGGCTCTAACTCGGTGTGTTATGAATCCGACTAGATCATGATGAGTGCTCGTAAAGTGCTAACTTATTGGCCTACGATCGGTTTGGAGTCATGGAAACGGGATTGGGATCTTGGTGCTCGAGTTCTGGGGAGCACCCTCTCGGAATAAGACAGTAAGGTGAAGTGCTCGGCGTGTGGAGGCCGAGATATCTTGACGTCGATACAAGGAAGGCTTAGTTTCTCGTTGGTTGACCGGTAGAAGGTCACTCCAGTTTACACAAGGCGACTCGCTGTGGCCAACGGGATATTGCTGAGGTAGGTGCGTAGTCGTCTGTCGCGGATCGTCTCGATATGCTCGGCTACTCACTACCAAGGGTTGTCAAACGAGACGAGATCGGTTCTCATGAGCTCAATGCTATCTGTTTGGTTCTCATGATCTCGGTTCTATCTGTTCGATTTGGAATCATGTCCACTACATAAGTCTTCCTAGCTCGGTGCGGTGATTCGAGCTCATCCCAAGTTTACGGGTAACCTAAACAGTCTGATGTTCGTTGCTTGTGATCGGCTGACTCGAAGCCATTCGTTGTGATCAGATGGTTACTGCTTATGATCGGCTGATTACAGCCGAGGTGTGAAAAGCGTTATGAGCTCGGCTTGTGACTCTGGACGTCGTTCATTGGTCAGATGAGGGGTGATAGTTCGGACCGGGATCCGAACAACTACGACACTTAATCCCTATTATTCTTTGCTAAGGCTTCCTAACTATTTCGCTGGATCCCAGCTCACTCTTTTGATCATCCCCAGATCTAACTCGGGTTTAATCGACTAGGCTTGGAATAAAATTCGGGATGTTACATATAACTTCCAATAAAAATTCTTCTTCTTTTCGGATTACCTCCTCACTCACATCATGCACAATGTTTGTTTGACATGACTCCTCTGATATCTACTCTTTGCTAATTTCATTACTCATGTCTTGCATTGGAAACTTTTCATTCACTTCATCCTCACTGCCTTCAGTTTCCTCGCTCTTTAGTCTCGGTGTGAGCTGGAAACGTGCTAAGATCTCTTGAAAAGAAACTATCTTGTTGTTCAATTGGACACTCTAGCATGATGTTGCTAGTGACTAAGGAGTCAACCGAGGAATTTAATTTCCTCATTGATTCATTTAATTCTTCAATCCATTTTTGCTGAGCAGCAAAAATGTTCTCAAACATGATCTCTAAACTGGACTTTTGAGGTGTTGGAAGATATGAATAAGCATCCACATATGAAAGCTCATCAACAACTGGTTGGGCATAATATTGTGGTGTAGGATATTTCGAAGTAGAATTCCAATACAACTCTTCGTCCACTTCATCCTTACTCAGATCTTGCACAGATTTTGTTTCAAGCGGGTTCCATAATAAAAAAAAATCCAAGTTGTCGCTTGTTCTTCTAATGTGTGCATGTATTCTTGTTGAGTTAACTCCATGAATAAAGGTTTTGTCTTATCAAAAGATGATTGTGCAATACATGGTGGTGGAGTAAAATATTCACAAAATTTTTTTTGATATTCTTCAAGACTTATGTCAGTTGTCCATTTTGGTCCACTGTCTTCAATACTATATGTAAAAAAAATATAAACTAAAAAAAGTGTTTAGTCTAATCAACTTCTAATAACAGTCAATATTAACAAAAATAAAATCCCCGACAACAGCGCTGAAACTTGGTAGCCCGGAAGTGCATGGATTATCCTAGTAGTAAAAATAGTATCGTCTCCATAGGGATTTTGTTTGTTAAGTATCAACAAATTACAAATATAGATCATCTAAACCAATATATTAGAAATTTGTAAAATAAAATAAAAGATTTATTTTAATAAAAATAAAATAAATCTAAAGATTTGAAATGGAAAATTTTCAAGGATTATTTCACCACATATCCGCATTGACAATCTTTAGCGATACATATTTTAATTCTTAATGTAGAATACTAGTTCCTTTCATAATCCAGCAACATAGTCAATGGTTTCTAGTTCATACTTTCGTGGTAATTAGGGCACATCAAATCCATTAAGTTCTTTGATAATTCAATGAAAAACCTCTCAGGAATTAAATCTAGTTTCGTGATTTACGTTCATAAGTTAAATTTTGTATTTTCAAATACTAAAGTTCACCTTTCACTCCATCCCCTACTATATGGGATTATGCAATTATGAGGCCCTTCACAATAACAAGCATTAAAACCACTTAAATTAAATAAAAATAGTCTAGCATAAATAAAAGATAAAAATATCACAAAATCATGTCAAGCCTCCATGGGTTAATCCTAATCCTTAGAATAGGGAAACTTCTCAATCATAGTCATCATAATACAAGATAAAAATAGGAATAAAGACATAAGATATAGCTAGAACCAGGAGAGGAATGAAGATAGAATCTCCACTTCAATCGCCTTCGAATTCTGTCAAGGGAGAGTGGTTTCCATCTTGAATCCTTCTTTTTAACTTATTTATGTCTATGATGATTCTAACCCTAATTCAAATTCTAAAATCCTATTCTCCTCTTACAGGCTTTCTGTCTTTATCTTTTTATAATTTTTCCTTCCTCTAAGTGTTGGGCCAAAATATCAAAATAGGCCCAATAGCATGTTAGAGCTTTATTTTTTCATCTTTTATTTCCAAACGCTCCTAGTATCCTTCCATGATGAATTTATTGAGTCCTTCGATGCTTCAAGCCTCAAAATAATTAATCTATACATCAAAAGCACAAGAACTCTTTCCAAGTAAAATATAAATAAAATGTATGCTAAAATTATAACAAAAGCTTGCCATTTTCTTGGTTTATACCTTGCTTACACACTACTTCTCAAAACCAATTTGGTATAGGAGGAATTGCCCTTCCACCATAATGACTCCAAAGAATATTTTTTTAGGAAAGTTAGATAACGAATAATGCCAACAAAGAAATATCTTCAGAAAAATTAGGGAGTGAGATATGAGTTTGCTATTCCACCAAAGCCTTTGAATATTTTTCTTGACACCAACATCACCAACATCCATCCCTCATTCTCATTATCTTTCCTCTCATCCTAAGCTCATGACTTCTCTCTATGTTCTTTCTCACTTTCTCTCATTGCTATGAAAACTTTTTTTTCTCATAAAAATTTAACAAGTAACATTGTTTTTGCTAAAATATGTTTTTGGTTGCCCTAACAAATAATTTTGTTCGAATTTAATATAAATCCATTTCTTTTTGTTTTAGTTCTTGTCTTTATAAAATATGTAACTGAAACCAAATACAAAACTAGAATATATATATATATATAGGACCAAACCAAAACATTGTCATATCACATGGACCGAATCCAAAGCCTTAATACATCACAGTGACCAAATCCAAAACAAAAACACAATTCCAACTAATGCCATGGACTAATAAAATCATAATCCACGAGTTTATATAGACATTTTTTTTTACCAAAATTAGTTTTTTACATTTATAAAAATCCAAAGACCCATAATTTAGGAGAATTGAAAATATATTTAAGCCTACTATTTTTTTTATCATGTTATACATAATTAAAAATGGGACATAGAGTTCGAAAATTTGTTTGTAAATTTGATTGTGAATTGGAATTATACTAATTTATTTTGTAATTGATTTGTATTTGGAAATTTTGTTGTTAAAAATGGTTTTGCCAATAAATATTGTTTGAACTTTGAATATGTTAATTTATCCAGACCACTCACTTAGCCATATGGCCTACGTCAATCCCTATTATCTCGGATTCAGCCTTGTAACTACCTGAAGGATAGCATGAAGGGTCCATGTATCTCCAAGTTGCGTAGGTCGGGCGAGAGTCCTCCAACAGACCTTGTTTAAGTCTTTATTCGTATTTAGTAGTTGGATTTATTTCATGAATAACTACGAAAAAAAATGATAAAAGAGATTAGATAAATCCTATATTAAAGATAAACATAAGAGAATATTTCAACAAGATTATATCTTGACAATGTACAATAAATATCTGTTTATATATGAAAATAGATAATCTAAACTCCTACTATTTGAGAAGATCAAGGAAAAATTATCTGAAAAGATAACTTAATCAGCAAGGAAATCCAATCCAAAGGCGGTTGAAGGAGTCCTATAAATACAACCTTGTGGAGCTAGAATAAAATATCCTAATTCCATCCCAATACACGCATTCATTTACTGCATACAACACGAAAGCTAAGAAGTATTTAGAAATCAGAGCACAACTTCTTGAGTGATAGATACCATGCAATTTATTGACAAAAGTGGGGATATTGTCTTGACAATAGAGAGAATACTTTCAACAGTCAACTTGAGGAGCGATATTACACAATATTGTACCCAATTATACTCTCAAAACTAATAACCTTAATGTGAAAGTATCAACAAAAACTTAAAATGATAACTAAATAGTCTTGAGTCCTTTGAGACGAGGAAACAAGACCAAGAATTTTCTCTTACCAGACTACACTAACACTTTTATGCAAGTCATGTTTTTTGTGGACTACAATATTGCTCCGGGACCCATAAGTTTCAAATTCCACCTCAAATAAAGAAACAAACAACATGGCTTCTCAACCAACAGGGATAGAGATTGTACGTAGTAGTTTTAAAGCCACCTCGTTAAGAAGAACCACACCCCTGTGATGGAACAACTGCTTCGCAATCCATCCTGGATGCACCATTCTGACATTTATGAGGAGCCATTATTAGCCCAAAAAATCACTCGTCATTGTGCCATACCACGGAGAGAGTGTGGGAGGATTTTAGCTAGTGGTAGAGGCAGGTCAAGATCAAAGGGTAGTGCAAACTCGCTCTGAAAGGAGGAGATCTCAGAAGATATCAGCAAAAGGTTAGCAGGAACTTGCTCCCAAAACAGAGAGCTCGAGAAATGACGATATCAATATCAGTTAGGAACCCTTTTGTAGAAGAATTACGAAAGCGTATAACCCCCCTTGGAATTTGTCCACCATACCAATCTCTACGGGTATGAATATGATGGCTCAATGGATCCCTTGCATCACATCAATCGATTTCAGATTGCTATATATATATTTCCAACCCAAGAGCACAAACACGATGTGTAAAGCCTTTTCACAGACCTTAATGGACCAACTAACGATTGGTTCCAAACTCTAAAACTGAACTCCATCAATAGATAGGAAATGCAAGTGGCACAATAACAATGGTCATGACACTAAGGATGGTTATCGATTAAAGGACATACATGATAGGGGACTTAGCATATTGGATAAATATATCGAAGAAATCTGGCATAAATCCACCAAGAGAGATAGAAAGGAAGATGAAGTAGACTGAGTGAAACCAGCACCCAAAAAGAGATCCTAGCCAACAAAATTTTGCAAGGGATTAGCATACTAAAGGGTAGCGCAATGTTAAAGCTATCCAATTGATTTGTATTTAAATATTTTATTGATAAAAATGGTTTTTCCAATAAATGTTGTTTTAACTTTGAACATATTAATCAATCACAATATACAATTCTGCGGTTGATATTGGAAAAAGAGGGGGTTTGGGGTTAGTAGTCAATTTAATTTCACAAAAGTATTATACTTCCTCCGGTCCATATTATAAGCACCCTTTTTGTGTAAGAGAAAGAGTGTTTATAATATGGACCGGAGGGAGTAGTTTAATTATTATACTGAATGAATGAATGATGATCGATTATTTTTCCCCTAAAAAAAATAGTACGAAAACTCTTCTTGGATAAATGAAGAAGTGATTTTATTTTTTTAAAAAAAAATTATTTTATCTATATATAAAAAAAGTATTCCAAACTGAGTTTTAATTACCTCCGAATTGAGTTTTGAAAGTTTTAATAAAAACGTTCAACCGAAGATAACATAATATGATCACTCAGTTGTTCCTTTTTGAATTAACGAAAATAAAAACAAGGATATACATCTCTTTCTAGTTTTTACCACTACAAAAATTCTCATCTTCATGCAAAAAGTTTTAATTTTCTAATTAAGAGTTATTTAAGCATACTAATATATGTTTGATTTTCTATGTGTGTTTGTAAAACACTTTTTTGAAAGGCAAAATTTACTTTAATGATCTCAAAACTTTCAAGAGGATTAGTCTCTGACTATCGACTGAATGACACTTTTTATATATATATAAAAAAAAAGTTATTTAAGAGTAGGCATGTAATTAAGAAATTAAACAATTCCAGGTTAACATCTTGATTATATATCCGAAACTTATTATTGATGAAAATTTAATACACAATAATTTTTGAGAATCGGTAGTCGATAGACTTTATTTGATTGATTTGCTTAGCTAATCGAGTCACTATAGTTACAACTATTTGGAATTATATATGAACTTTTGTAGCTGGACAAGCGCAAATGCATTTTCCATGATTACATTGTTTAACACAAAATTGGTTGCAGACAAAATTCCCAGCAGCTTGCACCACATCGTCTGTTGGAATAGCTTGTGCCATCACTTTTGTAGGGGGACAAAGGCAACAAAGGTGACCATCAGGTGGACATCGATCCTTAATAAAACAAGGGAAGTGACATACAATATCCTTAGCACCTTGCACCACATCTGCTATTGGAATAGCTTGTGCCACCAAACCTGGAAAAATTAAAATATTATTACAAAAATAAAAAAAAAATATATTCTTTAAACAAAATACTTTTTGAAAACATAAATCAAACAAATTATAGTCCTCCAACATATGATTTCATTTCAAACATTCAATACAAGTGTAATTTGGAGAGTGAAACAACATGCATCGTGATGGAGAGAAAGATAAATCAGAAAAAAGAAGAGGATGAAAACTTACCCCAACCAAACATAAATATATGTTGTAGTAATTATTTTAATTCTTACTTTTTCCGTTTCTAATTTTTGTTAAAACCCACGCATTTGTAACCCAGCCACAATCAATAAAAAGAAAGAGAGGAAGAGATAATATACCATATGCAACTAGGAACAAGAACACAAAGAAAGGTAACTGAAGCAAAGTTTTCGCCATTCTTCTGCAATGATTTTATCTACCAAATCTTTATCTTTTACGAGGATTGGAATCCATGCTATGTACAATATATATATATATATATATATATATATATATATATATATATATATATATATATATACTAGTATTTATCCCGTGAAATGCACGGGTTATGAGTTTTTTATTTACCAATAATTAAAGTTTAAACATTTTGCATGTAAGAAATATTTTTAAAAATAAATGAATTAATTAGGATTATTGTTTAAAATTGTTAAAGAAATAGAAAAAATTAGAAATGCAAGGATTATTATGCATTAGAATTTTTTGTATAAAGGAAATACATGTGTGAAGTAGAATTTTTTGTCCAACAATAAATTAATGCAATAAAATAGGAGCATTAGTTTATGTGTACATGTGTATTAATAAGCTGTATTAGTTGATATTTTAATTTTCTCTTAAATAGTTTGAAATAATATTGCATCACTTTATTTTATCGAATCGTTGCATCTAATCATGCATTAGTTTGAAACAATATATCTTTTTGGTGATATTTAATTTGAAACAATATATCTTTTGGTGATATTATTATTTTTTTCCGAGTAATTTAAAATTAATATTTTGAAAATTAAAAAAAATGTTATCACAAGTGACAAGCCGTTTCAATAGTGAAGGGATATGTCGTTTCAACATTAAAGTGATATGGGTTTTAGTCCAAAAAACATATTTTTTGAAAAAAAAAAATATTTTTTTAAAACTATTATGAAAGTGTGTTAATCCAAAAGACATATCTTTTCAAGATTTTTTTTTATTTGTTTAAAAACTACTATGAACGGGTGTTAATCCATAAGTCATATCTTTTCAAGGAATTTTTATTTTTTTAAAACTATTATAAATAAGTGTTATTTCATAAGACATATCTTTTCAAGAAATTTTTATTTTTTTAAACAATGAATGACGTGACACGTGGCATATCTCATACGTGCCTATTTTCCTAACTTTTATTATGAGAGCTCCGTTTCATGAGGAGCTTTCTGGATTCAGTATTTGGTCTCAAAATTATATAATAGTGTTTGATATATATATATATATATATATATATATATATATATATATATATATAATTAATGAACAAGTCATGAATTATTATTTTATTTTGAAAATATAATCATGCATTATATTAAAAGGATATTTTTTTATTTTTTGTTGACCATTTTGACTTTTATCAATATAATGAGACAAAGGAAGTATTTAATAGTCTTAATAAAAATTATTTAATTTGACTACTTTATCATTTCTTATTAAATTATCAAATTCAAATCATTATGAATTGCATGAATATTTTTAATAGTATTTAATAGTATATAATAGTCTTATTGTATGGAGCAACCCCGCTGCAGACCCCTACCGCTTAGTGCGACTCAGTTTGGTCGGATCAAATGAGTCGGATTCTGGGTAAACCAGATCCGGGTATCGGTTGATGTATAAAAAAAAAATTTGCATGAATATTTTTTATTTAGTCGAGATAATTAATAAGTGATACGACGGGTAAAGCAACAAAAATAAATAAATAAATAATAATAATAATAATAATAATAATAATAATAATAATACTCCCTTAGTTTTTTTCATCAAGGTTATCCTCTAATCGATGGCTGAAGACTAATTCCCTCCGAGAATTAGAGATCACCTAAGTGGGTTTTGCCTCTACCAAAAGACCCCTGACATCATGGTTATGGAACTTAACTATCTGTCAACTGTATGTGTTGGGCTTTGTTGGTAATACTCCCTTCGTTTCTAAATATAAGTACTACTTAACATGAATTTTTACGTGATTAAGAAAGTTAGTTAATATTCCTAATGCTATTAGAAACAATAATATTTGGTATACTTTTTCAAAATTACACTTGTAACCTATAATTATCATTGAAAGTCTAAAAGTGTTAATTAAATTAGAGTGTTTATTGTGAAAAAGAAATAATTAATGTCATTAAAAATTAAAAATTAAAATAGATGCTTATATTTAGAAACAAGAAAAACCTAATATCTAATACTTATATTTAAACACAGGGAAATAATAACTTATGGGGCTTTTTTTCTGGCGGTGGTTATGCATTTTATTATTATAAATAATAACAAGATTTTTTAAAAGATAATTATAATAATATGGAGAAATTAAATTGCAAATATTTACTTAATTTCCAAAATCTCTGTTTTTTATGACTTAATTATGTGTCCAATCCTTAAATTTGAGGGTCATTTTGTCACATGTTTTTGGTTTTTGTTTTTTAATGTCTGATTTTCTGAATTTACTTTTGAGTTTGCCATATATCCCTCCTACCAATTTCGATTAAATTTTACTGACATATTATATCAGAATCCTAGTAAAACGTAATAGGTATGTCATGTGAGAGAAGACGATGACCTCTCTCTCCAATCCTTTTTATTTTTATTTTTTTAACTGAAAATATAAAAATATTAATTTTTTTAGTTTTTTTTATAGTCATTTTTTTATAATTTTTTAATTAAAAGAAAATAATTTTCGTCCCCATGGAATAACATGGTGATTAACCTCCTACGTCTTATTAAGATTCTGGTGTGACAACATATCAGCAAAATTTGGCCGGAATTGATAAAAGGGATTTATGGCAAATCCAAAAATAACTTCGGGGTGTTAGACATTAAAAAAAAAGACCTATGACAAAATGACCCGAAAGTCCAAAGACCAAAAACATAATTAATCTTTTTTTATTCATTATATAAATGATTATAAATTTAATTTGATTTAAAAAGCCCTTAAAAATCAAAGAATCAATTCTTTTATTTTATACTCCTAGTTTGATTATGCAGTTGCAAATTTGACCATCGGCCTGATTAAAGTAGGTTTGAATTCATTGCACCTGATTGTAAGAAAAATCTATTATAAAATTTGTCCTTAAAATGTGTACTATGTTTGAATTGAGTGATCATTAGTAAGTTACCCTATTTATTTAATACATGATATTTTTTTTATTAAGATGTCAAATATTTATATATAATGCATCAAATATATATATATATATATATATATATATATATATATATATTGCATTATTTTGCTTTAAAATTCTGAAAAGATAATTGATTAAAGAGAAAATAATATATACATTGACAGAGTAAAGATTTTTACATTATCAGGATATCATCCATCGTTGATGGGTTAACAATAATGATTTACTTAAAAATAAAAGTAATTTGGATAGATGGTGGATGATACACCGACAATGTAAAAAACTTTACAATGTCAGTGCACATATATTAAACTCTTGATTAAAATCATAATTCTGTACATTTTATTAATTTAAGAATATTTTTCACCATATAATTTGTAATTGAAAAACATTTTTGTGTTGGTTTTCTCCATTTTTCACCATACGTTGTTTCTAATTTATGCCATAAAAGACTTGGAGAAAATTCATTATGCACCGATAATATTTTTTTTAAAAAAACTTACAACATAATTGATATATAGATGGTGTATTGTTTGTGTAAAATATTTTTACATTGCCAACATTTTATATAGACAGTTTAGATCATGTTTCTTATTTCTTTAATTTTTCATTGAAATATCTAAATCAGAAATTTATATATTTTAATAATTAATCTTCAATTTTTTTTATAACAAAAGTACATGCATATAGAAATTTTTAGTCAAAAACAATTATTAGTTATTATTTCTTAGTCAATGTATCTTTAAATTTTAGATTTAATAACCAATCTAACAAGAGAAAATAGTTGATGCACTGACAGTGTAAAAGTTATTTTACATAATCAGTGCATCATCCATCATTCATGTGTTTATGACTATTAATTAACTTTTAGATAAAACTAATACGAATGAATAATGGTGTAAAAAACGTTATACTATTGATACATATCCATTAATCTCATCTAACAATTGTGAACTTCATCGATAACATTTCTGGTCGATTTTATTTTTATGATATATAATAGTAATATATATTTCCTTCATAATACAACCACCGATCTAATATTATTATTATTATTATTATTATTATAATAAATAATAATAATAATATAATGCCTTTAAAAAAAGAGAATAATATAATTTAATATTAATGTAATGTATGCCATATATGATATGATATAATATAGTTTAATATATACTCATTCCGATTCTATTTATAAGATCCTTTTGAGATTTTTCACTCCAATCAAAGAAAGTGGTTAAATTTGTTAGTTGTATTGGACATGTGAAAATTTGATATATTTTTTTCAAAACCACCCCTATAATTATTATTGGAACTCTAAAAAGTGTTGACTTAATATGGGTCTTTGTATAAAGAAATAATTAAATGCTATTGAAAATTGAAATAAGATTTTATAAATAGGATCAAAATAAAAAACCCATAAAAAAAGCTTATGAATAAAACCAAATGAAGTAATCTAATACTCCCTCCGTCCCATGGTAAAAATATGCAAAAGTAAAATATTTAAGAAGACATTCATTTTGTTGATTTGACTAACATATCAACCAATTATCAAACAACTAATTTAATGAATTTTTCCTTAATCAACTAATCACAATTTAAAATTTCCAATTTCTAAACTTTTCATTAATTACTTTAACCATAATTTGGAACAGAAAATTTTGCATATTTATTTTCACCATCCTTATAAAACAGAGGAAGTATAACATGACATAATATAAATATTATTATAATAGTATAATATAAGATGTAAGGTTGCGGATTTCTTCCAAACGGAGTAACCATTAATCATTACTCCCTCCGAACTCTTTGATATACTCCCTTCGTCCTTACTTATAAGGTCATCTTAACACTTTTATTTTATCCCTATTTATAAGACTCTTTACCAATTTTCAATAAACATTAATTATTTTTTTTTCACAAACACCTCTATTTATTTAACACTTTTTAGATTCCCAATAATATTAGCAGGGGTAATTTTGAAAATAAATATCAAAAGTTCACATTTCCAATACAATTAACTAAATTATTCCACTTTCTTAATGGACGTGAAATCTCCGAAGAGGGCCTTATAATTAGGGACGGAGGTAGTAAGAAAATTTAGGCATATTTTTTTTTGTCTATAATATAAGAAAAAGTTAGCTAATTTTTTATTCTCAATACAATATAATCATTCCTAAAATGTTTCTAGAAAATAGTGATCTCATCTAATTTTTGTTTTATTCTCAATACAACTTTCCTAAAGTAACAATATTTTTTTATGATTTTGAAAAAATTAAATACATTCAACTAACTTTCTTAATATACGTGATTTCAGTTATTTTTTCTTATAACAAGTGGCGAAGTGAGTAATTGTTAAGTATGGTAATTACTGTGGATTATTTAATGCGATGCAGTTAGTATAGAAGCATAATGATTATAATTCAATTGTATCATTATTTTCAAAATACTACATCCGTTCCTAAATGTAAGACATTTGTGACACTTCTATTTTGTTTCTATTTTTAAGACTTTATACTAATTTTTAATGACCATTAATTATTTTTTTTTCACAAACACTCCTATTTATTTAACAGTTTTAAGATTCTCAATAATATTAATAGGGGTAATTTTGAAAATACATATAAAAAATTCAAGTTTCCAATACAATTAACTAAATTAATCAACTTTCTTAATGAACGTAAAATCTCTCAAAGGATCCTATACTTAGGGACGAAAAGAGTATGTATTTTGATTTAAAAATGTATTTTGATAAAGAATTTGAGGTGATTGATTTCAAAAGGACTGATTACAAAAGGAAAGTATTTAGATATTTTGAAAAACTCGTATGAACTTGTGAGATAATCTAATACTCCCGTCGGTCTTTATTATAGGTCACAAGAAGGTTTTCTTAATTCTAATTATAAGTCATTTTATATTTTTTATGTATAATTTATTGTTTTTTCTCTTTTTTGTCCTTATTAAATGTTTTGACTATCTATGTGTTTTTTTTATTCATTAATGAGTGTGAATTTTACAAGAAATGTTGAGAGGGTAAAATTGTAATGTTACAATATATTCTCATAAAACTAACCATTATCTTTGATATGTGTAATTCGGTTAAGTATATCTTGTGATAAAAACATGAGGAAGTATCGTTTTATCTAGCTTGCAATCAATTTTGGTGTCACCCCAGTATAAATCATTTACGACGACTTGTCGATTTAAATTTCTAGGAGAGGCTTTATGATGTTTATCATCCCAAGTTTAGAGAAAACTACTCCCTCCGTTCCAATTTAACTGTCGCTTTAGAAATTTCACACGGATTAAGAAAGTCATTTAATACTTCAATTTTCAAGAGAATTATTAGATAACTTTACTATAATATCCTCAAAGTGCATTAATTATCACTCATTTCACATATTTCAACACATTAAATGCAAGGCTAAAAGTGGAAAAAATCAATTAATACATCCTCGAATTCCTAAAGCGACAAATAATTTGGAACAAGTTAAAAATGCTAAAGTGACAGATAATATGGAACGGAGGGAGTATCTTATAGAAAGTCAAAATGTTTTTAAAACTTAAATCGCGAACGCGAAAGTGCGAAAATCTGTGATAATCCTGATTTTACACATTTCGAGTAATTTAAAATCCAAATTAGGCAAACTTATAGTCAAAACGACTATTTCGATAAGAACTTGGTGATTAAAGTACTCTCATGTTCGTGCCTAGTTCTTGTTGAGTTCAAAAACACTGAATAGCGTGGTTTGCTATTGTATCCAAAATTTCTCACAATGTGATAACCTCGAAATACCCCTTAAGTGACTTCACGAACAAGCAAGGGTTGCTTGCCGCCTAAGTCACTTGGCTTACTGCCCAAGGCAATATCTTGTTGCCCATGCATGGTTACTTGGTGGCCAAGGCTGCTTGCCTGATAAATAGACCCTAGGTATTAATGGATTCCCTCTATTTTTTCGACCCTGCCGATGTGTGTGTGTGTCTGTGTTGGTTACTGTTGTGGTGATGAGTGAGGTGAGTGGTTCTAAGATTAAGCCGGGAAAAAACCATGAGAGAATCCCAAACACTTGAACCTGAAATACAAAAAATAGAAGTTTCGAATTCTGCCATGAATTTGGTCAAACCTATTTTGATCATCATATATGCTTTTGATTCAGTTTATTTCTGTGTTTAATTTTGATTTTAAGGATGTTAAAACTTAAGGATGAAGAGTTTGCATCTTTCACCCCAGATAGCAATTCCTCTATAGAAATATATTGCCAAGTCAGCCTTGATCCACTAGCTCTTCAGCATCAAGCCTCGCAACGACCATGCCAAAGCGATGAGGCTGACGTCTCAATGAGACAAGATCCCCTACCCAAATAAGATATGTCAGATCCTTGTAATCTTAGTCCATTAAGACAAATTCAAGGCTTGATAGTCAAGCATTCTCTAGCTATATAAGCAGAAGGACCAACCAAGAAGACCTCCTTGCCCACTTGCCTAGTTACAACATCGTTTGGACGAACAAGATAGACAAATCATCGAACTCAAAAGAATTAGGGCACCGAGTGAAATCCCTCAAGAAAACATAGGAACTAATGTTGGGTTAGCGACAAAACCAGCAATCGTAGAAACAACGCTCATTGTAACATCCTGATTTTAATTATAAGGGAAATTTATTTCTAAAGCATAAGAAGAGGTTGGAATAAATACATAAGATAATTTTAGGTGATGGATTAGGTTTACTTTAAGTGTCATAAAGGAGTTAAGAAGTGTTGGCATCGGTTAGGAGATTTAAAGAAGAGCAAATGAATGTTAAAAATGGTGTTTTCGGTGTTAGAAACACCCTGTATTAGGAAATTAGAAATAAAATATCTACAACTTTAAACACAAATTTCACCGTTGGATATGAAGTGGGATGTATGTAGAAGCTTGGGTTAAAATGTGGGAAAGATCCGATGGTTAACGAAGAAGTTATGGAGTGGTCAAGGCAAAGTCAACAAGATCACGCCCAGGCGTTCCAGACTCACGCCCAGGTGCGCTGGTCATCAGCTAGCACGAGCCAGAAGTGGAAAACTCGCCCAGGCAAGCCAGAGCCCGCGCCCAGGCGCGCGCGCGTCAAAATGATGCATTCTCAGCCACACGATTTGGCTTGCTCACCAAGCCAACAAATCTCAACCACAAAGCTCGACTTTCAGGGCAAGAAACATAAAGAAAACATAACAAAACATCAACACAACACCAAACAATACCAAGGCAAGCAACAACAACCCATCACAACTCCATCTCCACCAAGAGCATCATATCATTCTCAACTACACCAACCCTAAGATCAACCACTCCATCATCATATTCATCATCTCCATCAATTACTCACTAGGAAAATGACCAAGAACTACTCCCTTCCTTCCTCATAATTTCGAACCACCTTCCTCCTTCATCTCCATTGATTTTCAAAGTCCCAAAGCTATGAAGAAGCACATAAGCATATGCCACCTCAAGACCAAGTGAAGACAAGCACACTCCCTCCTTCACCATCTCCATTTGACAAAGTTCCTCTTCATCTCATTGTTGCTTGGCTAAGACACATCAAAAGGTTCAAAGGTCTAAGGATTTAAGAGCTAGAGCTAAGGTCCTCAAGGTTTTCCTTACCTCATTCATCACATTTGAGGTAAGGGGGTGGGTATTGGCTTGCTCTAGAAAAGGGTCTTTAATTAGTTATAATAATTTTCTAGGATTTATATGTTTAGTGTAGTGATTAGGAAACTCTAAGGTAGAGAATAATGATAATATTTTGATTTAGGTAAATGAATGAATTGAACCCTAGGATAATGAATAATGATAATAAGTTGACTAGACCACTAAATGAAATGAACCCTAAGTAATATTTGGGATTAAGTGTATATACATGAAGTTAAATGTTGTTATATATGTTGAATTTGATATTTAATAATTTATAATTGATATGTTTGTTATGAGAATGACCATGTAGGATTTAAATGATGAAATGAGACATAGGTTAAAACTAGAGGGAAATGCAGTGAAATTGATCATTCGGGACACTAGCACACTAGGTGCCCTGCTAGGTGTTCCAATTAGTCCCATTAGGGCCAATCGCCCGTCAGGCTAATCGCCCATTAGGTCCAAGCGCCCCGTTAGGCGTCGGTGTCCCAATGGATCAATTCACTGCTAAATAAAATGGAATAGAGTATGGACTAGAGTTAAGGAAAATTAAATGAATATAATAATAATGCATAGTCCTAACGGGTGATGCCTAATGGGTGCAAAGTCCCCTAATGGGTGTGCCAATTGCCTAGCAGGTACATTCAAATCCTAGTGGTGCAAGTAAAAGGGAAGAAAGTAAAAGGAAAGAAACTAAAAAGGGAAGAAAAGAAAAAGGGAAGAAATCGAAAAAAAAAAGTGAAAAAAATGGAATCACAGATAGTTAATGAGATAGGAAATAGAAATAAGACTTGAAAGCAATTGAATGAGAATATGGTTTATGATTGTGATGAACGTGCATTATGTGAATTGCTTGATAATTGTGCTTGGCTTAGTGAGTTGTTATGTCTGATTAGAAACTGCTTTTCTATTTCATGTGCAATGTTCATCTCCTTACTATTTTTACAGGTACTGAGTTTGAGCTAGCACAGCCCCCGGCTGAGCAGGTGCACTCTCCCTTACAGGGAGAGTAGATTGTAGTTGATTAGGACATGGTTATGTCTTGGACCTTTTGATGTGAGGATGTGATTCACTTTTGTTGTATATAATGTAAATATAACTTTTGGGTGGGCCCAAGACAACTCCTTTTGGGAAAGGAGTATTTTTGGAAAAATACTATTTCCAAAACTTGTAAATGTATGCTGCTAACTCTGATATGCGTAGAACTGTTATCTGGGTGCATTATGATGCACAAAGTTATGTTTAGCCCTGCTGGCTACTGAATGAATATGAATATTATGTTTAAAACAGGTTGCATGTCAAATTAAATTTTTGGGAAAGTCTTATAAACAAAGGAAACTCCGTCCGTTTATTCGAAGAATTTTTATAAGCAATTGAAACAACAACAAAAATTTTAAGTCACTAATTCAATTAAGGGTAATTATTAATAGAGTGTTACACTCATAACAAACCCAAAAATCCTAAAAATAACTATCATCACCTAGGATGCCCAAGAAAGGAACCCATTCACTGAGGCGATCATGGCATCCCCATTCCACTAATATCCAATGGGCTAACAACGTAGATAAGTATGACGGAATGATGTATTCTCAATAATACATAGATGCTTACATGTCTACAATATCGTTATATAGAGCTTTTGAACCACTCAAGTGTTGAGCTTTCTCCCTTACTTTGAGCTTGGTCGCACTTACGTGGTTCACCAAGGTAGAATCCAAATCTATTGGACAAGAGAAAAACAAGTCAACTAAGTTCGTAACCCACTTTATAACCAGTAAAGCCCAATCGAAGTCCGTACAGCTCCTCTAGAAGATCAGGCAAAATGAGGTGAGTCTATGAGAGACTATATGTTCAAGTTCATTAACGGCTTGCAGCAATAAGACTTCACAACTTCCTTAGCCCAAAAAATAGCCAAGACCATGGAGGAACTAAGAGAAAAGGCGAAAAAGTTTATCAACTTGGAAGAATACAAAATGCCAATAAAAGAAGAAGATAAGGATATTCGCAAGGTTAGCAAATTCTACACCTGATCTAACTATCCGAGTTAGCAAGTTTTTTAGTTTTAGTTTTCTTTTATTATAAGCAAAATCACTAGATTGGTCATGTATGCTATTTTTTAGTTGCGATTTTGTCCCTTAACTTTTTTTCATTTCAAATAAGTCTTGAAGTTGTTGCTGTGTAACAAATCAGTCATTTCCGTTAAATTTTTCCATTAAGTCTCAACTTATAAAAAAAATGATTTAATGATTTTTTTTTAAAATTTATTATGGTGACACGTGTCACTTAATGGAAAAAATTAACGGAAAAGACTCATTTGTTACACGGCAACAACTTCAGGACTTATTTGAAACGAAAAAAATTAAGGGGCGAAATCACAACTAAAAAATAACTTAAATGACCAATGTAATAGTTTTGCCTATGTTATATTAGAATAACTAGGATTGTGGTTAACCCAACTAACATGGATATCAGTGTTCATTTCTTAAATATTTTTGGCTTAAATACCAAAATGATCCTTGTATATATTCATTCTTTTGAAATTGGTCCTGCAAAAAAAAAAAAAACAAAAAAAAAACGTTTTGGTTTTGGTCTCTCCTATTAAATGTGGATGAAAAACACTAATGATGTATTACATTCTATGACCTATTAAGGATGACATTTTTGCATTAAATTTCAAAGGTAAAAAGACAACTTCCATCACGTAAAAGAACCAATTCCAAAACCATAACAGTAGAGGGACAAAAACCCATAGAATCTAATAACAGGGGATCAAAACAAATTACCAACATAATTATGGGGACTAAAATTTAAGATGAGAGACCAAAACCAAAACGTTTTATAAATGTAGGACCAAAACCAATTTTTTTTTATAGGGGAACCAATTTCAAAGGAGTCGATAATTACATGGACCATATTGATATTTAAGCCAAAAAAAAATTTACTTTAGAATAAGCTGGTCCATTGATTAATATTGCCAACATGGATGTTACTTTTAGATTCACTACTAAATTTTTTTCCAAGTTTGCTTATTGATCTATTCAGATTACACCATCCATACCAACGAGCTGTTGGTGCAGTGGTGTCAGAGGCTGCACTTGGTAGGGCGAATCACGGTTCGATCTCCCGCAATAACGTTGAGAGAGGAATAAAACCTTAACCCCGGGACCCCCTCGAACTGGATTAGTCGGCCCAGTGGGTCGGATACCAGGGTGCAAACCAAAAACATTACACCATCCATAAAAAGCTTGACAACAATCCAAGATATATGGTCATGGATTGAAATAAACATCTGGCCATTGAGATGGTCGTGGATTGAAATTAACGTGTTCTAAGATCCTAGTTTCAAAAGCATATAAGTCATGCAGTTCTACCTAACCCGTTCAACCAATAAAGGAAGAACACGAAGGCCCTTTCTAGGCTATGAACCACAGGACCTCACGTTGCAGAATATAAAATAAGCATTGTCCAAGTTACATAAAAAAAAAAAAAAAAAAAGAGGGCAAGTGAATATACTTAAAATACCTAAAGCACGAAACTACTAAAACAACAAGGACAGCCTGTCTACCTTGATAAGCTTGGAAGCTCAATTTTCATCTTGCTAAACAGAAGCCTGGTTTGCCTGCTTGATCACAATCCATTTTGGACACAATATTGGCCCCTCTTTTGTCCATCTTGGCCAACTTAGCCATGTCCTCATCAAATAGAAATCCCACAAGAAAAAATGAACAAGTTCTAAGAAACCCACTTTAAGGTAGGACAACCTAACATCTTGCCAACAAGACCCATTAACTCGTCTACGACAAGACACTACTAGGGGCAACACTAATTATAAACTATATGGATAACTCTAAACGTTTGGCCTCACCAGGTAATCCAACCCATAACCTTCGGGCTTTTTACATCAACAACTTGGTGAACTCCATCGACCACCTTTTCTAAGAAAAAATGCATTCTAAATCCAGCACCAAAATGAACTCTACAAACTCGAACAGCTCGGATCTGTAAAATTTCGTCCTCTACTGAGTCACAACCTAGACCAACATGGAGAACACTGAAAACCTAGATGTAATTTGTGCTACTCACAAGTAATCATATTGACCACTAGGAGAACTCAATTCACATGTGGTGAACTTGGCAACCTTGGTCTAACTTACATATCCCCAACCGCAGCCTGTCCGCAACCACCTTGGATAAATTGGCAAGATTGGCCCTACTTGGATATCCATACACAACCATAAGGCTGGCCATGGTCATCTTGGATAAATTGGGAACCATGTGCTTAACTTGGACAACTCGAGTGCGTGATACAGGAATGTTTCAAAAAGCAAAAAGTATCTTAATGCCAAAATTGTCACTTTGGTCCTCGAATTGCAAGGTGATTTCACTTTTGTCCTGAAATTTCGAAATAAAGGAAAATTGTACAGATAAAATCCTAAGTACTGAAGAAGAGACATGGTCTAGTCTTAAATGCCAGAGAATGTTATTATTGGAATTGGTAGCAGAAATGTGATGTGCAGCCTGAGCATCCTTTACTTGATCTATCACATACAACCCTTGATGCAACTTAGCTGTACCAATCATCTTCTTGATGGAACTCTGCACAATTCAAGGATTCTATCAACTTATTTACTGAAACCAAATTGACATGAAATTGTGGAACAAACAAAACATTGTGCAGTATCGGGGTTTTGGACAAAGAAACTATTCCAGAGATAGTAGTCGAGACTTATCACCATTAGGCAAGGAAATAGTCATTTTAGGAATTTTTTGGTGATTAGTCATAAGGGACAAATCATAAGTATTATGATATGCAGCTCCAGTATCAATGAGCCATTGACAACTGAAGACACTTGAATTGCCTTTGTTGAAAGTATTTGCACTTCTAGTAGAATTTTGAATGATGGTTGAATTAACAGCATGACTACTATCCCCTTTGGACTTCTGCAGTAATGCTAGCAAACCCTGAACTTGTTTTGGAGTGAAGTGTAAGGACTATTGTGGAGAAACTTGAGAGTCTGAAGAAGGAGCTTCCTCATAATCATCTTCCTTAGACTCATCAGAAGTAGTAGCATTATTTGCCTTAGCATTCTTGTTATGATAATAATTAATTTGATAGCCATTAGGAAATCCATGTTTGAGGAAGCATGTCTCAACAGTGTGATTGGTTCTTTCATAATAAGTGCAGAATCTATTGAAATTCTGTCCTCTTCCTGAGTTATTATAGGCAGAATTTCTGCCTCTTCCTCCACTTGAATTTCCTCCTCGTTTTTGAGAATCAACAATAGTATTTGATCTACTATTTTGTTTATTAGAACCATGATTGGTGTTGTTATTGTATCTAGAGTTCACTGCTAAAGCCTTTACTTCAGTATTCAATTCAGCAACAGAATTCAACTGTCTTTCTTGTTGAACAAGCATAGAAAACACTTTGTTTATGCTAGGTAATGGATCTATCAGCATAATCTAAGATCTAACATGAGCATATTGCTCATTCAAGCCTTTAAGAAACCTAATTACATAATCTTGTTATAGTTTTGAATTCATGAACAACACCACATCTACACTGAATTGCACATCTACACTATCTAATTGGCCTAAGATTTTCTATTTCTTCCCAAATTGTTTTCAATTGAGTGAAAAATTCAGAAACAATAAGATTACCCTGCTGTAATTTGTAGAAATCCTCTTGTAATTCAACGATTACGAAAACATCACCTTGTAAGAATCTATCATGCAGATCTCTCCAAACCACACTCGCTTGATCGATCCATAGTATGGATTTCATAATGGATTCTTTTACGGAATGTTGAATCCATGACAACACCATTGTATTCTTAAATCTTATCTCTCATGAACCTCAAGCTCCAAGGACAAAACTCCTCCTTCTTGACCCACACATTCATCGAGTCTGATTCAATAATTATATTATATCCTTACTTACCAACTAGAGGGGGATGAATTTACGTTTAGGGTAGTGGGGGCAAGTACACCCACAAAATTTATTTTTTAAATATATATTTTTTCGGTTTATTAATATTAGTTTTTTTTAAACTATTTTTTGTTCTATGTATATGCCTCTTTTCAAAATTTCAATATTACTAACAAAATTAACTAAATTTCGTATCCTAATTTGTGCATGTTTTAACTTAGGTGTTTTGCTTGTTTAGTGCGTCTGCATTGTGAATTCTACCAAAGGATCACAAGTGGTTATGTAATCAGCAATACTTTATATATGGAATTATTTATGTCATTTGAGTTTTGCTCAGCGTATTATAATTCTCTTATTTACCCTATATATCATGTACCAGGTTCATTATACCTGTACTCACACAACTGCGCCACTTCAATTCATATATATATATATACTAGCTCTCACCCCGTGCAATGCACGGGTTATTGATAATTTAATTTTTTTTATATTAAATATTTTAAAGTAATGATTATTATTATTATTTTTATTATAAATTAAAGATTGTTATTAAACAACAATGAAAAATAATCTAAATTATCTTGTTCATAAGTTTTGAACTTTCTCATATGAATCAAAGATAACACTTTTTATCTTACATATTCCTTATTTATTTGATGGATAAAATAACATTTATAATATGATAATCAACTTTATCATGTTGAATCAAAATTAAATCAGAATTAAACATTTCGATATTCTGTGTTTGATGGTATTAGGATGAGCATAATTAATGATAAACCAGAACGTTATTTCATTGGACATAAATTCATTGGAATATAATGACTATTCATTTTTTAAATATTATATTTGTTTATGTATAGATCATTATTAAATTAATGTATTCCTAATTTAGTTGATTGATGAATTAATATGTTTTTATATATCTTTATTACATTTATCTTTATATTATGATTAATTAGAGTGAAATCAAAAGTTAACTTTTTGATATTTTTTATTTGATGATATTATGAGTATATTTAAGGATAAATCAAAATATTTCATATTTCACGGGACATGATAATTTATTAGCATTTGTTGAATATAATTATCACCTTTAATATGAAAATCAGAATTAAATCAAAATTATACATTCTTATCTTTTTTTATTTGATGGATAGATTAATATTTTTTTAGTACAATTAGCATTTTTTTTATATAATTATCTCAAGTTAATCATAAGATAGGATTCTAAAAAGTGTTTATCCTAATTGTTTTAATAATTTTGATTTAATTTTTTTTGCAAAGATGATGTTTACTTGAGTTATTTTCTTTAGTTTCTTTGTGATTATCACATAATATTGTTTTTTATTCTGATGACATATATGGGTAAATGAATGAGAATTGTTTTAATCTTTTTAAATAAAGATAAGAATTTAGAATCAATGATTTATCTATTAATTTACAATAATGATAATAATAATAATAATAATAATAATAATAATAAATATATGAATAATAATATGATAAGAGATAATGATAAGAGATAAGCCTATATAAAAGATGATAAGATATAAAATATAGATAATTTATCTTTATTATTATTTAGTCTTATGAAATTTTTTATTTGGATTATCCTGTAAATTTTAAGTTTTTATTTGTTTTAGTAGATTACTACCACTTTTGTGGTTTGCTAGTTCCGTCTAGTTTTATGAAATAATTTTTTTTATTGGGATTATTTTTTTAATTTTTAATTGTTTTTGGAGGCTACTACATTTGATAATAGAAAAATTTACTAATTAGCTTAATTTTACTAATTCAATTATCAATTTTACTAATTAGTTTAATTTTAGGAGTTAAGCTAATTAGTAAAATTGCTAAAACTAATATTCAATATTATATCAATCTTTAAATTATACACTTTTCAGCTTTGTGTTACGAATATTATTTTTTTAAGAGAAAAACATTATTTAATCCCTTGTGCAGAGAATAAAAATTCTACTATACTACTTATAATTTAAATAAAAATTTTCTATTTTACAATTTCTATTTATATATTCCCAAGGTTAATACTTATTATATAAGTTGATAAATTTTATTTATTTATTTATTTATAAGGGTATTGAAAATTATTGTTCTTAAAGAGAAAAAAGTTATATTTTTTTTAAAGAGAAAAAAATATAAAGATTGTTACAATCACTAAATGGATTAACATGAAATATCTTTGACTTAAATCTCTAGATGGAAAAAATTAAAATAATGTTACGTGAAATTTTTTCATACATTAGTATTTTATAACTTTTTTTTTGTTTGGAAAAGAACGTAGGATACAAAATTTTTCATTTTTAATTTTTTTTTTAATTTGAAATGTCGATATAAGATTAAGATTTCTGTATAGCATAAAATTATCCTATCCAGAATCATTCCAAAGCAAAAACATGCTACCCAACCTAACACACCACGTAATAATCCGTAAACAAATGCTTTTATATATAATTATTTTTATCTATTACATTGCAAAAATGAACTTTTCTATTTAGTATAATGAAAATTTTTATTTAACAAATTAAGTGTGTTTATCTTTTTGAGGATAATGATTATTTTTTTAACAAAATGAGGATAATGATTTCGCATTGATGATAATGAAATTTTTAAATTTTAAAAACTTGATATATGATTATATTTTATAATTATTTAAGACGGCACTTTAAGAATTGTAGTTTTTTAGATGAATATAAATTTTTGTTAGATGTTTGAGTTTATCATGGATTCTTTGCTATGATCATAGAAGCCTCATCTATTTGGGTTTATCTTACTGAGGATAATGATTATCTTTTTAACAAACTGATGGGTTTATCTTTTTGAGGATAATGATTATTTTTTTAACAAAATTGAGTTTATCTTTTTGAGGATAATGATTAATTTTTTAACAAACTGAGTGAGTTTTTCTTTTAGGATAATGATTATTTTTTTAACAAAATGAGGATAATGATTTCACATTGAGGATAATTAAATTTTTAAATTTTAAAAACTTTATATATGATTATATTAAAAAGTTTCCATTGTTTAGTTTAAATTTATCATTAACTTAAAAAAAACCTAGACTCTTGTAACACGGCACACGGGTGTATTATTGTATTGCAGAAACAGTGTGAGTTCATGGGAAAGGAGGGAGGGAGATTAGAGCTAATGTGTGAGTGAACACTTTATGATTGAAAATTAAAATAGCAAAGTTGAAAAATAAAATAGTAAAGACAACATAAGGAACCGCTTTAAAATCGCAAACAAATGCTAATATAAACAATTATTTTCATCTATTACATTGGGAACAACTCCACCATGGACAAATGCTATTATATACAGTTATTTAAATGCTATTATATACAATTATACTTTTTCTTCATTGCTAGGGAAATTAACCAACTCCTCTAGCTTAAAGCACAAATTAATCTCATCTTGTGCAGTTTCCAGACCATCACTCCCATGGATTATATTTCTGCAGGCATAGGCAAGGATAATTATTAGACTGTGATGATCACCAAAAATAATGGAGAGGTTGTGATGATCACCAAAAATAATAGCATGTCTCTTGGCAAAACAATAGAGTACCTTCCAACAATGACATGCCTCTAATAGTCCCCGGCTCTGATTTCTATGGATCCATAATTTGATGATTATTGTCAATTTGTCATCATATTTATAGTTGAAAATATGTGATATCTAAAAAGAGTCCTCGATAATTTGAGTTTATCTTTTTGAAGATAATAATTATTTTTTAAAACAAACTGAGGATAATGATTTCAAATATTTTGAAGATAATAATTAATTTTTTTAACAAACTAAAGATAATGATTTCAAATATAGATAATTTATTTAACTTCAAATTATAATTTTGGATAGATAATTTATTTAATCTCAAATTATAATTTTGACAAAAACAATGTTATTTAACTACAAACGCTCTGGTGCTAGTATTTCTTAAGCGAACAAACATGGTGCCTCAAAAATTTCTCCGACAAACGTGGTGCCTCGAAAAGGGATCTTTTTATATAAGTATAGTAGATATATATATATATATATATATATATATATATATATATATATATATATATATATTCTACTGTGATAAGTTAGATTAATGTATAGTATGTTTCTCCATCTTGAATTTTATAATTGTGCGTTCAATGTTATCATCATATAATTTTTATATATGATTTACATGTTATAACATACACTAGGAATTAATATGTTTCTTTTAATATTATAATTTAATGTCCTTTAATTTCCTCTATATATATATGTGAGTGTATGTATATGTATGCATGTGTGTGACCTCCGCAGCTAATGATCCGTCATCCATGAATTCAACTTCATATATAGGAGTCCCTGACTAATTCTTCTTCATCCTAAGCTACTGATGTGCTTCTTCAATTCTTCTTCATTCCGGCAAACCCATCTTGAAGGATTATTCGATCGCTGAATTGTGATGGGTGATTCTTCAATCAGAAAGAAAAAAACCAGTCAAACGGACCTTTCACTTTTTGTGTTTTGGTTTTTCAACTATTAGCTATCTATGAATAATATTGTGCTAATTTCATTTATATAGCTGATATGTTTAATTCGTTTTAATGTTCCGGTGAAGTGTATGTTGTGTGTGTATGTATGCGGGTGCTACTTGTTTAATTCTTTTGAGTAATTAGTTAGATTGGTCCCTGACTTTGTGACCATCGATCAAGTTAGTCCCTGACTTTTTCGAAACATCAATTTAGTCCCTTAGATTGCAGCCCGTCCATCAAGTTCGTCCCTGGCGTTTGGTGCTGTCAGTCTCCTGTTACAAAATGCACACGTGGACACGTCGTTTTGGCCACGCTGTCATCCTCCAACT
Source organism: Crotalaria pallida (assembly GCA_037953625.1). Taxonomy (NCBI): domain Eukaryota; kingdom Viridiplantae; phylum Streptophyta; class Magnoliopsida; order Fabales; family Fabaceae; genus Crotalaria; species Crotalaria pallida. The sequence continues at coordinate 101,118,030 of CM075655.1, forward strand.
TCTCTTGGTTTAAGTAATGGTCAAGTTACTTATCTAACGGTTCTAATTTAACATTTTAATCCAACGGCTCCGAGATCTTCTTCAACATTTTCAAATATAAAAACCCTAATTCCCAAATCAAAACCTCCAATCTTGAAATCACGTCCAGAAATCACAATCTCATGCCCCAGTCACATTATATGAAATCATCCTTCACTTTTTTCAATCCCTAATTCTGAAATCAACCCCAGTTTGCGTACCCTAAATTTCAATGAAATGGGTGGTGACATTAATCATCACTTCACAGATTCCTTCAATGAAAGTAGTGAGTCATATGCTGGAGATCCTCTTTATTGCTTTTGTGGTCTCAAAAGTGTGATAAGGAGATCTAAAACATCTCACAATCCAGGAAGACTTTTCCTTGGTTGTCCTAACTATAAGGTATACATTGTGTATGTGTTAGCTTATTAAGTTGTCCTCACTGTTGTTTCTGTGTTTTTTTTAATTAAAACTTTTTTTATTGTTGGTTTTTGTAGATAGGAAACTACTGCAATTTCTTTTGTTGGGTTGATGGTGAAGACAATGCTAGTGAAAGGAGTGCTGCTGACAGGAGTGTGGCTAAAAAGAGTGCTGGTGAAAAGAGTGTGGCTGAAAAGAGTGCTGGTGAAAAGAGCGATACTTGCAATGAAGATTGGAGGATAGAAATGAACTTGAAGGTGGTTAGATTAGAGGGTGAAATTAGGACATTGAAGTTTTGTTTGGTCTGGCTGATTGTACCTGTTTTACTAGTGTTCATTTTTAACATCATGTGGGGGATGGGTTGCATTTGGAAAAAGGAATGATAAGTCTTTTGTTTAGTTTATGATGTGTTAATCTGTTTGTAATGCTAAGTGTTTGGCAAACAATTATGTATATGAATTATGATGTAATGATAAGGAATGAGTATTATGAATTTTTGAATGTATTTTTTGATGCAAAAAGGTCCCTGACTAATCCCAAAATAATTCATATAAGTCCTTGACTTTATAGCATTATAATGCAGTTACATCCCTGCGAAAATAATCAGTTTCATCATAAACTTAGCTAGCCAAAAAGGTAATGACATCCTGTCTTTCCATAGACAAACACAATGCTAAGTTCTGCAAAAACAAACATAGTATAGATCATGACATCAAATGATCCACAAAAACACATAATACCCAAAATACATCATGTCAACAAAAAACAAAACATATATAGCAGCCACAGTGTTAAGTTCCATATTTCACTTCATTGCTGGTGGTCCTCTATAACCAGGTGTTGGTATGAAAATAATTGCTGCTTCCTCAGGTGCATTTGCTGTTGGCAGAGACAAGTTTGTTGCTTCAGATGTGACCTGAGATCTTGTTCTTAGCTTAATGGGCAGTTTCTTCCTTGGAGCTTGAGGTTCAGTCAGTGCAGGTTGGGATGACAAATCTCCATCCATTGGAGGCTGAGATTGAGAAGTGTCTATAACCTCAGCATGAGGAGCAGTTCCATGTGTTGTTGCAGGTCCTGAAACATCAGCATTGGCTGAAGCAGCAGTTCCATGGGTTGCAGCACCTCCCTCATCAGCCTTTGCTCCCTCAGGTCCCTTTCCTGCCTTTGTTGCTTCAGCTGCCTTTTTTTCTGCCTCAGTTGCCTCTTCATCTTGCTTTCGTTTCTTGTTTATTGGGCAGCCCTTTTTGTTATGATTTTTACCCCCACAACATGAGCATGTGAACTCTGCTAACGTTCTCTTCAATTTTTTGGGGTTCACAACCTCCTCTTTTCCATTCTTTGTTATATTGCCAGTCTTTCTTCTTCTTTTTTTGGGCTTACCAGGTGCCCTCTTTACTGATGGTGGAACTGGTGCAAGGATTCCAGACTCTTCCCAATATATCTCCCCTCTCACTGGTTGGATATTGTAGCCATATAGCATCCCATAGTAAGCCAGACATGGCAGTAATCTTCAGGCCTTTCACTCTTATGTGCTATTGCAGCCACAACATGCATATAGGGGAGTCCTATATAGATTAAACATGAATCAATCAAATTAGTCATTCACATTAACTCACTTAATTCAGAAACATCCCTAACTTAACATAAATTTAATGCAATTACATCCCAAAGTTAATGTACCTGTCAGGTCCCAAACCTGCATGTGCAAGTTTGTTTGGCCAAGTCAACAGAAACTTTGGCTTTGCCACATTGTACCTCATAGATTAAACCAGGATTATCACCTACATAGGGTAAAATGAATTAAATATTTACTTGATAAAATGCAGCAACAGTCATAAAGATAAATCATTATCCACTTAATTCAATACTTTACCTACCCAAATTGGCCTCCATTTGTTGCTTTCTATTTTCTCTTTGTCCAATCTACTTTGTTGTATAGGGGCTAGAAATCCAGTGTATCCAGAGAACTTTTGCTTGTTGTTAACTAAGTTTTGCATAATGTAGCATCTCACCTCCTCTAACATGTTCAGTATAGTATTGCCCCTAGCACTAACAATCTTGGAGATGAAAACCTCACATGCATTGTTGCATATGTTGTCTAACTTTGGGTAATCACTAAATTCAGCCTTGGTTCATGACGTGGTTGGGTTTAATTTCCTCCATTTCTCAAGATAAGCGCATGAGGAAACCGCAATTGGTGGTTGAAACAACTAAGGAACCCTAGGAACACACCTAGAAAGGGGGGTTGAATAGGTGTAAAAGAAACCTTGAAAGATTTTCGAAAGAAACAAATCGAAACAATCAAAACAAATGATTTTTGCAAAATCTACAGCATTTAATCGATTAACCTGCAATTTACTCGAGTATTAATCGATTAAATATATGCTTAATCGATTAAATCTGACAGAAAACAGAAAAATCAATTTTTCATTCGAATACGAAAATCAATCAATCAACACTTAAGATCAGAGATTCAGCGGAAACAATTAACACCTATATTCTTATTGATTACCTAGGTTATGAAAATGATTTTCCCCAAGTTAATTTGAACAATAAAGATTCAATTCAATCAATTATGAAAATCAATCTTTCTCTAGGTTTTCAACCAAGAACACAATCAATGACTTGAATGTAAAGAGTTAAGGGTTTAGAGATACGACACAGTGATTTATCCTGGTTCACTTTCATCCGCTTGAAAGCTACATCCAGTCCCCTCTTCAACCAAGAGAGATTCTTCACTATGAGGAATTAGAGTTCTCAAATTACAAGTAAATGCCTCACAAGACTCCCTTCTTGCTAGCCTACAAGAGATACCACACCCTTGCCTTGTAATCCTATTGATCTTCTCTCTAATCTAACCTCTACCCCTTGTTGATAATCGACACAACAAGTCTTCAATGCTTGATGATAATCCACACACCAAGGCTTCACTTTGCTTGATTCACAACCAAGACTTTCTTCTTCTTCAATTGCTTGAATGAACTTGCTTGATGATAAACGACACACCAAGTCTTCTTGTTTGTTGTAGTTGGCTTGCCTTCTTGCAAAGATTACAACACAATTGAAAACACAAATAACAATCCTATGAATCTCAATCAATAGCTATGACAATTCACAATAAGAGATTCAAAGGTTCTTGATCAAAGAATATGAAAATATGAAAGCTTTGATCTTTGAAATTGAGAGAGAATAGAGTGACTTGATTCTTGTAAAATTGATTATGAAAATGATGTATATTAATCACAAAGGTTAGGAATAGGTTTATATAGAATACCCAAAAGTTGTAGCACTTGAAAACTGATTTTGAGAAGTGAAAATCGTATTTTAAAAAAACCAGTTCAACAGTATTTAATCGATTAAATTTCAGCTTAATCGAGTATTAATCGATTAAATTATGACTTAATCGATTAAATCCATACTGCACATTTTAAAAACTTGTTTTCTCAAAACTAAACCTTTCCTTTCAAACCTTTAAGCCACCTATTGATTTTAGGTTAAGTGAAAACTCAAATTATGATTTAATCATGACTTATGAAAGAGATTCACTACCCTCTAAATAATCTACCCAAATAAAAGACCTAAGAATCTTGAGAGGCAAAAGATAAAACAATTACAATTACACTCAAACTAAGTCTTCATGAGCTTGTTTTCTCTCTTCTTCATTTGATGTTTGTTGTTGCTTGTTGAACTTGAAACTTGATCAACACATGATAGCTTGTTCAAAACACTTTGTAACCTTTTGTCATTATCAAAACATTGACCATGGAACTAACAGCGCATGCCTTCTGATCTTTTGCTTTAACCCTTGCCATGTTGTCCTTGAACTGTGCCTTTGTTGTGGATCTTGCACATTCCCATAATATGCCCTTCATATCTTTGTCCTTCCATATATTGGAGAAGTTTTGCCAGAGATGCCAAGCACATAGCCTGTGATGGACACCAGGCATCACCTCTTGCAGTGCTGGAATAAGGCCCTGAAATAAAGATAAATCAATCAAGTTAGTCCTTAACATTGACACATTGAATTCACATACATCCCTAACTTTGTATTAATTTAGTGCAATTACATCCCTACGATATGGAACAAGTCATTACCTTTTGCATGTCTGATATAAAGTTCCACCCATGCTCCCTATAGTAGCCCAAGTCAAGGTGCAGCAACTCTAAGAACCATTTTCAGTTATCCTTGTTTTCCACATCCACAACTCCATATGCAATTGGATATATGTGATTATTTGCATCTTGTCCCACAACAGACAATAACTGTCCTCCATAATACCCCTTCAAGAAGGCACCATCCAAACCAATTAATGGTCTACAGCCAGCCTTGAAACCATTCTTGCATCCATCAAAGCAAATGTCAAGCCTATGGAACTGTGGATTTCCTTCAGGCATAGGAATCGTCTCCATTTTCACTGTGGATCCAGGATTAGTATTGATCAGCTCATGGCAATAATCTCAAAGCTTGCCATATTGCTCTCTTTCATTCTCTTCTACCTCTGCTCTTGCCTTTACAGTTTCCCTATATACCTTACTATTATCTAAAACTACACCATACTTCCTCTTAAAATACTCCACAGCTTCCCTATGTTTTAGATTTGGTTGCTTTAAAAGCTTCTTAATCAACTTTTTTGAAACCCACTCTCTGTCAGCCTGCCCAACCTTGAATTCTCTGTAGCATGTGTGTGTAGATTCAAATGTCTTCACTAAAAATGAGTTGCTGACATTGCTCCATCCACAGTAAATCTCCCACTTGCATAACTCATGCTTGCACTTGGTCCTTGCTCTCACTTTATCATTTTTGTCCCAATAAAAGTCTCTTCCCAAGTGAATATTGTAATCCTTCACTGCATTTTTAAATGTTTCCAAGGTAGCAAACTCCATCCCAACTTCAATACTGATATTGCCAAAGGATGCCTAATGAAATTGTGGGTAATTGGCCTTTGAATCAGTATCATCATCACTGTTTGATGGTGATCTTAACTCGTCAGATTTTCATCCTTCTTCAACCCTATCTTCATTGTGAAATGTTAGATAGTGCTCCCTATGACCAATGGGATGCAACCCCTCAATGTCCTCGTCACTGCTTGCATCAATCAGTTGGGCAGCATTTATGACATAAGTCTCATCTTCACTATCACTTCCATTGGTCCAATCACTCTCAATATCCTCAATATCATGCTGCACAGCCTTTCCTTTATCCTGAGTGTTTCCCTGCTCTATACACCCTTGCCCTTTGTCAATGTTTCCTTGCTTCACAGCCTTAGCCTTATTTCTTGTCATTGGAGCCTCTGTACGCTTGCCATGTTCCTTTGCCAAAGGCTGTTTCACAACCTTGCCATTGCCCTTCTTCTTTGCCATTGCATCCTCCTCAGCCTTGCCCTGCTCCTTCTCCAAAGGCTGCTCCATAGCCTTAGCCTTGGCCTTGTTTCTTGTCACTGGAGCCTCTGTACCCTTGCCCTGTTCCTTCTCCAAACACTGTTCCACAGCCTTGGCCTTGCCCTTGTTCTTTGCCATTGCAGTCTCATCAATTACCAAATTCTGCTCTATTGCCTTCTTAGCTTGAAGCCTGGTTACTCTCTGACTCAACTCCATTGCAACTTCCATTAGCTCTTGTTGAAGTTCAACTTTCCTCTTCTGCTCCTCATAGTTCTTCTTATGTGTTGCCTCTTCAATTGTTTCTTGTTTCTTTTTTTTTTGTTTGAGCTTCAAGCATCTTCTTCTTTAACTCATCCTCAGCCTTCTTCTTCCTAGCTTCTGCAAATGCTTTCTTCTTAGCTTCTTCTTCTTCTTTCTTTTTTGCCTCGACATCCAACTGAGCTTCCAGTGCTTCCTTCTTTCTTGCTTCAGCAAGCTTCTTTTTCTTCAAAGCTTCCATTCTCTTCTCTTCCACTTTCTTCTTCAATATTGGATCATTGATTTTCTTGCTTCTTGCTTCCCCTTCTTTCTGGCTGTCACCTTCAAGTAATCCACTAACAACCTTCCTTACAACTTCATCACACTTAGCCATGTCTACATCTTCACCCTCATCTTCCCTCTCCACCACAACATCAGTGTTGCCAGTAGGTGTGTGGTCATAGTAGATGTGGCACACACGTCCAGCAATTCTACTTGCCTGCACCATTTGTAGCAGGTCCTTATCAGTTTCTAATTCCCTCAATCCCTTGGTCATAGACTTTTTTGGAACTAACCACAACACTTTACACACTGACTTGTACCTTAACTCCTTTTAGTAATCCCTACAAGCAAAAACATCCAGCTCATCTTCATCAATCCCACCCCACTTTGACAACTTTCAATTGATATATGATGTCTTCCCATCACTGTCCTTGTAAAAAGTACCACCATGGTGAAACTTCAAGTAAATCATCCTATACATGAACAATACCAACAAATCAATGAATCTACACTGGGTCCTACTAACAATATAAAACAAGAATAAATAATAGGGACAATAGATACACCACATGGACCACATACAAAATAAAGAAGGTAACCAAAACAAGGAAATCATTTAAAATACTCTGTGGACCACAAGGACAAAAGCAGAGAATAAAGTAATAACCCACAATCTGACATTTATGTAAATAAACAACAATAAGATGAAAAATAACCATTTTAATAAACATGCATAACCTGCACGAAACCCTAATCACATATATTGGGAACAACAATGCATATTTTCACAAATTCATTGAGGGTTAGGGTTTCTCTTACCTTTTGAAGCTTCCTTGCTGATGAAACGATGGAGATTGCACTGATAGTGTTATTTGCTTCAATGTTTGCTTCCTGAGATTTGCTTCGATGTTTCTGGAATTGGGGTTTGGTTTGGTGTCATTCGTTTCTGAATTTGGGGTTTGGGTTTGCTTAGGTATGTTAAAGGTTAGAGGGAAAAGGGTGTTTTGTTTGGCGCCTAGAGAATGGGCCAACATGGAGTTTTAATTTTTTTTTTATTTTTCAGGTGGCAAAAACGACGTCGTTTTGGCCACTGTTATTGTCCACGTGTGCGTTCTGTAACAGGAGACTGACAGCTCCAAACGCCAGGGACGAACTTGATGGACGGGTTGCAATCTCAGGGACTAAATTGATGTTTCGAAAAAATTCAGGGACGAACTTGATCGATGGTCGCAAAGTCAGGGACCAATCTGACTAATTACTCTTAATTCTTTCACCCACTCACAAATATCTAATATTGTATATTTGTTAATTCTTTCACTCACTCGCTGAGATACAAAGAAGCAGTGAGGTAGAGGAAAGTGCCATACCAAACACATGGCCACCATAGCCAACTAAACCCAAACTCAAACCATAAAGGAAGATGCTTGGTTATAAGATGAAAAATGAGTGTGAGTTGAAAGTGGAAATGGAAAAGTAATGGATGTGAGTATGAGGGCATTTTTGAGAGAATATGGCCAAAGTTTATAATGTTTTTGGTTGGGATTGGTGCTAACATAATTTTCTTTAACATATTTGTTGGTGGAGCATTTCAGAATATAATTGATATTTGTGATTTTGGATGATCTTCAACCACACATTAGACATCGATCTTTCAAAAGGGACATATTTAGGGATTCTCCTTCGATATATACCTTGTATAATTAACTATACATTTAATACTTTTTTAATTAAAAAGGCCTTTAAAAAATATTTACTATGTTGGGAAAACCAGAATAAATTTCCCTCCTCTCTGTGATGCAAAATAGGCTATACAATGCGGAAGCGATATATATGCAGATAAGTATGCTATTAAGAAATAGAAGGGGTAGAAGTAGAAGATATAACACCAGGAATTTTAACGTGGAAAAACCTTCTCCAAATTAGAGAAATAAAAAACCACGGGCACAAGCCAGTAAATCTCCACTATGAAAAAGTAGGAATACAAAGTGTCTCTCCGTGTGTAGGAGGAATACTCTTAATCTCACCCTAAAAAGATGGAATAAAATATCTCTAGTATTGTACTGGGATTTCTCTCCAGCATCTTGCTAGGAACTCTCTATACTCACTCTATGGTGGAAAAACTCTCTAAGACTTTCTCTTGAGGTTTGGTGGTGTTGGTGCATCTTGCTCTCTCCTAGAGAGCTCTATTTATATTGTTTGTATTGGAGGCTCGGACTGGCTTCCCACTCCAAGTGGTTTGACTTTGTCTCCAATTAAGTAAGTTTGCTCTCCAAGTACCTTGACTTGCTTTCCACTCAACTTGACTTTCTCTCCAAGTAATGACTTGGGATTTTTATCTCTTCCCATCAAATAAGGAAGGAAACCCAACAATTCTCCCCCTTTCTTGACTTAGTTGAGGGGATGTCATCGGTCCTACTCCAAACAACAATCTTTGAGCTTCTTGACTGAAATTACCTTGGTCATCATATCGGACCAGTTGTCATCAGTATGAACTTTCTCTAGCTGCAGTAACCCTTCCTCTATAGCATCTCGTATCCAATGATAACGATAGTCAATGTGCTTTGTCCGGGAATGAAATGTAGGATTCTTAACTAGGCAAATTGCACTTTGATTATCACGGTGCAAAATATATCTTTCTTGATCGTGACCTAATTCACGCAAGAAGTTCTTCATCCACTTCACCTCCTTGCCAGCTTCTGATGCTGCAATGTACTCGGCTTCAGTGGTTGATAATGAAACGCATCTTTGTAACTTGGACTGCCAAGATACAGCTCCCCCTGCATATGTAGTCAGATATCCTGATGTGGATTTTTTGGAATCTACATCACCTGTCATGTCAGCGTCTGTGTATCCTATCAACACAGGATCTCCATACCAAAGCATAAACATCTATTGGTAGTACCTCGTAAGTATCTAAGAATCCACTTTACTGCATTCTAGTGTTCTCCACCAGGATTGGACAAGAATCAGCTAACAACTCCAACTACGTGGGCAATATCTGGTCTTGTACAAATCATGGCATACATTAAACTTCCTACCACAGAGGCATAAGGCATCTTTCTCATCTCAGTCTTCTCTTCTTCACTAGTTGGACACTTCATCGCACTCAACTTGAAATGGGCGGCTAGTGGAATATTGACTAGCTTTGCCTTATCCATGTTGAATCTGTTGAGAACTTTCTCAATGTATTTTTCTTGTGATAGCCACAACAACTTCTTGGAACGATCTCTAATCACCTTCATCCCAAGGATCTGCTTTGCAGGACCTAAGTCTTTTATGGCAAAAGACTTGCTCAATGCTTTCTTCAAACTAGTAATCTTGGCTTGGTCACAACCTATGATTAACATATCATTAACATATAATAACAGTATAATAAAACTATTATCTTCTTCATACCTCTTTATGAATACACAGTGATCAACAATTGCTTTCTTGAAACTATGCTTGGTCATGAAGTATTCAAACTTCTTGTATCATTGTCTGGATGCTTGCTTCAGACCGTACATACTCTTCTTTAAGCGGCATACAAGGTGCTCCTTGCCTTGTACCTCAAATCCTTCTGGCTGCTCCATATAGATTTCTTCTTCGATGTCTCCATGCAAAAATGTGGTTTTAACATCGAGTTGTTCGACCTCAAGGTCAAGGCAAGCAACAAGACCCAAGGCTAACCTGATGGAAGGGTACTTCACTACTAGTGAGAATATCTCATCGAAATCAACTCCTTTCTTCTGATTGCATCCTTTCACAACAATTCGAACTTTGTACCTTGGTCTTGAGCTTCCTTCTTTAGTTTTATGCTTGTAAACCCATTTGTTCTTCAAAGCTTTTCTACCTTTGGGCGGCTCTACCAGATCATATGTCTGGTTCTCATGTAAAGAGTTCATCTCCTATTTCATTGCTTTCATCCACTCTTATTTCTCAGGAGTCTCTAAGGCTTCTGAGAAGTACTGAGGTTCACCTTCATCAGTCAATAATATGTAATCGTTAGGGGAATACCTTGTAGAAGGTACTGATGGTCTTAGGGAACGCCTTAGTTCAACCTGCATCTGATGCTCTGCTAGCTCAGGTTCTTCTTCCATTCGTGCGTCTTGATTCATCTGATCAGGATTCATTTTCACATCTGTTTGATCAAGAACTTCATGTTCTGCTTGGATAGGGTCATCTTGCTGGTGTCTCTGATCCGGTTGTTGATCAGGAACTTCTTGTTGAGGTTGAGGAATCTCTCCCCCTGAATCATTGCAATCCTTAGTCTTAGGTTGCCTTCTCTGCCCGATGTCTTTAATTGGCCGATCTTCAAAGAACACGACATCTCTGCTTCTAACAACCTTCTTGTTGTTAGGATCCCACAATCTATACCCAAACTCATCTTTGGGAGACCCAAGGTATATGCACTCCTTGGTCTTAGTATCTAGTTTCTTCCTCTCGTCTTTAGGAATGTGTAAGAAGGCTCTGCATCTGAAGACTCTCAAATGGTTGTAGGATGCTCTCTTCTTATACCACACTTCCTCCGGGATTTCGCCTTTGAGGGGTCTTGAAGGAGTCAGGTTTATCAAATCAACTACAGTCTTCACGACTTCTCCCCAGAAGGAATTGGAAAGGTTTGCATCTTTAAGCATACATGTGATCTTCTCTTCAATTGTCCGGTTCATCTTCTCAACCACACCATTCAGTTGAGGAGTTTTTGGTGGGGTTTTCTGCAATCTGATCCCATGAGCCTTGCAATAGGCTTCGAACGGACATCTATACTCTCCACCATTATCTGCCTTCATACATTTTAGCTTCTTGCCAGTCTCACGCTCCACCTGAGCATGGAATTCTTTGAATGCTGATAGTACTTTATCTTTTTACTCTTTAGCAAGTATACTCATACTCTTCTCGAGTGATCATCAATGAATGTGACAAAGTAATAGGCTCCTCCAAGGGACTTCTCAGATGGTTCACAAACATATGAATGCACAAGCTCAAGTACTTCTTCTCTTCTTGAGGGTTCATCTAGTCTCTGAAAATTGACTCTGCATTGTCTACATGCAATACAATCAATACAAGATTCCAATATTTGTCCTTTTATAAATGTCAAGTGTTCTTTGGCGAGCATCTGGAGTGCTTTGTCACTCATGCCCCAACCTCTGTGCCAAAGATCTTTGGAGTCTGCAACTACATTTGCTTCTCCAGAACAAATGATTCCTTGCATAATATACAAGGAGCCTTCCTTTTTACCTCTGGCTACTATCAGGTTTCCTTTGGCTAGCTTCCAATTCCCAACACCAAAGTGGCTCACATAACCAACATCATCTAACATTCCTATTGATATAAGGTTAAGACGCATATCCAGGACATGTCTCACCTTCTTCAGCACAAGCTTGCTACCTATATCAGTTTATAACACAATATCTCCAATACCTGCAATCTTGCTGGTAACATGGTTTCCCATTTTCACAGTACCATAATCACCTTTCATGTAATTAGAAAAATAATCTACATGAGGACTTACGTGGAAAGAGGCACCTGAATCAACGATCCAAGAGCAATCACCATATGCAACATTGAGATAATTGTCTTCTCCAATGAGGAATATATCATTGTCATCTGCTGCGACGGCAGTGGTAGGCTTGTCATCTACCTTCTTCCTCGGATCAATCTTATCTGGATGAACTGTTCCTGCTTTTTGGTCTCTCTTCAAGGATCTGCAAACCAATATCTTGTGGCCTTCAATGCCACAATAAAAACACGCAATTCTGGAACGAGACTGGGAACGTCCTCTATCTCCACCTTTGCTTCTTCCACGGGATTTACTTCTCCCACAGGCTTCTCCTCTCCCTCGTCTATCCACAACATTTGCTTTGGACTGGAATGACATATCTCTTTCTTTTCTCCTAGATTCGTCATTCAATAGATTATCTGTAACAATATCCATTGAGATCTTATCTTCAGGCACAAAATTGTTGAGCGTCACCACCAACGTGTCCCAACTCTCTGGCAGCGAACTGAGTAGCAGAAGTGCTTGCAACTCATCATCAACCTTCATATCCACCTTCGACAAGTGATTGACTAGCCCCTTGAATGTTTTCAAATGCTCCATCATGCTCTGACCATCCTTGTAGTCGAGCTTTACCAACCTTCTAACGAGTGTAGCCTTATTCCTTGGAGTTTTCTTTTGAATCATAGATTCAATCTTGGACCATAATTCATAAGCATTGGTGTAAGTAGACACATGCTCGAACAAACTCCTATCAATATACTTAAGAATCATTGCAACTGCTTTTCGATTCAAAAGGTTCCATTCTTCGTCAGTCTCTTACCTGTAGGCTTGTCCTTGCAAGAGATAGGTTGATGCATATCCTTGCAGTATAAGTGATCCTCCATCATGGGTTTCCAATAAGAGTCATTATCTACAGTCAACTTGAACATGTCTCCATCATATGAAACAATAGAGTTAGCGGTCCCATCCATCTTGAGTCACACGGGCAATGCTCCCCGGATAAACCTGGGAGCTTTGATACCACTGTTGGGAAAACCAGAATAAATTTCCCTCCTCTGTGTGACGCAAAATAGGTTATACAATGCGGAAGCGATATATATATGCAGATAAGTATGTTATTGAGAAATAGAAGGAGTAGAAGTAGAAGATATAACACCGGGAATTTTAACGTGGAAAAACCTTCTCCAAATTAGAGAAGTAAAAAACCACGGGCACAAGCCAGTAAAATCTCCACTATTTAAAAGTAGGAATACAAAGTGACTCTCCGTGTGTAGGAGGAATACTCTCAATCTCACCCTAAATGGATGGAATAAAATATCTCTAGTATTGCACTAGGATTTCTTTCCGGCATCTCACTAGGAACTCTCTATACTCACTCTATGGTGGAAACACTCTATAAGACTCTCTCTTGAGGTTTGGTGGTGTTGATGCATCTTGCTCTCTCCTATAGAGCTCTATTTATATTGTTTGGATTGGAGGCTCGGACTTGCTTCCCACTCCAATTGCTTGCTCTCCACTCCAAGTGGCTTGACTTTGTCTCCAAGTAAGTAAGCTTGCTCTCCAAGTACCTTGACTTGCTTTCCACTCAACTTGACTTTCTCTCCAAGTAATGACTTGGGATTTTTATCTCTTCCCATCAAATAAGGAAGGAAACCCAACATAATACATGTATGTATATTTTTAAATATGTTTAATTTTACTCTATTTTACATATATTTTTTTTGTGAACTATTTTACATATATTTTATAAGAATAGTGATACATATATGTATATGTACTAGTACCATACCCGTGCAAATTGCACGGGAATTAGTGGTGAACGGTAGCATTATAAACCATGTTACTAAAATATTCTATAGGTAAGATATTATTGCAATTTATGCGTTATCAGCGTGGAAGGTAAGCAATATTAAATTGTTCATATACCATCACATCTGTGGATATTAGATAAATATACACTGTAGCACTGTAGCAGTTCAACAATTTGTTAGTCCTCTTTTATATGACTCGTAAGAAAGTACTGAATGGCCGAAGAAAGATTGTGATGTAGTATCAGAGTTGAAGAGCTATGTTGCAACTGCAGAAAAAAAAAAGAAACGAAAAAGGGATGCACAAAGGGGAAAGGAACGACCAAGATTTATAGTAAAGGACAGGCATGGAGGATTTTTATATAGAGATTGTGTTTAATGAAATGTGTATTAAAGATGTTTGGGATGAAAAATAGTGTCCCAGTTGGATAATGAATGAATAGTACATCTCATGAGATATAAATTTAAGAAATTATTATCTTCCAATTTATATATTCCAAACAATTTGGAGTAAACTAAAGACCATAATTTTAATCTAAGAGATTTACTTTATCTGATGTGGATGGAAGAAATTGATGAAAAGCTTACGTAAAATCCTATTGGGTGTGACAGTAATTTTTTTTGGTCGGTGTATATATAGATATATTAGCTTTATTTCTGTGATGCTATATTGTATTACAGTGAATTGGACGTTTTTTGTAATTTGCTGATCAATAAAATGAATTATCTGCTCGGTTTGCAACCTGGGGTGTATTTATAAGTATATATTAATTTAAAGTCTAAATTGACGATTTACTGATATTGAAGGAATTTTATATTACCAATAATATAAATAGGTGTAATTTGGATGGAGAGAAGCGCACTTCTTTGAAAACGACATGATACGTTAGTAAAAAGTAGGAAAATAAGGATTTTATAGTTTGCAGCTTGATATGCACTAGAATGACCTCTCGATCTATTAATTAAATACAATAATATTCATGTAGTTAAATTATTTACGAAATTTGAAATGTAACAAAGTATTCACATGAAAATTTTACTATATATTAAAAATAGATAAAAACTATATATTAATTATATATTTCAAAATAAATGATTAAAAATTAGAAAGTAATTGATTTCATTCAGAAAGTAAACTTTTCAAAAACTTCTTTAATGGAGATAATGGCTTTTAATTACTGGACAGTGGTCATTCAGAAGTGACCCTTGATATTTCTATAAACTACACGCGTCGTTAATGCAATAAAATTAAATATAAGTTATGGTGAAAGAAAAGTGGCCGTTTTTCTTTCGACATAGGAATACGAGTATTACACATAGTCCTATTAGTGGGCTTTATACCATACGGCCCAATTTATTGTAGTGGTGGAGGGAAGTTAAGAATGAGAACGATTACATAGCAATTTGAACAGACATCATTCACTGTACTTCCACAATCAGCGAACAATATATCGCAAATCGCTACAGATATTGATCGCACGAAATATTGTGAGACTTAAATTTCTAATCAGTGCGGTGTAACTACAAAACTCTCTGAGGTTGCGACAAACTTGATATAGTTTTTGGAGCTTTGGAACTGCTTTTCAAGGGTTTAACACACAGCAGCATCTACAATCTTGGATTCCATTGTACTTTCACATCAAACAGGTAAAATATTCAATTTTACTTCTTCAAGAGTTTGCATGCGTAAATTGCCTAATTTATACTGTGATCATGCCATAAATATTTGTGTTTCGACACAGTTTCTACAGAAGAGAGAAGATAATAAAACACAAATTCAATATTTTCTGATAATTGACACTAATTTAATTTCTTACATTGTGAATTTAAAATTGTTAACTTTTAAATTTGGTTGATAAAGAAAAAATAAAAAATTACATTTTCCCTTTTTTGGGAGTTTATTAGTTAATGGTATCTGAGAGAGGATACTCCACACTTTTAAAACACCATTTAGTTTGATTAGTTGAGTTAATTAAGAAGCGATTAAACTTTGACATGGACGAAAAAATGTGACATCATCAATGTTAAAGATAAGAGAAGAAAGTAGTTATAGATTTGATGGAATATCGGGGGAGATTTGTGTAGAACGGAAATGCCGAACAAGTTGGAAAAGGAGGTTAAGGAGGCATCAGAGAGGTACAACATAATCAATTGAGGAACATGCCAAAGTTACTGAGGGATGGTACCTCAATTGATAAAGTGCATAATTTAATTTATGGTTTCTGCGTTGATACTGATCTCGGTTTGCCTCCTTTTCCTCAGGTATGGGTCGCAGGGTTATAAAACAACCTGAGCTTTACCCTTTGCCACAAAACTCGAATCAATATGAGTGGGTTGACAAAGAATTGGTTGGAACATGCTCGGAACTAACAACAAATGATTCCGTTGAACAAGTCAGGTCAATTCTGCTACCATGCACGGTAGAAGAGGGAGGGAATGACTATGGGATTTTCCCAGTTGGAAGAGACGAGCGAATTTGCACAACAGTGCCGCAAGAGAATCCGGGATTTTATTTTTATGAAGAAGTGATAACAAGACTTGGGATAAGAATGCCCTTCACGAATTTTGAAATGGGAGTTTTGAAGACTCTTGGAATTGCTCCTTCCCAACTGCACCCTAACGCTTGGGCTTTTGTAAGAGTATTCTAACAAATCTGTAGTGTAATGGGATGGCAATGTACGCTGAGGATATTCTTCTATCTTTTTGCACCTCAGGCTAATCCCTTTGTGAAAGGGTCACAAAAAAGGCCGTGGGTATCACTCAAAGCAAGGAATGGATACAGTCTATTTACAAAGTTTACCGATTCATGGAAAACATTCAAACCTTTTTACTTCAAGTATAGATATCTAGGAAATAGAATTAGCTGGTTCATGAGAGCTGGTGAGAATCAACCAATACCTTACTTTCCACTACATTGGAGTCAAACATTCTTTCAATATAGTGTGAAAAGTTGCACCACAGATTGGGAAGATTTGATAGATTCTGAAAAGGATGTATGCAGACAATACAAGGAGTATGTAGTTAAAAATGGAATGATTGTAACTAAGGAAATTGTTAACATTCCAGAGAGAAAAATTAAATTAAAACTTGGTAAGAAATTTAGTGATTCCTTTTTGCTTTTGTGACCATAAACTGAACTGCTATTATTTCCTTTTCAGTTGAAATGGCCGACCGTATCGAGAAATTAGCAAAGGTAGGAAGGAAGCGAAAGAATCAAAGTGTGAAGATTCCAGCAGGAAGTTCAACTCCAAGCATCACAACAACTACTGCATCGGGACCACCTGTTGCGGGTACATTAAATCCTGAGGTGGTTTTGACAGATAACCAAGCAACATCAGAACAAGGACTTATTGGTGAGGGGGTTATAATAGCTGAAGTGCCTAATGAGGAAACATCACCATCACCCGAACAAGTGTTTAGGCGTCGGAGGCTGAACAAAGGGAAAGCAGTGGCAGTTGAGGTTTCAAGATCAGGGCCTGTCGAAGAAGAGGAAGTGGAAGCAGATGTGACTGGCTCGGTTTGGGATAGAAAGCTAGATGAGAAATTCCCAAATTTCATCTGCACAGAGCAGGATAAGGACTATCTTTCGAAATTGTCAGCAAATGGCTGGGGAGAACGTCTGAATAGCCTAACAAAGTTTCTGTTATGAGGTGCCTGCATAACACACTTTCTATTCCAGAATAAAGAGGATCTGTATGAAGGCATTAACAACGAGCAGAAAGAAGCTAGGGGAGTAACGGCGGCCAAAGAAGCTAGCCTGTCAGACGAGCTACTTAGAGTTCGCTCGGAACTCGAAAACCTGCGTGCGGATCACAATGAATTGATCAAGGAAAGAGATGGTTTGAAAGAAACTGAAAATAATGCACGAACAGAAAATGATCAGATTAAAAAAGCATTAAAGATGCTCGCCAGAAGAATGCCGAGTTAACAGAAAGTGTGCAGAGGATGACTGTTGAAGCAGAGAGGCAAGCAGGTATTTCGGATAAGCTGAGGCAGCAGGCACTAAAGCATAAAAAGGCAGCAGCAACTAATCTGTTTGACTGTGAAAAAAGTGTGTATGATTCATTTCTTAATGCAGTCCAACAGATTAAGCACTTAAATGGGGAAAAAGATTTAAGGGTCATTGGCGCTCATCCTTACCATGCAATTAAAGAGGGAAAGATGATTGATCTGACGGAGAAAACAGAGGTGGATCTGGATGCTGACGACTTGCCTAATCCACTAATTGATATTGTGGAAGAGCCGCCGTTTGACGATTCAAACATTAACTTATCAGACATTGAGGCCTAAAAGGAGGAAGGTTGGGTAGAAGCTGAGTTGTTCTTGAATTTTACAAATTATTGGTTTTCTATTATGGTAGCATATGAACTTTAGGAATTCAGTATGTATTTTTCATTTTGAATACAAGAACCGATTGTTATGTTTTCATTTAAATTTCAGAATACTTCATTTGTGCCTACATATTTTTGGATTTCAAGAGTTTTTTAACGTATTTAAAAACTTCGATTGAAATAGAGTCATCATACAACATGGCCTTATATTATAACTATGGTATTACTACTACATTAATAATAGAATATGAAATCATAAATTAAGAGATTGTGTTATTAAAAAATTACAGGGGGAAAATATAGGTAAGGCTACATATTAAGGATGAAACAATTATCACGAGAAATAATTTGACTTATATGTACGAAGGAAAATAAGATTCTTTTATTCAATTGAAAATATTCATAATAAAGAGATAGGGAATAGTGAGATAAAACATACTTTAATAATGCATGGAAATATGTATAGTAATAATAAATTTATTTAATATTGTGGTTTGATTAAAATATTAAAAGTAAATTAGAACGGTTAGAATAGAAAAAAAATATAGAATGAATAATGGAAATATGATTGAAATATTAAATTAACATATTTGAAACGTAGCGAAAAAACAGAAATTTAAAGCCCAACAATGCAATATTAGGTAGTAGTTGATTAAATTTCTTTTTAGGATGAAGTAGATTATACGACATTTACACTTAATAGAAACATATATAATTATGTATGTAGTCATGGATTTTCATTATCAGAAAAATAATATTAACCTTTAAAAATAGATGAACTGATTTAATCATTCTAAAAAATAAAATTAAAGGGAAAAAAAATTCAAACATGTTTAAAATTTATATTAGACTTTTGTCATACGTCCACGTGTCCCTGCTAGACTTGGAGTTTATATTCCAATTCTAATTTCAGTAACTGAAACGTTTTTATCTAAAAATCATTACACCGTCAAAACATACTGGAATTGGTAGTGGGCTTTGACAGTATGGGCCATTTACTGACGCAGCGGAGGGAAGTCTGTGAAGATAAAACGGTTACATTTCTAATTGATTACAGTTCTATCAGTAATTTATGAATTGAGCTGCAAGCGTCGAAAATTAAAGTGGAGATCATTTACATAATAAGCTACTCAAAGATCGTAGTATATTCTATCTGCTGTGATTAGTTTACCTTGATTGGTCAATATATCATATTTAAACAAAAGTTTTGGGGATAAAATTAGTATTTAAGGGTTTTGGCGAAGAGCACCGTCAATCGTCTTCAACATTGAATACTTTCACAGTTAAATCAGGTAAGAAATCAACACTTGAATTTCAAATGTTTGCATGCAATATTTACTGTGTTTTTTAGGTCAATATGCAATTATTAATTGGGCTTGAATACTGATTAAGTAAAAGAGTAAACAAAATAAGAGCTTAAATGGATTTTGTTTACATGAGTTGCTCCGATTTTTTATCGGCCAGAGTTTTTCCCAGTTTAAAGTTTACACCTTTTCTGAAAATTTTTTACATATCTGCTCAATTGGAGAGAAAGATCCTATCTTTTTCTATGTTTAGGGAGTTTCGTAGTTAATGTGAGTCGAAGAACACCCATATCAGGGATTTTAAATCTTCAATATTGTGATTGATGAATTCAACGAATCCTAAACCGCATTTGTCAGACATGGAAGAAGGTGAGATTATCAATGTTAAACCAATAAGTGCATATTACCCTAGAACTTTGGTGGAAGCTTGGAAGGGAATCATATATTACAAAATAGCCGAGAATAATGAAAAAAGGAAGCAACAAAGAGGTATCAAGCAAAACAGTTGGATGCTTTTTTTTTAATGGTATTAATGGAATTAACAATGTATTTATAAAGGATGTTCAAGAATTTGATAAATTACATAATATGATTTTTGGATTTTGTGTTGAAATTGATTTGTGTATGTCTCACTTTGGACAGGGTTAATTCAGTCGGATATGGCAAACCATCAGCGTTTTAAATTGCCATCAGATGCGAATGAATATGAATGGGTGGATCGTGAAGTAATTGGAACATGCTCGGATTTGGCAACAGAATGTTTGGTTAGACAAAGTCGAACAATATTGCTGCCATGCCCTGGGGATGATAGTGGAACTGCGTACGGAATATATCCTGTCGGAACAAACGAGCGTATATGCACGAGGCTTCCAAGAAAAAAGCTTGGTTTCTTCTTCTACGAAGAGGTTATAACAAGGCTCGGGGTAAGAATGTCGTTTACAGAATTTGAAATGGAAGTTTTAAAAACCATAAGAATTGCTCCATCACAACTTCATCCTAATGCATGGGCATTAGTTCGCGCATTTCAACTTATATGCTCGGCTATGAGATGGGCATGTACACCACGAATATTCTTCTACGTTTTAGACCTCAGGGTAACAACTGTGAAGGCGGATCAGAAAAGAAAGCTTGGATATCATTCACGGCCCGGACAGGATACAGTATGTTCGAAATGTATAATGAGAATTGGGAGTCATTCAAGCCTTACTATTTCAAGTATACGTATCTTGGAAATGGAGTTAGCTGGTTCATGAGGCAAGGTGAAGACCAACAGATACCATATTTCCCACTACAATGGAGCAATTCTTTCTACCAACGTCATTGCAACAGTTACATTACTGATTGGAAAGATTTGTTTGAATTTGAAAAAGAAGTCTGCCGAGCATACGAAGAGTATATAACAACGAACGGAACAATCAACACGAGGGAAATAGTTGACATACCGGAACGCCAAATTAAAGACACTACTAAAAATATGTTAATTTCCTGCAGATTTTCTTGTAAATATAGAGAAAATATTCACAGGAAATCCATTTCCTGCGGATTTTGTTACGAATAATAATCTGCATGTAATACCTTCGTGGATAACTATTTACTGCGAATTTCAAGTTGCATGAAATTACTTGCGCATTTTGTTACGCATTTTGTTTAAAAATCCGCAACATATTTCTGATAAATTTATCAATTTTACATGGAAAATTCATGCGGTTTCTTTAGGTATATTTTTTGCAAGAAAATCTGCAGCACACAAATCCGCAAGAAAAGCCACATGAATTAATTCGCGGGAAATTCTGCAGCAAAATTATCCACGATTCAATTTGCTAAAAAATCCGCAAGAAATTTCAAAGGAAAATCCGCAGGAATATTATTCACAAAAAAATCCGCAAGAAAGTAATTCATACAATGTTCACAGAAAAATCCGCATGTAAATAATTTGCAGGAAATACCGCACTACGAAAAATCAATTCGCAAGAAAATCCCAAAGTAGTGAATTTCGTATATTCGTTGGAAAATTTCCAATAATTAATATTTGTAAAAATTTATTTTTCAAGTAAATCCCTAAAAAAATAATGTGATTCATATTAAATTTGCAATAACAACCACATATATAACGTACCATTTTTTCTCTATATAAATTTTTTAATGTAGCTAAATATTTTTAGTACAAAATTACCAACAATAATTCAAAATTGAACAAATTCTTAAGTCTAATAAATTCTAAAATTCATAAAGCATCAAGTGTTATCGTTATCGTAATCATAATCTTAATATTCGTCTTCGTCTTCGTCATCGTTATCGTCATGACTTTGTCGAGAAGAAGAAGAAGAGGCAGCAAATCCCAAGTGTTGCATCAATAGTTGTAATTGATGTTTCGTTTCAGTCAGTTCCTTTTTCATCTCTAGTTTCTCTTGTTGTTCTTTTTGCAATGACTCATTTAAATCGTGAACTTGAGTCCTAATTGCATCAACATCTTCTGGAGGAGTAGAAAACCTATTCGAAGATTGAACTAGAGTCATGCCTACAGAGCCAAGTCCAATCAATTTGTAACAATGCTGTCAAATTCAAACTCATGAAACACAATTTATCAATCTTTAACTCTATCTATATCAATAATTCACTACTAAATGCAGACAAATGTGTTAAGATCAAGATAAATGAAAAACCAAAGTAAATAGGAGTTCTAACAAGTGATAATTTAAGTGGAGAGAGAAATCAAAGCAAATAGTTTTTTATGCCTTTTTTTGATTGATTTCTCTGTTATCATGTAATGAGGTTGGCCTAGGTGTTATTATAACAGGCATATCAGAAGAACTAATAAACTAATGTACAACTATAAACTAAAAAACGAATAATCAATAAAGTATAGCAGCGAAAGAGAAAGAAGTATAGAAACAAGTAGGCTAATAGCAAACTAATAAACTAATATAAAACTATAGAAATGAAACTATTACAGAACAGAGAAAGAAGTAGACTAGAAGAAAAAGTATAGAACTAATAACTAATAAGTATAGACCTTAAGGTAGGAGTAATAACTAATAAGTATAGAACTAATAAACTAATGTACAACTATAAACTAATAAACGAATAATCAATAAAGTATAGCAGCGAAAGAGAAAGAAGTATAACCAGCTGGTTGTGAGACATAACCAGCTAGCTCTTTCCAGAAAGACTAACTAATTTGGAAAACATGAGAATGACGTTGCCAAGTTGCCGATACTAATTAGGCATGTTAAATTCAGAACCTTTATGAGTCCTAATAGTTTTGATTACTATAGTAAACTGATATTCAGTACCATAAGTCCAAAACTAAGCTCACCTCATGCTTTTGCCATACGTAGTAAAAGACAACAAAGCAACAACAAATTATCAAATGTCAAACAAGTTACCAAAAGAAAACAAATCTCAACTGTCAAAAGATCTAATCTAAGAAGACTAGAACAATTATCCACAGCAGATGCATAAACTCTATAACATGATTGCTCAAACATATAAAAATAACTTAGAAACACAAACAAAGTACTACATGTACCAATTTTTTACCTTAAGTTTCATGGTAAGATCCTCATATGACTCTGCAACATGGATTTGCTTCAAGTTGGTTAACTCACAATTCAGCTATCAATAACCATAAATAAAAAAAAATGTCATAGTAAAGTTGTCAAATTGAATGCATATAGAATTAATAATAAAAAACAGAAACAATGCGAATAATAAAGAGACAAGAATTAAAGAATACACTATGCTGTAAAATACTGACAGCATCTCAAACACAAATGCTGTAAAATGTGTGTTGCTAAAACTCATTTGTAGTGTAGTGTTAAGACGGGAGACTGAAAATTCCTAGCAAGTTCCAGTCCTTTGCAAACTTCACAGAAATTAGACAGACCTGCTGCTTGCAAAAGCCTTGTGTTTCAAACACACAAATTGTAAAAATCAATCAAAATAATCGTTCCTTAAATTCTGATCAAGATTCATGCCAATGGACAAATTAAAACAAGCAGTTCTTCTCATAGTAATAAATAATAAAATCCATTACAATTAGAGTGGCTAAATGAAAGCACCAAAGTTGTTATTGAGGACATGTATCTTTACCTTAGCAATCTGTACCTTTACTTGTTTATACTGCAAATGAGATTTCGTGACTAAAGAAATAGGTCTGTATCTTTACCTTAACATTCTTATGCTGCAACCTGCATATTGAGATTTCTAATCATTGTAGATGTCCTTTCTAAGCAATAAATAATGACAATATTGTTTGTTTGAACTAACTATTCTAATTATAATGACACATATCATAATGTACTTTCCAAGTTTCAGACTTAGTAATCATGGTTCATGAATGAAGTTAGCAAATCATTAGTGGAACTCGCCTAAGGCTTGAATAAGAATGAAAAGAAAGGTTACATGGATGAGAAGAGAAGTTTCCCATGAAAGCAAATAAGGAAGGAACCACTTCCACACTCCCAAAACCATCTAGAATAGTCTCTAACTTTCCCAAAGCCTTCTCTGCGAAAAAACAGCATCAAAATAATATCAAAGCCACATTTTAATTATAAGGTGTTAGAGTAAAGGAATAAAAAAGAAACTAATTGACATTTCAAATAACCTCTTCAGATAAGCATAATATAGTACAAAAGTTCAAGTAATAGCACAAAGAAATCGCCATCTGCCCATTGTGCATGAGGGATGTTATGACAAAAGAAATAACAAATAGAAAGAGGAGAAAGGAAAAGACCAGCCAGTTAACAACAAAAGAAAGAAAATCAACAAATACTTACTGCATCATTCAAAACAGATGAAAACACCTATGTACCTTCTTGTTATAATCAGACAATGAAATCAGTCCAAGCCATGTATCTTCATGTTTAATTTAAAAAACAGTTCTTACAAATAGAAGAGGCACATCCATTGCAACTTCCCTAGATCCTCGTCAGCTTCCAAAATTTACACAATCCCCATGAGAACCATCAAATCTATTACACAAGAAAAAATAACCAAAACCTGACAAACACAAGAGTACATAACTAAATTGGAGAACAGAAAAATCATACAGGCAGAGTTATCCCCCATTCTCATAAACAACAAGCTGCAATTCAAAACGAAATTGGAAAATGGAATTAATAAATTGGAAAATATAATCAATATATTTGAAAATAAAATGAAAGTTATGATATCTTCAGATCTTCGATTTTCCAAAGCCAAGTTCTGTTTCTCAAAGGAGCAACAAGAATTAGGAATTCTAATTAGATAAACCCTAAGAAGAACAAATGCAGAACAAATGCAGAAATAGAATTAGGAATTCTAATCCACTCTTTTGCACATTAATAGTCATTTGGCAAACCAAAAAATAAATTACAAGAACAAATGCAGAACAGTACATCAATATATTACACAGATAAACCAAAAAAAAAAAGCAAACATAAGAGGAAAAAAACGAAAAATAAATTGTTCCAAAGCAGTACATGAATAAATGAAGAACAGTGGTACCTTGGTTTCACAGAGCGGTGGAGGTGAGCAGCAATTGATGGTCCACAGCGAGTAGCGAGCAACAAGCAAGGGTTCACAATGAGCAACGAACGAATGATCGCGGTTGTGACGGAGAACGATCGGAGTCAGCGGTAGTGACGGGGAGAACGAAAACAGCGAGTGATGGAGAACGAAAGCAGCGTACGGAGAACGAGCGTGAGCGCTGCAGTGAGTGACGGAGAAGAGAGACGGAGTGAGTGTTTGGAAGGAGAAGAGGGATGGAGTGAGTGTTTGAACGTGAGTTGACAGGGAGAGTGGTTGTTTGCACGATTAAAAGTAAAGAGAGAGTCTTTTAGGTCAAATAAGTAAACCAAGAGTTAAAACTATATCACTCACTGTAGATTTCTTTAAAACTATAAAAAAAATTGTTTTAGTTTCAAAATAAGGCACAAAATAGTTAAACGAAATTGATTAATATAAAAAAAATTCAAAAAATCAATTACATAATTATGCGGGCATGTGTTTAATTGCCAATACTAATTGTAAGTACAATAAAATAGTATTGGTTGATAATTTGTAAGTACCTCTTTAAGCACTCTTTCACCCTGAAGGCTTATCATGGCCCTGGTGTACCCTGAAACCCAACTCACCTAAACTTTTGTTTAAAAAAAAACACTAATATGTTTAAAATTCTATATAAAAAATCATCAATAAATACTCTTTAATATATTTCAACATACAATACTCTTTAATTGTTATAAGGTTCTTACTATATATATATATATTGCTTCAAAATGGAAGTACAATAAAATAGTAGTTTTGTTTAGATGAATCTTATAAGTAGGTTCAAACTCCCAAGCCTATATTAGATCTAATTCAATCACAACTATTTACTTAAGTCTATAAACCCTAAACCCTAGCTAAACCTACTATAAATCTTATTGATTCTATGTCATATATGATTTGCCTACTAATAACCTACTTATTTACCCAACACAACTTAACAAACTATATGTTATATATGTTTTACTAAACTATTTATCACATGACTCAGTAAATCTTAGCTTGATTATCCAAGTAATCTATTTAAGTAACTACTATAATAATATTTTTATTAGTTGGTATGAGTAAAATTCTAATATAATTAGCTAGCTCTCATATCTTATTTTTACTTGTTACCTATTTTTTTATCAAGATTATTTACTTTGATCAACTTAATCTTGAAATGCTTGTTTCATGCTAGCTCTAGAAATAAACTCATAACGTTAAGTAAGAGGATTAGATTTTAATAAATTATATAGTAATAAATTTATAATTAATCTTAAAAATATTATATATATATATATATATATATAATATCAAATAGTTCACATTTTTTATGAGTATATACAATATTTAAAAATTCAAATAATAATAAAATAACAAAATCTTAAAATAATAAGTAATGTGAAATCCCCATGAAAATCTGTAGAAAAATATGCAAGAAAATCACCATGTATATGAATTCACAAGAAAATCCGTAGCAATTAAATCCGCAGGAAAAGTTGTATGAAAATTTTCGCAGGTGAATCCGCAGGAAATATAGATTTGCAAGAAAATCCGCAAGAATTAGAATACGTAGATAAATCCGCAAAAACCTTAGTTGCAGCAAAATCCCCATCAAATTAATATGTAGGAACGTTTGCAGGTAATAAAACTTTGCAGGAAATTACGCATGAAACTTCCGCACGTAAATACCCAAGAAGAACATCTGCAACTTTTCCTGCGAATTCGTCTTGGCTCGTTGTTGGGAGAAGTTTGTTAGTCTCTTTCTTGCGAAATTTCCCACGGATATTACCTACGGATTTGACCCTACAAAATTCGCATGAAAATTCACTTTAAACATTATTCCGCCAAATGGCGCCAAAAGTATCTACAAATATTTCTACGGAAAATATATCCGCAAGAAAAATTTCATTAAATTAGTAATCTGCATGAAAATCCGTGGGAAAAACATGCGAATAAAAGTCGCAAGAAAAATCCGCAGGTAATCTGCATGTTTTTAGTAGTGAGACAAACTTGGTAAGATCTTTAACCTGAGTATTAAATTTGCATATGATGGACTTAAATGAAATTTATTTCGTTTGCAGTTGAAATGGCCGACCGTTTTAAAAATTCTACAATGGGAAGCAGGAAAAGGAAAAATGAAACAGCCATGCTAAGTACAGTACCGATCAGAGCAAATAGTAATTCTTCAGGATCATCTGTTGTGGGGTTCAAACGACCAATTGGCATCCCAAATACAGGGACTGTGGGAAATCATGATGCACATCTATGCGAGGGAGTGGTTGTAGGTGAAGAGGTTAATGCAGATAGAGAATACGCATCCGCACAACACATCAGACGCCGGAAACTAAATAAAGGGAAAAGTTTGCTGATTGAAGAACCCAGTGTATATCCTGTAGTGGAGGATGAGCAAGAAGAAAGATGTGCAACAAGTTCGATCTGGGATAAAGAGGCAGATGAAAAGTTCGCCAATTTCGTCTGCACGGAGAAAGACCACGACAAATTCTCAAGAATGACAGCATCACAGTGGGGTTCATATATGACATGTCTGACCAAGGATCTTTTAAGAGGGGTGTGCATAACTCAATTTCTATATGAACAAAGAGATGATGTGTTTGCGGGTATTAACATAGACCAGAAAGATGCCAGGCAAATTTTGGCTGTATCAGAAGCTAGCTTGGCTGATGAGCTGCTAAGAGCTTGAACCGAGCTTGAAAATCTCCGTGCAGATAATGGAGAAATCATGAACGAAAGAGATAAATTGATACAATCTGGTAATACATTGCGCACAGAAATAGAAATTGAGAAGAAAGCACTGGAAGAGACTCGGAAGGACAATGCACAGTTAGCAACGACAGTGCAAAGGCTGAAATCTGAACAACAAAAGCAAGCTATTATTTCAGAAAAGCTCAGGTTAAAGGCAATTAAGCACAAAAAGGAGGCAACCACATATTTGTTTGATTGTGAAAAAGGCGTTTTTGATTCTTTTGTCAATGCCATACAACAAATTAAATACTTGAACCCCCAAGCAGATGTAAGGGTAAATGGGGCTCATCGATTCCATGCAGTTCGAGAAGGGAAAGTGATTGATTTAAGAGATATATATGAAGTAGATCTCAGAGCAGAGGACCTCCCCAATCCACTGGTCGATATTGTGGAAGAAACCACCATTCGACGATGCAGCTGTGAACCTATCAGACAACGATACATAGAAGAAACTATGATGGGTAGGCGGATTGTAATTGTTTCACTTTCTTTAATTTTGGTTGCATAACATTGGTTGTTATTATAATTTCAAGTGTAGTGAGTAATTGTTAGACATTTTGCTCGGTGTTCCCGAGTGTTAGTTATTGATCTAAATTTAAAAGTCGATGAATAGTCGTTTGGTGTTGATGTTAGTGTTATAACTTACAATATTAATCTTTAAGGTTGTGACAAGGAATTTAGATTAATTTATTTCAGGTTGAAATAACTGGGAGTGTAATAAAGAAAGAGTTGGAAACAAATAGAAGGGAAATAAAAGGGGGGGGGGGGAATTTCCACACAATAAATCAGCTGCAGACCTAGATTGAATTGATGGTTAAGTTTCTTTCACTCCATTATATATGTAAAGTAGATAAAAAAAATTTTATTAAAATTTTTTTTTAGAATGTAAGAATATAAATGGCGAGGAATGTGAATATCTTTGAAGCCACAGTTCTAAATATATGTGGTACACAATAACATAATAAAACTTAATTATCTTGAAATGATAAGGGAACATTCTAATTGGAAAGTGGAATATATTAAAGAAGAGTGTCCAAAACGACAAAAAAAAAACACAGACATAACATTACATAACTTTAGTGCAAAATAGGATAAAACAAATATTCGCCACAGAGATTACAATATTTTGGGGTCAGTTGAAACAACTACGGATGACTCCCCAATGATAGTATCAGATTCAGGAGGATGAGAATTATCTGAAACCAAATCAAAACAAGTAAGTAGATTTTTTCTCATTGGAGGGATTGTTGGCTCAGAAACAGAAGCAGCACTGGAAAAAAAATAGGTTTGGCAGTAGTCTTCACATTAACAATCTGCAGCATGTATGCGGTAAAGTTAAAAAGAATATGGCAGATAAAAGAACAAAACATAGAGCACAATTAGGGTAATGGAGTGATACAGACAGGTTGGTTTGGTTTGTGGGCATGAGGTCTGACGTCTTCTGGGTCAACATCAGGAAAGATGAAGGAAGTAACATCCTATAAGATTTGGAATATTAGGAAGTATCAGATTAAGAAGTTTAATTAAGTTAACATAAATAAATTCGATAAAGTGAATAATTAAAAATCATTGGAAAAAATCAAAACAGACATAATATGTATACCTTGGTAGGAGAAGAATCAAGAAAATATGATTGGAACATGTCACAGGTTTTGATCTCAAACATCCTCCGAATGAAGTAATAAGGAGTAGAATGAGAGGAAGATCCAACCTTGATCGATATCTTAAATAAAAAACTTCTATCCACCAAAGAATCCATGATCTTGGCATAAGCAAATGCATCAAACTGGTAGTGAAATAAAATTATACATTTATATAACATGATTAACATTACTTATGAAAACTATGGGTTATGTGAAAAATCAACCTGAGTAGAAATGTTAAGCAACTCTTGGCATGAATGAGAAATGAGAAATCTAGCATCTCGGTCTAACATAAGAAATGTAGCGGCCGAATTACAATCACGAACAACAAGCTTAAGTACGTAGCTGAGCAGGGAATATGAAAAATTAAAAATATAACAAAGAAACCACTGTATGTAACAAAGGAGTGCAAAGTATTAGCGAATGACGAATAAAACAACCACGATGAAAAATCATAAAGGTAACAGTAAAAAAATTTCAACATATATACCGAGGAACAAAGCGGAAGACAAACTTGACACAAGTTTCACAGAATAGTGCACCAGACTTCAATATAAGAGATCCCTTGCAAATGCATTCATTGAATGCCCAATGAAACGAAGTATCAAGTCCGACAGTGGTTGCAAAGACGACATATATACCACTCTGAATTACGATATTAGAGAAATAGTATATAATATGGAAATAGAATAAAGGGGAAAAAATGATATAATAAAACAGTAATATATTTAATAACAGACCTCCGTAACATGTGAAAGTTGATCAAACATAACATGAGGGTATGAAACCATAAACTGATCCTGAATAAAAGATTTCTTCTGCGTGGTAACAGCAGGTGGAAGATAATCAAAGAAACCATGTTGATTCATTCTGGATTATTTTTTATAACAAAATAAGTACATATCAATTTAAAATGATTAAAAAGAAAAAAAAATTAATAACAAAATTCATATTGGTAAACAAAGACATCAAACCTGATCCTTAGTTGAAGAGCTTCAGGGACATCAGGATTAAATAACAGATTCGATATGCCAGGAATAGCATGGAGAACAATCCTACCTATTTCAAGTTTGAAATAAAAAAATTTAAAATAACAGTGACGCAAACGTATTAAAAACAAAATGAATAAGAAAGAAAGAGGGAAACTGGAAGTGGAAATCAATACCATTATAGATTTGCATCCTTCCAAGTTGAATAACGACAACAGCTCCAACTGAATTATTTGAAGCCATAAAATGGTTCAGCTCAAATACATGTTCCCCGAACAAACAACAGTCAACAGTACCATTGGGAAGAGAGTCAGTAGATTACATAAATAATTAAGCGAGAACAAAAGAAGAATAAAAGCTAACAAACATACAAATAAAAAAACTCACTATTGATCAGATAACTCCAACAATACAGATGGGGATATAATGCCATTCTTATGATAGGTGACCTCCTTTGTAACCGCGGTCAAAAGGCCAATTACATCTATTAAAACAATATGAAGGTTTGTCCAAATGTTAACAAATATATGAAAGAGTGAAATTCATGTAGTTAAAAAATAATGTTCAAAGATATATAGACATCTTACCTCGCAAAATATCACTGGTGTAATAAGGCATAAAAACACTGTCTATACTACCAAAGGAGAAAGAGTGGGTTGGAATCATGCTACACTTTTCAGGTTTCACTTGTGTAATTTCAGTGAATGACAAAACGCAAGGATGAGAGGTCCAACGGAACTTGCCAATGTTTGGTACACTTGATATGGATGTGAGAGTATATGAAATTCCCTCTTGCAATAAGCTAAGAAACTTGGAAAAATAAGCATCACAAACGCGCCCTTGTATTTTATTGCCCTTGAAGGAAAATTTGAGCAAATTGTAAGCAATATACATGGTGATAAAGAAAGCGTACAATTAATAGAAAAAAGGATAAGTTGGTAACATACATAGGAATCAACAAGAAGTAGGTGAAGTTCAGTGTGAGGAACATCACCACAAACAAGGTGAACAACAGCAGAATGGATAACACGGACCTTCACATTCCAAGATGCCCATTCAAGTGATACAGAAGATAAAGGGAAGATATTAAAAGACATTATGAGCACTAAAATAATGATATTTCGGTTTTTGGAAAGGGTGTGAGGCTAAGTACTGGACGATTGAGACAGATTTTATAACAAAAGGTTTTACGAATGAAGAATGGTTCTAGTATAATATAAACCCAAAATGAAAATGAATTATGAAAAAAGGGATGACAAACGTAAATTTGACTAAAAAACCGACAATAAATGAGATAGGTTTGAAGCTAGTAATAGTAGGGGTGCTATTTATTGCTGTATAAAAGTGGTCAGACAAGATAGTTTAGGAATGTAGCTGAGCAACCTGATGAAGAAGTAAAACGCAGCAAGCAACTGAAGATAAAAAAAAGGAAAGTACAGAACAAAGCAATAAATGAGGAATCAAAGTAGATACCATATCTGAGCAATAAATTATAAGTTTCAGTAAAAGAGTGTAATAAAAATAAACGCTGCAGAACAGAAAAAATCTTATTAAAAAAAAGGTTTTTAGTAACATGTGGTATAAGGGCATTTTTTAGGGATACTTATTTGGATAGTCGTCTTAAGTGCAAGGTATTCACTATATCGAGAATGCAAAAATTTTTTTTATTAATAATGAGTGTTATCCTGATTTATGTTTTCATATATCCCGAATTACAGGTTGAATTTTAGGAATATTATGTGAGGCAAACTTTGCAATATGGATACGTATATTCAGGGTATAAGAATAATTGTATTTAATATTTATTTTTTGGTTGTAAATAAATAAAAAAAAATTTAAGGTATAAAATTATTGAAAGAGGGTTAAAAAACGTTAATATAGGATTAAAGGACTTTAGATCAAACATAAGAAATTTGGGCGTATAATATAATCCCTATAATTCTAATTAAACACTATCAATTTAAAATAATAACTAATATTCCATAAACGAAGGTCCACTGCGAAAAACATTACAAGGAATATATTGAGAAGTGAATTACAATGGAGAATATAACATAATTTCACCAAAATACATAGAGGTTCAATTGTTCATGATAGCAAAAAAAAGTTCAAGACAAATTGTAAGGCCATACAATAAAATCACATAAGCTTAGGAACAACGTCAGCAATATTGAGAAAGTCTGGGCAGGATGAAACTGATTCACTCTGAGCGATAATAGTAGTTGACGAAGACCCTATGCATATGGCATTCTTTGAAGCTTTGAAAGATTGGCGATGGAAATTGTGCTCATACTCAGCAACGAAGCTCTTCTTGGTAACATCTTTGAAATGACATGGAACACGAGAATCAATGGATGATTTGCCTTTCAACTTAAGTGGCTTACAAAAAAAAGGTGAATAAAATTAGTTATATAAAAAAACGATTGTATAGAAAATTGTAATATAAATGCAAAACACTCGTAGAATATATACATTACACATCTGAGAAGGAGATGCAGCAGAAGTAGGATAGGTTTCTTCGAGATCAGGGAACGGAGGACGAAAAATAAGCTGTATAGTTTTTAAAGTTATGTAACACAAATTGTAAATATATACTATCAAAATTGACCGAGTTAGTTAATTACCCTAGGAGGAGTGACACAATCGGTCGGGGGAAAAAAGGCTGCACTGTTGCTACCACCTTCTCCAACCCGTATAATAAAGTATTCGGGGTTGGTCGGATTTTCCCGTGCTATCTTAACTTCAATCTTCATATTGAAACGGTGACCAAACAATGATGAAAGAACAGATGGATAGGTATTCAGAATTGACCCCTACACCAATGACAAGGTTAATATTGTATTTAAAAATAAAACTGCAAAATGAATACAGACATTTAACAAAAGAAAAATACAGTTGCATGAAGTGGAAATAGATCAGAGCATGGTTTCCTATAGAAAACGCGAGCATCACGGTCGAGGAGAATCACTGTAAGTGTGCCGGACGAATCACTAACTACAAGAGGAATACGATACCTGGTTGAACGGGAAAAGGTTAAAAAGGAAAAAAATATTTTAACGGGTGTAAAAGTATGGATAATGGAGGAAGCTATAAAACTTACTTGGGTACAGGGTTATTGACAATGGATGAACATACACCACACATTGGCTTTGGTGAGTAGTCCAACAACATGGCAGAGCAAGAGCATTCATGTGTGAACCAAGGAATATCAAGGGAAATTCCAAGAACAGTGCAAAGAACATGGTAGTATCCAAGCTGAAAAAAAATTTAAATTAAAGAAAGACACACATGCGATATTAAAGAAAATATCAGACATTAAACTATCTGTTTAAGACTAAAAAATGATACCTTTGTTATTTTCCTCAAAAGCCCAATATCAATGGTATTAGTATTACCCATTAGTTGTTCATGGATAGTAACACCAGCGGAAATCAATGAAAATATTGGAGGGGATGAACCAAACCCTTGCAATATCATCCTAAGTAAGTAAAATTTGAATTAAAAAAACATGGTGAATATAAAAATTACACTCCACATTATTGGTAAAATTCTACCTTCTACGGAAAGCGATGATATCAGGAGCATCACAATCAAACATCATCCTAGTAGTAAATAACACCGTGTGGAAAACAACTCGACCTAGCAAAATATATATATATATATATATATTAATATAAGAAATGGTAGATAAGAATTTTTAGAATAATGGTTCAAGATAATAAATTTGTTTGAAACGAAGTATACCGCGGTTGTATTCAGGTTTGGTAAGCTTCATGAGCAAAACAATTGTCTTATCCTTTCTAAGATTGGTATAGGCTAAGAAGTCGTCAATGTAGTGATCAAGTAGAAGGTAGTCAAATGATCCACTTAAATTTGCAAAATAGAAGAAACTTAGTATATAGTACGATTAAAAAGTAGTTATCAAGGACTTTTGAAATGGAATAATGCATTTGATACTCACTGATCGTTGCATAGTTCTAATCCAATAACACGGCCTCGATGACCATCACTCACAAATGATTTTTCACGAGAAACAGCGGTAACAATTCCAACAAAGTCTATTTTGAAAAATAAAATGAATTAATAAAACACAAATACCTTAAAAATATATATTTAGGGTGAAAAGAAAAACAAACCCATAAGATGAGTAGATTTGTTCTTGAAGCCAGATACATCGTCAACGGAGTTGTTGTTCAGACTCCAACAGGGAAAAGCAGCACATGTAACTTCATGAAAGTAAGTTGAAAATGGAAATTCCAACTTATAGGGGTGATTTGTTTCTCTATAGTTGTCAAGACATTTAACAACAGAAAATGCGGAAAATTCATAAACAGAACCCTCATGCAAAGTCCTAAGGAAAAAATGGACATGAGGACCTTTAACGGTGGCTTCAATGCTATCACCCTGAAGAAGAAGAAATGAAATAGTAAGAAATTATCGTAGCAGATATAAATTTACAAAGGTATTAGGATTAACATATGTCATACCATGGCATCCATGAGTATCAAATGTAAACCATCGGAAATCAAGGAATGTGGATTGATAGGAACATGCCACAACATGTTGATTCTCGCTCGAATGGAAATACATTTTGATTGGTCGGTTATAGAACGAATTAGAGTGTGAGGATGTTCCATTGAGTTTTTGATGCTAAAAAGAGATTATGAAAAGTTAGGTGGTAGAGTGTCTAAAAAGAGTAGATAGCAAGGAAAAAAGAGACGTCGTTGAGTATCAAATATGTTAGGTGTAGGCATATATATATATATATATATATATATATATATATAGACATGGGATTGGATTGGCAACCGGCGATCTAAATACCTAAAATCTAAAAAAAATTATTAATAAACAAGGAGAAAAACGATAATTAAGATAATATTTTGGATAAAGTAATGAGAAGGGTAAATAGTTAACGACGGACAAATGAATTAATTGAAAATAAGTAAATTGAGTAATAAAGTAACGACTATTGCAAGACGAATTACATATAGTAAAATACAATCAGATTAATTTAGAATAAAACGTTGCATTCTTTATAAGTGATAAACGTTACATTAAGTTTAAAATATGAATAATATTTAGTTATATTATGATCAGATAATTTAATTGATTTTTTTTTGGTAGAAGAAAAAATTCTATTACCACAAACCAAAAAAAAACATCAACCACACTTTTAGGTATTCCTGCCACCTTCTAGGAAGGGTTCAGAAAAACCCAAAAGGCAAAAAGTTCATAGATTAAAGGCCACCTTCTATGAAGGGTTCCCCTAAACCACAAACTAATGAAGTTCATTACATATTTTATGGACCAATAATCTGTCAGGCCATAATTTAAAATTCCTAATACAATAGACTACTCTAATTGAAAATTCTTTTTTAATAAGTAAAAATGACTGATGGGGAGAATTAGATCTATCTGAGAACGATCTAGTGTTTCTTTCCTTCCAAACGTAATAAACCACAGCCACACACATGGCCCAGCTCAGCTTCTTCATCTTCTTCCCACGAATTGCATGCAGCACCCAGCGCTTCCATCTGCAGAGCTTCAATGGAAAATTCCGGAGACCAAGCCAATCAACGCACAATTTGAGCAAAGCTGCACTCCAGGAGCATTCAAAAAATAAATGAGGAATCGATTCAGCATTCGCAAGGCACAAAGAACAACAATTTGGTATGTAACTCCACACCATTCTATCTCTTGTAAGTAATCTGCCATGCATCAATAACCAGCATATGAACGAATGCTTAGGAACATTTACTCTATTCCACACAATATTTGCCATAGGAAAAGGGGGTAAATTTCCTTTCAGAAATCGATACCCTTCTTTAATAGTATATACTCCATCTGTGCTCCCAATCCAGTTATCATTTTGATACCCCAATTTTAATCTGTCTCTGACCTTTAAGAGTTGCTTCCAATGCCAACTCTGTCCTTGAACCCAAGAACAGTCCCAAAAAGATCGATCTTTGATGTAGTAAGAGTGTACCCAGCGAACCCAGATACAGTCCTTCTTCATAGCAATACACCAAATCTGTTTGCCCAGGGCAGCAACA
Source organism: Crotalaria pallida (assembly GCA_037953625.1). NCBI lineage: Eukaryota > Viridiplantae > Streptophyta > Magnoliopsida > Fabales > Fabaceae > Crotalaria > Crotalaria pallida. The sequence goes on from CM075655.1 coordinate 101,154,253, forward strand.
TTCCACAATCTGCAATCATGAATTCCTAATCCCCCATTCCTCTTCTCCATACAAACTGTTGACCAGGACACCTTTACTTGATAGTGAGAATCATCAGACTTATTCCAAAGGAAACCTCTACAAAGCCTTTCAATCTCCTTAATCACTGCCATAGGGATAATAAAAGTGGAAGCCCAATAAATGTGAAAACTCATGAGCACAGAGTTAATTAAGCAAACTCTAGCTTGATAGGATAGATTTCTAGATTTCCAGTAGTTAATACTCTTCATAACCTTATCCACCAAACCTTGGCAAGTGTGAGCATTCCACTTTCTAGAAGAAAGGGGAATTCCCAAATATTTGCAAGGAAAGCAACCTCTCTGGAAACCAGTAATAGAAATTAACTGCTCCTGCACATCCTGAGAAATTCCTGCCATGTAAATGCTAGACTTTTCTGGATTAATCTCCAATCCTGACCATACTGAGAATTTAAGCAGAGAATTCTTCACAATCTCCACACTAGGCTTATGAGCCTTACAAAAAATCATCAGATCGTCAGCAAAAGCAAGGCTGACCAATCTGATATCCTTACAAGCTGGGTGAAACCTAAAGCTCCTTGTATTAGAGTCTAGGGATAAGCATCTAGTACAGATTTCCATAGCTAGGACAAATAACAAAGGGGACATAGGATCCCCTTGGCGAATGCCCCTAGTGCTCCAGAACTTATCTCCCTGCTGCCCATTAATGACCAAAGAGAAAGAAACAGATTTGATACAAGCCATAACCCAAGTAATAAATTTTGATGGGAATTTGAAAGCCAGGAGCATAGCCTCAATAAAATCCCATTCAAGAGTACCATAGGCCTTCTTTATGTCCAGCTTCATCATACACCTAGGGGACACCCTCCTTCTGCCATACATTCTAAGCAGCTCCTGGGACAAGAGAACATTATCCAAATTACTTCTATCCTTAATAAAGGAATATTGATTGTCATGAACAATATTAGGTAGCACAGCAGCAAGTCTAGAGCTCAAAATCTTAGAGATACACTTGTAAAGAGTTGAGCAGCAAGCAATAGGTCTAAATTGGGTTACCTTAGTAGGAGCATCAACTTTAGGGATCAACACAAGATTAGTATGATTCACTTCTCTGAGCAGGAAGCCTGATGTGAAAAATTCTTTTATAGCTTCACAAAAATCTAAACCAATAGACTCCCATGTAGCCTGAAAAAACCCTGAACCAAAGCCATCAGGCCCTGGGGCTTTATTTTGATTGATAGCAAAAAGAGCAATCTTTATCTCCTCATCAGTAATAGGCTGAATAAGAGCTATCTGTTGGCCCAAATCCAGACAATTCCCTTGATCAATAACATCCTGGTCAAACATCACACCCATGCTTTTACTTTGAAAAAGGTCTTGATAGAAATTCTGAAAAAGGCCCTGAATGTCTTTTTGGTCAATTGCAGGTTCCTCTCTATCATTCATGATCCTGAGAATCATGTTCTGATAATTCCTCTTCCTTATAGCATCATGGAATAGCTTTGTATTGCTATCCCCTTCCCTCAGCCAAGCAACTTTAGCCTTTTGCTTTAAAAACAATAAGGCGTCAGTCTGGATCCTGCTATACTGTATGCTTACATCTTTTTCATCAGCTACTAGCTTAGGGTTCAGAGGATCCCTAGATAGCTCAGTCTGGATAGCCTCCAATTTAACTCTTAATGCAGTTTCTCTCTCATCAACATTTGAAAAATACTTCTTGTTCAGGATGGATAGAGGCTTCTTAAGATCCCTGAGTTTCTTGCATAAAACAAACATCTTACTACCTGAATACTTTCTCAGCCACACCTGTTGAACAATGCTCTTGAATTCCTGATGCTTTGACCACATATTGAAATATTTGAAAGTGTGCTTAATGTTGCCTGTTGTTATACCCCAATCAACTAGGATTGCAGAATGATCTGATAACCCAGGTGTAGTAAAATTTGCATATGCATTAGGCCAGACCCTGCACCATTCCAGGTTCACCAAAGCCCTGTCTAGCTTAGACACAATTCTATCAGCACCCATTTGCCTATTGGACCAGGTAAAATAGCACCCTGATTGCCTCATATCCAACAGCCCACAAGAGTCAATACAAGACTGAAAGTCTCTAGCACTGTTTAAGTCCAGATAATTCCCCCCAGCTTCTCTTGCTCAGATAAGCAAGTATTAAAATCACCAATGACAATCCATGGAACTTTAATAAATTGTTGAATCCCAGAGAGCACCTGCCATAATTCCTTTCTCTCTTGATAGTCATTATCAGCATACACAAAAGAGGCATGAAAAACTTGCTGAGTTTGGACCATTGTGACAAAACAATGAATATATTGGTGAAATCTAGCCACCAATTGGACATCATAGCAATCCCTTCTCCACAGAACCCAAATTCTCCCAACAGAACAAGAATCTAAATTATGAATAGAACTCCACCCATTGGCAATATTATTATGAACCTGTTGAAGAGAATTATCTCTCAACTTATTTTCAAGAATAGCAAACAACCCTACCTTATTCATCCTAAATAGCTCCTGAACCTGTTTTTGTTTTCGAGGGTGGTTCAGCCCTCGAATATTCCAAGCACCAAAACTATCCATTAGGGGGATGAGTGGAAGATTCCCCTAACTGATCCCTATTTTTGACTTTACTCCTTGTGACTACAGTAGTCCAGCCTTCTTCAACAATATCTTTTCCTTTACCCCTAATCACAACCTGATTATTAATTGTGAGATCATTAATAACCTTATCAGCCTCTGCTAAGCCTGCCTCAACATTCTATTCAGGGACAATACCTCTTTCCACATTTTCTTTTAATTTCAGGGCCTCATCAATTTTGTTAATCTCCTCTTGTGATGGCTTGTTCTTCACCACCCATTGTTGTTTAACCCCTTTTTTACACATTTTGGAATCATGACCATAGCATGAGCATTTAGAGCATAAAGTAGGTTTCCACTCATATACAATTTTTTGAGAAATCAAATTACCTTTATCATCTTCAAAATGCACTTCTTCAGGGAGAGTTGCAGGATTAACCTCAATAAGTAATCGTGCATAGCTAATTCTGTTCTTCTCCTCTGTTACCTTATCAGCCATGATAGGGGTCCCCACTAAACTTGAGATTTTTCCTAAGGCAGAAGCACCCCAGAATTTCAAGTTTAAATTAGGCAGTTGTACCCAAACAGGGACCCTGTCTAAAAAATTCTTCGTCACTGGTTTCCCTGTCCAAGGAGCTATGATAAGTGGTTTTCTATCAAAATGAAAGATTCCCACATCAAGAACCTTATTTCTCCCTTCTTCATCATTAAATCTCACAAGAATTGTTCCATCTGCATTCATCAAGATTTTATCTACTCCAAATTGTCCCCATGCTTTCTTAATAAACCCACTTAGTACAGGGTATGGGGGGTTAGCACCCAATACATAGCAAACTAGGAAATTCTGCCAATATCTGACCTCATCCTCAACATCAATAGGATCTATCTTCCCTATAGCAATTCCATCCTTTAATTCTGGCTGATGGAACTTTAGTTTGCCCCCAGCATTACGCAATTTTGTAATATCAAAATTCTCCTAAACATTCGGAATTGTTGGTTGAGTGCTGTTACTTTCAATAGTTCTTTGTGCTGTTTGAATATTAGGATTCACCGATTCATCCTTATCGTGTAACTGATCACCTTCTTTTTCTTGCGCAGGGTTGTCCTTCTTGTTTGCTCTGTTGCGGATCAGGTCAATACCATGCATCAAAGATTGCAGTTGCGTGGGGGTCAAGGCATCAATGGTGTCCAAGTCTTCCTCATCAAGTTGAGAAAGATCGAAAACTTGAGAATGCTTCCCTACCTGGTGCGATGTAATAGGAGTCTGAGGAGATTTGGGAGGCCTCCCCTTCTTCTTGGCCATTACGGCCGCACGGTGGCCACAAAAACCCTAGGGATTCGATGTTCACCGGAGAGAAAAGAGAGGAAACCCTTGAAATATTTTTACGAAATCAAATATTATACAAAATACAATTCCGTACATATTGAATAACCAAAAGATATACGAAATGCTGACGTTTAAGTATACAGTTAACGTTGTTAAATATATCAAAAATGGTGTTTGTGTTTTTTTACATAAAAGGAAATAGGAAAGAATTTCTTAGAACAAATACATTCATAGAAGTTTCAATTAAAGAACTACAGTCATTGCATGGTAAGCGATGAAGAAGAGTTAAAGTAGAATCTATACTAAAACTAAATAGCAATAACTAAGGGTAAGGAAACATAGGGAACAAAACTGACATATGGATGACAATTAAAGATAAATAATCAAGTACAATGATGGTAGAGCCGTAAGCAAGTTCGGGGTGCAGATTGATAAAGCTGGTTCAACTACCCAACTTAGGAAAGAGTGATTACTGGAAGAGTATTAAATTCTAGAAAATGTCCTAGTCATTATGGGAATGAATAGGATTTCTAATTGAAGATAAGAATTCGAGAATTTTGGGCGTAAAATTTATCCATTTTTGTTACACTGACATTTTTTATTATGGATAGGGATGTCAGTGTTTTTTTAATAAACACATTAACAATGATATTGGTATGACAAATGGAATAAAAAATAAAATGTGAAGTTTGTTTAAAAAATGGGATATAAAAAAAACGTTGCAAATTGAGAGAAGTAATATTGAGTTGTTTTAAAGAATATATATACTAAAAATAATAAAGGATATCATATGTTAAGCAGGAAAGAAATTAAATTATCAACATATTTAAAAAATTGTTATTAAATTAATCAGCAAATAATTAGACAAGTATAGAACTCATCCAAAAAATTATGGTGAAGGTGAAGAAATAAAAGGGATAGTTGCACTGAACTGATAGAGTTATTGTGGCAAATCTACACTGCACGCTAGAAAAAAGATATTAAAGTTCTGTGGAACGGTAATAAATATGGGGTTTTTTTAATCATTACAAATGGGAAGTATTAATTGAGATCAAAAAGAATAAATATTTCAATGTATTGAAAGAAAAAAAGGGTTGTGGTCATTATAAGTTATAAGTATTATATTTTCAATGCTGATGTTTAGATATATATTATCTTAATATATTGCGTGAAGAGGTAGAACTTGTAGCAATATAAAGGCAGATAAAAAATTGTAGCAATTAATTATTATTTGAAAAGATTTATTTTGTTCTAATGTCTGCATAATAAAAAGTAATATTATTATCATAATTTAATAAGTAAGATTATAAGAAACGTTTAAATATATAGGGTCATGCTAATAAGAGTAATCGACGACGGTAGGCCGAGCGGTATAAGGAGCCTAGCTATCAAAATGAATGATGTATCTAGATTATTCTGGGGTGGGCGAGCAAAAAGATAATAATAGACCTTGGACGCACCTATACATTACTCTATGGGTGATTACGATAAATAAAAGATGATAGTTGTTGATTAATAAAAATAGATTGTTGATGAAAAAGTGCATTAAATTTGATAAAATATACGGAACCATTAATCAAGGATGCAAATATATTTATACATATTTATATTAGAATTAAAACCAAGCTTTGAATAAAGTACTAAAATATATAGGATGGATATCTATATCTATATATATATATATATAAATATATATTTTTGAACAATAATAACTCCAGCGATAACCATATGAAGAAAAAATCTAACAGCACGGACAGAGAAGGGAGTAAGTTCGGTTTGCAAAGAAAAAATTCAAAAGGGATTTGTCGAAGTGCAGAATAAGTTATTCCGCAAAGGGGGAAATAATTTCTTCTAAATTCTTGAACGAAACTTCAAGGAGGATGTCCCCACAAGGAATCCCACATCACAAATTTTCCATATTAATTAAAATTGTGGATGGAATACAAAGTGGGGGATAGTGCCACTATACTCATTATTGGTTGAAAAGAAAGCAGATTTACAAATTAGAAATAGATGTGCTCGTTGTAACATACTGTTGTGTACTTTTATATAATTAACTTTGCTAGATATATAAGTACAATAATTTCTGAACGATACACATATTAGTAAAATAATTGATTACACGGATCCGATCACATACTGAGTTGAGACAAATAGGTCGATACGAACATGAAAAATCCTTCGTGTCTTCTGAATAAAAGGACAATCACTGTGGCAATACAAATAATACAACACCACATCCCGGGAATGACACTCTAAAAGGTAAAGGATTAAAACCTCGACTTTAGTGCCATTAAGCGTAGTCGAAGATGACAGTCCGAGCGGTATCAGAAGCCAAGTTATCAAAATGAAACAAATCGCTAGAATATTCAGGAGTGGACGAGCAAATGAAAACGAATATTCGATATCATAAAGAAATATAGGGAGTTAGGATCATCTCGCTGAAGCATAATGTTGAGTACAGTTAGGATCATCTCGTTGAAGCATAATGTCGCATCACAGCTCGGGAATAAAACTCTAAAAGGAAAATCATTAGAACCTCAGCTTCAATGCCATTAAGAGTAGTAGAAGATAATAGGCCGAGCGGTATCAGAAGCCTATTATTCGAAATGAAACAAATCTCTAGAATATTCAGGAGTGGACGAGCAATAAAGAAAGGAACAAACCATTTACGAACAACACGAACTCTCAAACGATATGACTCCCTCTGGAGTTTAACAGAAGTCAAAAGATCAAACTTAATACCCATGGAATGAAAAGCCGACCTAGAATTCGAAGGGGCGATGATAGGATGTAAGAACACTTACATTAGATTCATAAGTTTGGAGAAATATACTGAAACATAGATCGAGAAGAGAAAAATATATATACATATCTATATTAAAACTAATACCGTCCTTTGAAAAAAGTAGTAAATACTTAATCGTAGATTTCAATAACTTAAAGAAATATAAGGATTAGCATCATCTCGTTAGAGAATAATACCAAAGAGATTTGTAGAAGTGCAAAGAAAGTTATTCAGCAAAAGGGGAATAATTTTCTCCTAGATTCTTGAAAGCAACTTCAAGGATGATGTCAATACAAATAATCCCACATCAGATATCATGCATATAAAATTAAAAGGTGGAATGAATACAAGGTCAGAGTTAGTGCCACTATACACATTATTGGTTGAAAGGGAACCCGTTGTACAAAATTGAAATAGATGTGCTCGTTTTAAGCAAGAATCAAATACAATAATAATAAGTAACCAATTTAGTAAAATAAGTAACCAATTTAGTACAATAAAAAAGGATAGACATAAATCAAATACAAATAACAAAGAAATATTGAAAATAATTCATATGGCTAGATTAGTTTAAACAATGAAATTTAGAGGAATAATATAATAACTAAATGCGGTTAAAGATTTCTTGGTAAACAACATTATTGGTAGTTCCATATGGATGGTCATCTGTACTTTCAACCAAAACCTTCAATCCGAGTGGAGATTTCACCCTTGAAATACAACATAAAGTTGACCATGAGTAAATACTGGCTTATTAAGGTAAAGGCCAACATGAGAAAGCGTCTGTCCCTGACTTTTGTTGATACTCATCGAAAAACATAACACCAAGGGAAACTGTCGACGACAAAACTTAAATGGCAAATTAGGATCAGATGGGATCAAATTCATCCGAGGAATAAAAACCCTTTGACCAGCATTTGTACCAGTTACAACACGAGCATGTATAACATTATTTCCAAGGTCAATAATAATTAGTCTTGTGCCATTACACAAACCAATTGATTGGTCAATATAACGAAGAAGCATTACAGGGACTCCAGGCTTGAGTACAAGTTTATGGTTGGGGATGCCAGAACATTTAATCAGATTCAAAAATTCAGTGGTAACCCATTGAATATCAGGAGCAACATCATTTTCAACAACAGGGATGGTATCAGCGCTTAAATATATCTTTGCCTCACCTGGGACCAAGGATAAAACATAATCATTGATTTTTTCCACGACTTCCAACCTTGGGGCAAGGACTGCACGTTCCTCAAAATACTTATCATTATCAAAGTTAGCTTGCATATCGGGATAAGTAGCATTGACAATGTCAGCAACAGGATTAACCGAGTGACTAACTAAGAACTTAGAAGGAATCTGGACTTCGAATTCACCATCAACATCAATACCAACCTTACCATCACCGATACGCAAAATCCACTCACCAAAATTTGCTACTTCAGTTGAATCAACGGCACCAACATTTGAGGACAACCTCATGTTCTGAGAAAGTACAAGGACAGTACACATATTCCAAAGATATGACGAGTTAATAGTTGACATAATAATAGTTGCTCTATTCGCTCTGGGGATAACAGGAAGTATCTGACGAAAGTCCCCTCCAAGAACCAATGTCTTACCTCCGAAAGGAAGATCCAAATTGCTATCTGACTGAGAACGCATGATATCACGCACAAATGCCTCAAATGCCCATTTATTAACCATTGGAGCTTCATCCCATATTATCAGGGTTGCAGCCTGAAGTAACTGAGCCTTCAAACTGCCATGCTTAATGTTGCAACATGAATCTGAATTTAAATCAAGGGGAATAGAGAAAACAGAGTGTGTCGTACGGCCACTAGGAAGCAACATTTATAACAATCTTCTTCTGGGATCTAAATAGATATGACAATGTGTTCCACAAAAATGTCTTGTCTGTGCCACCAAAACCATATACAAAGAAAAATCCACCAAACTCAGAATTAACGGCGCTGACAATAGCATTATAAGCACGCAACTGATCCGCATTTAAGCATTGAAAATTCCGTTGATGAAGTAAACACATCTCTTCAACATTGTAATTAAGCTCATTAATTATATAAATATTTTCAAATATGGAATAGTCAATGTCAGGTGGATATGGAATTCCAGGGAAATCCTTGAGCGATCGTCCATTTAGATGCAACAAATACTCAATCTCTTTCAAGCAAAGATTAGCAGCATCACCAATTGATATATGAGCATCTGAAATAGAGAAAAAATTTGAAGGTTACTGAGATATAAAATTCATCAACAACTAATAAAAAAAGAATATATATTATACCTGGACAATGTCTATTGTTTTTATGCCGCAAATCTTCAGCCAATAACTCAAATGTTTTCTCCCAAACAATGGCAGGATTACTCATGGAATCTTTCATCATTGCATCAAGTTTCATTTTGAAAACGCGACAAACAATGTCTGGCCGATCTGCAGCAGTAAGTCCTTCAACAGACATGTATCTATCAATTTCGGGCCATTTAGGATTACATGTGAATGTAATGAAAAAATCCGGGTAACCAAATTTTTTACAAATAGACATTGCATCTTGACAATTATTGAACATATATCTACGGCCACCAACAAATGAAGATGGTAGAACAATACGTTTACCAATAGTAGAAGCTTGGAGGTCACCGCGATCTAATGCCTCTTCAACACCCTTCAAAAATTCTGACCTTATCTCTTTTTGCTTACCTCTTATAAAAGAAAGTCTTTGTGACTCAACCATAGAGTAACAATCTACCACGAATTGCTGAAACAAACGCTGACACCTAACCAACAAACCTGGATCATTCTGCCTATGTTGTATTCGAAAAGCAACATATTCTCGCAAAGTAACACGGTCACGAAAACCCTGGACATGATCATAAGGCAAACCAGAACGCAGTATATGCTCATGAAAATCATCCTCACCATAGCGAAAAAGTAGTGGGTATTGTAGAGGAAGAGAAGAAGGGTGGGTTTCATGTATCCGTTGAAGATAACCAGCAGTGGAACGAACGACAATGTCACGTAGTAAATTTGGTCCATCAAAATCACCAACAATCAAAGCGGCAACTTCATTTACCGAAGGAAGATTATAAACACGGGAATCATTTGAGCGATGACGTAACAACCGAAGAGAAAAATGGGGGATAAATTGTAACACCCCTAATTTTCGTCTCCCGAATAATAGGAAATTAATAATAAAAAGTTTTATTATTAATTTATAGAAATTTTCCAAGTTTATGTTTTGTATTTAATTAGCCTTAAATATAAAAATAAGTTGAAATATTTTTATAGGGCAAATAAATGCAAAATATAAGGATATTGCATTTTGGTCCCTGGATGAGGACTAAAAGGTAATATTGAAAAGGTTCTTGGAGGGAAAGATTTAAAAATATTAATTTTTAAATTTTTTACTAATCTAACCGGTTAGTATTGCCCTGTAACCGGTTAGACGATGAACCCATAAACTGGGTTAGTGGAATTTGATGAGTAATCACTTGATTAACCCCGTAATCGCCACGATTACAGCCTTAGATTGAGTGGAAACCACGCGTCGCTCTGCATGAAAGCCCAATTCGTCTATAAATTGTGGAAATTCTGAGGATTTAGGGTTGATTTCTGGTTTTAGGGTTGAAGGTGGCTCAGTTAGGGTTTCGTTTTCGTTCTGGGAAATTCGTCTTGGTCTTTGAGAGTTAGAGAGAAAAACACAATTTCTGAAAAGCTTGAATCAAGGTCTTTTCAGTGGTATACACCTTGTGAGCTGAGGGTTTGTGTGGAAGGAGGAATCAATCTTGGAAGCTTGAAGTTGAAGTCTGGGTTCTGAGTTTTTCTGTTCTAGAAGCTGAATTCCAGATCTGATTTTGGGTAAGTACAGCCACCATTAAGCCTCCAATCTTTTCTATTTCCTAGTGCATGTTACCTATTTTGAGTCCTAATGTTTTTCCCCAATTTCTTTGGCCAATTGCTGTGTCAAATCCTCTGATCTTTGGACTCTGTTGGTGGAATTCGTGGCTGAGAGCAGAGCTGTGAGTTTGTGTGAAATCTGGGGATTTTCTTCAAGTTCTGTGTCAAATCTTCATCAAATTCAGTCTTAAGGTATGGGAGAAGTCTACCTTATACTAGATTTAGATTAAAAGTTGAGTGAGATAGGATTTGAGTTCACAACACTCAAAAAGGGCATTATGTACATTATGGCACCAAGGCTTGGAGGCCAAAATCTTGCTCATTATGATTTTGAGCAACTTTATTTTGATGCATGCAAAGTATGTTGATGCTGAATTCTGAATTTGAAAGGTTGTTTTGAGTTTTGTTGTATTAAATTGTGTTTATGTGATTTTTATGCAATTTGATGCAAAAAGCTTGATGCATGCACTTTGATTTTGTTTCTGTGAGGAAACATGTTTGGTTAAGGTATATGAACCCTGTTAAATGCTGGAATTTGGTTAGATTTGAGAAACAAAGAAAATGATGTGTCAAAACTCTTAATTTAAGGGACTGACTGCATAATCTAACCGGTTACTCGATATTCGTAACCGGTTAGACACTGCAGAATTTCAAAGAAAATTAGTTTATCAAATCAGTCTTTAAGTCTTTTGGGAATTGTGCTTAAAACTATACTGTAATTCCATTATGAATAATCTGAATATAAAGTGTCATGGTTCAGATTGAGGGTAAAGGTTTATACCTTAATTCAATGAAATAATTTTCAAGAGAAAATTATGTATTATTGAAGATAAATGTGATTTTAATTTTGAATGATGGAAACTGTGATTTTTTAGGCATAAAACAAGGTTTAAATGGTGTATAGATTGGGTAGAGAATTCAAGAAAAAAGGGTTTTTTCTGAATTGCAATGGTAAACAGTTCAGGTCTGTAATTCTAACCGGTTAGCCTGAGACTGTAACCGGTTAGTACCTCAATCTGAAAAATAAAAAGTTAAGTTTTTGAATACCATTGATGTGGTTTTACCCAACCTAAGTTTTTAAAGACATGTTTTGAGAAAATTCAAAGGAGAATTTTTATGTCAAAGATTTTGCCTCAAATAAGTCATTCAAAATAGAAATTGGAATATTTCTAAATCACATTAATTAATGTAAAGATAAAACCAACCCTGATGTTTGTGCATACATATAGACTGGAAGTCTGGTTGGTAGGAACGTTTATCATATTCTGGGAATATGAGGAGGGTACTCCGGGAGTACCAAATTATAACCTACTTGATGACACATTATAGATATGTGGCCAGTGTCCGGGACCTGGTTTTTATGCGTTCTGGGAACGTATGAGTTCTGGGAACGTGGTGCACACTCCGGGAGTGATGCTTATTATCCAAGTATGGTTCGGCATTACGTTCTGGGAACGAATGTCGGTGTTCCGGGAACACAAGGGTGTATTGGATGGACGTCCAAGATGGACTTTAGAGGCCTCAGTTGTGGATAGAAAATCATACATCATGCCACTTGTATTATAAGAGTGATAATGTTGAAAACTGGTGTGCTCATATGTATTTGCATTATGATCTGTCCATGATATATTTGTGATTGTAAATTTTAGTCTTTATCAATTATGTATTTGTGTATACTTACTCCCTGTGCCCTGTTTAGGTGATGGCCAGATACCTAGCTTGCATCGATATACGCCCTATCCCTAGCGGTATATGGACGTATGAGGAGCACCGCGCCACTTTTGAGGGGGAGGTGGAGATCACTCTCTACCACCCTAACCCTCTGGTGCGGATGCGACCTCGTCGATTTAGGATCCCATTAGTCTATACTATGCATGTTCCACCTTTTTATACATATAGAGGACCACCCCGGCTCGACCCATGCGTCGTTTTCATAGTTTTTGTTTTAGAGCTGCCACTCGTTCTCATCCTTCCTCCCATAGAGTTGTCACTGAGGAGACTCCTTCCCCTAGTCCGACTGATTATGATAGGACTGCTTCTGCAGATCCTAGACCCAATGGAGGGGTTTCTACACAGTCGGGCGAGGTCGAGGAGGACCCTGTGGAGGATGAGAGCGAGGAGGAGGTGCATGTCGAGCCGACTGTTTCTGCGAGAGGTGGACCCGCTGGTTCATAGGAGCCTGCATAGCCTAGATGTTTTGGATCCTAGATCCTAGGGATAGAGCTATGGAGGATCTGAGGAGCTGTTGAGGACACGGATGACTTGCTCTGGGACTTCTATTTTGGATTATGTTATATATTGTATATACTGAGAGGTCTTGGAGTGAGCTTTTAGTTCGTGCAGCTAGTCTGTATACGTTTCATCAAAACTTGCTATCTCGACTTTTTATCACTTGCTATTGTCAGTACTGATGGGGTGTATGTTATGACTTTTCTATATATATATATGATGTTTCTTTACCTCAGCAGTGCCCCATAAGTATTATTTTTACTTCCGCGAACTCTGATTTCTATTTAAAAAGGATTCGGCGATAAGTTTATGTTTTTGGTGTATTCAAAACCACTCGAGAGGCAAATGATATGTTTTAATAATAACTTCAAATAATGTTTTCTATAAATAAGGAAATGTTATCTCGAGAGTCTTTTCGAAGCTAAGATATTATAAAGCCGAATTCAAAAACTGGTTTATATTACAAAAGGTTTATGTACGAGCAAGTATAAGTTTTAAAAATGAAAAATTTTCTAGTCCTAATTTTGATAGCAAGTATTCAACTATTGGAAATATTAATTATTTTCAAGTTAAAAAGAGAGCGTCACATCTGTGGTGGTATCAGAGCATTGGTCCTGTCCCTCATGGCCCCGAAGATGCTGCTAAGTATGATATTCAATGTTGATTGAATATGTTTTGAGTAAGTTAGTAGCAGTATTTATGTTTAAAGACCTTTTTAGTAACCCCAAAGCCCATAGTGCAGGTCTTTCTATGGCAACCCGGAATAGAAATATTACTAATGAAATGTTAGAACGAATCACGACCGTGCTGGAAGGCATGCAGCAGCAGCAGAGACAACAACCATCTCAAGGGAGAGCTGGTAACCCATCTGCTGGCAACATGGCGAATCATGATGCTAAGACTCTGTCGGAGTTTAGGAAGTGCAATCCGCCAAGGTTTGAGGGAGGATATAAACCTGATGAGGCGAACAAGTGGTTGTATGAGATTAACAAGATTTTCCGAACTCTGGAGTGTTCTGATGAGCAGAAAGTGACCTATGCAGTTTACATGCTTCATGGGGAAGCTGAAAACTGGTGGGATCACACGGTCCAATTGCTGAATTTTGAAAGGAGAGCAATCAACTGGGGAGTATTTATGGAAAAATTCCTTAATAAATATTTTCCAGAAGATTTGCGAAGAAAGAAGGAAGTGGAATTCATGCAATTGAAGTAGAGGAATATGAGTGTAGGGGAGTATGCTGCCAGATTCGAGGAGCTGATAAAGTACTCTCCCTATTACTTAAATAACCCTGATGAAAGGAGTAAGTGTGTGAAGTTTGAAGGTGGGCTAAGGCCGGAGCTGAAGTCTATCTTCAGTTATCAAAGGATTCAGAGTTTCCCTGCACTTGTGGATATGTGCAGAATGTATGAAGATGATAAGAAGGCGGAGCTGATAGGAAGCCAAGTGAAAGGGGTTGGACAGAACTATGGACCACAGAGGAAGAAGAAGTTTGATCATCGGAATAATGGTCCATATTCTAAGAACAAGGGTAAGGGCAAGGCAGTGATGGATAACAGGAACAAGTCTCGCGATAATGCTCCTTATTGCGAGAAATGCAAGCGTTATCATCATGGTCAGTTTTGCTGGTCCACAGGAGGATGCTTCAAGTGTGGAAAACAAGGTCACTTTGCTCGTGAATGCAAAGAATCTGCAAAGGGAGATGCAAAGGGATCTGCTGGAAAGCCTGTGGTACAAGGACGAGTATTTACCCTGAGTGGTAGCGAAACAACCCAAACCCCGAATCTCGTGCAAGGTAATTTTCTGCTTAATAACCAACCTTGCAAAATCATTTTTGATTCTGGAGCTACACATTCTTTTGTTTCTTCTGAATGTGTGAATAGGCTGAATCTTGTTGTTTCTGATTCACCCTGCTATCTTAGTATAGATACTCCTACGGGAATACCGATCTTCACCGCTAAAGTCTGTTTAGGGTGTGATATAGAAATTTTGGGTCGTCTTTCCAAGGTAGATTTGGTTTGTCTTCCTAATTTACAATTGGATGTGATCTTGGGAATGGATTGGTTGATGAAGAACCAAGTGATCATCAATTGTGAGAAAAAGACAATTCAATATAGGACCCTTGAACCGGAGGGTTATATGTGTTTATTTTCGGCTTCGGGAGAAGAAGAGTCGATGCCGATCGAGGAGATTCCGGTGGTGAGAGAATTTCCGGAAGTATTTCCTGAAGAGATACCAGGATTACCTCCGAAGCGAGAGATAGAGTTTGGGATTGATTTAGTCCCTGGAGCTGGTCCCATCTCTATTGCTCCTTATAGGATGGCACCACCAGAAATGGCAGAGATGAAGAAGCAAATCGAGGAACTGTTGCAAAAGAAGATGATCAGGCCAAGCGTTTCGCCTTGGGGAGCTCCATTACTGTTCGTAAAGAAGAAAGATGGGAGTATGAGGATGTGTGTGGACTACAGGCAGCTGAATAAGGTCACTATTAAGAATAAGTATCCCTTGCCAAGGATTGATGACCTTATGGACCAAGTGAGGGGAGCTGCAGTATTCTCCAAGACTAATCTGAGATCGGGTTATCATCAGATCAGGATAAAGGAGGAGGATATACCCAAGACTGCATTTCGATCTCGATACGGTCATTATGAGTACGTTGTGATGCCGTTCGGATTGACTAATGCACCTGCTATTTTCATGGACTATATGAACCGGATCTTTAGACCATATTTGGATTTGTTTATGGTGGTATTTATTGATGATATTTTGGTCTATTCTAAAAATCCGAAAGAGCATGAAGAGCATCTCAGGATTGTGTTAAAGGTCCTGAAGGAGAAGCAATTATATGCCAAGCTTACGAAGTGTGAGTTTTGGTTGAACGAAGTGAAGTTTCTGGGGCATGTGATCTCTAAAGAAGGAATTGCGGTGGATCCAGCGAAAGTAAGTTCAGTGCTAAGTTGGGAACAGCCTAAGACTGTGACAGAGGTGAGAAGTTTCCTAGGGCTGGCTGGATACTATCGTAGATTCATAGAAGGATTTTCAAAGATTGCATTACCTTTGACTAAGTTGACTCGGAAAGATCAACCGTTCGTGTGGGACGACCGGTGCGAAGTCAGTTTCCGTGACTTGAAGGAAAGGTTAACATCATCTCCTGTGTTAATCTTACCTGATCCTCACAAGAGTTTTGAAGTTTACTGTGATGCATCTAAGCAAGGACTGGGTTGTGTATTGATGCAAGAAGGAAGAGTAGTGGCTTATGCATCGAGACAATTGAAGAATCATGAAGCAAATTACCCGACACACGATTTAGAATTGACTGCGATCGTGTTTGCCTTAAAGATATGGAGACATTATCTCTATGGTACTACATTCCAAGTATTTAGTGACCATAAGAGTTTGAAATATCTGTTCGACCAGAAAGAGTTGAACATGAGGCAAAGAAGATGGATGGAGTTTTTGAAAGATTACGACTTTAAACTCCACTATCATCCGGGTAAAGCGAATGTGGTTGCAGATGCTTTGAGTCGGAAGGCAATCCACATAAGTGCGAAGATGGTTAAGGAAGCAGCGTTGATTGAGGAATTCAGAGACTTGAGCTTGTTGACACAAGTGGAGCCATCAAGTATCAAGTTGGGGATGTTGCAAATCACAAACGAGTTCTTGGAGAGGATTCGAGAGTTGCAACGAGCAGACGAAGAATTGATGGAAAAGAGGAAACTAGGTTCATAAGGAAGGGAACCTGATTTCAAGATTGGGCAGGATGGAATCCTTCGTTTCAGGACAAGGATTTGTATACCAAGAGATCAGGAAGTTAGAAGATTGATTCTTGACGAAGCCCATAAGAGTCGGATGAGTATGCATCCTGGATCAACCAAAATGTATCAAGACTTGAAGAAGATGTTTTGGTGGTCTGGATTGAAAAAGGATGTGGCAGAATATGTGGCGGCGTGTTTGATTTGTCAGAAAGCGAAGGTAGAACATCAGAAACTGGGAGGACAGTTGCAACCTCTGAGGATTCCCCAATGGAAGTGGGATAGCATCTCAATGGACTTTGTGTCTGGTTTGCCGAGGACAGCAGCAAATCATGATGCAATCTGGGTGGTTGTGGATAGGTTAACCAAGTCTGCATATTTTATTCCGATAAATATGCGTTATCCTTTGAACAAGCTTACCCAGATCTATATCAAGGAGGTAGTTCGTCTTCACGGAGAGCCTTCGAGTATTGTGTCAGATCGAGACCCTAGATTTTCGTCACAATTCTGGAAAGGTCTGCATGACGCTATGGGAACAAGGTTAAAATTGAGTTCTGCGTATCATCCACAGACGGATGGCCAGACGGAGAGAACAATTCAATCTTTGGAAGATGTATTGCGAGCGTGTGCACTTGAAGAACAAGGAAGTTGGGATCAAGTGTTACCTCTTGTAGAATTCACATACAACAACAGCTATCATGCGAGCATTGGAATGGCACCGTTCGAGGCGTTGTATGGAAGGAAGTGTCAAACCTCGCTATGTTGGTTCCAAGTGGGGGAGAACCTGATGGTTGGACCAGAGATGGTACAGCAAACATCTGAGAAGATTAAGATGGTTCAGGCAAAGATGAAAGCAGCTCAGAGTCGGCAGAAGAGTTATGCGGATAAGAGGAGAAAACCATTAGAGTTTTCCGAGGGCGATCATGTGTTCCTTCGGGTAGTCCCGATGAAAGGAATCAGTAGAGCTTTGAGAACCCGAAAGCTTTCGCCTAAGTGTATAGGTCCATATCAAATCCTTAAAAGAGTTGGTCCTGTTGCTTACTAACTAGCTTTACCACCCTCTTTATCCAATTTGCACAACGTCTTTCACGTTTCGCAATTAAAGAAGTATGTGCATGACCCATCCGTTATTCTGAAACTCCAACCTGACGACCTAACTCTGAAGGAAAACCTGACCTTTGAGACCAGACCAGTTCAAATAGAAGATCGCGAAGTTAAGCAGCTCAGGGGAAAGATAATACCTTTAGTAAAGGTCATATGGGAAAATGCTGACGTATCAGAAGTTACGTGGGAATTAGAGGAAAAGATGCGTCGAGAGTATCCGGAGTTGTTTTTGTAAACTAGAATTTCGGGGACGAAATTCCTTTTAAGTGGGGGAGTAGTGTAACACCCCTAATTTTCGTCTCCCGAATAATAGGAAATTAATAATAAAAAGTTTTATTATTAATTTATAGAAATTTTCCAAGTTTATGTTTTGTATTTAATTAGCCTTAAATATAAAAATAAGTTGAAATATTTTTATAGGGCAAATAAATGCAAAATATAAGGATATTGCATTTTGGTCCCTGGATGAGGACTAAAAGGTAATATTGAAAAGGTTCTTGGAGGGAAAGATTTAAAAATATTAATTTTTAAATTTTGTACTAATCTAACCGGTTAGTATTGCCCTGTAACCGGTTAGACGATGAACCCAGAAACTGGGTTAGTGGAATTTGATGAGTAATCACTTGATTAACCCCGTAATCGCCACGATTACAGCCTTAGATAGAGTGGAAACCACGCGTCGCTCTGCATGAAAGCCCAATTCGTCTATAAATTGTGGAAATTCTGAGGATTTAGGGTTGATTTCTGGTTTTAGGGTTGAAGGTGGCTCAGTTAGGGTTTCGTTTTCATTCTGGGAAATTCGTCTTGGTCTTTGAGAGTTAGAGAGAAAAACACACATTTCTGAAAAGCTTGAATCAAGGTCTTTTCAGTGGTATACACCTTGTGAGCTGAGGGTTTGTGTGGAAGGAGGAATCAATCTTGGAAGCTTGAAGTTGAAGTCTGGGTTCTGAGTTTTTCTGTTCTGGAAGCTGAATTCCAGATCTGATTTTGGGTAAGTACAGCCACCATTAAGCCTCCAATCTTTTCTATTTCCTAGTGCATGTTACCTATTTTGAGTCCTAATGTTTTTCCCCAATTTCTTTGGCCAATTGCTGTGTCAAATCCTCTGATCTTTGGACTTTGTTGGTGGAATTCGTGGCTGAGAGCAGAGCTGTGAGTTTGTGTGAAATCTGGGGATTTTCTTCAAGTTCTGTGTCAAATCTTCATCAAATTCAGTCTTAAGGTATGGGAGAAGTCTACCTTATACTAGATTTAGACTAAAAGTTGAGTGAGATAGGATTTGAGTTCACAACACTCAAAAAGGGCATTATGTGCATTATGGCACCAAGGCTTGGAGGCCAAAATCTTGCTCACTATGATTTTGAGCAACTTTATTTTGATGCATGCAAAGTATGTTGATGCTGAATTCTGAATTTGAAAGGTTGTTTTGAGTTTTGTTGTATTAAATTGTGTTTATGTGATTTTTATGCAATTTGATGCAAAAAGCTTGATGCATGCACTTTGATTTTGTTTCTGTGAGGAAACATGTTTGGTTAAGGTATATGAACCCTGTTAAATGCTGGAATTTGGTTAGATTTGAGAAACAAAGAAAATGATGTGTCAAAACTCTTAATTTAAGGGACCGACTGCATAATCTAATCGGTTACTCGATATTCGTAACCGGTTAGACACTGCAGAATTTCAAAGAAAATTAGTTTATCAAATCAGTCCTTAAGTCTTTTGGGAATTGTGCTTAAAACTATACTGTAATTCCATTATGAATAATCTGAATATAAAGTGTCATGGTTCAGATTGAGGGTAAAGGTTTATACCTTAATTCAATGAAATAATTTTCAAGAGAAAATTATGTATTATTGAAGATAAATGTGATTTTAATTTTGAATGATGGAAACTGTGATTTTTTAGGCATAAAACAAGGTTTAAATGGTGTATAGATTGGGTAGAGAATTCAAGAAAAAAGGGTTTTTTCTGAATTGCAATGGTAAACAGTTCAGGTCTGTAATTCTAACCGGTTAGCCTGAGACTGTAACCGGTTAGTACCTGAATCTGAAAAATAAAAAGTTAAGTTTTTGAATACCATTGATGTGGTTTTACCCAACCTAAGTTTTTAAAGACATGTTTTGAGAAAATTCAAAGGAGAATTTTTATGTCAAAGATTTTGCCTCAAATAAGTCATTCAAAATAGAAATTGGAATATTTCTAAATCACATTAATTAATGTAAAGATAAAACCAACCCTGATGTTTGTGCATACATATAGACTGGAAGTCTGGTTGGTAGGAACGTTTATCATATTCTGGGAATATGAGGAGGGTACTCCGGGAGTACCAAATTATAACCTACTTGATGACACATTATAGATATGTGGCTAGTGTCCGGGACCTGGTTTTTATGCGTTCTGGGAACGTATGCGTTCTGGGAACGTGGTGCACACTCCGGGAGTGATGCTTATTATCCAAGTATGGTTCGGCATTACGTTATGGGAACGAATGTCGGTGTTCCGGGAACACAAGGGTGTATTGGATGGACGTCCAAGATGGACTTTAGAGGCCTCAGTTGTGGATAGAAAATCATACATCTTGCCACTTGCATTATAAGAGTTATAATGTTGAAAACTGGTGTGCTCATATGTATTTGCATTATGATCTGTCCATGATATATTTGTGATTGTAAATTTTAGTCTTTATCAATTATGTATTTGTGTATACTTACTCCCTGTGCCCTGTTTAGGTGATGGCCAGATACCTATCTTGCATCGAGATACGCCCTATCCCTAGCGGTATATGGACGTATGAGGAGCACCGCGCCACTTTTGAGGGGGAGGTGGAGATCACTCTCTACCACCTTAACCCTCTGGTGCGGGTGCGACCTCGTCGATTTAGGATCCCATTAGTCTATACTATGCATGTTCCACCTTTTTATACATATAGAGGACCACCCCCGGCTCGACCCATGCGTCGTTTCCTGATTTGAGCTCAATATATGATGTTTTTGGATGAATTTTGATCCCCTTTCTTAGTAATTTTAGCTTGTTTCTCAAGTATTTTAGGAAAAAGATGGAAATTTCGCTTACTAATGTGCTGAACGAGATCCTTGAGGATTTTGTATCAATTTGTTGTGAATTTAAGGTTTTAGAGGCTTAATTTGATGATTTATGGAAAAGAAGGAAACAGCAAGCCTTGGAATCAGAAGTTCGGAGCAAAGTGATGAAAATCAGTGAAAAAGTGCAGAACTCGCCCAGGCGAGCCTATTACTCGCCCAGGCGAGTGGGGTTTTCTGATTTAAAAAATGGGTTTAAAAGGCTAATTCTCTCAGTGGAAAACTCGCCCAGGCGAGCCTTATTCTCGCCTGGGCGAGTGGCGCAGATATCAGTTGCGATTTTTCTTATCTTTTAGGATTTGGAAGGGATTTGTTTTATCTTTTGACTTAAATATATTAGGATTGGTAATTAGGATTCATGAGGAACAATTGGGAACAGAGATTAGATTGGTGAAGAATTGAGATTGGAGATTCAAGTTTATTGGTAATTATGTCTAGTTTTATCATTATTATTGTTTCTCTCTTCTCCATCATGAACTAAACCTTTATTTGGGAACATGTGAATTTGTATGGAACCTTCATAGTTTTTGTTTAATGAATTGATGTTTTTCCATTTAAGTATTGTGTTTGATTATGTTCTTATTTGATTATCATGAATTTGACGTCATTTATGATTTGGTAATTCTAATTTAATAGGAATATTGAATTAGGATTTAGACCTTTAATCAAACAATTCAATTACATAGGTATAGGAATATGTCTATGAGTTGGATAACCTTTTAATAATTTTGATTGAACATTAATTGGTAAGATTAGGATTTAAAGCTCTGCTTAAGGAATTAAGGGAGATTAAATTACTAAGAAACAAGGTTGACCTAAGGAATTAGGCTGCTTTTACTTTTGCAAAATTGGTTCAATACTTAGGAAAATAATTAATTTGTTAACAATTGCTTTTGGAACCTACAATGAAACATGTACCCAAGCTTTCCCAAATTCTTTCACAACCACTTTAATTTGTGTTTTGTTTTTACAATTTAATTTAATTAAGAATTTTCCACTCAACTTAATTTTAACTTGAATTTCACGTGGTAACTACGACTTAGGTGAGAATTATTTTAATCGATTTTAGTCCTCGTTGGGAACGACAACCCACTTCCACTTTATTACTTGTCACGAACTGGTGCACTTGCCAGAACGCCAACAAGTTTTTGGCGCCGTTGCCGGGGACTAAAATTAGATTTTAGTAATTTTTCGGTACTTTTAGTAGTTACTTAGTGGAATTTTTCTAGCTATTTATTCTTAATTGTTTCTATTCACTCAACAGGTGCTATTAACCCTCTTTGCCGAGATTGGTATATGCACTTGCGTTCTGCAGGTGATTACAGCAGCCTTCAATTCGATCCCGAGATCGAGTTGACAGCGAAGAAGTTAAGGAAACGAGCACAGCGAGAGAAAAGGGAACGAGCAAGAATAATGGCTGACGAGCGTGAGCGCCAAGTTGTGAATGAGCAAGAACCTGACAGGTGTACATTGGCTGATTACGCCTTAGTCGACCCGACCTTGATCGGTACTAGCATAGTACCACCTGCGGTCACTGCTGCACATTTTGACATCAAGGGGGCATATCTGAACATGCTGCAACAAAATCAATTCAGTGGTGCCCCAGACGAAGACCCAAGTGATCATATTGCCATGTTCTTGAGTTACTTGGACTTCTTCAAGATTCAAGGTGCAAGTGATGAGGCGATAAGGTTGAGGCTCTTTCCTCTCTCATTAAAGGGAAAGGCGCTTCAATGGCTCCGTGCACACCCACAGGGGAGCATCACTTCTTGGGAGACATTGGCTACAATGTTTGTGGACAAGTACTTCCCACCCTCCAGGCAAGATCAGCTTAGGCAAGAAATCAACGCCTTCGCTCAGCAAGATGGAGAGTCGTTACATGAGGCGTGGGAAAGGTACAAGCAGATGTTGAAGAAGTGTCCCAATCACTCTATGCCTGAATGGATGCAAATGAGGACATTCTATGATGGGTTGAGTCTCACCAATCAACACTTGGTCGATTGTGCATCACAAGGTTCATTTGAGAGCAAAACTGCCATAGAGTCCAGGCAGTTGATTGAGAAGATGGCTCATAACAGCAGTCGGGCCACTGTGAGGAAGCGTATCATGAAGAAGAGTGATTTGGAGCCTGAGAATGTGCAAGCTCTATTTGCACAAAATAAAGAGATGCAGCAACAGATAGCTGCATTGACTCAGAAATTGGGTCAGGTCCAAATGAATGCTTCAACAGGTATACCTCCTATCCCTTCTGATACTTCTGCTTTAGTACTAACATGTGATTTCTGTAAAGGCAACCACCGTAATGGTGAGTGTGTATTTGAGGTTAGTACTAGCACAGGTAACGATGAGCAGGCTAATTTTGTGGGAGGAGGA
The DNA here is from genome assembly GCA_037953625.1 of Crotalaria pallida. Classification (NCBI taxonomy): domain Eukaryota; kingdom Viridiplantae; phylum Streptophyta; class Magnoliopsida; order Fabales; family Fabaceae; genus Crotalaria; species Crotalaria pallida. Next base: position 101,177,451 of record CM075655.1, read on the forward strand.
CAGAGAAACAATCCTTACTCAAACACCTACAACCCAGGGTATAGAAATCACCCTAACTTCTCGTGGCGCAGTCCAGCACTCCAGCCACCACAAGAGAAGCAGCCGACACCTTGGGAGGCAGCAATTGAGAAGCTCGCTCTAACAACCAATAATTTTGTTGAGGAGACGCGAGCCAACTTCAAAAACCAGGGTGCCAGCATTCGCAATCTGGAGGTTCAGATGGGTCAACTTTCCAAGCAGATGTCAGAGCGGTCACCGGGAACCTTTCCCAGTGACACCATTCCAAACCCCAGAGAGCATTGCAAGGCCATTACTCTTCGAAGTGGCAAGTCTCTTGAGGAGCCACAGAAAAAGAGTGATGAGGTGGTGCTTGAGAAGGAAGAGGCCAAGGAACAACCAGCTGAGGACTCAACTCCTGAAGTGCAACAAAAAAAGAACTCAACTGCAACTCAGGAGGAAGAGAAGAAACCCCAGTTGTCTCACAAGGTTCCTTTTCCTCAGCGGTTGAAAAAGGAAGACACTAAGAAGCAATTTGCTAAGTTCATGGAGGTGTTCAAGAGGCTCCAGATCAACATTCCCTTTGCGGAGGCCCTTGAGCAAATGCCAACATATGCTAAGTTTATGAAGGAGCTTCTGAGTAACAAGAGGAAGATGCAGGATGATGAGACAGTGATGTTAACTGAAGAATGCAGTGCCCTGTTGCAGAAGAAGCTTCCTCAGAAACTTAAGGACCCAGGGAGTTTCACAATCCCATGTAACATTGGTGGGCACAACATTGGGAAGGCTTTATGCGACCTGGGAGCTAGCATCAACCTGATGCCTCTCTCTATCTTCAAGAGATTGGGCATTGGGGAGGTGAAACCAACATTGATGTGTCTCCAGCTGGCAGATCACTCCATCAAAAGACCTTATGGGAAGGTGGAGGATGTTCTTGTTAAGGTTGACAAGTTCATTTTCCCAGCTGATTTTGTGATCCTGGACATGAAGGAGGATGCTGCTATTCCACTGCTTTTGGGGAGGCCATTTTTGGCCACTGGGCGAGCCCTTATTGATGTGCAACAGGGCGAGCTCAAATTGCGGGTTCATGAAGAAGAGGTATCTTTCAATGTGTATGAGTCTATGAGAAGACCTGAGGAGGAGGAGCGTTGTTTCATGGTGGATGTGATTGATGCTTTAGTCACATCCACTTTTGAGAAGACTTGCCATGAGGATATAATGGAAGCAACATTGGTGCATGGAGAGTGTGGAGAGCCAAAGATTGATAAGGTTGCATCTCAGCTGGATGCAACTTCAGAGTACAAAGGCACCGAAATCATGGATCTGAGGAGACATGACAAGGAGGCTAGAGCAAAACCGGAGCTTAAAACACTCCCAACCAATCTCAGGTATGCTTTTCTAGATGACACTGATTACTATCCTATCATAATTAATAATGCCTTAACTGAATTAGAAACTGATAAATTAATGAGAGTTTTAAGGCAATATAAATCTGCGATAGGGTGGTGTGTAGATGACCTCACTGGGATTCATCCCAGCTTTTGCATGCATAAGATTCTCTTAGAGGAGAATTTTAAACCTGTAATTCAGCCTCCAAGGAGACTCAATCCTACTCTCCAGGAGGTAGTGAGAAAGGAGGTGGTGAAGCTTTTAGATGCAGGAATACTTTATCCCATCTCTGATAGCACTTGGGTGAGCCCAGTGCAAGTGGTCCGAAAGAAGGGTGGCTTAACTGTAATAAAAAATGATAAAAATGAACTCATCCCCACCCGCACTGTCTCAGGGTGGAGAGTTTGTATTGACTATAGGAGATTGAATAATGCCACCCGAAAGGACCACTTCCCATTGCCATACATGGATCAGATGTTAGAAAGATTAGTTGGACATGCATATTATTGTTTTCTTGATGGATATTCTGGTTATAATCAAATCTGTGTTGACCCTAATGATCAAGAAAAAACTGCATTCACATGCCCCTTTGGAGTTTTTGCATACCGGAGAATGCCTTTTGGACTTTGCAATGCACCAGCTACTTTTCAAAGGTGCATGCTTGCAATATTCTCCGATATGATTGAAAACTTCATAGAGGTGTTTATGGATGATTTTTCGGTCTATGGGTCATCATTTGATTCATGTTTGAGTAATTTGGGAAAAGTTTTGCAAAGATGCCAAGAAACAAATCTTGTCCTTAATTGGGAGAAATGCCAATTCATGGTTAAGGATGGGATAGTTTTGGGGCATAAGATTTCTGAAAAAGGAATAGAGGTAGATAAAGCAAAGATTGATGTAATTGAAAATCTACCTCCTCCAACAAATGTAAAGGGTATTAGAAGTTTTCTGGGCCATGCCGGTTTCTACCGGAGATTTATAAAAGATTTTTCAAAAATAGCTAAGCCCCTTTGCAATTTGTTGGAGAAGGATGTGGAGTTCAAGTTTGATGAGGAATGTATGAATGCTTTTGAAACTCTGAAAAAGAAACTAGTAACAACTCCTATAGTGGTCGCACCCGATTGGGGAAAACCTTTTGAACTGATGTGTGATGCCAGTGACCATGCTATAGGAGCTGTTCTAGGAAAAAGAGTGGATAAAGTATTTCATACAATCTACTATGCTAGTCGTGTTTTGAATAGTGCTCAGGTGCACTACACGACTACTGAAAAAGAGCTCCTAGCAGTAGTGTTTGCCATGGATAAATTTAGGTCCTATCTCATAGGGTCTAAAGTAATTGTTTACACTGATCATGCTGCACTTAGGCACCTTTTGGCTAAGCAAGATGCTAAGCCAAGGCTGATAAGGTGGATCTTGCTTTTGCAAGAGTTCGATTTGGAAATTAAGGATAAGAAGGGGGTTGAAAATGTAATAGCTGATCACTTATCTAGACTTCCCCTTGAAACTAGTGGTAAAGATGACCAGGTTCCAATAGATGATGCTTTCCCTGATGAACAACTCCTAGTTGCATCTGCATTACCATGGTATGCTGATTTAGCAAACTACTTAGCAGCAGAGGTAATTCCCAAAGATTTAACTTGGCAACAAAAGAAAAAGTTTTTACATGACGCCCAGTTTTATTTTTGGGATGAGCCCTTTCTGTTTAGAAGAAGTGCAGATGGAGTAATTAGGAGGTGTGTAGCTGAGGAAGAAATTCCTGACATTCTTTGGCATTGCCATAACTCTCATTATTCAGGTCACTATAGTCATGAAAAAATAGCATCCAAAGTTTTACAATGTGGTTATTTTTGGCCAACTCTTTTTAATGATGCTCGTGAGTTTGTGATCAAGTGTGACCGGTACCAAAGAATGGGGAATATTTCTAGGAAAGATGAAATGCCTCTTCAAAACATTCTGGAGGTAGAGGTGTTTGATGTATGGGGGATAGATTTTGTAGGCCCTTTTCCCCCATCTTATAATAACAAATACATTCTTGTGGGGGTTGACTATGTTTCTAAGTGGGTTGAGGCCATCCCCATTTCCACCAATGATGTTGTAGTAGTGGTAGAATTTTTAAGAAAGAATATATTCTGCAGGTTTGGAGTACCACGAGTGCTCATTAGTGATGGTGGAAGTCACTTTTGCAATAAAGTGATGGAGAGGGCATTGGCTAAATATGGGGTGCACCACAAAGTTGCCACCCCATATCACCCACAGACATGTGGTCAGGTTGAAGTGTCCAATAGGTCCCTTAAGAGAATCCTAGAGAAAACTGTGAATAGTTCTAGGAAAGATTGGTCCAAAAAATTAGATGATGCTCTTTGGGCATATAGGACAGCTTTCAAAGCCCCTATTGGCATGTCACCCTTTCAAGTGGTTTATGGAAAAAACTGCCATTTGCCTATTGAACTTCTTCATAAAGCATATTGGGCAACCAGATTTCTAAATTTTGATATGCAATTGGCAGGAGAGAAGAGGTTATTGCAGCTCACTGAACTTGATGAGTTTAGAGAGCAAGCATATAACACTTCTCGAATTTTTAAGAAAAAAACAAAAAGGTGGCATGACAAGAGAATAGTTCATAAAGAGTTTAAAGTTGGACAAAGTGTCTTGTTATATAACTCTAGACTTAAGCTTTTTCCAGGAAAGCTTAAGTCTAGATGGACAGGTCCTTTTATTGTGATGCAGGTATTACCTTTTGGAGCTGCGGAAATTAAAAATCCCTCAAATGGGAATGTGTTTAAAGTGAATGGATAGCGACTCAAGGTGTACCATGGAGAGGTAATTGACAAGAGCTCAACCCAAGTGGAGCTCAAAGACCCTTGATCTTAATTTAATGTCATCCGTCAGGATCGGGACGTTAAACAAGCGCTTTCTGGGAGGCAACCCAGTGGTAAGTAAGTTAAGTTTAATTTGTCTTTTAATTTAGTGTAGGGTTTAAAAAAAAAGGCAAAAGTCTGCAGGTCTGATGGACTCGCCTGGGCGCGTGTGCGCCCAGGCGAGTTGGGGTGAAAGGGGGTTCAAAACTGAATTCGTGAAAAAAGAGAATGAGTGGCACAACAGTGAAAAACCCGCCCAGGCGAGCGTCAATTTCTCCCAGGCGGGTGGGGTGAAAAGGGGTTTCAAAATTGAATTCGTTAAAAGGGTGCAAGGCCGTGAAAAACCCGCCCAGGCGAGCGTCAATTTCGCCCAGGCGGGTCGGGGGGTCTGTATGCGGCGAAGAAAATTAAGGGGCTCGCCTGGGTTCCATACAAATCCACATGTTCCCAAATAAAGGTTTAGTTCATGATGAATTGATGTTTTTCCATTTAAGTATTGTGTTTGATTATGTTCTTATTTGATTATCATGAATTTGACGTCGTTTATGATTTGGTAATTCTAATTTAATAGGAATATTGAATTAGGATTTAGACCTTTAATCAAACAATTCAATTACATAGGTATAGGAATATGTCTATGAGTTGGATAACCTTTTAATAATTTTGATTGAACATTAATTGGTAAGATTAGGATTTAAAGCTCTGCTTAAGGAATTAAGGGAGATTAAATTACTAAGAAACAAGGTTGACCCAAGGAATTAGGCTGCTTTTACTTTTGCAAAATTGGTTCAATACTTAGGAAAATCATTAATTTGTTAACAATTGCTTTTGGAACCTACAATGAAACATGTACCCAAGCTTTCCCAAATTCTTTCACAACCACTTTTTAATTGCGTTTTTGTTTTTTTAATTTAATTTAGTTAAGAATTTTCCAATCAATTTAATTTTAATTTGAATTTCACGTAGTAACTACGACTTAGGTGAGAATTATTTTAATCGATTTTATTCCTCGTTGAGAACGACAACCCACTTCCACTTTATTACTTGTCACGAACTGGTGCACTTGCCAGAACGCCAACAAGTTTTTGGCGCCGATAAGTTCAGAATTTATAGAAAACAAAGGGGGTTTCGACCCCAGCATTCAACCTTTCTTCTCAGCCGCCTTCTTCTTCTTCTCTCAAACCTCCTCAGCCCAAACCGCCCCAAACCACCTTTCTCTACCACTCTCTTCCACTTTCTCCACCACAAATCATTCCCCCTTGCTTCTTCTCCTCCCTCCTTGTCACATGCTTGAAGGTGTTGTTCCTATCTCACTCCAATTCGGGTTCTTTTCTCTCTCATCTAGGGTTACGAATTTTTCACTATAATTGTGGGTAAGTATCCTTCCTCTTTTGTCTCCTCTCTGATTAGTGGCTTAGGTCTTTTTTTGGGTAGAGTTTGCACTTGTTTTACACTTTTTAGGACTTTGAGTTCTAGTGCCCACAAGGTGTTTGTTGATTTTCCACTTAGGAATTTTTCTGAACATAATGGCTTCCAGGGACAAGGGTAAGAAACCTAGGCTTGCTGGTAGCTCTAGTCGACCCAATTCAAGAAATTTTGAACACCAACTAGCCAAAAAGTTCTACACCGAAAGAGTAGTGGGGAAAGGTATTACCCCGGATACTAGTATTGAGGACATCAAGGGGGGCATTATGGTTGTTCCTGCGATTTACGACCCATTGATTCAATTAGAGTGGACACCTTTTACTGAGTCACCCCCAGACAACATGAGTAAACCCTTAATTTGGGAATTTTTTTCTCACGCACATTATCGTGAGCAACAAAATCCAGGGTGTCGCAAGAGCTGGGTCCGGGGGGTCGAAATTGATTATGGCCAGCATGAGATTAACAAAGTGTTAGGATTCCCTGATTATGCTGAACCCACTAATTTTGTGCAATACTATCTTAGGGACACCCTTGATCCCCAAAGCTTGGATGATATCAAAAACACTCTCTTCTTGCCCGAAAGAGATTGGAATCATGGTTCTAACAATACCGTTAAGCATGTGACAGCAAAATTTCTACGTCCTGTCGCTCGTTTTTGGGCCCACTTTGTCATGCACAATTTGCATCCCCAGTCCTATGAAACCGATATCAAACCTTTTATCATGCGGATTGTCTATGGGATTATGCGGGGTATGAAGGTTGATGCTGGATTTCTGATGTCAGAGTAAATTTTTCACATGGCGCGGGAAAGCAACCCGGGCTCCTTTGGGTTGCCTGCGGTGATTACCAGGCTGTGTTTAGATAGGGAGGTGGATTTGGGGGATGATCTGTTAGAGCTTACACCAGCCAAACAGATGAATATGAAGGTTTATGAGCGATATGTGGATATTGCTAGGCGTGAGCTTGGTAACAATGAGCCAATCCCTGCAGAGCTTCAGGTTCCAGCCGCTCCTCGGGGACGAGGGCGCCACCGTGGTGGGGGTGATATGAATGGGCTGACTAGTATGATGGAGCGGCTTTTGCGCGGGCAGATCCGTCAAAATGAGTATTTCCAGCGCGAGATGCGCCGGAATCAGATAGTCCAGGATGCCTTGCGCTCGGTGACTGAGCAGATGAATGTCCCTTTTCCATTGCCTCCATATTCTTAGGAGGATTTTCAGGTTTTGGATCAGAGTGATGAGGATGGCATGGATGAGGATGTTGATGCTGGTGGGGTGTGAGACTTGTGGTTTGATGTTATTGGAGGCGATTTGTCCTAGTTGATTTAGGTTGTCATGTTACTTTGGAGATTTGTAATCAGACCTGTAGTACTTTTGTTTGTGCCTTGGTGTGGCACTTTTGTGTTTCCAGATATTTTGTTTATTTCAGTTTGTGTGTCGTGTTGACTTTAATCGATTTGTGTAGTTGGATTGCATTTGTCACAGGTGATATTTGGTGGTGCCTGACGCACCTTGGATTTAATTGTAGTGGCAGGTGTTAAGTTTGGGGGAGGACTTGAATCTCCCCTCGATGTTCTGATTGCATTTTGAGAGGGAAGTCTCTTTTTCTTTGTCTCTTTTCTTTTTATTTTATTTTTATTTTGTTGTTTAGGGTAAGTGTGTTGCTTGAGGACAAGCTAATTTTCAAGTTTGGGGGAGTCCAACAAAATAAAAACTTTTTCATGACTTGATGATTTCCCTTAGCTTTGTGTTAGTTATGTCCTGGTAGAAGCAGGTGATTATTCTAGGCTTAGGATTTTCTTTTTCTTGATAGGTTTAGATGTCTAGTTTAGGAATGAAGCTCACTTCTCTAAAATAAACTGCTTGGATTGAATGTGTAATTCTTTAAAAAATCGGTTACTTGGGCAAACTCTTTGAGAATATGTGTTTAGCAAACTGACCTTACCTGTGAGATTTTGGGCTTATACACAAAAGGGGTAGTGTGATGTCCTAGGGCGAGGAGAACCTCTAAGGAGGGGGAATCTACCTTAAAGGAGACTCTGCCTAGGGTTTTTGTGTGATGTTAGTTGGGAGTCCTCTAGTGGCCAAAGGGGAAGCCAAAGAGATACCCTAATCACTGGTGTGTGAGGGTGGCGATTAGGGTAAGAGGACGTACCTTTGCCCCATGTAGTATTGAGCTACTTATAGGGGGGAGCTGGTTTCCCTAATGGGCCAACTTGGGGCCCAAGTAGGGCCAGCCTGTAATGAGCTAGGAGCGGTGCGCTGTCCTTGCGGATAAGGATGGGGTGAGTTGTCCTTGCGGATAAGGCTGGGGGACGTCATCATGTCCTTGGTGTCGGAATCTTTGGGGTGATGTCGGACCTGGGAAGACGTACGGAGATCGGACCTGATCAGAGGCATGAGGTCGGCCCGTATCTGGCGCTTGTTCGGCCGTTGAGCCCTGAGCTCGGCCAATCGTTCAGTGGGTCCCTTGTTAGGTCCTTGAGCTTTTAGCGGGGTTTATGGGGAGCTCGGCCTAGCCAGGTCCACCACATAAGCCCCCCAGCTCGGTCAAGGCTTTTTGAGGCTTGCTCCGAGGTCGTGGTTTAGATATCTTCCCGAAGTCCATCATTTTACGGTCGATTTTACCACATAAGCCCCCCAACTCGGTCAAGGCTCTTTGGGGCTTGCTCCGAGGTTCCGGAGGGTTTCAGGACTTGGCCATCTGGTCAAGTGGAAGAACTGGTTCCAGCTGTCTCCACCTTAATCGTCAGAGTACACTTGACAGCTGCCCATTTATCTAGTACCGATGTGGTGCCTGACACGTGTCAGAAAGCTCTGTTTTCGAAGTGTCACTATCATTGTGACGTTATTCGAGATCCTCGAATCTTGTGGCCGTGCGCCACGTGCCTCGATCCTAGGGGTTAGGCCTTGAATAGGGTTTTATGTGGGCCAGGCCCATTATTCAAAACTGGAGGGAAAACCGCTTCTTTTCAGTTTTACCCAGAGTGTCCTTTTTTCCTCCTCCGCCGTCCCCGTCTCTTCATTTGTCTCTCATTTACCATTATCTTCTTCGACTAGACAAGGTTCCCCTTCTTTTTTCACTTCTGCAGATCTCTCACTATACTCAAAGGTTCCTCCTATATTTCGTTTCTTCTTTGCTACTTCTAGACTTTGCTTGATCCCTTGTATTTCTTCCTTTTCTGTACGGAGGGGCGTGTCTTCCACTGCTTGCGGGTTACTTCTGCATTTGATTCGTTTCTGCACTCTGCAAGGTACTTACTTCGTCTCTTCCTCTTTTTAAATAATTGTTGTTTTGGTGCCTTCATAGGTTTCCCTTTCTGGTTTTTGTGTATAGTTTCTGATTTTGATCCTATATTTTGGTTTTTCCTCAAGGGGTAGGGTTAGGATTTCAGGATTTCATTTGGGGGTTTTAATTTCGCTGTTTTGTGGGTTTATTCACAGTGGGTTCTAGATATAAACTGGGTTCAATATGAGTAATGAATGGCTTAGGAAATGGGCTGGGATGGTTCTTCTTTCGTCAAGCAGTAGTGAGGAAGAGGACGGTTCCTCTTCTTCCTCCTGCTCGTCCACGGAGGTGGATGAGATGCTGCGGCGCAGGAGGGAGTTTGGGCGGAAGTACGAGCGGCGGGTTCTGGAGGTTGACCCCGTCGAAGTTGTCTACCCTCGGAACTCCGAAGAGAAACGAAAATGGATTAAGGAGTATGCTTGGGCTGAGTTTGTAGATGGCAGAGAGCGTGCCGATTACGAGAGGATGGAAAGGGAGAAACTGTTTGAACGGGGGGTACCTGTGGAAGAGGGGAGATGCTCGCCCCTCGGGACTACCTCAAGGGGGTTTTCGGGTGGTTTATTTTTCGCGACCCGGAGAACTAACTTCGAGATCCCCTGTCCTTCCGCAGGTACTATGGCTCCTCGGAGGTGCATTGTCCGACCTGAACTGTACCCTGCTCCCTTTGATGCCGAATTATACACTTGGGTTGACGTGGAGCCCAAGGGAGTTCAATCCAGCTTAGTTTCAGATGACCAGCTCATGGCAGTGCGTGAGGTCGTGCTTTCCAGCTTGGGGGATGCTGGTGATAACTACAAAATTCTACCCTGCTCAGCCAATGACAGGATTTGTTCTCGGACTGACAATAGCTCTTTCTTCTTCTACGCCGACCTTATTCAAAATTTAGGGGTGAGCTTGCCTTTCACCGACATAGAGATTAGGGTATTTAACGAACTCGGCCTGGCTCCCTCTCAGCTCCATCCCAATACTTGGTCTTTTCTCCGAGCCTTTCAGAGATATTGTATCGCTAGGAACCTGGTTTGCACAGCTCGGCTCTTCCTGTGGGTGTACAATCCGTTCGTTAGTAACAAGGAGGGTGTCTCAGGTCGGCTTTGGGTATCGACCAAGGCTCGAGGTCGTTATGGGCTTTTTGGGATGTTCTCTGAATCATGGAAACAATTCAAACCGCGCTTCTTTAAGTACCAACATGTGGGTTCTGGTCGCCCCTGGTTTATGGGAGAAACGAAACCGAGATTTCCCTTAGAATGGACACAAGAGTTTTTCATCCGACATTCGGAGGTATCTCAACGGTGGTCAGGGGCGACCTTGGATGCCGATGAGGCTATTACAACCTTCCACTTTCAAACTGAGTACCGAGCTCGCAAGTCTCAGCTTGATATAGGAGTGTTCATGACGTGCCCAGTCCGAGACGTCTTAACAAACATTGGTAGATAGCTTTTCACTTTTTTGCCTTTGTAATCTATTCTTTTTGTCTTTTGCTGATTTCTTTGTTTCTTTTCTTTGTGTTTTGCAGAAAAATATTGGGCCAACATGTCTTCTAAAGCGATGAGGGCTGCCTTGGAAGCGCGCAAAAAGAAGGCTTCCACATCTCCTGCTGCTGTTGCCGTCGTCGCCAAGGTGGCAGCCACTGAGGTCACTGCTGATACGACCTCGACAGGTTCTGGTCCTCTTCAACCTACTCCGCCTGTCGTTATCCTTGCGCAGGCTCCTCAACCGGTGGCTAGCTCGGACGTAGAGATGGTTGTCGCGCCGAGCTCGCCTGCTCAGGGCCGGGGATCTGAAGGTTCTTCCCGACCTCCAGTAGTCACCGTCAGTCCCTCAGTTAGAGAGGGAATTCTGAAGATGTCGGGGGCTGAGTGGAAGAAGAAGGCCGAAGACTTTGCTATTCAGATGAAAAGGGCCTGTACTATGTTTAGTGTTCTATCCGAGGTTGCTGACGATGTGGCAGAGGATATATCACCCGCTCAGAAGAAAGCTCGGTTGGAGGCTGCGGCGGAGGTGGAGGATCTAAGACAGAGGAAGAAAGCGGCCGAAGAGAAGCTGGCGGAGCTGGAAGAAAAACATCGGCAACATATCGCGGAGCTCCAAAAGCAGAATGAGGAGGCCATGGCTCAGATGAAGGCTGAGGTTAGGGAGGCTGGTCGGCAGGAGGGGTTGGCCGAGGTGGAGAAAGTTAGGACCCTGCTGAAAAGGAGGGCTGCCCAAGCACTTAAGCACAAAGTGGCGGCACAGGAAGCTGATTTCCAGTTTGAGAAAGCTGGAAACAAAATCTTCGCCAATGCGGTGGAGCAGGTTCTGCACTTGAACCCTGGTCTCCGAATTAGGGTGGTTGGGGCTAGTGCCGCCTATGGGGTAGAGGATGGCAAGATGGTGGATTATGGGAGAGATAGAGCCGAAGTTGATCTTGACCAGCCTGAGGAGAATCTTCCTGACCCCCTGGCCGAGAGAATGGAAGAAGATTTTGATCCGAGGTCGGTTGTGTTATCCGACGTAGAGGATTGACATGGCGTAAGTCCCTTATGCTGGGCAGCATGCTTTTACTTTGTAATAACTTTGTTGGATATGCTGACTGTCATCTGATAACAGTTTGTCTTTAACTTAATGCAAGTTCATATTTTGCTTAACTTGTTGCATATTTTGTCACTTGTTGCATATGTTGAAAAAGTTTTTAGGCAACGCGAGATAGTGAGATCTGTTGCGTGGTTTTACATCGTTGTTTACGCAAGTATTAAGTTTAACTTGTGACGTATAACGAATTATTAAGGGCCTTGGTCTATGAAGCTTTCTCACACCCAAGTCATCCATGATCGTTTTAAGGTTTAGATCGGGTTACTCAGTAAGTGCAGTAATCTTATAAGGTTTCCTCTGGAAAGAGGTGCTGTATATAAGGGCATACGGTAGGGAACTCGGAACATCCCGTCTTGGCCGAGGTGGGTGTCCTCTACCCCGATGTGGAAGAGGTTGCTGAGTGAAGTGATGTAAAAACATTTCACTGCAAGCTGTACATCATCGGGTGTCCCTTGTACATTGTGCATATGAGCCGATCTCTTTTGGGAGATGTAGGCTGTGCATAGCGCCATGCAACATTTAGGTGGCTAGTGCTAAATGAGAAGCTAGTACGTACGTATATAAAACTGTGGCACTTGAGTAAAGGGCAAGTTTGTATTTCATTGATTAGATGTCAGAATACATTGCTTTTTGAAAAAAGACTTGGTATTTCATAGTGGTGGCACTCTGGCCGACCTTGGAAAGATGGATATCTCACAATGAAAGGGTGCTATGGCCGAACTTAAAAAGGTGGATATCTCACAATGAAAAGGCACGCTGGCCAAACATGAATTAAAAAGCCTAAACTGACAGGCAAACATTTTGATTAGGAATTTAAGTAGAGCTTTTTGGTAACCGTGACTTGCTTCTGAGGTAAACCTGTTTAGGCGATGTAGGTTCTCAGTAGGGTGGTGATCTAAGGGCTTTACTGAGTTCGGCTCCCTAGACAGTGTCCCAGAGTCTGTGCTTCGTGAGCACCTCTGTTGGGGTCTGCTTGTCTTAGAACCGTGCTCACACCCTTCGGGGACCGAGGCTCAGGTTTCACTTTTGGAGCGCTGATCTTACGCGCTTGCAGGATCAGGACATTTTGCTCCAGTGTTTGTTTCTGCTTTTTTCTTCTTAGCTGCCTCCTTCTGAACCGAGGAGGAATGCCTGGGATACTTAACTAGCTTGAAGCCACTTGGGGGCTGCCGAGTTTGTAGGAAGAGAAGGAGGTGCTTTTTGATTATGAAAAAGCTGTTGATCCCAGATCGGGTTTGGTCGGTAGGACCGTTGTCGTCTCGTTGTCCTGGACTCTCTTTTCTGACCTCGATGCCTAATATTTGTCCTTTGGTCAAGGTTTGATCAGTGGATTCTTTCTGTTTCCTTTTTCCTTCCCGTAGACTTGCATTATAGCAAAGTCGGGCTTTTACTTGGTCGGCCTTTATCGTGACGACCTTGTCGTCTGAACCAACAAATTTCATTGCTAGGTGGACCGTAGAAACTACCGCCCCAAAGGCTTGGAGGAAGGTTCGTCCCAGAATGGCGTTGTATGGGGAATCAGAGTTTACTACCAAGAATTTTATAATCTCCGTCCGGGCTGAAGGTTGCTTACCTAGGGTTATCGGGAGATGGATAGCTCCGAGGGGGCGGATTGCTTCTCCTGTAAAGCTGATGAGGTTTCCTTCAAACTTGAGGAGGTCAAATGATCTGAGTTTTAATGCTTGAAAAGTGTGCAGGAAGAGAATGTCGGCCGAACTCCCTTGATCGACAAAAACCCTGGCGACTTCAAAATTTCCTACCATGGGGTCATTATGATCAGGGACAACATCTTCCATATCCAGGTCGGAGAAAACGATGGGAATATCTCGAGACGGCTTTTTGTAAATGGGCTTGTGGTGTACTGCCAGGATTTGGTTGATGTACCTTTTCCTATCTGCTCTCATTTCTCCTCCACCTGCGAAACCTCCGGAGATAGTTTCTACCCGTAGGTTTTCTGGTGACTTATCCATGTCTTGGATCGCGACCAAGCTTACTCGTTGTGGCTCCTCATCTCTCTTCTCGGGGGATGGCTCCGCTTTTGCTTTGCCTTTATCATTATCCGGGCTGCGGGTTCTTCTTCGACCTTTCCTTTCTACTGCTTCTCTTACATACTGTTGTAATTTTCCCTTCCTTATCATGTCTTCGATCACATCCCGAAGCCAAGTGCATTGGTCGGTGTGATGCCCATACCCATCATGGAAATTACAGTATTTCGACCCATCTCTGATATTACTTTGATTCCTGAGGAAAGGGGGGCGAGTTACCCCCCTGAGGTCGGTTTGCATAGTCTCTCTCCAGACTTGAGATCTCGGGACTGTTAGGGGGGTGTACACATCATACTTGGTGGTGTAGGGACGTCGACGGTCCTCTTGCTGTCCGGGGTTGGAGCGTCCTCGGTCACCTTGGTCTGATCTTCCTCCTTTCTCGTCCCTGTTGCCTCGAGGGCGACCTCGGGGAAGGGCACTTTGAACTGTAGCTTGGTTGTTTTCCATTCTATTAGTCTGTCCTTTGGTGAATTCTTCTAGGTTAATGTACTTATTTGACCGCTGTCTCAGCTCGGCCATGTCCCTCGGCGGTCTTCTAACCAAGGAATCCTTGAATCCTCCTTCGAGCAATCCTTGAGTAAGGAGGAGTACGGCTACCTCGGGTGATAAGTGAGGGACCGAGCTGAATTCAGTGTGGAATCTGTGCAAATACGCATGCAGTGTTTCATCTGGCTTCTGGGTTACTGTTGCTAGGGTGTGATCCGACCTTGGCTGTATGCAACTTGCGGTGTACCTATTGAGGAATGCTTGCTTCATTTCTTTCCAGTTATTGATGGAATTTCTTGGCAGTGTGGAAAACCAACGCAGGACAGGAGCTTGGAGGGTCATGGAGAAGGCCTGACACTTAAGCCGATCTCCTCCCCCATGAAAGTTAATCGCGCCTTCATAATTGAGGACGTGTTCCTGCGGGTCGGTCAGGCCGTTGTACCTAGCGATGTTGGTTGGCCCGAGGTACCCAGGTGGTGGCTGGTAGGACATGACTGCTGGGGTGAAGGGGTGGCCTGGATGGACATCGTCGGGGTCGGCTTGTTGGTCATCAAAAGGTGGTGTCTGAGGTAACTGATTGAGAGTAGTAAGGGGTGTTGTAACCATTTGTGGTGTCAACAGTTGTGGAGATGCCAAGTTTTGGGTTGGGAGTATAGTGTTACCTTGGTCTATTGGGATGGTCAGAGGTTGTGTTGGCTCATTTGTGGCTGGGGTCTGATCTGGTATAACTCGTTCAGCAAGGCGGTGCATGGTTATTTGTTGTAGGTCTGCGATAGCTTTTCCTTGTTGCTCCACTATTCTCATTTGTTGTCGCATTAGAGATAAGAGTTCGGCATCTCGTGAAAGGGAGGAGTGACGTGAGTGGGAGTGGTGGGTGGTGCTGATAGACTGAGCACGTTCACCACGGGGGCGGTGCTGTTCAGTCTTGGTTTCACCAAGCTCAGAACGTAGCTGCACGCGCCGACCTCCTCTGTCATACTGAGCTGGGTTGGTGGTATCAGTGTGGATGGTATAAGGCCCACTGTGTGTATGGGTAAACTCTGGGGGAGGAGGTGGCGGTGGGGGAGGTGGTGGGGGAGGAGGAGGGGGAGGCGGCGGAGGGGGCGGTGGTGGAGGTGGTGACGGCCTTGCTGCCCTGTTGGCTTCAAGATGCTCACGTAGGTCCTCCGGAGTCTGTGCCCTCCTGGGACGCCCTCTTCCTCTCCTTTGAGCTGTTGGAATGTCAGACATGGTAGATTCTTGGTGGGGCTGATGTTTATCTTTCCCCACAGACGGCGCCAATGTGATGTCCTAGGGCGAGGAGAACCTCTAAGGAGGGGGAATCTACCTTAGAGGAGACTCTGCCTAGGGTTTTTGTGTGATGTTTGTTGGGAGTCCTCTAGTGGCCAAAGGGGAAGCCAAAGAGATACCCTAATCACTGGTGTGTGGGGGTGGCGATTAGGGTAAGAGGACGTACCTTTGCCCCATGTAGTATTGAGCTACTTATAGGGGGGAGCTGGTTGCCCTAATGGGCCAATTTGGGGCCCAAGTAGGGCCAGCCTGTAATGAGCTAGGAGCGGTGCGCTGTCCTTGCGGATAAGGATGGGGTGAGCTGTCCTTGCGGATAAGGATGGGGTGAACTGTCCTTGCGGATAAGGCTGGGGGACGTCATCATGTCCTTGGTGTCGGAATCTTTGGGGTGATGTCGGACCTGGGAAGACGTACGGAGATCGGACCTGATCAGAGGCATGAGGTCGGCCCGTATCTGGCGCTTGTTCGGCCGTTGAGCCCTGAGCTCGGCCAAACGTTCAGTGGGTCCCTTGTTAGGTCCTTGAGCTTTTAGCGGGGTTTATGGGGAGCTCGGCCTAGCCAAGTCCACCACAGGTAGTAATTGATAATTGATGACTGAATGTTTAAATCCTTATTTCTTTCATGAGTGTGTTCTCTTTTACTATGTGTTCTAGAACTTGACTTGTGACCTTTTCAAAATTGACAATTGATTGCATGCATGAATATGATTAAGGCACTTAGGTTTGTGTTTTTGAGGCCTTCAACAACTTTTGAGAAATAATGTTCCCTTAGTTGCCCAATTTGAGCTTGATGAGATGTAATTTTCTTTGGTACCCAACTTTAATTGAAATATTTTTATGAAGTACCTTTGAATTTTTGAATGAGCAATTGAGTGGAATGTTACATAAAAATGGTGAAAGTGTTAAATGTTGAAAAAAAATGTATTTCTATTTCTCTTCGAAAAAAAATGTGCTGAAAAGAAAAAAAAGAGAAGAGAATAGGAAGGAAAAAAAATATAAGAAAAAGGGAAACAAATGAGTTGAGTTGTGTTTGTGCAATCACTTTCATTGCTCATTTCATGATTAAAAAGGGAAGATTCGTGATTTTATTAAAATAAGCCCTTTGCGTTATCCTTTTATTCTTTTATCCCACCTGACACTTTTAGCCATGGCCCCGTTACAACCAAATAAAGACCTTATGATTTGTGCATGTTGTCAATAAATTCAGTGGAGATGGAGGTCTATAGTCAAGCTTATGGTAACACATTGTGATTGTAGAACTTGAGTGCAGAATTTTAAACCTTGATACACATGAGAGAGATTTGTGAGTTGTGAGTTGTTTGCTAGCTACATTGTTCTTTTGGAGATTGCCCCTCTAACCAGTTTTGATTGGATTATGTGTTTGTGAAAAAAAGTTTTGAAGAAAGTGAGTCGAGTTTCTTAATTGGATTGATTTATCTTGATAGAGGAAGTGTTCTTAAGTTGTGAATTTTTGTTTTACTTTTGCCTGGGACATGCAAAATGTTAAGTTTGGGGGAGTGATTTGAGCTCAATATATGATATTTTTGGATGAATTTTGATCCCCTTTCTTAGTAATTTTAGCTTGTTTCTCAAGTATTTTAGGAAAAAGATGGAAATTTCGCTTACTAATGTGCTGAACGAGATCCTTGAGGATTTTGTATCAATTTGTTGTGAATTTCAGGTTTTAGAGGCTTAATTTGATGATTTATGGAAAAGAAGGAAACAGCAAGCCTTGGAATCAGAAGTTCGGAGCAAAGTGATGAAAATCAGTGAAAAAGTGCAGAACTCGCCCAGGCGAGCCTATTACTCGCCCAGGCGAGTGGGGTTTTCTGATTTAAAAAATGGGTTTAAAAGGCTAATTCTCTCAGTGGAAAACTCGCCCAGGCGAGCCTTATTCTCGCCTGGGCGAGTGGCGCAGATATCAGTTGCGATTTTTCTTATCTTTTAGGATTTGGAAGGGATTTGTTTTATCTTTTGACTTAAATATATTAGGATTGGTAATTAGGATTCATGAGGAACAATTGGGAACAGAGATTAGAGAGCTTTGGTGAAGAATTGAGATTGGAGATTCAAGTTTATTGGTAATTATGTCTACTTTTATCATTATTATTGTTTCTCTCTTCTCCATCATGAACTAAACCTTTATTTGGGAACATGTGGATTTGTATGGAACCTTCATAGTTTTTGTTTAATGAATTGATGTTTTTCCATTTAAGTATTGTGTTTGATTATGTTCTTATTTGATTATCATGAATTTGACGTCGTTTATGATTTGGTAATTCTAATTTAATAGGAATATTGAATTAGGATTTAGACCTTTAATCAAACAATTCAATTACATAGGTATAGGAATATGTCTATGAGTTGGATAACCTTTTAATAATTTTGATTGAACATTAATTGGTAAGATTAGGATTTAAAGCTCTGCTTAAGGAATTAAGGGAGATTAAATTACTAAGAAACAAGGTTGACCTAAGGAATTAGGCTGCTTTTACTTTTGCAAAATTGGTTCAATACTTAGGAAAATCATTAATTTGTTAACAATTGCTTTGGGAACCTACAATGAAACATGTACCCAAGCTTTCCCAAATTCTTTCACAACCACTTTAATTTGTGTTTTGTTTTTACAATTTAATTTAATTAAGAATTTTCCACTCAACTTAATTTTAACTTGAATTTCACGTGGTAACTACGACTTAGGTGAGAATTATTTTAATCGATTTTAGTCCTCGTTGGGAACGACAACCCACTTCCACTTTATTACTTGTCACGAACTGGTGCACTTGCCAGAACGCCAACATTTCCATAGTTTTCGTTTTAGAGCTGCCACTCGTTCTCATCCTTCCTCCCATAGAGTTGTCACTGAGGAGACTCCTTCCCCTGGTCCGACTGATTATGATAGGACTGCTTCTGCAGATCCTAGACCCAGTGGAGGGGTTTCTACACAGTCGGGCGAGGTCGAGGAGGACCCTGTGGAGGATGAGAGCGAGGAGGAGGTGCATGTCGAGCCGACTGTTTCTACGAGAGGTGGACCCGCTGGTTCATAGGAGCCTGCATAGCCTAGATGTTTTGGATCCTAGATCCTAGGGATAGAGCTATGGAGGATCTGAGGAGCTGCTGAGGACACGGATGACTTGCTCTGGGACTTCTAGTTTGGATTATGTTATATATTGTATATACTGAGAGGTCTTGGAGTGAGCTTTTAGTTCGTGCAGCTAGTCTGTATACGTTTCATCAAAACTTGCTATCTCGACTTTTTATCACTTGCTATTGTCAGTACTGATGGGGTGTATGTTATGACTTTTCTATATATATATATATGATGTTTCTTTACCTCAGCAATGTCCCATAAGTATTATTTTTACTTCCGCGAACTCGGATTTCTATTTAAAAAGGATTCGGCGATAAGTTTATGTTTTTGGTGTATTCAAAACCACTCGAGAGGCAAATGATATGTTTTAATAATAACTTCAAATAATGTTTTCTATAAATAAGGAAATGTTATCCCGAGAGTCTTTCCGAAGCTAAGATATTATAAAGCCGAATTCAAAAACTGGTTTATATTACAAAAGGTTTATGTACGAGCAAGTATAAGTTTTAAAAATGAAAAATTTTCTAGTCCTAATTTTGATAGCAAGTATTCAACTATTGGAAATATTAATTATTTTCAAGTTAAAAAGAGAGCGTCACATAAATTGGTTATGAGTTAAATCCCTTATCTGTCTAAAAATCTTGGCCAATATATTGAACTCATCAAACATGGATATAAAATCACGGACCAATGAAATATCAAGTTGCATACTAGAATCGTTGGATCTGTAAATATCAATGTTAGTTAGGAGAATGAACTATAACTACAATCTAATGAAAAACCATTATAAAAATTAATTGATACATACCCAAAGTGGCTAATGCGGTTAGAAACCTCATTGTTAGTATCATAAATGTATAGCTGCAAAAACTTAGGCCTGTGCAAATTTTCTGGGAACAAAGAACCAATGCGGTGATAATTCTGTCCGCCAATTATGAACTGGGGAGGACCATGACCATCATTACATGAATTGTGAACATTGCCTCCAAGAGATGTAAAGGCAAACATACTATTATAAGTCCTTATATTTTGGAAAAAGTTGATCCGTCTATCATCATATCCAAACATTAGCCCATAAATAAGGGGAGGTGGAGTAGATAGTGGTGGTAATGTGACATCACCTTTCATGCAGCACAAAGAAAATTCAGCAAGCATAACATTCTTATTCTTATCACTTCTTTCCTCAGGCCACATAGAAGCATTGCAGTGTTTGCATGTGAGTTCCATATCACCAAAATCAAGATATGCTGGAAACACAAAAAATAATCAACATAACATATACGTATGTAAAATTATATGGGAAAATGAATGAAAAAGTACCTGTGTTATCAGATATGTCAAACAGTGAATGGTTATGTGACAATGCCGATATTAGATTGTCATAGTAAGTTGCATTGTCAGAGACATAGCGGTCAGCAATTTCGTCACCTACTAAGGTAACGGCAAATTTCAAGAGGATAAAAAAACATTTATAAAAACATTTCGGAAGTAAATCAAAACCTTAACCGTACACAGCAAAAGGAAAGTGTACAAACCCAGTAAGTGTGAAATATCGGAAGCACAGGTAACGGATTGGGCTTGGAAACCGTAAGAGGAAACTAAATAGCAACACTTAGTATAGTTAATAAATAGGATATTCCAAAAAGTAAAAAAAAATTAGTTTGTGAGTTTTTATGAAACAAAAAATTTAAGAACGTACGCATGTTAGCAGCGGTGAATGAGGGACCACGCCGACGAATTCGAAGGTTCTCTTGAGCATACATTGCCAATTTGGAAAAATAAATGACAGTTTGAAATAAATATGTAATGGGAGGTTACGCCTAGAATAGAAAAGCAAGCGGAAAGTTTACCGTGAAGAATTTCAAAGTGAGTGGAAAGATAAGATTCCTGAATGGAAATATCTAGGCGTAGATATGTACAGAAACATGACTGAAATATCTACGCCGACCATATGCATAATACATCGGAAAAAAATTGATAAAATATAAACAAGAGAAAATGAAGCAATATAAAATAAAAAACGGTGCAAAGTTTAGTGTGTGTTAAGTATATATGGAGTTTAACACAAGTGAAGTACCGGACAGTTATTAATAATTAAATGAAACGATAATGAATAGTAAGTATGTGAAAGAGAAAAAGAGATTGATAAGTCAAACATAATAGGCTATTAAACAATTTTATTTAAAAGGAAGTCAACGTAGAAACGGTCACCGACCACATACAATACAAGTACAACATAGGGGTGAAACATTCACCGAACTACCAAAGAAAACCTTTCGTTACTCATAGCATAACACTAACACAGCACCAGCTCTAATCAAATTACACATGATAAACTGCTATTAAAAAGATAAACAGACAGGCTTCAACATAACATAAGTGACTTGAGGAAGAATCACTTCTTAACATTCTTCAACGGGCGTTTCCAACCAATGGTTGCAGGAGAAGCACAATCGGCGAACGAACTTGAAAGATTCCTTTTGACAGTCTTGGACGGTGTTGCAACTATTTCATCAAGCGAGAGATCAACAGCATCAACGCCAATAGAAACATTGGAGGGAGGAGTTACAAGGACAGAAGAAGAGAAAGCAATAGATTCCTCATTATCAGCAAGAGTGGATGCTGTGATATCCATAACCGGAGCAGAAACGGGCACAGAAAGACCCTATCGAAAGATACAAATAAAACATTACAAATAAAACTAAGTCAGCATAAATTGAGTAGAACAGGAAAAGGGAGGGTGGAAGGAAGCAATGGAAATAAGGTATATACGTATGATAAATACCTCTCGGGGAGATAGGTCGGATCCTGGAAGTTCGTACATAGCAATAACATTAGGGTCATCGCATAACGCACGAACCTTAATGACAGAAGCTTCAGAAGAAGAACCTTCAGAAGGATTAACAACCTTAAACAACATCTTCTGCCCAATTAGGCTTCGAAATATGGGAGGGTAATCATGTTCGTCGTCACCCTATGGGAATGTGAAATTCCGAGTAAAAATGGAGTAATTAATTTTGTGAAATTGCATTTTGGAAACAAAGGTATGAGGTAAAAAACATAATTCAAGAAATAAAATGACCTCCTTAAAGGAAGAGAGGACGTCGGCACAGCTTTGACCAAGGAGATATTCAACATCATAATCAAACATTACGAGGATTGCACAACCAGTGGTATCAACAACATCAAGCCTGTCTAAACCTATTAAATTGATGAAATAACAATTAACCAGAAAAGGTTTAAATATTAATGAGGAATAAAAAGAAAAAAATTTGGTCGCCTTTGTTAAAAATAAATTACCTTGGGGTGACATGGAATACATGGCGTCCACAGCTGGAACAAAAATAAAAACCATCATCTGGAGTAACAGCCTTCAAACATTTGCAAGCAGGGTACCACCAGTGACCATCATCCATAACATCATTAACAGTAGCAAGCAGAATGGACATACCATTCTGGAATAAATAAAAGTAGTTGGATAATTAAAAAGGGATGAAAAAATATTCCGGGAGGAAAAGAAAACGACCATGTTACAATTCAAGGCAACCTGAGAAACCGAAAGAAGTTCTTCAATTGTCCTCTTTGGATGCAACTTCAGAAATTCATCCTCGACCGAATATTTGGGACCCACAACAAAAGAGGTACAGTCTTCAGAAGCAGAAACACCAGCAGCAAGAAGACTAATGAAATGAAGAAAATATAAATAATAGGTTTATAAGACAAATAGTGAATAAAAATCACGATAAAAACATTCGACAAATTGATTTACTGCGTAATTATATTTATAAATAATAACTTGGATTTGGAAAAACGGGTAAATTAATCAATGACTAAAACGAAACAAACCTCTGTTTCAAGTTAGAAACATCGGATATGTCGGGATTAATAAGTAACCTTGAAGCATTCATACAGTTCTGAACCACTGGCTTACCTATAAAATCATCAGGAAACACAGTACACTTAATTTAGCACAATCGATGCACAGAAGTCTGGCGATATAAATACACCTACCCTTGAAAATCTTGACCTTCCCATACTGAAGAACAATCATTGGAGCCATAACATGGCCATCGTTGATAAAACCCATTAGTTGATCAACAAAGTCACCGAAAAGGGTGCACTCAATTTTACCACTACAATAAAATCATTACATTAGTGCTACATTAAGAAATGTTCAATAAATAATGTTAAGAACAACAAATATAAATATTCAGAGAATGAAAGGTGTACCCGAGATCGGTTAGCTCAATAACAATCATCTTAGTAACCTTTCCATCACGAAAATACTCTCGCTGGGAAGAAACAGAAGTCATGAGACCAACCACATCTGTTTTCAAAAAATTCAGGGTTTCTTACTAATAAAAGGGGTGAGAGAATAGAGTCGGCAGAAAAGGAAAACATATTCGTAATGGAAAATGATTTCATGAAATTTAGTTACCAATGAGATAGTCATAATCAGATGTCATAGTGGAAATAACTTCCAAGGTTGTTGGGGTCAGTCCATAAAAAGGAATGGACGTGAAGTCAACCTCAGATACAGTGGTCCTCAAGAGAAAAATAAGCTTATTTTCATGCGAGGTGGCACGATAAGCTCCAGAATTTGCAACAACACCAAAATAGGACATACGGTACACAACACCCTCTTTTATAATATTAGAAAACTTGTATAGAACTGATTTACGGACGGTTGCTTGAATTTTATGACCCTGGTAAATAATAGTGAATGAAAAACAACTGAGAAGCAGTGTATTTGGCAATCAGAGATTATTTCATATCAAAATTTGGCAGCATCGGTTTAATATAAATGCATGTTATAAAAAATTAGGCAGCACCTTCTCATCCATCAGAATGAGCTCCATTGACATAGGTTGTTGTGGATTTATAAAGCCAGGAACAAACCATTTACGAACAACACGAACTCTCAAACGATATGACTCCCTCTGGAGTTTAACAGAAGTCAAAAGATCAAACTTAATACCCATGGAAGGAGATTCCGATCGAGATTTAAATGAAGAGAAAAGGGGGGAGGATATGATGTAAGAACAGTTACATGAAGTTTGTTAACTGGTAGATACACAGCTTGATTCATAAACGTCTGCGGTATTTATAGAGAGAAAAAGCAGAAAGTCTGACAGCAATTAATATACCCATAGATTTTTCCAAATTATAGAATAGGTTTTAGGGGAAGAAGAGTTACGGGAACGATATACAATAAATAACACAGGCTAGGGGGACAGGAAAAATAGCCATGTGTGCTATGTTTGGCAGAAGGAGTTATTGCAGCATGAAAACACTGAGAAAACGGCGCATAATTTATAACTGTAAAGGTGAAAAAGGTAGAAAGTGCATTTGAATGGGGAAAACGGAGGGAGGTGAAGTGCCGACGTGGAAATGAACAGTGAATCCGAAGATGGAGGGGTTTCTGCATTTGTAAAGTAATAGATATGTATGTAATACTTTTTATACATTTAAAAAGATATTTTTATTTGTTAATCACCTAATAAGTTTTGAATCTGTTTCTATTCTAATGCCAATAATGTGTTCACCATTACACCGGGGCTATAAGGCCAATTTTTCTCATACCCCTTAGCTTAGACCAAATACTAAAGTTATATGGTTTATGTAACATCCCTAATTTTGGCCCTAGTATAATTATAATAATAATATATTAGAATAATAATAACAATAATCAAGTTTAAGAAATAATAAATTAAGGTCCATTTTAGTATTACAAAAGTATTAGGAAATATTGGAACTTGATTTCTTTAACATTATAAATTATTAATTTATTGAATTAAATAATTGTTGCTGGAAATCAATTATTTAGGTGTTGAGTATTATCATAAAAAATACATTATGTTAAGTACGAAAGTATATTTAATTATATTTGAAACAATTACCCTATTTAAAAAAAAAGACTTTCTATTTTTTACTTTGGTGTTTATAAAGATACAATATTAAATAAATTTTTGTTATTTCCTAATATCTAACTAATTTCTAACCTTAGAGTTTTCCTAGATGAAGCTATATGATGCTAAAGTCCTAGTATTAATATTTCTTTGGGGCCAATAAACAAATAAATAAAAGGGAGTCAAAGAAAAAAGAAAAAAAAATGAAACGTGTGTGTGTAGTGTGAAGGGGGGTTGAAACCCTATTTCCCTTCTTCCTCCATGTACAGCCGCCACCCCATTCCCCTCCCCTTCGTCTCTCTCTAGTTTCTCCCTCATCCTCGGCCGTCAACCCCCAACCACCATGACCACCTTCGCCTATCTCCCTCCCAGCCGCACATACACTCTTCTCTCTCACCACACCATGCTTCACTCTCTCTCCACCTCGTCCCCTCTCTCTCCCTGAAATCGCGTCACCGCCGCCACTCCCGCTAAGTTCGCGACTCCACCACCTCCGTCTTCGTCCTCCCCCAAGTCGCGCCTTTGTTCCTCCTTCCTGTTCGCTGCTGGCCGCGAACGTTGTTGTTGCTGCCGCCGTTGTTGGAACGCTGCCGCCATCATCATCTCTGATGGGGCGATAACGAGAACCGAGACCGAAACGGCATAGCTATTGGTTCTCCCTTGGAGGCAATGTTGTGAACCAGCCGAAGTCGCATGGAACCAATGCCGAACCGAACTGACCGAACCGGTCTCGATCTCTCCACTACTTCAAAAACCACATTTGAGGGTAAATCCCTAATATTTTTTTCTACTTCTCTATATTGTGTTTTAATAATAATACTAATTATAATAGTATTAAATTGTTTTGGAAATTAAACTGTATCATGGTTAGTATCGATTTTAATTATACGGTTATTGATAATTATTTTAATTTGTTACTTTGATTTGGGATAATATCGGATTGACCGTTATGTCGAACTATTAGTTTTAAGAGTATTTTGTTAAATGTGACGGGTTCCTAATTAATTAAGTTGTAGTTGGTTGGTTGGCATTGTTGTAGAACTAAACCACGCTCTAATTAATTAGAAACCCGATATGTTAGGCATACGTTAATTCGGGTTAAAGGCTTGAACTTTAGTTTCGAATTAAAAGGAAGTGTAATTGCCTAAACGTTAGAAATGTAACTTTTACTTATTTTGAATCAAGGGCATTTCCTTTTAATTCGGAATTAATAGCGTCAAGTAACATTGGCATTTGATTTTGTGAGTTACTATCAAAGCCTACTTGATTTTGATTTGTTTTAATAGGTTATAATAATTTCGAAAGTTTAACATATTTTTCATTTGAAAAGCTATGTTACTTTATGAGAATCCAATGGTCCTAATTTATACTCTATTTAACTTCGGTTTGTAACTCATAATCAAATGATTTCGTGATTTAGAAACTTGCCCAAAATTTGATACCTTAATACATGTCAATTTTCGAGATATCGAAGTTAATTGTTTTGATTTCCATTTCTAAATTCCATGAACGTAAAGTTCTAAAGTGTTTATTTTAGGGAACCTTGAATGGTCTTTTATAACCTTATTGATATTTGTTAATTTGTTGGTTATAACGAAAAATATGTTTTTATAACGTTATAAACCTAATAACTAATCTAATATTGATATTGTTTTAGCGTAACTGAAAGGGATTAATTGATGGTTAGATTGTCGCGTTTGAGTCGGTTTTGGCGCATTTAATTGATTGTTATTGATTTATATAATATTATTAGACGACGAAGGAGCTTGAGAACCTGTCGTCACTCGTAAGCAATGGACTCTGATACGTTTGGACAGTATGCTACAAAAAGAGTCATGTCTAAGGAAACGCAATGTAAGAGGGGGTATTACCTTAGCTTAGGGGGTGTAGTTCTAGTGAATAATAGTAGTAGTTAAGAATGTTTGATTTCATGTGTTAATGAACCTTAGGATAGTTAATAATGGTAAAGAATAAGGATTTAATTAAAGATAGGAGATCACTTGATATTATGCATTTTATATTTGATGTTGTGATGTGAACATGTTGTATGATAAATGATATGAAATGAGGTATGTGTTGTTGTGCAACTTAGCTTTAGCAACTGAAATGTGAGATTGTGGAACTAAGCAGAACTAGGAATGTTTCTAAGTTTAGTAATTGCGGTACCCCTAATAATAAGAGCGATTAAAAATGAGGTTGAGTGAATGGAGTGTTAAGCAAATGCAAGATAATATGTGTGAAGATTAGTGATTACATGCGAAGAAAGAGAATGAAAAGAAGTAAATGAAATAATAGAACAAAGGAATATGGTTTACGAATACCAGGCCGTATAAGACACAACACCACCGTGCGCAGTAAGACGCGCGCAGGTTGTGCGCTGTAAGTCGTCAGTGGTGAGTGTACAGTGGTTGCGTAAGGCGTACGACGGAAGAGCGTATGCAGCGGTAAGATGCACAAGAGAGATTGTGCGCAGTGGTGGGTTCACAATCCTGAGAAAGATGACCCGACAGGTTTAGTGGATGTCGAGCCGTGTAAGACACACCACCGTGCGCAGTAAGACGCACGCAAGTTGTGCGCTGTAAGTCGTCAGTGGCGAGTGTGCAGTGGTTGCGTAAGACGTATGACGGAAGAGCGTACGCAGCGGTAAGACGCACAAGAAATATTGTGCGCAGTGGTGGGTCCACAATCCTGAAAAAGAGCAATGAGAAAGAGAAATGAGAAATGAGAAAGAAAAAGAGGAAAAGTTAGAAAATGTTAAAAGAGAAATGAGAAAGAAAAAGAGGAAATGTTTAGAAAATGTTAAAAGAGAAATAGAATGAGAAAGAGGAAAAGATTAGAAAATGTTAAGAGAGAAATAGAAAGAGAGAAATGATAAGATGAGAGAATGTTATAAGAGTCACAGAAAGAGAAAATTGGAAAGGAAACAATATTAGTGTCGTGGACAATTCTAAGTGAGAAACCTTGGAGATGATTGTACTTGTAGCTAGAAGGAATGACTTTGATGTTTATATAAATGTTGCTATTTGATTATATGCTAACTGTGATTGACTTGGCTATTTACTATGTTTATTAGAATTCATTCGCTATGTTCTGTGTAATGTTTACGTCTTAACTGTTTTTATACAGGTACCGAGATTGAGCTTGCACTATTTTTGGCCGAGCAGAAGTGGAGTGTAAACTAGTTAGGAGAGAAAGTATAGTAGTTTATTATAATTAAGTTATGTTTGTTTTATTATAATTCAATCGTGCAATCCCTGACGTTGGTTTTATTTTGTTAAAAGGGCATGAAAGCTAAAAAGTATGTATTTGAATGTTTCATAGTTTTATGGACTGTACTGGACTGATCAGGTGAAAAGTATAAATTTTTGGGAAGTCCGAAAAATAGAGAAAACTTTGTCCGATTTTCCGGAGAATTTTCAAAAAAAATAAAATAAAATTTTAAACGAAATTTTTAAGTCGTTAATTTTAAAATAGGAAATAAAAGTTAGGATGTTACAGTTTACTTGTTTTCCTTATATTTCTCGCACCAAATTCCACTTAATTACCAGAGTATTATAAAAAAAAAAGTCTTATAATAATAACAACATACTCGATCATGTACCATATATCAAAACTCGTCTCGAAAATCATATAACTATGCCAAATTCCAAGTCTCGGTTTTATAGTATATGATATGTCCTTTTGGTCATTGTTTGCACCCTCAAAAATTACTCTATTTTTTTGATTCCAGATGGACCACCACACTATCACAGAGAATAGGGAAATCAATAATAACATTTTTTAATCTCGAGCGTGTGGTTTAGTGGTAGGGATTGATTCACGTTTAAACAAGGTCAAGTGTTCGAATACTGCATTGTGCATGCTTAAATCTCGGGGCTAGCTGTTCCACCCATTAGAGGTGCCCACAAACCAGCGATGAGATTAGTCACTGCGGTTGGCGGTGGACACTCCGATCATGGAAAAAAAAATAATAACATTCTTTGAAATCCCCCCTGAATTGCATCAAATTATGTCTGAAACCAAGATTCGGTTGTTTGTGCAACTAGCTACAATAAACATATGCATATTTCACCAAACCAGACTAGTGCACCATTAAAAGTTCAAAAGAGAAATAGGTGATCTAAGCTCCTCACCTCATTCCGCCATAGCTGTTACCGTTTCCCAAGCACTCCCATTTCATGATCTCTGGTGTTGCACAACTGGAATATCTGTTGACAATGAGAGGAGTAGTGATATGGGACTTCCGACACGCTTCCTCCAATGAAGTCTGCGGGATCGGGAAAGGGATAATCATTGACCCATGAAGAAGAAAGGGCATCTATTGGCCCATAAGAACTGAAAAGAAATTGGACTTTGACTCTGATACCATATTAAGGTTCTATCTCAAAACCAATTGGCAATTGAAGGTATTTAAACCATTTGACATATTATGAGGCAGGCAAGGTTAGACTTCCAACATGGATATAACATATAGTTCTTTTCCATAATGGTGCATTTTCATTAGAGAGAAACGCCATGACCATTTAAATAAAAGGGTCGCATTTCTTTCATTTTGGCACCCTAATCCAAGACAACTGAATTGTTTCCCATTTAATTTAATTAGGAGAATTTTTTTATATGGTTATTTTTTTTGTTAACAAAAAAAAATTTATTCATAATAGCAGAATACCAATAGTAATCACAACACTTAGTTATAGTACTTAGTTGTAACAGGAGTCAAAAGCATGTGCTGTGATCCAGAACTGCTAGAATGGACACCAAAGCAGTTACGCATGAGCTAGGAATTTACATTACTTCATGCACAATATTGGGTTTAAAGTTCACTCTACATAGCTAAAGTTAATTTACTCCAGCAAATTAAAAATTGCTTTTGAAGATGTCCATGTCTTCAATTTGATATGCTCCATTATTTTCTCCAAGAGTCCTAGATTTTGAATCCCTGATTATCCAAGGATATCATTTTTAATGTGAAATGTCCAAAATACCGTACCCTTTATTAAAAAATTAATGGATTTTGAACCTTAAATATTATCCATGAACCCCCTCTCTTCCCATTTTTTCCCTTCTTCTTCCTTTCCCCCTTTTTCCATAGATTCTCTTATGCAAACAACATAACCCCAACTTTGAAAGATACGTTTTTTCTTGTTCACTTTATTTCCAACATAATTATGTGTCATGTAATAAGGTCTTTTTTACAAATTTTAAAAATTTAACTAAACCATAATTACAATAAAATTAACTTTTTAATTTTAATTATGAAGAAAAAAATCAAATGCGTTTTATTTTGGTTTCAATGCTATATTCATCTTTATTTTTTTGTTTCTATGTTCATCCTTAGCTCCTTACAATGAACCATCTTCGTTTTCTCACCCATATTGGACAATTTCTATTCCAGCACCATTAGACTGTAGATGTTAATGTTATCGTCTTCTTGTGATTTGCCATATTGGTAATCTAGATAGCATTAAGCCATTGACCTTCAACAATCTTTACATTGGCAATCTAGATAGCATTAAGCCATTGACTTTCAACAATCTTTGCAAGAGTGTTGTACAACACAAAATCACTCAATAGAGGTATAAGAGCATCTCCAATTGGTTTTTAAGCACTGAGTTCCTCTCAATAACCGAGCAACAAGGAACCGTGAAGCATTGGAGCTTGCCATGTTGGCAGCTCTTGTAAGAGCCAACCTCTTGCCGAAGAAACGCCTCTTTGGCCATCGGTGGGCTCTCCACCATACGAAAATCAGAGGCAAAATAAAAAAATTAAAGTAAAATCATTCTTCCTCATTTTTTTTAGACCAAAACAAAAGCAAACAAAAAATTATTCTTTTTTTCGCTAGCTAGCTGGGGGGCAGCGAGTGTGTAAATTTACACAGCTCGCTGACCCCCAATGAGCAGTATTTATTTTCTTTTTCGACTTCTCGCATAGACCCAAGTGTGTTATAAACCCAGAAAAAAAGGCCAATTTTGCGTTTTGGCAAAAAAAAGGGGTTTAAGTGATTGTCGCGGCCGAGGTCCCGGGTTGCCGTCGGGGCCTCGCCTACGAGTGGGGGTTGGTTGACCGAACTGGGAGTCGCCACCATATTTTGTTACAAAAACGCGGAAAAATTATTATTAATTAAAACGGATAAAGTTTGGTCTCGAACTAGATAGATTCCGAGTTTGGGAGTCGGTTACGAGCCGGGGAAGGTATTAGGACCTCGTTCGCCCATTCGAAAATTGTACCTTTGATTGATTTTAATTAAAAGACCTAAATAATTGGTTTGCTAAAAAAAATTGTTTTTTATTGTTGTGCCTGACAATGTTGCCCTTGGTCCTACGTATCCTCATAAAATGAAGAATCAAAGCTACGTAGTTCTAAATTAAATTTTGATTTTTTTTAATTTTATTACAAAAATATTTGATGCAGAGAGGAAATATGCACAAGATCTTTCATTTAGGCAAGAAAACGTGGATTTCTGTTGGGATTCTGGCAAGTGTACCAGATCGTACAAGTAATAAAGTGATAAATAGAGTATCGTTCCCAACGAGGACTAAAATTGATTCTAACAATTCTCACCTATTCGTAGTTACTAAATGAAATTTAGATTGAAATTCAATTGATTGAGTAATTGTTGATTTAAATAAATTAAAATAAATAAATAAAACGATTCTTGAACAATGGGAAAAAGCGGGACGTAGTTTCGATGAAGGTTCCTAAAACGTTTAACAACGAATTAATTTGTTTTCCTAAATTCTGAATTTGTTTTCCTAATGTCTTAGAACGTTTCCGTATTTTAGAGATTAATCTCCCAATGATGTCTCAAGAGAGCCTTAAAACCTAACCCTTAATTAAGTTCAATCAAAACTTATAAAAATTATTCAATTCATAAGAAATATGTCTATCCCTATGCAATTGAACTGTTTGATTATTGGGCATAATCCTAAATTAATATGTCTATTAAATTAGGATTCCTAAGTCATGAACTGCGCACATTCATGAACAACAATAAAAATATAATCAAACACAGAATTTATAATGGAAAAACAAAATCAATTCATTGCAAAAACATTATCAAGGTTCCATATTCATCTACTCCTACATCCCAAAGAAGGATTTAGTTCATAATTGGGAGAAGAAAAGCAATAAAAGTGATAAAGAGTGACATAATTACCACTAATCCTTGCCTCTAATCTCCATTCTTCACCAAAATCAATGCAAAAACTCTAATCCAAGTGTTCTGAATAATTCCTAATTACTAATCCTAGTATTTTAAAGTCAAAAGATAAAACAAATCCCTTCCAAATCCCTAAAAGATATGAAAAACGTAATCTGCTAACTGCGACGCTCGCCCAGGCGAGAATAAGGCTCGCCCGGGCGAGTTTTTGCCTGAAAGAATTGATCACTTGAACCCCTCGTTTTAAAGCATTTGACCCAACTCGCCTGGGCGAGTGTTAGACTCGCTCGGGCGAGTCTGTAGCTTTTTTTCACTGCACTTCGCCGCTTTGCTCCGAACTCCTGATTCCAAGGCTTGTTTTTTCCTTGTTTTCCATAAATTATCAAATTAAGCCTCCAAAACCTGAAATTCACAACAAATCGATACAAAATCCTCAAGGATCTCGTTCTTCACATTAGTCATCAAAATTTCCATCTTTTTCCTAAAATACTTGAGAAACAAGCTAAAATTACTAAGAAAGAGGGTTAAAATTCATCCAAAAACATCATATATTGAACTCAAATCACTCCCCCAAACTTAGCATTTTGCATATCTCAGGCAAAAGTAAAACAAAAATTCACAACTTAAGAACACTTCCTCTATCAAGATAAATCAATCCAATCAAGAAACTCGACTCACTTTCTTCAAAACTTTTCTTCACAAACAAATAATCCAATCAAAACTGGTTAGAGGGGCAATCTCCAAAAGAATAATGTGACTAGCAAACAACTCACAACTCACAAATTCCTCTCATGTGTATCAGGGTTTAAAATTCTGCACTCAAGTTCTAACAATTACAATGTGTTACCATAAGCTTGACCATAGACCTACATATCCACTGAATTTATTAACAACATGCATAAATCATAAGGTCTTTATTTGGTTGTAACGGGGCCATGGCTAAAAGTGTCAGGTGGGATAAAAGAATAAAAAGGGTAAACAAAAGGCTTTATCAATGAAATCACAACACTCCCCTTTTAAATTATTAAATGAGCAATAATGTAATTACACAATCACAACTCAATTCACTTGATTTTTCCTTTTCTTTCTTTTTTTTTCTATTTCTATTCTCTTCTTCTTTTCAATTTTTTTTCTTTTTTTTTTAAGAAGAGAAATAGAAACACAAATTTTCAGCACTTACACTTTCACCATTTTTTTTTCAAACATTCCACTTAATTGCTCATTCACAATTTCAAAGGTACTTCTTAACATATTCAATTAACGTAGGGTACCAAAGAAAGACCTTAAATCTCAAAGCTCAAAATGGGCAACTAAGGGATCATTATGTCTCAACAATTTGCTGAAGGCCACAAAAACACAAACCTAAGTGCCTTAATCATGTTCATGCATGCAATCAATTGTCAATTTTGAAAAGGTCACAAGTCAAGTTCTAGAACACATAGTAAAAGAGAACACACTCATGAAAGAAATAGGGGTTTAAAAATTCAGTCATCAATTATTAATTATTACCCCTTTTGTGTATAAGCCCAAAATCTCACAGGTAAGGTCAGTTTGCTA
The DNA here is from genome assembly GCA_037953625.1 of Crotalaria pallida. NCBI lineage: Eukaryota > Viridiplantae > Streptophyta > Magnoliopsida > Fabales > Fabaceae > Crotalaria > Crotalaria pallida. The sequence continues at coordinate 101,210,512 of CM075655.1, forward strand.
AACACATATTCTCAAAGAGTTTGCCCAAATAACCAATTTTTGAAAGAATTACACATTCAATCCAAGCAGTTTATGTTAGAGAAGTGAACTTTGTTCCTAAACCAGACATCTAAACCTATCAAGAGAAAGAAAGTCCTAAGCCTAGAATAATTACCTACTTCTACCAGGACATAACTAACACAAAGCTAGGGAAAATCATCAAGTCATGAATTTTTTTTTTATTTTTTTTATTTTGTTAGACTCCCCCAAACTTGAAAGTTAGCTTGTCCTCAAGCAACACACTAATCCTAAACAACAAAATAAAAATAAAATAATAAAAAAATAAAAGAAACAAAAGATAAGAGACTTCCCTCTCTGAATGCAATCGGAGAATCAAAGGGAAACACATGTCCTCCCCCAAACTTAACACCTGCCACTAACAATTAAATCTGAAGTGCCTCAGGCACCACAAAATATCACCTGTGACAAATGCAATCCATCTACACAAAGCGATTAAAGTCAACACGACACACAAATTGACATAACCAAAGTATCTGAAAACACAAACGTGCCACACCAAGGCACAAGCAAAAGTACTACATGTCTAATTATAAGTCTCCAAAATGAAATGAAAACCTAACTCAACTAGAAACAACTGCCACCAACAACTGCAAACCACACATCTCACACCCCATCAGCATCTGCATCCTCATCCATTCCATCCTCATCGGACTGATCCAGGACCTGCAAATCCTCCTGAGAATATGAAGGCAAAGGAAAAGGAATATGCATCTGATCAGTCACAGCTCGCAAGGCATCCTGAATTATCTGATTCATGCGCATCTCGCGCTGGAAATACTCATTCTGACGACTCTGCCTGCGAAGAAGTCGCTCCATCATACCAGTCAGACCAGCCATATCACAACCACAGCCACGCCCTCGTCCCCAAGGAGCAGCTGGAGCCTGAAGCTCTGCAGGCATCGGCTCATTGTTACCAAACTCGCGCCGTGCAATCTCCAAATAGCGCTCGAATACTTTCATGTTCATCCTTTTGGCTGGTGTAAGCTCCAAAAGATCATCCCCCAAATCCACCTGTCGAGCTAGACACAGCTTGGTAATTACCGCTGGCAAACCAAAGGAGCCCAAATTACTTTCCCGCGCCATGTGAAAAATGTACTCAGACATAAGAAATCCAGCATCAACCACCATACCCCTCATAATCCCATAGACAATACGCATAATGAAGGGTTTGATATCGGTTTCATGGGACTGGGGGTGCAAGTTATGCATGACAAAATGTGCCCAAAAACGAGCTTCCGGGCGAAGGTATTTGGCTGTCACATGCTTAACGGAGTTGTTAGCACCATGGTTCCAATCTTTGTTAGGAACGAAGAGGGTGTTTTTGATGACATCTAAGCTCTGGGGATCAAGGGTGTCCCTAAGATAGTATTGCTCAAAGTTGGTGGGTTCATTGTAAACAGGGAGTCCTAACACTTGGTTAATTTCATGTTGGCCATAATCAATTTCTACCCCCCCGTACCCAGCTTTTGCGACACCCCGGATTTTGTTGCTCACGATAGTGGGCGTGAGCGAAAAATTCCCAAATTAAGGGTTTGCTCATAAATTCCGAGGGTGCCACTGTAAAGGGTGCCCACCCGAGATTACGCAATGGGTAAAAAATCGCGGGAATACTCGCAATGCCCCCCTCATAATCCTCAATGCTAGTGTCCGAAGTAATACCCTTCAATACTACTTTTTCAGTGTAAAATTTCTTGGCAATTTGGTGTTCAAAATTCCTAGAGTAGGGTCGACTAGAGCCACCAACAAGCCTAGGTTTCTTTCCCTTGTCTCTTGAAGCCATTGTGCAGAAAAAAATTCTAAGTGGCAATTTATCAAACACCTTATGGGCACTAGAACCTAAGGTCCTAAAAAGTGCAAATCAAGTGCAAAAACTACCCAAAAACAGTACCTAGGTCACTAATTAGTGTAGAGACAAGAGAGGAAAAAGACTTACCCACAAATAGAGCAAAAATTCGTGAACCCTAGAGGAGAAAAGGTGAAACTCGAATTGGAGGGGGATGGAAACAAGACCTTCAAGCATGTGACAAGGAGGGAGGAGGAGGAACAAGAGAGATCCGGTTTTTGAGAAGAAGGTGGAAGAAGGAGGTGGTTGATGGTGGTTGAGGGTGGTTTGGAGAAGAGAGGTGGTGAAGAGAGAAGAGGATTCGGTGGTGAGAAGGAGGGAATGAGGGTTGGGGTTGAAAACCCCTTCTTTTTTAATTCAGTAACTGACGCCACTCGCCTGGGCGAGGGACGTGGCTCGCCTGTGCGAGCCCTTAAATATTTCCACGAATGCATCAGACCCACGACTCGCGTGGGCGAGCAATAGGACTCGCCTGCACGAGTTTTTCACCGAGTTGCTCCTTCTTCTTTCTTTTCACGAATTGGGCATTGAACCCCCTTTGCACCCCACCTCGCCTGGGCGCACAGGTGCCTTGCCCAGGCGAGTCAATCAGACCTGTACCAAATTTTTTTTTAAGGGAAAAACACTACTATAAAAATAAAATAACTAAATTTAAAGAAAACAAAAATGAAAAATCTAAGAAGGGATTCGTTACCACTGGGTTGCCTCCCAGAAAGCGCTTGTTTAACGTCACGAGCCTGACGGATGACAATACTTCCAAGACTAAGGTTCACGGAGCTCCAATTTGGAAGAGCTCCCCTCAAAAGCATCGCCATGGTACAATTTCAGGCGTTGTCCATTCACTTTAAAAACATCCCCAGACTTGGGGTCCTTTATCTCAACAGCGCCAAAAGGTGAGACCTGCACAACCACAAAAGGACCAGACCATCTAGATTTAAGCTTTCCAGGGAAAAGCTTAAGTCTAGAGTTAAATAGAAAAACCAATTGTCCAGGCTCAAATTTCTTGTTAGTCAATTTCTTGTCATGCCACTTTTTAGTTTTTTTCTTTAAAATCACGAGAAGTGTTATACGCTTGCTCTTTGAACTCATCAAGTTCAGTTAGCTCGATAACCTCTTCTCACCTGCAGGTTGCATATCCAAGTTCAAAAATTTAGTTGCCCAATATGCCTTGTGAAGTAACTCCACTGGCAAATGACAATTTTTACCATAAACAACCTGAAAAGGTGACATGCCAATGGGTGTCTTATAAGCAGTTCTATACGCCCACAAGGCGTTATCCAATTTTTTTGACCAATCCTTCCTACTGCTATTAACAGTTTTCTCCAGGATCCTCTTAAGAGACCTATTGGACACCTCTACTTGACCACTGGTCTATGGATGGTATGGGGTAGCCACTTTATGGTGCACCCCATATTTGGACAAGGATTTCTCCATGACCTGATTGCAGAAATGACTCCCACCATCACTAATAAGTACTCTAGGTACTCCAAACCTGCTAAAAATATTTTTTCTCAAAAAGTTCACAACTACAGCAGAGTCATTGGTGGGAGTGGAGATTTCCTCCACCCACTTAGAGACATAATCAACCCCTACAAGAATGTACCTGTTGTTATAAGAAGGGGGGAAAGGGGCCTACAAAGTCTATGCCCCACACATCAAACACTTCAACTTCTAAAATGCCTTGAAGAGGCATCTCATCTTTCCTGGAGATATTCCCAACCCTTTGACATCTATCACATTGCGTCACATGGGTCCTAGCATCTTTAAAAATTGTGGGCCAGTAGTACCCACATTGTAAAACTCTAGAAGCTGTCTTTTCACTGCTGTAGTGACCAGCATATGGTGAATTGTGACAATGCCAAAGGATGTCAGGAATTTCCTCTTGGGAAGCACAACGCCTGATTACTCCATCTGCACTCCTCTTGAACAGGAATGGTTCATCCCAAAAATAGAACTTGGCATGTGTAAAAAAAATTTCCTTTGTTGCCAAGTCATATCCTTAGGAATCACATTCGCTGCTAAATAATTAGCTAGATCAGCATACCATGGGAGTTCAGATGCAGCAAACAGGTGTTCATCAGGGAATTTTTCTTCAATTGGAACCTGCTTATCCCTATTACTATCCTCAAGGGGAAGTCTAGATAAGTGATCAGCAATAACATTCTCTACCCCTTTTTATCTCTTATTTCCAAGTCGAACTCTTGCAAGAGCAAGATCCACCTAATCAGCCTTGGCTTAGCATCGTGCTTAGCCAATAGGTTTCTTAAAGCAGCATGATCTGTGAAAACAATCACCTTCGAGCCTATCAAATAAGCACGAAACTTGTCCATAGAAAAAATCACTGCCAAGAGTTCTTTTTCAGTGGTCGTGTAATTAATTTGTGCATTGTTCAACACACGACTGGCATAATAGATTGCATGAAAAACTTTATTAATTCTTTGACCAAGTACAGCTCCTATTGCGTGTTCACTAGCATCACACATTAGTTCAAAAGGTTCACCCCAATTGGGTGCAACCACGATAGGAGCTATAATCAATCTCTCTTTCAAAAGTTCAAAGGATTTCATGCAATTATTATCAAAAATGAACTCAGCATCCTTCTCCAGTAAATTTCATAGGGGTTTTGCAATTTTTGAAAAATCTTTAATGAATATCCGGTAGAAACCGGCATGACCCAAAAAACTTCTTATCCCCTTAGCATTTACTGGAGGAGGTAGATTTTTGATGACATCAATCTTTGCCTGATCAACCTCAATACCCTTTTCTGAAATCTTATATCCTAAAACTATCCCCTCCCTGACCATGAACTGACACTTTTCCCAGTTAAGGATGAGATTAGTTTCTTGACATCTTTTTAAAACTTTACCCAGATTGGCAAGACATGCATCAAAGGATGACCCGTAGACCGAGAAGTCATCTATAAAAACCTCAATGAAATTTTCGACCATGTCAGAGAATATAGCCATTATACACCTTTGAAAAGTCGCGGGTGCATTACAAAGCCCAAAGGGCATTCTCCGATAGGCGAAAATCCCAAAGGGACAAGTGAAAGCAGTTTTTTCCTGGTCTGCAGGATCGACACAAATTTGATTGTAACCTGAATATCCATCCAAAAAACAATAGAATGCATGTCCTGTTAATCGTTCCAACATTTGATCCATAAAGGGTAATGGGAAATGATCTTTCCGGGTGGCATTGTTCAATCTCCTATAATCAATGCACACTCGCCACCTAGAAACAGTGCGGGTTGGTATTAATTCATCTTTTTCAGATTTAACCACAGTTAACCCCCCCTTTTTAGGCACTACTTGCACTGGGCTAACCCAAGTGCTGTCGGAGATGGGGTAGATAATGTCTGCATCTAAAAGTTTGACTACCTCCTTTCTCACGACTTCCTGCAAAGTCGGATTCAGCCTCCTCTGAGGTTGAATTAATGGCTTAAAATTCTCCTCAAGGAGAATCTTATACATGCAGAAACTGGGGTTAATCCCCTTCAAATCAGACACACTCCATCCTAAAGCAGCTTTGTATTGCCTCAAAATCCTCATTAATTTCTCAGTTTCAATTTCACTCAAGGCATTGCTAATTATAACTAGATAGAATTTTGTGTCATCTAAGAATTCATACCTGAGATTTGGTGGAAGAGTTTTGATCTCTGGTATTACCCGTTCCTCCTTTTCATGCATCTTCACCTCTTTCATCTGATTTGTTCTTGTGTAAGCTGAGGGTGCATCCAATCTGGCCACCACCTTCTCCACCGTGAGATCTTCACTCTTCTCATGTGTCAGTACTGCTGCTAACACATCCCCATGCCCAATTTGCTCAAAAGTAGACGTGACTAGAGTTTCAATCACGTCCACTAAGAAACATTGGCAGCTTTCCATCGGATTCTTCATGGACCGGTAGACATTGAATGAGACCTCTTCCTAATGAACCCGGAGCTTGAGCTCGCCCTGTTGAACATCTATGAGGGCTCGCCCAGTAGCTAGAAAAGGTCTACCCAAAAGGAGAGGAATGTCTGAATCCTCCTCCATATCCAAGATGACAAAGTCAGCAGAGAAGATGAACTTGTCCACCTTGACAAGCACATCCTCCACTTTCCCATAGGGCCTCTTCACAGACCGATCAGCTAATTGAAGGCACATCATTGTTGGCTTCGCTTCTCCAATACCAAGCTTCTTGAAAATGGAGAGGGGCATCAGATTGATGCTTGCCCCCAAGTCGCACAGAGCCTTGCCAATGTCAAATCCCCCAATGTTACAAGGTATTATGAAACTCCCAGGATCTTTTAACTTCTGAGGGAGCTTCCTTTGCAGAATTGCACTACATTCCTCTGTGAGAAGCACAGTCTCATCATCTTGCATCTTCCTTTTGTTGGTCAAGAGCTCTTTCATGAACTTCGCATATGTGGGCATTTGCTCGAGTGCCTTCGCGAATGGAATGTTGATCTGGAGCCTCTTGAACACCTCCATGAACTTGGCAAATTGCTTCTTATTTTCCTCCTTTTTCAGCCGCTGAGGAAAGGGAACCTTGTGAGACATCTGGGGTTTCTTCTCTTCTTCCTGAGTTGCAGCTGAGTTCTTATTTTGTTGCACTTCAGGAGTTGTGTCCTCAGCTGGTTGTTCCTTTGCCTCTCCCTTCTCAAGCACCACCTCATCACTCTTCTTCCGTGGCTCCTCAAGAGACTTGCCACTACGAAGATTAATGGCCTTGCAATGCTCCCTGGGGTTTGGAATGGTGTCACTGGGAAAGGATCCCGGTGACCTATCTGACATCTGCTTGGAAAGCTGACCCATCTGAATCTCCAGATTGCGAATGCTGGCACCCTGGTTTTTGAAGTTGGCTCGCGTCTCCTCAACAAAATTAGTTGTTGTTTGAGCGAGCTTCTCAATTGCTGCCTCCCAAGGTGCCGGCTGCTTCTCTTGTGGTGGCTGGAGTGCTGGACTGCGCCACGAGAAGTTAGGGTGATTTCTATACCCTGAGTTGTAGGTGTTTGAGTAAGGATTGTTTCTCTGTCCTCCTCCCACAAAATTCACCTGTTCTTCGTTACTTGTGCTAGTACTAACCTCAAATACACACTCACCATTACGGTGGTTGCCTTTACAGAAATCACATGTTAGTACTAAATCAGGAATATCAGAAGGGATAGAAGGTATACCTGTTGAAGCATTCATTTGGACCTGACCCAATTTCTGAGTCAATGCAGCTATCTGCTGCTACATCTCTTTATTCTGTGCGAACAGAGCTTGCACATTCTCAGGCTCCAAATCACTTTTCTTCATGATGCGCTTCCTAACAGTGGCACGACTGCTGTTGTGAGCCATCTTCTCAAACAACTGTCTAGCCTCTGCAGCGGTCTTGCTCTCTAATGAACCTTGTGATGCACAATCGACCAAATGCTGATTAGAGAGACTCAACCCATCATAGAATGTCCTCATTTGCATCCATTCAGGCATAGCGTGATTGGGACACTTCTTCAACATCTGCTTGTACCTTTCCCACGCCTCATGTAAAGATTCTCCATCCTGCTGAGCGAAGGCGTTGATTTCTTGCCTAAGCTGAGCTTGTCTGGAAGGTGGGAAGTACTTATCCACAAAAATCCTAGCCAATTCCTCCCAAGTAATGATGCTCCCTTGTGGTTGTGCATGGAGCCATTGAAGCGCCTTTCCCCTTAATGAGAGAGGGAAAAGCCTCAACCTTATTGCATCATCGCTTGCACCTTGAATCTTGAAGAAGTCCAAGTAGCTCAGGAAACTAGCAATGTAATTACTCGGATCCTCCTCTGGGGCACCGCTAAATTGATTGGATTGCAGCATGTTCAGATATGCCCCCTTAATGTCAAAATTTGCGGCAGTGACAGCAGGTCGTACTATGCTAGTACCAAACAAAGTCGGGTCGACTAAGGCGTAATCAGCCAAAGTACGCCTGTCAGGTTCCTGCTCGCGCTCATGCCTACGCTCACGCTCACGCTCTTCCGCCATTATTCTTGCTCGTCTCCTTTTCTCTTGCTGTGCTTGTTTCCTTAGCTTCTTCGCTGTCAACTCGATCTCAGGATCGAATTGAAGGCTGTTGTAATCACCTGCAGAACGCAAGTGCATATACCAATCTCGGCAAAGAGGGTTAAAAGCACCTGTTGAGTAAATAGAAACGATTAAAATAAATAGCTAGAGTAAAATTCCACTAAGTAACTACTAAAAGTACCGAAAAATTATCAAAATCTAATTTTAGTCCCCGGCAACGGCGCCAAAAACTTGTAGGGATTCTGGCAAGTGTACCAGATCGTACAAGTAATAAAGTGATAAATAGAGTATCGTTCCCAACGAGGACTGAAATTGATTCTAACAATTCTCACCTATTCGTAGTTACTAAATGAAATTTAGATTGAAATTCAATTGATTGAGTAATTGTTGATTTAAATAAATTAAAATAAATAAATAAAACGATTCTTGAACAATGGGAAAAAGCGGGACGTAGTTTCGATGAAGGTTCCTAAAACGTTTAACAACGAATTAATTTGTTTTCCTAAATTCTGAATTTGTTTTGCAAAAGTAGGAAACGCCTAATGTCTTAGAACGTTTCCGTATTTTAGAGATTAATCTCCCAATGATGTCTCAAGAGAGCCTTAAAACCTAACCCTTAATTAAGTTCAATCAAAACTTATAAAAATTATTCAATTCATAAGAAATATGTCTATCCCTATGCAATTGAACTGTTTGATTATTGGGCATAATCCTAAATTAATATGTCTATTAAATTAGGATTCCTAAGTCATGAACTGCGCACATTCATGAACAACAATAAAAATATAATCAAACACAGAATTTATAATGGAAAAACAAAATCAATTCATTGCAAAAACATTATCAAGGTTCCATATTCATCTACTCCTACATCCCAAAGAAGGATTTAGTTCATAATTGGGAGAAGAAAAGCAATAAAAGTGATAAAGAGTGACATAATTACCACTAATCCTTGCCTCTAATCTCCGTTCTTCACCAAAATCAATGCAAAAACTCTATTCCAAGTGTTCTGAATAATTCCTAATTACCAATCCTAGTATTTTAAAGTCAAAAGATAAAACAAATCCCTTCCAAATCCCTAAAAGATATGAAAAACGTAATCTGCTAACTGCGACGCTCGCCCAGGCGAGAATAAGGCTCGCCCGGGCGAGTTTTTGCCTGAAAGAATTGATCACTTGAACCCCTCTTTTTAAAGCATTTGACCCAACTCGCCTGGGCGAGTGTTAGACTCGCCCGGGCGAGTCTGTAGCTTTTTTTCACTGCACTTCGCCGCTTTGCTCCGAACTCCTGATTCCAAGGCTTGCTTTTTCCTTGTTTTCCATAAATTATCAAATTAAGCCTCCAAAACCTGAAATTCACAACAAATCGATACAAAATCCTCAAGGATCTCGTTCTTCACATTAGTCATCAAAATTTCCATCTTTTTCCTAAAATACTTGAGAAACAAGCTAAAATTACTAAGAAAGAGGGTTAAAATTCATCCAAAAAATCATATATTGAGCTCAAATCAATTTCCAAAACACATTTTGCTAAAACTTAATTAATAAAATCTATTTAATTTTATCTAAAAAAACCATTTTTTTTCTTCTAATTTTTATAATTTATTTATAAAAAAATTATTTTTTATGTGTACATATTTTTGTGCGGAGAGACAACCCAAAAGATCTCTCCATTGAATTTGGGAGAGAAAAATCGACTTATCAAAATGTAACAAATTTTAGAACAACAATTAAAAAAAATCTACATTTTTAATTTATTATTATTGTAAATAAAATTATTTTTATATATTTATTTTTGGTGCGGAGAAGAAGTCCAAAAGATCGCACCACAAATATTAAAGTTGGGTGAGAAAAACTGAGTCACTAAAACACAACCAATTTTAGATAACAATAGAAAATTGACTACACTTTAAATTATTTTTATTTAATTATTTTTAAATAAAAATATAAATTTAAAAGAAGAAAAAGTGTAATAAGTAAATAATAATAATAATAATAAAAAAAAACAAACCTGATGCTGCAGCGGAGGAAGTTGTGCAGCAGACTTTGAGTTTAAGTGCTTCGCACAGAAACCGAAAGAAGGAAAAAAAACAAAACAAACCGGACGCGGTGGAAATGGACTACCATGTACGAGTCTCACTAGGCACAAGTGTTTTTTATTTGTGTGCACCTCTCGCCCAATTTTTGTATTTTTTCTGTGCACCTCTTTTAAAAAAAATTCTCTTCCAAAGTGAGGAAGAGACCTCTATTTATAGCAAAAAAAATTAGGTTTAGAAAAATTTGCCAAAAATCAATTGTAATCTTTTTCAAATATTTATGATTTAAACAAATCTTCAATTAAGTCAAATTGATTCTCATTTTCTCAAATTGATTTTCAAATTTTTAAATGATTCCCAAAAAATTTTAAATTGATTTTTAATTAATTATCAAAATCTTTCTCTTTTTAAAAATAATTGATTTTCAATCTTTTGAATTGATTTTGAAAAATTGAATTGATTTTCAATCATTTCAAAAAGAGGATAATCCTTTCCAAATAATTTTTTAATTTGAAAAAAAAATTCAATTGAAAAAAATATTCTCAACTCAATTAAATTGATTCTCAATACTCTTTAATTGATTTAAAAAATTTTACTTGATTTGCAATCGATTCTCAATTTCTTTTTGAATTAATTTTCAATCTTTTCAAAAAAAAAAAAAAGTTGATAATCTCTTCCAAATCAACTAAATTCAAATTGATTTTCAATCTTCCTTTATTGATCATCAAAATTTTTTTAATTGATTTGTCAAAATTTCAACATAAACTTTTCAATTAATTCTTATTTTGAAAATTTCAAAGCAAACTTTTTATTTTATTTTATTTTTTATTTTTTATAAATAAATCCCAAAAATAACTTTTTACACCTGAATTAGAAAATAATAGGTCCAAACAAACTCTTTTTTTTATTTTATTTATAAAATTCAATTATAAAAACTTGAGGATAAAAATCTAATTACCAAAATATTTACAAAATATAATTCTTGACCCTGAACAAAATTGGGTGGCAACAATAATTAAATTGGAGGATTAATAAACTAAAACCCAAACAAAAAATAAGGAATGGGGGGTCGTGTGTTTGCTTTGATGAAGGGGGCAAAGGGTTGGGCCTGGGTTTGGGTTTCCAATCCATTTGACAAGTAATTTTATTATATGTAATTTTATTTATTTTTTATTTAAATTAATGTATTTTTTAAATTATTTTTTATGTATTTTAGTAATTTTAAATTATTGTCGCTGAATTATTGGTATTAATTAAATTATATTTTAATTTTTATTATAATATGTAATATTTGAATAATATGTAAAAAATAATGTGGGTTAGGGTGTGGGTCCATTCAAGAATCATGGTTAAATTCTTGGGGTTGGAGCAAAATTATATTAGAGTTACTTAGGATATAGAGATGTGTGAGATAATATAAAACATGCTGTGGAACCACCTAAGAACCAAAATTGGGGTTTGGCATTGAATATGCTCTAATTATATCATATGGATCATATATATGCCTAGAGCACCAGCAAGAACTGGAGAAATAGCATTATGAAATTTGACAAATTTATAACCAAATAGTCCTTTTTTTTTTTTTTTACATCAACCGGTACCCGGATTTAGTTTATCCAGAATCTGATTCATCCGGTCTGATCCAACTGAGCTCGCACCAAACAATAGGGGTCTCCCAGCAGGGGTTGCTCCATACCCAAGACTCGAACTCGAGACCAGTTAGTTAAGGCACCAAGTGAGCTACCACTTGACCAACCCGACGTTGATACCAAATAGTCCGTTTTAAATTCTGAAATTCAGCGATGGCAGCTGGCTTCTCTCTCGTTATGAAGGAGAAGAATCTTATCTTAATCTTGATTTTAATCTTAATTAATTGTTATAATTATTACTAATTATTATAAACAATTTTTTACATATTTCTCCAATTGAAGTAGATTTGTGTTAAATAAATATATATATATATATATATATATATATATATATATATATTTATGGTTATCTTCTTTATAATGATGTCATAATGAAGTTGAAAAATTGGATAAGGAATTAGGGAAGCCAATAATAGAGAAAACTAAAAATCAACGACAGAAGTCAATCGAACAATGAGTTGTGCACAATTTTGAATAACTTAAAATGTTGGTTTTATATAAAAGATTTTTTATTGGGATATAGTTATTGTAATGTTTGGGATATTTTAGATATGATTTGACTTTTTTTTTTAATTCTAGATAACTTGGTTATTTTGGAAGATTTTAATTGCATAAATGTTGGGGGTACAATTTATTCACAATGTTGAAATGTTCAAAAAGATAATTTTGATAATTTTTTAGATATATGAATGATATTTGGCCTACAATTTGTTTGCAGGGTTGTACTAATTTTTATATAGATAATTTTGGTTACTTTTTAGATTAATAATCTCTAGGTTGATTTCTTTTGGAATTTGGATGCATAATATTGTTGTACAAATACATCAATGATAATTATGATTTTTTACAAAATTAATTACTCTAATTTTTACAGGATATAATAATGTTTATTTTTTCTGAAGTGATTCTGGAAAATATATTAAAAAGTTATGTATATATATTTATGCTTTGTGCATAAAAAAAATAATTTTTTTTGCTTTTGATTAATATAGATAATACTTAGTGAAAATATTTATCTAATAATTACTCCACCCAAGAACTATACCCCATGCATCGCATGGGTATAGATACTAGTATGTAAAATTTGAAAGAAGATAAGTGGAAAATTTTGCCAAGTGGCATGATTAGATTAATCTTTTTGATTTTTTTTGAATTTATTTCTTTATTTAGTAATTAAGTAAACTTAATTGTTAAACAAAGATTAACATTGAAAAAATACTTCCAATGCATCGATACAGCAGTAAATTACATGCACGTGTATTTATGCAAAATTTCAGCCTTTATATACTTAGGATTAAAAGGCATTATATTTCAATATTTAAAGATATGTTATGAATTGATGAAAATATGAAGACATAAAAGATTGAGGGAAAAGAGAGAAGTAGAGAGAAATTATATTTCACTTCTTGAGTCAAAGTTTACAATACATATGAGTCCTATTATATAGAAAAAGATGAAACCCTGTCATGAATTTGTTTCAACTAAAGATAAACATAAAGTATGGATAAACTCAAACTATGATAGAGTCATTCACTTAGTAGATAAATACAAATTGTTCATAACACTCCCCCTTGGATGACTATTAAGAGAACATGCCTCTTTAAAAACCTTCCTAAGAAAAACCCTATGGGAAAAATGAGCGAAGGAAAAAGAGTACACAATTCTTCTTACGCAATTGGATGCTGCCTCATTAAAAACCTTGTCAGGAAAACCCATCGGGAAAAAACCGTGACTAAGGGAAAAAGAGTGCAGTGCGTATTTATTTCTCCCCCTGATGCGAACAATAATATCTGAGATATTACACTATTACCTTCGCAGCATAGGTTTCATGATGTACCAAAATTTGATTAAATATTCCATTTGTAATTCAAGACAAAATTTTGTTCTTTCCAAATCCTTCATTTCAAACTCTTTCTTTAAGCAATTTACAACATTTGGAAGCTCTTCAGGAGTTCTAATAATATTCAAATAATCAACGTAAACATCAATTATAACAAATTTCTTGCCACAACTTTTCATAAAACTACATGGACAAATTCGATCATTTTATATCTTTCATTGATTAAATATTCACTTATACGATTATACCACATCTCAATTACTTCAAACCATAAAGACTTTTATTCAGTTTATCATACTAAAATGTGTACTTATTAGCTTCATTCCATCATCATCATCTTGTGAATGAATAACAATATCTTGCTAATAAATTAATATCAGATGACATATTAAGTCACATATGACATTCAACAATCAAACAGAGATTAGCATATAAATTAGTTGTTATTTATGAAAGCAAATCACTTTAGAAGTTGTGTTCCCCAACTTGATAGACACAAATTCAATTGACTAAATGTTCGATATTCAGGCAGAGGTATTTCATTTTGAAATGTTTCCTTTAACTTTAGGTAATTCAAACAATATTGAAATAAAGCTATATAGATACTCAAATAATCACATTACATGAAACATAATCATATAAGTATTCTCAAATAATTGCAATAAACATATCCATAATTGCATGACATAACATCATCATATATATATATATATATATATATATATATATATATATATATAAAAGTCAAACAATATATAACTAAAAAAATATAAATTATTAGCTAAATCTAAATAGATATATATACATGTATATATCAATATCCTTAATTCTTCTGCAATTTCTCATATTGATATAATGATATCATTCTCGAATGAACCATGATAATGGCTACAAACATATAATGCATTTTATGTTTGCTAGAATTAAAACTTCGAGTCTATTAAAAATCTCTTGGAGTTTGAACTATAGGTTCAAAATTATTGCATTTCGCAATTTAACTAATTAAATAGCACATGTCGACATTTTATACTTTATGCTTCAAACATTTTAATTATCCATGGATATGGTTCAACCATATTAAATAGTTCAAGCATATGCTTCGAACATATTGAATACTTGAGAGGTATTCATATATATGTTATTAATCATGTTAGCCATAAAAATCTGCTATAACATCATTTGGCACAAATTGAATCTTTTATATATTGCCAGACTAATCAAGTATCGAAAAATATTTGCATCCACCATAGGGAAGTATTATTCCTCATAATCAATGTCAGATCTTTGTGAACTTCTTTGGGCAATCAATCTTGCTTTATATCTCATAATTTCTTTTGTACAATTTCGCTTATGTACAAAAACACATTTATATCCATCTGACTTTACACCTTTTGGTGTACGGACTATATGTCCAAATACCTGTCGCTCTTCAAGCGAATTCAATTATGCCTCAATTGTGTCTTTCCATTTTGGCTAATCATTTATTTGTCTATATTCCTTAATAGACTTTGATGCATGATCCTCATCTTATATCATTTAAGCGCTATATCATATGTAAAAACATCGTCAACGTTGACTTCATTTCGGTTCCATTGTATTTAAGTCATGACATAATTTATTGAGATCTCTTTGTTTTCACACTTTTCAGGTACCTGAGTTTCTTCTTGAACTGAACTATTAATTATGTCTAAGGACTCTTCATGAGTCTCTACATCCTCGAATTGACCATCTTATTTCTTTGCTCCTTTTCTTTTTCGAGGATTTTTTTTTTTGTAATTAATTTTTTTATTTTGGAACCGATGGATATGTCACGCTTTAAGCGTGCCTCATACTCATTTGCAATTTTAATTTGTCCAAGGAGGACATCAATTTCATTGGAGCATTAGCAGCTGGAATATGTGACTTAGTCACTCTTTTTAGGTCAGTAAATGCGTCTGACATTTGGTTATCTAAATTTTGCAAATAAATTATATTTTGAACTTAAGTTCAAATTGTTTTGTTCGAGGATCAAAATAATATAACGATAACTCTTTCCAAATAATTTCTTTTTCCAACTGCTTATTTTCTCCCCCTAATGTTGGGAAAACAAATTCATCAAAACAATGATCGAAAATCGATCCATGAATGACTCTCTTGTTGTTGGTTTGAATTATTTTATCATGGATGAAGATTCATATCCAACATATATTCCCAACCTTCTTTGAGGTCCCATCTTAGTGCATTGTGGTGGAAAATATATTGCACATCCAAAAGTTCTTAGATGGAAAATATTAGGTTTCTGACCAAAAACCATAAGTAAAAGGGGAAACTCATGATAATTTTAATGGCTTGATGCGGATCAGTGTCATACATGTTCCCAATTAGTAATGACAATAGACATACAATAGTTAATCACTAGATTTTGGTTGATACAATTGCACAAGTAATCTCGCAAACTTCTGGTTGCGAATTGTCAATGAAGAATCATGTGACCATCCAGTTGATGCATCAATTAAAAATATAAAATACCTAAATGATCCACATGATGGAAGTAATGACACATAAATATCACCTTGTATTCATTCCAGATTCAATCCAAATTTTATGGTGATGGCCGAATAAACTTTCTTTGGGAACAATTATTAGCACATTAAGATAATCAGATTGAAGAAACTTCGGGTTCTTCGTTGGATGTCAACATAAGTTTTAATTATTTTTTTTTTTCGCATCATATAGTTGATCCGGGATGGTCTAACCGGTCAAGCTAAACAAATAAAAATAATATTTTAATTTATAAACTTCTAGTTTATAAACTTAAATTTTCCAATATCTCTAAATAACAACTCTTTTAGAGCTCTAAATTATTATCGTACACGAATATAGTGTTAACAACGGCTTCTAGCAATACTAAATAGAAGAAAAATAAATTTTGTATAACTAGTAGAGTATGGAAGAAACATTTTGTAGAACATTTCGAATAAACTATTTCATCCATAAAAATACTCTATTAAAGTTATTAAAATTTATTATATACGCATACTTGTATAAAAAGATTAAAAAAAATAATGCACTAAAACTCCTTGGCCTCAAATTCACTAAAATAAATATTGGAACAATCAATTTTGATAAAATATACTAAACTATTTTGAAAATAAAATTTTACATATACCTTTGAAACTTGGTATATTTATTCGTGATCCACTACATTATAACACATTGTTAACCCCAATAAAAAAAATTAGGATATGCTATTTTAAATTTTTTCTTATCCGTAAAATTTTGTTATAAAAATATATTATGTATAAATGTGATCAATTATTTATGTGCTTCGTACATTCCAATCTATTTATTTTAATAATGACAAAAAAAATTAAAAAAATATAATATATTCAGTGTTTATAATTAACCAATTTATTAAACAAAATATATAACACATAGTATGATTCCTGGCAAATACATAATCAGCAAAATATATAACTCATAGTATGATTCCTGGCAAATACATAATCAGCTTCTACCCTGTAGAGTGCTATTTCACCCTATTTGAATCCGTTGTCTTTTCTTTCTTCTTTTTTTTTTATATTTTAAAATTCTTGATTATATATTAAGATTGTGGCAATAGTTCATTGTGAAGTAACTATTATTTATAATTTTGTTTGGTTTAATTTATTTTCCTATTGTTTTCTACTCTTGAAATTTATTTCTCTACCTATATTCCTGAACTTTCTATGCCTTTATATACCTGCGTATTTTGTGTACCATGTGCAGATACCAAAGAAATTTTCATTCATTAAACAAAGTATTTATTTAACTCATTAACTAGGAAGAATGTATAATCTCCCCTGCTCTCCCTGGTGTGAATTTTCTAACCCTTTGGAAATAATGGCTATTTAATGCTTCTACTTTTCTTTTTAAAGTCATAACAATTCCTCATGCACAAATTAAAGTTTCAGATATTCTTTATGGGCAATATATTTGCTCTGTGTGTTGATGATAAAAACCAATATAATTGAGTTTCAGATATTCTTATCTACTCGTGTTTATTATTTCAGGAACAATCAGTGAAAGGGAACTTACCTCGGTGCAAGATGATGATGCCACAAATCAGACCATGAAGGATTTGAAATCTCCCATAGCATCTTCAGGCATATCTGAGAACCCTAAGACTCCATCTTCTGAAAAAGAGACTCCGGTACCATGTGCTTCCGAAATCCTCTATAAGGGAGGTAGAGCATCGTGCTGATAACGTGTTATGAATTGATGAAAATATGAAGACATAAAAGATTGAGGGAAAAGAGAGAAGTAGGGAGAAATTATATTTCACTTTTTGAGTCAAAGTTTACAATACATATGAGTCCTATTATATAGGAAAAAATGAAACCCTATCATGAATTTGTTTCAACTAAAGATAAACATAAAGTATGGATAAACTCAAACTATGATAGAGTCATCCACTTATTAGATAAATACAAATTGTTCATAACAAGATAAAAAATTTAAGGAGTCATGCATTTTTTGGTTAACAAGGAGTCATGCATTTAATGATTTGTTTAACACATCAAATAATTATATAACAATTAATTTAATGCATTTTGTATTGATTAACCAATCACAATTCAAAATTTGAAATTTCTAAGATTTTTCATTAATTATTTTAGTTTAATTTTAATTTTAATCTACAAAAGTAGTATCGGGAAGGAAACAAAAATTAAATAAGAAAACAATTTTCTAGGGATGTTTTAGGAAAGTAGCATTGAGAATGAAATAATTGAGAATGAAAAGTCTAATTTTAATTTTAATCTAGGAAAATAGTATTGTGAATAAAACAAAAGTTAAATGAGAAAACAATTTTCTAGGTGTATTTTAAGAAAGTAGTATTGGGAATGAAATAAAATTTAAGAAAATTAATTACTCCCTCCGTTCCACGAGGATGGTAAAAAATGATTACATTTTTTGTCCCAAACTATAGTTAAAATAATTAAATAAAAATTTAGAAATTATAAACTTTGAATTGTGATTGGTTGATCCGTGCAAAATGCATTAAATTAGTTGTTTGATAATTAGTTGATGTGTGAGACAAACCATTAAATGCATGTATCCTTAATTTTTCGACTTTTGAATTTTTTAACCATCCTTGTGAGACGGAGGAGTATTTTTTTATATTTTAAACCAAATAAAATATGTTTTTTTGTTGCTTATATTTCAAGTCGCAAAGAGTAATTATGTGCTTGAATCTTTTTTCAAGTTTCAATGCAAATTATTAAATACTCCTTCCGGTCTCATTTTTAAGCAAAAATAATTAACTTCACACTTATTAAGGAAATTAGTTGAGTGTATTTAATTTTCTCAAATTCATAAAAAAGTATATTACTTTAGTAAATTTACATTGAAAATGAAAGAAAAATTAAATGACTCAACCACATTATGAGGATATTTTAGAAATAATTGTATTGAGAATAGAAAATTAGTTGATTTTTGCTTATATTAGTAAAATGTTTTTTTTTTCTTATAAATGTGATGGGAGGGAGTAATTGTTTATGTTTCTATGCATATATTGCTAATAAGCTGCTTAAGAATTTTCAAGGCTTATTGGTTTAGTTTTTTTTTAAAAAAAAAAAATCTTCCCAACTAAATATCTTTGGGAACATCTAAATTGGTTGGAAAAAAAAGTCTACAAATTTTCCTCTAGTATGAGTAGATTTTGTTAAAGTTTAAAATAAAATTGGTTTGTTTTTTAAAAATATTTACTCGATTAATTTTTAAATTAAATATATTTCTCCCCCGTCCCTAAATATAGGATCATTTGAGAGTTTTCACGTCCATTAAGAAAGTGGAATAATTTAGTTAATCGTATTGGAAATGTGAACTTTTGATATGTATTTTCAAAATTACTCATATTAATATTATTGAAAATCTAAAAAGTGTTCAATAAATATGGATGTTTGTAACGACCGGAGTCGTCACGGGAATTATGTTATGCTAAATGCATATTATTAATGTATTTTAAAGAAATGATATTGATGTTCTTATGATGGTACATAAAAATAGGAAATAATTTAAACCAAATACTTTCATGAAACTGCGTCATTCTATTTCACATAGAAAGTTTGATTTAATATACATCATTTCACATTGTTTCAGTCAAAAGGTACTGTATCATAACTCTGAGTTACTAAACTCAGTCAGTGCACATATACATATATATATATATATATATATATATATATATATATGATAAGGTGTAACCCAGAGCAGTCCACAAAACTCTATAATATGAAAGGAAGTCGCATAACATTCATCTTAATCGGGGAAAAGATGAATGATAAAGATCATAGGAATTCTGGTCCTGAGGGGACGCATATGCGGGAGAAGATTGAGACGGCGGATAGTAACTTCCACCACTCCCTCAAGGACTACACTATGTCCCCTCCGGTGCCAATCTCCCTCAGGGAGAAACCTCATCTCGATGCATATGGGGTTCTGAGCCATGACCTACAAACAATTAGGGCAAAGGGAGTAAGACAGTGTCATTCACGTACAAATGAATAATTAAATGAACTAGGAATAAACAAACACAATTAGTCAAGTAGCAATTAAAGTCACGTAAGTAAGTAAGCAAACTCAAATAATCCATCGACAATTAATAAACAATAAATATCAAGCAATAATGTATGTTTCTAATGCATGTGCAATGCAATGCGATGCAATGTTCAATGCAATCTCCTCTGTGATATTCTACGAATATCATGCACTTGGAAATTCACGTTTATCGATAACGTCCTCAACGATTCAATTTACGTTTTATCGAAAACGTTCAAACGATCCAATTTACGTTTTATCGAAAACGTTCAAACGATCCAATTTACGTTTTAACGAAAACGTTCAAACGCTCCACGTACGTTTGACGACAACGTACCAACGATTCACACTAAATAGGAAAAGCAATTGGGAGTAAACGTCTTTCCACCAAGTGTACAATTACAACCCATGTGTAAATTATACTAAAGACCGTCCTCCGCAATCACGAAATACTCCGAGAGATCGATAGAATAAAATTATAGTCATTGTAAAATTATCCCGAGTCGAGTCTGCAGAACCCACTCATCATAGGACTATTTTACCTATAATTAATTCCCACGGTTATTTGACGTATCACCGTCATAAACCTAATCTCCGCGTATTCTCATACCGATTTAATTAAATCGAATGTGTCTTTTCCTATTATCTTATCTTAGCTCCATAACACCATGCATGATTTCAATCACAACCAAGTTATTAGGATTGAATTCAAATTATTTAATTGGCATTGAATTGATGTTAAAAAGGAATTGACATCCAAACATTCTTTTAAATAATAAAAAAAATAGTTTTTATTTTAAAAGAATTAATTAAAAATATTAGGGAAATATTGGATTAAAGAAAAAATACATTTTTCAGGTTCTGAACAGTGTCTAACCGGTTAGGAAGTCGTGTAACCGGTTATTCACATTCAAATTTCCCTCTTTTCCAATTTTTACAGTAACTAACCGGTTAGTAGTTTCAGTAACCGGTTAGTCACTGCAGCATCACTGCAGAAATGTCACTTTTTAACACCAATTCAGAAACCTTTCATTTTCAATCCTTATCAATCATTCACAGAACATATATGGACATATTTAAACATGTTCAAATCAATTATACACATCAATTTCATGGGATTCATATATAATTCCTCAAGTATGCATAAAACCACATATTTAGCACTTAATATGTCAAAATCAATTTTACAGCTTCTCAAGTCAAATTTATAGTTCCTTTAGCTCGTGTTCAGTTAATATGACATGCTTGAATGAGTTTTATGTTCTATTTTGGCCTCCAAGCCAAAGTCCCAATTCAAAACCTATGGCCCTTGAGCTTGTAAAGCTCTTTTACATTCCAAGCCATTTAATAATCATTCTAGCAAATGAATATCTTCTCCCTTACCTATTGAAGCTTTTGAGACTGATTGGAAAGCAAAGGAAAAGGTTCAACACGATTTTGAGGCAAAACCCACCTCAGCTGCAACTCTGTTTTCAGTTTCAACAGGGGGTATTGATCAGAGATTTTCAACAAGAAAAAGCTAAATAAATTCGTGAGTAAAGATTGGAATTCAAACTAGGATACATGAACTTGAGATTGAAACAAATTCGAGACTCAAAGGTAACTGGAGCTTACCAAACGAAATCAAGAAAGAGAGCTCCAAGAATAGATTCGTGCTCTGTTTTTCCAGCAACACAGAGTCAAATTGCAGAGCTTATAACTTTCTCTACGGTTTATCAAATCAAGTGGGGTTTGTTTCTAATTCAAGAAGGTTCAGAGAGCTTCGTTTTGATATAAGGTTTGTGTGTGTTGATGCTTCAGAGAAAGAGAACGAACTCAAAGACAGTCACACCAGAAAAATGGAGTCTGAACTTGGGTTTATGAGATATTAAGAGTGATTTGTGTGGCTTTAGAATGGGTTAAGTCACCAAATCTCATAACCACTCATTCCTATCAGAGAAAAGACGTGTTTTCAGGCCAAGGTGGCTGATTTTTAAGCCAAAGACGTGTTCCTCTTCCCAATTCGAGTTCCAAACCGACTTACTCTGGTTCTGCTGAGAGCACTAACCGGTTACTCATCTCACTAACCGGTTAGTGAGACACAAAAATCACAAAATATTATATTATATTTTATTCTATTTTCTTTTCTCTTATCAAATACTTATTAAATACTTCTTTTATTTCCACAAAAAGAAATATTTACCTTAATACAATAATTTCCTTTATTTATTCCTTAATTTATTTTTAAAACATAATTATATTCTAATCATCATAATTATATTATAATCACATTATAATTTTTTATAATAATTAACGTAATTACATATAATTATAATTTCTAATCGGGGATTAATTTTTGGGGTGTTACACTTCTCCCCCACTTAAAGGAATTTCGTCCCCGAAATTCAACTCACTGAAATAACTCAGGATACTCCTTACGCATACGCTCTTCTAATTCCCAGGTTGACTCAGACACATCGCCTCGATTCCACAAAACCCTAACTAATGGAATCTCTTTCCCTCTAAGCTGCTTCATTCTTCGATCTTCGATTCACACTGGACCAGCTTCGAGCGTGAGATTCTCCTTGATTGGCAAAATATCCGGTTGAATCTGAATTACAGCTTCAGGATCATGCACATACTTCCGAAGTTGCGAGACATGAAAAACATCATGGAGGTTTGCAAGAGAAGGGGGTAAGGCAATCTGGTAGGCGACTGGACCTACTCTCTTCAGGATTTGATATGGCCCAACAAATTTTGTCGGTACCACTCTCAGAAATACATGATCACCTTCATTAAATTCCAAAGAATTTCTTCTCCGGTCAGCATAGCTTTTCTGGCGACTCTGAGTTGTCTTCATCTTATCTTGAATCATCTTGATCTTCTCGGTGGTCTCTAGCACAATATCGGGACCGATAATCGAATTCTCCCCCACTTGGAACCAGCATAGTGGGGTTTGAGATTTTCTACCATATAACACTTCAAATGGTGCCATACCAATACTTGCATGATAGCTGTTGTTGTAAGTGAATTCCACTAACGGCAACAACTGTTCCCAGTTTTCTTGATATTCCAGAACACAAGCTCTTAGGAGATCTTCTAATGTCTGAATAGTCCTTTCTGACTGCCCATCTGTTTGCGGATGGTATGCAGAACTCATGCTCAGCTTCGTTCCCAAAGCCTGATGCAAACTTTGCCAGAATCTTGAAGTAAACCTTGGATCTCGATCAGAGACAATGTTGGAAGGTATACCATGCAAACGGACAATCTCCTTTATATAGAGTTGGGTTAACTTCTCTAAGGAATAATGCATGTTCATTGGTATAAAATGAGCCGATTTGGATAATCTATCTACGACTACCCAAATAGCCTCATGACCCAACGAAGTTCTAGGCAATCCAGATACAAAATCCATAGAGATGCTATCCCATTTCCATAGGGGAATCTCCAAAGGTTTTAATTCTCCACCAGGTTTCTTATGCTCGATCTTTGCCTTTTGACAAATCAGACAAGATGTGACATAAGAAGCTACATCTTTCTTTAATCCTGACCACCAAAATATCTTCTTCAAATCTTGATACATCTTGGTTGATCCTGGATGGATACTCATCTTGCTTTTATGTGCCTCCTCTAAGATCATTCTCCTTAGTTGATGGTCATTTGGAATGCAAATTCGTCCTTTGAATCGAAGGATTCCATCTGATCCAACTTGAAAGTCAGGTTCTTTTCCTTCGGCTGATAACTTCTTCTTTTCTTGGAGATCTACATCCCTTTGTTGCATTTCACATATTTGAGTTAAAAACTCATTAGTAATCTGCAACATTCCCAACTTAATGTTGTCTTCTTCTAGTTGCATTACTAAACTTAGATCTCTGAATTCTTCGATTAGTGCTAACTCCTTAATCATCATAGCACTCAAATGAAAGGTCTTTCGGCTTAATGCATCCGCTACCACGTTGGCTTTTCCGGGATGGTACTGAAGCTCAAAATCATAATCCTTTAAAAATTCCATCCAACGACGTTGCCTCATGTTAAGCTCCTTCTGATCAAAGAGATATTTCAACTCTTGTGATCACTAAACACTTGGAATGTGGTTCCATAAAGATAGTGTCTCCAAATCTTCAATGAAAACACTATTGCTGCCAATTCCAAGTCATGAGTAGGATAATTTTCTTCATGGGTCTTCAACTGTCTTGACGCGTAAGCAACAACTTTACCTTCCTGCATCAATACACATCCTAATCCTTGTTTTGACGCATCGCAAAATACCTCAAAACTTTTATGCGGATCAGGCAATATTAATACAGGAGATGATGTTAACCTTTCCTTCAAAGTCTGAAAACTATCCTCACACTTCTCGTCCCAAACGAAAGGTTTCTCTTTACGAGTCAGACGCGTCATAGGAAGAGCAATCTTTGAAAATCCTTCAATAAATCTTCTATAGTATCCAGCTAATCCCAAGAAACTACGCACTTCTGTAACTGACTGGGGTCTTTCCCATTTCAACACAGCATCAACTTTCGCTGGATCCACTGCTATTCCGTCTTTCGAAATCACATGCCCTAAGAAATTAATCTTCTCCAACCAAAATTCACACTTCGAGAATTTGGCATATAACTGATTTTCCTTCAACACTTCTAACACCAATTGAAGGTGAACTGCATGCTCTTCCGGATTCTTCGAGTAGATTAGTATATCATCAATGAATACCACTACCAAAGAATCAAGATAAGGTCGGAAGACTCTATTCATATAATCCATAAATACTGCAGGGGCATTCGTTAATCCAAACGGCATCACTACATACTCGTAATGACCATATCGAGATCGGAATGCCGTCTTTGGAATATCCTCTTCTCGAACTCGAATCTGATGGTACCCCGACCTCAGATCGATTTTAGAGAAGATTGCAGCTCCTCGAACTTGATCCATTAAATCGTCGATTCTCGGCAATGGATACTTATTCTTAACTGTGACTTTATTTAATTGCCGATAATCCACACACATTCTCATGCTTCCATCTTTCTTCTTAACAAACAATACGGTGCACCCCAAGGGGAAACACTCGGTCTGATAAATTGCTTCTGCAACAACTCTTCGATTTGCTTCTTTAGCTCAGCCATCTCCGGTGGCGCCATTCGATAAGGTGCAATTGAGATAGGACCAGTTCCAGGAATTAACTCGATGCTAAACTCAATTTCACGCTTAGGCGGCAGTCCAGGGACTTCTTCTGGAAAGATTTCAGGAAAATCCCTTATCACAGGGACATCTTCGATCTTCACTTCCTTCTCAACCTTTGCACAAGCTAACTGGATGCATCCTTTGGTTATCACATCACGATAGGTAATGGTTTTTCTATCACAGTCAATGAGCACTTGGTTCTTAGACATCCAATCCATTCCCAAGATAACATCTAATTGTGACAGAGGCAAACAAATAAGGTTTACTTGGGTTATTCGGTCTAACACCTGAACGGTACAACCCAAACAGGCTTTAGAGGTAACAACTACCGAATTGGTAGGAGTAGACACTTCAAGCTTATAGGGTGTATTGATTATGGTTAAGTTTAAGCGATTAGCACAATCATATGAAACAAATGAATGTGTGGCTCCAGAATCAAACAAAAAGTTACAAGGTTGGCCCTTTAGAAGAAAGTTACCTTGGACAAGGTTTTCAGATTGGCTAGCTTCAACACCACTGAGAGTAAAGACTCTCCCAAAACTGGTTGGTTTCCTATCAGCATTTCCAGATTCCACCTTCCTTGGTTCCTTGCAGTAACGAGAAATATGGCCAGGCTTTCCACAATTGAAGCAAGTAGGAGTCCAGCAAGTTGTTCCAAAATGGTGCTTCTTGCACTTATCACACAGAGGGGCTGGGTTCTTGACTCCTGAATCAGCTTTACCCTTATTCTTCTGATGGTAAGGTCCTCCTTTACCATGCTGATTCCTACCCTTATGGCGCTGCGGTCCATATCCTTGCTGATTCCTTTTAGCTCGCATAAACTCTTCTTCGACTTTCTTGTCTTCTTCATATATTCTGCATTGATTCACCAAGGCTGGAAAACTCCGAATATTCTGATATCCGAAAGTAGACTTCAAATCCGGTCGCAGTCCGTCTTCAAACTTGATGCACTTCGAACGCTCATCAGGGTTATGATGATAGTATGGAGAATACTTGCTCAGTTCCTCAAACTTCGCAACATATTCTCCCACTGTCATGTCCCCTTGAGTCAGCTTAAGGAATTCAATTTCCTTCTTCCTTCTTATATCCTCAGGGAAATACCTTTCGAAGAATTTCTCTACGAAAGTATTCCAAGTCACAGCTCTACCTTCAGCAGCTAAAAGTTGAGTAGTATGATTCCACCAATCCTCAGCTTCATTTGTCAGCACATAGGTGGCAAAAGTCACCCTCTGATTATCATTGCAATTCATGGTTCGGAAAATCTTTTCCAAATCACGAATCCACTTTTGAGCCTCATCTGGGTGATGTCCTCCTCCAAACTTTGGCGGATCACACTGACGAAATTCCGAGATGCCTTGAAATTCAGGTGGAACAGGGTTCCTAAGTGGTTGCTGTCCTGCAGGGTGCTGTTGCATATTCTCGAATACTCTCGAGATTCGATCTAATGCTTCAGCAAGTTGATTATTGTTTCTAGTAGCCATAGTAACCTGCACTATGAACTGAATCAATAATCGATCTTAAGACTAAACATACACTCTAATACTAACATACTCTAGTGGTTAGTATGTAAGGCCATACTCCAAAGCCAAGAGTCGGGACCATTGCTCTGATACCATAAGTGTAGCGACCGGAGTCGTCACGGGAATTATGTTATGCTAAATGCATATTATTAATGTATTTTAAAGAAATGATATTGATGTTCTTATGATGGTACATAAAAATAGGAAATAATTTAAACCAAATACTTTCATGAAACTGCGTCATTCTATTTCACATAGAAAGTTTGATTTAATATACATCATTTCACATTGTTTCAGTCAAAAGGTACTGTATCATAACTCTGAGTTACTAAACTCAGTCAGTGCACATATACATATATATATATATATATATATATGATAAGGTGTAACCCAGAGCAGTCCACAAAACTCTATAATATGAAAGGAAGTCGCATAACATTCATCTTAATCGGGGAAAAGATGAATGATAAAGATCATAGGAATTCTGGTCCTGAGGGGACGCATATGCGGGAGAGGATTGAGACGGCGGATAGTAACTTCCACCACTCCCTTAAGGACTACACTATGTCCCCTCCGGTGCCAATCTCCCTCAGGGAGAAACCTCATCTCGATGCATATGGGGTTCTGAGCCATGACCTACAAACAATTAGGGCAAAGGGAGTAAGACAGTGTCATTCACGTACAAATGAATAATTAAATGAACTAGGAATAAACAAACACAATTAGTCAAGTAGCAATTAAAGTCACGTAAGTAAGTAAGCAAACTCAAATAATCCATCGACAATTAATAAACAATAAATATCAAGCAATAATGTATGTTTCTAATGCATGTGCAATGCAATGCGATGCAATGTTCAATGCAATCTCCTCTGTGATATTCTACGAATATCATGCACTTGGAAATTCACGTTTATCGATAACGTCCTCAACGATTCAATTTACGTTTTATCGAAAACGTTCAAACGATCCAATTTACGTTTTATCGAAAACGTTCAAACGATCCAATTTACGTTTTAACGAAAACGTTCAAACGCTCCACGTACGTTTGACGACAACGTACCAACGATTCACACTAAATAGGAAAAGCAATTTGGAGTAAACGTCTTTCCACCAAGTGTACAATTACAACCCATGTGTAAATTATACTAAAGACCGTCCTCCGCAATCACGAAATACTCCGAGAGATCGATAGAATAAAATTATAGTCATTGTAAAATTATCCCGAGTCGAGTCTGCAGAACCCACTCATCATAGGACTATTTTACCTATAATTAATTCCCACGGTTATTTGACGTATCACCGTCATAAACCTAATCTCCGCGTATTCTCATACCGATTTAATTAAATCGAATGTGTCTTTTCCTATTATCTTATCTTAGCTCCATAACACCATGCATGATTTCAATCACAACCAAGTTATTAGGATTGAATTCAAATTATTTAATTGGCATTGAATTGATGTTAAAAAGGAATTGACATCCAAACATTCTTTTAAATAATAAAAAAAATAGTTTTTATTTTAAAAGAATTAATTAAAAATATTAGGGAAATATTGGATTAAAGAAAAAATACATTTTTCAGGTTCTGAACAGTGTCTAACCGGTTAGGAAGTCGTGTAACCGGTTATTCACATTCAAATTTCCCTCTTTTCCAATTTTTACAGTAACTAACCGGTTAGTAGTTTCAGTAACCGGTTAGTCACTGCAGCATCACTGCAGAAATGTCACTTTTTAACACCAATTCAGAAACCTTTCATTTTCAATCCTTATCAATCATTCACAGAACATATATGGACATATTTAAACATGTTCAAATCAATTATACACATCAATTTCATGGGATTCATATATAATTCCTCAAGTATGCATAAAACCACATATTTAGCACTTAATATGTCAAAATCAATTTTACAGCTTCTCAAGTCAAATTTATAGTTCCTTTAGCTCGTGTTCAGTTAATATGACATGCTTGAATGAGTTTTATGTTCTATTTTGGCCTCCAAGCCAAAGTCCCAATTCAAAACCTATGGCCCTTGAGCTTGTAAAGCTCTTTTACATTCCAAGCCATTTAATAATCATTCTAGAAAATGAATATCTTCTCCCTTACCTATTGAAGCTTTTGAGACTGATTGGAAAGCAAAGGAAAAGGTTCAACACGATTTTGAGGCAAAACCCACCTCAGCTGCAACTCTGTTTTCAGTTTCAACAGGGGGTATTGATCAGAGATTTTCAACAAGAAAAAGCTAAATAAATTCGTGAGTAAAGATTGGAATTCAAACTAGGATACATGAACTTGAGATTGAAACAAATTCGAGACTCAAAGGTAACTGGAGCTTACCAAACGAAATCAAGAAAGAGAGCTCCAAGAATAGATTCGTGCTCTGTTTTTCCAGCAACACAGAGTCAAATTGCAGAGCTTATAACTTTCTCTACGGTTTATCAAATCAAGTGGGGTTTGTTTCTAATTCAAGAAGGTTCAGAGAGCTTCGTTTTGATATAAGGTTTGTGTGTGTTGATGCTTCAGAGAAAGAGAACGAACTCAAAGACAGTCACACCAGAAAAATGGAGTCTGAACTTGGGTTTATGAGATATTAAGAGTGATTTGTGTGGCTTTAGAATGGGTTAAGTCACCAAATCTCATAACCACTCATTCCTATCAGAGAAAAGACGTGTTTTCAGGCCAAGGTGGCTGATTTTTAAGCCAAAGACGTGTTCCTCTTCCCAATTCGAGTTCCAAACCGACTTACTCTGGTTCTGCTGAGAGCACTAACCGGTTACTCATCTCACTAACCGGTTAGTGAGACACAAAAATCACAAAATATTATATTTTATTCTATTTTCTTTTCTCTTATCAAATACTTATTAAATACTTCTTTTATTTCCACAAAAAGAAATATTTACCTTAATACAATAATTTCCTTTATTTATTCCTTAATTTATTTTTAAAACATAATTATATTCTAATCATCATAATTATATTATAATCACATTATAATTTTTTATAATAATTAACGTAATTACATATAATTATAATTTCTAATCGGGGATTAATTTTTGGGGTGTTACAATGTTTGTGGAAAAAGGTAATTAATGATTATTGAAAATTGGTAAATGATCTTATAGATAGAGACAAAATAAAAGTATTAAAAGAGTTTTATATTTAGGAACGGAGATAATAATATTTTATACTCCCTCCGTCCTTTAATATAGGGCACCATTTTGGTAGAATTGGTGTCCCTTTTTATAAGTCGTTTTAGAACATCTAGGTAATATTAAAGAGTTTATTTCAAATACATCTCTCATAATTGCATAGGGGGTGATAGGGTAATAATTACAATAGAAAAACAAATGAATAGAGTTGTAAAGTTTTAAACATGGGTAACCTTAGAATGACAACATATTTTTTGATAAATTTGAGATTAATAATTATTTTTCTTAATATGCTTAAATTAAATAAACGTGACTTATATTAAAGTACGATCGAATACCTGCCTATATTGATAGAAGGGCAACGATAAAAAATGTGATTGATATGTTGACAATCACTTAATGAGCTTTAGTGGCGTCTAATGGATTTTGGGTGCTCAACGTCATTTAAGATACACACCACTCAAAAGTGTTGAAAATTGGTGGTTAGTATTACTATCTTTTTAAATTATGTTTATCATTTTCAAGGTTGTGATATTTTTATCTATTTTTCTTTTTTTTTTTAATAATAAGTATCGGAGGGAGTCCTTCTTCCCCATCTTTAATTGTTTTTCATTGGAATTATTTCGGAACATCTTTTTTCATGGATCTAAGCATGGATTGTTGAGTTCTGTTTATTCCAACTAATTTTACTTCTTTTTTCGAGTTTTTTTTATTGTCATTCTCTATGCAATTATTGAGCATCTTCAATGGGTGTTAGTTATTGGGAGCTTTTGGATTCCCTTTCAAAGTATTTGTAAAAAAGGTAGATACGGTTCGTCTGATTCTGCAGCAGCTGGTGGTTCGAGGCTGACAGAATAATATGTAGTTAAGAGTCTTAACTTCAGACATGGATTTACAACAACACTGCTGCAACATCATGAATTCAGGGAGCAATGAGGCTTCCCCTGACTCTATGATTCATCCGATGTTGGCCCATAACAAAGGTAATGTGATTATCTTATCTGTTTTACTGTTTTCAGTGTTGACTACATTTCCAATTTTTATTTTTATTTTTATTTATTTATTTTTTTAGCCTTTTCTTTTCTCAGATTACTCAGCAAATCACTCTAGTAGTGGTTGAGTTTGGCTTTGAAGAGGCTGAGGTTTGGTTATTGGAGGAGGAGTTGAGTTTGAATGAGAGGGGTTTGAAATTTGGTTTGTTCAAGGTTCTGCATTTTTTTTCTGTTGTATTCCATCATTCACAATTAAAATTGTTGTAAATAGAAGCCCAGTTTTTTATGAGAAAGAAAAGGGATTCTTATTAATAAGAGTAGATCAAGTTTAAGACAATATGCATACACATATCGTATTTAATATTGATGACCAGTGAGCCTAATTTTTTCTG
Organism: Crotalaria pallida; assembly: GCA_037953625.1. Classification (NCBI taxonomy): domain Eukaryota; kingdom Viridiplantae; phylum Streptophyta; class Magnoliopsida; order Fabales; family Fabaceae; genus Crotalaria; species Crotalaria pallida. Next base: position 101,241,730 of record CM075655.1, read on the forward strand.
TTTTGTTTCTCTTTTGATTCGTTTTTATCAAGTTCTCAAAGAACTTTAAGGTAATATCGAATTTGTGGTCTATGGCAACAAGAATGGAACAGTTTGAAGTGAACACAACCAGCGTAAATTTTTATAGATGGGATTTATATGAGCCTTGAGGAATGAGTCATTATGAACTTGGCTTGTGCTGCTATAAGCTTTGTGTAGACAATAATTAAGTAAGTTGCTGAAGGTTGTTTTCGTGCAAGACAAATTATGTTGTAGAGTTCCTTGCCACATAATATTAACAAGTGGTTCCACTTAAAAAAAAAAACAATGTAGTGTTGGTGAATCACTTTATATTAGTACAATTTGTTGTGTTTGCTTCACGTCTATGTTTCATTGTTTAAGTCATAATTCGCATGTATAAGTTTATGTTGATATTAGTTAAAAATTACAAAGATTTGAGTGAAATACTATTTTGGTCCATCATACTTTTTTATGAGACATTTTAGTTCTTCAAAATATGAAAATTCACTATTAATCTTTGAAGATTTGTTTTTATAAAATACTTAAGTTTCTCAAGATATTTTTTGGGACACTTAAGTTTGTGATTGAGACAATTAGTGGAGTAAACGGAGGTGTTCCATAAAAAAAAATTTCAGGGACTAAAAGTGAATTTTTACATTTTGATTGACTAAAATGTTCAATTTAAAAAAGATGAGGAACTGGTGCTTCAATATAAAATTTTATGTAGCCAAAAATTTTGCAGAATGGATAATAATTGTAGACGACAAAGAATTGGCAGTTTGAAATTGAAATTTGAGAATACTACTTGCTAACGATGCAACACGGTGAACCTCTGTATGATATGACTGGATTTTACATAATTTAATTTATTTCATATTTTGATTAAACAAAATGTATCAGAAAATTAATTAGGATTGAGAAAATCAATCAACTAATCCAACTCTTAACTGCTGTCAACTCATCATATAGTCATGAACTAGAAGAATAAGTCATTACATATTTTAATAATAGTACTAAGATGTATAAAACTACCTTTGAGCATTTTTTTTAATCTTAAAATTACATTATTTTGGAAAAGATAACAATAATGATGAAAGATATTGAAAAATAAATAAAGCTATTATGCTTACTAAAATTTTGAAAAGTCAATATAATTAAGGAAACATGTTTTTGATGTATTGTTTCTCAAATCTAATGATTATCAAAGTAAATATTTATTACATACTTTTTTTTTTATATGGGAGGTATGTGACTAGAACCCAAGACCTTGGAGGGGAAAATCCTAAGTGTCCCAGAAGCCACCAACTTGGCTGTCTTTCGCGGACATTACATACTTTTTTAATTACTTAACCAATCATAAAATACAATATGCAATTTTAATTTTTTATTCCCTATTTTAACTTTAATTTAAAAAAAAATTATGTTTTTTTGCTAACATTTTGGGACGGAGAAAATAACATGAAAGGAATGTTATTATTTCAATTTTAAAAAGAAAACTATTCCAATTATATTAAAAATAAGACTTTTGTATGATATTAAATCAACGCTTTTTAAAATTTCGAGAAAAATTATATTGATTATTCATTAGACTTGTCACTTGTGTATGATATTAAATCAACACTTTTTAAAATATTCATAATGATTGCTTATGTATAGGAATGGTTTCTGAAACACTTTGTTTGTATAAAGGTTTGAGGTATAATTTATTCACGGGGTCAAAATCATCATAGAGATAATTGTTCAACTTTATCCGAAAAAATTAGTTTCGTAAATGATGAAGTGCAATTCATTCACCAGGTATGAATTTTTAGAGATATGATTTTCTTATTTTTAACAAATGTTTGTGATGGTTATTTAATTATATGATATTCCATCCGTCCCTAAATATAAGACCAATTTGAGAGATTTCACGTTCATTAAGAAAATGAAATAATTTAGTTAACTGTATTGAAAATGTGAACTTTTGACATGTACTCCATCTGGTCCTATTTATAAGACCCTTTTGGGGTTTTTGTTTTGGTCCTATTTATAAGACCCCTTTTTCAATTTTCAATAGCATTTAATTACTTCTTTACACAAACACCCCTATAAAGTCAACACTTTTTAGAGTTTCAATAATAATTATAGGGGTAGTTTTGAAAAAGTATATCAAATTTTCACATATCCAATGCCGCTAACAAATTTATCCACTTTTCTTTATGGGAGTGAAAAACTCCAAAAGGGTCTTATACATAGTATCGGAGAGAGTAATTTCAAAATTACCTCTATTAATATTATTGGGAATCTAAAAAGTATTAAATAAATAGGGGTATTTGTGAAAAAAAGTAATCAATGATCATTGAAAATTGGCAAAGAGTTTTATAAATAGGGACAAAATAAAAGTGTCAAAACAGTCTTATATTTAGGGACGAAGAGAGTATTTTTTTTAGAAAACATTGTATAAATGTATTTATTTCAAGGTTTGGAATCATTGAAGGCATAAATTCCTCAATTTTTACATTTTTGCATGACAATTTTTTAACCATATCTTAGTTTTATTTGAAAATTTTTATTGAATAAATGTTTTTTTGGTAAACAAAGGGGGCAAGCGCCCAAGCAAAAAGAACTAATTCAAATAAACATCTCTAGGGTAGGCAGTCCCTGCATAATCACGGGATAGGAGAGGCCCAATGCCATTAACAGGAACATCAAGGGGGCATATATCATAACTTTTATCAAGGCTGTAATTAGCCAAGAAATCTGCACAGAAGTTGCCTTCCCTTTTTGTATGATTGAAAGCAATCCTCCAGTTTTTCTATAGAAGGCGTTGTATATGGAGAATCAGGCTGATCTTCCCCCCTTCTTGGGGAATATTTGCTGTATTGGAGAGTTGTTGCACAATACTCATGGAATCACATTCAATAATGATATTATTGAGGCCAAGGTTCCAAGCTAAGGTGAGGCCAGTGAGAATGGCCCAAAGCTCAGCTTTATACGCCGTAGAGACACCGATCCTTTTGTAGTATCCGTAAAGCCATCTCCCAGTAGAATTTCTGAAGAGACCACCACAGCCCGCATTTCCTGGGTTTCCTTTGGACGCGCCATCTGTATTGAGTTTTATCCACCCTTCCGGAGGACTTTTCCAACCAATGAAAGTTGTTTCTACTGTTCTCAAGGGAAGATTCTTGCTCATAACATTCAGATCATGAACCTACGAGAGAATAACCTGTTTAGTGTTGTTTGGCATTTTGAAATTGGTTTCATAAGTAGTTTTATTTCTCCACATCCAAATATTATAACAAGAACATAAGAAAATAACTTTCCACTGGTTAATAGGATACTTCCCTTTTCTTGTTGTTAAATTGCCCCTGCACCAAGTATGAAGATCACTGGAGAAGAATTTAACAGTATCAGTAGTGTTGAGAAAAGGAGACCAAACTTTACGGCTTCTGCTGCAATCCCTTAGAGCATGGAGGATTGGAGGGTTGATTCCTCATTATCGCTGCAATGGATACAAGCGGCCTCACCAATACCCCATTTGTTCTTTCGGCTGTTAGTAAGGAGTCAATCATGACTTGCTTTCCATAGAAGAAATTTCCACTTTTCCGGACAGTTTATTTTCCACATTGTTTCCCACGGAATAGCTGAAACCGTAGGATTTTCATTAGAGAGAAAGCTGTAAGCGTGTTTGACAGTAAAGTTTCCATCATTAGTTCCATTCCAAATGATTTTGTCCTCTTCAAGATCAGCATTAGGAACCGGGAGAGTCCGAATAACATCAATAATTTGAGGTTGGACTTTGTCTTCCAAAAGATCAAATTTCCATTCACCTGACTCATTCACCATGTCTTTGACCAAAGTTAGATCTTCAGACAAGTCTATTGGATGGCATAAAAAATCCTTGAGATATATATTGTTTCCAACCCATTTGTCTCTCCAAAACCAAGTACCGCTGCCATTCCCCACTGAATATTCAAGATTATTAGTTAGCAACGGCCAGAGTTTAGTCATGCGTTTCCAAAGATCTGAGTCCGTTTGGGAAGACACGGACTCTTTCATAAGATCTCTACCTCTTCCATATTTTCCTTTTAAGACTTTTACCCAAAGGGTGTCTGGTCTTGTAATCACACCCCATCCAAGCTTCATGACAAAAGCATTATTCATAATAGACGTTCTATGGAATCCCAGGCCACGCACCATGGGTACGAGGAAGGCAAATAGTATCCCAGCTTAAAAGATGGGCTTTGCGTTGATCACGGGTACTTCCCCAAATAAAATTCCTTTGAGCTTTATCAATTTCCCTGCACACATAAGAAGGAATGACAATATGTTGCATGATATGGTTAGAAAAAGCACTAATCACACTCTTAGCCAGGACAGCTCTGCCGGCTATAGAAAGGCAATTAGCTTTCCAGCCATTAAGCTTATTTTGCATCTTTTCTAATAAAGGCTTAAACGCGTCCTTTTTCCTTCTTTCACCTTTGTCAATGGATCCTAGTTACGAGCTAAGCCCTTTGTCAATGGTTTCCCCAAATAAATGTTGATTGCTCAATAACTGAGTTGAATTTTAATCTCATCAATATTTATGATTTTAAAAAAATTTAACCACTACTATAATTTTAAAGAGCACTAACTAAAATTTTCTTAGTTAGGAAAGTGTGTAAAATATTTTATACAATAAACGATTTTATCCCATGCATCGCATGGGTAAATATACTAATTTTGCAAACAAGAGAGTGAAGTGTAATATTAGGATTAGGTTAGAATTTTGTGTTGTTTTATTTTATTTTTTTTGTTTGAATTTATTTTTTTATTTTTTATTTGTAACCATGGTTAAGTTAAAAATTTAAAATTTTGTTAAATGATCGTTAAATATGATAGATAAGAATTGAGGAAGATTTAAAAATAACACAAATGTCAATATATATAATTGGTCCAATATGGATTGTTATTGATGCCTTCCCTCACTGGAAGGCATGGAAGCTTTTCCATTGTGATATTGATATATAGTCCAAAAAATTAAAATCAAAATTTTGAAATTTAGAATTTCTATGAATCAAAATTAAAAAATTGTAAATTTACAAGGAAAAAAAATATTTAAACCTATATGCAAAACAACTACTAACGTGGGGTTGGTTAAGTGTAGCTCATTTGATCCCTTAATCAGCTCGAGTTTGAGCGCCTTGGGTATGGAGCAACCCCCGCTGGAAGACCCTTATCGCTCAGTTGGATCGGACCGGATGAGTCGGATTATGGCTAAATTAGATCCGGGTAAAAAGAAATATATGCAAAAAAGGAAATGTGAAAGCACAAATTATTGAAGCGTATATTGATAGCGACATTGATATTGATTGCATAAACTTTATTTTTTTAAGGGAAAAAACAGGTTCAGGCACCGGTTAGGTAGATTTAGCGGTGAAGAATAGACTTGAATTTTATTTTATTTTTTATAAAGTCTACAAAAATAGTTTAGATAGCTCAAAGCATCTCGTAGCCTACCAAATCTTTTGGTCTTCATTACCTTCCGGAAAAATTTTAAATTCGAATTTTGTGAATGACAAAATAAATTTTTTTATTTTTTCACCTTCATGATTGTATTTATAAGTCCTATTTAAATATATCATATAGTTTAAAAAAATAGTTACATTTCTTAAAATTTTAAAAATGTACTTTAATATTACAATTTTATTTCTTAACTTGCATTTGAAATTTTACAAATATATTATTTGACATTAATAAACAAAAGGCAAATAAAAAAATAATAAATGCCTTTTTAAAAAATACAAACTGACTTATAAATAAGATCGAATTTTTTTTTGTAAGATGCTACATATATATATATAGGACTGAAAAAAAAACTAAATTAGGAGAGTCTCATAAAAAAAAAACTACCTCATTTGTTTCATAAGTTATGTTAATTTAGAAATTGCACATAGATTAAGAAATGAGTAAAGAATTTGATATATTTTGACTAGATTACTCTCATTTAATAATAGGAAAGAGTAATGAGAAATGTGTGATGAAAAAAATAATTTAATAAATAAGAGTATGTTTCAAAGAAGTATAAATGAGTATTGAATTTCTAAAAGTCATAACTTATGAGACAAATTAAAATGAATAAATAAACATAACTTGTGAAACAGTTGAAATATCTAATAACCTACTCCCTCCGGTCCTATATATAAGACATATTCTAGAAGCAATCTTTGGTCCTATATATAAGACATTTTGTATTTTCTATGCATCATTTATTGCTTTTTCTCTTTTTTGCCCTTATTAAATGCATGTGTTTTTTGTTGTTCATTAATGAGTGTTAATTTTTCAAGAAAAGTTGAGAGGGTAAAATTGTAATGTTACAATATATTCTCATAGAATTCATAAAACTAACTACTTTTCTTGGTCCGAGGAATATGGTTAAGTATGTCCTATATATAGGACCGGAGGGAGTAATTTTTATTTTATATTTTCCACTAAGGACTTTTTAACTAATAATAAAAGTCCCTCGGGTACTTTTGTCAGATACCCTCATATTTTTTTTTCAATGTCTAACTCCCTAAAGTTACTTCTGGGTTTATCATATACCCATACGATCAATTCTGACCAACTTTAACGGCATGTAACATCAAAATCCTAGTCAGACACAAGAGGTTGGTCATGTGGTGCCGCGTGATGTCATATGGGAGAAGATGACCCCTCTCTTCAAATCTTTTTTTTCTTTTTTTATTTAACTAAAAATATAAAAAAAATATGATGTTTCTTAGTTTTTTAAATAAAAAAAAAAGATCTTCGCCCATGGGGCACCAGGTGCTTAATCTCGTGCGTTTGATCAGGATTTCAATGTTACATGTTAGCAAAATTGGTCAGAATTGGTAGTGGGGTATATGACAAACCCAAAAGTAATTTCGGGGAGTCAGACATTGAAAAAAAAGAATAAAGGTATCTGACAAAAGTACCACAAACTTCAGGGACTTGTGACATAATTAATTAAGCCTAATAAAAAATTACTCCCTCTATTTCTATTTAACTGTCATTTTTAGAAGAAGTTTTTTTTCTTATCTATCATTTTGATGATTTCAAGAGTGTAATAAATACTACTTTCCAAGTTTACCCCGATTTAATATGGTACTCCCTCCGTTTCATTGAGTTTGGCGTTTTAGGCTTTTTTTTTTTCTTTTTTCACAATATTTGGCCTTTTGCATTTTCAATACATAAACATATTTTTTTTTTCAATTTTAACCTCATTCAATCTTCATTGATTATACTTTTATCATCTCTAAAACACTATACATTAATTAATGAACACACTTAATAATAAAAATTAAATACTACTACAATTTTCCATATGGATTAAATATGTGCATTTTGGACAAACCATACATAATACTTATAATAATCAACACTTTTTTAATCTATGTGCTCAGATCTAAAAGGCCAAACTCAATGAAACGGAGGGAGTATTATTGGTTTTTGTAAGTAGTGAAAAAAAAAAGTAATGATTATAGAGAAAAAAAGGGTATAGTAAAAAAAAAACATAATTAATATATTGAAAATCTTAATAATATTACATTTTTCAAAACATGCATTTTGTTCAAAATATGACAAATAAATAGAAACTTACGTAGTATTTCATTTCGAAACATGTGTAGATCATTGAAGTTGGTGTTATATCCACCAACAACGTTTTTTTATACATACATGATTTGAACTCGTAACAAGATGTTTAATTAACATCCAATAACCTAGTTGGAGTAGTTGATAAAGCAAGGGTGTCTTTTCATGTGTACTCCCTTTAGTTCTTGTTATAAGCTTCTTTTCTCTCTCACAAAAAAGATGTTTATAATAAGACCCGGATGAAGTATAAATTATTAGTTTATTATGTATAAATAATTCATTATTCAGGTAAATCATAATTTTTTATATTAAAAAATAAAATAAGTGTATAATTACTTTTATTATATATCAGATTAATATTAGCGTAAACCACAAATATCATATACAAACCAACTACTTCTTATCAACGGGGCTTGGTTCAGTTGGTGTAACGCTCCAACCAAAATCCTGAGAATGGGACAAGAGTGCTAGAAGCCCCATGTTCGATTCCCACTAAAAACCCTGTTATCAAGGGTGGAAAAAAAAAAAAAAGACCAACTACTCCCTCCATCCCTTGTTATAATTTTCATTTATTTGCCTTTGAACCTGTAGAATTTATTGCATCTACCACTTCTATCGAAATATCTATATTTAGTGTTTGGGTCGATCTCCTTTTTTACCCAATGGCTGATATATACCTGAAAGTCAATGTTGCTGGTAGATATATTTACTGCCAAGCTAAGGCTCTACTATATATACCAACCACATATGCTTCTCCACTTCAAAGATAACCCCCTCATCCTTTGCACTATATATACACCTATAATGCTTCCACGTCCTCTTGAATAAGTCTTCACCCTTTTCTCTACACTGTTATTTCTTCTCTTAGGTGGTGATAAGCATTTGATCAACAAAGGAATGGATAGGGTGAGTGATTTCATGCTTTCCTTTGTCAAGTGAACAACCTCTTGTTGGATTAATCTTTATCTCGTTGTCTGTTCGACCTTGAGTCCAAGTATATAATTACATATTATACATATTATAGGGGGTTTTTTTTTTTTTTTTTTGATAAGATACATATTATAGGGTTATATTATATATTTGATTCCGATTTCAAAGCTACATACAATAGATAATATGTAGTTAGATGGAAGACATATGCTCTATCTAATTAAAATGATGATACTAATACTCAATTTTGATGTAGCTAGAACTAATTAATGAGATCGTAAAACAAGTTAATCAATTGGCCCAAGCTTTTATATATACACATGCCAGGTGCAGAAAGCTAGACCGTAAAAAGTTTTTCAAGGACTTCAAATTATCTTATCCCTTTTTCTGTCTTCGAAATTATTGTTGCACCATATTTCTCTCTATGAATATCACGCTCACATAGACACAAGTATATATCTATTATTCTCAAGGTCGTACAGGCAACGAAATTGAGTTTCTTGCAAGAGTTGTTTGCTTCACAAGGTTTAGCATGAATATCTCTATTCTCATGATCTCATCACCATCTATCCAATTAGTTTTGGTACGTCTCTCTCTCTCTCAAAACAAATCTTGGATCACTAGAAAATTACCATTTGATAGATTAATTGAGTATATATTATTACTAGTCCAAATTAATTACCCACTGTTTAAATTCAGCACATATATCATTTTTTATTTGTGAATTTATAAATTTATATTATATGAGTAGGTAGCTATGCCCATTTTGACAATACTACACCATGCAAGAAATGCTCCTAAAGAAAACAAATAAAAGCACATTGGTGTCAGAATTTTAGTATGAGGGACTACGAATAAAAAATACCATGTGACTTAGAATAATAGTAAGAAAATATTTGCTAACTAGTTTTCTAAAATCTGTCGTAATAAATGGAATTTGCTATAAAAAATTACAAATAGCATATCAACAAACAGGTAAAGATTCTTATCGAAAAAAACAAACAGGTAAAGATTCAGATAGAAAGGCCACTATGTAGGCCCTCGCCCCCACTATAGAATTAGGAAGCTTTGGATTTTAGAATAGTTATTTCTTAATTTTACTCCTGTATCTAAATTTGGGTGTTACTACCATGCAATCAAAAATTGAATGGTTGCTATGCAATCCATTCTTAAACCAATAAAATATTGCCACCTAAGACATGTATGCTACATCATTACTTAAATTTGTCAAAATTAAGTTTTGCAATTTAGTCTAACATAAAAACTAGATTATTGTAATTTAGTCCTTTTGTACTTTTAGACAAATTATAAATTTTAATTTTTTTTATATAAAAAAAAAATCTTAAACCCAGAACTCGTCTTCACTTCCCAAAACCCAGAACTTAATTTTAATTTTTTAGATTAATGGTTTTGAGAAGTGAAGATGAGTTTTGGGTTTAAGAAATTTTTTTTTATATATAAAAAAAATTAAAATTTATAATTTGTCTAAAAGTACAAAAGGACTAAATTACAATAATCTAGTTTTTATGTTGGACTAAATTGCAAAACTTAATTTTGACTAATTTAAGTAATGATGTGACATACATGTCTTAGGTGACAATATTTTATTGGTTTAAGAATGGATTGCATAGCAACCATTCAATTTTTGATTGCATTTTAGAAATTCCCTTTAAATTTATATTTGTATAATATATTTGCGTAGGGGTGCTCATGGATCAGATTAAAAAACTAATAAAAAATTAAAAAAAAAAAAGCCACACCAAACCTCATTATCAGTTTTGACAATGAAGCATATGATAAACCAGTTTAGAATGGATTTTCAAACCAGTTCACCCTTAAGAATGGACTAATTTTCAGAAACCACTTGACAAATAACTCACAGCCACGATTTGCAATTAGAGAAGAAAAAATTTGGGTTCAAAATTACAATGCAAGTTGTAATTAGGGTTCAAAAGAAAAACACAAATTATCAATTTGCAAAAAACACTCATCATCAATTTGCGATTATTGGGAACTGATCGATTAGAAGATTCTAGAAGCAATATAGATGGAAACAAAGCAGAAAAAGGAGACCACCTAAACACAACCACCAAATGTGTCGGTTGTTAGTTGTTACCCAAATTTTTACGATTATTCTCTTATGAGTTAGTACATTAACTTTCTAACTATTATTACAGATAATTTGTTCATACATTATTAGAAGAAATCTATACTTCCATACTATTATATAAAAAAAAACTCTGTTTTATAATCTATACTATTATATAAAGCAAACATTGTTTTAGGTTTGTAGTAATTTTGTTATGCTCAAAATGCCCTTATCATAATACTAATTTACAAAAATGACAAAGATATGAAACTCCCAACAATAACTGTTACTTCCTTAAAAAAACTGCCCACTATTCATTCATTGAAAAAAAACTGTCGTCCGCAGAGGAAAAAAAACTGCCTCTACTACCATTTATACCCGTGCACCGCACGGGGTGTGTTCTCTAGTTGTTATTAACTAAATAAACTTAAAAAAAATGTACATAATTTGGTATTCCCAATTTTACCCTTAAAATGAAGGGTTATTAAACTACTAACCAGTTCTTAAAAAAATTAGTGGGTGGTTCCTATAAAAAACTGCTCTTGCGGTTCTATTCCTGTTTTAAAAAAGCCATTTCCACTCTCTTTTTCTTTTTTATTATTTCCCTTCTTCCTCTTCTTGCAGCCACAAACACAACTACATAGCAGTTCCATATGAATTATGAAATGATCACACAAAAATATGGATAAAGTGGATGCTCCAAATCAAATTGTCATCTCTTGGCTCTTGCTACCTAAAGTGTCAGGTAAAGTTTAAGCAATCTGGATTGATCCAATTGCCTATTACTTTGCTCTTTATTTATTTTATATTTTCTAATGTAAATATTCATGCATAAGCTTTTTTCATGATAAGCAAGTCACAGAATAATTTCATATAAGTGATAGAGTTTATCAATGAATTATGTTATTATTTTTTGTATCATCAAATCCAAAATGTATATACATTATTTTACGAGAAACAACTTTTTATCACAAAAACACAAAATGCGGATCGACAGAGTTATGCCTATCGAGACACTAGTACAAATTAAGTAATCATCAGTATCATCCCTAAGAAACAAATCAGTTGATAAAACTGCAAAATATAAAACGATGAAATCAGGATTCAAATCTTGTCACCAACGTTAAACATATGTTTATTAAAAAAAAAAAAGGTATTGATCACTTAATTAATATGACCAGAACCCGTCATTGGCCTAGTAGATGAATTACCAAGGTTAAAACAAGCGTTTCACATCATGGGTGAGCACGCATGTGCGATTGCACATACAAAGACTACCAATATTTAGGAGCCCCCAATATATTTAATCCTTTATATTATATTTTATTATACATCTAAATATTAAAAAATATTTATGTTATTAAAATAATCTCGAGTTTTTTTATATTACTTGTGATTGTCATAGTTTTAATTTGGTATTATGTGACTTAACTATTACTTCCGGTAAAACTAGGGATTTTTTTTATATATCATGCAACGAATTTACACCATATTTACAAATTATATGAAAAGATGATATATTTTAAAAGATATTATAAAAGGATTGACCCTTAAATCATTATCAGGCACTTGTTAGGGATAATCATATCGATAGTGTTAAAGCAATGTGATTTCAAATTTCAAAAAATCCATGAATGAAGCTTTATCTCAAGTAGCAGAAAGTATAATGATCCTAAAAATAGAAGTGAAGCAAAGTCCTTAATCAAAAATGGGCTTGGTAATTTTGAGTTACGTTCTTGTTTCCACGGGTGATTTGATTTTATATATTTTATGCTATTAATTTGGTTAGCAAGCACTAGCAGTCAAAGGATATACTTATTGAATCTGTTGTTGAAAAGGTAAAAGAATTGATTTTGTTTTTTTAAAAAGTACAGAGAATCTAGTTTTTCTAAAGTCATGGATGCTGCAAAAAAATAGTCACAAAATTGAATGTTAATCCGGTATTTGTTAAAACGCGTGAAATTCGGGAAAAAAAATATTTTGATGAGAATCCAAGTGATAAACTCTTGCAATATGCAGAGGTATCATTTAGGATTAACTTTTTCTTGCACATAGTTGATCAAGCAATTGAGTCGTTGACAATGAGATTTGAACAATACCAAGAATATGAAAATATTTTTGTTTTTCTATTTACTCCTAAGAACCTGCTTTTGTTAGATGATATGAACCTAAAATCTTTTTATGACCATTTAGAAATTGTATTTAGGCAAGGATGAAGGATCTCAAGAGCATGTGGGAGCTCCTATTTTCCATCAAATTTTATTATATATATTTTTCCTTTTTGACAAAACTGTCACTTTGGTCGTCGACATTGTAAAGTGATTTCACTTTCGTCCTTGAGATATCAAAAATTTCTTTTTAGCCCCTAAAAATGTAAAATGTTATTTGTGTTAGTCTAGAAAGTGATTTCTTTCGATTTAATCCCTAACTTGTAAACATTTAATTCAATTTGATTATGAGATTATTAAATCTATTTCAATTATGTCCTTGGGATGACTGGTAACAACCCACGTGGGATTTAGGTGAGTAACATTTTACAATATCGGGGACTAAAGAGAAATTTTCGAAATCTCAGAGACGAAAGTGAAACCACTTGCAAATGTTGATGACCAAAATGACAGTTTTGTCTTTCCTTTTTACATAAAAACCTATACAAATGGAGGCTCCTAATTCACTCTCAGCAAATTGGAGCCTCCACATTAAAAGTTAGAGAATACTCACCTTTGGAGCTGAGGCACATCCACATGTCACTAATTCAAATGCTCAAAACTAATTTAAAAAATTGAATTACAAACACTGAATATAACTTGCATTGTCCAATTGATTTTTTTAACTTCTTCTATGTGTAATTTTTATCCTATTCATTGTGCAATTTTTTAACTTCTTCATTGTGCAATGTTTTTAACTTTTTCACTTATTTGCAAAAACGGAAATAAAAAATTGAATAAAACTTATTATTATCATCGAGACCACTTTAAAAAAAAAAAGAGTTACAAAAAATATATTTGATGAAAATGTTTCAAATGAAAATTCAACAACAAAAACTAAGAGTAAGGAGAAAAGATTTAATATATAATCTTATATCCGGTTATAGTTTTTTGTATTTCTTAAATTACAGTTGAACAATAAGTATCTCACATTGGCACAAGTTTTTACGAACTACCTCATTTAGATACCAATAAATTATTTTAGGTCTACAAATAAATTCGTATTTTTTTTTGTCTGTACTCTTTGGCCAGTATCACAGGTGTCCTCAAGAGCACCTTTAATACTAAGGAACCCTTGAAACTAATCATGCACGAGGTCGCGTTTCTATGCCTCTCTCAACGGAGTGTGACCGGGAATCGAACCTGAAACTTTTTAGTCTCATGCCCCATTCCCAAGTTTTCAAGTTGGCAGAATCGCACTACTTAAACCAATCCCTGTTGATATAAATTCATATTTATTTAATTCTAGAAATATTATACTCAATCTTTTCTAATTAACTACCCCTACGTACCAATAAATAAACAAACTTGCAATGCAATGCTTGGGCTTTTATATATATATATATATATATATATATATATATATATATATATAGCATTGCATAGCAGTTGTTGGGATGTGCCTTAGTGGCTAGGTGCTTTAGGGTGAATTGACAAGCTAAGGTGCATTAGTCGAATCCCATCTTCGTGATTTCAATGATTAATAGGGATTAAACTATCATTTTAGTCCTTTGTTTTGTAAGGAGTTTTCACTTTAATTCCTGATTTTTTAATAATTCTTCTTTAATCATTCACTTTGAAAAAATACTCAAGTTAATCTTTGGCAACTTTCTCCATTCGTTGATGTTAACCTTTTACACACGTGCGTGACCGTTAAATAACCTCTATGATGTCTGGTTGTTGTGCTGCTGTCACAGATTCATCAGCTGCTATATTTTTTGCAACTGTTACAACTACAACAGCTGCCTTAATCGCCTATTCAGTAGCCTTAGCCTCTTCTTCCTCCAATTTCTGTCTTTCGAATTCAGCATCATGTGTATTATGTTAACAGTCAAGTGTGTATAGGTTATTTAATGGCTATGTGTGTAAAACGTTAACATCTATGAACGGAAAAGGTTGTCAGTAACTAATATGAGTAACTTTTTTCAAAGTGAGGGAAAAAAAATTATTGAAAAATCATGAACTTACAAAGTGAGGAACTAAAGTGTCAGTAGTCGATTAAGAGGCAGCTAAAGTCATTTGGTCAGATTATTTTAGTAATATTATATGTAAATTTTCAAATATAAATTCTCAAAATTTAACTCCCCTATAATTTTTGTTTAAGTTTTATGAGCCATCATTCGATGTTAATGTACACAATGGTAGATATAGTTAACTGCATCCCTGCGCTTTTGGTCAAGATCCAGAATCTAGACTAGCTACCATTGTACTAAGGGACAGTGATAAATTTAATGTTGACGAAAATGAATTTTTTTATAGGTTGACAGAAATGAATTATACGTGGATTAACGTCGATAGTAATTGAAAATGATATATTGGATAAAGTTTATTATTATGAGAATTTAATTGGTGATTTTGCTTCAAAGAAAGTTAAAAAATAACACTCTTCAAGTAAAAGTTCAGATTTAATTTTGAAAATGAAATACGATTTTATATAATGATTAAATTATATGAAATACAATTATTTTTAATTATCATTTTACCATTCTTTTTAATTTTCAAGGGATCCTGGCCTCATTATTTATTTTGATACAAGATTTCCAAAATATTCAAGACGGCCCCAGCAAACACCTACATTGTGTTAAATTTGCACAATATACGTATAAAAACATATTTGCACAAATATATATGGGTGTCTGTTTATGTTTTTTTTTATTTTTATTATTATTTTTAAAACGTGGGCGCATGTACCCCATTGAATATATGAAAATTGATCCCTCAGACCAAGTGCTTAAGGACATAAATGCCTGCTGTGACTTTTAAAGGAAATCTGACTTTCTTTATAACTCAAGATACAACGAGAGTTGAAAGAAGTTAAAAAAAAATTTGAGAGTTGAAAGAGATAGTGATTTTTTAATGATTTTTTAATGCTTCTCCTTCGTAATATCATCGATTTAATAATTAAAATTCAAAATTGAAATAATAATAAATATATAATAATATTGACTTTAAAATAAATAAGAGATGACAAAATACACACACATATATAATTATTTTTGGAAAATTGTTAAGGTCAAGCACATTACGTTGGTGAAATGTGTACGTAAGATTTTAATATCTTAGTATGTCTCATGTGATGCGCATGTGACATATATTGATGTGTGTTTAGTAAATAAATAATTAAATATTAATGGACTTAATCATAATTAGATATAAGGGAGATTGTTTCTGAAGACCCATTAGCTTGATGGAAGCTAATGGATAATAGTTAGGGTTTTTACCTATTTATAAGAAACATATCATGTTTCTGACCATAAGGTATTCTTTTCTCTCCTCATCACAAAATGGCTAAACAAACAGCATAGAAAAGAATAGTATAGGAGGCAAAGGAATAGAAACATGTTTCGTGGCTTTCGATCAAAGGGTGTTTGGAGAACTATCTTTCAACTCTAGCAATGGATAGAGGTTAGTAATCGTATTCCTTATTGTCTCTATAATATGTGAAAATCATGTAATTTCAAGATCCTTATTATTGTAGTTGTAAAGAATAAATTAAACTACAACTTATATGTGGTATCAGAGCCACGTTAAGAAATTCATGACTTTTCAATTAAGATTTAGGATTTGGATTGAATCCTAATTATGGTGTTTAGGGAATGAATTTTTGCATAAATCCAAATCATGAAATTTAGGAACTTTGAACCCTAATTATGAAATTTAGGGCTTTGTTTCAGTATGAATCCTGATTATGAAATTTTAAACTTTTACGCTTCCGCATTATTGTTAAATGAAATATTAGGATTATTTGAAACTTGATTGTTTATCGATTTGTTTTACCCATCAAAGTTGTTTTCCAATTGGGTATAACGTATACACAGTGTTTCAATTATATATTTTTAAAGTTCATCAAGTTTTTTCTAATTGGGGTAAAACTATTAATTGATATTTGTGAAAAACATTAGGTATTGCTTTCATCACTATTTATGATTCGTTTTACTGTATAAAAGCACATCACAGTGAATGACGAATAATTATATATTCCTTTTGCATAATAATGAATATATATATATATATAACAAGTCCAATATGTCATGGACAATTTACGTTTATATATATATTTGGGATTAATATGTGTTTTTTTTATTAGCAAAAGAAATTTTTTGAATTGCATTGCTTGATTTGTTATTAATGTATGATGATTTGATCATCATTAAAGTTGTCAAATCATAAAGATATTAATTCTGATTGTATAATTTTTATTATAATAATGAATTTGATTTGAAGTTAATTGTATGTTGATTTTGTTAATCACCAAAATAGTCTAATAAGTAAGTAAATTAATTTCAAATCATATGATGATTTTTCAATTACTCATAGATTTGATGCTATATGAATGACATAATGGTTTGATGTTCTATGGGTATATTGTAGTTCATTGTTATAAGACATTTATGGATCGCCCAAAGGTTTGATTAGTTGTTCTTATAATTAATGGACATGACTGTAGGCAATATGTTTGTGCATGTTATTGGTTTATTTATACATCCAAAGACAATAGATAATACCAATTGGTGCATATATCATTGTCAATTATTGATTATTAATTTTATTAGCATCATTATGTTTGAATGTCATGTACTAATGTGTAACCCAAAGGAGAGCGTTAGTGTACATTAATTGTTTAAGTAACATGTACCTTATGTCTCAAAACATTTATGTTATGTAGTACATGTTCTTAATTTTCTGCATTCTCGTGACTTGTATGTGTTAGTGTTATTTGTTAAACTTTATGACTAGAGTTTGCAAGTGTTATTATTGCTATTAATGTTGTTAGCAACTGTAAAGATAAAGAAAAAAACTTTATTATAAAATTTGAGAAAGATTTGATAATGTTCATGAGTATAAATGCTGCAGATGACATTAAGATAACTTTCTCCAAAATTGAAAGTACTTAAAAAAAATTAAGTGAATTTTGTGAGAGAATGCCCAATATTTTTGTGAGTCTCTTTCTGGGACATTAATGAGTACCCTAACCCCATAAAGTTTGATGATTTGTGTACTATTTATAAACGTATAATTAAAATTAAAATTATTGCAGCAAGATTTAAGTTTGAGTCCTTAGAAATAGTTGTGGATGAGAACTTCTTATTATAGTTTATCCTTGCTCATTACCAATTGAGTGTTACTTGTTTTTGAATAAGCTATAACGCTATAAAAGATAATGGGTTGTGTAGTAAATTGCACAATATCTTAGTTTAAGAGGAAAAAAGACTTAAGAATATAAGAAATCTCTTTATCCAATCTTTAAGGACATTAAGGAGCTGAAATAAATGTGTGAAGAAACATGATAAGAGCAAATGGTCACTTAGAATTAATGAGGCATATGTGAAAATTCATATGAAAGAACCTCATTATCATAAATGTCATTTTGTGCAAAAATGCTAAATTCATAAGAAGTGCATAAAATGAAAATTTTGATTCTATAAAAGATAAGTTTAAAGCTTATGTATGTTTGAGTTAAACTTAATCAAAGATCCACATAAAATTTGGTGGATTGATCCTGGATTAATCGAAACATGTTTCTAGCATAATGAATTTTGTTTAATCCATACCATAAACCATAAACTCACATGTAAAGTACGTGTTTGTGGGAATAAAGTGAAGGTTCTAGTAGAACTTGTCAAGATTTAATGTTTAATCCTTGACATTGGGCATCATCTAGACTCATTGGAGACCTTTTAGGTACCTAGTTTTTCTAGGAGTTTAGTTTCTTATCTAGGATTGATGTTACTAGATACTCTTTTATGTTTGGTTATGGATGTTTCAATTTATTTAAGTATAATTATCACATTTGTATTTGTATCTTAGTGATAGTTATATAAATTGAATTTTAAATGATTTTTTGCTAATTTGTGGCATAAGTGTTTGGATCATAAATCCGAATGGAAAACTTTATAAGGAACAAAGTCTTTCCAGATTTAGATTTTATTGTCCTAATTATTTGTGTAGATTGTATTAAAGGAAATACAACCAAACACGCAAAGAAAGGAGCCACAAGAAATACCCAGCTTCTTGAAAATGTGTTCGTCAAAACTTTAGACCTCTAATGTAAACTTTCTTTTAGAAAGGAAAAGGTATGTCATCATCTTTATTGATAACTATTCATGTTATAGTTATATGTCTACTAGTATCGTGAGAAATCTCAAGTATATGATACCTTGGAAATTTACTTGAACAAAGTAGAAAGTTATTTAGACATATAGGTGAATGTTGCCAGGTATGATAGAGATGATAATTGTCATAAAAGAAGTAATTAAAATGGACAACATTCATGACTGTTTGTTAAACTCCTCAAGAAATAAGTTATTTGTGTGTAATACACAATGCCAGTTACATTGCAACAAAATGGTGCAATGAATATGGTTAGAGGTATGGTATTTAGTCTTTACCTGCAATGCTGAATGTATGTCTTGAAACAGGTATTTATCTATTGAACAAAGTTCCTAGTAAGACAGTGCCAAAGACAACTTTAAATTGTGTGCTTATAGGATACCCAATTTAAGGCACCCGCATATTTGTGATTGTCGGGCAGAAACAAGAATTGCAATCCGCAATAAAAGAAAATGGATATAAAACATCAGTGAGTATTTTACTGATTATCCAAATAAATCAAAAGGTATAGACCTTATTGTTCTAACCATAGTACAAGAATTATTCAAATTGAGAATGATAGGTTCATATCATTGAGAATGGTGAAATTAGTGGGAGTATAGTTCCACATAATGTGAAAATTAACGGAGTTATGGTGCAAGTTCCTGTAATTTGTTCTTCTACCTCAACAAGAATTGTTTCTTTTATTGTTGAATCGTATAACAATAAAGTACGAAAACATTTAAATGAATTTCCTACTCACAATAGTTTATTGTAGAAGAACAATGAGAAATAGTATTAAAAAAAATTGATATTTCGAACGTTTGAGCGGTTTATTTACAAGAATATGAATTTTTGAATTAGTCATTAATGATAATAATGTGTTGTTTTCACATGCCGTAAGTTGTGATAATACTGATAAATTAGTTAGATGTCATGAAAGTATTAATTATTATTTTTTTTGTTTGGGACCTTGTAGAATTGCCTAAAGGTTGCACGAGAGTTAGGGTGTTAGTGAGTCCTTTAGACCAAATATAACTCTCGCGACAACCTTGAACATTACAAGTCCAAATTTGTTGTGAAGGATTTCCCTCACAATGTTGACATTAACTATAAATGAGGTATTTAACAAATTTCCTGAAAGATTTATTCAGCACTATCATCATGACACATGTAGTCCGTAATGATTTGGAGTTGCAGTAGAAGAATGTTAAAACAACCTTATGAATTTTATAGGAGGAAGTTTACTTGGATGACCCACTGATCGATGTGGTTCTCAATTGAAAAGAATGAACACATAATGTGCAGATTTGAGGAAATTAATATAAAATTTTAAACAAACGTCCCACCAATAGTATCTAAAATAAAGTCAATGATACTATTGTTTCTTTTAGATTTAAGGAAACACAATTAACTTGTGTAAATATCTGAAGGTCATTGGGAGTGAGTTTATTATGTCGATTCTGTATGTTATTATATCTTGCTTGCAACTTATTATCTTAGTCTTTAACACTAGACTAAGAAGTTTTTTCTAATAACTTTGAATGGAAGATATAGGTGAGTCGAGCCATGTGATTAGAAAATGAATATTCTAGAATATGTCACATGAATTGTTAGGCTTATCTCAGAAAGTATATATCATTAAAGTACTAGAATGATTTAGAAAGAATAAAATTTACGTTAAGGAAGTATTAACTATACTCATAAAGTCTTGAGGTATTAGCATGAAACAAGTAAATACATGTTTACTTATGTAATGAATGATCACATTGAGGTGATTAGAATGTTGAATTTGTACAAGTTTTGAGGTTATGATTCAAACTAATTGACTGCAAAATTTTATTTCGGGACTTAGAACTGTCGGCAATATTGCTTAGTCGCTGAAAACGTACTGTGGTGTTTTGCAGCAATGACATGTACTATAAAGGTGCTAAAAGTATGTGAATGAAGTATTTTATCTCTAAAAAATGAGATCAGAAACAAAGATTGTCAATTGAGCATGTTAGCACCAATCTTATAATTTCTAATTCCTTGAAATAAGAGTTATTGCCTAAACATTTATTGAACATGTTGAAAGTATAGGCATTACGGTTATTAAGTAAAATTGAATTTGATGTTGACATCCTTATGTATGATGTAATTGACACTCTGAGCTCATTTATGATATGTTTGATAATTGATATGTTTCTGATTACTTGTTCTCTAGAACGACATGTATTATTGTATTAGAGTAATGTAAACATGTATTGTCTTGAGGACCAATTATGCATTTCCCAATTATAGATCGTGTTAAGGAAAAGACTATTTTGTGATACATGGAAGGAACTATGTCGAACAAATGATGTACAACCGCCATGACCCAAATTATTTCCTATCTTTAATTATCATGATTAATAGAGTATCTAAGTATAAAATGATTTAAGCATATAAATGTGCATTAATTGTTTGTTTAATTATTTTGTTTATTAGACCATAACGTTAAATTATGTCACATGAGCCAAGTGGGAGAATGTAAGATTTTAATATCTTAGTATGTCTCATGTGATGTGCATGTGACATGCATTGATGTGTGTTTAGTAAATAAATAATTAAATATTAATGAGCTTAATCATAATTAGATATAAGGGAGACTGTTTCTGAAGGCCCATTAGTTTGATGGAAGCTAATGGATAATAGTTAGGGTTTTTACCTATTTATAGAAAACAA
Source organism: Crotalaria pallida (assembly GCA_037953625.1). Lineage (NCBI taxonomy): Eukaryota > Viridiplantae > Streptophyta > Magnoliopsida > Fabales > Fabaceae > Crotalaria > Crotalaria pallida. The sequence goes on from CM075655.1 coordinate 101,263,342, forward strand.
GTCCCGTTCCTGGCTCTTTTCTCTCCCCATCACAAAACGGCTAAACAAACAACATAGAAAAGAATAGCATAGGAGGCAAAGGAATGGAAACGTGTTTCGTGGCTTTTGATCAAAAGGCGTTTGGAGAACTATCTTTCAACTCTAGCAATGGATAGAGGTTAGTAATCGTATTCCTTATTGTCTCTATAATATGTGAAAGTCATGTAATTTCAAGATCCTTAGTATTGTAGTTGTAAAGAATAAATTAAACTACAACTTATAAAATGACTATCATAAATGAAAATGAATAAGATGATAATGGTGGTGGGGTAAAGCAGGTAGTATTAGATTAGTTGCAAAGTGTAATATGGTATAAGTGAATAAAATTTAATTTTTAGAGCAAGGATAAAAAAAAACCCTTTCATAAATAAAAATTAAAAAAAAAAAGCATCAAGAAATTTTCTTTGGATTGATCAAGTGTAAATTTGTACCGAAAGCTTAATATCGATGCCTCTGTTAAAAAGCCAACGAACAAGGCTACGCTGCAACATGTTTTTGTAGTGGTTTGTTATGAGGAGTTGATGGTTCTCTAGTTTAAACCTTCAAGTGAAATATCGCTATTTGGTAGTACTCGGTTAAGTCACAGTTGTAGGGTCTTTTCTATAGACTTCAAATAATGGCCTATCACCAATGGGATCAACACTCCCAAACTAGTTGATCTTGACCGCAAAAGTGGCACTGCAGCTTGTTTAGAACGCTTGTCCTTCTTCTCAGCAATTGTTACCATCTTATTGCTCTTGGTAAGTTATAGCATGGTTTCATTGGTCAATGGCCTAGCCGTAGTGCCATTGTAATATTTCATTGGATGTTAGGTGTATAATATGAAAGGTTAAGATTTTGCACACCATTTACTCTAAATCTAAATCGGTAGCAGTAAAAAATGAGTGATATGAAGTTACATTTTTTTCCCATTTAGTTTCCCATTTCTAACAATAAGCCACTTTTTTTTAATCACGTTTTTTTTAAGAAAACTAATGCAATACAAGCCACGTTTTCTTTTTTAAAGAAATTAAATTTGCTGATTTTTTTTTTGAATTCCCTAGACGAATATTTTTTTTTAAAAAAAAGTAGTTAATGTAGTTATTACTCAGCTCCCTCTATCCCTTAATATAACACCATTTTTATAGATTTCACGTCCATTAAAATTATCCGTATTTTCAAAAATACTTGTAGTAATATTATTAGATTTATTAAAATAATAAAATATTAGATTTATTAAAATAAAAAAAAGAGCCGGAGCACAAAAACCGGTGCATGGTAGAAGCACCATTGTTTTATATTTTACTTGTTTGGACCATTACCTCTGTCAGGAAGCATATAATAAAAAAAATCAAATCCAAATAACAAAAACATGTACATAAAAATAACACAGAAAACCCAAAACATATTTTTTTTAATATATTAGATTTATTAAAATAAAAAATAAAAAAAAAGAGTCGGAGCACAAAAACCGGTGCATGATAGAAGCACCCTTGTTTTATATTTTACTTGTTTGGACCATTACCTCTGTCAGGAACCATATAATAAAAAAAATTCAAATCCAAATAACAAAAACATGTACATAAAAATAACACAGAAAACCCAAAACATATTTTTTTAATATATTAGATTTATTAAAATAAAAAAAGAACACAGAAAACCCAAAGCATATTTTTTTATATTTTACTTGTTTGGACCATTATCTCTGTCAGGAAGCATATAATAAAAAAAATTCAAATCCAAATAACAAAAACATGTACATAAAAATAACACAGAAATACCCAAAACTTATTTTTTTAATATATTAGATTTATTAAAATAAAAAAGAAGTCGGGACACCAAAAACCGATGAATAGTATAAGCAATGCTTCCCTTAAAGAACCTAAGAAGAAAGGAGTAGTACTTGTGGGCTATTACTCCCTTAGTCCCATATTATAGGGCATCATTTGAGTAGATTTCTTGTCCCTTTTTATAAGTCATTTTGGAATATTTAGGTAGCATTAAATAGTTTATTCCAAATACATCTCTCATAATTACATATGGGGTGATAGGGTAATAATTACAATAGAGAGAGAAATGAATAGAATTGTAAAGTTTTAAATAGGGGTAACTTTGGAATGGCAACATATTTTTTGATAAATTTGAGAATAATAATTATTTTTCTTAATATATGTGAATTAGGTAAAAGTGATTTATATTAAAGGACGGAGGGAGTATATAGTATAGATTACTTTGTTACCGTGTTTTCAGTTGTTTTTGGGTAATGTAGCAATAAAAACCTGCAATAGTAGGTTAGATAACCTGTACCACAGCTGGGCCATTGACCAATGGCACCATGCTATAACGCACCATTGCTCTTACTTCCTCCGTTAATTATTTTAAAAGAATAGTTAATATTAATAAGCGTATTGTAACAGTAAATATTTGATATATTACTTTAAAATAAATTTAGACAAAAAATCTTTTCATCTTTTTTTTTTGGTGAATCCATGATATCTATCCGCACAATTGAGTGACTAATCGGTTCGTACATTGATTGGATCCTTTCGAGGGTGGCACTCCCATCAAGGCACTAGTCTCCATTTACATGAATCAAGAATCGAACTCATGCATAACCACATGTTTAAAGGACACAGACCCTCTTCATCCTATGCAGCCTCCACTGGTAATCTTTTCACCTAATAAAAGCAATTTTAAAAATGATTAATTAAATAATTGACTAATTAATTTGAAAAGAATCTCTTATAAATTTGTCAAAAAAAAAATCTTATATATATTAAAAATCGAAGAAAGTATCAATGACTTTCTCAACAAAATTTGGGTTGTGGTGATGCACCATATTTATAGTAAAACTAATAGATGTGCTTCCGGCGCAAACGGTCATTCTCCTTAAGCAAAAACATTTCAAGTATTTAACTGTGTTACTAACAGCCACCCAAATTTCACATCACAATGCTCTTCTTTTTTTCTTATACTATTAGTATATGATCATCACCGTCAAATACCATCTACATTTACATTGCTATGTAGACTTTTGTCATAAAGGACACAACAAGGGCCTCCACATATGGATCCATCAAAAATTGTCTATCACAACTGTGACACTAACAGCATTTGCTAGAATTAGTGTTTAATTGGAAAATTGGTTTAATAGCCAAGATTATGTGTTTACATTTTAATACTTTGAAAAAGTGGGTCATTATAATTTTGTGTGGTAATCTTGTTTTTCATATTATTTGAAATAGTGTTGAGAAAAGTAAAAATAAAAGGAAATGTTGCAGAAACTTAATGCAAGGAATATAAATTATTGTAAAATGTTGTAAAATTGCATAGATTAGAAGACTAGGAATCGTAAATTTCATTGAAACGTAAAAAGAAGTTAAATGATGTTTTCCGTCAACCTATTCAGTGATATGTTTAGGCATAACTAGACTCCAACCCTAATTGCATAAATGATTCTTGTATTTATAGGCAAAATTAAAAATAATAACTAAAATAGTCTACTGACAAGTGGGCCGCTAATATGCCTTACATTTTAATTCAAAAATAAACAAAATAATGGTCTATCTTAACTTCTACATCCAACTCCAATATTTAACGTCAATCTTGTCTTTGACGGGGTCTTTTGACGTAATCTTTGATAATATTCTCAATTAATATCGTCAAACTTCCCATTTTCACATTGTTCATCTTTTTCGACACTTGGTCCAATAATTCAGACGAAAAGATAATCAACCGCCTCGACTCGACATATAGACTTAATTAATCTTTGAAAACTAATTAATTAGTTTATCTAAGATTTTAATTTGTCTTCTATCTTCAAGCTCTGCTCGTATCTCTCCGTTAGAGGACTTCCGACCTGCTAGATAATGGCTCCCTTTTCCATTTCCAAGTAACCTGTGACGGATTACACACTCCATTTTTCTTGCTGAAGTCAATTTTATTACATAGCTATTTCATAGCTTCATCTATACTTATATGGGAATCAATTTTATTACATAGCTATTTCATAGCTTCATCTATACTTATATGGGAATTTATATATGTGGCTTTTTAAGTTGTAAGCCTCATTTATTATTAGGACTACCATAGCCACATACTTGTCAAGGACACCTTAATTAGTTTGACAATAAGCTTCAACTTTTGTAAAGCTTCCATGGTAATTGTTTCAACCTTTGTAAAGCTTCCATGGTAACTGTTGGAACTCGTCACCAAACAAATGACATTTTTAGCATTTTCCTTAACAAGGAACGTAATTTCCAATACCTAAACTTTGACTTCTAATAGGTGAATGGAGTACCTCGAATTGTGATTTGATCATGTAACACCCCGATTTAGTAACTTGAATTTCTTTTTATTTAGTAAAGTTAGAGAGAATTTTTTATTATTTTCATGGGTGACGTTGGCATGAAGTCATCTTGTAGAGTATTTGTTGTTCAACAACATTTCCATTATCAAATAAATCATTCATATCTCACATCACACGTCAAGTTCCAAATCGAGATGTCACCAACACCACGCTTTGAAACCCAACTCATCATAATCATAAATCGTCAAAATACTATTTCAAATATCAGGTTTGAAAACGTTATTGTCAGTACGGGGTTACATGATATCCGAGTAAAGTTATCAGAGTCTACCTGAACCAAGATATAGCACCACAACAGAACATGATGAACACTGAATAGAACGAACGACCCTCATCCTTAGAAACTGCAGCTGGCGCCTCCTCTGAAGATGATATTTTCCCGTCCGTAGGTCCACCATCTAATTGGTCGACAAAGACCGATAGAAACAGACAGCAAAGAAATAGAGAGAGTCAGCTCTTCCGGGAGGAAAGCTAACGGTGTGGAATTACAGCAGGCAAACATATTAAGATAAACAAATAAACAACAATACATCAAACATGCAATCACATCTTATGATTTCAAATTATCATTTCCAATATCTCCATTTGTCATTGTCATCTCTTTCTCGTACTTAACAAGCCAATTCTTAACCTCAGTTCTTTCCTTCATCAATATTTCCTTTCATTTTCACGCCCACAAGCTCTCTTATTGCCATAACTCTTTCACAACTCTTTTCTCATTATCGAGCATTCTATCTTTATTATATTCGTAAACTTTTCTGATTAAATCTTATTGAGCGCGTCCTTCGATGACAGGGAAAATAAGGAAAAGTCATCGAGGAGTTTGGTTAGCACACATACATCTCCTCCAATCCTCCCAAGCCTAAACGAAAGAAAACGGGACGTACAAGAACCTTAACCCACGCCGGTCGAACAGTCGAGAAAACCAACAACATATAAATATGTATGTCAAGGCCACAACTATATGGGCTGGCCATTATGACAATTAATATTTTACACGATACAGCAAGGGCCCAACAACCAATCAACTACCCGCCTCGTTCAGGTTCCCTCTCACCGTTTCGAATTTGATCATCAAGGGGGCGACAATACTATTCTAATCTCGAGTGCAGAACGTGCTACGATCCCTTGGGTCTTAAGGCCCGATCACTTATAGGCTAGTTCTGCCCAGAAAAGTACTCTAGGCTACTGGACGAGTCACCATCATCACCCTTCCCTATCACAATCTCACACCTGAATATCCGCAGATAAGTAGGGTATCTTCTTCTTCACTACTTCACACTCATCTCACCGCGTTATTCAGTGTCTTTTAAAGTCTGATTAGTGTATTATTATCCTAATGTTCGAACGAGTCACCATTATACATCCCTTCGTGATCCTCGACCTCTAATTATCCATATTTCACATTAATCTTTTTCAACAAGACTTTGCTTAACATATCGGGGCTCGGACACACGGGCATACTGCACACGTGGCCAGCACAACTCAACCTGAAAGGCACAAATCCACCTCGGTGCACATCAGGGGCTTCATTATCATCATTTATATAATTTCCTTGACAATTTATTTTTCCCAATATGTTTTTTGTACAAGTCCATTTTACTTCCATTATTTTAATAATCTTTTCATCTTAGCCAAATTTTGTCTTTATTAAACTCTTTCAATACTTGTCATGACATTCCAACATTTTCACATCATTTTATCAGCATAACTCATGGAACAGAGCAGCATCATATATAGCATGAATACTTTCAACTTCCGATAAAAATCAACAAGCATAAATTATTAAATTATACCATTTCATCATCAGAAATAGATAGCATCATGTCATAATATTATAATAAAAGGGATGTCTTAGTCCTGCGAATAAGCGGTCATACACGCACAATCAACTGCAGCTATACGACTGACTCGCAGGCCCCACGTTCCGGCTTTTGAGATGGCCAGGAACATGTTCATGTTACCTACACACCACTGTGTCTTAGGAAAGCTGCTCTCTCACCTCGTACGCCGATAGAAATCCAAAGAGCATTTACGAGTGCGGTCCTCCGACACGCGTCCTCAACTAACACCTTCTACATCCTCAAGACAGACAATATATATTAATATCATAATTCAAATCAAGCATCAAGTCCATAATTAAAAGCGTCCATTGAAAACTCATATTAAAGCCCTTCGGGTAAAATCAAACACAATTTTTTTTCTCGATTTTATTTCGAAGTAATGCAATAACTTAAACACATCAAAACACTTTGAAAACAATTAACAAATGCAATTTAAACAAATTAGTTAGTTGCTGGTCCGTCTTGGACAACAACTTATTCGAACCCGAAAACACCGGAAAACGTACTTTTCAATCCAATTCTTTCTCAAATCAAATACCACTTAAAACTTAAACTTTAAATCAATCAATCACATTTTTAGGATTGAAAAACAAATCAAATGAATTCTGGACAGCAACAGATCAAGTCTTTAAATTGCTTTTTAACAAATCCAAAAACACCGTAAAGTTGCATTTTTATTCATATAACATTACGGCATAAATCCAACACTTAAACACTTCGTTTTTCCCAAACATTAGCACAAAAATAAAGCTTGGGCAGCCACTATACATACCCAAGAATTTCAATTAACTCAAACTAAATCATCTCGAAAACAATTAATTTTCAAAAAAACTAGTTATGTAACGAAAACATTTCCCAATCATCACTTACGACATGCATACGGCAAACAATACTTTCACAAATCAAATCAAATCATACAATCAACAACTCATGTTTATTCATGCATTCAATTAAATTAAGCAAGTAGACACATAACCAACTAATTAGCAAGTAGTACTTAGGGCAATTCATTTTAATCCTAAAACTAAACACTTAAATGGAAACATAAACAACAAACCATGGACTCCTTGAATCTATTTTCATACAACCATAAACACTTCAAGCAACACTTAGCATTTAACAAAATAAATTCCCCCTCTAATCCTCATGCTAAGACTGTATCATGTATCAAAGTAAACCAAAGTTAATTTACTCAAAATCAACTTATTTTCGAAGACAAACTGCCAAACCAAATAACTTAACACATGACCATCAAACAAGGCAAAACACACCACTTCAATCTCATGCACTTATACTCATGCTTCATTCTCCTTTACTTTCTTTATCATGTAGTACATCAAACAAATCATTTTCAATCCCTAAACTCATCCTAACCAAGTCATGCACACATATAGTTCAAACAATTCAATTAGCGTGTGACATTTAGAACAAACCAAATCCAAGTTCTCATTTAGTTAAAACTGAACCATGTAGATAAATGAAATCAAGACAAAGATTAATTTCCTAACTCCTCCTTCATGAAACCGAAACAAGTAGCATGATTTACAAATAGTCCAAACTCTATCCCTCATGTCTCATATCATTTAAAAGAAATCATGTTATCAAATATGCAACTTGAATAAAAAAAAGTTCATGACTACATATTCATATTGATAAAAATTGAAACAAGAAAATAAATCAACTAGGACACACACATTCTTGACTCTTAAACCTATTAAATCACATAGCGTGCAACTCTCTTTAAAATAAGAATAAATTTCCTACACTTATTTATGCATATCCAAGCATCACAATCCAAGTAGAAAGTCCAGCCACGTCCAGAAAACACACCAAGCATCACATATACCAAAAAATGTCAAATAACGTGCTAGATCGGATACGGAGAAATCTAGAGAAACAAATTTCAAAATCATGTCAAATAAACTAATTTCGATTCAAAACTTTGCAACACACTTAAGCATACATCCAAGTTCATTACATAAAATTTTCAAGTCACTCCAACATTCAGAACACAAATTTTCATTCAGATTTGCCATAAAAATCAAAACAGAACTGTGGTGACCTAAGGCAAAAATGCTATTATAAAAAATAGTAAACTAACTCCAATTCACACAAAATTTAGAACAAAAAATATTCACACATCCAAGGTCATTCCATAAAATTTTCAGATTATTTGGAGCCGGCTAAGTCACCTTTTCCTAATTAAAACTATCTCTAGTTCTGAAAATCCTTAACAGAGTTGCTGACTGTTTTGAAATTAGTAAAAATACGAAATGAACTCCAAATCACCTCATATTGTACAGAGATCCTCCCAATATGTGCAAGATCTTACCATAAAAATTTTAAGTTCATGAGAGCAGTTCAGATTCGAAATTTCAGTGCACATTCAATTTGAAAACCCTGTTTTTTCTAAATCGGTTTCTCAAAAACAATTCTTGTAAAATTAGTAAATCAATCCCAAAAATTATATAAAAATTCAGAGATACTTAGATTAGTCTTAGAAAAACAGTGACAAAATTTCAAGGCCATCAAACATTTGCAGGTATTATTCATTCAAATCCTTTACAACTAAAATCTTATTTTTCCATCATCAACATCAAGCAAACTAAAATTTACTAAACATACCAAGACAACTCCAAACCAACTCAAAATTTCCATAACACAATCAAATAGTACTTAGAGCAACATACTGAAATTTCAAGGCAATCTAAGTAGGAAAAGTACTTCGTATCAAAACCTCCTGCAACTTAATGACAGTTCAAAAATTCAGCATATAACGAATTTGTTCTTTCTTACACTACTAATCAAGATCAACCTCTATCAAGCATCAAAATCATTTCTATAACTCGCTTATACTATGAACCGAACCATACATAGAGCACCAAATTGGGTATTTTTGCAAAACAACCCAACAAATCGACATGCACAAAAGAACAACCACCAAAAATCAATTTCATTCCTCACATACATACTAAAACCAAATAAAATCATCACTAAACACACAAACTCAAATAAGTTCCTTTACCTATAAACATTCACATTCATGAACCAAAAGATACCACTAAACATCAACCCAAAGCAAAATCAATTCATTTACTTATTTTCCTCATAAAACCGAAAATAAGGCAAGGAAATAACCAAGGTTTATCAACAAACAACATGCACAAAAATCAAATATCTTTCCTAGCTTACTCAAGCCAAAACCGAAACATGCATAAAGAAATGAGCTTGATTCTTGCAAAACAAAATAATAAATCAACATGCAACTAAGGATAACCACAAAACTAGTTTTATTCCTTCAAGCACTCACCTAAACCGAACCTCATAAAACAAAAATCATTTGTGCAATATACCCATGAAAACCGAAACATGCATGAAACATTAAGTTTGATTTTTTTTGCAAAACACACTAACAAAGCAACATGCATCAAGAATAGTTTCAAAAATCAACCTTATTTTCCCCAATTATATTCATAAACCGAAATACCCCAAAGGAAATAAAATCATTTGTACCAAATATTTATAAAAACCAAAAAGCTTCTCAAACCAACTTGCATGTCCATTTTTCTAATCAAAGCTTTGATCTTTATACAAGATTAATTGGAAAATATATACTTTACTTCAAACTATCATGCAAAGACTCAAATCAATAAATCTCAAAGAAATATTCAATAAATCCAAAAATAAATTCAAGAACAAAGATTAAGGGCAATAAAAATACCTAGATCAAGTCTTAAAGAGGTGAAAACGGAAATCAAAATCTTCTTCCTCCCTCCTTCAAGCTTGCAGGTTCCTCTTCTAATGGGGGTATGGTTTGTTTCTTTGCTTTCTCATGGATAGAGATAAGTTAGTATGCATATGGGAATGTACTAGAGCAAAGAAAATGGATGGAATTTACCTTGGTTTAGAAAGTGCACTCCCTCCCCTTGCTCCCTCTACCTCACGGCTTCTCCCTTCTTTCCCCTCTATATTCTCTTTTTTTTTCTTAGTTGAAATGTGAAAGAGTGTGTGGGTGCATGGGGTTTGGGGGTATTTATAGAGTCTTAGGTCTTGGGTGGGTTTTATAAAAATGGGGGTTTAAAAATAAATTAGAGTGGGAGAGTGTGAAGAGGATAAAAAGCTAAGTCACCCATTGGTTGGAAATCCTACTTAGGATAGAGTCATTAAATGTGGGTCTTCAATAATGTATTTTAAAGATAAGGTACATTAATTGGGTTACCCTAGGGTCTTGTGCACTAATAAATGAGTGTTTAACAATTCAAAATTCAAAATGCAATAGACCAACTAATTAAAACCGTGTAGTGCTAGCAGATAGGAGAAAATAATATTTTTCCAATACAGTAAATAACATTTTAAAATCATATTTCAAATTTTCTTAAATAATAAACATTATAATTTCTTTAAAAATCCAAAATACCCAAAAATTCTTGAACAGTGTATTAAATACCAAGCTATACAAAAATAAATTCTACATTTCAACACGATCGTTTTGACTGTAAATTCATTAAATTCCGATTTACCAATCAAAAGTTATGAATTTTCAAAGTTAAATAAATCAAGGAAATCCATAAATAACAATTTCTCCAAAACACAAAATAAAATGATTTATCACTACAAAATAAATCCTTTAAATCAATAAATCACAAGAATCAAGTATTTAATCAATTTAAAATAACTTCCTCATTTTCACTTATAAACATAAATCAAATAATATTTTTATCTAAATTCAAAAAGAATCGACCAATCAGAAATCCCCAAAAATCAATTTATTAAAATGGAAAAAATGCAGGTATTACAGATCATGACCTTAATTCCCAAGAGGATATCATAATTCCACATACCTAAACTACTCCAAATTAAACTGTCATTCTAAACTCATTGAGAACCACTAAATCTCTTATAATTTGACATAGAATTTAACTCTCTTTTCTGTCTAATTGTTGGAATTAGCAAAACTTGTATATAATTTTAACTTGTTTGACTATATTGCCTAGCTGCCAATATAGTCTCTGTCATCTAATTTTATAGTTTCAGCATCTCTCTCTGGTTCCAATCTCATATATAAGGTTGAAGACGATCAGGTTAGAACTACGACATGATAGACCGTTCCCCTTACCTAATCAATGAGATGCTGCTTCCAAGATGCTTTTCCCCTAGCTTAGATGGGGTGCTTTTTCTTCTTGTTTTTATCAGTTCCATTCAATGCTATAAGTTCCCTTCTTTCCTGGAACTGGCTAGCTCCTTTTCTTCATAGCCCTCATCCATGATCGGTCTCAGGGTAAAACTAATCCAGAAAGATCGTATCTTAGAGTTCTGTTCCAATGGCTTTAGCTCATCTTCTTCCTTCCCCTATTCAAGAATCAAGAATCAAATCTTTCTTCTATGTTTAGGAGTAAGCCAGTCAATATGCCCGCTGTGCTGTATGAGCTATTGATATGATCCTATGAGCCTTTCAGTGAAACCTAGCCCCTTAGCTAACAGCGCCAAGTAACTTCATACAGTGAAAAGAAAGAAGGTCTTATCTAAGAAAGAAAAGCCTTATCTCGTCTCGCTATCCGCCAATTCCAAGGTCTTTCTCAATAGAGCTCTACTAATGAAATAGGGGTGGCATCAATAAAGGACTCTCATTAACTATGGCAATATCATGTTTTGTTTCTTCATCCAAATATGAAGATACAACCATTGAGTTGTCCTACTTTTTATAGCAAACTTCGTGCATAGTTGTTGGAATTAACTTTAGATTCACCTCAAAGACACTCAATCGAATAACTTCTTCGTTTAATGCCATCAATTTCTTCTGATCAAGCTTGAAATTTGTGCATGTAACTTCATTTGTGGAAGTTTCCTTTCAAAAGTTTTATATTTATTAGGAACATATCTGGGATTACCTTTATATTTAAGTATTTCCTAACACAAGTACATACACACTCGATATCACTTTTACTTATCATTCTTTTTTCAATCATTGTCTATTTGAATTTTGACCTTAACAATTAGTGACCACAAAGTAATGATAGATTTTCTTCTAATAAACAAAATAAATAATTGCACAAGTGATCTTGCTACCACAACTTTGAACCAAAACTTTAAAACTTAATTATCTAGGTAACTATATAAGTCTTTACACTTATATACCGTTAAACATATAGTTTTCTTTTGTTGGGTTGTTATGTTATGTTTTTTTTTCTTTTATCTCTTGCTAGATAGGTTTGTTCTCAAGAACATCTTTTTTTTTCATTAAGGAAATCCACCCGCCGATAACGAAGTTAAAAGACTAATCTCTTCTCAGACGTAGAAATCATCGAAGTGGTTTTGACTTTACAAAGTCTTTTCCATATCCACGGTAGGGATCAAATCCCTGACATGTTTAAAGAATTCAATCATCTAATAACTGTACTGAGCTTTGTTGGTACCTCTTTTTATCAATAAAAGTATTTATTTTTTTAAAAAAAAAATAAAAAATATGCAAACTCTTTTCAGTTTTACACTTCACCATATCTTACCCACTTAAAATTCTTAATTATGAACCTCAAATTTGAAACTTTTTGGAAATTGCTTTTTGGTCCCCATGACTGATTTTTTGGCCCCCATTTCAAATTTTCGTGGACCAAAATACCCCTAACAGTGTTAACATTTCTAGTTCTATGAAGCCAGAAAATCCTTTCCAGTTTTGCTTAACCGGAATCAATTTAAACACTATTTCGATTTTTCTGAACTGGAAATTGGATTTTGATTTAGTAGTATCGGAAATTTGTAGTACCGCAGAACCGGAAATTTAACATGACTTTGTTGTACCGGAAATATAGATTTCCAGTACTACTGAACCGAAAAGAAAGATTGAAGCTTCGAGAACATCTGCATAGTGCAAGTTGTAGTGGTAGACCGAGGGGTAGTCCTATAACTAGTATAGTGCAAGTTCTCATGCGATGAAGTTCCTCCTTTGCAACAGCAAGCTCATGCTGCAATGTGTTTCGGTCATCAACAAGCATATGGTTGTTTGACACTAGCCTCCTCATTTCCATGTGCTGCAATTCAAGTTCCTTTTGCAATTAAGTTGAAAATTCTTAAATTTCACTTTTCTATCTCTACATAGATGGAAATTCTTAAATTTTACGGTTCCATAAAGCCGGAAACCATATTCCGTTTTAGCAAAACCAGAAATATGAAATAAATGCATTTCGTCTTTGTAGTACCAAAATTACCTTTCCGAATTTATAAAACCGGAAAAATTAAAACACTGGAGGTATTTTTGTCCTTAAAAAATAGAAATGGGATCAAAAAGTCTACAATGAAGACCAAAAAGCAATTTCCAAACTTTTTTATTTCCAACACGGCAAAGGCCCTTAATTGTTGAAACTTTACTGCCCATGAATTCATAGCATACGTGGTGTTCCCTCTCCCGCTCAAAATTGTAGCCCAATAAAATAGTACTCCTTAATGTACCTACCATCACCAACGATATATGAAGATACTCTCTTATATATTTAATTTTTCAATTTCTCTTATTCAATGATTATTATCTACGGAGTATATATGTTTTTAACAATATTAAATTTTATCAGTGGAAGCTAGCATAGATGGTAAAAAATATGTTGCTACTTAACTAAGTGGTTGGGAGTTCGATCTTCGGCTCTTACGAATGTAAGAGGCTTCGCTGGGAGACTACCTCCAAAAGGTCCTGACAACATACAAAAGATTAGTCACTTAGGTACGTGGGTGTGGATACCTTAAAAAAAACACAATGTTAAATTTAATAGTCTACAATAGATAAATTAGTTGGTAAAACTATAAAATATAAAATGCGAGCACTTAAATTTGATACCTAACAATGTACAATTCTTCCCTTTTTCTTCCTCTTCAAAAAATTTTGCACATAAAAAATATTAAATTTAATGTTTTAATTTATAACTAAATTATTCAATGGTTGAAATCTTGTCAATTTACTTTAAAAATGGAAAGGATTTTGACTACTCATCCACAACAACAAATTAAATAGAGGAAAATGTGTGTGTGTCTATATATATATATATATATATATATATATATAAAAGATCCATTTATATCAAGTTAAATTATATTAACTTTGTCCGCGTAAGACAGCCCAGTTGGTGGCAACTGCAGGGACACTTAAGATTTCTCCCTCTCCCAGGTCATGGGTTCTAGTCCCAGACCTCCCATGTAAACCAAAAAAAAATTATATTAACTCTTATACCGTTCATAACTCCTACATACACCAATTCAAATTTAATTGAATCAATCGCTGATTGATAGTTCCTATCATGTGTATCGTATATATCAAATTTCACAAAAAAAAATAAAATAAAATCATTTAATACGTCGTTTATATACGTCTAGATTAACGAAACATATGTCAGAAAAATATATGAAAATGAAACGTACTATTTTAATATATACTCAATAATGTTTAAATTTTCTCAAATTTGACATAAATTATCATTTCAGTAAAACAAAGGCCTAAAAATTAGAGTTGTATGTCAATTTTTGTTATCTGATATCCAGTACTGCTCATATCAGCCCGATTTAGGCCTACGTTCAGGTCATGGTTGTGCTACGAGTATAATTTGAATTTCAAATTCACTGTCTAGACTTTATGTTTTAGCGTGCTGATTAGGGTCGTCCGATCGTGTTATACTTTTTTGCCATATCTATTTAGTAAGATTTGGCAATTTGTGCTACCTTATTATGCTCAGACAAGTCCGATTTAGGTTCCGACAACGATCGCACCGTGCCCAAAAAAAAAAGTATAATTTTGGCTCCAAATTTATTATTTAAATTCTATGTTTTTACTTGTTTATTTGGATCAGTTCGATAATGTCAGTCTCTTTTTTGTCAGCTCTACTAAAAACCATTCACCAAAATCTTTACTGACAACTTCTTTGATGGACACTATTGAGATCTGAATATGCATCAAGTAATAAAAAAAATCACAATCATTGATTTATAAATAAAAAGCAAATGATATAGATTAAATTGTAAAAATGACAATTTTACATTTAAAAAGAGAGGAGAAAGAAAAGGGGGGAGAGAGAAACGAAGTGGGGGTAGGGTGAGAAGGGATGGGAGGAGATAGCAAATAGAAAACAGAGCGGGAAGAAGAAAGGGGGAAATAGAAACGAAGGGGGGGATCTGCAAACCCATTAAACCTGAACCAACCCAACTCATATTTGATGGGTTGGGTTGGTTTTTTTTTTTTTTTAAAGCAACTCAATCAAGTATGAGTTGGATTACGGGTTTGCTGTTTTAAAAATCAATCAACCCAACCCAACTCGCTCATCCTAAATTTATTTATTAATGCATGTTATGCTTAGGTCTTAACTACTGTACGCTAAAAAAAAAATAAGTTATTATATAATATTTACTACTTAAACCTTCCACCTTGAAACAATTATATGAAATATGAAAGATCCGAGGACCAACAATTCTTTTTTCATATCTTACACGAGAGTGTACTGTTTTTATTTATCACGTGTTTCAACAATTTAGTTCATGACTTAATACTAGAGGATTTTATATTACTGCTTTTGAACAATTTGATTTTGATTCATGACTTAGTGTTAAATTGTGTATTGTTTATGGATAATATTTAATTACTTATTTATGTGATTTTTGTTGTAATTTTAATTTTTTTTGTATCTATGTAGATTTTTTTATTTTTTATTTTTTTTTGGAAATGAGGACAAATAAACCCAATCACCCAACTTAAGCCGAATTTCTATGGGTTGGGTTGGTTCGGTTTTGATGCTCAAATATAGAGCAATCCAACCCAACTCAGCCCAATTTATTTTGGTTGGATCGAGTGATCAATCTCATAAACCACCAGCTTGTGATGCCCTAGACGGTGAGGTTCTCTGAGGGTAGGAGAAGACCTTCAAAAGAGCCTCTGTCTAGGGTTGATCTGTGATGTTTGGTGGGAATCCTCGAGTGGCTAAGGAAGAGAGCCAGGAAGTAACCCTAGTCACTGGTGTGTGAGAGTGACAATTAGGGTTAGAGGACGCACCTGAGCCCCATGTAGTACGGAGCTACTTATAGGGGGGAGCTGGTTGCCCTAATGGGCTTGTTTTAGGCCCAAGTAGGGCCAGCCTGTACTGAGCTATGAGTGGATGAGCTGTCCTTGCGGATAAGATGGTGAGTTGTCCTTGTGGATAAGATGGGAAGACGTCATCATGTCCTTGGTGTCGGACTTGGACGTCGGACCTGAGTTGGGGCACAAGGTCGGCCTGTATCTGGCGTCTGTTCGACCGTTGAGCTTTGAGCTCGGCCAAGCGTTCAGAAGGCTTCCTGAAGGGTCCTTAGGTCTTGGGCAATGGTCTTGAGGACCTCGGCTAGGCCGAGTCTGCCACATAAGCCCCCCAGCTCGGTCAAGGCTATCTGAGCCTTGTTCCGCGGTCCTGGTTTAGGTCCTTTTCCCAAATCCACCATATAAGAGCCGAGTACACCACATCAGCCCCCCAGCTCAGCCAAGGCTACTGAGCCTTGTTCCGAGGTTCTAAGGAGTTCGGACGATAATTTTGCCAAGAGCTGGATCCAGCTGTCTCTGACGTCTTCTCATTATGACAGAGCGGGTTTGACAGCTATCTACTCATCAGTACCGAAGTGACGTTTGCTTTTACCGGATCTGACACGTGTCAGAAATCGCGACCTACGAAGCGTCACCATCATTGTGACGTTGCTCGAGGTCCCTTATTTCCGCTGCTGTGCGCCACATGTCCTAGTATGTGTGGCTGCACGCTGGGTTGGGCCTTTTGGGCTAGGCCCAAACTTCAAATTTGAGGGGGAAAACGATTTCTCTTCCCCCTCTATCCTAAAAAATCGCTTCTCCTTCTCTCTCTATCAGTCATTCTCTCTCTCAACACTATTGCCTTCTCTCCCTCTACCAGATACTCCCTCTTCGAAACCGCTCCCCTCTCCACTTGAAACCATTTGAACTCGCACCATTTCCAGGACTTCTTGTCGAATCTGCTCTGTAACTTCCTCTTTCTTCTCTTCAACATCAAGTTATTCCATTTTTCTGCCACACTTTCTACTCTCCAAACCCTCGACAGTGAATCCTGTTTGATCTTGCAAGCTCTCTCCTCGAAGTTTATATTCATCAGGTATGCTTATTTTCCCTTTTCTTCATCTTCGACATTGCCTTTTCTTCTTTCTTTACTGCTTCACGGTTTACACGGTGGGGGGTTAATATTCCTTGTTTTCTGTTTCTATTTTCGTGGCGGTGGGATTTTTTCTTAGGTTTTGTGGTTTTGATTTTGGGGAACCTTCTTTGGGTTAGGCGTGTTTTGAGATTTTTGGAGAGTTTTTGATTCATGTTTTTTGTTTATTTTTCAGAAAACCAAAGGAGTAGATTGGGTTCAGTATGAGTAGGGAATGGTTTAGGAAATGGGCTGGGGTAGTCTCCCTGTCATCTAGCAGTAGTGAGGAGGAGG
This sequence comes from Crotalaria pallida, assembly GCA_037953625.1. Taxonomy (NCBI): domain Eukaryota; kingdom Viridiplantae; phylum Streptophyta; class Magnoliopsida; order Fabales; family Fabaceae; genus Crotalaria; species Crotalaria pallida. The sequence goes on from CM075655.1 coordinate 101,281,017, forward strand.
ACGGATCTTCCTCTTCATCCTGTTCCTCTACGGAGGTGGACGAGGCGCTCCGTCGCCAAAGGGAGTATAGGTAGAAATACGAGAGGCGAGTTCTGGAGGTTGACCCCGTTGAGGTAATCTATCCTCGGGGTTGGGAGGAGAAGAGGGAGTGGATTCGGCAGTACGCTTGGGCCGAGTTTGTTGACGGTAGGGAGCGTGCCGACTTCGAGAGGATGGAGAAGGAGGGGATGTTCGAACGGGGGGTACCTGTGGTAGAGGGGAGATGCTCGCCCCTCGGAACTACTTCGAGGGGGTTCTCTGGGGGGTTATTCTTTGTAACCCGTAAGACTAATACCGAGCTCCCCTGTTCTTCCACAGGTACCATGCCGCCCAGGAAGTGCGTCAGTCGACCTGAACTTTACCCTGCGCCTTTCGATGCCGAACAATACGACTGGGTAGACGTGGAGCCCAAAGGAGTTCAGTCCAGAATTTGTTCCGAAGACAAGCTTGCTGAGGTAAGGAGGGCCGTGCTGCCTTGCCCAGGGGACGCCACTGGGACTTCTTACGAAGTACTCCCATGTTCGGCAAATGACAGGATATGCAGCCGGACTGACAATAATTCCTTCTTCTTTTACGCCGACCTGATTCATAATCTCGGCGTGACCTTCCCGTTCACCGATCTGGAAATGAGGGTTTTAAACGAGCTCGGACTAGCTCCTTCCCAACTTCACCCCAATACTTGGTCGTTTCTCCGAGCATTCCAAAAGTACTGCGAAGCCAGGAATTTGGTATGCACTGTTCGGCTATTTTTATGGATGTACAACCCGTTCGTCAACAATAAGGACAGGGTCACTGGTCGTCTTTGGGTGTCGGCTAAGGCCCGAGCTCACTGTGGGCTGTTCGGCATGTTCTCCGAATCTTGGAAACATTTTAAACCAAGATTTTTTAAATACAAGTACGTTGGAACGACGCTACCTTGGTTTCGGTCCGAGATGGGACCGAAGTTCCCTTTGGAGTGGACCCCCGAGTTCTTTAATCGCCATACTAGCACGCCGCAAAGGTGGTCGGGTGTAACCTTGGATGCCGACGAGTCCGTAACGGCCCACCATTTTCAGGCCGAATATCGTGCTCGGAAATTCCAACTTGATGTTGGAGTTTTCATGAAGTGTCCCGACAACGAAGTCTTGACGAAAATTGGTAGTTACTTTTGCTCTTAGACTTGTACATTTTCTTTCAATTCTCTTACTAATTTTTCCTTGTCCCTTTTTTTTTTTTTTGCAGAAGAACATTGGTCAGAGATGTCCTCCCGAGCGCTGAAAGCTGCTTCAGAAGCTCGGAGGAAGAAGAAATCCGAGGCTCCATCTGTTGATGCCGTATCGTCCGAGGTTTCCACTGATACGCTTTCGGCCGACTCTGGTCCACTCCATCCTACCCCACCTGCCGTCATCATTGCCCCACCTCCTCCTGCATCGCCTAGTCCAAGTGCCGAAGTAGCCATTGTTGCGGATACGCCACCTTCAGGCACTGGAACTCAACCGAGGCTGTCGACTACCCTTGCCAAACCTTCACTGAAAGATACTCTTGTGAAGATGTCGGGTGCTGAGTGGAAGAAAAAAGCTGAAGAGATGGCTTGTCAATTGAAAAGGGCTACAACCATGTTTAACGTGCTGGCCGAAGTGGCTGATGATGTGGCGGATGGTGTTTCGCCTGCTAAGAAAAAAGCTCGGTCGGCTATGGCGGCCGAGGTGGAGGAACTGAAGAGTGGCAAGAGATCAGTCGAACAAAAGTTATCCGAGGCTGAGGAGGAGCACCGCCGGCAAATGGAGGAGCTTCAAAAAAGACATGAAGAAGATTTGGCCCAAGCCAAAGCAGATGCTAAGGAGGCTGGTCGGCAGGAGGGCCTTGCCGAGGTGGAAAAAGTTAGGAATTTGCTGAAGAAGAGGGCTGTTCAAGCTCTTAAGCATAAGGTGGCAGCATCCGAGTCGGACTTCGACCTTGAAAGGGTGGCAAGCAAGGTTTTCACCAGTGCGGTTGAGCATATTCTTCATATGAACCAAGGGCTCCGAATTCGGTATGTCGGCGCATCTGCCGGGTTCGGAGTGGAAGATGGAAAGATGGTTGATTATGACAGGGGTGGGGCCGAGGTTGACCTGGACCAGCCTGAGGAGAATCTGCCCAACCCTTTGGTTGAAAAAATGGATGAAGAGTTCGACCCGCGCTCGGTTGTCCTTTCTGATGTCGAGGATGAAGCAGCGTAAGTCCCTCATGCTGGGCAGCTTATGACTTGTCTATGTTCTTTTTCATAACATGTTTGACAATGTGGGATAGTATTTTGCTTTGCTTACTGTGTACAACATTTCATTTCAATACAAGTTTATTTCAGTTTTAACCTGTTACATGTTGTTATATTTACGCAAGTTTTTGCTCTAACTCGTTGCATATGTACTATGTCCGAGGTGGGAGTTATGCAAGCCTTTTCTTTAACTTGTTGCATAAACGCGAGTTTTTCTTTACCAACTCGTTGCATGCTTACTCGTTCGACCTCGGATCCGAACTGAGATTGGTTAGAAAGGTTTTTAAGAAAGAATGTAAGTGTTTGAGACTTGTCGCATATTGTAACTTTTATGCAAGTTCTTGTTTTAACTTGTCGCATATATACGGCGTTCGAGGTCGTTTCTAAGTAAAACTACTTTTGAGAATACAAGTCCTTTACCGACTTGTTGTATTTCGGCCTGATCGGACCTAAAAAACTTGAACCAAAACATTGGTGTTTAAAATCTCGTATTAATAACTCGGACAAACTCGGATGACTCAGTGAGTGCAGTAATCTTATAAGTTTTCCTCTGAATAAAGGTACTGTATATAAGTGCATATGGTAGGGAACTCGGATCTACCCACCTTAGCCGAGGTGGATGTCCTCGGCCCCGATGTAAAAGAGAGTGCTGAGTGAAGCTATGTGGAAACATTTCACAGCAGTCTGTTCTTTATCGGGTGTCCCTTGTACACTGTGCATATGAGCCGATCTTATCTAGAAGACGTTGGTTGTGCATAGCGCCATGCAACACTTAGGTGGCTAGTGCTAAATGAGAAGCTAGTACGTACGTATATAAAACTGTGGCACTTGAGTTTGAGCAAGTTTGTAATTTTCATTAATTGTAGTCATGAGTACATTGCTTTTTGGAAGAGTGAATATCTCACAATGGGAATGTAAAAACATGAACAGAATTTAAAGGAAGCAAAGTTTAAAATGAGCTTGAATTTAATTTTCCAAATGAGGATGTTGATGACTGCCAATGATGTCTGAGGTAAACCTATTTGAAACAGGTTCTCAGTGTTGTGAAGTCTTGGGAATCCTTGAGCTCGGTAATTTCCCAGAGTATGTTTCCAGAACGCCTCTGTTGGGGCTTATCGATTTTGGGCTCATTTCCCGCTTTTCCGGCCGTTAAGACCGATGTCTGCTCCTCGGGGCGCGAGGTGATCAGACTCGGACAACCCGGGTTGCGCTGGTTTCTTGTCTTGGTCGGCTGGCTCTTCCATTGCTATCTTCCTCTGACTAGGAGCAGCTTCTCGGATTTCTTCTACCTTGTGGTGGTCATCCGAGGTGAACTGATAGAAGAGGCTGCCGAGATTGTTAGTAATGTTGCAAAGTGGGAGCTTTTTCAGCTTGAGGCATCAGAGCTTGGGGATTTGAAAAACTCGGCTAGAGAAATGGGCAAGAAGTTTACTTCGGCCCTCAATTCGGAGCTGTACCGAACGGAGGGCAGGGTTATGAACAGTTAGAGAAATGAGAAAATTCTCCCCCTGTGGGGGGTTAGAGAGGATTGAAAAAGAAAGGAGATTTCCTTTAACTGCATCTTGGATTTTTTTGGAGAAGTTTGGCATTTATGGTGATATCTTTGCTTGGGGCAGAGGTGAAGGGGGGAATTACCACCCACTTTTCATGAGGAGAGGACGTATAAATATCTCGTTCGAACTGAACCTCGGCCAATAAGACTCTTCCCTTGGATAATGTCGGATCAGTGAACTCTTTCTGCTTCTTTTTTACCTCCCGTAGGCTCGCATTGTAGCAGAGCCGGGCTTTCACCTGGTCAGCCTTGACCGTAACAACCTTGTCGTCTGATCTGACGAATTTCATTGCCAGGTGTACTGTTGAAACCACTGCCCCAAAAGCTTGTAGGCAGGTTCGTCCCAGTATTACATTATACGGGGAGTCAGAGTCAACCACTAAAAATTTTATGATCTCCGTTCGGGCCGAAGGCTGGTTGCCTAGGGTCACCGGGAGATGAATGGCTCCCAGGGGGCGGATTGCCTCACCTGTGACGCTGATGAGATTGCCTTCGAACTGAACGAGGTCGGCGGACCTGAGCTTCAGCGCTTGAAAAGTATGAAGAAAAATGATATCGGCCGAGCTTCCTTGGTCGATGAAAACTCGGGCGACTTCAAAATTGTCGATTAACGCCGTTATCACCATTGGATCATTGTGATCCGGGATGACGTCTTCCATGTCTTGGTCAGAGAAAATGATAGGGATGTTCCTAGATGGTTTTTTTGCCAACAGGTTTGTGATGGACAACGAGAACTTGGTTGATGTACCTTTTCCTTTCCGCCCTCCTTTCTCCGCCACCGGCGAAACCCCCCGAGATAGTTTCAACTCGGAAGTTTTTCGGTGACTTGTCTAGGTCTTGTACCACAACCATGTTTACCCGCTGTGGTTCTTCTTCCTTCTTCTCAGGGGACGGGTCGGCTTTGGCTTTTCCCTTATCGTTGTCTGGGCTGCGAGACCTTCTTCGGCCCCGTCTTTCCACCGCTTCGCGCACATACTGCTGCAGTTTGCCCCTTCTCACCATATCCTCAATGACATCCCGAAGCCAAGTGCACTGATCGGTATGGTGGACGTACCCGTCATGGAAGTTGCAATATTTGGATTTATCCCTGACATAGTTTTGATTTCTGAGAAAAGGGGGTCGAGGTACACTCCTGAGTTCGGTCTGCATGGTCTCTCTCCAGACTTGAGACCTCGGGACCGTTAGGGGGGTGTAAGAATCGTACTTAGTGATGTACGGACGTCGGCGGTCCTCTTGCTGGCCGACTTGAGAGCGACCTCGGTCACCTTGGTCCGCTCTTCCTCCTCTTTCATCCCTGTTGCCGCGAGGTCAACCTCGGGACAGGGCATTCTGCGAGGCGGTTTGAGCGTTTTCCATCCTACTTGACTGTCCTTTGTTGAATTCTTCAAGATTGATGTATTTGTTTGATCTCTGTCTCAGCTCGGCCATGTCCCTTGGTGGCTTTCCAATAAGTGAATCTTTGAACCCTCCTTCGGCCAATCCTTGGGTCAAAAGGAGGACCGCCACCTCGGGAGATAGATTGGGGACTGAGCTGGATTCGCTATGAAACCTGTGCAAGTACGCACGTAAGGATTCTTCCGGTTTCTGCGTCACCGTCGCTAGCGTGTGGTCCAACCTGGGTTGTACGCAGCTAGCAGTGTATCTGTTAAGGAAGACCCGCTTCATTTCTGCCCAGTTGTTGACAGAATTCTTGGGAAGTGTTGAGTACCATCGGAGGACTGGGGCCTGGAGGGTCATAGAGAAAGCTCGGCACTTGAGCCGATCTCCTCCACCATGAAAGTTCACAGCTCCCTCATAAGAAAGGACATGCTCCTGAGGGTCTGTGAGGCCATTGTATCTGGGAATATTGTTGGGCCCGAGGTACCCAAGTGGTGGTTCATAAGCCATGACAGCTGGTGTAAACGGATGCCCAGGGTGGGAATCATCCAAATCAGGTTGTTGCTGGTCAGGGGGTGGTGTAAGTTGTGTTAGGGTTGTGTGTGGTGTTGCAAAGGTTTGTGGAGTTAACGGAAGTTGTGGTGGAAGAGGTGGTGGAGGGGGTGGTGGGGGGAACTCATTTGGGGCCGGAGCTTGAACAACAGCTCGTTCAGCCAAACGTTGCATAGCAACTTGTTGGAGATCTGCAATAGCTTTACCTTGCTGTTCTACGATTCTCATCTGCTGTCTCATCAAGGATAAGAGTTCGGCATCTCGAGATAGCGTAGACTGTCGAGAGTGGGAACAGTGTGTCGTGCTGACAGAGTGAGCACGTTCGCCACGGTGGCGGTGCTGTTCAGTGTTGGTTTCTCCGAGCTCAGAGCGTAACTGTACGCGCCGACCTCCGCCATGAAGCTGGGTTGGATTTGTAGTGTCTCCGGTGTGGATGGTGTAAGGTCCACTGTGGGTATGGGTGAATTCTGATGGTGGAGGTGGCGAGGGAGGAGGTGGAGGTGGTAGAAGGGGTGGCGGTGTGGACCTCGCTGCCCTGTTGGCTTCGAGATGCAAGCGCAGGTCCTCAGTTGACGGCACCCTCCTTGGACGCCCCCTCCTTCTCCTCTGGACTGGTTGTTCTTCAGACATGTTAGAATCTTCTGGGTGGGGATGAAGTTTATCTCTCCCCACAGACGGTGCCAATGTGATGTCCTAGACGGTGAGTTCCTCTGAGGGTAGGAGAAGACCTTCAAAGGAGCCTCTGTCTAGGGTTGATCTGTGATGTTTGGTGGGAATCCTCGAGTGGCTAAGGAAGAGAGCCAGGAAGTAACCCTAATCACTGGTGTGTGAGAGTGACAATTAGGGTTAGAGGACGCACCTGAGCCCCATGTAGTACGGAGCTACTTATAGGGGGGAGTTGGTTGCCCTAATGGGCTTGTTTTAGGCCCAAGTAGGGCCAGCCTGTACTGAGCTATGAGTGGATGAGCTGTCCTTGCGGATAAGATGGTGAGCTGTCCTTGTGGATAAGATGGGAAGACGTCATCATGTCCTTGGTGTCGGACTTGGGTAGGTGTCGGACTTGGACGTCGGACCTGAGTTGGGGCACAAGGTCGGCCTGTATTTGGCGTCTGTTCGGTCGTTGAGCTTTGAGCTCTGCCAAGCGTTCAGAAGGCTTCCTGAAGGGTCCTTAGGTCTTGGGCAATGGTCCTGAGGACCTCGGCTAGGCCGAGTTCGCCACACAGCTCAATCCAACCCATTACACTCTAAGGCGGAAGGGACGACAACAAATAAAAAACAAAAGGGGAGAGAAACGAAGTGCGTTCCCTTGAATACAAGCACTAAGAAGATGATGAGTGTTTCGATATTTTTTTTTATAAGTTTTTGGTTCAATTTTTTCAAATGATATTAATATATTTTTTTACAAACATTTCTATTTGCTTAACACTTTTTAGAATCTTCGTAATAATTATATGAGTAATTTTAAAAAAGATATCAAAAATTATCCATTCTAGTGTCACTAACAATATTAACTACTTCTTCCGTCCTTGTATATAAGACTATTTTGATAGATTTCACGTTCATTAAGAATGCTGGTTAATTTAATTAATGATAATGAAAATGTGAACATCTGATAATAAGTATTTTCACAATTACCCTTATTAATAATATATTATTGTGAATTTAAAAAGTTTTAATTAAATACATGTATTTGTGAAAATAAGTAATTAATTGTGATTAAAAATTGATATATGGTCTTATATTATAAATAGGAACAAGATAAAAGTCTCATGATAATCTTATATTTATTAGGAACAGATCGAAGGAGTATCATTCTTTATCTACATACAAGTCCACTCCAAAATCTTATATTTAGGAACTGATTGAGTAGTACTTCCCTCATCCCATAAGTTATGTTCATTTAGTCATTTTATTTTATCTTATAAGTTATGTATTTTTAGAAACTCAATACTCATTTATACTTATTTTTTTAAGCATACCTTTATTATTACCTTCTCTTTTTCACCACTCATTTTTCCATCTCTCTAATATAATTTTCATGCATTTATTATTATTCTCTCCTATTATTAAATAGGAGTAATTTAATAAAATATACCAAATTTTTACATCATTTACTCATTTTTTAATTTATGTGCAATTTCTAAATCAACATAATTGATGGGAAGATGAGTGCATCATTTACCCCTAATGCACTCAATTTTTATTCCACCCTCGTACATTTGTATGGAAAAAAACTACCGGACCCTAAAATGAAGTGCAATTCTAAATTTGAATAATTATTCGGTCATTTTATTAACGAGAGAGATTTTGATAGTATTGAAAATAACATATATAGAACAATTATGAAAAAACATTTTTCTTTGATGCTTAGTGCAGTTATTATAAGGTATTCATATGTTTTAGACTTTTAGTTGGATCTAACTAATCCAATTTGAGGAAGAAAAAAAAAACGTTTTTAAAGGACATTGTTCTCATCATTCCTAATTTTTTTTATTTATTTAAAAAATTCAACCTCGAAATCTTATTTAGAGGAATATATCAAACTTTTTGCCACTTGAACCAAATATATTGATGCTTTTTTTTTTTGTACGAATTGAATATTTCTTATACTCGTCATTAATTATTTATTTTTGTGATTTAACAAAAAAAAATGTATGCATATGTTGCCCCACACCTCAAAATTTTGTCATTGAGTGTAGCAATGGTGTTGGTGAAGGGTTAGAATAACTGGGAATAAAAGATAGGGATGTGGGTAAAAATGGTAAATTAGAAAAAGACTCTCGCTAAAAAAAACTCACCACATGCATCAATGTAAATGTTTTTTTTCCTCTGCATTCTATCATCTTTTATCTTCTTTACCTTTTAAATTAAATGATTTTTTTTTATTTAAGAAATCTATGTTATTTTTTAAGAGCTTTACAAACCGTTAGGAAATTATTTCAAATATTTTTTATTTTTTTTTCAAATATGATGTCTAACTTTCTTAAAGAAGTAAAATAATAGTCTTTTCGTTAATTTATCTGTCTTATTTCAAACAAAACACACATTTTAATAACTTCAATTATTACTTAGATTTTCAATATATAATTATGTTTTTCTCTACTATACCCTTTTTATCTTTATAATCATTAATTTTTCTTGACTACTTAAGTAAATCAAAACTTATTGAATAAAGACAAATATGAAAAATATTATTTATTACATTCTTGAAATCCTCACAAAAAGACATATAAAAAAAATAAAACATCTCTTTTAAAAATAGACAAATAATAAAGAACGGGGGAGTACAGTACTAGTCTATTACCTTTGCTTAGAAATATGTTGGTATGATGTAATATGAGGAGTGTTTGATATATATCCGGTGGCAGTAGGTCTTTATATTTCCTTTTTCTCCTTTTGTCTTTATATTCATTTTTATCATTCATATTAGATAAATTTAAATAAAGCTAGCACACCATCACCACAATATCGAAGTTATATAAACTGTAACTTTATATATATATTATATATTATTTTAAATAACCCATCCAAGGAGAAGCATATACATATAGAAGAAAGTAATAAAGCCAGAGATACTACCACATATACCCTCCCCCATTATTTATTCATACCAGCCATATATATCATATCTTATATATTATATATTATATATATAGCTAAAATTTTCCATTTCCATGCATGCTTCATCAATAGAGTTGCTGATTAAGTGCGCCTCCTTGATGCAGGCTCCTTCTGTGAGTTGAAGTACACTGTAGCCACAGGGAGACCCAAGTCCAATTGCCTGGCAAAGTAACGGGTGTTGAAGCTTGCACGAGATGGTGGCTGCTCCACCAGACCAAGAGGTCCCTTCTGCTCGAAGAGCACCAGGATGTAGCGGTGTATTCCCACCGGTGGCCTTGGTCCAACATATGGAAGAATCTCCTTTCCTACAATAAATTAAGGTTAAGTTATACTCGTTCCGATCTCAATTATAAACAAATAAAAGAATGGTCTCAAATATAAGCAAAATTTAACTAATTTTTTATTCTCGATATAATCATTCCTAAAATATTTCAATAAGTGGTTATGTTATTTAATTTTTTGTTTTAATAATTCTCAATGCAAGTTTCCTGAAGTAGTCTAACTTTTTAAGAATTTGAGAAAATTAAATACATTCAATTAATTTTCTCAATACGTATGAAATTAATATTTTTGCTTAAAAATGAGACCAAAGTAATATATTAATGGTTACTGAATTAAGCCAAGGTCATGACATTATGAGTTTTAGCAATTTCTGTAACTTCGTCATGACCGTAATTGCGGCAATATATCGGTTACATTTTTTTGTACTGTAATAGTGAAAGCAACTTCCATTCAAAATCATTTAAGGCAAAATAATAAATCGAGTTTAATAGATATGAAAAAAAAAAATACTCCCACCGTGTCTTGTACTATTTTGATAAATTTTTTATCCATTTTTATAAGCCATTTTAAAATATCTAGATGGCATTAAAAGTTTATTTCAAATATATCTCTCATAATTTCATAAGAGTGATAGAATAATAATTACAATACAAAGAACAATAAACAAAGTTGTAAAGTTTTAAATAGGAGTAACTTGGAAATGACAAGGTATTTTTTTATGAATTTGAGAATAATAATTATTTTTTTTAATTCGGTGAATGAAGTAAAAGTGACTTATAATAAAGGACAAAAGAATTGAAGTATTGATTTTGGTCTTAAATATATATAAAAAAAATTAATTAGCTTTTATTCCAATACAATTATTTAAAATATTCTATAGAATAATTATTTTATTTAATTTTTTTTTAATTTCCAATACAAATTTTCTAAAATAACTCTCATCAAGTACCAACACAACATTAATTATTCATGTACTGTATATTATTTTTACTTAAGAATTACTGTAAATTACTCTCTCTATCTGATAAGTTATGTTGATTTAGAAAAATGTTCATAGATTAAAAAATGAGTAAATTTTGGTATATTTTGACTAAATTACCTCATTTAATAATAAGATAGAAAATAATAATTAATGTATGAAGATTATATGGAAGAGAGATGGAGAAATAGGTGATAAAAAGATAATGTAATAAATAAGGGTATGCTTGAGAAAGGAAGTATAAATGAGTATTAGATTTTTTAAAATATATAACTTATAGAACAAAGTAAAATGACTAAATAAACATAATTTATGAGACGAAATAAATAATAAATAATTTATTAACACAACATTAATTATTCATATATACTTTAACTTTACTTGAATGTTATTATTCATGAATAATTAATGATGTATAAAAAGTAATTGACTTGACTTGAAATATAAGCAAAAAAAACACGTTTTATTTGATTTAAAATATAAGCAAAAGTAACTAATTTTCTTAAATTTTATTTCATTTTCAATGCTACTTTCTTAGAATATAATTAGAAAATTATTTTCTCATTTAATTTTTGTTTCATTCTCAATACTACTTTTATAAAATACCTTTATTTTATATAAATTTGAGAAAATAAATTATAATCAACTAACCTTTTTAATAAATGTGAAAATAATTAATTTTGCTTATATTGTAAAGCGGAGAGTATATACTACACTCTACCTGCACATGCCATTTTATCAAAGAAATTTCATGTTTACCCAAAAGTTTTACATCATGGTTGATGTTGTACATATTGCATTTACCATAATTACATGTTATTTAAAATAAAAGTGTAGGTGATATTACCATAATTACAATCACAATAGGAATTAGAAAATCATTGGAACTTAAAACATTAAAGCCACAAGAATGGTCATTAACTTTGATTTAAAATGTTGTACAACTTCCATCCCTAAATATAAAATCTTTTTGACATTTTAATTTTGTTCTTATTTATAAGATCTTATTTCAATTTTCAAAGAACAATAATTACTTTTTTTCACAAACATCCCTATTTATTTAACACTTTTTAAATTTTCAATAATATTAATAGGGACATTTATACATATCAAAACTTCACATTTTCAATACAATTAACTAAATTAATCAATTTTCTTATTGCACGGAAAATCTCCCAAATGCATCCTATATATTAGGACGGAGGAAGTAGTATATAAAATATGGATGCATGAAATAAAGTAGAACATTTAAGAGGAAATAAAGCTAAATTCAAACATCATTATTTTTTTCTTAATCTCAATTCTTAAAGTGAATATTTTTTTATTGAAAAATGAAATATAAAATATTTTTATTTTTTCAGTATATCACTTCCTAAATTCATATCATCAACTTTAAAAGGATTGAGGTTAAGAAATTTTTTTTTTTCATAAAAAAAAATTGAGGTTATAAAATTGTTCTCTTTGGAGCAAGTGGTATGCTTCATGTTTGCCACATTGGTTCATGGATTTTTCTGAAACATCTGCAGCCAATTTGGTGACATGCAAACCTAGGGACTATGTGTCATGATCTTATAACACGTGTTATCTATATTGGTACAAAAAATGCATATTCATAAACAGAAATTTAACAATTAAAAAATGGTCTTTTTTTCATTACAGTGTTAAATTGGTTTAATTAATCAATTAAAATATAAAACATAAAATAATTAAGATTATTTGTATTACACTGAAAATTAACTTAATGATCATTTAATGTATATATATATATATATATATATATATATATATATATATATATATATATATAGAGGTTATGATAATGCACTATGATAAGTCTTGTTGGAAATTAAAACTAAATAGTAGTAGTATTTATAAGTAGAAAAACCAAGGTATCTGTGGGTGATCTGATGTTGTGACACGTGTCCACAGCAGCCACATGCGGGACACGTGGGAGATGAAGGACATTGAAATCAGATTTCAGATATAGACAGAATACAGGTGTGAGAGGACCATTTGATAATTTGAAACACCAAGACGTGATGTAACCTGAACTGAAGATTCAGTATTTTTTCAGAAAAAATCTGAAACATGGGAGAAGCTAAAGAGAGCATGCATGTAGATTTTTCCAAGCCAGCTTAAAATTCTCAGTGACGAAGTAGGCAAACATTTCTGAGAGTAGGGTAAATTCCATATAGTGAAACACATTTTTCATGTAAAAAGAAATACTGAAAAAATTGGTTTGCACCGTAAAAAAGATGGTCATGCATGGAAAGTTTTAGATTTTTTTTTTTTTTTTTGAAATGTGAAAGTTTTAGATAAAGATATAATCTTGTAAAGAAAAAGGACAAAATGCTGTGAAAAAAAAATCAAAAAGTCTCATCTATTTGCCTCGATTTGGGTTTGTCCCTCCAGGTATGTCAGTCACGATCCTGGAAAGCAAAAACAGCCAGCTCAATTTTTAATAATTTATTTTTAAGTGAAATGAAAACAAAGAGTGAAAAAAAAAATAAAAAATAATAAAAGAAATAGATTCACCAACCAATGTATCCACTCCCGATGGCTTGGTTCACTGGGGCTTGGTGCATCTGGGTCCGTCATGACCTGCATGCAGAGTTAACAAACTCATTCACCATTAATCTCAAAATGATAAAATGCAAGAAATATATATAATTATATATATAGAAAAAAAAGCAATTAAGATCCTTAATTCATCTTTACTAATTTTCACATCATCTTGTTGAGTTTACTTTAGAAACAGTGTTAAACACATTTTATAAAAATCTTAATGTCACATTAATTTTGTAATTATTGATTAAATTAATCAACAATAATTATAAAGCAAGTGTGAAAAGAAACGTTACCGAAAACATGGCAAGACTTTAATAGGGAAAGAAGAAAGCTGGAACTTACAAGAGTGTAAAATTTGTCCATGTTACCAGTGAGGGTAACTCTTGGTGGATCAACAGCAACAGAGGGCTTGATGTCACAGCCATTGGTGACATGCTTAGCACCAAAGTACACAGACATGTTCACAGTAGGAACAAACATGTCAACCACGTCACCGATGACGCGGCCGACGACAAGGGGATCAACGGAAGTGGCCATGATCAAGAAGGGAATCAACAAGAAAACAGAGTTGCAAGGAGGCAAAGAAGGCATAAGGTGATGATGATGATGGTGTGTTTCTATAGTGCAAGAGTAAGGTTTATATAGAAAAAAAAAGTGTACCAAGGACTCAAGGCGAAAATATTTAGAAAAATTATTAGTTAGTCTTGGATGATGGTTCAGAATTTATTTTAACCGTTTACAATTTATTTTTTAGTTAAAAAAAATTACTCCCTCCATTTCTAAATATAAAACATCTTTGAGGGATTTCACGTTCATTAAGAAAGTGGAATAATTTAGTTAATTGTATTGGAAATATGAACTTTTGATATGTAATTTCAAAATTACCTCTATTAATATTATTGGAAATTTAAAAAATGTTAAATAAATAAGTGTGTTTGTGAAAAAAAAAGTAATTAATGATCATTAAAAATTGATATGAAATTTTATAAATAAGGACAAAATAAAAATGTGAAAAATCCTTCATATTTAAAGAAAGAGGTAGTATATGGAAATACTCCTCCCGGCTCGAATTATAAGCAACAAAAAACATCATTCTCTTGGTTTAAAATATAAGCAAAATCAACTAACTTTATTAAATTTTGTTTCATTCCCAATGCCACTTTCCTAAAACATCTCTAGAAAATTGTAATCTTAATTAATTTTTGTTTCATTCCCAATACTACTTTCCTAAAATACCTCTATTTTTTTATAAATTTGAGAAAATTAAATACAATCAACTAACCTCCTTAATAAGCGTAAAAGTGGTTGAATTTGCTTATAATTCGAATCGGATGGAGTATTATTTATTTTGAATCATGAGATTTTCGACCACTTAATAATTGCTCAAATACATGGAAGTGTTTGGTAACTTTTATGAGTTTGTCAAAGAAACCTTGGTTCATGCATGAGAAAAATCAAGAGCAGAGGATGGCTGACACGTGTGTGGTGTCCCACAGAGGTAACAGCAATCATTTTGTTTCTTTACGACAAATGGTGAAATCGGAACCGTCCATTGGAACCATCAATATAGATATGTATCAGAAACGAGGATCTTCATCGTCCAACTCTATCGAGGAGGATATTTTATAACTTTCGGTTTTTTTAAATGTACTAGAAGATACTCCTTCCGCCTCGAATTATAAGCAAAACAAACTAAATTTACGCTTATTAAGGAGGTTAGTTGATTGTATTTAATTTTCTCAAATTTATAAAAGAATAGAGGTATTTTAGGAAAGTTGCATTGGAAATGAAACAAAAATTAAATAAAATAACAATTTTCTAGGAATATTTTAGGAAGTTTCATTGGGAATGAAATAAAATTTAAGATAGTTGATTAATTTTGCTTATATTTTAAACCAAGAGAGATGTGTTTTTTGTTGCTTATATTTCAAGCAGGAGGGAGTATGTTAAAAGAAAAATGATTTAGAAACCTACAAACTTACAAACATGTACATAAGATTATAACACTTGTTATTTTCAAGTTAAAAAAATTAAATAAAAGAACTTAAATGACAAATATCAAGATTCTAATATATAGACTTATGGGTAAGTCTCTTCATATAAATCTCTCAATCACTGCTCATGTTAAAAATATGGGTCTTGCTTTAAAAAAAAATAAAAATGGGTCTAGCTAACCAGTGTCCACTTGTTAAGGTTACCAAAGGTAGAAAAATACAATAAATCAGCATTATCTTCTTTCTTGCAAATCCCAAAAGCTACACTTTTCAAATCTTATTTACTATATTTGGTTATTTAACAAATACCCTCAGGACATTTGTTATTATTTCTCTATAAATATTTAAAACAGTAAATTTAGAGAAATGATTTAATCAATATTTTGAAATATGATATTTTTAGTGTTAGCAAAATTAGTGTTTTCTTCTTTTAAATTATTTTAGGATTACAATTTTGTCTTAAATATATTTTTTCAACTTAATTCTAAAAGTATTTTTTAAATGGTCTTAAAATCATTATTATGATACAATTTAAAAAAATTAAATAAAATGATGAAAGTGTTTTGCATATCTCTTTATTCAGATGAACTCGATAAAACCAAGATCGATTATGGATTTTAGTTGAAAATTGATATAGTTGGAAGGGAAAAAACATATAAGATCGATTTGAAAAAGAAAAATTTTTAAATACAAAATTGGATTTTAAAAATAACATAAAAAAACGAAATCACTAATTTTACCTTTTAGGCTTTTGATGTAGACATATAGTAGTACTTTAAATTTCCTTTCACATATACTCCCTCCAATTCTAAATGTAAAACTCTTTTCGAGAAATTAACGTCCATAAAAAAAATATGTTTATTTTTAGAGAAAAATATGTAATTCATTTCATAGCAGAAAATAGTATAAGTAGATCCAACAGTACAATAACAAAGCACATATTTTTCATACAATAAAGATTGCTAAAAAAGACTAGGTACTCAGCCATAACAGCAAGCTCCCTATGGATCAGGATCATTATCAACATCCAGCTTCGAACTCTAACAAGAGATTCAACAGCCTTTGTTTCCAAAATAACTTTCTCATCGATGCCGGAAGTAAGCACAGTTCGGTGACAAAGAATCTCAGATCTGAGGAGGTAGAGCTACTGGACAGAGGAGAAGACAGAGATCTGGAAGGGAAAAGTTGTCCCGTATATCAGTCTTCTAGTTATTAGAGAAGATAGGAAGGTCATCAGATCTGGACAAACAAAAAGCCTTCCCACACTCAAACACACAAAAATAAAACCCAGATGAAACTGGGATAAGAAAACCACACCACTTGCACAAAGGTAAGATTATTTAACCCATATATAACTGGGAGAGAAAAAACCCACACACCAACCAAAGGAATGAGAGATCCCCTCCCCTTCTACCACTGTAGGAGAGGAAAACGGAGAAGAGAAGGGGATTGAGGAATTACCTTTTCATAAAAAAAGTATGTTTGTTTTTATTAGTGATATTAAAAATGTAAATATTTGATACTTTTTTAGAACTACTCTTATAATTGTTGTTGAAACTTCAAAAAATGTTGATTCAATGTTTTTGTAAAAAATGATTAAATGTTATTGAAGTTAGAATGTGATCTTATAAATAAGAAAAAATTTCAAAAAAATCTTCCTTTAGAACCGGAAAGAGTATCAAGCACACACTATAAAAAAGAAGTTACTTTTTACTTTGAGCAAATTAATAAATTTATATCATAATTATACAACTTATAAGAGTTTATTAAATATATATAAAAAATAATTAATTTGAATTATTTTTTATAGGCAAATATTTTTGTTTTGAGATGGGAGAGAAAAAGCAGTTAATTTGAATTATTTGAATTAATTTAAACTTTAGTATAATAAATTCACTAATATTTTATGTTCTACAACCCTACCACATCATTTGTCTTTGTTATTTGAACAAGGGATTATTCTTCTTCAAGGTACTGCAATCGTCCCTCCTAACCTCAAACTCCTAACCTCAAACAAGTTTTGCTTAAAGGAATGGAATATTGGCTTTTGACCTTATATAATACCTAGACATCTTGCTTTAATAAACCAACCATTATTAGAAAAGCTCCTTGACCTCCAATAGTTATATCATTTGAGTTGACAGTTGACTCTTAGAAAATCAATCATCTTGATTGATTTGTATGTTAATTGTGAAATTACTTTTTTCGTTTCTTTTTTAATATCATTCTACGATAAAAGAATGAGAAAATAGATGGTGCATCGACTGTATAAACGTTTTTTACATCGTCAATACATTATCCACCATTCAGGTATTTTTGATAATTGATTTCCAGATAAAAATAATACAAATGAATAGGGAATAATGAACTTATGGTGAAAAAACGTTGCACCGTCAATGCACACTCATTAATCTCTAAAAGAATTATCATGTTTACCTATTTTCTAGAAGAAAAAGAAATAAAGGCAACAATAATGATTTTTTTTAAAAAAAATTATATCCTTATTTTAATTGGGAGATAACGAGTTGAAAGTTTTTTTTGGTAAAATATGTAAATTTATACCAATAAACAAAACACTAATAGGCACGCAATAGACAATTGTGAAGCCAATAGGCTCAACAGCCTCTATCCCAAACATTAAGACATACCCTAATAACCACAATTACAAAACAAGCAACTCCATTCCTAATCAAATAATTCTCAACCAAACTACTATACTCCTTCCGGTCTCAAATATAAACAAAAAAAACTAATTTCACACTTATCAAGGAAGTAATATAAACAAAAAAGGGTGTTACTACCATGCAATCAAAAATTGAATGGTTGTTATGCAGTCCATTGTTAAACCAATAAAACCTTGCCACCTAAGACATGCATGTATGCCACATCATTACTTAAATTAGTCAAAATTAAGTTTTGCAATTTAGTCCAACATAAAAACTAGATTATTGTAATTTAGTCATTTTGTACTTTTAGACAAATTATAAATTTTAATTTTTTTTATATAAAATAAAATTCTTAAACCCAGATCTCATCTTCACTTCTCAAAACCCACCGCCACCACCGCCGCCGCCTGCGTCGGCGCCACCGTCGCCACTCGCCATTCTCTTTCCTTCCCTGCTTCATTCGCTCATCTCCCTTCTCCGTATTGGATGAAGATGATGGTGGATCTGGCTAATACGGAAAAGGGAGATGAGCAAAGGAAGCAGGGAAGGAAAGAGAATGACGGGTGACGGCGCCGGCGCAGGCGGCGGTGGCGCCGGCGGTGGGTTTTGAGAAGTGAAGATGAGTTCCGGGTTTAAGAAATTTTTTTTTTATATATAAAAAATTAAAATTTATAATTTGTCTAAAAGTACAAAATGACTAAATTACAATAATCTAGTTTTTATGTTGGACTAAATTGCAAAACTTAATTTTGACTAATTTAAGTAATGATGTGACATACATGTCTTAGCTGGCAAGATTTTATTGATTTAAGAATGGATTGCATAGTAACCATTCAATTTTTGATTGCATTTTAGAAATTTCCAACAAAAAAAAGCTAATTTCACATTTATTAAGAAAGTTAGTTGAGTGCAAATTTTGCTTATATTTGAGACCACAAATAAGATGTTTTTAGTTGCTGAGATCGGAGGAGTATCTCCTATGCAGTGTTCCTCTCAACCTAATCCTTACATCATTCATAATATTTTCTACAATTCTTATACTGCTAGGCTTAACATTCTGAAAAATCAACATGTTCCTAGCAGTCCATAATTGATAAACCGCGTTGCTGCTAAAAAAAACAAACTGCTCTCCTCTTATAACTATTATATATCCATATATACTTATACTTGATAGATCTGTTCCACTTTCTGAACTCCAACTTAAGGTTATGAATGCCAATCAACTTCAGAATTGTTAGCATAACCTGTAAACTAATAGAGCATGAAAAAAACAAATGATCTCTAGTTTCCAATTCTTTACCACACAGAACACACTTGTCATCATCAATTGGAAACTTCATTTTGATTAGCCTATCTTTAGTAAGCAACAATCTGTTTCTCACCATTAACCAGGCTATAAAAGAATGCTTTGGGACATTCCTTCTATTCCACACAACAGCAGCTAGACTGAATTGCCTCATGTGATTAGTGAGCCATTTATAGCCTTCTGCTACTGTATAATTACCATCCTTAGAATTCAACCATCTGTCTTTAACAAAACCAGCTCTAAATTTCTCTTTGACTTTCATGAGTTCTCTCCAATGCCATGAAGCCATAGAATTACAACTTCCCTCCCAAACTGACTTACCCTTAAGATAAAATTCATGAATCCACTTAATCCATATGCTATCCTCTTTCTTAGCAATGGACCAAAGTTGATTAGCGTTGCAGCAGTATTCCAGATGCTGATATCTTTAATGCCCAAACCTCCATTGGTTTTTGATTGACATAGATCATCCCAGGCTATTAATGAAATTGGCTTGTTTGAACTGCCACCATTCCATAGAAATTGTCCACAATGCCTTTCAATCTTGTAAATTAGACTTTTAGGCATTATGTATATCTTAGCCCAATAAGCATGGAATGACAGTAAAACTGAATTGGTTAACTGCAATCTACCTGCGTAAGAGAGGTGCCTAGTAGACCAGCAGTTGATTCTAGCAACAATTTTATTCATTACTGATTGACAATCTGCAACTGCCCATTTGTTTGGAGAGAGAGGAATACCCAAATATCTCACAGGGAATTTGCCTTCTTGAAAGCCAGAAAATTCAATCAAATCTCTTCTAACATCTGCCTGAACACCACCAATGAAGATCTGTGATTTTTGATTGTTTGCCCTCTGACCAGTGATTGCAGTGAACGCATTCAGAGTCTCAATGATTGCTTTGATTGATTTATGATCAGCTTTGCTGAATATCATCATATCATCAACAAAACACAAGCTGATAATGCCAAGTTTCTTGCACTTTGGATGGAAGCTATATAAGCCTTCTTCAGACTTACATCTAAAGCTTCTTGTGAGATACTCCATAACTAGCACAAATAAGAGAGGAGATATGGGGTCTCCTTGCCTCAACTCCTTTGCCCCTTTAAAATGACCACAGATTCCACCATTTATAGAAATAGAAAATGAAGTAGAGCTAACACACTCCATAATCCAATCACTGGATTTTTGTTGAAATTTGTAGCCATTCAACATTTCCTTGATAAAATTCCAATCAATAGAATCATAAGCCTTTCTCAAATCAATCTTCATCATGCTTCTAGGGGAGCTATTACTCCTGTTATAAACTTTCAGCAACTGTTGGCTCAGTAATATGTTATGACAAATTTTCCTTCCTTGCACAAAAGCACTCTGATTATGATGAACAAGCTTATCCAAAACCAGCATTAATCTATTACTTAGTATCTTTGAAATACATTTGTAAAGGGCATTACAACATGCTACAGGCCTGAATTCACTTGCATCCTTTGGTGAGTCAGTTTTAGGGACTAGAGCAATTAGAGTAGCATTCCACTACTTTAAAATTTTCCCTGAATGAAAGAATTCCTGCACTGCTTGAGTAACTTCCTCTCCAACCACAGACCAACTATCTATGAAGAAGCCACTACCATAACCATGCATCAGGTCCCGAGGACTTGTTTCTATCAATACTCCACATAGCTTCCTTAATCTAATCACTAGATATTGGCTGAATCAATAAAATCTTATCTTGACAGCTAAGAGTCTTGCCTCTATCAAATACTTTGTCCTTTGCTGATCGATGATCTATGATCTCTACTTGTGCCCAGCATTTCTCTAAGTAATTAACAAAATGATCTTCAATTCCATCATGATTATCAATCACACAGCCCTGGCTAATAGTTATGTGAGTAATTCTGCTCTTTCTATGCCTTTGTTTCATAAAAGAATAGAAATAAGCAGTATTTTGGTCTCCCTTCTGAATCCAATCCACTTTAGATTTCTGCAACAAGAAACTATACTCTGCGTCTGCCAACTAATATTTAATAGAAGTCTCTTTTTCTTTTCCCTGAAGCTCCTTATTCAAAGGATCAACATGCAGCGCTAATTGAGCTTGACATAAATCATTATGAGCTTCACTAACTCATCCGAATCTCACTGAATTCCATTCTATTGAGCCTTTTCAAGTCCTTTTTCATAAATTTAAGCTTCTTGGAGACTCTATACATTGTTGTACCATCAACAAATCTCTCCTAGACATTAACTATTGTTGCAGTAAAATTAGGCACAGTGCTCCACATATTGAAATACCTGAATAGTTTCTTTGTAACAACCAGAGTGGTCTGCAGCTTGATCAAAATTGGGCAGTGGTCTGATATGTATTCAACTAGAACAACTGTCTCAGAACAACCAATCGGATTTAACCATTCTTCATTAGCTAGAGCTCCATCTATTTTGGAAAAAATCCTGTTTGAATCTTGATTGTTGTTCCAAGTAAATTTACAACCATTACTTCTTTGCTCCTGCAGATTGCAACTATCCACACAGTCTCTGAAAGCCTCTATTTCACTAGCTTGAATAGGAGTTCCACTGATTCTATCTCCAAAATCCAGCACACAGTTGAGATCACCACATACTAGTCAAGGGTCTTTAACAATATTGCTAGTAGATTCCAGATCAGCCCACAAACTTCTTCTCTGATCATCTTTATTAAAAGCATATAGATTATTGAAAAAAAAGGTATTCTTACCTATGACTACCTCACACAAGACATGTTGAGCAGAAGCTTTAACAATCTTCACAGAACAATATCCTGCTTCCAAAGCAGTAAAATTCTACCTCCAGGGTGATAATTATCATTCAAAAATGATTTAAAACCATGTCACCATTTATTAGAAATAGTGTCTAACTTCTCTTTTTATTTTAGTTTCCAACAGGGCCACAAGCATAACTTTATTCTCCTTACAAAAGGAATTCACCTCCCTTTGTTTATTTGGGCTATTATAGCCCCTAACATTCCAACATACTAACATCATTAATGGGGTTGAATCTGTTCTGATACCCCTTTGCTGCATCATTCCCCTTTTTAAAAGGACCCTTAGATATCTTCACCTTTGAACCTTTATTGCAACTTCCATCTTCATGACAATTCAACTATGTCTAGCCTGAATCTGAAACAGCTTTCTTCTTAGGCTGCACCTCCACCCAAACCTCACTCTCTGTCCCTCCCTAAACTGTATCATTATGAGGTTCAACTTCTTTATCTGCATCAATACCAGAACAATGATTGGTGCTAGGCTGCTCATTTGTCTCTGCACTCTTCACCACTGTAACAACTTCCTTCTTCTCAGCCTTTCGACATTTTTGAACTTCATGTCCATATCCTTTACAATCTGAGCAGAGGACAGGTTTCCACTCATACTGAATTCCTTGCTCCATTATGATCCCTATCTCATTTTCACATAGCACCTTATCAGGCATTGTCTTTATAATCGCCATATCAACTATGACTCTTGCATATCCAATTCTATCTTTCTTCATAGTTATCTCATCTATCATAATAGGAGCGCGAGAATATGATTTAGACAATCAATACTCTTCCCCATCTCCAATTTCTTTGATAAAGTGTCCATGAGCGCGAGAATAACACTTGAATCCTCAACACCCTCCAGATTTCCTAGAATATCAGAGATTTTATTCAGAAATGGAAACACTCATAAGTTAATAAGTATATAAAATATTGAACTTTTTAAAATTAGTCCTTTTTTTTTAGGTTTTGGTCTCTGCTTTTCCTTTTCATTTTGGTTTTCATTATTGCCTTCAACTTTAGATGAAAAATGTTGAAGTGACTTAATGGGATAGAGGCCAAAACCTATACAAGCTAAAAATATAAGGATCCGCAAGGAATTCGTGTAACATCCCTAATTTAATTCCTAGCATAAGTTAGTATTTTGATAAGCTTAGAGTGAAGGAATGATAATATTAAGTTTAAAAACCAATGAATTGAAGGCTTGTTTTAGAGTCCAAAAACATAAGATATTAGGAAATTGAAAATAAAATATTTACAACTCTAAACACAAATTCCACCGTTGGATATGAAAATAAGAGCCTTAGGAAGATTGTCACCAAATTTGAGCAAGATCCGATGGTTAACGAAGAAGTTATGTCGAAGTCAATGCGGAGTCAACAGACTCACGCCCAGGCGCATAAGACACACGCCCAGGCGCGTGAATTAAAAAATGTAGCACCAGACAGGGAAGAACTCGCCCGGGCGCACCATTGGCTCGCCCAGGCGCACCATTGGCTCGCCCAAGCGCGCCTCTGTCGCACCAACCCAATCAGCACAGTGGTTGGGGGCGTTTTGGGCATTTTTCCCACCCCAAACTCACTCTAAATCACCCATTTCCTCTCTTCATGGCTAAGACTCATTTGCTCACTCTATTCTCCTTCTTCTTCGTGGGTCTTGAGGTGAAAGGGGAGGGTCTTCATCTCTCCATCCTTTAACTCCATTGAAGCTCCAACCTCCAACCTCCAACCTCCAACCTCCAACCTTCATAGCTCTCATCAAGCCCTCTATTTCTAGCTCTAATCAACATCAATCATCCTCATCTCCTCTGTCTTAGATTCTTCCCTCTCTTCAATCAAGTAGCATCAAGGTAAGAAATGATCAAGTGTTTCTCTTTTCCTTTCTCCCTTGATCATAGCTTTGTTATTATTTTACTTATTATTATTATTATTATTTCCTTTGTTTTTGTTTAAGAGCAAACCCTAGGTTCACTAACTCTTGATGCCTCCACTATAATCTAAGTACTAGGAGAGCTCTCAAAATCATTCTATTTCCACTCCCCGGTGTTGTTTGACGCATCTCCAAGTGACTCTTGGTTGGTTTCTTGCCGATTGAAACATATTCTAGGGTTCAAAAGCTAAGGCTCTTTTTACTTTCTCACTATTGAGGTAAAGAGTGAGTGTTACCTTACTTTAGGGATCGATTTCTAGTGTGTATATAGTGCTTGCTAAGAGTTGGTTGTTAGTTTTATGATTTAGCACCTTAGGGTAATTGATAAAGCTACTAATTCGGAATTAGGAAAATTAAATAAATAATTAGGGGAATAAATTGGAATGTGAATTTATTAATGATGAGATTATGTATTAAATGTGCATATTTGTGAAATTAAGTATATTTGAGATTAGGGGTATATTTGTGAATATGTGTATATATTGTTTGTTGTGGAAAATGCTCAGAAAAATGCGAAAGTAAATGATAAACAATTGAGGAGAAAAGAGTAAAATAACTGAATAAATAGCAAGATTGAGAGAAGTACTTGTTAAAGAAGATGATATAAAGAAGTGTGGAATCCGACTGCGATGTGGCTCGAATCGGATAATCCACAACCAGATTAATATATATTTTTTATGTGTGGAATCCGACTACGATGTGGCGCGAATCGGATAGTCCACGAAAAGATTATATGGTAATCCCTTGCGGCCGGCTGCGAATGTGCGCGAACCGGTATCCGACTGCGATGTGGCGCGAATCGGGTGAGTCCGCGTCAAAGGATTACCAGGTGCTCCCTTGCGGCCGACTGCGATTGTACGCGAATCGGTGTCCGACTGCGATGTGGCGCGAATCTGACGAGTCCGCGTCAAAGGAGTCACCCCCTTACTTTGTGCATCCAACTGCGACGTGGCGCGAATCGGATCATACACTCATACTGCGATGTGGCGCGAATCGGATCGTACGTGCGGTCGACTGCGATGTGGCGCGAATCGGACCGTGTGCACAAAGATGTAATTTGTGGAATCCGACTGCGATGTGGTGCGAATCGGATAGTCCACGAAAAGATGAAATGTGGGGAATCCGATTGCGATGTGGCGCGAATCGAATAGTCCATGAAAAGATGAAAAGCTTATGATAATCTACCAAAAATCTGGAAAATATGATAAAATATGAGAATTAAGAGAGGAAAGGATTAATAAAAATGTGCAAAGCATAAGTGAATGGAATTTGAGATATGATACCTTGTTTATGATGTGTTAATGAGCATGTTATGAATGACTTGATGATTATGTGGATTATTTGAATTAGGTGTGTGTGGCTTAGTCGGTTATTATGTCATATCAGAAACTGATATTCCTACTTTATGTGTAATGCTCATCTCCTTACCATTTTTTCACAGGTACTGAGTCAGAGCTTACACCTGATACGGCCGAGCAGGAGTACTCTCCCTTACAGGGAGAGTAGGTTGTTAGGTTTAGGGCTAGGGCTTGTCCTGGGCCAGGGGATTTGATCTGATTTATTTTGTTATGGATTATGTATATATGTATATTTTGCTTGGGCACAGGACACATTCTTTTGGGAAAGTACATTTTCCACAACTTGATCACATATGCTGCCTTACTCTGATGTTTACATACTGATGATATGATGGTGTGCACGATGTTGCACCGATATATGTTATATATTGTAGTTATGCCCTGCTGGCACTCTGGATATTTGAAATGAAAATGTTTATCAGGTTTTGAAGAAGAGTTAAATTTTGAAAAGTCCTATATATAGAGGAAACTCCGTCTGTTTGACGGGAAAATTTTAATGATTAAAAAGGAAATTTTAAATTCACTATTTCGAATAAATGGGTATTAAAGGGTAGTTAATGTAGGGTGTTACATTTATGGTATCAGAGCAGTTTCTCCTCGGCCTTTGAGTAGTTTACTACTCTAATGATTACTCACCAAGCGAATAATCGATGTTTATAGTTAAGAGTCTAGAAATTATTAATAGGATATTTATGTTGTTATTCATTTTTTTTAGCATTGACTGGTTGATCCTCCATTGGCTAAACAGTATGGCTGGTAGAAGGGCTGCTAATGAGGATATCAATGCTATCCTGGATCGCATGGCACAGATGCAACAGGCACAGGCTACTAGTTTTGCTGCTAACCTTGCACAAATACATCACAACCAGGGGGAGAACATAGCAGCGGCAGCACAGCTTCCACCGCCAGTCCCTATTGAAGTAGATTGGATGGTGCGGTTCAAAAAAAGTGAGCCACCCCGATTTGAAGGAGGTAATGATCCTGATGGGGCGCAGAAGTGGATTCAGGAGATCGAGAAGGTTCTCCGCTCTCTTCAGCTGCCTGCTGAGCAACGGGTGAGATTGGCTGAGTATATGCTAACAAGTGAGGCTGAGCATTGGTGGGATCAGCAGAGGAGGGGACTGGAGATAGCCAATCAGGCTATTACTTGGGAGTTGTTTAAAGCTCGCTTTCTTGGAAAATATTTTCTGGATGATGTGCGCAGGGAGAAGGAGATTGCTTTCCTTCAGCTGGTGCAAGGGTCAATGACTGTCAGTGATTATGCAGCACGGTTCGAGGATCTGATCCGCTATTCTGGCAGTTACAGGGATGCAGATGAGCGCACTAAGTGTATTAAATTTGAAGCTGGACTTCGTGATGATGTTCGTCTCTCCTGCGAGTATCACAATATTGAAAATCTTTCTCAGCTGGTGAACATGGTGAGCACATATGAAAAAGGTCTCAAGCGGAAGTTAGCCAATGACAGGAACAGAGCGATGCAGAGATCTGGTGGTCCTATTAGAGGCAAGAGTTCGGTGCAGCGATCAGGACCTTACACTCAGCCTAAAACAGGTCAAGCAGTGAGTGCTCCTGGTCCTATTCCGAATTGCCCACATTGTGGAAGGATGCACAGGGGAATATGTTGGAATCTGAATCCAAATCGAAGGGAAATAGTCTGTTATCGGTGTAACCAGCCGGGGCACATCGCAACTAATTGCCCCAAGGGGGTAGTGAAGAAAGAAGTAAATATGGCTAAAGCAAAGAAAGCTGGGGGGGGGGGGAGTCAGCCACTTCAAAGGGGCAAGGTGTATACCTTGGATGGTGAGGAAGTAACTGATGTTAATGAATTGATCCGAGGTACCTGTTATGTTAATAGTGTTCCTTGTGGTGTTCTCTTTGAGTGTGGAGCTACTCATTCATTTATTTCTACTGATTGCATGAAGAAGTTAGGAATATCATCTGTAGAAATGCCTTATCAATTAATTGTCTCTACTCCTACAAATTCTTCTGTAATCACATCACAGATGTGTTTGGATTCCCCACTTCGAGTATTGGAGCGGGAATTCAAAGTAAATCTGATTTGTTTGCCGTTAACTAAACTGGATATCATTTTGGGCATGGATTGAATGTCTCAGCACCATGTTCTAATTGACTGTCGTCAGAAGTCTGTTATCTTTAGTGATCTTTCCTTATCTGCCATAGAAGTGAATGAAGAGTCTGATGTCAGCGGGATTCGAGTAGTTTGTGAATTCCCGGAAGTCTTTCCTGCAGAGATTCCTGGGTTGCCGCCAATCAGAGAAGTAGAGTTTGCCATTGACCTTGTACCTGGTACTGGTCCAATTTCTATCGCACCTTATCGTATGGCACCTCCTGAATTGGCAGAATTGAAGCAGCAGTTAGAGGAGCTATTGGCAAAGAAATTAATTAGGCCAAGTGTGTCGCCCTGGGGAGCTCCGATTCTTTTTGTTAAGAAGAAAGACGGTAGTCTCCGAATGTGCACTTGTTGGGCTTCTGGCAAGTGTACCAGATCGTACAAGTAATATAGACAATGAAGTCCGAGTATCGTACCCAAGGGAGTGACTGTTTAATTAATTCCACCTAATTAATATTACTTAGTGAACGAGACAAAGGATTTATGAATTTGTAAATAAAAACAGAAATTAAAATAAATGACTCTTGGACAAGGGGAAAGGCCGGGATGTAGTTTCGATGCAGGTTCCTAAATATTCTATAACAAATTAATTTGTTTTCCTAAATTCTGAATTTGTTTTGCAAAGGTAGAAAACGCCTAATGTCTTAGCACGTTTCCGTATTTTAGATATTAATCTCCCA
This sequence comes from Crotalaria pallida, assembly GCA_037953625.1. NCBI lineage: Eukaryota > Viridiplantae > Streptophyta > Magnoliopsida > Fabales > Fabaceae > Crotalaria > Crotalaria pallida. The sequence goes on from CM075655.1 coordinate 101,309,069, forward strand.
ATGATGTCTCAAGAGAGCCTTAAAAACCTAACCCTTAATTAAGTTCAATCAAAACTTGTAAAAATTATCCAATTCATAGAAAACATGTCTGTGCCTATGCAATTGAACTGTTTGATTATTAGGCTAAATCCTAAATTCATATGTCTATTCATAAAGGATTTTCAAAAGTCATGAAATAGCTTCTTTCATGAGAAACAAATAAGAATAATCAAACACAGAATTCAATAACGGAAAACAAGATTAATTTATTACTAGAAATATTGAAAAGGTTCCATACATCTACTCCTACATCCCAAGGATGGAATTAGTTCATACTTACAAGAGAAAACACAATAAACATGATAAAAATAATTACCATGAATCCTTGCGCTAACTTCGTGTTCTTCACAAAAACCTTCAATCCTTGTTCCTTCTCCAAGTCTCAAATCCCAATCTACTATTATTCTATGGAGTTGTATGAGTGTCTCTCCCCTTCTCCCTTCCTCCCTCCGGAATGAATCCTATTCCTCTTATTATATAGATAAAAACTAACCTAATTTCCAATCTAATGTGATAAGATAAAACTAATCCTAAATCTGAATATAATATGATAAGATCCTATTAGAATAAACTAATCTTTAAGAATCTTATCTACAAATAGAATTTATCATTAAAATCCTTCTAAAATCCCGTATTTGTGTCTGGCAGTAACTTCGGCACTGATTTTGACCCCCAAGATGGACGAATTTGAGCAAGGCTATTTCTGGCAAAGTTATAGATCTTTTCCTTAGCTTTAAAATGATATATAGATCGCCTCATTTGAATAAGCGTAGCTCAAGTTATGATCAAAACAGCAAACAGTGTCACTTTCTCGCATTTTGCGCGCCCAGGCGTGAGAATACTGCGCCTGGGCATGATGGCCTGCGCCTGGGCGCACTACGGTCAACTTTTCTTCATTTTTTTTTTCCTCTTTTTCTTCCCAAATCAAGTACCAAACTCTCATTCTTCATTCCTTTGCAAAAATCATTGTTTTAAGAGCTTAAATACCTGAAAACAAACCAAACACATCAAAAGGTTCTAGAAATCTTATAAAGACAAAATTCCATTGTTTTATTCCAATTTACTCAAGAAACAAGCCACTTACTATGTAAAAGGGAGGCAAAAAAGGTACAAAAACATCACATATTAGACCCCAATCACACCCCCAAACTTAGCATTTTGCATGTCCCAGGCAAAAGTAAAACAAAAATTCAGAGCCTAAGATTCTCCCCTCTCAAGGTATAGCAACCTAACCATAAATTCCAACTCGCCTACTCAAGATACCTTTCTTCACTAGCAAATCACCGCAATGAAAACTAGTTGAAAAACAAACTCAAAGTGAGCAAAAGATTAGTGACCACACCACCTCTCAATATCTCTCATGTGTATGGGTAATAATTATCAATTCGCTCAAGTTCAAACAATGAAAGTATGTTACCATAAGCTTGACTATAGACCTACATCTCCACTGAATTTATTGAAAACATGCACAAATCATAAGGTCTTTATTTGGTTGTAACGGGGTCATGGCTGAAAGTGTCAGGTGGGATAAAAGAATAAAAGGATAAACAAAGGGCTTAATCAATGAAATCACAACACTTCCCTTTTAAATTATAAAATGAGCAATAAGGTAATTACACAATCACAACTCAATTCACTTGATTTTTCCTTTTCTTTCTTTTTCTTTTTCTATTTTTATTCTCTTCTTCTTTTCATTTTTTAGCACATTTGTTGCTCTTTTTTTTTTCTTTTTTTTAAGAAGAGAAATAGAAACATCAAATTTTCAGCACTTACACTTTTACCAATTTCTAACATTCCACTTAATTGCTCATTCACAATTTCAAAGGTACTTCACAAGAATAATTCAATTTATGTAGGGTACCAAAGAAAGTCCTTAAATCTCAAAGCTCAAAGTGGGCAACTAAGGGATCATTATGTCTCAAAAATTTGTTGAAGGCCACAAAAACACAAACCTAAGTGCCTTAATCATGTTCATGCATGCAATCCAATGTCAATTTTGAAGAGGTCACAAGTCAAGTTCTAGAACACATAGTCAAAGCGAACAACACTCATGAAAAAAATAGGAGTTTCATCGCAATATTCATTAAACATTACTCCTTCAAGTGTATAGGCTCAAAATCTCACTGGTTAAGGACAATTCACTAATCAATCATTCACAACAAGTTTGCCAAACAACTAATTTTCAAAAATTTTCAAAGCTAAATCCAATTAGTATCTAGGTAAAACAAGTCGAAAATCACAATCAAGCATTTACACATATCAAAGGGACAAATCTAACACCTAGAATTAGTGCCTACTCATGCCAGGACACAAACCAACACAAAGCCAGGGGAGAAATCAAGTTCAGAAAAAATTTTATTTTGTTACCCTCACCCCCAAACTTAGAATGTGGCTTGTCCTCAAGCAACAAATCTATCCTAAACTACAAAATAAAAATCAAAAACTAAAAACAAAAGCAAGGAGTTAGAGACTTCCCTTTGTAGCACAGCATTCTCTCTTGATGCACCATGGAGGAGACTCCCCCAAACTTATTCACCTGTGTCACATGAACAACTAAAAATAGTGCTTGAAGCACCCCATTAGCAGTTACATATAGAAAACTCTAAACTCTTTATTCAATCTCCTAATTAAAAATTTAAATCCTACACTACTACAAAACTGAAGAGAATCCACCAGGATCCCAAATCCTATAGCACAACTTCCAGGTTATGCAGCAATAACAAGTTATTCCTGGATCCCATGGAAATATACACGGATGATGTTGGAGCAAATGTTTAAAAATAGTTTTAAACCCTCCCGGGTCAAATGGTGCATTTTTCACTCCAAGCATCATCACATGGTGCTTGTCTTTTTCATCATGCATGGAGTCTATGAAAGTGTAAACTCCATGACTTAGCAAAGTTGCCTTTTCAGGCGCTAAAAAAAAGAACAATGGCTTATCTTCATCATGAGCATCAGGGAAGTCATAAAAAATTAAGGGGTAAATTGAGGGAAAATTTTTTGAGGGTTCCACATATTCATGCAATCCAATACATTTAGCAAGAGCAGAAAATTCATCATGCAAAGTGGACCTTAATTCAACCCCTAAACTCATCCCATTATTCAATTTATCTTGTTTCACTTCCTCAATCTTATCATGCACAATTTCTTCTTTTTCTATGGGTTTAGAAAGGGAAACACTTTGGTCTTCCATAATAGAAAATTTTTGTACCACCTCCTCTAAAAGACCATCAAAAACTTTAATCTCATCAACAATATTTTGTGCATAACAGGATGGAATAGGTGACGACAAAATAAATTTGAAAAATTCTATGTCATCATGAGAATAAGCCATGTTACATAATAATAAAAAAAAATAAAAATAAAAATATATACTCAAGTTACACTAAGTAAAATTAAATTAGTACCAAAATTAATTAAAACAAAATCACTCCCCGGCAACGGCGCCAAAAACTTGTTGGGCTTCTGGCAAGTGTACCAGATCGTACAAGTAATATAGACAATGAAGTCCGAGTATCGTACCCAAGGGAGTGACTGTTTAATTAATTCCACCTAATTAATATTACTTAGTGAACGAGACAAAGGATTTATGAATTTGTAAATAAAAACAGAAATTAAAATAAATGACTCTTGGACAAGGGGAAAGGCCGGGATGTAGTTTCGATGCAGGTTCCTAAATATTCTATAACAAATTAATTTGTTTTCCTAAATTCTGAATTTGTTTTGCAAAGGTAGAAAACGCCTAATGTCTTAGCACGTTTCCGTATTTTAGATATTAATCTCCCAATGATGTCTCAAGAGAGCCTTAAAAACCTAACCCTTAATTAAGTTCAATCAAAACTTGTAAAAATTATCCAATTCATAGAAAACATGTCTGTGCCTATGCAATTGAACTGTTTGATTATTAGGCTAAATCCTAAATTCATATGTCTATTCATAAAGGATTTTCAAAAGTCATGAAACAACTTCTTTCATGAGAAACAAATAAGAATAATCAAACACAGAATTCAATAACGGAAAACAAGATTAATTTATTACTAGAAATATTGAAAAGGTTCCATACATCTACTCCTACATCCCAAGGATGGAATTAGTTCATACTTACAAGAGAAAACACAATAAACATGATAAAAATAATTACCATGAATCCTTGCGCTAACTTCGTGTTCTTCACAAAAACCTTCAATCCTTGTTCCTTCTCCAAGTCTCAAATCCCAATCTACTATTATTCTATGGAGTTGTATGAGTGTCTCTCCCCTTCTCCCTTCCTCCCTCCGGAATGAATCCTATTCCTCTTATTATATAGATAAAAACTAACCTAATTTCCAATCTAATGTGATAAGATAAAACTAATCCTAAATCTGAATATAATATGATAAGATCCTATTAGAATAAACTAATCTTTAAGAATCTTATCTACAAATAAAATTTATCATTAAAATCCTTCTAAAATCCCGTACTTGTGTCTGGAAGCAACTTCGGCACTGATTTTGACCCCCAAGATGGACGAATTTGAGCAAGGCTATTTCTGGCAAAGTTATAGATCTTTTCCTTATCTTTAAAATGATATATAGATCGCCTCATTTGGATAAGCGTAGCTCAAGTTATGATCAAAACAGCGAACAGTGTCACTTTCTCGCATTTTGCGCGCCCAGGCGTGAGAATACTGCGCCTGGGCGTGATGGCCTGCGCCTGGGCGTGATGGCCTGCGCCTGGGCGCACTACGGTCAACTTTTCTTCATTTTTTTTCCTCTTTTTCTTCCCAAATCAAGTACCAAACTCTCATTCTTCATTCCTTTGCAAAAATCATTGTTTTAAGAGCTTAAATACCTGAAAACAAACCAAACACATCAAAAGGTTCTAGAAATCTTATAAAGACAAAATTCCATTGTTTTATTCCAATTTACTCAAGAAACAAGCCACTTACTATGTAAAAGGGAGGCAAAAAAGGTACAAAAACATCACATATTAGACCCCAATCAGCACTGATTACCGGCAATTGAATGCCGTGACAGTGAAGAATAAGTATCCACTCCCTCACATTGATGATTTGTTGGATCAGCTTAGGGGAGCAGCAGTATTTTCTAAGATTGACCTCCGGTCTGGATACCATCAAATCCGTATCCGAGAAGAGGACATTCCTAAGACTGCTTTCAGGACACGATATGGGCACTTTGAATACGTTGTAATGCCCTTTGGTCTCACGAATGCTCCTGCGATCTTTATGGACTACATGAACAGGATCTTCAGGCCTTATTTGGATTCGTTTGTCATAGTGTTCATTGACGACATTCTTATCTATTCTAAGAGTCCCAGTGAGCATGAGGAGCATTTGCAGACGGTGCTGCAGATCCTCAAAGACAAACAACTTTATGCGAAGCTTTCCAAATGTAGCTTCTGGTTGGAAGAAGTCCACTTTCTGGGTCATGTAATTTCGGAGAAGGGTGTTGCTGTTGATCCTTCTAAGGTGGAAGCAGTATTGAAGTGAGAGAGGCCCAAGTTAGTGACTGAAATTAGAAGCTTTCTTGGTATGGCAGGCTATTATCGGAGATTTATTGAAGGGTTCTCCAAATTAGCCCTTCCATTAACCATGCTAACCAGGAAGGATGCTCCTTATAAATGGTCTCCGGAGTGTGAGCACAGTTTCCAAGAGCTGAAACAGAGATTGACTAGCTCTCCGGTTTTGACATTGCCCGACACGACTCTATCCTTCGATGTGTACTGTGATGCTTCGAAACAGGGATTAGGTTTTGTTCTTATGCAATAGGGTAAAGTCATTGCGTATGCATCTAGACAGTTGCGACAACATGAACAGAATTATCCAACTCATAATTTGGAGTTAGCAGCTGTTGATTTTGCATTGAAAATCTGGAGACATTATTTGTATGACACTAAGTTTAAAGTCTTCAGTGATCACAAAAGTCTCCGCTATCTCTTTGATCAGAAAGAATTGAATATGAGACAGAGGAGGTGGATGGAATTTCTTAAGGACTATGATTTCAATCTCCAGTACCACCCGAGCAAGGCCAATGTAGTAGCTGATGCACTAAGTCGCAAGACTTTGCATGTCAGCAATTTGATGGTGAAGGAGATGCAGCTAATCCAAGAATTCAGGGACCTCAACTTGAACATGCAAGTGAAAGAGAAGAGCATTGTTCTAGAAATGTTGCAGGTTACCAATGAGTTGATTGATCTTATCAAAGAAAGACAGGCCGATGACGAAGAGCTACAGAAGTTGTTTGAAGGAGCATCGGGCAAAGAAGAGCCCGATTTTGTAAAGGGTCCTGATGGTATTATCCGGTTTAGGGGTCGGATATGTGTTTCTATGGATTTTGAAGTTAGAAGGTGTTGATACCTCAATATTCGTTAGCCCAAATTATAAGGCCCAAATCATATGAAGGCCCAGGAATTGTCAAACAAAAAATAAAGCAATGAAAGATACTGAGAAAGGCGTGCAAACCCCGAGAATTACCCAAGGCGCCCCAAAGCGACGGCCATCAAGGCGACACATTTTGATAAGGTTCCCGGGAGAAAGAGTAAAGCGTACTAATGGCCCCAAACGCAACGTGTTGTCTCAAAGCGTCTCAGGCGGCACGAGAACTCGGGTAAAAAGCCGTGATAAGTGAGGGCGAGCAGGAAGTAGAAACCCGCGGGAGGCGCACGCATGACTAGACGAAGGCGACACAACCGTCCAAGACTCCAACGGCTTGCAGAGGAAGTCAAGAGGGAATCTTTTGGCTACACAAGACGAAGCTGAAGGTAGTAAGACTTGAGCCCCTCTACTTCCCTGTAATCATCAATACCAAAGCCAAGAATTGTAAAGAAGACAAAACCACTGAATTGATGCTCTGAGCACATGATGCAAGGTGCCGTTACCCAGCAGACGAAGGGTGAGCAACCAATGACCACTGGTCCAAAGCACCATTATAAATAGGAGATACTTATCCTACAAGAAGGGGGGGGCGAAGGGGAGGAACTAAACGGAAAAGAAACAACACACCGGAACAACAATAACAATATACACGAAACACAAGGTTCTCTCCTCTGAGACTTAGGGGAAGAGAGGACTTCATGAAGGGGAACAATACAAGAAGCGCATGGAACGCTACCCCTCTCCTCGAAGCATCCTCTAAGAAGGGGGCGCCAAAGAGAAGCAAGAAATGGGACAGGAAGGGAAGAAGCCCAGAGAGGAGGAAAGCCAGAGAGCGTACATCTCCAACAACCACCATCATAGTCAGGACAAGGGCGGGCAGAATCCCCGAAACACAACGGTCACCGGCAACCGCAATATGGAGAGCGTACAAAAGAAAAGAAAAGGAATGGAGGCTTCCTCTGAAACTTAAGATTAGCAGTACAAAAGGGAGTGTAAAGCCAAAGCGCACACTTCCCTCTCCTGTAAAAGTACCACAAACGTGGGAGCCATTCCTTGTACTCACCTCTCTGTATCTCATTTCAATATAATGAAAGCCTAAAGCTTCACTAAGCTTACGAACCCATTATCTCTCTTGTTAATCATTTAATTATTGTTTATCGCACAAAGCGGTCAAAAGCAATTGGCGACTCCGCTGGGGAAGCTATGGCTTCCAAACCTTGAAAGAAATGGGATTTACGTTGTGTAACAAGCGCCTGTGGGAAATGCCGCTCTGAAGGCGATACCCGCAGTTGCCGCCCAAGACCCAACACCCAGTCCTGCAAGACGTAGAACGGGAGCAGATCCTGGGAGGCTGAGCTTCAGGTCCAACAGATCAGCGAAGTTATGGCCCCAAACAGTGAAAGAAACGCTCTTGGAAGCGCTACTCAAAGAGGGCTCTTGAAGGCGCTCCACTGATGTCAACAGTCTCCAACTGAAGAAGCGTTTCAGCAAGGGGCTTGTCTTTCAGCCCAAAGGCGACCCTCTCGAAAGGCGGTCTGCTCCCCAAAAGGCGAGCTCCCCGGAAGGCGCTCCTCGGAAGGTGATCTCACCAGAAGACGTGCTCACAAAGGGCGACCAGATTCGCTCTGACCCAAACTTTCCAGAGGGCGACGAGACTCGTCCAAGAGGCGGTCTAGGTCTTTGCGAGCCCAACTGTCCAAAGGAGCGACGCTTCGAAGGACGACAACGATCGCTCTATTTAGCTTTCCAGAAGGCGGTCGCACGATCGAAAAAGCCAAAGTACGCTCCCACTGACGAAGGCGTCACGCAAAGTACGCTCTCACTGGCGAAGGCGCCACATTACAGAAAGTAGAAACTCAGGAGCAAAGGCGCAACCAGAAAGTTTTATGGGAAACTTGCTGCACTAAAAGCTAAGTACACATAACTCTTGACTCAGTGAATATGCTAGTATGCCTTTTTCATGAATTTAATTATAATATATATGAATCATGACCAAATGAAAAATGTGTTGTGCCCAATCACGTACCAGTTGCTGTACGTATAGTTAAGAAAATATAGCTACTACATGCTCATTTTGTGCATCTATGTCTCAATATGCTTTTGGCAGTATCGCTTTCACATGACATCATGCTCTACGTAGTTAGTTTCATGTCTAAGAATATCTCGATAAGAACGATTTATTTTTACTCTGTCTAGAATAAGCGTTGTTCTGACATGACACGATATGATATGTGTATGGTTTGATTTTTAGGCTATGTATGTCACGACTGAGAACTACATATGTGTGATCACAATCGTGAACGTTGTCGCTCTGATATGTGTCAAGTATTTGACTAGAAAAACAGTAATTAGATAACGCTGTACATTTGAATGTTTGCTGTAGAACTAAAATTAGTATATCATACTAGTCGTTCTTGCCATAATCTTGTTAACCTTTCTTGGCTCAACCATGGCATGATGTAAATAAACTGTTTTTCATAATTCCATCATGCAAAAACAATGTTTCCTGTTGTAAGCTGTATGATTTAGATGTTGAGAAGGCATGCTTTAGAAAAGCGTTACATGAAAACATGATCTTGGCAATGATACATGATAATGCATTATTGATCTTGTACATGATTTCCTAGAAACAACTAAAAAAAATGGGCTTGAATAGCATGAAAATAACCGAAAAATGAAAATTGTTTATGTAGGAACAATAATTGATCTCTTCCACACATTCAGGAAGTCTTAAGTATGCCCTTAGGCCATGATTTTCCATGTTTTGCTAAGATAATCAATGCCACGGGAGGACTGCTTCCTTCACTGAGAACAAGAAGCACCCGAGCTATCCAGAATAGAAAAGCACTCTCGCCTAGTGAGAAGGCGATCAAAAGTAAAGCATCAAACAACGAATAACGAAACAAGAGCAAAGTTTCAAGAGAAAGCAATCCAACACAAATAGAAAAGATCAGTGAAAATCAGACAAACAAAACCAAGCAAAAATAAAGAATGAAATCCGGAACCAAAAGGCGAACACAAAGTCATGGTGGAAGGGCGGCGCATGTCCACCTTGCAAGCAGAAGTAGTTATGCATTTAGCATGAACTTATTAAAAAAGATACGCTACATAGAATGACGAAGTTAGGACAAGAAAAGTTGAATTAGAAAGCCTCATGTGAAGCTGCAAAGATGAAATCCAAGGCGCATCAGGAGAAAATAAACAGTGTTGAAGCTAGAAATTCTGAAGTAAACCAAAAACAGAATGTTATTAATGTCAAGCCAAAGATCTATAAACAAGTTATATCAAAAGCTGACAATGAATTCAAACCAGATAGACGAAGGTGACTTCAAAGCAAAAGCGCGCAAGAGAAGTAATTGAAGAGCAAGAGCAAGCACATGTGCAAAAGCTGACACAGCTAAACCCAAGAGTAAATAAGGATGAAGCAGAAGATATTTCCAAGCAAAAAGCCAGCCAGAAGTCAAAAGCGAACCTTAAAGGCGACTGTATGTGATCACAATCGCAAAGGCGTACAATTGCAAGGCGTACATAAAAAGGCGTACATGCAGCATGAGGGCGAATGCAAGTTTCGTAATGACCAGTGCGAGTACAAGATCCTGAAAAGTATGTTACTCAAAGGCATACTTAAACACTGAAGCATTGAATCAGATGCAAGAGCAAGGTGCAAGATAAAAGCAAGCTAGAAAGCGTACAAGTGACCGACCCAAAACTGTTCCGAACATAACATAACCAAGGCAAGCTTAGTTTACCTGGTGACTGAACAACTATCAAGCTAAAATCTTGGATCCATCCCAGTCTTCTCTCATAAAGCGAGTCAAAGTACCCTGACGCAAGAGAAACCAAGAAATCCATAATAACAACAGGCCTCTGAAGTAAAGGCACATCTGAGTTTATCCATACGTCAAAGCAGATCATGCGAAAGCAAGCATAAGTACGAAGCCGACCAAGAAATCCAAACATCTGCGCACTGATAATTGCAAGAAGAACTAAAAGAAAAGTAGCACCCATGACAAGAAGTGTTACGAAGCACAAGCAGTCAGAGTTAAGCAATCAAATCAGAAGCAGGGCAGTGCCTATAACAAGAGGTGCCAATGCTAAAGCTCGAAGCGACACTGATGACATGAGGTGTCCCCGGAAAGAGCTCAAATGATACTGATGACATGAGGTATCGCTGTATTTAAAAACCCTCAAACAGGGTCAATAATGCCAGAACGTGAGGTTCAACACTTCAAAAAAAAAAGAGAAAAGAAGAAAAAGAGAAAGAAAAGGAAGAGAAGAAGAAAAAAGAAAAGAAAAGGAATAGTGTTGAACCGTACCGCGGGCACAAGCGCCTTATCGCGGTACCCGGATAGACCTCCTGAAAAATTTCCGGGACAGACGCGGGCGAAGTACGCCATATCGCGAGACTAGAAAAGGTCCCGGGAAACAAGGGCGCTAGTCTTAAACGCGGGCGGAAAAATCTGTAAAAGAGGTTGGCTAACGCTAGATCCAAGGCGATCCGTTAGTTTATAAAGGCCCAAAGCGGCAAACTGAAAAGTCCAAAGTAACAATCGAAAAGAAAAGGCCCAAAGCGGCAAACCGAAAAGTCCAAAGTGACAAAGAAAAGCCCAAAGCGGCAAGCTGAAAAGCCCAAAGCGGCAAAATCTGTAGAGCATGCCCAATGTGCACACTGAGATAAAATCTTGGCACCAATGACATGAGGGGCCATTGTTCAAAAAAAAAAGAGAGAGAAAAAGAGAGAGCGTGCCCAACGTGCACCTTGAGAAAAATCTTGGCACCAATGACATGAGGGGCCATTAAAATCTGCAACAAATTTGAAGCGCCCAAAGCGCGCTCCAAAAAAAAAGTGGAGAGGGGAGGAAGAAAACCTTCCTTGGGTACCCAAAACATAAGGGCCCTTGTAAAAAAAAGAGAGAGAAAAGAGCAAAAAAAAAAAGAAAAGAAGAAAAAGAAGAGATGTGTGCTATCAGAATGCTTGAAGAAAAGGTATCGAAACTGAGAAGAGCATACAAAAACAGAAACAAGCACAAGTGCAGTAACAAGCAATTATAAAGCTACGTTTACAAGGCAAAGTTCAAGCCACAACCGCCAAAGCGACAAAGCCAGCAAAAACACACAAGAGCAAAAGTGCATAATCCAAATGCAAGCCCCAGGCGCAAGGTGAACAAAGAGATGAAAAGACAAAGACAAGGCATGCAATAAACATGCAGAGTAGAATCCAAGCTTGCAAAAGACATCATAGATCCCAGAGTACAAGTTCAAAAGCAGTAAAAGCAGCAGAGGCTAAATTCGAACAAAGTCACACAAGTTACAAAGCCAAAAGGAAGCAACAACCGAAACCATAGTCAGAAAAGCAGAATGTCAAAGTAGCAGCACATGTAGCGAAAATATTGTCTAAAGGATAAAGAGAGAATTCAAAGAAGTGACCCTGCAAACTTCCTCATAAGAATACTTCGTGTTAGCCAAATCGCTGATCTCCTGGTCAAGAGTCTCTAATTCAGCGGTTGCTTGGTCAAGTTGGGAGGAAAGCTCTTTGATGCGGGATACCAAAGGAGCACGACGTTCTTGTAAGGCACGTTCAGCATCAGCCAACTCAGCATCGTCGAATGGAGGGCGCAAACTCTCGAAGCCAGCAATGGCATTCTCAAGCCAAACACCAGAATAATGATGAAACTGAAGCGTGTACAAGCAATCCAGAATTTCAGCTTTGTCCTCCCACGGCAAATCATCTATATCAACCGAACGGACCAAATGCAACATCCGCAACAAGGTGCGGGAACCAGACTCTCTGAAAAGACGAGGAAGCGAAGCTGGAGGAGGTATCAAAGAAGTGCGAGCACGGAGGAATGAATCAATCAAAGCCTGATCATCTGCAGAAAATGGAGCTGCAAAAGCACATAGCAATACATGCAGAAATAATGAGACAAGAATATAAAAGAAGAGAAAAGTCCAACTCAGTTCAAGAAAAGAAAGAAACACTTACAAACTGAAGAAGACCCTGGAGAAGCGGAGGCGTGACTTGCCCTCGCAGCAGGAGCCTTACCCTTATCAGCCAAAGAAGCAAGACCCGCGTTGCCTCTGGGGGCAAGGCGCTCTCTAGTTGGGGTCTCAGCAACAGCAGCGGTTCGACTCTCTGAAGGGGCAGGGGCATCAACTTCAGCACCCACCCCACCAAACATATTCCAAGATCTTGGAATATCAGAAACAAGTTCATAAATAATGTCAACAGCACTTGAAGGGGCCTCTAAAGGCACACCCTTAGGAGAAACAGGAACACTTCTACAAATGTTAACAGGAGACATCAAAGAATCAAAGTCTTCACTAGCGGTGGATTCGGAAAGAGCAGAGGGGGCAACACCCCCACCAGCAGAAGATTGATGAAAGAAATCCATGGGGTCTTCATGATCGGAAATAGGTGGAATAATAGGAATGTTCTCAGGAAACTGGGATGAGAGCGACGCTGATGAATGGCCACCGGAATCACCTGCACTCAAAAGAAGAAGAGAATCAGCAATGTTATAAAAATTGCCCAAGCAAAACGAAGTGAAAAGATGGAGAAAAACAAAAGGCAGGAAACGAAACCTGGAGAATGATCCCCAGCGCCGCCGCTTTCGGCGGAATCACCATGAGACAAGAAAGAATTATCCGAGTTGGTCTCCTTAACTTCATCCTGGACTAAATCTACATGAACTGGAGAAGAAGGAGCAATACAGATACCAGAAGAGCGCAGACGACTAGACCGGCGAGTGGGAACAGCTGCGATTGCTTTTCTCTTCTTGCGAGATGTGGCGACGCCACTACTACCACCCTGAGCAGGAGATCTAGAAACAGAGGGACCTTGCGAGGGAGTCTTCCTTTAGCTTCGTCTGGGGGCAACAGAGGGAGACGCGGCAACCCTGCGACTGGGCGAAACTCCCTCAGCTGAAAATAAAACCAAGTAAAAGTTAAATGCAAAGCAAGAAAAAGAAGAAAGAGGCAAAAACGGAAAATGACCAAGATATTTACCCTTAGCTTTCTTCATAGAGGTGCAAAAATAAGGGTCATTGTGAACTATGGGCAGCAAAGAAGGAGTAGAACGCGATGAAGAAGCTTCAAAATCCCGAAGATGCTGCAGAATGTCCTCATGAGAAGTGAGCCAAGTACGCAAAACGCCTCCAGCACGGGAGGGAGAAACATAAGCATAGGCAACATCAGAAATTTCAGGAGCTGCACCAAAAAGGAGTGCTTTGACCAAGTCTTCCTCCGGGGCCTGCTCAATATCAAGAACACAAGGGGCTTGATCACGCCCAAACTGCCTAGCCACTCGATCAGGGCGGTAAACACAAGGCCAAAGAGCTCCACCGTCAGCACTCTTGCTGTCTAAGAGAACAAAACCGGGCAAGAAACGAACTGATAAAATCAATTTCCATAGATCATAAATCCGCTCAGAGGGGGTGGTGGCATTGTTTCTTGAGGTAAAAGCTTCCTCATCATAAAGAGGATGCAGGAGGTCCGAGTAAGGGCGAAACAAAAATTTGTTCTCTGAATCAATAAGAGAAACTAAGGGTTCTCTTGGAAATCCTCTCGTCCAACACCAGGAACGAGGCTCCAAGCCAGCAGCAACAATAGAAAGGGGAAGTTTGACGGGGCCATAATCAGGGAAACGCTCAAAAAGGAAGTACTGAAGGAAAGTCAAGTCAATATAAGAATTGACTGCAAAGCGCCCATGAGAAATGCGCATTTGTACCGCCACTTGATCCAGGCGAGCATAAAGACCGCCTAAGTAAAATGAAGCAAGAGGAAGGCGTGTACCTTCTGCCAAGAGGCAAGCAAAAAGAAAGACACATGGGCTCACAGACTCCCACGGAGGTCCAGGAAACACGTACCTACTTAGCCAAAAAGCAACAAAGGCGGCACGGCAGAGGCGTGAATCTGTGACGGGCCCAGCCTGGAATTCGCCATCGTGAAAATCACCAAAGAAATACCGGACCCAACTAGCAAATGTGTATTTAAGGGAGGAGCGTTGGTTCGCCCTTCGGCTCCTAGGAACTAAGTTCCCAGTACCCTTACCCTTATAGAAGAGGAACCCCTTGCGTATGAAACACGCCTCCGCCTGAAGAGATCCCGAGAATACTTGGCACTGAGGGCCGAAGCAGCCTTCAACTTCACCGATAGTTCAGAAAAGCGTTCGTCAACGTTTTCCACATCAAAGTCTTCGTCTCCAAAAGAGGGAAGCCCAAGGAGTATAACCACATCCTCAAGTGTTGGAGTAAACTCCCCCCATGACGTCAAGAAGGTGTGGGTAGAGGAACACCAACGTTGCACTAACATCAGCAGATCATTGGGCTTGCGGTTAGCGCCGAGCCGAGGAGATGCCTTGACGGCGGCAGCAATACCCACTTTTTCCAAAATAGCCACAAAAGCAGTATCAGTGGCAAAAACATGATCAACCCATTATTGCCAACCACTGGTGCCGCCCACGCGGACGTTGAAGTTCACATCCACCCAAGGAAACTCTGAGCGACGAAGACAGGAACAGAGAAATGAAGGACCCAATGCACAATGGTCCTTGTCATAGGAAGGTGAAGAAATAAGTTCGGTGGTCTCCTCAGAAACCACCATGGCCTCGGAAGACGAGCCAACAATGAAATCGCCCGAGTCGGGACCAAAAGGTGAGTTCGCCTTCACCTCCGAAGCCCAACGGCGATAGCCTGGTTCAACAGGATAGGAACGAGGGCAGGGAAGCCGTTGCATGAAGCAATAGGAGATGGGGCCAGGGAGTTGAATCTCCTCCTCGGAGCTTGAGGAAGCGTTTTCAACCGCAGGAGGAGCAGCAGCTCTCGATTTCGACATGGTGACAACAAATGCAAGAGAATGGTAAGCAGCGGAGATCAAGAAAACAAAGAACAAAGAGGTAACGGAGAAAGCTTTTGGTCTTGAGAAGATGAAAGAGGGAAGTTTCAGGCACAGAGAAGAGAGAGAACGAGTGGAAGTAAAGAAGAAAACCGAAAAGTTTGAGGAAGTTTTGAAAAATATGAGTAAAGGAGGGAACGTGGGGAAGCGTGCAAGAGCTAGGGACTGAAGGACATTGCCTTCTCCCCCTGATGACACGTGGAATGCAGCAGAAGAATAGGAGAACGAAAAACGAAAAGACTCACCAGTAGAGAGCCCGTTGACAAGACCCCACTAAACAGCAAAGTTCAAAGCTGAAACTACCAAGCAACTAATAAGCCAGGGGGAGTATGGGGACAAATACTCGCGATACGAAGGCGTCTTCCACTACACGCCTTGCCCAGAAAATCAAAGGCGACACCGGAAGAAATAACAGAGGAGGCGAAGAGCGAGGAATAAAGAGCTGAGAAAAGGAGAAGCAAGCAAGAAAAACGCAAAAATAGGATTTGCACCGAGAAGGAAATTCTTCCCCTCTCACTGCAAAGGGGGCAATTGTTGATACCTCAATATTCGGTAGCCCAAATTATATGGCCCAAATCATATGAAGGCCCAGGAATTGTCAAACAAAAAATAAAGCAATGAAAGATACTGAGAAAGGCGTGCAAACCCCAAGAATTACCCAAGGTGCCCCAAAGCGACGGCCATCAAGGCGACACATTTTGATAAGGCTCCCGGGAGAAAGAGTAAAGCGTACTGATGGCCCCAAACGCAACGTGTTGTCTCAAAGCGTCTCAGGCGGCACGGGAACTTGGGTGAAAAGCCGTGATAAGTGAGGGCGAGCAGGAAGTAGAAACCCGCGGGAGGCGCACGCATGACTAGACGAAGGCGACACAATCGTCCAAGACTCCAACGGCTTGCAGAGGAAGTCAAGAGGGAATCTTTTGGCTACCCAAGACGAAGATGAAGGTAGTAAGACTTGAGCCCCTCTACTTCCCTGTAATCATCAATACCAAAGCCAAGAATGGTAAAGAAGACAAAACCACTGAATTGATGCTCTGAGCACATGATGCAAGGTGCTGTTACCCAGCAGACGAAGGGTGAGCAACCAATGACCACTGGTCCAAAGCACAATTATAAATAGGAGATACTTCTCCTTCAAGAAGGGGGGGCCGAAGGGGAGGAACTAAACGGAAAAGAAACAAAACACCGGAACAACAATAACAATATACACGAAACACAAGGTTCTCTCCTCTGAGACTTAGGGGAAGAGAGGACTTCATGAAGGGGAACAATACAAGAAGCGCATGGAACGCTACCCCTCTCCTCGAAGCATCCTCTAAGAAGGGGGCGTCAAAGAGAAGCAAGAAACGGGACAAGAAGGGAAGAAGCCCAGAGAGGAGGAAAGCCAGAGAGCGTACATCTCCAACAACCACCATCATAGTCAGGACAAGGGCGGGCAGAATCCCCGAAACACAACGGTCATCGGCAACCGCAACATGGAGAGCGTACAAAAGAAAAGAAAAGGAATGGAGGCTTCCTCTGAAACTTAAGATTAGCAGTACAAAAGGGAGTGTAAAGCCAAAGCGCACACTTCCCTCTCCTGTAAAAGTACCACAAACGTGGGAGCCATTCCTTGTACTCACCTCTCTGTATCTCATTTCAATATAATGAAAGCCTAAAGCTTCACTAAGCTTACAAACCCATTATCTCTCTTGTTAATCATTTAATTATTGTTTATCGCACAAAGCGGTCAGAAACAGAAGGGATATCCTATGGGAAGCTCATCGAACCAAAATGAATTTTCATCCCGGTGCAACAAAGATGTACCAAGATTTGAAGAAAATTTATTGGTGGCCCAAGTTGAAAACAGATGTAGCAGACCATGTGTCTCATTGTCTGACTTGTCAGAAAGTTAAGATTGAGCATCAAAATCTTGGTGGTCCGTTGCGATCACTTGATATTCCCGAATGGAAGTGGGATAGCATAGGCATGGACTTTGTGACGGGTCTACCCAGAACTGCTGCAGGATGTGATGCTGTTTGCGTTGTTGTAGACCGTTTAACGAAGTGTGCTCACTTTATCCCGATTCACAAGAAGTACACCCTGGAGAAGATGACCCAGTTGTATATTCGAGACATAGTGAAGCTTCATGGTGTTCCCACCAGTATAGTATCCGATCGTGATCCGAGATTTCTGTCTAGATTTTGGCAGAGTCTCCAGCAGGCATTGGGTACTAAGCTGAGATTTAGTACGGCTTACCATCCGCAAACTGATGGGCAATCTGAGTGTACTATAACAACTTCCTTCTTCTCAACCTTTCGATATTTTTGAACTTCATGTCCATATCCTTTACACTCTGAGCAGAGGACAGGTTTCCACTCATACTGAATTCCTTGCTCCATTATGATCCCTATCTCATTTTCACATAGCACCTTATCAGGCATTGTCTTTATAATCGCCATATCAACTAGGACTCTTGCATATCCAATTCTGTATTTCTTCATAGTTATCTCATCTATCATAATAGGAGCGCGAGAATATGATTTAGACAATCAATACTCTTCCCCATCTCCAATTTCTTTGATAAAGTGTCCATGAGCACGAGAATAACACTTGAATCCTCAACACCCTCCAGATTTCCTAGAATATCAGAGATTTTATTCAGAATGGAAACACTCATAAGTTAATAAGTAGATAAATATTGAACTTTTTAAAATTATTCCTTTTTTTTAGGTTTTGGTCTCTGCTTTTCCTTTTCATTTTGGTTTTCATTATTGCCTTTAACTTTAGATGAAAAATGTTGAAGTGACTTAATGGGATAGAGACCAAAACCTATACAAGCTAAAAATATAAGGATCCGCAAGGAATTCGTGTAACATCCCTAATTCAATTCCTAGCATAAGTTAGTATTTTGATAAGCTTAGAGTGAAGGAATGATAATATTAAGTTTAAAAACCAATGAATTGAAGGCTTTTTTAGAGTCCAAAAACATAAGATATTAGGAAATTGAAAATAAAATATTTACAACTCTAAACACATATTCCACCGTTGGATATGAAGATAAGAGCCTTATGAAGATTGTCACCAAATTTGAGCAAGATCCGACGGTTAACGAAGAAGTTATGTCGAAGTCAATGCAAAGTCAACAGACTCACGCCCAGGCGCATGAGACACACGCCCAGGCGCGTGAATTAAAAAATGCAGCACTAGACAGGGAAGAACTCACCCAGGTGCGCCTCTGTCGCACCAACCCGATCAGCACAGTGGTTGGGGGGCGTTTTGGGCATTTTGGCCACCCCAAACTCACTCTAAATCACCCATTTCCTCCCTTCATGGATCAGACTCATTTGGTCACTCCATTCTCCTTCTTCTTCGTGGGTCTTGAGGTGAAAGGGGAGGGTCTTCATCGCTCCATCCTTCAACTCCATTGAAGCTCCAACCTCCAACCTTCATAGCTCTCATCAAGCCCTCTATTTCTAGCTCTAATCAACATCAATCATCTTCATCTCCTCTCTCTTAGATTCTTCCCTCTCTTCAATCAAGTAGCATCAAGGTAAGAAATGATCAAGTGTTTCTCTTTTCCTTTCTCCCTTGATCATAGCTTTGTTATTATTTTACTTATTATTATTATTTCCTTTCTTTTTGTTTAAGAGCAAACCCTAGGTTCACTAACTCTTGATGCCTCCACTATAATCTAAGCATATTCTTGCAGGAGGTACTCATCGGTGTGGCTGCAGTCTTGCAATTTTCCATCCCGAATTTCCTCAAAAGCTCTTTACAATATTTTCCTTGATGTACAAAGATGCCTTCGTCGGCTTGCTTGATTTGAAGACCGAGGAAGAATGTAAGTTCTCCCATCATCGACATCTCGAATTCACCTTTCATTAGTGCTGAAAATTTCTTACACAAAGACACATTAGTAGCACCGAAGATTATGTTGTCAACATAGATTTGTACTAATAAAATATCTTTGTTAGGTTTTAAAATGAATAAGGTAGTGTCAACCTTCCCTCTTTCAAATCCTTATTCTAAAAGAAAAGAGCTCAGCCGATCATATCAAGCTCTCGGAGCTTGTTTCAGACCGTACATAGCCTTTTTAAGTTTGTAAACGTGATTTGGAAATTCATAACTTTCAAAACCAGGAGGTTGTTTCACATACACTTCTTCATTTATAAATCCGTTTAAGAAAGCACTTTTGACATCCATTTGATACAGGGTGAATTTCATGATAGATGCAAAAGCAAGTAAGATTCGGATTGCTTCAAGCCGAGCAACCAGAGCAAAGGTCTCGTCATAATCGATACATTCCTCTTGGTTGTAGCCTTGAGCAACTAATCTCGCTTTGTTTCTTACAATTACTCTTGATTCATCCATTTTATTTCTAAAAATCCATTTTGTGCTGATTATAGAATGATCATCAGGTCGAGGAACTAATTTCCAAACATCATTTCTGATGAACTGGTTCAACTCGTCTTTCATAGCAATGGCCCAATGTTCATCCTCAATCGCTTTACTAACAGAATCAGGTTCAACTTGAGAAACAAAAGAGACGAAATTGCAAAAATTCTGAATTGACCGACGAGTTAGAACTCCCTTAGATATATCTCTGAGCACATTATCGATCGGATGGTTCTTGTTTGTTTTCCAAGCAGGAGGGAGGTCGTCCCTCAGAGCTTCGATTACAGCGTCGTCTTGATGATACCCATTGTTAGAAGTGTTGTCTTGATGAGCTTCATTTTCAATTAAGATTGGGTCATCATCATTTTGCTCGTCTTTTGAGTTTTCTTTGCTTCCTGCACTTTTTATACGACTCAAGGTGTCCCCTCTTGGAGACTCATCAAATACCACATGTATAGATTCTTCCATAGTGGAAGTGCGTTTATTGAACACTCGGTAAGCCTTACTCCGAGCAGAATAACCCAGGAATATACCTTCATCAGCTTTTGAATCAAATTTTCCAAGATGATCTTTTCCATTATTTAAAATAAAAACTTTACATCCAAAAGCATGAAAATAAGATATATTGGGCTTTCTACCCTTGTAAAGCTCATATGGCGTTTTCTTTAAGATTGGTCGAGTAAGAACTCGGTTCAAAACATGACAAGCAGTGTTAACTGCGTCCGCCCAGAAATAATGAGGAATTTGAGATTCATTCAGCATAGTCCGAGCGAGTTCCTCAAGTACTCGGTTTTTCCGTTCCACGACTCCGTTTTGCTCGGGAGTCCGAGGAGCTGAAAATTGATGCTCAATGCCGAACTTAGAACAAAACTTATCAAATTTGTGATTCTCGAACTCGCCGCCATGGTCTGTTCGGATAACAACAACTTTTTGGTTAACTTGGTTTTGAATTCGTTTGACTAGCTCTTTAAAACTTTGAAAAGTTTCACTTTTTGCAGTTAAAAATAAAGTCCAAGTAAATAGAGAAAAGTCATCAACAATCACTAGGGCATAGTAGTTACCCCCAAAGCTTTTTACTTGAGATGGTCCGAACAAGTCCATATGAAGCATCTCTAATGGCCTTGTTGTGGACACCATCTTTTTGGATGAAAATTTATTTTTGGTCTGTTTACACTTCTTACAGGAAGTGCAAACACCTTCTATATCAAATTTTAGCTTTGGGAGTCCGACCACTAGGTCTTTGGATTGAGGTTTCTTTAATTGATTTACATTTATGTGAGCATTCCGACGATGCCATAACCAAGTATCATTTTCTCGGCATGTAGAGACCAGAGAAGAAATTGCATTTAAATCTACCAAATAAGTATTGTTTGACCTTTTTCCCACAAATTTGATTGAATTGTCTTTGTCCCTTTTAATTAGACAGTGAGTGGAGGTAAAAACAACATGATTACCGATATCACAAAGTTGACTAATGCTCAAAAGATTGTGTTCCAATCCTTGAACGAATAAAACATTTTCGATAATCAAGTCGGAAGAATTTCCGATTTTACCTTCACCCAAAATTTTACCTTTGTTGTTGTCTCCATTAGTGACGTATCCTTTCTCGGTTGGAGTAAGCTCAATGAAGTGCTGCTTATCTCCAGTCATGTGCTTCGAGCATCCACTGTCCAGATACCACCGTGTTTCCCTTGCTCGATAGCACACCTACAAACAGTGTTACTTGTTCATTTTGGGTACCCAAACAGTTTTGGGTCCCTGTCGGTTAGTGCTGGGATTTACTCCCTTAGCAATCCAAACAAAAGAGCCGTTTGCTACACCATAGCGTCGGATCTTGCATTCATTAGGTGTATGTCCGACCAAGCCACAATAAGAACACGTCGGCTTTTTAGCATGTTTAAAATTTGAGAACGAGCCGATTTTACAAAAAGTTTTCTTCTTGGCATTCTTGTAGCCGAGACTAGTTTTGTTCGAACTGCTTCTCTGTTGAACAAGTAATCGGTCCAACATCCTATCACTTTGTGAGAAAGTTGCATAAGTGGTTTTCAAATTTTTAATTTATTTTTCATACTTAATGCAATCTTCACACTTTTGATCTTTCAGAGAAGTGATAGTGGATTCTAAGGAATCATTGCTGCACTTTAAAATTTCAATGCGTTTTTCCAGTTCGAGAACTTGCTCTTTATAATTTAAAATATTTCTTTTCAACTTAGCATAGTTCTTAGCGAGTTTTTCGAACTCGGATTGCATTTTAGTGTAAGCAGTATATAATTCCTCGTAATCATCAAGTTCGGACCCAGTATTAGATTCGGTATCCGAGTATACCTCATTTTCATGTGCAGTTGAGCCGAACGCCGAGCTTGGTGAAGCTTCATCATGTCTTCCCCTTAAGCACAGAATCTTGCCTTCATGCTCGGTTGAGGATCCAAGTCTTCCCATTAAGCACAAGTGATTGATTTCATCTTTGGTGGTGCTGAGGTTCGAGCTTGTTGAGGCTTCCTCAGTGCATCTACCCATTAAGCACAGATTAGCTGTCTCTTCATCGTCCGAGGAGCTTGACACAGATGATTCATTCTGCTCGGGTGCATCCCAGACGATGTAAGCTCTCTTTGATTTGGGGTTCTTGTCTTTCTTCTTCTCGATACAGCTTCTTTTCTGCAACCTGGGACAATTTGGTTTAATATGCCTAGGTTCACCACATTCATGGCACTTGACTTTGTCTTTTGAGCTCGTGCCAAGATTTTTAAAGTTCCTTCTGTTTTTGAAGAATTTTCCGAACTTCCTGACTACGAGGCCGAGGGTTTCGTCATTCATGTCTGAGCTAGAGTCGCTGTCCGAGGAGACTTTGGTCGGCTTAGCTGAGGCCTTGAGTGAGATCCCTTTCTTCTTTTTGTCGGATTCTTCATGCATGGTTAATCTTTCGAGCTCCATCTCGTTCTCCTGCAATTTGCCGAACAAAGTTGCTATGTCCATGGTATCTAGATCTTTTGATTCCATGATGGCAGTAACCTTCGGCTGCCATTCTCTGCTAAGACATCTCAAAACTTTGTTAATAACCTCCGCATTTTGAAAGGTTTTGCCGAGAGCAATAAGATGGTTTATAATATGAGTAAATCGTTTCTGCATGTCATTTACAGATTCGCTCGGCAGCATACAAAATAACTCATACTCATGCATCAAAGTATTTAATCGAGCTCGTCTAACTTCACTTGTCCCTTCGTGAGTCAGTTGTAGAATATCCCACATCTGTTTAGCATTTTTACAGTGAGATACTCGGAAAAATTCATCATAGGACAGGGCCGAGGTGATGATGTTTTTAGCTTTTAAATCGTAAGAAACTTTTCTTTTATCATCATCGTCCCAGCTTGTCCTTGGGATTTCTACAACATCGTCTCCGATTTTCCTTCTCGGAATATGAGGTCCGTTTTCATTCGCATCCCAAACATCAATATCAATTGCCTCTATAAAAACTTTCATTCGTGCTTTCCAATAAGCATAACCATCACCGTTGAATAGTGGTGGTCTGTTTATTGAAGAGCCTTCACCTCCGAATGGATTGTTAGAGCCCATGGTTTCTTAGGATCTTTTTCGAAAAGCGGTTAAGCTCGATCTTTCGACCGAGCCCTGATACCAATTTTTTAAAAACGATGGAAACCGAGGGAACGGTCTTAACAATCTACTAGAGGGGGGTGAATAGTAGTTGGAAGCAATAATACCAATTTTTCGTGATGTATTAAAATCGGTCGGATAAAGCTAGTTGTTCAGAGTAGAAATCCCGACTTTGAGCCGAGCAGTTCTTGATAACCAGTTTCTAGAATGAGCACTGATTATCCGAGCTGCACACTCAAATGATCAGGTTTGCAGCGGAAAATTACTAGCACTGTCCGAGCGTTAAGTTAGAGCTAAAACAGTTCGATCAAGTGCTCAAAATGTAAATGAATGCAGTAAGAAAAATGAGACACCGAGATTTATCCTGGTTCACTCACCAACACGGTGAGCTACGTCCAGTCCCCCTTAAAACCTTTAAGGAGCTTCTAATAAAATCAAATAGATAGAGATTACATGGGATCAATTAAACCCACCAAGAGAGTACCAAACTCTTGGCTTCTACCTACTGATACAAAATGCCGAGCACAGCGTCAGACTTTCACAGTCTTGAAACCTTCAAGACACCTTGAAACCTTCAAGGATTTTCACCAAAGAACCTCCTTGGATTTTTGCACAGGAACCTCCTAAGACTTCAGTCGCCAAGAACCTCTTGAACGAACTTGGAAACCTTCCAAGATTTTCATCGTGCTTGAGAACAACTCAAGACTTAAAGAAATGGTTGAGTGAAAATGATGGCTCCAACCCGAAACTCAAGTGTATAAGATTCTGAAGGTTTAATGAACAAATGAGTTTTCGGTTGAGTGTTTGAGAAAGGCTTTTGAGAATGTAGAGAACTGATTTGAGGCTTGGTATATGAGTATGAAAGGTTTGAACTCAAACTCTCAAGGTTCTCTTTTCTGCGGTCTGAGCACTTGTAAAACAGAGAATGAATATGAAAGTTTTTGGCTTTTGCTCTCTGTTTTTGTTTTTCTTTTTCTTTTTGTTCGAATGTTATTCTTTTCTTTGGAGAAGCTAAGACTCTCCTTTTATAGTGGGGTACCAACGTATGAGGTAGGAAAGAAAGGAAAGATTATTTTGGAATATGCCTTGATGCTCCCAACGGATATACCAGAACATTTTCTGCCATTTTTCTGCAAGTTCTGTTTTGTCTGTTCTTTATCAGACCAGTCCAAAACTGTCCCTTTCTAATTTTGAAATTTGAAGCTTGATGACAGTTGGACGCCGTTGAGATGAGGACAAAAACTGTCAGCCACACACAGTACTATACTGGTACATAATTAATGAGGTGCATGCGGGTTATACTTGCTGAAGGTTGAAGATGATGAACAGTGTTGCCGAGCCTGATGACAGTTCGAGCTTGGCATCTTGTTTTAGCTTGACATCTTTTCGAGCATGGGAACTTTGAGAAGTAAACTCGATTTTTCCCTTGCTGAGCTGATCCCTCGGGCCGACTGATAGACTCTAAGCGATGGCTCGGATTGATCACTTCCGAGTACATCTGAGCTCAAGATGATTAACTCCGACTTCATTCGCAACGGTCCGATCCACTTATCCTTCCGAGCTAGATGTCAAGAGCACCGAGCGCGTCTTCGGAATTTTGACTTCTTTGTTATTCTGGTCGGATTCAAATTATTTCCGTCGGTGGCCGAGATCAGAGATACTTCACGCTGAACTTGTTCATTTGTCATTCATTTGTCGTCATCAAAATCTTTGATTCAACACAGTCAAGTCTCATAAAAAGGGGAAAAAATAAAAGTTTATAAAAAGATATTATATTAAGAGACGAAGGGAGTCTTACGATAAATAAATGTATACTCCCTCTATTCCTAAATAAGTGTCCTTTATTAGAAATTTTTTTATTCCTATATAACTATTTTTTTAAAAAAAACCAATATAACATTAATTACTCTTTTTACAATTCTACCACACCTAGTTAAGAAAAGAGATAATAAGTGAAAAAATATAGTGAATATAATTAAAAGAGAGATAAAATAAAAATTAAGTAAATAGTTCATTAATTTAATACAATTAGACATATTAATTACATCTTAATATGCACATTATAACCGTACTACTTCAATATATATATATATATATATATATATATATATATATATATAATTATCGAGTTTCCAAAAGTGTAGATGAAGAAATAATTAAATAATATAAGAATTTAATATATTTTGACTAAAGTACCATAATTTAATATATAATTGATGAGAGAGTAATAATAAATGTGTGAAAATTATATTAATAAAATGAAAAAAATAAGTAATAAAAAAGAGAATATGATAAATAAAGGTATATTTAAAAAATATTTATATTATATACTAAATGTTCACTAGTGGAAAATATGGATTTTACATCAGCTATTTAACATCTGTTTTAAAAAATTGATGTAAAAGCAAAACGCGGTGGCAAACTTGTAATTATTTTTTAGAGGGAAAACTTTCTGCATCTGTTTTTTTTATTAACAGATGTGGAATGTCTTATGTCTGCTACTTTTCGCATCTGTTTTTAAATAAGTGATGCGGAATGTAACGCGGTGGCAAACATGTAATTTAGATAAATTTAAGAGTTAAAACTTTCCGCATCTTTTTTTATTAACAGATGCGGAATGTCTTATGTCTGCCACTTTTCGCATCTGTTTTTTAATAAGTGATGCGGAATGTAACGTGGTGGCAAACTTGTAATTTAGATAAGTTTAAGAAAAAAAACTTTTCGCATCAATTTTATTACAACTGATGCAGAAACTCATAATTTCTTACACTTTCCGCATCTATTTTTGATTAACAGATGCGAAATGTTTTGTTTTGTTACATTTTGGCATCGGTTTTTAATTAAATGATGCAGAATGTCTTAGTATACTTATTTCAAGTTTAACCTAAAATCCAAATTCATTCTTCTTCTTCTTGTACGACTTCTTCTTCTTCGTTATTCTTCCTCTCGTTTATGCCTTCTCTCCCCAATTCGTTTTCCCTCTCTTCCGCCTCCGCGGCTCGTCTTCTTCTTCGTTAGTCTTCTCCTCAAGCTCCCAAGCCTCAAGCGTGACCTCTCTTCCGCAGCCGTAGTTCGTCTTCTTCGTTCCCTCTCATCGCCACGCTGCTGCTCTTCGCCATCTCTCTCTTCCAAGCAAAGTACCTTTGATTCTTCTATCTTTTTCTTCCATAACAATTTTATTCTCGTATTCCAGTGATTATTGTTATTAATCATGAAGTTCAATCTTTTAATATGAACCCTAAATTTCAGATCTGTTGATAATGATTAATGAGGTTATTCTTAAATTTTTCTAATTGATTTTATTTTATTTTTAGGTGGAAAAGCTAAGCCTTTGAAGAAACCCAAGTCCGATGAGAAAGACTACGACGAGGTATATTATTGAAATCGAATTTATTTTGGAGTTCGTTGTTTTCAGTTTGTTATTATATTTAAGATGTAATTTAAATTGGTGTGATGAAAGGTCATAATTTTAAAGATTGATGCATTTTTATTTGAGAATTAGTAGTAATATTGAGGAAAAGGGAGAATAGAAGTAAGGCATAATGACTCAACGAGAGCTATCCATATTCGCTGATTAAAATCATGTAGACTCAAATTCGTGTCGGATGAATCATTTAGATGTGGAAATTAAAATAAAAAAGAATTGGGTGAAAAAAGCTTAAACAAGTGTAGAAGAACATCACTAACAGATTGCTACAACTGGCAATTAATAATTATTTCGAATAAAGTGATTTCTTTTTTTACGTAGTATATAACTATAATAAGAAGAAGAAAGAAATTAAAAAAAAGGGGGGGAGGAGGGGGAATGATCGTACCTCTGTTGCAGGAGGAAGAGTAGAGAATGAATGAGGAAGGTAGGTGGTGATTACGCAAAAAATTGGGGTTGGCTTAATCTATACTCTTCCTTTCATAATTTCCGAAACCTCAAAGCTCGTTTAGTGAAAAATAGTATAAGAAAGATAGGATAAAATCAATATACTATATCTCATTTGATTAAAATATATAGTTTGGTGAACTTATAAGATATGATAGCGTTATTTTTATTTTTAAAATATGCGTTGTTCTCTGTTGTTGCAGACCAATGGTTCCACCATGCTAAATCCCTCGCATTGATTAGGACACACTTTATCTCGGTAAGATCCGGTATAATCCTTTTTCTTTGGAACTCCATTACCTTTAGTAGGCATATTTCAGTGATAGCACTCTCAACCTCTTCGTGTAAAACTTTCACTTGATTACCTTAAGTTATCCTATCATGAGAAGCTCCTCCTATCATAAACTTTATTGATTGAAGATGTGTTCCATTAGAGTTATTAACATTCATCTCATAAGAATGTTGTTCCTGCTTTGGGCAAACTTCTCCAGGGAGCAATTCATTTCACAGCCTCTTGCATATTATTTATCTCTAAATTTTTGGCAGAGTTCCAACAGAACGTCACAGACATGGATATTACATTCCAACTACTAGAGATAACTTATATTCTGGTTTTCATTTCAATTTCATAGTTATGTTGTTTATTTTAAAAAAAAAGAAGTTATAATTTTTTTTTATTGTATGACATTTACGGTGGTAGTAGTTATACTTTTATTTTCCTCAAGCTGGGTTAAATCAAGTTACCTGCTGCGTCCATGTCATGCTAGGTGTTATCTTGGGTTGTAGCTATTTCATTTCCAATAATCAGACCCTGAACAACATTTAGTTGTCTGAAGAGTTAGAGCATATTTAAATTGAGAATATTAGTAGCTCTGTTGAATGCTTTTATCTGGCTATTTTCTACTGCTGAGTTTTCTGGATATATTCTAGAATTAATTATTTTCCTCTAATTTTTGTAACACATGCAGATTTCACATATGTCG
Source organism: Crotalaria pallida (assembly GCA_037953625.1). NCBI lineage: Eukaryota > Viridiplantae > Streptophyta > Magnoliopsida > Fabales > Fabaceae > Crotalaria > Crotalaria pallida. Next base: position 101,337,216 of record CM075655.1, read on the forward strand.
TCTGCATCTTCCAAGTAAATTTGATAGTCAAATTGCTTCATGATAGTATCAGTTAGCAATTATTTGTTTTCATATATTGGTGGTTACTTATAGCTCATGGCCATCAAACATCCTATCAGTATGATACAATTTGATATGGTGTGTGTGTGTCTTAATTTACTGCAATTACTTGGGTGTTGACAGGGGTGCTATATCGTGTGTAGTTTTCTTGTTATATTATTTTGATATAGTTGGTAGGACTTATTTATAGATCTCGTATCTATTAGTATGTATTGCAGATATATTATCTCAATTTGGCCGATGTTGGCTATATGGTATTGAATGTTAGGCAGTAAAGTACCAAGAAGGGCTTAGATAAGTGTTGCAAAGAGGTGGAGGAAGAGCAAGAAAAACTCTTACTAGGTACTGTTGTGATACTCTTTTTGTTTCAAGTCCTTGTTTAGGTACTCCACGTAGTGGAAATTTGATGTTGTGATGTTCTATCTTGAACAAAGATTGATGTAATATACTTACATTTGCTAGGATAAGGTTGTATTTTAATTTTTGGTGTCTTTGTTTCCTCTAATGCTCCACCTCCTTTGCTGCTGAATGTCCTATTATTTGATTTCATTTTGTATATCTTACATGCCTTTCTAGGGTATCAGCGGGTTCAAGCACTAAAATAGTGGGTGTCTCTTTGAGGAAATCTTTCACGGTATGAACACCAGTTACTAAATCATAGCTCTTCCAATTTCCAGTTAACATAACATCATGTTGTTTCTTGTTTACTTAATCAGTTCTTTGGATTTATGGAGATGGTAGCATATCAGCATATAATTATATGAAATATTAATTAACAATATAAATTTTCTCTAGGGCTATAACTATAAATACTGATCACTTTTAATGCTCAAATTAGGGAAGAGTGCTGCAAAGAAAGAGTGATGTTCAGTTAGATGCTTCCAAGAAAGGTAATCTATTTTCTCTTAAAGGTTTTCATTTTATGTTTCTTATATTTGGAACATATGCCATTTAGTTGTTTTTCTCCCATTGGTATACTAAAGCAGAAGTCACAGATTCTAGGGCATATTTAGATCATCAGAAGAATGATACAAATGGAGGCCAATCAGTTGTTACCACAAATGACAGGTACTGGGATCTTGTCTTTTGTTGATCTCCCATTTAGTAGAATATTAAACCTATTCATGGTTTTAATGTTACCAACTTACAAGCACTTTAAAATAGAAATCATGTGACATTTTTTTTCTTTTAGGTTTGCAAGGAAACCTTTATTAGCTTCAAGGTGTGTATTTAATTTTGTTGATTCACACAAGTTTTTTATGAATAACATAAAATGTGACTGAAACATAATATTCTCCTTCTTTTTTTTTTAAACTTTTCCATTATTATAAATTTTTATGGCTTAGTAAACACACAATTGCTTGTAATAGGTTATTCTTTTGCACATAAGTCATAACTATCGACTACTTCTGGACCAATAGTTATGGCACTTGAGGGATGTGTCATTTCTATTGCAAAGATACCTTATTAGTTATTAGCAAATAGTACTCCCTCTGGTCTCATATAAAACAAAATAACCGAAAAAGATAGTTAAATGTATTTATCCTTTTCAAATTAATAAGAATTATAGTTACTATTAAGAATGAGATAAAAATTAGATGAAATCATTACTTTCTAAGAATATTTTAAAAATAATTGTATCGAGAATAGAAAGTTAGTAAATTTTTTCTTATATTTATGATAAGATAAATATGTCTTGATTTTCTTATACTACATTCGTTTCATAAGTAGTGTATTTTAAGATTATACACGATTTTTAAGAAATGATTAAATGATTAAGAATTTGGGATACTTTGTCTATAACACCCTTATATAATAATTATTGAAAAGAGATAAAAATACTGAAAGTGAAAATGAGAGTATGATAAATAGGGATGTGTTGAAAAAAATAATATTAATTATATATTTGGTTTTGAAAAATAACAATACATATGAAACATAAAATAAAAACTCTAAACATTAGAGTTTTACTTTTGTTCCAAGCTTAGTTGATTTGTTTACATTTTCTCATAAATTTTACTTTTGTTGCAGGATGTTCATTGGCACTTCCAAAAGGATGGAGCTGGCTCAAGTTATAGTTAGTAGTATAGCTAACCTACAAGTAGTTAGTTTAATGTAGAAGCTAACTTATCAAGTGTTTATTTTATTTGTAGTTTGTATTAAATTACTTAGGATATTTTGCCTTTTGGAATCATTTGTATTATAACACTATTTTTTGGTATTAAATGTGGATTCATTTGTATTATGAGTTTATTATAAGCTTATTTTGCCTTTTGGATCCATTAATGAAGGTCATCAATAGATATAAAAAATATAAAAAAAAAATCAACTTTTCCACATCTTTTTTTTATAAAAAACAGATGCGGAAAGTGGACATTCCGCATCTGTTTTATATGCAGAAAGTGGACATTTCGCATCTGTTTTATCGTAAAATAGATGCGGAAAGTGGACATTTTACATCTGTTTTTTTATAAAAAACAGATGCGGAAAGTGAACATTCCGCATCTGTTTTATCGTAGAACAGATGCGGAAAGTGGACATTCCGCATCTGTTTTACGATAAAACAGATGCGGAATGTCCACTTTCCGCATCTGTTTGGGTTCGTAAGTGATGTGGAAAGTAACTTTTCGCATCAGTTATGGAACTTTTCGCATCTGTTTTTAAAAGTGATGCGGAAAGTCCAATCTTTCACATCTGTTTTTAAAAGTGATGCAGAAAGTCATTACTTTTAACATCTCTCACATTTATATCATTTCTAAAACAGATGCGGAATGCGTTTTAAAACAGATGTTAAATGTCCGTTCTCCAGTAGTGGTTCAAATTATATATATATATATATATATATATATATATATATATATATATATATATCAGTTGATTAATAACTATATGTCATCTAGGTCATTTATGTCAAATTTGACAAAATTTAGATATTATTGAATATGAGTATATATTCATATAACTCCGTTTTCATATGTTTTTAAGACATATATTTCGTTAATCTTGACATATCTAAATTATCTACTAAATAATTTTGGATTTTTATGAAATTTAATATATAGATGATTTACAGGGTAGGAGCTTTCAATTCAACGGTTGATTCGATTAAATTAACTTGGTGTAAGAGTCATGAACAATGTAAGAGTTGATACAATTTAACTTGGTGTAAATGAATCCCATATATATATATATATATATATATATATATATATATATAGGGGTTTGCTAACATGAGGAAACTCATTTTTTAATGAGAACATGTTAGCAATGTGTACCAAAACATTTGACCAAAAATAGCCTTCATCATTTGTTGGAGTAGATTTGGTACCAAAGAAAAAAAACACAAAAATTTCTTTCTCTCTGCTCACTCCTCAACCCATCAACAGTTCAACCTACGCTCATCCTTTCTAAACTCCATGAAAACTCCTCTCCACTGTAACCGCCACCACCAATCACCATGTTCGCCCAACCCAATCTCTAATGAAAACCATTTTTGTCTCTTTTCTCCGTTGGGCATGCATAGATCCATCACTGTCTTCAACAATTGAGAGGCCAGTTGAGAGGCATATATGTTTTTGCCATCGCTGGTCTGTGGCCACCATTTCAGATTCGAGTTTGCTACTTCCATACATTCACCGTGTCCACCATGACCTGCTTCTTGATTTGCTTTGAAACTTGTAAAACTTCTTGGAGTTCAAATTTGTTGCTGAAGATCCTTGTCCTCCGCCCTTCGTGGATTGTTGTTATTAGTGAAAGTGATAACTGATAGGAGAGGGGGAAGGATTTTTGGGATTTTTAATTTTTTTTAATTTGACAAAACTAATTTATTAAAATACCCTATCATAAAAATACATTTTCCCAAAATATATAGGGGTATGTTTGTCTAAAATAATCAGGTACACATTGCAAACATGCTCCAATTGAAAAAAGAGCTTCCTCATGTTAGCAAACCCCATATGGATAAATAAATGTCTACTTCCTCTGTTCCTAAACAAGTGTATTTTAATAGAAAAAATTTTGTTTCTATATAATTATCTTTTTTAAAAAATCTAATATAACATTAATTACGCTTTTTACAATTCTATCCACACCTAATTAAGAAAATAGATAATACGTGAAAAAATATAGTGAAAATAATTAAAAGAGAGACAAAAGATAAATTAAGTAAACCATGCATATATTAATTTAATACAAATATAAATATCAATTATACTTCTTAATGCGCGCGTTATAACCTTAAAAGGCATTTACTTTGAAATGGAGGGAGTACTTCAAAAAATATATATAAACATTTATTGAGTTTCAAAAATTATAGATCGAGTAATAATTAAATAATATAAGAATTTGATATATATATATATATATATATATATATATATATGACTAAAGTACCACCAATTAATAATTTATGAGAGAGTAATAACAATAAATGCGTGAAAATTATATTAAAGAAAAATGAAAAAAAAGAGATAAAAAAGAGAATATGATAAATAAAGGTATATTTAAAATAACACATTATATACTAAATGATCAAATTTTATATATATATGAAGCCGTTTACACTAAGTTAAATTACATAAACTCGCTCTTACATTTTACATCGCTCATAACTTTTTATACGATGTGAATTCCACTAATATATCAACTGATTAATAACTATATGTCATCTAGATTATTTGTGTCAAATTTGAGGAAATTTAGATATTATTGAATATGAGTATATATTCATATATATATATATATATATATATATATATATATATATATATAGCTCCGTTTTCATATGCTTTTAAGACATATATTTCGTTAATCTTGACATATCTAAAAGATCTACTAAATAATTTTGGATGTTTGTGAAATTTAATATAGATGATTTATTATAGTGTAGGAGCTTTCAATCAAATGGTTAATTCGATTAAATTGACTTGGTATAAGAGTCATGAACAATATAAGAGTTGATATAATTTAATTTGGTGTAAATCAAATCCATATATATATATATATATATTGACACTGTTTAACAAACAAGAGTCATAATTCTTTTTTGACTGAATTTAATAGCAGTATTATTCTTTATTTTGATTTATTAATTTTATTTTATTTAATAATTCCTTTAACTTGACCTAAATTGATTTTTTTTTTAAAAAAAAATCTTACTTTGATTCTATTACCTTTTAAATCAAAATAATATAAATGAATAAATGATGATAATGATGAGTTGATAATGTAAAAATTTTGCACCATCAACGCGGACTCATTAAAGTCTTATTTTATTCTCTTATATAAGATTGGCGCATAACATGACTTCCCACAGAGACAAAAAAATATTTGTGTGCTAACCTCATAGAAAGCATACAACAAACTATTGTGAAAGAATGGCAAAAGCTTCACTTCAGTTCGCTCTCTTTGTGTTTATGTTTTTGGTTGCATCAGGTATTCCTACCTTTTTCCTTCTACTATGTGGCTTGGTTACAAATGCATGCATAGGTTATTTTTAATGAAAATTAGCAACTAAAATATAGGGATCAAAATAATCACTTCGGTTAGAAATTGTCTAGAACTAGTTTGAACATTCTTTTATTCTAGAAAAGTATTATATGCGAAAAGTATTATCTTTATATATCTTTTTGTAATAATATTTAAATTTAAAAAAATTTCAGGTTTGATGGCACAAGCCATTCCAATATCAACTCAAGGGGTGCGTTGTGAGAAATTCTTTGATTGTGTTCCATTTTGCGACCTTAAATGCATTGCGAATTGTGTTGATGGACAATGCCTTTGCAGTTGCCCACCTTAAAAAGTGCATGTATAACAACAATTGTTGTGGACTTGTAGTTAATGACTTGATCTATAATGTAGAATGAATTTAAAAAAATATATCAATTAAATAAACTATAGTGACAATCAATTTCTAAAATTATTGTGTACTTAATTTTAATTATGTGTTTAATTTTTATGAAATGTGACTTATATATAGTTAACTTTAAATTTTAGGCATTCATGTAGTGTTTTTTTTAATCAGAAAAAAGGAAAAGTTAATAAAGCATAATAAGTTCCTCATGGTAAAAGGTGATAATTTATCTCCTCACCTTCACTTAAATTTAGATACTTGTCTCTCTCCTTTTCTTTTCTTTTTTTAATTCTTTAAAAAAATAAAATAACAATCAACGTGAGGTTGATAAAGTGGTAGTTCACTAGGACCCTTAACCAACTGGTCTCGAGTTCGAGCCTTGCAGGTATGAAGCAATCCCCGCTGGGAGACCCCTACCGCTTAGTGCGAGCTCAGATAGGTCGGATTGGATGAGTCGAGTTATGGATAAACCAAATTCGGGTACCGATTGGTAAAAAAAAATAAAATAACGAGAAAACATCATAAGTTCAGAAATGCACACATTGTGGCCAACCTATGTCTATGATAAAGTCACTTTTTTTACTTTTTCCATCTAATAGGAAGACTTTTGTGGGAAGGAGGCACCGAAAGCAATTTATTTGGGCTGTCAGTATAACTAATAGAGGGCGAGGAGTTGAGGTTGTTTATAAATAGAGGCATCAGCTTCTCATTTATATTATTTCAAAAATTTCAAACACATACAATAAATATATCCCAATGTAAAATATTTGTAATGTGTTTTTAGTATTTCTCTTATATTTTTAATTTATCCTCTCATTTTTAATCTAATTTCGATGTAAAAATTTTATGTACTAATTTTTTATTTTTTTTATAAATTAGGGCCGCAAATTTATTTTCCAAAAGCCCAAGAAATATCATAATCGGCCCAGCTAATCCTTAGGAACATACTGTATATGTTAGTCTAATTAAACAATTTTTTCAGTCAAAGCTACTTAATAGCATCATTAATTCTTTTGAATATACTTAAAAACAAAAATAAGACAAATCAAATACATAAAAAAAAAAATTTTGAATGGTGCTCGATGGAATTATTAAAAATAATTAAATACTCTCTCCCGTCTTTATTATAAGTCTTTTTAACTAATTTTCACATCATTTAAGAAAGTTAGTTAATATTATTGGTGGTATTGGAAATGCAAATATTTGGTATAATTTTCAAAGTACCCCTATAATTATTATTGGAAATCTAAAAAATGTTGAGAAAATAAGGGTGTTTATGGAAAAAGAAATAGTCAATGCCATTGGAAATTGGAAATAAGACTTATATTAAAGACCAAAATAAAGTCTTCAAAGCAAAATATATATAGGATCGAAGGGAGTACATAAATTTCTGCAGGTCCAATTTTCAAAACCATGGTTAAAACTACAAAAATGTGGCATATATTGAGGGAGAACTCCCTTCGTTCCTTTAGTCAAACAATTTAAGGTTATGAACATATATCAAAAAATAATTCAATAATGTACTAGTTAAAATTTGATTTATTTTGACAAAAGTATCACCATTTAATATTTGGTGAAAGGGTAATAATAATAATTGTGTGGAAATTATATTAATGAGATATGGAGAAAGATTGGTGAAAAAGATTTTCCCTCCGTCCCTTTGTGTAAGATCATTTTAGAAGATTTCGCGTTCATTAAGAAAAATAGTTAGTATTGCTATAGTAGTATCGGAAATGTAAACATTTGATGATATACTTTTTCAAAACTATACTTATAATTATTATTGAGATTCTAAAAAATGTTGATTAAATAGAAGTATATGTGGAAGAACTAATTAAATATTATTGGACAGTGCAGTAAAATCTTATAAATAAGCTAAGGGCAATAAAATATTTATAAAAAGATGTTATATTAAGAGACGAAGGGAGTGATATGATAAATAAATGTATACTTCCTCTGTTCCTAAACAAGTGTCTTTTAATAGAAAAAATTTTGTTTCTATATAATTATCTTTTTAAAAAACCCAATATAACATTAATTATGCTTTTTACAATCCTATCCACACCTAATTAAGAAAATAGATAATATGTGAAAAAATATAGTGAATATAATTTAAAAGAGAGATAAAAGATAAATTAAGTAAACCATGCATATAATAATTTAATACAAATAGACATATCAATTACACTTCTTAATACGCGCTTTATAACCTTAAAAGGCATTTACTTCGAAATTGAGGGAGTACTTCAAAAAAATTATATAAATAATTATTGAGTTTCCAAAATTATAGATCGAGTAATAATTAAATAATATAAGATATATATATATTTTGACTAAAGTACCACCATTTAATAATTTATGTGAGAGTTATAATAATAAATGCGTGAAAATTATATTAAAAAAAATGAAAAAAAAAGTGATAAAAAAAAGAGAATATGATAAATGAAGGTATATTTAAAAAACATATTATATACTAAATGATCAAATTATATATATATTATGGAGCCGTTTACACTAAGTTAAATTACATAAACTCTTACATTTTACATCGCTCATAACTTTTTATACAATGTGAATTCCACTAATATATCAACTGATTAATAACTATATGTCATTGATCTAGATTATTTGTGTCAAATTTGAGAAAATTTAGATATTATTGAATATGAGTATATATTCATATATATAGCTCCGTTTTCATATGCTTTTAAGACATATATTTCGTTAATCTTGACATATCTAAAAGATCTGCTAAATAATTTTGGATGTTTGTGAAATTTAATAATATAGATGATTTATTATAGTGTAGGAGCTTTCAATCCAATGGTAAATTCGATCAAATTGACTTGGTGTAAGAGTCATGAACAATATAAGAGTTGATATAATTTAATTTGGTGTAAATGAAATCGTGTATATATATATATATATATATATATATATATGACACTGTTTAACAAACAAGAGTCATAATTCTTTTTTGACTGAATTTAATAGCAGTATTATTCTTTATTTTGATTTATTAATTTTATTTTATTTAATAATTCCTTTATTTTGACCTATATTGACTTTTAAAAAGTAAAATCTTACTTTGATTCTTAAACTTAAATGCATTCAATAATTAATATTTTATGAGAAAATAAGTAAAACTAATAGCGTAAAGTTTTTTTTTTATTCTGTTGGTGCATCATCCATCATTCATATGTTTATAATTATTAATTTTTAAATTAAAGTAATATAAATGAATAAATGATGATAACGATGAGTTGACAATGTAAAAACTTTACATCATAAATACACATTTATTAAACTCTTATTTTATTCTCTTATATAAACTTGGCGCATGACATATGATTTCCTACAGAGACAAAAATATTTGGGTGATAACCTCTTTGAAAGCATATTAGGCACAACAAACTATTGTGAAAGAATGGCAAAAGCTTCACTTCAGTTCGCTCTCTTTGTGTTTATGTTTTTGGTTGCATCAGGTATTCCTACGACCTTTTTCCTTCTACTATGTGGCTTGGTTACAAATGCATGCATAGGTTATTTTTAATGAAAACTAGCAACTAAAATATAGGGATCAAAATAATCACTTTGGTTAGAAATTGTCTAGACTAGTTTGAACATTCTTTTACTCTAGAAAAGTATTATATGCAAAGAGTATTATCTTTATATATATTTTTGTAATAATATTTAAATTTAAAAAATTTCAGGTTTAATGGCACAAGCCATTCCAATATCAACTCAAGGGCAGCGTTGCGTGAAAGACAAAGATTGTGTCCGATTTTGCGCCCCTCGTTGCATTGCGAATTGTATCGGTGGACAATGCTTTTGCAGTTGCTCTGCTACAAAAGTGCATGTATAACAACAATTGTTGTGGACTACTTGTAGTTAATGACTTGTTCTATAATGTAGAATGAATTTAAAAAATATATCAATTAAATAAACTATAGTCACAATCAATTTCTAAAATTATTGTGCACTTAATTTTAATTATTTGTTTAATTTTTCTGAAATATGACTTATATATAGTTAACTTTAAATTTTAGGCATTCATGCAGCGTTTTTTTTTAATCAGAAAAAAGGAAAAGTTAATAAAGCATAATAAAGTTCATCATGGTACAAGGAAATAACTCATCTCCTCACCCTCACTTGAATTTAGATACTTGTCTCTCACCTTTTCTTTTATTTTCTTTTTTTAATTCTTTAAAAAAGTAAATTAATGAGAAAACATAATAAGTTCAGAAATGCACACATTGTAGCCGACCTATGTATATGATAAAATCATTTTTTTAAAAAACTTTTTCCACCTAATAGGAAGACATTTGTGGGAAGGAGGCATCTAAAGCAATTTATTCGGGCTGGAAGTAAAACTAATAGAGGGTGAGGAGGAGATGTGGTTCTTTATAAATAGAGGCATCAGTTCCTCATTCATATTATTCCAAAAAACCCAAACACATACAATATATACATCCAAATGTAAAATACTTGCAGTGTTTTGTTAGTATTTCTTCTATACTTTTATGTAACCTCTCATTTTTAATCTAATTTCGGTGTAAAAGTTTTATGTACTAAATTTTTTTCTATAAAGTATGACCGCAAATTTATTTTCCAAAAGCCCAAGAAATATCATAATCGGCCGAGCTTATCCCTTTGGGACATATAAGTTAGTCTAATTAAACCATTTTTTTCAGTCAAAGCTACTTAATGGCATCATTAATTCTTTTGAATATAGTTAAAAACAACAATAAGACAAATGGAATACAGGAAAAAAAAAAACTTTGAATGGTGCTTCTTGGAATTATTAAAAATAATTAAATACTCCCTCCGGTCTTTATTATAAGTCTCTTTGACTAATTTTCACATCATTTTAGAAAGTTAATCAATATTATTGGTGGAATTGAAAATTCAAATATTTGGTATACTTTTTCAATGTATCCCTATAATTATTATTGGAAATCAAAAAAATATTGAGTAAATAAGGGTGTTTGTGAAAAAGGAAATAATTAATAGCATTGAAAATTGAAAATAAGACTTATATTAAATGTTGGGATTTACAAGTGGGATTATGAAAAACATTTACAGTAAACCTTATATAATGGGTATAGATGAATCAAGTTGGTTATGGAATTAGTTACAAATCACAGCTGTTAAAAACTAATCAGATCTGACCAGTTTTTATCGTGGTAATCGATTACCTAGTGTTGGTAATCGATTACCACACTGTAACTTGCACAATATTAAAAGCTTTTCAAATGCAACTTGATTTCTATTAAAATATAAGTTCCAAAACCCATTCTTAGCCATTTAATGATGCATTAAAAACTTTTCTCTTTGGTTCTTTGGCTAAGGGTTTATGTGTTTTTTTCTTCAATTGGGATTATTGAGTATTCATTGAGATTCAAGAATAGGGTTCAATGAGTTGATTAAATCTGCACATAGAGGTGTGAATCAAAGACAACAACAACAATTATTGAAGATTCATGAAGAGCACTTGAAGGTTTCAAGTGTAGGCTCGAAGGTTTCAAGCAAAAGTGTTGAAGAAGAAGATTAAAGGTTTCAATCATCTTGGAGAAGAAGACTTAGAGGTTCTAAGCACTTAGAAAAGGTTCTTTCAAGAGAGAAGAAGAAGTTTGAAGATCAAGAGGTTTAGCCAAAGGTTTTGAAATCTCTAGGGAGGCAATCAAAGGTTTTGATGTGCATAAGATTGTACCGAATTGATTTCATTTTCTTCTTATAGCAACTCTCCCAATCAACAAGGGAGGACTGAATGTAGCTCTTGATGTTCAAGAGTGAATCAGTATAAAAATCTCCGTGTCATTCTTCTCTATCTCTTCTCTAATATTTCAATTTCATAACTTAGGTTTAAATTGGGGATTTTCTTAATAATTGATAAAAATTAATTTTCCCAATCAATTAACCTTAGATATATCTTTAATAAGTTGATTGCATGTGATTTTATATTAAATATGTATATTTCTATAATATTCTATTTTGGAAATATCTGATTAATATATGGTTGATATCTGTTATGTATCTGGTGGTTATTTGGTTAATATTAAGTAATAACTGAAGTTTATTGAATAACAGTTAGATAGTATTAAGATATCAGCAAGAGTTTTTGAAAAAAAATTTAAAATTGACATAGGTTCACCTTCACACCTATTCACCCCCCTTTAGGTGTTTGTTCACCCAATTGTAAATCCCAACATTAAAGACCAAAATAAAGTCTTCAAAGGAAAATATACATAGAACCGAAGGGAGTACATAAATTTTCAGTTAAGAATGATAAATAAAAATAAAACAATAATAAAGTAGAGTCCTTATACATAAATTTAGTATTGGGGACTATTTTTTATGACTAAACTGTCATTTTAGTCCCTCACTTTGTAAGATTTTTCACTTTAGTCCCTGACTTTTCAATAATTCCTCTTTAGTCCCTCACTTTGAAAAAAGTTACTCACGTTAGTCCCTAACAAATTTCTCTGTTCATAGACGACATTAATGTCTTCCACACGTAGCCGTTAAATAACATACACACACGTGACCGTTAACATCTTACACATAGTGCTGAATTCAAAAGACAAAAATTGGAGGAAGAAGAGGCTAAGGCAGTAAGGCCGCTGAACAGGCAGTTTCTGCAGCTGCTGAAACTCTGACAGCTGAAGAAAATACAACAACTGATGAATCTGTGACAACATCACAATTAACAACTAGATGTCGTATAAGTTATTTAACGGCCACGTGTGTAAGATGTTAAGGTCTATAGACGGAGAAAGTTGTCAGGGACTAACGTGAGTAGGTTTTTTCAAAGTGAGGGACTAAAGAGGAATTATTGAAAAATCAAGGACTAAAGTGAACGCTCCTTATAATGTGAGAGACTAAAGTGACATTTTAGTCTATTTTATGAGTTTTGGAATTCCCACCCCCTATATACTATCCCCACACCCCATTTTATGTGTGAAAAGATAAAATGCCCTTTTTAAATTTGAACTAAAACCCCCACTCTTTCTTATTCTCTTCTCCATGTTCCCTTCCTCTTCTCTTTTCTTCTCAACTTCTTCAACCCACTTCTCTTCTCCATTTCATAGCAGCAACCCTTCTTCTTCTTCACAACCTCGAATCATCACTTCTCTTCTTCTTTTTTTTTGTTTAGGGTTCATTTTTTCGCTTAGGGTTAGGATTGTAACAGCCCAGCCCCAGCCAGCCATACGGTACTGGGCACTGGGGCCCAGCGCACCGCCACGTGGATATTGTCCGCTTTGGGTTATGCTCACCCTCACGGTTTTGCTCTTGGTCTCACCTTCCGTGAGCCCCAAAACGCGTCCACGTGAGGTAAGGTATCCACGCCCTATATAAGGCATGCTTCGTTCTCCTTACCAGCCGATGTGGGAATAAGGCTTCACCGTACCGTAACACCCTAGTTACTTTTACCCTCTCTGACTTAGAGTCTTGAAAATTTTCTTTTAAAACAGTTAGTTGATTATGGAAAACTCTTAGTTACATCAATTTCTTATGAAAATCTCCGTAAAATCAGACAGAGTTTTCTTTGTTTTAGGGACATTCCCAAAATTTACTTCTCCTGTTTAACCTGCATAAAAACTTTCAACTAAATAACAGTGGCCAGCAGGGCCAAAATACAATTCAGTTCAGGAACATTATTTCAGAAAACATTTACAACTCTTAACTTCGTTTGGTTTCCCAAAATATAATACATTCAAATTTCCAAAATAAAACTCTTGACCAACAAATGGTCACCCAAATTACTACACAACACTCCATGGTGTGGAGTGAACTCCTGCCCGGCCATGCTTGCGTAAGCTCCTTCTGCGCCTGTAAAAATATAGCAAGAAGGGTAGCATTACACAGAACTTAGGATAATAGTTTCTACGAAAGCATAGAAACGAACCAAGGACCTACATTAAGACTTAGTTCCTAACTTAGCATACTATCTCACTTTATCTTTCCTTTCCTTTCTTCTTACCTTCATTTCTTTCTCAAATTACTACTTTTATCCTTTCCTGTTATTTTACTTAGCCTTTTTCTATCCTTTCATCTTTTTATTCTACCTTGTCCTTCAACACCTCCTGGCGGGTCCTATTATAATTACTCCTCACCTACAAGGCGGGTCCTATTGTTCACATTTTTACACACACCCTAAGGGCGGGTCTTAATTTCACATAGTTCACACTTAATCTCGCTCCACATAGGGAGGGTCATGGTAATACAATTTCTCGCTCCGCATAGGGAGGGTCATGATTATATAATTTCTCGCTCCGCATAAGGAGGGTCATGATAATATAATTTCTCGCTTCGCATAGAGAGGGTCATGTCTGTATAATTCTCACTCCACTTAGAGAGTAAGTGGAGGGTCTTGATATATCCTCTCCTTTATGGAGGGTCCATAATAATACATAATTTTTATTCAGTTATTCATACACCATTTAATTACCTTCTCATTTCCATTAATCACATCATATATCCTTGTCATAAACCATCCCTAATCAATTTATTCTCATCAACCATTACCACTTATCATCGATAATTATCTATCTAGTGTTTTCCTTTTCTTTATATCCTTCATAAACATCCTTAGGGTTCCATTTTCTATATCCATCAATAATTATAAATTTATGTAAGCACACAAATAAATTCCTTTTCTTTATTTACTTACTCAAAATCCTATTATCATAAGCTACCCTAAGGTTTTAAATTCTACTTATTCCTCTACCCCTAGTCATCACTATAACCAAGGAGAACCTACACCCTAAGCTAAGGTAATACAACCCTCTTACCTTTCCAAGAAGAGATGATGAACCTCAAACCTAGCCATCCTTCTTGTACCCTAGACTCCTTGAAGCTTAGACTTGCTGCACTCCATTTACTCTTCAACCAATACCCTCTGGTGAATATGTGATTCTCCATGGTTCTGAAGCTTAAGAGCTCATGAGGGATGAAGGGAAAGGTGGCGTGTGGGTAGGGTTGGTGGTGGAGCTATGAATCTTAATAAACCTTGGTGGAGATGAGAATATATGCGAGTGGTGTAGAGGAAAATGGAGGTGATCTTAAGCTTATTCTTGGTTGGGGTTTTGATGATGGTGATGGTTGATGATGATTGTTCTTATTTTGTTAAGGTTTATGTGAGGGTGATGATGAAGCTTTGCCTTTGCTTCATGAGAGGGAAATGGAGAATGAAGAAGATGATGGAGTGATGTTGTGTGTTGTGTTGTGTGACTTGTATGAGGGAGTATGAGTTTATGTGGTGGAGGGTGATGGCTTCTCCAAGAATCCAAGAATGAGTGGCTACGGATGAGCCACATCTGATCCGTGTGCCTGGGCGCGAGTCACGCACCAGACTAGTGCTGCTGGGCGGGTTGGTGCGCACGCTAGTGGGGCTGGGGAGGCTGGTGCGGATTTCTGGCGCACCACAGGTTTGGCTAGTGCAGATGACGCGCCTGGGCGAGAACATGGCGCGCCTGAGCGAGAATGATTCTGTGGGATTGCATCAGAGTTCAGCTGGCGCGCCTGGGCGCATGGCTGGTGCGCCTGGGCGTGTGCCTGTTGATTTTCATTGACCATTCCATAACTCCTTTGCTAACCGTCGGATCTTGCTCAAATTTTAAAGCAAGCTTCCTAATAAATCCAACTTCATATCCAACGGTGGGATTTGGGTTTAGGGCTATCAATCTTCTACTTCTAATTTCCTAAAGTCCTATGCCCTTTAATTCTCAAATAACTCTTCTAAACCACTAGGATTTAACCTAACATACTCATTCCTCTTCACTCTAAGCCTACTACCACACTAATTGGACTTGGGATTAAATTTGGGATGTTACATTAGGATTGTTGATTGAGTACTGATTTAGGGTGGTTTGTGTAGGTTAGTTCATGATTTTTTTTTGTTTTTTATGCATATTAGTATAGCCTAGAAATGTAAAATTACATTTTTTGTTGCATTGTGCTTGCAAGTAGGTATTTTCGAATTTGGAGTATCTGCATGAGTTTTCCGAGACACCAGTTTCGGAAAATGAAAATTTCCGACTCGGGGGTGTCGGAAATTATAATTTCCATGTTTTTTAAAAGTTTTTTCCAATTTTCTGAGACCCTATTATCGAAAAATATCACAGCAGACAAGAAATTGTGAGACCTTGTTGTCGGAAACAATAAATTTCGAGACCAGGTTCTCTGAATTATCACTTGAAAATTTTTTAAATTTTTTCCGACGACCCCGTGTCGGAAAAATATTTTTCCGTACAATGAAAAAAAAATACCTTAAACTTGGTAGGAAAAAAAATGATGTAAAGGAATAACAACAAAAAGTTGGTTTAAAGATGAAAGGTTGAAGAGTGGGAGATATTTTGAGAAATAAGGATTTGAGAGTTAAATGTGGGAGTATATTCAGAAAGTTTAGGAAAATGAAAGGGTTAGGGGTGGGGTGTGAGGATAATTTTATGAGGTGTGGAAATAAGTTCTGGGGTCCAAAAACTGATATTTTTTTATAAAAAGTAGAATGGTTATTTTACAATTTAAAATGGAGTGTGGGAAATTGATGGTGGGAATTCCAAAACTCCTTTTATATACAAGGACCAAAGAAATATCAGAATCGGCCCAGCTAATCCCTTTGGAACATATAAGTTAGTTTAATTAAACATTTTTTTAGTCAACTTTACTTAATAGTATCATTAATTCTACTATTAATTCTTTTGAATAATTATAGAAGATGTATGTACTTATATTCAAATCCTTCAGTAACGAAAAAATTTTGGTCTAAACAATATTTTTTACAAAAAAATTTCTGTCTTTGTTAGATCGAGAAAGTATTAAAAAGTCATTAACATAAATAACTATCAAGGATTTTTGTATTTCCGTTTTTATATTTCAGTCATTGTACTGTCACCAAGTTAAACCTGCAAGCACATAATTCTTTTTGACTCAATTGAATCATGAATTAATTTGAATCATTTTAGAAGTATTATACTTTATTTAGCTTCATACATTCTTTAAATGGAACTTTATTCTCTTATATAAGGATGGCGCAGAACATGACTTCCTATAGGAACAAAGAATAGTTGTGTGAAAATCTCTCTTAGAAAGCATATTAGATACAACAAAACGTTGTGAAAGAATGGCAAAAGCTTCACTTCAATATGCTCTCTTTGTGCTCATATTTCTTGTTACATCTGGTATTCCTCCTTTCTTTTGCCATCCGGCATGGTTTCAATTGTATAGGTTCAAATGAAATTAACGAATAAAATGTAGGGATAAAAATAATCACTTTGGTTAGAAATTGTCTTGAAGTAGTCTGAATTATTGTTTTTGTGAAAGTTTTTTTTTTCCCTCCAAGAAAAGTGTTCTAGTCATCAAAGAATGTTATCTTGGTCCCCAGGATTAGTCAACCCAGTGGGCTGGATTACCTGAGTTATAAAAAAAAAAAAATCAAAGAATGTTATCTTTATTCCTCTCATAGTTTTAATAATTAAATTTCAAAATTTTCAGGTTTGATGGCACAAGCTTCTCGACAAGGAACTATTGGGTCTTGCATGAGCAATGATGATTGCCGTTTTAATTGTCCTCGTCGTTGTACTCCGATTTGTATTAGTAGACATTGCTATTGCGATTGTCCTGATACAAAAGTGCATGTATAACATTAATTTTTGTAGTTTAATGACTTGTTCTAGTGGAATGTAGAATGGGTTGAAAAAGAAAATATCAATAAAATAAAGTATGATGGCATCCAATTTAAAAAATTATTGTGCACTTAATCAATTATTTGTTAATCTTATTTTGTACCACTCTCCTCTGCCTACATGAGGCTGCTGCTAGCATCTGATGCCATGGGTACTGAGTATCCAAGATTATAGCTGCTCTTTAATTTCTCTGTCCACAAAAAAATTTGTTTGTTTAATTTTTATTAGTCATAAAAAAAAATGTGAGTATTGCATTAAACCAATGGAGATTGACAAATATGAACGGGGTATATGTTTTTTAAGCATGCAATCGCAGGTAATTTGATCCTTGACTCATGCGAATGTAAAGTACCTAGCTTATAGAGAGTGACACTCCTAAAAATGCAAACAAATTAATCTTTCAATTACACGAGTGGACATCGTGGATTCATCTAAAAAATTCAACCTTTAATAATTCTTGTTGCGTGTATATAAGCAAAAAGATAAAAACCTTTATACATTATAACCTTTCATGTAATGTTTACCGGTCAACACTTGTTTCTTTCATTTTTATTAGAAGAATTTTTTTTATAAAACAAAACTTATTTCGTTGATATTTGTGTCTCCAAATAAATTAGTCTCCTCTACTACCTTGATGTAAATAAATGATGTCTAAAAAAAATATACGTATTTCATTTCTCTCAACATTATGGTAAAAAATTGAAAAATCAATAAAAATAACAATTAATACAATTTCCATTAAAAAAACAATTAATACAATTTATTACGAAGTAATTACAAATAGAAAAATATTAATTATAAATAAAAAATATACATATTTACGTCACTGTTTTCTTTCCCTATTAATTAATCACATATTTTATTTTTTAATAATTTAGCGTGTCTTTCATTAGTCACTCGGTTATAAACATAATATATCATTTTTAAAAGATTTAATTTGTTATTTTTACTTTAGTTTAAGACAATATTTTTTATAATTTTTAACCAAGATAATCGGACGGAGGAAGTAATAAAATATGAGTAATATGTCAGATTGATCCCTGACTTTGTGAACATCGGGCCAAATTAATCCTTGGAATTATCGAAATTCCAAATTAGTTTCCGAGATATGAACACATTACCATATTAGTCTCTAACGTTAATGATCCATAAACTCAGGGACTAATTTGACCATTTTCGACAATCTCATAAACCAGTTTGACACTTTGACTGTTTTCAAAAATATTAATGACTAATTTAACCAATACTCAAAGATTTTTTTTTTTTTTTTTTGCTAAAACGACATCGTTTTGGCTATTCTGTTAGTCGACATTAAAGACCACTGACGAGTATTAACGTCAGGGACAAATATGACTGATATGTTCCTATGTCAGGGACAATTTGAAATTTCAAAAATTTCAGAAACTACATAAACCAGTACCTATAAAGTTAGGGACCAACATATTACTCAATAAAATATGCTTCGTTGTGGAGATCAGTCTCATACTTGCAGAGTATAGCTACATGATCATAATTTTTTTCAGAGTTTTTTAACTTCAATTTTAAAAGTTGAGAATCAACACCTAAAATTAGACATGTTTTATTGAAAAAATAAATTATAAAAATTTATATTTTTTAATTCCGTCATTTTCGATAAAACATGCACATAATTAGCTTTTTGTCCTTGACTTTAAAGGATTAGACTAAAAAACCTTTTTATTTATGGTCAAACTTTCTTTTTTTGTTGAGGTGGTGGGGACGGAGAGCAAAGTTAATAGGGTTTTAGTCCGAGGTCGCTAAAACTTATATCTCATAATTTTATTACTTGAGTTTTGGGAGAAACATTTTGTTTGGAACAAGAGAGTGGGAGGAGACCAACTAAGGTTGGTACAATTGGTGTGGTCACGTAAGCAAGTGGTCGAGAGTTTGATTCTTAACTCTTGTGAAAGTAAAAAATTTCAGTTCGGAGGGTCACCCTTGAAAAGGGTTGAACCGTGCCGACCCGAAAAATTAGTTAACGTGCTCACGTCGGTGGATATCAGATAAACCAAAAAAGAGAGTGGAGGGAGAGAAAAGGGGGAGAAATACTTGTAAATCTCAAAGTAAATACAAATGGATAATTATGGTTGTGTTGCGTTTACCATAAATATGGATAATTACCGAAATGGTCAATCCGAAGAAGCAATTATTGTGATTGCAATGGGATTGCAAACACAAGCAAAAGTATAGCATATTAGCATAGTCTCAATTAAGGTTGCCGAAACATTTTTTAAAAGAGATTTAGAATTTAAATTCCATTTTTATCTATAAACTCTATTTTAAATATGAATTTTCAAAATTGTTCTCATAATTTTTTGAGAGATCGATGTCGGAATATTTTTTCAACGAGTACTTCTCGAAAAAAATTTCCAACAGGCGTCTTTAGGAAAAAATGTATTGGTTCGTTGTTGAATAAATATATTTAGAAGTAATGTTATTCTGACAACAACCAACAAATTTTTTCGATAATAAGTACTTATCAAAAATTATACGAATAATATAGGGTTTTAAAAATAAAATGAGATTTATAGATAAAAAAAATGGGTATAAATTCCAAAGCAGTTTTCAAAAAAGAGTTAATAGTTAATTTAGTCCTCCAAAGATTATATTGTCACCAATTTGGTCCCCCAAAGATATTTGGGATTAAATTAGTCCTTCAAAGATCAATTATGCCACCAATTTAGTCCTCCAAAGATATTTGCCACCAATTTAATCCCTCAAAGATATTTGGCATCAATTTAGTCCCTCAAAGATCAATTATGCCACTAATTTAATCCCTCAAAAATCAATTGTGAACCAATTTAGTCTCTCAAAGATATTTGACACCAATATAGTCCCTCAAAGAACAATTGTGTCATCAATTTAGTCTCCTAGAGATATTTGTCATCAATATAGTTCATCAAAAATCAATTGTGTCATCACGATAGTCTCTCGTATTGCTCTACTACAAATCAGTTTAACTTCGCTTACATAACACGTTAAATAAAAAATATAAAAAAAAGTTAAACACATAAACAAACATATTTTTTTAAAAAAAAAAAATACCCACAAACCATTCTTCTAAACAGGGATGGCAATGAAGCAGAAAATGCGCAATGAGTATTGTTGTAACACCTACAGTTAACTACCCTTAATTACCCTTAGTAAAATATAGGACTTGAAATTTTTCTTTTTAACTTATAAAAATCTTCCGTCAATCGGACGGAGTTTCGTTTGTTTTTAGGACTTTTCCAAAATTCTGGTTTTCCTGTAACCTGATAAACATTAACATTTCCAAATTCCAGAAGCCACAGGGCTATATACATATATCATAACTAGTGCAACATCGTGCACACATCAGAATAGCAAAGTATAATACATCAGAGTTTCAGCAGTTATATAGACAAGTTATGGAAAATAGTCATTTCCCCAAAATAAGACTCCTACCCAAAAGGAGTCGTCCTGGGCCCCCAAAAAGCTATATACAATATATACAACAAAAATGAATCACATCATATCATCGGGCCCAGGACATTCCCATGTCCTACTACATAAGTAACCTACTCTCCCTGTAAGGAAGAGTACTCCTGCTCGGCCTGGGTAAGTGCAAACTCTTCCTCCGTATTTGTGGAAATAGTAAGGAGTGAGTATTACACATAAAATGGGGAAGCAGTTTCCAGTCATGACATAATGCTATACCAAGCCAAACACATTTAGCAATTCGATCACAATATAATATAACTCAATATATCACAATTCATTATCAAAGTATCCATTGGTTTCTCAAGTCAATTTATTCTCTTCATTCTTATCCATTATTTTCATAGTCTTTTAATCACTATTCATACTTCATATCCACATTTCACTTTCAGTGTGTTCCATTCACGACTTTACTGCGTTCGCACCCAATGCGCGATCACGTCTTACCACGTCTGGACAACACTCCCGGTTACAACCGGTTTGCATCACTAGGAATTTAATGCTCCTGCCAGGCATTTGGCACACCCAAGGGTCTCTCGCTCAACCAGGACTTTCTCACCCAAAAGGCTTCACCCTGTCAAGCTATGCTATCATAAATTCCACATATCTTTGTACATTTCAATTATTTGAATTCATTCACTTTTTCACATTCTCAACACATTTTATATCATTTATTTTGGCAGTGAATTAAGTCTTGGTGCATTGACGCCTAACAGGGCATTTGGACCTAATGGGAATTTAGCCTGGTGAGCACTTGGCCCTTGGGAATTTGGTACACCCGGCAGGGGCACCTAGTCTGTCAATGCACCGATACTCAATTCACTGCACTTTACATTATCATTCAATTCATATTTGATTTACATCCTTTGCCTTGGTTTTTAATTAAAATCATATAACAATATCTTAACATAATAAGCACTTAAATAACAATCATAACCAAAACATTAGCTTATATACCAAATATCAAAAATAAAGCATATCATCATCTCATTATTTTTCCTATGTCATAAGTTCTAGTTATTAACTACCCTATGGTATAACAACCTAAACTAACACATAACTCTTAGTACCCATTATATGCATATTGTAAACTAAACCCCAGAGTACGGTAATACTCACTATAACCCACTCCTTACCTCAAAATAGCAAGAAGTAAGGAAACCTTTGTGTGCCCTAGCTCAAAACCTTGGGGAACTTGAATTTCCTAAGCCTTGCTTGCCACCTCAACAAGGATATGATCAAGTGATGATGAACAACTCTATTAGGGAAAGTACAAGATGGTTGATTTTTGCCCTTATCTTGGTCTTGATTTGAAGGCATGAAATAGAGGTTCCTACATGATCATGAGTGAAAGAAAACCCTAAGGAAACTAAATACAACTTCCATGAGCTTAAGAGAATTGGAAAGGAATTAATGACATGTCATGGGGTTCTACTTACCCCAAGTGATGGTGAAACTTGAAATCCAAGAGGAAGAAAGGAGGGAGAACTCGTGTGGTGGAGGGAGGAGAGGGAGTGAATTTTTCAACCAACTTCCATGATGCTTGCTTGATGGGGTTTGATGATTTTGGGTTTGAGGTGCCCAAAAATCAAGTGTTTGTGATGAGAGTAATGGAATCTTGTTCTTGGAGTTGAGAGAAATGGTGAGGGTGATGAGCTTGTGTTGGTGTTGGAGTGTGAAGAAATGTGGTGCCTTAGATGCACATATAATCAGCCTTGGAGCAGCACAAATCGTGTGGCCATGGTTCAAAACTTAGCCACCAAGCTGAAATTGGACGCACCAGATCTGATCTGGTCTACGTCGCGCGCCTGGGCGCAGAGACCGCGCGCCTGGGCGGGAAATCCGCACCACAACGTGAGCTGGTGCATGGGGCGTGCATCTGGTGCGGGATCAAGGGAAAATTGGCGCGCCAAACAGGAAATGGTGCATGGCTGGTGCGGCAATGGCGCGCCTGGGCGCACAGAATGGTGCGCCTGAGCGAAAAACCTACTGGCTCAGCCACCATGAATAGTGGTGTGCGCCTGGGCGTGCACCGGTGCGCCTGGGCGTGCACCGGTGCGCCTGGGCGTGCACCAGAATTTCCCAACTTCGATTCGCCGTAACTTTTTCGTTAACCGTCGGATCGGGTCCAAATTTTTAGACAAGCTTCTTAATCACTTAAACTTCATATCCAACGGTGGAATTTATTTTGTTAACATCCTATAATAAATTCCTAATTTTCTCTTTTCGGTCGATTTCTAACATCTAAAATGCCGATCTAACTCCCGATTTCGCTTAGTTAGCTTGGCTCGATACTACGAATGCCTTCTATACAACCCATAGCACTTATAATTACTACCCACCTATCTCCCAAAATTCATTAAGCTATTATTCCAATTATTTTTGGGTTTTTAATAATAATTTCTTTTAAAATAAAGCTTAGGATGTTACAATTGTTCCTTTCACCATCCCCGTTTCTCGTTTCGATATTTTTTTCGATTCCCCAAATAATAATGAATTTATTAATTTTTATTTTTATTTAACATGTCATGTAAATACAGTTATACTGATCTATAACAAAGGAACATAATGGACAACATGATGATACAATTGATCTTTGATGGACTATATTAATGACAATGTAAATATTTTTAGGAGACTAAATTGATGACATAATTGTTCTTTGAGGGACTATATTGGTGACAAATATATTTGATGGACTAAATAGGTGGCACAATTGATGTTTGAGGGACTAAACTAAATTTGTGACAAATATCTTTGGAGGACTAAATTGATGGCACAATTAATCTTTGAGGGAGTAAATTGGTGGCAAATATCTTTAAGGAACTTAATTGGTGGCAACATAATTTTTGGAGGACCAAACTGACCATTTACTCTTTAAGAAACATGGTCAACCATGCCTTCATTCTCTAACTTCTATAAGACCAAGCTTTTGCTCTCCTTGTTCTGTATCTTCGATTAGTCCCCGTTCAGATTTTTCCATTAAGTGTCTATTTTTAATTAATTGATTAATACCTTAACCAGATTTTCACCTCTTGCCCTGTTGAACTTGTGATGTGTCCTTCTCCTTAGTATAATTCAGACAGCAACAACTACTCCAACCTCATCAAATTGAGTTGACAGTAGAAGATATACCACCAGTATTCTGGTGAAGAAGTTATCGTTCCATAAATGATAAATCGCCCGTGAAGCATACAACTGTCTTAAAAATAATGCCACCACAAAGAGTGACAGTACATCTATTTTTTGTCCCTCCAAAACAAAGCACTAGTCGCTATAGGCACATGTAGCAGTGGCCCACCAAAATAAAACCTTTATAAATCTTTTGAATCATACACCTTAACCCAATTTCAACATAATTTAATTTTATAATGTATATATCATTGTAAAATTTACACTTGTATCCAATTATATTTGAAAAATGCTAATAAATGCTTGAAAGCTTTGCTTAGAAAATTATGAATACAACAAAGTGGAACTTGTGGAAGCACATCGTATGTCTTATACATTGTGACATAATATATCACGTGC
Source organism: Crotalaria pallida (assembly GCA_037953625.1). NCBI lineage: Eukaryota > Viridiplantae > Streptophyta > Magnoliopsida > Fabales > Fabaceae > Crotalaria > Crotalaria pallida. The sequence continues at coordinate 101,361,822 of CM075655.1, forward strand.
CAAAATCTCATGATAGATCAAAACCCAATAAGTTCAATTAAAATTTAATAGAATGGTCTCTTTTTTTTTTCCCAATTAATAACTATGAAAAATTGCATTCCTAATTATTTCCTAAGCACCAAGAGAGAGATTCAGATTTACAAAATGACATGTGGGATATTAATATTTTTGTTGTGATTTGAGTTAGGTGGATAGTACAATGAAATGCATACCAAGCAGAAAATAAAGGAATAACAAAGTAAGAAACATTGGTGCTAGGAGGTTGGTTGATGAAGATTGATCAAACATTTCAGTTGAATCAACAGCAAGAGGCATTCCATCACTGTTTAAAGTGCATGATTGTGGATCAGAGCCATCAGAGCTCAACATCAAAGCACGAAGAACGCCAGAAACTGTGTGAATATAAGCTGTCCTGTTCTTAGCCAGAAGCCATGTCAATCCCATGAGTTCACAATCTTTGTTGTGGATCTTGGTGGTCCTGTCTTCTGTTTTGCTTGAATTTGAAGTCTTCTTTTTAAGCTGCATATAGAAGCAATGTAACATTATCAATTAGAATGTGTCCAACACAAACGGCACATGTTTGGTGCATCAAAACTTGTTAAACTACATGCTTGTTGGTGTAACATACATCCACTCATAGAAAAAAATGGTCAATGCTACTCATCAATGCCAAGTGCTACCAAAAGAGAGCATATATAACAGGAATTTCAACAACTAATTATTTCAATCACTAGTTGTGAACTAAGACAAAGGGTGTAACAAAAACTGATGTGAGAGTATCAACTATCATTAGTTTTTTAATTGTTTTGCTTAGAAAAATAGATGGATGTGAAAAGATTTTAGTAATGTGAAACTATGCTATGATTAATTTATTTTGAAAAATGATTCATAGGCCTACACCACAAAGGAAGTGACATGTGTCACTTGCTTATTATTGATTGATTAGCAAATTATACATGTCGCTTTCTTATAATATAGGTTTATTTGTAGATTAATTTTGTAAGTCTATTTATCGTAACTCATTTATTTTATGTGAAGCAACTATCCAGGATAATTTTTTCATGCATATGCATCACGCAAAAATTAGAAGATCTTGATGAATGAAAATCAACATTTTTTAAATAGGTGCATGGATTTTATACATGGTAATAGTCACAAGCGACAACATTTCTGCAAGCTGCATACTGCAGATCAGGAGCATGAACGATAAATCCAAAAGTGGCCACATATATATGCTGCCATCTAGTACTAATAACTACATGTGTTAACTAGGAAATGTGAATTTGGCCCTTGTCAGGCAGTAAGTGAATAATTCAGGAGAATCAGAGGGATATATGATTTGTAGGTTGGGTCTAATAATTGGTTTTTAGGTTGATTTTGTAGATTTTATATCAGTTTTATAAGGAAAATTAAGAATTGTGCTGCAATGGCATCACTCGTATGTCACTTTTCATTTGATAGGTTCGAACAATTTATAATTTATTCATATAAATATGAAATAATTTAATCCTATTTTTTTTACCAATTAGAATCAAATGCATAATGACTGACACACACCTTAGGAGAGTGGATATTTTTCCTAAACAATGTAGTACTTCCTCTATTCTTTAATTTTTTTTTAGAATTTTTTTTTTCTTATTTATTTATCATATTTAAAAATTTAAGAGCGTAGTAAATGTTATTTTTCATGTTTAACCTTATTTAATAGAGAATTGATTTACGTTACGTAAATAGTGAAAAAAAATGTAAATACATATACTTGTTAATACAATACTTTTCCAAGAAATAATGTTGCAACCAAGTTTATCAAAAAAGAATTAGCAAAAAGGACCACTATTCAATGACCCAAATTAAAAAAGGACTACTATTCCACTACTAACTCAATTGCCTCAATAGTCAAACACCAACACTTTAATAACTTCCTTTTTATTATATTTTGGGTGTACAAAACTTCTATTATACTTATTTTAAAGTACAATGTGATTAATCTGTTCTAGGTACTAAGGTAAATATACTAATAGTATATTTTTAAGAGCTTGATTTTGAAGACATTGGAGTAAATATAGTAAAGTCTATTTCACTGAATCTCTAGTACCCTAAAGTGTACCAATAATGGTTCATTCTAAGTTCGTGGACTACACAAGGCTAAAGGCGCGTAAAGAATTGTGGCAACATTGATAGCAACCAGTATCCAAAGCAAAGGAAACGCAAGCAAATCAAATCAAAACTTCTCCTGTTAATAAGCATTGAGATTGTACATTGAAGAATAAGTAAATTACTACTCTTTTTTTTTTATTTTATTTACTAAATTGCTACTCTTTTGCACATTATTAAATAGGAAAATGTTACTCCTCTCCGTCCCATTATCTTGGTAAAAAATGCAAAAAAATTGTCTCATATTAAAGTAAAAAAATAAATGAAAAATCTTAAAAATAGTATATTATATGGATGATTGATAAATAAGGAAAACACATTTAAAGATCTTTTTTTAGAAATATTGCAATATGTATTAATTGTAATGATATGAAAACTTGTGTAATACTCCCTCCGTTCCTATTTATAAGACCCCTTTGGAAGATTTCACGTCCATTAAGAAAGTGGAATAATTTAATTAATTGTATTGGAAATGTGAACTTTTGATATGTATTTTCAAAACTAACCCTATTAATATTATTGGGAATCTAAAAAGTGTTAAATAAATAGGGGTGTTTGTGGAAAAAAGTAATTAATGCTCATTGAAAATTGGTAAAGGGTCTTATAAATAGGAACAAAACAAAAGTATCAAAAGGGTCTTATATTTAGGAACGAGGGAGTATCAATTTTCTAATTAATGAATAAATCATGCATTATATTAAATAGATAATCTGTTATTTTCATTGACTTGTTTGACTTTTACCAAAATAATGGGACATAGGAAATAATAAATACCTTTGTTAATGAATTATATGTAGTTAGAAAGTATTGAAAAATGCAGTTTTTATATTCTCGAGAGAAGAAAAACGAGAAACTTATGATATTTTTTCTATTTCTTAAAAGCTTAATAAGTGCTATAAAACATTTGTTAGTATGACCCTTAATATTATAACCATAGAAAATAAATGAGTAAGCTTATTCAATTTTGACCAAGATCCATCAAATTCCCAATGAAAAAGTACCAAGCAGAAGCAATGCTAAAGAAAAGAATAACAAAACAGGGACATAGAGTAAGAAAAAAGACAGCTTTTTGTTGCATAATTACACTTACCGAATAGAGGCTATGTAAGCACTTAGAGCACCCTCCAAGACCTGGAAATCCATTAACATTAGTGCTACTACTCAAGCAATTTCTCTCCAATCTTCTCACATTTTTATCTCCAACAAGGTACCCACTTGAGGAAACAAAGAATGACTCAGGGCAGCTCAAGGGGTGAAGCCTAATGCCACAATAGCAATAAACCACATCACATGTCTCATTTGGTTGCATAAGTTCAATTCCCTTAACTTTCAAAGCCTTCCCTAAGTCACTCACACATGTTTCTGAATCATCTGGTAAAAGGGGCATGTCATATGATGTTGCATGACCTTGTGATGATGATGATGAAACATGTCCAAGTGCTGTTGCTGAATAAGCTGAGTAGAGCCATGCAGCTAGCACAGGACAACACCTGCTTCTGTGAAGATCCTTATTACCACCACCACCACCACCATCTTTGGTTGATCCACATGCTTTTTTTATTCCATCATAGTGCTCATCTGAGAGGCTCAAAGGGCACCCTTCAACATTGGCTTGTTCTGGAAATGCAGGGATTGTTGATGGAGTTGTTGTTGTTGTAGATTGGTTTGGGAAGATTGGTTGAAAATGAACAGATGATGTTGCTTCTGCATAGCAAAGGAGGAGAGTGCACAAGAACAAGAGGGTCAACTTCATAGTGTTGCTGTTGTTGTTGTTGTTAAAGAGAGTCTAAGATTCTAACTAAGGCCTAGGCTGAAGGGAATGAAAGGTGTGAAGTGAAAGTGGAATGTGGATGTGGTATTGTTTCTTCTCCAACCAAAAAGAAGAGAAGAGAATATTGGTGTAGTTTGTTGGGTTGGAAGCAAAGGAAAGGGGAAAGGAAAGGAGAAAAATAAAGGGCCAAAAAAAGGGTGGTGGGGTTGAGCATAGTTTGGCAGTATGCTGCAACCTCTATAAAGTAAATGGTTGGGATTAGCAAATTGGTAACATGATGAAATCATTCATGTAAGAAAATAGTAATTAATTTTTTATTGAGATTGAGGGTGTGGATTTATGTGCTTAACTTTCTTAAATTTCCTCTCAGGTAATTCTCTTTTTTTACCCCTTTTTTTGGTGACATTAACCTTTGATATTTGTTATTTTGACTATCATCTTTTATAAGCATATACTGTAACTTCAAATTTTGACCACATTGAGAAAAAAAATGAATCCTAGTTGAAAATAACACATAACTTCCCAAGTTCCCATGGCTTAATTGTTTCTACCAGCAGTTTTTGTAAGATTCTTTTTCTCTTACTCCTCCTGTTTGAAGTCCTACACCTAATCATGGAAAGGAATTATGAAACATTTATTATGGAAAAAATTCTTTTAAAAAGTGAATAAAGAAGATCAGAAGGATATACAGTATAATCTACTTGACTCAATCTAAATGCATTAGGACGATCATTAAAGTTTAATAATGAATATACAACCATTTAGGCATTTTAAAAATGATGAACTTATTTTAAATAAGCCTCAACTCATCTACCCCATTTCCTGTCGCTATCTAAGGGTTGAGGCAAATTATGGATATTTTTTGTGTGTGGAGTAGTGTTCTGCTATTTTGTAAGCCTTGACAAAAACTTCTTTTTCCTAGTGACGAATTATTGGTGAGGGACAAAGCTAGACAATGTACATTTTCAGAATACAGTTTGCAATGCTTTGTACTATTACAATTTTTAGACATTTCCTGAATTAAATTATTTCTTTTCGAGATAAGAATCTTATCATAACATGATGAAATCTTGTAATATCACCTGGATGGTTATTATATTGGAAGGAGGAATAAACGAGTAACACTTGAAGCCAATGAATATGAACAGAATCAATTGAAAGCTCAACTTCAAGAATATGTATCGTAGATAATTGGGTTTTTTTTAAGTATTATGATGTCAAGGGTTCGATCCTTATCGTGGATATGAAAAAAGTTTTGTTGATAGAGGCAAAATTCACTTTGATGATACGACTTGAAGGAAATTAGGCTTCGACTGTTGGCTAGAGAATACCTTTGATACACACCAAAAAATTACTAATTAGTAGTTACCTTTGTTCTTTTCTTTTCCTCCCGGATATGTACAAAATTGAGCCCACAGGACCATATCAGATGACCTCAGTATGAATATATTACAATTTTTATTTTTATTTTTATACTTTTTCAATAGTAAAAGACAATAAATTTCATATGATTTATGATAAAATATTATGGCATTTTTTTTATCATGTGGTGAATTTCACCTACAGTAAATAAAATTGATCAGGGCTCTCTTTCCCTTGTACACATATCAAAGAGAGCCTTTATCTATGCTTGGTGTTAAGCAACAAGTTTTCACTAATTACCTAAAAAGGTAGAAACCAAAAATAAAAAATGTTAACCTAACTGATCAACAAAGTTAAGCAATTCCGTTGAACTTTGAAAAATGATAATTATAAAGTAAGATTCTCATGTTATAGAATTTGGTATAATGTCAGATGGTCAAATAGAATTCTTCGAGCTGTGTTCTAGCTAATTTAATCATAAACTAGAAGCATCAAATCTTGAGAATTTCCAATATCTATGAAACTATATGGTTTAGATTGAATGGCTCTGCTTACAAAGCTGATTAGTAATCACTTCTAACAATTCTAAAGTTCCAATTTAGTACACAATTTAGTCTTAAAGCCTTCAATACTTTAATCTTTTGAGTTCCTTTGGTGCATAATTGTGTCCCCACCACCTGTAAATTATACAAGCTCTGTAACTTTAAAAAGGGGAAAGTGTTTTCACCTGTTAATCAAGGCTCAAAGTCTGGAAACCTATTCTAGACTTCAGGGATTTCTTTATTAACAGAAATGTACCCTTTCCCTTCTATAATCACTATCCCAATTTCTGCACAACCAAAAAGTGACAAAAAGAAAAGCCAGCTGTTGCCATTAGATTGTTATCTAACATACATGATGGGCTTTGTCCTGAGCTTTCTGTGTCCTTCTTCCCTTTATTCTGCTATGCTTATAGAAATCTATGAAATCTATCTTAAGATATTTTTATGCTATTTTAACTTTGTGTTATCAATTTGTTAAATATTAATAATAATAAGTTAATAGCTTAGTATGACTTGCTGTCGTTACTGCTGCTGTTTGTTGCATGCCAAACTAAATCTATTAAATTTGTTAAAAAGAAGAAAAGAAAAATTAAAGTGAAGAATAAAAAGAAGAATCTTTCAACAGTTTGAACTAGTATAAAATGGTGCCTGCTACTGAATTTGACTTCCTAACGGTATAATATAAGATTTGTAGGCTAGATTTTGCACAATACAAGATTAAAGGGCACCATTACAAAACACAATGGTAAAGACAGATTACGATTTTAGAAGAGAATGAAAATTTGATTCCCGGTGAGAATATTAGTCCAGAGAATAAGTTTTACTATGTTTTAGTCCGAAAGGTTAGTTTTCTGTAGGCTGAAAATGAATTGAGTTGCTCCAAACTCGTCTTATTAATTAGTTATTTAGTTTACTGAACTTGGTGCATAAAAAATAATTCAAATTTTAATTGAATCAAGTTTGAGCTAAAAAATAATTCAAATTAAACACAGTTCGAAGCTTGACTTGATCTTTTTCTTAATGAGTCGAGTCAAAGTTGAGCATTTCCACTGTTATTCTTTTACCGTGATAATGAATAATTGAAATAGGAGGATACACAATAAAACCAAATAAAATCTCATGTTACTCAATTTTTTTTTTATACACCAACCAACCGATATTCGGATCTGGTTTACCCAGAATCTGACTCATCCGGTCCGACCCAACTGAGCTCGCACTAAGCAGTAGGGGTCTCCCAGCGGGGGTTGCTCCATACCCAAAGCTCGAACTCGATGCCAGTTGGTTAAGAGACCAAATGAGCTACCACTTGACCAACCCCATGTTGGTTCATGTTACTCAATTTTTTAGGTTAAAAAAATTATGTTGAATGGATACTTAATTTAAGTAATTTTACTTTTCTTGGTCAAACATAAGCACAATGCATTAGGGTTGGAATGAGTAAAATTGGCCTATTATTTGTTTTTAAATTTTGATCGAATCAAGTTTTGAACCCAAAATTGCTTTACATAAAAAAAAATAATAATAAATCGAACATGTTCTAATTTAATTAAGATGAGAGAAGATAAGGATAGAGCCAATTAAATTGGTCCGGAAAAGAACGACAAATATAAAATTATGCATGTTTAAACTTGTTTCGAAACAATTGTAATTTTCTTGATTTTTGACACGACACCAAAAGTCTCCATATGTTAGAAATACCGATTTCATTGGTAAAGTTTCAAAGTCAAGCAGGGTGTGGTAAACTGGTGATTAAAGCTTGTCCCTCGCCAAATTTTATATATTGATCGGATCAATTTTTAAATTTAAATTGATTTTTTTAAGTTGTAATGATCAAGTCTTACCTAACCCAAATTCTTCAAATAAAGACAAGTCTTCTGGTGGAACCTAGTTCACTCACCCCTATCAATATTAGCATAACTGAAATATTAATCTACAGCAAAACCATAATACTAATAGGATTTTGATATTCATTATCTTTAGGGTAATACTAAGCAACTAAAAATATTAAAAACAATTTTGTAAAACTATAAAAGTGACTCATAATTAATAAATGCATTATTTTTTTTAGGTAAATAGGTCAATAAATTGCAAAACTCATTAATATTCTAATAATAATTTTTTTAAAAAAATTTAATATATCAGTTAGATAACAATTCCATTCATATATTGATTGGGTGTTTAATAAGGTCACACTCTCCATTCACATAAGTTAAAAATTGAACACATGATCACATACTTAAATTGACACAAAACCCCAGTCCATACGTGTATTATACTAACCCCACTAATGTTAAGGTGAAATTGTGTGTTACTAATTTTTTATTTTGGTAAATGCTAACAAGTGTCCTTGATGCACTTATTAAAAAGTCAAATGAAATGAATAACCATTGAAAAATGCATTTTTTTAAATTCTTGAGACACGGAGTAATGTTCACTTGTGATTAATTTTGTAAGATTAGAAACCTTAACATGTGCCCTTAAGGCACTCATTAGCAAGACCCTTTTATTATTACTCCCTCCGTTCCATATTACTCCCTCCGGTCCTATATATAGGACATATTCTAGAAGCAATCTTTGGTCCTATATATAAGACATTTTGTATTTTCTATGCATCATTTATTGCTTTTTCTCTTTTTTGCCCTTATTAAATGCATGTGTTTTTTGTTGTTCATTGATGAGTGTGAATTTTTCAAGAAAAGTTGAGAGGGTAAAATTGTAATGTTACAATATATTCTCATAGAATTCATAAAACTAACTACTTTTCTTGGGCCGAAGAATATGGTCAAGTATGTCCTATATATAGGACCGGAGGGAGTATCTGTCACTTTAGCATTTTTAACTTGTTCCAAATTATTTGTCGCTTTAGGAATTCGAGGATGTATTAATTGATTTTTCCACCTTTAACCTTGCATTTAATGTGTTGAAATATGTGAAATGAGTGATAATTAATGTACTTTGAGGATATTATAGTAAAGTTATTTAATAATTTTCTTGAAAATTGAAATATTAAATGACTTTCTTAATCTGTGTGAAATTGCTAAAGTGACAGTTAAATTGGAACGGAGAGAGTAGTATTATTTATTTTTTTCCTTTGGGCTCCGAGTTTAGAAGGAGGAATAGCACGCTTGGCAGTCTAAAGCTGCTCAGAGACTAATGGCAACAAAGCAAAAAGCGTGACTCTCATTATGAACCTTTTATTTCATCAACCACTTGCTTGGTTTTGTCATGTTTACTACATATTCCGCACCAACAATAAATAATCACTTAACAAATAGTAAACCGTTATGGGATAATGGATGAAAGTATTATTGCAATTACTACTCCTACTGTCTCTTATGCTCCCTCCGGCTCGAATTATAAGCAATTCTAACCACTTTTACACTTATTAAGAAGGTTAGTTGATTGTATTTAATTTTCTCAAATTTATAAAAAATAGAGGTATTTTTGGAAAGTAGTATTGGGAATGAAACAAAAATTAATTAAAATTACAATTTTCTAGAGATGTTTTAGGAAAGTGGCATTGGGAATGAAACAAAATTTAATAAAGTTAGTTAGTTTTGCTTATATTTTAAACCAAGAGTAGTATGTTTTTTGTTGCTTATAATTCGAGCCGGATGGAGTACTCCCTTTGGTCTCTAATATAAGCACTATTTGACCAAAAAATTTTGTCCTAAATATAAGCATCATTTCTAAAATTTTACAAAACTAACCCTATTTAATATACTCTATCATGTTTGTGGAAAAAAGAAACATCAATTAATGTCTAGAAGATCAAAATGATAGATTGCTAAATATACAATTAAAATTTACAATTTCAATACAAATAATTAACTTACCTACTTTTCTTAAAAGGAGTTAAATTGATCAAATGATGCTTATATTAGGGACCGGAGGGAGTATAAGAAAATTCACACATACTTGTCTTGGTCTCTAATTCTAATATAAGAAAAGTTAATTAACTATTTATTCTCAATACAATCATTCCGAAAATGTTTGTAGAAAATAGTGATCTCATTTAATTTTTGTTTCATTCTCAATGCAACTTTCCTCCAAAAGTAGCAATATTTTTATAATTTTGAGAAAATTAAATACATTCAATTAACTTTCTTAATATGTGTGATTTCGGTTATTTTTTCATATAATAGGGACGACTTGACGAAGTATTATTTAAAGAATTGATTAGAACAACAATTTCTCGTGATCGCCCTTGTCGCCCTCCCTCAGGCCTGGCTGAGGCTGGCCCTGCTCGTGATACTTCATATTTTGATACAGAGTATATATACCTTCGCTCATAATTTATCCAGCGTCACGGTAAATTATCCACATCAATTTTTATAAGTACTATACATGTCATAGTATAAAGTACTTTTTCTTTTCTGTTAAAAGTTGAGTATATGTTCTTAACACATTGTTCAGCACTAAAGCAAGGGATTAAATAAAGATGTATTTTCTTTAAGTTAATAAAACATGTCAGTGTTTGATATTTTCCTCTTTAATTCTATGAATGATTGCATCTCCTCTCTATCAATATGATAAAGTAGCATCAAAGCATGGTAAAAGCATTGATGTGATGTAAAGCACTTTCCGGAATCTAATTTGTTACAGCACAAAAGATGAAAGGTACCCATAGCATGAAGAATAATACTGAGTTACGGCCTTGGAATGTTGGGCTGAAAGCCTGAAACTGAAACCACAAAATTAGAAGGAAATATGAGTGCCCCTCTGGCCCTCTCATACAACTCAGTCATGGGACTGACCCTTGTATCCTTGGACCAAAAATATAATGCTGTCTTTTTCAATTTTAAATAACTAATAATTGCTACTTTTTTTAACATTGGCTAAAAGGAAGAAAATGATAAAAGAGTAAGATATAAATAGTCAAGGAGTCTACATAGAGTTCAATGTTACCGGAATCTTACTCTTCAATCATACTAAAGCTGTTGATGTTACCAGAATATTTCACCAAAGAAATATGGTTGCTGAATAATTTTCCCAAGACCAATAAACATGCCACATTACTGTGGTTGTTAGAACAATTTAACCCCTGTACGAAAATCATAAGAACACCATAAAGAGTGGATGAGTGAAAAATGAATGAACTGTCTCAATCCCAACCCCCCACAAAAGCATTCCATTACTTTATTCACAACTCATCAGCAATATAGTAAATTTTATAATTACGTGAATGAGTGCCAATTAATGTTTAACAGATTGTACTTACTAAAGTCAACCATCAAAATTAAACTTTATTTTTGTCCAACCACCAAAATAGTGTCTGAACAGAAGTATTCAGTTCATTAACGCAATGTACTACTACTTTTATTCCCGAATTTGTGTGTGTAGGAGTCTTGGCATGATATTTTTTCATATGGCATCTTTGTCATTCTCAAGTGTGTTAATGTCTCAGCATGACATCTTTCCTTCTTCATTTTTTAGTAAAAAAATATCATGAGATATCTCTTTAGAAAGACTGGCATCATAAATTTGTTTAGTGGGACTAATTATGAACCCATGTAATCATTCATCAATGAAATGAAAATATGTTCCATTAAAATAATTCAATTAATTGGTCCTGTTTTTGCTTGAAGAAAAAAGACTACACAATTCAGTACATTATAGACTAAGAAGTGAGAAGTTGACTTCTTTGCTTCAACATAATTTTTTTTTTTAAAAAAAAAACAAGAAAGTTTGTTGGTGAAAAATTAGACTCACGAGTCTAATTTTCTCGATCATTCTCTAGTTTCTAATAGCATGAAACTTAACATACCCAGGCATATATATATATATGTGTGGATTAAAACTATGGTGGGTGACTATGTCCTAGGCATTTAGTTAAGTTAATGTGCATATCCACACCCAGTATGTTTCATTTTGAAACAAGCAATGATCGATCATAAAATCTAATTGAATCAATAGTGCTTAATTCCTCTTTCTTTCAATGTAAAGAAAACACATACTATGAAACATAGCCTATGGTCTCATGACAATAATGTAAGGAATTCTGTAACTCCTGTAAAGGTTATAAAAAAACAAATTAGCTATTTCCCATGTTGAGACTCAACATGAAGGAAAATCTTCTGGTGGAGGAACCAAGCTCTCAGATGCTGTAGGACCATCTTTCACAATGAAAGCCATGGCAAGACCCCAAGATGTGTGCTCCTCAAGATGGCAGTGTATAAACCAAACTCCTGGGTTATCCGCCTTAAACCGAATCGCAGCCCATCCTCCCTTTGGAACTCCCACTGTGTTCCTCTCTGGAGGATCAACAAGATTGTAATTTGATGGATCCTTGTTAACATTGTAATTACCAAAGCCCTTTCCAACAATGAAGAAGTTGTGACCATGAACATGTATTGGATGGTTCTCCACATTAAGAAAGCCAGTATTCTGCAGCACAATCTCCAAGTTTGTGCCATAAGGCAATGCTAATAGTCTTGTACCAAATTCTGTGTTCATGTTTTCTTTTAATGGATCAATGCCAGTATAGTTGAAAATTTTTGGAGGCTTCTCTGGGAAATCAAGAGAGTATTCTTTGGTATTGAGTTTCTTGTAGTAAGAGTCTAATATTGATATAGGGGGCCTAACAAAAGACTGGTTATTCATCGAAGCGTAGAATCTCTTGCCATCATATCCCTTGCAGGTTGCGTTTGCTGGACAATCCTGAAGGTTAAGGCTTATAGTTGTTATAACCTGCTTGTCGATTTTTTGAGGTACCTTACAAGGAAATTGAGAAGATGCAAGACTTTTGAGTTTAACTGAGAATTCTGTAGCAAAATTTGTATCTTCCATCTCAGGAAGGTTGGGACAAGCAAGATTAGTAGGAACATAGAGCTGATTGATTTTATTAGGCCTTGTGTTTTTGTACCTTAAAAATCCTATCGTGGTGGAGTTGTCAAAGGGAAAAACGGAGGTGCGGTAAGGCCTAGCTGCCATAACAAACATGTTTGATGAGTCAGGAATTTGATTTGCAGTGATCAGAACATTGGTGGTCTGGCCAGGAGTAACCATGATTGCTTTAGTTGTAAATGGTTTTACATAAGTTGCATCAATCTCAACAACAGTAAAGGTGTGGTTAGCGACCGCGAAGTATAGCTCGTCACTGAGAGCTGCATTGATGATTCTAAGCAAGTAGGTTTTACCTCTCTCAACATCGTAGACGAAAGTATCTGCGCACAGTTGAAAACGGAAAGTAAAATTGTAAAGAGTCCACTGAATTAAAGGCATAATGGAAATTTCATGCTTATAGTCTTCTTTTCTTTAATTTGTTATGATTACCTTTTTGTGAACAAGGGTAGAGAGGCCCTGGCAAACCATTTATGGTGTAAGCATCAGAACTATTCGGTCCACCTCCATACTTCATCATCTCACCTTGCATTCTGTCCACATCCTTGTTCCACCATTCACCTGTTGTCAAAAGAACAAACTCAGCCTTTGATGAGGTGGAGATGTAACGAAAATGTTTCATGTACATCTGCGCTCTAAAACTTTTGTGCAACTTTGAGTTTTATTATGCAAAGTACAGGTACTTTGAGTTATAAAACTCAAAGTTATCGGAAAAATCGTAAACTTCTGTTGTAGAAATAATGGTGTTTGAGAAACAAAGAGGGGATCTATTAGGACCATGGCCAACTCCAAGTACTTAATTGGTAATTGTAAAGATCATTCTCCTAACAGTATGGAAAATTGTATAATCCAAAGACAAGCAAGTAAGCAACTAAGAGTCTTGGGACATTAGAATGGAAATATTAAAGAGGGAAATTACCAAAAATAATGGGGACCTCAGCATCAATTGGAGCAGAGAAAGGATAGGGTATGCGAGGATAAATTATAAAGGCACTATATACAGAAGCTCTTTGCCAAGTATAATGTGCATGCCATAGAAGGGTGCCTCTTTGGTTCACCACCTTGAACTTGTAAGTATAGGAATGTCCTCTCTTAATTGGACACTGTGTTATGTATGCTGGACCATCTGCCCAACCTGTTCTTAGTTGCCTTATTCCATGCCTGTGAATCCATAATCAGATTATGCAATTGTAAATTCAAACTGCTGAATAGAAGATAGGTACATGTATAATTCCGTTAGGTACATATCCATGCATGAAAGTATGAGACACATCACTTAATTAAGCGATCTCATATTTAAAGCTTCACTCACCAGTGAATAGTGGTGTTCTCAGCAATGTGATTGGTGACCTTAATTTCAACATTGTCACCTTCATGGACAAGGATGGTTGGCCCTGGATACTCTCCATTCACTGTTAACAGTTGCTTAGTATGGCACAATCTAGTCACCTTCTTCAGCTCAATCTGAAAATCACCCCAAAGTATAGCACTTTATTGGACTGAATTTCAAGTCATCATACATATATATCTTAGGGTCATAACAATTGAAGTTTAATTTTAATGCATTCTGAGATTTTTACACTATTAATCAATCATACATCATTATATGAGCAATTTTAATTTACAAATAATTATTGCAAGAGCCAAGAATTTTAATGATTTGTCAATATATGATTAGTTGATAGTAAAAAATAATTTATTGACTATGTATCACATTAAATCTTATAAACCAACAAACACGTAGATCATGGTGAAGGGTGTCAATTTAAAATCATGAGAATGTAGCTGCATTAAATAATTGTTAATAAAATTTTTGCTACCCATAATGATCCTATGTGACTTAAGCAAGATTGTCTCCGATTGGTGGCGGATAATCGTGATTTAAAAAAAAAAAACATTAATTCCTATAATATATGTGAAAAAAAAAAAAACCTGAATCTCACATTAAAATGAAACTTTTTGGTGGTTGTTGTAAGCAATGAAAAAGAGGGTAGAAAACCAGCAACTATCACTAGTGTTACCACTAACAACCTATGATTTTGTCCAAGACCCTCCATTATGTCCAACCTAAAGTTGGTTTTAGAAGTTAGAACTATGTAACTTTCAGTGTGGCAACTCACCAAACTTCAATGAATGAACACGTATATATAAATTGAGTTATTCCAACCGGTGATGCTTCTTCTGATATGATTTTCTTTCGTTACATTGTTGTTTTTTGTGTGGAAGACAAGTTTTCCATCGCTAGGGGGGGTTGGTAAAGAGTGGTAAGGGACAAAGGAACATGTTTAGACGGCTTACAAGTTAACATATCTAGTGTTTGATTATGCAAAGTTCAATTTCACATAATTTTACTTCCCTCAACCTTAACTGCTTATAGTTTAGGCATTGTCACATTGTAGTCCATGACGATGTTATCTACCAGGTTCCAAATTAAATAGATTATTAATGAGTGAATAATATTGATACCCACACGTACGAGAGTCCTTTTTGGAACTTATGTTTGCAATTATATAACAACTAGTGATGATAATTTTATGAAAAATGCTAGTATCAAGCAAGAAATCCTGCAATTAGTTAATCAAAATACAGTTCTACCCATCATACTAGTACTCAAATACGAGTTCCACTGCCCAAGAGTCGTTGGTCTTGGTGAAAGTCAATTGTGTCCTGGTTGAACTATACACGAGGGTTTGACTCTTCGATTCGTCACTTTTTTTTTTTTTTTTGTTTACATAAGATTTGGGACTAGAACCCATGACCTGAGGAGGGGGAAATCCTAAGTATCCCTGCAGCCACCAACTGGGCTGTCTTACCTAACCATTCTGGTCCTGAAGGAGAGTCTTGCAACTTGTACGATCTGTCAAAGACCAAAAGCACGAGCTCCATTACATAAACCATCAAAATCTACCATCACAAAGTTGTTGTTCTATCTCTCAAGTTCGAGTTAGTTCGGTTATTAAGGATATGCAATTGCGTTGAATACTTGATATGAAAAGTTTTAACAAGCTGAATGATTTATAAAAAAAATAAAAAATTAATATAAATCCATCACCAATAAAGTATTTTGGCTTTAAGCACACATAAATCTTTAGCCGGAGTAAACTATTGGCAGTGGATATAAACAAGCATTAAAAACAAAATGTTCATGATAATTATATACCTATCTATAAAAGTGTGTTTTTGTACATATAGAGGTGTGCATTATACATTAATATATACGATAAGGGAATCATGCACTAGAAGGTACAAGCGGGTTGGCCACATACGATCTGGAAGGTGTATAACTGTGTATCCTGCTTATAGTTTGTCTCTCGTTCTAAATCTTTTGCTTGTATGCGATAGTTGACATCATTATCAATACTCCTTCCGTCCCTACTTATAAGGTTTTTTTGATATTTTTACGTTCACCAATATTGTTGAATTCTATATTAAAATTGATATGTTCTTTCAAAAATATCTCTCTACCAATTATTAGAACATAATAAATTTTTTCATTTTTCAATAATTAATTTAATTCCTAGATACTCCATCATCTATGTTTAATGTAGTGAATCAATTTCCAAGTCGTTTACAACATTAAACAAGCTCCATTAAACAAGCTTCATTTCATATTTTAATATAATTTTATTTATTTCTTCTCACTAAAAAATTTAGACTACAATGATTAGATGTAAGGGTAATTTTGGAAAAAATTACAAGAGAGTCTTATATTTAGAACCAAATTTTTTTATCCAAAGGAACCTTATAATTAGGGACGGAGCTAGGGAACAGTAATTAGTCAGTAAATTAGCAGATACACATAAAAAATCATATGAAAAGCAGTTTAATGGATTTATCTCTATTAGTTATTAGTTTATATAATATGTTCAAATATGCATGAGCTGAAAAGTTCGGTGTTTAATTTTCTTTTTTTGGTATGATTTTAACATTAGCCTAACTCATCATGAGTTTGTTTGGACAACTTTTTCTTGAGATTTAGTACCCAAACCCCCAATTTTAGGCCCAAATCCCATTTTAATGGTGAAAAGTCAAAATTGTCCCTCTATCATCTTTCACCTTCCTATCTCAAACCACAAACACCAAACACCATGAAACCCCAAACCCCAAAATCTTCCACCTTCCCACCTCCAAACCCAAACCCATCATCTTCCACCTTCATCCTTCTCCCAAATCTCAAACCTCAAACCCCTCTGAATCTATTTTCTTCTACTTCAACTCTTACTAGAACAGAGATCCACTCTTGGATGGAAATCAAATGCTTTGTCACCAAAAGTTTGTACAGCTCCCTCAATGCATCAAAAACTACCTTGTTATCACTGTTTTCATGAATTTTCTCCCTTTCTTTCAATGCATCAAGACGAATCTGCTGCAGCTCCAGAGAACAGAACTCATCGACTTCTTCATCATCTTAGACATCCAAGCAACCACCCAACACCACCATCATCATGTCTTTGTTGAACCTGTGTTCGCCATTGATGAAGGAGACAAAGGAAGCAAGTCACACGAGACATCAACCAGTGAACTCGCGGCCATCAAACACCATACCTTCATAAAGTCTGACAAATTTCCGAGAACCCTGTGTCGGAATTTCAAGAAATTCCGACACTGGTTCGTAGGAGTTGAACACCATACACAATTCCGACGAACCAGTGTCGGAATATCTTGAAATTCCGACATTCTTGAAATTCCGACACGGGGTTCTCGGAAATTTGCATAACCTAGAAAAAAAACACAAAACAACTACGAAAACCCTAAACACATACCTGACAGAGAGAGCAGCAGTGGCGTCGTGGGGTGAGCAGCGGCGGTGGTGACTGATCGGCGGCGGCAGGGGGAATGAAGGAGAAAGAGACAATGGAAGGGTGAGGGAGATGAAGAGTCATGGGGTTTGGCAAATGAAACTGAAGAGAGGAGTTTGAAGTGTTAAGGGTATTATTGGAATAAATTAAAAATGGGGTTTGGGGGCTAATGAGTGGGGTTTGAGAACTAAATCTCCTTTTTCTTATTGGAACAAATTCTCAAATATTCCGAGATATGTTAGTCGGAATTTTTACAATTTCCGAAATATGGCGATCGGAAATATGTTACAGTCTTGTTTAATTTTGATTATAACAAATACCGAAACAAGTATATCGGAAATTTAAAACAATCCGATAAGATTATATCAGAATCTTGACAAATTCCGAAACATTTCTGTCGGGAAAAACTGCCAGTGAGCAAAATTTCCAATATACTTTTGTCAGAATTCTCTTTCAGTATTTAAATTTTTTTTAATGATTTAATTTAACACATATCCATTAAAAATTAAACAATTACATAATTCAAAATTAAATAAATTTGATAAAACTAAAAACTTGTCCATTCAACACTTTCATAATTCGTACTACATCCAAAATTGAAACATAAGTAAATCTAACCATCCAAAAACAACATACATAAGATTCATTCAATAACTATCGTTCCTCCTTGTCTACGTGCTGCTGGTAATAAAGGGGTGTACAATATTAGCCTATCAGATATAACTGCTTCCCAAGCTCCTGCTCCATTGGTAAAATGTGTACGCCAAAGTTGATACACTGGAGGTAAAGGCGATCCATCTCGTAGCTTGACCTGTGTTCCATAACAAATTGCAAGAATTAGGAACATGAAACAATATAGGAATACATATAAGGATCAAATGTTGTAGTAAAGATTATAATAATTTACTTGAACGAAATGATCCTTAGCAACGTTGCGTCCAATCGCCCAGACACGAATATTCGCAGGAGGCGCTGTGTTATAAGGGAGAAACGTGATGCATTCGCTGGTAGTTAGACTAGGCATTGAAACCACTACAACATTGTACCTCGAGGCAATAATGCATCCCATATCCGGAAAGGATAACCACTTATCCGCTCCTACACAGCCTATAGAAGATACATGAAGTCTATTCATTATAGCATCATACTCACGAATTCCCCCCAAAAGGGAAATGTATAATTGTCGGTGATCTTTCATTTCATTAATCAAATCTAAACGAATTAGGTGATGGTCATCCTCCCTTCCATAGCGATGCATTGATATGGCACGGAAACCACAATTGCCATCTCCGATAACATCATGCACCGACTCAATGTAAGGCTCCAACAAATGATGGGGCACAAACCCATTACTACTACGAGTGCGTTTCCGGGTTTGCTGTTGTGATTTCCTTATCGACGGTTGTTTCTTCTTTGAAGTTTGGGAAGATTGGGATGGTTGGGAACCTTGTCGCAGTTGTTCAGTCAATGACTCATCCAACTCTCTTTCCGCATGTTCAAAAAATGAAGGCTCACGCTTAGTTGATTTATCTTTGTCACTGCGGCGCCCTTTAGTAGAAATCGGAACCTTCGGTGGCTGTAAGATTGTCTTATCAGGCCTGGCAACCTCTCGGAATTTCTGAAGAAGCTTCTCCTTTTTGTAAGAGTTGGATTCGTTATAAAGCTTGCTAAACTCTTCCCATACGGTTATTGTATTCGGATCATAACCACAGTTCTCGCTACCCTCACCCTCTTTTCCATTCTCCTCTATCCACTCCTCCTTAATCTTTGTATTCATTGACAAAGTCTGCCAAAAAGGATGAACTGCATTTAGAGGAATGGGTTGTCCCATACGTTGGTACTTTGCAATTTCGCACCGACAAGGCAACCCATGCGTAGTTCTTATCCTGCAATTACACAAAACTTCTTCATCACTATTCGTAGGAATACCCTTTGCCTCCGTGTATATGAGAGACAATGCCTCCCTTGATACATTATAATGCAAATCTCTGTACAATGGAGTGTTAACCCTGTGTTCCACGCGAATCTTGCTCTCTTCAAATGAAGCAACAATGGCGTTGTGTTGTGTAAGCAACAAACGCTGGATGCAATCAAAACATGTCGCTATATCACATTTATTGTCCGATAGGATCCTCTTGAATACAGCATGTGCAACTTCTACCCTGTTATATCATTGTAATGTTATCAAACATGAACAAAAACACTTAAATAAAAAATTTAAAAATTAACTTGAATATATTTATACCTATTTGTGGTGGTGTTACCAATGTGCATGTGACGGTCAACCCAAGCATCAACAAATCTCTCCTTTCTTGGTGTTAAGTATGTTTGTTGCACGTACTCCTGAAAGTTACCACTATCATCCTTGCATCTCTCCAAGAAAATTTCAACACAATCTTCGTAGTTCTCAACATTTTTGCAATGAACAACGTTTTGAAATGCTTCCATTATTAACTATACCTTGTCTCCATCTTGAAAGTATTTCGTGCATCTTCCTTTGACATTACACTTAATATGGAATTGGCATAACAAGTGTGTTGTCGCGGGAAAAACATCCTCTAATGCTCCAACCAAAGCACCATCCATGTCGGTAACAACCACTGTTGGATAATACTTAGGATTTGGCATCAAATTCCTCAACCGCTCTAGAGCCCAAACGAAAGTTTCTTTGGTTTCATTAGAAACAAAACAAAATGCAACAGTGAATGACTTCCATGTTGAAGTTTGCCCGACAATCTCTATCAAAGGCATCTTGTATTTGTTCGTCTTATAAGTACTATCAATTCACAATACAATGTTGAACTTACGCAATAATTGTATAGAAGTGGGATGTGCAAAGAAAAGGTGTTCCAACTCATTGGTTCCATCACTAGTTGTATGCCACACTTCATAGCCTTCATCTGCCAATAACTTCATCAAATGCTGCATTTCCGTTCTAGGTAGCCTCACATCTCTTCGGAAACGCTTTCGGCAATTGTAGATATGACGAATAGTAGATGCATTATCAGGATAACGCTCCTTCAGAGTTGTCATTGTCCTATTCGCCGACACACCACTCTTTGTGAGGTATATCACCAGACTTTTTTCCTCATTCTTAAGAGACCCAACTTCTCCATGCCCTACAAGGGATTCGTAAGGGAGATGGTTGTGTTTCCCACATTTCACAACTAATGTCCAATTTTGGCCGGAATTTGCACTTGGCCTAGCATAAATACTTAATGGACATCCGGATTTCTTTGATCCGGTTATGTTTATCCCCTTTGATCTCTTATCAGGCTTGAAGACACCATCCCTTTCACATCCAAACACTACCCTCTGTCTTTTCCCAACATCGGACCTATTAATCTTCAAAACGAAGCCTTGCTCAACACCAAGCATTTTAACAAATGTCACGAGCTCCTCACGGGATGCAAATGGCTTATCGCGGCAGAAGGCATTCCCGTAGTCCGGAAATCCAAAGGCTTCTAGTTGAAGGTTATCCATGTTGTGCAACTCCTCAAACTCCTCGTCCTTGCGCTCCATTAAAACTGAAATATTACAAAAATAAAAGACAATCAATTAATAATTAATAGCGTAAATTTAAGTGTGAAATAATATGCTGTTGTCAGAGTGCAAATACTAACAGTGCTCGGAATTAAAATTTGAGCAAATTAATTAAATTTCCGACACACCCGTGTCGGAAATTGGCAAAATTCCGACAAACAGTGCTCGGAATTTTAATTTAAGCAAAGTTAAAAAATTCCGACATACCCGTGTCGGAATTTGAAAAAATTCCGATAATACAGTTTCGGAATTAACTGATACGAAAAAAAACCGAAAACAGAGGATGATTACCTGCAAATATTGAACGTCCAAAGCAATTCCTTATGTGCTTCAATGTCAAAAACGTGAATAAGAACCAATGAAAGTGTTTCTGATTATGCCACCACGGTTGCAGATACATCAGTATGTGAAAATTGAAAAACACCAAAGAGACTTTCTTGAGTATGTCAATTTCACTCTCTCTTCAATAGGGCATGTAGCTATGGAACAAAACAGGTAGTATGTGGGAGAGGATGAATAAAAGTGAAAGAATGTGGAAGGTGGAGTGAAGGGGGTTCTCTGGAAAGAAGGTGAATTGGGTTACTTGAGTGGGAAGAAGGTGAAGGGTTGGGGTTTGGGTTTTTTTTTCAGAAATAGGATTGGGGTTTGGGGTTTGTTTTTTATTTTGGAGGGAAAATAGATGTAAGGCCATTTTAGTACTTTCCCAATTAAAATGGGGTTTGGGCCTAACATAGGGGGTTTGTAGACTAAAATTCAAAAACAAATTCAAGTTTACATTGTTCTCCAATTGATAATCAACGAGTTCCACATAAGTTAATGGGTTTCACTATGAAATTACATGCTTGAAAACAGATTAAGCAGTTCAGGATCATGTACTATAGGGGTGAGATGTTCACGACATTTGCTTCAACATAGAGAAAAAGCAAAGGAAGTGTGTTCTGGTCGAGCATTAAACTAGACAATTATGTGCTTGGACGGCAATTGATAATACTACATCTGGCCCTTTTTTTTTTAAAAATCAAGAATATCCCCTTACCTTATAAAATGAAACTAAGTCCTTTCGAGGTGAAACTAATCATTCTCAGAGTAGAGTTAACAGTCACATAGGTCCCCGAAAGATACCTGTAAAATCAGTTGGTACCTGAAAGATTTGTGGAATCTCTTAAACCCCTCAAAGATCATTTTGGCGTCACATTAGGGGGACTAATGTGATGTCAAATTGATCTTTGGGGGTTGAGAGATTTCACGAATCTTTCATGGACCTAACTAATTCCAAAATGATCTTTGGAAGATTGACCTTAACTGATTCCACGGTTATCTTTCGGGGACCTATGTGACTATTAACTCTTTCGGAGTGCGAGGTTGCCCCCTCTGAGCAAATCCGAGTTAATTCCCATGACATCATATGAACTTTTACTCAATCTGGTTTTTGAGGGTTTGAACCCAGGCATGGTCACTTGATGTCCTGAAATCTATAAAACATTGATACTTCAATTTGTCTTCTCCCGTTTTGTATCCAATACGTGTATCTGATACCTTAAAACATACACAGTTATATAAGAAACAAGTTTTCTATCTTATTAACACTGCACTGCATATAACTATATCATGCAAAATTTACTTGCCTTCATTCAATTGTGTGCGTCCTGTTGATGAAATTGAAAGTAGAAGATTAAAATGATTTGCCACAGAATTTAAGTCTTATTGGAAACTTAAGATAGGTACCAACATGATGCATCAAAAGGGACAAGTGAATGCCATATTGTTTACTCTTCATATTTTCTACTCAATTAATTCAGAAAAGGAAAAGAATACAAACTGCAAGCTTGGTCTATGATATCCATTGTAACTACTAACTGAAGTTGCAATCCAGTGGAGACACTGAATCAATTGCAAAGGTTTCAACAATGAGCAGTTTCTTCAAACACATTCAGTCCAAAAGAGATGGAGCAAATGAGAAAGTTTAAGCCTGAACTATGAAAAGTTATGCCATACCCTGACCATACCTTAAGCGAGTTCTCTACAAATCGTACTTTTTATGGGGAAAAAAGAAGACCAGCGAGTCCAACAAACAATACAATGAAACAAATTAGATACCAGTTTAAGTCTACAGCAGCTAAAGGAACAAGTGAATGCCATATTGGTTGCTCTCCATATTTTCTACCCAGTACACTCTAAAGAGAAAATAATCAAAACATCAAGCTTGGGATTGATCATCACTAGCCATGGTAACTGCTATGTTAGCTTTTCATAATTTTGAAAAATAAAATAAAACTTTGATTAGTTTTAAAGAGTGTGGGAATAGACAATTTAAAGTCTCAATAACCTCACTCACAAGCAAGCTCACATTTTGTGATTGGTTTTTGGTATAAAGAGAAATCCTTTGAATTGCCATATACACCACCCAGGTACCCCATGTCTTGAATTTTCACAAATAAACACCCTCTGATTATTTGGATTTTGATTTGAGAAACTAAAATTGCTTCAATGCATTGTGATGCTACTTATACTTAGTTACTATATCAACCAGAGTCAGCAATCACTCATCATTCATCAATTAATTCAAAAGATCAGCTAATTCAACTAAGATGAATAAATAGACCAATGCACATCAAATGAAGAAGGAGGAAGATCTGTTATAACTTCATTAAAAATGGTGAATTGAAGCACATCACCATGACTATTACAAGGGAGATAACTAAACAAGTAAAGCATGGAGTATAAACAACATATTATTCTTCCTTATATGGCGTTTGGTGCTCAAACAAAACATGATCAGACAGAACAAACCTTCGGCCCTATTCATTTTGCTTACACAATACACAAAACATAAGTTAGAATTATGATTTGTTTCGTTCTATTCTGACATGTCTAGAAAAAAAACTCTAATCAGCCACAAATAGGGCATACCACTAATCCATTCTCATTACAATCCCCACACTTCACCACACTACTCCTCCTCCCTTGTTTACTCACATCATCTTCTTTCACAACCTTGCAGCTCCCATTACAGTGAAAACAAGGCAAGAACTTCAAATCCCCACACCCTTCACAAACATCCCCAACTTTTTTCCTTGGCAACCCTTCAAGAAACTCACCCAACAACCCTTCTTCCACAACCTTCAACATCTCCTCAGCACCACCAATATACAAACCCTTCACAAAAACCCTTGGTGGGATCATTGCCTCCTTTTCCTTCCCCTTCAACAACTCCCTCAACTCCTCTTTAAACCCACCATCCATTGAAATATCACGCTCACAAATCAACACACCAAATGCTTCAAACCCCGCTCTCACAGCATTGCACGCTTCAAAAGTTCTCCTCACACCCCTCAACGTAGTTGTGTAGATCACCACCCTGTTCTCACCGTTAGGTGGGCAAATCCTCTCAAACCGGTTCAGTGCAGAAACTGAACCGGGTTTTTTGAAGAATCTATACCCATTAGTGAAACGGTTCGGATTTGAATTCTCTTTGTTAAAGTTTGAATCTTTGAAAGGTTTTGAATGTGGGTATGGTGAAAAACGGAAGCTTTCGGTGTTGTCAAGCCCTGCCATGAGTTCCCATGAGTTAATGACTTCGGGTTCGGGAAAACGGGAAGGTGGGGTTGAAGGGGTGGTGGCGGAGGAGGGTGGTGGGTCGAGGGTGAGAAGGCCGTAGGTGGTGGAAGTGAGAGAAACGATGTGGTGACTGAGTGCTGAGGAGCCGAGTTGAGTGAAGTCATCTTCGTGGTGGAGTAAGTTGGAAGAAACGCAACCCATTGATCTGAGTAAAAAGTTTGAAACTTTGATGGGTTTTCAAAGTTTGGAGAGTGAAGAGTGAAGAGAAAGAATGGTGGGGGAGGAAGGAATGAAGGATGGTGTTGATTAATGGAGTTATACTAGTACTTGGACGAGTACTTGCTTTTTGTTGAATTTGATTTGGTTGTTTGTGGGATTCAATTTTCAAATGAGACATGGCCCACTGAATTCGAGCGCTAAAAATTTAATCATGTTATTCAATTCATCATATGCATGGTCAGCATGGAGCTTTCGTTCTTCCAGAAGAAAGGTTCAAATTGGTGATGAAAAATTCTACTCCTTCTTGCTGGAAGAAGAAAAAAACCAATAAAACTAATTTCATACATTACTTCTTCTATCCGAATATAAGCAAATAAAAATATTTTTTTAAAATATAAGCAAGATTTAACTAATTTTATATTTTCAATATAATTATTATTAAAATATCTCAATAAAATGGTTGTATCATTTATTTTGTTTCATTCTTAGTAGATGTTTCCTAGAATAATCTATTTTTTTTTATAATTTCAAACAAATTAAATACACTCAACTAATTTTCTTAATAAATGTGAAGTTAGTTTTTTTCTTATAATTAAGACGGGAATAGTACTCGGTATAAAAGAAGTAAATTGAATGTATTTAATTTTTTTAAAAATTTATTTATAAAAATATGCTCCTTTCGTCCCTAAATATAAGATTTGGATACTTTTATTTTATTCATATTTATAAGACTTTATATCAATTTTTAATGATAATTAATTATTTTTTTCACAAATATCTTTATTTACTGAACACTTTTTAGATTTCCAATAATATTAATAGGGATAGTTTTGAAAATACATTTCAAATATTCGTATTTTCAATACCATTAACTAAATTAACCAACTTTCTTAACGAACATGAAATCTACCAAAAGAGTTTTATATATAGGGACGGAGGGAGTATTACTTTAGGAAACTTACATTAAGAATGAAATAAAAATTAAATGACACAATCTCTTCATTTATAAGAATGTTTAAGAATGATTATATTGAAAATAAAAGGTTGATTAACTTTTGCTTATATTTGAGACCAATAATTTTTATTTTTTTTATATATTTGATATCAGAGAAAGTTTATGCTCAAATTTACTCCTTATGATCTTACATATATAAGATACTTTTTGTATTTTATTTTAGTCTTATTTTTAAGATTTTATTCTAATCCTCAATGATATTTGATTATTATTTTTTCATAAATACCTTTATTTAATTTATTTATTGGAATTTTAATAATAATTATAGGAGTAGATTTAAAAAAATGTATCAACTTTTCACATTTTTACCGTCATTAAAAAAATTAACTAACTTTTTTTGTGAATGTGAATTTATAAAAAAAAATCCGATATCAAGGACCGGATGGAGTAGTTCTTTTAAAAATATTATGATAATTTTTGAAAATTTAGTTTGGACACATTTTGGTCTTTGGAAAAAATAAAGTCACCAAAATTTTTGAAGTTTTTTTTTATAGATAACTTGGTCACTTAAAAAAATTTGGGATAATTTAATCCTTAAAATTTTTGATTAAATCGGATAAAGTTAGAGGTGACAATTTGAGCAATCGATTAGGTCGGCTTCAAATTTTGACCATGGTCAAGCTTGGTTAAAAAAAAATTATATAATTCTAGTAAGAAATCATTTACCTAAACCCAGCACCGGATCACATTTTAAAATAAATTGGATTAACTTTGTAAAGTGATATGATTAGGTCAACCCGAAATTTGCGAGTTCAAACCTTACCAAATAGGGTAAAAAATGTTCAAGATCTATTCAGATTTGCTTTTAAAATGCTAAACTCACTTATTTGTTGGATTGATTCCGATCAACCTTATCCCAAATGAAATCAAAATTTTTAAGAATGAATTTGTCTTGTTAGAAAACAATTTAAGCACTATTAATTATTTTGAGGTCTAAATTATTATCTTATGAACAAAATTTGAACACTCAACAAATTTAAGGAACTAATCTTTAATCAATTATAGTATGAGAGTTTGATAAGTTGATTTTGTTCAAATACCAATTTGACTTTATTTAAGATCATAATTCTGAATTTAATCATTTGAATTTTTGGGTTGAGGATATAACCCCCCCCCCCCCCCCCCCCCCCGCCCCCCCCCAAAAAAAATAGATATTTTTATTGTAAAAATAAATTTAAAGTTCTTTACAATTTTTTTAATGCAACATTTTTTTATAAGTTTTTTTTTATTATTTTCAACCCTTAAAAAAACCTAATTATTTTTCGAATCCTCTTCTATTTTCTTATTTTAAGGCTAAGCATTGGGTATTTTCTATGCTAGTTAATTCTGTTTAAGTGAGTTTTTTTAAAGCGAAATTTTTTAATTAAATATAAAGTTTTTTTTCTTTTGTATTAACTAACATGTGGTATTTTTTTTATATGCAAGAAACTTATAGAGTATGTTAATGTCCTTTCTAAACAACGTCTCTCTTACATATTTAACTTGATATTTCAAATTCAAAAATGATTTATAGACCTATAAAATTATTTTATAAAGTAATCTACATCACAGAGAGAGTGACATGTGTCACTTATTTACTATTGATTAGTTAACAATTGAGACATATCACTTTTTTATGGTGCATGTTGATTTTGTAGTTTGATATATCATTACTCCTTTGAAATTGGCATTAAACAATACATGGAAATCTTTTTTTTTTTACATCAACCGATACCCGGATCTGGTTTACCCATAATCCGACTCATTCGGTCCGACCCAACTGAGTTCGTACTAAGCAGTAGGGTTCTTCCCGCAGGGGTTACTCCATACCCAAGTCTCAAACTCAAGACCAGTTGATTAAGGGATCAAGTGAATTACCACTTAATCAACCCCAAGTTGATAATACGTGGAAATTTAGTGGGGTCTTACTTATTGCAACTAACAATAAGGAGGACAACATTTGTTGTCTCAGATTGTGTTACAATCATGTGTCACTTATTCTCACTAGCTAGTTGTTCAAGTAAATAATTAATAGTTATTTGATCTTAATTATAAATCATATTTAACCGAATCATACATACAAATACGGGGAGTTGAGTTATTATTTCCTTGATTTAGAAAAAAAAATTAGAGACATTTTAGAAAAGTAGTATTAAGAATAAAACAAAAATTATTGTAAATAAGATAATCACTTTCTATAAATGTTTTAAAAAAGTAGAATTGAGACTGAAACACAATTTAAAAAGGTTAGTTAACTTTTTTTCATATTTAATCAAGAGAAATACTCCCTCCGTCCCACGAAGATGGTAAAAAAAATGCAAAAATCAAAAATTAAGAATACATGCATTTAATGATTATTGATTTGTCTAACACACATCAATCAATTATCAAACAAGTAATTTAATGCATTTTGCATTGATCAACCAATAACATTCAAAGTTTGCAATTTCTAAGCATTTCATTAATTATTTTAACTTTAATATGAAACAAAAAATTTTGTCGTTTTTTACCATCCTTATTGTGAGATGGAGAAAGTATATGTTAGGAGCCCCACATTGAGTAGCCTAGGAAACTCAATGTGATACTTAAGCCACGAGGCTCTCCCACCTAATAGACTAGTCTTTTGGGTTGAGCTCTTCTCATGGCTTAAATACTAACAATATTGGTGCTTTCATTGAGAAGTTGAACTACGGAAAGGGCTACATATATAGGCTGAATTAAGGTATATTATCGAATACTGATAGGTGAGTGGAGCCGGGTTAGTGGCGATAGAGTGAAAGTCGCTGTGGACGTCGATCCGGCCTTAAAGGGGCGACAACGTTAGAAGTCTCACATTGAGTAGCCTAGGGAACTCAATGTGGTACTTAAGCCATGAGAGTATAGACTGGTCTTTTGGGTTGAACTCTCCTCATATGCTTAAGTCCTAACAGTATATTTTTTACTCCCTCGGCTATTACATGTAGGATCTTTTAGAGAAAAATTACATTTATTAAGAAAGTGAATTAAGATTGTAGTAGTATTATAAATGCAAACATTTAATATATATATTTTTAAACTATCCCAATAATTATTATTGGAATCCAAGAAAGCATTGACATAATAAAGATATTTTGAAAATAAAAAAAGTACTGTAATTAAATGTATCGAAAATTGGAATAAAATCTAGATCCAAAATTATTTTTCTAAAAAGGTCATGTACGTATAGGATTAAGAGTAACTTCCAAACGCTTTTCAACTTTGAATGTTTCCATATCCTCGTGTGTTAGGATAAAGAAATCATGGAAACCGCCAACATATATAGTACTGGACTACTGGTAGTATAATGCAATCAGTTTTAGATTATTTTTTTTTTAATGGTTTTAGTTCATCAGTAACGTCTTTATACAAAGAAAATATGGAGTGGGGTTAACATTCCTGGAATTTGACAGAGTCTGCAGAAAATCATCTATGTCATGGAGTCAAGGAATCCCCGCGAGATGTTGCAGTCAATAGTCTAACACTTGGGGTTCGACTAAAAAAATTGGGAGGGAGTTCTTTCATATACTTTTTACTGTATTTAGCATAATATAACTACAACTCCGTTATTCAAACATCTGTATTTGACATCTATACGGGACATCTTCATTTTTAGGCAAAAATTGGTAGGTCCTGCAATTTCATTTTCTTACAGGACCCACCAGTTTTTACCTAAAAAGGCAGATGTCTCATCTTGAACATTAACTATTTAAATTTTTTGACTTGCACTTTTGTTTCGGAAAGGTGTCAATTGCCAACTCCAAAACAAAAAGTAAGAGTTCAATTATTTATACAAAGTTGAATTTTAATATTTTAATTTTATTTATATTATATAATTTTTATATTATTTTAATGCAAAAAAAAAAGGACAGTTTTATACGATGCCAGCTTATCATGTCCAACCATTTCTGAATATAATAACTTTTAGTATTTAAATAATCGAGTTGATAAAATAACTACATAAGAAAATTATTATGCATGTATTTTCTAAAAGTTATTTATTATTTTTCTCTTATTTTCTTTTTTCATTAATGTGAAACAATACATTGTGAAATTTTTTTAATGCAAGTTAAAATGATAAAATTGTAATATTAAAGTATCTTATTAAAGTTTCAAGAAATATAATTACTCTCCTTTATTTGTCCGGATGATATGATTAAGTATGACCTATAAATAGAATTAAAGGAAATAGTAGCTCAAGGATAAGAAAAAGAATAAAAGTATAATTAATTAAGAGAAAAAAATGATTGAATAAATGGTTAAAATTAAAAGAAAAAAATTGACTATGCGTGCATTGAAATTATAAAAAGACAAAGGTTATGAAATGAAAAAAAAAGCTTAAAATTAAAACTAAAAATTAAGAAATGGAAAGAGTACTGCAATAATTATCAATAATGATTAAATAGAGATATTTTGGATAAAACATATGTGAAAAATTTATAAAATTAACACATCTTTAATATATGTGAAAAATACTTAAAGGACAAAAGCTAAAAAAATGAAAGAAGTATGTTGTTCATTGATAAGGTAGGTATTTCATCTGTTTCATATGTAGTGTATTTAAATGTTATGTACGAATTTTAAAAAATATAATGGTTAAATGATGTAAGTTATGTTTGGTAAGGCAAACTTATACTCCACTTATCTGATAGGTTTTAACTTATTGACTCGGTCAGCAATAAGCTACTAGAGCTGTTTGGTGGAAAAAAAACAAAAAAAAAAACATATGGCCTTCAAAAAGAAAGTTTATAACTTTTGAAAGTTAGTTTTCAGAAAGTTATGTGAAGTAGCTTTCAAAAAAATGAAAGAGTTTTCAATAACTTATATCTCAATTTTTCCCTTTATTTTTTTTCCTAATTATTATCATATATCTTGGCCAAATTATATTGTATAAGTCATTTAATTAACAAATTTCATCTAGTTGTACAACTAGTTTTGCCAAAAAGCTTTACTTCAATAACTTAGCTATACAGCTAAAAGCTTTTAGCTAGATTCATAACTATCAACTACAAGTTCACAACTATCAGTTAGAAGCTTATAGTTATAAGCTAGTTTTGTGAAACAATTCCATAAGAATTTGAGATATTTTAACTATAATATCCACATGTAATCATTATTGAAAAGGGAGAACGATAATGGGGATGAAAAAAGATTGTGATAAATAAGGGTATAGTTGAAAAAAAAAACAGTAATCCCTCTAGTCCTATTTATAAGGCATACTTATCCGTATCACACGGGCCAAGGAAGGTAATTAAATTTCTTGAAACTTTAAAAAAATACTTTAACATTACAATTTTGACCTCTTATCTTGTATTGAGAATTTCATAATGTATTATTTCATGTTAATGGATAAAGGGCAAATAAGAGAAAATAGCAATAAATACTTCCTAAAAAATGCAAAATGACTTATAAATAGGACAGAAGAATTTTTCTAGAATATGCCCTATAAATAGGACCGGAGAAAGTATTAATTATGTACTAGGTTTGTAAAATTATTATATATATATATATATATATATATATATACATGGATAAAAACTGTATAAATACTACGTATGAAACTAAGGGGTATAATAATGCACCGTTAAATAGACTATTGAATAAATATGAAATTAAAATTATGAGTATTAATAATAGCATCTATCCATTATACATTTTTACTTATTTTTTGGTTTGCATCCTGGTATCCGGTTTACTAGGCCGACTAATCCAATTTGAGGCGCGTTCCATGGTTAAGGTTTTGTTCCTCTCCAACGTTGTTGCGGAGGTATGATATATGCATTATATGAAAAAAAATATGATATTCTCTTCATTCTATAAATATGGTAAAAAAATGGTTAAAATTTTTATTTATTAAAATAATTAATGAAAAAATTTAAAAATTACAAATTTTGTATGTGATTAGTTGATCAATGCAAATTACATTAGATTAATTATTTGATTATTAATTGATGTATTACACAAACAATAAATATATATATCTTTTTAATTTTTTGACTTTTGCAATTTGCTACTATCTTTACTAGCTAATAGACCCGTGCGATGCACGGGTTAATTGTTAATTAATTACTATCGAATAATATAAATATATATTACAAATCTTATTCTTAAATAGTTTCTTTATCTTATTATTCTATAACTTGTATGATGGTTTTTTAATTATGATTATGGTGAATATATCCTTTTAAAAATCAAATCGCTTTCGAAAAATCAAATCAAAATATCCGCGCAAAACATTAAACTTTTAATTTTTTTAAAAAATTAAAAATAAGAGAGTTGTGATGCATAGGTAAATCGTTAATCAATTGTGAAGAGATGAATTAGATAACTAATTAGTCATATTTTGTTGATTTAGCAAAGTTGTTTTCCTAAAAATTATTGAAAATGCGCGAATTAAGTATTAATCAATTATTATGTTATCATACGGCTATAAATAAACATACCTCTCATGCAGTAATTAATCGTGATGTACATGTGATATTAGTATATAGTTTTAACTGACAACACATAGTCATTACAGTGACAAAGAAATATTCATAAAAAAAGGTAAATTTGTACATATATTTAAAGAGAAAGTGTTAATAACAAAGGTGTTTTCATAACAAAACCAAAAAAAAGTTGATGTGATTCACATCGAAGCTGAGGACAATGATGTTGTTGTAAATAATGATCCATGTCATCGATTTTCTCATGTTGCAGACCAATAAATATGCGTAATGTTAAGCAACATATATAATAATTCAAACATGATGGAAGAAATACTTAGAAGTGGATAATTCCTAAGACAGTGTATAACTGTCTATATATGAAAGAAAATGGTTGTATGATTATCTATTTAGCAACCTAGCTATAGACTCGT
The DNA here is from genome assembly GCA_037953625.1 of Crotalaria pallida. NCBI lineage: Eukaryota > Viridiplantae > Streptophyta > Magnoliopsida > Fabales > Fabaceae > Crotalaria > Crotalaria pallida. The sequence goes on from CM075655.1 coordinate 101,394,481, forward strand.
GCCATGCACGGGTCAAAACATTAATCAATTATAAATATACTATATATATATATATATAGCTATATAATAAAATATAATAAGACTATGAAATCAATGTTTGATTAATGTTTGATATAATAAGATATAATAAGACTATGCATTAATTTCCAATAATAATTTACTTTCTAAGGTTTGATTGACCTATGCACCTGGTGCATAGGTTAGAAAGACCAAAAAAATAAAAGGAAATTAATGATAGGCCTAATAACTTCAGTTTACCCAAATAATCTTTTCAAGTATTCACTTAAAACTAAGTATGGTGAGCATCAATTTGTTGTATTCTATAACATACAATTTGTTGTCCTCTTACAAAGTGGGGTATGAATGTTGCACTGACATAGTAAAGAGACCCTTAAATACTTTTTTATTTTTTTGGTAAAAATACACTTTTAAGCAATGTTATTAAAATGGTACCGGTGATTGAATTGGTTAGTATAGTAGTTCATTGGTTTAGTGATTTAACTAGTGGAATAATAATTAAATTGCATAGATAGATACTGGTAAAACCGGTTAACTCAGACACATATATATTTGTATATAAATATAAGAAATTGAATACCTGTATAATTTTTTTTTAAAAAAAATACTCATTTAAAATCCATAATGAGTAGTGTACTTTTAATTCCCAAAAACAAACATCCATAACAATCACACTTTAACTATTTAACAAGTTCATAGCTTAAACTTCAATTGTTTCTCCTTTGCAGCGTCGTTTTGTTTCTTTTTCTTCTTCAGTGTTTGAGTTTTCGTTGGCCTTTTGAGTTTCCTTCATGTAGAAGTTTTTGTCTTTCCGAATCGTAATTTAAAAAAAATTGCAAAACGACATCGTTTTGCTTTTTGCGTTTTTTTTTAATAAAAAATTTTGCAAACCACCCGGTTCACATAATACCAATCAGTTTGACGGTTTTCCGATATACCGGCCAGTTTACACTGGTTTTTTTCCGATTCATTGCATACATAGTATTTTAGCGTACCGTACTGATTAGGAATCCGGTTCACCAGTTTTTCGGTTCAACCAACAAGTACGGTTCAGTTTTGATAACACTGCTTTTAAGCCTGGGATTAATTGCTTGAATTGAAAAAAAAAAGAACAAAACTCATTTTGGGAAAGATTATTGCACAGTTTAAAATCAATAATCTTAATATAATAAGAACCATTGATTTGAAATAATTTTATATTTAAGAGACATGCTACGCTACTGCACCGTCCCTATAAAAAACCACTTTTCAAGGAGTTTTTTTTTCCTCACTCTTACAAGGAGTTACGTGGTTTTTAATTTAAAACTTTTTGAAAATATTTCAAGTTTATAAAAAGAATTGGTTAAGTTTATTAGCGGTATTGGAAATGAAAATATTTGATATGGTTGTTTAAAACCATCTTTACGTACACTTATTATAATTTTAAAAAGTATTGACTAAATGCTATTGAAAATTGAATTAAAATCTTATAGATAGACCAATAAGGTTTTATTTGGCAAAATAGCTTATAGTTGTGAGTTTGTAATTTGTAATTGTGAACTTCGAACTAGTAACTAGTAATTGTGAAGTTAACTAAGAGTTGTGAGCTTTTAACTACGAACCGATGATTGTTTAGCTGACTATTTGAAATAGTGTTCTTCGGCAAAACTATCTTTCGAAGTAGCTAAAAATTATTAAATGACCGAAAAGGACATGCAACATTATACGTATTATTTATATTTTAATATTTTAATTTATTTATTTATTTTATTTATTAAATAAATAGTTAATTAATTAAGTATAAAATAATTAAATTATAATTTATTAAATTCGTTATTTTCTTTATTTATTATTAAGTATGTTGTTAATTAAATACACAATTAATTAAAAATTAAATTGTCACCAGGGTAAGTAAATAATGTTGAAAATTTTTTTATAATATAATTGGTATATGAATTATTGAAAACTAGTTTTGTCACTCTAAAGCTACTTGAAATAATTTTTTCAAAAGCTACAGGCTCTTTTTTTTTAAAAGTTATAAGCTATTTCTAATTTGTGCACACAAAACAGGACTATTAACTTATTGATTAATCTAAAAACTCCTAATCATCTAAAAGCTATTAATTAGACATGCCAAACAGAGCCAATAATAAAATTCTAAAAAAATCTTATAAAAGACCACCGTGGAGTGTTTTTTTAGAAGAATGCACATAAAGTTTGCCCATTTTCTTGCTATTTTCATTTCATCATACACCCTCTTGTCTACCATACAAGAAAAAAAATAATAGTACATATTAGTTGATTGTATTTAATTTTTTAAAAAAATTTGGAGAAGAAAAATGTATTTTATGAAAGTAACCTTCTGAATGAAGCAAAAATTAGATAAAATAACCACTTTTAGGGATATTTTAAAAAAAAGTAATATGGAGACTGAAAAAAATTTAAGAAGATTAGTTAACCTTTTTTTTTACTTCCTACTGTCCAAAAAAATATAGAAAAATGACAAAAAAAATCCCAAATTAAATTTAAAGGAATTAATGAAAAAAACTAAAAATTATAAATTTTGAATTGTGAGTGGTTGATAAATGCAAAACACGTTATATTAGTTGTAACACCCGGGCTGATGAGGGCGGGGAGTGATCGCCGGTGCAAGAGGCACGGACAAGGAGCGGCTCCTGACAAAGCTTCTAAGGGAGGGGTACATGGATGAACCGACACACCAGAATGAAAGGGTGATCCTGAGACTGTGTAGTATGGGACTACATAGTACAGGAAGGCTTAAATGAATTGATTAGTACTACCCATATCAACAAGATGCATCTTCTTTTCGGTAGCTCATCACATAAGAACTCCACGGTTAAGCGTGCTTGACTTGGGGTAATTCTGGGATGGGTGACCTCCTGTGAAGTTTTCCCGGGAAGTGTGCGAGTGAGGACAAAGCACGCTGAAAAGACTCGTGTTGGTGTGTGGGGACAGTCGCAATCCATTTGCCTGCCAGAGATGTTACAAATGGTATCAGAGCGGCTCCTTTCCCAGTACGGTGTGGTTCGGGGACGAACCAGGCGGAAGCTGGTGGGCATGTAACACCCGGGCTGATGAGGGCGGGGAGTGATCGCCGGTGCAAGAGGCAACAAGGAGCGGCTCCTGGCAAAGCTTCTAAGGGAGGGGTACATGGATGAACCGACACACCAGAATGAGAGGGTGATCCCGAGACTGTGTAGGTATGAGACTACATAGTACACGAAGGCTTAAATGAATTGATTAGTACTACCCATCTCAACAAGATGCATCTTCTTTTCGGTAGTCCATCACATAAGAACTCCACGGTTCCATTTGCCTGCCAGGGATGTTACATTAGTTATTTGATAAGTAGTTGATGTATTATACAAACCGTTGAATGCATGTCTATTTAATTTTTTTACTTATGCAATTTTTCATCATATTTATGGGATATTTTAACCAAGATGAGTATGTTTTTTAACTCCCAAACGCTTTTCAACTTTGAACGATTCCATTTCCTCGTGTGTTAGGACTTAGGCCAAAGAAATCATGGAAACCGCCAACACATATGGTATAATGCAATCAATTTTGGATTTTTTTTTCATGGTTTTAGTTCATCAGTAACATACCTGGAATTTGACAAAAAGTCTTCAGAAAATCATCCTCATTATGCGTTGTGACATAAATATTCATAAATCATCTACGTCATGGAGTCAATGAATCCCTGCGAGATGTTGCAATCAATAGTCTAACGCTTGGGGTTCGATTTAAAAATTGGAAGGACTATGGGTTCACTAACTTTTTATTTAGCATACTAGAAAAACTCGTGTCACGTAGGGTGCCAATAGTGTAACCAACAAAGTTAAGAGCATCTTCACCGCTCAACCAATTTTTTGTTCTTAAATGGATCTCACACATTATTTTATTATTTTTTACATCTTTCCATACTTTATGAACCTCTAAGAACCTCAACCACATTTTTACTCCACCCATGAACCTATTTTTCGTTCATAAATGGGTCCCACTATTTATCTCACACTCATAATATTTTATAATAAATATAATCATCAACAACTAACCATTTTTTTTACCCATATTTTTTTACCGTTAAAAAAAACTAACTTCATTTTAAATTTTCTTAACACATATTTACTCATAATATTTTTTTACACATATTCGTATACAAATTTGTTAGAATATGTCAATTTTTAATATAGTTTTTATTCAATATAGTTTTTTTCAGAGCAGAGAGTAAAAAAAATTTATCCAAATCATAAAAACTATTGCATATCAGTAAAAAAGAATACACATAGAATATTTTTGAATTGAGTACATTTGAAAACAAGGAAAAAAAATTTTAACCTCTGTCAGAGAGCACAGATTAAAAAAAATTAAGTCCGAATAACAAAAAAATTATATATTTGTGAAAAGAAAAATACATAGAATATTTTTTTAATTTATTACATTTGAAATGAAAAAAAAAATTATGTGTTTTTTATTGTTTTTTCTCTTTCCTCCATGAGCCATGAACTAGTTGCTAACTAGTGCACGTTTGTAATGAAACGAACGACCTCCTTTGTCTCCACGGGTAATGACCCGCATGACATGTTCATAGAGCAACGAACGACCGACAACGATCGATCGCTGCTGATGCTCTAAGTATGAAATTATCGGTGTGATACACGGATTAATTGTTAATTATTAATTACTATGAAATAATATAAGTACATATTACAATGTAATTTTTTAAATAGTTTCTTTATCTTATTATTCCATAACTTGTATGATATTTTAAATAGTTTCTTTATCTTATAAAATCATCTTCCATTTCAAAAAATAAAAAATAAAAAATACAATAGGTATAATCTTATTCCTCTTCTCTTTTGGAAACATATTGATATACAATAGGAATAATCTTATATACTTGTTTGAATCATTATTTGTGTCAGAAAGCATATAATAAAAAAATTCAAATCCAAATAACAAAAGCATGTACATAAAAGGAACACAGAAAAGCCGAAGCATATTTTTTTAATATATTAGATTTATTAAAATAAAAAAATAAGAGTCAAAGGAAGAAAAACCAGTGCATGGTAGAAGCACTCTTGTTTTATATTTTACTTGTTTGGACCATTACTTGCGTTAGGAAGTACATAATAAAAAAATTCAAATCCAAATAACAAAAACATGTACATAAAAAGAACACAGAAAACCCAAAGTTTTTTTGTTTAATTTATTAGATTTATTAAAAAAAAAGAGTCGGAGCACCAAAAACCGGTGCATGAGTAGAAGCACCCTTGTTTTATATTTTACTTGTTTGGACCATTACTTGTGTCAGGAAGCATATAATAAAAAAATTCAAATTCAAATAACAAAAACATGCACAAAAAAGAACACAGAAAAGCCAAAACATATTTTTTTTAATATATTAGATTTATTAAAATAAAAAAAATAAAAAAAAGAGTTAAAGCAAGAAAAACCGGTGCATGGTAGAAGCACCCTTGTTTTATATTTTACTTGTTTGGACCATTACTTGTGTCAGGGAGTATATAATAAAAAAATTCAAATCCAAATAACAAAAAATATACATAAAAAAAACACAGAAAACCAAAAGCTTTTTTTTAATATATTAGATTTATTAAAATAAAAAAAAGAGTCGGAACACAAAAAACCGGTGCATGATAGAAGCACTATTGTTTTATATATTACTTGTTTGGACCATTACTTGTGTCGGGAAGCATATAATAAAAAAATTCAAATCCAAATAACAAAAAAATTTACATAAAAAGAGCACAGAAAAACCAAAGTATATTTTTTTTTAAATATACTAGATTATTAAAATAAAAAAAAAGTCAAAGCAAGAAAAACCGGTGCATGGTAGAAACACCCTTGTTTTATATTTTATTTGTTTGGACCATTACCTGTGTCAGGAAGTATATAATAAAAAAATTCAATTCCAAATAAAAAAACATGTACATAAAAGAACACAAAAAACTCAAAGCGTATTTTTTTATTATATTAGATTTATTATAAAAAAAGTCGAAGTTTCAAAAATCGGTACATGGTAGAAACACTTTAAAAAGCAATACTTCCCTTTATAAAAAAAATAAATAAATAAAGAGTACTGACCGTGGATCCCATGGTGGGTTTCCCACCGCTGCTATAGTATAGATAAAAAAAAAATGAAGTACTCCTTGACCATTTGGCCGTGGATTCCACGGTGGATGTTCTCGCGCGTGGGATATCTGCGCGGTTTTATATAGTATAGATTAGGACTATGGATTTGTGTAAGAGCATTTGTTAAGATTATTTTAATAAAAAAAGAATCGTAACTTATTTTTTTTTAATATCTTAAAAAATATATATTTTTAATATTTTTTATTTGTATTTAATTGCTTATCACTTGTTAGCATTTAGCCAGGACTATACCAATCAAATGTGAGCACAACACATGGTACAAAACAGAGTACTACGGAGTATATGACATCATATTCAAGTTATAACATTTTTTAATATTTAAGAAGTTAGATACAAAGGAAAAAAAGTCATTGAACATTAATTATTTAAATTTTTTGACTTGCACTTTTGTTTCGGAAAAGTGTCAATTGTCCAACTCCAAAAAAAAAGTAAGAGTTAAATTATTCATACAAAATTGAACTTTAATATTTTATTTTTATGTATATTATATAATTTGTATATTATTATTTTAATGTAAAAAAAACAATTTTATACTATGTCATCTTACCATGTCCAACCATATTTCAATATAATAACTTTTAGTATTTAAATAATGGAGTTGATAAAATAACCACATTAGAAAATCAGATACAATGAGAAAAGAGGATTGAAATTACTGCATAGTCAAAAGACATATCTTTATTGTCGATGATTCGTAAATTCATATGATTTTAACTTATTAATTATATAAAAGTTTTGTTATTCATTATCCAAAAAATAATATATAAATAATTTAAAGTATAAAGTTCATTATAAAAAAATAAAAAAAATTAACTTTTAAGTATTAAATACAACAATTTATAGATTAGTTTTTTCCCTTTAAATTATTTATACCTTGTCCAAAATAATAAAACCCTTATATCAATGGTAATCATATATATGCTTGGTCCATTAGTTTAGTTTAGGATTATATAATAATTTTTTTTAAAGAGAGGAACTTGTTGAACTTTTTTTTTTTGGTGAATAAAGGGGGTAAACTTGTTGGACTTTCTGCAATGAAAGATGACTACTTAATGAAAAAAGAGAAATATATTAAAACTTAAAGAGGATACATTTCTTTTCTTGATTGAGAAAAACAATACATTTCCAAGTTCCTACAATAACTTATTGCAACATATTTGTATCCTTTATTACATGCATGAAACTAAAGACAGCAGATAGATAGGTTTGCAAACAATGCAAGATAGATGACGACAACACTCATCAATTATAACCCAAGCGCAATTCCAGATCAACTTCTCCGTTACCACTGCCAGTAGTAATCATGGAAGAAGAAGAAGAGCTTGCACCATCATCATAACCATAGGTGCTGGTGGTAGCAACAGTAGTGTTGTTGCTGATTCCAGCTTTCTCAGGGAAAAGTGAGAGGGTGGTTTTTTGTGCCTCCTTTGGCACATTATTATTATTGACCAGCATAGGCAGAGAATTGTTTGGGGCAGCAACAGCAGCAGCAGCAGAAGGTGCACCCAAAAGGTTGTTATTGTTTCCAATCATGATACCAGAAGCAGAGTAGGCGAGGTTCCTTCTCCAGAAGCTGTAGAGGGATGATGCATTTGGCACATGCTTGAAGAAGTTTGCAGCATAGCTCTGAACTTGTTGTGGTGTTTTGTTCCACAAGAAATTCTCAGTGATTTTGGCCCAACGCCCTTTTCCATACTTCACCAGCCCCATCAGAAATAACCTAACATACATCATCAAAAATCAAAATGTAATGTATAAATGTAGTGAATGAATAATAATAATAATAATAATAATAATAATAATAATAATACAATCTCATTATTTCTTAGAAAAAAATGAAATGAATCAATAACACATTAAAAAAATAAAGAAAAATTCAGTAAAAATACATGATTTGATGAATTCTAGAATCTTCATTTGAAACTTCAAAATCCAAGTATAAAAGAATAAATGGAAAGGGCAGTTTCTGACATAAATTTAAGTATATATTCCCTCAATTTCAAAGATATTATATTTTAAAATTATGCGCAAAGATTTAAAAAAAGGTTAAATTGTATAATAATAATAATAATAATTTGGAGTATTTTAACCTTTTTATAATTATTATTATTAAATAAAAAAAATTAAAAGTAAAAAGAGGATTCAATATAATTAAGAAAAACAGTAATAATTATTTTTTTAGCTAAAATTAATATTTATAATTTGGAGTATTTTAACCCTTATATAATTATTATTATTAAATAGAAAAAATATTAAAAGTAAAAAATGGATTCAATATAATTAAGAAAAATAGTAATAATTATTTTTTTTAGATAACGACATAATATTTACCGACATCTAAATAAATAATATTAATTATATGTTAGATATATTTAAAAAATAAAAAAAAATTAAAGAACAATATATATAAAACAAAACAAGAAATCAAAGTTTTGAAAGAAACTAACTGATGCTCTCTGCTAGTCCAAGTAGTCTCCTCAACCCTAGTTGGGTTGGGAAAAGAGAGCACCCTTGAATCAGCAGCAGCAGGCACTGGTTCAAGCACAATAGCAACTTGACCACCCTGCATGTTGGGTGGGAACATAGCAACAGCCTGAGAGTATTGGTAGGCATTTCCAGAAGCTGGTGACCACATAGCAGCAGCAGCTTGTTGAGGGTTGGCATAATAGTGCAAATAATTAGCAGGATTCATGTTATTAGGCAAGCATGGCACAACAGAGCCAGAACCAAAATCAAGAATTTTTGGTGCATTGTTGAAGGACCTAGGAGGTGGTGTTGGTGGTGAAGGGGAATTGGAGCCAGTGAGATCAATGATTTCAGTAGTCATTGTTAAGGGACTAGCGGTGGAAGCTAAGGCAAAATACTATGAACAAGTAACTGAAACTACTCTACTTTGGACTCAGTGTGAAAGTTGACACAGCTTGCGTTTTGTTTTATACTAGTGGAATTGAAGACTACTGCAATACATTTACCAAAATGCCCATACAAATTTAATATTCAATAATCTTTTTTTGGCAATTAGTTCAACAGCTCAGAACATTTTTTTTATTCAAATTCACTGCCCCATTATTATAATAATAATTATGAAATTTATTGTATATTACACGTGGCAAGTTTTTATCAAGAGGAGTGTTATTGGTACATTTAAAAATTAAAAAAAGCCATATTATTTTAGATAAATTTATTTTTTTTAATAGATTTTCTCCCTCTCTTTATTTATTCTATTAAACCAAAATTTAATGACTTAAATATATTTTGGTCCCGATAAGGAAAGGTTATTATAATTTTCTTTTTTAGAAAACAATTTTAGTCAAAATCCCAATAAATCATTTATTTTGATTTTACTTCATAGTTAATGATACAGTAATTATAACATCCATCATTCTTTTTTTTAAGATTTTTTAAATGAGAAATATAGTTATTTATTTATTTAGTTATTTATTTATTATTATTTTATCTTATTTTTAATATAAAAATTTAATAGTCAAATTGATAAGATTTTTAAATTTAAATGATATTTAATTACTTCTTTTCACGGATACATTTATTTGCTCTACACTTTTTAGACTCTCATTAATAATATAAGAGTAATTTTGAAAAATTATATCAAATATTAACTTTTTCAATGTCACTAACTATATTAACTTACTTCTTTGATAGAAGTGAATTTTTTAAAAAACGGGTCTTACATTATTAAAATCGTATCATGAATGAACATGTTTATAAAATTTATGCTCTTTAATAACATTGAATCTCTAAGCAATTTATCCAAAATATGTCGTAGGGTACATATTAAAAAAACTTTAAAAAAAAGTAATTTTTCTAGCCATTCATGTTTGCAAGAATATGAATTATTATTTTTTTAAATAATGATTACAGTTCATGAGAAAATATATTTACATTATCAAATTTCAAATTCATCATTGAATGCAATAATAGATAAATTGAATTTATTATGTAAGACATAGATTAGTTAATTTGCATTTTTTTAAAAAAAAGTCTATATTCTTTAAAGATTTTAAGAACTTTCTTTTTTTAATTGTTAAATTATTTTTTTTTACTTACATCGTCAGAAATTTTAAAAAGTAGTAATTGTTTTTTATTGAATTTTCAACGAATACATGGTAATTTAGTAAAATTAGAATTTATAATTTTTTTAAAAAAATAATTATAAAGACTATATATAGCATAGATAATTAAAAAAATAATGTATAGCTACTTATTTATTACTTATTAATAAAAATATTCATATAAATAATTTTATTATTGAGGTTTATATTTTCAAATTTATTAAATATATATAGTATATATTGCTTACACAACATATTGTAGGTACACAAAATTGTTCAATAAATACATAATGCACTCAAACATCAAATATATTTGATATTCTTAGGCAAAACCGTTAAGTGCATATGTGACAAGAACTATATTAAATAAAAAACGGAAATGCATTACGGTGAACAAATCCAAAATAGTAACATATAAAATTTTAAATTAAGTGTGTTTTAACATATAAAATTTTGTTTTTATATGATTTTTTTTAGAAAATCAATACAGCATTAATTTTTTTTTTTCAATTCTACTCTCACCTAGTTAAAAAGAGAAATAATAAATGAAAAATATACTAAATAAAAGAGATAAAAGACAAATTAGATAAACATTACGTTAATTTAAAACAAATAGGCAAATTAGTGAAGTAGACTCATGTGTTTTGTTCTTTGTTTGTTTTGGTCTATTTCAAGCACATGATAGTGTACCCATATTCAAACCCTTTTTAGAAGATCAGGTTCATGTGTACTATGATGCTTATATAGTAGATCCCTTATGTTGGAATAAATTTATTTGCTTATAAAAAAAGTTACAAATAATGCAAATTACTCACTCCGGTCTTATTTATAAGTCACATTCTAGAAGGATTCTTTGGTCCTATTCATAAGTCACTTTGTATTTTCTAGGAGACATTTATTACTATTTTCTCTTATTTGCCCTTTGCCCATTAATACGAAGTAATACATTGTGAAATTCTCAATGCAAGTTAAGAGGGTAAGATTGTAATGTTGAAGTATTTTTTTAAAGTTTCAAGAAATTTAACTACCCTCCTTGATCCATGTGATATGATTAAGTATGCCCTATAAATAAGACCAGAAGGAGTAATTACACTTCTTAAAATAAGTGCGCTATAGCTTTGAAAAACACTTATTTTGGAATGGATGAAGTAATATATTACAATGACCAAATCCAAAAAAAAAAAGCATGCAAGACATTGCTTCAACTTAATTATATTAGAAACTAAAATCAGAAGGCTTAATTATATTATTGATCATTTATCTTATTTTTAATATTCATTTCCTTACTTAATCTTTTTTTTTTTACTTATTTTGGAATTTAATTTTTTTTAATATGAAAGACACTATTATTTTTTTATATAAAAAATTCAATATGGTCCTTCTATAATAATAAAGTTAGTTTTACCCATAATAATATTCACACTTATTACATTCAATCAATAGAGCTGAACAATTATTCCTACCGCTTATTATCTCGATGGAGCTTCTAATAACATCTTCATTCATATCTTTATCGCATTATCATTTCTATTCATATTGATCAATCATATAGCGAGTCAAATTATTTCACCATTGGCAAAGCAGTACCACTGTTCCTATCCTTATCGGGTGGTGGCCTGGAATATTTTCAAAATACTACAACATTTGCCATTTTCCTAGGATGGATGAAATATTTCGATAAAACTAATATCGCTATGGTAAAATGACCAAGTTGAATTTTTTTGAAAAAAATAAAAAACCAAAATAAATCTAAAATAAAAAGAATAAAGACCATAATGAATCTTAAAAATAAGATAAAATATATATCAATATCGTTAAAGACGAACTGGACATCAAATTGAAAAAGTTTCACTTTTAAGACCAAATAATGATGCCATGTGTGTCTCTGCTTGATAATGACTCTTGTCCTTTACCCATTTACGGATATTTAATTTAATCTCTTTTTAATATTTATTTTTGTCACTTATCTATTTAAAAATGAGTAATTAGTCATTTTGATTCCTGAGAATGTGACCATTGATCATTTTAGTCCCTCAGAGATCATAAATACACGTTTAGTCCCTGAGAGAGCCTCACGTCAGTCATTTTAGTCCCTCCGTCAACTAGGGTTAAGTAACGGAGTTAATTTTTCCGTCATTCATTTTGGTCCCTGAAACATGCATATATAATTCAATTTGATCATTTTTAAATTGCCAATTAATTCAATTTAATCCCTGAAACATCCATAAATAATTCAATTTGGTCTTTTCTAAATTGTCAATTAATCAATTTAATTCCTCATTTTTTTAGAAAAGAAACAACTCAACATTATGTGGTATAACATTAAAACCTCTCTCTCTCTCTCTCTCTATATATATATATATATATATATAATATTTGAGCAGCATCTATTCACAAAACTAATCTTTTACTAATTTTCAAGGGATATTTGAGGCATCAAAACGAAAGAATGAAGACTATATTTAGAGATATTTTGTACATAGTTATTTTTTATATTAGTTTTGTGAACATGTGCTCGCTCAAATATTACATACATACATGTTTTAATATTATATCTCATTGTGTTGAGTTATTTGTTTTCTACTCCCACGGTTTCATTTTGTTTGGCCTTGTAGGCCTGAGCACATATATTAAGAAAGTGTTAATAATTGTAAGTTTTATGTTTATTTTGTCTAAAATGCCCCTATATTTCATCTTTATTGAAAATTGTAGTGGTATTTAATTTAATTAATGTATAGTGGTTTAGAGATGAAAGATATAATAAAAGTAATTAATGATGAGTAAGAGAAATGATTGAAATAAGGGTTAGAGTTGGAAAGAAAAATTTGTTTATGCATTGGAATTGTAAAAGGCCAAACAACATGAAATAAGAGAAAAAGCCTAAACGACAAAACAAAATGAAATGAATAGAATAAAAAAAATGAGGGATTAAATTGAATTAATTGACAATTTAAAAAGGACCAAATTGAATTATGTATACATTTTTTAGGGATTAAATTGAATTAATTGTCAATTTAAAAAAGACCAAAATGAATTATGTATGCATGTTTCAGGGACCAAAATGAATGACGGAAAAATTAACTCTGTTACTTAATCCCAGTTGACGGAGGGACTAAAATGACGGACGTGAGACACTCTCAGAAGACTAAACGTATATTTATGATTTCTGGGGATTAAAATGACCGATGATGACACTCTCAAGAACCAAAATAACTAATTACTCATTTAAAAATGTTTATTTTGATCATTCCATCAGCACATACACTATCAATTTAGACGAAATATTTTGAAACATTCTTTAAATGTACTATTATTGCAACCAGTAAATTTTTCCAATTGGAAAAAAACGGCGGAGGAGTCACGGCTAATGAAGGACAGATCTGGACACATAATGTCCTTGAATGAGCTTTGTTTGCTAGTGAAGGATGAATCCATCATGTGTTTAGACCAGCGGATCCATCCTTCAGTAGCACATGATGTCAATGAATTTAGTAAATAATAAAATTTATTAATGATTTTTTTTAAAAAAAAAATTAAATTTAAGAACTACTTATTAAAACCTACTTTGACTAATATTTGAATTTTGTAAGGACTTGAAAAAAATTTCTATTAAATATATTATAATTTTTGAATCAGTCTGAGGAACATATCTTATATATTTTTTACATAATTAAATCATGGTAGAAAAAGTATTAACTTGCTGCTATAAAAGCATCACAAAAAATAATATAATATGATATGGAATGTAATGCATTCTAAGTTAGTAAGTTGATAAAATATCTGATGAGGTCTCACACACGCGCGCGTATGTATATATATATATATATATATAAAAGTTAAAATGCAGTACCATTGTTTCAAAAAGATTATTAGATAAAATTTAAAGATAAATGATTTACTAACTTATACTACTATGATTATAGCTTTAAAATCACATTAAAATAATGAAGAGTATTGGTAACAAAATAATTCTAATATTTTCTTGAAATATCCTTAAAAATTTAAGGAAAATGCTAAAAACTGTCCTTAGACCATTGATTAAAAGAATAAAAGGGATAGTTTTATCTTGAAAGATGCTAAATTTAAAACATAGAAACTAGTGAACATAGATTTCCAATAAAGGTTTTTCTTTAATGGATTCCTTAACCAATGCCCTTAGGGCACTAATTAGCAATATCCAAAATTTAAAAAAAAAAATGCGAGTATTTGGAAATTTATTGACAATTGATGCTATGATTTTACATAGCCAACTTCCTCAAGTACTTTTTGCCTTGAGGTTGATGTCCAAATATATGATTCTTAGTACTAGCTTTAATATTTTGTCTTCTTGTGAGAAATCAAATACTACTTTTGTTCCTAAATATAGGATCCCTTTAGAAGATTTCACGTCGATTAAGAAAGTGGATTAATTTAGTTAATTGTATTGAAAATGTGAACTTTTGATATGTATTTTCAAAATTACCCCTGCCAGTGGCGGAGCTTGGTGAGAATTTTAGGGGGTGCTTTGTTTGAGTCAAAATTTCAATTTATATATTTTATAATTTGCAACATTAGAAATGCTAATGTGCCTTGGCTTGTTGGCGTTACATTTCTCCCACTTGCATTCAGATGATCAGATCCCAAGTTCGATCCTGCAGTTGGACTTTTGCCAAATGATTTTTTTTTTCTTAACGTATAATAAAACGAAAATAAAAACAGAGCTTCGTGTGAGGCAGGATTCGAACCCTGCACTTCGCTCACTAAGCAATGAGTGCCTAACCACTGAGCCATAACAAAGTTGTGTTTTAAATGTACTACATATATATATATATTTTTTTTAAAGTGTTAGGGGGAGCAGGTGCTAATGAAGCTCCGCCACTGACCCCTACTACTATTATTGGGAATCTAAAAAGTGTTAAATAAATATGGGTGTTTGTGGAAAAAATAATTAATGATAATTGAAAATTGGTATCTATCTAATAAATAGAGACAAAATAAAAATGTCAAAAGAGTCTTATAATTATGGAGGGAGTACAATTAAATTCTTGATATGGTCTTTTAAATACATCTTCCTCATACATATCATCAAAACTCATGGATACGTGTATGTCACTTAGTAACAATGTATTACAAATAATATGATATATATATATATATATATATATATATATATATATATATATCAAAATAGTGATTGAAAATTTTGTTCACCGGACAATTTGATCCTTAAAAGATAAAGTTACCAAATAGTTCCTAAAATTTTCTTACATGAGTCAACTTAGTCCATTAATTTCTTTGGAAAGATTTAGATCCCAAATTAAAAGTTTAGACAAAATTGGGTGAACTTAGATACAGTGATACGAGTTTCTCGGTCAAGTTTAGGTAGATCTGCTTCGGGCTTTAGTAATGATCGGGTTGGGTCAAAAAAGCTCATATATAATTTGGGTGAAAATTAATCTTCATAAACCCAAAAGCTGTCCAGTTTTTAAACTTAGTTAATAGTCACATAGGTCCCCGAAAGATACCCGTGGAATCAGTTAAGTCCATGAAAGATTTGTGGAATCTCTTAAACTCTCCAAAAATCAATTTAGCGTCACGTTAGTCCCCCCATCCAATTTCGTTAGGAGGGACCTAACGGAATCTAATGTGGCACGTTAAATGATTTGTTGGCCCAAATGTGACACCTTCTTAACAGTCCAACGTGGCATTGGGAGCAATAAAGCATTTAACGTGTCATGTAGGATTCTGTTAGGTCCCTCGGGGGAGGACTAACTTGATGTCAAGTTGATCTTTGGGGGATTTAAGAGGTTCCACAAATCTTTCAGGGACCTAACTGATTCCAAAATGATCTTTGGAGGTTTAAGATAGAGATTTCACAATTTTTTCAGGGGCCTAACTGATTCTACATATATTTTTCGAGGATCTATGTGACTATTAACTATTTTAAACTAGATCGGATCAGATATTTATGTGATATAAGTGGAGTAGCCCATAGCTCAATAGTTCATACCTTAACAATGCGGGTAAAAAATGGCAAGGGTCTATTATGTTAGAATTCAACGTGGAAGAGCGTTGAAGAGTTTTGATGATGCCAAACAAAGACCAAACAAAGTAAAGTGCAAGTCAAGTGTCAAGCAAGAAGCTTCAAGTGGTTTCCTTCCTTCCCTCATTATGAATCAATGTAAGGCTAGAATAATTGTGTCGCTTATGTTTAGGCTTTATTTAGAGTTATTGGAGAAGAAGCGTTTTAAATCAAAGAATGTTTTAATTGCGAAAAGAGTTTTTCTAAAAACATATTTTTAAAGACTTAACTGATTCACTGTGAAAATATATCTTGACAACCTCTAGCTGGATTTCTCTAAGTTGTGAAAATCTGTTAAGACAAGTTTTGACAGAGATAATCGATTACTCTTTCAAGATAATCAATTATTTATGTTGCATCATAGAAAATCCAGAGAGTGTGTAATCGAGTATTTGAATCTGGCTAATCCATTACTTTTTGTATGAAAGTAATCGATTACTTGACATAGATAATCGATTACTGGAGTTGCATCATATATTTTCCAGAGGCTATGTAATCGATTAATTAATTAATGTTAATCGGTTATATCAGTTGCATCATATATTAAACAGAAGTGAAGTAATCGATTACATGCATGTGATAATCGATTACTGGTTTTTCAAATGAATTTCAAAATTTCCATTTTAAATGGGATAATCGATTACCTTCCCTGAAGTAATCGATTACCTCAAGTTTTATTGAAAAACGTGTCAGAATCATTTTGATTTATTTCCAGATTTGTTTTTACATAATTGATTCTGATTTATTTTCAAAATTCGAATTTGATTTTATTTTTGAAAATATTCCTTTTTCGTTTAAGATTCAAATTAAATCTTTTATTTTATTCTTTAAATCTATTTGATTTCGTTTTGATTTTAAAACTTATTTTATTTTATTTCTAAAATCGTTTTTGATTTGTTTTTTATTTTGAATTTGAATTATTTCCAAAATTGTTTTTTTATTTGATTCTGTTTTTAATTTTGAAATTTGTAACATCTCAAATTTAATCCCAAGTATAATTAGTGAATTAATAAGTTTAAAGATTAGGGAGCGAATAGATTAATTGTTTAAAGAATTTTGGGAGCAAGGTGAGTAGTAATTTTAGGTACTAGGGGTTGTATAGGAGACATTTGTACCATTGGGCAAAATTATCTAAGCGGAATCGGAGGTTAGATCGGCGTTTTAGATGTTAGAAATCAACCGAAAAGAGAAAATTAGGAATAAAATATCCATAGCTCCAAACCAAATTCCCACCGTTGGATGTAAAGATAAGGGTCTTAGGAAGCTTGTCTCAAAATTTGGACCCGATCCGACGGTTAACGAAAAAGTTACGGCGAATCGAAGTTTCAAATTTCTGGTGCACGCCCAGGCGCACTGGTGCGCGCCCAGGCGCGTGCACTATTCATTTGTGCACCAACTCAGTCATAAAATCGCCCAGGCGCGCCATAAATTCGCCCAGGCGCACCCACTGATGCACCAGCTCCCGTTTTGGCGCACCAGACTCACCAGGCCAGGAAACGCGCGCGCGCCAGCCCCAGCTTCACGCACCAGCCTCACGCACCAGTCGCACGCACCAACATCAGCCCAAGTCGCGCGCCCAGGCGCACCATGGCCACGCCCAGGCGCGCACCGGTTTTAAAACTGGTGCAAACAGCAACAGCCCCAAATCGCACCACCCTCCTTCCACGTGTCCGGCCGAGCAGGAGTACATTCCACCACGTGGAATGTATATAGTTATTAAGAGACCACTTTCTGGTCATCGGTTCTTTTGGGAGGTGTAATTGTATTTTATAGATTTTGTCATTTGGAAAAACTAAGGGTTTGGGGAGTTACTTGTATCCCTTTTTAACTAATGTTCTAAGTGGACTGAACTATATTTTGGGCCCTGCTGGTCTCTGATGTATTTAAATCTACTTCGAATAACTTTTACAGGTTAAAGAAAATATTTAGGAAAGTCCTAAAAACAAACGAAACTCCGTCCGATCGACGGCAGATTTTTATAATTAAAAAGGAAATTTCAAATTCATTATTAATTTTACGGAGAAGTTTTTATAAGTGAACATCAGGATTATGAGTTTTTATTTGAATGGAAACTAAGCAAGGGTTTTCATCAAAAAAATTTCAAGTCAGTATTTTAAAATTATGGGAAAGTAATCTAGGTGTTACATTTATGGTATCAGAGCAGTTTTTCCTCAGCCCGAAGGGAGTAACTGACTACTCCTGGAGTTACTCATCAAGCGAGTAACTTGTAGTTAGATATTAAACTTCTTTGTGGTCTAGTCAGGTGTTATCGTAGCATGATAATAGGCAAAGTTGCTGAGTCTAGCGTAGTGAGTACTCTAGATTCTTTTAAGTTTGTTGAGTGGCTTGAGGAGCGCGATTAGCATCTGACGATTTCTTTCGAAAGGCATGGTAAGCATTGGAGAATCTTTTCTAAGTTCACTCAAATCATGTTCAGTTTACCATGCTAAACTTGAAATCTTGTAGAAACGATGAATCATATTTAGAAGTGGATGAATGACGAAACTAAGGAAAACAATACCCCAACGGGCTAGGGCATTAAGTTGCTACCCCACCGGGAGGAAGCGATCTTTAGTTTCGCGCCAAGTAAGCCAATTCTGAATGTGATGCACAAAACAAGATTTCAATGTTTTGAAACTAATAGATTGATAAATTCAAACTTAAGTAAAACGAGAATGGTCTTACCACTGATAAGATGTGTATTTGAGCCTGATCACCTCAAGTGTACATCTATTGGGAGATATCATCATCCTGTCCTTAAGTTTCGGCGAGTATTTTGGGAATTTAGTGAGATCCCAAATTTAGGAGGATTAGAGGTCTTTGTCATAGGTTTCCGTATGCGTAAATATTTTAGAACCAGATTTGCGCAACAGAAGTGTAGGAAGTATTGTCTTGTCTTAAGATAAGAGAAGTAGCTAGTTAGGAATCCTAGTTAGCTATGATAGATTGCTAGTATTTATACATCCAGAATTGAATATAAGAAACCCTAAGATAGTACATAGTAATAGTCCTAAGTTTAGGGATTAGGTGCTTAAAATCCTAGGAGATTGCATAGAGCTAGGTTATGTGTTTAGAAATGAATGAATGTGATGCTATGTATTGTCTTGTGTTTGCCTACATGATGAATGGTGAATTTTAATGATAATATTTAATGTCTGAACATGTGCATGATAAAAACTGTTTTGGGCATAAAACCTTTCACAAACTTCTTCATAGAATGGTGTTGCTATCAATGAATCGCTTGGTTCCCAAGCATAATCATTTCAAAACCCGGAACCGTTCGATTTTCAAGTGTGATAGTAACCCCAATGAACTTTCATGTTTTGGAACTAAATTCAAAAACGAATATCACTGTTTTAACAAGATCGAAAATCATTCTAAATTGAGTGCTAAGTCATATCACGAAATTTTGAAAAGTTGATTAATGAACTAAGGATTCCTAAGTAATCAAGCGGGGAACTAATTTATTCTTTTAATCGATCCCCACGCTGATTAAATAGGAACCCTTCTATGTGACTTTACTCAATTCGGAATGGATCTTAGTTGTCAAACTCAAAGTCAAAGGGAATGTGACTATTTTGATTGTTTGCGAAGCATTGAAATAAACTTTCTAGGAAACCACACACTCCCATTCTCATTGAGTTTGCTAATCTTGAGAAAGGTTATAATCCTTCACCTAAATCTCCCGAAATTAGATGGAGGAAATTCTTTACAAAAAAAAAATAATAAAATATACTTTGCTTTATAAAAATTTGTTTTTGGAACTTCATCCAAGTTATTTGGCATGAACATATCAAAATTTTAAAGTGTAAAATAAATTTTCCCGATTTAATCTTTTCCTAAGAATTTTACGTAAAACAAATCAAAATGGTTT
This sequence comes from Crotalaria pallida, assembly GCA_037953625.1. Classification (NCBI taxonomy): domain Eukaryota; kingdom Viridiplantae; phylum Streptophyta; class Magnoliopsida; order Fabales; family Fabaceae; genus Crotalaria; species Crotalaria pallida. Next base: position 101,414,681 of record CM075655.1, read on the forward strand.
CCCATCAAGAAAAGAATTTGATTTTTCAAGAATAATGAATCTATCGCCACACCATCACATCAATATTGTTGATGTGCTATCTTGACTTATGCATATATAAATGCCTTCCTTGTATGATAAGCAAAATTTCTAAACATAGATGAACGCATATATGTTTTTCGGCATATCCTTTTGATTTTATAAATGTATAAATGCACGAACGAATTTCCTTAACGCTATTCTGATTTTCATAAAGATACACATGCCTTGAATGTATGAGGTCTTATCCATTAAATTTTAACCCTCATACAAAGTGATTGATTTTTATCAAAGTTTTTATCTTGACATGCATAACTTGAATGTGTGGACAAATCATGGGAAACCATGCAAATTTTCAAACTCTTCTTGGATTGCATTTAAAATGTGTGCAGCTTACCTAAGATGTGTGCATAAGATTTAGACCTGAGTTCTAGGGCTGATCCAGGTAGATCAGGATTGGATTAGAATCAAGTAGAGATTGCCAAGTTAGTGGTTGCAATTATGCGCTAGTATGAAATGTTGGTGTGCATATTTGAATTTTGATTGTTATGTATGTACTAACTGTTTACTTGTCAATGAGTGTGATTGCTTAGGACTTAAGAATAGTGCCTAAGTTGTAGATCACTAAGTAGATTGTGATTAGATCTCTATCAATGCTGCCGGTTAGATCGAGTATAGAAATAGTTTTGGGTTGTTTTGAATGCGGCAGTTATTAAGTGATGGTGCTATTTGTAGACCTGACAATGACCCTATCATTAATGGATATGAGATTTAGATTGATACCCCTAATCTTATGTTTATTAACGATTGATGTCATCTGAGGACTATAAATGGCACAAGACCAATCAAGCCTAGAATGTAAGAACCAATTGGATTAGCACCCTTTCCAGATGTTTAAGGTAAAGTGTCTGGGAAAAACCCAGTTGACCTTAGAAGCCATCTCCAATCTAATAGAGGAATTGCTCTCGATTCTAGAAACTTGAGGTTTATTAGAAGTCCTTTTCTTAGGGCTCTTGCAATATTTGATCGACATCGGAGTAAACCTCAAAAACCTTAGAGCATTTTGCTTCTAGTTTAACCAAACTAAACCACGATTTGTATTCTTCATTGGATGCATGAGTCCGATGGCGTACTTAAGCAAGGTAGTATGCCGATTCAAAGTGGGGGAGTAGAACCTAGTACAGTGTGCATCGTAGTTTATAAAACCCTTTGTTGGGATGGTTCTCCATTTGAAGGAATTGAACGGAATTTCGGGGACAAAATTCTAATAAGTGGGGGAGAATTTTAACATCCCAAATTTAATCCCAAGTATAATTAGTGAATTAATAAGTTTAAAGATTAGGGAGCGAATAGATTAATTGTTTAAAGAATTTTGGGAGCAAGGTGAGTAGTAATTTTAGGTACTAGGGGTTGTATAGGAGACATTTGTACCATTGGGCAAAATTATCTAAGCGGAATCGGAGGTTAGATCGGCGTTTTAGATGTTAGAAATCAACCGAAAATAGAAAATTAGGAATAAAATATCCATAGCTCCAAACCAAATTCCCACCGTTGGATGTAAAGATAAGGGTCTTAGGAAGCTTGTCTCAAAATTTGGACCCGATCCGACGGTTAACGAAAAAGTTACGGCGAATCGAAGTTTCGAATTTCTGGTGCACGCCCAGGCGCACCGGTGCGCGCCCAGGCGCGTGCACTATTCATTTGTGCACCAACTCAGTCATAAAATCGCCCAGGCGTGCCATAAATTCGCTTAGGCGCACCCACTGATGCACCAGCTCCCATTTTGGCGCACCAGACTCACCAGGCCAGGAAACGCGCGCGCGCCAGCCCCAGCTTCACGCACCAGCCCCACGCACCAGTCGCACGCACCGGCATCAGCCCAAGTTGCGCGCCCAGGCGCACCATGGCCACGCCCAGGCGCGCAACAGTTTTAAAACTGGTGCAAACAGCAACAGCCCCAAATCGCACCACCCTCCTTCCTCTCTTCTCTCATGCGATTCCCGACCCCAAAACCCTAGCTTTCTCTACAACGAAAATCCACCCAAAAGCATACTAAATCATCATCAATTATTTGATTCCCATCACACATAAACACTTGAATCATCACGAATTTCACCCCTTTCCTCTTAAAAACCATGGATTCATGAATTGGGGGTTCTAGGGTTCCAAGACCCATTTTCCTTTCTCTTCATTTCCAAGCTTAAAGTAAGTTGATTTAAGCTTTTATCCTCTCCTTATTTATGTTATAAGAATTAATCACCCTTATTTCTAACTATTAGTGTCTCATTTGTTCCATGGTCACTTTCTCTCTCCTCCATGACTTGGAGCTTTTTCTCTCTACCACCTAGGCTTTGGAATCAAGCTCTTCACCTCTCACCCTTCCAGCTTGAGGTAAGAGGGGTTTGTGTTACCTTTCCTAAGGATATAGATTCTAGGTTGTTGTAATGATGACTAGGGGTAGATAATTAATTAAGAGAATAAATCTTAGGATATGTAAAGTGAATGAGATGAACCTTAGGGGTAATTAATATGTTAAGGGTTAATTTTATATTAATTAAATGGTTTATGATAAATTCTCTTTTATTAATATTAGAGTAGGAAGTGAAGAACCCTAGGGAGTTGACTTAATTTATAGTACCCTGAGACATACCTGAGTATGTCGACTGTTTATTTATTATCCGTTGATTGCTACTTGTTATTGATGTATGTTCGTGTCGTGTTTGGTTTTGTGACTTGTAAAACAAACAATGGACTAAGTGTTAACGTAGGCGAGTTATATAGAAAGGGCTAAGTAAGGAGGAAAGGATGGAAAAATTATGAGTGAGTAATTGAAGAATGGACTAAGGATGAATAGCTTGGTAAAAGAGAAATGGTGTTTATTAGTAAATGAGTCATAAATTAGAGGATGGTAATTGAGTGACAAGGAACCTTGATGGATGTTGTGCTTGATTTAATTTGTTAAGTGTAAATGTGACAACAATAATTGGATGATAATATGTGATATTGAAATGATGTTTGTGCTTGAATATTCATGATGTGTGATTTGGTGATGTTTGTAAATTAAGTGCTTGTTTTGTGAAATGAACGTGATATGATGATGGTTAGAAACCAATGCAGAGAATGGAAATCATATATGAATTAAATGATAATGGAAAGTGCAGTTGAATTGAGTATCGGTGCATTAACAGACTAGGTGCCCCTGCTGGGTGTACCAAATTCCCAAGGGCCAAGTGCTCACCAGGCTAAATTCCCATTAGGTCCAAATGCCCTGTTAGGCGTCAATGCACCAAGACTTAATTCACTGCCGGTATAAAAGAAATGGAATGTGTTGGAAATATGAAAAAGAGATTGAAACCAAATGATTGGAATGTACAGTGATACATGGAAATCATGATAGCATATATGAAAAAGAGAATGAAACCAAATGATTGGAATGTATTGTGATACATGGAAATCATGATAGCATAGCTTGACAGGGTGAAGCCTTTTGGGTGAGAAAGTCCTGGTTGAGCGAGAGACCCTTGGGTGTGCCAAATGCCTGACAGGAGCATTAAATTCCTAGTTATGCAAACCGGTTGTAACCGGGAGTGTTGGCCAGACGTGGTAAGACGTTATCGCGCTTGTTGGTGCGAACGCAATAAAGTCGTGACTGGAATACACTGAAAGTGAAATGTGGATATAATGAATGAAAAGAGAATAAAAAGGTTTTATGAAAATAATGATATATGAACGTGAATTGGTCAATTCATGAGTTTGGAAGTTGGAATATGAAAAAGGTAGCGCAAGTGGAATTGAAAACTAATTTAAGGTCGAATGTAGAGTTGCTAAGAAGGTAGGATGGACATAGGACTTATTTCAGTGAAAATGATCTTGCACGTAATTACCTGAAAAGGAATATAAAGTTAATAGATAATTTTTACTGTAATAGGGCCTAGTTTGTCAGCTATGCTTCTTAGAAGCTATTTTTCTTAGTACTGTGTAATGCTACCCTTCTTGCTATATTTTTACAGGTACCGAAGGAGCATACACGTGTCCGGCCGAGCAGGAGTACATTCCACCACGTGGAATGTATATAGTTATTAAGAGACCACTTTCTGGTCATCGGTTCTTTTGGGAGGTGTAATTGTATTTTATCTATTTTGTCATTTGGAAAAACTAAGGGTTTGGGGAGTTATTTGTATCCCTTTTTAACTAATGTTCTAAGTGGACTGAACTATATTTTAGGCCCTGCTGGTCTCTGATGTATTTAAATCTACTTCGAATAACTTTTACAGGTTAAAGAAAATATTTAGGAAAGTCCTAAAAACAAACGAAACTCCGTCCGATCGACGGCAGATTTTTATAATTAAAAAGGAAATTTCAAATTCATTATTAATTTTACGGAGAAGTTTTTATAAGTGAACATCAGGATTATGAGTTTTTATTTGAATGGAAACTAAGCAAGGGTTTTCATCAAAAAAAATTCAAGTCAGTATTTTAAAATTATGGGAAAGTAATCTAGGTGTTACAAAATTCAAATTCAAATCTTCAAAAATCTCTTTATAAGGATTTTTTATCTCTTTCAAAGTTAACGCTTCTGATAACAATTTTTGAGAAAAACGTTTTCACGTTCTGTTCTTCTTCTCTACATTCTCTAAGTTTTGGCCTATGCTATAGTGAAACCTTTATCCATAGCCATTAGAACGTATTGTTGTATCAGTGTTATTTAGAACACAATTTTGTTAGAAGCCTATATTGTTGTATCAGCACTAACAAGAGTGCATTATAGTGGTTGTACTCAATCAGTCTTATCCGTAACCAGTGTTGTAAAGGGGTGTATAACCCTTAGTGACTAGGGAGTGAATATCCTAGTGCGAACGTGCTGCGTTCGTGGTGTTTGTAGGGTGAGGAACCCTTCTGTATTGGGTAGTGCTAGACGAACGGTGGGGCACCTAGTAGTTAGGCTATCTGGTTGTGTTTTGAGGCCCCTAGCGAACGGAGGTTCCTAGTAGCGTGCGGGGTGCTCTGGTTGTACTTGGGGACGCGAGGCGTCTTTGGTATAGTGAAAGCTCAAGCGGGTCGCTTGGGGACTGGATGTAGGCCGGGTTTGTCGAACCAGGATAAAAATCTCTGGTGCAATCTCTTCTATCCCTCATCTCTTTATTTTTCGCTGTTATATTTATTAGTTGCGCATCATATCATCTATTTTCATAATAATTAATTTAATTGTTTTAAATTAATTAGCGCGGTAACGTTTCTCGTTGTTATCTTTTTTATTGTGCCGCGCTTATTAGTTTTTATATAATTATTAATATTATTCGCTTTTGCTCAATCGTTTTCATCATTATATTGTTTTCCGTTGCAAAATCTCTTTAAGTTTATTGAAAACGATTTAAATCGAATATTTTCCAATGTTTTCGTAAACACCCAATTCACCCCCCTCTTGGGTGACGGCTGCCAATCCTATCAATAATTCTAACATATTCAAGCTTGGTTTTAAAAAGCAAAATAAACCTACCTATTTATTGGTCGGGTTTGGACAGGCTCGATCAGTTTATGACTGTGAAATCAAAATTTTCAAGAATCAATTTGTCTCATAAAAAAAACTTTAGGAGCTAGCTATTTGATGACTTAATTTTTTTCAAGGACCAAACTGTTTCATGAATAAACTTTTCAAGGATTGATTTGATACTTTATTTTTCTTAGGGACCAAATTTATTTATTCAAAAAATTTCGAAGAGCATTTTGAACATATATATATATATATATATATATATATGTATATAAATATAATATAATATAACATAAATCTAATCAAGTGAAACTTCGCTTCTGATTTCAAGTGAGACTTGACTTCCCATTTCTCTTTATATTGTGGGGCTTTTTATTTTTAATAATTCCAAAACTCGACCTGCAATTGAGTTGCCAGCTATTAAAGTACTAATAATACATTCAATACCCAATATTTTTATTTCACAATAATGCTAATTCAAATATGCAAGGCAATAATCACTAAAATTAAACAATTCTCATTTGGAATGAACATGCTAGGAAGATAAAAGAAATGCAACATTATTTTTATATATAATGTTTAGATTACTCATATTTCTATTTTAGTTTAACTTATTTTAGGATTTATTATTTTTTAAATGATATTTATACGTATACAATTACAAATTTACACTTTTTACCGACATAATCAGGGCACACGTATATACATTATAAGCCTCACCACCTAGTGCTTTCATCAAATAAGCTTAAAAAATAAAATTTGAAAAACTCATAATCCATTAGCTAAACATTATTCAAACTAATTCATCGAAATATAAATGTCTCTGATACAAAGAAAATGACAATATATCCAAAAGGCAGGTACATATATAACAAGAAATAATACACTAATTTTCTAAAATTTAAAAATTAAATTAAATAATACTTCCCATTTCCTAATTATAAGACTTTTTTTTACACTTTTATATTTATAAGACCCCATACTAATTTTCAATGATCATTAATTACTTTTTTTCACAAACACCTCTATTTATTTAACACTTTTTAGATTCATAATAATATTAATAGGGGTAATTTTGAAAATACATATCAAAAGTTCACATTTTCAATACAATTAACTAAATCAGTTCACTTTTTTAATGGACGTGAAATCTCCCAAATAGACCCTATATTTAGGGACGGAGGGAGTACATTAAAATTCTAAAAAACACAAACCCATGAATAAATTAATCAAATATATGAAGCCAACAAATTCTTATATACATCAAATTTGTTAAAAAAAAACTAAATAAAAGAGTAAAAAAATGTTTAAAAAAAGGGGAGATATCTATTAATATTTTTTTTTCTTTCCATCTTTAAACTTAAACCAATCGTTTGGAAGATGTTATAATTATATACATTGCTTGTGAATATAGTTGATAAGCATAAAAATTGGAGACAAATGTAAAAAACTGTTATTAAATATATTATAAAATAGGAGAATATTTATCTCCACTTTTTCTTCCTATTTTTTCGTCTTAAAAACATCACATCAATAATTTTTCACCATTTAGCTCACTATAATCTTCCACCCATTGATTTTCCAAACCTCATATATCACCGTTTATTTAATCAATAAACACATCACTTACACAACTTGTGTAACACCCTTATCTTTTATAAAGGAAATAAAATGATTTATTGAAGACTGTTGCAGAAGAACAGTAAAAAAAATTCTCTTTATACAAGATTAGTGAATAAAATTTCTCTTTAAAGTATATCATTTCGGTGTTACGATGAATCAAGTCCATTCAATGATTAATTGAGCATCTTCCTTTTTCCTCCCGATTCTCTGGCTTGACAGGCGAACTGACTCTGGTTGCTACTTTTACCTACCACTAGACATGGTAGATGAGAGTAAATCACTTGTCATATCACGTCAGGCAAATTAATGATTGAACAACATACACAAACATCACAATTCATAATGCAAATGATGCATGCTCAGCAAGTGTCTTATCACTCAGAATTATTACTTATTAATCTGCATGCAATGTCAGACTCTTTCACTCATCTCCCCGAAAAGATCCATAAGTACATTCATCACTTTCATCAACATTTCAACTGTATAAGGATCACACGTACACTGGGTCCTGACGCCTACAAATACTTCCTCCGTATCTACACCAGGTCCTTTCCCAAGGGACACGTCATATCGGGACATCAACTCTGATATACTGCCTACAGATAGTATCCTATTTGCACCAGGCCTCTTCCCACAAGACACGGTATATTGGGATATCTTGATCTACCGCCTACGAATAATGTCCTATTCGCACCAAGTCTCTTCCCACAAGACACGGTAATATGGGGGGATTCTAGTAGTATATCGCCTACGAATATTCTCTTATTCGCACCAGGCCCGTTCCCACCGGGCACGATATACCGGGATTCTCATCATTCTTGTGTACGTTCCTTATACTCAGTTCACATTTCTCATACTCATTTCACTATAAAATACTCGTACCTTCTGAATTCTTTCGGGCTCGACCTTCATACCATACCATGCATGAAGGAATTCTTATTCATTCTTCACTTTTGTTTTATTCTCTTCATTGCATTCCACTTTTATTAGGAATTATTCTTGAATGATTGTTATCAAACTCAACAATCATTAAACTTACATCTCATATTATACTTACACAATTCTTTGAGATATTGATTACTCTGTCTCCAATTATCATAGTCCATAATAATTCTCCATCATATTCATCACTTTAAATCTTCAAATATTCATAATTATCATTCCCATAGTCAATAAAGGAGTTTGGATAAAGCTAAGTGTCATCAAAATTGGTAAAATGGTGATTTTGAGCCAGGATAATCGATTGTCAGGGTTAGACAATCGATTATCACGTAAAACTATCAAATTTTGGCTTTCAGCCAACGTGACAATCTATTGTCAAGACTTGACAATCGATTGTTTGGCAGAAAATCAGCATACTGAACTGGGTTTCAATATGTCAAAATTTGATGCACTTCACTTTAGCCAAAAACGATCCAAAACAGAATTTAAATACAATATATTGGACATGTTCAATCAAGTTATAAGCAACAATTTCATCAATTCTACATCCAATTGCACAATTCACATAAAACCCGTAAAATCACAACTTAACATAGGAAATTCAATTCTCTTGCACAAACGGTCAAATTCAGCATTTGTATAGCTCATATATGATTATTATAACTTGATCAAAATCAAGAATTTCATAAAGAACCATGGGTTGTCTTGGTCTCCAAACCAAGCAACCTTTTCATGGTTTATGTTTAACATGTTATGCATACATAGTATCACAAACCTTCAAACATTAATCCTAGCGATATGAATGAAATATCCCATACCTATTAGGGGTGATTGAATGGATTAGGGGCTGTAAAAATTGAATTTGAATGAGAAGCAAAGCAATCAACAGCTTGTAGCCCAACCGGAAACAACTTCGGTGAGCTGATTTCACTAGAATTTTTCCATAAGAATAAATCAAATAAAATCGTGAACAAGAGTTAAAACATAAACTAGGATGTATAAACATCAGATTAGAACAAGTTTGAATCTCAAAGGATGCTCGAGCTTACCACACGAACTCAAAGAACAGAGCTTCACGAATCTGAAATTCTGAATTTCAGATTTAAACCCCCAACTTTGCAGGAGTATAGCTCCTTCCACACTCCACCAAATTGCACAAACTCAGTCTCAAATTGAAGAGGGTTCAACAAGCTTTGATTTGGTATAGGATTTGTAAGGATTTGAGGCTTGGAACATAGAAAACGAATCGGGGAAAGTACATACCAGAAAAACACATTTTTAAGGCTTTTAAGTGTTTGTTGATGAGTATTAGAGGGAGTATAACCCTCAAATAATTAAATTATTCTCTTCCTAAGTGTCCCTTTAAATCAAGCACAGTGCAAGGGGTGATATTTTGGCCAAATTTGTGGTTAAAAACGTGTAGAGCCCCCAATTTAGTCTTAAACCGACTTACTGTGGCTGTGCAGAGTCGTGACAATCGATTGTCATGCTGAAAGATAAGAGGGTTGGAAATCTTGTCTCCAAATTTGAACACGATCCAACGGTTAACAAATTAGATATGGCACGATCTTTGGGTGATGTTTTCACTAAAATTCACTTTGATGATTATTTACAAATATATTTTGACAGAAAATCAATCGCACATGTAAATATTTTATATTTTAATAACATTGGGGATGTTACAACTTGCATAACACTAAATCACTTTGTAACACCCTATCTTAATTGTTACTCTAATTACCCCGATTAGATTTATTGACTTAAAAATTCCTTTTTAAAACTCTTAGTTAATTATTTTACATATGAAAAACTCCGTAAAATTGGACGGAGTTTCCTTTGTTTTAGGACATTCCCAAAACATTAGTTTTTCCTGTAAACCTGTGTGATCAATTGTATAAAATCAGCAGTAAGCCAGCAGAGCCAAAAATATCAAAAGGTATTAATTGCAACATTCTCCAAAATATTTACAAGGTGTTGGAATGTTTGATTCTTCTCAAAAATAATGTTCATAAATAAAAGTCTCAAACAAAATACCCTGAGCAATACATGGTCACCCAACTAACTAATTACACTCCACGATATGGAGTGTACTCCTGCTCGGCCATGACTCGTGTAAGATCCTTCTGTACCTGTAATAAAAAAATAACAAGAATGGTAGCATTACACATAACTTAGGAAATAACTTCTAAGAAGTCATAATAATGACCAAGCCTAATAGTATTATTCACACACAACAAACATAGCCATCATACATTCAATCACATACACTTCTCCTTTAACTCTTTTACTATTCATTTCTTATGCTTACTTTTCTTATTTAAGTTTCATCATTTAATTTTATTACTCTTTCTCTTATTCTTATAGTTGTTTTCATTCTTAGTTCTCTATTTTTATTTCATCTAGTTCTTTCCTTTGTTCTCTTTCTTTTTCCTTTTCAATAGCCATCCATAGAGTCCAACAGACCGTCTGGGCTGAGTTTAATTATCCCCGGAGTCCAATAGACCGTCCGGGTTGCGCAATTAATCCCCAGAGTCCAACAGACCGTCTGGGTTGCACTTCGACAGAGTCCAACAGACCATCCGCCCAATTCGTTCTTTTATAAATTATCCCCATAGTCCAACAGACCATCTGGGTTGTGTTTAATTATTTCCTTGGGGTCCAATAGACCGTCCGAGTTGCACTAGTGATCTCCAGAGTCCAACAAACCGTCTGGGTTGTGCTTCGACAGAGTCCAACAAACTATCTGCCGATATATTCATCCTTTTCATTTATTATCCCCAGAGTCCAACAGACCGTCTGGGTTGTGTTCTCGATAGAGTCCAATAGACCGTCTGCCGTTATTCTTCTTCCACTTATCTTTACGTCTTTTCTTTCTTTTCTCATTAAGTCTTTTCTTTCTCTTCTCATTAAATCTTTTTTTTTCTTTTCTCATTTAGTTCTTTTCCTTCTTTTCTCATTAAGTCTTGTTTCATTTTATCGTTAAGTCTTGGCTTTCTTTTTTTTTTTTGTTACTTGTCTCACTCACTTCTCTCTTTCCTTTCATTATTATTGTATTATCATTTTCTTATTATCACCTAATGGTTTTCAAACAAATCATTCATTCACAATACACACACCAACACAATTATCTCCCTAATATAAATCCTTACCACCTCTTTTATCTTCTTAATTAATTACTTGGTTCCTATTCTTATTTATCTATCATTATCAATTTCTCATACATGCACATCATCCCAATTCATTCATTAATTTATGCTACTCATTTGCTTAATATATCCTAGGTTCATTTTAACACCCAATCCCTCAAACACTTCACACATATCATCACCCAATCAAAATGGCACAATTTATTCACACATAATAATACAAACCAATTAGTGGGTTCATTACCCTTTCTCCTCTACTCTATTTATTTATCTTTATTTTCCTACGATTTCCTTACTCATTATTCATCATTCCACATTTCTATAACAATTCCCACACATTACAAACATCACCATAACACACATACATTCACAACATTCAAGTATTTTCATTTTCTATGTTTTCATTCTTAACTTATTGTCAATATCCATTACCCTATTGTTTATCATCTTATCTAATCTTCTCTACTCTTAGCCACCACTATAAACAACCTAGAAATTAGGTCCTATATAAAGGTAATACAACCCTCTTACCTCAAATGAAGGTAGAGAGATAGAATATTCAAAACCCTAGCCTTACTCCTTGTTCTTGTAACCTCTTTGGTGCTTGAGCTTCCTAGCCTTAGCTTACCACCATAGAGAGAAGACTCCAAGCTAGATGGTGGTGGTGATGATGTCGTGTGATGTAGGGGGGAGGGAAAGGTGATGGTGGTGCTCTTGCTTGAATCTAGTACTTGATGATGGAGATGAGGTGTTGGTTGTTCTTGACCTTCGGGGCTTAAGACTTAGATATGATTCTTAGTCCCCTTTGAGTTCTAGGGTGGAATTCGTGTGATGATGTGGGGGTGGTGAGGGTGTTCTTGACTTGGGGTTTGGTTGATGATGATAAATGAATGTTCTTTTATTCTTGATCCAAGCTTGATTTTGATGATGGAATGCAGTTGGTTGATGGTGGAAGGTTGTTCTTTAGCTCTTAGAGCTTGAGACAGAGTTGGGGTTCATGGAGAAGAAGAAGGATGAAGGAGGATGTGAAGAATGAGAGAGTGTGTTGTTTGTTTTGTTTTATTTTGTGTAGAAATAGAATGAATGGTTTGTAGTGAGTAGCTTCCTTGGGAAGCTTGGGAATGAATGGTTGGGAATGAGTGGCTTCCTTGAGAAGCCTCTCATGCGTTACTTATTTTTTTTCTTCAGCACACGAGTGGCAATCGATTACATCCTTGATTTCACAACAATTTATCTTCTCACAGAATGAAGGTAATCGATTACCTGCCCAAGGTAATCGATTATCTCCCTTAAAATGCAATTCTAGGGTTTCTCACAAAAGAAATGTAATCGATTACTTCACCCAAAGTAATCGATTACCTCACCTGATTTCCATATACTGATGGTTTCTAACTCTAAGGCATTTCGCTTAACTTCTAATTACATTTTGGCCATGATACATTCAACTTGACCTTGCTTACTCTTCTTATTTCCATTAGCTTAACTTAGTATTACTCTAATTAAGCTTGGAATCAGAAATCGGGATGTTACACACTGCCCCAATAAGTTTCTTCAATTCAAAATAAGAAATTTCAAAAAGACATAATAACAAGGAATGATTTTTTGTTGTTATATATCATGTATTTTTCATTTATGTTATGTTCTTTAAACTTACCGGTATCAATAATTCCTTATGCTTGCATTCTTTTTCAATCAATTTATTTTATTCAAAAAAATATTACAGTATTCTATTTTTATTTAAAAAATCCTTCTATTTATCATTTCATATTTCAAATCTATACATTTATAATTAAGAATGAATTATGAATTGAATATAAAAACATAAATATTAGACACAATCTTTATTTTTTATTCTTTTGATCATGGTAAATTACTATTATAATAAAAAAATTTATTAACCTTTCCTTTTATTAAAAAAAAATCAAAACCTTTACTTGAAATAAAATATTTATTCTTGTACGGAAAAATTTATTATTAAAATTTATTTTAAGATTAATATAAAGTAAAATACAAAATTAAATTTCATGCATCTCACAAACCAATTTCCTAATTAAATAAAAGAGACAAAGAGAGCAATTTTTAGGAGTGAAAGTAAAGAGTTTCGAAGTAAAAGACTAAACCCAGTTGCCTATTAAAAAAAAAAAAACACCAAACCCAGCCTATAAGAGCCGAAACATTAAATTACGAATGGAAAAAATTTATATAATTATAGATAAGCATTCAAGAAATGGAAATAAAAGAATGATCTTTATATATAAAAAAAAAATCTTTATAATAATATCACAAAACAATTGATGCAACGTATAGGAACCTAAATATCAAGGTAGTTAGTCTACAAATCCCACTATTATCCCCCAAACCTCATTTTAATGGAGAAATATCCATTATGCTCTTCAGCATTCAAAAAAAAAAAAAAAAAAAAGGAAAGAAACCCCAAACCCCACCACCTTCCCACCTTCTACCCTAAAAAACCCCCAAACCCCACCCCCTTTCCACCTTCTACCTTTCCACCTTTCCACCTTCTACACATTGTTCCGCATAACAAATCTCTCTCCCTGACATTCTTTAAAGTAAAAAGTCATTGAAATTCAGTAGTTTTACCCATCTTCATCCGTAAAGGAGTTCTAGTGGCCTTTCTCTGCTCCTTGTTAAAGGTAACTTCTGTTTAATGTGCGCTTTTTTTACGTTACTAGAAAAATTCCGACACACCAGTGTCGGAATTTTGTCAAAATTTCGACACGGGTATGTTTTAAAAAAATTCCGAGAACCATGTGTCGGAATTTTTAATTTCCGACACTGGTTCGTCAAAATTAACCAGAGAGCCAATTTTTTACGTTACTGGAAAAAATTCTGACACACCAGTGTCGGAATTTTTACGTGTATGTTAGAAAAATTTCCTAATTTTTTTTTTAAAAAAAATTCCGACACCCCCGTTTCGGAAAGTTGCAGCGACTGCATACCTTCAACACAACAATGGCGAATTCGAAAAACAACACAACAACAATAAAAATAACCCTAAAACTGCAGTAATGAAAAAGAACAAAACCCTAAAAGCAAAAAGTAAAACCTAAATCAAACCATCATACGTCAAATAAACAAAAACAAAACAAAAAAGAAAAACGAAAAACAAAACAAAAACCCACAGAGAAAAAAAAAACAGTAATGGAGGGAAGAAGAAGAACGTGCATGCCTTGAGGCGGCGGCGGTGGAAATGGCAGTTAGAAGAGGGAGTTGAAAGTGAAGGAGGAAGAAGAATGAGGGTGGGGTGTGGGGTTTTGTGAAAAAAAGAGGGAGTATAATGGGATTTTAAAAGGAGGGTATTATTGGTATTATGAAAAAAGTGGACTTTAGGGGATAAATATGGGGTTTGAGAACTAATTACCAAATATCAATCCTCAAATGGAGGAAAAGTAAAGTAAAATATTTGTCTCCTTGTGCATAAGAAGCTCCGCTCCTAACTCCCTTCCTTCTTGATTTTTGTCTTTGTAATTTTTTTTACGACTTTTATCTTTTTCTATCATTTTAAAGCATAATCACATTTTTTTTTCTAAATTTTAATTTTTCATTCGATATTTTTTTTCTAAACATTAATTCTAATTTTATCGTCTCTTTTATCCTTAAACGACCATACATTTATTAATAAATACATTTTTAATAAAAATTAAGTATTATTACAATTGTCAATATAAATTAAATATATGTATTTTGGAAAAAAACCATATAAAATTTCCAACGATCAACCCAACTTTTCTACATGCAAAAAAATGCTTAAAAGACCAAAAAAAAAAAAAAAAGAAGAAAGTATATAATAAAGATTAAATGCCCAAAATGGTCCTTGTTTTTTTACGTGATTACATTTAGTCCATAAAAAAAATAAAGACCCAAAATAATCCTTGAAATTTTGTTTATTAGACAATTTCGTTCTTGAAAAAATAAAGTCACCAAATAGTCTTTGAAGTTTTCTTCCTTGAGGCAACTTTGTCCTTTCAAATAATTTCATGGGACAATTTAATCCTAGAAGTTTGGATTAAATTGGGTGAAAAGATCTATTAATTTGAGTTTCTCGATCAGGTTTGGGCAGACCTGCTTCTAGCTTTGGCCATGATTGGGGTTGTTCCAAGAATTCCGGATATAATTCAGGTAAAAAAAAATTATACCTAAATCTGTTGTGAACCACTTTCAAACAAAATTGGGTTGGGTTATTATGTGATAAAGAGTTGACTTGCCACACCAAACACATTTTGCTTTGATAATGCACACCAAAAATATGCCATGGGGGTTTGTAATCTATTACTCATGGATTTTTTATCCGCTCTTAATAACATAATAAACCCTCTTATTTATCGGGCGAACTCATACCGATATAATCAACCACGACCCTGCTTGGAGTTAAAATCTTTAGAGACAATCATGGAAAAAAAAAAAACATCAGGAACTATTTCATAAATTAGTTTTTTCATGGACCAAATTATTTTATAAGCAAAAATTTCAAAAACTATTTTAGAACTTTATTCTTTTAGGACCAAATTTAACCGCAAAAATTTTTAGGGACCATTTGCTCTTTAGTCTATAGTAAATTAAGCTTGAGTAAACTTGAAATAATCTCAACCAAACCGGATGAACCTCGATAAGATATTAGACATAAGATCTTGGCTTAGCTATTGTGGTTAGAGTTAGGATACATTAACATCAGGTGTAAATTTTGGTCACTTACACTTTCACATAATTTTATATATATTATGAAATTTCTCAATCCAATCGTTGAATTATACTCCCTTCGCTCCTTATTATAAGACATACTTAACCG
Source organism: Crotalaria pallida (assembly GCA_037953625.1). NCBI lineage: Eukaryota > Viridiplantae > Streptophyta > Magnoliopsida > Fabales > Fabaceae > Crotalaria > Crotalaria pallida. The sequence continues at coordinate 101,430,708 of CM075655.1, forward strand.
AATTACACATACCAAGGAAAGTGGTTAGTTTTGTGAATTCTATGAGAATATATTGTAACATTACAATTTTACCCCTCCACTTTATTTGGAAAGCTCACATTCATTAATGAACAACAAAAAAACGTTGTTAGTCAAAGTATTTAATAAGGGCAAAAAAGAGAAAAAACAATTAATGATACATAGGAAATATAAAGTGCCCTATATATAAGACCAAAAATTTCTTCTAGAAGGTGCCCTATATATAGGACCAGAGAGAGTATGTTATTATTTTCAAGTAGATCAAGTCTACACAATTTCATAGAATGTACAAATTATTTGATACTTCATCCGACTATTTTATTTTAACGGATAATACGTTATTTAAAATATAAGTAAACATGCATTATTAGATTACATGCTTATGAATCTTCGAATGATCTGAAATTTGGCACTCCCTCCGGCTCGAAATATAAGCAAAATTAACTAATTTTACGCTTATTAAGGAGATTAGTTGATTGTATTTAATTTTCTCAAATTTATAAAAGAAAAGAGGTATTTTAGGAAAGTTGTATTAGAAATGAAACAAAAATTAAATAAGGTAACAATTTTCTAGGGATACTTTAGAAAAGTGGCATTTGGAATGAAATAAAATTTAAGAAAGTTTGTTAGTTTTGCTTATATTTTAAACCAAGAGAGGTATGTTTTTTGTTGCTTATATTTCGACTCGGAGGGAGTGTACGATTGTCATGATAATAACGTATAATTTAACGTCATGATAATAACATACTACCTTCGTCCCTAATTATATGGCCCTCTTGGGAGATTTCACGTCCATTAAGAAAGTGGAATAATTTAGTTAATTGTATTGGAAATGTGAACTTTTGATATGTATTTTCAAAATTACCCCTATTAATATTATTGAGAATCTAAAAAGTGTTAAATAAATAAGGGTGTTTGTGAAAAAAAAATAATTAATGCTCATTGAAAATTGGTAAAGGGCCTTATAAATAGGAACAAAATAGAAGTGTTAAGAAGACCTTGTAATCAGGACCGAGGGAGTGTAATTTAACGGTTTTATAATTTAATGAACATAACCCGTAAGTAGTAACCAACTTGTGATGTGAAATTCTCAGTAGTGGTGCATCAACAAACATGCGCATGAACAAGAACTATAATACTTTAAGACTGTTACATAACTGGTGCAACGTTCAACCACCAACACCAACCCAATCTCCTCCACTCTCATCACTCCTGAACCTGATCAAAGACCCACACATTGTTGAATGCACCAAGGCCATCACTACCCACATGCGCAATGGCCACTCCCACTTGGCTCTCCGCGTCTTCGATGCCATGCCTAGTCGAACCACTGTCACATACAACGCCATGATATCTGGGTACTTGAAAAATGGAAAGTTTGAACTTGCCAGGAACCTGTTTGATAAAATGCCTCAAAGGGACCTGTTCTCCTGGAACATCATGCTTACTGGATATGTTAGAAATGGAAGACTCCATGATGCCCGTGAGTTCTTTGATTTGATGCCCGAGAAGAATGTTGTTTCGTGGAATGCGATGTTGTCTGGGTATGTTCAGAATGGGTATGTTGATGAGGCGAGGGAGGTTTTTGATAAAATGCCGGAGAAGGATTCGATCTCGTGGAATGGGTTGCTTGCAGCATATGTTCAGAGTGGGAGAATTGAGGAGGGTCGTCGGTTGTTCGAGTCGCAATCGGACTGGGATTTGATTTCTTGGAATTGTTTGATGGGTGGGTATGTGAGGAGGAACATGGTAGGTGATGCCAGGCAGCTTTTTGACCAAATGCCTGTTAGGGATGAAATCACGTGGCATACTATGATTTCGGGTTATGCACAGAATGGGGATTTGTCACAAGCTAGGAGATTGTTTGAGGAATCTCCTGTACGAGATGTGTTCATGCAGACATCAATAGTGTGTGCTTATGTGCAGAATGGAATGTTGGATGAAGCAAGGAGAATTTTCAATGAAATACCAGACAAGACAGAGACTTCATATAATGCAATGGTCGCAGGTTATGTGCAATACAAGAAAATGGACATGGCAAGGGAATTGTTTGAGGCAATCCCTAGTCAAAACATAGATTCGTGGAATATCATGATTACTGGATATAGTCAGAATGGTGATATGGCACAAGCTAGGAACTTATTTGATATGATGCCTCAGCGCGATTCTGTATCTTGGGCAGCTCTTATTGCTGGTTATGCTCAGAATGGGAACTATGAAGAGGCTTTGAACATGCTTGTGGAGATGAAACAAGATGGAAAAAGTTTAAATCGGTCTACCTTCTGTTGTGCTTTGAGCACATGTGCTGATATTGCCGTTTTGGAGTTAGGAAAGCAAGTTCATGGGCAGGCAGTTAAGACAGGGTTTGAGAATGGGTGTTTCGTGGGGAATGCAATTCTTGGAATGTATTGTAAATGTGGCAGCATAGAGGAAGCTTATAATGTGTTTGAAGGAATACAAGAGAAAGATGTCATCTCTTGGAATACGCTGTTAGGTGGTTATGCTAGGCATGGATTTGGCAGACAGGCAATAATGGTTTTCGAGTCAATGAAGATGGCAGGGGTTAAACCTGATGGGATTACCATGGTATATTTTATAGATTTCATATGCATGAATGACTACTCCCTTATTCCATTCTGTTTGAAACTGAGATATATTGTCATCATTATTTTAATTTAGACATAGCCAGTTTACGACATAATTTTCTGATTAAAATTTTCTTGGTTAATATGATCACATAACCAATGGAAATGCCTGGGCGTTTACTATGGACTATGGAGCTTCTAATTCAGTCTAAATACAATTTTCATGAAGGGAATTATGCTTATTTTTGTTATGTTTTATCTCCATCATGACAATTGACAATTTTCTTAATGCTGTTACTTTGTCATTTGTCCAAAATGAAATTTGATGCTGCTGTAATATACGGTGTTAAGAATGTTATTGACATTAGGCTTTTGGCAGAAATAATTCTGCTAGATGATTGCAGAATAAGTATGTTACGGGTTACGGACTTGAATAAGCTAAAGGTTACATTTAAGCTTTGTATAGAAGATACTTCTCAATACAATTTTGAAACTTGTTAGCCTTAGTAGCAAGAATCTTCCACCACTTGTCTGATATTATGTTGGAAAAGTTGAATTCCCTTATTTGGTTATGAATCATATATGGTGGTGAATGCTTCTAAGTTGAATTCCTCTCTATTTTAGCTGTATCTTCATTTAACATGGTTATCCCAATCTTTCCATGAAGTTTTCTTTCCATGAGTGCAACTTAGCTGATAGGTGCTTACGGGCTTTCCCTTTTGTCTTGTAAACAAAGCTGATATTAATTATAGGTCATTGGCAAATGAATTAGGAATGAGGCATTGATAATATTGTTTTATCTACAATTCAGTATTATGTCTCTTGACTCTTTTCTACAAATAATGACATTCTGCTTATTCTTCGTCTAGTAATGTTTCAGGTTGGTGTTCTATTGGCTTGCAGTCACGCTGGCTTGACAGACAGGGGAACTGAATATTTTTATTCAATGAATAAGGATTATGGTGTAAAACCAGATTTAATACATTATACTTGCATGATTGATCTTCTTGGTAGAGTTGGAAAACTCGATGAAGCCCTTAACTTACTGAAAACCATGCCTTTTGAGCCAGACGCTGCATCATGGGGAGCACTACTAGGTGCAAGCTGGATCCATGGCAACACCGAAATGGGTGAAAAGGCTGCTGAGGTGATTTTTAAGATGGAACCTCATAACCCTGGAAATTATGCCCTTCTAACAAATTTATATGCAGCGTCACGCAGATGGGATGATGTTAGTAAGACGAGATTAAAAATGAGAGATGCGGGAGTACAGAAAGTACCTGGCTATAGTTGGGTTGAGGTACAAAACAAGATTCATTTGTTCACAGTTGGGGACTGTTTCCACCCAGATAAAGGTAGAATATATGCCTTCTTAGAAGAGTTAGATCAAAAAATGAAGCGCGAGGGGTATGTTTCTTCAACAAAATTGGTCTTGCACGATGTGGATGAGGACGAGAAGGAGCGTATGCTCAAATATCACAGCGAAAAGCTAGCTGTTGCATTTGGAATTTTGACTATACCTGCTGGGAGACCAATACGCGTCATGAAAAACTTGCGTGTATGTGAAGACTGTCATAATGCCATCAAATACATATCCAAGATTGTTGGAAGGTTAATAATCTTGAGGGATTCTCGCCGTTTTCATCACTTTAGGGACGGTATTTGTTCTTGTGGAGATTATTGGTGAGCATAGAGATATATGGTGAAAATTAATTGATTCATATCTAGGTATTAATGGAATGTAATAGTTTTAAACGTAAATAGTTTTTGATAGTGTCAATGTGATGTACATCAATTTTGATCCCAGACATAAAACATTGTTACCTAGATAAGAAAGCTGACAGGTGACTTATGAAGAGTTGACATCAAAATCACTCTATGGAAATATGTTTTTAGTCTTTTAATTAGCTGAATAGTTGATGCTAAGACAGCAGCAAGATAAGCCATGAATAAATAGTAGTAATAAAAAGTTGGTTATCGTCTACATAGCATATTAGCATGCCACCTCATTTCTTCTTCAAATAAATTTTCGCTTCAAACATTAAACTCTTATAAGTTTGCCAAATAAGTCTTAAAAGTTGGGGAAATTTACAACAATAATGCCATGTATATATTATATCCCAAAATAAGTCTTTCCCTACTCAAAATCCTGCATGTTAATTGTTAAGAAGACGGCTCCAGGAAAATTGATTTCTCTATAGGCTATTTTCTTTTTCCAATATTTATAAAAGAAGTGGAAAAACACTTAATTAAAACTAATTTTTCAATGTTCACCATAAAATAAAACTAATTTTTCCATGAGGACAGAATTTGAAAAATATCGCGGAGACAGGAGAGAGGCTTATTTTGGCATTATTCTCATAGGTTCCCCAAAAAGTTGCCTATATTTTTATATTTTACCAATAACTAGTAATATTTTCTTTTTGTTTCGATTTATTTGTCTTATTTTAAACAAAACATAGTCTTTAAAAAATGTAATCATTACTTATATTTTTAATACTCCCTCCGATCCTATATATTACTCGTAGCACCTTTTGAAGACTTTTTTTATGTCCTTAATATAAGCCTCATTTCCAATTTCCAATAGTATTAATTACTTCTTTTTCACAAACACCCCTATTTACTCAACACTTTTTATATTTCCAATAATAATTATAGGGGTACTTTTAAAAAAGTATACCAAATATTTACATTTTCAATACCATTAACAATATTAACCAACTTTCTTAAAGGGAGTGAAATTGGTCAAATGATACTTATATTAGGGACCGGAGGGAGTACATTATTTTTTTCACTATACACTTTCTTTTTTTATAATCATTATTTTTTCTCAACTACTTACGTAAACCTAGATCTATTACATAGAGATAAACATGAAAAATAACATTTATTACATTATTGAAATCCTCAAAATAAATGACACATAAAAAATCTCTCAAGGAAACGACTGATAATAAGAAACAAAGAGAGCATTTTTATCTTGACTTTGTGAGTAATTATTTTTATGAACATTTTGGATTATGTAATTAAGTTTGTAGAGTTGAGACTTGAGATAAACTTCCCAATTTGGGTTATGCAACTGTTGCGCACACACCACCACCTCTCAAGTCAAGTCACACTACTACTTTTTAGTTGTGGGCAACCTTTGGAGAGGCTTAATATGCCATAATGCGCGGGAACGATGTCTTTGGTCTGAGAATGAGACAGTTGCGTTCCCTCTCTGCAACAACAACAACAACAAGAACAAGAACACAAACCACATTCCCAAAACCCAAATCTGCAAAACACTCAAAGCCACCGCTCAGAGACTACGACCCCGACATTCTTAAATGGAACAAATCAATCTCCTCCCACATGCGCAACGGTCACTGCGACTCTGCTCTCCGCGTCTTCAACACCATGCCACGTCGAAGCTCCGTCTCCTACAACGCCATGATATCTGGGTACCTCAGAAACGGCAAGTTCCACCTTGCACGGGACCTGTTTGATAAAATGCCCCAAAGGGACTTGTTTTCCTGGAACGTCATGCTTACTGGGTATGTTAGGAACAGGAGATTGGGTGATGCGCGGAAGGTGTTTGATTTGATGCCTGAGAGGGATGTTGTTTCGTGGAACGCCATGTTGTCTGGGTATGCGCAGAATGGGTTTGTCGATGAGGCGAGGGAGGTTTTTGATAGAATGCCGAAGAAGAATTCCATCTCGTGGAACGGGTTGCTTGCGGCTTATGTTCAGAACGGGAGGATCGAGGAGGCCCGTCGGTTGTTCGAGTCGAAATTGGACTGGGATTTGATTTCTTGGAATTGTTTGATGGGCGGGTATGTGAATAGGATGATGTTAATTGATGCTAGGCGGCTTTTTGATCAAATGCCTGTTCGGGATGAAATTTCGTGGAATACTATGATTTCGGGTTATGCACAGAATGGGAATTTGTTGGAAGCTAGGAGATTGTTTGAGGAATCTCCAATACGGGATGTGTTCACGTGGACGTCGATGGTGTCTGGATATGTCCAGAATGGGATGTTGGATGAAGCTGGAAGAGTTTTCGATGAAATGCCTGAAAAAAATGAGGTTTCGTACAATTCAATGATTTCGGGTTATGTGCAATGCAAGAAAATGGACTTGGCGAGGGAATTGTTTGAGGCAATGCCTTTTCGGAGTATAAGCTCTTGGAATACAATGATTACCGGCTATTGCCAGAATAATGATATAGATCAAGCTCGTAAGTTGTTTGATATGATGCCACAGCGTGATTCTGTATCTTGGGCAGCCATTATAGCTGGTTATGCTCAGAATGGTCACTATGAAGAGGCTTTGAACATGTTTGTAGAGATGAAACGAGATGGAGAAAGTTTGAATAGGGCTACCTTTAGTTGTGCTTTGAGCACATGTGCTGATATTGCTGCTTTGGAGTTGGGAAAACAAGTTCATGGGCAGGCAGTCAAGTCAGGGTATGAGTCAGGGTGTTTTGTGGGGAATGCACTTCTCGGAATGTATTTTAAATGCGGCAGCTTAGATGAAGCATATAATGTGTTTGAAGGAATAGAAGCAAAAGATATCGTTTCTTGGAACACAATCTTAGCTGGTTATGCTAGGCATGGATTTGGCAGACAGGCTTTGACTGTGTTTGAGTCAATGAAGATGGCAGGTCTTAAGCCTGATGAGATTACCATGGTATGCATTTTATACATTTCATATGCATTTAAATATTATTTAGAGCTTATCTTTAGCATGAATTTCTACTCCCTTGTGCTGTTCTGTGGAAGTGTGAACCAGTGCCACCTCTATGTGTAACAACATTTTGCTTATTCATCTTTTAATCATGTTTCAGGTTGGTGTTCTCTCTGCTTGCAGTCATACTGGCTTGACAGACAGGGGAACTGAATATTTTTACTCGATGGATAAGGATTATGGTGTGACACCAACTTCAAAACATTATACTTGCATGATTGATCTTCTTGGTAGAGCTGGACGCTTCAAAGAAGCACTGAACTTGATGAGAAACATGCCTTATGAGCCAGATGGTGCAGCATGGGGAGCTCTACTAGGTGCATGCCGGATTCATGGCAATACTGAACTGGGTGAGAAGGCTGCTGAGATGGTTTTCAAGATGGAACCTCATAACACAGGAATGTATGTCCTGCTTTCAAATTTATACGCAGCTTCGGGCAGATGGGTTGATGTTGGTAAGATGAGATCCAAAATGAAGGACGTTGGTGTACAGAAATTACCAGGGTATAGCTGGGTAGAGGTACAAAACAAAATTCATAAATTCACAGTTGGGGATTGTTTCCACCCTGAAAAAGCTAGAATATATGCATTCTTAGAAGAGTTAGATCTAAAAATGAAGCGTGAGGGGTATGTTTCTTCAACAAAATTGGTTTTGCATGATGTGGAAGAGGAAGAGAAGGAGCATATGCTCAAGTATCACAGCGAGAAATTAGCTGTAGCATTTGGAATTCTGACAATACCGTCTGGTAGGCCAATACGTGTCATAAAAAACTTGCGCGTGTGTGAAGACTGTCATAATGCCATCAAATACATATCCAAGATTGTTGGAAGGTTGATTATCTTAAGGGATTCTCACCGCTTTCACCACTTTAATGAGGGTTATTGTTCTTGTGGGGATTATTGGTAAGAGACTAAGAGTGGAGAAATATGGTGAAATAACCTTCAGATAAGTACTTGTTGTACTCTCTGGGCCTACTGATATGTGATCAAAGCAGCAAGAGGTGCATTTATGGCTGCCATGTTCAATATGGAATCAATGTCCATGTGAATGAATCAAAGTGACAAAGGGTTATCAGAAAATTTGAGTTTGACTCAGACTACTTCAGAATGACAAAGAGATAGAAAGTTGGAATTTAGCATCTCTTTGAATTATATCACAGAATACAAATTACAGAGAAGTTAAAAAGATTGCATGTTATTGCAAAGAATAACTAACTCCTAGGGTAAGCTGGATTATCAGGCCGCTAGAGAAGTGCTCTCAGTAAATATTTAGCCCAGTAACCAAGAAACCAGTGCACCATAGCAACTCCCAGTAAACATGGTCTGCTGCTCACTCATTGCAACCTTCAAATCTACAAAGTGTTTCATCTTTTTACCTTAGCTTATACTGTATGTGCATTTCATCCATTAAAAATGTACTACACGAATTTTATTCACCTTGTCATAAAATAATAAAAATATTCTCACTCCATGTCTCCTGCTCTCCCCCACCCTCCCATTATTGTGGTATCTCCGTCGATGATCTTTCTATTTCGGATATCTTTACATCAGCATTTAATGCATTATGATAATGGTGTGTTTTCTGATCAGTAGTTAGTCTGGTTGGACTTCTCCGAAGCCTACTCTATTTGGCACACATAGCACATTGCCATAGGTGCTGCTTTGCTAGTCTCTTGGGTGGATTTAAGAGTTCCGCATGCATGCTCCTTGTATACGGAAATGCCAAAGGTTGTCTTAAGATTCCAGTAAGACTTAAACCAGTGGCAAATCCGATTTACTTCCTCCTGGTTTCCATGTCATTGACATGTTGCACACGCATTCGTGTGTAGGCAAATAAATGTCTTCTTGCTTCTTGGGATAGTTATGTGCAGTGCAATAACAGCCAGACCAAGGGACCATTTGTTTAATTTAAAAAAAAAAAGTGGGCAGAAATGTTTTTACACAAAATCCAACCAAAATGTTGCACACACATTCGAGTGTAGGCAAATAAATGTCTTCTTGGGATAGTTATGACTTATGTGCAGTGCAATAACAGCCAGACCAAGTGACCATTTGTTTATTTTATTTTTTTTAAAAAAAAGTGGGCAGAAATGTTTTTAGATAAAATCCAACCAGTAGCTTGTTACTAAAACTGTTTTACCACCTCTGTGTTGTACTGTAACTAACACATTGTACTATTGCTTGGCCTAGCGTGCACCCTAATAAAATCAAGTTTAATGTTTAGTCATGTCATTGCTTTCTTATTTTCTAATGTTTGATATAAAGGTCCATCTTCACGATGATTAATGTATCAAATAACATTTGGTGGAAGATCAATCATCTAACCCATTAATTTATCATAGAAGTTATTATAACTTGGTGTACAAAGCTGATATCGACTAAGGTTTCTATTGAGTATTGAGCATTGAGCAATAGAATTTTGTTAATCAAATTTCGGTCCTTAATTGAAAAGTGCAAAAAATAAATTTTAGTTTGTAACTTGGTGTGCAATCCTCCTCGCATGCTCCACACAGCACCAGCCACATGATACATGGTCCCTTTATTTGCTTTATATGACACTGCAATATTGGAGCTTGCTCCCCCACGCCAAGTTTGTTAGTTTGCATGGTCGTCCTCGTCTCCTATATAAAGGGGCAGAATCGGGTAAAGGGGATCAACAGAGTGTATTTTTTTGTTATGAAAAGAGAGTTGAGAGAAGAGAGATTGAACATTCTCAATTTCTCATTAGTGTTAACGAGAACTGAACCATTTTCAACCTGAAACATAACTCATTTAAAAGCCTTAAACTATATTGTTATTTCCTTCCCCGCCATGACCAGAACAACTTCAAAAGTCAAAACTATAAAATCTCCACTGTTTTTGCTTCATTTAAAACAACCCAAAACAGTCACAAACCACCATGAATTTAGTACCTTCACAGTTTCAGTTTGCTTTATTTTTTCCATTTAATTTTATGTGTTTTGTTTTTTATAGTTTGGGTTGGGCCACTTTTGCCTTAGGTTTATGAGTTTTAGTCCCCAAACCCTACATATTAGCCCCCAAACCCCAAATATTTTTAATTCCTCTAATACCCCTACACTTATTCCTTTCCAATTCCCAAATCCTAAATCTCATTTACTCTCTCTCCCCCATACACTCTCCCTTCACCACCCTCTATCGCCGCCGCCGCAACCACCCTCCGCCGCCGCCACAATTTTTTTCGTTCCCATGTGAAGTACTTATTAAACAGATCTTGATCCTTTAGCTTGGTGTTGGTATCCATAATACATCACGTTGGCCCTTGCATTTCCTGGTAATATACGAATGGTCATGGCAAGAGTAATTGAAGATTAACAAAAGCACCATTATTACAGAGAAAGAAGAGAAGAGGAGTCTCCAGCCGCTGGAAAAAAACACATGGCAAGAGAATAACACATAAATTTTGAGTCTTTATTCATCCTCTGCTTCAGGTGTGGCCGAAGTTCAAAATCTTCGAAAATATTTAAAATGTTTATATGATGATGATAATTAATGAACGAGAAAAGCACTGCTTTGTGGAAAACAAAACCTGATAAGCTGATACCCAATATTTGAACTTCGAGGATTTGCTTTCCGTGAAAAAGTGAACTATTACTTCTTCTTTCTACTTCCATTCAATTTTTTTTTTAAATTTGTTTCTGGTAGGAATTTTAGGGGGTTGGGGTTCAATGGGATTTGAGAATTGGAGTTGGAAGGTGGAAGATGATGGAAGGGTATTTTTGACTTTTCGCCATTAAAATGGGGGTTTGGGGCTAAAATGAGAGGTTTGGGAATTAAAACTCTAGGTTTATTAGGCTGAATGGGTTGTGTCTTCCTTTTTTTAGCTAATAGTTTATTTCTAATAATAAAAAATTAAAAAAGGGTACAAGATTTTATTTTACATTGGGGAGTAGACTTGGTCTTACTCAATTCTTTTGGTAGTTGTCAGAACATTGCATGTTAAGGCCATCTTCCACGAAGAGTGAATGCCTAGATCTAGGGTGTGGTCTTGGTACTCTTAAATGGCTATTGACACCATTCATTAACTTATAACAAAATTTGTAAAAAAAATAAGCTATAATTATTAGTAAGAAGTGTGAATAAGCAATTCGAAGTGAAATTAATCTCACCCTTGAATTTAATAATCTCTCCCTTTCACTTTAAGTGTCTTTTTAACATCAAAATTTTGTTTCAAAATAAGTGTCTTTTTATCAAATCTAGGCAACATTTAATACTATTTTTCCTTATTTACCCTTACATTTAATGTTATTTTAGTTTTGAAATTTGTAATACTAGTAATGATGCATTGACAAAATAAAAATATTAAATAGGGGTATTTTTGACAAAATACACATAAAACTTACAATAATCATCATAATCAACATTTTCTTAATCTATGTGCAAAATTCCAAAAAGACACCTAAAGTGAAACGGAGTGAGTATCAAAATTGCCCAAGAGAGTTCAGTTCATGATTATGAAAGATACAAAACAATCCATTTTCATATGAGTATCTATACTATAACAAAATTGGTCAAATACACGAGTCACAAGTAAATTATGCGAAACTTTTATGCATGTGCTTGTCACTATATATGTATGTGTCATGTGTATATATACATATATAAAAAGAATAAGATGTCACAACGTAATCAAAATAATTATATCCGTAATTGACTTATAAAAAAAAAAATTAAATTATAATTGGCATTGAATGTATATAGGCTAATTAGAATATGCACAGCCTCGTTACTTTACACATGTAATAATGAGCACGTTGACTGTAATATAATGCGAAAGATAACTATACTTTACACTTCAAGGTTGCAACTCTTTCTATAAATTCATGCATATTAGTGAACTATCTGATCTTGCAATCACTTTATCCAAGTTAAGTGATTTGGACACACTCTATCCAACCAGACACTTTGTCCAAAACACCATAAAAAACGAACGACTCGATAACTATGATTTATACACTTCAATTTCAATTTTGCAATTTTATTTTAAATACATGCATCTCAGTTAAACTTTTTAAACTCATCGGATGACACTTTCCAACCACCCGATCATACATGGATGTCAGTTAAACTTTTTAAACTCATTGGATGACACTTTCCAACCACCCGATCCACCATAAAGGAGTTATGGAACAAAACAGCATCTCTCTGATCCAAACCATCGGAGTAAATGGAACAAAACGATTCCATAATCTTTGCATGCATCTATATTCCATGTTCAATTCACTCTAAGCAATTCAAAGCACGGATAATTGGACCAAAACTGCATCTCTCTAATCCAAACCACCGGAATAAAAGATTCCATAATGTTCGCAGGTATCTATGTTACTGGGTTCAAATCACTCAAACATTTATGAAGCTTTGGAATTGAAAGTTAGGTGGCAATAATGAATGACTGGTGGTTGCGGTGCTGAGCCTGGTGGAGTGGATTACGCCATGGCCATATAACCATGATTCACGCATGCATCTATGTTACAGGTTTCAAATCATTCGAACACTTTTAAAGTTTTTTTGGAATTAGAAGTTGGGATGGCAATCATGAATGACTGGTGGTTGCGGTGGTGAGTCTGGTCACTCTGTGTTAAAGCAATAAAGCAAATAAAGCAAGCAATATTGGACCATTGTTAATTCACCACATAGTCTTTACTCAATGAGATAGATAGATAAACTTTACTCAATGAGATAGATAGATAGACCGGGCTTCTATTTATAAGCTAAACTAGTTATTTTTTTTTTTAAATTTCGTGATCTCATACTATGATTGCACAGTGTACTTGATGTCGCAAGGTTGTTTCCCTAATAACATCTCTATTTGTGCTTAGGATGATCCAAACGTGTACTATACAAAATTCTAACAAGCGAATACCGGTTAAAAAAATTACTCTTTATACTAAAACAGAATTACTCATTTGTCTGTAAGCCAAAAAAAAAATTAATACAATTATACACATATATCATGATATTATTCTAAATATTGTTCTCTTTAATTTCTTGCGTAATATATTAATTTTTATTTCACATCAAATAAATTCTTGCATGACTATGATGCACCATTCAAATAAATACCCAACTAGAATGCACTATATTAGAGATGCATTACATCTCACAACGTTAATTAAAATAAAACAAATATATCTGAATATCGTGATTGACTTAGTACACTCCACTTTTACGACACTCCTGTGTTCAGCAGGAATCAAATTATAATTGGCATGGAAAGTAAATAGGTTACATTCGTAACACAATGCAAACGAAAACTATACACCTGCTCTATATCCTATAACACTCAAGGCAGCATGATAATGGTTTTAACTTTGAATAAACTGTTACTTTAGTCATTCACTTTGTAAAGAGTTTTCACTTTAGTTCATGAATTTTTAATAATTCCTCTTTAGTCCATCGCTTTGAAAAAAGCTACTGACGTTAGTCCCTGATAACTTTCTTCGTTCATAGACGTTAATGTCTAACACACGTCTCACTTTGTAAGGAGCTTTCACTTTAGTCCCTGACTTTTCAATAATTCATCTTTAGTCCCTCACTTTGAAAAAAGCTACTCACGTTAGTCCCTGACAACTTTCTCGGTTCATAAACGTTAGCGTCTAACACACGTGGCCTTTTAATAACCTATTCGAACAACCAGACGTTGTATAGGTGTTATTTAACGGTTACGTGTATTAGACGTTAATGTCTATGAACGAATAAAGTTGTCAGGGACTAACGTGAGTAGTTTTTTTTTTAAAGTAAGAGACAAAGAAAATTATTAAAAAATTAAGGACTAAAATGAAAGTTTCTTACAAAGTGAAGAATTAAAATGACATTTTAGTCTTTTAACTTTCAACAACTTGTACTCAAATATTATACACAACCCATCATGTTGTTTCGGAATTTAAGTATTTGAGTAATAAATAATGGGCAACCCATCATGTTGTTTCGGAATTTGAGTAATAAATACTCCCTCCGATTCTATTTATAAGACCTTTTTGGGGTTTTTATTTTGATCTTATTTATAAGATTTTTTTTCAATTTTCAATAGCATTTAATTACTTCTTTCCACTAATACCCCTATAAAATCAACACTTTTTAGAGTTCCAATAATAATTATAGGAGTAGTTTTGAAAAAATATATCAAATTTTCACATTTCCAAAGTCACTAACAAATTTATCCATTCTCCTTGATGAGAATGAAAAACCCCAAAAGGGTCTTATAAATAGGAACGGAGGAAATAATGTGCAGTACACATGATGATTTCATATACTAATAAATACTCTCTTATCCAATTTATATAGAGTAAATTGTCTCTTTGATCCTGAATTTACACAGCACTTTCACTTTCACTTTAGTTCCTGAAATTAACAAAAATGTTCTTAGATCTCTGACTTTGTAAAAAGTCATTTACATTAGTCTCTGCCCCTAACCCTCGTCAACAGACGTTAACGGAGTGATGACGTGGCTGACTGGAGGCCTTAAACGACATCGTTTTTGCGTCCTCGTGGCACTTATAAAAGAGTAAACTGTTCCGTTAATTCTATCGGCTGCATCAGTGTCATATTCAGCTGCACCAATCTCATGTTTTGAAGCTAAACACTTCAAAATATGCACACTTCAAAACATGGCACTGATGCAACTTAATATGGGACTGGTGCAACTGAACATGGCAATGGTGCAGCTGATGAAACTAACGTGACAGTTTACTCCGTTATAAGTGCACAGAGACGCAAAAACGACATCGTTTAAGGCCCCCAGTTAGCCACGTTATCACTCCATGAACGTCTGTTGACGAGGTTAGGGGTAGGGACTAATGTGAATGACTTTTTATAAAGTCAGGGACCTAAAAGCATTTTTGCTAATTTCAGGGACTAAAGTGAAAATGCTGTGTAAATTCAGGGATCAAAATGACAATTGGTTAAAGAAGATAGTTATATTTTTTTGAAACTTTAAAAATATTTAACATTACAATTTTATCCTCTCAACTCACATTGAAAATTACACAAATATATTGTTTCATAGTGATGAACAAAAGACAAATAAGAGGAATAGAAGGAAAAAACAATGAATGCTTCTTACAAAATACAAAATAACATATAAATGGACCGAAAAATTCTTCCAAAATGCGACTTATAAATAGTCTCGAAGGGAGTCCTTGATTACATAACTTTCATTAGCAATACAAAATGGCAGTTCATGACAACAGAGCCCTAAAGTTAGCTTCTAACAGAAACAACAAGGGAGGGTTTCAATCCAGTGCTTTGAAAAAATAACCTTCACCACCTTTTTTCCTTTATGAGGATAATGGACCAGATCATGGGAAATCAGATCAAAATTACGAATAAGACTAGAACTAAACATGCAGAGAAGCAACATTCTCTGTCAATTCATCCACTGCCTCGTCATTGACCTCCGTAATTGGCTCCGTCTATTGCAAAAGGAATTCAACGAAAATAAATGAGACTGAGTATATATTTGAATGTAAACATCTAAAGATCATTTGAAGGCATGTTTGTATGCTTACACAACAAGAAATAAGCCAGACAGACAGAAGGTCAACTTGTTTAAGTTTGAAAAAAGTTATTCGCCATAAACATTTTTCAAAAACGTTTTTGTGCTCCTAAAAGCTGAATTTTTTGTTTTATTTTCTTTTCAGATAAACATTTTTAGTAAAAGTCCAATGGAGCAAGCATTAAAATGTTAGAACTTAGAAGTGACTTCTTTATTTAAAAAGAAACACTTTAAAAAAAATGAAACAAATAGGTTCTAAAGCATAAACAGCAACCATGCCTATCAAATTTTTTTAAAAAAATAAAAATAAAGCCAAAAAAAGATTGAAAGTGCTAATTTGAAGGTTTCATTATTTCTATGTACACAAATTCTAATATCAAGATAGTAAGTATGATGGATGTTGAAAATCTCAAAAACATACTGTGATCTCACTTGGCACTTGGTAGAACAAAAGAAATCACAGTAATTGGATATTCTAATAGGCCTTGATGTATATGGGATGAGTACCCCTTGTACTCCCTTTTATTAATTACTTTGGTTGATAAAAAAAATGGATATCCTAATTATTTCAAAACCTCCTGCTAATTCCATTTCAATACAACACATGAATAAAATAAATAATCAAAGAACTATGCATTTGAAAAGATACAGTGAGCTACCTCTGGATCTTTACTTTGTTTCACACCTATACACCTTGAACCACTAATGCTGGCACTCTTCAACAGGCTTCGTGTGCTGCTGTTTGTCGTGGACTGTCCATTTTGTGCATTTGAGTTTCCAGCATCCGCCACATCAGACCCTGGGGGACTCTGAAGATTTGATCCAGTTGGCTTTTCAAAATCGTTGTTTTGATTATTTTCATCCTTGGAAGAAACAACTCGTTCTCTGTATAAAGTGAAATTAACAGTAATCAATGCATATTAACAAAACCAGAGAAAATCTTCACAAACTTATCCACCAACCACGTGTGAACAGACATAAGGGACTACAATTTAAAACCCACGGGGGTAACAACAACAACAATAATAAAAGCCTTCTAGGTGGGATTGGCTACATGGATCATACATCATGACAGTGTTCTAACAAAGACAAAAACGAAAACTTTTGAATGGCCACTTAGGTCTAAATCCTTTCTAGTGGTTTCATAGTTCAACTTGATCTACCTCTCCTAGTTGGGGCTTCTATTGGTCTTGTCACATGTCCAAACTATTTCACGCATGATTCAAATTTTTTTTTATCTCAATAGGAGCCACTATTATTTTCCCTATAATACATTCATTTCTGATCTCTTATTTTCTTGAGCCCACTCTCATTCAACACGACATTCTCATCTCTGCCACACTTTTCTTATGCTCATTTTGACACTTAACTCACCAGCATTTAATGGCAATAAAGAATGAGGGTGATAACAAAATACAAAACAGATTAAATCTCCAAAAGGACAAGACAAAAAGACTGTTGTTGAGTGTGTAAGTCAGCAATCCAGCAGCATTTGAACAAGTTCACCTAGAAAATACCGCTGATTCAAGGCTAGAACTGCCAGGAGACCTAGATGTTTAACCAACACTTACCTAGGTAGGGAGGCATGCTGTCTCTGCAACGGGGTGCTTCTCTCACCTTTGCCATAATGCTCCTCAAGATGTGCAAACTGTCGCTTGAACCGATCAACCCCACTACGCAACAAGATAACTGAGGATTACCAACTGATAACTAACGACTTAAATTTCAAACAATCATATAGTATAAGTTTGCTTAATATCTAATTTCTTTTTTTAATAATGAAAGACCATGCATTGTGACAGGACAGATACAACAAGCATATATTTGCACATCTAACCTTGGATACATAAAGCTTGTTAAATCTCCACCACGAAGATATTCCTGAAGCATCTGGGGATGATACTCCAAAATCTGTTTATTCCAAACATATAACAAATTATTATTACCACAGCAAAGAGAAGACAAAAATTTGAAGCTGGAGGGACCAAAATGTATGGCCTTGCCTCTCGATAAATCAACTCTCTAACATCATCTTTGGTCAATTTCCTTCTCTCAAACTCAAACTCAAGTTTTGAAATGGGTTGAGTGGATGGTTCACGGTCTATGTTCGACAAACCATTGAAGTAAGGATGAGCTAATGCCTGCAATGACAGGCACAACAGAAAATAATGAAATTTCCACTTTGGTAACTATCAATGAAATTTCCCTCTTGGTAAATATAAAGGTGATAGAAGATCAACCTCTTCAGCTGTTGGACGATCTTTAGGATCAAATGCAAGTAGGCGCTCCAGCATAGAAAGAGCCAACGGATCTGCATGAGGAAATTTATGAGAGAGTGGAACTGGTTGCTTTTTTCGCATGCTGCTGAGATACCTTCTGGCTTTCTCATTTCGAATCTGTAAAATTAAGATGAATAATTATATGCAAGAGAACATGGGAGAGGAAGTAAAATTAAGCCTGAAGGTATTTATTTAAACAAACCATAAGGTGTACGTTTAAAACATACTACAGAGAGAAACTTTAATAAGGACCAGTAGAAGTTGAAAATTAATATCATTACACCATGTCACAAGCTTGCCTACTGATTTAGAAAACTGGAAAGTAGATTTTGATAAAACTAACCCTCGCAATGGACTCTGTAGGAGGAGTGCCAAGCAAATCAGTCATGAGATCCAATTGGTGCACCACATTTTTCCCAGGAAACAATGGCTTCCCAGTGAGCATTTCTGCAAATATGCATCCAATGCTCCAAATATCAATTGCGGGGGTATACTGCAAAACACAAGGATTTAAAATTTACATGCATCTTGCAATACTTTAAGTGTATTTAACTTCTTACATCATATACATCTTTTAGTTAATTAACTTCTTACATCATACACAACTTTAAGTGTATTTAACTTCTTAAATCATTCAAAACCCAAGTAGAGGTATTATTGCCAAAGAAAAAAATAAGCTTACTTTTGAGAAAAAAGAACCACATAGTTCAGGCGCACGGTACCACCGAGTAGCAACATAGTCCTTAATAAGAGTAGGAAAGTTGAGTCAGTCAAAGATTTAAAGGGATACCTAGATTGCAATATGAATTCCCTACTTAAAATTTGCAAAGGCTAACCGCAATTGACATGATATGAAGAATGTGAGTACTACCTTTCGAAAAAAAAAATACGAGTACTTACAGTCCAGAATATAGCTGATGGCGCATCATTAAATGAAGCTCGAGCAAGCCCAAAATCACATATCTTTAGTTTGCAATCAGCATTAGCAAGAATATTTTTTGGCTTCAAATCACGATGAAACACATTTGCTGCAAGAAAAATACTACGTTAGTTTAATATCTCTATTTGAGAGGTCAAGAACCTAATTAGAAGGATACCTGTATGAATATATTTCAAGCCTCGAAGAAGTTGGTACAAGAAAAATTGGTGGTGCTCAGGAGTAAGATCATCATTTGCCCTAATTACTTGATGAAGGTCAGATTCCATCAACTCAAACACAACATAGATATCCTTGAACTCTCTCCGAGAAGGAGGGAGCATAATATGCTTAATTTCTACTATATCAGGATGTCTAAGCAACCGCAGGAGTTTAATTTCTCTTAGGATCCGTGTGGCATCTGATACATGTTCAAAAACATCATTGATTTTCTTGATTGCAACCTTCTCACCAGTATGATTGTCAACGGCAGAACCCACAACACCATAACTTCCTTTTCCAACTACTTCTAGGATCTGGTATCGACTTGCTTCTCCATACTCAGTAAAAAACTCTGCTTCTGGTCCACCCTGTTTGATAACCGAAAACCATTATGTTGTATATTGTTGAAGCACACATGTTGAAAACAGAATTTGAATAGTGAAGACTATAACTTAATGGGATCTTTTCTCTTGACCTATTGCAAAATCTATGGTAACATGTAAAGCACAGAGATGCAGGAAGAAACAGAAAATCCACTGTGAGAGTAGGAGTCTACCAAATTCACACATACTGAGAATGCCATGAATTTTAGCACTTCCTTATATGATATACCATACATAATAGCAGGTCAAAAACTGCCTAACTCCGAATTCCGAAAAACATGCCATCAAACTACTGTTTTAAGATAACAGCAAGGGAATTAATCAACATCAAGCTAAAACATGATGATCAGGAGCCTAACTAGCTGTCCTGTCTTGTCCTATTTCAGGTTATTCTATAATGTAACAATATTTGCACATAAAACACTTTACAGTATTCTTACATCATTTCTTTGTGAGGTAATAAAACAAGTAAAACATACACTCAAATATACTGTCTCTCTGCCTTTTACAAAAATCCATCAGATTTCACGAGACACCAATATAGCCTAAGCCATGATTTTCAGCTGAGAGAAACAAAAAACAATTATTTTTTTTTAATCTAAGCCGTGATGCAACGGTAAGGTTCTGGCCTTGTGACCTAAAGGTCTAGGTTCAAATAATGAAGTCTGCGTAAGTCAGCTCAGTTGGTAGCTGCAGTGACACCTAGGTAATTTAGGCCCCCAGGTCCCAGGTACCACCTTTGTAATAAAAAAAAATAATGAAAATAGCCTTGCTTCTTGCACGGTAAGGCCTTGTGCACTAGGCCGCCCTTTTTTTCTCGATTTTTGGATTCCAATTAATCTGAGTCAAGCCAAAAATACTCGTTTAGAAGGTAAAGCTTTGCCAGCACCAACTTTTTCGATTCGCAAATCTCGGCCTCAGGACCGAGCTGCTCCTTACCACTCAAACGGAGAAGCCTTCTTATACAAAAACAATGGTATGACTCAATTAATTCATTAAACAATACTCCCTCCAGTGCCAAAAAAACACTAACTTCACCCTTATTAAAAAGTGCATTTAATTTTATCAAGTTCGACAATTAATAACGGATATTTTAGAGTACGTAGCATAGCAAATGAAACAAAATTAATTGAGACAATTAGACAAACGGGAATGATCAGTAATTAGTTAACTTTTGCTTATATCTAACAAATCAGAAGGAGTAAAGCAAAACAACATAAAAAAAACAAAACTTGATCGATACCCAGAAATCTAAACAACAAAAGAAACAAGACAAGAGAACCAGATCACATTAAATTTTGTATTTTTTTTAAAAAAAAAAGAATAATGAGAATGAAGAAGAAAAAAGGGAACCTTTTTATGAGGATCCATGGAAGAAGAAGAAGAGGGAAAGAGGGAATTATAGGTAGGAACTTTGATATGTTTCAAAGGGCAGAGATCAAAGTCGTCCTCAAGAATAAGATCATCAGTTTGATGATTAGGAATAGAAGCCAATTGAGAACGTAAATCTTTGACTAAAACGGAGGCATTGTTATGAGAATCGTGATCGTGAGAATTAGAAGAAGAAGAAGAAGAAGAAGAAGGACGTTGTTGTTGTTGTGGTTGTGGTTGTTGTCGATTAAACAAACGACGGATGCCTTCAACGAGCGTTCCTCCACCGCCCATGAAGAAGAAGAAGAAGAAGAAGATTGGTGTGATGAGAGAGATATAAACGATGGATGGATGCGAGTGAGTGAGTCACAGACACAGCACTTTCTTCGCGTTTGACTCTCTGCAAACTCACTCCAATCCAGCATTCTCCGCGCTTCCCTCTCTCTCTCTCTCTCTCTCTCTCTCTCTCTCTCTCTCTCTCCCTCTTTCTCTATCTCTGTCTCTCTCTTTTATTACGTTTTGTTTTTGAATAATAAATAAATTATTACGTTTTTTATTTATAATATTAAATATTAAATAAATACTAGTACTATATTGTAAATAATTGGTGCCACACTGCCACTTGCACTTAGATTTGATTTTTTTTCTTTTAAATATTCCTTTTCAGTAAAATATATTTTCTCCAATTTTTTAAATAAGATTTTTTTTATTTTTTTTTGGTTTGCACCCTGGTATCCGGCCCACTGGGCCGACTAATCCAGTTCGAGGGGGGTCCCGGGGTTAAGGTTTTATTCCTCTCTCAACGTTGTTGCGGGGGATCGAACCGTGGTTCGCCCTACCAAGTGCAGCCCCTGGCACCACTGCACCAACAGCTCGTTGGTTTTTTTTTTCTTTATGCAGATTTTTTTTATTTTGATCATTTATAAGTATTTAAATTAATTTTTAATAGTATTTAATTATTTTTTTTTACAAATATTCATATTTATTCAATATTTTTTAGAGTCTTAATGATCATTATAAAAGTAATTTTTTTAAAAAGGATATCAACTTTTTACATTTTTAGTATCACTAATAAGTTTAACTATATTTTTTTATAAGAATAAAAAATCTAAAAAAAATCTAAAGGGAGTATTCACTCCGTTTCACTTTATAAGTTATTTCCGTCTTTTTAGTTTGTTCCAAATTATTTGTCACTTTAGGAATTCGAATGTGTATTAATTAATTTTTTCAACTTTAACAATGCATTAAATGTGTTGAAATATATGAAATGAGTGATAATTAAAATATTGTAAGGATATTATAGTAAAATTATCTAATATTTTTCTTAAAAATTAAAGCATCAGATGATTTTCTTAATTTGTGTAAAAATTTTAAAACGACAAATAAATCAAAATGGAAAAAATGTTTGTTTTTATGTTGTCTTGTTTTCCATCATTGTCTTAACCCGGATGCATGGTGCTGAGAACATAAACAAAATGTTACATAGATCAAAAATGATATTCACTTTTTTTTATTTATCTATTTGATTACTACACAAAAATATAAGTTTTCAAAAAAAAAATATATTAATTGTATTATTGTTTTAATAAATAGAATATTTTTTTTATTATGTTCTTTCACTTTTTATACTTATTCTTATGAGACAATAGATAAGAACAAATTTTTTTAATAGAGCAAATTAATAAAAACAAAAAAGTAAAAAAATAATATTTTGATTTACAAAATCAACCCATAAAACAGTATACATTATTGAAAAAATTAAAGTGTTACAAAGTGGTACATAAAAGTGCAATACCAAATATATCAAGGTTTTAATCCTACTTTCAAAAAAGGTTTTAATCCTAATACGTTTTATAATTTTATTTTTAAAAACTATTGATAATTATAATTATGATAACTTCTTTTTACTTTATTTTTTGTTAATTATGAAGGTGATTTCGCATTTTCATTTCATTTCTTATATTCAAAATGTTGTTTAGAAAATAATGAAAATAATAATAAATTATTTTTATTATTTTTTATATAAATATTTGGAAATATGAAATAAAATGATAACACAAAATCACATTTGTAATTAATAAAAATTATAAAACAAATATGAGATTATAATATAATTATCAATAATTTTTAAAATATTTTTGCAAAAATAAACCGATCCTATAATTTTTTAAGTATTTCCTAAAGTATCCTTATTGGACTGCAAGCTTGAATCTAGCTGTATTATCCGTATTTTATAGTAGTACCTTGAGATGACGTGTGAATTAGTTGAAGTGATTGATTCCGGTTGTGAAAAAGATTGTTAATTGCACCGCATTTGAATTAGTATGATATTTTAAAATGATTTGTTGTTTGTTGATCCATAAAATTATAGGATTTGAAGTTTCATTTAACATGGATGACAGATATGTGCATTCTTTCAAGGGAATTCTACCATGCACCAAATTCAAATGCAGCAGGGATGCTTCAGAAGTTCAGATGATGAGGATCATTTATTTAAATAAATTATATATATATATATATATATATATATATATATATATATATACATACATATATTCCGTTCAAATTAAAATGGAGCTTGGCAAATATCAATGCTTTTCTCATTTGTATTTTGAGACTGATTATGAGGAGGAATAATCATAGTAATTCATATTTTTTGGAATTAGTTTTTTATTGTCTTAATTTAAAAAAAATTATTTTCATTCTTGTATTTCTTTAACTGAGATAATAACAACTCAGTTGCTTAGGCACTATTTTAACATGTTTTTGTTCATAATGGTAAAAATTTGGATTAAAAAATCCCTCTTTTCACTCAACAGGTAATGTACCTCCCTTTTTTAGTGGATTGAATTTTTTTTACATTTCCAAAAAAAGGTTTATATTATGTTTAGATCAGATAGAGGTCCTTGTTTAAGATTTTTAGTTTGACAAAAAGAAACTCGTGATCTTACGTATTCGTTCGAACAAGATTATGTGATAAAGACTACGTAGTTCTATCATGCACATAGAAACAGTGGATGAGGAAGACAAAAATGGCTTCGGCGAGTTGTTCCTAAAAGTATCCAGCGATATGCCCGCTACTCTTAGGAAGGTCGTGTGCAGGCTTATATCTCCTAAATGAATGAATTGGGAACACCGTTTTGAAACCTGAGGCTTCGGCTCTTAGTATTATTTGGCAATGACATTCGTGATGCTGATGGATTTCTGTGGTGGGGTTGGATGCAACTATCATCGTGAGAATTAAACGAGTTTGGTACTCTCACTATTGAATATCTCTTTCTGGAAAGTATCTGTGCATACTTACTGCTTAATTTTTGTTAGAAGCTATTGCTATGCGTTGATTGTATTGGTTGTGTCTTCAGTCCCTTGTTTGAGGCTAGTATTTACAGAATCAGGATGGGCAAGGCGGCCTGATATATTTTCTTGATAAATCTTTTATCTCTGAGGATAATCTTCACGTGATCTTATCTTATTGAGATAAGTGACGGTCCCTTATACTTATAGATAATTCCATAATAATCTACTTCAATTGAGTTGTTTATCGGCTGGAGATTGCCTTCACAAATAAGTCTAGTGACCTATCCATGGGCCAGGCCCTTATCCGAGCTCCTTCGAGTTGGTCCAGACTCTGAGTCCTTCATTTAAGGTCATTTGAGCTCGGTTCGTGTCTTAAGGTCTTTATTATAGGTCAAAGTAGGTCATCTAAAGGTCTTCAAGTAGGATATGTGTCCTTAGCTCACAACAAGTCTGAAACATAAGCCCTTAGGTCATTGCTCTAAAGGGAACTTTGAGCTATGAACTATTCAAGCATCTCGGACAGCCCCTGGTATAATGTTAAAAACCACTCTATTTCTAGACTTGTCTGTTGGGTTGAGTCCATTCATAAATCATCGTCTCTTGGGTTCTTGTGCATCTTTCAAATTTCATCCACAACCACCCCATCACATTGTCACTCGTGTTGTCTTGGAAGTTGTGCACATTAAAACCTCGTCTAATCATACACTCTTGGTGACGGTTGGAAATTTGTACCTTTGTCTACTCAATCTTTGGCCTTTAAATACCAATTCTTTCCACTTTAGAAAGTTTCACTTTTGTTATCTTTGCTGTTTGAATTTCTTGATTAAGTTCTTGCATTTCGTCCGAAACCCTTACTCAATTTCTTGCTCATCAATCTTGTTGAGGTACGCCCCTTCTTCCTTTAATCTTTTGCCAATGTCTAATACAGAGTACAAATCCAGCTTCTATGTTTCTACTTTATTGAATCATCAGAAACATGGCACAATGACCCTTGCATCTCTATTTTAGAATTAGGTGAATATTGCTCTTCTAACCCCAAATTCTTAACCATGAACAGTCTTCTAGAGGTCAACAATACTTTGATGATGGATATCCTCCTAGGTCGTCGTTACTCCAAAACCTACCCTCTTTCTTCCACGATGTTAGGGAAAATCAAATTCAAACAGAACTTGATAGAAAAACATGAAAATTGGAAATCCTACAAATGGGTGTGCAACAGCGCGTTGCATGCCAAATCAATTTTCATCAAGAGCTTTGACCTTCAAAACCTCATCATCTATGATGAATCCTCTTCAAGTCATTTTCGCGTTTCCATTCCACCTTCCAATTTGCGAATTTGCTTGAGTCACGATTTTGATTCTTTTGAATCTAAGTGCATAATGATGTATAGATTTCTTTTTACATACTTAGGTTGAAACTCCCACTGTATGCTTTCTTCGTAAATATCTTGAATGTCCTTCATCTAACCCTCAACCAGCTTCACCGCAACTCTTGGGAACTATTGGTGGCTTTTAAAAAATTTTGGGAGGCCCGTTTTGTGCAACGGAGGCCTCCTTTCATTTACAAAACTGGTTCAAGTGGTCTATTCCTTTATCTGTACTCGCTTCAAACTTGATCACAGAGGGTACCCATCGTAAAATGAGATGGATGACCTTTATCCCGAACAACTCTCTTCCTCTATTTTCAGTAAAAGAATTTGACAAGGGGTTCATGTATGAGTACTTCAAAGTCTCCTCCAAGGGTTCATTTAGTGTCATTCATTTGCTTCATACGGGTTGGGTGGATAAAATTTCTGACGTGACATCTTCTATGATCTTGGTCGTTGACCTGAGCAAGATTGATCGCCATAGCTTATGGCTTTGATGGATTGGACCCCAAAGCATGAACATCTGGAAGTTGATTCCTATATTCATATAGATGTTGTTGTGCACCATCATTGCTTGTTTTTTCATGCTTTGAAATTGTTTTTCTGACTTGTGATTGTTCTTCTATTTTTCAAGCACCATGACCTGTGCTCTTGACTAAGTTCAATCTTTGACCAACAAGAAAGGTAAGAAGACTTCTTTCGCAAATTCTTGGGGCACTTGATCGAGCTCCTTTAAGAGTTATGACATGTCCATTTGATGTGAGTTTCATGGCTAAGTGTGGTATCGAAACCACAACTTTCAAAGCATTCAAAGTAGGTATACCAATAATCACATTGTATG
The DNA here is from genome assembly GCA_037953625.1 of Crotalaria pallida. Lineage (NCBI taxonomy): Eukaryota > Viridiplantae > Streptophyta > Magnoliopsida > Fabales > Fabaceae > Crotalaria > Crotalaria pallida. The sequence continues at coordinate 101,457,226 of CM075655.1, forward strand.
AGGAAAGAGTATCAATGACCAAGAACCTATATTGGTGGATTTTGCTTCGGTGATAATCTTCAAAAGTTACTAGTAGGTCTATATAGCCAAAGGGATGTACAACCTCTTTGGTGAACCCTGACAACTACCCTTTATAACGTTGATTTTATCCTTGTTGAGGTGAAGACCTTTGAAGGCTCTATAGAATGGTATATCAACCGAGCTTCCTTGATCCATGAAGACTTTGTGGACTTTGATGTTAGCATTGTTGTGATGAGAAGTGGGTCATCATGGACCCTGGTGATCTCACCATAGTATTCTTTAGAAAAGGTAATGATAGATGGGTTCTTCTTCTTCCAAGTTAATCATCTTGGAATTAACATGCATTACTAAATCATATATTTTACCTGCCCTGATTTTGAAGTTCCTCCATAAGCAAAACCACCGAAAATTACCATAAATTGCTCGCGGTTCCGAGTATCAGTGCTATTTTCCTTTTCGGGGTTTTTGTTTTTCTTTTCCCTTGGGGCTACATTATCTGAGTCCCCTTTTCTCCGAGCCTTTTTTTTATTGGAATTCTGATTTCTAACGAATATTTGTAAGGTATTCGTCTAATCTTCCTTTGTTGGCCAATTCTAGATATTAACATTGAGTTATGGGTAGATTAGAATCGAGTCATTAGGATATAATATTAACATTGCTTAATTTTAAATATAACTATTATCTTTGATAAATAGCACAAGTAGCAATGGCATCAAGGCACGCTCGCTATACCGATGAATCCCTAGATCGTATCGCCGCTGTTCTGGAACACCTGACTAATAGGCACGCCACCGGTCCATCTGAGTTCAAAGGGCTAGCCGACTTTAGGAAGTGTGATCCTCCGAAATTATATGGTGGAGCTAATCCTGAGGAGGCGCAGACCTGGATCCAAGAACTGGAAAAGATATTTCAGACTATTCCATGCACTGAAGAGTAGAAAGTCACTTATTATGCTCTTTAATTGTTTAATTAAAATAGATGTAATAAAGTCCTTAGGATTATAAGTTCAATGTCATAAGAATATCAAGTACATGACTTGATAGTGAGATCTTATTGATTGATAATTATCCTTAAAGATTCCCTAGTCGAGTATTATAGTTAATAAGGACAACTATAATACATCGAGACTAGTATGTGGCAGACTGATGACTGTATCTCACCGGTCATGGATATGGGATATCAAGTCTTCACGTAAGTACACATTGGGACAATTGTGTACTGGATTGACCCGCCATGAGAATGCTACATGGGTTATTAAGTGAGTGTCATAAGCGATTCTCATAGTGACAATGGTGTACATGGTCCTTCGACCTGAAGTCGCTACAGTTCCCAACATGAGGAATTATATGCTTTCACGCAATCAAACGTCATCTTTAACCAAGTGATCATAACGATTGTAGTCGGGTATATGATCATGTAGAGGGATGTGAGTGACGTAGATAGGATTTGTCCTTCCTTATCAATAGGAATTATATCTCTGGGCCCCTTGATTGAGTGAGACGGTGAAATGTATGGCCATACTCAAGACAGTCAGTATGAGATATTGACGAGACTTGTTTAGACACGTCTACTCAGGGATCAAGAAACCATAGGTTACACTATTCATGGGTGACACGTTCCATGCCATGAGTGTAACTATGATATTTGGACAAAGGGATTAAACTTACACATGTTCATTGGTCACAGTAAAAGGTTTAGTCAAATCACAGACATTCCTGTCACTTGGGTAGCAATGATGTGTTGCTAGATACCGCTCATTGCTTGTAAAGTTAAAATGTGATTTTAACATTACTGCCAACGTTACAGGAACCTATAGGGTCACACACTAAGAGCAGATAAAATTGGAGATATCACATTTGATAAAAATACAATAGTTGTATTTTTATAAAATTAAATCTTTCTGATATGATTAAGATATGATTCGTTTTATCTTTATGTATAAGATATAAATTTGATTTTATCTTCTACATATAAGAGAGAATTCGAATTTATCTCCTAAAAAGCCCAACCAGTTGGTCTGATAATATTATAAATAATATTATTAGCTTTAGTGATTGACGAAGCGTTCGTGATAAGATTCTTTGGTCTCCTCTTCCCTGCAAAAGGTAATTTTATTCCCTATCTGAAATCATGTTTTCACATGGATCCGGGATGGAAATAGGATATAAATTTTTTTTATTTTCCGCTGCGTTTGTCGCATCCTATTTCCTAACAATGCTACCTATGTCCTGGTGGGATCCACTGACAACTGTTGGAAGTATACAAAGCAAGCCTTGGAGCATGAGCACAGACAGATCACTTGGGAGGTCTTCGTGAAGAAGTTCTATGAGAAGTTTTTCCCTGAAGATGTGAGGAACAAGAAAGAAATTGAATTCCTGGAACTAAAGCAAGGAACCATGACCATTGGGGAATATGCTGCTAAGTTTGAGGAACTAATGAAGTATTCTCCATATATCACTCTTCGCCCTGATGAGCATTCTAAGTGTGTTCGCTTTGAGAATGGTTTAAGGCCTGATATCAAACCATTCGTAAGTGGACAGTGTATCGGACATTTCTCAACCCTGGTGCATCGTTGCCGTGTCACTGAAGATGACCTGAAGGCGAAGGCGATCTATGAACAGCAGCAACGTAGCCAGCAGAATTACGGTCCCCACTGTAATCATGGACGCCATAGCCAGCAGAATAATCGTAGTAAAGGTCCATACCACAACAAGGGACAAGGGAACAAAAGTGAAGGAGGAGCAAACCACCTACCCAAATGTGACAAGTGTTAGAAGCATCATGGAGGTAAAACCTGTTGGAGTGTTAATCCCCCAACTTGTTTTACTTGTGGAAAGAAAGGCCACATCAACCGATACTGCCCCAGATTAAGGTTAAGGTTATCCCAAGAAAAGATGAAGGCTGCCCAAAGCCGACAAAAGAATTATGCAGATCGGAGAAGGACCAAATTGGAATTTCAAGAAGGAGAGCATGTTTTTCTCCGAATGGTTCCGACAACTGGAGTTGGACGCATCATGAAGCCGAAAAAGCTGTCAACCAAGTTCATCGGTCCATACCAAATCCTGAAGCGTATTGGTCCTGTTGCCTACCAGTTAGCCTTACCCCATTTCTATCCAACCTGCACAACGTGTTCCATGTCTCGCAGCTAAGGAAGTTCGTGCCTGACCCTGCCTCGATTATCCGCATCGAACCCGACGAGATACCCTTGCGAGAAAATTTGACGTTCGAAACCGGTCCCGTCCGAATCGAAGATAGAAAAATTAAACAGCTTCGAGGGAAAGAAATTCCATTAGTAAAGGTCGTGTGGGAGCGTGATGGTGTTAGCGATATCACTTGGGAACTAGAGAATCAGATGAGGAAAGAATATCCGTATTTATTCAGGTAAATAATTTATGAGTTGAATTTCGAGGACGAAATTCCTTTTTAAGTAGGGGAGAATGTAATATCCAATATTTTTAAATAAATGTAGTAAATAAAATAATTTTAAAAAGAATATTATTATAATTGAATAAAATAATGAATTTTCTAAAATTTGGTCAAAAGACTCGAGTATTGGTGGGAAGACTCGAGTACTGTAACAAGTACTTAGAAAAATATGAATTTCTAGTTCAAATACTCGAGTATTTGTGGGAATACTCGAGTAGTTCGAGCAGCTCTGCAAAAAAATAAAAGTCGGTTTCAACCCAAATTGAAGTCAACAGCTCGTTTCATCTAGTTCCAAGCCCAAAGTTAAACTTTGCTTCGAAGGAGGGTAATCTTAGACTATAAATAGGTGTTTGGGGAAGCCAAAAACTCATCTAATCCACTCAAACCCGAATTTCTGTCCACATTTTCTCTGTTTTCTGGTGCTCTCTTTGAGCCTTCGATTCTCCCTCCTCACTCAACGAAATCTAGTAAAACCAAAACACAATTTGAGTTCTGATTCCAATCTTGAATTAGAACCAAGAGCCACTCAAATTAACCTTCTGTAGAGTAAGTTCTAGGCATTCAAAGTTGAGTTTCTGAAGCTGCAAAAAAAAAAAACAGAGCAGAAATCAGTGTCAAACACCCCTCTTCCTCGAATTGGTTTGGTAAATCCAGGAACCCTCTTGATTCCAAATTCGTTTCTGATTAAAGTTAGCATTCCCTAGTTGATTAAGCTAACTTGTTTCATTGTTTTTCATGTCTTATTCGAACTATAATTGATTGCCAAAGTCAGCTAGTGCAACTGTTTTGCACCGGTGCAGATTCAAGAGTTTCGATTCAGTCCCTTTCTTCTTCGATCAATCATTTCTTTAGCTTCTCTAAGGTATGGGAGAAGTTGTCTAATTGCTAAAATGGTGATTAACAAGCTAAATTCATAGGAACCATTTGAGGTTCATGGGCAATGGAACTTGAAATAGGAATCTGACTTGGAGGTCAGAAACTCACGTTTTTAATGTTCAAACCAGTTTAATTGAACCTAAGGATGCTCACTGAATTGTTTTACGAACTTAAAATCAAGTAGAAATGAAATTCATATGTTGAAATGGACATTCTTTATGTTTTGTGTAGATTATAATTTGATTTTGCTTCCCTGTTGATTTGATGTTAATTGATATATGTAACATGTGTATTTTATGTGTTATAACTTCTGTTTTGTGCATAATTGAAGTAAACACGTAAGAATCACGAATTGGTGCTTAAAATGCAGAAAACTGGTGTTGTTGTAGCAAAACGACTCGAGTATTTAAAGAAAGACTCGAGTTTTATGGGAATTTAGGAACGACTCATGTATTTCTTCGAATACTCAAGTATTTTTGCATGAACTACTCGAATATTTGGAACAAAATTTCACAAGACTCTGATTTTCTTTAATTCTCAAAATTTCACTCGTTTAATATCCTAATTGCTAAAATCTAAAGACCACTATGAGGATTTCACCCTGTGGCATAACTTAATCCGTTTGGTTGATAACAATCCTGGAGGAGTCCTACTGAAATTTTTATTCAGTGGTTGATATTTTTCCTACAAGAGTCCCAATGGTACTTTTATCCATTTGGTTGATGTTTTACCCTGTGGGAGTCCCAATGGATATTGCATCCATTTGGTTGATAAATAACCCATCAGTGGAGTCCCAATGGAATAATTAATCAAAATTAATTAATAACGTCTTAATTATTACTCTTAAAACCATCACAAAGTGGCTGCCGCTGATGGTCTTTTATGAAAATTATTAAGTTAAGAAAATGGAACTGGTTACAACCATCACAAAAGTGGCTATGCCGCTGATGGCCTTTTTCTGGAAAGATTAAGAAAAGTTAAAGATGAGATTGATAGACTATGTCCTTGATGGAAATGAAAATGATGATAATGAATCGATAATGAGGATTGGTAATAAACCATGTTGCATTTCATACATTGATTGCTCCAGTTTGTTGAGGCTTTAATACTAGTTACGCTTGGCGGAGGAAGCCTGTAAGTTGCGAGTGGTCGAGCGAAGGAAGCTCATGATGACCTATTTCCCTCCAAACTGTGATGCCCCGGGAAAGGATTCTAGATAGACATACATCATGCCATTAATAATAAGAGTAATTGCTTGAATAAAAAGAGTTTGACATATGTACATGCATTTGTGAATTGTTATTACTTGTGTTTGTCGTCTTTAGCCACTGTTATTTATCATTCGTTTTAACGTGATTAGCTATGACTTACTCCTTTGTTGCCCTTGTAGGTCATGATGATCCTGCCTTCCAAGGGGAGGAGTAACCCTGGCAAGGGATGTGAGATTCCATTTCCAAATGATGGAGTTTTGAGAACCATGCTCTGGGTTACGATTAGTGTCTTAAGTAGCTCAGAGTCTATTTAGTCTATTTCCCTAGAACTATATCAGTCTGAACATTGTGTTATGTTATGAGTTGTAAAACTTCTATGTTTTGTTCCGTATCTTATGTTATATAAAAGTTTGCTTCCGCATTTGCAATGTTAAAGTTTGAAAATCGTTTGCGAAAAATTATTCTCCATTTTATTTATAAGTGAATTAAAGGTTAGAAATTTGGGTCATTACAACATGGATAATGCATTGGAAAATAATAACTACTTTTTTATATTAAACATTATTTTTGTTTAATTATATATAATTCAATGTATTCCTTATTTATTTGATATATATCATTATCTCCTTTAATATGATATTATGATTAATCTAACTTAAGGAGTAACAATTCAAAATTTGACAATTTGCATAATAAACTACATTTTGAAGGTGAAAAAAAAAAACACTCACATCGGGCATGAAATCAAATCTTATTATACATAATGAATTGAAAACTTAAATAACCTATTTAATTTTGAATTGTAATATTTTTGTTCGGGATAATGATTTGGAAAACTAGAATAATCTATTTAATTTCAAATTTTAATATTTTAGTTAGAGATAATGACTATTTACCTTCAATCTCCCTTGTGGCTCTAAAACTTTAACTACAAACGTGGTGACCGGAAAGATAGTATATCACTTTTTTCTTTTCAATTTGGTCAATATTTATTATTTTAATTCATTATGTCCGATTTGTATTTAGAGAAGCTTCACACATTTCAATATTCCATAAGATAAAGATTTGCAAAATAAAAAATGCAATACTCAATAAAAAAACAAAAATGTTACATAAATACATAAAAACAATAAATAAACAAATTTTGGAATATATCATGGATGATTGGAAAAAAGTTAAATAAAAAATCATGATAATACATTTTTTTATTTCACGAATTCTCCAAAATAAGAAATTGCAAAACAAATAAATAGAAAAGAGTAAACAATTAAAAAAATAATATCTCTCTTATCCAAGAAATATCGTTCTTATTTAGGACTTTTTTCGAGATTGAAGATCATAATAAACTCTCAAAAATGTTCAACCAAAAAAATCACAAAAAGTAAAAAATTGAAATGTGTATATAAAATTATTTTTACATACGTTTCCTATTCAATATGGTTTCTTCTATTCTTGATCTTTCATGAAAAATATATCAATTAACAAAACTAATTCACTAACGCGTAGGATTTTCTTTTTAATTAAAAAAATCAATATGAAATGAGAACAGCAAAAAGTGAGGAATATTAAAATCTCAAATAATTCTAATGAAATGAAAAATAGTAAAGAATGAGAGAAATGACATAATGAAAATGTGAGCATAATAATTTTGGTAAAAAATAAATTAAAAAAGATTTAAAAAAATTGAAAGAGAGAAGGATGAACAAAGATGATGTCAAACTTTTTATAAAAAATAATAAATATATATAGTAAATAGTAAATCTATATATATATTTAATTTGTATTTATCTAAATAAAATATTGTTTTTTATTTTTAAAAAATGAAAAAAAAAGAGAATTAAATCTTTTGGTTAGAAATCCACTATTTACCTGCCATGGCACTGGTGTGAGAAATTTTTTAAAAAAGAAATGTGACGACTTGAAAAGATATTTTTTATATGGATAACATATAGATAGTATATTTTGAAGGTAATGATATAAAAATTCTTTGAAAATGATTAATCAAGAACAAGAATAAATATTTTCTACCCAAACATAAACTCTTTTCAAGGAAAAAATAAATAATTTTTACCCAAAAATATATACTTTTTGTATGTCAAAAACAAAGATTCATTTAAATTAAATTATTTTTAAATATACAAATATTATTTATTTATATTAAAAATCTATTCACTTTAAAATAACGTTGCTCTTTTAATGAATTGTTTTTATGTTTTTCATTCTTTTTCAATTTTCTAGTACCTAATATTTGTTTTGAATTATTTCAAACAATGACATATTTATTTATTTAAACATAACACAATTTTATAATTTAATATTTTAAAAATTATTCATAAATGAAACATACATTTATTTCCGAATTTAATAGCTAACTCTTTTTTTTTTTATATAATTATAGCTAACTCCTTTTATTGCTGCAAAACTAATTAATTTATAAAAAAATATATTTATTTATTCGGGTAAGAAAAATAAATTTATTTATCGCTAAATTATTTTAGAGATTTTTTTTAAAGATTAGATTTATTTATTTTCATTGTAAGAATGGGAACTTATATATTTCTGAATTATTATAAAAAATTGTTCTTATGTTCAAAATTTTAGAAATAATTTCAATTCAAGAAAAGGAATTAATGTTTTTTTAATATTTTTTAAAGTTGAAAAATCAGAATTAGTTATTAAGGAATTAATATTTTTTTTAAGTTAAAAAAATCAATTCAATTTTTTAAGGGAATATGCCTTTTAAATCTTTATTGTTAAGGTATGAAAATATTATTTATTTGAAAATGATAAATTATGGTAAAATAAATCTATATTTAAAGTGACCGATAAATAGATTACAAGGTTTTAAAAAATGAATTTTTTTTTGGTAAGATAAAAAATGAAATTTTGTTTAGTAAGGAAATATATCTTTTTGGAATACACGAAATTTAAAATTATTATTTTTGGTTTATTTTGAAAAGTTATAATTTTTTAATTTACAAACCTATTAATTTTAAAATAACTTTACTCTTTTCCTTGATTTGTTTTATTTTTCTTTCCAGTATTTCCATTCCATTTCTAGTTTCCAGCTGTAGCACATAATAGTTGTTTTAGATTCCCTCAGTCAATGAAATATATCTTCATTATTAAGGAAAGAAAATAAAGCTTTATTATTGCAAAATTAATTTTAAGTAAAAAATCATTTACTTTTAATTAAAAAACAAAATTAATTTAAAGATCTTGCTAGTCAATATCACAAAGGCATTGTTTAAGAAACACACTAATTAAAAAATTGCATTAAATATTTTCTACCCAAAAATAACTCTTTTCAAGGAAAAACAAATATTTTCAACCCAAAAATATAGCCTTTTTATATGTCATGAAACAAAGATTGGTTCAATTTAAATTATTTTGAAATATATAAATATTTATTTATTTATTTTAAAAACCTCTTCACTCTATAATAACGTTACTCTTTTAAGGAATTGTTTTTATGTTTTTGCATCCTATTTCAATTTTCTAGCACCTAGTATTTGATTTAAATTAATCAATGAAATATTTTTTATTTCTAATATAACGCATTTATTTTTTATTTGAAAATTTATTTTTAGAATATAAATATTTGATGTTTATGTTCAAAATTCTGGATTAGTCTCAAGGGCTCCCTGGTATTAAGAGTGCTTTTGAGGATACTGGTGGTTCTGCAAGGAATACGGATCCAAAAAAAATCATTTTATAACAAATTTCACCTTTTCCTTGTATTTTTTAATTTATTATTTTTTTGGTAAAAATATATGGAGTATATAATTACTTGAACAACCTCTACAAACAAGAGCATAAGACCCATTAGTCCATTGCCACCATCTATGTGCACGTTTGTTTTCGTGTTTGTTAAGTTTCTGGTAGACTCAAGCTTCTGCGATTGCTGTACCACACCGCAAAACCAAACACGTTGTATAATGGGTTCAATAGACTAACAGCAGCCTACCTAACAAGAATTAATTTTTACATTAATTCTTTAATGAAATATAAATTTATTTTAAGGCAGAGAAAATTATTCATTTCAATATATATATATACATGTATTTATTAGGGTAATAAAAATAAATTTATTTATCCCTAAATTATTTAATAGGAAATTTTTTAAAGATTAGACAAGGGAACTTTTCATTTATAAAATATTTATTTATTTTCATTTTAAGAATGGGGAAATCATATATTTCTAAAATATTATAAAAAATTTATGATTATGTCTAAAATATTATAAATAACTTTAATTTAATAACATATTTTTTAAGTTAAAAATCAGAATTAGTTAGTAATGAGTTAATATTTTTTTTTTTAAGTTAAAATCATCAATTCAATTTTTTTAAGGGAATATGTCTTGATATCTTCGTTGTTAAGGTATGATTTTTTTTTTAAAATTTGAAAATGGTTAATTAAGGAACAAAAATCCATATTTAAAGTGAAAGATAAATCTATTTCAAGGTTAAAAACAAAAATGAAATTTTTTTTAGTAAGAAAATACTCCCTCCGTCCTTATATATAGAATTCTTTTGAGTAAAAACTTTTGGTCCGAAATATAAAATCCTTTTATAATTTTTTCAAAATTACCCCTAACATTTAATTATAATTATTTAGTAGAAAGACATAAATTGAAATTAGCAATTTCAATGCAAAATTTATTTCAATGTATAATTAGCATAAAGGATATTTTCGAAACAATATATTAAAACTTTGCAATTCCAATACAAAATTTATTTATTTTGTTAGACATAAAAATCGTGAAGATAAACCTATATATAGAAACAGAGAGATTATATTTTTTTGAATACACGAAATTAAAAATTACTATTATTTTTGGCTCATTTTGAAAAGTTATAATAAATTTTTAATTTAAAAACCTATTCGTTTTAAAATAACTTTACTCTTTTCCTTGATTTGTTTTTTTTTTTCTTTCTCTTTCCGGTATTTGCATTCTATTTCTAGTTTCCAGCTGTAGCATACAATAGTAGTTGTTTTAAATTCCCTCGGTCAATGAAAATATCTTTTAAGTAAATTATAAAAGTTAATTAATATTATTTATGATATTGAAAATAGTAATATTTTCTATATTTTTTTAAAATTATCTTTATAATTATTATTGAAATTTTAAAAAATATTGATTAAATAAGAGTGTTTGTGAAATTTTTTTTAATGTTATTATAAATTAAAATAATAACTTATATTTAAATTAAAAAAACTCACTATGTAATTCACCTACTACTTTCTACTTATATTTAGAAATAAAGTGAATACTTGACTGTTTTTTATTTTTTTTATTTTTCATTTTGATTTTGATTTTCCAGCTGCAGCACACAGTGTCTTTCTCCCATTCACGCATTTCACACTTCACTTCACTTCCTCTGTTCCTCACCTATTTATTAGTATAAATAATAATAAATCTTTCTCACAAATCTATTCTCAATTATCGAATCTACCCTTTTCTTTTTTCTCTCTCTCCTTTGTTTCACTCTCTCTCTCTCTCTCTTTGTCTCTCTCCATGGACCCTTACTCTGCCTCGATCCCCCCTCCCTCTCCACCACCCCCTCCTCCTCACCCCACCGCTCCCTCCGCCCCCGTCCCCTTCCCCTTCGATTCCACCAATTTCATTTACCACCCCACCGCCACCTTCAACCTCAACACCACCACCCTCCCTGCTCCCCCTTCCCCTGCTCCCGCTCCTGCTCCCTCTCCTTCTCCACCACCACCGCCACCTCGCAACTACACCCTCCCCGCTTACCCTGAGGTAACAACATTCTCCCCAAACTCAATTTCACCGCTTCTAACTTTTTATTTATTTATAACCTAATTTTCATTTATTTTAATTAAATAATTAATTTTTTATTTTTTATTTTTTGTGTCGCAGATGATATACACTGCAATTGGTGCACTGAAGGAAGAAGACGGGTCGAGCAAGAGAGCGATATCGAAGTACCTGGAGCAAGTGTACAAGGAGCACCTTCCCCAGGATCACGAGACTCAGCTGACTCACCATCTCAAGAAAATGAAAGGTGAAGGACTTCTCGTTCTGGTCAAGAAGTCATACCGACTTCCTAGATCTGACGACCAGCTCTCGCTTTCGCTCTCTCAGCCTAAGCCTTCCCGGGGCCGCGGTCGTCCCCCCAAGCCCAAGCCTGAACTGCCTCCTCATGCTGCCGCTGCTCCTGCCGCTGCTGATACTGATAATGATAATGATAACAATTCGCGGGAGCAGCAACCGGCTCAATTTGAATTGGAGCAGAATGCTGCTCCCGTGCTCGCTGCGCTCGGGCTCACTGATGAGCCCGCGGCTGCTGCCGATGGATTTGGTGGTGAAGTGAAGAAGAGAGGCAGGGGTCGTCCGCGGAAGGCTGAGAAGGGAGAAGGAGCGAGGAAGGTTTCGAGGAATGAGGAAGGGAAGAGGGTCAGCCGTCCTCCGGTGAAGTACCAAGGTGGTGATTCGCCTGCTGTGGTTTCGAATGGCGTCAAGAGGGGTCCGGGGCGTCCGCCGAAGGCGCAGGCCAAGCCTACTGTCATTCCGTTTGCTTCGACTGATGATACTGCTGCTGCTGCGGTTTTGCCTGCTGATCCTGTGCCGCCTGCTGTTGCGTCTCCCAGGCCCAGAGGACGGCCCAGGAAGAATTCTGTCCCTGCCGCTAATGCCCCTGCTGGTGCTGGTGGTGTCCGTGGTCGTGGTCGCGGTCGTGGAAGGAGGCTTGGTGTGGCTGTCAAGCCGAAGAAAACTGCTGGAAGGCCCGTGGGCCGCCCTAAGGTAACTTCTTTCATTGCTGGTTGCTCTGTTTTTCTCTTTCTGAGTTAAGCATTGTTGCATTTACTTGTTGTATTTATGAGCTCATTTGTGGTGAAGTCTCTGTTTTAATGATTTTTTGGTGGATGCTTTAATGTTCGTACTAGTACTTGAGTAATTGCTTAAATAATTTTCAAAACATTATCCTCTTTGACTTTTCTAAATACTAACTCTTTTTTAAAAAACACATTTTGGTTTGAATGAAAAAAATAAGTGTTTGGTTTTTGTAATACTAGAATTTTTTTAGTGTGTGTCCTGTGATGTTAACGAATCTATTAAAAACATGTTTTTACAGGAAAATTAAGCACTTCGTTTTTCAAGAATGATTATTTTGAACAGAACATTGTACACTAAATATTTTATGGTAAATGTCTGTTCAAATGCTGTGAATTTTATGTTTGTTTTGTAATTTATCCCCAAAGTTTCAACAGTTTGCACTGGACAAATGCAATATCACACTTTCAAGATGAATGAATTATGCAGTTTGATCAAGGAAATTTATGGATTATTGAAAATATGTTCAAGTTCTGCATCAATGTTTTTGTGTGATTTGTATTTATATTTTGTTCTCAATATACTTAATTTCAAAAAACATTGAATTATGAATTTAAGTCATTTTATTGTTGTAGCTTAACTGGCATCTTTTTTCTTTTCTAAGTTTCATGAGCTCAGTTTTAGTAGTCTTTGTTTTAAAATTTTTAATTTGAATTAAACATAATACTCTTTGACTTTTCTAAATAACTCATTTAAAATCATTTTGGTCTGAATAAAAAAACATTTTTTGGTTTTTGTATTAGATTCTTTTTTAGTGTGTGCCCTATGATGTTAATGAATCTATTAAAAACATGTTTTTACAGGAAAATTAAGCACTTCATTTTTCAAGAATGATTAATACACAAATTTCTCATTCAGTATATTCTTAGAGGAAAAAGAAAAAGTCATTTGTTTTATTTTGGACTAACTAAGCTGATAGAAAAGATGATAATAATTTGGTTTACGGGTACGAATAATAATTTGTATTATTTTGAACTTCTTCTGGTCTTGTGTTTACATTTGAATAAAGCATTACTAGATGTGATAATTTTAATAAAGCATTACAAGCTGTTATAATTTGAACAGTACATTGTACACTAAATATTACAGTATATGGTAAATGTCAGTTCAAATGCTGTGAATTTTATGTTTGTTTTGTATTGTATCCCCAAAGTTTCGACAGTTTGCACTGGACAAATGCAATATTATACTTTCAACATGAATGAATTATGCAGTTTGATCAAGGAAATTTATGGATTGTTGAAAATATGTTCAAGTTCTGCATTAATGTTTTTGTGTGATTTGTATTTATATTTTGTTCCCAATATACTTAATTTAAAAAAACATTGAGTTATGAATTTAAGTCATTTTATTGTTGTTTTTTTTAGAGGCATTTTATTGTTGTTGCTTAACCTACATTTTTCTCTTTTCTGAGTTTATTGAGCTCATTTTTAGTAGTCTTTGTTTTTTATTTTTTACATTCGTGTTAAACATTAATATCGGTGATGATTTCAATAAAACATTGGACAAAAATATTTTCATTTTCTTGGGCAGACTTTGGAGTGGAGGTGATTATAAGTAAAAATATCGTGGTAATGTCTGCTGAAAACCTGTGAATTATACCTTTAAAAAAAGAGAAGAAAGGAAACCTGTGAATTTTATGTTTGTGTTATAATATATCCCAAAAGTTTCAACAGTTTACAACGGACAAATTTGACATTCACACCTGGTTTATCCAGTTTGGTTAATTTATGGATTTATAGAATATATGTGCAAGTTCTGTATCAATGTTTTTGTGTGATGTATGGATTATGCAGTTTGGTTAGTGAAAATTATTCATTGTAGAATATATGAACAATTTCTATATCAATGTTTTTGTATGATTTGAATTTATTTTTCGTTCACAACACACTAGATATATACTTTTTTCTTCTGTGTTATAGATTTAAATCATTTTCTTCTTGTTGCTTGGTCTCAATTGTTTTCTTTACTAAGTTTATAAAATATTTTCTTATTTGCATACGTGCATATTCCTTTGTATCATTTTTTTATGGGACAGGCATCGAGTGGGGCCCGTAGAGTAACCCCAAAGGACCTTAATAAGGTGCTAAGGCAAAAGCTGGAGTTCTTTGTAAGTGGAAGTGTCTTCAGTTTGAATGTTAAATTGTTTATTATATTTCAAATACGTTATAATATTCCATCCCTCCATTTTGTGTTTTGCAGCAATCAAAAGTGAGGCAATCCGTTGATGTGCTTAGGCATTATTTTAACGATGACAGTCCACGCACTGCACTCGATGCGATTAGAAGGTTGGAACATCTGGCAGATATTGACATCAATTTACCAAGGGTAGAAGTAGAGGACCCGCAGCCGTTTCCACAACAGCTACCGCTTCAGCCTCAGCCTCAGCCTCAGCCTCCGCTGCAACATCCGCCATCGCCACCGCCACCGATGATTTATCAACAACAGCCATATCGACCCCAGATGCCATTCCATGCACAGCTGCAGCAACTTTTTAACCCAAGTTCATAAGCCCCCAAGCTAGGAAAATTACATGGGCTTTAATTTGATGAAGAACAAACTGTACAAGTGTTTTTAAAGAGGCTCAAGAGGTAAAAGATGATCTGTAAAGGCTGTAGAAACTAGCAGGACAGATTTTTATGAGAGTGAAATGACTGTTTTCATTTGGAGTTTGTTGTTGGGCACCTTTAGATTTATTTCTTATTTATGTAATATTTAGTGTAGTACTGCTTATTATTCGGTTGTTATTCAGGTTATATTTATTTGACTTTTAAACCTTATTTTAGTTACATTAATGTGAAATGTTGGTGCCTTTTAAACTTTATTCAATCTACTCTGCCTCTCCCCCTCTTTTGTTTTAATTTTTTTAGTTGTTTTTGCTTGCTTTTATTTCTTGTGCTTGGTACTTGTGTGAACTTTAATAGTACGATTTTGGTTTGTCATTTTCTGTTTCCTCTGTTTTTTCTTTCTGCATCTTAACCTGTACGATAGGTTTGAGAGAACCTAGGATCCAACGAATTCGCATATTCCATATACGGATAGATATCATTCAGATTAAATGATCCATTATAAAAGGAAATTTGTGCCAAAACCTTTTAGTGTTTCATCTAATTATGTGGTTAAAGCTCTGTTTTCCTATTCATTATAATAATGAATTTTTCAGCAAAAGTTTTTCATTTTCCTGTTTAACAATTTTGTGTTTCAAATAATTCTGTGGTTTTAGATACTAATAACAGTTTAAAGCTCTGTTTCCCTATTCATTATATAATGAATTTTTCATCAAAAGTTTTTCATCTTCCTGTTTAACAATTTTGTGTTTCAAATAATTCTGTGGTTTTAGATACTAATAACAGTTTAAAGCTCTGTTTTCCTATTCATTATATAATGAATTTTTCAGCAAAAGTTTTTCATTTTCTTGTTTAACAATTTTGTGTTTCAAATAATTCTGTGGTTCTAAATAGTAATAAGAGTTTAAAGCTCTGTTTTCCTATTCATTATATAATGAATTTTTCAGTGGTATGTACTCATAATGTAAAGTTTTTTGCATTATCGTCATTTTATCATTTATTTGTATTATTTTTATTTTAGAAGTTAATACTCATAAACACGTGAATAATGTATGATACACTAATGATTTAAAAAAACACCGTCAATGCATCACTATTTTCTCTTTAATATAGCTCTGTTTTCCTATCCATTATAAAATGAATTTTCTGCAAACATTTTTCATTTTCCTATTTTACAATTTTGTGTTTCAACTAATTCTGTGGTTTTAGCTATTAAAGTTCTGTTTTCCTAACCATTATAAAATGAAATCTTTGCCAAACTGTTTTCATTTTCCTTTTTTACCTTTTCTAGTTAGAACTCCTTATGTGGATTTTTAGCTTTTAAAGTTTTGTTTTCCTATGTGCCTTGTTTAATTTGAAAATAGAAATAGAACGAGGGATCGGTCAGTATTCAATGATTAAAAGAGGTTGTTAGTAAATAGATTATAGACAACGACGCTGAAATTGTTTTTGTTAAAAATTTAAGCAGAAACGAAATGCTCCATCGCCATCATGCATCTGATATGTATTTATAGTATCATATCTAGTTTTTGTTTTCTTTTAGATTTAGCTGTCCCATCAACCCATTACAAATTTAAGCATGCTTTTGTTGAACACATGCAGTTCTAATGAATGTTGTATTACACAGATTTAATATTTTGTTTTTGGTGTGCATCAATGGTATCTTCCATCCTCCTGTCGAAAACTAATCCTTTATAAGAACATGTTTGTTTTGGTGTTTGAGAGTCTTGGACGCGCGTCTGGGCAGAAGCTTCCCCTTAGGAGCTTCTGCGTTTGCGGCACCCAGCCGCACAACCAAACACACTCTAAGATGGATAAATTGATGTTTAACTTAGATTTCTTATTACCTTTCGATTTTACAACAGCCAACATTTATTTTAGGCAGGGGAGGATCATCTTATCATGTACAAATGTGGGTTGACATGCTCTAAAATTGTTTTTTTTAAATAAAAAATAAAAAATAAGGAAATCAATTTGAAATATTTGAGTGTAAAAAAGAAATCACTTGATTTGGGATAGGATTTCAAGGATCAAATAGTGACAATTGAAGTGGATGAAATGGAAGAGTATTTTGATTATTACTTGTCATAAAATGGTATCTCTCAAGCTTAAGAAAAAAATTTCCCCTGATGTTACAAAACATGCATGATGTATAGGATTTAATATTGAGTTATGAAAAGCCAAAAAAAAAAAAACGTTGCACTGAATTACTGTATCAGTATGGGGTTGACTAAAAAATTAGGATAATATCTTTGTAAGAATAAAAATGGTAAAATTTTGTCTTAGGTGATTTAGGCATGTGTAAAAAAAATGCAGAAATCCCAACAAAAAAAGTAGATGAGGTGAAGTTCCCAATCATTTGAGACATTCAATTAAAGATTAAAAAAAAACTTCGAATAAATCCATTAAGAATGATTTAAATGCCTGTATACCATCATTTGATTCAAATGGACAATCCTACTAGTGAAAAAGACTTGGTTGTTCTTATTTATTAATGATTATGGAATGGGTTTCAGTTAATACGACCGTGCATGGAGGTGTTTGAAATTGTGATTTTATTTGAAGCTTTGCAGAATTTAGCTAGCAAAAGTAAATTAAGCTTTCGATGAATCATTAAATTTCAAGTTGGAATCCCTCATTATATGCTGTTAATTAGGGCTACAGAGCTATACTATAATTTTTTTAACATACATAAAAACTCGACGTTGATTTTTTTAAGGGCATTTAATTTCCTAACAAGGATGTATCTTTTTTCTTGGTTAATTAATCTCAATTTTTATTGATGCCATGAAATGAAACTAGTACAGAGTAATGTTATCGTGCAAAGCATTCATTCCCTGCAGTATATACTCAAATCTATATATTTTCCGGATCCACAATCTATACAACTCCATTTCTTCTTAGCATCATTAATTAGAGTTTAAAGACATGCATGCACGTTTAGTTTAGCTTATTTGAGTTTTTTTTTGTGTACACCAAGGGTATCCCCGCCGACAGCCGAAAACTAATCCCCTCCGAGATGTAAAGATCACCGAAGTGGATTTTGCCTCTACCAACAAAGCTTTTTCCATGCTCACGGCAGGGATCAAACCCCTGACATCATGCTTAAGGAACCCAGCTATCTACCAACTGTGCTGGGCTTTGTTGGTTCTTATTCGAGTATTTCTTTTGAAAGAAAAAAAAGTTACTCTTTTTTTTTTTTAATTTGTACAAAGATTATATGAGCTAGTGCCTAGCAGTTTATTTTACTAAATGCAACATAAAATAGTCCAAGCAACGTCCTTTTCCACTTTCCATTATTCCAGCAGAAATTTCGTGCAACTCTAACTAGTACCGTTCTTTAAGCAAGAACAAAAGTAGTAACACGTCTAATTAGTACTTTGTCATCTTACTATCATGATGCCTCTGTCGTCTTGTACATACATTCAATGGAGTAATGTTGATCACTTTTAAAGGGCACTAAAAGTAATAAAACGGACTGACAATAAATTCTTTTGGGGGGTTATCTTCACATATCAAGCTGGATATGTCTCTCTCTACTCATGGGTTTGGGAGCTATTTTCAGATTTATTCTTCTGTTCTATATATTTTATATTTACCTTTCAATTTAGTTCATTTTAATTTTGTACACAGTTGCCTTTAATTGTGTTTGTAATTTAAAAAAAAAAACTAAAAATATTGATTCTTAATTCTTTTACAGCATTTCCTATTAGCTAAAAAAAAATAGTGAAAATAGTCTTTTAGCTATTACCTTCAGTCACACAACCAGTTTTCATTTGGTTATATATTATTTATCTTTAAGACATTGTGTGTGATATTTATTTATTTATTTATTTATTATTTTGATATTTATTTTAGTAAGAGAATTTTTCAGAAATATATGTTAGACATATATATATATATATATATATATATATATATTCTACTCTCTAGGGTGTTGAAACAAGTGGTCTCCTCCATGCATATAACAACAGTGAAGAGGTGAAAAAGATACTACAGTAATATACTTCTAAAAACATTTTGACACAAGTTAATTAAGTCATATATATAACCTACTAGAAAACATCACATGTTTCACATTTTGTACTTTTTTCATGAGTTAAAGTGTAAGAATTAATTTAAAAAAAGTTATAAAATAAATAGTTTTCAATTAAATTTATTTTTTTTCAAACCAATTCTCACACTTTATTTCATGGAATAATAATAAAGTGTGAAACAACAAACTATATAAAATATGAAACACTTCAAACCAAGATGCAACAAGTTGAATCAGCATTGATAATGTAATTTGTATAACCAATATTAATCTGCCTCATTAGCTAAAATCCTAAAATCAAGTTACAATAACATTTTCTGTAAATGTTTATGAGATCTTTTATTAGTTTTGATTTCAAAATTGTATATTTTAATTGACAAAATTAAATCTGAAAATGATTCTGATCTATTGTTCTAAATTGAGATAGTTTGAAGCAGAAGAAGAAACAGAGAAGAAAAACAACAGAGAGTAAGAACTTAAGAATTGAAGGACTGCACTTCCTAACTTGTTAGCTCTAATTTTGATTGATCACTAGTGTTTTGTACATTTACTGAAATGTTGCAGCTTAGTGTTATAATCGATTATCAAAAGACAACTGATGCTGAGACTGCATATTAACCGGTTAATGAAAAATAATAACCGGTTAGCTATTATGGTTGGAGTGTGATATGAAGTTCAGAGAGTAAACTTTGCGGCCAAATGATTTAAGTAGCTGTTTGAGCCAATGCTCTATACTCAGTGTTAGTGCTACTCCTTGCAACTACTTATTGTTTCCTTGCCCACCACGAAATTAAGTTAGGAGCAAGAAATATGCAAGCACCTGATGTGGACCTTCCATCATCAACATCACTAGCCCAATCTGCATCAATATACCCATAGAGAGCAAAAGTACTTGTTATGATCCTTTTAGATATCTTAGTATCCGTTTAACACACTTTCAAGTTTCAATGGTCATCAAGAGGCTAGCTTAAAAACTGGCCGGCTTTGTTGACACTAAAAGAAATTTCTGGTCTAGTAACGAGAGCATATTGAAGAGCTCCCACTACTGACATGTAACGAGAAGGATCTTCAAAATAGTTAGTGCCATGTTTAGTGAATTTGAGTCACGATTGCATAGGAGTACGGGTTAATAATTTTGACTTCACACATATTAACTCTGTTAGTTTAGAATATCCTCGATGTATTTTTGCTGAGATAAATGCAAAGAACCATCTGGTAATAATTGAGTTACTTCAAGTCCTAAGAAATATGACAGCTTTCCTAAGTCTTTCAAAGCAAAGGCAGTATTTAGATTGTCAATTAGCCTTTGAACCTGAGAGGCAAAACTGCCTGTGACTATAATATCATTTATATATTGATGATGGTCTAAAAATGACTTTTGGCATTCTTTTAAAATTCATACAGGTTTTATAAATTTAGGGATAAAGAGCAGTAGCATACTCGGGAATTAGAGACGAAATTTTATTGATTAGAGATAGACGTTGAATCTAAGAATTAGAGACGGAATTATTTCTATCTCATTTTGGAGACGGATTTTTTTGGATTAGAGACGAAATTTTTCGTCATTGTTAGAGATGGAATTCATTATTTTATAGAGACAGAATTTTTATATTTTGGAGATAGCTTTTTTCGTCTTTGCCTCCGTCTATATAAGTTTTGTGACGCCTGTTTCAGGGACGACTACAGTTCCGTCTCTAATACTGTTAAAGATGGATTTTGTTCCATCTCTAAATCAGACTTTCCTAGTAGTGATGTACAGTGTACCCTTTGGTAAAACATAAATAATATCACTTTTAATAACAAAGATTAATAAATTTAGGGATCAAGTTATTCCAAGAGTAACTCTTTAAACTTACTCCCAATCTCATCCGTTCATTTTAATTAAATATGAAGGCTCTAATTTATTTATTTTAAAAAAAAAGGTATGTGATAAGTATGTGATCTTCTCTTCCCAAAATTCCCTTCTATTTTTGTCCCTCAATGGTCATAGTTACTCACACAAAATGAACGATTATTTGACTCTTAGAGGAGTAAGTGACTAAAATAATCAAAAGAAGCAAAAACATGATTTTGATGGTGATGCAAGAATTATATCTCATCCCAAAGCTAAAATTTTTATTTTGTTTATTTCAATCCTTCAACTGTGCCAATAATGTCCATATCATGGTTTTTCGTTTTTTTTATTTTGATTTTTTTTAACTTTTCAAATTATTTATTTATTATTAAATTTTTCCTTGTTTTTTATTAAGGAAAAATTTATTGAAAAAGAACTACATGTCCTTGTCATTCGCATAACTTAATTGACCAAGAAGAAATGTAGTAAGCTATGGCTTCCAAAGAAACCATTAGTGTGAATTCAATGCTCCTAATTATGTGGATTATGTTTTGATGATGACAAAATAATTAACAAATCATGCCTTGAAGATATTGCAACATCAACATCAACAAGAAGTCAAGAAAAGAAGACAAGTGCCCAATCATTCTCAATCAAATATTAATTGTAAATTTCTAATTTATGTTGAGAGTGGTTGAGAGTGGGTAGAAATAGTTAGTCTCTTCTAGGAATAAATTTTTATATGTTTATTAAGTTGAGATTGACCAAAAATTAATACTTGAGAGGAAAAATAAAATTGAAAAATAATTTTTCCCATATCTGATCAAAATACTCGAGTATTTTGAAAAAGACTCGAGTATACACTCGAGTATTTGTAGAAAAACTCGAGTATTTGTGCCAGGTCAGCAATTATGACCGTTAGTCTTGTTCGTGCACCAATTCACTCATGACCGACCAAAAAGACTCGAGTTTTTACCAAAAGACTCGAGTATTTTTGTCCAGTCAGCAAAAATGAACGTTGGAGAAACTCAAAAACCCAATTGAGGGCATTTGAGTCTCATCCAACCCCAAGAGAGAATTCAGAACCTTATTGAAAAATTTCTCTTTGAATTTGTGCAAGAACAAACAAGACAACAACACATTATTGATCACAAGCTTTCATAATTTCCTTTTCTCAAGTGTTAATTCCCAAAAAGCTCAACTTCTCAATCATATTGTCATTTTATTCCAAGTTGAGTTTTAGGCCTCAATTCTTACATTGAGCTGTGCTTATTTGTACTAATCCATTGTGAGATTAGTAATACACATACAAAAAGCTTGATTATTCAAAGTCTTGGATTGTTCCCAAGCAAACCCTAAGTGGCTTAGGGTGTTGGAAGTCTTGAGAGGTTCTCAAGCACAAGACTAGGAGGTTCCTAGGCCGGTGGAGTTTCTTGAAGGGAGTTCAAGGAAGCTTTGTGAAGAGTTCTTCAATCACCGGAATCAAATTGGGGTAGAAATCAAGAGTTTGGTACACTCTTGAAAGGGTTAGGTTGAGTGAGGCCATTCTCAAGCAATCCTTTGTAATTTCTAACAATTTGATTATTAGTAGAAACTCCTAAGTGATTAGGAGGACTGGATGTAGCTCATTGTTGGAGTGAACCAGGATAAAATTGCTTGAGTGTTGGTTTATTGCTTTTAATCTACTTTCTAGCTCAATAGACTTAAATCATTTCAATCAATTAGGATTTATACAATTAGGTAGCAAGTTCAAGGAATCTTTGTGTTTAAAATTTATTTAGATTGCTTGCTATTCTGTTGGATAAGTTCCTGTTTATTATTGAATTGATTTGAGTTAAATTGCTGAATTTTCGTTTTTGGTTTTTCCCATATCTGATAAGAAAAACTCGAGTATTTCAGAAAAGACTCGAGTTGTTCATCCTGAAAAACTCGAGTATTTCACAAAAGACTCGAGTATTTTGTGTCTGATTGCAGAAAATTCAGTCTTAGCTTCATTCTTCAATTATCAATCGAAATATTTGGTATTAGTGCTTCAAAATACTATTCACCCCCCCTCTAGTATTTGCTTAGCCCGCTTGTTGGTTTCCAACAATTAGTACGTTGAAAGGGAAAACAATAACGTGAATGAAGGAAGGAAGAAAGAGAAGGGAGCTAGGATTTTGGGTAGAGAAGATCACATGCTTATCACATGCCTTTTTTTAATGAATGAATTAGAGCCTTCAAATTTAATTAAAATTAATGGATGAGATTTGGAGTAAGTTTAAAGAACTTGATCTTTTTTTTTTGTACAAAGGGAAATAAAAGAAGACTAGAAACGAGGGAAAAGAATTCTCATAGCATCAACAAGCAGTAGATGTGAAATACCCTGTGGTGGGGAATCAAACAGCTGCATAGTCTGGTCTAAAACTGCTCCCTTTTTAGCAAGAAAGTCAGCACATTGATTACCTTCCCTCAAGGTGTGCTCAAACTGGACAAACCAATCCCTCTTGAGAAGATCTTGAATACAAGCTATAAGAGAAGCATACACATGAAATTTTGAAAAGCTCCCCTGGACCAAACATAAAGCCTCCATGCAGTCAGATCTACATTCAACCCTCCTAAACCCACAACTCCAAGCTAGGACCAAACCCTCGTAGATAGCTAACAACTCCACATGAATATTGTTTGATATACCATAGTGTCCAGCGAAACCACAAAGTCATTTCCCATCCCTGTCACGAATTAAACCACCATAGCCAGCAAGACCCAGATTGCCCAACGCACTACCATCAACGTTAAGAACAACATTATCAGTGAGAGGCGGGGTCCAAGAAACCCACTTAACCTGATTTCCATTTCCCAAAGTTCCCCCAAAACAGTGTTGAATATTATCATGCATCAAAGAAGCCGAATGAAGCACTTCAGCTGTGGTCATGGACTGGTTGACAATACTCTTCGAACAACGGGCTCTCCAAATCCACCACGCCATTGTCACGAAAACTCTGTCCAACGCTCTAACTCCATTTTGAATCCAGTGAGTCACATTGACATCCTCCCAGAACCACTTTTTGTCCTCAAGATCAAGTTTGAGCCAAATAACTCTAGCTTTGTTGCAGTCCCGCAAGCAATGCAAGACCGTTTCAGACGCAATCCCGCATCTGCTGCAAATATCCGAACCCGCACAATGCCTTTGAAAACGCAGGACATTTGTAGGGATGGCTGAGTGACAAACCAACCATAAGAAAAAATTTAGCTTCTGGGGCACTTTCAGTTTCCAAATCCAACTCCAACTATCGGTATGCAGGTCCAGCATATTATTGTTCAAGAGCCAAGCATAACCTGATCGAGCAGTATAAACAACATTGAGGTCTCCCTTCCACGTTATACAATCAGGGACGCCCTCATTCACCATAATGTCGCTATTAGTGATCTCACGCTGCATGTCCAGGGGTAGAATAGTGTAGAGAGACTCCAAGTGCCACGAACCATGATGCCAAACATCCTTTACTGTCAAAGCAGTATCCTGAATAGCAACCCAAGGAACTCTTCGACAAAGAGGTTCATATCATCCAACCATCTATCAAAGAAAAAAGAAGCATCACCAGCACCCACTTTCAACCGAAAACCACTCAATAGAACTGCTTTAGCTTTGGAAATAGCTTTCCAAACCGGTGAGCCATCCGAATTGCAGTTAAACATATCGAACCCTTTCGGAGCATACTTCGACAGCAAGACCTGAACCCAAAGCTTATCAGGATTATGCAACAAACTCCAAAGCAATTTTCCAAGCAAGGAGACATTTTGAAATCTAGCCACCCTTATGCCTAACCCGCCAAAACGTTTGGGTTTGGTACAAGTATGCCACTTGACTAGATGAAGCCCATTTGCATCATTGTTCTGCCAAATGAAATCCCTAGCAATTTTATCAATACTCTGACAAACACTCTCAGGGAACCAACAGTTTTGCATGCTATAAGAAGGGATAACATTTAAAACAGATGTTGCTAAAGTGGTTATGGCTGCCTTGTTTAGAAGCTTTCCTTTCCAAGCGGTTAGCTTGGATCTAACTCGCTCAAAAATAAAATCAAAATGGTCCTTCTTAGGTCTGCCTGTGAAAATGGGAAAACCCAAATAACGCCCTATATCATCGGTAAAGGCAATACCTGCAAGACCCTGCAGCTTCCTGCGTTTAGCATTAGGAATGGACTTAGAGTCGAACATCTTAAATTTGTTAATGTTTACTTTAAGGCCCGAGGCTTTGCAGAAATTTTCCATCATCGTACGCAATAATCGAACTTGAGAGCTCTTAGCCTTCATGAAAAACAAAGCATCATCGGCAAAAAACAGGTGGGATAGCTTCGGTCCCTCCTTGGATAGCATAACCGGTTTCCAGTTATTACCCTCCACCTCATTATTGATAGCCATTCCAAGTTTTTCCATGCAAAGCACAAAAAGATAGGGAGATAACTGATCACCTTGCCTCAACCCACGTTTTGGTTTGAAGGGAGCTAAGCGACCACCATTCCAAAGAACTGTTATGGAGGTAGACTGAACACAATGCATGATGAGCTTAACTGTAAGATCAGAAAAGTCAAAATCATAGAGAGTTTTATTCAGAAAACGCCAATCCACCCTATCATAGGCCTTCTCCAGGTCAAGCTTTAATTCGAGGTCCCCGCATTTTCGCTTGGACTTATGCACGTTATAAACTACCTCTTTAAGAATGATAGCATTATCCATTGTCCCTCTACCCTTGATAAAGCTGCTCTGAAGAGGGCTAATCAAATCAGAAAGAAACGGTCTCAACTGGTTCACTAAGACCTTAGTAATGATTTTATAAGAAACATTGCATAAGATAATAGGACGAAAATCTTTAAGAGTAGCAGGACTATCAACCTTAGGAATTAAAGAGATGAGGGTTTCAGATAACCTGCCATCAAAAGTACCTTGAGTGAAAGCTTCCCTGACCAACCTCCACAGATCATCACCAGTAATCTCCCAATGAGCCTTAAAGAAAACCAATTGGAAACCATCAGGCCCAGACGCTTTAAAGGAGCTCATTCCATGTAGAGCAACATAAACCTCTTCCTTGGTTACCTCAGCAGTAAGGGTATTAATCCCTTCCTGGTTAAGCTGCGGCATAGTGGGGGTTGATAAGGCATTGAGATGGATATTTTCCGTTGAACATAAAAGTTGCTTAAAAAACGCTAAAGCCTCGGTTTGTAAGATCACATCATCATCACACCAAACGCCATTAGGGAGAGTCAAACCATGGATTCTATTTCTTTTCCTCCTAATCACAGTTTGGGTGTGAAAAAGGAGGTGTTGCGGTCACCAAATTTGATCCACTTCTCTCTTGATTTCTGAAACCATAATACCTTCTCTTGATACAAAACCCTGTCATACTCTTTTTGAAGCCGAGCTTGAAGGATGAGAAGGCCGAAAGCATCTACTGTTTGTAATGTATTTTGGATACCCTTGAGCCTTGCTTCTAGGCGTCTCTTTCTTCTGAAAATATTTCCAAAGACTTCCACATTAAACTTCATAGAGTCACGCTGGACTTCTTTCAAAGCCCCGCAGAAAGTTGTTTCTTTACTCCAAGCATGCCGAACAACATCAACATAATTCGGGTGGTCCATCCAGGCAGCTTCGAACCTGAAGGGCCTGTTACTGTTATGAATAGGCAAACCCCGACAACGAAGAAGAATAGGATTGTGGTCTGACTGGAGTCTACAGAGCGTTTCCACTATGCCTTCCGGAAAAGATAGCCTCTAAGAGTGATTAGCGATACCTCTATCCAGCCTCTTTGAAAGAGGTCGATGTCCCCTTTGATGGCGGTGCCAAGTAAACTGATTGCCATAGAATCCCAAATCCACCAGGTCACCGGCAGCTAAGAACCGCGCGAAATGCTCAGCTCGCAAGTGAGAAAAAAACCCTCCACGCTGTTCACTGGGCAAAAGGATCTCATTGAAGTCACCCAGCAAAACCCAAGGCCCAACAAGACTTGTCCTTAGTTGAACCAAGTAATTCCAAAAGGCCAACCTTGAGTTATACACTGGGATAGCATAAATTCCAGAGCAAAGCCAAGCACTGTCACCGACACCAATTTTGAGAGTGATCCCTTGGTGATGCGTATTAGCTAATGTCACTTGCACCCTGCTACCTGCAGCTGTTAATGCCCAGATACCTCCCAAATGGCCATTAGCTTCTTCCATAGCTACTGGGACATAACCCACCCTACTCCAGAAACCACTCATTTTTTCAAAAGGGATTGAGTTTCGACAATGAACAAGAGAGAAGGGTGATACCTACGTAGTAGCTCCTTAAGATACCTCTTCGTCTCCTTATTACTAGCACCTCTAATATTCCAAGACATCACAGTAAATTTTGTATACTCTGTCATTTGACTAACCATATCTACATAAAGGGAGAGCAAAAGGAATGACCAAGGCCTATCCTTGCATGAAGGCCTTATTGAATTTAGTTTGCCCTGGATCAAAGACCAACTGTGTCTCGGGTACAAAATCCATGCCCGAGTTGTTCGTAGCACCTTCCTCCCACGTAGGAGTAATCATCTGTGTGTCTTTCACGAGCCTCGGAACTGTAACCCCAAAATTCCCAGCTTGGAACGAGACAGATTTAGGCAATGTTTTGGGGGTGGGCTCATTCGCAATGTTTTTAACTCCAGCATTACGCAGGAGGATATGGGTAGGAGTTGCATGCTTCCCTTTCATTCTACTTCTTTTCCCAGGACCACATTTGACCATATTGTCAACGTGTTGCACCGCAAAATCCTGGGCTGGCCCCACATCATCCCGAGCTCCATGCACACGTGCTTGAGCCGTTGCACTATTAACTCTCTCCTTATCATTAGATTTACATGGTCGCGAATTTTTAGGTTTGTTTCTTTTTTTTCGAGTAACAACCAACCACTCTCCATGAGTTGGTTCCCCAATTGTCGCACCATCAATTCCTTTCTCCCCAATATTCGCTGGAATTGATTCCACCATATTCTGGTCGTTAGGGTTAGCTTCCACACTGTCCCCCTTGTTGGCAAGCACCGTCACCGGACTATGCATCCCTTCCTCAGTCGTGGCCATGGAATCTTTCCCTCGATCCTTCAGGCTAACTGTCATTGGTTGTGCATGCTTGCATTCACGGGTGAGATGGCCATAGCACCCACATGTAGCACATATAAGGTGCAAGCCCTCATATTGAACTTTATACCAGTGGCCTCGAAACCAGAACTTCCCTACTACTGCCTTAGTGAGATCAATTTCAACGCACACTCGAGCAAAACGACCTCTTTCAACATTCATAGTATTAGTGTTCACTCTTATGGGTCTCCCCACAGCAGAAGCCATAAGTTCTAAGACACTAACATCATAATACATCAAATTAAGCCCCGGGAAACGAATCCACACTGTTGTACGAGTCACTTGTGCAGAAGGTGAAGTAAACTCAGGAGTCCATGCACTCACGGCTAAGCAATAATCAAAAATCATCCAAGGTCCCCCTTCCAATACTTTTGCTCTATCCGCTGCTTGTTCAAACTTAACAGTGTAAAAACCATTGTCAACATCCACAATATCAAAGCCCCCCGCCAGCTTCCAAGTAGACTTCAACCTATCCTTCATGGTAAAATATCCTAACGACTTCCCCAACAGTTTCACCACCAACGCTTCTTTCCACGGGTAACACAGCTCATGAAACACGCTATCATCAATGTAAATTTTTGGTAGCAAGCGATTGCCACCCTCAAAGTCAATTTTGCCCAGATTATTTTCAAGCAAGTCTCTTATTGGAATGGCCCCATGCCCTTCCATTAGCTTATTTCTAAAGGAAACTTTGGGGAATTCCTGATATCCTAGACCCGGATCTGGAGGCTTAGCTTTTGTTCCGGGGTTGATCCCAGTTGCAGAGAACACCAAGATTTCTCCCATTCTCAATCCTTTACCATTTGTCTTATTTAAAAATGATTGATAGAGATGCAAGAACTTGATCCTTTACTCTCTCTCTATGTGTATATATATATATATATATGCGTTTTATATCTCAAAACTAATTTCTATTTTTCATATATTATTAAAAATTCGTGGCACATAAAGCTTTAGTTTTCTCTTTATCAGCCTCTACTTATTTGCCTTTGGCTGTGCTGGACTCGAAGCTTCCCTGTCATCATCACATGTTGCTGATCAGTTTGATGATCGAATCAAACTCCAAAGCAGCAATGCAAATTGTCAAGGTTTTTAAATGGTATCTTAATAGTAGCAGTTAGCATTGGGGCGGCGTGGTGTAATCAGCTTAGCGTTTAAACTTTAATGTGTGGATACAAGACCACAAAGGATGTACAGCTACACATACTTCTAAGCCAACTTGTTTTTTACTCCATTTCATAAGAGGCTCTAGATATTTGCAGATGTAGTAGATGCTAACTACTCCCTCTGGTTCACAATATGTAAAAATAATTAAAATTATGCTTATCAAGAAGATTACTTGATTTTTTTTTAATTTATAAAATATAGAAGTATTTTAAGAAAATAACATTGATAATAAAATAAAATATTAAATAAAATTACAATTTTTTAAGGATGTCTTAAAAAAATAATATTAGAAATAAAATAAAATTTAAATAAAAAAATTAGTTAAATTATCTTATATTTTAAAGGAACAGAATTTTTATATATATTTCAAGTCAAAAAAAGCAAAAATTAGCTAGCTTTCATATAGTAGTATAAACAATGCTCAAGGTACCTTTTAATTTTAGTGCTTATCCAAATGACTGTCGCCAATTTAATTTTTAGAGTAGACCCACTTTAGTCCCTCATGTTTTTCGCATGGGAAAGTTTAGTCCCTCAAAAAATGAAAATTCATTTTAAGTCCTTGAAGATGTTGAACAGGGGACACTTTGCCCCTTTCGTCTATTTCGTTAACCCCATCCTCCGTGAACGTTAACAGAGATGCCTACGTGGCTGTTAACGTTGAAACCTGGCATCTGACGTGGTCCAAGACGAGAAACGACGTCGTTTTCCTCAAATTAAGGTTGTCACAATAAAATCCCAATTGAAAACCCTAACCCCAAATTTGTCTTTCAAATCCTTCCTTCCTCCTTTGCGATCTATGATTTGAACTTGGCAGAGATGAAAAGTTGTGACACAATGGCGGTACGAAGTCCAGGCGAGATAGTTATTCTTCTTCTTCTTCTAGTGTGGGTGGCGTTGGTAGTGGCAATGTTACCCGATTTCCAGCTCCCAGGTGTGAGTGCAAGGTTGAAAGCTTGAAGTACATTTCGAAAACAACTTTGAACCCTGGAAGACAATTCTATGGGTGTCCATATTACAAGGCAAATTTGTGCTTTCACATAATTTTTTCATAAATTTTCTAGGTTTTTTAGAGTGATTTTTTATGGATAAACTTGTACAAGAGAAGACACATTGCTCATTTTTCTTTTGGGTAAATGATTGGGAACAAAGGGTACTTGACAATCAGTTGTGACATTGAAGATGGCAAACTGATGGAAAGGAGCAAAGAGATGGAGGAAATTCAATCTAGCTCGAAGGAAATGCATTTGAAACTAAGGGAGATGCAAGTGAGCCTGAAAGAAATCCAGCTGAAAATGAATGAAATGTTGGGTTGTAGTGGAAAACGTGTTAGTGAATGGAAAGGATTTGGTGTAGTTATGTTAATCATGTTGGATGTATTTGTTGCATTTTTTTGGTTTAAGTAGAAAAATTAGTAATTTGTTTATGTTGAAAATGTAATGTTTGGAGGTTTAAGTACCTTATCTATGTATTGGGGCTTTTTAGAGAATGAAAATGATGTCTCCATGTTATATTTGTGTTGTATTTGGTTTGAATTTTCCTAAATGTCTCCATTTTGAGTAGCAAAATGTTGTAACACCTTAATGGTAAAACTTTTCATGTGATAACATCGAACATAAAATGTTGGCTCACAATATACAGCTAAACATAAAGTGTGACCAACACATGGCATCCAAACAAGC
This sequence comes from Crotalaria pallida, assembly GCA_037953625.1. NCBI lineage: Eukaryota > Viridiplantae > Streptophyta > Magnoliopsida > Fabales > Fabaceae > Crotalaria > Crotalaria pallida. The sequence continues at coordinate 101,488,041 of CM075655.1, forward strand.
CGAACAACATAAGACCAAAACATAAGCCATGCAAATTTCATAAGATCCACAAATATCCACATTGTTTTAATAGTACTACATCATAACCAAAAAGAGGTCAAAACATAAGACCAAAAGATGACCCTGCAAATTTCACCACATGCACAAAACATAAGTAGCAGAGCTCCTAACCAAAAGATGACCCCTACAAAATACATAAGATCCAGAAATCCGTATTCATTATAATAGTATTACCTACTAACCAAGAAGGGGTCAAACAGAATATCAAAAGATGACCCCTTCAAATTATATAAGAAATATAAATCTAATTCAACCGCTTTGGTTGTTGCCATTTTTGCTTGATGGAGGCTTAAATCCAGGAGTTGGCATAAATTGAAACATTTGAGGGGTAGGTGTTGATGGCATCCCAATATATATTCCTGGTGCTTGTGGCCTGCCCACACTTTGTGAGTGAGTTGGTGGAGTGCCCATAGGTGGTGTATATGCTGGTGGAGTGCCCATAGTAGGTGGAGTGACCATAGATGGTCTTATTGGAGGTGGTCATACTAGCCTCATGGAGAGTGGTATGTCATCCTCAAACTGAAAACACAGTAAGTACCAATTAAATTTCCAAAGAAACAAATACAACCAACTAAGTCCATAAAGAAATTGAAAAAGTCCCTAATTGATCCTTAAGTGAAAAAATGCACCAACATCATAGGTAATCTTTTTGTAGCAGCTCTAGTCAATGGTCCTACATGTGACTGACTGGGAGCAGGGCTACCAGACTACAATTTAATCAGTTAATCAGAATACTATAATCAGTTAAGAGGCACTGGATCAATTTAATCAAAATACTATAATCACAATGCATGTTATATACTTAAGACAAGGTAGAAAAATAACCTTGTTTGCTTTTAATTGTGTAGCTTCCTGGGCAGCTTGTACAGGTGTGTTCTGAGGAACCTCTTTCTCAATCTTTTTCTACTTCTTGCCCTTTTGCTCCACAGTGCTACCAGACTACAATTTAAGTAGAAATTCCATAAGTTTATGCATGTTATATAATCAAGTGGAGGTAGACAAAAAAACTAACCTTGTTTGCTTCTAATTGTGTAGCTTCCTTTTGTTGGGTAGCTTGAGTATTTTGAGGAGCTTGAGTACTCTGAGGAACCTCTTCAGTGACAGCTTCCTTTTTGTTCTTCTTGGCCTTTTTCTCCACAGTTCTTGGCACACCGAGACCCTTGCATGTCTTTGCGTAATGACCTCCTTCTCCACACTTTGGGAAAGTAACCTCCCATGTTCTTTTGGCCTTATGAGATTCATTTGGGGCAGCCTCTGAGTTCACTGTTTTCCTTCTATGCTTCTTTGGTCTTCCAATTGGCCTCTTCAACTTAGGTGGAACAGGCATTGGCTTTCCAGTTTCATGCCAATACTCTTGGCTATTCACAGGTTGAATACAATGCTCATATGTAGAATGGAATGCATCCATTGTCAGCCAACGATGCACATAGTCTTCAATTCAGGCCTTTATTTTTAAATGCAATTGCTGCAATCCCATGGACACAAGGCATCCCAGTTAGTTGCCATTGCTGACATGTGCATGTCCTATTAGTTAAACTAACCCCAAGGTTTGTGCCTTTTCTTCTGACTTGGAAACTTTGACTATCACTATCACCTATCCAAATAGGTTCCCATTTGTAACTCTCAACTTTCAGCTGGTCAAGCATTTTTTGTTGAATAGGGGGTACCTTGCCTTGATAATTTACCAATGCTCACTTGTGTTTACTCATCCTTCTCATAATGTACAACCTTAGCTCCTCTAGCATTGTTAGCACTGGTTTCTTGCGATACTCCAGAATTTTAGCATTCCACACTTCACATTGATTGTTGGTGATGTTGTCCACCTTTGGCCAGTGAATATAGTAGGCCTTCACCCAAGAATGTGGATCAATGTTGTTCAGGTAACTCCATGCAATGACATTCCTAATCTTCAACTCATTCATCACTTTGTTGAACTCAGCTATTGTGGTGCCATTTGCACATTGCTAAACCACACCTCTAAGCTCCTTGTCCGTGTGAAATGTGTTCAACGTACTGTTCCATGAACAAAATGCAAGTCATTTACACTCACGTTCAGCACACACTGCCCTAGCTCTTACACAATCATTCTTCTTCCACCTTATTTGCCTTCCAATGTTAATGTTGAAATCTCTTATTGCCTCCTTAAATACCTCTAAGCTCTTGAACTCCAAGTTCAATTCAAATTGAACATGACCAAATGGAGTTGTCTCGTTAAATGTCGGGATCGCTTCCTTGAGGTTACACTCATCATCAGTTGACACGAGAGTATGCAAATACTCCCCATTGGACTTATATCCATCTTTCTCAAAGGACCCTGTACTTTCATATCCATCCTTGTCCACAACTGTTCCAGTGGGTTTCGTTGGTGCTTGTTTCTTCTTGGACTTTCTTTTCTTCTTCGGTGTTGTTTCTTCCTCATCACCAGCCCCTTCTGTCACCTCGGCAACAACTTCTTGTGTCTTCTCATTAGCCATTTCACTCTTCTTCTTTGGTGTTCTTTTCTTCTTTGGTATTGATACTTCTTCCTCATCACCAGCCCCTTTTGTCACCTCGGCATCAACTTCTTATGTCTCCTCATTAGCCATTTCACTCTTCTTCGGTGTTCTTTTCTTCTTTGGTATTTATACTTCTTCCTCATCATCACTTATGTCCACGACTTCTTCCTCTGCACTGTCAACTTCATATAATGATCCTTCTTCACTACCAATATCAGAATCGGTTGGATGTTGGATATAGATGTGCATCTCCTTATCTTCTTGCTTCTTCTTTATCTTCTTTGCTTTTTTGGCCTTACCCTTTGCATTCTCCTTCTCCTTACCAATATCCAACACTGCATCACACATGTTATTAATATCTGCATCACCATCAAGAGCACTCAACCCAACTTCTAAGTCACTTTCTCCTGGTCTAAGCCAATACATAGCTTTCAAGTCAGCATCTTCGTAACCAAACTCCCTAAACAAAGTCTTTGGATCCTTCAAGTTCACTAAGTCGATATCCGATTGGTGGTAGCTTTTCTTCTTTGCCATATAGATACTGGACCACACCATCCTCATATCTATCAAATACTCCACCATGATGATATACAAAAATTACATATTCAACCATCTACAAGTAAAGGAAAAGAAAAGATTAATAAAACACTTTAAAAACAACAAGACAGAGAACATCAAGGCACACACAAACATCGGGACAGAGAATAGTTCTTCTATGATGATGACACAACAATAAAAAGTACATGCACCACGACAACTATCTACAACTTCAATAGTAAACCAATAAACGAAAGACTCAGAGCAAAATAAAAAAACAAAAAATAACCCCAGTTGTTAGAGCAAAATGTCAGTGTCAAACCACGAAGAATGGAGCATACTTACCCTTCGGTGATGGCTTCGATTCTTCACGGCGTCACCCAACAACTCCTCCTTCAACCATGGTGTCCCACGGCTATGACTTCTCTTCTTCTTTACGCACTCACACTCTACTGCTATGGGGTTCCTTCTAAGTTAAGTATGGGGGTTTGATCAGCTATGGGGGTGTTTTGTCAAGTTATGGGATATAGGAAGCTGAGGGGTTTGCCGCCACACAAAATGGGGTCATTTTAGGTTAACCTAACGACGTCGTTTTGTTTAGCTTTTATTTTTTTTTTAAACCCACTCTTAAAACGATGTTGTTTCACGTCTTTGACCACATCAGATGCCACGTTACAAAGTTAACGACCACGTAGGCATCTCTATTAGCGTTCACGGAGAATGAGGTTAATGAAATGGACGGAAGGGCCAAGGTGTCCCTTGTTCAACATTTTCAAGGACTTAAAATGAATTTCCATTTTTTGAGGGACTAAACTGTCCCACGCGAAAAACATGAGGGACTAAAGTGGGTCTTCACTCTAATTTTTATAACCAAGACATGCCTCGTACTATATGGCTTTGTTACAATTTTTAATTTACTCCCTCTGATTGGTAATATAATAAAAATTAAAATAAAAAATATTAAAATATATCATAAAAAGTTAATTAATTTTTTTAAATTTTCTTTCATTCTCAATGTTATTTTTCTAAAATATCCTAGAAATGTGTTATTTCATTTAATTTTTATTTCATTCTTAATGCTACTTTTTTAAAAATACCTCTAATTTTTTTTTATAAATTTGAGAAAATTAAATACAATTAACGAATTTTCTTAAAAAAATATAATTTTAGTTATTTTTTCTTATATTGTAAATGGAAGAAAGTATATTGGTTTATCATATACATAACATACATGCACTGAAAAACTCAAAATAAAAATTACTCGTAATGAATATTGGATGGTTTATGTGGGATTTAGAATAGGTGATTTTGATGATTTCATCAATATGAATAGTTGAATGAAAATCTAATGATTTACAGAGCAAAAAAAAAAAAGAAAATCTAATGATTTACAGTAAAATAAAGTCTAAAATTAAAGTCTAAAATTAAAGTCGGATTTTCATCGAATGATTCAAATGTAATGAACTTAGTAACTAAATAATGAAATCTTCTGTTTGGCACTGCACTCTGACTCAAGGAAACACAATAATATTGTACAATTTCCTATAAAATTTAAAAAGAAAAAAACAAATAAAAACAAGAAAGGAAGACCGCACCTTTTGAGTAAACTAAATTACTTTATGGCATTAATGAAAAGGTTTGGTTAAGGACAAGCAACGCCGCCCATTCCATTCATGGTTGTTTGATGGAGCAGTGGACGCCACCAACTTGGAGAGCTTGACCTCTTCTAATCTTTATACTTATTTATTGTTCCAATTCTTGCCTTTTTGTATTTATTATCTTATTGATGTTGGAGATCTTATCAGACTTGAAGTAAAGATTTATAAATACATATATATATATATATATATTTAATTTTTTAAGGTTTTCGGATGTACTATCAATTTAGTTTTTAAACAAATTTTACATTGTTGGAAGTCAAGCTGGTTGGAAGGCATGCTTCAAACTCTCTACGGACTTCAAAGGAATACAAGTATATGTTTTGATGATAACAAACCAACTCAAGTTCAAGCTCACAAGTGCAAGCCTAGAAGATTGAAGACTCAAGATGCATTGAATAGAAGCCTTATCTTTAGATAAAATGTAAGGTAATGAAGTTCTGTTTCTTTAAGTAGTTACAAAGCCAATAAGTTTTTCATTTTAGAGAGAAGAAGAAAAACGTGTTTTTGCATGAAAAATGTATTTTCTGCATTTAACCTTAGTAAAATAATTGATGTTACAAAACTCTGTATATTTATATGTGTGCAAGAGGGAGTAATTGATTATTTGCTAAAGTAATCGATTAACTTTGTTGCATCATAGAAAAATCAGAGAGGTTGTAATCGATTAAGTAATTTGTGTTAATCAGTTACTTTCTTATGGAAGTAATCGATTACATTGGTCAGGTAATCGATTATAATTGTTGCATCATATATTTTTTCAGAGGCTTTGTAATCGATTACATGATGTTGCATCATATGCAAACCAGAGGCTTAGTAATCGATTAACTCCTCAGTGTAATCGATTATTATAGTTGCATCACATAATGAACAGGAGTGATGTAATCGATTAACTATTCTTAGCCTAATCGATTACATGTTTTTCAAATGTTTTAAGAATTTCTATTTTTGTAGAAGTAATCGATTATTGCTTCTATGTAATCGATTATTTCTTGATTTATTGAAAAACGTGTCAGAATCATTTTTATTATTTCCTGATTTGTTTTTATATAAAAGATTATGATATATTTTATTTTATTTCGAAAATGAATTTAAATTTGAATTATTTCCTTTTTGGTTTTAAGAATCAAATCTTTTTATTATTTCGAAAATCGTTTTGATTTTATTTTGATTTTAAAACTTATTACAAATCTTTTATTATTCTGATTTGATTTGTTTTACTTAATTCAAAATTCCTTTTCTTTTTAAAAATGTTCACTCCAACACGTTAAATAAGAATTTTTTGAGCAGAACATTTTTTGATTGACGTTGCACGTTTCTTCTTCATCTTCTTCTCTAGACTTGTGCTTTTCATTGTTCATACTTTTTGAAGAACAAACTCTTATTGGCTGAGTAACATCTAGAGAACCACTACTTCACTATCATAGAGCTTATTGTTGTATCTGTGTTTTGAGAACACACAAAGCTATTGTAATCGCAATCGCATTCATTCTAAACCTTAGTGATTAGGGAGAGAATCCCTTAGTGGACGTTGTGATACGTCGTAGGGCGAGGAACCCTGCTGTGTGATTGAGGCCCCTAGCGAACGGAGGTTCCTAGTAGTGTGCGGGGTGCTCTTGGTTGTAATAGGGTGCGGCTCTATTGCTTGATTATAAGAACTCTCAGGAGGGTCGCTTGGGAACTGGACTAGGCCTTTCGACGGGAAGGCTGAACCAGTATAAAATCACCGGTGCAAGCTTTTCTAACCCTTATCTTTTACTTTCCGCATATTTACTTTATTTACGTTTCCGCGCTACTCGATTATATTTTTCTAACGTTTTCGCGATCCATAACAACGCTTAATCTCTCCGTCTTAAAACTATTTTTTAATTTGGTACGAATTTTTCAATACATAATAAAACTCGATTCACCCCCCTCTCGAGATTTTGAGGCCAAAACCAACATACATATCAATTTGATTTTTCATATGTTAAGAATCAAATTGATATATCCAAAACTAACATCATCAACTAAGTTAATAGAGTGAAAAAATATCATAAATTAAGTTGGTGTGTGTCTATATATATATATATATATATATATATATATATATATATATATATATATATATATATATTGCAGAATGCATGTGTGTTTTGTGACGTCTCTCGTGTATTGAGAGAAAGACATTATCTTACTCCCTCTGTTTTATAAGGATGGTTAAAAAATTCAAAAATAAAAAATTAAGGAGACATGTATTTAATAGTTTATCTAACATATCAATCAATTATTAAACAACTAATTCAATGCATTTTTCATGGATTAACCAATCATCAAAATTCAAAGTTTACAATTTCTAAACTTTTCATTAATTATTTTAACTATAGTTTGAGACAAAAAAATTTAGTCATTTTTTACTATCCTTGTGGGACGGAGAGAGTATTTTTTTTAAGAGTTTGCTTAATCTCAAAGGATAAGAAGTAAAAAAGTAGAAAAAAAAAGTTTCGGAACACTAATCCATTAACTCTTAAAGTAATAAATATTTATTCTTTCAATACAAAGATAATTTTTTTTAATCTCTCAGGGTTGAGATTGAGAAAATCTTTTTTTAGCATATGAATTCATAAATAGATTAAGCAAATATAAAAGTAAAAATGTACTATTAAGAAACTAATCCCTCCGGTTTGAAATATAAGGAAAAAACATACTTTTTTGGTTTACAATATAAGCAAAAGTAATTAACTTTCTTAAATTTTGTTTAATTTCCAATGTTACTTTCCTAAAAATACCTAGAAAATTACAGTCTTATTTAATTTTTGTTTTATTCTCAATACTACTTTCTTAAAATACCTCTATTTTTTGATAAATTTGACAAAATTTAATACACAATCAACGGACATCCTTAATAAACATGTTTTTAGTTTTTTTTTGGGCTTATATTCTAAACCGGAGTAAGTAACTAATTATTAATTAGTATATCAAACATAATATTTTTCTATAAAAAATTATTTTTTATAGTTAAGTTAACTTGTGTATATGATGCATATCTTAGAAAAATCATTCTTTCATTTGAGACAATAAAGTGTAGAGAAAATTACAATACTCTTTGGTGGTTTAACTTAATTGATCAGTGAGTTAAAAAAAAAACTTAATTGATCAACTTAATTGTTTGATGATGTGACAGTTGTTTCGTTGACTAGATCTGATTGAATCAGATGTTTAGAGTTTCCTTTAAGGGGAATGAAGGGTTTGGTGATGTTACTGTGTCAGCCTCGATCATCAGTCTAATCAACTATTGTTTGGCAAAGCAAACCTAGTATTGGTTGTTGTGGCCCCACGGGCTAAGAAAGTTGTAACCTTTTTATCGGGCCAATCTTACAATGGGTCAATCCAATTTATTAGGTTGATAATGTGTGGGTTTTTTTATGGGTAGGTGCATGACCTTTGTGGGCTAATGAAGTGAAACAGTAATGAGTGAGGCTTTTGACACCTCACTTAGTTATTTATTCTCAATTTTATCCTTGAAAAAAAAAAACCTTTCCTCGCCTCCTCCTGTTCTAAATCACTCTCAAAACCCCACCCTTCACATACCACCTTTCGTACGTATTATAAAACCTTGTAAAGTCACAAAACCATTCACTTATAAAACCTTGAAAATATACATCAACCCGAGTTATGATTCTCCTTCATGATGGCGCTATTGCCTTAGATTTGGTGGATTTGTCCTAGAGGATAAGCCTTCCCATCAATGCAATGTGTAGGATAATGGCACATCATATAGTGTGATGATTATCTCACAACATGGCAAATGAAAGATGCACATATCCTCATATCATTGCTCAAAGAATGCACTAATTAGCCTCTTATCAATCCTCGCGTATGAATTGCCAATCAGAGGCATCAGGCTAGACCCAACAATAATAACAAAAACCTCTAGTAAGAGATCACTCTATGCTTCATAGTTGAAAGCACTGTAACCAACACGAGTCAATATTCCACACTTCTAAAAAATAACCTAATATCAATTTTTAGCGTGGTGTAATTAAATAATAACAAATATGAAAAGAAAGTGCTTTGTACTTACATTCCCCAACCAAATCTAACATGCAACGTGGTTAGCAAAGGAAATATCTTGGGGGTCTTCATTCTTATTATCATCATAACTACCCTCAACATACGCATCTTGTTAAGTACTGTTGATGGTTTAAAAGATGTTATATTTTATTGATTTTATCCTATCTTTATTTTAGTATTTGTTTGTTTCTAATGGTTTTTAAGTTAGTTTATGAGCTTTTGGTAGTTTAATTTTGCATAATAAATTTCATCACATAATGAATTCTTTTGCCTTAATTTTAGGTGCTTTAGAAATTGAATTGAAGGATTATGGACTTGGAAGCACCCAAGGATGAATGGAGCCATGGAGATTGCTTGAAAGAGGTGGAAAAGCCCATAAAAATGGCCTAAGGGGCGACCAAGTGCATAAGAATCGCGCCCGGCGCAATAGGGGGTGAAACAACAAATTATTGCTTCCAAGCAGGCACAGAGGGGCGCCTAAGTGCCCTGCAGGATACACCAGGCGCGCTTAAGCATGACCAGTTGCACTTAAGCGCATAGGTCAATATCAAAGTGGTGCCAGGGTGTGCATGAGGGTCGGGTATTTTGGATTTCAATGCAAATTTTGTGACCTTTGGGCTAGTTTTTGTACATAAATTCATGGAAAGGCTTAGAGAAAGCATTCTAGATATTAGAGAGACACTTAAGGGATGAGAGATAGTGGAACAAGATCAAGGAGGGAGTCTCATCCTCGAAGGAAGGAATTCTATAAGGGAGGATTGCCTTTGAACTTAACTCTATGTCTCTCATGGAGTTTGTTCTACCATTTTTATTTTCTTTTTCATTATCTATGTCTAATTAATCCTCTTGTTAGGGATGTGGTGGATTGGATTGGAATGATGTGATTTACAATAACGATTAAGAATGAATTCCTGTTTATGTTAATTATCTGTTTATGTTTTTCATTGTTATTCATATAATTAACTACTATGTGATATGGGAGTTCAATCCTTCAATTGGGAAATTAGGGATTGAATTATACCCATAATCAAACTTTATAATTTAACATTTGTTAACTCGTACCCTCAACTCCTATTGTTAACTTGTGCGCTTAAGCGAACTTTATAATCAAACTTTATAATTCTCGGTGCTTCAACCAGTACCCTCAACCTTCTCAATAATGGGAGCAGGGAACTTGTGATGGATCTGATTCCATATCTACATGTTGAGCTGCACATCGTGCCACAACATTTCTGTAGGTCGTTACTGGCAAGAGGATCTTGTGCGACAACATTATTGTCTACTCTCACAAGCGGTGTTTGGTTTGCATTCTTCGTTCTAACCATATGGTAAACAATGGATCAATGAATGAATCAATAAGCAAAAAATAATCAATATTCATATTAATTAGTGTGCATAGCAAAAATAATGAAAAAAAAATTAATATGCATAATATTTTTTTTAAATGGTACACAACCCAAAAAATTGAACATTAGGTTAGGGTCTTGAGGTATATACCTCACAACCTAGGTTCAGATACAGTTTCTCCCATCTCATGAACTAGTATCATAACAACAACAATAATGCATGTGTAGCATAAACCCTACACAAATTGAGAACCAAAATTGAGTAAAAAATCGTAAACTAATTAGGCAAAAAAATAAACGAAAAATAGAGAAACCTTGGAGTTGCTATGATGGAATAAAGAAGAAGATGCTTCTGCTTTCTCACTACTGTGTTTTTTACTTCTCCTCTCTAATGGGTTGTTATGTGGGTAAGAGGTAGTGGGGTGTGTTAATCTGAGGAAAGGGGTAAGTGGAAAGGATGTAAAGCATATTGGGAGATTGTAAGTATATATGATGAAGATTGAAGAACACATATGCATGATCAAGTGGTTTTGATGAAGACAATGTTTTGAACAAGCTCAATGTTTTGCACAAGCTCAATCAATGGCAAAGAACAAAAGCAACAATGATGAAGAGAAAACAAGCTCATAGATTCAATGTGTATATAGTTTTATATCTTTGATTTGAGTCTTAGAGTTTGGGTAGAGTTTAGAGAGTTGGGTAGTGAATCTCAATCAAGTGCATGATCATATTAATCTTGAGTACTTCACTTAACCAAAATCAGTATGTGGCATAAAGGTTTTTGAGAAAAGGTTTAAATTTGAGAAAACAAGTTTTATGAAGCATTTTTACAACTCCTAATGGGTCCTAATCGATTAGCCAAATTGAGCTGTCAGGTCCTAATCGATTAGCCATGTATCTAATAGATTAGCCTGAGTTTCCAAGTGACTAATCGATTAGCATGAAGCCTTAATCGATTAGCACGAACAATTATGTGTTCTAAATCAGTTTTTCACATTGAAAAATCAATTTTTATGTTTTCCAAAGCTTATGGGTCTTCTATATAAACCTTTCTCTATTCATTACAAACAAGTTACAACACTTTTACATCATTTTAGAAAAGATCAAGCCACACATTTTCTCTCACTTTTACAAAGATCTAAGTTCTTATTTTCATATCTTTTGATCAAGAAGCTCTTGAATCTCAAGTTCTAATTGTTCATAGTTCTTGAAGGAGATTCAATAGGTTTTATTGTTTTTCATTGAGTTGTAATCATTGCATGGAGACAAGATTTCAATACAACAAAGAGAAGTCTTGGTGTGTCGATTATCACTAAGAAAATTGAAGAAGAAGAAGCCTTGGTGTGTCATCAAGCAAGTGGTGAGGTATCCACTTTTGGGAAGAGAAATCTAAGAGGTTCTTAGTCTTGAAGGATGTTCTTTCAAGTTTGAAGGTTAGATTAGAGATTCAATAGGATTGCAAGACAAAAGTGAGGTTATCTCTTGGAGGCTATCAAGTGCGGTATCTTGAGAGGCATTTGCTTGTAATTTGAGAATTCTAATTCCTTAGTGAAGAAAATCTCTCTTGTGATAGAGGGGACTGGATGTAGCTCTCAATGAAGGAGAGTGAACCAGTATAAAATCTTTGTGCAGTATCTCTTTCCCTTAACTCTTTACTTTATGCACTTTCATATTGTTCTTGATTGAAAACCTAGAAAAGATTATTTTTTCATATAATTGAATGAATTAGGTTTTGTTATATCAAATTGATTTGAAGAAAACCTTTTCCATAATCTAGGTAATCATTAACAATCTTTGTGTTAATCAATTCCGCGCTATCTCTGATCATACATGATATTTGATTGATTTTCGTTTTCGGTTGAAAAGTGAGTTTTGTACAATGACTAATCGATTAAGGGAGTAGCTAATCGATTAACCTTGTGCATGCTCTCAGGTGTTAATCGATTAACCCTCTGCCTAATCGATTAAGAGTTGTTGTTTTTGTGAAAATAATTCGTTTTAATCGTTTCGATTTGTTTTGTGCAAAAATCTTTCAAGGTTTCTTTAACACCTATTCAACCCCCCCTCTAGGTGTTCTCCTAGTGTTCTTTACTTCATATCTCCACCGATTATAGTTCTTACAAAGGATGAGGATGTATAGTGAAGGATAGAAAGAGTTAAATATGATGTTTTAGGCAAAACCCATACTTTGGTTCTCCACAATATTTTCATTTTTCAATTTCGTCCTACAAGTTGTCAACGTTTGTCACATTAATCCTTTCTGTCAATCTAATGACTAACACCGTTAAACTCTTCCCATGTGGCAACTAACAGACTTATTTGAATTGGTGCCCTTTGGCCCTTGACCCCAACAACCACATGTCGCTCTTCTTATTCTTTGTCCTCAAACCAAACCACGTGCCCCCTTCAAGCCATCATTACTAGACGTTGCCGCCTTCCAAGTCATCAGCTTCAACCATCGCCATCACACTTGCTACATGGTTCGACCTCTGCTTCCTATCTTTAGCAATAAGAGGTCAGGAGTAGAGGCAAGGAAATCCTGTTTCAACCCCTAGCTACTTCCAACTTTAGAAGGAGTATTAAGGGTTTCATCCCGAAATCTTCAAAGCCACAACATGATTACTCATGGTAGATCAGTAGGGCAGTAGTTTGTTGCTTCATGATGCATTGTCAGTATCAGGGAAAGGCGTTGTCGTGATGAAGAGGAAAAATAGGAGGCGACGTTTATGGTGGAGGTGAATCTCGGAAATGGAGATTTAATTTAGAGATTCCAAACCCAAATCTAAAGTTGCAGCCTTATAAAGGCATTATCTTCTTTTTTTTCTTTTTTTTTTGAAGAACACCTCGCACCATGTGTTACCTCGTGTGGAGGCACATGTGGGCGAGGCATGTGTGACATGACATTTCATTAATCACATCATCACCTAAGTGATAAAAATGGACTTATGGACTATTTCCAAATATTAAGAAAACTCAAGAATTCAAAAAATAATAATAATGATGATGATGACGACCATTTTCACAGAAGCACCTAAGTTTATTGAAAAATAATTTAAATAAACCAACAACTTATCGTAATAAATTTTAAGTAAATACTAAAGAGTACTCTACAATATTTGTTAAAAAAACCAAATATGATAATAAAAAGTTATGAAAAAATATATCTTTTTAAATTTTAAAGAGAAAAATTAACATAAACTAAAAAAAATAAATTTCACTTATAGTGGCTTTAGCAAATATTCTAAAAACAAGCGTTAGTAAGATCCTCAATCTTGCCTAGAATATACTTGACGTGACCGTATTCCTAAAACTAGCATCTCTCAGTTAAGATAATGATGACTGGTAATGGAACTATATATTGATCTTAGCTTGCTTTCTGGATCTAGTTTAGTTTACGGGATACTATTAACTAGTGCTTCAATTTGCATAAAACTCGACCATCTTATCTTGTCCACGTAAATAACATGTGGCTTGAAAATAACACTACGGACTACTCCGGTCAAGGACTAAGTAAAATATTCTATAAAAAAATATCGGATTTCACTAGTGCTTCAATATTCAAGGACTAAGGACTACATCGGATTTCAACCAAAAGACTAAGTAAAATATTCTATAAAAAAATATCATAAATTATTATCATTAAATCTTTTCACAACAATCTCAAAAATAACAATTTTTAATTACTATTTATTACATTTGATTTTTTAAAAATATTAACATTTGCTAATATTTTAGTACTAAAGTTTTTTTTAAAAATAAAAAAATTCTCCAATCAACAATTAAAGATTAATATTTTTAAACGGAAAGATTATTGTAGAGTGAGTACAACCTTTTTTAATAAAATCTTTTTCATATCATGACAAGGGTAGAATTCATGATATTATATTTAAAAAACTCAATTATTTATCAATTTTACTGGATTTTGTTGGTTAATATGAAAGTTTTTGTTAAAGTAGTGGAAAGTGACAAAAACATCAATTTTGTTTTTGCCTTTCATCACATCATCTCATAAATACCGGAGAAAAATAAGCTGTAGTTAAAATACTTTGAGGTACTCTCGTCGTCAGACTAAGTAACAAACTATAAAAATAAACATCATGCATAAAAAAAAAAAAAAAACTATAAAAATAAACACAGATAGCATATTATGTGTATACACTTTGTTCTGCAATATTTGGACTGGTAATAGCATGAATCACTACGGCGTTCTTTTTCTGATTTTATTTTTTTTTTCAAAGTTTTCTGCCATCTCGATGAGAGATTAATATCTTAATGTACGATCACACATATTTCTCCCAATAATATTTATTTTCCATAAACATGATCCAAATTCTTTTTATTGAACCAATATACATTAATAAAAATATAACTTTGCCTAATCATAAAAAAATATAAATAGTTTTGACACTTATAAGGAAATAAATTCAAAATGTTTAATTTTAAAAATAAAAGTGTTTGATACATTATAAATTTAAACTTTTTTTTTCACTTTTCATTTATTTTTTTATCTTCGACTCGTCAACTTGTCACAATATTGAAGAGAAAGAGATAAGCTCTCTTCGGTGAAATTAGTTTAATGCTTGTAAATAATGTGATAGGTGAGTTTATACTTTATAGTTGGGTAGTTGATTAATTGGATTAGATCTGTTCAGCAACTATTGCCAAAGTAGTACTCAAAAGTTATTAAATAAGAATAATTAAAAATGACATTAAATATTAAATTACATACTATTTATTTATTAGTTTTATTTATTTGTTTAATCTTTGTTAAATAATTTATTAAATATAAAAATATAAACAATTTTTATTTAATCGATTTTTCTATCTTATGCACTCCATGTATAAGATAAAAAAATATAAATAATAAAATTGTTCATTAAGTGTATTCTTTTTTCCAAGAAACATTTATTTTTAATGTTTAATTAATCTATGCACTAAGCGCATAGATTATAAAGACCCTTATTTAATAATTAATGAAATAAATAGATAATTTAATTAATAAATATATAAATATACATATATACTTCAAAAGCAATGTAAATTTTTTTTTGGTTGTCCATCCGGTTCCCTAAGTACTACCTATGTACATCCGGATCCGACCCGGGTCGCGTGCCTGGCTATGGCAGGTGAGTCTCCCAACATGAATTTTCTGCATTCACAAGGACTCGAACTCGAGACCTTGCTTAAGCGAGACCGAGCCGCTTACCACTCGTCCCAACCCATGTTGGTAGCAATGTAAAAAATTTATCGACCTCAAAGAAAAAACTCTGCATATACAAATTAATAAAAAAAAAAAACTAAGCACGGTATATGCTAGGATTAGAATTTAAATTTATTTAATGTACACTTGCACATTAAAAAAATTAAAATGATTTCGTAATTAATTAAAGTTTGTTTTTGACTTTGGAGTAATTATGAAAAATTTAAAGGGTAAAATTGACTAATAAATTATTTAAAGCTCTGTTGGTTTTTTAAATAGCTTTTTGAAATCTGATTTTCAAAAGTTACAAGTTTTATTTTAAAAAAAAAACTCAAATTTAATGTTTTTAATATAACTCAAGTTTAATATATATATCAACATAAATAACTACTCCCTCCGGTCTCGAATATAAGCAAATAAAAACATCTTATTTATGGTCTTAAATATAAGCAAAATTTAACTAACTTTCTATTTCCAATACAATTATTCCTAAAATATCTCAACAAAGTGGTTGTATCATTTAATTTTTGTTTCATTCCCAATACATCTTTTCTAAAATGGTCTATTTCTTTTGTGAACTCAAAAAAATTAAATACACTCAACTAACTTTCTTAATACTTGCAAAATTAGTTATTTTGGCTTATATATGAGACCGGAGAGAGTATTTTATAAAATAAAAAAAAAACAAAATATCAATTTAATCCTTCAAAAATATAATAGTCATTATTGAGTTAATCCTCTAAAAAATTGACCACCAATAAAATTTTGAAAAGTTAAAATCATCATTACATTATATTTTTTGGAAATTTATTTAATTCGGTGGCTATATAAATCTTTTTTTTTTTGAAGGTGTAGTGTCCTCGAACACTATGTCCTTAACCCTCTAAGCCCTCAAGATTATGGCAATCAGGAGTTCAAGAGAGGATCAAGTGTTTATCTGTGACCTTGCGGTATTTCTGCAGTTCCAGTTGGGAAAAGCAGGTTTTCCCTAGTCAACCAGTGTGTGCAGAGTGTCAACTTAGGGATGAGAGTACGTACCTGAAACCCTAGTTGTTATGAGCTATTTATAGGGTTTGGAGGAGGCTGATATGGGCCGTATGGGCCTTGTATCAGGGTTGAGCTGAGCTGAGCTAGGATTCTATGAGATAATATCGGAAGTTTATGCTCTTAGAATCTGGATAAGATCAGCTCAAGATCTCATGTCTAGGCTGTTAGCGAGAATCTAGGAGAGATTTGCGGAAGGGATAGGAAGCCTTGGTAAAGACTGAGTCCATCTACCAGCCGACGTTATGTCTCGGCCCTAGAGTCCCGAGCCGATGGGTTGAAGACCGTTTGTGAGGATCGGCCCCATCAAGTCCGAGCCTGGTTCTTTAGCGCGCTCGGAGCCAACAAGTCCGAGCGAGGGACGTTTGTGCTGAGTAAACCGAGGGAAGGGTCCTTGAAGAATCCCTTAAGTAAGACTTAGTCCTTATACGGTCGGCAGACCCTACAAGCCCCCCAGCTTGTAAGACTTTATAAAGTCTGTGACGAGTTAACATGTGTTTAGGGTCGGACCTTCTGGATGTCTTAGTTTGAACGTGTGACAGCTGTTCGAGGTGACGTTTCAGTTTCTCTAGGTACGGCGCGTTCTCTTGTAAGTTGTGCCAAATCATTGCAATTTTTGAAATTTGAAAAAGTGCCTTTTTAAACCGCCACGTCTCATCCAACGAGTGGTTGCATGGGTTAACGGGCTTTCGACCCAAATGCATATCATGGAAGGAAACTGAAAAGTTTCCTTCATTAGTTCGAATCCTCTCAGCCTCTTACTACCCTTATTCATTTTTCCTTTCTTCACTCCACAGTCTTCTCAAATCAGAATCCCTTTATTCTCTCTTCCCAATCTCCTTCCCACTGTCTCCGCCTTCAAATCCACAACATTCTATCATCCTTTCCAGCAACTGAAATCAGGTAACCTCCTCTATTCTTCTTATTTCTTCTTCTGCGATTTCTTCATTTTGTGCGATTTCTGCTTTTTTGTAAAAAGGGGTTTTGGTTCTGGGTTTTGCAGGGATTGTGAATTTTAGGGGATTTCTGGGTTCTGGGTTTTTGTCCTGAGTAAGCTGTGTTTAGGATTCGTTGCCTTTAGACCATGAGAGGATGGAGAGGTTTGAGAAGAGTTTATCGCGAACTCTGCAGGAGATTAGGAGAGGAACCTTCTAGTGATAGTGATTCGAGTTCTTCTAGTTTTTCTGGTTTTTCTGGGAATTCTGGGAATGAGGGAAATTTTGATATCGATGATTCTATACACCCTTCTACTACTCCCCCAACTAATCAGGGATCCACCGAGGTAAAACCGTTAGCTGTAGAATATCCATCGAATCCCGCAGATGAGAATAAGTGGTTGTTAGCTTACAGATTTGTCGAGCGTCGAGCCCAAGTTAGGCTTAGCCCCGACCCTGACACCAGGGGGAAAGGACCTTTGGAGAGTCCACCGAGGGAGGGGGAAAAAAGTCCAGGGCTCGGTTTCAAGTTAAAAATAAAAACTCGTGCTATAAAAAATCCTAACGCCGAGCCTTTTGCTTTTTCCCCATATATGGTGGATAAGCAGGTGTGTTACCAACCCAAAAGAGTATCATTTTCCACCCAATCACGCGCAGTATGATGCCGTTTTCGATCGGGAGGTACTAGGAACAAGACCGTCACTGCTGACGGAAAATAGTCTCAATCATCTCCGACCGACTTTGACACCCCCGAGCGCTGATGGAAATGCCTCGGGCTTTGTGTTGAGACCTTTAGGCATTGATGATCGGATATGCTTACAAGTACCTGAAGGTAGAAAATTTTTCTATTTCTATGAAGAAATAGCCACTAGAATTGGCATTCGGATGCCCTTCTCCACCTTTGAAATGGAAGTTCTAAACCATTTAGGCATCGCTCCGAGTCAACTGCATCCGAGCGGCTGGGCATTCGTCCGAGCTTTTCAGCAGTTTTGCGATGCCGAGGATTTGACGGCAACACTGTGATCTTTCTTCTGGTTGTACGCACCCCAAGTGAACAAAATTGGTGATTCAAAGGGACTTTGGGTATCGCTAAAGGCTCGGAGGGAGCATGCCCTGTTCGCCAAGGTAACTGATTCATGGAAATCCTTCAAGCCTCTCTTCTTCCAGTATGAGCATACGGGGATTGGGGAATGTTGGTTCATGGAACAAGTTGTTGTTGATGGGGAGGATAAGATTGTGCCTCGATTCCCTCTGAGTTGGACGACTGATATTTATACCCGAGGGCCTGCTCTATATCAATTTAATTATAAGACTGAGCTCACGAAAGCCGAACGACGATTATGCGATGAGGCTTGGAAGTATCTTCAAGCCCATGAGCAAATAGATACTAAGCGAATCTTGTTGAAAGGAACACGGGATGAAGTGAAAGCCGAGCTGGGTATTAATATTTTTTTTTTGGGTGTGCTAACCCATTTTTCTTGCAGAAGCAATGGGAAAGAAGGCAACCAAGGCCAAGAAAAGTGAAGCTCGGGCAGCTAAAGTATCACAACTAGCTGCGATCAAAGAAAGTGCATCTGGGTCGCCAAGCATGGGCCAGTCTTTTCAGCCAACGTCTCCTAAAAATCCAGCCGCCACCCCAAAGTGCCTCCGACCGTTAAGGTCACTGGTGTTGAACAAGTGGTTAAGGGGGATCGCGTCATTGACGTTGTGAACGTCGAAGCGCAGGTTCAAACAGCCCCTCAATGCACACCCGAGCCCCCCCACAAGAAGCCTCGGCTGGATAAAGGGAAAGGCCTTGCTGGGGACTGGTTAAATTTGAGCAAGTCCAAGAAAGGGATAGAAATCCCCGAGGGTAAAGACGACGCCGCTGCCAAGACGGTGTGGGGTAAGAAGATGTCCGATTCCCTCATTGCCTCTGTCTTCCCTCCCGAGGATGCTGAGGTGATTGAGGCCTGGACCCCTGGGACCTGGGAAAACAACTGTAAATCCCTGGTGAGGAGTTTTTTGAGAGGTGCGAGCATTCTTCACCACCTCGGTCACCACGCTGATGACGCTCATACTGGACTGGCAGCCGAGGAAAAGAAGAGAAGAAGTGAGGCAGACGAGCGAGAGGATTATCTGGAACTTCAAGTCCAAGGCCTTAACAGGAAAGTCCAAACGCTCGCTGCTGAAAATGAACAACTTCAAAAGGCAGCACAAGATTCCGAGGGGGCAAAAAATCGGGTCGAGGAAGCACTTCAGGGGGTTCAGAAAAAGGCTGAGGAGGATGCCGCTGCTCTTCAGGTAGCTATTGAGAAAGCTTGGAAAGCCGAGCAAGCTACTGCCTTGGCACAGGAGCAGCACGAGTATGCAAAGGATGAGATACTCGGGCTTCGAGCTTCCTTGGAGAAGATGAGGGAAAAAGCTCTCAAACATAAGAGGGCAGCCAAGGAGAATCTATTCAATTGGGACCATGCAATTGAAGATTCTTTCTACAACACTGCCGAGCAACTCCGCGTTCTAAATCATGGGCTCGTGACCAAGGGTGTTGACCCTAATTTTGCTGTGAAAAAAGGTCGAATTGTCGGCCCGAGTGGGGTTCCCATAGATCTGAACAACGCCGACCTTCCTGACCATTTGGCCGAAGATTCCGAGGGGGACGGAGCCGAGGATGCTGAAGGTGAAGAGGAAGAAGAGGACACATTCAATGCTGACAACATTGTATTGTCTGATTTAGAATAGTTTGATTATTCTGCTACCTTTTTTGTAATTGCCCCAGTAGATGGGTTTAAACTTATATTGTTGTTTCGTTTGGAATATTTTATAATATCCGTAATCATGTTATGCTTCTTTTTATGCTCTTTGTTAAGAATTCAAGTGTTAAGACCTCGGAACTCCAGCACTTTAGCCGAGGTGGATTCCTCTATCCGCGATATAAAATGATTTGAAGAAATCATGATTTAATCGGGAATCTTATTAAAAGTACTTGACGAGTTATAAGCTCTTGTTAGAGCTGTTTATAATCGTTTGCGTCATAATCGGTGGCTAATCGGTTACGAGGAAAAGTACGTGATACAATGAATTCAATAACGAACTTTTATTCATTTGAAGCAAATTACAATGGGCTCGGAGTTGCACCGAGCGTACTCCATTATCAAAAAAGAGTTCAAAAAGCAAAATGTAATAAAGCAACTAAAACTATTGAAAACGAAATGAAAAACTAACTGTAATAAGCTCGAAGTTTTGCCACGTTCCATGTGTTGTTGATGAGGGCACCCGAGAGGGTTTCGAGCTTGTAGGCTCCTGTTCCCGTCTTGGAGGCAACTCGGTATGGTCTTTCCCAGCTTTGGGCCAGTTTTCCATCCTTTGCATTTTTGAGACCAATATCAGCTCTCCTCAATACAAGGTCGCCTACCTCGAACTCCCTGGCTACAACCGAGCGATTATACCCTTTTGCTTGCATAATCTTAGCATGCTTTTCTCGCTCGGCGGCTAAGTCCCTGACCTCTTCCGATAAAACAAGATCCTCACACAGTAAAGTGTTGTTTAGAGGATTTGGCTGTTGCATGGCTCGAAATGAAGGGATGATTTTTTCAATGGGGATGACTGCATCACAACCATAGGTGAGTCGATAAGGTGTTTCACCTGTTGAAGTTTGTATGGTGGTGCGGTACGACCAAAGCACTTCATGCAGGTTTTCCACCCAATTCCCTTTTGCGCCTTCCAATCTTCTCTTGATCCCCTGAATGATTGATCGGTTCACTGATTCTACCTGGCCGTTAGTTTGAGGGTGCTCAACTGAAGAGAAGTAGTGTTTAATATCCAAAGCACTGACCAGATCCTGGAACGCCTTTGCTGCAAACTGGGTTCCATTGTCGGTCACCAATACCTGTGGCACTCCGAACCGAGATACGACTTGTCTTTCAAAGAACGTCTGCACCTTGGCTGAGGAGATGGTCGCCAAAGGCTCGGCCTCAACCCACTTTGTGAAATAGTCTATGGCTACAATCACCCACTTTAGCTGTCCCGGTGCAGTGGGGAATTGTCCAATCAAATCCATTCCCCATTGATAGAAAGGATAAGGAGATGAAAGAGAATGGAGTTCCTCAGCTGGTTTTTGATAAACATCACTATGAAATTGACATTTATCACACCTTTTCACGTGATTGATCGCATCTTGTTGAAGAGTAGGCCAGTAGTATCCTGCCCTTAGAACCTTTTTTGCCAGTGACGTCCCTCCAACATGGTGACTTCCTATACCTCCATGAACCTCTTCTAGCGTCAGCTTTGCTTCGGCAGGGTCAAGACATTTGAGCATTGGACCGCTGACCCCTTGGCGAAAAAGGATTCCATCAACTAGTGCAAACTGAGATGCTTTTCTGACAAGTTTCCTGGCTTCCACCGAGTCGATTGGCAAAATCCCTTGTTCCAAATAACCTGCAATTGGAGTGATCCAGCTTGGATCCACTGAAATGGAGAGGACAACGCTAGGTCCTTGCACCATTTCTTGAATCAGAGTTTTGTTGTTTTCAGAATTTTTTGTTGATGCGAGTTTGGAAAGAATATCCGCTCGGCTATTACTTTCCCTCGGAATGTGGCAGATTTCGACCTTCACAAATTCGGAGGATAGGAACTTTACCTTTTCCAAGTATTTTTGAAGGATGGGTTCCTTAGCCTGGTACTCGCCCTTGACCTGTGAAACCACCAACTGAGAATCACTGAAAATTTTCACCTCTCGGGCCCCCACCTCTTTCGCCATCCTCAATCCTGCCAAAACGGCTTCATACTCCGCTTGATTGTTCGACATTGAAAATCCGAACTTCAAAGAGTACTCGAGGGTGACTCCCTCGGAGTTCTCCAAAATTATTCCTGCCCCCGCTCCAAGTTTGTTACTTGATCCATCCACATAAATGTTCCAATCCGAGTTTGAGCTCGTCAATGGCTCAGTAAACTCGGTGAGGAAATCAGCCAAAGCCTGAGACTTCATCGCCTTTCTTGGTTCGAAAGTGATTTAAAACTCGGAAAGCTCAATAGCCCAGGTTACCATCCTTCCAGCCAAATCAGGTTTCTGCAATATTTGACGGATCGGCTGGGTTGTTCTGACCGTGATATGGAGGCTCTGGAAATACTGGCGCAGTCGTCTGGCAGTAATAATCAAGCAGAAAGCTAATTTCTCCACTTTCTGATATCTCAACTCTGGTCCCTGGAGAGCTCGGCTAACAAAATAGATGGGCAACTCTTTACCAGATTCCTCTCGAACCAAAACCGAACTGATCACCGAGTCTCGCACTGATAAGTACAAGAAAAGAGTTTCACCATTGTTCGGACTAGACAAAATTGGAGGTGATGCCAAATAATGCTTAAGGTCAGTAAAGGCCTTTTCGCATGCTTCATCCCACTCAAATGCCTTTTCCTTCTCCTTCCTCAACAGCTTGTACCAGGGAAGGGCCTTCCTAGCTGATTGAGATAGAAACCTTGAGAGAGCTGCAACCCGACCCGTCAGTTGCTGTACACCCTTGATATCCGACGGACTCTTCATCTTCAGAATAGCTCGACACTTTTCTGGATTTGCCTCGATTCCTCGTTCTGTCAGCATGAATCCGAGGAAGGACCCCGCCGGAACTCCGAATGTGCATTTTTCCGGGTTCAATCTCATATCAAATTGCCGGATCCTTCCTAAGATTTCCTTCAAATCTTTAGCATGATCTTCCTCCTTTAAGCTCTTTGCAATCATATCGTCTATGTAAACCTCCATCCTCGGCCCAATCAGAGGACCAAACACCTTGTTCATCATCCGCTGGTAAGTTGCCCCAGCGTTCTTCAACCCGAACGGAATCACATTGTAACAATATGTGGCGTTTTCTGTGATAAACGAGGTCTTTACCTGATCCGGGGGGTACATTGGGATCTGATTGTATCCCGAGTAAGCATCCATAAAGGATAGCCTTTGATAACCTGCCGAGCTATCCACCAGTTTATCAATGCAAGGAAGTGGGTACTGGTCCTTGGGGCAAACCTTGTTCAAATCTGTGTAGTCCACGCACATCCTCCATTTCCTATTGGGTTTCTTGACTAGCACGGGATTGGCCAACCAATCAGTGTACACTACCTCTCTGATAAATCCAGCTTCCAATAGCTCGGCTACCTTCTCATCAGTCGCCTGTGCCTTCTCGATTTCGTCCCTTCTCTTTTCTTGACATATTGGCTTAGCGCCAGGATACACACTTAACTTGTGGCAGATGAAGTTAGGATCGATTCCCGGCATGTCTGCCGAAGTCCAGGCAAACAAGTCCTTGTTTTCCACTAGTAATTCAGTAAGCTCCTTTTCTAGTTCCTCAGACAGGCCAACTCCGATCTTGACGCAACGAGATGGCTCGGGGCCTAGGATTACCTTTTTGAAGTCCCCCTGAGGGGTCGGCCTAGTTTCATCCTCCTCTCTTACGTCAAGATCAGCCAAGTTGACACTTCCTTTGTTCAATGGTTCCTGCATAATTTTCTCATCATCCAACTTTAGCTTCCCCAAACTGATGTTGTAGCACTTCCGAGCCAACTCCTGTTCGGACCGTACTGTTACTACCTTGTCATCCGACCCCGGGAATTTCATGGCCAAGTGTACCGTTGAAACAACGGCGCCGAAGGACTGGAGCGTCGTTCGGCCAAAGATAGCATTGTACGCCGAGGGAGCCTGGACAACTAACCACTTCACCATTTCGGTCCGAGCAGAAGGTGGTTCCCCCATGGTCACTGGAAGGTGGATATGGCCTAAAGGAACAATTGAATGTCCCGTGAAGCCGATCAAGCTTCCCTCGAACGGGGTGAGATCAGACCTTTTCAACTTCAATTTTTCAAACAAATCCAAAAACATGATGTCCGCCGAACTCCCTTGATCAACGAGAATTCTTCTTACTTCATAGTTGCCAATCCTTGCCGTGACGACCATTGGGTCATTGTGGTCCTGTAGGATGTCTTCAAAATCCTCATCGCTAAAACTGATGACCACATTTTTCTTCCTGGGTTTTTGTATCGATCGGCTCGCCACCGAGAGAACTTGTCCCACATATTTCTTGCGATCACACTTCTTTTTCCCACCACCAGCAAATCCTCCAGCAATGGTGCCAATGAGGAAATCGTTGTCTTTCTCGGATTGCTGGATAGGGGCTCCCCCCGCTGGTGGTGAAGGGCTTTTATTCCTCTTCTGTCCAGTTTTGGGAGGCGAGGGGCTTTTCCTTCTGGAACGCTTGCGTAACGCTTCTCCAATATAGTGTTGAAGCTTACCATCCCTTACCATCTCTTCGATCAAATCCTTCAGTTGGATACATTGGTCGGTGGTATGCCCCCATCCGCCATGATGATCGCAATACTTCGTCCTATCCTTTTGGGCCGCCTTTCTCAAGGCTGGTGGCCGAGTGATGTTACGCATCTCTGTATGCATAGTCTCACGAAGGATTTGACTCCTCGGGACTGTTAACTGGGTATATTCATCATACTTGCCTTTGGGAGACAGTTTTTCTCCTCTCTCTTGTTCTCTCTTGTCTTTCCTTCCCCTATCTCAGAAACGATCATTCTGACGAGCCTCGTTTTGGCGAGGACGTTGCTCATGTTGTCCTTCGACACTCCTTGCTGCAGTGCTAATCCTTCGGAACTCCTCTAGATTAACATATTTCCTGGATCTTTCTCTAAGTTCCGCCATGTTACTAGGTGGTTCCCCGATCAGACAATCCTTGAAGTCTTCATCTTGTAGTCCTTGGGTAAGCAGAAGAACGGATACCCCCGACTGCAAACCAGATATGCCACTGGCCTCTTGCTGATACCGAGCCAGATAGTCGCGTAAAGACTCGCCAGGTCTTTGTGCAACTCCAGCTAATGAATGGTCTGATTTGGGCTGTGACATGCTGGCTGTATATCGATTCAGGAAAACTCTTCTAAGCTCAGCCCAAGAACTAATGGAATTAGCTGGTAGGGAGTTGAACCATCTCAACGGCGCCGGGCCTAACGTCATTGAGAAATCTCGGCATTTCATTTCATCTTCTCCTCCATAAAACATCATGGAAGACTTGTAAGCTGCAATGTGATCCATCGGATCGGTCGTCCCATTGTACCGGGAGACATTCTGATGGCCCATATAAGTTTGTGGAGTCCGAAATGCCATAATTGCTGCTGTAAAGGGGTGTCCAGGATGGGGTTCTGTAACTGCTGGTTCGGGAGTCACATTCGAATTGAGGGGTGGAGGTGGGGGAAGGTTAATTGGGTTGCCGAGAGTCACGCGAGGGCCTTGCTCGGCAAGTCTAGCCATGCTTTGTTGCTGTAGAGTAGCAATAGCCTGGTTTTGCTTTTCAATTAATGAAGTTTGTGTTCTCAATATTTCCATAATTGACTCCTCTCTCCTCCTGGCCGAAGAGGTTGTCATGTAGGATCTTCCTTGAGATTCGGAACGTTCGCCACCCTGAAGCGTTCCAAAGCGGCCTCTAGTAAAGTGTGGTACTCCCTTATCAGATCGCTCGGCTCGGGAGTTATCGCGAGCATGACGTTCGACTCGTCGCTCCTCCCCAGTTCGCGATCCAGCAGGGGCCCTCCTAGATTGATGTGGCCCAGAATCCGCTGTGTCACGCCATTCCGACACATGGCCATCAGAAACGCGACTCGGCTGAGATCGTCGTTCGTGGCCTTCAACAACCGGAGGTACGGTGGCTGGCGCTTGGACCTCCGGAACAACTGGATCAGCAGGCTGGACAACTGGAGGATCCTGGGGATTTTCAACCTGGTTATCCTCAGGGGGTCCTCCAGGGGCCCTCCAGGGGCAAGTCTGTCCCTTACATTCCTTCCACCAACATTCCTTGGTCCAGCGTTCTTAGGTGGCCTTCCCCTAATGCGACGGCGGAGGTCTCCTTGGTTGTTGTCATTATCATTTGCCATTAGTGCAGTGAGTGGTGGGAATACTGATTATTCGTTCCCCACAGACGGCGCCAATGTAGTGTCCTCGAACACTATGTCCTTAACCCTCTAAGCCCTCAAGATTATGGCAATCAGGAGTTCAAGAGAGGATCAAGTGTTTATCTGTGACCTTGCGGTATTTCTGCAGTTCCAGTTGGGAAAAGCAGGTTTTCCCTAGTCAACCAGTGTGTGCAGAGTGTCAACTTAGGGATGAGAGTACGTACCTGAAACCCTAGCTGTTATGAACTATTTATAGGGTTTGGAGGAGGCTGATATGGGCCGTATGGGCCTTGTATCAGGGTTGAGCTGAGCTAGGATTCTATGAGATAATATCGGAAGTTTATGCTCTTAGAATCTGGATAAGATCAGCTCAAGATCTCATGTCTAGGCTGTTAGCGAGAATCTAGGAGAGATTTGCGGAAGGGATAGGAAGCCTTGGTAAAGACTGAGTCCATCTACCAGCCGACGTTATGTCTCGGCCCTAGAGTCCCGAGCCGATGGGTTGAAGACCGTTTGTGAGGCTCGGCCCCATAAAGGACCAGGCTCGGACTTGATGGGGCCGAGCCTGGTCCTTTAGCGCGCTCGGAGCCAACAAGTCCGAGCGAGGGACGTTTGTGCTGAGTAAACCGAGGGAAGGGTCCTTGAAGAATCCCTTAAGTAAGACTTAGTCCTTATACGGTCGGCAGACCCTACAGAAGGGGCTATATAAATCCTTAAAGGTACTGATTTATACTATATGGCAACCATTTTAAACTTTCAAAAAATATTTTATGAATATTTTCTTTAAAAAAATAATTTAATGGTCATTATAATTTTGAAAAATCAATATGACGACATTTTACAAAAGGAAAAAGAAAATATTATCATATCGACAACCAAGTTTTTACAACTAAGTTGATAAATTCTTATTTGTAAAAGAAATAAGATTAGATTCTAAATATTCTCTTTCATTCTCACTTTATTCTTCTTTAATTTATTGCTTCAAAAAGAAATTATCCACGTAATTTTAAAAATCTAGTTGTACCATAAACATTTTTTCTTTAAGAGGATTAGAAGCTATTATCTGAGTAAGCAGGCCAACTTAAGAAAGAAAGACAAAGGAGATCAGAAAATGCTGAAACTTTTGTTACCCAACTTTCCATCACACCCTTATTTGGATAAAAAGAAGGCATCGTACCCAACCTAAAATTGGTTGTCAAGCTAAGATTAGAGGTTGCAAAATGAAATATAACACAAAGTCATTGTCATGTAGTAATTTTTTTTCTCAACCTGGTACGGTAATTTTTATTCTATTTGCACGAAGCTATGATTAACTATAAAATAAATAATCAAATGACTTAAAGTTTTTATTTAATGAACATAATTTTAGGTGAGTTAGATTTTGAAAATTAGTTGAAGTCAAAGTAATAATTTAAGTTTCTAATAATAATTTGAACATACTTATGTAAATATTTTCAGATTAACTGTTTTTTTTTAATAAATCAAAAAAGTAAACACTTTAAAATTAAAATTATATTTCGGATATTATTATTACTAGCTCTTACCCCGTGAAATGCACGAGTTATTGATATTTTAATTTTTCATATTAAATATTTTAGATTAAAAATTATTTTTTTATTATAAAGTAAATATTATTATTAAACAAAACAAAAAATAATTATATAAAAATGGAGGAGTTCAAACCAAACCCTATACTTTAAAAAATTAATCTAAATGATTTTATTGATAAATTTTGTACTTCCTTATATGAATAAAAAATATAACACTTTTTATATGAGATATTCCTTCTTTATTTTATGAATAAATTGACATTTTTATATATGATTATAAAATTTATTATGATAAATAAATATTAAATCAGAATTGAACATGATCTTTTATATATTTATGTGATGGATGGAGTAGTTTTTTTTTTCAATTAATATTTTTTAAAATATGATTATCACATCTGTTGTTATTAATCATAATTAAATATTTTTATCTTTTTAATCAATTATCTTATCACATCTGTTTTTTTTTTGTTTCTCCTTATTTCTATGATCCGAACTTTCTTTGGTGGTTGTATGTTTATATATAAAGTGGATATCATGAATGAAAAGATAGATATAAACTTTTTTTTAAAGATATAATGATAATAAGATAATAAGAGATAAGATATGATAAGTTATACCATATAGTAGATTTATCTTTATTATTATTTAGTTTGATGAAATATTTTTTATTGGGATTATCCTTCAAATTTTAAATTTTTATTTGTTTTAGGAGGCTAGTTGTATTTTTTTTTAAATGTTTTAGGTTTCTTTTTAAAGATTTGTTTTAGGTTGTTATTTAAATATTTTATAAATTAATCCATCTATTTTTTAATACAAGATAACACTTTTTAGATTAATTACTTTTTTCATAATTATTGTGATTTTAAAAAAAATAAATTTATGTCGACATTGTATTATGATAAAGTAGTTAAAAAAATAGCAGGAACAGACACTCAGTTTTAGGTTGAATTAATGTTGTTGTTACCTTTTAATATATTATGGGATTTATTTATTGGATTTTTATTTTGATTGAATTATTAAATATTATTAATGAAGATATTTTAATGTTGTTGAGATAATGATTTGGAAAATTTGAATAATCTATTTAATTTAATTTGTTATGGTACCAAATTGTCTTGAAAACAAAAGTTTCAAGAATTATATTAGAACTAATAAATTATATTTTATGGAGAATGAAATATACACATCTCAAGTCTTCAAGGTTTGATTTTACACACATAGGCAATACCTCAATTCATAGATTTTATATTTTAAAAACATATTTTTTTTTATTCTTGAAATGAGAATTGTTTTAATATTTTAAATAAAGATAAGAATTTGGAATCAATGATTTACTATTCATTTATAATAATAATAATAATAATAATAATTTATAATTTTTATGGTTAGAAATAATACTATGGAACTTTCCAACGCAACTTTCTTAAAATATATTTTTTTTATGAATTTGAGAAAATTAAATATCTTCAACTAACTTTTTTAATAAGTGTGAAATTTGTTATTTTTTTTAATAATAGAAACCGAGGGAGTATATAGATGATTCAGGGTTAATGATAATTATGTAAGGGTGGTTTGACATGGTTTAAAAAAATGAGAATTTATATTGTATTTGATCTTTTTTGTTTAATGATATTATGAGATACTCCCTCCGTTTTAAAATATAAGCAAAAAAAACATCATTATCTTGTTTTAAAATATAAGCAAATTCAACTACCTTAATCAAACAAAAATTTTTCATTCCAAAATTACCCTCATTTAATATGTACACAATTCTCAAGAATTGAGAACATTAACTACACATTAGGGGTGTTTTAGGTAACATATCTTACTTTTTTATAAAATTGAGAACATTAACTACACATAACTACCATTTCTTGTTAAGCGCAAATATTGTTATATTTGCTTATAATATAAAACGGAGGGAGTATTTCTTATATTTATGTGATGGATAGAGTAGTTTTTTTACAATTAATATTTTTTAAATATGATTATCGCATTTATTGTTATTAATTATAATTAAATATTTTTATTTTTTATCGATTATCTTATCTTGAGTTAATAATAAGATTGAATCTTAAAAATCTTATTTTTATTGTTCTAATGATTTTGATTTAAATTTTTTCTGCAAATATGATGTTATATATTGGTGTGAGCAATTTGGTACTTGTCATTGAGACTGAGGAATAGATGGATATGCGCATAAGAAAGACCCTTCTTCTAGAACTCAACAATATAAACAACTGCACCTTATTATTATTAAAATGGTTTCTAATGTCAGGGTTGGATAATGTCTTTGATTTATCTTTCCCTTCATCATACCTTATTCTCTCCACTACACTTTGAATATTATTTTCCCCGTTAAAATCAAACAGAAAAACTAAAATCTGTTGAATATTTTTTAGGTCTACCAAAAAAAAAGAAAAACTAAAATCTTTTTTTTTTTTACTTTTATTCTTCGGTTTCCCACCCCTCATTTCCCAAGTAGATTTTTTTTAATTATTCAAATATATATTTTGTACTTTAATATAAGTTCCTCTCTAGCCAAAATTTATTATCATAAATAAAATTAATTATAAGCAAATATTTCAATCCTTTCTAGATAAATATAAACTTTTGTTAGATATTTAATTTGAGTTTATCATGGACTCTTTGCTATAACCATAGAAGTTTCATCTCTTTGGGTTTATCTTTTTTAGAATAATGATTACTTTTTTTTATATCAATAAACTTTTGTTAGATGTTTGAGTTTATCATAGACTCTTTAATATGATCATAGAAACCTCATCTCTTTGGGTTTATCTTTTTGAGGATAATGATTAATTTTTTTTTTAACAAAATGATACTGAGGATAATGATTTCACACAAAATTAATTATAAGCAAATATATCAATCTTTTTTAGATATATATAAACTAAACACCAAACAAAAAATAAATAAATAAATGATCTATTTTTTTTTTACGTGTTGTCCGGTGTTTTTTTTTTTGACGTTGATTAAAAATAGGCTTAATTATTCTTGCGCTTAAACCCAAAATAAATTATTCTTGCGCTTAATTACTGAATACCCCATTAAGATGGCTGATGCATCACTTTTGTTGTAGAACTGCCTACTTTTAAATCTAAAGATTGTATATTAAATTGTTATCATGAGTAGAAAAAAAATCATTCATGGTTTATTCTATCTTCGAAACGTTTCCATTATCCTATATTTTCTGGAATTAGAGTTTACTGGTAAGACATAAGAGAACGTAACCAACCAAGCATAATATAATATAATAAATCATTGAAGAATTAATTATTGGTTATTTGGTGACCAAATAATTTGTAAAAATTAAATAACAAAGAGAATGGTAATCATGTGTGAACAACTAATATATTGATATATTGATGTGTGAGTTTTACTTCACATGGTTAAAGTAACTCTCCCTTGCCACATCATTATTTACATTTAACAAATCTAGACTAATGATAAAGACCTAAATATTTAGACTAATGAAATCATAGTTCTTCACGCAGCAATGAAGCATATAAAGCTTGTTGTTCTTCCCATGCTGTTGTTGGGAATTCATTGCTATAGATGAAGCTTCTGCCAATGCAAAATGACAATGGTGATGAATGCATGCAGTCGGATTACAACTTATATGGTGACACATTGGAAGAGGCGGTGGAGAGAGGAGAATGATAAAGAAGGTGACTTTCATGACTTGGGAAATCATCATATTTATAGTTTGAAATATGTGATAACTAAAAAGATATTTGGGTTTATCATGAATTCAAGCATCATCTCTTTGAGTTTATCGATTTTTTGAGGATAATGATTTTTTTTAACAAAATGAGGATAATGATTTCACATATAGATAATTTATTTAATTTTAAATATTAATTTTGGACAGATAATTTATTTAATTTTAAATTATTATTTTGATTAAAGACGATGTTATCTACCTACAAATGCTCTGGTGCGAATATTCCTTAAGCAAACAAACGTGGTGCCTCGAGAAGTGATGTTTTTATATAAGTATAGTAGATAGATATATATAGTGATTTTTTTAATATTTTTTAAATATTTTTGTTGAGGATAATGATTTGTTCAACAAATTGAGGATAATAGTTTCACATACAGATAATGATTATATAAATTTAAATAATTAATTTAATTTCAAATTATAATTTTGGTCAGAGATAATGCTATTTACCTACAAACATATAATGATTAAATAAATTAATTTAATTTTAAATTGTAATTTTGATTAGAGATAATGATTATCTACCTACAAATTCTTTGGTGCGAGGAAAACTTCACGGGACAAACGTGGTGACTCGAAAATTTCTCCGGCAAACGTGGTGCCTCGAAAAGGGATCATTTTATATATAGATAGTAGATTATTATTATTATTGGATAACAATCACCATAAGGCATCATTTTTGAGACAATATTTGTTATTTCATCTTATGGACTATTTAATGTGTCAAAGTATGAATATTAATTAAAAATATATATTTAATTAACATTTCTTTATATTTTTATTCTATTTATAATTTTTTTATCGATCCTTATACTCACATAAAATAGTACAAAATGTAAGACATGTTATATGCTCTCTTTGCCTCATGTGTTCGTAAGCAAGGACGACTTTGGCTTCAAATGCAGAGATGGTATGGCCAATAGAACCAAGGGTCAATAATGAAGCACCGATAAATGTTGAATATCAAAACAAAGAGCTTACATTATATGCCTCTGACTTTTTCTTACTTCTTCTCTCCCACTCAAATAATTCATTTCTCCTTATCTTGAAAGACAAACAAAACGATAAGTTAGTGCAGTAGTTAGGTGCACTTTTTGTTGCCCTTTACTGCGGGCTTTTTCTGAAGCCTTTCTTTTCTCTATGTCATAAGCAATATTATTAAAAAAATCGTATTGGTTGTTAAATTGATATCATCTAATTAATGGATCATTAATTAAACTGCATAATGGTCTATGATATTTCATATATTTAAATATATAAATTTTTAGGGTTAAATATATTTATAAATTTATGATGTTAATATAAAATTTAAAAACTTAAATAAAATATATAATAAATATTTTTATTTGAACAATATTGTATAAAAAAAAATCATATGGCTTAGTGATAGCTTGTATGAAATTGTGTATAACTGTGGGTAGGTTGCATGTTTGAAACCTAGCGAAAAAAAATTTAAAACTGTTCATCTGGTGATTCACCAGTTTACGTAAATCTACCAAATTAAATCGGATATGGGTCGTCCTCCTGATTTTAATAACACCGGTCATCATCCTAAGTATATATGGTTAGTTGTCAAAGTAAAAATAATATCTAAGGTCTTGCCTAACATAATTAGGATGATAGTAGGATCCTTGGCCTGTTTGCTAATCTCGTTCATTATCAAATCCTTTGTATCTTTAATACATACACTGATGATATATATTTAATCGTCCAAGGTAGGAATTCTGGTTCAACTTATAATAAAATTTATGTATTTGATTAATGAAAGAGCTAAGTTAAACAATTTCTCATTTTATAAACACCCAAAATTAATCCCTTACCTCAATGCATGTTTTAAAAGTGAAACTTTAATCATGTTTGTATGAAAAAAAAAATCATTTGTATAGGAAAAATTCACTTTAATAATTTTATGTTTTTGAAAGAGACAATATAATCTTTTATACCTAAAAAAAAACAGACTGGAATCTTCTCAACAATGTTCTTCAAAGTTTTGAGAAGATTTTTAGATAGAAGTGAATTTAAGTTTCAAAACTCTTCTTAAGACTCAACCATGCATGTGTTCATACGACTCATTTTCATTTGTTTGCTCACTCCTTTTGAGCCACTTTGAGCCATGTGGCAGAGTCTAAAGAATATTAGCAAACGGAGGGATCAAATAAAGTCTTAAGAATCTAAAAGTGTCTTAAGAGGACAAAATGTAATATCCAAATTCCTAAAATTCTTAAAACTCTATACACCAACATTCAACTCATAAAAACTCAACCTAAAATTCTTCAAAACTTTACACATATTGCTAAGGCTATTGCTGAGTAAATATAATAGTAAATAAAACTACCAAAAGAATATTGAAAAATATAAACTACTAACATATAATATCTTACTAAAACTACCAGTGGAGGCTGGCACAAGTGGAAGGGGCTTGTGTCCCTTAAGTATGTGATCGCGGGTTCGAGTCGTTCCCGAGACGCATGTGAATGGAGCAAGCCTTACTGGGAGCATCGCCCCTGAAAGGGCCCGACATTAGTCACCCAGTTGCGCGGGTGGATACCCTGGTTCATCCAAAAAATATCTTACTAAAACTAAAACTTTAAGTAAGAATAATATTGAAAATGAATGACTCGAGTTAAAACTCAAGTCTTAAATTAGGATTATCTTAAGACTAGGAATGTGCATATGCCCTAACATGACAAAGTCTTAAAAAATAATGCAATTATTAATTTTTTTAAAAAAAATGCAATTATTGCTTTCAATTTCAAACAAAATGGATTATGTTTTTTTTCTTATTATATCATTTCTCTTTTTGTAATCATTTATTTTTTCCACTATTTACGTAAATCAAGATCGTATTGAATAGATGCAGACAATGAAAATAACAATTATTATACTCTTGAACATTTAAACGAGGTAGATAAATAAAAAAATATTTCTTCAAAAATGATAGATAAATAGGAATTGAGGGATCAAAGTTTAATTTAAAGATAGTGCATCGGTACCCTCCGATTAAAAAGGGTTGAGGTGCTCTCTATACATTATCTAATAAAATTTTGACATATATAATAAAATACCACATCAAACTTGTTCATTTAATTAAATTATTCAATTGCAATTGAGTCCCTAAGATCTTTTTAAAAAAATAACAATTCAATTAAAACTTCTCAAAAATAAAATAGTATTCCTTCTTTTTTCCTTTGATCGTCACTATTGCAGAAGAAAAACAAAGTAGGGGAGGAAAGAAGCGTGTCGGTGTGACTTATTTTCCATTAAATAATTTGGATTAGGAAACAACCTTAGCAAAAAGATTATGTGTTGATGGTTCAAAATATGATGAATTTCATTGATTTCATCTTTTTTTATCTTAATTTGTTTTTTTCTAATGGTTTTTGAGTTAGTTTATTAGTTTTTGGTTCTTTTGTTTTGCAAAATAAAACTTCATGACATAATGAATATGTTGATATCATTTCAAGGATGAAAGGAATCATGAAAATTGTAAAAAAAAAAAAGTGAAAAATCCAATTTTCTGCCAGCTATAGAGCCTAGACGCAGGTTTTTAGAGAAGATGAAAGATTTTTTTTAAAAAAAAAATTTGAATTGAAGGAAAGCAATTAAATTTTTTAAATGAACATGTTTGACATAGCATCTATGTGACATTCTATTCCATATGTCCCAACTTCATTAGATAGTTTGTAGAGTACAACATAATCCTTTTTAACCAAAGGGTGCAATAGAAAAATCCATAATTTATACATATTCAAGGAGCATTTGCAATGAATATTAATTCAAACAACTACATCCAAACATTTTAGATAAAATAAAATTCAAACAAACCCGGATATAAGTTCAGAATTAAGCTAATTAGTCCGATCCAATTTTAATGACCTTAAAAATTTTGAAATCATGAACCAAATTATTAAGTAATGTATGAGAAAGTTGAGATTCAACTAGACCATCAAAATTTAAACTAGACCTAACTCAATTTATTAGTTCGATTTGTTTTGATTTTATCAATCTCGTGATCGAATCGAAAACTATTTACACCTTTAATTTCCCCAACTATTTTTTTAAGAAAAAGAAAGGATAAAAGAGAGGGTGATGTCGCCTCAGGCAAGAGTCGAACCTTTGGTTATGCACTCTCTCTCGTACCATAGAGTCAAAGACTCGTTCAGTTCCAGAGATCGGGGTGGATTAATTGGGCCAAGTGAAACCCAGATACCATCCGAGTAAAAAAAAAAAAAAAGAGAGAGAGAGAGGGTGATGTCATGCAGCACTATTTAGTGTAGCATTTTCTAAAGAGTACTACTAGTACTGGTATACCGTTATCCGGGAGTGGTAGTACTGGTATGGCAGTGGAATTGAATAATGAACACAGAAATAAAAGCTAAGGCAAGAAGAAAGGTGCAGAGTGCAGGCGAGGTACTCAATCATATTAAGCGGAGAGAGGGGTTTAGGAGTCTTTTGGATTGAGGATGAATGAAAGTGAGTTATTTCCCACTTTCAGTTTGTCGTGTAGTGAGGAAAAACCACATAGGACAAAGATCGGTGTTGTCTTGAAATAGCAAAAGGGAGTGCTCAAAAGCAACCACACATGCCATTTCTGAACCACTTCACTATAAGCACACAACTCATTCCACCACCACCACCACTTCCACTTGCTACTTGGGACTCCCTCAAAACCACACACAACCACACACACAAAATGTAACTAGTACTGCTAATAAAGACTGAAAAGGAAAGAAAACAGGAATAATAAGAGAAATATTAGTATTAGGGTATGTACATTTTTTTAATACATTTTCATTGATAAAATTTATTATTGGATGTATCTTTTTTTATTAAATTGCATGATTTCACTCTCTATTTAAAAATTTCTACATAAAATGTATCAGAGGGATCCTGTAGTCAATTTAACAGTATGTGTTTCTCAAGTTATATTTATCATGATATTTTGTTCATTAAAAAATATTATTGCTCATTATATTTTTCTAACTTCAATATTTTGTAATTTCAATGACTTTATACTATTTTTAAAAATAATTTGGTTTATTTAATTAATCAAACAAAATATAAAATGAAAATGGAGAATTTTCTTTTTCAAATATAATATGAAATTATAAAAATCGAAGTTAAAGAATCCAAATTCGTCATTTTCTCTACAATAAATCCAAATTTATCAAAGAAAGTGCAAATAGCATAGCTTAAAACAATTAAAAAAAATTGTGTCAAAAGAGATAATATTTCTTATAACACAAATTTGTACCACTTTCTATGCTATGGATTTGTGATTTGTAAAAATAAATAAATATTTTTTTTATCAAACATAGGTTATTAATAATTAATAATTAATAATATAAGAAATGATACAAGATACGATAAATGTTAGTTTATGTTAAAGAGTTACTCCTTCAGATTTTTATTATAAGCAAAAATAGTAAAAAAATATATTTATTAAAAAAAGTGATTAAATATATTTAATATTCTTTATTTCATGTAAAAAAATAAGAATTATTATATAAATTATTTTTCATGAAAATGTGAATTTTAAGTAAACAGATGGATAAACTTTTAAAATACTAAGAAAATTTTATAAATTTAATGGAAGATATTTTAAAAATATTATTGATATTTAATAAGGTATAAAAAAGTTTAATTTTACTTATATTTTAGATAATGAAACTTATATATATATTTTTTTTAAAAAAAATATTGGAGAACGAAGTACGTTGTTTGCACGATAACTAGAAAAAAAAAAGAAGGAAGAGAAGCCAAGTTGGTTTATGCACCCAACCACTAAATTCACTCTTTATTTTCTAGGAGTGTGAAATCCTTCTGACCTCTCCCAACTCAAGTGGGTCCTACTTTGTGGTCCCTACACTTCCCACTTGTTGCTATTGTCTCTCTCTCTATGCTGTCTTGGTCTTTGCCTTCTCTGCTTAGCTTAGCTGCCTCCCTTTAATGTCTTGTTCATAACTCCCTTGTCTCTTCCATTTTTGTGCTTCACTGCTTCCATCAACTCAATCAAAGATCCATTCTTTCTCCCTTTGGGTCCTCTCTGATCCTCGTTTCCCTGCTTCCAAAAGCTTTTGCATGGTTCAAAACCTTTGCTTGTGTTTTTTTTAGTATGTTTCAGTGTTGTCTAGTGTAAAGGAGACTACTCCAATTCAATCCAAGCATCAGTGTCAGATTGATTGAGAAAGGTTCACTATAAAGTTTTTTGCTTGAAACAGTTTATTATGTTCTTTGGATTTGATTGTTTTGGCTTCTGGAATCTGGAGTTAGGAGCTGTTTGCTAAAAAAAAAGTTGTTCTTTTAATAACTTTCCAAGGCTTAAGATTAATGCTTGGTGTAAGAAAAAAATGGAAATGTTTTCACTTCTTTAACATTCAGTACTATTGCTACTACTATAGCTTAGTGAAAAGATATGAAGAACATTCTTAAGAAGCTTCATATCATGTCTAACCAATCAGAAGATGCTGCAGCACAAGGGTCTATCGCTGCTTCATCAAGGGGAAACAAGTCTAATAATGATGGTTCATCTTCATCATCTGCCCCTAAGAAGATTTCAAATTGGTTGCATTCAGTTTCTAATAGGCAGAGTCCTAGTCCTCCATCTCCAAACTTGGCTATAGGAGAAAGAGGGGAGCCATTTGATTCAGTGAGCAGTGGTGGTTTGGATATTGTTTCTGCGGATTCAGCCAGGCGCGATTCGGGGTCTAGCACTTCGAGGGATCCTGAAGTGGAAGAAGAATATCAGATACAATTGGCTTTGGAGCTGAGTGCAAAAGAGGATCCTGAGGCTGTGCAGATTGAAGCTGTTAAGCAGATCAGTTTAGGATCTTGTGACCCTGATAATACACCAGCTGAAGTGGTGGCGTACCGATACTGGGTAAGTCACTTTACACGCTTTAAGCCCATTGACTTAAGGTTGAAGTCAAATACTTGTTGTTAGGTGCCACTACTAGAACAAAAGGATTTGGAAGACATGTGTTTGATCAGTGTGTCACTGTACAGTGTTTACGAAATTTCGTGAAGAGATTACTGATACAGCAATGGTGCTTCGTTCGCATAATCTGATGCAAGGAGTTGTAATTAAGTTAAAGATCTTAGCATGAAGAAGTGGTGAGGGGAATTATGCAAGGAAAGGATCTTTGACTTGTGTTTATATTGTGTTTGACCTCACTCGTGTGGGCTTTTTCCTTTAAACTTTCTTATCCTTGTGAAATACATGGATAGCAAATTGTGATCATCGGTAGAATTTTGGTGTTGTTAAATATGTTAAATAGCATTTTGAAAATGCTGCTAGGTTGGAAATTCCTGCATCAATCAGCATCATTTGCTCATATAAATGGTTGGTGTTTTATAATGTGTAGGACTGCAGTCATATGCATCGATAAAGAATGCTGCAGATTCAGCTGAGATGCTTTGTTTATTTGGATTTTGGACTTATCTCGTGACCTAATTCCTGGACACTAAATGATGTAGAATTATAAAAATAGGAAAATGCTCAATGTTATGGAGGCGGATTTGTGAATTTTTATCGAAGCGTTTCCTCATTTTTCTAAAACTAGTCTGCCTTTCTTTCCCCATGTATTACTGCCACATCAATTTCTGGTCACATTCGTAGAAATTCTTTCATAGCTAATAGCACTATTCTATGAAAAAATGGTCAGGATGGGAAAATACTCCTTAGAAGTTCATAAAGAGAAAATGCTTTTTAGGTCTTTGTATGTCAGTCAAGGGCAGTCTTCCTTTTGTGATTCTGTGATTGCTTTGGTAACATTTATTGAACAGTTCTGACATGAAATGAACTTATTACTATATGCCACTAGGTTGTTTTACTCTAATTTGTCCAATTTATATTCCTTTCTAACTTATCTCATATGGTAGATTTATCCATGCTTCACAGAATTACAATGCTCTTGGTTATGATGACAAGATCTCAGATGGTTTCTACGATCTGTATGGGATCTTAACCGAGTCAACCTATGCAAGAATGCCTTCCCTTGTAGATTTGCAAGGAACACCAACCACAGATGGTGTCACATGGGAAGCAGTCTTGGTCAACAGGGCCGCTGATTCCAATTTGTTGAAACTCGAGCGAAGAGCGATAGAACTTGCAGGCGAGTCGAGAAAAGATTTTGAATTAGTTGTAGATAGTAACTTGGTGCAGAAGATTGCAATATTAGTGGCTGACTATATGGGTGGACCCGTTGGAGATCCTGAAAGCATGACAAGAGCATGGAGGAGTCTTTGTTACAGTCTGAAAGCAACCCTTGGTAGCATGGTTTTGCCACTTGGTTCGCTAACCATTGGATTGGCTCGGCATCGTGCATTGTTATTTAAGGTACTTGTCCCAACATTTTTATTTCTGGTATGCACCAATCTCATGCGATAGTAATTAGTTGATGAAAGCCTCTAGTAGCATTAATTATTTATAGCTTTACACAGAATGAGCAATCATGACCACTATGTGGTATGAATTTTATTATTATTTGTTTATAAATTCCATGCTTAATATAAATAGCATCATATTGCTTTTTATTTATTGTAGGTTTTAGCTGATAGTTTGGGTATCTCGTGTCGGTTGGTGAAAGGAATTCAATATACAGGTTCAGATGATGTGGCAATGAACTTTGTCAGAATTGATGACGGAAGGTAACTGCTATTAAAGTTGTATTTTGGCAATATAGAGCAACTAGGAGAATTGACTTGTTTATGTATAGTTCTCTCCTCAAGGCTACCGAGACATCAAATTTTATGCACACATGAATCACCTGTTTTCTGTCATAAATACTCAATTTGAGTAGAATAATCGTGAAATTTTGCTACTCGATCACTTGATGCTTCTTTTTATCTTATATTTTCCCAAACTGGAATCCTTATTTGGTTACTGGTGTCAATTTTGATTTGGTTTACCTTTCCTCTTGTAGCATTTTGTTGATTTTTTCAATTAATTGTTTAAAATTTCCGATAGCTGAATGTTCTGTTTGTGGTTGACATGAATTGCAGGGAGTACATTGTTGAC
This sequence comes from Crotalaria pallida, assembly GCA_037953625.1. Taxonomy (NCBI): domain Eukaryota; kingdom Viridiplantae; phylum Streptophyta; class Magnoliopsida; order Fabales; family Fabaceae; genus Crotalaria; species Crotalaria pallida. The sequence continues at coordinate 101,528,596 of CM075655.1, forward strand.
CTAATGGCAGATCCTGGAACACTTATTCCATCTGATGCAGCTGGGTCACATATCGAGTACGATGAATCTTCTTTTGTAGCCAGTCATTCTTCAAGAGACTTCGATTCCTCTCATATAGCATCGTTCAGCAGTGGAGTTGGAAGTTTATCTGAAGAAACTTCAGACTTTGGGGCAATAGATAAAGGAAACAGATCAAAACATATCGCCTACTCGGAGAAAGAGTCTGAAGTAGCAAAGCCTGCCACATCTGCAGGCAAGGAAGAATTAAAGAAACCGTCAAATGAATTAAAAAATACTCCCAACGTAGCGAAGATCATAGTGAGTGAATCTCCTAGCAGACCTAATTATCCGTATATGCATGGAAGATCTCCTTCTTGGACTGAAGGCATCAGTTCTCCCGCGGTACATAGAATGAAAGTCAAAGATGTTTCGCAATATATGATTGATGCTGCGAAGGAGAACCCGAACTTAGCTCAAAAACTTCATGATGTTTTACTCGAAAGTGGTGTTGTTGCTCCTGCAAACTTATTTTCTGAAATTTATCATGAGCAGTTAAGCACCTCAACGGAGGCCAATTTTCCGACTGGAGAAAAAGATGAATATAAACAGAGAAGTGTGCAGCAAGAAACTAAGGCTGTTGATAATCTCGGTCCTGCTCCATTTTTACCTCCTTTGCCTCACCTCAGAGTTCATTCCAAAGCGAGTCCTAGCACTCAGACGGAGCATGCTAAGCCTGTAGAAGGTTTAGGAATCGGACTTCCTCTTGATACAAGGGAGGCAGAAGCATCTCAGAGAAAGTATGGGAAAAATGTACCAGTTGCTGCAGCCGCCGCAGCGGCTGCTGCTGTTGTTGCATCTTCTATGGTAGCTGCTGTGGCGAAATCAAGCACTGACTCAAATATTGAGATTCCTGTAGCAGCAGCTGCTACTGCTACAGCCGCAGCGGTAGTAGCAACCACTGCTGCTGTCAGTAAACAGTATGAGCAGGACAGTCGAAGTGATGGAGATACAGATGGTGCTGGTTATGAGCTGAAGGGTAGCGGTGATGGAGAGAATATCGCTTTGGGAGCAAACTCAGAAGGCGAGAGAATATCTGATAGATCAGTAGGTAATGAGAGCACAAGATCCGAGTCTGCGCTAGATGATGTTGCTGAGTATGACATTCCATGGGAGGAAATCACGTTAGGCGAGCGTATCGGACTTGGTATTCACTGAACATTATTCTACAAGACTTATTTACATTCTCATGTTTAGATGGTGCTTCTGTGTGTAGAAGCATTTTTTTTTTTTTTTAAAACTGGTGTAAGATAGAAAGACTTAATTGCAACTATGTCGCATATTTTTTGGCATGCAGGATCATATGGGGAAGTGCACCGCGGTGAATGGCATGGAACTGTAAGTTTCTTGTATCCACGAACCTCATCAACTGTAATATATCATCCTGCATATGTTTTGCATATTTTTATTTCATTTATTTATTTTTTGTTTGGCCTATTAAGACTTCAATGGTGCAAGTGCAATAAATTATATAATGTAACTATATTAATTGAACATGTTCCAATTATTCTTAGGGTTTGATTCATTTTAGGCTGCACAAAATAATCATCAATGTAATTGCCACATTTACTGCTACCTTACTTGTTGTCATTATTTTTATAGGTGGTATATCCTATAATGTTTGTAGATTATAGATTTTTTTTTATATTTACAGCATGTTTCTGCTTTTCAATTTGTAGGAAGTTGCTGTTAAGAGGTTTCTTGATCAAGATATCTACGGTGAATCACTTGAAGAGTTCAAAAGTGAGGTAAAAGGCACCTCTACTTTCCCACTCTTTCTTCTTTTGCAATTTCTACTTATGCTCCCAATTGGTTAATGATTCCATTGACTGCAAAAATTACAGCTAGGTTTGATCATGTGATTCGAAAATCAATAGAGGCTCTAGTGAGAAAGTGGATCAAATAGAAGATAGTACGATTAAAAGGGTAGAGGAGGAAGACCTAAGAAACTTAGGAGAAACCATTAAAAGGACCTTATTTTGAATGAGATTTTAATAGAACATTTTTTCTAGAGCTCGATGGCGTCGATAGATCCATTTTCTTGTATCCGAGCCCACCTAGTGGGATAAGGATCCACACTTATTGTGGTGTCGTATTTTCTTTCCTAGATTTTGGTTCTACATAGGATTCTACAGTGATTACCACATAATAAAATTCAAAATGACTTTGAGATGGCTTTCACCTTGAAGATACACTAGAGATGTACACTGGTTCCCAAGTCTTTCTCCATATTACTTATTAGTGACTTTAGGACCTATCCTTAATTCTTTTGCCTTCATGTCTCGTGTTATATTTGTAACATTTATTAATTTCACATAATTACTTATGTAGTGAGTCTTTTATGATACTAAGACAATTATCTGACATCAATCAATCAAATTATAAATTTGAAAACCATCAAATTGGACCCTTTTCAATTTTATTTCCCGAGTAGTAATTCTTGCTGTGAAATATTTAGATTATGGAAGTGCTTATTTAATATATTTTAATATAAATTGCAATAGGTCCAAATAATGAAAAGACTGAGGCATCCAAATGTTGTTCTCTTCATGGGAGCTGTAACTCGACCTCCAAATCTTTCAATTGTTACTGAATTTCTTCCAAGGTAACTGGAAATTCTTCATCCCCTGAGCTTAAGATAAGACTTTTGATTGCAAATTTGCAATTTTTTAGAAGTTGATATTTTCTACCTCTACCATAGTAACTAATTAAAATTGAAATAGGCAACTAGTTGTTACTCCTCTGAAAGACAAAAGAAAAATGCTACATCTACCAAACATGCTTTCTTAATTGGTTTACAGAACAATGAGGCCGAAAAGCTTATCGGAAAGTAATAACTGCAACTCCCACCAAGGTTTTTTGGTAAAATAACAGTACTCTTAAATACTGATTCATTTTATCTATTTTTGTGATTATGCACAATACATTGCATGTTCTAATTTATGAATATTCTTGTTTTGAACTGACAAAGTTGGAGATAACTGTAGGCATGCATAAATGCATTTGCAAATGTACCATTCATATGTTATTGATTTAGATGAATCAAAAAAGAAAAGAGATCATTCATATGTTATTGATTTTGCATGTTTGTGTACAATAGCTTATTTATTTGATTAGTCTTTCTGGAGAACATTATTTTTAATTCTTCAAATACTGAGATGTAGACAATCTTTTGCAGAGGGAGTTTGTATAGATTAATTCACCGACCTAACAATCAATTAGATGTGCGAAGGCGGTTGAGGATGGCCCTGGATGCTGTAGGGATTTTGTTGTGTTTAAGTGCAATGCATCTTCATTCAGCAAATTGTTAATATCACTTGATGTTAATGTGTCTCTTCTGACTATTCAGGCTCGAGGAATGAACTATTTGCACAACTGCACTCCAGTGATTGTGCATCGTGATTTGAAGTCCCCCAATCTTCTTGTTGACAAAAACTGGGTTGTAAAGGTACTAATTGAATTGAATCTTGTGATTAATGCTACTTGATAACATGGTGAATGCTATGTGTTGAAGCAGTACGACATTTTTTTGTTTGTTGAATAGGTTTGTGACTTTGGCTTATCACGAATGAAGAATAGTACTTTTCTTTCTTCCAGATCAACTGCAGGAACAGTAAGACATCGTAATTTTTATTTCCTTGGTCCAAACGCTGTCTAAAATTTGTCCCTTTTGATTTATAATTGGTCTGTTCATGTAGTTACATATTTTAATGATCTTGCTATATGTACACACACAAATCCAGACATGTATATCTTTTAACAAATAACAACAGATTTGGAAGGCCGGCTATTTTCAATCTGTGAATTTTGAAACTGCTTCTGCCTGTTGCCTTTAAGTACCGTAATTTTGGAGCTACTAATTTTGGCATTGTTTTTTACATTCAGTTTCTTGCATTATCTATCATTCTGTTGCTTGCATTGATGAAAAAAAGCTTCAAACTCACTGCAACTGGATATGCTAATTATTTCATTATGTTTAATATGTTTCAGGCTGAGTGGATGGCTCCAGAAGTGTTGAGAAATGAGCTTTCAGATGAGAAGTAAGCTATGTTGTTCTTGGACTTCTTTTAAATTTTTTCCTGTTGGAGAGGGAGCTGCTGTTAAAAACTTAAAATCCTCCCCTTCTTGTTGCTCTTCCTTTACTTAACATTTTCTTATCTTCATGTGTTCTATTTTTTTGAGGCTCCCTTTTATCAAACCTATATACTCACTGGTTTTGCCAAGTTCAAAACCCTCTTGCTTTTATGATGATATAATAAGTTGTGATTCATATTGTAGATGTGACGTTTATAGCTATGGGGTCATATTATGGGAGCTCATTACTTTGCAGCAACCCTGGGGAGGAATGAATCCAATGCAAGTTGTTGGTGCTGTGGGTTTCCAACATCGCCGTCTTGACATTCCAGACGATATAGACCCTGCCGTTGCAGACATTATCAGGCAATGCTGGCAAACGTGAGTGTTAAATTTTTTAATCATTTTATCCTTCCATTCTGAACCGTGACTTGTATATGTTAAATTGTTTCATTGAACCAGATAAAAGATTGCTTTTGTTACCGCAAAAATAAAAATAACGGGGTGGCCAGCTAGCCGTGTTTAATAAAAAAGGAAGACTGCTTAGAAAATTTAGGGCGAATGGGGAGGAGAAAGCCTCTCTATGCATGAACAAGGTGCCTCCCTTGATTGTTATCACGGTTTGAGAAATTTTTCTCATTCTATTGAGGCTGTTTTAGCCACTGTGAGGTACTTCTATGAGATTGTTTAGGGGGGGTGAAACAGTAGGAGATATGACAAGATTCAAATGTTCCCTCACAATTATAATTGAAAAAATGAGTGGGATCTTTTAAGGGGTATACACATGCTTTTATGGTTGTGGATTTATTAGTTAAGTGGTAATGTATGTCTTTCAGTTATTGCATGTAATAATTATATGCTCAAGAAGGATTTACTTGTTTTGACTGTTACTTTTTTGTATTATAGAGATCCAAAGTTGAGACCGACATTTTCTGAAATCATGGCTGCTCTAAAGCCATTACAGAAGCCAATTACTAGTTCTCAAGTGCCTAGACCAAGTGCTCTGTCATCACGAGTTGCTGAAGATGCTGCAGGATAGAGACAATTGTACAGCTAACCAAATCTTGTTTTTCCATTTTCACTTCTAAAAAAATTTGAGGGCAAGTTGTAGAGTATATGCCATTTGCGATGAGAAAAAGGTGATTGGTTCAAAGACCATTCTCATCTAAGGTTGTGATTCTTTCCACTCCTCCTTTTCCTTTCTTTCTTCTTTTCTGTCTTTTTGTTTCTGTTCGTTTCCTTTTCTCTTCTGCGAGATCTTCGGTGCAGCCATCGTCAGGTTGTGGCATTTGTTTGTACAAAATTCTTTTGGAAAATGTTGTAATCGATGTCTAAATTTTGATGTCCATAGCAGCTTTAACTTGAACAGGAAGAAAGGATTAACGAGTGAAAATTGTTAGGTGCTGTAATTCAGTGACCATGTAAATTGGGCTAGTGTATTAAATTTTGTGTGAGAACAGTTGCATTGTTATTGGAAATGTTATACCTATGTTACATTGGGACTAATACCATTTTATGTTATTTTTGGTTCCTTCTAGCCTCTGCGAGTTGGCAATTCTACTAGGCTCTTTTTCCTCAGTATTCTGATTTTGTATGTCATATGGCATAATATTTTGAGAACTTGATCATTTTGGTGAAAATGAACTAATAAAAGTTGTGCAATTCTCCTTGTAGGCACATGGTATATTTATAGAATATATCTTGGGGAACCAATTTTTGCTTGTTCCTATTGCCTATGTTTGAAAAATTAGGAAAAGGCATTGTTTCAAGTGAAGAACATAATTACGGTCGGACTTTATTTCTTTTCTTCTATGAATTCGATTAACATTAATTGGCAAAAAAAAAAAAAAAGAATAAATTTCATAGGGAAGAAGAGTTTCCTGCTTCTACTAGAAAATCAGGGAATAAATTACATTATCACGAATTTTGTGATAGCAGCCAATATTTTATACAGATAATTGTGAGAAAATGTAACCGATGCTATTTCAATTGCGATTATGACGTGATTGTGAAAACAACTAAAATCACATTATTAAGATCACAATTGTTCCTTTTGGGGTTTTTCACTTCCACCACCAAGAAGAGTGGATAAATTTGTTAGTGACATTGGAAATGTGAAAACTTGATATACTTTTTCAAAACTACCCCTATAATTATCATTGGAACTTTAAAAGGTGTTGACTTTATAGCTGTATTAATGGAAAGAAGTAATTAAATGTTATTGAAAATTGGAAAAAGATCTTATAAATAAGACCAAAATAAAAATCTTAAAATGATCTTATAAATAGGACCGGAGGAATACTCATGCCTGGTGCAGCTAATGTTTTTGAGCTGTATTAATTGTGACAGATGCAATAAAAGGGTAATATGGAACAACCATACAAGTGCCCTCACAATTTTGGATAAGGTAGGGACTACACAGCCCCTAACTGCAGCTTGTTAAGATATTTCTTTATGGCATCCAATTGTATCTAAGCCAAACTTCTTTTTATTTTATCCTAAACATGGCTACCTTCTTTGGTTCACCACCAATTTTCTCCCTTCCACACACTAGAACTCATCAAATTTCTTCATCATCACAAATACCACCACCAACTCCTCCCTCACAGCCTCAGAAACCATCAACTCCATCTCCTTCACATTTAAGCACAAGTTTGAATGAAGAGCAAACACATCAACAGAAGCCTATAAAACCTGCCACTAAGGTTGATTCCACTGATTGGATAGCCACTTCCTTGACCAGAAGGTTTGGCCTAGGAGCTGGTCTTGCATGGGTTGGTTTTCTAGCATTTGGTGTTGTCTCAGAACAAATTAAGACTCGCCTTGAGGTTTCTCAGCAAGAGGCAAATACAAGGTATGTGTTCTAAACACCTTTAGAAAAACATGATTATTTTTTAAGCCTTAGATTAAAAGCTTTTTTTTTCCTTTGAGGACAAAAGTTATGAGCATGTTCAACTTCACTGGAAAAACATTGCAAAAAAAGTATCATTTGGTGCACCATATGGCCTTTTATTTTTCAACAACTTTCTTGGAAAATTTTCACGTTATTATGGGTTAATTATTGCACAAGTTCCTGAATTTTGGGATACTTTTGTCACATATTCTTGTACTTTTTTTTTTCAATGACTGATTTCCTGAAGTTACTTATGGGTTTGTCATATACCCTTGTCACCAATTCTGACCAATTTTGCTGATATGTAACATCGGAATCTTGATGAGACGCAAAAGGTTAAGCACCTGATGCCCCGTGGACGAAGATCTTTTTTTTAAAAAATTTAAAAAACTAAAAAAATTAATATTTTTTATATTTTTAGTTAAATAAAAAAAATAATTGAAGAGAGAGGTCGTATTCGTCCGTGCGACATCACGCGGCACCACATGACCATCCTCCTGCGTCTGAGTAGTATTCTGATCATGTCATCAAAATTGACCTGAAATGGTAGTAGGGGTATATGACAAACCCAGACGTAACTTCGAGGAGTCAAACATTGAAAAAAAAAAGTATAAGGGTATTTGGCAAAATACCTCAAACTTCATGGACTTCTGACATAATTAAACCTTTATTTTTTCATTGTGTGAAGGAATGTGTAACTTCTTTGATAAAATTGACAACCTTCTTAAATCGATCAAAATTATATACCAAAGGTTACATATGAGAAGTAACTTCTTTAAGTGATGACTGATGACATTCTTGTATTCACAGGAATGTTGAAAAGGAGGAAGAGGTGGTGCTGCCTAATGGCATAAGGTTCATTATCTTTCACATTCCGTTACGGGCTAAGACACTTTTGTTCAAATATTTGAGAAATTATTGCAGGATCCGGGATCATTCAGTCCAACCAATAATAACATTACATGTGTCCAATGTATTCTATTGGTTGGGAGTATGTGGCCCCTTGAGCATGCAATAATTTCTCTAATGTAATAATTTCTCGAAATATATGCCTTGTTTTCTGATGCACAAATTTTCTTGAATTATAGGTACTATGAGTTAAAAGTTGGTGGTGGTGGTTCACCAAGGCCAGGTGATTTGGTTGTGATTGACATTATGGGAAAAGTTGAAGGCAGTGGAGAAGTGTTTGTGGACACATTTGATAGGGACCAGAAACCACTAGCTCTAGTAATGGGGTCTAGGCCATATAGCAAGGGAGTGTGTGAAGGGATAGAATATGTACTAAGAAGTATGAAGGCAGGTGGTAAGAGGAAGGTAATTGTGCCTCCTACATTGGGGTTTGGAGAAAATGGTGCTGATTTAGGCACTGGTGTGCAAATCCCTCCACATGCAACACTTGAATACATTGTAGAGGTTGATAAAGTCTCCATTGCACCGGCTTGATGATTAAATGCAAGCAAGTAAATTATATCCATATCAAGTTTTCCTCAAATGCCTTAGCATTGTAGATAAAATTCCTTGATTCAATAATGTCAGATGCCTTACATTCATCATACACAATTATCATTTCTTTTGGATAGCATAGAAATAGAAAGTAATATACATTTTTACTATCAATACTTTGAGAGAAGGATTGTCACAATTTGATAAGGACACAATTTGAATTGATCTAAATTAAGTAAATGGCTCATAGTCGTCTAATATCGAAAGTGAGGTATTGGTATGTGTAGAATTGTCCTAGGCTAATAGTAAGTTAGTAACTATCAAAGGGTCTGGTCGGTGATTAGCCCAATAATGAAATTTGATTAAGTGACATTGAGTTATCATGATTTTGTAATTTGTATACTTGAATGAAAATTGAATAATTTAGATGTAAGCTAAGATTAAAATATAGTTTAAAATCTAAGTCGTTAAGTTTTTATCCAATGGTATAAAATCGACAAAATTATCATATATCATCAAACCATAGTCATGAAATCGATATTCTCCAATAAGGGCTGATAAACAATGGTGTTGTGCCTAACTCATTCTTGTTATGAGCATTACGTCTAGGATTCTCGTCTCCCATTATTTTTGAGGGTGTGAGCAGTTAGAATACAACAATCTCGGATTCCTCATTTACTTCTAATGGATTTGGTTTTTATCTTATTTTTAATCTCTTTCGGTTTGCATGTTGATTCATGGAATATATAGATTGAATTCGAGCATAAGTTCATTTGAAACATAATTGTGAGTTTTAAGCGTGATAATAAAAGTTCAATCGCTACGAATTATTATATGAAAAAGAAAACTTTACCGAAAGGCAAAACTCACTCATACAATCTTTACGTCTCGGTTGTCAATTTGGAACACGGTAAAAAAAATATTATTATTATTCTAAATTTTTTAAAATATAATTTTATTTTCATTTACATTACTTTGAATTTGCATGTTTGTTCAAGGCATGATTCACTTTTATCGGGAACAATCATATTGTAGATATTTGGATTATTCATAATTACGAAAACACTCATTCTGAAATAAAATTGTCTCTATACAAAGCGAGAAATATATACTCCTTCCGATCCAATTTAACTGTCACCTTAAAAATTTCACACGAATTAAAAAAGTCATTTAATGATTCAATTTTTAAGAGAGTATTAGATAACTTTACTATATTATTACTCTCAAAGTACATTAATCATCACCCATTTCACATATTTCAACACATTAAATGCAAGGTTAGAGTTGGAAAAAATCAATCAGTACACTCTCGAATTCCTAAAGCAACAAATAATTTGGAACAAGTTAAAAAGGCTAGAGTGATAGATAAAGTGGAACGGAAGGAGTATATATATATATATATATGTGTGTGTGTGTGTATGTATGTTTGTCATGTTTATAGACTTCATCAAATTAGTGTGACAAATACATTATGTTGAGTAAATAAGAATGTTTGCGAAAATAAGTAATTAAATATGGTTAAAAATTAAAATGTGGTCATATAAATAAAAAGGATTTTCGTAAGGGTCGAGGATAAGAACCTTAATCTAGACTTATTTTCTTGAAAAAAAATAAAAATATAAAATTTATTTCTCCTAAATACACCATTTTCTATAAAACTTAACTATTTTTAGATTCTTAAGGGTTGAAGTTAAACAAACCATTTATTTTCATAAAGTTCTTTATTTACTCAATATCAACAATAATTAATGAGATTAATGGGTATGCACTGATGGTGTAAAGTTTTTTACACCATCAGTCTATAATCCATCATTCATTTGTATTACTTTAATTTAAAAGTCAATGACCATAAACGAATGAATGGTGGATGATGCACTGATGGTGTAAAAAACTTTCACACCGTCGGTATATTCTCCATTTTCTCATAATTATAAAGGCATTTTTTGAAAATATATAATTAAATATTTATATTTCGAATATCACTAATAATATTAATTAAAGTTTAATGGGTATACACTGACAGTGTAAAGATTTTACCCATTTAGCTCATCATTCACCACTCAACTGCTTTACTTTTAACTAAAAGTTAATGCTCAATAATACATAAATGGTGAATGACATGACAACAATGTAAAAACATTTTACACGGTTGATAGACCAAATATTTTCTCATTTAATTTTTACTTAACATTAAAAAAAGATCTTGATAACAAGTGTCTTTAATGTTACTTGATATAAAAAGAATCTTAAGTCCACGTTTATTACTCTCTCGAAAACATAACAAAACACATTTTCCAACATCTTTTATCTATTACTCCCTCCGTTTCATATGTAGTGTGTTTTAAGGTTATGCACATATTTAAAGATATGGTTAAGGCATATAAGGATTTTGTGTATATTGACTATAATGTCCCTAATAATCATTATTGAAAAAAGAGAAAGATATTGAAAGTGAAAAAGAAAATGTAATAAATAGGGATGTGTTGGGAAAAATAACATTAATTATGTATTAAGTTTTGTAAAAGAATAATACATATAAAACATAAGACAAAAACTCTATGAAAACTGCATATGAAACGGTAGGAGTATTCTATTCCTAAGGGCACTACTTTTCCAAAAAAAATAAAGGAAAAACTACAATAAATTGCCATTATCAAATAATTATGACTTTTTCTTTTTGACCTCCACTTATTATTCTTTGGCCCTCATTTGCCCTTTTCGATTTTCAAAAGGTGGAAACTATTTTAATTTATTATCGATTTGCATAAGGCGGAAGAATTACCGACTATTTAAAAGCGAAAATGCTCCCGCCTTTTAAGAAGCGGAACAAATAAAATGTTGAAATCCCAGAAATGCCCCTCCGTGCACCCTCCACCTCCTTTTTGTACGTGAATGAACGGAGGGACAATTTTGACAAGTTTGGTATTATAACAATTTTTTAATGTTTCCGCCTTATGAAAGGCAGAATACTCTATTTTATTTACGACTTTGGAAAGACGGGAGATTATACGACTTCCATAAGGCGAAAATTGTTTTATTTTGTTTCCGCCTAGTTTCAAGCGGAAAGAGTAACGAAGGCCAAAGAGTAATGGGCGGGAAAAAAAAAAGTCAATAATAATTAGCCCAATAATGAAATTTGATTAAGTGACATTGAACCATAGTTCCAATGGTATAAAATTGACAAAATTATCGTATATCATCAAACCATAGTCCTGAAATCGATACCCTCCAATAAGGGCTGATAAACAATGGTGTTGTGCCTAACTCATTCTTGTTATGAGCATTACGTATAGGATTCTTGTCTCCCATTATTTTTGAGGGTGTGAGCAGTTAGAATACAACAATCTCGGATTCCTCATTTACTTCTAATGGATTTGGTTTTTATCTTATTTTTAATCTCTTTTGGTTTGCATGTTGATTCATGGAATATATAGATTTTTTTTTTGGGACTTAAAGGCATTTTATTAAGGCTTACAAATAGCCAAACAAGAAGGTAGGAGGTATCAAACCAAACTCTGTCTACAGAACCGAGCTTGACCCGTCTTGCTAATTCGTGGGCAGCCACATTTTGTTTGTCATGTTTATAGACTTCATCAAATTAGTGTGACAAATACATTATGCTTAGTAAATAAGAATGTTTGTGAAAATAAGTAATTAAATATGGTTAAAAATTAAAATGTGGTCATATAAATAAAAAGGATTTTCTTAAGGGCTGAGGATAAGTACCTTAATCTAAACTTATTTTCTTGAAAAAAATAAAAATAAAAATTTATCTCTCCTAAATACACCATGTTTTATAAAACTTAACTATTTTTAGATTCTTAAGGGTTGAAGTTAAGCAAACCACTTATTTTCATAAATTTCTTTATTTACTCAATATCAATAATAATTAATGAGATTAATGGGTATGGACTGACGATGAAAAGTTTTTTACACCATCAGTCCATCATCCATCATCCATCATCCATCATTCATCCTTCATTTGTATTACTTTAATTTAAAAGTCAATGACCATAAACCAATGAATGATGGATGATGCACTGATGATGTAAAAAACATTTACATTGTTGGTGTATTCTTCATTTTCTCATAATTATAAAGGCATTTTAAAAAAATATATATTAAATATTTATATTTCAAATAGCACTAATAATATTAATTAAAGTTTAATGGGTATACACTGACACTGTAAAGCTTTTACCCAATTAGCTCATCATTCACCACTCATCTGTTTTACTTTTAACTAAAAGTTAATGCTCAATAATACATGAATGGTGAATGACGTGACAACAATATAAAAACATTTTACATTGTTGATAGACCAAATATTTTCTCATTTAATTTTTACTTAACATTAAAAAAAATGTCATAAAAAAAACTTAACATTAAAAAAAATCTTGATAATAAGTATCCTTAATGTTACTTGATATCAAAAAAATCTTAAATCCACATTTATTAATCTCTCGAAAACATAAAAAATCACAATTTTCAACATTTTTTATCGATTACTTCCTCTCTTTTCATATGTAGTATGTTTTAAGGTTATGCACGGGTTTTAAGATATGGTTAAGTGATGTAAGGATTTTGTGTATATTGACTATAATGTCCCTAATAATCATTATTGAAGAAAGAGAAAGATATTGAAAGTGATAAAAAAAATGTGATAAATAAGGGTGTATTGGAAAAAATAACATTAATTATGTATTGAGTTTTGTAAAAGAATAATATATATAAAACATAGGACAAAAACTCCATGAAAACTGTATATGAAACGGTAGGGGTATTCTATTCCTAAGGGCACTACTTTTCCAAAAAAAAATAAAGGAAAAACTACAATAAATTGCCATTGCCAAATAACATGACTCTTTCTTTTTTACCCTCATTCATTACTCTTTGACCCTCATTTGCCCTTTCTGATTTTCAAAAGGCGGAAACTATTTTAATTTATTACCGATTTGTATAAAGCGAAATAATTACTAACTACGTATTTAAAAGCGGAAATACTCCCGCATTTTAAGAAACGAAACAATTAAAATGTTCAAAATCTTAAAAATGTCTCTCTGTGAACCCTCCACCTCCTTTTTGTACGTGAATGAACGGAGGGACAATTTGGGTATTATAACAAATTTTTAATGTTTCGGCCTAATGAAAGGCAAATATTCTATTTTATTTACGACTTTGAAAAGGCGAAAAATTATATTACTTGTCAGAAATTGTTTTATTTTATTCATGCTTTGTTTCAAGTTCAAAGAGTAATGGCTGAAAAAGAAAAAAGTCAATAATAAAGGATGGGCATTAATGATAATGACAATGGAAATGAATGAATTTTACAAAGAGTGGAAAGTTCCAAACTCCAAACTTACACCAATTTTGAATGGAATTTTCAACGTACACTCCAAAGGATGATGCATCATATCATCGTGTCAGAATCCGAACCACAAACACTATCCTCATTCCTCTCCTTCTTCTTCTTCTTCTTCTTCTTTAAAACGCGTTTCAAATTCAAATTCAATTCAATTCAAATTCAATTAAAAAAACGCTACACTTTTTCTTACTCTGAGCATCATAACTCGTAGTAGTTGTTGTTAAGAGAAAGAAAGATATAATAAACTGCAAAGCAAAAACAAAACCAGAATGGGTACTGTAATTGATTCCCATTTCTTAGCCCTCACCGCCATTGTCACTGTAATCTTTTTCTTCCTCATTTCTATTTTATTAATTTGATTAATTAATTATTATTATTCAAATACTTATTTATTTATGTATTGAATTTTGAATTGAATTTTGCAGTTTGGGTATCAACTTCTGTTTTTCATCATCACTGCACTCCTCAAATTTGATAAAGTCACTGACTTTGCAGGTAACCACCTTTTCTTTGTTCCTTACTTATGTATGTGTATATCTTATGCTTAGACAATTGGTACTAACAAGTATTCTATCAGTAAATCAGGGCCCATTTGTTTAGGCTTTAAAAAATGTGATTCTATGAAGGTGGTTTTGGGAAAAGAAAAAAAAAGTGATTTTTTAGAAGCTAGAAGATATAGCTTCTAAAATAAGCTGAATTTCAGCTTTTTAGCAGCTTCTGTTTTTTGTAGAAGTCCAATCAAACAAATGGGGAAGTGTCAGAAGTGAATTTGTTAAGCAAAATGATCTCTTTGTTTTTAAAAGAAAGCTTAAACAATCAGACTCTTTATCACTTTTGTTCATATAATAATTGTGCTGCTGCTACCAACTGAATATGCATATGATTATTTTATTTACAAATTCTTCCAATTTTTTTGAATAAGGTGATTTTTTGAGAAGCTGAAAAATGTAGCTTATAAAAAAAAAGCTGAATTTCAGCCGTTTTGAGGCTTATTCTTTTTTGTAACAGGCCAACCAGACGAATGTGGAAGTGTACCAAGTGATTTATTTGATTAAAATAATCACTTACTATTTTGTAATAAAAGCCTAAACTGTTGGACCTTTAATTAGTGTTGTCCATATAATTGTGCTAAAGCCACCAATTGAATTTGTGCATGATTATTTTATTTATATAATTCTACCACTATTTTCTCTTTGCAGGAAGTACAAATTTCATCATAATAGCTGTATTGACCTTGTTACTGAAAGGCTCCTGGCATTTTCGACAGGTAACGTTGTGTTTTTCCTTTCAACTGTTTGTTGGTTTTAATTCAATTTAGAGTCAAATGAGAAAAATTAAATGCTGATTAAAAACCGAGGGGTATTGCTAATTATGATTATGTTGCTTCTGTCTGTGTTACTTTGACATAAACCCGGGGTTGAGAATATTCTTTTTGTTTTCTAACCAATGATAAATCGCTCTTTTCAGATTGTCCTGACTTCTTTTGTTGTATTATGGGGTATTCGCCTGGCGCTTTTCCTGTTATTAAGGTATGGATTACATATCATTACCGGTATCAAGCGTGATTACCGGTATCAAGCGTGGTTTTCTTGTGACTAAAATCTGAAAGCTTTGGTATTAATATATTGGTGGCCATAAGGTTTATAGGTTATAACCTTTTTGTATCATTTATTTTATTTAAACTACATGATATAACCCCTTTGTCCCAGCATTGTATGGCTTACCATTTGAAACCAATCTCATTCCATTTCCTTTTTTTTTTATTTATTACTCTTACTATACTTTTCCAGACCCTGTATATTTCTATCTAGAACTTCAGTGGATTGCTTCTTCACAGACACTCTCATTGTCTCATGCTAGAATTGAATGGATTATTTCTCTTTGCAATTTCTAATTGTATCAGAAAAATACTACTAATACAAGTTTTAGTACCGGAAATAAGTAAACAATAAAGACTATGATAAGATTATCTTCTTGAATTAATGATGTTTATTCTTTCGAATTCCTTCTCATTCTCTCAATAGTATGCTTTCGATACTCCGTGCTGCCCTGTTTAGTATGTTTGAAATTTTAGTAAATCAAGGTATCACTGCAAGGCACTGTAGCTTGTTACAAAAGTTGTTTTTCTTTCCTGTTAAATATGTTGTTTTTCTCAACAAAAAAAATAAAATAACATTATGCTCATTTTGTATTGCCTTCAACATTACCATCAGCATGCAACTAAATATCATCACTAATAGTTATTTGAGTATTCCAATTGCTAGAGGTAGAGGAAGGCCTAGAAAAACCATAAGCGAAACAAGGTCTAGAGATTAATGTCTTATCAATGTACATGATATATGACAGAGCATTATGGCGTCGTTTGATCCATGTAGCCGACCCCACGTAGTGGGAATAAGGCTTGGTTGTTGTTGTATTAGTTATCAGAATGTTGTCATTGTGCATGTCTTATTGTTGATGTGACTTTTGAATATCTTCCTCAGGATTTTAAAGTGGGGAGAGGATCGACGCTTTGATGAAATGCGCACTAATTTGGGCAAATTGGCCGTATTTTGGACATTTCAGGTTTCTTTGAATTTTCTCTTTTTTGGTTTGATTTAGTATACTGTTATTGGTTTTGTGGAAGCACCTTTGATGTATTGTGTTGGATATACTTTTAATTATTGCAGGCGGTCTGGGTGTGGACTGTGAGTTTGCCAGTTACACTGGTTAATTCTAGCGACAGAAATCCTTTTTTTCAGGCTGTGGATGTAGCGGGGTGGATTATGTGGTCTGTGGGTTTTATAATTGAAGGTACATCGGATCAACAAAAGCTGCATTTTAAGCAATCTCCAGAAAATAGAGGGAAGTGGTGCAATGTTGGACTCTGGAAATATTCTCGTCATCCTAATTATTTTGGAGAGGTTAGTCCTGTTATTACTTTCAAATGAAAATATTTGGATTTGGTTAGCAGCTGCAACGGGACACTCTTCTTCTGTGGTCCTACAGTTCTGCTTATTTGGATCATGTAGCTTATGTCAAAATTCTTTATGTTCTTGGTGTTTTGCTTTGAAGTTGTTTGTTCTTCTTGCCCTTGATTAAGAGATGGTTCATTTTAAACAATGATTTGTTATTTTTTAACGTTTGTTGGTTTATATATATGATTATCAAGTGCTGTTTTGGCTGTCTTTGAAATTCTAGGCGAAACATTGCATTTTAGCTCATACATAACCAGAAATGAAAAAAATAAAATAAAGCGTTAACAGAAATTTAAATGATTTCCCCTGTACAGTTCTAACATATTTGGAACCCATTGTATATGGAAAATATTTGGACAAATCACCAGT
Source organism: Crotalaria pallida (assembly GCA_037953625.1). Taxonomy (NCBI): domain Eukaryota; kingdom Viridiplantae; phylum Streptophyta; class Magnoliopsida; order Fabales; family Fabaceae; genus Crotalaria; species Crotalaria pallida. The sequence goes on from CM075655.1 coordinate 101,545,754, forward strand.
TAAATGAATTTCTACACTGTGTAGTGATTTCTGACAAATCATGAATATGGTTGCAGAGAATTGCCCGAATAAGCTTTAATTTACATAGCTGGCTTCTTTTATAGGATTAAGCGATTACTTCCCCCTTTTTGGTGCTCAGATAATTGTTATTTTAAGAGGGGTTTCAATGTTTGGAAATGCATGGGAACTAGCAAGCTTTTGTTTAGTTGATACATTTTTCTTGTTTCTCTTGGTTTTTGAGGCTTTTGTTTTCATTCTGGAGACACCTTATTCCATGCTTTAATATTTCTCTCATTGTTTTCAAATAATATTCCTTCTTTCATCAAAAACTTCTGTCAAAAAATAATGGAGCTTCATGAATGCTTAACCCAGTTATTGCTTTGGTGGGGAATTTTTGTGGCATCTACACCTGTATTGAGGGGTGCTGAATGGCTGGTAATCATTGGACCAATCTTTCTCACATTGTTGCTTCTTTTCGTCAGTGGCATTCCGCTGCTCGAGGTTTGCTTCTTACCTCTGATTTGGTTAAAACTGTGCTGCGATGTTGTTTCTTTACTTCTGATGAATTGCATGATGGAAACAGGAATCAGCAGATAAGAAGTTTGGAAATGTGGTTGGATATAGGATATACAAAAAAAGAACCAGGTCAGTTTAACTAACCATCTCCAGGTTATTATTTACATTTCAGTGTATCTCTAAGGAGAAATGACTAAGCCAAAGCATTGTTTCAGCCCTTTAATCCCATTGCCACCACCAGTCTATGGAAACTTGCCCTTGTGGTTCAAAACAATTCTCTTGGAGTTTCCACTCTACAGTCGTAATCTTCCGCAAGAAGAACTAAACTGGTGAGAGGCGTTGTTAATTCTACTTGCATAACATTTTTTTTTTCTTCCATATTCAACCTATTAGCATTTCTTGATTATGGGTGTGTATATTTATTTGAATTAATATTCAACATTCATGACTTGTCAAGTAACATTTTTAGGAAAGAAGAAAAAGTGTAACACTAGAGTTTTTCACATTGGGTTTGATTCATGACTGTTCTGTGGATTAGATTATTGTACCTTTCTAAGCTCTAGATTATACTTGAAACTTGAAAGCATAATTTTTCCCCTTAAAGAACAAGATGGCCAAATTTGAAGCTTGTTGGTTATTGCAATCAAATGTTGCAAACAAGCAACCTGAAGCTGAAAATGCAGATTTGGTAAAGTTAGGTAGTTAATTTCCCACAACCCCACAATGAAATTGAGAGCCTTACAATCATGTCTTGTTGCTTTCGTGATTCTTTTGAGCCAAACATAATAGGAAAATAAAGAGAAATAGACAATCTTAAAAAAAAAAATAATAAAAAAAATAAGCCATCTAACCTCTTATGATTGCCATTTTCTTTCTTCCTTTCACTTTAGGTTTGTTGTGTTTAAATTATAAACTTAATTTAGAACCTTGCATGTTTATATTCCATATGTCTGACTCTTGCAATATGAGATTTTATTGGAGGTTCATATCTTATTTGGATTTTGAAATGCTGTAAAATTGCTCGCTGCATCATCTTTTTGAAGGTGTCAATAAATGGTAGTATTGAATTATTTACTGTCTGTGCATGGTGTAGAACAGGCAGAGGAAAAAGCAGTGATGCTCAGAAAAAGTTGGATAGCGCGCATGGTTCTTTGGATTTGTTTGATTCTTATCTTATTAGTATACTTGTTAATTGTATATCAGACTGAAGTTACAGCTGCCATTTGTAGGAATGTTGTTTGGTTTTTCTGTCTTTTCTTTTCTTTTCTTTTTTTTTTTTCTTTTTTTTTTTTTTAAGGTTTTAAGGTACGTACTTGCATACATTTCCTTATGTGCAAGTGCAACTGTGCAAGTACTAATGTACTATGCTTTCTGAGTTTCTCATCTTATTTCGTATGCCCCAAAACAATACTCATTTTGTCGAAAATGAAAAGAAGGAATCTTACTTTATCAAACGACTAAACTTTATGAATCAGAGCCAGGGGCTGCACTTGGTAGGGCGAACCATGGTTCGATCCCCCGCAACAACGTTGGGAGAGGAATAAAACCTTAACCCCGGGACCCCCCTCGAACTGGATTAGTCGGCCCAGTGGGCCGGATACCAGGGTGCAAACCAAAAAAACTTTATGAATCAGAGACATGGTTACTTAGAAAATTCAAATCCTAAAAAGAAATATGATTCTTGACAAAAAAGAAACAAACCTGCAAATTGTCTATGATTATTAAAGCATCCTCACTAGAGTGTTGGCATTAGATTCATGGGTGCTTCTACTATGCTCCGGTTTCAATACTCTGTTGCAATTTTTTGTTAATTTTTTTTTTAAATCCAGTAAATTAAAAATATGTTTTGAGTTTTCTGTTTTACTGATATGTCTTTTTTTTATTATTATTATTATTATTTGGATTTGAATTTTTTTTATTATCTGCTTTCTGACACAAGTATAAAATTTATATTGAGTAAATTTGCATCAAAAATTGATATATTTTAATAAACCTGCATTAGAAATATGTATAAAAATATTATGAATAAATTTGCATTAAAAAATTTACTTAAAAAAAAAAAGTTGCCCCGATGCATTATAAGCCCGGAGTAGCATAGACACAACCTAGATTCATTATATCATTATTTTACTATAAGACTCAACTTTAGATTTTTCATATTTTTTTTACCACAGTAGTTAAGAATCACAAGTTTCATGCATCAGTATTACATCACATGTGCTTGTGATGTGCTTTTATAATGTTTTTGAAACGTAATTTCAATAACGTTAATTACCTATTATTTCTAAAAGAGTAATAGTCAATTTAGTCCTCCAAAGATTATGTTGTCAGCAATTTAGTCTTTTAGAAATATTTGCTACCAATTTAGTCCCTAAAATTTTAATTATGCCACCAATTTAGTTATTCAAAGATATTTGCCACTAATTTAGTCTCTCAAAGATCAAATGTGCCACCAATTTAGTTTCTCAAAGATATTTGACATTAACATAGTTCCTCAAAGAACTATTGTGCCATCAATTTAGTCCCTTAAAAATATTTGTCATCAATATAGTCCCTCAAAAATCAATTGTGCAATCATGATATTCAGTATCCGTCGTAGTTTGTAGTTTGTTATTCATTCCGATTGTATTTATTCCTTTTGTGTTCACACTTAAGCTATTTTATTTAATCTCTTACATATTCATTTCTTTGCAACCATATACTAAGACTTATTCAAACATCAAGCATGCTAACAATCGGTTAATCAATCTATTCAAGCTATAATTATATTACTCAAGTCTTATTCACTTATCAATTAACTTGAAACACATTCATCGCCTCAATTCTTTCCTCAATTTCATCCACATCTTCAAAATGCCTAATTCATTGGACTCAACTTCATTTGTGAAGGTTCATATCCATATAGCTCCCGCTTGAACATCAAAATCATCAGAGTAGAATTAGTTATGGAACCGGTTACATCTTATAGGTATTGGCCAATGTGTCTCCGGTTGTTCCCTTTAATGCGATCTTAACCGGTTATTAAATTGGGTTAAATGGTTAAGTTAACATTAGAGTAATATTTTGTGTTGGACATAGGGTTCCACTTCTAATTTCTTTCCAATCACTTTGATGCCAGCACCAAAATTCATTACGTTATGCGTTTGCTCATGGCCGCTACATTCCATCATTCTATTCATGTTTCATAACAAACAAACATTCATGTTCATCAACTCATCATCATTCATATAGTTTATTAGTATGCAAGTTCAATTCCAAAGGTTCCATGAGGATAGTATATTATTCCCATCATCAATGATTATAATTAAACATAACCATCATCTTATACTTAACATCAATAAATTGTTAATAACCATAATTCCAAAATAATTGGCTATCAAAACATCAATCAATGATTGTGTAATCATATCATCTTTATCCATTAGTTAATTTTTATATACAAATCATAACTCAATATTAATCACTAATACCAAGTTCTAACTCAAGACAACATCAAATACTACACCTAAGTCATGGGAAATATCTCTTCCCAATTCTATCAAATTTTTTGTTGTTGTTTTATCCAAAAACCCTTTTATTCCAAGTCTCTTCACCTTTTGTAGTTACTTGCTTATTAATCTTTTTCAAGGATGCTCAAAATCAAAGATTTCGATAATATCGCCTTCTGATGAATATAAGTAGTGGGGTGGTCAGACCCAATATCACATTCCATTGGTGGTACTAGTCATCTTCATGCAGACTAAGTTTTGTGTTAACTTTGTCATAGTAATGCAATGTTCGAGGGTCTTGACTTATATCAATCATAATTTAGAATTTGTTTAGCTAACCCAATACTAAGGGTTTCTCTTTTATAGACTTTTTTCTTTTCAAAACCACCATTTCAATGTAATCAAGGTTGGAACATTGGTTATTATCCTAACATCTCACTGAAACAGATTAATGGAGAAAACACCAATATAACACCTTTTTTCAATTTCAATAAAAATCTTTACTTTTCTCACTGCAATGTCTTTCAATTACTTTAAATTCTTGCACATTTTTAATCCTGGGACCCCCCTCGAACTGGATTAGTCGGCTACCAGGGTGCAAACCAAAAAAATTCTTGCACATTTAATTCATGCACTTTCCTTTACAATTCCGAGCACTTTAAATTCTAGTTCCTTTACTTTTCATATTTTCATTTAAGGCTGAAACACATGATTACCATAGAAACCTGTTGTGACCCACTCTTTCATTTATATCATGTAAAAAATACAACCTTTCGACGGTATTTTCATTTTTCACCTTAAACACCTTTGCAACCTAATCTTCAACCAGCTCTTCAACATAATTCTTCAACTAGCTCCCTCATTCCCTCCCCCCACGCCTTCTCCCTCACACCCTCAGCTCGAATCATCCTCAATCACCAGAGTCAATGTCGATTCCCCTTACTCACTGCAACTGCCATCGATCCTCCCTCTCCAGTCTCAACGTCATCAATTATGCTTTTTCAAGCTCGTCCCTAAACACTATTGCCCAAAATAACCCCATGCAATATAATATTATTGTTGTAATCGCCGTCTTTGAAAGATGACTCGGCATAGCCATATAAGTGAATTTGTTCTCTTGTGTTTCGGTATGTTATGAGTTTATTTTGGTTTGCTTGACAAAATTCGATTTAATTTAGAACTACCCCCCCCCCCCCTCATTCTTTGTCTTCCATTCATTCTGGGTTTGTTTTGATTCTCCTCTATGTGTCGGTTTGTTCTGAGTTTGTTAAGGTTAGTTTGATTTGGTGTCGATTCGTCAAAATTGATCCTCTTTGTTTCCGTAATCCAAAAGGACGTCGTTTCAGTCATTTAACCTGTTACGTTAGCTTGTTGTTAACTGACATAAAGGGCGACATAATTGAGGAATCAAAGCGAGTAACAATTTACAAATTGAAGGACTAAAAAGCAATTTCTTTAATTTTGAGGACCAAAGTCATTGTTGGACATAATTTCAGGGATCAAAGTGACAATTTAATCAAATTGAATTAGTTCTCTTAACTTGGAATAAAAAATAAAAAAAAATGCATTGGGAAATTTATCTATTATATCTTTAAGAAAATCCAAATAAATAGTTAGTGAGCAAAAATATTACTATATCTCTAGTTAGTAGGAGTAGTTACAATGATATTGGGAATTAAAATTGGCGACAAAAACCCTACCCCTTCCTTAACGCAGAGAGCATATCATATCAGAACACAAAAACCCTTTCTTTTTCTTCTCTTCTCTTCTCTTTTGGTGGCAGTTACTTGTTAACACCTAACAATGTCTTCTTCTACCCTCGAAATCGAAGCTCGAGAGTAACCTTCTCCCTTCCTTCACTATCTCTCCTTGTTTTTTCTTTTGGTTTCATAACTAGTCTGAATTTGTTTGTTTTTTGGTTTCTTTTCAGCGTGATAAAAATCGTGCTTCAATTCTGCAAAGAAAACTCCCTCCACCAAACCTTCCAAACTCTCCAGAACGAATGCCAGGTCTCGTTAAACACCGTCGACAGCATCGAAACCTTCGTCGCCGATATCAACACCGGAAGATGGGACGCCATTCTCCCCCAAGTTTCCCAGCTCAAGCTCCCCCGCAACAATCTCGAAGATTTGTACGAGCAGATCGTGCTGGAGATGATCGAGCTTCGCGAATTGGACACGGCGCGCGCCATCCTGAGGCAGACGCAGGTCATGGGAGTCATGAAGCAGGAGCAGCCGGAGAGGTATCTGCGCCTCGAGCATTTGCTGGTCAGGACTTACTTTGATCCGAATGAGGCTTATCGAGAATCCACCAAGGAGAAGAGGCGCGCGTCGATAGCGCAGGCGATTGCTGCGCAGGTCACTGTGGTTCCGCCTTCGAGGTTGATGGCTCTGATTGGACAGGCTTTGAAGTGGCAGCAGCATCAAGGGTTGCTTCCTCCCGGGACGCAGTTTGATTTGTTTCGTGGAACGGCTGCTATGAAGCAAGATGTCGATGATATGTATCCGACAACTCTTTCTCACACGATAAAGGTATGTAATGTATCATTCCTATGATATATATCTATGTTTAGCTATGTTATCCGAGCGTAGGATTAGCTGCACTGAAATCCTTTCAGCCTTTGAGCTGAAATATGGTTGGTAGCGTAGTTAGAGATTGGCTGCACTGAAATCCTTTCAGCCTTTGAGCTGAAATCCGATTTTGAATCCCCGACATGGTGCTTTTTGCGCTCTGGATTGGCAAAAGTGATATTTGGTAGTGATATCTATTGTGCAATTCATCTTTGCTTGTTAATTGAAAAACCATGTTAATTTGCTATGCTATGTTTGTCTCATCCTTTTCCATTTTTTGTTTCTCAAATTTTTATGATAAAATTTGTTATTCATCATTACTTTTTCCCTTTGTTCAGTTTGGGACGAAAAGTCATGCAGAATGTGCTTGTTTTTCACCAGATGGGCAGTTTCTCGTATCGTGTTCGGTTGATGGGTTTATTGAGGTAAAACGTGGTTGGAATTGTTTTATTTATTTGAAACTTTCATTATCAGCTGCTTTCTTCCTGACTGGTTGGTCGACATATATTTCTAGGTCTGGGATTACATAAGTGGAAAACTGAAGAAAGATCTCCAGTACCAGGCAGATGTGAGTTAGTTTTTATTTGAACTGTTTTACCTGTCTAGTGAATAAGTCTCATGTATGTGAATGAATTCAGCTATACCTATTTGGCTGATATATTTCCCAATTAAAATTCTCTGAGCCTCAAGGTCTCTAACCCTTTAATTGCCTTGGCACCTTGACATTTATAGATGTGTTCACAGCTGTGGAAAAGATCATTCATGCTTCTTAATTGCCAATTTGGGAACAATTTCAACTTTGACCACCAAATGCAACTTTTTGCTGTAACACTAAGTATGCATGGTGGTTCATAATATGTTGCACAGATGAGACTACATTACATCTTTTACCTGATAGACCATAGTCTTCTCTTTAATGATGGGAATTGGGAAGTAATATTTTGATGACCTCTATTTCTCTTGGTGGTTACCAAGTGTATGAATCTATCTTGATTTAATGTCGTCTAAGAATTTTAAATCTATAGATACAAACATGTTTACCATTGGGAGCAAGCAACTTGTACACTAAGATAACTTGCCTTTGCCATGTATAAATGGTAATTTCTTGTTGTGTGCCGTGTACCATCAGTCTGGTCATGTATGCCCAAGACATTTTCTAATTCCATGAACTTGCAGGAAGTATTCATGATGCATGATGATGCTGTGCTTTGTGTAGACTTTAGCAGAGATTCAGAGATGCTTGCATCCGGGTCACAAGATGGAAAGATCAAGGTGAGTATTACTTGTCTGCATTTAAGGCTGGATAAGCTACCCTTTAGGACAAATTCTAATATTTATGGTTGTGCATTTTATCTTTTCAAGCGTGCACATATAACACTGTTCAATTAAAAAAAGTAACCGTGTATGCTTTGAAATAGAACTGTGCCTACGGAACAGTACACGAAACTCCACTTGGCCTGACCGTATTCCCATTCGATGCGGGACTTACTTCAACAATGGCAATGTTTAGTGTACCCATAGCAGCATTAACACTGTGGTTCTTGCTATTGTTAATGAATGTTCTTTGAAGTTTGAACTTTATACTTTGTTTCGAAGGGAAGATTCATGTCTTTTGCTATATCTGGTTCAACTTTGTTGCATTGAATGTATGTTGTGACATGTGGTACCTTGTGTCACAGTTGCTGTTGTTCATTAATAGTTGTTCTTCTCAACTTCTCATAAGTGAAATTTTAAATTTTATTATTCACATCTCGTTTCAGGTCTGGCGTATTAGGACTGGCCAATGCTTGCGGCGTCTTGAACGTGCACATTCCCAAGGTGTCACAAGTGTTTCCTTCTCACGTGATGGAAGTCAGCTACTAAGTACTTCATTTGACAGTACAGCAAGGTTTAGTTCATTTAATTTCACTTCTCTTATGCTTTTGTTAGACAACCATTTTTGGGCCACAAGCCTTCACCTAACTCTTTAACTTCCAGTCAAAAGGTTCTTTAACATGTTACCAAGAAAAATAACAACCAAAGCCTTTTCCTACTAAGAGGGGTGGAAAACATAAATCATGCTGTTGTGTAAAATCGACTATCATGTCCTTTGAAAGCCACCAGAATGTAAAAAAAGAAGAGAAAGTAGAGGAGGACACTTGAAAGGCGGTCTGTATAAGAGTAACCTGATCTCCCAAAGAGAAAAAAATCACCTTCTAGGTTCCAACTATCTAAATGTACGTATGCATGTATTGCACCCCACCTGATCCTAAAATGACAAGGCCCATGGGTTTCCTCCTAGAGGGACGCCAATATGAATAAGTGGCTGTGAATTCTTATACGATAAAAAAATCAGGCCATTTTAGAGATTAACAGCCAGGCAACCAGCCATAGTAGCAAAATCTGTCAGTATCTGGCTATCCGCATTCATGCCCACTAGACCACTTTTGGTCAGGGTAATTTAGAGCCCTTAAATAATCTTTAAAAAAATCTTCATATAGAGAAGAATATTGACTAGATAATCAACCTTGAACTTCAAAAAGAAGGTAGTATCATCAACAAACTGTAGACAAGATATTAAAATGCCCTCCCAACCAATAATTAACCTCTTAAGTATCCCCATTATATACAACTGCCGAATGGGTCGTAATCAGCTGTTATCTTGGTTGTGACTAACATGGCATGAAAACACTTTATGATAGAGCTATATTTACAGTCACAGGGCGATCCATGCTGCTCTGGTGCTATGGCGTCACAAAATGGTGCAATTAAAATCTCCGGATTGCATAACTCTTTATATAGAGCACAATTGAATTCCTATTCTCATCTTTAATGTTTTAGTACTGTAGCGAATTTTATATTTATAACATTATAAATTGCCTTAATAAAATGTTTGCTGCTGCTGACTGCAATTGGTCTTCTTTATGTAAAATAGAATTCATGGTCTCAAATCTGGAAAGATGTTGAAAGAGTTTCGTGGCCATACATCTTATGTGAATGATGCAATTTTCACGAATGATGGGAGTCGAGTAATTACTGCATCTAGTGATTGTACAGTCAAGGTCAGTTACGTGGACACTGCAACACGTGAAGCAAGTGCCCTTTTTTTTTTTATTCTGGTGCTCATAAAATTTATTTTCCGTCCTTGCTCTATAGGTTTGGGATTTGAAGACGACAGACTGCATACAAACTTTTAAGCCACCTCCTCCTTTAAGGGTGTGTCTTTGAATAAATTTCCATTACGGGTTTTTGCTATTCAATTTTGTGATGTAATTATCCCTCGAAATTTCCCCTTTTCCTAATTCCTTGATTCTTTGGACTTTTAGGGAGGTGATGCTTCTGTCAATTCTGTTCACATATTCCCGAAGAATACTGATCACATTGTTGTTTGTAATAAAACGTCATCAATATACATCATGACACTTCAAGGACAGGTATACATTTAAGCTTGGATAAGCATGGATGTCATTTTGTTTATACTTGGTTTCAGAGAATCTTTATAGTAGAGGATCAACGCTGTTTGGCAATGTCTTCCGTAATGTTTTATGTGTATTCTGCAAAGGATACATTTGTCTATGACTCCCAGATTGGAGAACCTTGTGCTATTTTTTTTTTCTTAAATTTTTTTTCATTTGTTTTGAAAGTGAACTGGTTTTCATAGGATATATAATTATTTATCCTACCACCCATCTTTTTCTTCATTTTTAACAATAATAGGTTGTTGCATAGCTTTTCATTTAGGATTAGCTTTATAATCTTATCAAATTCTGGAACTCCCAAAAATTTGGCAATGATCGAGTTAACAGCACTAGATAACCTATGATATCCCTGTCTACTACAATCCCTGTCTACTACAGATATATGTTTTGACTTGGACATAGTTTTATATTCACAAAAGGCAGAAGCTTTTCAGGAGCTGAGATAGAAATTTAGTTGAGCAACATATAAGTGGAAAGGACCTATTCACCTAATGCCTTAAGGATTTGGGTTGAATGTGGTGTCTAGTCTACTTGTGTGGTTCTCACTTATCCCACTCGGAGATCTTGCTGTTGTTTTCGGCTCCCCTCATTCCTAACTTGATATCAAAGCCTATCCCAATTTTTCAATATCTTGTTGATACACTTTTCAATTAGTTGACATTGCTAAGTTTTTCCTCTCATCACATTTTAATATAAATGAAATAATTTTCTTTCACTCAATTGGATGCCCTTTAGTTTCTTGGTTTTTGCCACAGCCCATATGTGCTATTATTCACATGGGAAATGACAGTCACACATACTAAGTATGTTGAATCTGGACCATTCTTAAAATGTTGCAATGTGACAGTATTATCTAATGTTGTTTAGACAAGTCCGTGTCAAAATAATGTGTGCAATTGTCATCACTCTATTCTTAGCATGCTTTATCTCTGTCCATTGGTGTAGGTTGTAAAGAGCTTGTCATCTGGTAAAAGAGAGGGTGGAGACTTCGTTGCAGCCTGTGTTTCACCTAAAGGGGAATGGATTTACTGTGTTGGTGAAGACAGGTACATTGTAGTAACTTAATCTGTAATTAGGTAGACAATGATATTCGGTACATTATGTAACTACCTTTGGCTTATATACTTTATGATTGATATTTCCCTGTATTACTTATACATAAGAGCTTAGCCTAATCCTCCTTGATTTTCACTTTGAAATTGTCCTTAATTCTTAATGACATGTTTAAATTTATTTATTGAAGGAATATATACTGCTTCAGCTATCAATCTGGCAAGTTGGAGCATCTGATGAAGGTATGTTGGTTGAGTTAGCCTGAGATTAGATATGTCAATTTCTCTCAAATTTGATTTAATATCCGAAAGCCTTGTACTACTGATCTCCCCTCTCTACTGAGAATCAATGACCACCAATTGCTAGTAATAGTGTTATCATAATGTATTGTTGCGTTTTTTGATCAGTTGATCTAAATCAGCTTATCTTTACAGATACAAATCTGCTTATCTTTACAGATACTTGTATCAGCCACCATTATCTGAGTTGAATCTATTGTTAAGTACTGAACTAGAACTGGAATCAGCAAGGCTCATGTTATGACGTTATGCTATGCATTGAAGCTAATTTACTAGCTTTTTAACTTTTAAGATGACATGTCATGCGTTCTCTGTTTATCAACCTCTGAATACTGCAGTTAAATGACCATTTAATTCCCATGCACTTTGGATTTTAACCTCGTGTATTCTGTTCACATGCATGCTATACAATACATTTCTCAGGCTTGCTAAGTGGAGTATGCTTCTTTTCTACTAAGGATGTAGCTCATATATCTATCAGTACTAAAATTTTGGCCCTCCGACAAATTGTAGGTTCATGAGAAGGAAGTTATAGGTGTGACTCATCATCCTCATAGGAATCTTGTTGCAACCTACAGTGAAGACTGCACAATGAAATTGTGGAAGCCTTGAATCTTGTCTGCTTTGGGTCTATTCTGGCTTATTAACATCAAATGAACATACATATGTTGTATGTGCAATGTGTACTATTTAATTTTAATTTGTTTCTTTTGTTAAAATGTTTTAGGTCAGGATCAACTTGTTCAGATTATCTTATAATTTTTTTAAAGTTCAAGAAAAGCTGAGATTATGAATTTGATAATCATAATCATCTTCTGTAGAACCACCTACTCCAAAGTATGTTGATTGGAATTAGCAACTTGAGTGGCCTTAACCTTGGTAGAATAATCTGTTGCAGACAATTCAGCAAAAACTGATACGAAAGGAATGGATTTAGATCCGGTGACTTCACGAAATGGTGACTTTATTGATCTGGATCTTTCGATGAAAGATAATAAGATATCATGGTTTATAGTAAAACACTAAAACAGAATCTAAGATTAAAGTTACCGGATCTTCATCCTATTATTTATATGTAATGAAACTAGCAAAGTTACCAAATGATGAAGTTATCCGATCCAAATTCAGTTTATACATTGATACTTTTTATTTGGCATTAGTAAGCGCGTCATTTTACAAGTAAATTTCAAACATACATAGAAAGGACCAGCTATTGGGTCTTGTCACCTTCTACAAAGGATTCAACACTTGCTAGCTCATCTTAATATTCAAAAAAAATAAAAGAAAAAAAAGTTATAAGTTTAAGTCAAATATATTCTGCTTGTAATCTGGAAACTAAAGTACTTTTATGTTATGCATTTCTAATTGCTAATTCTCTTTTAATCTTCAAAATAGGAAAATTATGCTGATTGGTTGGACTTTTGCTGGAACTTTCTCTGATTCCTTTCCATCCAAACATGGCATGTTATTGGTGAGAAAGTTGCATGCGCATAGCATTTCCTTCCTCTGAAAGCATGAAGCAATTGATCCACCTGTCATTTAAGATAAATTGCTAACCCATTAGCCTTTCAAAAAAGAGGTGGTTTCTGCTTTCCTCTATATCCTCACATAGACATCCTGTATGTTTGGATATGCGTTCCCTTTCATTACTAACGTGATTTTGGTGTCAAAACGCACATCTTTATCAACACCGGCTGTTGTAGCTTTAGTGTTTTGTGTCCTCTAAACGCACTTTTTTGCGCAGTGAACGTGGAACCAAACACACTATTAAGGTCTTCAACGCGTATATATATATATATATATATATATATATATATATATTATATATACTTCTCTAGTCTATTATTAGTTGTTTGCACTCATATTCTATACTTGAGCTTATGCCAAAACGTTTGTGAACTTGTGCCAGTAATTTTAAAGATGTTTTTGTTTCTGTGTTTTGGGAGTCCAAACAGGCGTTGATCAGAAAGCTTCTTCCTCTCACTAGTTTGTATTTGGAGTGGATAGCCGCATATCCAAACATGTACTAAGTCGAGCACATGTGCCTTATATATAGAGTAATTCCAAGTTAGACACATTTTACTATAAACAATTATTGACATGTATAAGATTGAGAAAGTCATGATAAAATGCACCAATCTATATATTATAAATACATGTCAAATAATAATTTGAGTGCTCAAATGATGACATGGTGAACCAATGACTATCTAAAAAATTCCCTTAAAAATAATACTTATATTACTAGTATTCGGAGTTTCATTCCATGCCTATGATTCGTGTCCACGTTTCAACATGCTGCAAGCAAGGAAATAGTGCTTTACATTGATCATACAACGAGGATTTAAATACTCCCTCCGGCTTGAAATATAAGCAACAAAAAAACACATCTCTCTTAGTTTAAAATATAAGCAAAATTAACCAATTATCTTAAATTTTATTTCATTCCCAATGCAACTTTCCTAAAATATTCCTTGAAAATTGTTATTTTATTTAATTTTTGTTTCATTTCCAATGCAACTTTCTTAAAATACCTCAATTCTTTTATAAATTTGAGAAAATTAAATACAATCAACTAACCTCCTTAATAAGCGCAAATTTAGTTAGTTTTGCTTATAATTTAAGCCGGAGGGAGTATTCATTTAGTAAACTGCAAAGGATAGTAAAGATGTTAAGTACTTGATTTTGGTTGATATGCCAATTTCCAACTAAAGACTATTCCAAAACATCACCGCATCAGTAATGACTTGGGCAAACACAAGTCTTTTTTTTTTTTTTTTTTTTTTTTAAGGAATATTTAAATTCAATAGCATAAATCAACTATTTCTTGAAGAATTGAGTTTGTGTACATAGACGTACATAAACACAGATAATAAAAATGACAATATCATGAAATAATTAGATGCAAATTTAAACTCCCTATCTATCAAAAAGTTAACACTACAGAACTGAAAATATAAAAAAGTAAAAGCATTTATGATTAATTTTCAATGGCGTGCGGATGAGTTTATAATGTCCAAATAATAATGCTGCAGCAGAGTTTTCTCGATGACCCAGGTTTCAAAATTGAATCTTTGGGTCACTCTTCACTTCCGCAACTCGCTCACTCACTCTGAGGAACCCTGGTGCAGTGCAGGGTGATGCGGCGTGGTCGTCACTCTCAGACTGGTTATGGTGTGCAAAACAAATGAATAATTTTCTGTTTTTTTTTTTAATTTTTTTTATTTTTAATTTGCAATATTGATTGAAGAAGAAATTAGATAATCTAGTGGTAAATAATTTGGTAAATTCTAAGAAAAAAAACAATGCAAAAAAAAACAATAGGTTATGCATTGTTTTTTTCCTTTTAACATTTCCAATATATTATTCATCATTGTTTGTTTTTTATCATCGACTTTTTAACTAAAAGTGATATAAATGAACGATCGAACCATGCACCGATCATCTAAAAAAAGTACATGCCAATTAAACCTAATTCTATATACACATACAAATTTCTATATCCTCTTACATAAATTTTTGAATAGGCTATTCGATAATGTTTTTTTTTTCATTGATAAATAGGTCATTCAATATATGAAAACAACAATTTTCGGTTGCGAATAGTTTTTCCAAGAAAAAAAAAATAATAATTTGGTTTACAAATGAATGCCCTAGTTAAAAGGAGGGTTCCCTTTAAGTTCATGGATTCAGTT
Source organism: Crotalaria pallida (assembly GCA_037953625.1). Taxonomy (NCBI): domain Eukaryota; kingdom Viridiplantae; phylum Streptophyta; class Magnoliopsida; order Fabales; family Fabaceae; genus Crotalaria; species Crotalaria pallida. The sequence continues at coordinate 101,560,833 of CM075655.1, forward strand.
TTGTGAATAAAAAAAAATTATTGGATAAAAAATTGATTCCACTTGAATTAGTCATGCTAAAGTGTGGTTTTTATACCAAATGTTTTCAAGAAAATTGTTTGTTTAATAATAATTTAAGAGTTTAATTTTGATTCATTGTTTTGGAGAAAACTCTCGCGGAGAGAGTTAACCCTAATATATTGTGAATGTTCATAACTCAAAGATAAATATCTTTTAAGAAATAATCCATATAACTAGACAAAGAAAAAAAGAATCATAAATCACCGGGCCCTTTTTTATATAGAAATACTATACCTTTTAAGTTTTAACATTACAATTATAATATAAAAAATAATTTCCAATGCATGATTGGTTTATAGTGCAAAAAACATTTGTGCTTTCAATGTGTTCTAATTAAATCCATAATATAACTTGATAAAAAAATAATTGAAACATGAGATGAAGTGTTTTAAGTTTTTTAAAAAAATGAAATACATGTTACATTTTAGATTTTTGTATTTGATTTGATTGGCCGATTTAAGCAAAGATTTTAGAAATTGGGATGGAATGAAGGTGCATATACCCTAGTTAGTAGTTACCACTTAACATGGTTAAAAAAATGAGTTCCGGAATTCTGAATAGAACCATGCCAAGCGAATCAGATGAGTTATTGATCGACATAGAAGCATACTAACAGGAATTAAATCAAATCTAATGAATTAGTCCTGGATGTCAAAATTATAAAATGTCATATAGTAAGAGATTTCAATCCATTACATAAAATATTTATTGGTAAACCTATATAACAAAAGAATCATAAACTGCATGCGTCATCTTTGATTATTAATAATAGTGCTAAGGTCACAATCAAGCCTCTGATTAAGGGCTCATTCCGAGACTAAATCTGATGCTAGACTGTACAATACAAAATACTTCTTAGTTATACCCAAACTCAGAATCCTTATTATCACTTCTCATCATCTAACCAGCATTCAAAATTCAAACCCAACTCACCCATCTTCCGATGCAAATTGCTCCCCTCTGATGAAATCCCTCGTTTTCGAGTAGTTTCGTAATGTCAAAAAGTAGCAGTTCGTCGAAATATGACTGTATAGTCCTGCATTTTCCGTCATCTTTATTATACTTTTCTGGTCATGGTGAGGTAACTTACAACATTCCCACGTACTGTGGGCTAACAAATTATATATCCAATGTAATGAAGACCTCCTAAAAGCTGAGGTAAATAACACAAGTAACAAGACATCACAACACAATTATACTCCTCCAGTGTTATTAATGTTCATGTTCTCCAATGAGATCACAGCGCCGGATCTACCCTCATCTGATGGCCCAGAATGCGACATTAGAATATAAATCACCCACAAATGAAGGCAAACAAGGTAAATCAAAGCCCATAATTTGGCCGTTGGATTCCTTCTCAAAAAAACTGAACCAGTCACAAAAATATAATCTAATTGCTGAAGCAGTGATCCCAGTTGTCTCTTGCCAGAATGATATCTGGCTTTTAACATGGGCTTCAACTTTGAATTCGAGAGCTCCCATAATCCTGATTCTGGGTCACTTGAGGAGGCAGGATTCATATCTGTTGCACCTGATGCTGACATGTTCTCTTCCAGCAACCTTGACACTGCCTGCAGAGTTCATAACCAAAATTGAAATCAAGTGTATCAGGATTCCAAGAATTAGTATCATGGTCTCAGAAGTAAGCATACCTCAATTCTAAATGTAAGACTTGCTTTCTCAGAAGAGAGTGACTCAACCTGTTCACAAGAAGAAAAAAAAAATTGCTTAAATGGATAGGGGTCTAAAACAAGCTAGTCGAGTCTGTAAAGTCCCAATTCTGTATTTGAGTGATGTTTTGAAAGGAAAAAAAATCATTTGCATTTTTCGCCTCTCGTAGTACTAGATCCAGTTAGTTATGTTGGTTATTCTGGTTTGATTGTACAAGTTAAGGGGTTTTGTATAAACTGCTTATATGTTCAGTCAGCAGTTGGACCGATCAGGATGGCTGATTTCAGACTGGTTTTCAAAATGATTAATTTCAAATTTTAAGAAAAATCACAGCCGGCTGGATGTATGAAAGACACACCTTGGCTTGTTTCTGTATTAAATGATCAGTCATTTGATGAAGCCTTCGCTTGAGCTCAGCTTCAACTTCTGTTGGCTCTTCTATCTCCCTCCTTGTCATTTCTATGTCAGTTTCCAGCTTCCTTGCCTATGATGTACAAGTATATTAAATAATTTCACAGCAAAGGAAGTCATAAAGATTAAAGAGTGCTCCACCTCAAATAAATATAGATAAGCACACAGACTTTAACGCTTACTTTTTCCTGCAATTGTGCAACTTTATCATCAATTATAGAATGCTCCGCCTCAAGAATTTCTCGTTCAAACTCAACTCCTTTTGAAGCGAGCTACATAATCAGCACACATAAACAAATGTCAAGAAAATCTAGAACACAGTGAGCAAAGAAGTTTAAAAAGGATTGTAGGATCTAATAAAAAGAATATACTAGAGACTCTCCTTAACCACTCCTGCCCAGGAAAAAGAAAATAAAAGAAATCAAAATATTTATACACCAGATCCAGCAAATGATAGTCTAACGTACTTGCGAAGCTCCAGTTTTCTGAGGATTCCTCATGCTCCTTCTGAGCTCTACAAAAGGTTAGAGGATCAGCCTATAACCATACCAGTTCATTTCAACATAATCTTGACTACTCCAGCACCCAAAATAGCCAACATGCAACAATACACAATTCCATTCTTTATTATAAGTCACATTTTTGAAGGTTTCTTTGTCCCTTATTCTAAGTCACTTTAGAATATCTAGGTAGTATCAAAGAGTTCATACCAAATACACCCCTCATAATTTCATAGGGGTGATAGGGTAATAATTACAATAGAGAGAAAAATGTTTAAAGTTGTAAAGTTTTAAATGGGGGTAACTTTGGAATGTCAACATATTTTTTAATAAAAATTTAAGGATAATAACAATTTTTCTTAATCTGCATGAATTAGGTAAAAGTGACTTACTGACTTATAATAAAGGACGGATGGAGTAAATTTCACTGATGAATGATAAGCATGGCTATCATTGGCCATGATCTGTAGAAAAGAAAACCATACTACCACATATTCTATGTAAAAGATATACTAAGGCAAGAGAAAGAGAGATCCTAGCTGATGTGGTTCCTGCAATCCCTAAAGCAGCCCACCATAACTTCATAGGACTAATCTCTAAGGTTTTAATATATATTCAAGCTAAAATGAGACAGGTATAACCCTACGTAGCTATTAGCTAATGAATCCAATCAAAGTAACACTAATATCTGTTGGAATTAAATAATGTATCTGACAATTGAGTCAAAAGTTTTGCAAATGGTAGTACAAGTACCTTCAAGAACCAACTCTTTCGATGCAACTTGCTGTCTGAGTTCTGCCACTTGTTTAACCTGATCCAAAACATATTATAGTTAACTCACAATAATTTAAAATTCTTCCTAGATAAGAGGAGGACCCAAGGATCAAGAAAGTAAAGGATTAGAGTGAAGCAAGCTTTTTGGTCAATTCAATTCCAATGTAAGAGTCTCATTCTAATCCTTCAATCAGCCTGATTTATGATCACAACATCTTTTGGGAGCTGAGTTGTCAATTCAGATTAGTTTTTTAAAGTAATTTTTTTTTTTTTTTAATTTTAGTCAATTCAGTATACTCTCAACTCTAATCAGCTTTCATAACAATCTCAGTTTTATCTTATATCTTTTATATAATGTTGCTATTTTAGGATATCATATATCCTCACAAACTTAGGATTGAAGTCTAAACCCTACTGATAAGTCATGAAAGTCTATTTTTTCATTCAACAATTGAAGAGTTTTTATCAATAGCAACAAAACTTATGTTCCGTGGATTATGCAAGGTGGAAGGAAGTCAATCATCAAAGAATATAAACTTACCTCTACTTCAAGGTTCCACTGTACAGCTGCGAGGGATCTTGCAAGATCAGCATTAGCAGTCTGCAACCAGTTCAGACATTTATCAACAACAAGCTTATCTAGATATTTGTGGAGCCCAAACATCATGATAAATTATTTACTGAAAGGTGAAGTAAGTTATACATCATATAAACTACCATTATGTATAAACAAATGGCTTAAAATAATAACATACCTCCAGTTTAGCTAAACGTGCAAGAATTTCCATTCTAGTATTATTATGTTTCTGTTTTTCTAACTCAACAGCTTCCATTGTTTCCATCATAGAGGACTGAAGCTGTGAAGCCTAACGAAGGAACAAAAAAGGATTAGATGATGAATGAAAAATAACCAACAGACAGAAAACATTAAGTGCCAACCAAAAAAGAAATAAAATCGTTTAATTTTTCCGACTTGCTCCCACTAAATCACCAAGAACATCAAGCAAGATAAAAAGATGCCAGAAATTCATTCAACAGTATTCATATAATCATATCCTACAATAGACATCATATTGATTGTTAAGCAGCATAACACAAAGGATAAATAAGTAAACATTAAGCAGCATAACACAAAAGATAAATAAGCAAACAAAGAGAACAATTCTAAGAACTGCCATAACAGTACCTCTTGTGCTTGTTGTTTAGCTCTCTCCTCAAGAATTTTCTCTAGACTTTGTTTCTCCCCCTCTAATTTGGCCACCATGTTCTCCCGTTCCTTAATAGCATTGATCGCTTTAGCTGCCGCTTTCTCAGCCAGAATCCTCTCCCTCTTCCTTCTCCTTTCTTCTCTCTCACGTTCACTTTCAGAATCTGATGATGAGCCAGAATCTGTATCTGAAACAGAACTTCCATCGCTTTCCATGGGATAAACCCTTTTCAAATCATCAGAAGTTGAATTTCTAGAGATTTCATTAAGCTCAGGCCTCCTTATTCCACTTCTCAATTGACCAAGATCAACATCACCTGCCATCTTAGTTTCACGAACCTTATCAACCACCGACACTGGCATGGTTTCTGCAGCCAAACTTTTATTCTCTTCCTGCAAATCTTCTTGCGGAGATTGTGCCCTATAGTTAAAACTGAAATCAATATCTTCATTTCCCTTATCATTCGTCTCAACCACATGCATTTCAGCACTGCTTTTACCATCAGTCTCAGACTCTACATACGAATTCCTCTCAGTCGAACCCGAAGACATAGAAATCGATTCCGAAATCGATTCCTTCCGATCATCACCACCACCTTTTCCACTCGATTTAACTTCTTTCACAGAATTCAACTTCTGCAAAGACCTTGAACCACTCTTCTGATTGCTCTTCACATCCGAAACCAGCGACACCGAAGACAAACTCTTCTGCTTCCTACTATTATTTCTGCTCAAACCACGACTCGCAGGAACCCCATTACCTCGAGCCGGGCTCCCTCCAGCACCCAAAGACTGATTCGGCGAGCTAAGAAGCTCGGTCCAATCAGCATCCGTAAGTGTAGGGCTAGTGTTAGATTTTGGTGCACTCGTAGCAGTTTTAAGCACATTTAAACTGGGATCGCTACGCAATTTTCCACGATAATCATTGCTGTTATCCGCGGTTTTCTTCTTCAATTGATGCTTCAGAGACACGGAACTGCCCGATTTCGCAGGAGCATCGTCAATGCTAAGATCATCGGATGGAAGCCTCTCATTCTTGCGAAGCGATTCGGCAGCTTGTTGATCGATCTGAACCGTTCATTACACAATTATTCAATAACAATTACAACAAAAACAATAACAATACGCAATTAATTATAGCAGCAACAACAATAATAACAACAGTTAATTAAAATTAGCGAAGAGGATTAAGAATTAACTAGATTTTTTGCGTGCTTAGGGATTCGGGATAAATGGAACGGGAAAATTAAACAAGGAGAAAGAGAAAACGAAGCATTGTTAGTGTGTTTTGGACTTGCCTGGTGAAGAAGGTTCTCAGCGACTTTGAGTTTGGAAGAGATCCAATTCGCCATTGTTGGGTTGCGCGCGCGTGTGTTAGAGAGGAGACAGAGAGGTGAATCAGCGCGTGAGATGATGAGAGAAAAAACAGTTACGGAGAGAGAAATGAAACATGTTGAGCTAAACGCAGCGTTTTGAGGAAGTTATTAATTATTATTATGTTAGAAGAAGAAGAAGAAGAAGAGGAAGATGGTGATTGATGAAGGAAGAAAGAGGTGTTTGAAGAGTGAAAGGTAGAGTGACATGCGGGTCGTGTAACATGTTTTTTTTTTTTTTTTTTTGGTTTGAGTGTTGAGTAAATTGCACTGTAATTATTGGGTCCCACCGAGTGTTACTCTGTGATTTTGCTTCTAACAAACGAGTGAACGACCAACTTCTTTTTGGGGTTTTTTTATTTTGTCACCCCAAGTTCTATGGATGTCACTCCATATGTATAAAATATACCTATTATGTCCTTTTTAAAAAAAACAACTTTTAATACGGGTCGTAAGAGATACTTACGACATTCAAAAAACTAAGTTTTCACACGGGTCGTAAACAGGTGTTACGACCTAAATTTTTCCAGGAGTCGTAAATAAGTGTTACGACTATAAAGTCGTAATACTCACATACGACCTCTTTTGCATCTCCAGTGATTCCGAAGACATCATCTCAGTGAATTAGGATTATCATACACATTGGCACCTATTAGCTGGTCTGATATTTCATACTAGGAAAACCAGATCCTTACTCAGTTTACATCATGATTTCTTTCGTTTTAGTTATGCTTGAGTTATGATGGTGGAACTTGAATAGAACCGATGCTCGACTTGCGAATACTGGACTACCGCCTCAGATTCAAAAGTTGTGATGCCGTGTAAATTTTAATGCTTTGAGATTTACTTCTCAAATAGAAGAACTTGGTAGAAGGATAGAATTTTGAGGGAAAATGGACCTTTAGTGATTTGATTTGGAGAGGCCAAGAGGAACGTTAATTTGAGAGACGGGTTACAGAGGAAAAATGGAGAAGGAGGCGGTAGTTTGCTGTTGTTGTTGCGGCATCGAAAACAAACTGTGTCATTTACAACCTATTATAAAAACTTTCTTTTCATTGGGTCGTAAGCATGTGTTACGACCTATGGGTCGTAACACCTACTTACGACCAGTGTTAAAATTTATTTTTAAAATGGGTCGTAAGGGGTTATTACGACCTGATAGTCGTAATACCCCCTTACGACCCGTATTAAAACTTGTTTTTTTTAAAAGGGCATGATGGGTATTAATTATACATATGGGGTGGCATCCATAGACCTTGGGGTGACAAAATAAAAACCCCTTTTTGGGCAAAATGACTATCCACTAACACTAAATGTGGGTCTCAAATTAGGCCAATTGGGTTTCTAAAGCCCAAATATTGGGTGGTCCAACTCCATCTTTTACATGTCCTGTGAAGTCTTAGAATCAAGAAACTGAAACTGGAAAAGAAAAAAGGCTTTTTTAAGTCTCAGGTCCCTAAACTTAGGGGGTGTTTTGGATCCAGTCCCTAAACTTTTTTTTTGTTGGATCCAGTCCCTGAACTTTATACTCTTTTGTTTTCGGTCCTTCTGTTAATGACACTCTAACTCCGTCAGCCACATCCAACGATAGTTTGACACGTGGCACAACTTAAATTTTTTTTTTAAATCTGAATTTTTTCTTTTAAAATAAAAAATAAAAAACATTAAAATTAAAAAATATCGTCAGCTATCTTCACATGTCTCCCACATGTCTATGTCTCTTAGTCTCTCACTATTCTCTCTGACTCACTGTCGAAGATAGCTTCACTCTCCCACGCTCTCACTTTTGTATTTCTCCATCACTGTCGAAGAAGGTCTCTTGCGCGTGTGAAAGGAAGAAGTTGCGATACACGCTTCAGCTGCTCGAGTCTTGGTTGCTTCGAGTCTCGGTAAGTGTTGAATATTGTTCTTTTCGTTTTCTTTTCACACGGAGGGACCATATTCTTCAACAATGTCTATTCTTTTCGTTCTTCTTTTCATCTCGGGGGGACCAAAGAGATTCTTCATCTCTTATGTATAGTTTAAGGTGTGGTGGGGTATACCTGTCGCTATTGAAAACGATGCACGTTCCTTTTTTTCTTCTTTTGCACGTGTTACCTGTGTTTCTATTTTTGGCTTTTGTTATTCAATTTTTCAGAGATTAGGGTTCATACGTTTTGGGGTTTTTGGGGTTTTTATGAAATTAGGGTTTGGTAACGAAATTAAATTGGGGCTATTACGAACTTATGGTTCATTTGGGGTTTTTAATAACTTAGGGTTCATTTGGGGTTTTAATTCGGTACTGATTTTGTTTTTAGGGTTCAATTGGGGTTGTTATGAAATTAGGGTTTCATTTGGGGGTTTTATTAAATTAGGGTTCAATTCGGGTTTTTTTTAATGAAATTAGGGTTCAGTTTAGTTTTAATTTGATTAAGTTAGGGTTCAATTTAGAAATCCAATTGGGGGTTATGAAATTAGGGTTTCATTTGGGGCTTTTATTAAATTAGGGTTCAATTCGGTTTTTTTTAATGAAATTAGGGTTCAGTTTAGTTTTAATTTGATCAAATTAGGGTTCAATTCGAAAATTCAATTGGGGATTTTACACGGTTAGGGTTTCATTTGGGGATTTTATTAAATTAGGGTTTTTATTAAATTGGGGTTTAGTTTGGCTTGTAGTATGTAGTTCAACATGTAATTTGAATTTGCTCAAGAATACTTACCATAACCAAATGCACAAACTAATCTCTGCCTGTCTGTTTTGGTACTGCCCTCTTTTGTGATAGTAGCAATTTGCACATTCATCTGTTAAATGTTGACTTGTACTAGAGATCATAGTATAATTTTAGTAATGTGATTTACTTTGTATAATTTTACTAATTCATGTATTTACTGTTGCAAAAATGAGCTTCACTGCAGTGTACCATGTTGGGGGATCCTTTATGCGTGATCCCGATCTTAGATACAAGGGTGAAGAAGTACATGCGCTGAAGAATATAGACCCAGATCTGTGGTCTTACTTTGATGCAGTAGCAGCTGTGAAAGATATGGGGTATCCAGGTGATTGTAAGTTATGGTGGAGTTCTAGTGATGGGGCAGTTGGAAGTGATTTGTCGCGGATGACATTGGATGTTCATGCTATGCAAATGGCAAACCATGCTTTGAAGTATAAAGTTGAAGTGCACATATATGTTGCATATGGAGACAAAAGTGTGATTGAGCAAGATGTTGGCAATATGTGTTGCAATTCTGTGGATGATATACTGGAGAAATTAAGTGGACCTGGTCTGGACAAAGAAAATCCAATTGTGGTAGATGACAACAAGGAAGGAGAGCATCATGAGGATCATGTGATTGAAACTGGTATGATTCCAAATAATGAGAGGGATCATGATAGGGATGACATCATTGGATTAGAAGACATCACACAAGTAGAGCAACAAGGTGAACATGAAAGGGAAGATGATATAGATGTGATAGTTGATTTCATTCAGCCGCAACAAGAAGATGCAGAAGATGAGGAGGAATCTGATAAAGATTATGAAGAAGAGGATGGTTCTGACAGTGAGAGCCTGGATAATCTTGCATTTGATGATAGCGAAGAAGAGAGAGATTTGGGGCTAGAAGATGAGTTTGAGGATGATGGGCATCAAGAGGAAGAACAAGTGCAACCTCCACCAACTGATGCTAGGAAGAAAAAAGAAGAAGAGTGTGACTGGACCTACAAGATTCAGTCCAAGGCTAAGGAAGAAGAAATCTGGTACTGATTCTCAGCCCAATAACACTGATGATGATCAATTTGAAGAGGGTTATGATAGTGATCAGTTATACAGTGACATGGACTCCGATTGTGATGAGGGGCAAGTGTAGAGATTTCCTCTGTTTAATCCAGCATCTCTGAATAAGGATTTCAAGTGGTCGGTTGGACTAGAGTTCACTTTTCTGGTTGTCTTTAAGCAAGCTATTTTAAAACATTCTGTTCTAAATGGCAAATGTGTACAGTTTGTGAAAAATGATAAGAACAGAGTGAGAGTGAACTGCAAATCTAATTGTGGGTTTTTAGCATACGTGGCAAGAGTTAGTGAAAGTCACACCTTTAGGATGAAAACACTTCAGCCCAAACATAGATGTGGGAGGGTATTTGATAACACAAATGCAAATACCAGTTGGGTGACAAAGGTTGTGCTTGACAAGATTGGGGATAACCACGAGTACAAAGTGAAGGAGATTATGGATGATATTCGGAGGACTTATGCTTGTGGTATTACAGCTTGGAGGGCATTCAGGGCAAGACAGATAGCTAAGGGAATATCATAAGGAGATGCTGCAAAACAGTACACATTGTTATGGAGATATAGTGCAGAACTGAGAAGGGCAAGTCCCGGAAACACTTGCAAGCTTGGTTTAATTAGGCTAGATCCCACTTTGCTGCCTAGATTCGGGAATTATTATCTATGCCTTGAAGGTTAAAAAAAGGGTTTCATAGCTGGATGCAGGCCATTCATTGGTGTGGATGGTTGTCATCTCAAAACAAAGTACGGGGGACAATTGCTGATTGCTGTTGGTCGAGACCCGAATGACCAGTATTTTCCACTGGCATTTGGAGTGGTGGAGACAGAGTCCAAGGCAACTTGGAGGTGGTTTCTAAAGCTACTTCTAGAAGACATTGGGGACATTAGAAGCAATAGATGGGTTTTCATCTCTGACAAACAGAAGGTAAATCGTGTTTGTAATTAGAGCTCATATTTAGTTGTCATAATATATGTTTGTAATTAATATTCATATATGTTATTTTCAGGGTTTGGTGGAGACATTTGGAGAGCTGCTAGAAGGTGTGGAACATAGATTTTGTCTTCGACACCTATACAACAATGTGAAAAAGAGGTTTGGAGGTGGAGCAGAGATAAGGAACTTGATGATGGGAGCTGCAAAGGCAACTTATCACCAAGCATGGCAGAATAGAATGGAAGAGCTGAGAATAGTTTCAGAGGGTGCATATGATTTTCTCATGGCTGAACCTAAGTCCACATGGTGTAAGCATGCTTTCCAAACCTATCCTAAGTGTGATGTTTTAATGAATAATTTAAGTGAGGCATTTAACAGCACAATACTTCTAGCTAGGGACAAACCAATCATATGTATGGTAGAGTGGATTAGGATATACCTTATGGGGAGGTTTGCCACTCTTATGGAGAAATTGAAGAAACATGTTGGTGATGTTATGCCTAAGCCTAGGAAAATGTTAGATAGAGAGATTGAATTTAGTGGTAGTTGGATTCCTAGATGGGCTGGGAAAGATTTGACATTTGAGGTTAGGCACATAACTAGGAGTGATGAGTGCTATGTAGTTGATCTGGATGAACGCACTTGTGCATAGTGGGTTTTGGCAACTAGTGGGAATCCCATGCAGGCATGCAGTTTCAGCCATCACCCTTAAGAGAGATGATCCTGAAAAATATGTCAATTCATATTACAAGAGAGAGGCCTATGAGTTGACATATGGGCAAACCATAAGCCCAATCAATGGAAGAGATATGTGGCCCATTACAAATAATGTTGAGATAGTCCCTCCTCAGTACAAGAGAGGGGTTGGGAGGCCTAAAAAGTTGAGAAGAAGAGAGCCATTTGAGGTTCGCAAACCAAATGGCACTGTTAGGCTGCGAAAAGGACTTACAAGACAAAAATGTGGCACATGTCAAGAAGTAGGACATAACAGCAAATCATGTCCAGTGAGGAAGGTAATTCCATTGTCATTTACTGTGTGTCTTTTATAGTGTATTTCTAGACCTGAGTCTTTTTAATTGTGTCTTATTTTTCCTATTTGGTAGAGAATATTGGAGACCCTAAGGCCTGTTGAACCAGCTGCTGCTGAACTTGCTCCTGTTTCTGAACCTGTTGATGCTGCTGTTTCTGAACCTGCTGTTGCTGCTAACCCTCAACCTAAGGTAATGAAGATTAGTGTAATATATTTGTGCATTATTTATATTAGTATTATATTTACGAATGTTTTATTTATTGCCATTCTAACATATTCAGAGGAGGAAATCCAAAGACAAATGTAAGCCAAAGGGACAATTACAACCTATTGATTATGGCACTCTTATTGACATTGATGCTGCAAACTTTCATTCACAACCACTTACAAGGGTATTAAAACAGTTTCATTTATATTCTAATTTATTCCAATTTGTAATTAATTTTCTGGATGTTGTCTGAGATGTATTTATTTTGATAATGTGGCACTATTTTGATAGAGCAAGTGTAAAAGAGGAGGTGGAATTTCATTATCACCTACTGCTGCCAAGAAGATGAAAAATGTAAGATGTAATTGCATGCCTTTTCTATTTTTCCATACTGATATTTGTATACTGATTTTGCTTTAATTATTATCCTGTCAGGACAAAGTTGTTTACAAAGGCTCTACATCTAGGAAGCCTTCAGCTGATGAAAACCAATCAATGACACAAATGAATCTTGCTGAACTTGCAATATATTGGTCTGACTTGATGAAGGAAGTTGACATCACAAAAAATGGGATGGTGGAAGCACGTGAGAAAAGATCAAAATAAGATGGGAACAAGAAAGGAGACAAGAAAGGAGACAAGAAGGGAGGAAAGAAATGAAGAACTTATAGTCATTCATTGTTTTGAGGACTTTAGGATTGAAATTCTGTTTTGATTGTTTTGAAGACTTTAGGATCATTTACTATTTTGACTTGTTTAGGACCTTACAATGAATCACTGTTTTGGCTGTAATTATAGTGTGCATGACACAGGCTCTAACTTGTTTTGGGATCAACTTATGGTGTGCTTATGACACACATTTGTTAATTATGTGGTTGTAATTATGGTGTTATGATGTGCATATGACACGAATTTTTTTGGAATCAAATTATGGTGTGCTTATGACACCTTTCTTAATTATGTGTCAATGTATTATGGTGTGCTTATGACACCTTTGAAAATTGTGTGCAATGGCAGGAAGTATAGCTATCTTAGCCATAAACTATAGCTATTGCAGGAATTATATTTGAACACGTCATTGAAAATGTTGTGTGAAATGGTAGGAAGTATAGCTATTGAAAGGCTGTAATTATATTTGTCTTGTGATACACTAAACACAAAATGCAAATGGATTATGAATTTCATCAAACAAACACCAAATGATAGTTAGTACATCATGATATCATTACTACATTACTGACCATAATGAAAAGCTTACAATACCCCCAAAAAAAAATCTACTTCTAAAAATCACTACCTACCTCATAGTAACTACCCATGACAATGCCATTAGATTGTATTACCAACTCACACATACCCCACCAATGCACCTAGTGCTAAAAAGAAAATGACCATGAAAAACTAAGACTTCTTTCTCTCAGCATACAACTTCTTCTGCAACCTCACAATCTTCTTCTTCTTCTGATCACCTTCATTTACTTTCTCATCCCAAATTACTTGATTATTTTCATTGCTCATTGGTGACTTGTTTTTTCCAAGTTTGATTAACAGCATTTCTTTGGCCAATTCATCTTCCCATTCAAAAAGATGGCATGTTCTTTTGTCATCCTGTCAACAAAAATGAGTACAAGAATAAGCAAAGATTAAAAATGAGTAGTTGAGTACAACAATAAGCAAAGATAAAAAATGAGTCCCCTGCACAGAGGGGAACAACACAGAGGAAAAAAAACAAGACCCTGTACAAAGGGGAAAAAGCCAGAGAACGAAAAATGCGAAACTCAACTAGGCCCTACAAAGATGGAACCAAGCCAAGCAGGAATCAAATAACAGCAGCCATAATTTCAAAATTCTAATTAAAAAAAAGAGGGTTAAAAAAACGAAAACAATAACTCTAATTTAAAAAGAAAAAGCCATAATTTCAAAATTCTAATTAACAGAAAACAATAACTCTAAATTGCAATTTCATTTTCGACACCTAATTGGAAAATCCCTGGAAAAAAAAACGAAGCCCTAATTTCATGTGTTGAATGGATGAATAAACTTACCCTGGACTTAGGGCACCTCCAAAATGGTCTTCCATAGTTTTCATTTGTATGAGCCGTGTACAGCTTCAAGGGACCACAACCGCAAGAGAGATCCTTCGAACTAACTCCATGAGAACTTGAACTCGCAGAGAAGGTGCTCATGTTAGCTGTTAATAAAAATAGGAAAAAATGAGATGATAAGGACGAAAGGAGATGGTTGAAATGAAGAAGTAAGGAAGAAGAAGAAGACGCATACAGAAGAAGAAGGAGCAGAAATGAAGGAGGAAGGAGGAAGAAGAAAATGAAGACCTTTGAAGAAGTGGAAATAGATCTGAAGCACGTGGAGTGAGACTCTTACCAACATCTTCTTATTTCTTTTAATTTAATGTTTTATTTTTTATTTTAAAAGAAAAAATTCGGATTTAAAAAAAAATTAAGTTGTGCCACGTGTCAAACTGTCGTTGGATGTGGCTGACGGAGTTAGAGTGTCATTAACAGAAGGACCGAAAACAAAATAGTGTAAAGTTCAGGGACTGGATCCAACAAAAAAAAGTTTAAGGACTGGATCCAAAACACCCCCTAAGTTTAGGGACCTGGGACTTAAAAAAGCCAAGAAAAAATAACAACATGTTACCATGTAAAAAATTGTGGTGAAGAAAAAGCAGGGAATTATTTTGGTGATTGAACCATGTTACCACCTGAATAACACAACCAAAAAAAAAAGAAAAAACCAAACCAAACCAAACCCTCTTTTTGATTGAAATTGAGGTCAAATGAGACATTATCTCCGATCATGACCTCGTGTTCATGAGCCATTTTTGGCGAGAGTTGTCCAACCTTAGTGGCAACAAGTTGCGCATGTCAACTTCATACCATCAACAAAGTGATGGACATATTGAGGCTGTCAAACGAGTTATGCAACATTATCTAAGAGCGCATCTGAAACAATTGGAAAAAAATATTTGAATTTGGTTGAGTTTGCTTACAACATCACGATTCATACTAGTACTAGGTTGACACCCTTTTAGGTGGTTTATGGCTAAGCACCATCGACAATTCCAAGGTATTTGGTTAGAAGCAGCAAAATTGAAGCGTTAGATCAAGATCTAACCACCAGGGACATGATATGGAGAAATTGAAGACTAAGCTAAAAAGGCTCAATAAAATAAGAAGCTTTATGCTAATAGGAATCGGTTGCCTCACCCATTCAAATTGGGAGATTTAGTTTTAGTCAAACTAAGACCTTATAGGCAAGAGTGGTAGTTCTCGATCTCCACTTTTTAGATGCCAAATCCCTTTTCTTTTTTATGGAGTATTTATGACATCCCCAAATCGAAAAAATGCATTTTTTGACTTTAAAAATGCATTTTTCATGGAATTGACCTTAAATGAAGCATCATTAACATCCCTGTCTCCAACAATTTTGCCACATTGATGCATCTTGGTTTCTTTGATGGTGAGTCTCCAACAAATTTTGCCACAGTGATTCGTCTTGGTTTCTTTTATGGTGATCCGAGCAAGCAAAGGTCAAATTCCATGAAAAATGCATTTTTAAGGTCAGAAAATGCACTTTTTCGAATCGGACTAAACCCCATAAAAAAATGGGACTTGGGATCTAAAAAGTGGGGTTTGAGAACTACTACTCTATAGGCAAACCAGTGTGACTGAAAAGAAGGCGCAAAAGGTTGTGCAAAGGTATTATGGCCCTGGCCTTTCGAAATAGGATTGTTCTACAATGCATGATTTATGTTAGCTTGTACTGATGCATATATGCACAATTCCAACCCTCTTTTTATGATTCAATTACATTTATGTCATTACCCCTAACCTTCTAACTCAAATCCCTTTGGAACCTCCACCATACCCATTGCCCTCATTTTCACCCGTTGTCACCGCTATTCATGCTTTCATCCTATTGTTATCTCTTTCCCTCCTTCCACCAACTATCATTGCTCTACTCTGCCCCACCTAAGTTGCAAATCCATCCAAAACACATCGGAAATTATCCTTGTTGTGCCTCTGAGCCAGCAACATTTCCAACGACTTCCAACCCCACCCCCAATCATCGATGGCCATCACCGACTTTTACAATTTTCTTTTATCTTTTACCGATCAAAATCAGATCTAGGTTCAGGTTGCATCGTGCCTCCCTTTACACTCAAGCCTAAAAAGAACAGACATCGTAATGGTTGGCCTTAGATGGTTGTTTAGGCGGTGGTTCCTCTTCTAGTTGTGTTTGGTGGCGATGGGATGAGTGAGTGATGGTCAGAGTTGAGCAGTTGGATATGGCTCCAGAGGACGACAAGATTGACGGTTGACCATGTGGAGGTGATGAGTGACAAATGCTCCCATGCTTGATGTCGGCGAAATGTGTGTGGTGATCAGAACAACCACAATTAGGAGTTGAAAGGCAATGATAGATAGTGCTGAGGAAAGGGTTAAAGGAGTTAAGGATAAAAGTGTCAATGTACAAAATTATATTTTTAATCTCATCCATTGACATATTTTATTATTAAATCAATGGTCAAAATTACACAATGCATCAGTGCAAGGTAACATAAATCATTCACTATAAAACGCCTCGTTAAAGTTGCCCTCAGAAAGAAAAACTCATCTTGTCTTTCATGCTTCAAAGCCGAAACTCTTTCATGGGAATCCAGATCAGCAAGCCCTACCTCTACTTTTGGAGAGCTTGGGAAACCAACCGATGATAACTCCTCTTGCCATCTTAGCATGGCACAAACAAGACAACCCTAATCAAATCGAAGTTGACAGTGGAAATCAAAATCAAAACGAAACGAAAAAGCATGAACCAAAATTCAACAAAATGTAGGAATTAATTTCATAAAAGTCAACATTTATAGGAATAAATTTGGTATTTAAACTTCTAGATAAAAATATGAAAATGTTAGCAATAAACTAGCTTCAGTTTTGCTAGAAATTTCAATAATTTCACTAGAGAGTAGCTATTGAATAATTAGAGTTTAGTAACATATTAGCAACAAAAATAGGTAGGAAATAATAGTTGTGTGGTAGCTTCAAAATTGCTATGGGACAATGGTTGTGTATTAGCTAAGGACAAAAAAAGTTGGTGAGTGTACGAGACTCCCACCTAGTGAAGTATAAGGACAATATTAACTAAAAACTAGTTAGGAAAAAAAAGCAATTTCGTAATATCTACCAAATAACTTGAGCAGAGTAGTTACAAATTAGCTATCGAATAACTTGGAAAAGTAATTGCAAATTAGCTACTCATTAACTTAAGATTATATTTTTTCCAGATCAAACACCAACTACGAACTAGATACAAAAGGGAGTTAGTCTACAAACTCCACAATTATCCCCCAAACCCCATTTTAATGGGGAAATGTCCATTATGCCCTTCAACATTAAAAAAAAAAGAAAGAAACCCCAAATCCCATCACCTTTCCACCTTCTACACTAAAAAACCCCAAACCCCACCACCTTCTACCTTTCCACCTTCTATACATTGTTTCACATAACAAACTCCTCTCTCCCTGACATTCTCTAAAGCAAAAAGTCATTGAAATTCATAAGTTTTACCCATCTTCATGAGTAAAAGAGTTCTAGTGGCCTTTCTCTGCTCCTTGTTGAAGGTAACTTTTGTTTAATGTGCGTTTTTTTACGTTACTGAAAAAATTCCGACACACTAAAATTCGGACACGGGTATGTCGAAAAAATTTGGTGAAATTTTTTAAAAAAATTCCGAGAACCGTGTCGGAATTTTTATTTTCCGACACTGGTTCGTCGGAATTAACTAGAGAGCCCTTTGTTAAAATTCGGAATTTTAACAAAATTCCGACACGTGTATGTCGGAAAAATTTGTTAAATTTTTTTTAAAAAAATTCCGACACCCCCGTGTCGGAAAGTTGCAGCGACTGCATACCTTCAACACAGCAATGATGAATTCGAAAAACAACACAACAACAATAAAAATAAACCCTAAAACTATAGTAATGAAAAAGAACAAAACCCTAAAAGCAAAAAACAAAACCTAAACCAAACCCTCCTACATCAAATAAACAAAAACAAAACAAAAACCCACAAAAAAGAAAAACGGTAATGGAGGGAAGAAGAAAAACGTGCATGCCTTGAGGCGGCGGTGGAAATGACAATGAAAAGAGGGAGTTGAAAGTGAAGGAGGAAGAAGAATGAGGGTGGGGTGTGGGGTTTGTGAAAAAAAGAGGAAGTATAATGGGGTTTAAAAGGAGGGTATTATTGGTATTATAAAAAAAGTGGAGTTTAGGGATAAATTTGGGGTTT
The DNA here is from genome assembly GCA_037953625.1 of Crotalaria pallida. Taxonomy (NCBI): domain Eukaryota; kingdom Viridiplantae; phylum Streptophyta; class Magnoliopsida; order Fabales; family Fabaceae; genus Crotalaria; species Crotalaria pallida. The sequence goes on from CM075655.1 coordinate 101,579,076, forward strand.
GAGGACCAATTCCCGATACAAAATAATTATAGAAAATTACTTTCAAATAGGCTATGGAATGTTACCGGCTAATTAGCCCAAAAATAATAGAAATTTGTATTCAAAAGCAAACCACGGATTAACTACCAGATAGTAGTGGAATAGCTACAAACTTTTACAATTCATTTGCAGAGAGTAGCTACCATCGGATTCAATAGCTAAATAGCGATTAAATTAATGCTATGAAACATTCTATAGCTAATTCATTGCCATTGTGAATTAGCATTTGGTCATTAGCTATGGATTTACTATTAAGGAATATTTGATAGTTTGGTCACTAGTGTTGTTGTGCATTGATTCAAGTTCAACATAACACACACGTTGTCTACTTTACATACAAGGTTTTACTTCCGTACCCTTTCAAAATAAAGGGTTTTGTTACCCTCTCATATTTATTCAATCAAATTATGATAACTGCAATATACTACCATGTGAAAAAAGTGTATAAGTTTAATAAAATTTTGCAATCAAATCTGTGTGATCTTACTTGCAAGATTTTTTAACTAAATCAATTCACAACCACTCCCAAATCATGAACCTTAATATCAAGTTTTTATTCATCTTGGACCAGCAACCTCAACATCATGTCACTGATATCAATTTTCTTGCCAGATAATGGTGAAAAAAGAACACTTCACTGTATTTTTATTTTTCTGATCAGCTTAAAAAATTGTATTGCTGCAGTTGAGATATAATCTTCAGCACACAAGAACATATGTTTTCGTCTAAATTTAGCGTAGATTTTTTAGCACCAAAAATATATAAAAAAACATATAATTTTCAGTCTTTTTTTTTTGTTTATATGGGAGGTCTGGGACTAGAACCCATGACCTGAGGGAGGGGGAAATCCTAAGTGTCCCTGCAACCACCAACTGGGCTGTCTTATGCGGACTATAATTTTCAGTCTTTATTGAGTGCCAAAAATATCTCGGTGTTTTTGACATGATAGTATATTATACTTGTCATGATTTGATTGGAAAAATATGATAGGATACCAAAACCCTTTATTTTGAAAGGATATCTATCGAAGTAAAACCCTTACATGTATCACTAGCAAAACTTAAAATATAAGGGACCTCACGTATGGATTACAAACAACCATAGCCTGTAATACTTGGTCCAGCCTATAATATAAACAAGTGTACTGAAATATAAAAATAGGGGACAAAACAAATTTCTAACCATCTACAACCATCTTGTCATCACTTGTATTAAATGGAATTAAAAGAATCCATTGTCATCATGTAATAAAGAAAAGCCAACAAGAACAAAAAGTAATGTAAATAAAAGTGGAGAAGATAGGAAAAATCAATCACTCAGTTACTTAAAGATATACTTGCAAGCAAAATCCCAAAAATTAATTCCCTAGGAGATTGATTAAGCTCTCATCATCATGTTGAACAGCAAGTAGATTGTTTAGTTGCAGTAACCTCATCAGCTTCTACTATATGAATCTCCTTCCCACTCAAAATATTATTCATTGGTTTCTCATCCATTTTGGCTTCTAAACTTTTCTGGCTTGTGATATCATAGATCTTTGTGATCATTTGTAAGAATACTTCCTCAACATTAAGATTCTTCAAAGCAGAGGTTTCCATGAAACATAACCCTTCTGTCTCTGCAAACCCTTTACCTTCTTCTTTCTCAATTTCTCTTGATTGATCAAGATCACATTTATTTCCCACTAGAATAACCACCATGTCTTGGCCTCCAAACTCTCTCAGCTCCACTAACCATTTTCTTATGTTCTCATAACTTGATCTCCTTGTTATGTCATACACTAGCAATGCCCCCAAGGCTCCTCGGTAGTATGAGCTTGTGATTGCTCTAAATCTGTCACAAAATTATATCCATATTGCTGAGAATGAAATTTATGTAAGATTCAGATCAAAGTAAATTAGAGAAATCAATGATTCACATAACTGAAATAATAACCAAATAAGCCACCATCTATCACTTTGGTCACTAAAAAATTATTAACATATTAATTAATCTCACATCACAGAAATACACCAATTTGAGAATGAGTCTTAACACAACGATCTGATAAAATTATTGTTTAGTGAATAAATATTCAAATTCTGAAAACAACTTTGCTCGCAAAGGTAAAGTTGTATATATCAACCCTCTTTAGTGGGTAGTCTTGTGGACAAGGCTGCCCTTTTTTTTTTATACAAATACATCAATTTAGTCTCTAAATAATACAATTAATGACATGCACCAATTTACATTATTGATTATAGAAAATTAACATCATTCTAATCTCCTAATAATTCCATCATTTTACCGTTACCAAGACATGATAAAGAGGAGATATCTAAGATGCTATAAATAGTCCTCAAATCATGAAGTAATATGTCATCTTCGTTCATGTTTTGTGGCATCGATTAATCTAATCTTTGAAATTTTCAAAATTTTAAATTGATTCACGTGAGTGATATTGGTTTCTAATATTAATGGTCGTAATTGGTCTTAACGTGGAGTAACAAAATTGTCAAAACAACGTCATTTTGCCGAAAAAAACTCTGAGATTGTAAGCATCGATCTAATTAATCTCTAACTTCATGGATCACTAACAGCAGAAACTAATGTTACTCACGTTTTACTATCTCAGAAATTAATTTAAAATTTTAATAATATTATAAACTAGTAATTTAATCGATACTCACAAAATAAATGGCTAATATAATTATTTACTCACAAATCATTGGAAACTTTTATCATCGAGGTTTCCTCCTCGCAACACTTTTTTTTTGCATACTAATCGATACCCAGAATCTGACTCATCTGGTCCGACCCAACTGAGCTCGCACTAAGCGGTAGGGGTCTCCCAGCGGAGATTACTCCATACCCAAGGCTCAAACTAGAGACTAGTTAATTAAAGGACCAAATGAGTTACCAATTGACTAACCACACGTTCGTTATTCTCACCACACTTTGAGGGCGTGCATCTCTTATAAATCTATCATTCGTATGTGGAAAACCAGAACATCTAGGTAAACCTAACCACAACACTTATAAGCAATATTATAGTAAATCTCTTACAGTTATTAATTTGAGCGTTATAGTTTTTTCGTTGGTAGCCTAGTACAACATCGTGTCAAGTAGCCGGTAGATCAATGTATCATGGAGGACGAGTTACCATCCTTGCCACTAGGTACCTTTAACTCTACTCCACTCAATTTTAATGTCACTTTTTATCATTGATGAACTAAATTAATGTCACTATTTTTTAAGGATCAAGCAACTATTGATCCTATATATTTTTCTAGGAACCACAATACTCTACACTCATACTTTTTTTTTCCAGAGAAATAACTATATAGAATGAAGAAACTGTGGTTGGTGAACAAAATCTTCACCACATAGTTCGCATTTCTCCACTTGAATGATTGATTACCAATTTGCTTTGCTGTTCGACCTCTCAATCACTTCCATGTTTTCTTTCTCTAACCTATGCTGAACAAGTCCATATGTTGGACCCGCCAAACCCAAATGCCCAATAGTTACGCTATTTATTAAGACAGCATTGCATTATGGAAAAAAGAAAACTTGATTTCAACACTTACCAAACTAAGAGTCATCCTTACTCTTTATTCATATCATTAAGATCAATCAATTCACGGAACATAGGTAAGAGGAATTTATGCTTTTCTCATGATGAAAATGCGTAGAAAAGAAAACTATGGAAAAAAAAAAGAAAGAAAGAAAGAAAAGAAAAGGAATAGGAAATTGTGCGCATGTCCCTAAAGGAAAAAATAGTGAAATTCTTTTTATGGCATGGCAAAGAAAAAGCAACTCTAATGAGTGTCAATGACATTATTTAAATCTAGAGAAATTTCCTTTCAGTTGGAAAAAACAAAAGTTACATCAAGCACCCTCGTAAAAGGAGGAAATTACGGTGAGTTCCAATAAAGCAAATTTTTAAAAGAAAATTACATAAACTCGAATACTCGATCTCCTTTTGATTTTTTCTTTTATGAACAAAGAATAATTTATTAGAAAATATTGAAGTTATCAAAAATTTAGAAAGATTAAGAAGGTTTTTTTAAGGTATTTCAAAAGGGTCACTTAATTAATGCCAGTATCACACCAACTAGAAAAACTAAATCTAATAATATTACTAAAGGACAATATTCACATCCAGAATTTATTAGCTTTAACATTGTTACAGAAATCCAACATGCTAAAAGTGACACTATTAAAACGAATATCATTTCTCTTAATCCAATTATGTCAGGTAACAATAGCTATCCTTTTGATTTAATTTACCCAATACTTATCTTATATTAAAAAATTTATATCAACTTTTTTTTTTTGTAGACAATTTATATCAACTTTTAATAACATATTTCTCAATTAATTTACCCTGAACTTCTGAAACAATGGAAGAGCATAATATAATTAATTAGTCCATTGAACTTCTTCTCTTTAAGATATTCCTATTCACTATCAATAATGTGACTAACTTCATTCTACTACAGTAATAATGAAATTGTTTAATTTCTTTGAGTTCATAATGATCTCTCCACTACTAAATTCAAGTTAACTTTACACTTAAACCACAATAGGAGTAAGCATCTAGACATCTACCATATACCAAGGACACATCTAAGATTTTTTATAGGATAGTATTATTGTCTCGTGAACAAGTCTCATTATCAAACCACGAAGCTTTAATTTCAATTCATGAAAATCTCAGTGTCTTGAGGGTCCCACTATATGATTTTTAGCTATTCTTTGAAGAATTTCGTTCTCCCACGTAACCAACTCTGAACTCAATTTTTTTTTTTTTTTTTTTGGTAGAGAAATCTGAACTCAATTGCCTTGCGGTATAATTTTTTAAATTATCAAATTTTCGAGATCATCACGGATGAGCATTGAGCAGTAACACTATTAAAGTTGCTAAAATATTGTAATTTGTAACAAAAAGAAAAGCTATAATTGTGATTATTCCAATTTTTCCTCCCTCCCCAACTGCTTTTCATTAATTTAGCTCAATAAACATGAACTAAGAAGCCTAGTTTAGCTTATAAGGTGTCATATCTGCAGGACTAACAAACAGATAAGGGAAGAAAAGCAAAACAGAACTAAGAAGTCTAATAATAAATAAGTCAATCTAGCTAGCTGAATTCATCTATGTTCTACGTTAAGCAAACTGGACACCAACTTTTAAATTGAAAGTTGAAACCCCATAAAGAATAATAGCCTTCACCTTTCATAATACATACACATTATCAAAAAAAAAAAAAAAAAATCTTTATTATGTTAAGAACTAACTATTCCAAAAATTTAAGTTGTTTGGTGAAGACACGTGAATGGTTTTTTATATATCTAAAACAAATATTAAATAAAGAAAACATGAAATTTGCAATCTATCCAATGTTTAGGAATATTAAAAAAAAAAAAAAAAAGAACATTCACCATTTTCTTTTGATTAGTACATAAAGGATTTGTAGGATCATTGAGCAGAGGATTCAAAATAACTAAGTCATATGATGAGAATGAAGCAGTAAATCACACAATGAGACTACTCATAAATTAGAAGCTATGACAAGTGATGATCAACTGACTGAAGAGACAACACAGAGATAAGGGAGTTAGTGATGAGTTACCTTTCTTGGCCGGCAGTGTCCCATATCTGAGCTTTGATGAGTTTGTCTCTAACTTTGATGTTCCTGTAAGCAAATTCCACTCCTATGGTTGGCTTAGAATCCAACCGGAATTCATCTTTTGCAAACCTTGATAGCAGATTTGATTTCCCTACTCCAGAGTCTCCTATCAGAACAGCCTTGAACAAGTAATCACACTCTTCATCAAATGCATCACCCATAATAACTATACACATATATATAGATGATAACCCTTCTCTATTAATCTCTCTACCCTTTAAGAGAAATTAAAAAGGAACAATGCTAATGAGGGTGGAGTAGGAAAAACTTAACCAAAAATATAAGTTGGTTATGAACTATAAGGTCATGATCATGTTTATACAATGTTAGAAATTAATTAGATTAGAAAACAAAAGGAGCACTAATTAATTAGTAATTACTACTATTTCTTTTAATTTGGTATTTATTTTTTGGAGGGTATTGAGTATTTACATGTGAAACCATTGGTAGATAAAGACATGATGGCTAGTTCTTAATGTTGTCCACGCCTTTGGATCGATCGATGTCATTATTCATTAACTAAGTTGAAGAGCCAGCCATGGTTACTTCTATATTCAAAGAAGGTCCAATAGTATTGTTCCACATGTCCCCTCCAAATTTTTCAATTTTAAAAATTGGCATTTTCATGCTTACGTGTCCTTCCTTGATTGGCTTTTCACTGTTTTGTGCACATCACCGAATTGATTGGTTAGCAATGACATTTTTCGATCATAGCTATCACAAGGTGGTTTAAAAATGGAAGATAGGGGTAATAATGATTCAAAATAATCTCCACCTAGGAAAATAAGGTTTTACATGTGATCATCATATGTGTCAGTGGTTAGATGCTTTAATACTGATCAAATTAACATTAATGGGTTTGGCAATAAAGCTTTGAATGTGTATTACTGCCAAACTAGTGAAGGTGACTTGATAACTACATGCCTATCTGGGTATGGTTCTCCAACTATATGGTACATTTCAAGCTTAGCTTATTAGCTAGGCTAGATACTTGTTTGACTGGGTTAACCGATTACATTGTTTTCCAATTCTAGGGAGGTTGTACGTGTTTGTATTTTTGTTTTACAAAAAATAACAAGGAGAAAAGGTTGTGTTTGTATTTTTCTTTTTTCAAAACAAACAAGGAGTAAAGGTTATGTTTGTATTAAAATAAGAAAATATACATAAAATTCAAGCTTCATCACTACTTTAAAAAATTTTGTACAAAAGTTTAGGTTGATGGATACTTTAATCATTACAGTTAGCAAAAACCAATATAAAATGACAAAATGATTAAATTACCACATTCGTCCTCAATTTTGAGTATTCGTTATTTTTCTTTATGAAATTTTCAAAATAACATATATAATTAGTGTTGGCAATTAGGGCGGGCGGACGAGCCCGCGTCCGCAATTGGCCCGCAAATTTTGCTTAGGGCCAAAAATCAAGGCCCTGCCCGCCCTAAGTGCGGGCAGGGCGGGCATGCGGGCGGCCCGCGTTTTAAAAAAAATAATTTTTTTTTAAAAAAAAAGCTACATGAAAAACATAAACTAAAATATGAAAAACATAATGATCTAAAATATGCATAACGTATATGTTTTAATTCCTACATGATATAGCAGAACATAAACTAAAGAAAATGATGTAGGCATATCATATGTAGCACACTAGCACTGTATATATTAATGTGGAAATTACATATATATACTATATACTACAACTAATGTGCCAATGCTAAGTGTGTGTAATAGTATACCCGTTTTTCACATATATATTACAGTAGCAGTAGCACAGGCGGTGATATACATAATACATTACATAATACATATATTGGTGTATATAATAAATGGTTTTAATATTTTAGATTAGAGGAATTTTTAAGTTTTTTTTTTTTTTTTTACAATCAAGTGAGTTAACAACTAAAAAATTTTAGTTTTTTTTTTAATTCTTTCTTACGGGCTGCCCGCGGCCCGCCCGCAAATGCCCGAAAAAAACGGGCGGGCGGGGGCGGGCATAATTTAATAAACGGGCCTAAAATATGTGTCCTGCCCGCAAAAAAATGCGGGCGGCGGGCGGAGCCCGCAGGCATATGCCCTAATTGTCAATACTATATATAATTGTCTTCGAGTAATTTTATGTGAACAGATTTTACATTTGAATCTCACATTTGGTTTGTCTTATATGCAGAAACAATAAAATTGCTTATAAAACAAACCAGATGTTAGATCCTCCGAATATTAAATCTGAATGTTCGCATAAAATTATTGATTATCCTCGGACTAAAACAAATATTCACATTAGTTGTTGACTCGCTAAAGACTATGGAAAATAAATTTTGTCTATCTCAAATATGATAGTGGAATATTGATAATGTTATCGACGAAAATGATATGTAATGTGGATAATGTAAATTAACTGAGTGTTATGGAATTTAACTTCCCTTAATCAAGCAAAGTTTTGGATTTGTGAATATTAAGAGAAATTTCCTGTGTGAAGGTGGTCATGAGAGAAGGGAAAAATTACTTGGATTAATTGCGATCTAGTGTATAGGTCGACAAATGATAATGGTTTAGGTGTCTCTTTAATTTGTTTCTTCTGATTAAAATGGAGATGTATATTCTTACACAGAGAGAACACGTTATAGATTCAGGTCCTTCGAACAAGGTATTGGTCATTTGATACAAATTGTTTAGCTGTTCATATAGGGAAAATTTTTGCTAAAAGCTTGGTTTCTTAAAAGGATCTTGATTACAGTGAGAGAATAGTAGACTAGCTATGATGATTGGTTCTCTTCTTACATCTATAAGAAACTAGATTGTGATGACAAAACTTATTTATGGTGTTGGCTTGGAATTGTTAGCTTCATTTAAAGAACTTATTCCCAATTCAACTTTGTATGTTGTATACTTGTATCCCTGGGCAAAAATGTGTACGTTAAGGAAATGGGGTCTTGGGAGGGTAATAGTAATTGGCATTGGAATATTGCTTGGCGGAGGGATTTGCGCCAATGGGATCTTACTCAAGCTGATCAGCTGGACCAGTCGCCTAATTTAAAGATGCATTTCTGGACATGAATAACATTGGATTGTTGATTTGGAAATGTGGCGGGCTTGATTATAGTGTTAAATAGTATATGCTTATACTTGGTTAGCAAAATGGTTGAGTTTTGATTTTTAGCTCCCAAAGGTGAAATTTTGGCCCTCATTTCAATTTTTTGTGGACAAAATTACACTTTTGCGTATTATTTTTTCGTCTCTTTCTTGACGGAATAGTTTTCCGTCCCCAATAAAACGGAAGCCAAAAATACCTCGTGACGGAAAAATTCCGTCTTTCATGTGACGGAAAAATTCCGTCTACAGTGAGACGGAAGATTGGCCAACTATATTACATGAACGCCGTGGTGCTTCCTTGCAAAAACACAAGCTGCTAACAACGATAATCCTAAAGTTGAAGGCCAAATCAATGCCGCCCCAAACATTCCATGACCAGAGATGGAGCCGCCTGTGCATGGTTTATAACTTTATATACAATAAATTAATAATAATAATAATAATAATAATAATAATAATAATATATCACCGTAGTATGTTAGAGTGATATCATATTATCTAAATAAAATTTCATGCTTTCAATAACTACATGTCCAGCATTGAATAAAAATGGATTTTATATATATTTGGCCATGTTATCCTTTATGTGTTGTTTTACATGTCCACGTGGTATTGTTCCCACGGCATATATTAAAAAAAAACCATTCCTGTCAACTATCTTATCATCTTCCGTTTGTTCATAAGGCACATCTTTCCGTCTCTCTACATACGGAACTATTTTCGTCGGGTAGAAGGCAAAATATTTCCGTTTTTTTGGGAACGGAAATTGGTTTTTGACAACAGAGAGACGAAAAAAATAACACGCGAAAGGGCAATATTATCAACGAAAAATTGAAATAGGGGCTAAAATCTCTACTTTGGAGACCAAAAATCAAAACTCAAATAGTTTGGAGTAAGTGTTTGTTTGCCATGAAGTAAACCTCTTCTCCTTAATTTAGAAAAGTAAGGTTTTTCATAAGGTAAGAGTTTTTGTAAGGTTTGGAGTAAGAGTTTCTCTAATATTGTAGGCTGAAAAACCTTTTATGTAAGATGGTACTTGAGTCCCACCTTTTCTATTAATACTCATATCCAGCCTATGTAAGATTTCTTTTGTATTAAGCTTCAGGTATTTTGTATACGTGCTTATATTATACTTTGATTAAAAAATAAATAAAGTTAAGAATAAAATCAACATAAACGAGTTTACAATACTTTGAAAGAAAAAAATTACAAGCACAAAAATCAAGAGACATGATGGAAAATGATTTTAAGTTAAATGTGTAAAGAGGTTTGAATAGATTCGCAAACTTGTGAAATTCGAACTAAATGAGCCCACATTTATTTGGTTGGATCGATTCAACGGATTGTGTAGATTTTTATTTCATCAACTCAATTAATAAGCATGGTTTGGTCTCAGTTTTGCAATTTTGAAAACTACTCAACCCAGTACAACCTATTTGCCCAAACTTATTTTACTCTTTAATTTTTATGTTTTAATATGTTATGCATTAGGTTAAGATGTTTTTTTTACCTATTTTACATAAAAGAAGTATAAGATATACTTCACATATTACAAGAGGTTATGTAAAATGCATTATACATAATGTATTTCCTAAAAAAGAGTTACTATATTGTCTGAAAAATAACTCATACTATCTGCCATAATGGTAATTATTAAACCCTTCTTGCCATAATGAGTTTATCATATTTGTTTAACCAACAAGAAACTTCTAACCTACTTGTGCTCATCATTAACACACTCACGACCATTATTGACTTTACATTGATTGATGTTAAATTGTGATATTTATGAATAATTTGGTTAATGACTTTGATGCCATTTTGAGATAAATTAGTTTGGATAATATTTAATTCTCAACTATGTGATTTTTGTTTAATTTTTAATTTTTAACAAGTTAATAGATCCAATCTAAATTTTTTAAATATGGAAATCAAGACACATAGACTTGGTAATCCGAAACAACCCAATTTGAATTTTTACGAATTGGTTTAAGGGTGTTACTACCATGTAATCAAAAATTGAATGGTTGCTATGCAACCCATTGTTAAACCAATAAAACATTGTCACCTAAGACATATATGCCACATCATTACTTGAATTAGTCAAAATTAAGTTTTGCAATTTAGTCCAACATAAAAATTAAATTAAGTTGTGCTCATTAGAACCACCAGCAGCATACTTTGATTTTTTTTTTTTTAATAATGTTTTTTAAAATTAAAACTTATAATTTATCTATAGGTACAAAGGACTAAAATTTTAATTTACTATTTAAGTTGGACCAAATTGCAAAAAATTAAATTTGATTACTTTAAATGATGACATGGCACAGGTAAATTAAATGACAACTTTCTATTGGTTTAAAAGAAGGTTGTTTGACAACACTCCAATTTTGGATTGCATATTAGAAATCTCTTTGGTTTAATTCAATTTTGGCATTCAATTTTTACTAGCTAAAACCAAATCGACTCAATCTATCTTACCAATTCGAGTGCTTACATTCTCCAAACTCTATTACTCGACTCAACCTAAGTTGTTATACCCTTGCTTTAAGCCATTTAATTAGCCCTGGACCTGGACTCATAAAGTAACAGTAGACGTGGGCCAGGCCCATCAACTTGGATATGAGGTTCGTTAAAATGATTTTATTATAAATAGATGAAAAAAAAACTAATTAATGACGAATGAATAAAACTTCCATAAACAACAAGGGTGATAAATTTGAATCGTGAGTTCTAAATATAGAGACGAACTTTAACAGAACTTGCGAAGTTGCCAAGGTCTTCTGGATGGTTAATCGTCTCTCAAAGAGAATGAAACAAACGAATTTCTCAACTTGTCTATACTTATTAATTAAGTTTTGAATAGGTTTAATTATGTAACAAGTCCCTGAAGTTTGAGATAGTTTTGCCAAATATCTTTATTCTTTTTTTTTCCAATGTCTAACTCCCCGAAGTTACTTCTGAATTTGTCATATACCCCTACTACCAATTCTGGTCAATTTTGCCGGCACGTAACATCGGAATCCTGATCAGACGCAAGAGGTTATTCATGTGATGTCGAGTGATGTCACAAGTGCGAAGACGACCTCTCTCTTCAATTCTTTTTTCTCTTTTTTTTATTTAACTAAAAATATAAAAATATTAAGTTTTTTAGTTTTTTAAATTTTTTTAAAAAAAATCTTCGACCACGGGGCACCAGGTGCTTAACCTCTTGCATGATTCTGATGTCGTTACATGTCAATAAATTGGCCAGAATTGGAGTAGAGATATATGACAAACTCAGAAGTAACTTCGAGGAATCAGACATTGGAAAAAAAAGAATAAGGGTATCTGGCAAAAGTACCCCAAACTTTAGGGACTGTGACATAATTAAACCTTTTGAATATCATTGATGAGAATAAAATGGAGAAAAAAAATATACAACACAGCACATATACGAAATGGAATAGGTCATCGGGTTTGAAATTATCCTTCAAATATTCAAATGTTACTAGAAGGCAAAAGAGAATAGGATAAATTAATTTCTTCATAGGATAATTGAATTGGTAAAACATAACGAAGAAAAATATAGTTCGAAGACAATCAGTGGGCCACAGCGGTGGCGCTTGGCTGCTGGGTGTTGCAGGTTGATAGCTGAAAGAAAGACATATCTTATTTAAAGACACAAAGTAAAAGAAGAACACTCAACTAAATTCGACTAATCTTTCTATTTGGTTACTTCTATTCTAGACTCCATACTCTAGTGATGCATAAGTTTATATTAATTTTTTTGTGTTTATATATTGTTTGCCTATGAACGTATGTTGCTTTAAAGCGAAGTCAATAAGTATTACTATCTTCACCCCTAAATATAAGATCTTTTTTACACTTTTATTTTGTCCCTATTTATAAAATCATATACCAATTTTCAATGACTAAACTGTCACTTTAGTCCCTCACTTTGCAAGATTTTTCACTTTAGTCCCTGACTTTCAATAATTCCTTTTTAGTCTCTCACTTTGAAAAAAGTTATTCACGTTAGTCCCTGACAATTTTCTCTGTTCATAAACATTAACGTCTTACACACGTAGCCGTTAAATAACATATACACGCGTGGCTGTTAACATCTTACACATGATACTGATTTCAAAAGACAAAAATTGGAGGAAGAAGAGACTAAGGTAGCAAGGCCGTTGAAGAGGCAGCTGCAAATAAGGCAGTTGCTGAAGCTCTGACAACTGCAGAAAATACAGCAGCTGATGAATCTGTGGCAACAACACAACAACTAGACGTCGTATAAGTTATTTAACGACCACGTGTATAAGATATTAAGGTTCATGAATGGAGAAAGTTGTCAGAGACTAACATGAGTAGCTTTTTTCAAAATGAGGGACTAAAGATGAATTATTGAAAAAATCAGGGACTAAAATGAAAGCTCATTACAAAGTGAGGGACTAAAGTGACAGTTTAGTCAATTTTCAATAATCATTAATTACTTTTTTCCACAAACACCCCTATTTATTTAACACTTTTTAGATTTGCAGTAATATTAATAGGGATAATTTTGAAAATACATATCAAATGTTTACATTTTTAATATTATTAACTAAATTATTATATATAGGGATAGGGACGGAGGGAGAAATAATTTGTTTTAACTTACTTTAAACTTAATTGTTATGCAAGTTTATTAATAGAGAGATAAAGATTTAACTATTTATTTGGGGGATTTCTTAACCAAAGTTAAAATAAGGTAATGATACATATGAAAATCAATTCCAATAATTCTCAATGTTATAAATGCATCTTTTCTCATTACAAATATATTTATTGACACTTATTCTCAACCCTAAATATTGAAACTATGAAATTCTTTTATATTATGTTATGGTTAGGTACCTTAACCTTCAAAATGTAAGAAATCGCATTGTTGTTTAGGATTAAAGACAATGAAATGATTTAGCTTTAAGCTCCCTCAATAAATAAATGGGTTTATGCTCTTAAAAGTCGATCTAACTAGAAAAATGCCAAGTCTTTTTGGCCATCTTTAATAACGCTCGAGAGTTATGATTCGACACAATTACATCACATAAAAATTTAACTCAATCTAATTTAAAAATTGGATTATCGAATTTAGGCATATAATTTATAATCTGATTTTTATCCAGACTTTTCTCACTCGATCCGATTATTATCCAAAGCTCCGGATAACCTGAATTACTAATTCTATTTAGATAACAAAGCTAGATTTTTATCGCAAAACTAAATTATCACCTAGACACTCCAATCTAAATGATTCTTAACATGATCCAAGCCGTGCCCTTAATCCAATTTTATTTTGCGAGTATATTCAAGACCCGTGAAGTCACGGGTTGGCCAAACACATCAATAAGGATTGGAATCCTTGTGTTATAGTAGTACTAGTACTCCATGGACCATGGAATCTCTCTTTTCAATAAAGATAGTAGTTTGACCGTCAACGGTTCATTACACGTCTTCACTCTTCAGGGAAAAAAAAAAAAAAAACCATAAAATGCCACCCAACCATGCACATGTACTGCCATAATGCCATAGATTATTGAACGGTGCCCCGAAGCAATTTCCAGGCCATGTACTCATAAATGGCAGAACGAGATTTGACCAATTTTATTCGAAAGAATCAAATAGAAAATGACAATTATTGATACAATTAGAGTTTGTTTAACTTATGTACTCATTAACGGGATAAACGATTGTTCCATTATTCTAATTTATTCATGTTTTAATACTTCCTCCGTCTCTGAATATAAGACGCTTTTGACACTTTCATTTTATCTCTATTTATGAAACCATATACCAATTTTCAATGTCCATTAATTACTTTTTTCCACAAACACCCATATTTATTTAACTCTTTTTAGATTTCCAACAATATTAATATGGGTAAGTTTGAAAATACATATCAAAAATTCAATTTTCCAATACAATTAACTAAATTAATCAACTTTCTTAATGGACGTGAAATCTCCTAAAAAGTCCTATAATAAGGGACGAAGGGATTTTTTAACTTATTCAAAATTATTTATCCCTTTAAGAATTTAAGAATGCATTAATTATTTTTCCAATTTTAACCTTATTATTAAATGTTTTGAAATATGTGATAGTTAATACTCCCTAAATCCCTAATTATAAGGTTTTCTTGGGTAAAAAAATTTGGTGCTAAATATAAAACCCTCTTGTAATTTTTTCCAAAATTACTCTTACATCTAATCATTCTGGTATAAGTTTTTGTGAGAAGAAATAAATAAAATTGTATTGGAATATGAAATGAAGCTTGTTTAATGGAGCTTGTTTAATGTTGTAAATGACTTGGAAATTGATTCACTGCATTAAATATAGATGATGAAGTATTTAGGAATTAAATTAATTATTGAAAAATGAAAAAATTTATTATGTTCTAGTAATTGGTAGAGAGATATTTTTGGAAGAACATATCAATTTTAATATAGAATTTAACAACATTGGTGATGTAAAAATGCCCAAGAAAACTTTATAATTAGGGACAGAGGGAGTATAATGCAGGAGGATATAATACAATACAGTAAAATTGATTTGCTATTCTCTTAAAATTTGAAGCATTAAATGACTATCTTAATCCATATAAAACTTCTAAAGTGACATATAAATTAAAACGCATGGAGTATTAAAGATAAATTTATATTTAAAAAATTATTTTTCATTCATTAAGTATATTATTTTTTAATAAAAAATTAGGCTTATTTAAGTTTTTAATTTTTAAACTTGGTGTTCTTTTAAATTTGGTTTTGAACATTTTTCTAATATTTGAAAAATGTCCTTTTATCAATTGTGCTTTGATCTCCACACTGATAGATAACGTGTCATGTGAGTTTTTAAAATTTAAAAAATCAAATTTATTAATTTTTTTTAATTGAACCTTTTAATTATTTTTAAAAGAATTGAGATGATGCCACATGACATCACATAGCACATCACTCGTCAATTTTACGCGAATAACATGACATATCATTACTTAAATGATGAACAAATTATTTTTAAATATTTGAGCGAGCACCCAAAAAAAAAAATTAAGGACCAATTCCAAAGAAAAACACATAAGTTTAAGAATAAATCAAAAACATATATTTTCAAATTTGATTAACCTATATAATACATACTCCCTCCGGTCTCATTTATAATAAGCAGCAAAAAAAGATACACCGTACTTCACTCATGGTCTTAAATATAAGCAAAATTAATTAAATTTTTATTCTTAATACACTAGTTCCTAAAATATCATCATAATGTAATTGAATCATTTAATTTTTGTTTCATTCCCAATGTAAATTTACTAAAGTAATTTATTTTTTATAAATTTTAAAAAATTAAATACATTCAACTAATTCTTTAGTAGATGTGAAAATATTTATTTTTGCTTAAAAATGAGATCGAAAGGAGTATGAATTAAATATAAAATTTTATTTAATTGTTAGTAATTATTTTAAAAATAATCATTGAAAAGGATGTGGGTTCTCTCACCACGTCCTTCGTACAGATTGAAAAATGATATATTTTCTGGAAAAAACAAACGACGTACTAAAATTTTTCCTAATTATACCGAAGGAAAATACTAACAAGTGTCCATAGGGTACTTATTAAGAAACTAAAAGTAGTATTATGACATTGAAAAATGTGATTTTTGAGATTTTCGAGAGAGTGATTAATACCAACATATGATTGTTTTACCACATTTAGTAACCTTAACAAGTGCCCTTGTTAGTAAGGGCACTTGTTAGCAAGACCCTGTAATGAATCACCCGGTGATACTTGCGGTAACTTATTACTACTTTTAGCATAGAAAGATGTGATTTTTGAGAAAATGATTATGGGTTTTCTTAACCTCAGCCCTAAGCATCTCAAAGTGGTTGGGATTTCTTGAAAATGATGCATATAATAAACCAAAGGACTTATGTTTTTATTTTTTCAAGACATACCAACCACTTTGGGGTGCTTATTAGGGCTGAAGATAAGAATCCCAAAGTGGTTGGGATTTCTAGAAAATGATGCATATAATAAACCAAAGGACTTATGTTTTTATTTTTTCAAGACATACCAACCACTTTGGGGTGCTTATCAAAGTGGTTATGATTATTTTAATCCCAAAGTGGTTATGATTATTTTACTACTTTTAGCAATCTTAACAAATACCCTAAAGACACTACTCATCTGGTCCTATTTATAGGACATACTTAACCATATCACATGGACCAAAAAGGGTAGTTAGGTTTCTTGAAATTTTAAAAAAATACTTCAACGTTACAATCTTACCCTCTTAACTTGCATTGAAAATTTCACATTGTATTATTTCACATTAATGGGCAAAGGGCAAATAAGAGAAAATAACAATAAATGCCTCCTAGAAAATACAAAGTGACTTATAAATAGGACCAAAAAATCCTTCTAGAATGTGACTTATGAATAGGACCGGAGAGAGTAATTAAAATGCTAATGAATGCATTTAAGAAGCAAAAAGTAGTACTCCCTCTGGTCCTATTTATAGGGCATACTTAACCATATCACACAGATCAAGGAGGGTAGTTAAGTTTTTTGAAACTTTAAAAAAATACTTCAACATTACAATCTTACCCTCTTAACTTGCATTGAGAATTTCACAATGTATTACTTCACATTAATGGGCAAAGGGCAAATAAGAGAAAAAACAATAAATGTCTCCTAGAAAATACAAAGTGACTTATAAATAGGACCAAAGAATCCTTCTAGAATGTGACTTATAAATAGGACCGGAGGGAGCAGTTAACAAGACCCTAATAATAATTAGGCATATCACCTTTATGGCTTTATATGATATTGTCAATCCTACATTGTGGAGTATTTTGTACTATTTCATGGAGTAACTTGTATCTATTCCTTTTGTTATCAATTCTATTTTGTACCTCATAAATTCTATCAATTCCTTTTATTTACTTATCCGATGTACTTAAAAAGATACTACTCCTATTAAGGAAACACTAAGTACTTAGAAAAAATCAAAAAATTCAATGATGCTACTAGCATATGTAGGAAACGTAAGAAGTTACAAGACCCAAAAATTCATTATGAAAAAACCATGATGCTGCTAGCATTTGAAATTAATCGACTAGACTTTTTATTAATTAATAATTCATTTGCAAAATCAACGTTATTAACTGTTCCCTCCTATTTGGAATTTAAAAAAAAAAAACAAAAATTATGTTTATTAAAAAGTTATAGAATATTAAAAAGGTTAATTATATATATTACTAATAAAGCAATTAAATAGTGAACAATGTCAGGATTCAAACATGATCAAAGGGAAATGGAAGAAGAAAAAAGAAACTGTTCTTCTTCCTTGAAAGCTGAACATTCAAATCCAATAACTACAATTCACGAACACAAACCTAACCACCCTTACCTACTACTAGTACGAAGTAAATTCCTTAACCACATTCAAATTCAGAACCACGAACAAAGTCGCTAATCGCTGCTAAGTGCTAATTAGTATCATATACCTTTTTCATTTATTTACCTCTTTAATTTGGTCCAGATTCACCATAATAAAACATGCACCAAATTAAGATTAAGCATAAAAATAGTACTAATTAACCATAATACTTCTAATTATTATATTATATAAAGAGAAAATTATAGAGAAGTTATTATCATCATAAGATAATCGCAGCGCATAATAAAACGCAGATCTGTTAAGATAATTGCAGTTACCAATCTAAGTTTCTTCTTCTAAGGAGCGGAGCCGTTACCGTTAACGCGGTTATTGTGGCTCATCATCTTCTTAAACTCCTCAAAGTTAACGTTACCGTCACCGTCAGAATCCACCGATTTGATCATCTTGTTGCATTCCTCGACGGAGCACTTCAGACCGAGGCGGTTGAGAACGAGGTGGAGTTCCGCGGCGGAGATGAGGCCGTTCTTGTCCTGGTCGTAGAGATCGAAGGCGTCGCGAAGCTCGGACGCGCCGCCGTCGGGGGAGGACTCGGATTTGCAGAAGGCGGCGAACTCGGAGAGGTTGATGAAGCCGTCGTGGTCGGTGTCGAGATCCTCCATGACGCGCTGGAGCTCGGAGGCGGGGACGGTGGATCCGAGGGAGCGGAGGACGTTGTCGAGCTCCGTGACGGAGATCTTGCCGTCGCCGTTGGCGTCGAAGCGGCTGAAGACGCGCTTGAGTTCCTCGGTGTCCATGTCTTGAAGGTAGATAGTGTTGTTGGTGTTAGGGGTAGGGTTTGAGTCGGTGGTGGTGGTGACCGGTGCGGTTGGGTTCGTCTCCGCCATTGTTAGCGATTCAGAGAGAGAGAATTAGCGTTGAAGAGAGAAAAGGGGAAAAGGAAAGGCGTGAAGGGAATGAAAGGGGGATGATGGCAGTGGGAGATTAATTGGTTTGGGATTTTATACTTGTTCCTCATTTGTTGTTGACCCCACTTTCTTTTTAATTAAATTAATTAATTAAACGAAAGGAGAAAAGATGGATTTTTCAAATAATTATTTTTTTTTGGGTGTTTTTAAAGAAAAGATTGCGAGTCCTTTTTTTTTTCAAATGGTATTGATTGATCGTGTGATAGGCGACAACGACCATTGGTTAGGAATTAAAATAGGATCTATATTTTTGGTATATTACAATGATAGAATAGGATTTATGCCAATATTTTTATATTTTGGCATCAAAGTGTGTGAGTTGTATATTTTGTAGAGTGTCCAAATGACGAGTGAACACGAAACTAAATCAATTATTAGATACATTGCACATCATATGTTTTTGATGTTGTTGCATTTGATAGGGTGATCCTAGTTTATCCAAGTGAAAAAGAAATCAAAGCACATATAGTTTTTAAGAGTATTAGGAGAACATATCGAAGGGTACTCAACAACCATTCATATATCCCTCACCCTTGGAATAAGCACTATAATTATAGGGGAAGTTGCTGGACCTAGTTTAGTTGAACTACTTACCCAATACTAATGAGCAAACAAAAAGAGGGGAATACGAAAAATATTCCTTCGTGTCATTAGTTGATGCTAGTCAACTACATTTATTGTTGGCAATAATCGTGGCGCTACGAGGGCCTTGTGTCTCCGAAAGGAATGGTGCTTGTCGGCTATAGTCAAGGGTTTAGGTCGAATCATGATTGCCTTGATATCAAGTCAATTACATATGCTTCTAACTTTGTGTAAAACAAGAGGTTTGTGGAAAGATTTGTATTTAGGAGATAAAAAATTGTTTAAATCAAGGCTTTGTCCTTAGCCAAGTATAAAGTCGTACTGAGATTAAAGTCATAAGTTGGATCTTTAATTGACTTTTTTTTTTATGTTCAATGTTTTAGTAAGATGTCTTTTTGTTTGTTAAAGAGATGTTTACCTAGGCACAAGTTAACTATCATGAATGAATAATTGCTAAAATCCCTTGTAATCAGGAAACAAGATAAAAAAAATGTGAAACCCGATAAGAGATTCTTCCTAATAAGCCAATGATTTCGAAGGTATGTTAAATTCATAATATTTTGGAAACTTTAATAGTATGGTGAAGTTATGTTTATATTTGGTTTTATGGTTTTGATTGAGAAGGTTTTAATTTTGATTAATGTGTTTATCAACACTGCTTTTGTTTTGGAAAAGTACTAAATCGTTATGCTTCGATTTAAAAGTAGTTATAGAAGCAAGGAAGTTAGAAACAAGATATTAACATGGAAAAGATTGTTAGATAGAGCTGCTAGGGTTTTCTTATGATGATCAAAAGAGGAGAACTGAATCCTCTGCTAGGATTTACAAATGATCTTAATGTTCCTCCTCAACCTTTTGAACAAGAAAATGATCTCAAAGAGAGAAGCATAAAAAAGATTAAGCCGAATGGAAAAGACTTGGACTCTCCTAATGCTAATGGTACCAACGATGTTATTATGCACTCCAGTATACATGTAGAGGAGGCGCACAACAGCACTCTTTCGTACAAAGACTCCCTCCTATAATTTGGTCTTGGTTCGCAAGAAGAACAATGGGATATGGAAGAAGAGGATCTCCCAGAAAACAGATGGTACAAAAATGTTGATGATGACTAATCCAATGATGATCATATCTTCAACCCATGTCCTATCATAGATGTATCAGATGAGGAATTTGAAAAGTGGTGCAAACCATGGCTTAACTCTCTTGTGGTCAACGTCCTTGGCAAGCACAACAACCCTAGGATAATTGAGAACAAACTTAACAGAAGTTGGGTCAAAATGGACCATCAAAATCATTGAATTGCCAAAAGGCCATTTTCTTGTGAGGAAGCCTATAAGCATGCCCAAGAGGACCTTATAATTAGGGACGAAGGGAGTATAATGCTTCTATTTAAGAAATGGCAATTCTGCTCGCTTCTGGACTGATAAATGGGGAAGCGATTGCTTTACGCTTGAGATGTTCTTTAATCAATCCAACAATCTCTTACCTTTGGGTGCTACCATGAATCAAGCTACCCTTAGCGATGGATCCTGGAATTATCCTCTTCTTGAGAATCTTCTTCCCCTTAGCATTTTATCTAGTATCCGTGCCATCCCCCAGCCTCACGATGATTTGGGCCACGACATTATGATCTGGACTACAAACGATAATGGTAAGTTCTCTATTAAAAGTGCTTACTTCCTTCTTGCTAACGAAAAACCTTGGATTTCTTCTATGCCTTGGCAGGTTTTTTGGAGTTGGAAAGGACCTGAAAGATATAAATTCCACTTTTGGAAGCTCAGCCACGACAAACTTCTAACCAACAACAAAAAGCACAGCTGGAACCTTGCTCCTCCTGACTGTCCCTTTTGTCCAGGAATTGATGAAACCTCCCTTCAAGTCACGCGGGACTGTCATAAAGCATTGCAAATTTGGAATTCTTTTATAAACTCTGACATCCCTCTTCCTTTCTTTGCTTTGGATCTTCATCAATGGCTCAGGCTAAATATCAAGGACAAAGGCTCTTCTCTTCTGGGTCTCCCTGGGATAGACTTGTTCTTAGCTACTCTCTACATGATATGGCATTGGAGGAACAAATATGTTGCAGAAAAGGAAGATATACCCACTGCTGAAAAATGCAAAATTATTACAAGTATTGTCCAAGACATCAGAGGCATAGCAGCTAATGACAAAATTAATCGCATAAAAGAAATTGATACTATCAATAATATCCGTTGGTTTCCTCCGCCTTCTCGCTGTGTGAAACTCAATATGGACGGGGCTACAAAGGTAACCCAGGTGAAGTTGGCTGTGGTGGTCTTATTCGAGACTCTAATGGTTGTTGGATATTTGGCTTCTGCTACAAAATTGGTGTTTGCATTGCCTATCAAGCCGAGTTATGGGGCATCCTGACTGGCTTAGAATGGGCTTGGAACAAAGGCTTTAAAGAGGTGGTTATTGAATGTGACTCGAAAACGATCGTTAACTATCTTACATCCATCAAGTATCAGTTTTGTGAGCTTAACATCAATACCATCTTGTTTAAGATCTTAAAGCTCACTGCTCGCCATTGGAACATCTCTTTTCAACATACTCTCAGAGAAGGCAATACTTGCGCTGATTATCTTGCTAATCTCAGCCTGCATCATGATTTTGGTCTTCATGAAACTTTTACTCCTAACCATGAGCTTTCCAGATTGCTCTCCAATGACGCTAGAGGAACCTTTCTCCCTCGTGATGTTATCTTATCCTACCAGTAGTCTTTCCTTCGTTTATTTTTGTCTGGGCTTTTAGCCCCTTTGTATACCAAAAAAAAAAAGTAGTTATAGAAGCATCCAAACATGTTCATCTCAAACGTTTTGGATTCTTGTGCTAAAATATTTCTTTTGAAGATGGGAAAACTATAAAATCATTCAAATAGTAAAAATTAACTTTTGGTGAATTTTTTTAATATTTTATTACAAAATGTTTTATTTATTCATCTAACTAACGCCCAAAGTGTAACGATAATGCTATTTATTTTACAGTTTTTGTATTTATGCATTTTTTTTATAGGATAAGAGATCGATATAAATAATAAAATTATGTAAGAAAACTAAATAGTTATTTTTTAATTCATTTAAATGCACCAATTTTCAATAAATACTTTATTTTTAAGGTTTGATTAACCTATGCACTAGATGCATAAGATAGAAAAACCCTTTATTTTATCTCACATCTATTATTAACTCTTTTCATAGGACTTGCCGACTTGGAACCTATTTAATTAGAACTCTCTCCGTCACATTATTTTGGTTAAAAAAATGTATTTTTTTTGTCCCAAATCAAAGTTAAAATAATTAATGAAAAATCTTAAAATTGTGTATTATATTAAAAATCTTAAAAATAATTAATAAAAAACCTTAAAAATCCTTAAAAAAAATATGGAAATTTGTGTGATAAGACATTTGTAATTGATGAATGAATCGTGCATTATATTTTATTTTGAAAATAGAACCATGCATTATATCAAAAAGATATTCGGGACGGAGGGAATAATAAAATCTAAAATACTTAATCCGTCTCATTATCTTGATAAAAATCAAACAAATCAATGAAAATAAAAAAATATCTGCTTAATATAATACATGAATATTCATTTATTAATTACACATTAATCTTACACAAATTTTAATATCATTATAATTAATACATGTTGCACTAATATTTCGTAAATGTTAAGAGAATGGAAGGTACTAACAATAAGACATTAAAAATTAATGAATCATCATATTTTGTTTATTTATAATTAAATATGTAGTATCTCCTTACTTAGTCAATCATGAATATAATACGCAATCTTTAAGATATATCATTTAAATTTTTTTTTTTACTTTAATTTGGAACAATTTTTTTTTCCATTTTTATACCAAGATAACAAGACAGAGGAAGTAAATTAAATAAATATAATTTCATATCTCTAATTTCTAATAGGATTATCAATAATAAGTTGAAGTATTTTTTATATTTATAATTATATTACAAACCTCCATAGAAATTACGGAACCCCTTAACATGAGTTTAAAATTGGGGATTCTGTCCCCTCGAACTGGATTAGTCGGCCCAGTGAGCCAAATACCAGGGTGCAAACCAAAAAAATTGGGGATTCTGTAAGATTGGGTTTTGTACGGTAACGCATCTTGGCACACACCATTAGATGACATATAGAGTGAGAGGGCCATGCACTCAAATAATCGTTGTTGTACTTTAAGGTTAGCTTAAATATTGCTTTCCTTAGGAATTTTCAAAATGTGAGTCGTGAAGAAATATTATTTTGTGATATAGTGGATAAATTAAAGTGTATATAAATGATACAATAAAATTTATAAACTTAGGTTCAGTTTGGGGTGGTTTTGAGTTTTGAGTTTTAAAATTATAAAAAACCAAAACTAGTTTCTAGTTTAATAATGTCGGTTTCAAATCTTTTTTGTTTTCATTTTTCAAAATTATTTCAAAACTTATAATTTTTATAGTGCTTTTGGCATGTTATGCACCACCATAGACATCATCATTTTGCATTGTATACTACCATGACTATTTAATAATAAATTCCATGTGATTGTTGTCATTATTAGTTGGAGGTGGACATGGAGGTGGTGGTGGTATCGATGGTGGTGTCATTGAGTGGTGGTGATGGTGGTAGTGATGATCGCGATGGTGATGGTGGTCATATGAGGATAATGGTGGTTGGGGTGGTCACCATGGTGGTGGTGATCCGTGTGATGATGAAGGTAGTAAAAGGAGAGGCAATGGTAGTAAGTGAGGATGTGGTGGCGGTTGAGGTGGCTATAACGTCATGGTGGTTATCATCAAGAACGATAGTAGTTAGGGTGGTTGTGGTGGTCACAGTAGTGGTTAGGGTTTAAGCAGTCACAATGGTTTTAGTTGGGTGACAGTCATGGTGGTAGCAGTGACCATAGCAATTATGGTAGTGGGATGAGTGATGGTGGTGGTGGTGGCGGTTGAGTTACACAAAAGATGAGGTTGTATATGTTGTCAATTCCAAACTGAAATTATGAAACTATTATTTGTTGTTTTGATAATAGAGGTGACATTGTTCTGAAAATGAGTAAAAAAACTATTTCAGCTCAAATTTTGCCGAACAGATTTTGTTTTGAAAATACAATTTCGAAACAAAAAACCAAAAACTGCCAACCACCTCGAACGGGTAATGTTTTAAAGTTTTGGGTCAAATTATGGTATTAAATTCACTTACACGCTATTTTACTTAAATTTATTATTTCAAATCTTTTGTTCTATTGGATTCCGCCATTGCTAATGTAACTTTAATTCAAAATTCAAAATCATCAACATAAAATAGAGAAAATAGATGGTGCAGCACCAACAAGGCTCAACACAGTTGCTAGATGACTGAGTTTCTTAAGCATGATGTTAGGGGTTCAATCCCTGCTGTGGGCATGGAAAAGACTTTCTTGATAGAGGCAAAACTCGGAATAAAAATTTTAGTAATAAAAATAAATGGTGAATGATGAACTGATGATGTAAAATACATGTTTTTTACATCACCAAATAAAAGTAATACAAATAGATGGTGAATGATGAACTGATGATGTAAAATACGTTACACCGTCAGTACACACCTATTAATATCAATTCAATAATAAACATTTTCTAGATATAGACATCAATCAATTATTTTATTTTATTTATATTGGTAATAATAAACTCATTTCTAATTAATGAAAGGGGCCTAGAACGGATGAGCATATTATGGTAAGGAGATACGGACGAGGGGCATGTGGCGTGTGCCAATATGGATAATCTGCAACCTCTGCATGGTGATGTGTGTTACGCGGTGTAAGGCCACACGGGTTGAACGCGGTTCAAACTTTACAACATGAAAAGAGAAAAAAAAAAAAAAAACATTGATGGAAGAACAAAGAATCATTATTTGATTTTGATAGCAAAAGGAGTAATATTCGTTGCTTTCATGAATAGACATCCTTCCTGTTGTAGCAAAAGGAGTAATTATGTAAAGTAAACCATGTGATTCGAGTTGAAATTGATTGCAATTGGGTGTTAAAATTGGTTATATTTGTTAGATTTTATTACGATTTTCAATAATATTTAATTATTTTTTCAAAAATATATTTATTAAGTAAATATTTTTGAAATCTCAATAACAATTATAAAAGTAAGGCTAAATTGCATAATTGGTCATTTATCTTATTTATTAGATTCACTTTGGTCCTTTATCCTTTTTTGGCAATTTACTGGTCCTTTATATTTTTTTTGAGTGAAGACTCACTTTAGTCCCTCATGTTTTTCGCGTGGGACAGTTTAGTCCCTCAAAAAATGAAAAAACATTTTAAGTGCTTGAAGATGTTGAAAAGGGGACACTTTGGTCCTTCCGTCAATACCGTTAACGTCATCCTCCGCGAACGTTAACACTAGTATTGACGGAAGGACCAAAGTGTCCCCTTTTCAACATCTTCAAGGACTTAAAATGTTTTTTCATTTTTTGAGGGACTAAACTGTTCCACGCGAAAAACATGAGGGACTAAAGTGAGTCTTCAATAAACTAAAAAATTCTCTTTCAGAAAAGAGTGAATAAAAGTGTTTTTGAAAAAGAAGTAATTAATGACATTATAAATTAAAGAACACAGAAAACCCAAAGCATATTTTTTTAATATATTATATTTATTAAAATTTAAAAAATAAAAAAAAAGAGTCGGAGCACCAAAAACCGATGCATGGTAGAAGCATCATTGTTTTATATTTTACTTGTTTGGACCATTACATGTGTCAAGAAGCATGTAATAAAAAAATTCAAATCCAAATAACAAAAACATGCACATAAAAAGAACGCAGAAAACCCAAAACATATTTTTTTAATATATTAGATAAAAAAAAGAGTCGGAGCACCAAAAACCGACGCATGTTAGAAGCACCATTGTTTTATATTTTATTTGTTTGGACCAAATTAGCTTATCAAGGAAGTTTGTTCAGTGATAATAGTGGGTGATAGTATTATTTCGGCGGGATTTTTTGGCTCCATTGTGCTAGTACTACTTTGCGCTGTTACTCTTCCATGAACGGGAATGTTTACTAATTTTATGTTATGTAGATTAGTAAATAGACATGTGTTATGCATGGAAAACATACGATGTACTAGTATTTTGGTAATATATTTTAATAAGAAAAAAATGTACAATTATATAATTTGAAATTATTATGAAAAAATGATATCAAAATGAAAAAAGATAAATGATGAATTGTATCATCAATTTGTTTATTTATACCGTTAAGAGACTATCGACAATAAACAATTTATTTTTTTAGCATTTTTTTGATTTATTTCCTTTATTTAGAATTAAAGTCATTAGTGTATGTATTTCGTTGTTGATTGTTAAGAAAAAAAACATAAGATTGAAAGATAGCTATGAATGCTAAGACCCACTTTAGTCCCTCATATTTTTCGCGTGGGACAGTTTAGTCCCTCAAAAAATGGAAAAACATTTTAAGTCCTTGAAGATGTTGAAAAGGGGACACTTTGGTCCTTCCGCCAATATCAGTGTTAACATTCACGAAGGATGGCGTTAACGGTGTTGACGGAAGGACCAAAGTGTCCCATTTTTCAACATCTTCAAGGACTTAAAATGTTTTTCCATTTTTTGAGGGACTTAACTGTCCCATGCGAAAAACATGAGGGACTAAAGTAGGTCTTCACTCTATTCTTTTAAAGATTCAGTTTGGTCCTTCCGTTAAAACGAAGTTAAATGAGAAGGAATATTCCAAGAATATTCCTCCTTCTAGGCTTAATTGCATAATTGGTCATTTATCTTATTTATTAGATTCACTTTGGTCCTTTATCTTAATATTCCAAGAATATTCCCTCTTCTTCTTATCTTCTGGCGGCAGCCACCATGGGCGCTGCCGCCACCACCCATGCCACCGTCGCCGCCATTTTTAGAAATTAATTAGAGTTGTTGAAGCGTTTTGCACGTGTTTTCACACATTTTCCAAGAGGATGAGACCATTATTGATAACCAAGGTTTTAGAAAAGGGACCCTAGAATTCGAATTTTGAGGAAAAAAAGAACGAAAAACACGAATTTGTTTGAGGAATAATGAAAATAAAGCTTAAAAACCGTGAAAAATTGTAGAATGTTGACGAAATTTGATGATTTTCGAGGGAAGAGGGTGTGAGCCCATGGTGGTTGTCGCCGCTGTAAGGAGAGAGCAGAGGAAGAGGAAGAAGAAGAGAGAATATTCTTGGAATATTAAGATAAAGGACCAAAGTGAATCTAATAAATAAGATAAATGACCAATTATGCAATTAAGCCTAGAAGGGGAAATATTCTTGGAATATTCCTTCTCATTTAACTTTATTTTAACGGAAGGACCAAATTGAATTTTTTTTAAAAAATAAAGGACCAGTAAATTGCAAAAAAAAAAGATAAAGGACCAAAGTAAATCTAATAAATAAGATAAAAGACCAATTATACAATTAAGCCTAAAAGTAATTTTGATTTATATTTTCAATATCACCAAAACATTAACAACTTTTTTATAAACATAATTTAAAAAGAAAAAATGTTATATAGAGAATCAAAAGGAATAAATAAATGCACGGACGACTCAACTATGCTTAAAATTAGCCCAAATCAAACCATAAATACTCATACTCATATTTTGATTGTGACTCAAGCAAGCTGCACTGTAAGCTTTAAGCATGTGGTATTCTTCGATCTTTCTTTCTTTGAGATTGAAACAAAACGAATCACAGACACGGCGCTTGGTCATCGCCAGGTTCCTTACCTGAAGCTTCTAGCCTTCTAGGCATGATCCAAAATCGTGGGTACCTATCCTCTCTCAATTCCATTCTGATAAAAAAATTCAATCTTAATGATGAATTTGGGAAACTCAAAACTAAAATCTACTTTAAAAAGTACGAACGATGGTGAGACGGGTTTGAGATTATTGGTACTCACCTCGTCCCTATAATATAAAAATTAAATAATTAATGTTAAAATAATAATTAAAAAGATGGTGAAGTTAAATTAATATATTTGACCAAAACTATAGTTTAATTCATAAGTTTTTAGATATTTTAAAACTCATTGACATTTATTTATATATATTATGTGAATTATAAATGTATTTTTATATCTAATAATGCATGTTTGAAATAGTGAAAGATAATTTAAAATGAAAATAATGAGATGAGTTACCCACAACTTTTTCCAAATATTACAAATATGAGTTTGAGTTTCATTTTTTTTTATCACTCTCCTTAAATTAGCACATAAATCTATCTTAATTTTGAAGGGTGCGGTATTGGGATTGAGAAAACTCCTCCCAAACCGTGTTTGTCGTCATGCTTACTTTTAAGTCTCACCACAAAATAACAAATTAAAAAAAAAACAAAAAAATTAATTTGCATAACATTAGTTTTTAAGTTAAGGATAAAATTTTTTTAAAAAAAAGTTATTTGAAAACAAAGTCTATTATTATTTGAATCGTAACATCGTTAAATCCTAAATTTTACTCCGCACAACACAAATGTATTTTAGGTTAAGAAAATTCAAAAATAAAAATAATCTGAAAAGGAAAAAAATTGGCTAATGACCCTATAGTTTGGCACGCTATACGTATTTGAATTATTATGTGAATGTGTGACGTGTCTTTGGTGACTTAATAATCCTAAGCATGATGGACTTGTGTCTATATATCTCTTTTTTTCCACCACTGAGTACAATCTTTTGTTGTGCTTCACAACTTTTGTATTTAGAACTTTGAAGATATTTTACTTTCTGAATGATCTCCGAAGAGAAGTGGAGCTTCACCAAAAAGTATGCATACCGTACATTACTTGCCGTCTTGCCCCAAAACGATTGAATTATGTATCTCGTTCTTAATTATGTGGAGGAAAGAGCAAAATGGAAAATGAAAAATAATTGAAAAGGACACACACACCACGTATATGTATATATAATAAAAAGGACAATATATTTAGATGACTAATAATGAGATACGAGTATATAAATCAATTTACCATAAACATATATCACGAAAAACTAACATATATGTCCACGTAAGACAGCTCAGTTGCTCAGTTGATGACTGCAGGGATACTTAGGATTTCCCCCTCCCCAGGTCATGGGTTCTTGTCCCAGACCTCTCATGTAAAAAAAAAAAAAACTAACATATATTATATGTTAATTATTCAAGATATGTTCACCAAAAAGAATTATTCAAGATATTATTTTGTGATACATGTCACCGATCAAAAAATGAAAACCATCGTCTCTCATTCTGACATTTTCAGGGCCCAAGGCGAAATAAAAATAAAAGGCCCCTTTTTATAAAATTTTTTTAAATTTCAAGTAAATTTTCTATAGTATGAAATATTATCGATATTCATAAGTCTATGTCATTAAATGCAATCAACAAGATTACGTAGGCTACAAATATAATACTACCTCCGTCCCTAATTATAAGGCCCTCTTGGGAGATTTCACGTCCATTAAGAAAGTCGAATAATTTAGTTAATTGTATTGGAAATGTGAACTTTTGATATGTATTTTCAAAATTACACCTATTAATATTATTGGGAATCTAAAAAGTGTTAAATAAATAGGGGTGTTTGTGGAAAAAAATAATTAATGCTCATTGAAAATTGGTAATGGTCCTTATAAATAGGGACAAAATAAAAGTGTTAAGAATGTTTTATAATTAGGGACAGAGAGAGTACATTAATAGCATGATATTATAAAAAAATAAATAAACAAAATAACAAAATGGGTACCTAGAAGTAGACTATCCTTTATGATTTGTCCAAATCCTAATGCTGAAATAAATACGAAAAAACGTCAGTTACCATGTGGTGAGCGATCCTAATGTGATTTTACAAGTTTGTCTGCTAGTTTTCTTTTTTGGCACTATCTTAGAAAACAAAACAACAAAACTAGAAAGTGGTCAATAACACCTAATACTTGAGCATCAATTATAAATGGCATAATACAAAGCAAAAGGAACCTGTCAAAAGCAAACAAAGGAGATAAACAACCGCACAATCACAACAAAAAAATAAATTATTTAAGATACAATACTACAATTGAAAAATTAATTTATGCTAATTTATAATTAAAATATATTTCTAATATATATATATATATATATATATAGGTATTAAAATTTTTTGGGACCCCTAATTCTCTGGGCCCTGAGCCTAGGCCCCACTTGCCCCCCTATAGGGTCGGCCCTGCTCTCATTAATTGTAACCTCTATTTTGACACAGTGACTAATTTCATGGTATCCACCTTGTATCCCATACCCTCTTGAAATAGTTTCTTGATTCAAGTCACGTCCACTAAAGATTTCTCCATTTTGCAATGTGTCCTGTACTTTAGCAATTTGACATTCACGAAACATATCTTTCCGCTTACACGAAGCTCTAACCACATTAGATAGATTAGCAACTATAACAAAAAAGGATGCGATTTCGGAATGTTTCTTTGCAACCGCTACAAGAGCTAATTGGAGTTTATGAGCAAAACAATGAATATATAATGCAAAACAATTCTCTTTCAATATCAAACTTTTGAGACCATTAAATTCACCTTGCATATTACTTGTTATATCATATTCTTTCCCTCGTAGTCTTGACAAGCTTAACCCATACTTTGCAAATAATGACTCTAAAGTTGATTTTAATGATGAAGCATCAGTATTAGAAACATGGACAAGACCAAGAAGACGCTCCATAACTTGTCCTTTATTATTCACATAACGCAAAGCCACAACCATTTGTTCTTTAATTGAGATATCTCGAGCTTCGTCTATCAAAATAGCAAATAAATTATCTTCAAGATCATTAAGTATGACTTTAGTGGGTAAGGCTCAAATGCAAATTAAGACCAAACGTGCATCAGTGCATGTTTAATTGTGTCCGTCGATTGCATCCCATGTGTCATGGACTGTCCAGATTGGCACTGGCCCAAATGTACCGTGACAACTATCAAATGCTTTGGTATTAATTGCTTTGGCCATCCAACCATTTCATTTTATAATCGGTTTACTAATGGGTAACTAACTAGTACTTGTTCCATATAGTAGCCAAGACTTAAGTTACGTTGTTTTTTTTTTTACTTTATTTTTAAAAAATGGACTTCAAGTACGTTGATAGTACACTATATTAATAATATCTACAGTAACAACTCAACTTAGTTTTATTAAACTACTTCCTCCGATCTCAAATAAAAGTAAATAAAAATTGTATTGGATAATAAGAGAACATTAATGGTAAAATTTCATTGGAAAACTAAATATTTATTTTTTAGTGGTAAAAACATCTTATTAATGATCTTAAATATAAGCAAAATACAAATAACGGTTTTTCTATCTTATGCACCCCATGCATATCATAAGAGAACATTAATGGTAAAATTACATTGGAAAACTAAATAATTACTCCCTCCGTCCCTGTATATAAGACACTCTTGGGAGATTTCACGTCCATTAAGAAAGTGGAAAAAATTAGTTGATCGTATTGGAAATGTGAACTTTTGATATGTATTTTCAAAATTACTCGTATTAATAGTATTGAGAATCTAAAAAGTGTTAAATAAATAGGGTTGTTTGTGGAAAAAAGTAATTATTTTT
The DNA here is from genome assembly GCA_037953625.1 of Crotalaria pallida. Classification (NCBI taxonomy): domain Eukaryota; kingdom Viridiplantae; phylum Streptophyta; class Magnoliopsida; order Fabales; family Fabaceae; genus Crotalaria; species Crotalaria pallida. Next base: position 101,611,488 of record CM075655.1, read on the forward strand.
AGGTAATATTTTTATTTTTAGTTTTAGTTTTACTTGTAATAAGAGAACCATTTTGATATTTTTATTTTAGTTTTAGTCCTCATTGTAATAATTATATTTTATCTTACTAACGCAAAACTAGTTCGCCTGGATCCGACGACTAACGCAAGATTAGTTCGACTAAATCCGACACCTAACCCACGACAACCAACGCAAGACTAGTTCGCCTGGATCCGACACCTAACCTAAGACAACTAACGCAAGATTAGTTCGACCGAATCCGACACCTAACCCAAGACAACTAACGCAAGATTAGTTCGACTGAATCCGACACCTAACCCACGACAACCAACGCAAGACTAGTTCGCCTGGATCCGACACCTAACCCAAGACAACCAACGCAAGACTAGTTCGACTGAATCCGACACCTAACCCACGACAACTAACGCAAGACTAGTTCGAGTGAACTAGTTCGGATTAAGTATGAATTTTGTAGTCTCACTAGCGGCAGTTGCAACAATATCTTTCACTATCGTCTATCAAAGAAGTATGTTTTGCTCCTCGCAGTTACTGCATTCTCCTAGGCCTGGAAAAAGGTTAGACAATTTGTAGTGCCACGAACACGAGATAGGTCAATGTCATTGAGAATTTCTAGTCCACTGGAAAGCTCTTGCTTCTACCGTTTTTGCATCCACGGAGGCTTGCGAAAGTGTTGTAGCAGCTGCCATAAAGTCGTCGTTCTTGTCAACAGCTACCATCATGAAACCGATAGTGCCGCTCTTCAAAGATACATTAAAATCAGCAGTGCCTACATCCTCCTGGACTTGTGGTGAAGAAGAAACTGGATTTGGAGGCACCACCATAGTATTAACTCTATCCAGAACTTGTTCAACCATTAGTTTCCTACGATTGTGGAGCTACTCATTTATGCAAAACCAGATCACTTGAAGCACGTTGAAGATGATAGCAAGAGCCTCTTTACTTGATTTCATTAGATGTTGTCTTATCCATTCTTAAAAATTAGCCTCTAATCTTTGTCCAATCCTTAGTGAGTGCACAATCGAACCAAATTTGGGGCACATTAGAGCAGCAGAACACAACATGTTTTATGGTTTCCTTATTATCACCACACATAAGGCAGATAGTATTCTTTTGGACTTCTCTCTTGAAGAGATTTGACTTCACATGAACAATGCCTCTACACAATATCTAAACTAGCTCATGACATTTGGGCATACAATTCACCTTCCACAGTTTTTTGCACCGAAAATTTTGTGCCAAAATATTTGATGAGGAACTTCCCAAATGTAATCTTTTAAGTTCCATGTTATTACCTTGCTTTGATAAGTATAAGCCATTTTCATAATACTTCCAAATAAGACTATCCTCCATGACCTTCATTCTCAAAGGGATCTGAAGAATGTGTAAGCCTTCATACTCACCAAAGATCAACTTCACCAAGTGAGTATCCCACGAATGAGTTTCAGGCAAAATAAGATCACACACATTAGTTACCTGTTGTGCCCAATGATGAGCTGAGTGGACTTTTCCATCGGGAAGCATATTTCACCATTTATCTTCCCAAATATCAATTTTCCTACCATCTCCAACTCTGCACATGGTGCCTTCTTCAATCACCCATTTGGATGATAAAATGCTTGACCATGTATAACTCGGATAATGGACTTTTGAGCACTTCATCAAGTTAGTTTGTGTGCAATATTTAGCTTTAAAGACCCAAACATCCAATGAGGATTGATTGTGAAGTAACCTCCACCATTTCTTTGCCAAAAGCGCCTAGTTAAAAGCAATCATTGGGAAACCCATTCCACCCTCTCCTTTTGGCACAATCAGCTTTCTTCAACCAAGCCATTGCATCTTTTTATTGTCTACATCACCTTCCCAATAGAACCTCGCAATCATTTCATTGAGCTGCTTGCACAAAGAATGGGCACAACAGCTCATAGCATATGTTGGAATAGATCAGGCAACTGATTTTATGAGCATTATATTTCTCTACCTGCTTTTGAGAGTGTTTTTTCCTTCCATCCTTCTAGTTTTTTCCATACCCTCTCCTTGAAAAAATCAAAAACTTTATATTTAGACCTCCCTATTAAAGTAGGAAGGCCTAAATACTTAGAATGTCTCACCACTGCCTTTATCTTCATCGGGTTCTCTACCTTATTGATTCTGATACTAGGAAGAGATCGACTAAACGAGAGTTCCGACTTGTCATAATTCGCTCTTTGACCATATGTCATCTCATGGTTGTAAAGCACTTTGCATATTTCATTTGCCTCTTCCTTAGTTGCCCCAGAAAAGATAATACTATCATGCATATACAAAAAAAGAGGTGAGAGATTGTTGGTGCTCTCGGGATGACTTCAACGCCAAGGATATGTTTCAAATGAACAACAACAGGTAGCATAACAAACAGAATTTTTGAGCACAAAATATACAAGTAAGGGGAAAGGATGACACCAGGGAAGGATGACACTCCGGGTCTCCGACCTTTTTTTATAAGAAATTTTGGCACTTGGTGGGTAAGGATGTAATGAGCCTTGTTCCGAATATTCTCAATTAAGGACTTGACCCAGGTTTCATTAATTAAACTCTTATTATCCTCATTTCTAAAATTAAAAACCTGATACATGCTGGTGATTTTAGGCCTATTAGCTTATGTAATGTTATTTTCAAAATTTTAAAAAAATTGCTAATAGACTTTAAATAATTTTACCTGAAATTTTTATGGAAAATCAAAATGCCATTCTTCCTGATCATTTTATCACTGATAATGCTTTTATTGCTTTTGAGTGTTTCCATTATATGAAGAAAAGAACAGGAAGAAAAATGACCATAGCTGTTAAACTTGATACGTCAAAGGCATATAACAAAGCTGAATGGGCATTTTTTTTATAGGCGGAATGGGCATTCTTAAAAAATTGTCTCTTTAAACTAGGGTTTCTCTCTTTTTGGGTAACTTTGAATATGAGATTTGTCTCATTTATATATTTCTTTCTCGTGATTAATGGGGAGCCAATGTTTGATTTTTCAGCCCACAAGAGAGAGGGTTGAGGGAAAGAAATCCTCTTTTTACTTTGTTATTATTCCATGTGTTTTATATGCAGTGTGTTTTAAGGTTATATATAGGATTTAAGAAATGATCGAATGATGTAAGAATTTGATGTATTTCGATTATAATGCCCCTATGTAATCATTATTGAAGATAGAGAATGATATGGAAGTGAGAAAAAGAGTGTAATTAATAGGAATGTGTTGGAAAAAATAACATTAATTATGTATTAGGTTTTGTAAAAGAACAATACATATGAAACATGAGACAAAAACTGTATGAACACTACATATGAAACGGAGGGAGTATTATTATTATTATTATTATTATTTGATCAATCTCATGAGACACACATTCCATGGATCCGAAGATATTGTCCCATACACAACATATAGATTATGGTAAATCAAATCCAGGACCACGTGCAATATGTGAGTATATGAAGAGCCAAAGGTTAACAAAGCACATAACATCAATTTCTATATATGAAGTGAATCCCATCAATATAAAATCACCACACTAATCAAATAGGAACATATAGTAGTCATCATAATAATATAATAAATCATGTAAATTAATAACATAATCTAACATAACCCTAGCTAGCCAATTAACTAATGCTAATTAACTAGATCTCGACGGAGACATTGACTGACACACACCATGAAAAATAAGAACCTAGCGGCGACGAGGGCAAAAAGTAACCAAATAGTTAGCCCTAGTACACGTGGCAATACTGGTGGGGTCATCATAGGCATAAGAATAAGCCTTTGGGCAAGCAGTCTTAAAGATTCTTGAATAGGCCGTGGGCTTACAGGCCTGCGGGCTTCCAAAACTACCCGTGCAACAATACCGAGGCGAGTTAAAAGCAGAGCAAGCACTCTTACACGCCACCACGCGCTTCATGTCGCGTGACCTCACCTGCAACCCCACGGGGCACATCAAGTTGAGGTCGCTCACGCACCCCGCGTAGCTGCACTTGCCGGAGCCCTTGAACGGCGTGATGGAGATCGGGAGGTTGTAACCGTCGACGAGGCTGACGTCATAGAAGTCCTGCTCGTTGCCGAGGGTGAACTCGGCAAGCGTGGCGGGTGGTGTGCCTCCGATGCCGTTGCAGAAGAGGGCGCCGCCGCAGTCACCGGTGGCGCATTTGCCTTTGCCGGTGGAGTCGAAGGCGCAGCCGTGGCGGCCCCAGAAACGGCCTGACCAGAGAGGTGGGAGTTGGAGGGATTGGGCTTTGCCTGGGGCGAGCTTGAAGCCTCCTCGGGCCAGGATGGGCTTTCCTGCACCGGGCTGGATCCCGGGCCAGACTGGGTGTGGGCATTTGTTGTAGAATATTACTGATGATGCTGAAACTTTGAGCACTGTTGAGATCAAGCAACAACAAAAAAAAAAAATTAATTGTTTAGTTTAATGACATTGTTTTAATTTTTTTTTTAAGTTTTTAAATCTTTAAAGTAAAATAAAATGACTTAAAATAAAATGTTTCACTGGGTAGATTAGATAGATCAGAAATAGAAAATGAGGGTATGTAAGTACTCCTATGTTGACATAACGACATGCATTTTGTGTTTGTGACGTGTGAGAGAGAAAAAGATGTGATTTTTAAGGTTTTGAAAATGTTATTTGAGAAAATAAGAATGTGGGTATGTAATATGAAATATGCAAGTTGTGTTAGTGACTTTGTGTTGTGTATGTGAGAGAGTGAAGAGCAAATGATTATTTCAAAGTTTTTAAGTTTGTGGATGTGTGTGTGAGTGAGCGAGAGTGAAGAAATGAAAGGGGGGGTGAGTATACCTGAAATGAGGGAGAGGAAGAAGAAGGTGGTGAGGAAGAAGGAGAGGAGGGGTCTCAGCTTTGAGGCCATGGTGGTTGTTAGCTATCAATGGTGGAGACCACCAATCGGAGGAGGAATGAAGAATAATGAGCTGCCTATCCTCTTTTGCATTCAGGGTTGTACCATGGCTTTATAAAGAGAAATGGCAGGGTTTAACGGATCTCTTGCCCAATTTTAATTTTAAGGCTTTAATTTTTTTTTCTTTATCTTAATTTTATGTTTTGATTTGGTCTTTTATTATTAAAAGAATCAATTGAGCCTCTCATGTTTTTAACTAGGATCTTGTTAACAAATGTCCTTATTAAGGTTCCTATATTTAGAAAAACAATCATCAATGTATATTACTCCGTGTCTCGATAGTTAAAAAAAATGTATTTTTCAATGGTTATTTACTACATTTAGCTTCTTCACAAGTGCCTTGTTAGCATTTGCCTTTTAATATTTATCAATTTCATCATTCTGTCATAAAAATGTAAAATTTTCAATGAAATATATTGATTTTGTCATAAATTTTTTTTCCGATAACCAAAATATGCATTTTCTTGCCGAAATTTTCATCTTTCATCGCATTTGGTACTTTGAACTATAAAATTTCAATGTCTTTCCACTTTTTTATAGTAAAATTTCACTTACATTTTTGCCTTTTTATTTTAAAAATTGTAAATTATGACAATAAAATGCAGATTGTGATGATTAATTAGTAAAAGAATTTGAAATAAAATAAGTATGTTCCAATGAAAATTTAATATTGTCATGATGAAATGATGAAACTGATAAACATTAGATTAAGAGTGAGCATGACTCGTCCATACCCGGAGACCCGTCACAACCCATCGGGTTCGGATCGGGTCAAACTGGTCACAAAACTTTTGAAGGGACAAACCCGTTTGTAAAGAGGATAGACCCGGTCCTTTTAAGGACGGGTTCGAGTCCATGCCTGGATCACGCGGACCTGACCCGAATTATATAACTATATATATATAAATTATTTTTCTAATTTCTAAAACTAAAACTCTAACTTACTAAGTGTCGACTGTTATTCTTTAACATTCAAAGTACTTATTAATTTTTTATTTTTTAGAAATGAGATACTCATTATTTATTATCATTGATTATTTTTGAAGTATTATTGAATATTGAGTATTATTGAACTATTATAGAAGTATTATTAAAACTTTGCTATTTTTCCTTTTGTAAACTTTGCTATGTCAATATGTTGTATGTTCTCATTTTCCTTTGTTGTTTGTTGTATGTTAGTAGGTTGCATTTTTTGTACTCATTACTATTATTATATTCTCCTGCTTGTTTTTTTTTTTAAAATGAAAGCTTGTAATGAAAGCCTGTTTTGTTTTGTTTAATTGTTTTAGTTATAGAATTCTAGAAAGATTATACAAATTTCAAAATTTTAATGGTTTGAAATTATTTTTAATGTTATTCATCTGTGTCTCGAGTGAACTTGAACTCGTCCCTATTAGGATCCGTCCTATTTTTGTCACATCCTTACCTTGTCCCACTCTAATTAGGGATGAGTTCGAGTTGAAAAATTGACTCGAACAACATTTCGGGACAGATGAGGGACAAGCCCAACCCGTCTCAACTCATCCATGCTCCTCCCTACATTAAATACATAAAAAGGTAAATTGACTTTTTTAAAAATAAAAGTTGAAATTAAAATTTAAAAATAAGACAATGAAAAAAAAAACTAAGCTTTTTATCTTCAATCAATCAAAAAGAGTAGTTATAAAGGAAGTGATACATTATTGTAAATAGGAGATGTTAGTTCCATTAGCTCAAGACTTAACTAATAAGAGGGTATTTGATTTAGATTAAGTATCTCTCTAAGAAAAATAGTTGTCATAGCTGGTTAAAAAAATAAATTAAGGAAAAATTTGCATTAAAAACTTAAGTTTATCATTTTTAAATGTTTTAAATTCAACTTTTTTTTAAGATAAAACTCATCTTTTAATTCTTTATGTAATATCTAAGGACATTCTTTATTATTTTCCTAAAAATATCCAAAATGAATGAATGAAGTAGGTTGAAATGTGGGTCATACACATAAGTTTAATTAATGAGGTAATAAAGCTTTCAAAGAGTGTGAAAAATCTACTTACCTATTTGCTGTTTAAGGTTTTTTCCAGAACCTGCAGGGAAATTTGTTTGAGATATGGAAAGAGAAATGGGGTTACCAAAAATATACTATGAGTTGGCGGGTGTGATTTGAAAATAAATTGAAGCATGTATTATTTTGGTTTGGTAGTAAATGAGGTTATTGACACTTTAAAATTTTGAAAAAAAAAGTATATGCTTATAAAATAAATTTACAAATAAGTGTGCATACATAATTAAAAAAAATATGTAAATATATGATACATACTTCCTCCTGTCCTTATTATAAGTTCTTTTGACCAATTTTCACACCCTTTAAAAAAGTAAATTTACAAATAAGTGTACATACATAATTTAAAAAAAATATGTAAATATATGATACTTCCTCCGGTCCTTATTATAAGTCCTTTTGACCAATTTTCACACCCTTTAAGAAAGTTAGTTAGTAAGGCTAGTGATATTGAAAATGTAAATTTTTTATATACTTTTTCAAAAGTACTCCTATAATTATCATTGAGAATCTAAAAAGTATTGAGTAAATATGAATGTTTGTGGAAAAGAAGTAATTAATGTCATTTAAAATTTAAAATGAGGTTTGTATTAAGGACAAAAAAAAAGTCTTCAAATGGGACTTATATTTAGGACCGGAGAGAGTATAAAATAATATTTTGCTTATTATTGATTGATTAACAATTAACGTATATATATATATTATATATATATATATATATATATTTTGTGTACACCAACCGGTACCCGATCTGATTTATCCAGAATCCGACTCATCCGGTCCGACCCAACCGAGCTCGCACTAAGCGGTAGAGGTCTCCCAGCGGGGGTTGCTCCATACCCAAGGCTCGAACTCGAGACCAGTTGGTTAAGGGACCAAATGAACTACCACTTGACCAACCACTTGACCAACCTCACGTTGGTAACACATATATTTTTTTTTTATGATATAAAACAATTATTTATAATTGAGAATGTAATAAATAATTGAAAATTTAGTTGCCCACCTGACAATGAAAGTTAAGATGTTCGAATTCTTCAAGTTATTCTTATCACCAAATGTTTAAGAGTTCTAAGATTTTGTCACATTAGCATTTTGTCCCTAATACTCAACTTAAGATCCTTAAGTTTTTTTTTTTCATTGTTTAAATTTTTGCCCTAATAATTTGAGTCTCAAAAACATGGTGTTATGGGTGCTTAAAAAAAAAAGTCTCGCTAAGAAGAGGACATTTGTCTAGGTTACTACGAATAATAAATAAATCATAAGTTAGCATTAATCATTCTCTCGAAAATCCCAAAATCACATCTTTTTATAATAATAAACCATTTTTAGTATCTTAGTTGTTACTTCCTCCGGTCCTTATTATAAGACATATTTAACCGAATTACACATACCAAGAAAAGTGGTTAGTTTTGTGAATTCTATGAGAATATATTGTAACATTATACTCCCTCCGTTCCTTTTTATCTGTCATATTTCAAAAAAAACACGCCTCTTAAGAAAATCAATCATTACTTAGATTTCCAATACATTAATTATGTTTTTTCCCACTATACCCTTTCTCTTTCTATAATCATTAATTTTTCTCCACTACTTACGTAAACCAAGACTTATTAAATAGGGGCAAACATGGAAAATAGCATTTATTACACTCTTGAATTTCTCAATATGACAGATAAAAAGAAACAAAATAACTCTCCAAAAAACGACAATTAAAAAGGAACGGATGGAGTAATTTTACCCCCTCTACTTTACTTGGAAAACTCACATTCATTAATGAACAAAAAAAACATAATTAGTCAAAACATTTAATAAAGGCAATAAAGAGAAAAAACAATTAGTGATGCATAGGAAATATAAAGTACCATATATTTAGGACCAAAAACTTTTTCTAGAAGATGCCCTAAATATAGGATCACTGGGAATAGCATTTTCCAAAAAAAAAAAAGGTATTGCTGAGCAGTGCTCTAAGGGCATTGGTTAAGGAATACATTAAAAAAAACTTGTATTGAAAATCTAAGTCTACTAGTAAGTTTTAAATTCACAAATTTTCAAGATAAAACTATTTTTTTTTTCCTTAATGAATGCCCTAAAGACATTTTTTATCATTTTCATTGTTATTATCGGATTAAAATATGAGACAGAATTATTAGTGTATCTATAAGTTTTTACGGTAATCCTAAAAAATGAGTTTAAAAAAATCTTTAATAAAAGATAGTGTTCAGAGAGTGAATGGGAATCAGAGAGGGTTGTCCACGCTCGAGAACAAGAAAGGAAATGGTACAATACACAATTCACATGACGGGAGAATCACTCTGCCTCCCTCTCCCTAATGGGTACCCTGTGACTGAGTCTACGTCTTTTGTGAGTGAGCACTGCACCTGGAGGTGGAAACAAGACTTCTTTGGTCACACTGTTACAGAACGTGGCAATATGGTGCCAAGATTTGCTACAATATGAAGATTTTTATGTCATGAAATGAATATTAATTCTCCTTCTTTTTAAATATTGGAAAAAAAATATGGAAAATGCTAATAAGTATTTTTAGTTCACTTGTTAACAAGTCAATTCCAGTAAAAGTTTATTGATACTTGCATTTTTTTGAATTTTCGAGAGATGAAATGATGTGAACTTATGATTATGTTTCATGTTATAGTAACTTTAATAAGTACTCTAAATGTTAGCAAAACCCTTATTTTTTTAACTTAAAATATAAAAAAAATAATTATTATTACATTCATCCTTGTATATAAGATTATTTATATAAATTTTATATATATTAATAAATTTGGTTAATTTAGTTAATAACATTAAAAGACTCGATTGACTCCCTGAATCACAATACTGAATCACAATTCTGAATATACGTATACAGTAATATTTTGGATAAATAATTAACTAATTGTAATCCATATAGTAATTCAAAGTTCGTTTTAACTATTCACAATTTATTTTTTTAGTTAAAAATAAAGGCAAATGTTTTAATGTACTTGTTAAGAAGATAAAATAAATAAAAATTTATGAAAAAATAAGATTTTTTCTATTCCTAAAATATAAAAAAATACTCCCTCAGGCTCGAATTATAAGCAACAAAAAACATACTACTCTTGGTTTAAAATATAAGCAAAATTAACTAACTTTATTAGATTTTGTTTCATTCTCAATGCTACTTTCCTAAAACATCTCTAGAAAATTATAATTTTAATTAATTTTTGTTTCATTCCCAATACTATTTTCCAAAAATACCTCTATTTTTTTATAAATTTAAGAAAATTAAATACAATCAACTAACCTTCTTAATAAGTGTAAAAATGGTTAGAATTGCTTATAATTCGAGCCGGAGGGAGAACTCTTCACCTATAATTATTTTTACAATATTAGAAACTTTAACGAATACCCTCGACAAAGATCGTAAAATAAATCTGCTAATGTGCAATAGCATCCCGAGAACAGGGCCTCGTGTCTCGGACAATTAAGATAGAAATGCCACGCGCTCATGCAATCACGTTCATCACACTGATGGGTTCAGACGGTGGAAAATGGAAATCAGTAGTGTACGGCTACGATGATCTGAGTACTATGAGGGTGATATACCTAACACGTCGAATGTGCACGTGATCCTACATTATTGTTTTGTCGTTTAACAGTTTGATGAGTTGTGACGCAGAAACTCTATCGTAGCCCATCTACTGTTCCAAGGATTCTATTGGAATTGTGTCGTTTATTCCAAGATTTCTTTTTTAGAATTTAAGCCAATGCTGTATTTAATACTCCTCTGGTCCTATTTATAGGACATACTTAACCATATCACACAGACCAAGGAGGGTAGTTAGGTTTCTTGAAACTTTTAAAAAAATACTTCAACATTACAATCTTACCCTCTTAACTTACATTGAGAATTTTACAATGTATTACTTCATATTAATGGACAAAGGGCAAATAAGAGAAAATAGCAAAAAATGCCTCCTAGAAAATACAAAGTGACTTATAAATAGGATCAAAGAATCCTTCTAGATAGCACCAAAAAAAAAGAATCCTTCTAGAATGTGACTTATAAATAGGACCGGAGGGAGTATTATCTACGTCTCTAAATACAAAATCTTTTTATACTTTTATTTTGTTTTTATTTATAATATTCTACAGAAATTTTTAATGACTATTATTTACTTTCTTTTTTTTTTCACAAACACTCATACTTATTTCACACTTTTTAGATTCTCAATAATATTAACAATTGTAATTTTGAAAATACATATCAAAAATCAACATTTTCAATATAATTAACTAAATTAATTCACTTTTATGATAGACATGAAATCTCCCAAATAGATCATATATATATATATATATATATATATATATATATATATATATATATATATATATACACGGATGGAGTAAACCTTAATTTTATTACTTAATAATGGAGTACTCTCTCAGTTTTAGGAAATTTGGTCTTCTAGGCTTTTTTTTTCTTGTTTCACAAAGTTTGTCCTTTTACATTTTCTCTCTTATCTAAACCACTATACACTAATTAATAGACACACTTACTAATAAAAATTAAATACAACTACAATTTTCAATAAAGATTAAATAGGGCTATTTTGGACATATTATACATAATACTACAATACTCCCTCCATCCCTAATTATATGACACCATTTTGGTAGAATTGATGTCCTTTTTATAAGTCGTTTTAGAATATCTAGGTAGTATTAAAAAGTTTATACCAAATACACCCGTCATAAATGCATAGGATGATAGGATAATAATTACAATAGAGTGAAAAATGAATAGAGTTCTAAAGTTTTAAATAGGGGTATCTTTGGAATGACAACATATATTTTGATAAATTTGAGAATATTAATTACTTTTCTTAATTTGCGTGAATTAGGTAAAAGTGACTTATATTAAGGGACAGAGTGAGTAATTAACATTTTCTTAATCTATGTGTCCAATCTTAAAAGATCAAACTTTTTGAAACGGAGAGAGTATTAGTTAGATAAATTAATCTATACTACTCCCTCCGGTTCTTATTATAGAACATACTTAACCGAATTACACATACCAAGGAAAGTGGTTAGTTTTGTGAATTCTATGAGAATATATTGTAACATTACAATTTTACCCTTCTACTTTACTTGGAAAACTCACATTCATTAATGAACAAAAAAAACATAATTAGTCAAAACATTTAATAAGGGCAAAAAACAGAAAAAATAATTAATGATGCATATGAAGTACAAAGTGCCATATATATATGTTCTGTCGTAGGATCACAGTACTTAGACAATTCGGTCTAAGAATCCAGCAATCCCACTCTTGATATCAGACGTGAAATGTGCACCTTGAACACCAAGATACACACTCTCCTGTCGTTTTCTGATTGGGGGGTGGTGTGTGTGCTTGTGCGAGTTGAGTTAGATCATACCTGACAGCTTACCAGGTAATATAGGCTCATACCAGCAGATACCGAATCGATGGCCGCCTTCATGTGGCGGGTAAGATTCTCTAAACGGCTCTGATATCATGGCGGGTATTAAAGCGAATAGGATCCTATGTTGAAGATAATGGGATTCCTTCAGGTCCTTTAATGCACGTGTCCGAATTCGTACTGTTATAACGGTAAAGAATCCTATGTCCTAATCCTGTTGGTATTCGGTATCCGTATCAAGCCTTCAAGATTCGCTAAGGATACCTTCTCATGCCTAATTCCGGTTCAGGTGGCGCGAACCAAGCCATTCCGGTATCCGGATTCGGCTTATTGGGCCATTCTTGGTCCTAATGCCGAGTCCGGTTTGTTGGGCCAATCCGGCCTCAACCCGGCAGTTTTGCATGCGGATCCGATTCAGCGGACTTCTCAGTCTCAATCCTGAATTCGGCCTTGTATCCGGTCTCAATGGGCCTTCTCTATCCCGAATCCGGAATTGTGCTTAACGGGCCTCTTAGGCCTCAATCTTGTATTCGGATTCGGCATGCCGGCTCCGTCTACCTGGTCCATAACAGTAGCCCCCCAAGTCATGGTTCATGCAATGTGCCATGAGTTCTTGAGCAACTTTCAACAATCCAAATTCGGATTCTTAATGCATAACAGGAACCAATTTGCCGAATCCGGGATGCTTGCTTCATACTGCCGAATTCCGATTTCCCATGTCACGAATTTATTTCAATTTCCCAGAATGATGACTTTGACATCAAGGTTCATCACTTTGAATCTGAACTCAGTATTTTGAATTTGAATTTGGTCCTTTCCCAAGACTTCTTTAATTGCAACACGCTACCTATCCAGAGCATGAACTTCTGTTCCCAGTCCATCTTCAATGCTCCCAACCTGACACAAATCAGAGTTCCTATGGCCCTCTTTATGTCTTGTCTCCATCACACTTCAGTCCTTCTGCTCTCAAAGATTTATTGGGAACCGAATTGATTTCTGACAAGGTGTATCCATTGGAAGCCGAATTGATTTCTGAAAAGATGTATCCATTGAGAACCGAATTGATTCCTGAAAAGGTGTAACCACTATCCTTCAGTCTTCTTGGGAAAATGAAAAGAGGTGATGCTTCATTGCAGCTGTGACTTATCACTGCTCCATCATGACTTCTCTCTTCCAACTGACATGACTTCTGAGTAATGACTTGCACTGAGTGGTCATTCAATGCATCCCTTCACTTACCTCCTCAGAAAACCGAATTTGCACTATAAATAGAGAGGAGTTCTTTGTGTCAAAACTTCACCTCTCCATTCTACCTCTGCTGCATACGAATTCCCTCTCCATTATCTTCAAATTTTACTTCTTCCTTTCACTTTCAGGTACACTACTTCTTATCTCTTACTTTTTCCTTTCAATCATGGAGCCACTTCCTCCAAACAAACCCCCATCCAATTCGTCAAAGCCTTTTCTTGCCAAACCCTGCACTTCTACTAGTCATACTAGTGGCCTTCAAAACTCTCCTTTTTCTGGACAAGAAAAGGAAGCTTTAGACGAACTAGCGAAGAAATGGATCATTAGGGACATGTTTAGTGAAGTTTCCAGTGCTCCCTCTAAGTCTTCTTTCTACGCTTCCTCTCAGGAATCCGAAATGGGGAAGAAGAGGTCTGAAACAAACCCTGAGGAATTCATTCTTCCTGCTGTCATTACTGGATATGAGGATGTAGACCTTGATGCCTTAGGTAGACCCTCCGTCTTTGTAGATGTCCAACGTCTTCAAGCGTACCACAACAATGCTGAACTTGCTAGACCAGGGGTTGTTCCAAACTTTTATGCCTTAGAGGCCCCCTCTTCCCAAAACCGAATTTGCTCTGTAGGCAGCCTACTTGAAAATTTCTTTTTTATGTATGTGGTTCTTTTTGACACCTGTGGAGTCCGAATTCCCTTTACCGACTTTGAAAGTAGGGTACTTAGCCACTTAGAACTTGCCCCAACACAACTCCATCCCAACGGTTGGTGCTATCTGAGGGCCTTCCAACTCTTTTGCAACCACTTCAACCTGGCTTGTACTCTTCCCGTATTCTTCACTTTCTTTGGACCGTTTGCCTCAAGTAAAGTTAAAGGCAAATGGTCTTGGGTTACACTGAAATCCCGTCTCAACTGGAAAGTCTTTGAAACCTACTCCGAGACGTGGAAAAGATTCAAAAGTGAGTACTTCAAAATAGTAGGAGCCCCACATTCTTGGCCTTTCTTCTTTGACCATGGGGGAAATCCATATTTCCCTCTCTTTTGGTCTGATAAAAACTCAAAAATTCCAGCGCGTTTTTTCCTCACCCCCAACAATGTCCTTACCGATGTAGAACGGACCACTATAGCATTTTTCTTTGCCTGGTATGAGCAACTCGGGTACATCAATACTAGGAAGATAATTAATGCGGAGCCGGATTCCTTGCGTTCGAAATTCGGTAGGATACTTGATGCATACTTTTTTGCTTACTTTTGTAATTTTTAGAATTATTAATACCTTCGTACTATCTCTATGCAGAAAAAATGGTGAGCCCCCAAGATTTGGCTGCTCTTGCTGCTGCTATCGGAAATGCTCCGAGGAGGCCCCCCAAGCGTAGTAAGACAGGTGCCAACCGTCACTCATCAGCCACAATCATTCTGGATAGCCCCGAAGGTGTCGCCCGAAAGAGGAAGGACCAGGAACCTTTTCACTCTGGTTCGCCCACTCAATCCCAACTTGATGCTGGACAGGGATCTTCTGCCTTTACCTCCTCAGTGTGGGAGGAAAACCTGAGTGAGCATTTTGGACGCATGCTCGTCACGGATTCGGACTCCCACCGCTTCCAAGGGATGACCCGTCGTGAATTTGTTAACCTGATGAAGTCTTTGAAGAAACACCAACTCCGTGCCGCCTCCACACTCCAGTTTTTAGAGGAAAATGCTGAGAAGGTCCTATTCGTTGGGCAAGAGGCAGTGGACTTGGCTGCACATGTCCAGAAGGAAGTGGAAATGGCCGAACAGATCGCTTCCCAAGCTGCTGAATTGAGGGGGACTAAACAAGCCCTTTCCCAAGCTGAGGAAGACTTTGCAAAGAGAATGAACGACAAGCTGAAAGAAGTAAATGATGCTAACGATGCTGCTTTGAAGATGCCGAGGGACGTACTCAATCAAACTGAACAGCAAAGGAATGAAGCTGAGCAGCAAAGGGACATGTACAAGGAGAAATTGATTGGATCAGTCCAATCCTCATTTATGAATGCCGTAGAACAAGCTAACTTCCTGAACAGTGACTTCTCTTCTCGGGGCATGCATTTTCTGCACAAGGTTGAAGATGGAGTACTTTACAAGTACCTTCGGGATGGAAGTAGAGTGCCTGTCAATTTGGCTGATGAAGATTGCCCTGATCCTCTGGTCCCCGTGGATGATGAAGAATCTGAAGAAGAAGACGCTGGGGGACATGAGGATGATGGTGATGCTGCTGTCTAGAGATGCTGCTGGTTTAACATTCTAGTTTAATTTCCAAGTTTTTTGTTGCATTGTTGTTTCTGCACTTTGCTTTCTCCTTTCCGAATTCTATTTTGTTTTTCCTTCCAGTTGTACTTTGTTTCTGACTTGTAACTCGTAATGCACTTTTAATATATTTGGATTAGTCTTTGTGTTACATTTCCTTTGCGTATCCATTTTCTTTCTTATTGATCCATGGAAGCCTATTCTAGCCAGCGAATGGTTTTCCATTTTACCTTATCAGTCGGAAACTAACAGGGATCATTATATGTACACGAGGGGTGCTCGCTTTTAAATAGAGCATCTACTTTCCCATCTCACTTCCTATCTGATGGCTAGTCAGATAAGTGGTTTAACTATAGTTGGATACTTAGGATTTTTTAAGTAATCAAATTCTTCTAAGTGTGAGATTGCTCACATCTTATTTTCACGTCAGATTCGGAATTTTCATGATACTTAGAAATTTTCATGTCGAATTCGGTTTGAGACTGGGGAGATGGGATTACTTGATTGGATTTTTCAAATCTTGCTCTGAATTCCAATATCGGATCTCTAGTATTGGATCCTGATACCGGAACCGTCGTGTGCCGGATTCTGGTAACGATTCCTTGCACCGGATCCGAATACCGGATCTGAACAGGACCCTGATACCGGATACAGCATCCGAATTCTGATACCGGATTCCAGATCTTCTTCTTCCCCCTTTTTTTTTATATATATCTCTGAGTTCAGATACCGGAGAATAAGAATGCCTTAAAGGCGCCATCTCATTGGGGTGTTAGACTTTAATTTAGGAACTTGAAAAATTCTCATTCATATAA
The DNA here is from genome assembly GCA_037953625.1 of Crotalaria pallida. Lineage (NCBI taxonomy): Eukaryota > Viridiplantae > Streptophyta > Magnoliopsida > Fabales > Fabaceae > Crotalaria > Crotalaria pallida. The sequence continues at coordinate 101,628,256 of CM075655.1, forward strand.
TATAAAGCCAAATCAGAATTCAACATATACATGGAAATAACAGAAATGAAATAACAGTGGCCAACAAGACCTTCTTGGAAATGAAATAACAATGGTCTATAAGACCTTCTTGAAAAAACAAATAACAGAAATCGAAATTTTAACTATAATAAAGGCGAAGCTTAGCTGCATTCCATGGATTCTTGATGCCTCTTCTAGTCAGTGTTTCCAGGAAATACGCTCCCTTTCCAGTTTTCGATCGGACTCGATACGGTCCTTCCCAATTAGCTGCCAACTTCCCATGCGCAGGTTCAGTACCATGCACGTCGGCCCTTCTCAGCACCAAGTCTCCTTCATTGAAAGTTCTGGAAATCACTTTAGAATTGTATTGCTTGGCTGACTGCTGCTGGATTGTTGCCATGCGAACAGTTGCCATTTCCCTTGATTCTTGCAAGAAGTCCAAATTTTCCCTAATGAGCCTCACGTTAGTTTCTGGATCGAAATATCTTGACCTCATGTTAGCGGATCCAACCTCCAGCGGAATCATCGCCTCACTTCCGTATGTGAGTTTGAATTAGAGCTGTCAAAACGGGCCTGCGGGCCGGATTCGGGCCAGCCCGCTTCGGGCCAAACCGGGCTTGGGCCAAAAAGCCCGGTTATAAATTAAGTACCCTAGTATCAAACCCAAACCCGCCCTAAGCGGGCTTCGGGCCGGGTGCGGGCCGGCCCGCATCACCTTTTTATTTTTCTTTTTCTTTTTTACAATTCGACCCCTTCAAAAAAATATATATTTATTTTTCAAAAAAATTAATGAATAAACTTCCTTTATTTTTTACACATATTTTTTTAAACAATAATAAGTGTTTTATTCTTTTACACATTTTTTAGAGGATATATTTGATTTTCTATTCTTACATAAATTAAAATGTATCTATAACTCATATAGGACAATTAATGTTGTGCTTTGATTTGTTCAGGTGCATTTTTGATATGTGAATATTGATAAAAATTAAGGAAATTTTATTATATGTGTTTTTCATATACTCATTTATATCACATTATTTCACGTGACTGGTAGAGTTGGGAGATATAGTGATACTGATCAGGTTCAAACCTTAGTAAATGATTTCCTAAATACTAAAACTCATACACATATACATTTACTTACATGGATATGGAGTAGTATATTATCATTGATAAGTATATAGTTTTCTCCATTTTTATCATATAATGGACTTTGATTATTGTATAGACTCAAGTAACGTGATATAAAATTTAAAAAAAAACGTGAATTTTTTCCTTTTTTTCTGGGCCGCCGGCCCGGCCCGAACCCGAACGGGGCTGGGCTAAATAGCCCGGGTTGAATAAATAGGCCATATTAAGGAGCCCGAGCCTTATGATTTTTCGGGCTTTTTGGCCCGGCCCGGTTGGCCCGGCCCATTTTGACAGCTCTAGTTTGAATGGCGTCTCGCCAGTGGTGGAATGAGGAGTGGTTCTGTAGGACCAGAGAACTGTGTCTATATGATCCACCCACTTGCCCTTGCTATCCTCCAGCTTTCTCTTCAATCCTCTTAGAATGCATCTGTTAGCAGCCTCGACCTGTCCGTTGGTTTGCGGATGCTCCACCGAAGACAGACGTTGCTTAGTTCCTAATTTCTGAATGAATTCCTTGAAGGCTTTGCTGGTGAATTGAGTGCCATTATCTATAACCAACACGGCTGGAACCCCAAATCGGGATACGACTTGGTTGTTGAGAAACTTTATTATCTGAGTTGATGTGGTAACAGCGACCGCTTTAGCTTCGATCCATTTTGTAAAATAGTCAACTGCCACCACCAAATGGGTCACCTGACCTGCTACCTGCGGAAATGGTCCCAACAAGTCCATACCCCACTGAAAGAATGGCCATGGAGCTGATATGGAATGGAGTTCCTCTGGTGGTGCCAAGTGGACATCAGCATGTTTCTGACAGCGATCGCACTTTTTCACATGCTTCATAGCATCCAACTGAATGCTGGGCCAATAGAATCCTGCCCTCAATATCTTCCTCGCCAGACTCCTTCCTCCGAGATGGTGGCTGCATCGCCCCTCGTGCACTTCCTTTAGAGCCAATTCAGCCTCTCTTTCAGTCAAACATCTGAGAAGAGGGGAAGAAAATCCTCTCCGATAGAGTAAACCATCCTGGATAACAAAATGCCGAGCCATCTTCCTTATTTTTCTTGCGGCATCGTCCTCACTCGGGAGGATCCCATGCGCCAGGAATGTTAGGACTGGGGAAGCCCATGACTCTTCATCCTCCACTGCCAATGTTGCACTAGGGTGAGAGATTGCTTGCTGAATCACGGACCTGTGACTTCCTGGTTTCTTGGTGCTGGCTAGCTTGCTTAGAACATCTGCTCTGGAATTTTGATCCCTTGGGATGTGTTGAAAGTCTACGCTGTCAAACCCTCCTGCCAGTTCCTTACATCTGGTAAGATACTTCTGAAGTAAAGGCTCCTTGGCTTGGAAGTTCCCCTTAATTTGCGAAATCACCAACTGTGAATCGCTGTAGAGTATGATTGCACGCGCTCCTAAATCCTTGACCATCGTCATCCCTGCCAAGCAGGCTTCATATTCAGCTTGGTTGTTGGAAGTAGGAAAATCAAACCTCAGTGAGTATTCCACTGACACCCCTTGAGCATTCTCCAGTATCACGCCAGCACCTCCACCTGTTTGATTAGATGAGCCGTCAACAAACAAGGTCCAAACTTCTGAGTCCTTCTTTAGTGTTAATTCTACCACAAAGTCTGCCAACACTTGAGATTTGATTGTTGTTCTTGTTTCATAGGTAATCCCGTATTCGGACAATTCCACCGACCAAGCGATCATGCGACCTGCCAGGTATGGTTTTTGCAAGACTTGCCGGATAAGCTGATCAGTTCTAACAATGATTGGATGGCTCTGAAAATATTGTCTGAGGCGTCGTGCTGTAACCACCAATGCAAACGCCATCTTCTCAATCTTTTGGTACCTTTTCTCAGCATCTTGTAATACCTTACTCACAAAATACACCGGTTTCTGACCGTCAGCCAAGTCTCTGACCAGAACAGCACTGACTGCCTCATCATTTACGGCCAGATACAAGTAGAGGATTTCACCTGGTTCAGGTTTACTCAGGATCGGGGGATTGGAGAGGTAGTGCTTAAAGTCCTGAAAGGCCGCTTCGTATTCCTCCGTCCACCTGAACTCTTGGTCCTTTTTGAGCAGTTGGAATAATGGAAGGGATTTGTATGCCGATTTCGACAGGAATCTCGTCAATGCTGCTATGCGACCTGTCAGTTGCTGCACTTCCTTCACGGAATTTGGGCTCCTCATCTGCGTGATTGCATCACACTTTTCGGGGTTAGCCTCTATTCCTCTGCTAGTAAGCATGAAACCTAAAAACTTTCCCGCTGTGACACCAAAAGCGCACTTCAGCGGATTTAAACGCATATTGTGCAAACGTACCTTTTTAAGAACTGCGTCCAAGTCCTGCTCATGATTCTTTGTCTCTGTCGATTTCACTATCATGTCATCACATAAACTTCCAACGTGGGTCCTATCAGCTCTCCAAAAACCTTGTCCATCATCCTCTGGTAGGTTGCACCTGCATTCTTAAGACCAAACGACATTACTGTATAACAGTATGCGGCTTTGTCAGTCATGGAAGCGGTTTTCTCCTGATCATCACCAAACATGGGAATCTGGTTATAACCAGAATACGCATCCATAAAAGAAAGTAATTGGTAACCAGCAGAATTGTCAACTAATTTGTCAATATTAGGGAGAGGATAGGTGTCTTTTGGACACGCTTTGTTTAAATCTGTATAGTCTACGCACATACGCCACTTGCCGTTGGATTTTTTGACTAAAACAACATTAGAAAGCCATGTAGTATAGGGGACTTCCCTGATGAAACCAGCTTGCAAGAGCTCTTCCACATTCGCAGCGATCACCTTCTGTCTTTCAGCGCCCATCTTCCTTCTTCTTTGTGAGACTGGCCTAAACTTGGGATCAACCGATAGGCGGTGACAAATGAAGTCCGGATCTATTCCCGGCATATCTGCTGCAGTCCACGCAAACAAGTCCTTATTCTTCTTCAGGAGCTCCACCAACCTGACATTTTCTTCTGGTTCTAAGTCTTTCCCTACCTGTGTCCATTGTTCTGGCCCATTTCCAATTTGAACTTTTTCTAACCCCCCCTCCGGCTTAGGTCGCTCCTCTTTGATATCGTCTCTCATATCCAAATCCACCATCATCACGCCTGAGGATGACGCTGCTCCCTTAGCCCGCTTTGCCTGTACCTGCTTCTTAGCGTTTTCTTTGGTTGCTTTCAGACTGGCAATGTAACAAGTTTTAGCTTGCGTCTGGTCTGCCCGGATGGTAACAACTGATCCTTTCTCGTCTGGGAACTTCATCGCCATGTGCAAGGGGGAGGCAATCGCCTTAAAAGCCTTCAAAGTGGGCCCCCCAAAATTGCATTGTAAGCGGAGGGGCAATCCACCTCCAGAAAACGCAACTTTTCCGTTCGACACTGAGGGGGCGTGCCTAAAGTCAGCCTGATATCAACGTACCCTCTAGGCCTGATAGTGTCTCCTGTGAATCCAATCAGTTCCTTTTGACAGGGGTGCAGGTCTGCTGCCTTCAACTTCAGACGATCAAATAACTCTGTGAACATGATGTCTGACGAGCTTCCCTGGTCCACCATCATGCGGCAAACTCGGAATCTGTCAATAATTCCGGTTACCACCAGCGGGTCGTTGTGGTTGGGAATCACTCCTTCCAAATCAGCCTCAGTAAATGTGATCGGAGGGTGCACCTCCTTATGCCTGTTTGATACGGCAACCGCCATTGTAGCCAGCCTCAACTGCTTTTTCTGGGATGTTATGGATTCCCCTTCCACCGTCAGACCACCAGCGCTAGTGCCAATTAATTCCAGGTCTTCATTGCCACTTTTACCTGCATCCTCTTTCTTTTCTGGGGAGTTTCTGGTCGCTGCACGCCTAGGAGTTCTACTTCTCCTTGGGGGCGTCCGAGATCTCCTTCTGGGTGGGCTTCTTGTCCTTCTTCTGACAGGACTCCTGACCCTTCTTGTGGTGGTGCGCTCACTGGGACCTCTTCTGAAGGATCGGGTGTATCTATTCAACTTTCCTCTTCTTATCAGAGTCTCTACTGCGTCTTTGAGCTGGACACATTCTTCCTCGGTGTGTCCATAACTGCCATGCCAGCTACACCTCTTGTGCTGATTCTCTTTCGTGGGAGGCCTCCTCAACGGGGGTGGGCGGTCCACTTCCATTAGTTCTTCGGGCTTTTTAGGCCCCAGATCATGCCTGCTGCTCTTGTCTCCTTCTCTATGACCCTTTCCTGTTCCCTTGTTGAAAAAAGCCTCCTTCTTTTTCCCTGATGCATCGCCTGTAAACTTATCTTGTGCTCTCTGATATTCCTCTAAGTTGATGTACTTTTCAGCTCTCTCCATGACTTCATCCATGGTTCTGATCCTGTGCATCACCAGATGGTCTGTGAAATCTCCCGGTCTTAACGCACGCATCAGGAGATGTAAAGCCATCGAAGCTTCTATGTCACTGATTGAAAGGTACTCGGTGTTGAAACGGGTGAGAAAATCTCTCAGCGACTCTCCTTTCTCTTGCTTGATTTGGGAAAAATGGTGTTCTGATTTTGGCTGAGCCTTACTTGTTGTAAAATGTCCCAAGAATTTGCTGGCCAAGTCTTTCCATCCTGTTATCGAGTCGGGTTCCAGTTTAGAATACCAGCGCAAAGCAGCTTTCTTGAGGGTTAAAGGGAAGGTGTGACACTTATATGCATCCTTGGCTCTCTGGCACGACATTGCCACCAGGAAGCTGTCGATATGCTCCTGTGGATCCGAATTCCCAAAGTAAGGATCCACGTTGGCCGGAGCTTTGAGATTCTCGGGCATGGGGAAAGCCATTATGCTTTCCGAAAACGGATGGTCTTTTTCTTCGGGTTCAGCCACCTGTTCCACCTCATTCCCTCTTATCACACCTGACTGGGCAGTTCCTTTCCTCAATTCCTTCAGTAACTTGTCTTGTTCATCCAGACGCTTACGCAAGCGGGCCAATTCTGTTTCCATGCTGGCTTTCCTCTGCGAGCATCCGCCGGATGACCCCTTACTCTCATGTCGGGAATGCGAAGGGCTTCCTCCTCTAGTGGGGGGCCTCTGTCGCGATCTTTCCTGCTCCTATCGAGAAGGTTCCTCTTGTCTCGAACGCTCCTGTTCAGCTTTTCTCCTTCCCTCACTCAACCGTTCTCTGAGGTCCCTTTGACGAGAAGGTGCTTGTTCTCCATTTTTCGTTGCGTCCAGCTCACTGTGGTGGCTGGGTTCAGTACGTTCCTCGTGCGACTGATTAGCCATGGACTTCTTCGAAAAGTGGTGGGAATAATTTTCTCGCTCCCACTGTGGTCGCCAATGTTCTGTCGTAGGATCACAGTACTTAGACAATTCGGTCTAAGAATCCAGCAATCCCACTCTTGATATTAGACGTGAAATGCTTGTGCGAGTTGAGTTAGATCATACCAAGATACACACTCTCCTGTCGTTTTCTGATTGGGGGGTGGTGTGTGTGCTTGTGCGAGTTGAGTTAGATCATACCTGACAGCTTACCAGGTAATATAGGCTCATACCAGCAGATACGGAATCGATGGTCGCCTTCATGTGGCGAGTAAGATTCTCTAAACGGCTCTGATATCATGGCGGGTATTAAAGCGAATAGGATCCTATGTTGAAGATAATGGGATTCCTTCAGGTCCTTTAATGCACGTGTCCGAATTCGTACTGTTATAACGGTAAAGAATCCTATGTCCTAATCCTGTTGGTATTCGGTATCCGTATCAAGCCTTCAAGATTAGCTAAGGATACCTTCTCATGCCTAATTCCGGTTCAGGTGGCGCGAACCAAGCCATTCCGGTATCCGGATTCGGCTTATTGGGCCATTCTTGGTCCTAATGCCGAGTCCGGTTTGTTGGGCCAATCCGGCCTCAACCTGGCGGTTTTGCATGCGGATCCGATTCAGCGGACTTCTCAGTCTCAATCCTGAATTCGGCCTTGTATCCGGTCTCAATGGGCCTTCTCTATCCCAAATCCGGAATTGTGCTTAACGGGCCTTTTAGGCCTCAATCTTGTATTCGGATTCGGCATGCCGGCTCCGTCTACCTGGTCCATAACAATATAGGACCAAAAATTTCTTCTAGAATGTGTCCTATATGTAGGATTAGAGGGAGTATTGTAAAAGCCCATGGCTGTATAGCAGGCAGGAAACATCCCGCCCAGCCCCCCACCTTCACTTACTTTCTTTTTGTTTTTTTAAAAAAAAATTATCCTCTTCAGTTACCAAAAATATTCCCCCCATTTACTTATTCTATCAAAAATTTCCCTCGATACAAGTAACAAATTTTTCCTCAATTCTAAAGAAAAATTTAACAAAAAAAATCAAAAAAATTAAGGAGATATGCATTTAATGATTTGTCTATCACATCAATCAATTATCAAACAACTAATTTAATGAATTTTGAATGAATCAACAAAACACAATTCAAAGTTTATAATTTCTAAATTTTTCATTAATTATTTTAACTATAGTTTAGGGATCATAAATTTAGACATTTTTTATCATCCTTGTGGGACGGAGGGAGTATAAATTTGTGGATCCACTACTTCTGCTATTTCCCGCACAATACATAGCACACCCATGAGACCCACAATAAATTTTACACGTAGAGTTGAAGAAGTGTGTATTAAAAAAAACTCTTTTTATTACACTGTATTACTCTGTTCAATTCTATTTATAAGATCTTTTTGGAGTTTAAATTTTGATCCTATTTATTGGTTTGTTAAACTATCGGTTTGTTAAACTGACCATTGCATATTGGTGATATTTAGATGCAATGGTATTTTGGAAAAAAAATAATAGAAAAATGTTTTTATATTTAGCACCAAATCTCACAGTATCGTTGCATTCCATTTAGGACCACATAGAATATAAATTAAGCTGAGCACACTGAATTAACATAATTCACAACACCAAAAGCATAATGTGGTAGACCGACCCTCGGTCTACCCTAAAACGCCCTCGGCCGACCAGAATACTCACTGCCCGACCAGAATTCTCATTCTGCCGGGTCACGCATCTTTCGGCCGAGCACATGCCATAGGACCCACCCTAACGACTCTGGACCGAGTACAGGGACCTCTTCCCTTAAAGAGTCCAAGCTAAGGGCGCGTGAGCCTAGCTCGCCAACCAGATAAGACTAACCGCTAACAGGATAAGGATGAATGACTCATCCCTTATCCTATAAAGGGACACATCAGCCCTACTGGACCTCCGTACAGGCCCATAGGGTACAACACCGCTCCCCCTATAAATAGCTGTCTCCAGCTAGGGGCTCAGGTACGTTCTTTCTCCCTAATCATACACTAGCACACACTCGTGATTAGGGAAACCCTAGTTATCCCAACTGGATAACTAGCATACCAACAAAATCACACAGTAACATCAGACCGTATTCTAGCTCTTAGGTCTTCCATACCCTTGAGCTAGGGTTATACTTTGAACATTGTGTCTAGGACATTACATTGGCGCCGTCTGTGGGAAACCGTAAACTGCTATTCCCACCCCAAAATGGTAGAGACGCGAGGAAACGCAACATCGCGTGGTGCAAACCGCCAAGCAGGGTGAAACCATCAGAGTTTGCAAGAAGGCAGTGGCGACAACGGCAGAGATCTCGATGGGAGAAACCCTCCACATCCCAGCATGCCATCAGTAAGACAAATTCCAGCCTGGAGCCACCACTCCGTTCCAGCTCGCACGCACAGTGGTCCTTACACCGTCCATTCCAGGCAAACAAACCCCCAGAACCAAAATTATCTTAACCCCAATCATGCACAAAACCATGGATCAGGCCGATCCATCGACGCCCGTGTTTCTGGAGATGATAGGGATCACTCCCGTGGTCAAAGGGAGAGCCAGTTGGAAGAAATCATTAAGCAACAAGCTAAGATCCTAGAACAACAGGGAAAGGCCATCGCCGATCTCCAACAGCTCCATATGCAGGCGGTGGCCGGAGGGGTGTTAGCAACTCAGCTGATCCCCCACCCAACCACCACTCTACCTCCACCACCCCCCATAAACCCAATCTTAGAGGACACATATGAAACCGACCACACTGCTCATCCTGGCCATCCCTTCACTCCGAGAATCATGGCATACGAGACACCCTCAGCCTTTCTCGGCCCAACGAGTGTTTCCAAATATAACGGGTTAACCGACCCTTTGGAGCATATCTTGTCTTTTGAAGGAGCTATGAACTTTTACGACGGTGGAGACATGATGAAATGCAGAGCTTTTTCCATGACTCTCCAACCACCCGTCTTAAGGTGGTACTCAGCCTTGCCCAGGAACTCTATTAACTCCTGGGCAGAGATGAAGAGAGTTTTTCTGAACAGGTACACCGCTAGTTGCGTCCAGCCGAAGTCCGACCACGCGCTAGCGGGCGTTATGCAGCAGACCGAAGAGCCTTTACGGGAATATCTCTCACGTTTCCATTCGGAGGCAGGGACCGTGCCTAACTTAGAACCAAGCTTTGCAGTTTTTCTCTTCACTCAGGGTCTCCGAAACGGAGATTTCAAAAATTCACTTGTGGGCAAACCGCCGAGGGATATGGCGGAGCTAAGACATCGTTCTACTAAGTTCATAAACTTAGAAGAATTCAGCAAATGGCAAAGAAACAGAGACAGAGGCGAGCGGGGAGAGCCATCCTCCCAGGGGAGATCAAGAAGAGACGAGAGAAGGGATGACCGAAGGGAAGATCAAAGGAGGGGACCCCGGGGGGAAAGGAGATTTGGACCTCCCCGAGGGAAATTCGACCAATACACCCCTCTCACAGTCCCAAGAAGCCAAATTCTGCAGGAAGCAATGCAGACTGACCTCCGAGCAATAGAAAGACCACCCCCCTTGAAGAGAAGCCAGCGGCAAGATCGTTCCAAATTTTGCTTGTATCATGGTGGGTATGGGCACACGACAGATGAATGCACTTGGCTCAGGGATGTGATCGAGCAGTTAATCAGGGACGGCAAGTTACAGCAGTATGTCCGGGAAGCACTTGACCGACATACTCGAAGAAGAACTCCATCCCCTGACAGGAATGGTCGGCCGCCAACCAGGCAGGCCGATCAAAACACCAACCAACAACAACCAACCAATCAGCAGCGAGTGGCCATGGTAGAAGTTGCCACGACGGATCAATCCCCGCAAAACCTACGAGTCAACACCATTGCTGGAGGTTTTGCGGGAGGAGGAGAGAAACGGTCCGACAGAAAGAAATATATCAATCAAGTCCTTGCAGTTCACAACCATCCAATCCGAAAGAGAACCACAAAAAGTATTCCCATTAGCTTTTCTGATGATGATCTTGAAGGGGTGATCCCGGGTCATAACGACCCTATGGTCATCACTGCCTTGATCGGTAATTACGAGGTTGCCAGGGTATTCGTCGATCAGGGTAGCTCGGCAGATATCATGTTCCTAAACCTTTTCGAAGCACTAAAATTAAAAAACTCGGACCTGACCCCCTTCGAGGGAAAGCTGATCAGCTTTACTGGGGATGCAGTGGTTCCCAAGGGACACATCCAGCTGCCAGTGACCCTTGGGAACCACCCTTCGGCGAGAACCGAGATTATCAAGTTCCTTGTCGTCGATTGCCCTTCAGCATACAATGCCATCCTTGGCAGGACATGCTTGCAGGCCTTCGGCACGGTCGTGTCAACTGTCCATCTGGCTATGAAGTTTGAAGGTACTGACAGGACTGTAGTTACCATCCGAGCCGAGCAGGAGAAGGCTCGACTGTGTTACAATGCCAGCTTGGCAAAGATCAAGATTCCAGAACAAATCCAGCCAAAGTTAAGTTTGAACAAGGGAAGTGTACTCTTGACGGATCTAGATGTTAGGTCCAATTTGGATGATTCAAGACCTACCCCTAAAGGAGAGTGGGAGTTCATTGTTTTGGATGAAAAACTACCAGACAGAAGAGTGAAACTAGGAACCAACCTTCCAGAAGAAATACGAGCAGAAATGCTCGAGCTTTTAAAGAAGAATAAAGATCTTTTCGCTTGGACCTCGGCAGACATGCCGGGGATTGATCCGAACTTGATCTGTCATCGGCTCAGTGTTTATCCGATCGCCAAACCGGTCGCCCAAAAGAAGAGAAGGGTTGGCACCGAAAAGGCGGTAGTGATAGAGCAAAAGGTATCCGAGCTCCTTTCCGCCGGGTTCATAAGGGAGGTTAGCTACTCGGAATGGCTCTCCAACACCGTTCTGGTCAAGAAATCGAATGGGAAGTGGCGCATGTGCGTCGATTATACCGATTTGAACAAAGCATGCCCAAAGGACCAGTACCCCCTCCCCATCATCGACAAATTAGTGGACAACTCATCTGGCTACCAACTCTTATCTTTCATGGATGCATACTCAGGATATAATCAAATCCCGATGTACCCTCCTGATCAGGAGAAAACGGCCTTCATCACTGAAAGGGCAACTTACTGCTACACGGTAATGCCTTTCGGGTTGAAAAACGCTGGCGCAACCTACCAGCGTATGATGAACAAGGTCTTCTCGGGAATGATCGGACCTACTCTTGAGGTGTACATTGATGATATGATAGCTAAGAGTAAGAAGAAGGAGGACCATCCTCGGGACCTCGTGGCTATTTTTGATAGAATCAGAAAAGTTAACATGCGCCTGAACCCTGATAAGTGTACCTTTGGGGTCCCAGCCGGGACCTTTTTAGGTTTCATGCTCTCGGAGAGGGGGATCGAGGCCAACCCGGAGAAATGTCAAGCTATTCTGAACATGCACAGCCCATCTAATGTCAAAGAAGTTCAAAGGCTAACTGGTCGGATGGCGGCCCTCTCCAGATTTCTCCCTCAAGTAGCCAAGAAAGCTTTACCATGGTACCAGTTACTCAGAAAAAACAAGAACTTCCATTGGAACGACTCTTGCGAACAAGCATTTACAGAGCTCAAGCAATACCTCTCGGCCCCTCCCGTCCTCACCAGTCCTCGGGAAGGGGAAACTTTGTTTTTGTATTTGTCCGTAAGTGAAACATCTGTTAGCTCGGTCTTGGTCAGAGACGACTCGGGAACCGAGCGTCCCATCTACTTTGTCAGCAAGGCCCTCTAGGGGCCTGAGATAAGATATTCCAGAATTGAAAAACTCGCCTTTGCTTTGGTGATTGCTGCTAGGAGACTCCGGCAGTACTTTCAGAACCACCCCGTAGTACTCAGAACAACTCAGCCAATCAGGCAGGTCCTCAACCGACCAGACTTGGCTGGAAGGATGGTGTCGTGGTCTGTTGAACTATCTGAGTTCGACATCACCTACGAGCCAAGAAAAACTCTCAAGTCCCAGATTTTAGCAGATTTTGTTTCAGAGCTATCAGATTCTACTTATTCCAACCCCTCCCAGCCATGGAAAATTTATGTTGATGGCTCCAGCCACAATAAGGGGGCAGGAGCAGGGATAATCCTTGAAAACGCAGCTGCCATTTGTGTGGAGTACTCCCTCAAGTTCGACTTCCCCACCTCGAACAACCAAGCAGAGTACGAAGCGGTGATAGCCGGCTTGCGCATGGCCCATCAAATGGGGGCGTCAGAAATTGAAGTTTTCAGTGATTCCCAGCTAGTTGTATCTCAAATCAAAGGTGAATTCCAAGCCAAAGAACCAATCCTTCAGAGATATCTAGAACAAGTCAAAGCTCTCACAGATCTTTTTCCCCAATTCTCCATCACCCACATCCCTAGGTCTTCTAACAGCCGTGCAGATATCCTGCCAAAGCTCGCCAGTACTAAAGGACCAGAGAACAACAAAACCCTAATCCAAGAAACTGTTCACCAGCCGAGTGTTATCTTAGCTGTGTCTCTAACCACCAGCTGGATGGACCCCATTAAGCAGTATCTCCAGTTCCAAATCCTACCTACCGACTCCTCCCAAGGAAAGAAGATAGTAAGACAAGCGGCTCAATACACCATGGTCGGCAACATTTTGTACAAACGGGGAACAGAATCCCCAATGCTAAGGTGTCTGGACCGAGCGGAAGCTGATCTGGTACTGGCCGAGGTTCATGAAGGAATCTCGAGCCACCATGTGGGTGCGAAGGCATTGGCTCGCAAAGTGCTCCGAGCGGGCTACTACTGGCCTACACTCCTCAGCGACGCCTCGGAACATGTTAAAAAGTGCGATTCCTGTCAGTTCCATGGAAATATTTTTCAACGCCCCCCAACGGAGCTACATTCCATGATTGCACCATGGCCCTTCTATCAGTGGGGCATGGACATCATAGGAAAATTCAAAACAGCCCCGGGGCAACTAAAATTTGTGGTGGTCGCAGTTGACTATTTCACAAAGTGGATTGAGGCCGAGGCGTTGGCTACAATCACCTTCGCCAAAATTCAAAAGTTCTTTCTCAGACAAATCATCACCCGTTTCGGTGTCCCACACACCCTGGTCACCGACAACGGTACCCAATTCACTGCTAAGGTTTTCCAAGAACTTGTCAACCACTTCCATATTACCCATCACTTCTCATCCGTCGAGCATCCGCAAACCAATGGACAGGCTGAAGCTGCGAACAAAACCATCATCGACGGTTTGAAGAAAAGATTGTTGGATGCCGAGGGTTCATGGGCTGACCTCCTTCCCGAGGTATTATGGTCAATCAGAACGACCATACACACCTCAACAGGAGAAACCCCGTTCCGACTAACCTACGGTTGTGACGCTTTGTTACCTATTGAAACTCGGATCCCTACCTTCTGTATATCCGAGCGACCAATAAAAGTAAACGAAGATTTGTTAAAGGAAGAGTTAACCCTCAGCGAGGAAATCCGATCCCTAGCCTCGGACCGAGAGAAAAAAGCTAAGGAAAGACAATCCCGAGAGTACAACAAATGGGTGGTTCCGAGGAGTTTTGCTGTGGGAGACCTGGTCCTTAGATGAGCTGACATTGGACTGAAAAATTCAAGAGAAGGGAAGTTGGCTAAGAACTGGGAAGGTCCCTACCGAGTGATCTCGAAGACAGGCTCGGGGGCCTACAGACTTGAAACACTAACCAACCAACAGTTGAACAACTCCTGGAACGCCACCAAGCTCAAACCATACTATAGCTAAATGGGAGCCACAACACTGTCTGCAAAGATGAAATTTTATCATTTTAAATTCCTGTCATTTATCTTTAGCATGATCTTAATTATCCTTTTTTGTATTTGACTCCTGTTTACAAACGGATCAAGGAAATTCGATGAAGTTTTTAAATTCTCGTATTCTCTTACTGTTAACGTACTATCCATTTCCCCTCGGCTCGCCACCGAGGCGAACTTGGATGTTTATGCATGACCTTCTAACAAGGACATATAAACTAACAATTGCAAGTACTTTAATGAGATGCCCGGCCAAAATCTAAAAACAGTTTCGTAGTGCCGAGGACCGAGGATCCCACCTAGGCCATAGGTCGGAGATTCGAAATCTAAAACAACAGTTTATAACGAGATAAAACACAATACTAGATCATAAAGAACAGAATAAGATTCGCTTCTTACAAGAACAATGTTGCAAAATATAAAAAAAAGTTCAAATTACCAAATTACACAGCAAAATACAGCAAAATACATCTCCAGGGAGTTAATCCTCGTCTTCGGACAAGGCAATGGATGACCCATCAAAGTCTTCTTCACTTTGCTCCAACTCCAGGGGGTTCGGCAGGTTAGGTGCTGATAAATCCACTTCAGCATCATCACAATAATCGATCATCCGATCACCATCAACCCCATAATATGGGCTAGTCCCAACCACTCGGATTCCAGGGTTCAAGAGCATTAACTGTTTGACAGCATTCACAAAAGAGTCGACAACACCATGATCCCAGTTGAAGTGGTTCTTGCAAGCCAGTACCTTATGCTTCAAAGCCTTCCGACGAGTTTTGATCAACTCCCTCTGCACTTCGCCCAGTTCCCCTTGTAACCTAGTCACTTCCGCCTCCGACCTCGTCAAACGACCAGCAACACCTTCCAGCTCGTTAACCCTTTGACAAGCTTCAGTCAGCTTCGCCTGGGCCGCCTGCAGCAACCTTCCTTTCTCAGCATCCTTTCCAACCGTATCCTCCAGAGCCTTTAGAGCAGTCTCCCGATCTCTCTCCGAAGCGTCAAATCTTCTTTGAAGCTCGGCGTTTGCCTCCGTTAGAGCTCGGAGATTTGCCTCACTTTCCCTCACTTGGCTTAGCAAATTTTTAGTTTCAGCAGCAGCAGCTTTCCTCTTCTCTTTCTCAGCCGACGAGAGGGTGGCACTGATGTCTTCCGCATTTTTGCTTAAATGAAACATATAGCTGGCAACCCTCAGCATGTTTCGGCCCAAAAGGTCACAATGGCACCTTAAGGTGCTTGCCGTCTGATCCGACAACCTTTTTTCATCGTTCGGCGTATAAACCAAGCCGATGAATTTCTCATTTAGCTTCCTAGCCCAAACACTCTCCTCGTCCGGGTCAGACATATCGAACCACAGATTGGTCCTTTGAAGGTCGGCAACCTTCGCCTTCACCACCTCCACAGCCTTGCCTTTGCCTTTATCCAACTTAGCCCTTTTGGCAAGAGGCACCCGATCCTCTTCATCCTCCTTTCCTTCCACTTGCACCAGCAGGATTCCAGTAGCTATTTCCCCCCCCCCCTTTGTCGGTGAAGGACGAACAACCTGCACCACCTCGACCTCGGAGGGACAAGTTTCGGCGACAGTCACCGAGCGAGTGGCTTCCGAGGACATGTCTCCACTCCGAGAACCACTTGACCCAGCAGCCGCCTTTGCTTTAGCAAGTTCTTTTATACGAGCAACAGCCTTGTTTTCCTTAGCCATTTTTTCTGCAAAACCAAGAATCCAAATGTTAAAAAAAAAAAAATTATATATGTACCAAGCTCGGCTTTTATAAGCTCCTGGGGAAAAAGAATGATCTTCTTGATATCTACTGGACCATTCCGTCTAAGATAGGAAAAGAAGGTATCACAAGTGATCCTCTCGGCTACAGATAGCTCGGACTCATATTGATACTGATAAAGTTTGGGGTTGCGGTTAAAAAAATCGGGTGACCAAGACAACGGAAACCGAGGCTGATCACCCTCCATAAACCAACAGTCCCCATTTCCGACGAATTGATACTTAAAGTATAAAGGCTTAAAAGTCTTCCATGAATCTGTGAATTTATCGAAGAGGGCATGTCCGTTGCGTGCTTTCAACGACACCCACAATCTTTGGCGCGACCCCTTCTCGAAGATGTTCACTTGCGGTATATACAACCATAGAAACGCTCGGAGCGAGCAAGTCAACTTTTGAGCTTCGCAAAACTTTTGAAAGGCTCGGATGAAGGCCCAACCGCTAGGATGTAGTTGAGTAGGAGCCAAGCGTAACCGACGCAACAGCTCTATTTCTATTTCAGTAAAGGGCAACTTCACCCCCAGCCGAATGACAACTTCTTCATACATGAAAAACTCTTTGCGATCCGCGGCGATCGCCGTACACACTCGGTCGTTGGCTACCGGTGAGCTTATTGCATAAGAAGTCCCAGTTTTATCCGTGGGGCAGGGGAGTATGTGGGCTCGGATATGACTTAGATTACTGTTGACCAAAGCCGACGGGGTTCCAAGCACCTCCAAGTCAACCCAGTCATAATCTACAGAGTTCGGAGGCACAAGGAACTCCTGAGGATGTGTGATGCACCTTCGAACCATACCTGGGGAAAGGGAATACTCGGCGTCAGAATCTATAAAATCAAGATTTTTAAACAACCTAGCCCTAGGTTTATTAGTCCTATAGCCGAGCCTGCTACACCTTCCCCTAACCCTAACAGCTTTTCCCCAGAAGGGCTTCTCCCAGGAACGGTTCGAAGGGCGGCGGGATAGTTGGGCCCGCTCTTCCGCCGCTTGATACAACAGTTTCCTACCTTCCTCCTCCTCGGGGTTCCGAGGGTAATCTACTGATAGTGGTACTTCGGCCATCGGATCTACCATGCGATGGCGGAAGGGTGAGGGCAGAAAGTCCAGCACCTCCAGATCGGAAGACGAAGAAGAAGAAGAAGAAGAGGAAGAATCCTCAAGATCACTCAAACCCAGAATCCTAGACCACTCCTCGTACTGAAGCCAATTAATACTCATAATGAAATCTAAACTTACCCAGAAATAAGCCCAGAAAACTAAAACACAGGAACAAAATCTGCAACCAAAAACCCAGAACCTATGGAGAATATGATTCAGCAGAGAAGGAAAGAAAAGCGAAAAACAGGAACAGAAGAAGAAAATCAAAATACCTGAGAATTGGAGATGAGAACTGGCACGAACGAACTGGGGAATCAAGAACAGAAGAATAATGGCGTAGGGAAATTATAATCCAAAAGCCAATGAGACGAATTTCAGAGAGAAGAGGAGTGTCAGAAGTCTGAGTTTGAAGGAAAGTATGAAAAAAGGAGGAAAAGAGTAGTTGAAGGGGTTGTTTCCCCCCACGTTTGAAAATTTGGGCCTAATCACAAAAGCCCAAAAGCCTACATCGCGCCACTAAAAGGACACGTGGCACACAACTAATGGAAAGAAGCATCTCGAAAACCCAAAAGGCAGCATGCACCATCATGACCCCTCTGACACAAGGCAGCACGTGTCATAGAAGGACATCCAAACGTCCTTTCAGTCAGTCAATGGGACAGCGAGGCAGGGTGAGCTGTCCTGAACTCATTATCCCCTACCGAGCTTAACCCTCGACACCTTGAAGGTCACATACGAAGAACTCTCAGCTCGGCTCAAGACTCGAAAAGTCTTACCGAGCTAAGGGGCTTATGTGGTAGACCGACCCTCGGTCTACCCTAAAACGCCCTCGGCCGACCAGAATACTCACTGCCCGACCAGAATTCTCATTCTGCCGGGTCACGCATCTTTGGGCCGAGCACATGCCATAGGACCCACCCTAACGACTCTGGACCGAGTACAGGGACCTCTTCCCTTAAAGAGTCCAAGCTAAGGGCGCGTGAGCCTAGCTCGCCAACCAGATAAGACTAACCGCTAACAAGATAAGGATGAATGACTCATCCCTTATCCTATAAAGGGACACGTCAGCCCTACTGGACCTCCGTACAGGCCCATAGGGTACAACACCGCTCCCCCTATAAATAGCTGTCTCCAGCTAGGGGCTCAGGTACGTTCTTTCTCCCTAATCATACACTAGCACACACTCGTGATTAGGGAAACCCTAGTTATCCCAACTGGATAACTAGCATACCAACAAAATCACACAGTAACATCAGACCGTATTCTAGCTCTTAGGTCTTCCATACCCTTGAGCTAGGGTTATACTCTGAACATTGTGTCTAGGACATTACACATACAAATTTATTTATATTTATATTGATAATAATAGTATTTACTTTTATTGAAATTATTTATATTAATACTATCATAAATCATAAATAATACTTTCTCGATCCTATAAGTATGATAAAAAAATTATAAATTCTTTTGTCATAAATTAAAGTTAAAATAATTAATGAAAATATCGAAAAAATTTATTTATATTAATAATATCATTATCATAATTCTTTATATTAATATGTTTTCAAAAGAGAAAATAGATAAGATTGTGTCCATTATATATCATACAAGTTATGGAATAATAAAATAAAACAACTATTTGAAAATTACATTGTCATATGTATTTATATTATTATATTGTAATTAATTAACAATTAATCTATGCATCACACCGATAATTTCATATCTAACTTGGTTGGTCATTGTATTGGCCCCGTGCGTGACACGGGGTGTTTCTAGTTTATTCATAGAAAGATATTGAGTAATGGGAAAATTTGGTTTGGCTAAAGGGATTTACACGGTGCACGAGGCAAAAAGGCTGCATGGATGATAAAGGTTGTGTTAGGTACAACAAATTAATTGTGTATTCGGTCGATTTTAGTTTATTAATTTGGTCAATAAGTTATTAGAGTTGTTTAGTAAAAAAAAATTGTAATTTTAAAAAAAGAAGCTTATATTTTGTGAAAGCGACATCAGATAACTTTTAGAAAAAAGAAAATAAGAGTATTCAATAAATCATATCTTAATTACCTTTTTTTTATTAAATTATATTACTATTTATCATTTTCGATCATTTAACATGTTTAAATTAGTTGCACAGCTAGTTTTGACAATCAGCTCTAATTCAATAAGTTAGCTATACAACTATAAATTTTCAGCTATAATCCTACGGCTATAAATTAAGTTCACAGCTAACCGCTAACTCGCATTTATAAGTTAATTTTTTCAAACACAAACACACCCGGACCCAAAGCCTAATTGGAGCATAACTCAGTCGCAAAATGCACAAGCAATGTCATCAGAAACAGAATGATAGAAAAGTATGGAAATATTATAAGAACATTTTTTAAGGGATAAAAAAATGATTTTTTTATTAGAAATAGTATTATCTAATAGATATCAATTTATTAAATATAATACTTTTTAATATTTTTTTTAATTCTTTAAAGATATTCGTTAGTAATTTTTTTTTGTCACCTAGGTGATATTTGGGCTTCACTTTTTGTGGCCCAACTAATCTACCCAATCTCTGGAATTGAGCGACTCCTTGACTCTATGGTACGAGATCTCCCCCGGGTTGTTGCCTCAGGCAGGAGTCGTTAACGATGACTCTGATGGGCGGTTCAGCACTCCCTCAGCATTCCAGCCAGTTAACCACTAGGACCAACCCTCTTGGGTTACTCGTTAGTATTTTACATATGAGAAATGATAATTTTTTTATAAATTAATTTATAAATCCTTCTACACATATAAAAAGGTAATTTGTGCCGCAAGAAAATATCTTTTATAAATAATTAATTTATAAGTAATCATATATTCAGATGTCACTCGTATGATATCACAAAAAGTGTATATTAGATGTTGAAGTAACATTACTACGTTGATAATGAGCCATAAATTGATTCTCTTCCTACATAAGTATGTAGATAAAGAGAGTATTTTGGTCCTTTTATATAAGCATTTGATTCAATTTTTAAAAATATTAATTACTTTTTTTTTTACAAAAACATTTATTTATTCAATATTTTTTAGAATTCTAATGATAATTATTGAAAAAATTAAAAAAATATATACTAAATATTATCAATTTTAATATCACTCACAATCCTATTGACTGACTTGTTTAATACAAGCATAAGCTTATTTCAAGAACTTATACTACTTCCTCCGGTCCTATTTATAAGACTCTTTCGGAGTTTTTATTTTGGTCCTATTTATAAGACTCTTTTTCAATTTTCAATAGCATTAATTACTTTTTTTCATTAACACCCCTATAAAGTCAACACTTTTTAAAGTCAATATGAGTAGTTTTGAAAAAATATATCAAATTTTCACATTTCCAATGTCATTAACAAATTTATTCACTCTTCTTGATAGGAGTGAAAAACCTCAAAAAAGTCTTATAAATAGAACTAGAGGAAGTATATAGGAACCGAACAACTACAAGTGAAAAATATAAAATTACATGTGGAGGAAGAAAATAAGTATAATAGTGACATAGCTCGAGTTCGACCGATGGTCAAAGTGAAAAGTGATTACTGTAATATACGTTAGACCGCAACGGTTACTTCAGCTATGCTAACTTGAGGAACTTCCATTGGCTTTGCATTTTTGGTAAAAGTTAGTTAACGAATACCAACTTTATAAACTTTAGCCAAGAGGAGTTATCATAACCTTTGACCAAGTAGATAAAGTAGGTTGCAATAATTTGAAAAGATTAATTTTCATTTTTTAAATAAAAGTATTTGTTGATTAGAATGAGCAGAAACATAAACACATACAATGCGGTGAAAATAAGGTTTCTAATCAACGTCAATTATTTCAATTGGTGTAAGACCTTTTTCTAAAATTTTAAGAATAGAATATGATACGTTGTTAGTAATTTTGAAGTCCATTCCTAGTAAAAACATCACATTGAGGGAAACAGCCATCATCTTCGCACATGATTAATTTCAAAGATCTTTATTAGTAGGGATAAACCCCTTGAAAATCATTGAAAAACGAAAGAATGAATCCTAATAATGTAACAGCCTATAGGTAAACGTTTTACAACATGTGCATGCTAAGGGATGGCAACGGGGCGGGGATAAGGCGGGGGGTACTTTCCCATTCTCCATCCTCGGGTCTCATTCCTCCCCCATCCCCATCCCTAAACCCCATCTCGGGTAGAAATTGTTCCCCATCCCCATTCCCCACGGTCCCCACGGGATCCCCAAACATACGCGAATTTTTTTTTTAAAAAATCGTAACTTCCATTTGACTCGTCATAAAATTAACACTGCTTAATAGTATTTTCAAAAGATGTATAGTACTTAAAAATAATCATTAAAAGTCAAATAATTCAATCTAAGAATTTGAATAAAAATAATCAAAAGGTTAATATTTGTTTTAAAATTAGACAATTACAAACTTTTTTTTGATAGTAAAGGCAAGCTTTATAAAACAGGCAAAGCCACAGGGGCTGAAAGTTCTACAAAGAAATGCTTAAGGAACCATGGGGTGTCAAACCAGACTGGTATGTAGTTGAAATTAGGGTTGAAAGGTGAAATTACCAAAAAAACCAATTCTTTTAATTACATAAAAGTTAAAAACTAAGGGTGTATATGTAAATAGGCGGGGAACGGGGCCCCGCGGGGACGGGGGGACCTATCCCATTCCCCACCCCGAAATCTGTACGGGGGAAAAATCCCCCCATCCCCGACCCCGACGAGGAAAAATCCCCGAAATCGGGGACCCGAACGGGGCGTTCCCCGTGGGGATCCCCGAATGGCGTTCCCCATTGCCACCCCTATGCATGCTTGACATAGAGAAGGAAACAATGTAAATGTTAATGAGTAATATGTTAGATTAGTTGCTGACTTTGAAAGTACTGATTAATCCAATTTTTGAGATTTTTGAAATTTTAAATTGGTCTCTAGATAGGAAAACGCGAGTTACATTAGTCCTAGACGTTGATAACCATTAGTGGTCCTTAACGTGGATTAACCTAATGGCCAAAACGACGTTGTTTTGGCCAAAAAAATAAACAAAGAATGTTGACTATCGATCAAACTAGTCCTTGAGATGGTGAGCAACTGTGCATCAGTCAAATTAGTCTATGAATTTATGGACCACTAATGACAAAGACTAATTAATGTGACTCACATTTTACTATCTCGATGACTAATTTGAAATTTCAATAATCTTAGAGATTAATTTAATTGATACCCACGAAAGCATGATTAGTCTTACATATTACTTGAATGTTAATATACCACTCGCCTAGTTTTCCGTTTAGTCATTATTATATTCTCATACATTGAGTTTAAATGACTTTTTCTTTTCACACCCCCCATTTTTCTTCCCACCCCCCATTTTTTCCGCCTCACATGAGACGGAAGTGCTTTTTTTTCACCCTTTCCGCCTCTTGATAGGCGGAAAAACCAATAAATTTACACTTCCACCTCATGTGAGGCGGAAAAAATGGGGGAGGGGGGGGGGTGGGGAGAAAAATGGGGGTGTGAAAAGAAAAGGTCGTTTAAATAAGGACAGAACTTACCTCTAGTTCTATACATATTGGTCATCCAATTCTCAAATAACATTATGACACATTAGTAAAAAAGGGTGACAAATCAACATCACTCCTTTAGTTGCCACACCCTATCATTGCCTCTTAAACACCAATCTCAACACATTAAGAATGAAAAATTAATAGAACGAACAATTTTCAAAGAGATGAAAGCTTTGATAAAAATCTAAAAGATATATAGAAAATTAAGATTAATACATAGATTAGAATTACCAAATAACATAAAAGAAATAATAGCTGAAAAATATATGGACATTATAAGACAAGAAAGTGTAAAAATACAATTGGAAAGTATGCTATTACAAGAAAGAACATTAAAAAAGCATTTAAAAGAAATTAGAAGACAACAAAGATATGAAGAAGCAAGAATTATGAATGACTCTGATTATACAGATTCAGAATAAAAATGAACGAAATAGGGATTGGAGAAAAATTAGAAATAATAATAGGATAATTAAAAGAGATGCAAAAAAAAAAAAAAGAAGAGAGAAATTTAATAAAAGAAGAGCTTAGATCCTTTTTTAATGAGATAAGGGAAGAAGAAAAGGAGAAAGAAAGACAAATAATAGTCCCTTCAAATAAAGAAATGTTTGAAAAACCTCCATTACACTAAAATATGGAAGATCTATCAGAAAAACTTCAAGAACAAATGAATAGTTTAGGACAACTAATGGCAACATTACACCTAAATGAAGAAACTAAAGAATTAGTCTATGACTATGATGCGAACGAATTAGAAAGTAACGAAGAAAATCCATATGATTCAAATCCATATGAACAACCTAATTTTGTGAAAACTGAAGAAGGCCAAACTTCAGGAATAAAAAGAGGTCCAGAACCAGAATCATTTAATCGATTTTGGGAATCAAAATTTAGAAAGGTACCTGAAAAATATACTCCAACAATCGATTTAAACACAAAAGAAAATATTTTAGATATCGACTGTCAGATAGAACAAGAAAAAACTATAACTACATGGTATCAAGAAATAGGGATAATGCTAACATTACAAGAAGAATTAATAACTCTTGATAGAAAAAATCAATGGAATTTTATCTTATATAAAACAAAGGGGAATCACATCAGATTTTTTGCAGGATTATAAGCAAGAGGAAGTGGAAAATTTATTAGAAGATAAACAAATACCAGTACTAGACATAGTCTACAAGATTCTAATAGAATAATTTTTTGTAAAAGAAATTGATAAAATTGAAGCAAAAACGCTAGAAAATAATAAAGTTATATGACATTTAACTAATCTAAGAATTTGTAACATGTGTTACTTAGAAAATTTCATATGTGAATATAAAAAATACTATTATAAAATAGAAAAATAAATAAGAGAAAAAATTGGATTAAATGAACTTTTTTATGATAAATTACCTCTCCAGGTAAGCGAAAATATAAAATCATTGCTAAAACAACAAATTGAATTAGGACAAGTCAAAGATACCCTAGGAGGAAGAATAATGGTACTCGATCAATGGGTACAAGAAGAATGTGCACAAAAAACTGCACGTAAGCAAGCACAAATTAGTTTGTGTTGTAATAAATTTAGAAATAAAATAGGAGATTATGGTTGTACTCCTACCAAAAAACGAAAATATAAAAATTATAAGTAAAGAAAATCTAATAAACATAAATATAAAAAATCATAGAATAAGAAAAGATTTTTTAGAAACAGAAATAGAAAAAAACAAAATAAAAATCATTGCCCAACCGGAAAGAAAACATCATGTAGATGTTGGATATACAATGAAGTAGGCCACTATGCCAATACCTATCCACAAAAAGGGAAGGACAGAAAGAAAATAGAAACCTTAAGAATAGCCTACAACATATATATAGGTTACAAACCAATAGAGGATTCAGAAATAGAATCCAACGAGAGTCTTTTAGAATTCTGCAGCTCTAGTGAAGATGAACAGAATTCTGAGGAATGGTAATCGCAACTTTTTTAAAAGTTGAAATAGAAAATAAAAGATTCTTAGCATATGTTGACACAGGAGCAATGCTATGTTTTGCAAGAAAAATTATCTCCAGAAATTGGAAAAAATTACAAAAACCAAAGAATATTATAGTAGCGGATAACTGGATAAGTCTATCCATGAAATTTGGTTTTTTCTAGAAAATCAAGACATAAGAATAGAGGATCATGTTTTTCAAGAAAAAATAATATATTGACATGACAGGAAAATATATATATATATATATATATATATAATTTTAGGAAATAATATCTTAAAGTTATATGAACCTTTTATACAAAGAAAAAATAATATTAGCCTACATTGGTGGAACTTAATATCAAAAGAGACTTCAAGAGAAGTAAAAACAAAGATAATTACGAAGAAGAAAATTCTAAAAATAATTTCAGAATACGCAAATAAAATATATATATCTTATCCTAGACGAACTATATTTTCTGACGGAAACAGAAAAAATAGAAGAAGCGCTGCAACAAGTATGTAGTGACCATCCTTTGGATCCTATCAAGAATAAAAATAAGGAACTAATCGAAATAAAATTAAAGGATCCTGATATAGAAGTTAATGTCCCGAATATAATACCCTACTCTACTAAAGATATCGAGGAATTTAAAACAGAATGTAAAGAGCTTCTCGAAAATGAACTAATTCGAGAAAGTTTTAGTCCACATTCAGCACCAGCATTTTTTGTTGAAAATCATAACGAAATAAAAAGAGGACGAAGGCGTATGGTTATTAATTATAAAAATTTGAATAAAGCAACAATAGGAGATTCCTACAAATTACCACGAAAGGATTTTATTTTAGAAAAAAATCAAGGGATGTAATTGGTTTTCATCGTTAGATGCAAAATTAGGATATTATCAATTAAGATTAGCATAAGAATCAAAACCTTTGACTGCTTTTTTGTGTCCACCGCAAAAGCATTACGAATGGAATGTTTTACCCTTTGGATTAAAACAAGCACCATCAATATACCAGAGATTTATGGATAACTCTTTACAAAGGTTAGAACATATATGTCTTGCATATATTGATGATATAATTATTTTTACTAAAGGAGAAAAAGAAGAACATATTCCGGCATGTCTTAAGGTATTAAATCGAATTAATTAAACAAAAAAGGAATTGTTATCTCTAAAAAGAAATCTAAATTACTACAACAAGAAATAGAATACCTAGATTTAAGGATAGGAAAAAATGGCACTTCAAATTTATCACCACATATAGCAGAAAAAATCTATAAATTTACTGATGAATTGCAAGATCGAAAACAAATTCAAAGATTCTTAGGATGTTTGAATTATGTTGCTAACCAAGGATTTTTTAAAAATCTATCACAAGAACGAAAGGTTTTGCAAAAGAAAATTTATGAAAAGGTTCCTTGGAAATGGACTTCAGAAGATACGAAAACAATAAAGATTATTAAAGAAAAAACAAAGTTTTTGCCAGAACTCTATAATCCTAAAGAAAAAGGTTTTTTGATTATAGAGACTGACGCCTCAGACACCATATGGGCTGGATGTATGACAGCTATTCCTAACGGGAAGGAGCTTCTACAACTAGACGAATATGGTAACAAGAACAACGAGACAATCTCTGAAAAATGAGAATACTCGTTTAAAGAATGATCATGTAAGCTCTGGAAAAGAGGATACTAATACAAGAACAACTATTGATCCGGACATAGTTATGTCCAAGGTAAATAGCCTTCCAACAGAAAAATTTGAAAATGCAACATCCTGAATTTTTCCTTACTTAAATAAATAAATAAATTTTAATAAAATGTATTTTGAGAGTTTATAACGGATTTTTAGATGAATATTTTATTTGGTTAAGTAAAAGGTATTTACTTTTATAGAGTATCATAAATAAATATTTTCATAAATTCAAAAGAAAATGATTTTTATTGAGTTTGGACTGATTTGATTAATAAAATATAAGTCATGATTTTATTATTCTTGATTTCTTTGAGAAATGAGTTTCTTTATGGACTTTAATAGATTTAATAACTTCGGAAATTCATAACTTTTGAACCGTAACTCCGAAAATTATGATCTTTATATGAAAACGGTCGTATTGAAATGTAGAATTTAAGAATATAACTTTATAATTTTATGGGTTGAATTACGAAAATTTATTTTCCAGGTCTGTAAAATACGAATTTTGAAAGTATTAATTATAAAAAAAACAGTTAGAGACCTCTAATGAATTATTCCTTTTGGAAATCTCATATATACATGAAAATATGATTTTAGAAAATAAAATGGGGACTTTATTTATCGCCAATTAGTACAGTTTATTATTTCATTTCAAAAGTGTATTTTGGAGTTTTTATTCATTAATCTTAATGTTTGTCTCCTTAAAAAAAATTATCTTGTGTAATAAATTAAAAATGTAATGTGTGTGTTTGATTTGGTGAATATATATGTGGATGCTTGCATAATGAATGATGTATGAAAATATTTGAATGATATTATGGTGCATATGATGGGAAAATGAAAATGCAAAGTGCATATGTGTGGTAGGTGTCGAACATGCCTGGAGGGAGAGTAGGAATTTATTTTCTTCTAGGCTAAGGAAATCAAAAAAATTTAATAAATGAAAAATAGGTTAGAAACCTTGTAGTTGAGGGAATGGTGCATTGATAAGACTTAATGCCCTAAATAACTCCATCTTGTCCACCTAGAAGTGACTATTTTCATGCAACTAATTGGGAGGACAAAACTACCCTTGCATGTGGTCCATGAACCCGAAATTTGGAGAGTAAACCCCATGGACTTGGCTTTGATTATAAATAGGTGAAGACTAGTTCATTTGGCCCATTCTTACATACACTTCTAAGTTTCCAAACACTTGAGTTCTAGAGCACCATCAAGCTCTAGAACTAGAGAAAGAGAGAGAGAGAGAGAGAGAGAGAGAGAGAGAGAGAGAGAGAGAGAGAGAGAGAGAGAGAGAGAGAGAGAGAGAGAGAGAGAGAGAGAGAGAGAGAGAGAGAGAGAGAGAGAGAGAGAGAGAGAGAGAGAGAGAGAGAGAGAGAGAGAGAGAGAGAGAGAGAGAGAGAGAGAGAGAGAGAGAGAGAGAGAGAGAGAGAGAGAGAGAGAGAGAGAGAGAGAGAGAGAGAGAGGCGTGAGAGAGGGAAGAGAGGGAGAAAGTGAAATCCTCCCATCAACAACCCTTTGAAACTCTCAACTCATCTTTCTAATTCCATCTTCACCTTCAAGCTTAGAAGAAGAAAGTAGCTTCCACCACTAGGAGAAGGAGGCCGAATCACTAGGAGAAAGAGGAAGAAGATTTTGTTGGTCCTTAAAAGCTTGTAGTTGTGTTTTTCTAAGGTAGTTGTTTAATGGTTATTTGATGAAGCTTTGTAAAAGAACTATAAGGATATTATTATGCTCTAAGTTTAGCTTTAGGAATTGGTTTGCATGTGCATGTTTGGGTATGATATAGAAATTTAGGATGCATGCATGATGTTATAATCTCTCTTAACATATGTCTTTGATCTAAGCATGAACTAATCTTATGATACTTTATACATGTTTATTTTATGATGCATGTTAGTTATTTAGGGTGATTTTGAGTTGTAGACTACATGCATGTGAATGATTCATTATGATCTTGAGTTTTTAGTTACATGCATGAAGATTTATGCTTGATCATGATGTTAACCTTAATTTTAAGGAAATGATCTAGATTTCTTTACTTGGTTCTTGCTGTGGTTTGGTTATATATGGAAAAAAGTGGAAGATCAAGTTTATTCTAAGATGCATGTTAGTGGTTTATGATGATCTTAAGCTTTATGATGCATGCATGTGATTTTTATGAGAACCTTATGGCTTTTGTGTTTGAAAAATTATACATATATATGTGTGCAATAATTCGTTCAAGATTAGGAGACTAGGAAATAAGACTTTGATGATTGATTTGAGTACATGCATGTCAACTTTAAAGCTTTCTTTAGAGAAATTAAAGTATATGCATGATTATATTTGATCCTGAAAAGTAACTTGAGGTTTTCTTAAAGAAGTGTTGAAAAGTGTAGTTTAAAAAGTTTGATTTTTTTTAAACTTACCATAATTACTTGAAAAGCTAAAGATTTGGTCTTGCATGTTAAAGGATTGATAAAAAGATGTTATTTTTAAGAAAATAAAAAAGAAATGAATGTTCAAGAATGATGTGACAAGGGCCAATGCATGTTATGGTTATGATTTGATAATTAGTATGTTAAAGATTTTTATTTGGTTATGAGTGCATGTATATGTTTGATGACATAATGTGCTTGAGTATTTGTTGACCATAAATATAAAGAAGATAATACATGTGAGTTTTGGGAAAGTTAAAAATAAAAGTGAATTTGTTTGAGTTTACATGATAATGATGATGAATGATGGTTGATTTTGAAAGCTTAAAAATAAATGAGATCTTTGTCTTTCATTTTGTGTTGTAGAAGAAAATAATTGAAACCTTAAGTTACCTTATGATAGTAAGAAATTCGGTTTTTATATAATAAAAAGACAAGATTAAATTAATTAAATGAAAAGTATAATTTTTTAAATAATAAGGATAATTAAAGTTAATGTATATAATGATTAGTTCAAGCATTAAACGAAAATATGGTTTGAGTGATGACAAAAATGAGACTTTGAAATGATAAATGGGTGTTGTCCAAGTTTGATATTTTTATTAAAAAGTGGATTTTCAAGTTAGCTATTTTACTAATGGATGTAATTTTTCAGCCTTTAATTAATGGACCAATGTGGTTTGAAAAATCTCTAAGTAAAATGTGGCTTTTAAATAATTAAAGGTGTTGTACACTTTTTAAAATTATTGATCAAAGTGTTTTACAAGACTTGATTTATGTTTGAAAAGTCTTATTCTAAGAAATAGTTTTCAAGTATAAGTTAAATCTATTTTTAAGAATGAAATAAAAATGTTTTGAAGAAATCATGATTAATTTGTTAAGAGGCGATGCAAATTTTATAATCATAACATGTTAGTGTTTTAAGTGTGTTTATATGTGTTTAAAGTTAGGGACTTAGACTAAAGTGAAAAGTTTGGTTGTTTTCAAATTATTTTGAAAAAGAAAATACTCAATTTTCAATTAAGAGAATTTTATAATAATACTTGTGAATGAAGTAAATTTTTTTAGATAAACATATATGTGTGGGACTGCTAATTGACAAATTCAATAAAGTATAAGAGTGAATTGATTTTATACGAAATGAATACAAAATATATA
Organism: Crotalaria pallida; assembly: GCA_037953625.1. Lineage (NCBI taxonomy): Eukaryota > Viridiplantae > Streptophyta > Magnoliopsida > Fabales > Fabaceae > Crotalaria > Crotalaria pallida. Next base: position 101,658,189 of record CM075655.1, read on the forward strand.
TGTATATGCATGTATGTGTGTATGTCTGTGATAGTGTGGTTGAATGCAAAGTTATTTATATGATTTATATATGATGGCTGTTTGATCTTGTATGAGAATAATTGTGGCCATGTTATTGATTTTTTATAAATAAAGAATAAAAGGACTTTAAGTGTTTTAAAATAAACTAAAAAGTTATAGATGCTATCCCATATTAATTTGAAAAAGATCTTTAAAAAAAAAGAAATTTAATGATTCTAAGATGTTAATTTTATAAGAGTTTGAATGAATTTAATGAAGGTTGTTTTGGAACTGTTTTCAAGTCTTAATAAAGATGTTTTGGTCACACCTAAAATTTTATAGATTTGTTTTAGACTTAGAATCATATGGATATTGGCAATGTGATTAGGAGTTATATAACGACCTATTGAAGTTAAAAGTGTTTTAAAGATGTTAAAAATGTTTTCGAAATAAATTTATTAAGAATGATTTTAACGTAAGGAAAAAAATGTTATAGTTTCTAGCACGAAAAGGAAGCGGGAACGGAGTAGCGAATCTGCGTTCGAGGAGTACCTTGGGAAATTTGCACGCCAGTTGAGGTGAGAGAGAAGCTTCCTTAAGACATGTGGTATTTAGGTAACATATTAGGACGTTCTCGATCATCTCAAAGGTCGGAACTTCGTGGTTCTGAGTCAGTAGTATAGTGACAATTGTTTGTGATTGTGTGGCCACTTATACAAAGGAGATAAAGACCACATGTTATGTTATAATGTGTTCAATATGATAATGTTTGATAATAGCATGATTTTATTTATTTATTTATGCATGATGAATATGTATATCTATTGTTGACTATGACAAATATGCTAAGAGATGTCTGCTAAGTTTTGATTTTGGATTTTATCTAAGTGAAACAATAGAAATCATGAAATGATAAGTGAGACCAAGAATGATTTGAAAGTTGTGAAAATATGGTAAAGAAAGTAAGTTCAGTATGAGAATAAAAGATGTTGAATAGAAGTGATGTGATATAAGAGACAAGTTATGCTCCCGATATTGAGAAAGTTTAAGACGAAACGGTGATGATATGAGAACAAGCTCATGAATGATGATTCAAGGTTAATGTACTACAAGATATGAATTATGCCCTGAGATAAGATGAGTTTGAATTGCTACGGATGATGATCAAAGAGAAACATAGTATAAGGACAAGTGATGTCCCTGTGATTGTGCAAGTTTGAATGGAAATGTTGTTGGCCCAAGAATGTAATTATGGAACGATGCTTGTATCAAGTAACTTTCTGAGGAACGCCTGTAAGGCTAGGACTTCAAGTCAGCCATGCGAGCTATTCGATGGCCGTGGTGCTTAACGGAATCTCCGTGATGGCCGTGGTGCCAAACAGTTGCTGGAACTCGAAGCCTTGTACAATGCTATTGTTGGGGAAAAGAAAAGAAGCTGTTAGTGGTCGAGATTTGTCGAAATGATGCACCAAGGATGAATCGACCGTAATATTAAAAGAAGTTAATTGAGCTTATAAGAATCTAATAAGACTTTAAAAGACATTGACTATTGCGGTAAGTATGAGTGCGAAGTAGTGGAGAGGAAGATACCATGGATATCTGCGGATACCAAAGCTACTATAACATCCCGCTCGATATAGAGCATGCATGGAAATCAGATTCAGGCCTACATCCGACACATGTCGCACATCTTTCAACGTCAACGTGCAACCCACATTCGTTTGAATGTACACATCACGAACTCCCACAATGTTTGCATTTCTGTTGTTACTCATCCTTACTTTTCCAAAGTCTCCTGCTTTGTACAAAGTAAAGAATTCTTTGTTGGGAGTAGCATGATATGATGATGCTGTGTCAACGACCCATTCATCACATGAATCTGCAACATGGCACTCTTCATTATCAAGAATGAATAATACCACTTCCCCATCTGTCACAGGGGTTGCGGTGTTTTCATCATTTGCCATAGTCCTCCGATTATTCTGATATATGTTCTTCCGGTATTTGCAGTTCTTTTTTATGTGTCCCTCTTCGCTGCACTGAAAACATTTGAACTTTCTTCTAAACTGTGACTGAGATCTATCTCTGGATTTGTTGGATTGACCTCTACTATTACTTCTTCCCCCGTTTTTTGTAACAAGGGCTTGGGAATTATCTGTCCCCAAGTCTTTCCTTCTGGCTTCTTCATTGAACATACTATCTTTGACTTGTGTCAAAGATAATTGTCCGTCTAACGTAGAGTTGCTTAACGATACCACTAGAGTTTCCCTGCTGTCTGGCAAAGAACTCAAAAGTAATAGTGTTTGTAATTCCTCATCCAGCACTAGCTTCATGGTAGTCAACCGATTTACCATATCTTGAATTTCACTCAAGTGTTCAGCAACAGATCTTCCCTCTTTGTACTTCAAGTTCATTAGCTTCCTAATTGTGAAAGCTTTATTTTGTGCAGTCTTCCTTTCATAGAGATTTTGTAAATTCTTCCACAAAGTCTGGGCATTTGTCTCTGTGGCCACATGGTGGAACACACTAATGTCCACCCACTGCCTAATTGTTCCAATGGCCTTCCAGTGCATCTTTTTCCAATCTTCCGATGTGATTGTATATGGCCTTGCATCTCCCTTTTCAACAAGATCATATAGATCCTTACAGAAAAGTATATCCTCCATTCTTGGCTTCCAAATGGGAGTAATTTGCAGCTATCAACATCATCATGGTGCCTGTTGTCGTCTCTATTTAATCACACAACACAACCCCAAAGCTCAACTAGGAGTTCTGATACCACTTTGTTGGGCTTTGGGACTGATTCACAGTGTAAATTAAGTGGCACAACGGAAATAAATTGAGCAATACAATAGAAAAATGACACCAATAATTTTAACATGGAAAACCCTATAAAAACGAGAGTAAAAAACCACGATCCAAACTCCGGAAAATATTTCACTATATGCAGGATAATTACAATACCCTTTCCACACTCTTATCACACAAGGGGTACAAATATAGTGTTTTCCATTGAGACCCCCTCATATTCAAATACTATAATTTATTCTACAAATTATAATACCATGGAGTAATATAAATGATACCCAAAAATACCCGGTGTGTATTTCCCCCCGGTATCTATTCCCACCGGTATATATTCTCACATCCCGTAGGATTTACTCACACTCTATTTTGCTTTCTACTACAAGCAATATTTATTTCTAGAAGCTTATATAATGCTCTACTATATAAATATTGCTCTGGAATTATATCTCTGAACTAGGGAGGAAGCTCTATTTATAATAGAGCCTCCAGGATGCAAACCGCGTAAGGGAACGCGTTTACACGTGCAACCCCCTTCTTCAGCAATTGTGGCCATCGAAAGCAGAAAAATTTTCTTCTGCTGGATCCCACAAGACAATAAGGCAGTGGTAGGCCTCTCATGGAAAGTGGAAACCACAGTTGCTAATTCCATCTTTGTCAAAAGACAAATGATGGGTCTCATACCAATTCTCAAATTGGAGCATCAAATAGCTCTCTTTGGAAACCCCATTTGAAAAAAATTATTGAGAAAGCAAGTTAAAGATAGTAAGATACCGCTGGCAAAAGTTGGTAATTAGATTATGATCTTAAGTAAGTTTATGTTTTTAGGGTTCAAAACTTTTTATTTCGTGCACTAGTTTTTATGCCTTCGCTTTTGGAAAGAGTAAACAAGCACATTAGTTCCTAACATTGTGGGTATCCATCAAATTAGTTCTCGAAATTATAAAAACTTCAAATTAATTTTCGAGATAGCAAAACGTGAGTCACATTAGTTTCTGCCATTATTGGTCCACAAAGTCTATGATTAGTTTAACCGATGTCCACAATCTTATGGACTAATTTGATCGATAGTCAACAATCTTTTTATTTGGAGCCAACCATTAATTGTTGGGGATTAATGTGTGACACACGTTTTCCTATCTCAATAACTAATTTAAAATTTCAAAAATATTGTAAATAAAATTAATTGGTATTCACAAAGTTAGAGATCAATCTTGCATTACTCTTTACGTAGAAAATAATGTTTACACTTCGATATGTATATTGATGGTTACGGTTGAGGGCTGCCATTGATCCGAAGAGACACTACAAGAAGGGTTAATCGAAATCAAAATCAAAGACACTTCCTATGTATTTTCCAGGCAAGTTCAGGATTTGTATACTATATAGATTTTAGGCAAGCTAAGCATGCATAAATTGTACGTTACTAGTAATTTTACCCGTGCATCGCACGGGTTTAATTTTTTATTTTTTTTTTTAAAAAAAAATTGATTATAGATTTTGGAAATATGTATTTTTAAATAATAAGTTAATATGAACTTTTTATAAAAATGATTTACATGTATTTAGAAATGAATAGTCATAAACATTAACCTTTGAATCTAGTTTCAGCTACCAACTTTTTCATTAATAAAAATTAACTAATAATGTATCAACTATGCGATTTCTAATTTTAATTAACAACATAATTTCTTATATTAAAAAAAATCCAACTCATTTTGATTTTTGTTTTATTTAATCCATCGTTCCAAATGCATTTTGTAAGTAATTCGTTTTGAATGTCACTCCAAGAAAGTCGGCCAATTGCAACGACAAAAGTCGTTGCGAAAAATGAAAAGTCGTTGAAAAGTCGTTGCAACGACAGATGTCGTTGCTGGTCAGGGCGTAGCAAAAAAGTATCGCAACGACAATATAATTATCGCAACGACAAATTTTTGTTGCGATTCACACCGGTTTCGCAACGACAAATTTTTGTTGCAATTCACACCGGTTTCGCAACGACATCTGTCGTTACAAATACTTTGTCGTTGCCAAAAATGCAATAATAGGGTGACGTGACTTACCTTTTAAGTAACGATATTTGTCGTTGTCAATGGCTTAGTATCATTGGCAACGATAAATGTCGTTGCCAATGATACCTTATTGTTGACATGGCTTCCCATTTAGGTAACGACAAATGTCGTTGCCAATGGCTTAGCATCATTGACAACGACAACATTGTCGTTGCCAAACCTTCTTGATTTTTGAAACGACAAAATTGTCGTTGCAATAGCCTTTATTTATATTAAAAAAAAATAATAATCCTTTTAAGTTGAGAAAGACATTTTGAATTTTAAATTCTGAAGTATGATTGATAATTATTAAAAATAATAAATAAATTTTATATTATTAAATTGCCCATAAATAATGAGCTCGAATCTCAACAATCTAATATAGAATTATAGAGAATGTCTTTAGCATTCTATTGAGTCACAATATTACATCAGCCCAAAATATTAAAAATAAAAAATCTATTTAGTAACTAATAATCCAAAATAACACTTCAAAGCCTATGACATAAATTTCTAACATAAGCAAAATATCTTCTTATCCCCATATGCATGGCCACTGTTACTTTTCTTCCAATAATGTTAAACATGTAACAAGCTAGCAACAACGTAAATAAAGGCGTAGAATTAATTGAATACTTGTAAAGCAAAAAAATAAATATTACAAAATAAATGAAGTTATAATTCTTGGAAACACAACTAAACATAAGCTAGCGGCATATAAAATCAGTAGGCACTAATAATGGAATGTGAATAGCACATGAGCCTACTCTAACTAGTTGTTAAATTTGATTTGATAATGAAGAGTAGTGGCAGCAAGGATAAAATAAAACCCCTAACCAGTTAATTATACAGGCAAAAATGTAAATAATCAGAAGCAAGAAGTTATCAACAACTTCAATATTTGTTTAAATTATCAAGTCAAACCAAGTCAACAACCTTAGTGAAAATAAATTAATAAATAGTGGGATGGAATTGATAAATATAAATGGAGCTTTGATGAAGATTAAATAATAGAATGACTAGTAACTAATATAGGATAATATAAACCAAAGTATAATTATTAATAATAAATAAGAAGGAATTGTAATTTAGCACAGCCAAAGTCATACATAAGAAGGTAAGAACCAAAAAAAAAAAAAACTCAATCCTAAACATTTAACTTATGAGTTACGTTTTCTGATTTTGAAAGACAGAGGAAGAACAATAAGCCAAACTCTGAAACTTGTAAGCTAACATGGCCTTTGAATATTGGTTTCTATGAAAGTAAAAAGATACGTGGAAGAAGCATAAAAATCTTTAAATAATTTGCTACGTTTAGGTAACGTAAAAGAAATTGCCAAGCAGTAGAAGAAAAAAGAAGAAACATACACCAATCTTAGCTTAACTATATATTCCAATGTTGCTTGATAAGTACAAAGTCCCTTCTTCTCAGTAAAGGAAAGGAAGCAAAAGCTAAGATATGTTATGCAGTGTTCTTAGAACCTTTTTTTTTTCTTGGTAAAGGAAAGTTAACTTGAATTATTGGGTTGGCTCAGAAGGGATAGAGCAAAGGCCTCACAATTTTATAAGCACTCACACAGAACCAATTTCCTAAAAACCAGAGTTATACAAGAAACTTGAGAGCTAGAGAGCTTTTATGTGAAATTAGTGCAGTTAAATGAAATTGAAAGCCTTTAAACCTTAAATTGAGATGCAAATACAAACAAGGGATAAAAATAAACCTGAATCCATGAGCGTGGTGAACAAGAGAGATTTAACCTGTATTGTTCAGATCCTTCTCTCCAGTCATGTTCAGTGTCAGCTATACAGAAGCGAAACATGCCATAATCTGTCGCATACCTGCATGTTCGGAATGAATCTCAATAATTTCATTTTACTGCTTGTATATAAAATACAAAACTACAATTACCACATATCATTAGAATTAGAAGTCACATTTTTTATGTAACTTGGAATCATTCATGATGCCAACAAATATTTTATGTGTCGAGTCATTTTACAGTAACTCTAAACTTTGAGTTCAAATTAACTAAACTTGGCCTCTGTTGTTTTTTTAAAAAAAAAAAAATCATCGATTCACTTTATTTAATGTTAAATTTAATCATGTGAAGTATCATGTCTTACAACTAATAGCAAAGTTCAAATAATTATAATGAATATCACTAATTTTTTCATGAATGTCAATTTACCAAAACTTCGCTCTATTTTCATCTGGAACATAAAAATGGTCTGAGCCAAAACTCCACATTCGCCACCTGAATCTTGACCAGCATAAAAGGATCCAGTGTTGGGCCAGTCACGTTCATGATTAATAAAAAAAACAATAAACAGAAAAAAATAAGTAATACAATTAAATGTGCGATACAGAAAAAAAACAAGATTTGTATTTACTCGGATATAGTGTTGTCCTTAATCCTCTCTGCTTGAACATAATCATACGTGATACAGAATCTCCTTAGCCTATCTAACTCAGCATTGCCATTAGCCCACTGCATGTATTGTGTTCCTTCTTTCCTTAACTTCTCCAGAGCAGGCAGTATCTCCTGGTCAAGAAGCTTGTTGATCTCATCAACCTTGCTCTGCTTCTTCTCAAGTGTTTTTAGAGCAGCCTCTTTCTTTGTCTCATACATTCTTGTCCCTGCAGTTTCCTCAAGCATAGACAGTATCTCTGGCGGCTTCATATTTAAAACCTTAGTGATTCGCCCTTGCATAATGAGGAAATGTGGATTATTGACATTTAGCTGCACCGACAACTGGTCTCAAGTGAAAATTACAGGTTACAGCCTTCACAAATAAGAGGAATAGCTGACAGATACCATAACGAGAGGAATGGAATATACAGAGAAATGATGATTTGAAGTCTGTTTTAGTTATACTGAACTAAGTAAGAAAGACAGGTAGAGTAAAGTTGCCCCCCACCCCCCCAAATACAAAACCACCCACACACAAACAAAGCAAATAAAGTCATTACTGCATCATGATACTATAACTTAGGATCCATGAAATCTTGCAGTGGAAAGCTAAAATTTCTCCAATCCAACCAATAACAGGTAGAACAAGATTAATTGCATCCAAGTAAATTGATTGCGAAGACAAACCTCTTGCTGCATAAATATTTGCTAGTTCTGGGAACCGATTGTCATCACAGATGCCAATGCCAATGCGCCCAACCTCTGCGTGAATCAACTCGTTATCACAAATTTTTACCTAATATACAAAAATGAGTCCGAAAGAATGAAGAAAGCTAGACCACTCTTATATGAACATAGTAGTCAAAAAAGATGTTCAATTATATAAATAAAGAAAGATTACATGGGAAGCCTTTATAAGGTTGCTTTCTTGTTTCTCAATTTTAATTTTTAAAATGCAAGATATTGATAAAACTAGGCTACAAACATAACTACCACTTGGGTCATCATCTCCTCCGTACTTATCTCCTGGTTTATTTATAAAAAATCTGCATCCTTTGTATTAAAACACAAACACAAGAAGCCACAAAAACCAAAAAATTTAAGTAGTCTCAATACATTACATAGTTATGCAAAACAACAACCATAATAACCACTATCATTTCCTCTCCTCGTCTGCCTGTCAAAAATAGTACTATCTGAATAGTAAATAATGCTTGCAAAAACATTTTCCAGATCAAATAATGCTTGCAAAAACAAAAATTAAACAAAAAATTATTAATCATTTGTGATTGTTGTTATGAGAAACCAAACATTTCCAAATAGATAAAGCAAAAACCTTGAAAGTGCTATCTAATACACAAATTAGATAAAGAAAGAGAATAATTATTACCTTACTGAAAGTGTCAATCGATTTGAGCCTGAAAATCCCAAAGCATTGATATACTCCAGATCCAAACGACGTGGTTCAACCCGGTTCATCCAAACGACGGCACCACCACCTGTGGCGGCGCACAGCAACATCGACGATCCATGGAGGGAAAGAGAGAGGTAGAGATCCAGGCCTTCTTCCATGGAGGTGGCGATGGCGGGTCGCGAGCTTCGTCGCGTCTGGCTCGCGGTTAGTGGCTGCTGCAGCAATGCCAGGCGGCGATGACGACGGGTAGAGAGAGAGATGGCGCGAGGGAGACAATACCAGAGGGATGAAGGGTGGCGGCCAAGGGAGAGCCGCGAGTGGCGGCGCAAACACAGTGAGAGAGAAACGACGGGGAAGGGAGAGAGAAAGAGAAACGACAGAGCCCTTGGAGTCGCGATTCGCGCCCCACAGTGAGAGAGAAACGACGGAGAAGTGAGAGAGGCGATGTGCGCTGCGATAGCGAGCGGCGGCGGCGACTGCGGGGTGGTGGCGTGGCGGCGCGAGAGAAGCAGAGGAGAGGGAGAGATTCGGTGAGAGAGAGAGAGGCATTAACGAATTGAAGAAGGTAGGGGGGTTTGGTGGCTGCTGATAGATTTAGGGTTTTAATTTTTGTTTTATTCTTCTTTGCCACAGATACTTATTTAATTATTTATCTATATATATTTTTTAATCATTTAATATTGTTGGCAACGACAATTCGTTGCGTAAAATACATGTTTTGCAACGACAAAAAAATGTCGTTGCGTAAAATAGATGTTTGGCAACGACTTAAAAATGTCGTTTCGTAAAACCTGTGTTACGCAACGACGTACATATGTCGTTGCGTAACACAGGTTTTACGAAACGACATTTTTAAGTCATTGCCAAACATCTATTTTACGCAACGACATTTTTTTGTCGTTGCAATAGAGGGTTTTTCTTGTAGTGAGTCCAAATGCAACTATTTTTTTACCATATATATCATCATCATCATCATCATCATCATCATTATTATTATATCTGTCCCAAAATATAAGACATGTTTTCACACTTTTAATTAATTCGTGTTTATAAGTTTCGAACTTTCAAATTACTTGCTTGTATTAAAACTTCATAATTGTAAATAAGTATATTGTCTAAAGTATAAAATAACGCATCATTATTTTTCACAATTTAAATTGCAACATATTGTATAAATTTTTGGATCTTTTTAAATTTGAATTCATGAGTGAGTAAATATTTGATTGTATTAAGCTAAATCATTATACCAAATTATAGTTCATCTTTAATACTTATATATCTTTTTTTTCCGTTGTACCCAAAATTTATTATTCATAATGATGCTCTGTTTAAATATTTAATACCAATTTGCCTTTATTATGACTTTTTTTTTGGGTCCGTATTCCTTGCGGAACCACCGGTATCCCCAAGAGCACCCTTTATACCAGGGAGCCATTGAGACTAATCCGGAGCGAGCTGCGTGGCTGGCTCTCCCAGCGGGATGTTATTATGACTTGTTCTGAAATTACAACATTATATTCGTTTTTTTCTGGTTAATTATCATATGACGGGTCATTTAGGCATTATATATTTTTTATGTCAATATTTGATTCAAATTATTTACTTTTGAAAAGAACATTAATAACCCGTGCAAATTGTAATAATATCGAGATGCAAATTGTATGTTTGCGGACAATTTTTATATTTATGTGTAATCCAAATTGTACTAATAAAAATTTACTAAAAATAACTTAAGATAAATATTTATTCCCGTGCGATGCACCGACAAACAAATTTGGAGGAAAAAGCAAGGATGAAGGAGGGAAAATGAATATGACAAAAATGCCCTTAACTTCTCTTATTTTATAATATATTTGATGATTATGTGTTCCATCATAATTCAATTTCTTCACAAAAAGCTTTAATTTTTGAAATCATTTGAACATGATCAGATGGGAACATACTGTTGTAGATTCTCCATTGGACTTCTTCACAGGTAGATTAACAAAGAAGGAGATGAAAGCAACGCTTGCTGAAGAGTTGCTTTCAGATCAAAAATCTTGCAGCTTACTGGTAAGATTATTGGCAGTAGTAAAAGTGTAAAACTGTAAAAAAATCAGTTCAATGGTCAATTTAAAATTAGAATGTAATGCATTCATTTTACATATGAATGTTGTAGTCACTAGTCAGCCTCTGACCTTAAGATAATCAATGTCTGAATCCATTTGGTTAAAAAATGAACTGTTAAATCTGTAAGTAAATAATATTCAAATTGAATGGAAACTCAAGATATTTAAGGGGCAAAGCGATGTTGATCGATATCCCATTGCTCTTGTGGGTTGGAAGTTGAATACTGATGGTGCAGCTTATAGCTGATAAGGGATGAAAATTTGTCCAACCACTTTGATAGGTTACAATTAGTCTTATTAAATGAAATATTATGCATCAATATGAAAGAGTATTACTTTTCAAACCCCATGCATTGTTCCTTGGCCTCCATTTGAGATTTGGTTGACAAAGCTGCCCGTTGTGTTCCGCCTGTTAAGAGGCGGGAATCACTTCCGTTTTATGAAAGGCGGAATCAATTTCATATAATTCCCGCTTATATATAAGCGGAACATATCCGCTTTAAGCCAAGCGAAAATTAATCAGGTATTTCCGCTTTATACGAGGCGGAAGCCTTTACAGTTTTCTAAAATGACAATATTACCCCTCTGTGCCTCACAACTCCCCCATTTCAAATCAAAAACGTTTCACTCTCCCTCTCCCTCACAAACCGTTTCCCTCTCAAGCATTTCTTATTCTCAAACTCACAAAGCCTTTGCCTTTCCGTTCACCATCTACCTTCACCATTTCTCATTCTCTCTCAAAAAGAAACCAAGGAAGTGAGTGTTCTCTCCATCGTGATGTTCTCTCCATCGTGCCTTCTCCATTTTTCCATCATTGTGATCATGTAAGTGTATAGGCTCGTTACTTGTTGTTGTTGCTGTTTATCATGTTTTTGTTTCTTGCTGTTCATGTTGTTGTGTTGTTGTTCATCGTTTTTTTTCTGTGTTGTTGCTGTGGGTTACTGAAGGGTTCGAAACCGCCTTGTATGAGGCGGAATCAATCCGCCATTAGAGGAGCGGATTGTATCCGCCGTAACTAAGGCCGAAGTGTTCCGCCTAATATCAGGCGGGTTGGTTTTTTGAGTTTTTTATTATTAATAAGTAATATTGTTGAATAATAATATTAATAATGTTAATAATATTGATTAAAATAATAATAATAATATTTTTAATCTGTTTTGTATTAAACTAATAATAATAATAATAATATGGATTAGTAATGAGTAATAAATTAATAATTAATAATAAGTAATAAATTAATCAGATTAGGTCAATAATAATGTTGATTAGTAATAATGTTGATTAATAATCCGCCATTAGAGGGGCGGATTGTATCCGCCGTATTTAAGGCAGAAGGGTTCCGCCTAATGTAAGGCGGGATGTGTTATTGAGTTTCTTTAGTACTAATGTTGAATAATTATATAATGATATTAATATTCATTAATAATAATAATAATAATAATTAATAACCAATAATATATTTAATATGTTATGCATTAAACTAATAATAATAATAATAATAATAACATGGATTAGTAATTAGTAATAAATTAATCTGATTAGGACAATAATAATCTTGATTAATTTGTGTTCCCCATCTGTTCGTAGTTAGTTTTCTGTTCTTGACATCCGTAATAAATTATTTGTCATAGTTAATCGGTTAACAAAGTTTGAGAAATCCTTTGACGTTTTTTTATTGTTTTCAGGCATGGCTAGGACGAAGGTGACTGCGAGGACCTGACCACCACATACAGTACACCCAGATAATAGGAGGATGCAGCGACCAGGCCAGAACCCAGCCGACGCGCAGCCGTCGGGTGCTATTCGTGCGGGGAGACACGCACCCAGCGCTTCCAACAGGAGGAAGCGGAAGGCAGATGCACTAGGTACGTCGACATCCCAGGTAGCAGGGGATGCAGATCTAGTGGCCCCGGCAGGTCAGGACGAGGGTGTACCTCCACCTCCACCATCAGCAAGGCAGGAGGGTGCACCTCCACCACCACCACCATCAGGAGGCCATCAGTTATCACCACCGTCATCACCGGGGCAGGAGGGTGCGGATCCACCACCACCACCATCATCAGAGCCAACTAGTGCAGCTGCATCAGAGCAGGGTGCAGAGTAGCGTGCACTGGCATCACCAGAGCAGTCGACGACACCGCAGATAGCATGTGCTGAGCAGCCTACAGCAACGGCTGGTACTGGGAGTTCATCTGATGATTCTGGATCGGACGAATCGTCGTCGTCGGACGAAGAGGTTGCTGAGCCAGCTGCATCGAGGCGGCCATCAGAGTCTGGGTCGTCATTTCATCTGTCGGAGGCATCTTCTGATGATTCTACGTCATCGGAAGAGCATGTGCAGGAGGGCCACCAGGAGCAGCTTGTGCAGGACCCACATCAGGAGCCAGAGCAGGTGCAGGCTGAGCAGCAGGAGCAGCAGTACCTTGTACCAGATCCGCAGGATCAGACATTGCTGCAGTCATATTCATCTCACGTAGCCCGTGAGATCTGGCAAGGTCGTGTAAGTATAATTATTAATATGTCACGATGCTGAGATTCGAGCATGTCATGCATGGCATCAAAGCATGTCGCCAAATCTCCCAAGCTATCGGCCAACGCCCTCTTGAACATGGAGTGGTGACTCTCAACCCTGTTTAACAATAAAACTATCAAATTACAGAAGTATTAATTATAACGAGTGAAACCATTAAAGTCTAATATTGGAATTTCTAATTTTACCTATTCGTGGTTGTGTTGCCAAGGTGCATATGCTGTTGTACCCAAGCATCAACGAATTTCTCCTTGTTGTTCTCCAGGTAAGTCCTCTCAACATACTCTAGTATTGCACCACATCCAGGGCCGACATCCTTGCACACATCCTCGAATGCTTTCAGTGCAGCTTCATACTGATCTATGACCCGACAATGGATAACACTCTCCCAGGCTTTCTTCACCGGCTCCATTTTTTTAAGTCCCGGAAGTACTTTTTAAACCTTCCCCTCACATTGCATTTGATATGAAACTGACAGAGGAGGTGTGTAGACATGGGAAAGACCTCACTAATAGCTCTCACAAGAGCACAGTCAAAGTCATTGACAATAACCTTCGGCATGTGCCGAGCATTAGCAAACAATCCGCTAAACTGCTTCAGTGCCCAGGCGAACGCGTCATGATTCTCGGTTGACATGAAACAAAAGGCAACAGAGAATGTTTTCCGCGTTGATGTCTCACCCACAATCTCAAGCAAAGGTAGTCTGTATCGGTTTGTCTTGTATGTGTTGTCCATAAGAAGCACAAGACTGAAGTTGCGCAACAAAGCAATGCTGACAGGATGAGCCCAAAATATATCCTTAACCACATCAGAATCAAGGAAAGTCCTGTGAGAATACTCATATCGGTGCCTCTCCAAACATAGCAACAGATGCTGCATCTGCGTGCAGGGGTGTCTCACCTCTCTTCTGTATCGCTGGCGAACATTGTAAATTTGCTTCATCGTCACCGCATGCCCTTTATACCGTTGATTCAAAACACTCATTATCTTCTTCGGCCTAACACCACTTTTCGTCAGGTCAACCACAAGAGCATGTTGTTCCGTGGTTAGCCTTGCAGGAACCGGATGCCCCGTGAATGTCTCGTAACGCTCGTGGTTATGAGAACCACATTTCACCTTCAATGACCAGTTAGCATTACAGAGACTCAGCTTCGCATATAATCTGAATGGGCAATTATTTTTCCTGCTCCCACTCTCATTTTTGAGTTTTGCCTTCGATGGATTGTAAACACCACTTCTTTCGCAAGCAAATACAATCATTTGCCTCTTACTTTTTCCAAGTCCTAGATCGGATTTAAACTCTTTCAGGACAAATCCCAGTCTATAACCGACTCCGCGGACCCATTCAACTACCTCATCTCGATTCTTCAAATCATTCTTCATGCCAAAATAACTGCTATAATCAGGGAACTCTTTCTTCGGAACCTTTCCGCCAAGAGGGTCTTCAAAATCCATCATCAAACTATCTGCATTACATGCAAAACTCATGTTATTAATATGTTCTCATAACTTCTCCAAATATCACCTTAATTATTCTATCTTTTAATGTCTTTTTTGCTGTTAACAACTAAATATCTCATTATGGAAAAAATTGGATCACTTTCATTATTAGTGCTGGAAACCGTATTGTGTAATGAAAATTATGTTTTTTCCGCCTCACAGACGTCGGAACCTTTCCGCCTGTGGGTAGGCGGAATACTGCATTAATGGACAATGCTCCATTAATGCAGTCCAACCCCTCACAATACTAACCCTAAAAAACCACAGAGTCTTTATGATGCACATAAAAGCAAACAAAACAACCCCTTTCACATACTCTTTCTCAAACATATAGGGTTCATGAAAATACCTTGATCAAGAGTGTGGAGAATGTTGCTTCAATGATCAAAGATAACACAAGAGTGTGGAGAATGTTGCTTCAGTGTCTTCTTTGTCTTTCATCACTCTTTCTTCTTCAACATCTTCTTCTCTTTCCTTCTTTCCTTTTTTTCTTTCTATTCTTTGTTGTTCGTTTATTGTTGTTGTGTGTAACTTATATCAGAAGCTACGCTTCTAGCTTCTTTGTTAATATGAACGGAGGGGCATTTTTGGTATTGCACAATTTTTTTAAGTCCCCGACTCATACAAGGCGGAACATTAAAACTTCTTTCCGACTTCAACAAGACGGATTATTTCCGCTTTATTGCAAGCGGAACAAACATTGTCCTTTTGTCCGCCCTCTATACGGCGGGAAGTTCATCCGCCTTACGTGAGGCGAAATATAAGGGGTAGCTTTGTCCAACGAAATTCAAATGGGGGCCAATGAGTAATTGTTGGAGTTTGAAAAGTAAAACTCATATGAAATACTCCCTCCGTTTCACAATGTTTGGCTTTTTAGCCTTTTTTTTTCTTGTTTCACAATATTAGGCCTTTTACATTTTCAATACACAAACATATTTTTTTTTCCAATATTAACCTTTCATTCAATCATTTCTCTTACTCCTCATTAATTCTACTTTTATCATCTCTCTCATATCTAAACCACTATACATTAATTAATGAACACACTTACTAATAAAAATTAAATACTATTACAATTTTCAATAAGGATTAAATAGGGGCATTTTAGACAAACTATACATAATATTTACAATAATTAACATTTTCTTAATATATGTGCCCAAACCTAAAAGGCCAAACATTGTGAAACGGAGGGAGTACTTTAGTGCATTAGTATTTTGCATTGGTTTTTGGAGTTAGACAATCACACAATCTTAGCCCATAGGCATAGTTTATGAGACAGTTCAGAATTAGAGGTAATGTAAAAATACTTTAATTTATCACAAAAAAAAAATAAAAAAAAAATCTTAATTTAGAGTGCTCAATGTTCATTCTCATATTTTTAATACGGCATTCACATTCACTTTCTTTCAACTATGCCTGTTTGTATGTGAAGTGTCAATAATCATAATTATTTAAGAATATTCTATAAAATGATAGGAGAAAACTAACTGAGTAACACACAGGTTGCAATATTTTTTTACACATGATGGCGAATAGTTTCTAAATGACACAAAATTGAACATCAACCAAAGCTTGTTCATCATCTCAGCAGAAGGTACATGATTCCTAATACAGGCTGATCATGGTACAGCAACCAGCTATATGCAACTTTTTATGATCACTGTTCAAATGTTAAGACTTATATATATATTTTTAGTTCTTGAAAATTTGATAATTTTTTTTTTGTCCATGACCGGAGTGTCCACCGCCGACCGCAGTGACTAATCTCCTCGCTGTCTTGTAGGCACCTCTAATAGGTGAGACAACTGGCCCCGAGATTTAACGCTGCCGCATGCACAAGGCAGGATTCGAACACCTGACCTTGCTTAAGCGTGAATCAATTCCTACCACTGAACCACACGCTCGGGGTTAAATTTGATAATTTTTAGTCTCAAGAATTTTTTCCTTTGATTTGGGTCATTGAATAATTCAAAATTTTGGTTTTATTATCTAGTAATAACATGGATAATTATTTCAAAAAAATAACATGGATAATTAATTCATGTGTATAACATTTGTCATAATAATTGTTTACGTAATCAATTGTCATGTTTACATATCATCTAAAAAACTAAATAAAATTTTAGAACAAAATAAAAATTAAAATAATGAAAAAATAATTGTAAGAACTAAAATCAAAACCCCTGATAAGTTATTCTGAACATGTTTGGTTGTCAATCGGCAATAATAATCAATTCCTTGGTTACTCTACTGTGCAGTTCGTCTTTACTAACATGATATTTGTTGGCTCGTTTTAGTGCTTGGGCTCAGACTTGGTCCTCCTCAAAGGTAAATGGAGAACAAGTCATAAACCCATCTCAGTATACTCCTCCAGTCTTATCAATTATAACTGCAATTAAAAAATCGTTGAGGTGTCACTTCCACATAATTTTGTCCAATTTTTTATTAAAAAGTTAATTCAAAATTCAACAATTAATTCCCACAATTTTTGGTTTTAAAAATAATTCAAGCTTATAAGATCAAAACAACCGAATCAATTGATAAGAACAAATCAATTGATAAGAATAGGTGACAACATAAAAAAACAACCAAATCACTCATTACATGCAATTTCAAATTCGGTAACTTGATAAGAAACAACAAATTCAAATTCAAATTTTAAATGAGATTAAAAAAATTCATCATTTCAAATCAATTATAAATAATAGTTTACAATATAGAGACAGATTATGTTTAACAATATAGAGACAGAGATTCTATCATAAATAATACTGTAACATAAAAAAAATAGTACCACACAAAAAATAACTAACAGTTTCAAATATAGACTAACAAGATAAGAAACAACAGAATCTCTACTTATGTGGAAATTCAAAATCGGATAAAATTGGATAACAAGACAATAAACAACTAATTCAAATTCAAATTTTAAATTTCTTTAAAAAAATTTCAGCAATTTCAAGTTTATTATAAATAATAGTTTTCAACTTAAAGTTGAATTAAATGATCATTCGATGATTTTTTATCTTTTTATTCTCGACATTTTCATTCTCTCGATTTCACGTTTCAATATCAAAGATAAAATGTTCACTAGCTATAAAAGAAATTCATATGATTCAAATATAGTATTTATTTGCATGAAGCATGAATAACTGGTCTTTCTTTTAAAAAAAATTAGCATATAATTTCCCAAATTTTTGTTAAAAAAAATTCAAATTATAAAAAAGTTAAAGTCAATGATTTTTGGAAAAATACGAGTAATGGGTAAGATTACTTGATTTGTTAGATTCTACCAACAATTTAATTCCATTTTGGATATATATATATATATATATATATATATATAATATTTTGAATTTAAAAATTAAAAGACACAACTACTCCTTTTATTCTCGTTTTGGATAAATAGGATATTTTGAATTTTTTTAAAAAAAATATTAATTTGATTCAGTTTTGGATAGATAAGATATTTTGAATTTAAAAAAAAATCTTCAATTTCAACAAATTGTTGAAACTGCTTTTATTTTTTTTTCAAAAATTTGATCGATAAATATTAAATGTTCAAAACAAAAAAGTTTAAAATAACTGTTTTCTTAATAATAAAATAAATGTTTAAAACTACCAAATAATTGAAGAAGATATGTAAACAAATAAATCAAATAAAATAAAAATTGAATAAATGTTTTGTTAAGAAGAAAATAAATGTTTAAAACTACCACATAATTGAAGGAGATATGTAAACAAATAAATCAAACAAAGTAGAAATTGAAGTTCAACAATAGAATTTCAAGTTTGAAAATGGTAAAAAAAAATTAATTATATATTATAAAAAAGAAACCTTTAAGATAATACTTGATTAGCGGACACTTTTTCATAATTTCCTATATATTTTTTAAAATTTATAATTGCAAAAAATAATAAGTTGTTGGAAAATGAATCATAATTGATTAGACAACAGCAAATTATGAGAATATGGATATTGATTAGTTCAATTTTTTTTAACCAAAACAAAAACAATTTTTTTGATAAAGAAGAAATTCATTAAATATCCTTGCTTCATATTAATATTTATTTCAAATTTTAAATTTGAGGAAAATATGAAATTAGTTTGTTATTTTCAAAATTGGTTTGTTAATTCAATGTTTCCTGTAACTAAGGGATTTGTTTTGACAACAGAAGTCATATACTCTTAGAATGAAATAATTTGTGTAATCTGAGTTCTATGAGAACTATCTTTAATTGAAAGTTTGGTAATCAAAATAATTAATCTTAGAATGAAGTTTTTTTCCGAACATTAAATTGTTGTTAACGATCTTTACTCTTTTTTTTTTTTTGTTATTATGAAATTACAAAAGCTAATATTCTTTATGTTGTATAAATTCTTTACTCTAAAGAATTAATATTAGAATGAAGACAAATGTAAATCTGATTGATTCAATTTAATTATTAATAATCTCATATATAAAATTATGCAATTCAGTTAAAATATTTTATTAAACTTTTAGTTTGAAATAATTATCATATATAACAAGATTATGCTATCTAATATATCTGTTCATTCTCGTGCATCGCACGGGTAATCTAAATTAGTTTATAAGAAAAAAAATACACTTCATCAATATAAGCAAAAATTAACTAATTTTTTATTCTCAATACAATCATTCCTAAAATATGCTCATATTGTGGTTGAGTCATTTCATTTTTGTTTCATTTCCAATATAAATTTACTAAAGTAGTCTTTTTTTTTTTAATTTGAAAAAATTAAATACACTCAACTAACTTCTTTAATAGGTGTAAAGTTAATTATTTTTGCTTAAAAATGAGACCGGATGAAGTATAAATGTGTACAATTTAATTCAACTGTCTTGGTTGTAGGAATTGGACACAGCATGTGGATGCCAAAAACTCATGACTTTATTAAGAAGTATAATATAGATTGTTATTAAGATAATAATAATTAAAAAAACCAGAATTTTCTATTTGATAAATTTGAAAAGGAAAACCCAATGGATGGGTGTTTTGAAATAGCTCGCTTATACCCATCTATTTTCTTGTGCACCAATAGATCATTGTAACATCCCAAATTTAATTCCAAGTATAATCTATGTTGGGATGGTCTTAAGGTAGAAGAAATGGAGATATAAGTTAAAATTTAGCCAAAAATACATGTAGAACTAGGTTTAAAACATAGAAATTTAGGAAATTTAAAATAAAAGATTGGCAACTCTAAACACAAATTCCACCGTTGGATGTGAAGATTAGTATGTAGGGAAGCTTGCTTTAAATTTGAGGAAGATCCAACGGGTAACGAAGAAGTTATGGCCTTTCAAAGTCTGGATACTGCAAAATTGTGCAGCTTAATCGCCTCTTAATCGATTAAGCTGCAATTTAATCGATTAACGTCAGATTGAGTGAAAAGTCTTAATCGCCTCTTAATCGCCTCTTAATCGATTAAGAGTTGCTGCTGATGAAAAAAATAAAAGCAAAACACACGCTTTTTCTTTCCCAAATTCGTTTCTTTCTCTTCTCTCTCCTAGGGCACCAAATTTATTCACTCTAATCCATCAAGATTCAAGTGATTCACACCTAATCCATCATCAAATCTCCTTCCTTCTCAACTCCAAGTAAGTGCCCAAGTTCTTAATTTCCTCTTTCTCTCTCTTTTGGTTCGATTCTCTCTCTCTTGCTCCCTTGGAGTTTTCAATCTTCCACCTAGGGAACTCTAGTTTGGTTCATGAATTTCTCCAAGCTTATGGTTAAAGCTTAACAATTTGTTTTGTTATACCCCTTGTATTAGGTTCCTCCCTCTTCCTTTGGATTCTAACTCATTTGGTGGTAAGACTTTCAAGCTTAGAGCAAGCAAGATCACCTTATCTCCAAGTGTTTAAGGTAAGGGGGTGGGTTTTGCCTTGTTCTTGGGAGTGAGTTCTAGTTAGTATATAATGCTTGTTAGGGTTATGTGTTAGGGGAGAAAATTAGATTATAAAACCCTAGGTTATTGAATATAAAATTCTACCTAATTAAATATGTATGATGTTGGAAGTAAAGACTAGGAAAAAGGGAACCCCAAGATATGAAAATGAATTATTTGACAATTGAAACTTGGATAGTGATTACAAAAAAGTGCAAGAGGAATTGGGTAATATGATAGTGAAGTTGACATAAATGAATTCTATGATTATTGATGTTAATTGTAAAGCCTTGTGTTAAATGATAATTGAATGTTATTGCAAATATGTGTAGGTGTTATGGAATAAATTAATAAGGGAAGAAACTAGAATGGAAATGATTATATGTGGTGTAAAAGTAAAATTATGACAGGATGATAATATGTATGTTTTGGTGGAATATATTTGTACACTAATTGCTAAATGTGCATAAAGGTGGAAATGGGAAACAAATAATTAAATGTAAAATTAAATGTGAAATGATGATGTTAATTATGTGACGAAATGTTTAAAATGAGTATGTGATGTATGGATAAGGTTGACCACCAAGTGGTAAAATGACTAATAATTATGAGTATAAGGCATGACCAATGAGCATGAGAAAATGTGATTAATGGTACTGTGTATGCTTAGTTAATAACATAATGGCTATTTGGGAAAGATTTGATGATGGGTATGGGAATTGAATGTGGATATCGTATGAATGAGCAGATGTATGTATTATAATGGTTTGTGTAAGAAGATGAAAGTATGATTTGACCTCTGATGTGAGGAAATGTGTAATGAATTGTTGATAATGAAAATGATGTTTTAGTATAACCTATGTGGTGGTATGAGGTACCTTCCTATGTGGAGGTGAAGTACCACCAGGCCAAATTGTATGAGGTACCTTCCGGTGTGGAGGTGAAGTACAATGGTATGAGGTACCTTCCGGTGTGGAGGTGAAGTACCCATAGGCCAAGTGTATGAGGTACCTTCCTGCGTGGAGGTGAAGTACGATAATGTGTTGACCTCTGACCTGAGGGACACAAAATGAATTAAAGTAATAAAGTGTTGACCTCTGACCTGAGGGACGCAAGATGAAATGAATGTTAATGAGTGTTGACCTCTGACCTGAGGGACACCGGATGAATTAAAATGAAAGTGTGTGTTGACCTCTGACCTGAGGGGCACGAAAGGAAATAAAATGAATGGGTGTTGACCTCTGACCTGAGGGACACCAAATGAATTAAAGTGAATGGGTGTTGACCTCTGACCTGAGGGACACCGGATGAAATGTGTATTGGTGTGTTGACCTCTGACCTGAGAGACACACCGTGAATTAATAAATTGGAGTGTTGACCTCTGATCTGAGGGACACAAAATTTAAATATGGAAAAGTATGAGGGCCTCTGTTTTGAGGTGATAAATGTGTTGAATGAAAATTTGTACATTGGCCTCTAATTTGAGGTGATGTACCGAAATAAAGTAAGTATGTGAAAAGAATAAAAAGTAAAGGAAACAGGTGTTGAAATGAATAATGAAAATGGATGGTGAAATGAATAATAAAAATGGAAATTTGGAATGAATAATGAGTATGGAAATAATGAAATGAGTATGGTGTGCAATATGTGAATATATGCTTATTTGCTAATTGTGTTTGACCTAGTGGGTTGTTATGTCTAGTTAGAAACTGCTTTCTATTTCATGTGCAATGCTCACTCCCTTAACATTTTTCAGGTACGGAGATTGAGCTGGCACAGCCCCCGGTCGAGCAGGAGTACTTTCCCTTACAGGGAGAGTAGGGTTGTTATGGGTTTTAGATCATAATATGGACCTAAGCCTCCTACGCTATTTTGATGTAAATTTGTTATAAATATTTTTAAGTGAGGCTTAGGATGTCTTGTTTTGAGAAAAATTATAGGTTTTGGTTTTTGACACTCAAACTTAGTATTTCCGCTGAAACTCTGATTATTTGATGCACTCTGATATATTTGGAGCCCATGGGGCCTTGATATGATTTATATATACAATCTAAAGCCCTGCTGGCTATTGGTTGCTTATTTGAAATTGTTTATCACAGGTTGAACTTTTGGATTAGTTCGAAAAACAAACAAAACTCCGTCCGTTTGACGGGTGATTTTTAGTAAATTAAAATGAAATTTCAAATTCACATTTTTAAATAGCGGGGTTTTAAGGGTAAAAAATCCTAAGTGTTACAATCATCATAGCAAATTTTGTCAATAATTTTTTTATGCACATAGTAGTGATCGAATTTCTTAATTACATTGTGATTAGGAAACTCAAGGAAGACTTATGAGACAATATGAAATTCACATAAACTCTTTTAGTTTTTTTTTTTAAAGTATTCATCAGTACAATTGGGTGACTAATTATCTCGACATTGTCGGGTCCTTTTAGGGATAGTCTCTTAACAAGGCCTCTTATTACATTATTCGCAAGTAGAGGATTGAATTTTTAACCACTTGCTTAAGTAACAACAAATCTCTTACCATTTATACTAACCTCTACCGGTAACTCTTTTAGTTTATTATTATATGCTGGTTAGAGAAATTGAAGAAAAATAAAGTTTTTTTAGCTTATTAAATATGCATTTAATTATCCTAAACTCTAATGTTAAATTAACTTAAATGTCAATGATTTCATATAGAAAAATAAAAAAAATTCAAAATTCTAAAACTTAGTTGATTCTTGTGATATTCATATACAGTAGGATTTATCTACTCTAAATTGAGAACACAAAAGTGTTTCCATCCTTGGAACATTTGATGAGTGTAAAATAAGGGTGGATAGACCCTTATATTTTCACTTTACAAACAAACTCAATTTATTAGACGAGTCAAATCCAAAATCTAATGCCTGGCCTGAACTTTTATTTTTCTCAAAATATACATAAACTTTAAAAAAAAATCAATAACTTCTACCAATAAAAGACGACAAGTAAGTGTAGTTTATATAATCGTGTATCAAATTTTTAAGGTTTGAACGTTGTAAGTCCCGGTTTCAATCTCTACTAGGAACATCATTGTTGGTTTAATTTTCCTTTCCCTATTCTCATAAAAACTTTGTTTATAAAAAAAAACCTTCTACCAAAATTTTTTTTAAAAAAAAACTAATTTGATTGTGATACATTTGAGTTCTCGAATAATAATTTAAGAGTAAAGATATGTAAGCTTATTAATTAACTTAAAACACAGTTTATACTATTCTTTCCGTTCCGTAAAGATGGTAAAACATGACAAAATGTTTTGTCGTCCAAATTAAAGTTAAAATAATAAATGAAAAATTTAGAAATTTTAAACTTTGAATTGTGATTAGTTAATTAATACAAAATACATTAAATTAGGTATTCTATAATTGGTTGATATATGTGCTAGACAAACTATTAAATGCATATCTCCTAATTTTTATCTTTTTTTTACCTTTTCAATTTGTTACCATTCTTATCGGAGGGAGGTAGTAAAAAAAAATTGACATACTTTTTGTGTTGGAGACGATTTATAAATTGATTTTGTAAAAATATAATGCAACACAAGAAACAGACAAAACCAACAAAAGAAAATGTACTCTCCTCTCTGGTCCCTATAGTTATTTCGTTCACATTGCTTTAAATAAAAGCGATGGATCCCTGTCTGCCTTGGGTGTTTGTTTCTTGATGCCGTACCTAAACTTCACCGGATGCTGATGTTCGTTCTAGGGACTACCAAATGGGAAATGAGCAACATGGCAAAACCAGCTTGGAATTGGAAGCACTGACCCACATATATATTTCGAAAAATGTTAGTATTACGTTATTTCTATCCTAACATATGCCTTTCACATTATGCTTATGTAGTAGAAGTAGAGTATAAATGTACAAAAACTAATGTAAACTCAGTAATAATCGATGGGTGTACAGACAAACAGCAACCATCATGGCATCATCATATGTACGATTTTAATGGTATGGGTCTTTTAAGTTTTAACATAAGATTCTCTTAAAAAAAAATTGTCGTGTTTATATTTTTTTTTCATAAATCAACTGCACTAATTCATTTTCCTTTTATAAAATTGTCCTTAGATGGAGAAAAATAATTAATGTATTCTTACGGTCAATAATAAGTATAGAAATAATTTTAAATAAATATATTATATATTTACGATTTCAATTATTCAACTAAAAAAAATTAACCTCTTTCTTCATTACATGTGGATTTTTTTAAAAGAATCTTCTTACGTTAAGGATCGGACGTAGTAATTTATAAAAATAATAGATTTTTTATGATCCAATAATCTATGGTTGGTTGATTATTATTATTATAATTAAAAATACGAGTCTTTGTAACAAGTATGACACTTGTAAAGGTTGGAAAAAACACAGAAGTTATTATTTTTCTTTTTCTAGAAAAAATAAAAAGCTTTTCCTAGCATTCCTTAGATTTTGATGTTTAAGGATGTTTACACAAATTAATAATATGTTTAATATTTATTGAAAATTGTAGTATTACTTAATTTTTATTAAAAAAAATGTGTTTATCAATTAATGTATGCATGGTATTATAGAGATAATAGAGATGATAAAAATAGAATTAATGAGATTAAAAGTACTATAATTGAATGAATAGTTAAAACTGCAAAAAAAAAAAATTATGTCTTCAAATCGTTTAGGTGCAAAAAATTATGAAACAAGAAAAAAATAAACTTAAAAATCACAAGTTAAAAAAAAAGGAAGGAGCATATTTTTCACTGCATTTGTCTTTTTAGTAAGTGCTTCGCTCTAGCATTTGCTTAAAAACAATTATAATGTCGGTACATTCTAACCAAATCCATAATCGAACGATAAAAGGTAAAAGGTTGTATATAAAACAAAATGTATGTGCGTACATGCGTGCGAGAAACGTTGTAGATTTACAAATCACTACACTACCCACTTTGCACCCCAAAAATACCACCCGTGATCTGTTTCTCAAGATATTTCAATTCCACACACACTGTTTCTGATTCTGACCGTGATGCCATATCTCTCTCAATATA
This sequence comes from Crotalaria pallida, assembly GCA_037953625.1. Classification (NCBI taxonomy): domain Eukaryota; kingdom Viridiplantae; phylum Streptophyta; class Magnoliopsida; order Fabales; family Fabaceae; genus Crotalaria; species Crotalaria pallida. The sequence continues at coordinate 101,683,972 of CM075655.1, forward strand.
TGATCCCTCTGTATGTATTGACCATTCAATTCAAGTCTAGTGAGGATGCATTGCATTCTTTCCTCCACTTGATGCTAAGGACGATTTTAATTAAAATTTCAGCAAGCAAATAAAAACAGATGGCATGGTATATTATTACTCTTTATTAAGAAGCCAATTTTTAACATACTCCTGCTGTTTTAGACTTCAAATCAAGGTTTTTAATTGCAATCGCAATATAATTATGTTGAACTACTATAATTATTGAGAATTATTGGGGGATATATGGTCGATAATTGTGGTTGCAATGTATGTTGTTGTGGATAACAAAATCATAATACTTAAAGAGAAAATAGATGGTGTACTGATAGTGGAAACTTTTTCACATCATCAGTACATCATGCACCATTCATGTGTTTATGGTCATTGACTTTCAAATAAAAGTAATACAAATGAATGATGAATAATAAACTAATGATGTAATATAAAAAACGTTACACCATCAATGCACACCCATTAATCTCATATTTAAATTCAATTCATCTTTAATTATAGTTGTGGACCTTGATGTGAATTAAAACTTTGATTCAGATTATCAAAGATTGAATATGTTTGGCAAAATGTTAAATCCGTATAAGGCTGATAATTAAACTTGTAGTTGAAACTAGCAATTAAAACCCTCGAACTGGATTAGTCGATCCAGTGGATCGGATACCAGGGTGCAAACCAAAAAAAAAACTAGCAATTAAAAATAAAAATGGTGGAACAGGACGTTTAATCAAGTAGTACTATAAGCAAAACATGCAAATATGGCTCAAATCAAGAAACTTCTTCTTTGTGCATGCATACAATTATATATTATATGGTCCCCCACTTCACGGCTTGAATGGCTGCAGCGGGAATATTTTGGCCTGTTGATGCTTGACGGCTGTTGAGTGACACGTCCTAGTCTTAGCCCTTTATTTATCTTGAAAAATAGACCACACCCTAATCATGTTTTCTTAATCATAATTGGATAACTTCTCCAAGCTAAGGAGAGCTAAGCTCAGAAAGTGGCAAGTTTAACTATATTAAAATTAGTGAAAGTTTTATCTTTTCTACCAAAACTAGGGATTGAGGTTTTTTAATTCTGTAAAGAAGTTGAATGTTGGTTGCTTCATGTTGACTTTTCCAAGCTTATGTAAACGAATTCCATCCGTTATTTGAACATAAGATTTTACAGCTTTTTGAACATCATAATAACTTATTATTGAAGATTTTATGGCCATCTTAACTTCAGCTTTTAAGGTTGAAGATAAGAGAAAATAAATATAAAATCTTTTGATTTTTTCAAGATAACGTTTTCCTATAAAATTTATCCCCTCTTAAATTTTTATCCTCTGGATTAAAAAAACCCTTGTGTTAATCTCTCATGTGAGTGTTTCGTATAAAAGTGAGACAATATTATATTTGTGGTTTCACACTTCTTACCACATACGTACACCATGTGCCAGACTGTGAAAATCATTCAAAAAATAAATTTAGCTGAATTTTTTATTTTATTTTATACTGTAGTTATTTTGACTAGTTCACACACTTTAATATATGAAGTAACAAAAAATTTATTTCAACATCTATTTTTGACATCCAAGTTTAATACCTATTTCCTTCGGCTCGAATTATAAGCAAAACTATAACCAATTTTACGCTTATTAAAGAGGTTAGTTGATTGTATTTAATTTTCTCAAATTTATAAAAGAATGGATGTATATATTTTAAGAAAGTTGCATTGGGAATGAAACAAAATTAAACAAGATAACAATTTTCTAGGGATGTTTCAAGAAAGTGTCATTGAGAATAAAATAAAATTTAAAAAAATTAGTTAATTTTGCTTATATTTTAAACTAAGAGAGATATGTTTTTTGTTGTTTATATTTCAAGCCGGAGGGAGTACCATTTTGGGTAATGAATAATTGACTTTTTAAAAATGATAAATTGAATTATTTTGCTTATATTTTAAACCAAGAGAGATATGTTTTTTATTGTTTATATTTCAAGCCGAAGGGAGTACCATTTTGGGTAAAGAATATATAATTGACTTTTTAAAAATGATAAATTGAATTGCCCACCATTCCTTACCCAAAATAATAGATGTTGAATTTATGTTGTTGGTACCAAGAATAGAACATCTGACTTGGTGGTAACATCCTTAAACGTGTCTAAAACCACCAAGCTAAAAGGTTCAATTGGTAATAGATGTTGAATTTAAATATCAAAACTAGATGTCCAAATAATTTGTGCTACAAGTATGCTTATCCATCTAATAATTTTAGTACAACGTTCAGATAATACCATGTCAAAAAAAAAAAAAAAAAACCATGTCTTGTATCATATCAATAGTATTCTAGAGTGTGTACGTCTCTCTATATATATATATATAATATGGAGGAAAAAATTTCTTCAGTGTATGCATACTTCTTGATACAATTAAGCTCAAGAAATGTTATGCATGTGTTGCTTAAATGTTAGTTAGCGTAGGTTGAGATTTGGAATTCAACCAATTCCTAATTCAATCAAATCAGGAGAAGTTTTTACATAATATAAAAAAGATTAGTTAATTTCAAAATATTCGAGTCAAATTTGATTGATACATGGAATGGACTAGCTACTTGTAGTTTTTGTCACTATTCTTTCACTCAGTATATAGTCGTTGTTGATGCATGAAATGTGGCTCGTAAACCCATCCTACTCTTTAGGAAAAGAAATAATTATGTATACATCATCATAAATTGAAACTTGGCTATATATGATTTCTGAAAAATTGAGTTCATCTTTCAATTGAATACATCATGAACTTTACTTTAAATGCACCCGTGCTGTTCCCTTCTGCTGCATTGATGTGATTCCTTCATTGTCATAAATCACAACTACAGAAACTAATTGAATAATGTAACATGCACAGCATGCCATTTTGAACAGAATTTTTTCCTCCCCGTGTATGTATTCAACAAAAGAACAAAAGAATTCCCCAACCCATGCTCATAGTTACTTCAACATCCTACTCTGTCACATCTTTTCCTTATTTCAGTACTATGTCTCAAATCAAACCCTCACATCAAATTCTTTATACATGCATTAGTATTCATTTAAAGTTTAAAAACCATCACATGCAGATGCAGGCATATATATCAAGTTACTTAAATAAGGCCTTTATATATATAAACACTAATTATATTCCTTAGATTTAAATACTTCTTTTGATTCAACCAACATAGTCCAAATGCATTATAAGGAAAAAAATACTCATTCCAACTAATTTCTTGAAACATAACATGCATCACTAAAAATAAAAGCTAGTGCTATTTTTTCAATAAAATACAAATATGTCAAAACACTAGCCCCATGCATAATTTAACATACATAGCAAAGTGTTTTGTTTTTAATTCTAAATAATTAATTAGTTAATTCTTCAAAGGAAGGAACTCAAAAAACTGGCTAGGAGGAGGAGCATTCATTGCTGAAATTGATATGTCTGTCTCCTTTTGTTGGCTAATGTTACCACTGCTGCCATCTCCATTCCCTATTGGAAAAAGTTGAAGGGTTAAAGATTCCACACAGTTGTCATTAATATCCTTAGTGTTGTTGACGATATTGCTTAATTCTCTGTGAGGTGAAATAAAGAAGCTGCTGAGATCATGATGATTCTTAATGAGCCTAGTTGGGTCCATTAACCTTGCTGCTGCTGCTGTTACTGTGGTTGTATTTAGAGGAGGAGTGTTTAAGAGGTAGGAGGGGGCTGTAACATTATTAACTGTAGTAGTAGTAGTAGGATGCATCATGTGCCACGTGGCATTCCTTTCCATAAAGTTTCTTCTTTGCTGTAATTCCCCTTCATCGAATTGGAGCCATCCATCTGTTCTGCATTCTGAAACTGATGCTTTTGCTGCTGCCGCTGCTGCTGCCCTTTGTATTGAGACAGATTCCTGAATGGTTTTTAATTAAAGGTGGCATGCAAAAAATAAAAATTAAACTTGACTCATGAAAACCTCAACATGTTGTAATGTAATGTACTATGGTATGGTAAAAAACCAAAGGTGAAAAAGAAAAAAAGTATAGTAGTTATTGGAATTGGCACAGATTTCAAATAATAAAGTTGCATGGTCTAATGAGAAGTCAAATTAAAGTTGCAAGGTGAGGGGTGTCTTTTCCATCACAAAGGAGGGTGCTCAATTCCATATAGGAATAATGTTTTATGGAGTGACCAAAAAGCTAGTGAGACCCTAAATGACATGAATAAGCACAAGCCCCAAAAGCCCAGCTAAGTTTCATAACAGCAGCCCCGACAGAAAGGAAGGAATACAGCTTTTAGGACCTTTTCATTTCCCAACAAACTAAGCTTTTGTTTAGGTCCTTTCCCTAAGACCATACTACTATACTATAGCTACTACTAGTGCATATCTTTCTATAATATAATAATACTATAATGTTCCCAACATCAAACTAGATCTTTAGTAATCAATCATATGCAAATAATCAGTGCTTAATGGAATCTTGTTATTCCTTATAAACTTTTTGGCTATCTATTAAGTGATGAATCCCAAAGTTGAGTTGAGAAAGAAAGAAAAAAGGGGTTAGTGACTTAGTTATTCTTCCATGAAGAAGGACAAAGTTGAGAAGGATATAGAATAAGACCTCTGCAAGGGTACTGCAGTTTGTAGAGGGTACCCAATTCTTGGTCTGTTCAACTTCAAACACTGTCCTACTTGTGCCTGAGGACAAAAGGAAATTCAGAAAAAAGAATAAAACTTTACATCTCAAGCAACAATCCGAATGACCAAAAACAAAAGCAATGTATGCAATAAAACAGATCTCTAACAAACAAAACTCTAAAGGGCTAAAAACCATACATAACAAAACAAAACATTAGAACCCTTTCCTTTCTTTCTTTATTATTGTCTCTTCTTGTATCAACAAAATTACTATTCAGATAACTTTATGTTGGATACATATATATATAAAACTCCTCACACAAATCATGTCCATTCACATCACCTCACATATGTATGATATGAGAGATCATGGGAGATATCAATATAATCATACCATAAAAATTGTACAAATGTGAAAGTGATACATGTTATGTGCTTAATACATTAGGAAAATACTTTGTGGACAAGAATAAGATAATAACAAATGTATTTTGAAATTGGTAAAATGTATGTAACTATGTAAACAATAAAGAAAAAAGTAAATATGTTAAAAACTTGATATTCAAACAATAATAGAGTATCGTATTCTATTAAGTTAAATGTTTTTCACCTAAGTCTTTCTTTTCAAGAGTGGTATCAAAGTCACGGGGGTGATGGCCCTCCTCATCAGCAGCAGATTCCATTTGACGGCGGCGTTTCTGTCTTTCTCTGGCTTTGTGATTTTGAAACCAATAGAAAACGTTCTTGCCTTCAATTTTACCAAACCTTCTAAGCTGTGCAGTGATTTGTTGGATTTGTTCAGCAGATGGTGTTCTTGTCCCTCTCCTATACAATTCTTCAAGTGCTCTTAGCTGTTCTGGTGTTGGATTCCACCTTGAACTCACCACAACTGGTGGACCATTGAACTCTCTCTTTCCTTGCTCTGCCACTACTGATGCTGCTGCTAAAACAAAAATAATGAAACTTTTCCTTTATTATTTTCACATATACATCCAACATTTTGTCACATGCATCATCAACATAACATTAGCTTTTATATTATTATTATTAAACATTTTTTAAGGTAAACCTAGTAAGTTTTACCCAAGGTTAGCGAGAGAATCCGGTAACTATGATACAAACACGAGGGACAACTAGCTAGAGAAAGAGGGTAAGAAAAAGTGAAGAAATAATTTTAATTATTAAGTAGAAAGAAAAAGATACCAAGATTGTGATATTGTGAAAAGAAATCATTGCCATGATGAATTCTTGTTAAGCAAGGAGTGGTTGTAGTTGAAGAAGTGTTGTTGTTAGGGGAAGTCATTGGCCTTGGCACCAGAGGCCTGAGTTTCCTTCCATTGAATGCATAATCAGCCATGTTGAACTCACCACCTTCATTGTAACCCACCATCCACATTTTTAAATAGCTAAAGCTAGGGTTTTTGTCACTTTGTGTAGTGAATAGTGATAATAAGGTTGATGTTAGATAGAAAAGCTTAAATATAAAGTATTTAATAATAATGAAAGGGAAGATGTATAATAGTTAATAGGAATAGAAACAAAATAAGTGGTTCAGATAGATTTTTCTTTAGCTTGTAACTTGGCTAAAGGGAACTGAAAACATGGAGTACTAGGATGGTGTTGAAGTTGAGAAAGAAGGGGGGGAAAATGGGCATGCAAGGTTTGTGATGTGAAAGTGGAGCAAGAGATGGTGGTAATTGAAGTTACTTCAAATGAAAAGTAGATCGAGAAGGGTGGTTATATAAGGTATAGAATGATGCTAACAAAGAAGTGGTTCATTTTTGAAAATGGGTTAGTTGAGCTGAAAACTTGAAACTGTGAAGTATTTGCGTCTCAGACATTCAGAGATGGGGATTGATCACACAAACTCTCTTTCTCAAGCATATGGGGAGAGAAAGGTGTTGGTTTAATATGGGACAAAGTGAAGAGGACATGAGGTTGACTAGGCTATATAGGGAGAGAGAAAGTAGCATAGTGTTGTGTCCTACCAATAATTATATGTTACCATGTTACATATATATTATATGTAAATTTTTATAGGTTAATTAATTTAAATACTACTCCATTTAATAATTAATAATAAGAGATATTATTTATTCCTCCGTTTTTATATATAAACATCAGCCACCGAGAGTACATTGATTTTTTTATAAACACTTGATTTAATTTTTAATTATATTAATTACTTCTTTTTCATAAACATTCATGTTTACTCAATACCTTTTAAAATTTCAATGATAATTATTAGAGTAATTTTGAAAAAGTATACCAAATTTATATCAATTCCAATACTACTAATAATATTAACTAATTTCCTTAATCCACCCACAAATCCACTCAAGTGCTTATATATAGTACTCATTCTAGTCCTTATTATAAGCTTATTTGACTAATGTTCACACCCTTTTAAGAAACTTAGTTATTATTGTTAGTGGTATTGGAAATGTTAATATTTGGTATACTTTTTCAAAAATACCCCTATGATTATTATTGAGAATCTAAAAAGTGTAGAGTAAATAAGGGTATTTGTGGAAAAGAAGTAATTAATATCATTGGAAGTTGGAAATGTGACTTATATTAAGGACCAAAGAAAAATCTTCAAATGGGTCTTATATATATAGGACTAGAGGGAGTATTAATATATTTTTGCGTAAGGGGTTGTGGTGTGTAAGATCCATCCCATTTCACACAAACACTTTTATTTATTCAATATTCAATACTTTTTAATTTAAAATTTTAATAATAATTATAGAGATTGTTTTGAAAAAGTATGTCCAATATTTACATTTTTAATATCACCAACAATACTATTTTTTTTGTGGACATGAATTCTCATAAAAAGATTGTCTTATATTAAAAAATGGAGAAAATATTATTTAGAGTTATGCATAATATTTAAATAGTACTCCATCCGTCCCATTATCTTGGTAAAAGTCAAACAAGTCAATGAAAATAAGAAAACATCTGTTTAATATAATGCATGATTTATACATTAATTAAAAATTGATATTATACAAATTTTCATATCATTACAATTAATACATATTGCAATATTGCCTCCAAAAACAATCTTTAAATATGTTTTCCTTACTTACTTATCAATCATCGATACAATATACAATTTTTAAGATTTTTCATTTTTTTTACTACATGGGACAAATTTTTTTGTATGTTTTTTTTTTTACCAAAATAATGGGACGAAAGGAGTACATAATATAAATTAACATATCAAGTCGATACGAGTTTAACTCGGGTATTGTTGGATGATGATTAAGTTTTCTTGGGCTTAAGTAAACGACATTGTAATATAAACTAGGCTTATTTAACATTTTAGTCCCTGAACTTAGGTGCTCTTTTGAAATTGGTCCTTAAACTTTTTTTCTGTTGCTTTAGGTCCCTGAGCTTTGTTTAATTTTTGTAAATGATCCTTTTGTTACTTAAGTGATGATATAGCCGACGATATGTCACTTGACTCTCACAGTATCGACGAGTAATGTGTTATGTAAAGCCAAGATACACATCATTATTTTTTTTATTAAAAAAATAATTTATTTTAAAATTTATTAAAAGATTCGATTTTCTTTAAAAAAAAATACAATTTTTAATTATTTTTAATAAATTTGAATTTTTTAATTTAAAAAATTCATGTATCATCATCTAGGATGTTACTTATCGATTTGGCAAATGTGACATGACATATTCTCAATCATATCACTACTTAAGCAACGAAAGGACCATTTCCAAAAATTAAACAAAGTTCAGGGACCTAAAACATCCAAAAAAAAGTTTAAGGACCAATTCCAAAAGAGCACCTATGTTCAGGGACTAAAATGTTAAATAAGCCTATAAACTATTTGCCATTCGGGCTACATGGAACAAGGTACTTTAGAACAAAAGCAACCAGATTTGGAGGAAATGTTAGAAACTATACATACAAATTAGATCGCGGGCGCAAATTAAAGGAATTGTTGTAAGTGTTTATTTTTCAGTTTCGGACTAGATGATGGAATCACTTGAATGCATTAGACAATGTTAAAACTCTATTTTGTGTAACACTAGAAATTAAAACAAAACCTTGTTACTAGTAGGATATATATACTAGTATTCATTTTCCAATCAAAATTCCTAGAAAATAAATAAAATTGCCACTACATACCCTACATGCTTTATAAGACAAAAGATAGTAGTATATATTGAGAGTGAGTGAGTGAGAGAGAAAGAGAGAGGGAGAGAGAGAGAGCGTGGAATTCTGGGAAGGGGTAGGTATTGGGAGTAGAGAATGAAAAACGACGTGACGATCATGAGGGTTATGATGAGAGCCTCATCAACCCTTTCTCTCTTTTCCCTTCCTTCATTCATTTATTGTTTCACGTCTCGTGCCTTTCACACTAATTCTCAATCCGAACTGCCCCTCTCTCACATTCTCTCTCCTCTTCCCTTAACCTTTTCCTTGTCTAATTTCCTGTCCGATCCATGCACACACACCCCTCTTCTGATCTCATGTACGGACATGTCTCTATCTCTCATCTTCTCATCTATCTCTTCCATCCTATTTTCACCCTCCACCGCTCACATTATACTTCATACACATACTCTCCATTATCTTCCAATAATCATATACTTTCTCTTTCACTAAATATTTAGAAATGAGAAGAGTATTAAAAAATTTCATTTAGAAACATAAGCTAGAATTATTATCGATCTAAGAGACAACATGGAATTTGATTTCAGATAAGACAATTACGAATTTAATGGGAAGCCAAAAATATAACTTTGTAGCAACAAAAGCTAACATCAATGTTAAGTAAGGTCTCGAGTTCTTCGATTTTTTGTGAATGCAGAAAATTCATGTTGGAAGACTCACATAATATAATCAGACACGCGACCCAAGTCGAATCCGGATGTACTTATGTAATATTAACCGGGTGGGGAAAAAAAAAAGCTAACAACAATGCTAGTGGCTGGTTTCGGGATCATGTGGAAAGACAAAGAAATAATTTTTTTTGACAAAACAAGACTGCGAAAGGAGTACAAGATTAGGGCAGGGCATATTGAGGAGGTTTGAAAGCACATATTTTAGTGAGATAATAACTCTATGCTTGGGCCTAATCTTGTCTCCTAGCTTTACTATTATTAAGCCAATTTGTATTTCTATAGCATACAAATTCTAGCTTCTAGCATTTCATTTTGAACAACACATGATGGTGGTTCTATTATGTATGGACTTATGTATGCTTTCACTTGTTTAACTTGGGCACTTGATGGGGTGTTGATTCCTCAATCCTGTCTAAAATCCGGAGGCAATTTTTTACTAGTAGTATAATGCTTAGCTAGACCTTTGATTAAATTTTATTTTATTAAAAAGAAAAAAAAACATAATTGATTGGCTACTAGTTTTGAGCAAAAAATAGATGTAGATTCTTTCAAACCCTTCTATCAGGTGGAGAGGGAATCCACTTTGATGCTAAAACAAGTTCTTTATCATTAATAAAATTATTGTCTCTTTTCAAAATAAAATGACTTGTAAATTACTATTAGTTATTAAATTTTGGGTTAAGATACTATGACATACTTATTAAATTAAGAGTATGTACTCTTAAATTAATATGGTTTTCTCCTTATTCAATGGACGTAGATCGTCTAGACTTATGGAATTTTGTTATAATCCATTAAGTGGTATCATAATAATGATTGATTCGTTATTTGCATACTTTTTCTCACCCCAAAGTAAAGATTTCCAAATCATTGAGGGAAAAACAATTCATTATTGTTATTCTCTCTAGTTTGTAGTATAAGGATATATATATATATATATATATATATATATATATATATTAGTTTAAAATATAAGAAAAAGTTGATTAATATTTTAAAATTTCATTTCAATCTTAATACTACTTTCTTAAAACATTCCTAAAAAATGGTTATCTCATTTTATTTTTGTTTTATTATCAACACTATTTTTCTAAATACCTTTTTTTTTATTTTAAAAAAATTAAACACGATTAACTAATCTCCTTAATAAACCTAATTTTAATTTTTTTCTCATATTATAAACCGAAAGGAGTACTAATATCAAAGAATCGAAGTATAAAATTTCCAAACTATCTCATTTATTATTACTGTATAATTTTGACTTGGGATGATTTTTAATTCGATTATTCTAAATTATTTTACTATTTTTATAGGATGAGGGAATATATTTAACTTGTGCACTACATGTATGTATATAATAAATCAATCTTAAAAAGCAAGTTAATAGAGGAGAATAATATATGTAGTGTCTAAGATCTGTGGCTAGCTCAGAGATATTGGATGATCTAAGAGCTAGGGTATGATCTGAAGTTACTGTATGATTCTTGAGGTATTCTAGATATCCATTTGGGATAACTAGGGTTTCCCTAATCACTGGTGTGTGCAAGTAAGCAATTAGGGAGTGAGAGAACGTACTTGAGCCTCTAGCTGGAGAAAGCTATTTATAGGGGTGACATTGTACCTTATGGGCCTGTACGGAGGTCCAGTTAGACTATATACTGCTGACGTGGCCCTTTTAGGATAGGGGGATGAGTCATTCATCCTTATCCTTTATTAGAGGACCTTATCCCTGTGACAAGTTGGATTCACGCGCCCATAGCACGGACTCATAAGGGGTAAAGTCCCAATGCTCGATCCAAGCTTGCTGAGGTGAGTACTTAAATAAATGCTCGGCCTGAGTAGGCACAGTCTTTAGAATAGCTTATTCTAGTCAGCTAGCTATTGTAAGGGTAGGACCGAGGATTGGTCCACCACAATATATTTAGTGAATCAAAAAATGATTTTTATTTTTACAACACAAGCTAAGTTTACTTCTTATATTCATTTATTTTATGGGTCAGATTAAATAAATCATATTTAAATAAATATATAAGATATTGGTGTATGTGTATAAGTGACCCAAATATAAACCAAAGTCTATTGGATAAGAGTTGTTTATGTAATGAGCAATAATATTAAGATGAATTTGGATAAGTTAACTTCTTTAATGTAATTTACAAATTTTAGTTATTAAATATTCATAATGATGCAAATTTAAATGAATTTTAAATGATTGAATGATTGAAAATATTAAGTTTAAAAAAATGCAAATACCATAAGGTACAACTAATCTTACAACTTTAAGTTGGAGACAGCAAATTAGAAAATTACTGTGTTACCCCATGTTGGAATCTTCTTGTACATGGTCCTGATCCATTAATTGGATTAAATTGATCAAGGGAGGGGTTGTCCTATTATAAGCAAATCTGATCATGTCCTCTGTGTGTGTGGCTTGGTTTGCTCCTCCCTTCTGTCACCTCCCTCTTTCTCTCTCTCTATATACTGTATCTCTTTGCCTCATAGGTATAGCCCCTTGGTCATTACGATGGAATGACTCAATTCTCGAGTTAATGTGGATCTCTGTCACATAGAATTTGAAAGGCTATAATTGATTAATTATTTCTAGCTTTTTGTTGGGTGGAGGGCCTACTACCTGCAAATTCTGAATCCCTACTATTTGCATGTCTGTTATTTATTACCATGAGGATGTGCATGCAAAATACTCCTTCCTTCTTCTGCGTTTTATTACTCGACATACTTAATCGAATGAATAAAAATAATTAATTTTATGAATTTTATAAAAATATATCATAATATTATACTAATTTTAACTTTTTAATTTTTCTTAAAAAATTCACCACATTAATGAATTAAAAAAATATAAATAATTAAAGGATTTAATAAGGGTAAACAAGATTAAAAAAAATAAATAATGTATAAAAAATATAAAATAACTTATACTAATCAGGATAAAAAAATGTTCTAAAAAGATACCTACAATAAAAACAAAAAGAAAAACGAATATACAATACCATAGTGTTAACCAATATTTTTGGGATATTTTTAAGCAATAAAATATGAAAAAATATACATTGAAAATTTAAGTTCATGAGTATTTATTCAGCAAATTAAAGATATCATTTTTCGTACAAAGTATATTTTAACTATCTTAAATAATGTTAAAAATACTCTTTGATATTATCTAAATATATACTCATTTCATCCTTAAATATAAGTATTGGATTATGAATTTGTCATCGTCCTTTTTATTAGCCCTTATTTCATTTTTAAATTATATTAATCAACGTGGGGTTGGTCAAGTAGTAGCTCACTTGATCCTTAACCAACTGGTCTCGAGTTCGAGCCTTGGGTATGGAGCAACCCTCGCTGGGAGACCCCTACCACTTAGTACGAGCTCAGTTAGGTCGGACTGGATGAGTCGGATTCTGGATAAACCAGATACGGGTACCGGTTGGTGTACACATAAAAAAAATTATATTAATTATTTTTTCATAAATACATCTATTTATTCAATATTTTTTCAGATTCTATTTATAGGTCATACGTAATCATAGTATCACATAGGCCAAAGAGAGTAGATACAAATTTTGAAAACTTCGAAAATATACTTTAACATTCCAATTTACCCTCTTAACATATATTGGAAATTTCACAAATGTATTGTTTCACTTTAATGAACAAAGAACAAATAAGAGAAAAAAAATCAATAAATGTTTTCTATAAAATATAGAATGACTTAGAAATAGAACCAAAATTTTTTTAGAAAGTGGCTTATAAATAGGATAGAAGAAGTAATTTTTAGAATATGATAATTATAAGAATAATTTTGAAAAAATATACTAAATATTATAGCTATAGGGCTGCTAATAATATTAATATTAATAATTAATTTTATTAAACCACGTGAAAAGTCATCTAAGAGCTTATATTTTTTTTTTGGATAAGACAATCTAAGAGCTTATACTATTATGACATGGAGACTAATGAGGCTAGTATATTTGATATCTGATATTGTTGCTGTTTAAGTAAATGATCAGAAATTCGTCCTTAATCTTACAAATAGAAGACATCTCAATGAAAAAATTCTCCTAATCGAAAAGTCAATTTTGAAAAAATATACTAAATATTATAGCTATAGGGCTGCTAATAATATTAATATTAATAATTAATTTTATTAAACCACGTGAAAAGTCATCTAAGAGCTTATATTTTTTTTTTGGATAAGACAATCTAAGAGCTTATACTATTATGACATGGAGACTAATGAGGCTAGTATATTTGATATCTGATATTGTTGCTGTTTAAGTAAATGATCAGAAATTCGTCCTTAATCTTACAAATAGAAGACATCTCAATGAAAAAATTCTCCTAATCGAAAAGTCAATTAATATGCGAAAATATTAGTCACTCAGCTTGTATATATTTCAATGAATACCTCGAAAGAAATAAATAAGACGGAGAGAGTAATACAGTGTGTAATGAGAGTACCATGCAAACTGCACAACAATGTATCCAATATCTGCCAACCGTGGGAGTCTGTAATACATAGAGAGAGATGTATAAATGAAAATTCAATTCGTTCCTTTCAAGATTTTTGTCAGCACCAAATTGGTCGATCTCCAAAATCTCAAGTTGGAGTTAAAATAATTCTTTTTAGAATAAATTAGTCTTTTATATATATATAAACAATTTAGTCCAAAACAGAATAACTAATTTAGCCTCAACTTAAATATTTGAATACCAATTTAAAAAATTCAATTTTTAAAAAATCAAATTGATACTCCCTCCGGTCCTATTTATAAGACTCTTTTGCGGTTTTTCACTCTCACCAAGGAGAGTGGATAAATTTGTTAGTGGCATTGGAAATGTGAAAATTTGATATACTTTTTCAAAATTACCCCTATAATTATCATTGGAATTCTAAAAAGTGTTGACTTTATAGGGGTGTTAGTGGAAAGAAGTAATTAAATGTTATTGAAAATTGGAAAGGGATCTTATAAATAGGATCAAAATAAAAACCCCAAAAGAGTCTTATAAATAAGACCGAAGGAAGTATATACATGTGAACATTTTGACGAGTAACCAAAATGAATCTTTAAGTTTAAACAACTATCAGTATTCCAAAATTGATTCTGGACTAACTCAGCGCAGAACCAAATATAACTTATATAAAATTGTTGATTTCCCTCTACTGCTCCCTGCTCTGCAGTGCCAATAAAAGCTCTAATCAGTGATATTTGTGGTTGGGGAAACCAAATCAGAACAGAATCACCAAGCTAGTCAATGGGAGGATATTGCAATTTGCAAAGGGTAGGTGACCCCCCCTAAACTGTAAAGGGGTCTGATCCTATAGGCTTTAGCTGTAAATGCATACAATTAAGTCAATGGCGTAAGATTGGAGGAGGGGTATGTAGATGGGAATGTTTTCTATTCTCCAAGGACTTGTTGTCTTTTACTACTACGTTTAAACAATAGTACTAATAAAACAGAGGGCATAACTAACATTTCACTAATCAAGCCAAGTACTAGTCATAGTCCTATTTCATCTTCTCTTTTTTTTTCTTCTCTTTTTCTGTTTCTCTTTTGGACATGTTAAAACTAAACGTGTACTAGTATATACTACCAAACAGTTACATTGACACTCGCACAGTCTAGCACAATAACATACTTGAATTACTTATTCGAATAGTACTTACTACGTATACTGCTAGGATTATCTTAGTGCATGTCATAACACTTGGTAAATCTTAATCATCTCTTAAATCTTAATATTTATATTTAATCAATGATGAGGAATGGTAGAATTAATAAAACAATTGTGTTGTACCAGCAGTATACGAACAGAAGAGTAAGAGAGAAAAAAAACACACAGAATTGGTCACGCAGTTCGGCCAATTATGCCTACGTCTGCGATTATAGAGCAGTTATAGTTCCATATTATTTCTTGTGCTAATTAGGGTTACACTTCGTGGCCCAGTGACCCTTTGCCCTTTTGCAGCACCTATGACTCGTACTCAAGAAATTGCTAATCAAGAACATGTCTACAAGCGAGAAAAGATACGATGAATTAACAAAAACTACTGTACTTTGGTTGTTTAATTTGGTGAAGAATTAGACGTGAGTTCGACTTAGTAAAATTTAAGCCAAATTTGCAAATAAAATCTGCTGTATATATGTCCACATATACACGCAATATTGGCATTCATGCATTGTTTTCATAACAATTATTATCAGGTGACACTGGTCTTAGTCTTAGTCAAGAATTTCTCTATTTCCAAAGAGTAGAATAGTAACTCTCTCTAACCATTCTTGCAACGACAAAACATGATGAAAGCAATCACACTCTAAGAGACAAGAATCCTGAGGCGACAGCTAGAGCTTTTTTCCTCCTTACGGGAAAAAGTACTATAAAAATTATTTAAAAAACTATGCAAGCTATTTTTCATTGGACAAAGTATATACAAAAATATTGATTTTTCATACATTTCCAAGAAATTACTATCTATACACTGTAGTACAGTATATAAAACCTCATCCTAATATCTTCATCTAGATATATTTATCAACAGTGTTTTCATCAAGCTAGATATTATATTTATCACCATATCCATTTTATTATTATTATTGTTAAACCCGTGTAAATTTTGTTTAGTTTTCTTGACCTTTTGCTTGTTATTTGAAATTATTTAATTATGTTATTATCACTATAGAAAAATGTATGGGTAATTTGTGGCAATTTTTAGAGATATTTTGCGGAGATTTTTTCAACAGCTGTAAATTTTTTACTCTAGAAATTGCGACGGTTTTAAATCTCAAATCTGAAATTTCATGAAAAATAGGGCCAATTTATAGCCATAGCAATTTTATACAAACAGTTTGAGACAGTTTAAACCATCGCCAAAACTTCCTACAAATTTTTTTAAAATATAATATGCTGTTTTAATATGCTGTAAAACAGCATATGTTTTTAGGATGGATTATTATTATACATAAATTCAGTCAATTTGCATAACAGTACAACTTAATGCAATATAATTTTTTGAAAAATCACTTTATTCCCAAGTATCCATATTCATTCAACATTTTTTAAAATCCTAATAATATTTAGAGTATAAATATGATTTTGAAAAAGTATTACAGCATAAAAATGATGCTTCCAAGTTACAATACTACTAACAATATTAATCATTTTTCTTAAATTTTCGTGAAATGGTTAATGAAAAGGATTGAAGAATAATTATAAAAATAATTAATTAATGTAGTTAAGTAATCAAATTCGAGTCTTTTAAATATGACTATAGATATACATATAATATGTGTATTTGTAATGCATGCATTTTAGTTTCCAATCCCCATACTTTAACCTATTCTCTCACACTCAAATCCCTCACTCACACCCAAAAAAAGTTATACATGTAATAGGTGTATGTAAGAGCTTTAGTTCTCGATCACTGTTTTTTAGTCCTCAACCCCCATTTTTTTAAGGGGTTCAGTCGAAATATTTTTTGATATACCCGAGTCGGAAAATGTATTTTTCCGATTATTCTCTTATTAAAAAATTTCATTTTTTCGCGCTTAGGGAATGTAAGGTCAAAGGCTTGAGTCCCAGTGAGACAACAATTCCTGGGGAGGATCCATACCGTTGACTCAAAGACTCGCACAGTTCGTGGATCCGAGATGGATTAGTTGAGCCACAAAAAAATGTGAAGGCTAGACACCATCTGGTTTCGACCAAAAAAAATTATCTTTAAAGTCGAAAAATTCATTTTTCCGACTCGGTAGTATCTAAAATCATTCCAATTGAACCCCATCGGAAAAAAATGAAGCTGAGACTAAAAAAGGGGATGGGGACTAGCACTCTATTTGTAATTGGAATGGGCTATCCATGTAATTGATGGCCCATATGTAAGTAGGGCCATTAGGCCCAATCCCAACCGGCCCGCTTCATCCTCAGAAGAATCACTCATCAAGTCAATGGTGGCATCATCAACGTTTTCCATTGTCATCAATGTGCACAACATCAAAGCTTCATGGATTTCTCACAAAGCTTTCACCTTTTCCTTCTCCTTCAACCAAATCAATGCATTCCCTTCACCAACTCAACCAAAAGAAAAAACCCATTATCCCATTTAACACCAAGAACAACCACAATAATAAGAAGCATAATAATGTTTCTTCTTCTGGGCCCACAGAATACATGAGGAACATAATTGGGAAAATTTACAAAACCCTAAAGTTTTCAAATTGGGATTCAGCACAGCAAGAGCTTGAAAATTCCCAATTGAGATGGGACTCTTACACTGTGAACCAAGTATTGAAATCACACCCACCATTGGAGAAAGCTTGGTTGTTCTTCAATTGGGCTTCTAGGGTTAGAGGCTTCAAGCATGACCAATTCACTTACACTACAATGCTTGATATTTTTGGTGAAGCTGGGAGAATTGATTCAATGAAACATGTTTTCCAGGAAATGGTGGAGAAAGGGATCAAAGTTGATGCTGTTACTTACACTTCAATGATGCATTGGTTATCTAGTTATGGGAACTTTGAAGAGGCATTGAAGGTTTGGGAGGAGATGAAATGCAAAGGGTGTTACCCTGGTGTTGTTTCTTACACTGCTTTTATGAAGATTTTGTTTGATCATGGTAGGGTTAAGGAGGCTACTCATGTTTATAAGGAGATGATTCAAAATGGATGTGTTCCAAATTGCTACACTTACACCATTTTGATGGAGTATCTTATTGGCTCTGGTTAGTGTGCCTTCAACCTGTTTGTTATATGGTTTATTCGGTACTCAGTAATAAATGATTTTTAAGCATTTGGTATTAGAGACTATTACCTCCATGGAGTTGCAATTTTTATCTTGTGGTTCTTAAAAATGAAATAAAAGCATAATTTTTTATTGGTTCTTTTATCCTTTGGCAGCCTTCAGAGGATTTGAAACTGAATATTCGAGAAACTTTCATCGTGATGAATTTCTGTAGAAGTGCAGTATTTGTATGTGTAGACTTGTCTGCATGTGTGTACATACTTATGCAATCAAGTGACAGATTGTCATATCTATCCACCTATTAGCTAATTGCATAACTAACTGAACAGCTGACTATCCAACTGTTATGACTAATTATTTAATTTAACCAGGATTAGTGGTAGGTTGACAGTCAGCATTTTATACCTAAATGAACTTAAAATCCTTCTGAATATGTCGTGATAATTCTTTGATCAGAGTTAGACTAAGGGTTAGTTTGCTTGCAGAAAGCCAAAGCATAAATAAGTCTATTGACATTTGGTATTCATTAATTTTCCTCAGGACTTATTTTTTATGTAAATGTAGAACCAGAGGATCTCTGTCTTGAAAAAAAATTAGATAATGTATTTACTATGCTTTCATGATTTATACAGCCAATAATATATTTTGGGTTATAAAAACTCAAATGATTGTTTCTGTGCAATGTTTTTTTGGTGTCATTTCATTTGAAAACTTCTAATTGCTACAACTTGGCTATCCCAGATTTTATACTGTCTTTTGTTTATTTTGAAGTTGTAGGTTACTAGGTTGTAATGGTTATTATTGTATTTTGTATTTTAGGAAAAAGCAAAGAAGCCCACGAGATTTTTGAAAAGATGCAAGAGGCCGGGGTGCAACCTGATAAAGCTGCATGCAATATTTTAATTGAGAGGTGTTCTAAAGTCGGCGAGACTGTTTTCATGACCCAAATTCTTCAGTATATGAAGGAATACCGTCTAGTTCTTCGTTACCCTGTTTATGTAGAAGCATTGGAAGCTTTAAAAAATGCTGGTGAAAGTGAAGCTCTTCTGAGGCAAGTAAATCCACAGTTTTATATGGATTCTGGCGTAAGGAATGAGCCAAATGACTGCAATAAAATATCTGCAGATTCTCCTACTGATATAGATAAAGAGCTTCTATCTTATCTCATTAAAAAGAGAAATGTGGTTGCTATTGACCATTTACTTGCAGGGATGATGCATAAGAAAATACCTTTAGATCACAAGGTTATCTCAACCATTATAGAGATTAATTGTGATAGACCTCATGGTGCTTTGTTGGCTTTCAAGTACAGCGTGAAAATGGGCATACATATGGACAGAACAGGATATCTTGCCTTAATTGGCTTGTTGACCAGATCAAATATGTTGTCAAAGCTGGTCGAAATAGTTGAGCAAATGACTCGAGCTGGGCATTCTCTTGGAATCTATCAGGCTTCACTTTTAATCAATAGGCTTGGTTGTGCTAAGAAGCCTACTTTTGCAATGAAGATTTTCAACTTATTACCTGAAAACCATAAGTGCACCGCTACCTATACTGCTTTAATTAGCACTTACTTCTCCGCTAGAAAAGTTAATCAGGCACTTGAGATTTACAAGACAATGTGCAGAAAAGGATGCTGTCCTGTGTTAGGCACTTACAATGTACTAATATCTGGTTTGGAAAGAAATGGAAAACATTCTGCAGCGGAATTTTATAGGAAAGCAAAGAAGAGTCTACATGCTAACAGTAGTTCTCAGGAAAGTGTTTGCATAGAGGAAAAGATATGCAATCTTCTGTTTGCTGTGGATGTAGTACTTTGATTTTGATGCATCAAGAGTTCTCATGCATTGATTCAAGTTTGAGTGGCATGTTAAATTGTTGCTGCTGGAGGGTTTAGAAATGGTAGTTGTGCTGCATGGCACCCCCGCTCTTTAGAGATTCCAACATGCAAAAGCATATTTTCTTTATATGCAACTTCTTGAAGAAAATGCTTGGAATACAAAACAGATCAACTGGAGCAATATGTTCCAAGAATTCTGAAGGTATGGTCACATGCATATTCTGATAACCTTGATGTCCTAATCAAAGAAAGGATGAGACACCAGATGCAAACATGCTGAAAAATCCTCTGAATAAATGTTAAGCATAATTACTCAGCAATTATCTTCTTCTTGTTCATGATCAACTTTGGTGATTTGGGTACAGGTCTAATCCAATGATAAAATTTCAGCTAGACAAGTGCCAATACGTGGATGTACAAGATTCTAGTCACAAAGGCCATGTATAAATATTTTTTGAGTTTTGCTTTTTGGCTCCCAAGTTCTTATTTTTGGTCCCCATTTTATATTTTCAATGACCAAAAGGGCCTCAGCGTTCATAACCTTTCCGACATCAGGGTGTCGGAATCCTATTCCAACTCACACTTGACGGAAGTATAAAAAAATACCCTTCCGACAAGTATGAGTCGGAATGGTATATTTTTTCCAAAATACAGAAATACCCTTCCGTTTGAAACGTTTCAGTTTCCCCCTAAACAAAAAATCAGTTTCTTCCCTCCCCACTCATTCCCCACTTCTTCTCCATGAAACTCCCCTCTTTCTCACCCATCTCAGTTCCCCACACCATCTCACCCACACACACCCTCATCACAGCAGAGAAGACAGAAATCGCAGCAGCACTCCATCACCCCCATACTCCATTATTAAATATCAAGTAAGTTTTTCTCCTTCCTCTCTCTTTCTCCCTCACTCCATCACCCCCACACTCCATTATTTCCTTCACTAAATCAGAATCATGGTTATTGACTCTGTTATTGTTGTTTTGTTATTCCCCTCCCTCGTTGTTTCCTTTGCATGTGCCCTGTGTTGGTTTTTTTGTTTGCGCCATTTCATTCCGACATCGTCAAAACAGAAAACCTAATTTTGGCTTTTCCAACATTCCAGTATCAGAAGAGGAAATTTTTGTCTCCCGACAACAGTATGTCGGAAGGTTAAAATTATGCTTTCCGACAACCATGAGTCGGAGAAAAAAAATTATGCAAACAATATTAAGTTAAATTAGTGTATTAGATTAGTTTAGTTTAATCAGTATTATTTTTTAGTATTAGATTAGTTTAGTTTAATTAGTTTAAATGCTTCTTTATTGGATGGGAAACAAAATAAATGAACTACCAAGTCCCCATCTTTGGCTTGGGTAAACTTTCAGGAACTTTTTCTGAACAAAATCGAAGGACAAAGTTCTGCATCCAAAATGTATTGTGTTAATCTGTTAAAAGTTTAAACATTTGTTATCATCATCATCAAATTCTCAATTAATTTTGTTGTATTTTCTGATACCAAACCACATTAGTGTGCATGTATTTTTAGAATCTAACTTTGTGTTAAAACAGCTTCATTCTAAGATCTGAATATGTATTAATGAGTTTTGTGCTTTAATGATCTTAACATGTTTATATAATTTAGATTCATGTCATCTTACAGTCCAGCAATGTATTTAATGTGTAACCCATGCTTTATGTTCATGATAATGTTTTCGAAGTATATTATTATACTTTTTTTTCTCAACTTTAAACTCTGATTTCTGTATATGTACTGTATTTCTTTTATTGATTTGTTTCTTTCAACAATGTATTAGTTTAATTAATATTAGGTTTTGTAATTAATTTAATTAAGATTATGTTTTGTCTGTGATTCATGGTATGACGTTAAATATTAATTTTTTAATTAGTAGTTTAGGGCTATTTCCAACTTGTTAATTTTAAATTAGTTTATTAGTTTAATTTAGTTGTTTTTAATTTCTTCAGTTATGGCAAGAAAAAAAAAAAACAGAGGTAGACTTTCAGCTCCGAGATTGCATCCTGCTCAAGCAAGGCAATCACATAGTAGTGCATCTTTGAGGAGGTGAAAGTCCGAGAAACATGCAGCCTCATTGTCCCAGCCGCCGCCACCACCACCACCTTATTAGGCAGCACCATCAATTGCACCACCACCCGTAGCTCATATTATAGCTCATATTCACATAACAAATACGGGTGCAAATATTGATGAGCTCGGTCAAGATAGCCCCGAATGAACACTCCCCAGGATACCCAACCGCCCGTCCTCTGAGGCCATCGTCAAAGACATGCACCGTCCATGCAGCAAATTTACTATCAATCTCATCCCTTTCAATGGGAGCAACACGTGTTCGTGGTGGTGGGATGGTTTGGACATAGCCAAACTGATGCAAAACATGCTCGGGGAGGTACGGTACCTTCATGTCTCCCAATCTAAGAAATCCAGAGAATAGGCTCACCTCCTCAAACTGGGCGTACTGGCCGGTGATCAGGGTCAAACAGCTGTCAACTCACCTGATCGATCCTGAGGGACTCAATATGTGTACGATACTAATAGTCCATATGGCCAGATGCCACCCCATATTCCCACTTCAAAACCCTTGATATGTCTACATTTGTAAAAAGTAAAAAAGCATTATATTGTGCAATTTGGATAATTGTTTTTTTAATAAGAACAACACTTAATTAAATTTACCTACAAAAATGTCATATACTCGCCAAATTGCTTTTTCGATGCTTGGTTTGCGTAGGCAAGCTCATCATACAAATGTGCTAGAGCACATGCACATGCATCCCACGTGTATTCATGATCCTCCAATGGTAGGACATACTTGCATCCAATATACGTCATGCTCTTATCAAAAAAAAGTGTATTGCCAACCATGTGCAATACATAAGTCTGTCAATTGCGAAATGAGCTTCATACTGATACGTGAGGTAAGGTATCCACACCCTATATAAGGCATGCTTCGTTCTCCTTATCAGCCGATGTGGGACTAAGGCTTCACCTTACATCCACACCCCTATATAGGGTGTGGATACCTTACCTCACGTGGACGCGTTTTGGGGCTCACAGAAGGTGAGACCAAGAGCAAAATCGTGAGGGGAGCGTAACCCAAAGCGGGCAATATCCACGTGGCGGTGCGCTGGGCCCCAGTGCCCAGTGCCCAGTACCGTACGGCTGGCTGGGGCTGGGCTGTTACACCACACCCTCAACAAACCCCAGTAAGTTCCTCAGAAGTACCCCAGCAGATTCCTCATAAGTACTACACCCTCATGCTGTTTTGGCTTGGTCCAAGGAATCAACCTACCGACCACAGGTACATGTAAGAGGACATGTCATCCAGAGTAACCGTCATTTCTTTAACAGGAAGATGAAGGGTGTTGGTGCCACTATACCACCTCTCTGCAAATAAAGACAACACGCGCTTGTCCACCTACTCATATGACAACCCCACCAATGAAGCCAAACCAAATAGCTCAACTATGTCACGGACATGTGCCGGCAATTCTTCAAGTTGTGGCATGGCCCACCTATGTGAAGTAGCTCTAGTCAAAACTCCACACTAATGAAATGAAATAAAGCAAATTAAAGTTTAAACATATTATGAAATCAAATAATTTAAAAGTAAACTATTTTATTTTAAATTAAATATTTACTAGAAATGGATCATTGTTATTTATGTTGCCTTGCCATATCTGACGTGCAACATGATCTGGATATGATTGCAATAATGACAAATCTTGTGGGTCATCGATCTCATCCTCCTGATCATCAACGCCATCTCCCAAAACATCACCAATGTTCTCTGCATTGTCTTCATCTCAGGACTCATCCCCAGAGTCTCCATCCTGCTCCTCGAATGATGTGGAAAGTGTTATTCGCAATCGATGCAATTAAAAACTTTCGCATAAACTACTGAAAATACCTTTGATTATATACACTCAACCCATGTATACTTTACACACTCATCTTATTTTTACTATCCACGCTCATTTAATTTTTACTTACACCAATTTACCATCTTCCTTTCTCACTCATAACTCGCACCAATCCATCTCCTCTACCACCTCCTCCTCATTCTGAATGGAAACTCCATTCAAATGAAAGTTCCTTTTGATTGGAAACTTCATCTGAATGGAAGAGCCTTCCAATATTTACGTTTATGCAAAAAAAAAAAAACGAACACATAAATCAAATAAGAAAATAGAGGTAATCAATGGGTTTATTTTCGATAATACTTCTTTAATTCAGAAAGTTTTTTTGAAAAAGTGTGATGGAGATGGATGGTGGAGGAGTGAACAATGAAGAGGTAGAAGAGATGAATGTGTGTAAGTTGCGAGTGAGAAAAAAATATGATGAATGTAAGTGTAAGTAAAAATTAAATAGATGTGGATAGCAAAAATGGAAGGGTGTGTGTAAGTAAAAAGTTAAATGGGTGTGGATAGTAAAAATGAGATGGGTGCGTGTAGGATAAAAATGGGTTGGGTGTATATTACTAAGAGTATTTTTGGTAGTACATGTCAAAGTTCTTATTTGTCCCGGGTATGAAAAGCACTTTCCGGGTGAATTAAAACTTCCCTTATTAATTTGTTTCAAAATTGTCACTTGTTTTTTTTTTTTTTTCATTTTAATCCGTCAACTTGATTTTTACTACTTATGCACCACAAGCATAAGATAAATAAACTTGAAAATTAAGTTTTTGAAAGTTTTTATATAGAAATGATGTAGTTAATGAATAAAAAAAATGTCCGTGTAAGACAGTTCAGTTGGTGGCTGCAGGGACACTTAGGATTTTCCCTTCTCCCAGGTCATGGGTTCTAGTCCCAGACCTCACGTGTAAACCAAAAAAAAAATGATTTTTTTTTTTATATTCAAGTTTACATTTTATGTTTGTATTTCCTATAAATAAGTGCATAGGTTAAAAAAACTTTTTTATAGGACAATACCACAATAAACTCAACAGAATCGCCATATCAAAAATATTATTTTGCCTTAAAGATATAGAGAGAAGTCAATCATAAATTAGGGAAGACAATTCCATCATAAGTGGCATGAGTTCTTACTTTAATCTATCTCAATACACGTATATTCATGTCAAATTAAGCAACAAAAATGTGCATGTATTACTCATACTTCACCCCTAATTCTCCTCAGATATTTATTTTTTACTCTTATATTCAAAATGTTATCCTTAAGTCACTTTCGAGTGTATAACAAAGAAAAAGCCATTTAGGTCCCCTCAAATGTCATAACCCTTCTGATTATCAAATGATACAACTCTTGATATTGTCAAAATAGATGCAGAGATGAATGTTGATGTTAGCATTTAAAAATAAAAATGAATTGGTCCAAACGAAAATGAGTTCTAACTTCTAACTTATCATCAAGTTTCTTTCAATTGTTTGCAAATGTATCATTTCTATAATAAACTACCAAGCTGGCCAATAATTTATAAAACTCCTTCTGAAGCCGGCGGTGTTGCCTGCATCAACTAACAAATGGCATTCATTCATTCACTCAGAAGTCAAAACTTAACCTTTACTTAGCTTCCTTCTATCTCCTGCCAGACAGATCTCAACCACTACTTCTCATCCTTACCTTCCAATTTGCAAAGTGCAGTCACAGCCATGTACATAAAAATAATTATTGCATCATCCCATATCATATGATCTTGCTAATAGTTGTTTTATGACATGTAATAATTAGTTAATTATGGACAAATGTCATGTGAATTGATCCGACCCTACAAAAGTTTGTGCATGTAACATTTTTAGAGAATATATAATATTTGATTTATTTAATTGTGAGAAAATATTAAATACTTACCTATTGCACTTTTACTCCCTTCGTCCTTAAATATAAGACTTTTTTAATACTTTTATTTTGTCCCTATTTATAAGACCTTTTACCAATTTTCAATGATCATTAATTACTTTTTTCACAAACACCCTATTTATTGAACACTTTTTAGATTCTTAATAATATTAATAAGAGTAATTTTGAAAATACATATCAAAAGTTCACATTTTCAATACAATTAACTAAATTATTTCTTTATTAATGAACGTGAAATCTCCCAAAAGAACCTTATATTTAGGGACGAAAGGAGTATTATTTTGCAAATATTTTGCGAGTCGTAAGACTAATCCTCCAGTTGGTGGTGATTTGGATAAAGCCCTTCCCAAAATAATTCTAGGATTTGAATCTCTCATCTTAATTATAAAATTTGTATGAAAATGTTGATTTCTTCTATGACCAACCAAATACTATTGAATAGATATTGGGTGGTTTTTAAAGTAAAGTAAATAAATAAATAAATATAAACACAAGCTTTTGTTTAACATAAATAAATTACACTTCTATTATCCCACCCTTTCACTATAAATGCAACTAACTAACCAAAACCCTTTACCTCCTCCAAGTAGTCCAAGCCCCTTCTAGGGAGAGTTAGTGACAGTTTAAAATTTTAATTAGTTCTCATCTTGCCCCTTATAAAAAAGCAAGAAAATGCGTGAGATTCTTCACATTCAAGGAGGGCAATGTGGGAACCAAATAGGATCAAAGTTCTGGGAAGTGGTATGTGATGAACATGGTATTGATCCAATAGGCCAATACGTTGGCAACTCACAACTTCAGCTAGAGAGAGTGAATGTTTATTACAATGAGGCCAGCAATGGCCGTTACGTGCCGCGGGCAGTGCTCATGGACCTCGAACCTGGCACCATGGACGCCGTCCGGACTGGACCTTATGGTCAGATTTTCAGGCCGGATAACTTTGTTTTCGGCCAGTCCGGTGCCGGAAATAATTTTGCCAAGGGCCATTATACTGAGGGTGCTGAGCTTATTGATTCTGTTCTTGATGTTGTTAGGAAGGAGGTTGAGAATTGTGATTGCTTGCAAGGTAAGAAATGAAACTTGTATCAATTGAAAAATAATAGTAATAATCTAAGTTCATGTTTAGGCTTAATTTTGTTTCACTATCACTTGATGATTATATTGCTTGAACTGAACAAGATCTTAATTTTCATTCACTATAATTTGATGATTATATTTGTTGAACTTTGCAATAAACATGTTTGAACAGCTATTTCGAATCGACATGTTAAATCCAAAAATTATAAATATTTGAACTTCTGATAAGATCAAAGTATTGGATTCATTTAGTTTGAGTCTATCTTAAGATGAATTAGATGAATTAACATCTTGGTCAATGATGGCACCTGTAATAGGGATAGTCCCTTAAAAATCCATAGCCTGTGAAATAAGAACTTTAATTTATGGCAAGAGGCTGATTTTTGGATTGAATGAATGAACAGCTTTGAAGCCAAAAAAAAAAAAGGCTATATATTGAAAACATGAGATACTCATTTATTTATTTACTTATCAATATTTTGGTCTGAATTTCAGGATTCCAAGTGTGTCACTCTCTGGGAGGGGGAACAGGTTCTGGTATGGGAACTCTGCTGATTTCAAAGATCAGAGAGGAATACCCTGATAGAATGATGCTTACATTCTCTGTCTTCCCATCTCCTAAGGTTTCAGACACAGTTGTTGAACCTTATAATGCTACACTTTCTGTTCACCAGTTGGTAGAGAATGCTGATGAGTGTATGGTCCTTGACAATGAAGCACTATATGACATCTGCTTTAGGACTCTCAAGCTTTCTACACCAAGTTGTAAGTATACTAATATATAATAATCACATGACAGTTCATTGCTTCATCTCTCCAATTATCAGTAAATATATTATTAGCTTCTTCCTTTACACATTTTCGTTTGGAAAATACTAAAAAGCCAAAAAAAAAAAAAACATCACTTGAGTTGTCCATAGTAAGTTGGATTTTGAGTCTTATTATTTAAACATCAAATTTTGAATATTGTCAAATTATATTGATATTCAGAACTTGATGTTTTGATTAAAGGACTCTTCTCATTATTAACTCTTGGATAGATAAGTGGTCCCAACCAGTTTGACTTATCAGAGAGATACACTTTATTAGTCTTGGCTAACTCTGGCTGAATTTTGTCAAAAAATTTCTAGTTGTGCATAATTACTCTTTCTTTGTGATGGATGATGATAGTTGTATATGTTCTTAATTTCCTTTCAGTTGGAGATTTGAATCATTTGATATCAGCAACAATGAGTGGAGTTACTTGTTGTTTAAGATTCCCGGGTCAGCTAAACTCAGACCTGAGGAAGCTAGCAGTGAACTTAATCCCATTCCCAAGGCTTCACTTCTTTATGGTTGGTTTTGCTCCCTTGACATCTAGAGGATCACAGAACTACCGCGCGCTCTCCGTCCCAGAACTTACACAACAAATGTGGGATGCCAAGAACATGATGTGCGCAGCCGATCCACGCCATGGTCGTTACTTAACAGCCTCAGCAGTGTTCAGAGGCAAAATGAGCACAAAAGAGGTAGATGAACAAATTCTGAATGTGCAGAACAAGAACTCTTCCTATTTTGTTGAGTGGATTCCAAATAATGTTAAGTCTAGTGTGTGTGACATACCACCTAGAGGACTTCCCATGGCTTCAACTTTTATTGGCAATTCAACTTCTATACAAGAGATGTTTAGGAGAGTGAGTGAGCAGTTCACAGCCATGTTTAGAAGGAAAGCCTTCTTGCATTGGTATACCGGTGAAGGAATGGATGAGATGGAATTCACTGAAGCCGAGAGTAACATGAATGATCTTGTTGCCGAGTATCAACAGTACCAAGATGCCTCGGCCGATGAAGGTGTTGATTATGAAGGAGATGATGAAGATGGAGGAGCTGAAAGCTGAAGATGTTCCACCATCCTAATGCTTCGAATGTTACAAGCAGTTTTTACTTGATAATGTTTAGTTATTTGGCTTTTTAAATGTTTGGTCCAGTTTGTGATTTGCTGCTGAGTGCAGTTCTACTTGTTTATGTTTTACCTTTATATAAGGCTACCACTTCTATGACAAGTTTTCAATTATAGTACGGTGGAAAAATCAGAGCTACTTCCTTCAGCTTCCTTTCTAATAAATTTTTCGATCTGTGTTATATTTTCAAAGAAGTGCAGAAGATTCATTTCCATAAGGAATTCACAAAGTCAAAATATGGTATGAGATATCTAACTTCTATCAATAAATTTTCTATTCCAAGTAAGTTCTACAGATAGCGTTTGTGCAATCAAGTTAACAAAATAATTGAAATCTGTCCATGTATATTAACAGCAGTAAACCTCTTATTAACAGCATTCACGTCAACAGATGTGTTGATTAATTGCATTTGAAGTATAGAATACATTTTTCTTTGCCCTCCCCTATGTTTCAATTGTCCCACCTTCACTAGAGAGTGAAGTCAAACAATACTGAAATTCCACCACTAAACAAGGGAAAGTTATGTTTAAGGACCTAAGAATTCGGTTTATCATGTTCAAAGAACAAGCTTGAGTGTGGTCTTTAGATCAAATATTTTGGCTATTATGTCCAAAAGTTTGTCTGTTGTGTTGTGTTATGGTCCTTCAGGAAAAAAAAATCAGAGTAACCAACCTTTTGAAATGAATAGCCATAATATTCACATGAAGAATATGCTTTTACGGTCCCGAAAAGCATTCATCTCAAAACCCCATACTTCAGTCATTCATCTCAAAACTCTTTGGTTTGTCTCATTATATTGACTATCCCTAGATGAGATACGGTTCAACTGATCATATCCTGCGAGCACCCCAGCTCCGGCTACACCAAGAAGCATATTTGCAGTAACTCCTCGAAATAGAGCTAAGAAGCCCTCTTGTCGAACAATCTCACGAAACGCATGCATTGCATTATTATACTTATTTGGCTGTCCAGATGTTAGCATCATTCTCCGGCGCAGTGTGTCAAAAGGGTATGCGCAAACTCCTGCGGAAGTTGTAATGCTCCAACCTAACAAGAAACTAGCAAAAAAGCTCCCCTGCAGAGAAACAAATAAAAGGACTCGTTGGAATGCAAGAGTATAAATGAACAGAACTAGACAACTAGTACTCTGAATTGATCAAAGAACTATACCCTCAACTCTCAAGAAATGAATTCAAGAAAATTTATGTCAAGAAAAATCAGTGAACTCCTTTTCCAAAACACTGTTATGCTGAATTACTGGTCTGTCAAATGTCTTGAAAATGAATGTTCAAACTGAATGGTTCAATCATCAACGAAACTTGCATAATCTAGGGTAACTATAACTCTAATACTCGGGGCACATTTGAATAAATATTCAATAAGCTTCTAAAATGAGCTTATGGAAACGTCATAAGCTATTGCCATAAAACCTAAATAAGATCTGCCTGATGCTCCCTTAGTCTACGTACCAACACAGAACAGACCAAACAGACTACTAGTACAGTAGTAATAGAAGGTAAAGATTTTTCGCTTAAGAGCTCATTGGCTGTTAACTATAGAGCGCCTTTATATAAGTATAATTGCTTACCTCAAGAGGGCCCACTAAAACGATAGGCTTCAAGGTGTCATAGAGCCCAAAGTACATCCCTCGATACATGGTGATTCCCAATATTGAGACACTGAATCCCCTGTACAAGCCAGCAATCCCATCACTTGATAAGGTTTTATGGTATACATCAACTAGTCCTTTAAACTGGCGTTCACTAGTAGCACGGCATTCCAATGCATCAGTGCCCAATCGTGTGCGTGCATAGTCTAAATGATACAGAAGTAGTGAAGTAGTAGCTCCCGCAGCACTTCCTGAAGCCACATTTCCAGCAAACCACTTAATGTACCCGTCTCTCTCTCTGGAATGCCCAAAAATGCTTTTGAAGTAACCTTTGAATGCAAAATTGAAAGCCTATACACCAATTAACTGTTTGCTCAAACATTATTTCTAATTAACGAAACACAATTTGACACATATGACCACAGAAATTGATGGGAAAACAAAGCAGTAAAAGCAAACCAACGTTTTCCCTTCCATTTGCATGGGCTAATATTTTATATAATTGCCAATACTCAGTTAATGATATTTGACATGCATTGTGAAAAATGCACAAAGTAAGCTCATGGGGTAACAATGAACAAACTGGACATGGTCATAGAACGGTATTGCTTGTATAGTACATTATTGCATCATGCTGTTGTGAAATGATTTTGGATAAGAAATTGAGATGAATTGAGGCTCACGAAGATGGAGGGAGTTAAGTTTGAGTTCAATGCAAGTTTTTAGTGAGCAATTGCGGAAATTAATCACACTGATATATTTAAGGGTAAATTACTGTATATCACTCAGCATCCCTGATACCTTGCCATATTCATTTTTTGTTTTTGTTTTCCTCTATCTTTTTATTCTTTTCCTGGAAGTTGCATAAATAAGCAATCAAAACACTTCCATTTGCCTCACAAATTCAAAGAATGTCAGTGAAGTGAATAACTAACCTGTGTAGGGAAATATCGTATAACATTGGCCTGGTGGCCTCTCCAAAAAGCAATCACACCCTCTTCCATGAAAACCCTCTTAAAGGTATGTGATACACCCAGGTATGGTTTCTTGAGTTGTCCTCGTTTAATCATTTCACCTTGGTTTTGTAATAAAAGCTTCACTCTCTCAATTGGTGCGGCAGCAGTCTTTGATACGATAGCAGCTGCTCCTCCCATTAGAAAATCCTTTGAAAATCTTTCATATTGCGTTGATATTACCATTCTTTGTCTCTTGTCTCTGATCCTGACAGATGTAATAAAAGATTGATTAACAGAAAAGGCATGAACACCTATGACTAAACAGATTCAGTCTTAATAGAAACAGGCATGAAATTGCAAATAGATCAAAATAACATTGACATTATGAAGCATAAATGTTTGATGAAATGTTATATTAACTCCTCAAGCTAAAAAGTAGATGAATTTCACAGATTCCTTTTAAAAGAAAAAATGACCTGGAAAATAAGCCAACAACAACGTCTTTTCCCACTAGATGAGCGGCTATATGAATCAAACGATGCCATAACGTTCTATCGTGAATCATAAATCACGTCTATAGACAAACCAGTGACATCTAAATCCTTCCTGGTAGTTCAGTCTATAGTTTTTCATAGTCTTCCTCTGCCTTCAGTGATTGGGCTACCCTCCATTTGGTCTATTCTCCTTTCTACGGCTTTTATTGGTTTTCTCCACACATGTCCAAATCATCTAAAGCGAGATTCTATCATCTTTTCTACAATAAGTGTTATCCCAACTTTCTTTCTAATGCACTAATTGATAATCCTATCTTGTCTAGTGTGCCCACTCATCTATCTCAGCGTCCTCATCTTTGCTACATTGAGGTTTCACCAGTAAAGTAAAACATACTAGTATTTTAAAAGAAAAACAATGAAAAGCATGAAAAATTAAGATCACCAAGAATATGCTAGCTGCCAAAGTTCAGCCCAAAACCCAGCAGATTGTAGGTGAGGAAGAGCCCTTCTGAAAATGGACAAGCCAATCACTTCAAGCACACCTAACTAACATAAAGCCATTGAACATTGATCCCTTGCATTGCATGCTTATTGAGAAGTTACCTTCCTTCTTCAATCTACAATTGAATTTCTGAATTGTGATAAAATTCTAATGCAGCAGACACAATAACACAGCACCACCATAAATCAGAAATAGTGAAAATCCATAGCAGTACAATTCTAAATTTCATAGGGTAAAAATTGAAAGATGGGTATGAACCCCTTCAATCAAAAACCACAGTTTTTACAACTTTTATTGAATTATTGAATCATTTCAATCAAAAAGATTCAAAATTTGATATGGCATGTAATGAAAGATGAACATGGTTCGAAGCCACAAACCAATGAATCAAAAAGGCACGCAATGGGTGAAAAGTAAAACCAATCAAAAAATAGCATAAATGGTGACAAATTTCACAACTTTTTAATAATTTATTCAACTATTCAATAAAAGGATTAAAAATTTGAGTTAGAATATAATGAAAAAGGAGAGAAAAAAATAATGGGCACCTGAAGAAAATGAATGAGTTGGAGGAAGTGTTAGAGAAGAAAGTGCAGCATGTGAAAGAAGGAGTTGAGTATCATTTCTCTTTGAGTCTCTGTCTGTTTCTGTATTGAATTAAAATAAAAATGGGAATGAGAATTAATTTAATGGTTTGTGTTTTGTTGGAAAGGCTTAGCCTTTTTTCTTTTTTTTTTTTTTTTGGCTTTATAGCCTAATAGCCTCTGCTGTCTATATCAACATCATATGGATTCAATGAGTTGCAGTCTTGCGGATGTGTTGCATTGCATTGGAAATACTCCAAATTGAACATGTTGATTTTGTTCCAAGAGGAAGAAAATAATAAACATTGAGACAGAAGGAAGTACAGGAGGTAACAAATCGCAA
This sequence comes from Crotalaria pallida, assembly GCA_037953625.1. NCBI lineage: Eukaryota > Viridiplantae > Streptophyta > Magnoliopsida > Fabales > Fabaceae > Crotalaria > Crotalaria pallida. Next base: position 101,717,462 of record CM075655.1, read on the forward strand.
AGGATACATCATACATCTTTTTGTCAAGTAGTTTGCTTTTTTTTTTTTTTCTTAATTGTATTTTAGAATAAACACATCAGCATTACATCATTATTTTATTATAAGACTCAATTTTAGACTTTTCATATCCTCTAGTTATCTTCTACCATCACAATATAGTCTTAACACCATACTTGTCAAACTCATACATCACTTTTAGACATAATTTCATTTTAATAATACTTTTGTAATATAATTTCAATAATATTAATTACATACAATTATTAAACTTATCCCAAATAATAATACTTTTATTATTTAAAAATATTATTATTATTTTAATTATTATTTTTTATTTTTTATTAATTCATTTTTATTATTATTTATTTATTATTGATTTATTCTTATTATTATTTATTTATTATTTATCAGAGTATTATAAAGTAAAAAGAGATAAAAGAATAAAAGACAATATATTTAAGAACAAAAGAAAAAATATATATTTAAAAATATTATTTTTATTTTTTAATAAAGAATATTATTATTATTATTTGTGTTTATTATTATTTTATTGTTATTATTATTTATTTATTGTTGATAATATTTATTTATTTATATTATTATTATTTGTTTATTAGGGTTTTATAAAGTAAAAATGAAGAAAAGACAAAAAAACGGATCTCACAAAGTCTTAAGTTGAGTCTGTTATTTTACAAACTCAACTTAAAGCGAGTCTTTAGTAGAGTCTTGAGAAAGTCTGGTATAAAATTTGAATTTAAGACTCTCCACCAGACTCTATTGTGGATGCCCTTAGTTCCAATTTCATTAATTAATTAGGCGAATTTATATCATTACCAATTACCAATTCACGACCATCTTATGGTTAGTGCCAGCCTACCAGGAGACATGTCTGCACCTTATTATTTTACGTGAAATTTCTTTTAATTTTGAAAATTAATCTAAAAACAAAAAATAAGATTTAATTGTATTTTTGATCTCCGGTTTAATCAATTTTGCTAATTTAGTCCCCTTTTATTACTTTTAGTCCTTAAGGGGGTGTTCGTTTTTGCTTATTTGAAAAATAATAATAATCATAATCTAATATGTTTGTTTGTCAGACTATAATTTTAAATTATATTCTTGAGAAAAAAATTAAAGTCCAGCATCTTTCTTAACGGAGTTGTAGATTATTTTTTTATAAATTGCTAAAAACATTTTCATAAAAATTGCATTTAAAAAAAATTATAATAAGGATTGGATGAAGAAGGTTATGTGATAAGGGTTGAGAGAAGGTTTAGTTTTCCTCTAATACGATAAATGGATTCGAAATGTATAACTCTACAACTAGTTGATTTTGTTCACATTATAGATACTAGCCCCCAACCCCGTGCGATGCACGGGAGAAACACGAAATCGATAAAATATTTCATAAAGTTACAATTAATATTAGTTTTAATATATTGATAAAACATTTCACAAAGTTACAATTAATATTAGTTTAAATTTATTATTGAATAGTTATGAAGAATTTTAATATGAATAATGTTTAAATGTAAACAAAGTATAATAATGTAAACATTATTGTTTAAAAATTGTTTAGGAAGGAATTTTCAATTTGGGCGGGCGGAATTTTCAATTTCAATTGGAGATTGGGGAAATTTGGACAGATATTGTGAGAGGGGAAGTTAGGAAGGAGGAAATGGACAGTGGGGACCACGCTAGGGAGCAAATGGGCGAGATGCAGTAGTAAATGGGGGGAATCACTGGTAATATAATATTATATAGATTAGTTTTAATTTATTATTGAATAGTTATGAGAAATTTTAATATGAATAATATTTAAGTGTAAATAAAGTATAATAATGCAAAAATTGTTGTTTAAAATTGTTTAGGAACGAGTCAATTAATATTATTATTTACGAAAGAGTCAATAAATTGAAATCGATTAACATTCTTGTATGTAATATTTTTAAACTAAAAAATTCGCTTTTAAAAAAAGTGAATAAAATTGTTTTTGAAAAAGAAGTAATTAATGACATTATAAATTCAAATCCAAATAACAAAAACATGTACATAAAAAGAATACAGAAAACCCAAAGCATAGTTTTTTTTTAATATATTAGGTTTATTAAATAAAAAATTAAAAAAAGAGCCCGAGCACCAAAAACCGGTGCATGGTAGAAGCACCTTTGTTTTATGTTTTATTTGTTTGGAACATTATTTGTGTCAGAAAACATATAATAAAAAAATTCAAATCCAAATAACAAAAACATGCATATAAAAATAACACAGAAAACTTAAAGCATATTTTTTTAATATATTAGATTTATTAAAATAAAAAAAATAAAAAAAAGAGCCGGAGCCCAAAAACTGGTGCATGATAGAAGCACCATTGTTTTATATTTTACTTGTTTGGACCACTACATGTGTCCGGAAGAATATATAAAAAAAATTCAAATCCAAATAAAAAAAATATGTACATAAAATGAACACAGAAAACCCAAAGCATATTTTTTAATATATTAGATTTATTAAAATAAAAAAATAAAAAAAGAGCCGAAGCACCAAAACCGGTGCATAGTAGAAGCACCATTGTTTTATACTATTTTACTTGTTTGGACCATTACATGTGTCCGGAAGAATATATAAAAAAAATTCAAATCCAAATAACAAAAACATGTAGATAAAAAGAATACAGAAAACCCAAAATTATATTTTTTTTAATATATTATATTTATTAAAATAAAAAAAATAAAAAAAAAGAGCCAAAACACCAAAAACCGGTGCATAGTAGAAACACCCTTGTTTTATATTATTTTACTTGTTTGGATCATTACCAGTGTCCGAAAGAATATATATAAAAAAAAATTCAAAATCAAAATAACAAAATATGTACATAAAAAGAATACAGGAAACCCAAAGCATATATTTTTTTTAATATATTAGATTTATTAAAATAAAAAAAATTAAAAAAAGAGCCGGAGCACAAAAACTGGTGCATGGTAGAAGCACCATTGTTTTATATTTTACTTGTTTGGACCACTACATGTGTCCGGAAGAATATATAAAAAAAATTCAAATCCAAATAACAAAAATATGTACATAAAAAGAATACAGAAAACCCAAAGTATATTTTTTTAATATATTAGATTTATTAAAATAAAAAAATAAAAAAAAGAGCCGAAGCACCAAAACCGGTGCATAGTAGAAGCATCCTTGTTTTATACTATTTTACTTGTTTGGACCATTACATGTGTCCGAAAGAATATATAAAAAAAAATTCAAATCCAAATAACAAAAACATGTACATAAAAAGAATACTGAAAACCCAAAACATATTTTTTTTAATATATTATATTTATTAAAATAAAAAAAAGAGCCAAAACACCAAAAACCAGTGCATATTAGAAGCACCCTTGTTTTATATTATTTTACTTGTTTGGATCATTACCAGTGTCCGAAAGAATATATATAAAAAAATTCAAAATCAAAATAACAAAATATGTACATAAAAAGAATACACGAAACCCAAAGCATATATTTTTTTTAATATATTAGATTTATTAAAATTAAAAATTAAAAAAAGAGCCGAAGCACCAAAAACAGGTGCATAGTGGAAGCACCCTTGTTTTATATTTTACTTGTTTGGACCATTACATTTGTCCGGAAGAATATATAAAAAAAATTCAAATCCAAATAACAAAAAACATGTACATAAAAAAACACAGAAAATCCAAAACATATTTTTTTTAATATATTAGATTTATTAAAATAAAAAAAATAAAAAAGCTGAAGCATAAAAAACCGGTGAATGATAGAAACACCCTAGTACTGTTTGAACGGGATAGTCGAAACAGGAGGGAGTAGTTAAAAAATAAAGGTGAGGAAATGGGTGGAAAAAAAAAAGAAGAAGTTTGGGGGAGGGGGGGTCCACATGGGAGAGAGAAAAAGGCGGGATAATTTGGGGTGGTGAAAAATGGGGGAAAACTTTGCTAATATAATATTAGATAGAAGATAGACAACTCTTAAGGTGCATGATTTGTAGGTGAATGGGACATGGGACCTTACTATGATATACAAGCTTATTCCATATTCTATGAAGAAGATGATTACAAGTGTTCTTATCCCATCTATCCCTTGTTGTTCCGATCAGATTGTTTTGATGAGAAGCCTTAGAAGATTGATCACGTTCTTCGAAATATCCATTTTGATTCAAACACATTTACAAATATTTGGGAAAGCAATTTTACAATTGGAAGAAGTGTGTTGGCTATAGAATAGTGAAAAAGACCTTCCATGTACATGATTAACTTAAAATAAACATCGACAGGAGCTGCTTCGAGGTAGATAGTTGATTAGGATTTGGTGGAGTACCGTGAGTTCTCAATGGTAGCTTGATCCAAAAATTTCTTAATTTCACCAAAATTATGATACAATGTGTTATTCACCTTCCTACTTCATGTAGCTTTTGCTAAATGATACCATGAGCGGTACTAATGTAGCTTTCTTAATCTCACGTAAATCTCTTTTTGGCATTTGCTTTTATCTTTCTAATGTAAAAAAAAAAAGTTATATAATGTCACATGTAAAATTCTTCTAAAACAATGTCACATATTGAAATTCTTTTAGTTTATTTTAAATATGATTTTCAAGATTATTTAGTTATTTTTTTATAGGCAAAGTTTTTTTTTTAGTTATTTTAAATGGGAATAGAGGAATATAAATTAAAACTACCAAATGACAGTGATCAAAATCAAATTTGGTACTTCCAATTTCTAAATCTTAAGATTTGATACATAACCATGTGAGTCACACCCACTTGTCAAGATTATTTAGTTATTTATAATTATAATGTGGTATTGTTTTTTTTACTCTCTGTTTCATATGTCCATTTGTTGTTTTAGTCTTTTATTTTTGTTTCAAAAACTTTTGTTGTCTTAGTATTCTAAAGTTTGGTCATTTTTTCCCAAATATAATTTCCTTAACCAATCACAGTATTAATTGTGTTTGTCTTATTTCTCTTATTTACATCGTTACAAATGGGGTATTTTAGTGAAAATACAATAAAACTTCCCTTCGATCGATAATTTTTTAATATGTGTGCATCAATCTTGAATAACAAAATATATGAAACAGAGAGAGTACTGCTTATATTTTGTTATACAATGCTATAGTATTTAGTTTCTTTTTTTTTTGTTGAACAAAGGGGCAAGAGCCCAAACAAAAACTAATAGGAACTACATTAAGAGGAGCTCTCTAGGGAGAGCCAGGCGCCTGTAATCATGAGCAAAGAGGGTTCTCAAATCATCATCAGGTTCAGCTAAGGTATGACATCCTTCCTCCATCTGTAAGCTTTTGTTTGCAAGATAGTCTGCACAGTAATTTCCTTCCCGCATAGTATGAGAGAAACAGAAGTTCTAATCTCTCTTGGTCCATAATTTGATATGGTTGATTAAACCATTGCATTAGCAGATAACTCATTAGAGACTTGTTGCTTTAGCAAATTTACAATTGTAAGAGAATCACATTCAATGATCACTCTTCTTATTCCATGGTTCCAAGCAATCTAAATGCCAGTAAGAATTCCCCACAACTCTGCCTTGAAAGCTGTTGTAACTCCAATTTTCCTTGAGAATCCAAGGACCCGGCGACCATCATAATCACGGATGAGCCCACCGCATCCTGCTTGTCCAGGATTTCCTTTAGATGCTCCGTCAGTATTTAGTTTGAACCACTCTTCTGGTGGATCATTCCATTGTATAAAACGAGTTGTGAGTCTCCTTGGACCATTAGAGTCTTTTGGGTTGTATGCTTCCCAGACCCCTTTAATCTGCAAGAGAATAAAAAGAATGGGATTATCAGGATACTTAAAGGAGCTATCATTTATAGAGCAATTTCGCCCATTCCATATTAAATAGATACAACAAAGAAAAATACTTCCCCAATCCTCTTTTGAATAATCACCCCATCCTTTTAGAAAGTTGATACAACACCATTCTTGAAGGTTGTTATTGAAGAAGGCATGTTGTTGGTCAGGTTTGATCAAAGAACACCATAAGTTCGACGCTTTGACACAATCTCTCATTGCATGCAGGTTTGATTCAATTCCAGCATTGCAGAGCTTACAAAGGGGGTCTCCAAAACCCCATTTGTGTTTTCTTTCATTAGTAAGTAAGTTATTGTGCCCAACTTTCCATCCTTGAAATTTCCAGCATTCTGGGCATTTTAATTTCCATAAGCAGTTCCACGAAATTTGCTCCACTGTAGGTATGTCATTGCTAAGCTCCTCATACGCGCTTTTGACAGTGAAGAGACCATGAGCAGAGGGTCCCCAAATTATTTCATCCTCGTTTAGATCTTCACTAGGAGGCAGAATAATTCTTATTCTTTCTACAATGTCTTTTGTAACCAGTTGATTTAGAGCTTCAAAATTCCATTCGCCACTAGGAGTTTTCATGTAGCTAACCAGAGTCATGTTTGAATCCAAATTAGAAGAAGATGTAGCATGATCCTGAATGATAATTTTGTCCCCAATCCACCTGTCGCGCCAAAACCTAGTACCCTTTCCATTGCCAATTCTAAATTCAGTATTTTCAAAAACAGTGGGCCATAATGAAACCATTTTTCTCCAAAGAGTATAATCACTTTGTAAGGTTGTGGCACGTTTAGATAAATCTTGACCACGACCATATTTACCTTTTAGAACACAAACCAAAGAGAATCAGGTTTCGTCATGACACCCCAACAAAGCTTCATGATGAAAGCCTCGTTGAAGATGCTGAGATTTCGAAAGCCTAATCCACCCTATAACATCCTACTTTTTATTTTTTTATTAAATTTTAAGTAATGAAAATTTAGGAAAATTTTGACAATGTTTACTTTAAAATATGGATTTTCCCTTAAAAATTTTACCTGTCAGATTCAGAATAAAATAAAATAAACATTTATCTTACAACCATTGTAATCAATTTCTACATTATATTTAAAATTATCAAAATAATATCAAAAGCTATTGGTTTCAATTTCAATGAATCGAGTCATAGAATAGAGTTATTCCTCTTTAATAAGGGAATTACTCATCCTCAGCAATAGAAGGACCCCAATCTTCTCTGAACGTGTACCTAAAAATGTCAACTTAAGAGGTGAGTAATTTGAATATAAATCAAGGAAAACGCTTAAAATAACAATAATAAATCATAATTAAATGTATTCATACACATATCATCAATTACACATTTGTATCATTCAATTATGATGCAACATATACCTTATGCAATCACATGAAAATGTAATGCAACGTCACACATTTGATTTAATTCTTGAATCCAATGTTATACTTTTGCATTTCATTTCATTTACTATATCACTTTCATTGAATTCAATGAATTAAGCCACATTGATGCACATGCATTTCTCCATTCATCATTTGTTTTCTTTTCTTTTCTTTAACATAGGAACTTCGTAGTCATTGCTACGGTCTTTCCGTTTACTTCGTAGGTATTGATACGCTTTCTTTTACTTTTACTTTTATCTCACATTCACCCTCCACTCCAGGGAAAAACCGATCGATAGTAGTACCCCTCCACACAACATGGCTCGCACAATACTTCACCCCCATATAGAGGGTTCCTCATACAATTTGGCTTGACAGTACTTCACCCCCATATAGAGGGTTCCTCATACAACCAAATTGGCTATAGCAGGGATCACCAGTGACCGACCACGAAGAACAAAAGTAACTGACAGAATTGTTATGGTTCCGGTAAAGCCAATCCCCGACGCGAGTAATGAACCCAGCCCTTTGGAAGATCAAAGTTTTCCATAACAATTCTCAGCGATTGTTTCAATAGCACAATCTAGTTACCTTTGCCCTCACTAATAGAATTGTTTGATTCCTGTATGTTTTTCCCCTACTCCTAACGTCCGCCTTTTCACCATGCATGACGCAAGCTTTGAAGTTCTCCTTAATTGAATTTAAACCATGATACTTTAGAAATTACATTGGTTTTGGGTTCAATTTCAACTAAGAAGCACTTTATCCTAATTTGTGCATAACTATTATAAATTAACTTTTATAATTTCTAAATTCACAATCAACACATATTTATATCATTCACATATAAAGAAACATTATTCATGTAGCCAACAATCAATTTCAAGCATTAACTTTTATAACATACATATAAAAGAGAACAATTATTCAAGGCATCATTCAATAAACTATTTCCAATCAACACTAAATCTAACAAGACATTAATATACACTTAATTATGTCCCTATTATTATCATTAAACCATTTCCCTAATTTAAACCAAAGTACTCCCTCTTATCTTCTTAGAGAGAGAAAGAGAAATTGGGAATTATTTGGAGCACCATCACCAAGCCTTAATCCAAGCTTCTAAGCCTCTATTTCCTTGCCCTTAATCACTTTGTAGACTCCCTTGGTTGATTTTAAGACCCTATGTGATGGATTGAAAGAGTTAGGGTTTATGGGGTGATTATGTGTGTTCTTGGATTTGATGGAAAGTGAGTGATTTTTGGGGTTTTTATGGTGGAAAAGTGAAGGATTGGTGATAGAAACTTGATTTTTGGTGATGATTTGTGTTGATTTTGGGTGGATCTTTGGAGTTGATGAGTTAGGGTTTAAGAAGGGAAAAATCGGGTAAGAGAGAAGAAGGGAAGAGATGGTGCGTCTGGTGCAGATTTTGCTGCAACACCAGTTTTAACTGGTGTCGCGCGCCTTGGCGCACCATGGTGCACGCCTGGGCGCACAGGGGTCTGATTGGTGCAGCTGGCTGGTGCATTCTGGTGCTTGGCTGGCTGGTGCGTCCTGATGCGCACCGGTGCTAATTTCCTGGTGCGTATGAGACATCCTGGTGCACCAATCCTGATCCTGGTGCACCAATCAGGTGCTGGTGCGCGTCCTACACACCGGTGCGGGTCTCTGGCTAGCCGGTGCGTCTCGTGCACCGGTGCTTTTTTTTAACACAATTTAATACATTCCAAAACCTTCCTAAAAATAAAATACATGTTAAAACATTAAAATTTCATTTTCTTATAATTATTTAACTTAAAACTTCTAATTACTTAAATCAAATCAAACTATTTGCACTAACTTAACATTAACTATGAATGAATTCTAACTAACTAAGGCACACAACTATTTACTAAATTTGGGGATGTTACACACCCTTGTCCTTTGGGCAGAAAATCTGATTCCAGTTTACTAAATGAGCTTTTCTGCAATCCCTTATGCTTCCCCATGTGAATTCCCTTTGGGTTTTTTCAATCTCACTACAAATATTCTTCGGAATGACCGAATGTTGCATAACATGTTTTGTCATAGCTCCAATGGTTGATCTTTCAAGGATAGCTCTAGCAGCAAGGGATAAACTACTCGCTTTCCAACCTGCCATCTTGTTTGCCATTTTTTCGAGCAGAGATTTGAAATTGTCCTTGCTTCTTCTGCTTTCATGATCGATAGATCCGAGGTAGCTGCCCAAGCCTTTTGAATGCTTAAAGCCACTTATCCGAATTAGCTCGTCACTAATGGATTGCTCTACATTTGAAGAAAAGAAGATAGAGGTCTTCGAATCATTAACCTTGTGCCTGGATGCTTCCCCAAAGGTTTCAATACAACTCATAATATTACCAAGCTGCTTCGAGGATGCTTCCGCAAAGACTAGAAGATCATCCGCAAACATCAGGTGACAGATTGTAGGACCATTTCTGCCAACTTTTATCGGTTTCCAATCCCCTTTATTAACCGCTTCTTCAATTACATGAGACAATCTATCCATGCAAATAACGAACAATAAGGGAGATAAGGGGTCACCTTTGCGAATTCCTCTAGAAGTCCGAAACGAATCAGTCTTGCTTTCATTCCAGAGGATTTTGAAAGAAGTAGAAGTAACACAAGTATAAACGAGCTCAACGAAGCTGTCAGGTAACTGCAGATCATGTAGACAGTCTTTGATAAAATTCCACGACATTCTATCATAAGCTTTTTCCGGGTCGAATTTAATTGACATGTAGCTTTTTCTACCCTTCATGTGTTTCATAGAATGCACCACTTCTTGAGCTATGATAATGTTGTCCTATATATTTCTGCCAGGAACAAAACCAGCTTGATAAGGGGAGATCAAGTCATTCATGAGAGGCTTCAATCTGTTGGAGAGAATTTTTGTGATACACTTATACACCACATTACATAAGGCTATAGGTCTGAATTGAGTTGCAAACTGCGGTTGATCAACTTTTGGGATCAGCACCAACAAAGTAGAATTTATAAATTTGATGGCCTCCCTATCCTGCCAAACACTTTTAACAAACTCACTGAAACTTTTGTTAATAATGTTCCATTTGTGTTTATAAAAAAGATCCGGGAAACCATCTTCCTCAGGGGCTTTGAGAGACTCCATAGAGAAAAGAGCATTCTTTATCTCATCATCTAAGGCCACACAATTAAGAGCAGAAATATCTTTGTCTATAGCAGGGTAGGAAATGTTGCAAATAAGAGCAGGTCTATTAAGATTATCTTCCATATAAAGTTGAATAGAGAAGGAACGAATCATATCACATATAACGTCATTATCATAAATCCACTCACCATTTTTATCTTTTAGAGATAAAATTTTACTTTTTTCCTTCTACTAATAGTTTTGGAATGATAGTACCTCGTGTTTCTGTCACCACGTAAGATCCATTCTTTTCTGGATTTCTGATGCCAAAACAATTCCTCCTGGTATAAAGTGTCAACAAGCTCTTTTTGAAGAGTTTTCTCAAGGTCTTGCAGGTAATTGTTGGATTGGTAGTCACTGGACAGTTGAATACCTCCAATCCTAGCCAAAATTTCTTTTTTTCTTTTGAAGATATTTCCAAAAACTTCTCTGTTCCAATCCTGCAAATTGGGAATCAGAGAAGAAATGTTATCAATAAAATTTAAACTATTCCAATTATCATGCATAAAACGAGGAAAATCATCATGGGACAGCCACATCGCATGGAAGCGAAAAAGCCTATTAGCATTCCTGTTTTGTAAAGGATTCATATTCAGGCATATAGGGTGATGATCTGAATGAATACGAGCCAAAGTTTTAACGTGAGCATCGGAGAATCGAAGGCACCAATTGTTGTTGCAAAGGCTTCTATCTAATCTCTTGTAAAATCTCTCATATCCTGCACGCTGAGGGCCACGCCAAGTAAAGGAGCCACCAATTTGTCCCATATCAATTAGACCACAAATGTTGATTCTGTTGGAGAAGTGGCGGCATTTATTAATATAAACTGGAGCTCCTCCTTTCTTTTCTATGGAGTTTGCAATTTCATTAAAATCCCTCATCAAAAGCCAATCATCATCATCCTCCATATGCCGTGCAATATCAGAAATGATATCCCAGAGGTGTAAGCGTTCTTCATCTCGGGGACTAGCATAGATGGTAGAGAGCAACCAACTTTTGAAGTTTTCCTCTTGAATGAGGACATGAATAATCTGCTTTTCCTTTATAATTTCCTAGACAGAAATGTTGACATTATTCCAAAGAATCCATATTCCTCCCGAATAGCCAATCACATCGCTGATAATAGAATTACGAAAACCAAGTTTGCGGATAGTACTACGAGCATGGTCACCGCTACACTGGGTTCCTGAATAATGACCATATCAGGTTTATAAGAATCCATTAAACTTCGAAAAGTTCTTCCAAAATCCTGGCCTAAAGCCCCTCGTACATTCCAAGAAATGATAATCATTGAGACTGATTCGAGGTTTGGCCTTGAAGGCTCGAGATTCCAAGTTGCTCCACAATTGATAGCTTTTCATGTCCATCATCCTTCCGTTGGTCTATGTCCATCACAGCTTCTGGCGATTTTGGCGGCTTGGTCTTAGGAATATGCGCTTCTTTCTGTATGTTCAGAAAATTAATTTCCTCATTGTTGGGATTCTGACAAGTGTACCAGATCGTACAAGTAATAAAGTGATAAATAGAGTATCGTTCCCAACGAGGACTGAAATTGATTCTAATAATTCTCACCTATTCTTAGTTACTAAATGAAATTTAGATTGAAATTCAATTAATTAAGAAATTGTTGATTCAATTAAATAAAAATAAATAAATGCAACGATTCTTAAACAAGGAGAAAGGGCAGGACGTAGTTTCAATGAAGGTTCCTAAACGTTTAACAATGAATTAATATGTTTTCCTAAATTCTGAATTTGTTTTGCCAAAGTAGAAAACGCCTAATGTCTTAGAACGTTTCTGTATTTTAGAGATTAATCTCCCAATGATGTCTCAAGGGAGCCTTAAAACCTAACCCTTAATTAAGTTCAATCAAAACTCATAAAAATTATTCAATTCATAAGAAATATGTCTATCCCTATGCAATTGAACTGTTTGATTATTGGGCACAATCCTAAATTAATATGTCTATTAAATTAGGATTCCTATGTCATGAACTGCGCACTTTCATGAGAAACAATAAAAATATAATCAAACACAGAATTTATAATGGAAAGACAAAATCAATTCATTGCAAAGAAATTAAAAAGGTTCCATATTCATCTACTCCTACATCCCAAAGAAGGATTTAGTTCATAATTGAGAGAAGAAAAGCAATAAAAGTGATAAAAGTCAACATAATTACCACTAATCCTTGCCTCTAATCTCCGTTCTTCACCATATCAATGTAAAACTCTGCTCCCCATTGTTCTGAATGAATCCCTAATTACCAATCCTAATCTATTTTATAAAGCCCAACAACTATTCCTATTAAAAATCCACCAAAAAGATAAGATTCTAAAACAGATCTGCGACGCGCGCCTGGGTATGGCGTTGGCACGCCTGGGCACGCCTATGAAAATCAACAGTTCTCCTTTTGTACGTACACGCGCGCCTGGGCGCGAGGTGCCGCGCGCCTGGGCGCGAATCTGACTGAACTGGTGCACAATTTCTAGCACTTTGACCCCTTCTTCTGGCAGCTCAACCCCTTGCACGCCTGGGCGTGCTGACCCTGCGCCTGGGCGTGCAAGTGCAAATCTTCACCTTTTCTTCACCTCAGCTTCCAATTCCTCAAAGTCCAGCTCCAATTCCTTCTTCCCATCTCCAATTTGACATTAAAGTACCTGAAACACTAACAAACACATCAAAACGAACAACACCCTACCCAAACACTTAACAACTAAAAATCCTAATACAAGACTCGACTTTGCTTAAGAACACACCAAAACCAAAGTAAATAGGGGTTAAATAAGGTACAAAAACAACATATTTCAGACTCAAATCAATCATTTGAGGGAAGGAAGACCTTTGTCATCAAATGGTCAATGGCTCCCTTTCCTTGTTTTTGGAGGATCCTCATGGCATGGAGAATTTCTTGTTCTTTGTCTCTTTGATTTTGTCTTTCAGTATCCTTGGCCGTTTTTTCAGCCAATTGCTCAATCTAATCTCCTTGACGCTTTGTTGATGCAGATGTCAAGATCGAATAGCAATACTAGTTAAAGGTTGTGATCTGTTGCCCTTAAATTGGGAGTTTTTACCTGCCATAGGGTCACGCACCCTAATTTCATTTGTTTTTGTAGTTGTGGACCCCACTTTATTGTCGTTTTTAATGCTGACAGTGATATCATTTATCTAATTTTCTAAATTTGTTTCCTCTTGATCCTTATCAGCATTAAGTATGCCATATCTTGATCCCATGATTTTTGCTTGGCCTTGAATAACATTATCCTTTCGAAATCCTTTCCCCTTAAATCTTGGTTGCCTTTGGACCAACATCCAAGGCCCAAAATGGGAAGAATCGGCTGCATTATTTGATCCAGATAACTGCTGATTATTTTCCGTCATGATCCCTTTCTCAATCACGCCTAGAATTTCCTTTTCTGTCTGAGAGTTGACATGTTGAGGATTATAGTCGTTGTCTTTTCTAAAATCAATGGGAAATTCCTCAATTGTCCCCGTCTTCTCCATGCACGTAGCCACTGTAGAATTAACATCCATTTCAGATCCGGTGACCACCATCATGCTTGGCGAGGCATCAACAGAATTTTCAGTGCATTGATCAACCTTGTGACCATACCTACCACATCTGTAACAAATTAAATGCAGCCCTTCATATTCCAAGTTGATCTCCATGCCAAAGGCCTTAACTTCAGGAACAAGTTGCTTTTTTAAGTCTATTTCAACACAAATTCGAGCAAATTTTGCTCTAGAGTGAATCGATGTTGTGTGATCAATTTTTAGCATCGTTCCAATTTTGTTTCCCACACGTTTGAGGAAGCTGAAATTGTAAAGCTCCATGCCAAGATTCGGGATACGGACCCAAACAGCAACCTTGGTGACCTTGCGTTCACCTTGCATGAATAACGGTCTCCATGTTTGGACAATAAGGTAGTGATCAGCTACCTTCCAAGGGCCGTCAAAAAGGGCATGCTTATAGTCTGCTTCAGCCGTGAATTGCACCAAAAAGTAACCTTTGGGCATTTCAATTATTTTGATATTTCCTTCTTTAACCCAGCTTCTCTGTAACTTATTCTCCAATATCCTTGGGTTGATCCTTTTGCCCAAAACATTAACAATCAGAGAATTCTTCCAAGGTTTGCACCATTCATCATATTCTTCCTTTGACACCAAAATTTCAGGGCATAGGTCAAAAGGATCGGTTGATTCTTCCGATGCAGGCTCTTTGTACCACCTGTTCTCCACAAGGTCTTCATCATCTTCTTGCATGTCCCAATCCTGATTGCTTCCCATTGATTTTAACAGAGATTCTTTGTCGGAGCATTGAGAAGGAGAAACACTCTTATCAGCCACATCATTTTGGCTCGCTGACTCATCCATGCACGTAGGAGCAGAATCTTCATTTGTGGATGTCTTGATCTTTTTGATGCTCCTTGTCTTTAGGTCTTCCTCTTGGACAGAAGGTTTCCCATTATTTTCTTCAAAAGAAGAACAAAATCCTAGCAGAGGATTTGTTGATGCCTTATCATCAGGGACTTTCACAAGCATTTGAAAATTTTTGAAGAATTTGTTTTTTTTATAGTATTTAGTTTCATAAGATGAGTAAGCATGTCAATTGACCATGACGAGATCAATTTTGCCTACTTTGCCCCCATCAACACCCGAAACCAATGCGATTTCAAGGATGAAAAGTGTATAAAAATGACACTCAATCACATTTCAAGAAAATCATAAAAATTCTCTAGGAATTCAATACTCACCCATGCTTTGTGTACCTTTAATTCAACATGGTACGCAAAACTACAACATAATTTCTAACAATAAGCCGCCCCATCAATAATTTCAATAAACTCCAAATGCAAATCCTATTTATTGACATTTAATTCACAAACACTTAAATATTAACTATAATGGCATATACTATAACAAACTTCACTTATTTAGCGAGTTGAGTTTGAGTTTAGGTTTAATGTGATATACATTGACTTTGTCCTCTCATCAATAGTTGGTCGAGAAAATCCAAAGCCAGTCAATAAGGTTGGATTTCCCCATTTTGTCTGTGTCGACATTAGACTATCATTGATGGTGATTTCCATACAAGGTCATTGTACGTTTTGACTGAATTGATATTGAACAATGTATCAATGACGATTGCCACTACCACACCATCATCGTGCACCATTGCTAACAACTGAGTATAATAATCATCATCATCATCATCATCACCCTTACATTGACAACGAAACACCACCACCACCACCGCATCTTATACCATCATCGCCGCACAATCATCGTCAACATCTCACTACCATTATAATTATTTATAGACATTGTTGCATTATTGTTCCACCATTATCATACCGTCATTCTCATCCTCTTCACCATCAAGACAAAGAAGTTTACATCACAAATTTATATTTCATCATTTATATATAATTTATATTCTATTTAAGTATGCATCAAACAATGAATCACATAAAAAAATAATGAAACTTATGTTTTACTCTATTCTCTTACATGAAGAAGCCCTTAAAAATTCTCATAAAACTTAACAAACTTTCAAAATTAAATAAATTTAAGAAACCAAAACAATATAAAAAAATTAAAGCAATAAAAGAAAGGGCAAAGTCTCTATATATTTACTTAATTTTTTGTGTTGAAGTTATTAATTTTTATTTTTGTTTTTTATTTTTACCAGGTAGACAGATAGGAATTAGGAAGAATAAAAGAGTGAGAAGTTGAGGCGGCGGGTGTGGATGAGAAGACGAACTCTTAAAATTATATTTACTAATTTTATTTTTATTTAATTTTTCTTTTTCTTCTTTGTTCTCAATTCTCATCCTTTCTATCCATTTATCTTCTTCCTTCAGCTTTGTTTCTTCTAGTTTTCTAGGTTTGCAACAAACAAAACAACATGGCTTCTCAATCAACAAATCTATGGGTTTTGCTTGGTTTGGGTATAGCTGGGATTCTACTCATCTCTAGAAAGCTTAAGCAAACTATCAAAGAGGATTTTGGGGCTTTCGTTAAGAAGCTTCAGCTTCTCCCTCCTCCTCAACCTGCTCCTCCTAAAGCCCCTCACCCTCTCACTAACCTCACTTTTGCCATCTCCGACTTGTATGTAGTATTGCTGCTGCTGTTTCATTACTTACCCTTTTTTTTGTTTCCATCATGGGTTTTCAATTTTAACCCCACCCCATGTAAAAAAAATTGATTTTTTTATTTGGGGTGTGATTTTTTTTTTGATGAATTTATATAAATTTCTTTACTTCTTCAATACTTGCTCTTTTACCATCATGGGTTTTCAATTTTAACCCCACTCCATATGAAAAGATGTTGTTTTTTTTTTTTTAAATAATCATGTGGGGGTTGTAATTCTTTGGAAGAATTCATACAAGCTTTTTGTGTTTCTATAGTAACATATATGACTATTTGAGTTTGTTTATTATTACTTCCATAACATCTTTGGGGTTTTCAATTTTTAGCCCATAGCATTTGAATATATGTGTTGTTTTTTTTCTCTTAATGTTTGGCTTGTTTTTTTATGAGCTATTGAGTTTGTTTCTATTTGCATGTAGAACTAATATCAACTACCACTATATGAGTTTGTTTATTGGAGTACTTCAATAGTTGCTCCTTTTTTCATCATGGATTTTCAATTTAAAGCTTACAGCATCTTAAAAAAATTGCATTGTTTGATGTGGGGTGTGGGATTCATTGGAATAAGCTACTGAGTTTTTTTCTGTTTGCATGTGGAACAGTATTATATATACATGAGTTTGCTTGCAAATTGGCAATTGTTATCTCTAAGTTAAACCAAATAATTGAGATATAATAATGTTGTGATATGGTTATCAGATTTAACATAGAGGGACATGTCTCTTCGTTTGGGCATCCTGAGTGGGAAAGGACGCATGAACCTGCTTCTTCCACCTCTCCTGCTGTTTCTGCGCTTGTTGATGGAGGTGCTACCTGCATTGGAACAACTGTTGTCGATGACCTAGCATATGGGTTGGTACCATTTTCTCTTGTTTTGGTTTGCTTTAAACTACCTACTTTCCGTATAGTTATTCAATGAGCTTTGGCAAAGTGAGTTTAAAAGTGTTATTTTTGTATGCTTTATCTAATAAGGTTTTATCGTAAGGCCTTAAACTATTTTTTTAAGCTGTTCTCGAAAGCCCAAAGAAGCTATATATGAGCTCTTCCAAATGGAACCTAAGAAAAGAGCAAAACTATTAAGCTGCCTATGGAGTCCTTGTTGTTTTTAATTATCTTTGGAAGTGACATGTCAATAGAAGTTGCTTGGCTCTGGCTTGGTGGCAACTGTGGGTTAAGTTGTGTTCCTTGCTAACTGAAATACTCACATCTGTTCAAGAATTATTATGTGCTGACTGTTGAGTTTAGCCAAATGGTATACTAAAAGATAAGCACCTGGCCTCAATTTCAAAGAAAAAAAATGCTGTCAGAAAAAAGAGTGCTAAATAATAAATATTTTCTTGCTACATTTTCCGCCATGTGATATAGTGGTAATAAGGATTGTAAGCAAGGATTGAAAACGATGTGCCCTGATGCTCGTTGGGTTTAGGTAGTGACTTTGGTTTCTTTCCATTCTTTGATCTTGTGGATTTTTCATTTGATAAAAAAAATAATTGTTTTGGACCTTCATTGTTAACAGTATCAGTGGCGAAAATAAGCATTATGGAACACCAACCAATCCTGCTGTCACTACTCGAGTACCAGGTGGCTCCTCTAGTGGTGCTGCGGTGGCTGTTGCCGCTAATTTCGTTGATTTCTCATTGGGTGAGCTTCTTGATATATTTTCAATAGCTTATCATCCTCCTCGTTTGTGTTTCTAAAGGCATGTGCCAAGTAATGAAACTTATTGATGGCATTAAAGACGGTTTATAAGAAATTGTATCAGATCTTCTCGATATTTTTGTGTCTAAATTTATTGACTGGATTAAGGTCTTGTGCAAAACCATAATACTCAATAGCTGGACAGTTATATTTATAAATTCTATCAAGAATGTTTTCTTTATATATTTAGAAACTGGAATTTGTTGAGTGGTAGCATAAATTAGTAGAAGAATTGTTGCCAACAACACTCTAGGCCAATTGATGGTTGATTAGAGGCTGAATTTGATTAGTGAAATTATCGAGATCTAAAGGATGGTTGTTTAGTAGGAATAGGCATTATCTTATTCGTTTGAGGTGAGCTTATTTCCATTATGAATGTTGTCTAGTTTTCTTGGTGCATGCCTTGTTTCTCAATTTGTCCTTCGAATCAACAATAGACATATAATTTGCAATTTGAATTAATGTGGGCCATAATTCATAAAGGTGTTCAAAAAACATATTTAAAATCGAGACGTTTGATTGTTTAACTATGTCAACACTTCTGTAAGACGCAGTATTCTTGATTTGACGTGTGTGAATTACGATATTAATGAAGGTATATCTGTAACTTTGAAATCATTGTTATTCTTTTATTTGCATTCTTATCACTAGATCACTGTAAGAAATTTTCAAATTTGATTTTTTGTATAATTTTTTGGTCTAATATCACCATGTACTAATACCTAGTATGTGAATATGTATCTGATTCTATTGCACCATCGTACATAACAGGAATTGATACTGTTGGAGGGGTGAGAGTACCTGCTGGATTTTGTGGCATTCTAGGATTTCGACCTTCATATGGTGCTGTTTCTCATACAGGAGTTATACCTGTTTCAACAAGTCTGGACACCGTTGGTATGCATTGTTGAATTATTTATTTTGCTTCTATTTATGGGCTTAAGTGGCTAATTTATTTATGTATACTATCTTGTATGATTAGTATATTGTTGTGATATAAAGGAGAGTAAAAACAGATGTTTCCTTACACTTATTAGTTTTCACTGTTGGACCTTTTTTTTTATATATATAGTTGCTAGCGGTGACATGGTTTCTGTTTTTGTATATGATGCTATTACCATGCCATGTGCTGCATTTTAATGTTATTTTTATCTCTGAAATGCATTTTTCAGGTTGGTTTGCAAAAGATCCCAATATTCTGCGGCGTGTTGGCCATATACTTGTTCAAGCACCATTTGTTATTCAACGGAATCCTCGGCAAATAATTATAGCAGATGACTGTTTTCAACATTTAAATGTTCCTCTTGATAGGAGTTCTCAGTTGGTGATCAAAGCCACCGAGAAGCTTTTTGGACGTATGTTCTTTTGCTGTGTCCTTATTTTCAATTCAATCCAATCCCTATATTATTTTGATCCTCATTGAAATCTCTTGCCTCATTTTGTGTTTAATTTTTTTCAACAAAGTTTTACTTTGTATATGAAATTACACTGCATTAATTTTTGGGCAACATCGGTTGTCTACAGGGCAAGTATTAAAGCATATAAATTTTGAGGACTATGTAAGTTCTAAAGTTCCTAGCTTGAAGGGCTCCTCCAGCCAGAATATAAATGGTGAACAGAAAGCTTCTTCACTAAAATTACTTGCTAACATCATGCAAATCCTTCAAAGGTTAGTGTATGAAGTATTATTAAATTTGAAATTTTATGGTAAACATTGGATGGCAAGAATGGAGCACTTTTCAATCTGTCAGTTAATTCTCATTGTCATTTTTGGTCCTCCAGAGTTGTTTTTCATGTTTACAATTGTGTAATTAATATCTGATCTAATCGCAGCTAACCATGTCATAACTTTTCTTTTCAATGAGTGTTTCCTCATTGTGGCTGCACATAATTTATATTTATTGTGTACTATGGTCGTCTGTTCCAGTCTCTAATAAATGACATTTGTTTTGTCAATCCATTTGTACAGACATGAATTCAGACTTAGTCATGATGAGTGGATGAACATAGTGAAGCCAGACCTTCATGCAGCTGTCTCGGCACAATTGCATGAAAAGTTGGAGGTATCTGATGTAGAGATTGAAAAGTTTAAATCTGTTAGAAGTGAGATGCGCGTTGCTATAAATTCACTTTTGAAGGTAATGATTTCACTCCACTTTATATCTAAATCCTTCTGATTTTAACCCAATCTCCTTGCTGTCTCATTCTGATTTGACATGCATTTTCTAAAGTTTTTATCTTAAAGTTATCTTGGTACCTTATGCTGTTCCATAGTGTAATAAAGTTGTGGCCTGATGAAATTTCAATAATTTCTTCTTTCTCTTTTCTAATGAGAGAAGAATCTTTTCATACGTTCTTAGATGAAGAGGGTGTATAGTAAGAGGATTTTAATGTGTGATTGTTCAATATTTAAAAGCTGTGCTGAATTTAATAAAGTTTTGGTAAATGGTCACCTAAACATTGGTCGAACAAGCACAAACTTCTCTAAAATCTAATCAAGCTTCTGAAAGTATACTCTGAAATGCATTCAACGGACTCATCATTTTGCAGTATGAAAGTGAATATTTTGAAAATATTAATGACTAAATGTTCATTCTAATGCTTTTTGATGCTATGAAAGGGTATATTCTTATGAAGACAACTTAATTGTGTTGGACAACATATTTATTCAAGAAAGTTTTGGTAAATTATCTCCAAAACAATGGTCAAATGAGCATAAACCTTTCTAAAATCCAAACAAGTTCTGAAAGTATACTCTGAAATGCATCCAACAGACCTGACATTTTGAACGATTGAAGTGAATATTTTGAAAAGATTGATGTCTAAATGTTCAGGCTAATGCAAAAGTTACTTTTCCTATAAAAAGTATATTGCAACAACATAAAGCCTTTTTAAGAAATCTTACGGAGAAAGGTATGTTCATATGTGGAAAACTTATTCGTGTTAGAGTTAGATACATTTTGATGCTGTAATGCTATAGAAAATTATATTCTTACGAAGAAAACTTAATTTTGTTAGAGTTTAATACATTTTGATGCTTTTTAAGGACGAAGGAATATTGGTGATCCCTACTGTAGCTGATCCTCCTCCAAAATTGGGCGGGAAGGAGATTGCTTTAGAGGACTATCAGAGCCGTGCATTTAGTTTGTTAAGTATTGCTAGCATATCGGGCTGCTGTCAGGTAAAATTGAATCTGTCTCAAAACTCATGTTATCTGGTGCTTTTTCCATCCATGTTTATCTATATATTTAAAACAGAAATTTATTTCCTAAATCTTATTCCATGTAGGCTACTTGGTGTTATCGTCAGCTTTTGGATTATATCTTTATGCATTATTCATCCATATTTCTGCGATTTATCCTTTCAGGTCACGATACCATTAGGATTTTATGACAAGTATCCTGTTTCGGTGTCCTTGATAGCTCGGCATGGTGGTGACCGCTTTCTATTGGACACACTACAGACCATGTATTCGACTCTCCAAGAGCAGGCTGATATTGCCACCCAAACTAAACCATCCAAGACTGTTGTCAGTAAGGAAGAATCCGCAGAAATTGCCAAAGAGAAGGTATTGCTGTTATGACATTGGATAAGTTGAGAACTTATCTGCTTTTGATTGTAATTGTGCAATATAACAGGCATAGTTTAACTGCTATATCACCATGACTTTAAAAAATCTTAGCTGGTACAGACTACAAATTGTCTTCTATTTATAGTCCATGAACTTCTCACCACGCCTGTTGAGTTTCGTGTCAAGTTTGTTTTTCATATCTTAATGGGTGTATGTATTTTCTCTATTTTGTCGAATACTTATATATAGTTTATATATGAATTTCTTATGAACATTTATCTGCTATATAGCTAACTACTGAACAAGTGAACATTCATTATTCCTGTCATCACTTGTGAATGGTTTCATGCTTTGTGATTTGTTTAATTGTTTACATGAGCAGTTCCCTGCATCTTTATAAGCTGCTTCTGATATTTTGATCAATAGTTCTCACTTTAGTCCCTGTTTTCCTTAATTCCCGGGTTTTTTTTCTTTTTTTTCCTCTTAATAATTCAGGGAAATCAAGCCTACAAAGATAAGCAGTGGCAGAAAGCCATTGGATTTTATACAGAAGCTATCAAACTGAGTGGTAATAATGCAACATACTACAGTAACAGGGCTCAAGCATATCTAGAACTTGGAAGGTAGTGTGTTCAATTCTTACAAGTTTACTCATCGAACGTGCATTGAAAACATCTTAATGTTTTTTCTCTCTGCTCAACCAGTTACGTACAAGCTGAGATGGATTGTACAAAGGCAATTAGCCTGGACAAAAAGGTGACTTCTGTCTTCAATGAACTTTGTACTTAGAAATTTATGGTATTGTTGTAACTGATGTTTTTTTTTTTTTTTTCATTATAGACTGACAAAAGCTTATGTTCATTCCAAATATGCATGTGTAATGAAAATCAAGGCATTGGAATACCAAAATAGAATTTTTATGTGTAATTCCACATTTATAATGTTGTATGGTTGGGACCTGGGTTGCAATGCAACAGTTTAAGTCTTTGGATTCATAAAATCTCTTTAATTCGCTCTTATGAGAATAATAAAGTAGGGAGAAAAAGAGCACATCAGCAGCATTGGTTTTTCACCCCCACCCATGGGTATTCATGGGAAAGAAAAGATATAGGGAAGAGATATTTCTTACTATTGTCTAGTCTGCACACTTAATACGGAGTTGCATGAAACCTTTTAAGGTTCCTGCTTATTGAATAAATTCCATTAGAGTGACAACCCTGAACATTGTACAGTAACATCCCTACGTTTTCTTTTTTACGCAGAGTGTGAAGGCCTATTTTCGAAGAGGCACAGCTAGAGAGATGCTAGGCTACTACAAGGAAGCAATTGATGGTAAGATCTCTCATTTTTCTCACATCTACAAGCAATTGAGCATCATGCTTATTCTTTCCCTGATAAATTTGAAGGGGCTATTTGAAGACCAATCTCTAGTGTTATTTACCTTAAAAAGTGGAACATATTAACTGCTAGTATGTCAGTGGTTATGATGATTCAAATTATTTGTGATAACATTCGAGTTTTTTATTAAAAAAAAATATTCACATTGTTCAAGCATTTCACAACTACACAGGATTCATTTTTTATTGCTGGTATTGTTGTTTGTTATTATTCTTATAGAATTATTGTTATTAGGGTCCTTTTTATGGAATCAAAAGATAGAAAGTTGCTCTTGAAAGTCATAACTTTTAAAATTTTAATATATCAAATATAAAATATAAAATTTTCCAAGACAAACTTCCTATCTTGAATTTCTTAATTTAAGGGCACTTGTTAACATTCTCATTGTCATTGTTGTCATTATTTTCAACTTTCCATATGAAAAAGTTATTTTTCAAAGGCAAATGTTTAACCGTTGCTACGGGCATTGGTTAAAGGAAAAAAATAATTAGAAAGTTTGTGTTGGAAAATGGTACATTTGATATATTAAAAGCTACAGAAGTTTGGATTTCTGTTGACTCCTCAACTAATGCCCTTTTTCGAATTATACGCTAATAAAAGCTTTTGCTTTGCAGATTATAAATATACCCTTATACTTGAGCCAACCAACAAAAGGGCAGCTTCATCTGCTGAAAGGTTGAGGAAGCTATTCCAGTAGGGGTTTATGATTGTGAACATGAGATAAGAGGGATGAGTGGTGCTGAACATTCCAGAATCATGATGCTGGTGACATATTTATTTGGCCTTGAGATGATT
Organism: Crotalaria pallida; assembly: GCA_037953625.1. Lineage (NCBI taxonomy): Eukaryota > Viridiplantae > Streptophyta > Magnoliopsida > Fabales > Fabaceae > Crotalaria > Crotalaria pallida. The sequence continues at coordinate 101,741,516 of CM075655.1, forward strand.
GATGTGCGTTTCCAGTTACACAATAATCATACAGGAACAGGAATATCTGCAAAATGATAATGATTCTTTTTGCCCTTCATGGCAATGCAATTTATAGACATGGATGGAAAGCATGTATTGCTAAACTTGAGTACTGTTATTAGGTTCTGTTGCAGTGGCACAATAATGTGTTATTTGGTAGAATGAGTCCCAATTTTGCTCAGAGGTAAATATAACCGGATTGTAGTGACAGTCAAGTGAGGCATATGCTTATGATACAATTGCTCGGTTTACATTTGTGCATTTTTATTGAAACTAGATTGGCTCTCTCACAAGTTTTTGATCTTCCTTTGGAAACACATAATTGGTTATTGCTTCAAGACCTGTGCTGTTTTTGTTTCAAAGTGCTCATTAGTTGTTTAGATCCGGCGGGGTAGAAGTAATGAACTAGCCACAAAGCTACATAAGTACACTGTACACATGAAATTTGATGTGTTAATTACACCTTTGCAAGAGCACAATGCCATTATAAAACATGCAACAGGTGCAACAGTTGGCGGTACATGTTTTTAATTGAATAGACAATGTTGAAGTCGTTAAATCACTGGTATTTTGATACAATTCAATATGGATCTTTACCATGTGCAGGTGTTTGACTAGTGTTGTGTTAGAATACACTAATGTGTTCAGACAAACCTTTTTGGTATTAAAATAACTTCATAATTTAGATTTTATGGAGAAACAGAATGTAATACGCCATTTCTCTACTTTAGCTGGATTAACTGCAATGCCTTCCTTGGATATCACATAGACTCAAAAAATTCACTTTCTTTAGTCAGAACTCACACTTTGACAGTTTGGCAAAGGACAGTTCTCAAGTGTTCTGCATGCAAACAAATAGTGAATTGGGATGTTTATTTTTCTTATTTTATTAAAAAAAGAGAGTTGAGATTAATTTATGAAATTAATGTGCAAAATGTATAGAACATGCACTACTTGAACATTTGTTGAAGTGGATCATGATGAAACGACTCTTCTGTAGAACAAAAAATAAAATGCTATTTGACTGAATTTATTTCGTACATCAATGATAAATGGAAAAGAGAAGTGGGGGTTTTATTGTCTTGTGTAAGGAGTGTGCAACTAGTATATTGGAGGAATCGGTTATGGGTTTACAGCTTATTGAAATATACAAGCAGAAATAGAATTGTTTAAATCAAAACAGATCCACATGGGAAGCTAGTGCTTACAAACTAGTCCATAAAAGACCTACCATGGTTAACACTGGCCGAGAAAACTAACGACAGTAACAAAAAGTTTACTTCAAAAATGTATGAGCCAGTATTTAATTATGAATGTAGTCCTGTGGTTATATATTTACAGAAAACGAAGACACTGTTCTTCCAAAAGTCGCAAATGGATCACCGAGATACACTCAAACTCAGCGTGTCAGCATCATATTGTCAAGTAGTACTTTGCTACGAGTATTATCTCAGTCAATGTCAAATGCTAAAAGCTCATCCAGCTGTTCATCAGTCCAATGCGGAATTGAACTTTTTGGATTTGCAATCTCCTTCTGTTTTTCCAAGTGATCATTCATCCCAGTTTCTTGACCATCAGATATATGATCCGAGGTTGTTGAAGTATTATTGCCTTGAGCATTGCATGCTAGATTGTCTTCTTCACCCAATTTAGGAGGGTTGGGTTGGTCTTCCATCTCACCATCACATGTTACTTCCACAGTTATGGCATTATCATGTCTCAGTGATAAGTTCTCTCTGTCCGAAACAGAAACTTGGTTTCTGCTGTTTGCATTGTCAGTGTGGTGGCTTGTTAAAACCAAATTTTCTCCATTCTGATTATCACTACCGGCTGCTTCTTCTGTAGACCTTGAAACTATTTTGAGACTGCTCATGATTCCTTCGGTTCTTTTCTGTGGTGGAGAGACCAAAGTGCCTAGTAATGGTGTCAGTTCTTTCCATGACTTTTCATTTCTTTCTGTTGCAAAGAATGCCAAACTAATGAGAATATATATGGATTTTCAAGAACTCATTATTGTCAGTTATTGCAACTACGGTAGACAAGAGGACCTAATGAAAGAGCTGCCGGCATATTGCTGCTATGTAAGAACGTTAAGTAGCTACCTATACTAGACGTAGGACATCTCACTGAATGTGTAGGATAAGCTTGTTCAGATGGAGGGCCAGTGTCCTTGGGAAAGACCTTTACAACATAAACAATAGATTTATTAGTAAAAAATGCTGTTGTCAGTTCCTAACAAGAATAGAGAATGATGTTGACTACATTAAATATCTCAATTAAAATTTGTTTGCATACAAGTGCTACATGCTGAAAAAATAGAGAAAAATGAAATGTAAAAAGCGAGATTAGTTGATGATACCTCGACTATGTTGCGCAGTGTTATATTGAGATAACAAGCAGAGGGAGTGGGAGAAAACACAGCAACCTGAAAAGTGAAGATTTGAATTGAAGTAAGCAAATTTGAAAATTAGAATAAAAATTGCAGTGGATGAAGGAAAAAGAAAACAAAAGTTGAACCGAAGACAAGAACTGAACAACAAAGTAAGAGACCTTATGGAGGACTAGAACAGAACCAACAGTTATATCCTTCCTAAATTGTCCCTTGGTGAAGACTTTGTGATGGACAGAAGCACCAATTGTAGTTGTAGGATCCTGATGAAATCAGTCATCACTATCAAATCTCAACGTGTATTGTGTAATGCCAGGACATCACATTCACAGTTGCATTAGTAATAATACCTTGAGGGTCACCATCATATCTCCAAAACCATTCGGAGTGCATGATTTGATAACAGCCACGACCTGTTTGCAATTGCAACACATCCAAATCAAAAACAAAAACTTGTGAAATTGAAGTCCAGCACCAACACATTAATCACTTGATCCTTACAATTTCACTCGATTTTTAAACAGCTACCTCCCTATATTTTAAATTCTTTGATTCCCTCATGCTTCAAGTAAAGTTCAAAATAGCTCTTTACTCCTACAAGTATTGTTCCCTTCTTGGAACGATACAGAGAGCACAAATTTTGGAACTTAATTACAACTTTTTTTAATAGTCAATTAAAAACATACTTAAATACGGGGACTTATTTAAATTTTTTTATAACTATAAGGACTTTAATTAAAAACTGTTAAATTATAAAGACCTATGCAACCAACAACAACAGCAACCACAAGAACAACAGGAGCAATAAATTACACCGACTTCTAAAAACTTAGCTTAGTTACATTCAAAGCTACATTGTCATGCTTAATGAATCTAGCTGCCTAAGCGACGCGAGCATAATTTCTTAAATAACGCAAGTGTAATGAAGTCGAAGTTCATTTACTTATTCTAAAGTTTAGCTTAATTACACTCATCTCTCTGTTTGAGGTCAATGTAAGTTTGATAACTAAGCTATTTGAAGGAAGAGGTGATTGTAACTCCTAAAACATCACGACGTCGAGTATAATTAAGCAAAAGCTATGTAGTAATATGTCAGATTAGTCCCTGACTTTGTAAGCGTCGGTCAAGTTAGTCTCTGACTTTATCGAAATAGCAATTTAGTCCCTGAGATAGGAGAACGTCGATCAAGTTAGTCCTGCCGTCACTATCGCAGATCGCAGGGATGTATTTGCTTTAAAATGGGATAAAGATAGCGACGTATGTGAATTAAAATGAAATCTCCGGGGCTAAATTGTTATTTCGATAAAGTCAGGGACTAACTTGACCGACGCTTACAAAGTGAGGGACTAATCTGACATATTACTCCCTTCCAAGTAAGTAAGTAAGTACCTGAGGCACAGTTCCAAAATTGCGATGCTTCTTGATTGCGCTCAAGCGCGTAACAGTTTCATTCGCCACAGAATCACCATCCGCAACACCTAATTCACGAAATCCAAATAACCGATTAACAAGAAATCGCAGCTGATCAAACCGATATTAAAAACAAAGAAGTCACCTCGTCTCCGAACGAATTCCAAGGCGGAAACCCAAGCATTGGATTTAAAATCGAGATCGCTTTCGTCGCTACCGTTTTCGACAACCCTTCGTATGAACTCCTGAGTGGGGAATACGGGGTGAGATGAAGCTCGGCGGTGCATGATGGCGGCCTGGAGAGTACCGGCTGGACCGGGAATGAGGTGAGGTGGCGGTGGCGGTTGTTGAGAATTGTTAAGGGTTTTGTGGGGAGAAGAGTGATTGTGACGTTTGCAAGGGCGGAGGAAAGAAGAGAGATCGGAATCGTCTACGTCGAGTGCAGCTTCCCACGCTTCCAACTCTTCTTCTTCTCTCATTTTTTTCTTTCTTTCTTTGGAGTTTGGAGAGAGGTGAGAGGGTAACTGTACAGCAATGTAAAGTCTTCACTGCACACATCAATTCGCAAGCGCGGGAAAGCGCGTTTATTTTATTTTTACCCCTCCTCTTTGATATTATTTTCGTCTAGTAAGAATGATAACAAATTGAGAAAGTAAAAAATTAAGAAAACGTGCATTTAATAATTTGTTTAATACATTAGTCAATCGGGTTTTTCTAACCTATGCATCAGATTGCATAGGTTAATCATCTTTTAAAAAGTAAGTGTTTGTTGAAAATTGAAACATTTAATGAATTAAATAAATTATTATTTAGTTTTCCAATATAATTTTACTACTTATGTTCTCTTATCCTATGCATTGGGATGCATAGGATAGAAAAACGTCAATAAGTTATCAAATAGTTAATTTAATGCATTTTGCATTAATCAACCAATCACAATTCAAAGTTTACATTTTCTAAATTTTTTCATTAATTATTTTGACTTTAATTTGAAAAAAAAAAAATTCTATTTTTTTACCATTTTTTGGGACAAAGGGAGTCACTATTTCTTGAAGCTCGATATCTCCCTCGAATGAACCATATAGCCAAGAGAAACCATGAACCGGAATAAAAGAGTTTGACCCACCCATGAGTAAAATATTCATGTATGTATATTTTTTTTTCTCTTTTATGTTTCGTTATTAGTTAACGTACGACTTTTAAAATTACATATATGTTAATCCCTTGGAATAATAATATTTTTGCTTGGTATGTCGAAGGTTTTCTACTACATTGATCCAATAACATATAACATAAAAAAAAAAATCAAAATTTTGTCCAGTATGCTAATCCCAACGTACTTTTAATTTTTCCACGTACGTTTAGGGGTAGCATATCTTACTTTTTCACACTTCATAGTAAAATTTTAGAAAAAAATTAATAAATGCATTATGTAGATCTTTTTACTATGAACTAAATTATATTAAGATCATAAATTTTGATTGAAAATGGAAGAAGTTATGAAGAAAAGAAAAACTTTTAGGATGAAACTAAAAAAACCTTAAAGAATAAAACTATAAAACGAAAATAAATTTGAGAACCAAACGTGATTTCAAAAAAAAAAAAAAACAATATATTCAGGCGAGAGAGTAACTGTACAGCAATGTACAATCTGCACGGTACAGTGTGTATAGTGTATACGGTGCACTATACCGTCAAAGATTTTATTTTGTTCTGTTTGTGGCTAGATGAACATAGAATTGGGCTTTGTTTGGTTACATAAAAGAAAATGAGGTGAAAGATTATGGTGAAGAAAATGAGTAAATTTTATAGTTGTTTAATATAAAAGAAAATATAATTAAATAGAGGAGAGAAAAAAGTTGAATTTTCTTTCTTTTTGTTTAGTCGGAGAGAAAAGTAAGAAGAAAAAACCATAAATTTATCAAAAGACAAATATACCCTTATTTTTTAGCATTGACCCACCTTTTTTTCACTTTTCTTCCGATGCTAAGTTGAAGAGAAAAAAAATGTTGACAGATTCTACCAAGTTTTTCCCTTCTCCCTATAACCAAACAAGAGAAAATGTATGTTTGTTTCTTATTTTCTCTTTCCTCAAAATATCTCCTCCCAAAATATCCAAAACCTAACAAAGTGTTTGGCCTAACCTTACATGGGTCCTTTGCCCGTCCCATATGGGAGAAATTATTAGGTGGTCCGGGACTTCATGGTCCAGGACAATCACCACCATTTATTTTTTATTTTTAAAATATTTTAGCATGATGAACGGTTGAGATGAATCTGAATCATGGTGGTCCAGGACTAACTAATAATTTTTTCCCATATGGTTGTTTATGAGTTTTGGAATATAAAATTCGCCTTTTATTCACAAATCTTGTTTATTTTTTAAATCTAAAATTACACTAGTAATTTTTTCCGACACTTTCAAATCGAAAAAACAATCATATTACATCAATGTATTTTTTTGAGAGGATCCTCTTGAAAAATTTTCCAATACCCTCAAGTCAGAAAAAAAAAATAAAAACATTTTGGAATTTTCACCATTAAAATGGGATTTGTGGATAAAAATCGGGGTTTATTGTAAGACCCGGGCTGATGAGGGCGGGGAGTGATCGCCGGTGCAAGAGGCACGAACAAGGAGCGGCTCCTGGCAGGCTTCTAAGGGAGGGGTACATGAATGAACCGACACACCGGAATGAGAGGGTGATCCTGAGAATGTGTAGGTATGAGACTACATAGTACAGGAAGGCTTAAATGAATTGATTGGTACTACCCATATCAACAAGATGCATCTTCTTTCGGTAGCTCATCACATAAGAACTTCATGGTTAAGCGTGCTTGACTTGGGGTAATTCCGGGATGGGTGACCTCCCGGAAAGTATGCGAGTAAGGACAAAGCACGCTGAAAAGACTCGTGTTGGTGTTGGGGACAGTCGCAATCCATTTGCCTGCCAGGGATATTACATTTATATCCTGGACTCCTATTTTATTTTGTTCTGTTTGTGTCACCTTGGATTTAAAGTTATCTTTTGTTTGAAATTAGTTCCTTAAATATTTTTTATTTCAAATATATATTGTTAGTTGTTTTCTTTTTTCTTAAATTGGTTCTTTAGCTTACTTATGTTTTCAAATGGTTAGTTGTTTATCCATTTTAATTTTTAAGCTTAAAATTGATTTTGTAATGACATATTTTCACATAAGTAAAGGAGAGATTTTGACGTTATTTTCATTTCGAAGTTAATATACTTATCATGATAATTTTGAATTTTTTTTGACAAAATTAATTTATAGTTGTAAACTCATGATTGTTAGTTGTGAACTTAGGTGAAAGTTATGAGATTATAACTAAAAGCTTATAGCTATATAGCTAGTTTATTAAACTAGATCTATTTGACAAAATCAGTTGTGCAACTAGTTAAAATTTGTTAAATAACTTATAAAACATAATTTCGATCACGATATATATAATTATAATTAAGAAAAAAATAAAAAACAAAATTGAGACATAATTTATTGAAATCTCTTTTATTTTCTTTTAAAAACTAAGTTTCCTTTTCAAAAGTTATAAGTTTATTCTTTTATTCACTAAATAGCTCTTATAACTTATTGACCAAGCTACCAAATAAGTTATAAAATTGTTTTACCAAACACAACATTTATGTAGTTGAAAATTAAGTAAGTTGTGAAGAAAAACATATTGGAAAGATCAAAACGAAAAATAAAATAAAGTTAAATAATGCCCAACCTCAAAACACAAAATAACATAGACTAAGAATTTAGTTGTTTTTATAAATATTGTTCCGACAATATATTTAGATAACACTCAAGACAAAAATAATATATAAATATGTGACACGAAAAATGATTGATCAACTTACAAATAGGTTTATATCACAAAAGAAGTGACATGTGTCATTTGCTTATTATTTATTGGTTAACAAGTGACATATATCACTGTCTTATGGTATAGCCGTGCTTGTAGCCGGTTGATTTATCATGACTCATGTGATACTCTTTACAAAACAAGAAAAAATCTATCTTAATATTTATGCACTCATATATATAAATCAAATATAAGTAGTGCAGATTAATATAGATATTACTATATGTCAATATAAATGCAGATAATATCAATCTCATCACTCTTCAAAATAGAATAAAATGTATCATAATCAAAGATATGTGTAGACAAATAATAGAGTTGTTTCTCATATTTAGGTAAAGGGGTTTGACTGTATGTGGCCAGGTTTGCACACAAAATTGTAACGTGAACATGAGCTTGATTTACGGATAGGCTAAATGAGAGTTAAACACGTTAATGGTCTGTTTCTCTCCTTGTTTCGTACAAAATGAAAACCTTGCCAAATATGTTCTGTCTCATCCACAAAATTATCTCCCATTCAATTCATCATAATAATCCTCTCTCAGGATTCAAACAGCCAACCAAAAATCGCTGTTAATTCATTTTCCTACACTTGCCAATAACATAAAATTGACAACATATCCAATCCATAACTAAATTCTGGTAGGTCCACTAATAACACTCCATGTCACCTATGCATGATTTATTTGTGTTTTTAATTTGTCTTTTCAACTACCTAATTACCCTTTTAGTCATGACTTGTAATGTTGCTACTAATAATTAAAAATTAACAATAATAGTAATAATTTGATTTTATTGTTTTGACATGTATGGAATGGTAATAATATAAAAGGGAGAGGGAGGGGACATAAAAGAAAAATAAAAATTGGGAGGAGACAAGGTACAAGGTAAATTGCTCATCATGGATGGCATGCTGGGCCTTCTTAGGATTCACGTCAAGCGTGGCATCAACCTTGCTGTTCGTGATGTCAACACAAGCGATCCATACATTGTAGTTAGGTTGGGCAAGCAGGTATTGTACCTCGTTCGAGTCTTCTTAATTTGAACATCTTATTATCAACAAATATTGTCGACCAAAACATTTTCCTTGAATTATGATAAATAATGTGGCATTTCCTTTGTGATTGATGATAGACTATATGCATGATTAATTATATTCCATCTGTTTTAATTATGTTATGAAAACATCGATTACATGCAACATTATATTGTCTTAATTTGTACATACACAATTGTAACATGCGTGCATCTTTCGATTTTTTTTCCTTCTGCAGAAGCTCAAGACTCGTGTGATAAAAAAGGATGTTAATCCTGAATGGAATGAAGATCTTACACTTTCCGTTACAGATCCGCATCGTCCATTTGTATTGGTATGTGTGCATTTTACAAAGAAATGCTAACAAAATATTTTTCAATATGCATTTTCCATTATTATTGGGTAGATTTATGCCAGGCAAATTATAAAGAGAGATCAGAGTTGATTCATGTGATTTAATGGGTCTCTTCAACGCATGATGATTGATACAATGATTATGAGAATTATTCATTCTGCATTATTTCTAGATAACATTTGGGACAACATTGAATTTATGTGAGCATGAATACCTTTTAAAAAATGTTATTTTATTTAGAAAGAATGGTTGGTGCAAAAACAATATAAATTTTTTTTATACCGTCAATGTATCATTCATCATTCACATGTTTATAATCAATGACTTTTAGTTAAAAGTAATACAAATGAACGGTAGATTTTGAGCTGACCGTGCAATCATTAATCTCTTATTTATTTATTACAAAATATTTGTTTAAAGTTAATTTATTATGTTATTAATTCATGTATAAAGCTGTGTTGGTTTGAATGAATATGAAGGAAAGGGTGTAAAATTATATACAAACATATTTTGTGTATCATTTTGGAGTAGTGAGAATCATTTTATAAGTTTTGAGAAAAACATTCTTTCATTTTCTGTCATTTTCTCTCTTCTTGGGTTACATCACCAAATAGCATACTGCCAATTTTGTTACGGAGTCTACTAAATCTGAAGGAATTGTTATGGTGTTTGAATAGATATGTAAAGACGATCTTTCTGACACATTTCAAATTATTATTATCATTTTATAAATTTTTCTTGTGTATATTCTCATCTTTTCCAACAAATATGAAAGTATAGCATATTTTGATGATAGACTAGAGAAATGCATGTAAAAGTGAATCGTAGTCCCAAATGATACCAAAATTTTAATTTTGTTGTACAAATAATATAACTCAGTGATTTATATCTGCTTATTGCATGCATGCAGACGGTATATGACCACGATACATTTAGCAAAGATGACAAAATGGGAGACGCAGAATGTGACATATCAGCATTTATAGAAGCTTTGAAAGTGAACGTAGAAGGCCTTCCAAATGGAACTATAATCAAAAGAATACATCCATGCAGGCAAAACTGTTTGGCTGATGATAGTTGCATCGTTTGTGAGAATGGCAAAGTTATCCAAGACATTGTCCTTAGATTGAGACATGTAGAGTGTGGTGAAGTCGAAATCCAATTGGAATGGATTGATATTCCTGGTGCCAAGGTCTTTTAAATTGTGGAACATACTCAATTAATTATTTACAAAAGAAATTTTCTTCTCCTTGTTAACATCCTTGTTTAGGGGCACTCTCCTCCTCAATGTATTGTGTTGATGACCCTGTCAATGGATGAATGTGCATGTTTATGTTTCTGTTTCTATTTATTCATTACTCTAATTGATGAATAACATAATAGGCTGCGATTGAGTTTGGAAAACTCATTTATGGGAGGTAAAGTTCTCACTATGCCTACCCTTTTTTCTTTTTTTTTTTACACCAACCGATGTCCGGATCTGGTTTACCCAGAATCTGACTCATACGGTCCAACCCAACTGAGCTCGCACTAAGCAGTAGGGGTGTCCCAGCGGGGGTTGCTCCATACCATGGCTCAACTCGAGACAACCCCATGTTGCTATGCCTACCTTTTTTAATTCATCACAATATTCAAATCCTAAATTTCAATTGATCAAGAAAACCAAGCTGGATATCCCCTGTATATATGAAAAGGTGTTTGTAAAGGGGTGATGTTATGTTTACGTCCAATATGATAAAACACTTTATATTTCTTTTTTTTTTGTTGCCCACCTGGTTCCCTAAGTACTACCTAGGTACATTCGAATCCCCGGGTCGCGTGTCTGGCTATGGCAGGTGAGTCTTCTAACATGAATTTTCTGCATTCACAAGGACTCGAACTCGAGACCTTGTTTAAGCGAGACCGAGCCGCTTACCACTCGTCCCAACCCATGTATGGTAAACACTTTATATTTCTATAAACTCTTTTTAACTTATTTCAATAAGTCAGCTTGTTAGAAAAAAAAATTATGAAAAACATTTCCAAATGGCTTTGTTGAATAAGTGTAGTATTAAGCTGTTTGTCCAGATGTACAAAACTTAAGAAGTTGCACCATTCATTGGTACATCCAAATCAATCCAAGCAAAGTTACATTAACAACAATTTCACTCTCCATGTGCGGTGGTAGTGGCTCAGCAATAGACTGCCGAACTGACCCAAATAGACTAATGACTTTGTACAAAACATTACTTTTTACTCCCAACTTTTCAATTTATGCACTGTTAATCCTTTTGTCCTCTTGGATCATTCAACTTGCTTGTGTAACAAATCAAATGTTAATGTTTTTACGAGTGTTGTATTGATAGAGCGAAGACGGACTTAGATGCCCTCCCCTCGTTCAATCAAAATGATTTTATTGGCATATTGATGTACGTAAACCCCAACACTTATGTTTGGATTCATGTTCATATCATTTTATGGAGTATTTAGGATGGGAAAGTATGCAATATTCATCAAAAGTGGATAAGTATTGAAACTAATTGGTAATGAACGGCTGTGAAGCTTTCAGGTTAATGGAGGGTGTTGATTTAAACCTGGTACCTGGGAGTATAATATTAGCAAGTGACCCAGGAGCACCATAGACGCGCCCCACCTGGATTAATTTTTTTTCCCGGACGGATTATGTTTGTTGGGCCTCTGTAACAGCGCTGGGTCCTTGTTCATTTGCTTTTAATGGACTGTATTGTGAATCCAAAATTTTTTGGCATTTAATATATTTTTTTCTTTCAAAGTTAAAGGCAATTAATAATACAATATAACATAAGATATTAAATAGTTCTATTGTACTACTTCCGTCTAATCCTAATTATAAGTCACTGTTATGAAAATTTTAATGTTTAATTATAAATCAGTTTATATTTGTTATGCATCATCGTTAATTGTTTTTTTTCTTTTTTGCTTTTATAAGTGACTTTAAATCCGAATTTGACTATTTTTAACTTTTCGGTGTTAACTAATGAGTGCGAATTTTTCATGAAAAGTTCAGAGGGTAAAAATTGAATGAAAATTGAATGTGGCAATATATTCTCATATAATTCATAAAATTAATTACTTTCCTTTGATATGTATTTTTTGATTAAATATGTCAAACAATTGAGATTAGAGGTACCTCCAAAAAATTTAATCTTAATTGTTAGAGATTATTTCGTTATGGCAAAACATTGAATTAATTAATTTTTTAAATACCTCTTATTAAACGAACACTTTTAAGAATCCTGATAACACTTGAAATCCTAATAACACTTTTACATAATATTAGCGTGGTGAGTTATAAAAATTCTTATCCACTTATTCTTATTCACTTATTCGTAAACATTCGTTAGTGATAATGTGATATTATTAAATACCGTAACAATTATTTAATAAACATTATGAAAGAAAAAATAAGTATTAAACTAAAATAAAATATTAAAATAAATATTATGAAAGAAAAAGTATGGGGTCTTATTATTAAAATAAAATAAAATATTAATATTAAAATAAGTATAAATTCCAGATATTTTTATTATTATCGTTTTAATTTTAAAAATAAAAATATTGTATCAATGACGATCCTAATGAAAAACAGGGATGAAATTTTGTTCGTTGATAAGAAATAATTTAAAGGCCAAAATACACGATCCGCGTAAAACACTAACAATTAGTATTTCAAAGTGCAGTGGGTACTACCTCCGTCCTTATATATAAGACCCTTTTGTGGCTTTTATTTTGTCTCTATTTATAAGATCCTACTCTTCCGGTCTCATTTTTAAGCAAATATAACTAACTTCGCGCTTATTAAGGAAGTTAGTTGAGTGTATTTAATTTTCTCAAATTCATAAAAAAAATAGATTATTTTAGTAAATATGCATTGGGAATGAAACAACAATTAAATGACTCAATCATATTATGAGGATATTTTTAAGAATGATTGTATTGGGAATAGAAAGTTAGTTAAATTTTGCTTATATTAGTGATACGTCTTTTTCGCTTACTAGGAAAATTGCCCGTGCGACGCACGGGTTTTAAATTTTGCTATCCTTCCCTTTTTTTGAAGGGTTTTCCATTTGTTCAAACATTAAACATTAATTTTATTTACATGTGATTGAATAAATTGAAAGGAAGACTTTCATGATCAACATATTATAAAAAAAAAGAAATATTGAGAATAAATATTGTGTTAAAGATCAACACAATATTGAAAAGAAATATTATTATACACACACGTTTACAGTTATTTGGGCATTAAAGGAATAATTTAAAGCAAGAAAGAGGATTCGGGTCAGCATCCAGAATTTGGTAAAAATGCCAACAACTTGCATGTTACAACTTACAACAACTTTTGTGAGGCAACTTGAAGCATTTTGATACCCAAAAAAAAATTATAATAATAATTGAAATCATCAAGGTAATATGTTTAATCAAAAATTTAAATGATAAATTGGAAGGAAGGCTTTCATGATCAACATATTATAAAAAAATAAATATTGAGAAGAAATATTGTGTTAAAGATCAACGCAACATTGAAAAGAATTTAACTTACTTCTTCACATTATTTGATCTTCTTTTGTGCACCATCAAGTCTTAAGTCCCTGTATTAAGAAACGTTTGAGCAAAATTCAAACACTTAAAAATACCCAAAAAAATGAAAAAGCTTTCTAGCTACCAATTAAAAAAAAAAATACTAACTGTTCATATGCTTAATGTTTATGACAAATAAGGAAATAAAATATACTTAATAAAGAAATAATTTCAGTTGAAATGAAGGCTTTCCACCAATTTAAAAAATAAAAAATAAAAAAAAAATACTAAATGTTCATATGTTCAAACTATCAAGGTTTCCTTCTTTATACGTTTTTTTTTTTGCAAGTGGCATTTTGATACCAAAAATAAAAAAAATTCCCATTGAAAGACGAAAGGCCGTAACAAATAAGCTTTAAATAGAAAACAAAATGACCAAGCATTTATATATGTATGCAGATTATAGAGGCCTAGAGAGGCAGGAAATGTACGATGGTGCACATAGTAACTTTGATAAAATAAAAAATTTGCATAATAATCTGATGGACTACCTTGTAATAAGTTTGGTCACCAAAGAAGTGAATTTCATTGAAATCATCAAAGTAATATGTTTAAACAAAAATTTAAATGATAAATTGAAAGGAAGACTTTCATGATCAACATATTATAAAAAAAGAAATATTGAGAAGAAATATTGTGTTAAAGATCAACGCAATATTGAAAAGAATTTCACTTACTTCTTCACATTCTTTGATCTTCTTATGTGCACCATCAAGTCTCAAGTCTCTGTATTAAGAAATGTTTGAGTAAAATTCAAACACTTAAAAATACCAAAAAAAATGAAAAAAATACTAATTGAAAAGAAGGTTTTCTACCAATTTAAAAAAAAATTACTAACTGTTCATATGCTTAATGTAACTTTGTCACTTTTCAAGCTTTCTATGACTATCAATTGTAAGCGGTCAGAATAGCATTTGTTGCATCGCACATTGAAAGGAAATAATGAAAAATACTAACTGTTTCAATTGTAAGCAGTCATAAAATGAAAGGAAAATGAAAAGATTAAAAATATATGGACGGATGTGATTTACTTGCAATGGATGGCTAGGATTAGAATGAAATTTATGAGGGATATGAACGGATGTGATTTATTTGTAATGGATGGCTAGGATTAGAAACAAATTTGGAGGGAAAAACTATCATGGAGGGAAAGTAAAAAATACTCATCAACTTCACCTATTTTAATATATGTTGATAAGTGAGATCGTAGGAAGTATACTAATTTTCAATGAAAATTAATTATTCCTATATCTCATAAGTTAAGTTCTTTTTTACTCTTGCAAATAAATTAAGAAATGAGTAAATAAGAGTATATGAATTTGATATATTTTGACTAAATTACCCTCAATTCATAGCAGGAGAGAGAGTAATAATAAATGTATGAAGATTATATTGAAGAGAAATGAAGAAATAGGTGGTGAAAAAGAGAATGTAACGAATAAGGGTATACTTGGAAAAAAGAAGTATAAATGAGTATTAAATTTCTAAAAGAAAATAACTTATGAGACAAAATTAAAAACCTAAATGAACATAACTTATGAGATGGAGGGAGTACTTCTTTCCATAAATATCCTTATTTACTTAACACTTTTTAAATTTCCAATATTATTAATAGGAGTAGATTTAAAAAACATACTTCCTCCGTCCCATAAAGTTAGTAAAAAACATAGAAAATTTTTGTCCCAAATTAAAGTTAAAATAGTGAATAAAAAAATTGAAATTTTATTGTATATTCTATGATTGGTTAATTAAGGAAACACGCATTAAATATTTGATTTGGTAATTGGTTGATTTAGGGACAATACATTATAGCATGTTCCCTTATTTTTGTTGAATTTTCAAAAATTTATTAACTTTTTGGGAGGATGAAGTATTAAATATTCACATTTCCAATAAAAAAACTTAAACATTTCTAAAAAAAATAAAAAAATAAAAAAAATAGTACTCCCTCCGGTCCTATATATAAGCCCCTTTTGAAGACTTTTTTTTGTCCTTAATATCAGTCTCATTTCCAATTTTCATTAGCATTAATTACTTCTTTTTCATAAACATCCCTATTTACTCAACACTTTTTAGATTTTCAATAATAATTATAGGATACTTCTGAAAAAATATACCAAATATTTACATTTTTAATATCACTAACAATATTAACTAACTTTCTTAAAGGAAATAAAATTGGCCAAATGGTGCTTATATTAGAGACCGAAAGGAGTAAAACATACGTGCAGTGGGTGCCGTGTCGAAATGTGTGTGGAAGGATGCAATGGAAAAAAAATAAAATAAAAAAACGGAGATAACCAGATATAATAGGTTAGAACAATTAGTATGTGTACTCATCATCCACTTTGGTTGAGTACAGTAGAACGACCCATTTAGGATTTGCTTTAAAAAAATAATAGTAAAAGGAAATTTTTAGAAAGTAAATATTTCATTTTAAATACAAAGTTACTCTATTTAATCATTATATCCCTAAATATAAGTGTTGATGTTAAGGAAAATCCTTTCATTTAAAGACTCTAATAATGATATAGTAACAAATAAAAAATTGAAAAGACCAAGTCTACTTTGATGCATACACAAGTTGTTAGAAGTTATTTCTCATGTAATTTGGTTGTTGTTATAAGTCGCATTTTAAAAAGTTTTTTAATCTTAATTATAAGTAAATTTCCATTTTTATGCATTATTTATTATTTTTTTATTTGTCCTTATTGATGATTTTGACTATCTCTGTTTTTTATTATTATTATTATTTATTTTGGTGGAATTTATTATTATTATTATTATTATTATTACTATTATTATTATTATTATTATTATGTATTAATGAGTGTGAAAAAGGATTAAATTGTAACATTATTATATTTTCTAAAACAATTTAAGAAAACTATCTATTTTGATTGATACGTATGATTCGGTTGACTGTACTTAAAGACCAGAGATAGTATATTAGTAAACAGTAGTAACTAGCAGCCAAAGAGAGTGCAACTGTTGTTGTAATTTTCTTGATTAAAAATTGCAGAATCTGATCTCTGTCATTATATTAATAGTAGTGCACGCTAGCCTCCCAAACTATTTTAAAGGTACGAAATTTTGTGGCCATATTTTTTTTTGTTGTTGTTATTGTACGAAGCCAAGAGATTTCATTTTATATTCTTTGTAGGATTGAGTGGGAGTGTTACTCCGTACTTAGAATAAGAGGGTATCCATTGATAAAAACGATTTATTAAGGATATTAATTGAACTTATTTAACTTTTCCAATTTTGCAAAAAAAAATTAAGGATATTTTAGAAGTATTGTATTCATTGTATCTATCTCATTATCTTGATAAAAGTCAAAATAGTCAATGAAAACAAGATAATACTCTCTCTGTCCCTGTATATAAGACTCATTTGGAAGATTTCATGTCCATTAAGAAAATTGATTAATTTGGTTAATAGTATTGGAAATGTGAAATTTTGATGTGTATTTTCAAAATTACCCTATTAATATTATAGGGAATCTAAAAAATGTCAAATAAATATGGGTATTTGTGGAAAAAGTAATTAATGGTCATTGAAAATTGGAATATGATTTTGTAAATAAAGACAAAATAAAAATGTCAAAAGAATCTTATTTTAACGACGGAGGTAGTATATTTTTTTATGCAATGTACGATTCACTTAATTAATTATAAATTGCGATTACACAAATAATTTTCATATCTTACAATTACTCCCTCCATTCCAAATATTTTGGCCTTTTAGGTTTTTTTTATTTCATATCTTTTGTCATTTTACAATTCCAATGTATAAACATATTTTTTCTTTCTAATTTTAACCCTTCATTCAATCATTTTTCTTACTTCTCATTAATTCTACTTTTATCTTCTCTTTCATCCTTAAACCACTATACATTAATTAATGGATACTCTTCCTATTAAAAATTAAATACTGCTACAATTTTCAATAAAAATTAAATATGAATATTTTAGATAAAAACACATTAAACTTCCTACAATAATCAACATTTTCTTATTATGTGTGTCCAAACTTAAAAGACAAGAGATTGGAATCGAGGGAATAATGTATGTTACACTAATATTCTATAAATGTGTAGAGAATTGAATGTAACAATATACTCCTTTTGTTCCAATTTAACTGTTGCTTTAGAACTTTGACACGGATTAAAAAAGTCATTTAATACTTCAATTTTCAAGAGAATTACTAGATAATTTTACTATAATATCCTTGTGGTGGACTCGGCCTAACCGAGGTCCTCAGACGACCTTGCCAAAGTCTTAAGGACCCTTCAGGAAGCCTTCTGAGCTAGCGCTTGGTCGAGCTCAATGCTCAACGGCCGAACAGACGCCAGATACGGGCCGACCTCACTCTCCAACTCAGGTCCGACGTCCAAGTCCGACACCTTCCCAAGTCCGACACCTAGGACATGATGACGTCTCCCTTTTTATCCACAAGGACAGCTCACCACCTTATCCGCAAGGACAGCTTATCCACTCACAGCTCAGTACAGGCTGACCCTACTTGGGCCTAAAGCAAGCCCATTAGGGCAACCAGCTCCCCCCTATAAGTAGCTCCGTACTACATGGGGCTCAGGTACGTCCTCTAACCCTAATTGTCATCCTCACACACCAGTGATTAGGGTTGCTTCCTGGCTCTTTTCCTTAGCCACCTGAGGACTTCCCCCAAACATCACATATCAACCCTAGACAGAGGCTCCTTTGAAGGTCATCTCCTATACCCTTGGAGGTCCTCACTGTCTAGGACACCACAATCCTCAAAGCACATTAATTATCACTCATTTCACATATTTCAACACATTAAATGCAATGTTAAAGTTGGAAAAAATCAATTAATACATCCTCGAATTCCTAAGGTGACAGATAATGTGGAACGGAGAAAGTAACTTTTTTTTTGTTTTTAGAAAGTAACTTTAAAAATTAAATAAATTATCATATCTTTTCTTTTTGGTAATTAAATATGTCTTTCATTACTTATTCAATCACGAATATAATATACAATCTTTAAAATATTTCATTTATTATTTTTACTTTAATTTGAAAAAAAACTTATATTTTTTTACCAAGATAATGAGGCAGAGACTATAATATTAAAAATAAAATATAATTTAGTTGAGGTAATCAATTTAAATAATTATATTTTAAAAATATATTATTTAATAAAAAAATATTTAAATTTTACTTATGTTTTGTTTGTTTTTATTTGTGAGTCACACTTAACCGAAACACACGGATTAAGGTGGGTATTTAATTCATTTTTTTTAAGAAAAATTTACTCTCTTCATCCTTAAATATAAAATCATTTTGAAATTTTTATTTTGAGCTTATTTATAAGACTTGCTATCAATTTTTAATGATAATTAATTACTTATTTCTTTTCATAAACATTAATATTTACTTAAAAATTTTTAGAGTTCTAACAATACATATATTGATAGTTTTGTTAAAACTAATCAAATGTTCACATTTCCAATAAAATTAACTAAAATAAATACTAGTTTTCTTAATAGACATGAACTATACCAAAATAATCTTATATTTAGGGATAAGGGCGTATCAATTTTACATTTTTATCCATTTTACTTACATCAATTCTCTTATGAAAAGTTAATAAACTTAATCAATTAAATCATTCATTTCATAAAAATAATTTTAAAAAAATTAAATACTCCATCTCTTACAAAATATAAAATAACTCATATATAAAAATATAATGACAGCAAATGTCCTCTCTTTTATAAAATGTGACGTTTATAAAAACAATGAGAATATTTAAGATTAATAATACTATCAATTTTAGTTTGAGAAATATGAGAGTACTACTCGTTAACAAAACTTTTTTTTTAAGGGGAAAACTAGATGGAGTATACAAGACAAATGAGTTTAGATATAAACGGAATTAAAATAAAGAAATCAATGTTAGAATTCCTTTTATGCTCTTAGGAAACATAAAACCCCTAGTGCAGTGCGTGCAGGTAGGTTTGGGGTTTGGTCCTATTTATAAGACCCCTTTTCAATTTTCAATAGCATTTAATTACTTCTTTCCACTAACACCCCTATAAAGTCAACATTTTTTAGAGTTCCAATAATAATTATAGGGGTAATTTTGAAAAAGTATATCAAATTTTCACATTTCCAATGCCACCAACAAATTTATTCACTCTCCTTGGTGGAGTGAAAAACCCCAAAAGGGTCTTATAAATAGGACCGGAGGGAGTAGTTAACTTATTGAAGTAGAGCTGTTTGGCAAAACTAGTTGTACAACTGGCTGGAATTTGTTAAATGACTTAGGGTCTGTTTGACAAAACTAACTTATAGCTATGAGGTTTTAGCTGATAGTTTTGAGCTTATAGCTAATAGTTGTGAACCTTACTTATGGTTGTGAGATTATAGCTGGAAACTTATAGTTATATAGCTAACTTATTGAAATAAAGCTGTTTGACAAAACTAATTGTGCAATTAATTTAGCTGATAGTTATGAGATATGATTTATTGAAAGCTCTTATTTTTTTCTCAAATATACCTAATGAAGCTTTTTAAGCTAGCTTGCAAAAGCTATAAACTTCATTTTTGAAAGCTATAAGCTTCTTTTATTTTATGTATGTTCACCAAACAACTCTAGTAGCTTATTGACCGGATCAATAAACTAAAAGCTACCATATAAGCTATAAGCTTGTCTTACCAAACACAACCTTAAACAATATAATTTTGCCAAAATATAAGATAATAACTAGGAAAAAATAAAGAGCAAAATTGAGATATAATTTATTGACAGCTCTTTCATTTTTTTGAAAGCTACTTCACATAGCTTTAAACCTATAAGCTTCCTTTTTGAAAGCTATAAGCTTCTTTTATTTTTTGTTCACCAAACAGCTCTAGTAGCTTATTGACCGAGTCAATAAGTTAAAAGATACCAGATAAGTTATAAGTTTGTCTTACCAAACAATGCCTATAACTGATAGCTATGAGCTTGTACCAAACTGAAAGCTAGCTTTCAAAAGCTATAAGCTTCCTTTTTGAAAGCTATAAGCTTCTTTTATTTTTTGTTCACCAAACAGCTCTAGTAGCTTATTGACTGAGTCAATAAGTTAAAAGATACCAGATAAGTTATAAGCTTGTCTTACCAAACAATGCCTATAACTGATAGCTATGAGCTTGTACCTGATAGCTGAACCTACCTGAAAACTGTGGAATTGTAACTGAAAGTTTGTAGCTGTATAACTAGCTTATTGTACTAGAGCTGTTTGGAAAAGCTAGCTGTGCAACTAGCTGAAACTTGTTATTAAATGACTTAAAAAGTATAATGTAGCCTAAGATATATAATTATAATTTTTAAAAAGATAAAGGGCAAAATTAAGATACTCCCTCCGTCCCTAATTATAAAGTCCTTTTGACACTTTTATTTTGTCCCTGTTTATAAAGCCCTTTACCAATTTTCAATGAGCATTAATTATTTTTTTCCACAAACACCCCTATTTATTTAACACTTTTTAGATTCTCAATAATATTAATAGGGGTAATTTTGAAAATACATATCAAAAGTTCACATTTCCAATACAATTAACTAAATTATTTCACTTTCTTAATGGACCTGAAATCTTCCAAGAGGGCTTTATAATTAGGGGCGGAGGGAGTATAATTTATTGAAAGTTCTTTTAGTTTTTGAAAAGCTACATCACGTAACTTACTGAAAGCTAACTTCCAAAAATTATAAGTTTCCTTTTTAAAAACTACAAGTTTTTTTATTTTTTGTTCACCAAATAATTTTGCTAGTAGCTACCAGATAAAAACTATAAACTAAAAGCTACCAAATAAACTATAAACTATAAGTTTGTATTACCGTATTACCAAACGTAACTATAAGCCAGTAGATAAGGAACGTTATAGCTCATCATTGAAGGCTATGGAAGTAGAAACGAGAAAGCTTTGTGAGTAAATTAGAAAATTAATCTTTTAAAGTATATACAACGACTATTATGTTAATTTCAAATGATCAAAATTATTTTCCAAACTCTTGAAACTTGAAAGTAATTTTTATCATTTGAACGACTGATCTGAATCAGATACTATTCGCATAACCTAATTTAAATGACAAAACATATTTCAAAACGTTTTAAATAACAGAAATTATTAATTTTTTTTTACAAAAATAATTTTAATTATTTACTCAAAAATGCTTATTGCTTTTCCGTTTTCATCGTGCACCTTCATTCTTGAGTGGGGCTTTTGCCACCTCACTAATTTTTTTATTTCCAAAATTATCCTTAATAATAAAATCTTATATATATTTTTTTTTAATTTTTCTCTTATCTCTTTCATTTCACTTTCTTCATTTTCTTATATTCACACACTCCACTCCTATTCCCGACGAGAGAGAAACTTCCTTTCACAACATTAAAATAAGCAGAACATAAAGCAACTGAATTAGAGCACGGGCATCAAAACCACCAGATCCATGCTCAACCTAAATTAGTTGTAGGAGTCATCCCACCGCCACCAAAAAAGAAATGACTCATCGTACTTTCTCCGGAAACATCATACTTTCTCTTGCTCTCCTCGTTAGCAAGACACTGAAAATGAGTAGAAATTGTCAATCAAGCATTTCTTTTATCTTTGTCTTCCCAATTGAGCAATTTATACGTAGAGGAAGTATCACGCACATCGGAGGTTTTTTTTTTTTCTGAATAGGAATAGGAGTGGGGTGTGTGAATAAAAGAAAAGGAAAAAAGTGAAATGAAAGGGATGACAAAAAAATAAAAAAATACAAGATCTTTTTACTAAGGATAATTTTGAAAATAAAAAAGTTAGTGGGGTGTCTAAAGTCGATCTAGAACGGGGTAACAAAAATCGCACTCTCATCATTCCTTTTTTTTTTTTTTGGGTGAACTCTCTCATCATTCTTTTAGGTGCTATATATAGTTGCTAATAGCCTGGTAAGGATCAAGGGCATAGAGGCTTAACTAAAAGATCGGTCCAAATCCACCCAAAAAAATGATTTAATTTCATATGGTAGTTCTATAAGCCTAATTAGAGCATCTACAGTAGAGTCTTAATTTTGAACTCATCAGACTCTGACACATCAATATTACATCATCATTTTGCTATTAGACTCAACTTCAGACTTTTCATATCTTACACCACAGCAGAGTCTTAACACCAGACTCACCAAACCTGCATCAACATTACATTATCATGTACTTTTATACACAACAATTTTATTTCAATAATATTAGTTATGTACAATTTATAAATAATCCCAAATAATATTTAAATATTAAAATTAAATTAAAATTAACATTACAATAATTAATGGTACCTACTAAAATTATAAAATACATAAAAAGCGCAATGGACCGTTGCTTGAACTTGAAATGACTATTAATTTCAAATTATTTATTATTTATTTATTTGAATATAAAAATTTGTATTTATTTTTCTATAACAAGACAATATATTTAAGAACAAAAGAGAAAAAGTATATATTTAAAAATATTATTTTTATTTTTTAAAAAATATTATTATTGTTATTATTTGTTATTAATTTATTGTTATTATTATTTATTTATGTTGATAATATTTATTTTATTATTATTATTATTATTATTATTATTATTATTTGTTTATAAGTGTAGTATGAAGTAAAAAGGAAGAAAAAAAATGGGTCCCGCAGAGTCTTAAGTTGAGTATGTTATTTTACAGACTCAACTTAAGATTCTGTGGGACCCGTTTTTTCTTTTTATTCCTTTTTTAATTTCTAACAATAAATTAATAATAAATAATAATAATAATAATAATATTTTTTAAAAAATAAAAATAAAAAAATTTATATTTTTTCTCTAATGATCTTAAATATAAACTAAAATTAACTAACTTTCTATTTTCAATACAATCGCACACAACATTATCAATTGCAAGCGGATTTAATGGACCATTTGTGGCAACATTATGGAGGACAAGGAAGAAGCATTAATTAAATTATAAGAATTTGAATTATATTGTATTTTTTATATACTTTATAATATTTAGTAGGTACCATTAATTATTGTAATGTTAATTTTTATTTAATTTTAATATTTAAATATTATTTGGGATTATTTTATTAATTCTACGTAATTAATATTATTGAAATTGTATTACAAAAACATTATTGAAATAAAATTGTGTATAAAAGTACATGATGATGTAATGTTGATACATGTTTGATGAGTCTGTGTTAAGACTCTGCTGTGGTGGAAGATATGAAAAGACTGAGGTTGAGTCTGATAGCTCAACAATGATGTAATGTTGATGTGTCAGAATCTGATAAATCTTAAATTAAGATGTCCTTATAAAGCATCTTACCACCACTAAGAGATATTCAAAGAGTTGCTTCTAATAAAAGTAGAGTAAATGTGTTGTGCTTTTCCGTGACTTTATCTGGTTCAGCTTTATTACGTGGGTTTTTTTAAACTTGTGGATCAGTGTATAGAACAAAAAATTATTAAAAGAATTTAAATTTGAAAGCAAAAATATTATTCTTTGATCCATTAAATATTTATATTTAATATTTTCTCGAAAAATTTATCTTTTTAAGTTTGTTTATCATATGTACATATATAGTGTATAGGTTAAAAAAACCTTACTAATATAAGATCATTTACGCTGGTGAGATGTTTTCATCCTTAATTATCTATTTTAAAAAATAATTTTAATAATTTATGAAACTCATGCGAAGGATACGTAAACTTGAAAAATAATCTTTACGGAGAAAGTATACAATGGATCAAGCAATGACTTTAATTTTTCAATACAAATTTTCTTATGATATGTCTAATTGTCTAACCTTTTCAATTTGCGATAGAAATATTTTTTTATGAAAAAAAAAATTTGTGCAACCGTTAACAATCGAACTCAGATCTTACACCTTATGTTATTACAGTTTTTTCAACTAAACTACCTATTGGAGAATTGTCACAAAAATATTATATTTGTTTAAGTCAAGGAATTCATTATAAATCATACATGCAAAATGTTAACAAGTACATTGAGTTTATTTTTAAGAAATCAAAATAGACATTTTTATATTAAAAAATGATGTATGTTGAATTTGATTTTTCAATATTAACTTAATTCTATGAATATATACTTTTAAGTTCTTAAACCCGAATTTCTTGATCAATTTGTGTTATGTGGAGTATGTATGTTATTTGAAATAGAAGCTCCATTGCAAGAGGCATCATTCTGTAAATATTCCAGTTATCAGTAATGTAAGATTTTACCATGATGATGTTTTACGAAAGGTCACGCTAATAGGAATAAACATAATCTTGCTTCAGACCAATATTCTACTTACATGCTTTTTTCGTACGTAGACATTATCATTCAACAAGTGTCTCAGTTGCTCCATATATTATTATTATTCAAAAGTACCAACCAATTTGCCTGTTTCAGCTGCTGCAATTTGCAAAAACCTAATTCGTACCATTTGATTAAAATTCAATGAATAAAAATATGGTTCTGAACTTTATAGTATATTATATGACCACTTTATTTTTTTATTCTCAAGCTTTATTGATTCAAGTAAACATTTCTGAATCGATCTCAGAATCCCTTCCTCTACATTTATATTTTTATTTTTTAAAGTTTCTTGAGTTTACAAATTAAAAGAAAATTAAACTACGAGTTAGAGAGACAGTAAAGGTAAAAAGCTGATCATCCTGACATTCATTTTCAAATGATTATTTAATTTAATTTATTGATTAGTATATATGAACATGAGTAACACTTTATGATATAGTACCTGTTTTAATAAAGAATTTTTTGACCTACTCACATTAAAAAAAAAAAATACTCAATCCGTTCACGAATATCAATATTTTTAGAGAATTTTTCATAATTTAAATTTTCTATAAAACTAATGTAATATTAATTATGATTTTTATAGTTACATCCTTAATAATCACTGTATTGAGATAATAAGTGAAGAATTAATTATAAAGAGATATAAATGAAAAACACACAAATTTAACATAAACAAACATATCAATGGCGTTGACTCAATTATCAACTTGAGAACTTGGGAATAGGGTCTGAGACTAAGATGTCTCGGGTTCGATTCCCGGTTAACACACCTCGTTGGGAGAAGTATAAGAGCGCGACTTCGTGTAGGATTAGTCTTAAGGGTTCCTTGGTATTAAAGGTGTCATTGGGGATACATGTAGTCCTGACATAAGAGTACAGAAAAAAAAACATAATTATGTATTACTAGGTAGGTTGTGTACCCTTTATCAAACCCTTCGTAGAAGGTGGGGTCTTGGTTGCATTGTGTACTGTGATGTTTGGTTGCCCCTTTTAATAAAATTTATTTGTTTGTTGTTAAAAAAAATGACAATCAATGGTACACTTTTTAATTTATGTGTTACAATCTTAAAAAATTTATATTAATATATATTCACGAAGGAATGCAAAATGCACATTTATTGCAACCGTTAAATTTATGAGATTAATGGGTATGCACTGACGTTGCAAAGTTTTTTACACCATCAATCCATCATCCACCATTCATTTGTATTACTTTAATTTAAAAGTCAACAACCATAAATGGATGGATGGTGGATGATACACTGATGGTGTAAAAAAATTTACACTGTTGATGCATTATTCATTTTCTCTAAATTTATTACCCATTTTGATACTTACTGTAGGATAAACTTCATCAAATATTACAAAAATGCCATTATAGTAGGGAAGTTATTTTTCAGTTTTCTAAAATTTGTGTAGTGAATTCAGGCTTTAGAACAGGCTGAGACAACATATCTTTATCCCTTACAGTAAGTTATATGTAACTGATTTAAGTAGTTAAAACTAGTTAATTTCTTGATTTTTGCAAAAAAAATTCTTTCATTTTTACACCTTTACCCTCTTTTATTTGCACGAGTCTTTTTATGGAAAATTTATATTGAGCTCTAGAATTTAATATCCAGAAATTATTCCCAAACCCCAATTTTTACTTTTATTTCAAAATTACCCCTCTCCGATCCTGAAGCTCATTCTCTTCTCTTGCCATCTTCATTCACTTAACCACCGCCTCCCAACACTACCTCTTCCACTTTCTACACACCGACTGGGTGGTGGCTGGTGACAGGGTAGAAGAATCAGAAGCCTCTCTATGAAATTCGATCTCCGAAAAGTCAAAGAAAATTTGTTTGGTTTTCTTATTGTTTTGAGTATGTAGTGTGGGTTCCTTCTTTGTTATTTCTCATTTATGATAAATCTATGTGTGTATGTTGTGACTGCTGGTGAGAGGGAAGAGTTGATGTTGTTGGGTTTTAAATCATTGTTATTGACGAAAAAAATTTCGACCTTGGACTATAGGAAAAAAATTATTAGATATGAACATTTGAACGAAGACGGAGGTGAGATGCGGGAGAGAATAGAGAGAGAAACCAGGTGGTGGTTTAAGGATTTAGGGCTTTAGATTTTTGGGTTTGGTGATGGTGGTAATTTTGGGTTTGGGGTTGATGGTGGCAATGTAGTTTCGGGTTTGGTGGTAGTGGTTATGAGATTTAAGGTTAAAGGAAGAAAATTAAAATTGGGTTTGGTATGTTGATTTTGTAACTATGGATATTTTAATATTTTATAATAAAAATGAAGTTTAGGGATAATATTTAGGGTTTAAATTCCTAAACTCATTTATATTTTCAATCTTTATTACCCTCTTTTAATTAAAGAAACTTATGGAAACAAGCTAGAAACTAATGTTTTCTAATTAATGAGAACATTAAAGAAAATAAAGGTCTCTAAAAAATATAAAATAACATATATATTAATATACAATATTGAATTTTCTAAAATGCGTCGTACTAAAAATATATGGAAAATGCTTATTAGGAGGACAAACTCCGTGAGAAATTGTGTGCAACAATTATAAACCATTGATTTGAGATGGTATTTATATACATGTGAGATCTAAGCTAAGCATTGCCGTTAATGTTCTTGTTCGTCAATTGTCTTGCTATTTTTGTCGCACCAAATAGCATCTCTGAAAATATATATACTATTCTTCCCAAAATCAACTTAGTTAACATGAAACATAAGAATCAAGATTCAAATATTGATAACAATGATAAATATTTGGCTATAAAAAAAATAAATATATTAAAGGCTTATTTATGTATTTAGTCCCTAAAAGTTGAGGTTGTTTTGGCTTTGGTCCCTAGAAGTTTTTTGACCTTGACTCATCGTCTTTAATTGTTTTGAAAATTTTATTTTAATTCATGTCATTAGGAAAAATCTGTTAACTGCTTTTATAGCTACCGAAACTCTACATCAGCATACATGTGTGCAAGTATTACGTGCCATCGGTAAGATGACGTGAATGATCCAGACCCGCAGGAGCAAAAGGGCCAAAGTCAAACCTAAATGTATTTCTGGATTGGGCTTTGGCCTTTTTCACCACAAGAAAAACGCGAATTACCGAGGGACATATCCCTCGGTAAATAGCCAAAAGCCCTCGGTAAATGATAATTACCGACGGCTAACCGACGGCATTGTAGAAGTCGGTAAAAGAGGCCTCGCTAATGATTACCGAGGGCTCGACGTCCCTCGGTAAATTACCGAGAGATTGACCTTCGATAATTATTAAAATTATCGAGGGATAATCCCTCGAAAAATTTAAAATATATTACCGAGGGATTGACCCTCGATAATATGCTAATACAATACCGAGGGCATATCCCACGATAATACAATACCGAGGGCATACCGAGAAAACCATCTGCATACAGGAAAACCAAGAACTTTACAAAGCTTTGCTATCTCCCACTTCAGTAAAAGATGTAAGCTCCTGTCGTTTCCTTACTTCATCATCGTTGCTTTGAGGTCTCTCTGCATTTAATCAAACAAAAAAAATGAGTAAGAAATACATTTGATCAAACAAGCAAATGCAAGCTAACTTCCCTAACTATATATGTTGCCTTCACTTCTCTCCCAACTTACAACTCCAGAGAGATAACACAGAAAAATAAGACAACTCATTATTTGATTGCCTACCAAACAACTAAAGGAGAAATTAACTGGACTGCCAAAACATCCATGAGTTACGCAGAAAAGGGAGCAAGGCAGCAAGATCATGTTACAGAGGATATGCACCAACACATTGTAAGAGCATAGTTACCTTCTTGTATTGTTCTTGCAGAGAACTGTCTGCACCTTCTGACCCTGAACCAATAGCTTTTGCATTGCATTGCCAAAACGTGCCAGATGGATCGATGTAATATCCATAAATCAGAAAGTTTCAATTCAGTAAGAATAATAACTCCAAAAATGAAAAGGGAATAAACAAGACTAGCAGAAATAAACTAAGCAGTATCATATGATGATTGAAGTACCCTGCAAAATCATAATACATATGATGTGCATTTATTTTTTGTACACTAATAAACAATAATGTGACATACAGGAATATGAAGTGGTGCACGTAAGAAGTACCTAAGTCTTTTCGAATCCAAAAACTAAATAAAAGTAAATGTGCAAGTAAAAAAAGGTTTTAAGACCCTTTACCAAAATCAATGTCAAGCAAATAAATTAGGATTCAAGTAAATTCCATGATCAATGAGAAAATATTTAGTTAAAACTTATAATTTACAAGGCATAAACAACAAGTTCTAAACAAAAGATTTCTCTTACACTCTTACATCCACCAAAGTAAAATGAAGGTCTTGAAAAAAGAAAGTAAGCAAACAACAAGGAATCTACTGATCATAACAATTATAGAAGGAGACATCGCTGCACAATGAACAGGAACTTGCACAAATCCAGACTTCCATTTGAAAAACTAAAATAAAAACTAAATTCTAAATCTGGCTTTTTGACTGTTACAGAGTAGCAGGGAGACCACCCCATGTAAGGAGGTGCCAGACATTTAACCAGCAAACATTCCAAGTTCTTTATGATGTGATGGGTTTTTTCGTTACAAAATCTTAACATTCGAGCTACCATATCAAAACAACTTCACAGAATATATAATCTTAAGCATCCAGTGCCTTAACTCATACAATAATACAATTTCCATCACAACCAATATTCTAGAGAGATATTACTATGATTCATGGCTTAATAACCAAAAAGTTTTAAATGTACATATAACACAACTAAAGAGATTCATTCACTGGATTACAACTCTCAAGCAAAAATTAATTTAAGAGAACATATACCTGTGCTTGGTGGATTCCAAATGCCTCAGCTTCTCTATTACATACTTTGTCAAACACTTGGTGTTCAACTAACCTAAGAGAGCATAGTGTTAAGGGAGATGGAGGATACGCAACCCAAGAGCAAGAGGAACAATAAGGATAAAGAAGAAACCTAAAATGTCAAGATTAATGAAATTGGAATACATTGCCACTGTCTAACAGAGACAGGGTTCGCAAATAGCAAATTAGAAACAACCACAAATAGCAAATGGTAAACAAATTAGAATTCTAAATCGGAAGAATAATAGTAATTAGTAACTGAAAAATGAAGTAGATAGGAGATTAAAGATATTAGGTTCAGTTTTAACGCACCAGAACAACGAACGGTGAACGGTGGTGAGTCACGATAAGGCAGGGAAGTAACCAAAATGGCGGCGGCAACGGCGGAATGAGCTCGTGGAGAGGCGTGATGTCAAAGTGGTTGCGGCAACGACGGTGTGGAGTGGTGGGCTTTGGTGGGTGGAGACTGGAGAGTGAGTGGGTCAGCTGTACTCTAGGAGACTGAGGGGAAAAATGAATAACAAAAGGGAAATGAACCGCGTGTCTGAAAATGAACCGCTCTTTTTTTTTCGTTACCGAGGGCAAAGGGCCCTCGATATTTGCTACTTAAGATTACCGACTCATCAAGCCCTCGGTATCGCTAAAAAAAATAGTTTTTTGAAAAAAAAAATCATAAATAATTTAATAATAATAATTTTTCGAGAGATTTACCGACGGAAATGACATAGATAGTGATTGAAAATATTACCGAGGGATAATCCCTCGGTAAAAATTACCGACAGCCATGCCCCTCGGTAACTCATAAATTACCGAGGGTGTCGGGGGCCCTCGGTAATAAGCCTTATTCTTGTGGTGTTTGCTTATATATATATATATATATATATATATATATATATATATATATATATATATATATATTGGATCATCCACGTTATCCTACCGGTGACACGTAATACTTACCCTTGTGTATGCTGATGTATGTGGAGTTTTGTTAGTCACATTTGCAATTAACGAATTTTTCCGAACAACGTGAACTAAAACCAAATCCTTAAAACAATTAAGGGTAAATCAAGGTCAAAAAAACTTCTAGGGACCAAAATTTAAACACCCCCAACTTTTAAGGGCCGAAAACATAAATACGCCTAAACTAAAAAAAAATAAAATGTGAAAAATTTGAAATGACATATTGCCTATATATTTTATGTTACTGATCACCACCAACCTCCACCGCAGATCACCCACATCCCATTGCCATCAACTCCTTTTTTCTTTGTTTATTAACTATCGAAATCAATTTTTTAAAAATAAATAAATTATCTTATAATCAAAATATAACATCTCCCTCCCAGGCGTTGTAGATTATTTTTGGTAAGATTAATTTTTTAGACTCATTTAATTTTCTTATTCTACCCTTATAACTCCAACAACAATAACTACCCCTTATCACTCCATACCTTTTAATATATTTTTTTAAATCTACTCGGTAAAAATAATATTTTTTACACTATCCAAACAAAATAGATTAGCTTAAATTCATTTTTCACCTAAGATATCCAAACAAAAACATATTATAATTTTAACATATTATAATCACATATAAAAATAATCATAATATAATTTTACAAATTATACCAAACACGCACTAAGACTAACCTATTTTGACTCATCAACTTATGGTTTGTTTGGCGGGCATGATAATAAAGACATGATAAGAAGATTGTCTTATCCAGTTACTATCTTGAGTTTGGTGAGCCAGGAGCATAGGATAGTGTTATCCTATTAGCCTATCCTTTCTTGTTTGCCTAGTGTAATTTCTATCATATGTAAGGAGCAGGATTAAAAATGATCAGGATAGTGCAGTTTTTCCTTTATACCCTCACATAGTATTGGCAATTAGGGGGGCAAGCGGGCTTCACCCGCGCCCGCAAATGGTCCGACCCGCCCATTGAAATTTTTAGGGCAAAAAATTCAGGTCTTGCCCATCCTAAATGCGAGCAGGGAGGGCATGCGGGCGACCCACATTTGTTTTAAAAAAAATAAAAATAAAACAGTCACAAAAAAAAGCCCGCGCCCGCAAATGGTCCGACCCGCCCGTTAAAATTTTTAGGGCAAAAAATTCAGGTCTTGCCCGTCCTAAATGCGAGCAGGGTAGTCATGCGGGCGACCCACATTTGTTTAAAAAAATATTAAAAAATAAAACAGTAAAAAAAAACGGCTATAAAAAAACCACAGCCCCAAACACATATCATTTGGATATAGATTTTACAATATCAATATCCCAAAAAAATCCTTAATACCATCAATTCCAATAATCAATTGAATAATATAAAAAAAGATTAGAAGTAGAGAAAAAATAAGATGAATAAAGAGTTTGTTTTAATGTTCATATTGATTACTTAGCTTGGATGATAGCAAATAATTGGTTTGGTGTTTATAACATAGACTATGCAGAACATATATGTTTTAATAACGTGCATTGAACATATATATAATAAATTATGTAGAACATATCTGTAGAAGGTGGTGATCTGCATTACATATACTAATAATGCATTGCTATGTGTAATAGATGGTTTTAATATCTTATATTAGAGGAATTTTTAAATTTATTTTTTTAACAGTCAAAGTGAGTTAACAACTAAAAAATTTAGTTTTTTTTTTTTTTTAAATTCTCTCTTGCAGGTCGTCCACATGCAGCCTGCCAGCAAATGTCCACAAAAAATTGCGGGTAGGGTCCGTGGGTATACGCCCTAATTACCAATATTATTCTCATATGAACACCATTGCTGCTATCATCATTATGCTATCTCCACCATCACTACCTCATCAATATCATCGTAATTTGAGGTGGACTAAACACTGGATAAGATAAGAGCTATTATACTCTTATCTCGCTCTTTATCTTATCATGTTCTTATTTTATTCTGACTACCAAACATGCCCTTAATTGATTGCCTTGTAGTATATACTTAGAAATTTTTGTTTTAACTTTTATGCCATGCTTGACCTTTTGTATGTAGATGGATGAAATGTAAGGGAATTGAATGGATAAGGGTTAAATGGATGCTCGAGAGTCACGGTTTCATTTCTATAGCTAGCAAAATCTCAACAATTTAAATTTAATTTATCTCGTTTCATTTCATCATTTCATTCCTTCAAACATAATAATAATATATAATACTACTATTTTGATTTGATATTAGACAATCTCTCAATCAACTAGTTCCCACTCTCCAATAATTTTTCACACAAGCATACCCTATATGTATAAGCTTAATGTAAGCTTCAGCAGTTAAATTAGTTAATTACTCATAATTCTTTTCCATTGATCAAAGTCAATCTTAATAATAATAATAATAATAATAATAATAATAATAATAATAAAAAAAAAAAAAAAGTTGATTTTAAGTTTTTTTCTCTTTCCAAGAAACATGGAACATGAAGTTGCTAGGTTCCTTTCCATTTCACTGCACCACCTTTACAGAACCTAGCCTTATGGAGAGTGGCCTGTAATCCCCACCTAAACAAAATGAACCCAAAGCTGTTGGCAGTGGCTTGCATGCCCTATTAGATATGGCTGGGAAACGACAATTTAGGGCCACGTGATGGTTTCTATCCTTTTCACCTTATGCATTTGTCCTATGGTATCATATCTCTTAGCGCGTGGTGGAGTGTCCCTTCTCAATTCATCTAAACTCTTTCCAAAATGGATTATTTCATTATTATATTATTTTTTTCCCCTATATTCGTCTATCATTTTTATTTATTGCATTATCTAATGTTACAAGGAGGGAAAAGCCCCCAATTCTCTTGTTAAAAAAAAGCCCCCAAAGTTTTGGTTTATCCTAATGTATAAGGTTAGGATCGGGAATCCAATAGAATGAAGTATTTGAAGTATTTGGTTAAGTAAATTTACTTAATCCAATAGAATGAAATAATAAAATTAAAGTTGCATATAAGTAGGTTTGATATTACATTTTGATCCAAAATCTTAAAGGAATAAGTCTATAAGCAAGCCTTATTACTTACATACATTTTAACTTATCTACTATTATTCAATATGAGATTTGTTTTACCCATAACTCACACTTGAAAATTCCTAACAATCTCCCTCTCAAGTGTGAGTCTTTAACAAGTGAACATTCCCCCTAAAGCGAAAACATTTCGAGTATGTATATGATGATGTTAAGAAGAGCTCAATCCGTTGCTCCTCGAGCTTTTCAAGAGCTTCATAACACTTGTACCGCCGTAGTTTTGGAACACGTCGCCTAGCCACAATATTGCTAGGAAGACTTTCGACATAAGCCCATCTCAAGGGATCCCACATGCACCCCACATGCATGGTCCACAAACAATCGTCGACAACAATACTCGTCCCGATCGAGCTAAAGCTCTTATATCATTTGTTAAGAAAACGAGGAAGCACAATAGAACAATATATTTGAAATAATAAGTTAATTAAGTGAAGTTATATATAATTAGATTTGACATCATTTCTTCACTCAAAACACTTATAAACCTTAACTTATTCATTATTATTCAATATAAAATTTGTTTTACCACAACTAACACTTCATAATTCTTAACATGCAACTCGTCCAATTACTATCTAAATATGATTAGCTAGCTAGGAAAAAGAAGAGGAGTGTAGAGCAATAGTGTTATTTTGTCAGAGACATTTCTTTAACAACCAATGGGGAAGAAACAGTGGATCCAAAGAGAAAAGGGTAAAAAAAGGGTAAAAAAGGGAGAAGAGGCAGAGGCTGTTTGCAAAGCTAAAGCTCTGATCTCCAACTCAAGAGATACAAATTTTAAGCTAAAATGTTTTTTTTTTTAATTTCTTTAATGTCTTTTGGGATTTATCATGGCACATTGGCACCTAATAAAGTAAGATACTTGAATAAATTAAATTGTATGACAGTACTTGGTAAGAGGTGATTTTATAATAAATAATAAATATTTAATATTTTGCTAAATTAGTAAATACTGTACTTAATATTTAATAAGTATTTATATTTTTTTATTTAAAAATAGGTGTTGAAATTCGGTTCGACGCTTGGTGTCGTTGGCTCTTGTATAGCTTCAAGCATAAAAAACGGAGGCAGTTAATTTATTCTGCCATGGCTGCTACTGTTTATCATGTGTGGTTGGAGAGGAATAGGCGTATCTCTCAGCATGTTAATTTAAGGCCAGATCAAGTTTTTGTAATTCTTAAGAAGGAGCTTGCACTTATGATTTCTTTATTCTTTCCTGATTTTAGGATGTGGACAGATTCTATTCTGGCTAGTAGAATTCTGGAGGAAATTTAGCATTTGTAATTTATTCTTTAGAATCCTTTGATCTTTGGAATCCTTCCTAGAAGGTGGCTTTGGGTCTTAGGATTCTCATTTTTTGTCGTTTACATTTGTTCGTTGGTAATAAAATTTTTATTTACCAAAAAAAGTAAGTGAGATTGCTGGACTCAATTACTCCGCACTTTTTATTTATATTCTCTACTAATTAATAGTAATGGTTTGCTATTAATATGTGTAGTAAAAATTGATTATAATATATATATATATATATATATATATATATGTAGTAAAAATTGAAAACTTGGTTTTTCTCTTCATTATTGTTCATGCATAAGGCAAATTCAGAGCATATACAAAGAAAATATATGCATGACATGTGTAAAATTATATAATATTATTCTGAAATTTTTCACTGGGCTTTATTATTTCCTCGTACAAAACTATATATATATATATATATATATATAAAAGATAGGTAAAATTGTTTCTTTGGTTTTCTAAGTATTTATTTGTTCCATAGCTGTCTGTTGAGATATTTTTTTGTTAGAAAGTGGCCCTTTAATTTATATTTATTTCTATTAACATGGTTGATATTTCAATCAAATTTTTCGTCTCCAATCATTTTATCCGACAAGATTATTTCAGGTCAACGCCACTTTTTTCGGCGTAGGTCTTACCCTTCCACTTCCTATCTTCTTTATTTCCATTTCTTTTTTTCCACCATGGATCTCTCTTTCTCATATCATCTTCCATTTTCAGCCACAACCTAGCAACAAAATCAAACTTCACTTCCTCTTCTTCTTCACCTAGTTCATAAAAAAAATGAAAACTAAATGTGTCATGAGAAAGAAAAGGTCCATGATAGGAAAAAAGAAGATGAAAGGTGGGAGCCACGTCAAAAATCTCCTGGGAGAATATGAACAATGATGGAAAAGACGAAAAAATTAACTATAGAATCTACCATACAAAGAAAGATAAACTTGAGGGACCACTTTAAAAAAAAGCTTAAATATCAAAACAATCCTTGCATTGTAAAAATTGAATTCTTTGAAATTGGTCCATATAAAAAATATTTTGATTTTGGTCCTTATACTATCATGTTTTTTGAATTGGTTCTTTTATGTAATAAAAGTTGTTTTTTTACCTTTGAGAATTAATGCAAGAATATCATTCTTAATTGGTTATAGAATGGAGTAATAAATTATGTTTTCGGCATTTTCCATCCACGTTTAACAGGATGGACCAAAACAAAAATGTTTTGTAAATGCAAACGTTCTGTAAATGCAGGGATCAAAATTTTATTTTTTTTACAGGAACCAATTTCAAAAACGTCAATATTTATGGGGACCATTTTGATATTTAAGCCCAAAAAATTATAAAAACCACTTAGGGACAAACAAATGAATAACGACTTGGGGGACAGTTTTGCCTATTATATCTTTCTTATGGAAGACTCTGGCAGCTGGAACTCATCGGAAGCGACTACTACATGAAAGTAGCACATATAACATACATTCAAAAACCAAATGGAATAATCTTGTTTTAATGCACAATAACTACAAAAGTAAATATATTAACGATTAATTATGTTTATAGTCCTCCAACTTTAGAATTTTTTGTTATAAGTCTTTTTTTTTATCTGGTTTCCCAAAATTATTTCTGAGTTTGCCATATATTCTTGCTATTTATTTCAGCAAAATTTTGTCGACATATCACATCGAAATCTTAATCAAACACAAGAGGTTAGCCATGTAGTTTCACGTGGATAAAGATTTTTTTCAGTTAAAAAAACAATAAAATTAATATCGTTGTATTTTTAGTTTAAACAAAAAGGATTAAAGAGAAAAAGATTGTATTTGCCCACCTAATATCATGTGATACCATATAGCTAACCTTATGCGTTTGGTCTTACTAAAATTTCAATATGACACGTCAGCAAAATTTAGTCAAAATTGGTAAGAATGATATATAGCAAACTCAAAAGTAATTTTAGGAAATCTAACATTTAAAAAAAAAATGTGACAAAATGACTCTAAAATTTAAGAACAAGTACTGGACACATAATTAAACCATATATTAATAACAACACAAAATGAATTTTTCAGCAAATATTCCTCCTACATGCACAAAATTCAAGACATAAATCTTTCAATATGAAAATGTAAAATTACAGGGCAATTAAAAAAAAAACAGTTCACTCTCATTTTCGTTAACTACATATGTTATTATGTAGTATATTTTACTAAGATAAATAGATTCTAAAAGATATCACTCTATAGTTAATAATGAGTGAGCTATAAATTGTTAATTTGGTAAAACACAGATTGTGGAAACAGCAAAAGTTAGTTAACTTATTCCAACCTTCTTCAAATTAGAGATAATAAAAGAGTTTGGTATAATTGACCCAACCTGAATAAGCTTGAAAACATAAGGTCCAAAAAGAGGAGATTTAACACACATAAAAAAAAAAAAAGGAGATTTAAAGTTTTAAACATTTTACTGTTGGATATGCACACCCCATTTTTATTTTTATTTTTTCAAAATTATCCTTGGGTTTTGAACTCGGGTCATGATCCGAATTTTTTAAGCCATCCCACCAGGATGTGTCTGTAAGCAAGACTCGAGGTTGTCATTATGGTTAAGACCCAAGTTTTTTTTTTTTTTTAAAATTCGTCATAATACATTAGCACACATGACTTTTGCATGAAACGAAAGAATTTTCGGACTCCTTATCTTGCATTCTAGATGAGTTTTAGTTCATGAGTTGTAAAAGACCTTGATTGAGCAAAGACACAATGTTGAGAAGAGAAGAGTGAGATGGGGTTTGAAGGGTTATGTTTAAGTTTTTTTTTAATATAGGGGTGTTTTGGGGTTTTCGGCCTCAAAATGGGTGCATAACACAACATATGAAGTGTTAAAATACTATTTTTATTCTCTAATATAAGAAAAAAAGAACATCTTATTAGTAGTATAAAATATAAGCAAAAGTTAACTGACTTTATATTCCCTATATAATCATTCCTAAAACATTTTTATAAATTTATTGTTTGTTTAATTCTTAATGCAAGTTTTCCAAAGTACTATATCTTTTTTTTTTATTTTGATAAAATTTAATCTATTCAACTAACTTTTTTAATAAGTGCAAATTTAGTTTTTTCTTTACTTATATTTGGGACGCGAAGGAGTACACTTTAAGGCTTAGATAACAAATTTGGAGTTCGAATTATACTCGTACCTTTTTGACATAGCACAACTATAGCTAGAATCCGAATTGGATCGGTCCGAATACAACTCGGCAGAATAAATTGTCACCTCAAACTAAATAGAGTTGATAAAAGAGATAGACGCCACCAAACCTTCATAAATAAGCATACATAAACATAAGATCCAAACAACAAATTTAAAACCCGAATTATACTCATATTTTTTATTTTATTTTTTTACAACACGAATATGACTCAAACTCAAATTGAGTAGGACATAATAGCAGGAATTGCTATTCTGCTCTAAACCCAAACAAACTTGAAGAGAGAAAGAAAAAAAAACTGATATTTAAATAAGTGTAATAGTAACAAGTGTATCTTAATAAGAAAAGGAAGACCCCCCTCCCCTCTGTGCATTGTGCTTTGGGGTCTGCTTTGGTTCACAGCTCTCAAAGCTGCAAAAAGATTTTCTGTACTTCTTCTATCTGCTTATTACTCTCTCCACTAAACCCCCCTTCCCTCAAAAAACCAAAACACATGCTCTCTTTTCATTCTTCAATACAACCATACCCAACTCTCTTTTCCTTCTTCAAACTCCCCTCCTCCTCTTCTTGTTACTAACCATTTTCTGATAAAAAAAACCAAAGCCAAAAAAATGATAACTCTCTTAGATTTCTATCATGTGATGACTGCAATGGTGCCACTTTATGTGGCTATGATACTAGCATATGGTTCAGTAAAATGGTGGAAAATCTTCTCCCCTGACCAATGCTCTGGCATAAACCGTTTTGTAGCACTCTTTGCAGTTCCACTCCTCTCTTTCCATTTCATTGCCTCAAACAACCCTTACAAAATGAACCTAAAGTTCATAGCTGCTGATACCCTTCAAAAAGTGATAGTCTTGGTGGTTCTCTTCATCTGGAGCAACTTTAGCAAAAGTGGTTGTTTGGAATGGACCATAACATTGTTCTCCATCTCAACCCTCCCAAACACTTTGGTTATGGGAATCCCTTTGCTCAAAGGTATGTATGGTGAGTTCTCAGGGAGCTTGATGGTTCAAATTGTGGTCCTTCAATGCATCATTTGGTACACTTTGATGCTCTTCATGTTTGAGTACAGAGGGGCTAGGATGCTTATCTCTGAGCAGTTCCCAGACACTGCTGGCACCATTGTCTCCATCCATGTTGACTCTGATGTGATGTCACTTGATGGAAGACAAGTTCTTGAAACTGAAGCTGAGATCAAACAAGATGGGAAGCTTCATGTGACAGTTAGAAAATCCAATGCTTCAAGATCAGATATCTTCTCTAGAAGGTCTCAGGGTCTTTCTTCAACTACTCCAAGGCCTTCTAATCTTACCAATGCTGAGATATACTCTTTGCAATCTTCTAGAAACCCTACTCCAAGAGGCTCTAGTTTCAATCACACTGATTTCTATTCCATGATGGCTGGTGGTAGAAACTCTAACTTTGGTGCTAATGATGTTTATGGTGGTTCAAGAGGACCAACTCCAAGGACTTCTAATTTTGATGAAGAGGGTGGTGGTGGTGTTAATAACAACAAGACTAGGTATCATTACCCTTCTGGAACAGGACACTACCCTGCACCAAACCCTGGCATGTTCTCTCCCACAACTGCCTCTAAAAATGTTACTGCTAATGCAAATGCTAACTCAAATGTTAATGCTAAGAGGCCTAATGGTCAGAATAAACCAGAAGATGGGAATAAGGATCTTCACATGTTTGTTTGGAGTTCAAGTGCTTCTCCAGTTTCTGATGTTTTTGGTGCTCATGAATATGGTGCTCATGATCATAAAGAATTGAAGTTGAATGTATCTCCAGGAAAAGGTTGTTATTATTTTCTTTTTTTAATTTGTACTTTAACCATCTTATTAATTAGTCTCTTTTTTTAAGTTTTTTCTTTTTTCATTTTACTTCTTATGTGGATGATTGATTGAGGTGTGTGGTGTTTGATAATCAGTGGAGGGTCATAGAGATTCTACTCAAGAGGAGTATCTAGAGAAGGATGATTTCAGCTTTGGGAATAGAGGAGTAGAAAATGAAGGTGAGAAAGTTGGAAATGGAAAGCCAACAACTATGCCTCCAGCAAGTGTGATGACAAGGCTTATATTGATCATGGTGTGGAGAAAACTTATTAGAAACCCAAACACCTACTCTAGTCTACTAGGCCTAACTTGGTCACTAGTTTCATTCAGGTAGGTACCTCTTTCTTTTTCCTTTCTCAAACAAATTCTTAAAAAAAAAAAAGGGTTAAAACATTTGCATATGGTGCATATTTCATTCTTGTTTATGGGGTATCTTAGATTAGATTAGATTCGGATTGATTATGTTTTGTTGGGATGTTGTTCCTTGCAGGTGGAATATTGAAATGCCTGCCATTATTGCAAAGTCTATTTCTATTCTGTCAGATGCAGGTCTTGGCATGGCCATGTTCAGTCTTGGTCAGTATAAACACAGATCCTCCTTGCTTGATCATATCTTAGTTTAACTAAGAAGCAATAATTATTATTATTATATAACAAATAAAAAAGTACTAGAGATTAAGACCTTAAAAAAAAAAAGAAAAGTAAAAGTACTTGAGATCGATTAAATTGTTCTGATGAGCCTGATCTTTCTTTGCCTGAAAAAGAAAAAGAGGGAGCAGGAAATCTTTTCTGATTCCATGTTTTAGCTTAGATTATTATCATTAAATGCATTTCTTTTCTTTTTATTAAAAAGAAGAAAGCAAGCAGGCAAGCGTGTTGTTGTTAATTGTTACACCTAGCAAAAAAGCAAAGTAAGGGAACAGTGCAGTGTTATTATGATCAATAATATGCTGCTTCCTTTTTCAAATATTTTTTCACTCTTTTATGATTACCAACAAGGTGCCTTTGTTGAGGATTGTTTCTCAATAAAATCACTTATTTTTATTGAAAAAAAAATCCTAAAGATATTGATATATGCTTCAATAAAAAAAATCTGTAATAAAAGTAGATGATATGTAAGTATATTAGCTTGAGTAACGAAAAAGATGATTTCTTTTATTTTTAATAAACATAAACAATTTGTTTCATTATATAAAAAATTAATTTTAATTGGTTCTAATGAAAGAAACTTATTCGATCACTTAAGTATGAAATGTGGAGTTCAATACAAAAAAACACTATTAAGAAGAGTTTCATTTAGATATTTGTATATTAATCTCTCACAAATTAGGTAAGAGGATACTATGAGGAAAAATAAATAAAAAAAAAGTAAATATATTTACTAGTACTATAATACTCTCTCCGATCCTAAGGTCTTTTTGGAGTTTTTCACAATGAATAAATTTGTCAGTGATATTAAAAATGTGAAAATTTGAGATACTTTTTCAAAAGTATCTTTATAATTATCATTAGAACTCTAAAAAGTGTTAATTTTATAAGAGTGTGAGTGCAA
Source organism: Crotalaria pallida (assembly GCA_037953625.1). Classification (NCBI taxonomy): domain Eukaryota; kingdom Viridiplantae; phylum Streptophyta; class Magnoliopsida; order Fabales; family Fabaceae; genus Crotalaria; species Crotalaria pallida. The sequence goes on from CM075655.1 coordinate 101,783,392, forward strand.
AGAAATAATTAAATGTTATTGAAAATTGAAAATGCATCTTATAAATAGAATCAAAATAAAAATCCCAAAAAGTTTTATAAATAGGATAAGAGAGAAATACAATATTGTGCAGTAACATACCAACTAAATTAATCATTTAATTGTAATGATTAGTTTTGGGCAAGTTTGTGTTGGGGTGGGTTGTTGGTGGTGGAGGTGATGATGATGGAAAGTGTTTCACAAAATGTGTGTTGTGATATTGATGGGCATGGCATGCTTGATATGCTTTGTGCTTATGATGATGCTGCTTTTGATGTGGGTGGTGTTATGACAGGTCTGTTCATGGCTTTGCAACCAAGGATCATAGCATGTGGAAATTCCAAAGCAGCTTTTTCAATGGCTGTGAGATTCCTTACAGGTCCAGCTGTCATGGCAGCTTCTTCCATTGCTGTTGGCCTCAGAGGAACGCTCTTACACGTTGCTATTGTTCAGGTATTGTTCCCTTCCCACACTACCATTACTATATTGTGTTTTACTTTTACATTACCCTCAAAAAATTCCATTTCATTAAAATATTTATTATTAAAATGATGTAACTGTACGTGTATATATATATATATATATATATATATATATATATATTGCGCTCTGCAGCCAAGATAAGCTATTTTATTGTTAAAGCTGCTAATTGGTTCAAATTTCCTGTTACAAATTATTATGTCAATTTGCAACATGCTTATCTTGGTTTTTCTGCAGAAAAAGGTTTAAGTTCTGAGGAAACAGTACCAAGTTGGGCTATGAATTGAACATAGAAAGGAAAAAAGAAGAGAGGAAAAATAAAAACAAAACAGCTCAGTACATGAAGTTCTCATTTTATGAGATTTAGGGAGGATAGAACAAATTAAGACAGTTAATAAAAAAAAAGACAAATTAAGACAAAAAAAATTATCCTAATTAATACTCCTTCCATTCCAATTTATTTGTCACCTTGAAAAACTTTAATACTTCAATTTTCAAGAGAAAGATAAGACAATTTTACTATAATATCCTTACATTATATTAATTATCACATATTTCATGTATTTTAAAATGTTTTAAAACAAAATTAAAGTTAGAAAAAATTAATTAATGTTCAATCAAATTTTGAAAGCAACAAATAATTTGGAACAAATTGAAAATGATAAAATGACAAATAAAATGAAACCGAGGAGTATTAGAAACTTATATCTTGTGTTTGCAATTGTACCAACATAGATAGATGCATTTTGGTAAATAACTTACTGTAATTTATTAGTGCTTATTTAGTGTCCGATTTTAAATTAAAAGTGAAAAATTATTGTAGGGAGATTATAAGGCTATTTTCCTTAGTTCGTATAAGCTCAAATACTTCCTCTGTCCCTAATTATAAGATCCTTTTAACACTTTTATTTTGTCCCTATTTATAAGGCCCTTTACCAATTTTCAATGAGCATTAATTATTTTTTTCCACAAACACCCCTATTTATTTAACACTTTTTAGATTCCCAATAATATTAATAGGGGTAATTTTGAAAATACATATCAAAAGTTCACATTTCCAGTACAATTAACTAAATTATTCCACTTTCTTAATGGACGTGAAATCTCACAAGAGGGCCTTATAATTAGGGACGGAGGTAGTAAGTTCTTTATAGATTCTTACAAACTTCTCTTTAATACTTGAAACAATAAGTTTGTTTAATTTTGCTGTTTCAAATCCGATTGTAAAAAAATTGCAGGCAGCTCTTCCACAAGGAATTGTCCCATTTGTATTTGCAAAGGAATACAATGTACATCCTGATATTCTAAGCACGGGGTGAGTATATTTATTTTTTTTCTTTTTTATTATTTTTTATGAGTATTATTGCTTTTTATATTATACATTAGTATAATTACTGCTTTAAAACTTAACAAGAAATTTCTTTAAACTCCTTCCCTCATCTTTAATATATCAATTGTTTCTTTTAATTGTTACCAAAAAAAGTTGTTTCTTTTAATGCCAACTAATGGAGTTTCATGAATAAACTGCAGTGTTATTTTTGGGATGTTGATTGCATTGCCCATAACGCTCGTGTATTACATCTTGCTGGGGATATGAATTAATGAAAAGATGGATCATATTGAAGATTACATGTGGCATCCATGCAAGCTCTTTGAGTCTTTTAGAGCACGACGGAAAAATTTCCATGAAATAGAAAAGCATCATCAGAATTTAATAGGAGCTGAGGAATCAAAGGATGATTTTTTTTTATTTTCTATTTTTTTTAATGAACTGTTCTTGCTTAGTGAAAATGTAAAATTTATCATGTTTTTAGCTAATTTATAAAATGGCCATCTCTTAGTCCTCCAATTAAAAAATAGAAGAACTAAAATGGCATCGGATTCCATCACTAGTCACGCATGCGAAGGAAAAGAAATCAATGAAAACTTTGTTGAAATCGGTTCCAAGGACACATTTACGGTTTACCCTATATTATTATTTTAACTTTGGAGATTACTATATTCACTTTTTACCTTTGATTAATGAACAACTTCATAGGAAAGCTAAACAGGGCAAGTGAGAGGATGTGTTATTACTTATTAGTCTCACCCAAACCCAAATAGTCCATTATTGCCCATCTTATGATAAATTTAAAATTTACTATATCAACAAATATTTATGTGCCTAACGTTACTTTGAGCTACATGCACGTTGTTCTCTCCTTCATGTCTTAACTAATGATATGCCATTTCAACTCAATTTTGAGGTTGATTATATACCATGAAGAGGAAAGAAGATTTAAATTTGTAGATCTAGATCATCCTAAGTTTGAAATAACAAGAGTTTGAGGCTTGAGCATGATTATGTATATTTTATGTTTTTGGGAATGCATGATTAATGTAGTGTAAAGAGGGACCCATTACAAGGTAGGGGTTTGATTTGATGGAGACTGCTTTGGAATATTGGGGGACAACATTCACAACCAAAAGTTTCTCCTCCTTTATCTCTTTCCCCTTTCTTCACATCCATATTCTTTTGGTTAAACACACTTGCCTTTTTGTGACACCTTTCCTTTTCAATCTTCGTTTCTGTTTGGTGCTTTGCATGTCTTTTTTTTTTTTTTTTTTTTTAACTCTAGTAAACAGAAATTGAAGTGAAGCCTAGGTGGTGGGGGTGGGGATAGGGGTATTCTCAATAAGTTCCCACCCCATTCTGTTTAATGTTTTCCAAGTAAATTTTACTAATTCTAGTGGCTATCTATTATAATGGGAAAACGGTTGAGGGTGAGAGAACGAGTGTTCCCTCAAAATGGGAAAGGGGCAGAAGTTGGACATCGCTTAATCATGAGTTAGTTGGAACATAGTATAGGATAAACCTTACAATTTCCATTCCATTCTTAGAATGTGTTTGGTATGGCGTTTGGTGCCCTCGAAACGCTAAAGTCTGCTAAACGCTCGCTTAGCGCCCCCAAAACGCCGAATCAAATGCAGACTTAGTAAATTTGTTGAGGAGAGAACAAATAGTAAACAAATTAAGAATACTTATTAGTTAAGTTTTTTAAACATGATATTAAATATTTGATTTTTATTATATGTATGAAAAAGCTGTTAATAAAGAAATGTGATCTCTAAATCTCAAACATTATTATTAGGGAATACCTATTTTCCGCTTGAGCAAATTTAGCTCCAACTCCATTCATAGATTTAGGTTGTGTTTGGTAAGTCAAATTTATAGCTTATTTGATAGCTTTTAGCTTATTGATTCGGTCAATAAGGTACTAAAGTTGTTTGGTGAACAAAAAAGACTTAATTATGTCACAAGTTCTTGAAGTTTGTGCTACTTTTGTCATATACTCTTATTCTTATTTTTTCAATGTTTGACTCCCCGAGGTTACTTCTGGGTTTGTCATATACCCCTACTACCAATTTTGACCAATTTTGCTTACATATAACATCATAATTCTGGTCAGACGCAGGAGGTTAGGCACGTGGTACCCCGTGGGCAAAGATCCCTTTTTCTTTAAATTAAAAAAAGAAAAATAAAAGATCAAAGAGAGATGTTGTCTTCGTCCATGTGACGTCACGCGACACCACATGACCAACCTCCTGCATCTGACCAGGATTCCGATGTTACATGTCAGCAAAATTGGCCAGAATTGGTAGTAAGGGTATATGACAAACCCAGAAGTAACTTCGGGGAGTCAAACATTGAAAAAATAAGAATAAGGGTATCTGACAAAAGTACTCCAAACTTCAAGGACTTGTGACATAATTAAGCCAACAAAAAATAAAAGAAACTTATAGCTTTCAAAAAGGAAGGTTATAGCTTTTGAAAACTAGCTTTTAGAAAGCTACATCAGGTAGCTTTGAGGAAAAATAAGAGCTTTCAATAAATCATATATCATTTTTACCATTTTTTTACTAAATTATATTATTATTTACTCATTTTAGTCATTTAAAATGTTTAAATTAATTGCACAACTAGTTTTGCCAAACAGCTCTAGTTCAATAAGCTAGCTATACAGTTATAAGTTTTCAGCTGTAATCCCACAACTATAAGTTAGGTTTACATTTATAAGCTCAAAACTATCAACTACAAACTCACAACTATAAGTTAGTTTTGTCAAACAAACCCTTAATTTTTTTTTTCAAGCTTCATTCTTTATGCCATCCTTTGCGTTTTTTACTATTTCAATCTGCGATTTTCATGGCTCATTCTCTTTTTTTAATTTCTAAAATGAAAACATGGATTATTCATGCACCAACACTTAATCTTAAAAAGAAAGATAACTAAGAAAAATCACGGAAAAAAGATTTTTTTGGTTGTCGACCTAATTCCTTATATATATATATATATATATATTTTAATTTTACGAGGATAAGGGGAATGGATCAGAAAATAAATCCACCAAATGGTGGGGTTCAGAATCGAATTCGAAACTTCCAATTTCCAATTTCCAAATCTTAAAATTTGGTACTCCTTTAAATTGTGGACTACACTCACTTGTCAGATTTGATTATGTTAAAATGCAATTGTACGCCAATAAAAAAAAAATGAATTCCTTATATATTATTTGGGTACATCAAGATCTTACTTGGATCGCTTGCTTGATTGTGAGAAGTGAGTTTCAAACATAGATTTTTTATATCCACAAGATATCGAATTTAAGATTTTACTTAAGCAATATCGAACAACTTATTATTATATTTTTTAACAGCAAACAAAGAGAGAATATTATTAACAAAGATCAATCAAGCATCAAAATACACAACAAAGACTCCACCTTCTACAAAGGGTTTGCCAAAGGGTACACAATTATGTGCTCCAAATTGACCAACACCAAAATTACATGAAAATACTTCACATCATTAGTATCATTGAATAAAGATAATTATTTAAACCATACAAATTACTTTTTCTTTTTTACATCGTTAATTGCCCTGCTTACCTTAATTTGGTCGAAGGAAAAGAGAGGAAGGGAAGGGAAAGGAAAAGGAATTTTTCTCTTGTTTAGTTATACTAGGAAAATTGCCCGTGCGATGCACGGGTCTTATTCACTATTCCTTCAATTTGTTCAAACATTAATCATTAATTTTATTTACATGTGACTATTTTTTTAGAGGACAATAAATTTATCATTTTTTAAATTATATTTTATATGGTATTTATTTTAATTATTAAAAATTTACAATGAAAAAAATAATATTTATGATCAGATAAACTAATGTAATCAAATCGAAATATAATATTTATAATTAGATAAAGTGTGAAAATATTTTGAAAAAATTTATATATGCACGTTGGCATGTGAAACAATTATGAATACTTTAAAAACATTATGAATAACTGTTATTATTTTTTCCGTGTTTTTTTGTGGGGCAATAATTATATAATATAAAATTGGTATAATATATAATGCACAAACTTCTGTCTATATATTAAGGAAAATGTAAATATTTAAAAAGTTTTTTAAATTTTAATAAAGGATGTCATATGTGGAGCTAGTCATGAGCATTTGTCTAAATTAAATAACCAAATATTTTATATTTTACATTTTATATTTTATATTTGCCTAATCATGTCTTTGAACCCTCCTCAAAAGTGAATAATTGATTCCCAAAAGACCTACAAAATCACATTTCTTTCAATATACAAAATAAAACATATTACCAACAAGGTGTGACACACCTGACTCGGGACTTTGTCCTCGGTCTGCAAGGACACGGGTTCGAATCCTACCTCGGCGGTATGAGTCTGTCGCTCTTTCGGGAGTGGTTGACCTCCTCCGGGCAGTTTGTTGGCTATGACCTGGAGGCGGGGTTGCCCATCAGAGTCGTCAATGTGAGGCAATGAAGGTGGGATTTCCCTCGTAAACAAAAAAAAAATGAAACATATTATAAAGGGGATTGAGATCAATAATAGAAAATCCAATAATATATATAACATTAAAATTTAAAGATATTAAAAAAATAGAAAATAGAAGATTAAAAGAAACAAACCCAATCGAAACTTGAAGAATGGCTTCAAAAATCATGTCTTTGAAATCACTTTGCTTTCAAATGATCTTGTATTCAAATAAATGGAAATTTGCTTATGATAATCAAATAAAATAAGAGAGTTAGCGAAAAATGGAATGAATAACATACAAATCTTATTATATTACTCCGGAATGAATAGCAGGCTTAGCGTTATTCAATATTAGACATCATGAACTTATTACTATTAAAATATGATTAAAAAAATAATTAGTAAAATTTCAATAGAATAAATAGAAGAGCAAAAATTATAGAGATGAAGCCTATATTTATATATACTATTATCAATTTTCTTGCACATTCAAAATTTCCAGCATGATAAAAAAGTAATATCTTAAAATATTTTACGAAAATGAACTAAGAAAAAGCTCAAAAAGTTGAAGCGGTATTACCACTATAAAAAGAAGATGACGCAAATAAGACATAGTACTTTGAGTTAACAATTGTATATATATTGAATGACATATTTTACATGCATATGATCTATGAATATAGTGTATAGATAACGTCCCATCATAATAATATAAATTGTAACGTACATAACGTGTACTTATTACAAAAATAATTTATCTTCATTCGTTCAGTTACATGCATTCATTTTTATGTCATATCTCGTGTCTAGAATGAAAGAAAATGAAAAGATTTTACTTTAGATGGATATGGGCGGATGTGATTTATTATTACATTTGCAATTGGATGGCTAAGATCAGAAGGGAAATTAAAAGGGAAAGTGGAAAATTAGGAGGGAAATCACATTTACCCCTCAACTTCTCATATTTTATAATAATTATCAAAATGGAAGGAAAGAGAAAATAAACAAGTGAGATCCATGCACTTTTTTTCTGCGGGGACTTGATGGTAAACTCACATAAAACAGGGTGAGCGATGGTTTTAATTGTCACCCGCCCACCGCTATATTTGGAATAACAAATATATAACCCAAGCTAAACTAATAAAAAATTTTAAAAAATAATTGACACAATGACACCTCCAATTGCATGGCAGCCATCTCTATCCCAACTATTCTTTCCTCCTGCTTTCCTTTCATTAAAAAAATAAAATAATAAATAAATAACTTTATCATTTTTTTTACCATCTTTCGTACTTTCATTTTTTTTAAGATTTTTTTCCTTTTTTTTTCTTATCTTCAATCAACCAGAGCATTAAAACTTTGTTTGGTTTAAAGTATATTGGGGGCAAGAGATTGAGAAAAGAGAAAATGAAAAGAAAATAGAAAATTCCTTTGTTAGGTTGACTGGTTGAGGAAAAAAATGAGGGGAAGGAGAAAATTTAGTAAGACCTACAAAAAATATTTTCTCTCTTGACTAGGCAAGAAAATGGAAGACAAACAAATATAATAATACCCTCTAGTGCAAACTAATATATTTTTTTTTCTCTTTGTTTCTTCCTATATGGTGATACTGCGGAAATCTTGTTCTTTTTGGGTTTTTTTTTTTAAAAAAAAAATTTAGTATCACTTTGTTGAAGTTTTATTTTATTTGTTTTAGTTTTTTTTCTTTTGTTTTGAAAAAAATCAATAAATAGCAACAATATGAATTCATACTCCTTTTTTTTTTCCTACAATTAGGAATCAGATTTTTTTTAACAGCAAACAAATAAAATATCATTAATAAGGGATAGTTGAGCATCATAGCTAGTTGTTAACTGGAAGTTGAAATCGACAAAAGGGCAAAAATGTCGGATGTATAAGTGACGTCGACGGAAGTGTACTTAAACATTTTGTTTAAAAGTGACTTCGAAGGAGGTGAACGTACAACCCGACGACAAAGGGTAGATTTCAACAAAAGGAGGAGTGTCGACAACATAAGTGATGTCGAAGGAGGTGTACTTAAGTCTCATGACTTAAAAGTGATTTCGAAGGACGTGTACGTGTGTCGACAAAAGGAAGAGGCGGAAGCAGAGGTCTGTGTCGAAGGAGTAATGGCGCAAGAAAAGAGGAAGTCAGAGTTGTCATGTCAACATTGGAAACGGAAGAGTAATTATGAAAGCATTTAATGCTTCCCATGGCTATAAATTCCCCACTCAGAAATCAGAAAAGCCATGAGAGAATATGGAAAAATACAAGGAATGCCTTCACGAATTCTGGAAAGAAGAAAAAAGATTTGAATTCCACATAGCATAAGTTGATGAGAGATCAAACATGTGTGATTAAGGTGTTCGAGCGTTGAAAAGGAAATGAGGGAATCTTCGCTCCGAATACCGTCCTTATCCTCGTGAATGGTGAAAGACCAAACATGTGGGATTACATAGAACCCATTTCTTATGCATTAGGTCAATGCAAGGAACTCCGAATTGGAGGAAGCATTGAACTTGATATATAAGACCCGGTGGAATCTTTGTAATCCCCATAGGCCAAGGTTTGTGCCCTGCTAGGGTCGACTACGGCCGTCTTTCCTATTAAAGAGGTGAAGGAAAAAGACCTATGATGACATTCTACTAGAAATGTCGGAGGCATGTCTTTTGATTGAATGGTGGTGAAACATCAGTTAATCAAAGTGCATGTCACCGATATCAATCGAATGCATTTGAGGCCGACAATAGGCCAGAAATCAATTCCGACAGATGGCCTGTTTGTCGAAAGGGACTTGATGTCGGTGGGCATCCCAGAACCAAAAGGCAGGAGCACAACAACGTCAATGTTTCGACCAACAAAGAGACTTAGACAAGAGTCAAGTGGTTGCAGTCGAAGAGAAGTGTTGGTCGAAGGGATCTTAGCAAAGATGTCACCACAGAGTCCGACAGAAGTGTTCACTAAGCCCAAACCACGACGTGGGCAGTTACATCGTGGGGAATAGCGTAGTGGGTAGTTATTAGATCGTGGGTTCTGCAGTTATGCAGAACGTGCGAGTTTGCTTTGTAAATAGTTTCCAGATTCCTATACCTATAAATAGGAAGTCCTTAGGTTGTAATCGGGGTCGGTTGCTAGGTTGACACACATAGGCCAAAATCCTAGACGTCTCACCAGAGCAGACAAACGGAGAAACGCAATTGTAAAGAACCTCAGCCTTCCACCCCTTTTTAAATTCAATGCAATCTTTACTCTTCCGTGCACTTTTAATTTGCCGCAATTTACATTCAGCAAATTTACATTTCCAAGTCATTTACTTTACTGCAAATTTTAATCGCTTTCCTTTCGATTCCAAGTCATTTACTCTACTGCAAATTTCAATCTCCGCCGCATCGTGTTCCTGGTGTCGGTTTTTATTTCCAATCGCATTGTTTACGCTTTCCAACCCCGAATATCAAAAAACACCAAAAAAATACGGTCAAGTTCCTTCGCAAGATTACCACATAACCTGTCGTTACCCACACCCTATCCATCACCGTCAGTTCGGCAGGCGTCGGACGAAAAACCCGCAAACACTAGTACACAACAGAGACCCCACCTTCTATGAAGGGTTTGCCTCAAGGTAGAATTTTTATTACGTAACAAATTATTGAAGTTAAAAATGATTAAAAGTTTAGGTGAGTTGGGTTCCGGGAGCTCACTACGGTCAGGGCATGCCTCCTGACTCAAAGAGTTTACACAGGTACTTTTAGATTATCCACCAACATCGTCTTCACGTCGGTAGGATTCGAATCCGAAATATCTCACAATCTCGACCCAAACTCAACCTTTACCAATTGAGTCAACGGTTATTGGCTTAAAAATAAATATTTAGTTATGTTTGATTACATGTGAAAAAGAAAAGAATATATTTATTTTTAGGGTTTGCTTAACCCAGCCCTTAGAGTTGAAGATAAGAGGTTAAAAAATAGAAAAAAAGTATTGGAAACATAAATTTATTACTAAGTTCCAAATCTTAAATGTTTAAGTTTTTCAATGCAAAATGCTTTTTAAAGCCTTTTATCCTCAGGCTTAAGGGCTGAGGTTAAGAAAATCCTTATTTTTGCTATGTAAAACAAGAATTTATTTGTTTTTTTGATAAATTTATTGTTTTATGTTTTCTCACTTTTCTTTGCAACCAAATAAAACGAGAGAAAACTCAATTTCTTCCCTACTCTATCTTTTTATATTTTTTCTCGTATCAAACAACTATAAAATCTACTTTTAACCATAATCTCTCCTCTTTTTTTTTTCCTCTTCTACTTCCCTCTTCCAATTTTCTTTTGTACAACAAAGAAAGTGTGAAGGACTGAAGGTATTTTAATTAGGGAGAGACACTCCAGAAGAATGCAGATATGTTAGTTGTGTGTACATACTATGCCATCTCTTTTTGACTTTGATGGCCATAAACATGGCTTTAATAAATACCTACCTGTCTTTTCGAAGCTTTTATTTATTTATATTTTTTTTTTGTGGGTGTAGTCAAGTCTTTTCAATGCTTATATCATCATGCAGAGGCTGGGGCAGTTACAAGCTGCATGCCTGTGCAGTTCTATATCTTCATTAACATCATCGAGGACATGTTTGAATTGAATTGTCCCCGGCCAGAGATAACAAGTAGCCAGCATATGTTAGATATGGCATGCCGCATGCATATGTATGCTTCATGGGGGAGATGACTTGGATGCCAATATATTATTATGGTGTTTTGGAAAAAATAGTGTGATGGCATAGTTTATGCATTATTGAGCCCAGTGGCTCCCTGATTTTTTGTTTTGATTTATAGAAGTTTCCAATCAATTTGAATCCTAGGTGTAAGGTTACAGTATATAGCTCTAGATTTTATGACTAAAGAGTTTTATTATTTATTTGTAAATATTTTTTAATATCATGTTTGACTTTTGAATATTATATATAACTAAGTTACTTTTAATCATGAAAATCAATAAAATTAGTTAAAATTTATTAATTATTTTGATTTTAAAAAATATTATAATTTTATAATTTTATCCTCATTTAATATTGCAGTATTTCACAATTGGTAATATCGGAATTAACAATTTTTTAATTTAATTTTATTCTCTAGGTACACTTGATTTATATAAGTGGTTGTATGTTATTCCATTCCTTTCGTATGTAATGTATTTTAAAGAATGTGTAAATGATGTAAGCTAAGAATTTGGATTTGGCTTTGGTTGTTTGTGGATTGGGTTTTAATTCTTTTGTTCCTATAGGTTCGGATTATCTATGTTATCCTACTGGTGGCACACAATACTTACACCAAATTATTAACGGTTAATGAATTTCCCCTAATAACATGGACTAAAACCAAATTTTTAAAACAATCAACAATGAATTAAGGTAAAAAAATAAAAAATAAAAAATTGTAGGGATCAAAACCATCTTAAGAACTAAAGATATTAATAAGCCTAAAATAAATTCATACAAAATTATATAGGATGACAAATATACACTTTGCTACCGTGTTTCCGGTTTCATGCTCTTCGTTTAGTTTATTTTCTTAATTTTTGACCTAGATCTTACCTTGACCGGGTAGTAGCTACTAGCTAGGTTGCATTGTGTAGGCACTCTTTAGGTAATTTTTTTTTTTTCGATGTCATAATTTTATCATAGATTCGATGATGTTAATTTGTCTGAGGCTTTCATTATTTGTATTCTCTGATCTTGATAGATTTTAATTTTTCTGAATTTCCATTCTCTTTTAAAAGGTTCTGTATCTTATCAAAACCTAGCTAAGGGCAGGCAGAGATCAGATTCCCACTATAATTCAAATAAATTCTCATCCATGGTTGACAAAAATTGTTCAAAAAAGTAATAGAAAAATCATGTATATATATGCCACTGCAATGCTGTGCCTGGCCTATTGGATTGCGACTTTATTTCTAGCAATTTCGTATCGAAAAGTGATATTATTTTGGTTTTAATTATAAGAAAAAGTTATTGAAATCGTATTTATTAAGAAAATTAGTTGAATGTATTTAATTTTCTCAAATTTATAAAAAAATAACTACTTTAAAAAAATTGCATTGGGAATGAAACAAAAATTAAATGAGATTAACACTTTTTAGAAATATTTTAAGAATAATTATACTAGGAATAGAAAGTTAATTAACATCTTTCTATATTTAAGACTAAGATAAATACTTTTTTTTTAATATCCGAGATCAAATAAAGAGTAACACTTAGAGCTTATTTGCATTTAAAAAAAAAAAAACAAAACAAAACACTGCTTAGAGCTTATTAATTAATCTATAGCACCGATGAGAACGTAATATGTCGTTAGGTATAGTCTCACATATGTACTCAAATACTCCCACTTTCTCAAAATGTTAGTAAATTTTTAAAAATTCAACAAATATAAGGGAACATGCTTTTAATGTATTGTCTTCCAAATCAACCAATTATCAAAACAAGTATTTAATGCATATTTTCTTAATTAACCTATAACATAATATACAATGCAATGTTAATTTTTTTATTCATTATTTTAACTTCAATTTGGGCAAAGATTTTCTATATTTTTTACTAACTTTGTGGGACGGAGAGAATAATAACTATGCCAATAGGGTTAGACCATAAAGACAATTATTATGAATATCTCTATACTCAACATGTCATTTTATCTTTTATCGAACTAGTGAAAGAAAAAGTTTGGGGGTGGTGTTAGATATCAATACAACCTATATATGTTGAGAATCAACCTTTTCCTTTTATTGAGATATCAACTTTATTCAGTGATATACTGAAAAATCTCAAATTTTTAAAATCAAATTAAAGTCACATCATTGGTTTAAATTAATTAAATTCTATATATATATACATACACACGTACCATGCATCAAACGAGCAGTAGATGCATAGCAGCATATATTCAGGCAATGGCGAAAAAGTATTCACTTTTCTGCAGTTTGACATATACTACAACATACATAAGAATATTCGGTTACTTTATGAGCACCTCACATCCTCATCACAGGCATGTGAAGTATAAACATGTAAATCAGTTAGTGCTCTCTTAATGGTCCCTTCAAGATTCGGTAAAATTGTTTCCAAATTCAAGATACTAATCGAGAGCTTGACATCTAGAATAGAACTATAGTCAAGCATTCCAACTAATATATGAAAGATAGATATAACTGCTGTCAGGATGGAAAATTCACTAAAAATTTTGATTCCATGAATTGTAGTGTCAGTTATGTTGTTGGTCAGGTTTACAAAATCTGTGGTATCATTACTTCAAAGAAAAGAGATCCTTATTGCTGCATAATTAATTTGTAAGTCGTTCCCTGAACAGTGAACACTTTAATTTGGAGAAATATGCACTACTCCTATATGCTTTAGAAAAAAATAAAGGTTTTAAATCCAAATCGAAACTTGATTATACGGAGTAACATTTTATTCAGATAATAATATTAGGACAACAATAATAAATGTGCTTAAAATTCCTGCATCCTTTATTGGCCAAAAGGTTCATGTGTTTCAACAATTAAGATTTTGTTGAATATTTCTTAAAAAAAAATAACAATTTTGTTGAATATTGAGACCTTTATCACCTTATGGAGTACTCCCTCCGGCTCGAAATATAAGCAAAATTAACTAATTTTACACTTATTAAGGAGGTTAGTTGATTGTATTTAATTTTCTCAAATTTATAAAAGAATAGAGGTATTTTAAGAAAGTTGCATTGAGAATGAAACAAAAATTAAATAAGATAACAATTTTCTAGGGATGTTTTAGGAAAGTGACATTGAGAATGAAATAAAATTTAAAAAAGTTGGTTAGTTTTGCTTATATTTTAAACCAAGAGATGTATATTTTTTGTTGCTTATATTTCGAGCCGGAGGGAGTATATGATTATTACCAATGTGATGAGTAGCAGGTCCACCTACTACTATATAGTGGATATACCATTGGTGTCCTATGATTAAAAGGCAAGTTATTGGTAGATCAAACATGCATTATCATTATAAAGGATTTTTTAATATATGATACATAGGATAAACAAATTAAATTGTCAATTTAATATTATTTGTTTCCTATCTAGTTGACCTAAACATATCATGTGTCTTACATTTTGTGTTACTTCATATATCAAGCTATGAAAATTGGTAAAAGAAAAACTAATCCACATACATATTTTGATACATGAAGTGGTACAAAATATAAAACAACATATAATGTTACGTACTGAATTGTTCATCGATTCTGGATTGCTCCTTGGAGTAATTGTAGAGCTCTTGATGGAAAAAGGATAATAATCTAATGAATAGCAATTTTCACTTCCGGTCACAGTTACTGAATGTTTGGATGATCAAAACCTTAATTTTTACTGAGTTGTGCATATCATCGATCTCCTTATGAAATGGCCGGATTAGCAACATGCAGCAGATAAGGGAAAAGATAGTCCCACACACCAATTATAATCGAGACTGAATCCAATTATAATTTGGACCTACTTTGAGCAGATGATCCTATATTCTATTGTAAACCCTTCATAGAAATAGAAGATGGGGTTTTGGTGTACACTAATGCTTGGTAGTTCTGTGATGGTGAAATAAATTTTTTTCTTTGCTGTTAAAAAAAAAAAATTAATCGGGATTGAATCAAGGTATACATAATTTCTTTGTATTACAATTGATTAACAAATTGGATGGGTTTAGCCATGGTGATTATCCAACAACCCAGTTCTAGGAATGGGTCCATTTTATCCACATCACCCAATCAGTAAAGCACACTCAACATTAGTGACAAGCACTTAACGTACGGTACGGTAAATCCCTAACAAAAAAATTTTAAAATGATAAAAAAAAATAGATAGAGACTAAGAAAAACAATAATTTTTTGGGAACTAAAATTTAAAAATAAATCTGTTTTTTAATCAACAAATATTTAATATAATACTTTACCACTTTCTCCATTTACAATATTATAATATTGTTATTAAGTGAAAAAAATTATGGTATTATAATTAAACAAATATAAAACTATATATTTCAACTCATTAGCAAATTTAATACTACTATTATTTATAAAGCTAACTAAGGATTTATATTTAGGAATTAAGGTAGTAAAAGCTATACAATTCAAAATAAAAGACTTCTACCTAAATTAAATACCACTGCTTTGAACTGTCCGCAAGGTCCATGAAACTGAGAAACATAATAACTGCCACAATTTTTAACTTTCTTAGGAGTATATTACCCTTCATCAAACCTCTATGTTTGTTGAAGTAAGTGATCCAAAAAATTTGGGGACTGAACAATATGAACACCTGATGACCCAAAAACTGAAAATCTCGTGTATTATATATTCAAAGTATATCCATCCCACTATATATAATCAAAGAAATTGGGAAAGAGAGAACAACTTTATGTGTACAACGCACTGGATATGAAGGACACAAGAAAACAAAAAGATCCTGGCCAAAGCAAGGTTAACAATAACTTGTTGGTATAACCTTTTTCTCTCAAGCATTAAAATAAATGAAGATCAAAATGCATAATGGCTGGATGGGAAAACGACAAAGTGTTTGGAAGCTAGCTATGCCCATAAGATTAAAATATGGGGAAACCTGATCTACTTCCAAAAGATTCTCAGCTTAATTTGTTGTTATTATTTTTTTTTCCATGCGAATTAATAAAATAAGGTTTTGTTATTGAATGCATCAGGATAGAGCAAAATATATATATATATATATATATATATATATATATATATAAAAGCTAGGAACATAAAGTTTATCTTGAAAAAAAATAAAAAATTAACTCTTAAATATTTATTTTATATTATTTTTAGGTTGGTTTACTACTTTAAGTTGCTTATATATTGCTCTTAGGATAATAAATAGCAAAATCCGTTTAAATAAGCGGAACAGTAACAAGTGTCTAGTCTTACCCACAACAAACAATTTAGTTGGTGGAGCTGTGACCAGGCTCGGTCCTAACCTAATTTGGGCCTTAGGGTGAAAAAAAATTTGAGTCCCTAATTCAAAAAAATAAAAATTATTAAAATTAAATCAATTAAAAATTTAGTATATATACGAATAATCAATTAAAACAATGACAACAATCAATAATAGAATTAATTATTAAAAAATAAGATTTGAAATAATATAAAAAAGTTATTTAGTAAAGAGGTAATAAAATACATTTTCCATGTTGGATTACAAAAGTAAAATTCATTATTTCATATATTTTTAAATTAAGTGAGCAAATGAAAAAACAAATTAAAATATTATGCTAAAAATCATTGATAGTTAAAAGATAAAAAGAACTTGCAATTATTAAAAAAAAATTTTCAAAAATAAATATACCATTAAAAAAAATTATGGGCCCCTAAATTTTTTGGGTCCAGGGCGGCCGCTCTTGCCGCCTTAGGGCCGGGCCTGGCTGTGACTTGTGAGACATGGAGCATGAGCACCCAAGTTCAAATAATAAGGGTACTAGTTTTTTTACTCACCCCATTAATTAGTTAACCCCCTTTTTTTAATGAATATACCAAAATAACCTTATATATTTTAAATAATCCTAAAATAACCCTTTCCTATTTCTTCTCTTATCCTTCTCATTCTTCTACTAAATTTGAAATTTGATATTTGATATTCAAATTGTCTCACCTTTTTACCTTCCACTTTATTACTCCCTGCCCCAATTTATTACTCCCCACGTTTACCACCTCCCACCTTTACTCTCTCCTATGCAAACTTCTCTGCAAACAAGCACAACATCTTCTCCTCTACAACATCTTCTCCTCTACCAACAAGCACTCTGCAAACTTCTCCTATGCAAACAAGCAACCACGTTTTAATCTCTTCCTCTCCTCCATGTTTTTAATTTCTTCCACAAGCACAACATCTTTTTACTCTCCTCCACAAGAACAAACACAAAGGTTAGTGGGTTCCATCCTTCCACAACATACTGCAAAGTTTTGTAATTTATTTTTAATTTTTGTTTTTTTAATTTAATTGTAGAATGTGTTTAGAAATCTTAGATTTGTTGATTATTAGTTATAGATTTTTGTTGTTTAGTGTTTAGGATATGTTTATTGAATTTTTGTTTGATTTTTATCGTGTCTGTTCTGATCTGGGAATATCGTATCTGTTCTAACCAGCGAGAGTGTTATTTTTCCAGAACAATAACACCTTCGCTGAGGGTGCAGCGAGAGCATGAATTTGTTCCCTCGCTGAGGGTGCAGCGAGGGAACAAATTCATGCCCTCGAGAGTGTTATTTTTCCAGAAAAATAACACCCTCGCTGAGGGTGCAGCGAGAGCATGAATTTGTTCCCTCGCTGCACCCTCAGCGAGGGTGTTATTTTTAATTATTTATTGTTTTTAAAATTATAATAATATTTATAAAAATAATTATTAAAATTTATATAAAATTTATGTATTTAATATTTTATAAAAAATAATATTTATAAAAATATTTGCTGTTTTGAATTTGTTGATGTTGAGATCAGGAAAGATTAAGAGAATCTGAAAAAAGAATAGGATAAATATTACTTAATTTAATAATTACATATTATAGATTAGGAAAGATTTAGAGGATTATAATCTTGAAAAAGTATTAGGATAAATATTACTTAATTTAAATAATTAAGTATTATAGATTAGGAAAGATTAAGAGCATTATAATCTTGATCTGAAAAAGGAATATGATAAATACTATTTAATTTAAATAATTAAATATTATAGATCAGAAAAGATTAAGAGGATTATAATCTTGATCTAAAATAGGAATTGGATAAATATTACTTAATTTAAATAATTAAATATTATAGATTAGGAAAGATTAAGAGGATTATAATCTTGATCTGAAAAAGGAATAAGATAAATATTACTTAATTTAAATAATTAAATATTATGCTTGGGAGTCAGCGAGTGTTATAAATATTTGATTTTAATTTTAATTTTTTTTATTTTTTTTAATTTATTTTTTTAATTTATTATTATTTTTATTATTTTTATTGTATATTTTAATATTTATTATGTTACAAATTACTAATTTTATTTATTTTTTCATTGTATATTTTAGCAACATTGATTTCTATTTACCTTTTTTTTCACATTGTATTTTGCAATTTCAGATGCCGAGGATGAAGAACGCAACAGTCAGCGGCAACGGGGATGACGATGACATGCCCATGATGAGTGATTATTTGACAGTATCGGGTAGACGGCGACGACTGGAGCGAGGAGGACCTTCCCATGCCGTTCCTGATCCTCCTTCTTCTTCTTCTTCTTCTTCAGATGATGACGATGATGATGGTGGTGCTGATGATTCACAGACCGAGATCGTCTATGAGGATCCTCAAGATACTTCGTTGTTGCAGTCATACGACGAGCACCAGGCGAAGGAAATATGGCAAGGACGGGTAAGTATTCGTTACGAGACCAAAAATTAATTTAAATTTAATTTTATCTATTTCTTTAATTAATTGATATTTATTTTTATTTATTTGTTTTACTGATTTTTCTTAATTTAAATTGTGCAGGATCGTCTCTTAAACAGATGTCACAACCATGAATTTGACATGCTATCATTAGATGTCGTGCCACAGCAAGTGCGGGCAGTCGTCGAGGCATCCGGCTTGGCTCCGTCGATCTCTTCGTCATACAGCGTAGTCGACAGGCGATTGATCGGGGCATTCGTCGATAGATGGTATGAGGATACAAACACGTTTCATCTCCCATGTGGGGAGATGACTATCACCCTGGATGACGTGTCGTCTATCCTGCATATCCCGGTGACGGGGACTTTGATCGGTTGGGATAAACCCAACCAGGCGGATGCAGTGGAGCTGATGATTGCGTTGCTCGGTATGGGTCATGCCGAGGCTACCAAAGAAGCGATGGACATCAAGAGTTGTGCTATAAGGTTTAGTACGCTGAAGGAGGTATACAGCAGATCGGTTATTCAGAAGCGATATGATATTGCCGCTAGGTGTTATCTCCTTTACTTGGTGGGTAGCACATTGTTCGCTGATAAGACGAACAACTCCATTGGTTGTCATCTGCTTCTCGCTTTGGATGACCTTAACATGGTTGATCAATATGCATGGGGGGCTAGTGCACTAGCCTATTTATATGATCACCTGTCATTCGCCAGCAAGGCGAATAAGTTCTCTTTGGCCGGCTACATGTCTTTGCTACAGGTAAACAAATATGAATTCATAATGTTTATTCATAAAAATATTCATCATGTTTATTTAAATTCATAATGTTTTATTAAATTCTTATGTTTAGTTAAATTCATTATTTAAAATAATTAATTGATGGTTTATTTGCAGGCATGGATACTGGACCATTTTCCAACCATTGGTCCATGTGCTATACGCTCTACTGATTATGATGAGACCCTACCTCGGATCTTCAAGTGGAGTCCTCAGCAGTCCGTGCGCAACTCGGAGTACACATATCGCATGTTTCTGGAGAGGCTCACTGCGGATCAGGTTGTATGGCAGCCATTTGACCCCGATCACCGAGATGCCCGTCCCTTCGAGGAGGCAGCTTGGTATTCCGGATATCTCCGGTATGGCATGATGCGTAGGGCTTATCTTCCCGATAGGGTTTTGCGTCAGTTTGGATATATTCAGAGTATTCCGAGGAATCCACCTGTGGGAAGACCCCTCCCCTCAGCCATTGATATATTCAGAGTTTGGATATATTTTCAATGTCGCCAATATTTGTCTCGGCTTCACTCCATTCTTCGCCATAGTGATGATCTTTTCATGCTCTTCAGGCGTAGGTCTTCCGGGGAATGAGTGTCCGATGAATGAGTCGCACTTATCGTGGTTATGGAACCCACAAGATACTCTTACCTTCCACGCTCCGATTGACGAATATGGTCTACCATGCACCTTGAATGGACAATTCCTCTTCTTTGTGCCAGAGACATACTTGAACTCCTTCTCTTTTGGTTTGTATATGCCAAACCTTTCACCACAAAGTGTAATCCTTTGCTTCTGCACGATTTTTCCTCTATTAGACCTAAGGATCCTTAGAACATGTCCCTGTGAATATGCAACTTCACGAACCCATTTCACCATAGCTTCACAATCGGGGAAAATCATGCCCGTCTCAAACGCACTAGTAAAATCCGGATATTGGACCTTTTCATCATGGTTGTTGTCTTGCATGATTAAGCTGCAAACACAAATAAAAGTTAATATGGATAAAAAAAACTAATAAAATTAACAAAATCAAAATATTTATAAAAATTATAAAATAATAATAATAAAATAAAATAAAAAAATATACCTAAAATCAAAATAAAAAGTTAAAATTAAATAACAATAAAATAAAATAAAAATATTAAAATAAATAAAAAAATTAAATATATAAAAAAAATTACCCAAAGTTATAATCCTCATCCTATTCCTTTTTCAAATCAAAATTATAATCCTCTTAATCTTTCCTGATATCAATATCATAACATAAACAAATTCAAATCTCCTATATACATGTGGATGGATGCATTCAAATATATCATAATATGGATGGATGCATTGAAATTAATTTAAAGTTTTTGAATCCTAAAACGTAGCGTCTTGATATTTTTATAGATAATATTAATATAAAATATATAATAACAGATAATTTTATAAATAATAAAATAAAAAATATAACTAAAATCAAAATAAAATTAAATAAAAAGTTAAAATTAAATAATAATAAAATAAAATAACATAATTAAAAAATATATATAAAAAAAATTACCCAAAGTTATAATCCTTTCTCTATTCCTTTTTCAAATCAACATTATAATCCTCTTAATTTTTCCTCATATCAATATCATAACATAAACAAATTCAAATCTAAAAAGTAGCGTCTTGATTTTTTTATAGATAATATTAATATAAAATATATAATAACATATATTTTTATAAATAATATTTATATCAAATATATAATAAAAAAAAATTATTTAATTTTAAATAATTAATTAAAAATATTAACTCACTGAGGGTGAAGCGAGTCAAAAAAAACATAATCTCGCTGACCCCCCAGCGAGCGTTATAAAATTAAAATTTTATAACGCTCGCTGACCCCCCAGCGAGGGTTATAAAATTTTGATTTTATAACACTCGCTGTGGGGTCAGCGAGCGTTATAAAATTTTAATTTTATAACGCTCGCTGGGGGGTCAGCGAGATTATGTTTTTTTTTTTGCTCGCTTTCCCCTGCAACGATGAAAAAAAACAGCATTTGTATTGTTTGCTTAATGTTAACCACTTCAAACACATACTGAACAAAGAAAAAACATAAAGAATCAAGTTTATGATCATAGAATTACCTTAATGAATATTTATGAATTGCTTGCAATTGAAGAAAGATGGAGGAAAAAAGAAGTTTTGGGT
Source organism: Crotalaria pallida (assembly GCA_037953625.1). Taxonomy (NCBI): domain Eukaryota; kingdom Viridiplantae; phylum Streptophyta; class Magnoliopsida; order Fabales; family Fabaceae; genus Crotalaria; species Crotalaria pallida. The sequence continues at coordinate 101,805,130 of CM075655.1, forward strand.
TGACGAAGGTTGGAAGAGGTTGCTGGAGAGTTAACGTGAATAAGAAGAAAAGAAGGAAGAAGAAAAAATAGGTTTCTATTTAATAAGAGAAAAAGGGGTATTTTGGGTAGTTTATTTTATAGTAAGGCTAATAAGGTATTAAAAGAAAAAAGAGGGTTAACTAATTAAAGTGGTGTGTCAAAAAACTAATTCCCAGCATGTCAATTAAGTTCGCAATTGCATGTGCCCGTCCAACCCCGATCCGATTCTAATGGGTAAATTAGCTTTGATTTGGTTTGAGTCTCATTTTTCATTTTTGCTCTCTCTTAAACTCGTTTCAAATCTGTCCCAATCTTGATAGGTGCGAAGTTGAAATTGGTGAAATCCGTCTCATATCCAACACGTTGTCATGCCTAGCTCAAATACTAGCTAGCAACTGCACTCCTTCCTTCGTCCATTTAAAAAAAAAAAACTCTAATTTATAAATTAAAAAAAAAACAAAACAAAATTTGACATTATTGGTTAAGATTTGAAATGTGTATTAAAAATGATATATTTAATACATAAAATATTCAAAAGTTATATAAAAAATTAAAAATATTCAAAATTTATACCAACAAAGCCCAGCACACTTAGTAAATAGCTAGCTTTCTTAAGTATGATGTTAAGGGTTCGACTTCTGCTGTAGATATGAAAAAAACTTTGTTGGGAGAGATTGTACCCACTTTGATGATCTCAACACCTCAAAAGGGATTAGTTTTTGACTGTCGTCTAGAAGACACGAACACCCTAGATTCACACCAATATATATATATATATATATATATATATATGTGTGTGTGTGTGTGTGTTCAGAAGTTATGCTTTTTAAAAAGTGTATTTCGCCTAACTTATACTTATAAAAATATTAAAAAATAGTCAAGCCAAACATTACCTAATTTTTTTAAACAACGTTCTAATTACACTTGTTAAAATGACTCTCAAAATATTTTGTTTGATTTTCGGTTGAAGAAGAGTAAAAACTAGAAAAAGATATTGGGAAACCAAATTTATCATCTCATAAATATTAAATATTTAATAATACAATGCAAATATAAAATATATTTTTTTAAGCCTCTTATCATAAAATCAAGATTAAAAACAAATCCTTATATATTTTTTTTGGTATCAATAAGCACCTTGAAACAAATTTAATTACGTCATTATGAATACCATTATTTATATATATAACCCAAAAAAGTACTATCCTACATTTTTACTAAGAAATAGTAATATATTAATTCACTCTCTATTATAAGAAAAAATAATTGAAATCATATTTATTAATAAAGTTGGTTGTGCATTTATTCTTTTTTATTTTATTAAAAAATAAGAATTATTACCTAAATTATACTTATTGGGAATGTGAATTTTAAATAAATGAAGGAAGATGGTTAAGAGTATTGGAAGTGTTATGAATTTGGTGATGGATATTTTAGGAATAATACTAATATTTAATAGTGTGAATATATATATAGTGAAATTTTATTATACTTTAAATCATAGTGTATGATTATTGTAAGTTTTATATGTATTTTGTTGCTAACGTTTATCTATTGAGAATTGTAGATATTTGATAAATTTCATTAGAAAGTATATCTATTAATTAATGTATAATAGTTTAGAATGAGATTAACCAGAAAAATAAAATTAATAATAAAGAGTAAAAAATAATATATTTGATCAGTAAAAGTTTACTCATGGTCATGCACCAAGTCTAATACTCGGAGGTTTGAGGTTCCGAGCAGTTAACCCATAGGAAGGTTATTTGACGGATTATTGCTTGGTGTTTAAATTTCCCCTCTTTTATTATTCTCATAAAAAACTTTGTCTATAAAAAAGTAAAAGTTTTTTTAATAGGAAAATTAAATGTATTTTTGTTCTCTTTTTTAATGGGCAGGGGAAAGTACCATCACTAGAAAATGAACCTGGATTTTAATACTTTATGTTTTACAACTTTACCAACTGAGTCGGTTACCATGGAGAAAAATTCTGAAAAATTCTAGTGTAAAACTCTCATTACTGAAAATGAAAAAATTAGCAATTGCTTCGTTTAACAAGTTGAACACTAACTATCATTTAGTAAAGTTTGCAATACTTCTAACGAACTAGCTTTAGCTTTAATTAATTATCGCTGAATCATTATCAAGTAACTTATATATGCATTGTTTTTTGTTTTTCTGTTTTTTTTAATTATATTCTCATACATACATACATACATACATACATACATACATACATACATACATACATTCCAACTTCTCCTCAATTAGTTCAAACTTGCATTTTGGCTTATCTGTTGACACCTTGGACACCGGTGCTTGACTTGATTTAGTGAGGGTTAAATCTTAGATTTGGTTCAATTTATTGAGTGAGTTATGTATCACTTTTTTTTTTTGTTTACTATGTCCAATGTTGATTATAATAAGAGGATTGATTGAGTTTCTTATTGTTTGCTTATTCAACCATGATTCCTTTGTAATGGACTATCCCACTCTTATTCGGTAATGGAATTTTGATTGTGAAAAAATAATAACAAAAGCTTAATTTTTAGGTTTTTCAATAATTATTGCAATGATAAACTTAGAATTGAAAATTAAAGCATTGGATGCTTGAAAATTGTAAATTATGATTTTTAATATAATTAGTATTTTCTTAAAGGATTTTTTTTGGATGAACCAGGGTATCCACCCGTGCAACTAGGTGACTAATCTCTCGCACCACAATCGGGCCCTTTCGGGGACGATGCTCCCAATAAGACTTGCTCCATTCACATGCGTCTCGGGTACGACTCGAACCCGCGACCACATGCTTAAGGGACACAAGCCCCTTCCACTTATGCCAGCCTCCACTGGTTAAAGGATTTTTGTAATGTATGTTCCAAAGCAAATATTAAAACTATTTTAAAAATCTAAATTATAATTTACAATGTAAATTTTATTAAAAGTGCATATACTTTTTGTAATGTACGTTAGCAATAGATGATTGAATACCAATCTCTGGAAAATATAGTATATATGGTTTTCACGTACTTAATATGTGACATAAAATGCATGTTAAAAATACTTTAAATATATAGTAGTGTTTATTGAAAGACTTAAAGTATCATATCCAAAGTATTAGATGATAAACCAATTTTTTTATGTAAGTTAAATTTTTCAAATATTTTTAATATATGCTTTAACATATATAGTAGATCTTTTAAAAAAAAAAAAAGAAAACCATTGAGTAGCTTTTTGAAATCTAACATATTATGTAGTGGGGGAATTGCCGAATCACACGTAGAAAGAGAAAGGTGTTATACATGCAAAAACAAAAGCATGCAGCATTTTGCAAAAGAGTTGAAAACAAAACAGGGCAGTGTTGTCATTATCAATGAATGGATGGGTTATTGTAGTTTTGTGAGAGAGAAAGAAAAAGTTAAGGTAACGTTTTGATTGTCTCCCACTAACTGGTGTTGGGTCGGCCGTACCCTAGACAATGCTTTGTGGGCTTGTCACGTTTGTTGTAGCCTCTGCTCTGTTCTGCTATTCCTTTTCTCTTTTTTCTCGTACATACATAAATAATGTTTGTTTGTTTGTTTGGTAAATGTTTCTTTGCTTGCTTTCTGATCTTTCAATTACATACTCCGTAGAGTATATGAGTATATGATAATGTATTACGGATCTAGATCTAACTATTTTGAACAAAATTACATATGATACGAGATTATTTTAAACCCACTTATGGAAAAAAATTTTATTTAAATGACAATTTGCACGCATCATCAAATCAAATGTGCATGTCTGCATGACCCAACTATATGTAATCACCTTGTATCCACGTTGATTCAAATAATGACAAAATTGAAATTCAAGAGTTTAAAAAAAGCTTTCTTTTATACATAAAACATGTTTGACGGTTAATTCTCATGAGAAAAACAATAATGTTGTTTGAACACTAAAATTTGACACAAAGATGGAACACTTGTAATAAAAGAGAAAATGGATGGTGCATTGATAGTGTAAAGGTTTTTTTACATCATCAGAGCAACATCCACCATTCATGTGTTTATGGATGATGGACTGATGATGTAAAAAACTTTACATCGTCAAAACACACCCATTAATTATATAATAAAATACTAAGATATTGGGTTTTTCAACTTTATTATTGGGTTTTCACCTTTATTTTCTTACAAAAATTGATGTCTCATTTTAGTGTTAAAATTTGACCTTCAAATAACATCGTTGTGAAGAAAACATCCAAACAGACCCACCGAGCGAGAAAAGAGGTCCATCAACATAAATATCTTCCCTTCTTCATTAAGAGACTACTGCCATTTAAAAAATAATGTAAAAAGATTGCAAAATGTGATAACTCGTTAAGCTGTCAAAAAACCCTAGAATGGCTCAATTGAGTGATTGACTAATCAAGTCAGATTAAAATTTTGAGTCATAAGTCTGGTCAATCTATCACAAGATATATAAGGTTGGCTACTCACCTTTAACCATATAACAAAAATGAATCAGTTTATATCGTGTCTCGTTCTCGTCTAACCTATTACGAGTTAGGTCAAGTTAATTCATCTATTTTGCAATTTTAAAAAAAAATGTGATATACACGGTTTTACTAATGGTATAACGAATTCTCAATTATGAGGAAAAAAAAGGAAAATTAAATAAACAACATAATAAATATATTATATGTTGTTAAGTTTCTCGCTACAACGCAACATCACTAATTTAATGATAAAGTTGTCTCCAACCCTTTTGATTCTTATTTATTGTATCTTTGGAGTTTGGAACAATAACAAATTTTCAAAAAAAAAAAAATTAAACACTAGCCAAACCACAATATGATTGATCTAGTTTAATATGGTCAAATCGATTTTTGGTTGATTTTGATTAATTCGATATGATTTGACAATGCGAATAAATGGTTAATTAACTTGAGTACAACTGAAAACAAATTTAACTTGGTTCACAATTTAACCAATTCAAATGAATGATATAACTTGATTTTAATAACATGTTCGCTCTTAACCTTTATAATGACACTGAATACGCTATTGAACTCCCTTAAATCCAAGAAATTATTAATCCATTTTTGGATTAATGGTGATCTTAAACATATCTTTATTGTTATCATGAATTAATTAATAATTTAACATCATTAGTTCATTTAAAATCAATCATAAAGATGAGGCCGTGATCCCTTCTCAGTTATATCCGACATGTTTTCCACAAACGATACCTATTCTTAAACCATTTGTTCGGTATCATTTAATAAGGTTTCATTTGATGTATGGAATTATAATTCATTATGAAATTGTATTTCTAACTCAAATTAAATATCTCCATAATTTGAATTGGGTTGGAATAATAAATTTTATGTTTGTTGTCCAAAAATTAGAGTGTTGAATAATAATTCTAGGTTTAGTGGTTTAAAATTGGTGGTGTAGTGACCACATTTGTGGTAAACTTGTAGGGTTTTGGTGATGATGATAATGATGGTGATAGTTTTGGTTAAGGCAGGGCAGTGGTGTGGAGACCTTGGCGGTAGTGATGAGTGGGATGATGGCAGCAGCGGTGACTAGAGTGATGGTGACAACAATGAAGGTGGATAGTTGTGGTGATGGCAAGGTGATGGGGTTGGTATGGTGATGACAACGATGATGACAAATTAAAGGTAGTACAAGTGGGGAGGTGGCAAGTTGGCGGTGGTAATGACAACGGTGGAAGGTAACGGTGACGGTAACAGTGGCAAAGTAGGTAAGGTAGTAGTGGTAGTAGTGGCGATGGAAATGACTATGATGGCAAAGTGTTGGTGGCAACTACAAATTAAAGATGAAAGGTTAATGGTGAAAGTGGAGGTGATATCGATGATAGAGTGGCAGGATGGTTGTGGTGGTGCTTGCGGTGACATGAAGGTGTGGTGATAGGGGTGACATAAAGGCACGTTATGGTGGGTTAGGTGAAATGACATATCATCCTAACCTATTAGCTAAAAAAATTCTCCTAATCATTCTAATGTGACACATGTCACCGGCAAGTAAATCATTAATGAGAAAAGTACCTTCTTGTGATAATACTTCCTCCGTTCCTACTTAACTATTCTTTTTTGGAAAAAAAATTTGTTTCTTTTTATCTTTCCTTTTGATGATTTCAAGAGTATAATAAATGTTATTTTCCATGTTAACCCCTATTTAATAGGGTATTGATTTTCGTAAGTAGCAGTGAAAAAGTAATGATTACGGAGAGAGAAAGGGTATAGTTGGAAAAAACATAATTAATGTATTGGAAATCTAAGTAATGATTGCATTTCTTAAAGGATGTGTTTTGTTTGAAATAGAATAGATAAATAGGAACGGAAGGAGTACATGACATCTTTCCATGTGATTAAAAAAAATAGAATAATACATCATGAGGAGGGATCCGTTTCCACCAAGTTAAAGTATACAAACTCTTACATCGTTCATAATGTTTTATACAATATGACTTTCACTAATTCATCCGTACGTTGATGAATAATAACTATGTGTCATCTAGATCATTTGTGTTAAATTTGAGAAAATTTAAACATCATTGAATATATATTCAAATAGCTCCAATTTCATAATCATTTTACGACATATATTTTATTAATTTTGACATATATAAACGAAGTACTCAATGATTTTGGATTTTTGTGAAATTTGATATAGACGATCGATAGGATAAGAATTTTCAATCCAACGGTTGATTCGATTAAATTTGACTTGATGTATGAGTTATGAGCAATATAAAAATTGATATAATTTGACTTGTTATAAATAATAGATCCCTCGTCCTATATCATTTTTCTCACTCATCTATCCAAAGAAATACTCCCTCCGGTTCTATATATAGAGCATACTTAACCGTGTTCCCCAGACCAAGGAAAGTAGTTAGTTTTGTGAATTTTATGAAAATATATTGTAACATTACAATTTTACCCCTCCACTTTACTTGGAAAATACACATTCATTAATGAATAACAAAAAAACATAGTTAGTCAAAACATTTAATAAGGGCAAAAAAGAGAAAAAAACAATTAATGATACATAGAAAATATAAAGTGACTTATATATAGGACCAAATATTTTTTCTAGAAGGTGCCCTATATATAGGACCATAGGGAGTATTATATTTTGGTTGTATCCAATTGACTAACTTTACTAGGAAGTATATACTTAATTCTAGGTTGGATTTTTTATGAATCTAAATATTCACGGTTACTACCATTAATTTACCTCCTTTTCCATCTTTTATTAAGATGATCCTCTACATGATCATCACCAAGATCATGTCTAATTACTCATAAAAAGTGAAGTTGAATGAGTTGGATAATCCAAGAGGGTCATCAAGCAACTTTAGAAAGCAGCCGGAGCCATGTCCCTTTCCCGGTTCAAAGTAGTAAGCCAAATAAACATGTATTCTCCATAAAACATACTTGATCAATGTAAATTGTCTCATTTAATCGGATACGTATGGTCCCTCTAAGCCGGAATTAATGTGCAATCTCATTTAGTAACTTTCTGCGTTCAAATTTGGAAAATGGTCATAAAGAGCTGCTAAAGATCCTTGGACTAAACAAAAAATATCAAACGAACTCGGAGTCTCATAATTTTTGACACGATAAGCAGTTCAATCCCAATTACTCTAAAAAGCTACTTTGTTTTTTAAAAAAGGGTCTTGCTAATTAAGTTTTTTAGAAATAAAAAAACAACATAAATTTTTAGTTTTTATTCTTTTCAAAATATTTAAAAAAAATTACATTTTTCAATACTTTTGAGCTATATATAGTTCCTTGACAACATTTTTCTTAAAAAAAATACTTTATGTATATGGAAGAAGCCACTTTTGGACAAACGTGTATAACTCTACCACTTGGACTTTCTATGAGATTGTTGGTAACAATTTTATGGCTAGAGATGTGGTAGCAACTACTTGCATTAACTTTTCTTTCCCTTCCCATGCCACGGGTAGTCGCCTTGTATGCTGGTGTCCTAACCAGGATGCGGACTATATTCTGAATATTGATGGCTCCTTCTTAGGCAATCCTGGCCCGTATGGTTTTGGGAGTATTATTAGAGATGGTCTTGGTAATTGAGTTAGTTTGTGCTTTCTCGGGATTCTTTGGTTATACTAGCTAGGATGCTTCAAGTGGAACTTTTAACTTTATTGAAAAGTCTCCAAGTCGCGAAAGTTAGAGGGATTCAGCATTTGCAATGCCTTACAGATTCCTTACAAGTGCTTAGATTGATCTAGCATGACTACACTCCTACACATATTTATGCTTGTTATATGCAAGAGATAAGAGTGTTGATTAGGGACTTCAGGTACGCTTCCTTGACTCATACTTTGAGAGAAGGAAACAGCTATGCTGACTGATTTGTTAAGCAAAAAGCTGCTAACCATGAGTTGTTCAAGTGCCGAGATGGGCCCCTTATGGGTGTCCACTTTGTTAGGAGATAGTCTTTGTTTATTTTTCAGTTGTACAAAAAAAAAAAAAGAAGAAGCCACTTATGTAAAACTTTGACAATCAATTTGAAGGCATATGATTAATGTAGCTTATCAATAAGTGCGCAACTATTAACAAGCAAAATTAGAATATGACAAGAAAATTAGAGGCAGTTATTCCTGCCTTAAAATTCACAAAGAAAATTGGAACTCCAAAACATGACAAGAACCTCAACATAAATGCTCCTAGCATCGTTTTAAATGTTTTCATATATTTTTTTATAAGACACATCGTATTTCTTATTTAGTATTTGATTAAGAATTTTTCTGACCTATACATCACATGTATAGGTTACATCACATGTATAGGTTAACCACACTTTAAAAAATAATAAAGTTTTATAGGAAAGTAAAATGTTTAATAAATTAAAAAATAATTGCTTGGTTTTCCAATACTTATTTATTTTTATTGTTTGTTTATCCTATGCATGAATGCATAAATTAGAATACTCGTTTGATTAATATTATGAGCTTTTTAAGAAGATTAAGATAATAAATTTATGAAGTTACAGATTTTTTTAAAAAAATAATAATTAATTTTATTATTACATGTGATTCAATTAATATAATAAAACTTAGCAGAGTACCAACAAAGCCCAATACAGTTAGTAGATGATCGGTTCCTTAAGCATGATGTCAGGGGTTTAATTCCTACCATAAGTATGAAAAAGACTTTGTTGATATAAAGACAAAACTCACTTCGACGATTTCTACGTCTCAGAGAGGATTAGTCTTCGAATTTGAGTAAAAAAATCTCAGCTGAGTATCTAATAACTAGAGTATTTTAATTTGGAGCACTTGCTTGGACTTTTGCCATTGGAAGTTAATTAAAAGAAAGAAATTGAAAAGGTTGATATCAATATCTAGAGATTCACCAGAATTTCATACTATATCAATATCTCCTTGGAAGTTTATTTTACATAGCACACGTGAATTGATGCTACTAGCAACATGTTCCCCTGGAACATCCGCACAATGGCCCCTTGGAAGTTTATTTTTTTGGCAGCAATATTTTACAAGTACGCACAATGCAGTATAATGTAAACACACCCCGCCGACACAATAAAATTAAGTCGTTTCTAGCTTTGACTGTTAATGAAGTTAATTATTATTATTATTATTATTATTTTTTTTTTGAAATGATTAATGAAGTTAATTGATGAAACAAACAAGAAGGTTGAATATGATGAAAGTAGCATACTGAAGTACGCAGGCCAGGGAGCAACTTGGCCATCATAAATCTTAGCATATCAAAGGGCCATTAATTAATTATGTGATGCACCGAGCGCCTGCCAGCATAAGACATTCATGTAGACTCGAATTGAACAAACCATTCTTACAATGCAACTTCCGTGTTAAGAAAATCTTGCTTTCTTAATTATCGTTGCTATGATCTTAGACACACATCGAAAATTAATTTGTTGTACAATTGGGGTTGAACATATATTATACCAATGCCAAATCATTTTTTTTAATTTTTTGAATTGTAACTATTTTTTATTGCATTATAGTAGTCTTTGTTATTAGTCAAACACTTTCGTGATTTTGGATTACATGAATTTGGAGGAACAATGACAAAAGTAATAAGGCTCGAATTGTGGAGTTGGATGGCTGCTCTAGAGACTTGAGAGCCCTCTGTTTTGAATAAAATGGATTAGAGAAATAGGAAAAGTGCTTTGGCAATAGGATAAAATCTAGATTGTGATTAAATATTTTTGAATAAAAAATGGAAGAATAAACCGACGTGGTCAATGAATACAGCTGTCAAAATTTTATTGGATCACATATATAATGTATCAAAATTTTGCAACTTTATCATATGTGTTAAAAATTGTCTTTTTGTTTATGTATAGTGCACTAAAGATGTTCTTCATTTGACATTTGTCTCCACTAACAAAGTATTTTTTTTACATGCAATATGAATCAAATTTATGATTTCATGCTAAAAAAAGCAATTATCTATCAACTTTGTTTAGCATTGTTGCCCTTTCATGAGATCTTTCTACCCGTAGGGAATTTTCAATTGATCTTTTTTTCTTTAAGACAATTCCCAGTTGATTTTTAAAACTGCTTATAACTAATTCTACATCTAATGCGACTAAAAGTTTTTTTTTTTAACTTTACTTAGTTATGAAACTTTTTTTCTTTACAAAAAAAAAACAACTTCTTTTTTCTGCAACATCATTGTAAAAGGAAAATTGTAGAGTGACAATATTGTGTTGTAACTTGTAGGAAACATATTACTGTCTTCTATGGTAAAGGGAATGTGGCAAAGAAAGCTTCCTTGTTTAGAAATAAAATAATCAATTAGGTTTTTTGGTGGTTAGGATAAGATAAGAATGTGATATGCTAGAGAGCAAAATAAGAATATGAGTAGAAAAGCTCTTTTCTTGTTCAATGATTAATGCACACTAAACAACAATGACATTGATGAAGTGGTGACGATAATGATTGTACATACAATGATGGTGACGATGAGGGTACAAGGAAGAAAACAACATTATCATATGCTACTTATTTTTAACTTAGCTTATTCCTTAGGATAGAAAATATACTATTGGTAGTCAGGATAAGCCAAATATGCTAGCAGGATAATATCATCTTATCATGCTGCCTGGATAATAACATAATATGACAGACCATCATCATCTGGATTTTGAACCACAATTTTTATCCACAAACCCCATTTTAATGGTAAAAATTTTAAAATGCCCTTAATTTATATTTTTTTCTAATTTGGAGGCATCGGAAAATTTTTCCGAGAGGATCCTCGCGAAAAAATATATTGAAGTAATATGATTTTTTTCCAACTCGGGAATATTGAAAAAATATTCGAAAAGGTATCTATCGAAAAATTACGAGGATAATTTTGAATTTCATAAAATAAATGAGTGGTGTTCAGAATTCATCACTCTCTGTAATATATGGGTAACCTAGGTAATCGCTATTAAAAAGCCCAAATTCATATAAGTATCCAGTTCAACAAAGCTCTTCTTGACGAGAAAAAATTTTGACACCCCAAATGCATATATATACACCCCACTTTATATTTTTTTTCCAAAATTACCCTTGAGTCGTGACTGTGTTGATGGTCTGCTAAAAAAATTTTGGTCATCAACAGGGTCACGACCCAAGGTTTTTTTTTTAACTTCCAAATTACAATCCTTTGCAACCTGTGAACTAAAAATCATCTAGAATACAAGATAAAAGATATCAAGATTCATTCATTGCATACAAAAATCATATGTGATGATGAGTTATGACAAAAGTACCGGAAAAAAAAACTCGGTCGTGACCCTATTGAAGACCAAAATTTTTCAGCAGGTCATCAACACAGTCACGACCCAAAAATAATTTTGGGGAAAAAAATATAAAGTGGGGTGTATATATTTATACGTGGGGTGTCAAAATTTTTTCTCCTTCTTGACACTAGTAATTGGACATACAAACAAATTGTAAGGGACACAGTAGAGATAGAGCCCAAGGACTCCACCGCCATCCTCCATTGGGCCCTTCTTATTGAGAAATTTCTTCACATTGTTTTGTTGCGGTCTAATAGGTTTTTAACCTCCTTTAAGTTTTTTTTATAAGGATAAGTAGTTTTATATTTGAGAGATCTTTAAGTTTTAGATCTTCCAAATATATATATGTATTTTTTTTTCAAAATATCTTTTTTTCTATCTTTTCCACTACTTCATCATCTCTTCCCACAACATCATGCTTTTATCATCTTATTCATACATATACTTACTTAATTGGCTTAATTATGTCATAAGTTCCTGAAGTTTGAGGTACTTTTGTCAAATACCCTTATTCTTTTTTTTTTCCAATATCTGACTTCCCGAAGTTACTTTTGAGTTTGTCATATACCCCTACTATCAATTCTTGCCAATTTTGCCGACATGTAACATCGGAATCCTGATCAGATGCAGGAGGTTGGTCATGTGGTGTCGAGTGATGTCACACGGGCGAAGACGACCTCTCTCTTCAATTCTTTTTTCTCTTTTTTATTTAACTAAAAATATGAAAATATTAAGTTTTTTAGTTTTTTAAATTTTTTAAGAAAAGGATCTTCGACCATGGGGCACTAGCTGCTTAACCTCCTACATCTGATCAGGATTCCGATGTTACATGTCAGCAAAATTGGTCAGAATTGGTAGTAGGGGTATATGACAATCTTAAAAGTAACTTCGGGGAGTCAGACATTTGAAAAAAAAAAAAGAATAAGGGTATCTAGTAAAAGTACCCCAAACTTCAGGGACTTGTGACATAATTAAGCCTACTTAATTTTGTCTTATATTTAGAGTGGTAATGAGCCAAAATTGACTTATTCATACATATACTTACCTAATTTTGTCTTGTATTTAGAGTGGGAATGAACCAATTTTTTTCAACTAATTGAAATATGGATAAGCACGATTCAAAGATGGATTTAAAGATGTATGCAAGGACTACAATATACACTATGTAATGCACCTAAATTTTTAAGCAAAAACGAACAATTATAAGCAGACTGTATAATAAGCAATCTCTGTCATATAGCATCAAGCAGTACATATACAACCAAAAAAGCATAATCATATACTCCCTCCCTCCGTCCATAATTATAAAGCCCTCTTGGGTAAAAAAAATTGATCCTAAATATAAGACTCTCTTGTAATTTTTTCCAAAATTACTCTTACATCAAATCATTGTGATCTAGGTTTTTTGTGAGAAAAAATAAATAAATTGTATTGAAATATGAAATGAAGGTTGTTTAATGTTGTAAATGGCTTGGAAAATTGACTCACTACATTAAATATAGATGATGGAGTATCTAGGAATTAAATTAATTATTGAAAAATGAAAAAATTTATTATGTTCTAATAATTGGTAGATGGATATTTTTGGAAGAACATATCAATTTTAATATAGAATTCAACAACATTAGTGGACATAAAAATGCCCAAGAGAACCTTATAATTAGTGACGGAGGAAGTATCATTAATGACAAGGTTCTGAAAAATGAAGTAAGTGTTAAATAAATATTTGATCACATATAATTTAACAATAATTTAATTAAGCATCACATATATAACTTACCTTGGGATGCAGGAGCTGTTTCACCTTAGTAACAAATGAAAGTGATATGTGAAAGAGTAAGTCATTCACCGCCATGGTAAGTATAGTAAAAACCACCAAGATATATGTTTTTTTTTAACTAAATGAATTATTCCAAAAAAGTGAGGACAAGATGTCCACTATAACATCCCGCGTTTTTTCGACTAAGATAAATAAAAATTTATTAAAGAAGAATTTTGAGATAAAGTTTTACAAAAGGTTTTCAATAAGTGTTTTAATTAATTACGAAGTAAAATGTTGATTTTATGGGGTTTTGGTAAACAAATATTTTTATGGAGTTAGTAAAAATGATTTTTTTTTTGTGAGAAATGATTTTATTTTTTGGTGATTTATTGTGAAAATGAATTTCTTTATGGACTTTAAAAGATTTATCAACTTCAAAAATCCATAACTTTTTAACCGTAACTCCGATTTTTATGATCTTTATATGAAAACGATCGTATCGAAACTTAGATTTCAAAAATGTATCTTTTGTAATTTCATGGATTGTTTTGCGAAAATTTTTCTCAGAGTTGCAAAGGACGAATTTTAAAGGAATTAATCATGAAAAATAGTTTTTGTTTTTCAATGAATTTTTCCTTTTGGGATTATCTTTAATATATTAAAGTATGATTTTAGAAAATGGAATGAGGGCTATAATTGCAACCAATAAGTGCAGTTTATTATTTAAAGGAAAAAGTGTTAATATGTATGTTTGATTAAGTTAATTATTTTGTGATTAAGTGTGTGATTGATTGATGAATGTGTGTATGTATGTGTATGTGTATGATATGTGAATGTGTGCTTACATGTGTGTGTGCATGAGCGCCACGTTTTGTGTGTGCATGAAGGATATATGTATGATATGTGTATGGATGACACATGTGTATGAGTCGTGTGTGTATGTGTGTGTTTATGAAGCTTTGCTTGGTGACTAAGAAAAAGGGGAAATAAAATAAAAAGAAAAGAAAATAAAAGTAGAACTTGGGGACCAAGTAGCTAGAAGCCTTAGAATGCCAAAAGTACCCCTCCTTTGATGCATGTTGGCCGAACGAAACCAAGGGCCAAGGAAGGGAGATGATATTTCACCCTTAGCCTATTTCCTTTCCATTCAACCCATTAGTTCCATTCACTCTTCCATTTTCCTTCTTTCCTTTCATCCCATTTCATTCTTTCACTTTTTCCTTTCACACCAACACAAACACACTTGGTGTTAGAGCATCATCAAGCTCAACACCCTTGGAAAAAAAAAAGGAAAGACACATAGAGAGAAAAAGAGAGAACCGTGAGGGAGAAGAGGAAAGGAAGAGAGAAAGAGCCATGATTCTTAGCCCATTTTTAATCATCTCCTTAGTTATAAACTTGATCCATGATGTTCTTCCTTCTTTTGTAAGATTTTATATCTTAGTATGTCTCATGTGATATGCATGTGTCATATATTGAATTGTGTTTAGTAAATAATTAATTAAATCTTAATGGGCTAAATCATATTTAGATAATAAGGGGATTGTTTCTGAAGGCTCATTAGCTTGATGGAAGCCAATGGATAAGAGATAGGGGTTTTACCTATTTATGAGAAACAGGTCATGTTCCTGGCAATAAGGTATTCTCTCTTTTACCATCACATAACGATACAGAAAGAATAGTAGAGAAGGCAAAGGAATAAAACCTTGTTTCTTGGCTTTTGGTCAAAGACATTGGAGAACTCTCTCTCAAGTATAGCAATGGATAGAGGTTAGTAATTATATTCTCTTATCATCTCTATAACATGTGAAAGTCATGTAATTTCAAGATCCCTATTGTTGTAGTTGTAACGAATAAATTAAAACTACAACTTATATGTGGTATCAGAGCATTAGGTTGAGAAATTCATGATTTTCCAATTAAAATTTTGTAAAGTGGTATGAACCCTAATTATTGTATTTAGGGATTTAATTTAGTATGAACCCTAATTATTGTATTTAGGGATATTATGGTTTCCGCGAAAGTTTAATTTCATACCTGTGAATTTTAAAGAACGTGATGCCGTGAATTGAATTTCCGCAAGCAACGTGATGTCGTGAATTGAATACGGGTCACGGCTATACTAACCCAACTGTATTGTTCACGCCATATATATATATATATATAATAGTTTTCTGGATATTATGTATTGATAATTTAATAGTTTATTATTAAATTATATTACAGATTGATTTGAATTAATGTATAATAAGTTAGTTATTCACCAAAGTGGTCGAACTTGAAATGTTAAATTAATTCTAAAGCATATAATAGTTAATTTCAATTACTCATAGATGATGCTATAAACGTACAACATGATGATTTGTTGTTCTATGAGTCATTGAGTTTATTGTTATAAGGCATTTATGGATCACCCAAAGGTTGATTAATTGTTCTTATGATTAATAAACATGATGGAAGGTAATGCATGTGCATCACTGTTTTATTTATTTCCAAAGATAATAAATATTTAATTATTGCACGTTGCATTACCCATTATTGATTATTGTATTAATGTATGATGATTTGATTTGATATTAATGTATGATGATTTGATCATCATTAAAGTTGTCAAATCATAAAGATATTAATTCCGATTGGCTAATTTTATTATAATAATGAATTTGATTTGAAGTTAATTGTATGTTGATTTTGTTAATCACCAAAGTGGTCTAATCAGTAAGTAAATTAATTTCAAATCGTATGATGTTTTTTCAATTACTCATAGACTTGATGCTATATGAATGACATAATGGTTTGATGTTCTATGGGTATATTGTAGTTCATTGTTATAAGACATTTATGGATCGCCCAAAGGTTTGATTAGTTGTTCTTATAATTAATGGACATGACTGTAGGCAATATGTTTGTGCTATTGGTTTATTTATACATCCAAAGACAATAGATAATACTAATTGGTGCATATATCATTGCCAATTATTTATTATTAATTTTATTAGCATCATTATGTTTGAATGTCGTGTACTAATGTGTAACCCAAAGGAGAGCATTAGTGTACATTAATTGTTTATGTAACATATACCTTATGTCTCAAAACATTTATGTTATGTAGTACATGTTCTTAATTTTCTGCCTTCTCATGACTCGTATGTGTCAATGTTATTTGCTAAACTATCTAACTAGAGTTTGCAAGTCTTTCTTATCAATTAAAGAAAAGTTTGTTGCTATTAATGGTGTCAGCAACAATAAAGATAAAGTTTATTATAAAATCTGAGTAATTTTTTGAAAGATTTGACAAACACTTATGTTATGTTCATGAGGATAAGTGTTGCAGATAATATTAAGATAATTCTCTCCAAAATTGAAAGTACTCAAAAAAAAAAATAAAAAATAAAAAAATAAATGAATTTTGTGAGAGAATGCCCAATATTTTTGTGAGTCTCTTTTTGGGACATTAATGAGTACCCTAACCCCATAAAGTTTGGTGATTTGTGTACTATTTATGAATGTATAATTAAAAGGAAAATTATTGCAGCAAGATTTAAGTTTAAGTCCTTATGAATAGTTGTGGATGAGAACTTCTTAGTATAGTTTATGCTTGCTCATTACCGATTGAGTGTTACTTGTTTTTGAATGAGCTGTAACGCCATGAAAGATAATGGGTTGTGCAGTAAATTGCACAATATCTTAGTTTAAGAGAAAACAATACTTAAGAATATAAGAAATCTCTTTATCCAACTTTTAAGGACATTAAGGAGCTGGAAATAAATGTGTGAAGAAACATGATAAGGGCAAAGGATCACTTAGAACTAATGAGGCATATGTGAAAACTCATATGAAAGAACCTCATTATCATAAATGTCATTTTGTGCAAGATTGTTGAATTCAGAAGGAGTGCATAAAATGAAAATCTTGATTCTATGAAAGATAAGTTTAAAGCTTATGTATGTTTGAGTCAAACTTAATCAAAGATCCACATAAATTTGGTGGATTGATCCTGGATGAATCGGAACATGTTTCTAGCATAATGAATTTTGTTTAATCCATACCATAAACCCACATGTAAAGTATGTGTTTGTGGGAATAAAGTGAAGGTTCTAGTATAACTTATCAGGATTTAATGTTTAATCCTTGATATTGGGTATCACCTAGACTCATTGGAAACCTTTTAGGTACCTAGTTTTTCTAGGAGTTTGGTTTATTATCTAGGATTAATGTTACTAGATACTCTTTTATGTTTGGTTATGGATGTTTCAATTTATTTAAGTATAATTATCACATTAGTATTTGTATATTAGTGATAGTTATATAAATTGAATTTTAAATGATTTTTTGCTAATTTGTGGCATAAGTGTTTGGGTCATAAATCCAACGAAAGAATGGAAAGCTTTATAAGGAACAAAATCTTTCCAAATTTGGATTTTATTGGCCTAATTATTTGTGCAGATTGTATTAAAGAAAAGAAAAACCAAAGACACAAAGAAAGGAGCCACAAGAAGAATCCAGGTTCTTGAAAATGTGTTCCTCAAAACTTGTGGACCTCTGATGTTAACTTTCTTTTTAGAAAGGAAAAGGTATGTGATAATCTTTATTGATAATTATTATGTTATAGTTATGTCTTGAAAATTTACTTGAATATAGTAGAAAGTTAAGTACATATAGATGAATGTTATCAATTACGATAAAGATGATGACTAACATGAAAGAATTAATTAAAATGGGCAACATTTGTGATTGTTCGTTAAACTCCTTAAGAATTGAGTAATTTGTGTGTATGCCATTTACACTGCAGCGAAATGGTGTATATAGGGCGTAACATAACAGTAATGAATATGGTTAGGAGTATGATATTTAGTCTTTACCCGCATTTGTGAATGTATGTCTTGAAACTGCCATTTGTCTATCGAACAGGGTTCCTAGTAAGACAGTGCCAAAGACAATTTTGAACTGTGTTTATAGGATACCCAATTTAAGGCACCTGCATGTTTAAGGTTGTCGGCAAAACAAGAATTGCAATCCGCCAGGAAAGAAAATGGATATAAAACATCAGTGAGTATTTCACTGATTATCCATATAAATCAAAAGGTATAGACCTTATTGTTCTAACCATAGTATAAGAACCATTGAAATTGTGAATGACAGGTTTACTGAGAATTGTGAAATTAGTGGGAGTATAGTTCCACATAACGTGGAAATTAACGAAGTTAGGGTGCAAGTTCCTGTAATTTGTAATTTGTTCTTCTACCTCAACAATAGTTTATTTTATTGTTGAATCGTATAACAATAAAGTACGAAATGAATCCACTATTCACAACAATTCTACTTTTGAAGAACCACGAGAAATAGTATTTAAAAAAAAAGAAAAAGAAAAAAGAAATTGCTATTTCGAATGTTTTAAGTGGTTTATCTACGAGAATATAAATTTGACTTAGTCATTAATGATAACGATGTGTTGTTTTACAAGCCGTAAGTTGTGATAATATTGATAAATATTTTTATATGTGAAACCTTGTAGAATTGCTTAAAGGTTACACGAGAGTTGGGGGTAGGTGAGTCTTTTGGACCAAATATAACTCTCGTGATAACCTTGAACGTTAAAAGGTATTTTGACCAATTACTTGAAAGAATTTATTCAATATTATCATCATGGCATATGTAGTCCGTAATGATTTGGAACTGCAGTAGAAGAATGTGAAAACAACCTTTATGAATTTTAGAGGAGGACGTTTATGTGGATGACCCACTAATGTGGTTCTCAATTGAAAAGAATGAACACATAATGTGCAAATTTGAGAAAATTAATATACAAATTTAAACATACATCCCACCAATGGTATATGAAAGATAGTCAATAATACTATTGTTCGTTTTAGATTTAAGGAAACACAATTAACTTGTGTAAGTATCTGAAGGTCAGTGGGAGTGGGTTTATTATGTTGATTCTGTATGTTATTATATCTTGCTTGCAACTTATTATCTTAGTCTTTTACACTAGACTAAGAAGTTTTTTCTAGTAACTTTGAATGAAAGATATAGGTGAGTCGAGCCATGTGATTAGAAAATGAATGTTCTAGAATATGTCACATGAATTGTTAGGCTTATCTCAGAAAGCATATATCATTGAAGTACTAGAATGATTTAGACTGAATAAAATTTACGTTAAGGAAGTATTAACTATACTCATAAAGTCTTAAGGTATTAGCATGGAACGAATAAATGCATGTTTACTTCTGTAATGAATGATCACATTGAGGTGATCAGAATGTTGAATTTGTAACAAGTTTTGAGGTTACAATTCAAATTAATTGACTGCAAAATTTTATTTCGGGGCTTGGAACTGTCGACAATATTGCTTAGCCGCTGAAAATGTACTGTGGTGTTTTGCAGCAATGACAAGTACTATAAAGGTGCTAAAAGTATGTGAATGAAGTACTTTGTCTCTAAAGAATGAGATCAGAAACAAAGATTGTCAATAAAGCATGTTAGCACCAATCTTATGATTGCTAATCCCTTGAAAGAAGGGTTATTGCCTAAACATTTATTGAACATGTTGAAAGTATAGGCATTACTGTTATTAAGTAAAATTGAATTTGATGTTGACATCCTTATGTATGATGATGTAATTGACACTCTGAGCCGAACTCATTTATGATATGTTTATTATGTTTCTGATTACCTGTTTTCTAGAACGGCATGCAATATTATATTAGAGTAATGTAAACAGGTATTGTCTTGAACAAAGACATTATGGACCAATTATATATTTCCCAATTATAGATCAAGTTAAGGAAAAGACTACTTTGTGGTACATGGAAGGAACTATGTTGAATAAATGACATACAACCGCTATGACCCGAATTAGTTCCTATCTTTAACTATGATTAATCGAGTATCTAATTATAGAATGATTTAGCTATATAGATGCGCATTAATTGTTTGTTTAATTATTTTGTTTATTAAACCATAACGTTAAATTATGTCACATGAGCCAAGTGGGAGAATGTAAGATTTTATATCTTAGTATGTTTCATGTGATATGCATGTGTCATATATTGAATTGTGTTTAGTAAATAATTAATTAAATCTTAATGGGCTAAATCATATTTAGATAATAAGAGGATTGTTTCTGAAGGCCCATTAGCTTGATGGAAGCCAATGGATAAGAGATAGGGATTTTACCTATTTATGAGAAACAGGTCCTGTTCCTGGCAATAAGGTATTCTCTCTTTTACCATCACATAACGATACAGAAAGAATAGTAGAGAAGGCAAAGGAATAAAACCTTGTTTCTTGGCTTTTGGTCAAAGACATTGGAGAACTCTCTCTCAAGTATAGCAATGGATAGAGGTTAGTAATTATATTCTCTTATCATCCCTATAACATGTGAAAGTCATGTAATTTCAATATCCCTATTGTTGTAGTTGTAACGAATAAATTAAAACTACAACTTATATCTTTGTCATTTTTATTTTTTGGATCTGCATGTTTTTATTGTAAAAATGTTGATTTATTCAAAGTTTATTCATGCATGTTGATTTTTGATGTTGATCTACATTTTTCAAAGCACAATAATTAAAGATTGAAACTTTATAACAAAAATGGAACATGCAAAAAGGTTTTGAAGAGTGATTTGGCTTTCCAACTATTTTGTTTAAAGGATTTTGTTTTCTTTGATGAACTTTGATCTTACGCATGTTTTTGGAAAAAGAAATTGATTTTTGAAATTGTTCTTTGATGCATGTTGATTTTGAAGCTAGATCTAGTATTTTCTTTGCATTCACATGATTTTCTCGAGTTGATCTTGATTTTTCTTACATGCATGTGAAAGATCTTGATTTAAAAATGAAAGATTAACTATTTTTAAGAACTTGATGTTCATTTCGGTTTTAAAAGAATTTTTGTGATAATGATTTTATTGTCTTGCTTGATTCGGATTTTGTGTGCATGAAAAGGAAATTATTTTTAATAAAAGAGTTTAACTTAAAGTATGGAGTTTTTGATAAAAATGAACTCATATTCTTGATGCATGTTTCGGTGTTGGCTTAGAACTTTAGGAATTAAATTTTAATTGAAGTATTTGATGCATGCATGAAAAGATCTAATGAAAAAGAGTAAGCTTTGATGTTAGTTTTGATTTTCCCTTGAAGTCTTGATTTTGGCTCTTAAATGTTGATGCATGTATGATTTTTCTTAAGATATATTAATTTTAGATATGTGCATGTCTAGATCTAGGATAGTTTGATTTGATTCTTGATTTTTAGTTTTAAAGGCTTGATTTTTAGATGTCGATGCATGTTGTATTTGAATTAAAGAAAATTGTTTTCATGATATATTAATTCGGTTTTTAAAGAAAAATAATTGATGGATTGATTCTTGTATTGATTTGTATGTATGAGTGTATTCTTGATTTTCATGAAAGTAAATGAATGAACAAGTGTGTTTGATAAAGTGTATGCTGAAATTGTGAATATGTGTGAATTTGACCTTGATTAATGATATGTATGTATGCTCAACAATTCTGAAATTTTGTCACTGACTTAAGTGTGTTAAAATGAACTTCTATGAATTTTTGAATGATTTTTGGAATTGATTTCCTATTTCTACGAGGGCAAACTTTGTGAAAACAATTTTGAGAAAACAAGTTTTTCAGTTTAAAGAGAAACAGAATTTTCGAACTTGTGCTACTTCAAATTGTTTTAAATTTTTATGGTAGCTTCCTGAACATCTCTAGATAGTCTCTGTAAAATTTGAAGAGATTTGGAGTTGATTTGATATTTTTAATAAAGGCAAAACAGTGAACCGTTTGGTTCAGATTTTCTGGACTTAGTGACAAATTTAATTAGAAAAATATGACTTTAACAACTCCAAATAATATTAAAATTTTATGAGATAGTCTTGACTGTGTAAGGAAGATTTATACAAATTTTTATGCAATTCGGAGTTGAACAACTATTTTTAATCATGACGTTTTTGCCTCGGACCAGCAACAGTACCGTTTTGTTTTTCATGTGAAATCTGATTTGAAACCTAGCTTAGGATTGTTTAAATAACTTGAAAATTTTACCTAATGAACTTTGGAATGTATGTGTGTGTTCTGGAAATTTTGAGAATTTAACAAATTAATTTAATATAGTTTTGAATTTTATCTTTTGTGTTTTACTTATAATCGCACTAAGATTCTATTTGAATGTTTTTGATGAATATGAATTTTTATACTTGATGTCATGACTTGATTGCCTTGTATGATAATTATGATGTCTTGAAATGATTGAATGAGTGATTGTTCGATGATATGTTTAGATTATGCATGAATGAATTATTTAGTTAACCAAAGTATTGTGTTTGATTTTGTAATTGGTTGTGAAAATTAATTGGTTTTTGAAATAATTTAATCTTGATTTAATTGAATAACATTGGACTTAGTGGTTGTTGCCCTTAATTCATTTCACAATGTTAAGTTTGAAAAACAAATCGTTTAAGTGTTTATTTTATAACAAAGTCTTACATGAACAAAAGTTAAGTTTTTCGGTGTTTTTGAGTTTTGGTTGACGGCTGTCCGGAACGGACCAGCAACCAAAACAAATGGTTTTAAAGTGTTTTGTAAATTGTTTTGAAAAGATTTTGAGATGTTTAAAGTATTTTCAAAAGTCGGAATTTGATTTGAAAAAGTTTTAACGTTTTGCGATTTTCCGACGAGAAATAAAAAGAGTTTTCGAAAACGCGTTTTGATACTAAGTAGGACGATTATTTAAAATAGACTTATAACGTTAGTATCATCTCCCTTAGTACAAGGTGCGTATAAGTCAAGAAGTGGAACAACCGACATGTTGGGAAGGACCCGCAACGATTTCGGATGCTGGAACGAGAGGTGAGAGATGCAGTAGGTCTAAGTCATCGTGACGCATAGACTCAGTCCTAAACTGAGTACATCGAGTCTAACCTGAGTAATTGTCATAGGTTATGTGCTGCATGACTATATGTGATATATATGTGCTAGATGTTTATCTGTTCTATTAAATATGACGCATGTCTGATTTTATTATGTATTGAATTTCTCTGTTATTATGCTGTTGAGTATGTCTTGTTCTGTCTGGAAAAGCTGATTGTGGATATACGTAATAATAAGAATCATAAGAAAGAAATAAGTCATGAAACGAATAAATCGTGAAAGAGATAAATAGTGATTGAAAGCGAAACATGAGCTGAAAATTAAGAAGAGATAAATTGAGATAAAAAGATGATCCTCAAGATGGTGATAAGAAATACCTAACGAGGCGAGCGGAAACGTGGTGGTGATGGTGCTGCTGAGCAACAACTGAGGAGTGCAATGCTGATGATGCTGAACAACAACTGAGGAGAACAACGCTGATGGTGCTGCTGAACAACAACTGGGGAGAATGATACTGAGGAGCAATGATCATGAGAATAGTGCTGATGAAATGCACGAGAACGAAATATGAGGCAAGATGCCATTGAGAATTTAGGGGGAACGGATTGCGATTAGTGGTCGGGTTCATTGAAGGGATGCACCAAGGGTGAACCGACTGTTAGGATTAAGCCGCTAATTAAAAGACTCTAAAAGAATTAAAAGACTTTAAAAGACTTTAATATACGCGGTGAGGTATGAGAGTTCGAAGTAGTGGAGAGGAAGATACTATGGGTATCTGCGGATACTCAGGTGGAGATTGCATGAGGGGAGGGCAAGGACGGTGAACGTCAAGAAGCCTAGAGTATATTTCTAGGCGGAACGAATCCCACATGTGGCGTACGAACGTGGTAGGGACTGGGTCCAATGCCGTAGTAAGTTCTGCACCGCAAACTAGAAATCATACTGTCACCCCCTTGAATGCAAGTCTAAAACAGTGAGAGGGACTGGAACGGGGCATTTGAGATTGCCGCTGAGAGCGTGCATTGATAATGTATGAAATGATATGAATGAATTGAATTGATTTGAGGCTGTAGTCCTCCTAGTCTGGGACCAATTGATTGTGAGACAGCTGTCGTGCCCGCGTGGTGAAGGTCCTGTACTCCTGTTTGCTTCCGACTAGGTTGGGTGGATGACCGAGGAGATGTAGACGTGTGTGACTCCCTCAATGATGATGTTCCCCCCATCATTGAGCGAACCGTTTGATAAGACTTAAGAATGATAAAATATTCTAAGGATGAAAGTATAATGAATTTATTGAGAAAGAAAGCATAAAGAATTTATGAAGAAAAGTATAATTGATTGTTGGAAAGATTGAGGAAGATGATGATAAGACTCCAATGTTCGAAGGCTTGTGATGCCAAGTGCAGTGATGTGTATTGTACCGAGTTATGATATGCTTTGTTTATATGTGCTTTCTATATGCTTATGTGCATCATATGATTAATTGTCATGTTCTAGTTAGTGAGAAGTATCGGTCAAGTCCTGCATTTAGATTTAGTTTACTCTGCGTATTCTTTTTATATGAAGTTATATTTCTACTGTCCTGTCATGTTGTACTTCTGGAATACTGACCATCTCTCATATCATGTTGTCGTATCGGGTTATTCCGATATTGCAACGGATAGATGGTTGACCCTGCAGTAAATCTGTACGTCATCTCGATGAGGCTGCTGCAGTGGACTTCAGTTAGGAAGATTAGACATCCGGATTAGTAGTAGGTAATTTCCTTGAGCACTGTATTCCCTGCAACTACTTGGTTGACATTGCTATATCATTTTGTACCCCGCTTGGTATTTTATCGAGTATGGTTTTTAAGAAATAAGGTTTTTGTGAGATAAGAAACGAAAATGTTTTTCTCAAAAGAGATTTGTGAAGCTAAGTTACAAAGCGCGATGTTAAGTAACATCTCGGTTTGGAACTTGACTTGTGATGTGTGACATGAGAACATAATTTTTATTTCAATCAAGTTAATGAAATGTTTTTGAACTTAAAGGTTCTCATGCCCATGTCACCATTTAAAAAAAAAATCCCAAATTTTTACTATATTTTGTTAAAGAGATGATGTTTTCAAGTTACCAAAATCGGGGTGTTACATCCACTGCCCAATACAACATAAGTATTAAAACAATACCAACTCCAGTAGCTAAATTACACTTAAAACTATGACCCTTGTTCAGATAGTCTGATAAGTATGACACCTGTTTTACTTTATTCTGTACCCCGACTACTGATATCGGTTATTATTAATGCAACACATGGGATCAGCATACCGGTTATAATATGGATACACAAAATCTCTATTTTTTGACTTCAGCCAAGACCATGATCTTAACTTTATCAAGTCCAATATTTCTTCCTTAGCATATGCAAAATATATATGTTAAAAGCTAAGATATCATATGTAAAATGTTTCAACATATTTGATCTTCCTTAACAGACATTAAATCTAATCAAATCTTGTTGCACTCCTACCTCAAAAGCATGAAATGCAACAATTGAAATAGGGAAAGATGCAGGAGAGAAAATGTATTAAAGAAAATATCTCAAATTTCACAGCTAGTACAATATGTGCTTCGGTTCTTTGCTATCAAGAGCAATGGAAATAGAATGATACATTCACAAGCAACTACTAATACTTCATCTACGCTAATTAAAAAAATGGCTTATTTATGTTACAAGTTCCTAAAGTTTGGGGTACTTTTGCCAGATACCTTTATACTTTTTTTTTCAATGTCTGACTCCCCGAACATACTTCTGGGTTTGTCATATACCCCTACTACCAATTCTGGCCAATTTTACTGACATGTAACATCAGAATCCTGATCAGACGCAGAAGGTTAAGTACCTGGTGCCCCATGTGCGTAGATCTTTTTTTTAATTTAAAAAACTAAAAAACTTAATATTTTTATATTTTTAGTTAAATAAAAAAAGAAAAAATAAATAATTGAAGAGAGAGGTCGTCTTCGCTCGTGCGACATCACGCAACACCACATGACCAATCTCTTGCGTCTGACAAGGATTCTGATGTTAAATGTCATCAAAATTGGCCAGAATTGATAGTATGGGTATATGACAAACCCAGAAGTAACTTCGGGGAGTCAGACATTGAAAATAAAAGTATAAGGGTATCTGGCAAAAGTACATCAAACTTCAAGGACTTCTGACATAATTAAACCTAAAAAAAATCAACTATATGATATATTCACAATGAAATAGAATGATATATTCACAAGCAACTACTAATAGAATTATATATTTACAAGCAGTATATGAGAAAAAAATTAGATATATGCACACACCACACTAACCAAAGACAATACCATGACCTTAACAGGGCAACCACAAAATGTACAGAAAAAATAACTAAATGAAAGCCTTCCTTTTACAAAGCAAACCAAAGACCAGTTCAAGGAAAAAAATTGAACTTAGCTAATTCATTAACAAATTGAATGTAACAGTTGTAACTTACATTAGTAGTATATAAGAAAAGGTGGGTGTGGGCAGTGGCGGAGCTTGGAAAAAAATTTAGGGGGTGCAAGTTTGATTTATAATATATATCTAAATAATTTGCTAGTTTGAAACAAAATAATATTGTGGCTGGATGGTAATTGATACCATGCTATGGTTAATTGGTCAAGGGTTCGACTCTTTGCCTAATTTTTTATACACAATTTTTAACTTAATGGACTAAAAATATAATGAAAACCGAGTTAAAATCATGCTACCAGGAGGACTCGAACCCTCAACCTCAAGACTTCCGATCCAAGCGTTTAACCACTGCACCTGCTAAAGAACTTGGCATAGTTTATACCATAAATATATATAAGCTAATAAAATTTGGGGGGAGCAGGTGCTCCCACCTTGGTGTGGGTGAATTTGAGGGGGAGCAGGTGCTCCCACTTTGGTGTGGGTGAGGGTGCATGTGGGTGGGATGAAGAAGAAGAAGGTGGGGGCGGAGGTGAGAAGAAGAAGGAGGAGGAGAAGCTAAGGTGGGTGTGGGTGGGGGTGGTGGAAGAAGAAAAAGAAGAAGAAGGTGGTGGAAGAAGAAAAAGAAGAAGAAGAAGAAGGAGAAGGTGGGTGTGGGTGGTGAAAGGGTGGTGAAAGGGTGGGTATTTTTGAATATTCGTTATCATTTATTTACACGCGCGCGCACACGCGCACACGCACAATATCGAATTTTAGGTTTGAGTACAATATTTCAAAATATGTTAAAATAATTTGAAAATTTAAGTATATAACTAGAAATTTAATTTTTTAATGCAAAAATTATTTAATATGCCATATGTTAAGAAAATCCTTAGAAAATATAATACTAAGTTATAGTTGAATATGATAAGCTTTATCACATGCGTTCCTCTTTATTTGGTTTTAGTGGAGGATGAATCAAACACTTTAAACTTAGTTGATCTTCCAACTATGGAGTCCCGATGCTTAGTACAAGAGTATGATACAATACGAATACAGGGATGTGTGGATTTTTGAAAATTCAAAATATAACAAGGCGTATAATACATTAACATAAATATATTTATATAAATTTAAAAGAGACATTGTTTATTAATAATTTTCATTCATCTTTCATTTGTCATTAGAATATAATTATAATGATTCGTATTGTTTAAAGAAAATTTAAAGAGATTGTTATTTTCTTAAAAAAAAATTGAAAAACTATTTTATAAAAAAAATTCAAAACAAAGTCAAAAAAATATTTGAAGAACTATCGTTGCATATCGAGAAATATTTAAAAGTATTATAAAAGTGCTTTTTAAAAAACAATTATAAATAAAAAATCATATGATACTTTTGATACACGTATCGTAAAGTATCATACGCATATTAATATCAAACACGGGCACAACATTAATACATTTTTTTTTTTGGAGTATATGGGTTATTAATACATTTTTGGTTTTGTTTTTTTATTAATAAGTATTGAGATATCTTACTATGCTACTAATAATTGAAGTACTATGAATGTACTATCTAGTGTGATGTATCGCATGAACTACTGTAATATTAGCCACAAAATATCATGGAAAGAGGTCAAGACGGCTTCGGACAAATACGTCACAATATCTATCTTGCTGCTCACAGATCGTAAAAGTTTTGTCTATTGCAGTTGATGATGGATCTGAAATAGTTAAACATGTAGAGGGGCCACCTTAGATTCGAATCCAATTGAATATCTCAACTTGTGTTAAACAAATTAACAACACAACAATTTTTCCTTAAAACGTCCAAATCATTGTGTAGGTAGGGGCGAGCATCTTTGTTCAATAAATTGCAGGTTGATTAATGTCATACATGAGCACACATATAAAGTTACATAAATCGAAGAGTTCATTATTTTTTTATTAAACATTATATTTAAATATTATATATAGATGTTCAAATAATACTATTATTTTAAAATTTAAGTGCACCAAAACTGCAAACTCTTATCCTAAATGCTTAAAGTTGTAAAGTTAAGTTTATATCAACTATATAAAAGTAGTATTTCTTTAAAGGTTTATTTATGTCTTTAATTCCTAAAAGTTCAACGTGTTTTGGTTTTAGTCCTTAAAAGTTATTTTGATCGGAACTAGTCCTTAAATTTTGAAACATTTTGGTTTTGGTCCCCTCTGTTAGTAAAAATCGATTATTTGTTGGTATGGTTAGCGGAACATCACACCAGCAGTTCATATGTGGTATGAGGTGACACCAAATAGGTGATATGACGTGGATGATACATATTCACGAACGCAAAATGGTCCCGTACGCAAAATTTTGAGTTCATGGGCCTGAATCATCTATGTCACATCACCTATTTGACGCTACCTCACATCACGAGGCTGTTGGTGTGGATTTTCGTTAACCATGTCAACAAATAACTGATTTTTTTTTGTAACAGAGGGGATCAAAACCAAAATGTTTGAAAAATTAAGGATTAGTCCTTATCAAAATAACTTCTAGAGACTAAAATTAAAACACGTTGAAATTTTAGGGATCAAAAACATAAATAAGCATTCTTTATATACTTGAAATCAAAATTGGCCTTTCAACAAAATAAAAATACTATAAAAAAATCAGTTGACAAGATAAAAAAATAAAAATACGAATTGATAAATGCAATTATTTATGATAAATAAAACATGAACACAGGAATGTAGATGGATAGGCATTCATGTCTTGTTGATACGTTAATTAACAAAATGCGGGTAATTCATTTAAGAATAAAGTCTTGATTTAGCAATGCGTATGCTTTATCTAAGACCTTTTCAAAAAAAGAAATTGACCTTATTGATAAGATAAAATCTTATTTCAATTGTTCACCAAAAAAAAAATCTTATTTCAATTTTTTAAGATATTTAATTACCTTTTTATGCCAAATACTTGAGTAATAATTATTACTAATGTTTAGAGTTCTAATAATAATTACATTATTAATTTTAATAAAATATTTGCAATTTTTTTTGCTACCGGAGTAAAATTAAATTTTTTTTATTCATATGAATTTTTTCAGTACAATTTTTTTTATGAGTATTAATTCTCAACCCTCATTTTTTAGTTCTAAGGCACCATTTTTTTTACGGGGTTCAGTCGGAATGTTTTTAGACACACCGGAGTAAAAAAAAAGTATTTTTCCAAATACCTCTTATTAAAAAAATGCATTTATAAAGTTTGAAAAATTATGATGGGTTCAGTCAGAACGTTTTCTGACTCTCCTGAGTTAGAAAATGTATTTTTTCGAATACTCTCTTATTAAAAAATGTATTTATAATCATTTTTTCATCTTGAGGATATCAAAAAAATTTCAACTAAATCCCATAAAAAATGGGGGATGGGGACTTAAAAAAATGAAAATTGAAAACTAGTTCTATATTTTATTAAGGGAGGAAGTAAATAATTGCATGATAGTGACAAAAGTCTAACGGGGCCTATGAAACCACGTGGTGACGGAGCATTGGCATGATGGGATCCCAAATTAGATTCAAAGAATCATTTCTGACCATTCCGGCCGTTTGCTTTTTTTTTTTTTAAAGGAAAATTATTTACTCTTGTCCTTGTTACATATTACATTTTAAAAGATTTTTTTATATTAATTATAAGTTATTTTATATTTTTTATGTATCGTTTATTTTTTTTTCTTACGAAATGTTTTCACTATCTATATTTTTTTTGTTGTTGTTCATTAATAAGTATGAATTTTACAAAAAAAGTTGAAAGACTAAAATTATAATGTTACAATATATTATCATAAAATTCATAAAACTAAATATTTTTCTTGATATGTGTAATTCGATTCAATCCCTAAAAGTTCAGCATGTTTTGGTTTTAGTTCCTAAAAGTTATTTTGACCGGTACTAATCCTTAAATTTTGAAACATTTTGGTTTTGGTCCCCTCTGTTAGTAACAATCGGTTATTTGTTGGTGTGGTTAGCGGAACATCACACCAACAGTTCATATGTGGTACGAGGTGACGCCAAATAGGTGATATGATATGGATGTGATACATATTCAAGGACGCAAAATGGTTCGATACGTAAAATGGTCTCGTACGCAAAATTTTGAGTTCATGGGCCGGAATCATCCATGTCACATCACCTATTTGACGCTACCTCACATCACGTGACTATTGGTGTGGATTTTCGTTAACCATGTCAGCAAATAACTGATTTTTTTTTTGTAACAGAGGAGATCAAAACCAAAATGTTTGAAAAATTAAGGACTAATCCCGATCGAAATAACTTCTAGAGACTAAAATTAAAACATGTTGAAATTTTAGGGATCAAAAACATAAATAAGCATTCTTTATATACTTGAAATCAAAATTGGCCTTTCAACAAAATAAAATTACAATAAAGAAATCAGTTGACAAGATAAAAAATTAAAAATACGGATTGATAAATGCAATTATTTATGGTAAATAAACATGAACACAGGAATGTAGATGGATAGGCATTCATGTGTTGTCGATAAGTTAATTAACAAAATGTGTATAATTCATTTAAGAATAAAGTCTTATTTTTGGTTACAAAAGTCTTGATTTTTGGTAAAGTCTTGATTTACCAATGCGTATGCTTTATTTAAGACCTTTTTGAAAAAAAAAATTGACCTTATTAATAAGATAAAATCTTATTTCAATTTTTTAAGATATTTAATTACCTTTTTATGACAAATATTGAAGTAATAATTATCACTAATGTTTAGATTTCTAATAATAATTACATTATTAATTTTAATAAAATATTTGCAAATTTTTTTAGACACACACGAGTAAAAAAAAAGTATTTTTCCAAATACCTCTTATTAAAAAAATGCATTATAATGGGTTCCGTCGGAACGTTTTTTGACACTCCTGAGTTAGAAAATGTATTTTTTTTAATACCCTTTTATTAAAAAAATGCACTTATAAACATTTTTTTTGACTTGAGGATATCAAAAATTTTCCAACTAAATCCCAACAAAAATTGGGGAGTGGGGACTAAAAAATGAAAATTGAAAACTAGTTCTATTTTTTATGGTTTATTTAAGTTTTTGGTCCCTGAAAGTTGACCGAGTTTTGGTTTTAGTCCTTATCTTTTTATTTGACCAGTCTTGATCCTTGAAAGTTTAAATTTTTTAGTTTTGGTCCCTGTCGTTAGGGATCCACCGTTAATTGATGACGTGGCTAACGGAGTGCCACGTCAGCATGCCATGTGTCTTTTTATTTAAACTAAAAGATCCCTGAAAGTTGATCGAATTTTGGTTTTAGTCCCTATCTTTATTTTTGACCGGTCAATTTCCTTAAAAGTTAATTTTTTTGTCCCTGTCTCCGTTAGAAAATATCGTTAATGGTTGACATGATTAACGGATTGCCACATCGGCATGCCATGTGTCTGCACAATAATGATTTGGTCCAAATAAAAATACCAATAATTGCTTTGGGCAATCTTGCCTTGCTGGGTTATCCATGTCATCTATCAACATGGCAGCAACTCATTATTGTGCAGACACATGGCATGTCGATATGTCAATCCGTTAGTCATGTCAGCAATTAACGATATTTTCTAACGGCGGCAGGGACCAAAACAAAAATTTAAACTTTTAAGGACCTTGACCGGTCCAAAATAAAGATAGGGACTAAAATCAAAATTCGGTCAACTTTAAGGGATCTTTTATTTTAAACAAAAAGACACATGACATGCTGACGTGACACTCTGTTAGTCACGTCATCAATTAACGGTGGATCCCTAATGACATGAACCAAAACAAAAAAAAATTTAACTTTTAAGGATCAAGACCGATCAAATAAAAAATTAGAGACTAAAATCAAAACTCGGTCAACTTTCAGGGCAAAAAATTTAAATAAACCATTTTTTATCAAGGGAGGAAGTAAATAATTGCATGATAGTGACAAAAGTCTGATGGGGCCTATGAAACCACGTGGTGACGGAGCATTGGCATGATCGGATCCCAAATTAGATTCAAAGAATCATTTCTGACCATTCCGGCCGTTTGCTTTTTTGTTTATCATTTCTAATCACCCACTTGCTAGACATTTGACGAACTCTTTTTTTTTATTAGCAAAGTATTAGAATTTAACTATTTACTCTGGTCCTTTTTGCATGTTATATTTTAGAAGATTTTTTTTATATTAGTTATAAGTTACTTTATATTTTTATGTATCATTTATTGATTTTTTTATTATGAAATGTTTTCACTGTCTATTTTTTTTGTTGTTCATTAATAAATATGAGTTTTACAAAAAAAGTTGAAAAACTAAAATTATAATGTTAGGATATATTATCATAAAACTAACTATTTTTCTTGATATGTGTAATTCGATTCAATATATCCTATAATAAAAAGGATCAAAAGAAGTAAAAGATAAAGAGAGTATGAAAGATACGTCCTCAAAAGAGTTCAAAGAACAAAGTTTATAGTTGCATGCTTTATACTAATTCTAAAGGGTTATTAAACCATTCAAAAATAGAAAACAATGGACCTTCCAAATTGCTTTAATTATTGATCCTGTTTGCATCTTAATTGATTCATCCATCATATTTGTTCTCAACGTTGCATCTTTGAAAAGGATTTTGTTTTTTTTACATTGTTTATTCATTTTTTAAAATTTGACGGCCCCTACATTTTTTTTTAAATATATTTTCTTTGATCCATAAGTTTTGACATATGAAAGATATACAAATTTTAAAAATAGTTAAATGATAGAGTAAGAATTTGGGATAATTTAACTAAAATACTCATTTATTATCATTAATTATTAATGAAAAAGGAGACGAGAGAGGAAAATATTAGAGGTGGAAAAGAGGTATTTAAATTTAAAAATTATAGTTGAAAAAAATAGGATAATTATGTATCGAGTTTGTAAATGGTCAAGACATATGAATCAAGAGGGAAAAACAATATGGTCAAGACTTTTTGGATAGGAAGGAATATTATATACCACACTTCTTTTTGAGGTGTAAGGTGTATGGATATATATATATATATATATATATATATATATGTATATATATATATATAAAAGAAAGAAGTGATTCATTGTGTTATATGACCGAAAAAAATAAAAAAAATTAAATAAGATGTAAATGAAAGTGTAAGAAAAAAAGTTGTAAGGATATAATGATTATTATTTAAAAAATTTTCTTAGAGAATGAGAAATTAAAAAAAAGTAATTTTACATAGGATATAGTTAATTTATATTTTTAAATTATTTTTATTATTTTTTAACATCTTATAAGACTCAGGTTAGACAAACATTTTTTTAAATACTTTTTTGGTTGGTACTCAATTGACTATTTTTTTTACCAATAAGTTTGCAAATATTTAACTTTTCCGACTGAAGTTAAAAGGAAAAGAAAATCCTACATTGAAATATAAGAACATATATTATTTCTTAATACATTATATTCATTTTCGAATTTCATGATCCAAGATCACAAATCATAAGTTATTGATGGTAACATAGACAAAATAAAATTGTCAGGGTTCCAACAGGTCAACTAACATCTAAAGTTGATATAGGCAATCCACCACAACCAACTCTTTTTTCCTATTTGCACATGTATATTTTTGACAAGACTTTTTATTTTATAGGTAAAGGTTTTATAAATAAAGCAATAAAAATTATAATTATTTTTTAGAAATCGAACATGGTTGTTCTTGCACTTTATATCTCGTAATTTTAACAATTGAGTTATTTATTAAGGACATATTTTTGACAAAACCAGTTTTGCCATTTAACTTATTTTATATTTTCAAGTTAATATTATTTTGCTTTTGTTTCGAATAAAACTCGTTTTTTTTTAAATAGACCACGTAATGGAACATAATTAACAATCTAAGTTGAGTCCTCAAAGTTGATCAATAAGTCCTCGTTACTCCTTAATTCTAACCTATTATAATCATAAAATAACTACACAATGAAATTTTCTCCTTATTTCCCTCCTATTATTCGCCTAACTGGTCCAACCCACTTGTACTAGGTTTGCTCGCTTTTCCTTGTAACCTTTTTCTCGAGAACTACGTATGCCTTGATTTCGTTTTCACTAGCGTTATATAAGATTGGAATCACCCTCGTCAAGTATAACAATATCCCAAAAACATATTGTGACGTCTTATAATCGACTTACCCGTGTTGACTAGGCATTTCAGCACTCAACAATATTGAAATGCCATATAAACCTATAAAGGAATTTTTGGCCTATATGTAGTTTTGTTTTGTCACTTAAAAACCATTTTTTCAATGGTTATATTTTAAAGAAATAAATAACTAAAGGAAATAAAAAACAAAAAAGCATGGTAAATCTTTTCAGTTTGAAACCTAATGATGTTGGTTGATACCAGGAAGAGTAATGTAAAAAGGATACTTGTTTGTTTAAAATGAAGTATGGAAAAAAGTTATAAAACTACTAAAAAACAAAAATAAATTTGGCATAATCATTAAAAGTGATTTTTTTTTCCTTCTAACAATAATTCTTTTTTTTTTCTTCGTATTTTCGTATGCATGAAGCTCCGTAAACTTTACTATATTTAAATTTAAAAGGGTAAAGATGTAATTGCTGCAATTTTTTTAAAAATAAAATCAAAGATGTAAATAGACTTTAAATTTTTTTTACTTATTTAAGTTTTTAATCTTTAACTTTATGTGCTCTTTCAGAATTAGTCTTTAAAACTTTTTTTTAATAATATTTTAGGTCCATCAACTTTTGCTGAGTCATTTGAAAATGGTCTTTTCGTTAGTTGAGTGATGCACTGATTGATAACATGTCCCGTTATTTCAGCACAGTGAAATTACGTGGCATGACTTAATTAAAAAAAAAAACTATTTAAATTTTAAAAAATAAATAGTAATTGAAAAATCTAATCTAAAATATAGAAAAATACATTAAATTAGAGGAAAATGGAGGGGGTAGAACAGAGGGTGGGGTGCGTGTGTATAAATGAGGGAGGGGAGGAGTGTGAGGCTGAGAAGAAGAAGAAGAAGGTAGAAAGGAGAGAGAGGGAGAAAGGTGAATGCAGCAGAGAGGGAGAAGCGATAACCGACGATCAAGGAGCTTTACCAGATCTCGTCTTGCCATAGAGGGCTCTTAGCACTCTTTTCATTTCTATTCTCTTTCAATTTCATAGATGGCGAATGAGCGTCAAGTTCAGAAAAGCTATTGGATCGAACACACCGTGGATCTCTCTGTTGAGGCCATGATGCTCGATTCCAAAGCCCAGGATCTCGACAAAGAAGAGCGACCCGAGGTACCTATCACTAGTACTTATTATTTTATTTCCTACTCCTAATTATAATTATATCATCTACTTCTTCAAATTCTCAATTTTTAACTACCTCTTCAACCACTCTCATTTAAAATGTGACAAACTATAGGTGAAACCATTAGTAAAAACCATGATTTTGATGGCTTTTTTGAAAACATGATTTGCGATAAAGTTCATTGGGGTTACTATCGCAGGATGTATTTGCTTTAAAATGGGACAAAGATAGGGACGTATGTGAATTAAAATGAAATCTCAGGGACTAAATTGCTATTTCGATAAAGTCTGGGACTAACTTGACAAATGTTTACAAAGTCAGTGACTAATCTGACATATTACTCGTCATTCTATCCATGAAACTGACAACCACCTAGTGGGAAAAGACCTTTTTGTTGTTGTTCTCCCTTTTCCTTCTTTCTTTCGGTAGTCAGAGTCGGTGCTTTTGTAACTCATCTATTTTTATTTACATAGGTACTCTCCCTACTACCAGCGTATGAAGGAAAATCAGTTTTAGAGCTTGGAGCTGGTATTGGAAGGTTTACTGCTGAATTGGCTCCAAAAGCCGCTCACTTGCTTGCTGTCGACTTCATCGAGAGTGCAATAAAGAAGGTGAATGTCTTGTTTTTGCCATTCTCAAAATTAGGATGTGCGCGCGCGCGCACGTGCATACTATATATATATATATATATATATATGTGCTTTTATGTATTTATATTTTGGCTTATTTATGGTTTTAGTCCCTAAAAATTCAGCGTGTTTTGGTTTTAGTCTCTAAAAGTTATTTTGACCGTCACTAGTCCTTAATTTTTCAAACATTTTGGTTTTGGTCCCATCTATTAGAAAAAATCAATTATTTGTTGACGTGGTTAACGGAAACCCACACTGACAGCTACCGTGGTGTGAGATAGTGCCAAATAAGTATTGTGCCATGGATGATTCAGTTCCATAAACGCAAAATTCTGCGTATGAGACCATTTTGTGTCCATGGATCTGTATCATTCACGTCATATCATTTATTTGGCGTCTTCTCACACTACGTGATTCCTGATATGGTGTTCCGCTAGCCACATCAGCAAATAACAGTTTTTTCATAATGGAGTGTATCAAAACCAAAATGTTTGAAAAATAACTTATAGGGACTAAAACCAAAACATAGTGAACTTTTAGGAACCAAAAGCATAAATAAGCCTTATATTTTTATTCTGCACTTAGTGTAGTAACTTAATAACTCATCATCTCCCATAATTTTCTACAGAATGAAAGCATCAATGGGCACCACAAGAATGCCAAGTTTATGTGTGCTGATGTCACATCACCAGACCTGCAAATTCCTGAAGGATCATTGGATCTGATATTCTCAAATTGGTTGCTTATGTATCTTTCTGATAATGAGGTCAGTTTTGTTTATTTTAAAAAATACAAGTACAAAACCTTCATGTTTTCAATTTATTCTTATTGAATTTAACAGTGTAAAATTTTCACTAAGGTAGAGTTTCAAGCAGGCTCCATTTGTTGTTGAAAACTAATATTGCACTTAAAGAAACCCCACTTACTGTTGTGGTGGCCTCTTAGATTACCCTAAGGCTCTTTTTTTTTTTCCTTTTTTTTCATGATTCTTTTCAGGTTGAGAATTTAGCAGAAAGGATGATGAAATGGTTGAAAGATGATGGATACATATTCTTCAGGGAATCTTGTTTCCACCAATCTGGAGATTCAAAGAGAAAATACAACCCTACTCACTACAGGGAACCCAGATTTTACACAAAGGTTTGTTCTTTGAAGTGCAGATGCCTCTCTCCCTTTGTTTGTGCCAGATAACTGTTTGATTAAAAATAAGTTTCACATCAATGCTGGGTTCATTTGCAGTGTATGATTTCTATTTCTTTAGATAGAATGTTTATATTAATAAAGCATCTTTAATGCATAAATCAAACTTATTTAAGATTAAGTGTGTGATGATGGTCAAGATGGACCTAATGTCATTGGTTCCATTCCCAATTTTTTGTGTCTCGCATTAAATTCTTTTAAGATTAAAGTTTCTTTACTGAAAAATATGGACAGCTGGGTTATGTTAGTTGCTCTCTTCCAGTTGAATTAATCGGACCTTTTTATAGTTCAAAAAAGTATTTGAACATGGCAACAGCTTAAAAGGAACTATACTGAAAACATATTTTTTTTATAGATGTAATCCCTATAGTAAACAAAAAAGTCTCTGACCCCTGTGCTGCCGCAGCTTCATGTTTTTGCCTGAGTACAGGACATTGATGAAACACAATCTGTATTTTATATGTTTGATCCAATCATTCCTTCCCTTCATGCAGGTATTTAAAGAATGCAGTATGAGTGATAATACAGGGAATTCCTTTGAACTTTCTCTAGTGGGCTGTAAATGCATTGGAGCTTATGTTCGGAATAAGAAGAATCAAAACCAGGTAATAAAGTTGGGTTTAGTTTTTGTAATTATTATCACTGATTTCAGCTTATCCTTTTGATTGACAATATTCGTATACAATAATGTTCCTATTGCACAGATTTGCTGGTTATGGCAGAAAGTTAGGTCACAAGTTGACCGAGGGTTTCAGCAGTTCTTAGATAAAGTTGAGTATAGCCATCAGAGTATTTCACGATATGAGCGTGTGTATGGTCAAGGCTTTGTGAGCACTGGAGGACTTGGTATGCCTTCATATTTTCCTTTCTCCCCTTTATACCTTGCCAATTGATCTTTCCCTTTTCCTAAAATTGAAATGAAAGAATATAGCCTTCCTCCACTGCCTCCAAGGATGATCTTCCTCTTATCATTTCTTGGTGTAAGGGGTGGATGAAAGGTTTGATGTGTGCTTTCTACCAATAGCATCAAATCAATATAAGGCTGCAAGAAAACTTAAATAAGTCACTGACTGACTTGCTGGTTAAATGATTAATTACATGACTGCAAGGTCTTATGAATTATTACTTGTCATTTGTCTTTCGGAACACGGCGGTTAGATTGATTTTGTATTCGCAAGAGAATGTGTGTCTGTACAAGAAAGATATTGGCCAATGCAAATAAAGAAATAAGAAATCCAATAATTTCAACCTTTTTATTCTGAATATGTAGTTTCTTTAACTTCATCACTTAATATTGTTCTAATTTTAATTAAGATAATATCTTATCCTTAGCTTTTTTAGGATATTAAATCATATCTGGAGATATTTTTCCTGAAGAATTTATTGTCCTGATCAGCATCTTGGAGGTGCAGTTTGTTCACTTTTGGCATCAGTCGTCGTAGTTGTTTATATGTTTCTAACCTATGAGCATTCTTATTTCTTGGGCAGAAACAACAAAGGAAATTGTGGCAAAGCTGGGACTTAAACCTGGTCAGAAAGTACTGGATGTTGGTTGTGGTGTTGGGGGAGGTGATTTCTACATGGCTGAAAAGTTTGATGTTGAGGTTGTTGGCATGGACCTGTCCATAAATATGATTTCTCTTGCAATCGAACGTGCTATTGGACACAACTACGCAGTTGAATTTGAATGTGCTGATTGCACTAGAAAAACATATCCTGTAAACACATTTGATGTAATATATTCTCGTGACGCCATGTTGCACGTCAAAGTAAGGAACTATCCTTTTTTTCTTTTGGTAATTGTTGATTTTAGAAAATCTAACTTTATAGCATCTTTTTTTCTATTTTTTCTTTAAAAGGGAGGGGGAAAACGCAGCTACCGGGGTTTGAACCCAAGCACGCACGCTTAATGTCTCACAGTTCTACCAACTGAGCTGACTTTTGGGGACCTTCATAGCATTTAATAGATAGATGTATTTCCATTGATACCATAAATGTCTCTACGTTATTTAAAGGGCCATGAGGCACATTATGAAATGTGACACTGAGGATAAAAAAATCTGCCTCATTTGGCTGGCATGGTTTAGATTTAAATATATCAGGTCTGTGACATCTCGAATATATGATGTCTCCGGTAGATAGATTTTAATATGATCAATCTTTTTGTTGGCTAATGCCACACCTTTTCATGTTTGCAGCTCTTAATTTTTAATTTGAAGATATTTTCCCTGATATTTCTGACTCTTGTTTTTGCATTTTACTTTGGATTAATACAGGATAAACTGACATTATTCAGATCACTTCACAAGTGGTTGAAGCCGGGAGGTAAACTTTTAATTACCGACTACTGCAAAAGTGCTGGAAGTCCATCACTAGAGTTTGCTGAGTACATCAAGAAAGGAGGATATTATCTCCATGACATGAAAGAATATGGGCAGGTATGGTTGAGTGCTTATTATTAGTGACATAATCTCTGGCTTCTCTTTAGCTCATTTTTCAACTGGAATTATTTGCATGACAATCTCTTTGTATTCTAAATCTTCTGCAGATGCTTGAGAATGCTGGATTTGATGATGTCATTACTGAGGATCAAACTGATCTGGTATGTCCGACCCTGTGATTTATTTTACTTGCCACTTGCATTTCTATCATCCTGGAGTTCTAAAATTTTTATTGCTTGTGTGGTTCAGTTTGTGAAAACACTACAGCAGGAATTAATTGCCCTTGAGAACAACAAGGACGATTTTATTGATGACTTAGGCGAGGTGAGTTTTTCGTTATTATTATCCGGGTAGTGTTAGGGCACTGGTTAAGACTGAAAGAAAAGAAAGTTTGTCCTTGGCAACCAAGTGTATCACTTTTTAATATATTTAATACACCATTTCCCAAACATATTTTCCTTATTTGATTCAAGACACTACAATTCTGTGTTTTTTGATAGGAGTACGATTTTTGTTATAGTACTTTTTTTGAGGTACTTGTTTCTCTTAAATCAGTAATATTCATTATTGGATTCATTGCTTTCAGGAAGAATACACTGAGACTGTCAAAAGATGGAAGGCAAAACAGATGAGGGGTGCAGCTGGAGAGCAACTTTGGGGCTTGTTCTTTGCCGAGAAAAAATGATGCATTTTCCTCATTATAGGCATTGTTGTAGCTACTTTATTCCCCTGTGAACTGAACTTTCCAATAAAATCTCTTAAACTTTATGTCTTTCAAAAATAGACATCTTCAGTTTTAGGATTGTCAATACTTAAACACCCATTATTTATAAAACTGACCTTTCTTTTAACTTGAAGTTTATTTACAAATCTTATGAAGATCTTGTTCATCATTTTTTAAATCTAAATGGTTATTTTTCAGATTTTTTTACGATTAGTAAATCAAACTTTAAGTTAAAAGAAAGGTCAATTTTATTAATACTGGGTGTTTAAGGATTAACTGCGACAAATCTAACGTGGAAGGTGTTTATTTGTGGAAGGCACAAGTTTAAGTAGGTAGGTTGTATGCACTTTTTCTTTCAATAAATATGTAGTTGTTTGCATCTTGAACACAAATTCATGTGTTATAAAGCACAAGGTACTTGAAAACGATGTTTACTTGGCATTATGGTTGTATCCTAATCTCGTGTTCCTATTTATGATTCTCGTGGTGACCAGTTCCAGGTACTAATAATGGTATCCTTGATGTGATAATATATGTTAGTTTCACAATAATATGCTATTTATATTGTGTTCACTGATTTTCAATGTAAACTTATTTTTTTGGGTTAAGTTAAAATGTGTCATTGAAGACATATTAGAAATTTAGAAAATCCATTTAAAATGTTTCAGGCATGAGACTAAAGTTAAAAAATGTGTCGCGACTCGCGAATAGGAACAACCAAGTATAAATTTAACATTTTTACAATTATATTTTGAAATAAAATAAGACATTTCGTATGGTTGAGGTTTTGTGCAATTGTTTTTACGATAGGCACATAAATTAGATTTTTTTAACTCACTTCAAATTAGGTTAGCAAGGTCTAACGTGATTTATAGATATAAAAAACGAGATTTAATTTTAAATCCTCATAATTGTATCACCACCATTTTTTTTGCATGTTGTGATTTATAATTTTTTGATTGGCAAGTACCTTTCCTTTTTTTTCTTGGAGGGAAGAATGAAGTGTTCTTGGGGTTTGAAACGCTAATATGTTAACATTTCATGTCATGCGATTCTCCTAACTCATATTTACCAAGTGAACTGATTTTATGAACATTGTTATTATTTGTAAAAAATAGGTCTTGTTAAGTGTTTTGGCCTTGTTAAATATATTAATATTGGAAAAATGATTGCTGTTTT
This sequence comes from Crotalaria pallida, assembly GCA_037953625.1. Taxonomy (NCBI): domain Eukaryota; kingdom Viridiplantae; phylum Streptophyta; class Magnoliopsida; order Fabales; family Fabaceae; genus Crotalaria; species Crotalaria pallida. The sequence goes on from CM075655.1 coordinate 101,847,580, forward strand.
TTTATATATATATTTGAAATACAAAAAACTATTTTTTTAATGAATTTTTACTATGTTTGACTTCTTAACAAATGCATTAAAAGCGCTTATTAGCATTTAACTTGTAAAATAACTTTATGATCAAAGCTTGGCGCCTTTCATATTTCTTTTTTGTATTAAATAAATTCTTAATATTTGTATCCCGTGCTTTAAAGAACTTTATCCTTCGTCTATCCATCCAACTGTATCACTTATACACTGTGCTAATGTGTTGGGTGAAAATTCACATTTTCAACAACACCTTGCTAAAGGTCAAGCATGTGACATCATGTAATCATGGTGAAAAATTTCATTTATAAAAAAAAAAAAATACTCTCTCCGGTCATTGTGAGATTTTTTTTTTGGAAAATTCACGTTCATCAAAAAGTGAATCAAGATTTTGAGTGGTATTGAAAATATAAATATTTAATATATTTTTTTCAAAATTATCCCTATAATTGTTATTGAGATTTTAAAAAGTGTTGACTTAATATGTACCGTATCATTTTGAAAAGAAGTAATTATATGTTATTGGAAATTAGAATAAAGTCTTATAAGACCAATTTTTTTTACTAAAAGAGTCTTACATATAGAACCATAGGAAGTAACAATTATCCTAATAAAACAAAATTAAAAAAAAAAGTGAATTCAATTGGTTTATATTTTATTAATTTGCTTTAACAAATTTATGCATATGGTTTGGCCTTTTGCATTATGACGTTGGTTAGGTGAACTTTCATCTACTGCATCAACACATGATAAAAATAAATAAAAAGATAAAAAAATTGTATGAATATATTTTTCAAAACAACCACTATTTTTATATATCATAAACTTATTTAGCAATTTTTTTAGGTTTTTTTTAACCTCAAGTCCTCAACTTAGGATTGAAAATAAGAATCTAAAATAGATAAAAATGTATTGAAAAACTAAATCCATTATCGCTAATTTATTAAATTTTTAATTTTTCAATACACATAATTTTTTTAATGAAAAAGATGTCACAATTATTTTAGGTCTTGTAAAAAAAAAAATAATAAAACAAGAAAGAAAAGAAAACATTTTTGTTACTCCCATCCTATTTATACAGAGGAGTGGGGGCAGGCAGTTCATTCTGCCATTTTCCCTCCAATTTAAATTAAATTCATTTTCTTTTCTCAAAACCCTCCAAACCCTAATTTTCAAGAGAGAGAAACAATGGGAGGAAGAGATGACTACAAGTTTCTGAGCATAAGAGACGCGTATTCATCCATCAATCAGAAAGTCAACCTTATTGGCATCATTCTCGAATTCGGTTTCCCTAAGCGAACTAAGGGCACCGGTAAAAACTTCACCTTTCAATCTTTTTTTTTTTTCCAAAAACCCTAAAAAAAAAATTCCAGAAATGGTGAAATTGATTGGCAATGATGATAGAAAGGCCGGTCTTATGGCTGCCATTGACTTCATTTGGTAGTAGATTGACGATTCTTTTTCGTGAAAGTGTGTTTTCTGAGCCAAGTTTCATTTTCACCATTTTTTGCACTCAAAAATTTGATTTTTAAGTTTTAATAGGTTTGAAATGTATTATTCGAGTATATTTCTTAGTGGGTAAATGCTTAACATGCTTGTGTTGTCGTAAAACTTGTTATCTCTAGTTTTTATTTATTTGTTTATTTTTATTTTTTTGGGCACAGTTTTGGCAAATTTTACTCGTAAATACCCTAATCGCTCGCATAGAGAAAATGCAGCCACTGAGTTAGTTTTTGAGAAATGGAAAATAACAAATTGGTCTGGGAAATCATATTGACAGACAAATAGTCCTACGAATTTCTCACGAAAGTGATTAATTTGATTAACATTTGAGATTTACCAGGACCGAGTTGAGATTTTTAATGATTTTTTCTTTTCGCTGAGACTGATTTGGGGTGCACGTTTTCTGAGTACGAATTTTGGTATTCGATACTTCAATGAGCTTTTGTCTTATGGGTCCTCTGTTCTTAATGAATAATGACCTCAAAAGGTGTACATGTTTATTTTAGAAGTCTCTCCAAGTTATTAGCATGAAATATGTAATGCTACTGCTGCTAAGATGGTGTAAATAATTTATGCAGATTATTGCTGTGCCCTAAGAATAATTGATGAAACGCATCACCAAACCGGCATGGCTGTTAACATTTTTGCTGAAAATGCCGAAAAACTTCCCCATGTTGCTGCAGGTGGAGATATAATTCAGCTTTGCAATGTTACGGTATTCCCTGGATTGTAACATCCGCAGCCATTTGTTTACCCTGGTTTCTTTGGACTAGCCTTGTTTTTTATTAAAAAATTTATCACTCAGTTTATTTGATGTTTTTTAAGCATGCATCTCAGAAAAGACATGTTATTTCATGATATTACATTACATATTCACCTTCTATTATAAAACTGAAATAGACATTGAATGTCAAATCTATGCTCACTTGCTTGCTGCTTCACACATAGAACGGCAATAAATTTTCTCAGCTCTTGATGAACTTATGCTTATCTTTTATTTTTTGTAGGTAAAAAAGCATTGTGGGGAAGTAAATGCTGTTTTCAACAAAAAATATTCCTCTTTTGCACTATATAAAGGTGAAGATGGTGATGATGTTTCCCCTTATCAAGTTTCTTCAAAATTTCTCCCCAGAGATGAGGATGAAGTGTTCATTGTCAATCTTAGGAAATGGCTGGGCAGTTTTGAGCTCCGCGAAGGTATTCTTAAATTGTAGCATGAATTAAGTTTATTCATCTTTAATTTCTGCAGCCTAAACAAAAAATTAACTGCACACATAATAAATACATGCAGCGGTTTGTGATTTGTAATAGAAAGAACCTAGACATTGTAATCTTATGTTTCTAACCTATTATTATTCCCATATGTTCACATCTTTAGACTTTAATGACCTACACATTGCCTGAAGTGTTGATCAAAAGAATCTGAGTCCTTGGTATGAACAAGGAATTGAACTGGAAGAGAAAAAGAGTGTCTGAGGTAGGCTGCATACCTCTTCGGTCAGTAGGATATGGTGTAATGCTTATCAGGCAATGTAATTTTTGGTTTGATTGTATCCGACTGGAGTCAGTTGGTGTCTGTTATAAAGTAACTTGTATTTAATTATAGGCTATATGATATGCTTTGGAAATTGTTTAGCTCATTAAATGATTACCTCTAATGAAACCAATATATGCCCGAGGAGTTTCTAGTATAGTGATAACTTTAGTTTTTTGGTTTATTGGTGATTTCATCAGCTTGCTACTTTGATGCTAAATGTTGATATGTGAATATTAAGGTTTCTATATGTTGTGTAGATTCAAGTGATTTTCCCGTGTTAAGAGAAGTCAAGGAAGGTCACACAAATTTGGCATGCAAGGTAATTCAATTTTATTTTTTCTCCAGAGCTTTAGAGATTCTTGTATAAATAGTTATAATTAAAATATAGCCTCTATATATTTGAGACTTTGAGTTGTACTTTTTATTTGTTGCCATTCTGAGATACCGATCCTTTATTAATACATTTGTTGTTTTGCACCTCTTAAGATACTTCATTGCTGTGAGGTTGCCCAAGATGAATGGTTTATCTTTGTTTGGGATGGTACTGACATGCCATCAAACGACATATGTTCAAAGTGAGTTGATACAATTGTTATTCACATTACCTGTTCACCTCCCAATTTATGTGTCATGTTGAGTGTGGATAGAATCATATTCCATTATGTTGTTGGCAATTTCTTCTAAAGCAAAAGCATCTGTGTTTTGAAGTATTCTGGATACTGTATCTTGTCAAAAGCAAATTACTGGACATAGGCATAAAATGTCATAAAGTTTACTCGTGTTTTCTAGATCTCTTTAACACCACTTATAACCATCTGTCTTTACTTCTTGCTTGGAGAGTTGAAGTAACCCTTGCATTATTTCACTTAATTGAAATTTGTTGTTGTTTGGTTTGGATTCTTCACCGCCATGTAAAATCCTGTTTGAGGCAAGATGTTTGTTCTAAAGCTGTGCTGCAGAAAAATGTCGTGTTTGGATAAGACTTTCAGATTCTGCTCTAATTCCCAGAATTGAATCTAATGAAATGACTTATAGCTTGCTTCTGTGGTGGAAAAATTGATTTTGAGGTGTTGCTGGAAGATCCTTAAATTTAACTCTTACAAAATCAACAACGATTGGACCAACTAATTTCCCAAAATTATTCTGACAATTACACGTCAATATTTATTATAATTTACCCAATAAACAGGGCACTTCACTGTAATAAGATTTTCCAAGGTTGCCATATTGACGTATAAATGAGCTCAGAAGGCTTTGTTAAGTGTATTACAATATTTGCTGCAATGTGTTTTTGTTGTATGCAGATACACTGAAAAGAAAACCTATATTTATAACCAAAAAGAAAAGGAGAGAACATGCAATCTATGCTAATAGTAGTAAGGGTTTCATTTTTTCTTCTTCATAGCCACTCTGCTAGATTACAACTGGTTTGATGTTTGTATAGCATATGTCAGTATATCATTTTAGGTTCTTAAAAGAAATTTGATTTGTTAATTGCAGGCTTGAAGATGAAATGAATTGTCCACTTCCTTTACGACCAGAACCTCTGCCTTTGCCAAGAGAGTTACTTTGTACATTGCCTACTGTTGGATCCATCTTGAGGATTACTTTTGATATAGGCATTAACAAGAACTATCTCCACCTTCTACCCATTGGTAAATGGATCAAGTTTGTCAATATGCGTCTTGAAGTGCATGCAGGACTATGGCATGGTGTTTTTACCCCTTTTACAAAGCTTCGATACACTCCCAATGGCGACTGTCTTGCTGTAGAATGCCAAAGGTGGTTCCCAAATTAGTTGAATCATTAAATGGTTTTGACATATTAGGTCAGAGAACTGAAGCTTCTATATATTCACTCTATATCTTGAGCTAGGTTGTATGATGAGCGGATATCCTTGGAAACGGGAAGAATGCCTTCTTGGAGCTTACCTATGTCTTCATGTATTACAGGTATTATTTCATTTGCATTGCACTTATATTAAGGGCATGTTTGGTTTTAAGTTCCGGAATCAATTCCGGCCCCAAAATCACGTTGGAGCAGAAGCAACTGTTAGTAGCGTTGGCATTTCAGAATTGATTCTGGGTAAACTCACCGCTGAACCAAACATGCACTAAGTATCTAATTTTTTTAAGCTATCATTGTCCCAAATTTGAGCCTTCTTATGGGATAACAGCTGTATTTCATCCTTACAGAGGTAAATTATGATCATGTGCCACATGTTACTTTAATGGATGTCCTCACCCATTCAGAGGTACCATATATTTTGTTTTATTCACTTGTGCTCCACTTGAACTTCATTCAAATGCCAAGTTAGAAAAAGACATTTATCCTGAATCTATTTTATGTATGATTTAATGTTGTTGATCTACATATATATTTTACGATATCGTCTAGTCTCGTGTTGATTATGATAACTATTCCTTGTGACGCCAAACTCATGACTGATGTTGCTTATAAACACTTTTAGATTTACAATGGATCAAAATTAAACTCTTTTATGTAATGATTGATGTTTAATACCCCTCTCGCTCTGTGCATTACTATTATTTTTTGCTTACTAAATTCATATATTGAAGGTGACAGCTAAATTCAAGTGTGTTGTTCGAGTGGTAGCAGTATTGCCTTGCCAAGCAGAAAGCTTACGCTCTCCTGATGGGACATATAGAATGCGGCTCACCCTAGAGGATCCGACAGCTAGAATCCATGCTTTTGTACTGGGCGAGGATGGGGTCAGTGCAAATTTTAGCTGTTCTCCATTGGTTTAGGATTCTTTATTTTATGCTTGTGTATTGTTGCCAAATTATATACACAAAGAATATGCCTAATGTTATCTGTCATTTTGTTGTCAATACTCTTTGGCTGATCCTTTCTTATTCTTCCAATGATATCTGACAGGAGACTCTTTTTGATGGTTATCCGGACAATGAAAATTTGACAAGGAAGCTGGACAGATTACTTGGAGTAACTGATTATGATGATAATATAGGGGCAAAGGATACTCCAAGAAATCCGCCGTGGGTGTCTCTCTGTCTTAAATCATACTACGTCTCTAAATCTGATCTCTGGGGCTGTAGACACTTTCGAATATTTGACACCAGAATAGTAGAAGATGTGACAGATTATTTGACACATGATGTCTTTAGAAATGCTCAAGTTTTCCTTTGGAAAGAGTGAATATATTTTGCCGAGATAGGATGTGCATAGAATGTACAAAAACTTTTTTTTTTTGTTTCCCGCCTTTCCAGTGCCTCATGGCAGTTATGAATGCAAATATGTAAATGGTTGTACAATTGCATTTGTTCTACATACTGAGTGTTATTGTCGAGACTCGTAGGGTTATTCTGATATGTAAACTTGATTCATATATAAATATACTATACAACTAAGCTCTTGACAGTGAAAGACCATGCTGACAGTCAACTAAGCTTTTTTGTGTTCTTTTCTGAAGTTTCAATCAGAAGTAGCAGGTACTTTGGCTGAAATAAGATATGAACTCAGTTCTGTGCTGATTTGTGAAAATTCTGTGTTAAAAAAAGAAGAGTTTTTCTTTTTGAACCTCACTATATATTCACCGGCCCCCATTTTCTTCCGTATTATACAAGGCGGTAGTGCATTTTTTCCGCCTTATACAAGGCGGTAGTGTAAAATTATCATATTTTTCCGCCTTATACAAGGCGGAAGTGCAAAATTACCATTTTTCCGCCTAAAAAGAGGCGGGAAAAACAGATAATTTACACTACCGCCTTGTATAAGGCGGAAAAATGTTCTACCGCCTTGTGTAAGGCGGAAAAAATGGGGGCCGTTGAGTAATCAATGGGGTTCAAAAAGAAAAACTCAAAAAAGAAAGTACTTCCATAGGAGAACTTACTCAAGGGTATGAATCTTTCGGCAATCATCTCTTGGTTATAATGAACATTTGAAAAAGGTGACTTAGTGATCGAGACTATCACCTAGTGAGGTCTGGGGAAGATAGATGTGTGTCTACATTACAAAAGTTATAATAAATATCTACAAATTAACTTATTATTATTTCCATCAGTGTAAGTTTCCCTATATGGTACAATTTTCTCTAAAGCTAATAAAACTATTTCCACCTCGAAGGCAGGAAAATTTGACACCCTGTAGATTGTACACCAGCAAAAACAGTCTTGTACCCTTGGAAGGCTAAGTAGTGCCATAAACTAAATTGGTGCAGGCACACCAAGCTCGTTGGGGTGATTTGGTAGAGCTACCTCTCCAGGTGCAACAACAGCTTGCCTTCGTTGCCTTTCCCGGAGATATAGAACTGTTAGGAGGCATGCGAAAAGGGTGAGAATTGTGGCATTTCCTTCCTCTAAAAGCACATCCTCCACCCATGCTTCTAATTTGGGATAGAAATCTGGCAATGAATCTATAATGTGGACCTGAAATAAACAATGAACACACTGCAATTAGGATCTTGAACTGTGAGTAACCTGAATTATTATTATTTGAAAAAAGAATAAAAAGCATAACACAAGGACAGACCAAACACAACTAAAGGGTAATACAACAATAATTATAATAATTAAATGAAAAAAATAAAAAAAGCTAATTTGGCAATTATAGCAATCGGTTGGTAAAATTATAGCAATTATAATAATTAAATATTGGACTTGAAAAAGGAAATGATTTAACTGAAGAAAATAAGTAGGGAGTTCTGAAATACATTTAAATAATGATGAGGCGCACTAAAAAGGATACAATGGTTTCGGACTTTTGGTTTAATCCCTGAAAATATATATATATATATATATATATATATATATATATATATATATATATATATATATATATAAACACACACACACACACACACACACTTGTGCTGCTTTTATTGTAACCTTTGCTAGAATAAAGTAATGCTCAATATCCAATCATTTTCAAGAAAAAGTGAAATGAATGAGTCATCTCAAACCAAATATCAAAACAATTCTACCCCACAAGTATACTAGTTATTTTCAATCACATTAGGGAAAAACGTCGTGACACTACATACATATATTCCGCCAATCTAAGTCTTGTTAAGAAAATGCCAGTGGACCAATTGGGTAATCGAAAAATAGTTGATTTTTATAATCTGTCCTAATTGAACACATACTACAATATGCAACTTAGATAGCATATCATGAAAAGCAAAACTATCAAAATAACAAAAACATAGTAGACTTTATTAGCTGGTTAACCAAAGAAACTCACCAAGAAACTGCCATCATAGTTCGTACGAACCCACAAGCTTGTGAGAGCCAGCGTGACAGGCAACTTTGCTGCTGGATCATGCTCCAAGGCTTCATCATAATAGCGCTTGGCTAGATGAAGGTCAAATGGAAGTCCTTGGCCATGCTCATGCATGTATCCAAGATTGAACATGGCTTGTGCATTAGATTGTGATTTGGCATGCATGTAAGCCTCAGCAGCTCGCTCATAATCCCTGACAGTACCCTGACACATGGAAAAAAGATAAAGTGAAGAGATGTTGTAGGGAAGGAGAGCACCATAGTTTAAACTGAATGGTCAAACTTCTAAGCATGCAGTTTCCTAACTCATTCCATAATCACATACCCGGCCATAGTAATACGCATCTCCAATGAGTAAAGCAGCATGTTCATTACCCTGCTCAGAAGCTTGCCACCACAGAGAATGTGCACGCTGATGCCTTTCTGCATCAGTGCAAAATCCAGATTCACCCATGCACATGCTGCGTTCCCCGTATTTGTCAAGAATCCATGCAGCATTACTTTGTGCCACCTCATAGCCCATCTCAGCCATTCTTGAATACAACATAAATGCCTTGCCAACATCACCTTTTAAGTATGATTCTAGTGCCCATCTAGACAAAGAACTCCATGGACCCCGCTCAGCAACTAGTTTGTACAGTGCAGTAGCCTAGGAACACAAAATTAAAGCAGTTAGAAGGTGAATTTATTGACACTTCGTCAGACATTTTATGGTAGTTATTACAGAATGAAACATTTTAATTCGTAATTTTAATTTCTATGAAGTTTTGCATTATCTGCAGTTTTGATCACACAGGTCAGAAAACGATAACCAAAGATTGGCCAAATATCATAAAAATCATATCATTAACTAAACTAACAAAACACTGATAAACCTAAATTCTAATGATTAATATACTATAAACTACAAAGTGGTAAACCAAATGTTTGCATCTTGAACAAAATCTAAAGAATAAAGTTGAGTTCTCTTGCATTCATCAATCACAAGTGTTAGTCCAGCTTTTGATCAATTTCATTCTTTTGTTGCAAGCTACCAAACACATCAGAGCAAGATCCAGCAACACTGAAGAATAATTAGATCAGCCCACTCTTTTTAAACTCAGCCCAGATTGGTGGATCGGACCACACAGACTGTCCAATTCCAGTATTTCTAAAAAAATATTTCAAACGACAACAACCAAGCCTTTTCCCTAACATTAAAAAAAAAAAAAAGCCATTTCCCTAGGTGCGATCAGCTACATGGTTCAAACGACACGGTAATGTCCTATCATAAATCATGTCTATAGACAGTATTTAAATCTAAATCCTTCTTAATAGTTTCACCTATAGTTTTTCTTGTAATCTCTTAACCTCGAACTATTAAGCTCCGCTCCACCTGATCTATTACTTTCCTTACTAGGGTTTCTACAAGTCTTGTCCACACATGCCCAAATCACATAGTGAGATTCCATCATCTTTTCAACAGTAGGTGCTACCTCAAATTTTGTCTAATGAATTCATTCATAATCCTATCTTGTCTACTGTGTCCATTCATCCAACAAAACTCTCATCTCTGTTACATTGAGCTTATTCTTTTGTTGGCATTTTACCACCCAACATCTAGTCTCATACAATAATGTAGGTCTTATAGTTGTGAAATAAAAGGTTGCCTTAAGCTTAAGCTTGAGTGGTTTTCTATGACAAATAACACTCAAAGCACTTCTCCGATTCATCCACCAGGCTAGAATCACCTGATTTAAATTTCCCTCTATTACCTAGTTACTTTACATGATGGACCCAAGATACTTAAACCGTGTGGCTCAAACAGTTCAATCACCAGCACAAATATGTGCCATTGCCTCATTGGAAACATTATTTAAGATGACTACACTGACATTAGATAATTCGCCATTCAATATATCTCTCTCACTTGCATCTCCTAAAATATAGAGTATTGAATTTATATCACAGAATCATAATGACATCAGGCTTTTATAGACAATAACGAATCTTTAATGGTTTTTATTTTACTGAAGTACCCAGAAAACACCAAGTAGTGCATAAAACAAAAAAAAGGTAAATAAAAAAACAACTTACCAAGGGAATATTTTTCTTGAACCCTACACCAATATGGAAAATCTTCGCCAGCTGGTAAAATGCCTTTGGTTGACCATGGTTAGCAGCCACTATAAAGAACTTACATGCCAACTTCACATCTCTTTTCACTCCAATCCCCTTGAGATACATGACCCCCAGGTTATAGTGCCCACCAACCTCATCATTATCAGCAGCCTTTTCAAAATACTCTTTTGCCTATAATTTGAGCAAAATATCATAAATAAACCATAGATGTACAATCATACAAGGACATTAAGCCTATGATAAAGTTACTTCAGCAAGCTAAAAGTATTATACAAATTCTATTGCAGGTTTTATCCCTCAATTTGTCCCCTTCCCTAAATTTTTTAGACGAACACAAACCAAAGGCATGCTATGATCAACCACAATTTTGTATTGCTACTTTTAAAAACAAATAGAATGCATAACTTGGATTCATGGGCTGCTGATATCAAAACAAGCCATCATAAACTAATGAAATGAACAAACATTTATATGGAATGCAAAGTGTAAAACTAAAGAGAAACGTTAAGCAGGCCATGTTGCACAAATGGCAATGGGCAATGAATGCTCCAACGCAAAGAACGGTATGAGAGATATACACATAACCTAAAGTCCGAGTAAACAGGAAGAGCAAGAGCAACATCTTACTTTTGTGTAATTTTTCTTGTCGACTCCATAACCTTTAACGTACAAATACCCCATCCCATTATAAGCAGAGTACAGCTGTTGTTTCGATGCAAGTGTAAGCCATTCAAGGGCTTTAGTGTAGTTTCTTTCCACGCCTGCTCCCCTAGCATATATCTCTCCAAGAAGTTCCATGGACCGAGGCTCTCCCTTCTCCACAGCCTTCAAGAACCACGAGAGCGCCTTGGAATGATCACGTCTCAATCCTCGAAGCCCAAAGTAGTAAAAGAGGCCAACTTTGTACATCGCGCCGGCATTCCCTTTCTGTGCTTGATACTCCAGTATCTGAAAGTCCTCATCTTCTTCCCCTTTAGATTTTCTCAGAGCTTCCTTATTCTCTTCAGCTCCATTGTGGAGCCTAACCGGTTCAATGACAGGGGAGTCTTTAGAAATCAAAAAACTATTCACAGCTACTTCTGCCAATTCAGCATAGAGCTTAACTGCTTTGTCAAACATCTACCACCCAAAAACAAATAAATACATCAATTCACAAAGCAAATTAGGACCCATTTGTTTAGGCTTAAAAAACAGTAATTCTACAAAATGATATAGTTTATCAAAAAAGCTGAACTTTAGTTTTCTTTCCCAGCTTCTGCATCTTTGTAAAAAAAACAACCAAGGGTGTTCAAAATAGCTTAAAGAGCTTGCGTTGACTTACTAGAATAGCTCATCTTAATAAACTTATCAGTGAAGCTTATGAAAATAGCTTACTACTTTCCTATAAGCTTTATTTTAGCTTACTTCAATAACCTTATGAAAACATTGTAGCTTATTTCAAAATATCTCATTAAATAAGCACTTGATTAAGCTATTTACAAACCAAAACTAAACATGCAAGTGTCACAAGTAATTTTTCATGGGTGTTGCTAACAACTGCCTTTAATGTTACTAGTAATGGAAAAAAATATCAATAAGTCCACATTCTTTCTTCTCTATGAGCATAAAAAATCACACTTTCCAACAACTTCCTACTGACATTGGTTCTTTAACATGAGTAGTGTTACTATCATTTGCTATTTTTCATATCAAAAAAATCAATTTAAAAAAAAAAAAGAAAAAAGAAAAGTAAATTTAAACAATGGGGCCTTAATTCATATCCATAATATGGTAGCTACAGATCTGAAATTAATGCAAATCAGAACAATGTTCAAATATTTTGAAAAAAACAAATGTAACTAACAACTTACATCTTGGCGCGTGTAAGTGTAAGCCAATGCCATCTTCGATTGCATGTTTCCACCCTCTGAAGCGAAATGGTGATACAAAAATGACTTACCTTTACTCCTCTCTCTCAAAAGCCCCATTCCACTCAGAAACCCTAACACCGATTGCGCCGCCGGGTACCCCGATTCCGCCGCCACCTCGATCTCTCCGGTGGCCTCCTCCATGAGCCTAACGTCAGCTGATGTCACCGCCGACAACATCTTCCCGACGCCGGAGTAATACAGAGCATCCAATTCCGTCGACGAAACGGCGGAGGTGGCGGTGGTTGTGGTTAAGGAATCGGGTTCGAAGATTTGGCGCCATGAACCCGGGTCAAGCTCCTCCTCTGACTTGCTCCCATCGGAGTCGCCGAACTCGTCCCACTCGGCGGCGGATTCGGGATCGGCGGCTGAGGCGTCGTCGGAGGGAGCGTCCTTGAAATCCTCTTGAGAGAGGACGAGGACGAAGGGGCGAGCGAGGAGAGAGGGGGGGAGGAGAGAGAAAACGAGGAGAGAGAAGATGAGCTTGGAGGAAGGAGAACGCCGGCGCATGGTGGTGGTTGTTGATGGCGGTGGACGGAGAATTTTGATGAAGTTACGGCTAATGCGTTTTTACGTAATTACGATAATGGCGTTATGTTATGTCATATCGTATATCTGAAATTGGGTGGGCAGGGGTATTTTTGGAAACATAATGTGTAATGTATTTTATTTGGCATGCCACGTTTTTTAGGATGGCTGTGACCAGTAGAAAACAGCCAAGTCAGCATGCTGAACTCATCATCATTATTATCAAGTACCAACCCAAACAAAGTAAGATGGTCTAATTAATTGGGAAAACCCGATCACATTTGTAGAAAAGTTGGGCTAAAAATTGGGCTATCACAATTGTATTTGGGTTTTAATTTAATACTTAAATTGACATTCTCTCATCCTGAATCCCACCGGTTCTGTGTGTGTTTGTTCGGTGGTACAAGGTGATGGGGATAGGTGTCCTATCGAATTCCCTTCGTTGTCGTTGCAAAGCTTGACTCCTTCTATGCATGCTCATGTCATTGTCCTTAACGGTATAGAGGAAGAAGATGAACGGTTCAGTTTTAACACTTAACAAGCCTATTATTCATGGACCGGTTTTATTTTCAGTTCAAGCTTGATACTCATGGACCGATTCTATTATTTCCAGTTTGGGATTTAGTGGTGGTGACTTGGAGTTTGGTAGTGATGGTTATGGGATTTAGGGTTAGAAGAATAAGAGAAAGTGTTTGGAAGATGAATTTTAAAACTACGGATATTTCAGTCATTGTACAATAAAAATGGGGTTTAGGAATAATATATGGGGTTTAAATTCCTGAACTTGTTTAAATTTGGGAGAAATTAGGGATAATATATGGGGTTTAAATTCCTGAACTCGTTTAAATTTGGGAGAAATTATTTTGACACCCCATTATTATATTATGTCACTCCAATAATGTAAAAATTTTCAATTTTATCCCTTCACTTTTATTTTCTTTCCTTTTATTTTTTTCCTTATTTTCATTTTCTCCCTCCACCCATAATCAAAATAAATTAAGATCCCCTAAAATTCTTAACTCACTGACAAGCCATGGCTCTAACGTATGAAAGGTAAGCAACTAAGTTCTTATTTTCTAATTGCTATCTTGCTGCTACTGAAAATTGAATTGAAGTGTGGGAATGCATGCTGACCCGTAATGTAGGCTAATGTTCTTTGTTCAATCTTGTTACACTGTCCAACTCATTAACTGGAAAACGAAACATCAATATTTAACGGATGAAATTAAAAGTAGTTATGCAAAAGCACTTGTGTTAAGCAAAGGGTCTTGAACTGGTCTCACAGCCTCAGGTCATCAGCACCCCTCACGGCCTGAGGTTGTAAGCACTCATCACGACCCAATTTTTAAGTTTCATTAAAACGCATCAAGTACGGGTTGTCAGCACCCCTCACGACCTAAACTTTAAGTTTTATTAAAATACATTAAGCAAGGCTCGTGAACTGGTCTTATGACCCACACAATTTCTTCCCGAATACCACTTGTAGCCTATGAGAAAAACAAATATGTGTGTAACTAAAGTAGTTACATTCATAGAATACGTTGAGATCTAGAGTAACATCATCCACGTTTTAGCTTTAATAAGGGCTCAACTATAGGAGATGCACATTTTAAGGCTCTTGAACATGTATTGTTGCAACCACTTTTGATCTTGAAGGAAGGAGTCATTATCTTTTCTCTTTACTCCTTTTTTTCTTTTTGTTAGTGGATCTAGTCATAAAAAATTGACGGTGTTTTACGATTATACAATATGTGAGCCAATAGATTTTGCACCTTTCAATTGAAGAATTGAAGATGAGTCTGTGTGTGTCTTTGTTTCTCTGTTATAAGAGAAGTGAATGTTAGAGGGAAATGGAATAGGAGAGAAGATGAAAGGAAAAGAAAAAAAATTAAGGTTATTCAAGATATTTTACAATGTTAGGATGACATTTATGAGTATGGGGTGGTAAAATTATTTCTCAAATTTGGAATATTTTAACACTTGTAAATATGTTATTCTATTACTCACGATAGTCCAATAAATCATCTGATCATGTATAAATATCTTAGATAAGATAATCAAATTCTTTTACAAATTTTATATAATTAAATGAATCATCTAGTAAGTGTGAGTAATAAAATTTCTGATAAGAATAAAATTTCCCTTTCATTAGAGAAAGCCATTATGAGTTTAGAATGATAAAGCTAACCCTAACTCAATTCATATACTACTTACTCATCAAATCGATGCATCTTTAAGAGTAAATGAATCCTCAACAAAGCACTTTCATTGATTTTATCAGGGACATAAGTTTATATTGCACATATTTTAAGTTGAATGAGGGTTTTTTTTACCAAGAGCTACTCCCTCTGATATTTATTATAGGACATATTTAATTGAATTATACGTATCAAGGAAAGTAGTTAGTTTTATGAATTCTATAATATTATATTGTAACATTACAATTTTAGCCTTTCAACTTTTTTTTGGAAAGTTCACCCTCATTATAGAACAACAACAAAAAAACATAAATAATTAAAACATTTAATAAGGACAAAAAAGAGAAAAAGCAATAAATGATGCATATGAAATATAAAGTAACTTATAATTATGACAAAAAAAAAACCCTCATGAAATGTGACCTATAATAAGGACAAGAGGAAGTAACTTTTAATGGATTATTTAGCTCATTTTTAAATAATTTCTCATGTGGATTGAGTTTAAGGGCGTCTTTATATATCTGAGATGATTTTACATATTGTTTTGTAGAAGTTTAATAACTAAATAAACTTTTTAGAATTTACAATATATACTCATTTAGGATGTAAATTTTTTTATAATATCAAATTATCAATATATTATAAATTATTAATCTACATGCATGCTTTCATATACACAAATCATTCATGGTTAATTTATGAATAATGGATGATATGGTCACACCTTTATACACAAACTATTTTGTCTAATCTAATTCACAAAAATTCTCCATTCATCTAATGGATTGGTGGAATATGATAAAATGGAAGAAAGTGAAATGGTACTTAAACAAATTCCATTGTTTGGATTGTTATATTTATAATGGAATAAAGTGGAACTTGGTGGAATGGATTCCATTCAATTCCATCAAAAGCTTCACTTTTTCATCCTCTCAAATTGGGATGTTTGTGATGGAACCAAACAATGCAACGTGATTATCTCACTCCACTCCACTCTATCATATTTCATTCCATTCTATCCTCGAGAGTATATCCAAACATAGCATAAAAATTTTTCAAATAAAGAAAGAAAAGGAATCTGATAGGGGGAGGAGTCATATGGTGAAGAAACCGAAGAAATAGAGATGACCCGGTGCAGGTTGTTTCTGCTCTCATCATAATCATCATCATCACTTCATATACCATCGTCAATTTCATTCTCTTCTCATTCTCACTCTTGATCATCACCACAACAACAACAACAACAACAACAACAACAACAACAACAACCATGTCTTCTCTCTTAGCTACCAAACCTTCCATCCCAAACAACAACTTAACTGCTTCTCTCAAGGAGCACTTGCTCGATGTTGAAGAAGAAGATACTGGTGGTGGGGACCACACCAACACCAAACCCAAGTTCCAGATACGCAACCTCACCAAAGTTTCCGACGCCGGTCTTCAAATCCTCAAGGGCATAACCGTCAATATTCCCAAGGGTGTTATAGTTGGAGTCATAGGACCAAGTGGGAGCGGAAAGTCAACGCTTCTGAGAGCTTTGAACCGTCTCTGGGAGCCGCCGTCATCCACCGTCTACCTTGATGGAAGGGATATCACCGATCTTGATGTTCTCTCTCTTCGCCGCAAGGTTGGCATGCTCTTTCAGCTCCCTGCTCTCTTCGAAGGTACTGTAGTAACAACAATTCTATGTTTTAAGGATGTGAGTGGGTGACACGGCAATGAGTGCTCTTGATCCATTGAATCAGTAATTTTCTGAAAATAGGATGAAATTTTTAATATTTCTGATTTTATGTTTTTTGAAATTGGACATGCCATTTAAGTACATGTTTGCTTTTGATCATTCTTGTGGGAAAAAAATAATCACCCTTTCCCAAATCCCTGTGAGTAAAGTATTGGTTATTATGGTGCATGTATGGCACTGTCGTTCATATTATTACTGCGCCTCACGTACTATTTGGCAAAATCTGGTTAAATTAGAGTAAAAATAAAGTTTCAAGCTTGTTTTAAAATTTGAAATCAATCACTTAATTTTTTCATTTCATCTTAGTAAAATTAGTTACGGAACAAATATTATTAAACTATACAATTCTATATCTTTTTTAATAATTTACTGTATGAAAGAAATTTTCTTGGATTGTGCAAGTTAAACAAATTATCTTAAATCAATTTTTAGTGAATATATCCAAACATAAAGCTAATTGTATTGTAATCAATTAAAACAATAGTTGATTATTGAAATAATCTATTTTTGCAACTAATCTAAAAAATAGGATAGCTCATCAATCATACACATGCTGAATTTTGGGAAGAGTTTGCAATGTTGCTGTGTAATGTTGGAGGGTATTGTGTTGTTGTATGTACAGGCACAGTTGCAGACAATGTGAGGTATGGACCTCAGCTAAGAGGGAAAAAGCTAAGCGATGATGAGGTGCACAAGTTGCTGATAATGGCAGACCTTGATGATTCTTTCCTTGATAAGTCTGGTACTGAGCTCTCTGTAGGTCAAGCTCAGAGAGTTGCACTTGCCAGGACTTTAGCTAATTCACCAGAGGTAACTTGACAGCCACACCTAGGTTGTTGACAATTGATGCATGCAAATGAAACTATTGCCAATGAATTTCTTGCTAGTTATGAAACTATTGGCAATGGATTTCTTGCTAGTTTATGGCTTTTGTGTTTTAACTTGGGTGATTATTGATTTGCCTTTGACACTATTCTCTGTTTTGTATATTGCCATAATATTAAAGATTGGTTAGCATTAGAGAATAGTTCAGTTACTTAGTTACTTACTCTAGTTCTATATAAGTTGCATTCCCTCACTTCTTTTCTCACTTACGGAGTATTTGAGTAAATAACTTAATGAAATGTTTATTCATTAAGCTTTTTTGAAATAAGTTAAAAAAAAAACATATTTTCACAAGCTTCTCTTTTTAAACTTATTGGAGTAAGCCAGAAAGAGCATATATAATTGTCATAAGCTATACTCATAAGTTTATTTTCATAATCTGCTCTCGTAAGAGTAAATAAGTTATATGTAAGCTCTTCCAGACCTCTCAATCTTCTTGGGCTCTTTCCATGTTTCTCAGCGTTGTATTGGTATTTGAATTTGATCATTTTGAAGGTTTTGTTGCTGGATGAGCCAACTAGTGCATTAGATCCAATATCAACAGAAAACATAGAGGATGCCCTGGTGAAGCTGAACAAGAATCGGGGCATGACAGTGATCATGGTCTCTCATAGCATCAAACAAATCCAGAGGATAGCTGACATAGTGTGCTTGCTTGTTGATGGTGAAATTGTTGAAGTCCTAAAGCCTGATGAACTCTCTGAAGCCAGGCATCCCATGGCAAAAAGGTTTATTGAACTCAGTTCTTAGGGGTCCTAGCCTAAGTTTTGTAAAAAACAAAATCACTTTTATGGGTTTTGAACTTTTGAGTTGCTGCTTTAATTGTCAACCATGTTGAGCTTACTTTGATAAATATCATTGAATTAATCAACTTCATTTATTTCTCTCTGTTATTTTAAGGCAAGTTGATGACACTCTAAACTGATATTATGAGTCACTTAAAAGGAATGATTAAACATATAGAAATGTGATATTTGATGATATCATGAACCTGCCCTGAAAGGAGTACTTATAGTCTTGTAGACTAAAATTGTCAACATGTATGGGAGGACTAGTTATGCAACAAGTAGGGCTTATTAATGTATAGGCAAAACCGCTTATTTGATCACTTAAGTTATTTATTTGTTTGAAAGTGGTTTCTCAAATTTTATTCTATCATCACCGTTAGTCCTTCCATCAAATTTTTTGTCAAAACATCTCTACGATCATCTTCTCTAGTTGGCTCTCACTATTTCTAGCGAAAACTCCATTATTTTCGACGGACACTCCAATATTTAAATTTTAACATCACTTTCTCTCTCTCTCTCTGTATATATATCTCTATAATCTACTTTCTCTTATCTTTCTATGAGCTTTGTGGCAGGTTGATAGATAGCCATTTGCTTGAGGTATTTGCTCAATTATATCTATGACATGTATAGAGATTAATTATATAATGGGCTTCTGATTTTTTATTGAGAATTTAATTTGAGAACTAGTCCTCCGCCCTAATTTTTTTATAGGGTTCGGTCAGAATGTTTTTCGATACTTTCGAATCGAAAAACGTATTTTTTAAATTACTCCTTTATTAAAAAAATGCATTTTTAAAATTGGAATATGCATTTTTTTCGACTCGGAAATGTCGAAAAACATTCTGATTGAACCCCATCGAAAAAAATGGGACCTGGGTCTAAAATATGGGGGTCTTGACTTAGTTCTCATTTAGTTTCATGTAATCTATCTATGCATCCAACGATTAGAAAGTGTTTTGAGCTTTTGACAACTAAACTCCTTATATATCACGTGGTGAGGCCTGCTAATTATTTCATTTATAGTCGAAACTAAAAGAAAGTTAAAAAAGCTTGTCATTGTTTTGAAGCTGAGGCAAAAGTCTAACTTTTATTTGAGTAGCTGCCATAATTATGCGTTAGAAACAAAAACAAATATTGAGAGAGCTTAAAATTAGTGTCATTTCATCTTTTGAAGAACAAGTTTATTAGCCATACTAATTTTAAGAAAGAAAAAAAAAAGGTAGCTTAGAGAGAGAGAGAGAGTGATATTAAAGATCAGAGTTAGCGTTGGAAAAAAAGAGTTTTCGTCCAAAAAGATGGGAGTTAGTTGGAGAAGATGACCGAAGAGGCATTTTAACGAAAAAAATTGATGACAGGACGAACCGTAATAACGGAATAAAACTCGAAGGATTACTTTCAAATGAAAAAAAATTGAGGGACCACTTTGAAACAAAGAAATAATTTACTCCACCAAATATGAAATTTTGCCTAATATATTATACAAAAGAGTTAAAACATTATGATAGATATTTTCTTTCTAATTTATTGGAGGATTTTTCTTCAAAAGGTGCTAGGAATGACAAGGACTCATGGATCGTAGCATCTATCTACATTAGAGAGAAGTTGATTCTTTAACTCCTATTGTAAAGGTCGAGATCTATTATTCTCGTGGTCCTCTTAAGTAAACTTAAAACAGCCAATACCACAACATTCACTTTGTTGAAAAGAAAATTTTCGTATGCAAATTATACTGTCACAAAGGAAGTGGAGACGTGTATGCAAATTAACCTCTAATCAAATTTTAAGGAACGAGGTTTTTTGTGTTTTTGCCCCTAAGAAAATAGTTAATTTTTATTCGCCATGAATGAGAACTCGCTCATTGCATGAAACTTTTCACGAGAATTTGCACCCCAAAAGTTAAATATAAAGCTAAAGATGAGAGAACAAACCCACGAGTATTGTAGGAGGGCTACTACAAGAAGAGACAATTTGATGCCTATGGGTGATGTGCTAAACCTCGTGCACCATATATGATGGCATCATCACTTTAATTATAGGAACTTCCTTTAATCACAGGTCTTTAAGAAAATAAAAACCAGAAAGAAAAACTCGTATGGGGTGTTTTGATTGTGATTTTTGTTTGCTCCGGCCTGCAGTAGGGGTAAAGTGTACGTATAGTTCCTTGCATTTTTTTTATAATAAAAATCTTTGAGGAAGAACTTCACCACCCAAAACCTGGAGCAACATAGTTAGAATGTCTCTCGTCAATAGATATTTTTTTACAAGGATTCGAATCTCAAACCTATTAAATCCTTTGCAACCTCGAAATCTATATCCTACACACTTTCATTAAGCCAAACCTAATTGGGAGATAATTCCTTATTTTAGCTTTACGATTTTAAACATCTTTTGATTAGTTTGAAAAAATATCATCATAGATTTGTGTAGTTGGGACATTACGTTATGTGGGAGCCGCTTTGCTCTACCAGCTAGGTTCAAGTTAGCTTTGGCTTAAATTAAATATTTACAAGCATCATTGTGACATTTTTTTTTTACACCAACCGGTATCCGGATCTGATTTACTTATAATTCGACTCATCCGGTTCGACCAACTGAGCTCGCACTAAGCGATAAGGATATCCCAGCGTGGATTGCTTTATATCCAAAGCTCGAACTCGAGTCGAAGTGAGCTACCACTTAACCAACTCACGTCGGTCATTGTGACATTTTCTTATTATTTACTTATACACCCAGTAGACTAAGTTTATCTGAGTAGATAAAACGGATGTGAACACTTTGTGATAAAAATCACATTTTTGTCACCCTAGGTATCTAGAAGCTGGATTGAATTCCAATTAGTTTAATTGGGAAAATTCATTGAGGGGAGGAATGCTTAGCTTCTTGACATCTATATATTTTTTTCATTTACAAACTTCGAAACTGAGATTTTTTTTTTGAAGGAGATCTTATTTTAAGAGAATCAGTCTTCTTATCCACTTAAACCAATTTACATGGACAAATTAAAAATTATTTTGTATTTGCCTATTATAACAAAAAACATAAATAAATAAGAATAATACAACTAATTTATACTCCACTTCACATATTTTAGTAATTATTCCTGTAGTATATAAAAGTTGAAAGCGATTTCCCATCCTTTACGAAGATATAATAGACAAACACAGCGTAATCTTTGTTGCAAGCATAATCATGTTGCTGTCCTTGTCCCCATTCAAAACGTCGACCGTATAACAACAACCAGAGATCTTAATCTTTCAATTATTGAATTTGCTTAAACTTCATGGATCCCATTATTATTACAAGATCTCTTTCGGCAAAAAATGCTTCATAATTTAGTATTAATTTATTTCATAAATCATGTTATAGTTTTGCATCAGTTTTTGTCCTTAAAATATGTAAGTATAATTACTGAGTTTGGCATCTAGCCATCTAGTATCTCCCACATGAAATATAATTACTATAATTTTCAGCCGCTTTATTCAGCTAGGCTATGCTAGAGGATATGAAATTGACCAATAAGGTTTGGTTAATGAATCGGATCAAGATCTTTTATCCCAAAACATGTTTTTAACCATGTCCTCAGCCAATCATATTCTATTCAATATTACAAAAATATCATAACAGTTGAGAAGTTATTTTTCATAATGAAATGTGATTGGCTGAGGACATGGCTAAGGACATGATTTAGAAGAAAGAATCTGGTTCACAGTGAATAACATAAGAATTGAATCAATTGATTCGTGTGTTATGACATTATTCTCAACTTTATAAGAACACTGCACCTCAGACTATGAAGAGCGAGAGAGAATAATAAGAATAATAATGAATGAACCAGTTACTTGAATGACAAATTAACTGTTTTCATTTACATACATCACACAACAATCGTACACCACACCACATTCAACTAATCTGCCAAATTAAAAGAAGTTAAAAGAAAAGTAAATCATATTCTAACAAGCGAAAAAAGAAAGGGAACATAAACCATCTTTTCCGGCAAAAACAAAATTAGTTAGGCATCTCACCCGTGTATGTTGACTTATCCTTCCATCTCTTCAATTTTAATCCACAAGAATCTAAAAAAGTTGGGTGAGACATAGGAGGAGAAGAAAAGATCGATCACTATTAGCTTGGGCCATTTCATCATTTTCATTGGTTCTATTGAAAATTCATTTAAAGGATGCAATATTTACTAACTATCCATATTAAATACAATGATAGCAAGAAATACTAGTAGAATTTTATAAACTACACGCAAATACAATGTATACGATAAACAAATATAAAGTATAAATTATTAAAAACTGTATAATAATTTCTTGATTTATTAAATATACCAGTTTTTTCATAAAAACTTACATACTAAAATTCATTTATCATTTGCCATTGGTACATGTATTTTTTTTTTTTTTTAAAAAAAATTCGTTTACTAAACAATTTTGATTCAATTAACTAGTTTATTATTTCACAATTTTTGGCTTTTAAATTATAAGTTTTTAACGGATTTATAAGCTTTCCACGTTTATTAGCTAGTCTTGATCACATGATTAGAAGAGGGACTTTTCTACCATTCCTTGAAGGCGGGTCAAACCTTCACTATGATACTTAGTTTAGCCTTTTGTGTTTGATAAAATTACAAATATAAAAAAAAATGATTTTTTTTCATCAAAATAGCAACTTCCCAAGATTCAATTGATGACTTTAAAAATATGATTTTTGAATTTATGGTGCACTTTTTTAATGAACAATGGTCAAGTGGGGTTGAATTGGAACAATGGTTAAGTAGCTATTAATTTAAACCTCGAAAAAAGCTTATAATATAGCTAAAGACTTACTAGTAAAATTTATTTTTTGGTGTACGACTTACTAGTATAATTTAGAAGTTACTAAAAATTGAGAGTCAATAAATTAAATTAGTTAATTGAATCGAAATTGATTGACAAAATTAACTAATAAACAACATGATATATGTAAAATAAAATTAATCCCTGAATTATAAGCCTATAAGTTGTATAAGCATGCAGCTTATCAAATAGTTTTACAACTTTATAAGTTTGTAGCTTATCTCATTTACCTACCACTAATATCCAAGTAACTTTTTATTATTTTATGAGAAAGTTGAAATTTGAAATAGATGGCCGGTCACTTTTTATTTCTTTTTTCACAACACTGCCCATTTAGATTTTATAACTTTTTCATTTGGTAATTTTGAATTAAATTCTCTATAAATAAGGGGAAGTCATCAAAGTCCCCCCAATGCAAAATTAGAGAATTAGCTAATAAAACAAGAATTTATGATAAATTTATTTTTCAAAAAAGAATTCATTTCTTTATACGATTTGGCATTTGGAAAGGAGGTATCTTTTCTGCTTTTAACCTAATTCTCTCTTTCCTTTTGTCAAGGTTTTTAAAATTCAAAAATTTAAGTATAGCTATCAAACTTACTTCACACTACCAACAAGCAGTTGGTGCAATGATATCGGGGCTGCACTTGATAGGATGAACCATGGTTCGATCCCCACAACAAAGTTAGAAGATAAATAAAACCTTAACCCGGAACACCCCTCGAACTGGATTAATCGGTCCAATAAACTGAATACCAGAATAAAAAATAAAAAAAAAATAAAAAACTTAGTTCACACTTACAAGATTAGCCCACCATTGATAGATAAAACCAGCGATAAATACAAGATACCAAACCCTCCAACATACTATGAAAATTCACTGACATCATTATCCCAAAGCTGAAACACCCATGAATAAGTCCATAATGATCCAGCTGGTTAGCAAATAGCAACAATAATTTCAAACACAATCCTCCCTAGATCTCCCTCTCTCCCCTTCCCACCCTTTTATTCCCTTCATTCTTAGTTATACAATCTTCATTCTTCAATCACATCATAAACTACAAACTCAACATAATAGAAACAATCACCAAAGTAGTAAGTAACTATTTTACACACACAAAAAAAAAAAAAAAAAAAAACTCCTCACCACATAGCAAATTAGTAACAATGCTAGATCCAGCTACTGAATTGGTACCACAACCATCTTCACCCACCAACTCTTCTATTTCTTCATCTGATCTTGACACTGAGGTATTGCAATTCTCATTCACTTTCATCAAAATCAACTCCTACCCATTTCTCAGAATTACAAAAAGTTTCATTTTTTAACAAAATAATTTAATTTTTTTTGTGGGTTTTTTTTTATTTTTTTATAGTCAACAGGATCATTCTTCCATGATAGAAGCACCACTCTGGGAACTCTTATGGGAGTGAACTTTCCAGCTATTACTTTCAGAGCTCAATCTCAGCACCGTGACCTTCATTCTGGCGCCGGTGCCGGAGTGGCCGCCGCCGTGGGGAATGGTTCTGTGAGGGCTGTGAAGAGTAGGAGGAAGAACGTGAACGCGGCGGCGATCGTGGTGGCGGAGCGGCGGAGGAAGTGGTGGAGCTTGTGCAGAGACGGCGACGTGAGACGATCGTCGCTCGGTGAGTTTCTGGAGGTGGAGCGGCGGTTTGGCGACGGCGCGTTTTACGGCACGGCGGCGGAGATCGAGGGGATGGTGATGGATCCGAGGAGGAATCATGGGAGGGCTTTGTTTGCCGATGGGAGGGTTCTGCCACCCGCCGTGGTGGACGACGGAGCTTCGACGGCGGGGAGTGTTTGTAGTAGATTCCCGGTTTTGATTACCGGAATATGTAGCGGTGGTGCTGGATAAATTTATTTATTTTTTTAAAGGACTTTGAATTTTTTTTTTTGGTGAAAGGACTTTGAATTTTGTTTCTTTAAAAAATAAATAAACTCAAGAAAAAAACAAAATGTCCTTTACTTTTTTTAAGGATTGTGAGGTTGTTTTAGTTTGATTGATTAAAACCGTAGTATTCTTGTGCGTGTGATTTGCATGCAAAAAGCTTGGGTTGGCTTTTCTTGCTTTTACTTTTCCTTTCATTTGGATAATATATTAAAATATGCTTGGGCAAATTATTTCAATAATTGATAATTGATAATAATTGAACCCGTAAAGAAAAATTAATTTATGTTATAAAGGAGGGTAAAGGTGGGAAGCCAATTAGTCTAATTAGTTGAAAGGATATGAGTTTTAGTTTCCAGCCCCCATGTATTAGTCCCCAAACCCCAATTTTATTAATAATCCCAAATTACCCCTCATATAATTTCTAATCAGTTTTCCCTTACATCAAAGCATTCCCCAAACCCCACAAAACCCATCACCTGCGCTCCAACCACCAGACGGTTCAGTTTCCCACTCCACCCATTGTTCATTCTCTCCTCCGCTCCAACCACCGACGGTTCTGCCACTCCACCGCTCCAACCACCGTGTGCTACCTTCTCCTCCTTGTCATCGTCTCTCACTCGCGACACTCCTCCTTGTCACCGTCTCTCACTCGCAACTCCCCTGCTTTCTCTGGTTCGTTATTTTTTTTTCGTTCATTGTTTGTTTCTTTTTCATGTGAATGTTCTTTGTTTCTTCTTTTTCAATGATTCGATTGGTTCCTTGTTTCTTTTTTCATGTGACTGTTCTTTGCTTTCTAATTTGTTTCTTCTTTTTCAATGTTCTTTGTTTGCTTGTAATTTGCTTTTTTATGTTTGCTTGTAATTTGCTTTTTTTTTTCGTACTTTTAAAAATTCTGATAGGCCAGACTGGGAATTTATTAAAGTTTTCTCTTTCTAGTAAAATTCCGACATACCCGTGTCGGAATTTTAATAAATTCCGAGTCTGGCCTATCGGAATTTTTAACAGTACGAAAAAAAACTTAAACGTATATACGTTGCTTACCTTCAACAACACGTCTACAACGTCGTATGCACCTTCTTCTGAGCGTCAATGATGAAAAAGTGGAAGCTTTTGGAGAAAAAAAGTGATAAAGATGAAGGCTTTGGAGAATGAGAGAGATTGTAGTAGAGGAACATGAAGAGTTTATGGGTATTATGGAGGTTTCTTGTTTAGGAAAGTGAAAGGTTGATGGGGTTTGGGTTTTACATAAATTAGGAATGGGGTTTGTGGCTAATGGGGTTTGGGGACTATGTTTTGGAGAGAAATTATTAAGTAAGGGCATTTCAGACTTTTCATTATTAAATTGGGATTTGGGACTAATACATTGGGATGGGAACTAAAACTCAAAGATATTTGTCAAGAGAAATTTGGAGGAGGTTTAGCCGTAAAGGATGTGGATTCTTGAAACCAAATTGCATTGATTAAACAGGAGTAGTTATGTTTGTCGGCCAACAAGGAAAATATTTTATGGATCAAGTGGATCCATGACTATGTATTCCTTCTAGTTCTATTTATAAGACCTTTTTGAGGTTTTTATTTTGGTCTTATTTATAAGATTCATTTTCAATTTTCAATAGCATTTAATTACTTCTTTTCACGAGCACCCTTATTAAGTCAACACTTTTTAAGAGTTCCAAGAATAATTATAAGGGTAGTTTTGAAAAAGTATATCAAATTTTCACATTTTCAATGTCACTAACAAATTTATCCACTTTCCTTGATGGAAGTGAAAAACCACAAATTTATAAATAAGACCGGAGGAGTATTACCTTATGAAAACTAGCATTTGGCAATATGAATGCCAAACTAATGACATAAGAGAGAGCTACTGAAATTGAAGAACAAAATTATGCAGGATTTGAGGGCTCAAAATGGTTGATGAACTCAAGATATGAATGGTCTAGTTATGATTGGCTATATGATTGCAGAGTCGTCCCTTGGCTATGGCGAGAGGGGCGGGGTCCAAAATTTTTTTTATTCATATTTGAATAAAAAAATTAAGTAAAAAAAAAAAAATAATGCTGTGGAGAGTATATGATAGGTACTTCCTCCGATCTCTGATATAAGAAAAAAGAACATAATTATTTTGATCTCAAATATAAGAAAAATTTAATTAACTTTATATTTTCAATACAATTATTTTTAAAATATTCCTATAAAGTTATTGTATCATTTAATTTTTGTTTTAGGCAAATGCTAACAAGTGCCCTTGATGCACTTGTTAAGAAGTCAAATGAAGTAAATAACCATTGAAAATTTCATTTTTTTAGATTCTTGAGGCACAGAGTAATGTGCACTTATGATTAATTTTCTAAGTTTAGAAACCTTAACAAGTGCCCTTAGGACACTCGTTAGCAAGACCCTTTATTTTATTCTCAATGCAACTTTCCTAAAATAACTATTTTTTTTATGAATTTGAGAAAATTAAATACACTCAACTAACTTCTTTAAATTCTTTTTGGAAATGAACTAGTTTTTTTTAATAAGTATGAAGTTTGTTATTTTTCTATAATAGAAACCAAGGAGTATTATATAGATGATTGAGGGTTAATGATAATTATGTTAGGGCATGGTATGACATGGTTTAAAGAATGAAAATTTACATTATATGGAGTTGTGTTGTGTTTTTTTAATCTTGCTTGAAGCAAATGATATGAGGGAATAATATATATCTACTATGATGCTTACTTATTAAGCTTGTTGCGATTAACGAAATTTCTTAACTATAAAAGAAAATTGTTAATGCATTATGTTACTGTGTTGTAGTGTATATTACAAAAATTTTACATAATAATTTTTTTATAAGATATGATCCCTATTTTCAATTTTGCCTAGGATCCTGAAAATGCTAGGAACGGCTCTGTTTGATTGCAAAAGAAGAAAGCAAGATTACCAGCAGCAACTTTCATTTGGAATTGTTTGAATATTCCAAAATATGCTTTCGTTAACTAGTTAATTGACAGTAAAAGGTACAGTAACTAAAGTCAAATAGTAGCAAATATTTAATGTTGTTTTTGAGGATTATAATTGTGAGCTGTGTGATAAATGTGCAAAAATAATTCAACATTTATTCTTTTCCGGTGAGTTTTCTCATCATATTTTGATTAGGATTGGTCGAGATTGATTGTGTATACTTTACAATTTCAAAGGTTTGAGAAGAGAATTTTGTGTGCTTATCTAGTTGCTTCTGTTTATTATATTCTGAGAGTTAAGAATTAGAGATTGTTTAAGATCGAAGACTATTCTAACATGTGATGATGTTGATCTTAAGATTGAGTTTGATGTTAAGCATAGAATTCAAAGCCTTATGGCTAAGAATTATTTTATGAGAAACTATCAGTTAAGGTTAGACATTAGTTAGGTTAATGTAATTAGTTTATTATCAGTAGCAATTTGTTGCTTTTTTTTTTTTTTTTTTTTGCTAAAGCTTTGTCTTACTCAGTTAAGCTTGTGCTAGCTTTAAGCCTTAACTTGTAATGTTTTGTTGTGGTAATCGATCATATTTTTGAAAAAAAAAATTATTCTAATTGATATAATAAAGGTAGTTTTGTTTGAATATATTTGCTGACAAATAATTTTAAAATAATAATTTCATTTGAAATGTATATGAAAATTAAATTCTTATGAAAAAATATTAATTATTTGTATATATTGATACAAAAACATTTTATGCTATTTTGACATCATAATCTTTTCTTAATAAGGTTTAACATCATTAATTTTTTTAATTAATATTAAGAATTTCTTAAAATATTGTTCAGTTTTTTATTAAGCTTTTTAAACTTTTGCTAAGCATGGCAGAAGTGCAATTTGAAGGTCGCGATATAAGAAGGGTACATGTGATACAAAATTAATTTAATAACATTTTTCTTTAAAGGATTTAATTTAATAACATTAAATTATGTGAGTTATCCAAAAAAAATCGTAAAGTAAAAAATATGTGTGATTTTAAATAAGGATTTGGCTAACAAGTGTATAATAGCACTTGTTAAATTTTCTAAAAATAAAAAAAAATATCATAAGTTTTAATTCTTTTTTTATATGGAACTTAAAAAAATTTCAATCTTCAATGTTTTTAAATCATATTTAGCTTTTTAACAATTTATTAAGGACACTTGAACGTTAAAACACTTGTTAATATTTTCATTTAAATAATTATCTAAATACAGTATGTGATTTATTCTAAAAGTTCAATCAAGGTGGGTTGGTCAAGTGGTAGCTCACTTGGTCCCTTAACTAACTGGTCTCGAGTTCGAGCCTTGGGTATGGAGCAACCCTCGCTGGAAGACCCTACCGCTTATGCGAGCTCAGTTGGATCGGATCGGATGAGTCGGATTCTGCGTAAACCAGATCCGGGTACCGGTTGATGTAAAAAAAAATCATCATATGCTTCATTGATGCCAAAAATCAATCTAAATTAATAAAGTTAGTTAGGTATTGCTTTTGGTTGTTGATTGAAAATCAATGTCTAAGCTAAGATGTCTCTCTGCACTTTATTCAAACAATAATGTTTAATTTACAACAGACTCATACAATAAACTCTTTAAGTTAGAACAAATGGACATCTAGTTTTCAACTTTTCAAATGGTTTTGTTTGAATATAATTGCAGTCTTGCATAGCACTAGTGTCTAGTTTACCGGCTGGTTTCCTTTCTATCTCTCACAGTCACCTTGGTCCAATTTTTTACAAACAACAACAACGAATACAAGCTTTAATCTCATTAGGTTGAGTCAGCTACAAGTATCAAACCACACTATAAGGCTTTGTAATAAATCATATCCATTGACAAAATGTTGATCATTAAATCCTTCCTAATCATAAATTATACTCCTTTCGTTCCTATTTATAAGACTCTTCTGAAGTTTTTATTTTGGTTCTATTTATAAGACTCTTTTCCAATTTTTAGTTGCATTTAATTACTTCTTTCCACTGACATCCCTGTAAAGAACACTTTTTACAGTTCCAATAATAATTATAGGGGTAGTTTTGAAAAGTATATTAAATTTTCACATTTCCAATGCCACTAGTAATTTATCCACTCTCCTTGGTGGGAGTGAAAAACCGTCTTATAAATAGGACCGGAGCGATTCCATGATAATCTATCATAACTCGATCCAACTATTATGCAGCAGAAATTGTTTAAAGGCTACCCTAATTCTGTTCTTTTCAAAGCACTGCATTCTGCATAGAATAGAGTCATGAATGTGTAAGTAAGCGTATTATGATACTCCACACTCCAAAAAATCAGAAAAACTTACTTTCCGAAAATTCCTGTCCAATATTAAAGTCATAATAAAAAAATCGTGGAAATTGCAACCTTTTAGTTGCAAATGATTTTTTTTAAGGATTAGATTTTGGAGTGTCTTGTATGCACCTAACCCTCCACTAAAGCATCCAATATTCAAGAAGGTTTCAGCTTTAAATCATTCTAATCTAAGGACTAAACATATAGTTGAGAGTATTGCAAGCCTACTTTTAAACTCTGTTATAGCATTAGCAATGTCTCTAATGAAGTACAAAAACAATCTTCACTCGTTCGAAGAAAGATAGATTACTAATTCACTTTTCTTTTAAGTTGGCTCATGATCAGTTTAAATTTAACTATTGTGGCATTTTTAATTGTGATGCATCAAAACAAAGCACTATTTTATATAAGAGCAAAGAAACATGATTAATGACTCATTCAGGGTTTGTCTACCCTTTTCTTAATCTCATAATTTTGGGGTTTAGCTTCATCTTTGTTTTGCACCCTGGTATCCGGCGTATCCGGCGTATCCGGCCCCACTGGGCCGACTAATCCAGTTCGAGGGGAATCCTGGATTAAGGTTTAGCTTCATCTATAAGACATCAGGGTGAGTTTACCATTAGAATAAAACAAATATCAACATTTTCGTTTCGATAGAATTATTATATAGTTCTAGCTTTCTGAATGTGGCCTCTGCCCTGCACTAGTTCTAACAACACTGCTCAAGCTAAACAGAACTAATCCACTCTTGTTTGGAAAAGAACCACAGATTTATTAAAGAAGCTACCTAACAGAAAGAATTAGGCATTTGGTAGATTCAATAATGAACAAGAGTTGATACTTGATATTGTATTTGTATCATGAGTTCATGACTTTGGCTGGCTTTCTTCCATGGTTTAATTTAAATGCTAACACTACTCATACCTAGCCAGGATTATTTTAAGAAATCAAAACAATTTTTTTTTGCACCAAAGAATTCTTATTAATTGATACATAACAAAGGTCATCGATTTTGCATTTGTATAAAAAGGGGAAGGAAATTAAATACAGGTAAGTTTCTTTGAGGAAAACTCCTATCGGTGATCCATGAACAAACTATGATCATTGCAGGGAAGGATTTACATTAGAAGTATTTCGATTAGTAATATATGAGAGTGACACAAGACGAAAATAATATGTACTAATTCTAACATAAGCTTGCAAAAAAAAAATTCAAGAATTTCTACCAAATTACAAATGAAGAAAATTAGGATAAAAAAGAGAATTTTATCTTCATTTAAGTCCTTGATGGAGTTTCATCAATGGTCTCGAGTGCCGGTCTCCAAGATCTTTGCTTCAAGTACCTATCAACAGGCTCAGGCTCATTTATCATCTCACTATCAGCTTCTATTTTCTTTGGCTCCGAAGGAAGAAACATACACACTGGAAAAATCTTCCCTAAATTATTGAAACTTCCATGCTTCAGTGCCTTGGTTGCTTTGTAATTAAAAGAGCTCATTTCTTCATGTGTTAGAACTGAGTATAGCAGGTCCATTGGTAGAAGGAAGTAGAATTTGCGCCTTTCGAGTTCTTCATCGGCTAACAGCCCTTGAATCCGGTGACCGACTTTGAGGTAACTTGAGTCACAAACAAACTGCCCAGGGTATTCTAGCATGAGTTCTGCAGCTCTCATTGGTTTTGTATAGAACTCTAGTCTCCCATCTAAATATAGGACCTTATAGACCCCATTGGCTATCAAGGAAGGTGTGCATGAAGCTGCATTACCCATTGGAAAAATGTGTATTTGGTATTTCCCCTTAGAAATGTTGGAAATTTTGGTGCTAAGGAGGCTGATGGATCTTAGAATGTGACTGTATTTATTCAGGAAAGTGTTCCTGTCAGTTAAGAAACAAAGAAAGAAAATATACCTGATTGTCTTTTTCTGGCTGCAAGGTCCTTAGTTGGGTAATCGGTTGGTATATCTTTATTATGTTATTTAATTATATTTTTTTAATGCTCTAGTTTGTCATATTTCAAGTGGTATATATCTTTAGTATAAAGTTTCCTATCTGGCATCAGCTTAGTTTAATGCTGATATAAAACATGAGAAAGTTGGCACATATCTTTGGACCTGAAAAGCATATATATGGTGTTCTTTTATTTGTTCAATAAAATTGAACATTAACACCTTATATTTATACTCTTATTTATTTGTTTTTAATTTTATTTTATCTCTTCACATCATTTCAATGTTTCAAAAATTTATCATATGCACAATGTTTAATTATGATGTTCACTTTCAGATGTTTAAAAAATATTACTATAATAATAATATAAACCCATGAGTCGCTATGTTGTATCACTTTAAAGGCCTTCTTATTTTTTAATTAAAGGTTAGAAAGCTACAAATGAAGGAAATGTAGCCAACCTGGCAAACTAGGCCTATTTTGACTTCAATGTATGGAAAAACCAGTGCACATAACTTTCCAACTAGCTCAACTTTGTAGCATTTCTGAGTGTCTACTTGAGGTTAAAAAGGGTAGTAGAATAATTTATTTGGGGGTGCACATGGAGAGGGATGGAGAAAAGGCTCCTGCATATAGAAACCACACTTAAGGACAGCACCAAACTCATGATTAGATATGGTACCAAGTAATTTCTTTGATTTTGTTGCATTAACAATGGGTTCACCTAATATCTTCTACTAATATTTACACATGCACTTTATTTCGGAAGATATGAAAGGACCATCTGCATTTGATGGCAAATGTCAAATCTTTGTTATTGGTATCTGGTCACTATCCTATGCTAGCTTGCAATATATTCCCATGAAACACATATTATATTAAGTGCATGAACCCTTTCCTTCTGCATCTATAGTCTATTAGGGTCTACCAGTTGTCATGTGCTCTGTTACAAATATTTTCCACACAGTTGGTCAAGCAAACAGCTATTTACATTAGAGTCTGAATTTTATAGTGATAACTTGCAGTAATAATGAATTGTGATGCTATATAAATTATATATCCAATATGTGAGTTTCAATCTTGAAATTGTTGTTTTGAAAAATGTTTCACATATTTATTATTTTTTACTACCCAATTTAAAGAAGGACTTTACCTAACCTAAAAAAAAGGGCCTTTACCTAATCACTATTTTTTATCTGAAATTGTGTGAACAATTTATAAAAGACAAAGGAAAGTCTTTACCCTTTGACAAAACTTGGGGAATAATTGAAAGAAAGCCACTCACTTTGCCTTTTGATAAGTTCTAGGGACTTCTCAAATTGAGAAGAAAATTAATTAATATTGTAATAGAAGGATCTAATTTTAATAAAATGTCTGAAAGAAACAAATTTCCTTGGATGGTAGGTGGATAAAACCAAAGTAATTGGAAATAGAAGAATTATTAAAAACAGTTGGTATGACAGAGTGAGGAGCATAAAATTTGATTGATTAATAAAAAAAATGAAGAATCTTAAGTAGGACAACTAAATGATTAGCGTTTCATTTTGGACTTGGAGAACATTTTGTTGTTAAAGAGGCTGAATGTTTTGATTTAGTGGGTTTGTCCATCAAACTGAAGGAATGATACCCAAGCAGGGGTTTTGGTTGTTGCTTACATAGTTGACATCAACATCAATCTAAGAAATACAGTTCTCAAATTGTTAAACTACTACTTGCTTTCCTTGCCTATTTCTACAAGCCAACATTTGTTTATAATGATTGGTATGAATACGTATAATTTCAAATGTAAGACTAGCAAAAAGAGCACACATCTTTTGGATTACTTTAAAAAAGGGATTTCTTTTTTTTTTTTTAAAAAAAATTCAAAATGAATTATAAGGAGCATAAAGGCAACATATCACAGATAAAAAAATAATCAATTTAACATACGAAAGTAAAAAATTAATTCAACCTTTTAATTCAATAATTCAATTCATTGTTATGAGACTAAACTATTTTAATTATTTTTTTATAATTATCTCTTCCTCAATTTTTATTATTAGTAATAATTAAGTTTTTTTTTTTATAATCATTAAATTTATTTTTCTGTAAACTAAAGTATTCGACTTAAAATAAGGATACTGAAAATTGGGTTTAAATGAAACTTATCTAAATCCTAACTCTTATGCAAAACTTAAATTGTGTGGAAAAGATTTAAGTTGATTATAATTTAGGGTGATTGTTTTTTTTTTTTTTTAGTCGCATGCTCTCATTTGTTTTTATCATAGATTTTTTATTAATAAAGAGATGAAAGTTTGAGATTGAAAAATAAAAATATGAGATGACATTTTTATTCTTATTATCTTACTTCAACTTTTTCTTTTTCTTTTTTTTTTAGTGCTAACCACCATGTTACCGCCCTACTCACTTTTCTCGTACAATCTCATCATTAGTATTGTATTAGTATTGTACATCACCCCACCTCTACTCTCGGTTATTGTTTCTGAGAACATCGTTATGCACCCATAACCAACAACTCGAAACTAGCATCGTGACATGGTAAGGCTGGTGATTATGAGTCATCCCTCGATCCCACAACCATCAAAGGAATGCGACATCTAAATGGAAGTGCAGTGTGGTGGTTGAGTGAATGATGCCAATGTTGTTTGAAGTGAGGAGAGAACAATGAGTGATGGTTGAAGGTAAAAATGGAGGCAAAAATGACTTTTCAAGTGTAATATTAGAAGAGGAGCAAGAATATTAGTTGGCTTAATTACACTTTTGATCCTTTATCTTATTTTGAAGGTGCATTTTGGTCCTTTTTTCTTATTTCTAAAGTGTACTTTGATCTTTTATCTTTTTTTCCCTTTATTTTAATTAAAAATCAATTTTATTTATCCTTTAATTTATATACGACTCAATTTGGTCTTTTATTTTTTTCAAAAAAATTTCAATATGGTCATTTATTGTTATGGAAAAGATTCATTTTAGGTATAAAATTTGTAATTTTTTGATGAATTTCATATTATTAAAGACAAAAAGATAATTGATCGGGATAATGTGTTAAGTCAAAAACCAAAATTTTGTTAAAAAGAACACAAAAATTAATAATAAATTCTCAAAATCTTACAATGTTAATAAAAAGAATCAAACTGAATCATAAGAAAAAGTAAAGTACCAAAATAAATAAAAAGGAATAAAAATACAAATAAATATTTAAAATAAGATAAAGAATAAAAAAATGTAATTAAATCATATTAGTTTAAAAAGAGAGTATTGAATAACTACTACAATTTAAGGTTGGGTAATGATACCGGAAGAGATGAAACTCTCTCGAGCTCAAATTCAGAATTTTGGTCATTTTCATAAACTTATAATATTCTTATGAGTTGCATTTATTGTATTGATGTCATTCTTGTAGTGTCCAAAAGTTTATATGAAATCACACTTTCAAACTCTGTTGCAACCATTGTACCATTAAAAAGAGTCACAAAAAAGGCAACACTTTTTATGTTTATCACGAAACTAAGTTCTATCATCCTAAGAAAAAAGTAAAATAATACTCCAAATACTTTAGATAGCCTCTAAGAAAATGAAACAAAATGTCCAAATGAGGGAATATAATTTTTATTTTTATTTTTTTGTTATGAAACTCTCCAAATACTTAGAGAATTTCTAGACTGTAATTTTTCCAAAACATAGAAACAACACTTACGGGGGAAATAAAGGTGGAGGTGTGGAGCAGTGGTGGGAGAAGAAGAGAAGACCAGCATTAAAGAAGAAATCAATATTCCTGTATGTTTTCTTAATACTGTAATGTTTTTAGCTGAAATACCACTTCTTTTTTAATGCATGTTACAGCCATATTAGTTAAAAGCGACAAAATTAGATAGCACATTTTGCGAGTTGATTTATTTTTTTAAATTCTAATGGCACTGATAAGTGCTACTCCCATCTATCCCTAATATAAACATCATTTAATCAAAATTTTTTGGTCTTAAATATAAGCACAATTTCTAAAATTTTACAAAATTAACTCTATTTAATATACTTTTATGGGGAAAAGAAACACCAATTAATAATGACTAAAAGATCAAAAGGATAAATTAGTAAATATACACTTAAAATTTACAATTCCAATACAAATAACTTATTTACCTATTTTTTTAAAGAGAATGAAATTGGTCAAATAATGCTTATATTAGATATCAGATGACCTCGATACAATTCATTAAAAACTTGATCATAAACTTTCATATTTACCTTTAGTAATAAAAACAAAAAATTCATACATCCCTTCGTCCTTTCTCTCTTTACACGTATCCCATCTTTGGTTGTACTCATTCTAATTTCTCAGAACCCTTTATTAATCACTTTACATGCACCTCATCCTTCATCATTCAGCAAAGTTTAAACCCTATCAACAATCCATTTCTTCATCACTTCAATGTAACTTCAATCTTCACTTCACATTCTCATTTCTATTGTTCACTTTCTTTGCATCATTTTCACTTCTTCAGTTTTGGAGTTTCTTCATGCATATGGACGAAATGGGTGTGCTTTGGTTTTCGATCGGATAGGCTATCCGATATGATGCGCTTTCTAAAATTTGAATAAAGTTTGAAATCTCAGCATCTGATACATATTAATGGTCAAGATATATCTAAAAACAGGTATGTGTAAATGGCTCATTTTTTGAACTCGATAAAGAAGTTCGAGGCACGCATCTGTTCTTGTTATTTCAAAAGGTCCTTTTATAAAAGGTGTGATGGTTAATGGTGGAGGAGTGAAGAAGAAAAGGAAGGTGGATTAGATGAATGGGTGAGTTGAGAGTGAGAATGAAAGAGGGTGAATTTGTGTGTGTAGAATAAATGAAATTGGTGCTTATATTATAAGTAATAAGTAAAAGTAAAAATGAGTGTGTGTAGAGTAAAAATAAAATGGGTACCTGGAACCAATGACAATTTGAGACATTTATGATAAAGTTCTAAATTGCAACAGGTCCGAATAACACTTACTTGGTTCAATTAGAATTTATCCTTTTTTTTTCTTGTTCTCTTTTGGTATTTTGCTGAGTTGATTTCTAGATAGTAAACGAAGAAGATTTGAGGATGTTGGAATATACTCATAAGAGAAATCTAGAATTCTTTAGCGTTTTCTTTTCATTTTTCTCTATTTAAAAACCAATGTCTCAAATACTAAATTAATTTTTATAAATGTTGATCTCCATGAAATTAGTCCTTATCTTTTTATTTTTTGTCTTAGTCATTGATTTTTCATTTCATTTTGATTTTGTTTTCGCTGTCAACTATAGATAAAAAATGCTGAAATAGCCTAATTGGACAAAGATCGAAACCTACACATGCTAATAATATAAGGATCAAAACCTCTGAATAGTAAAAATATGGAGACTAAAATCAAGGGATTTGATTTTCTAACACCCCTTTTTGGGTTTTTGACCCCCTTTTAAATTTTTTTCCAAAAATACCCTCCCTTCATCTTTTTTGCTTTCTTTCTTCTTCACCTCCCTCCATCATTTTCTTCTTCTTATTTCTTTCTTCTTTAACCCCCCCCCCCCTCCATCTTCTTCTTCAACCCCCCCCCCCCCCCTCCATCTTCTTCTTCTTATTATTCTTCTCCCTCACACACTCACTCTCTCTCTCACACACACACTTACTAACTCACCCCCAAACTCACCCACAATCACCACCACTCACATACTGCACTATTTTGTTTTTTTTTCGTGTAAAAAGTGTCCTACGCTAATGTCGAAGCGTACGAAACATGTCGTGCGCCTCGACAGAGGCGTAGGGCTTTTTTTTTAATTTTTTTCCCCAGTACGTCAAGGCATGGACGTACGTGTAAATACATGTACGCCTCGGCATTGACGTACTGGGTTTTTTTAGCAAAAAAAACTCGTACGCCAGCCCCCTAGAGTATGTGTAAAGTTGACAATTTTACACATACTCTAGGGGGCTGGCGTACGGGTTTTTTTTGCTAAAAAAGCCCAGTACGCCAATGCCGAGGCGTACGTGTATTTTATACATACGCCCAGGCCTTGAAGTACTGGGAAAAAAATTAAAAAAAAAAGCTCCACGCCTCTGTCGAGGCGTACGACATGTTTTGTACGCTTCGACATTGGCGTAGGACACTTTTTACACGAAAAAAAACCAGAATGGTGTAGTATGTGAGTGGTGGTGATTGTGGGTGAGTTTGGGGGTGAGTTAGTGAGTGTGTTTGTGTGGGAAATGGAATGAGTGTAAGTATGTGAGAGAGAAAAATAAGAAGAAGAAGAAGAAGAAGAAGAAGAAATAAAGAGGGAGTTGAAGAAAGAGAAGAAGAAGAAGAAGAAAATTGGGGGGAGGGGGGTTTGAAGAGGAAAAGAAGAAGAAGAAGAAGATGATGATGGAGGGGTGAAGAAGAAAGAAAAAGAAGAAGAAGGGTATTTTTGAAAAAAAAAATTAAAAGGGGGTCAAAAACCCAAAAGGGGAGGTTAGAAAATCAACTCCCAAAATCAAAACTGGAGATAGCGTGGCCCAATACACAAGACCTCACCTAGTGATGTCTAGAAAGGGTAAATATACACCGCCTTTAATTACCCTCGCAGGCTGAGAGGTTATTTACAATTCGAACAAAAAATTGTGGTTGAAGGAAAATGTATCCTTTTTTGTAAAAGGAGGAGAATGTAATCATCACTTTTATATTTCCAAGTATCTTTCAAAAGAAGACATTGAAGAATCTCCCATCAAAAATATATAAAAAGCATTGACAAGTATTATTTTAGTGAGAAAATGTTAATCAGTGCATTAAGAGTGTTTTTTAAGCATTCAAAAGTGAGAAATGTACTTTAATAGCATTGCTTTCATGATTTTGAAATTGTTTTAATTTCTTCAGACACATTTTTTATTTTTTGTTTTCTTAAATGATATCTTAAGGGTACTCGCTAACATTACCCTTAAAAGTATTTTGTAATTTATCTTAGGAAAAATGATACTCCCACAATTCTTTTTGAGTTGTAGGATGCACACGGAGGAGATGTATAAGAAGAAAAGAAAAGAGAAGTCATTGATGGTGTGATGTGACAAGAAATAAAAGAAAGAAAGAAAAATGAGGTGTAAATGAGAGTATAAAAGAGAAAGTTGTAAGAATATAAGAGTTATTATCTCAAAATTTGTATTCTTGTGTTTGCATATAATTGAAATTTGCCTTTAAAAAAATGGTTTGCTTATCCTCATTCCTTAAAGTTGAGTTGAGGATAAAAATTTAAAATATGGTAAAAAAATATTTTGGGAAACTAATTATGTTTGCTTTACGAAAACGTTATTGTTTTCATTCATAAAAATTATTGATAATTATAACTAAAATTATTAGGGCTTTACTTCGGTACCCTCTGAAAATAGAGGATTTATGTACCCTTTTAACGTCGCTCAATAGAAATTAGCCACGTGTTTTTTTTTGCCTCGTCATCGGGCCATATTTTTAATTTATAACTTTTATAATTAGGTCCCTAAAATATTTATTTAAAAATATTATTTTTATCCTTAATGTAATTTACCCAAAATACCATCATTCTAATATTATTTTTCATCTACCTAAAATACCATTATTTTAATATTATTTTTCATCTACCCAAATTTTAATTTTATATTTCATCTACCCAAAATACCCTCATTTTAATATTATTTGTATTTATCCAAAAAAAACCCTTAAAAATTTATAATTTCTCATTTCACTACTCACTCACGTTATTCTTCTCCATCAATCTATCAGACCCTTCTTCTTCTATCACTGTCAAGTACCAACATCATCACCTTATTCTTTTTTATTCATAAATTCTTCATTGGAAAACTCAGAAGCAAACCCAGGAACATACCTTCTTCATCGTCATTTTTTTTTATTCTTCACTCTCCAACCCGTTTTCATTTTCAAGCCCAATCCAAATTTCGTTGCCACCACCACCATAGATAGGTTCTCTTTCTTCCTCTTTTAGGGATTTCATTGCCTTAATATTTAATTAAATCAATTTCATTCATTTTGATTTTGGTGGCTTCTAGTTATTAAGAGTTCAGGATATACGATGAAACTCACATTGTTTGATATGCTTATGTTTTCTACTTTTTCTATCTCATTATCTTGGTAAAAAAAATGTAGTTTTTTTTGTCCCAAATTAAAATAAAAATAATTAATGAAAAATCTTGAAGATTGTATATTATATTAAAAATCTTAAAAATAATTAATGAAAAATCTTAAAGATCGTAAAAATAATATGAAAATTTGTGTGATAGAAATTTGTAATTGATCAATGAATCATACATTATATTTTATTTTGAAAATAGAATCATGCATTGAATCAAAAATATATTCTCTCATTTTTATTTACTATTTTGACTTTTACCAAGATAATTGGATCGAGGGAGTGTCTCAAATTTTTTTCCTTATCTCCTACTCTATCAGAGGAGCGAAGTTTCTCTTATCTTATTTTATGTTCATATCATCTCATTTAATTCTCAATTTTTTTACCTTATCTCCTACTTTATATTAGAGAGGTAAGTATATCATATTTTATGCTCATATCATCTCATTTAATTGTCTCTCATATACTCCATTTGTCCCATTATCTTGGTAAAAAAATGAAATTTTTTTTTTCACAAATCAAAGTAAAAATAATTAATGAAAAATCTTAAAGATTGTATATTATCTTAAAAGTTGTATATTACATTAAATTTTTTTTAAAATAATTAATGAAAAATCTTAAAGATTGTAAAAATGATATGAAAATTTGTGTGATAGAAATTTGTAATTAATGAATGAATCATACATTATATTTTATTTTGAAAATAGAATCATGAATTATATCAAAAAGATATTTTCTTATTTTTGTTTACTACTTTGACTTTTATCAAGAAAACGGGATCGAAGGAGTATCTCAAATTTTCTTTCCTTATCTTTTGCTTCATTAGAGGAGCGAAATTTCTCTTATCTTATTTTATGTTCATATTATCTCATTTAATTCTCAATTTTTTCTTACCTTATCTCATGCTCTATATGAGAGAAGTGAAATTTATCTTATTTTGCGCTCATATCATCTCAATTTATTGTTCTCTCATCCCTACTCTCAAGAACTACGTGTGGCTTGATTCCCTTATCACTGGGGGTACGTAGGACCGGGGTCACCCTCGTCAGCTGCAACAACCACCAACACACATCGTGGTGGATCTATTTTTGAGATCCACTACATTGGCGCCGTCTGTGGGGATCGGTAAACGTCGATCCCCATCCACAAAGAAAAAAAAATAAAAATAAAATAAAAATAAAAATAAAACAAAATTGCCACTGCTGTTATCGGTAACCGGTGTCATTCACGGTGGTTGTTCACGGTGTGGTCACGGTGCGTTGCTCCTTCGGTGCTGATCTCTATTCCCGGTGCCACCCCCCGGGGCCGTTACTCCGCCAAGTGCCACTTCCGCCACCCGCTTTCTCCCCGTTCGAACGCACCAAGCAACAAAAGTGGTGAGCAAGCTCACACCGCGGCACCAGTTCAGAGGCGAGCGGCGCACCAAGCTCCATGGCGGTCGAATCGTAGATCTGCCCTCTGCTGTGGCACAAGCTCGCGGCGGCGAACGATCCACCACCGCGTCTTCATCAGGTGCGTTCGTGATCGAACCGCAGGCCCGAGTTGTCACTCCGTCGCTGGACCTCTGGTCCCCTTCACTCCGCCGCAGGCGAGCATCGCGAGGAGAAGACCGCACGGGATTCGGTGCCACGACTTCCATCGCCCTCGAGCCTCGTTGCTCTCAGTGGCGGCTCCACTCCTCTCCGCTGACGCTCGCCGTTGCCATTGCGAAGCCGGCGACCCCTTCGACGCTGCCAGCAATTGGACCACCGATGCCAACACCCTCTGCCGCCGCCACGTTGGTGAAGAAGGGGATGCTACAGCAAGCAATAGCAAGGACCAGCTGCTGCAGAAGCCCTAACGGGTAAAAAAAAAAAAAGAAAAAGGGCCAGCAGGCCCACTTCAACAAAAAAAAAGGGGACCTCAATAGGCCCTAACACAAAAAAAAAGGGCCTCAACAGGCCCTAAAAAAAAGAAAAAAGAAAAAAAGAAAAGGGCCTCAACAGGCCCAAACCGAAAAAAAAAAGGACTATCAACATTCATTCGGCCTAACTGGACAAATTCTTGAGAAGACATTCTTAGGGATATCAACAACTTTACGGGCCCAACAGCAGCAAGCTACTCCTACATCAGGGAAGCTATTTCATTTAAAATCAAATTTTTATGCATTCCAACGTTTTTATTTTTATTTGATTTTATCTTATATTATCATCGGCTGATAATTCTTCTAATTTTTAATAATTGCACAAATATTTTATTGACTCACAAGACTATTAGTTAACAGCAAAAATATTACAATTTTGCTAATTAAAGTCATTACATGTCTATTGTTATCTATTATTGTTGTTATAAACTTGAACGACAACCGCTAAATTATTTTCTATGCACATATGCGAGGTACATGGACAAATAATTATATTAATAGGCCCGAGCTGCTGAATAACCCATTTCGAGATCCCCATTAATGGACATAATTTTTTGCTCTGTTTGGAATCTAGTGGTGATCGCGAGAACCCCCGCGCCGAGTTCTCCTCTTGAAGCTTGTGCTCCGAGCGAAGAGCGAGGACCCCCGCGCCGAGTTCCTCTCTTGAAGCTCGTGTTCCGAGCATAGAGAAAATCATATTTAAGGAAAATAGAGGTCAGCCCTCAATGTTCAACAAAGTCCATTTGGAAAGGAATGACAAAAGACTTCAATCCAACATTCTTTAATCCGACATCCCTCAATCTGGCATTTCTCACCACACTGAATCAGGGAAGGAATTCTCATTCCTGTATTATTTTCCTATTTACTTGGCATTTTACGTGATTACTTTACACACATGCTTATATTAATTTACCTGATACAGTGCTTTTGACATGTGTTTTTAATGCTTATTCCTTATAATCTCATTACATGCCACTAATTATTTGATATTCTCTAATTATGATTTTTTGTATACATGCTGATACGTGGCATATTGTTAGCCAAATTTCTTTGCTGCTGATTGTTTTTAAATGTCTGTCTTTCCTGTCGTGATAGGATAATAATATTTTATATACATTGTCTTTCGAATGATATTAGGCAGTTTCCGACAATTGTGCATTGTCGTTTTTCATGGATAAACTTTCATCATTTGATTTGTTGTCATTACATGCTCTGACATATTGTTAAATGTCATTCATTACAATTATTGCGCGTGATATATTTATAATCATGCTTCTTTTCGTAGACAATCATCTATGATTTACGAGGTTATTAACCCCAATAATTGTCATTATTATGTTTATTACGTGTGATATTATTAAAATCATACTACCTCTATACCGATATTATACATCGTGTCTTTGCCAAATAATTGTTATTATCGTTATATAATTGTTATAAATTGTTAAATAACGACGATTACCAATTATTAATTTTGTTTACACATGCGAGGTACGATTATGATGGCTCATTTCTCTAAAAGGCCTATTTCGAGCTTCCGACCGCCAAAGATATCCTCAAATTAATCGGTGCTAGACTACTCAGTCACGATGGGCATCTAATATTACAGCGCCTTTAACAGGGTTCGGCAAAATCTCATGATGACATGGTTGTCTCCTCTATTACACATGCTTACTGTGACCATTTCAATTTATCATGACCTCAACGTCACTACTCGGATTCCCGCTTCAAATAACAAGACCAAAGCCTACAACATCCTCGTACCCTCTGCCACAACACCCTTGCCTCTCACGGTCACTTAGAGCCAAAGACGATCGTTGTCAAGATCCCTCCTCGGGATCTCGGCCTTGCTCACACAAGTGCTACACAATGACTTGTCCATAACGGCATACAGGGTTTTTGGTAGGAAGAGGATGAAGAGTACTAGGCAACCGCCCATTCCAACAATAAAAGAGGAAACGCCTCACTGCCAAGAGGGTGTCGGGCATATCAACATTCAGAAATGGTCTAAACACGAGGACTGACAGGGAAGGATCTTTCTCATTACCCCATTAATATTATTTCAATTTTATGGTTTAACTGTCATATTCATTACTATTGAATCACTTACCACATGACATGTGTTATCTTAGATAATAATCGTAATTAACAGTGA
This sequence comes from Crotalaria pallida, assembly GCA_037953625.1. Lineage (NCBI taxonomy): Eukaryota > Viridiplantae > Streptophyta > Magnoliopsida > Fabales > Fabaceae > Crotalaria > Crotalaria pallida. The sequence goes on from CM075655.1 coordinate 101,892,238, forward strand.
ATTAATTCATACTTTGCTAATTAATGTCATTACATATCATCTATTACTTGATATTCTAATCGTTATTTTTATACATCATAAAAAGGTACAAACAGAACGATCGGATCTGCCGAGCATGATGACCTATGATTAATTCGAGTCCGAGTATGACGACCCAACTTAATTCAAGCCTTCACACCGGTTGCCGATCAATTTTTCCTTGGTTTGCGCACCATCGCGACCTTACCTATTTGGTAGCACGATCCGCAGTGCCAACACCCAGTGATCTAAGTCGGATCCCAGCATCTCCGAGGAACCACACTGCTAATTCCACACCCACAACTCGCAAATATTCAGCCTTCGTTCAGCGTTCGCCTACACAGATCTGAATCCGACAGTCTCTCAAAGAGGCTTGGATGAACACGATCTAATTGGCGGAAAACGACTATCACACCTTAAAGGACTTCTTAACTCGGCACAAGCCTCTTCAGGCTTTAGCGAGAAAGGGGGTTGGTTATGCAATGGAGTAAAGGTTTGCTTCAAATTTATTATTATGATCGATCATCTTGCCTTCGCCCTAATTATTCGAATTCAAGAGGGGTTCAACAATTGAAGTTGACTAAACAGTTACGACAAGGGAAACGGTCGTCCTTGGCTCCTCTACCTGTTCTTGCTTCCTCGGCTTCATTCTTTCCCTTCTCGACATCCTCGCCCGCTTCATCAGCTCGATAAACTTTCGATGACTTCCACTCGAGTGACCTTATTCGGCCATGAAGCTTACTACTCGGCGGGTAGAATGGACTCCGACTCTTTAAAATAATCCGAGAAGAATTGTAAAGCCCTGAGCAGCAGATGCTCCGGTTATATTTGGGTGCCTTCGCACCACATCTTTAGAACCTCTCACCGAGCTTTCGGACCTATACCGAGTCCGAGGCCCACTTTGATCCCGAGCGTTTCACAGACCTTATGAACTCGACACAAGCCTTTTCAGGCTTTACCAAGTAGGGGACTAGTATGTGATGAGGCGTATACATCGTGACATTGGCCGACCTTGAATACTGGTATTATGTGATGCATAAGTTACTCGTGATCAAATGTCGTGCCAAAGAGGACCACCACGTCCCATGAGGCACCAAATTGATCATTTACCGTCCTCATTAAGGACATATGTTAAACTCACTCACTTCGGATCATGTTCTTACGCACTTGCCCACGATCTCGGTTAGTCGGCCAGATCGGCGAGGCTACAAGTGAAAACGAGGATTGCGACCCGATAGCTTGGCTTAGCCTCTCGGCTCAAAGCCTCTCGGCTCATATCTGGCCCAATACATCGCGGATCGAGGAATACACCTCGGCTAAGGTTGTCATTCCAACAAGCAATCCCTCGTAAACGTTACGGTCCAATTGGTGATAATCTTGGCACACTTCGAACTTCAAATAACAGTTTGAGTCGTGCCAGCATACATTGGCACAAGCCTTTCGGCTTTCACCATGGCAAGCGCATAAAAGGATGTCTCCTTAAAAATGACGTGACTTTTAAAACAATAGTCCAATTCGACTTTGACTACACTCATAACTTCATCACCCTCATCTCGGAGCACCCCTAAATCCATTCTGGAACTCCCCCCGCGGGAACTCGGTTCGAGATGTTCCTCACCGAGCTTGCACACGGTTCGAGATGAGCCTCACCGAGCTTGTACTCGGTTCGAGATGTTCCTCACCGAGCTTGCACTCGGTTCGAGATGACCCTCACCGAGCTTGTACTCGGTTCGAGATGTTCCTCACCGAGCTTGCACTCGGTTCGAGATGAGCCTCACCGAGCTTGCACACGGTTCGAGATGAGCCTCACCGAGCTTGTACTCGGTTCGAGATGTTCCTTACCGAGCTTACCGAGCTTATACTCGGTTCGAGATGTTCCTCACCGAGCTTGTACTCGGTTCGAGATGAGCCTCACCGAGCTTGTACTCGGTTCGAGATGTTCCTCACCGAGCTTGTGCTCGGTTCGAGATGAGCCTCACCGAGCTTGGCTCACCGAGCTTGGCTCACCGAGCTTGTGGCAGATCCCCCCGCGGGAACTCGGTTCGAGATCGGGGTACTCGTTCAGTTTCATCATCCGAGCACAAAAGAGCACTATCAACCATCCGCAACACTCTTTCGAGCGGAAGACCACGCCTGCAAACAATGTTTTATGTTACCACCAACTCTCAGAAGCTCAGCACAGGCTCTTCGAGCCTATACGAGCTTGGGGGGCTTGTAGGGTTAACCAATAATAAATCCTACCGCTACAGGATAAGCATGAGCTCTCTAGTACAGGATAAGGGTGAATAACTCATCCTTCTTATTCTCTAAGAGCCATGTCAGCCCTACTGGGCCGAACAGGCCCATAAGGCATCACAACACAACTTCCCCTATAAGTATCGCCATGCTATAGGGGCTAAGGTATGTTCTCTCATCCCTACTCTCAAGAACTACGTGTGACTTGATCCCCTTATCACTGGGGGTACGTAGGACCGGGGTCACCCTCGTCAGCTGCAACAACCACCAACACACATCGTGGTGGATCTATTTCTGAGATCCACTACACCTTCGTTCCACTATTTTGGTAAAAAATGAAGTTTTTTTTTGTCCCAATTCAAAGTAAAAATAATTAATGAAAAATCAATCTTAAAGATTGTATTTTATCTTAAAAGTTGTATATTACATTAAAATTCTTTAAAACAATTATTGAAAAATCTTAAAAATTGTAAAAATAATATGAAAATTTGTGTGATAGAAATTTGTAATTAATAAAGGAATCAAGCATTATATTTTATTTGAAAACAAAATCAAGCATTATATCAAAAAGATATTCTCTTCTTTTTTGTTGACTACTTTGACTTTTTCCAAGATAATGAGACACGTTGCTTCTCACCACCACTCAACTGTATTAAAAAAAACATTATTGCTAAAAATTTAGTTTTTTTTTAATGAACAATTTAAGACTTTTGTCAATGAAAATGTGAAAACTTTTATTTTCTTCATTATTACATTTGGGGAATAAAAAAATAATCACGTGTTATGAGTTTACACAAAATTGTGGTTCCCTGGGTAGAGAGCAACAATCAACCATAAAACATCAACGTATACTGCTGATAGCAACCCACGGAAATAAAATCTAAAGGATATGAACATCCCTAAAAGAGGAAGAAAGAGAACCTATCTATGGTGTGGTGGTGCTGGAATTGGGATTGAGTTTGGAAATGAAAACGAATTTGAAAATCAGAGTGAATAATATAAAAGAAGGTGATGATGAAGAAAGTATGCTCCTGCGTTTGTTGTTGGGTTTTTTTTATGAAGAACGAAGGTATGAATAAAGAAAAAGAAGGTGATGATGTTGGTACTTGACAGTGAAGAAAGGTATGATAGATTGATTGAGAAGAATAACGTGGGAGGATAGTGAAATGAGAAATTATAAATTATTAAGAATATTTTGGATAGATACAAATGGTATTAAAATGAGGGTACTTAGGGTAAATGAAATATAAAATTAAAATTAGGGTATTTTGGGTAAATGAAAAATAATATTAAAATGATGGTATTTTGGGTAAATTACATTAAGGATAAAAAAAAAATATTTTTAAATAAATATTTTAGGGCCTTCTAGTGAGGGAAGACATCAATGCCAATCTATTTGGACCACTTATAGATTGACATTTGTATTATTTTTACACGGTCATCATCTAGCTAGTTCACAACCCTAATCCTAACATTTTCATTTGCATTTGTTGGTGTATACTGTGTAGTATGCGAGAGAGAGAAGAAGCCGCCGCTCCAGTCACCGTCGCCGCTCCAGCCGTCGCGAGAGAAGAAGCCCCGCCGTCCCAGCCCCACCGTCTTCCTTTCATTTCCCTTTCTACATTTCCCTTTCACCACCCGAAGAGAGAAACCCGGTGTCGCCACTGTCCATTTTGAGAAATGTGGTGCAAACTTATATACTGACCATTTTGAGAAAGTACATGGTTAAGCTACAAGGTAGAACTTTCGAGGTTTACCAAAAAAAGAGGTAGAACTTTCAAGAACTTACATTATTGCTCAATTATCAATGCTACAGGAAGCCCTCACTTTGTTTAGACCATGCAATCATCCTGTATTGCTTCCTTGTAGTTTACATTTATGCCATTTCCTCTGTTTTGTGTGCAAACATTTTCTTCTCAATATTTGCAGAAAAGTCAAACATAATACTAATATCTACTATATGTATATTTAGTCTCATTTAACTAGCACTTTGGCATTGGTATCACTACTAGCTTCTCTAAATTTTGTATTTACTCACTTTATTATGCAGCAGTATACACTTCTTGAGCAGTACACGTCTGCACGACTCAAATTTTCATTTCCTTGGCATTTTGGATTTTGTCATTTTATTGTTTGAGTTGACTAAAGATACCTCTGTCATGCAGGTTAATTATCAGACTTGTCATTTTATTGATGGAGTTGATATTATTGCTGGTTTACTGGTTTTTGGTTTTTACTATGGATTGTTATTGATAGTAATGGATTTTGATAGAATTATTTGGATAGGACCTATTAGAATATTATAGGATCCATCATTTGGATAGGACCTATATGATGGTAAGGATCCCTGCCCATGCCTGGATTGAAGATTTCTTTAGACTCATTGGTTCTCAATTGGATGTTTTTGTCTGTACACATGCTGCTATGTTAGAAAGGAGGTCTCTAAATTTGGAAGTATGATGATTTGATTTCAAATTTGGAGCAAGATAGTGAATCTGAATATGATGATTTGATTTCAAATTTTCATAATCAATTTGAGATTCCCCCAATTAAGGCAAATAACGTAGGAGCTGATTTGGATAAAGTTTTGGCATTTTGAATTTTGTCATTTTATTGTTTAAGTTGACTAAAGATACCTCTGTTATGCAGGTTAATTATCAGACTTGTTACTTTTTTTTTGTCCCCTTTGGTTTGAAGATTAATTTGCAAAAACAGGTTCATATTGATGGAGTTGATATTATTGCTGGTTTGAGTTGATATTATTGCTGATTAACCTTTTTGGAGTTCTTGGTCAGCATTAGATGTGTCAAACTTTTGTATTACCGTTTGATGGTTTAGCATTTGATAGTAGAGGAATTCTCTCCTCTTTAAGGGTGTCTAAGTTAGTATAAAACAAAGCAAAGAAAGCTACTTGCAGGTCCTGCTCATAGAATTCCAGATGAAGGCATTAGTCATTAAGACATATGAACATCTTATCTCTGCATATGTTGATGGTTGCATCTTTATAAATACTGCATCCAAGCATTTTGTAGAATGATTTTTGGTCCAAACCGAATAGGCCACTGAACCAAGTTTTATATTAGTTACTAATTCTAATTGGAAATTTGGAATGAACTGAAAATTTGTTAATCTGAGGTTGCATGAACCCTTGCTGTCATTTTGTTTGCCACTCCTCTCCATGTTTGGTTCATTTTTTTTATTTTTATTTTTTTAATCTGGACTATGGCTATGCATAATTTGGAAGTATACCAAAACCAATGAAGATAACGTTTTGGGAAACTTGGTGAGCATGTGTGTATGTACAGATAAGGAAATTAGAAATTAATTAAACATAGCTGGTTTCTAACGTGTTGATTATTTTGTGGCCTAATTAATGACTTTATCTTATTTAACAACAGAATGATAATGGTCATAAAAAGATAATGTAGCAGGTCCTAAATGTGTAAAAAAAAAATACGGTAATAGTCAATCAGATTGATTCTTTATGATCAATCAAATTGGTCCTAAAGATAACACATTGAATGAGTTTTTAAACTAATCTATTAATTTCTAAATTGGGTTATATTATGAATTTACGACTAATGGTTATAATTTCAGGGACTAAGACTAAATTGGTCCAATTTGAGATTATACAATTACCTTTGCAATGACAATGATCAATATTTAATATAAATTCATGAGTTACAAGAAAGCAGAATCTAAAGAAAAGAAAAACGTATTATTTCTGGTTTGTGGGGTCTGTACTCTCATGGCCCATTATGCCAGCAAAAGAGTGAAAGATCGATCCTTTGGGGGTGGGGAGCAGTTTTTTTTTTTATTTTATTTTATTAAGAATAATCAATTAAATTGAGAAAATGCATAACTTTAACCAAAAATATCCATAAACCAAGAAGTAGTTTTTATTTCAACAAATAATGCAAATTAAATGAAAAAAATCATGAAGTCAATATAAATGATTCTAATTATTTTGGCCATTGTCGCAACAATGCATTTGTGTTGTTGCGAATAAGCTTGGAGCAACCGCTGAAGTATGCATTTACCAGATTCAAAGCTGTATTCATTCTTACCCCATCCTCATACATCTATAAAAAATAAAAAAAAAATCAATAAATGTGTATTAGATAACAATACATATAAATGTTTCAAATGATGTAAAATTAGAAGCGGTTCACTCCAAAAACTTTGGGTGAAAATTTGTATTTCATATCCATCCAAGTTAATACTCATAGTGCTGATGTTTGGCTACAGAAAAGTAATCATTAGTTATTAAAGAATTATTGGCTAAGAAAACTTAAAAATTTATCAATTCAACTTTTCGATATTGATACCTTTCACCACAATTAAGCACTCCATATACATCCTTTAGTGGCCAATCACATATATTTGGGAGTTCTAGTGGCAACATATCCTTTAGTGCCAAAACCTATAATCCAAGTTGTTGTTAATTTCTTAATCAAGTCTTGTAAGTATTTTGATAATTTATTTAAAAATATCATTGAAGTAAAAAAAAATTACCACACATTGTATTTGGTTTTTCATATAATCATCGTTTTTCTTAAACGAATCCATCCAATAGATTTGCTTATCCTTGATGCACACGACATTCAGGTACCAATGGTATTCACCATGATAATCACAAAGAGGGATATAGATCTAAAATAAGAAATAAGCAAATCATGTGTACATGAGATTTAAAAAAAGATAATTTGCTTATAAAAAAAAGTTAAAAAAATTAATACTTACATATTCGAGATATTTTGTGATAGGCAAGATAGTAGTATATAAATAAATTAGATAAAAGATCAATTAATAGATAAAGATAAATTTTTAATAACTTAGATAATATTTGATAGGGTTTATCATAAAATTTATTATTTCTAAACATAGTATAGCACATTAAATAGTACGTTTAATGAGTGTTATGTGTTATATATATATATATATATATATATATATATATATATATATATATATGGAGGAGACTAATATAGGTAATATATAGAGAGTTCAAACATGAAGGATACATCATGCAATAACCCTAACAATAATGACAAAGAAGGGTGTTTTTGCAAAGAAAAAAAAAAGATAAGATTGAAGAACTCGGACAGGCTGCAACAACAATTCTAAAATACATCATGTCTCAAAATCCGGAAGCAGCAAATATTTTCAAAACATTACCAAAAAATATTTTTCTTTAGGTCATATTTATTGAAAAATTGTTGATGGATGACTTATTTTATTTCGGGGTACCAATCAAGCCGAAAATTTCGGATTACCCAATTGTAGTGCCTGAAAATATTTCATTCCAAAGAATTGACTCGTAAGATAATTTCTATTAATATTTGAATACGAAAATAAATTATTTCTTTATATATATATTTCAGTAATTACATGTGATAGATTGATAATAATTATATACTGGTAGGAATGATTGTGGTGTATTTGTTGGAGAATAGATGATGAAATATGATACTCGTGACACATACAATATCAACAATGTAAGTTTTACTTTACAAAATGATCAATCACAAAACACTAACAAATTATTCTTCATGAAACACTGACATACTTTTTTTTATTATTAGGCAAATGATGGTACAAGGATGAGAATAGCACTGGACTTGGTTTTGAAATCTCACAACACAAAGAAAGACGAAATAATCTCGTTAGCATTTGCGAACTTGGAAAAATACAGGAAACATAAGAAGCGACTTCAAAAAACTTAGAATAAAAATTTGTTCAAAACTTATTTATTTATTATGCCTTCAGTTTTTTTTTCTTTTTGTTATTTACGTTGACTTAATCATAGTTTAATTGATATTAGATCAGTTTATGTTTATAAATTAACTTAGTATGTTTTTGGATAACAAAATAAGTGGCGCTCATTGAAAAAAAAAATTGACAAAATAAGTGGCAATTAAAAAAAATAAAAAGGTATTGGCAATAATAAAACCCTTGACCTCCATGTACTTCTAAAATTATCTAACCACTAAACCACTTGTTGATGTTGTCTTCATAATTTGTAATCCTTATTTTTATAACAGTCACATAAAAAAAATTAAAAAAAGAATAAAAATCCTAAACAGAAGTTCTCTTACAGAACCATCGTTAGAAAACCCTAATCACATGTGCCAAGAGATATTGCAGCGGCGGCCCAAAGAAGCAACTCCCCCAGACCAGCACCGTCGCCGCCGCCGAGTCACCCGTGTGGGGTCATCTGGAAGTGTAATGCCACCAACCGCTCCAGCTGCAAGGTTCGGTGGTTCCAAAACCGGAAGAAGAAGAGGCGACAGCGAATGGAGAAAGCAATGGCTGCCAACGGAGACGGGGAGAGACAGCGGCGGCGCGAGAGAGTAGCAAACGGAGACAGCGCCGCGAGAACGGAGACAGCGCTGCGAGAACGACATGAGAGGGCGACGACGCAAACGGGGTAAAGACGACGGAAGGCAAGGGAAGGGGGAGAGACGGTGGAGATGGTGATTGTGTTGGAGAGCCACTGCCATGGAGAGACGGTGGAGATAGGTGCTGCCATGGATATGGTGATTGTGAAGGAGAAGTTCAATGAAGATGGAGAGACTACATGGAACAGAGAAGATATTTTTTATTTTTAATTTGAAAATTAAAATTTTTTTTGTTAACTATGGTTGAGTTAAAAATTGAAAAATTGCAAAATAATTCTTGCTATATAACAGCTAAGCAAACACTTCATATGCCAACTAGATTTAAAAATCATACATGTCCTATTGTGATTGGTACATGTGTAGATGGCATGAGTGCCATTTAAAATATAATTGGCACCAAAGCAAAACCCATATTTTAGGGATCTAATTATAAAACTTATAAATAAAAAATATACCCCGCTGACATGACAAAGAATAACACATGACAAATATCTATTGGTCCATGTCAAAAGGGTACCAAAACCCTCTCATCTCATAGGGTTTCCAAGCAAAGCCCAAATTATTATGACTACTTATTTTTATTTCAATTTTTGTTAATTATGAACGTGATCTCGCGTTTTTGTTTTATTTCTTATTTTCAAAATTTTGTATACAAAATTGTGGAAATAATAAAAAGCTACTTTCACTAGATTTCCTCTATAAATATATTTGAAAATAGTAAACAAAATGAACACACCGTATCACATTGGTAATCAATAAATAAAAATTATAAAGTAAACGTGAAGTTATAATTATAATTATAAACAATTTTTTAAAATAAAAACAGTAAATGTTTTTGAAAAGCAAACAAAACGTATGTCCACTGCATTCAAAACGTTAAGTACTTATTTGTCAAAGAAAAATGTTTGCTTGACATCGTATTTGACATCAGAAAGGGACATCTATCTTTCTGGATAAAAAGTGATGAGTCTTATAAGAAAAAGAAATTGCAGAACCCATCAATTTTTATCTATAAAAACATGTGTCTCCGTATAGATGTCAAATACTGATGTTTATGTAACATAGTTGTTTATCAAATATTTTGTTTTTTTCTCTTATCTTCCTCCCTAAATATCAAGATTGAGGTTAAAAAATTCTTTTAAAAAAATTTGTTAAAATTAAATAAAAAGGAAAATATCTTTGGGTGCTGCAAGACGTGAAGTGGGACCCCACCAATGAACTAGGTGGCACGTATCTAGGAACAACAATTAACGACATATTGAAGTGAAGTGAAGTGAACAACCTCATCCCCAAATGCGTTAACGTTCTCCACTCATCTCTCTTTCTTTGCTTCCTCTTCTCCTTAAACAGGTAATAGTAATACTTCTCCAACATGTCTCATCTGTGCTAATACTATTTTCACAATTCTATGGAAACTTCAAACTTCAAACTATTTTCATAGAACTAATACTATTTGTTCTATGTCTGAAAACTAATCTCACTTTCTCTTCTACTTCTTCAGGGATGATGATGGCTTCTTATGTTCTTCCACATGCAAATATCAATTGCAACGTTTTATACCAAAAATGTGCAATTTCCTATCTGGGTATTTCTTCTTTGCCCTTCCTTCAACCTGGATTAAGAGCTTGTACAGGTTTCAACACAGGTCAGCTACTTATACTGAACTAGGATTGTGTTTTGGTAACAGCTTAAATTAAACACTTATTAACAAGGGCTAGTTTGAAATAAGCTAAAATGAACTTATTGGGAATTTTCATAAGCCAGTTTCATAAGTTATTTTCAGCAGTTGTTATTCCTAAATTAGTTCTTTGTAACCTCTTCCATATACTCCCTAGTCCCTAGCTAGTTATTGTATTATTTTTGTGGGTTTTTCATTGCAATAAAAATGCTTCTTGGTTGAAGATTGCACTTGGTTTTTAATCGCGAACGCCGTCTCTAGCATGCAACTTGCAAATTTTATACTTAGGACTATTTGTTAAGGCTTAAAATAAGTAATTCTACAAAAGTGATTTTGAAAAAAAAAAAGTGATTTTTTTGGAAGATGGAAAATATAGAATTCATCGTTTTTGCGGTTTCTACTTTTTTTTTTTTTTTTTTTTTGCAAAAGTCCAGCCAAACAAATGATCAATTATCAGAAGTGAACTTTTATTGAAATAATCACTTCTTATTTCCAGTGAACAACTGAACATAGCTTAAACAAATGGCCCTTTTATTTCTCTGCTTGCAAATAGGGCAACGATACTTCCTTGATTGTAGTTTCATTTCTTGTCGAACTTGTTTGTATCTCTGAGTGTGCTTCTTTTACTGCTAATTGTGCAGGAACAGTGATTCCCCGGTGCTTCAATAGGAGGAGGAGTTTTACTTTACCAGAAACGAGACTGGTGAAGGTTTTTAAGAAAGAGAGATTATCGATCGCTAGAAGTAGTAGTTCTTCTAACTCTACTGGTGACAGTGCTGATGAGACAAAGGTATGTATGAGCAAATACTAATTTGATGATTTCGTCAGACTCTGATACTCTTAACCATTGACATTTGACTGAACATGGTTATCAACTTATAATTTGACCGATAAACTTAGGAACATGATGAAAATAACTAAAGAAGAATGCGAAGAATGCTATGTTACTCTAAATATATGTGCTACTTGCTTGTTGATTGATGTCTATAAATCCATGGTTTTGGGTGGGGAACTGCTTATCTTATATGCTAATACCCTTTATGTTGACTTGGGCAATTCAGAACCCTTGAGCTAGCTTTCAAGGTTGATTTAGGCCCAGTCATGGTCAATTCTAATATGGTATCAACATTGTCTATCTCAGTTCGAGGTTTCCAATAGTGAATTTCATATTTACGTGAAGGACTGTTCAAACAAATAGACAATGGCTACTTTTTCAGATGGTCGGAAGATGAGGAAGGTTATTTTTCACATTTTTAGTTGGACGGCCATGATTACAATAGAGTTTGATTTGGTAGATTCACTTCTTGTTTGATATGGTATGCTTTTGTCTTGTAAAAGTGCCATGTGTTACCAAAATTTAGATTTTTGGTAGCTGAAATGATAGAGCATAACTAAATCCTTGGATAAGATTATGCTCTATTATTTAGTTATGCTCTATAATAAAATAGGTTCAATAAATGGATAATAGAATGACTCACTGTTGCCTTCATTTGGTTTATTTAAAAAAAAAAATGTTATTTTATGATCTCATACTTGCGCCAAAATCAGATGGTCACTTTATCAGCCTTGCCATGACATAACACTAACAGGCATATGATGAAATGAGACATATGATGCTTTATACTTTTTTTGGATGTCACAGAAGGCACCATTTGGATATACAAGGAAAGATGTCCTATTAATTGGAGTTGGAGTTACTCTCCTCGGCATTGGATTAAAAAGTGGATTAGAGGTACTTTGCTTTCTGCTCTTCTGCAATCATTGGGATATACTCCTGTTTCGGTTTCTTATACTTTTTTCCTTCTACATTTTAGCACTTAGCTTAGTCTGATTCACAAATGAGAAAGTACATGAATAATGTTTTCTTTACCATGTTGACACTTATGCCATGACTATCAAAGCATAGTCAGCGCGTCTTCGTGTAATTTTCTTTACCATATTGACAATTAAGCACTGGGATTAATCATGCAACCGTTCTTGCATATTTTTTTTGGCAGTATGCCGGAGTTGATCCACTACAAGCAGGTAATGTTGTTCAGCTTGTGCTGGTTTTGGGCCTCACAATTGGATGGATCTCAACTTATATCTTTAGAGTTTCAAACAAGGAAATGACATATGCTCAACAACTGCGTGACTATGAAAGCAAAGTGATGGAGGTAAGATAATGTTTTTTTTTTTCCCAAAAGAATTGCAAGTGAATGGCTAAGCCATTGTATTGCACAATCTAGTACTATCTTATCATATTTTTTATCTTTAAATAATATGAATGAAATTTAAAAAAAATAAAAAACACATTGGTCCTTATATTGTTGCAATGGAGCTATGTATACAAGTGATGACAGCATATTGATCATGAACTGGCTATAATAAAATGATATGCCCTACAATTGTTCTGACCATTAAGCAGTAAACCAGAAGGTATTATTCATAGACTGTTCTGTGCTTATTTGTTAGTACATTTTATGAAAGCATGTTTCTCTCTATTATCTTTGGTTATGAAACTAATACACCTTATGGAAAAAGTTTACATTTTAGTTTGATATGTCAAGTAAAGAATTTGATTGATGAACACCTGTGGTTGTAGTTGAAAAATTAAAATTCTCAAATTGGGAGCAGGTGTGCTCCATATGATAAAAATATTACTTGAACTGTCTTCTTTTGTACCAAGAGTCTCAGAGATTGAAGTCTGAGACACATTCATAGATATCCAAAAATGCCTGAAGTCAAAAATGTTTCCAACACATCGCATTTGGGTTAACAGCTTAATTGAGTGTTTATTCAATAATTTTTTTTTTAAATAAGCTAAAAACTACTTATTTTCATTACCTTCCCTGATGAGAAAAAAGGTAAAAAGAGCTTAATGGGAAGGTCATATATTATTTTCATATATTTATTTTCATAAGCTGTTCTCATAAAGCCCAAAAATGTTACTCCTTTGAATATGCAGAAACGGTTAGAGTCCCTAACAGAAGCAGAACTACAAGCACTGCTTGAAGAAGTTGAGGAAGAAAAGAGAGCTAGCTAGTTGTGACAAGGTGAATGAAACATGAAGTTAGCTTGTTTGTATATATATATACACTGAAGTTTGACCACAGTAATATGGACCTAGTTCAGAAAGGTTTTCGAAATGCTTCCTTCAGGTCACTCACAGACAAAAATGTATGAGAATTCAAAATCTTCATTGTTCACAAAAAGTTCTACATGCAAGTGACTCTCTATGCTTGGATGATTATGTTTGCTTTAAGGAAGTACGGACACTTCATATTTGCTCCCATACTGTTCCTCGTGTTGAACACGTATTCGTTTTAGACATTCATAACTATCTTATTTAACAGTTTATTTTTTTTTAACAGTATTTTTTTTTTGTCATGTCTTCATATATCCTGTATCATTTCTGTGTCCCGTTTCATATAAGTGCTTCCTTGGTTTGCTTCCATTAATAATTACAAATAAGACACCTTGTTTTATTTTATTTCATGTGGTGTTTTCACAATAAAGCGAAAACAAGATGACGTACTTATACTAATTACTCCCTTCGTTTCTATTTAACTGTTTTTTCTTTTTATCTGTTCTTTTGATGATTTCTAAGAGTCTAATGTTACTTTTTATGTTTACTCTTATTTAATAGGGTATTGGTTTTCGTAAGCAGTGAAAAATAAGTAATGATTGTTGAGAGAAAGGGCATAATGAGAAAAAACATAATTAATTTATTAGAAATTTAAATAATGATTCCATTTTTAAAATGTGTGTTTTGTCTGAAATATGACAGATAAATAGGAATTTAACAAGTATCAATGAAATCTAAAAATGTTATTTTAAGCTAAACAAACCTTAGCTTTTTTCGCCTTTAGTTCCCTGGATCAAGGAGAAGCAACAAATTGCACATTATTTAGGTACGTGGTTGCCAACAGTTCAATGATTCCACTAGAATTCAGATGCAAAGATTTGTGCATCTAATAGCATGTTTGTATTCTTTTTAGAGAATCAGTTCTTACTTCAAAATCACGTTGAAGCAGAAACGACTATAAATTAGCATTTTAGAATTGATTTTGGTATAACTTACCGCATAATCAAACATGCCCTAAGTCTTAGCAATTTGTAATATGCACCACCTTTAATTCGTTGGCAATTTTTCAGCAAAATAAATACAAATAAAAGTGATAGTAAAAAGTTTGTGCCATAGGACTGCTGTAAAATTTGAATATTTTTAAAGCACTTTTTAAGAAGGCTTAATTATGTCACGGTCCCTGAAGTTTGGGATACTTTTGTCAGATACCCTTATTCTTTTTTTTTTTCAATGTCTGACTCCCCGAAGTTACTTCTGGGTTTGTCATATACCCCTACTATCAATTCTGCCCAATTTTGCTAACATGTAACATCAAAATTCTGGTTAGACGCAGGAGGTTGGTCATATGGTGTCGCATGATGTCACATGGGCGAAGACGACCTCTCTCTTAAATCTTTTTTTTTTCTTTTTTTATTTAACTAAAAATATAAAAATATTAAGTTTTTTAGTTTTTTAATTTAAATAAAAAAAGATCTTCGCCACGGAGCATCATGTGCCTAATCTCGTCCATCTTATCAGGATTTCGATATTACATGTCAGCAAAATTAGTCAGAATTGGTAATACCCAGAAGAAACTTTGGGAGTCAGACATTGAAAAAATAAGAATAAGGGTGTCTGACAAAAGTACCCAAACTTCAGGAACTTGTGATATAATTAAGCCTTTTAAGAAATACAAAGATGTAAAATGTTTTTAGAAAATTATGTATAATATTTTTCGATTTATTATACATGTCATTTTCCATAAAAATGACTATTTTTACTATTTTAAACAATGTTTTCGGGTTTTTTTATTTTTATTTTTTTGCGCATCAAGAGTATCTTTCAGTCGATAGCTGAAGACTTTCCGAGGCGTGAAGATCACCAAAGTGAGTTTTGCCTCTACCAATAAAGTCTTTTTCATACTCATGGCATGGATCGATTTCGGGGTACTTTTTATTTTTTTTATTTTTTTTTTTGGTGTAGTTTTCGGGGTACTTTTTAACATTCTTCTCCATTTGAATATTGTTTTTATGTTTTGGACCAACATATTGACATTCACCATTTAAATATTATTTTTATGTTTTGGACCAATATCTCGTATCTACACCCAACATGAACTACGAAATAATAATATCAGCTAGGTAATCTCAGAGAAAATATTAATTGATTCTGTACTATTATGTCATAGATCTAGATTAATAATATGACACGTAGCAAATTAAAATAAAAAAAGTAATAGAGATTAAATGAATGAGTGATTATTTTTATTTTTTATAAATTGTTATTGGCATGAATCACGGATGATACCGTTACATGAGGACCAAGATCAACCAATAAGCTCGAGGAAATTCAAGCGATTTTCATTGACAATGTATTTTTATGTTCTACTCTTTCTTGTCCTATTTGTAACATTTTTTTAAACTTTTATTTTGATCTTATTTATATGATCACGTTTCAATTTCCATTGGTATTTGATTATTTCTTTCCACAAATATCCCTATTTAGTTAGCATTTTTTTGAAGTTCCAATAATAATTATAAGGATAATTTTAAAAAAAAAATTATATCAAATTTTTACATGCCCAATGTCACTAACAAATGTAACTAACTTCTTGATGAAAGTAAAAAATCTCAAAAAAATCTTATAAATAGGATCGGAGAAGTATTACTTTGTTACATATTTGTCTCCTGAATCCTGATCCATAGTCCTAATTTGAGTTTTGAAATGGTACACTACCCTCTGTAGCTGCACCCTTATAATCCCAACTCAGTATTTTTGGAGAATGTTTAAAATGAGGGATGAAAGTGGTAACAGAGGAAAATGTCTTCCGAAGTGGACAAATAAGTAAACCTCTTTGTGACCTTTGCACTGGTATTGATTGGTTATCATTTATCATACCCAGCCACATTGTGTGCCATGCATGTAAGGGCAAGTGGGAAGTGCAATAAGTGACAATTCTTATCTGATCTGTGCTGTTGTAAAGCTTATCATTTGATGTTTCTTAATCATTATGCTATAAGAAAATGACTGCTCTTCGTCCCTGATTGATATTAGAATGCATAGGCCAAAATTATTGATTACATACTAGAGAACACTTCACGTGCAGGGGCAGCATCTAATTCATATGGCCCTTGCCCTTTTTGGCATATAAAACAAAACACTTCACGTGAAGGTTTTGGTTTTTGGATGCAAAATCAATTCTGATCCCAAAATCACGTTGGAACATAAGCAAGTAGCCTTAGCATTCCAGAATTGATTCTGCATAACTCGCCGCAGAACCAAAGATGCACATATATAGTTTTACCCTTTAAAAACAATACAAGTATATTAAATGCATGTTGCAGTGATTTAGCTCGGAAGCAATTCTGGAATATCAATTCTACTAACGGTTGCTTTTGCTCCGATGTGATTTTGGATCAGAATTGATTTTAAAAATTCTAACCAAACATGTTATAAGACTTTAGAAGAGAGGACCTCGCAGAACAAATTCAGCTCATTCAGAATCTTGGCAAACAATGCTACAAGTTATTGAATGTTGAAAAAAATATATTTCTAATGTTCAGTCCTTGTTGTTTTCTTATTAAATTTCTTAATACTGCTGGAACCGAGAAAGCTAACCAGTTAGTAAAAAACATGACAGTGCCCATTGAGAGAAAATTGAAAGAAAATAAGTGAAAGTAAAGTGTGTTGAATATTCTTTGAATATGGTAAAAGACTTAATTATGTCATGAATCTTTTAAGTTTGAGGTACTTTTGTCAAATATCCTTATTCTTTTTTTTTCAATGTTTATGCCTTTAAAATTTATCTTCGATTTGTTATTTGCCCCTGTGACAAATTATGATCAATTTTTGCGATGTTTATACCCTCAAACTTATATCCGGTTTGCTATTTGCCCCTGTGATGAATTTCGCCCAATAATTCTCAATTAGAAAGGCACGACCCAAGTCGGTACATCTACTTAGCAAAGTAGTAAAGGGCACTGATGAGACACTTGCGGAATATATCAATCGGTTCACCCGGGAGAGAAACTTAGGGGCTGTTTGAATGTGTTCTCAGTTTTTTGTTTCGGAAACTATTTTGCAAAATTGTTTTTAAGAATTGTTTTTAGAACAATAAAATAAAAAAAATCATTTGGTAATATTTTCTTACAAAATAGTTTCTAAAACGAAAGAACAAAAGAATCGTTTGATCAATTTGTTCTGAAAACACATTTAAAAAAAAGCCAAAAAAAACATTATTTGATTTAATTTGAAACTCTAAATCTACTAATTTTTTATGTTTTAAATTTAATATTTTTCAAAATAAAATTATCTCTTTTATTTTTTTAACCAATGTCCTAAATACATTTTTTTACATTTTCTTTATATAATTTTTTAAAGATTTTCTTTATATTATTATCATTACTATTTTATTTTTCCTTTAAGGAAATTTAAAAAAAAAAAGGAAATTGGACCAAAGATTAACAGAGCTCTGCTCCTGGCCTCGCATTCATTTCATAGGTCATTTCATAGATGCTCAGTCACGTTGATTGTGTTTAATTGAGCAAATAGTTTTTTTCATCCAAATTACAAGTTTGCCATTAATGATAATAATGGTTCTCCGTGTTTTTCCCTGTTCCGCAGGAGTCACAAAACAAAACAAAAACACATATCGGATGTTCTCCTTTCTTTGTTTTTAAAACAATATTTCAGAAATTGTTTTGAGAACTACTTTTCCAAAACCACTTTATCAAACAATTTTTTTTGTTTTATTGTTTTCAAAACAAAAAAACCGTTCCAGATAATAGAAATCAAACAGCCCCTTGGTCATTGATCTCCAACCAAATGTTTCCCTCCACATCTTTCTCATGGGATTAATTCTTGGTAGTGAATTCACGACCAACCTAGTCAAGGACGCTAGCTAAAAATATGAATCAAGGTACGAGAAGATCATACAAGTTTGTTAGCAAAGAAGATTTCTAGAGTTTAACGATGCACAAAACACCATCATCGCCGCCGCAAAGCCAACCTAAGAACCCAAGGCAAATCCAGAAGAATTTTGTAATTTAACCCCCACAAATTATCCTCAAACCCCATATTTTAGTTTTATTTCAAAGTTAACTATCTTCATCTTCTTCCTTTAACCCTAAACTTCATAGCCACCACCCCCAAACCCCAAATCCCATAACCATCATCACCCTGTTAACGGAAAATCGAAATCGACAAAAGGTTGTAAATGTCGGATGTATAAGTGATTTCGACGGAAGTGTACTTAAACGTTTGTTTAAAAGTGACTTCGAAGGAGGTGTACGTACAGTTCGACACAGGGAAGATTTCGACAAAAGGATATTGTGTCGACAACATAAGTGATGTCGAGGGAGGTGTACTTAAGTGGCATGACTTAAAAGTGATCTCAACGGACGTGAACGTGTGTCGACAAAAGGAAGAGGCGGAAACAAGAGGTCTGTGTCGAAAGAATGGTGGCACGAGAAAAGAGGAGACAGAAATGTCTAATCGGCATTGGGTACGGCAAAGTAATTATGGAGGCATTTAATGCTACTTGTGGCTATAAAATCCTCAGTTTTCACCAAGCAAAGGCCACGAGTTACAATGGAGAAACTTAAAGAATGCCTTCATGATTTCTGGAAAGAGGAAAAGCGATTCACATTCCACATAAACACGAGAACACCACCTTTATCCTCTTGAATAGTGAAAGGATAAATATGTGGGATTACATAGATTCCATTTCCGGCGTTTTGGGTTAATGTTAAGGACTCCAAATTGGAGGAAACGTTTAACTTGATAAATAACCATTGGAAAGGTCTCTGTAATCCCATAGGTCAAGGTTTGTGTCCTGCTAGGATCGACCAAGACTGCCTTTCCTATTAAAGAGTTAAAGGAAAAAAGTCCTTTGACGACATTTTATTAGAAGTGTCGGGGCATGTTTTTGATTGAATGCTGGTAAAACAGCGTTTAGTTGAATTACATGTCACCAATATCGATCGAATGCGTCTAAGGCCGACAGCGGGTCGAAAGCTTATTTCAGCGATAGCCCCGTCTATCGAAAGGAGCTCGATGTCGGACGACATCTCAAAACCAAGAGGCTGGAGCACAACAACGTCAATACTTCAAGCAACAAAGAGACTTAGACAAGAGTCAAAGGTGGCAGTTGAAGGAAGATGTCAGTCGAAACGGTTTTCAGCAAAGATGTCACCACGAGTCAACAGAAGCATCCACTAAGCCCAAACCACGACGTGGGCAGTTACATCGTGGGGGATTGCGTAGTGGGTAGTTATCAAAAACGTGAGTTCTGCGGTTGTGCAGAACGTGCGAGTAGGTTTGTAAATAGTTTTCGGATTCCTATAAATAGGAAGTCCTTAGTTTGTAATCGGGGTCGGTTGCTAGGTTAACACATCAGGCTAAAATCCTAAACGTCTCACCGGAGCAGACAAACGGAGAAACGCCATTGTAAAGAACCTCAGCCTTCCACCCATTTAATTTCAATGCAATCTTTACGTTTTCATGCACTTTACATTACCTGCAATTTACTTTACCGCGCAATTTAATCACTTTCCTTTACGATTCCAGCCATTTACTTTGCTGCACTTTTAAGTTTCTACCGCACTGCGTTCTTGGTGTCGGTTTTACGTTCGCTCGCATTTACTTTCGCCCAGCTCGAGTTCAAATACCCAAAAATACGGTCAAGTTCCTTTCACAAGATTACCATTTAACCTGTCATTACCCACTCCCCACACATAACCGTCAGTTCGGCAGGCGTCGGACGAAAATCACGCAAACACACCCCCAAACCCCAAATCCCACAAACCCCAAATCACATAGCCGCCGCCACCTTCCAACCACAAACCACCACAAAAAAAAAAAAAAAAAACCTAGATACCAAAAAAAAATTGACCTCATACTTCCAACCACCAAAAAGACGGGAATGGAAAAGAATATTACTTAATCTAGCAGTGGCTGTTCTCAGGGTAAACAAAGCCAACATAAAGATAGTTATAAAGAATGCGATCAAACCTCTGAGTCCTAAAAAAGAAGTGTTGACACATTTCCGTAGCATCAACACCCTAAAGCACAAGGCAATTTCTCTCTTCAAGCTCCCTCACATTACTCATTCCATTATTATAGTTCTTTCCGGTGTTCTCTAGTATTACTCATTACAATAAACAAAACACTAATCAAATTTATCATTCATTCATGAAGAAAATAAGTAAGGGCAACTTTGGAGTAAAATTAAAAAAAATAGGATTTGAAGATAATTTGTGGATGTTAAGTTTCAAAACTCAACCCAGAAGCACAAGGCAACTTCTCTCTTCAAGCTCCCTCACATTACTCATTCCATTATTATAGTTCTTTCCAATGTTCTCTAGTATTACTCATTACAATAAACAAAACACCAATCAAATTTATCATTCATTCATGAAGAAAATAAATAAGGGCAACTTTGGGGTAAAATTAAAAAAATGGGATTTGAAGATAATTTGTGGATGTTAAATTCCAAAACTCAACCCATAAGGTAATATCCACAAGGGAGGTGTTATTTGCACCCTATTCATTACTCTATACACCCAACTTTTATAATTTTTTATACCAAGTTTCCAATATTACTCTTTTGGTTTGCACCCTGGTATCCGGCCCACTGGGCCGACTAATCCAGTTCGAGGGGGGTCCCGGGGTTAAGGTTTTATTCCTCTCCCAACGTTGTTGCAGGGGATCGAACCGTGATTCGCCCTACCAAGTGCAGCCCCTGGCACCACTGCACCAACAGCTCGTTGGTCAATATTACTCTAATCATTACTACTCACACCCATACATCTATTATTTATACCCATCACTAATATTTACACCCCTAATCCTAAAAACATATATATATCAATACTCACACCCTATATATTACTACTTACACCTAACTTCTTCTTCTTCTTCTTCTCCATTATGATCATCTTCTCCATAAAAACTCTGTTCACCACTTTGTCCACTCAAAACCTTGCATATCTTTTTAATCATTGAAAAAACATTATTGTGAATTCAATCTGAGTGGGAAAATATATAACTAACATGTTAAAACTTTAAATCAGTTACTGCATTTGTGTTACCTGTGAATCACAGAAACTGACACGAACTTGCAAAATCTGAATCACAGAAACTGAAACCAGATCCATGGATCTGATTGCTTACTTTAATACACAGTGAGTCCAAGCTATGATTTCTTAAATACAGCAACAATTCAATCACAATGGAATAGAGTGATCATACTCTAAAATTGGACAGCTAGACCAAAACAAAATTTGTGATTTGTGATTTGTGATTTTTATTTTTTAATTTCAAATACAAAACGCAATCTTTCAATATCGAAAATTTCCCACTAAATATATCAAATTTTCCAAACGGATAATGCAAATTATCTTGTTAAAATGGAAATAAAAATTTTGCAAGTTCGTGACAGTTTCTGTGATTCACGGGTAACACAAATGCAGTAACTGATTTAAAGTTTTAACATATTAGTTATTTATTCCCCCACTCGGATTGAATTCACAATAATGTTTTCAATGATTAAAAAGGTATGCAAGGTTTTGAGTGAGCAAAGTGGTGAACAAGGTTTTTATGAAGAAGAGGATCTGTATGGAGAAGAAGAAGTTGGGTGCAAGTAATAATATATAGGGTGTGAGTATTGATATATATATATATATATATATATATATGTTTTTAGGATTAGGGGTGTAAATATTAGCAATAGGTGTAAATAATAGATGTATAGGTGTGAGTAGTAATGATTAGGGTAATATTGGAAACTTGATGTAAAAAATTATAAAAATTGGGTATATAGAATAATGAACAGGGTGCAAATAACACCTCCCTATCCACAATAACCGCAAGGATTCAGCCTTCAAGGCCATATATTTGATTAATACCCCCCTTAATGCCCCTAAAGAGAATAACTTGTGGAAGTTATTCCCTCCGTTTCATATGTAGTGTATTTTAAGGTTATGCACGAGTTTTAAGAAATAGTTAAATGAGGTAAGGATTTGTTGTATTTTGACTATAATGTCCCTATATAATCATTATTGAAGAGAGAGAAAAGTATTGGAAGTGAAAAATAGAGTGTAATAAATAGGAGTGCGTTTGAAAAAATAGCATTAATTATATGTTGGGTTTATAAAAAAATAGAACTTATGAAACATAGTACAAATGCTAAAACAACATTGTAATAAAACGAAGGGAGTAATGAATACTGGCTCAAAGGGTTCGCAAGCCTAGGCTTAGGCTAGTCACAGTTTTCAGAAACCAAGGCAAAACTAAAAAGGTTTTAGTTTTGCCTTGATTTCCGAAAACCGCAACTAACCACCTGAACTTTTTAGTTTTGTCTTGATTTCCGAAAATCGTGACTATCCATTTCAAGTGACACAACAAGAGTGGTCATGACACTAAAGGTTGCATTCATTTAAGCAATATGATGAAGGATGAAGATCATCTATCCTCTTCCCAGTTCCTCCCACGCAATAAAGTATTCCCTCCTCTGTTTTTATACATAAGATCTCTTTAGGAAATTTTACGTTTATTAAGAAAGTTGATTAATTTAGTTAATTGTATTTGAAATGTGAACTTTTGATATGTATTTTCAAAATTATCCCTATTAAAATTATTGGGAATTTAAAAAGTGTTAAATAAATAGGGGTGTTTGTGGAAAAAAATAATTAATGATCATTGAAAATTTGTATGAGGTCTTATAGATAGAGACAAAATAAAAGTGTCAAAAGGGTCTTATATTTAGGGACGAAAAGAGTAAAAAATAACTTCCCAACTGCTATGATATTTTTGTAATATTTGATGAAATTTGATTGGTTGGAGACATGAAAACAATGTATTTTGGGGGACATGGATCCTTATCATGTGATGAAAGACCTGAATAAGGGTACGATACGATATGAATACGGAGATACAAGAGTTTTTGAAAATTCAAAATACGACACGATATAAGATATGTTAACACAAATATACATAGATACATGTATGTATGTATTTTTATATATACGCACACAAAAATTATCATTAATCACCGCTTAAACAACATAACAATGACAATAATCACATGAACGTTGTTATGAACCAAGTATATTGTACATAACATGGTAGCATTGCAATAAAAACTATAATTTTGAAAATAAAAATCCAAAAAATTTAAGATCAATATTATAACAGTTTTTTTATTATATGCCTCTCATGCATAAGATAATAGGATAAAAATAGTAAAATTGTATTGGAAAATTAAATAATTAATTTTTAAGTCATTAAATATAATATTAGTTTTCCAATAAAAATTTGCTTCAAAGATTTGATTAACCTATGATACACAAGTTAAAAAAACCCATATTATAAAACTAAAAACTAATTTTATTTTTTTTAAAATTCAACCCTCAAACTTCAAAACGAACCTCAATACTGTACGTAAATGGTTTGAAAAATCGAAGCAAAAGGGAAAAAGAAAACTTAAGTGATAAGATACGACTCCACATACTATAAGGCAATATAATATTTTATGATCCGTAGCTGTGCATTTAAGTGTGGAGAATCTAATGATCCGAAGAAGAATACGACAATTGGGTTCCCGTGGTTCATTGAAAGTTTCAAACAGGGGAAAAACTTACAGGTCAGTGAAACAAGCATCCAGGTGCAAACCACGTGTCCTTTTCATCACATGCATTCGTCACACCCACCCATCGTTGTCACTTGTCATTTTTCCTTCCTATATTTTCTGAATATTTCAGTACTATTCCGACTTGAATTATAAGCAAATTCAATTATTTTTACGTTTATTAAGAAAAGTAGTTGACTGTATTTAATTTTTTAAATTTATAAAAAATAAAGGTATTTTAAGATAATAGTATTGGAAATGAAACAAAAATTAATTAAGATTACAGTTTTCTATAGATGTTTTAGGAAAATGACATTGAGAATGAAACAAAATTTAATAAAGTTAGTTAATTTTGCTTATATTTTAAATCAAAAGAAATATGTTTTTTGTTGTTTATAATTCGAGCTTGAGGGAGTTCCTTCTGTCCCAATTATTAAAAAAATAAAAAAAATTTGCCAACAAGTGTTTTCACATTTTTCAACAATTTCTATCTACAATTAGTTTCTTAACAAGTGCATTATTTACAAAAAATAAATAAATAAAATCACATTTATTAAAAATAGTAGTTAAATATAATTAATTTTCTAAAAATCATAAAAAAAATATGATTAATTTTTAAAAAATTGTATTGAAAATGAACAAAAGTTAAATTAAAATCATTACTTTCTAAAAACATTGAAAAAATAATTCTATTGAAAATAAAAAATTAATTAATTTTTTCTTATATTTAAAATCAAAATATGTGTACACCATTTTTTTATAACAGAGATTAGTGGAAATATTGGTTTGAAAATTTATCCTCTTAAAATTCTTGATTTTCCTTCCAATATTATTCCTAAATTTTCCTTTATTACTGTAGTATATTACTTCTTTTGCTCCTTAATAAAAAATTGTAAAATAAAAAATTATGTTTAAAAAAAATTTATTATTTCCATCCTTATATATAAAACCCTTTTTAAACTTTTGTTTTGTCTATATTTATAAAACCCTATATTAATTTTCAATAACAATTAATTACTTATTTCCACAAACACTCATATTTATTTAACATTTTTTAGATTCCCAATACTATTAATAGAGGTAGTTTTGAAAATATACTCTTATACTCCTTCCGTTTCACTATATTTGACCTTTTAGGCCTGAACACACAGATTAAGAAAATATTAATTATTGTAAGTATTATGTATAGTTTGTCCAAAATGTCCCTATTTAATCCTTCTTGAAAATTGTAGTAGTATTTAATTTTTATTAATAAGTGTGTCCATTAATGTATAGTAGTTTAGATATGAGAGATGATAAAAGTAGAATTAACGAGGAGTAAGAGAAATGATTGAATGAAATGTTGAAATTAGAAAAAAAAAATATGTTTGTGTATTGAAAATGTAAAAGACCAAACAATACGAAATAAGAAAAAAAAGGTTAAAAGACCAAACATAGTGAAACGGAGGGAGTATCAAATCACATTTCCTATACCATTAGCTAAATTAATCAACTTTCTTAATGGAAATGAAATATATCAAAACGGTCTTATATAATATATATGTATATATATATATAGGGGTTGATGGAGTAATAGGGTTAATTAGTGTAACAATGAAAATATAAATATTTGATATTTCTTGAGATTTGAAATATAAGAAAAAAACATATTTATCTTGATTTAAAATATAAAAGAAATACTTGTTTCATTTTCAATATTATTTTTCTAAAATATCCTTAAAAAAATTGTTATCTTATTTTAATTTTACTTCGTTTCTAATGTTATTTTTCTAAATATTTTATAAAATGAAATATAATATATTAATCTTTTTAATAAGTATGAAACTAACAATTGAACATCAAGAGTGTCACACCACAAAAACGCTAATTCTTCGGCTCGACCACTATCGTATTGTAACAATTATACTCTCTTTGTTGCATTTTGTTTGATTTTTTAGATTTGGACATACAAATTAAGAAAGTATTGATTATTGTAAGTTTTATATGTGCGTTGTCTAAAATATCCCTATTGTGAGTATTTAATTTTTATTAATAAGTGTGTCCATTAATTAATGTAGTGGTTTAGAGAAATATAGAGAGAATAAAAATAGAATTAACGAGAAGTAAGATAAATGACTAAATGAAGGATTAAAGTTGGAAAGAAAAATATCATATTTATGCATTGGAATTGTAAAAAAACAAAAGATATGTAACAGAGAAAAAACCCTAGAAAGCCAAACAAAATGGAACACATGGAGTATTACTAAACCCACACACATTCTTGGCATTATTCAACTCACATGATCTCTTAAGTAACTTTTTTTTTTTAATTGAGAAGCATGCATATATCAAATTATTATTATTGAGTACTACAAATTCTCAATGTTAATTAATTTACTTGTTTTCATTTTTTTTTTAAATTCTTGCGAACAAGAATCTTTAAAATACTTATTAATGCTATTAGAAATAGTAAAATAATCACTTCCTTCATCTTATAAGTTATGTACTATTAACTATTTTATTTTGCTCGTATATACTATGTATTTTTAAAAATTTATTACTCATTTATACTTAATTTTTCAAACATATTTTTATTTATCACATTCTCTTTTTCACGACTCATTCCTTTATATCTTTTCAATATAATTGTTATACCTTTATTATTATTATTTTCTATGCAATTATTTAAATGGGGTAAATTAATCAAAATATATCAAATACTTATATTAGTTTGACATTTATTCATTAACTAATCTATGTGCAATGACTAAAAGTAAATAATTTACGAGGCAAATGAAGTACAAAATAATATTAATTATTTCTTGAGAACTTTAAAAAGCACTTTTTTTATAACAATTTACGTATTATTTTTCGTCTCTTAATAAGTTCTATTAAGACTCTCTATGGTTTACTATATAAGGAAAAAAATTAAAACTACACTTATTAAGAAAGTTAATTGGTTGTATTTAGGTTTCTCAAATTTATATAAAAAATAGAGATATTTTACAAAAATAGTATTGAGAATAAAAAAAATAGTTAAATGATATAACCACATTATTATAATTTAAATTAATATAAACATGTTTTTTTTTATGTCGCAAACCAAAGTAAAAAGAAAAGAAAGAAAGAAAAACCAGCACAATTAGGTAGAGTTGACAAACAAATCGAGTCCGATCGAGTTGATCCGAATAAACTTGATAGATACACAGATTTAGACTTTTAAAATACAATTTGAATAAATCTCGGACTTTTTAGTTTGATTAATAAAACCCGATTTCGGTGGATACTAAACCGAATCGACCTGGATTAGTTTAAAAAGTGACCTTTTAATGAGATATTTTTTTTGCCGAATTTCATTTAGACCAATCGAATTAGTATTGACAAAATTGGCGGGCGGGTGGACATGGCCCGCGTCCGCACTTGGCCCGCAAAAAATACGGACGGGACCATCAAAATGTTTGGGGCCGAAAAATTGGGGCGGCCCGTGTTTTAAAAAAAATAAATTCATGTTTCTTTCCTTTGTTATAGTACAAATTTTCAAAAAAGAATTTCAAACCTTGTGCCAAATGTGCGTGTGACTAATGTTTTTTTTTTAAAAAAAGAAAAATAAGCCCGCGGACCGCCCATGAAAAATAACAGACAGGGCGAGCGGACATGATTTAATTTTTTTTTCCAAAACTTATGCATTGCCTGCAAAAAAATTACAGGCGGGCAGGCAGAATCCGCGGGTCAAAGCCCTAATTACCAAGGCTAAACCGAATCATGATCCGAGTTTGAAACAAACCGGTGCGAACCCAACCTAGTAGCTGGAATTACCTTCTCTACGATAAGGCAATCAATCATTAGTACTGATTCATCATTTTCTCCCCCCTTTGATTTCTTCAAAATATAAAAATAAAATAGAAAAAAAAAAATAAATACGCATCTGTCTCTCTCTAACGCTTCATCCGTACTCATGGCCGTTTCTCTTTCGCCCATGCCAATCCCTCCCAAACCACCTTTCTCTCTCTAACTCAACGATTTCCATTTTCATCATCTTCAATTTCTTTCTATCTCTACAATTTCTTCATGCGAATCTCACACTCTATTTCTTCATCCCACTGAATTCATTTACACGCTTCCATCCATCACATGGAGTCAGCAAAATTCGCTGCCTTCTCTCCTCAAACCCTAACTCATCTCAATTAACTAACTCCCCAATCAATCGCTCGCATGGCGATCGTAACCGGAGATCGCTACCTCGACAAACTCGTCGAATTCATCGACGCACAAGCGGGCCCACTCATCGACGGAGCTTTGGTTCTCAAACTCAACCCTGCGGGGCTCCACTACGTTCAATCGCGCCTCGAAGCGCTTCACGAGCTCGAGAGCCTCCTCGCCGGAGCACCGGTTGATTACCTCCGTGCTTACGTCTCCGACCTCGGCGACCACCGCGCTCTCGAGCAGCTCCGGAGGATTCTTCGCCTTCTCACTTCGCTGAAGGTGGTTTCGGTGTTGCCGCCACCGATAAGGGATCCGACGCCGTTGTCGTTTTTACCGTTTGGGAGGTTGAAGGTTTTGGAACTTAGAGGATGTGATTTGTCGACTTCGGCGGCGAGAGGGTTGCTTGAGCTTAGGCACACTCTTGAGAAGATTGTTTGTCATAATTCTACTGTGAGTTTTTCTTTTACTTGTTTTGGTTATAGTAATAATTGTGGAATTTTGTGTTTTAATTAGGTACAATTGTTTAGCTTTTATTATTATTATTACTACACCCTCCGTTTCACTTTAAGTGTCTTTTTGGACTTTTGCACATAGATTAAGAAAGTGTTGATTATGATGATTATTGTAAGTTTTATGTGTATTTTATCAAAAATACCCCTATTTAATATTTTTATTTTGTCAATGCATCATTACTAGTTACTAGTATTACAAATTTCAAAACTAAAACAACATTAAATGTAAGGGTAAATAAGGAAAAACAGTATTAAATGTTGCCTAGATTTGGTAGAAAGACACTTATTTTGAAACAAAATTTTGATGTTAAAAAGACACTTAAAGTGAAACGGAGGGAGTATTATTATTATTATTATTATTATTATTATTATTATTATTATTATTATTTTACATGTTCTTTTGGATGAGCTTTGACTAAAGGCGAGTTTTAGTAAACAACTTAATTAAGCGCATTCATAGTCTATTCTTTGAAGTAAGTTAAATAATACAGTATAAGCTTCTATGCCAAGCTTATTGAAATCACCTAAAGAGAGCTTATAGGAGATCATGAGTTTTTCGTAACCTATTTTAATAGAATTATTCTCATAAACTGTTCTCGAAAGTCCAAATAAGTTCTCTAAAAGCTCTGCCATAGGCTCCTTAAAAAGTTGACAAAAGAAATGAAATTAAGCTTTTATGAGAAGCTGTATTTTGTCGGTTTCTTAAACAAAAAAAACCTAATGCAAAAAAAAAAAAAAGAGATAGTGAAAAA
Source organism: Crotalaria pallida (assembly GCA_037953625.1). NCBI lineage: Eukaryota > Viridiplantae > Streptophyta > Magnoliopsida > Fabales > Fabaceae > Crotalaria > Crotalaria pallida. Next base: position 101,921,689 of record CM075655.1, read on the forward strand.
AAGAAAAGAATTGTAATAATTGTTGCCAAACACGTAACGGCGTCTGATTTGTACATCCGAAATAACTTTTTATAGAATATTTTATAGTCATTTTTTTAAAGCTTAGCCAAACAGGCCTCACTTTGTTTACAATTAGGGATGAAACTGAGTGTAGGGATTTTGTGTGTTTTAGGATGCTCTACGGCATGTGTTTGCTAGCAGGATAACGGAGATAAAAGATTCTCCGCAATGGAACCGGTTGTCATTTGTCTCTTGCGCATGTAATGGATTGGTGCTTATGGATGAGTCTTTGCAGCTTCTTCCTGCCGTTGAAACGCTTGACCTTAGCAGGAACAAGTTTGCAAAGGTGGATAATCTGAATAAGTGTATGAAATTGAAGCATTTGGACCTTGGTTTCAATAACCTCAGAACATTAGCACCCTTCAGCCAGGTACATGATTAAAGTATTCGCTCTCTGGTCTGTATTATTACATTAAAAGTTGCGAGCATAGTTTTTATGGCGTGAAAATGTTTTGCATCTTGTATTGCATATTTTTATTTTGTTTAGTGCGAAAGTGTAAGTGGAATGCTATAGTTGACTGTGTCAGCATCATTGGAAAACTTGAGTTTCTTTTGTTTTAGGTTGTTTTGTGTTTTTTTGAATCTGAAGCAATTTTTCTAATGCTGGGCTACAGAACTGTAGGAGTTTTGGTTTGTTACTTTGGATGGATCTGTTAAAGGTGCCTGTTCATGGAATAGTTGAGAATAAAGCCAACTGAAGTAAAATACAATCCAGGTTATTATAGTAGTAACTTAAATTGGACTCTAAACTTTTAACATTGTATGATTGTTTTAGCTTTTACAGTTTGTGAACTTAAATATTAAATAATTTTGTTAGCACTTTATTGGTTGTGAAAAGCTTTTCCTCCAGTCACCTTGGTTGAGACTCGAGAGTATTGGTTAAGGTGGATATGGTTTTCCGCAATGTGTCAAGGATCAAGTATAGCATTTCAGATTTGGAGAAATTACAATAACATCCTTTATGGTTTGGCTTAATTACATCCTGCACTCCTTTTGTTTTAAAAGTTACATTATCTTTTAGGGAAGGTCAATGTAATTTCAGTATCACTCCACGAGAGGAGGGTGTAATGATAACACATAAACCACGAAGGAGGTTAATTTAATTTTTTAAAACAAGGAATACTTGGTGTAATTCAGTAAAACCTCGAGGGAGTTCAGTGTAATTTTCCCTAAGCTATTAGGTGCTGTCCCAAGAATGTATTTATCTCAAACTAGCATTCAAATATTTTCATTGATGGGACCAGACTTTGTTGTCCCCGAATGGAGTTGATTTAGTTTGATTTTATAAATTCAGGATAGATTCTTGGTATTTTACGCTTTTACTGTGAGATTGAGAATGCATTGACCATATAGCTTTGGGTGAAAGTGTGAAACTAACCACATAACAAATTGTTTCATTGAATTCATTTCCAGAATCTAGATTTAGTAATTGGGAGAGTTATGAAAGACAAGAAATAAAGTCTTGCAGAATTAGCTCAACATAGTTGTAAATATAAGTGTAGGTATAGCAATGAGTTTCTTTTTGCACATTATAGTCAGATGAGTAGTGTTATGTATGCTGAGTCTGTCATTTCATGGCAATCCCATCTTGTAGAAACATATAAGGAGTGGATGCAGACATGCCATGCACTTGCGAGGATAGACCCCGAGAAATTGTTATGTTTCCTAAATTAGCAGCCCAGCTATGTTTACTTTGAGCATGTAATTTTTTGTCTCCTCTCACAGCCTCTTTACAAAGGTATTCTGTTCATGGGAATCAAGATGGGTGATTTCACTAATTTCACCCCCTAATGTAAAGAAAAGCTAGGTCTTCTTAGATAATTCGCTTGCATTTCTGAGGTTCTTGGAAATATGCATTGGTATTCTGGGAGTGAATGGTTAATGACTTCTCGTAATGGCTTCTTCTTAGAACTGGATACGCAATGTCGTTGAAAAGTCATCTGGTTGTGCTAGCGAGTTACATAGAATGCTTAAATACATTGAATATAAATTATTTGTTAGAAAGTTATTAATATCTTTTGCTTTAATATCATGTCTTTATCAGCTGGACCGATATACCAATATTGTTGGATCATGCAGGTTTCCTGTCATATTGTTAAACTAGTTTTGAGGAACAATGCTTTATCCACTTTGCGCGGGATTGAGAATTTGAAGTCACTAGAAGGACTTGATGTTTCGTACAATGTTATTTCCAATTTTTCAGAGCTAGAGTTCCTTGTAGGCCTTCCAAATCTGCAAAGCTTGTGGTTGGAAGGAAACCCTTTGTGCTGTGCGCGATGGTATAGAGCACAGGTGTTCAGCTTCTTTTCCTACCCAGAAAAGGTTAGTTTATAATGCTTGCTTTCACTCTCTCTCTCCCTCTCTCTCTCTCTCTCTATAACTTTCTGTCTATCCGTTTGTGTAGTATGTAATCTTTGCGTGTCTGATTTCCTGTTTTCTTGTCAACATTGCGTTGTGGTATTTTAGATTGTATGGTGCCTCATTTTCATTTTCAGATATTATTTGATTTCTGAAGTTTGCTTCATTTTCTGTGTAATAATTTATTCATGTTTTGTTTTTATTTAGAGTTTATTAGTTCCTCTTGCTAAACATATATATTTTTTATGGTGCTAATCAGCTGAAGTTAGACGAGAAGGAAATTAGTACTATAGATTTTTGGAAGAGAGAAATAATTATTGCCAGTATCAAGAAGCAACCTGACACTTTTGGGATTTATGTGCCTGCAAAGGATGAAGCTATAGTGGAAGAAAGCAATACTAGAAGGGTATGTAATTTGTGAAATTGGATGTTTATTTGTTTAAATAAAAGACAACACATTGTTCACTTTACACCTTGGATATGTTGCTAATTGTTCTCATTTCTGAAAATTGAACTTGAAAGGCTAATTTCATCTGGACACGTGCCCATAACATTTTTGAAAAATCTTATGCTTTTCATTTTGATCTACATGGGGATAAACATTGTATTAGTATTTTGTTTTTCGAGCAGAGACCTCGTCTTGCCTGTATTGAGAGTGAAGAGATCGCTAGCATATGTTCTGATGAGGAGTCTGTGTCATGTGCAAATGAAATTCAAAATAGAGACGATCCTGATTTATTTGATGATGAAGCTGAAATAGAGGATCTGATAAATAAAGTTGAACATATGAAGAAAGAGCGCTCCATTCTTTGGTTGCGGGAATTTAAAGACTGGATGAATATCACATCTGATAAATCAGTGGAAATTAGCAAAGAAGACAGAGCTGCATTGCATCATCAGAAAGAAAAGTACATAAAAAACAAGACAAATCAGGAGCAACATGGTGACGTCTCAAGATATGCTTCAGACTCTGTTCTTGCCTCGGGAGATGACAGTAGCATGAATATTTTAGAATCAGATAGCTCTTTTGTAGATATGTCTGCTAGTTTTCATCGACAACAGTACTTTGATTATAGATATTTGCTTGGTAATGCTAGTGGGGCCTCTCATTCTAACTCGGGGGGAGTGGATGCTGAGCGTCTTAAACCTTTGTCCCTAGAGGGGATTAGTAGTTCACTCTTGCAGTCTAAAAGTTCTCATTCTGACACCAATGTCATTCATGGAGAACATAGAATGGCTGAAAATGTCAATACATCACCATTGACCACAATTCATGATATATCTGGATCTCAATCATCATCTGCATACCCCTCATCTCCTCCTCATTTTCAAGAGGACCTGCTTCATCGTCGGCAACACTTAGTGGAGGAAATTTTGCAGCTGTCTGCAGATTCATTTTCAATGGCATCTTCTGACAGTAACACAAGCTGTAGCGAAATTGATTACACTGAATTTGAGCCATTAGTGCCTGAAGTCGATATATTTCCATGCAAAAATTATGTAAATGGGAGTGTTGATGGTCATATATCTCAAAATCAACCAAAGAACAAGTTTTATTACCAAAGCCAAGGAATTCCTCATATAATGGAAAATGGCACTCATTTATTTAGTTCATCCAATGGCCAAACTTCTCAAGACGGTTCAATGGATTCTGCTGCTGGTGCTGACAGTGGTGAGAGAGCATGTTTTGTTAGCCAAGATGTTGACTTGTCGGATAAAAGAAAAATAAAAAGAAAAGTCAAGAAGAGAGTTATTTCAACCTTAGAAGAGCATCCAGAATGCAGTGCATGTGATCATGAACAAGACCAGAGCACTCGAAGAAATATTTGCGTGAATTCCAAGAGAGGATTGGACGTTGATGATTTTTATGAATTTTCCGGGGGTAATTGCTCTACCCAAGAGAATGATGATTTTATTGCGACTTATTTCAATATGCATATTGCTGACTCTGAAGCCAGTGAGATCTCTAGTCGTTACTCGCGCTGTACTTGTGTCTTTCAGAGGGAGACAATCTACAGAGAAAGGTAATTATCAATTCACAAGCATTTAAGTGAATTTAATGGGAAGAATCGCATATATAGTAACATTATCTGAAGTAGTTTTGTTTTGCTTGGGAAAATACACTAACCTCTGGTTTACCCAAAGATAATTATACCTGTTTCTTGATTCTATTTGGTTTTGAATGGAGTTATGGAGAATTGTTGAAGATAAGTATCATGTCTTAAATTGTAATCATGTGAGCAAATCCTAATTTAGAATAGAATCATCAAGTAAAACTTAAAAATTGTCTTTTTAAATCAAATTTTTTTTTTTCATTGATGGTTGTCAAATATTTGTTTTATCTTCTGTTAGTTTTTTTTCCCCACTAAACAGGATCGGATAGGAAAGAAAAATTGTGCATTTCATTAATGATGAAGTTGATATTATAAAAGAGTGTCTTAGTAACAAAGATAATTAATCTCTGCATTACTGGATTCTATACTTCTTTCTATGTTTCTCTCTTCATCTTATGTTTCCTCCTAGGCTCCTATACGCAGATGTTCAGTTCTATTCTTCTAGATCCATTACTGGTAACCACCATATAGATGATATGTTACTTTCCTAAACAAATGCTTTTTTGAAAAAATAATTATCACTCATAGTATTCCTGACCATGTTATTCTGGCATTCTGCCATGACTATATTTTGCACTCTAAATTTTTGCACAATCCTGCGATGGCATATGTAATTTCCTTTTTCCCCCAATGTAGAGAAGTTGCAGTATTGCTGAGCAGTCTTAAGAAGCTCTATGTGCTACTAATCAGTGTTGCTTCTGATGGGTCAGGTTAGACTATATTTCCTTTCTTTTTTGTTGTCTTGCGGAACTTTATTGTTTTAGTTTTTCTTGACTCATTTTGTCCATTTGGGCTAAATAAGTGTTTAGTTCCTATAAATAGGTTGATTTTGAGATTGGTTCATGCCAATTTTTTTCGGACTATTTGGTCCGTGAAAAGTTACAAAAATTTGAAATTCATCCTTCCTTTTGTCTTTAGGCATTATATGATGACGTAACTGGCAGTATATTCCACGTCAACTTTTCATGTTGCAGTTAACCTTGCCTCCTTTTGACATGTGTCAACCACGTGTATAATTTCATTTTTCGTGTTTTTTCACCTAATTAAATTTTTACTTAAAAATTGAAAGAAATAGAAATAAAGAAATATTCACGTGATTGACACGTGTCAACAAGTAGCATTGGTTAGCTACAATGTGGTGATGCTAACATGAACTATATCGCCAGGTACATCATAACATAAGCCCACAGAGGCACAGACAAAGAGAAGAATGAACTTCAAATAGTCCGAAAATTTTTGAAGGGACTAATCACAAAATCAACCCTATTTAGGACGACTAAAATTTTGTTTAAACGTTGTCCATTTTTACAACATTAATTTCCCTAAAACTATCAAACCATATCTATATTCGTTTGAGTCAGTAGGGAGGTTGACATGATCTAAGATGCCCAATTTTCCCTTCCTCTATCTGCGACAATGGGATTTGTATGTGCCGACTTTCCATTATATTATCCAAGTTTTGCAGCTTAAGAAATATCACAGCCCTCCCTTATTAGTTCACCGCAATAAATCTAGAAGGATTTCCCCATTGATTTTGCTTTTATAGCTCTTAAAAGCCCTCTTAAATATCCAGGAATGCTCTTGAGTTTATTGAGTTGCCATAAGATGGAAGAAGTTTGCGAGGTGCTTGTTGGAATGGGACTTCTTGTGTTAAGGTTAGTGAACTTGAAAGCTTACATGAGATCATGAATTAAATCAGTAGTAACTAAATATGATCTTTTGACTTGTCAGGATGAAATTTGAGAGTGGTGAAACATACCTTTTTGTAACTAGAAGCATTGAGAAATCACGAGAGTTACTATGTACCATACACATGTTTGATTCATGTGGTGGAGATGGTAGATGCTTAATAAGAAGGTGATTTTCCTCTTCCCCTCTTGACTTTTAACTTGGGGGACAAAGTATTTCTTTGTTTATATTAAAGTTTTGGTCCTTACAGTTTGTACTCTTCTAATTTAGTCTCTATGTTTTACCTAGTAAACTGTTCCTATGTCCAGTTTGTGCTACTTAAGAGGCTTATTTATCTGTAAAACATCATGTACATATTCCTTCATTCTAGTATGTGCCCTTGTAGCTGTTCTTTTCTTTTGAGTAGGTTTTCCTTTGTTCAACAATTGCTCCTTAAGATGCTCATTTTCCTTGTAAAATGTCTACGAGGAACAAAGTTGATGGTTTTATAATGAAAATTGTCAGCATGGGACTAATTTGAGAACTTTTGTAAGTTTCAGGAATGATTTGAAATGAAAAAACTGTGGGGACAAAAATATAATTTTAGCCTTTTTTATTTAAATAAAAAAAGTGTGTGCCTTTATGCAAATATTTATTGGATATTTGATGTTGATATTATTAATTGCTGTGTAATTATGAATATATCTTTCTTTTTAATATTTCTTCCTGCTGTAATAGACTGGGGTTTTGGAAATTTAAATGGCAGTTTGGAGCAGGTCCAGGTTGAGTTGTTTGTCAACCAAATATGTGGTGGTTCAAATGTGAGCATATATCAGTATGCAATGGTGCACGTCTGTTGTAACAATGGCAGTGGTATGCTTTGCTCTAGCCATTCTATTATCTTTTTTTTTTCAGTCATATTCTACTCATATCGAGAATGACAAATAGTGGTCATCTGTAGTTTATTTTAGTCGCAAGCCTCCTTCAAGATTAACTTACTAGTTCAGAGCTATGATTTCTGAAAAATGATATTTTATGAAATCTCTCAAAACTAGATGTGTAAAGCTATTGTTGGAGTAGATATTTTTGTTAGATGGTAGGAAGCTATTGTTGGAGTAGATTGTTTGTTAGATGGTAGGAAAAATATGTTACTCATTTAATCGCTTCGTTCGTAGATCAAATTTATGGCACGAGTTTCCACCACGTTTACCTTTATTATTTACCACTCCTACTGGAATGTTGCAGATACTATCTTGGTTTTTAATTGCCGTAGGATTGAAGATCTTTAAAATATGGTTTACATTGAAAATTTCAATGAATTTGTGTCCTTTTATTACCTATTAGCTCACAACACAAAGTTATCCTTATTTTTCAACTGACAGATGGATCGTGGCTCTCGAGATCACTGTTTGTGATTGGAGGGTATGTACTTTTATGCATTGAAGATATTAAGCAGGTGTACTCATTTTCATCAGATCCGTCCGTGTCTCCATATTTTAGAATTGATTCATGTTGCTCCATTTCTGACATTGCTGAGATGGTGAGTATTTTTATTTTTATTTTTTTTTTATTTTTATTTTGGAGGGGTTGGGGTGGGGCGATATTAAATGAAGAAAATACCAGCTGTTACAAACAAGCGAAACCATTGGGTTTTTAACTATTAGCTCAATCCTCATCATCAGTAATAAATTATAACTTGGGCCAACTTCTTAGGAGAGAAAAATTAACATGAATGACATGAAACCTTTTCTCATGCAATTTAGTGTTCTAATCACTTTATTATTGAACATTGACTGTTCTTTCTTCTTCTACTTCCTCTTTTTTCCGTTTTTGGTAAAACATTCATTTCTTGGCTTATTGTTTAACGATACTCTTTCCAGGTCATTGAGGTTGGTGACAACAACTGCTGTGTGACTTTACTTATCACATGTCTGATGTCAGAATTTCAGCCCTCTACCCAAACAAACCTCGAAGCTGTCAATCATGGAAACACAACTCCAGGTTCTCACAAATTGAAACTTCAGTGGTTCTCCAAAGATAACCTTTTGAAATTCGTGTCATTGATGAAGGCAATGCATGCAGAAAAAATGATGTCCCCTTTGGTAGTAAGATATCTATCGTAAATATTTTTTGGTCTGTGTTGGTTCATATTCATTTCATTCATTTGATTTTTGGTTTTCTTTTTTATTAGTTTGCTTGCTCAGTGTGTTGAATTTATGATAGCTTCCTTCCTTTTATTATTTGATTTGTATCCACGTGTTGGTGTTTCTTTATCATTGTATAGAATTGTACAGTATTGTTAACTGATTTTGCTCCTTCCCTCAATTCTCTCCCCAGTCCTCTTTCCTGATTAAAAAAGTATAGGAAAAAAAATCTTCACAGAAATGTTATAGATTTTCCCCCTGATGTACTCTTGAAGGTTTTGTAGAAGATTTGAATGGAGCATGGCGATTAAATGAAATCTCTTTCATTTGTTAACTCGGGAAGGTTTTAGGTTTTGGATTTTGGAATCTTGTGTGCATCTTTTGTTATATTAATCACTTGATCAAAGTATTCTCAAAATCTTATCTTCCCTCACAAGTTTATGGTACAGATCTTTTATGCTTTTGAGCCCCAGATATCGGGATGACAATGTTCATTGCAAAACGTAGATTCCAGTGCGCCTATTTAAAAACTTCTATGACATGCAATCAATCTTCTGGTGCTCATGCAGATGCAACCAAACAGAATTTCAAGTTAATTATATCAAGGGTTTTTGTTATCTCTTTAAATTATTATTTTAATTATTAATTGGTTGTGTTTACATAGATATGTATCTATTCAAGTTGAGATTTTCTTTTCACACCCCCCATTTTTCTCTCCATCCCCCATTTTTTCCGCCTCACATGAGGCGGAAGTGATTTTTGTCACCCTTTCCACCTCTCAAGAGGCGGAAAACCCAATAAATTTACACTGAGGAGAAAAATGGGGGATGAGGAGAAAAATGGGGGGTGTGAAAAGAAAATCTCCAAGCTTCACTCAAATGTATACTTCTATTAACAATAAGTGCACCAATTAATCGTAGGACATATTAACACTGGGCTTCGCACAGCATGAATTCGAAACCAGGTAAGACAGGAAGTTCAAGGGTTGAGCTCCTTTTAAGTTTCTATGAAAACATGGATGCAAGTTTTGTAACCTGTTTCTGTACTGCTGTGTCTGCCAAGCCTTCCACATGTTCTGTTCGTTTGGCTTCCTTTTTTTTTTTTTTTTTTTTTTTTTTTTGGTTTGGCTTTTTCTACTCTAGTTGTTTGTTTATCTTCGGATTTCACATCCTTGAAAAAGAGAAAACGGAACATCATTACTGATAGCTCTTCACATTTTTCAGACTCATGGCACTTTATGTATATATCTCTTGTCTAAAACACTCGGTACTCAGATGTTACTTTAGATAATGACTAATCTAAGTCAAATAGTTAAGGTCCATTTATAATTGTAAAGCTCTACCGGTGTCTGTTCAAAACAGACATTGGTACTTCATGTACGTCTTTCCATAGTTACTTGATTCGGCCATTTTCTAATAAACTTTCGGTTTTGCTAACAAGTATTCTAAAGTTCTCATGATAGGAAAAAATATTACTAGTCTTTATTTTTTCTTCTTTTAGAAATATCAAAAGTTACACTTTCGGAAAGCTTTTTACTACGTTTGATTCTTTAACGAATGAGGCACTTGTTAGCATTTTATATGAACATTTCTCATCTACGAAGAAAAGGCATTTAACAGTAGAGCAAGTGTATTTTGGATTTCAGAGTATGCGTTCAACTCCGATATCTCTGAATAAGACTGTTTACATGCTACTGAGTTAATTAAATATTCATGCTAAGTCTTTCCACCTAACTCGATCAGGTTTTTTTGGGGCAGGTTTAGTTTCCACTAGAATCCTTTCAAATAAGCTTAGGACTATTTAAAAACTTCACTGCATTTGCTAGAAGTAAGGAAAATTCTCGGATGTTCCATTTTTAAAATGATATTTATGCATTGTTTCTAATTTTTATTCATAAAAAGTCTATTTACTCATGCTTTTAATCTTAAAATTTATTCACTTCCATCCTACTGCAAACAGTTCAACACCATTCCCTTACCACACCACCATTGTTGTCATATTCAAGTTCACTTATAACGATCGCTCCACTAATATGGTTGCATGCTTGATCTCGACAATTTTCTAAAAAATGGTGACAAATATAATTAATATTAATATATTATCATTCATCATTATTACAACTTTTAATCACAATCATCAAGGTTATTAATTACTAAATCAATCATATTATGAAGGGGAAGCATTGAAACATAAAACTAAAAGGGGAGCATTAAAGAATTACCCTAATGGTTCGTTTGTCGCGTAGAATTGAGTATGGAATTTGGGGTTGAAATTAGAATTGAGGCTTGGAATTGGAATTTTGGTGTTTGGTTGTACATTTGGAATTGGAATCACAAATCCAAACTTAATTCCATGCCATTAGATTATAACTAAAAATATAGAAACTCAATTTATATACGTAAGTATCGAAATTACAATTCCATATTTTACAGAATCGTAAGTCTACAAACAAAACACACTAGCTCTTTACCGATCCACCCTAAAGGTGGCAATTCGTGCTACCCCAGGTCGAGATCGAGCTCGGGCCATGATCGGGCATGGCCAAAAAGGCCCAGATGAAATGTTGCCAAAAAGGCCCAGATGAAATGTGGGTCTAAAATATCTAGCTAAACCCAATGGCGGGTCACCTTTTTAACTAGATTGGACAATGTTTTTAGGTGATATTAGCGAGTCTACTCGGAGTCCGATTGGTTCTGGTTCTTATTAAAGCGGGCAAAAAGGCCCGAGATCTACTTGGGTCATAATTTGAGAGTCTAAACCCGCCTAAATATCGGATTTGTATGGGTCGGCCCGATCGGGTCAAACATTTTTACCGGCTCTAATCCACCCCAAGTTTTCATCTTCCCTCACCCTAGGAATCTTCTCATCTTCATGACTATCTCTTCCCCATCACTCTACTATCTACCAACCCTAGAATATATGAATCATAGTAGGAAACCACTCCAATGTCTCCATGACACAAGCGATGGATGCTACACACAAAAGGTTGTTGTAGCAACACATACAAATAGTCAGGACACTAGGCTCAAACTATGGAATATAATTAATTTAATTTTTTGAATTCTACATCTTATGTGCAAACAAAAAAATTAGAAATTAAATTTGGAATTTTTATTCTATGTTCTAATTCTTTATACAATCTCAACATAGAATTACAATTCCAACTTAATTCCCATTACGTCAGAATCAGAATTGAAATTACAATTCCAATTCCTTCTAGACACTAAAAGAAAATATTAACACACAAATACACAGATAAAGTGAAGTGTTTATGGGCCAAATCCAGAGCGTTAGGCCCAAAGACAGCCCAAATCTGACCTAGCTAGTTTTGCAGCTAGGGTTTCCCTTCCTATATAAATGACGGCTTGTCATTTTCTCCTGTATCAAATATGCTTCTTCAAGTATCCCAGCAACTTACGATGTGTGTGGGTTTGTTCTTCTTCTAACTTTCGAAATAAGTATTTTTAATCCTTCTTCTCTCAATCGCTTCAAATTCTTGTTTTATTTTGTTTCAATCGAGTATGTTACTGTATGATTTAGGAAGGCAACGAGATAGCGTCACTGAAGCGCATAGTTTGATGAATAGCGCATTCAGCCCTTTTCGTTGCCGAAACTAATAATCGAGTACATGCTTGCAATTGCCGTTTCTCTTTCCATACGGTTCTTGCATTCAGTTGCTCGTACACTTTATTTATTTTGCATCTTTTTCATTTTTTTTTCACAACCAATTATTTACACTACAAAAAATGAAAAATGAAAAATTCTACATGCATTTATACAAATTTTGGGATAAGTTATCTCTCTGAATGTTTTTTTAATTTATTTTTGGATAGGTTATCCAAATTTGCAATTGACGAGTGTAAGCGGTAATCACAAGACATGAGCGAATAGAATTTCCTACACATCATGTTGTCCATACGGTTATACTCCACATTTGTGTATTGGTGCTGCAACGGATGAAAAAGCCTATTTCTGCATCTGTTGCTTCCCTTTTTGCCGTTAATCATTTTTTTTATTGAACCAAAGTATTCTGTTCATAATCTGTTGACAAAATCACAAACTCCCCATGTACTTTACTTTTAGGAAACCCGTGTAAGGGGGTAGCCGAAGGGTGATTAAGATTCATGGTAATCTTAAGTTTTTAGTCGTGTAAGTGACAATATTGACAAATATTGTAGTCCCTGGACGCAGGCGCAACATGGCCGAGATCAATGAGTTGTTAGGGAATTACTTTTTTGACCCCTTCTTGATTTGTTGACCCTCTTCTTTTTTAAAAGGCACTATTTAAATTATATATGCAAAATAAAACAAAATGTAGCAGCTAAGAGGATCGATCTCTACATTCAAACTCATCACCTAAAGTTCTTCGCAACCTACTTATACATCAGCGATAGTTACATACGAATATAAGTCTCGGTGCATGAGTTGCATCACCCTCTGTATTCAGTTGTTGCATATTTAAATTGAAAAAAAAAATCGGTACAGAGAGACAGAAATAAGAAACCACAAGAGAAAAGAGAAAAGAGCACAAGAGAAAAAATGCGGTTTATTATTTTGACATGAGAAAAGATGAATAATAGTTGAATTATACGATGAAACTTGGTGGGTGGCAATTCAGCAAAAGAGCACAAGCACGCTGACCCCTCAGGTTGTATTAATTTTAATTTTTTTTAAGCGAGCATACCAAAATTTTAATTTTTTTTAAGCACGTTGAGGGGTCAGCGTGCATACAAAAATTTTAATTTTTTTTCAAGCATGCTGACCCCTCAGCATGTGTTATAAAATTTTTATAACACGCTATGGGTCAACGTGTGCGTTTGAGAGAGGTATTTTGGGATTACATTATTTTAGTAAGGTTATTATGAAATTTTCACATAAAAAAGAGGGTCAACAAATTAAGAGAGGGGGTCAAAAAAGTAGGACCCAGTTGTTAAGATTTCATCTTAAAATCAATTATTGGTGCTGACCCAACATGTAATTAAATTACACAACATACGATGTGGGACTTCCAAATAGCATTGGCAATTTGGGCCGATGCCCATGGGCTCGCCTGTCTGCCCTCAATTTTTTACAGGCAGGGCATTGATTTTGTGCCCAATTTAAAAAAAAAAAAATGCTCACCCACCCTGCCCAATTTTTTTGTGGGCACTCTTGGGCGGGTAGCGGGCCGCCCAATATTTATTTTTTTTTTAAAAAAAAAACATAAATGATCCAAAATGCTTAAAGCAAGTCCAAAACGTAAAAAAACTAACCTACTCCTAAACAAAGTCTCAAACACAGTTATACACACTCAGTTTTCCGTCGTCCTCCAGCTCTAGTCACATTTCAAGATCCTAAGTTCCTAACTCAAGAATCAAGATCCACTTACATTTGATAGTTGTTGTGGGTCTCTTTTCATTTTTTAATTTCTTTTTAATTTAAATGGTACCACTTAAACTCAAAGGAAAATTTTACCGCACTGCTGTAAGATCGACGATGCTTTATGGGACGGAGTGTTGGGCGGCAAAGGGCACACAAGAGAATAAACTTCATGTAGCTGAGATGAGGATGCTGAGGTGGATGAGTGGGCACACCAGACAAGATCGGATTAGAAATGAGTATATTCGAGAAAAAGTTGGGGTGACCCCTATTGTTGAAAAGATGGTTGAATCTCGTCTTCGGTGGTTTGGGCATGTGTGGAGGAGACCGGTGGAAGCCCCAGTTAGGAGGGTAGACCAAATGGAGGACATTATAAGGGCTAGAGGAAGAGGAAGACCTAGAAAAACTATAGTTGAAACAATTAAGAAGGATATGACAATGAATGTCTTATCAAAAGATATGATTTATGATAGGTCTTTATGGCGTCGTTTGATCCATGTAGCCGACCCCACCTAGTGGGATAAAGGCTTAGTTGTTGTTGTTGTTGTTGTTTAAATGGGCCGCCCACAAGCCCGCTCTGCCCGCATGAATTTTTCGCCCAAAAAAATTTAATGGGCGGGGGGGCGGGCATGCCCGCAAAAAATGCGAGCATTCACGGGCCTGCCCGCCCAAATTGCCAATGCTACTTCAAAATATGCCTATGCCCTCTCCAATGAAGCCTTTTGCCTTAGGCAGAAAGCAACTCTTGACCTATAAAAAGAAAAGGGCATCTATCGGCATGACATAATAAGAGAAGTAGCCCTCAATAGATATAGACTTCCATTATGACATAGTTAGATATCGGCATCTATCATATGATTTTTCTTATTACAAAAGTCAAATCCTTTAAAATTATTAAAAGATTTGATTTTTTTTTTAAAAAATATGATTTTTAATTATTTTAAATAAATTTGAGTTTTTTAATTTAAAAAATTCAGGTGGAATTAATGGCGAAGAAGATGTGACATGTCTTTGATCATAACATTAAATGATCATTTTCAAAATTTGAGCAGTTTAGCAATCCAAAACATTGAAAAAAATTAAGGATCAATTCCAAAAAAACATATAGATTTAGGGACTAAAAACTTGAATAAGCCTATAAAAAAATAATTATTATATCCTTCTAACAAAATCAAATAAATAAATATAATGATTAAATAATTGTTACTTTAGCAAAATGAATTTGTCTTGAATAATTGTTTACGTTGTTAATTTAATTATTATTTTTACAACTTTATCTTCATCTTATTAATATACTAGTGTATCGACAGCCTGTTCTGTGCCTGTCGACCCACATTTTTATTGTCGTGTTTTTATCTTAGAGAGTTGGTTGTCATAATCATTCAAATTGTTGTGACACGTTAAAGAGTCCTTACACATATAGAGAAATAATTTTGTGGAGTCAAACCAGAGAAAAAAAAAATCGAGCACCAATAGCGATGCAAAATAGAACAGTTTATTGTTGATTTTGTATTTTAAAAAAATGGTGAAATAAAATAGAAATTTATTTCAAGGAAACAAAATGGGAAAAATGGAAGAAGGAAAGCATTGTTTTGTCTTTTCAAGATGTGAATAAAACACCAAGTGTATGAAGGATCTACATAGGAAGCTTTCAAAACCAAAAATAAAAAACTGTTTCAGTAGATGCAAACCATTGCAGTTTTTTCGCTATCCTTCTTTACAATGTACCTTTATTCAAGAAAGAAAAGATTAAAAAAACCAAAATAATGTGAGTCTTGTTGCATTATATTTCTTATCATAAAAGCATTAGTAAGAGTGCATTTCATAAAATAAAAATTTCCCATGTGTGCATGCTAATGGAATAATCGATTGTTTGTTTTTTTAATAAGGACTGTTTTGTGCACCACATTAACGGTAGGCATTTTACACTAAGTAACAATTGGGACTTGAACAGGAATAGAAGGACAAAATTTGAAAGAAAATGAAAAGTAAAGTTAAAAAAAATCTGAAAGAGATGTGATTGAAACTTATTGAGTAAAACCACAATAGTAGGATGGGTAAATGTGCAACCATAGGAGTAACCTTTCTGCGTATGCTTGAAAGCAGGATTTGCAAATAATATTTCATTTTAATTTTTTGTGGCGCTCTTAAAAGACGTTTCAGATAATATAACAAAACACTTGTGTAAAACCCAAATATATATATATATATATATATATATATATATATATATATATATATAGTTAGATCATAAAAGCACTTATACCTTCATAAGATTGTGGTTATAAAAGAAAGATATTAATGGGAATTGAGAAGTTAAACAATAGTGATCAGATAAAGAACACAAACCTATTTTTTTCATAATGAAATTTTTTTGATATGATACCTTGTTGCCCTTCTTTTTGTTTTTTGTTACTAATTATGATGTCAACGTATGACAAATATTGTAAATTAAACTATACAATGAGATAACATGGGTATATGCTAAAAATAGGTTAAAATCACCACTACGTTAAAAAAGAAACATACACCACCATCACACCAATCAATTTCAACCAACTAAACTTCATCATTTTAAGCAAAATTTCAATAAAATAAAATATAACAACTTCTCAAATGCACCCCCTTTTAATTTCACACTAACATTGCCAAAATGATTTGGAACCACAGGGACAAAACTAAAATGGTTGAATATGCAAGGATGTGCCCACAATGAGTATGACATTTGGCCACAATAAGTCCAGGAAAAGCACCCTTTTAAGATAGAACCATCGTTACTTCTTTGGGTTTTTAGATTGTGAATGAATGAAATAAGAGAATGGATGAATGAATGAAATAAGAGAATGGATGAATGAATGAAAAGAAATAATAGGAAAGAAGAAGAATAAGGGTAGAGGAGTTTGGACAGTTATTTTTTATGATACAAATCTACCAAATATATACTTATCATTTTTTTTAAATACCAAATATATCAATATCTTTTTGTATAAATTTTTTTATAGCAGACCCAGGTAGCCATAATTCAAATTAAATTGAAAATGATATTATAGGAAATGAATGAATAAAACCTCATATGCTGACGAACAAAACCAAAAAAGTGCAAAACAACATTGAAGAGAAAATAAGAAATCTATTAATAATTTAGCAGAGAAGAGGAGAGATTTATAGATAGATGGTTGATGATTTTCTAAATTGCATTGGAACCCAAAATATACCTTTCTCAAATCTCAACCATTAAGGAAGTATAATTAATCAAGTGCACTACATCAAATCTACTGCATTGTTTTTAAACAAAGCCAATATAGAATAGTAAAAAATGTTGATAAAAAATAAAAGTGATTCAATGTTAATGTAAACCTTTAGTTACTACCACCATCAGGGGTCAAACAAAATAGGTCACAATTTACTGTATTTTAGTTTTTTTTCCAAAAATTCAAACAAAATAAACCCTCTAAAAATGACAAATTAAAGGAGAGTGGCAGACATTGAAGATATATAAGCATAAATTGAATTTAGTAAGTTACCATGGATTGGTTTCAGATGTTTCTTCGTTCTAAAAGCATGAACTTGAAGTGAGACTAACATTAAACAACAAACGCGTATCAAATTCCCTTAAAAACGACGAATTCATTTTATTTGAAGCAAATGTTAATTAAATTGAAAAGAACCCGAAATTAAAATGAAAAGATAGAAACCACTATGTTTGAGGGAGTAATTAATCTGAAGTGAAGCCCTCAAATTATTTGATAAGATAATCCACAAATGTTTGAGAGAGATTATTCATAGCCCTAACTTTTTTTTTATGAAACTTTTAATTAGATACATATCTCAAGTGGTGTAAATAATGGATGAGCATAGTAGACATCAATGTCACTATAACTGTGTCAAGAATAAATTTTATTAAATGAATGGAGTATCAAATTTATCTGTCTAATGGTGACTAATGGTATTGAAAAGCAAATGAATGTCATTTACTGTCATTCACTAGGTTTCTAGGATCGATGATTGCTTCATCGGTGATTTGCAGTTAAGTTCATTTAACTGTGTCAAGTTATTTTTCTATCAACTCTTGCCGCTATTGTATCAGTAAAAACCGTGCTACATGGCTTTGTTGTAGCATTATTTAACTGCGTCAAGTTATTGCTCATGTTGAGGACTCAACTCAAACAAAAACAAAATTGTTGGGTCCACTTATTGTAAACAAAACTGTTCAAAGTTGAGGATAAAATTGGAATAACAAAATTATGTACACCTTTTTTATTTATTTTAGGTAAAAAGAGTTAAAAAAAATAGTGTTTTCTTTATAATAGTTATAGAGTTTTTTATGAAAACTTTAATTAGATCCATATCTCAAGTGGCGTAAATAATGGATAAGCATAGTAGACATCAATGTCATTATAACTATGTCAAGAATAAATTTTATTAAATGAATGGAGTATTATCAAATTTACTTGTCTAATGGTGATTAATGATATTGAAAAGCAAATGAATGTCATTTACTCTCATTCATTATGTTTCTAGGATCGATGATTGCTCCAATGGTGATTTGCAGTTAAGTTCATTTAACTGTGCCAAGTTATTTTTCCATCAACTATTGCCGCTATTGTATCAGTAGAAACCGCGCTACATGGCTTCTTTGTAGCATTATTTAACTGTGTCAAGTTATTGCTCATGTTGAGAACTCATCTCAAACAAAAACAAAATTGTTGGGTCCACTTATAGTAAACAAAACTGTTCAAAGTTGAGGATAAAAATGGAATAACGAAATTAAGTACACCTTTTTTAGTTATTTTAGGTAAAAACAATTAAAAAATAGTGTTTTCTTTATAATAGTAATAGAGTGTTTTATGAAACATTTAATTAGATCCATATCTCTAGTGGCGTAAATAATGGATAAGCATAATAGTCATCAATGTCATTATAACTGTGACAAGAATAAATTTTATTAAATGAATGGAGTATCAAAATTTACCTGTCTAATGGTGATCAATGGTACTGAAAAGCAAATGAATGTTATTTACCGTCATTCATTAGGTTTCTAGGATCGATGATTGCTCCATCGGTGATTTGCAGTTAAGTTCATTTAACTGTGTCAAGTTATTTTTCTATCAACTCTTGTCACTATTGTATTAGTAAAAACCACTACTTGGCTTCGTTGCAGCATTATTTAATTGTGTCATGTTATTGCTCATGTTGAGGACTCATCTCAAACAAAAACAAAATTGTTAGGTCCACTTATTGTATAAAAAACTGTTCAAAGTTGAGGATAAAATTGGAATAACGAAATTATATATGTACACCTTTTTTAGTTATTTTAGGCAAAAATAGTTAAAAAAATAGTGTTTTCTTTATAATAGTTATAGAGTTTTTTATGAAAATTTAATTAGATCCATATCTCAAGTGGCGTAAATAATGGATAAGTATAGTAGACATCAATATCATTTTAAATGTGTCAAGAATAAATTTTATTAAATGAACGGGGTATCAAATTTACTTGTCTAATGGTGATTAATGATACTGAAAAGCAAATTAATGTCATTTACTGTCATTCATTAGGTTTCTAGGATCGATGATTGCTCCATCGATGATTTGCAGTTAAGTTCATTTAACTGTGTCAAGTTATTTTTCTCTCAACTCTTACCGCTATTGTATCAGTAGAAACCGCGCTCCATGGCTTCGTTGTAGCATTATTTAACTGTGTCAAGTTATTGCTCATGTTGAGGACTCATCTCAAACAAAAACAAAATTGTTTGGTCCACTTATAGTAAACAAAACTGTTCAGAGTTGAGGATAAAATTGGAATAACGAAACTATATACACCTTTTTTAGTTATTTTATGTAAAAACTGTTAAAAAATAGTGTTTTATTTATAATAGTAATAGAGTTTTTAATGAAACATTTAATTAGATCCATATCTCATGTGGCGTAAATAATGGATGAGCATAATAGAAATCAATGTCATTATAACTATGTCAACAATAAATTTTATTAAATGAATGAAGTATTAAATTTACCTGTCTAATGGTGATTAATGGTATTGAAAAGCAAATGAATGACATTTACTGTCATTCATTAGGTTTCTAGGATCGATGATTGCTCCATCGGTGATTTGCAGTTAAGTTCATTTAACTGTGTCAAGTTATTTTTCTATCAACTCTTGCCTCTGTTGTATTAGTAGAAACCACTACATGGCTTCGTTGCAACATTATTTAACTATCATGTTAATGCTCATGTTGAGGACTCTTCTCAAACAAAACAAAATTGTTGGGTCCACTTATTGTAAACAAAACTACTGTTCATAGTTGAGGATGAAATTGGAATAAAAAATTATGTACACCTTTTTTAGTTATTTTAGGTCAAAACAGTTAAAAATTAGTGTATTCTTTATACTAGTAATAGAGTTTTTTATGAAACATGTAATTAGATCCATATCTCAAATGACGTAAATAATGGATGAGCATAGTAGACATCAATGTCATTATAACTGTGTCAAGAATAAGTTTTATTAAATGAATAGTGTATCGAATTTTCCTTTCTAATGGTGATTAATGGTATTGAAAAGAAAATCAATGTCATTTACAGTCATTGATTAGTTTTCTAGGATCGATGATTGCTCCATTGGTGATTTGCAGTTAAGTTCATTTAACTTGTTGGAGAGTGCCCTAGTGGCAATCGTATTTTCTCTTTTACTTGTACTTATTTCATGTTTATGGATTATTACTATTAATAATAATGAGGCATTTCATTTATTATATTTATGCTTTAATTGTTTAATTAAAATAGATGTAATAAAGTCCTTAGGATTATAAGTTCAATGTCATAAGAATATCAAGTACATGACTTGATAGTGAGATCTTATTGATTGATAATTATCCTTAAAGATTCCCTAGTCGAGTATTATAGTTAATAAGGACAACTATAATACATCGAGACTAGTATGTGGCAGACTGATGACTGTATCTCACCGGTCATGGATATGGGATATCAAGTCTTCACGTAAGTACACATTGGGACAATTGTGTACTGGATTGACCCGCCATGAGAATGCTACATGGGTTATTAAGTGAGTGTCATAAGCGATTCTCATAGTGACAATGGTGTACATGGTCCTTCGACCTGAAGTCGCTACGGTTCCCAACATGAGGAATTATATGCTTTCACGCAATCAAACGTCATCTTTAACCAGGTGATCATAACGGTTGTAGTCGGGTATATGACAAATCATGTAGAGGGATGTGAGTGACGTAGATGGGATTTGTCCTTTCTTATCAATAGGAATTATATCTCTGGGCCCCTTGATTGAGTGAGACGGTGAAATGTATGGCCATACTCAAGACAATCAATATGAGATATTGATGAGACTTGTTTAGACGCGTCTACTCGGGGATCAAGAAACCATAGGTTACACTATTCATGGGTGACACGTTCCATGCCATGAGTGTAACTATGATATTTGGACAAAGGGATTAAACTTACACATGTTCATTGGTCACAGTAAAAGGTTTAGTCAAATCACAGACATTCCTGTCACTTGGGTAGCAATGACGTGTTGCTAGATACCGCTCATTGCTTGTAAAGTTAAAATGTGATTTTAACATTATTGCCAACGTTACAGGAACCTATAGGGTCACACACTAAGAGCAGATAAAATTGGAGATATCATATTTGATAAAAATACAATATTTGTATTTTTATAAAATTAAATCTTTCTGATATGATTAAGATATGATTCGTTTTATCTTTATGTATAAGATATAAATTTGATTTTATCTTCTACATATAAGATAGAATTCGAATTTATCTCCTAAAAAGCCCAACCAGTTGGTCTGATAATATTATAAATATAATATTATTAGCTTTAGAGGTTTTTAGATGTGTGAGACACATAACGGTAATCCTAGCCGTCATATCAGAGAGTGAGTGATACACAGACTCTCTCTTCTCTGCTAGCATTGAGAAGATAGAACGTGACTCCAATTGGGAATTTGTTCGTGTGGATACCAATATAGGCACAACACATTGATGTGCTCGTGATTGACGAAGCGTTCGTGATAAGATTCGTTGGTCTCCTCTTCCCTGCAAAAGGTAATTTTATTCCCTATCTCAAATCATGTTTTCACATGGATCCTGGATGGAAATAGGATATATTTATTTTTTTTCCACTGCGTTTGTCGCATCCTATTTCCTAAGCCACTTGTGAAATAATGATTTGATTATTTTTGATTAAACACGTTTTAACATGATTATGATGTGTTAGGTTTAATCAAAAATTAAAAAAAAAAAAAAAAAAAAAACAAATGTTGTTTGTGCTGTGAGTATCAATTGCCGCATGAATTGTGCCGCATGAATCATTGGCCGCATGATGAGTTCACGAATTCACGATTAGGACTTAACTATTTCACCGTGAGGGTGATGGGGTCATGTTATTCTTGGAGATAACATGTGCTGTATCAAGTAACAAATTGTGCCGCAAGAATTCATATAGAATTGTATTCATAGATTTGTGCCGTGACTCTAACAAACTCTAGTGAATTAGTTTGCCGTATCAGTTAGTTTGTCACGTGAATTAGTTTGCCGTATCAATTTTATCAAGAGTTGATAAAAAGTTGATATGTCAATCAAGAGTTGATACGTTATTTTTTTTTATCAAGAGTTGATAAAATATAATTTTTTTTTAAATTCGTAACTAACATATTTTTAATAAAATAATAATTTATTTTATTTAATATATTATTTGTTGTATGGTGAATGTTCATGGCCTCTTAGATCATTTCGCGACTTGTGTATGTTTTATTTTCTTTTGGTTTATTTTTAAATACGGCCTGCGTGTCGTGCCTCTCTCTATATTCAATATGTATTTCTTTTCTCATCTAAATCCCCTCATGAACGAGGTTTCTATTTGTAATATTTATATTAAAATTGCGAAAGACTTGAAGATGAAAAAGGAAAGGAGATTTAAGGAAGGCTCTTGGAGAAGGACCGGTGCATACATTCAAGGAATGCTCTTGGAGAAGAAGCTATACGTTTAGCATCTTTGTATTAATTCACTCATTGGCTTGGATGAATTAGTTTTTCTAGGTCATGACCATATCACGTAGTTTATAGTTATAATGTATGTTAATGTAAGATAAAATAGGTGAGATCACTTAAATATAAAACCCCTCAAACTGAAATATTAAGTTATATGCCTTCCAATGCTTGACACTCGTCTTGATTGATGTCGTTTTGAATGTGGGTCTGCTAAAGTAGAGTACGTTTATCTACATTGGTCAGACGCGAAGGAATAAATGTAATATTCGTTATGTCAACCATTGGGTCAAACTTAAATGGATGGTTCAATAGGATTGAAGATCTATAGGCAAAAGAATTTGGTATAAATTAATAAATTAATTTTGAATAAATGTTACTCACTCAATTGATCCAAGAGTCACATGAGATGTGATTGGGAAAGGGTTCCTTACCTAAATAATCTAATTGTGGGTGATCAGCTAAAGTTGACTCATGATAAGATGAAATATGGATCTTGGTCCCACTAGAAAATCTTGCGCTGAGATTTTCCGAGTCAATCTTGAGGGTTATTGATTTGAGGAAAATAGTGGGAGTAATATTTAATGAAAGTCCTTATTAAATATTTAATAAACATGATTTTAATTCTGCTTTTATTTTGTTGTTAGATCACCATAGCTTCAAACAATTCAAATAACTTATCACTGCGATCAGTCCTTGAGAAGGACAAACTGACGGGAATTAATTTCCTAGACTGGTATCGAAACCTAAGGATTGTCCTTAGGAATGAGAAAAAACTGTATGTGCTAGAGCAACCGCTCCCTGAAGCACCCCCCGCTAATGCATCGGCTGCTGAGCGGAATGCTTTCCGAAGGCATCAAGATGATGCATTGGAGGTTGGAACTCTCATGCTTGTCACCATGACCTCTGAGCTTCAGAAAGTTCATGAGAACATGAGTGCGTACGATATGATCGTACACCTGAAGGAGCTCTATCAAGAGCAAGCAAGGCATGAGCATTTTGAGGCCACAAAGTCCCTTTTCACTTGTAAGATGACAGAGGGAAGCCCAGTCAGCCATCATGTTATCAAAATGATTGGTTATATTGAGAATATTGAGAGGTTGGGTTTTCCACTAGGTTAAGAGTTGGTCGTTGACTTAGTTCTGCATTCCTTACCACAGAGCTTTAGTCAGTTTGTCATGAATTACAACATGAACAACATTGACAACACTCTAATTGAATTGTTAGGGAAGTTGAAAACTACTGAGCATGATATCAACAAGGGAAAAACTGTATTGTTGGTTCAAAATGGAAAGGGCAAAGGTAAGGCCAAAGGGAAAGCACAAAAACCTAAGGATAAGGGCAAAGCTAGAGTAGCTAAGGCTCTTAAGCCTAAAGGTGGGGTGGCTAAGGAGGGAAATTGCTTCCATTGTAACAAGGAGGGACATTGGAAGAGGAATTGCCCAGATTACCTTAAAGAGAAAGAAATGAAGAAAAGCGGAGCCTCTTCTTCAGGTATTTTTGTTATAGAAGTTAATTTTTCTGCTTCAACATCATGGGTATTAGATACTGGATGTGGATCTCACATTTGTGTTAATGTGCAGGATCTAAAAAGGAGTAGAAGATTAGCTAAAGGTGAAGTCGAACTGCGAGTTGGAAATGGAGCAAGAGTTGCCGCCATTGCTGTTGGAACTTGTAGTTTAACCTTACTTAGTGGATTAGTTTTAGAACTAGAGGATGTTTATTGTGTACCTGCTATTCGTAGGAATATTATTTCAGTTTCATGTTTAGACAAAGTAGGTTTTTCGTTTTCAATAAGGAACAAGTGTTGTTCCATTTATTTGAATGAGATGTTTTTTGGCAGTGCACAATTAATAAATGGTCTTTATTTGTTAGATCTTGATCATCCAGTCTATAACATTAATGCTAAAAGGTTTAAATCAAATGATACAAACCAAACTTTTCTTTGGCATTGTCGTTTGGGCCATATAAATGAGAAACGCATTTCTAAGCTTCATAAAGATGGATTCTTAGACTCATTTGATTTTTAATCTTATGAGACATGTGAGTCTTGTTTGTTGGGCAAGATGACAAAGGGCCCATTTACTGGCAGCAGTGAACGGGCTAATGAACTTTTGGGACTCATACATACAGATGTATGTGGGCCTATGAGTTCAAATGCTAGAGGAGGTTACCCGTACTTCGTCACATTTACTGATGATTTTAGTAGATATGGATATGTATATCTGATGAAATACAAACATGAAACCTTTGAAAAGTTCAAGGAATTCAAGAATGAAGTACAAAATCAACTTGGCAAAAGTATTAAAGCCCTTCGATCTGATCGAGGTGGTGAATACCTTAGCCAAGAGTTCGATGACTATCTAAAAGAGTGTGGTATAGTATCTCAACTCACTCCTCCTGGAACGCCTCAGTGGAATGGTGTTTCAGAAAGGAGAAACCGAACCTTGTTGGACATGGTTAGGTGTATGATGAGTCAATCGGATCTTCCTATATCTTTTTGGGGACATGCTCTACTTACAGCTACTTTTACACTTAACTGATCCCCATCGAAAGCGATTGAAAAGACACCATATGAGATATGGACTGGGAGACATCCTAGTATGTCTTTTCTCAGGATTTGGGGTTGTGATGTTTATGTGAAACGTCTACTTTCTGATAAACTCAGTCCCAAATCTGACAAATGCTACTTTGTAGGATATCCCAAAGAAACTAAGGGATACTATTTCTACAATCCCACAGAAGGCAAAGTGTTTATCGCTCGCACAGGCGTATTTCTTGAAAGAGAATTTCTCTCTGAAGGAAATAGTGGGAGGAAAATAGATCTTGATGAGATTCAAGAATCCCAAAGTAGCCAAGACCAAGCGATGAATGTTGAGCAAGTTCCACAAGATGTTGTGGATGTACAACCTGCTCAAGTTACACAAGTTTTGCGTAGGTCAAGTAGGATTCCTCTTCAGCCAGAGAGATATGGATTTCTCTTGACTCAAGAGGATGACATTATGATTTTTGATCAAGATGAACCTACTACTTACCAAGAGGCTATAAACAGCCCTGACTCTGAGAAATGGCTTCAAGCCATGAGATCTGAGATGGAGTCCATGCACACCAACCAAGTTTGGATCTTGGTTGATCTACCTGATGGGGTAAAACCAATTGGGTGCAAATGGGTTTTCAAGAAGAAGACTGACATGGATGGTAATGTACATACCTTTAAAGGACGATTGGTTGCTAAAGGTTTCAAACTGTTAGAATCTGAGAGAGAGAGAGAGAGAGAGAGGAGAGAGAAAGAGAATCTGAAACTAATTCAGTTATTTTCATTAGAATCAGTCAACTACAAATGAACTCAACACTGTGGAAATCTACAATCGGTGGTTGAAACAAATAGGAACACTAGGAGAACACCTAGAAGGGGGGGTTGAATAGGTGTTATAGAAACTTTGAAAGATTTTCGCAAGAAACAAATCTAAACGATTAAAACCAATGAAAATCAATCAATTAACAAATATTATATGATCAGAGATTAAGCGGAAACAATCAACACCAATATTCTTATTGATTAACCTAGTTATGAAAATGATTTTCCCCAAATTAATTTGAACAATAAAGATTCAATTCAATCAAATATAGAAAAATCACTTTTTCTAGGTTTTCAATCAAGAACACAATTAAAGAATTGAATGTAAAGAGTTAAGGGTTTAGAGATACGACACAGTGATTTATCCTGGTTCACTTTCATCCGCTTGAAAGCTACATCCAGTCCCCTCTTCAACCAAGAGAGATTCTTCACTATGAGGAATTAGAGTTTCTCAAATTACAAGTAAATGCCTCACAAGACTTCCTTCTTGCTAGCCTACAAAGGATACCACACCCTTGCCTTGCAACCCTATTGATGCTCTAATCTAACCTCTACCCTTGCTTGCCGATTCCCACAACAAGTCTTCCAATTGCTTGTTCTTCAACAAGGCTTCCAAGTACTTGATGAAATGCTTCTTCAAGACTTCCAATGAACTATGCTTGATTCCACAAAATCAAGGCTTCCAATGTTGTAGAATGTTTGCCTCTTGCAATGATTACAACTCAAAATGAAAACAAAATAACAATCCTATGAATCTCTTTCAAAAGCTATGAAAAGATCAACATGAGAGATTCAAGGTTCTTGATCAAAGAATATGAAAATGAGAGCTTTGATCTTGAGAGAGTGAGAGAGAATAGTGTGGCTTTGATTCTTTGTAAAATTGTGTATCAAAATGATTCTAGTTGATAGAAATGATTAGGAAAAGGTTTATATAGAATACCCAAAAGTTGGAGCAACTTAGAATAGCTTTTGAGAAGTGAAAAACGTATTTAAAACAGTTACAGACCCTGTTTACTCGAGTAAAATAAGTGTTAATCGAGTAATACGAAAGCAAGATAATTTTCACTCGAGTGAGACCAAAAATACTCGAGTAAAGGTGTAGATAATCGATTATCAAAAGTTTGTTAATCGATTATCAGTTCAAAATACACTGTTAATCAATTATCAAAATCTGTTAATCGATTATTAACATTAAAAATCACTTAAAACTTGTTTTCTCAAAAACTAAACCTTTTCTTTCAAACCTTTAAGCTACCTATTGATTTTAGGCAAAGTGAATACTCAAAATATGATATAATCATGCATTCAAAAGAGATTCACTACCCTCTAATAACTCTACCCAAACTCATAAACTAAAAGACTTGTGAGGCAAAAGATAAAACAATAAAACATAAACTACCAAACTAAGTCTTCATGAGTTGGCTCTCTCTTCATCACTTGATGTTTGTTGTTGCTTGTTGAGCTTGAACTTGATCAACACATTTAAGCTTGTTCAAAACCTTTTGTAGCTTGTTCAAAACCTTTTGTCATTATCAAAACATTCTTCATGGATCTTACAAACACTTCTATTTATAGAAGTGTTGGTTGAAAGGGAATAACTAACTTAAGGTGACAGCTGCCATTTTAAGTTGACAGCTGTACACACAATACAATTTAAGATACATTAAGCTAACTAAGCTATATACTCTAATAGTCCCCCTTAGAATGCCAACTAGGCTAGTATTACAAATACTCTAATATTCCCCCTTAGAAACTGATCTTCAAGGAGGCTGATGTTGAAGAAGAGGCACATGACAGAATCCAAGCAAAGGTTGTTGTTGATTAGCAATCTGAAACCTATCAGTAACATTCAACTTATCCCTTAGAATACTGAACCTAGAATGTGAGAGAGGCTTGGTGAGGATATCAGCAACTTGATGATCACCTGGAACATGCTCAACAACAAGTTTCTTGTGCAGTACCTTCTCCCTTACCCAAAACAAATCCAGTTCGATATGCTTTGTCCTGGAATGAAGAACTGGATTCCTGGACAGCATTACAGTGCTGAGATTGTCACAATAGATGACAGGAGTGACTGTATTATAACTCAATTCAGAGAGTAGGCTTTGAATCCACATCACTTCACCAGCAGTAGTGGCCATACTTCTATACTCAGCTTCAGCAGTGGATCTAGCAATCCATTCTTGTTTCTTGGACCACCAAGAGACAAGATTAGAGCCAAGATAAACACAAGAGCCTGATGTTGATTTTCTGTCATCCGGATCAGATGCCCAATCAGCATCACAATAGGCAAATAAACTCAGGGGTTTGTGAATAGAAGTAGGTTTAAGAAGCAGCCCTTTGTCAACTGTACCACTGAGATACCGTAGCACCCTTTTCAAAGCTTTCCAATGTTGTTCTTGAGGCTGAGACAGAAATTGACAAAGCTTGTTGACACTATAGCTAATTTCTGGCCTTGTAGTTGTCACATATTGAAGGGCACCAGCAAGAGATCGATATTCAGATGCATTTTCAATATAGTTGCTGCCCTGTTTTGACAGTTTTAAACCAGAGACCATAGGAGTAGGTTGACCCTTCATAGAATCCAAATGAGACTTTGCTAACAAGTCTTTGATGTATTTAGATTGAGTGAGCAAAAACTCTCCAGTAGGCAGCCGCTTGATTTCAATGCCAAGAAAATAGTCAAGAGACCCTAGTTCTTTTAGAGCAAAAGCAAGATTCAGCCGAGAAATTAGGTCCTTTATCATAGAAGAAGAAGTACCAGTAATGATTATATCATCAACATAGAAAAGCACAAAGAGTTTGTGAGAGGAACTGGTCTGGATAAACAAGGAGTGATCACACCTACACTTCCTGAACCCAAGAGAAAACAGAGTTCCAGTAAGTTTATCAAACCAAGCCCTAGGAGCCTGTTTAAGGCCATAGATAACCTTATTTAGCTTGCAAACCATAGACTTATCCCCAACATGAAAACCCTCTGGTTGTTGCATATACACTTCCTCTTCTAGAATGCCATTAAGAAAGGCATTATTGACATCAATTTGCTGCACATCCCAATTGTGGCTGAGAGCTAGAGTAAGAACCACTCTAACAGTGACAGGTTTCACCACAGGAGAAAAGGTTTCTGAGTAATCAAAACCTTCTCTTTGATGAAACCCCTTTCCAACCAAACGAGCCTTAAGTTTGTTTATAGTACCATCAGGATTTTGTTTAATTCTGTACACCCACTTATTTCCAATAGCATCTCTGTCTTCAGGTAGAGGAACAAGGGTCCAAGTGAATTTTTCATGAGGGCTTGATACTCTTCTTCCATAGCTGACTTCCAGCAGGGAATAGTGAGAGCCACTTTTGCTGACTTTGGTTCAGTAATAGGAAGAGAGGCTGCTGATTTTGGATCAGTATTAGCAACAAGAGCCCTGAAAACAGTGTTAGTACCAGTTTTGGACCTAGTAACCATAGGATGAGTGGACATAGGTTGCTGAACAGAATTAGACTGATAAGAAGAAGGAGAAGAAAGAGAAATAGAATCTGAAACTAATTCAGTTATTTTCATTAGAATCAGTCAACTACAAATGAACTCAACACTTCTATTTATAGAAGTGTTGGTTGAAAGGGAATAACTAACTTAAGGTGACAACTGTCATTTTAAGTTGACAGATGTACACACAATACAATTTAAGATACATTAAGCTAACTAAGCTATATACTCTAATACAAACAAGTTCATTGTATTCACTATGATGAAACTTTTTCACCAGTTGTCATGCTTAAATCCATTAGGATCTTGCTTGCTATTGCAGCATTTCATGATTATGAAATCTGGCAGATGGATGTCAAAACTTCTTTCCTTAATGGAAATCTTTTAGAGGATGTGTATATGACACAACCTGAAGGTTTTGTTGATCCAAAGCATGTTGGAAAGGTTTGTAAGCTGCAACGATCCATTTATGGATTGAAACAAGCTTCTAGGAGTTGGAATATTCGATTCGATGATGCAATCAAACAATTTGGTTTCATCAAGAACGAAGAAGAGTCTTGTGTATATAAGAAGGTTAGTGGGAGCGCAATTGTCTTTCTTGTGTTGTATGTGGATGACATACTACTCATCGGGAATGACATTCCTACCTTACAGTCTGTTAAGACTTGGTTAGGGAATTGCTTTTCTATGAAGGATTTGGGTGAAGCAACCTATATATTAGGCATCAAGACTTATAGAGATAGATCAAGGAGATTGCTTGGCCTAAGTCAAAGTTTGTACATAGACAAAGTGTTGAAACGGTTCAACATGCAGGATTCCAAAAGGGGATCTTTGCCAATGTCACATGGTATAACCTTGTCAAAGGAACAGTGTCCTTCCACTAAGGAAGAAAGGGAACGCATGGATAGAATTCCATATGCATCTGCAATTGGATCTATCATGTATGCCATGATATGTACTGGACTTGATGTTTCGTATGCTTTGAGCATGACGAGCAGATACCAGTCAGATCCAGGTGAAGGTCACTGGACAGCAGTCAAGAATATCCTAAAGTACTTAAGAAGAACTAAGGATGCTTTCTTGGTATATGGAGGTGAAGATGAGCTGGTTGTAAAGGGTTACACCGACGCTAGCTTCCAGACTGATAAGGACAATTTCAGACCACAATCTGGTTTTGTATTTTGTTTGAATGGTGGGGCTATATGCTGGAAGAGTTCAAAGCAAGAGACTGTAGCCGATTCTACAACAGAAGCTGAGTATATAGCTGCATCAGAAGCAGCAAAGGAAGCGGTTTGGATTAAGAAGTTCATAACTGAACTTGATGTTGTTCCTAGTATTGAGTTTCTAGTGGACCTCTATTGTGACAACAATGGAGCCATTGCGCAAGCTAAGGAACCGAGATCTCACCAGAAATCCAAACATATACTTCGGCGTTTTCACATCATTCGAGAGATAATTGACAGAGGAGATGTGAAGATATGCAGAGTTTCAACAGATGATAATATTGCTGATCCACTGACTAAACCTCTTGCCATAAAAAAGCATGAGGGACATGTTAGGGCTTATGGTATTAGATACATGAAGATTGGCACTAGTGCAAGTGAGAGATTGTTGGAGAGTGCCCTAGTGGCAATCGTATTTTCTCTTTTACTTGTACTTATTTCATGTTTATGGATTATTACTATTAATAATAATGAGGCATTTCATTTATTATATTTATGCTTTAATTGTTTAATTAAAATAGATGTAATAAAGTCCTTAGGATTATAAGTTCAATGTCATAAGAATATCAAGTACATGACTTGATAGTGAGATCTTATTGATTGATAATTATCCTTAAAGATTCCCTAGTCGAGTATTATAGTTAATAAGGACAACTATAATACATCGAGACTAGTATGTGGCAGACTGATGACTGTATCTCACCGGTCATGGATATGGGATATCAAGTCTTCACGTAAGTACACATTGGGACAATTGTGTACTGGATTGACCCGCCATGATAATGCTACATGGGTTATTAAGTGAGTGTCATAAGCGATTCTCATAGTGACAATGGTGTACATGGTCCTTCGACCTGAAGTCGCTACGGTTCCCAACATGAGGAATTATATGCTTTCACGCAATCAAACGTCATCTTTAACCAGGTGATCATAACGGTTGTAGTCGGGTATATGACAAATCATGTAGAGGGATGTGAGTGACGTAGATGGGATTTGTCCTTTCTTATCAATAGGAATTATATCTCTGGGCCCCTTGATTGAGTGAGACGGTGAAATGTATGGCATACTCAAGACAGTCAATATGAGATATTGACGAGACTTGTTTAGACGCGTCTACTCAGGGGTCAAGAAACCATAGGTTACACTATTCATGGGTGACACGTTCCATGCCATGAGTGTAACTATGATATTTGGACAAAGGGATTAAACTTACACATGTTCATTGGTCACAGTAAAAGGTTTAGTCAAATCACAGACATTCCTGTCACTTGGGTAGCAATGATGTGTTGCTAGATACCGCTCATTGCTTGTAAAGTTAAAATGTGATTTTAACATTACTGCCAACGTTACAGGAACCTATAGGGTCACACACTAAGAGCAGATAAAATTGGAGATATCATATTTGATAAAAATACAATATTTGTATTTTTATAAAATTAAATCTTTCTGATATGATTAAGATATGATTCATTTTATCTTTATGAATAAGATATAAATTTGATTTTATCTTCTACATATAAGATAGAATTCGAATTTATCTCCTAAAAAGCCCAACCAGTTGGTCTGATAATATTATAAATATAATATTATTAGCTTTAGGGGTTTTTAGATGTGTGAGACACAGAACGGTAACCCTAGCCGTCATATCAGAGAGTGAGTGATACACATACTCTCTCTTCTCTGCTAGCATTGAGAAGAGAGACGTGACTCCAATTGGGAATTTGTTCGTGTGGATACCAATAGAGGCACAACACATTGATGTGCTCGTGATTGACGAAGCGTTCGTGATAAGATTTGTTGGTCTCCTCTTCCCTGCAAAAGGTAATTTTATTCCCTATCTCAAATCATGTTTTCACATGGATCCTGGATGGAAATAGGATATATTTATTTTTTTTTCCGCTGCATTTGTCGCATTCTATTTCCTAACATAACTATGTCAAGTTATTTTTTTATTAACTCTTGCCGCTATTGTATCATTAAAAAGCGCTACATGGCTTCGTTGCAGCATTATTTAACTGTGTCAAGTTATTGCTCATGTTGAGGACCCATCTAAAACAAAAACAAAATTGTTTAGTCCACTTATAGTAAACAAAATTGTTCAAAGTTGAGGATAAAATTGGAATAACGAAATACCTTTTTTAGTTATTTTAGGTAAAAACAGTTAAAAAAATATTGTTTTCTTTATAATAGTACAGTAACATATAAGAGCGAGATAATAAGTGAAGAAAAATAATCAATACAAAAAATGTTGAAAAATAAACATTTAATTACTTTTATCTACAAACATCTTCATTAACTCTACACTTTTTCGAGTCTCAATAATAATTATAGGGACAATTTAAAAAAAAATATTAAATTTTCACATATCAAATACCACTAACAAATTTAATGGAAGAAAAAAATTCCAAAAAAATCTTATAAATAGAACCAATAAGAGTAGTAAATAATGGAGGAAGTAGCTAATTGGGAACTTTCCATCATACTCTTGCAATGTTGTTGTCCATTTGGTTTAAATACTCGAAAAGATTATCCACGAGGAAACTAAAATGATATGCTAACCAATGTTTTTAATGTATTTGTTAAGAAATCAAATATAATAATAATTCATGAAAATTGTGATTTTTTATAATTTCGATATATGAAAAAATATACATTTGTGATTATTTTTTCAACATTAGAAATTAGAACACTTGCTAGCAACAACTATTTTCTTATAATGAATAAACGTCCACAGTGTTATGAGTTGAGGTTTCTTGGCTCATTCAGTAATTAATCATAATTTTGTAAAATAAAAATTGATAATGCAGTTAGTGGCCTATTAGAATTTTTTATAAGATAGATAAAGTATGATTGATATTTAATTAAAGGTATAGTGTGTATTGGCAAAGTGAAATTTCAATACTTAGTGTATGTTGGATATAGTTAAAGGAGAAAATTAGCTTAGACATTATCTGAGATGCTGAACAAATCTAATAAAATTGTGTTTATGTATCTCATTAAAACCCTTAAAATTCCGAATAATAAAAGTTAAATTAAAACAAACTCCTATATATCTCCTACTCTATTAGTTTTTATAATATGTTCCCTCCAATCTCTATTATAAGAAAAAAATCTAATTTTATATTTATTAAGAAAATTAATTGAGTGTATTTAATTTCGATTTTTATTAGTATAAGAAAAAAACTAATTTTACATTTATTAATGAAGTTAACTGAGTATATTTAATTTTCTCATGTTGATAAAAAAATTAAAGTAGAGTTACTTGGAAAACTGCTTTTGGAATGAAAATAAATAAATAAATAAATGAGATAACCACTTTTTTTTAAAATATTTTAGAAATAATTTTATTGGAATAAGAAATTTAGTTAACTTTTTCTTATGTTTAAAAGTTAAAACCAAAATAATTTTTTTTTCGTGTATTAGATATAGGATAAAAGAGTTAAATATGTCACTCAAACTCCTATCAAAATTACATACAATATAGTATAGTTTACTGTTATGGATTGGAATAATGCATTTATTATGACTAGTTCAAGTATGAATGGTCATCATGTAGACATCATTGATAAGCATCAAATAATTGGTCACTACAAATCGGAAATCCGACCCCTAGTCCAACATGACCTGCCTTGCACTCAATTGTCAATGGACATATCAAACAACGTTAATTACACATATTATGGCTCATTATAGTATTATGGCACCATTATTTCTCCGATCCCTTACTTTAACATTAACATCGAAATGACCATAATGACTATAATGATCATAAACAGTCCATTATGGGTCATTCCCATCATCCTATAAATATCAAGTAAAGATGAAGGTATGACACACTCTCAACTTCTATTTTACACATGGCACACACATACACCATCCCAATTACTTTGATTCGACTGACGAAGGTCTTTGACTGATAACTTATCATCATAGTCACATATTAACAAATCAATTTACCGATACATCTGGTATAACATCCCACAATACTTACAAGAAAAAAAAAGTATATATTGGGTTATTACAACAGAGTTGAAAGGAGGCATCATTAGGAAGAGGCAGGGTGGGGCCGAGCTTGCCATCAAAAGTGGTGGATCTCTGAGGTTGGGTGTTGCTTGGCGTCAACAATGGTGTATGGTCCCTGTTTGGGCGAGAGTCGTCAGCGGCGATGCCATGGTGGGGACAATACGGTTCTCTCTTCATGAAGTTGTTTTTTTTTAGTATTTTGTTTTAACTAATTTTTATTATTGGTAATTATAGGATTTTTAATGAGGTGGCACAATTTTAATGAATGTGTTAACCATCTCACGTTTAGTGCAATGCCTAAGCAAGTTCTATGGATGAAGGTAGTAATAGATTAAATATATTTTCTTTTGTGTTATTTATAGGTCATTAGCTATTTCGAAGAATTTTTTGGTTTTATTTATAAATTAAAGAGACATTTATTTTTTGTTTTTTTTTTAAAAAAAAATCTTATTTGCCCTTTATTCATTAATGTGAATCTATACACACATTTGTGAAATTTCTAATAAAAGTTAAAAGAGTAAAATTCAGATGTTAAAGTACATCTTTAAAGTTTCAAGAAAAGTAACTATCATCTTTAATCTTTGTAAAGTAGTTAAGTGTGACCTATATAATAAGGATGAAGTATTTATATGTGACATGATTATAATTTAAGATATTGTAATCGATTGAAATTATAATTTGTTTATATATGTATATCTTAGATATTTATTTTGTTTGGACTTTGGATTGCATAGAAAGATTTTTTTCCTAGAACAATTATTTCCTTACAAAGAAGATTTAAAAAAAAAATATGGAGTTATTTGTTTATGTTGTGAATAAGTAAAATGTTTGAAAAAAATAAGTACTCATTCCATTCTTATTTATAAGTCATATTTTATAAGATTTTCTTGCCTTTAAATATAAATTACTTTGCAATATATATGCAAGATTAAATAATTTATATCAAACATACCATTATTGTTTTTACCCTATATTTAATTAATTTTTTCATATTCCAATAAATCTATTTACTTTTCGTATGAAATATAATGGTTACATTAACATAGGGACATGGGTATTTTTGGAATTTTAACATATGAGTGAAGTACCACTTTAGTCCCTCATGTTTTTTTTATGGGACACTTTAGTCCCTAAAAATGTGGAAATTCACTTTTAGTCTCTGAAGATTTTTTATGGGACATCACTTAAGTCCCTCAAGATTTTTTTTATGGGACACTTAAGTTCGTAGTTGAGGCAGCTGGCGGAGTGGACGGAGGGACTTTAGTGTCCCATAAAAAATTCTTCAAAGACTAAAAGTGAATTTCCACATTTTGAGGGACTAAAGTGTCCCATCTAAAAAACATGAGGGACTAAAGTGGTACTTCGCTCTTAACATATTTTCAATAACTTTGATAGTAATAATCACTTTTAACTAATCCCTCGTATCTTTAATATAAGACCCTTTTGGAGTAAAAAATTTGGTCATAAAAGACCATTATCCACTTTTTTTCCAAAATTTCCCCTTTATGGAGAAATAGCTTTTATTGAAAATAGAATTTCACATTTACTTTTTTGTTTTTCTATGCCGTAAAAAGTGTAAAGGACAAATAATTAAAAAGTACAAGACAAGAGAAACAATTATGTCCAATGATTATAAAAAGAGAAAATGGATAATGTATCAACAGTGTAAAGTTTTTTACATTATCAGTGCATCTCATCTATCATTCATTCATTTATGGTTATTGACTTATAAAAAAGGTATTTTAAAAAGTTTTTTTTTTATCCTATGCACCATATACATAGGATAAAGAGAACATAATAATAAATTGTAGTGATGAATTAAATAATTAAATTTTTAATTCATTAAAATTTTCAATTTCCAATAAACAACTGTTTTTTAAAATTTGATTACCCTATGTATCTTATGCATAAATTAAAAAGACCTTCTTTTCTTCTTAATGTAAGTTTTTATTCCAATAATAACACTAAGTTTTTATAGTAAAACTTAAACTGTTAGAATAATAACAACTTTTTACCAAAAAAAAAAAATAACAACTTACATCAAGAAGAAGAAAAAAAAGTTGAAAAAAATCTTATATTTAGGACTCAAAATCAATTTGTAATAAGCTTTAGATTGCAAACCTGTTGCCACACTTAATGCTCGTTCCTCAAAGCTTTGTCTGGTAAAACAATAAAAAATGCATGTCATTATTGTGAACGTAGGAATGGTCAATTTTAACATAACCACCAATTAATAAAACAGCAAGAAAAGAGAAAATTAAAACAAAAGCACGTGATATTGGCGCGGCTCAATCAGATCAAGGATCAAACCAAGGGTTTGAGCTAAGATCAGCTTGAACCGTTCCAATACCTCGGGTTAGTGCAAAAAATTTTCTGTATTTGTGTTGTGCCGCCAAGTATAGTTGCTCCTCCTTAGAGACATGAGTTGAAAGCTAAAATGAATGCTTCACAATTTGTGCACTAATGTTCTTTTATAAATATGTTAAATTAAAGCAACCATATACATGTTCTTGTTTCTTCATGATTGTATACATTAGGCCTTTGATTTGGTGGGATGAAAAAACAAAGAGAATTCTTCAGACAAATGTGCACTCTACTGATCTCACTATGATTGCCGGCCAGCTTCTGTATAATTGCTATTTAGCCGGCCTTTTACTGTTAATAGTTTCATATTTCTCCATTGACAGCCCCCCTCTTCGGTCAATTATATTATGGGCAACTCTTTATGTCACTCTAGTGTTACTAGTATTAATTTTAAGGCACATACCAAGTAATCAAATTTAATAAATAATTATTGGAAAATATAGTTTTTGATACTAAAAAAAATGATTTTCATAATCTCAACCCTAAGAGCTGAGGATCAGAATTTATAAGAGGATACATTTTATTGAAAAAAATAAATATATAATCTATCTTTTGGTTCTTTCAAGACAACACTTCTCAATAAAATTTATCATTTTATGGGTTCTTATCCTCGGACTGATCAAGGTTAAGAAAACCCTTAAAAACATATATATTAATTTATTATATTTTTACTCCATTTAAAAATAATTTCCTTTAGAGTAGAAAAAAAAAATAGGTCAAGCTTTGAAACTATACTATAATAGCATGTGTTAAAAATGCATGCTCTCATATTCATTAGGTCGAGAACCGATTACCATCCCTAAATAGAACACTAAACTTTAAAAAAAAAAAAAAAAAAAAAAAAAAAGTAACAAGCTAAGTTAGGAGGGAATGAATTAAAACTTGGCATTGATGAATTTATTATATTAAAAAAAAAAGTATTTTATTTAGATTTGCAACATAAACATTACCTCATTTTATTCCTTTAAGAGGTGCACTAATTAGCATGAACAATCTGTACATTTTATTTACCACACTCATTTTTACACTTTCTAAACTATTTCTTGGCTGTACTCAAAAGAAAAAAAAAAAAAAAAAAAACTTTCAACCAATCATTATTATAAAGTAGGTATAGAAGGATACTAAGAAAAAGATCGAGCATATCATTTTTCTATGAGAATAGAAGTTATTATTGGCAACAGTTAGTACTCAAAAAAGATATGCAAAAGAATCAATATATCATGGGTTTTGAAGTTAGTGGCCAATATGAAGAAGACGTTATTGGCTTTTTTTTAAACGTCAGGCCAATGCTGAACTAAATTTTTGAGCCAACAACCTTGGAATTCATATGCAACTTGTTTCGAGTACCTTTATTATCAAATAAATACATGCAGCTCCTAACTTACAAATAGGGGTGTAACGGAGCACCCAACCCAATCAAAGTAAATTGGGTTGAGTTGGGTTGAGTGGGTTTTGACAGTCAAATAAAGCACAACCCAACCCATAAAAATACAGGTTGGGTTGGGTTGGATAATCGGGTCTGTGTCTTAATTTTCAGAAAATAAAATAAATAAAAAACTCTGAATAAATATAAAAATAAAATTAAAAAAATCACATAAACAATAATTTAATTTAATTTTTTGATTGTGAACTAAATTATCCATAAACAAAGAGTATCAAAACCAGTTCCTTCAACATTAATAGATTAACCGTTAATAAAAAATAAATAAA
Source organism: Crotalaria pallida (assembly GCA_037953625.1). NCBI lineage: Eukaryota > Viridiplantae > Streptophyta > Magnoliopsida > Fabales > Fabaceae > Crotalaria > Crotalaria pallida. The sequence continues at coordinate 101,960,574 of CM075655.1, forward strand.
TAAATAATATATATTTAAATATGCGGGTTGGATCGGGTTAGGTTGAATTGTAAATAATAAACCCATGACCCAACCCATATTTGATTGGGTTGCCTATTTAAAAAAACCGACCCAACCCATCAAATATAGGTTGAGTTGGATCCAGTTAATCGGGTTCGTGGATGAAAATTGATCCGCTTACACCCCTACTTACAAACATGCTAGCTGCCATGCCTATTCTAAATGTTGCAGTCAAAGTTTTAGAGAGGCAACAGTTAGTGCAAGCTAAGGTTGTCTCTAGTGCTGAATGAAACAAAACTTTAGACAAAACCGAAGCAAATTCATCGTCAAACCCAAAGGGAAACAGAAATGGACTCCTCCCATGTTTGCCGTCTCTCAACCACATTTGTTCTCTTTCAATTGTCTTTCCCAATTTTGTTACTTGTACAACAAAATTTGAACATCATATTTGATAGTAGTATTTATATCTTTATCTCTTATTTATTTTTATATTCTTTGTATATCCACATTTTAAAACTAAATAAAAAAAAGAACTTAAATTGATAAGGGTATTTTGATACGCATTAAGTATTTTCCTTTTCACAATACAACCTTCAATGCCATTAAAATGGTGTCATGATATTTGCACTTTTTTTTTTTACACATTAACTTAATTCCAAAAGCTAACTGATAAAGAGAGTATTGAATAACTAGCTCATAAGGATCTCATCATACTTAGGACTAAACAAATAATTTGTAAAATCGGATATTTATGAACGATCAAAACTCATTTTAACTAATTAAAGATGAATACACCTTACTAGCTCACTTTAGACTCAAATTCTTTTAATTGAACATATCCTAGATACTCTTCGAGCTTAATTCCACCTCGGAGTTAACTTATATAGAGGAAGATTATTAAATTCATTATAAATGGTTCGTTACAAATAATTGTGACAATAGCATCAATCTTGAAATGCTTTCATTTCAACCGTCAGCTTTTGTCTTCACTTACATCCTGCCTCTTCCTTATATACCTTTCACACAGCTCAACTTTAGAGCTTTAAAGTTGCTTGATACCAGCAATCAAAGAGAGCCAAAAGTGGTTGCTGAAATTCACTGCTATGGCAAGGCTGGACAAGAATAAAAGCAACTTAGAGGCTCTAATGGACTCAGACAAACCAGGAACTAAAAGAAATGAGAAGCAATTGAGACTCCAAAAGTCCATTCCTGGCTATGGCCTTGAATTCAATAACCTCTCATATAGTGTCATAAAGAAGCAGAAAAAGGATGGAGTTTGGATCAAGAAAGAAGCTTATCTTCTTCATGACATCTCTGGCCAGGCGATCAAAGGTGAAATTATGGCAATCATGGGGCCTAGTGGTGCTGGAAAATCCACCTTTCTTGATGCCTTGGCCGGTCGAATTGCGAAAGGGAGTCTGGAAGGATCAGTCAGAATTGATGGAAAGCCGGTAAAATGATCAACTCCTCCTGTTTCATGTTGGAAAATAATCATGTCATGCCCCTTTTTTCCTAACATCATTTTCTACACCTACTTTATAACCCTTGATCCCTAACCATTGTTGTTTATCTTTTGAGCAAAGGTCATAAAGTATATGTTAAAAAGGGTGTGGAAAAAAGTGGTGTGAGGATATCATATCATTGTTCTTTCATGTTTTTTGTGCTGGACTCAAATAAAAATTATTTTTTTTCACTATGGACACGAAAAGGAAAAAAATCACTCTTCTTTTCTTTCTTTAATTTAAGAATGCTCATGTGTGTACTCTAATTATGCAGGTAAGTACAAGCTACATGAAAATGGTGTCATCATATGTGATGCAAGATGATCAGCTCTTCCCAATGCTGACAGTTTTCGAAACATTTATGTTTGCGGCTGAAGTCAGGCTTCCTCCTTCTGTTTCCAGAGAGGAAAAAAAGCAAAGGGTTTATGAGCTCCTTGATAAACTGGGCTTACAGGTACAACACTAGAGTAATAATATTCTTGCATCATTTTTTTCCTGCACACCATTTTACACCTACTATATAACCATTGATTAAATGAGTTGTGCTTTTAATCAATGATTATAAACTCGAAATTAAAAAGGGGTGTGGAGAATAAGAGTGTGGGAGTATCATTTTTCATAAAGCTTTGTCTTTCTCATTCACCAACTTAGATTAATGACTTCATGAATACTCAGAGTGCTACACATACCTATATTGGTGATGAGGGAAGGAGAGGAGTTTCAGGAGGGGAACGACGAAGGGTGTCTATTGGCATAGACATCATTCATAAGCCAGCACTTCTGTTTCTTGATGAACCTACCTCAGGCCTTGATTCTACAAGCGCTTACAGTGTGGTGGAGAAGGTTAAAGACATAGCTCAAGGTGGTAGCATTGTTCTTATGACCATACACCAGCCTTCATTTAGAATTCAAATGCTCTTGGACAAGATCACCGTCCTTGGAAGGTGAAAATTTCAGATCCTATAGTCTTTCTTATATGGCTTTTAGCTGATAGCCTTAAGCTCTAACTTAAAAAAAAAAAAACACCACAAGTACACCTAAGCTTGGTCCATATATAACACTTCATCATATAGAACATCTGCAACTTATAGGGGGAACAAAAAAAGTATAAAAGGCTTATGACAAGATAAAAAAGTCAAAACAATATGTCAGAAACATATAAAAAAAAACCTTCTAGAACTTTTGGCTTACTGCTAAAGTTGTAAAGTGAAAGGTTCCTTAATCTCTAAAGTAGGCATGCGCTTAGTAGTCCGGTGCCTTTTGCTCCATGTTCATGATAGGGGCATTTTGAAAACAAGCAGGCAAACAAAAAGAGGAACACCATATCTAATACTTTAACTCAAGTGATAAGGGTGGATGAGAATTTGGATAGACTTTGTAGGCTCCAATCTTTGTTGCAAACAAAAAATATATTTATGTCATGAGTTCATACCAAGATTTGGTATTGTAATCAATGGTTGTTAGAGTCATGTTATTTGAACGACAAGTTTTGAATACTGTATTTTCTACCATATACATTAGTCCCTATCGCTTACTTCTTATGTTCTTCGTATACACACATTTCAAACATACATTTAAAAAGCAAAAAGACTTTCAAAATATCTATATTTTATTTGATGTTCAAGAAACATTTTGCTTGGTGTTATAGGGGGAGACTGATATACATGGGAAGGCCAGATGCACTTCAGGCTCATCTTTCAGGATTTGGAAGGCCTGTACCTGATGGAGAAAACGGTATTGAATATCTCCTAGATGTTATAAATGAATATGATCAATCCACGGTTGGACTTGACCCCCTCGTAGAATTCCAACGTGATGGCATCAAACCTGCTTACCAAGAAGCCATGGCACCTGTTCCAAGACCTCTGAATACACCATACAGAAGCAGAAGGAACACTCAGGCATCTAAACACATGATTAGCCTACGCAGCCAAGGATTTGCTGCTACAACTGGAATATCACATCTTGATTCTGCACAATTTGGTTATAATGATGATGATGACGGTGGCGATGAGGATTTTGACAACTCCCTTGAAAGGAGAAGTGCTCATACACCAAGGAATGTGTATAGTGGTGTTCACCCTCGCTTGGCTTCTAATTTCTACAAAGATTTCTCAGCCAAAGATTTCTCTCTGTGGCTTTACAATGGCGTCGTAAGAACCCCACGTCCTCAGCCATCATGGACTCCAGCAAGAACTCCAAGATGCACACCTGGGAAAACACCAATGTCTGGACCAAGTTTCAATTCCAACCAATATTCTGTTGCATCTTATCAGGCTGATCCTTATCATGCCAAAACTACTGCACACGTTAGTCAAACTATGGACTATTCTGCACCTCCATATGCACCATCATACGCACCTTCATATCTAGAGTTTGAGGTCGAACAAGTGCTTGAAGATTCGAAGGTCGGACCCAAGTATGCAAATCCATGGCTGCGTGAGGTTGTGGTGCTCTCATGGAGAACAGCAATCAATGTAATTCGCACGCCAGAACTGTTCCTCTCACGTGAGATTGTGCTAACTGTTATGGCACTCATCTTGTCCTCCATTTTCAAAAATCTTGGTGATACTAGTTTCAAAGACATCAATAGGCTCCTCAACTTCTACATCTTTGCAGTGTGCCTTGTTTTCTTTTCTTCCAACGATGCAGTCCCATCTTTTATCTTGGAAAGGTTCATCTTCATCAGGGAGACTTCCCACAATGCTTACCGCGCTTCTTCATATGTCATTTCTTCTCTCATTGTTTACCTCCCATTTTTTGCTGTCCAAGGCTTCACATTTGCTATCATAACCAAACTAATGCTCCGCTTGAAAAGCAGCCTCTTGAACTTCTGGCTAATACTTTTTGCATCACTTATTACTACCAATGCATATGTGATGCTTGTTAGTGCACTTGTTCCAAGTTACATCACAGGTTATGCAGTTGTCATAGCCACGACAGCACTTTTCTTCTTGACCTGTGGCTTCTTCCTCAAGCGAACTCAGATACCTATTTACTGGAGGTGGCTCCATTATATTTCTGCAATCAAATACCCATTTGAGGCATTACTCACAAATGAATTCAAGAACGACCGCGGTTGCTACACAGGAAACAAAGCGGAACTATCCCCTGGACCATTAGGGCAGGTAGTCCCCAGTGAGCACCATAAACAGTTAGCCAATGTGCTGCCCCAGAACTGCTTACTAGGAGAAGATGTCCTGTCTACAATGGACATTACAATGGACAACATATTGTATGACATCTTAATCCTGCTAGCTTGGGGTGTTCTTTACAGGTTCTTCTTCTATTTGGTTTTGAGATTTTACTCCAAGAATGAGAGAAAATGAATCCATGTGATGCTATCCTATTCAACAGAACACGTTATATGCGTTCCAGAAGTTTACAAGTTTTTGGCTTTTCGGTGGAATTAGGTTTATCAGTTTATGTAATTACCACAAAACCAGCTTTTAGTTAACTGCTCCTAGAGGAACATAAGAGAACATCGAATGTGAAGGTGCTACCTAAGGAAAACTTGATTCATTGAATTGAGGTACAGAATGTATTGGTTCCTCTCGTCATTTTTTCTCATATAGGGTAGATAGATAAACACACAAGGTTATAAAAGAAATTTCACAGATCTTGTTAGAACTTCTTAATAAAATCTATTTATATCTATTTCTTCCCCATGTGACCACATGAAAGGATTCAAATCCGCATACAAATGCACCACCCTATTTAGCCAACTTTTTGGGACAGAGGGAATACCACATTTTGCATTCTCAAGTCAAATACCAAAATGAATCTTCCGAAAGAGCATGGGAAACCTTCAAAAAGGATTTTTATTTAAAAAAAAAAAAACAAAAAAGATATCAAGCCAATCTGATCTATCACTTTCCAAATAAGCAACCATAATCTAGGTAATATATGTATTTTCATTACCCCATTACACTCTTCTAAAACCTAAAATCAGCTTGACAAATATAAACTTGTTCCAAATCAACCTGAGCATTCATTAATCTTTGGCTTTCTATAATATACTTTGGACATATAAACAGAAGAAAGAGCACATGAATATTGTATCAAGGTTCTAATCAGGCATGTTGCTTAATCTTCCTTTCGAGTGCACCATTGTCGGCCCCCACCAAATTATCAACCTCTTTGCCATTCTTTATGAAGAAAAATGAAGGAACACTGCTAATTTTCCAGTGTGCAGCAATATCCGATGCCTCATCTATGTCAACCTTCAAAAAAACAACTTTTGGATACTTCTCGGCCAAGCTTGTATAAAGAGGTGAAATGAACCGACAAGGGCCGCACCACGTTGCAGTAAAGTATAGGATGGCCAAGCGAGATGTTTTTGATGCAGCACTCAACTTCTTTTCACATTCACCAGCAGAGTGAATACTGATGACTTGCCCTGTTAAATGCCACAAACAAAATGGGTTATTTAATAAAGGCTTAATTATGTCACAAGTCCCTGAAGTTTAAGGTACTTTTTCCAAATACCCTTATTCTTATTTTTTCAATGTCTGATTCCTCGAAGTTACTTCTGGGTTTGTCATATACCCCTCCTATCAATTTTGACCTATTTTGCTGACATGTAACATCGGAATCTTGGTCAAACGCAGGAGGTTGGTCATGTGGTGCCGGGTGATGTCACATGGGCGAAAACAACCTCTATCTTCAATCCTTTCTTTTCCTTTTTTTATTTAACTAAAAATATTAAGTTTTTCAGTTTTTCAATTTAAAGAAAAAATGAATCTCCGCACACGAGGCACCACGTGCTTAACCTCCTGCGTCTGACCAGGATGTCAATGTTACATGTCAGCAAAATTGGTCAGAATTGGTAGTAGGGGTATATGACAAACCCGGAAGTAACTTTGGGAAGTCAGACATTGAAAAAATAAGAATAAGGGTATCTAGCAAAAGTACTCCAAACTTCAGGGATTCGTGACATAATTAAGCCTTTAATATAAGTCACCCTTTTCTCAATTTATATTCCAAGGAATGGCTAGAGAAGAGAGATATATAGATGTCAAAGTTTTCCTTTTATTTCAATTGGTCAAAGAAAAGAAATACAACGTGAAGAAAAGGAAGACAATTGCATCATAGTTATTTTAAATCCTAAGAAATAAAAAATTAAAATTTCACAAATGACGTGGATGAGAAATGATCCTCAAAAGAAACTATATCCTTATATGATTATTGGTTTAACACAATTGAATTTATAGCTCAATTTGGCAATATCTCCAGAACCAAATCACACAACCAAGCATGGTTTGAATAATACCAAAATTCATGTCAGTATAAATGCGCTGCCATTACATAGCAAACAAAGGGAAACAAGCCAAAATGCCTAAACTTTCTCAGTGCCAATATTTTTCAACCATAACAATATATTGCCCATAAATGATGAGTGAAATGATTGGAATAAGATTCAATGATATTCTTTTTAAGAAACTGTTGATAAGGAAGTGCTTCTTAGTTTGGATAAAATTAAGAGAACAAAAAAAAAAAGCAAATGTTTCAGAGATTTTAATAAATGGGAATCAACAAACAGGAAATAAAAATTAGAAGATAAAACAGTTGCTTCTGCATGTTTGGGCAAACAAAGATAAGCTAAAAAGAGCTTTATTTTCATAAGCTTCTTGATGAACTTATAGAACAAGCTAAAAAGAGCACATAGGGAGTTCATAAGCTATTTTGTAAATTGTTTTCAGAAACTACTTACATAAGCACAAATAAGCTCTCATTTAGCTCTTCCAAACATCCAACAAGTTAACATATATCTGAATATCCAAACCAGAAGATCTAACACTAGTCATTGTATTGAAAAAGTTTTAAAATACGAGCATAAAACCAATTTATGCTGGCACACACTGTCCAGTGTCCAATACCAAGGATTTCAAGCAGCCACTAAACTTCGAAAAAAAAAATTATTAAGGCTCCAGGCTACGCATTTTAAACTTTTATCACAACCACAGGAATCGAACCATGAAGGAATAGGATCAGACAGAGGTTTGGACTGTGGAGTACAATTTTTATTTTTTGCATGGTGGTATCAACCAAAGGATAAGCAAATCAAGAAAAAATATGGGAATTTAAATAATATAAGACAAATGGAAACATAAATCTTACCATCTTTTAAAGCAGACAAGGCTTCTTGAACCTGCAGAAAGGTCAAAAGAATTTTCAGCAATATCTAGATGATATCATAGCATTGTTATAGATGTGCATACACAGGGAGCCAAGTCAGCCAAGTACTATCAATCACTGCATATTGCATCTCAGCTGTCACTCACCGAGTTCTTATGCATTCTCTTATTAGGATAGGAGAGGAAGAAGAAAGAAATGGCCTTAACTCATCAAACTGGAAAACTACAAAACAGGCATAGATTCCTAGAAAATTAGGAATTGATTTAATGGACATTATACCTCAACATTTGGCTTGAACAGTAGTTTAGACTTAAGAGTAAGTCAATCCACTAACGTTGAATGATAATGGTAATATGAAAAAATGACTATTTAAAGACTAGAACATGACTAGACCACCAAAATCAAATGAAATTGTCTTGGAACTGGCACAACGGATTGGTCTGAATAAGCCCAATAACAAGCAAGCTTGGGCAGTGAAAGTTAGGCTCGAATAGACCCGGGTCATTTTGGTCTGAGCCGATACAGCTTGAACCCGGCCTGCTCGTGCCACAAAAGCCCACTGATCATGTTTAACAAAGGCCAATACTGGGCTTAGGAAGCCAATTATCGGACCAAATAAACCCTGGGCTTTTAAGGCCCATCAAGGTCATGACCTGAGCCCGCAACGGGGAAGCCCGTTTTGACTGCTCCAAATGCCATTTCACAGAAGCAACAAACCCAACCCAACTATGACCCAAGTTAGAAAAGCTGAACAGTGTCCAGATTGCTACCAAAGATTCTCATGTCAACCACCAATGCATGACTATAAAGAAGATGGTCCACAATGAAAAATATACAACACACTATTCTTACTTGGGCTTCAGCCTGTTGTTCCTTCTTGATTTCAGCTGGTTTCTGCTCCTTCTGCTTTCGCAAGCGTTCATATTTTCTCCTATGCTCTTCAATTTTGTGGGCATTAGGCTCAACCTGTAAAATAAAAAGGTATACTTATAAAGGGATTAAAAAAAAAAAATTAGTCCATCTCCTTCTGCAGAAAGTCAGTAGGTTACCTTTTTTAGTGCCAAACCAATCTCTTCATCGTAATCTATCTTTGAAGCTATGTGAAGATCAGTTGCTGCTTCTTCCCAGAGGCCCAACATAGCCCTTGCAATTCCTCTCATTTTGAATCCTTTGGCTGAGTCCGGGTTAATCTGGAACAAATAATACACCTTACGTGTCATACAGGAATTCTTATACACTATGTTTTCTTAGCAACAAGTTAGGAATAAATCAAACTGCAAGGCTAAGAGAGGAGGGAACCCAACCTTCAAGGCAGTATCAGCATCACGAATTGCAGCATTTGGTTTCTTCAATTTCAAAAGGACACTAGCTGAAAATAAGAAGTTGAGATTTCCAAGGAATGACGCAGATTGTAGATGTTCAAACAATAAAGCTGTAAAAACATATATTTATAGGAACTTATCAAAGGCACGTGATTTTTTATATATAGCGTACCTCTAGTAGCATAAAGGATGGCTGAATGTGGATTCAACAAAATGGCTTCCGTTAGTTGGTCCAATGACTGATCCAACTTACCTGGAAAAGCATAAAAAACTCAATTGAATTCACAGACTGAAAAATGTCTGAGAAACACAAATTGAGAGATTTTGAAAAGAAAAACACACTAATAAGTAATGAAAGTCATGCCTTCTGATATAGCATCCATTGCCCTTGATTTTAGTTCTTGTGCAGCATCCATCTGGTCTTCTGTTACTTCCGCCGAAGGATCTCCCATCTGCCATTAAATCATAAATTTATTATAATGAATGATAATTACTAACTGCAACAAATGATACAAGTTAAATATCAACTAAACTAATTTATTGACATGTGCGTACCTTTTGAGGAGGATCATTGTCAGGTTCGACAACATCAGAGTTATCCAATTCTATATCAGATTCCATAATGTCATCTTCCTCTTTTATTGGTACATCATGATGTGACACGTTATCGTCAAAATAAACCGGTTCCTGCTCATGGCTTTACTGTGAGTAAAGAGAACATCAACAAACCTTACAGTTCACGAAACTGAAAATGCCTAAACCCTAAATTCATTTAGGCCCCGTTTAACCAAGCTTCGTAAATGTATTTGGCAAAAGTGGTTTATGCAAACTCCGAAGCTGCATTGCGTTTCGCTACAAGTCCAAAAAGCAATTTCAATTTTTTCCCTCTAAAAAATCGTTTTTTATAAGCTAGGAAATCGGGTTTCTCCTAAAACATTTACTTTATTTATTTTTTGTTTTAAAGTAAAGATTTTCATAAAAGGGTTTTAGCAAAATGCCACCCACGACCCAAGGGTTAATCTTACAGCTACCCAGAAAAAGACCAAAAAAATGTTGTTTTTTTTTTAATTTAAGAAACCTAACCAAACAAGCTTAAAAATGTCAAAATTTATTATTTTTGAACAAAAAAATAATTTTTTTTTGTTGTGAAAACAGCTTAAATCAACACAATTCAGATATCAAATTATTGTCTTTTTTATACAAACCCTAATTAAGACAATAGCATACATACAGAATATGAGAAAAATGATGAATTATGAGAAAATTGAAAAATGAGAAGGTTTCTTACGGTTTTGGGTTGGGGTATAGGTGGGACCTGAGCACCAAGGCTATGAAGAATAAAACCAAAACAGTAGTAACAGTTAGTTAATAGAGAAAAATGGAGAAAGAAAATAAAAATGAAATTGAAGCAAAAAAAAAGAAGAAAAGAGAGAATTGAAGGGACCTGAGAAGATAGGACTTGAAGAAGGAAAGGGAAGGGTTATGAAGAATTGAAGGATTTGTTTTGCATTCTTCTATGAATTGTTTCAGCTCTCTTACTCTCCTTCCTTCCATAGCTGATGATGATGATGATGATTGATGAATAATAGTATTTGATACTCCCTCCGCTATTTATTATAGTCACATTATAGAAAGTTTTCTTGGTTCTAATTATTAGTCACTTTATATTTCCATTATATTATTTATTGCTTTTTCTTTTTTTTGTCCTTATTAAATATTTTTGACTATCTATGTGTTTTTGTTGTTCATTAATGAACGTGAATTTTCCAAGAAAAATTTAGAGAATAAAATTGTAATGTTACAATATATTCTCATAAAATTTATAAAACTAACTACTTTCCTTTAGTATATGTAATTCGATTAAATATGTCGAATATAGAATACTCAAAATCAGACTAATAAAGACCGGTTGATAGTACTAAGAAAGAGAGAGAGTTGTGTGTGGGACTCTTGTCTTAATGTCTTGGGCACCTTGTTCCTTTTTTATATGCCCCCTCACACGCTAGGGTGGACCCACGTAATCACGTATGCGCTGGATTAGACAATTAAACCCAGATTAAAGATTTTGTGTAATTGTCAAGAGTGTAAAAGGTCGAGCTGGATTAGTTTTTAAGGAGAATTATTCAACTCAACCAAAATAGATTGAGTTGTGTTGGGTTATTCTATTTTCGAGTGTCAAAATCGAATCAATCCAATCCATAAAAATTCGGATTGGGTTGGATTGGGTGATTAAATTTATTTATTCTCGTTTTCAAAAAATTGAAAATAAAAAAATCTAAAATGGTAACATAAATAAATAATTAAATATTTTATCTATAAACAACACAATTATACAATTTAGTTTTAAATCATGAACCAAAATCGAATTGGCCAAAAACAATAAGATAAATTTCTCAAATATCAAGTCATAAACTAAATTGTTAAAACACATGATAAATAAACAGTACATTCGCCTCTAAGATATGAAAAATGAATTGTTTGTAGTTAGGTTTTTTATGTTTCGTATAATTGTTTGAAGGTGAAAGATTTAAGTAATAAATATTAAGTAGTAACTTAGTTTTTTTTTAGCTTAAAATAGCTAAGGCATAAACATAATATGCATTAATAAGTAAATAAATAATAAAATAAATTTCGGTCTGCGAGTTAGTTTGGGTTGATTGGTGTTTCAAAAAGCAAATATGTGACTTAACCCATACTTGATTATAGGGGTGTAAGTGATCCAGTCTGAGACCGTGAGACCGCTCGGACCGGACCGGACCAAAAAGTACAGTCTAGTCCGATCTCACGGTCCAGTCCAGTCCCAAAAAGTTCAGACCATACTTAAAGGGTCTGATCCACGGTCTCAGATTTTCTTAGACAGCTGGAACCGGACCGGACCGGACCGATAGGGTTAATAACTTAAAAAAAACATATATATATATATATATGTTATTAAATACTATAGTTTGAAAAATATATATATGCGTGTGTAGTATTATAACATTATCAATCTTTTCATACAGTGACAGGATTTGGGCAGTGTCTTTTGTCTCAAGTACTATATGCGTTAACATTAATTCATGGTGCAAGAGATACAATAAAATACCATAGCTGACGTAAGTGATAGGCCCTATTCCTTTGTCTTAAGAGCAAAATGAAGGGTTCCATTCCCAAAGTGTGACCTCCGATGCTTAAACTATTCACCAAGTTTCACAAAGATGAATCTACAGGGAAAAAAAGCAAAATAGATTGGATCGGACTGGACCGGACCGTTCATGAACGGTCCGGTCCGATCCGATTTTTGAGTGGGACTGAATCGAACAGGACCATACTAAATCGAGCAGTCTGGTCCGTAATATGACTCACAGACCGGACCGGACCGTACCGTTACACCCCTACTTGATTAGGTAACTGAAAAAAATCAACCCAATCCATTAAATCGACCTAGCTCACCAATATGGGTTTGATAGCGTTGAGTTTATCAGATCCGCACATCGATTTTGACCCACTTACACTCTTATTTGTCTTGTCGATGTTACTACAAATTGAAAAATAATTTTAAGTGTAAATAATGTCGTTTTTTTATAATACAAAAAAGGCAAAATTATTATATTGATCCTCTAAGTTATTTTTAAATTATAAATCAGTTCCTTAAGTTTTTTTTTTTAAATAAGTCCCGCAAATTGTTGTCGTTCAACAAATCAGTCATTTACGTTAATTTTTCAATTAAGTAACACGTGGCACCATAATTTTAAAAAAAAAAATCATTAAACCATTTTTTTAATACGTGACATCATAAGTTGAGTGACACGTGTCACTTAACCAAAAATTTTAATGGAAATGATGTATTTGTTAAACTATAACAATTTACATGACTTATTTAAAACAAAAAAAAACTTAAAGGATTGATTTATAACCTAAAACTAACTTAAGAGACCAATATAATAGTTTCACCTAAAAAAATTACTTATTTAAATGATTTCTTACTGTGATTAGTTTAGAGCGTTTGGTAATATTTGTCATTAATAAAAAACTTATTTATGATTTTAGTCCCCGAAAGTTAGACCTGTTTTGATTCTAGTCCCTACATCTTTTTTTACCTTGAATAATCCCTATTTTAAAATTCTGGTTTTGGTCCTACCATTAACAGTTTTCCATTAAATGCTGAGGTATGTGTATAAATACGATGAGGTGGCACGCTATGTAGGCATGTGACACATTGAAACCCAAAAGAGACTTAAAATGGGCCTACGCTACTAACGTTGCCCAATCCAGACAACATGCTGACATTTTTGTGCACATAACTTTTATATATACCTTTCGTTTTTGCTTTATCCAACCGATGTGGGACTTTTAATTTATACAAACCTTTCATTTTTCCTTTATACAACGTTGTGGGACTTTCAATTTTTTAAATTCTTCATTTTGTTTTTTCGTTAGTCTTACCTTTCTACCTGTTGGTTGGTACAAGATAGTCTAGTAGTTGCCGCATATTATCACTGTCTGAAAGTTTTGTGATCGAAATCATGGATGAGTGGTAATGGAAAACTCCAGGCTCACATCTTCTCAAGGCCCTGAACCATGTGCCACACTTTAATGCACCTTGCCTGTATAATGAAACCAAACAAATTATGTGAGGCATTCACATTCTATCTAGCCAAATTGGATTTGGGAATACATAGTACATGCTTTATGGTGTTGGTAGGTTCTGTATGTCTAAGCCTAGGCCACTGTGTGGAGAATAACATATATACTTCCAAGAGTGTTCCTTTACACTATTAGTACTAACACTAATATCATTTTCATGCAAATGCCAAATATCTCAACCAATTGTTTAGCCATAATATATCTCATGAATGCTATAGTTGGTGTCGTTGTATGCCTGAAACTAAAGGGCTGTAACCAATACCAAACATGAGATCATCTTTGTTGGGTAAAACAAAAGCAAAACCCAGTTTGTTGAGATTGTGAGAAGGAAAAGTGGAAAACCACTCTAAGGAACAAAGAGTACAAGAGGGACGTGATGATCTTGCTCTCATTTTAAACCAGAGGGATTAGAGCAAATGGAGACTTGATCATAGAAATTTAGTGTTTATAAGTGTTTCTTTTATGAGAGAGTTTACTTGTAGAGCTACCATGGTGGAGAGAATGAGTGAATGTTGTAAGAAGAAAAGAGAATTGAATTGACGCTTTAAATTTCAGAGGCAAATCTCATGTGCAGTGGAATTTAAAATCCCACATCGTGTATATTTCAGAACTAAACATTCTATATATTCTACAGCATTACGTAGCGGGCCATGATATTTTAAGTGTGGGTGTGCTTCAACGAGGACCGCAACCAAGCCCAGTTTTGGGTCCGGCCTATTTCCAATGTCCACATAATAATATTTTAATCACATGGCATGTCGTTTGCCACGTCAACATTTAACGGGAAAATGTTAATGGTAGGACTAAAACCAAAATTTTAAAACATTTATGGATTATTCAAGGTCAAAAAAAGATGTAGGGACTAAAATCAAAACAGCTCTCCCTTTCAGAGACTAAAATCATAAATAAGCCTTAATAAAAAATAAAATAAAAAATAGGGGTGAGCTTGGTCAGATCTTGTTTGTCCACCTATTATCCTTAGATATTGATCGGATTAATTTATAAATCAAAATTCATTCTTAATTAGTAGGATATATTTTGATTATTTTGAAACTCTAAATAAACATCTATTGGTATATTAAACATATCATTTTCCAATAAAAATTTACTTTTTAAAGGTTGCTTAACTTATGCATATGATATATGGGTTAGAAAAATTATATATGTAATACTCATTTAATTTCATTTTTTAACTTTTTGTAGTTTTAGCTTTTTTTTCTTGCTCCATAACTTTTATAAATTATCAATTTCAAGGCATAATCTTGTTTTTTTCAAAGTTTAACTCTTTATTAAGTTGTTTTTTTTACTCGTCATTAATTATATTTTTCTCTTCTCTTTCATCTCTAAACTATCATACATTTATTAAGGGGCACATTTCCTAAATAAAAATTAAATATCTATAATTTTCAGTAAGGGGTATTTTGGCAAAAACATATGAAACATAAAATAATCAACAAACTCTTAATACATGTACAACAACCTTAAACTACAAAAGTTAAGGAATGCAGGGAGTATAAGTTTTTTTTTTTGAAGATAGAGTAAATAGGCAATTTAGTCTTCTAAAAATTGTGTTGCCACCAATTTAGTTCACCGGAGATATTTGCCACCAATTTAATTGCTCAAAGATTAATCGTGTCACAAATTTAGTCTCCTAGAGATATTTGACATCAATATAATCCTTCAAAGAACAATCATGTCATTAATTTAGTCTTCTAAAAATATTTGTCATTAATATTGTCCCTCAAAAATTAATGGTGTCGCGCGCCACAATGGTTTTTTGTGCAGTGTTGCTCAACTACAAATTAGTTTAACCTTGTTTACGTAACATCGTTCAATAAAAAAATTTTAAAAAAAAAAATTTAAAAAAAAACTTAAACACATAAACAAACATGATTTAAAAAGAAATACCCCGCTTCGAATTTGACGTCTCATCCCCATTCCTCACTTCGAGATTTTCTTCCGATCCCTCAAATAGTGATAAATTTATTGAAGTAATATATTTTTATATATAATAATTTTTTTCGCGGTTTTCTTCCAATTTTTCAAATAGTTTTTTGAGATATTTTTTCTTTATCCCCATCTACACAGAGAATATTTATCTTCAACGAGACCTCAATTGAGAAATTCCTTTGGGGATCCCAAAACATGAGTGAAAATTGTCTTTCCTACTTCTAACAAAAATTTCTTCCTAGAAAAACTTATATTGAGAATCTTGTTTCTGAAACACAAAACTTTTAAGATAAAGAAAAAAGTTAATATACCAACAAAGCCCAGCACAGTTGGTAGATAGTTGGGTTCTTTAAGCATGATGTTAGGGGTTCGATCCCTGCCATGGGCATGGAAAAGGCTTTGTTGATAGAGGCAAAACTCACTTCGGTGATCTCTACGCCTCAGAGGGGATTAGTCTTCGGCTGTTGGCCGGGGAATACCCTTGATGTAAATAAGTCAATATAATTTATCACCGATTAAAGAGACACATGAATCATAAGATACACTTAAATTGTAATCTATCAGTTTGACTTAATTTTAAATAAAAATCAAACCATCTAATAAAATCACCTTTCTATAAAATAAATGCGAAGCCAAAATCTTGCTTCATAATCTTTCTCTTGATTTTTCTTTAATAAAAAAAAATATCCACCCAAAACAAACTATCACAAGTTTAGGCCCCGTTCGGGGTGGTTTTAGTTTTTAGTTTTGAAATTTTTAAAAATCAAAACTAGTTTTTAGTTTTATAAATTCTAGTTTCAAAACTTTTTGTTTCCAAATTTTATAATTGTTCCCAAATTTAATAATATCATTACTATAGTGCATTTACTATTACTACCTTTATCACATGACACTTTTTACTATCATATTGTAATCATGATATTGTTATTGACATTTTCTACCGTTATTACCGATAACTTTCATTGATATTATCATATAGCATCACCATCGTCACATGACACCCTTTATCACCAACATACACCATCCTCCACTATATCCACAGGCAGACTCTTCCAACACCCAAACAACAACAACAACAACATAATAACAACAACAATAATAAAATTTTAATAATAATATCTCCGCAATTCATAATTCCTATCAAGATAAACTAGACATGATTAATGTTACTAAATATTAATATGATGATAACAAATATTAATATGATGATAATAATAGTAATAAAAATTATATTTTTTTAGTCCCTACTAGTTGCATTCCACAGTCGTTGAGCCAAACGATCTCGAAATGCAGTCATTCGACGAATATCTGCTGCAGACACTTGTGGTGGCAAATTTTCCTCTGCATTATTGTTTTCATTTGATTCTTCAACATCAACATTTTCATTAGCGTATTGTGTGAATAGAGGATCATCTTGCATCTCCATCTTAATAAAATTGTGAAGAACACAACAAGCAAGTGGTATATACTTCTGCCTTTTGAGAGAATATGGTAGCATGAACTTGAGAATAGGAAAGCGTGCTTTTAAAACCCCACATATCTTTTTAAAACCCCAACCTTTCTTCTTGAATTGCTTTGCAAACTTATACTTCTGCAAAAATAATTTGCATCATTTGGTAAATATTATCACAATAACGCATTGTGTTACAATAACAAATTGGAACATACCTCACATATCTTTTTCCATTGGTCATCTGTAGCGATAATTTGTCCATTACTTGAATTGTACCCTAGCCCAATCTCCGCTTTCAACATAGTAGAAAAATCCTTATATCTTCCTCTCAATTGATTGAATTTGTTTTTAAATTGATCAGGTGTGTATTCCTTACCAAAAGACCTTTTTAACTCTTCTTTAATATGCCTCCATGCAGCCTTTGTAAGGGTAGTGGTTTGCCTATTACCCTTCTTAACTTCCTCCTCCATTAACCCTATAAAATAGGATTCAACAATTGCAGGCCATATGTCTTTTTTAGATCCTATAATTTCAACCCCTTCATCAACAACACCTTCATTCTCATTTGCCATTTAAAAGAGCACCCTTGAAAAAATCAAGCCTGTGGCACTATAGACACTATAATCAACCCTTGAGAAAGTTTAAGAGCTTTTTATTATGATGACCGAGTAACACATATATATATATAATTATTCTCCTTTATGTAAATATAAATTCTAGAAGCTGAGTAACACATTACACATATATATATAAAAAAAATAAAAACATATATAGTTGTGGCCTTCTTATCACATATATAAATAGAACAGGCTGGAAAAAATTACAGCATTTTTATCACAAATTGAGTAACATATATAACACAAAAAATTAAAATATATATATATATATATATATAATGAATCACGATGCATATATAACAGGGTGCACTTTATAAATAAATAAAAAAAAGGTGCATAAGATACAGTTAAATACAGTTCGATACAATTAGATACAGATTGGTTCAATTTGAAGTTCCAATCTTTGTTAGGTCAATTGGGATTGATGATGGCAATCGACTTTCTATGATTTGTGCTGTGAGGGACTTCAATCATGTAGGAGAGGCAAAATTTGAAATTTAATTCACAATAAAAAATAAAAATCCTATTTTCCATTAGCATATACATATGAACAATAAGTTTGATAATTTGATTTAATCCCCAAATAGAAGAACAAATAATAGAAGAACAAATAATAAGTCACTGAACAAAAAATATGTAAAAGAACCGATAAATTTTGAAAAATAGGTTTCAATATTGTTTTGGGCATAAGTAAAACTGAGCTGTTAATTTTTTAGCATGAAGAACACTTGATGATGGTGATGGAGTGATTGATCCTGAGTGAAGAAGTGATAAAGATTTATGTTATTATTGATAACGTTAATATAGGAGAGGATAAAAACCACAATTAATATCCCAAAACCTATTTTTCATGTTTTACCGATTTGGATAAATCTGTTCTGAAAATATGTTAAAAACCAAAATTAGGTCCATTTAGCCTAACAGGTTTTGTTTCAAAAATATGATTTTAAAACCAAAAACTGACAACTTGCAACCACGCCGAACGGGGCCTTAGATTTTGATCTTATGTATCTTTAGACATGCCAAGTGTCATTTCATGCTCTATCTTTATTTTAATAACTGTTTTTCTTGATATCCCAGAATCAAGATATAATACATGTCAAAGATATGATCCATATAACGTATCATGGTAATGAGATCACTGCCTGTTAAAAAGAATGAGTTTTTTTTTTTCCCTACATATTCATTTTGTAAATGTTCTTTAAAATTTAAAATGTTTCTCATCGTTTATTGATCATTTTGACTAGATTTATTAACCAGTTTTTTGATTTGTTTCAAACTTGATCTCGATTACTCTGAAACTATATAGAATACTAAAATAGGTTAGAGAAATGTTGATGAAATAATATTGACGAAGAGCAAGATTTGACAAAATTGTATAAGCAAATGAAAGTATAATTAGTAAAAAAAATTAACAACCCGCACAAGCTTATAACTAATTAATTAGTATATTTTTATTATGTACATTATAACCTTAGAGGACACTTGTTTAGAAAGGAATGAAGTAATGCATTCAATCTGGTGTATATTTTTAATAGGTTTATTTAAGTTTTTGGTTCTTGAAAGTTGATCATGTTTTGGTTTTAGTTTCTATCTTTTTATTTGACCGGTCTCAGTCTTTAAAAGTTCAAAAAAATTTGGTTTTGATCCCTAAACCAAAACACGATCAATTTTTTGGACCAAAAACTTAAATAAGCCTTTTTAATATGTACATTATAACCTTAAAGGACACTTGTTTAGAAAGGAATATAATGAAGTAATGCATTGAACTTGGTGACACCACAATACAATGAATGAGGTTGAAATTGGTTGAATTTGAAAAACTAAATCCATTACTGTAAACACACTCCGTCTAATTCATATGTAGTGTTATATGCAGTGTTATTTAAGGTTAATGTATGTAAAAGATTTTTTTAATATCAGCCCTAAGGGTTAAGGATAAGAGGTTTAAAATAACATTTTTACATTGAAAAATTAAAGATTTAAATACTTAGGTGATAGTGGACTTCATTTCCCAATGTCACTTTACTATTTTTTAACTTCTTATTCTAGGGCTAAGGTTAAGTAAACCAATGTATAAATGTGAAAAATTATGGAATTTCTTAACCTTAGCCCTTAGAGCTGAGGATAATAAAAACCCCAAAATGAATAAGTTTTTTTAAAAAATTAAAACTTTAAACTTTTGATTTCTTTAATGCATCAACTTCCAAGAAAAACCATCCATTTTTGAATGTTTATCCTAAACTCTAAAAACTGAGGTTAAGAAAACCCAAAAAAATGTTAATTGAAGTAAAGTTTTAATGCACTTTGACTAAAACATCCATATTCAATGATGATGGGTGGTTAAGAAAGAGAATGTCAGGTAAAATTATAATTACTACTACTAACTACTCTATCGATTCTTTAATATAAGGCGCTTTTATCTAATTCACACATATTAAGAAAAATAATTATTACTCTCAAATTTATCAAAAAAATATGTTGTCATTCCAAAATTACCCCTATTTAAAACTTTACAACTCTATTCATTTATCTATATATTATAATTATTACTCTATCACCCCTATGTAATTATTCCAAAACGACTTATAAAAAGGAATAAGAAATCTATCAAAATGGTGCCCTATATTAAGAGACAAAAGGAGTAGTGAAATTGAAAAACCGATAATTAATGTCAAATTGATTTTATCAAAACACTTATATTTAAGGAAGAAAAAAAAAAGGAAGAAAAAAATTTCTCTAAGGATCAAGTATAGCACGATTAATGAATGAGATAAAATTGGAAAAAAAAATGGTTTGACCAAATTTTAGAATTATAAAACAACAATACTTTAAAATGAAAATCTAAAACAACAATATATGTCATACATATAAAACAGATCTAATGAATTTTATTAAAGCTGATTACTACTCACTTTATCCTCTAACTTTTTGTTTTTTAAGTTTTTTTTCCTATATTTCTTGTCCTTTACGATTTTAAAGCATATATATATATATATACTTTAAATTTTAACTTTTCATTCAATTATTTATTTTACTCATTATTAATTACTCACTTCGGTCCCTATTATAAGAAAAAATAATCGTTTTCACACAATTTAAGAAAGTTAGTTAAATGTATTTAATTTTCTTAAAATTATAAAAAATATGACTACTTTTGAAAAGTTGTATTGAAAATGAAATAAAAATTAAATGAGATCACTCTTTTCTAGAAATATTTTAGGAATAATTGTATTGGTAATAGAAAGTTGATTAATTTTTCTTATATTTGGGACCAAAATATATATGCACCATTTTTCTTATAATAGGGACCGGAGGAAGTATATTTTTAATCTCTTTATTATCCTTAAACTATCATACATTAGTTAATAAACATATTTTCTAATAAAAAATAAATACTACTAAAATTTTTAATGAAAAATCAATAAAAATATTTTAAATAAAACACATATAAAATTTACAATATTAAACAGATCTTTAATACCGATCCACGTCTAAAAGGAAAAAAATAAAGTAAATCAATGAAACGTATACTCATTCCATTTCATATATTTTATAGTTTTACGCTTTTCTTTTATTCCATATCTTTTGTAATTTTAGTTTTTAAAAGACAATAAATATTTTTTCTTTTCAATTTTAACTTTCATTCAATCATTTCTATAACTCTTCATTAATTATATTTTTCTCTTCTCCCATCTCTTAACTACTAGCTCTATTTTTATTTATGTGTTGTATTTCAAACAAAACACACCCTCTTTAAGAAAGTATAATTATTTCTTATGTTTTCAATATATTAATTGTGGTTTTTCCCACTATACCATTTCTCTCTATAATCATTAATTTTTATATATTGCTCATGTAAAGCAAGACTAATAGGAACAAACATTAAAAATAACATTTATTACACGCTTTGAATCCTTAAAAAACAGATAAAAAAGAAAAAAATTTCTAAAAAAAAAAAGATAACATGGAACGAAATTACGGAGGGAGTATCATATATTGATTAATGGACACACTTTCTATTAAAAATTAAGTACTATTACAATTTTCAATAAGGATTAAATAATAGTAATATTTTGGACAAAACACATGAAATTTACAATATTCAATATATTTTTTTATATGTGTGAAACAACCTTAAGGCAACCACAACAGAATCTTGAGAAAGTCTAGTGGAGTTTTAACATCGGATTTTCTAGTAGACTCTCTCAAAACTCTGCTTTTCTTCAAAATTTGGTGGAGAATCTTAAGTTGAGTTTTTTATTTTTTTACAGACTCAACTTAAGACTCTGTGTGATCATTTTTTTCTCATTTTACTTTATATTATTTTAATAATAAATAATAATAATAATAGTTATAACTAAATAAATAATAATGACAATAAATAGTAATAAATAAACTAATAATGATAAATAAATATTAAATTTTTTAAAATAATAAATAATACTAATATTTTTAAATATATATTTTACGTATTTTATTCTTAAATATATTGTGTTATTATAAAAAAGGATATATTAAATATATATGAATATATATTTATTCAAATATGAATATATATATATATTTATATAAACATTTCAAAAATAGTATATTTGTAAAAAATATAGAACTATTGTAACTATTATTGTAATTCATTTTTTTCTTATAAAAATGATTATGGCACATTTAAAAAAAATTGAATTTCATTTTCCAATATCATTTTACCATTTTTTAACTTCTTATTCTAAGGTTGATGTTAAGTAAACCCATGTATAAATATGAAAAAAATATGGAATTTTTTAACCTCAGCCCTTAGAGCTGAGGATAATAAAAACCCCAAAATGAATAAGTTTTTTTTTAAGAAAAAAATTAAAACTTTAAACTTTTGATTTCTTCAATGCATCAACTTCTAAAAAAAAAAAAACCATCAATTTTTTAATGCTTATCCTCAGCCTTAAAAATCGAGGTTAAGAGAACCCAAAAAAAATGTTACTCCCACTGTCCCTAATTATAAGACCCTCTTAACACTTTTATTTTGTCCCTATTTATAAGGCCCTTAACCAATTTTCAATGAACATTAATTATTTTTTTCCACAAACACCCCTATTTATTTAACATTTTTTAGATTCTCAATAATATTAATAGGGGTAATTTTGAAAATACATATCAAAAGTTCACATTTCCAATATAATTAACTAAATTATTCCACTTTCTTAATAGACTTGAAATCTCCCAAGAGGACCTTATAATTAGGGATGGAGGTAATAATTGAAGTAAAGTTTTAATGCACTTTGACTAAAACATCCATATTCAATGATGATGTGTGGTTAAGAAAGAGAATCTCAAATAAAATTAAAATTACCACTACTAACAAGTGATGAAATTGAAAAACCGATAATTAATGTCAAATTGGTTTTATCAAAACACTTACTATATTTACGGAAGAAAATAATTTCTCTAAGGAACAAATATAACACGATTAATGAATGAGGATAAAATTGAAAAAAAAAAGGTTTCACCAAATTTTAGAATTCTAAAACAACATTACTTTAAAATGAAAATCTAAAACAACAATACATGTCATACATATAAAACAGATCTAATGAATTTTATTAAAGCTAATTACTACTCACTTTTTAAAGCATATATATATATATATATATATATATATATATATATATATATATATATATATTAAATTTTAACCTTTCATTCAATCATTTATTTTAGTTATTATTAATTACTCCCTCCGGTTCCTATTATAAAAAAAATAAGTTTTCACACAATTTAAGAAAGTTAGTTGAATGTATTTAATCAATTATATAATATAAAAAGACAATATCTGCCATTCAAAAAATGCTGAGGTGTCGCTTCCATAGTTTTTCTAATTTTTTTTGTTTTTTAAAATATATTGCTATATATTGTGCGAAGATAAAAATAAAAGAAAAGCAAAATTTTAGGAATACAATTAACTACTTTTTGCTATCATGCATTCAAATTTTAAATATTTAACTGATTTTAATATTTAAAAAAATGATTCAAATCATAAATATTAAAAAAAATATTGAGATTATATACTAATCCATTAACTACTTTGTTGGTTTGATTCCTAATGAGTCAAAATCAATTATATACTATACAAAATCAATTTATTCCAAGTTTCCAATTTTATAAATAATAAAAATCCTGAAAAGAATTATGGATATATAGATTAAACGATGGAAAACTACTTGATTTTAACAAATATTCCTCAAGTATGAGATTAAGATAGTATAATTTGAAATTGATTTCGAATATTATAATGGTTATGATTTAAAAAAGAAAAAAATTATAAAAAAAATGACCCAATTATGTTATATTTATTTGATTTTGCTAAGATTGTGACTATGATAACGGTGTGATTTTTTTTAGGAATTCAAGATTTGAATCAATCAATCATCATCAATTATATATTATAAAAAGAGGATACCTGCAATTCAAAAACTGCTGAGGTGTCACTTCTGTAACACCCCAAAATTTTAATCCCTGATTAATGAAATGTTAATTATAAAGTTTATTATAATTAATTATTTTCATTCTTAATCTTCGATAAAAATCTGTATTTATGCATTTAGGGAATGTGTGTGAATTTATTTATTAAGTATAAGTATACATAAAATAAATATTTTCATATTAGTCCCTGATTTGGGACCTAGAGGTAATTATAGGGAAGGTTTTGGAGGGAAAGTAAATAAAATTATTATTTTTCAAAAACTGACCAAAATACTCGAGTATTTCTGAAAAGACTCGAGTGTTCTGGTCAGAGTTGCACGAGTTAGTGCGCGTTTGGTGAGTCACCACCACCGATTCCCTTCCTTTGCCACGAAAACACCTCTCAACCACGTCTCCCGTTGTCGTGCATGAGCTTCCTCCCTGTCTATATAAGCCAATCAAGCTCGAATTGTTGAGGCATTTGGTCAAATTCGAGTTTGTTATTCAAGTTAGGGTTCCTGAGTTGGAGCATTCGATTATCCCTTTGTGTCTGGATTTGAGAAACAAATTATACACCAATACAAAGCTCACATCTCGAGCTTTGTATAGACACCAAATTCGTGAGCTAAGAGTGAGTGTGGTGGAAGAATTGAAGCTGGGAAGTTGGAATTGTTTCTGTCAAGCCTTTGTCTGGAGCTTGCTTGGAGTCTTGATTTTGGTAAGCTCATGAGTGTTCTGAGTCTCAATTTAGTTTCTATAGTTAGTAGAGGTTACATAGAGTTTATAAATACTAATTCCCCCAATTTCTATCTCTGTTTCATATGTCAACCAATTCCATTTTGGACCTCCACTCAAAACTGTCCTGCATGTGGTGCTTGAAGTGATTCTTGGTGTTGTGGAGCTATTCCTTTCAATTTCCCT
Source organism: Crotalaria pallida (assembly GCA_037953625.1). Lineage (NCBI taxonomy): Eukaryota > Viridiplantae > Streptophyta > Magnoliopsida > Fabales > Fabaceae > Crotalaria > Crotalaria pallida. Next base: position 101,985,556 of record CM075655.1, read on the forward strand.
GTTGATTCACGTCTGTAAGGTAAGGGGAAGTCTTTCTATTCACTAGATAGAGTTTAAATTCCATGATTTTCATTAGAGAGCCACCAAGAGGCTCTAAGGGCTTAGATTGAATAGGGAATATGGTTTGGAGACCAAACGATACTCTATGGCTGTGTTGAGCAAGTCTCATATGTTGCATGCAAGCTATCTTGAACATAAAATCACAAGTTTATTGAGTATATTGCAATTTGGCATATTGAGTTGTGAATTTTCATGTTTTATGCATAATCTTGTGATTCCCTGTCAAATCTGTTATTTGATGTGTTCTAAGTGTTTGAGCATGTTCAATATGTGTTATATAAACTCTGTTGATCATTGGATTGGACTAGAAATGGTTAGAATTGAAAATGGTATGTTAAAAACCAAGTTTTCAGTCTGTTCTGCAAGAAAAGACTCGAGTACTTGGCTTGATACTCGAGTAAAATTTTGACAAAACAGTGTATTTTGTGTTAGAACACTCGAGTACCATGCCCAAAACTCGAGTATCAACTGATGCTCAGAAACTTGCTCTGGTAAATCACTCGAGTAATGCATGAGTCACTCGAGTATTCTGGGTTTGATGAAGAACACTCGAGTGCTCATTCATCACTCGAGTAATATAGGAATAACTGAAGAACACTCGAGTATTCTGAGGAACACTCGAGTATTTTACCCAGAATATTAAAAATACCATTTTTAATTATGAATCATTGATTAATACTTGAATGACAATAATCCAAGTGATCTAAGACTTAAAGGAAATTGATTGATGATATGGTAAATTTTCGTTTGGACGACGAGACGTTGCTCGGGTGGCAAGTCGGGAATTATTAAAAAGAAAAACCACCAATCAATTCCTTTAAGTTCAAATAATGCATTCATTTTGGAGTCTGGATGATAGATCGTTTATCATGTTTTGATAACATGAGGAGGGCCTCTGGGAGTGCCAATTGACGGCTCGCTTGATGACACGTTATGGTTGACGACGTGGTCGGCTTAGTGAGGTGCCGATATGATTATACCGTTTGGATGACGGGACGTGCTCGGGTGGCATGGATTCCAAGCTTGTCGTGTACATTCTTGGTGAATGTACGAATGTTGTACACCTAGGAGTACAACACACTGTTGAGTGCTGGACGATGTAAAGGATGGACGTCAGAGAGTGACATAGAATGATGGAGATAGGCTTGAGAGTTAAGTTCATACATCATGCCACTCATTTAATCTAAAGTTGATAAATGAAACTAGTATGAGCATTGTAGGGTCTGCCGACCAGATATGGATTTAAGCCTCGTCAATAGAGTCCTCTAAGGGCACTTCCCTCGGATCGCTTAACATGGACGTCCCTCGCTCGGACTTATGGACTCCGAGCATCCCCAAAGGACCAGGCTCGGACTTGATGGAACCGAGCCTCATCATCGGTCCTCAATCCATCAGGCTTGAGACTATAGGCCGAGACATACCGTCGACTAGCGGATAAGCTCAAACCCACCGAGGCTTCTTATCCCTTCCGCAAATCTCTCCTATATTCTCGCAACAGCCTAGACATGAGATCTTCAGCTGATCCTATCCAGATTCTAAGAGCATAATCCTCCGATATTATCTCACAGAATCCTGGTTCAGCACAACCCTGATACAGGGCCCAGACGGCCCAAATCAGCCTCTTCCAAACCCTATAAATAGCTCACTACAGCTAGGGTTTCAGGTACGTACTCTCATCCCTAAGTTGACACTCTGCACACACTTGTTGACTGGGGAGACCCTGCTTTTCCCAACTGGAACTGCAGAAACACCATAAAGTCACATATTAACACTTGATCCTCTCTTGGGCTTCTGGTTCCATAACCTTGAGCACTTAGAGGGTTAAGGACATAGTGTTCAAGGACACTACATTGGTGCTGTCTGTGGGAATCTGAATAACCAGTATTCCCACCCACTGATCTCATGGCAAACGACAATAATAACGATGGTAATCAAGAAGATCTCCGCCGTCGCCTCCGTGGGAGGCCTCCCAAGACCGGGAGAAACGTGAGGGACAGAATTGCTCCGGGAGCACCAACTGGAGGTAATCAGGCTGACGTTCAGACAGGTCCGCCAGTTCAAACGGCGGATCAGCCACAAGCCACGGTTCCTCCAACTGGTCAAGTTCTTGGTGAGGGCGGCGGAGGGCAGTCCAACCCTCATACCGTCCCTGATGGCCACGTGTCAGAATGGCGTGACATAGCTGATTCTGGACGTCAGTCTCGTCGGGCTGCTGCTGGCTCACGAACTGATGAGGATCGGCGAGTTGAACGGGCTGATCGGCGTGATCATTCCAGGGCAGACAGGACCAACAGGGAGATACCTCATTTGACTAGAGGTCGTTTCGGAACTCTTCAATGTGGTCAGCGTTCTGAAACGGAAGGCAGATCTTATATGACTACTTCTTTGGCACGAAGAAGAGAGGAGTCGATTATGGAGATTTTGAGGACTCAGACTTCTTTAATTGAGAAGCAGAACCAAGCCATTGCTGCTCTTCAGCAGCAGAGCATGGCAAGGATTGCCGAGGAAGGCCCTTACGCGGCCTATGGTAATCCGAGCAATCTTCCCCCACCTCCACCCCTCAACCCAAGCTTAACCCTAGAGCGTATCACTAGAGAACCCCATCCTGGACACCCTTTCACACCTGAGATTATGGCTTTCCAAACCCCGCAGACTTATGTGGGTCATCAAAATATTCCTCAGTACAATGGAACAACTGACCCGATGGACCACATAGCTGCTTACGAGTCCTCTATGATGTTTTATGGAGGAGGGGATTTTATGAAGTGCCGAGCTTTTTCAATGACTCTGGGCTCGGCGCCTTTGAGATGGTTCAATTCTCTACCCGCCAGTTCGATCCGATCGTGGGCCGAGCTTAGACAAGCTTTCATAAACAGGTACACGACCAGTATGTCACAGCCCAAATCAGACCACTCACTAGCTGGAGTTGCACAGAGACCCGACGAGTCTCTACGCGATTACCTAGCTCGGTACCAGCAAGAAGCCAGTGGCATATCAGGCCTACAATCGGGAGTATCGGTTCTCTTACTCACTCAAGGATTGCAGGATGGAGATTTTAAGGATTGTTTGATTGGGGAACCACCTAATAACATGGCCGAACTTAGGGAAAGATCCAGGAAATACGTTAATCTAGAGGAATTCCGTAGGATCAGTACTGCAGCAAGGGGTGGCGAAGGACGACATGAGCAACGTCCTCGTCAAAATGACGTTCGTCAAAATGATCGTTTTCGAGAGAGGGGAAGGAAATACAAAAGAGAAAGAAAGAGAGGGGAAAAACTGCCTCCAAAAGGCAAGTATGATGAATATACCCAGTTGACAGTCCCGAGGAGTCAAATCCTTCGTGAGACTATGCATACAGAGATGCGTAACATCACTCGGCCACCAGCTTTAAGGAAGGCAGCCCAAAAGGATAGGACGAAGTATTGTGATCATCACGGTGGATGAGGGCACACCACCGACCAGTGTACTCAGTTGAAGGACTTAATCGAGGAGTTGGTAAGGGATGGTAAACTTCAACAATATATTGGCGAAGCATTGCGCAAACGCTCCAGGGGAAAGAGTCCATCACCACCCAAAACCGAGCAAAAAAGAACTAGAAGCCCTTCACCACCTGCAGGGGGGCCACTACCCAACCATCCGAGAAGGAAAAGAATGGCTTTCTCATTGGCACCATTGCTGGAGGATTTGCAGGAGGAGGAGAAAAGAAATGTGATCGCAAGAAGTATGTGGGACAAGTCCTTTCGGTGGCCAGCCGACCAATCCAAAAACCCAGGAAGAAAAACATAATCATCAGCTTTAGTGATGAGGACTTTGAGGACATATTACAAGACCATAATGACCCAATGGTAGTTACAGCTAGGCTCGGCAATTACGAAGTCAGAAGGATTCTTGTTGATCAGGGCAGTTCGGCAGATATCATGTTTCTGGATCTGTTTGAGAAATTGAAGTTGAGAAGATCTGATCTCACCCCATTCGAGGGAAGCTTGATTGGCTTCACGGGACATTCAATTGTTCCCCTAGGCCACATCCATCTCCCAGTGACTATGGGGGAACCACCTTCAGCTAGGACAGAAATGGTAAAATGGCTAGTTGTCCAGGCTCCCTCGGCATACAACGCCATCTTTCGCCGAACTGCACTCCAATCTTTTGGCGCTGTTGTATCGACGGTCCACTTGGCCATGAAATTCACAGGGTCTGACGACAAGTTAGTAACAGTGTGGTCCGAACAGGAGTTGGCTCGGAAGTGTTATAATATCAGCCTGGGCAAGTTGAAGCTTGACGATGAGAAGATCATGCAAGAGCCGCTTAACAAAGGAAGTGTCAACTTAGCAGATCTTGATGTAAGAGAAGAGGATGAAACTAGGCCGACCCCTCAAGGGGACTTCAAAAAGGTAATTTTAGGCCCCGATCCTTCTCGTTGCGTCAAGATGGGGGTTGGCCTTTCTGAGGAATTGGAAAAAGAATTGACTGAGTTGCTGGTGGAAAACAAGGACTTGTTTGCCTGGACCTCGGCAGATATGCCAGGAATCGATCCGAACTTCATCTGCCATAGGTTGAGCGTGTATCCTGGAGCCAAGCCAGTTTGTCAGAAGAAAAGAAGAGTCAGAGTTGAAAAGGCACAGGCAACAGATGAGAAGGTTGCCGAGCTACTAGAAGCAGGATTTATCAGGGAGGTGGTGTACACTGATTGGTTGGCCAATCCCGTGCTAGTAAAGAAGACCAATGGGAAATGGAGGATGTGTGTGGACTACACAGACTTGAACAAAGTTTGTCCTAAGGATCAATACCCACTTCCCTGCATCGATAAACTTGTGGATAGCTCGGCGGGTTATCAAAGGCTTTCATTTATGGATGCTTATTCGGGGTACAATCAGATCCCAATGTATCCCCCGGATCAGGTGAAGACTTCGTTTATCACAGAAAAGGCTACATATTGTTACAATGTGATGCCATTTGGATTGAAAAACGCTGGGGCAACATACCAGCGGATGATGAACAAGGTGTTCGACCCCTTGATTGGGCCGAGAATGGAGGTATATATAGATGATATGATTGCAAAGAGCTTGAAAGAAGAAGATCACGCTAAGGATTTGAAGGTAATTTTGGGAAGGATCCGACAGTTCAACATGAGGTTGAACCCGGAAAAATGCACGTTTGGAGTCCCAGCAGGGACCTTCCTCGGATTCATGCTTACCGAGCGCGGAATTGAGGCAAATCCAGAAAAGTGCCGAGCCATTCTTGATATGAAGAGTCCGTCAGATGTCAAGGGTGTCCAACAATTAACAGGTCGGGTTGCAGCTCTATCGAGGTTTCTGTCTCAGTCAGCTAGGAAGGCCCTCCCCTGGTACAAACTGCTGAGGAAAGAAAAGGAAGAGACATTTGAATGGGATGAAACATGCGAAAAGGCCTTTACTGACCTTAAGCAGTACTTGGCATCTCCCCCGATCTTGTCAAGTCCGGTAAATGGAGAAATTCTGTTCCTTTACTTATCAGTGGGCGATTCTGTAGTAAGCTCGGTTCTGGTCCGAGAGGAATCGGGCAAAGAATCCCCCATCTATTTCGTCAGCCGAGCTCTTCAGGGGCCAGAGTTGAGGTATCTGAAAGTGGAGAAACTTGCTTTTTGTCTGGTTATCACAGCTAGACGATTACGTCAATACTTCCAGAGCCACCATATCACTGTCATAACAGCTCAGCCGATCCGTCAAATACTTCAGAAACCTGATCTGGCAGGAAGAATGGTGACCTGGGCCATTGAGCTTTCCGAGTTTGAAATCACTTTCGAACCAAGGAAGGCAATGACATCTCAGGCCTTAGCTGATTTTCTCACCGAGTTTACTGAGCCATTGACGAGCTCAAACATGGATTGGAATATTTATGTTGATGGATCCAGTAACAAACTCAGAGCTGGTGCAGGAATAATCTTGGAGAATTCCGAGGGGGTCACCCTCAAATATTCTTTGAAATTTGGATTCTCAACTTCGAACAATCAGGCGGAGTATGAAGCCGTATTGGTCGGGCTAAGAATGGCAAAAGAAGTAGGGGCCCGAGAAGTGAAAATTCTCAGCGATTCTCAGTTGGTAATTTCGCAAGTCAAAGGTGAGTACCAGGCTAAAGAACCAATCCTTCAAAAGTATTTGGAGAAGGTGAAGTTCCTATCCTCGGAGTTTGCTAAGGTCGAATTTTGCCACATCCCAAGGGAGAGTAACAGCCGAGCGGATATTCTCTCCAAGCTTGCTTCGACAAAGAGTCCTGAGAATAACAGAACGTTGATCCAAGAAATGGTGCATGGACCTAGCGTTGTCCTCTCTATTTCACTGGATCCGAGCTGGATTGCTCCGATAACGGGCTACTTGGAACAAGGGGTTCTTCCAAGTAATCCAATAGAGGCCAAAAAATTAGTCAGAAAAGCTTCACAGTTTGCCTTAGTTGATGGAGTCTTGTTTCGCCGAGGGGTCAGCGGTCCAATGCTTAGATGTCTAGACCCTACCGAAGCAAAACAGGCTTTGGAGGAAGTTCACGGGGGCATTGGAAGTCATCATATTGGGGGGAAGTCACTGGCTAGAAAGGTTCTAAGGGCAGGATACTACTGGCCGACTCTTCAACAGGATGCGATCAACCATGTGAAGAGGTGCGACAAGTGTCAATTTCACAGTGATGTGTATCAGAAACCGGCTGAGGAACTCCATTCACTTTCATCTTCCTATCCTTTCTATCAATGGGGAATGGATCTGATTGGACAGTTCCCCACCGCTTCAGGACAGCTAAAGTGGGTGATAGTGGCCATTGACTATTTTACTAAGTGGGTGGAAGCCGAGCCTCTTGCAACCATCTCCTCGGCCAAGGTGCAGAAGTTCTTTGAAAGACAAGTTGTGGCTCGGTTTGGAGTGCCACAAGTGCTGGTGACCGACAACGGAACCCAATTCGCGGCAAAGGCGTTCCAAGACTTAGTCAATGCTCTGAGTATAAAACATTACTTTTCATCGGTCGAACACCCTCAGACTAATGGCCAAGTAGAGTCTGTAAATCGATCTATCATCCAGGGGATCAAGAAAAGACTGGAAGGAGCGAAAGGGAATTGGTTGGAAAACTTGCACGAAGTGCTTTGGTCGTATCGCACCACCATATAAACTTCAACAGGAGAGACACCATATCGGCTCACTTATGGTTGCGACGCAGTCATCCCCATTGAGAAGATCATCCCTTCATTCCGAGCTATGCAACAACCGAATCCCCTCAACAACACTTTATTGTGTGAGGATCTTGTTTTATCGGAAGAAGTCAGGGATTTAGCGGCCGAACGAGAAAAGCATGCTAAGATTATGCAAGCAAAAGGGTTTAATCACTCGCTCGTATCCAGAGAGTTCGAGGTAGGCGACCTTGTCTTGAGGAGAGCTGATATTGGTCTCAAAAATGCAAAGGACGGAAAACTGGCCCAAAGCTGGGAAGGACCATACCGAGTTGCCTCCAAGACTGGAACAGGAGCCTACAAGCTCGAAACCCTTTCGGGTGCCCTCATCAACAACACATGGAACGTGGCGAAACTTCGAGCTTATTACAATTAGTTTTTCATTTCGTTTTCAATAGTTTTAGTTGCTTTATTACATTTTGCTTTTTGAATTCTTTTTTGATAATGGTGTACGCTCGGTGAAACTCCGAGCCCATTGTAATTTGCTTCAAATGAATAAAGTTCTCGTTATTGAATTCATTGTATCACCTACTTTTCCTCGTAACCGATTAGCCACCGATTATGACGCGAACGATTATAAACAGATCTAACAAGAGCTTAAAACTCGTCAAGTACTTTTAATAAGATTCCCGATTAAATCATGATTTCTTCAAATCATTTTATATCGCGGATAGAGGAACCCACCTCGGCTAAAGTGCTGGAGTTCCGAGGTCTTAACACTTGAATTCTTAACAAAGGGCATAAAAAGAAGCATAACACGATTACGGATATTATAAAATATTCCAAACGAAACAGCAATATAAGTTTAAACCCATTCACTAGGGCAAGTACAAAAAAAAAACTACTCAATGTCAGATAGTACAATGCTGTCAGGATCTAATTTTTCTTCTTCCTCTTCACCCTCGGCGCCGTCGGCCTCATCTTCCTCGGATTCTTCAGCAAAATGATCAGGAAGATCATTACTGCTCATGTCAATGGGAGCTCCGTTCGCACCAATAATTTGACCGTTCTTGGTTCCAAAGAGGGGGTCGGCGCCCTTTGTCACGAGGTTCGGATTCAGAATACGAAGCTGCTCGGCTGTATTGAGGAAAGAATCTTCAACTGCGTGACTCCAATTGTATAGATTCTCCTGGGCCGCTTTCTTATGCTTAAGAGCTTTCGCTCTCATTTTGTCCATTGAGGCTCGGAGCCCGATAGCCTCGTCCTTAGCATATTCAAGTTGCTCCTGAGCCACAGCAGCAACCTGTTCGGCTTTCTGGGCCCTCTCTTCAACCTTTTTCAAGATTTCCTTCGACCGCTTCATCCTTCCCTCGGCCTCTTGAAGAGTCTTATTGGCTGTTTCCTTAGCAGCTTCAGCTTGAGCCTTGGTGCCTTCAGATTCCTGCATTCCTTTCTGCAGTCTCTCATTCTCGGCCGCCAGAGCTTGGAGCTTCTTCTCATAGCTTTCCACTTGAAGCTGCAAGTAATCCTCCCGATCGTCAGCCTCAGCTCGTTTCTTCTTCTCCTCGGGAGCCACCCCAGCATAGACATCATCACCACGCTGTCCAAGGTAATTGAGAATGCTTGCACCTCGGAGGAAGCTCCTCACCAAGGCCAAGCAGTTATTTTCCCAAGTGCCTGGGCCCCAGGCATCCATCACTTCGGCATCTTTAGGGGGAAAGAGAGTTGCGGCGAACGAATCCAACTTGTTGTGCCTACTCCATACAGTTTTGGCTACGGCCTCTTCCGTACCCTCGGTAATTTGAACTCCTTTGCTGGGCTTGCTCAGATGAAACCAGTCGCCAGCCAATCCTTTCCCTTTATCCATCAGCGGTCTCTTGGGAGGACGCTCAGGAGTACCCTGAGTACTTTGTTGCACTCCTTCGGTAATGGTTGGCTCAGCATTTTTGGTAACTTGAGGTACCTCGGAAGGAATTGTGCGAGGAGCTTCAAGAGGGCTAGCGGTTGGAGTTGGCTCGGGAGTTTGGCTTTTAGCCGAGGATCCCGACCCTCCTGTCATAGCAGCCAATTTAGCCATCCTGGCAGAAGCAGCGGCACTCTTCTTAGCTTTGGATGCTTTCTTTCCCATCTTTTCTGCAACAAGGAAATATACATAAAAAAAAATAAAAAAATAATATATATATATATATATATATATATATATACCCAGCTCAGCCTTCACGTCGGCCCGTGTCGTCTTCAACAATATCTTTTTAGTATCGATTTGACCGTTCGCCTGGAGATATTCCCAGACTCGGTCGCACAACCTTCTCTCGGCCTTGGTCAAATCGACCTTATAGTCAAATTGGTATAAGGAGGCCCCTCGGTTGTAGATACCAGCCGACCAATCCAAAGGGAACCGAGGTACAACTTTGATTTCTCCTCCCTCTTCGACCTTCTCCATGAACCAGCATACATTAGGACCAGTGTACTCATACTGAAAGAAGAGAGGCTTAAAAGACTTCCAAGAGTCGGTAACTTTGGCGAAGAGCGCGTGCTCTTTCCAAGCTTTAAGTGACACCCAAAGCCCTTTTGAGGTGCCGAACTTGTTCACCTGAGGGGCATATAGCCAAAAGAAAGCTCGGAGTGTGGCAACCGAATCTTCGGCATCGCAAAACTGTTGGAAGGCTCGCACAAATGCCCATCCGCTCGGATATAGTTGACTCGGAGCTATGCCTAAATGGTTTAGTACTTCGATTTCGAAGGTCGAGAACGACATGCAGATTCCGATTTTTGTTATTATTTCTTCATAGAAATAGAAGAATTGCCGATTTTGTGGGACTGCGAAGCAGATTCGGTCATCGATGTTCACATGTCTCAGCTCAAACTCTGACGCATTCCCATCTGCTCTCGGAGGGGTAAGAAGAGGTCGGAGGTGGTTCAAACTATTACTCGTCAGCAATGAGGGCCTCGTTCCAAGCACCTCCCGATCAAAAACTTCATTGTATTGCACGTGATTTGGCGGCAAGGGATATTCTTCGGGATTAGTGTCACACCTGCGCTCCACCATATCTGGGGAAAAAGTAAAAGGCTCGGCGTTAGGATTCTTTATAGCAGATGTTTTAATTCTAAAAGTAAGGCCGAGCCTTGGACTCTTTCCCCCCTCTTTCCTCGGGTCTCCCATAGGCTCTTCTTCCACTAGACAGCGCTCGGGACTAACCCTAACCCGAGCCCTCCGTTCAGCAAACCTATAAGCCAACAGCTACTTGCTTACTTCAGCGGGATCCGAGGGGTACTCTACAGCTAATGGTTTTGTTATGGGGGATCCCTGGTTGATGGGGGGAGAGGGAGTTTCTACTGCATCATCACTACTCCTAGAACCCCCAAAATCATCGTCACTGCTCCTAGAACCCCCAAAATCCCCAGAAAAATCTGAATCACTATCGCTAGAAGGCTCTTCTCCTAATCTCCTACAAAGTTCATGATAAATTCTCCTTAACTCTCTCCAACCTCTCATGATTCAGAAATTAAAACTCCTAAACACTACACTACCCAGGACAAAAAAACCCCAAAATCCCTGCAAAACCCAGAAATGCGAAACCCATTCAACAAATAGAAAAGGGCAGAATCAAAAATAGAGTATTTGAGTTAGAAGAAGAAAGATTACCTGTTTCTGATTGAGTCTCTGGGAAACTGGAAGCGATGTGAAGGTAATGGTGGAAATGAGCTTAAGAGAGGAGGGAGTTTCCGGTTCCCTGAGGGGGAGCAAGTTTGAGGGTTTGGGAGTTTCTGGAGAGGAGTTTCTGGTATGATTCTGAGAAGAGGAATGAAAAGTGAGTGGGGGAGTAAAGGATTCAAAGAAACCCCCATAAACCTTTCGGTTTCCCCACGATGCATGTATGGGCCTGGGCGGATCAAAGTCCCATTACAGCGCTCATCCACACGATTGATGAAACGTGGCAGTTACAAAGCTGCTTTTTCAAATTTCAAAAATGGCAATGATGTGGCACAACTCTCGAGGACACGCGCTGTACCTAGAGAACCCAAAACATCACCTCGAACAGGCTACCTGGTTACAGCTGTTACACTCCCGGAATGAGGCATCCGCAAAGGTCAACCCTAAACACTTGCTACCTCGTCACAGACTTCTCAAAGTCTTACGAGCTGGGGGGCTTGTAGGGTCTGCCGACCAGATATGGATTTAAGCCTCGTCAATAGAGTCCTCTAAGGGCACTTCCCTCGGATCGCTTAACATGGACGTCCCTCGCTTGGACTCATGGACTCCGAGCATCCCCAAAGGACCAGGCTCGGACTTGATGGAACCGAGCCTCATCATCGGTCCTCAATCCATCAGGCTTGTGACTATAGGCCGAGACATACCGTCGGCTAGCGGATAAGCTCAAACCCACCGAGGCTTCTTATCCCTTCCGCAAATCTCTCCTATATTCTCGCAACAGCCTAGACATGAGATCTTCAGCTGATCCTATCTAGATTCTAAGAGCATAATCCTCCGATATTATCTCACAGAATCCTGGTTCAGCATAACCCTGATACAGGGCCCAGACGGCCGAAATCAGCCTCCTCCAAACCCTATAAATAGCTCACTACAGCTAGGGTTTCAGGTACGTACTCTCATCCCTAAGTTGACACTCTGCACACACTTGTTGACTGGGGAGACCCTGCTTTTCCCAACTGGAACTGCAGAAACACCATAAAGTCACATATTAACACTCGATCCTCTCTTGGGCTTCTGGTTCCATAACCTTGAGCACTTAGAGGGTTAAGGACATAGTGTTCAAGGACACTACAAGCATCCTACTTGCATTCAATATCTGCTAAATGCTAAATGTGAATGTTGTTTATTATCGCATATGATTATATCTTCACATTGTACATACATTTATGCTCTATTGATTATGTGTATAGAATTGCTTACCCCTATGCCCTTGTAGGTGATGTCACGTTACATCGCTTGCATCGAGATCCGGCCACTTCCTAGTGGTACATGGATCTACGAGGACCATCACGCGGTGTTCGAGGGAGAGGTAGAGGTTACCTTCTACCACCCGAACCCGCTGATTCGATTTCGTCATCGTAGGTTTAGGATTCCCATCATATACACTATGCACGTACCCCCTTTTTACACATATCATGGACCACCTCCCACACGACCAGCTCGCTCTTATCACAGTTTCCGTTTTCGACCTACCCGCTCACACCCTTTTTCTTCGAGAGTCGTCCGCGAGGAGACTCCCCATTCTGATCCGAGGAGCCCAGTTAGGGTCTCACCTTCTCCTGACTCGGTACCCAGTGGTAGGGTACCTACTCCATCGGATGAGATCGAGGAGGACCCCGTGGAGGACGAGAGCGGAGGCGAGCCAGTCTTTCATTCTACCGGGAGTCAGTAGAGGGACGATGATCCCTAGGTATGTGCGTAGGGTACATGATGAGGATCAGGGGATCCGATGTGGGGATGCTGTGGAGGAGATACTGCTGCTGTTGTTGATGATGATGTTTACTTCTGCTACCTGGAGACTGCTACTACTATCACTACTACTACTGCTGCTGCCAGATCTATGTGACCACCTCTAGAGTTTCATATTTTTGTGATGTATATTTTGTATATATACTTTTGAGAACTCTAGGGTTATGGTTTTACTTTTGGTATAGATCTTTATGATGGACTTGTGTATGGATCTTGGAGATTTGACCATGGAACTATGTACTTTATGACTTACTTATAAATATGCATCTTATGTTTATCTTATAATTATGCATAGTTCCACTATTTCCGCTTACTCTGATTTAACTTAATAAAGGAATCCGGCTACGATAGAAATGTATGGTATCAGTTCTGCAAAATGAAAGAAGGGATGGCATCACTTAATTTCTATTATATGAATACGATTTTCAAAGTACCGATGCTATCTAATTTGTGAAAAAGTTTTAGAGTATGCCGAATTCAACACAATGTTTAAAACAATATGAATTATCCTCTCCAAGAGTTCCATGTTTTGATTGTGCACCCGCCTTAAAAGAAAAAATTTATTTCTACATTTTCTAAATACTTACAAGTCCATATTTTATCCGATATAATAGATATAATTAGTATGTTAATTACTAGTTAAAGAGAAGGGTGTCACAACTTCCACGTAATTTTGTCCAATTTTTTATTAAAAAATTAATTCAAAATTCAACAATTAATTCCCACAATTTTTGGTTTTAAAAATGATTCAAGCTCATAAGATAATAACAGCCGAATCAATTGATAAGACCAAACCAATTGATAAGAACAAGTAACAACATAAAGAACAACCGAATCACTCATTACATGCAATTTCAAATTCGATAACTTGATAAGAAACAACAAATTCAAATTCAAATTTTAAATGTGATTAAAAAAATTCATCATTTCAAATCAATTATAAATAATAGTTTACAGCTTAAAGTTGAATCAAAACTACAACCAAAAATAAAAATGGCATATCAACATTTTTCTATTGGGGGTGGGGTGGGTTGCAAGGTATTTTTTTGAAGGAAAAAGGTGTATTTTGTTCATAGATAAAAAACAATACAAGAAATTTCACACTAATAATAATTAAAGGGAAAGCAAAATACACTGCAACAACAGACTCTTCCATATGATGGATCATCAACAACTGCCAAAATCCGACTCTAACAGGAGATTCAATAGCCTTTAATACCAAGATAACAATCTCATTGATGCTGGGACTAAGCTCAGTTCGGCGACAAAGAATCTCATATCTAAAACGAGAGAGTCGTTGGACGGTAGTCAAATCAACGGTCAGCAAAGAGAGATTTGTCTCAACGAGTAGCCTTCCAATTATTGGAGCAAAGAGGATAACCATCAGATCTGGAAAGTTGAAACTATCCAGAGGCATCCTTCCACTTGAAACACACAAAACAAAAACAACTTGCACAAAGGCAAGACAAAACCCAGAAAAACTAGGGGAAAATAAACCCCACACCCTTTCCCAAAGGAAGGGGAGGGACAGATCTCCCTCCCCCTACCGAGAAATAGCAGATGAAAACAAGAGGAGTAGAGGAAGGAGGAGGGGAGAGAAAAAAATTAGGATTTCTATGGGGTTGCAAGGTAAGGTGCATTATTTTTAAATAAGTTGTGTTAGGTGAATACTGATCTCAATTTTAGAATTTGAGGAATTGTGGATATATTTATGTTATTTTTTAAGTTCTTTGATGTTATCTTTTTCAAATTTTGGTAGTTTGTCTGCTGCATATATATATATATATATATATATATATATATATTAATTTGTTGAATGTTATTATTTTCACAAATTGTGATAGTTTTATTGTCAAATGTAAATAGAATTATGATACAATTTTTTTTGGCTAAGCTGGGATGCAATCAGAATAAGCATATACTAAGTTGAATGTGAGACGTGCTTCATCTTATTTCAATTATATTCTAATTTTTCTATTTATATTTTTGTTTTTATTATTAGATCTATTCTTTGTGAATATTTTATTTTGAACTAACTAATTTTTTTTCTATATTTACAGAGTTCGGTTGATACGATAGTGAAATAATGTCACGCTAGATCTCAACTATTGATTGCACAAAGGGTCAATTTTTAGGAGCAAGATTACAACTATTTTATAAAGGATCCATGTTTAGGAGCGATATTTTTATATCTTTTTTCTTCTCCTAATTTTATTCTACACAATTTCTTTTTAGTTTGCTAATGTGTAATATGAATATTTTTGTAGCTGTTTGTTGAGGTGGTAAATAGGAAAGGGCATTTCAATATTTACATAGTATAGAACAATGAAGCAGTACCAATTATAATTCTTTCTTCGTTTTCTATTTTTTTAAATTTATATTCACTATGTCCCCAAAAAAATGTTGGATAATTCAAAGAAATTAGTAAAAAATGGTTTTTTTTTTGGGATGATGGAGTATAATAAAATTTTCTTAAATCATACTATCAATATAAAATTATAATTTGTTCATTACTAATGTATAATCTTTTTTTTGGGCAATTATGAGGCCAAAAATAATGTATGAATGAAGTAAGAGATGAATGATTAATTTACAATTGTGAGCTAAATGCATGACAGGTTTGAGATGAATATGAGATTTTTTTGGAAGATGTTTTTTTTCTTCAATTTTCTAATAAGTTTGACTTTATAATAAGTTAAAATAAAAAAATGTGCTTCTTAATTTTGAAATATTCTCTTTTTTCTTTTAAGTACTCTCTTTTTTTTTTATTTAATTGTGTGGATAATTACAAAAGAGTATTATAATCTAAACAACCAAATGATTTTTTCCCTAACAAATTGATGGATAATCATGAGACCACTTTTTTTCCTCAACAAATTAATGGATAATTATTAACCGAAACAAAAACAATTTTTTATGATAAATAAGAAATTTATTAAATATCCTTGCTTCATATTAATATTTATTTCAAATTGTAAATTTGAGGAAAATATGAAATTAGTTTGTTATTTTCGAAATTGGTTTGTTAATTCAATGTTTCCTGTAACTAAGGGATTTGTTTTGACAACAGAAGTCATCTACTCTTATAATGAAATAATTTGTGTAATATGAGTTCTATGAGAACTATCTTTAATTGAAAGTTTTGCAATCATAATAATTAATCTTAGAATGAAGTTTTTTTTCCTAACATTATATTGTTGTTAACGATATTTACTCTTTTATTATTATTATTATTATTATGAAATTACAAAAGCTAATATTCTTTATGTTGTATAAATTCTTTACTCTAAAGAATTAATATTAGAATGAAGACAAATGTAAATCCGATTGATTCAATTTAATTATTAATAATCTCATATATAAAATTATGCAATTCAGTTAAAAAAATTTATTAAATTTTTAGTTTGAAATAATTATCATATATAACAACATTATGCTATCTAATATATCTGTTCATTCCTGTGCATCGCACGGGTAATCTAAACTAGTTTTCTTAAAATTATAAAAAATATGACTACTTTTGGAAAGTTGTATTGAGAATGAAACAAAAATTAAATGAGATTACTATTTTTTTAGAAATATTTTAGGAATAATTGTATTGGTAATAGAAAGTTGATTAATTTTTCTTATAATTTGGACCAAAATATTTATGCATCCTTTTTCTTATAATAGGGATAGGAGGAAATATATTTTTAACCTCTTTCTTATCCTTAAACTATCATACATTAGTTAATAAACATATTTTCTAATAAAAAATAAATACTACTACAATTTTTACTGAAAAATCAATAAAAATAATTTAAATAAAACACGTATAAAATTTTCAATATTAAACAAATCTTTAATACCGATCCACATCTAAAAGGAAAAAAAATAAAGTAAACTAATGAAATGTATACTCATTCCATTTCATATATTTTATAGTTTTAATCTTTTCTTTTATTCCATATCTTTTATAATTTTAGTTTTTCAAATGACAATAAATATTTTTTTCTTTTTAATTTTAACTTTTATTCAATCATATCTATAATTCTTCATTAATTATACTTTTCTCCTTTCCCATCTCTTAACTACTACCTCTATTTTTATTTATCTGCTTTATTTCAAACAAAACACACCCTTTAAGAAAGTATAATCATTTCTTATATTTCCAATATATTAATTGTGGTTTTTCCCACTATATCATTTCTCTATATAATCATTAATTTTTTATACATTGCTTACGTAAAGCAAGACTAATAAGGATAAACATTAAAAATAACATTTATTACACGCGTGAAATCCTGAAAAAAACAGATAAAAAAAGAAAAAAATTCTCAAAAAAAAAAAAAGATAACAATGAACGGAATTACGAAGGGAGTATCATATATTGATTAATGGACACACTTTCTATTAAAAATTAATTAGTACCATTACAATTTTCAATAAGGATTAAATAATTGTAATATTTTGGACAAAACAAATGAAATTTACAATATTCAATATATTTTTTTATATGTGTGAAACAACCTTAAGGCAACCACAACAGAGTCTTGAGAAGGTCTGGTGGAGTTTTAACATCAGATTTTCTAGTAGACTCTCTCAAAACTCTGTTTTTCTTCAAAATTTGGTGGAAAATCTTAAGTTGAGTTTTTTTTATTTTTTTGTAGACTCCACTTAAGACTCCGTAGGATCATTTTTTTTTCTCATTTTACTTTATATTATTTTAATAATAAATAATAATAATAATTATAACTAAATAAATAATAATGACAATAAATAGTAATAAATAAACTAATAATGATAAATAAATATTATATTTTTTAAAATAACAAATAATAATATTTTTAAATATATATTTTACGTATTTTATTCTTAAATATATTGTGTTATTATAAAAAAGAATATATTAAATATATTTGAATATATATTTATTCAAATATATATATATATATAAACATTTTGAAAATAGTATATTTGTATAAAATATAGAGCTATTGAAACTATTATTGTAATTCATTTTTTTCTTATAAAAATGATTATTGCACATTTAAAAAAATTGAATATTTTAATTTTTAAATATTATTTGAATGCAATTATAGTTTTTAGAAATTTATATATATTGATGTGATAAATAAATATATGAGATTATTTTAAAAAATAATAGGTAATTAACATTATTGAAATTATATTTCAAAAAATTATTAAAATGAATTTGAGTTTAAAAATACATGACGATATAATACTTATGCATAAATTCAATGAGTTTTAACTACTGTATGAAAGATATGAAAAATGTGAAGTTGAATTTTATAACAAAATAATAATGTAATGCTGATGTATCAAAATATGATGAATCTGACATTAAACTATATTCCCTCTGGTCTTATATATAAGACCATTTTGAAGTTTTTATTTTGCCCTTATTTATAAGACTCTATTTCAATTTTCAATAACATTTAATTACTTTTTTTTTCACATGTATCCCTATTAACTCAACACTTTTTAGAGTCCAAAAAATAATTGTAAGGGTAGTTATGAAAAAACATATCAAATTTTCATATTTCCAATATCACTAACATATTTAACTATATTTAACTATACCTCCGTCCCTAATCATAAGGCCCTCTTGGGAGATTTCACGTCTATTAAGAAAGTGGAATAATTTAGTTAATTGTATTGGAAATGTGAATTTTTGATATGTATTTTCAAAATTACCCCTATTAATATTATTTGGAATCTAAAAGTGTTAAATAAATAAGGGTGTTTGTGAAAAAAAGTAATTAATGCTTATTGAAAATTGGTAAAGGACCTTATAAACAGAAACAAAATAAAAATGTTAAGAGTACCTTATAATATAAATAAAACAGTAAATGGGATGGAGGCAGAACCAACATCACATAAATAATCTTTCATCCAAATCAATGCAACACTTTATTACATTCATAAAAACCCCCCTTGTATTGTTTTGGTTGTTGTTGTTTAACACTCCACCAATCTTTATTACATTCACATACATACATCCATGTGACCACATTCACCGTTTGGTCTTAATACATTCAACTTGATGACAAAACAACACAATGAACGTGAGTTGAAGTTGAAGGTTGAAATTTGAACGAAATGACATTTGATTATTAGGTCACCCTTCACTCCCACTCCCAGTCCACCTCCCTCTTCCCTCTTCCCCTTCTCTTTCAACGCAACTCATTCATTCACACATCACATACCATCACTTTCCCTTCACCTCTCTCACTCTCTCTCTAAACTCTCTCTCTCTCTAAAACCTTCAACACTCTCTTTCTCTCTCTCTCAGTTCAATGTAGCAGTTGCTGCTTCTGTTCTAAACCATGGTGTTCAAGGGCAGATTCTTCTCCTCTTCCAAGAAATCCGATTCCGATGGATCATCCAACAGCCCTAGATCCATCGCTTCCAACTCACCGACCAGATCCGACAAGAAGAAACCTAAGGACAAGAAAACCGACGCTAAACCCAACCCTTCTCAAACTCCGACTCAGTCATCCCCCTCGCGATCGCCGTCGTCTCCCTCCGTCTCGCCGATTCTAGCCTCCTCGCTCGGCCTCAACAAGATTAAGACGAGATCGGGGCCGTTACCGCAGGAGAGCTTCTTCAGCTTCAGGAACGATGGCAACAAACTCGGTGCGAGTAATCTTTCCAAGTCTGATGGGAAGAAGAAGGAGGCGGTGGAGAAGCAGAAGAGTAGGGTTGGGTTACGAGAGAGTTTTGGAAGCGATCGTAGTAGCGCGTCGCCTGCTGGGACCGGAGGAGGAGCTACTTCCAGTTCGAGGGAAGATAGTCCTAATGTGATGGCCCCATCGCCGCTGCGAAATGAGGAATCGGCCTCCAACAACTCAGGTTTACATTTTGTTCATGATGCTAAATTGCGTGGCGTGGTGGCAGCGTTTGGTAGACATGTCAGGATAATGACAGACAGAAAATAACATTTTATATTTGTTGACTTTATGAATAGAACAAATCATGGCAGGATTTTTAAAGGAGAACAATTTGATTTGGTTTTGTTCATGGCGCTAGATTTTGTGTGTACGGTAGTGTTTGATGGACGTGCCAGGATAGGACAGAAGATGACATGAGTTACTCCATGTTTAATGTTTATCTAGTTTTCAAAATGAGCAAAGCACGATAGGAGGCTAAAATGTAGAACAATTTGGTTCCATTATCACATTATGTTCATGACGCAAATTTGTTTGTGAGTGGTAGGGTTTGGTTTTAGGGTTGGAGAGAGAATAACATCCGAGTTATGTTTTATGTTTATGTACTTTAGAAAATAGAACAAAGGATGACAAGAGATCAAAAGATAGAACAATGTGGTTTTGTTTTGTTCATGACTCTAAATTTTTTGTGTGGGTTGTAGCGTTTGGTAGTCGTTTAAGAATAGGACAGAAAATAACACCGAGTTATGTTATATTTATGTTCTTTATAAATAGAACAAAGGATGATAAAAAGATTAAAAAGGTAGAATGTTTTGGTTCTCTTTTGTTCATAATGCTAAATTTTTTGGACGGTATGGTAGTGTTTGGTAGACTTGTCAAAATAGGACAATAATTATTTGGAGTTACATTTATGTTTATGTACTTTATAAATAGACTATACATTACACTATATTAATAAGTGGAACATTTTGGTTCCGTTTTATTTTGTGGGTGGTAGGGTTTGCTAGACTTGTCAGAATAGGACAAAATATTAGGAGTCATGTTTTATGTTTATGTACTTCATGAATAGAACGAAACATGACATGATATTAAATAGTACAACATTTTGGTTTTATTGAAAGGGATGGAACATTCCACCATGTTCCATAATTTGTTCCATGCACCAAATGCTACTACTTGTGTGTCTTTAGTGCATTGATGTGGTTACATTATATATTATTTCTTTAAGATTATTGTTAAATATTGTTACATGTTTGTTTACACTTTACACTAAGGGTGTAAATGAGCTGTGCTATTTGTGAGTCATTTGAGTTTGATTCGTTATATACTCAATGAGCTATTCGTAAATGAGCTGAGTGTGTTAAGTACTCAATCAAGCTTGTTTGTTCCAGTTAAACAAACGAGCTAAGCTTACTTTGTAGACTTGATATTAATAACTCGTGAATAGCCTGTGCATGCATGTATCACTAAGAAAGTAATGACTGGAGGTTGTGAATTGTTAATGTAATGGATTATGAATTATGAATACAAAATTACATTGTTTTTATCTTCTAGCATAAATATATACTAGTATAGTTTAAACAAGTGAAACTCAAGTTTTATGTTTCATGTTTTTGGACAAGCCAAGCTCAAACTTTAAATTATAAGGACAGTTGTGAATAATAAGTATTCCTAGGCTGGGAATGATTAATACATTGTTGCCATTATTATTTGGTTAGCATTATGTTTAGCGTCATGCTTGTCGTGTTCTTGTACTCTGTATTTTTAAAGCTTTTGGAGTGAAACCCAGATTGACAGGACATGGGTTATTATTGTTCTGCTTTGTACTGGTCATGTTTTGTTATTCTAGCTCTACAATGGTTGCCATGCCATTCTTTTATCAGTAATGCCAGTGAGCTGTGAGCATAAGAGGGTGGATGTGAGGGAAAAAAGCAGGTTTAGTAGAAATGTCTTTGTCACCGACAGAATATTCATCCGGAGTGTGTAGTTTTATGCTTGATAGATCATGAGGTATGCTAGTATTCACGAATCAATACCTTAAGTGACTACATCATTTGCCTGGTTCTCATAAATAACATACATTTTTTTGTTTTGTTTCACCTTCTACTCATTAACAAATCTGTGCTAATTGTTTCTATGTTTCTTTATGCTAAGTGCCTGAAAAAACAAATTTGTTTTTTTACACCTTCCCTTAAATTTTCATTTTTGCTCATGACCCAAACAGGGAGACAGGAATCTTCATGGACTCAGTCTGGAGGCTTAAGAAATCCAGATGCTAGCACCCCAGAGGTACTGATGGGTTTGGAGTGTGTGCTTGCGTGTGTAGTATCTTTCATAATTACTCTGATCCACTGAACTCTTGCCTGAATTAGGTGCTTTATTCTGTCTATTCATTTATTAAGGTAGAAAAATTGATTTTCCTTTCCAGGTAGCATATGATTATGAAAACCCGAAGGAGTCAGAATCTCCTCGTTTTCAAGCTATATTACGTGTCACAAGTGCACCCAGAAAAAGGCATCCTGCAGACATTAAGAGTTTTTCCCATGAGTTAAATTCCACTGGTATTCGGCCTTTTCCATTTTGGAAGCCCGGAAGGTTAAATAATGTCGAGGTACTTTTTTCTCCATTTTGCATTATATATTGTGGAGTTGAAAATTTGTGTATTAGGAGACATTTCTTTGTAATATCCTTGTTGTGTTTTGCAGGAGATCTTGGTTGGTATTCGGGCAAAATTTGATAAAGCAAAGGAAGAAGTTAACTCTGATCTGGCTATTTTTGCAGCAGACCTGGTTGGAATTCTTGAAAAAGACGCAGATACTCATCCTGAGTGGCAAGAGACAATTGAGGACTTACTAATTTTGGCTAGGAGCTGTGCTATGAGTTCACCTGGGGAATTTTGGCTTCAGTGCGAAGGCACAGTTCAAGAGTTGGATGATAAGCGTCAAGAGCTTCCTCCAGGGATGCTAAAGCAACTTCACACCCGGATGCTTTTCATTCTCACAAGGTGTACCAGATTATTGCAATTCCACAAGGAAAGTGGTTTAGCTGAGGATGAAGTTGTTTTTAATCTCCGTCAATCCAGAGTCTTGCATTCTGCTGAAAAACGTATTCCTCCTAGTTTGGAAAGAGATGCTAAAAGTTCTAGTGTGGCAAAGGCCTCAAAGGCATCAGCCAAGAAATCATATAGTCAAGAACAGCATACCTTGAATTGGAAGAAAGATGTAATGCAACCACAAAATCTATTGCTTCCTCCTCATGATGACACTTCAAAACACTTGGAGTCCCCTTCAAGCAGGGATCGAATGACTTCTTGGAAGAAACTCCCATCTCCACCAAGAAAAAGCCCAAAAGAAACTGCTCAGATGACAGACCAAAATTATGGGAGGGTTGAACCTTCAAAGATATCAGTTAAGAAGAGGTCAACTTCTGATGCAGATTCTGCTGCTAAACCATCTGAGCTTCTCCCTGTCAAAGATTCCCAGGATCATACTTCTAAGCACCAATACAAAGTTTCTTGGGGCTACTGGGGGGATCAGCAGAGTGTTGGTGAGGAGAGTTCAATAATTTGTCGCATCTGTGAGGAGGAAGTACCCACTTCAAATGTTGAAGATCACTCAAGGATTTGTGCCGTTGCTAATAGATGTGATCAGAAAGGTCTAAGTGTCAATGAGCGTCTTGTCAGAATTGCTGAAACACTAGAAAAGATGATGGAATCATGTACACAGAAGGATATCCAAAATGCAGCAGGAAGTCCTGATGTTGCAAAAGTGTCAAATTTAAGTACAACCGAAGAATCTGATGTTCTATCCCCTAAACTTAGTGACTGGTCTCGGAGAGGCTCACAGGATATGCTAGATTGTTACCATGAAGCTGATAATTCTGTTTTCATGGATGAACTAAAGGGATTACCACTGATATCATGTAAAACTCGTTTTGGTCCCAAGTCTGAACAAGGTATGACAACATCATCTGCAGGCAGCATGACTCCTAGGTCTCCTTTAATGACACCAACGACTAGTCAGATTGACTTACTCTTGGCTGGGAAGGGTGCTTATGCTGAACATGACGATCTTCCACAGGCATGCCCTATTTTCATCTCTTTTTTAAAATGCATATATTCTACTGTCTTCTTGTTGTGTCATGGCTGGCTTTGTCCGTTCATCATTTTATATTATATGGTCATCCCATGTTTTCCTAAATGATGCCTGGTGATACTTGGTCCAGTAATCATAACCGTTCTTAAAACATTGCTACTCTCTATTATCTGTAATGAACATCTCATTAAACAGTCTTTCTTGTTTGAGAAGATTTTTGGCACGAACATCTTGTCTTTGGCATTCTGTGTGCAAATTCCCATTTTGTTTCACAGGATAATTTCTGCATTGCTAATTTTATGCTGGTATTTAACTTCAGGTTTGATTATTTGGCAATCAAAATTGATTGTGACCATCATCATCATCATAAATGTTTACCATTCATATGTGGAAATAGTGAGAGTTTGCATAACAATGGTGTTTCTTGTGATTGCCCTACCTTTTAAGTCTTATGACATGAATAGGAAAAGAATTCAAAATCTAACATTTTTCAAAGATGGTGGGTGTATCGTTTAGTGGTATACTTTTCTTATTTTTATTTTTTCTCCTTTTTCAAGTAGATACAATTGATGTATGCTAAGGGAAATTTTAGATGCATATTTACCGGACAGAGGTTGCCAAATTACGTCTTTGTTGATTATTAATCGAAAAATGAAAATTATTACAGTAAAGCTTGATATGTAAATTGTTTTGAGAAAATCATTTGTCCCAAAGGGGGAACGAAATGTTGTTTTTCATTTATTGCCTAATCAATAGTTGATACACCAGCTTATTTTTACTGTAGTGAAAAGGTTGGAATACACGTCAAAGAATTGTGCTCTCCTTGTTGGGCTTTCTCATACTAAACTTCGAGTTTTATAGATATCTATTATTGATCATGTCAACTACTCTTTTTTTCTTTTGTGTTGGGGGTATATTGTAGATGAATGAACTTGCCGATATAGCACGATGTGTAGCAAACACACCTCTGGATGATGATCGCTCAATGTCATATTTATTATCTTGTCTTGATGACCTGCGGGTTGTTGTCGAACGAAGGAAATTCGATGCACTTACTGTGGAGACCTTTGGAACGCGAATTGAGAAGCTTATACGGTTAGTACTTTGCTGCTATAACATTAGTTTCTAGTATAAGGAAAGCACAATAAGTTTTTTTTTTTTATAGGCAAAGTTTTTGACGGGAACATGGGAGGGAAAATTAAACCACCAATAATCCACTAAATAACGTCCCTAGGCATTGAACCCGGGACCTCCAACTCCCAAGCCTTAAAGACTTGGTACATGATCATGTGGGCTACACTCACTTGTCGGAAAGTAGAATAAGTTAACACTGGTTATCAGTGTATTGGTTTGTTATGAATAAATCTTTAGCGTAAATTCTTGTTCATTATGCTTTTGTTATAGAATGTAAGAAAGTATAAACTGATAGAGAGAGAAGAGAGAGAATGTAACTGAATCTGTTATTCTATTATTTCAGAAAATGAAAATAGGCTAGCTATTACGAGACTACGAGAGTAAGCTATTCTATTTATAGAAAGCTAGGCTGTGACTTGCTGACAGCTGTCAGTTAAGCCACATGCCAGCTGGCCTATTCTAACTAACTAATAACCAATATAAGCAAAGCAAAATACATGCTTCTCTATACTCTAATATAGAATAACCATAACTTTATAATTTAGTACCATATACTACACTAAAGTAACTGGTTCCATATCCATATGTCTCATTTCTGCCTATGGCATTCCCAATCAGAATTTGCCTGTAGTTCACCCTTGTTCTGTATTTGTGACTTTCCAAAATCTTTGGGTGATTATTCTTAATAAGTTGTCATTTGGTAGGGAGAAATATTTGCAACTTACTGAGATGGTGGGTGATGAAAAGATAGATATAACAAGCACTGTAATTGATGAAGATGCTCCCTTGGAGGATGATGTGGTTCGTAGCTTGAGAACAAGCCCAGTCCATTCTTCGGCAGATCGTACCTCTATTGATGACTTTGAGATTATAAAACCTATCAGTCGAGGAGCATTTGGACGGGTTTTCTTGGCTAAAAAGAGAACGACCGGTGATCTTTTTGCAATAAAGGTAATTAGACTTTATGTTTTGCTGGTCATTGTATTCCTTTTTTTATTATGTCATTCATTGTATCATCATGTCATTCATAACTTTGTTAGTCAGCACCCTTTCTCCCATTTGTCTGTCTTAGCATACTCATCTGTTATGTAGGAGAGTTCTTTAATCATGTAATTTCCCCAAAGCTGAACTATCTATTTGGGGTCTTAACTAAGTTTTTCAGTTTTATATATTACTGGTTATAGGATCTTTATCTTTATCTCTATTTAATGGCGACAGCTTGTGTTTTTTGGTCTTTGGTGCTGACAAGTCTGAAATAGAGTCACTATGGAATACTGCTTTGTGATTTACATTTTGCAATGTATCTCCTGGAATAGAAAATTATGATTTTAGAGTGTTTTTCTTGCTGTTCCAGAAAGTGCTTACCTATTAGATTTTATTTTTAGATTGAATTCCCTTGTACTTCATTAATTTTCTTCTTTCATGATTTTATTTACCATACTTTGTACTTCTTTAATTTCCTGGCATTGTTTTTTACTTTATCATTTTTACATCTTTCCATGGTTCTATCTTTAAAGGTAACATACTTCTTTGTCCTGCCTTTTTAATTTTACTGTGGTATAAATTTGTTTGTACTTGTTGTTTTCTTCTTTTACATTTTAATTCTTAACATATTCTACTTTTTTGTAACAGGTTCTCAAGAAGGCAGATATGATCCGTAAGAATGCTGTGGAAAGTATATTAGCAGAACGTGATATCTTAATTACAGTGCGCAATCCGTTTGTGGTGAGCAGGTCTAGCTTTTTAAATGTTCTATGTTGCTCCGAGAAATGGTAATCTTGTTCTAACATTGTTTTGAACTGTGTCAGGTTCGTTTCTTCTATTCTTTTACATGCCGTGAGAACTTGTATCTTGTCATGGAGTACCTTAATGGAGGTGACCTGTATTCATTATTAAGGAATTTAGGTTGTATAGATGAGGAAGTTGCGCGTGTATATATTGCTGAAGTGGTAATTATCGGTGCTTTCTCTTTCCCTGTTAATCTAGAGGATGACCTTTTATTACATCCTCTAAATCATAAATTTCTGTCCATTTGGTAGGTGCTTGCACTAGAATATTTGCATTCACTACGTGTAGTTCATCGTGACTTGAAGCCTGACAATTTATTGATTGCACATGATGGTCACGTTAAGGTAACTACAGACTAGTCTCTTTTGTTCTTGTACTCTTACCATCAATGCCTTTTGTCTTACATTTTTCGCAAAATTATATATATGGTTTATGGTTGGGTTTTCCTGCTTAGGTTATCTGATGGTGATTCACATTTTTTTAGGCCTATATCTATAACGGATCGTTGAGATATTCTTTTGTACTATTATTGACTTATATTGACAGTGTTATATTTCTTTCCTAAAGAAGTTATTAGTCAAAAAAGCTTTCCGCCGGCATTGGTAAGTCTGTGTGGCTTCCTAGTAGGGGATGATCTATGAACTTGAATATTCTCACTTTACAGTTAGAAGTTTAAAAAGAGATAAAGTTTGTTGTGTATTGAATAAATTTTATCCATACTGGTATCCAAAAGCGCAAACCACTAACCTCTTTATCTCCTATTATGTGCATAATGTGTGGTTCAGAATCTGAAAGTGGACCTCATCTTTTTTGCATTGCTCAGCAGCAGATGTGCTTTGGAATAAGATTGTTTGCCATGTTTGATGAGTCTTGGGTCTGCCCTATGGACTTGCACTCTTTCCTGCTTACTAGATTCAGAGGGTTTGGCATTCGTAAAGACTCTTTGCTAAAAAGGGCAAAATTCTTTGGCAATGCTCTGTTTTTGCGGTCCTTTGGTGTGTTTGGTTGGAAAGAAACAATAGAATTTTCAATGACACCTTTTCGTCTCTAGATTATGTTTGGAATAGGGCTAGATTTTTGGCTTCCCTTTGGTGCAAATCCCATGGGTTTTTTTAGTGATGTTCATATGGTAGATTTGTAATCGAGATTGTCATGTGATGTTGCATGACCCATTTGCATAGTTTTTAGTTGTTTCTTTTGTTCTTCTGAGGATTTCTTGTCCTCTTCTTGTAATAGTATCCCTTATATTCTGATATTTCTTTTTTTTTTTTTTAAATCAAAAAAAGATCTTCAGCTTGACACTTCTGGAATATTTATTTCTTTTTCTGCTTGTGCAGTTGACAGACTTTGGGCTTTCCAAAGTTGGTCTGATCAACAGCACAGATGACTTGTCTGGTCCAGCTGTTTGTACTTTTGTCTCATCAATACTTGGGGAGGATGAACCTCGGTTATCTACTTCTGAGCATCAACAGGAACTAAGGAAGAAACGTTCAGCTGTAGGTACACCTGATTATTTGGCACCAGAGATACTTTTGGGAACTGGACATGGTTCGTATGACCCCTTTTTTATGTTAAGGTGGTTTTGTTTCTTTTTTTCCTTCTCTGTATCTAAATACCAGATTAGAGTTTGTCATTACAGATAATTTGTCATTAAAAAAGGACCATGGAACACTCTTTCCTGCGTTTAGAATTAAGTTCTTAAGGACAATGAAAACAGTCTTGAAGGATTTCTATTGAAATTGGATGAGAAATTTTAAAGCATCGTAGTGGCTAACTTAGTGGTACTAGATAAATAATTGTAGTGTATTTTTTATGTATTTGTTATTGCAAATATAAAATGAACAGAGTACTTGTGCAAATTTTACAGGGTATACTGCAGATTGGTGGTCTGTTGGTGTCATTTTATTTGAATTGCTTGTTGGCATTCCACCATTTAATGCAGAGCATCCCCAGGTTTATATTCTACTTCTTTGTGCAATGTATATCCGTGAATAGTATTTAAATTTCTTTTCGCCAAATGAAGTTAGTGTCTCGGTTCTTGTTTTTAAGCATTACCCCAACCCTGGCTTTTCGCCTTCTGTTGGTCAGTCTGGAGATCTGGTTACCCAAATTTTTCACATATCCTTTTATGTTCATTTAATTCTGAGATCGTTACTTTATCAATTTGTCTGATATAAATTAAGCTAAATATACATAAGTGGTATATTTTGACATTGTGCTGTTCTCCATGCTTCAATAATCTAACCGTGTGAATGTAATAAATTTAGAAACATGGCTGAGTTCTCACTGACAGATGATTTTCCTTTTTTGTAGACTATATTTGATAATATTCTTAATCGGAAGATACCTTGGCCCCAGGTGCCTGAAGAAATGAGTCCTGAAGCACATGATCTTATTGATAGGTAATAGAATATGTTATGTTTTTATTATATTTCACTGCTCTTATTATAGGCATTAGTATCAGCAGAAGATTCTGCTCTGAATATTTGGGTGGATTGCAACAGCATATCCAAATATTCTCAGCTGAATATCAGGGACTGACATCATATCAGGGATTGATATCATATCAATCATAATTGTATTCCTTATTTTGCTTGGCAGCAATATTTGTATAGTCATTATTTTAGTATAGCAGGAATCTTGTAAAGAGCTGAAAATCAGCAATATAGTGATACATATTCATCTATTTAACGAGAGAACCCTGAGAAGAGAGCGCAGACAGTCCAATTTAGTCATTTTGACAATTAGGAATTTCTGTTTTGCCAACAGAGTTGGGACGGTCGGTCCCTTGTATATGTTGTTATTTTCAATACCTTTGAGTGCTTTCTTTGCCATGCATAGAGGACCTTTACTAGCAGTCTAGCATATTGTTTTTACTTTTTAGCAATCTTGGTCCTATATTTTAGTGCTTAAGGTAGTTTGCTGCATTTTAGATATTTCAGTGTTAATCACAAAATATACTACTTCATGACATGATGGCATGATCTAATTATTAGACCCTTTCTGCGGTTTAAAGTGTTATTAATGTATTTAGGTTTTGTTCAAGAGATTCTCAAAATCATTTTTTCTGTCTTGTTCAAGAGATTCTCAAAATCATTTTTTCAAGAGATTCTCTGGCTTTGGAGATTTATGCTGTTGTCAAATAATAATGTCGCTGAACATTTTTTAATATTCTTTCTTCTTATGGGTGTTATTCTTCTAAGTTAAGCAGTCACATAATTAATTAAGATAGGTGGCTGCTTTCTTCATTTCCTGCCTTATATGTTCAATTTTCAGATTATTGACTGAAGATCCTAATCAAAGACTTGGAGCCAGAGGGGCATCAGAGGTGATTTATGTTATAAATCATATAGCGGCTCATTTTCTTGTTTTATGTCAAGTTTTTCTTATAATCCCTGCTGCAAATGTGAAAGTGATTGAAGCTTGATGATCCAGGTGAAGGAACATGTTTTCTTCAAAGATATAAACTGGGATACACTTGCCAGACAGAAGGTATGGAGTACTTTTCTAGATTCATAGCTCATAAATGTAAATTGTATTGCCTGCCCTTGATGCCTGATTTCCTGAGCAGAACAGCATAATGCATTTGTTGGTTTTGCAGGCTGCATTTGTTCCTGCCTCCGAGAGTGCTCTAGATACTAGTTATTTCACTAGTCGCTACTCTTGGAATACTTCTGACGGTGGCCTTGTCTATCAAGCAAGTGATGATGAGGATTCCAGTGATGCTGATAGCTTAAGTGGCAGTAGCAGTTGCTTGAGCAATCGCCATGATGAAGTGGTACAGCACTTAAAGCTATTGATAAATGTGCTTACTGTTGCATCAATTTTGTAGTGTAGTATTGTGTGCTGACTTCCTCTTGGGAACATCTATAAACAGGGAGATGAATGTCGAGGTCTTGCCGACTTCGACGATATTGGCTCATCTGTCAATTACTCTTTTAGTAATTTCTCCTTTAAGGTAATTCTCTCACTTTATAATGTTTTCTTTCTAATTTATCCAAATAATTAGCGGTACCTGCCTTAATGAGTGATGCGTACTCTATTATCGGTTCTATTCAGCAGTAGCCAACAGCCCATAATTTTTTCATCATGGCCTGTCTTGCATGTTATGTTTTGCTTCTAGTTTGATAATTTTCCCCCTTCAGTTTCCTCTTAGACTGGTGCGGTATGCTTAACCAATTTTTGTCTAATTAATACATCCTTTTCTAATCTGTGCTTATGTTTTTATTTGATTTTCAGAATCTCTCCCAGCTTGCATCAATTAACTATGATCTTCTGACCAAGGGATTGAAAGACGATCCATCTACAAATTCTAGCCAATAGCTGTCGTCATTTCTGTCAAAAGTCAAGAATTTGGTTTTTGACATATTTATCTGAGCAATTTTGGGGGGAACATAGTTGTTTCTATACCTTGTACATGTATGATTCTGCAATTTAGGCCAACCTGCTATTTTATTATAGTTTTTGTTATTCACTATTGCAAGAGCAAATTATTAAAAAAGAAAAAGACAAAACTGTTTATTTGGTTTTTTAAGTTTTTTTTTATTTTAATTTTTTATTTTAAAGTGGTTTTACAATTTTTTTTTATTTTTTTATTTTTTCAAGTGATCTTTCGAGCTTACTTCCGTTAATATTGTTGGTCGGTTAGTCCATTTGTTTATTTTTCTGTTAAATGCATTAAATTATTTTTCTTTTTTTGAATTCACTCATTCATCTGCGAGATTTTCAACCAAAATGACATTTTTTTTCTGGTGACAAGTTTTTTTTGTCCTTTTATCTTCTCATTATTTATCCAGGACTGCCTTTCACCATCGCACCATTCCATTTTTATTTCTTTTAATTTCTAGCAACATTACCTTCTCTTTTTTCCTCCAATTTTTTCTTTTTTTCCTTCCCCACCACCAACCATCAACATTCACTTCAATCTATATTTATAAAAACATCTTAACCACTTTTCGAAACATACATATAATCTAATTTCTCCTCTATTAATTCCAAATCGAAACCCCCTTTTGAAAGAGAAATTGATGGAAGGATCAATTGTGCTAACAAAATTAAACTTAAAGGACTACATTCGGAAAAAAAATGTAAGATATAACTTTCAAACAAATAAATGACTTAAATGATCCAAGAAGTAGTTTTGCCTATAAATAATTTAAAGTGGAAAATCAACTTGAAAAATGATGTTATTTTATATTAGAGGATTAATTTTTTTATTTTCAAAATAAATTTTGAATTTTCTGCTTACTTATACATTACTTTAAAGATAAATAACAAAATGCTTTTATTCTCTCCGTCTTGAAATGTTACTAAAAAACACAAAAAAATTATCCCAAATTAAAGTTAAAACGGTGAATAAGAAAAATTGAAATTGCATATACTCCATCCGGTCTTTATTATAAGCCTTCTTTTTGCGAGAGAGAAAGGAGATTTATAATAAGAACCGGAAGGAGTAATATTTTAGGACTGATTAATTAAGAAAACATGCATTAAATATTTAATTTATTTATTGGTTGATTTGAGAAACAATGTATTAAAAAAGTATTTCTTCAGGTTTTTTTTTTTTTTTTTTTTTTTTTTTTACTTTTCAAACATTTACCAACATTTTTGACACAGTATTATTAAAAAAAAAATAACAATTGTTTCGTTTTTAAATAGGTGTCTTTAAAAAAAAAGAATTTGTTCTGTTCGTATGTTTAGAATACCAAAACACCATTAATTATGTTTTAGAATTATACCCCTCCTTAGTTAATAAGAGATAATAAAAAAAGGAGTAAGACTATAATTGTAGTGTCCCGGTATTGATGGAACACCACGATGTGTGTTTGGGGTTGTTGCAGCTGACGAGGGTGACCCCGGTCCTACGTACCCCCAGTGATAAGGGGATCAAGCCACACGTAGTTCTTCAGAGTAGGGATGGGAGAACATACCTTAGCCCCTATAGCATGACGATACTTATAGGGGAAGTTGTGTTGTGGTGCCTTATGGGCCTGTTCGGCCCAGTAGGGCTGACGTGGCTCTTAGAGGATAAGAAGGATGAGTTATTCACCCTTATCCTGTACTAGAGAGCTCATGCTTATCCTGTAGCAGTAGGATTTATTATTGGTTAACCCTACAAGCCCCCCAAGCTCGTATAGGCTCGAAGAGCCTGTGCTGAGCTTCTGAGAGTTGGTGGTGACATAAAACATTGTTTGCGGCTGATAATTATGCTTAGAATCTGGTTAGGATCAGCTGAAGATCTCATGTCTAGGCCGTTGCGAGAATCTAGGAGAGATTTGCGGAAGGGATAATAAGCCTCGGCGAGCCTGAGTTTATCCACGAGCCGACGATATGTCTCGGTCCTAGAGTCCCGAGCCTGATGGATTGGGGGCCAATCGTAAGACTCGGACCCATCAAATCCGAGCCTGGCCCTTTGGTACGCTCGAAGTCTGTGAGTCCGAGCGAAGGACTTTCATGAAAGGTAATCCGAGGAAAGTTCCCTTAGAGAATCCCTTTGGTAAGACTCGGATCCGTATATGGTCGGCAGACCTTACAAGCCCCCCAGCTCGTAAGACTTTGGAAAGTCTGTGACGAGGTAACAAGTGTTTAGGGTTGACCTTTTCGGATGCCTTAGTTCGGGACTGTTTGACAATTGTTTCCAGCTTTAACCATGTAGCCTGTCCGAGGTGACGTTTTGGGTTCTCTAGGTGCGGCGCGTCTTTCCCTGTGGGTGGCTGAGCGGGTTAATAGGCCTTTGGCCCAACCGGTGCATCGTGGAAGGAGGGAAGTTGAGGGGTTTTGAAGGAGGCCGAAGAGGATGCCACAGCTCTGCGGGAGGCTACAGAGAAGGCTCGGAAAGCCGAGGAGGATGCCGCAGTGGCTCGAGGTCAACTCGAGGATGCCAAAGATGAGACCACCGGACTCCGAGCATCTCTAGACAAAATGAGAGCGAAAGCTCTTAAGCACAAAAGGGCAGCCAAAGAGAATTTTTATAACTGGGATCATGCAGTTGAAGACTCTTTCCTCAATACCGTCGAGTAGCTTCGCATCCTGAATCCTGGCGGAGATCTCGTAATGAGTTCGGCGTATGGTCGGTTAAGATGGGGGTAGGTCGGACCGGAGTCCGGTCCACGACATACGGGTCGATCAGACGTTCTTTTCTGAGGCTTGGTGACGTAAAAGAATGTTCGCAGCCGAGGTCTTTTACTCGGAAGAGTATCGCGATTCGGAGATTCATACACCTCTCTCATCGGGATGTGTTAAAAGTAATATCATGAATTGGATCGTAACGTCTACGGGGGATGCTGTCGGAATGACTGCCTTGGCCGAGGTGCATTCCTCGATCCTGCGACGTATTTGGTCGATGGCCAAGTTATCGAGGTAGCAATCCCCGTTTCCACTTGTAGCCACGCCGATCTGGTCGGCCAACCGAGATCGTAGGCAAGTGCGTCGGGGCGTGATCCAAATGAGTGAATATTTATAATATCCGTTATGTTGTTGTGCTTCTTTTTGTTCTTTTTGTTAAGAATTCAAGTGTTGAGACCTCGGAACTCCAGCACTTTAGCCGAGGTGGGTTCCTCTATCCGCGATGTATAAAATGATTTTAAGAAATCATGTTTGAATCGGGAATCTTTTTAAAGTACTTGACGAGTTATAAGCTCTTGTTCGAGCTGTTTATAATCGTTCACGTCATAAACGGTGGCTAATCGATTATGAGGAAAAGTACGTAAATACAATGAATTCAGAAACAGAACTTTTATTTAATTGAAGCAGTAAACACAATGGGCTTGCGGATTTAGACCTGTGGTCGGCTTGTGCATGTTTTCGAATGATAGGAATCCTGACTTGGGTTACGCATGAAACACTCGAATCATTTTTGGCCATCGTGCTCGGGCTATCGCGCCCGGTAATTCCGACCATCAAATTTTTACCTTTACATGATGTATAAAAACAACTATTAGAATATCAAGTAGTAAATGATATGTAATGACATTATTAGCGAAGTATGAGCTGTTTCACTGTTAATTGTGAGTATTATCTAAGATAATATAATGTTGTGCAGCAAGTGATTCAGTAATAATGAATGTGAGGCTTAAATCATGCAATGTAAATGACGTAAATGAGATAATGAGAAAGATCTTTCCCTGTTAGCCTTTATGGGACTACTTTTGAATTTTGATACGTTCGTGCAACCATACAGGACTGTCCATGAAAAGATGCATGATTTCAGGTATATCGCGCGCAATAATTGATAACATACGCAATCATGTCAGAGCATTTGATGACAACAAATCAAATGATGAAAGCGCCAAATCATGAAAAACGACAATGCACAATTGCTGGAAACTGCCTAATGCCATTCGAAAGGCAATGTATATCAAATATTATTATTCTATAATGACATGAAAGATAGACGTTTAGGGATATTCAGCAGCAAAGGAGTTTGTGTCACATATCCACATATATGGAAAATCATGAGTATAGAATAAATGATATGTAATGAAATAAAAGGAATACATAAAAGCATTAGGAGCATATATCAAAAGCATTGCATCAAGTAAATTAATATTAGCATGTGTACGTAAAATGCCAAGTAGACAAGAGAGTAATATAGGAACGAGAATTCCTTCCCTGAATCGCTGAGGTGAGGAATGTTAGATCGAAGACTGTTGGATTGAAGTCTTCCGTTTAATCCTTTCCAAATGAGCTCCGTCGAGCGGTTGACTTAAGTATGGAACATGGTGCGAGGTTTCCGCAGTCGTCTTATGAACCCGAGGTAGTGCATGGTTTCCGCTATTCTGAATGTATGAGATACCAATAGGGGGACGCTGTCAAGGGTCCGCGCGCAGTTGGCACATGTATTCGAAGTGGGGAACCGAGCACGAGGCTCTCTATACTCGGGGACGGGGTCAAAGAAGGAAATTTGGCGCGAGGGTCTTCGTCGTTATCTCCATGTTCCGAATAGATTGACATGATTGTATTCATGGTGCTCGGAAAATAATATGCCCATTGATAAGCATTTAGAAATGGGTGGTCTAATAGCTCGGACCATGTACCTCGTATATGTGTACAGAAAAAATAGTTTAGCGGTTGTCGTTTGACAATTTATAATAAGGGAATTGCAATAATGAAAATTATTGGCAGGTGAATAAAAAATATCATAATAGAAGTAGTGTGATTTAAAAAGATCATACGTAATAAATAGGATAACGAAAATTATTGGAGAGTAAATGCTCGCAAATCCTGCAAGATTGTCTACGA
Organism: Crotalaria pallida; assembly: GCA_037953625.1. Taxonomy (NCBI): domain Eukaryota; kingdom Viridiplantae; phylum Streptophyta; class Magnoliopsida; order Fabales; family Fabaceae; genus Crotalaria; species Crotalaria pallida. Next base: position 102,021,133 of record CM075655.1, read on the forward strand.
AAAGAAGCATGGTATATCACGTGTTACAGAAATAATTATGATTATGTAAATAATCGTAAATAACATTTGACGACATTCATTGTGAAGGATATTTTGCATCATGTCATGTATCTTAAAAGAAAGAAAGATAAAATGATCATATACTATCAAATAATAAGAAGCATATTATGAAAATAATTAGCAAAAATATTTAATTTTAATTCTTCAGATAATTACAAAGAGCATATCAAGATATTCATTTAAATTAATCGTAAGTACGTTGAACAATAGCAGGTAGTCAAATAGTAGCATCATGATATGAATGATGATATGACAATATACATGATAAAAATAAAAAGACTACTTCCCTGTACTTGAGGCGTGAGTCGGTCTTGTTTTGCCGATGAGGCGGCTCCTTATTTGAAGGTTGAATTTTATTTGGGCCTGTATCTCTTAAGCCCGTATAATATTTTTCTTTGTTTGGGCCTGTTTGGCCCGTTTAGGTTGGGTCATCTAGATTATTTACTGAATAGCACAGATCATCATACATGTACCTCGCATATGCGCACAAAAATAATAATTAATTAGTTATTATTGTTCAAAGTTAACAATTTATAACAGTAATGATAATTATTAGCAATTAATAAATGACATGTAATCAAATTAATCATGCGCTAATGATGATATTGGCAATTGAATAAAAAAGTTACTTCCTTGTTTTGTTGTTGTTGTTGTTGTCCACATCCTTTTTTTTTTTTTTGGTTAGGGCCTGTTGAGGCCCTTTTCTTTTCTTTCCCTTTTTTTTTGGTTAGGGCCTGTTGAGGCCCTTCTCTCTTTTCTTTTTTTTTTGTTAGGGCCTGTTGAGGCCTTTTTCTTTTTTTTGTTAGGTTGAATTGTGTTTGGGCCAAAAGCCCATTAGGGCTGAAACCCTAATGCAGCCACTGTGCTACAAAATTGTGATGCGGCAAGGTTGCAGCGGTGGTGCTGATGTTGCGGTGTGCTGCTGCTGGCAGCGGCGGCAAGCGTGGACCTGATGGTGATGGAGTTCGACGGTGGCGGCTGCAACAGGAAGAGGGCAAAGCAGCTTGCTGCGGCGGCAAGCACGGAGGAGCAAGGCGGCGCAAGCAAACCGCGTCGTGAGTGACGTTTCCACCACCACCAGGATCCCGATTCGATCCGGATCCTATTTCTAGGTTCTGGCTTGCGGTGGCGGTGTCAAGAGCGAAAGAGAGGAGCAGCACCGCTACGCCGATATTATGTTCGTGGTGCTGCTTTCACAAACAGAGGGTGTTAACGGACCCGTTTTAGTTCGTTACGGGTCGTGGGGTTGGGACCCTTTGGATCTGCGAATCGAGAGCGACGACGGTACGATCCACTCTGACCATCGCGATGCCGGTGAGTTCATACTCCTCATGCCACGTCAGTGCTGGCTCTCGATGCTTCTTCATGTAACGGCGTTTGGGACCATTGTCTTGTGGCCATGGTCGCGTTCTGGTTTCCTTGTTTGCAGTGGTTGCCACACCCGCAGCACCGGCACTGTGATGCACCGTGAACGGCCACCAGCAGCAACACCTTTTTTTTTTTGGGATGGGAATCGAATTTTATCGTCCCCACAGACGGCGCCAATGTAGTGTCCCGGTATTGATGGAACACCACGATGTGTGTTTGGGGTTGTTGCAGCTGACGAGGGTGACCCCGGTCCTACGTACCCCCAGTGATAAGGGGATCAAGCGACACGTAGTTCTTCAGAGTAGGGATGGGAGAACATACCTTAGCCCCTATAGCATGGCGATACTTATAGGGGAAGTTGTGTTATGGTGCCTTATGGGCCTGTTCGGCCCAGTAGGGCTGATGTGGCTCTTAGAGGATAAGAAGGATGAGTTATTCACCCTTATCCTGTACTAAAGAGCTCATGCTTATCCTGTAGCAGTAGGATTTATTATTGGTTAACCCTACAAGCCCCCCAAGCTCGTATAGGCTCGAAGAGCCTGTGCTGAGCTTCTGAGAGTTGGTGGTGACATAAAACATTGTTTGCGGCTGATAATTATGCTTAGAATCTGGTTAGGATCAGCTGAAGATCTCATGTCTAGGCCGTTGCGAGAATCTAGGAGAGATTTGCGGAAGGGATAATAAGCCTCGGCGAGCTTGAGTTTATCCATGAGCCGACGATATGTCTCGGTCCTAGAGTCCCGAGCCTGATGGATTGGGGGCCAATCGTAAGACTCGGACCCATCAAATCCGAGCCTGGCCCTTTGGTACGCTCGAAGTCCGTGAGTCTGAGCGAAGGACTTTCATGAAAGGTAATCCGAGGAAAGTGCCCTTAGAGAATCCCTTTGGTAAGACTCGGATCCGTATATGGTCGGCAGACTCTACAATAATTATTATAGAGAGATAAACGATACGTTTCCTCTCCTTATTGTAAGGCCTTATCAACATAATATAAAATAGGAGAAGTAGAAGGGCAAAAACGATTTCCCTCCTAAAACACTCATTTTCCCTCCTAATGTTGTATTTCTCTCCTAAATCCATCATTAAGTGTGTGTTTTGTGTCTTTTAATCTTAGCCATCATCATATTTTATTAGATTAAATCATAATCGTTCATCATGTTTTCTTAGAGACACACTTCTCTTCATCTTCTTTCTTTCGTTTTTTTCTGGTTGCCTTCGTTTCTCTCCCTTTCAGTTTCTTTGTCTCTTCTCATTTCTTTCCATCTCTTTAATACATATTTTCAAACACTTTTATGTACAAAAAATTTTGGAAAATAAACTTCTGATTTTGATGTTCGTTAGGCTCTCCAAATATACATCATAAAAAAAATATACAAATGAGTACTCGAATAAAAAAATAATTTATCTTTAATTTATTTCTAATTTTTTTTATTTATCTTTAATTTATTCCTTGCCATTTTGGGAGTTGTAATAAAGTTTCAAAAAAAATTCTTTAATTATATATTTTTTGGTGAAATTAAATATTAAAGATTTTATTTGATCTAATTAAATAACTTATGGTTTCTAATTAAACTAAAATTTATGCCTTTTTGTGGAAGTTAAGGATTTGATAAGACAAGTGCTGAAAACAAAAATAGAATATGAAAATTGATGAGTAGAGTATTAGTGATATAACTATTTTTTGGTCCATGACCGGAGTGTCCATCGCCGACAGCAGAGACTAATCTCCTCGCTGGCTTGTAGGCACCTCTAATGGGCGGGACAGCTGGCCCCGAGAAGTGATATAACTATTTTGATCATATATATAATAATTTTTTCTATAACACAATTACACATAAATAATTATTCGTTATATTTGATCATATATATTTATTCGTTCTATAACACAATTACACATATATTTATTTTTTTGGTGAACACAAATACACATATTTTTCACATAGATATATAGTCTAATGAATAAGAGATGCCAAAAGTCTTTACGAAAAAAACAAAAACACCAATGATGGATTAGAAAAAGGATTAAGAAAATGAAGATATGAGTGAGGACACTGACACACCCATATGACTATTCACACTCTTCATTTTTTTAATTAATAATATTGTTAGTTTTATTTTTCTAATATATCTTTATTAAAAATTTTAAAGTAAAAAATTAAATAGATTTATCTTTTACTCGATAATTGATTTTTTAATCAAGAATTCCAGAACTCCAAAACCTATATTCTTATGGATATACTTTTTTATGATCTTTGAATTCTCATATATTTAGCACTAACTTGATATTTCAATTTTTATATTTATGTCAAAGTTCATGCCAACTCGAGATCATAGAAAGAATAGCGAAATTTAAGATTCGTGCATCGCACGGGACAATTTTCTTAGTAAGATAAATTCATGTCCACCAATAAAAATGGTTAATTTTATTAGTGTTATTGGAAATATAACCATTTGATATTCTTTATCAAAATAACTCTTATAATTATTATCGAGACTTTAAATTCTGTTGATTAAATAGTTTTATTTGTGAAGAAAAAAATTTAAGTAAACACACTTGGAAATTGGATTGAAATAAAAAAAATACTTTACGAAAAAGATCTTATATTAAAAATCAAATGAGTGATTATACCTTGAAAAATGTTATATATGGATAAGTCTTGAACTTAAATTTCTAATGCTAACTTTCACGTTTTATATTCCTTACCAATTGCACTTTAAGATGCTCATTAACCATCAAAGAAGAGAAATGTAACTATATATACAAACAAGTAACTTGTTATGCAAGTTATTAGCTAACCTAACAAACTAACTGTCAAACTAACTATTTGGTTAATCGGTTAAAGGAAGCCGACAACCGATGAAGTTAGTTAAGCAACTAACAACTAATTTAAATTACATATACAATCATCTTTCTCTAATATCTCCCCTCAAGTTGGGGTTGTAAACATCAAAAAGGCCCAACTTGGACATAGAAGAGGGGAAAGAAGTTGCATGAAGTGGCTTGGTGAAGGCATCAACAAGTTGATGACTAGAACTCACAAGAAGAAGATGAATGACACCGTTGGATTCTCTCACGAACAACATGGCAATCAATCTCGATGTTGATCATTCCTTTGTCACCAAGAGCTAGCACCTCTCAATCATTCACTGCACCCTCTTGGTTTATGTGGATGATATACTGTTTACAGGCAATGATTTGGTGGAAATTACTCTAGTTAAGCAACACTTGGACGCTTAATTCAATATAAAAGACTTGGGACCTCTGAGGTTTTTTCTTGGACTAGAAGTCTCCAAAGCATCCTAGGGAATTGTCTTAAACCAAAGGAAGTATACACTTGAAATCCTATCAGATTTCAGTTTGCTTGGTGCTAAGTCAGCTTTTACTCCTAAGTCAGTATTGACAGATAAGGGTGTTACAAAGTGTGCTTGTCTTCACTTGGTCTTGAGGAGGCACATTTTTGTGTGCTTCTCCATAGCTATGAAATTGGAAAAATCAATGAAGATAGGGAGGAGGGTGGTCACGAGTTTGGTAGGGAGTGTTGGGGTGGTTCTTAGCTTATTTCCATGATGAGGGTTTGATGAGAATGATAATCATGGTGATTATGGGACTTGATTATTTGGGATTGAGTTGGTGATGATGATGTTTACTCTTGGTGGAAAGTGGAGGAAATGAGGAAGATGATGAAGTGAAGAGGAGAGAGTGTGTTTGTTGTGTTATGGAGGTGGGAATGAGTTTGGATGGTGTTTGGTATGCCAAGCTTGCCCAAGAAGCTTGTCACTTAAGGGCCAATTCGTGGCCCTCAAGTTCCTTTTTTTTTTAATGTCTGTCACGTGGTAACCGGTTAGTGGAATGACTAACCAGTTAGTGCACTGCTTCTTTTTATTTTCTTTTATTCTTTTGCACTTCAAAGTGCCATAACTTCTTCGTTACCCGCCAGGATCTTGCTCAAATTTGAAAGCAAGCTTCCACATATATCCAACGGTGGAATTCATGTTTTGAGTTACCAATCTTGTATTTTAAAATTTCCTAAAGTTTTATGTTCATAACTTCAAAACTACCCTTCTAATGCACTAACTTAACTTATTTTTATCATTCTCTTCACCCTAAGTTAATTAACATGTTAATTATACTTGAAATTAAATTGAGGATGTTACATGACCAAAATAAAAACTCCAAAAGAGTCTTATAATTAGGACTAGAGGGAATAACAGAAAAAATATTATGTATAATATGATTAGATTTTATGCTTGATGTGAATGTTTTTACAAAAGAATTAAGACCATCAATAACAAATCAAATGTTTCGAGTCACCACGTTTGTCGTTTTCCTCGCATCATAGCGTTCGGAGGTAGATAATCATTATCTTCAACCAAAATTACAATTTGAAATTAAATGAATTATTTATATTTATTTAATCATTATCTGCATGTGAAGTAATTATTCTTAGTTCGAAAAAAAGAAAAAGAAATCATTATCCTCAACAAAAAATATTAAAATTTGAAATTAAATAAATTAATCAAACTTTACAAGTTTTCTAAATCATTATATATAATATGATTTCATTTTATGCTTGATATGAGATTTTTTTTCACCTTTAAATCTATCTAATTATGAGAATTCTCGCTCATCTTAATTTATATCTTTTGATTCTTCAGTTTTCTCTCTAATTGCTTACTTCAATTCAATATTTCGAAGATATTAATAAGATTTGATTTTATATTTGATGTGAGTATTTTTTTAGGGAGATGTTATTAACACCCGCTTCATTACTACTCGCACCCGGTTTTTATAAATTTTTGCATTTACTTACCAATATTACCCTTATATTAATACTTACATTCATATATCTAATACTCACACCCATAATCCTATTATTTGCACCCATAATCCTAAAAACCTAATACTTAGCCAATTTTACTACTCACACCCTCCACCTTCAACCTCATCATCAAAGCACATAATCATCTTCAACCTCTCATCCTTCTCATCCAATCCCATGAAAATTAATAAATCTAAAGTTTGATAAACAATTTTTTCACTCTAAATTTCTTTAACTCTCTAAATCAACGGAACTGGGCAAAACTACTCGACAAATATACACAGTAGTGCATCCTAATTGATTCAACGTTAGGTTCCATTCATCCTATCATATGTTATTATCCTATTAGATTATTTTCTGGCAACGTTGTCTCGGAAAAATTACTCACAACCAACAAGGGCGATAAAATTTTAGATCATTTCAATAGAGGAATTCTACTACTACTGCTGCACAGATTCTCAACATCTCCAACCCTTCTATTAGATCCAAAGTTTGATGAACACTTGATCTAACTCATAGCACAATGATGCACTGCAACTGAGAATAAGAATATTGATTTTGCACTGAAATAACACATTGATTTTGCACTGAAATAACACAATGAGTACTAATTAATTTTCATGAAATTGGGTGATAATGATGAGAGGTTGAAGATGATTATGTGGGTTGATGATGAGAGGTTGAAGATGGTGGGTGTAAGTAGTAAAATTGGCTAAGTACTAGGTTGTTAGGATTATGGGTGTAAATAATAAAATTAAGGTATGAGTATATATTAAATATATGGGTGTAAGTATTAATATAAGGATAATATTGGTATGTAAGTAAAAATTTTTATAAAAACCGGGTGCGAGTAGTAATGAAGTGAGCTTTTTTTTACTTTCAACCTTTGCTTTAATTTAAGAGTACCGCATTTACGGCTGCCGCATTTCTTCTATAATAATTTTTTTTATTGTAACATATGAAAATAAATTTTGTTTGTTGTAATAAATAAAACTCACTATCTAATCAATTACCATTCATACTTTTTTTTGCAAAACCTAAATTATAATTATTATATCATGCAATTATAATTATAAATTATTATTATTATCGTCATCATCGTCAATGAATAGATAAATCATTGATTCTAAATTCTTATCATTATTTAAAAAGATCAAAACAATTCGAATTCATTTAACCATGTATATTATCAGAATAAAAAAACAATATTATGTGATAATCACAAAGAAACAAAAGAAGATGACTCACGTAAACATCATCTTTAAAAAAAATAATTCAAAATTATTAGAACAATTAAGATAAAAACTTTTTTTTTTCCAATCTAATGATCAACTTGATCATATTAAAAAAAATGCTATTTGGGAATAAAATTAGGAGAGAAATATTTACAAATATTTAATACCGAAATTAATGAGATTACACAGATAGGAGAGCAATATCTCCAACATTTAAGATCGAAATTAATGGGATCATTGAAAAGATAAATAGGTGATAAATATTTACAACATTTAAGGAATATTTTCAAGTTGATTATTATTAATTAATGGTTTTTGTTATGCATTGATGCATAAGTTATTTTTTTGAATGTAATTATTTTATTCCAAATCTGAAGCAAATCTTTTTCAAACAAAAAAAAACATAGAGAAATATATTAGGTAGTTATTATGATTGAAGATTAAAATATATTTTTTTTAGTTTCTTAACTTTTGGTTTTTTAGGTTTTTTTTATTCAATATTTTTTTCATAGAAATAAGTTACTATAAACAAAAAAAATCAGTTACTAATAGAAGAAAAATAATCAATTGCTAATTAGTTACTAAAAGTATGAAAATATGGTGTCATTCATTAATTAATAGAAGATAAGTTTTTAATAGAAGATAATTTAATGGGATCATTGAGAAAAACGAAATTAATGGCATTGAGAAGACCAAAATTAATGAGATTATTGGGAGCACAAATAGGAGAGAAATATTTACAATATTTAATACCGAAATTAATGGGATTATTGAGAAGACAAATAAGAGAGCAATATCTCTAACATTTAAGATCGAAATTAATGGCATTGAGAACACCAAAATTAATGGGATAATTAAGAAGATAAATAGGTGATAAATATTTACAACATTTAAGGAATATTTTCAAGTTGATTATTATTAATTAATGGTTTTTGTTATGCATTGATGCATAAGTTACGAAAATTTGTATTTCATTAAAAAGTTTCAATTTTAGGTATTATATTATTTTTTTTAATGTAATTATTTTATTCCAAATCTGAAGCAAATCTTTTTCAAACAAAAAAACATAGAGAAATATATTAGGTAGTTATTATGATTGAAGATTAAAATATATTTTTTTTAGTTTCTTAACTTTTGGTTTTTTAGGTTTTTTTTATTCAATATTTTTTTCATAGAAATAAGTTACTATAAACAAAAAAAATCAGTTACTAATAGAAGAAAAAAAAATCAATTGCTAATTAGTTACTAAAAGTATGAAAATATGGTTGTTGCAAACCAACAAGCGGCCTAACAATTTAGTAGAGGGGGGTGAATAGTAAATTGAAGTAACGATACTAATTTTTCGAATGTAATTGATAATAACAAATTACGCGCTTACTGTTTTAAAACAAAAATAATTTTCTGTTCAAAAATGAATGAACTACTCGAGTAGTGCGTGTCAATTCAGACAGATAACAGAGTTTTCAAAAGCTGGGTTTTGCTAACACAAAGCCAAGAACAGAAGCGGATGATTTGCTATCTTAAGGTTCTGAAGAAAGATTAAATAACAGAAATAAATGAAAGCATGAAAAGATCGACACAGGGAATTATTATACTGGTTCACTCTCTACCCACTTGAGAGCTACGTCCAGTCCCCCCTAAACCTTAGGGAGTGTCTACTAATAATCAATTAAATTGGATACAAACAGGATTAATTAGTGAACCTCACTCAATCTAATCCTAACCCTTCAAGAGTGTACCAAACTCTTGAACTTTACCCCAATTTCAATTGATTCTCTGTTGAAGAACCTCTTCAACCTTCCACAAAGAGAGCTTCTTGAAACCTTCAAGAACACCTTCTCCCTTTAGCAATCGAGCCTCTTGAAACCTTCAAGTGCTCCTTCCTTTCTTCAATGGAGTAATCAGATCACAGCGAATCGGCTCCAAACAATCTCAATTGACAATGAGTAAGAAAGCTAGAATACTAGAATGAGATTGATTCTTAGAAAGGGATTGGATCAAAGGTTCTTTTTGGGTGCAAGGTTTGAAAAAATTTTGCTCAAGATCCGTATCGCTCTTGTTGAAGAGGTAATCATTATATTGAGTTTTCAAATCGCCAGAATCAGGGAGGAGCCTTAGAAAACTAATTAGGAAAGATTCTCCCTTGATTGCCTCTTCAACAGCCATATTAGAATTAAAATACTGACAGATCTGATACGTACTACTCGAGTAGTTGAAACACTACTCGAGTAGTGAGAAAATTTGTGGACTTACTGTTTCTCAAACTACTCGATTAGTGAAGTAACTAATCGATTAGTTGAGAACTAATCGATTAGTCAACAGACTACTCGAGTAGTTGAGGAGACAGTAAGTAGACTAATTTTCATCAATGCAGACTACTCGAGTAGTGCACCAACTACTCGAGTAGTTACTGCTACTTTTATAAAAATTAAAGACCAGGAATGATTTTCCAAAGCACCTAGTCCCTTTCTAAGCTTTTTCACTATTTTAGCTCAACTAGTATTCATGTCAACTAACTCAAAATCACTTGAGTAATCAACCTAAGTCTACCACCCACACTCAACATAAATAAAAAAAATTACAAGGGAGCGGGAAATGGAAAACTTCTAAATGGTTGTTGTTGCTTTGTCTTCATCAAGGACAACTTGTTGATTTATTTGTCTTCATCAAAACCTTTTTGATTCTACAATGGTGTGATTCATTAATTAATAGAAGAGAACTTAATGGGATCATTGAGAAGACCGAAATTAATGGCATTGAGAAGACCAAAATTAATGGGATTATTGGGAATAAAATTAGGAGAGAAATATTTACAAATATTTAATACCGAAATTAATGGGATTATTGAGAAGACAAATAGGAGAACAATATCTCCAACATTTAAGATCAAAATTAATGGGATAATTGAGAAGATAAATAGGTGATAAATATTTACAACATTTAAGGAATATTTTCAAGTTGATTATTATTAATTAATGGTTTTTTTTATGCATTGATGCATAAGTTATTTTTTTGAATGTAATTATTTTATTCCAAATCTGAAGCAAATCTTTTTCAAACAAAAAAAACATAGAGAAATATATTAGGTAGTTATTATGATTGAAGATTAAAATATATTTTTTTTAGTTTCTTAACTTTTGGTTTTTTAGGTTTTTTTTATTCAATATTTTTTCATAGAAATAAGTTACTATAAACAAAAAAAATCAGTTACTAATAGAAGAAAAATAAAATCAATTGCTAATTAGTTACTAAAAGTATGAAAATATGGTGTGATTCATTAATTAATAGAAGAGAACTTAATGGTAACATATGATAATAAATTTTGTTTGTTGTAATAAATAAAACTCACTATCTAATCAATTACCATTCATACTTTTTTTTGCAAAACCTAAATTATAATTATTATATCATGCAATTATAATTATAAATTATTATTATTATCGTCATCATCGTCAATGAATAGATAAATCATTGATTCTAAATTCTTATCATTATTTAAAAAGATCAAAACAATTCGAATTCATTTAACCATGTATATTATCAGAATAAAAAAACAATATTATGTGATAATCATAAAGAAACAAAAGAAGATGACTCACGTAAACATCATCTTTAAAAAAAATAATTCAAAATTATTAGAACAATTAAGATAAAAACTTTTTTTTTCCAATCTAATGATCAACTTGATCATATTAAAAAAAATGCTAATTGTAAAAAAAAATACTAATCTCTCAATCAAATAAAAAAGATAAAAATGTATAATCTTGGTTTAATTTTGATTTTTCATATTAAAGGTGATAATTATATATTCAACAAATGCTAAATTATCATGTCCCATGAAATATGAAATATTTTGATTTATCCTTGAATCTACTCAAAATATCATCAAACAAAAAATATCAACAAGTTTAATTTTGATTTTACTCTAATTAATCATAATATCATGATAAATATAATAATGATATATAAAAACATACTAATTCATCGATCAATGTACTAAATAAGGACTATGTTAATTTAATATTGATTTATACTTAAACAAGTATAATATTTTATAAAAAAAAATGAACAGTCATTATCTTCCAATGAATTTATTTCCAATTAAATTATGGATATTCTGGTTTATCATTAATTTTTCTTATAATACCATCAAACAAAAAAGATCGAAATGTATAATTCTGATTTAATTTTGATTCATCATAATTAAGATAATCATATAACAAATGTTAATTTATCCATCAAATAAAAAGGAGTATCCAAGATAAAGAAGTGTTATTTTTGATTCATATGAGGAAATTCAAATTTATCGACAATATAATTTAAATTAATTTTTTTAAAGTGTAGGGTTGATATGAAACTCTGGCTTTTTGTGTAATTATTTTTCGTTGTTGTTTAATAAAAATCTTTACTTTATAATAAAAAATAATAATCATTATTTTAAAATATTAACAACCCGTGCATTGTACGGGATAAGAACTAGTTTATAGATAGTAGATTTATTATTAATATATTGCTGTTTAAGTATCACAAAATAAATTCAAAAAACTTTTAATTATCTCTTACTTAAATTATTTTTTTTATATATTTGTTAAATTCATAAAAGTAAGATCTCTTTATCTATTACTTTACAAAATAAAATGATAGACATTTCAAAAAAAAAGAAAAGGAAATTTACATCATGGATATTATTTCACCCGGAAATATAATTATATAATAGATAATTTCAAAATAGAAAGAAGTGAGATATAATTATCTCTTAATTGTTAAATTATTGTTTTGTATTTTTTTTTAAACTTAAATTATTGTTTTGTTACCGAGTTGATAAATTAAAAAATGCAATTTTTTAACGTACATGAAAATTATCAATACAAACAATTTCATAAATCATATTATGTTGAGAATACCAACGAGGTTGGTTCAAGTAGTGTGACCCTGCCAACTTGAGAACTTGGGAATGAGGAATAAGACTAAGAAGTCACAGGTTCGATTCCCGGTTAACACATCCCGCTGGGAAAGGCATAGGAACACGACCTCGTGCAGGATTAGTCTTAAGGATTTCTTGATATACCTGTGATACTGGCCAAAAAGTACAAACAAAGGATATCCTCCCCACATTCAGCTTAAACAATTTATACCTTTTATAGGGTTTTTGGGCATTTGTTAATTAAGATTCTTAAAATTGAGAAACAGTTTATACATTTTTGGCATTTGTTAATTAAGATTCTTAAAATTGAGAAAAACAATCATTAGTTCATCTTATCATAAAAAAAAATGTATAATTGTATATTATTTCGTCTTCTAAGAATATAAAACAAAAATACATTTCTGAATAGTTTTTCAATATATTTGACTTAAGACACTTGTTAACATTTTTTTTTAATACAAAAGATGTTCACATTCAAATCAATATAAAAAACGGAAAACAAATAAAAAGTACTGAAAGCCCATCAAAATTGATTTTTACAAGTTAGCTAACCCCGAGAGAGCTAGTATATGAAAAAACAAGCAAACATCACAAAAAAATGTGTACTCGCCAGCGAACATCACAAAAATTGCACGCTCGCTGGGGGGCCAGCGAGCCGTCAAAAAACAAAAAAAATACACTGCTCGCTAGGGGGTCAGCGAGTGTGTAAATTTTTCACACTCGCTGACCCCCCAGCGAGCAGTATATTTTTTTTTGTTTTTTGACCGAGCGTGTCATAAACCCAGAAAAAAAAAGGGCAATTTTGGATTTTGGCAAGAAAAAGGAGGTCAAATGATTAAGTAGGGGGGTCAATAAATTAAAACCCTATTTTTTTAAAAAAAGAAAAACAATCATTCGGATTGAATTTCGCATTAGATTTTTAGAATAATGTATGAGGAGATAAGTTACCTCCTTTCACCTATGAAAAAAAACACCTAATCAAAATAAAAATGAAAAAAAAAACCACCTTCTTCATCCTTTATTCGGTACATCACTGCTCTTATCAAATTTTTTCTTCAACCCTTTTGTTGTAACTGAGAGAAGGTAATATGTTTCTATACCCAAGAGTAAAAAACAAATAAAAAAAACCAAGATCACAGAAAAAAAACACTGTAACATATCAAATGACTACTTTTTTCACCCTTCATCACCACCACCCTACCACCGTTTCTCCATCTTCAACCTGTCACAGCTGCACATAATGCCATCGCTGTTTATTTCATTACCTATTATTACTTGTTACTTGAATATGATGTGATCTAGAATCAAATTGAGTTCATTTACTTACATACCCTTTTCCTTTGATGCCAGTGAAGATGTTTTTTTTTTTTTTTTTTTTTCATTTCTCTTTCCCCCGTTTTGTCTTGGCTGGGAGAAAAGTCAATATTTTTTCATGATGAATTTGGGTAAAGTAAAGAAGAAAAACCCCAATTTGGCTTGAAACATGAGAAAGTTCAAAATGATAAATTCTGTCGTGGGTCACGATGGTGAAGACTTGAATGGTTGTCGAAGGTTTTTACGGTGATATATGAGGGTTGAAGAAGGTGTTTTTTTTCTTTATTTTTTTTTCATTTTTATTTTGATTAGGTGTCCTCTTTTCATTGGTGAAAGGAGGTAACTTATCTCCTCACACGAGGAGATACATTATTCTGTTTGTTTGTTTTTTTTTTAATTTTTTTTATAACGGAACTGAGTCTAAGCAAACAACATTCTTGTGCATATCATATCATCAAGATATTTTTTTGTTTCTCATCCAGTTCTCTAAATACTATTTAGATATGGATTCGATCTGGAAATATACTTTGTGTATTATATTCCTTTTGAAAATGGAATGCTCTTTTTATTTTAAACAGCAAGTTAATATACTTTACATAATAGCACTCCTGCATAATTGGCATAGTAATAAGCAAACAATACATGCATATTTTTTATTTTTTTTTATAATTAACGGGGCAAAAGTCCAAAAAGAATACTAAACAATCATTCTAGAGAAAGCAATGCCAAAAACATCCTCCCAAAGATAAATAGCTAAGGGGGGGGGGTGCATTCATAAAAACAGAAACAGAAAAACTTCCTCCATGGGCAGCGTTAGCCAGGGCGTCGGCGCAGCGATTAGCTTCACGATAAACATGATTAATAGAGACCCTCCAGTCCTCATCCAACAGTTGTTTAACTTGACGAACCAGGCCACTACAGTGATGAGTAGAGCAGCAACCATTGGAGATGAGGGTGAGCGCAGTAGTAGAATCAACCTCAACAGCAAGGCTTCTAATTCCCATTTCCTTTGCAATCTTTAAGCCCCAGAATAAACCCCAAAGTTCCGCACGAACAGCTGAACAAAAACCAACGTTGCAAGTGAAACCTCTCAAGAAAGCTCCGGTATGGTCTCGAATCAAACCCCCACAAGGCCCAGCTTTAGAAGAGCCATGAACAGAGCCGTCCGCGTTTAGCTTAAAAACCCCAGACTTTGGACAGACCCAACCTTTGTAAACTTCCCTTCTTTTAATAGATAGCAAGGTATTATTTGCCAACACTTTCTCGATAGAATTCGAGAAATTTAAGATCTGGAAAAGTAGGGAAGTAGACAAAGTGGAGACACGATCAAAAACAAGTTTATTTCTATCTCTCCAAAGCATCCAAACCGCCATCCCAAAGAATCGCTTCCATTCAATATGAGTCGGGCCAATATCATCCTGGGATAAATTCATCAACAGCCAATCTTCAAAACCAATGCTAAAAAATTTACTCCAATGATCGAGATTCACCAGTTGATCCCAAAAATGCATGACATCCTCATAGTCCCTAAGGCAGTGCATAATGGTTTCAGGACCATCTTGACACCTGGGGCATAAATCTTCAGTATCCATGTGCCTTTTCTTCCTTTCCACATTAGTTAGAAGCCTAGCATGGCTAAGTTTCCACAAATGACTTCGAATTCTTTGTGGTCCTGGCCAAAGCCAAACCTTTTTGAAAAGCTCAGTTTCACTTGAGTGTTTGTCTACAGACTTTGTACTAATCATCTCCACTGCAGATTTGAACGTAAAAACCCCACTTCCGTCACCTTTCCAAGCAAAACAATCTGCACCTGCTACATGATTTGGGGATTTACCGCAGCAATCTTCACACAAATATGATCAGGAAGCAAGGATTTTAGAAGGTTTCAATCCCAAGACCCATTTGAAGAGTAGTGCACCGCAGGATAGTTCTCACACCAATCAGGTGGGACAACACCAGGAACATCAACAAGCTTTCCAACACCTGGAATCCAATTGTCCTGCCAAAATTTTATCCTGCCACCATTTCCCATAATCCAGAAAAGGCCTTCATAGACCTTTGGGCACGCATTGACAATACCTCGCCAGAGACGAGATTTGTTTGATGCTGAACCAAGGGCAATATTTAGCACATTAGTAATCTTGTATTTAGTTATAAGGCATCTAGCCCAAAGAGAATCTGGGTTGCTTATCATTCGCCAAGAAAGCTTCATCATGCACGCCTGGTTAACAGTTCAGAGATTGCGAAATCCAAGCCCACCCTGGTCCTTTGGGGAACAAACAGTTTCCCAAGCAATTAAATGGCACTTGCGGTGGTCAGTAGAAGATCCCCAGATGAAATTTCGGCAAAGTCTTTCAATTTCGTCACAGATACTAACAGGAATAACATCAGTTTGCATAACATAGAAAGGAAGATTAAGGATACACGATTGAGCAAGTGTGACTCTGACAACGTTTTAGATTTCCACCCGGACAATTTCTTTTTCACTTTATCAATAAGATAAGAATAATGAGGCTTCCTTAATGGAGAGTGAAAAATGGGGACTCCCAAATACATGCCAATCTCATTCGCCCTAGGGATGGTCAAAACGGAACAGATTGAAGAAGCCAAAGGATCCCCACAGCATATTAATATTGCTTTAAAGTGATTGAAACTCAACAATAATGACAATATATATTAATATACTTTATATAATGGCACTTGATGCATAATTGGCATAGTAATAAGCAAACAATACATGCATATTAATATTGCTTTAAAGTGATTGAAACTCAACAATAATGACAATATATATTATTAACTACTAGTTATAGATTATAATGTATATGTATATATGTATAATGTTAGAAACAATAGTTATATTCAATTAATTAAATCCACAATTCAATTAATAAAACCAAACCGATTTAAGGCGTAACTTCAATTTTTTAATAGGATAGGATCAATTTTTCGATAAGCAAGATACAATCAAATTTGATATTTTAATTAAAGCGAATTGAGCTAAACCATAACAATTTACATCGTCTGGGTTGGATAATAAACTTTTGCCTTATTGTCAATTCAAACCAAACCTAATATAATATAATATAAGATATGTTAACTAGTAAAACCTATTTATTTCAACGAAAAAAACTATCTACGTTCACCGCAGAATTTGTCAACAAACGAACATTGTTGTCATTAGCAAAGGTGTTGCTATGTTGTCATTGTTTGCAACGGAGGTATGTATGTTAAAAAAGATGACATTGACATTGTTTGCAATGGAGGTATCACAAGTGAATATATCAGAAAAGAAGACACGTGCCTTTGACTATTACAGCTGTATTTGTTCGGCTACAATGCTCCTCAACATGTTTTCATCGATTTAATTATGTTTTTTATTTTACAGTATTATAGTATAGTCTTTAGAAAGAAAGGCTAAGACATTACATGTAGCTAAAATTTGGACATATTTGTATTCTTGGTTGCAAATGACAATGCCACATAACAAGATTCTGTGCAATAGATTTGGAGGGGAGAAAAGGAATAAAATGGGTAGAAAAGGGAAGAGAATGGGTGCAACAAATTTAGAGAGAAGAAAAGGAAAAAATAATTTGGAAAGAAGAAAAAGGAAGAGAATGGGCAACATGGACAATATGGCTCCAAAGAAACAAAGTGTTTTACAAAAGAGAGCTCCTTCAAACAGTAGAAGTTGTAGAATCGGTGAAACTAAGAACTTGGTAATGGTTCAATACTTTGGAAGATAGAGAGGTGTTGTATAATGATCGGTGGTTGTGTCCAATTGGCTGTATTAGTATGTTACTGTGTTGTTCAGGTGGAATTGATGGTTTTGGTTATTGGGATCTTTTATGCTTTTTTTTCCTTGTCTTGATTTTATTGGGTAGGTAGATGTTGGGTCATTACATTTATATTATGTGGAAGGTAGCTCTTGGGGTCATTTTATAATGGATGTAACTCTTTCTTTACAATAGTGTGAAGAAGACTCATGTGTAATGTGTAACATCCCAAAATTCATGTGTTATAATTTTATTCTTGTAGTTATTTTTTTTATATTAAATTATTAAAAAACTTAGACCTTTATATTATATTATAATGATAATAAAATAGGCATATAGATTTATGGTACTACATTGTTGAATAAGGGTACTTGATAGAATCATTATCATTATTATTATTATTATTATTATTATTATTATTATTATTATTATTATTATTATTATAAGATAAGATAGTATTAGATATTATTTTATTTAAATTATTCTATTTTATCTTTATCAATATTAGTTTTTGATAATAGTTGTGACTAAAAGGATAAGTTAGAATAGTTGATTTAAAATAACTAAAAAGTTAAGATCAGATAGGTTAGTTTCATTATCCTAAAAACAAAACCTAGCCTCCGTTAGGAGAACCATAGGGAGAAAACGTACAAGAGAAAGAAGAAGAAGAAAAAGAAGAAGAGAGAATCCCTATTAAGGTAACACTATAACCCAATTAAACCTCCATAGATAATAATAGGGAATAGATGAAATTATTTTATAATTATTGATACATGAGCTTATGTGACACTTTTACTTATCTGACACTTTTACTGCACGTGAACTTCTTATGTAAAAACTAGGCCTTTGTTGCAATACAATTGGGACGTTGTTTTTGATTTTCGATGGAGACTTGCGCCTACTATTTTTCTTCACTGGCAATTTCTGTTGTTGTATATATGTCCTCTCTGTTTCTTTTGCAGAAGCACTTCTTATGAATACACTATGATGATATTAATAATTAATACCCACTTATTAACATGAAAAGAAAATAAGTATAATTTCATGGGGCTTTATTTCTCGTATGAAGTATGAATATATATATATATATATATATATATTTATTGAAGTGTAGATTTGTTCCTTTATAAACAATTCTAATATTATATTTAAATTTATGTTTAAATTGTATTTGATTGTTTGATCACACACATCAACCATATGATATATTAGGACTGACTCGGACGTGAGTGTAAGTCATCCAAACCCGGGGCGCCGGGCAAGAGGTAGGCACCTTCAGCAGCAGGTGTGCTGTGTGTGCAAGAGAGAAGTCATTGGTTGGGAATGTTCTGTGCACCAAATATGAATAGTAATGTTATTTTAGAGGAGTCTTTTGACTCTTTGTTGGCCTGGTACAGCCAAACGAACTCCAACAAATAATTCAGAGGACTGACCTGGACGCGGGTGTAAGTCATCCAAACCCGGGGCGCCGGGCGAGGGGTAGACACCTCCAGCAGGCGTGCTGTGTGCAAGATAAAAAGTTATAGTTAATGGCTGAAGTTAAAGGCCAAAAGGTCATAGATGCAATTAATGATTGTTCTGGATTGATTGTATTAGATACTCATATTTTTGTTCGTGTGATTTTGATAATAGTATGATTGCTTGGCACTGCTGGAAAGACCATAACAGTATTAATTAATTGATTATAATAGGTAATGATAAGTCTTTTTGTATCTCTTGAATGTATTTTTAGCATGATGGGATAGTTTATTTTGATCATGAATTTCATATGATTGTATGCCACGAGGGTGTTGTGTTGCAGGGGGTGTTTGATGTATACATTGTATTGGCTATTTTTGAGTATTTCTTATACTCAGTTTGATATTAATAAATTTTCTTTGCTGATCAAAAAGAAATTATTAAATGTTATTTCCCTCATTATTTTTTTAATGGAGACTTTCCGTACATGTGACAGCTGATAATATCATAGTTCAAAAATACTTTCACGCTAAATAGTGTTACTGAGATTTTTATCTCACTATTCGGGTTTGATGTTGTCAGATTGAGATTTTGGGAAGCAAGATGCCAGGAAGAAGACAAGTTTATAATATTAGTTTCCTTGTGTAAATTATTTTTAAGGAGTCTACATTAAGTTTAAAGGGGATTGTTGGCATTGTAATGCCCTTCTAGTTTTAGTGCCCAGTGTCATTGTAGAATAATTAAATTTTTAATGTAATTTTATTCAACAATTATTCTGGTTCAAGGAGATGTATATATTTTTCTTAATGAGACTTTTTTTATTTATTTATTTAATATTGTATTTGATAAGCTTCCATGGATTGGGTATATATTTTGTTATTAGAATTAAGGTGTTACATTTTTGGTATCAGAGCGGTTCCTCTCCCAGTACGGTGTGGTTCGGGGACGAACCAGGCAGAAGCTGGTGGACATGTAAGACCCGGGCTGATGAGGGCGGGGAGTGATCGCCGGTGCAAAGAGGCACGGACAAGGAGCGGCTCCTGGCAGGCTTCTAAGGGAGGGGTACATGGATGAACCGACACACCGGAATGAGAGGGTGATCCTGAGACTGTGTAGGAATGAGACTACACAGTACAGGAAGGCTTAAATGAATTGATTAGTACTACCCATATCAACAAGATGCATCTTCTTTTCGGTAGCCCATCACATAAGAACTCCATGGTTAAGCGTGCTTGACTTGGGGTAATTCTGGGATGGGTGACCTCCTGGGAAGTTTTCCAGGGAAGTGTGCGAGTGAGGACAAAGCACGCTGAAAAGACTCATGTTGGTATGTGGGGACAGTCGCAATCCATTTGCCTGCCAGGGATGTTACAAATGGTATCGGAGCGGCTCCTCTCCCAGTACGGTGTGGTTCGGGGACGAACCACGCGGAAGCTGGTGGGCATGTAAGACCCGGGCTGATGAGGGCGGCGAGTGAGGACAAAGCACGCTGAAAAGACTCGTGTTGGTACGTGGGGACAGTCGCAATCCATTTGCCTGCCAGGGATGTTACAAATGGTATCAGAGCGGCTCCTCTCCCAGTACGGTGTGGTTCGGGGACGAACCACGCGGAAGCTGGTGGGCATGTAAGACCCGGGCTGATGAGGGCGGGGAGTGATCGCTGGTGGGCATGTAAGACCCGGGCTGATGAGGGCGGGGAGTGATCGCCGGTGCAAGAGGCACGGACAAGGAGCGGCTCCTGGCAGGCTTCTAAGGGAGGGGTACATGAATGAACCGACACATCGGAATGAGAGGGTGATCCTGAGACTGTGTAGGTATGGGACTACATAGTACAGGAAGGCTGAAATGAATTCATTGGTACTACCCATATCAACAAGATGCATCTTCTTTTCGGTAGCCCATCACATAAGAACTCCATGGTTAAGCGTGCTTGACTTGGGGTAATTCTGGGATGGGTGACCTCCTGGGAAGTGTGCGAGTGAGGACAAAGCACGCTGAAAAGACTCGTGTTGGTACGTGGGGACAGTCGCAATCCATTTGCCTGCCAGGGATGTTACATAATGTTCTATCGTTGGTGATTACGGTCTATTTTGAGCACATGATTGTATATACATTGGCAAACCCTTCATAAAAGGTGGGGTTTTTGTGTACTATGATGCTTTGTAGATTTTTGTTGGTGTTTTAATAAAAAAAATTCTTTTGCTATTAAAAAAAACTATAGGATTTTTATGTGGTTTCTTCTTATTTATTTATTACTAATATATTACTGTTTATGTATTACAATATAAATTCAAAAAACTTTTAATTGGTAGAACAAAAAAAAACGTTTAATTGTCTCTTACTTAAATTATTATTTTTATATATTTGATAAATTCATAAAAGTAATATTTATCTTTTAGTTTAAAAATAAAATGATAGACATTTCAAAAAATAAAAATAAAAATAGGAAACTTACATTATGGATATTTCACCGGAAAATAAAATTATATAATAGATAATAAATTCAAAATAGAAAGAGAGAGATATAATTTTCTTTTAAGTGTTAAATTATTTTTTTTATTGAAAGCACCACGTTTGTTGGAGAAATTTTTAAGACACCATGTTTGTCGTTGAAGTTTTCCTCGCACCAGAACAATTGTAGGTAGATAATCATTATCTCCAACGGAAATTACAATTTAAAATATCAACAACCCTTACCTTACACAAGCTAGTATATTATAAAAGAGTTTTGTTATTTGGACTCCTACATCTAACACCTATACAAACACCTTATACGTACTTTATACGATTTTTGTCTTTTAGTGATTTTTTGTTATAAGAATTCTGTTTTTGTTCGATTCTTTACTCATTTTCTTCCAATGCTTCTAATATTTTTCTGAATACACTTAATATTAATTTATGGTCTTGTATAATTCCCGTTTCAATATGTATTGGGATAGGATTTTCAACTTTACTAGTAAATTTTTCTATTTTATTTTTTATTACCGTTTTCCAGTAAGATATATCCTCAATACTTAGAGTATTTTGGATAATTTCTGCCATTTGTATGCATGTTTTTTGACTAATATTCATTTTTTTAATTGATCTTTCTAAAACCCATAATGTGGATATTTATTAATATCTTTGTTTAAGTTTTTATAGAGATTCTTTTTACTTGTTAATATTCTTTTTTCTCTTATAATCTCAAGATATCTTTTTGTAAACTTCTTTGTACCGGCTAAATTTAATTCTAATATCTCTAGCTGCTTTTTAATTATGTTTATCATTTTTGTATTTTCTTTATGAATTTTTTTTAATTCGTCTATCTCATTAGAATATTCCATTAGGATTCTAATTTTCACTAACTGAGTCTAAAAATTCATAGTAATTAGTTTCATCTTCTAAGAGTCTTTCCCTGGTGAACTCGTTTCCGAGCTCTGATACCAGATATTCTTCGGGACCTATTTCTATTATAACATTAGCTAATTCTATAATTTTTTCTAAATCATGCGGAATTATGGACATTTCTTGTAAATGTTCTTTAATATTTTCTATAAAGTTTGGATAATTTTCGATTTTTATTTTTAATGCTTTAACATGTTGATATCTATAAAAGATTAAATTTTTGTTTAAAGTCATTCTTCTATAAATATCTTGTCTAACTATATCTAAATCCTTCCATTCTTTTTCTTTTATTATTTGTTTCTTAACATTTTTAAAAACATTTATTCTTATTTTCATAAATTCTAAAACTTCTGCTAAAATAACTATCCAGTTTTTTCCAGGCATATTTTATTCTGAATACCAGTATTCATCATCTAAATCTTCATTATTGAATAAATATTCGTCAATACATGTATCTAATGTTTTATTTATTTCTTAAGTTATAACATTTAATATTATTTCTTCCTTTATCCATTCGTTTTTTATTATTTCATTTACTTCTTTAATAGGAGTTAAATAATTTATCATTATTAGTTTTTATGATGCTTTTAGTAACCAAAATTCTATTTGTTTATTTTATAATTTATAATAATATAAATTATTTAATTCTGGATTACACTTTCTAATCATAATTTTTTCTCTATTTCTAAAAGTTTTTCATTTAGTGCTCTAATTTCTGAATTAGTTCTTTCTAATTGTATTTGTTTATTTATAGGTAGAAACAATTCTTCTGACTCTTTTTCTAGGAACCTTGGAGTTCTTAATGAAATTAAAGGAGTAAAGAGTTCATTTATATGGATTAAATCCTTCCCTTTAAATTCTATGCTATGGTGACTATTACTCAAAGCGTAATTAACCCGGTAACATATCGTAAAAGGAGAATTTTCTTCCTTCATGAAATCTTTCTTTAATAGTTCATAATGAAAAACAATAGACCTGTTTAGATCCTTGTCTAATAATGAAAGCCCTATTTGAAGGTTTACATCAAATTTAACTTTTCCTTTCTTAAGATTACAATGCCCTTGAGCAATAATTGCATCCTTTTCTTGAATAAATCTATTATCTAGAAGTTGAAGTTTCATAGGCGATTCAATGCCCTTCATATAAGTACTTTTGATTATTACTTGTATGGTAGATATATGTATATATTGGATTTTTTTACCTTTCTTCGGTTTTTAACCTTTTAATTTTTTCTTGAATCTGATTCTTATTTATGACCGAAATCATAACATCTCCATAGGTATTTTCTATAGGAACTGGTAGTTCTCCTATCATCATTCCAAATTTTAGTATATTTTTTCGTGAAAAAGTATTTCTTAAGGTTATTCTAATGTTTCTCTTAAAATTGTCATCTTCTTTAAGGGTAAAATCTTCTTTTTCTATATTTCTATCTATCAATTCGTCTAGGAAATATCCCTGTTGATCTTCTTGCTCTTCTACTATGCAACTATTCATAAAAACGGATAGATTTCATACCTGATGCGTGATTTTGTTGAGAATTCTTTGGTAAGGCTGGTGCTCAAGAGTATTACCTCAACACCGTGCAAGCTTGATGCTCCAGAGTATTACCTCAACACCAAACAAGCTAGTCTACTTCTACAGATATGGTAGAAGAGAAGGAGAGTGTTTACACAAACTCACAATATTTTATTAACTGATAAGCTCTGAGGGCATAGGAGCCTCAGTTCTCCTTTATATAGAGACCATGAGTTGGATAGGCATACACGCAAGCCTTCTCAACCGTTTATTTTTAATGGTCCTGATTTAACATAGCAAAAGATAAGATTCCTAAACGATAAGATCAAGTAGTGGGTGACTCAGTGGTCCCCATCTTATCACCATAATTATTACATTTTTGTAGTTTTGTGCCGACAGTTTCTATTCGCTGACTGGTGACACATCTTCGAGTATCTTTTCTTCATGGCACATTTGACAAAAGTGCCCTTTAAGAACCTTGAGCTTGTTACAAAGGGCCTCTTTGAAGTGGGTTGATGTTTGTGCAACTGGGCATTCAATTGCTGCAATTGGTCTTTCGAATTGGGCTACAGATTTCAAATCTTCTTCTGAAGCTGGGTTCTTGTTGGTTGTGTACAAGAGTGATGTAGGACTTTTGTATAGAATTTTGAAATTCTTCATGTCACTTCCTAGCCGGAGTGTACTAATGTATAGTCCGATTACAGATTCTAAAACATGGGCTTCTGATATTTGTTCTTCAGGAGATGGTTCAATTGGGGCATAATCTCCATTGGATATACCAATTTTAATTAAGCTCATTGATTCGAACTTTAGCTTTTCGTCTTCAAATCTCGGATAATTTGAAATAAAATTAAGAAAAATTTCTCTTCCCTGAGCAAACCTGGAATTGAAACTTTTCACAATGTTCTTGAGACTTTGAGGAAACATTTTTAGTTCTTCTATTTCTTTTTCTTTTTCTTCTTGGATATATATAGTGTGTCTATTAATCCACAATGGTAGAAATCGAAGACTGTTTCTTTATTAGCTCCCTTCATTAATATCACCTTAGGACCCGTACTTCTTCTTCTTGGATAGAATCCTTCGCCAGCCATTTCCGATGTGTAGTTTGTTACCAGTTTCCACATTCTTTCAAATTTTTCTATAGTTAGAGGTGTTGCAGTTTGAATTGTCATTCTGTTTTTTCGATAGAAGTTGGCACCTTTCCTGGTAGGATAATTCCTTTGAATTTTTCTTTCATTATATTACTTGTTGCTGTTACTTCCTTATAAGCATTTTTATATGCGTTTTCTGTTTCTTTTTTTGAATCATATCCCTTATATGCATAGGGTTTATGAGTTACATGGGACTTTACAATTTCCCAGTTTTTATAGACTCCTTTAATTGGTCCATCAAAAATGACATACCATTTTTCTTTTCTTGTTTCTGGTTCATTCATTTTTTCTTTTTCTTGTTCGACTAAATCGAACCAATTTTTCTTCTATTCTTCTTTTTTTATTTACCTGTTAGGGTGTTGATTTTTTCTTTACCTGTTAGGGTGTTGATTGCTGTATATATCTCCCCCCTCTCCTTCGAGGATTTGAAGCTGTTCTTTCATTCCTTCGATTTGTTCATCTTTTTGTTTGAGCTGGTTCATTAGTTGTTTGATTACACTTTCCATTCTCTTGTTAGCGTGTCTGCGAAGCTGTTTTTTTTTCTGATTTGATATATTTGATGTAGGGATTGAACTGGTGCAATTTTAGCTGCCACCTGATTAATCTTCCTTTCTTGTAATCAGCTTGGAGTTTGTATCTCCAAAAACCTGTTAAATATTGAGAGTCAGTTCGCAATTCGAATCTTGTAGATAGAAGTTCGATCTTCCATTTTTCCAAGATTCTTAGGCAAGCTAACGTTTCTTTTTCTGCTATGGTGTATCGTGTTTCAGCATCTGTAAAGGTGCCCGATACATATCGACATAGCTTTCTTTCAAGCTTCTCCGTAGGGAGCTTTCTTGGATCAGTATCCTCTCTTTCAGAGTCTACATGATTATTCTTTAAATGAGTATTCTCATTTTCAGAGATTTCCTCGCAGTTCTGGTTACCACCATATTCGTCTAGTTGTAGCAGTTCTTTCCCATTAGGAATAGCTGTCATACACCCAGCCCATATGGTGTCTGAGGCGTCAGTCTCTATAATCAAAAAATCTTTTTCTATTGGATTATAGAGTTCTGGCAAAAACCTTGTTTTTTCTTTAATAGTTTTTACTATCTTTGTGTCTTCTGGAGTCCATTTCCAAGGAACCTTTTCAGAAATTTTCTTTTGCAAGATCTTTCGTTCTTGTGACAAATTTTTAAAAAATCCTTGATCGGCAACATAATTTAAACATCCTAAGAATCGTTGAATTTGTTTTCGATCTTGTAGTTCATCAGGAAATTTATAGATTTTTTCTGCTATATGTGGCGACAAATTTAAAGTGTCGTCTTTTCCTATCATTAACCCTAGGTATTCTATTTCTTGCTGTAATAACTTAGATTTCTTTTTAGAAATAACGATTCCTTTTTCTTTAATTCCATTTAGTACCTTCAAACATGCTGGTATATGTTCCTCCTTTTTTCCTTTAGTAAAAATAATTATATCGTCAATATATGCAAGACATATATGTTCTAATCCTTGTAAAGAACTATCCATAAATCTTTGGTAAATTGATGGTGCTTGTTTTAACCCAAAGAGTAAAACATTCCACTCATAGTGCTTTTGTGGAGGACATGAAAAAGCGATCAAAGGCTTTGATTCTTCAGCTAATCTGAATTGATAATATCCTGATTTAGCATCCAACGATGAAAACCAGTTACAACCTTTGATTTTTTCTAAAATATGATCTTTCCTAGGTAGTTTATAAGAATCACCTATCATTGCTTTGTTTAGTTTTTTGTAGTTAATAACCATACGCCTTCGTCCTCTTTTTATTCCGTTATGATTCTCTACATAAAATGCGGGTGGAGAGTGTGGACTAAAGCTTTCTCGAATTAATTCTTTTTCAATAAGTTCTCTACATTCTATTTTGAATTCTTCAATGTCTCTGGTAGAATAAGGTATTCTGTTAGGGACATTTACTTCTGTTTCAGGGTTTTTTAGTTTTATTATAATTAATTCCTTATTTTTATTTTTTATTAGGTCTAAAGGGTGGTCACTACACACTTGTTGTAGTGCTTTTTCTATTTTTTCAGTTTCTGATAGAAAATATAATTCGTCAAGAATAAGATATATCTTATTTGTATATTCTGAAATTATTTTTAAAATTTCATTCTTTGTAATTATTCTTGTTTTTACTTCTTTTGAAATTTCTTTTGATATTAAGTCCCACCAATGTAGACTAATATTATTTTTCTTTGTATAAAAGGTTCATATAACTTTAAGAAACTATTTCCTAAAATTATATCTATTCCTGAGTCATGTAAATATATCGTTTTTGCTTCAAAAACACGATCCTCTATTTTTATATCTTGATTTTCTAGGAAAAAAAAACAAATTTCATGGATAGATTTATCAGCTACTATAATATTTTTTGGTTTTTGTAATTTCTTCCAATTTCTTGAGATAGTCTTTCTTGTGAAACATAATGTTGCACCTGTGTCAACATATGCTAGAAATCCTCTATTTTCTATTTCAACTTTTATAAAAGTTGCGTTAGGATTACCATTCCTCAGAATCCTGCTCATCTTCACTAGTGCTGCAGAACTCTAGAAGGCTTTCATCTGAATCAATTTCGGAATCCTCTATTGGTTCATAACCTATATTGTAAGCTATTCTTAAGGTTTCTAACTTCTTTTTGTCCTTCCCTTTTTGTGGGCAAGCATTGGCATAATGACCTTCTTCGTTGCATATCCAACATTTACATGATGTCTTTTTTCTAGTTGGACAATGATTTTTATCTTGATTCTTTTTATTTCTATTCCTAAAAAATCTTTTTTTATTCCATGATTTTTTATATTTAGATTTATTAGATTTTCTTTGTTTCCAATTTCTATATTTTCGTTTTCTAGTAGGGACGCAACCATAATCGCCTACCTTATTTCTAAATCTACTACAACACAAACTTATTTGTGCTTCTTTTCATGCAGTTTTTTGTGCACATTCTTCTTGTACCCATTGATCAAGTACCATTATTCTTCCTCCTAGTGTATCCTTAATTTGTCCTAATTCTATTTGTTGTTCAAATAAGGATTTAACATTTTTACTGACTTGGTGAGGTAACTTGTTGTAAAAAAGTTCGTTTAATCTTATTTTTTCTCTTATTTCTTTTTTTATTTGATAATAGTATTTTTTATATTCACATATAAAATTTTCTAAGTAGCACATGTTACAAATTCTCAAATTGGTTAGATGCCATATAGCTCTATTCGTTTCTAAATCTTTGGTTTCAGTTTTATTAACTTCCTTTCCAAAAAATTCTTCTATTAGGATTTTATAGACTACATCTATTACTGGTGTTCGACTATCTTTTATTAGTTCCTCTACTTCTTCTCGTTTGAAATCTTGATCAGATGCAATTCTTCTTGTTTTGTACAAGATAAAATTCCATTGATTTTTTCTATCCAGGGATTTTAATTCTTCTTGTAATGTTAACATTATTCCTACTTCTTGGTACCATGTAGTTATGGTTTTTTCTTGTTCTATTTTACAGTCAATATCTAAAATATTTTCTTTTGTATTTATATCAACTATTGGGGTATATTTTTCTGGAACTTTTCTAAATTTTGATTCTCAAAAACGGCTAAATGATTCGGGTTGTCCTTCTGGATCTCTTTTTGTTCCAGAAGTCTGTCCTTCTTCAGTTTTTACAAAATTAGGTTGTTCATATGGGTTTGAGTTATATGTATTTTCTTCATTACTTTCTAATTCATCTGTTTCATAATCATAAACTAGTTCTTTGGTTTCGTCATTTAAGTTTAATGTTGCCATTAATTGTTCTAAACTATTCATTTGTTCTTGGAGTTTTTCTGATAAATCTTCCATTTAATGTAATGGAAGTTTATTGAACATTCCTTTATCTGAAGGGATTATTATTTGACTTTCTTTTTCTTCTCTTTCCTCTCTCATTTTGTTAAAAAAGGATGTAAGTTCTTCTTTTATTAAATATCTTTCTTTTTCTTGTATTTCTTTTAATAATTTTATTATTATTTTTAATTTTTCAGAAATTCTTGTCTCACTCATTTTATTCTGAATCTGTGTAGTCAGAATGTTCATAATTTTAGCCTCTTCATATCTTTGTGTTGCCTTTTATATTCATCAAATAAATTTTTTAATTGTCTTTCTTCTAACATTATTCTTTCTAGTTGTATTTTTATTTTTTCTTCTTCTATTCTTTTCATATATTTTTCTTCTATAAACTCCTTTATATTATTTGGTAATTCTAATTTATAAATTATTTTTAATTTTTCATTTTGTAAATTTTTATTAAAACTTTCTTCTCTTTTAAAAATAATATTTTCAAATCTTTCTTTTTTCAATTTTTGCTCAGACTTTTCTGGTTGCTTTTGCATTATTGCTTTTTGTTCGGGGCCACAAGTTTTGTCTTTTTGTTTTGGATACTATATGGTGTTGTATTTTATACGGTGTGGGTGTCTGGTTTCGTTGTCCACAAAACATTACTCATTATAAAAAGAGGATGCCTGCAGTTAAGATATGCTGATGTGACACTTCCACATTATTTCTCAATTTTTTGTTTTAAAAATAAATCAAAATTCATTAGATAATTTCTCAAAATTTTGTTTAAAAAAATAAAAATTCAAAATTAATTTTTTTAAGGGAAATGTGTATTTTATTCATAGATCAGAAACCGTACAAGTAATAACAAACACGACAATTACAAGTACAAGATATTTTACACTAATAATAGTTAAAAGGGAAAGCAAAATACACTGTAACAACATACTCTTCCATGTAGACAAGGATCATCAGCAACTGCCAAAAAACCGGACTCTAAGAGGAGATTCAATAGTTTTTAATTCCAAGATAATAATGTCATTGATGCTAGGACTAAGCTCAGTTTGGCGACAAGGAATCTCAGATCTAAAACGAGAGAGTCGTTGGACAGTAGCCAAATCAACAGTCGGCAAAGGGAGATTTATCTCAACGAGTAGCCTTCCAATTATTGGAGCAAAGAGGATGACCATCAGATCCGGAAAGTTGAAACTATCCAGAGGCATCCTTCCATTGAAAACACGCAAAACAAAAACAACTTGCACAAATGTAAGACAAAACCCAGATAAACTGGCGGAAACAAACTCACGCACTTTCCCGAAGGAAGGGATGGGACAAATCTCCCTCACCCTACCAAGAACCAGCCGATGAAAACAAGCAGGAGTAGAGGAAGGAGGAGGGGATGGGAAATCCTAATTTTTTTAGCATTTTTTAAAAAAATAATAAAAATTGTTCGACTCAACAATTTTTGAAAAATCAAACTAATGGATAAGTTTACTTTCATTGCAATTTTATTCCATTTCGGTTATATATTATATTTTGAATTTGAATTAAAAAAAATTTATAATCAATCAATTGTATATTATAAAAATCAACCTTCGACAAGAATGGTCAAAAATCTATCTTAGACATAATCGTGCTTAATGAAAAGGTTATAATTATTATTTTTTCCACGTTTCCTTTATTTTTTTGGTTGCCCAGCCAGTTCTCCAAGTACTACATAGGTATGACAGGTGAGTTTTCTAACCTGAATTTTTTGCATCAATTATTATTATTATTATTACAGAGTTGATCTAGTATATAAATATGCACAAAGAGTCAATTTCTAGGAGCGAGATCTCAGCTATTGCATAAAGGATCGATGTCTTGGAGCGATATTTTTTATCTTCTTTCTTCTCTTACTTTTATTTTACACAATTTATTTTTAGTTTGCTAATGTGTAATGTGGTTATTTTTGTAGTTGTTTGTTGAGATAGTAGATAGGAAGGAACATCTCAACATTCACCTGGCATAGAACAATGAAGCAGTGTCAATTATATTTTTACTTCATTCATTTTCTATTTTTTTATGGCTTAATTATATCAGGGGTCCCTGTAGTTTAGACCTCTTTCGTGAGATACCCCTATGCTTTTTTTTTCAATGAATATACCCTTGTAGTTTACTCCAGTTAGGTATTTGCCCCCAGCTCCTTTTCCGACGAGTTTTTGGGTGAGCTGGACCGCCGGAGCTCCACCTGGAGCTGACACGTGGCAGTCTCATAATTTTTTTTGAGTAATTAGTCATTTTGGTCCCTGAGAGTGTGACCATCGGTCATTTTAGTCCCTCAGAGATCATAAATACACGTTTAGTCCCTGAAAGTGTCCCACATCCGTCATTTTAGTCCCTCCGTCAACTGAGGTCAAGTAACGGAGTTAATTTTTCCGTCATTCATTTTGGTCCCTGAAACATGCATACATAATTCATTTTGGTCCTTTTTAAATTGACAATCAATTCAATTTAATCCCTGAAACATGCATACATAATTCATTTTGGTCCTTTTTAAATTGACTATCAATTCAATTTAATCCCTGAAACATGCATACATAATTCATTTTGGTCCTTTTTAAATTGACAACCAATTCATTTTAATCCCTGAAAAATGTATACATAATTCAATTTGGTCCTTTTTAAATTGTCAATTAATTCAACTTAATCCCTCATTTTTTTTATTCCATCCGTTTCATTTTGTGTTGCCTTTTAGGCTTTTTCTCTTAGTGTATTTCATATTATTTGGCTTTTTACAATTTCAATGCATAAACAAATTTTTCTTTCCAATTCTAACTCTTATTTCAATCATTTCTCTTACTCATCATTAATTACACTTTTATCATCTCTCTCATCTCTAAACCACTATACATTAATTAAATTAAATACTACTACAATTTTCAATAAGGATTAAATAGGGACATTTAGACAAAATACAGATAAAACTTATCATTATTAACACTTTCTTATATATGTGCTCAAGCCTAAAAGGCCAAACAAAATGAAATGGAGGGAGTAGAAAATAAACAACTAAACATTATGAGATATAACATTAAAACATGTATGTATGTAATATTTGAGTCAGCACATGTTCACAAAACTAATCTAAAAAATAACTATGTACAAAATATCTCTAAATTTAGTCTTCATTTTGATGCCTTAAATATCCATTGAAAATGAGTAAAAGATAACTTTTGTGAATAGGTAGTGCTCAAATACTATATACATACAGGTTGCGGGGATTAAATTGAATTGATTGTCAATTTAAAAAGGACTAAAATGAATTATGTATACATGTTTCAGGGATTAAATTGAATTGATTGTCAATTTAAAAAGGACCAAAATGAATTATGTATGCATGTTTCAGGGATTAAATTGAATTGATTGTCAATTTAAAAAGGACCAAAATGAATTATATATACATGTTTCAGGGACCAAAATGAATGACGGAAAAATTAACTCCGTTACTTGACCTCAGTTGACGGAGGGACTAAAATGACGGATGTGAGACACTCTCAGGGACTAAACGTGTATTTATGATCTCTGGGGGACTAAAATGACCGATGGTCACACTCTCAGGGACCAAAATGACTAATTACTCAATTTTTTTTAAATTAAAAAATAAGGCTTAATTATGTCTGGGGCCCCTGTAGTTTGGACCTCTTTTGTGAGATACCCCTATGCTTTTTTTTTTCCAATGAATATACCCCTATACTTTACTCCGGTTAGGTATTTGCCCCCAGCTCCTTTTCCGACGAGTTTTCGGGTGAGCTGAACCGCCGGAGCTCCACATAGAGCCACGTGTTATACACGTGACTGTGGCAGTCACTTAAATTTTTTTTGTTTAAATTGAAAAAAAATAATAAAACAATAGGATAAACTAATAAACTAAAAAAAACAATCAAAATCAATTTATTTTTTTTTAACAGCAATCAAAATCAAGATGATATTGCAAAGATTGAATTATATGATTTAGATGAAATGATGTGTCAAAGGATTAATGTCTGTTCCTGATTAATCAATTTTCTGGAAATGAAAACACTATATGTCCCTTGACATGAGTATATGCTTCTGTACGTATGTTCCTTTTTCAAAGCCTCGTCTTTTACTTCACCTGTTTCTATTCTATTTGATGTTTCTTTTTATTCATATTTATAATAAAAATGTCAATTGTTTTGCTCATTTTCGCATGCCACCTTGATCCTAAACGGTGACCTCGAAGAAGCTGCAGATCTGGAGCTGGAGAACTTCATGACTGAAAAGAAGAAGAAGAAGAACCGAACGACTGCGGGAGGGAGAAGATGACAGCTACACCGTGGGATATGGAGTGATGAGAACGCCGGAAGGAGATGCTGGTTGTGAGTGAGAGGAAAAGAACGAGGGAGATAGATGGATTGAATGGAAGGAAATGTGAGGGATTATAATAAGCCACGTTTTTTTTTAGTTTATTAGTTTATTCTATTATTTTATTTTTTTTAATTTAAAAAAAAATTAAGTGACTGTCACGTGTATAACACGTGGCTCCAGGTGGAGCTCCAGCGGTCCAGCTCACCCAAAAACTCGCCGAAAAAGGAGCTGGGGGCAAATACCTAACTGGAGTAAACTATAGGGGTATATTTATTGAAAAAAAAAGCATAGGGGTATCTCACAAAAGAGGTCCAAACTACATGGACCTCAGACATAATTAAGCCTTATTTTTTTTAATTTAAAAAAAATAAAAATTAAGAGACTGCCACGTGTCAGCTCCAGGTGGAGCTCCGGCAGTCCAGCTCACCCAAAAACTCGCCGGAAAAGGAACTGGGGGCAAATACCTAACCGGAGTAAACTACAGGGGTGTATTCATTGGAAAAAAAAAAGCATAGGAGTATCTCACAAAAGAGGTCTAAACTACAGAGACCACAGACATAAATAAGCCATTTTTTATTTAGCTCCCAAAAAAAATGTTGAAAAATTCAAAGAAATCAGTTGAAAAATCATCTATCTTTTTGGAATTGATGGAGTACAATATAATTTTTTTAAATCATACCTTCAATATGAAATTCTAATTTCTTCATTACTAATGTATGGTCTTTTTTTTTTAATTGTGGGGCCAAAAATAATGTATGACATGAAGAAGCTTTTGAAAAAGATGGATGATTAATTTACAAATTTGAGAGAAATGCATGTCATGGTTGAGATGAACATGAGATTTTCGCAAGATGCTTTATTTGTTCTTCAATCTACTATACATATATAAAAACATCCCTTTTTGAGGCTACACATTTGTCAGAGAAATTTTCGAGGTATCACGTTTATTCGCTTAAGGAATACTCGCACAAGAGCATTTGTAGGTAGATAACGTCGTCTTTAATAAAAATTATAATTTAAAATAAAATTAAATAAATTATCTGTCCAAAATTAATATTTAAAATTAAATAAATTATCTATATGTGGAATATGTGGAATCGTTATCCTCATTTGTTTAAAAAAAATCATTATCCTCAAAAAGATGATGCTTGAGTTCGTGATAAACCCAAATATCTTTTTAGTTATCACATATTTCAAACTATAAATATGATGATTTCTCAAGTCATGAAAACCACCTTCTTCATCATTCTCCTCTCTTTTTTATATTTTATTGTTCATGAACCATCGCTTCTTCCAATGTGTCACCATATAAGTTGCAATCCCACTGCACGCATTCATCATCACCATTGCAATTTTGCATTGACAGAAGCTTAATCTATAGCAATGAATATATAAGAAAAAGGTAAGTATTATTACATTGTTAAATATTATCGTCCTCAAAACATAATTCATTATTTTTAAGGTCATCTCATAATTCATTATTTTTAAAGGTCGCACCGCAAAATTACAAAGTTCTACGATACGTGCTTTAATAGTAATGATCACTCTATTCAAAATCTGGTATCTAACTGAGTTACAATGCAAAAAAACCAAAGCATGTACTATTATTAATGTGCTGATAGATATAAATAAGCAAATGCCTCTCATTGTTAGAAACTCGGGATAAAAATTAAGTTAAATAGATTATTTAAATTTTCCAAATCATTATTCCAACAACATTAAAATCTCATCATTAATTATATTTAGTAAATAAGTTAAAATTAAAATCCTATAAATAAGTCCCATAATATATTAAAAGATAACAACAACATTAAAAAAAAATACAAACTACATATCCAAAGATAAAAACAGCTAATTTAATCTAAATCTCTTCCTACTTTTTCTGTAACCACTTTATCTGAATGTATTATAGAGATAAATTTATTTGTTTTTTTTATCATAATAATTATGAAAAAATAATAATTAATATAAAAAGTTTTATATTAAAAAAGGAGGGATTAATCTATAAAAAAATTTAGCGAGTATTTGGTTAGGATATTCGAGAATAAAAATTTTTGATGCTACCACAAATTACAAATACGAGATAGATTCAATATTTATAAAACATATAAGAAAAAAATTTGCATGTCTAATCTAGAAATTTCCATGTAATCCATGGTATTAAGATATGGGAAGTGTTAAAAAAAGAAAAGAAAAGAAAAGAAAATAAAGATTAAGATCAGATAAGATAAATATAATCATAAAAAACAATAAAAATATTTAGCTTGAGATAAGATAAAACTTGAGATAAAATAATTGATTAAAAAGATAAAAATATTTAATTATGATTAATAACAACAGATGAGATAATCATATATAAAAAAATACTAATTGTGCAAAAAAAAAATCTATTTCATCAATCACATAAATATAAAAAAGATCATGTTCAATTATGATTTAATATTTAGTTATCATAATAAATTTGATAATCATGTATAAAAATGTCAATTTATCCCTAAAATAAATAAGGAATATATCATATAAAAAGTGTTACATTATTTTTTATTCATACGAGGAAGTACAAAATTTATCAACAAGATAATTTAGATTAATTTTTTTAAGTATAGGGTTTGGTTTGAACTCCTAACTTTTTATATAATTATTTTTTGTTGTTTTTTAATAATAATCTTTACTTTATATTTAAATAATAATAATAATATTTCATTTAAATATTTAATATAAAAAATTAAAATATCAATAACCCGTGCATTGCACGGGTTAAGAGCTAGTTTTATAATAAGTTTAACTTTTTATAATACATGAAAAAAATTTAAACTTTTTAGAAAATTGAAGAAAAATGCATCTTGGTAATTATTTTTTGTCGGAAAAATTTTCGAGGCATCATGTTTGTTCGCTTAAGGAATACTCGCACCAGAGTATTTGTAGGTAGATAATATCGTCTTTAATCAAAATTATAATTTAAAATAAATAAATTATCTGTTCAAAATTAATATTTAAAATTAAATAAATTATCTATATGTGGAATATGTTGAATCATTATTCTCATTTTGTTTAAAAAAATCATTATCCTCAAAAAGATCGATAAACACAAAGAGATGATGCTTGAGCATTATCTGTATGTGAAATCATTATCCTCAGTTTGTTGAAAAAAGAAGTAATCATTATCCTAAAAAAAAATTAAAAAAAATCACTATATATAACATGATCTCACTTTCGTTCTTTACCTTTGTTTCACTTTCAGATCTCTCTACTTCCAAGAATTCTCTAATTTTATTATTTCGTATTTTATGTTCCTAATTATTTATTGCTTATTTTATATTTGATTTTCGTTGTGTGTTTGTAGCATAAGAGAGCACTGATGATGATGATGATGATGATGATGATGATGATGATTGTTGGAAACCAACAAGCGACCTAACAATTTACTAGAGGGGGGTGAATAGTAAATGGAAGCAACAATATTGACTTTTCGAATGTAATTGATATTAACAAATAATACGCTTACTGTTTTAAAAACAAAATTAATTTTCTGTCCAAAATGTAAAGAACTACTCGATTAGTTCAGAGACTACTCGAGTAGTACGTGGAAATTCAGACAGAGAACAGAGTTTTCAAAAGAGGGGTTTCGCTAACACGAAGCCAAGAACAGAAGCGGATAATTTGCTAACTTAAGGTTCTGAAGAAAGATTAAATAACTGAAATAAACGAAAGCAATAAAAGATAGACACAGGGAATTATTATACTGGTTCACTCTCTACCCACTTGAGAGCTACGTCCAGTCCCCCCTAAACCTTAGGGAGTGTCTACTAATAATCAATTAAATTGGATACAAACAGGATTAATTAGTGAACCTCACTCAATCTAATCCTAACCCTTCAAGAGTGTACCAAACTCTTGAACTTTACCCCAATTTCAATTGATTCTCTGTTGAAGAACCTCTTCAACCTTCCACAAAGAGAGCTTCTTGAAACCTTCAAGAACACCTTCTCCCTTTAGCAATAGAGCCTCTTGAAACCTTCAAGTGCTCCTTCCTTTCTTCAATGGAGTAATCAGATCACAGCGAAGCGGCTCCAAACAATCTCAATTGACAATGAGTAAGAAAAGCTAGAATACTAGAGTGAGATTGATTCTTAGAAAGGGATTGGATCAAAGGTTCTTTTTGGGTGCAAGGTTTGAAAATGTTTTTGCTCAAGATGATCCGTATGGCTCTTGTTGAAGAGGTAATCATTATATTGTGTTTTCAAATCGCCAGAATCAGGGAGGAGCTTGAGAAAATTAATAAGGAAAGATTCTCCCTTGATTGCCTCTTCAACAGCCATAAAATAATTTGAAAATTGACTGATCTGACTCGTACTACTCGAGTAGTGAGAAAATTGGTGGACTTACTATTTCTCAAACTACTCAATTAGTGCAGCAACTAATCGATTAGTTGAGAACTAATCGATTAGTCAACAGACTACTCGAGGAGTTTGGTGAAACAGTGAGCAAACCAATTTACTTCTTTGCAGGCTACTCGAGTAGTGCACAAACTACTCGAGTAGTCACTGCTACTTTCTTAAAGAATAATGTTAAAAATGATTTTCCAAAAGACCTAGTCTCTTTCTAAGCTTTTTCAACTATTTAACTTAACTAGTATTCATGCTAACTAACTCATAATCGCTTGAGTAAAATCCTAAGTCTACCACCCACACTCAACATAAATATAAAATATTACAAGGGAGCGGGAAATGGAAAACTTCTAAATGGTTGTTGTTGCTTGTCTTCATCAAGGACAACTTGTTGATTTATTTGTCTTCATCAAAACCTTTTTGATTCTACAATGATAATAATAATAATAATAATAATGTGTAAAAAACTGTAACAGATTAAAAACAGAGGTACATACATTTCAAAAATTGAAAAAAAATAATAATTCAAGATGATTAGAACAATTAGGATAAAGATTTTTTAGGATCAAATCTTATGATTAATTTGAGATAAGATAAACGATGAAAAATATCAAAATATTGAAATATGAATAATAATAATAAATGTGATAATCAACATATTATAAAATTGGAGAAGCTTGAGGGCAAAAAGATTTCCCTCCTTTGATATAGTTTTTCCCTCCTAATCCTTGTCTTTGATTTCAACCATCCATGATGTGGGATTAAAATTCAATCTCAATCGTTATCAATGTTCCATAATGTCACTCATTTCACTCACTGGGCTTCCTTGAGAAGCTTTTGTCTCCTCGGCTTCTATCTTCTCTTCGTTCTTTTCCTCACAAAAGCAAAACTCAAAATCAATCCATTTTCCAATGCAAAGCTGACTCACCCATCACAACATAACCAACCCCTTCTTCTTTCTTCCTTCACTTTTCACGTTGCTTCACTTCCACAAACACACACAATAATAATGGACCTCCTCCAAACACCCACCACCACCGTTAATGATGTAGAAGATGAACCATCTCCTTTCTTTGAAGACTACGACAGCACCTGTTCCACTTCTTACGTCATCGCTCCTTCAAGCTCGGGCCACAGCGATATCGCTCCTTCGAGCCCGGGCCACCGCGAATCGCGGCGGCCACCACCACCACCTGTTCAGTGTCACCCATTTCATCCTCCTCTTTCTCTCATCAATAGTAAATAATGCGATTGACTACGATTGTGGAACACTAACATATCAAGCTTTCACTGTAAGTATGATGGTGATCTACCGTGAAAGAATGGATTTGGGTATTTTAAATTTTTCATTCTCATCCTTAAATTCCTATCCTATTTTGTTTTTTCTTGGTTTCTATGTAGGTTACGGTTTTTATATTGGAATATAAGGATGGAGATCTGATATGGTGTTGTTGGATTCATGATGGTTCACCATCACTCCCAATATTTATGACTTAAGCTAAGGACTTGCTCAATAGCTTTCAACATCTTTTATGTGGAAAGCTATTGAGGGCATATGGTGAGTGCTTCTCATGTGCAATAAAAATCAAATGAATCATGATGCTTTTTTTGCCACTTTCATGTCAAAATTGGTGTTGTTGTTTGAATTTTAAAATATTGTTGTTTAGGTATCATGTGCAAAGTTTTGATCTTGCAATATTACATTCTATTATTAAATATCATATAATTGAAGAACATGAAGTTAAAGACTCAAAATTATGAATAGGTATGTGAATAGTATGCATTAGATATCTATTTGTTTTCTTTTTTGCTGATCCAATATAGTTTCAACTATGAAAAGAAAGAATTTTAACAATTTTGTTTAACAACCGGACTATTTTGGAAACATGCATTTTTTATATTGAAATTTGAATGCTGAAAAGGCCTCATTGTGGATATTGCATTTTTTATACGAATTATTCATGCTCCCTTCCACAGGACATAATGTCATATCCATAGTTCCATTGTGTTTGTAGGAATTTCTAGCTGCAATTACTAATTATCGTTTTTCTTTTCTCCTTTTTGGATTTGGTTGATGACTCTAGAATGTTCTCTCAACTGCTCAAGCTAGATCAAATGTTATTAGTGCTCATGATCGAAACGATATTTTTCTGTCATTGTTAGGTTCACATAGCGCACTTGAGTTACTTGTGCCCATCTTTTTTACCCCTTGAAATGTATACTTTGCCTGTAGTGGGGTGGGTTGAACATCCGACTCTTAGAATTTTAATTAATTGAGTGCAAAGCCTTGAAAATAGACAAAATAGTAGTTTTGGTTGAACAGGGACTATAAGATATAGTTTTGATGAGATGATGACAACCTTGATGCCTATAAGTATTATAAGTCAAGCACTCATTTTTGTCACTTGATCATGTAGCTGGTCCTTTGTTGATAGACCTATCTTCTCCTACTAGGTGTTGTTTTTATTGCTTAGTTGGAAGTGTGAACCTCTTATTCTCCTATTAGCAATGCAACATATAATTGTATTTTAGTTCCTCTTTTGTTACACTGGGATTCAATGACTCTTTTATTAATAGCAACAACAGGCCTTCCCAAAATTAAAACATGTGTACTAAAGTCACCCTTATTATCTGCATTGGCAATTAGTTTTCATTTTGTTATTTGTTCTGCCTTATGATCAAGTTTAGAGCTAAAGTTGATACATTTTAATTTGAATTACGTGCTTTTGGGTTGATTGGTATTGACTCCTCTTGATCTGATATTTTAATTTCATCTTAGAAGTTGTTATTCAAGTTCTTTAGGAAATGGATTATCAATGGGGGGATGAATGGAATATAAACCTTACCAAATGTTGTTATATACTTTCTTTTGGGAATTCCTGTTATTTACTGTCTTATAAGTACTAAGCATGTAAAACATGGTAGCAGCCATGAACAAAGAGAAATGAGAGAGAATATTCTAGAGAGAAAAGTAGTTGAATTCAATTGAGTAAGGAAAATGATTGTTAGTTTTATTAATCACATGGGAAAATGAATATATACACGGCTGATTCTAATCAGCTAGCAACCAAGGAATTGGCGCCAAAACTAACCGAACTCTAACTAACTAACTAACTCACTAACTACTCATTTACAATGATAAATAAGCTTCTAGAATTAACTAGCTGTTGCCAGCTGTATTGATGCTGCACTTGTGTTAACTTGATGCACAATTGATGCTGCACTGGCTTGATGCACAATAGATGCTGCGTTGGTGCTAGCTTTATGCACAATTGGTGTTGCACTGGTGCTGCAAGTAATAAACCCGATCCTGATTGTTGCTACTGTTCAATTGCATTCATCATAACTAACACCCCCCCTCAAGCTGGTATGTGAATATCCAACATACCAAGCTTGGAATGTAAATGTCGAAAAGGACCAGGGGCAAGAGGCTTAGTCATAATGTCAGCAAGTTGAGCAGTGGAAGAAATGGGCAACAAATGTAGCAAACCAGACTGAAGCTTCTCTCTAATGGAATGGCAATCAAGTTCAATGTGTTTGGTTCGCTCATGGAAAACAGGATTCTGAGCTATGTGGATGGCAGATCGATTGTCACAGTATAGCACCACTGGTTGAGTGTGAGGAATAAGAAAAGCTTGAAGCAACTTTAGTAACCATTGAGCTTCACACCCAGCTTTAGCCATAGCTCTATATTCTGCTTCAGCAGAAGAGTGAGACACCACGTGTTGCTTCTTGCTCTTCCATGAAATAAGAGATCGGCCAAGATAGAAGCAATAACCAGAAATGGATCGTCTAGTGTCCAAACAGCCACCCCAATCAGAGTCAGCAAATCCAGTGAGTTTAGTATTGGATGAGGCTGAAAAGAAGATGCCCTGTGCAGGAGAACCTTTCAAATATCTAAGGATATGATGGGCAGCCTTCAAATGAGCATCAGTAGGTTTGTCCATGAATTGACTTAAATGATAAACACTAAAGCAAATGTCAGGCCTTGTGTTTGTCAAATAAATCAATCTCCCTAACAGTCTTCTATACATAGATGAATCTGCTAATAGAGAACCAAAAGAGCTGTGAAGTTTCAAAGTATAATCCATAGGGGTGGACACAGGTTTAGAAGCAAGAAGACCAGCATCAGCCAATAACTCAAGTGCATATTTTCTTTGATATAAGGTGATGCCAGAAGAAGATCTAGCAATTTCCATACCTAGAAAAAACTTGAGGTCACCTAAATCTTTGATGCTGAACTTATGGTCCAGTAATAGTTTGAGTTGATTGATTTCATGTAAGTCATTCCCAGCTAGAATCAAATCATCAACATAAACTAAAACTGCAGTAAAGCTAGATTTGTGAGCCTTAGTGAACAAGCAAGCATCAGCCTGTGATTGGATAAACTGCTGCTCAATCAAAGCTTGTGTAAGCTTCTCATGCCACTGCCTACTAGCTTGCTTGAGACCATAAAGGGATTTTTGAAGCTTGCAAACAAGATTAGAATCCTGTACAGCAAGTCCAGAAGGAATTTTCATGTAGACTTCTTCATGAAGATCACCATGAAGGAAGGCTGTGTTTACATCAAGCTGCTTCAAATGCCAATTGTGACTAGCTGCGAAGGCCAATAGTACTCGAATAGTTGACATTTTGACAACAGGACTGAATGTTTCAGTGTAATCAAGACCTTCTGTTTGATTAAATCCCTTACCAACTAGTCTAGCTTTTCTTCTCTCAATAGAACCATCAGCCTTCAATTTGGTTTTGAAAACCCATTTGTAGCCAATAGCCTTTTTCCCTTTAGGTAAATGAGTAAGAATCCAAGTCTTGTTCTTTTCTAGTGCAGTAAGTTCAGATTGAATAGCAGTTTCCCATTCTGGATGCAAAATGGCTTCTTCATAGGTTGTTGGGTCAGATATTGTGGAAAGGTTAAGAGAAAAGTGTTTATGGTTTGGTGAAAGTCTGTCATATGATAATTGTGAGGAGATGGGATATTGGACTGTGGATGTAGGTGATGTTGAAGGAATTAATAATGCAGTGTGATAGTCCTTAAGATATGAGGGAGGTTTTCTAACTCTAGATGATTGTCTCACTGGGATTGGAGACTCTTGATTGATTGGTTGAATGGGTTCAGGTGGTTGATTACTAGTGGAAGGTAGAGGATTTGAAGAAGGTTGTGTAAAGAAGCCATCATTGCAATCTAGAAAAGAATCTTGTATTGGTAGTTGCACTGAACTTTCTGAAGGAGATTTGGAATCTTGTGGGAAAAATGGAAAGATGCTTTCATAGAAGTAAACATTCCTTGACATAAAAATCTCTCTATTCTGTAGATCATATAGGACATACCCCTTTGTTCCATTTTGATAACCCAGAAATGCACACTTTCTACTTCTAGGATCCAACTTCTTCCTTTGTGCAGCCAATGTTGAGGCATATGCTAAACAGCCAAAGACCTTCAAATTGGTTAAGCAAGGAAGATTGTTGTATAGCTGTTCAAATGGTGATTTGTTGGACAGAAAAGGAGTACTTTGCCTATTGATCAAGTATACAGCCTGAGCCACAACATAATTCCATAGAACTTTAGGTAGGCTGGACTGAAACAATAGAGATCTTGCAGTGCCAAGGATATGTTGATGCTTTCTTTCAACAATTCCATTTTGCTGAGGTGTTTCTACCCAAGAAGTCTGATGCAAAATGCCTTTGGAATTGTAGAAATCTAGCATCTTAAATTCAGGTCCATTATCTGATCTAATACACTTTATCTTCAAGCCAAATTGTGTATAAATCATATTAACAAACAGTTTAACAAGACTTGAGGTTTCGGATTTCAGTTTCATGAAATAAAGCCAAGTATGCCTTGAGTGATCATCAACTATGGTTAGAAAATATCTATGACCATGAACACTTGGAACAGAAATTGGACCCCAAATGTCCATGTGAACTAAATCAAAACAGTTAATAGAATGAGTGGTGCTGTTTGGAAATGGCAATTTCTTCTGTTTCCCAAAATGACAAGCATCACAAGGTTCATGAATTTTATTAACATCAATGAAAGGAAACAGACTCTTCATGACTAACATTTTGGCATGAGATGGATGTCCCAATCTCAGGTGCCAGAGATTACATTTATTTGAAGCATACTTGTGCATAGTATCACCGGAAATAGAAAGAGCAACAGAGGAGACATTAGAATTGACTACATTATTTTGTAAAGTGTATAGGTCAGCTTTCAAGTTAGCTGTACCAATCATCTTCAGGGAATGGAGGTCCTGAATATGACAAATCAAATTTGAGAAAATTAGTTTACATGCAATAGTGGAAACTAATTTCGAGACAGATATCAAATTGAATGTGAAATTTGGTATGTAAAGAACATCAACCAAATAGAAATCTTCAGTGAACATAACAGTTCCAGAAATTGTAGCAATGACATGATTACCATTAGGCATCTTCACAGATATTGGCTTAATTCTTTTATAACATTGAAACTGATTTATGGAAAAGCATACATGGTCAGTAGCACCAGTATCAATTATCCATTCTGAAACACTCAATTTACTTGTTAAATTGTGAGTTATACCTGATTCCTTTGCAGCCTGTGTAGTCAAATGATTCACAGAATGATTTCCAGCATTGACATTACTCTGTGAAGCCTTATTAGATTGAGTTTGCTGCAGTAAAGCCAATATAGCTCTATGTTGCTCTGGTGTAAACATTGATCCAGCAACCTCATTGTTCTCTTTCAGAGACACAGTTTCTTCTTCAATGTCATCTTCATAAGTTTCATTTTCATCAGTAAAGCAATTATTCACAGCAGCTGCATTTGGTCCTTTGAAATTTGGTGGAAATCCATATTTTCGAAAGCAAGTGCTCTCAGTATGGCCAGTCTTCTCACAATAGGTACAAATTCTACCATTCTGAAATCTACCTCTTCCTGAACCTCTGGCTAAGTTGCTAGAATTAAATGAAGATCTACCTCTACCTCTTCCTCTAGCATTGCTATTAGTCACATTTGCTACAACTCTTGAATCACTTGTGCTAGAATTCATTTGTCTTTCTTGTTGAATTAACAATGAAAAGACTTTGTTCTCATTTGGAAGTGGTTCCATTAACATGATCTGAGATCTAACATTACTATACTGTTCATTAAGTCCTTTTAGAAAACGAATAACATGATCATCATCTCTATAGGATCTAATGATTGGTATTAAGTCACATACACAACTGAATTCACATTTGCAGTGAGGTATTGGTTTGAAATTATCTAATTCCAACCATAAAGTTTTCAGATGAGTAAAATATTCAGCAATTGTCATTGTACCTTGCTTCAGTGTGTACAATTCTTCTTGCAATTCAGCAATACGAAACACGTCTCCTTGATAATATCGTTCACGAAGA
The DNA here is from genome assembly GCA_037953625.1 of Crotalaria pallida. NCBI lineage: Eukaryota > Viridiplantae > Streptophyta > Magnoliopsida > Fabales > Fabaceae > Crotalaria > Crotalaria pallida. The sequence goes on from CM075655.1 coordinate 102,066,084, forward strand.
TCACACCAGATCTCAAGCGCAGACTATAGCCAAAGCACACTTTGAGCAATCGAACTCTCCATTGCTTGATTCAGCCATGAAACTACCAATGTATTACATCGATCCCATGCTGAATAGTTAGGATCATGAATTGGAGGCTTAAGTAAGCTTCCATCAACTAATTGAAGTTTGTTCTTCGATTTCAACGCCATAGACATCGATTTCATCCATGTGTGATAATTGCTTCCATTCAGCTTCACAGAAACTAAGATCGCACCTGGATTCTCATTTGGATGCATATAAAATGGACTCGAAGGATCCATAGCAGGATGCACAACATTCGCCATTCGAAGTAACGAAAATTCAGATTATGAATTGAATAACAAAGATTGATGATAAGATCTGCAGATTGCAGAATGAAATTGCTGAGAAGAGATTATGAATCAGAGTGTAGTAGGCGCAGCAGAGCTTCAATGAAGCTCTGATACCATGTAAAACATGGTAGCAGCCATGAACAAAGAGAAATGAGAGAGAATATTCTAGAGAGAAAAGTAGTTGAATTCAATTGAGTAAGGAAAATGATTGTTAGTTTTATTAATCACATGGGAAAATGAATATATACACGGCTGATTCTAATCAGCTAGCAACCAAGGAATTGGCGCCAAAACTAACCGAACTCTAACTAACTAACTAACTCACTAACTACTCATTTACAATGATAAATAAGCTTCTAGAATTAACTAGCTGTTGCCAGCTGTATTGATGCTGCACTTGTGTTAACTTGATGCACAATTGATGCTGCACTGGCTTGAAGCACAATAGATGCTGCGTTGGTGCTAGCTTTATGCACAATTGGTGTTGCACTGGTGCTGCAAGTAATAAACCCGATCCTGATTGTTGCTACTGTTCAATTGCATTCATCATAACTAACATGCAGACCTTATAAAGGATGGATGAGATGGTTTCTTCTCAAGAAATAAAGAAATTTGAAAGTATAGTTATGTGAGAGGGAGTATGCCTCTGTCACTGATATGTTGCTAATTTCTATCATCAACTAATTTTTTGTTTCATTTTTTTTTACAAATATGTTGCTAATTTTTTTCTATCAACTAATATTATGCAAGTATTGAGTACATGCGGTTCATCGTGTTGACATGGTTATCAAGGAAGATAGCTCCCTTACAACTTCCATGATAGAGTGTCTTTGTAACTACTGTTATATATACAGTCTTGCTCTTATATATTGACTTGGTCTAAATCTTATGATTCTTCTAAGTTTTTGTACAAATAGAGAAATGGGAAATTACATGATCATGAAAACATGATAATCATGAATCTAATGTTGGGAAATAGTTAAACTAATGTGTTTCATGTTTGGTTGACCTAATGCGGATTTTACACAACATTCTTTTATTGACAAATTTTACTTAACATGACCAGGCTTCCATCAATCTATCCAAATACCACAATTAGACTTTCTTGATTGATAGATATCAGTAGTGTTAGTAAAAACTCTCAGTGGCAACTAAATTATACAGACAACTCAAAGTTAGCATAAACTCAAAGTGGCAACTAAAAACTCATCCCAGTAAGAAGCTTACAGGCAACTAGATTTTTTTTACTAGGTTAAAACTTAGATGGATTAGATGGGTCTAAAAAGCAAAAGTTGAGCCTATGGCTACTGTGAAACTGGGAGAGCTAGCTTTGCTTTTATTCCTATTTTTATTTTCTGCTGTATGTTGGTGTTATACTGCTGTCTGTTGAACTATTGCAGGAAAGAAGAATTGAAAATATTGGGGGTGATAAATGGAGCAAGAATGAGGGCTTATGACAAAGAGAGTGGCTTTCATATGTACAAGTCATGCTTCACATTTGCTTTACTTCTAAATTATGTTGTCATTGTTGTCAAGCACATAATTACATGTGAGTTCATGACATATATGGATCAATTTGAGTGGCTAATATGCCATATGGGTAGAGGTGTTCATTGATTTTTGTATCTTGCATATGGTTATTATTTTTTCCATTGTAACACATGTAACTTCCTGCCTATTGTTTTTTTTTAGAAGAGAATGAAGTCTCTACATGAAAAAAATATCAGAAAAAAAGGCTAAATAGATATGCTCATGTTATGACCTTGGAGAAATTTCATAAGGTAGGCAGTGATTCTAATTATCTTTTAGAAGATGATGAGTTCTGAATCATTGAATGTGAAGATCTTGGTGATATTTGTTTTCTTTTATTATGTCTATGGTTATTAAGATTTTTTTCTTTTTTTTTTCCGGATATTATCCTTTTAGAGATGCATGTAGTTGTTCTAATTAGATTTAGTTATTTTTTCATCTTATATGAAAATTGTTAAATATGCTTATCTTTGTTAATATTTTGTCATTTTTTCAATGCAGGTGAAGATGTGTGTAATTAAGTGAATGTGATATGGATCCTATGGAGCGTGTCACTAATATATCCTATTTTGTTTGATATCTGCTCCATAATATATCAATGCAATTAAAATGTATAAATCAACCAATTAATTCATGATTGTTTTATTGCTATATATAGAATAATTCAGTAGCTATTATGTTCCACTCAAGATTTATGAGGTGCAAACTTTTGTTTTTGTAATTGATTTTGGAGTAAATAAGATCGAATTGTTTGCTGGAGATCTTGGAATTTGGTATTGATGCTTCTATTGTTAAGTTTGTGTAAACTTTATTATGTTATGTTAGATAAATGATAAGATTAATTGTGGGAATGTTCATAATCTAACATTTATTTTTGCGGGTGGGGATGGATGCAAGTTTAAGATCAAAATTGAAAAAATAACTTGCTCCATCAAAGATTAATGCTTATGACTATTCAATTTTGGATTTAGTATCAATAAAGGATGCTAATTGTTAATGTATTTTGTCAAACCTTATGATCTTCACTAAATTCCTTCATCTTTAATGGCAAATTAACTTTTCTCATTCCACATAATTAAAGTAGTATTTCTGTAAATATTTTTCGTATTATCATACAAAACTTTTATACTTATACATTACACTTCTCTTACTGTAGTAAATAGTATTTACTTCAATTCTTTAAATTGTATTTTTTGTTTCACATCTCATTTTTTTAAACATCACCTCAAATTATCAAGTACTGAATTCAAGTTTCATTAAATTATTTAACTCTATTCATAAATGTTTTTCTTTAAAGGTAATGCTTTCAATAAATTAATTTAGCATATACACAAATTTTCAATACAATCAAAAATATAAACCTTTATAACAAAAATTTAAGATCCGTGCATAGCACGGGTAAATTTACTAGTCATATTAAAAGGATGATAATTTATATTCAAAAAATTAAATTATCATGTCCCATGAAATAGGAAACATTTTGATTTATCCTTAAATATACTCATAATACCATCAAACGAAAAATATTAAAAAAAGTTTAATTTTGATTCCACTCCAATTAATCATAATATATCATAATAAAGGTAATAATGATATATAAAAAGTGTTACTTCATCGATCAACTAAATAAGAAATACATTAATTTAATACTCATCTATACATAAACAAATATAATATTAAAAATATAAAAAAAAGAGCAGTCATTATATTCCTTATAAAATGCAATGTGTTAATTAATCAAGACAGTCAAGAATAACAAGTTCAATGTCGTCTTCATGTCCTATGAAATACGGAATATTCTAATTTATCCTTAAATTTTCTTATAATACCACCAAACAAAAAAGATGAAAATATTTAAATATGATTTACTTTTGATTCTTTAAAATAAAGTTGATAATCATATAGAATTGTTAATTTATCTATTAAATAAATAAGGAAGATATCAGATAAAAAAGTGTTACTTTTTATTTATACAAGAAAGTACAATATTTCTCAACAAACTCATTTAAATTAATTTTTTTTTAAATGTAGTGTTTGATTTAACTCTCTGCCTTTTTGTATAATTTTTTTAATTGTTGTGTAATAATAATCTTTACTTTAAAAAAAAAACAATCTTTACTTTAAAATATTTAATATAAAAAATTAAATTATCAATAACCCGTGCATTGCACGGGGTGAGAGCTAGTTATTAAATAATTTTTTTTATATAAACTTAGATATTGACATTTTATGCCTCCAAATAATTTTTCATTACTTTTAACTTTTTTTTATTTAACTTATATTCTTTAACCCATACAGAAAAATTATCAATACAAACAATTTTGTAAATCATATTATGTTGAGATATCCTCGGGCATGTTCTCCCCATAATCAGCTAAAAAAGTTTATACTTTTTATAGGGTTTTTGGGCATTTATTAATTAAAGTGCTTAAAATTGAAAAAAAAATATAAATGCATGCTATTTCGTATTTTGAGAATATGAAAAAAAAAAAAAACATATTTCTTAGTAGCTTTTCAATATATTTGACTTAAGGCATTTGTTAACACATTTTATTATAGGAGGAGTGTTCACATCTAAATATATATATATATATATATATATATATATATATATATATATATATATGTAAGGTCTGCCGACCGTATAAGGACTAAGTCTTATTTAAGGGATTCTTCAAGGACCTTTCCCTCGGTTTACTCAGCACAAACGTCACTCGCTCGGACTTGTTGGCTCCGAGCGCGCTAAGGGACCAGGCTCGGACTTGATGGGGCCGAGCCTCACAAACGGTCTTCAACCCATCGGCTCGGGACTCTAGGGCCGAGACATAACGTCGGCTGGTAGATGGACTCAGTCTTTACCAAGGCTTCCTATCCCTTCCGCAAATCTCTCCTAGATTCTCGCTAACAGCCTGGACATGAGATCTTGAGCTGATCCTATCCAGACTCTAAGAGCATAAACTTCCGATATTATCTCACAAAATCCTAGCTCAGCTCAACCCTGATACAAGGCCCATACGGCCCATATCAGCCTCCTCCAAACCCTATAAATAGCTCATAACAGCTAGGGTTTTAGGTACGTACTCTCATCCCTAAGTTGACACTCTGCACACACTGGTTGACTAGGGAAAACCTGCTTTTCCCAACTGGAACTGCAGAAATACCGTAAGGTCACAGATAAACACTTGATCCTCTCTTGAACTCCTGATTGCCATAATCTTGAGGGCTTAGAGGATTAAGGACATATAGTGTTCAAGGACACTACATTGGCGCCGTCTGTGGGAAACGAATAACCAGCAATCCCACGTCTACCATATTCATGGCAAACGATAACAACAATCAAGAACAAGGAGATCTCCGTCATCACCTCCGTGGGAGGCAGCCTGGGGCCAGAGCAAATGTTAGGGACAGAATCGCCCTTGGAGGAGTCCCGCGCCCCCGGGGGAGGCCGCCTAAGGGAGGAACACACCTCAGGGACAGAATTACCCCTGGAGGAGCAGCTGAAGGTGACCAGACTAACGACCCTCCTGTGAATCAGGCACAAGTCACGGTTCTGCCGGTGGGTCAGGCGCAAGCCATTGTTCCCCCTGTCATTGAAGGCGGAGGAGGACAATCCAACCCCCACACTATTCCAGATGGCCATGTTTCAGAATGGCACAATACTGTTGACTCTAGACCACATCAATCTCGGGGGACCCCTGCAGCGTCACGAACTGGTGAGGGTCGGCGAGTTGAGCGTTCCGCTCATCGCGATTACTCTAGAGCCGAGCGAACCGACAGGGAAATACCACACTTGACTAGAGGTCGTTTTGGAACGCTTCAAGGCGGTGAACGTTCCGAGTCTCAGGGTAGATCATATATGACTTCCTCTTCGGCAAGAAGGAGAGAAGAAGCAATCATGGATATCCTTAGAACCCAAACTTCTTTGATTGAAAAACAAAACGAGGCCATTGCTGCTCTTCAGCAGCAGAGCATGGCACGACTGGCCGAACCAAGCCCTCGCGTGGCTCTCGGCAACCCAGTTAGTCTTCCTCCATCGCCACCCCTCAATCGAAACGTGATTCCTGAACAGGCCACAGCCGAAGTCCACCCGGGACATCCTTTCACAGCTGACATAATGGCATTTCAAACCCCCCAAACATATATGGGCCATCAGAACATCTCTTGGTATAATGGGACAACTGATCCAATGGACCACATAGCCTCTTATGAGTCGTCCATGATGTTTTATGGGGGAGGAGATTTCATGAAGTGCCGAGCTTTCTCGATGACTCTAGGTTCACCACCTTTGAGGTGGTTCAGATCTATGGGAGCCCCGGTTGGGCCGACTATTCGACCATTTTTCATAGAAAAATTAGGATCAGCACCCTTGGTCACGAGACCAGGATTCAGAACGCGGAGTTGCTCGACAGTATTGTAGAAGGAATCCTCAAACCCATGATCCCAGTTGTATAGGTGCTCCTGGGCTGCTTTTTTGTGCTTGAGAGATTTTGCTTTCATCTTCTCCAAAGAAGTTCGGAGCCCCAGAATCTCATCCTTGGCATACTCATGCCGCTCTTGAGCCACGGCAGCAGCTTGCTCCGCTTTCTGAGCCTTCTCTAATGCCGCTCGGAGAGCAACAGAGTCTTCCTCGGCCTTTTTCAGGACCTCTTCCGAACGTTTTATCCTATCTTCGGCCCCCTGCAGTGTTTCCTCGGCCTTAACCTTTGCACCTTCAGCATCTTGTGCCACCTTTTTCAGCCGTTCGTTTTTAGCTGCCAAGGATTGCAACTTCTTGTTAAGACCTTCAACTTGAAGTTGTAGATAGTCCTCGCGCTCGGCTGCCTCGGTCCTTTTCTTCTTTTCCTCGGGGGCCATCCCAGCATAAGCATCGTCTCCATGATGACCTAGATGATGGAGTATGCTCGCACCTCTCAGGAGACTCTTCACCAAAGTTTGACAGTTATTTTCCCAAGTCCCAGGGGTCCAGGCCTCAATCACTTCAGCATTCTCGGGGGGAAAGACAGTAGCAACAAGTGTATCAGTCATCTTTCGATGCCACACTGTCTTGACGGCAGCTTCCTCCTTTCCTTCAGGGATTTCTACCCCTTTATGAGACTTACTCAAATTAAGCCAGTCTCCAGCAAGGCCTTTTCCTTTTTCCAGCCGAGACCTTTTGAGGGGACGCTCGGGAGTACCTTGAGGAGTTGTTTGAGCCCCCACTTCGATGTTTACAGCATCGGCAACACGATCCCCTTTGATCATCGGCTCAATACCTTTGATCCTCACAGCTGGAGTGGTGTTGGGGATGATGGTCGGACTTTCGGAAGGGGTCGATTCAGAGGATTGACTCACCTTTGGGGAGCCAGAGGCAGTTCTGATTGCAGCCAATTGTGATACTCTGGCTGCTCGGGGTTCGCTGTTCTTAGCCTTAGTTGCTTTCTTCCCCATTGTTTCTAAAAGAAAAAATGGATCAGTACAAAAAAAAATAAAAAAAATAAAAAATAAAAAATAAAAAATGTGTAGTACCCAGCTCCGCCTTCACTTCCTCTCGTGTCTCTTTCAGCATAATTCATTTGGTATCAATTTGACCATTTGCTTGAAGGTATTCCCAAACATGGTCGCATAATCGCCTTTCGGCTTTTGTCAAATCCGCCTTAAAGTCGAATTGATACAAGGAGGATCCTCGGTTATAAATGTTAGTCGTCCAACCCAGTGGAAACCGAGGCACGACCTTTATCACTCCGTCTTCTTCAACTCGTTCCATGAACCAACATACTTCGGCCCCAGTATACTCGTATTGGAAGAAGAGAGGTTTGAAAGATTTCCAAGAATCTGTCACCTTGGCGAAAAGGGCATGCCCCCTCCGAGCTTTTAGGGACACCCAAAGACCCTTGGAATCACCAAACTTATTTACTTGGGGAGCATATAACCAAAAGAAGGATCGTATTGTTGCGACCAAGTTTTCAACGTCGCAGAATTGTTGGAAGGCTCGGACGAAAGCCCACCCACTTGGATGCAATTGGCTAGGAGCTATTCCTAGATGAGTTAGGACTTCAACCTCGAAGGTGGAAAAGGGCAAGCGGATACCGACTTTAGTTGCTGCTTTTTCGTAGAAATAAAAATATTGACGATTTTTCGGTACTTGGAAGCATATCCGATAGTCGATTCCCAAAGGTCTCAATACGAATTCTGAGGTATTTCCATCGGCGTTCGGAGGTGTTAACATTGGCCGAAGATGATTAAGACTGTTTGTTGTCAACAATGAAGGTCTCGTCCCCAGTGCCTCCCGATCAAAGACAGCATCGTACTGCGCATGATTAGGCGGCAGAGGATATTCTTCAGGGTTGGTAACACATCTGCGTTCCACCATATCTGGGGAAAAAGCAAAAGGCTCGGCGTTAGGATTTTTTATAGCACGAGTTTTTATTTTTAACTTGAGGCCGAGCCCTGGACTTTTTCCCCCCTCCCCCGGTGGACTCTCCAAAGGTTCTTTCCCCCTGGTGTCAGGGTCGGGGCTAAGCCTAACTTGGGCTCGACGCTCGGCAAATCTGTAAACTAACAACCACTTATTCTCATCTGCGGGATTCGATGGGTATTCTACAGCTAACGGTTTTACCTCGGTGGATCCCAGATTAGTTGGGGGAGTAGTAGAAGGGTGTATAGAATCATCGATATCAAAATTTCCCTCATTCCCAGAATTCCCAGAAAAACCAGAAAAACTTGAAGAACTCGAATCACTATCACTAGAAGGTTCCTCTCCTAATCTCCTGCAGAGTTCACGATAAACTCTTCTCAAACCTCTCCATCCTCTCATGATCTAAAGGCAACGAATCCTAAACACAGCTTACTAAGGACAAAAACCCAGAACCCAGAAATCCCCTAAAATTCACAATCCCTGCAAAACCCAGAACCAAAACCCCCTTTTACAAAAAAGCAGAAATCGCACAAAATGAAGAAATCGCAGAAGAAGAAATAAGAAGAATAGAGGAGGTTACCTGATTTCACTTGCTGGAGAGAATGATAGAATGTTGAGGATTTGAAGACGGAGGCAGTGGGAAGGAGATTGGGAAGAGAGAATAAAGGGATTCTGGAGAAGACTCTGGAGTGAAGAAAGGAAAAATGAATAAGGGTAGTAAGAGGCTGAGAGGATTCGAACTAATGAAGGAAACTTTTCAGTTTCCCTCCATGATATGCATTTGGGCCGAAAGCCCGTTAACTCATACAACCACTCGTTGGATGAGACGTGGCGGTTTCAAAAGGCACTTTTTCAAATTTCAAAAATTGCAATGATTTGGCACAACTTACAAGAGAACGCGCCGTACCTAGAGAAACTGAAATGTCACCTCGAACACCTGTCACACGTTCAAACTAAGACATCCAGAAGGTCCGACCCTAAACACATGTTACCTCGTCACAGACTTTATAAAGTCTTACGAGCTGGGGGGCTTGTAAGGTCTGCCGACCGTATAAGGACTAAGTCTTATTTAAGGGATTCTTCAAGGACCTTTCCCTCGGTTTACTCAGCACAAACGTCACTCGCTCGGACTTGTTGGCTCCGAGCGCGCTAAGGGACCAGGCTCGGACTTGATGGGGCCGAGCCTCACAAACGGTCTTCAACCCATCGGCTCGGGACTCTAGGGCCGAGACATAACGTCGGCTGGTAGATGGACTCAGTCTTTACCAAGGCTTCCTATCCCTTCCGCAAATCTCTCCTAGATTCTCACTAACAGCCTGGACATAAGATCTTGAGCTGATCCTATCCAGATTCTAAGAGCATAAACTTCCGATATTATCTCACAGAATCCTAGCTCAGCTCAACCCTGATACAAGGCCCATACGGTCCATATCAGCCTCCTCCAAACCCTATAAATAGCTCATAACAGCTAGGGTTTCAGGTACGTACTCTCATCCCTAAGTTGACACTCTGCACACACTGGTTGACTAGGGAAAACCTGCTTTTCCCAACTGGAACTGCAGAAATACCGTAAAGTCACAAATAAACACTTGATCCTCTCTTGAACTCCTGATTGCCATAATCTTGAGGGCTTAGAGGGTTAAGGACATATAGTGTTCAAGGACACTACATTGGCGCCGTCTGTGGGAAACGAATAACCAGCAATCCCACGTCTACCATATTCATGGCAAACGATAACAACAATCAAGAACAAGGAGATCTCCGTCATCACCTCCGTGGGAGGCAGCCTGGGGCCAGAGCAAATGTTAGGGACAGAATCGCCCTTGGAGGAGTCCCGCGCCCCCGGGGGAGGCTGCCTAAGGGAGGAACACACCTCAGGGACAGAATTGCCCCTGGAGGAGCAGCTGAAGGTGACCAGACTAACGACCCTCTTGTGAATCAGGCACAAGTCACGGTTCCGCCGGTGGGTCAGGCGCAAGCCATTGTTCCCCCTGTCATTGAAGGCGGAGGAGGACAATCCAACCCCCACACTATTCCAGATGGCCATGTTTCAGAATGGCACGATACTGCTGACTCTAGACCACATCAATCTCGGAGGACCCCTGCAGCGTCACGAACTGGTGAGGGTCGGCGAGTTGAGCGTTCCGCTCATCGCGATTACTCTAGAGCCGAGCGAACCGACAGGGAAATACCACACTTGACTAGAGGTTGTTTTGGAACGCTTCAAGGCGGTGAACGTTCCGAGTCTCAGGGTAGATCATATATGACTTCCTCTTCGACAAGAAGCAGAGAAGAAGCAATCATGGATATCCTTAGAACCCAAACTTCTTTGACTGAAAAACAAAACGAGGCCATTGCTGCTCTTCAGCAGCAGAGCATGGCACGACTGGCCGAACCAAGCCCTCGCGTGGCTCTCGGCAACCCAGTTAGTCTTCCTCCACCACCACCCCTCAATCGGAACGTGATTCCTGAACAGGCCACAGCCGAAGTCCACCCGGGACATCCTTTCACAACTGACATAATGGCATTTCAAACCCCCCAAACATATATGGGCCATCAGAACGTCTCTCGGTATAATGGGACAACTGATCCAATGGACCACATAGCCTCTTATGAGTCGTCCATGATGTTTTATGGGGGAGGAGATTTCATGAAGTGCCGAGCTTTCTCGATGACTCTAGGTTCAACACCTTTGAGGTGGTTCAGTTCTCTACCCGGCAACTCAATCAGTTCCTGGGCTCAGCTTAAAAGGGCATTCCTAAACCGATACACAGCCAGTATGTCACAACCAAAGTCAGATCATTCACTAGCTGGAGTCGCACAAAGACCTGGCGAGTCTTTACGCGACTATCTAGCCCGATATCAGCAGGAAGCTAGTGGCATATCAGATCTGCAGACAGGAGTGTCCGTTCTCTTACTCACACAAGGGTTGCGAGATGGAGACTTCAAGGATTTCTTGATTGGGGAACCACCGAGAGATATGGCCGAACTTAGAGAAAGGTCTAGGAAATTCATTAATCTGGAGGAATTCCATAGGATAAGTACTGCAGCAAGGGGCAAAGAAGAGAACCAAGAATCACAATCCCGTCAGAATGACCCTCGTCAAAGGGATCGCTTCCGAGACACTAGGGGGAGGAAGGACAAACGGGAAAGAGGAGAGAGAGAAAAACTGTCTCCAAAAGGCAAGTACGATGAATACACCCAATTAACAGTCCCGAGGAGTCAAATCCTTCGTGAGACTATGCATACTGAGATGCGTAACATCACTCGGCCACCAGCTTTGAGGAAAGCAGCTCAAAAGGACAGGACAAAGTATTGTGATCACCACGGTGGGTGGGGGCATACCACTGACCAATGCATCCAGTTGAAGGACTTGATCGAAGAGATGGTAAGAGATGGTAAGGGATGGTAAGCTTCAACACTATATTGGCGAAGCACTGCGCAAACGTTCAAGGAGGAAAAGTCCCTCGCCACCCAAAACTGAACTAAAGCGTAATCGAAGCCATTCACCACCTGCAGGGGGATCTATCCAACTGTCCGAGCAGGATAAGCCTCGGGATTCTTTCCTCATTGGTACTATTGCTGGAGGATTTGCAGGTGGAGGTGAAAAGAAGAGTGATCGCAGGAAGTATGTGGGACAGGTCCTTTCGGTGGCCAGTCGACCGATCCAAAAGTCAAGGAAGAAAAACATAGTTATCAGTTTCAGTGATGAGGATTTTGAGGACATCTTACAAGACCATAATGACCCAATGGTAGTTTCGGCCAGGCTCGGCAACTATGAAGTCAAAAGGATTCTGGTCGATCAAGGGAGTTCGGCAGACATCATGTTTCTGGATTTGTTTGAGAAATTGAAATTGAGAAGGTCAGATCTCACCCCGTTCGAGGGAAGCTTGGTTGGCTTCACGGGACATTCAATTGTCCCTCTAGGCCACATCCATCTCCCAGTGACTATGGGGGGAACCACCCTCTGCTCGGATTGAAATGGTAAAGTGGTTAGTTGTCCAGGCCCCTTCGGCTTACAACGCCATCTTTGGCCGAACGACGCTCCAATCTTTTGGTGCTGTCGTGTCTACAGTCCACTTGGCCATGAAATTCCCAGGGTCAGATGACAAGATAGTAACAGTGCGGTCTGATCAGGAGTTGGCTCGAAAGTGTTATAATATCAGCCTAGCAAAGTTGAAAATTGATGAAGAGAAGATCATGCAGGAGCCACTTAACAAGGGAAGCGTCAACCTAGCAGATCTTGACGTAAGAGAGGAGGATGAAACCAGGCCCACCCCTCAAGGGGACTTCAAAAAGGTAATTTTGGGTTCCGATCCTTCTCGTTGCGTCAGGATAGGTGTTGGCCTTTCGGAGGAATTGGAAAAAGAACTAACTGAATTGCTGATGGAAAACAAAGACTTGTTTGCTTGGACCTCGGCAGACATGCCAGGGATCGATCCGAACTTCATCTGCCACAGGTTAAGTGTGTATCCTGGAGCCAAGCCAGTTTGTCAAAAGAAAAGAAGGGTCGGAACTGAGAAGGCACAGGCAACAGATGAGAAGGTAGCCGAGCTACTGGAAGCAGGATTTATCAGGGAGGTGGTGTATACCGATTGGTTGGCCAATCCCGTGCTAGTGAAGAAGTCCAATGGGAAATGGAGGATGTGCGTGGACTACACAGACTTGAACAAAGTTTGTCCTAAAGATCAATACCCGCTTCCCTGCATATATAAACTTGTGGATAGCTCGGCGGGTTATCAGAGGTTATCTTTCATGGATGCCTATTCTGGGTACAATCAAATACCGATGTATCCCCCAGATCAAGTAAAAACTTCATTTATTACAGAAAATGCTACATATTGTTACAATGTGATGCCATTCGGATTGAAGAACGCTGGGGCGACTTACCAGCGGATGATGAACAAGGTCTTTGGCCCTTTGATTGGGCCAAGAATGGAGGTATACATAGACGATATGATTGCAAAGAGCTTGAAAGAGGAAGACCATGCTAAAGATTTAAAGGTCATTTTGGGAAGGATCCGACAGTTCGACATGAGGTTGAACCCAGAGAAATGCACGTTTGGAGTTCCAGCAGGATCTTTCCTCGGCTTCATGCTGACCGAGCGCGGAATCGAGGCGAATCCGGAAAAATGCCGTGCCATTCTTAATATGAAGAGTCCAACAGATGTCAAGGGTGTTCAGCAGCTAACAGGTAGGGTGGCGGCTCTATCTCGATTTTTGTCTCAGTCAGCTAGGAAGGCCCTCCCCTGGTACAAACTGTTAAGGAAAGAGAAGGAAAAGACATTTGAATGGGACGAGGCATGCGAAAAGGCCTTTACTGACCTTAAGCAGTACTTGGCCTCTCCCCCGATCTTGTCTAGTCTGGTGAATGGAGAAATTCTGTTCCTTTACTTATCAGTAGGAGATTCGGTAGTAAGTTCGGTTTTGGTCCGAGAGGAATCTGGCAAAGAATCCCCCGTCTATTTTGTCAGCCGAGCTCTTCAGGGACCGGAGTTGAGGTATCAGAAAGTGGAGAAATTGGCCTTTTGTTTGGTCATCACAGCTAGACGATTACGTCAATACTTCCAGAGCCACCATATCACAGTCAGAACAGCTCAGCCGATCCGTCAAATACTTCAGAAACCTGATCTGGCAGGAAGAATGGTGGCGTGGGCCATTGAGATTTCCGAGTTTGAAACCACTTTCGAACCGAGGAAAGCAATGAAATCTCAGGCCTTAGCTGATTTTCTTACCGAGTTTACTGAGCCATTGACGAGCTCAAACTCGGATTGGAATATTTATGTTGATGGCTGGAGTAACAAACTAGGGGCTGGTGCAGGAATAATATTGGAGAACTCCGAGGGGATCACCCTCGAATATTCTTTGAAGTTTGGATTTTCAACTTCGAACAATCAGGCGGAGTATGAAGCCGTATTGGCCGGGCTGAGAATGGCAAAGGAAGTAGGGGCCCGAGAAGTAAAAATTTTCAGCGATTCTCAGTTGGTAGTTTCACAAGTCAAGGGCGACTACCAGGCTAAGGAACCAATCCTTCAAAAGTATTTGGAGAAGGTGAAGTTCCTATCCTCCGAGTTTGTTAAGGTCGAATTCTGCCACATCCCAAGGGAGAGCAACAGCCGAGCGGATATTCTCTCAAAACTTGCTTCGACAAAGAGTCCTGAGAACAACAGAACGTTGATCCAAGAAATGGTGCATGGACCTAGCGTTGTCCTCTCTATTTCGCTGGATCCGAGCTGGATTGCTCCGATAACAGGCTATTTGGAACAAGGAGTTCTTCCAAGTAATCCAATAGAGGCCAAGAAACTCGTCAGAAAAGCTTCACAGTTTGCCTTAGTTGATGGAGTCATGTTTCGCCGAGGGGTCAGCGGCCCAATGCTTAGATGCTTAGACCCTTCCGAAGCAAAACAGGCCTTGGAGGAAGTCCACGGGGGCATCGGAAACCATCATGTTGGGGGGAAGTCACTGGCTAAAAAGATTTTAAGGGCAGGATACTACTGGCCGACTCTTCAACAAGATGCGATCAACCATGTGAAGAGGTGCGACAAGTGTCAATTTCACAGTGATGTGTATCAGAAACCGGCTGAGGAACTCCATTCACTTTCATCTCCCTATCCTTTCTATCAATGGGGAATGGATCTGATTGGACAGTTCCCCACCGCTCCAGGACAGCTAAAGTGGGTGATAGTGGCCATTGACTATTTTACTAAGTGGGTGTAAGCCGAGCCTCTTGCAACCATCTCCTCGGCCAAGGTGCAAAAGTTCTTTGAAAGACAAGTTGTGGCTCGGTTTGGAGTGCCACAAGTGTTGGTGACCGACAACGGAACCCAATTCGCGGCAAAGGCGTTCCAAGACTTAGTCAATGCTTTGAGTATAAAACATTACTTTTCATCGGTCGAGCACCCTCAGACTAATGGCCAAGTAGAATCTGTAAACCGATCTATCATCCAGGGAATCAAGAAAAGACTCGAAGGCGCGAAAGGGAATTGGTTGGAAAACTTGCACGAAGTGCTTTGGTCGTATCGCATCACCATACAAACTTCAATAGGAGAGACACCATATCGGCTCACTTATGGTTGCGACGCAGTCATCCCCATTGAGAAGATCATCCCTTCATTCCGAGCTATGCAACAACCGAATCCCCTCTACAACACTTTATTGTGTGAGGATCTTGTCTTATCGGAAGAAGTAAGGGATTTAGCGGCCGAACGAGAAAAGCATGCCAAGATTATGCAAGCAAAGGGGTATAATCGCTCGGTCGTATCCAGAGAGTTTGAGGTAGGCGACCTTGTCTTGAGGAGAGCTGATATTGGTCTCAAAAATGCAAAGGACGGAAAACTGGCCCAAAGCTGGGAAGGACCATACTGAGTTGCCTCCAAGACTGGAACAGGAGCCTACAAGCTCGAAACCCTCTCGGGTGCCCTCATCAACAACACATGGAACGTGGCGAAACTTCGAGCTTATTACAGTTAGTCTTTCATTTCGTTTTCAATAGTTTTAGTTGCTTTATTACATTTTGCTTTTTGAATTCTTTTTTAATAATGGTGTACGCTCGGTGAAACTCCGAGCCCATTGTAATTTGCTTCAAATGAATAAAAGTTCTCGTTATTGAATTCATTGTATCACGTACTTTTCCTCGTAACCGATTAGCCACCGATTATGACGCGAACGATTATAAACAGCTCTAGCAAGGGCCTATAACTCGTCAAGTACTTTAAATAAGATTCCCGATTAAATCATGATTTCATAAAATCATTTTATATCGCGGATAGAGGAACCCACCTCGGCTAAAGTGCTGGAGTTCCGAGGTCTTAACACTTGAATTCTTAACAAAAGAACATAAAAAGAAGCATAACACAATTACGGATATTATAAAATATTCTGAACACAACAATAAAAGTTCAAACCCATTTACTGGGGCAATTACAAGAGGGAAAGCAAAATGAGAAGCTACTCTAAATCGGACAGTACAATGCCATCGGCATCAAATCTATCTTCTTCTTCTTCACCCTCGGCATCCTCGGTATCGTCCCCCTCGGAATCCTCAGCCAAATGATCAGGCAGATCGGCGCTGTTCAGATCTATGGGAGCCCCGATTGGGCCGACTATTCGACCATTTTTCACAGAAAAATTAGGATCAACACCCTTGGTCACGAGACCAGGATTCAGAACGCGGAGTTGCTCGGCAGTATTGTAGAAGGAATCCTCAAACCCATGATCCCAGTTGTATAGGTGCTCCTGGGCTGCTTTTTTGTGCTTGAGAGCTTTTGCTTTCATCTTCTCCAAAGAAGTTCGGAGCCCCAGAATCTCATCCTTGGCATACTCATGCCGCTCTTGAGCCACGGTAGCAGCTTGCTCCGCTTTCTGAGCCTTCTCTAATGCCGCTCGGAGAGCAACAGAGTCTTCCTCGGCCTTTTTCAGGACCTCTTCCGAACGTTTTATCCTATCTTCGGCCCCCTGGAGTGTTTCCTCGGCCTTAACCTTGGCACCTTCAGCATCTTGTTCCACCTTTTTCAGCCGTTCGTTTTCAGCTGCCAAGGATTGCAACTTCTTGTTAAGACCTTCAACTTGAAGTTGTAGATAGTCCTCGCGCTCGGCTGCCTCGGTCCTTTTCTTCTTTTCCTCGGGGTCCATCCCAGCATAAGCATCGTCTCCATGATGACCTAGATGATGGAGTATGCTCGCACCTCTCAGGAGACTCTTCACCAAAGTTTGACAATTATTTTCCCAAGTCCCAGGGGTCCAGGCCTCTATCACTTCAGCATTCTCGGGGGGAAAGACAGTAGCAACAAGTGTATCAGTCATCTTTCGATGCCACACTATCTTGACGGCAGCTTCCTCCTTTCCTTCAGGGATTTCTACCCCTTTATGAGACTTACTCAAATTAAGCCAGTCTCCAGCAAGGCCTTTTCCTTTTTCCAGCCGAGACCTTTTGAGGGGACGCTCGGGAGTACCTTGAGGAGTTGTTTGAGCCTCCACTTCGATGTTTACAGCATCGGCAACACGATCCCCTTTGATCACCGGCTCAATACCTTTGATCCTCACAGCTGGAGTGGTGTTGGGGATGATGGTCGGACTTTCGGAAGGGATCGATTCAGAGGATTGACTCACCTTTGGGGAGCCAGAGGCAGTTTTGATTGCAGCCAATTGTGATACTCTGGATGCTCGGGCTTCGCTGTTCTTAGCCTTAGTTGCTTTCTTCCCCATTGTTTCTAAAAGAAAAAATGGATCAGTACAAAAAAAAATAAAAAAAATAAAAAAAAAATGTGTAGTACCCAGCTCCGCCTTCACTTCCTCTCGTGTCTCTTTCAGCAGAATTCATTTGGTATCAATTTGACCATTTGCTTGAAGGTATTCCCAAACATGGTCGCATAATCGCCTTTCGGCTTTTGTCAAATCTGCCTTAAAGTCGAATTGATACAAGGAGGATCCTCGGTTATAAATGTTAGTCGTCCAACCCAGTGGAAATCGAGGCACGACCTTTATCACTCCGTCTTCTTCAACTCGTTCCATGAACCAACATACTTCGGCCCCAGTATACTCGTATTGGAAGAAGAGAGGTTTGAAAGATTTCCAAGAATCTGTCACCTTGGCGAAAAGGGCATGCCCCCTCCGAGCTTTTAGGGACACCCAAAGACCCTTGGAATCACCAAACTTATTTACTTGGGGAGCATATAACCAAAAGAAGGATCGTACTGTTGCGACCAAGTTTTCAACGTCGCAGAATTGTTGGAAGGCTCGGACGAAAGCCCACCCACTTGGATGCAATTGGCTAGGAGCTATTCCTATATGAGTTAGGACTTCAACCTCGAAGGTGGAAAAGGGCAAGCGGATACCGACTTTAGTTGCTACTTCTTCGTAGAAATAAAAATATTGACGATTTTTCGGTACTTGGAAGCATATCCGATCGTCGATTCCCAAAGGTCTCAATACGAATTCTGAGGTATTTCCATCGGCGCTCGGAGGTGTTAACATTGGCCGAAGATGATTAAGACTGTTTGTTGTCAACAATGAAGGTCTCGTCCCCAGTACCTCCCGATCAAAGACAGCATCGTACTGTGCATGATTAGGCGGCAGAGGATATTCTTCAGGGTTGGTAACACATCTGCGTTCCACCATATCTGGGGAAAAAGCAAAAGGCTCGGCGTTAGGATTTTTTATAGCACGAGTTTTTATTTTTAACTTGAGGCCGAGCCCTGGACTTTTTCCCCCCTCCCCCGGTGGACTCTCCAAAGGTTCTTTCCCCCTGGTGTCAGGGTCGGGGCTAAACCTAACTTGGGCTCGACGCTCGGCAAATCTGTAAACTAACAACCACTTATTCTCATCTGCGGGATTCGATGGGTATTCTACAGCTAACGGTTTTACCTCGGTGGATCCCAGATTAGTTGGGGGAGTAGTAGAAGGGTGTATAGAATCATCGATATCAAAATTTCCCTCATTCCCAGAATTCCCAGAAAAACCAGAAAAACTTGAAGAACTCGAATCACTATCACTAGAAGGTTCCTCTCCTAATCTCCTGCAGAGTTCACGATAAACTCTTCTCAAACCTCTCCATCCTCTCATGATCTAAAGGCAACGAATCCTAAACACAGCTTACTAAGGACAAAAACCCAGAACCCAGAAATCCCCTAAAATTCACAATCCCTGCAAAACCCAGAACCAAAACCCCCTTTTACAAAAAAGCAGAAATCGCACAAAATGAAGAAATCGCAGAAGAAGAAATAAGAAGAATAGAGGAGGTTACCTGATTTCACTTGCTGGAGAGAATGATAGAATGTTGAGGATTTGAAGACGGAGGCAGTGGGAAGGAGATTGGGAAGAGAGAATAAAGGGATTCTGGAGAAGACTCTGGAGTGAAGAAAGGAAAAATGAATAAGGGTAGTAAGAGGCTGAGAGGATTCGAACTAATGAAGGAAACTTTTCAGTTTCCCTCCATGATATGCGTTTGGGCCGAAAGCCCGTTAACTCATACAACCACTCGTTGGATGAGACGTGGCGGTTTCAAAAGGCACTTTTTCAAATTTCAAAAATTGCAATGATTTGGCACAACTTACAAGAGAACGCGCCGTACCTAGAGAAACTGAAACGTCACCTCGAACACCTGTCGCACGTTCAAACTAAGACATCCAGAAGGTCCGACCCTAAACACATGTTACCTCGTCACAGACTTTATAAAGTCTTACGAGCTGGGGGGCTTGTAAGGTCTGCCGACCGTATAAGGACTAAGTCTTATTTAAGGGATTCTTCAAGGACCTTTCCCTCGGTTTACTCAGCACAAACGTCACTCGCTCGGACTTGTTGGCTCCGAGCGCGCTAAGGGACCAGGCTCGGACTTGATGGGGCCGAGCCTCACAAACGGTCTTCAACCCATCGGCTCGGGACTCTAGGGCCGAGACATAACGTCGGCTGGTAGATGGACTCAGTCTTTACAAGGCTTCCTATCCCTTCCGCAAATCTCTCCTAGATTCTCACTAACATCCTGGACATAAGATCTTGAGCTGATCCTATCCAGATTCTAAGAGCATAAACTTCCGATATTATCTCACAGAATCCTAGCTCAGCTCAACCCTGATACAAGGCCCATACGGCCCATATCAGCCTCCTCCAAACCCTATAAATAGCTCATAACAGCTAGGGTTTCAGGTACGTACTCTCATCCCTAAGTTGACACTCTGCACACACTGGTTGACTAGGAAAACCTGCTTTTCCCAACTGGAACTGCAGAAATACCGTAAGGTCACAGATAAACACTTGATCCTCTCTTGAACTCCTGATTGCCATAATCTTGAGGGCTTAGAGGGTTAAGGACATATAGTGTTCAAGGACACTACAATATATATCTAAAGAAAAACCAAAACCAGATAAAGAAAATATTGAAAACGCAGTAAAATTGATTTTAATCTGATCCTTTTGAACTTATTTTTGAGAAAAAACTAATCCATTCGGATTGAGCCAAACCGAACAACATTATTCTTGTGCATCTCATATTACCAATCATCGATCATTAGTAATATAGAGAAAATAATATACTTTATATCCATAATAAATATACTTGTTGTATTCCTTTCGAAAATGGATTACTCTTTTTTTAAAAAAAAAATAAAATGGAAAGTTAATATATAACACTTGCTGCATATTTAACATAGTACTACTAAGCAAACAATACATGCATGTTAATATTGCTTTGAAGTGATTGAAACTCAACAATGACAATATATATTAACTACTTATTATAAATTATAATGTATATGTATATATGTATAGTGTTAGAAACAATAGTAAAATTATTTTTGTAGTATTTCAATGAATTAAGTCCACAATTCAAGTTTTGTTTATTATGTAATCTTTAATTTTTTTAATTCAATGAAACCAAACCGATTTGAGGCCAAATTTGATATTGTAATTAAAGTGAATTGAAATAATTCATAACAACTAGTACTATATAACAAATTTTCGTAATCTGATCCGATAATTTTTTCCTTATGGTCAAACCATGCGAAACCGCAAACGCCCCTCGTACAAATAAAATATATTAACTAGCATGCTTTTTGCAAGGCATAATAAAAAAATAAAATCCATATAGCTATTTCAGCAAAAGAATCTAGTTTGTTACTAATATGGTTGGTCAAGTGGTAGCTCATTTGGTCTCTTAATTAACTAATCTCGAGTTCGAGCCTTGCTTAGTGCAAGCTCAGTTGGGTCGAACTTCCTTGGGTAGCTCATTTGGTCTCTTAATTAACTAATCTCGAGTTCGAACTTTCTTGGTACGGAGTTCCTTGGTATGGAGTAACAACTGGTGGGTCGAGAGTCGAATTCTGGGTAAATTGGATCCGGGTATCGATTGGTGTGAGAAAAAAAGAATCTATTTTTTTTGGTAAAAAAAAAAAAGAATCTATTTAATTAACAACAGAATCTGTCAACCCAACAAACCAACATTATCTTATTATTTTATGAACAAGATAAACTTGAACGGCATCTTCCCAGTTTCAACGATCATGAGAATTTGAGAATTCCTAATAATTTTGAGAATTCACAAATCAAACGTTATGGCTCTTAACAATTTGAGAATTCATCGTTTTAATTATGTTTTTTATCGTTTTAATTATGTTTTTTATTTTATAGTATTATAATATAGCCTTTAGACTAAGGCATTTAAAAAATCTATATTTCTGCCGAGTTGGGAGAGTTGGGAGTTGGTACAATGGTTGATGAGAAAAGTTATAATGGTGAATATGTCCTGTGCATTTGTTTATCATCCATGTTTGCAAATGACAATGCCACACAACAAGATTCTGTGCAACAAATTTGGAGGTGAGAAAAGGAAGAAAATGGGTAGAAAAGGGAAGATAATGGGTGCAACAAATTTGGAGGGAAGAAAAGGAAGAAAAATTTGGAAAGAAGAAAAAGGAAGAGAATGGGTAGAAAAAGAATAGAATGAGTGCAACAAATTTGGAGGGAAGAAAAGGGAGAGAATGGGCAACATGAATGATATGGCTCCAAAGAAACAAAGTTGTTTACAAAAGAGAGCTCCTTCAAACAGTAGAAGTTGTAGAATTGGTGAAACTAAGAATTTGGCAATGGTTCAATACTTTGGAAGATAGAGAAGCGTTGTATAATGATGGTTGGTTGTGTCCAATTGGCTGTATTCGTATGTTATACCGTGTTGTTCAGGTGGAATTGATGGTTTTGGTTATTGGGATCTATTATGCTTTTTTTTATTGGGTAGGTAGATGTTGGGTCATTACATTTATATTATGTGGAAGGTAGCTCTTGGGGTCATTTTATTATGGATGTAACTCTTTCTTCACAATAGTGTGAAGAAGACTGAAGAAGACTGATGTGTATTGTTCTATCGTTGGTGGTTACGGTCTACTTTGAGCACATGATTGTATATATATTGGTAAACTGGTAAACCCTTCATAAAAAGTGGGGCTTTTGTGTACTATGATGCTTTATAGATTTTTGTTGGTGTTTTAATAAAAAAAATTCTTTTGCTGTTAAAAAAAAACTATAGGATTTTTATGTGGTTTCTTCTTGTTTATTTATTACTAATATATTACTGTTTATGTATTACAATATAAATTCAAAAAACTTTTAATTGGTAGAACAAAAACGAACTTTTAATTGTCTCTTACTTAAATTATTATCTTTATATATTTGATAAATTCATAAAAGTAACATTTATCTTTTACTTTAAAAATAAAATGATAGACATTTCAAAAAATAAAAATAAAAATAGGAAACTTATATTATGGATATTTCACCGAAAAATAAAATTATATAATAGATAATAAATTCAAAATAGAAAGAGAGATATACTTATCTTTTAAGTGTTAAATTATTGTTTTTTATTGAAAGCACCACGTTTGTCGGATAAATTTTTGAGGCACCATGTTTGTCGTTGAAGTTTTCCTCGCACCAGAACAATTGTATGCAGATAATCATTATCTCCAACGAAAATTACAATTTAAAATATCAACAACCCGTACATTACACACAAGATATAATGATGTGACACTTCCACATTATTTCTCAATTTTTTGTTTTAAAAATAAATTGAAATTAATTAGATAATTTCTCAAAATTTTGTTTAAAAAAATAAAAATTCAAAATTAATTTTTTTTAAGGGAAATGTGTATTTGATTCATAGATCAGAAACCGTACAAGTAATGACAAACATGACAATTACAAATACAAGATATTTCACACTAATAATAGTCAAAGGGAAAACAAAATACATTGTAACAACATACTCGTCCCTGTGGACATGGATCATCAGCAACTGTCAAAACCGGACTCTAACCGGAGATTCAATAGCCTTTAATTCCAAGATAATAATGTCATTGATGCTAGGACTAAGCTCAGTTCGGCGACAAGGAATTTCAGATCTAAAACGAGAGAGTCGTTGGACAGTAGCCAAATCAAGAGTCGGCAAAGGGAGATCTGTCTCAACGAGTAGCCTTCCAATTATTGGAGCAAAGATGATGACCATCAAATCTGGAAAGTAGAAACGATCCAGAAGCATCCCTCCATTAGAAACACACAAAACAACCAGCCGATGAAAACAAGCAGGAATAGAGGAAGGAGAAGGGATGGGAAATCCTAATTTTTTAGCATTTTTTAAATAAATAATAACAAAAATTGTTCGACTCAACAATTTTTGAAAAATCAAACTAACGGATAAGTTTACTTTCATTGCAATTTTATTCCATTTCGGTTATATATTATATTTTGAATTTGAATTATAAAAAATTATAATCAATCAATTATATATTATAAAAATCAACCTTCAACAAGAATGGTCAAAAATCTATCTTAGACATAATCGTGCTTAATGAAAAGGTTATAATTATTAATTTTTTCCACGTTTCCTTTATTTTTTTGGTTGCCCAGCCAGTTCTTTAAGTACTACATAGGTGCATCTGGATCCAACCAGAGTCATGTGTCTAGCTATGACAGGTATTATTATTATTATTATTATTATTATTATTATTATTATTATTATTATTATTATTATTACTACTACTACTACTACTACTACTACAGAGTTGATCTAGTATTTAAATATGCACAAAGAGTCAATTTCTAGGAGCGAGATCCCAGTTATTGCATAAAGGATCGATGTCTTGGAGCGATATTTTTTATCTTCTTTCTTCTCTTACTTTTATTTTACACAATTTATTTTTAGTTTGCTAATGTGTAGTGTGGTTATTTTTGTAGTTGTTTGTTGAGATAGCAGATAGGAAGGGGCATTTCAACATTCACCTGGCATAGAACAATGAAGCAGTATCAATTATATTTTTACTTTCTTCATTTTCTATTTTTTTTATTTAGCTCCCAAAAAAAATGTTGAAAAATTCAAAGAAATCAGTTGAAAAATCATCTATCTTTTTGGAATTGATGGAGTACAATATAATTTTTTTAAATCATACCTTCAATATGAA
Source organism: Crotalaria pallida (assembly GCA_037953625.1). Taxonomy (NCBI): domain Eukaryota; kingdom Viridiplantae; phylum Streptophyta; class Magnoliopsida; order Fabales; family Fabaceae; genus Crotalaria; species Crotalaria pallida. Next base: position 102,090,302 of record CM075655.1, read on the forward strand.
ATTCTAATTTCTTCATTACTAATGTATGGTATTTTTTTTTTTAAATTGTGTGGCCAAAAATAATGTATGACATGAAGAAGCTTTTGAAAAAGATGGATGATTAATTTACAAATTTTAAAGAAGTGCATGTCATGGTTGAGATGAACATAAGATTGTCCCAAGATGCTTTATTTGTTCTTGAATTTTCTAATAAGTTCAACTTTTTATAATACATGAAAAAAATTTAAACTTTTTAGAAATTTGAAGAAAAATGCATCTTGGTAATTATTTATTTTCTTTTGTAATTTTTTTACAAATTTTTTTATTTTTCATTTTTGTTCTTGATGTTAAGAAAGGAAGGAGATCTAGGATAAATAATTAAATAATACATGTATGAGACACTTTAGTTAATTGGTTATAGAAAAAATAGTTAATCCCATTAATTATTAAATAATTCTTTATATAAACTTAGATATTGACATTTTATGTCTCCAAATAATTTTTCATTACTTTTAACTTTTTTTATTTAACTTATATTCTTTAACCCATACAGAAAAATTATCAATACAAACAATTTTGTAAATCATATTATGTTGAGATATCCTCGGGCATATGTTCTCCCCATAATCAACTAAAAAAGTTTATACATTTTATAGGGTTTTTGGGCATTTATTAATTAAAGTGCTTAAAATTTGAAAAAAAAAATATAAATGCATGTTATTTCGTATTTTGAGAATATTAAATTAAAAAAAAATATTTCTTAGTAGCTTTTCAATATATTTGACTTAAGGCATTTGTTAACACATTTTAATATAGGAGGAGTGTTCACATCCAAATATATATATCTAAAGAAAAACCAAAAACATGAGGTCTCTTAACCATGAGGTCTAGTGGCAACTCACTAGGTCCCTTAACCATGAGGTCTCGAGTTCGACACCTATGAGAACATAGAGGCACATGTTGGGAGACTCCTGCCCACAAAGTGGAGTTCCATAGGGTCATGGTGGATTTATTTGAGCCGCCAAAGTGCGAAAGCCCAGACACCACCTGTGAAAGCAAAAAAAAAAAAAAAATTGAAAACCCAATAAAATTGATTTTAATCGGATCCTTTTGAACTTATTTTTGAGAAAAAACTAATCCATTCGGATCGAGCCAAACCAAACAGCATTTTTGTGCATCTCATATTACCAATCATCGATCATTAGTAATAGAGAAAATAATATACTTTATACCCATAATAAATATACTTGTTGTATTCCTTTCGAAAATGGATTACTCTTTTGTTTTTTTTTTTAAAAAAAGAAACCGAAAGTTAATATATAACACTTGCTGCATAACATAGTACTACTAAGCAAACAATACATGCATATTAATATTGCTTTGAAGTGATTGAAACTCAACAATGATAGTATATATTAACTTAGAAACAATGAATTTTGCAAGTTGGTAATAGAATTTTTCTTCTAAAAAAACTTAGAAACAATAGTAAAATTAATTTTTTGTAATATTTTAATGAATTAAATCTACAATTCAAGTTTTGTTTATTATGAATCTTTAATTTTTTTTAATTCAATAAAACCAAACCGATTTGAGGCCTAATTTCAATTTTTTTAATAGGATAGAATCAATTTTTTTTATATATAAACAGGATAGGATCAAATTTGATATTGTAATTAAAGCGAATTGAATTAAACCATAACAACTAGTACTATATAACAATTTTTCATAATTTGATCCGATAATTTTTTTCTTATAGTCAAACCATACGAAACCGCAACAAATAAAATAGCTCACTTGTTCCCTTAATCAACTGGTTTCGAGTTCGAGTCTTGGTATGGAGTAACCCCGTTGGGAGACCTTACAGCTGGGTCGAACCGGATGAGTCGAATTCTGGATAATTCGGATCCGGGTATCAGTCGGTGTAACAAAAAAAGAATCTATTTATTTTTTTTAAAAAAAAATATTTAATTAACAACAGAATTTGTTAACCCAACAAACCAACATTATCTTATTTTATTAACAAGATAAACTTGAACGGATAAACTTGAACGGCATCTTCCTAATTTCAAAGGAATATATATTAAAGTTCTTCATGTATACTCCCTATCCACGAGTATGAGAATTTGAGAATTCCTAACAATTTGAGAATTCACAAACTGAACGTTATGGCTGGTAGAAAGGTGTTGGTGTTGCTTTTGCTCTTGTTGAATGTTATCTTTTGCAAAGGAGGAGGTGGTATTACAAGTGAGTATATGAGAAAAGACATGTCGGTCGACATGTCTTTCGATAGTGATGTATTTGTTGCACCATCGGGCTACAATGCTCCTCAACAGGTTTGTTTATTTATATTGTATTTTTGTTTTGTCTTTTTATTTTCTTACCTGTGAACATATATTTCTAATATATGTATGTTTCTAATATTAAAGCCTTATTTCTTCTTTTAGGTGCATATAACACAAGGAGATCAGGAAGGAAGGGCCATGATCGTTTCATGGGTGACCCTGAATGAACCAGGGTCAAGTGAGGTACATTACTGGGAAGAATGTCCCAAAAGGAAGAGAATGATGGATGAACCAAGGTCAGGTCCAGTGTATTACTGGGAGGAAGATTGCTCCCAAACAAAGAAGAGAGTGGCCGAGGGACATATTACAACGTATAGATATTTTAATTATGTATCAGGTTTCATTCATCATTGCACCATTAGACATTTGAAGGTAAGATATCGTATCGTATAATTTGTTGCATAAATGGTATGATTCTGAATTTTAATTTTTTTTTTCCAAGTTTTTTGCTTGAGTTTTAATTTTAATTTAATTTAAGCAATTTATATGATTTCTTTCCTCGCTTTAATTTTTTTCGAGTTTCTTCCAAGTTTTTATGTTAAATTATGATTGCGGTTGCTTTGTAGATGTGGCCAAGTGATCCGCATTTGCGAGTTGCAGTTGCGTTATCCACAAAATTAAAATCTTATTTTTTAAGTGGAAGAAAATTAAAAGAATAATTTTTTCATGCTAGTTGATCAAATTTAAGTTGAAGAAAAAGAATAATTTTTTCATTCCGTAATTGGCGTGCTCTACTTCAACGAGAATATGTAGAGTACAAGTGTGTTTTGAATTTTAAATAACAGGCTAGAAAGAATAATAAAATTCTAATAATACAAAATAGCATCCTAGAGAAAATGATGAGAAGCTCTTAGCGAATAGATAAGACTAATTAAAGTCATGTGAGTACTCCAACACTTAACAAAGGTTTGGGTAGGGGATATGTTTTCCGCTCCGTGGCCTGCTTAAGTGTTGGGATGATCTCACAGAAACAATCAAACAATTGTATTTTGATTTTGGGAAATACAGTAAATCTTATACTTTTTCTTTTTAATAAATTTTTACTTATTCCATAAAAGAAAGAACTATTGTTTTGACTAATGCAAACCACAATTCTGATCTCGTGCACTCGTGTTAACCAACCTAAAGTTGCTCCTAGTCTCCCATCATGTGATGTGGCCAGCAACTTAAAAACTGTTTTTCCTAATGGAAAAAAAAAAATTTCTTCATTAAATTAATTTAAGTATTTAGTATGCGGTTAGTACAAATTTTAATTAATTAATAATATTTTTCATCATTACTTTGGCAACATAAATTATTATGAAGTGGGAATTGGATGCACTAATTAATAATATTCTTCATTACTTTGGCAGCATAACACAAAATATCATTATGAGGTGGGAATTGGACACACTACAAGGCAATTCTCGTTTAAGACTCCTCCAGAAGTGGGCCCTGATGTGCCTTTTACATTCGGTGTCATTGGCAAGTTTAATCTCTCAAAACTTAGTTGCCGTATATATATATATACCAACTGTGTAAACTAAAATCATTGAGGTAAAAGCCTTTTAAAATTTGATACTATGGTGCTTTCTTTAATTTGCAGGGGATCTTGGCCAGACAGTTGATTCAAACAAGACCCTTACTCACTACGAATCAAACCCAAAGAAAGGACAAGCTATGTTGTTTATTGGAGACCTCTCTTATGCAGATGACCACCCAAATCATGACAATAATAGGTGGGATTCATGGGGAAGGTTTGTAGAAAGAAGTGCTGCTTACCAACCTTGGATATGGACCACAGGAAACCATGAACTTGACTATGCACCTTCAATTGTAAGCTTTCTAATTGATTTGTTTGGCTTAATTTTGTTCACAATTTAATTCCTTAGAAATTATGTTCCTTATGTTATGCTTTTTTGTTGATAAATTTTTTTTAGGCTCATGGTAACTTTAGCTTTTACGGTTAGTTGAAATAAATTAAAGAAGCAAAATAGGATAAATATGTTTTGGAAATTTAGGTCCATTGAGGTGTTAAATTCTTTGTTTTCTAATACTCCTCTGATCTTATTTATACATTATACTAAACCATATCACACGAACTAAGGAAGGTAGTTAGATTTTTTGAAATTTTAAAAAAAATATTTTAACATCACAATTTTGCCCTCTTAACTTGCATTAAGAATTTCACAATGTATTATTTCACATTAATTGACAAAGGGCAAATAAGTGAAAATAACAATAAATTCCTCCTAGAAAATATAAAGTGACTTATAAATATATAGGATCAAAGAATCTTTCTAGTGTGTGACCTATATATAAATAGGACAGTATAAAACAATTCTTTTAAGCTTCTTATAAAGTTTGTAGTTAACATTTTTCATTTTCTTTTTAAATTACAAAAGTAAGTCTAATGAGAAAATTGGTGATCCTTTTTCAGGGTGAAACTGTGCCTTTCAAACCTTTCGTCCACCGCTATCCTGTCCCTTACAGAGAATCTGGAAGTATTGAACCTTTTTGGTATTCTATCAAGATTGCTTCAGCCCACATCATAGTGTTGTCTTCATATTCAGCTTATGGTAAAAATTGGATATTTCACAGTCCCTTGTCATTACTTTTTAATCATCACTCAAGTTGCTAAAATTGTGAAACAAGAAGAAATTAAAGGATAGTTTATATCATGTCCAAAAAGTTGTATTGCTTCTTTAGATCCTCGATTAATATCTCTTTACCTATACAATAATTTTTTAGGTAAATATACACCCCAATATCAATGGCTTCAGGAAGAGTTACCAAAGGTTGATAGGACCAAGACTCCGTGGTTGATTGTTCTTGTGCATTCACCTTGGTATAATAGCTACAACTATCATTATATGGAAGGGGAAACCATGAGGGTGCAATTTGAATCCTGGTTTGTGAACTACAAGGTTGATGTTGTTTTTGCCGGACATGTCCATGCTTATGAACGAACTGTAAGTGCAAATAATCCTCCTTCTCGTAAGGTTCATTCATCTAGTAAAAAAATTTAGTAATGTTGAAGTAGTTTGTCGAGAAAATTGAAAATTTTTGTTTAATTGCATTGTTGATTGATTTTTTGAAATTTCTTTACCTTAAAGTAATGCGAAACATGTTCCAATTTGTTGTTATTGGTTTCACCCTTTTGTGAAATTTTCTACTTTTTAATTGCCTATCATATTTTTATTCAATTTATATTATAGAGCAAATCAAATACATGACATAATTTACATACATTCTATTATGTCCTAATTTAACATGTTTTTATTTTTATTGAACTCTACATTGTTGATGATGAAAACAATTTGTGTGTACAACCATATCATTAGGAACGTGTCTCCAATATCAAATACAACATTGTCAACGGTCTTTTTGGTCCTGTTAAGGATCAGTCAGCTCCAGTGTACATAACCATTGGTGATGGAGGGAACATTGAAGGCTCAGCAACCAAGTAAGCTCTATTAGAATTAATTAATTTCTTCTTTCTTCTATGTCAGGTTTAGTTTGATTGATTACTAAATTGTGTAATTCTTCCTCTCTAATTGCATTATTGCAGCATGACAATGCCACAGCCTGAGTACTCAGCATTCAGGGAGTCAAGTTTCGGGCATGCGATTTTTGAAATAAAGAACAGAACACATGCTCACTATAGCTGGCACCGAAATGAAGATGAATTTGCTGTGGAGGCTGATTCCATGTGGTTTTTCAATAGATACTATCATCCCGTTGATGATTCCACAACCAATCAAGGTAATTAGTATAGCTTTGCATGTTTAGGTTTAGGCTTGCAAAAAAGAAAAAAGGGTTTAGGTTTGCAGATTTAGATTTAGATTTAGATTTAATTTAGGTTTGGAGATTTTCATTTTCTTTTCCTTTTTTATTGAAGCTTGTTGAACTGTTGGTTTATGAGGAAATAAAGCTTTTTGCAATTGTTTTTTTTTTTTTTTTGTTAATCTTGTTGGAAGTTTAATTTTTTGCTCAGCATGCCATAGTCCAATTTTGACTAATATGCCACCTATATTTTCAATTGTCACGTAAGACAAATAGTAACAAAATTAAAATGGAATCGGGCTTAAGCATATATTTGTTTAACTTTACAATTGAATACACTAGACATTCTTACTACTCCCACGAATGAATGATGCACATACAGGTGTATTCAGATTTTGAAGATGCGTGTTTCTTAATAGACTTGGATACACAATGCTAAAAACAAATGATATTGCCACAATATAACATAAGGATTCTCATCGCATACTTCTTTTTTTTACCATAGGGTGAATAAGTCACCTTCTAAACCATGAGTAGAAAAAGGAACGAAGCTCAAGAAAAGAACCACACTGAAGCATTAAAACGCAAATGCTCCTAATGACCCAATGATTAGAGATTATATCAATGTTTACGATATTATTATACTTCATCCTATCCAATTTATAAGTGGTTTTCTAGAAAATAATTTCACTCATATTTATAAGTTATTTTGTATTTTTAAGGAAGTATTTTTTATGTTTTTATTTGTCCTTTGTTCATTAATGCGAAATAATATATTTGTAATGATATTTTTAATACAAATTAAGAATTTAGAATTTTAATTTAAAATCTATTTTTAAAGTTTCGTTAAGTGTAACTACTTTTTTTTAAAATTTTTTGTGAGAAATACTAACAAGTGCCCTTAAGAAATTAGTTAAGAATCTAAATAAATGTTATTTGAAAATGTGTGTGTGTGTTTTTTTTAAAAAAATTCTCGAGATCCATGAAATAGGGTGAACTTAGGATTAAATTGTCTTTTCCAGTAATCTTAACAAGTATCCTAAAAACATTTATTAACAAAACCCAATTTTTATAATACAGTTAAGTTAAGTATGTCTTATAATAAATAAGGGTTTGATTAACCTCAACCCTTAGGGCTGATGATTATTAGAGGTTAAAAAATAGAAAAAAAAAGTATTAGAAACATAAATTTACTAAGTTCCAAGTCTTAAATGTTTAAGTTTTCAATGCAAAAATATTTTATAAAGCCTCTTATCCTTAGCCTTAAGGGTTGAGGTTAAGAAAATCCAATAAATAAAAGCGGAAATAGATGCTACTATACTGCATCAAACAGTGGTTAAATGAACAAAAGACAAGCAACTTGGCCCAATATCAATAAACCCAAAACAAGAACAACCATGACATATATACGTATTCATCCGATTTACCGAAAAAAAATTGTCTAAGTTGATTTAAAATACTATATAAAAAATAAAAAAAAAGGGCCAACTAACTTTATATCCAACAGAATTTTTTTATTTCAAAATTATAGTCATTTAATTTAATATACATGTTTTGTTCTCGATATTTCAATTACTTTATCTTTACAATTTCCAACACTATTCTGTCTCACTTTTATTGCTACTTTTTTTCATGGTTCGATTAGATTTTTTTTTTTTTTTTCAATTTCTGGTGTTGAAGTTAAATATAAATTGAACAAGTAAATTCCAGTATTAATAAATTAACTTGAATAATTTTTCATGTAACGATAAACTTAAACAACAACATGGGTGAAAATGTATAGTCCAATACTTATGTACAATTTTTTTTTTTTTTTACCAACGTGGGATAAGGGAAGATTTAGTAGTACTATGTGATCCTTCCTCATCTATATATAAGACATTTTTAGAATTTTTTACTTCTACCAAAAAAAGTAATTAAATCTTTTAGTGACATTGAAAATATAAAAATTTGATATACTTTTTCAAAACTATCCTTATAACTATCATTGGAAATTTAAAAAGTATTGAGTAAATAGAAGTGTTTGTGAAAAGAAGTTATTAAATGCTATTGAAAATATAAAATGGGTCTTATAAATATGACCAAAATCAAAGTCCCAAAAAGATCTTATATTGTACGAAAGGAGTGTAAACTAAGTTAATAATGTTTTTTTTTCCTTTGGACTTTAAGGATATTTTATGTAATAAGAGTATATTTTACCTTTTATGAATTTGAGAACATTAATTACACATAATAACTACATTTTTTAAGGGTTTTTTTAACCTCAACTCTTATGGCTGAGGATAAGTACCCTAAAGTGGTTAAGATGTCTTGAAAAAATAAAAACAGAAATCCTTTGATTTATTCTATGCATCATTTTCAAGAAATCCTCCCAACCACTTCTGAGTGCTTATCCGAGTTTAAGAAATTCCTTTTTTTTAATAAGGCAAATCTCGACTAGTTTTATTTTACTTATTTTTTTTCAGAATGGGCCAGGGCGATAAGCCCTAGATTGATGGCTAAAACGAATTACACAGGGTAAAGACAAATCATTGAAATCAACCCAATAAGATCTCTAGAAGGAGGGTTTTTATTTTGCCACCCCATGCTCTATGGTTGCCACCCCAAATATTAAAATAATACCCATCATGCCCTTTTAAAAAAAATAAAATTTAACACGGGTCGTAAGGGGGCACTACGACCTACAGGTCGTAACACACCCTTACGACCCTTTTAAAAACTCAATTTTAATACAGGTCGTAAGTAGGTGTTACGACCTGTTGGTCGTAGCACCTGCTTACGACCACATATTTTAGAAAGGGTCGTAAGCAGGTGTTACGACCAGCAGGTCGTGATACCTGCTTACGACCCGTATTAAAATTGTGTTTTGAAAAGGGTCGTAAGGGGGTATTACGACCTGGTGGTCGTAGTGACCCCTTACGACCCGTGTTAAATCCTTATTTTTTTTCTTATATAAGCCCCTTGATACCTGAAATTGATACCTAAAATTGTTTTTACCAAATCTTATACTTCATCATACAAAAACGTTGGTTTTAATGGCTGCGGTTGAACCTGAATTCCAAGGTAATTTTCAAATTTCATTCATAGAGTTTAGTTAGGATTAATGTTTTCAATAATTTATTGTATCCTAATTGATGAATTATTATGGGTTGTTTGTTTATTTAATTTTAAAAAAAAAATTGTAAAATTTTTACGAGGTCGTAACCTAGTGTTACGACCAGTGTTTTATGTTGAAGTCGTAACATTGGCTTACGACCCGTGTTTTTTTTAGGGTCGTAACCATGTGTTACGACTTGTTTTTTTTTAATTTTTTTTATAATCCTTTTTCTTATTATTATTATTATTAATTTTTGTTTATTTTAAATATCTAATATAACATTTTTTTTATTAAAATCCTAATATTACATTTTTATTCTAATTTTATAATATAACTTCTTTTTATTCTAAAGTTCTAATATATAATTTTTTTATGCTAAATTTGTAATACAACCTTTTATGTTAATTTTAAATTCCTATAACACTTTTTTTTTTAATTCTTTATTTTAAATTCCTAATGTAACATTGTTTTTTTATTTTAAATTCATAATGAAACATGTTTTTTTCATATTTTTTATTTTAAATTCCTTTTAACATGTTATTTTTAATTTTTTAATTTTAAATCCTAATATAACTTTTCTTTTCATTTAACAATATTATTGCAGACTATAGTGATGACTTTTCACATAATAAGATTTTTGCAAGTAGAGACGAATTGATCCGTTGGGTTCAAGCTGTTGGAAAAGAACAAAAACATGTGATCGTTATATTTCGGTCAGACACAGGTGGAGGGACGTATAAGAGAAGACCTAGGGTGTTTTTGGCTTGCGAAAGAAGTGGAAAATATAGGAAAAGAACAAAAGGTGAGGTTATGTGTGTATCCAGTACTCGCAAGTCTGAATGCCCTTTCAGGATTAATGCTTGGGATCTTGGTAATGAAAAAGGTTGGATGCTTTTGGTCAAATGTGGCGTCCATAATCACAAACCATGTGAAAGCTTGGAGGGTCATTATGGTAGGCCAACCAAAGAGGAAAAGGAGTTAATCGATAACTTGACAAAGGCAGGGGTCAAACCGAAGGAAATTCTCATTAGTTTGAAAGAACGGAACAAGAACAACACTACTACTTTGAGACAAGTGTACAATCAACGTCAACGATTTAGAAAAAGTATCAGACATCCCAGGACCCAGATGCAGCATTTATTACACAGATTGACTTCTTCTGGATATGTGACAAAGTATGTAAAAGACGAAGAAAGTGATGTGGTCAAGGCCATTTTTTGGGCACATCCAAGTGGAATAACATTATTACATTCGTTCGTTATTGTTCTTGTTATGGATAGTACCTACAAAACAAATAGATACAGATATCCGCTTCTTGAGATCGTAGGTCAAACATCGACAGAGAAGACATTCCATGTTGCCTTTTGTTATATGGAGGCTGAAAAGGCTTCCTACTTCACATGGGCTCTAGAGCAGCTTCGCAACTTGATTGAAAGTGATGATGCCATGCCTCAGATCATAGTGACTGATAAAGAAGATGCTCTGATTTTGGCAGTCAGGAAGGTATTTCCAACCTCTACTCACTTGCTATGTAAGTTTCACATCTCAAAGAACGTGCAGTATAGAGTGAAGCAGAAGGTTTGTGAGACAAAAGATGAGACACCTATAATGGACGCTTGGAAAGCAGTCGTAGAATCTCGAGACTTGCAAGAGTATACAGATTATTTGAAAAAATTTAAGGATTTGTGTGGAATAATAATTTATGAGTACGTGGAACGTACTTACCTGCGACACAACAAGGAGAAATTTGTGGGTGTTTGGGTAAACCAATTGATGCATTTTGGTAATACCACAACTAATAGGTGAGTTAAAAAAACCCAAACATTTTTTTTATGTATATTTTAGTGATGTGTTTTTACCTATTGAGTTTTAAAATAATTGTGATAAACTTATTGTATATGTTTATTTTTTTGTTTTATCAGGGTTGAGAGCGCTCATGCCACATTCAAGAGATTATTGAGAGATAGTCAGGGGGATATGTGCACCAGCTTTGAGGCAATGGAGAACATGCTGGTATGTCAACATACGGATATTAAAGATTCTTTTGAAACTAGTATCACCAAGGTAGATCATCGTGTAAATAATGATTTCTACAAGGAGTTGCGTCACTTTGTCTCTCGCAATGCGTTAATACGTATTTGGGAGATCATGGAAAGTCTTCGCCAAACAAAAGGGGTAAGCTTATGTTGTGATTGCAGAATCAGAAGAACTCACGGTCTACCATGCGAATGTGAACTTGCAAAATATTATAAAGAGGAAGTACCCATCCCTTTGGATGCAGTTCACGATTATTGGCGACGCTTGTCTTTTAATGAAAAAATAAAGACCTCTTTTTCACCAACAGATTTTGATCCAAAACCATACGTGGATGAGATATATCGTCAAGTAGAAGAATTAGATGATAAGGGTGTGCTTAAAAAGAAAAGATATTTTCAAAGATTACATGAGTTTGTGTATCCAACAACAACTTCAATGAAGCCCCCTAAGTATAAAGTGAAGACAAAAGGCGGTGTGAAGGGTAGTAGGAAGGAGGCAGCACATGAAAAATCTACAAAGCGTGAACCATCTCATTGGGAAGATGATGTCATGGAAGGTGCTTATCCATCTAATGGATCTCAATCTAAAACAAAGGGTTCACAATCTACCAGGTCAAAAACAAAAGGGTCTCAATCTACAGGTGATTGTCAATTGTTATTTTTTATTCTTTGTTAATATGTTTTGTCAACTGTGATGATTTATTCTTCTCAAACTACAGGATCCAATACAAAGGGTTCTCAAACAAACATGTCAACCAAAAGAAACCGTTCTACAGAAACATATAATGCTTGGAGAACAATGTTGACAGCTTTCCCTGATGTGTTACACCAGTTCATTCACAAAATAATTAATGTCAAGTCTGATGGAAATTGTGGCTTCCGTGTCTTATCATTGTATAGATATGGCACAGAAGAAAACTACATGATGATTCGACAGGAGGTTATAAAGGAGATGATTAATAACAAAGTTCTGTATGTTGACATTTTAGGACAATCCTATTATGACAAAGCATATAATGCATTATATGTTGATGGATTAGGTGCTGTATCACAAACAAAGTGGTTTGAGGTTCCAGACATGGGACATGCAGTTGCTAATTTGTACAATGTTGGGCTAGTGACTATTTCGTCAACAACAGGTGAATGTCAAACGTTCTTTCCATACAGGACATCTTTGGAAACAAGTGAAAAAAGAATTTGGGTGATGGGAAATATGCATAAAACACATTGGGTACAGGTAACATTCAATTCAATATATATAGTTTATAAAGTATTTTAATTTGTGCGAATTACTAAGTTCACTTCAATTCACTTGCAGATTCATTGGAAAGAAGGTTCACCAATACCTCCAATATATGTAGGATGGTGGAGAAATGCAAGTACGGGAGTCCTTGCATGGGAATCTCATTTTCAAGAACGTCTTCAAATGTTCAAACCATTTTTGCCTGAGCCTCACATTGAAGATGATGAGCCTGTTAATCTAGACGAAGACGAAGAACACAAAGATCATAAGAAGAATAAGAAGAATTGAAGATGATCAATACTCCCTTACTATTTTTTATTTTTTTTTTACCACAATACTCCCTTATTATTTTGTTTTTTTTACTTATTTTAAATAATTTCTCATGAGATTTATTATTTTTGATATGTGTTTATTAGCAACATTTTAGTATTAATTCTTTTAAAAAATTGTTACTTTCCAATTAGTAATATTATCATAATTCAATATATAAACTACTTAATTAGTAAAAAATATGTTTTGATAATGCTACTTATTAATGCTACTTAAAAATAATGCTACCTTATAAAATTTATTACTGCTACTTACCAAAATAATGATAATGGTTTTTATCATAAAAATAAATGAAACGCATTTGAAAAGTACTAGTCACATCCATATACAAACTAATTAAGATATCCGATATAACATTAAAATCTCCAAAACTAAAAACTAAATCAATCCTATTGGCGTCTTGCACGACGTGACCGTCCACCCCTCTGGCTTGATTCTGCATCATCATGAGTCGATCGACCACCTCTGCGCCCTCTCCCACGTACCCTTAAACCCTGAACATCACGCATGGCAGGGGTGCTCGCATACAATCTGATGTCATGATGTACATCAGGGATGTATCCCTGATCCTGGTCTGCTATATCAACAAGTTGCATAATACGACGCATTCTTGATATTAATTCGATCTGCACACGAAAATAATTACAAATTATTACTAAAAAATAAATAGAAATTATTAAAAATATAAATTAAAATTATTAAATAACTTACGTTAACAACTTGAAGATCATGATCCACCTTGGTCGATGTAGGATAAAGATAAGGGTGAGAGTAAGTGTGCACCCAGTCCAGATACTCCTCAGCACACTCCTCGGGAAAGGTAGCAGGAATTCCACCAACCACATGAACGCCCCACTCAGCCCAACGCTCCTGAATCGCCTCAAACGAAGGAAGCTCGTGTGGTGGAGGTGGAATATGCTGGATATAGCCAAATTGCCGCTGCACTCTCTCTGGAAGGTACGGTCGTCTGATCTTCCCACATCTAATGTACCCGGAGAAGAGAGCAATCTCAGCAAATGGCCTGACTGCCCAATGATTGAGAAACGGTTGCCACACAACCTGATCCGCCGTAATAGTCTCCAGGTGCTGTCTGAATGTAGCTTCTGCACCATTAGGGCTTTGGGGGGGCAACCACTTGAAGATCCTTGGATGTACCTCATTATATTCATCTTTTGTTGTGCCAAATCCAAGTCCTGGAAAATATTCCAGGATCCAAGCCTGCGAATGAGTTGAGACATGTTATTAATAAGATAATTAAAATATAATGCTTAAAATATTTATAAATAAAATAAGTTATATTATAAAACATGTTACCTGAAGAAGTGAAGTGAAACCGGCACAGTGCAGTTTCCCTTTCTTCGCAGCGTCAGCCAACCGGTCGTACAAATACGCCAACGCGCACGCACCCCATGCATATTGACTCACAGAATGCAAGTCCTCCAACGCATGCAGCCACTGAACTCCAGTGGAATTGACAGTCTTGTCAATAAAAAGCGTTGACCCAACAAGGTACAACAGATAGCACCTTGCAGCGTGCTCGTACCGATCTTCCTCGATGAACTGCTCCAACCACCTGGTCAATGCCGAGAAAGTAACCGCACCACCTTTGGTGCGATCCACCTCTTCAGTGGCCTCTTGTGTAGACAGTCCTAGAACCTCGTGCAACAAAACCACCGCCTCAGCCTTCGACGGTTTATCCCAAGGGATGAGGTAGCCCGTCACAGGTATATGGAGAAGGGACGAAACGTCGTCTAGTGTCACCGTGATCTCGCCACATGGTAGATGGAAGGTGCAAGTGTCTTCGTAAAAACGCTCCACAAACGAGCTCAGTATGCGCCTATCCGTCATTGCATATGACAAATCGATCAGAGGCGCAAGTCCAGAACCTAGAACAAGTGTACGAACTTGTTCCGGTAACTGAGCTAATGGCCTCAAACCAAAAATCCGGTTAAGAAACCGGTTCATAGGACCAGGATCCTGCAAGAAAGAGATAATAATTAGTTATGCAATTTAATTAAAAAAAAATTACAAAGGATATTACATTTAACTTAAATATTACTTACATTGCCCTTCCATATCTCCTTGGCCCTGTGGCCACTGTAAATAGTCAACAAACTCTCATTTTGAGGCTCGTCGACGTCGTCGTCTAATTCCGCTGCATTGACAACTGGATCGTTGTCCCCCACATTTAAATATGCGGCTGCTACCGCCTCTGCCTCTGCTGCCGCTGCTGCCGCTGCCCGTGCTGCAGCACGTTCATCCATAAGACGCTTGCGATTTGATGCAGTGGTACGGTTTCTCGCACGAGGACGAGGAGGAGAGTCATCGTGGGATGCCATCTGAAAAGAAAAAAACAATTAAAAAAAGTATAGGAATGTTCTACGGTAATATTCTTATCATACTATCAACATAGCAAGTGTAGAATATAAGGTGTGATTCATCTGATAGTTTAAAAAATATACATACATGAACTCAGATTATTATCATCTTTGAATGTGCAACATGAAATATATATAATGGGGAATGTATTCTAATGAGGAAACAAGTGGACTCACGTCATTTTGGAACACAACCAGCTACTACAATTAAAGAATCAGAATGATCATAAAAGTAATAAGAAACATGGCAGCCACATGAATAATATCAAAGGCTCTTTAATACAAAGTTTAACATAGTGCTTACTTTCTTATAAATGATTTAAAACCAATGGGAACCTTTTGTAAAAACCCATATCAATCAATAGATATATCAAAATTTTAGCAGGGATATTCTGAGTTTTAACCACAACATTACCTTGAAGCTTAAAAGATAATTTGAAATTATGAACAGCAATTAGCGAAGCAAAATGCATTTTTCAGTATGAATGTTTGCCAATGACTTCACATATGAAGTAAAATGCATTTTTGTTAATAAATGTTTGACCACATGAGACTTCTATGCAAGCACATGTCAGTGTATTTTAAAAAGCCTAATGCACAAAGATAAGTTAAATATGATAATGCATTCCACGGAAAAGAACTATATTCAGGATAAATAAAATAGTAGACCAGTAACTATAAAATAAGAAATTATAGTAATTAGTCTCACTTCATAATAGATTTGACAACACTGGTAACAGTTTCTTATCTGGCCAAGTAAGCCAGTATACATCAGATTGAAGTTACCAAGTCTATTATGAAGTTACCAAGCCAGTATACATCAGATTGAAGTTAGCAATTAAAAGCTTCTAACATGGTAGCATTAACTTCATTCTAAAACAAATCAAATTGAAGTTACCAAGTCTGCACTTTGCATAGTTGTTACTGCTATCATTAGCTAGTAACTACTATGAATAACAAAAACCAATTCCAACAACTTTTACAGGCAAAATACAAGGAAACTAAAAAAATACAGTGAAACATAAAATCACAGCTACATTTCAAGGCTCAGAAGTTATTAACCAAGCAAATAAAATAAACTTATATGTTAGAAAGGATCTCAAACATCAATCACAATATTTCCTTGCTCCTAAAATATACTTATTGACTTCAAAACAACATTTACTTTAGATGACAGAATGATCAAACTCTTATGAAGAACTAAGAAAAACTTATGGATACATCAGTGGCAATTTTAAGATATTTAGTTATTTACAACAACAAAAATAAAAGGTCCTGCTTCCCAAATTCAAATTCCATTTCTATAAAGTAACACACCAGTATACTATAGCCAACATGTGCGAATATGAAATGTGATCAAGGACTGACGAAACTAAACCAATTAAAATGGATGATGCTAATTTCAAAAGGTGACCGTCCTTCATTTTGTGAAGGCAGAATAACATTTGCTTTTATCTTAATTATTCCATGAATAAATTAAATTAGTTAAAAGTTAAAACAACTAAATGCATAATTCAGAAAATTATGGTATTTGAAACTTCGGTAAATATCCAATAAACAAAACCTGAAAATAACAAAATCCATGAAATTTATAAAGAAAATAAAATACGCAACAAAGCATTTAAACTACTGGGTTCTAGCATACTGCTCAAAACACACAATCATCCCATAACATCAACTACTAGAATTAAAAGAATCAGAATGATCCTAAAAACAAATTAGACATAAAATTCAAAGAAGGAAAAGAAAAGTACCAGCACTAGAGAATCAGATTTGCGTTGCGACTTGGAGGAAGAGAGTGAGACTTGGGCAGCGAGATCGACACTGTGAGAGGGAGAAGACGGTGAGAAAGGTTGCGACTTGGAGGAAGAGAGTGAGCCTTCGGCAGCGATTCAAGTGAGAGTGAGAGTGAGAAAGAGAGATCGACACTGAGAAAGAGAGATCGACAATGATAGTGAGAAGAGAGTGAGACGGAGAAGACAGTGAGGAAGGGAGGTTTGTGAGAGTGAGAGACAATTTGCGAAACTATATTTTCACACGGGTCGTAAGCATGTGTTACGACCTTCTGGTCGTAGCACCTGCTTACGACCAATTAAAAAAACACATTTTTGAATTAGTCGTAAGCAGGTGTCACGACCTGCTGGTCGTAGCACCTGCTTACGACCCTTTCTAAAATATGTGGTCGTAAGCAGGTACTACGACCAGCAGGTCATGACACCTGCTTACGACCCTGATAAAATTTTGTTTTCATTAGGGTCGTAAGGAGGTGTTACGACCTGTTGGTCGTAGTGACCCCTTACGACCCGTGTTAAAATTTGTTTTTTTAAAAGGGCATGATGGGTATTTTTTTAATATTTGGGGTGGCAAGCATAGAACATGGGGTGGCAAAATAAAACCCCCTAGAAGGATAGTTTACCTATATGAAAACCAAGAGCCCGGTGGAGACTCCAATTAATCAGCCAATCCACACAACAATTTCTTTTGGGAGTTAGTCCTCAAACTCCAGATTTATCCCTCAAACCCTACTTTTTTCAATAATACCAATAATACACTCCTTTTAAACCCCTATTAATCTATTATGTTCCCTCCTTTTTTCATTTCACAAACCCCACACCCCACCCCACACAAAAAAATCGTTCCACTTCCATCCCCTCCCTCATTCACGTTCAACTCCCTCCCTCGTTCCTCTTCCTCCTTCACATTCCAATCCTCCTTCACTTTCGACGCCCTCTTCTCCCTGCCTCCTCCACCGCCACCGCCTCAAGGTATTCCGTTCTTCTTCTTCCCTCATTCATTACCATTTTTTTCTCTGTGGGTTTTTGTTTTGTTTTTCTTTTTTCTTTTCTTTTGTTTTTGTTTTTGTTTATTTGATGCAGAACGGTTTGGTTTAGGTTTTTTTTTGCTTTTAGGGTTTTGTTCTTTTTCATTATTGTAGTTTTAGGGTTTAATTTTTATTGTCATTATGTTGCTTTTCGAATTCGTCATTGTTGTGTTGAAGGTATGTTGTCGCTGCAACTTTCCGACACGGGGGTGTCAAAAAAGTATAAAATTCCGACTCTGTCATGTCGAAAATTAATCAGTGATTGTTTTATAAATTGTTTGCTATTGTTATGTTTAATATTTTTGAGTTTTGATGCTTAGATTATAAAAACATAATTTTTGTTCTCTCAATGTTTGAATATTGCTTTTATCCATAACTTACACATTTTTTTAATTGGGTTGAAATTTCAGATATGGCTAGATTGAAGCGTACAACTGAAACCGTGCGAGAAGAAGAAGAAGAAGAACGTAGACTCCATAAAGGAAGAAACTGAGAAGAAATTGTTGCTTTTGAATCAATATATTTGGTCATTTTGTAATAGCTTTTGAACTTGTTGGTATTAGATCAATGTGTTTGTTAGCTTTTGAACTTGTTAGTATTTGGTTTTTGTTATTTGTAATAGCTTTTAAGCTTAGGTATTGAATATGTGGATTAAGGTTTGCTTTTGAACATGGATCAAGGTTACGTGAATTAATGAATTAATGTTTTAGTATCAATTTACTTTGTTGCAATATATCAGCATAACTTCATGTTGTAACAATTGATTAATGTTTTTGCAATGAGTATGTCAAATTGGTGTGATCTAATGTATTTTTCTAATAAATCCGACAACAGGGACTCGGAATTTAGCTCAATTCCGAGACCTATGCCTCAGAATTTTAATAATTTCTGAATTAAGTATGTCAGAAATTTAATAAATTCTGAATTTAGTATGTCGGAGAATAGTTACAGCGAGCTACGTTTCCTATTGGTAATTTCAAATTGATTAAGCTAACATTTCCGATAGATATGTATCGGAATTTTAGCCGTTTCCGAAATCATTCTTTCGAAAAAGTGACAGTTATATTAGTTAAATGAATGTTACATTTTTTCCGATATACCTGTGTCGAAATTTATAAAAACTCCGACACTGGTTACAGTAACGTGAAAAAAAAAACTCGTAAAGGGGATGAATGTTACCTTCAACAAAAAACAGAGAGAGGTCACTGAAGCTCCTTTACGAATAAAATGTGTGTTTTCACTTGTGTCTTCCAATGAAAGGAGTTTGTAATCAGAATATGGAAGGGGTTAGATAGAAAGGGGTTTGTAAAAGTGAAATATGGAAGGGGTTTGCATGAGGTTATGGGGTTTTGCTTGGGGTGGAAGAAGTTGAAAAGGTGGCTGAGGTTTGAGGTTTCTTTTTTTTTTTTTTTTATTTATTTGAAGGCTGAAAGGTATAATAAACATTGCACCATTAAAATGATATTTGGAGGATAAAGTGGGAGTTTGTTGACTAATTCCCATTTCTTTTCCTATAAGTGTGGGTTACATGAAGAGACCAAGCTTTATCCATCCACTTCCTAATGCCATTCAGCATTCTATTAGCAGTAGTAGGTTCTAAACTATACAACAAATTATTGAAAATGCACATGGAATCAGTTTCACGGACTACTTTGCGATATCCCAATTGCTAAGCATACCGGAGTCCTTTATACACTCCCCATAATTTCACCAAAACATATGTGCAGTAGTGGCTAATATGAAAAACATAAGGTGTTATCCATTTGCCTTCATTGTTCCTGAAAATACCTTCACAACCAGCCTCACCTGGATTACCCTTTGAAGCAACATCAAGATTGAGTTTAATCCAATCATTTGTTGGAAAAATCCAAGTCACATTGACTGTATTAGAATTAACGAAAATTGGAGGAGCCAAGTGCTTAGAAGAGCCGTTGTTGATTGCCACTACATGGCTCAACACATATGTCCTATATGTTAAGAGAGAAGCCCATAGATAATGACAAGCAACTATAGGGTTGTGATACTGTACTCATCTTTTGTGTATGAGTATAGAAATTCATTGGCTCTATGACCAATGTGTTTTTAAGACATTGGACGGCTGAGATTGATGGATGGAAGTATGATGTATGTATACACCTGGTTAAGTTGAGTGCATCATAGAAAATGGTCATATGTAGTTTTTTTTTTCGGTAAACTGTTTT
The DNA here is from genome assembly GCA_037953625.1 of Crotalaria pallida. Classification (NCBI taxonomy): domain Eukaryota; kingdom Viridiplantae; phylum Streptophyta; class Magnoliopsida; order Fabales; family Fabaceae; genus Crotalaria; species Crotalaria pallida. The sequence goes on from CM075655.1 coordinate 102,110,494, forward strand.
TTTTAAATGATAAATTCTCCTAAAAATAATGAACTTAAAAAATACACTAATCACAATTTTTTGAATACTTTTTTTGTCCTTAATATAGATCTCATTTCTAATTTTCAATGCTAAATTCCTAGTCCCTGTAGAATTTTTTTAAAATTTTTAAAATTTTTTTAAAATATCCTATGTATTTTCCTTTTCACAAATATATATTTTTTTGTTTTTCAGATTTTTTTTATTTTTATTATGTACTCCCTGACAGAGGTTAAAATTTTTTTTCCTTGTTTTCAAATTTAGTCATTTCAAAAATATTCTAGTATTCTTCTTTGGTGATATGCACTCGTTTTTATGATTTGGATTAAATTTTTTTTACTCTCTGCTCTGAAAAAACTATATTGAGTAAAAATTGTATTCAAAATTGACATATTCTTATAAATCTGTATACGAATCTGTGTAAAAAAAAATATTATGGGTAAATCTGTGTTAAATTTTTATTTTTTTAAAAAAAGTCATTATTTTTAGGAGAATTTATCATTTCTTAAAAAAAACCTACAAATAGTCATTTTTATGGTGCATTTAACTTAACCAGGTGTATACACCATGCTTCCATCCATCAATCCCAACCGTCCACCTAATGACACAATCTCAACCATTGATGAAGCAATGAGTATACATACTCATCCACAAACAATGAGTATTGTATACAAACCCATATGAATATAGAGGGCCATAAGGAATCATCACATGGGTGTTTCTCTCTTTATATATATATATATACACACACATACATACACACACACTTTGGTGCGTTGCGTACGGTTAATCAAACTTCGCTTAAAATATTTTTAAAATAATTGTCAAAACCACCATTCGCGCTAATTTTTCAATATATCGATAAAACTCGAGATTTTGAGACCAGTACTAACCATTCTTTCTTAATAAAACAACCTATTTTTTATTATATAATTTTTTAAAACCTAGACCCTAAATATCAAACCTAATACATCCTACCAACGGGGTTTGGTTCAGTTGGTGTAAGGCCCCAACTGAAATTCTGGAAATGGGACAAGGGTGCTAGCTAGTAGCCCCGGGTTCGATTCCCACTAAAAAATCCCACTGGGAGAGCCAGTCACGCAGCTCGCTTCGGATTAGTCTCAAGGGCTCCCTGGTATTAAGGGTGCTCTTGGGGATACCGGTGGTTCCGCAAGGAATTCGGACAAAAAAAAAACCCTAATCCGTCCTTTACTTTCCCGACTCTGTGATATTTCCTTTTTCTTTTTTTCTTTTTGAAGATTCATTTCTCTTTCCTTTATGAGAGAAGCATATATGAAGACAGGGATAAAACTTCCATTTGGCATGATTTAGGCAAAAACTTTGTTTTTGCTATTTTTACAAATGTATTTTTAATTATTTTACTACAATGTCTTTTTTAATTTATATAACTAAATATAAATGTTAACGTATGCCGTATCATATCTTAAATTTCAAAAAATTCTCGTATCCTACTATCCCTGCCATATCGCACCAGTATCGTATTATGTATCTAGGCTTCATAGTTTCGTATTGTGAGAATCGATTACAAAATACTTATATTATACCTTTTCCATTCAAATTTATTTATCATATTTAAAGAATATTTATATTTTTCTATTTATGTCTTATTTAAAAGTTTAAGAGTGTAATAATTGTTTTTCATGTTTAACCTTATATTTAATAGGTCTTGATTTACGTACGTAGAAAATGATTACATAAGAAGAAAATGCATATTAGGGGAAAACATAATTAATTTATTAAAAAAAATTACAATTCTTACAAAAAAAATATATTTTTGTGTAATGAGACAGATTAACAGAACAGGAAAGTATTATTTTACTAATATATTCAAATACTCATACGATATTTTATCATGCATCTTGCTGGGATCAATAAAAAAAATCATGAGGAACATACATATAAACATTTAATAATTTACCATACATCATTTTTTAATAATAATTCACTTATTTTAATTTTTTAAAAAGCACCTTAAGAACATTTTTTAGCATCTTTAGTTCTTTTAATTATCAAGAATGAAGTGTATCAATAATCAATAATTAGGGATTAATCTCTTTGGAAATGTAGAATATATAATCGAGGTCACTTTTATCATTATTGCAAACAAAAGCATTTCCAAACTTTATCTTTAAATAATCAAACTATCTACTAATACTACTAAAACTCATGGACAAATTTATTTTCGTATAGACTGTATTATGTGCAACTTTTTTTATATATAATTATAATGAGCGTTACTACTGTTTATTCATTCTACTGAAATCCAATAATGTAGCTGTCAATTTGTCAAAACAGGACCTACTAAAACGGTCACGAACTTTGTAAGAAGATAGGACAGCAATAGCCACGAGACAAACGCATCACATGCAGAAAAATGATGATGGGTGCCAATCTTTGTTTCTCTCACATCATTCTATGATTTATTTGTTTGTAAATGTAACCCCTCCATTACCATGCTTTACCAAAAAAGACGAGCAGGGCCTTGGTGAGAACAAAATATGGCCATGAATCACAAGCAGTATGTTTGTGTATATATATGTTCACCGTTTTGGCCCCACCATAAAGCTTACAATTTCACCCATCACCACAAAATAAATGCATCCCACATGCTTATGATATGAACTCATCGGTTGAACTCCTCACCTAAGACAATGTTTAAATTCCTGACATTGGCAAGTGGAGATTATTTCTGGCCTTAGCGTGTACAAACCCTTTTAAATTGTTCATAAAATCAATATCAATATTTGATTACTTGAACAAGATATATTTGACAAGTGAATCCATGACATTTGAATTTCAAAATAAGAAAATGATAAGAAAGCATGTAAACAACTGTTGCTTAGTCACTCGCTACCAAAATTGGCTTGCCATGCGGGACCAATATAGCTGGCATTTGTATGCTGCAAAAGTGCAAATAATATCCTAATGATATTTTTTAATTAAATAATATCCGAATTTATTGTTTGACTTATTTAGTAATACACACTATATAGATATTAAAATTTAACTATCAAATCTTTTACCCACATGCTTAGATTTGATCAAATAAATTTGACAATTTATCCATGCATTTCCTAGTTGTTTTCTCCTAAAATATTCTTTCTTTCTTTCAACAATTTAACCTTATCCTTTTCCTAGTTATGGGAACACCAAATAAAATCACCTTGACAATTCATCCTTACACGACCACGACCGACTTGTTTTCTCTTAAAATATAATTTCCTTCCTTCTTTTTCTCTTTTCCTTATTGCCTGAGCACTTAATAAATAAATTTTCAACTGCCCAACAATGATTGAAAACGGTACACTTGGCAAAGACATTACCTAAATCCTTAAACATAAATCAAATACTAAGTCACCATTCCGGGAAAAGCTTTAAAAAAAAAAATAAAATTGAAGTACCACTTTAGTCCTTATATTTTTTTAGATGAGACACTCTAATTCTTCAAAATGTGAAAATTCACTTTTAATCCCTGAAGATTTTTTTATAGAACACTTAAATCCCTCAAGATTTTTTTATGGGTCACTTAAGTCCGCACTTGAGACAGGTGACAAAGTGGACGAAGGGACTTAAGTGTCCCATAAAAAAATTAAAGGTTAAGGACTAAAAGTGAATTTTCACATTTTGAGAGACTAAAATATCTAATCTAAAAAACACGAGGAACCAAAGTGATACTTCACTTAAAAAAAAATACATTTGCAAGTTAATACTAGGGAGAGGTACGCAACAGTACAAGATTAGAGAAGAATATCAACCTCAACAAGGATTTATAATGAAATTTACATAAAAGCCTACTACTGACAGGAAAATAGTGGATGAGAACATAATAAGACTTACCGAATATGACAACCCTTGTTTGCTAAATAAATAAATGTTAAACCAACTGTCATGAAGAGGCTGTATTGATCAAAGTTGGTTCAGGGTATAAATCATGCATCTTTGCCAAAGGTGGAAATCACGTTTAAACAAACCTTTTTGGCAACAATTAAAGAGTGTAACATGCCACCGACTAAACATGACAACTAACCAAACAACAGTGACTATAACATCTCATTTTAAAGTTTTTCAACAACATCATAATAAGGTTCCAACAAAAGCAAAAGCCATGTTAAAGCAAAAGAAATAATTACATCAACCAGAACCCACCAACAATAAATGGAACAGATATATCCATCTCTACCTCCCCCCAAAAGGTATTAATTGGGAAGAAAAAGGAAGAGAGATGGCAGAATGGAGATTTGAGAAGTAAAGAAGGAACAAATTCAAAGTATGGTGCCAAAGAAACTTGAGGCTTAAAGGCTTAAATCTACATAATACAACATCATAATAAACACAAGAATTAGCAAGTAAAATATGGGCAGTGATAAAGCAAAGTGCACCAAGTGAGATGGTGGCAAATCCTGAGCAAAGATACATCATCATCATCTGTAAATCTATATATCATTGATGAGATCATGATGTTGGATTTGGTCTTGATCCTCTTTCAAACTAGAACGACGTAACTCTTCGATACTTTGCGCTACTTCGGACATTGAAGGACGTTTATCGGGGTACGGTGCTGCACAATCAACTGCAAGTTGCAACAACTGAACCATCTCCTCTTCAACATTCTGATACCTAAGGAGCTCAAGATCGAAAACCTCGGAAGTCCATTCTTCTCTAACAACAGATTGCACCCATCTTGGGAGGTCAACCCCTTCTTCATTTAGGAGAGCATGGGTTGGTGCTTTTCCAGTTAGAAGTTCCAAGAGCAACACACCAAAGCTGTACACATCTGCCTTTTGAGATACTTTACGAGGATCGGTTACCTCAGGTGCTCGGTAGCCGGCAACACGGTTTGGGGTGGAAGAGGGACCAACAAGGTGTGCAAGGCCAAAATCTGATACTCTAGCTTCATAGGATTTGGTTAAGAGGATATTAGATGACTTTATGTTTCCATGAGAAATATTAGGCCCTTGCGAATGTAGGTACTCGATACCGCGAGCAGCTCCCAGTGCAATGCCTGATCTGAGTTCCCAATTCAGTGGTGTCCTGCCTGCTCCTTTGTTTCCTGTAAAGAAAATCAGAAACATCATTAGAACATTGTTTATTCATGATGGTAATGAACAAGGATTTACTCAGGCTCTATTATTCCATTCCCATGTTTAACACAATTGCCATAAGATCAATAGGATTTAAAAGTTGATAAATAAGAGGGACCAAATAAATGCAAGTTAGGAAGTAATATAATTCAAACCTTGAGTTATTCAGGGAAACATAATCAATTAATCATCTATATATGCTTTTTAAGCCTAGTGCCATATTGGCAATTCAGACAACTAGCCATTTTTGTTATCCAATTGACCTTGAAAAGCATACTACATCTTGACAAAACCCATATTAATGCATCTTAAAATCTAAATCTAATTCCTAAAACAAGCTATACTAATCCCTCCATCTTCTCAAATGCAATGTAATAAACACCTATGACACAGTAATGATGCATTTGACAGAGAACAACCTAAATTGCAGTAATAATTCCTTCTCTAATAACTGATAAAGCCTGACTTCATAACCACAACACAAATCTTAAAAAAGACAACAAAATCATAACTCATAAGCATGTAAAAGTGATAGAAAAGCTCACCATGCAAAAGTGCAGACAAGCTTCCCATTGACATGTAATCATACACAAGCAACTTCTCATCCCTGCTAAAATAGTAAGCCCTGAGAGGAACCAAATTCTCATTATCCATTGATCCAACAACCTCAATCTTCTCCTTAAACTCCTTCTCGGTAATCGTCACATCCTTCAACCTTTTCACAGCCACCACCGGACCGACCTCCAAAACTGCCTTATAAGCCGTTCCAAACGTCCCTTTCCCCAAAACCTCAGCAGAAGCTCTAAGCAAATCCTCCAAATCAAACCCTCTCGCTGAATTCCCGAAAAACACCAACTTCTTCGCTCCGCCGCCATTAACAACCTCGCTACCCTTATTCCCATTCCCGGTCAGCGCAGCCGCCGCCGCAGCTGCCACGGAGTACCCATTCCCATTCCCATTCCCATTATGATGACCACCACCATTCTCCACATCATTAACCTTATCATCCCCACCATTAACCTCCAATTCGCGATCCTTAACCGCAGCCACATCAACCGCACTCGTTTTCTTGCTGCTACTCTTCTTCCTACACAACAGTATCAAAACAAACACAACCAACAATAGCAACACCACAGATCCAATCACAATCCCCGCAATCGCGCCGCCCGACAACTTCTTCTTCTTTCCATCCCCATTCCCATTCACACTTCCACTCCCACTCCCACTCCCATTTCCATTTCCATTTCCATTATCATCATCACCAGGGCAAAGACTAAGTGGTTTCCCACAAAGCGAGTTACCCAAAAACGAATCTTGAGTGAAAGTTCGCAACTTTAACGGCACAGAACCGTTAAGCAAGTTATTCGAAACATTGAACTGCTCAAGGTTAACAACGTTACTCAAATCAGGGATAGTCCCTTGAAGCTGGTTATCTTCAAGAAACAATGTCCGCAACCGAGTTAAGTTATTAAACCCAGGAGAAAACTCACCGGAGAAATTGTTGAACCCCAAGTTGAGTCGAACCAAATCGGGCAAGTGAAAGAGGAACTCGGGGATGGGACCCGAGAGAAGGTTCCGTTGCAGGTAGAGGTTTCTGAGGTTGAGGCATGAAGCGAGATCTGAGGGGATGTGGCCGGTGAGAGCGTTGAAGCGGAGGCTGAGGGTGCGGAGGCGGGTTAAGTTGGAGAAGATTCCGGTGGGGATTTGGCCGGAGAGAGCGACGCCGGGGAGGTGGAGCTCGACGACGTGGTTTTGGTCGCATTGGACACCGGCCCAGTTGCATGGGCTTTGGTTTGTGGCGTTCCAGAAGAGGGTTCTGCCGCCGACGGAGGAGCGGAGGGCGAGTAAGGCGGCGCGTTCTGATGCCAGATCTGGTTTTGCAGATGGAAGGAGAATGGAGAAGAAGAGGAAGAGGAAGAGGAGTATGAAGTTCTGCATTGCTCTGTTTTTTTTTTTTTTGGGGGGGGGGGGGGGGGGGGGGGTTGGGTTCTCTGTTCTGATGAGAGAACAGAGAAAAGTTAAGGAAGTGTTTGTGTGTGTGTGGAGTGAGGTTTGTGGGGGTGAGGAGTTTATTTTGATGGGGATGAGAAGGAAGGGAAGGAGTGTGAGTGAGTGTGGGGTGGAAGTAAACAAAGAGAGAAAGGTTCGAGGTTAGGCCAACCTGCTATTTGATTATCGTTTTTGCCATGACTTTTTCTTTTTGACCCTATCCATTACTCTTTACTTTTCGGTTGAAACAAGGAGGAAATAAAATAAAACAATTTTCGTCTTATACAAGTCGTATTATTTTTGATCTTTTCAAAATCGTAAATAAAATAGAGTATTTCGCCTTTCATCAGCGAAAACATTAAAAATTTGTTATAATACCAAAATTGTCTTTTGGTTCATTCACCTACAAAAGGGATGTGAAGGGTTCACTGAGGGGCATTTCTGGAATTTCAACATTTTAATTGTTCCGCTTCTTAAAAGGAGGAAGTATTTCCGCTTTTAAATAGTCGGTAATTCTTCCGCCTTATGCAAATCGATAATAAATTAAAATAGTTTCCGCCTTTTGAAAATCGGAAAGAGCAAATGGGGGCCAAAGAGTAATTGGTGGAGGCAAAAAAGAAAAAGTCTCTTACTATTCCATGTTGTAAGAGCAAATTAAAAAAAAAAATTTAAAAAGAAAAAGCTATGTATTTGGTTTTTTTTAAATCTATTTCTTTATTTTAAGGTAATTTCTCTCTCTTTATTTATATATATATATATATATATATATATATATATATATATATATATATATATATATTTTAAAAAAAGTGGTTTTTTCAGTGTATTTTCATTAGCATGTTGGTTCTTTTGTCGATTTTTTGTTAAATGCATTAAAATACTATATTTGTCTCTAAATATAAAAGCATTTTAAGACTTTTCTTTTTTCCCTGTTTATTAGATCTTATACCAATTTTTAATAACAATAAATTACTTTTTTCCAAAAACACTTATGTTTACTTAACACTTTTAGATTTCTAATAGTATTAATAGAAGTAGTTTTAAAAATATATATCAAATATTCACATTTCAAATATCATTAATTAAATTAACCAATTTTTTTAATAGATATGAAATTTACCAAAAGGATCTTGGACGGAGGGAGTATTATTTTTTTCTCCAAATCCAGTCATTCATATTTTGTAACGAGATTTTCGGCCAAAATGACATTTTTGCCTACGACAAGGTTCTTTTTTTCCCTTCTTATATATTCTCGTTTTTCATCCACCATCGTCTCTCACCACCACATCATTCCATCTCCATTTCTCTAAATTTTTTGCACCATTATCTTCTTCCTTTTCCTCCACACTTTCTCTTCTTGTTTTCTTTCTCACAACCATCACCACTAACTATCAACGCCAACTTCAATTATATCTATAAAAACATCTTAATCACTTTTCTAAACATACATATGGTCTAATTTCTCCTCTAATAATTAATTGAACACCCCCTGTTGAAATCCTAGAATCTCATCGAAAATGAAGACTAGGAAAGAGAAATGGATAGAGAGGCCAACCATGCTAACAGAATTAAACTTAAGAAATCACTTTCGAACAAAAAATACTTAAGGGACCACTTTTGAACCGATAAATAATTTAAAGAATCAAAGAAATGGTTTTACTTATAAAAAGAAAAATTAAAGTGAAAAATCAACCTGAAAAATGATGTTATTTTATATTTGAGGATTAATTTTTTTTCAAAATTAATTTTTGAATTTTGAGGTTACTTACACATTGCTCCAAAGATAATGAATAACAAAAGGCTTACGCTCTCTTCGTCCCAAAATGTTAATAAAAAAATTTAAAAAATTGTTTCAAATTAAAGCTAAAATAGTGAATAAAAAAATTGAAATTACATATAATATTTTATGATTGGTTAACCTATGAATTATGTATTAAATATTTGATTTGATAATTGTTTAATTTGAGAAACAATGTATTAAAAACATATTCCTTTATTATTACAACCTTTTCAAATTTTTACTAATATTTTGGACGGAGAGAATATTATGGAAGAAAACAACAATTGTTTCCTTTTTAAATAGGTGTCTTTAAAAAAAATTGTACATATTGATTTGTCTGTTTAGAATACCAAGATATCATTAAATTTTTTGGTAAGAAAGAAATTCATTATCACGTGCAAAATTCATGTACACCTACAAGCCATAGTTAAGCCCATAGCCACCTTCTAGGAAGGGTTCTATAGAACAAAACTATGCTCAAAACACTTAATGAGATGTCACTTCCTAGGAAAAGGTTCACCTCATAAAGTGCCTCTAAAAAATCATAGCTCAACACAAATCCTATTAACAAGAGCTTTATTCGACCATTTCCTAAAACTAGGAAAGCAAAAAGAAATTCTAATGGAAACCTCCTTTGTAACAGTCCTGAAAAGCTGATAGATGTTCTGGCTTGTGCTGTTGAAGACTCGTTCATTCCTTTGAATCCAAATATGATAAACCATTGCTGAGAACAGAAGATAAATAGACTTCCTCCTCACCTTGTCATTGAAGCTGTACTGCAGCCACCGATTCCAATTCTGAAAATTACAAGGCCATGAATCTATGCAGAACCAAGTACAACATAGATCAACTAAACCTCTACTCCAATTACAGTCAAACAGTAGGTGATTCCTAGTCTCCTCAGCTCTGAAGCATAAACTGCAATGATTAGGAACATAAGAAAAGCACCTCACACGGTCTAAGGTCATAAGCCTGTTATGCATAGCCAGCCAAGTAATGAAAGAATGTTTAGGAATATTAGCTGAATTCCAAACAAACTGCCAGATAGGGAAAGAGTGTTGGTGTCCTAGCAGATAATCATATCCTGATTTAATGGAGTAGATTCCATCATGAGAATGCAGCCATTGATCAGAATTGTAAGCAGTTCTAAAACTGTCCCTAACCTTCATTAGTCTTTTCCACTGCCAGCTAGAACCAGCAGATGCAGTACAGTTCCATAAAGTATGATTCTGTAGATACACAGAATGCACCCATCTGACCCAAAGATAGTCTTTCTTGGATGCCAAATCCCAAATTTGCTTCCCAAGGGCTGCCTTGTTCCACAAGGTACAATCTTTGATACCAAGTCCGCCATGCTTTTTACTCCTGCAAACCTTACTCCAAGCCATATTAGAGTGAACATGACCTGTATCACTAGCACCCCACAAAAAGGACCTGCAAACTTTCTCAATTCCCTTTATAACAGCTTTTGGCAGAATAAAAGCAGAAGACCAGTATGCATGCAGATTAAGGAGAACAGAATTGATGAGGCACAACCTACCCTGATAAGATAGATTTATAGACTTCCATTGCTGCACCCTTATAGTAACTTTATCAATTAGGATGTTGCAAGAAGCTACTTTTCATTTCTTGGCTGATATAGGTAATCCAAGATATCTAAAGGGAAAGGTGCCTTTAGTAAAACCTGTTATTTGCATCAGCTCCTCTTGTCTAACCTGATCCACACCAGCCATGAGAATAGAGGATTTCTCATTGTTTGCTTCAAGCTCAGCCTGCAAAGCAAAGTCTTGAAGAACTGAAGTAATTATAGAAACACTGGCTGGATGTGCTTTACAAAACAACATCAAGTCATCAGCAAACACCAAATTAACCAATTTCAGATCTTTGCAAAGGGGATGGAATATGAAATTCCTGTGATTAGAAGCATACTGCAGAGACCTTGTCAGATACTCCATGACCATCACAAAAATTAGAGGTGAGACAGGATCACCCTGCCTTAAGCCCCTAGATCCTTTGAAACTGCTACCTCTAGCTCCATTCAGAATAATATTATATGAAACACTAGTCACACATGCCATGATCCACTGAATAAATCTGTCTGGGAACATGAGGCTATGCAACAAATTTTCAATAAAAATCTACTCCACAGTATCATAGGCCTTTCTAAAATCAATCTTCATCATGCATTTTGGGGAAATTCTTCTTCTGCCATACAATCTGAGTAGCTCTTGAGTCATCAGGATATTCTGAATAATGTTTCTATTCTGCACAAAAGCTGTTTGATTGTCTTGGACAATCTTTGGCAATACCAAATTCAGTCTATTACACAGAAGTTTACTGATACACTTATAGATAGTGTTACAGCATGCTATGGGCCTAAACTGATGCACTTGATTAGGGTCATCCAGTTTAGGAATCATGACCAAATCTGTCTTGTTCAACTTTGCAAGCATGTAGCCAGAATCAAAGAAATCCTTTACAGCTTTACAACAATCGTCTGGCCCTACTACATCCCATGCCTTCATAAAAAAACCCAGATCCATAGCCATTAAATTATTAGTTTTAGAACTATACCATTTCTTAGTTAATAGTAGGAGAGATAAAAAAAAAGTAAGACTATAATTATTATTGTTATAGAAAGATAAATGATAAGTAAGACTTTAAAAATAGGAAATATAACCATTTGATATTTTTTTAAAGTAAATTTTATCATTATTATTGAGACTTTTAAATTTGTTTATTAAACAGGAATATTTATGAAAAAATATATATATAACATTTGGAATTTATTTTGAATTGGAATACCTTTAATTTGGAAATTAGATTGAAGTAAAAAAAAAAGATTTTCTTAACTTCGGCCCTTAGGGCTGAGGATAAGAGACTAAAAAAAATGCATTTTTATAGAAAAACTGAACATTTAATGATTAAAGTGATAGTGAACTTAATTTTTTATGTATCTTTACTATTTTTAACTTCTTATCATCGGCCCTTAAGCAAACCAAAAAAAAAAATTTACAAAAGATCTTATATTAAGAATTGAATGAGTAATTGTACTTAGATTTTTTAATGCTAACTTTCTTGTTTTCTATTTCTTTATAAATGCACTTTAAAACACTCTTTATAAAGATTATTTATTATTTTGTTTTTATAGTAAGACCGAGAGTGCTCTCGACTAATTCTTCATATAATTGTAGAGATATTCGTAATGACTTTTGCAACTATTAACAATGTTCTTTTAATTTTTTTTATATGAAAAAATTGAATTACTTATCATGTCAGACTACCAATAAGTTGTTGGTGTAGTGGTGCTACGGGCTGCATTTGGTAGAGGACTCATGCTTCAAAGCAAGAGGTGACAACAAGGAGGTGACAACAAGAGGTGACCGCAAAAAGATTGAACCCATGCCTTGTTATAGGACCCGTGCTTCAAAGCAAGAGGTGACAACAATCCGAGGTGGAGCGGAGAGCGTAGATCGCCTTTACCAGGTCTTATTGCCGAATATTGGTTCTCGCATATGATATTTTAATTATTAGGAAAATTACTCGTGCGATGTACGGGTCTTAAATTTCGTTATTCTTTCTATTTATTCAAAGATTAAACATTAATTTTATTTACATGTGAATACTCCCTCCGTTTCAGAATATTAGGCCTTTTAGGTCTGGGCACACAGATTAAGAAAATGTTAATTATTGTAAGTGTTATGTATAATTTGTCCAAATGCCCCTATCAATCCTTATTGAAAATTGTAGTAGTATTTAATGTTTATTAGTAAGTGTGTCCATTAATTAATGTATAGTGGTTTAGAGATGAGAGAGATGATAAAAGTAGAATTAATGAGGAGAGAATGAAATGATTGAATAAAGGTTAGAATTGGAAAGAAAAATATGTTTATGTATTGGAATTGTAAAAGGCCTAATGTTATGAAACAAGAAAAAAAGGCTAAAAGGCCTAATGTTCTGAAACGGAGGAAGTATTTTTTTTAAAGACAATAAATTATTTTTCGGAGTTATATTTTATATGGTATTTTTTTAATTATTACAAATTTACAATTGAAAAAAAGAAAAAGATTTATGATCAGACAAATTTATGTAATCAATACAATACTTATAATTAGATAAAATATGAAAAAGATTTTGAGAAAAATTTATAATATGTGAAACAATCATGAATACTTTAAAAACGTTATGAATAACTGTTATTATTTTTCTCCGTGTTTTTCTGGTGGGGAAATTATATAATATAAAATTGGTATAGTATATAGGCTTAATTGCATAATTGATCCTTTATCTTATTTATTAGATTCACTTTGGTCCTTTATCTTTTTTTTTTTGCAATTTACTGGTCCTTTATTTTTTTAAAAAGATTCAGTTTGTTCCTTTCGTTAAAATAAAGTTAAATAAGAAGGAATATTTCAAGAATATTCCCCCTTATAGACTTAATTGCATAATTGGTCTTTTATCTCATTTATTAGATTCACTTTGGTCCTTTATCTTAATATTCCAAGAATATTCCCTCTTCTTCTTCCTCTTCCTCTGCTCTCTCCTTACAGCGGCGACAGCCACCGTGGACTCACACCCTCTTCCCTCAAAAATCATCGAATTTCTTCAAATTTCTTCAATTTTTCACGGTTTTTAAGCTTTATTTTCATTATTCCTCAAACAAATTCGTGTTTTTCGTTCTTTTTTTTTATCAAAATCCAAATTCTAGGGTCCCTTTTCTTAAACCTTGGTTATCAACAATGGTCTCCTTCTCTGAACCTTCTGGAAAACGTGTGAAAACACGTGCAAAACGCTTCAACAACTCAGATTAATTTCTAAAAATGGCGACGACGGTGGCATGGCGGTGGCGGCGATGCCCATGGTGGCTACCGCCGCTGTAAGGAGAGAGTAGAGGAAGAGGAAGAAGAAGAGGGAATATTCTTGGAATATTAAGATACAGGACCAAAGTGAATCTAATAAATAAGATAAAGGACCAATTATGTAATTAAGCCTAGAAGGGAGAATATTCTTGGAATATTCCTTCTCATTTAACTTTATTTTAACGGAAGGACTAAACTGAATCTTTAAAAAAAAAAAATAAAGGACCAGTAAATTGTAAAAAAAAGATAAAGAACCAAAGTGAATCTAATAAATAAGATAAAGAACCAATTAAGCAATTAAGCCTAATATATAATGCACAAATTTCTGTTTATATATTAAACAAAATATAAATATTTAAATATGTCTTTTGTCACACACTACTTATCATTATCAAGAAAAAAATCATAGTTATTTGACATGTTAAAGTGAAAAAAAATAAGCATATGTCTTCTCTATTTTCTATATATATATATATATATATATATATATATATATATATATATATAAAAGACACATTCGCTGATCATTTCAGTTTTATTTTTTCCTCTCTTTTTATCATACTAATCAACATATTATAAAATAGGAGAAGTTGAGGGCATTTTTGTCATTTTCATTTTCCCTCCTTCATCCTTACTTTTCCCTTCAAATTTGTTTGTCCGTGCATCGCACGGGAATAAATATTTATCTTAAGTTATTTTTATTAAATTTTTATTAGTACAATTTTGATTAAACATAAATATAAAAATTTCCTGCAAACATACAATTTGCATTTCGATATTATTACGATTTGCACGGGTTATTAATGTTCTTTTCAAAAGGAAATAATTTGAATCAAATATTGACATAAAAAATATATAATACCTAAACGACCCGTCATATGATAATTAACCAACAAAAAAACGAATATAATGTTGTAATTTCAGAAATTCTAATACAAACAAGTCATAATATAGGCAAATTGGTATTAAACATTTAAACAGAGCATCATTATGAATAATAAATTTTGGTTACAACGGAAAAAACGGATATATAAGTATTAAAGATGAGCTATAATTTGGTATAATGATTTAGCTTAATACAATCAAATATTTACTCAGTCATGAATTCAAATTTTAAAAAAATCCAAAAATTTATACAATATGTTGCAATTTTAATTGTGAAAAATAATGATGCGTTATTTAATACTTTAGACAATATACTTATTTACAATTATGAAGTTCTAATACAAACAAGTAATTTGAAAGTTCGAATCTTATAAACACGAATTAATTAAAAGTGTGAAAACATGTCTTATATTTTGGGACAGATGTAATAATAATAATAATGATGATGATGATATGTATGGTAAAAAAAATAGCTGCATTTGGACTTGCAAAACGAATTACTAAGAAAATGCATTTGGAATGATGGATTAAATAAAACAAAAATCAAAATGAGTTGAATTTTTTTTAATATAAGAAATTATGTTGTTAATTAAAATTAGAAATTGCATATTTGATACATTATTAGTTAATTCTTATTAATGAAAAAGTTGGTAGCTGAAACTAGATTCAAAGGTTAATGCTTATGACTATTCATTTCTAAATACATGTAAATAATTTTTATAAAAAGTTCATATTAACTTATTATTTAAAAATACATATTTCCAAAATCTATAATCAATTTTTTTTTTAAAAGAAATTTAAATCTGTGCGATGCACGGGTAAAATTACTAGTTAAATATTAAAGAAGGTAAAAGCAAAAACTTAATGAATACAAAAAAACCGCCATACCTTTAGATAACAATTCTACAAAACATCAAGCAAGAAGA
The DNA here is from genome assembly GCA_037953625.1 of Crotalaria pallida. Lineage (NCBI taxonomy): Eukaryota > Viridiplantae > Streptophyta > Magnoliopsida > Fabales > Fabaceae > Crotalaria > Crotalaria pallida. The sequence goes on from CM075655.1 coordinate 102,126,053, forward strand.
AATTGGAACGTATATTTCGTGAAATCTTATAGCAAAAGGAAAATTAATTAAATATGCAAAATTGAAAATCTTATATATTGATAAAAATAAAAAGAATCTAAATGCTTACCCATAGAAATATGATCTGATAGCAAAGATAAGAGAAACAAAAATCATTTCGATGGGGCATGATGTGTGAAGATGGAGAATAAAATTGGCCGTATATACAAAATTTGTTATGAAACGTATGAAAAATAAGGAAGAAGAGAGGAAACAATATATTGTGATATATTCAGTGTACATTTTACATCATAGTTAAGTCCTATTTATAGGGAGATAGGAAACCCTAATATGGAGTGGTATCAACTAAATATAAACACAATCCACCCTAATATGGAGTGGTATCAACTAAATATAAACACAATCCAATAGATAGTCATCCACTAATTAGATAGATATGAATTGTTTATAACACTCCCCCTTGGATGACTATTACAAAAATATGTCTCATTAAAAACTTTACTAAAAAAAATACATAATTTTGATACGCAAATGAATACTGCCTCATTAAAAACCTCACCAGGAAAACCCAATGGGATAAAACCGTGGTTAAGGGAAAAAGTGTGCAGTGCGTATTTATTGCTCCCACTCATGTGAACAAATATCTTTGAAACGACGAAGACCAATCTTCTGTATTAGTTTCTGGAATGTTGTAGTTGGTAAAGACTTTGTAAAAAGATCTGCTAAATTCTCGCTTGAACGAACTTGTTGAACACTTATGTCACCATTCTTCTGTAGGTCATGAGCATAAAATTTTTTTGGTGAAATATGTTTTGTTCTATCTCCTTTAATGTATCCTTCTTTCAATTGGGCAATACATGCAACATTATCTTCATATAGAATGGTCGGATTCATTTTTCCAAATAATATACCACAATTTTGTTGTATGTGTTGAATTACAGATCTTAGCCAAACACATTCTCGACTTGCCTCATGTAATGCTAAAATTTCCGTATGATTAGACGAAGTGGCAGGAATCGTTTGTTTCATAGATCGCCATGAAATAGCTGTGTCACCGCATGTAAATACATAACCGGTTTGCGATCGACCATTATGAGGGTCAGATAGATAACCTGCATCGGCATAACCGATAAGGTCTGATTTAGTCATGTTTGAGTAAAACAAACCCATATCCATTGTACCTTTAAGGTAACGGAGTATATGCTTAACTCCATTCCAGTGCCTTCTTGTAGGCGAAGAGCTATGTCTTGCCAATAAATTAACAGAAAATGATATATCTGGTCATGTGTGACTAGAAAGGTACATTAATGCCCCAATCGCACTAAGATATGGTACTTCAGGACCAAGTAGTTCTTCATCTTCTTCTTTAGGTCTAAAAGGATCTTTATTCACATCAAGTGACCTTACAACCATTGGACTACATAATGGATGTGATTTGTCCATGTAGAATCGCTTAAGAACCTTTGCAGTATAGGTTTCTTGATGTACCAAAATTCCATTATTTAAATATTCCACTTGTAAACCAAGACAAAACTTTGTTCTTCCCAGATCCTTCATCTCAAATTCTTTCTTCAAGCAATTTACAGCTTTTGGAAGCTCGTTAGGAGTTCCAATAATATTGAAATCATCAACGTAAACAGCAATTATAGCAAATTCCTTGCCACATCTTTTCAAAAAAATACATGGACAAATTGGGTCATTTTTATATCCTTCCTTGATTAAATATTCACTTAAGCGATTATACCACATGCGTCCAGATTGCTTTAATCCATAAAGGCTTTTATTCAATTTAATTGAGTAACCTTCTCGAGAATTTGAATTATATACTTCAGGTAAATTAAATCCTTCAGGAAGCTTCATATAAATGTCATTTTCAAGAGAGCCATATAGATAGGCTGTAACGACATCCATTAGACGCAAATCGAGCCCTTCATGTACTGTCAGACTAATTAAGTATCGAAAAGTACTTGCATCCACCACAGGAGAATATGTCTCCTCAAAATCAATGCCAGGTCTTTGCGAAAAACCTTGGGCAACTAATCTTGCTTTATATCTCATAATTTCTCCTTTCTCATTTCGCTTTCGCACAAAAACCCATTTGTATCCAACTGGCTTTTCGCCTTTAGGTGTACGAATTACAGGTCCAAATACTTGTTGCTTTTCAGGCGACTTCAATTCTGCCTCAATTGCGTCTTTCCATTTTGGCCAATCATTTCTTTGTCTACATTCCTTAATAGACTTTGGTTCATGATCCTCATCATTTATAATTTCAAGCGCTATATTATATGCAACCGATGGGTCGACGTCGATTTCATTTCGGTTCCATTGAATTCCATTCATGACATAATTTATTGAGATCTCTTTGTTTTCATATCCTTGAATTGACCATCTTCTTTCTTAGCTCCTTTTCGTTTTCGAGGATTTTTATCTTTGGAACCGATGGGTCTGCCACGCTTCAGACGTGCCTCAGACTCATTTGCAATTGTATTTTGTCCAACAGGGACATCAATTTTTATTGGAGCATTAGCAGCTGGAATATGTGACTTAGTCACTCTTTTTAGGTCAGTGAATGCATCTGGCAATTGGTTAGCTAAATTTTGCAAATGAATTATCTTTTGAACTTCAAGTTCACATTGTTTTGTACGAGGATCAAGATAAGATAATGATAATTCTTTCCAAATAATTTATTTTTCCGACTGCTTATTTTCTCCCCCTAATGTTGGGAAAATAGATTCATCAAAACGCCAATCGGCAAATCGAGCCGTGAATAAATTTCCCGTTGTTGGTTCGAGATATTTTATTATGGATGAAGATTCATATCCAACATATATTCCCAACCTTCTTTGAGGTCCCATCTTAGTGCGTTGTGGTGGAGCAATAGGAACATATACCGCACATCCGAAAATTCTTAGATGGGAAATATTAGGTTCCTGACCAAAAACCATTTGTAAAGGGGATGATTTGTTAAAACTTGTTGGCCTGATGCGAATTAGTGTTGCAGCATGCAAAATTGCATGTCCCCAAGCAGTTATTGGAAGTTTTGATCTCATAAGTAATGACCTTGCAATTATTTGTAATCGTTTAAAAAGTGATTTTGCAAGTCCATTTTGTGTATGAATATGTGCTACAAGATGTTCAACATCAATGCCAATAGACATGCAAAAATCATTAAAAGTTTGGGACATAAATTCACCAGCATTGTCAAGGCTTATTTTCTTAATTGGGTAATCAGGAAAATGTGCTCTAAGTCTAATTAGTTGAGCAAGTAATCTCGCAAATGCATGGTTAGGAGTTGACAATATAAATGTGACCATTTAGTTGATGCATCTATTAAAACCATGAAATATCTAAATGGTCCACATGATGGGTCTATTGGCCGACATATATCACCTTGTATATGTTCCAAAAATGTTAGTGATTCATACTCAATTTTTCCAGGTGATGGCCGAATGATCAACTTCCCTTGGTAACAAGCAACACATGAAAGACAATTAGTTTGAAGAATCTTTTGGTTCTTCATTTGGTGTCCACAAGAATTTTGAATTATTTTTCACATCATAATAGATCCGGGATGGCCTAACCGGTCATGCCAAACAATGAACTTATTATTATCCACAAACTTTTGGTTTGCGACATGATGTATCTCAATTGTTCTAATGTATGTGTAGTACAAACCAGAGGAGAAAGTAGGCAATTTTTCTACTATGCATTTCTTATTTGAAATCACTTTTGTGATATAAAGGAATTCAATACCTCCTTGATTCGTTGTCTCTATGTGATATCCATTTTGGCGAATATCCTTGAAACTTAATAAGTTTCTTTGAGACTTAGTAGAGAGTAATGCATTATTGATACACAATTTTGTTCCTCCAGTAAGTATTATATTTGCTCTTCCGGAGCCTTCAATTATATTTGTACTACCAGATATTGTATTAACATTTGCTTCTTGCATTACTAGGTACGAGAAATATTTTTTATCCTTAAGAATTGTGTGAGTTGTTCCACTATCGGCAAGACACATTTCTTTATTTGAAGCACGTAAAGGGATATTCATTCTTACTACGATACAAAGAAAATAGATAATTAATATGAATTCTTAAAAATGAAAAGGTAAAACTTGAAAATAAAAACTTTATTGCTTCATTAGAGAAAGGAAAACACATTCTAGACCTAAATACTTTAGGGAGATGTTATTTGCACCCTAAACACTACTACTTACACCCAAGTTTTATAATTTTTTACACCAACTTTCCAAAATTACCATTAACCTATTACTCACACCCATATATTTGTTATTTATACTCGCTCTTATTATTTACACCCTAAACCTATATATATCAATACTCACACCTATATATTACTACTCACACCCACTTTCTTCTCCATGAAAACCTTCTTCTCCATGAAAACCCTGCTCACCAAAACCAAACCGAGAGGAAGTGCAAATCCAAGTGAAAAGAAGATAGAACAGAAGTCATGAAGATAGTTTGTGGTCATCCAAACATGTTTTGGCAAAACATTTTTGCGCAAAAACTTGTCTTCACTACATATTTATTGCTTACAATGTTCCCAATATCCTCTGAAGTCAGACATCAAATCCTGCATGTGAAACGGGCATCTTGTTGGCCCCTGCTTGATAAGGGGCTACATTGGGGGGTATAAATCCTGCATGTGAAACGGGAAAATCTTTCAACTGCCTCTCGATCCTTTCTTTATCTGCTTTCAAAACAAGTTTCTCTTCACGGAGTTTGTTTTTCTCGGCCTGTTTAGTTATAGAAGACAAATTATATGGAAATACTAGGATAGTTTGTCTCAGGTTTGGTTTTGGTGAGCAGGTTTTTATGAAGAAGAAGGTTTTCATGGAGAAGAAAGTGGGTGTGAGTAGTAATATACAAGTGTGAGTATTGATATATATAGGTTTAGGGTGTAAATAATAGGAGCGGGTGTAAATAACAAATACATGCGTGTGAGTAATAGGTTAAGGGTAATTTTGGAAAGTTGGTGTAAAAAATTATAAAACTTGGGTGTAAGTAGTAGTATTTAGGGTGCAAATAACATCTCCCAATACTTTATTGGAAAAAGGGAAAAAGAAAAATAAACTAAACAAAAATAAACTAAAACCAATAACATCTAATTAAATTTTGGCAATTCCAACTCCAGATAGAAAATCAAAATTTTCATTTGGATCAGTAAAGAAATCCGAAACATCTAGAGAGGTGGTATTCATATGGTTGTAATCAGGATTGTCTTCTTCAAAAGCAAAATTTGTTTATATATTTTTCCCTTTTTTCTTGATTGATTCTTGGTAAGGCTTGACAAGTTGTTCAGCTGTACGACATACACGAGCCCAATGGCCTTTGATACCACAACGATCACATTTTTTTTCATTATTTTTGCTAATTTGAGCACATTTTTCATTATTTTCACCCCTTTTTCATGTGTGTTTCGAATAACCACCACGATTATGTCTACCTTGTTTATATCCACGACCACGACTGGGTCCATATCCACTATAACCGTTTCCACGACCATGATAACTACCGCGGCCACGACCACGACCACGACCACGAGTTTGTGCATGAGAATTGTGGCTGTGTGTTGCTACATTCGCTTCAGGGAATGGAGCAGTGCCCGTTGCATGGGATTCATGATTTTTCAGTAACAACTCATTATTTTGTTCAGCCACAAGAAGACAGGAAATTAATTGAGAGTATTTCTTGAAACCTTTTTCACGATATTGCTGCTGAAGGAGCAATTGTTTTGCATGAAATGTGGATAATGTTTTTTTTCTAACATATCATAATCAGAGATTTTTTTCTCCACATAATTCCATCTGAGATGTAATTCTGAACATGGCCGAGTTATACTCACTTATAGTTTTGAAATCTTGTAAGCGCAAATGCATCCAATCATAGGGCCTTAGGCAAAATTACAGTTTTTTGATGATCATAGCACTCTTTTATGTTATTCCAAAGAATAAGTGGATTCTTAACAATGTTCTCATATTATTTGCAAGGTTCTCATACGTGATATACTTTTTTTTGCGGCATCTTAATTGTTACATGTAACACAATAATTCATGAACCCATTGCATATGTCATTGTTGTGATTGATTATGGCTACAACATTTTTTTTTCACATACAACATTTTTTTTTCACGGCTGCATACATCATTCTACAGCATCTTTACTGTATGGGCCACGGCTGAATATGTACAACTTTTTTTTTTCTTTCTTTCATGGCTTCTGGGATCTTTAGATCCTTTCAGACTTCTTCTCCTTTTTTTTTGAAACACTCCAATTCTGAAGACAGATTAAACTATTTTCTCTTTCTTTCTACATATACGTTGCACTTGCAGATAAAAAAAATTATGGAGAGAAGCTTACTTTACTCACTTTTGTATGTGTGTGTTACTGTACGAATATTATAAAAGATAGATATTGGAGGAAAAAAATAATAATAAATAAATAAATAAAACATTAAAAAAATTACCTTGCTTTTGATGAATTAGCTTCAACACCTTTTGGAGCAAAGAACGATCGTGCTGATAACGTGTTATGAAACATATGAAAAATAAGGAAGAAGAGAAGAGAGGAAACAATATATTGTGATATATTCAGTATGCATTTTACATCATAGTTGAGTCCTATTTATAGGGAGATAGGAAACCCTAATATGAAGTGGTATCAACTAAATATAAACACAATCCACCCTAATATGGAGTGGTATCAACTAAATATAAACACAATTCAATAGATAGTCATCCACTAATTAGATATATATGAATTGTTTATAACAAAATTGATATTTTCCAATGAAATGAACTATAACTTTTCAATTGCTAGTTACAAATTAAAACAATTAAAGAATTAATGAGAAAATATATATATATAATTGTGGTAAAGATTTTAGGCTTATTTAAGTTTTTAGTCCCTGAACTTAAGTGCTCTTTTGGAATTGGTCCTTAAACTTTTTTTTCGATGCTTTGAGTCCTTAAACTTTGCTCAAATTTTGGAAATGGTCCTTTCATCACTTAAGAGGCGATATGATCGAGGATATGTAGAATCAAAAAGGTTTTGATAAAGACAAATAAATCAACAAGTTGTTTTGATGAAGCCATTTGCCTTGAAGTTGAATCAACAAACAACAACAACCAAAAGTCTACTCATTCTCTTGTAATTCATTGTATTCATTCTCTTATCGTTTATGAGTGCGGGTGGTAGATTTAGGTATTTTTAGCTCTATTTAATATGGTATATTAAGTATGCAAATTAGTTGAGTAAAATACCTGAAAAAGACTAGAAAGGGATTGGTAAAAATCAAAGGTTAAATCATAACAAAATTGAAAAACAAATTTTCAGTATTTAACAGTAACTACCCGAGTAGTGCATGAACTAATCGAGTAGTCAGCTTAAAAAGAAAATTTGTTTTATTCTGGAAGCACTTACTAATCGAGTAGTGCTTCAACTACTCGATTAGTACGAGTCTGCATCATCATCCAGTCTAATCCAAATATGACTATTGGAGAGACAATCAAGCCCCAAATCTTTTCACATTCTCTCCTCCCTGATTCTTGGGCATTTTGGAGATTATAAATGGATGCCTCCTCCAACTCTCATGGGACGAATTTTTGACATAAAAACCTGATTCAAGCTAAGACGCTTTTCATTCCAATCCCTCTCTAAGTCTAGGTCTCAATTGGTTTACATACTTTCATATTCATATTCAATTGAGATTATATTGGAGCCACAACCTTGTGACCATTGTTATTCATATTATTGCTGCCATTAAAGCTTGGAGAAGGAGCTATTGAAGGTTTCAAGAGGCTCTATTGCTAAAGGGAGAAGGTGTTCTTGAAGGTTTCAAGAAGATCCCTTTGTGGAAGGTTGAAGAGGTTCTTCAACGGTGAATCAATTGAAATTGGGGTAAGATTTCAAGGGTATGGTACACTCTTGAAAGGGTTAGGATTGGATTGAGTGAGGTTCACTAATTAATCCTGTTTGTATCCAATTTAATTGATTTTTAGTAAAGGCTCCCTAAGGTTTATTGGGGACTGGACGTAGCTCTCAAGGTTTGAGAGTGAACCAGTATAAAATCCCTTGTGTCTTTCTCTTTATCGCTTTCCTTCATTTCCGCAATTTTAGTCTTTCTCATCTAACCTTAAGTTAGTCAATTTACCTGCTGTTGTTCGTGTTATTTTTGGCTTCCTGTGAAGCTTTCTGAAAATCTGTTCACTGTCTGAAATTGCTCCAACTTTATGTCAAAAATTCGTCCAATGAGAGTTGGAGGAGGCATCCACTTATAATCTCCAAAATGCCCAAGAATCAGGGAGGAGAGAATGTGAAAATATTTGGGGCTTGATTGCCTCTCCAACAGTCATATTTGGATCAGACTCGATGATGATGCAGACTCGTACTAATCGAGTAGTTGAAGCACTACTCGATTAGTCAATGCTTCCAGAATAAAACAAATTTTATTTTTAAGCTGACTACTCGATTAGTTCATGCACTACTCGAGTAATTACTGTTAAATACTGAAAATTTGTTTTTCAATTTTGTTATGATTTAACCTTTGATTTTTACAAATCCCTTTCTAGTCTTTTTCAGGTATTTTACTCAACTAATTTGAATACTTAATATACCATATTAAATAGAGCTAAAAATACCTAAATCTACCACACACACTCATAAACGATAAGAGAATGAATACAATGAATTACAAGAGAATGAGTAGACTTTTGGTTGTTGTTGTTTGTTGATTCAACTTCAAGGCAAATGACTTCATCAAAACAACTTGTTGATTTATTTGTCTTCATCAAAACCTTTTTGATTCTACAATCTCCCCCTTTTTGATGATGACAAATCCTTGATAATATAATCCTTGTTGTTTTGCATGCATAAACTCCCCCTGACTTTATGCAATATCAGAAACCTGCACAACATAAACAACAACACCATTTCCCCCCCTTTTGGCATGTTAAAAAAGGAGCCTAAATTAAGAGCAATATGCCAAAGGAAGAACATAATAACACATGTTGGATTATGAGCATTGATAGTACTTGTTGATTTATAGCCCGAAAAAAAAACTTTTCTCCCCCTAAAACAAATATACTTATGAAGAGGCAATTAAAAAAAAAACATTTTAGCACATAGCCCTTTAAAAGTACTTAAAAAATTAAGTTTTGCTTGAGGGTACCCAAATTGTTTTAGGCTTATTGGGATTTTCACCTTTCACAATCCAAACATAAGAACCGTTAGGCACACCATGAGATTTTATTCTACAAATATTTGAGGTGTGTCCATGAATGCCACAGTAAAAGCAAGTTGGCTTTTTAGAGAAATCTACATTTGAAAATGAACCAACTTTTCTAAATTTCTTTTTCTTGGTATTCATGTATCCTAAGCCAGTTTTATTTGTATTGTTCCTTTGATTTTCAAGAAGTTGATTTAATCTTTGATCACTTCTTGATAAAGTTGCAATAGTGTTTTTCAAATTTGTAACTTCATGTTCATGACTTTTGCAACTTTCACAAGGAGGGATTTCTTGAATTTTCAAAGAATCAATACTTTGTTAAAGTGCTTCATTTTTACTATTTAGCTCATGAATGCATTTTTCTAAATTCAAGACTTGCTCTTTATTTTTCAAAATAGCTCTTTTTCTTTTATCATTTAATTTAGTAAGTTTCTTGAATTCATTATGCATTTCAACATAAGCACTATATAATTCTTCATAATCAAGAGACTCAGATTCGGAATCGGAATTTACCTCGGTTCCTTGCTTACTTGAAGTGAAACTTGATGATGCGCCTTCATCAAATCTACTCACCAAGAAAAGATTGGCTTCTTCCTCATCACTTGATGTGCTTGAGATTGTCTCTTCGTTTTTATCCGGTGCATCCCACACAATGTAAGCTCTTTTGCCCTTTTTCTTTTCATCTTTACGTCTCTTAAGATACTCAGGACAATGAGGTCTTATGTGTCCTCTCTTACCACATTCATGACATTTTATTTTATCTTTTGAAGAACAAATTCTATGGTAGGAGTCCTTAGGTTCCTTTATTATTTTTAATTCATTTTTATTTTTAAAACATTTACTGAACCTCTTTGCTAGTCTTTGAAAAGTTTCATCATCAATACTAGATTCGGAGTCATTACTAGAGTTAGAGGAATCATCACATACCTTAGTTGATTTTGTGGTGGTCTTTAGTGTGATTCCCTTCTTTTTCTTATCCGACTCCTCATGCAAAGTTAGACGTCCTAACTCCATTTCATGCTCTTGAAGCTTTCCAAAAAGTGTTGCTAAGTCCATGTAGTCCAAATCCTTAGACTCCATGATGGCTGTAACCTTTGGTTGTCATTCCCTACTTAGACATCTCAACACTTTGTTAATAATTTCAGCATTCATAAATGTTTTACCAAGAGCAATCAAATGATGAATGATATGTGTAAAACGTTTTTGCATATCACTAATGGATTCGTTAGGAAGCATACGAAATAATTCATATTCGTGCATTAAAGCATTTAATCTAGCACGTCTAACTTCACTTGTACCTTCATGAGTAAGTTGTAGAATGTCCCACATTTGTTTAGCATTTTTACAATGTGTAACTCTGAAAAATTCACCATAAGACAAGGTGGAAGTGATGATGTTTTTAACTTTCAAATCATAAGAAACTTTCTTTTTATCATCATCCGTCCAACTGGCCCTTGGACTTCTACAACTTCCTCATTTATTTTCTTTTTAGGTACATAGGGACCCTTTTCAATTGCATCCCAAATATCAATATCAATTGCTTCAATAAAAAATTTTATTCTAGCTTTCCAATAAACCTATCCTTCACCATTAAATAGTGGAGGACGGTTTATTGAAGAGTCTTCCCCTCCAAAAGGATTGTTAGAGCTCATGGTTTCCTTAGGATATTTTCGAAAAAGTTTTTACACTTGATCTTTCGACCAAGTTCTAATACCACTTGTTGGAAACCAACAAGCGGCCTAACAATTTACTAGAGGGGGGTGAATAGTAAATGGAAGCAACAATATTAATTTTTTTCAGATTTAATTGAAATTAGCAATAAACACGCTTACTGTTTTTAAACAAAATTAAGTTTCTGTGCAAAAATACTTGAACTACTCGAGTAGTGCTCCAACTACTCGAGTAGTAAGAGCAATTTCAGACAGTGAACAAATTATCAGAAAGCTTCACAGGAAGCCAAAACTAACACGAACAGCAGCAGGTAAATTGACTAACTTAAGGTTCAATGAGAAAGACTAAAATTGCAGAATTGAAGGAAAACGATAAAGAGAAAGACACATGGGATTTTATACTGGTTCACTTTCAAACCTTGAGAGCTACGTCTAGTCCCCCCCTAAACCTTAGGGAGCCTTACTAAAAATAAATTAAATTGGATACAAACAGGATTAATTAGTGAACCTCACTCAATCTAATCCTAGCCCTTTCAAGAGTGTACCAAACCCTTGAAATCTTACCCCAATTTCAATTGATTCACTGTTGAAGAACCTCTTCAACCTTCCACAAAGGGAGCTTCTTGAAACCTTCAAGAAACCTTCTCCCTTTAGCAATAGAGCCCCTTGAAACCTTCAATAGCTCCTTCTCCAAGCTTTAATGGCAGCAATAATATGAATAACAATGGTAACAAGGTTGTGGCTCCAATACAATCTCAATTGAATATGAATATGAAAGTATGTAAACCAATTGAGACCTAGTCTTAGAGAGGGATTGGAATGAAGCGTTTTAGCTTGAATCAGGTTTTTATGTCAAAAATTCGTCCCATGAGAGTTGGAGGAGGCATCCATTTATAATCTCCAAAATGCCCAAGAATCAGGGAGGAGAGAATGTGAAAAGATTTGGAGCTTGATTGCCTCTCCAACAGTCATATTTGGATCAGACTGGATGATTATGCAAACTCGTCTAATCGAGTAGTTGAAGGACTACTCGATTAGTCAATGCTTCCAGAATAAAACAAATTTTCTTTTTAGGTTGACTACTCAATTAGTTCATGCACTACTCGAGTAGTTACTGTTAAATACTGAAAATTTGTTTTTCAATTTTGTTATGATTTAACCTTTGATATTTACCAATCCCTTTCTAGTCTTTTTCAGGTATTTTACTCAACTAATTTGCATACTTAATATACCATATTAAATAGAGCTAAAAATACATAAATCTATCACCCACACTCATAAACGATAAGAGAATGAATACAATGAATTACAAGAGAATGAGTAGACTTTTGGTTGTTGTTTGTTGATTCAACTTCAAGGCAAATGGCTTCATCAAAGCAACGTAACTTATTGATTTATTTGTCTTCATCAAAACCTTTTTGATTCTACAGGATATGCCACATCACCTTCGCCACATCGACAGGTAACGTGCCAGATGATGCCACGTGAATTTTTTAAATTAAAAAAAATTCAAAAATATTAAAATTAATTAAAAATTGTTTTTTAATAGAAAATCTTTTAATAAATTTTAAAAGAAATTATTTTTTTAATAAAAAAATCTAGAGCTGGCAATTCGGGCTACCCAGTCGAGTTCGGGCCGGCCCGCTTCGGGCTCGGGCCATGACCGGGCCGGGCTAAAAAAGCCCGGCTAAAATTCGGGCCTCTAAATTCATGCCTAAACCCGCCCTATGCGGGTAACGGGCCGCCCGACAACTTTTTTCTTTTTTTTTAATTTTAATAAAACATAATAATTTTATACACAAATTTAAAAAAAAAAATAAAATAAAATAAAAAATATTAAACAACCTATTTTTCAGCAATTATATTAGAGGTGACAAAAAAAGTTACAAAAAAAAAAACAATCTGCTAAGTGATGCCATGCACATGGTCCACGTTCCTTAGTTCTCCGTTTCTCTTTTGTTTCTTTTTATTCCACTGTAAAAGTTACAAACAAGCCACCATCTGTTTTACTTACTACGGCACTAACAAGCAACCAAAGTTACAAACAAGCAACCATTTGTTGACCATTTTAGATAGATATTTTGGTATGGTACGGAGAAGTATGTAAAAGCAAGGCAATAGTATGCTATTGCTACCTGGTGGGCCTTGGCCCTAAATGTGCCATTAATGTATATATTTTTTTTTCAACCATTGTGCATTTGTGCTGCACAACAAATGTAGTTTTTTTTTTTAAAAAAAATAATAATAACCGGGCTGCCGGGCCGGGCCGGGCTAGCCCGGTTCAAACCCGGTTGCGGGCTCGGGTTTTTGCGGGCCGGGCTAAAAAGGCCCGGATATATTTCGGGCTCAAATTTTAGTGTATAAACCCGGATATAAAGCGGACTTATTCGGGCCGGCCCGGCGCCGGCTCTAAAAAAATCATGTAGTGTCCTGTGGATCTACATAACATGTCACTCGTCAATATTGTGAAAGTGACGTGACATGTCGTCGGCTATATTATCACTTAAGTGACGAATGGACCATTTCCAAAAATTAAACAAAGTTCAGGGACTCAAAACATAAAAAAAAAGTTTAAGAACCAATTCCAAAATAGCACATAAGTTCAGGAACTAAAATGTTAAATAAGCCCAGATTTTAAACACTTCTCACCATTTTAATTGAAGAGTCTCTTGCAAGGAAGGATGACACTCCTTTTTGTTGAATCTGATACAAATTGGATAGCAATTTTTGTTATTAGAAACAACATGAGCAAATTTTCACTATAAGTGATGATACTAAGATTTTAATTTTTTCTTTAAGAGCTTCAACCACTTATTGCAATAGAAGATGACATTGCTTTGTAAAGTTAGAAACAACTCATACAATTATTTTTATTTAAAACTACATGAACGAATTTTGATTATTAGCAAGCCAAATGTTTTAAATTTTGAAAATTTCACCAGTGGAATTGAAAAATCTCTTGGAGTGATTGATGTCACTCGTGTCTAAAACCTGAAACAAAGTATATAAAAAAATCACATTAGAAACACCATGAGTAAATTTTCAATATAAGTGTAACAAAACTTTTATATTTCCTTTTTTTTAAAAAAATCAAAACACTTTTATCTTTCCTTCTAATAATAGGTGATTGTAGCAAGTGTTGCAGGCTTCACATTATACTCATATATATACAACACACATAGGAGATTCTATTATGTTGTTCTTATTTGAATGATGGTTAAGAAGGCCATTGATATCATGGTAACTGACTTGAGTATAAGAAGGGTCGCTTAGCTAATTTTTAATTGGTATAATATAATGGAAGGCAATTAATTTTTATGGTGGAATATTTTTGAGTAAGCAAATTTTTTAGTGTAGCATTTAATGAAAAATTGCAGTCTACTTTACCTATAGATATAGATATATAAATATAGATTATTATGGAACATTGTTAATGGTTAGGATTGAATTTTAAACCTATATCATGGACGACTGAGATCAAAGATAAGGAAACACTTGATTAATTATGTATGTTTGCATTAATCACAATTTTAGGAGGAAAAAACTATCATATAGAGGAAAATCTTTTCACCATCAACTTCTCCTATTTTATAATATGTTGATGTTGACAAGTAGAGCCTACCTAAAGCAATGAATTGACCAGTTGACGAACCACTTTCTCCTTCGCCGGTTGTTTCGAGAGCTAAGCTAATTCGCTTCTTGTTCTGTAGCTAGAGATGGAAAAATCCCTCGGTGAGGCATACAAAATGAGGAGAATCTTCCTCATCTTTGAAGTGGGAATGCTCAAATAGAGAGTCAAAATCATAATATGTGAAAGCTTGCCCGATTGAATACAAAGTTTAACTGGATTGACTGCTTTACTTAAACCCTCGAAAGGTATTTCTATCACTTGTTACGCCAAATCAATCAACAAGCAACCAAAATTATCTATCTTCAACGCTTCAGGCAGGCTGCGAAGGCGCGCGTTGATACGATGGAACCCGAAGCAGATCCCTCGCAACAAAGTTGGAAGAGGAATAAAACCTTAACCTCGGGACCCCCCTTGAACTGGATCAGTCGACCTAGTGGGCCAAATACCAGGGTGAAAAAAAAAACTTATCATATTAGACCTTCGTATATAAAATTTTTATTTTATTTGAAAAATATATACTTAGTCGATAATCGAAAATTACTCAATTATATATTACTCCCTCTGGTTCTATATATAAGCCCCATTTGAAGACTTTTCTTTGGTTTTTAATATAAGCTCAATTTTCAACTTCCAATAACATTAATTACTTCTTTTTCACTAACATTCCTATTTACTCAACACTTTTTAAATTTCCAATAATAATCGTAGGGGTAATTTTGAAAAAGTATACCAAATATTTACATTTAAAATACCACTAACAATATTAACTAAGTTTATTAAAATGTGTGAAAATTAGTCAAAAAAACTTATAATAAAAACCGGAACGAGTACCATAAAGAAGAACATCGTTTTTGCAATTAATAATATGCTTATGTCATCAATCCTAACAAATACTTAAATATGTACATTTCATATCTTTTTTAATATAGTTTCATATAGTGTTCATATAGTTTTTTATCTTTTGTTTTATATATATTAACGTGAAAAATATCTTTGTGAAAATTTCAATACAAATTAAGAAAATAAAATTGTAATGTTAAATTACACTTTTAAAATTTAAAAAAAAGATGTAACTATCCTTCTTGATAGTTGTAATATAGTTAAGGCATATGCTCTATAATAAAAAATGGAAAGAATAAATTTGTATACTATCTTTTTTTGAATAGAAAAGTATATTTTATTCATAAATCTGAAACCGTACAAGTAATGACAAACATGACAATTACAAGTACAAGATATTTCACACTAATAATAGTTAAAGAGAAAAAAATTACACTGCAACAACAGACTCTTAATTCCATGTGGACATGGATCATCAGCAAGTGTCAAAACCGGACTCTAACAGGAGATTCAATAGCCTTTAATTCCAAGATAACAATCTCATTGATGCTGAGACTAAGCTCAGTTCGACGACAAGGAATCTCAGATCTAAAACGAGAGAGTCGTTGGACGGTAGCCAAATCAACATTCGACAAAGGGAGATCTGTCTCGACGAGTAGCCTTCAATTATTGGAGCAAAGAGGACCATCAGATCTGGAAAGTAGAAACTATTCATAGGCATCCCTCCACCGGAAACACACAAAACAAAAACAACTTCCACAAAGGCAAGACAAAACTCAGATAAACTGGGGGAAACAAACCCATACACTTTCCCAAAGGAAGGGGAGGGACAGATCTCCCTCCCCCTACCGAGAATCAGCATATGAAAACAAGCAGAGCAGAGGAAGGAGGAGGGGAGGGGAAATCCTAATTTCTTATTTCAATTTTGTATACTATCTTGGTATTTTATTAATGACTGAAATTTATTAATTTTTTTAGGGTCAAGGAAAAAAGTTAAAATGAATTTTTTTAAAAAAATAATATTTTTTACTCTTATATTTTTTATTCTTGAAACATTATTCATATTTAAATATTTATCTTCACCTAAAAAATGAGTTTAAGAGGACAATTTGTTTTTAAAAAGGTTTTGCGTCTGTTATATTGGGAAAGATATGGAGTGAGAGGTCCAGGCTGTGATTTCAGGAAGACACATTGCCAAAAGCTGTATGTGTCCACAATAAAGGGAATAGTCAACCGTTATGCCTTTTTCATTTTTATTTTTTTTTTTTTTGCTTGCTTTTGTTCAATTCCTTTGATAATCCATTTTAATCTCATTTTGAAAAGGATAATAATAAATTATTAATAATAATAATAATTCTCCATTAGAAGGGTACATGTAAACTTGACTGTGTGGTAGAATGATCCAATCCATTCCGTACGAGTCAACTAGGTATCAAACTATTTTTTAATATAAAAGTTTAGGTAAATCAGGATTTAGAGGTCTATTAAATTCATTATATGTTTTATGATTTGATGAGTGTTTATAAAGAGTATTACTTTTTGAACCCGCTGTTTATTCACCGGCCCCCATTTTTTCCGCCTTATACAAGGCGATAGTGCATTTTTTCGCCTTATACAAGGCGGTAGTGTAAAATTACCATATTTTTTCCGCCTTAAATTTGGAAAATAATTTATTAACCTATAAAATTAACTTACAAATAGGTCTACATCACAAAAAAAATAACATGTGCCATATTATTGTAGTAAAATTTTCAATTCGTTTGAAGTTAACAAATACCTTCTCTTCGTATTTTTTTTTTAACAGCAAAAAATATAATTATATTAAGAGAAGACCCCAAAGCATCATAGTACACACAAACTCTTCGTATGTTTTTCAATTAGTTTTGTTATGTTAACTGTTGAGGTTGAAATTTAGAATGCATGGCAATAAATAGGATTTGAATAAAGTATTAGAATTGAACTAATTCCGACTTGTCAACATATTATAAAATAGAAGAAATTGAGGGTAAATGTGATTTCTCTCCTTAATCCTATCGATAATCTTACTTTTCCTCCTAATTTTCCACTTTTCCTCCTAATTTTCCTTCTAATCTCAACCATTCAATTGCAAATGTAATAGTAAATCACATCCGTCCATATCCATTCAAAATAAAATCTTTTCATTTTCTTTCATTCATTCTCTCTTTATCTGTTATAGTAAGATAGTCTCTTTGTTTGCAAAAGAAAAAAGAGAAAAACACAACAACACAACCACAATACAACCATAAGCAACGTAAAAAAGAGATAAACACAACAAGATAGCCACAACACAACCATAAGCAACGTAAACTAATCAAGGTAAATTAAATTAGGAACTTCTGAGTTGTCTCTTTAGAATAGTCTTTTTCTTATTTTCCTTTTTTTTTCTCAACTTGATTGAAATAGTTCTATATAACTAGCACCGCAAATATTATACTCCTAGAATCCAGTCTTGATTTAACTTCAGATAGGTATACGACTCCTAGAATGTAAAGTTTATACTTCCTCTGTCCCTAAATATAAGGTCCCTTTGGGAGATTTCAAATCCATTAAGAAAGTTGACTAATTTAGTTAATTGTATTGGAAATGTGAACTTTTGAAATGTATTTTCAAAATTACCCCTATTAATATTATTGGGAATCTAAAAAGTGTTAAATAAATAGGGGTATTTGTGGAAAAAAGTAATTAATGATCATTGAAAATTGGTATGAGGTCTTATAAATAAGGATAAAATAAAAGTGTCAAAAGAGTCTTATAATTAGGGACGGAGGGAGTAAGTAGTTTCTATGGATTTTGATGTATGCCTATGAGCACCCCTTTTCTACATATATAATAAAATTGGTTAGTTCACACATAAATAAAAAATAATCCTAGAAAAAATTGAAGTCGTCGGATAGTTATATTGAAGATTTTTTTTGGGGATAATTTGAGTCCCTAAAAAATATGGTTCTCAAATATAGAATTTCTAAAACTTTCTTTTGTTATTAGCGTGTGTTATAGTTTTAAGTTCTCATAATGCTGAGATTTTTACTATGCAATAATTCAATGGGCATTTTATTTTTTGGTAAAGTTGGAAAAGAAACAAACAAAACGCGACACCAAGGCCTTAGAAAACTAATCTCCATCAATTGCATTTGATAGGTGTGACATCCTAACTTTTTTCTTATTTTAAAATTAGTGACTTAAAAATTTCGTTTTAAATCTTAATTACTTTTAATAATCTCCGGAAAATTCGGCGGGTTTTCCTCTGTTTTTCGGACTTCCCAAAAATTAATCTTTTCACCTATTCAATCTAGTACAGTACAGAAAACTATAAAACATTTATATACATATCACTTAGCTTTCTCATGCCCTCTTAACACAATAAAGCATACTCGAGGCTTGCATGATTGATTTATTACTAAACCAAAATAACTTAATTATAATAAAATGATTATACTTTCTCAATTAATAACTAGTTTACACTCCACGGGTGGAGTGTACTCCTGCTCGGCCAACACTAATGCAAGCTCAATCTCGGTACCTGTATAAAAACAATTAAGAGGTGAGCATTATACAGAACTTAGCGAATGAAATCTAAATAGGCATAATAATAACTAAGTCATAGAAAAATAAGCAGTTAATCACATAAATATCAGACAATTCAATTCAACTCATTTCAATCACAAACACTTATCATTACATTCTCGTTTTAACATTGTAATCTTACTTTGTTCAAAGTTTATTCATTTATTCATTTTCGTTCTTTGTGCTTCGTATCTTTTACTCTTTAGGTCTTTGCGAATTCACCACTACGCACAACTCCATGTTAGATCTAGTGTGCATGTGCATGTGGAGATTGTTAGATCTATTATGCAAGTGCATGGTTTTGATAATGACAAATGTTTTGAACAAGCTCAAGTCTTGGAGAAGCTCACCAAAGAACAACAAGCAACTATGATGAAGAGAGAGCAAGCTCTTAGATTCAATATGTGTATTGATTGTAATATCTTTATTTCGAGTCTTAGAGTTTTGGGTAGAGTTATTAGAGGGTAGTGAATCTCTATCAAGTGCATGATCATATTATATCTTGAGTATTTCACTTAACCTAAATCAATAGGTGACTTAAAGGTTTTTAAGAAAAGGTTTAGTTTTGAAAAAACAAGTTTTTTAATTGATTTTTACAGTGGTTAATCGATTAAATGGAAGGTTAATCGATTAGCAGGAAATTTAGATCAGGTCTTAATCGATTAGCACATTTGCTTAATCGACTAGCTGTTGTTTAACAGTGGTTAATCGATTAACACGTGTTGAACAACTTTTTAAAACAGCTTTTCACTTCTCAAAATCAGTTTTAATGTTTTCCAAACTTTTGGGTATTCTATATAAACCTTTTCCTAATCATTGTGATTAACTAACTTCATTTTCATATCATTTTAGAAAGATCAAAGCCACACTATTCTCTCAACATTCTCTCTCACTTTTAGAAAAGATCAAAGTTCTTATTTTCATATCTTTGATCAAGAAACTTTTGAATCTCAATTTCTAATAATTCATAGTTCTTGAAGGAAATTCAATAGGTTTATTGTGTTTTCTTAGAGTTGTAATCTTTGCAAGAAGGCAAACTCAAATACAACAAAGAAGAAGTCTTGGGGGTGTTCATCAAGCAAATTGATTTGGAAGTCTTGTTGTGTTAACGAGCATTTGGAAGTCTTGTTGTGAGGAATCAACAAGCAAGTGGAAGACTTGGTGTGGGGTTATCATCAAGCAAGAGAAGAGGTTAGATTAGAAGTTCAAGAGGGTTGCAAGACAAAAGTGGGGTATCTCTTAGAGACTATAAGTGGGGTATCTTGAGAGACAATCACTTGTAATTTGAGAACTCTAATTCCTTATTGAAGAAACTCTCTCTATTATGATAGAGGGGACTAGATGTAGCTCTCGGTGGTTGAGAATGAACCGGTATAAATCTCTGAGCAAGCTTCTCTTCCCTTAACTCTTTAACTTTTGCTATTTCATATTGTTCTTGATTGAAAACCTAGAAAAGATTGATTTTCATATAATTGAATGAAATAAGTTTTAATAGTCCAAATTGATTTGGGGAAAACCTTTTTCATAATCTAGGTAATCATTAATAATCTTGGTGTTAATCAATTCTGCGCTATCTCTGATATTCTATGTTAATTGATTGATTTTCGTTTTCATTTGAAAAGTGATTTTTCAGTTTTAATAGTGATTAATCGATTAATTGAGTGTGTTAATCGATTAACCAAAATCAGCTGTCAGACATTAATCGATTAACCTGAAGCATTAATCGATTAACAACTGAGTATTTTGTGAAAATCATGCACGTATTTTGTGAAAATTTATTGAAACTTTTCTTTTTATATTTTTGAGAGACAAAATGATGTGAACTTATCATCATTTTTTTTAGTTATAATAATCTTAACAACTATCTTAAAAACACTTATTAACAATGCCCTTATTTTTATCATAATTTAATGTGTCCATGCTAAAAACTTTCATTAAAATACGTGCATGATTTATAAATTAATTTAGGGTCTTGTTAACATTAGGACATTTATTAAGATCATTAAAAATAGTAAAATAATCATGAATTAAACATTAAAAATAATAAGTAATCATCGCTAATCCATCAACTATAAATGATATGTTCACAGTATTGAAGATCTTTGTTTTACATTGCCAATGTATAGCGGATCCATATTTTTTTTTTAAAAATGGATCCATGGATTTTCTTTAGTCAAATTGTTTTTAGGAATTATCTTATTTAGTAAATATTAATACTCATGTTTCGTTTCTTACACCCAATCATTAATAAAATTAAATGAGTTATCCAAAAAAATTTTTACGTAATTTTATACTGCTATCATATAGATCATCTAACAAGTATCATCGGTAATAAAATGTGTTGATAAAATCTCCCATTTTTCTTTTCTGGCTCCAAATCTAATGCTAATATCGTGACATTCAATTTTGGTTTTGGACTATGTTGTTGCTTCTCATTCACGCAACAAAATTTGGACTTTCTTTCTTTGGAGTTCTATATATCTTCTGAAAACAAAAAATTCAATATATTTTAATTACGATAGACTTACAAAATGAACTTATAAATATGTCTAGATCATAAGAAAGTAGTATTAACTAATCAAATTTTTTTGTGATGTAGGCCTATTTAATTTGTATGTTAATCAATCAATAATGACAATAAGCAAGTCAGGGATGGAGCTAGGGGGTGACCTATGGATGCCATGTCACCCCAAGACTTTTAAAATTCTTTAATATGCACATATATATTGTTCATGTGCGGCACTCTTTAAATTATACTAATATTTATATAAAATATCCTCTTTTAGCCCGTATAATTTGTAATGGGTCTATAGTACATATAGGCTATATCCATTTTTTTAAAAAACTTTTATCAACTAACTTATCATATACTTTTTATTAAAAATAAAAACAATGGGGGCAACATAAATAAAATTTAAAACCAATTGGTAAAGTAACAGTATGTACTAAAGCTTCAACCAAAATAGACACAGATGCCTATATTATCGAGAGATAAATGTGAGAAGGAAAAAAGATTATTACTTGCAATGTTATTTTGTTATATGTTTGATAAAGTCATCATCAACTATAAAAATATTGAAATAGTTTATATTATACTATGTTTTTTATTATCTAATTTATTTTATATAATACGTATTTGATAGTTAAAATTTCTTTTATTATAAAATATATATTATTTAGTTCCGGCGCTTCTTGGTTTGAAATCTTGCCTCCGTCCCTGAAACAAGTGACACATTATTATTTTTTTTTATAGTGTAAGCTTATTTGTATGTTAATTTTGTAGGTTTATCAATCATTTTCATTTTTTTATAATAAAAATATCTAAGGCTACAAGATGCCTTAAGAGTGGAATGGATTTTTCTCTGTCTGGCAGTGTTAGTGAAAGCTGGTAGAAATAAAAGCACAAATATCACACAATTCCAGTGCAGATAGAAGCACAAATATTTACACTGCTTTAAATCTTTAGATATTCTTAAACTTTGAAGATGGGTCTATTAAATATTGTTGGTGGGAAATTGTTAAACGTAACAAACAATTGATGTCACTATATGCAGATAGAAGTAGGACCATCCAACAATATCAATGAGAACAAATGACAAGTTTAGAAAGCAAATGTCGAGTGAGACTAGAAAAGGGAAAACCATCTTACTTATACTACAATAATTCATAATTCCATATCAAAGGAATTAAAACTAGTACGAAACAAAATATAGAGAGTTATGTATAGGTGAGACTTTTTTTCTACGTACACTTTCTTGTGGGCTTGATACTTTGATAGAGTGTCCACAACTACTACAAGACACATGCATAATTAAAAAAGCTTGTTGATCTTAAGGGAATTTGGTTGGAAAGCGAGTATATATTGTCTCCTTTTGTACACCCACACTTTACAGAGAGAGAGATTGGCAATAAATTTGTGTTCGATTAACCATGTGAGAACCAGCGTAATTTGTCTAGGCCTACTTTTTCAAGTTTTAAACTTCTAGCTAGCTATCTGAATTTCAAAGTCCTTGGAAAATTTTTTATTAGCAGGTCAAGGACGACGTACGCCAGCACAATTTTAATTTCTTGTGGCACATATATGATAGAAGTTTCTTCCATTAGCTTTTGTTAAGAAAACCTCTAATTAACCATGGTTGTTGATCTTTCACGAGCATTGTCTTCTTAATCACTTCAAATATTTGCAAGAGGGTTTAACAAATGCGATTGTTTATAAGATTGAATGGTAAAATCAGTTAATATAAATTAACTCATTTTTTAAAGGATATTGCTAATAAGTATTATTCGAATATACTTAACAAAGTTATTCTAATGAAAAAAATAATCATAAATAATCAACATTTATTTTTCTCTCAAAAATTTCAAAAAAATACATTCTCCAATATATTTTTATTATATTAAAATTTTTAATAAATACTCAGCATTTACCCTTTTTAAATATGTCGTCAATGACTCAATGGTTTGATTTTTGACATGTTCCAAAAAAATGTGTAACATCCTGCATTCTAATTCCAAGAGTAATTAGAATAATAATAAGACTTGGAAATAATAATTATGCTAAAGAGGATTTAAGGTGATGGATTGAGATTTCTTTAAGTGCCATAAAGGAGTTAAAAAACATTGGCATCGTATAGGAAATTTAAAGAAGACCAAACGAGGGTTAAAAACGGTGTTTTCGGTGTTAGAAACACCCTGTATTAAGAAATTATAAATAAAATATCTACAATTTTAAACGTAAATTCCACCGTTGGATATGAAGATTAGGGTGTGGAGAAGCTTGCTTTCAAATTTAAGCAAGATCCAACGGTTAACGAAGAAGATATGACATTTTGAAATGCAAAGGAGTGAAAAGGAAACAGTCTAATCGATTAGACTGTTCCCCTAATCGATTACCATAATCGATTAGACTCTGATCAGATTAGACTCTGAGTCTAATCGATTAGATCGAGTCTGATCAGATTAAAAACGCATTTTGGGCTGCATTTCTCATTCATCCTCCATTGTTTCTCTCTCTCAAAAGCTCGAACCTCCCTCTTTCTCTCTCTAATTTCCCACCTCAAATCACCACACAAATCCAACATAAATCACTAAAAATCAATCCCCATCATACATAAACACTCAAACCTTCATCAATCTCTCATTTACCCTCTCAAAAATCATGGCCAGGAGTTAGGGTTCAAGAGCTTCAACACCCACTCTTGATTTTCATCATTCCAAGCTCAAAGTAAGTTGGATTCAAGCTTTTCTCCACTCATCCTTCATGTTACACGAATTTTTCACCCACGTCTCTAATTATTTATGTCTCTTTTGCTTCATGGTTCACTTTCTCTCTCCTCCATAGCTTTGAAGCTTTCTCTCTCTACACCAAAGCAAGGTAGAATCAAGCTCTCCACCTCACTCTCACTACACATTTGGAGGCTATTTGGTTGAAGCCCAAAAATGGGATTTAAAGGGTTAGGGTTTGATA
Source organism: Crotalaria pallida (assembly GCA_037953625.1). Taxonomy (NCBI): domain Eukaryota; kingdom Viridiplantae; phylum Streptophyta; class Magnoliopsida; order Fabales; family Fabaceae; genus Crotalaria; species Crotalaria pallida. The sequence continues at coordinate 102,150,498 of CM075655.1, forward strand.
CTCTATCCTCTCCCTACGAGGTTAAGGTAAGGAGGTGGTATTATCTGTTCTTAGGGCATGGGTTCTAGCTTGAGTGTAGTGATGGCTAAGAGGGATGGGTAGTGATAGTGTAAATCCTGGGATAATATACTTGATTAGGGTTAAATAGTTAGAGTTGGGTTTATGGAAATTATTGTGATGATTGTTGAATGTATGTTTGTGCGATGTTATGTAATTGTGTACATTTTAGTTATTTATATGATGTTTTGTGTTTGAATAGGACTTATTGACCTAGGTGAAGTAGTTAGTAGTAGGAATGTGTAAGTTAGCTAGGAGATAAATAAAACCATTTAAAAGCCCTAGAAAGGAAAACATAGTAAAGTGATAATGACATAGTTAGGATTGTTGAGCTAGGAGTAGTTAAAAGTGGGTTGGAAACACTTAAGGATTGAGTTAGGGAGTGAGTGAAAATAGATAGATTAATTGAAATAGATGAATAGCTAAGGTAGTACATGAACATAATAGGATAAAACTCTAGGGTAGTAAAAAGGAACACTAAGTGAATAGTAGGAAAGTATGAATTTAATTAATAGTTCTAGGTAATGTATAGATGAGTTGAGACTAAAATAAAGGACTTAAATATAATAGACTAGATACGGTTAACTAAAGTGAACTAAGACATGAGGGAAATTAATAGAAGATAAATTTAACTTAGGATTAGCTATAAGACATAAACAGAAATGAATGACTAAGATGAATTAGAGTGAATTAGGAATTAATAGAGATTAGAATAGAAAACGTAGGTAGGAAATAGGGGTTAGTTTACTAATAGGCAACATCCTAAGAGAAATTAGGGAATGGCAATAAAAGTGAGTTATGGATTAGTAAATAACAAGTTACGAAATGACAAGACTAGTGAGTAAGAATTAAATGAGAATAGAGAATGAGTAGGTATTGAGATAGAGTTAAAAATAGCGCCAAAGGATAGAAAAGGGAAATAGGAATTTAGTTGGAAAGAAAAGAATAGAAAGAGAAAGGAATAGGTAAGGAATGAAATAGGAATAAGAGTAAAGAGATAGGAAACGATATTAATGTATTAACTGAAATCGGAGGAATAGGGTCGAATAATTGAGTTAGAGAGATGAGAGAGAAAGTGATAAGAAATTTAAGGATTTGGTGAGCGAATACCAGGCCATGTAAGTACGCCCGTGCAGTGGGTGCATTGGTTGTGTAAGACACACATGTAGTTGTGAGCAGTGGTGGGCTCGCAAACCACAAAAAGGAGGATTAATTATGCTATGTGAATACCAGGCCAAGTAAGTACGCCTCGATGGGTGCATTGGTTGCGTAAGACACCCATGTAGTTGAGCGCAGCGGTAAGACACACTTGTAGTTGTGTGCAGTGGTGGGTTCACATTACCCTACTAAGCCATGCAGGCATGGCTACGAACACCAGACCAAGTAAGTACGCCCCGTGGGTGCATTGGTTGCGTAAGACACGCGTGTAGTCGTGTGCAGCGGTAAGACGTACATGTAGTTGTGCGCAGTCGTTGGATCACAAAGCCGTCAAAAAGAAAGGTATTAGGATGTCGAAAGAAAACGAGGGCAAGAATTCTAGGGAAAGAGAAAGGAGTTGAATAAGATTCGAATGAGAATAGCTGAGTGAGAAGAGTGGAATAAGAAGAGGAGATAGAGGAAAAGCAAGTTCAAGATTAGGGTAATAAAACGAGAATGAAATGATAAGTGCTTGTTAATGAAACGAATTGGATTTGGAAATTGTCTTGTACTTATGTGATTATTTGCTGCATTGTTTATGACTTAGCTATTATTATGCCTTGTTAGACACAATTTCCTAAGTTCTGTGTAATGCTACCCTTCTTGCTATTTTTATTACAGGTACAGAAGAAGCTTACACGAGTCATAGCCGAGCAGGAGTACATTCCACACCGTGCAGTGTAAGGTTAAGCATTGAGGGAACTAGAATTAAGCGTGTAATTAATATAACTTAGTTTTGTAGCCCACAACTTGTATTATATTTGTATTCAAGCATTAGGTCTCTCTGGCTGTATTTTAGTATTTAAGTTTGAGTTTTAATTTACTCTGATTTTGACAAGTTTATAAAATATCATTTTTGGAAAGTCCAATAAACAGAGGAAACTCTGACGTATTTTATTTAGCAATTTTCAAGTTTTAATTAAACTCAACTTAATTATTAGTAATTAAGATACTTAATTGTGAGGGTGCGACAGAATGCATGTTGCAAAAATATATTTTCTTGAAAGAAATGTAAAACCTACTTCAATATACACGTATATATATGCCACGGAATGATTAGTCTTATCCTTGATAAGTTAATAAGAAAAAACAAGGTTTTTTTAAGCGATAGGTCCCTAAACTTAGGGGGTGTTTTGGATTTAGTCCTTAATCTTTTTTTTGTTGGATCTGGTCCCTAAACTTTAACGTCGTTTGGAATTAGTCCTCCCGTTAACCCAAAGTTAACTCCGTTAGTGTCTTCCAATAAGATGTTGCCACGTGTCCCAACTTGCATTTTTTTTTGGCTTTTTTGACTTTGAGGTCCCTAAACTTAGGGGAGGAATTGAATTTAGTCCCTATCCTTTTTTTCGTTGGATCAGGTCCCTAAACTCTGGACCATTTTGGATTAAGTCCTTCTGTTAGCTTTAATCTAAGACCGTTACCCTGGGAAAATTTTTATGCCATGTGGACCAATAAATTAATGCCACATGAAATTTTTCTTTTAAAATTGAAAAATTACAAAAAATAAATAAAATTAAAAAAAAGCCAAATATTACCTGATTTGAAGTACAACTGAACCAAGCATCATTAATAGATCCACCATGCCACAGAAATTTTTCAGGCCAGAATGTGAACCACCTTCCCTATCTTCCTCTCGTTCCTCGTCGTGCTCGATCGTCTCGTTATGGCTTGACATCATGGTTTCTTCACCTTGCTTTAGGGGGTGGCATTGTTTTTCAGAATATAAAGATCTAAACAAAAAAAAAAAAAGAACACACAGTGTCAAGTGATAAAAACTGAGTTAGACACCTACCAAACCTTTATCATCAAACTCTAAAGTAATAAAAAAGAGATTTTTCTGTGTCAATCAAATATACTTGTTGCGTTTCTTCCTCCCTCCAGACTCTACATATGATGCACCGCTAAGAAGAAGGCAAAGGAAGCGGAGAAGAGGGCGGAGGCTGGAAAGCAGAGGACGCTGAGGTTGTTGAGGGTTCGAAGTTGCGAGGCTGCTGCATGGTGAAGGAAGCGCGACTGGTCTCCTTTGGTGTCGCATCAGATTTGCAGAGAAGATGACCAAGCGAAGGATGAAGAACGAAGAGAATCTTCGGGGTCGCCGCCGCAACTAGGTTGCAGGGGCTTTGGCTATAACTAGCACCGCCGCACACCATCAAGCGAACTTGTGACTGTGACAGTGATTTTCGCTGTAAACCGAAGCAAGCACAAAACTCATATCGGGGCGCGACCTTGAGGACGATGGCGAAAGCTTCTCAAATCGTTATCCTGATGGCAGTGGTGAGTGCTCGAGACATCACGACCATGACGATGATGCATCTCGTCGCAAACGCGTTTTATTCCAATCGTTATAAAAAAATCATTTTTTTTAATATTATTTATTTTTTGTAATTTTTCAATTTTAAAATAAAAATTCCATGTGGCATTAATTTATTGGTCCACATGGCATAAAAATTTTCCCCGGGTAACGGTGTTAGATTAAAACTAACAGAAGGACTTAATCCAAAATGGTCCAGAGTTTAGGGACCTGATCCAACGAAAAAAAGGATAGGGACTAAATTCAATTCTTTCCCTAAGTTTAGGGACCTCAAAGTAAAAAAAAAAAAGCCAAAAAAAATGCAAGTTGGGACACGTGGCAACATCTTATTGGAAGACACTAACGGAGTTAACTTTGGGTTAACGGAAGGACTAGTTCCAAATGACGTTAAAGTTTAGGGACCAGATCCAACAAAAAAAAAAGATTAAGGACTAAATCCAAAACACACCCTAAGTTTAGGAACCTATCGCTTAAAAAAACCAAAAAACAATAATTGACAGTTCCATATTGCCCTCTCATATATAGGAAGAATGTGAAATGCTGGAAAAGACGTTGGGTGGTTAACGTGTGCATTACAGAAGCATAAAACCGTAGTTCTCTATATATGGCTTACTTGACTTCGAAAATAATGGGATAATTTGGGCCCATTGATGAGAAACGGCAATTTAAAGTCTTGATTAGCTTGTCACACCCTTTTCCCAAATTATGACTTATCCTCCATTGGCAAGCAAATATTCTTACCAAGCAAGTTTTAACTAAAACATCGATCACCCTCTCACCAACATGACCTTATATGTAGAGTTGATTATTGGATACAAATTGAAAGTTTTAGGTAATTAAGCACAACATCCAATCGACAATTTGTATATGCAATATATATTAGGGAATTACTTGTATGCAACCTAATTTTGAGTTGTTATTATGCAATTTTATGTTAGATCAATGAAACTTTGCCACCTACCTAATATGCAATTGATAAGTCATCGTTTAAAAAATCAATATTGCATGTTAGGTGGCAGAGTATCATTGGTCTAACATATGATTACATATCAACAATCCAAAATTAGGTTGCTTATTGAAATATTCTATATATTATGTGGATTTTAGGTTAAAATATAAGCTTAATTAAATTATTGATCCAACAAAATATAGTAATATTCATTTTTTTTTGTGCCAAGTAATATTCATATTTAGTTCTTAAACTTTTTTTTTTTTTAATTTTGGTCCTCCTAAATACATTCATTTTGGATTTGACTCCAGTTGTTATTAAAAAAAAAAAAAACATTAATTTGTGACATGACGGATGGCTAGCCAAAATTGCACCACATAGACTCTTGATTGGTTTGAAAATCAGTTTAAAACGGTCTTCGATTTTTTTCTTTCGGGATTTGCTTCAATGCCATTTATGTTTTGAACGGCACCTATGCCATTTTTATATAAATCAATCACAATATGACATATGTGATCTTGGAACACAATCAGCATTGAGTTGGCATATCAAATATTCGCTTATGTGTCATCTAAAGGACTACTTTACAATTTTTTAAAAAAACTTTATCTCAACAATAATTACCATCATTAAAATTTTAATTTCCAAATTAAAAAAAAAAACCATATCGTATTGTTCAGTTTTGGCTATTGGAAAAGATGAACATCTCCTACTGTTCATGTCTTATCAGACTTAAGCAAGCTTATCTTCGCATTGGCACAAGGAGGAACATGACCTCCCTTCGTCTGTCCCTAATTTCAGTTTTTTCTGTCTACAATTTCAATTCTCTTGAGCAATTTGACATACGAATTATATATATTAATGCAGATCCAATTCCTTGGAGAGACCTATCCAATTCTCTGGAAAATTGAACGTGCTCCTAGACATAATTAATTATTGACCAATTGTCTTATGAGTATGAACTTTTGCGGCATTCTGGGTTTTCTGTATTGATTATTTTACTTGTTTAGTTTAGATTCAAATTAGGATTAGGTATTCGTTTTGTTTTTGTTATTTTTTTCAGTAGATTTTAAATTTTTTTAATTGATAATTTTGGTTAAATTAAAGTTTTAAAAATTTACAAAATAATCCTTATAATATGACACGTAAGCGATGACAACTAAATATTAATTAGCACAAGTGTCATAATCTAATTAGTTAAACTGAAAAGGCATTGGTGCCTTTTATAACTAGATGGCATGGAAGCTTTTTCCCTTTCTTTTACGTTGGATTCTGAAACTGTTACGGGAATCATTTGAATAAAATTTGTTTACAAGGTTATGTGTTTTAGTAAAAAAAAATATCATAAATTATTATTTTTATTTTCAAGTAAAAAATTTTTTTATCGTATTATTGTTATAAAGAAAAAATGCATCAAATATACTTGAAATTTGTATGAGGTTTCCTCTGAGTCCTTTGAAAGTATAATGTCTTTTCCAATCTTAAGCATAACATTTTCTTTAATAAAATAATTATTTATTATAAGAAGGGGATGTAAGTGCAATGTTGATTACTAAGGAGGGGAGGTGGGTGTCATTTTCCAAACTAGAAGGGGTGTCTGTGTCATTAGTGCAAATCTCAGGGAAGGTGAGTGTAATTTCTCCTAATAATAATAATAAGGAAATGTGGAAAAATAGTAATATATATAACATCTTCATCAAGAACTACATTTGACCATTCCAGGATGAAGGTTGATCTTCAAAGTATTTGATCGTGATGAGCTGACCTTACCATTTTTTTAAAAAAAATTTTGGATCACAAATTTAATTATTAATATGATTAAATTGTAAGTTGGTTTCTATTATTTATAATTGATTTGAAATTGTAAATTTTTTTAAATTCAAAATATCATATATATCCAAAACAGAATCAAATTGCTAATTTTTTTTTTAAATATTCAAAAGATCCTATCAAATTTCGAATTAAGTAAATGTCTTCTGTTGCGAAAACAAATCCCTTAATTACAGGAAGCTTTGAATTAACAAACTAATTTTGAAAATATCATGCAATTCTTGTTTACAGTTAAATTAATGACATGGAATCAATATCCTAATATTCCTTAGTTTTAGGAAACACCAGATTTGTCTAATATTTGAAATTTTGATTTTTAAACAAACACATATTTGAGAAATTAAGTGTGAACCTTCAAAAAAAAAAAGAGAAATTAAGTGTGATTTTTTGTTAAAATAAAAATTGGAAAATTATATGGAAGCACCACGTAAGCAAATTTGGAATTGAAGGTATCATCTTTTTTAATATATAATTAATTCAAAATTCAACAAATAATTTCCACAATTTTTTGTTTTTAAATAATTAATTGTTATAAGATAATAACAAATAATTCCTATGATTTAAAAAAAAATCAGCTAACAAGATAAGACCCCATGCTCTTGAAACGACAACTTATTTTGTGAAGATAAGTTCAATTCCAACAGATTTAAAAAAAACACAGCAAATAAGGCATCTTGCTCTTCAATTTTTGCAACGAATGATCTTATTTTGTGAAGATAAGATCCCCATGCTTTTGAAACAATAACTTAATAAGAAACAATAAATTCAACTAACTTGATAAGAAACAATAAATTCAAATTCAAATTTTAAATATGATTAAAAAAATTCAGCATTTCAAATCAATTATCAATTATAAATAATAGTTTCCAACTTAAAGTTGAATCAAAACTACATCCAAAATTAAAAATGGCAGATCAACATATGATCAAAGATATTAATATAGCAAATGCCAAGTGAAACACCCTATTTATAATTACCCTTAATTACCCAATAGTAAAATGTGAACTTGAAAATTTCATTTTAAAAACTTATTAACTTATAAAAATCTTCGTAAAATCGGACGAAGTTTACTTTGTTTTACGGACATTCCAGAATTTCGTTTTCCCAGTAACTTGTCATAATAAAACATTCATTTCCTTCAGAAACCCAACAAGGCCAAAAGTATCATAGTGCATCAATATGCAACCATATCAAAGTTTTAGTCACAACGGAAAATCATAAAGTAGTTACAAGTTCAGAGTTGTTTTAAGTTTCTCCAAAAAAATAGACTTCCTACCCATAGGAAGTGGTCCTGGACCAACCCAAAATAAATATGTACAACTTATACAAGTATCAGCAGGACTATATCATCATAAACAAAAGATCCAGGACAAGGCACAAGGCCTAACTACTATGACTTACTCTCCCTGTGAGAGAGAGCACTCCTGCTCGGCCGAAGGTTGTGCAATCTCAATTTCAGTGCCTGTATAAAAATGGTAAGAAAGTGAGCATTACACATAAATAGAAAAACAGTTTCTAACTAGACATAATAACCTACTAGGTCAAACACAATAAATCACATAGCTCACAAATTATCATTCAACGTTCCAAACATGCTCAATCACAATCCACATTTACATTAGTTCACTTCACCTATTTAAGTGACTCTTAACCATTTCATTATTCTTTCTTTCCTTTCTTACATTCCTTTCCTTTCTTTTCTTTTCTTTGCATAACTAGGATTTGATTGCACCTGCTAGGTCATTTGGCACACCCATTAGAGACTTTGCACCTATCAGGACTTTGCACCCATTAGGCATCACCCGTTAGGCAAATGCTTATTACTTCACTCATATGTAACTAACTCATTTACTTCTATATTCAACTCATTTTCTTTAATTCTTGTTCTCATTTACATCTCTTTTATCTAGCTCCGAATTGATCCATTGTATACACAGACGCCTAACAGATCGTTTGAACCTAATGGGTCATTTTGCCTAATAGGTCATTTTGCCCTAACAGGTCATTTGCACACCTAGCAGGGGCACCTAGTATTAGCATCCCCCAAGGATCAATTCAGTTGTACTCTCTTTAACCTTAGCTATCAATCCTCTCATTTGTTCAATTATCAATATTCAATAGTCACACAAACATCAACTCAAATTCCTCTTAGTCCTATTATTTGCCTATTATCTTTCTACTTAATTATGCCCTTTACTCAAACAATCATACAATTCACTTCATCATCCCAACACATACATCAACATTTCAATTATACACATAGGCATCAATAAACATATATTTCACTTCATCATTCAAACATATTTAGCGATATTACTCACCAATACATAGTCATAAAAATAAAAGTGGTTCCATTTTATTTATACTCTTGCCCTATTCAAAATTCTAGGTTCACTACCCTAAGGTTCAACATCACAATTTATCACACATTCTTAGCAAATCACTATGAACTAACTAAAACCCATTTCCTAGGTCAAGGTAACACCCACCCCTTACCTCAACCAAGAAGAAGTAAGGTGAACCTTCAAAGCCCTAGCTCTTAGCTTCTGCCCTAGATCCTTAGAACTTCAATGCTTTGAACCCCCTTTTTGCACTTTAAAAGTATGAGGATCCATGGACATGATGTTAAAAGAAGAATTTCTAAGAGTCATAGAAATGGAGGAAGGTGGCGTGTGGAGAGTGAAAAGGAGGAGATGACAATTCCTTATGTTAGAGAGGAAGAAGGTGAGATTATGATGGTTGAAGGTGATCTTGGTGATGAATGAAACTGGAGTTCCTAGAATCTTGGATAAGAAGAGAAGAACTAAAACTTTGCCTTGGTGGAGGGAATGAAATTCGTGTGATGATGAGGGAAATGGAGAGAGGAGATATATCTTGTGATGGTAGTGAGATTGATTATTATGATCTTGTTCTTGACTTAGGGTTTGATGTTGTTGATGAAGGTGATGTTGTGTTGCTCTTAGTTTCCTTAGGGCTTGAGAGAAGAGTAGAGAGTGATCATGAATGAAGAGAAGGAATGATAGAATGAATGAGGTGTTGTTGGTTTGTTTTTGTTTTAATTGCCTTGGAAGAGAATGTGTGGCTATGATTAGAAGCTTCCCTTAGAAGCTTGGCCAACAACATGTGGAGGAGAATGAAAGCTTCCTCAAGAAGCTTTGACTTCTTGGCTTTAATTGACTTATTTTTTTTCAAACACGAGTGGTAATCGATTACCCCATCCAGGTAATCCATTACATTCATATTTTCACTTTTAATGAGTGCTTCATAGAAACCATGTAATCGATTACCTACCCAAAGGTAATCGATTACCTCCCAAAAATCACAATTTTAGGGTTTCCCACAGATGGTCAGTAATCGATTACTTTCCCAAAGGTAAGCGATTACTTCCCTGAATTCAATTCTTAGGGATTTTCACAGAAACATAGTAATCAATTATTTCCCCAAATTTACGTATTTTGATGCATGGTTTCTAACTCTAAGACATTTCCCTTAACTCCTATCTCGTTTTGGCTATGATTACTCCATTCAATCCTAACTTACTTCTATGATTTTCATGGGTTTACCTTAGATTATCATAATTAAACTTGGAATTTAAAATCAGGATGCTACAATCATATAAGGTACGCCTTAGTCCCACATCGGTTGGTAAGGTGAACGAAACGTGCCTTATATAGGGCGTGGATACCTTACCTCATGTGGACGCGTTTTGGGGCTCACTTATGCTATGACTATGTGAAACCAAGAGCAAAACCGTGAGGGTGAAGGATGCCGAAAGCGGACAATATCCACGTGGCGGTGCCACGGACCTAGTGCCCAGTACCGTACGGCTAGCTGGGGCTGGATGGGCTGTTACATTTGGTATCAGAGCCAGGGCCGGGTCGGTGTGCCAACGGGGACGTTGGGCCTCCAAGGGGGTGGATATAAGGTACGCCTTAGTCGTCCCACATCGGCTGGTAAGGTGAACGAAGCGTGCCTTATATAGGGTGTGGATACCTTACCTCATCATGTGGATGCGTTTTGGGGCTCACTTATGCTACGGCTATGTGAGACCAAGAGTAAAACCGTGAGGGTGAAGGATGCCCAAAGCAAACAATATCCACACCTAGTGCTCAGTACCGTACGGCTGACTAGGGCTGGGCTGTTACACCAAGACTTCATGGAAAATCAGGGTCCGAATAATAAGACTCTGGAAATCAACCTTTACTAGAAATGGAAGTTAAAAATCTATTCTAGACATGGTTCTTCTTGATGAAGAGGTATTATTTTTTTCATTTCATTTTTTTATTATAATTTTGGCTAAATTACTCATTTGGTCCCTTACCTATTTTTCAATTTCAAATTGGTCCCTTACCTTTTTTTGGTTTCATATTGGTCCCTTATGTTTCTTTTCGCTGTCAATTTGGTCCCAAAATCACTGTTAATCCTATGTGGACCAATATGTTATGGACACGCACGTAGGATGAACAGTGATTTTGGGACCAAATTGACAGCCAAAAGAAACATAAGGGACCAATATGAAACCAAAAAAAGGTAAGGGACCAATTTGAAATTGAAAAATAAGGTAAGGGACCAAATGAGTAATTTTAATATTTCAAAATGCAATAATGGACAATACTACCATATTTTTGACAATTCTCTTCTTTACATTACAGTCACAGCAAATAGGAGTCACCAAAAAATCTGAAGATCTATCCAATTTTGATCATCTTTTAGAAGAAGGAAAAGTATATGATTTACATAAATTTGTTGTGGCAAAAAATGGAGCTTCATTCAAGACTACACGACATGAATGGAAATTATACTTCACAAAATACACTATTGTTACTCTGTTGGAAGATCCCCGTATTCCACAAAATGGATTTTCATTTTTGTCAAATGAATACATTTTGAACACCAACTCCTGATTTGCAGTTATGTGGCTTGTCTGGTTAGAAAAAAAAATAAGGTGGTGTTTAAAGAAGAAGATATTAACTTAGTGGAGTTGGTTGAGTGTATAAAGTTTAGATCTTGGCGTTGGGTTAATGTGTTGGGGTTTTTTCTATTTCATATGCAAACTGGCGATTATGCCTTGTACCTGGTCCCTAAGAACTGTTGTACTGTATTGTTTTGGTGTTGGGTGGTTCTTGTATTGTTTATCATCCTAAGGTGGGAGGAGTTGGTGTTTCTTGTTTGGTCCTGTTATGCTCTTTTTCCCTTGTTTTGAATTTTCTCTCTGGGTTTTTTCATTCAAGAAGGTTTTTAAGGAGGTAAAGGTCCTAACAAGTGTTTTTTGGTGGTTAGGGTCATTATTTTTGTATAGGTTGGTAGGTGGATTTGGGGGAATATTTTGTTTGAGATTACTAGCTAGTACTTTATTTGCTTCACAATGGTGTGAAGCTTAAAATTGTATCTGGTTGTGATTAATTTGATGCACATGATTGTGGTTCCCTTTGACAAACCCTTCATAAAAGATGGGATCTTGGGTGTTCTATGATGCTCGGTTAATCTTTTTGTTAATAAATTTTTTTATTTGCTGTTAAAAAAAATACATTTTGAACACAACAAAAGAGGATGCTCATTTAGTTGGTATGTTTTAATTTATTTATTCATTTTATCTTTCATTTTAATTTATATATATTTATTACCATGAAATAAACATAATTTTATGTTATTGCTAGATGTTATTGGTTTGTTATATGGTTGACGAGAGGTGACTCATTTTCAATCAACCAAATATATTGTTATCTTGAGTAAGTTCTAAATAATTAATTCATACTAAAATATTTATTAGTTTTAACCTATTTAAATTTGTAACGAAAATGTTAAAATTAATAACAGGGACAAGGGAAAGCTTCGGTGTACATTATGAGGTTCTTATGTAGATCAATTCGTTGCATATCTTGATCAACATCCTACTACCCAATATATCATCTTGGTCCAATTTGGAAAAATGAAGTTTTTTAACCGTATGTATTACTCATATGTTGTAAATTAAATCATATATTTATTTTTATGGTCATTAATCAATGTTTTTAATAGAGTTAAAATGTTTGAATTTTGTGCAGGAACAATGGGTGTGTCGAATATATACAACGTATAACAGCCGCCTTTATATTAATGCTGATATGCCAGAAGTTACCCAATTTCGTAAAAGGTTTTTTTTTTCTAAATTTTTCTTATAAATTTAAAAATTAGTTGTTAATTGATAAATTTAAACAATTATTTTGCCATCATACATTTCCACCCTTAGCACTACTTTCTGTTGCATAACAAATCAGAGAGGTGTTAAGACCCTATAATCACTTCTAACTTCTAATAAGCATGAAAATAACAAAAATAATCTATTACAATTTTTTAAAGTTGTTACAAAATTGATGAAATAATGCCCAGCGGGAAGGAATTGGAAACACAACAATAGTGTAAAACTGGTAGAAGGTTCAAATTCTCACTCACATTCATGGATGTGACGTTGGGAAGATTGCTAAGGAAAGCTAGTGACAAAAACAGTCATGAGGAGTAATTATTTGTTATTGTGTACAGTGTAGTGGAGCTTAGCTCTAATAGAACTCAGATTCATTCTAAGATTAACTCTTTTAATTATCAAGCTTTCGATCAATTAAAGATAGCTCTGATAGAATTCAGATTTCACAAATTGTTCCTGAGTCATCATCGTATTCAATGGAAGATGATTTTCTCAATAAAAATGTTTGCAAGACAATAGGTGATATAAAGGACTCTATTGAGGTATTATTTTATTTAATTTTATGAATTTGAATTTGTCTAAAGTTTTAAAAAAAAATTCATTCAAACCCATTAAACTAACTTATTTTATTTCTTAGGATGTGGTGTTTGTCACCGTTGGAACTATAAGAGACATTCAATCTCCTCTTAACTGGTGGTACAAAGGTTGCAAAAAATGTTAGACAAGTTTGGTTGAGCAACCAACAAGCTTTTTCTGTAATAAATGTGAGAACCGTCCAATGTCCTTTATTCCTAGGTACATGAGCATATCCTTTTTTTCTTTAATTTTTTTTAAAAATAAAAAAACAATACTAATATGTGTTATTTGTTTCATATTAAAAAAGATATAACATAAAGCTAATTGTCGGAGATGACACAGATTATGCAACATTTATGCTGCGAAGAGGAGATCATTCTAGCTTTTGATCAAAAATATAATGTTAATGCAGTGAGTATTCAAATCAAGTTTAAATCTATTCACTTAAAAACATATACTTATGGCTCTTACAACCATTTTTTGATAATACAGTGCAACTTCCAACCACAAAACTCTGAGCTATTAACCAGTGTTGCCGAGTCATCTGGTGCAAATAAGGTATAAATATTACCCCTAAGATATTTTTTGTGAAAAAACCTAATGTTTATACTGTATATTTAATACCATTTATTTTATGTAGGGAGATTCATTGGAGGTAGCTGATAATGCCTCTCAACAAGATAGTGTTTCATATCTTACACCTTCAAAAAGGCCAATTGAAGACACATGTATAGATATCAGTGAAGTAGTTGATAAGGAGTTTAATATGTCTTCAACCAAGGAAAAGAAATGAATCAAAATTAAGCGGACATGATGACTCCTAACCTTGCAATAATTTGGCTCTAAGTAGTTTAGATTATGAATGTTTAATAAATAAGGTTGTGTTAAACTTTTTTTCTCTATTGGACTTATTTCTGTTACCAATGACTGAATAATTATCCAGTGTACACGTGGATCTCCACCGTGATTTCTCTCATACATGAGATTTCACCCCTTTGTCTTTAATTGAAGATCTCAATTTTGATTTGGCCTTTTCTACTCTTTATTGTTTATTTCTCATTACAACTTTTTATGCAGCAACCATTCATTTTCATGAAAAACCATTTATTTCTTCTGTTTTCTTATTTTGTGAGTCTTTCTTCCATTTACTTATACCGAGAAAAGGAGGATAAGAACTATTTAAAAAAAAAATCAATCCAAATCTCAAATACTCATTAATTCCTGATTGGTTTATCTTAATAATTATTAAATTCTTATTAGATAAGAACTGTTATTACAAAAATTTGCAACTCAATAACTAATTTTAAAATCCTAACTTGTTGTTTTATATTTATCACCTAAGTATAAAATCCTACTATATTCAATAAGATAGAGAGGTTAATTTTACTCATCTCAATCAGATATGTATTTTTTTAAATGGTACCATTTTTTTTTGGTTGCATAAAGGGTCTAAGAGACCAAAAGCAAAAAAAAGAAAAAAAAATCTTACATCGAAGTGTTCAAATTCATTCCTCCTTACTCCCTATGTAATGCAGCACCCTTATAGTCATTGTACAACAATCTTCTCAGACTATAGCAAGGCATCATGATCTCAAGAAATCCCAAGTCCTTGCTTAGGCTTATTTTGACTAAAAAGTCAGCTACCAATCTCTTCTACAAAGTCTCTTATGAAACATTCATTTTGCTTGCTATCTGTTTCAAATCACATAGATTAATGTTAAGGGTTCATCGAAGAGCCACTAATTCAAATCAAATAGAGACATAAAATTCAAATAAAATTAATATTCTAACCAAACGACTAAGTCATCAGCTTAATAGAAGAAAATTCAAATTTCAAATAAAATTAATATTCTAACATAATAGTGTTTCAAATCTCAAATATGATAAACTAATACTGATTCCTATAAATAAGGGATAATATGATACTAAAATGAACAATACTAGCTGATAAATATATAAATTCTAAGTCATCAGCTTAACAGAAGAAATCAAATTTCAAATTTTCAAAATTTAGTTTAACAGAATTTAAAATTTACGATCCTAGCTGATAAATATATATATTGGAAGTCAACAGCTTAGCAGAATAATTCAAATTTTTAATTTCAAATTTCAGTTAACCAGAATTTCAAATTTACAATCCTACTGAAAAATATATAGATTCTATATAATCAGCTTAACAGAATGATTCAAATTTCAAGTTTAGAATTTCAGTTTTCAAATTTACAGTCCTACCTAATATATATATATATATATATATATATATATATATATATATATATATATATTCTAAGTCATTAAAATAACAGAAATAACTTAACCAAAAAAAATAACAGAAATAATATGAATATGAATATGAATAATATGATGTCATATTTCAAATTTCAAATTTCAAATTTTAAAAAATAAAAAACAATCCACACTTTTAGCTAACATGCTATTATAAATAATTGAAGTCACTAAACAAAAAACCATCATTCGATTGAACAGTCCTTATCTTAAAAACTCCAATGTTCACTATAATTTCAGCTTAAAAGCATATAAAAAAGGTGATCAATACTTACCTGTACCTAATCTGATAGTGATTTGCTATTTAGCACATGCCATGGAAAATAGACAAATTTGGGACCAGAAAACAGCAAGATGTAGAAGGAGATTGATATTAAACAACAAGAGAAAAAGAAACTCCACAGACCAGAACAGAGACATCCATGGTAAGTAATGATGTTATAACATATAAGTGGTTGGTTTTTAATAATATGGGTGAAGATTTTTAGTATAGTCCTACAAGTTAGCTTTTATTTATAACATTGAATCGGAATTTTCAGATTCAACAATAATTGCTGCGATGGGAGAGGACCATTCAACAAGAAGGATAAGTGATTTTGCCAGACAAACAACTCCATTGTCAAATTTATCAAATGGTATCTACATTAATCTCCTTATGCAAGTTCTTATCACTCATACAATTTAATGTTACTCATCCACTATATATTTTATCTTACACCAATTTATTTAGTTGTCATTCCTATACCAAAGAAGAGAGGCATCTCCCTTGAAAAAGAGAACATGCCATTAAGAAGCAATATCATCAGCATTTCAACACCAGCGTCTTTCATAAATGGTACACAATTTACATTATTTACTATTTAAGACATCATCATCAATAAGCAAATACAACAATACTTTTCCTTACTTTGAACCATATTTATAAATGGTAATTAATTATATTAACTAAAGAGGTTATTCTGTTATGAACTAATAAAATATTCTATATTCTCATGGTCAATTTACAGGGAAAATAAAACACACAAAAAATGTTGAATGAAATAAACTCTTCTGGACTACCACCACATAAATTAACATTGAAAAAGAGTTTCGATCATGTTACTGAGGAATGTGGACCAATCAAATGGTCTATGTAAAGGAACTAGGCTTTAAATAAGAAGAATGAGAAATCATGTACTTCAATGTCTTATCTTAACTGGAAATAGAGTTGGTGAATTAGTACTTATACCTAGTGTTGTGGGGTGTTATCCCACATGTACCGGCAAGCCGGTTTATTGATATACGACGATGATAACGAGTTCTCGATTAAAGAACACCGTCACCAAGTCAGGAAATTTGGGGGGTGATGTGTGTGCCATGTGTAAACAACGAGAGATCAGTTTGGTCATACCTTGGCCACTACCTGTATTTATAGGGTGGTTGGAAGGAGACACTGTAAGAGCCATGATGGGCATTAAGGCCGAAGAGTAACAGCTCCATGAATGTCATCATTAGTAGCATAATGACAAACCGTATGTCGGTTACGTATTGATTAACTATGAATTGCCGATATGCCGAATTGATGCTTGTTGGTTCGTGATACCGGTTATTATTTGCCCGTGATACCGGTCCATAACATTAGCCCCCCAGCTCGATGCTGTGACGTAAGGAGGAGCGTCGAGGTATGCATAGGAAAGACTGGTATAAGCGTTAAATTTTTTGTGACTATGAAACGGATCCTTGTCTCCTAATAAATTCTTCAAATATTTCAATTGATTTCAAAGGAGGGAAAACAATACAATATTCTCAATGTCCGGAACCAGAGTTTGAAGAGGGGAACTCGGTGCAAGGTTTCTCGAGTCGTCTAGTGAATTCGAAGAAAGAAATCTAGCATGAAGATTCCTTGCTTGCCGGATACAAGACCAAAGGGGGAAGCCCAATTTGAGGGTTCCTCACTCTTGGCAAGAGTCCGGGAAGGGGAATTCAACATGAAGTTCTTCTCATTCTGAACCCTAAAGCGAATAGGGAAACTCGACACAAGGTTCCTCGCCGTCAACAAATGAGTCCGGATAAGGGAATATAGCAATGTGTTCCTCATCTTTGGAAGCATATTGAATATTGAAGAAAATATCAGAGTAAGGAAACCTCATGGGTTAGAATAATTGTGATGAAGAATATTTTTTATTCTCCTCTTGAAAAGTTTATTGTCCGTTGACGAGAATCTCGGAGTCTTTTTTAGACTAACCTGAGAAAATTGAGGCATCATGTTTGTACCTTTCAATATAAAATAACAATTAAAATATTAGGTTAAAATTATCATAATGACATTAAGGAACAAAATTATATTTTCCTTTGCTATTAATAGCATCTAGCCAAATTATTTATTACAATTTGACACTTTAAAAAGATATTAATAACGCAATTACGGTATACTACAGCTTAGTGGCACTTAAATGATATAGAGAAATACTATTGGCAATTTAAATGTTTTAATTGAAAATAAATTAGAAGAATTCTTCCCTGTTTCTTCGGTGAATGGGTAGATGATGTGAATTTGCCAATGAGATTTAGTTCCCAGCCTCCATATTTTATCCCCAAACCCTCATTTTTCCAAATATTCCAATACTATCCCCACCTCTTTTACTTCTTTTTCCCTTATCCACATCAAACCCCAAATCCCAATTTTTTCTCTCTCTTTCAGAACCTCAAACCCCACTCTTCTTCCCTTCTTCCAGTTCCAGATTCGCCGCCGCCACCTTTCACTTCATAGATCTACGTTCACATGCTTCACATGCCTCACTATGGGAGCAGCAGTTATGGAATATGTAGAAGACAGAAGCAATAGATGGCAACTATGCACAGTGACACAAGTGGAAGAATTCAAATGTTTCGTCAGAGTGCTCCCAGTGTGGCTATTCACCATTGCTCTCGTTGTGTCCTTTGCTCAAATGGGAACCTTCTTCGTAACCCAAGCCAACATCATGGATCTAAACTATAGTTCCGGAATTTGTGTTTTTTTTGGGTTTTTGATAATTTCCGACGAACCAGTGTCGGAATTTCAAAATTCCGACACGGGGTTCTCGGAATTTATTATTTTTTTTGGGTTTTTGATAATTTCCGACGAACCAGTGTCGGAATCTCGGAATTTGTTTTTTTTTTTTGGGTTTTTGATAATTTCCGACGAACCAGTGTCGGAATTTTGAAATTCCGGCACGGGGTTCTCGGAATTTTAACCAAATTGTTCGTATTAGATCTGTTTTTTTTTTTGTTATTTTTTTAGATCTGAAGAAGAAGACAATAGTAGCAGGTTTTTTTTTTTTTGTTATTTTTTTAGATCTGAAGAAGAAGACAGCAACAACAACATGTTTTTTTTTATAATTTTTTTAGATCTGAAGAAGAAGAAGAAGACAGCAGCAACAGTAACATGTGTTTTTTTTTTTATTTTTTTTAGATCTGAAGAAGAAGAAAGAGGAAGAGGAGGAGAAGGCGGCGGGCTGGTGGCGGCGGCAGGCTGGTGGAAGTTGAGTGGGTGGAGGAGTTGTGGGGTGTGGGGTTTGTGAAATGAAAAGGGAGTTGTGGGGTGTGGGGTTTGTGAAATGAAAAAAGAGAAAGGGAGGTTTGTGAATGTGTAAGGGCAAAGTGGACATTTCCACTTTAAAATGGGGTTTGGGGATAAAGTATGGGGGCTGAGAACTAAATCTCTTCGCCAATTTTGGTTTGTAACAGATGGACCTTCCCCTTTTTATGTTTGTGGCCCAATTATTATTTTTTCTGGAAGAGGTTGGCTTCCTTCATCCTTTCATCATGAAACTTGCAAAATTACTCAGAACATAAACCTTTTGCAACTACCTCTCTTCAAAGTTCAGAACCTGCGTAACCAATGAATGGGCCCGCGCCTTCCGATGCCGTCACGAAGAGGTGGAATCGGATATTTGATAACAGGAGTCCAAGGCCGTGGGTTGGAGGCGGTCTCTCGCCATGGTCATCGCCAGTTATCGCAGATGAGACTAAGAGGAAGAGGGACACTGTTAACGATGCTTCTATGATGCCACAAGGATTGCTGAACTGAACCGCAAGCATTGTTGTGTGATGCCAACAGTCTGTGATCCTTCTTCATGTAAGGGCATAGGAGTGTTTTGTTATTGTACCTTCAATCCTTCCTAAAGATTTCGAATAATTGATAATGCGGTGGTGGGAATTAATTTGTTGCTTCCATTGTGGTCGCCATGGTTGTGGGATGTTATCCCACATGTACCGGCAAGCCGATTTGTTGATATACGACGATGATAACGGGTTCTCGATTAAAGAACATCGTCACCGAGTCAGGAAATTTGGGGGGTGATGTGTGTGCCGTGTGTAAACAACGAGAGATCAGTTCGGTCATACCTTGGCCACTACCTGTATTTATAGGGTGGTTGGAAAGAGACACTGTAATGATGAGCCATGATGAGCATTAAGGCCGAAGAGTAACGGCTCCATGAATGTCATCATTAGCAGCATAATGACAAACCGTTATGTCGGTTACGTATTGATTAACTATGAATTGCCGGTATGCCGAATTGATGCTTGTTGGTCCGCGATACCGGTTATTATTTGTCCGTGATACCGGTCCATAACAGTTAAAATGACGATGGTTCCAAACAATGAAACACTTCCAATTAAGTTTCAAAGAAGACAATTTTCAGTAGTTCTATCATTTGCTATGACAATTAGCAAGTCCAAAGGTCAAACGTGTCTACAGTTGGTTTATTTGTATCTACCGAGACCAGTTTTCACTTATGGACAATTGTATGTGGTACTATCAAGGGTCAGTAGTAAAGCAGGTTTGAGAATACTCTTAGAAAATAAAGAAGAAATTGAGGAGAACTGCACTATCAATGTACCAAGAATTTTTGCAAATGTAATTCCAATTGATTCAATTTAATTATTAACAATTTTCATAAATAAAATTATGCAATTCAGTTAAAAAATATTTATTGAATTTTTATTTTGAAATAATTATCGTATATAACAACATTTTGTGATTTAATATATTTGTTCATTCCATGCATCGCACCAGTAATCTAAATTAGTTGCTCTTAATTTGACACCCTTTTATATTTAACTAAATTAATTTTTTAGGGAGCTAAATGATTATTTTTAATTTTAAATTAAAAATAATAGTTTAATTTGAATTCGCCGATGAACAACATGGTGATTGTTACATGACCCTTAGGTACCTTTAGTTATATCACAATTAGTTAGCATTTTTTTTTAATGAGAATTGAGAAGGGATCATAGCCAAATTAAAACCTTTTTTATTTATAATTAAAATTGTATTAATGAGAGGACCAGGTATACCTTAACCCATATACAAATAGCTGACATGAAAAAAATGTAAGAAATATACAAATTATAGGAGTCATACACCAATAAAAAATGGGACTTCCCTACCCACAATTAATTACCCTCAACTAATGCCAATTTCGAACTTATATAAGATCATCAAGTAGAGCAGCAATTTCACGAGAAATATTGTTGAAAATCCAAAATTATTGCATTTATAAAAACTTAAAAAATGAAAAAAGTCTAGTAACTAAAAAATCACTTTCTAAACCTAAAATACATATCTATAATAAAGTCTCTCGGCAATAAACATATATCATTTCTAATATCACGTTGTGTTCTATTTTGAAGAAACAGTTCGATTGGTAAATTGATGAGATATTAAGCGTGACATCTGTATTTAAAGACGGGTAGCTGCGCTCTCCCATTCACTTAAAAAAAAAATTTGGCTATATATCAAAGTAAAATAAAATATTGTTCTCACCACGAGAAATATGTTGCTTTGTGGCGAATTATTTGTGACGGTTCATACAATCGTCGTCAGTGACTAATTTAAAACTCAAAATTTGCGTGGGTTTATTAACTGCCGTATATTGCCACTCTTGCACGTACGACACACACGTACGTCACCGCAGTGCCACTCCCTTCTCTCCCTTCTCGCGTTCCCTCTCACTCTCCCTTCTCTGCCGTAACAATTCTCTGTCGCGACACTCTCTTCATCTTCTCGTTCAACACATTTCATAAAGCATCGGTGAGTTCCTTTCTCACTCTCATTGATTTCTCTAATCTCTCACTCTCACTTTCACTCTCACTCTAATCTCAATCGGTGAGTTCTGCTGCTTCTTATGTTTCCATTTTTTGTTTTTAGGGTTTCAAAATTTGATTTCTCTACTTCAGCTTCAAGTTCCTCCAATTTTTTTGTTTGCATTTTTGAGTTCTCGGGTTTCAAAATTGATTCAATTGCTGGTTGTAGGTCCTATATATAGTTTGTGCTTTTTTAGGATTTCAGCTCTAACATATTGACTAATATATGTTGTTATTTTCTCTAATTTGAATGCATCTTATGTACTTGAAAAAATGCCTAAACCATTCATCCTATTTCTTGACCTTAGTTGAAACTCTGGCAAAATCTCGAACTAGTGTTCTTACTCGTGAGGTGTTGTTGTTGTGAGGTGAGTGAGTTATGTGTTCCTCAAATAGCCGAGAGAAAACCACAAGAAAAACCCTCAACATTTGAACCCTAAAATTCAGAAAAAGGAACCCTTAAAATCAGTTTTGGAACTTGTTCAACTCTGTTTATGATTCTGTGCATTCGGTTCCATCTGTTTGGTTTTGAAGTTACTTAGGACTTAAATATTTCAAGCACAATAGAATTCAATGTTTTGAATACAATTTGGATCTGAAAATTTGAAATCCATGGATTTATCTTCATGATTTTGCAACAACAAAAAGGAGTGAGAAAATAGCTTTCAGATTCTCAATTCTCACTAGTTCGCATAGGTTTGACGTCATTCAAATCACTTGTAAGCATCGAGGATGCCATTAGTTCAAGGTAAACTTTGATTATGAAAACTTATAAATTAGGGATTTGACTTGAAATTTCCTTTCTACATTCTCAATTGAACTCCATAATCCCTTAGGTTCCACTTTGCATGTGTTGGATTGTTGTTGTTGAAGCTTGTGTGCCACCTTCACAAATTAAAATCCTATTACTGAGATTTGACTTACATGTATAAGGAAACAAATTATCAAGGGCATGATGAGGAACACAGACCAACAGTGATTTCAACTGAGCCTGCCTTGTGTGATTAATTTGGATGGAAGTGTTGATTCTAATATTTCTCATCATTTTTTACAGGCACCTGAAGTGTTAAGGCTTCCTCATTTGAAACCTTGTTTCAATTTTTTTTGTTTGTTTCCAATTAGAGATTTTGGTGTTTGAATGCTTGGATTGAAAACTCAGTGAACTCAATAATTGTTGGCTTGTCATTTGAAACTAGCATAATCATTTATTATATATTTATATCCATTTTAATGATTTTATCAGTGGTAGGTATGTGCTGAAAAAGATTCGTTTGGTTGAGCAAACAGAGAAGTTCAAAAAAGGGCTAGGTAAGTTTTATGCATTTATACTTTTATATATCTTTACATATAACATGTAACACCCTATATAATAATTACCCTTAAACCCGAAAATTAGGATTTAAAATTTCTTTTAAAACGCATATGATAAATTACCAAAGTAATATTTCCTTCCATTAATACAAAAAAACATCAGAGTTATAAAGCGGAAGACTTAATACATCAGCAAGTGAAAGTGAAACAACATAGTTACACCGAGTTCATACTCAAAATACAAGTTCAGTAAAAGTTTAGCTCGGCCAACTGGCCGAGGCCCATCCAGGCAATCCGAAGCCAAAAATACAAAAGAGTGTTTTAGCTCGGCCCAACTGGCCGAGACCCAACTAATTCTCCGACTTTAAATAACTTACTCTCCCTGTGAGGGAGAGTGAACCTGCTCGGCCGGGGACTGCGTCTGCTCGGGCTCAGTACCTGAAAAATGGTAAGGAGGTGAGCATTACACAGAACTTAAATAAGCAGTTTCTAACATGACATACCGAACTACCAAGCCAAACACAAGTAGTCAAATAACATATAAATAACAAGTAATCAAACCATATATCACATGCATACATCATCATTTAGCTCGGTTCTCATACACACAATCTCATTTAGCTCGGTTCACATGCAAACAATCTCATTTAGCTCGGCTCACATCATAGTCCAGTTTATCCATTACCTACTAGTTATACCTCGGTTCATCCGATTAATTCCTCATACCCTTTCCTTAATTCTTACGCTCAGTTTCTCGGCCACTGCTCTCTTACCTCGGTAAACCATCTCTATCTCGGATTCATTACTCACAATTCCATTTTTACATAGCTTACAATCTTTTACTCTTCTCGGATGCATACACCCAGTGCATGTCTTACACCATTTAAGGTCGGATATCAGAGTGTCCATAACTGCGAGTACCCAGTACCCGTCTTACAGCTGCACATACCCAGTATGCGTATGACGCGATCAATGCACGCACCCAGTACGCGTCTTCTATGACCAGGAGCACTACCGCCGATCATTCTATGGAGTAAGGAGTGTCCATAACTGCGAGCACCCAGTACCCGTCTTACAGCGGCGCATCTCAGCGTCTTACGCGATCAATGCACGCACCTAGTACGCGTCTGCTATGACCAGGAACACATCCCACCGATTCCGTGCTCGGAACCTTGTGTGAATCATAACTGCGAGCACCCAGTACTCGTCTTACAGATGCACATACCCAGTATGCATCTGACGTGATCAATGCACGCACCCAGTACGCGTCTGCTATGACCCGATCACACAACCATTTCTCTTTAATTCCTCTTACCTTTTTAACTATTTCTTTTAGCTCGGCCTCTCTCGGCTCACCCCTTTAATCATTCCCTTTTTTCCATTAACCTTTCTCATTATCTGACTTATTACTCTAACTCTCCTACCTTCCATATTTATCATTTTCTTACTTCCCATTCTCACCCTCTCTCAGCTCGGCCACAGACATAAACAATGAATATCAAAGCTCATAAACACTTATACCTCAACAACAATATGAATAAAGCATTTAACCAAACCATCATGTAAATAAAACATATCACAGAAAATAATGGTTCTCCTTCCCTTAAAACTCATGTTTCTAATTCATTCATTGGTTCCCATTACCCTTTTTACCTTTCCTCTCTAATATTATCCTATGTTCATTCCCTAATCTAACACCCACTCTTAGTACCCTTTATGAACATACTAGAAGCCCAAACTCAAGTAGAGGTAACACTCACTCCTTACCTCAAACCGTGAGGAGTAAGAGTTGAGAGTTGAGAATGGCTTTCCTTGATGCTTGACCTTGTGAGGTTCACACCTCTTGAATCCCTTTCCTCCCAAGCTGCACACGAGTGCCACGACGGTCCAGGGACGTCCGAAACGGGAAGAAGAACGGCAAGAAGGAGGGTTTCCGGTTGGTAGAACTTGGTGGAAGAGAGGGAGATGTTCGTGAGTGAGAAGAGAGAAAGAAAGAAAGTATGTTGGGGTTTGTGGGTTGCTGGAACTTCAGAGAAGAAAATGAGAGAGAGATTCGGAGGAGAAAGAGAATGAGAGTGAGAAGTGTTATGTGTTGTGTATTTGGATTTTCTTTTATTCCTTTAGGGGAAATATTTGTGTGGTTCTCATTGGAGGCTTCTTTGAGAAGTCAAAACATGTGGATAGGATTCATTGGCTTCTAAAGGATGCCATGAATAGTGACTTGATAGAGACATAAAGCAATGATAGTGACATAAAGTGAATGATAGTACACCGTACGGATGGTGCGAAACCCAATGGGCCAACAGCTCAACATGAGCTGTCACGGGGGAGCTAGGATACGTCGGATCGGTATATAGGAACAGCAGTAGTCCGAGCTTCCTTCTCGAATAATCATGTGAGGTGCGCTGAGGTCGGCTAATCCGAGCTTGACAACAGGTTTCGCGTTTGACCTCATTTAGCTCGGTCGGGATCGGTCCGAGGTCCAATACTTACATACTAAGTCGGCCTATGCTTCCTATTACCTCGCTACCCTTATACAATTCCTACGGCTTAATCCTATCCTTAAATAAATATTTATATTATTTTATAAATTTATTATATTACTATTAATTTCTAGGATGTTACATTCCTCTCCCACTTACAGGAATTTCGTCCTCGAAATTTAGCCGGCATTGAACAGTTCCGGATATGACTGCTTCATCTTCTCCTCGAGTTCCCAAGTAGCTTCCTCCACATTATTCCGATTCCAGACAACCTTGACCAAAGGGATTTTCTTCCCTCTGAGCCGTCTGACTTGTTCGCCCTCAACTCGGACTGGAAGAACTTCGAAGGTAAGGTTGTCTTTTAGCGGCAGCTCGTCCACTGCTATCACATGTGAGGGGTCATGAATGTACCTCCTAAGTTGTGAGACATGAAATACATCATGGAGTTTAGACAAGTGCGGAGGTAGAGCAATTCTGTAAGCTACTGGTCCGACCTTCTCCGGTATCTGGTACGGTCCGACAAACCTAGGGGTCAACTTCTTTGATTTGATAGCTCGGCCGATACCCTTTACAGGGGATACCCAAAGGAATACATGATCTCCCTCGATGAAGTTCAAGGGTTTCCTTCTCTTGTCGGCATAGCTCTTCTGTCGGTCCTGAGCTGCTTTCATCTTTCCTTGTATCATTCGGATCTTCTCGGTCGTCTCATGAACAATGTCAGGACCAATCAACAAGTTTTCTCCTATCTGGAACCAGCATAGCGGCGTCCGACATTTCCGACCATACAATGCTTCGAAAGGAGCCATTCCGATACTTGAATGGAAACTGTTGTTGTAGGTAAATTCGACCAATGGCAATAGTGTTTCCCAGCTTTCCGACTGTTCAAGCATACATGTTCTCAGCAAGTCCTCAAGAGTCTGAATGGTGCGCTCGGACTGTCCATCGGTCTGAGGATGATAAGCTGTGCTAAACCTCAACTTTGTACCCATGGCTTGCTGTAAACTCTGCCAGAATCGGGATAAGAAGCGAGGATCACGGTCCGACACTATGCTGCTCGGAACACCGTGAAGTCTGACAATGTCCTTTATGTACAATTGCGTCAGCTTCTCTAGGCTGTACTTCATGCTGATCGGCAGGAAATGAGCACACTTTGTAAGTCGGTCCACCACAACCCAAATGGCTTCCTGCCCTGATCTCGTTCTTGGTAGGCCCGACACAAAATCCATCGAAATGTTGTCCCACTTCCATTGCGTAATTTCCAAGGATTTGAGTAATCCTCCTGGTTTCTGATGTTCGATCTTGGCTTTCTGGCATGTCAAACACCGAGACACATAATCTGCCACATCGGTCTTCAACTTCGGCCACCAAAATAACCTCTTCAGATCCTGGTACATCTTTGTGGCTTCTGGGTGAAGACTCATCTTCGTCTTATGAGCCTCTTCCATTAACTCTCTTCGAACTTCAAAATCCATAGGAATGCAAACTCGACCCCGAAATCGTACGAGACCATCGGGTCCTTTAGTGAAGTCGGTTTCATCCTTGTCTCC
This sequence comes from Crotalaria pallida, assembly GCA_037953625.1. Lineage (NCBI taxonomy): Eukaryota > Viridiplantae > Streptophyta > Magnoliopsida > Fabales > Fabaceae > Crotalaria > Crotalaria pallida. Next base: position 102,177,334 of record CM075655.1, read on the forward strand.
TGCTCTTTCTAGTAGCTTTTGGAGTTCTAGGTCGGCAGCCTGCCTTTCCTTGATGAAACCCACAAAATCATTGGTCACTTGCAGCATTTCCAGTACAACACTGTTTTCCTTCTTTTGTATGCCGAGGTTAAGATCGCTAAACTCCTGCATCAACTGCATCTCTCGGACCATCATATTGCTCAGATGAAGGCTTTTCCTGCTGAGGGCGTCGGCCACAACGTTGGCTTTTCCAGGATGATAGTGCAGGTTGAAGTCGTAGTCTTTCAAGAATTCCACCCACCTGCGCTGCCTCATGTTCAGTTCCTTCTGGTCGAACTTGTAGCCGAGACTCTTGTGGTCACTGATGAGCATTTTATTTCCCATTATTCCTTGCATTATTTTACTCCTATTATTGATACTTGTTGCCCATTTGACATTGATTAACTTGATTTATTGATTTAGAGTTTATTGGACTAATATTCCGAATATTGTTTAATTTGGAATTATTTAGCCTAATTAATTCTATTTCTATTTTCAGGTAATATTTGGAACAAGGACACTTTGGGAAGTTTGGAAATGAAGATTGAAGTATTGAAGTGAAGATTGTAATTTGCATATAGGTCCCTTTTTAATTGTAATTTTCAGAATAGTGTTTCTTAGGATTTAGGCCCATGTTTTAGGCCCATTTTGTGTCTTAAGAGGGGAAATTCGTGTAACCCTCAAGAACACACTCCCATTTCAGATTTCTCACTCTCTCTCTAGGTTAGAACTTCTCTCTTGGCTCTCCCAAGTGGTGGTGGCTGCTAGGGTTTTGTTCTTCCCCATTTCTACTCGTTTTTCTTCATTTATGGCCATGGAAGGCTAGACTTCAAGGGTTAATCCCTTTGGTATTGTATTATCTACTCTTGAGCTCTTGTTATTAATGCAATTTCGTTTTCTCTTCTCTGTTTTCATGTTTATCGATGTGTAGTGGTTTGCTTAATTCCATTTCGTAGAGATAATACATGAATATAAATGCTTAATTTGTATTAACTCGTAAAAACTCCAATTCTGGTTTCTGATGCTTAATTAGAAGTTAGGGTTTGGAGTGATAACTGAATTTTCACTTAGTATTTGGTTATCACGAGTTGGACAGAGGAGAGGAGAGGAATCGATCTTTAGTGAGCTAGGATTGAGTAGTGTACGTAGCCAAAGGGGTTTGCCCGCTTTTGTTTCTGATTTTCTTAGTTTTTATATTCTGTTTGTGTTTTGTTCTTCACATTTGTCACACACAAAAACCCCCCCATTTTACTGCACACTACGTGTTTGATACTTTGCCTAGACCGATATTCGCTGGGAAACGACCTAGGATCACCTTCCTAGTACTACAAAATAAACACCTTTTATTTTGATCGGGTACGGCCTCGATCAAAATTTGGCGCCGTTGCCGGGGATTATCGGTTATTGCCAAAGATCATACAGTAGTTAGTTAGATTAGTTAGTGTAGTTAGTGTGTGAATAACCATTCTGATAACTAATTGAAAGTTGCCCTGTTTGCTGATTTGCTGTTCTGCACAACTGATGGTATTCTAGTGATTCTGTGAGTGCCATTCAACATAGCTGTGGGTGGAATTTTTGCACGAAAATTGGTATCCACACTTGTTTCATCATATATTAGCGTGTTGATGCATCACAGACACTCAGATAGGCACTGGTTGTGAGTTCCAGAAAAATTTTCCAAGTTTTAGCAGTACTTACTATAAATAGGCGTAACTTTTGATCCGTAACTCGGAATTTGACAAAATTTATATCAAATCAAAGGGAATTTTCTGAATAATCTGATTTTTCTCACTTTGTTAGAAAACCCCTTCGTTTGGATCCCGAAAAAGCCTGTTTACTATTTCTTTTTTATTTTACAAGTTCTATTTTCTTAGTTTTTGGTCACTGTTTTAATTCTTTGACTTGGTTCCCTTTTGAATTTTGTCCTCAAACTTTCTGTGATATGTTTTCATAATTTTAGGGTGCTTAAAAAAATAAATAAAAAAATTTTAAAAAATAAAAAATTTTGTTGCCGATTTTGGTCATGCATATCTGTTACAGTATGCTATGGTTGATGCTGTTCTGTTCAGTACATGACTAGGGGCAACCCAAGTTATTTGCATCCTTACAACCCTGAAATTGATAGAACTTATCACAGATTAGTTAGACAAAATAGGAATCAGTCATTAGGTAGTGAGTCAGAGTCATCTTATAGTCCATCTAATTCTGAGTCTGTTTCTATTTCTTCTATTCCTTCTACTTTCATTCAATCTGATTCTATACATTGTGATAACATGGCTCAACCCCCACCAAGGGAAAGGACACTTAGGGAGCTGGCTGCACCTGACTTCACTATTGAAGACTCGTGTATCCGGTATCCTGATGAGGATGTTCCTTTTGAGCTTAGAACAGGACTAATCCATTTGTTGCCCAAGTTTCATGGTCTTGCAGGTGAGGATCCTCATAAGCATCTCAAGAAATTCCATATAGTGTGCACCACAATGAAACCACATGATGTGCAAGAGGATCATGTCTGTCTCAGAGCATTTCCACATTCCTTAGAGGGTCTAGCACAAGATTGGTTATCTGACTTGGCCCCTGGTTCCATCACAAGCTGGGATGACTTGAAGAGGGCATTTCTGGAAAAATTCTTCCCTGCAAATAGGACCACTGCAATCAGAAAGGAAATTTCTGGTATCAGGCAACAACATGGAGAGAGTCTCTATGATTATTGGGAGAGATTCAAGAGGTTGTGTGCTTCCTGCCCTCACCATCAGATCTCAGAGCAGCTTCTCATCCAGTACTTTTATGAAGGTCTCAACTTCATGGAAAGAAACATGGTAGATGCTGCAAGTGGTGGTACATTGGGAGATATGACACCCTTACAAGCCAGGAGCAAAATTGAGAAGATGGCTTCCAATTGTCAACAATTCCATGCAAGAAGCAACAGTGATGCAATAGTTGCGAGGGATGTAAATGATGTTGGTGCAGACTCGGGCAAGGTTGAGAAGCTTGAGAAGAAAATTGATTCTCTCACAACATTGGTCACACAATTGGCTGTCAATCAGAAAAAGATGATACTTCCTGCTAGAGTGTGTGGCATATGCACATCCATTGAGCACCCCACAGATGCATGCCCTTCCCTTCAGCAGCAACAGCCGATGACAAGTGGTGACCAACCTGAGGCCTATGCAGCAAACATATACAACAATAGAGGCCCACAACAACACAATCATGACCTCTCTTCCAATAGATACAACCCTGGATGGAGGAACCATCCCAATCTGAAGTGGTCTGATCAACAACAACAACCTCCTCCTAATGTTCCATTTCAGAACACCGCTGGACCGAGTAGACCACCATATGTACCTCCCCCATCCAGCAGCAAAGGCAACAACAACAGCAGCAAGTGGTTCATCCTGCACCATCAGCCCCTCCATCCAACCAACCTACCTTGGAGGAGTTGGTGAGGCAAATGACCATGCAGAACCTCCAATTTCAACAAGAGACTAGAGCATCCATTCAGAGACAAGAGGCATCCATTCAGACTTTGACAGATCAGATGGGTCAAATGGCAACTTCTCTCAACAACTTGCAATCTCAAAATTCTGACAAGTTGCCATCCCAAACTGTGATCAACCCTCAGAATCAGAATGTGAGTGCCATCAACCTGAGGTCGGGAAAGCAGATTGTCACATCCACACCACAACCTCACCTCAACAATGATGCTCTAGCTTCCTCTAAAGGGAAGAGCCAAGTGGTAGATGAAGGTGAGCATGCTAGCACCAAAGAGAATCATCCAACTCAACCCTCCTCAACTTCAACCACAAGCCCTGCTGTTGTCCTACAACCTCCTCCTGTTCCTCTTCCATTCCCACCAAGAGTGCCTCAAAACAAAAGGGTGGAAGAGGTGGACAAGGACATTCTTGACACATTCAGGAAGGTGGAACTCAACATACCCCTTCTTGATGCAATAAAACAGATTCCAAGGTATGCGAAGTTCCTTAAGGAGTTGTGCACTCATAAGAGAAGACTCAAGGGCAATGAGAGGATAAGCATGGGAAGGAATGTCTCCGCTCTCATAGGTAAACCTATCCCTCACATTCCTGAAAAATGTAAGGATACTGGAACTTTCTCTATACCTTGCATCATAGGCAATGTTAAGTTTGAAAATGCTATGCTAGATTTAGGAGCATCCATAAATGTCATGCCTATGTCTGTTTTTAAGTCTCTTTCTCTTGGACCTCTTCAACCTACGGGTGTGGTGATTCAATTGGAAAATAGAAGTACTGCCAACCCCGCAGGTTTGATAGAGGATGTCTTGGTTCGGGTTGAAGAGTTGATCTTCCCTGCTGATTTTTACATACTTGATATGGAAGATGACTCTCCCCGTAATGCTGTTCCTATTATTTTGGGGAGGCCATTTTTGAAAACAGCCCGAACCAAGATAGATGTGCATTCAGGTTCACTTTCCATGGAGTTTGATGGCAGTGTGATCCGATTTGACATTTTCCATGCTATGAAACATTTTCCTGAGGATCACTCTGTTTTCCATGTGGACTTGCTTGATGATTTGATAGATGAGCATATGCTTGACTTTTTGCATCATGATTTTGAATTGCCATCTTTCACTGATTCATTTACTTGTCCATCATGCACTAACTCTGGATGATGCACCGCATGCACTGAAATAGCTCAGTTTCTAGACTCTGCCACTGCATCTGATGATTCATATGTTATGGATTCAGATAATGCTAACCCTAACCCCATATCTGTTATGCATGAGTCTGATTCACTTATTCAGGTGCAGGCAGCAGAATCCATTTCTGCTGTCCCTTTAGTTCCATATATTATGCAGGCACCCTCATTGGACCTGAAGCCCCTCCCTCCTCATCTCAAATATGCTTACTTGGAGGATGAGCAGAAACTCCCAGTGATCATCTCTACCTCACTTTCTGTTGATCAAGAGGAGAAACTGCTGGATGTGATAAGAAAGAACAAGAGGGCAATTGGATGGACTTTAGCGGATATTCCTGGAATTAGCCCCTCCATGTGCATGCACCGCATTTTGTTGGAGGATGGGGCTAAACCAGTGAGACAACCCCAAAGACGATTGAACCCCCAGATTCTTGATGTGGTTAAGAAAGAGGTCACCAAGCTGCTCCAAGCGGGTATCATCTACCCAATTTCAGATAGCACTTGGGTGAGCCCGGTGCAAGTTATCCCCAAGAAGTCTGGTGTCACAGTTGTCAAAAATGAGAAGGATGAGCTGATTCCCACTAGAGTGCAGAACAGTTGGAGAGTCTGCATTGATTACAGAAAGCTCAACCAGGCGACTCGCAAGGATCATTTCCCTCTCCCCTTCATTGATCAGATGTTGGAGCGCCTAGCAGGTAAATCTCATTATTGCTTCTTAGATGGATTCTCTGGTTATTTTCAAATTTGTATTGCACCAGAGGACCAACATAAGACCACATTTACCTGTCCTTTTGGCACATTTGCATATAGAAAGATGCCTTTTGGCCTATGCAATGCTCCTGCCACATTTCAAAGATGTATGATGAGTATTTTCGCTGACTTGCTCGAGCATTGCATAGAGGTCTTCATGGATGATTTTAGTGTTTATGGCTCCTCATTTGATGCATGTTTTGATAATTTGACTAAGGTGCTTAACAGGTGCATTGAGACTAACCTTGTCTTGAATTTTGAAAAATGTCACTTCATGGTAGAACAAGGCATAGTCTTAGGGCACATTGTTTCGCACAAGGGCATAGAAGTTGACCCTGCTAAGCTGCATGTAATATCACATTTGCCTTACGTACCCCTCTTGCGTGCGAGAGGTGCGTTCTTTTCTTGGTCATGCAGGTTTCTATCGCAGGTTATTCAGAACTTTAGCAACATTGCCCTTCCTCTTTCCAAGTTGCTTCAAAAGGATGCCCCATGGGAATTTGGAGACCAATGCAAGAGGGCATTTGATGAATTGAAGAAAGCACTGACCACCACTCCCATCATCCAACCACCTGATTGGACCCTCCCATTTGAGCTCATGACTGATGCTTCAAATTATGCTTTGGGAGCAGTTCTTTCCCAAAGGGTTGGTAAGCTGTCGCATGTGATTTATTATGCTTCTAGGACTTTAGATGCAGCACAGGTTAATTACACAACAACTGAAAAAGAACTTTTGGCTATTGTTTTTGCACTTGACAAGTTTAGATCATATTTGCTTGGTTCTAAGGTTGTAGTGTACACTGATCATGCTGCTCTGAAGTATCTTTTGAAAAAGACAGATTCCAAACCTAGGTTGATTAGGTGGATGTTGCTCCTCCAGGAGTTTGATCTTGAGATTCAGGATCGGAGTGGTGCGCATAACCTTGTCGCAGACCACTTGAGCAGGATAGAGAGAGAGGAGGATGCATTTCCTATCCGGGATAACTTCCCGGATGAGCAGCTTTTATCTTTACATGTTTCCCATCCCCTTCCCCAAACTCCTTGGTTTGCAGACATTGTTAATTATCTGGTTGCTTCTGTTTTTCCTGCCTTGGCATCCAAAGCTCAAAGAGACAAATTAAAGAGCGATGCCAAGCATTATGTATGGGATGACCCCTATTTATGGCGTTTTTGCAGTGATCAGGTCATTTGCAGGTGCATTCCAGACCAGGAGATCCAATCGGTTCTCCAATTTTGCCATGCTTCACCAGTGGGAGGCCACCTTGGTACTCAAAGGACAGCACGAAAGGTGCTGGATTCTGGATTTTATTGGCCTACCATTTTCAAGGATGCGAGCAACATCTACAGCTCGTGTGAGGAGTGTCAAAGAGCAGGAGGCGCCCTATCTTGGAGGCAACAGATGCCGCAACAACCTATGTTGTTTTGTGAGGTGTTTGACGTCTGGGGTATAGATTTCATTGGCCCCTTTCCTGTTTCTTTTGGTTTTTATTATATCTTACTTGCTGTGGATTACGTATCCAAATGGGTGGAAGCTAAGGCCACCAGGACTAATGATGCTCAGGTTGTTGTAGATTTTGTCAGGTCTAATATCCTTTGCAGGTTTGGCATACCTAGAGCCATAGTCAGTGACCAAGGCACACACTTCTGCAATAGATCCATGCAAGCTTTGCTCAAGAAGTATGGGGTTGTGCACAAAGTTTCTACACCCTATCACCCCCAAACCAACGGGCAAGCTGAGATTTCAAATAGAGAGATCAAGCGGATTTTGGAGAAGATGGTGAAGCCTAATAGAAAGGATTGAAGCACACGATTGGAGGATGCTCTGTGGGCCCATCGGACCGCTTACAAGGCACCCATAGGGATGTCACCCTATCGGGTTGTCTTTGGTAAGGCGTGCCACCTGCCTGTGGAGATAGAGCACCGTGCATATTGGGCTGTGAAGCAATGTAACTTAGCTCTTGATCAAGCGGGTGAGGAGAGGAAGCTGCAGTTGAGTGAGCTAGATGAGATCCGCTTGGAGGCCTATGAGAACTCCAAATTCTACAAAGAGAAGACCAAGAAGCTTCATGATAGCTCAATTTCCAGAAAGGAGTTCTTGGTTGGTCAAAAAGTTTTGCTCTACAACTCTAGGCTTGGACTCATGAGTGGAAAGCTCCGTTCTAAGTGGATTGGACCGTTTGTAGTCACCCAGGTGTTTCCTTATGGCACTGTGGAGATCAAGAGTGAGTCCACGAACAAGAGCTTCAAAGCCAATGGCCACCGACTCAATCCTTTCCTAACCACCCCTTCTTTGGATGATGCACCTGTGGAGGAGGCCTCATTGGTCGACCCCACTTTTGAACAACCATGACTTAGGGAGTCTCCTTTTCTCCTTCCTTACTCTTTTTATTACACTTGTCTATATCTGTCTGATTCTGCTATTTGTGTTCCATTGAGGACAATGTGTGATTTAAGTGTGGGGGGAGAGTAGTTTAGGTTGCATATTTTGCTTTGATTTTTTTTTAGGTTTTGCTTAGTTTTGGGCATTTTCTTGCATGTTTTTGCTTCATTTTAGTAGAGTTTTGGTATCTTGTGTCTGAATTCATGCATTTCTGTGTGTAAAGTTGCTTTTGATAATTAAGAGGTGGTAACACTGTGATAGAATTGTCCCTTTTGTGAGGATTTGAGCCTTAATTGTGGGTAGATTGCTATATATGCCACCTAATTTTCTTTCATGTGTGATTGCACTCTGGATTACTTGCACTCTAGAACTTGACTTGATTCTTGTTGATACTTGATTGCTCATGCACATTTTGAAATGATTTAGGCACTTTCTTTCTTGAATAAGCTACTAGCCATATGAGCCTACCTTGAATGAATGTATCCTTTGCTAGCCCCTTTGAGCCTTTTTATCCCTTTCCTTGTTCTTTAGCTCATTACAAGCCTATGACTGAAAAACCATGATTGTCCTAACCTTAGGGAATTTTGGAGCTTTGGAATTGTTTTGGGAATGGGTATTAGGTAAGAAGTATGCTTTATGCTTTAATTGGTTGAGTTCTTGGTTTTGCCTCATTGGTTGTTATAGTTATGGCTTCATCTTCATGCCATTTGTGTTGTTTCTTCTTTTCTTTTTGTATATCTCTCAAAAACAAAAAAAAAATGCAAAAATAAAAAGAAAAAAAAAGAAGAAAAAAAAAGAAAAAAAAAAGTGAATAAAAGGTTGTTGAGGCAAAGAGGATTGGAATTAGTGGTTGTTGATTTTGGGGTGGATTTTGCTTACTTTTTACTTATTCCCCATTGCTCCTCTATTCCCTTGGTTTTAGCTACATTCCCATATTTTTATCCTACCTTGTCCTTGGCCCCATTACAACCCTTAAAAGACCTTTTGATCATTTTGTGCATGTGTGTTGATGGTTGATGTTAGAGGCTTGTCAAGCTTATGGTTGTGTTTGTTTTTCATGATGTGCCTTGAGTGTAAATAATGATTAACCCCAAACACTTGAGTGTAAACACTTTTGAGTGATCCTTGTGAGTTTCTATCATCTTTGTGACTATCCTCTTGATGTCATTGGTTTCTTTGCATACTTGAAGTAATTGGATGATGTTCGCGGATGCTTTGACTCTTTGATCCTTAACCATTTTGTGTGCTTGAGTTTGCCCATTTCTTTGCATTTCCTAGAATTCATTGTGAAGTATGTAATCTCTTAGGTTTGCATTTCTTAGTTGTAGTCATCTTGTTGCATGATTCACTTTGGTGCATATTGATCTTCATAGTCCTATCTTTTGGTTTTGCCCAGGAGTGCAAAAGGATAAGTGTGGGGGTATTTGATGAGCATTTTATTTCCCATTATTCCTTGCATTATTTTACTCCTATTATTGATACTTGTTGCCCATTTGACATTGATTAGCTTGATTTATTGATTTAGAGTTTATTGGACTAATATTCCGAATATTGTTTAATTTGGAATTATTTAGACTAATTAATTCTATTTCTATTTTCAGGTAATTTTTGGCACAAGGACACTTTGGGAAGTTTGGAAATGAAGATTGAAGTATTGAAGTGAAGATTGTAATTTGCATTTAGGTCCCTTTTTAATTGTAATTTTCAGAATAGTGTTTCTTAGGATTTGGGCCCATGTTTTAGGCCCATTTTGTGTCTTAAGAGGGGAAATTCGTGTAACCCTCAAGAACACACTCCCATTTCAGATTTCTCACTCTCTCTCTAGGTTAGAACTTCTCTCTTGGCTCTCCCAAGTGGTGGTGGCTGCTAGGGTTTTGTTCTTCCCCATTTCTACTCGTTTTTCTTCATTTATGGCCATGGAAGGCTAGACTTCAAGGGTTAATCCCTTTGGTATTGTATTATCTACTCTTGAGCTCTTGTTATTAATGCAATTTCGTTTTCTCTTCTCTGTTTTCATGTTTATCGATGTGTAGTGGTTTGCTTAATTCCATTTCGTAGAGATAATACATGAATATAAATGCTTAATTTGTATTAACTCGTAAAAACTCCAATTCTGGTTTCTGATGCTTAATTAGAAGTTAGGGTTTGGAGTGATAACTGAATTTTCGCTTAGTATTTGGTTATCACGAGTTGGACAGAGGAGAGGAGAGGAATCGATCTTTAGTGAGCTAGGATTGAGTAGTGTACGTAGCCAAAGGGATTTGCCCGCTTTTGTTTCTGATTTTCTTAGTTTTTATATTCTGTTTGTGTTTTGTTCTTCACATTTGTCACACACAAAAACCCCCCCATTTTACTGCACACTACGTGTTTGATACTTTGCCTAGACCGATATTCGCTGGGAAACGACCTAGGATCACCTTCCTAGTACTACAAAATAAACACCTTTTATTTTGATCGGGTACGGCCTCGATCAGTCACTGAGCACCTCGAATTTCGTGCCATACAGGTAGTGTCTCCAAATCTTAAGGGCGAACACCACAGCTGCCAATTCGAGATCATGCGTGGGGTAATTCTATTCGTGTTGCCGAAGCTGTCTAGAGGCATAAGCCACCACTTTTCCTTGTTGCATCAACACACAACCGAGACCCTGCTTTGAGGCGTCGCAAAACACGTCAAAGGCTTTGGTCGGATCGGGCAAAATCAACACGGGAGAACTCGTCAACCTTTTCTTTAGCTCTTGAAAGCTCTGTTCGCACTCCTCGGACCATTGGTAAGGTGCATCCTTCCTGGTTAACGAAGTCAACGGTAGAGCCAGTTTAGAAAATCCTTCAATGAATATCCTGTAGTACCCTGCAAGACCGAGGAAACTCCTAATCTCGGTCACCGAGTTGGGTCTCTCCCACTTAAGTATCGCTTCCACCTTGGAGGGATCAACTACTACACCATGCTCGGATATCACATGTCCGAGGAAATGAACCTCTTTGAGCCAAAAACTGCACTTTGAAAGCTTGGCATAGAGTTCCTTGTCCTTCAAGACCTGCAACACCGTTCTCAGATGCTTCTCATGCTCACTCGGACTTCTGGAGTAGATAAGGATATCGTCTATGAAGACTATCACAAACGAGTCCAAATAAGGTCGGAAGATTCTATTCATGTAGTCCATAAAGATGGCAGGGGCGTTGGTAAGTCCGAAGGGCATAACCACATACTCAAAATGCCCATACCTTGTCCTGAAGGCTGTCTTCAGAATGTCTTCTTCTTGGACACGGATCTGGTGGTATCCAGATCGGAGGTCTATCTTTGAGAATACCGACGCTCCCTTGAGTTGGTCCAATAAGTCATCAATCCGAGGGAGGGGATATTTGTTCTTCACCGTTACTGCGTTGAGCTTCCGATAATCAGTGCACAATCTGAGGCTGCCATCTTTCTTTTTAACAAACAAAATCGGAGCTCCCCAAGGTGATACGCTCGGTCTGATTAGCTTTTTGGCCAAAAGTTCTTCCAGTTGTTTCTTAAGCTCTTCTAGCTCGGGAGGTGCCATTCGGTACGGAGCAATTGAGATCGAGCCAGTTCCCGGAATAAGGTCTATACTGAACTCTACTTCTCTACTCGGCGGTAAGCCAGGCATTTCGTCCGAGAAAACCTCTGGGAATTCTCTGACTACAGGAATTCGGTCTAAGGTCGGTTCCTCTGTTGCCTCTAACTTTGAAACAGAAGGGCCACTAAAGATGACAGTTTTCTCTCGGCAGTCGAGCAGGACATGGTGTTGGGACATCCAGTCCATGCCGAGGATAATATCTAGCTTAGTTAGGGGCAAACAAATTAGGTTGACCTTAAACTCTCGGCCTAATACTTGGATAGGACACTCTAGACACATTTGGGAAGTAATTACAGAAGAATTGGTTGGGGTAGAAATGGATAATTTGTAAGGCATTTCTACTGGGGATAGTTTTAGCTTGTTCATACAGTCAAGGAAATAAAAGAATGTGTGGCTCCACAATCAAATAGCACAGCACATGGAATACTGTTTACTTGACAAGTACCTCGGATCAGCTCGCAGCATCGGTCACTTCTTCACCATCCATAGTGTAAACTTTGCCTCTCTGCATTGGTCGGTTAACACCAGTCTGATGAGCCTTGGTCACATTGACCTCTTCTTTCACAATGTTCTCGGTACACCGAGCTGCAAAATGACCAGGCTTGACACAGCGAAAATAGGATCCTCTTGCTCTGCTCGGATCCAGACTCCAGCATTCTCCCTTGTGCTGCTTTCCACAATGTTGACATATCGGATAGGGACCAGGGACAACCACCATCTGACCACCACTCCTCGGAGCTGTTGACATTCTTGAGCTCGGATTCACATAGGATCCGGAGCAGATCTCTGAACAACTCCTTTTCCTTGGATCGGACCCACTGCTTTTTGTGCCGACCTGCTCCGCTTTCCGTCGGCTTTCCTCTTGAGCCCCTTCTCATATGTGCTGGCCATGTTCACCAACTACGAGAGATTGGCCACGTTTTGATATTCGAATGCGAGACGAATATCATCACGAAGATCAGACTCAAACTTGATGCACATGGTATGCTCATCAGCATCTCTGTAGCTTCCTGAGTAGCGGATCAAATCCTCAAACTGAGCGACATACTCCCCGACACTCAAGTTCCTCTGTTCCAGCTTGAGAAAAGCGAGCTCCTTCTCTCTCCTGACATCTTCGGGAAAATACTTTCCGAGAAATCGAGCTCGGAACAAATCCCAAGTAATGGCTTCATTAGCCGCTTCCAGTCCACGGCTCTACTGCTCCCACCAGTGCTCGGCTTCACTCGCCAGCACAAACTCGGCCAACCTTACCCTGTACTCATAGGGCGGTTGCAGAGATCGGAAGATCTTCTCAACATCTTGGAGCCATCTCTGCGCCCCATCAGGATAGTAACCCCCTTCAAACTGAGGTGGTTCGTTCTTTCTAAATCAGCTCATCCAGTCGATCTCGACCGGAGCCGGAGGTTGAGGCTGAAGGGCGGCAGCTGTAGCTGCTGCGGCTGCGGCAATGTTCTGAGCGAGGTTCTCAGCTTGGTTCTGCTGAGCCTGTGCTTGGTTCTGCTGCAGTTGAACCAGCGTTTCCAACACAGCAGCAATTCGATCGTTATCAGCTCTTCTCCCAGCCATAATGTCTGGTCATGGAGAGAAAGCCAATTAACCACCGAAGAGTAAATATATATATATACATAAACATATACATCTAGGAGCTCTATTGTCTAACTTAGACTTCTAGACTTTACTTATTTGTCACTCTCTTGGTGAGTAACCACTGGAGTCCTTTGCAACTCCAATAGGCCGAGGAGAAACTGCTCTGATACCAAAAATGTAACACCCTATATAATAATTACCCTTAAACCCAAAAATTAGGATTTAAAATTTCTTTTAAAACGCATATGATAAATTACCAAAGTAATATTTCCTTCCATTAATACACAAAAACATCAGAGTTATAAAGTGGAAGACTTAATACATCAACAAGTGAAAGTGAAACAACATAGTTACACCGAGTTCATACTCAAAATACAAGTTCAGTAAAAGTTTAGCTCGGCCAACTGGCCGAGGCCCATCTAGGCAATCCGAAGCCAAAAATACAAAAGAGTGTTTTAGCTCGGCCCAACTGGCCGAGACCCAACTAATTCTCCGACTCCAAATAACTTACTCTCCCTGTGAGGGAGAGTGAACCTGCTCGGCCGGGGACTGCGTCTGCTCAGGCTCAGTACCTGAAAAATGGTAAGGAGGTGAGCATTACACAGAACTTAAATAAGCAGTTTCTAACATGACATACCGAACTACCAAGCCAAACACAAGTAGTCAAATAACATATAAATAACAAGTAATCAAACCATATATCACATGCATACATCATCATTTAACTCGGTTCTCATACACACAATCTCATTTAGCTCGGTTCACATGCAAACAATCTCATTTAGCTTGGCTCACATCATAGTCCAGTTTATCCATTACCGACTAGTTATACCTCGGTTCATCCGATTAATTCCTCATACCCTTTCCTTAATTCTTACGCTCAGTTTCTCGGCCACTGCTCTCTTACCTCGGTAAACCATCTCTATCTCGGATTCATTACTCACAATTCCATTTTTACATAGCTTACAATCTTTTACTCTTCTCGGATGCATACACCCAGTGCATGTCTTACACCATTTAAGGTCGGATATCGGAGTGCCCATAACTGCGAGTACCCAGTACCCGTCTTACAGCTGCACATACCCAGTATACGTCTAACACGATCAATGCACGCACCCAGTACGAGTCTTCTATGACCAAGAGCACTACCGCCGATCATTCTATGGAGTAAGGAGTGTCCATAACTGCGAGCACCCAGTACCCGTCTTACAGCGGCGCATCTTGGCGTCTTACGCGATCAATGCACGCACCCAGTACGCGTCTGCTATGACCAGGAACACATCCCACAGATTCCGTGCTCGGAACCTTGTGTGAATCATAACTGCGAGCACCCAGTACTCGTCTTACAGCTGCACATACCCAGTATGCGTCTGACGCGATCAATGCACGCACCCAGTACGCGTTTGCTATGACCCGATCACACAACCATTTTTCTTTAATTCCTCTTACCTTTTTAACTATTTCTTTTAGCTCGGCCTCTCTCGGCTCACCCCTTTAATCATTCCCTTTTTTCCATTAACCTTTCTCATTATCTGACTTATTACTCTAACTCTCCTACCTTCCATATTTATCATTTTCTCACTTCCCATTCTCACCCTCTCTCAGCTCGGCCATAGACATAAACAATGAATATCGAAGCTCATAAACACTTATACCTCAACAACAATATGAATAAAGCATTTAACCAAACCATCATGTAAATAAAACATATCACAGAAAATAATGGTTCTCCTTCCCTTAAAACTCATGTTTCTAATTCATTCATTGGTTCCCATTACCCTTTTTACCTTTCCTCTAATATTATCCTATGTTCATTCCCTAATCTAACACCCACTCTTAGTACCCTTTATGAACATACTAGAAGCCCAAACTCAAGTAGAGGTAACACTCACTCCTTACCTCAAACCGTGAGGAGTAAGAGTTGAGAGTTGAGAATGGCTTTCCTTGATGCTTGACCTTGTGAGGTTCACACCTCTTGAATCCCTTTCCTCCCAAGCTGCACACGAATGCCACGACGGTCCAGGGACGTCCGAAACGGGAAGAAGAACGGCAAGAAGGAGGGTTTCCGGTTGGTAGAACTTGGTGGAAGAGAGGGAGATGTTCGTGAGTGAGAAGAGAGAAAGAAAGAAAGTATGTTGGGGTTTGTGGGTTGCTGGAACTTCAGAGAAGAAAATGAGAGAGAGATTCGGAGGAGAAAGAGAATGAGATCGAGTGAGAAGTGTTATGTGTTGTGTATTTGGATTTTCTTTTATTCCTTTAGGGGAAATATTTGTGTGGTTCTCATTGGAGGCTTCTTTGAGAAGTCAAAACATGTGGATAGGATTCATTGGCTTCTAAAGGAAGCCATGAATAGTGACTTGATAGAGACATAAAGCAATGATAGTGACATAAAGTGAATGATAGTACACCGTACGGATGGTGCGAAACCCAATGGGCCAACAGCTCAACATGAGCTGTCACGGGGGAGCTAGGATACGTCGGATCGGTATATAGGAACAGCAGTAGTCCGAGCTTCCTTCTCGAATAATCATGTGAGGTGCGCTGAGGTCGGCTAATCCGAGCTTGACAACAGGTTTCGCGTTTGACCTCATTTAGCTCGGCCGGGATCGGTCCGAGGTCCAATACTTACATACTAAGTCGGCATATGCTTCCTATTACCTCGCTACCCTTATACAATTCCTACGGCTTAATCCTATCCTTAAATAAATATTTATATTATTTTATAAATTTATTATATTACTATTAATTTCTAGGATGTTACATAACACCTTACATTGTATATATCAAAACCAAAATTTATATATGTATCAGTTTTTCTTTTGTTTGTTATTGCAAATCTCACTTCTGTATGCAGTTTAATTTCAATTGCCTGAATCTAGGTGATTTTTGCCTTAATCTCAAAAAAGAATTATGAAGTCATCTCATAATCTTTTCTATCTTATTTTTGTGAATGTTATGCCTAACATCTATATTGCTAATTACTATCCTTCGATATGTAGGTAAAGGCAGATATTAAGACTCAAGGAGAATTTGTTAATTCATTGATCAGAGAGGGTAACAATGCAGTTTATCATAACATTGAAATTGTGGTTGCATTTGTAAAGTGGCTGGATGATGAACTCTGCTTCCTCGTAAGTTGATTTTTGCTTATGACCTGGATAGCTTGATATTATTTCATGTACAAATTTTGGTTGCAGCTTTTCTAAGTTTAGCTAGATTAAATAGATATGCAGATCATGTAATGTCATAATTTAAATCATATATATCCCATCATACTTGTTGTCTTGAATGTAAACTTTTGTATCATTCTTACTCAATGCAAGTTCATGGCTATATCTCTTTACCTGCAAGTGGTGGTAGTGGTTCATTTATCCTAGTTCACGGGGTAGGTCTTCATCTGTGTGTGACTTGTTCTTTTAATTTCTTTTATATGGTTGTATACATGTTAATCTTTTTCTTTTTAAATAGGAAAAAGAAACTCAATTTTCTTAAAATTTTGAATGTGTGTTTCTTAAATTTGTTTTTACTTGAAGATGTACGAATGATCTATAAAATTCATATAGCATTAGATATTTTATTCATATAATTGTTTTTTTATATGGTAATATAATTTAACAAAACATAGAATGAACGACATGGATATTGGGGTCAAAAGATGTTCTGCAACAATTTTTTAAAATTCACACTTGGTTTAGCGACGGTTATACCTGTCGTAATTTTTTTTAATAGAAGCGGCCATCTTGCGGCTGTTGTGAATTGTCGCAAATTTTTTTAAAAAAATATAAGCAGGCATCTTGTGGTAGTTGTGAACTGTGCAAATTTTAAAAAAATATATATATAAGCAGGCATCTTGCGGTAGTTGTGAACTGTCGCAAAGTTAAAAAAATTATATAAGCAGGCATTTTGCGGCGGTTGTGAACTGTCGCAAATTTTTTAAAAATTATAAGCAGGCATTTTGCAGCGGTTGTGAACTGTCGCTATTTTTAATTTAATTTAAATTTGCAACGTGCGGGGGTTTTGAACCGCCGCAAACTTTTGTGTCAACCTGTAAGTTCCATGATGAATGTTTTGATAATGACAAAGTGTTTTGAACAAGCTATCATGTGTTGATCAAGTTCAAGTTCAACAAGCAACAACAAACATCAAATGAAGAAGAGAGAAAACAAGCTCATGAAGACATAGTTTGAGTGTAATTGTAATTGTTTTATATTTTGCCTCTCAAGCTTCTTAGGTCTTTTATTTGGTTAGATTATTTAGAGGGTAGTGAATCTCTATCATAGTCATGATTAAATCATAATTTGAGTTTTCACTTAACCTAGAATCAATAGGTGGCTTAAAGGTTTTAAAGGAAAGGTTTGGTTTTGAGAAAACAAGTTTTAAACAAGTATCAGATATGTTTAATCGATTAAGAACATATTTAATCTATTAGTACTCGATTAAATGTTGATTTAATCGATTAAACACTGCTGAACTGTTTTTTAAAATACGATTTTCACTTCTCAAAATCAGTTTTCAAGTGCTACAACTTTTGGGTATTCTATAAAAACCTTTTCCTAATCTTTGTGATTAATTAGAACACTTTCATAATCAATTTTACAAGAATCAAGCCATTCTATTCTCTCTCAATTTCAAAGATCAAAGCTTTCATATTTTCATATTCTTTGATCAAGAACCTTTGAATCTCTTATTGTGAATTGTCATAGCTATTGAATGAGATTCATATGAGTGTTATTGTGTTTTCTATTGTGTTGTAATCTTTGCAAGAAGGCAAGCCAACTACAACAAACAAAGAAGCCTTGGTGTGTCGATTATCATCAAGCAAATCTCATTGGAGAAGAAGAAAGTCTTGGTTGTGAATCAAGCAAAGTGAAGACTTGGTGTGTGGATTATCATCAAGAAATTGAAGACTTGTTGTGTCGATTATCAACAAGGGGTAGAGGTTAGATTAGAGAGAAGATCAATAGGATTACAAGGCAAGGGTGTGGTATCTCTTGTAGGCTAGCAAGAAGGGAGTCTTGTGAGGCATTTACTTGTAATTTGAGAACTCTAATTCCTCATAGTGAAGAATCTCTCTTGGTTGAAGAGGGGACTGGATGTAGCTTTCAAGCGGATGAAAGTGAACCAGGATAAATCACTGTGTCGTATCTCTAAACCCTTAACTCTTTACATTCAAGTCATTGATTGTGTTCTTGGTTGAAAACCTAGAAAAGATTGATTTTCATAATTGATTGAATTGAATCTTTATTGTTCAAATTAACTTGGGGAAAATCATTTTCATAACCTAGGTGATCAATAAGAATATAGGTGTTAATTGTTTTCGCTGAATCTCTGATTTTTCGTGTTAATTGATTGATTTTCGTATTCGAATGAAAAATTGATTTTTCTGTTTTCTATCAGATTTAATCGATTAAGCATATATTTAATCGATTAATACTCGAGTAAATTGCAGCTTAATCGATTAAATGCTGTAGAATTTGCAAAAATCATTTGTTTTAATTGTTTCAATTTGTTTCTTTCGAAAATCTTTCAAGGTTTCTTTTACACCTATTCAACCCCCCCTTCTAGGTGTGTTCCTAGGGTTCCTTAGTTGTTTCAACCACCAATTGCGGTTTCCTCAATTGGTATCAGAGCTCGGTCGAAAGACACGAGCATAAGAGCTTTTTCGTAAAGATCCTTTAAGAAAATCGCAATGGGATTCGTACCCTTTGGTGGTGAAGGTTACTCAATAAATCGTCCTCCATTGTTTATCGGAGAAGGCTATGCATATTGGAAAGTTAGAATGAAAATCTTTATCCAAGCCATAGATAGTGAAATTTGGAAAGTAGTTGAAAAAGGTCCTCATATCCCCTCTAGTTTAGTTGATGGTGTAGAACATTTAATCCCCGAGGATAAGTGGAAGGATGATGATAGAAAGAAAGTTCAATATGATTATAAAGCAAAGAATATCATTACCTCCGCTTTATCCTATGACGAGTTCTTTAGAGTTTCTCAATGTTCTAGTGCTAAGGAAATGTGGGACACTTTACAAGTGACTCATGAAGGAACTAGTGAGGTTAGGAGAGCTAGATTGAATGCTTTAATGCGTGATTATGAATTGTTTCAAATGCTTCCAAATGAATCTATTAATGATATGCAAAAGCGTTTTACTCATATTATTAATCATTTACTTGCTCTTGGTAAGACTTTCTTACAAGGTGAACTTTCTAACAAAGTGTTGAGATGTTTAGACAGGAATTGGCAACCAAAAGTAACGGCTATTGTTGAATCTAAGAATTTGGATGCTATGGATCTAGCAACACTTTTCGGAAAGCTTCAAGAACATGAAATGGAGCTTGGACGATTAAGTATCAATGAAGAGTCGGATAAGAACAAAGAAAGAAAGGGACTTGCTCTTAAAGTCAATAGATCATATAAAAAGAAAGAGAGTTCCAATGATGATGATAGTGAAGATTCCGATTCGGATGTTGATGAAAAAGACATGAAAATTTTACTAAGGAAGTTTGACAAATTTCTAAGGAGAAAAGGAAGGTTGAACAAAGACAAAGGTAAAGAGAAGGATTCTCCACACTACAAGACCAAGACATCAAAAGAAGGAGTAGTTTGCCATGAATGCGGAAAACCCGAACATCTCAAGTACTCATGCTCTAGGTATCTCAAGAAGAAGGAGAAAGACAAGAAAAATTCTAAATCTAAAAGAGCATACATAGTTTGGGATAGTGATGTAGAAGAGAAGAAAAGCACATCGAGTAGTTCGTCGGATGATGAAGAAGTTGCTAATCTCAACTTGCTTGTTCAAGTTGATGAAGAACAAAGTTCAAATGATGAATCAAGTTATCAAAGCGAGGAAAGCGATGTAAGTCATACTAAATCCGAAATTTCTTCTAAATATGAATTGTTATATAATGCTTATGAAGAAATGCATGAACAACTTGAAAAACTAGCTTTGAAAAACATTGAAAGAAAGAAGCTCATTTTGAAACATCAAAAAGAGATTTTAGAACTTCAAAAACAAGTTGATGAGCTTAATCTTGAAAATGAAACCCTTGATCTTATATATGCTAGTTCTTCTTGTGATTGTGCTAGTAGAGTGAATATTGTGGTTGATTGTGAGAATTGCAAGTTTCTCAAAGATGAAAATGCTATTTTGAAAAATAAGCTTGCAAGTTTCTCAAATGGTGATATTAGATTGCGCACATTGTTAAATTTTCAAAGAGAAAATTCAAACAAGTTTGGTTTGGGATATACTAATGCTAAGAGTAATTCTCATAGAAATGTTGTTGATTTTTCTAAAGTTGATTTTTCAAATGCACCAACATGTTTCTATTGTGGTACTCATGGACATACTTCAAATGTGTGTTATGTTAAAGTGCATGGTATACCTAAAGGAGATTTTGTTTGGATGAAAAAGGGTGAAAGTCCCTACACTAACAAAAATGGATCCAAAACCATTTGGATACCAAAAAGCAAAGCATAATTGTTTTGTAGGTATGATTGAAGAGCAAAGGGCTTACAAGTGTTATTCATACATTTGCATCTTCAATTGGTATCACTTTTGCATCTCAAAAGAATTCCTACAAATTTGGTACAAGTGATATTGTTAGATATTGATGATTATAGTATCTTCTCAATTGGTATCTCCTCAATTTATTTTCTAAAGTTCAATTGGTATAATTGAATTGTTCTCAAATAGTATTACTTTTCTAAAGTTCAATTGGTATCATTGAGTGATGATTAGATGATTATCATGTTATTATTGTTGTGATATTTCTTTACATTGATGATATCTCAATTGGTATTATGATTTCTTAGTATTTCTATTGGTTCATAATTCATTGTTATATTTTCTTGCCAATTGGTATCACATTTCAAAGTATAGTACTTGTTATATTTCAACATTGATAATGGTATATATTACTTTGAAGAAATAAATGTGAATTTCTCTATTTTGGCTTAGTATTTTGTATTTCAATTGGTATATATATTACATTTTGATAATGCCAAAGGGGGAGAAATAGTATGTTTTGAAGAAACGATATTTTGGGAGAAATGGTATGTTTTGAAAAATGGGAGAAATGATATGTTTTTGTGGAGAAAGGTTGTTTTGTTGTTTTTATGTAGGTTGAGCTAAGTTGTTGAAGATAGGGGGAGAATCAAGCTTCAATCAAATTGGATTTCAAATATCAAATGCATTGATTGAGGGGGAGCAAGTTTCTCACCAAGTGATCAAATTGTTAAAGCATCAACAACTTCAATCAAATTCAAAACATGGTTTGTCATTTTCAAAAAGGGGGAGATTGTAAGTTCCATGATGAATGTTTTGATAATGACAAAGTGTTTTGAACAAGCTATCATGTGTTGATCAAGTTCAAGTTCAACAAGCAACAACAAACATCAAATGAAGAAGAGAGAAAACAAGCTCATGAAGACATAGTTTGAGTGTAATTGTAATTGTTTTATATTTTGCCTCTCAAGCTTCTTAGGTATTTTATTTGGTTAGATTATTTAGAGGGTAGTGAATCTCTATCATAGTCATGATTAAATCATAATTTGAGTTTTCACTTAACCTAGAATCAATATGTGGCTTAAAGGTTTTAAAGGAAAGGTTTGGTTTTGAGAAAACAAGTTTTAAACAAGTATCAGATATGTTTAATCGATTAAGAACATATTTAATCGATTAGTACTCGATTAAATGTTGATTTAATCGATTAAACACTGCTGAACTGTTTTTTAAAATACGATTTTCACTTCTCAAAATCAGTTTTCAAGTGCTACAACTTTTGGGTATTCTATAAAAACCTTTTCCTAATCTTTGTGATTAATTAGAACACTTTCATAATCAATTTTACAAGAATCAAGCCATTCTATTCTCTCTCAATTTCAAAGATCAAAGCTTTCATATTTTCATATTCTTTGATCAAGAACCTTTGAATCTCTTATTGTGAATTGTCATAGCTATTGAATGAGATTCATATGAGTGTTATTGTGTTTTCTATTGTGTTGTAATCTTTGCAAGAAGGCAAGCCAACTACAACAAACAAAGAAGCCTTGGTGTGTCGATTATCATCAAGCAAATCTCATTGGAGAAGAAGAAAGTCTTGGTTGTGAATAAAGCAAAGTGAAGACTTGGTGTGTGGATTATCATCAAGCAATTGAAGACTTGTTGTGTCGATTATCAACAAGGGGTAGAGGTTAGATTAGAGAGAAGATCAATAGGATTACAAGGCAAGGGTGTGGTATCTCTTGTAGGCTAGCAAGAAGGGAGTCTTGTGAGGCATTTACTTGTAATTTGAGAACTCTAATTCCTCATAGTGAAGAATCTCTCTTGGTTGAAGAGGGGACTGGATGTAGCTTTCAAGCGGATGAAAGTGAACCAGGATAAATCACTGTGTCGTATCTCTAAACCCTTAACTCTTTACATTCAAGTCATTGATTGTGTTCTTGGTTGAAAACCTAGAAAAGATTGATTTTCATAATTGATTGAATTGAATCTTTATTGTTCAAATTAACGTGGGGAAAATCATTTTCATAACCTAGGTGATCAATAAGAATATAGGTGTTAATTGTTTTCGTTGAATCTCTGATTTTTCGTGTTAATTGATTGATTTTCGTATTCGAATGAAAATTGATTTTTCTGTTTTCTGTCAGATTTAATCGATTAAGCATATATTTAATCGATTAATACTCGAGTAAATTGCAGGTTAATCGATTAAATGCTGTAGAATTTGCAAAAATCATTTGTTTTAATTGTTTCAATTTGTTTCTTTCGAAAATCTTTCAAGGTTTCTTTTACACCTATTCAACCCCCCTTCTAGGTGTGTTCCTAGGGTTCCTTAGTTGTTTCAACCACCAATTACGGTTTCCTCACAACCACCGTAAAATTTGATTCCCGACGGGTTGTTCTGCATGAATTCTAGACCGTCGCAAAATAATTTTTGCGACAGTCATAACCGCCGCAAAAGGCATCCCAAACCGTCGCAAAATGCCCATTCTTTTGTAATGTCTATTTTATTTATAACATATACTCTTTCTGTCTCATAATCATGATAAAATAAGGTAAAAATTTTGTCCAAAAATTAAATTTAAAATAATTAATAAAAAATTTAAAAATTGCAAATTTTGAATTTTGACTAATTGATCAATTCAAAATATATTTAATTAATTGTTTAATAATTGATTGATGTGTTACACAAATTATTAAATACATAACTCTTTAATTTTTTTTTAACGTTGTAATTTTTCACCATCCTTATAAATTGAAGGGAGTAAAATATGCTCCTATTATGAAATACTATGTGCGCTGTGTAAGAAAACCCTAGTACATCTCCTATGTGTTATACAATAATTATTAATTAATGAATTTTATTGATTGATTAGTTAATAAATAAATTATTATTCATAAATATGTTCATCCACATCTTTCATTAATTCTATCTTAACCATACCTGTATCATATAAGGTCATACATAATTATAGTTACTAAGAAAAAGTTGCTTCATCAATAATGAAAGATTAGATCTCGATTTTTATAAGTCGGATCTTGCTAAAGATATTTGTTCAAGTTACCAATAATCAAAAGATAATCATAAGTTTATATTTATTTTTTTTTGGTAGAAAAGTTTATATTTATTATTCTTATATAAATTCTAAAAAAAAAATACATTTTTAATGCATTTTTACTCCATTATTTTTATTTTAATAAAGACATTAATTAATATTTGCCTTATAAGTTAGACATAATAAGTTAGCTTAACCTTAATATTTATGGCTAATGATAAGAAGTTGAAAATTTTGAAAGAATGTATTAAAAAGCTAAGTTTTTACAATACAAAGATACCATTTCTAATCTCTTGTCTTCAACAGTACAAAATATGAGGTTAAGAAAATTCTCTTTAATTTGATATTTCTTCGACTTGAAATATAAGGAAAAAAATATATTTTTTTATTTAAAATATAAGCAAAACTAATCAATTTTTTAAAATTTTATTTCATTCTCAATGCTACTTTACTGAAACATTCCTAAAAAATTGTTTTCTTATCTAATTTTTATTTCATTCCTAATACAACTTTCCTAAAATATATATCTCTATTTTTTAAAAAAAATTTTAGAAAATTAAATACAATCAATTATTCTCTTTAATAAGTGTAAAATTAATTACTTTTGCTTATAATTCGAATAGGAGAGAATACCTCGGTCCTATTTTTTTCTGTTATTCACAGTAATGTTGAATCAGTTTTACCATCTAGGATACATTAAAAAATTTACGGTAACTACTGTTACCAAAAAAATTGATTCGGTAATCGGTAACATCGTTATCCTAAATCCTAATACATACGGTAAATTTCCTCGCACGGATTCTGGCATTGCGCGGTCATAATCTTCACAAAGTTGTACCCATATTATTCATGGGTGATGCTTTTATACTCCCGGAGAGTTTTATTAAAATGTTCCGCTCGGTTGTTTTTTTTTTTAATTTTTTTAATGTATTTGTTAAATTAAAAATATGTTTTGGGATTTTTGTTTTATTGATATGTACATGTTTTTGTTATTTGGGTTTGAATTTTTTCTATTACATTCTTTTTGATACTGATAAAAAAAATATATTGAATAAATCTGTATTTAAAATTGACATATTTTATTAAATATGCATTAGAAATCTGTATTAAAAAATATTTTGAATAAACTTACATTAGGAAAAAAAATACCTGGTGCATGATAAACTGGAGTAGCATAGAATTTTCCATGATTCATTTGATTACTTGAGAAAAATGTAAACCAATCAAAGAAGATACTGAATATTTAATAGAGAACAAATGGGCCGACAACATACAAATTAGGCCGGGGCCATACTTAATTCTCACCAAATCTTCATTCCATTAAAAATTAAGATGCCAGCCTAGAGCATATTTTTTATTGACAAAATGTAATTGATAAAACTCGAAAAATCTGTCACGGACTCCAACTTGTGTGCTAAAAAAAAAATGGTGATCGAAGGTTCCTAATGATTACATGTCATGACATATAATCAATTGACTGATAAATGGATTTGAATCATCTAAATTTTTTAATTAGATGCTTTTATAACTTACATTTTTTTTTTCCACCTAATTTCTTAGGTACTCCCTCCGTTTCACAATGTTTGGCCTTTTAGGTCTGGACACACAGATTAAGAAAGTATTAATTATTGTAAGTATTATGTATGGTTTGTCTAAAATGACCCTATTTAATCCTTATTGAAAATTGTAATAGTATTTAATTTTTATTAGTAAGTGTGTTCATTAATTAATGTATAGTGGTTTAGAGATGAGAGAGATGGTAAAAGTAGAATTAATGAGGAGTAAGAGAAATGATTGAATGAAAGGTTAATATTGGAAAAAAAATATGTTTGTGTATTGAAAATGTAAAAGACCAAACATTGTGAAACAAGGAAAAAAGTCTAAAGGGCCAAACATTGTGAAACAGATGAAGTATTATTTAGGTATATATGGATCTGATTCGGGTCATGTACTTAATTATAATAGGTGAATCTCTCAACATGAATTTTTTTCATCCACGAAGAATCGAATTTTAGTTATTATATACTTTTGCTAGTTTAAAATTAAATGAATTTAAAATGATTTAATAATTAAAAAAGTTAAGTTAGATAAAACCACATAAAAATTGAGTTAAATGATAAACTCAGCTGTGAAAAAAGAAATTACTACAATTGGACTATAGTTGAACCATGCCTTCTCTTTTGCCATCTAAAATTTGTTCTGAATTGATGTTTCCAATTCTTACTTATTAGGATGCTGTTTTTATCTGCATGGAGGTTTGTTACCGATACTATTTTGTCAGTGCTTGGGAAAAACTGACATTTTTTTACCGGAATTATACGAGGGTCTGATAACTGATCAGTGTCAACTGCAATAAAGAAATTGAAATCATCAAATTATGATTTATTAAAGGAGGAATTAGCAACCAAAAGTGATTGATCTTAGTGAAAATAAATTGTACCCCCATGAGCTTTATTATTCGGTTAGAGGTTTGAATGTTGGAGTAGCCAATGATTTTTTTTTTCTAAACCACCGGTAGCTACTATACGTCGGTCTCACATATATGTCTTAGTAGGATCGGGTGAAAGAAAAAAGAGAAGAAGAAGAAGGAAATAAAATTAGCTGTAGACTTGTGTTTGTTTAGATTCGGATTCTGATTACATGTCAAGGAAGCTAACGATAGGATATAGCCAAATTATTATTAATATTATTTACTTACTCTGGTTTTTATTATAAATTGTACTTAATCATGTTACAAAATTCAAAGAGAGAAGTTACATTTATTGAAACTTTTAAAAAATCTTTAATATTACAATTTTACTTTCTTAATTTACATTGAAAATTTCACAAATATGTTGTTCAAATTCATAAACAAAGGATAAATAAAAAGAAAAAGCAATTAATATATAAAAAAACACAAAATAAGTTATAAATAGAATAAAAAATTCTTTAAACAATAACTTGTAAATAATATATATATATATATAAACACAATATATATATTTATATATATATATATATGAGGAAGTACTACATATAAGGAGTTATGTAATACCCTTATCTTTTATAAAGGGAATAAAATAATTTATTGAAGACTGTTGCAGCGGAAAAGTAAAAGTTTCCTTTATTCAAGATTAGTGAATAAATTTTTTTCTTTAAAGTACATCATTTCGGTGTTATAATGGATCAAGTCCAGTCAATAAATAATTGAGCATCTTCCTTTTCTTCCTGAGTCTCTGGCTTGACAGGTGAATTGACTCTTGCTGCTACTTTTACCTACTACCATGCATGGTAAATGGGAGTAAATCACTTGGCATATCACGTCAGCAGATTAATGATTGAATTGAACAACATACACATACACTGTAAGGGACTACAATCGGTGGATGAATTAACTAGAAAACACTAGGAGAACACCTAGAGGGGGGCAGGGGGTTGAATAGGTGTTAAAGAAACCTTGAAAATTTTTCGAATAAAACAAATTGAAACAATTAAACAAATGATTTTCACAAAATCTGCAGTTGTTAATCGATTAATGCTTCAGGTTAATCGATTAATGCCTGAGAGCTGATTTCAGTTAATCAATTAGCACTTTCAGTTAATCGATTAATCACTGTAAAAAACTGAAAAATCACTTTTTAAATGAAAACGAAAATCAATCAATTAATATAGAATATCAGAGATAGCGCGGAATTGATTAACACCAAGATTGTTAATGATTACCTAGATTATGAAAAAGGTTTTCCCCAAATCAATTTGAACTATTAAAACTTATTTCATTCAATTATTAGAAAATCAATATTTTCTAGGTTTTCAATCAAGAACAATTCAAATATGCAGAAATTAAAAGTTTAAGGGATAGAGATACTGCACAGAGATTTTAAACTGGTTCACTCTCCTCCACTGAGAGCTACATCCAGTCCCCTCTTCACAAGAGAGATTTCCACTACAAGAAAAAATCAAAATAGCGAGGGCAAATTTCCGTCGCTAATCGGTCGCTAAATAGCGAGGGACATGCGAGGGTTTAGCGAGCGAAAGCGAATTCCCTCGCAAAGAGAAACAATAATCATTTTGCGACGGATTTGCGACAAATTAGCGAGAGATTATTTTGAGCAATTTTGGCGAGGGACATTTTCCTCGCAAATCCGTCGCTAGGTAGTTCGCGAGGGCATGATTTAGTCGCAAGTCAGTCGCACGAATTCCTTTAAACAAAATTTGCGACGGAATTGCGACCAATTAGCGAGAGATTATTTTAAGCAATTTTGGCGAGGGACATTTTCCTCGTAAATCCGTCGCTAGATAGTTTGCGAGTGCATGTTTCCGTCGCAAGCCGGTCGCCAAAAATTCCTTTAAACAACATTTGCGACGGAATTGCGACAAATTAGCGAGAGATTATTTTAAGCAATTTTGGCGAGGGACATTTTCCTCGCAAATCCGTCGCTAGGTAGTTTGCGAGGGCATGTTTCCGTCGCAAGACGGTCGCCACAAATTCCTTTAGACAACATTTGCGACGGAATTGCGACAAATTAGCGAGAGATTATTTTAAGCAATTTTGGCGAGGGACATTTTCCTCGCAAATCCGTCGCTAGGTAGTTTGCGAGGGCATGTTTCCGTCGCAAGCCGGTCGCCACGAATTCCTTTAAAATTTCCAAATTGTTGGCGAGGGAATAGTTTCCTCGCAAAGCCGTCGCTATAAATACATTTTTAAAACATTGAAGTTTGCGAGGGCATATTTCTCTCGCAAATCCGTCACCACAAGTTCTTTTATGTTATCAAATCGTTTGCGAGGAAATATTTTCCTCGCCAATCCGTCGCTAGGTATGCATTTTAATGAAATAAAGTTTGCGAGGGCATCTTTCTCTCACAAATCCGTCGCCACAAATTCCTTTACGTATGCGGTCAATTTGTTTGCGAGAGAATAATGTCCTCTCAAATCTGTCGCTACGAATACATTTGTATAACAATAAAGTTTGCTAGGGCATGTTTCTCTCGCAAATCGGTCGCCACAAATTCCTTTATGCTATCAAATCGTTTGCGATGGAAGATTTTCCTCGCAAATCCGTCGCTAGGTATGCATTTTAATGAAATAAATATTATTTTTTTAATATTTGTTGTTTCTAGGGTGTGTACATATATATATATATTTATTTGCACCCTAAATCATAAGTATAATATATTTATCCAAATTAAATCCATAATAACATGATTACTTTCACAAATTAAACCCTAACCACTGCCACCATTGGGAATAACTTTAACCTAAACCCTACCCTAACCATTTTGTCCCCAACATCCACCACAATTTCCACTGTTCACCACCACCCGACGACTAATGCAACTTCGTTAACCACCAAAACCAACCACGGCCATAATAACCAACCTGGTTGAATCCAAAACAAGTAGGAAGCAGTAATTTAAAACGAGTTGATCCAGATTAAACTGGTAAAACTGGTTCTGGTTCAACCAGTATATATATATATATAAACATGAGATAACTTGAGAGCAGAAATGCAAAACATTAAATATATAAAAAGATGCTAAATTATATTTAAAAGATGCTAAATTATCATGTCTCATGCAATAGAAAATATTTTGATTTAATATCTACTCATAATACCATAAAAAAATTTAATTTTCATTTCACTGTAATACTTAATCATAATATCATGATAAAACGTGTTAATTCATCGATCAACTAAATAAGGAATACATTAATTTAATACTCATCTATACATAGACAAATATAATATTAAATATATAAAAAAGAGTCATCATTATATTCCTAATAAAATGCAATGTGTTAACCAAGATAGTCAAAAATAATAATTTCAATGTCGTCTTCATGTTCTATGAAATAGTGGATATTCCAATTTATCCTTAAATTTTCTCATAATACCATTAAACAAAAAAGATCAAAATATTTAATTCCGATTTGTTTTTAATTATCATAACAAAAAAGATCAAAATATTCAATGTGTCGCTGGGTCGTCTTCTTCGTTCCTTTCAGACGTGGAATCGCATCTCAGATGTTGGCAATATAAAATTAAATTGCCTAGGTAAAATAAATAAAAAAACACACACAACACAAACTTTAGGGACTCGTTGGAGTTTTCCCTATTTTATTAATTTCTTTCTCTGAATGCTATTGTTACAAGTTTTTTTTTTTCTGAATTCTGAATAATACAATGCATTTGTGGGGTCATATTTATACTTATAAATTTTCTATTACAAGTCCCTAGAGTTTAGCACTCTCTTTGACGTACACCAACATTCTTGGTTGTTAACTACTAAACTTGGCAATGTAACCTTTTGTTAGCATTTGCCATCCTGTAAAAGTTTTACTGTTTTGTTAACTTTAAACAAACGCGTATGGAAAAAACTAAGTTTAGTTTCCAACATCCTCCCTTAAACTTAGTTTCATGATTCCGAGCATGTTTTTCAATTTCAAGAATAAGTTAGTTTTGAGTGGTTTCGTGAAAATATCTGCTACTTGATTTTCAGAAGAACAATACTCCACCACGATTTCTTTGTCTCTAATTAAGTCTCGAATGAAATGATGTTTGATGTCAATATGCTTGCTACGTCCATGAAGCACTGGATTCTTTGATAAAGCAATAGTTGATTTATTATCACAAAATATCTGTGTCGGTCCACCTTGTTGATGTTGCAATTCACCCAATATTCTTCTCAACCAAACTGCTTGAGTAGCACAGTTAGTTGCGGCAATGTACTCTGCCTCTGCTGTCGAAAGTGCAACAACTTGTTGTTTCTTGGAGGACCAAGAAAATACACCTGAGCCTAGGTGAAATGCATAACCCGATGTGCTTTTTCGAGTTTCAGTTTCACCCGCCCAATCACTGTCTGTGTATCCAATTAACTCAGGTTTATTTGAACTTGAATAAAAAATACCTTCGTCGATTGTGCCTTTGATATATCTCAGGATTCTCTTTGCAGCTTGCCAATGAGATTGTCTCGGTGATTCCATGAATCTGCTAATGAGTCCGACTCCATAAACTATATCAGGTCTTGTGGCAGTCAAATACCTGAGACTTCCGACTAACATTCGGAAATGAGTTGAGTTGACGAGATCGCCACCGCTTTCATTTACAAGCTTTAGTCTCTCCTCGACTGGTGTGAGCATCGGCTTAGAAGCCTCCATCTTGAATTTATTTAAAACATCTTTTGCATATTTATTTTGAGATATAAAAATCCCTTCATTCGTTTGTTTCACCTCAATGCCTAGAAAGTAGGACATTAGGCCCATATCTGTCATTTCAAATTGAGTTGACATATTTTCCTTGAATTCAGCTAGCAATTTTGAATTAGTGCCAGTGAATATCAAGTCATCAACGTACAAACATACAATAATAAAATCTCCAGCTTTATTTGTTTTAACATATAAAGCATGTTCATATGGACTTCTGTGAAATCCATTATTAATAAAATATGTGTCAATACGTGTGTACCATGCTCGAGGCGCTTGCTTTAATCCATATAGTGCTTTCTTTAATCGATATACCTTGTCTTTGTTTCCTTCTTTTTGATAACCTGGCGGCTGCTGAATATAAACTTCTTCTTCGAGTACACCATTTAAGAAAGCTGATTTCACGTCCATTTGGAATATTTTCCATTTATTTTGTGCGGCAAGAGAGAGAATCATACGTACCGTGTCCAATCTGGCAACTGGAGCGAACACTTCAAAGTAATCAATGCCAGGTTTCTGCTTGTATCCTTTTGCCACCAATCTTGCTTTATAACGATCTACCTCACCATTTGGATTGTATTTCGTCTTATACACCCATTTGACTCCAATAGGCTTCTTTCCTTCTGGAAGTTTTGTTAACTCCCATGTGTCATTTTTCTCGATCGCTCGAATCTCCTCGTTCATTGCTTTAATCCAACGATCATCATTGGCTGCTTCTTCATATGCCACTGGATCACAATCTGCGAACAAGGCAAAGTAATTTACCTCGTCCTCCCTGTCTTCTGGGTCATCATCTCTTCCGACTATAAAATCCTGCAAGTTAGAATTTGGGCGTCGTGCCCTTTGTGGATACCTTGGAGGTGGCGCTTCAAATGCTGCTTCATCTGCTCCTATAGCATCTCTTGGATGTTCATCTTCATTGTCATCTTGTTCAATCTCTTCATTTATTATTATCGGAACAGGCAGTAGTGTCTCCTTTTCTTTCTCTGTCCAGTCCCATGCTCCATATTCATCGAAAGTAACATCTCGACTGATAATTACCTTTTGAGTCTCTGGATTGTACAGTTTGTAGGCTTTTGTTTCCTCACTGTATCCGACGAATATGCATTTTTCTGCCCTATCATCTAACTTCTTCCTCATTTGATCGGGAACATGTGCATAAGCGATGCAACCAAAGACCTTCATGTGACTAAGATCCGGCTTTGACCCACTCCAGGCTTCTTGTGGTGTTCGATCTCGAACACTTTTAATAGGACACCTATTCAGGATATAGACTGCACAAGCTACAGCTTCTGCCCAGAAACTTTTGGGTAGTTTCTTGCAATGTAGCATGCTTCTAACCATATCCATAATAGTTCTATTTTTTCTTTCTGCCACTCCATTTTGTTGAGGAGTATACCTGGCAGTCATTTGATGTTTAACACCATGTTTTCTTAAAAAATCATCACATACAATATACTCAGTTCCTCTATCGGTTCTTAGGGTTTTTAAGGCATGACCACTACGCCTCTCAACATACGCCATAAAGCTTTTCACCGTATCACAAGCATCAGATTTATTTTTTAGAAAATACACCCATGTCTTCCTACTATATTCATCAATGAAAGTGATAAAATATTTATTACCTCCATTGGATTGAATCTCCAAATAGCATAAATCAGAGTGCACTAGCTCGAGTGGTTTTGTGGCTCTCCATGCACGTCCTTTAGGAAAGGGATCTCGATGCTTCTTGCCTGCTACACACGCTTCACATAGCTGATCAGGAGCTTGGATAACAGGCAAACCAGTAACCCATTTTTTATTGGCAAGAAATTTGATGCTTTCAAAGTTGAAATGCCCTAACCTCATGTGCCAAAGCCAATTATCATCGACATTTACTGCTTTGCAACACAAATTAGCATCATACATGATGTTCATCGGAAATAGACGATTTCTCGACATACTTGTCTTCGCTATCAGGCCCATCTTGACATCATTTATGATGCAACCTTCCTTATTGAATTTCAAATCGTAGCCTTTCTCTGCTAATTGGCCAACACTTAGAAGATTTTGACATATTCCAGGTGCATAGAATACATCAGAAATGTAATTTAAGGACCCGTCATTAAGTCGAATAGCTATTTTTCCTTTCCCCAAAACATCAAGCTTTGAATTATCACCAAGCTTGACAGCACTGCGGAAGCTTTCATCAAAGGAGGAAAATATATCTTTATTTCCGGTTAAATGATTGCTACAACCCGTGTCTAATAACCATTGGTGATTATTTTTATTAACTCCTGTGTGACTAGTTAATAGTACTGCTTTCATTTCATCTTCATTTTCAGCAATGTGAGCATGTCTCTCTCTATTATTCAATGTTTTAGTACGACATTCTTGACTATAATGCCCATACTTGTTACAATTATGACATTGAATATGCGATTTGCATTCATATTGATAATGTCCGTACTTGTTGCATTTATGACATTGAATAGATGATTTATTTTGAAAACCTTCATTACCTCTAGTCGCTTGTGTCATAGAATACCTTCCTCTTCCTCTCCCTCTGAGATTCTGGCCTCTTTGATTGTGCTCCACCTTCCTTGGAATAGCTCAATCATTTCTTAGATTTGCTTGAGCTTTTAATGCTTGCTCCATTGTGCCACTTGATTTCTCATTCATCCGCATCTCACGTGATTCTAGAGACGCTTGCAAGTCGTTTAAGGATACCGTGCTAAGGTCTCTTGATTCTTCTATCGCAGCTACCACAAAGTCGAATCGACTTGTGAGCGTACGCATGATTTTCTCCACTATTTCTTTTTCTTCTATATTATCACCATTATTTTTCATCTCATTAACCAGCTTATCTACTCGTGAAAAATAGTCACGAATAGTTTCACTCTTACCTTGCTCCATCATCTCAAATTGTCTTTTTAGGCCTTGCAACCTCGTTCTTTTAATTGGATCACCACCTTCATAGGTTTTAGTTAAAATTTCCCATGCTTCTTTTGCTGTTTTTGCATGGAAAATTTTCTCTAAAACATGCAGCTCCACCGATTGATAAATTAAAAATAATGCTTTTTCGTTTAGTACTCGGTCTTTTTCTACTTGTTGTTGGTCTCCATCTTCTGTTGTTGGTTCAGTGAAACCTTTCTCCATAATGTCTCCGTAGCCACTAGTTTTTAGACACAACTCCATTAATCGCTTCCACATGGAAAAATTTGTTTTTCCATCAAATTTAAAAATTGAGGTTTGAATGTGTTGTTGAACACCAGCGCTTGAACTTGCTGCCATTTTAATATTCCCTAGCTCTTGATACCAGATGTTGGCAATATAAAATTAAATTGCCTAGGTAAAATAAATAAAAAAACACACACAACACAAACTTTAGGGACTCGTTGGAGTTTTCCCTATTTTATTAATTTCTTTCTCTGAATGCTATTGTTACAAGTTTTTTTTCTTCTGAATTCTGAATAATACAATGCATTTGTGGGGTCATATTTATACTTATAAATTTTCTATTATAAGTCCCTAGAGTTTAGCACTCTCTTTGACGTACACCAACATTCTTGGTTGTTAACTACTAAACTTGGCAATGTAACCTTTTGTTAGCATTTGCCATCCTGTAAAAGTTTTACTGTTTTGTTAACTTTAAACAAACGCGTATGGAAGAAACTAAGTTTAGTTTCCAACATCAGATCTTCATGCTTTCCTTCTGCAACGTGCATTGCCGCTGCCTCAGCCGTCGTCTCGCCGGCCTCCTCTCAACGCCGTCAAACTCGTGTCCCTCTCTCTCTCACCGTCAACGTCTTTCTCTCTCAAGGAGACAAGGACTCAAGGTATATCTTTTTTCCTTCATATTTGATTAAAGGTTAGGATTAGTGAAGTGGTTCTCCAACTAGATTTAATTTATATTTTAAGCTTATTTTCTTTTCAGCTTTTTGAGTGTGCTGACTGCTAAGTGAAAATGCAATGTATTAATTAAATGTTAGGATTAGTGAAGGCCTGAAGGGGGTTCGTTATTTTTTTTAGAATCTTGTGAATAAAATTAATAACTTACTTTTAATATTGATTGTGTTATTTAATATATATTTAGATTGATAAATATTGTCTTTTTTTAATTTTTATTTGTATACTTTATTTTGTAGGAGCCAAATGATGAAAGTGGTGTTGGAGGTAATGAGGCCAATATTTGAATATCATTGGCAAATGTTGAAGAATGTTTTTTGATTGAGTTTCTTTGGACGTTTATTATGTTTAATGTGCTGGGTAATGGCAAAGTTGAAATGGATGAGTTATTGTTTTTATTTTTATTTTTGGTTTTTCTATCAAAATGAAAATTTTAATTGTTGAGCTTAGCATTCAAAATGAAAGTTGAAATGAATCCAGGAGATGTCTAGGATAACAAGTTAGAAGAACTCATGTAAAGGGTAAAGAACCTTTCTCTTTCTCATGTTTCAGTGAGATCAGTTTTCTCTGCATAAGTAGTTGAGGCATTATTATGTGC
The DNA here is from genome assembly GCA_037953625.1 of Crotalaria pallida. NCBI lineage: Eukaryota > Viridiplantae > Streptophyta > Magnoliopsida > Fabales > Fabaceae > Crotalaria > Crotalaria pallida. The sequence continues at coordinate 102,212,567 of CM075655.1, forward strand.
ATAGTAGAAACATAGTTATTTCATCACTTGATTTTGAAGTGCATTTGTAAATCCACCGACATGGAAACAATACTGGTTTTCATAGGTCAGGACCCTCTAATTGCACGTGAAGCTGGGAGATTCATAATTTGGCTTCTTCCTGCACTTTTTGCAAATGCAATTTTGCAGCCAGTGATTAAATATTTCCAAATGCAAAGTATGCTTCTGCCCATGTTCTTAAGTTCTTGCATCACCATTGGTGTCCATATACCACTTTGTCGGGCTTTAGTATTCAAGTCTGGTCTGAATAATATTGGAGGAGCATTAGCAATTGGCATTTCAAACTGGGCAAATGTGATTTTTCTTGGATTATACATGAGATACTCTTCTACATGTGAGAAAACTCGTGCACCAATTACTCTGAGTTGTTCCATGGAATTGGGGAGTTCTTTCGCTATGCTATCCCTTCTGCAGTAATGGTTTGGTAATGTATCTTCCTGTTTAGATGAAATAACATATATTCTATAATGTATTATATTTTTTCCTAACACATTTCTGTTATTTTCTTTTGCTCATGTTGATGACTTTAGCCTCGAGTGGTGGTCCTATGAGTTGCTCGTCTTATTGTCTGGGCTGTTACCAAATCCACAACTTGAAACTTCTGTTCTTTCTGTTTGGTATGCAAGCTAAGTTACATTTTTTTTTATTAATTTATTTCCACAACTTGTAAGGTTAATGTGATTGTACTAATTCCTTGTAATTTTTCTAGTCTCAATACCATCACAACACTCTATACTATTATCTTCGCATTTGGTGCAGCAGCAAGGTATATATACATCATAAACTCATTCATTCTTCGAATTTTATATGTCACTCCATCTACTATTCCCTTTAGGTGTATATGTTAATTAACTAATTGACTTCTCTTCTATCTGATTTTATTTTAGCTCGAGGGTGTCAAATGAATTAGGAGCCGGGAATCCACATGTTGCTCGTGTTGCTGTGTTGGCCGCACTGTCTCTTGCAGTCATGGAGACATGCGTCGTAAGCGGAACCCTCTTTGCCATTCACCTTCAATGTTTAAGAAGAGGGAGGAACCTTCGAGACCACAAAGGTCTTGCCATTCACCTTCAATGTCATTCCCAACTCTTTATTAAAATCCATTGTTCTCACTTTCTCTGTTTCTGTTAGGAAAAGAAGATTTCTAGAAGTGAACTTCTAAATGCAGTGAGATAGAGAGCAAGAGACAAGTTACTGATTGCAGCCATCAAATCTTATAGAGCAAAGGTATCCCTTTTCCTTTGTTCCTTTGCTGAATCTGTTCTAGTTCAATTCTGAACTAATTGATGGATTAAGAAGTTGTGCTAGTTCAATTATGAACTAATTGCTGAATAGTGCTACTGTGTTGGTGAAAAATTTGCTAAAGACTGAAAAGTTAAAGTTTAGCTAACAAATACATTAGTCACTTCACTTTAGTTGAACCAAAACCGCTTCTTTCTTTCTCTCTTTGTTAAAAATATATTTGTCTCTTTTTAATGGATAGAGACAAATTAAAGACATCAATTAGGTGGGCTGGCTCTAAACATATAATTTGTTGCTTTGTCTGTTAAGAGTTGCAATTGCTTTTTTATTATGTTTATATTGTCTAATTCTTCTGCTGCAATTCATATCAAATTCTAGTATTCTACTTTAACAATTAAATGGGATTTGTTTAATTGTATCTGGTCTTGTCATTGATTGTAATTTAGTGTTGACAGTTTGTGAAACTGTTGTAAGCCATTCTGCTACCCTACAGATGCGCCAAAGTCATTCCACATTTTTCTGGTGTTATTTTCTGTTTTTGTGCTACTCTGTTGTTGTTTTCCTTGTGGTTTTTTCTGCTGATGGATTAATGTTCTGTAGCTTTTTTGCTGCTGTTCTCTCTGGTTTTTGTTGTCTGTGGTGCTGTCCTAGTTGGGGTGGTTTAGTGTTCTCTTCTTCCTTGTAAGTTGGTGTTGTCTAAAGGCATGATTGTGCTAATATGAATAGTGTTATTGTACGAAATAGATTCAAATGTTTACTATCTTTGAGGATGCCCCTCCTAAATATGTCTAGGAGTAGCCTTCACAAAGAAATGCTTATCACTTAGTGTGGAATTTTTGCATTTTTTTTATGTATACGAAACTTAATTAATCACTGTATTTGTATTTTTTTTAATCACTTTATTTGTATTTTTTCCTATAGTTTGTTGTATCATTATAGTAAATGCTTTTAATATATGGGTTGATTATTATTTAAATAATGATTCATTGAAATTGGATAATATTAAATGCAATATTTTGTGTTTATTTTATTTCGAATTAGTGATAATGTAAAAATAAAAATATCTAATTTAGCCACGATTTAAGTGGCTATATATATATATATATATATATTTTTTTTTTCTTTTTTCTTTTCTAATTATCCACATTTATAATTGTGCCTAAAACTTTTAAACTGTAGCTAAAGAAAATATCCCTTGTATCATATTCTCTGGCTTAGCGGCAGTTTTAACTGTCGCAAACATTTGATCAATTGCAAGGGATTTGCGAGGAACTGTTGGTCGCTAATTACCGACGGCTTGATCAATTGCGAGGGATTTGCGAAGAACTATTGGTCACTAATTAGCGACGGCTTGATCAATTGCGAGGGATTTGCGTGGAACTGTTGGTCGCTAATTAGCGACGGCTTGATCAATTGAGAGGGATTTGTGAGGAATTGTTGGTCCCTAATTAGCGACGGCTTGATCAATTGCGAGAGATTTGCGAGGAACTGTTAGTCGCTAATTAGCGACGGCTTGATCAGTTGCGAGGGATTTGCGAGGAACTGTTGGTCGCTAATTAGCGACGGCCAAATGATAAGTTTGACCAAACGACTCTAGCGAGGGATTTGCAAAGCATGATTTTAGCGAGGGAAACAGGCGCTCGCTAATTAGCGATGAAAAAGACGCAACGGACGCATCGCTCGCAAATCCGTCGCAAATCAGTCGCTAATTCGTTTTTGCGAGGGATTTCTCCGTCGCTATTTTGCATTTTTCTTGTAGTGTTCACTAAAGAATTAATTAGAATTCTCAAATTACAAGTAATCCGCCTATCAAGTCACCCTTCATGATAGCCTCCAAGAGATAACCCTTCTCTTGTCTTGTAACCCTATTGAACTTCTAATCTAACCTCTTCTCTTGCTTGTTGATACCCCACAACAAGGCTTCCACTTGCTTGTTAACACAACAAGACTTTCAAATGCTTGATGAACACCACCAAGGCTTCTTCTTGTTGTAGATAGTTTGCCTCTTGCAATGATTACAACTCAACGAAACACAAAATCGTATTTTAATCTCCTTCAAGAAATATGAACAATTAAACTTGAGATTCAAAAGCTACTTGATCAAAGATATAAAAATAAGAATTTTGATCTTTGTAAAAGTAAGAGAGAATGTTGAGATAATAGTGTGGCTTTCAATCTTTCTAAAATGATGTAAAAATGAAGTTGGTTAATCACAATGATTAGGAAAAGGTTTATATATAATACCCAAAAGTTTGGAAAACATTAAAACTAATTTTGAGAAGTGAAAAACTGATTTAAAACACATAACTGTCCGTGTTAATCGATTAAGACACAGAGGTAATCGATTAACCACTGTTGATTTTATGTTAATCGATTAATCACTTATGGTAATCGATTAAGACCTGATGCAAATTCCTGTTAATTGATTAATCAACTTTGTTAATCGATTAAACACTGTAAAAATCAATTAAAAACTTGTTTTCTCAAAATTAAACCTTTTCCTAAAAATGTTTAAGCCACCTATTGATTTAGGTTAAGTGAAATACTCAAATTATAATATGATCATCCACTTGATAGAGATTCACTACCCTCTAATAACTCTACCCATGCCAAAACTCTAAGACTCAAAATAAAGATATTGCAATCAATATACATATTGAATCTATGAGTTTGCTTTCTCTTCATCATTGTTGCTTGTTGTTCTTTGATGAGCTTCTCCAAGACTTGAGTTTGTTCAAAACATTGTCATTATCAAAACCATGCACTTGCATAATAGATCTAGCAACCCCTACGACCTGAGGTCGTAACACCTCCTTACGACCTGTTCAAAAATTGAGTCGTAAGGGGGTGTTACGATCGTAGGTCGTGAGCAACCCTTACGACCCGTATAAAAGTAGTTTTTTTTAAAGGCACAAAAGGAATAAATTATAGTATTGAGGTGACACTAGTAGATCATGGGGTGATAAAATAATTTCCCTTTATTTAGTACTCTTTCTTTCTCTTTTGGTTTGGGGTGGGCCGTGGGTTTTCTCCTCTCTTTTTTTTTGGGGAAATATATATATATATATATATATATATATATATATATATATGGGGAAGTAGGAACGTATGGCTGGGAGTAAGATCTATAATATGGTAACATAATATTAAAGGTCATTTTAATATTCCTGTATATATCTGTATATAGAGATAAATAAGATTCATCACTCAACTGGAAGCACGAATAAGTTTCGTGTTATTCCTGTGCATAGGCAGCAAGAGTAATAAGTCCTAAAGGAGGCAATGAAGCTCGGATGATGCTGCGACTACCAGGAATAACATTTAACTGTCGGTGGCTATAATTGAACTGATGATGGGTAAAAAAAAAGGAAAAAAAAAGTTTTATCACCTAAAATATTGTGTAGATCATATTATTTATCTTACTTCTGGAAACTCGTTTTTATGAAACCAAATGATGGTGATGATACTATAGGGCGAGGAACAATTACAAAATTTACTCACTCACCTCTTTATTTCAATATGTTTCGCTCTCTCTCAACCCATCTTTCTTTCAAGTCCTCCCAACCATCTTCTTCATCTCTCGCCGAGAATGAAGAAGCCCAAACCTCTTCTAAAAATATTTTCAAGGAAGAAATCAAATTTCAAGATATAAATCAAGATTTTGACAATTGGGAAATTCCCAAAATTCCCACAAAAGACCTCTACAAACCCCAGGGACGATTCTTTCAAAGTTCTGACTACATCATAAGAACTGTTGAAAAGAATATCCCCATCAATCCAATCACCTCTAAAGATGAGGAGCTCCACCTTCTCTCCAATGAAACCTTGAGAGGTCACAAACAAAAATACCGATACTTGCACATAGGTTGTGTCCAAGTTGCTATCAAGCCGCTCATGAGAGAAGGCCTTAATACTTCTGTACTCTTGTGTTTAAGAGATAAGAGGCATAATCAATTTTCAGACTCTCTCCTGGGAACTGTAGAAACCAGCCTCGGACATGGTCCAATCTATTTTAATTGTTACCCCAATCTCACTGTTAGTCTCCAAGACAGAAACATCCTCAAAGTTTTAATCTTGAACCTACATACCCATGGTCTAGACATGGCATCTGGATCCAACCCTATTGCCCTTATGTACAGAGTACAGTATAAGGTCATGAACTCTTGCAGTTCTATGGTTAGAAGATCTAGTAATCCTGGAGAAACGACTCTATTTCTCACTGATATCTCAAAAGCAAATGTCACTGTCCCAAAAACCATTAGAGGGGAAGAAATTGTCTTACCCGAAGATTGGCATCTAGACAGAGCTGCACCAGCTCGACCTAAAGAAACCCCTGAAATCCAGGAGATTCAACAATATGAAGATGGCAGAGTAAAATTAACCTTTAATAGAAGAAATTCCTTTAGTGTCGCCAGATCTGAAAGTTCAAGGGCTGGGGATCTCAGATCCCGTGCTACTGAGACAACCTCTAGGAAATCTTTCTCAACAATATCCCAATCAACTATCCATCTCCAAGGCCTTGATACCTCCACTTCCATACCTTTACCCATATATCAAAAACAAGAAGAAAATCAAAAAACTATTCAATCGCCAACATACTCCTCCATGAATGATGAGTATGATGAGATTAATAATATTGAAAAAGTTTTTGTGATCAACAAAGAAATAATCAAAAAATATTTCTATTCTGATGACAACGTCGCTCAAAGAAACTGGTTTTTTACTCATTTTAGAGAAAAACGTAATCAAATCCAAAATGAGTTTTACAGTTTTCTTGAACGAATTGAACAAAACATATATTTCTTTGATTGGTTCCAAGCTTATGCTATGGTGAATAAGATTGATTATCCTTTCAAGAGGCAATTGTCTTCAAAAGAAAAGGTTACAAATGTTATCAGTAGCTGGCAACTTAAAGATGGCACCATTCTCCAGTCCGAATTACCTCCAAATAGGCAATACCAGCTCAACACTAAGACTGGTACTAGTCTAGCCATAGCTGCCCCATTCAAATCAAAAGATGAATCTGACCCAGTCAATCCTAAAGATATCAAAGATTTGATGGAACAATCCAACTACACCAATAAGTATCTCCAAACTTTAGGAGAAAACCTTAATATTATCAGATCTAGGAAAGAAGAGGTATCCTCTAATTTAGTCGAGGCAAAGCCAACCGAAAAACCCGTCTTCAAACCTTTCAATCCTTCGAAAGATCTTAGGAAAAACCTACAATTTCTTAAAGCAAGAAATAAGGCTATCATCTCCGATGAGTTAGCAGATAGCATCAGAAATATGACCTAACTCGTTGCTCCCGAGACACCCCAACCTTCCGATTCAAGTTCCATAAAACCCTCTGATCCTAGAACCCCCCCTTTTAAGGATCGCCTGATAAACGTTTTAGGGGAATGCAGTTCTCCTTACTCCTCTGAACCTGAATCGATAAGATCTGAGAAGTTAGGTTTGAACCCGCTCATGAGTCAATCTTTATCCTGAAAAAGGCCTTCCAAGCTTTATTACCAGCGTGCAACTGCCCCAGATTTACTTCTTGAGGAATCTGACATCCCCCTCAAAAGCTTTGATGCAAACCAATTATACATATGGAACATTGATGGTCAGAATGAGTATGGTATTATGAAAGTTATGCAATACATGTGCATGGTTGCTACTGCTTATCTAACCACCAGTGATATAGATGAAAAAGGGATCGTGATGGCTTTAACAGCGGGATTCACTGGCCAATTAAAAGGATGGTGGGATTATGGTCTCATTGAAGAAGAAAAACATGCCATTTACAATGCTGTAAAAGTTGATCCCCACCAATCTCCTATAATCAATAAAGGGGAGCTAGTCCCCGATGCTGTCAACCAATTGATATTCACCATATGAGCCAAATTTATTGGAGATCCTTCTATCTGGAGAGATAGATCAGGAGAATTATTGTCAAACCTAAGATGTAAAACATTATCAGACTTTAGGTGGTACAAGGATACCTTCCTTACACGAGTCTATACCAGAGAAGATTGTGAACATCGCCTCTGGAAAGAAAAATTCTTAGCTGGTCTTCCAAAGTCTTTAGGAGACAGGGTTAGGGATAAGATTAGACATCAAAATGGAGAAATCCCTTATGACAATCTTAGTTACGGACAATTAATATCCTATGTCCAGAAGGTAGCTTTGAAAATCTGCCAAGATAGGAAACTCCAGAATGATTTAGCCAAAGAGAAAACACTAACCAATAGAGAACTGGGAACCTTTTGTGAACAATTCGGTCTCCCTTGTTTTATGAAAAGATCCAACACCCACAAAGAGAAAGAAGATAAACATCCCTCTAAGTACAAACACCATAGGAAACCTAAAGCCAAGCATAAAAATGAGCCCCATCATAAAAGGACAAGTTATCCGCCCAGACATAAGAAACCCGATCAACCCAAGAACCAAGGGAAATACTCCGGTTGTTACAATTGTGGCAAGCCTGGACATATTGCCAGATATTGTAGGCTCAAAACCAAGATTAATTCCCTAAACTTAGAACAGTCTGTTATAGAACAACTTAATAACCTCATGGCTGAGAGCTCTGATGATGATTATAACACCGAATCATCTGAAGATCTTAACCAGATCCAACATGATGATGCTGGAGATGACTCTGACTCTCCAAGAATTAATGTCATAACCAAAGATCATGAAAACCTATTTTACGAAGCCATCAATTCCATCCCTAACCAAGAAGAGAGGAAACTCTTCATAGAGAAACTTAGGTCTGTCAACACTGATAGCCAAAAACAAGAAGTTCATAACACCAAGTTTGATGTCACCGAAGCCTTCAAAAGGCTTGAGAGTGAATGGAAGAAACCCTCTACTATCCAAGATCTCCATACCGAAATAGCCAATCTTAAGAGAGAGGTTAGAGAGTTAAAGAATCTTAACATTAGTGAAAGACTTGATCAATTAGAAAACCATCAAAACCTTCAAGATGTTATTATTGAACAGATAGGAGATGCCCAAACCCCCGAACACACTGATAATGTAAAAACCTTTACTGATGAAGACTTTTTGGCAATTATTGATCGTGTTACTATCCAAAAATTTTATATAAACATTGTTATTAAAATTGCTGATTTCACTCTTGAAAGCGTGGCAACACGGGAGCAGATTCAAACTGCATTCAAGAAGGCTTAATCCCGACTAAGTATTTTGAGAAAACTTCTGAGCAGCTTAGTACTGCTAGTGGATCCAAACTTAAAATCAATTTCAAACTTTCAAATGCTATTATCGACCACCAAGGTTTACAAGTTGAAACCCCTTTTCTCCTTGTTAAAAACTTGAAAAATGAGGTCATTTTGGGTACGCCCTTTATTAGGTCTCTTTTCCCTCTTCAAATCTCCAAAGAAGGTATTACTACTGAATATTTGGGAAAACCAATGATTTTCAACTTTATTCAAAAGCCTCTTATTAAAAACATCAATCTCGTTAACCTTAAGCAAAAACAAATTAATTTTCTCAAAGAAGAAGTCTCATTTGAAAATGTAAATGTCCAGCTCAACAATTCTGATGTTCAGAAAAGAATCCAATCTCTCCTTGATCATATCCATGATACAGTGTGCTCTGATCTCCCTAATGCCTTCTGGGAACGAAAAAAGCATATTGTTGATCTCCCCTATGATAAAGATTTCAAAGAAAACCTTATCCCTACCAAAGCCAGGCCTATCCAAATGAATGATCAAATGCTCCAAATCTGTCAAAAGGAGATTAATGATCTTCTACAGAAAGGACTTATCAGGAAGAGTAAGAGTCCTTGGTCTTGTGCAGCTTTTTATGTCAATAAACAAGTTGAGATTGAACGAGGAACACCCCGTTTAGTTATCAATTATAATCCCCTTAATGATGTCCTCCAATGGATTAGGTACCTTATTCCTAATAAAAAAGACCTCCTAGGAAGATTACACTCTACAAAAATCTTCTCCAAATTTGACTTAAAATCTGGATTCTGGCAGATTTAGGTCAATGAGAGCGACCGTTATAAAACTGCCTTCACCGTCCCTTTTGGGCAATATGAATGGAACGTTATGCCATTTGGTCTTAAAAATGCCCCCTCAGAATTCCAGAATATTATGAATGAAATCTTCAATCCTTACTCACACTTCACCATAGTCTATATTGATGATGTACTCATCTTTTCCCAGTCCATAGAGCAGCACTTCAAACATATCAATATTTTCGTTCATATTATAAAAAGAAATGGTCTTGCTATTTCCAAACCCAAAATCCAACTCTTCCAAACTAAGATCCGTTTTCTAGGTCATGAAATTCATCTGGGAACGATTGTTCCTATTAAAAGAGCCATAGAGTTCGGGAATAAGTTCCCAAACCAGATCCTTGATAAGAATCAGCTGCAAAGATTTCTTGGCTGTCTAAATTATGTAGCTGACTTCATTCCCCAGTTAAGCAATACCATTAAACCACTCCATGAACGTCTGAAGAAGACCCCTCCTCCTTGGACAGATATCCACACCAATATTGTTAAAAGTCTTAAGGCTCAAATACGGGAACTTCCTTGTCTTTATCTTCCTAATCCCCAAGCCTTTAAAATTGTTGAGACCGATGCCGCAGACATAGGTTATGGCGGCATTCTCAAACAGCAGGTTTTAGGAAAAGAACAGATTATTGCATTTGCATCTAAGCATTGGAATCCTGCACAACAAAATTACTCAACTGTCAAAAAAGAAGTGTTATCAATTGTTTTATGCATTTCAAAATTTCAATCTGATTTACTCAACCAGAAATTCTTGGTTCGTGTAGATTGCAAATCTGCTAAAGAAATTTTACAAAAGGATGTAAAAAATTTGGCTTCAAAACAGATTTTTGCCAGATGGCAAGCTATTTTAAGTGTTTTTGATTTTGATATTGAGTATCTCAAAGGCACTAATAATTCTCTCCCTGATTACCTTACACGTGAATACTTACAGGGAAACTAAAACAAGGATTTCAAAAATGTCGTCCTCCTGGTAAAAGGATTCAAGATCTTGTAGAAGTTCCACTCAACCAACAATCATGGTCATCTACCCTCCCTGGGTCTTCCACCCAGCAAGGGTCATCTACCCTTCAAACCACTGAGTCATCAACTCAATCTCCAAACAAGCAACAAACCCAAACAGGAAAACAAACCAAATTAGATTATGGATTCCCACTCCATACTTTAGAAGTCTTACTAGATCAAGGACTAACCCATCTTCCAAAAAAGTCATGGGCTGAACAAGCCTCAGATGAAGATGATATGGACTTCACCAATTCCCCCTATCCCTCATCGCTGATAGGATAAAAAATCAAGTTTATGAACCCACCAAAGTTCTTAAACCACAAACTAGTTTGCCAAAACAAGAGGTACAAATTAGTTCTCCAAAACAAGAAATCCAAACAACCCATCAACCCCAAACATGCAAAGAACCAACAAAATACCACAAAAAAGGTAATTATATCCCTGTCATTCAGATGGAACCAGAATTTTCGGATGAAAATCCCAATAGAGTTCCCTCCCGAATCTTTCCCAAAGATTTTCAATTTCAGCCTTTATCCCTAAACAAAACTCAGAGGTTCTACGAATTTATTCTCGTAGACACTGACTCCATCTCCATAAAACACCATAGATCCCCAACTGATAAGACACTGATAACCCATTCCACATTCCAAATCCTTAAAGTATTAAGCCCTTCTCAATTTGGGACCAATCTTAATAAAATACAAAAATTTTCTCAACCATTTGATCCCGCAGGTTTTAATTATTGGGATTATGTTCAAGCCTGGACCAATGTGTTCTGGTTCCAAAATCAAACTTTCAGCCACTCATGGTTAATTTATTGTAAAAGAAACATTAATTATGTGTTTCCCCATTGGTTTATCCAGTGGTGGATTTTCTTTGGACCACCAAACGACATCCTTCCCCAACCTACAAAAGAAGGATATCAACATTTCAAATCTAAAATCAATTTAGAAGACAAACATATCCCAGTCAGTCTCCACTTTTGTTCTAAGCTATCACTAGCATGGATCTTCCAGTGGAAATATATTTATCTCACTAGCATGGGACTTCTGTCATTACAACGAAAAGCCTATCACAAATGGTGGGCCAACTTTGACTTTGCTCATGCCACCAAAGAAGGAGTTAATCTTTGGTTCAGCAGGAATCCAACCTTCCTCAAAGTAGCTGATCCAGAGACTTGTAAATTTCTTAATCAAAGGGCGAAAATCACAGCAGCTCTTGCCGCCTCAACCTCAAAGAATTCTCTAGAAGAAAATCTTCAAAACATCCTCAAATTGTTACAAGCGGACCAATCAGAAATTTTGAAAACAAAGCTCCCATCATCTGATGAGGAAGAAGAAAATGAAGATGATTGCTTTGCTGTCAACCTGGAGGATGACTAAAGTTTTCATTAAATTATTGTAAAATACTGTTGAAATGGTTCCGATTTAATTATTGTAAAATACTGTTATAATAGTTCCGGTTTACTTTACCTAAACTATTGTAATAGCTCCCAAATAATTGTACACAGTGCAGGTTTTGCAACCGACACTGTTCAAACAGTAGGCGAAGAAGTCTATTTAAAGAGCATCTCAGCTCAATAGACACACAATTTTAGAGAGAGAGACTTCCAGAGAGAGTTTTGGAGAGATTCCAGCCTTTGAGATCTCATAAGCTCCTCCTTTAGTTTCTGTCTTTCAATCTTTCAATCTTATGTTTATGTCTTTCAATCTTTTAATCGTATAATAAAGTATTTTCATATTCATGTTTTAGTTTCTGTTTACTTAAATTTTCTCCCGGCCCCTTTCTCCCTCACCATATCTTCCTTCACGGTTATGCCAGAAGGTACTGGTCCCCTCTTTTAATTTTGTCTATTTTTAATTTTTTCCCTTTCTCCCTCACCAGATCTTCCTTCACGGTTATGCCAGAAGGTTCTGGTTTCCTTTAATTATTTATAGTTTCCAGATCTTCTTCACGGCTACGCCAGAAGGTTCTGGTCCTCTTTAATTTATTTATATCTCATTCATCTGCATCATCATCGCATGTAGAATAGTTCTGCTATTCCCTACTTTCCTTTTCCGTTTTTAAGTTTCCTCCCCCCTCTCCTGGTTCCGGACCCTCCCTGGTGTGTATATATATATATATATATATATATATAATTTTAGGTTTTGTTCTCATTTATGGGTCAATATGTGTAGATATTTTAGATTATAACTAAAAGTTTGATGCTTCCGAAAATAAAATACGTTTTAGTATAATAATGAACATTGTATTTTTAATTACTCAAAACTAATTTAAAAATAATAAAGTTACCAGTCTTTAAAGATATCTATTGTGAAAGAAAAAGTATCAAAATTCAAAAGTAAATATAGTTTCTCAATCCTGATATTAAACTTGATAAAATATAATATTTATAATTTTGAAATAGCATATCATTATATATAACTTATACCAGTAATATAGTAAAATCAGTTTAAGAGCTAAAAATAAAACAGTCTCCGAAAGGATGCTCAAAATAGCATTTTTTTTTTTTAAAAATTAAAAGTTATAATTTGTCTATAGGTACAAATGACTAAATTTTTATTTTACTTTTTATGTTGGAATAACTTGCAAAAAACTAATTTTAATTACTTCAAATAATGATATGGCATAGGTGACAACTTCTTATTAGTTTAAGAAAAGGTTGAATAGCAATCATCCAATTTTGGATTGTATGTTAATAAGTCCCCTGATTTAATACAACTGCTGTTGATAAATTGACATTGTATTTCATAGAACATAACTATTCGTTCATTATATCTCAATGTTCTTCGTCTAAAACACAATTTATCTCGTCGAAGAGATGAGTAATTATTTAATGTCAAGTTTGCTTTTTACTATCTCCATCCCTATATATATATACATATATACATATATATATATATACATATATATATTACTTTTCATAGATTTCACATCCATTAAGAAATATGATTAACTTAGTTAATAATATTAAAAATATTAACTTAACATATTATTTTATAAGCAAAATTTATTAAAGAATACAAGGATACTCAACCCAAACCAAATTAAGTTGAGTATATACAAAACTCAAGGAATAGTCCTCAAATAGAAAAAAAAAATGAAAAACCCAAAACCTCCCAATTACATATGTTTGTACCGTGAATTCCTATTACATCTATATTTCAGCCAATGTTACTGTACTTAGAACCTAATAGCTTTTGTGTGTCAAGCTTTTTCCCTTTTGCTTTCTCCAGTGCTGTTGACAAAGAATTGGAAGCTTGGAGACCCAACAGCAAGAAGAAGTCGCTGCTCCCAAATCTTCAAATGCTCATGTAGATGGACCAACTATGTTCTGAACAATCCATTCCAAAGGAGAGAGAGTTGAGCCCACTGAGTCTTCTACATGAATTCCTGCATGCGGCAATAATGAAGATAAATATCTATTTTCAAAATTATCCTTATTAATAGTATTGACTATTGAAAATCTAGAAAATGTTAAGTAAAAAGAAAAGTTTATGGAAAAAAATAATTAATTGTCGCTGAAAATTTGTATAAGAGAGTCTTTTTACCGTGAGATAAAAGAAGTACTCTTCAGCGTTGAAAAAACAATGTCTTTTCCAAAGTTTACCATTAATACAGTCCTTCCAATAAGCTAAGAAAAAAATCAGTAATAAAACTTTAAGATTACTAGATCTGGTTGGTAATCTTCTGAGGACACTTCCCAATACTGAGAAAGCAAAAACCATCAAACCCAAGCAGTAGCAAACATTCATCAAGACATTGGTATAATGCTTCATTTTCACAATTGTTCCTGAAATTAAATTATGTTCAAAATTGAGTACGATGTCAAAATAATAAAAAATGAGGCTAATGGTATTTGAGAAAGAGAGACAAACACTTGCATACCTTGAGATTGCAATGGAAATATTAGAAAAGTAACTTGCTGTGTTATGTATTAAACATTTTGAGGATGGGAGTATGGGACATTGAAAGCAAAAAAGGGCGATTTATATAGATAAGAAATTAGGTCAAAGGGTTTGCATCTTGAGCTGGAAAATGGAAAAGATGACTGTATCCCTCCTTGCCTAAAAATGACATTTTCAATCAGATTAAGGCATCCAAATGAGAAGAGTCTTGCACATAATTTTAACATCATTTTTTTTTAGGTTATGCTATTTTTCAAGATCTGATAGAGAAATTTTAATTAAATTGTGTCTTTTATTTTAAAAACTTAACTTAGTACTTAACATTTTATGGGACCCATTTTTTTTCATAAGCACCAAGTTTAAGTGAGATAGGTTTTGCGGGCTTACCAAGGCCAGGATTATCCACCAACACCGTCCTCACATTGGTAGGATTCGAACCTGGAATTTCTCACAATCCCGGATTCAATCTTTTGTACTTTATCTCCTTTTACTCTATATCATCCTAATAATAAGTAAGAATTTGAATTACGTTGTACCCATTTTTTATGCATTATATTCTATAATTTTAAGTATGTATCATTATCTAATTTCAATTATTATAATATTAACTTTTATTCAATTTTAATTTTTAATTATTATTATTTGAATGCAAATGTAATTTTCACAAATTTATAAATATTAATCTATTGAAAGAAACATGAGATATTTTATAGAAATAATAGCAAATTAACATTATTAAATGAAGCTTATAAAAAACATTATCGAAATGAAACATAATTCTAAAATTTTATGCGTCTTAACTAATGTGATAGAAGATATGAAAATATGAAGTTGTGCCTTATAATATAATAATGATGTAATTCTGATGTGTCAAAGTTTTATGAGTTTGATGTTAAAAATGTTGCTCCCTCTAGTTTAGAATGAAGCAAAAAAACTAAAATAATTACACTTAGCTTATTAAGTTAGTTAATTGTATTTAATTTTCTCAAATTTAAAAAAAAATTAGGGGTATTTTAGAAAAGTAGTATTGAGAATGAAAAAACTTAAATGAAATAACAATTTTCTAGGTATGTTTTAGAAAAGTAGAATTGAGAATGAAACAAAATTTAAAAAATTTAGTTACTTTTCTGTATATTTTAAAATAAGAAAAATATGTTTTTTTTCTTATATTTCAAATCGAATGGTATAAGATTTTATTTCGAATATTTTTATATTGAGCATGATCTTGAGTTGTCATTGATTCATTGTCCACTAGTCATCCAAATCCTAATCTAAATAAGAATAAACGTCTTTTTTAATTAGAATATTTAGATTTTCTTTCTATAAATATGTTAAAAAAAATCCTTTTTTTCCTTTTTTTAATTATTAAGGATAAAAAATAATTTGTTAATTAATTAGTTGAAAAGTATTAAATGTCCCTATGTCCCATTATCTTGATAAAAATCAAACAAGTTAATGAAAATAAGGGATTATTTTTTAATATAATGAATGATTCATTCATTAATTACGAATTGATATTACACAAATTTCCATATCATTATAATTAATACATGTTGCAATATTGTCTCCAAACAAAATCTTTAAATGTGTTTGTTTTACTAACTTATCAATCATCGATACAATATATAATCTTTAAGATTTTTCATTTATTTTTTTACTTTAATATGGGACAAATTTTTTTAAATTTTTTTACCAAGATAATGAGATGGAGGGAGTATATTTCTATTTAGTAAATGTATTTATTTTTATTTAATACATTCGTTATTAACTAATATGAGGATTATTCAAAAAACATATTAAACAAGTTTTAATGCAGTACATTCTTTACATATTTTTTAAAAAGTTAGCTCAGTTGGTAAAGTTTCAAAATATAAAGTGTTAGTGTGTCCAAGTTATAATCACAAAGGCTGTCTTTTCTCCCGCTCCTCCAGCTCTCCTTAAAAAAAAAAAAAAAGGTTCGCCTATAAACAAAAGCTTTTTCCTATGTTATAATCTCTTCTTAATTTTTTTAATATTTGTATTTGTTGAATCAAAGAGATTTTGATGAAGACAAATAGCTCGGTTCTCGATCCAAAGCTTTGATGAAGTCAAATGCATCAACGTATGTTTTGAAGCTCGACAAGTGAACCGGTTCCGTATGTTGATTTCGGTCCTTGATCAGCTCGGCAAATGCCATGTTCGGCTACCTGTGGCAAGTCAGCAATTCAGGTCCAAGCTCGAAATATGCTCGGTCCTTTGTATCAATTTCAAGCTCGGCAGTAGCACAGATGCAAGTTCGGAAGACGTTCGGAACTTGCTCGGTCGAACATGTAGCACAAGCCAAGATATCAAGATCGAAGCTCAATTCGGAAGAAGCTCAGAAGATGCAAGCTCGAAAGATGCTCAGCAGTTGCTTTGAAGAATTGAAATTGAACCAGCAGCAAGTTAGAATCTCGAAGATACTCAGCAAATGTTGTTGACTCAGTCAGCCGAGAAGAAGCTTGGACTTCCATCAAGCTCGGCTTACAACTTGAACAGATGCCAAGTGCAAAGTGATCAAGCTCGGCTTAAAGCTCGGTGTCGATGTCATGCTCGACATCACATCAAATCGCATCAGTTCAGCTCAAGCTCGGCATCACGTCAGTTTAGCTAAGCCTTTACTCGAACTTCAAGAGTCAACTCAAGATCAAGCATAAAGCTCGGCTAGAGCTCGGATCTTAACTTCATTTCAGCTAGTGTGTGAAGCTCAGCCAGAGCTCGGTTCAAAGTGTTAAACTCAAGCTTAAGTGAGAAGGTCGACCACAGCTCGGAAGTCAAAAGGACAAGGTCAAGCTTGGTTCTCACTTAGTCAACAACAGTGCAAGCATCATCAAGTTCGGTTCTTCAGCTTGGTTCAAGCTCGGTTATGTCTTAGCTCTCTACTGCATAAGAAGTCAAGTTCCCTAGCTCGAATCGATGACAAGCTCGGATATACTGTTCATCGTCTTCTACATTAAGTCGTCAACATTTCAGATGTCATGAACGCCGCCATACTCGAATTTAAAATTTGAAAAAGGGATTGCATTTGGAAAGGACAACAGCTGTCACTGTACGTTGCTGCAAATTAGAAGCTTCTAAAAAGGACATATGTGTAAAATCTGAACGTTGCAGCAAAATGGATATTATTTGGAATATCCGTTGCAAGGACAACATGTGTCACAAAATATCTTTCCTCTTTGCTGGGTGCTGAGTTATGTATAAAAGCCCAACTTTCATTCTTCAGAACAACAAGAGAAGAGAAATAAGAAAGAAAAACAAGAGCACATCAACAGCAACGCCAACTTTTTCAGAACACAGAGAAATAAATTTTCATATTCGTAACCCAGTTTCATCTTCTCTGTGAAATCCCTTGTCTTAATCGATTACTCACCAGATACACAAACTTTCAATCATACTCTGTTGAGTTTTCGAGTTGGAGCCATACTCTTCATTCATCTCTGTAATCGTGTCTGAACGAAGCTGTTTCTTGAAGGTTTCAAGAAGCTTCGGTGTTGTAAAGTGCTGAAGAGGTTCTTCAGCCATCAATTTATTTGGGGTAGATTTCAAGGGCTTGGTACGCTCTGGAAGGGATAGGATTAGAGAGGTTCTCTTGTAAAATCCTTGAGTAACCATTTAAATTGATTTTAGTGAAAGCTCCCTGTGGTTCAGGGGGGACTGGACGTAGCTCTCAAATGGGTGAGAGTGAACCAGTATAAAATTTCTTGTGTCTCTCTCTTTTCTGCTTTCTGCATTATCAGCTCTTTAACTGTTTGCATATTTACCGAGCATCTTAGTTGGCAAAACCGACCTCTGCGCGTTAATTCGTGTTTGCTAAGTTCCCGCTGCAAAAACCGGTTTCTGTATAGCAGCTCGGATAATCTATTGCTCGACTTAGACAATAGATTGTCAGCATCTGCTCGGCATAAACTCGACAATTTTCATAAAAACAGCAAACATAAATTATCAACTTCAAATTAATCCGAAAAATTGGTATTAGTGCTTGAAACTACTATTCACCTCCAGTAGATTGTTAGTAAGTCCCCTGATTTAATACAACTGCTGTTGATAAATTGACATTGTATTTCATAGAAACATATAAATTGACATTGTATTTCATAGAAACATAACTATTCGTTCATTATATCTCAATGTTCTTCGTCTAAAACACAATTTATCTCATCAAAGAGATGAGTAATTATTTAATGTCAAGTTTGCTTTTTACTATCTCCATCCCTATATATATATATATATATATATATATATATATATATATATATATAGACATATATACATACATACATATATATATATATATATTACTTTTCATAGATTTCACATCCATTAAGAAATATGATTAACTTAGTTAATAATATTAAAAATATTAACTTAACATATTATTTTATAAGCAAAATTTATTACAAGGATACTCAACCCAAACCAAATTAAGTTGAGTATATACAAAACTCAAGGAATAGTCCTCAAATAGAAAAAAAAAATGAAAAACCCAAAACCTCCCAATTACATATGTTTGTACCGTGAATTCCTATTACATCTATATTTCAGCTAATGTTACTGTACTTAGAACCTAATAGCTTTTGTGTGTCAAGCTTTTTCCCTTTTGCTTTCTCCTGTGCTGTTGACAAAGAATTGGAAGCTTGGAGACCCAACAGCAAGAAGAAGTCGCTGCTCCCAAATCTTCAAATGCTCATGTAGATGGACCAACTGTTCTGAACAATCCATTCCAAATGAGAGAGAGTTGAGCCCACTGAGTCTTCTACAGGAATTCCTGCGTGCGGCAATGATGAAGGAAAATATCTATTTTCAAAACTATCCTTATTAATAGTATTGAAAATTTAAAAAATGTTAAGTAAAAAGAAAAGTTTATGGAAAAAAAGTAATTAATTGTCGCTGAAAATTTGTATAAGAGGGTCTTTTTACCGTGAGATAAAAGAAGTACTCTTTAGTGTTGAAAAAACAATGTCTTTTCCAAAGTTTACCATTAATACACAGTCCTTCCAATAAGCTAAGAAAAAAATCAGTAATAAAACTTTAAGATTACTAGATTTGGTTGGTAATCTTCTGAGGACACTTCCCAATACTGAGAAAGCAAAAACCATCAAACCCAAGCAGTAGCAAACATTCATCAAGACATTGGTATAATGCTTCATCTTCACAATTGTTCCTGAAATTAAATTATGTTCAAAATTGAGTACGATGTCAAAATAATAAAAAATGAGGCTAATGGTATTTGAGAAAGAGAGACAAACACTTGCATACCTTGAGATTGCAATGGAAATATTAGAAAAGTAACTTGCTGTGTTATGTATTAAACATTTTGAGGATGGGAGTATGGGACATTGAAAGCAAAAAAGGGCGATTTATATAGATAAGAAATTAGGTCAAAGGGTTTGCATCTTGAGCTGGAAAATGGAAAAGATGACTGTATATCCCTCCTTGCCTAAAAATGACATTTTCAATCAGATCAGGGCATCCACAACAAGAAGAGTCTTGCACATAATTTTAACATCAGATTTTTTTTTATTTATTAGATTATGCTATTTTTCAAGATCTGATAAAGAAATTTTAATTAAATTGTATCTTTTATTTTAAAAACTTAACTTAACATTCTATTGGACACTTTTTTTTTTTTTTAATAAGCACCAAGTTTAGGTGAGGTAGGTTCTGGGGGTTCACCAGGTCAGGATTACCCACCAACACCATCCTAACATCGGTAAGATTCGAATCTAGAATCTCTCACAACCCCGGACTCCATCTTTTGTACTTTATCTCTTTTTACTCTCTATCATCCTAATAATAAGTAAGAATTCGAATTACGTTGTACTCGTTTTTTATGCATTATATTCTATAATTTTAAGTATGTATCATTATCTAATTTCAATTATGATAATATTAACTTTTATTCAATTTAATTTTTAAATATTATTTGAATGCAAAATGTAATTTTCACAAATTTATAAATATTGATCTATTGAAAGAAACATGAGATATTTTTTTTAGAAATAATAGCAAGTTAACATGATTAAATGAAGCTTATAAAAAACATTATTGAAATGAAACAGAATTCTAAAATTTCATGAGTCTTAACTACTGTGATAAAAGATATGAAAATATGAAGTTGTGCCATATAATATAATGATGACGTAATTCTGATCGATGTGTCAAAGTTTTATGAGTTTGATGTTAAAAATGTTGCTCCCTCTAGTTTAGAATGAAGCAAAAAATCTAAAATTACGCTTATTAGATTATTAAGGAAGTTAGTTAATTGTATTTAATTTTATTCAAATTTTTTAAACAAATAGAGGTATTTTAGGAAAGTAGTATTGAGAATGAAAAAAATTAAATGAAATAACAATTTTTTATGTATGTTTTTGAAAAGTAGAATTGGGAATGAAACAAAATTTAAGAAAGTTAATTACTTTTCCATATTTTTTTTGGTGTACAACAAGGATATCCCCACGACAGAGATCGAATCACTGACATCATGCTTAAGGTATCCAGCTATCTACCAATTGTGCTGAGCTTTGTCGGTACTTTTCCATATATTTTAAAGTAAGAAAAATTTGTTTTTTTTGCATATATTTCAAATGGGATGGTGTAAGATTTTGTTGGGAATATTTTTATATTGAGCATGATCTTGAGTTGTCATTGATTCATTGTCCACTGGTCATCCAAATCCTAATCTAAATAAGAATAAACATACATGTCTTTTTTAATTAGAATATTTAGATTTTCTTTCTATAAATATGTTAAAAAAAATCCTTTTTTCCTTTTTTTTAATTGTTACAGATACAAAATAATTTGTTAATTAATTAGTTGAAAAGTATTAAATGTCCCTCCGTCCCATTATCTTGGTAGAAGTCAAACAAGTCAATGAAAATATGGGAGTATCTATTTAATATAAAGCATGATTCATTCATTAATTGCAAATTGATATTACACAAATTTTCATATCATTATAATTAATACATATTGCAATATTGTCTCCAAACAAAATATTTAAATGAGTTTTCTTTACTAACTTATAGATCAATTATCGATACAATATATAATCTTTAAGACTTTTTATTTATTTTTTTAATTTAATATGGGACAAAATTTTTTAAATTTTTTAACCAAAATAATGGGATGGAGGGAGTATATTTTTATTTAATAAATGTATTTATTTTTAATTAAGACATTCGTTATTAACTAATATGAGGATTATTCAAATAAACATAAATTAAACAAGTTTTAATGCAGTACATTCTTTACATATTTTTTAAAAAGTCAGGGTAAAGTTCCAAAATATAAAGTGTTAGTGCGTCTGAGTTATAATCACAAAGGCTGTCTTTTCTTCCCTTCTACTTAAAAAAAAAAAGTCCGCCTATAAACAAAAGCTTTTTCCTATGTTATAATATCTTCTTAGTTTTTTTAATACTTGTATTAATTCTTTCCACCAAAATAATATATATATATATATATATATATTTTTAGTAAAAAGTAAAAAGGGAAATCCCCCATCAAAATCCTTCCATATTGTATAAGATGATGTATAAATTGAGCTTGCACATTGATTCTATTTAAAATCCTGGATTGTGAGGAAAAGTTAAAGAATCCTTAAGAATGGAGGCATCCATGTGATAATGGTGGTTACCACTTCAATTCAAAAATCAATTTTTTTTAAACATTGGTTTAGCTATGGTTTTAACCGCCGCGAATTGTTTTCATAATAAAACCCCACATTTTTAACTTTTGATTTCGCAACGTTTTAATTTTAACGATCACTTCTTTTAAAAGAAATTCATATTTGAGCTTGGCGACCATTTCAACAACCGAGACAACATTTTTTCTTGGATTAAACTTTCTATTTTGATGAAATCCTATTTTGTTCATGTCGAAATTGTATTCATAAAATGAAAATAGAATAATAAGATTGGGAGATTGTTGACACCATAAAATATAAACACAATTATAAATACTTACCGAGGGTCAGTTGCCGTCGGTAATACCGAGGCATGCTAGCCCTTGATAATTAAAAAGGGTGTTGCCTTCGGTAATGACCTTAGTAATATTTTTTTTTTTAAAAAAAACTTTATACGTTACCGAGGGTCACTTGCAGTCGATAAAATCAAGTGATTTTAGCTCCTGGAAATTAAATAGAGTGTTACCCTCAGTACGTAATGCATGCCCTCGGTAATATTTTTATGAATTTTAACGTTACCAAGGGCCACATGTTGTCGGTAATACTGAGGGATTCTAGCCCCTAGTAATGAAAAAGGGCGTTGCCCTCGGCAATGTCCTTGGTAATATCAATCTACCCTCTTTTAATTATTCTCTCATATCACTCAATACTTACACTCTTAAGCCTCATCGCCACACCTGCTGACCCATACCATACATTGACTTCATCTCCTCCTTCACTCACAATAGTGACAGTATGTGGAAACATATTAAAACTTTATGCAGCCCACCATGAGAGAGAAAGTTAGAGAGAGAAACAGTGAGAGAATCCGAGAGCCTTGGGAATCTTTGAGTCATGACACTTCTCAAAGATCATTGAGAGGTGATTGGAAGAAGGAGGATGACGTCCAACACAATGGCTATTTTCGACCAAGAGGCTTCTTGAAATCATTGGATGAAGTTGGATTGATTTTCTTCTTTACGAATATTCCAGACAAAGTCAACCAGCTTGACATGTGGAAGGTCTTTGACAAGCTGGTGAGAGTTGGTGACGTCTTCATTCCTTTGAAGAGAGACAAGCTGGGAAAAAGGTTTGGTTTCGTAAGATTCAAGCAAGGGGAGGATCGTGGTAGTCTGGAGAGAAAGATGTACGATGTGTGGGTGGGGAGCTATAAGGTGCAGGTAAACAAGCCAAAATATGGAAGACCTAAAGGAGTGGAACCCAGGGCTTCTCGACTGGACAGGGCTTCTTCTAAGCAAGACTTTAGGCTTCCTTTGGTTGAACCCCATGAACCTTCGAGACCAGGGAAGGAGGGGCCAAAGAAAACACCTTGGAGAGATGTGCTTCTATCTGGGGGCGGGTTTGGAATGTTCAAGGGTAAGGCTGTAGCTCGCGGAAGTGACAGTAAGGGGTCTGAGATGCCGGGTTGGAGCGGGCTAAGGTTTCAACCCTCTAAGGAAGAGTTAGAGGACCTACAAGAATGCTTTTTGGGTAAAACTAGAAGGGCGGAAGATGCAGTTACTTTCCAAGAAATCCTTTTCAAAGAAGGATTCTTTACCATCAAGTCGGTTCCAATGGGGGGCAACAGAGTTCTTCTCAAAGGTAGTGATAAAATGGAGATCCCAGAGCTTTTGGAAAAGGAGAAAGGGTGGGTAAATAGCTGGTTTGAATCTGTGTTGGGGTGGACCCCGGAGGCAGGGAGTAATGAGAGGTTGATATGGCTTTTATGCTCTGGAGTTCCACTCCATGCTTGGCATGAGGACTTTTTTAGGCTGATAGCTACATCCATGGGTTCATTTATTACTATTGATGATGCAACTCAGAAGAAACTTAGGTTTGATGTTGGTAGAGTCTTGGTGTCCACATCAGTAATGGAAGGCATTAATGTGGTGTTAAATGTTAAGGTTGCTGAGAAGATCTTTGTCATAAGAATTATAGAAGATTCCTGGGGAGTTTTGAATCCTAGCCTTCTGGGAACGAAGTCCTCGACGAAGCTCTCAGACGAGGAGGTCTCTTCTTCGTCGGATGGTGAATCAGAGTGGCCGAAGGAAAACTTGGAGCTGAACGGAGGGTGGGAGGTGGCGGAGGATGAGTGGGAGAACAAGACGTTTATCCGTTCGAACCAAAGGTCCAAGGACTCTCTTATCCAGCGTGTAAACGCGGAGCCTGTGGACAACGACTTGTCTGAAAAAAGCGTTGGGGGCTTGGTTAACTCTGACACCTCGAGACATGCTCTGTATGGGTACGGAGGGGAAGGTCATAGGTTGCAGAGGAATGAGACAACTTCATCCCTTCAGACAGAGGTGGTGCCTGAGACTGCACCCTCTGTCATGGCTTCGGAGAGTATGAACAGACTGGCTCTATGAATAGGTGCAGGCGGCACTTCTCAGAAAGCTGAAAGACCTTTGGAGAAAAAGGTCACTTTTGTCGAGGTTGCCAGGGAGTATCCGAAAGAGGGCCAAAAAGGAGTGAAGGTGTTGGGCCCAAGTTTAAAAAAGAAATCGAAAAGCCCAACTAACTCAGTGGGTAGGAAAAGAGGAATTAGTTTTGGGTTTCCTTGCAAAGCCTTATCTAACCAACTTCTTCTGCAAAAGAAAAAAAGGAATTTCTCTAGAAACTCAGATATCACAGAACCCAGTGACAATCGTTGTAAGTTTGCTATTTGTCTTAATGGGCCTTCCTCCAAGACTAGGCCTGGTGTCTCTAAGGCCTGTAAGGCTCAGATAGTCACAAGACCCACTAGGAGGAGGATCTCTTATTTTGAGAAAGGAGAGTCGTCGAGAAAACGAAGCTCTTTCTCGAAACTTCCTAGACTTCACCCTCTTGAGCTCTCCTCTACGAGTGGGAAAAGGAATCGCGATAAGAAGCAGAAGCCTGTGACCCCAGATGAAGAATCAACGCATGGGGGCACTCAAGGAAAGGTTCGGCTCTTGAAAAGAAGGGAGGCTCTTGATTCCGAAGCATAAAAACTCTGGAGCATAGGTAAGAGTTTGGGTGTGACTTATCATGGAGATGACGGTGACATGGTGAGGCTTTTGTGTGAGGCTGATGCTGGTGTAGCGGCAGACCCCAGTTCTACTGGAAAGGGTAACGAAGATGCATCATGAATTGTACTTCTTTCAATGTTAGAGGGTTAGGAGGGAGAGTCAAGAAGAAAGCGGTGAGGAAGCTGGTATTAGAGGAAAGGTTGATTTTTTGGGAATTCAAGAATCAAAAGTAGAGATGGTAGATAATCGCCTCTGTAAAGCTCTTTGGGGCGAATCTGATTGTGACTGGGAGTTTGTACCATCACAAGGAGGTCTGGTGGTCTAATTAGCCTCTGGAACAAAGCAAAATTTTCAAAGATCTCCTCAGTGGCTGGGGCAGGTTTTCTTTTTGTGCATGGTTACTGGTATGCAGGTATGACAGTCTGTAACATTATCAATGTTTACTCCTCCTGTGACTTAAGGGAGAAACTGGTGCTGTGGGACTCTTTAAATTCTCTGAAAGCTGCTTATGGTGATGGGCTTTGGGTTGTAATGGGTGATTTTAACTCTGTCCGGTATGCTGTGGAAAGGAAGGGGGTTAATGGTTTTGATAGCTCTAGAGATAGGAATCTCTTCAATCAGTGGATTTCATCCATGGGCCTGGTGGACCTCCCTTTAGTTGGCAGAAGATACTCCTGGTACAGTGGGGATGGGTCGGCATTGAGCCGTATTGACCAGATTCTCATTTCTGAGGAGTGGTGTGAACGGTAGCCAATGGTTTCCTGTTGGGCTCTCAAAAGGGATATATCGGATCACTGCGCCTTGGTGCTTCGTTATAAAGCCAGCTCGTTGGGGCCGAAACCTTTCAGATTTAATAACTTCTGGTTAGAGCATAAGGATTTGGAGAAGATGGTGTCAAGTAAGTGGGAAGGTATGCAGGTTTCAGGCTGGGGAGCCTTTGTGATGAAAGATAAGCTAAAATGGTTAAAGGTGGAGTTGAAGTCGTGGAGCCTGATGTTTTTGGTCACCTTGATTCCCGTATTGACGTTGCTGTGGTAGAAATTGGAGCCTTGGATGCCATTAATGAGTCTAGGGATCTTACTAGAGTTGAGGGTATTAGAAGGAGAACCCTCTTTAGAGAATTCTGGGAATTATCTCAGCATAAGGAAAGTTTGTTGGCTCAAAAGGCTAGAGTCAAGTGGCTGAAAGCTGGGGATGCTAACACATCCTTCTTTCATTCGTGTGTGAGGTCCAGACGAAGAATGAACCAGATTGTCTCTTTATATGTGAATGGTGTTCAGGTGGATGAAGATCAGGAGCTTTGTACATGGATTGCTAAGTACTTTGAAGGCTATTTTTGTGAGAAGATTCCGCAGCGCCCAACTTTGGATGGCATTCAGTTTAGCTGTATTTCGGGGGAGCAAAATGATCTTCTCTGCTCGCCCTTTTCTGAAGAAGAAATCAAGACGGTTGTGTGGAACTGTGCCAGTGACAAGAGCCCAGGGCCAGATGGCTTTAACTTTGATTTCTTTAAGCGTTTCTGGGAGACTTTGAAGGTGGATGTCTGTAGGTTTTTGTTTGAATTCCATAGTAATGGTGTGCTGCCTAGGGGTCTTAACTCTTCATTCATAGCTCTTGTTCCTAAAATCCTTAATCCGCAAAAGATCGAAGAATTCAGACCTATATCTCTGATAGGATCTCTGTATAAGATTGTGTCAAAGATCCTTGCTAACCGTCTCAAAGTGGTGCTGCCATCGATCATTTCTATTAACCAATCTGCCTTCCTGAAGGATCGTAACATCTTAGACTCAGTGGTGGTGTTAAATGAAGTGATTCACAGTGCTAAGACAGACCGGAGAGGTACTTTCCTCCTAAAGGAGGATTTTGCTAAAGCTTATGATACGATAAGCTGGGGTTTCCTGGACTATATGCTTTCAAGGTGTGGTTTTAATGACAAATGGAGACTCTGGATGCATGGTTGCCTGTCCTCGACCTCAATATCAGTCTTGGTTAATGGGACTCCTTCAAAGGATTTTAGGGTGTCAAAAGGAGTTTGCCAAGGTGACCCCCTTGCCCCCTTCCTCTTTCTTATTGTGGCTGAAGGATTTAGTGGTATGGTGAAGAAGGCTATTGAGACTGGTCAGTTGGAAGGCTACAAAATTGGGAGTCTTGCTGTGGATATTTCGCATCTTCAGTATGCTGACGACACTGTTATTATTTGTAGAACAGGGATTAGAAATTTGTGGACAATCAAAAGCATCCTAAGATGCTTTGAGCTGGTTTTCGGCCTCAAGGTAAACTTCAATAAGAGTCATCTGTTTGGCTTAAAGGTTGATGATTTCTCCCTTTGTTCAGCCTCTGAATTCCTTAGTTGCAAAGTGGGTTTTGTTCCTTTCAAATATTTGGGGATTCCCGTGGGAGCTAATCCTAGAAGAATATCAACTTGGAATTCTGTTGTGGACATTCTAAAGGAGCATCTCGCTGGTTGGAAAAGCACTCACATTTCTTTTGGCGGTAAGGTGATCCTTCTGAACTCGGTGTTATAAAATATCCCTATCTTTATGCACTCACATTACGTCTCTTCAACGGAAATTCTTGTGGAGTAAAGGGGAAGGGAGGAAGGGCGTGGCTTGGGTTAAGTGGGATACAATTTGCAGGCCAAAGGAGCATGGTGGTCTTGGAGTTAGAGGAATTGGTACCTTTAATATGGCCCTTCTCGGTAAGTGGAAATGGAGACTCATGCACGAAAGGGACTCTTTATGGGTTCAGGTTATTGAATCCAAATACGGCAAGTTCGACCCTTTCACCAATAATCGATCTTACTTTGCTAAAGGATCGAATTGGCTGAAGGATCTGGGAAGAATTACGAATCACGAGAATGAGGACTGGTTCTTAAGTGGTCTTCGGTTGGCAGTTAGGAATGGGGATAGTGCTAAATTCTGGATTGATCCTTGGATTAACTCAACTCCTCTTAAGCAAACCTTTCCTAGGCTGTTTCAGTGCTGCTCTGATAAGAGTATCAAGGTTGGTGAGGCTGGGTCTTGGGTGTCTGGCCTGTGGGTGTGGAATTTACCTTGGCGCAGTAGGCTCTTTGCTTGGGAGGAAGAACTGCTGGAAGATTTGGGGTGAGGTTTTGCATAATCAGTTTCGGGCGCTAGAAGGTTCAGATTTCTGGTGTTGGAAGCATGATCCCCAAGGAGTCTTCTCGGTCAAGAGCGCTCACTTACAGTTGCTATCGCTTCAACCCCCTGTTAGAGCTGATTTCTATAACCAGGTCTGGAATAAATTCACCCCTAAGAAGGTTGCTAGTTTTGTTTGGAAACTCCTTCTTAATAGAGTCCCAAAAAAATCGGCTCTTTCCATTAGGAACCTGCTCCCTGTAGGAGACACTGGATGCTGCGTTTTTTGTAACACTCAAGAGGAGACTTGTGACCATCTTTTCTGTTCGTGCGTTTTTGCTGGTAATGTCTGGAATGGTCGCTATCAGTGGTTGGGCATTCCGGTAGGATCCTCAAATTCAGTGGAGAATCATTTTGTGTAGCATGGAAACCAACAAGGAATTTCTCAATTTAGAGCAGCGTGGTGTATGATATGGTTCGGAATTGTTTGGTCTATATGGCTTATGCGAAACGAAGTTATTTTTTCTGGTGCAAATGGTGACTACATACATATCATGGACTCAATCAAATTGCGAACATGGAGATGGTTTAGTGCAGCAAAGGGTTAGTCTAATTTTCAGTATGCTCAGTGGTGTATTGATCCTATCTCTTGTATGAAAGGCTCTTAATAGCTTTCTTTTGTTCTTTGATTGGCTAAGTCCATCTTTTGTATTTGGTTGAGCACCTCTTATGCTCTTATCAATGAATTTTGTTAGCCTTTCAAAAAAAGAATAGTGACGGTATGTGGAGCTTGCAATGGTGACTATGTTCGACTTGAAGGTAACGTCCATGTTATTATAATACTTTGTTTTCCAAGGTTACATTGCAAAGATTCAATACAAATTTTTGATTGTGAATTGTGTGGTCAATTTCCTTAAAAAGTGAATCACTTGTTCTTTCACTATGATTGCTCTCAACAAGTCCTTCTTAAGATTGGTCAGGAACCTGGTATTCAGATTCAACTCAATTTCAAGTTTGGACTAGGTGGATATATTGTGTATGCCAAGTTGTTTCTGAGGTTAAAAAAGCAAGTTTTATGTGCCTTTTTAGTAGTAGTTGTGTGCTGCATTTGGATAGCTAGGAATTGAAGATTGTTTAAGAGGATTGCTCCTACAAGCGATGATGTTTGTAAAAGAATTGATTTTGATGTTAAGCATATATAGAATTCAATGCCTTAAGGCTAAGAGATTATCTCGGTATCATGAGAAAAATTATTTGGAGATGATAGGTGCATCACCCTCAAATATCTTATATATATATATATATATATATATATATATATACTCTAATTGAAAATCATAATTGACTTATATTAAATAGAGTATACATACAGTAGTGAAACAATCTTATAGAATTTTCATGGAAAAATAATTTCCTTTATAAAGACTGTTTTCCGGAACTGCTTTCGAATTCAATAAAATAGTCGTGCAATTTAACTTGAGATCAGCGGAAACGATTTTAAGATCTTTGTGTTGGTTGCGAATAATTAAAAGGAATATCAGAATCATACACGCAACCAGAGCCCATATATATATATATATATATATATATATAGATAAAGCAGAACATCAACAGTGGTCAAAAGTCGAGATAGCAAGTATAGAGATACAGACCAGTAAATCTAAAATAACAACTCTCTCGTACTCCTCTCCAATATATACAGTATAATACAACTCAAAAATAAAGGAGTATGCTGAGAGCTGTGCCATGATCCACCCACACTGATGTCTGATCTCTGAGTCCTCCAAAAGCTGCAACCACTACGTCACACTATGAGTCCCATCCTATCCGTACTCAAGGGTCATCATCACGCCACTGGCTACCAGTAGAATGGTCCGCAGCTCCCCCGTCCTCATCCTCTACTGGGTCCTCCTCCTCCTCCTCGTCCAGCACTAAGGGTGCAGTAGTGCGAGGCACCGCATCAGGTGAAGGTGCAAAATTCACCCTAGTGGACGGACCAGGGCGAGGAGTGGCGTTCTCAACATCACTAGTAGAGGGACGAGAACGAGTAGCAGGACGCCTAACCTGAAATGAGTAAAAACGACGTCCAGGGCGTGGTGATGGTGGTGGAGTACGGTGACGATAAGTGTACACCGGTGGTACGTGCAGGATGTAAATCATAGGAAGACGCAGCCACGAGGTCTCACACGGGCCAGAGGATTAGGATGACGGAATATGATATCTACATCACCCTCGAAGATCGCCCGGTGACCCTCGTAATCCCAAACGCCGCTACGAAACGGGCGAATCTCGATGAATGCCAGAAAACGAGCCATCACCTACAAGGGCTAGGGAGTCAGCAATTACTAACACATAATCAAATAGAAAGCGATAATGCAATAATTTATAGCCCAAAATAATAACTTATCATATTATTTTTGTTTTAGGGAAAACCCTAGTTTCTTTATTTCATTATTGGCATTCATAAATAATGAATATTTGTTTTCAAGTCTTAGTTATCAATGTACAGCATGAACATTATGATTGTAGATAATAATCATTCAGAAAAACATCAATGCCTCTTGACTCTCAATGCATGATCGTTGGCCAACACAACAAATAGGCTCCCGTGGCACCTTTAAAACATGCCTGGTACCCCCAATGAGTACCTCTCGGACTCGGCCGCCATTAAACGACACTCCTAGAGCTCTTAGAAGTGACGCCGACGTATTCCGCAAGACTACGTCTCTCGAGCCCGGCGTTTGAAGACATGCCCACACCCCCGTGTGTATTTCCGGAACAAAAGGTGCAACCCCGGTCACCGACATACCCCGATGCCCCTTGAAACCCAGCTGACATTCACACGAATGCCCCTCGAGTTCCACCAACAAAGAGGTATGCCCACGCCTCACGGACGTGTCTCCACCATTGTGGGAAACCAAAATGCAAATGCTATGCATGGATTCACAAGCATAACTCATCATGAGTCTCATTTAAGTTTACTTGAGGTCATAAACTATATGCTTTGGTATTCTAATTCATTTTTCCATAGATTTTTGTCAAAAAGTTTCAGCTTCAGCCTTTAATCGATTAAAATACCTTGTTAATTGATTAAACAATTAAATTCTGATTTTTATTACAAAATTTGGTCTGTTAATCGATTATCCAAACTGGTAATCGATTACCCATGTGTAAAATTTCAAACTAATCAGACTTAATCGTGTTAATCGATTAATATATCAGTAAAACAGTGCTGAAATTGGTTTTTGAATACCAAACTCATATCCGCTCAATTTTAACCAAAACTAACCTCAAGTATAACTTAAATACATCACATTAGACTTATACAAAACATCAATTTCAGCAATTAATCACAAATTAACAGAATTGCCCAATTTTCCCCAATTTGATCAAAAACACAACCTAACATGTCATATTTTGATTTAAGCCATTCCAGTTCAAATTGATCATTCCTACAGCTTCTATGGGGATAATCTAACTTGCTCCAATTCGGTTTTTAAGTTCATTTGGCCTCCAAGCCATTCTACCATAAGCTAGTGCCCATTGAAACTCATGGTGGTTCCTTCTAAATTTAATTCAATACCACAATCTATTCTAGCATTAGTAAAGCTTCTCCCTTACCTTAACGAAGATTTTTGGATCGAATAGCAACAAGAAAAATACCAGAAACTCCAACCTCTAAATGCTCTGTTTTCAGGTCCAAGACAGGTTCGGTTAAGCACATTCGGCAGCAAATTTGACCCACCAAATGGACATGAAAATGAGCAAAAGAGATTAGAATAGAAACTACACACTGCAGACTTTGATTAGAAACCGATTTGGCACAAAATGGTGACTTATAATCACCACAATTCCTACTCAAAGTAAGCCTCTCGAACTCTGGAACTGCACGAACCAGTTTCAAGTGCTCCACTTCACAGATTAAATTCTCCTAGCTCAGGCCACCAAAACGCACGATCTATGGCTTGAATTGAAGGTCTCTCTGCAAGCTTCAAAATGATGTGAAGCTCACAGTACGTGAGTGGGTAGGGTAGGAAAACGAAATCGAAAACCAGAGGTGGTTGGAATGAAAATCCAGCAGAGTTTTGGTATGAAAACTCCCTCTTTCCTCCATTCCTTCAACCATGGCCCTCCATTTATAGCCTAAGATCATCACCATGCATGCCAACACGTAGCAAGGACGTGTCTTGGCATTGCTAGGTGTCAAAACCAAGTTTCCCAGCTGGTTGAGTCATCAACTCCACTATCTTCAACTTTTGCACCATCGTTAATCGATTAACGGTCGGGTTAATCGATTAACGCGACCAGTTTTTCTAAAATTAATATTTTGTTCACTTTCCCTCCAATTACCTTTTCAATATTGCCTCTTAGATCCTTCCCAAGGACTAAACTGCAAAAACACTACTTTTAATGCTCAAAATATTTTTCTTGTATTTTCCCCTTAATTTATACTTAAATATAACAATGATTAATAAACAAAACTAATTAATTCCATATAATTAATTTTGTTTAAATATTTCTTTTATTTAATTTGAAAATCAAAATTCAAGGTATTACAATAGGCATAAGATAGGAAGCTTTGATAGGTTGTGCTATAGTTGATTGTTAGTTGGTTTCTTTGTTGTACTGTTATTGTTATTGTTATGGGCATAATCTGTCATATTTTTATCAAAAAAAAATTTGTTTATTTTTTTTGTCCGAATTCCTTGCGGAACCGCCGGTATCCCCAAGAGCACCCTTAATACCAGGGAGCCCTTGAGACTAATCTGGAGCGAGCTGCGTGACTGGCTCTCCCAGCGGGATGTTTATAGTGGAAATCGAACCCGGACTATTAGCACTCTTGTCTCATTCCCAGGATTTCAGTTGGGGCCTTACACCAACTGAACCAAGCCACGTTGGTTGTTTATTTAATTCATTGAAGAAGTAATATATAGATTTAATCTTGTTTTATTTTTCAACTTTAGATCTTTCTCCTTATTTGTTAAGGTTGATGTTAATAAGAAATTTTTTTCCTAAAAAGACAAAATTACTAATGGATTTAATACAAGTTTCGGCAGTGATTTAATGATTTTTTAGAAACAAAAATACTAATGATTTAATACAACTGTTATTGATAAATTGACATTGTATTTAATAGAAACACAACTATTCGTTCATCTCAGTATTCTTCGTCTAAAACACAATTTATCTCGTCTAAGAGATGAGTAATTATTTAATGTCAAGTTTGCTTTTTACTATCTCCATCTCTATATATAATATACTTTTCATAGATTTCATGTCCATTAAGAAATATGATTAACTTAATTAATAGTGTTAAAAATATTATCTTAAAATTTTATTTAATAAACAAAATTTAATTTATTAAAATATACAAGGGATACTCAACCCAAACCAAATTAAGTTGGGTATATACAAAACTCAAGGAATAGTTCTCAAAAAGAAAAACCCAAAACCTCCCAATTACATATGTTTGTACCGTATGAATTCCTATTACATCTATATTTCAGCAATGTTACTGTACTTAGAACCTAATAGCTTTTGTGTGTCAAGCTTTTTCCCTTTTGCTTTCTCGAGTGCTGTTGACAAAGAATTGGAAGCTTGGAGACCCAACAGCAAGAAGAAGTCGCTGCTCCCAAATCTTCAAAGGGAATTAGTCTACAAACCCCCCTTTTATCCCCCAAACCCCACTTTTTCCATAATAGCAATAATACCCCTTTTATACAAACCCCAAACCCCATTCACTCAATCTACCTCCTCCTCTTCTTCTTCTTCTCCTCCTCCTTCAACCGCCGCTCCCTCCCTCCTTTGACCACCGCTGCTCCTGGTGGCTTGACATCATCATCATATATTGCCACATCAGCTGCTCCTGCCAGCTGCGGAGCCATTAGTGGAGGAGCGTGGAACGGCCTCGGGCGCCTAGTAATGCCTCTCGAGGGCAAAAGAAAGTAGAACTCCTTCTGGCCGATTCGGAGATGGTCCTGGGAGTCGAGCTTCACCGGGGGATATCCAGAGAGGTGGAGGACGCCCTCCAAGTAGCAGCCGTTCCTGTCGAGGACCTCGAGGGAGAAGCGGCAGCGCGAGAAGTCGTAGAAGATGCACGCGTAGTAGCAGGAGACGGCCGTGCCACCGCCGAGGTCTGCGAGGTCAACGTTGACTTTCGACGTGCTTGAGTTTGCGAAGCCGAACTTCTTTCCGGCAATGGCAGCGACGGCGGAGGCAGGGGCAGAGACGGAGGCGGGGGTGGGGGCAGAGTTGGGAACGGAGGCGCAAGGGGAGGCAGGGGCGTTGGCGGAGGCGGAGACGGGGGCGGGGGCAGAGTCGGGAACGGAGGCGCAAGGAGGGGGGAGTTGCAGTGGGGGCTGTGTGTGAAGGTGATGGTGGTGGTGGGTAGTGGGGTTGTTGGTAGTGAATGGGGTTTGGGAAAAGGGGGCATTTCTGACTTTTCCCAATTAAAATGGGGTTTGGTGGAGAAAAATGGGGTTTGGGGACTAATCCCCATCTTCAAATGCTCATGTAGATGGACCAACTGTTCTGAACAATCCATTCCAGATGAGAGAGAGTTGAGCCCACTGAGTCTTCTAGAGGAATTCCTGCGTGCGGCAATAATGAAGGTAAATATCTATTTTCAAAATTATCCTTATTAATAGTATTGAGAATCTAAAAAATGTTAAGTAAAAAGAAAAGTTTATGAAAAAAAGTAATTAATTGTCACTGAAAATTTGTATAAGAGGGTCTTTTTACCGTGAGATAAAAGAAGTACTCCTCAGCATTGAAAAAGCAATGTCTTTTCCAAAGTTTACCATTAATACACAGTCCTTCCAATAAGCTAAGAAAAAAATCAGTAATAAAACTTTAAGATTACTAGATCTGGTTGGTAATCTTCTGAGGACACTTCCCAATACTGAGAAAGCAAAAACCAACAAACCCAAGCAGTAGCAAACATTCATCAAGACATTGGTATAATGCTTCATCTTCACAATTGTTCCTGAAACTGAATGATGTTCAAAATTGAGTGTTGTCAAAATAATAAAAAATGAGGCTAATGATATTTGAGAAAGAGAGGCAAACACTTGCATACCTTGAGATTGCGATGGAAATATTTGAAAAGTAACTTGTTGTGTTATGTATTAAACATTTTGAGGATGGGTATGGGACATTGAAAGCAAAAAAGGGCGATTTATATAGATAAGAAATTAGGTCAAAGGGTTTGCATCTTGAGCTGGAAAATGGAAAAGATGACTGTATTCCTCCTTTTGCCTAAAAATGACATTTTCAATCAGATTAGGGCATCCACAATGGGAAGAGTCTTGCAGATAATTTTAACATCAGATTTTTTTTTATTTATTAGATTATGCTATTTTTCAAGATCTAATAGAGAAATTTTAATTAAATTGTGTCTTTTATTTTAAAAACTTAACTTAACATTCTATGGGACCCCTTTTTTTTTTAATAAGCAACAAGTTTAGGTGAGTTAGGTTCTGGGGGCTCACCAGGGCCAGGATTACCCACCTTAGCGTCCTCACATCGGTAAGATTCGATCTTGGAATCTCTCACAATCCCGAACTCAATCTTTTGTACTTTATCTCTTTTTACTCTATATAATCCTAATAATAAGTAAGAATTTGAATTACGTTGTTCCCATTTTTTATGTATTATATTCTATAATTTTAAGTATGTATCATTATCTAATTTCAATTATTATAATATTAACTTTTATTCAATTTTAATTTTTAAATATTATTATTTGAATGCAAATGTAATTTTCACAAATTTATAAATATTAATCTATTGAAAGAAACATGAGATATTTTATAGAAATAATAGAAAATTAACATTATTAAATGAAGCTTATAAAAAACATTATTGAAATGAAATATAATTCTAAAATTTTATGAGTCTTAACTAATGTGATAGAAGATATGAAAATATGAAGTTGTGCCTTATAATATAATGATGATGTAATTCTGATGTGTCAAAGTTTTATGAGTTTGATGTTAAAAATGTTGCTCCCTCTAGTTTAGAATGAAGCAAAAACACTAAAATTACACTTTGCTTATTAAGGAAGTTAGTTAATTGTATTTAATTTTCTCAAATTTAAAAAAAAAATAGAGGTATTTTAGGAAAGTAGTATTGAGAAATAAAAAACTTAAATGAAATAACAATTTTCTAGGTATGTTTTAGAAAAGTAGAATTGGGAATGAAACAAAATTTTAAGAAAGTTAGTTACTTTTCCGTATATTTTAAAGTAAGAAAAATATGTTTTTTTTTTCTTATATTCAAATTGGATGGTCTAAGATTTTATTGGGAATATTTTTATATTGAGCATGATCTTGAGTTGTCATTGATTCATTGTCCACTGGTCATCCAAATCCTAATCTAAATAAGAATAAACGTCTTTTTTAATTAGAATATTTAGATTTTCTTTCTATAAATATGTTAAAAAAATCCTTTTTTTTTTCCTTTTTTTAATTGTTAAGGATACAAAATAATTTGTTAATTAATTAGTTGAAAAGTATTAAATGTCCCTCCGTCCCATTATCTTGGTAAAAGTCAACAAGTCAATGAAAATAAGGGAGTATTTTTTTAATATAATGCATGATTCATTCATTAATTACAAATTGATATTACACAAATTTCCGTACCATTATAATTAATACATATTGCAATATTGCCTCCAAATAAAATCTTTAAATGTGTTTTTTATACTAACTTATCAATCATCGATACAATATATAATCTTTAAGATTTTTCATTTATTTTTTTACTTTGATATGAGACAAATTTTTTTTACATTTTTTTTACCAAGATAATGGGATGGAGGGAGTATATTTCTATTTAATAAATGTATTTATTTTTATTTAATACATTCATTATTAACTAATATGAGGATTATTCAAAAAAACATATTAAACAAGTTTTAATGCAGTACATTCTTTACATATTTTTTAAAAAGTCAGCTCAGTTAGTAAAGTTCCAAAATAAAAAGTGTTAGTGTGTCTGAGTTATAATCACAAAGATTGTCTTTTCTAGCTCCCGCTCTCCTTAAAAAAAAAAAAGGTTCGCCTATAAACAAAAGCTTTTTCCTATGTTATAATCTCTTCTTAATTTTTTTAATACTTGTATTAATTCTTTCCAACAAAATAATATATATATATATATATATATATATATTAGTAATAAGTAAAATGAGAAATCCCCCAACAAACTCCTTCCATATTGTATAAGATGATGTATAAATTGAGCTTGCACATTGATTCTATTTAAAATCCTGGATTGTGAGGAAAAGTTAAAGAACCCTCAAGAATGGAGGCATCCATGTAACAGTGGTGGTTACCACTACTTCAATTAAAAAATCAATTTTTTTAAACATTGGTTTAGCTACGGTTTTAAGAGCCGCGAATTGTTAGTTTTCATAATAAAACCAGACATTTTTAACTGTTGATTTCGCAGTGGTTTAATTTTAACGATCACTTCTTTTAAAAGAAATTCATATTTGAGCTTGATAACCATTTCAACAATCGAGACAACATTTTTTCTTTTATTAAACTTTCTATTTTGATGAAATCCTATTTTGTTCATGTCAAAATTGTATTTATAAAATGAAAATAGAATTATAAGTTTGGGAGATTGTTGACACCATAAAATATAAACACAATTATAAATATTTATCGAGGGTCAGTTACCATCAATAATACCGAGGCATGCTTATTGCTAGCCCTTGATAAATAAAAAGGGTATTGCACTCGGTAATGACCTTAGTAATATTTTTTTAAAAACTTTATACGTTACCGAGGGTCACTTGTAGTAGGTAAAATCGAGTGATATTAGCTCCTGGAAATTAAATAATGTTACCCTCAGTACGTAATGCATGCCTTCGGTAATATTTTTATGAATTTTAACGTTATTAAGGGCCGCATGTTGTCGGTAATACTGAGGGATTCTAGTCCTCGGTAATTAAAAAGGGCGCTGCCCACAGCAATGTCCTCAGCAATATCACTAAATACTTACACTCTAAAGCCCCAACGCCACACCTGCAGACCCATACCATACACTGACTTCATCTCCTCCTCCTCTCATAATAGTGACGGTATGTGGAGCTTGCAACGGTGACTATGTTCGACCAGAAGGTCGGTAACGTCCATGTTATTATACTACTTTGTTTTCCAAGGTTATATTGCAAAGATTCAATATTGTGTTGCAAATTTTTTATTGTGAATTGTGTGGTCAATTTCCTTAAAAAGTGAATCACTTGTTCTTTCACTATGATTGCTCTCAACAAGTCCTTCTTAAGATTGGTCAGGAACTTGGTATTCAGATTAAACTCAATTTCAAGTTTGGACTAGGTGGATTGTGTATGCCAAGTAGTTTCAGAGATTAAACTCCTTTTTATGTGCCTTTTTAGTAGTTGTCGTGTGTTGCATTTGGATAGCTAGGAATTTTATTTTTTTGATAAGCAAACATTAAATTAAAGACGGCACAAGGGGTGCACAACCCAATTACAACATAAGAAGCAGCGTAGGATCACTGCAGGGAACAAAATGCCTAATGAACATCCATGATACAAGCTATAGGATTACAACACCATTGGGCAAACCCAACATTGGGCATGCTAAAATGTGCTGAAAACCACCGCCAAGATCTAACCTGGATCAAATCTAATGTTGTTGCAAAATCAATAGGTGATGCGGAGAATATGACATCATTCCTTAATAACCATATTGACCATACTGTCATGAACCAAATCATCCTCCAAATTTTACCACTTTTTTTATGTTTAAAAATGCAGGTATGATTCAAAAAATGATCAATACCATTATTAGGGAGGACGACACTAACACCCAACCAGTTATAACAACCTAGCCAGATAGAGTAAGAGAAATTACAGTTAAAAAATAAGTGATCAGTAGATTCAACCTCAAGCATACATAAAGGACAAGAGGTGTTAGAACCATTAGGGAGAATTGTCCTCCTACTGAGAGCATCCTTGGTGGGAATTCTATCTTTAAGCACCTTCCACCCAAAAGCTGAGACCTTGCTGGGGACACATTTACACCATATTTTGTTGAACCAAGCTCTTGTGTTACGTGCTCCAATACCAAGCAGGAAGAGGTATGTCGATTTAACTGAGAAATCACCATTTGCAGCAAGGTTCCAGATCCACCGGTCTTCACGTTCAAGAATAATTTGAACATTGCCCACTGTACTGTTGAGATCAGCCACAAGATTTTCTTCCCACTGAAATAAGTTCCTGCGCCAAGGAAAATTCCATATCCAAACACTGTCATTCCAATAGCCGAATTGAGAAATGCAACCAGATTTCAAGGTAGATACCGAAAATAATCTAGGGAATAATTCCTTCAGGGGCTTATCACTCACCTACTTGTCTAACCAAAACCTAGATTTAGACCCATCCTCCACCCGCTTCGCCAGCCCATTGACAAACCTGTCCCCTCTTGGGTTATCCACAAGTCCTGACTTGGCTAAGTCTACCCACCATCTCGATCCTCTAATCACATGTGAACCTAGAGCAAGGTTGAAGGGATCATATTCTCCGTATTTAGCCTCTAAGATCTTGACCCACCAAGCCTCCCTTTCCCGGACTAACCTCCATCTCCATTTTCCTAATAGAGCCAAATTGAACATCCTAAGATCTCTAACCCCCAACCCCCCTTCACTCTTCGGTTTGCACACCTCACTCCACCTAACCCAAGCCACCCCTCTACGTTGATCCCCAGTACCCCATAAGAACCTTCTTTGAATTTTCATAAGAGTGTTGAAGACAGAGATTGGAGCTTTGTAAAGAGAGAGCAGGTAAACAGGGATATTGGACAGAACAGAATTTAGAAGAACCGATTTCCCACCAAAGGAAATAAGTTTCTGAGGTTAAAAAAGCAACTTTTATGTGCCTTTTTAGTAGTATTTGTGTGCTGCATTTGGATAGCTAGGAATTGAAGATTGTTTAAGAGGATTGCTCCTACAAGCGATGATGTTTGTAAAAGAATTGATTTTAATGTTAAGCATATATAGAATTCAATGCCTTAAGGCTAAGAGATTATCTCGGTATCATGAGAAAAATTATTTGGAGATGATAGGTGCAACACCCTCAAATATCTTTTATATATATATATATATATATATATATATATATACTCTAATTGAAAATCATAATTGACGTATATTAAATAGAGTATACATACAGTAGTGAAACTATCTTATAGAATTTTCATGGAAAAATAATTTCCTTTATAAAGACTGTTTTCCGGAACTGCTTTCGAATTCAATAAAATAGTCGTGCAATTTAACTTAAGATCAACGGAAACGATTTTAAAATCTTTGTGTTGGTTGCGAATAATTAAAAGG
This sequence comes from Crotalaria pallida, assembly GCA_037953625.1. NCBI lineage: Eukaryota > Viridiplantae > Streptophyta > Magnoliopsida > Fabales > Fabaceae > Crotalaria > Crotalaria pallida. Next base: position 102,252,913 of record CM075655.1, read on the forward strand.
AATATCAGAATCATACACGCAACCAGAGCCCATATATACATACATACATACATACATATATATATATATATATATATATATATATATATAGATAAAGCAGAACATCAACAGTGGTCAAAAGTCGAGATAGCAAGTATAGAGATACAGACCAGTAAATCTAAAATAACAACTCTCTCGTACTCCTCTCCAATATATACAGTATAATACAACTCAAAAATAAAGGAGTATGCTGAGAGCTGTGCCATGATCCACCCACACTGATGTCTGATCTCTGAGTCCTCCAAAACCTGCAACCACTACGTCACACTATGAGTCCCATCCTATCCGTACTCAAGGGTTATCATCACGCCACTGGCTACCAGTAGAATGGTCCGCAGCTCCCCCGTCCTCATCCTCTACTGGGTCCTCCTCCTCCTCCTCGTCCAGCACTGAGGGTGCAGTTGTGCGAGGCACCACATCAGGTGAAGGTGCAAAATTCACCCTAGTGGACGGACCAGGGTGAGGAGTGGCGTTCTCAACATCACTAGTAGAGGGAAGAGAACGAGTAGCAGGACGCAAGCCATTCTACCATAAGCTAGTGCCCATTGAACCTCACGGTGGTTCATTCTAAATTTAATTCAATACCACAATCTATTCTAGCATTAGTAAAGCTTCTCCCTTACCTTAACGAAGCTTTTTGGATCGAATAGCAACAAGAAAAATACCAGAAACTCCAACCTCTAAATGCTCTGTTTTCTGGTCCAAGACAGATTCGGTTAAGCACATTCGGCAGCAAATTTGACCCACCAAATGGACATGAAAATGAGCAAACGAGATTAGAATAGAAACTACACACTGCAGACTTTGATTAGAAACCGATTTGGCACAAAATGGTGACTTATACTCACCATAATTCCTACTCAAAGTAAGCCTCTCGAACTCTGGAACTACACGAACCAATTTCAAGTGCTCCACTTCACAGATTAAGTTCTCCTAGCTCAGGCCACCAAAACGCACGATCTATGGCTTGAATTGAAGGTCTCTCTGCAAGCTTCAAAATGATGTGAAGCTCACAGTACGTGTGTGGGTAGGGTAGGAAAACGAAATCGAAAACCAGAGGTGGTTGGAATGAAAATCCAGCAGAGTTTTGGTATGAAAACTCCCTCTTTCCTCCATTCCTTCAACCATGGCCCTCCATTTATAGCCTAAGATCATCACCATGCATGCCAACACGTAGCAAGGACGTGTCTTGGCATTGCTAGGTGTCAAAACCAAGTTCCCCAGCTGGTTGAGTCATCAACTCCACTATCTTCAACTTTTGCACCATCGTTAATCGATTAACGGTCGGGTTAATCGATTAACGCGACCAGTTTTTCTAAAATTAATATTTTGTTCACTTTCCCTGCAATTACCTTTTCAATATTTCCTCTTAGGTCCTTCCCAAGGACTAAACTGCAAAAACACTACTTTTAATGCTCAAAATATTTTTCTTGTATTTTCCCCTTAATTTATACTTAAATATAACCATGATTAATAAACAAAACTAATTAATTCCATATAATTAATTTTGTTTAAATATTTCTTTTATTTAATTTGAAAATCAAAATTCAGGGTATTACAATAGGCATAAGATAGGAAGCTTTGATAGGTTGTGCTATAGTTGATTGTTAGTTGGTTTCTTTGTTGTACTGTTATTGTTATTGTTATGGGCATAATCTGTCATATTTTTATCAAAAAAAAATTTGTTTATTTTTTTTTTGTCCGAATTCCTTGCGGAACCGCCGGTATCCCCAAGAGCACCCTTAATACCAGGGAGCCCTTGAGACTAATTTGGAGCGAGCTGCGTGACTGGCTCTCCCAGTGGGATGTTTATAGTGGAAATCGAACCGGGACTATTAGCACTCTTGTCTCATTCCCAGGATTTCAGTTGGGGCCTTACACCAACTGAACCAAGCCACGTTGGTTGTTTATTTAATTCATTGAAGAAGTAATATATAGATTTAATCTTGTTTTATTTTTCAACTTTAGATCTTTCTCCTTATTTGTTAAGGTTGATGTTAATAAGAAATTTTTTTCCTAAAAAGACAAAATTACTAATGGATTTAATACAAGTTTCGGCAGTGATTTAATGATTTTTTAGAAACAAAAATACTAATGATTTAATACAACTGTTATTGATAAATTGACATTGTATTTAATAGAAACACAACTATTCGTTCATCTCAGTATTCTTCGTCTAAAACACAATTTATCTCGTCTAAGAGATGAGTAATTATTTAATGTCAAGTTTGCTTTTTACTATCTCCATCTCTATATATAATATACTTTTCATAGATTTCATGTCCATTAAGAAATATGATTAACTTAATTAATAGTGTTAAAAATATTAACTTAAAATTTTATTTTATAAACAAAATTTAATTTATTAAAATATACAAGGGATACTCAACCCAAACCAAATTAAGTTGGGTATATACAAAACTCAAGGAATAGTTCTCAAAAAGAAAAACCCAAAACCTCCCAATTACATATGTTTGTACCGTATGAATTCCTATTACATCTATATTTCAGCCAATGTTACTGTACTTAGAACCTAATAGCTTTTGTGTGTCAAGCTTTTTCCCTTTTGCTTTCTCGAGTGCTGTTGACAAAGAATTGGAAGCTTGGAGACCCAACAGCAAGAAGAAGTCGCTGCTCCCAAATCTTCAAAGGGAATTAGTCTACAAACCCCCCCTTTTATCCCTCAAACCCCACTTTTTTCATAATACCAATAATACCCCTTTTATACAAACCCCAAACCCCATTTACTCAATCTACCTCCTCCTCTTCTTCTTCTCCTCCTCCTCCAGCCGCCGCTCCCTCCCTCCTTTGACCACCGCTGCTCCTGGTGGCTTGACATCATCATCATATATTGCCACATCAGCTGCTCCTGCCAGCGGCGGAGCCATTGGTGGAGGAGCGTGGAACGGCCTCGGGCGCCTAGTAATGCCTCTCGAGGGCAAAAGGAAGTAGAACTCCTTCTGGCCGATTTGGAGATGGTCCTGGGAGTCGAGCTTCACCGGGGGATATCCAGGGAGGTGGAGGACGCCCTCCAAGTAGCAGTCGTTCCTGTCGAGGACCTCGAGGGAGAAGCGGCAGCGCGAGAAGTCGTAGAAGATGCGCGCGTAGTAGCGGGAGACGGCCGTGCCACCGCCGAGGTCTGCGAGGTCAACGTCGACTTTCGACGTGCTTGAGTTTGCGAAGCCGAACTTCTTTCCGGCAATGGCAGCGACGGCGAAGGCAGGGGCAGAGACGGAGGCGGGGGTGGGGGCAGAGTTGGGAACGGAGGCGCAAGGGGAGGCAGGGGCGTTGGCGGAGACGGGGGCGGGGGCAGAGTCGGGAATGGAGGCGCAAGGGGGGGGGAGTTGCAATGGGGGCTATGTGTGAAGGTGATGGTGGTAGTGGTGGGTAGTGGGGTTGTTGGTAGTGAATGGGGTTTGGGAAAAGGGGGCATTTCTGACTTTTCCCAATTAAAATGGGGTTTGGTGGAGAAAAATGGGGTTTGGGGACTAATCCCCATCTTCAAATGCTCATGTAGATGGACCAACTGTTCTAAACAATCCATTCCAGATGAGAGAGAGTTGAGCCCACTGAGTCTTCTAGAGGAATTCCTGCGTGCGGCAATAATGAAGGTAAATATCTATTTTCAAAATTATCCTTATTAATAGTATTGAGAATCTAAAAAATGTTAAGTAAAAAGAAAAGTTTATGAAAAAAAGTAATTAATTGTCACTGAAAATTTGTATAAGAGGGTCTTTTTACCGTGAGATAAAAGAAGTACTCCTCAGCATTGAAAAAGCAATGTCTTTTCCAAAGTTTACCATTAATACACAGTCCTTCCAATAAGCTAAGAAAAAAATCAGTAATAAAACTTTAAGATTACTAGATCTGGTTGGTAATCTTCTGAGGACACTTCCCAATACTGAGAAAGCAAAAACCAACAAACCCAAGCAGTAGCAAACATTCATCAAGACATTGGTATAATGCTTCATCTTCACAATTGTTCCTGAAATTGAATGATGTTCAAAATTGAGTGTTGTCAAAATAATAAAAAATGAGGCTAATGATATTTGAGAAAGAGAGGCAAACACTTGCATACCTTGAGATTGCAATGGAAATATTAGAAAAGTAACTTGTTGTGTTATGTATTAAACATTTTGAGGATGGGTATGGGACATTGAAAGCAAAAAAGGGCGATTTATATAGATAAGAAATTAGGTCAAAGGGTTTGCATCTTGAGCTGGAAAATGGAAAAGATGACTGTATTCCTCCTTTTGCCTAAAAATGACATTTTCAATCAGATTAGGGCATCCACAATGGGAAGAGTCTTGCACATAATTTTAACATCAGATTTTTTTTTATTTATTAGATTATGCTATTTTTCAAGATCTAATAGAGAAATTTTAATTAAATTGTGTCTTTTATTTTAAAAAGTTAACTTAACATTCTATGGGACCCCCTTTTTTTTTAATAAGCAACAAGTTTAGGTGACTTAGGTTCTGGGGGCTCACCAGGGCCAGGATTACCCACCTACACCGTCCTCACATCGGTAAGATTCGATCTTGAAATCTCTCACAATCCCGAACTCAATCTTTTGTACTTTATCTCTTTTTACTCTATATAATCCTAATAATAAGTAAGAATTTGAATTACATTGTTCCCATTTTTTATGTATTATATTCTATAATTTTAAGTATGTATCATTATCTAATTTCAATTATTATAATATTAACTTTTATTCAATTTTAATTTTTAAATATTATTATTTGAATGCAAATGTAATTTTCACAAATTTATAAATATTAATCTATTGAAAGAAACATGAGATATTTTATAGAAATAATAGAAAATTAACATTATTAAATGAAGCTTATAAAAAACATTATTGAAATGAAATATAATTCTAAAATTTTATGAGTCTTAACTAATGTGATAGAAGATATGAAAATATGAAGTTGTGCCTTATAATATAATGATGATGTAATTCTGATGTGTCAAAGTTTTATGAGTTTGATGTTAAAAATGTTGCTCCCTCTAGTTTAGAATGAAGCAAAAACACTAAAATTACACTTTGCTTATTAAGGAAGTTAGTTAATTGTATTTAATTTTCTCAAATTTAAAAAAAAAATAGAGGTATTTTAGGAAAGTAGTATTGAGAAATAAAAAACTTAAATGAAATAACAATTTTCTAGGTATGTTTTAGAAAAGTAGAATTGGGAATGAAACAAAATTTTAAGAAAGTTAGTTACTTTTCCGTATATTTTAAAGTAAGAAAAATATGTTTTTTTTTTCTTATATTCAAATTGGATGGTCTAAGATTTTATTGGGAATATTTTTATATTGAGCATGATCTTGAGTTGTCATTGATTCATTGTCCACTGGTCATCCAAATCCTAATCTAAATAAGAATAAACGTCTTTTTTAATTAGAATATTTAGATTTTCTTTCTATAAATATGTTAAAAAAATCCTTTTTTTTTCCTTTTTTTAATTGTTAAGGATACAAAATAATTTGTTAATTAATTAGTTGAAAAGTATTAAATGTCCCTCCGTCCCATTATCTTGGTAAAAGTCAACAAGTCAATGAAAATAAGGGAGTATTTTTTTAATATAATGCATGATTCATTCATTAATTACAAATTGATATTACACAAATTTCCGTACCATTATAATTAATACATATTGCAATATTGCCTCCAAATAAAATCTTTAAATGTGTTTTTTATACTAACTTATCAATCATCGATACAATATATAATCTTTAAGATTTTTCATTTATTTTTTTACTTTGATATGAGACAAATTTTTTTTACATTTTTTTACCAAGATAATGGGATGGAGGGAGTATATTTCTATTTAATAAATGTATTTATTTTTATTTAATACATTCATTATTAACTAATATGAGGATTATTCAAAAAAACATATTAAACAAGTTTTAATGCAGTACATTCTTTACATATTTTTTAAAAAGTCAGCTCAGTTAGTAAAGTTCCAAAATAAAAAGTGTTAGTGTGTCCGAGTTATAATCACAAAGATTGTCTTTTCTAGCTCCCGCTCTCCTTAAAAAAAAAAAAGGTTCGCCTATAAACAAAAGCTTTTTCCTATGTTATAATCTCTTCTTAATTTTTTTAATACTTGTATTAATTCTTTCCAACAAAATAATATATATATATATATATATATATATATATATATATATTAGTAATAAGTAAAATGAGAAATCCCCCAACAAACTCCTTCCATATTGTATAAGATGATGTATAAATTGAGCTTGCACATTGATTCTATTTAAAATCCTGGATTGTGAGGAAAAGTTAAAGAACCCTCAAGAATGGAGGCATCCATGTAACAGTGGTGGTTACCACTACTTCAATTAAAAAATCAATTTTTTTAAACATTGGTTTAGCTACGGTTTTAAGAGCCGTGAATTGTTAGTTTTTATAATAAAACCAGACATTTTTAACTGTTGATTTCGCAGTGGTTTAATTTTAACGATCACTTCTTTTAAAAGAAATTCATATTTGAGCTTGATAACCATTTCAACAATCGAGACAACATTTTTTCTTTTATTAAACTTTCTATTTTGATGAAATCCTATTTTGTTCATGTCAAAATTGTATTTATAAAATGAAAATAGAATTATAAGTTTGGGAGATTGTTGACACCATAAAATATAAACACAATTATAAATATTTATCGAGGGTCAGTTACCATCAATAATACCGAGGCATGCTTATTGCTAGCCCTTGATAAATAAAAAGGGTATTGCACTCGGTAATGACCTTAGTAATATTTTTTTAAAAACTTTATACGTTACTGAGGGTCACTTGTAGACGGTAAAATCGAGTGATATTAGCTCCTGGAAATTAAATAATGTTACCCTCAGTACGTAATGCATGCCTTCGGTAATATTTTTATGAATTTTAACGTTATTAAGGGCCGCATGTTGTCGGTAATACTGAGGGATTCTAGTCCTCGGTAATTAAAAAGGGCGCTGCCCACAGCAATGTCCTCAGCAATATCACTAAATACTTACACTCTAAAGCCCCAACGCCACACCTGCAGACCCATACCATACACTGACTTCATCTCCTCCTCCTCTCATAATAGTGACGGTATGTGGAGCTTGCAACGGTGACTATGTTCGACCTGAAGGTCGGTAACGTCCATGTTATTATACTACTTTGTTTTCCAAGGTTATATTGCAAAGATTCAATATTGTGTTGCAAATTTTTTATTGTGAATTGTGTGGTCAATTTCCTTAAAAAGTGAATCACTTGTTCTTTCACTATGATTGCTCTCAACAAGTCCTTCTTAAGATTGGTCAGGAACTTGGTATTCAGATTAAACTCAATTTCAAGTTTGGACTAGGTGGATTGTGTATGCCAAGTAGTTTCAGAGATTAAACTCCTTTTTATGTGCCTTTTTAGGAGTTGTCGTGTGTTGCATTTGGATAGCTATGAATTTTATTTTTTTGATAAGCAAACATTAAATTAAAGACGGTACAAGGGGTGCACAACCCAATTACAACATAAGAAGCAGCGTAGGATCACTGCAGGGAACAAAATGCCTAATGAACATCCATGATACAAGCTATAGGATTACAACACCATTGGGCAAACCCAACATTGGACATGCTAAAATGTGCTGAAAACCACCGCCAAGATCTAACCTGGATCAAATCTAATGTGTTGGCAAAATCAATAGGTGATGCGGAGAATATGACATCATTCCTTAATAACCATATTGACCATACTGTCGTGAACCAAATCATCCTCCAAATTTTACCACTTTTTTTATGTTTAAAAATGGAGGTATTATTCAAAAAATGATCAATACCATTATTAGGGAGGACGACACTAACACCCAACCAGTTATAACAACCTAGCCAGATAGAGTAAGAGAAATTACAGTTAAAAAATAAGTGATCAGTAGATTCAACCTCAAGCATACATAAAGGACAAGAGGTGTTAGAACCATTAGGGAGAATTGTCCTCCTACTGAGAGCATCCTTGGTGGGAATTCTATCTTTAAGCACCTTCCACCCAAAAGCTGAGACCTTGCTGGGGACACATTTACACCATATTTTGTTGAACCAAGCTCTTGTGTTACGTGCTCCAATACCAAGCAGGAAGAGGTATGTCGATTTAACTGAGAAGTCACCATTTGCAGCAAGGTTCCAGATCCACCGGTCTTCACGTTCAAGAATAATTTGAACACTTCCCACTGTACTATTGAGATCAGACACAAGATTTTCTTCCCACTGAAATAAGTTCATGCGCCAAGGAAAATTCCATATCCAAACACTGTCATTCCAATAGCCGAATTGAGAAATGCAACCAGATTTCAAGGTAGATACCGAAAATAATCTAGGGAATAATTCCTTCAGGGGCTTATCACTCACCCACTTGTCTAACCAAAACCTAGATTTAGACCCATCCTCCACCCGCTTCGCCAGCCCATTGACAAACCTGTCCCCTCTTGGGTTATCCACAAGTCCTGACTTGGCTAAGTCTACCCACCATCTCGATCCTCTAATCACTTGTGAACCTAGAGCAAGGTTGAAGGGATCATATTCTCCGTATTTAGCCTCTAAGATCTTGACCCACCAAGCCTCCCTTTCCGGGACTAACCTCCATCTCCATTTTCCTAACAGAGCCAAATTGAACATCCTAAGATCTCTAACCCCCAATCCCCCTTCACTCTTCGGTTTGCACATCTCACTCCACCTAACCCAAGCCACCCCTCTACGTTGATTCCCAGTACCCCATAAGAACCTTCTTTGAATTTTCATAAGAGTGTTTAAGACAGAGATTGGAGCTTTGTAAAGAGAGAGCAGGTAAACAGGGATACTGGACAGAACAGAATTTAGAAGAACCAATTTCCCACCAAAGGAAATAAGTTTGCTTTTCCACTTGGAGAGCCGTCTTTTAAATGTCTCCAAACAGGGATAGCTAGGAATTGAAGATTGTCTAAGAGGATTGCTCCCACAAGCGATGATGTTTGTAAAAGAATTGATTTTGATGTTAAACATAGAATTCAATGCCTTAAGGCTAAGAGATTATCTCGGTATATATCATGAGAAAAATTATTTGGAGATGATAGGCATTAGATAGGAAGCTTTGATAGGTTGTGCTTTAGTTGATTGTTAGTTGGTTTCTTTGTTGTACTGTTATTGTTATTATTGTTATGGGCATACTCCGTCCTATTTTTATCAAAATTTTTGTTTATTTAATACATTGAAGAAGTAATATATAGATTTAATCTTGTTTTATTTTTCAACTTTAGATCTTTCTCCTTATTTGTTAAGGTTGATGTTAATAAGAAATTTTTTTTTCCTAAAAAGACAAAATTACTAATGGATTTAATACAAGTTTCGATAGTGATTTAATGATTTTTTAGAAACAAAAATCCTAATGATTTAATACAACTGCCACTATTCGTTCATTATATCTCAATGTTCTTCGTCTAAAACACAATTTATCTCGTCAAAGAGATGAGTAATTATTTAATGTCAAGTTTGCTTTTTACTATCTCCAACCCTATATATAATACTCCCTTCGGTCCTTATTATAAAGTATACTTAACCGAATTACACATATCAAGGAAAGTGGTTGGTTTTATGAATTCTATGAGAATATATTGTAACATTACAATTTTACCCCCTTAACTTTTCTTAGAAAATTCGCACTCATTAATGAACAACAAAAAACACATAGATAGTCAAAGCATTTAATAAGGGCAAAAAAGAGAAAAATCAATAAATGATGCATAGAAAATATAAAATGACTTATAATTAGGACCAAGAAAACTTTCTAGAATGTGACCTATATATAGGACCGGAGGGAGTATACTTTTCATAGATTTCACGTCCATTAAAAAATATGATTAACTTTGTTAATAATATTAAAAATATTAACTTAACATTTTATTTTATAAGTAAAATTTATTAAAGAATACAAGGGATACTCAACCCAAATCAAATTAAGTTGGGTATAAAAAAAAAAAAAAAACCAAAACCTCCCAATTACATATGTTTGTATCGTGAATTCCTATTACATCTATATTTCAGCCAATGTTACTGTACTTAGAACCTAATAGCTTTTGTGTGTCAAATGCTCATGTAGATGGACCAACTGTTCTGAACAATCCATTCAAAAATGAGATGGTTGAGCCCACTGAGTCTTCTAGAGGAATTCCTGCGTGCCGTAATAATGAAGTTAAATATCTATTTTCAAAACTAACGTTATTAATAGTATTGAGAATCTAAAAAATGTTAAATAAATAGGAGAGTTTATGGAAAAAAGTAATTAATTGTCACTGAAAATTTGTATAAGAGAGTCTTTTTACCGTGAGACAAATGAAGTACTCCGCAGCGTTGAGAAAGAAATGTCTTTTCCAAAGTTTACCATTAATACACAGTCCTTCCAATAAGCTAAGAAAAAAATCAGTAATAAAACTTTAAGATTACTAGATCTGGTTGGTAATCTTCTGAGGACACTTCCCAATACTGAGAAAGCAAAAACCATCAAACCCAAGCAGTAGCAAACATTCATCAAGACATTGGTAAAATGCTTCATCTTCACAATTGTTCCTGAAATTGAATGATGTTCAAAATTGAGTGATGTCAAAATAATAAAAAATGAGACTAGCTAATGGTATTTGAGAAAGAGAGACAAACACATGCATACCTTGATATTATTGCAATGGAAATATTAGAAAAGTAACTTGCTGTGTTATGTATTAAACATTATGAGGATGGGACATTGAAAGCAAAAAAGGGCGATTTATATAGATAAGAAATTAGGTCAAAGGGTATGCATCTTGAGCTGGAAAATGGAAACCAAATCCTAATCTAAATAAGAATAAACATGCCTTTTTTTAATAAGAATATTTAGATTTTCTTTCTATAAATATGTTAAAAAAAATCCTTGTTTTGCTTTTTTCAATTGTTAAGGATATATACAAATAATTTGTTAATTAATTAGCTGAAAAGTATCAAATGTTATATTTCTATTTATTAAATGTATTTATTTTTATTTAATACATTCGTTATTAACTAATATGAGGATTATTCAAAAAACATATCAGACAAGTTTTAATGCATTACATTCTTTACATATTTTTTAAAAAGTCAGTTCAATTGGTAAAGTTCCAAAATTTAAAGTGTCAGTGCATGCATCCGAGTTATAATCACAAAGGATGTCTTTTCTCCCCCTCTCCTCAAAAAAAAAAAAGATTCGCCTATAAACAAAAGCTTTCTCCTATGTTATAATGTCTTCTTAATTTTTTTAATACTTGTATTAATTCTTTCTACCAAAATAATTAATATATATATATATATATATATATATATATATTAGGAATAAGTAAAAAGAGAAATCCCCCAACAAAATCCTTCCATATTGAGTGTGTTTGGTATGACAAGCTTATGGCTTATCTAGTAGCTTTTAGCTTATTGATTTGGTCAATAAGCTACTAGAGCTGTTTGGTGAACAAACAATAAAGGAAGCTTATAGCTTTCAAAAAGGAAGCTTATAGCTTTTGAAAGCTAGCTTTTAGAAAGCTATATCAGGTAGCTTTGAAAAAAAATAAGAGCTTTCAATAAATCATATCTCAATTTTACCATTTTTTTATTAAATTATATTATTATTTATTCTGGCCCAAATTAATATTACCCACAAATTTTTTACTTTTTTCCCTCAAACCCAAAAACCTAGAATCCTTCTATATATTCAACATCTGTACGCACCACACCAAAACCACTCATAAAGAAATCCTATATTTAACTATTGATTCAAGAGACATAAAGGTATGTGATATTTATTTCAACGTTGATCATCAAATTTATCTTTCACTTTTTTGTTATCCTCAATTTTATTTTATTTTTTTTATTTTGTGAATTTGGTTCAGATTGGATTGGTATGATTTTGTGATGGCGGTGTGTCCAATCAATAGGCTAAAAGTTTTGTCATTCTTTCGTGTCATTGTTAATAAAGATACCGTGACATTTTTATAAAAATAATAAAAATGTTTAAAGTGTAGTAGTACTTAGTAATAATTATTATGAATGTTATAATTTTTTTTATCATTTATATCTATATGAATGAAGTATATGTCTTTCTCTATAAGCTACTAGTGTAGTATTATCGTCATTGAAACATGAATTTCAATATCAATTATTATTCTACATGTTATGTACTTTTTAGTCATTTAACATGTTTAAATTAGTTGCACAGCTAGTTTTGCCAAACAGCTCTAGTTCAATAAGCTAGCTATACAGCTATAAGCTCACAGCTATATTCCCACAGCTATAAGCTAGGTTCACAGCTATCAGCTACAAGTTCACAGCTATCAGCTACAAGTTCACAGCTATAAGTTAGTTTTGTCAAACTGGCCCATTGTATAAGATGATGTATAAATAGAGCTTGCACATTGATTCTTTTTTAAAATCCAGGATTTTGAGGAAAAGTTAAAGAATTCTCAAGAATGGAGGCAACCACGTGATAGTGGTGGTTACCAATTCAATTAAAAAATAATTTTTTTTAACGTTGGTTTTGCTATGGTTTTAACCGCCGCGAATTGTTTTCAAAATGAAACCCGACATTTTTAACTGTTGATTTCGCAGCGGTTTAATTTTAACGATCACTTCTTTTAAAAGAAATTCATATTTGAGCTTGGCGACCATTTCAACAACTGAGACAACATTTTTTCTTGGATCAAACTTTCTATTTTAATGAAATCCTATTTTGTTCATGTCGTAATTGTATTTATAAAATGAAAATAGAATAATAAGTTTGGGAGATTGTTGACACCATAAAATATAAACACAATTATAAATACTTAATGAGGAAAATATTTAATAAAATACATAATGGTTAAACATACAATATTTTTTAATTATGTTCCTCATCAAAAAAAACTTATGTTTATTAAAATATAGCAATTTTTTATAAATATTTTATTGATAATTTTCCTATAAAAAACAATTAACCAAATAACAATATTGAAAAATGATGTATTGAATTACATCCAAATATAGGAGAACAAGCAATTTCAATGTACTCGAGTGCAATAAAGGAGTGCATTCATTTCTTTAGTATTGCACTCAAGTAAATTAGACCTCATTCTTAACTTGATTTGGTCTCTCAAATCTTAATAAATTACTTTCTCAAGTTCTATTTATAAGTTTTTTAAGAAGAATTTCTTGTTTATTTATAAGTTATTTTGTATTTTTTAGGATGTATTTATTGTTTTCTTTCTCTTATTTGCATTTTGTTCATGATGTGAAATAGTACATTTGTGAACTTTCCAATGCAAATTAAGAGAGTAGAATTATAATATTAAAGTACCTTTTTATAATTTCAAGAAATTTAATTACCCTATTTGATCAGTGTGATATGATTAAATATAGATTATAAATAAAATCAAAGAGATCAGAATATTTATATAACTTACTTTGAGAATGAAAAAAAAATTAAATAATTGTAACAATTACATTAAAAATAGAAAGTCTTACAAATTAGAACAATTTTTTTTTTCAAAAGAATCTTACGTTTAACACATAAAAATGTATTTTGCAATCATGGTTTTTTGGAGATCAATACAACTTTCCGGATTTCCAAACTAAATACTTACTCCGTTTATTATTATTTTTCCTCATTCAAACAAAATCATTTTTAAACTGTTTTAATTTTTTATTTTGATTTTTTTATCGATTTTCGGTTATTCATTATATTGGTTTGAATTTAAACACCCTAATTTAAACTATGATCAAGGTAAATTGCCGGTGGGGTCTAATATTCGAGGATGAGAAGTACTCCATCCGTTTCATATATATGTAGTGTGTTTTAAAGTTATGCACAAGTTTTAAAAAATGGTTAAATGAAGTAAAATTTAGAGTATTTTGACTATAATGTCCTATATAATTATTATTGAAAAGAGAGAAAGATATTAGAAGTGGAAAAAAAATGTGTAATAATAAATAGGGGTGTGTCAAAAAAAATAACATTAATTATGTATTGGATTTTGTAAAAAAACAATACATATGAAACATATTTCAAAACTCTATCAACACTACATATGAAACGGAGGGGGTACTAGCATGTTTGGTTTTCAAGTTAAAAATCAATTCTGACCCCAAAATCACATTGAAGCAAAAGCAATTGTTAATAACATTGACATTCCAAAATTGATTTTAGACTAATTCACCACAAAATCAAACATTCACGTCTTTATAATATGAAAGAATTGAAGGATGTCAAGTGTTAGCGCGCCCTATTTTAAATCTTTGGGCTTTCACATTCTCCTATTAAAAATAGGGGAAAAAAGTTTGCTTATAAAAAGATTATGGATAAGTTTTACTCAATAATTGAAGCATGTGCTTAATTTTTAGTTTTTTTTTTTTCAAACCACAAATCATGCAAAAGGAAAAATCTACTATCTTTATATAAAAAGATGTTTATTCGAGACATCATGTTTTTCCATTGAAATTTTCGAACAACCACATTTGTCGTTGTAGCTTTTCTCGCAGCAGAGCAATTGTAGGTAGATAATCATTATCTTCAACCAAAATTACAATTTTTTTGTATACACCAAAATTACAATTTAGAATTAAAAAAATTATTCAAGTTTTTCGAATTATCATCTCCATGTGAAATCATTATCCTCAGTTTATATAAAAAATCATTATTCTCAACAAAAATATTAAAATTTGAAATTACATAGATTATTCAAGTTTTATAAGTTTTTCAAATCATTATTATATATATAATATGATTTGATTTTTTGCTTAATATGGATATTCTTTTTCACCTTTAGATCACTCTAATTCTGAGAATTTTCTTCTTTCATTATTTGAATATATATATTATAATGTTACTCTAATGTTGTTTTTTTATACGTGATTTCAGCTGCATATATAAGAGGAGCAACAAAGAAGCACTTGATTAATAATGGGAAAAAAAAATGAGTTTTTCACCACGGAAGCTATTGCCAACGAAATCAAAGTTAAAGGATTGCAAAAGCTTGAGTGGTATTGTTAGATGTGCCAAAAGCAAATGCAGAGATGAGAACGAGTGAGTTTAAGTGTCACTGCATGAGTGAAGGGCTTTGAAGTGTCGTATGAAAATAAATTTTTTTGTTGAAATAGATAAAAATCATTATATATAATAAAATTTGATTTTATGCTTAATGTGAGTGTTTTTTTTTTAACCTTCCATCTTTTATTATATAAAAATCTGATGATAATCTCTTATTTTATTTGGTTAAAGCTTTGATTTAATCTGATGATAATCTCTTATTTTATTTGGTTAAAGCTTTGATTTAATCAACAAATTCTATTTACCTTCAAAGGGTGGTGATATGATGTCAATTTTTATAAATTGGTTTTTGTTTGGTAAATATTTTTAGGTTTATTTAGTACAGTGATATTTCAGATTTAAATGTTTAAATTAGTGCGAGACATTTTCGAGATGGTATTAACAATTGAAGTCCAAACTTCATCACAAATTTCAAATCTACCCCGCTGCAATTCAAGAACAGAGCTTTGAAGCAAGTCATTTGAATCACTTCATAATGGTGTATCTAGCTAACCGATAATCAACCAACTTTTAATTCAGTTAGTAAAAGTAGAATTACTTAATCAATTAATGTAGTAAAAGTTACTTGCTCACTTCGACGATTGCGTAAAAGTGGAATTCCTTTTTCAGTCTAGCTAGTTGTTCCTTTTTACAAACTAGTAGTAAACTTGAAACAAAAAAGTAAAAATTTGTCCGCGTAAGACAGCCCAGTTGGTGGCTGCAGGGACACTTAGGATTTCCCCCTCCCCAGGTCATGGGTTTTAGTCCCAGACCTCCCATGTAAACAAAAAAAAAAAGTAAAAATTTATTAGATTAAACATTTGCTTTTATTCAAAGGAAAATGAGGGTACTTGTTAAGAAGTTATATATATATATATAAAGCATTAGAAAATGTAATTTTTATATTATGTCAAAGAAACATTTACATACGAACTGAGTCTACCTATTAATCGCACTCACATCCCTAAGAAATACATTAATTTCTCTATTTCCTACGACGCTTGAATAACATCTCTTCTTTGATATACTTTACAAAGCTTATCGTTCCGGATCGCTTTTATTGATAAGCAAATAATCAAGCAAAAGTAAAAGGGGTTCGTAAACTTAAGAAGCTTTAGGCTTTCATTATGTTGAAAATGAATACAAAGAAATTGGTACAAGGGAATGGATTTCACACTTGTGGCATTTTTACAAAGGGAAGGGTATGCGCTCTGGCTTTTACACTCTCCTCCATATTTCTAAGCTTAAGTTTCAGAGGAAACTTCTATCCTTTTTTTCTTGCCCTTTGCACGTTGGAGGAGGATCTCTTTTATAGGGCCCTCTTTATCCACCGGTCCTTGTCTTTTTCTTCTTTTCCCCTTGGTCCATGCCTTTTTTCCTTCTATGTTGCCGCTCATTTCTCCCTTTTCAGACTTCCATTTGTCTTCTTTCCATTTTTTAGCTTTGTTATTAATGGTTAGCAGTTGGAAGCATACGAGGCTTGCCTTCTTGGTCTTTCATCTGGGAAAGAGCTGCATGAGGTAAGCCAAAGATGTTCTAGCTTCTCATGTACGCTCCCTGCAATTCTGGGGAATCGGAATGCCTTGTCTGCACGTGTGCGCCTTCCACAAGCCCCATACCCTGCACGCTCCCATCTATCATGACTTTCTTTGTGAGATTTTATGATGCCTGGGACGCTTCGGGGGATGTGTTGTGCTCTTTGCCATCAGGACGTCTTTCCCTTTTCTTGGAAAAAATATTAAAATGTGACGCTCTGGACAAGTGACGCTCTGGCCAATCCTTGATGCTTGCACGCCTTTCTCAGAGTCTTTTTGTTGTTTTGTTTGTTTGATGATTTTTGGGCCTTTACACAGATTGGGCTTTGCAATTTGGGCTACCAAATATTGGGGTACCAACAATTGCCCCCTTTGCAGTGAGAAGGAAAGGATTTCCTTTTCAGTGCAAATCCTATTTATTTATTTATTTTTATTTTTCTTACATGTCTCTCCCTTTTCTTCTTTTCGTTCCACGTGTGAGCAGGGGAATACCCATCAGTTACTTGCACACTCTCCCACGTTCTTGTACAGTTTTTCTTCTTCAAAAAACTCCCTCCCTCAAACTCTTCGGTTCCCTCCTTCTCTCAACCACTCCTTCTCATTCATTCTCTCTCCTTTTCAAAACTCCTCCAATTCTTAATCCTTTTCAACAGCAGAGACTCCCTTTTCTCTCCCTCACTTCGTTACCCTCCTCCTCTTCACTGTTGCCACTTTCTTCTTCTATTTCAAATTTCTTCTCACCACATCTCCTTCTTTCTTGTTGCCTCTTTGTTCTTGCCATGGAAATATCAAAATCCACTCCCCCAGCTGAAGATGACAACGTTCATGAGGAGGTTGAGGAGGATATCTCTCTTTCAAACCCCATTACCTACTGCTTCATGCAAGGTCTCCCTTGCCCCCGTTCCTATCCTATGGAGGCGGGCCATCGTCGCTGGGCGACAGGGCAGGGGTGAAGGCGACACTCCCTTTCGGTCCCTTCCCTGATTCTGGTGACCTCCTCAATGGTCCCCCCACCAAGGCCATGGTGATTCTTGAAGGCGCCGCGAAGCTCATCTCTCTACCCTCTTATCATAAGGATCACCGTGAGTTGGGTCCTTCATCACTCCGCTCTCGCCTCCGTCGCATGGAGTTTCCGTGGGTAGATCTGAATTTCAATGTTCATATTGGCGGTACTACCGGGTGGCAGGATTGGGTTAATCATGTATTTGCGAGTGACCCCCCCTTTTGTGGAAGCTCTTAAGAAAGTTGGTATAGCTGACGCAATTAAGGCGTCCCCAAGGATTGGCGCTAATCGCATGCCAGATGATTTGTTCGCTCTGATTCAGCGCTGGTGTTCCTCAACGCACACATTTTTGACATCCTGGGGCGAGTTCGCTCCCACCCTGGAGGATGTGGTTGTTCTGCTCAAACTTCCTTCTTTTGGAGCTAGCAATCTTGATATAACAGGTGTGGATGAGCACCTTTCTGACTTGGCCCTAGAGTTGAAGGCGGCCTCTGTTGCAAGTGCCAAGTACTCTCAGGAGCTATTCGAGCAAAGGCGTGTCTCTCTTGCGGAGGGCTCTTCATCTCAAAAGGTTAGGGGTACAGGGAATTTGGTCCCCAAGGAACAAAAGGCAAGTCAGCGCTCTTCACTTAAGTATACATTTGCTAGTTGGGTCCGGTATTTTTATGGTGACTTTCATGATGGCAAGTTTCATTCCGGGCCTGTGAAAAATCAACGTCTTCGCCGCGCCGCTTTCGTTGCTTTATGGTTAAGTAGGTATGTGTTCCCAGGCCCTCCATGGGAATCTGTTAGTCTGTGTATTTTTCTGTTTGCTTGCACTCTGGCTGAGGGGATACGCCTTCCCCTTTCCTCATTTTACTTGGGTGGTTTATACGCTCGCCTTGATCAAGTGGCTGAGCAGATGAGGATTTCTCATGGTCGCTTTCCCATCAATTCTTATGTTGACTTAGCTTTTCTTTAGTATTTTCTGTTTGAGCGTTTTCCAGAGTATGGTCCAATTAGGCTTTCTCCTACTGATGACGCTTCTGGCCCCGAACCCCGTGCTTGGTGTTGGACCAAGGGTTGTCCTAGAGAGCCTTTGATTTCTATCATTGATCAAGAGGACAAATTTGTTTTTCGCCCTTACTTGGATAATATTTTGGAAGGATGTGACCCCTTGCATCCTCTGTATGATGAGGAGCGCCTTGTCTCCCGGAATGATGCTGAAAGCCATGTTGAATGCATATATGATTTATGGAAATTGATTCTAACTGCTCGTTATCTCCCTGGCTTCGTTCCTCTGGATAACAAAAGCGCCCATGGGGGTGCCTTGTGGCCTTTCGCGTATCGCCCAGATCGCATTGCAAGACAATTCGGGAGCGATCAGCCTCCATGCGCTCTTCTCATTGATCATGTTCCTCTAGAGGAGTCTGTCAAGGCTGTCCTCTTTGGTGTAGATCCTGATTCTTCAAACGTTCCTTTGGTTTACATCTCTCCTCTCCATGTTGGAGGCGTCTTGCGTAGTTGGGTAGCATCCCATAAAGATATTCTGCAGCATCTCCTAAGCTTCGAGGCCACTCCGAAGCGCGCCATATTCCTCCCCTTCTATCCATTGTGTGTAATGATCCCTACTACTCCACTTCTGAGAAAAAGGGAAAAGGTAGCCTTCTTTTTTTTTTATTTCTTTTGCTTTATTTGCTGTTTCATTTATTTAAGACTTGTTCTCATCATTTGGTTTGCCTGTTTTCAGCTAAAGCAGCTCCTCCTGCACATAAGCGCAAAGCCACTACATCTTCTCCTTCTGCTGTTGTGATATCAAAGCGAGGTAAGAAAGAGATTTCCTCTCTAGCCTCCTCTGCTCCTAAATCTTCTTCTAAAGGCGGAGGTAAGAGTGTTACGTCTTCTCAAAAGGGGAAGAAGGCTCCTACAGTTGCGCCTTCTCGTCGGTCTTCCCGCTTGCGAGTTCACGATGTTCATGCTGCTCCTGCTTCCCCAGTACATATTGATCTAGTTGAAGATGAAGGCGAAGGCGAGGAACATTCAAGTGATGAGTCTTCAAGTTCTGTTGAGGGCGAGAGCGATGGCGCGGATGAGGAGAATCCCTTAGGTTTCGCTTCTTGCTTCTCCCTTTCCTTCTTCGCTGTGGCCCTTTTCTTCTCCCTTTGGCCATTCTACTCTTTATTGTTGTTGCATTTTTTCTGAATTTTAAATACTGATAAGTGTTTTATTTCTGCTGTTGTTTGTTTTTGTTGTGTAGGTACAGGTAGTTCTGGTGGGCGTCGTTTAGCTTCACCCTCGCCCCAGGTTTCTGAAAGCGCTCAGACTGTCATTAGCACCCCTGTCAGCTCTCCAACAATTCCGCCAGTTCCTCTCATTCCTGACCGCTCAGATTCTTTGGACTTCCGTCGTCAACCTACTGTTAGCGGAGGTGTTGCGCCTACTGGGTTTGTCATTCATGTGCCCTTTGGTCGGGTTAGCGGCCCTTTGCTTGTGCAACCTTTATCAACCGTCTCCCCTTCAGAGTCTGTTGCTGTTGTTACTTCTTAAGATTCCGGTATCGCTCTTGGGTTCGCTGGTGGTGTTAGTTCTGGTCCAGAAATTATAGAGGAGGGTGATTCCTCTTTGCCCCCTATTGGAATCCCGAAGAGTGTTTCTATCGTTTCCAAGAGCGCACCTGCTGATGCCTCTCCCAATGTTGCTGCAGATGATGCTAATATCATTATAGGTGAGGGTGTTCCTATTGACACTGTTTTTGATGAATTGGACGCTGAGACAAACACATTTGCCCCCAAGGAAAACCAAGTTGATGCTACACAAGTTGCTGCTTCTCCGGCCTCTTCTTCAGTTTGTGAGTGTTCCTTTTACCATGCATCAAGTTGGGTTTCTTTCACATTATTCATCAATTCTTTATATATTTACTGAACTTGTAAATTTTGTTGCCTTTCTCACTTGTTCCTTCTTTGCTCTTTCTCTGTTTTGCAGCAGCATTTTCCGCCAAGTCTCGTGGCTCTCTTGATGCGGAGGAGCAGTCTATGATCGATTTGTTTCTTCTTGCCCACCCTGACTTGGTGTCACCAGGTGCTTCGTTCCCTCGCTTTTTCAGGGAGTCCGCTGCACGTACCATGGTGCCAATGTTGGGTTTGGTGAGCTCTGTTGATGTTGACGCCTTGCCATGGGAGGACAAGGTGGAGCTCTTGGACTGCCTCCATTCCATTAAGTTCCAACAGTATTCTAGTACTTGGCTTGATGATGCTATTGATAGATTGGAGAAACTGCGCCCTCCCTTTGATGTCGCTGGCTTAACTAAAACCAAGCGTGCTTTGCAAGAGCGTCGTACTGCTTTGGCTACTCGTTCGAAAGAACTCTCAGCTCATCTTGCACAAGTGACTTCTGATTTGGAGAACGTGGATAAAGAGATTAATGACTTGATTGCTCAGGAGCATTCATATGAGGAGGCTCGCAAGCATATCAACTTGAATACTTTTTTTAGTGTTTGATAGTTGCTGTTAGGCTATGTTGCTTTTGGACTTGTATTTCGAAATTTGTTTTGCTGAACTTCTTGAAGCTGTACTTATTTGTGGTGGTGCGCCCTTCAGGCTTAGACTTTGCTTTTGTATGTCTGCTGATACCTTGACAATGTTTATGTATGTCTTGTCTTTGGCTCATATTTCTTTATTCGCCTTGCTCTTAGGCTTGCATTTGGGTTGCGCACTTTTGGCTCTTGTGCGCCTTTTCTGGCTTTGTCGCTTTGACGCTATTGTAGCTTGAACTTTGTTTTGTGAATTTAGCCTTGTAATTGCATGTTACTGCACTTGTGCTTGTTTCTATTCTTGTACGCTCTTTCCGGCCTTGATGCCTTTTTTTTTCAAGTATTTTGATAGCGCACATTTCTTCTTCTTTCTCTTTTTTTCAAGTATAACAGTGGCCCCTCATGTCATTGGTGCCAAAATTTGGGCGCTTCAAACTTACTACAGATTTTAGTGGCCCCTCATGTCATTGGTGCCAAAATTTGTTTCCAAAGTGCGCTTTGGATATACTACAAGATTTCTTTTTTTAAAAAAAAAAAAACAGTGGCCCCTCATGTCATTGGTGCCAAGACTTGTTCCGAAAGCGCACCTTGGATATGTTTCAGATTTTTGCCGCTATGGGCCTGTAGCTAACATGGAAACGTCCTTGTTAGTCAACCCCCTTTTACTTCAGATTTTTTCCCCCGCGTTTCGACTAGCGCCCTTGTTTCCAGGGACCTTTTCTAGCCTCGCGATATGGCTTACTTCGCCCGCGTCAGATCCCGGAAATTTTTTTCTTTTGAGGAGGTCTATCCGGATACCGCGATAAGGCGCTTGTGCCCGCGGTACGGCCCAACACTCTATTTTCAACTTCTCATCATCGTCATTTTTTTTTTAGTGTTGGACCTCGCGTTTGGCATTTTGGCTCTTTGCTTTGAGAGCATTTTTCTTTAGAAAAGATGCATGCATTCAATCATATTATTCACTGTTTGAATTATGTCCGCTTTCAGCATGCATTGTCATATTTCATTTCTACTATTGACAGATTTCTGAAGGAAATAATTTCATGAGGGAAGACCTTTA
Organism: Crotalaria pallida; assembly: GCA_037953625.1. Classification (NCBI taxonomy): domain Eukaryota; kingdom Viridiplantae; phylum Streptophyta; class Magnoliopsida; order Fabales; family Fabaceae; genus Crotalaria; species Crotalaria pallida. Next base: position 102,275,119 of record CM075655.1, read on the forward strand.
GGGTTTTTTCATTGATTAGGTCAGGGCGTACAAAACAAGTTACTTCTTAGGATTCAACAGAAAATAAAGACTACAACTCTTTCATTATATCATATAGTGAGCTAAGCATAATACTTCTTAATGTACTTGAAATTTAAAGGCCCTATTTTCCTTTGAGTGTCTGACTCAAGTAAGAAACAGTACCCATTAGGATGTGCTTCCTGTACAATGTAAGGTCCTTCCCACTTTGGCATCCATTTGCTCGTGTGTAGGTTCCTCATGACTGCTTCTGTCGCCTTCAGGACAAGCTCGCCTTCAGCAAACATTCTTGGCTTCACCATCTTCTCATATGATAGCATAACACGCCTTTGGTGCTTGAGCAGCTCTTCATGTGCTTTGTCTCTGGCGTCTTCCAATGATAGCAATCTGTCTTCTAGCCCGCCTTCATTCTGAGCCACCATCCTGGCAGAGGGGACCATCACTTCTGCAGGTAGTGTTGCTTCCGCCCCATATACCAGAGAAAATGGCGTCGCCTTTGTCACACCGTGCTTGGTCACGCGATATGCCCAAAGAGCGAGCCACAAGTACTCACTCCAGTCTGTAGGTGCATCCTCCACTGTCTTGGCCAAGATTTTGATCAGTATTTTGTTGGTGGATTCAGCTTGACCATTAGACTGTGGGTAGTAGGGGGTAGACTTGTGGTGCATGATCCCATATCCTTCTAATACCTGCTCTACCCTCTTGTTGATGAAGTGAGTGCCATTGTCAGATACTGTTCTCTTGGGTAGCCCAAAGCGACAGATAATGTGCTCTTTGATGAATTGTGTAGTGGTGTCAGCGTCCTCTTTCTTGAATGCCGCTGCTTCAACCTATTTGGTGGAGTGTTCCATTGCCCCCAAGATCCATCTCTTCCTCTTGGAAGGCGGGTCAATTGGACCAATAAAGTCCATTGCCCATGGGTGGAAAGCGTAGGGCGAGCTAAGACCTTTCATGGAGAGAGCGGGTGCATGAATTCTGTTGTCATGTTTCTGGCATTGCTCACACTTCCTTACAAATTCAAGGGAGCTGCCTTTCATGTTTGGCCAATAATAGCCAATTTTTAACAATTCATTCCAGAGCGCCTTCCCTCGTTGATGCCTTCCACAAGGTCCTCTGTGGACCTCTTCCATGACTTTGATTTGTTCTTCTTTACCAATGCATCTGAGAGCTTCTCCAGTGAAACTTCTTTTGAACAGCTCGCCCTTCTCAATGAAATAGTATCCTGATTTCTTCCTTACCCTTTATGCTTCCATGTGATTCTTTGGCAATATGCCGCTCTCCAAGTATGCTTGAATTGGCTTAGCCCAATCCTCATCCACCAGACGGACTTCCAGTTCTTCTCTGGCCTCATGACATTGACTGCACACTTTCTGGAATGAGTCACAACGCACTTTCATGTCAGGCCAGTACACCCCTACCCTTTGCATTCTCCTGTACAAGCCAGGGCCAAGTTGTCCACATATGTTGTCATGAAGCCTTGTCATCTTCTGTATTCCTTCTTCCTCAGCGACACATTTCATGAGTAACCCATCTGAGCTTCTCTTGTACAATGCCCTTTTTAAAAGGCAAAAGTCTCTGGACGCCTTCATTAGTGCTTTGCTGTGGAGTTCCCACATGATTGGGACTCTCCAATCTTCTCTTGCCTGGCTTTCCTGTACACTGTTTTGGATTTTGGGTTCGTACGTCTTTCTGAAATGTACCAGATGTTCGGCCTCTGCCATGACCGCTTTGCTCCCCAAAGTTGCGAGAGCGTCAGCTTTCCTGTTTTCGGCCCGTAGCACATGTTCAAGAGATTCTAACTTGAACTTTGCCAATGTTTGGTGCGCCTTCTCTCTGCACAGCACCAAAGACATTTCTTTTACCCCATACTCTCCCTTTAACTGCTTCACCACCAGGTTAGAGTCCCCTTTCACAATGAGTCTTTGAACTCCAAGTTCTTCAGCTATATCAAGTCCCAGAAGGAGAGCCTCATACTCTGCTTCGTTATTGGTGCATTGGAATTCTAGTTGGAAGGCAAAAGCTAGTTCCTCTCCCTTCTCATTTGTCAAAGTGACTCTTGCTCCGCCTTTGGGTGCTGAGGGCGAACCATCAAACATCATAGTCCACACCCCAAGCTCTTCACACACGTTGACAGGTTCTATGCTTCCTTCTTCTTCTTGGTTTGCACAAATGGCCATCAGATCAGCTAAGGCCTGGCTTCTAAGTGCTGTGGGCATCACCAAAATTATCTCATATTCTGTCGGTGTGAGCGCCCACTTGCTTATTCTCTCTGTGAGAACAACGCCTTGCAGTAAGTACTTGATCCCCACTACAAGAAATATTGGTATTACCGACGGCCAAAATCCGTCGATAATGACCAAAATCCGTCGGAAATGACCAAAATCCGTCGGAAATTCCACTTTTCCGACGGATTTTCTGATGGACCAAAACTGTCGATAAAAATGGCGTTGGAAATGGCTTGTGACGGAATTTTAAAACCGTCGAAAATACTGACGGAAAAATCCGTCGGAAACTATTTTATTTCAGACCGATAATCCGTCGGAAAAAGCAAGAAAAATAACATAAATTTACCGACGGAAAAATCCATCGGAAATCATAATTGTATATTAAAAAAAATTATAAAAATTTATGCACAAAAAAATTATTCAAGACAATCATCCTCTCATGCATGTTTTTTTTTCAAAGGCAAAATTGAATTAACTACAAGTACCTAAAGCAAAAATACGATAGTTCAAGTCATAAAGTAAAAATAAGAAACCAAGTTACTCATTGGACCTATTGCAAATCCATAAACAGATAAAGCAAACTAGAACAAATTAAAGGGACTATGATACATGGAACCAGAATATTACAAGAAAACATGAATATAAAAAAATCACCAACAAGCAGATAATGCGAGCAGTATGTCTTCTAAAGTCTCCAGCACTTTGAGAATGAAAATTTGGTTGCTGTTCACAAGTCCTAAGAGCAGTATATCTTTAAGTAGAGAAAAGGATGTTTTTGATGGAGCCAATGATTTCCACAAGTACAGTTCCTTATCTTCAGATTCCTCTTGTTGAATTGTCTTGTACCTACTCTTAAATGTATACAACAGAAACCTGATGGTTCTATAACTTACTCTACCATAAATGAAAAATGAGTTAACAAATGAATAAAAAATGATTTTACATAGACGTTTGTTGTTTATATGCATGACAAAGATGGCTCATGGAGTTAATTGAAATGATTAAAATCCAAAAAAAATTCAACACTGATGTTTGGCCAAATTGAGGATGGTCTATCTCAAGCATTTTTTTATTGCCAAAATTTGGATAATTGGAAACTTGCATTTCGCTCAAAGTACACTGGTGCTACAAGGGTGGGGCAGAAGATGATGGCAAAATGCCTAACAGATCAAGTTGCATTAGTTTTTGAAGAAAGATTCTTGCAAAGCCGGTTAGTAAAATTTGGAACATTTCATTATCCTACATTCGATTCTAGATAAGAAGGATGATGAGAACCATATACTATCTTACAACACAAAACTAAGCAAGCAAAATATTAAATTGAATTCATAATATTGGAGACAACTCATAAAAAAAGGAGATTTTAAATTGAATTCGTGTCGAACGTGAGACATCCAATTGTAGGTGTACGACACGTGACCAGGACAAGACAAGTCACTAAAATAGTAAAATGTTGTGTCTGTTCTTCATAGCTTTCAGATAACACAAGAAAATATAGGCATAAGCAGGACTTACATGGGAGATAACTTGCAACCAAACTCATAAAAGAATGGATATTTGGACCTCAGATCCACACATGCAGAATCCACCTGAATCTCTAGCTTTGATCTGAAATTAGGAACACCAACTATAAGAGCATGGTAGGCAAAATAAAAGTTAACACTCTATACAACACTACCATGCTATCAACGTTCCTTTAGTATATATCGATGTGAGTGCCAAAGAAAATTTACATGCATATGTTGTCATTAGTTTTTATAACTTTTAAAAAAGCCATGTAGATTGATTGTAGGATAATTTTCATGCTATCTAATTGTTCCTACAACATCATGCACTTAATGACAAATTAATTTAAACGGTACTTCCTTCGGTCCTTATTATAGGGCATACTTAACCGAATTACACATACCAAGGAAAGTGGTTGGTTTTATGAATTCTATGAGAATATATTGTAACATTACAATTTTACCCCCTTAACTTTTCTTGGAAAATTCGCACTCATTAATGAACAACAAAAAACACAGATAGTCAAAGCATTTAATAAGGGCAAAAAAGAGAAAAATCAATAAATGATACATAGAAAATATAAAGTGACTTATAATTAGGACCAAGAAAAATTTCTAGAATGTGACCTATATATAGGACCGGAGGGAGTATATGCAAAACAAGGTCAAAGAAAAGATATTGGCATCAAAGAAACGCTACAAAGGTCTGGAAAAGGATTCTATATGCAACATAAATAGAAGTATACTTGAATAGCTTCTTAAGTCATTTGTCAGTGTGAAAACAGTTTATGCAATAGAACATGCATATAAGTTTCAAAAAGACATAAAATGATCAACACTTATGATTGAAACACAAGGGAATATTGACTGATACCGCATGTCTCAACTATAGCAGCCAATGAGCAAGCCATACAAACTCTAGCATTACCATCCGGGGTGCAGGTGAAGCAAGAGAAAATTCCCTGCCTTTTATAGGTATATTCGTTGCCATCATCACCAAAAAGAATTCCAAAAATTAAATGCTTTAGAATTTCAGAATGTAAGCAGAAAGAACTTCAGATATAGATTCACTCACTATAGTAAAATGCAAGTTATGACCCATCCAGAGAAAAATATAATGATCCATACCAGATAACTTCTTGGCTTCATCATCTGACAGCTTTGCAGCAAATGCATTGAAGCTCTTTGTGTAGCTATATACAATGGATTCTTCAGCTTCAAGGTAGCTGAATAAACACAAATCAAAACCCAAATGACAATGACATAATCCAAAAATACATAATAAAATTAGAAGCTTGCTAAAGAAAAGTGCAATAGAAAGCCAACCTGCATATGTCTCTCATAAAACAGAACACACTTTCATAACAATAGTTACCGATACTCAGTTGTCATTTAAACTACCAAATTAATGGATAGCAAAAAATCACTTGACAACATAAGGAGAGAACAACAAGAGCTAAACCACTTATTTTACCTGCACCATGCAATTGCTCTAAGTTTTGAATTAAAGATATGAAGCTAACAAGTGAGACTCATATATTGAGGCAAAATGGAATCGTCATTTGATTGCATATTGCTCACCATATTGAGTTGTATCTGAGACTTCAGCTTCATATCCAAATAAAAACACAAAGACTCTTGCTGCGGCAACAACTAGAAATAAAATTATCAATTAGAAATGAACTGAAATAAGAAGATTGAACCTTAGAGAAAGGTGCCAACAAAATCTAATTGGAAAACCCTAACCCCAAATTTCAAACAAATTGTAGCATGAGCAATCACAAATGGATATTGAAAACATTAACCCCAATCTAAAAGCGTTAGTATGCAATCCTTGAAACATACAATCAATTATGACCGTTCTTTTTCTTCATGGGGACTATGTTGGCCAACCAGGAAGGATGTTTTATAGGCTTGATGAAGCGCGCCTCCAGTAATTTCTCTACTTCGCCCTTGATCGCCTTCTCGATCTCAGGGCTGAACTTTCTGGGATGCTGCTTCACAGGTATTGCATCAGTTTTAACTGCTAAGTTGTGGGTGACCAGCTTGGGGCTGGGTCCTGGAATCTCCTCATAGCTCCAGGCGAACACTTCTCTGAACTCTTTCAACAAGGCGACCAAGTCCGCCTTTTCAGACGGGGTAAGTGAAGAGGCAATGAAGAGCGGCCTGTGTTCGGCTTCTCCTCCCACGTTGACCTCTTCCAAACCTTCTGGATCATTTGCTTCATCCCTCTTTTGCTGAGCGTGCATAACCTCCTCCGTCAAAGCGAGTCATGCTTCCCCTCTTATGACGCTCATGAGTGTGGGGCTAGCCAAGTCGCTCAATTTCGGCTTGGCTGGCCCCGCGAGTTCCTAGAGGATGGCCCATCTGGCCCCCCCCCCATCAGGAAGGCGTTGCTTTTGCAGTTTGAATCCTGCTTTGGGCGCTGGCTGTCATGCGCCTTCTTCCTCTTCTGGTAGGCGGAGTCTTTTGAACACTGACTGTCTTTTCTCTGGCTCTTTCATTTTCTCCTTTCCTTTGATCAGGACCCTGGGCTCTCTCCCAATCTTGTTGGTCCCTGGGGGAGCTAGCTCATCAAACACTGAGGCGTCAATCAAGTGTAACTCTGAAGCATCAAATGGCGCCTTCGTTGCTGGAATCTCAATGTCTTGTCCCTTGTACATAGACTTCACGCATTGATGCAGAGTGGATGGGACACACCCATGTAGATGGATCCAAGGGCGTCCTAGTAGGACATGATATCTAGGCTCTCCATCAACAATGTGGAAGGTGTTCAAAGTTTTTATGGGTCCTACCTCCAAGTTAAGCACCACGCACGCCCTTGCCGGGACTATTCCTCCATTAAAAGTTCCCAGCGCCGCTTCTGCTTTCTTGAGTATTTCTTTAGGGATCCCCAGCTTTACAAATACGTGGGTCGGAATGATGTTTACTCCTGATCCATTATCTACGAGGGCGCGCCGAACATGTACGCCTTCGATAGTTGCTTTCACGAACAGCGGCCTGTTGTGACAAAAGCCTGGATGTGATCGATGTGGCTCTCTGAACATTACTACCGAGGCGTGCGCCCTGGCCACCCTGGTTGCTGGTGCGTAGGCGGCACTAGTGTTCCCTCCTCTTCTAACTATTACATCAGCCAGAGCGTACGCTGCTTCATCCCTAACATCAGCTCCCAACTTTAGTTGGTCAAACAAGGCTCTGAACCCCCTGGTTTTCACAAGTCCCCTTCTCAGTTCATTTTCTACCAATTCTTATTCTTCAATTTCCTTCAGCAGGTTGTCGCCGTGGGAGAGAATAACATTCACATCATGTCTAGGCATATGATGATCGCCTAGACTTTCCTCGCCTTCACCTTCTGGCAGCAATATCTTTCCTGCCGCGTACTGCTTCTGAAACACACCTCTGATGACATAACAATCCATGGTTCCATGACTCTTTTGCCTGTGCAGGATGCAATATTCTGGGTTATTGTACTTCTCACGTGTTAGAGGGGGCTTCGTTGTCCTTTTAGTGATAATGTCCTCTTTCAGCCATTCCTCCACCAACTGATAAGTGAGTTCTCTAGAGATTGAAAGCTTTGGTGGGGGCTCCTTCTTTTCATAGTTCTTAGGAGGCGCCGTGGTCCTGTAGCTTTTCCTTCTCTTATCCTCCATAGCGTTCACATCAAAGGCGACCTGGTCTTTGGTTCTCTTTCCCTGCTTCTTCATGGCCTCAGTGACATCCATCGCCCTCCCAAGCAACTCAGAAAAGGTGGTGATTTTACTGAGCGCTAGGAATATTTTTGAACCATCTTCAATACTTTTAATGCATCCATAAACCAGGTCCGCCTCAGGGAGAGTCTCTTTGCAGTGGAGCGCTCTATCCCTGTATCTTTTTATGAAGGCGGTCAAACTCTCCCATGCTCGCTGTCTTACACGCCCAAGGTCCATGATGTGGATGGCGCCTTCTTCCTCCAAGAACTTGTTGCAAAATTCTACAGTTATTTCTTCCCAAGTGCGGATGGAGGCTGGGCGCAACTTGAAATATCAGGTGAAGGCACGCCCAACGAGAGACTTTGAAAATTCTCTCAATCTCAAACAATGGTCTGAACTGTATACTCCAAGATCATCTACATATGTCATTAAGTGCTCTCACCCGCTTCCGGTCCCATCAAACTTTCGGAACGCAGGAGGCGTGTACCCCTGTGGATAGCGATAGGCAGCCACATCAGCAGTAAAAGGGGGTTTAAATTTATTACCATACTTAGTCCCTCTTTGTGGGCCTGGAGGATGCGCTTTAACTCTGCTTGTGTGACCAGGGCGTCCTCTGTGTTCTCTCGCCCTCCATTTGTCTCATGCTGAAACTCATCCTCTAATCTTGTCCTTGCTTTTGCCAATTCTGCCTCCCTACGCGCCTCCTCTTCTTCCCTTAACTTTGCACTTGGGGCTTCATTTTCTTCTTTTGCTTTGGCAGACTGGGCCTTGTATTCTGCCACCATGTCAGATAGCGTGCTTTGATTGGCCATCAGGGAGTTGAGTATCACAGCTGATATCACAACTTGAGTATTTGGGTCGTCTCCCACATGAGGAATTTTGATGTCACTCAGCCTCTCTCTATCACTGCTGGGTTCTTCATCGTGAGGCTCTCGATCATCTTCATGGGTGTCTGAGGGAGAGCGAGCATTGTCACTTCCCTGATTGGTTGGGCTAAAGCTCAACCTCCTAGAACCTGCTCCTGTTCCACGGTTTGTAAGACTGGGTGTTGGGTTTTGAATGGTAACTGCAGGTATCGCTTTTGGAGCGGCATCTCCTACAGGCACCTGCTGCACAACATGAATCCCATTTCCTTTGAGGTTGGAAGCCATAGCTTCCCCAGCGGGGTCGCCAGTTGTTCTGGATCGCTTTTATTGATAAGTAGAGGTGGAAACAGGCCAGGCTGGCCTACAGGGGCCTATAACAGGCCTAATAACAGGCCAGGCTAGGCCAGGCTTTTTTTGCAAACAGGTCAGACTCAGGCTATTAAAAAAGCCTATATAGTCTAAACAGACCAGGCCCAGGCTATGTAAAAAGCCTATTTAACTTAACAGGCCGGCCTATATAATTTATATTATTATTATTATTATTTATTAGTTATTATTATATTATAAAAAAAATACAATAAAAAAATTTAACTTGCACACTTATAAAATGAAAATGCAAACAAGTCCCACATTGTTTAACATGGTGTATGCTCTTTGGTTCTGAAGAAATGTTTGACTATATGAGGGTAGGAAGGAGACTTAATATAATGCATCTATGCTTGCATTTGTTGAAGAGTTGGTCGATGTGGGACTTAATATATTGAAACTTGCCTTGTCTTGCCTTGGTTATGTGTAATTAGGCAAGTCCCACATTGTTCATTTCATAAGAAATAAGCCCACATAGTTCATTCCATAAGAATAAGAAATAGGCCTTCCACCCCTTGTTGTAATCCTTATGAGTTATGAAGTCCCACATTGCCTATTAGAAAGGAAAAGCTTGTGTCTTTCCTTATAAAAAGGACAACTTCCATAGCTTTTATGATAAATGGAGTCACAATGGGCCTCAATGGCTAATTGGGCCACATGGCTAATTTTAAAGTTTTAATATTTGATCATTAATTTTTCTTGTTAGGAAATTCGGTTGAACCGTTAATCCTTTGGTTTTTTTCGGTTTTTGACTGGTTTTTTCGGTTTGGAAATTGGTACCATGATTGGTTCACCAATTTACTAGTAGGCCTATTGGCCTATTTAAAAAATTTAGTTTATGTAAGCTTTGTAATAGGCTTATAGGTCAGGCCAGGCTTTTTAACAGGCCAGGCTCAGGCTTGAAAAATTAATTTAAACAGGCTAACAGGTCAGGCCATGCCACAATAATTTATATAGGCCGAGCCTGCTTAAGGCCAAAGCTTGGCCTGGCCTGTTTCCACCCCTATTGATAAGCAAATAATCAAGCAAAAGTAAAAGGGGTTCTTAAACTTAAGAAGCTTTAGGCTTTCATTATGTTGAAAATGAATACAGAGAAATTGGTACAAGGGAATGAATTTCACACTTGTGGCATTTTTACAAAGAGAAGGGTGTGCGCTCTGGCTTTTACACTCTCCTTCATATTTCTAAGCTTAAGTTTCAGAGGAAGCTTCTATCCTTTTTTTCTTGCCCTTTGCACGTTGGAGGAGGATCTCTTTTATAGGGCCCTCTTTATCCACCGGTCCTTGCCTTTTTCTTCTTTTTCCCTTGGTCCATGCCTTTTTTCCTTCTATGTAGCTGCTCATTTCTCCCTTTTCAGACTTCCATTTGTCTTCTTTCCCTTTTTTAACTTTGTTATTAATGGTTAGCAGTTGGAAGCATACGAGGCTTGCCTTCTTGGTCTTTCATCTGGGAAAGAGCTGCATGAGGTAAGCCAAAGATGCTCTGGCTTCTCATGTACGCTCCCTGCAATTCTGGGGAATCAGAATGCCTTGTCTACACGTGTGCGCCTTCCACAAGCCCCATACCCTGCACGCTCCCATCTATCATGACTTTCTTTGTGAGGTTTTATGATGCCTGGGACGCTTCGAGGGGATGTGTTGTGCTCTTTGCCATCAGGACGTCTTTCCCTTTTCTTGGAAAAAATATTGAAATGTGACGCTCTGGACAAGTGACGCTCTGGCTAATCCTTGATGCTTGCACGCCTTTCTCAGAGTCTTTTTGTTGTTTTGTTTGTTTGATGATTTTTGGGCATTTACACAGATTGAGCTTTGCAATTTGGGCTACCAAATATTGGGGTACCAACACTTATTATTCAAGCTTGTCTTTTGCAGCAGCAGCTTTGAAAAAATAAGGTGTTTTCCCAATTTGAGCATTAAAACGTAGACCTTTCGAGAAGGCATTTGTAAAATCACTAGATCTGATTAGTAATCTCTTGAAGACGCTTCCCATTATCGAGAAAGCAAAGACTTTTTTTTTGGTCCTCTACTCTTTGATCTCCATTTGCCCTTTCCGATTTTCAAAATGTGGAAGAATTACCGACTATTTAAAAGCAGAAATACTCCCGCCTTTTAAGAAGCGGAACAATTAAAATGTTGAAATCCCAGAAATGCCCCTCCGTGAATCCTCCACCTCCTTTTTGCACGTGAATGAAAGGAGGGACAATTTTGGTATTATAACAAATTTTTAATGTTTCCGCCTGATGAAAGGCAAAATAAGAAAAGGATTTCATTTAAAAGAGCAAATAAGCAAGAAAGTTACTTCCTGCAAAGTCAAAACAGCCAAAACAAAAAGCAAAATAGCAAAGATCTAACACCCACGCCTTGTTTAAAAAAAAATTTCCAAGTGCACCTAGAATTTACATAAAAGCAAAATCCTCTTCCCTTGTAACAGAACAGAACAGGAGTAATTCCAGCATGAAACCCCCTCCCCCCTGCATATGACAATGTTGAGCTAAAAATCAGAGTCTTATTTAGCTGCAACATTGCGACAGGGAGAAAAAACAACAATCCAAACCTGTTGAATCCTTTAGAGAGCAGTATGTAACATCCTGTTATTTCTAATACCTCTAGCAAAATAATTAAATGATTTAATATGATGTTTTCAATATTTGAGTCTCGGAATAAAATTCCGATTTCATCATTATATTTGAAATATGTTTCCTAATCGAAATAAGTATAAATTTGTTATCATACGTTTTCCAAAAAATAAAGTAGTACTTTTATTTAGTTTAATTAACATTTTGACAGGGAGCTCAAGTGGCAAGCCTTAGAGACATTTTTATAAATAGCTTCTTCATAAAAATATGTTTAACTTAATATTTTGAGCGTCCCTGTAAATTTTCATAGTATTCGGAGGCTGTTTTATTTTTAACTTTTGGACTGGTTTAATATATTGCCGGTTTAAGTTATATATAATAATATTCTATTTCAAAATTTTAAATATTATATATTATCAAGTTTAATATAAGGATTTAGAAAATATATTTACTTTTGAATTTCGATAATTTTTCTTACGCAATAGTTATCCGGAGGGACCGATAACTTTATTATTTTTCAATCAGTTTTGAATAATTCAAAATATAATATTGTTTTACCTAAACATATTTTATTTTTAGTATCATCCAACTTTTGGTTATAATCCAAAATACTTACACATGTTGACCCACAAGTGAGAACAAAACATAAAATATGTATTGATTTTTCATAATTATCTACCCATGTGCCCTGAACCCTACACGGTCACTCAAACCAAAATAAAAGCATGAAACCCCTTTCCCCACCGTACAGCTCATCAAAGAGAAATAAATAAAGGATGAATATTACTCCCTCCGGTCTTTATTATAGGGCATACTTAACCGAATTACACATGCCAAGAAAAGTGGTTGGTTTTATGAATTCTATGAGAATATATTGTAACATTACAATTTTACCCCCTTAATTTTTCTTGGAAAATTCGCACTCATTAATGAACAACAAAAAACACATAAATAGTCAAAGCATTTAATAAGAGCAAAAATGAGAAAAATCAATAAATGATGCATAGAAAATATAAAGTGACTTATAATTAGGACCAAAAAAACTTTCTAGAATGTGACCTATACATAGGACCGGAGGGAGTAATAAAGAAAAAAAAAAGAAAGACAGTAGATGTGAGAGAGAGTGAATCAGAGAGAGTGAGAGAAGACGGAGGGACGAGAGAGAGTGGGAGACTCGGCGCAGAGGAGAAGAAACTAAGGTTTTGAAACTTTCCGGTTCAATAATTCAAGATTCAGTCGTCCAATTTCAAATCCTTTTTAGGTATATAATCTCCTCAACTCCCTCTACCTATCTATATAATTTATTTTACGATCCGTTAATATTTTTATTATTCCTATATTTTCAAATAAAGAGATATTTTGAGAAAAAGTGATATATCTTTATTGTATAATGATATATATTTATTGTTTTGACAAAAATGAGTTTATTTGATATATATTTTTAATGTTATAATTAGTTTTATCATATGTCCCTATTTAGATTCAACACGTTGTTATTGACCTTGACCCTGGAGCAAGTCGCGGATGTAAACGTGGCTCTGTCGTTATTGCTAGGATTTCCAGATAAGGGGAATCACTTTTCTACACTTTGAGTTATGGATAGTTAGAGTTTATAATAGTATTTGAGTTTAATAGCTAAATTAGAGTGTGGGTAGCAAAATAGTCCTTGATTGAAGTTGATTATGGGTGATTATTGTATTCTTGGTTGATTTTCACATTATTGGACATGTTTATGTTAAATCCTTTTTGTATGTTATTAAAATAGGAACACCACAAGAAATGCAGCTGTTTGTAACGGAATATTTGCGGCGGTTCTGTGAACTCCCGTCGGTGCTTAATTTTATACTCCAAAATTGCGGCAGTTTTATAACCCCCGTAAGTTGCACGTTTACACGTACACTTCACACGTATACGCCACTCGTTTCTCACTCCCTTCTCACTCTCCCTTCTCACGCTGCTCACTCTCACTCTCGATCTCTCTTCTCACTCTCGAACTCCCTTGCCTTCGAGGAGCACTCTCCCTTCTCTGCTCAATCTCACAAGGATCGGTGAGTTCCTTTCTCAATCTCTCATTCTCACTCCCACTCCATAACGCTCTGCTTCTGCTGCATGAGCTTTTAATTTTAGGGTTTCAAAATTTGATTTCTCTGTTTCCATACTTTTTTTGTTTGCATTTTTGAGTTCTAGGGTTTCAAATTGATTCAATCGCTGGTTATAGGTCCTATAGCATGCTAAGGCTTTACTTTGCTGCAGGTTTATCTTTAAAAATTCAAGGTATTGTGGATTCTTTCAGCTTCATGATAGTTTTGATTTAAGGCTGGTGCATTTGTTTATTCTCTACTTGTTAATTTACAGTGCCGCAAGGTTTGGTTTATGTTTTGCAGTTGATGAGTTGCCATTGGTTGAGATTGAGCTGAAGAAGGCTAATTGCAGGGAAAAGGCTCTAAAAGTAAAGTTATCATTCTTAGTTTCTTACCAAAACTGCTTTTTGATGTCATTTTTTTAAGAAGTTGAAAGATAAAGGTTTCTTAGTGTACCGCGGCTAATTAACTTTGCTTTATTTGTGATCAAGTAATTCTTGCAATATTGGAAACTGATCGAAATTGTGTGAAATTTGTACAGGCACGTGATTTTAAAGATGTCTTTGGAATTCATTCAGAAAAAGTTGAAGGAGGCCACAAGGTAATTTCTAATTCCCTTTCCTCGTCCAAAATTACATGTCATTAGGCCTTATTTTAATCAGTTACTTACTTTTGTTATTGATTCTTTAGTCTACAAATTGAGAAAGAGAAACAGTTCGTCAATTTATCTTGTGTGCTTGCTGTTGCCTTGCCTTGGGAGGAAAGAGCTAGAGAGATTCTTTCACACGAGGCTCCTATTTCTGACTTTGAGGACATGATCAGGTTTTAAAAAAATGCTTAAGATGTTCATTTTATGTTTACCAACTTTAATAAACTTACTTTGGCTCATGATAAACTTACATAACGATGTGAACAATGCATTGTTGGAAGCTAATTCCTGGTTCTGCAATACAAAACAATATGTAGTCTCTCCTATTTGTGCTTCAAATTCTTCACAGAAACTGGAGGACTTGCAGGTTTATGTTTGTCCTGTTTGTTTTATTTCTACAGGAAATATTTTACCATAGTTATAACAAGTTCAAATATATTTAGGAGTTTTAGGTGGTCTACTCAATTGAGATAAAAGCATGGTAGGAATTTTACTTTCCTTGTATACTGTTGGAAACCAACAAGCGGGCTAAGCAAATACTAGAGGGGGGGTGAATAGTATTTTGAAGCACTAATACCAAATATTTCGATTGATAATTGAAGAATGGAGCTAAGACTGAATTTTCTGGAATCAGACACAAAAGACTCGAGTCTTTTGTGAAATACTCGAGTTTTTCAGTGATGAACAACTTGAGTGTTTTATGAAATACTCGAGTTTTTCCTATCAGATAGCAGAAAAACCAGAAACGAAAATTCAGCAATTTAACTCAAATCAATTCAATAATAAACAGGAACTTATCCAACAGAATAGCAAGCAATCTAAATAACTTTTAAACACAAAGATTTCTTGAACTTGCTACCTAATTGTATAAATCCTAATTGATTGAAATGACTTAAGTCTATTGAGCTAGAAAGTAGATTAAAAGCAATAAACCAACACTCAAGCAATTTTATCCTGGTTCACTCCAACAATGAGCTACATCCAGTCCTCCTAATCACTTAGGAGTTTCTACTAATAATCAAATTGTTAGAAATTACAAAGGATTGCTTGAGAATGGCCTCACTCAACCTAACCCTTTCAAGAGTGTACCAAACTCTTGATTTCTACCCCAATTTGATTCTGGTGATTGAAGAACTCTTCACAAAGCTTCCTTGAACTCCCTTCAAGAAACTCCACCGGGCTAGGAACCTCCTAGTCTTGTGCTTGAGAACCTCTCAAGACTTCCAACACCCTAAGCCACTTAGGGTTTGCTTGGGAACAATCCAAGACTTTGAATAATCAAGCTTTTTGTATGTGTATTACTAATCTCACAATGGATTAGCACAAATAAGCACAGCTCAATGTAAGAATTGAGGCCTAAAACTCAACTTGGAATAAAATGACAATATGAGTGAGAAGTTGAGCTTTTTGGGAATTAACACTTGAGAAAAGGAAATTATGAAAGCTTGAATCAATATGATCTTGTTGTCTTGTTTGTTCTTGCACAAATTCAAAGAGAAATTTTACAATAAGGTTCTGAATTGCTCTCTTGGGTTGGATGAGACTCAAATGCCCTCAATTGGGTTTTTGAGTCTCTCCAACGTTCATTTTTGCTGACTGGACAAAAATACTCGAGTCTTTTGGTAAATACTCGAGTCTTTTTGGTCGGTCACGAGTGAATTGGTGCACGAACCAGACTAACGGTCATATTTGCTGACCTGGCACAAATACTCGAGTTTTTCTATAAATACTCGAGTATATACTCGAGTCTTTATCAAAATACTCGAGTATTTTGATCAGATATGGGAAAAATTATTTTTCAATTTTATTTTTCCTCTCAAGTATTAATTTTTGGTCAATCTCAACTTAATAAACATATAAAAATTTATTCCTAGAAGAGACTAACTATTTCTACCCACTCTCAACCACTCTCAACATAAATTAGAAATTTACAATTAATATTTGATTGAGAATGATTGGGCACTTGTCTTCTTTTCTTGACTTCTTGATGATGTTGATGTTGCAATATCTTCAAGGCATGATTTGCTAATTATTTTGTCATCATCAAAACATAATCCACATAATTAGGAGCATTGAATTCACAATCTCCCCCTTTTTGGTGATGATAAAATAATTAACACTTGATCCATTTGTTAAGCTTGATCCACTTGGAGATGCAACTCCCCCTCACTATATGATACTTTTCACCTATCTAAAAATTCAGCTTGAGTAAGATGTTATGACAATTTAATTTTAGCACCAAGCCTATGGTATTAGAGAATTTAACAATTATCAGAGTATATACCATAATTAGAGATTTTAGGTGCAACAATATCAAGACAAGACAAGTGTAATATCTCTCCCCCTTTTTGTCATACGCCAAAAAGATGTAACAATTTAGAAAAAGATCAAGGGAGGAGAGGTGCATAATCGGAAAACCCCATAACCAACTATTCAAATAAAACGGAGATATAATAACGATAAAGAGCTCCCCCTGAAGCTTTGCACAAACATCATAATGAAGACCAAAGTCATTAACATAAAAACATCATAAAAGGTCCAAATCAAAGGTGCAATAATAAACCCAAAGTCGCAAAACACTAAGTTCTCAAAATACAGAAAATGTAACAAAGACCAATATGATAAAAACAGAATGAAAACTAAGATAGACTGCAAAGGTCAACATCATCAAAACATCGAAGGAGTTGGATCATCTGGACGAGAATAAAACCGAGAGAAGAGTTTAGAGGATGAAAAACTAGTAAGATTTGACAAAACTTTGAGGAAAATCTGAGTTTTGAGGAGAGAGATATGAGAAAACCGAGAGAGAAGAGGGTCGCAAAAACTCGAGTCTGAGAGTATATATAAACAGTTCAAAATACTCGAGTATATTCATAAATACTCGAGTTGTACTTTAGGATATACTCGAGTTTTTGAAAATATACTCGAGTCGGTCGTGACTCAGCCCAGATTTCCCAAGAAAACTCGAGTAAAAACTGAAAACCTCGAGTTTGGTCGAAAGTTCAAATTTCAAGAAAACGCAAAATACTCGAGTTTTTGGAAAATACTCGAGTTTTTGGAAAATACTCGAGTTTGGTCTGAAAGTTCAAAAATTGGGGGTTTCGAAAGACTCGAGTGTTTTGAAAAACACTCGAGTATTTTTATCAGACCCTGATTAAAAACTCTTTCAATTTAAAACTGATTTAATTTTGAATTAAAATACTCGAGTGTTTTTGGAAAAACACGAGTATTTTGACAGAACAGAAAGTAAAAACTCAGTTTTAAAAGACCAAACACAAATCAAACACAAATGCTTCACTACCAACTTGGAATACAGTACAGAATCACACACAATTAACATATACAATTTCAAATATCATCAAGGACAATTTAACTAAGAATCAATAACACATTAGAGTAAGACTAATATGGTGATTTTCCAAAAATGACACACAATGCAATTAGCCTATATTAGCTTCATCTAAAATACCAAGTTCTCTCCTAATATGATAAAAGGTGTCCCTTGGTAGAGGTTTTGTAAAAATGTCAGCTAATTGATTTGTGGTACTGACAAATTCAATTGTGCAATCACCCTTTTGTACATGATCTCTTAAAAAGTGATGTCTTATTTCAATGTGTTTAGTTCTTGAGTGATACACCGGATTCTTAGTCAAATTGATTGCACTCGTGTTATCGCATCTAATCGGAATATTTTCAAGTTTCAAACCAAAATCCGATAATTGTTGTTTCATCCATAACAGTTGAGCACAACAACTACCGGCTGCGATATATTCCGCTTCGGCGGTAGAAAGAGTGACACAAGCTTGCTTTTTAGAAAACCATGACACCAATGAACTTCCCAAGAAATGGCAAGTACCACTGGTGCTTTTGCGATCAAGCTTGCATCCGGCGAAGTCGGAATCCGAGTAACCAACTAGACTAAGATTGGCATCAGCAAGATACCATAAACCAGTGTTAATTGTTCCTTTTAGATACTTAAATATATGTTTAACTGCGGATAGGTGAGATTCTTTAGGATTAGCTTGAAATCTAGCACACATGTATACACTAAACATAATATCCGGTCTAGATGCAGTGAGATATAGGAGACTACCTATCATACCCCTATACTTACTAACATCAACCGGTGTACCTTGTTCATCCTTGTCTAGGTAGCATGATGTGCTCATTGGAGTGTAGGCTTCCTTGCACTTGTCCAATCCGAATTTTTCAAGGAGTTCTTTGCAATATTTCCCCTGATGCACAAATATCCCCTCCTTGACTTGCTTTATTTGTAAGCCTAGGAAGAACTTGAGTTCTCCCATCATTGACATTTCAAATTCCTTTTTCATCAAATTTGAAAACTTTCTACAAAGAGACACGTTAGTAGCACCGAAAATGATATCATCAACATAGATTTGTACTAACAAAATGTCATCCTTGGTTTTATAAATAAATAATGTATTATCAACCTTCCCTCTTTGAAACTTGTTTTCTAATAGAAAGGAACTCAATCGATCATACCAAGCTCTAGGAGCTTGTTTCAATCCATAGAGTGCCTTTTTCAATTTATAAACATGGTTTGGAAATTCACTATTTTCAAAACCGGGGGGTTGTTTGACATACACTTCTTCATTTATAAACCCATTCAAGAAAGCACTTTTAACATCCATTTGATATAAAGTGAATTTCATGATTGAAGCATAAGCAAGTAAAATTCGGATTGCTTCAAGACGTGCAACCGGAGCAAAGGTCTCATCATAATCGATACCTTCCTCTTGGTTGTACCCTTGAGCTACTAGTCTAGCTTTGTTTCTTATAATCAACCCGGATTCATCAAGTTTGTTTCTATAAATCCATTTAGTACCAATTATGGTATGATCATCGGGTTTAGGGACTAGATCCCAAACTTCATTTCTTTCAAATTGGTTTAATTCTTCTTGCATAGCAAGAACCCAATGATCATCCTCAATGGCCTTTTTAATTGAATCGGGTTCAATTTGAGAAACAAATGAGACATAGTGGCAAATGTTTTGAATAGACCTACGAGTAAGTACTCCCTTTGACATATCTCCTATGACTTTGTCTATAGGATGAGCCTTGACCGATTTCCAAGTTGGAGGAAGTTCTTCCCTTACTTCTCCTTCATCAACTTTTGAATTCTCTCTCTCTTTTTCTTCTTTTGAAAAGACAATGCCATCTTCACTAGCATCACATAAAACACTATCTTCTTTTGAAGACTCATTAAAAACCACATGAATTGATTCCTCAATAGTTAAAGTTCTTTTATTGAAAATTCTATAAGCTTTACTATGAGAAGAATAGCCTAAAAATATGCCTTCATCGGATTTGGAATCAAACTTGCCAATGTGTTCTTTTCCATTATTTAAAACAAAAACTTGGCATCCGAAGACATGAAAATGAGATATATTTGGCTTTCTTCCCTTGTAAAGTTCATAGGGGGTTTTATCCAAAGAGGGCCTTATCAAAATACGATTTAAAACATAACAAGCCGTATTGACGGCATCGGCCCAAAAATATTGAGGTACTTGAGAATCATTTAACATGGTTCTAGCAAGTTCCTCTAGCACCCTATTTTTCCGCTCTACCACTCCGTTTTGTTCCGGAGTTCTTGGTGCGGAGAATTGGTGCTCAATACCATTTTTAGCACAAAATCTATCAAATTTGTGGTTTTCAAATTCTCCACCATGATCGGTACGAATAATAATTACTTTTTGATTTACTTGGTTTTGCAAAAGTTTGACATGATGTTTAAAAGATTTGTAGGTCTCACTCTTAGTAGTTAAGAATAAAGTCCATGTAAACCTAGAGAAGTCATCAACAATTACCAATGCATAATAGTTGCCACCAAAGCTTTTTATTTGTGATGGTCCAAACAAGTCCATATGAAGCATTTCTAATGGCCTTGATGTGGACATAACCATTTTTGATCCAAAGGTGTTTTTAGTTTGTTTACATTTCTTGCAAGGGGAACAAACACCTTCAATAGAAAAATTTAGCTTTGGTAAACCAACTACTAGATCTTTAGATTGTATTTTCTTCAATTGGTTTACATTAATATGAGCGGTCCTACGATGTCATAACCAAGTGTCATTTTCTTTGCTCACTAAACAAGTAGATACCAAAGAAGTGACTTTGTTCAAATCAACTAAGTAAGTATTATTTGACCTTCTACCAAAAAATTTGATTGATTCATCTTTGTCACTTTTAATGAGGCAATGGGTAGAGGTAAAAACTACATGATTACCAACATCACATAATTGGCTTATGCTCAAGAGATTATGTTCTAATCCTTGAACATAGAGCACATTATCAATAATCAAGTTTGAAGAGTTTCCGATTTTACCAATACCAAGGATTTTGCCTTTGTTGTTGTCCCCATAAGTGACATAACCCTTTTCCTTTGGAGTAAGCTCAATGAAGTGCCGCTTATCTCCCGTCATGTGCTTCGAACATCCACTATCAAGATACCACAATTGTTTTCCCGTTCGAAGGCACACCTACAATATGAAATCACTTGTTCACTTTGGGTACCCAAACAATGTTGGGTCCCTTAGGGTTAGTGTTGGGACTTTCTCCCTTCTTAATCCACATATAAGTGCCCTTTTTCATTTCAAACTTCTTAATGTGGCACTCAATGTTGATATGTCCAACTTTTCCACAATAAGTACAAGTTGATCTCTTTGATGAATTTTTCTTAGAAAATGTTCCAACCACCTTGTACTTTTTGTCCTTTTTATGAACATATCCTAAACCGGTTTTGTTGTGATTATGTCTTTGAGAGTTCAACAACCAGTTGAGGTTTCTATCACTATGTGAGATTGTGAGTTTGTTTTTCAACTCTTTCACTTCTTTTTCAAGATCATCACATCTCTCACATGAAGTGATAATTTCCTCATGATTTGCACAATCACTTTGATGACTAGAATTAATAAGTTCCAAGGATTCATTTTGAAGTTTCAACTCATTTATAGATTTTTGCAATTCATCAATTTCATGTTGAAACTCCAAAATTTTCTTTCCTTTTTCCTTATTAATTTTAGCAAGCCTTTTAAATTGAATTAACATTTCATTGTAAGCTTCTTGCAAATCATCATATGAAATGGAGTTTGAAGATGAACAAGAAGAGCTAGAGGTTGCCTCATCATCACTTTCACTCATGCCATGATTAGCTCTTGATGAGGACTCATGATTGTTCTTGGCCATGAGACAAAGGTTTGCATTTTCATCACCGGAGCTACTTGAAGATGATTCATTGCTCTTCTCCGGTGCATCCCAAACAATGTATGCACGCTTCCCTTTGGTCTCTTGGGTCTTCTTGTCATTCTTCTTCAAGAATGTGGCACATTCCATTCTTATGTGACCAACCCCACCACATTCATGACACTTAACTCCATCGTTGGTACTCTTTTCTCTTTGTTTGGAGTCTTTGGTTCTCTTGAAATTGGATGAAGATCCACCTTTCTTCCCTTTGAAAAATTTGTTGAATCTTTTCACAAACATCCCAAATTCTTCTTGATTTGATTCACCATCGGAATCTCCACTTGTAGAGCATTCTTCAACTTCTTTTGTAGCTTTGGTTGAAGCTTTGAGTGCTATGCTCTTTTTCTTTTTGTCCGATTCCTCATGCATCCCAAGTCTTGTAAGTTCCATCTCATGCTCTTGGAGTTTGCCAAACAAAGTGGCTAAGTCCATGCTATTTATGTCTCTTGATTCCTTGATGGCGGTTACCTTGGGTTGCCAACTCCTATCAAGACATCTTAGAATTTTGTTAGTAGTTTCACCATTGCGAAATACTTTTCCCAAGGAAATCAAATGATTAACAATGTGAGAGAATCGCTTTTGCAAGTCACTAATGGATTCATTTGGCAACATGTGGAACAATTCATATTCGTGAGTTAGAGAATTCAATCTTGCATCTCTAACCTCACTTGTTCCCTCATGTGTGACTTGCAAAGTATCCCACATTTCTTTTGCCGATTTACATTGGGAAACTCTATAAAATTCATCATGGGATAGAGCCGAAAAGATGATGTTTTTAGCTTTTAAATCAAATGAGACTTTTCTCTTTTCATCATCATTCCAACTACTCCTTGGAATTTCTACAATTTCATCATTTATTTTCTTTTTGGGAATGAAAGGACCATTTTCAATTGCATCCCAAATATCCATATCAATTGCTTCAATAAAAACTTTCATGCGAGTTTTCCAATAAACATATCCTTCACCATTAAATAGTGGAGGACGGTTTATTGAAGCTCCTTCTCCACCAAAGTTATTGCTAGAGCCCATTAAGTTTCCAAAAGGATCTTTTTCGAAAAAGTTGTTACACTCGATCTTTCGACCGAGCTCTGATACCACTTGTTGGAAACCAACAAGCGGGCTAAGCAAATACTAGAGGGGGGGGTGAATAGTATTTTGAAGCACTAATACCAAATATTTCGATTGATAATTGAAGAATGGAGCTAAGACTGAATTTTCTGGAATCAGACACAAAAGACTCGAGTCTTTTGTGAAATACTCGAGTTTTTCAGTGATGAACAACTCGAGTCTTTTATGAAATACTCGAGTTTTTCCTATCAGATAGCAGAAAAACCAGAAACGAAAATTCAGCAATTTAACTCAAATCAATTCAATAATAAACAGGAACTTATCCAACAGAATAGCAAGCAATCTAAATAACTTTTAAACACAAAGATTTCTTGAACTTGCTACCTAATTGTATAAATCCTAATTGATTGAAATGACTTAAGTCTATTGAGCTAGAAAGTAGATTAAAAGCAATAAACCAACACTCAAGCAATTTTATCCTGGTTCACTCCAACAATGAGCTACATCCAGTCCTCCTAATCACTTAGGAGTTTCTACTAATAATCAAATTGTTAGAAATTACAAAGGATTGCTTGAGAATGGCCTCACTCAACCTAACCCTTTCAAGAGTGTACCAAACTCTTGATTTCTACCCCAATTTGATTCCGGTGATTGAAGAACTCTTCACAAAGCTTCCTTGAACTCCCTTCAAGAAACTCCACCGGGCTAGGAACCTCCTAGTCTTGTGCTTGAGAACCTCTCAAGACTTCCAACACCCTAAGCCACTTAGGGTTTGCTTGGGAACAATCCAAGACTTTGAATAATCAAGCTTTTTGTATGTGTATTACTAATCTCACAATGGATTAGCACAAATAAGCACAGCTCAATGTAAGAATTGAGGCCTAAAACTCAACTTGGAATAAAATGACAATATGAGTGAGAAGTTGAGCTTTTTGGGAATTAACACTTGAGAAAAGGAAATTATGAAAGCTTGAATCAATATGATCTTGTTGTCTTGTTTGTTCTTGCACAAATTCAAAGAGAAATTTTACAATAAGGTTCTGAATTGCTCTCTTGGGTTGGATGAGACTCAAATGCCCTCAATTGGGTTTTTGAGTCTCTCCAACGTTCATTTTTGCTGACTGGACAAAAATACTCGAGTCTTTTGGTAAATACTCGAGTCTTTTTGGTCGGTCACGAGTGAATTGGTGCACGAACCAGACTAACGGTCATATTTGCTGACCTGGCACAAATACTCGAGTTTTTCTATAAATACTCGAGTATATACTCGAGTCTTTATCAAAATACTCGAGTATTTTGATCAGATATGGGAAAAATTATTTTTCAATTTTATTTTTCCTCTCAAGTATTAATTTTTGGTCAATCTCAACTTAATAAATATATAAAAATTTATTCCTAGAAGAGACTAACTATTTCTACCCACTCTCAACATAAATTAGAAATTTACAATTAATATTTGATTGAGAATGATTGGGCACTTGTCTTCTTTTCTTGACTTCTTGTTGATGTTGATGTTGCAATATCTTCAAGGCATGATTTGCTAATTATTTTGTCATCATCAAAACATAATCCACATAATTAGGAGCATTGAATTCACATATACCCTAAACTTCTTTAATAGTTGCAATAAGTTTATTAGAGTGACACAACTGTACTAATAATAGTACCATATTAGAGCACAAAAATGGTGCTCAGGCCCTCAAATTTGGGTTGGGTGAGCTGGTCAAATATATGGAATAAAAGTCATAATCTGAGCTATTTAGTAACTATGGGTTATTAAATACATACTAGATGACTAGCTGTGGTATTTGGTAACATCATTGGCTTCTAAAAATGAAACCTTTGTCTCCACAAATGTACTTGATAATTTCTAATACTAGCCTATGATCATTATAAAAATTCCAGTCAACCAATGTGTAATATGTAGTCATATATTGAAACTGCAGTTAGCTATTGTTTCTTAAAGAAGTTGCGTTTGTTATCCCTATTCTCAAATCTCAAGTATTGTTATGAATTTACGATTTTCAGAACCCCATTGCATCTCATCAAAATGTTGTTGTCCTTACCTCAAAGCATATTCTTATTCTCGCCAATACCTTCATTTAAATTCACTCTAATGGACATTGTTTGCAGGCCGAGTATATTCTGGATCTCCAGAAGCAGCTTACTCTGATATGGTTTTGACTTCAATGAGATTTCAAAACTTCAAGCATCTTGTTCTACACTGCAATGGTGCAGAAGAGCTCTTTCTTTCTCCAATCATTCTCCTTCATTGGAGGTCACTATATCTCTCTACTCACAATCTATGCTACTTACTAGAAGAACATGGTTTTATAAGAACATGGTCTTTTAACATACCTGGTTCTATGCTCATATCATATCAGTTCACCTGACAATTCAATTATAAAGGGAGGAGAAATTTCTAGTTGTTACAGTTGTACTATGTTGCTATGATCTCAATTTTTCCCTTTACTCTGCAATTTTTTATGTTTGTTGTACTGAATTTCTTCTATATAAAATAATTATAAATCAAAATAATAAATAAAGAAACATTCTCCTTAATAGTTATTCATGATATTTTGGTTATCATCATTATAAATAATCTATTTCTTGACAGAATCAATGGTTATTCTTTTTCCTTTATAGCTGACTCCGTTCATATGTTAATTGATGTTTGGTTTCTAGGTTTGGCAGGTGATTTGAAAAAGGCAATGAAAGATGGAAAGCCAATTATAATTGAGGTATGTATGAACATCATAACATGCATTTAGTGGATGGTTCCCTATTTAATCTGTATAACATGCATTTAGTGGATAAATGCCTAGGCCAGGTTCAGTTTATTCTTAACTTAAAGAACCCGCCTCTGTTATTGCTACATTTAGAGTTTCTAGGGGAGTTCATTTTTTTTACCCAATGTATAAAGTTACTGAACTTGATTTCAGGTGAGAAGGGGTTCAAATGCAGCAGAGATCTACAGTGATTTTCATTAATCAACACTCAGGTTTCGAGTTTCTGCTTTCGTGTTTGCATTTTACTAGTCCACATCCGAGTTTTGCTAACACTTCATTTTCTGTTTTTTTTTTTTAATATTTAGTACTACTTCATTATTTTATTTTAACATTAACAATCAATGTTTTGAATATGTATGGCTGGGTTAGTAGTGTTTCCATCAGTAAGTAGTGCCTCTGATTATTTATTGAGTAGAATAAGTAAATTTTTATTCAATCATTACAACATCTGATGGGGTGCTAACCTAATCCTTGCATTATTTCTTTATGGTTACTACCTAGTTTTGTGGAATATGTATGATTTATCACATACCAAATTTTTAAATTTTTTTGAATGTATTGTACTTGGTGTTATGGATTAAGTTTTTGGTTTACTTATTTACTAATTGTTGACAGTCAACTGTCTAGTTGTCGGGGTAAAAATGGGAGGTTAGGACGTTGTTCACATCAAGCAGTAAAAAAGTTCAGATATTCAGCCAACTGAACTGCAAATAGCAATTAGTTGATGAACGATTTTTTGAGGACTAAAATTGAAGTTCTAATGCCAATCCTGCTGAAGTATCAGGAAAACTAAAGGTAAAGGTCTTAATATTTTCTGATAAACCTTCTATTTCATTTTTGCTTTAGAATTTGAAAAGTATCAGGATATTCGGATTAGGATCATAGAGAGTTCTTCATTTAGATGAAAAAGAAAGATTTAAAATCATAGTAACTAGGTACTGGAGGGAGCATTAAACAACTCAAGATGGCCACCACTCTTCCTAGTCTCACTACATAATAGAAGTTATAACTCCCTTAAAGAAACATAAGCAGAACACAAAGAGAATAATAGGAATCATTAGATTGGTGTGGTGTATTTTGATGTGAATTTGACTACCATGATACAAACAGTGGCTAAGTCCATGCACTTTGAATCTTGTAATGACTCTAAACATGGTGATAGGGGACTTATGTTGAAGGAATCAAAGAGGAAGTTGTGCTATCCCCTGCTCATGCCCTTTCTTTGATTGCTACAGGATAAGGTATTAAGGTATATAACCGTTTTGACTTTGTGTCTAATGAATTCATGTCTAAGAAATGAGTTGAAGAATTCATCCTCGACATTGGATTCTGATAAGCCATCTAGCCCTTATTCTATTCTAAGCAATAGTGGAGATTGAGTTATTTTCTATGTTTTAAATTTCTCTTAATCTTTTCTTTTTGGAAGCATATTTACTTATCGGTGCTTTGTATATTTTGCTTTGCAGTGATATTATCTTCTATTGTTCATCGACTTTAGGTTAGCAAGTTTGAAGCATCAGTACCCACAAAAGTTGAAAAGGTTAGCAATTTTATCCTTCTCACTTTCATTTCCAAAACACTTTTATCCATAAGCATCAGGTGATCTAAATGATCTTTTTGAAGAACTGCATCAAAGAACAGCATTCACTGATTGCTCTTGAACAAGGTGTACTAGACAAAAGCTTGCAGAACTGCAATTTGTTATGGATTCTGAGAAGAGTCAAGGATTAGTTCTAAAGACATTTTAAAATTTTAATGACTTTCTTTAATATGTTTTTACTTGAAGTTGTATTAATGATATACAAAAGTCATATGAATGATCTTTAAAATTCATATAGCATTAGATATTTAATTAATATAATTGATTTTTTTATATGCTAATATAATTTAAGAAAACATCGAATGAAAGACATGGATATAAAGGTTAAAAGATATTTTGCAGCTTTTTTTTTAAAATTTCATCCTTGGTTTAGTGGCGGTTATAACTGTCGCAAAGTTTTTTTTAAATATAAACAGACATCTTGCGGCGGTTTTGAACTGTCGTTATTTTTACGGTAGTTTAAATTTGCGACTTGCGGCCGTTCAAACCGCCGCAAATTTTTTCGTCAAAAATTCTACAAACGTTGTCATAACCGCCGTAAAATTTGATTCCCGACCGTTCTGCGTGAGTTATGGAACCGTCGCAAAATACTTCTTGCGGCAGTTATAACCGTCGCAAAAGGCTTCCCAAAACCGTCGCAAATTGCCCGTTTTTTTGTAGTGGAAGTGAAGAACCCTAGGGAGCTGATTTCTGTTATGACACTCTGAGACATACCTGAGTATGTCGATTGGCTGGTGTGATTATTTGCTGGATACTGCTTGTTATTTTCCTTGTATATGTTTAATGAATATCTGAAAATGTATTGGTGCTGTAGGTGTGGATTGATGAATTTTTAGTGATGATGTTACGTATTTTTATGTGCCCATAATTGCTTATATTTGTTAGGAACTAATGATATTCAATAATGCGAAGGTCATATTGACCTAGCGTGATAATTATTCTTTATAATGCGAGGTCATATGTACCCAGCGCGATATGCGAAGGTCATAAGTACCCAGCGCGATATGCGAAGGTCATAAGTACCCAGCGCGATAATAAAATTTAATGATGCGAGGTCATATGTACCCAGCGCGATAATTATTCTTTATAATGCGAGGTCATATGTACCCAGCGCGATATGCGAAGGTCATATGTACCCAGCGCGATAATTATTCTTTATAATGCGAGGTCCATATGTACCCATCGCGATATGCGAAGGTCATATGTACCCAGCGCGATAATAAAATTTAATGATGCGAGGTCATCGACCATGCGCGATAACAAACAATCACCTTTTATAACCGACTGCTGGATGGAATATTTATCTGTTATATGAATATGATGTATTTTGTTATTTCCATCCTTTGATTTGATTATTATTCTTGAGTATTTATTATGAACTGTTTACTATCTCCTTATTCACTGTGTTTTGAAAAGGTCTCACCCTTAGTGGTTAACATTTTAGGTATTTGTACAAGAAGCTTGAAGATCAGAGTGCGCAGCGAACAAGTCGAAAGAAGGGAATTCCAGTTAAAGCTATGTATATTATGAATGAATTTCCCCAATGTGTATTATTAACTTTTTTTGTAAAAAAAGAAATTTTCAATTCACTATTTTATTCTAAACTTAAGTTTGTTAATCTTTTAATTATAAATCGGGGTGTTACATTTATGGTATCAGAGCAGTTCCTTCCTTTCGGCCTGAGGGAAAGTGGTCCCTAACTCGTTGCGAACGCTCTCATCTCGAGCTTCCTGACCAAAGGTGAGACTTATATATAATTGAAAATTTTAATGTCAAGTGGTGGTTGTATATGTATGATGTTACTATTGAATATAATGAGAATTAAATGTGTGGTAATTGATATCTTATATTGATTTACTTGTTGTGCTTGATGAACTGGAGTGGTAATCTAAACGAATTTAACGGTATATGTTTATGTTTGCAAATGGGAATGCTGACAATTGATAAATTGAGAAAAATATTTTTGAACATAAAAAGAGAAGTGAATTCTTTGGAATCTAAGTGGATCCCTTAGGAATTCAAAGAATCGCATATTGTAAATGTATACCTAGTTGCAAACAAGAAACCTAAGTGGTATAAAATGATTGATGGAAAGTGAAAATTTTAAGTTTTAGGTTTACTAAAAGTCAAAGTTTTATACAAAGGAAATCTTGTTAATGCCAAGGCATTCAAAACGAAGTACATGAACTCAAGCTGGATTGCAAGGACTAGTACCACCGATTAAATGTAGTGTTGGATCTGGCCAATCCGACATTGTATATATCGGGAGGCGTAGTCGTCGAAATCTAGGAGTTTGTGCATCATCGTGAATTAGTAACCGATTTCCCATGTATAAAACTTTGTGTCAGTTTTTTTTATGTCTTGTTGCTTTGCTATATGCATTTATGTGTGATTTTAATGTATGGTTGAGTAAATTGGTGTTGAATTAATTGAACAGGGATTAGAAATGGAACTGCATGGAATAAACAAATTCTGAATCTTGAATACTTATCCAATCGAGTGATCAAATTTACGTCGATTAGACTAGTATATAAGAGAACCAAAAACAATGTTTAAATTAAATAAATGGTTGAATTCCATAGCTAATCTCAATTCAAGTAACTGTGATACCAATCGGGAAACAAGAAAACGAGTACCGATCGATCGGATTTGAACCGTTGAACTATACTAATTTGAATTGCAAGCATAAAAGTAACTTTTTGTCCAAGTTTGGGAAGCGGTTTGAATTTAAACAAAAGGTTCTCGAAATATGTTTGTATGTGGAATAGTTTAGCGTTAAAGTAGGCAGAAGGAAATTAGAAGTGAAACTTGTAGTTGATGCCACCACTAATTTGATTCCGATGACTTTAATACTAAACGAAAGATAAGTATGGAGCTTCTAACGATTGAACTTAAACCCCGAACTACAATAATAAAATTTTATAATGGAAAGAGGTTTATCTAATCGATAAATGGGTTAAAATTCAATCTAGAGGTTCTCACATCACTTTGGATTATGTTGATGGTGGTGTATTCTGCATATGTAAAAAGTCTATGTTTATGTGGAGATGAAATTAAAATTTTCGAAAATGTTTTCAAACGATTTTGGGATTTAGAGCTTTTCAATTGCCATCCTTGTACTTGAAAGTCCCAAACTATTTTCCACTAAGCATTGACTAAAAATGTTGTTTTTGGAAATTGTGTTTAGGATAAAAATTGATTACGTTTGTATGTGTTTGATTGATTTACGTGCTTGATATTAATATATGAAAGATGAATTTTTGTTTGATTGCTCGTGAGTGGATGTCATGATAAATGCTTGTTTGATTATGCGAGTGTTTAAAATGAATTTCAAAAGGTTGCACCGAACCACAATCATTCCAAATGGATCGTGAGGTCGCATAACAAATTTTTAAGAAAATAGTAAGGAGTGCAAGGATTCCTAAGTAATTGAGTAGTGAATTAATTCATTTGTCTTTAACCAAGTCATACGTCGATTAAATAGGAACCCTTCATATGCGATCCAAATTCAAATCGGAATGAAACTCAGATTTTCAAACTGGAAGTAAAAGGGAATATCATTGTTTCAACTTTTGAAAATGAATTCAACTGAATTTTTCCAAGTCCAAAGTATATTCCCTTTTCCTTTGAGTTTACCAATCTTGAGTGTACTTTCAATCCTTCATCTAGGATCTTACGAAATTAGATGGAGGTAGTTCTTTATGGTAATATGCACGATTGAAGGTTTTATTGAACTTTTCAAATGAAACTAAATGTTCCTCATCAAGAGAGGAACCGAATTTTTAAAGAATTTTGTTTTTGTAAATGTAAAATTGCTTTTCTAAGTGTTTCACTAATATGGGATCTTCTCCCTAAATTTTAAATCCCCATACCTAGTGATTGTTCAAACCAAGGAGTTTAAAATGTTTGTGTTTGTAGTTAGGTGTCTGTGGGTAACCAGGGTTTTTACATAAATGGAAAACCAAATTTTGGGTTTAGGATATTTGTTTGACTTAGAAGATTTGATATAAACACCCTAAGGTTGACTCATTGTTTCATGTAACATTACAAGCCAAACGGAGCAAGTTAGTGTTTCAAACAAAGCGAATTTAACGTGCTCTGATTGGTTTGACAATTTTACACAACCTTGGGCTAAGTATAAGTGATGTCCCTTTAAATTTTGAGGCCAATCAGAGTTTGTCTACTATTTTCAGTGAATTTGACATAGGTTCACCCCCGACCATTACAAATCTTTGACGAAGTGGTCGTAGGGTCAAGAATGAACCTAATGAACTCTGATTGACTTGAAAATTTACCATGATGTTCCATTATGTATAGGGACATTATTTTCAAGACTTTCAAAAACATTAGGGAATTGAATTGATGAAAATGCATTTTTGGTTGCAAGCCATGCAAATCCTATTCCCCGAACCCCTTTTGAAACGATTCTCAAATGTGTGATGATTGTTATGAATGTATGTGTAGAGGTAGGATTTAGCCCTAAGTTATGCAGTGTAGACTTTGACTAGCTTAGGAGGAAGTATAGTTGAGTCATGATTATGTTTGAAGAGTGTGATGTTGTGGAATTATTGTTGTGAATGTTTGAACTCTGAATGATGTTTATATGAACTATGCTTGTGTGAATGATGGATGTGGTTGATTGGGGCCTAGGAATAGGATAAGTGATAGATTTTGGAGTTAGAGTATAATCAACCCTTTAGGGTAATAGTGTTTAGAGCGTATTAGTACCTTTTCCAACCTTCGACGTAGAATTCCGGAGGGAAACCAGCTGATCTTAGAAATCATTTCCGATTTCCTTGGGAAGCCAAACCTGATTTTTGAGAGTCCAAGACCCTTTGGGAGTCTTTTTAATGAGACTCTTGAAAAGTTAGCCGCAGGAAGAGTGAACCTTAGAAAATCTCATAGAATCTTAGCCTCGCGACTGACCAAATTAAACCATAGTCGACACTCTTCAACGAGTGCAAGAGTCTAGGGGCAAACTCATGCTGAATGGTATGTCAACTCCAAGTGGGGGAGTAGAACCAAAGTGAAGTAAGTCCTATAGCTTAGAAACCTTTTTCCGGGATGGTTCTCCAATTAAGGATTCTGAGCGGAATTTCGGGGACGAAATTCCAATAAGTCGGGGAGAATTGTAACATCCTGTTATTTCTAATACCTCTAGCAAAATAATTAAATGATTTAATATGATGTTTTCAATATTGGAGTCTCGGAATAAAATTCCGATTTCATCATTATATTTGAAATATGTTTCCTAATCGAAATAAGTATAAATTTGTTATCATACGTTTTCCAAAAAATAAAGTAGTACTTTTATTTAGTTTAATTAACATTTTGACAGGGAGCTCAAGTGACAAGCCTTAGAGACATTTTTATAAATAGTTTCTTCAGAAAAATATGTTTAATTTAATATTTTGAGCGTCCCTGTAAATTTTCATAGTGTTCGGAGACTATTTTATTTTTAACTTCTGGACTGGTTTAATATATTGCCGGTTTAAGTTATATATAATAATCTTCTATTTCAAAATTTTAAATATTATATATTATCAAGTTTAATATCAGATTTAGAAAATATATTTACTTTTGAATTTCGATAATTTTTCTTACGCAATAGTTATCTGGAGGGATCGATAACTTTATTATTTTTCAATCAGTTTTGAATAATTCAAAATAAAATATTATTTTACCTAAACATATTTTATTTTTAGTATTATTCAACTTTTGGTTATAATCCAAAATACTTACACACGTTGACCCACAAGTGAAAACAAAACATAAAATATGTATTGATTTTTACTAATTATCTACCCATGTGCCCTGAACCCTACACGGTCACTCAAACCAAAATAAAAGCATGAAACCCCTTTCCCCACCGTACAGCTCATCAAAGAGAAATAAATAAAGGATGAATACTAATAAAGAAAAAAAAAAAGAAAGAGAGTAGATGTGAGAGAGAGTGAATCAGAGAGAGTGAGAGAAGACGGAGGGACGAGAGAGAGTGGGAGACTCGGCACAGAGGAGAACATAAGGTTTTGAAACTTTTCGGTCCAATAACTCAAGATCCAACCGTCCAATTTCAAATCCTTCTTAGGTATATAATCTCCTCAATTCCCTCTACCTGTCTATATAATTTATTTTACGATCCGTTAATATTTTTATTATCCCTATAATTTCAAATAAAGAGATGTTTTGGGAAAAGGTGATATATCTTTGTTTTATAAGTCCCTATTTAGATTCAACACGTTGTTATTGACCTTGACCCTGGAGCAAGTCTCGGATGTAAACGTGGCTCTGTCGTTATTGCTAGGATTTCCAGATAAGGGGAATCACTTTTCTACACTTTGAGTTATGGATAGTTAGAGTTTATAATAGTATTTGGTTTTAATAGCTAAATTAGAGTGTGGGTAGCAAAATAGTCCTTGATTGAAGTTGATTATGGGTGATTATTGTATTCTTGGTTGATTTTCACATTATTGGACATGTTTATGTTAAATCCTTTTTGTATGTTATTAAAATAGGAAGTGAAGAACCCTAGGAAGCTGACTTCTGTTATGACACTCTGAGACATACCTGAGTATGTCGATTGGCTGATGTGATTATTTGTGGATACTGCTTGTTATTTTCTTTGTATATGTTTAATGAATATCTGAAAATGTATTGGTGTTGTTGGTGTGGATTGATGAATTTTTAGTGACGATGTTACGTATTTTTATGTGCCAATAATTGCCTATATTTGTTAGGAACTAATGATATTCAATAATTATTCTTTATAATGCGAGGTCATATGTACCCAGCGCGATATGCGAAGGTCATATGTACCCAGCGCGATAATTATTCTTTATAATGCGAGGTCATATGTACCCAGCGCGATAATTATTCTTTATAATGTGAGGTCATCTGTACCCATCGCGATATGCGAAGGTCATATGTACCCAGCGCGATAATAAAATTTAATAATGCGAGGTCATCGACCATGCGCGATAACAAACAATCACCTTTTATAACCGACTGTTTGATGGAATGTTTATCTGTAATATGAATATGATGTATTTTGTTATTTCCATCCTTTGATTTGATTATTATTCTTGAGTATTTATTATGAAATGTTTACTATCTCCTTATTCACTGTGTTTTGAAAAGGTCTCACCCTTAGTGGTTAACATTTTAGGTATTTGTACAAGAAGCTTGAAGATCAGAGTGCGCAGCGGACAAGTCGAAAGAAGGGAATTCCAGTTAAAGCTATGTATATTATGAATGAATTCCCCCAATGTGTATTATAAACTTGTTTTGTAAAAAAAGTAATTTTCAATTCACTATTTTATTTTAAACTTAAATTTGTTAATCTTAAAATTATAAATCGGGGTGTTACACTACACAGTATGACATATTCAACGACCTCATCACGTTGTGGTTGCATAAATGCTATGCAACCAGTTTAGGCAGCAATAGTTATAGCATTATACTAAACATTATGTTCAAAATATGCAGTAAATCCAAAAACTATAAAATCCGACAAAGGAGTAGAATAGAGAACCCATTTTCCATATTCTGCTAATGCTGCATCTGAAGAACTGATGCATTCATTGTATCTTGAAAGCGTTTCCTTCGTACTACAAAGACAACAAAACTCTCCAACTCTGTAATGCATTAGTAAGTGTGACTAAACTTAGCATTTTTTAATAAGCAAGTTCTTTGATGTGAAATAAAATAAGAGAAGGAATTGAAAGGTATTTATAACATGAAGAATGTAGCATTGTGACCATTCGAAATGGAAAACTAAATAAAGCAACAACAATAAAATAGCATAGAATTAGAAAAAATTTCTTAACTAGCCAAAAAAACATGCTGTCAATCAAGGCTCATGGTGCAAAATATGAAAAAGCAAAACATGTCTGTACCATACTTGTCCAGTACAACTTCTAAGCCTTGTCCAATACAGCTTACCATAATCTTCGATATGCACAGCCTTGTCCAGTACAACTTCTAAGCCCTATATAACATGATACAATCTTGTGCTATCCAAGTACTTGTTTTCCATTCTAAATGAGCCATTCCAAGACAATGCTACTTTTATCCCTTGATAATTTTGTTACGGTCCATGTTTCAAATCGCCTGCATATCAAAAAAAGGATATCTCCCAATTAGTGAAATGAAGAAATCTTTGGAAAAGCAAAAACTACGTAGGACAAAAGAATATGTACCACACTCTGCATAAGTTATTGAAACAGAACAATATTTAGAAAACCTGAAATAGAACAATAACAGCACAATACCTTACTTAGAAATCTGAGCCTGCAGTTCAATTTTGTTTTGGACAATGATACCCGAGCCTACTTACTATAACCTGCAGTTCAATAACCAAAACTTATCAAAGGCAATCACTATGATCTAATCTTCGCAAGATTAGATCATACCTAAGTTTTCAAAAAGCATGAGTAAATAAAGGAGCAAGATGATATAAATTACTCATGAGTAATTTATTACATAGTAAATTATTATACATCACTGAGGTAGAATGAGTAATAAATAATTATACATCACTGAGGAAGAATGAGTAATAAATAATAAATTATTTATTACATAGTAAGTAGGCACAAAATGAGTAGCAAGGAACGAAGTAAGCAAATCCACTATGATACCTTGAGTAGAAGCTCACAGTTAAGTCTTAAGATTTTTTGACCTTCTTGAAATTTCTCAAGAAATAGCTGCATATATTAAGGGTAAAAAACATTCAATAACCTGCTTCCTTAACTTTTCTAGGAATGTTGATACTTAAATATAAGGATTAAAGTTTCAAAAATTCATATATGTACATAGTATAATATAGATGCAATCAATCAACAATGACTAATCAATCAATATGAAAAGAATAGATTAACTAATCAACAATATGAAAAGAATAGATTAACTAATCAACAATATGTTTGGCAATTTCAAATTGTAGTCTTATAACCAAACTTGATCAACCTAAAAACAAAAGTCATAAAGCCATATCTTCTGCATATAGTCATTTAGCAAAACAAAGTAAGAAAATATTGTCAATGCAGTGGATATGCCATGAAATTTTGTGCGCTAATCTAGTGTAGTGAATACTCCCAAAAGCAACTTTCATTTTTCCAAACAACAACCTAAAATCTGTTGCTGGATTCTCATCTTTTTACCTTTAATTTTTCAAATTTATATATTGGTTTGAATAAAAAAGGGAAACATTATGAAACCACAAAACCTAAGGTGGCCTATCTATTTGCTCAATTAAGTTAATGAGATCAAAGACAATCTTATTGGAACTTAGATTAGAAACACAGTAAAGAACAATAAATATGTAAATATACTTTCTTCTCCCAAACTGACAGATGAAAAACCGTAGTCGTTACAACTTACAGAAGAAAACAACAATAAGCTAATCACAACTTTATCACCAACTTCTAAAATTGTTTCGGACATTTTAGAGCCTTACCAACTTTTAATCACTCATCTTCTAATTATTCTTACAAACTTTTATCATCAATAACAGAGTCTTCTTTTTTGCACCAACAGCACAAGTCAGTGATTAAATTCATAAAAATACCTATTTGAAGGAAAAAAAAAACAAAACCCATTAGAAAAACAATAGCAAACCCCAAGAATAAAAAAAAAAAGAAAAGTGTTGTGTTATTATAAGTGATGGTGAATCACCATGAATCCAACAACACCATGGCAAATCTCCATCCTTAAATTCAAATATAAGCCATAACCTGTATAGAAAGCAAGAAAAAAAACGAAATGGGTTAAGGATTTGAGGATGAGAATGAAAAAATTTAAAATACCCAAATTCAGAAAAGAGAGACATGGTATCTTAGGTTAGAATAAGGAAAATATTTCGTGCCAAAAGATATGAAAGAAAGAAAAATGAAAAGAGAGGAGAAAGAAAGAATAAAGAGAAAGAGACATAATGAGGGAGAAGAAGGGGCACAATAAGAAAGAAGAAAGAGAGAGAATAAGCTTTGAAAGGTGGGAAATATTGTGGACCATTGAGATTTAATTTTAAGCTCACCTCATGAACAGCCGAGATGTACAATTAGGTGATTCTTCATTAATCACATGTTGAGGAGGGAAAACCATCATTATGAGGGTAAAAAGCATCATCAAAGGAGGGAAATCACATTTGCCCTTAACTTCTCCTATTTTATAATATATGTTGGATGGGAAACTCAATATCTGTCCATGTACATATTTAGAGTAGAGTCAAGTATATTAGTATAAATAAGACATAAACGGGGGATTACAATGTAAACAAGTCAAATGAAAGGATATTGAAAGTCAGCTTATAAATTAGAAATGGCGAAGAGTCAAGGAAGTCTAAAACTTTAGGCAAGACCACATGGAGGGAGGGAGAAGAAAAGAAAACTTCTGGTAAAAGAGATGCGAGAGATTCATCAAGTCGGTGTTCAAAAGTCAAATGCAGAGTCATTTAATAAAGGTTGTGTCAAAACCACTAGGTTGGGTTAGAAACCGTACCCCTCATGAGAATGCCTCCCAATACAGGGAAAGCAAAACCGTGAGTCCCAAGTCTCCCGTGAGTCCCAACTGGTGGTGTTTATCATCAAGAATCAGCATCATGTGCTCCAATAGCTTAGAAAATGGAACAGTGGAGGAGGTGACGCTTTATCTTCATAGTCATAGCTAGTGCATGTTTGAATCTGCGGTGAGTTAACTCAGAATCAATTTTGTAATGTTAACGCTACTAACAATTACTTCTAATCCAACGTGATTTTGGGACCATAATTGATTTTGCTTCCGCTAACCAAACATGCTGATAGTTGTACTTAAAAGAGAGAATCAAACTTTTAACAACATGCATGATAAACTAGTGTGTATATCTACCAACTCATGTCACCCCAAATTTTTAAGTACAAAGTTCGAGTTGTAAGATTTGAGGAAATAAATTTAAAACTTAGTACTTCTGGTTTTAACGTCTACTTTCTTTTACTTTTATTCAAGTTCAATTCGTGTGAAAAACAGTTGCTAAATTTGTATGTCGTCCACCTAAATACTTTGTTGGATAAAAAAGATCAGTACTCATGGGAGCAAAAGCCATCGAACAATTACCAAAACCTATGTTATATTTGAAATAAACGAGGATGATAAGTTTGAGACTAGATTATAATGTACACTTGTGACTTTGCATTGTCATCTTGTTTTTTTCTAAAAAAAATTGTGATACAAAATATCTAGAATATCTTAAAGGATGAGTTGATAGTGATACCTCTAAGCATAGCAATGATACATGGAAATGCATGACCACAACCCTCATTAAGTTTCAATACCGCCTATTAACAAAATGCTGCAAACTTGACCATATTCCAGCGATTCCTTCAAATATTTGAGGATATAACCCTTTTTTTTTAATGTATTTAGATTCCCTTAATTGCTAATCGAGGACTAATCCTTTAGAATTGCGCAATAAAAGTGCAACTATCTATGTTCTATTACATATAAAAAAGAATTACATTTTGTTTTCCAGATATTCGTTCTGTCATTAGAATACTTGCAAAAGCTGCAAATTTTTGCTTTTTGAAAAAATATTTTTCATTATGCTATGCCCCTTTCTCCTCTCCACTTTGCCTCTATGATTACTGAACTATTTCTCTCTCAATTTTCTAGAAATAAATTGGGAGATAATGAAAGAAGACATACAAAGCGGTTAAAAAGTACTAACATAATTATTCATTACTCTATACCTTACAAATGGTGTCAGTGTTTATTCCTCAACGTCTAGGTTGTGTCCATCACTTATTCTTATTAGAGTCGTGTTATATGTACATTCAGAATTGACATCTTGATATACATGTAACACTATTGTTCTTACTAGCTACAGTATCTTCTGTGGTTGCTGAATGGCAAATCTTGTATGAAGCTTGCCCTGTACTGCCTTGGAGAAAGCAGTGTGCTTTCCCAGCATTACCATTAGCTTTGTACGTTTAAGGGAAATATTTTTGAGTGGCTTTGCCTGAATGTCACATGTTAAAATTGAGCATCAC
The DNA here is from genome assembly GCA_037953625.1 of Crotalaria pallida. Classification (NCBI taxonomy): domain Eukaryota; kingdom Viridiplantae; phylum Streptophyta; class Magnoliopsida; order Fabales; family Fabaceae; genus Crotalaria; species Crotalaria pallida. The sequence continues at coordinate 102,313,830 of CM075655.1, forward strand.
CGTAGCTAAAGAAGCTCGAAGAGAAAAACTATTTCATTAATAATCAAATAAATTAATGTTTTCTCTTAATTAAGGGATACAATAAATGAATCTACTATTTATAATAGTTAGAGTTTACTATTTATAATGTTTTCCGTTTTATGTTCTAAACAGAAGTCTTCTCCTATTTATAAGGTTTACTATTATAAAGAAAAACTAATTCTACGACAACTTGTAATAACAAAACTTCAAGTTGGCATATTTGACATCCCCCGCAAGTTGGAGTATGAATATCATACATACTGAGTTTGGATTGTAACAAACTGAAAGGTCCTGAAGATAATGTCTTCGTCATGATATCTGCAACTTGGGACTTAGTTGAAATAGGCATTAGGTGAATTAATCTTGCTTGTGACTGTTCCCTCACAATGTGGCAATCCATTTCTATATGCTTAGTGTGCTCATGAAATACAGGATTGGCTGCAATGTGGAGAGCAGATTTGTTATCACAATATAACATAATTGGAGTAGGCTTGAGTTGGAAATCCTGCAAAAGATAAGATAGCCATTGTGCTTCTCTAGTTGCTTGTGCAAGTGCCCTGTACTCTGCTTCTGAGGAGGAACTTGAAACAGTCTTTTGTTTCTTGCTTTTCCATGTAACTAAAGAAGTTCCAACAAAAAAACAAAAAACTGTGATTGGTCTTCTGGTATCCAAACATGCCCCCCAATCTGAATCACTAAACCCTTTAACAACGAGATCAGAATTGGTTGAATAGAATAATCCTTTGCCTGGTGAAGTTTTCAAGTACTTGAGAATTCTCAAGGCGGCTTGATGAAGCAAAACAGTTGGATTATCAAGCTATTGGCTAAGATGACTCACAGCAAAGCATATATCTGGCCTTGTGTGAGTTAAGTAAATTAATTTGCCAAGTAATCTTCTATAGGCAGTAGGATTTGGATAGGGTTCTCCAGCAGTTTTATGAAGTTTCATTGAACCATCCATTGGTATAGAAACCCCTTTAGCTGCCAAAAAACCTGTTTCTTCCAACAAATCTAATACATATTTTCTTTGATAAAGTACCAATCCTTTAGAAGATTTGGCTACCTCCATACCCAAAAATACTTCAGTTCACCAAGATCCTTGATGCTGAAAGAGGCATCCAACGTTTGTTTCACGTATTGGATTTCTGTCAAATCATTCCCAGCCAAGACCAAATCATCCACATATACTAAAATAGCAGTGAATTTACCATTGTTGTGTTTGATGAAAAGAGAGTAATCGGCTTTGGATTGAGTATATCCTGAGAAAATAAGAAATTCTGATAACTTTGCGTTCCATTGTCTACTTGCCTGCTTGAGTCCATATAGTGATTTCTGCAACTTACATATTTGATTAGAATCAGTAGTTTGTAGCCCAGGAGGAAGCTTCATATAAACATCCTCATTGAGATCTCCATGAAGAAAAGCAGTATTAACATATAATTGATACAAATGTCAATCAAAATTAACAGCAAGAGCCGAAAGTACTCTTATTGTAGTCATTTTGACAACTGGACTAAATGTATCGTTGTAATCAATTCCCTCAGTTTGTGAGAAGCCTTTAGCAACCAATCGTGCCTTATACTTGTCTATGGAACCATCTGCTTTATGCTTCACTTTGAAAATGTTTAAAATTGAGCATCACCATAGCTAAAGAAGCTTGAAGAGAAAAACCATTTCGTTAATAATCAAATAAATTAATGTTTTCTCTTAAGGGATACAATAAATGAATCTACTATTTATAATAGTTAGAGTTTACTATTTATAATGTTTTCCGTTTTATGTTCTAAACAGAAGTCTTCTCATATTTATAAGGTTTACTATTATAAAGAAAAAACTAACTCTACGACAACTTGTAATAACAAAACTTCAAGTTGGCATATTTGACATCCCCCGCAAGTTGGAGTATGTATATCATACATACTGAGCTTGAATTGTAACAAACTGAAAGGTCCTAAAGATAATGCCTTCGTCATGATATCTGCAACTTGGGACTTAGTTGAAATAGGCATTAGGTGAATTAATCCTGCTTGTGACTGTTCCCTCACAATGTGGCAATCCATTTCTATATGCTTAGTGCGCTCATGAAATACTGGACTGGCTACAATGTGGAGAGTAGATTTGTTGTCACAATATAACATAATTGGAGTAGGCTTGAGTTTGAAATCCTGCAAAAGATAAGACAGCCATTGTGCTTCTCTAGTTGCTTGTGCAAGTTCCCTGTACTCTGCTTCTGAGGAGGAACTTGAAACAGTCTTTTGTTTCTTGCTTTTCCATGAAACTAAAGAAGTTCCAACAAAATAACAAAAACATGTGATTGATCTTCTGGTATCCAAACATACCCCCCAATCTGAATCACTAAACCCTTTAACGATGAGATCAGAATTGGTTGAATAGAATAATCCTTTGTCTGGTGAAGTTTTCAAGTACTTGAGAATTCTCAAGGCGGCTTGATGATGCAAAATAGTTGGATTATCAAGATATTGGCTAAGATGACTCACAGCAAAGCATATATCTGGCCTTGTGTGAGTTAAGTAAATTAAATTGCCAAGTAATCTTCTATAGGCAGTAGGATTTGGATAGGGTTCTCCAGCAATTTTATGAAGTTTCATTGAACCATCCATTGGTATAGAAACCCCTTTAGCTGCCAAAAAACCTGTTTCTTCCAACAAATCTAATACATATTTTCTTTGATAAAGTACCAATCCTTTAGAAGATCTGGCTACCTCCATACCCAAAAAATACTTCAGTTCACCAAGATCCTTGATGCTGAAAGAGGCATCCAACGTTTGTTTCACGTATTGGATTTCTGTCAAATCATTCCCAGCCAAGACCAAATCATCCACATATACTAAAATAGCAGTGAATTTACCATTGTTGTGTTTGATAAAAAAGAGAGTAATCGGCTTTGGATTGAGTAAATCCTGAGGAAATAAGGAATTCTAATAACTTTGTGTTCCATTGTCTACTTTCCTGCTTGAGTCCATAGAGTGATTTCTGCAACTTACATACTTGATTAGAATCAGTAGTTTGTAGCCCAGGAGGAAGCTTCATATAAACATCCTCATTGAGATCTCCATGAAGAAAAGCAGTATTAACATCTAATTGATGCAAATGCCAATCAAAATTAACAGCAAGAGCCAAAAGTACTCTTATTTTAGTCATTTTGACAACTGGACTAAATGTATCGTTGTAATCAATTCCCTCAGTTTGTGAGAAGCCTTTAGCAACCAATCGTGCCTTATACTTGTCTATGGAACCATCTGCTTTATGCTTCACTTTGAAAATCCATTTGCAGCCTATAGCCTTTTTTTCCCGGTGGCAATGGTGAAAGTAACCAAGTCTGACTTTTGTCTAGAGCAGACAGTTCAGCATTTATTGCTTTCCTCCAACACTCATGAATAACAGCTTGCTCATAGCACGTAGGTTCTGAATGTGTGGATATGGCTAGGGAAAAAGCTTTATGATTGGGAGATAAGGCATCATAAGAAAGAAAATTAGAAATTGGATACCTTACATGTGTTCTGAGGAATGATGACTCAGCCGAGCTTGCCAATGTACAATGAAAATCTTGCAAGTATTTTGGCCTAACTCCTACTCTTTCTGATCTCCGTAATGGTGGATTCTATGGTGGTGGTGGTGGTTGTATTATAGGTTCAGGTAATAGTACAGGGTTAGGATTTATTAATGAATCAGGGTCAGGGACAGGTAACACTGGATCAAGATTAACTAATTGGTGGTTCGAATTATTTAACTGGTCAGAATCATTTAACCGGTTATGGATTCTTTTATCTAAAATTTTGGAAATAGGATTGTGAGATACATGAGGCATAGTAGTGCAATTTTGTGGGTGAATGAGGTAATCATATTTGTTGTGATCAATGAATTCAAATTGATTAGACTTAATAGAGGTTGTTTTATCTGTTGAATAAAATGGAAATATGTTTTCATAGAATTTGACATCCCTTGAGATAAATGTTTCCTTATTTTTAAGATCAAACAATACATAACCTTTCACTCCTTTCTTGAATCCTAAGAAAACACATTTTTTAGCTCTTGAGTCAAATTTCTTTCTCTGTGCAGATAAACTGCTTGCATAGGAAAGACAACCAAAAACTTTTAACTCATTAATCTCTGGTAAGTGGCCATAAAGAATGAAAAAAGGAATTTGATGATCAATGTATTTTGATGTTAATCGATTAATAAAAAATACTGCATGACTGACAGCAAAATTTCAAAAATTATGTGGCAATTGAGACTGAAACATAAGAGCTCTAGCAATTCCTAAGATATGTTGATGTTTTCTCTCAACTATACCATTTTGTTAAGGGGTTTGAACACATGAAGTTTGATGTTCAATGCCTTTAGAAATGTAAAATTTTTTGAGTAAAAACTCTTTTCCATTATCAGTTCTTATGCATTTGATGGTTTTGGAAAATTGAGTCTCAACATAGGCAACAAAACTTTTGATAAGATCTCTAGTTTCTGATTTAAGTTTCATGAGAAAAATCCAAGTATGTCTACTCTTGTCATCAACAACAGTAAGAAAATACTTGTGTCCAAACATAGAAGGATGAGAAATAGGACCCCAAATATCCATATGAATCAAGTCAAAAGTTTGGTTAGAGGTAGTGAAACTATCACCAAAAGTTAATCTCTTTTGTTTAGCAAATTGACAAATATCACATGACATGTTTTTATTCTTGTTATAAGTAATAATAGGAAACATTTTCTGCAAAGAAGTCAATTTATCAAGGGAGGGGTGTCCTAATCTCATGTGCCATACATCATGGTCATGTCTTACGAGATTATTTATTGTATTTATGTGAAATGGTATACTAGAGATATTCGTTGTATAAAGGTCAGCCTTCAAGTTAGCTGCACCAATCATCCTCGTAGAGATGAGATCCTGAATTACACACATGTAATCAGAAAAAATTAGTTTACAAGGTAATGACTTAGTAAGTCTAGAAACAGAAATCAAGTTGAAGTTAAAGGTTGGTATGTAGAGAACATCTGTCAAATACAAATGTTTAGTAAATCTTACAGTTCCTAAGATATTAGCAGTAACTGTGCTTCCATCTGGTAATCTAATCAATATAGGTTTGATTTTTCTATGGTTTTGGAATTCAGAAATTGAGTTACAGACATGATCTGTAGCTCCAATGTCTATGATCCAGTCCTTAGTGGACTTGGTATTTAGGGAAAAAAAACATGATATACCCGATGCTTTTGCTTTTTGTGTGGTTATTTGGTTTGTGCTGTGAGCATGCTGAGAAGATGACTGCTGAAGAATCGCAAGCAAAGCTTTATGTTGCTCAGGAGTAAAATTCAAATTGGGATTGGACTCTTCTCGAACTTCTTTGTGAGAGATTTCACTCACATCATCCTCATGAGCATCATCTCCACCGGTGTAATTGTTCACAACGCCATTCTTTGCATACCAAGGTGGATAGCCATGTTTTTTGTAACATACCTCTTCAGTATGACCTGTTCTATTACAATAAGTGCATACCTTGCTATTTCTTGTGTAACCTCTACCAGTATTGACCTTTCCAGTGTGAGTGTTGATTCTTCCTCTGGAGATATTTCCTCTACCTCTACCTCTATTAATGTTGTTTCTGGAATTGTCAGCATTAGTAAGGAATATTTTTGAATCATCCATGGACAAGTTTAGTTGTCTTTCTTACTGGATAAGCAAAGAAAATACTTTGTTTATGCTAGGTAGAGGTTCCATAAGCATGATTTGGGACCTTACGGCAGTATATTGTTCATTGAGTCCCTTTAAGAATCGGATAACATAATCATTTTCTCTATATTTTTTGATTGCAAGGATTACATGACAAGTGCATTGAACAACACAACTACAAATAGGAATGGGCCTGAAATTTTCAAGCTCTTGCCATAATCCTTTCAAATGAGTGTAGTAATTGCTTATTGACAAATTTCCTTGTTTAAACATATAAAGTTCTTCTTGGATTTCAGAAATTCTAAACATATCACCTTGATAGTATCTCTCTTTTAAGTCTTGCCAAATTTCATAGGCTGTTTCCATCCACAATACACTTTGTGCAATGTTATTATCAAAAGATTGGCATAACCAAGAGATTACCAATGTGTTGCATCTGTCCCAAGCATCGTAGAGAGCATCTTTGTCCTGTGGCTTTTTTATACGCCCCGCAAGCGCACGGGTTATGTCAAGTAGTAGTATAAAAAGATATCGTTTCCACAGGGATTTTGTTTGTTAATTACCGACCAATTACAAGTATAGATTAGCTAAACGAATCTGTTAGAGATATGAAAAATAAAATAAAAGATTAGATTGAGATATAAAATAAAATAAAATAAATATAAAGATATGAGATAAGATAAGAATTAAATCTTCTAAGGATTAGTTTCACCACATATCAACATTGACAATCAATTAAAGATATATCTCTTATTAAATTAGATTTACTTTGAAGGTGAATTATCCTAATGTAGAATACTAGTTCCTTTCAGAATCTTAGCACCGTACCTAATGAGGCCTAATTCCTACTTTCGTGGTAATTAGGGTACATTAAATCCATTAAGATCTTTGATAATTCATTGCATCCTCTCAAGGATTAGAACTACTTTCGTGATCTAAAACCTTAAGTTTAATTATGTATTTTATAATACTAAGGTTCACCTTTCGGTACTTCCCTTACTATCTGGTATCATGCAATAGTGGGATCCGACACAATCACAAGCATTAAGAACACCATGATTAAATCTAAAATAAACAAATATTAATAAGAGATAAAAATATCAAAACATCAAGTCAATGCCTCCATGGGCTAATCCTAATCCTTAGAAACAGAAAACTACTCAATCATATACATAATACAAACCGAAAAATAAGAATAAAAGGTAGAAATAACCAAAAGATGAAAGATGAGGAATTTCTTCCGTCTTCAAACGCATTCTAGTTCTTCATGGAGAGAGTTGTGCAACCTTGAATCCTTATTTTCTAATTTGTTTCTGGCTATGATAGAGAAAATAATTCTAATTCTAATTCTAGTCCTACTACTACTACTAAAATTCTACTACTACATGTTATGACTAATGTTCTTGTTCTTCTACAGAGTTTCTATCTTCCTCCTTTTATAGATTTTCCTTCCTCCAAGTGTTGGGCCCAAATAGCAAAATAAATCCATAAGCAATCTCCTTCCTCTCACATGCCTCTATCTCTATCTTTTTCTAGATTTCTGCTCACAATATCTCTTAGCATATCTTCTTTGATTTATTTCTTTATTTTTCAATGCTCCAACCTCAAAATAAGCAATCTACACAATAAAAGCACAAGATATCTTTCCAAGTGAAATATGAATTAAATGCATGCTAAATTAGAATAAAATGCATGAATATTTATTAAAATAAATAAAAACTAATAAGGAAATAATATGTATGCTACACACACATCACTTTTGCAAAGATCCATCAACAAATTGAAATTTGTTCTTTGACTTTAGTGCTCTTATCATCGCCCGAGACCAAGGGTGATAATTTTCACCTTTCAATTGAATCGTAACAATCAATGCTCCAGCATTCTCACCTGGATGCATGTAATAAGGACTCATAGGATCTAAAGTTGGATTTATTGTATCATCAGCCATGGTGAATTAGTGATATGAATTGAAGTATTGGAAAAAAAAATTCTTCAAATTAGTGATATGAATTGAAGTATCTTCTTCAGAAATGGTGAATTATCATAAAACTCAGAGAATTATTAGAACAAAATGCTCAGCAAAACTCCTCCTAAAAGGAGCTCTGATACCATGTTAAAATTGAGCATCATCGTAGCTAAATAAGCTTGAAGAGAAAAACTATTTCATTAATAATCAAATAAATTAATGTTTTCTCTTAAGGGATACAATAAATGAATCTACTATTTATAATAGTTAGAGTTTACTATTTATAATGTTTTCCGTTTTATGTTCTAAACAGAAGTCTTCTCCTATTTATAAGGTTTACTATTATAAAGAAAAATTAATTCTACGACAACCTGTAATAACAAAACTTCAAGTTGGCATATTTGACATCACAACACCATGAATCCATGGTTTCCTAAACAATTAGGCTTAATGATGAAAGTTTAAGAAAAACAAAAGAGTGATATATCAGATTAGAGCCTGATTTTATGGGCAACAATCAAATTAGTTCGTGATATTATCGAAATTCCAAATTAGTCTATGAGATAGGAACACGTAATCATATTAGTTCATAACGTTGATGGTCCATAAAGTCATAAACTAATTTGACCAGTTTCGATTTGACCAATACTCAAAGATCTTTATTTATTCTTTTGGCCAAAACAACAACGTTTTGACCAATCCCTTTGTCCATAAAGTCAGGAACTAATTTGACTGGTATCAATAATGCATTGCTTGGATTCACTAAGAACAGTTAAAGTTAATTTTTTATGGTGACACGGCTTGTTTGGTGGAAACTCTAGAAAGTATATTACTCTGCATTTGTGTTCAATGGCTATAGCAAAGTGGACGTTAAATACTTGGAAATTGTATCAAGCAAAGATAACATTGTATAAGCCTTTTTGTTCGCTGATTTTTAGTGTTAACTTCTTCATTCTTATTATGAGAACTATCATCACGACATTAATCTATTTTCTTACCTTTGAAGGAGAAAGTACATAAAACATTAAAATTAAGTACCCCATTATTTCGTCCCGAGTACTATACCAATCTACACAAAGCAGAACACACCTTATAGTATAAATGTAGATGCAGTAAATTTAAAAACTAAATCGCAATTCATGAAAATATTACCTAAAACTACCAAAGAACTTTATGGGAAGAAGGCTGAAATGTTTGGCACTAACTTTCTTTGACGTTATGATCCATGCAAATGCTCACATTTTACACACAACTTTCCTAACTATTGAAAATCTCTAGACACAGATACCAAACTCTTGGACAAAAGCCTGATGAAGAATAGATACTACACAAAACATTATTAAAAATCTCATTACAAAAGAATCAAATGAATGAAAGAATGAATTGAATTTGTACACTACTCCTGACTTCTACAGCTAGAACTCTTGACTACATTCTATAAATTTGAAATCTGCTGTTGTACTTTGGGTGGCGCCTACACTATACTTTTTAATACAGGAACAATCGCCAAGGGAAAAAAAATTGGTAAAAACCACGAGTATGAGTTGCAGTTTCCCGGTGGATATGAGTTGATTTTCAATGACTCTCAACTTCTCTGTCCTAATATCTCGTTAGTAATACCGTTACTGCCAACTTTGAAAATTCCAACAGAGAATGTCTAATGCATACAAACTACTTATATCTCCATCCTTGTAGGCCGGGGTTGAGGTTGTCTACTAACCAACACATCTAAAGCCTCCTTCATCCAAGCATGTGGGCAAACTTCTTTTGCTTCAGCAACAGCCATCTGCAGGATGATGCAAATCAATGACACTTTAGAATACCGTCAAAATAAAGGTTATCCGATTTCCTGAAAGATGAATTGACAAGAAAATCAGATATACACTTACCCATCTTCGTTTTCGGATGTTTTTCTCTGGAAAATTCTCTAATTGCTTCTTCACAAGCAAAGGGAACATATATGCCTCATGTAGCGTGTCTTTGCGTTTGCTCTTATACAACCATTTGCCCAATATACTCTGCAAGAAAACATGCAAACACACAAAGGTAAGAAACAAAGCTGCAAAGTGCACTAATAAACTCAAAGCTAAAATGTGATTGCTGATACTAACTTCAATGCTGCCAACAACCCCGGCTTCCTCTATGGTTTCTCTTAAAGCAGCTTGTTCTATGCATTCATCAGTCTCCCAACCTCCCTGAAACCAAAGCAAACAACACATACATGTCAGGAGCCAAAGGTTGAAAAATGAACTAATTCCATACATCAAGTGATTTGAAAAATGCAAGTTGGAGGGAAAAACAATACCTTAGGAAACTGCATTCCATTACCATTCTGAGCACTAATCAGAAGAACCTCTAGTTCCTTTTTTTGGCTTCCCTTTCTCCTGTATCTATATGGAATACATCTGTTCATTTTCAAAATTACATAGAAAAAAGTCAGATTAACAATAATTAGCACACAACACCAATTTAAATTTTAAAACCATAATCCTTAAACATATCCTCTAATTTCATTTTCATCCTGTTGACCTTCCATCAATAATCAAATGAGTAAGGAACTAAAGACCCAAGTTGACTCCAAAAAAATGTGTACCCCAATTTAGTCTCAAAAAAATAATGAAAATGAAAAAATCTCAAACTTTGGTCCCTAAAAATCTCAACATTTTAGTCCCTAAAAATCTCAAATGTCAATGAAATCAATCAAGAACTATTTTAATTATCATTGTATTTCTATGGTCTAAATTGGACTTGCATTCTTTTAAGGGACGAATTTGGGTCCTAACAATCAAAGCAGCATTTTTTAGACATTCAGAGAAAACCCAATTGAGAAAAGATTCTAAATTTGAAGTTGGGTCAATCATTTTAAATTTAAGAGATTAAAGTTGAGAACTTTATCAATTTCATAGAAAAAAGAAAAATAAAATAAAACATACCCCACAACTTGGCGACAACCACCATCATAACGTTGCAAATGTCTGCCAGTGCGTGCCACCAAACACATGACGCTTTCAAGCTGCTTGGGGAAGAAATTCCCAGAGATTAGTTTCTTTGAGAAAAGGAAAGGAAGGAAAAGTTTGAAAGGCAAGTTCCTAGAAATGAAGAGACCCATGAAACTCAACAACACAAATTAAATTATTATTATTATTAAGGAAGAAGAAGTAAAATGAATGAATAACAAAAGATGAAAAAGATAAGAAGGAAAGAAAAGACATGGATGGGAGAACCGAAATTGGTGGTGGTGTTGTATATATAGATAACTATTTATGGTGGAATGGGTTTGGTTTGGTTTGGTTTGTGTGGATGGAAGAGAGAAAGAATCAGAGAAGCACAGCGTTTACTTTTGTTTTGCACTTTCCTGTTATTTTCTTTCAACAACAATAAATTATTTACTTTGCCTGAAAAATATTGTTTTCTATGTATAATATTTTCTCATTTGTTTAATATAATAATAAGTTGTTACTACTAGTATATTTTGGGATTAAGTTAGTTGGAAATCTTTAGAATAAGGAAACGTTGCGGTGTGTAGTTCAGTAGTTAACTCCATTTGTAATTTTAGATTTTTCTTTTCAACGAAAAAAAGGATTTCACATTCCCTGCGTTCGAATCATCAAGGATAGAAAGAAAAAGATAAAAGTGTCAATTACGTATTTCTTATATATACCACAAGCTTTGCTAATTATTTTTTATTTCTTATTTCAGACTTTAATTGATGTGTATTAAGAGCATAGATATTGTTGGTATATCATATATCAATTATTTGTATTGTTTTTATTTAAAAGGTCAATAATCATAAATTCATCAAAGGTGAATAATATGATAACAGTATAAAAAAAATATATTATGTCATTGTACAATTTATTTTTTCTTTGTTTCCGTCGGTGTTATGAAACAAACAAGAGTCCTTCCTGAAAAGATATTATTGTTTGGTTGTGTATTAGTGTATTACTGTACCATTCATGGTATAGATTAATAACAACTTGACATATATATAACAAAAATAAAATTTTAAAAATAAGAGAAAGAAAATAGATTGTTAGTTATTTTTATTACATATTTAAATTATTATTGATTTGAATATAAAAAAAATACTATTGATTTGAATGATATATGTGATATAATATGCAAGTTATGGACCAAGTAATAATATCACGATTGCGGGATGGAATATTCTCCTTAACTTCCAATTGCAATCTTCCATTGCTCCAAGCTTTGAAAGCCGGTCGGGGCAAAAGTTCCAAAAGTTCCGATCAAGCAAACAAACAAAGTGTTCTCCACTTAGAATCAATCGGGCAAAACTAGCTTGTAGATGTGAGCTTGTAACTTGTTGTTATGAGCTTCTAACTTGTAGCTATTAAGTTGGTTACGAGCTGTGAGCTTGTAGCTAGGAGCTTATAGCTATTTAGCTGACTATTTGAAATAGTGTTATTTGGTAAAACTAGCATTTGAATTAGCTAAAAGTTATTAAGTAACCAAAAAGGACATGTAACATTTTATTATTTTCAAATTTTTCATTATTTATTGAATAGATAGTTAATTAAATAATTAATTATAACAAAGTTATTAAATAATAATTAATAATTAATTAAAGGGTAGTAGAATAATTTTAAATTTTGTTTGAGGGTATAATTGGTATATGAATTATTGAAAGCTAGTTTAGTTTCTTGAAAGTTACTTCAAGTAACTTTCTAAAAACTAGCTTTCAAAAGCTACAAGCTCCTTTTTTAAAAGCTACAAATTCCTTCTAATTTGTGTTCACCGAACGGTACTAGTAGCTTATCGACTGAATCTAAAACCTACTAGTAAGCTAAAAAGCTCCTAGTTACCAGCCTACCCTTGCCGATAAGAGCCTAAGACATTCTGTTGGCAATTAAAATAAAATTGCCTTGTAAAAATTTATATGCTATGGGAAAAAACATGTAACACTCAAAGATAAAATTTATCCTCAGAAAAATATTTGTATGGAAAAAACAAATAATACAACCTCAAAAACTTTTGGCTTTTTGTTAATAGCCAATTTTACAAACACACAACATTCAAACAATAAAACTCGTTGGAGTCTATATTTTTCTAATAGAGCCAATGCTTTTAGCATGTTATATGTTCTCTTGCTCTCTACTCTGTTCTCTTTTACAAATGAAATAGCCTCTATGTATAGAGGACTTGTGCAGTCTACAAACACGTTTACGTGTTTTCTATTACAAAATGATTTCTTCTTCTTTGCAATTGAGGTGTGCCACCGGAAGTAGATTTTAGTTGCCTTCAGACTTGGTGAAATGAGAAAGCATAGGTGATGGGACTCATATGCTTGGTTTACCTTTTTTATTTTCTCACATTTCCTCCCTTAAACCAAGTTGTGTCATTCCTAGCATCTTCTCCAATTTTAAGAACAAATTGGTCTTAAGTGGCTTTGTGAAAATATCTGCTACTTGATTTTCAGAAGTGCAATGCTCCACCACTCTTTCTTTGTCTTTGATCAAGTCTCGAATAAAATGATATTTGATATCATTATGCTTGCTACATCCATGATAGACTGGATTCTTTGTCAAAGCAATTGTTGATTTAATATCACAAATATCTTTGTTGGACAATCTTGTTGGTGTTGCAACTCACTCAATATTCTCCACAACCAAACTGCTTAGTAACACAATTTGTTGCTACAATGTATTTTGTCTCTGCTGTTGAAAGGGCAACTACTTGTTGTTTCTTGGAGGACCACGAAAACACTGTTGTACCAAGATGAAAAGCGTAACCCGAAGTGCTTTTTCAAGTTTCAGTTTCACCAGCCCAATCACTGTCCGTGTATCCAATTAACTCTGGTTTGTTAGAGTTTGAATCAAAGATACCTTCATCGATTGTTCCTTTGACATACCTCAAGATCCTCTTTCTAGCTTGCCAATGGAATTGTCTTGGTGATTTCATGAACCTGCTTATGAGCTCAACTCCATAAACTATATCAGGTCTTGTTGCTATCAAGTACTTGAGACTTTCCACTATTCTAAAATTTGTTGAATTGACAAAATCACCACCACTCTCTTTTCCAAGCTTCAGTCTTTCTTCAACAAGCGTTATTATAGGCTTATAAGTCCCCATCTTGAATTTCGTCACCACATATGTTGCATATTTATTTTGAGAGATAAAAATTCCTTCACGTGTCTACTTCACCTCAATGCCAAGAAAATATGACTTTAGGTCCATATTTGTCATTTCAAACTGTGTGGATATGCTTTCCTTGAATTCGGCTAGCAATTTGGAATTATTGCCAGTGAAGATCAAATCATCCACGTACAGACAAACAACAATGAAATCTCCAGCTTTATTTTTTTTTTGGACATATAAAGCATGCTCATATGGACTTATGTGAAATCCATTGTTGATAAAGTACGTGTCAATTCATGTGTACCAAGCTCTGGGTGCTTGTTTCAATCCATACAATGCTTTCTTCAACTTGTAGACATCGTCTTCTCGTCCTTATTGTTGGTAACCCGGTGGTTGCTCTACATAAACTTCTTCTTCAAGTACACCATTTAAGAAAGCATACTTAATATCCATTTGAAAAATCTTCCATTTATTTTGGGCTTCAAGTGAAAAAATCATACGTACCGTATCCAATCTAGTAACCGGAGTAAATACTTCAAAATAATCGATCCCGGGCTTTTGTTTGTATCCTTTTGCTACTAATCTTGCCTTATAGCAATCCACTTCTCCATTTGGATTGTACTTAGTCTTGTATACCCACTTGACTTCGATAGGCTTCTTTCCTTCTGGAAGTGTAGTTAACTCTCATGTGTCATTTTTCTCAATCGAATGAATCTCGTCATCCATTGCTTTAATCCAGCAATCATCATTGGCTGCTTCTTTATATGTCATTGGATCACAATCAGCAAATAAGGCATAGTAGGTAACCTCTTCCTCCATATTCTCCGGATCATCATCTCTCCCTATTACATAATCTTGCAAGATAGGAGGTGGATGCTGCTCCCTTTGTGGATACCTTCGAGTTGGTGAATCTGGTGGTTCATCAGCTGTCACCGGGTTCTTCATTTATGGTTACTGGTACGGGCAACAACTCCTTTTCTTTTTCCGACCAGTCCCATGTTGCATCTAACATCTCAGCTGATAATTACCTTTTGAGTCTCTGGAGTGTACAACTTGTAAGCTTTTGTTTCTTCACTGTATCCTACAAAGATTCATTTTTTTTTTACCTTGTCATCCAGCTTCTTCCTTAGTTGATCAGGAACATGTGAATAAGCAATAGAACCAAAAACTTTCAAATAACTGAGATCTGGCTTTTTCCCACTCCAAACTTCTTGTGGAGTTACGAACGCTTTTGATAGGACACCTGTTCAGAATGTAGACTGCACAGGCTACAGCTTGCTTCCAAAAACTCTTGGGTAATTTCTTACAATGCAGCATGCTTCTCACCATATCCATGATCGTTCTATTCTTTCTTTCCGCCACTCCGTTCTATTGAGGAGTATATCTAGCAGTCATTTGATACTTAATACCGTGTTTTCTCAAGAAATCATCACAAACAACATACTCTGTTCCCCTATCTATTCTCAAGGTTTTCAAAGTATAACCACTTCGTCTTTCAACATACGCCTGAAACTTTTGATAGTATCACAAGCATCAGGTTTATTTTTCAATAAATAAACCTATCTCTTCCTGCCGAAATCATCAATGAAAGTAATAAAATATTTACTACCTCCATTGGATGAAATTTCCACATAGCATAAATCAAAGTGCACCAGCTCAAGTGGTTTTGTACCTCTACAGGCACGTCCTTTTGGAAAAGGATCTCGATGCTTCTTACCCAATACACAAGCTTTACATGGTTGATCATGAGCTTGAATAATAGGCAAGCCAGTGACCCATTTCTTGTTTGCAATAAATTTGATGCTTCCAAAGTTGAAATGTCCCAACCGCAAGTGCCAAAGCCAATTATCATCAACAGCTGCAGCTTTGCAACATAGATCAGCATCATACCTTATGTTCATTGGAAATAGACGATTCCTTGACATGTTTGTCTTTGCTATCAAGCCCATATCAACTTCATTTATGGTGCAACCTTTCTTGTTGAATTTTAAATCATAGCCTTTTTCAGCAAGTTGGCCAACACTAAGGAGATTTTGACATATACCAGGTACGTAAAATACATTCGATATATAATTCAGAGATCCATTTTTCAATCTGATGGCAATCTTTCCTTTCCCCATGACTTCAAGTTTTGAGTCGTCACCAAGCTTGACTGAGGTGCGGTAACTTTCATCTAAGTCAGAAAATAATTCCTTCTTCCCACTTAGATGATTACTGCACCATGTGTCCAACAACCGTTGGTTGTCATTTTTATCAGCTACTGCATTACTTGTTGTAAGCATCATCTTCATACCATCTTCACTTTCTGCAACTCGAGCATGGCTATCTCTAATATTCAATGTTTTAGCACGACATTCTCAACTATAGTGCCCATACTTATTATAGTTATGGCACTGAATATGAGATTTGCATTCCGATTGAAAATGTTCGTACTTTTGGCATTTGTGACATTGAATATTAAATTTATTTTGAAATGAGCCATTACCTCGTGTGCCTTGACTTGAGCCAGATCAAGGATTCCCCCCTCTTCCTTTGAAGTTCTAACCTCTTTGATAGTTGTTCACCCTTCTTTGCATATGTCCCTCACTTTTAATATTTGTTTGAGCTTTTAATGATTGCACAATTATGCCACTTGAATTCTCGTTCATTCGCATTTCACGTGACTCTAACGATGCTTGCAAATTATTTAGAGTCATTGTACTGAGATCCTTTGCTTCTTCGATGGCTGCTACCATGTAATCAAAACGAGTTGAAAGTGTGGGCATAATTTTCTCCATGACTTCTATCTCTTTTATATCATCACCATTGATTTTCATTTCATTGACAAGTTTGTCCCTTCGTGAAAAATATTCGCGAATGCTTTCATCTCTTCTCTGCTCCATCAGCTCAAACTGGCGTTTTAAGCCTTGCAACCTCTTCCGTTTGACCAAGTCAGCACCTTCATATGTTTTGAGCAAAATTTATCAAGCCTCTTTTGCTGTTTTAGCATGGAAATTTTTTTCAAGAACAGACATCTCCACAGATTGACAAATAAAAAATAAAGTTTTTTCATTAAGTAGATGATTTTTTCTACTTGTTCCATATCAGCTTTATTTTTATCAGTTGGCTCATCAAAACCATTTTTGATGATTTCTCCATAGCCGCTGATTTTTAAACACAGCTCCATCAAGCGTTTCCACATGGTAAAATTTGATTTGCCATCAAACTTGAAAACAAGCAATTGTTTATATTTGTTGGACTTGACTTGTGCTTGAACTTGTTGTCATTTTTATACAACTAGCTCTAATGTCAGATGTTGGCAATTAAAATAAAATTGCCTTGTAAAAATTTATATGCTATCGGAAAAAATATGTAATACTCAAAGGACAAAATCTTCACAAAAATATTTGTATTGAAAGAACAATTAAGACACTCAAAAACTTTTGGCTTTTTGTTAATAACCAATTTTACAAACACACAACACTCAAACAATAGAGCTCTTTGGAGTCTATATTTTTCTAATAGAGTCAATGCTTTTAACTCGTTATATGTTCTCTTGCTCTCTGCTCTGTTCTCTTCTACAAATGAAATAGCCTCTATGTACAGAGGACTTGTGCAGACTACAAACACGTTTACGTGTTTTTTATTACAAAATGATTTCTTCTTCTTTGCAATTGAGGTGTGCCACCGAAAGTAGATTTTAGTTGCCTTCAGACTTGGTTAAATGAGAAAGCATAGGTGATGAGACTCATATGCTTGGTTTACCTTTTTTATTTTCTCACACATCCCAAAATAGATGGGATTTGATTTTTGACCCTCACTAATGAGTTTTTATTCCTATTTTATAATTTTAAAGACAAAAATGATCTTAATCTTTTGAAATCTTGTTTTTGAGGTGACAAAGAATTTTATGTTAAAGACTTAAAGGTGAGACGGAAGGATTTTTCATTAAGGATGAAACGGGAAAAAAATATTCCGTGATTGGTAAGTTGGAAAAATCATTCAATCAATTTTTTTTGGCACTTGCATGTGGATGGATATTTTTTCCTTTCCAGTTTCCACAAATCACACCGGATTAATTCTTGTAGTTTCGCATTATGCTTTTGGATCATCTTATGGCCTGGTTGTTCTTAGTTAGTAGTCACTTTGCAAATGAGCCCAGAAGCTTCAACCATGTTCACATGTACTATCATGGTAATTGAAGCAAATTTTTTGCTTTCCGTCCAAAACTTGACGGAAAAATATATCTTTTCGACTCACAATTAACGGAAAAGTATAATTTTGCTTTCTGTTTTTCCTTAGACGAAAAACAATTATGCGACACCAAAGACAAAAATATTATAAACACTGAAATTATTTTAGTCAACAAAATTTTAAAATGAAGGTCAAAAACATACTAATGGGGCCAAAAATCAAATTCGATGTCTCCGCAACTCCATTCGCAAAATAGCTAAAGAAATACTAATCCAACACAATTTTATATTGTTGCATGAGGAATAGGTATAACAATTAAACCTATGTCGGTATTTAATCGAACTTGATTAGATTTTGATAGAAAAAAAAATGTTTTGATTGGATTTGTAAAAATTTTAATTCATTTTTAAAAATATAAGATATGATGGGTCTGAGATTGTGGATATCACTTCAACCTACCGAACCTCTCCAAAATAAAAATTAAATTATTTACATGCATTACAATATTAGTAGTTAAATAGTCAAATTAAACTAAAATATTTTGATCAACAAGGCTCAACACGATAGATAAATAATTGAGTTTTTTAAGTATAATATCGAAGGTTTGATTCTTTTTGTTTGTATAGAAAAAACTTTATTGACAAATGCAAAACTTACTTCAATTAATTAGCTGAAGGATACCCTTGATACACACAAACAAAAATAACATATGTTGTTAAAGTTAAGATTTAAATTTTAAGTTTTTTACTTCCTCCGTCCAATCATTTTAGTAAAAAAAAAAAATACATAAAAAATTTGTCCCAAATTAAAGTAAAAATAATAAATCAAATATCTTAAAAATGATATATTAGGTTCATGATTGAATAATTGAAAAAAGGCACACTAAATTATTAGGAAAGAAAGTATGTGATTCTTTAATAGTGAAAAAACCATAATGCAAATATGTATAATTTTTATTTGTAATGAATTAATTGCATTAAATTGTTATTTTTTTTAATTTTTTAACGAAATATTGAAACAAATTGAGTAATATTTTTAAAATTCTTGACGTGTATTTTATATGTTATTTAAACTGGAATATATTTACATATCATATTTTTAAATAGTTAAAATAATTTTAAAAAATAAATTAAAATAAGTAAATAACTCATGGATTACCCGTGGTTCTAAATCAGGAAAATCAAAGATCTAGTGCTAACTATCCGAACGCACAACACAACACCATGCATGCTGAGATATCCTTCCCTGCAATTGCATAAGGACATTCCAGACTTTTTTTTTTTTAATTGAATTGAATTGAGCCCACGGAGTTTATTTACCCCGTCAAAGATCTATGAATTAGTCCATGTTTGACCAGCCAACTGTTGAACATGTTAAGAGGCCATTTTTTATTTCGGCTATGATATGTTTTTATTTCGTTTATAAAATATAAAAACTGAAACTTGGATTTTTTAAACCTTTAATAATTGTGTATTTATTAAAAAAAAAAAAGGACACATTTTTTTATTCCTTATTAAAAAATGGCTTAATTATATATTTTTTCTTTTATCTTATTTTCAAGATTCAATTTGGCCTTTAATTTTTTTAACTTATTTGATCTTTTATTAGGTTTTTCTGTCATACCATTACCGGGTATTGGAAAACGTTGCTAGAATCAAGAAATATTTCATGCCACCATCCAACAAAGTTAAAAAATAGTAGTGTTGCTTTGCCAACGAAAAAGTAAGCTGACTCACACTGGTAGTTGATCGATATGGACAAAGATTATAATGTGTTAATATATAAACGTATATGACAGATGGAGCTCTATCAAGGAATCGTACGAATATACGTCGAATTCTACTGTTGAAATGGTGATGAATGTAAATATTCGGATTAACTAATATTGTTATGATGAAATGATCAAATTAATTTAAAAAAAAATACTAGAAAACCAAAATAAGTATTAAAAATTAAGGATTAAAATGAATTTTAAAAATAAAATAAGGAATAATTAAAAAATAAAGAAAATGTGGTTAGTGTCCAATCATTTAAGTTTACCGAAAATAAATGAAAGATGACTTCTTTTATTATATTTTAATCACATTCACATTGTCAACTTTCACTCAATCATTTAGATTGACTTTCAACTTTGATGTATGATCGCCACGTACGATGAACGAAAAAAAATTGGAATCGCTTATTTGAAAATAATTTCAATATATTTTATAGTATAAACTACAAGCAACAAACTTCATTCTTGCGAATAATCCCTGGTTACTGACCTACTGTGCCATAATGCATATCATGAAAATTGGACTTTTTTTTTTTTTGGGTCAAAAATATGAATATAGTATAGTTGGTTAATAGTTTTTTTTTAAAAAAAATACAATATATTACCACATGACAAAAGAGCTAAGACAAGAAAAATTCAAGGAGGGCAAAAAAGCACACCAGAGCTCCAATCAGGAACAAAGTTCAAACACATTACAAAACAAGAGAACCACAAACAATAATACACAGCACCAATCTTAGCTAGAAACATATCCTTGTCCTTAAGATTACCATGACTAATACCCCTAATCCTGATCTTTAACTCCTCATCAATATTATTAAAAATTTTCTCAACAGATTAATGCTTCTGCTCAATAATCACACTATTTCTAGCACACCAAATATGATAAATACCAGATAGCAAATAAACAGAAAAGATTGATCTCTTTAGACTTTGAATTTTCCAAATATGCAAAGCTATTTGACTTGACCAATCTCTAAATTCCTGGTTCAACCGAATGCCAAGCTTATCACCAATGAACTTGAGAATCTTAGAAGTGATGGGGCAAGTAAAGAACATATGATCTCTAGTTTCAGGATCCACACACCACATAACACACAACTATAATCAGTCAACTGAATATTAAATCTTTGAAATCTTGTTCTAGTTAGAAGTCTAACCTTAAACATGATAGTAGAAATAAAGCTATGCCTTGTATAGAGAACTTATTCCAAATCAATCTTGAAAAAGGATCTCTCCCGTGAAAACCAGCAAGCCATTCATATGCTGAAAAAACAGAATATTGACCATCCTTGCTCAAGATCCACTTGTCTCCATTGAAACCATTTCTAATTTCATCTCTTATTGTATGAATTTCCTTCCAATGCAAGGAAACAGAAGCAGCACGTCTACTATTACATATAGTCTCGTCCTTGAGATAAAATTCATGAGTCAAAAGCAAATCGGGACGAACTGGAACTGGAACGAAAACGTCACGATTGAACCAGTTCGTGGTTCAAAAGCAAATTCACCGAACCGTGTAACAGTGGGCCAGCTAGCTTGATAAAAACCTCTACCAAAACCATCTGGGCTAGGGCATTTGTTCTTATCAATACTCCAAGCTGCCTCTTCAATTTCGGCATCAGTAATAGGCAAAATCAAGTTCATCTAATCATGCACAGACAGATTATAACCCATCTCAAAGACATCTTTGTTAGCAGCTTTTTGGACAATCTGTTCAATCCCAACAAATTTTGAAAATACTGAACAAAATGGTCTTCAATGCCAATCTGGTCCGTAATTATCTGCCCTGAATCATCCATGATGCAAGTGATTCTGCTCTTTCTATGCTTATGCTTCAAAGCAGCAAAGAAATAGGCATTATTTTGATCTCCTGATTGAATCCAGTTGTTCTTGGACTTCTACTTTAGGAAACTATCAAGAGCCTTGCTGATCTCAACATACAAACCAGCACTAACTCTTTCCTCATTTTGAAGCTGCAGATTTATGGGATCACTATGCAATTTCATTCGAGCTTGCAGCAAATCATCATAAGCTTCAGCATGCCTCAAATGAAGATCACTAAATTTACTAAGATTTAGAGACTTAAGTTCATTTTTAAGAATTTTGAGCATTCTAACAATCTTGAACATTTCACTGCCCACAACCCCTATTGACAACCATCAGAAACAATTCTACTAAAATCAGGGTCAGAGCTCCACATATTGAAGAATTTAAAATTCTTCCTAACATGCAAGATACAGTTTTCAAGTTTAACAACTAGAGCACAATGATCAGAAATTGTTTCAAGAATTACCATTGTCTTGGCTAAATCAAAGTATCAAACTCCTCAGCTCATTGCTCATTAATAATGGACCTATCCAGCTTAGAGAAGATTCTCTTACCTCCACTTTGTTTATTGTTCCAAGTATATCTACAACCAATAGTCTTCATCTCTTGGAGCTGACAGCTATCAGCAAACAACTTGAAGGCAGAGATTTAAGAGAACTGAACAGGATTCCCACCTATGTTGCCATCAAAATGCAAAACACTGTTGAAATCCCCAATCACCAACCATGCTTTAGACATATATATTACCACCAATTTGGATAACATCATTCCAAAGAAATTGCCTTTGATTTTCATTATTATGAGCATTGATTACAGTCATGGTAAAAAACTTGTGTATCTTTGGCATCTACAAAACATGTGTATTCAATTCTAGAATTTTCGCTGGGTTTAGGCTTGTTTCTCACCTTCACTTCAACCCAATTCCACTTATCTTTTGTGAACTTGGTTATTCGTTGGAGGAGCTTTACTTGGACCAAGAATCCAAGATCAGCTGCAGTCCCATTTGCAATAACAGAATTTCCTACAGGCTTATTCTCTATGATCTTTTTAACAAAACTGCGTAATAGTTGCATGTTTTCAGCCATCGTGTAATTTTAACTATGATTTTTTTTGGTTGAAGAAAAAAAAAATAATAATTTTATCTTGAAAATGTCGAATTTAAAACATCGAAAACCAATGAACTTAAATTAACAACGTAAATTTTCTGTTAATAAAATCCTTAACCATTATTTTAATTTAAGGTACAAATAAGCAATACCAAAAAAAAAAAGTAAAAAATAATTAAAAAACTAAATCTATTTTCTTCAAAATATTAAATTTTTATTTTTCCAATGCAAAACTTCTATATGAAGCCTCTTACCAAGAAAAATTTACAGGTTTTTTAGATTTATTACTCCCTCGGTTTCATATCTTTTGAATTTTTAGACTTTTTTTTAATTCCATATTTTTTGTCTTTTTATAATTCCAATGCATAAACATAATATTTTTTTTTTAATTTTCACCCTTCATTCAATCATTTCATTCACTCCTCGTTAATTATATTTTTATCCCCTTTCATCTATAAATCACTATATATTAATTAATGAACACATTTTTTAATAAAAATTAAATGCTACTAACAATTTTCAATAAAAATTAAATACGGGTATTTTAGACAAAATACACATAAAGCATACAATAATCTAACATTTTTTTAATTTGTATGTCGAAACTTAAAAAACCAAAAAATATGAAACGTTACTATATGTTTCTTGAAGCATCGCATATTGATAGAATCAATTGATCTAGGCTAGGGTCAATCACATATTAACCCAACTGTAGCCAAAATAATTAATAAATAAAAACTTCTTTATAAATTAAACATTCACTTTGCCTTTCTCAAATCTGAGTAAAAATCCCCATTTTTTAAGTTTTATTATGTTTTTTTCTCTTTATATTTTTCTCTATTGACATGTCTTCCACTCCCTTCTTTTTCTTTTTTTTTTTAACAAGAAGAGCTCCTCCCAAGCTGTTGCTATGAATGTGGATTCGTTGGTGAATGGTCCTCCTTCCACAGACTTAGTGGTCGATGCTACTCCTTCCACGAATCAGGTGTTTGAAGAGGCCGTTAAAACTCTTACCCAAGGTTTAATCCAAGGGGGATTTGTTTCAGAGGGTAAAATTGTATCCCCAAGAATCTTATTATCAGGAATCTCATTGCTAGGAATATCATTGCCAGGAATTTTAGAAAATATGTTTGGTTGACATGTGTGATTATTGGGAATTAAGGGTTAAAATAGTACTTTCGCAATAAGGGAAAGGTGGAAATGGTCTATTCCCAAGCTTTTTGGTGGGAATGAAAATGAAGAAAAACGAAGATGGAGGTGGGAATGAAATTTCCTGAGAATATATTTTTTGTACTTTGTACCAAACACAAACATATTTTATAATTACCTCTTATTCCCAAGAATACAATTTTATACCTCCAAACAAACACCCCTAAGGAACAAATCCAAAACTAAGAAAAAACCAGAACGCGCTCCTCACTCTTGAAGTTTTTAGGCAAAATTGTTCGTATGGTTCCCTTAGTTATTTATTTGTTCCAATCTGGTCCTCTAAGTCATTGTCGTTTGAAAGTGGTCCCCTAACTCATGTAATGTTAGCATCGTTAGTCCTTTACGTCCATTACCTCTTAACATCGTCTATTTAAGTTGATGTGGCAGTCAGAGTGCCCAACGTGGGCGAGCCATGTGTATCCTTCCTTTTACCACGTTAAAAGATTAAAATGGTGGAGTGGAACGATGCCGTTTTAGTGCTTGAAGCCAACCACTCGCTTCATCTTCTCCTTTCTTCCATGAGAAGTCATTTTGAGCTATGAGAAGTCATTTTGAGCTAAGAGAGAAAAACACTAAACTTTGGAGGGAAAACAGAGGGTTGTTAGGGCATCTGCTGAGAGAGAACGAACTGCAACATTGTCGTTGATTGTGAGCGCGTTAAGGAGTTCATTCATGGACGGAAAGGACTAAAGGTGCTAACGTTACATGAGTTAGGGGACCACTTTCAAACGAAATGACTTAGAGAACCAGATTGAAACAAAAAAATAACTTAGGGGATCAAGGGAGCAGTTTTGCCAGTTTTAAGTACTTTTTCATGGGTTTCAATGGAAGTCCAAAATTTTGTTTTTTCTTTTACTTCATTAAATGCCATTAGGTCTTTAAGACAAAATATTACTTTTTTTCTCATCAGTGTCAATGTTTATCTTGCTTTAACACGAATCATGTATTCATGAAACCAACTGATGAAGTTGACGATCCTTATTTTTTCTATATTTACAAGACTTTTTGTAGTGAGCTGAATATTCGTCTTCCCTTCCCTTAGTTTGAATGTGATATCCTTAAAATGAGTTGAATATTCATATTCCCTTCACTGAGTTTGAATATCTTCCCTTCCTCGTAGACAACACTAGTGCTCAGAACAAGAAAAGCATTTTGAATATTATAAAAAAAAAAATGTAAAGTACAATACTCTCAAGCCCCCTCATTCGAATGTGAAATTGGCTAAAGAACATATTCAAATCATTCTTGGATAAAGAATTCCTAAGGAAAAGGTAAAGTTTTCACCTTTTTGGATTCTAATTTCGAGAGAATCACAAGAAATGCCAGCAAAAAGACTCGTGTGGCTGAGGGTGAGATGGGAGAGAATGCCATTGGATAGAGCCCAAGGGGTGATTACTTCTATTTCTCCCCAAACTAAAATGTTCTTAGCAAGATAGTTTAGGAGGGTTTAACTTCCACAAATTTTTGGTTTAACCACATGGTCATGGGTTTGATCTCCACAAACAAAGCCAGTGTTCAGAACAAGAAAAAGACTTCGAATATTATAAAAAAAAAATTTACACAAGCCTTTTCCTTCGAATATGAGCCGCGTTGTTTTATTACTTCTATCTATTTATAAGTGTTTCTTCTAGTCCAAGAATTCAAGTCCTCTCGGCAATCAAGGCTTTGATGGTTTGTGACTGTCTTCCTTCACTAAGGGAATATATTTTGCATTTTGGAATATTTCTTCTTCACTTGTTTGCTTATCTTCTCCGTTTAAAATAGTCTTCTCTCTTGGTATAGCCTTAATTGGGTCGTATGCTTTCTATTGAACTTAATCCTCTCAGATCCTCTCCTCTCGACCTAACTAGAGTAACATCTGATCCATCTCAGTCTGACGGCAACATATAGCCATATCCTCTGTCCATTACATACATCTCCTTGAAGTTCATAGACTACTTCTTCGTTATAACATCAGCCCCAACACTACATTTGCAGTACGTCTCCATAAAGAGGCTAATGAGCCTTGCTCTCTTGCACCAGTTCTTCAAAGTAGTTGTGACCATTGGTGCTTTTGTTCCAGTTGTGAGCAAGTCTTTGGCAATCGATCTCAAAAATGACTTTATGAAGCATAAATCTACCGCTAATCCCATTGCCCACTCTAAACATTTTGCTTCGGCATGGTTTGCAAGGAGAACATCATACAAGAGCATACAAACAGCAGCTAAAGGATTTCCAGCCTAAACACGACTCTGAGCCCTGTTTCTCTCCGCAATAGGTCTTGGCACATAGGAATACAATTAATGTGTCAAAACCTATTGCGATAAGTTATTAACTTATACAGTGCATGTTTGGTTTTACGGTGAGTTAGCCCGAAATCAATTCTGAAATGTAAACACTTAGAGCATGTTTGGTTATCCAGTCAAAAATGTTGGAACATAAGCAACTGTATATTAGGAGGTAGCATTGACATTCCATAATTGATTATAGGCTAATTCAAGACAGAACCAAACATGCACTAACGTTGTTTTTGCTCCAATATAATTTTGGGATCAAAATTGATTCTATGATTAGTAACCAAACATGCCTGTGATTAGGTTGCTATTACGAATTTGGAGATACATAGTAAAGAAGTGTGTTGTTTACTTATTGCCTTAAGCCACATAAGATAATAAACATAATTGTTTGCTGAGAGTTTATGAAAATATTTTAAAAGAAGCTTATATTTTACAATGAATCTAAAGTGGTTTTATAAGTACAGTACTTATATTACGAAATTTGCTCAAATAAACTAAAGTCATTCCATGCGGCACCTTAGTCTTGAACACTATGCATATGAATATGAATGCCCTATAATAAGGAAGACCCCCAAGCTAAAAGTATAATGAGATAACGAAAGCGGCAAGAAGAAAAAGAAGTTGCGGGAGAATCACGTAATTTCGTGGCCGTGGCGTTTGACCGATACACGTTGCAGGCTAATAACCTAACTTTGTGGCCGTGGCATTTGACCACTACACGTGTCCTTTCCATAAACGACGACCAGCACTGCTGCCTTTGCTCTACGCTAACGAACTTAACTACCCGCCACCTCAACAATGACGCTTCCCATTTCACATCATCATCCTCAATTTACTCAAATGCCCCTGATCTCTAGTTCCCCATTTTTTTACTTCCCCCATATATGAAAGAAAAATCTACTTATGTGGTCATGGTCTTTTGGTCTTTGAGATTCTAAAGAGTTTGAAATAATAATTTATTAGTATTACTACACACGATGGGACCATTTCTGTGTTCTATTTTTTCATAGAGGTCAATCTCATTATTTTCATAATCGAACCTTCTAGTTTTCGATGTTCACCCACATATATTTGGTCAACCACCATTCACGGTTAAGATTTGGGAGTTACTATCATGCAATCCAAAATTGGATGGTTGCTATGCAATTTTTTCTTAGATCTAGTTAAAATTAGGTTTTTGCAATTTAGTCCAACATAAAAAGTAAATTAAAAATTTAGTCTTTTGTACCTATAGACAAATTATAACTTAATTTAAAAAAAAAATTAAAAGTAGTTAAAATTAGTCACTTGTGTAAAAAGGCTTAATGCAAGTGACTAAATTTAAAATTAAAAGTTATAATTCGTCTATAGGTACAAAGGACTAAATTTTTAATTTACTTTTTATGTTGGACTAAATTGCAAAAAACTAATTTTAACTACTTCAAATAATGACATGGCATAGGTGTCAACTTCTTATTGGTTTAAGAAAAGGTTGCATAGCAACCATCCAATTTTGGATTGCATGATAGAAATACCCTTAAGGTTTTCTACTTTTTTAGTTATTTCAAAAGTGATTATTATATACTAGCAAACATCATCCACAAAATATTTAAATTTCAAGTATATCTTCCACGAATCATTAAATTACTTTTATGAATGACGATCAATTTAGAAACGAGTGTAATCTTTTTGTCTATCCGTTGACTAATAAAAGAGCAAATTCTTACAAAGTTTGAAGCCTGAGATTAGGTTTTATAGGGCTTTGGCCATTTGATTCAACCTTTTGAAGAGAAAATATATTCAATTAACTCATTATATATTATATATGACATGGACCATTAATTTAACATCATCCAATGCAATAATGTTTTCTAGAGAGTCTTGACATAAACAAGCACGCAAATAGGTATTGAAATCATCTATTATTAATCTATCCTCAAATCCTCGATAATTTCATCTTTCACAATAAAAAGTTATTTAAAAAAGAATTTATCTCTCGAATAAGTAAGAGTGTATTCAGTTATACAGGGGTACAATTTTTACAAGATTATGTTTGAAATATTTATAGGTAAAAACTTGATAGAAAAATCATGAAAAATGTTTTGCTTGATGGCTAGAGCTCTTTATTGGTATGCTTGTAATCACTGGTTTGACTTCATGCAAGTCATTTTTGAAATCGTAAACTAAGTAAAATAATTAAAAAGTAGGAGAGCTAAATTTAAACCCTGTATCTTGCGAGGTCACATGAATCTCTTGGCCACTAAGGCAAATAACCAACAAGTGATATATATTGCTATTAGTTTTGATATAACTTAATAAATTTCAAGGAGAGCAGGTGGGTGCTCCCCACCTCCTCTTTCCTGATTTTGCCTTTGAGTGCATTTGCTTTTAAATTATTGGCTTAAATATCAAATTCATCTTTATAAATACTCCCTCCGTCTTATAAGGATAGTTAAAAAAATTTAAAAGTAAAAAAAAATTAAGGAGACATGCATTTAATGGTTTGTCTAACACATCAATCAATTATCAAACAACTAATTTAATGCATTTTGAATTGACCAACCAATCACAACTCAAAGTTTATAATTTCTAAACTTTTCATTAATTACTTTAACCATAGTTCGGGACAAAAAAATTTAACCATTTTTTATCATCCTTGTGGGACGGAAAGAGTATTCATTTCTTTGAAATTAGTTCCTACGTTATTTTTTTGTTTTAGTCCTTGTTTTCTGTTTCATTTTGGTTTTAGTCTCCGTTGTCAATTTTGGATGAAAAATGCTGAAATGACCTAACAGAATAGGGACTAAAACTAAAATGAAACGAAAAAGCATAGACCAAAACCAAAACGAAAAGAAAAAATAGGGACCAAAACCTTTAAACAATGGAAAAATGAGGATTAAAATTAAAACTACATTTGCATTATTTTAAACCATAGTTGACGGCAACACCAAAACCAAAACGAAACTAAAAGGCAGGGAAAAAAAATGTAAAGACTAATTTCAAAAACGTGAATAATTATATGAACCAAATTAATATTTAAGCCCAAATTATTTAACGTGTAAAAATCTTTATGTACTATAATACCGATCGATAACATTCCATGTCAATAGCAGCATATATAGTTGATACTTGATTCTTCGGATTCATCTTCAAGGCAATATATATTCACTGCTCTATCACGCATGCATGCCATAATCATTCTTTCCAATTTGGCAACTTCTTAAGAAAGTATCAAAACCGACTATAATGATCAAAACCGACTTCATAAGAAAACATCATGATATTTATCCATTTAATTTTGATTTAATTTATTACTCTGATATTATATGTACACAATATGATATCATAAGAAATCATCATCATAGAATCAAGGGAAATAAATACTACTAAAATAGTAAGATTTGGAAACTTGTTGGAGTACAAAATTTGTTTCTCTATACTCTAGTGTGTTAGATTTTGCCACGTGATTCACCAATCAAGCAAGATCCAACGGTTAGAAACCTTAACAAACTGCAGATTTCACTATGATCCGTAGGATATATATATATATATATATATATATATATATATATATATATATATGGCACGCATGTTACGACACGGTTCATGATCGCAAAAGTTAGACCATTCCCACCAAACTTCTTTCTTCACTTATCCCTTACGTTTCAACCTTGAATTCCCTCCAATATTTTTCTACATCTTCTCTTCTCTTCTTCTCCACGTGTATATATATATTCACATATATAGTCATATTAAAACGTGTTATGTGTATTCACTAGTTCTTCTATTCTCTCCTTTCTTAGATTTGAGTGTGAAGCAATTACATAATGGAGAACATGAAGATGGAATATGGTGAAAGCAGAGAGAGCGTGAAAGATGAAAACTTTACACAAAAGGGTGCACCAATTCATAGCCAAGTTCGGAAGATCAAGCAAGAATCGTCTGAGAAAATCGTGGACCGGTTGCCGGGGCAGCCTCATATTAGACCGGTTTTCCGGGAGCTAAACCGGCAGGTTTCCCGGTCGCCGTTGGGCATTTCCGGGAGACCCATCTCAGTTGGTGACTCGTAATCTAAGGTTTTAAATTGGGGTTCGACCGCAATTTAACCGAAAAAGTTTTTAAACTTTTAGATAAAGGGTATTATTGTCCTTTAGTATATTGGTATATATGCAGATTGCAGAGAGAGGTCTTGTTTGCTTCCCCTGCTCTACTTTGCTCTGTTTTTTTTTTTATTTGAGAATATTTAGCTATATTCTTCTTCTTGTAAATATATATTAAATATGTTGAATATAAGGTTTTGTAGCTTTTTGGGTTTTAATCTTTTACTCCTGTTTTGTTCCCCAATTTCATGGCTTCTCAATATTGAATGATAAAATCACATATCCGAATTTGAAATATTCCACCGCATCTATGGACATCAAGGTTTTTGAAATCATACTCTGTTGAGAGAAGCAAAGAATTGAAAGCTTGTAATTTATAATTGATCAGCTACTGTCCTGTTTTCTTCGTCACATGCAGTCCTAATTCCTAAATTAGGTGTTCCACAGGGAGAAATATTATTCTTAGTTGAATATTTCCTAGTCAAAGAAAGTTTGCCAAGGGGATATAAGTGGCATCTTTGTTCATGCATCAATACCAGAAAACAAACTAACTACTCCCTTTGCTTTCTTGTGCAGTGTGTTTTAGGTTATGCACTTATTGTAAAAAATAATTAAATGATACAAGAATTTTGTGTATTTCGATCATAATGTACTTATATAATCATTATTGAAAAGAGAGAAAAATATTGGTAACGAAAAAAAAATATAATAAATAAAGGTGTGTTGGAAAAAATAACTTTAATTTTTTTTGTATGTACTCTTTGGCCAATAATACAGGTATCCCAAGAGCACTCTTAATACCAGAAAACCTTTGAGACTAATCCTGCACAAGGTCGTGTTCCTATGCTTTTCCCAGTGGGATGTGTTAACCAAGAATCGAACCTGAGACTTCTTAATCTCAGGCCCCTTCCCACCACTTGAGCCAACCCCCGTTAGTTAAATAACTTTAATTATGTATTGAGTTTTGTATAGAGAATAGTACATTATAAAATATGAGATAAAACTCTAAGAACACTGCATATGAAACTTAGTACTCCCTCTAGTGAAAAAATATTTCAAAAAATTTTATCCCAAATTTAAAAATAATAATAAATAAAAAATATTAAAGATTATATATTATATTTATAATTGAGTAAATAAGAAAAGTCATATTTAATTTTAAAATGAATTATTTTCAATATTCTAAATATTTGTGAAAGAATAATATAACACATATTAAATATAATGATATAAAAATTTAGGCTAAACTACTCATTTAGTCTCTTACCTTATTTTTCAATTTCAAATTGGTCCCTTACTTTTTTTGGTTTCATATTGGTCCCTTATGTTTCTTTTCGCTGTCAATTTGGTCCAGAATCACTGTTCATCCTATGTGGACCAATATGTTATCTACACGTGTCACTTTCTCTCTCCAACAATATATACATGGACCAATATAATTTTGACACGTAGAATGAATAGTGATTCTAGGACCAAATTGACAATGAAAAGAAACATAAGAGACAATATGAAATTAAAAAAAAAGTAAAGGACCAATTTGAAATTAAAAAATAAGGTAAGGGACAAAATGAGTAATTTAGCCAAAAGTTTATGTAATAACAATTTATAATTAATAAATAAATCCTACATTATATTAAAAAAAAATTATTGACGTGTTTAGCTTTAATTTTACCAAAATAATAAGTCAAAAAAATTATTAAATCCGAGACGATTTGCTATCCATATTCACGTATTCATAAGCTAACTATTTTATTTGTAGATAAGTTCTATGTAAATTCATATGTCAATTCATAAAAATGTGTAAACGGGTGGAATTTTGATAAGATGATTGAACCAACTTAATGATGAATACCAGCTTGACTTTTTAAAAAAAAAATAAAATAATAATAATAAATCAATGGTTCGCATTAGTTTACATTTTTTCTTAAAAATTAATGATCTCCTTTTACTAAGTGTATATTTGAATGTAAGTTACATTTTTTTTTAATTGATTTTGGGAAACATAATATACTCATAATTACTTTATATCCAACATAATTTGAGACTTAATATAAAATTTCACCGTAATACCTGACATGCACTAAATCAGTTTTCCTTTTCAAATGTAGCATCAACTATGGGTCTGTTCCGCAAAACTAGCTTATAGCTGTGAGCTTGTAACTTGTAGCTATGAGCTTCTAGCATGTAGTTGTTAAGTTAGCTAGGAGCTGCGAGCTTGTAGCTGAGAGCTTATAGCTGTTTAGCTGACTATTTAAAATAGTGTTGTTCGGAAAAACTAGCTTTTGAAGTAGCTAAAAGTTATTAAATGACCAAAAAGGACATGCAATATTTTACAGTATTATTTTAATTTTTTCAAATTTTTTTCTTTATTTATTAAATAGATAGTTAATTAATTAATTAATAAATAAAATATAAAATTATTAAATTATAATTAATTAAGCATTAATTAAATTCATTTTTTTCTTTATTTATAAATTATGTAGTTAATTAATTAATTATAACAAAATTATTAAATTATAATTAATAATTAATTAAAGGGTAGTAAAATAATTTTAAATTTTGTTTGAGAATATAATTTGTATATGAATTATTGAAAGCTAATTTAGTTTCTAGAAAGCTAGAAGTAGCTTTCTAAAAGCTAGTTTTCAAAAGCTACAAGCTCCTTTTTTAAAAGCTATAAGCTCCTTCTAATTTGTGTTCACCGAATGGGGTTAGCAGCTTATTGACTGAATCTAAAAGCTCCTAACTAGTTAAAAAGCTCCTAATTCGTGTTATCGAACATAGCCATACGATTTATGAAGGAAAAGGACAAGAGAATTCGGCGAATGTTTGGTTAGAGAGTTAAGGTAGGTCTAATGCACTGTAACAATACAAATAGCAGTGCCACATCGGAAATTTTTTTATTTTGGTGATTCACACCAAGCACAAGTTCTGTAATATACTCGCTGTATATATAAAAAATATTTTTAAATTTTATTTTATTTTCAATGCTACTTTTTTAAAACATCCCTAAAAAAATATTATTTTATTTAATTTTTGTTTCATTCTTAATGTGTAAATTTTTTAAAATACCTCTATTCTTTTATAAATTTTAGAAAAATAAATATAATCAACTAACCTCCTTAATAAAGTTATTTTTTTTTATAATTCGACTCGAAGGGAATAAGAGATAATATCTTTAAAGGAAGTTTGTTTGGAGCAGTGAAATTACATCCTCGAAAATGAAATTACTGAAGGAAATTATATGATAATCTTACATCAATAATACATGCAAATAAGCAATTGTAGCATGTTATCTATTAATCAATTCACAATAGATATATGTACATGAAACAAGAGAAGGATCCATGTGTCAATATCTTCCTTAATCTTATTCAAATGCTACTAATAAAGAGGAAAAATAGAATATGAAAGAAAAGTTGTGTGTGAAAAGGAAGAGGGTGTTGAATGAAAGAGTTTCTCCTCTCATCCTCGTATTCTCTCGTATCCATGGAAATTTCATATTGATTTATTGTTTATAAGAAATCGAAACAAATGGATTTTCAAGAGACTATCTGATGGGGAACAGTCTCTAGCTTATTGATTAAGGATAGCGGGATTTCTCACCGGGCACACCAAATGAATAACCCAACCCATAATGTGTTATTTATATCAAAAGCCCGTTAGAATATCCACTAATTATTAAATGCTACATATTAAAATAATAATTTTCATTATCGATATAATAAATAATTCAAAAGTATATTATCAAGTAATTGATTTATGTTAATCCACATAAAATAATCCAACAATTACATCCCTGAAAATTTCATTATCAGAAATATTATTATGGGGAATATTATGATTAGAAATTTTTAAAAACATGTTTATTTGAAAATTCTTGAAAATAACTTGCAAGTTTATTTGGTAGATGTTGCATATTCCTGGAAGTATGTCATAATTACTAAAATATCATTAATATTATATTATTTTTTATCATAATTGTTAAAATTAAAAAAAAAATCTTAATATATAAAATATAATATTTTTCATCATAAAAATATATATAAGTATGTTATTAGCATTATGGTAATAAAATGAAAATGTATAATTACATTTAATTCAAGCTTGATAATAACGATCATAATTTTTTGGTGTTTACCATGAGTATTTGTTCTCATAATAATAATAATAATATATATATATATATATATATATATATAAATATAAAGTGAGAGATTTCTTACATGTTCTTATGTGTTTTAATTGGAACAAATAAAAATTTTAAATAGAATCTAAATTTAGTACATGACTATGTGGGATAGTGTAAAATAATTAAAATGAAGTCATTTTTGTAATTTCATCAAGCTATTATTACCATGGAAACCTATTCTTGGAAATGAAAATGAAAAATATTAAAATATGAAGAAACTAATATATATATATATATATATATATATATATATATATATATATATATATATATATAACATACGTCCCTTAAATACAAATATGGTGGTAGTGACTAAGATGATGGTGGGGACGGGTTGGCCTATGAATGCAAAAATAGTGAGGGCACTGTAGGATCTACTAAGGCAATAGTGGAACATGTGCACCCACAAAGTTTCAAAAAAGATTTATGTGATGTAAATATATTGTTCCAAATTTATAAAGTATAGTAAAAAAAAAATTAATTAACTACTTACAATTAATTTTTTTTAATGTTATTTCTTGTCTAATTTTTTAATATTTTAATTTGCAATTTTTTTAGCTTATATGTATGATATCTATTTTTAATGTGATTTTTTTCTTGTGTCATTTGATGTTTGCCGAAAATTAAATTTGTGTATGAAAAGGTTCATTAAGGATGAATTATCATATGTGTAAAGTGGTTTATAAGAAATTATTAACAAATGTTCGCATACACTTTTGATTTGGCTTAACACCATATTGTCCTAATTGTCCCGGTATCCATGAGACTATGTTGCATGTTCTTAAGGATTGCACTATTGCATCTCAAGTTTGGCTTCCATTAATGAATTCTTCATGCATTTTTTCCTTTATATAATTGTGCCTATGATCATTGGATACATGAAACCTTGACAATAGCTCTCATTGCTGGGTCTGCTTTATGGTCAACTATTTTAATGGCCGGTTGTTATTTGATGCGATATCGGAGAAGAGAAGTGCTATATAGCACGAAGCAATCCACATCACGAAATTCGTTGGCCAATAAAAAATGGAAATAGTGGAAATCATCTTGCGATAAAAGTGGACATCTTTGTTCAACTGAAAAATGCACCAATCAATTGGATTCGTTAAAAATTTCACGAATAATTTCCGTAACAACAAGCATTTCTCATAGGAGAAATAAAGCTGTTTTTTTGACAATTCCGTCACTTATCCTCAATATCGACACTTTTTGGTTTAGGATAATGCTAATTTCATTGCTTCCTCTTATACACCAAAATTGGTATTTTTTTTTTGCAATATTGTTTTTGTTGGTTGGGCTTTCCCACCATTCGGTTGGGTCAAGGATAGATGGGGCATCTAAATATAATTTGAGTGATGTGGATGCTGTCACATAATTCGTGATGTTGTTGCAAAGTGGCTATATGGGGTTTTGTTTTCACATTGTCATTTGGTTATTGTTCATGGCTAAACTTTGGGGTATGCTCAAAGGTTTAGATTATACTTGGTGCGTGGGATTTCGTTAAGTTTTAGTGAAGTTGATCAATAGGAACGATTCTTCCTTTTGCATGATGTCTAACCGCATTCGAAGTCGGAAGTCTAAGGATTGCTCTTTGTCAAAAGTGAAAGTTGGAAGCTTGGTGCAATTTCAAACCTGATGCTTTTATAATAAAGTTATAAACCTAAATTTGAAGCATATTGAGGCTGCATAAATCGGGGATAACAAAAAATTCCGCGGTAGAACAACCAAATAAAAATGGAATGGGCAAAACTATTATATTAGTCCCTTAAGTTATTTTTAGGTTACAAATCAGTCCTTTAAGTTTTATTTTTGTTTTAAATAAGTCTCGTAAATTGTTGTCATCCAACAAATTAGTCATTTTCTTTGATTTTTTTTTTGTTAAGTAACACGAGGCACCATAAGAATTTTTTTTTAAAAAAAAATCATTAAACCATTTTTTTTAACACGTGGCATCATTAATTGAGTGACACGTGTCACTTAACGAAAAAAATTAACGAAAATAAAGATTCGTTAGACAACAACAACTTACAAAACTTATTTGAAACAAAAAAAACTTAAGGGACTAATTTATAATTTAAAAATAACTTAAGGAACTAATCTAGTAATTTTGCATAATAATAACTTAGTTTAGGATTTTTGCTTTTTTTCGGTAAAAGAAAAAATTCATTACCAACGAGCAAAATTCAGAAACAATAAAAAAAAAGGTCATAAGCACAAGCCTTGTCATCTTCTAGGAAAGGTTCAACACTTATGCAAATGCCTGAAACCAAAAACTATTTTGTCACCTTCTATGAAGGGTTCAAAACAACCAGAGGCGGCCTAAAGTATTAAAAAATAATGACTAGAGTTCCTGCCTAATTCTATCAACTAAAACATTATTCTTCCAATCTACAAAATTAGGAAAAACAAAACTAATCCTATGAGCAACCTCTCTCCTAATAATACTGAAAATAAGGTGCAAGCTCCTCTTATGGTTCTTAAAAGTGCAATGATTCCTTTCTTCTCATATCTGATAAATCAATGCTGCAAACATAGCAAATTACATTCAAAAAATAAGAAAAGTACAACCACATCCTCAAGGGTTGGAGTAAATTCTTGTCGAGTTGTGATACTTGCAAGGATAGCTGTCAATTCCTATCCAGAGACAACAGTAATCAAGGAGACTACGGCTCCATTTACATTCAAAAAATAAGTGTTTCCTAGACTCTTGATAAGATAAGTGATTCCTAGACTCTTGTAAGGATTTTTGCTCTTGATAAGATAAGACTGGTGTTATTTTTTCAATGATTGGTTAGGTTCAATTTTTTGAATCTTGCACTTTCACTTTACCTAATACCTATACAGATTCCTCTAGCTCCATTATCTTCTAGTTTGTATGTTCCTAATTGTCATGATCGATCGTAATTAATAGGCAAAATAGTTTCTTTGGTTCCTTAAGTTTTTATGTATACCAAAGTGGTCCTTCTAAGGTTTTTTTTGGAAAGTGATCCTTAAGTTTTTATGTTTGAAAGTGGTCGCTCAAATTTACTTCTGTTAGTATATTTGGATATTCCGTTAATTTTTTCGTCTCTGGTCATCTTCTCCAACAAGCATCCAATATTTTTTTGGCGAAACACCATTTTTTTCGACAAATCTCTTTAACCTTTAACTCACTTTTATTTACAACCCCATCAATCTCATCCCTTGCAAAAGCTTGAATGTGCAAGTTCCACATAATATTACGATGAAATCCCCACTTAGAAAGGTTAAAATATAGTTTTTCTTCTTTCTCCTAAGTCCTTCTTCTCCCTCTTCTAATATCCTAATATTGTACCTTATGATATAAATCACATATTTGTCATGAATGTTTTCCCTTCTAGACGCATAAATAAAAACTCTCTTACTTTTATTTCAATTATTATGTCTCATTTCAATCATGATCAGTAATTAAGCTATTTAACTTTTACTATCAGGGGTTTAGATAAAACTCCAAGAAAACTAGTAAAGGACTCGATTGAATGTTGGAGAAACATAATAGCTAACATTTCCACCTTGCAACCATCACTCTCGATTTCTTTTCTTATTCGAATCTTAGTCACCACCACTCCCAATTCTTTCCTTCATTCAAACCCTAGTTACTACTCCCAATTCGAGTGAGGGTGAGAGTAATGAAATGAGGGAAAATTATTGGGAGTATTATGAGAAATCATATTAGGAATAAAAATATTATTTTTAAAAAAATACTTAGGAACTTAATTTTAAAAAAATTATAATTTATATTTATATCTAACAAACATGACAGAGTAAGGGTCACCTAATTAAAAATGGTACAACAACAGAGAAAGGGTACAACAATCCTTCCTTTTGAAAGAGTACCAAAATAAATCCCTTTTTATTTTCTTTTTAGTTTTTCCATGATTAATTTCCAAAAATAGCAACATTTTAATCCTCTAATACTCTTAATTACATAAGCACATGTGCATTCTCGGATATTTCACCTTTTAAAAAAATTAATTTTTAAATATTCTTTACAAACCCATCAATTTCTCATGAAAACATGAAGTTTTTTTAAAAAAAAAAAAAATTCTCTGCTTTTCATATTATTCTCCTTCTGACACAATGTTTAACAAAAAAAAAAGGTGAAAAAAAATCATTTTAATGAGATATCTTCACTCAAAGCAAAGTTGGGAGAAGAAACTTAGAATGTAGGCTCTATCTAAGTTGCTAATTGAATAAGCATGAGTATGTGATACTCATTTAAATTAGACCATTGAATAATTAAAAATAAATCACCGTTTTCTATTATTTACCGAAAACTTAATAAATTGGTTTTGTTAATGATATTTTGATTAATTAAAGTAGTTACACCAAAAATCTAAAATTTATTCGTGTTCCAATTCCTGCAATGACCCATGAAAGGCCCCAAGGGTTGCAACTGATATCCATGATTTTGGTAGCTTCAAGACATATGCATAATTTAGCATTGATTTTCTTTGAGAAATTATACCTAAAAATCATGGGTACATGCCAAATGCTCCTATGGCCCTGCCTTGTGGTGAAATTTTGCTCTACACCCGCCGGTGCATAGTTGCACTTGGCATGTAGGCCATTGATATTAGGCTTAAGTCATTCTATGATTAAAAACTTTGACCGGTTACTTACAAGATTATTTTAATTATTTATTTAAAAAATCCCAAATTTTGCATAAAGTCCCTATGTTATTTTCAGTATTATAGGAGTACTTCTTTTTCTCTTCCTCTATCCTCAAAAGCTAGTCCCCATAATAAGCCTTCTTGGATGATATCTCCACACACCATAGATCCAAAGGAGAATGGAATGGAAAAGAGTTTTGAGGATTTTAACTGGATGATATCTCCAGCAACTTGATTAACTTTTTTGTTGCAAAGTCCAATAAATATTTTGATCAATGGTTGTAAATTAATATAGGTTAATTTTTTTTCTTCATATGTAGCCATGAGTTCCTTATCATCCATATCCAACTTGAAGGCAAACTTCTTGACTTGTGTCAGCACTTAGAACTCACACTTAGCAGCGGGGATTGCAGCAATTCCCTTTCAATTTCCAACCGAGTGGAACTAGGGAACATGTCAACAAACACATCCAGTTCTGGATAGAACTTGACTTGAAAAGTTGTGTTGCACATTGCCAAAGCATATGCTTTAATTTAGAACTAAGAGACGATGGTGTAGGAAGAGAAAAGGATATAAGAAAATGGTGGTTGAGATGTTTATGGAGAAGGGAGAAAAGCTCCGTCTCGTAAGAGGAAGCTCTGTTTATTGTTGAATGGAGGAAAACTGTGTTTTTTAATAGAAGAAGCCGAAGGGAAGAAGAAGAACCGGTTGGATTTAGCATAAAAACACTTGGCTACCGTTAATAGATAGTAAAAAATCAAGTGCACATGTGCATTTTTTTTTATCAATAAGTGCAGGTCAAAATCGTTTTGCCTTGCGGACTGGACAGGCACTCCAATCAGCCTAAAGCCTATAGTTCTTTTTTTTGTTATACTTGCATTATTCTTTTTTTTGTTATACTTGCATTATTCCTTGAATACCTGTATTGCATGAGTACGAGTATGATATTTGTATTTGATACATTTTCTAAAAAAAAAAGATATGAGTATGTTTATATATATATTATTAAAATAATTATATATAAATTTAAAAAATAGAAAATTGCACAAATAAAAATAAAATCAACAAGTTGAAATTCATAGTAAATTAATAATTTATTAGAAAGTATTTTCCATTATTTTCTGACCCTTTTTTTTTTCTAAAATCGGTGGTCCTTCTCTTTATGTTTCTCTTTAATAATTCATTACGTTTTGGTAACTACCAACCATGCACCATTTAACTTCTCCACCAAATCTGTAACCAATAGTTCCATATTTTTAATGTTCCTGGTCGGTCAAGACCTTTTTCGCTAGCTTCCTTACTATGGCTAATTCGTCCTTCTCTCCATCTCCATTGACGGACGTTGAAGCATGCCCATGCGAGTTTGAAGTAAGTTATTTATTGTTTCCACCCCCCACTGACGATCATAGCATTTGGAGTCTTCAGTGTTTTTTACTTTACTTTCAAATCCTAGCCAAATGATCGTAACAACCACGAGAAGCATATACAGCATGCAAGCCAACGTATTCTACTCGATACCAAGCATTTTTACAGCCAAAGCTTCCCGACTGCAAGCTTCGTGAGGTCAACCTCTACACAAACTCAATTCTGGTCAAAACATTCTTAATCAAACTATAATTGCATTAGGCATCCGACTCTCCCATCACCTCCTTCGTCCAATATTTCACGGAAAATGAAAAACTAACCTTCAACTTGAACCAGAAAAAACTAATTCCTATAGTGTAATTCTAATTTTTTTTATACATAAAAATCATGAGATAACAAAACTTATCTCATGCACAGTTGAGCCAATAGTCGGCTAGAAACAAAATCAAAAGGAAAAGGGAAAAAAAATGAAATGAAATGTGCATAGAGTATTATGAGCATGCAATATGAAAAAAAAATGTGGTAAAAAAAATAAATAAGAAAAATGAAAGGAGTGAGGATCACGCAGATTGGGACCACCGCCTTTCTTGAGAGCCAAGGGCAAAGTGGTTCCACGGACATATATATACCCCTCCTCTCATTTCTCACTTCCACACGCTCCGTTTCATTTCCAACTCTCTCATCTCTCATTACCTTTACTCACATACATCAATTCAGGTTCCACCTTACTCCTTTTCTTCTTCTTCATTTCATTTTCTTTTGAATCAGGAACATTTTTTTTTTATTTTTTTCTTTTCATTTTTATTTATTTATTTTATTTAATTTTATTTTATTAATGAGTGTATTTGCTGTTTGATTATGAATATTATTTTCTTTTGCATCTTTTAGGGTTGGTGTATGATGATTAGTTTGTTTGTTTTTAACCTTTGATTTTGTTAAATGTTTGGTTGTTTGTTTTTATTTTCAATCTACAATGCTTGTTATTGATTCAGAATTTGATTTGATCTTCTTAATATGTTAGCTAGGGAATAATTGAGGGTAGCTTCTTGCTTGCACACTGTTGTTTGATTCAATTGGTGAAGCTGTTCTTGTTAATTAGTTTGTGTTTGAAATGAATCAAACTTTGTGGACCTTAGGTTTTTTTTTATGTTTGTTTTTACAATCTACAATCCTTAAATATTGATTTAGAATTTCATTTTTTTTCATGTGTAAGTTAAGAGAAAAATCTAGGGTAGCTTTTTGTTTGCATATTATTTTTTGATTCACAATAGGGCTAGTTGTTTCATTTCATTAGTTTCTTTTACAATGGAATCAAAGGAGTAACCTTGGAATTTCTTCATGCTTATTTTTTTAATCTACAATGCTTAATATTGATTTAGAATTCAATTTTTTCATGTGGGTCAGAGAACAATCAAACTTAAACAATCTTTGCTTGCATCTTATTTTTGATTCAATTGGGGAAAATCGTTCCGGTTTATTAGTTTATTTTGACATGAATCAAACTAGTAACTTCATAGTATTTTCTATCTTCTTAATGTGTTCTTTTTTCAATCTACAATGCTTGAATATTGATTCAGAATTTGATTTTTTATGTCAGTTAGATAATAATTGAGGGTAGCTCCAGCTTATCCTCAGTAGAGAAGAGACACAGAATGAGCTTGCAAGACCGAAACCAACGGAGGGATAGGTCAAGGGTTCCTGCTCAAGCTGCTCGTCGGGAATGGGTTCCTAGAGGAGCATCCACCACCACCATTGCCGCCACTGCCACTATTGCCGTAGCGGACCAGCCATCATCCATTTCACAGCTAGATTATCAGATTGGTGATTCTGGAAGCTCCAGTCACAGCATTCTTGGTCAACCAACGAGTCAGCATAGAAGTATTGGTTTGCCAACAAGTCAGCAAAGAAGTGTTGGTCCTCCAACAAGTCGGCATAGAAGTAATGTTCCGCCAATAAGTCAGCATAGAAGTAACTATGGTTCAAGGAGTCAAGGGAGTCATCCTGTGCATCAGAGAAGGGAAAAGGAGAAAGGGACAAGTGAGAAACATGTGGGGAGGGAATTACGGGACTCTAATTTACCTCAGCTACTGCAGGAGATTCAGGAGAAGCTGATAAAAGGTG
Source organism: Crotalaria pallida (assembly GCA_037953625.1). NCBI lineage: Eukaryota > Viridiplantae > Streptophyta > Magnoliopsida > Fabales > Fabaceae > Crotalaria > Crotalaria pallida. The sequence goes on from CM075655.1 coordinate 102,356,355, forward strand.
CTGTTGAATGTATGATTTGCTATGACAATGTCAGGAGGTCTGCACCTATCTGGTCTTGCTCAAGCTGTTACTCCATCTTTCACCTGAATTGTATCAAGAAGTGGGCCCGGGCACCAACTTCGGTTGATTTGTCTGCTGAGAAGAATCAAGGGTTTAATTGGCGGTGTCCTGGTTGCCAGTCTGTGCAGCTCATGTCATCAAGGGAGATCAGGTATCTTTGCTTTTGTGGAAAGAGGCCAGACCCACCGTCCGATTTGTATCTGACACCACACTCTTGTGGAGAACCATGTGGGAAGCCTCTTGAGAGGGAGGTCTTGGTTACTGGAGGGAGTAAGGAGGACCTTTGCCCTCATTCTTGTGTCTTGCAATGTCATCCAGGTCCATGTCCTCCTTGCAGAGCATTTGCCCCACCACGTTTGTGTCCTTGTGGGAAGAAAAGAATCACCACTCGCTGCTCTGACCGGCAGTCTGTTCTTACTTGTGGCCAGCACTGTGATAAGCTTCTTGAATGTGGGCGTCATAGGTGTGAGCGCATTTGTCATGTGGGTCCTTGTGATCCCTGTCAGGTTCAAATCAACGCCTCTTGCTTTTGCAGTAAAAAGGTGGAGGTTATTCTTTGCGGAGACATGGCTGTGAAGGGTGAATTCAAACCGGAAGGTGGAGTTTTTTCTTGTGGTTCCAATTGTGGAAAGAAACTTAGTTGCGGTAATCATTTCTGTATTGAGACTTGTCATCCAGGCAGCTGTGGAGAATGTAACTTGTTGCCAAGCCAGATCAAGTTTTGCTGCTGTGGGAAGACTAGATTGGAGGAGGAACGGCAGAGTTGTTTGGACCCAATACCTACCTGTTCAAAAGTATGTGGCAAGTCCCTTCCTTGTGGGATACATCACTGTAAAGAGGCATGTCATGCTGGGGATTGTTCTCCTTGTTTGGTTCTTGTTTCCCAGAAGTGTCGGTGTGGCTCAACTTCCCGAACTGTGGAGTGCTACAAGACAACAATGGAGAATGAGAAATTTACTTGTGAAAAGCCTTGTGGGCAGAAAAAGAATTGCGGAAGGCATCGATGCAGTGAACGGTGTTGCCCGCTTTCTAATCCGAATAAGAATCTGAGTGAGGATTGGAATTTGCACTTCTGTTCCATGCCGTGTGGAAAGAAGTTAAGGTGTGGGCAGCATGCATGTGAAAACCTGTGTCACAGCGGTCATTGTCCACCTTGCCTGGAAACTATATTCACTGATTTGACATGTGCATGTGGCAGGACTTCAATCCCTCCTCCACTGCCTTGTGGTACACCACTTCCCTCATGTCAGCTTCCATGTTCAGTTCCTCAGCCTTGTGGCCATCCACCCTCCCACAGCTGCCATTTTGGAGACTGCCCTCCTTGTTCAGTGACTGTAGCAAAAGAATGTATCGGTGGTCATGTTGTTCTTAGGAACATTCCTTGTGGCTCAAAGGAAATTAGATGCAATAAGCTCTGTGGGAAGACCAGGCAGTGTGGTTTGCATGCCTGTGCTAGAACATGTCACGCTGCACCATGTGATACTCCATCTTCTACTCAAGTTTCCCGAGCTTCTTGCGGGCAAACATGCGGTGCTCCGAGGAGAGATTGCCGGCATACATGTACGGCTCGGTGTCACCCTTCATCTCCATGTCCAGATTTACGATGTGAGTTCCCTGTCACAATTACTTGTTCTTGTGGCCGTATAACGGCAAATGTTCCTTGTGATGCTGGTGGTAGCAGTGGTAATTATAATGCTGATGCCGTGCATGAAGCTTCCATTGTTCAAAAGTTGCCTGCACAACTTCAACCGGTGGATGCAAATGGCAAAAAAGTTCCCCTTGGACAAAGAAAGCTGATGTGTGATGATGAGTGTGCTAAGTTGGAGCGTAAAAGGGTACTTGCAGATGCTTTTGAGATAAACCCTCCAAATCTGGATTCTCTCCATTTTGGTGACAACTCTGTTGCTTCTGAATTGCTTTCTGACCTGTTGAGACGTGATCCTAAATGGGTTTTATCTGTTGAGGAGAGGTGCAAGTTTTTAGTACTTGGCAAGAGCAAAGGAACAACACATGGTCTAAAAGTCCATGTCTTCTGTCCTATGCTAAAGGAAAAGAGAGATGCAGTGAGGGTGATAGCTGAGAGATGGAAGCTCGCAGTGCAAGCTGCTGGTTGGGAGCCAAAGCGTTTCATAGTTGTTCATGTTACCCCAAAATCAAAGGCTCCAGCTCGTGTGTTAGGGGTTAAGGGTACTACAACCTTAAACACGCCTCATCCTTCTGCATTCGATCCTTTGGTAGACATGGATCCTCGACTTGTTGTCTCCTTCCTAGACTTACCAAGGGATGCAGATATTAGTGCATTGGTACTGAGATTTGGTGGTGAGTGTGAACTCGTTTGGTTGAATGACAAAAACGCACTGGCTGTTTTTCATGATCCTGCTCGAGCAGCAACTGCGATGAGGAGGTTGGATCATGGCTCCGTTTATCAGGGAGCTGTTTCAGTTGTTCCTAATGTTGGCGCATCGGCGGCGTCTTCAGCTACCAATGCCTGGGGAGGAGCAGGAGCAGCGGCGGCATCGAAGGGTAATCCCTGGAAGAAGGCCATTGTTCAAGAGCCTGGTTGGATGGAAGATTCTTGGGGCGAGGGAGAGTGGACTACTGGTTCTGCTAATGTTCAGCCACCATCTGCTTGGAAGAATCAAGGTCCAATTGCAGCTTCATCAAATCCTTGGAGTGTCTTGGATGAGGAATCATCCTCAAGTTCCTCCATTGCAACTGCTAAAATTGATGCTTCTAGGAAAGAGGGTGGAAGTAGTGCAGCTGCCCCAAAATCGGAGCCTCGTTCAGGTGGCTCAGATCTAGGACAGCTTGGAGGAAACTTTGATGCATCAGATGTTTCTGGTGTAGTAGATGATTGGGAGAAGGCTTTCGAGTGAGAAAGGATTGGACCAGAAGCAAGCTTTTTTTTTTTTTTTTACCTTTTTATATAAGATTTTTATTTTTGTTGAAAAAGAGGTGGGGTATACTGCATTGAGGCCTTGTTTGATAATTTTTGGCATGTTGAGACCATTTCCCCCTGTAGACCAGTATTTTAATTTTCAATGTAATATCGACATTAGACAGTTATATACCCAAATGGAAGGTTTGTTGGTTACCATATTAATCCACAATTGGTTGATAGTTAAGTTTGTTAAGCATGCAGTTAGTGGAAATGTTTTTTTGTTCAGAGATAAAGCTCACCGAGGCAATGTCTCTGTTTCGAAATGGTCAGTCTCTTGGGCTGTTTGAGGAGAGTGACTCTTGGTGACGGCAAAAAGAAATGTACGTTATAAGGTTTGTTGTATGATTGTATCCACTTTTAATTTTAGTTCTATACTGAATTGTCCTGCATTTCCTCAGGATATTTGCACATTTCATTATTTTCCACTACCATCACTAAGTTTTCAGTGGATGCTTCACTTACTTTTCTTTTTAAATCCTCTCAAATATATGCATCCTTTTATAATATATCTACCTTTGAATTTGTACATGACAACGTTCAAGTTCAAATTATTTTTGTGTGCTCAAGTACAATTTAATCGCATTGTACAAAGGCAATTTCCTGAGTTCAGAATTTTTTACACTGTTCTAGAATTCTTATTCATGTTACTTCCGTTTCATTATCTACAAGACTACAAGTGTTCAATATTTTTTGGGCACGAACCATCAGGTGTTCATTAATTGTCTACATTTTCTGTCGCACTCACATGGTTTGAGCTTTGAACCCAAAGAACAGTTGGAAATAGAAATAAAGGGTAAACAGACAGAATAGTATCTTTCCTATGAAAACCATGTGATGTGATTTGTCAATCACTCAATTAATAATTAAGAAGAAGCTGCAATAAGGTGCTTTGATTGTTGCAGATCATGGAACATGTGCACTAGTTCTTGCTTCCTTCTACTATTCCTGATGCAAATCCATGTAATTTCAAGTAATGTAGTATTTAATAGACGTGCAATGATATGGTAATCACATAATACATCATTCATGTCAATTTTTTATAGTAAATTTCTTTTAAAAGGTAGGGGAGGAGAAAAATTGTGCAGCCGCTAAAGATCGAATCCAAATTTTCGTACTTTACATCTTATAATTTTATCACCTGAGCAACATATTAAAGACTCATTCATATATGTTACTTTCACTTAAGAGTAATTGATCAGTAACATTTAAATGATGTATGATGTACCCCGCAAAGACTCTTTAAACTGTGAGTCCATAGTATTAACTTTCCACGTATCATTTTGTATATTTTTTATTTTTTATTTATTACTCTATTATATTTTATGATATTCAATGCATGCACCAAAGAATAGAATTTAAACTCTGTCTCGAGATCTCTCTGTGCATATGAGAAAATCTGGCATATGAAGTAATAAAGTATTGCAAAAATAAAAAAGAACAAGTCTCCATTGTTAAAATAATATCAGCCAAATCACGAGATCAATAATAAACCGTCCACAAAGATGATACGTGAACATCACTATGTGAAATCTTAATCTTTTTTTTATGTCTTGGCACTGTACTGTAGTGTAGGGCCTAGACACCAGAGACATCTCTTCTTAGTGTGTTCCGTCTGAAGCATTATATTGCCTGGATCGCCGGCCATCCATGTTTATGTCATTTTCTTTCTTTCTCATAACTTGGTTTTACACTTAGACTTGCAAGTTCAATCTTTTGCTTATTCTAGTGTATACCTTATTATGGATCCTCAACTGCTCCCTGCTGTAATCTTTGATGAGGTTAAGGTAAAATGATTCTACTTTGCTGAAATTCTTGCATGGTTATGACTTATGTCAAGACTACTAGCACAAATTCAGTTTCATTAATTTAGCTACTTTTTCACTCTTACTGAAAACATATCATTTGCAGGATCTTCAGTTTTCGTGAAAGCATGGTTAATGTTTAAGAACTTAGTTTGTTACTGTCTTGATTTGAATCTTGATTCTTGTCTTGCTGTATATTAGTCTCAATTGATTCATTGTAAGGATGATAAAAGGATCTACTGTTTCTTTTTCTCTTGGTCATAATTTCTGGGTGTATATTATTATTTCAGAAGAAAAAATGGAAACAAACAGTCCTACTCTCATTTCAAATTGTTGGAGTAGTTTATGGTCAACTGAGCACTGCACCATTATATGTGTTTGGGACAATGCGAACCGATGAGCTTGTTAGCGAGGAGATCATTTATGAACTCTTCTCCTTCATTTTCTGGACCCTGACAATCATTGCTTTGCTGAAGTATGCATTCATAGTGCTCAAAGCTGATGATGAAGGAGAGGGTAATTATCTTTAGTAACCATATCTCTGCATAAATTTTGAGGGATTCGAGTCTTTAAGATTAACTTTTCATAAAATTTTCTAGGGGGTACTTTTGCTTTATACTCACTGTTGTGTAGAAATGCAAAAGTTGGCCTGCTCCCATGTGATAGAAGCACCAATCAAGTTATGCTTCGTGAGGAGAAAAGTTCTTCTAACATCAACGCCGATTCAAGAGCGCGAAGAACGATTGAGAAACACAAGATCTGTCACTATTTAATATTGTTCTTAGCTCTCTTTGGATCATGTATGACAATTGGCGATGCGGTGCTCACTCCAGCACTTTCAGGTTCACAAATCTGATTTAAATTTCAATTCTGAAATAATTGCATGTATAGGATTTTAGTAATTTTTCTATCCATGTGTGATTAAATTACTTGGCTTTGATAGCTTACTCTATATGTTTTCTGGCTGTTTACTAGTGTTATCAGCTTCAACTGGTGTTCAGAGAGCTTTGTCAGATATGGCACACTCATGTAAGAGCTTGTACCGAGACCAAATATAACACACACACATGTTTTTTGTAAGGCAATATCATCAATTGCTCCTATTTGTTTCTGATTATCTTTTTGTCTGTAACCAGTTTCTTCATCACCACGTACTCAGAAGTCCATGTCAAAGGCTCTAAAAAAATGTAAGTACCATTCGGGTTGTTGATTCATTTTGTTCTGTCAAATGCCCCTTTGTGTTGTGACAAGTGATTTGTGTGCTTGGATAAAAAGTTATAGCTTTTGGTAACCTTTTGTGACCTTTTTTACTCTCTCTTGCCTTTTAGCACTATATATTCTAATAGAGGATCAAATTCTATCCATACACTCATCCTTCTTTCTTCTATTCCTCATTCCTAAATTGGTAAATATTCAATTTTCATAACTGCTTTTGGCATCATCTTTTTATCATCTCTATAATAGACTCCAGTTTGATGGATTTCCAGAAATGTCAAGCTCATTCTGTTTTGACCAGTTTCTAATTTAGAGTTGCAATTAACTTGAGTCGGAAGCATCTTGATCATTTCTTAATCATGTATCTGATATTTTAGAAGAAAGCATAGATGGCGCTAAACATTATACCTTAGTTTGGCTTTTTTTTACTTATAAGTTGAAGTCCTGTTTGATTATTGTTTTAATATTTAATTAAGTAAATGAAAAATAAGTATATATCTATCTCATGTATATGTGAGTTCACTTTCTGCTTAATTATTCCAGATGTAGCTGTTCCAACTGCATGTGTTATACTGGTTGGCTTGTTCATGCTGCAGCACGTTGGGACACGTAAAATTGGGTTCATGTTTGCTCCAATCATTTCTGTTTGGCTATTGTTTGTTAGTGTGGTGGGAATGTATAATATTCTCCACTGGGATGTAGACATCATCTGTAAAATATCCCCAGTATACATGTTCAAATTCATCAGAAATATTGACTTTGGCAGATGGAGGTTGTTAGGAAGTGTTATTTTATGTGTAGCAGGTAAAAAAAAAAAAGCTGAGTTATGCACAAATTACATGCTGGCTAATAATCAACATTTATGAGATTTTTTTCCTATGTTAATGTAGTTAGATGCTCTTCTGTTTTTCAGGATCAGAGGCGATGTTTGCAGACCTGGGCCATTTCTCCAAGAAATCAATTAAGGTATAAGTGTATAACATATAGGAGTAACTTTTTTTTTTTTGAAGAAGAAGAAGGTATAATACATAACTTGTTCTGTGATTCTAACATATTATTTGTGATTGGAAACTATTACTAACTTGTGCATGATGTGTTTGTTGTAGATTGCATTTATATGCTTGATCTATCCACTTCTTGTTTTATGCTATGCTGGTCAGGCTGCATATATCTCCAAAAATTTAGATGCTAAAGATTTTAATCATCTTAGTGAATCTATGCCGCGTAAGTTGGTCAATTGCCTTGTCATCTCAGATATATTTTTTTTCCTGCACATACACTTTGCTAAAGTGATGCTTCCTGATTCTAGATCATTGTAAAGAAGTCTTCGTAGTACTATCCCTACTTGCTTCAGCTGTAGGAAGCCAAGCAGCCATAACAGCATGTTTCTCCATCATTAAACAGTGTTTGGCATTGAACTGTTTTCCCAGGGTGAAAATTATTCACACATCTAAAACAATACATGGACAGATTTACATCCCAGATGTCAATTGGTTATTGATGATTCTCAGTCTCACTGTCACAGTTGGTTTCAGAGACATTGTTAAGATTGGCAATGCAACAGGTATGCCATTGTTGATAAAATCTCATGCTTTTCTTGGGTAGAAAGTTTTTTGTTTTCTGTTTTCTTCCCTTCATATCTTCCAGACTTTGATTTGTGGTCAGAATCAATTCTTCTTCTTGAGTAATCCCATGAGTACTCACAAGTCACAGTTATATGTTGGATTCAAAAATTTGAGTCATTAGCTTATAAGGAAGCTTTTAAGAGAACGAGGAGTAGGTAAACAGGGGAGGCAGATAACAGAATGATGCTTAACGGCAGCTTAAGGCAGTCATACCCAGAGTGACAACTGCAGGATTCAAACCCCTGACATGCTAGTGAAGTTCGTCTGCGTCACAGTCCACTTCCACCACAATCAATCATTGTTGGCTAATGTCCTTGATTAGTTTGGGAATATATTAGATCAACTATCCATTTCTTAAAGGACATTTTAAGAAAATAGGATAAAGTTAGTTGAATAGGGTTGACATATGTGTGTTTGTTATTTAAACTTCTGTACTATTTAGTTAGCATATTCATGACAATATCTTAATAAAAGATCATCATTTCTTGCAGGTTTGGCAATAATTTCCGGAATGCTCGTAACAACTAGTCTGATGTCACTAATCATTGCTTTATATTGGGAGAAGAATGTGATTCTATCTGCGTGCTTTCTTTTATGTTTTGGATTTCTTGAGGTTGCATATCTCTCAGCATGCCTGCTACAAATTCACAAGGGATCCTGGTACCTAGTTGTCCTTCTGGTGGTGTCCATGACAATCATGCTTTCATGGCACTATGGAACTATGAAGAAGTATGAGTTCAATTTCGAAAACAAGGTATCAACCGAATGGCTTATTGATGTTAGTCCGGGCCTTGGGATTTCCAGGGTACCTGGGATTGGCTTCATTTACACCGACATAGTAACAGGAATCCCAGCTTTCTTTTCCCATTTCATCACTAATCTTCCTGCATTTCATCAAGTTTTGATCTTGGTGTCCTTCAAGTCTATAGCGGTGCCTTACGTCCCCGAAAGTGAAAGATATCTCATAGGTAGAATTGGACCAAAAGATTATAGAATTTATCGTTGCATTGTCCGATACGGATACTGCGATCTTCTAAGGGATACGGGCGATTTCGAGGAGCAGATAATTCGTTCTATAGGCGAATTCATATCCATTGAGCAACGCGACATCGAATCGATGGTTTCGCCAGATGAAAGAATGATTCTCGTTGGAAATTCAGCACCGGATCAAAACGCTTTAGTTCCTCTAAATGAAGGCAGCTCATGCAAGGGGCCGAGCCCAGTGAATAATGAATCTCAGATAAATCCTGTGAACATTGAATCTAAGGTAAATGATACTTTCGAGACTTTGACAAGTCGTCCTAACAAACGAAAGAAGGTAAGGTTCATGTTGCCTGCTAATAGTCCTAAAATGGAAGCATCTGTGAGGAAGGAGCTCATGGAGCTAATTGATGCTAGGGAGAGTGGCAGTGCCTATTTCTTGGGACAGTCACATTTAGTGGTGCGTGATGGATCGAACTTTCTCAAGAGATTCTTAATTTTCGCCTATCGGTTTAGCGAAAAAAATTGTAGAGAGCCTCCAGTAGCTCTTAAAATACCTCATGCTGCTCTTGTAGAAGTTGGTATGATATGTACTATATAATCTGAAAGAGTTATAGGAGATTTAAGTAATTCAAGGGGTAGCTGAATGTTGAGAAAACTGAAGAAGCAAAAATAACCAATACATTATTAGAGAGGGTTCAAAGCAAAGGAATGGCATCTTATGTCTGTAAAAAATATTTTCTTATGTGTGCTTAGCTTAGTTAGTTATAGGTCCAAGACTACAAGGATATAATAAAAAACAGTCTTATTCTCCCCTTTAGATGACAATGTTTTGAACTTGTAAAAGGTAATATACATCTGTTAAATCAAAATGCACCTTTTCCTTTTCCTTCCTGTTTTCTCGTATTCTTAGAGTTCTATTGTTTGAACAACATATTTGGCACTGATTATTGATGTCACTAATTACTGCTTTATCTTCTTCTCCCTTGTTTTTTTTATACACATATCAATAAGACAATAATGCTTTAGAATTAGTGATGTACCTATTTTAATGTTCATAAAACACTACTCTCTCGGGTCCTATATATAGGGCATATTTCATATTTCCCGAACCAAGGAAAGTGGTTAGTTTTGTGAATTTTATGAGAATATATTGTAACATTAGTACTACCCCCTCCACTTTACTTGCAAAGTTCATATTCATTAATGAATAACAAAAAAACATAGTTAGTCAAAGCATTTAATAAGGACAAACAAAGAGAAATAATAATTAATGATGCATAAGAAATATAAAGTACACTATAGATAAGACCAAAGATTTCTTTTAGAAGGTGTCTTAGTAAACGAAATTCTCATCATAATTGAAATGGTTGCTGTGTTATTCAATGAATTGAATGAATTACAGACTTGTGTTATATATACACAGTTGATCCTATCTAAAGTTAACAGACGCAGCTAAACTAGAAGAATATACAACCGATTAGTTATAGACTAATTCAAATGAATTCAAAAATGGAATATGCTAACTAACTAACTCAGCTTGTATAAGCTACTAGACTAATCCCGCATATACACATACAATGATGCTGAATATACTCTAATATCCCCCTCAAGTTGGGCTGTGAATGTCATACATGCCTAACTTTGGACAATGCATTCTGAAAAGGATGAGCATGTAGAGCTTTTGTAAAGGTGTCTGCAACTTGTGAGGCTGAGGAGATAGGCAATAGATGAATGAGACCAGACTGAATTCGATTTCGAATAACATGACAATCAACTTCGATATGTTTTGTTCTTTCATGAAAAGTAGGATTGTGAGCCAAGTAAATAGCAGATTGGTTGTCACAGTAAGTAGAAATAGGAAGAGGAAATGGAAGTTTGAGATCAGTCATCAAGTATTGCATCCATTGTAATTCACATGATAATTGAGCTAAGGCACGGTATTCAGCTTCTAAGGAGCTTCGAGAGATAGTACCTTGCTTCTTTGATTTCCATGAGACTAAAGCATCTCCTAGGAACACACAGTAGCCAGTGACTGAGCGTCTAGTGTCAAGACAACAAGCCCAATCAGAACTAGCAAAGGCAGCAGGCTTGAGGGAATTGGAAGAAGGGAAAAATAAGCCTTTGCCAGGAGAACCTTTTAGATATCGCAGAATTCGAATAGCAGCCTTGTAGTGTGAATCAAGTGGATTAGAGACATATTGGCTGACTTGTTGGACTGCATAGGAAATGTCTGGTCGAGTAGTGGTGAGGTAGATCAGTTTGCCAATGATTCTTCTGAATGCAGCAGGATCAGTGTAGGCAATCCCCTTATCAGCTTGTAATTTGGTGGAAGGATCCATAGGAGTGGCAGCTGTTTAGCTCCCAGCAATCCAGCATCTGATAAAATATCCAAAACATACTTTCTCTGATTTAGAACAATCCCTTTTGTTGATTTAGAGACTTCTAAGCCAAGAAAGTATTTCAGATCTCCTAAATCCTTAATGCTGAATTGATCATCTAAGTAGCTTTTGACATGATTAATTTCTGCTAAATCAGTACCTGTAAGCAAAATGTCATCCACATATACTAATAAAGCAGTAAATGAAGATCCTGTATTTTTGACAAAGAGGGAATGATCTGCTATGGATTGAGTGTATCCTAGAGAGAGAAGGGAAGTAGTCAGTTTTGAATGCCATTGTCTACTAGCTTGTTTCAAGCCATATAGAGATCTCTGCAGTTTACATACTTGATTGGGAGAAGTAGCAGTGAAGCCAGGAGGGAGTGTCATGTACACTTCCTCTTCTAAATCACCATGAAGGAAGGCGTTGTTTACATCTAATTGATGTAAGTGCCAACCCTTGGCTGCTGCAAGAGCTAACAAAATTCTGAAGGTAGTTATTTTAGCAACTGGGGAGAAAGTTTCAAAATAATCAACACCTTCTAATTGTGTGAAACCTTTAGCAACCAAACGTGCCTTATACATCTCTATGCTGCCATCTGATTTGTGCTTAATTTTATAGATCCATTTACAGCCAATAGGATGTTTTCCAGGAGGAAGTTCAACCAAAACCCAAGTGTTTGCCTTCTCTAAAGCAATAATCTCAGCTTTCATAGCATTATTCCAGCAAGGAAATTTGGAAGCCTCAGAAAAAGATTTGGGTTCAGGTTGGGCAGAAATATTAGAACAGAAAGTTTTATATGATGAAGAGCAATGGTCATAAGAAAGGGATTTAGATAAAGGATAGGGAGTGGTGAGTTTACCTGAAGAAGATTGATTTGCAGCATAACCATAGTGGAAATCTTTATATTTAGCTGGCCTGACTTTGATTCTTTCTGATTGCCTTAAGGGAGGATGTGGATTCTGTGGAGGTAAATATGGTTCATCCTGTGGAGGTAAATTTGGTTCATGTTGAGGAGAATTGATTGGAGAAAGGGAATTATCTGTAGGTGAGGTAGGTGGAGATAAGTCTGGTGAAAGGTAATTATGTGGTGGTGTAGGGACTGATAGAGGAATGGGTGACTGAGGTGGAGTAGTACTTGGAATTGGATTATTGACAGAAGCAGGATTTGGCAGATTAGCTATGGGAAAAGGTATGTAATTATCAAAAGCAATGGGAAATGGTGTGGTGGCCTGAGGTTGAAACTGATCTTGTGATTTATGGAAAGGGAAAATTGACTCAAAGAAAGTGACATTCCTGGACATGAATAGCTTTCTAGTATGCAGGTCATAAAGCATATATCCTTTTGTAGTATCTTTGAAACCAAGGAAAACACACTTAATGGCCGTGGGACTGAATTTTGTTCTGTCAGCTTGTAGTGATGTAGCAAAAGCTAAGCAACCAAAAACTTTTAAATGAGAGATGGAAAGGGGTTTGTTATGCAGTTTAGTAAATGGTGCAGTATTGCTTAAGGTTGGTGTTGGTATTCTGTTAATGATATGAATGGCATGAGTAACTGCATAGCACCAAAGGGACTGTGGAAGGTTGGCTTGGAACACTAAAGCTCTAGCCACATTAAGGATATGTTGATGCTTCCTCTCTACAACACCATTCTGTTCTGGTGTTTCTACACAAGTGGTTTGATGCACAATTCCCTTTTCTTCAAAGAATGAGTTCATTAGGAATTCTGGACCATTGTCAGTCCTTATGATTTTTACTTTGGTTTGGAATTGTGTATCAGCATAAGTGATAAAATTTTTGATATGATTTCTAGTTTCACTCTTAGCCTTCATTAAAATCAGCCATGTGAACCTAGAAAAATCATCTACAATTGTGAGGAAGTATCTATATCCATGAATAGAAGTGACAGAACAAGATCCCCATATGTCAATATGAAGAAGTTCAAAAATTTCAGAAGAACAAGTCTCACTATTATTGAATGGCAGTCTCTTTTGCCTTGAAAATTGACATACATCACAAGGTGAGGGTGTTGAATCAGGAATGAAATCAAATAACCTACACAAGGATTTATTTCTAGAATTGGAAATATGTCCTAATCTATTGTGCCATAACACTGAGTTATCTAAATTATTGGTCTGAGAAACTAGGCTGCAACAAACAGAATCAGTCAAGGCATGATGCTTCATAATATAAAGACCTTTCTGCAGGTTAGCTGAACCAATCATCTTCTTGGTGAAAGCCTGCTCAATCAAACAAGTGTTAGAGGTAAAGATAACATAATATGTGTGAGATTCAGTTAACTTGCTAACAGATATGAGATTGACTTTAAACTTAGGTATGTAAAGCACATTGTGTAAAGTGAGTTTTTCAGAAAGTAAAACTGTCCCTGCAATGTTAGCAATGGTTGTGGAACCATCAGGTAAATGGACAAGGATTGGTTTAATTTCATGATATGTGCTAAACATGTTCAAGTTAAAGGTGATGTGGTCAGTGGCTCCTGTATCAACTATCCAGAAATCATTTGATATACCTGATTCCTCAACAGTTTGTGTGTGCAAGGCTGCAGAAGTGTGGGTGAGGTTGGTGGAATTGTGGTTTGAAGGAACCTTTTCTGAGGTTTGGCAATTAGATTGCTGCAATAATGCTATTAGGCTGTTGTATTGCTCTTGAGATAAAGCATTAACTGGATTCTGAATTGAATTGCTCTCTGAAGTACTGCCTACTGCTCCTTCTACTGTGTTTACTGATTCTGCCAGATTTGCTGCTGAATTTTTGAATTTGTAACCAGGTGGAAATCCATGCTTGAAATAGCATGAGTCTACTGTGTGATTGTTCTTTCCACAAAAAGTGCATAATCTGACAGATCTCTGATTCTGATGGCTCCTTCCAGTGTTGCCATATCCATGAGTCTTGTCATTGTTGTTGCTGTTCCTGTGATTCCAAGTTCCATTCCTTGCATTTTGTTTCTTGACATCTGAATAAGCAACAACAGTGGAGCTCCTAGGATTTGAATCTGGATGAGCTTGTCTTTCTTGCTGGACAAGCAATGAAAATACCTTGTTGATGGATGGCAAAGGATCCATGAGCATTATCTGAGATTTGACATGAGCATATTGCTCATTCAATCCCTTCAGAAATCTTATAACATAATCTTGGTCTCTATAAGTTTTAAATTTCTGAATTGCTCCACAATTACAAGGAGTGGAACAAGTGCAATTACGAACCCCTCTGAAATTCTCTAACTCATCCCATAGTGATTTAAGATGAGTGTAATATTCTGAAATAGTGAGAGTACCTTGTTGGATTTTATAAATCTCCTCTTGCAAGTCATATATTCTGAAGATATCTCCCTGTGAAAATCGATCCTTGAGATCATTCCAGGCTTCTGAAGCTTTATCAATCCGGAGAATGGACTGAAGAATCGATTCTGAGATTGACCTATGAATCCATGCCAGCACCATGTTGTTACTGCGTTCCTAGGCTGCATAGCTTGAATCTGTTGGTGCAGGAGGAGGCATGGATCCATCAACAAGTTTTATTTTGTTTTTGGACATAAGGGCTAGCTTCATTGCTCTTGCCCAAGCATGGTAATTAGGACCTGTCAATGGAGAAGAGACTAAAGGTTGTGAAGGATTTTCATTTCCATGAAGATGGAGAGGATTCATTGGATTGGTAAGGAAGTCATCAGTTGATGACGGTGAGCTCTGGCGTACCATTGTATGCGGAAAATAAGGATGAATGAATATGAAACTATGTGTTTTAGGAAAGGGAAGTTCTCAGAAAATTGTCTTTGGCCACTAGAGCTCAAATGAGCTCTGATACCATCTTAGTAAACGAAATTCTCATCATAATTGAAATGGTTGTTGTGTTATTCAATGAATTGAATGAATTACAGACTTGTGTTATATATACACAGTTGATCCTATCTAAAGTTAACAGACGCAGCTAAACTAGGAGAATATACAACCGATTAGTTATAGACTAATTCAAATGAATTCAAAAATGGAATATGCTAACTAACTGACTCAGCTTGTATAAGCTACTAGACTAATCTCGCATATACACATACAATGATGCTGAATATACTCTAATAAGGTGCTTTACACATAGGACGGACCATAGGGAGTATCATTTATTTTAATGTACCAAGTTTGGTTATTGTCTCAAATTGTGGATAAAGAAGTAAGGTAGTTACTTCTATGAGGTTTATTTTCTAGGAGCTAATGTGTGTCACTCATTTCTAAAGCATTACTTTCTTTATTATTAAGTTACCTTTATTTAATTCAGACATACTAAGAAAAGTAATTATTATTCTCAAATTTATCAAAAAATATAAATATTAAGCATGGATACACCGTTTTAGGAGCCGTACACGTACCAGATACTTTTTGGATACGGGTACAGCTTGGGTACGCTTGGGTACGGGTACGTACCCGAAAAAAAAATAAAAAAAAATTTGGGTACATATTTGGTACGCCGGGGGTACGCGGTGGGTACGGTACCCACCAATTGGGTACGGTACAACACCACAAAAATTGAAAAATTTTATTTTTTTTCATTTTTTTATTCACAGCCTTAGACATCTTAATCTTATCCTATGGTTGAATTTTGAAGCAAACCCATTGTGGCTTCTCTCTATCTCTCGAAGCACCTTCTCTGCCTCCTCTCTCTATCTCTAGTGTCAGCTGTCGTTCGCTCGCTGTCGTTGCCGTGCTGCTCGGCTTGAACCCGTCATACTCATGGTACAGAGATAAAATATTTCTACTCTGTTACTTATTTTTCTAATGAGATTTGCTGCATCTTGGAAAGTAAGGATTTCATTTGCTGCATCAAATGAGATTTGCTGCATCTTTTAATTTTTCAGTTTTTTTCATAGTATCATACTGATTTCGTAAGCTTGTTCTTTTTTTCATAGTATCATACAGTTATTTTTTCAGTTTATATTTTTATAGTATAATACTGATTTGCTGCATCTTTAATTGACTGATTGAGTAAGCCTGTTCTTTAAATATGGTAATGTTGTTAGTAACTAGTAAGTTAACTCTATTTGAAAAATCTTTAATTTTTAAGTGTTTATTATTAATTTAAACTTAATGTTTTCTTTTTTACATCAAAATAATTTTTAAGTGTTTATTATTAATTTTAACTTAATTTTTACCTTACTGATTTTATTTTTTCTATTTTTTTAAATTTAAAAATAATTATATTAATAAAATAAATTTTTTATATATATATATAAACGTACCCTCACCCTAGTTTTTTAGAAATTGTCGTACCCCGTACCCGGTACCGGTACCATACCCATACTCATGCGATTCAACTTTTCAAAAAAAAAAAATTATCACTTTTTAATTATCTATTATTATCCTCAACCCTAATGGTGGAATTTAAACAAACCTTTTTTTTTAATATTGCAAAATAGTAATTTTGGAAGTATCTTCAACCGTATTGCAATCACATTTTTTTCATAATAGTGAAAAACATTGCAATTTTGAGAGTCTCCACAATGAAACTAGTTAAAAACCTTCGAGCAAATTATTTTGCCCTTAACTAAACAAACTACATGCATGCAAACAACTGAGACAAGTATCGAGCAAACAAACGTTATTTCATGACAACTTTGTGATCCATATATACATATATACACATTGCTCGTTATGGATTTATTTGTAGTAATGTACCGTAAAAAAGATAGGAAACTGTCAAAACCGATCAAAATAGAAAGGAATATATAAAGATATTTAGGATCACATATCAATAAGCACCAGTGGTCTAGTGGTAGAATAGTACCCTGCCACGGTACAGACCCGGGTTCGATTCCCGGCTGGTGCACAACTGAGCTATGAGGATATTTGTGTTATGTGTGACGGTAGGATCTGTCACTGACGTCTTATAGGGACTGAAATGAGCACATCTGAGCTCTATTTTTTAAAATTTATTTGTCCATCCTCATTATTAACATAAAATCACCCGAGAAATAAAATGACTTGTCCTTCTTTAATTTCTTTTTAGCAAAAAGTGAAAGTTTATGTGATCTATGCCTTCTATGGGACCGCTGTTGCTGCCTAATTGATGGTGTATTTCACGAATTTTATTCGTGTCAAATTACATCATGATTGATTTTAGAGACATCAAATTCAAAAAAATAAATTTGCTTTTGTTTTAAGATTGATTTATTTTTATTTAACTCATGCATGTTTTCCTTTGTAAGTCTGCAACATCTTATAACTGAAAATAAAAAATTGCAGCATCCCAATGCAAACACTTACAAACTTTTCTCTTGAAGCAGCGTTTTTTGTTTGATAAAACTTTGCCTTAAAATGCAAAAGAAATTACAATAATCTCTCAAGTCGATCTCAAGTTTAGCAACCCTTCAAAAAAGAAAAAAAAAAGTCTCAAGGTTAGTAGTAATAAAGTGATTGTAGAATAGTACTCTTTGTTTATTCATTTATGGAAGTTGTCAATTATTGAAATTGAAACTTTGGCCTTAAACGCATATATGATATCTCTATTAACAAAACATACAAATAAAAACAAGAATGATGAGGTCAGGGATGATGACTCAACCTCAACTTGGTTTAACGTTTTTCACTTGTTAGTGAAAACTCATTAAGTGTATGTCCATGTTCATGCATTTACAGTTGAAGGTAGCTATGATTTAGACATATGGTTTAATGTTTTGTAACGTAATGTAATGATGGGTCATATCCACATTCGTCACTGCTTCCCTGGCTGCTCATTGTGACTGATAGTGCCACCCACTCACACACTCACACTACCCCCTCTTTCTATCCAACTTCATCTATCACTATTCCTATTTCCTACACACGTGCCCCACTTGCCATTTCCATTCATTGCTCTGCATATACATACAAATTATTACCTAATTGGCTAATTGCATGTGTAATAATATATTTAATCTAGGAAAATTGTTAACTTTTTTTGCAAAAGTTCTCTACAAGGATTAATGAATTACTCCATTATATATTGCAAACGCCAAAGTATATACCATTAAACTAGATCAAAAAGTGACACAGGGTATATCTTGGAAGATTCTCTCTCTCTTTTCATTCAGGGTATATTGCCATTTGTATTAAGCACACTCTTTTCATACTGGAAGTTGGGTAAATTAATCAACAATCATGCATTATTCATCGTCATTCTGTCCGTTTACATGTGGGGAAGTTAGGTGCATTTAATCTTGAACATATTTCTGGATCTTTGATCTTGCACTATATTTCACTAATTTCTCCTTTTCTGTAGCATAATTGATGAGTTGAGTGTGAATGTCATTATGTAGAGAAATACTGTGAAAAATAAAAAAATTATTTTAGAAATGTGAAATACTTGCATGAGTAATTTTTTTTTTTAATTAAGGATGTTTTTGGGATGACAAAGTTTTTTTTTCATGCTCACGACATGAGTCGAATCCCTGATATTATTGTTTAAGCAACTCAACTATTTACCAACTGTGCTGGATTATAAATATGAACACGATCTTATAAAACAGATGAGATATTAAGACATTTGATATTTTTCACTCAACTACTAATAAATTAGATTTCTAATGCATTATTTACTTTACTCATATTTTTCACATCTTAATCCGAACAATGGTGGAGGGTAAGAGAAGCTAGGTGGATTAACTATTAGGGCCAAAATTATATGCCATATGTCCTACAAAGAATGACAATTTTAGAATAGTTAACAAAAATTAAAGGAACAATTTTTTCAAAACAATACAATTGCACCATCGAACCTAGCTCTTAATCACATAGGAGTAATTATATATTTACTATAATTAATTTTAAAGAATGACATCAATTAAAACTTTTTTTTTATATTTAATGTACATTATTTAATTACACAATCACAACTATAATATGCAATTTTCACACATTTTTTATTTGAGATTAATGGACATGCATTGACCGTGTAAAGTTTTTTACACCATCAGTTCATCATCGTTTTTTACACCATCAGTCCGTCATCGTTTTTTACATTTGGATTACTTTAATTTAAAAGTCAACAACCATAAACGGATGAATGATAGATGATGCATTGATGGTGTAAAAAACTTTACACTGTCAGTACATTACCCATTTTCTCTATAAATTGTTGTGACATTGATTTGAGATAATTTTTATGCATTTGTTTATTATTATTATTATTATTTTAACGAATGGAGTATACGAGGTCTTAGTATGTACTCATTGCATTTAACATGCGATATTGGGAATTACAGTGGAAACACTACATTAAAAAGTTACTCCCTCCGTTCCATATTATCTGTCACTTTAGCATTTTTAATTTGTTCCAAATTATTTGTCGCTTTAGGAATTCGAGGATGTATTAATTGATTTATTTCACCTTTAACCTTGCATTTAATGTATTGAAATATGTGATATGAGTGATAATTAATGTACTTTGAGGGTATTATAGTAAAGTTATTTAATAATTCTCTTGAAAATTGAAATATTAAATGACTTTCTTAATCTGTGTGAAATTGCTAAAGTGACAGTTAGATTGGAACGGAGGGAGTAAAATAATACAATAAAAATCTGAGAAATAGATTGAAAAGATTTAAAAAGAAAAAAAAAAACTATGCAAAAAACGAATCTTAGATTCTTTTCATTAAGATTTGAGAGAACCGAATGTACAAAGAGAATGATCCTGGATTTCTGATTAAAAAAATTAGAATATGGTGGGTAATTAATATACAACACCAATTCAGATAACCTCAAAATCACTAACGACTAAACTAACAACCCGAACATCACCCGGGTCGACCCATTTAACTCTTACTAAGAAACGGGTGGGCCAATAATTGATCCGCCGTCCACCTTTCACCAGACTCCTTCTTCAAGCAACACTCAATAAAGTCTCGAAACTCCGCCGATGCGCCTTTCGGAAGCGTCGGCGGATCCCCAAAACAAATGGCGCACATGAGCGTAACCCAGTCGGGTCTCTGACCCGATTGAAGGAAAGGGAAATGACCCACGTAGAGTTCGAAAAGGGTCAAGCCCAAACTCCATATATCACCCGCGTAACCGTCATATTTCCCGCCATAAGAATCCGGGTCGAACCGCTCTGGGCTCATGTACGCGCACGTGCCGACGTATGAGTTGCACGCGTCCAAAGTCCTCCTCATGATTTTGCTGACTCCGAAGTCCGCTATTTTAATCTCCATGTCACTGTTAACTAAGAGGTTCGAGGGTTTTAAGTCACGGTGAATTATTTTATGCGCGTGGAGATAACTGAGGCCGTCGAGAACCTGACGCGCCACCGAGGCGAGTTTGGGTTCGGAGAAGGTGCCGTTGGTTTTGAGGAGCGTGTCGAGCGTGCCCAAGTCCATGAACTCCATGACGATGGCGACGTCGCCGGAGGGTACTTCGAAGAAGCCGTGGCAGTGGACGATGTGGGGGGAGTCGGTCTGGCGGAGGATGTCCATCTCGCGGCGGAGTTGGCGGCGCGTGAGGGGGTCGGAGTCGGAGTGGACGAGCTTGAGGGCGTAGATTGCGTTGGTGCGCTTGTGGCGGACCTTGTAGACGGTGCCGCCGTTGCCGTGGCCGAGGACGTGGAGTTTCTCGATGTCTTGGGGGCCGATGGCGTCGGCGGTGGTGGATTTTGAGATGGTGGTGGTGGGAGGGAGGGGGAGAGGGAAACGAGGGCGGCGTTCGGAGGGTTCCGGGAGGGGGAGGCGGAGGTTGAGGTGGCGGCGTTCGCGAACAGCAGCCATTGGAAATCTCAAAGAGAGAGGGAGAGAGAGAGTGAAGAGTGAAGTTGGGAGGAAGTGAGTGGGAGTTATTAATATATGAGTGAGAGACGGCTATGGAAGGAAGGAAGGAAGGAGGAATGATGTGGGGCTCTAAGTTGGTGGGTTTTTTAATATTTTTGTGGTAATATTACTATTTGATTGCAATTGATTATAGCCTAATATATCTTTATTTATTTCTATCTTTTTAGGTCAGATTTATTTCTATCTTTTGATCTTATATTTATATCTCTATTTATTTATATCTTTATTTATTTCTATCTTTTGATCTTATATTTATATCTTTATTTATTTCTATCTTTTGATCTTATATTGATATCTTTATTTGAGATAAGGTTTAAAAAAAGGCATTCTAATCTAAAATGCATTTAACTTTAAAAAAAAAGTATTTATGTTTATAATTCATATGGTTAAATTCATGTTGGGTGACTCACCTACATGCAATCTGGGTTAAATTCGAATGTATTTAGGTAATACTCCGGGGATCGGATGGCAACAAAAAAATATCAGACGGGTTAAAGAGATAATTACATTTTTTTTAAACTTTAAAAAATGTTTTAGTATTATAATTTTACCTTTTTTTTTAAAGGAAATATGTAATTCATTCCATAATAGAAAATAGTACAAGTACAAGTAGATTCAATAGGACAATAACAAAGCACATATTTTCCATACAATAAAGATTGCTAAAAAAGACTACATACTCAGCCATAACAGCAAACTCCCTGTAGACCAGGATCATCATCAACATCCAGCTTCGAACTCTAACAAGATATTCAACAGCCTTTATTTCCAAGATAACTATCTCATCAATGCTGGAAGTAAGCACAATTCGGCGATAAAGAATCTCAGATCTGAAGAGGTAGAGCCACTTGACAGAGGAGAAGACAGAGATCTGGAAGGATAAAGTTGTCTCGAATATTAGTCTTTTAGTTATTGGAGAAGATAGGAAAGTCATCAGATCTGGACAAACAAAAAGCCTTCCCACACTCAAACACACAAAAACAAAACCCAGATGAAACTGGGACAAGAAAAACCACACCACTTGCACAAAGGCAAGATTTATTTATTTAACCCTGATATAACTGGGAGAGAAAAAAAACTCACACACCAACCAAAGGAAGGGGAGGGAGCTCTCCCTCCCCAGGGAGTTCTCCCTCCACTTCTACCGCTATCACAGAAGAGAGGAAAACGGAGAAGAGAAGAGAAGAAGATTGAGGAAGAGAGAAGGTCAAGCCTCTCTCTCCTCAAATTCTACAATTCCCCTTTTTATAATTTTACCTTATTAATCTTAATTTACATTAAAAATTTCACAAATGTATTTTCATATTAATGAATAAAGAATAAATAAAAGAAAAGAATAATAAACGTTTTCTAGATAATACAAAGTGACTTATAAATAAGATAAATTGGTTTTTTTTTAAATATGACCTATAAATAAAATTAGAGAGAGTATATTTTTGATTTAATGAGTGTATAAGTAAAAAAAAAAAAAATCAAGTGCATGAAGATCATATTCATTAACTTATTCAAGGATGTACACATGGCCACTTTATAGATGGATCGCTTAAATAAGTTAAATCTCTTCGTCTTTCATCCTTAATATTACACTCTCGCTCTAGATTTAATAACTTCACTTTACTTTTTTTTTTTTTTTTAAAAAAAAAAAACACTTCACTTTAATATATATTGTGTATCTATCTCTGAGTTGCTTATTAATTACCTTCTTTATAATACAAAAAAATACACCACATTAACAACATGCACGCGATGACATCAATGGTGCTTTTTTAAAAAAAGAAAAGTGACATCAATGGTGTTCTCATCTTCTAAATGAATATAAAATAAATATTTTCCTATTAAATAATGTCAAAAACTTGCAAAACGTGGGACCTTACCACCATCTATTCCTCTTGTCCAATTGAGTTGTTTATCATTTTTCGTACTTTTCATGTGCCTAAATTGTAAATACATTGTCCGTGTAAGACAGCCCAGTTGGTGACTGCAGGGACACTTAGGATTTCTCTCTCCCCCAGGTCATGGGTTCTAGTCCCAGACCTTCCATGTAAACAAAAAAAATAAATTGTAAATACATTCTCTCCAACCTCATCTCTATTTCTCGTTTTTTTTCTTCTTAAAAAAAAAAAACATTGCAAATGGCATCCAGAAGTGATTGATTCAAATGATATATAAAAATTTGGTTCAAATAATATTACTTATAAAAATAACAATAATAATAATAATGTATATTATTGTAAAATCCACCATCAGAAAAGTTAATCCCATTATAATTTGAATTATTTAAAATAAGATAAATACCAAGAAACTAAATATAAAACAAGTTATAAAAAATGTGATTTTTTGTATTTTCAAAATACTAAAAAAATGCATATTACTCCGTATAATTATTTTTCGATTATTAATATAATAAGCACCCCAAAGTGGTTAGGAATTTTTGAAAATGATGCATCTAATAAATCAAAGGACTTATGTTTTTATTTTTTCAAGACATTTTAACCACTTTGGGATGCTTATCCTGAACCTTAAGGGCTGAGGTTAAGAAAACCCTATATATATATATATATATATATATATATATCGGATTACTCCCTCTGTTTTATATTTTAATTATTTTAAGTTTTTATTTTTATTTTAAATTTTTTTGTTGTTTTAGATTTTCAAGGCTTGAACAAAAATATTTTTCGCTTGTATATATTCTCACTTAATAATTATAGTAGTATTGATTTAACTTTTACTTCTATTTCTTAATTATATTATCATAAATAAAAATGTTTTACTCAAAATATATATAATAAAATTTTACTCTAATTAATATTTTTTTATGTAAAACTACATTAATAAATGGTGAATACTTCGGTACTCTTTAGTTTATGAAGGGTTTGGTACCCTCTCTGTGTGAATCATTTAAAAACAGTTCTTATTGATACCAAATTGAAACCAATTCATCAGAACCAATGATTATATATATTCTGATTCATGTCGTTACTAGTTAGCGTCATCTGAATTACTTCAATAATTCATCATGTTGATACTTGAATTTAAAAAATAAAAAGGAAAAGGAAAGAAACAGTAGTAAAAAAATGAACAGGGTTGCAAAATTAAAAATTGATTAGTTGAGTATTGAAATTAGGATTTACAAACATGAAATCTAAATACTATACGGTAGTCAAAAAAGAAGAACAGAGTTGCAAAACGATAAAGTTTCACGTTCAGCACTTTTTTTTCCTTCAATAACTTTATATTTTTGCATTTGGATCCTTAAAGACTTGATTGTAAACATTGACCTTTTCAACCAAATAAGTTTGACTCAGCACCCATATACATTTGTCATCATCTAAGTAATCCATGTAGAGAGGGTACCAAACCCTTCATAAACTAAAGGGTACCGAAGTATTCACCTAATTAAATAACCAAAAGTTATGAAGCCGAGGAAGTAACATTACTTACATACTAGCTATCGGCTTGTACTTGTTTTCCCGGTTGCTTGCCAAAACATAGCTGCTTCCAAGTTGTCTTCTATTTTGTAATGTTCAATGTACGTAGATTATCATTTCAAAAAATGTATGTAGATTATATTACTTATTATTCTTTTTTTTTTATATAAGCAGACTATATTACTTTTTTTTTTTAAATCAATGGGGCTAAGAGTTTGAATACAATCAAAACAAACTATACTAGCTTAGGGAAAGTAATCCCATAAGCATCCTCACACACTAGGTGAAATAAATTAGGGGGACAACAATATAAAAAAGTACAACTATAATCACTACCATGACCACAATTCGCAAGAAAATCTGTACACCGATTAATTAGCTTCTCGATAGATGTGATTGAGGGAAATATGTCAATTCAACCATAAGAGGTTTCGAATTTCCCGAACCAAGGGAAAACAATGATGAGAGGCATCACAATGATTGGTGACAAGAAAGATAGTCACTCTAGAGTCCATCTCCACCTCCAAAGCCGTAATATTTAGATCCCTAACCATCTTAAGGCCCCATACCAAACCACACGGCTCTGCTTTAGTTGATGAGCAATAACCAACATTGCAATATAGAAACCACACACATATCTACCTGATGTCTTTCAAATGATGCCACCACAAGCTGAAACACGAACATCTCTTTTCTTCAATGAAACGCGCTTGAGATAGCGCTTGAAGTAATATACCAGACATACAACTTCAACCACACCTGATTAAATGCTAAGTCATTACGAGTTTTCCAAAGCAGATCGAGATACCAGAACACCCAAAAAAAATACTCCAGCTACAAGACACATCACCAACAGATTGATTAGTTGGATCATACTCCAGTCATCTCAATGAACCAGCCATGAAAAAATCCGGCCCAAGCATGATCATCGACCATCGTACTCCAAAGTGCAGACACCTCATCACAATCACGATAAAAATATAGTTAATTAAGTATAAGTTTTTGACTTATATAGTATGTATTAACTAATGTAACAAAACAATTAAAAAAATAGAGGTAAAATACACTTATTCGGATCATAAAAAAATTCTTATATTTTTATACTCCATTTAAACATTTTGATTACCGGTCCATTTTGGGGATTTAGATCTTTATACATCTGAAAATAAAGAGAAAAAAAGAGGGTATTTAAATTACATGTACGTATTTAAAAAAATACTTTGCTAATAAAAACAAAACTCACCTCAATTATCTTAATGTTTCCCGAAAAATTAATTTTTGACTACAATTGAGAGAACAACCCTTGGTGCACTAAAAAATATTATTTAGAGGATTGAAATCTTTTATACTCGATGAAATCAAAATATGAGTGAACTCTTACTTTCTATTATTTAGGGAAATTTTTTCCTTAAATTTGTATTATTTATAAAATAAATTAAAATTAATAAATAATTATTTTGTGTGTGATTAAGAAATATATTAAAATAAGTAAGAAATGAGTAAGAGGATAATAGAATCATAATAGAAGGTACAAGAATGCAAATTGTCAAAATTAAAAGCACAAAAAATAATATGTCAAAATTAAAAATACATAAACCCACTATTTTTGTATAATTTACTCTTAAAAAAATTATTTAGAGTATTGAGATCTTTTATACATTACCAAATCAAAAATTTAGACACCCAAACCTATGGTACTTTATTGTCTGTCCACTAGTTGATAATAACAAATCTCTAACCGAAGAGAATTAAGCCATATGGAATGCTACAGCTTTAAACATTGTAGAGCCAGCGTGCGGACGTAGGTAATTACTTGGGTTATAGTCCAAAAAAACAAGGGGACCTTTATTGATAAGATAGAAGAGCCAGCATGTGCAACTTGAGTTTACACATACAGAAAACCCGCCCACAGAATTGTATAATCAATCTGAATACATGCCCAATTAAATAATCAAGTTCGATCACCAATTTCCTTATCGATATTAGTGTTACCCTCCTTAACAAATTAATTTGAATCATGGTCTTTTTATTGTTAATATCATCATCATTATTATTAGTTACTCTCTCCGTTTCATTAAGTTTGGTTTTTAAGTTTTTTTTTTTTCCAATGTTTGGTCTTTTACATTTTCAATACATAAACATATTTTTTTTTCAATTTTAACATCATTCAATCATTTCATTCACTCTTCATTAATTATACTTTTATCATCTCTCTCATCTTTAAATCATTATACATTAATTAATGGATACACTTATTAATAAAAATTAAATATTACTACAATTTTCAATAAGGATTAAATATGGGCATACTTACAATAATCAACACTTTCTTAATTTATGTACCTAAACCGTAAAGGCCAAACTCAATTAAACGGAGGGAGTAACTAACAACGTAACCTAGCTACTGTCATTATCCTGATTGAGTGGTTTTTTTTTTTTTTTGGTGAAAAGTGGTTTTTTTTTTAATTATGGTAGTTTGGTATTATATTATAGTGCTCTCGAGCTAGAGATTACAAGGATAGTGATATATACTGTATTTGTTATTTTGTGAGTAGCAGTTGGAATCATGGTCCCATAGATGGCTCCCACAGTCCCACGAGCGAAATAGATCGATATGAATAATTGAATTGATAATAATTTTTTTTTAGAGTTTTGATCTTGATAGCGTATTCTTTTTTTTCCCGCTAAAATGCACTTTTGGTCTTTAAGTTTTTCATTTGCGCACAATTAGTCCATTTACTTTATTTTTGAGCTAAAATAGTCTCTTATGTTATTATTTGTGCAGTGGTTTCTGTCTTTCCATCATCTTTTCGTTAAAAAACTAGCGACATTATCCCATATGGCAACATTCGAATATTTAATTAATAAAATTAAATAAATTACATTAAAAAAATAAATTAACTAAGAATAAATAAAAAATCCAGAAACAAATTAAATTAACTAAAAAATAAATAAAATTATGAAAAACAAATTTTAAAAAATTAAAATTCACTACTCCAAAACAGAGCTTAGAATATTTTGGTGACGCAGTTTTTGTAAGGTCGACGAAGTATATTTTGATATTTTTTAGAATTTGAATTTTTTAAATTTATTTATTTTTTCGAAATTTTATTTATTATTAGTTAATACATTTTGTTTCTGGATTTTTTATTTATTCTTAGTTAATTTATTTTTTATGTGATTTTAATTTAATTTTATTAATTTAATATTCGAATTTTAATTTTATTTTTTCTGTAAAATGTCACGTATCAGTATACGGCTAGTGGATGTTTCCATATGGAATAACGTCGTTAATTTTTTAACGAAAAGATGACGGAGGGACGGGATCTGCACAAAAAATAAATATAAGGGACTATTTTAGCTCAAAAAAAGGTAAAGGGACTAATTCTCACAAATGATAAGCTTAAGGGGCCAAAAGTGCATTTTAACATTTTTTTATTTGATTTTGAACATATTATTTGATTTTTTATTATCATTTCAACTTCAAAGTTTAATTTAATATGAACTTATTATGAAGTATTTGAACTTTATATTTAATATTTATTTATTTCATAGTATTAATTTATATTTTATCAACTTTTTATTATTTTTTTCCATTTTAATAAAAAAAATGTCAAAATCTTGTAGAAATTCATGAAGATGTGGAGGAAATTCTCTCCGAAGCAAAAAATAATGAGGATGAAAATGGAGAATAAAATTAGAGATGGTTGAAGACGGGGCATTGCTCCCCTCATATTTCTTGCCCAGTTATCATCCCTAATTTCAAGTAAAGAATTGGGATCCTTTATGATAAATGAAAAACAGGGATGATTTTTTTTTAAAATATATATATATATATATATATATTTAATTGTGTCTGTTAACAATACACTCGATTTCTTCGTTCTAAATTAAGTTTAGGTGGTCTATTGGTCTCAGATCTATCTTAATCATTGAATATTTATTTTTTAAAATTAAAATAAAATATAAAATAAATAATATATAATAATAATGATGTATTCGAGACCATTAATCCTGGATTATATAATAATTTCTCGTGAATGAGACTAGTGATAATATTTTTTTTTTACAATTAAAACTATTCATAATTATGTAATTCTTTTTTTTAATAAATAGTTTACGTATACAACGTGTATTTCTCAGTATATGTTGTGCATTTACACACTTTTTTCTTATCTCTCTGGTAAACTGACTCATTTATATACTTACAATTTTATATTATTATTAAAAATTACAAATTTCGAAAAATATATTTTCCCTTTTAATTTCTATATGTATAATTTAAAAGATTAATTATATTTCCTTGCATATATAGCATTCTTTCCCTATGTTTGTTTATACTAAGCCTAAAATTCAATCCCAAAACCATTTCTTTTTTTTTTTCCCCTTGTGGTCATGATTATTTTTAATTTGTATTGATCCTTTAATTTTCTATTTTGTTTTCCATGATAAACAATAAACATTGTCACATATGCCTAAATCACTTGTCATTACGTAGGGACCATGCTTATTTGGAGGGATAAGGCCAATTTCCAACTTGCGAAGGGCCAACATCAACGATCTCAATCCTTTTTCCCCTTTGGATGAATACCTCATTATGTTCAAGAAAATAATTGAAGGCTATATATTACCAAGTATCTACTAACATAAATATATGTGTGCCAGTAGTTAGCATCAGTGTATACAAACATACTTGTGTGTTTTTTTTTTAAGGGAAAATGTGTATTTTATTCATAGATCAAAAATAATACAAGAAATTTCATACTAATAATAATTAAAGGGAAAACATACTTGTGTTAATCTATAATAACTTATTTAATTTTCATTTAAATAAAAATATGCGTTGAATTAATGTATTTTTTCTTTCTTCAACGTATAAAATAACATGAGTGATTCATAATAATAGCCATTCATCAATTTCAAAATTCCTGCTAATATGCTTCACAATTCACATCATATTGTTAAACGCACGTTAGCAAGAAATTCCTTCTCATAGTTTTCAAGTTTGGAGGTGCAGATTATGATTCTAAATACACTCTACGCTAATCAAGGAGATTAGTTCTTTCTTGAACATGGATAGAGTAGTGATGCTGATAATTATTTAGGTCATTTGTATGTATCATGTTTTGTCATCTTTTTTCCCAAAACCATTTCTCTTTTTTTTCTCCTTGTGGTCATGATTAATTTTAATTTGTATTGGTCCTTTTCTATTTTGTATGTATCATGTTTTGTCATCTTTATTTCTATTTTGTATGTATCATGTTTTGGTCCTTTTCTACGCTAATCAAGGAGATTAGTTCTTTCTTGAACATGGATAGAGTAGTGATGCTGATCATTATTTAGGTAATTTGTATGTATCATGTTTTGTCATCTTTATTTATTTTCTCTTTTCTCTTTGATTTTTTTTTTAGGAAAATTTGTTTTATGAAAAGGGAAAAATTGTGCAATTGTCAAGGATCAAACTCAAATATTCATATTTCATATAATCTCACAATTTTATCAACATAATTACATATTTGAGACCATTTAATTAAGAATGACTCATACTAAGTCGCTTTAATTAAAGATGACTTACATATAGTCACTTTTCTATGAATAATTCGTAATAAGTAATTTAGTTAGATGTTGATCATATTAATTATTATATATATATAAAAAAAAGAATATGAAGTGACATTTGGTAAATATTCATGAAATATTATTACATTTGTTAAGAATATATAGCAACGATTTTTTTAAAATCACATGTATTTTTTTTTAATAATAATAATAACAACACTTTTAAGTTTAAAGATACTAGCATTTTAATAAAAGTTATAAAAAGCTGTATATGTTTATGAGTTTAATATATATGCACTGACAATGTAAAGTTTTTTACACTGTCGATGCATCATCCATCATCTATATGAATTATTTTTACTTATAAGTCAACCATTGCTAACCCATCAACGGTGGATGATATCCTGACAGTGTATCAGTGCATATACTATTTTTTTAATGTTTATATATATATATATATATATGTGATATTTAGTTAAAAAAATTATGTCGTTTGTTCTAAAAAAAAAATATACACATGATATTTAATTTTATGGAAGGTGGTGGAGGCTTAGCAATAAGTCATTGGTCCCTTTGTCCTTATATTAAGGGGCAGCCGGCTGCAACTAGTATCCAATTGCACGGGTACATATATCATAGGTTCTCCAAATATTATTTTATTTTTGAAATGTCCTTTTTGCTTAATTATTCTTGTCATTAAGGTCATTCAAAAAGATTGGATAATTGACTTGGGAATCCACAGAAACAATTTAAAACTTGATAAAATTGAACATGTAATGGTTGTGGTGTCACTCTCCTAAGTCCCTAACGATAATTTGCTGTGCATCGATCCACAGTTGCTATAATATCGTGATCATCATATATAGGAGTTTATTTCGTTAATTCATATCTTATTAAATAAATAAAAGCTCATATAATTTAATTTATTTGACAGAAGCCAGTGAGCTCAGTTATGCATCATCAATTGTATAATCTAACAATTTAATTAAGATAAAGAAAGATCTAAATATATAATAATACAAATGTAAAGCCGTAATCTTTTGGGGCACTATAAGACGGTTGCTTCGGTACCATTTCCCGTCTCTAAAGTCCGTTACCATCATCCCAAGAATTGATAATGATTTGCGAATGCTTGGGTGGCTATAGTCTTCTGGATTCTTTGAATGTACTAACTATTAGTACAACAAGTTGTTAATATATACCACTAATCACATTTAGGGTTTTATTTTATAAAATTATTAGTTTTATACCCGTGCACTGCACGGGATTTTTGTTTGTTTGTTTGCTTATTTGATAGATAATAATTGTAAATCATTTTATGTTTTCGAATTGAATTTATATTCTAATTTATAAATCAAAAATTATTTGATGAAATTCAAATAATCATGCGAAAATCTTTTTTCTTGAAAAAAAAGAACATTTGCAATAATTATATAAATAATTAAAAAGTAAACTTTTTCTAAAATGTAAAGTTAGGTAAATAACAATAATCCTATTATTTTTATTGGAAAAAAAATATCAAGCAATCAACTATGAATGTATAAATTAAAAGAGAACTAATAGCCATTAATTTTTTATTTTTTATTTTTTTTATAAAAGAAAACTAATAACCAAATTTGTTACTCCCTCCATTTCATATGTAGTGTTATTTTAGCATTTGTACTATGTTTCATAAGTCTTGTTGTTTTATAAATTCAATACATAATTAATGTTATTTTTCCAAACACAGCCCTATTTATTACACTCTTTTTTTCACTTCCAATACCTTTCTTTCTCTTCAATAATGATTATATAGGGGCATTATAGTCAAAATATAACAAATCCTTACATCATTTAATCATTTCTTAAAATTCGTGCATAACCTTAAAACGGAAGGAGTAATAGTTACTAACAAATAATATAGAGCCCAATGCTAACAAATAATATTAAAATGAACATTCTCTGCGGCTCTTGTAAAAATATATATATAAGAGAATCTTATAAAATAGATTAGAGGAAGAAGTATTATTGTAATTTACATGTTTATAAACCATATTTCAGTATTTATACTTTGTTCATAAATATAGTAATAATAATATTCTCTCCGTTTTATATGTAATGTAATTCAAGTTTTTTTATCTTATTTAATATATATTGTTTTTTATCCCAATATTTATTATCTACAATCTTTCATTCTACAATAATAATTAAAAAACAGAGAAAATTATATTATACAAAGAAAAACGGAGAGAATAATAAAAATTTATATTAAATAAGTCAGATTAGCGCATATAAAAAAAAGCAAAAGACAATAAAAAAAGATATTGAACCATGGTATACCACATTTTACAGTGATTATATCAAAAAGTGTTTTTTGTTTCTCTCTTAGTTTTGACTTCTATATTTGCTTCTTTTCTTGTATCATATACTACTATAGCAAGAATTAAAAAAAATAAAATAACTACTACTGATTAAAAAAATAAAAAAAAAAATACTATTCTTTTCATTTGCTATCCACGTTAAAAATTGAAAAACCTGGAATTATTCGCCATCAGTTACTAATTCTTTTCATTTGCTAGTTGTATTAGGCGGAAGGTTTTTCTTTTCTGTAACTGCAGTATTGCTTTGGAGGGTTGAGGTGTTTTATTGTTATACTACTCTCTTTTCAGATTTTTTTTCTTTTGCTTTTAGTACTATTAGCCTTTTTAGAATGATTTTTTTCATAAAAAAAAGAAAAAGCCATTGATGATGGATGTGGGAAAAGGAATGTTGAGAGAAAGAGGGTTTTGGGTAAGATGGAGAATTGTAGATGGAGATGAAAATGATAAATGAATGATGATTGTAACAGTTACATCCACAAAAAGTAGAAAAGGAGAAAAAACATGCAGTTTTTTTATTGGAACAGTTATACCTACAAAAAGGAGTGCCACATGGATGCCTTCATTGAGTAGAAAATCCTAACTTTTGCTCTCAAGCCTTTATTTTAAAAAGATTGAATGAAAAAGCTCATTTGGTACATGTTTTTATAATAAAAGGAAGGATGATTGTTTTACGTCAAATACTTCCTCCTTTCCTCAAGGTTAGTTTTTTTTTTTTTTTTTTTTTTGAAATGCCTTTTATGATGCATTTATAAGAAGATCACATCTTCCATGTCATGATTTATGTTATTCTATATATCACTTATTCTCATTAGTTCAAAAAATAAATTTTAAATTAAATATAAGTTAACTTAATACTATTTTTCAACTACTTAATATAAGATCCTTTTTTTTTTTTGAAAAATATAAGATCCATTTTAAAACTACTTAATGATAGCTCTTTATTTTTTTTAAAAAAAAATGATAGCTCTTTACTCCCCGTGGTAATTGGAGCCCCCGGTTGCAGGTCCTCTTTAGCATTGTTAGCAAGTGATTTTTATTTTTTTTTAAAGATAAACAGGTGATTATCAAGCAATGTGAGGATATTTATATTAAAGTGAGAACAATTGTTAAAAAAACTATTAATTAAGTACTAGTACAACACAAATGGGAGTGGGGAGACACTGTCAAACCAAACCCTTCCTATAGGAGATTGTGCTATAGCTCCGGGTTCACTAGAGTCAGAATAGATCGGACCTTCGAATTTAAAGAGCGTTTAAAGAGGTATTCATAAATTACCAATCAATCAAACACTATTCTTACATCGATAGGACTTGAACCTGAAATCTCTCACAATCTCATATTTAATCCTTACCAATTGAACCAAACGTTGTTGGTAGAGATTGCACTATTTGTCTAACTAATTTGTACTTAATTCTATTGTTTAACCTAGAAAAGTAGGAAAAAAAAGAAAAAAAATTAAAAAGAAATCAAACTCGTTCCATATTCACCCCATTTTTTTTAAACGGCTAACAAAAGACCATTTTTTTCAACAAGCAATGACAAATCTTATATAACGATGATTTATTATTTTCGACATATTAAAAAGGGGATTGCTAACATCCTCCAACCCTAATTTTAATTGGTGGATTTTAGCAATGTCTACCCAAAATATTTAGACAAAATTACCCCTCATCTCTTAGTTTGGATGACTAATTTTTTAAAGGGTACTCCTGTAATTTGATTATTCTCAATAAAATAAAAAATAAATAAAAAAAATCCCTCCCCCTCCTCCAGGATCCATTGATCCTTTTCTCATTCTTTCTTCTCTCATCTCATCTCTGTCATCCTCTCTCCTCTCTTCTTCCTCCTCCCCCCTCCCTCCTCTGTCACCGCCGTCAACCGCCGTCGCGCCTCCCATCGTCGCCGCCATCGTCCCCTCTTCTTTTCCCTCCTCTCTCATCGCTTCTCCCTCCTCCTTCCTCTGCCACCGTCAACCGTCGCACCTCCCGTCACCGCCACTGTCGTCCCCCGCCAGCGCCCCCCATTCCCCTACCGTAACACCGTCCTCTTCCCCATAGCACCACTGACAAGTCGTTTTTTTTAAAAAAAAAATTTCTGTTTTTTTTTTGTTGTCTATGTCTTTTTTTCTAAACTGATCAATGGAGTAGTTTTCATTTTTTTTTGCTGCTTTTTTTTTAAACTGAATATTATCAATTTGATGTTCCTTGTTTGTGTTGCCTATGTAGTATTTGATAAAATGCTTACTTGATTGTACTGTCCTAGTATGATTGAAATCAATCAAAATAATAACTTGATCAAAGACTTGTTCATGAGGCTCCCTTGTAGTAACTTTACATTAAACATGAGTAGTTGGTATCTTATACTTTAAATAAGAAATATGAGTTTACACTAGTTGGTATCTTACTTTTGCTTTTTTAGTTTTTTGCTTTATTATTGAACATAGAGCAGATAGTAACACATTTTGGTCTTTTGCTTTTCTTTGCTCTTTTAGTTTTTTGTTTTACTGCAAGGTGCACACAATTTTGTTTTAGTTTTTTGCTCTTTTAGTTTTTTGCTTTACTGAATACAAGGTGCACACAATGTATTATGTATTTTGTTTAAATAGGAATGAACAATATGACATTCGAAGAAAGAAATGATATTCTTAAATGGCCCAAAGAACTTCTTAGAGATGATGCTCTACGGATGATGAACACTTTCAAGAGTCACAAACAAATGCTTTGCCTCAAGCTGAGAATATTGATGATGTGGTTCCATACGAAGGGCAAGTATTCAAGAGTGATGAAGATGCTTATGTTTCTTATTTTTTATTTGCAAAAAAAGTGGGTTTTCAATTAGACGTGAACACACTTATAAATGCAGTAAGAATCAAAGCGGGGCTGTATATAAGAGGGAATTCGTTTGTCATTGTGCTGGTACGGCTAAACAATGCAAAATTGTTGAGATGGAAAGGCAAAGGAAACAAAAAAGTTCAAGATGCAATTTGGTGCAAGGATGTTGATTGCTAAAATAAAAATCGGTTTTGTAGAACAATGGGTAGTAACATTTTTTTGTAATTCACATAATCATGAATTATTGGATGATAGAGAGGTTAAGTTTCTTCTTGCTTATCGTGACATCCTTGTTGGTGATCAAAGTCGTATATTATTGTTATCAAAAGCATGTTGTAATGTAAGTCTCATAATGAGAGTTCTTGAATAAGAGAAAGGAATAGATGCCGGTCATCTACCATTTTTGGATAAAGATATTAGGAATTTTATTCAATTTCAATGTCTCAACAGTAAAGAGAACGATGCTTCAGAGGTTCTCAAATTATGCAAAAAATTGAAAGATAGAGATGATGATTTCCAATATGATTTTACATTAGATGAAAGTAACAAATTGGAGCATATTATTTGGAGTTTTGGTGATTCAATTCGAGCATATGAATCTTTTGGAGATGTGGTTGTCTTTGATACCACATACCGAATTAATCGTTATGATATGCCTCTTGGACTATGGGTTGGGGTTGATAATCATGGAAATTCAATATTCTTTGGTTGTACGTGTTCTGCTGCGAGATGAGAAGATTTCTTCTTTCAGATGGGCTTTAAAGGTAAATAGCTATTATTTGAAGTTGTTCCTCATTACTCAAATACTAACTTAGAGCATTGTATAATTATTTGCCATTTTGTTTTTATTTTTTCAGAGTTTTATGGATTTTGTCAAAGGAAAGTGTCCACAAACAATTCTTACCGATCAAGATCTTGCACTTACAGAAGCTATTTCGAAGGAATTGCCAAACACAAAACATGCATTTTGCATATGGCATACAGTGGCAAAGTTACCAACCTGGTTTTCTTTTCCTTTGGGTTCAAGATATGATGAATTCAAATATGAGTTTCATAGCTTGTACAATTTAGAATGTGCAAATGATTTTGAGCAACAATGGAAACTAATGGTTGAACGTTTTGGTCTAAGCAATGATAAGCATATTGATGTATTGCATTCTCATCGTCATTTTTGGGCTTTAGCTTATTTGAAAGACCATTCCTTTGCTGGAATGACAACAACTAGACGTTCAGAATCTATAAATTCATATATCAAAAGGTTCTTAGATGTGAAAACAAGTTTGATGGATTTTTTAAATCAGGTATGAACTTGCTTTGGTTCTTTGTTGTAAATGTATTATCCATAGAATGAATTATTATATAAGTTTGTCATAGTTGATACATTTTTGTGTAGGTTGGTGTTGCTGTCAACATTAGAAACCAAGTAGGAGAAGAGGCAAGAATGCGTCAAAAGTACCACAATCCTCCACTTAAAACAAGTTTTCTTGTTGAGGAGCATGCTGCATCTATGCTCACACCTTATGCCTTCGAGTTGCTTCAACATGAGATCGAGCTATTTACAAAGTATTCAGCAACCAAAATAAGTGATGACACTTACGTAGTGCGACGTTATGCCAAAATTGAGGGCGGTCGTTCGGTAACTTGAATAGAACAACAAAATTCAATCCATTGTTCTTGTAAAGAATATGAATTTTCTGGAATACTGTGTAGACATGCTATTCGAGTGCTATTGAAGAATGACTGCTTTCACATCTCGTTAAAATATTTTCCTCCTCGATGGAGACGAGAAAGTTCATTGATCCCAAGATTTAGTAACGTAATCAATTCCAATGATAACTACTCTATTGAATTTCGGTCTCTTGTACAAAGTGTAGAAGTTGAATCTTTAAAGACAAAAGATCGAGTTGAAGTTGCTACTACAGAATTAGAGAGAGTCATTGAGTTGGTAAAAGGCATGCCTGAAATTGAAGTGCACTCAATTGATTTGGACATTGATGTTTCAAATGAGGAGTGTGACGTTGAAAATCCCATCATTTCTAAAACAAAAGGCCGACCAAAAGGATCCAGGCCAAAAGGGGGAGTTTAAGTTGCAAAGAAGCAACATCGTTGCCATTTTCCAAATTGTGGTGGAACTAATCATGATTCAAGGAATTGTCCAAACAAAAAGAAAAAAGCTCAGGTATTGCTTTCTCAATCTCCTAATAAGTAAGTTTAAATCATTAATTATTTTTTGAACATTTTGATGTATGTATATCTTGAGTACCAATTATCACTAAATGAGTATTTTTTTGTGATTTAACAGGAAGACAAGGGGTTTGAAAAGGCAACCTTAGGAAATTCAAGTTGGTCAAAGGTGGAGCTAAAGGAATGAAGACATTCCATTTATAGTTGCTAACTTTTGGTTGTATTTTTTGCTAAGTTTGATTCAAGCTTTGAATTTTGTAGGATATATTTCGATGGTTCATTTTGAAGTGTATATGATCTCAATTTATAGATATTTGTGTTCAAGGTTCTAAGGAATATGTTTATCATATAACATCACATTCTCACCGAATACAAAATGATACACATTATCACGTTATAAACATATTTATATATATTTAAAGAGTAATAATAATGACTTTTATTAATAATAATAAGTGAACAATTACAAACATTATTTCTATTTTTACAGCCTTTTTGATACAACTTTTTTATTACAAACATTACATAAAGTTTTTCTAATCTAGCAAAAACTTCCATCAAAATTCATCAAATATAACAATCTAACATAAACTTTTTTTTTCTAATCTCTATTTTGCCATATATAACAATCTTAACACATCTCAGCCTTCAAAATTATTCCAGCACATTCTTGCCATGGATTGATGCTCTTTAACATTGCTTGAACACAAAGATTACTTGCAACAACAAAAGAAAAATAACAAAAAAAACAAGAATAAAGATTGCAGAATACAAAGTACTTGTGAGTTGTGAATAATAATAAGGCAAAATTCAGTTGTATGAATTAGAAAGAACAAATTCGAGAGAAAAGTTAATCCACTTGCTCATCACCACTTGGAAAAGAAAGAAAAAATCTCATCGACACACCAGTGAGCAATCCACAACCATAAAAGTAATACAGTAATAAACAAGTACTCTTTAGGATGTTCATAAAACCCATGCACATTGAATTTCATAGTCAATAATGGGTTTTTAACTAATACAAAAACACCTTAATAGCAGCTTTTTTAACTTCAAGAAAAGTTCTAAGAAAACAAGACTTTAACCACCCGAAAGCTTGTACCAAAAGTAGTAAAATTGTAATCGAAATTAGTCGCATTTCTAATGACTTATAAGTTGTCCCCGCTCTCTACCACTTTGATATTCATCCAACAACTTGACAAATTCTAACTAAATTTGTGTCAAAATTTTTTCTGGTTTCCCAATCCTAACACAATCAATTACTACTTAGCTTCCAAGGAAAATATAACACATATTTGGGCAATATAACCAGACCCTCATGGGAATAATCAGTCATAACTCTGACCAACTTGGCAGCATTGGTTCTAAAAACAAAACAACTGAAATCTCTAAGAACTCTTGTTGAGAATTCGTAACTCGCAAGCTTCCTTTGCTGCCTCCACCTATCACCATCAACAGCAAAAATCCCCTCGCCAATGAGATCAATCATAATATCCTGGTTATACTTGCCTATGGAGTACTTATCAAACTTTGTCTTCAGTATGTGCTCAACATTTCGTCAAAACAAAAGTTACTACAAGGGAGCCTCAGTTACAACAAGAACAAACAAGTCTTTGAATAGATTTCAATCATACTAAGACAGTACCAAGTAAGCATTTTATCAAACATTACGTAGGCAACACAAACAAGAAGGTAAAGAAGTATCATCATTCACTCTAATAGATAAACATATCTTAAACAACAATTTTTAGGCAAATGCTGGAAAGCATAGTAAGACATTACATGCACCGGTGCAAGTTTGACCTTTACATGTTGTACCAAGTTTCAATCAGTTTTTATAGATTTTCAGAAAAGTCCTTTGCCCATAATGAATTGCTTAATGATACTAATGACTAGAAAGATTGTTTTACCCTCATATCTTAGTATTCATCTCAGATCTGATATGTGGCTTTCTCCTACCTGTAGTCACGAAGCTACCTCTGACATTCAAAACCATGGCATGAAAATGAAGCTCCATGTTGTTTAACATTTAATATCACTTGGTAATTGTACAACCTATTTATTGTGAACATAAAGTTATTGAAGTCAAGTAGGGGATTTAGCAGAGGTGGTTTATACTTGTGTGGAACCCAGAACAAGAAAATAATTAAAATTGCATCGTCATAATCATGTTAATTTTGTTGAATGATTCATCAAATGCATCTGTAAATGCAATGCTGAAGGTGTTTATTGCTCCTCGGTAACCACATGCCTCTGCATTTGTTAAGTCTTGAAACTCTTTTTTCTTTATTCTTTTAAGTTTCCTTTTTGAGGAGAAAGGGATGGCAGGCACCTCTACAGATGTGTTTGTTCTAATGTGGCACTCTTGTTTCCAATTTTAGCCCTCGTGTTTTCATTTATTCCCAATATTAATATGTAAACAAATAGAATTTACACTCTGTTTTTTTTTTTAACAAAAGTTTAGGTGAGTTGGATTCCGGGAGCTCATCAGGGTCAGGGCAGGTCTCCGGGCTCAATGTGTCATTACAAAGGTACTCCCTCTGGTCCTATATATAGGGCATCTTCTCGAAGAAATCTTTGGTCATATATATATATATATATGACACTTTATATTTCCTATGCATCATTAATTGTTTTTTTATCTTTTTTGTCCTTATTAAATGTTTTGACTAACTATTTTTTTTATTCATTTTCCTATATGAACTTTCTAACTATCTTTTTTGCCCTTATTAAATGATATAATCACTTTGTACGAATATTTTAGAAATAATTGTATTAAAAATATGAAATTAGTTAATTTTTTTATTATATTTAAGACTACTAATTAATACTCCCTCCGGTCCTTATTACAGGGCATACTTAACCGAATTACACATATCAAGCAAAGTAGTTAGTTTTATAAATTTTATGAGAATATATTGTAACATTACAATTTTACCCTCTAAACTTTTCTTGGAAAATTCACACTCATTAATGAACAACAAAAACACATAGATAATCAAAACATTTAATAAGGGCAAAAAAGAGAAAAAGCAATAAATGATACATTAAAAATATAAAATGACTTATAATTAGGACCAAAAAACTTTCTAAAATGTGACCTATATTAAGGACCGGAGGGAGTAGAATGTCTCTTTCTCTTGTAATTGTGACCGAAAAAATTACTGCACTTGGGTTGGTAGCCATATGAGTTCAACACATATTACGAGAAACGCTGTCGTTCATTTAAGGGCATATCGGCAAAGCCTAAAAGTATATTTATTACAAAAGCAACAGGTTTCATGTAGAGATCTGTACCGTTCATTACACATGAGCAATGATCTATGGCTATTACGTTAACATGCATCAGTGTATGTTATGTCTTATCATGCTTTACAGAATGAGCCAATTTTTAAGGTTACAATCCATGGAAAAGCAACATCAAATTGATAATATTCAGTTTAGAAAAAAAAAAGACATAGAGAGAGGAAAAAAAAAAGAAAAACAACAAAAAAGAAGGAAGAAAGAAAACGACTTACCAGTGACGGTGACAGCGGTGAAGAGGGCGTTGGCGGTGACGGCGGTGAAGAGGGGCGTGGGGCGCTGGCGGGTGGCGGTGACGAGGGCGCTAGCGGCGGTGACAGGAGGCGCGACGATGGCTGGAGCGGCGTGCGGTGGTGTGCAGGAGGGTCGACGACGGTAGGGAGAAGGAAGGAGGGAGATGAGAAGAGAGAGGAGGGAGGAGAAGAGATGAGAAGAAAGAGAAGAAAATGGGGAAGAAAGGATCGATCGGATCCCTTGGGGGTGATTTTTCATTTTATTTATTTTTATTTTATTAATAATAATCAAATTAAAAAAATCCCAAAAAAAGTAAATTATTCAAGTTAAGAGATGAATGATAATTTTGTCCAAATATTTAGGTGAACTTTACTAAAATACTCTAATTAAAATTACGGTTGGAGGATGTTAGCAATCCCCTATTAAAAATGTTAAAGAAAATATTTATTTTAATTGTTTTCCCAAGACCACTTATTAAGTTAGTATTATTTATAAGAGTGAAATAGCAATTTAGTTCTTGATGTTTTTTTTTCGTACTGTATCAACTTAGTTCCTAAAAATTTATAAATATATATACATTTAGTTTCTCAAGATTTTTGGATGTATCAATTTGGTTCCTCAAGATTTTCTTACGTACCAGCTTGGTCTTTCGTGATTTAGGGACCAAATTGATATATCCGAAAATCTTGAGGGATCAAATTGATACATCCAAAAATCTTGAGGAACTAAATGTATAATTATAAATATTCAGAAACTAAGTTCATACAGTGAAAAAAATATCAAGAACTAAGTTAGCACTTCACCCTATCTATAAATATTTCTTTTCAATAGTTTCATTTGACAATAACTTCATTGTACAGATTTTGTTATTCATTGAACTAAGAGTATTGTTTTAAGAAAATATAAATATTAAGTTTACTTAGAAAAAGATGTATTTAATAGAAGTACATTAAAAGTTAATTTTGTAGTTTTTTAATGTTGACTTTATAGTTTTAGGTTTCTTTAACCATTGCTCTAAGAACAATAAATAACAAATTTTACAGTTTTTTAATGTTAACTTTACATTTTTAAATTTCTTTAACCATTGTTCTGAGAACTAAGAATAATGAATAGTAAAAATCATACAAATATGCATACTACAATGCATTTTTTTTAAAGATTCGGGTGAAGTACTAACTTAGTCCTTAATGTTTTTTCAATGTATCGACTTAGTTCCTAAATATTTATAAATACACATTTTGTTTCTCAAGATTTTTGAATGTACTAATTTGATCTATATATCAATATTTTCTTACAAACCATATTGATACTTCATATTTTAAGGATCAAATTGACATATCCGAAAAGTTTAAGAGACTAAATTAGTACGTCCGAAAATCTTAGAAGACAGAAATTAAGTTGATATTGGGAAAAAAAAAAATCAAGAATTAAGTTTGTACTTCACCTTAATGATTATTACAAAGCAAAAAGTATACAGGCAAGGTTTGCGGGCTGCGGCCCTATATCAAGCAAGGCTTGGGGCACCAGTTTCACACCCCATCTCAAGCTTTAATTGGGCCTCAAAAGCGAATACAAACTTGAAAAGCAGAGTGCTTTGGTTGGTTGGTGAAGGTGATTGGAAAATATGGCAGTGGAGGAGAAAGGGAAGGTGAAATGAAAATGAAGGAAAAAAATAAAATGAGGGAAATAAGGAGTGTTTTAATTTTCTAATACGGCCATAAGACATGATCCGATGATCGTGATTAATGATCGAGAAATAGGTTCACAACCAAAACTTTTTCACATTTTTAATAGGATCGAATCTTTTTTTATTTATCATGATATTAACTTAAGAAAAAAAAAATAGATTGTGCACCGACAATATAAAGATTTTTTACACTATTAGTGCATCATCCATCATTCATGGGGTGTATGATCATTGATTTTCAAATAAAAGTAATACAAATAAATGGTGGATGATATACTGATGATGTAAAAAATATTACAAAATCAGTGCACACCCATTAAACTAAAAAAAAATATATTATCGAGAATATTGGGGACAAAATAATGTCCCAAACTTATGGAAGTTTGCGGGTGTTTGAAAAAAAAAAAAAAAAGGAGTGTGGAGTGTATAAAGCACCTCTACTCGATAATCAAATCGAATCAGTATGGCTTTGGCTTTGAATTTTCAGTTAAGTAATTAAACAATTAGTAGTAAGAATATTGTTGGGAATTTCTAAATGCACCATGTTTTACTATTAACATTTATTTACAATTCCATTTCAAAAAAACATTTATTTACAATTTTTGTCATGAACTTTCTAAAATGTCCTTATTCATGCACTCAACTTTTACCTTCTATTATTATTATTATTTTTTTTTTACTTTTACTTCACCCACCCAACATTTCCTTCTTTATTCATTTCACTTTTACTTCATACACTCAATATTTTTTACTTTTCATATTGTTCCTATTTTCTTCTTCCTTCATCTTCTCTCCCTCCTTCTCACGAACCTCCTATAAACCCTTTATATTCTCAATTTTGAAAATCCTTAAAAAAAAATCATCAAAAAGAATCGACTGAGATATTGTAAGAGATAATTTTTTAGATCCGGGAGCACAATAATGTTGGGGTATTAAATCTGGTTGATTCTCTTATATGGTTTAAGTATCAATTTTATTTTGTTTGTTCAAATGCTAACATTGATCAATCAAATTGGTGTGATACTTTTTTTTGGAAGACTCTTTTTGGTCTGTGTGTTAAAACATGGAAGGGTTGGTTCTGGCTAAGATAAAATTCAGAATATTTTTTCCTTCAATTAGTTTGATAGCGTGAAACTACTGACAATATCGAAGGGAACCGAAATGAATAAAGTAACATAAAGTTCTTATCTAATCTAATCTAATCTAAAATTTCTAAATTCGCTTATAGGATTCTGTTTGTCACCACTACTATAAAATTACTGTTAGAGGTTCTGAATGGTATGGTAGCGTCCAAAATATTATAGAAAAGTAAAGTGAGTGTCATATCGAAATCAATTAAGCTAGGAATAACATTACTTTTACTTTGTTCCTTTTATATAACTTTTTGATTTTTATAACGCAAAACAGTACTTAATAATGCTATAGCCTATATATCTTCATTATTGCTTATAAAAGTTACAATTAATTCTGGGATAGCCTATTTCCTTATTAACAAACACTAATTATTTCATTTGAAGAGCTTATTTGTTGTGTGTGAATATACACTCACGGTTACATAGTAGTTTTTTTCTTTATTGGTGTGGCACTACTAGCTACCACCATGCATGGGCAGCGGTGGAGGAGAGGAGAGAGTGATGATGATTCAGAGGAGGAGGAAGTCAAGGCATCATGGAAAAACCTGGGGCGGCGGATGGTGGTATGTTGGGGTGATACTGAAGCTAGTTGGGGTGGTGGTGGATCAACCACCATACACGGCCAAGCACAATGGCGGCGATTTGTGATTCGTCCTGATAACAGGTACATATAATAGCAAACTTTTTTTCTTCTAAGAGTATACATATATATATATATATATATATATATATATATATATATAATAAAAGAAAGTTTATATTAGAAATTTAAGTTTATTTGTTGTTAAAGTTTGAAATTTATCATTTTTAAAATAAAAATATATATTTTTTACTTGTTTAAACAATGTTTTCAAGATATTTCTTAGCATTTCCGTTGATTTCAAATTTTTTTTTATTTTTTATTTTCTGAAAAGATGAGTTTCAATATTGAAGTTATGTATATAATTTATTTTTAAGTTACTTGTATCATTAATTTCTTAAGTTAAGTTTTTAAACTTGTCAGTTCCATAGTACTTTTAGATTATATAACAAAATAATCCAATCAATGAGTTGAATATATTTTTAAGAATCTCACATTAAATAAATTTTAAAAAAATCAATACAAATATTTAAGACATGAAAATTAGCCTTTTGAGTTTTAAATAACCCAAATTTCAATAACCCAAATTTGTTGTGACTCTGAGTTTTAAATTTTAAGTTATATTTACAAAATATTGTAAAAGTAAAAAAATTAAAGCATTTTTC
Organism: Crotalaria pallida; assembly: GCA_037953625.1. Classification (NCBI taxonomy): domain Eukaryota; kingdom Viridiplantae; phylum Streptophyta; class Magnoliopsida; order Fabales; family Fabaceae; genus Crotalaria; species Crotalaria pallida. The sequence continues at coordinate 102,401,126 of CM075655.1, forward strand.
CTTTATCTATAATGTACCTAGTTCGTGACTAGCATGAGGAAGGATAAAAAACCTTGATTGTCAAACACGGTGTCCATGCCACGTTGATGTTCATAGAAAAATTCTCTATGATGAAATGAAAGTATGATGATAATCAAATAAATTTTATTGTGATCCATTATGTGATCAAAACTTAAATAGAAACAATAATAGTAACTTTTATGAGTCAATAATTAATTTTCTTAAGCTTAGACTTGACTTATTGGTTTGGTGAAGGAGGGGACTCTAATGAGATCCTTAGATGACCCCTTAATAGAGTGTAAAAGGCAGAGGGAAGAGGATTTGTTTGGGTGTGTCACAAATCACAATCTCACCAATTTTTTTTTTTATGATTAAAAACTGTGGATGGGAACTTCACAGTCCCGGTACCTGGAGTAACATGGGTGGGGTGCCTCCCCAAAGGATGTTCTCCACAAGGATTCGAGCTTTTGACCTTATGGTCTTATGGGTTCTCAATATCCTTATAATCCTATCATGTTTCCACTAGGCCAAACCCATTTGGATCTCACCAAATTTTGTTATGTCTTCATATACATTTGTTTATGTTTGACTTGGTTCGGCAGTCCACGAATTAATCTCATCAACTGGCTGAGCTATGAATATGACACTAATTAACTTGTTATTTTTCCATTACACGGAAGGTATAATTAATTAGTACAATTTTATATTATTAAAATTAAAATTAAAATAATAACCATTGAACGAGTAATTCAATTGGAAGAGTTATTCTAACATGATTACAGATTTTGGTCCGAATACATGAAAATGTAGTTATGCAACTATGCAGAAACAAAATCCACTCAGTAGAAGATATGTATGGTGTAATAACCGTTTTAACCACATCATTGAGAAAAAGGTATTTTACTTCATAAATTGAACAAGGCTAGCTGGTGTTTAGTGTTTAGTGTGTGCATTTGGAAATTGCAAGTAAGAAGTGAGAAGTGATAAACTAATTAATGGGGGAAAATTGTGATAGCAGGTTATACTCAGTGTGGAAGCATTTCATTCTGATATGGGCAGTGTACTCATCTTTCTTCACTCCAATGGAGTTTGGCTTCTTCCGAGGCTTGCCGGAGAAGATCTTCCTCCTTGACATTGCCGGCCAATTCGCCTTCCTCATCGACATTGTCCTCCGCTTCTTTCTCGCCTATCGCGACGCCGACTCCTATTGCATGGTCTATAACCGTAACCGAATTGCCATGAGGTACCTCAAGTCTCGCTTCATCCTTGATTTTCTTGGTTGCCTCCCCTGGGATTATATTTACAAGGTATTATTCATCAATGTTCACTACTATCCTTTAATTGCTTTTATCTAAAGGCAAATGCTAACGGTTAAGGAATTAAGAAATGATAGAATTTTTACAAGGAAGTGATGTATTTAAGGTATTTTTGGATTTGGAAGAGCTCATTAGGCCTGGCCTTATGAAAATATCTTTATCACCTTTCTTACGTTATGTTTTTCTAACTTATTGTAATAAGATTTTCTTTATATTTTAATATGAATATAAGCTCTTTTTAGCCTTTTTTTATTTTTATTTTTTTAAAAAAAAGAGTCATGGAATAAGTGTTTAATTGAGCTATTGACACTTAGGTAGTGTTTGGTATGTGGTTTGTTTTTACATTATTTGATGTCTCACTTGGAATGTTGCTTATACATCTTTGCTAGAAGATTAGGAAAGAATGCTTAAGCAAATCAGACCCTTATTAAAACTTCCTAGGCATTTTCACTAGTGAAGAAATAGAAAACTTGGATTTCAACCAATCTAGGTGGGGATGTTATCATGCCAACAATTTTGAAAATTGAAATACTTCGCTTCCTCGGACAAACTTACATTTCTTGATTCCTTGATCAAATTGAACTTTTAGGACACATTTTTCTGAGGTTAGCAAGACCCTTGTCAAAAATAATTTTATGCAATGTATATACTGTTAATTAATGGAGATATAAATGTGGATTTACCAGGCTACTGGGAGGAAAGAGGAGGTGAGATATCTGGTGTGGATAAGGCTAAGTCGAGCATGTAGAGTCACAGAGTTTTTCGAGAGGTTAGAGAAAGATGTAAGGATCAATTACCTGTTTACAAGAATTGTGAAACTACTTGTCGTTGAACTTTATTGCACACACACAGCTGCATGTATCTTCTACTATCTTGCAACTACAATGCCACCCTCCGAGGAAGGTTATACATGGATTGGAAGCTTGAAGATGGGTGATTATAGCTATTCAAACTTCAGAGATATTGATCTTTGGAAACGTTATGTCACATCACTCTACTTTGCCATTGTTACCATGGCTACTGTTGGTAAGTAAGTGGTAACATAACTTTCATATTCTTCTTTTATTTAATGGTTTTAAATTGCGGTTATGGTTGCGGAGTGTATGATTGCGAGTATTGCGGTCATCACAATACAGATTGTTGCGAGAAAATTTTTTGGGCTAAGATTTGTTTTTGATCTATTGTGGTCTGTTGTATTTCAATGGTTTGGAACCATCGCGACCTCACAATATTGATGCCTCATCAATATCGAGGTCGCATCAGATGATGCAGTCCGCAATATATTAGAACCTACTTATTATGTGCATGCATAACATGTCTTTCTGTTTCTGATTGCTTATTGTCGAATCATTTCGCAGGCTATGGAGAGATTCATGCAGTGAATGTTAGAGAAATGATATTTGTCATGGTTTATGTCTCCTTCGACATGATTCTTGGTGCTTACCTTCTTGGCAATATGACAGCATTGATTGTCAAAGGATCAAAAACAGAGAGGTTTAGGGATAAAATGGCTGAAATCATCAAGTACATGAATAAAAATAATTTGGACAAGCAGATAAGTAAGGCCGTTAAAGGTCATATGCGCTTACAGTATCATCGCAGTTACACCGAAGCTTCTGTTCTTCAAGATATCCCATCCACTATTCGCACTAAGGTATTTCTTCTATGTTTTCATATCAAGCATAGGTATGCAATAGGTATGAGTTGTCAATTCAGTTCATCACGTACCTGCTAACTTATCGATGTCTGTTTGCAGATTTCAATAAATTTGTATGAGCAGCTTATTCAGAACGTTTCTCTTTTCAAGGGATGCTCTTCACAGTTTATTAAGCAGATTGTAAGACATTCTTTACAAGATATTATAAATAGTTCATTCCGCGTAACGTTAACCGACATAGGGCTTTAACACTTAACATAGAAACTAGGAATGTTTTTATCAGAAATGCCTTAATTCAAAATTTGCTTTTATTAGGCAACCAAAGTCCATGAAGAGTTTTTCCTACCAGGAGAATTGGTTGTAGAGCAAGGAGATGTAGCAGATCAACTTTATTTTGTGTGTCATGGTGAGCTGGTACGAATTTATTGACTTTTACATACCTATGTTATTTTCTATTTTTCATTTGTGAAGAGGAGAACAAAAAACACACTTCTCATGGACAAGTACCGAAATAAACAATCAGAACTTGGAAGTGATATATTAATTATTGGACTACATCTCTAATATGCAAAAAGGCATTTGTGATGGGCTATTTTATTTTTAAATGTCACTTTTCTACATTTGTTAGTGTGCAATTTCCCCTTTAGGTGCTAAAAAAGCATTATATGCCTTTTTTTAAATCTTGCTTAACAACTTTTGTTCTTGCTTACAGCATGAGATAAGGCAGGAAGATGGTGATACAGAAGAGATAATAACATTGCAAACCTATAGTTCCTTCGGCGAGGTTTCGTTCCTTTGCAATATACCTCAAAGTTCCATGGTTCAAGCTCATGAATTTTGCAAGGTTTTGCGACTTGATAAGCAATCATTTTCAGACATAGTGAAGCTACACTTTGTAGATGGTCGGGTTATCTTGGACAATCTCCTTGATGTATGTTCTCTGTGAATTTTGTTTTTAAAATCTTTCTCCTCTCTTTCATGCTTCTTTTTGATCGCCACATCTATAACTAAAAAATAAAAATTACCACCAAAAATGGATCTTAAGCCTGTAGTACTAGAAATTTCTTTATCTTTTTTTTAGGCACTTGAAATTTATTTATCGGTAGTTTGAGAGTCTTAGGGTTGGAGCAGATTTCATAATTGAATTGGTCTCAAAGTGTGTCTTGTGAAAAAGAGGGAGCAGATTTTCTTCAGCATTTTGCTATGATTTAGGCTACCATGTCATTTAGAAATATTGACCATTACATATGCTTATGACCGGTGCTTTGGTAATAACATTAAATACATATGATGTTTTAGGGATGAAGAAAACACTTGTACTCTTTTTACTGTGAAATTTATAGTACATTTTCTTTTTGACTTTGGCTCGAAATTTTGACTTGATAAGTTTATAAATTCTGTGGTTTCACTTGACTGACAGGGAAAGGACTCTAGCCTTCAACATAAGCTTATGGAATCAGACTTCACACTTTCTATCAGAAACCAGGAAACTGAGCTGGCTATGAGGATGAACCGTGCTGCCTATGAGGGCAACTTTTACCTTTTGAAGCGTTTGATAGGATCAGGGGCAGATCCTAATAAGACTGATTATGATGGAAGATCAGCCTTGGTACGAACTCTGAACTATGCATTAAAAATATCAACCATGAATTCATACAGATTAAATTGTTTTATATACTCACTCGCATTCCTTCAAAATTTATTTGTCTCCAAACTATGAGTGATTGGAGCTTGTCCTTGGAATTTACAATCTTAGTTAATTTGTGGATGAACTATTAATCACAACAATTACACTCAACTAATACTAGTCTATGCTTCACAAATTCCATTATAAATCCTCATCGAGGTTAAGGGTCATCACATGGCCCTGCATTAGGGCTTGCCTTCTCAATATGTAAACTTTGCTTCATATAAAAAGAAAGTCTATAATTCATAGGTCAATGTCAGGTCTTCAGTTCTAGCTTTGGCAGGAGTCATACGATCAATTAAGAGTTTAAGACTTCCATACAAAGTCACTTGTGAGATAGTACATTTTATTAACTTGTTTTTATGTTTGATATGATAGCATATCTCCGCATCAAAAGGATATGTTGATATTTCTTACTTTCTTGTTGAACAAGGAGTAAACATCAATTATGCAGGTTAGCTTTTGAACTATAGATTAAAATTTTGCATTTTTAGGAGAATATTTTCTTGAATATGCTATTTTGAAGCAGAACATAGTGCTACATTTTAAACAACCACTTGTATTAGATAAATTTGGGACTACTCCCTTGCTTGAAGCCATCAAGAATGGACATGAAGAAGTAGTATCTTTACTTATAAATGCGGGGGCTACCCTTACCCTTGATGATGCTGGCAATTTTCTTTGCATGACTATTGCAAAGAAGGAGTTGATCCTTTTAAAAAAGGTTCTAGCTTGTGGAATTAATCCAAATGCCAAAAATTATGATCAGCGTACACCGCTTCATATAGCTGCCTCTGAAGGTTTGCATACAATGGCTGAGTTACTTCTAAAAGCAGGAGCAAGTGTTTTATCCAAGGACAGGTACTTCTTTCTAACTTGGAAAGAACATAGAATAGAATTTTTGTCTTGTTTATTAGGTTACAAAATACTAACTCAATAGAAATGCACCACTTGATATATATGCATCATTATTGTCTTGATCACGACGAGGAATAACTTAAAATATGATCAAAATAACTTCCTGCTGTCAGGTGGGGAAATACACCACTTGATGAAGCTCGGGTGGGTGGAAATATAAATATGATCAAAATGTTTGAAGTTGCAAAAATTTCTCAGTTGGCTGATTTATCCCATAATGTTCAAGAAACTCCAGGTATAAGTGTCTCTTATGCATAGCATGTCATATTATACTATAAGATCTCTAGATAGTATTTTGTAGTGTACAAATTACAATAGCTTTTGAAGTTGGGAATGTCAGAGAATCTGAATTTTTCATGTGTGGGATATTTAGATTATTATGCATGGTATCTTGGATTTGGGAATCTAAGATACCATATATAAATGATGTCCTAGAATTTGGGAATCTTGGATTCTGAAGCAGATTGCATTGCATCTTTTTAGTCTATGTTACCATACCAAAATACACTATGTTTCATCTTTTTAGTTAACAAAATACATAAATTCTTTAAACTTTCTTTCTTTCTTTTTTTCTCTTCTAATGTAAGCAATAATATTCTAACAAATCATATAATTCACTGAGTTTGCAGAAGCATTACCATTGCCATCTATAGTGAAAATTTCCAAAAAGAGATGTACAATATTTCCTTTCCACCCATGGGATAAAAAGGAGGATAAAAGAGAAGGAGTTGTATTGTGGGTTCCACAAAGCATTGAAGAGCTTATAAAGGTGGCAATGAAACATTTGAAAATTTCAAATGGCTCCTGTATTTTATCGGAACAAGGTGGAAAAATTCTTGATATAGACATGGTTAACAATGATGAGAAGCTATTTTTGGTGAGTGAAGCACATAAGAAGTGATCAAATGTTCTGATCATCTATCCAAGTGACCAACCACATCAATAGGGGAATAAAGGAAATGCAATTATTTAGGACTAGTTGGTTCAAACTTCAAACTTTCAATATATTTTTCCTCACTCACATAAGTTTTCCTATTCTAGAGGTCATAACATGTAGAAAATAGATCTAGAAGGGAGGGGAATTTTTATTAAGATATCAATATTCAATCAGGTTGCATGCATTAAATGTATATATTTTACTGGCAAAAAGTGTTACTACAATTGTTGTTGTGCCCAAGGTCCCTCTGTTAACTATGTCAATCAATATAGGTAAGAGGAAAGGAGAATGTTTATTGATATCAAAACAAGGATGATACTCAAACCCGATTCAGAGCTTATTGTCTTATTGTTGTTGAAGAACCAAACTTGCTTTGGTGGAGAAACTGTTATGGACAGTGCATTATGCAGCATAAAATGGCATTGTTTTTCGTTTCAGTTTTGGTTTCGTTGCACGGGTATGGGTGCTGGAATTTCACTTAGTTGGGTGGTACTTTTTTTTTTTTTTTAATAATAAAAAACATTGACCACTGCTGCTGTTTGACCCGGTTTTGACACCCCACTCCCTTGCAAATATATATGCATATGCTTCGAAATGGTCATGGTGGGATTCAACCCTTGACCAAGGGGAGAAAACACCTATGACACCTTGGGCCAACAGCTTGTTGATAAACACCTACGACCTATGGGTGGTACACTTTTGCTGCTGAAGCACATCTTGCACTCTCAGGCTTTTAATAAAAAAAATTACTTATAAAAAAATATGGTTTTCTTGCTCTATAAACTAACAAATTTTATGGGAAATGATGAATTTAAAAAAAAAATAAAGTCTTATACTTTTATTTTATTTCTTTTAAGAAAACACACTTATTTTTTAGTATTAGAGTTGAGGTTAAAATTTTTTTTAAAAAAAGACTAATATGGTGTCTATTTTTTTAATTTTTTAATTTTTCAGAGAAATGTGTATATGAGAAAAATAAGAAATATACAGGAGACAAAGATAAATGCATTGATATTTCAATTTTTTTCTCGATTCCAATACTAATATTCTCTAATAGGTATCAATAAAATATAAAAAAATCAAATTTTCTTTTTTTATAAAAATAAAAGTATAAATATCTTTTTAGTTTCCGGAAATGTAGTGATTTTTATTTCAGTCCATGTATTATTTTTTTCTTTTGTTTTGATCCTTCTATTTTTTAAAATTTTGGTTTTAGTTCTTGATAATGATGTGATGGATACTAAAATATAACATGCGTCTTGTTGATTATTGATGTTACCAATTGTGATGTTAACATGTTATTGATAATAAAAACTAAAACCAAAATTTTCACAAATAAAAAGACCAAAAGAAAAATAATAATATAAAAATTGAAATCAAAACTCTTCACATTTTCAAGGAGAACATATTTAAAACAAAAATAAACTATAAATATGATGTTTTCACAGTACATGATACTTTTAAACTACTTTTTTTAATCCGTCCATAAAATTCTTTGATACTCCCCTTTAAATAATATTCAATACACCTCTGTAGTTTTTATACATGAAATTTATTATTGTCTTTCATCACCTTCAACCTGAACCTTCATTCATTCTCATTCCCGATAGATTGTAGATAGTCTTGGTATCGTCCATTCCACCCAACCACAATTTTGCTTTCAGCCACGACATTTTCATTAAAAAAAATGGGTTCTACTTTTGGAAATAGTGATTTGACCATAGCATTGTTAATGAACATTGGTCGAACATTTTCATCATAAAAGTGAATTTTCATGCAGTAGCTTGTTACCTTATTAGAATCTGGTTTGTTTTCATGGGTTTTTGGGATCTTTATGAAGATGCTAATGGTGGGTGGTGAAGGTGATAACGTGTGTCACCAAAAAAAGGTGATTGCTAAATAGGGGATAGTGTGTTGGGGTGACGTAAGGCAAAATAGTATTTTCATACTTTTTCACTTTTTAATCTAGACTATTGGTTTTTTTAAAGCAACAAATCCATTATCTTAAAAAGGGAAACATCAAGCCAAAATTTTTAAAAAGAAGTATGAAAGAATCACCCTATACTCAAAATATCATATAGAAGTATTTTAAGAGAGAACATATTTTTGATTTTCCTATCATATACAAGTATTTTAAAAGAGTATTTTTTTGGGTGTTACTACCATGCAATCAAAAATTAAATGGTTGCTATGCAACCCATTATTAAACCAATAAAACCTTGTCACCTAAGACATGTATGCCACATCATTACTTAAATTAGTCAAAATTAAGTTTTGCAATTTAGTCCAACATAAAAACTAGATTATTGTAATTTAGTCCTTTTGTACTTTTAGACAAATTATAAATTTTAATTTTTTTTATACTCATCTTCACTTCTCAAAACCCACCACCGCCTGCCCACCATCGCCTGCGTCAGCGCCACCGCCACTACCATTCGTCGCCTGCGCCGGCGGTGGTGGTGGCAGTGGGTTTTGAGAAGTGAAGATGAGTTCTGGGTTTAAGAAATTTTTTTATATATAAAAAAAAATAAAAATTTATAATTTGTCTAAAAGTACAATAGGACTAAATTACAATAATCTAATTTTTATGTTGGACTAAATTGCAAAACTTAATTTTGACTAATTTAAGTAATGATGTGACATACATGTCTTAGGTGACAAGATTTTATTGGTTTAAGAATGGATTGCATAACAACCATTCAATTTTTTATTGTATTTTAAAAATTTCCTTTTTTTTAATCAATTATTTATGACAATATAATTTTCATTTTACATTAACGATTATTTGGAAGTATGTTCTAAATTGGGAATCCGGTACAACAGTTATAATTTTTTTTATTATATTTTATGAATTTTTTTTCACATAAAAGTATCATATATGATTCGTATTTTTTTTAAAACTATAAAAATATATTTGGAAGTTAAGTTTACTGTTCTTAATATTTTAAATCTTTATGTTTTTTCAATACAACAATACTCCTTATAGCCTGTTAAGTTTAACCCTTAAGATTGAAAATAAAAAATTACTTTAAAAAAAAAAAGGTCGATGTATCACATCGTAGTCATGACAGACCTGTATTATTATATATGAACTATCCTTATATATATCATATCTCAAGTGTACTAACTTGGCCAAGGTCCTAGAGTCGAGGTGAATCAATCAAGGATTGTCCGAATAGTGTGGCTAGTGTTTGATATACGACTTTAATGTAGTATACGTGGTTGGGGTATGTCGGTTTTTTCTAGTGAACAGTATGTTCTAGAATCAACTTACTAGGGTTTAAAGAACTTACATGACTTATATGATAAATGAGGTATTTATAAGGAAAAGTTCTAAACAACTGTATGTATTGATCTTGGTCGGTTGAACTGGGCTGATCACTGACGACTGATAAATAAGTTTGGAAAATGTTTAAATGACATATGTATTTGATATTTGGGGTGACACCTGTCTTTTTGGGTAAAAACTGGTGGGTCTTCTAAGAAAGAGAAACTGCAGGATCCACCAATTTTTGTCAAAAAAAGCAGGTGTCCCGTACAAATGTCAAATACAGATGTTTATGTAACAAAGTTGAATAAGTTTGTTAAAGAAAACAAAAAAATCCCATATTGAGAATAAACAGATACATATTTGTTGTAGACGGGTGACACAGTATATCATGATGTGATAAGGGACCATATTTACAGAAATTATATGTGTGAGACCAGTTTTTACCCAAAAAGGCAGGTGTCCCGTACAGATGTCAAATACAGATGTTTATGTAACAAAGTTGAATAAGTTTGTTAAAGAAAACAAAAAAATCCCATATTGAGAATAAACAGATACATATTTGTTGTAGACGGGTGACACAGTATATCATGATGTGATAAGGGACCATATTTACAGAAATTATATGTGCGAGACCAGTTTTTACCCAAAAAGACAGGTGCCCCGTACAGATGTCAAATACAGATGTTTATGTAACAAAGTTGAATAAGTTTGTTAAAGAAAACAAAAAAATCCCATATTGAGAATAAACAGATACATATTTGTTGTAGACGGGTGACACAGTATATCATGATGTGATAAGGGACCATATTTACAGAAATTATATGTGCGAGTTAAACTTGGGCTCTTCATATGGTGCACATTGATCGGCCCAACATGTGGTGCACATTGCAAAATGATATCTGGGGAAATTATTTTGTCATCTCATTATTTATTAATGCCACCTCAATACTATAATTTATTTCTTTTGTGCCCTTTTAAAAAAAAACTACTTTTACATGGGTTGTAGTGGTTGCTCACGACCTACGGTCGTAACACCCCCTTACGACCCAATCAAAAACTGAATTTTTGAATGGGTCGTAAGGAGGTGTTACGACCTGCAGGTCATAGAGGTCGTAGCACCCCCTTATGACCCAATCAAAAAGTGAGTTTTTGAACGGGTCGTAAGGGGGTGCTACGACCTGCAGGTCGTAAGCAACCTCTACGACCTGACAGCTACAGAAAATTGCGTCTCCATTCCGCTGCTAATCTCTAGCAAACTTGTGGATTGATTTTTTATTTTCAACTGCAAACAAATATTTAACAAAATCAAACAGAAAGGTGCAAAAAATGCATGAATTTTCATTTATAATAGTTTATGTCAATGTCTTCTGTTGAACAAAGAAAATTAAAACGACTAATCTGAGCCAAGTAGATATATATAATATAGGTGCAGGTTAAAAAGTTCAAAAAATGAAATGAAACCTTGGATTAGTCTACGACTACGAGGCATTGCTAGAGAGTAAAGCAAACATTCATATTGGAGTTGAATTGTGTTGTTGATCAATAATATGAAGGGGTAAGTGCAACAAATGGCAACGGAAGCCATTTTCCACAGTTACGCACGTGTTTGTAGCGGTTCCGTTGCTAATCCGTAGTTTGCTAGAGATTATCAACGGAATGGATATGAAATTTTCCTTAGCTGTCAAGTCGTAAGGGTTGTTTACGGTCGTAGCACCCCCTTACGACCCGTTCAAAAACTCAGTTTTTGATTGGGTCGTAAGGGGTTTTTGATTGGGTCGTAAAAGGGTGCTACGACCTGTAGGTCGTAAGCAACCACTACGACCTGCAGGTTGTAATACCCAGTTTTTGAACGGGTCGTAAGGGGTGTTACGACCGTAGGTCGTGAGCAACCCCTACGACCTGTGTAAAAGTAGTTTTTTTTTAAAAGGGCACAAAACGAATAAATTATAATATTGGGATGACATTAATAGATCATGAGGTGACAAAATAATTTCCCTGATATTTGTGCATAATATATATAGGATTTTACTTCGGAACCCTCCATGAATAAAGGGTTTCTATACCCTCTTGACGTAGCACAATAGATATTAGCCATGTGTTGTTTCCTTTTATGTCGGCGGGACATATTTTTAATTCATAAATTTTGCAATGAGGTCCCTAAGATATTTATTTAAAAATATTATTTTAATATTATGTTTCATAATGTAATTTATCCAAAATAGCCCTATTTTAATATTATTTTTCATATACCTAAATTGTCCTCTTTTTAATATTATTTTTCATCTACCCAAAATACCCTCGTTTTTATACTATTTTCATCTATCCAAAATACCATCATTTTAATATTATATTTCAACTATCCATAACACCCTTGCTAATTTAAAATTTTCCCTTTCACTGCCCTCCCCTCCTACGTAAACCTATTTTCTTTCTACAATCTGTATCTCCTCCTATCGCTAAGGGCTCAGTTCTAGTGATTTAATTTCTTTGATTTCGTCTTTTTTCTTATACCTTTGATTGCGTGGTTCCAAATTGAATTGTGATGCTCTTCTCTTTTTGCACATAATTATCTGATCATATCATCTTGATTATAAAGAACATTCCATAATTTGGTGACTTGTACCTAAATTCTGTACTTTTGTATTTTGTCTTTTGATTAAAAATTCATTATGGCCTTCTATGTGTTGTCCGTGATTTTAGCTTAGGTGTTGCCAGGAAAAATGTTTTTTGCTGGGCTGTGGAAGCAGTTAATGGCTGATGAACATTTTGTTTAGACTTAGGTTCTGTCAGCATAAAAATGCCTTTGGCAAGTATTCAAAATTATCACTTAACACGAGCAAGGTCCTGAAGAGTTCTTTGAGTGATGTTGCCAGTGATAAAAGGAGATCCAGATTGCAGAAAGAAGATAGGATTATGTGGGAGGGAGGGCACTGAAAGGGAAAATTTTAAATTATTAAGGGTGTTATGGGTAGTTGAAATATAATATTAAAATGAGGGTATTTTCGGTAAATGAAAATAGTATAAAAATGAGGGTATTTTGGGTAGATAAAAAATAATATTAAAAAGAGGGCATTTTAGGTATATGAAAAATAATATTAAAATGAGAATATTTTGGGTAAATTACATTATAAAAAATAATATGAAAATAATATTTTTAAATAAATATCTTAGGGACCTCATTGCAAAATTTATGAATTAAAAATATGCCTCACTGACATAAAAGGAAATAACACATGGCTAATTTCTATTGTGCCATGTTAAGAGGGTATAGAAACCCTCTATTCATATAGCGAGGGTTCCGAAGTAAAGCCCATATATATATATGGATAGTCATATTTAAAAAGAAATTTCCTATTAAATAAAGCATTGTAATGTTCGATACATTGTCAACTTATAAGAAAGATTATTTATTTATAATAGTTTAGGTATAGTAAAACTGATCGTGAAAAGAGTGAGATGACTTGATTGCATAAACTTAAGCAAAGAATATAAAAATTAAAATTATGTTTGCATGAATGATTAATGAGATAAAAACCTAAGTATAGTAGTAATAATTTAACTAATTTTTGTTAACTTTTTATATACGTGAATTAAAATTTATTAGTGGTGGTATGATAATATATGGTGGAATATTGCAATAACCTTGTCCGCAAGCAATCTGTAACTCAATGTTGGAAACTCTTAACGACAAAGAGAGCCACCCAACTGCCACATGGTGAACTCTAAAGCCTAGAAATCAATGAAAGACAGTTTATCGATCAATTTCATCCCCACCATTTATACCATGTGAAATATATACCATTCCCTCAATTTCAGAGTTTCTGTTTGGAAGTTGAGAAAACAAAAATCATTTCCTAGTTCCACCAAGCCAGGAGCTTATTTTTGCATCATGTGGTGGGAAAATCTTACTACTAATAATTTGCATGTATAATTAAATGTGGGAGAATGAGGGTGTGGGGAATGTTGTCTAGGCTCGAGATATGGCCACTTCAAAACTTTGAGTTTGTGACAGTTTTTTCGGACCAGGCTTCATTCCCCTCACTCCCTCCTCTCTTGCTCTTCTTTCTTTACTCGATCATGCAGCTATTATTGCAGGTGGATGCTTCAATTCTAGTTATAATATTTCTAAATTATACATCCATTAAGGTAAAATTGTGAGCCGTGGTAACACCGGTAAGTTGCTTGTGTTTTTTTAATTCTTTTATTATCTCTCTTTATTATTGAAAGCCAAACAACTCACATAGTCACATGGCAATATGGCATGACCAGAGATTGACTCTTCCTAATTATGTTACTGAGACGGAGATGCAAGGAGATATGTAGCTGTAAGCCTGAAATGTTCCTGACCTAGTTTCCGTAGGCATGTGAGGTTTGATTTTATGTGTATAGAAAAAACTTCAATGAGAGACAAAATTTATTTCAATTATCTTTGTGCTTGGAAAAAGATTTGTGATAATAAGGGGACGCAGGAGGGTAGCAAACAAGGAGACGTTCACGTGTAACATTGTATACATTATCATATCATATTAAGTTAAGAAAATTAAGGTTTGCCCAAAAAAAAAAAAATTGGGTGAACTCGTGGTTTTTATCTGTGAAATTGAGTGATTAATTCTCGTTCGTATATAAATTAGGCTCTTTCAGAGGTGGTGATTCCAGCAAGGCACTCGATCTCCATTTGCATGAGTCAAGAATCGAACCCATAATCATATGATTAAGAGATAGAGACATCGTTCATTTGTGTCAACCTCTTGCTTAATAAATTAAAATTAAGAGAAACTAGAAAAAAAAACAAAACCTCATCCAATCTACAACTGAAATTGTTAGAATCCATGTGTAGTTAAAATTGTAGTTTAGAATTACAAAATTTTTATAATAGCAATGGTAGGATAGTGTGGTGGTGGGGAACGGGTGATGACAACAACATGGGCGAGATTGTAGTGCTAATGACGAGGATGATGATGGTGGCTGGGTGTTCATGGTAGCGGCCTCAACGAAAGGGGTAGTGATAATGATGTTAGAGGTGATCGTGGTAGTTTTGGTGGTCATGGTGACGATGTGGTGGTTGTGATGACAATTAAGAGAGTATTAGAATTGGTTGTGATAACGGCGGTGACAATAATGATTATAGCAAAGTGATGATGGTTGTGAGAAATTGTCCAACTTAAATTGTCCTTCTATATGTGTCAAAGACATATTTAATTCATGGGAGGGAGGTTAGAATTTTTTTTTTTTTGGGTTTTAATTATATGTATCTTGTATTCATCAAAAGCAATTTTGCTCAAGTCGGATAAGAACACTATGGATAACAAAGCTATCCTTATTATCAAGTTATAACATAACTTCATTTCCAATAACTCAAGCTCGAAATATCTAGTTAAGCTAGAACAACTAGTTGATTTACGCTCTTATTGATGACTGAGGTTAGAAATTGAGAATGACTTAACATATACTATAGTTATTTTTTTTGGGTTTGCTTAAAGTAAAATAATAGAAAAAAAAAAGTTTTGGAAAATTAATCCACTAACTTTTGAAAGATTAAATATTTATTAATTTAATACAAAAATACTGTTTTAAATCTCTTATCTAAGTCTTAAGAGTTGAGTTTAAGAAAATATATATATATATTTTTTTATAGGCCACTAAACATATAATTATGATATGATTCTATTCTTATTTTACAATTCCACGGAATAATTGTTTCTCAGAATTGTGATTTCAATTCTACTAAAATGCACTTTCAAACACAATAATTAGAAGGGGGTTTCTCCCGTGCCGTTGCAAAATGGTGGATTTTGGTGCCGTCGAATCCTTAACCAATGAAAACACGCTATGTCATATAATTAGTCACGTCAGCATAATTTCTATTAAAGCATCCAATTTTATCATATTGCATTTTAGTCCTTCACATTTTAGGTAACTTTTGATTAATCTAACTAATTTAAATCAAATTAAATATTTCCTGTTTTATTTAAAAAATTAAAATAAAAAAAAAATTAGGATTTGATTTTGAAATAGTTTCTTTCATAGTCTATCACTTCATCAAAATTTTATCACGTCTGTTCATCACCAGGGCAAACTTCATCACGGCTTGATCACAGTACAAGCTTCATCACGGCTTCATGGTTCATCAACACTTCATAAAAATTATTAAGTTGTCTCATCCATAAATCAGTAGGGTACAACACATTCATCATCTATCAAATTTCCGCCGCACACACAAAACACATCTCACTGTGATATCAATTTTCACCGCTATTCTTGACGGCATCACAACCATACACGACCCGACGTCATCATCGTCACCAATCCATCTTCTCTTAGAAAATCACTTTACCTTATGTTTTCCCCTCTTTCTCAACTCTGATTATGTTTTTCCCTCTTTTTTTTAGTTTGTTAGATCTGTAACAAAGATTAATTATTTTCCAACCACTTGTAAGCATATGCTTCGTTTTTTTCCCTTTTTCTTGACTTTCTATTGTAAAAACAAAAACAAAGAATTATGCCAATGATCAATGAAATGAGAATTGATTATTTATTTGCTGGTGTGATTATTTACTTAGTGTTAGTGATGACCAAACAAAAATCACTAATCAAATTTGTGAAATTTTTGAATAGAGACACAATAAATTGCAACATTCACACAATTATACTCATGAATTTCAATATTTGTTTCTGGATTTTGGTAGTCTTGCTCTAAAATTTTATAATATTGGTAAAATTAGAATCATGTTATTGGTTGCTGAATTAGAGGAAATTGTTATGGTCTATTTGTTTAGAAATAAATAAAAACAAATTCAACAAAAATGTGATCATTTGAAAAAGTGATTATTTTTAGATGTTGTAATATTTAGATTCAAATAACAGCCTAAAGATCTCTACCAAAAAAAATAACAATATAAAAATAAACATTAAATTTGGTTCAAGATTTTGAATTTTATAACTTTCAATCTCTTTAAGAGGTATGATTGATAATTGATTAACAATAGTAATGAATGAAAGATAAATATAGAAACACAATCAATTTCCATCATTATTGTTTTTATAAGCAATATATTAAGAAAAAAATTACGAATTCAAATTCAAATAACAGCCTAAAGATCTCTACGAAAAAAATAACAATGTAAAAATAAACATTAAATTTGGTTCAAGATTTTGAATTTTATAACTTTCAGTCTCTTTAAGAGGTATGATTGATAATTGATTAACAATAATAATGAATGAAAGATAAATATTGAAACATAATCAATTGCTATCATTATTGTTTTTATAAGCAATAAATTAAGAAAAAAATTTACGAATTCAAATTCAAATAACAACGTAAATATCTCTAAAAAAAATAACAATGTAAAGATAAACATTAAATTTAAATCAAGATTTTGAATTTTATAACTTTCAATCTCTTTAAGAGGTATCATTGATAATTGATAAATAATAGTATTAAATGAAAGATAAATATAAAAACATAATCAATTGTCATCATTATTGTTTTTATAAGCCATAAATTAAGAAAAAAATTTATGAATTCAAATTTAAATAACAGCATTAAGATCTCTAAAAAAAATAACTATGTAAAGATAAACATTAAATTTGAATCAAGATTTTGAATTTTATAAATTTAAATCTCTTTAAGATATTTAATTGATAGTTGATAAACAACAGTAATGAATGAAAAATAAATATAAAAACATAATCAACAACGTAAAGATCTCTAAAAAAATAACAATGTAAAAATAAACATTATAAAATATGCCATAATTTTTATGAAAAAAACTATTTCAAAATCAAATCCTAATTTTTTATTCTAATTTTTTAAATAAAATAGGAAATATTTATTTTGATTTAAATTTATTAGAATAATCAAAAGTTACTTAAAATGTGAAAGACTAAAATGCAATATGATAAAATTGGATGTTTTATTAGAAATTATGATGACATGGCTAATTAAATGAGGTGACGTGCTTTCATTGGCTAATGCTTCGACGACACCGAAACCCACCGTTTTACGACGACACCGAAGAAACCCCCTAATTAGAATTCCAATGTTTCAATTATATGCCAAATTCCATGTGCCAAATGATCACTAAATATATTTTAGATTTGGAATATAAAGTGATTGTAAATACGAAAGTGTTAAATTTCTTTAAAGTATTAGAAACTTATCATATACTCTACGTCCCAAAATATTAATAAAATGCTGAAAAGTCAACAAAAATACGTGACTAGATTTTTAATGCATTGTTTTTCAAAATTAACCAATTACCAAATAAAAGATATATTTAATGCATGTTTTCTTATTTAACCAATCACAAAATATAATATGATATTTCAATTTTTTTATTCACTACTTTAACTTTAATTTGGTACAAATTTTTTTACATTTTTTCATTATCATTTTGAGACTAGGGGAGTATCAAAAAAAAAAATGTTACCCCTCCGGTCTTATTTATAAGACCCTTTTGGGGTTTTTCATCCTCATTAAGGAAAGTGATTAAATTTGTTAGTGACATTGGAAATATGAAAATTTGATATAATTTTTTCAAAACTACCCCTTTAATTATTATTATTGGTAATCTAAAAAATGTTCACTTAATATGGGTGTTTGTGGAAAAAAGTAATTAAATGTTATTGAAAATTGAAATGAGATCTTATAAATAGAAGCAAAATAAAAACCTCAAAAGAGTCTTATAAATAGTAAAAAGTGTAACAACCCAATTTTCGTAAACCAAAAATATTTACTTTTACTTGTTAAAGTTGCAAAAATTGAGGTCAGATTTTTTTTTGTAACATATTGTTGAAAAATCATTGGTGCTTTTAAAAGTCCTTTCGTTGAAAATCGAGGTGTTACTAAAACAGTTCCTTTCATAAAACTTTTCTCTTCATAAAATAATTTAGTTTCAAGAATCTCAATATTCATAACGAATTTCAAAAGTTTACATTGACCTCCCTTCCAAAGTGAAGCACTTTGCAAAACAGGATTCAAATCGGGTTGCATTCCATAAGTGGCACATTGCTTGGTAATCCTTGACTCAAAACACAAATAATAGACTTAACTAAGAGCACTACACCTAACTCTTCCAGTCGTGCACCCCCAGGTGAAGCCTCCCTTTCCTTCTCGCATGCTTTCTTTATTCTCGAACGTGAAGTCCCTTCCGTTGCCACCTCCCTGTTGTCGTTAGGCTTCTGCTCCCGTTCCTCTAGGGTGATGAACTCCTTATGATGCTCCATCTGCCCGTTGCGATATCAGCAGCACCAATAGAACAACGAACAGGAGAGAGTAAGCGATCCGAACGACGAATCGTCGACGGCGTGGGATTACAATAGGCGAGATAATAGAACCATACAAACATGCAGTGCAACGTACAAGCACACACAACAATCAAGTATATTATTGTTATTGTTATCATTACTGACTTTACTTATTATTATTTTTGTCATCACTCCTCCTTCTCTCTCTTTTCCTTTTCACAACCATGTTTCTCTGTTCACTCGGTATTATCAATTTACACTCTTTTGTGATAAGGGATACTTTCAGGCCTCATCACGTACTCGTTTCGTTCTCGGCTCTCATTCACGTCTACATCTCCTCGGTCATCCACCCAACCTAGTCGGAAGCAAACAGGAGTACAGGACCTTTACCGTGCGGGCACGACAACTGTCAACACAAATGGTCCCAGACCAGGAGGACTCAGCCTCAATCAATAATCACAATAAACATGGCTCACTGCCTCGCTGTTCTCGATTTGCAATCTAGGGGGCGACAATATATTTCTAGTGGGCCCGCAGAACTTACCACAACATTAGACCCAGTCCCCACCACGTTAGTGCGCCACATGTGGAGTTCGTTCTGCCCAGAAACATACTCTAGACTTCTTGACGTTTCACCGTCATCGTCCTCCCCTAATGCATCTCGTCCTAAGTATCCGCAGATACTTATCGTTTCTTCCTCTCCACTACTTCGCACTCTCATGCCTCACCGCGTAAGTCTTTTAAGTCTTTTATCTTTTAATTATCCTAAGGTCGGCCCATCCTTCGTGCAACCCTTCAATGAGTCCCGACCACTAACTTTGCACTTTCTCTCTCTCATCATTCTCACATAGCACAGAGCTGGGATCACATCAACGAATTCTCAACTGATATCTCAAAATACATTCCACCATCTCTCTTGACAAACCACAATCTCATATCTCAATCTTCTTTTATCAAACCTTTTCCAAAATAATATTTCAAAAAGTTCACAAAATTTCTTTTCATATGCTTTCACTACCAAAACATAGCTTCCACAAACTTCTCTCAAGAATGTTATTTCACAAATTCTTTCAAAAATTCCTTTTTCAAAAACACATCTTTGCTGAGTGCTAGTGGAGGAGCAAGCTCAACTCAACACTAGTTCCCAGTCTAAAACCATGCTGAGCGTTAATGGAGGAGCAAGCTCAACTCAACATTAATTCTCAGACTAAAACCAAAAACAAAAAGGAGTCCAACTCCACTCAAATCACATCCCGTTCTCAAACAACATCACTCTCCCCAGCTCTGGCTCGTTCTCAACATTATATTTCATTCTTTCCCCAATCTCAAATCTTTTATTTCCTTCTATTCTCTCTTATATCTTTCATCATTGTTTCTTTCATTTTCATTTTCTCATTCAGGACGTAACAGACGTCCTTCAACCGTTTACTTATCATATTCATCAGTGATAAACATTATTAAACATAATTAAATAAAGGCATACAATCAACACACAACATCACACAAGAGCATTGTGGTCTTTGTCATCTTCATATAAGCAGCCACACACAGCAAACAATTGCTGCTTATACTACTGACTCCAACCACGTAGTCCCGATCTTTGAGATGATACGGGACGTCCTACTAAATCACCTAAACACCACAGTGTCTTAGGATAG
Source organism: Crotalaria pallida (assembly GCA_037953625.1). Lineage (NCBI taxonomy): Eukaryota > Viridiplantae > Streptophyta > Magnoliopsida > Fabales > Fabaceae > Crotalaria > Crotalaria pallida. The sequence goes on from CM075655.1 coordinate 102,421,816, forward strand.
CTTCTCTTTCACCTGAGGTCCAGCTATTGATTGCGTACCGTCACCTTGGATACTTTCTGCAGCCGGCTGCCCCAATCCCTCGTCTTTCAAATTCCTCGTACTAAATAAAATACGCTCACGTTATTAACTTGTATTTATGAAAATCTTTTCCATAACTTAAACAATTATGATTCCTCGTATTAAATAAAATACTCTTACTTTACTAACGTGTATTAAGAAAATCTTTTCTTAGTTCACGACACTTTTCGTTTTCAATTGAAAGATTTAAAACACTATTGTTTTATCAAAACAATTCTCATATTTTCTAGCACTTTAATTATTTTAAAACCGTTTGAAAACATTTAATAAAATGATTTAAAACAATTCATTTGGTTGCTGGTCCATCTTGGACAGCACCTTAAACATTGTTCGAAAACACCGAAAAATTTCACCGTTTTCAATTCGGCTTTTTCTTAACTCAATTATTACTTAAAAACTTTTCTTTAAATCTTATGAACACATTTTTATATTTAGGAAACAACTTTAAATAGTTTTGGACAGCAATGAACACAATTTAAAGTCTCAATTGGATTTATTTTAAAAACAATCACATACTCAAATATCTTTCAAACACAACTATCACACAACCACAACAACACTTAAATAAATGAAGTCATACAAGTATTTGATTAGTTAGTTAATTTATGACTCAAACAAACACTTAGATATTCACATACTCACAAAGATATGAATCAAGCACCACAACTTAATTCTTTTCAAAAATTGTTACATGAGTTTATTTTAATGCAATTAAATTTCCTAAACTCATTTACATTACATGACCGAATAGAATCTTTAAGAAAACAAGTTGGGAATTGCAATTTAAAGCACACACATCAACTTAATTCATTTCAAATACTTTAATCCCATTTTCTTTTTCATAAAGCAAAATCATTTACTCTTTCTTTGACTCTCAACCGAATACACTCTCACACACACACACATGTTCACCAAAACTTTTCTAACTTTTTATAAATCAATTAACACTTGAAATCCACACTTTTCACAACTCAAAAACGCTTTTAAAAATTGAAATACTTGGAAATAAAATCTTGGATAGCAAGAATTAAAAATCAAAAGTATGAAAATACTTTTAGAAAACAATCAAATTCATTTGCTCATTTTCTTTTTGAAAACCGAATTGAATCAAAAACAAAACAACACAATCCAAATAAACTTCTCTTTAAAACAAAGTCATAAAACACAATCATTCAAGGAGACAATTTCATGCAAAAGGAATCTAGCCTATGTAACCTAGTATAGGCCGAATCATTACTATGAGAAAACAAAGCCTTTGATGCACCTTTCTTTATGCAAAAACCTTGAAATATTAGGTAAAAACATGTACATTTAAACACATGGTTTTAGAAAAATACCACTCCTTTTCTTCCTCAGAACCGTGGCCTACTTTGTCACTTCAAACATAAATTTCATTTCCATTTTCCTTTGCATGCACTTAAAAATCATATAAATAAAAAAGAAATTACATGCAAGAAACTTTTCCATGAAAACCATCATGATTCTTTTGTTTTCAAAGTTTGACCGAATGATACATCAAGAAAATCAAGAAGAAAACTTAAATCTTTATCTTTGAAATACACATAAACTTAAATCCAAATGAAACTCTTTTGAAAAGTTATGTTCTTTTGGTTTCTCCTCAAAACCGTGATAGGCAAGTTAAGAAATAAAACTTTTTGAGCAAAAGAATTACATGCAAGATTTAAGAATCAAGGCTAAGGGAAAATCAAAACAAGTATCAAACCTTTTTCAAGATCAAAACAAAGATCAAAGACTTTTTAAAATCAAAAGCAAAATCAAAACATTTTAACCATTTAGATCAACTTTAGCAAGCATAAAACTAACATGCATGAACTCAAATTGAAATAAAAATCATCATGACCTAATTTCCTAGACATGGCCGAATAATAGAGTCCATGGTTTAAGGTTCTATAAGTTTGTTTGGCTCTTGAAATCAAAGGATCAAGGCTTAGAATTTACACATAAACATAGATCTACAAGAAAGATAGACATGCAACAACAAATGAACTTTTACAAGGCTTTGAAAAATGAAAACCACCCTAACACTCTAAGATCTTTGAATAGACAAAGAAATAGAGAAGATCTTCAACCTTCTTCATTCAATCTTCAAGAAATCCTAAGGCTTTGGGCTTGATCTTCTCCCTCTTCTCCTCTTGAAGCTCACGGTTCTACTCTCTCCCTATGTTTCTCTCTCTAAGAGTTTGATGTTACTCTTAGAGGTTGTGTTTGGGTGTGGAAAATGAAATGTGAAGGAAAAAGGAATGGGAGTGCTACGGTTAAGGGCCCTAAATAGACAATCAAGCATTTCCCTTCTTACCCTTAAAAGAAATTCGACCAAAGAGAGTTGGTCAAGGGTAAGATTGGCATTAGGAAGGCTTGCATGGCTCAAGCCAAGCCATGATACAAATGGAATAAGATTAGGGCTAATCCTTCATCCAATTGGTTGGTCAAACTCTTAACTACACTTAACACTAATTCTAAACCTATGGGTCATTAGTCCACTAGCCTAGGGTGCAAGCAAGTCAACAAAATTGCATCATGCAGGCACCACTCACACACACACGACGACACCTATGCATCCATATGCACATACACACCCTCGGTCAAACATACACATGCACACACATATTACTCACACGTATACACATGCACATTCACCACTTCACCTAGTTAGGACTTGATTAGGGTTTAGTTATGATTTGGTTACCATTTAGTTACTTAGGAAATTTCTTGGCTCCCCTATATACTTACACACATACGGCATTCACACTTCCATTCACATACTCATACATACACCTATTTACATGTTACACCCACACATGCAAACATTACCATATTCATTTATTAATTGAATTTTATGTAATCCTAGACACACACATATTCAAGACCGTACACATACATGTATCCATACATAGAAAATAAATCATTCATGTATCATAATAATACCTGAAATTTCAAGCATATAATTGTAAGAAACAAAACACAATTTCATAAAATCATCTCTCATTGAAAATTCCCCCATTTTATTAAAAGAACCTTAAACGCATAACTATTTCAAAAACTCAACATAAAAATCCACAACTTTATTTCATGAAAAACCATTTCTTTAAAACCATATTCCTTCTTGAAAACGTGAACTAAGGAGTTTATTTAAGAAAATACTCTTTCAAAAACACTTTTCTCAAAATACTTCTTTTTAGTATTTTAATCCAATACGAGGAATTTGCGGGGTGTTACAAAAAGGGAGTAATTGGTTGAGGAACTATAGATGGTCATTTTATATTAGAAAATGTTGTATTTATTACATAAAAAATGTGTATTTTATTTTTCAAAACAAATATATTTCTTTTATACTCCCTCGATCTTATATATAAGCTGAGAAAAGTACAACAACAACTCCACTTGTTAAAGTTGCTGCTAAACCAAGGAGAGGTATAATGATCATTCTATCTTTCTTTTTTATTTTGTGTTGAATTTAATTTTTGTGATTGCATGTGTTTGTGTGTGAATTTATTTCTTTTTTCTATTGCTTAGTATTACTGTTATGCACTCAGTATTACCAACTTTCTAAACCTTCAGAGTTTCCAAAGCTGCACTTATTGCTTCTACAGCTACAAATAATCCATCTTCCCCTAACAACTCACTCGTTTCTATACTTGCAAATCTAAAACCAACACAATTTCCAAAATATGTTGGAGGAATAGGTGGCTTTAAGCGAGGTCTGCAATCAATGTTTAGACCAAACTCAATTGTTTAGTTTTTTATTCCCTCTGCTTTAACTTTACAAAGACAAGAATAGGCAAGAGATATGACAAATGTTTATAAGTGAAGTTTTTCTTTCTTTTTCTGCTTAGCAAATATTTTGTCTAGACAAATGAAATACACCTCTGATAGCACCTTCTTTTTACTCTTTCCCCTAAGTATCTGAGATTTCAAGACTTGTGGTCTCATTGGCTCAATTCATTTGTCTGTTGGGATGCTTTTTCTGCAAATCCTATCCCTGCAGGATTTTCTTCTTCAAGACTCTAATTTTATTAATAAAACCCCATTGCATTTAGATTTAGATTTAGAGTTGGAGTCTGAAATTAATTAATTTATAAATGTTATTAGGGATTTGGAATGCTCTACCTCTACCTAGTCCTAGTTAATAGAAAAAGCAATCCAATAAAAACAACATTGATGAAAAAGAATAAAATAACAACAACAAGTGAGAATAGATAATGATAATAGAGTGAGTGTAGTAAATAGTAATAGTAGTAGGAGATCGAAGAGAACACATTGGAAGAAAGAATTGAAAGAGTGATTACCATGAGATTACCATGAGTGATTACCATGTTGTCTGTTTAGTTAGACCTTTAGAGGGGATTTTCAGATTAGACATGGGTTCTTAGCAGAATTAATTATGACAGTATGCTGTTGGTTAAGTTAACTGCATAAGTAATAAGATTTTCCCTTAAAAATCTTAGTTTTTTTATCCAATTTTTTAAGTCTGTTATTTTCTGGTCTGGTTTTTATTTTTATGGTTTGGCTTTTATTTTTCTGGTCTGATCGGGTCTTTATTTTTTTGGTATGTTAATTCCTGGTCTGATTTTTATTTTTCTGATCTGATTTTTATTTTTCTGGTATTTTCTGGTTTGGTTTTTATTTTTCTGGTTTTTACTTGGTAATTTTGCTATAGTAATTTTTCTGGTATTTTACTTGGTAATTTTTCTGGTCTGATCTTAACAAATGATATTACAAACTCTGTTAAGATCATTCTTTTGCATAGTGATTTAGTTCTATATATTTTGGTAGATCTGGATGGAGCGTGAATGGGTTAAAGCTAATATTTTGTCACCAGAGTACGAGGAAGGAGTGAAATAGTTTGTTAGATTTGCGATTAGTCATGCAAAAGATGTTGATAGGATCAGATGCCCTTGTTTAAGTTGCTGCTATAGTAAACGAGTCAATGAAACAAAGTTGGAAGGTCATTTACTTGCATACGGGATTGACCCAAGTTATACATGTTGGACAAAGCATGGCGAGACAAGAGCTAGTTGTGGTGATGCTAAAAATGACACTGACTCAACGACATACAATGATAAGGTACAAAAGGAAGATAATTTGGATGCTGACCAATATATTGCTAAGGTGCTTGATCATTTTAAAGATGATGAAGGGATGTGGTTGCTGGCACCTTGCAACGTTGGGTAAACCACTTGTTATTATTTCTTCTTGTTATTATTTCTTCTTGTTATTTCTTTTTAAACATATGTTTTCCTATTTTTTTGTCCAAGACTTATCATTATCATTTTTTTTAGTGAAATATTGTCTAAGTTAAGTATTATTCATTTTGTAGTTATCATTGGGTGCTGTTTGTTGTTGATGTCGCTAAAGAGACAGTATATTACTTGGATCCATTGAGAAAAAGTTTGCAAGTCTGCAAAGATATTATGGACATTTTTAATAGGTAAAAGCAACTTCTTTTCTTTTTGCTGCACATGATTCAAAGTATTACTAATATAAATTTTTATTTTTTAGAGCTCTAAGAATATATCGTGGAATCAATGGAAAAACGTACACACAAAAGCAATTATCCAAACCATTCAAATGGTTGACAATAAAGGTGGTTTGTTGTTTGCTGTAATCTACTATCCTACTGCTTTTGTTTGTTATTTGTTGTCTACAGTTTGATATATATTGTTTGTCTTGTACTGCTTCATCCTAATACTTTTTTTTTCATGTGAATTTTATTTTAGTGTCCTAAACAACCAAATCATATTGATTGTGGTTATTATGTTTTGAGATACATGAAGGAAATTGTTCAATTACATCACCAAGATGCCATGATTCCTGAATTGGTTTGTAATTTCATTCTGATTTATGTTCGTTTCAACTCTTATAATTACTCATTTAGTTCAATAATATAACTTATGTTTATATTATTTTACAGTACTTTGATGATTGCAAGTATACCATGTACACTTAGGAGTTGTTGGATGAAGTCAAAGAAGAATGGGCAGCATTCATGTTTGATGAAGTACCTTAGATCTATATATATAGTACTTGATATTTTAGTTATATAGTAAACTTTTGAAGATATTATGATCTTTTGGTTATATAGTACTTGATATTTTAGTTATATAGTAAACTTTTGAAGATATTATGATCTTTTGGTTATGTAGTAATTGATAATTTAGCTTTTTTTATATGTTTCTCAGAGCTATTTTGGTCTTTTGAAGCTCTTTTGTATGAAGAAGTCAAGGAAGATATATATTTTGTTGCTTTTGAAATAGATTTTAAGGAAAAATTAGCTAATATCAAATTCTCATCTTGGTAATACAAGTACACAGGGTATTTTCATGCTATATTATTATATAAAATTGTGGTTCCAAAAAAAAAAAAAACTCTCATTTACGATCCCGGTTCATAAAAAAATTACTCTCATTTACAATTCCGGTTCATAAAAAAATTACTCTCATTTATGATTCCGGTTAGCTCCCTCATTTAAGATTCCGGTTTTACAAAAAATTCCTTCAAATTCGATCCCAGTTCAATTCTATTTAGGATCCCGGTTCTAAGGAATTTACGATCCCAGTTCCGTGTTTTCAAAGAACCGGAAACGTAAATTATCCTATTTTTAATCCCGCCATATTCAATCCCGGTTCGGAACCGGGATTGAAATTGTTTCGGAACCGGGATTAATCAACTTTTTTGTAGTAGTGTCGCGGGATCGGCGTAAAGCTCACCTAGTGAGTTGGAATCAGCTCTGTCTCCCAAAGAGTCAAGGCGGGCTTTGTTTCAGAAATATCGAAACCTTTAATGATGCTTTTATTTTAAAACTTTGTTGGGGCATGATTTCGAAACCTGATTCGCTATGGGTGAAGGTCCTAAAAGGTAAATACGCTCGCGGCTCGGATTTAATGCAACGGGCCTCTTGTTCTGCTTCGGACTCATCTCTATGGAAGCGCATGGTGCAACTTTGGCCAACGGTTACTGATAACATGGAATTTAGCATTGGTAACGGAATAGGAACATGGTTTTGGCGTGATAAGTGGGTGGGTGACAGAGTTGTTCTCAAGGACTTTGCTTGTAACCAGGTTGATGTTGATTCAAACCTGACTCTAGTTAGCGACTTGGTTGATCAGACCGGAGAGTGGAATTTCATCGAGCTGGATAGGTTACTAGCTGGGCCGATGGTGACGCGTTTCAGAGCTATACCTCCTCCTTCTGATGATTTGGGGAATGATACTATTATATGGGGTGCTACTGATCATGGTTTATTCACCGTCAAAAGAGCTTACTCCCTTCTCTCCAAGGATATTGCCACGGTGGAGCCTATTCCTTGGGACAAATTGTGGCAGTGTAAAGGCCTGGATAGATGGAAGATGCAGGGATGGAAGGTTGTGCATAACCGTCTCATGACTAATGAAAGGAAGCACAGCTGGGGCCTTGGAAATCCATTCTGCCCTTCATGTCCCAACCACATAGAAACTACCCTCCATGCAATGAGAGATTGCACAAAGGCTAAGGAGCTGTGGAGTACTTTCATTAAAAATGAGGAGAGGAACTTATTTTTCTCCTCCAGCTTGCATGAGTGGTGCCGTGATAACCTTAGCAAAAGCTGGTCATTTTGTTCTAAAGAAACATGAGGAAGTATTTTTCTTTGTTGTCTTTACTATTTATGGCAATGGCGTAATAATTTTATTTTTGATCCTAATTTCATATACCCTCATAACATGCACATGTTCATTGATTTACAGGTTAAAGAGGTCAATGCCATTTTCAAAGGGCAAGTGGCGGACCAACCTCGGCAAGCTAGTTCAATTTTTATTCAATGGAGATGCCCTCCGGAGAATTGGCACAAACTCAACACTGACGGGGCGTCGAGAGGTAACCCCGGTCTAGCTGGGTGTCGGGGTCTGCTAAGAGACTCCCGTGGGAGATTCATGGGGGGCTTTGCTCGTAGTTTGGGTCACACCACAACTTTCAAAGCTAAGCTTTGGGAAATTTTTATCGGAATTCAATATGCTTGGCAAAAGGGAGTCAGGAACCTCTATGTGGAATGTGACTCGCTATCTATTATTAAAGTTCTCAACAAAGGATCGCATGATCAGACCAGCAATGGTGACCTCTTCAAGCGCATAAACAGATGGAGACAGAGGGATTGGAACATTCACTTTGTCCACACATTTAGAGAAGGGAATACCTGTGTTGATCTTCTGGCTAACAAGAGTTTATCCCTGGTGTATGTGACTCATGAGATTTCGGTTCCTTGTCATGAGCTTAGGATCCTGCTTGATCAAGATTATAGAGGAAATGTTATTCCTAGAGATGTTTTTAGCTAGTTAGTTTTGTTTTTTCTGTCTTTGGGCTTTTTAGCCCCTTTGTTAACTAAAAAAAAAGGGAAAAGAGTATAAACACCCCTTAATCTATTTGTCTTTTGCAAATAGACATTCCAAACTATTTTTTCTACATAGTTACTCATTAAACTTTAACATTTGACAAAATTAATACTTTCGTTAACTCAAAGTTAAAACTTAACGATAAAACATCTTGCCGTTTAATTTGTTATTATAATTTCAACTATTGAATCTTTATAATTTATTTTTTAATTTTAAAAGTATTCATTTAATAGTCTTTTCAAAAATTGAGAAACTGTCGCGGTGTGTAAAAATCGATGCGGCACAACTTAAGATAACGTTTTTTTTTATTTTTTATTATAGAGAAGGTATTTTAGAACAAGGATAATGAATATTATTAAAATTAAAAAATAAATTATAAACAATCTGATGGTTGAGATTACAACAAATTGAATGGTTAGATGTTTTTACCATTAAATTTTAATTTTGAATTAACTGGAATATTAATTTTATGAAATGTTGAAGTTTAAGGAGTAATTGTGTAAGAAAAATAGTTTATGGTGACTATTTGCAAAAGGCAAATAGTTTAAGGGGTGTCTATCCTCTTTTCCCTTTAAAAAAATATCAAATATTTACATTTCTAATACAACTAACTTACTAATTAATTTTCTTAAAGGGTGTCAAAATTGATCAAACGAGCTTATAATAAGGACCGAATGACGTACTCCATTTTTAACCAGTACTTTAAGATATTAGTTACTCCCTCCGTCCCACAAGGATGGTAAAAACTGACTAGATTTTTTGTCCCAAACTATAGTTAAAATAACCAATGAAAAGTTTAGAAATTGCAAACTTTGAATTGTGATTGGTTGATCTATGCAAAATGCATTAAATTAGTTGTTTGATAATTGGTTTATGTGTTAGACCAACCATTAAATGCATGTCTTTTTAATCTTTTGATTTTTGAATTTTTCAACTATCCTTGTGGGACGAATGAAGTAATATGTAAAAAAAAGAAAAGAAATATTATACTCTCTAAATTATCAAAACTTTTCAAAATAAAACCATCCCTTACTTCTTTCCAATAATATTTATCATGTGTCTAGCTAACAAAATGCCACTTGCTAACATAGTAAAAAAGAAAAATCATAAATACACATTATTTTTTCTCTCAAAAATTAAAAAAAATAATATAAAAATTAGTATTATATTCGGGAAATTATTTTGCTACCCCATGATCTATTAATGTCACCTCAATACTATAATTTATTCCTTTTGTGTGTTTAAAAAAAACTATTTTTACACGGGTTGTAAGGGTTGCTCACGACCTGCGGTCGTAACATCCCCTTACAACCTGTTTCAAAACTGAATTTTTGAACGGGTAGTAAGGAAGTGTTTTCGACCTGCCTTACGACCAAATCAAAAAGTGAACAGTAGCTGGAATGCCTTGCTTCAGTTTCAGGAATCTTAACCCCCTTTCCCACGCTAATGTCCATGCTACGTTCGACAGGAGAAGATCCTTAGAAAAAGTGAATATTCCATGATCAACACCATACACGTACATGCTATTATATTAACATAAAAATAAACACTAGTTAAACCAGAATAAAATAGGGGAAAAAACGTCATTTACTGAAATTACTCAAGCACGGTTCTCCACATGCAAATATAGAATCGTTAGATTTTTAGAAACTCAAAATTTACTGACAAAGAAGTTACCCATCATCCTTATTAAAAGTAAAAACATAAAATAAAAATAATAAAAGGTACTAATCATGCCTATATAACTTGAGAAATTTTGGGACAATCAATTTTGGAAATTATTTCAAGGAAATTGCTTTTTGGCCCCATGACTGACTTTTTGGCCCCCATTTCAAATTTTCATGGACCAAAATACCCTTAAGCATGTTAACATTTTCGGTTCTATAAAACCGGAATAATTTTTCCGGTTTTACTGGATCGGAATACTTTCGGTAGAGAAGAACCGGAATACTTCCGGTAGAGAAGAACCGGAAGCAATGGGAGATGATATCAAAGGCACTTATGCTTATCGGCACAACCGACTCTTCCTTTGCTTTTGCTGCTAGAACATCATCACTTTCATCACTTTGATAAGAAAGATTTGTACCTGAAGAAGAGGCATAATTGTTGTTTTCCGCTTCATGTTTTTTGCGTGGTCCCTTCTTAAACCAAGAAGATTCCCTAATCCTAGCTATGGAAATCCTAGTGTCTGGATTTGGATCCAATATCTTGTACAATAACCTGCATACTTCTGGTGGGAACCAAATAGGACACTTACGAATCAAATAGGACAATAACCTGCATATTTGCTGTACTCACTTTTTTCCGGTTCAGTAGTACCGGAAATATAGATTTCCGGTACTACCAAGTCAGAATCCAATTTTCAGTTCAGCAAAACCGGAATAGTGTTTAAATTGATTCCGGTTCAGCAAAACCGAAAAGGTTTTTTCGGCTTCATAGAACCGAAAATGTTAACACTGTTAAGGGTATTTTGGTCCATGAAAATTTGAAATGGGGGCCAAAAAGTCAGATTTGGGGGCAAAAAGCAATTTCCTTATTTCAAAATAATTTCACATGCAAATATTATGATAGCATTTGCCATTGATGAAGCCCAATTGCGAAGCCCATAATCTCAGTTTCCTAACCAAAAAATAAAAATAAAATTCGTATTTGGCATTTTTGCCCCCCATGAAAGTTTTGGCTTCTTCTTCTTCTTCTTCCTCCAAGCTCTTTCTCTCTCTATCTCCTCTCTCTGCACCACCCACCACCCACCACCCACCAGGTCTTGTTATCATATTGCGAAGGTTAGTTCGATCTTACTGGTTTGATCGCTTCTTTTAATTGCGTTTTGGTTTCTATGAAAGGCTGTTAAGTATGTATGGATGAAGAGTGAAATTGGGGTGTACAACATGATCATTATTCACCCAATGCCCCAAATTACTAACATTGTTTTTTGTAGGTAGGTATGGACATAATAATCCCTTGGGATGGCTCTCTCTCTTCAACTGATTTTTACCTTTCTGCTTCTGCTTTCTCCCACAACTGGAAAATCTCCAATCCTTCTCTTCCTCCATGGCTTTGGCTCCCTTCTCCAAAACATTCTTTCCTTTCTTCTCACAAGGTTAGTCCTTTTCTCATTATCAATACATTTTTCAATTCACACCCTTACAGTTTTTTTTTTAATTTTTTTTAATTTTTAATTTTTTTTTGTGTGTGTGTCTGTTAGGTAGAAGGATACTTATCACTGGAGAACATGTGCTTTATCAAACTAACCGAGGTCCGTTTCGCATCAATTTAATGTATCAATAATTCCTTACAGGTGTGTGGAGTTTATGTAAGATCATGGATTGTATTATTGTAATTGTCTCATTGCAGGAACAAGAGAGTAACAGAAATCTGACATCGAAACAAGAGAGCGACCACGACGTCTCTCTGGGAGAAGAAGAAGAAGAAGAGCGATTTGATTACGCAACTTTAGTATGTATGGCTATGGCCTAATCGGTATTCCTATTCTAGTTTACATTATCTGGCAGTTTATGTAATCTTCGCAGTTACTTTTTTTAAGATAATGTTTTCTTCCTTTCTGCCGCAGGTCCAGAGCGATTGTCATGATGTAAACCACTATGATTTTCATATCGTTTACAGTCCTTCGTATAGAGTTCCCGTGTTGTATTTCCGTGCGTACCATAGTGGTATGTTGTTCAATTTTCTATCTATGGTGTTCTGTGTATGATATGCATTTTATTAAAACTTTGATGTTTGAAAACCAAAAGCACCTTATGGTAGTTTTGTTATAAACCTGGTTGCTTGATGTGAACCAGTGATCCTATGTTGTTAGTACTTAGAAGATGAGGATACTTGGAAGTGCTGAATGTTGATCACTATATGTTTGATACTGTGATACTATTTGATTATGTAGACGGACAACCTTTGTCGTTAAATGAAATTGAAAAGGACCTCCCTGCTCACTCTTCGAAGTTGCGATCAGAATCAAAATGGACATTTATAACTGACGAGGTAAATAACTTTTTTCTGTTTTCTTTTGATGTCGTTGTTTTCGTAATCATTTTATATATTTCCATGATCATCGTACTAAATGATGTCGTTTCTTTTGAACATATACCCAAAAAATATCAATCTTTGGTCCATCTGCGCGTCTTATCATCAGTACTATAACATTAAAACATAGAACGGTTTCAATGTTATATACCTTGTAGGAGCACCCATATTTGAACAGGCCATGGTTCAAATTACATCCATGTGGGACTAGTGATTGGATGAAGCTGCTATTCCATGGTGATCCATCTTCGAGTAAAAACGGTTTCGTTACTGAACAATATCTGGTTTCCTGGTTCTCTGTCATTGGACAAGTAGTTGGTCTTAAAGTTCCTCTGGGAATGCTGGATACTGTTGTTGCTAGCCATTCTTAGATGCTCACTCATGTTTAAAGAAAGATAGTTTATAATAATTCAATGTGCTCTAGGGTCTCACTCAAGTGAACATGTCTTGAATAATAGCATAAATGAAAACAATGAATCAAATGTCTCCTTCAGCTAAAACATAAGATACGAACTTCATGGTTATGAACGAAGCTAAACTCTAACTATGCGCATTCTTAATTATCCAAACCACATTTCTGTCTCAACTAAAAGATAAGATATACTCACTAACTAGTATACAATTAGAAAGGAAGCTTATTCTTACCTTGCATAATAATCTTATCGAAATCATTAGGTACACATTAATTAGACAACCATCCTATTATTAAAAAAAATAACAGATAACCATTCCATTATCAATAAGTATCCCAGAGGAAATCTTTACAAAATCTAAACTCTTCTATTTAGATTTAAGATAGATAAAATATGTATTTAAAGCTAAGTTATTTTTCAAAGAGAATGAATATTAAACCAAACAGCTGGGAAGTATCATTAATACTACTCGCCACAAAAAGCATAGTACAACCAAGAAGGAAAAAAAAAATAAAGACAGATAAAAAGACAAAGATCAAAAGCAAAGTGCAGATAAAAAGAGAGAGACTCACACTAGTTGTAGATCACTAAGTTAGTCACAGTCTTTCTAGACGTGAATCGAACCATGCTTTCTCAAGTTATCGTTGGCTCTGGTGAGTCTCCTGCTGCTACTTGCCCTCGATGCCAACCAACGCCAATATATCGTGTGCCTAGACTTGTGCGTTGAATTGCTCCTCCGGTTTCCTTCTTCACAAATTGAATGTAGATGGCAGCTCTTTTGGTAATGCAGGAAGAGCGAATTTTGGAGGTGGAGGTGTAGATGGCAGCTCTTTTGGTAATGCAAGAAGAGCGAATTTTGGAGGTGGAGGTGTTGTTCGAAACCACCTTGCTTAATGGGTTTTCGGATTTTCGGGATCTATTGGCAAATCCACCGCTCTTTTTCAGATTTTCGGGATCCATTGGCAGATCCACCGCTCTTCAAGCTGAGCTTGTTGCTATGCAACAGGGGTTACGGTTGATCTGGGAATTCGGGATTCGGAAAGTCATTTGCAATTCAGATTCCACACTTGCCCTAGACATGGTTGATAGGGGCGTCGCATTTTGCGATCATCAGTTCGGTGAGGTTGTGACCTCTATACGTGGTCTTGTGAATTGAGATTGGTCTATTTCTTTGGAGCACACTTTTCGTGAAGGAAATCAATACGCTGATTTGTTGGCCAAGAAAGGTGCTTCTAATTATATCAAACACTATGTTTGGATGCATCCTCCGATTTGGCTCCCTCCTTACTTGGTGATGCTTCATGGATTCCTTTTTTTAGATTGTAATTTTCTTAGATTTTTTTTTTTTTAATCAAACTTCGTTCTTGGATTGGTTTTGTAATATTTTGGATATGAAAGTTGCTTAAAAATGAGACTGGAGGAAGTACATATTATAATTGAGTCAAAGTTCATATACAAATCATTATTTTCATAAATTTAAGGTAGAAAATGAACAACAATCTTAGATTTGATCTCTTGATGTTCTTAAAATTTGAGTCAATGTATTCCACATTTTATATTTTATAAGTAAATCATGACGATTGGAATGCTTTTAGAAAGGAATGTCACTTTATAAGTAAGACTTGTAATTTTATTACTTTCAAAAAAAAAATTACTCTAAATTTTCACTGATATTTTTATAATATTAAATATTTCCAATTTACCAAATCAGGGTGTTACAAATGCAATGAATTTTTTATATATTAAGGTGTAATAATTTTCCCCATAAATTCATTTCCCTTTCTTGCATCATTTTTCAATTTATTTTTTAATATTAATTAATTTTTTATATTATTATAAATTATTAATAAATTGCTTTTTAAGAATTTGATGCACCACAATTTTATACGGTAATCAAAACTAAAATGATACAACAATGTAATTAATGATAAAGCAATAAAATAGTGTGTATATATATATATATATATATATATATATATATATATATTGGTTTGAACCAAGGGTGTCCTCCGGTTGACAGACGGAGACTAATCCCTTTCGAGGCGGAGAGATCATCGAAATGTGGGTACAACCTCTCCCAATAAAATAGTATATTTTTTAATATACGCTAAAAAACAAGAGAGTATAATTATAATTGACTCCCCATAAACCAATTTAAATTACATTGAACTGAAAGTTGGAAAAAAAAAATTAAAATCTAGCTAGGAACGAAAAATAAGATAAATTCCAGCTAAAACTGATTTATGGATTTTAACTAACTTCTTTACTAAATCTAAACTCTATCTATATGGATTTAAATTGAATATTTTATAATATATAAAATATGTATTTAAAGCTGTTATTTGTTTATTATAAAAAAAAAAAAAACTGTTATTTGTTTAGATAAGCCAAAAACTGTATGATCCGGTTACATTATTTGTTTTCCTTTATAATTTAATATACGCTAAAAAAACAAAAGAGTATAATTATAATTGACTCCCCATAAACCAATTTAAATTACATTGAACTGAAAGTTGGAAAAAGAAATTAAAATCTAGCTAGGAACGAAAAATAAGATATATTCCAGCTTAAACTGATTTATTGATTTTAACTAACTTCTTTACTAAATCTAAACTCTATCTATATGGATTTAAATTGAATATTTTATAATATATATAAAATATGTATTTAAAGCTGTTATTTGTTTATTGAGCTGTTATTTGTTTATTATTTAAAAAAAAAAAAAGAAACTAACTGTTATTTGTTTAGGTAAGCCAAAAACTGTTATTTGTTTAATATATAATTTTAAGTTGTATTTTTATCTTAGGTTAAAAGACCTTCTTATTCCCAGCGGCCCAGCCAGCATCATAACCGTCTTCAACGCTGAAACACAATCAGCATCATAACCGTCTTCGAGTCGTCAACGCTGAAACACAATCAATAGTGCTTTCACATCCTATTCACTTCAAAATCCTTCTTCCTCATTAACTTTCATAACCACAATCTCACTACCTTCATTCCTCATCCTCCAAAGTCCAAACAAGAATCCATCAATTCTTCCCGCCACATAAAAAAGCAAAGTGCAAATAAAAGAAAGAGACTCGCGCCAGCCTAAGTTAGTCATAGACGTGATTCCAGCCATGCTCTCCTCTCAAGTTATCGTTGGCTCTGGTGAGTCTCATGCTGCTACTTGCCCTCGGCGTCAACCAACGCGAGTATATCGTGTGCCTAGACTTGTGCGTTGGCTTGCTCCTCCGCTTTCTTTTTTCAAACTGAACGTGGATGGTAGCTCTTTCGGTAATCCAGGGAGAGCGGGTTTTGGAGGTGTTGTTCGAAACCACTTGGGTGAATGGGTTTTCGGATTTTCGGGATCCATCGGCAGATCCACCGCTCTCCATGCTGAACTTGTTGCTATGCAACAGGGGTTACAATTGGTCTGGGAATTCGGGATTCGAAAAGTCATTTGCAATTCAGATTCCACACTTGCCCTAGACATAGTTGATAGGGGCGTCATATCTCGCGATCATCAGTTAGCTGAGGTTGTAACCTCTATACGTGGTCTTGTGAATCAAGATTGGTCTATTTCTTTGGAACACACTTTTCGTGAAGGAAATCAATGCGCTGATTTTTTGGCCAAGAAAGGTGCTTCTAATGATATTGAACTCCATGTCTGGACGAATCCTCATGCAGAATTGGCTTTCTCCTTACTCGCTGATGCTTCGGGTATTCCTTTTCTTAGATTGTAATTTTCTTAGATTCTTTTTTTTAATCAAACTCTTGGGATTGGTTTTGTAATCTTTTAGATAGGAGAGTTTCTCATAGGGATTGGTGCAATTGGTGCATGAGGTGTGCTTGCTTGGATTTGCTACACTCTTTTTCCCTTGTTTAGAATTTTCCCACTGGGTTTTTTTCTATCAAGGTTTTTAAGGAGGTAGGGATCCTAGTAGTAATGCCTTGTAGGTAGTGTTGGAGGCCTTGTAGGTAGTGTTGGAGGCAGTGTTGGGGTCATTAGTTTTTTGTTGTAGACTAATGTGTAATGCTCTTGGTTGATTTTGGTCTATTTTGAGCACATGATTATGTGTAATGCTCTTGTTCAAACCCTTCATAGAAGGTGAGGTTCATACGTACTATGATGCTTAAATAGATCCATTTTGTTAATAAAATTTTTTTCTTATAAAAAACAAGTTTTTGCTTTTTGTTACTTTCTTTTGTAAACCAAAAAAATTTAGAAATACATGACTTTGCTTGTTTGCTGCCATACAATAAACTCAACAGTAGTAGTACATGTTCTACTTTAGTTCATCAAAGCGGTTAGCCGTAGTTGTAAATGGTTTTGATTCATTGCAATTTGTAATTTGTACTAAGCTAAAATAATTCCCTTTTTTGTCTTGTATCATACCTACATACACATCATATCTGAGTCAAGGTACATATACAAATCATCATTCTCATAAACTTGAAAATATACCCAAAAATTATCAATCTTTGGTCCATCTGCGCGTCTTATCATCAGTACTATAACATTAAAACATAAAATGGTTTCAATGTTATATATCTTGTAGGAGCACCCATATTTGAACAGGCCATGGTTCAAATTACATCCATGTGGGACTAGTGATTGGATGAAGCTGCTATTCCATGGTGATCCATCTTCGAGTAAAAACGGTTTTGTTACTGAACAATATCTGGTTTCCTGGTTCTCTGTCATTGGACAAGTAGTTGGTCTTAAAGTTCCTCTGGGAATGCTGGATACTGTTGTTGCTAGCCATTCTTAGATGCTCACTCATGTTTAAAGAAAGATAGTTTATAATAATTCAATGTGCTCTACGGTCTCACTCAAGTGAACATGTCTCGAATAATAGCATAAATGAAAACAATGAATCAAATGTCTCCTTCAGCTAAAACATAAGATACGAACTTCATGGTTATGAACGAAGCTAAACTCTAACTATGCGCATTCTTAATTATCCAAACCACATTTTGTCTCAACTAAAAGATAAGATATACTCACTAACTAGTATACAATTAGAAAGGAAGCTTATTCTTACCTTGCATAATAATCTTATCGAAATCATTAGGTACACATTAATTAGACAACCATCCTATTATTAAAAAAAATAATAGATAACCATTCCATTATCAATAAGTATACTAGAGGAAATCTTTACAAAATTTAAACTCTATCTATTTAGATTTAAGATAGATAAAATATGTAAAGTTAAGTTATTTTTCAAAGAGAATGAATATTAAACCAAACAGCAGGGAAGTATATCATCAATACTACTCGCCACAAAAAGCATAGTACAACCAAGAAGGAAAAAAATAAAGACAAAGATAAAAAGACAAAGATCAAAAGCAAAGCGCAGATAAAAAGAGACTCGCACTAGCTGTAGAGCGCTAAGTTAGTCACAGTCTTTCTAGATGTGATTCGAACCATGCTTTCTCAAGTTATCATTAGCTCTGGTGAGTCTCCTGCTGCTACTTGCCCTCGGCGCCAACTAACGCCAATATATCGTGTGCCTAGACTTGTGCGCCGTTGAATTACTCCTCCGGTTTCCTTCTTCAAATTGAATGTGGATGGCAGCTCTTTTGGTAATTTAGGAAGAACGGGTTTTGGAGGTGTTGTTCGAAACCACCTTGCTGAATGAGTTTTCGGATTTTCGGGATCTATTGGCAAATCCACCGCTCTTTTTCAGATTTTCGGGATCCATTGGCAGATCCACTGGTCTTCAGGCTGAGCTTGTTGCTATGCAACAGGGGTTACGATTGATCTGGGAATTTGGGATATGGAAAGTCATTTGCATTTCGGATTCCACACTTGCCCTACACATGGTTGATAGGGGCGTCGCATTTTGCGATCATTAGTTCGGTGAGATTGTGACCTCTATGTGTGGTCTTGTGAATCGAGATTGGTCTATTTCTTTGGAGCATATTTTTCGTGAAGGAAATCAATGCGCTGATTTGTTGGCCAAGAAAGGTGCTTCTAATGATATCAAACACTATGTCTGGATGCATCCTCCAATTTGGCTCCCTCCTTACTTGCTGATGCTTCTTGGATTCCTTTTTTTAGATTGTAATTTTCTTAGATTATTTTTTTTCTTAATCAAACTTCGTTATTGGGATTGGTTTTGTAATCTTTTGGATATGAAAGTTTCTTATGCGGATTGGTGCAACTAGTGTATGAGGTGTGCTTGTTTGGATTTGCTACACTCTTTTTCCCTTGTTTAGAATTTTTTTCCCATTGGATTTATTCTATCAAGGTTTTTAAGAAGGTAGGGAACCTAGTAACAAGGTTGTCAGAACCGAACCGGAGATCACGCCGGAAGAAGCTCCGTATAGGGTTTAACCGTATTAATCGGTTAAGCCGGAAAGTTAGACGGTATTTATATATATGTAGTAAAAAAATTAAAAAATACATTACAAAATCTACGTATTACGAAAACCGGTATTTAATGTTTTATTTTATTAGTTTTTTTTAAATCAGCGTTGGTTGAACCGAGTCCGATTTTCTCGGTTCAAACTGGTTCAACCCGGTTCAACCCCTTTGAACATCGGTTTTTTCCGGCTTCAATTTAAAAGCAGTTTAGACATCAACCAAAAACCGTCCCTGTCATTGGTCGTCGACCGGTCCGACCGCCCGGTTCGGTCCAGGTTTAATAACACTGCCTAGTAATGTCTTGGTAGGTAGTGTTTGGGTCATTAGTTTTTTTTTTTTAAAAAAAAAAAATTTTAAGACTAATGTGTAATGCTCTTAGTTGATTTTGGTCTATTTTGAGCACATGCATGATTGTGTATTCGTATTCAAACTTTTCGTAGAATGCGAGGTTCATATGTAGTATGATGCTTAAATAGATTCCTTTTGTTGATAAAAGTTTTTGCTTATAAAAAAAAGTTTTTGTTTTTTGTTACTTTTTTTGTAAACAAAAATTTTTTAAAAATGCATTACTTTGCTAGTTTGCTACCATAAGTTGCTCACGTTTTTGGAAGGAATATTGCAATAAGCTAAGTTGTTCTACTTTAGTTCATAAAGTGGTTAGCCTTAGTTGTAAATGGTTTTGATTCATTGCAATTTGTAATTGAGATTAATGAGTATGGACTGACGGTGTAAAGTTTTTTACATCATCAGTCCATCATCCACCATTCATTTGGATTACTTTAATTTAAAAGTCAACAACCATAAACGGATACGGATTAATGGTGGATGATGCACTGATGGTGTAAAAAACTTTACACTGTTGGTACATTACCCATTTTCTCTTTGTAATTTGTGCTAAGCTAAAATAATTCCCTTTTTTTTTGTGTGTATAATACCTACATACTCCTTCCGGTCTCATTTATAAGCAAAAAAAGATACTCTACTAATATAAGAAAAAATTAATTAACTTTCTATTCTCAATACAATCATTCCTAAAATATCCACATAATGTGGTTGAGTCATTTAATTTTGGTTTCATCCCCAATGTAAATTTACTAAAGTAGTCTATTTTTTTATGAATCTGAGAAAATTAAATACACTCAACTAACTTCCTTAATAAGTGTGAATTAGTTATTTTCTCTTGAAAATGAGACCGGAGGAAGTACATGTTATATCTGAGTCAAATTACATATACAAATCATCATTTTCATAAACTTAAGGTAGAAAATGAATAACAATCTTAGATTGATCTCTTGATGTTCTTAAAATCTGAGTCAACGCATTTCACATTTTATATTTTATAAGTAAATCATGAGGATTGGAATGCTTTTAGAAAGGAATATCATTTTCTAAGTAAGACTTGTAATCTTATTACTTTTTTTTAAAAAAAAAAAAATATTTACTCTAAATTTTCACTGATATTTTTATAGTAATAAATATTTCCAATTTACCGAATCAAGGTGTTACAAATGCAATGAATTTTTTATATATTAAGGTGTAATAATTTTTCCCATAAATTCATTTCTCTTTCTAGCATCATTTTTCAGTTCTTTTTTAATATTAATTAATTTTTTATATTATTATAAATTATTAATAAATTGCTTTTTAAGAATTTGATGCTCCATAATTTTATACGGTAATCAAAACTAAAATGATACAACAATGTAATTAATGATAAAGCAATAAAATAGTGTGTGTGTATATATATTTGGTTTGAACCAAGGATGTCGTCCGACCAACAGACGGAGACTAATCCCTTTCGAGGCAGAGAGATCACCGAAATGTGGGTACAACCTCTCCCAATAAAATAGTATATTTTTTAATATATGCTAAAAAACAAAAAAGTATAATTATAATTGACTCCCCATAAACCAATTTAAATTACATTGAACTGAAAGTTGGAAAAAGAAATTAAAATCTAGCTAGTAACGAAAAATAAGATATATTCCAGCTTAAACTGATTTATGGATTTTAACTAACTTCTTTACTGAATCTAAACTCTATCTACATGGATTTTAATTGAATATTTTATAATATATAAAATATGTATTTAAAGCTGTTATTTGTTTAGGTAAGCCAAAATCTGTATGATCCGGTTACATTACTATTTATTAGTATAATTTTAAGTTGTATTTTTATCTTAGGTTAAAAGACCTTCTTATTCCCAGCGGCCAGCATCATAACCGTCTTCAACGCCGAAACACAATCAATAAACAAAAAAAAATTTACTCTTAATTTTCACTCATATTTTTTTATAATAATAAATATTTTCAATTTACCAAATCAGGGTGTTACAAATGCAATGAATTTTTTATATATTAAGGTGTAATAATTTTCCCCATAAATTCATTTCCCTTCTAGCATCATTTTTCAATTTTTTTTTAATATTAACTAATTTTTTATATTATTATAAATTATTAATAAATTGTTTTTTTAAGAATTTGATGCACCATAATATTATACGGTAATCAAAACTAAAATGATACAATAATGTAATTAATGATAAAGCAATAAAATAGTGTGTGTGTGTGTATATATATATATATATATATATATATATATATATATATATATATTGTTTAAACCAAGGGTGTCCTCTTGCTGACAAACGGAGACTAATCCCTTTCGAGGCGGAGAGATCACCAAAATGTGGGTACAATCTCTCCCAATAAAATAGTATATTTCTTAATATACGCTAAAAAACAAAAGAGTATAATTATAATTGACTCCACATAAACCAATTTAAATTACATTGAACTGAAAGTTGGAAAAAGAAATTAAAATCTAGCTACTAGCTAGGAACGAAAAATAAGATATATTCCAGCTTAAACTGATTTATGAATTTTAACTAACTTCTTTACTAAATCTAAACTCTATATATATGGATTTAAATTGAATATTTTATAATATATAAAATATGTATTTAAAGCTGTTATTTGTTTATAATAAAAAAAAAACTGTTATTTGTTTAGGTAAGCCAAAAACTGTTATTTGTTTAATATATAATTTTAAGTTGTATTTTTATCTTAGGTTAAAAGACCTTCTTATTCCCAGCGGCCCAGCCAGCATCATAACCGTCTTCAACGCTGAAACACAATCAGCATCATAACCGTCTTCGAGTCGTCAACGCTGAAACACAATCAATAGTGCTTTCACATCCTATTCACTTCAAAATCCTTCTTCCTCATTAACTTTCATAACCACAATCTCACTACCTTCATTCCTCATCCTCCAAAGTCCAAACAAGAATCCATCAATTCTTCCCGCCACATAAAAAAGCAAAGTGCAAATAAAAGAAAGAGACTCGCGCCAGCCTAAGTTAGTCATAGACGTGATTCCAGCCATGCTCTCCTCTCAAGTTATCGTTGGCTCTGGTGAGTCTCATGCTGCTACTTGCCCTCGGCGTCAACCAACGCGAGTATATCGTGTGCCTAGACTTGTGCGTTGGCTTGCTCCTCCGCTTTCTTTTTTCAAACTGAACGTGGATGGTAGCTCTTTCGGTAATCCAGGGAGAGCGGGTTTTGGAGGTGTTGTTCGAAACCACTTGGGTGAATGGGTTTTCGGATTTTCGGGATCCATCGGCAGATCCACCGCTCTCCATGCTGAACTTGTTGCTATGCAACAGGGGTTACAATTGGTCTGGGAATTCGGGATTCGAAAAGTCATTTGCAATTCAGATTCCACACTTGCCCTAGACATAGTTGATAGGGGCGTCATATCTCGCGATCATCAGTTAGCTGAGGTTGTAACCTCTATACGTGGTCTTGTGAATCAAGATTGGTCTATTTCTTTGGAACACACTTTTCGTGAAGGAAATCAATGCGCTGATTTTTTGGCCAAGAAAGGTGCTTCTAATGATATGGAACTCCATGTCTGGACGAATCCTCATGCAGAATTGGCTTTCTCCTTACTCGCTGATGCTTCGGGTATTCCTTTTCTTAGATTGTAATTTTCTTAAATTCTTTTTTTTTTAATCAAACTTCGTTCTTGGGATTGGTTTCCTAATCTTTTAGATAGTAGAGTTTCTTATAGTGATTGGTGCAATTGGTGCATGAGGTGTGCTTGCTTGGATTTGCTACACTCTTTTTCCCTTGTTTAGAATTTTCCCATTGGGTTTTTTTTCTATCAAGGGGTTTTTAAGGAGGTAGGGATCCTAGTAATGCCTTGTAGGTAGTGTTGGATGCCTTGTAGGTAGTGTTGGAGGTAGTGTTGGAGGCCTTGTAGGTAGTGTTGGAGGCAGTGTTGGGGTCATTAGTTTTTTGTTGTAGACTAATGTGTAAAGCTCTTGGTTGATTTTGGTCTATTTTGAGCACATGATTATGTACTTATGTTCAAACCCTTTATAGAAGGTGGGGTTCATATGTACTATGATGCTTAAATAGATCCCTTTTGTTAATAAAATTTTTTGCTTATAAAAAACAAGTTTTTGCTATTTGTTACTTTCTTTTGTAAACCAAAAAAATTTAGTAATACATGACTTTGCTAGTTTGCTGCCATACAATAAGCTCAACAATAGTAGTACATATTCTACTTTAGTTCATCAAAGTGGTTAGCCTTAGTTGTAAATGGTTTTGATTCATTGCAATTTGTAATTTGTACTAAGCTAAAATAATTCCCTTTTTTGTCTTGTATCATACCTACATAAATATCATATCTGAGTCAAGGTACATATACAAATCATCATTCTCATAAACTTGAAGGTAGAAAATGAATAACAATCTTAAATTGATCTCTTGATGTTCTTAAAATCTGAGTCAATGCATTCCACACCAACTCTGTAAGGATTCATCAATTTGAGAAGCTCAGTGGCTTTCACTTTGGTATTATCACCACAACCAACCTGCAATACTAACAAAAGCTTTTGAAAAGCGCCAACTTGAAGTGCCTCAACCAGAACCTTTTCTTCATCCCTCTCTTCAAATTTGCACAACTTCCAAATAGTAGAAACTGAATAATCCGTGCCTAATGCTGAAACTCTTAATAGCTTCTTCACCAAGAGAGGAATTGCTAGAGCATTATTATAAGCTTCTTTTCTCGCTTTTTCACAGCTGCAGAGTGAGTCAAAAATAGCCAAAGCTTTTTCACAAAAGCTCCTTTCTGAGTCAATGAGAATGTCAAGAATTGAAGATACCAAACCCAATTCAACAAATGCCAATTTCATCTTCCCACTGTAAGAAGATGAAACCAAGTACCAAACCACACTCAATGAAGCTTTTGTAATGGTTGGAGTACTGAAAACTCTTTTGTTAAGAAACTCTAGCAATAGTTCATTGACTCCTTCAATTTCCACCAAGGCCTTCACATGCTGATTATCGCCATATGAAAGAACCTCTTTCAATACTACAATTGATTTCTCTTTCTTTGAAAGATCTTGTTGCTTCAAAAACCAAACCATGCAGCGTAACGAAGCCGAAGACCCCAACGATTTGCTTGCTTCTAATTGAAGCGGAAACATCCAATTGAGACAAGACAAAATCTGATCCAACACACTCACATTCCTCTCAATTGAATCATTTGCAAATGCATCAAATGCTGAGGCTAATGCATTAGCTGCTCCATTCTCCAATATACATTTTCTATTCCTCTCACTCTCACCACCCCATTTTTCTATCCTTTGCACCAATTCTAAACACCCATATGGATCCAAACGTGAAGTTAAGGCCTTCACATGAAGCACAACCTCAGCTACATCAAATGGACTAATGGGTATTCTTGGTGTTGGAATTCTTTCAACCCCATGTTGTTGATTTTGCACACACCACTCTTGGATCATTATCCTAAGGGTATGGTTCGGAACAAGATCAAAGTTTGTGACAATTTGGTTAGTAACAGGACATGTGTAGTTCCCATTTTCAAACCACTTTTCTATGCTTTTTCTATCATATGTGATCCCAGTGGATAATGTCACAGGATCCTTCATCATGTCTAGAGAAATTGGGCACCAAAAGTGGTTAGGAATCACTAACTCTTCCACCACCTTGGATGCTTTGTGCTTGTTGTTCTTCCTTCTTCCAAAAAATAAAACCATTTCTCTATAGCTCAAAAGATATGAATGTGGTGTTCTGTTTTGTTGTGTGTTTTGGAGATTAAGTTTGGAAGTGTTTATGGTATGAGAATATTGTTTTGTTTGCTTATATAATAACTAGATCATAAGAGAGGCCATATATATATATATATATATAAGGTCTTTGGTTTTCATACAAAGTGTGCTTAGACTTGGACCCCATAAAGAATTGAATTGAATAGAAGGATTCAAAATTGAAGGGTAAGATTTGTTAAGTAGGAGTAGGAATCATTAGTTGAATATTGACATTGACCATTCAAGAGATGAACATTTTAAAGATCTAATAACGGTCAAAGGGGGAATGGGTAAAACAAGTTGGGGTTTTGGTGTTGGACCCGTTGACACACATTTGTTTCGCAAGCATGATTATTTTATTTCTCTAGCAATGTTCTGCTTTTACCATATTATTTATTCACCTTGATGTTTCGAATCTTCAAACCAGATACTTCATTAATATGTTCATAAATCATAATAAGGCACCTAATTATTTAATCTTCACTTTTATGGAGACCTAAAGGCTTTGACTTCCTCGCGTATGCAAGTATGCAACAGTGCCTTCCTCCACTTGGACAGTTATTATTTAACTTTATATTGTTATTTTTTTTTAACACCTTAGAGGCAGAATATAAACATAAATATCTACATGCTTTCTTGTAAATTAAAGGTATACATTTTTAAGAGTTTAATATGTATGTATAGTGTCTGTATATTATTTATCGTTTATTTGCATTAGTTTTAGTTAAAAGTCAATAATTATAAATTAACAAATGGTGGATGTACAACCTATTTTCTTATATTTTTTAAAAAATTCTTTAAGACATCTTTTTTTTTTTTAAAAAAAATAGTCATTTTTGAGAGAGGTGAGGTTAATAAAACCGGGTCTTTTATCTTTTTATTTTTTTTTTTGTCTGTACCATTTGGTCAGTACCACAAGTGTCCCCAAGAGCACATTTAATACCGAGGAACCCTTGAGATTAATCCTGTACAAGATCGCGTTCCTATACCTCTTCCAGCGGAGTGTGTTAACCGGGAATCGAACCTGAGACTTCTTAGTCTCAGGCCTCATTCCCAAGTTTTCAAGTTGGCAGAATCGCACTACCTGAGTCAATCCTCGTTGGTCGGGTCTTCATCTCTTTATTGTTATGTTAAATAGAAAAGTTCTTAATTCTTATCATTAAAAAAAACAAGTGGTATTTTCTTTGTTAAAGAAAAATAATATTTGGATCATATAATAATCCTGCTAACATTTTTTTTTTCTGTTTCCTCTGATTCCATTAACATTGACATATTGGACATCTATTTTAGTATACTTTAAAAAAAAAAAAAGACATCTATTTTAGTATAAGTTTCTAGCTACATAAACTTTGAACAAGATATCTTACACGATATTGAATTTGGGGTAAATGAAAAAATTCTTTATAAATAATATTGTTGGATAAACTTCAAAGTATTCTTCAAATAAAATAAAAATACTAAAAAAGAAGAAAGAGAATAAAAATTAAAATTTGCCAATAATTCTGGTATAAAAACCTTGTAATCTTCCTCCAGGATGGCTATATTTAAAATTGGCCAATGTAATCAATCGGGGTTGATTCAAGTGGTGCGATCCTGCCAACTTGAGAACTTGAGAATGAAGCTTGAGATTAAGAAGTTTCAGGTTTGATTCCCGGTTAACACACCCCGCTGGGAGAGGCATAGGAACGCGACCTCGTGCAGGATTAGGCTCAAGGGTTCTTCGGTATTAAAGGCACCTGTAGTACTGGCCAAAAAGTACAAACAAAAAAAAGGCCAATGTAACACGTTTTTGCACTGTGAATTACTTCCTTCGATCCCTATCATAAGAAAAAATAATTGAAATCACATATATTAAGAAAGATAGTTGAATGTACGGAGTATTTAATTTTTTCAAAATTATAAAAAATATTGTTATTTTAGGAAAGTTGCATCCAGAATAAAATAAAAATTAAATGAGATCACTATTTTCTAGAAACATTTTAGGAATGATTATATTAAGAATATAAAGTTAATTTTTTCTTGTATTAGAGATTAAGAAAAATATGTCTAAATTTTCTTGTATCAATGATGGGAAGGAGTACTATGCTTGTGCTTACCATCCTATAATAAATAATAATCCTTCATGTTCTGTTCAATGCAGAATTTGAGGCCTTAATAATATAGCTTATAGAATTAACTTTCAGTTTATGGCGTTAAAGTGTCTAACAACAACCACATGAATCAAAACATTGACTTCAACTGCAGTTGGCTCATTATGACCAAATCACTACAGAGGGAGGGGTTTATCTTAAATGGTCTTAAAAAAGTGTGGTCCATTGATACAACTAAAAAAAAAGAGAGAGATTCTTCGGTGTCGTCACAGAAGAGTGGATTTCAATGCTGTCGAACGTTAGCCAATAGAACACGTTTTTCTTATATACAACAGCTTTCAACAACGTTCCACCATCACCAAATAGGGTGGTTTTCACCTAGGGATGACAATTGGACCCAGACTCGCGGGTACCTGCGGATAATACCGACAAGGGGTCCGGGTCTGGGTCCAAAAAAGAGGCTCGTGGGTCCAAAGAATGGATCTGTCTGGGTACCCGCTTTGAACGGGTCTGGGTCAAGGTATGAGATATTCAGACCCGTGGTTATCCGGATCCGTCCATATTTACATATATGCATTATATATAGTATGTTGTGTTTAACAATAGAATTTTTTTGATGTCTGCAAGTGTTTAATGGTGGTAGGGATTAATATTAAGTAGAGTGTGTAATGATGTATTAAGGATTTCTCGATCTATAAAAAAAACATAGAAATTAATTTAAAAAAGTAAATTTTTCTTTTAAAAAAATTGCTAATGGATACCCGAAAAACCGCCTACCCATTATACAGCGAGTACCCGCGCGGATCCGGGTGGGTTCGGATCCAGTAATCTGGTACCCGGACCCATTGTCATCCGTGTTTTCACCTCTTGGATATTTCAAGAATATTCCGGCTAATCCGCTTTATGTCTTTCCCTCTCTTTCAACTGTTTGGACTCTGATATTTTTTTATGCATTTTTATGAAGGAAAAACCCAAAATTGATTTTATGCATGTACCCGGTGACGGACCTACTTAGGATCTAGTGAGGGCAATTGCCCTCACTAAGTTTTTTTTTTTTAATATACATATGCATAAATATTACTTTCTTCAACCTTAAATATAAGTTTCATTTGATTAAAAATACGTTATTTAAGAACATTAGGTAGTATTTTTAGTTACATTTAAGATAGAGTTAATAGTCACATAAGGTTCCCGAAAGATACTCGTGGAATCAGTTAGGTTCTCGAAAGATTTGTTGAATCTCTTAAACCCTCAAAGATTATTTTGGAATCAACACGTGGACGCATTTTCGAGCAAATATATTACTTTACGTGTTTCAATAATCAAACTTTGAGCATGTAAAACAAAAAAAAAAAAAAACTTTGAGAGTTGTTATAATTTAATTAGAGGTTTTCAATTTTAGTTTCTAAAAATAAATGGTTATGTAAATATTTATTACAATTTTTTTTTAGTCAAACGGTGATCTTTGATAAGACGTTAATGATTCTAATTATTAGAAAAGGGATATGATAGTTAGTTAATATTTAAATAATTAAATAATCCTAAATTGTTAATATTTCTAGAATGTTCTTGGTTGCAAGATTATGTCACTTGTATGGTTGATCATAATAGTCAATTAAGATTTATTTTTTATATAAATATGATATTTTTTTGTTATGAACCAAGCAATAAAATGAATAGTTATCTTTTATTAGTTTTGTTATTTTTTTTTAAAAGTAGTATTTTGTTTCCTATCAATCTTACTTGATCAAGCAAAATTGGTTAGGTAAATAAAAAGATGTTTGTAGTTTTAAAAAAAAATAAAATAAAAAAATAAAAAACTAAACTCGTGCCATGGAGCCACAAAAATTTGGAGAATTGATGGTTAATTTTGCCCCACAAAACTGGGACACTACCCTGCCCCACACTTATAAGTTTGAAGTATGAACAAGTAATTAAGTATCTCCTCCGCAGGTGAGTTCACAGCCTCAGAAATAAGTGTCTTTGTGTCAAGGCCAAAGCCAAAGGTTCCCTCCTTCCTCTTCACTCACCTAACACACGTTTCGCGAACACTCTCCTCCTTTCTAGACCAAAATATCGTACTCTAATTTACCCATTTGCACTTACTCTCCATTTAGTATTCTCTATTAAGGATGTGTTTGCTTTGGCGAAACGTGCATTGGGCACAAAGCTTGCTCTTGATAGCTTTTGTGTTTGTGGCTGCCCTCCGCAAATCCAAACAAGCCATAAGTGGATTCGTCTTTAGGACGGGCTTTATTGACAACTTATAAAAAATAAAATATCGTTAAAAATATTTAAGTTTGTTGATTATTTATGTCCAATGTTTTAGTTAAACTTGATTAAAATGAAATATCATTAAAATTGCACAATAATTAAGTAGTTTTTAGGGGGTTTTAAAATTGCACAATACCGTCCGCGTAAGACAGCCCAATTGGTGGTTGCAGAGATACTTAGAATTTCCCCTCCCCCAGGTCATTGCACAATACCATTAGTTACGTTATATGCTCCTAAAAAAATTACTTTTTCGGTCTTATATATTTAACTTTATTTTAAAATTTTTAATATAAAACTTATTTTCAATTTTTAATAGAATTATTTTTTAAAAAATAATTTTTATTGACTCAACACTTTTAAGAGTCCAAATAATAAGTATAAGAGTAGTTTTAAAAAAAATTATATTAGATATTTTCATTTACAAACGCTCTGATGCGAGTATTTAAAATTTTTTAGTTATGAAGTTGATACAATAAAAAAAAATATTAGTCAATATAAAAAATTTGACCGTAAAAGAACAATTTTTTTTATTACTATTAGATTATTAGACTATCATCCCACACCTTAAAAATGAAAGAAGTAAAATAATTGTGGGTTGGGGAAGGGGAGGGGCA
Organism: Crotalaria pallida; assembly: GCA_037953625.1. Classification (NCBI taxonomy): domain Eukaryota; kingdom Viridiplantae; phylum Streptophyta; class Magnoliopsida; order Fabales; family Fabaceae; genus Crotalaria; species Crotalaria pallida. Next base: position 102,452,180 of record CM075655.1, read on the forward strand.
GAATGGTAAATGGAGAAAGTGGGGAGGAAGAGCCAAAGGAGACGCCATATATCTATGGCAATTGGCAATGCCCCGAGACACCTACGGAATATTAGTGAAAGAAGACAAATCATAATTCATTCTTCTTACGTTTCTATCTTCTTCTCTCTTTCCATCTCTCTCTCTTTCTAATTAGTAATTAGAGGGTTTATCATCATCGTAGTTTCAGATTCATAGGTACGCATCCTTTGCTTCTAATAATCTCTTTCTCTATTCATAGAGCTACAAATGGATGCGGTGGCAGCTGCACCACTCGTCCGATCAGCACCGGTGACTCCTTCTAAGCCGTCGATCCTCATAGCAAGATCCAGCGTCTTCCCACCCGTTGGATCTTGCTTCGCTCGCCGCTTCCCTTCCAAGGTACTTACTTACTTACTTACCATTTATTCATTTCTTTATGTTAACGCCCCTTAATTAATTAATCAGTCCTGGTAATTAAACCAATTCATTTTATATTCCTATCACCACTCGATGTTTTGTGAAATTCATAGGAGGCTTCTAGAAGAGCTTGTTTACAACTTACTACTCCCTCCGTCCCTAATTATAGAGTTCACTTGTGTAAAAAAATTTGGTCCTAAATATAAGGCCCTGTTGTATTTTTTCCAAAATTATCCCTAATTCTAATCATTGTAGTCTAAGTTTTTGTGTGAAGAAATAAATAAATTTGTATTGGAATATGAAAATTTTTTGGAACCGTGTAAATTCTTAATTATTTTGGCGGTGGTGTACGTACGAAACAAAGATTCTTTTGCGGTAGAACCGTGTAACACTTACTGTAAACTCTTCATTTTTGATGGCTGATGCTTGGTAATTGATGTAGGGGGAGATGGGGAGTTGGTCACCAGACAGCCAGTAGATGATGGAGTATTTTAGATTTAATTAATTATTGAAAAACGAAAAAATTCATTATGTTTTAATAATTGGTATAGGGGTATTGTTGGAAGAGCATGTCAATTTTAACATAGAATTTGGTAATATTGGTGGACGTAAAAATGTGCAAGAAGGCTCTATAATTAGGGACGGAGGGAGTAATTGTTAGGCTTTTATACAAGTGCTCTTTTAGCGCACTTCAATTCATTTGGATCCTCTTACCACTAAAAGTATCCCATGGCTGCTAAAATTTACTCCCTCCGGTTAAGGTCACATTCTAGGAGGTTTTCTTGGTCCTAATTATAAGTCACTTTATATTTCCAATGTATCATTTATTGCTTCTTCTCTTTTTTGCCCTTATTAAATGCTTTGACTATCTATGTGTTTTTGTTGTTCGTTAATGAGTGTGAATTTTCTAAGAAAAGTTTAGAGGATAAAATTGTAATGTTACAATATATTCTCATGAAATTTATAAAATTAACTACTTTCCTTGGTATGTGTAATTCGGTTAAGTATGCCTTATAATAAGGACCGGAGGGAGTATAAGTTAGTGCGATGGTGAGTTAAGAGGAGTTAATGGCTCCAAATCCTATTCATTAAGCTTATGGAAATGGATTTTGCTATACAAGAGCAATGCTTAAGAAATCTAAAAATATTAAGTCAATATTCAAAAAGTATAAATTTGACTTTAAAATCATTAAAGAAAACGGTTTCTTTGCCTAGAAGAAGACCATAAACAAACAAGCCCCAAATAAATGCTTTTGTAAATGAATTGTGTTTTTAAATAAATAACATGAGGTCCCCGAAAGCTAGCTCAGATCGTAGAGAGGCGGGGACATAAAGAGTGTGCAACTAGGTTCAACCCTTGGTAACTGCACAATATTCCCCCTTCTCTCTCCCTGTCAAAAACTTTGCCTATAAAAAAATAAAACACGTGGCGTGTATGATAAGATTAAGTTCGTTCTTTTCTGATTGTTGTTGATGTTTGGCAGCAGCTGTGCACTTCTATATCCATCTCCAGACAAGGTCGTAGAAGAAGAGGCTTAGTAGTTAGAGCAGCTTCATCATCTCCGGAGTCATCTGGGTCAAGTACCAACAAGATTGCTCCTCTTCAGCTAGAGTCTCCAGTTGGGCAGTTTCTTGCTCAGATTTTGAAAGATCACCCCCATCTTGTGCCTGCTGCCGTAGACCAGCAGCTTGAGCTCCTCCAAACTGACCGTGATGCTGATCAACAAAAGCAAGATCCTTCTGCTTCTTCTGGCACGGATTTAGTTTTGTACAGGTTTGTTGCATACTTGATGAGTGATGATATTTAGCATTATGTAACATTTATAATAATGCATCATTTCCATGTTAATTGACTTTGTCCCTAATAAATCTAGGATGTTAAATTCTTGCTTATTTGTCTAATTTAGATGGAAGGTAATCCTTTGATTAGAGAAGCTTCTGGATATAAAAAAATTACTCATACAATTTAGAAAATTACCCATGGGTCAGCTTCTGAAATATAAAAAATTACACTTAAGAATTTAGTATAAAACGTATTATTAAATTAGTCAGATGGCACGGGACACGTTCAATTTTTGTGCCATAGTTACATTCTAATTGAATTGCTGTTATATTTGTTGTAGAGTATGTGATTGAGTTATCTGTATTGCATTTGACGATTCTTAATTGCGAACTTGTGTTTGATTTCAAATTTTCAATCGAGCTTAAAAATTATATTAAGAAAATCAATATTCATGAATTGCTTCTTTAAAAAAAGTGTTCATGAATGGAACCTATAGACGATACAATAGATGTTTCAGGGAGAGGGTTTGGAGCATGAAGTCGTCATTCCACTTTCTCTTGTTTTCTATATTTGAAAGAATTGACGTTTAAACCCATGGGAAGTTGACTATTGTGCTGCCTCTAAACTTTTCCAGGAGAATTGCCGAGGTTAAGGCTAATGAAAGGAAAAAAGCTCTGGAAGAGATCTTGTACACATTGGTGGTACAGAAGTTCATGGATGCTAATATTTCTCTGGTACCCTCCATATCCCCTGATCCATCTGGCAGAGTTGATTCCTGGCCAAGCGATGATGGGAAACTTGAGCGGCTTCACTCACATGAAGCATATGAGATGATCCAAAACCACTTGACACTCATTCTGGGAAACAGAATAGGGGATTCAACATCCTTAATTCAGATCAGCAAACTCAGGGTAGGGCAGCTCTATGCGGCATCAGTGATGTATGGGTACTTTCTAAAGCGAGTTGACCAAAGGTTCCAGCTTGAGAAGACAATGAAAGTTCTTCCTAGTGCAGCAGAAGAAGAGAATAGTGTTAATCAAACTGCAATGGATGATACAAGACCCGGTGGTGTGAATGGCACTTCTCATGTTATGTCTCATCCTGAAGTCTCGACATTGCCTGGTGGTGATGTCAGTTCTGGTGGATTCGGCTATGGGATAAAGCCAACCAGGTTGCGTAGCTATGTCATGTCCTTCGACGGTGAGACACTACAGAGATATTCGACAATAAGATCAAAGGAGGCTGTGAGTATCATTGAGAAGCACACAGAGGCATTGTTTGGAAGACCTGAAATTGTTATGACACCTGAGGGGACGGTTGATTCTTCGAAAGATGAAAATATCTATATTAGCTTTGGTGGTTTGAAGAGACTTGTTCTGGAGGCTGTGACCTTTGGTTCTTTACTTTGGGATGTAGAGAGCTACGTGGAATCAAGGTACCATTTTGTGTTAAACTGAGCTCCGTTTGCTTCCTATACTTCCCAAGGAAAAATTTGTTTGGTGATGGTGCTGTGCTTTCTATTAGGAGTGATATATAAGTTAATGTAACAATATTGTTCACTAACTGCTCTGTATATACCATCTTTCATTAATTACGGAAAGGTTATATTCAAGGTACATATGTGCTTTTTATTTTTTTAATACATTTTGTTCCCCACAAAGTAACAATAAAGCCTTACAAATAAGCTAGCAGTTTTTAAATAAATGGTACTCCCTCCGGTCCTATATATAGGACATATTCTAGAAGCAATTTTTGGTCCTATATATAAGACATTTTGTATTTTCTATGCATCATTTATTGTTTTTTCTTTTTTTTGCCCTTATTAAATGCTTTGACTATTTATGTGTTTTTTGTTGTTCATTAATGAATGTGAATTTTTCAAGAAAAGTTGAGAGGGTAAAATTGTAATGTTACAATATATTCTCATAGAATTCATAAAACTAACTACTTTTCTTGGTCCAAGGAATATGGTTAAGTATGTCCTATATATAGGATCGGAGGGAGTAATATTCAAGTTTTGTACTCAGTGGTGACACGATTACCCAACACATGTGGACATCGTAGTCATTTATCACGTTCTTAGGTATCGAGGTGCCAAAGGATCGTGTGGTCTCAGGTTTGATTCTTAGAAGTTGTAGGTTTGAGGAGGTCCTCTGAGTGATTAAGGTCGGGAGATTAGTTTCACATCTTTGGATGGGAGGACACACCAAAAACCTAAATGAAAGTGATGACACCATTTTAGTTTTTACTTTTTCGAGAAAGAGAGGTTTATGGCTTAAGACCTTTAGGGGGTATTTGGAATAACTTATAGAGATTATTTGGTTGATATAAACTTGTGAAAATGTCTTGTGATTTTTTTGTTAACTCTTTTTAGCTTATATCTATGAACCTACAAGAGAAGCTTATTAAAATAAGCTCCCTATAGCTTATTTAAGAAAAAAGTGTGCAGTTCAACAAAAAAAAAAAGAAAAAAGAAAAAAGTGTGCTTATTAAAAACCAGAAATCATAAAGTCTGCTACTTATTAAAAACCAATTTGTTTTGCTTTTAGTTCCTTGTCATTAGGCGTTTAAATGAATGAAAATAAAATTTTATTTTGGAGCTTTATGATAATCACCCTTGCCACGTGATTTGCACGTTCAGCTTCTCAGCGTAAAATTGCTTTGCACATCGGTGATCATCAACTAAACCTTCACGCACTTTAACAAGATCCGGAATGAAATACTATTATCTTGTGTTCATTTAAACAATTTAAACGTGTTAATTGAATTATCCAATGGATTGGATGGATATATAAAGATATATGGTCCATGGCTAAATTATTTAAACGTGTGAAGCTGAAAACATATCAAATTGACTTCAAATAACTAGCAGACTTTTTGATTTCTCATCTTTGCCTGCTGGCCAGATTCTTTGGAAAAAATAACTACAACTATTAGGATATTGGTCAAAAATAACTTTTTCTTTTTCCTTATTTTAGAATCAAAAGTGTTTCAGAATGGATAATCAAATACTAACTCCTTTTGACATGGAGTGTATATGTTATTGAATTGCTTATTTAGCACATAAACAGTAAGCATTGTTGAAATAAGATAAAAAAGCTTATTTCATCAACTTTTCTAATGAGCTGATTGAGATAAGCTAAAAGAAATTCATAATAATGTCAAGCTAAAAAAAGGCAAATGTAACAGAGGCTAAGCTTATTCAACAAAATCAAATGTAGAATTAGACATCTTGTATAATAGAGTGTTCTATATGGCAGAATACAAGCCCTTGTATATATTCAGAACATGCAAAACTTTGCCAAAAATATCATAATAAACAACTTTGGCATTGCTTTGTTCAAGCTCCAGAGTCATGAATCCTTGACCATCATAGTAAAACTTGACCCCATCTGTGTTAATGCCATCAATATCTCCTTTCCATGCCTTTGAACCTCCACCACTAGTCAAGAACTGTATTTGGCTGCAACAACACTCAAATGTCGTCAAATATTTATATCTCATAATTTAAAAGTGATTCAGTAAACATTGAAGCCAACATTAATACACACCTGCTGGTGCTACTTATGTGTTCCAAACAATGGTCATGCCCATTAATGTACATGTCAACATTGTTTGCCTGCAATTTATTTCATGATGAAATTTTATCAGTAAAGGGTGCGTGCTTGCATAATATTTTCTTTGTATCCATTATATGTTTGGCTAAAAATGACCTCAAGAATTGGCAGGAGATATTTATTGAGCTCTATGGTGTCGCCATGGTGTCCTATGCTTCTTACAGGATGATGTCCTACAACAATCTTCCACTTGGCAGTTGAACCCTTCAATTCTATTTCAATATCCTATTTTTGGAACCAACCAAAAAGGATAAACAAAAAAATTTATTAGATATTTCGATTGCCGTGTCTTCTTATGGCTCCTTTACAAGCTTTTTTTATTACCCCCTTGGGTCCTATATATAGGGTATACTTAACCATATTTTTCGGACCAAGGAAAGTAGTTAGTTTTGTGAATTTTATGAGAATATATTATAACATTACAATTTTACCCCCTCCACTTTACTTGGAAAATTCACATTCATTAATGAATAACAAAAAACATAGTTGGTCAAAGCATTTAATAAGGGCAAAAAAAAGAAAAAACAATTAATGATACATAGGAAATATAAAGTGCCCTATATATAAAATCAAAGATTTCTTCTAGATGGTGTTTTATATATAGGACCAGAGTGAGTAGCTTACAATAAGTTATAAAGAGCTTATTAGAAGCTTTTGGTTTATTTTCATAAGCTAATGAAAATAAGATTTTCTTGTGAACACAAATAATCTCCCTATATGATTGAGATTTGAGAGATTTACTTTTAAGAGGTTTGATATATATTTCTCCCTTGGAAGTACGCCTCTCCAATCATATTTGTGATCCTTTGGCTTAAGGAAATACTTCTCCACAAAAGGTGTTGTATCAACAAAGAAGAACTCAGCGATTTCTGGGAAGTTTTAAGATTATAAGAGAAGAAACTGAAGAAAAGTGTACTGATATCATTAGTTATTACTATCCAGCATAGCTTATAGTGAGAAGTTAACTTACCGGTATCAACAATGAATGATCTTTGACAATACCATCTATGATCAACATTATGAAGGATTGGATTTAGTTGTGCTTCAACATCTCCCCTATAGTCGTGGTTGCCTAAGACTAAAACCAATGTTGTTCACATTAGAAGGTAATAAGAAGAGCAAAGCCTCAATTCAGTTCTGGACAGATGATATTGTCAGCAGTTGAGTCAGTGATTTTTACCATCAAATAGGTTCATGAAAGTTTTAAAATATCATCACATTGGTCTTTCTAGGAAATTTATTGATGTTGAATTAAAACATTCAAGGACTTAATGTTACACAAAGTGGTACGGTGATGTTTTAAAATTTCCAGCGACTTGTCCGGTGACACAAATTTTTTAAGAACCCAACTATTGGCACTATCATCTTTAGAGAACTCAAGTGATGGTTTCCTCGAGTACTCGACATAAGAATGAAACATTTGAGGAATGATTCTCACATAGAAGGATCTTAGGTGTTTGTGGCTCAAACATCTATTGTTGGTTTCAGAACTTACCACCATACCATTGCTTTTGGAGGCTCTTGGCAGTGTATATTTGTGAGAAGGAATTTTCAAATGCAGGATCATCTATACCAGTTAATCCATCTTCGTAGAAATTATCCCCAGTAGATATCACAAAGTCAATGTTTAACTTCTCAGCAACTCTTCCCATCTGAGATAGACAAAAAGATTAGTGTGTAAAAGGCACAAACTTTTGTTTTAGCTTAGCAAATTCTGAACACACTTGTATAATAATTTGTAAACCATAATCTTCCTTGCAGAAAACTAATCAACAAAAAGGAAAACTGAAAAAGGATATCCAATATGCTTTATCGATTAAAAAAACATCTCTAGATGCTGTGTTTTAAACTAGATTAAAAATGATTGTGCACTTGTTCTTCTAGGGCTAGAATAATAAAAAATGTTCAGTTAACAAAAATTCTCGACAACTTTGATTTTTGCGTTATAAAATATAATACATTGTTGGAAAAACCGTCCGGATTTGTTATAGTGTGACACCGCTCTGACTAATATTGCAAGTTGCTACACGGATTAATTCTCGACAATTTCAGGACAACTTTGATTTTTGTGTAATAAAATATAAAGTTGTAGGAAAAGATGTTAAAATTTGTTGTACGTGAAACATTGCTTAGACCATACTGCTTCTGATTTCTTGACGCTAGATGTGGAAAAAATAAAAGGGTGCAGGTATTAGAAATTAAATTTGCTGTGATTCTGTTAAGTGTTATGAGATGAAACATGCACGTAACAAAAGACCTGGGCAGCAACTTGAGATTGGTTATATGCTCCTTTCCTTCCCCAGTCTCCAATGACCACAAGGCTAAGTGAGCCATCATCTTTGATAGGGTGCTCTAAGTGTTGAAGCAGAGCTGACACAGACAGAAAACAAAGACTACTAAACAAGGTTGTCCATAGGGGCCTAGTTCCCATAACTGCCATGCCTCTTGTATTGGTGTTATTTTTGTGTGTCTAATAGAATAGTAACCAAAGACAATTTATAATGGAAAGAACTTTTCTCAATCAACTTTTAAAAATAAATAAATAAATACTAGGACATAGAGTTGATGTAAAGTTACAAAGAGTCTGTTAATAATTTTTTTTAAATAAAGTTTCGAATATGAATCTTGTGAATGAAAAAAGAAAAGTCCAAAGGTAAATATCAAGAAAAAAAACAAGAAGGGCCATGAGAGCAGTTACTACGAAAAGGGAAATGCTACATTGGCATGACATGCAAATTTGTACAATCAAAATGCTGGAGGACGTGGACAAAAACATTATGGTGTCAATGGTTCCAACTCTCCAATAATGTGGCCATTTATGGTCCATTTGTTTCAGTTTCTTCAAAACTTGGAGCATGTGGCCAAATGAGCATACTTTGTCCTAACCAATTACTTATTAAAGCAATGTATGGGCAAGTTGTTGCCAACCTGCAGCAAATGCAATTATTTGGTGCTGCCAAGCGCCTTTAATGCGGTGCCGTATGCACCATGCATGAGTCGAGTCCAGTATTTGACTGATCACAGGGAGTTAAAAGTGGATTGATGTGTGGCAGAAAGTGCAGAGGTGCTAGACAGAAGGATGGAGGGAGAAGGCTCATGAGATGCACGCGCCGGGCATTTGAGAGATTACATGACACGCGTGGGATGGACAGCCTGAAAAGGAAGACTGAACACATGCAACACATGCAACACATGCAGGCTGATAAGTGACAAGCATGGAACACACACTGAAATACATTTTTTCTTTTAATTTTTTTTTTTATAATTGGAAGTTTACATTGTTTTTTTTTTTAATGAAGTTTACATTGTTTTATCTTTATGTTCCCCGGAGTTTTTATTTTGCTATTATTTATAACACTTCTTTTCAATTTTCAATAGGATTTAATTATTTCTTTCAATAAACATACCTATAAAGTCAACATTTTTTAAAATTCCGATAATAGCTATAGGGGTAGTTTTGAAAAAGTATATCAAATTTTCACATTTTTAATGTCACTAACAAATTTTTCCATTTTTCTTAGTGGGAGTGAAAAATCCCAAATGAGTCTTATAAATAGGATCGAAGGGTGCAATGTACCATACATTCTAGATTTTTTTTAATTATAAGTCATTTTATATTTTCCATGTTTCATTTTTTTTCTATTTTGCCCTTATTAAATATTTTTGTTGTTTATATTTTTTTTAATGTTCATTAATGAGTGTGAATTTTTCAAAAAAAAATTAAATAATAAAATTGTAATGATACAATATGTTCTCATAAAATTTATAAAGACTAACACCGTTCTTTAGTATTTGTAATTCGGTTAAATATATCCTACAATAAAAAACGAGGGTTGGTCAAGTGGTAGCTCGCTTGATCCCTTAACCAACAGGTCTCGAGTTCGAGCCATAGGTATGGAGCAACCCCTGCTGGAGATCCGTACCACTTAGTGCGAGCTCAGTTGGGTAGGACCGAATTAGTCGGATTCTGGGTAAACCAAATCTAGGTACCGGTTGATGTAAAAAAAAAATGAAAAATAAAAAACGAGGAATATATCCTAAGACTGGACAAAAAATATACCCTCTTAATCTCAGTTTTAACATAATTCAATAAGTTGCAAATGATTAAACTAATTACTAATAAAATTATAAGAAGGAAAATTTGCATGATACACTGCAACATTTTTTTTTTATGCTCGCCAAATATTGTTCTTTTGGAAATAAAAAAAAAATTTGTTGAAAATTTTATTTATAAATATTGGAAGAATAACTCTTTAAAAGTAATTAAGGAAAATGTTAATTGACTAACAAAGTTTGTAAAACAAGGATATTATAAAAACTAACTCTTACCCCGTGTAATGCACAAGTTGTTGATATTTTAATTTTTTTATATTAAATATTATAAATTAATGATTATTATTATTTCTATTATAAAGTAAAGATTATTATTAAACAACTACATCAAAAAAGATTATTATTAAACATCAACAAAAAATAATTATATAAAAAGGTAAGAGTTCAAACCAAACCCTACACTTAAAAAAAATTAGTCTAAATAATTTTGTTGATAAATTTTGTACTTCCTCGTATGAATAAAAAATGTAACAATTTTTATCTAAGATATTGCTTATTTATTTTAAGGATAAATTGACATTTTTATATATGATTATCAACTTTATCATGATAAATTAAAATTAAGTAAGAATTAAACATTTTGATCTTTCGTATTTTTTTTTATGCTATTATGAAATATTTTTTATATTTATGTGATGGATGAAGTAGTTTTTTTGTATAATTAGTATTTTTTTTTAAATATGATTATCGCATTCAGAAAAAGGTTTCTCCTGGAATGAGGAGGTAACTTACCTCCTTAGACCACTAAAATGATTACACCTGTCATTTTATTTTAAATTTCTCTGAAAATCGGTAAAACATTGAGAAAGATTTGCTAGTTGCCACAGAACTTTGATAAACCAGCCGCGCCACCACCATGCCCCAAATGATAGTGATCGTCGCGTTGAATCGACTCCATCTGCATTTTGCACGCGATGACCATTGCGCACTCCTCGATGGCATTTCCTTCCTCTCTTCCACGAAGACAAATTCACGCTACTCCTCCTCCACCGCATATGATGGCAACTTGGAATCTTCTTCTTCGTCGTACGTCAACGATAACCACATATGCTGTGGTGAGAGGTCAATGATTCTGCAAATTTTTCTCAAGACGTGTTGTGTTTGTTTTCGTCCCTCTCTCAGCTCTTACATTTGAATAAAAATTTTGTGTTGAGAATATAAATTGCAAGAAGTTTTTCATGTTATTGTTGTGGTTTTAGAACATAATAACCTTCCTAGTTTTGGTTGGAGAGAACATCATGCCTTGCTCCTGTTTGTGAAAATGCCAAAAAGAAACCTTGCAACGTGGAGCACAATCATTGCTGAGTCTGATTTTTCTCATTGCAAAATGCATCATTATCTCCTTAACTTGTTCATAGAATGAGTCTGTTAGTGCCTGAAATCATAGGTACTTTTGGAGTTTGTTCGATGAGAAATGCGAGAATTATTCTCAAACTAATTGCAGTACAAACAACAGAGAATTTGGTAACAAATTGAAAGTTGGGTCTGTTGACTGATTTACAGTATAATTGGCTATGAATTCTTTGAGGAATGAAACTAACAATTTGTTTTGTTAATTTGTTATGGTTACGAAGGGAAAACAACTAGTGCAAGGAATGAACCTTTACCTTAAAGTGGTTAGATCCATATGCAACTGCATCACTCTCATATGAGGACACTCCTAGATGCAGATTTCCTAATTTTATATACCTTGCTAAAGCTCTAAATTCTTGATTGTAAAAATACTCTAAACATGCTTAGGAAGGTATACCAATTACCAACCATATAGTTTGTGCATTACTTTTCTATATTTACTCATAACAGCATAGGAAAAGGTTTTGATGTTATATCGAGTTTGTTTTACGTGTATAGTTATTGAGAATAATAATTTGCTTCTCTTGTAGGTAATATTCTTCCAATCTGTTGTGATTTCAGAGTCTCATGACATTAAATCTAACACACATATTATCCAACTATTGTAATCCAGGACAAAGTGGTATTGCAACTACATGCTATCCAACTATTATGACATTGTTGATGAGGGTTGTCAAATGATGTGATTCACATGGGATCATACAACTACAGGCCAAGCAGATATGACATAGCAAATACAAAGTGCCAAGACATGAGTTTTTATCGAGTGATCGGAAATTTATCAAGACATACTATAATTAGATTAGAAACTCTTGTAATTGTGTTTATCGATTTAAAATTGTACAAGACATGTAATTTTTGTCACAATATAGTGAATGAAATTCTATGAGCTCAATTTTACTTTAGAAAATATTATAGTATATTGAAGTATATGCGGTATCACAACAAGAATTCAAATACAACAACTTTGCCTTGTTATACTGCAGCCAAGCATAAGCTTTCATATAAAAGTTCATCTCTTAATTCAAGGGGTAACAAATATGAGCTCATCCATTTTATAATAGAAATGAACTCAACATTAGATTAATAGAAAAGTCACTATTTTCTAAAAAATTGAATTCCATAAATTTAGAAGTACATACTTCAAAGAAATTATATTGTCATTTCTAAATGATATTTTTTCATTACATTGGATAACTAAACAAATAAACCCTCTTTCACATTAGATCTCCCTTGCTTCTTTGGTAGCTCAATTTTCATAAAGCAATCAAAGTCTTCAAAATATAAACCGGAGTCTTCAAAATATCACATTGATGCTTTCTTGAACCGGAGTCTGCAAAATATAATTCCGAGTCTTGAAAATATAGTCACACTTTGCTGCTTTCTTAAATCAAATATAACTGGAGTCTTCAAAATATAGTAACACTTCCTTACCATGAAGCATAACAGCATAAGAATAATGTTATAGTTTTAGTAATGACATCCCTTATAGCAGTGGCTCAAAAAGAGGCTTCTTTTTCACTGCATTCAACTTGATCATTTATACATCTTTTATACATCTTTTGATGCACTACTACCTTTCCCCTTAATTTCCTGCTAACAAGAGAAGAGAAGAAACACCATTCAAAATCAAATTATACAAAAATAAATGTTTTCCCCTATTCAAAAACAGTAACAACATTAGCTAATTATTAATTTAATTTTGTTAGTTAAATGATTAAATGATATGCTAAAATTCTAATTGATGAAACATAAAGATGAAAACCCCAATTTTCTGAATGCACGGTTTCAATCATTCATTCATTAGCATGATAATCACAATTTAAAACATTGAAGTTGAGTAAGAATGGAGGACAAATTATTCTATCTAATTTTTAGCTTACAAGGGGAAGTAGAAGAGAGAATGCTTGCAAGGTTGTTGTGGTTGCTCTAGCGGTGCACAATATCACCGGTGGCCGCTCTAATGGTCCGGCTGAGCTTCACCCTCGTCTCATGACGACACGACGGGAAAATGAATTTAGGGATTTGGGTTTTGTAGGACCGTGGTGGGTGTGCGCAACACTGCGACAGTGGAGGGTTGCACATGACAGCGGTGGAAGCAGTGACGATGATTCAATGTGGTCAGCGGGCGACGTTGGTGTTGCAGTGAGAAAGGGCAAAGGTGTCGTGGTCAAAATTCTTTCGCAACTAGCAAGTCTTCCTCCCTATTTTTGCCAATTTTAGAGAAATCAAAAAAATATGACAGGTGTAACCATTTTAATGGTTTAAGGAGATAAGTTGTCTCTGCATTTATTGTAAATATTTTTCTCTTTTTCATTGATCTCAAGTTAACAATAAGATTGAATCCTAAAAATTTTTATCCTTATTGTTCTAATAACTTATTTGGATCTTAATCTTTATAATGAAACATAAATTAAAATATTTATTCATTTATATATTATCTTCATAGATTACATAAGATAAAGAGCTAGACAAAAAATATAATACTGAATAAAAAACAAAAATGTTACATAAATACACGAAAACAATAAATAAACAAATTTTGAAATCTATCTTGGATGAGAGACAAAAATAATTAAAACGAAAATCATAACATTCTTCAACTGCAACAATACAAAAATATTTTTTTTTTGTAATTCCTCGAAATTGCAATAAAAAAATAGAAAAGAGTTCACAATTAAAAATAACAAAAAATAACATCTCTCATCCAAAAAATATAATGCTTCTTATTTAGGTTTTCTTTTGAAATTGAAGATCATAAATTCTAAAAAATGTTCAACTAAAAAATTGAAATATATATAATTATTTTTTTGTTTTTGACCTTTCACGAAAAAGTGATTATCATCAATAGCAAAAGGTGCAAATTTATGAAACATATATAGTTACATCCTTTAATGTGTCTATATTCAGATTTAAAAGAGAGCTGAAACATGTAAGGTAAAAATCAACCTCAAACCAAATCACTCTCAGAAGTCAAAACTACACCAATTCCTTAAACACACAAAATCTTACCTCCACAGCTCTAAGGTCTGCCGCTCATGATAGACAACAAAAACTTGACCAAATCATCCACCTTTTCCCAATTTCTTCTCTAGTTGAACCTGAAAACAAATTCATAATTCATAATTATAAATAAACAGTTTAAACAATCAATGAATAAACAATAATCAATAATAACCAAAAACTTCAAAGAAATTAGTTCATCCACCGCAACCACCAACACTAACAACAACACCTTAACATCAAGAAGAAAATACCAAAAACAAATAATATAAATCAAACCATCGAAATATAAATAATATAATTTAAGATGAGCGAAAATGAATGACAAAATAATGGGAGAATAGAGAGATTCTAAAGGTGGAAAACATATGCAAAAGTTGAAAGTGAAAAAAAATACTCACATCAAGCATAAAATCAAATCTTATTATATATAATTATTTGGAAAACTTATAAAACTTAAAGGCTTATTTATGGTTTTAGTCCCTAAAAGTTCAGCGTATTTTGGTTTTAGTCCCTAGAAGTTATTTTGACCGGGATTAGTCCTTAAATTTTCAAACATTTTGGTTTTGGTCCCTTCCATTACTAAAAATATGTTATTTGCTGACATAGCTAGCAGAACATCACATCAGCAGTTCATGTGGTCTTGGATGACACCAAATAGATGATATGATGTGGATGATACCGATCCACGGACGCAAAATGGCCCGATACGCAAAATGGTCTCGTACGCAAAATTTTGAGTTCATGAGCTTGAATCATCCATGTCTCATCACCTATTTGACGCTACTTCACACCACGCAGTTGCTGGTGTGAATTTTCGTTAACTATGTCAGCAAATAACATATTTTTATTAATGGAAGGGATCAAAACCAAAATGTTTGAAAATTTAAGGACTAGTCCCGGTCAAAATAACTTCTAGGGACTAAAACCAAAACACGCTGAACTTTTAGGGACTAAAACCATAAATAAGCAAAACTTAAATAATATATTAGATTTCAAATTTTAATATTTTTGACGAATATAATTATTTCTTTTTTTTTATATATATAATCTGATGATAATGATTTTACATGTAGATAACGATTTGAAAAACTCGAATAATTTATTTAATGTTAAATTGTAATTTGGGTTTGAGATAATGATTATCTACCTACAATCGTTCTGGTGCGAGGAAAGCTTCAACAATAAGTGTGATGCCTCGAAAATTTCTCCGACAAATGTGATGTCTCGAAAAATTCTCCGACAAACGTAGTGCCTCGAATAAACGTCTTTTTATATATAGATAGTAGTTTACTAAGACTGATTTTGTTAAAAAAAAATATTGATCAAATTTTTTAATCTTTAGAAATATTGACCAGTTAAAAAAAACTTAATTATTTTCTATTTTTATTTAGTTTTTTACCGAGCAGAAAATTTTCCTTTGGTATTGTTATCTTTTTTTTATTTATTTTTGCCTGGACACTTAAGAAGTTATCATACATTACTCAGCTCCACCGTTGAATTAGTTATAGTACACACCAAATCTGCAATTTTATATGAAATACATATAATATACTATGACTTATACACAAGGTTATAGGTTGCTTAAAACCAATCATTGATCATTTTGTCTACTCAATCCAAAAATGATAAAGCTTGGTATAACCGGTAGTGCCAAATTTTTTGGCACCACATCAAACATTAACTCTGCTGCCGACCTGCTAGAAGTAAAGTCACCTTTTGTGACTTTGGTTTGCTTGGCACCGGCCAATTATGAGGCACCGAAAGCAAGCTATAGCTTGGCAACTACGGAGAAAATTAAGGCCTGAATTCCTCATTCAATAAGATCACACACAAATCCCAAGTGTCCCAAACACATACAATAAATATATCCCCGTGTAAAATACTTTATTGTTTTCTTAGTATTTATCTTATAATTTTATATAGAGAAAATTATATTCTTCTAGTATAAGAGAGGGCGTTATTGTTCTCTCCTTATATTTAGAGAGAGATTGTAATATTTCCCCACTTAGTGAAAACCTTCTATACTTGCTTCGTGGTTTTTTTCCCGAAACGGTTTCCACGTAAAATATTTGTGTTAGTTCCTAATTTTTCTCAACTCTATTTTAGTTGCGTGATATTATTTCCATAACTCTGATACCCAATAGTGGTATCAGAGCCACATGTTACTATTCTGCTGCACTATTCAAGGTTACTATTCATAAGTATAGTTGTATACTTTTACAGTAATTGTTAACTTATACTGGATTTGTTCTAGTATACGAGAATACGTACAATATTGTTCACGTATACGGTACTATTCACATATACGTTAATATTCACGTATACAGTCGAAAAAAATTATGGCAGCAAAATATGAGTTAGAGAAGTTCGAATGGAATAATTTCTCCCTATGGAAACTGAAGATCAAGGCAATTTTTGAGGAAGGACAATTGCTTACCAGCAATTGAAGGTAGACCCGCAGAGGTAACTGATGAAAAGTGGAAGGAAATGGATGACGATGCTGTCGCTAATCTGCATCTAGCAATGACAGATTCAGTGTTGTCAAGCATTGCAAAAAAGAAGATTGCACTGGAGATATGGGATATGTAAGACCCACAATTTTACCCAATTTATTTGTCATATTTCATTTCATTTTATTTGATTTTTAATTAAATTATTTGAGGATGATTTATGGTACCCTGATTTATAAAGAAATTATTTGAAGTTTGTATGTATCTAGATATATATATATATACACACACACACACACACACACGGGGGATATATATACATATATGTACATACCAATATTTTTCTTAATGAATTTAAATTGTATTCTAAGCATGAAAATATTTTTATAAGGTATAGTATTTTACTTTTTGATTTTTGAAGGATTATAGTGTTATATCTTTAAAAATTCATATCTTTTTAACCGTAAGTCCAAAAATTACAAACTTATGTCAAAAAGATCTTATTGAAATATAAATTATGAAAATACACAGTTTTGGATTTAATTCTGGAGTTTTCGAAATTTAATCTCTGTTACTGTAAAGTACGATTTTTAGTATTAATAAGCTTGAAAATATAACTTTGAATCATTAAATGGCTCTTTGACCAAGAGATATTTTTACTTGCATGAAAAGTTTATTTTCTGAACTCTCATTGGATGCACCATCCATATTTATCATTTTTTCTTTTTATTTTTGAATTTTAAATTATTAGAATATTATTTGATTGGTTGGTGAAGGTGGCAAATTAAATTAATGATGCAAAATTCTTTCTTCTTGCCCAAGTATATACACGCCTATCAAGTCTGGTAAGAGGAGAAGTATTTCAATTTTTAACTTGTGAAGGAATATTTGAAATTCAAAAGTGTATAATTTTTTGTGCAAGGCTTTAATGAAACTTAGAACTTCTATGATTTAAACTTAATGGCCAAGCAAAAGTAAAAATTTGCCTTCTTACCTAAGCATAAAACCGTGTGGCTCTCTTCATTTTTGGGTATGAGGACAAATTTTTACTCCTATATAAAGAAGGGGTTAGGCTCCAGTGCAGATAATTAGAAACCATGCACTGAAGCATGGTTGACTATAACCTGCTATACCAAGTCAAACAAGTTTTGACTATTTATTGAGAAGCCCCTCTGTTCTTTATTATTCAGAAAATAAAAAAAAATCAGAAAATTTTTATAAAATCTGTAAAATATTTTAAAAAATTATGAAAATTGTTTTTATTTTTTTAAATATTTATAAAATGATAAAAAAATTCAGAAAATAAAAAAATCCGAAAAATTTTAAAAAACATGCAAAATATTTTTTAAAAAATCTGAAAATTTTATTTTTCTTTTTACAAATTTTTCCGTTTTTTTTTATTTTTTGAATTTTATAAACTAAATCTGCTTTTGTAGCGAGGGTTATATGGGTTAGAACATTATACTGTTTGATAGGTCATTTACAAAATCCTTTGCATGTTTTGTCTAGTTTACATAATTCTGAATTTTTTTTTTAATTTTCATTTTAAAAAACAATAAAAAATTGTTTAATTAACAAAATTAAGAATTTTAAGAAAAAATTTTCAAAAAAAATCAGAATTTTTATAAAATTAAAAAATATCGGAAAAATACTTAAAAATAAAATAAAATTTTAAAATTTTTTAAAATAGTTTACCGGTTTTAAAAAAACTTTTCTTATTTTTTAATTATTTTCCGAATTTTTTATAATATTTTACAGCTTTTTTTTAATAATTTTATGAATTTTTTATTATTTTTACCAATTTTCTATTACTTTTTAGAATATAAAAAACGAAAAATAAAATTTTCATAAATTTTAAAAATATTTTACTGATTATTTAAAATTTCTCTGAATATTTTTATTATTTTTTAAAATATTAAAAAAATACAGAATTTTTTAAAAATATTTACAGATTAAAAAAAATCCTGATTATTATATTATTTTTCGGAATTTTTTATTATTTTTAATACTATTAAATATAGTTTTATTATTTTATTTATAAATTTTAAATTTTAACCGTTAGATATGTGCAACGGTTGAGATTTTAAGAAGGAATAATCTTGTGGTTCGTGTCTAAATATGTTGACGAAAATAACCAATGAGAATGTGACACGTAACACTTAAAAGAGGGACTAACGGATTTATGGACGGTGGGACTAACGTGATGTCATTCTAAATTTTATTGGTTATTTTCGTATAGGATAAGATTATTGTCACAAGTTGCATTGATACTACCTAACCGAATCAGCAAGTAGTCATCAATCATCCTAGCCTTTGATGCCAACTCATATAATCTCAACGGTTCAAATTAACACATGCATCGGTGCATGGTTCATATTTCAATGCTTTTGAGCCACCACCATAAAGAAGTCTTACATTCTTGGCATTTTTACACAAAACTCAAAACTTGAAAACAAAAGAAAAAAAAATAAAGAAACCTGAGGAAGGGGAGAGTTGGGCGTGGCATCTAGGAGCAAGGAAGGAAAAGTTTGCACATCATTGAAGTGTTCATCTTGATTTCTTAGGAGAAAGGTATTCTCATGAACTTTGGATTTAATTCTTTTAATTTGTTTTAAAGCTTTTCTTTTGGAATTTTTATAAACAAACAGTAAGCTTTATGTTCTGGATATATTTTTCTACTTCATGAACCCTAACATGAAGGTTTGAGATTTTTTTAAGTGTTTGTGAATTTTTATTTATGGTCATGTGAATAAGGATTAACAGGGACTTGAAATGAAGTTTAAAGAAACAAAGTTTCCCCTTTTATTTTTCCTATGATGGCCAAATATATGAGGATGAAATAAGGAAATGGAAAATTTTATTTGGTTCATATGAACATGTTTAAGTGATTTTTGGAAATTTTAATGATGAATATTTGATTGTTTTATCATGAATTCTTAAAGAAAATAATCATTTGATGAATAAACAAAATTATATTTGGATATTTCTGAAAAAATTATTTTATTTTACCGGGTAGGCCGTGAGGCCTATATGGTTTCAAAAAAGGAAGATTTTATAATTGTTTGACATTTATGTGCATGATTCATTCTTTGTTTATGTTAAATTGTAAATGATTATAAAGATTATTGTGTGAAAAATAATTTGGTTACTGTTCTTATTGTTTTGGTTTGGCCGAATTATCATGTGAATGGAATAGGTGTATTATTTTAATTTTTCTAAGTGTTTATGAGATTATATGATGTTTGTATTTTAATTCTTTGATGTAGTTTCATGAAATAACAATTGGATGAATGATTTTTGGTGAAAAGAAATGATTCTAGAAATTTTATTTTAATTTTGGGAAAATTATTTTAATAAGGGCGTGTGATTTAAATAGTATTTTTATGTGTATTTGTGATGTGTTTATGTGTATGTGTTTAGTATAATATATAGTATAAAAATATAAGTTTTAAAGTGAATAAAATTATTATTTTTTCGAAAATAATGTTGCTGTCTAGAATTGATGTGATTAAGAAAACATGATTGTTTTTCCAAAGTTAAGTTCATTTTTGAGTTATAGATTATATGCCTTGATGTGTAAGTGTTAGAACTTGTAGAAAAATGAATTTTTGAGTGAATGCAACATGTTTTGTGTGGCTGTCCAGCAAGCCTAAATCGTTTATTTGAATCAAACCTTGTGATATTTTTATAATAGAGCTTGTAATTAAGCTATAGGAAAAAGTGACATAATTTTTAGATTAATCGTTTAAGAGAAAAGTGATTTTTAAGATTTAGAGCTTATGTTGTCCAAGAATTTTTAATTTGATTGCATCAATATTAGAAATTTTTCTAATGTGATAAAATATGTGATTTTATGTGTTAGGAGTTTGAATGAATGATATATGTGTACTGATGCTTGAAAAGTGATTTTTATACGATGTCTAGAATCTATAAATAAGTTGCATCAACTCTAGAAATTATTTTGAGTTTAGGAATATCTGAGTTTATGTTCTATATGAATTGTATATGCTTTTAATATGGTTTTGTGATTTTTAGAACAAAATTCCTTACTGCTTAAATTGACTTAAGTAAAAGATTTTTAACTCATGTTGTATGATTTGCCTGAAAATGGTAGTTGTTATAAGGCATTTGAAAATGTATATTTAAGTAAATGAAAAGCTGGAATTTATTTTTAAGATGTTATAATTAAGTTTTAAAAATTATTTTGTGATTTGAAAAGGTTTTCATGATTTACAAAGTTAAAACAAAAAGTGTTTTTTTAATTGGAACAGTAATTTGTTTTTGAGTTTTGGAAAAGGGCTTTAAATTAATGATACTATTTTGTGTTCTTAAAATTTTACTAAGTACTTTTGGAAAGGAAATCATTTCATTAAAGTTATTAAATTAAATATGTGTTGATTAGTCCTTTGGATTATGTTTATCAAATGTTAAAGGTTCAAGTAAAGCAAATTCGGATTATCAGGACCATATTTCCTTAGCTTCAAACCCAGGTGAGAGAGAAGCTTTCCTAAGACATAATGACATCTTTGGGTAGGATTAGGATGTTCTCGATCATCTCAAAGATCAGAACTTTGTAGTTATTTGTCAATATACATGACGACAATGGTTATTTTGTGGACCCTCGGTGGGTATAAGGCCTTGGTTAAGGCAATACGGTTATAATATAAGTATATCGAATCGTGTAATGTACAGTGAAGGTGCGCAGAGAACTAATGAATTTTGATGTATATCCCCAATCGCACTGTCTTTAGACGTTATTGATTCTAAGAAGCTGGCCATGTGAATGACGTGCCGTGGTTGCGAGCATTGTGGAACCACTGTACTTAGGGAGGTGTTTGATTTGTTTTTCCCTTAGAGGTTGAGGCCCATTAGAAGCAAGGCTTAGAATGGGTCGACCAATTATAGGTTAATAAAACTAAAACTGTTATCGTAAAAGACTTTAAGACTTTAAAACACATGAAAATAATAATCCTTTTTTATCTACGTTTGAGAGAGAAGTAGTGGAGAGGAAAGATACCGTATGCTTGGAGGTCGGAGTCCCTTCAATTGGTGATTGTGATAGGGGAGGGCAAGGACGGTGAACGTCAAGAAGCCTCGAGTGCTTCTCTAGGCGAAATGGGACTACAATGACCAGGTTCACCGGAGTCTGGGCTTTGGTCGTAGAAAGGACTGCAGGCCAACTAGAGAAAGTGTTGTCGCCCCCTTGAGCAACTCAGAGATGGTGAGAGGGAACCTGTACGAGGCTAGAAGTCGGTAGGTGATGGGCTCTCTTCCTTGCTGACCACTAGAGTCTGGTTACAGCCTTTTGTTTAAATGAATTTTGAAATCTTGTTGACCACCGGAGTCTGGTTATAGCCTTTTGTTTTCCGACTTTGATGCCAGTGTGGTTAGGGTTCCTATGCGTCTCATCTGCTTTCCTACTTAGGTTGTGGTTGGATGATTGAGGAGGAGATGTATCGTGTGCGCTGGCTTATCCCTTTTACCTCAATGATTTCCTCCCTAATCATTGATGGTTATGTTTCGAAAATAAGATTCAAAGATTTAAAAGACTAAGTTAAAGTTTGGAAATATGCTTTTGGTATATATAGATATTGTGAACTATGTGAATGGTTATGTTATTATGGTGTTAATAATGTTGATGTTAGTCATGTGTAATACTGTTATTGTCCATATATAGTTGTGTGTGTTTGATCTTAATGTTCCCCTTAGAGTAAGTCCATGCCGTCGACGATTAATTCGTTCGGATCGCTTACTCTCTCTGCTTTCCCTTTTTATGTGGGCATTGGGAATGATGTCCACAGATGGCAGATCGAGTCTTCTGTCGGTAGAGCTTTCAAATAGTGGAACCGTGCATTGGGATTATTGTGGTCTTTGCGAAATGAAGCTGACTGGATGACTTGGAAAGGACCGGCACGCGTTGAGAATATTGATCCGAAGCTGATCGTCGGTGGGAGTTCGACTCAAATACGGCACCAGCAGTGGTGAGCAGCGACGACGAGAAGTTTTATGTTCGTCTTAGGTCTTGATAGTTAGATTGAGTCGGTCTGCTCTGATAGGACTGATGTACCCTTTAGTGTTGGCATAGACCTTTATGGTTCAGTATTTTCAGTGTATCAAACGTCATGCCTTTGAGGTAGTGACCATTTTATCAAATGACCAATTTTAATAAAATGATTGTTCATTCATATTTCTGAATCGTTATTATTAAATTTTTTCGCAAGGAAACCATTAGAGAAAAATAATATTTTGAGAAAACGAGTTTTTGAAAATGTTGTAATATCTCAGTTTGGAAAAGAAAAGAATTTATGGAGCTTTTATAAACTAAGTTATTCAATAGTTCACTAAAACGAATTGTATAAAGTAAATCATTTTGACAAATAAGTTGGAATAAATGTTTTTGAAAATAAACTAAAAAGGATGTTTTCTTAATATAAAAAAAATATGCCGCAAATTTTTGCTAAAATTCTATGTCCAAATTGGGGTGGTACAGGATACTCTCATTAAACTATATGAGGTCAAATCCCTTCACAACAGAATATTTATGAAGAGGAGACTCTATACTCTTCGAATGAGTGAATCAACTTCGGTTACGGATTACATCAACAATCTGAACACGCTCTTTGCTCAACTGATAACTTCATATTTCACAATAAAGGAAAATGAGCATGTGGAGCTTCTACTCCAGAGTTTACCAGATTCGTATGATCAACTCATCATTTACATTACTAACAATAATGTTGCCAACACTTTATTCTTTGATGATGTCGCCGGAGCCATTTTTGAGGAAGAATCCAGGCGCAAGAACAAGGAAGAGAGATTGAGGAGTTCAAGCCAAGCAGAGGCTTTGATGATGACGAGAGGTAGATCAACGGAACGTGGCTTTAGTGGGAGTCAAAGTCATGGTAGATCAAAATCTCAAAGAAGGAAGAATATCAAATGCTACAATAGTGGCAAGAGAGGACACTTGAAGAAACATAGTTGGATTAAGAAGAATACAAATAAGGCTCCTGATTCAACAACCTCTCAAGGATGTGTTGCAAGTACCTCAGATAACAGAGAAATCCTGTATAGCGAAGCAGCAATAAGTTCTAAAGGCGGAAAGCAGCTACCTAATGTATGGATAATGGATTCAGAGGCAACATGACACATGACTTCACGAAGAGATTGGTTTTGCACTTATGAACCTATCTCGGAGGGATATGTGTTCATGAGAAATGATCATGCCTTAGAAATTGCTGGAGTTGGTACTATTAAATTGAAGATGTACGACGAAACTATTCGCACAATTCAAGCGTACGACATGTGAAGGGATTGAAGAAGAATCTATTGTCTATTGGACAGTTAGATGACCTCGGGTGCAAGACCCACATCGAAGGTGGGATCTTGAAAGTTGTGACAGGTGCTATTGTGGTTATGAAGGCAGAGAAGATCACAGCTAATCTATATATGCTCATGGGAGACACGTTGCAAGATGCAGATGCATCAGTTGCAGCAACAAGCCAAGAAGAAACAACAATGATGTGGCATCGCAGACTAGATCACATGTCAGAACGAGGCTTGAAAGTCCTTGCAAAACGAAATCTCTTACCCAGGATCAAATCGGTAAATTTACCTTTCTGTGAGCACTGTGTGATAAGCAAGCAACATAGATTGAAGTTTGATAGATCAACTGGCAGAAGCAAACACATACTGGGCTTGATTCATTCTGATGTGTGGAAGTCGCCAATATTATCCCTAGGAGGAGCAAAGTATTTTGTATCGTTCATTGATGATTACTCCAAGAGATTATGGGTGTACCCAATTAAGAAGAAGTCAGATGTGTTTCCAGTATTCAAGGAATTTAAAGCACAAGTAGAGCTTGAAACTGGTAAAGGAATCAAGTGCTCGAGGACAGACAACGGAGGAGAATATGTTGATGGCAATTTTTTAGCATTTTGCAAGCAGGTGGACATTCAAAGGCAATTCACAGTTGCACACACACCACAGCAAAATGATGTAGCAGAGCGGATGAATAGAACTCTCCTAGAAAGAACAAGAGCTATGATGAGAACTGCAGGATTAGCCAAATCTTTCTGGGTAGAAGCAATCAGAATTGCATGCTACCTGATAAATCAATCGCCATCAATGGCAATTGAGCTGAAAACACCAATGGAGATGTGGAATGACAAGCCACCAAGTTACTCTCCCCTCCATGTGTTTGGATGTCCTGTGTACGTGATGTGCAACTCCCAAGAAAGAGACAAACTAGATTCAAAATCTGTGAAATGTCTATTTTTGGGCTATGCTAATGGAGTTAAGGGGTATCGCCTGTGGGATCCCACTGCCCGCAAGGTTGTCATCAGCAGGGATGTGACATTTGCAGAAAATGATCTGCAAAGTAAGCAGAGAAATGAAAGAAGCACTAAAGAGACTACTACAGTGCATATAGATGAGAAATCTGGAGAAGATGATTCTTCTAAAGCTGAGCCAGAGTACGAGGAACAAGTACCGGATGTCGCCAATGATATAGAAGTTAGACAATCAAATCGTCTAAGAAGAAACCAAATTGGCACAAAGACTTTGTTATGGTAAACCATGATGCATATTGTCTTCTAACAGAAGAAGGAGAACCATCAACCTTTCAGGAGGTTGTGAACAGTTCAGATGCTTCTCTATGGATGGCAGCAATGCATGTAGAAATTGAGGCCTTACAAAGGAACAAAACATGGGAGCTTGTTACACTTCGAAAGGTCGGAAAGCCATAGGCAACAAATGGGTCTATAAGATCAAGCGAGATGGCAACGATCAAGTGGAACGAAATCGTGCAAGACTATTGGTTAAAGGATATGCTTAGAAAGAATGTATTGATTTTAACGAGATATTCTTTCCGGTGGTTAGACTTACCACTATCAGAGTAGTCCTGGCAATGTGCACTGCAATTGATTTACATCTTGAACAACTAGATGTATAGACTACTTTTCTTCATGGTGAACTTGAAGAGGAAATATATATGCTTCAACTAGAAGGCTTTGAAGAAAAAGAAAAAGAAAAGTTGGTTTGCAAGTTGACCAAATCTCTGTACGGTCTAAAGCAGGCGCCCAGATGTTGGTACAAGAGATTTGATCAACCTGCAAGACTGTAAGCCAATCTCTACCTCGCTTCTTATCAATTACAAATTATCCTCAGTTATGTGTCCTAGCAATGAAGCGGAGAGGATGGAAATGTCTCGAGTATCGTATGCATCGTCGGTGTGAAGCCTTATGCATGCCATGATTTGTACAAGGCCAGATATTGCTCAAACAGTTGGGGTGGTCAGTCGGACATGGAGGATCCAGGTAGAGAGCATTGGAATGCTGTTAAGAGGGTCCTTAAATACATCAAAGGAACCTGTGAAGCTGCATTATGCTTTGGAGGATCGGAGTTTACTATCAGAGGCTATGTCGATTCAGATTTTGCAGGTGATCTCGATAAAAGAAAATCTACTACAGGTTATGTGTTCACACTTGCAGGAGGAGCGGTTAGCTGATAATCCAAATTACAGTCTGTAGTAGCTTTATCTACTACAGAAGCTGAATACATGGAAGCTACCTAAGCATGCAAGGAAGCAATTTGGATTCAAAGGTTATTGCAAGCACTCGGGCACAAGCAACAGAAGATTACTGTGTATTGTGACAGTCAGAGTGCCTTGCACATTGCAAGGAATCCAGCCTTTCATTCTAGGAAAAAACACATAGGGGTACAATATCATTTTGTAAGAGAAGTAGTAGAAGAAGGGAGTGTGGATATGCAAAAGATTCATACCAAAAGAACCTAGCAGATGTGATGACGAAGCCAATCAACACTGATAAATTTATATGGTGTCGATCCTCATATGGCGTATCAGAAATGTAAGCAGTATGGAACTCGCGAATTAAGAAAGGTTTTGTAAACTCACCAAAAGTGACTTTAAGTTGGAGATTATTGCCGACCTGCAGCAATTATTTGTTGCTGCCGACCTGCTAGAAGTAAAGTCACCTTTTGTGACTTTGGTTTGTTTGGCACCGGCCAATTAGGAGACACCGAAAGCAAGCTATAGCTTGGCAACTACAGAGAAAATTGAGGCCATGGAGGAGGTGGATTCTCTGTAAATAGAGGCCTCAATTCCTCATTCAATAAGATCACACACAAATCCTCAGTGTTCCAATCACATATAATAAATATATCCCAGTGTAAAATACTTGTAGTGTTTTCTTAGTATTTCTCCTATAATTTTATATAGAGAGAATTGTATTCTCCTAGTATAAAAGAGAGTGTTATTGTTCTCTCCTTATATTTAGAGAGAGGTTGTAATATTTCTCCACTTAGTGAAAACCTTCTATACTTGCTTCGTGGTTTTTTTCCCGAAAGGGTTTCCACGTAAAATATTTGTGTCAGTTCCTAATTTTTCTCAACTCTATTTTAGCTGCGTGATATTCTTTCCATAACTCTAATACCCAACACAAGTGATGCAGGGTTTGTATATACGTGTTGGTAACTTTTATCCATAGTAGTTTGATATTTTCGGTGTTGGTTGGTATAATACAGTAGGCAGGGACGGACCTATTCACTAGCTAGTGAGGGCAATTGCCCTCACTAAGTTTTGGCAATTTTTTTTATATATACATAATACATAGGTGCTCAAAATTTGGGCTTTAAGTTAAATAAAAATATAAGGCCCATCAGGAATTATATAGCTCGAAAACCCTCCTTGTCTCCTTGCTAGTTTCTACAGTCACCCATTGTGTGAGGGATTCCC
Organism: Crotalaria pallida; assembly: GCA_037953625.1. Taxonomy (NCBI): domain Eukaryota; kingdom Viridiplantae; phylum Streptophyta; class Magnoliopsida; order Fabales; family Fabaceae; genus Crotalaria; species Crotalaria pallida. The sequence continues at coordinate 102,479,672 of CM075655.1, forward strand.
TTGTGTGAAACCACTCAAGGCTGAAGTTGTGAGAGCCTGTGAAGTAGGGGGTGTAACGGTCCGGTCCGATCTTTGATGGACTTTAGGGACCGGACCGATTAAATTTATGTGGTCTGGTCCGGTCCGGTCTCGATGTTTTTCATATGCAAAGACCGGACCAGACCGTTACAGTTCGGACCGTTACGGTCCGGTCTATTTAGACCATAATTGTTCAAGCTTTTTTTTTAACTGGGCCTTCAGCCCGTTTTTCACTTGGAACTCTCCATCTTCAGCTGCTGCCTGCTGCGTTTTTCACTTTGAACCCTAAGGTTCCTTCTCCATCTCCAAGCAGCAGCAGCTGCGACGGCGGACGAAGATCGGTGACTCGGTGAGAGAGAACGGAGGTAGAGAGAAAGAGAGAGAACCTGTTGGCAATTCGGCAAGTGTACCGATCGCACAAGTAATAAAGAGTAAGTAAATTATCGTTCCACTCGGGGATTGCAAATTGTTTCTAATTTCTTTCACCTAATTGCAATTACTATGTATAACTTGTATGAGTTTAGAGTTTAGAGAGAGGAATGTAGAATTAAGGTATGAAACAATTCAGAAACTAAAAAGGAATTAGAAGCAAATATGGAAAAGGTTAGGAACTTGGTTTCATTGTAGGATCATGTTATTAATTATGAAAATATGTTTTCTAATAAATCAAAAACTCTAGAAACAATAAAAGCTAGATCCCTCATGGAAATTATGTTTCTTACTAAACTTTACCCCTTAATCCCTTAAGTGAGTTCTAATTTATAAGAGTTATACAATTACCCAAAAGTATTCCTACGAGTTGAATAATTATATTGTTTGGTTGAAAGGCCTAATCTTAATCCTAATATTCCAATTAAGGTTCAGATTACCAAAGCAAAACATAAAGTCGCGAATTCTATGAATTGTAATTAAAACACAACCAAGCAATTGATTTAAAAGGAAAAACATTAATTCATAAATAAACAGCCAAATTAAGATCCATACAAATCAACCTTATTCCTAACAAGAGGTTCAATTATACATATTTAGAGAAAAAGAAGAAGGAATGGAATAAACTAATCATCATAGACAATAATCAATTAACCCCAAGAGATCTTCAATCTTAAAGTGGATCCCTCCAGCAATGTTGATCTTCAATCCTTGATCCTTGCCTCCTTGCTCTCAATTGCCTAACAACCTCTCTTCTCTAATCCTAATTTTATTCTAATCTTATTTGGCTCTGAAAAGTCTACCTAAACCTAAAGGAAAAACCTATATTTAAAGTCTAAAACTAATCCTAATTGAATTGATATGATAATATCCTATTAGAATAATATAATCTTTAATAATCTTATCTACAAATAAAATTTATTATTAAAATCCTTCTAAATCCCGTATTTGTGTCTGACAGCAATTTCGGCACTGATTTTGACCCCAAAGATGGACAAATTTGAGCAAGGCTATTTCTGGAAAAGTTGTAGATCTTTTCCTTAGCTTTAAAATGATACCAAAATCGCCTCATTTGGATAAGCGTAGCTCAAGTTATGATCAAAATACCGAACAACGTCACTTTCACGCACTTTGCGCGCCTGGGTGTGCAAACCAGCACGCCTGGGCGCGCTGTATCTGATGCCCTCTGATTACCGCTGCACGCGTGCCTGGGCGTGCTGAGGAATTTTTGACTCCGTTTCTCTCCGTTCTTGTGCCATTTTCAAGGTCTTCTTATGCTCTTCTTAGCTCCAATAATATTTTCTCCAAATAAAGCTCCGAAACACCCGAAACATACCCAAAACGGATCAAAACGTTCAAAGGATTCTATTAAACTAAAAATTCCTAAAACTAATACAAAATACCTATATTTACAAGAGAAACAAGCTAAAACCCAAGCAAAAGGAAGTGAAATTAAGCCTTAAAACATTATATATTAGACCTTCATCAGAACCGGAGCAGAACGAGGAAGGCGAGCGGCGCAGATCTAGGCGGCGCAGATGCTGTGATGGTAATGAGAGGCTGCTGGAGTCGTGGGAGAGAGAACTGCTGGAGTCGTGGAAGACCCGTGATGGTAATGAGAGGTTGTTGGGTTAGTATATATTAGGTTACTAGGTTAGTATAAAGTTAGGTTCTGTATTTTTTTTTTAAATTATTAAATCCTATCGGTCCGGTCCTGTCCTAGCGGTCTAATAATATGTGAGACCGTGGACCGGACCATTCAAGTATGGTCTCAATTTTTTGGGATCGGACCGGACCGTGAGATCGGACCAGACCACATTTTTCGGTCCGATCCGGACGGTCTCGCGGTCTCGGAGCGGACCACTTACACCCCTACTGTGAAGCATAGCAGCATAGGAAGTTGAGGTTTCACACTACAGTGTTGTATTGTGAAGCAAAATAACAAAGGCACGAAGCGATATAATAGCAAAAGCAGGCCCGGCCCTGGGGGTGGGCAATGAGGGCCACCGCCCAGGGCCCAAAAATTTTAGGGACCCCATAAATTTTTTTAATAGTATTTATACTTAAAAAAAATTAATAGTTTCATATTTTTTATCTTTCAATTATTAATAGTTTAGCATAATATTTTAATTTATTTTTTTTATTTGCTCACTTGACTTATAAATAGGTTAACTTATGAACTTTATTTTTATAACTTAGTCCCTTTGTCCCTAAATATAAGATAATTTTGAGAATTTTATTTTGTCCTTATTTATAAGACCTAATACAAATTTTCAATAACAATTAGGTACTTTTTTTCCACAAACGCCCATATTTACTCAACAATTTTTAGATTCTCAATAATACTTATAAGGATAGTTTTAAAAAAAAACATATCAAATGTTCATATTTTCAATACAATTAACTAAATTAACCAACTTTAGTAATGAACATGAATTCAACCAAAATGATATTATATACAAAGACGGAGGAAGCAACATGAAAACAATTTTAATTACCTATTTAATTAATAAATTTTTTTATTTTATTTCAACTCTATTTTATATAATACCTATTTTTATTATTGATTGTTATCATTGTTTTAATTAATTAAATATATAAATATATAGTGTTTTAATTGATTTATTTTTAATAAATTTTTTTAGTAGGGCCCCAAAAAAAATTTCGCCCTAGGGCCCAAGATAGGTTAGGACCGGGCCTGAGCAAAAGTAACGCATAGTGACCCATCAAAAGGTGTTTTTTTTAAGCCAAATTTCATCTTCATTTGTGTTATTCAATTTCAAGTTTTCAACCCTAATTTTCTATTTTAGGTATAAATCTCTCATTTTTCATTAATTTTAATTTTTTAATCATTATTAAGACTTTATTGCTTTACTTTAGTGGTAGGTTAGGTGAGGTATTTTGCTCTTTATAAATTTGGGATTTGGGGTTATTTTTAAAATGAAGGATTGAGTTCATTTTTTATTGTTGATTGCTATGTATACTATACCAATTTGATTTTGATGGTTCACTATGGATTGGACTTGTGGTAATTTTTAACATTAATTTTAGTATCTAGGCTTCTGACAATGGAAAAATATGGATGACTCATTTTTTGATAGTGTTGAAAATGAGAAAATTATTTAGAATTTCCACAATATGAAAACTCGTAGACAACAATTATGAGAATTTATATGAATGTTTATTTAATTTGAAATTTCAATATTGCAATGCAAGTTCCTATATATTTTTAACATCATTGATTTATATATGTCGTCCTCACATTCGAAAATTCCTGGGTCCGTCCTAACGGTAGGTATTGCCAAATGCTGATATTTTTTTTTTGTGTACACCAAGGGTATCCCCCAGCCGACAGTCGTAGACTAATCCCCTCCGAGGCGTAGAGATCACCGAAGTGGATTTTGCCTCTACCAACAAAGTCTTTTCCATGCCCACGGCAGAGATCGAACCTCTGACGTCATGCTTAAGGAACCCAGCTATCTACCAACTGTGCTGGACTTTGTTGGTCAAATACTGATATTTTAGTTTGGCACATTTGACGTTTTGATATGTTTTGTCATTGCTAGTTACGATAGTGATATTGATATACTTAAGTGAGTTTGTGAAATTCAATGTATAAATAAGATACTAAGGAAAATAAAACTTATAAGTGATTTATATTTGGTGAATAAAAGGTAAGGTTGATTAAGCTGGTAAATATCTACTTCCCAACAATCGGAGTTTGAGTCATGTGTAGAAAAATGTTTGTCCGGAGATCTAATCCTAATATAAGTGTGAATGTTCCTAGATTGAACAAGATTATGAAATTTACTGCTAAAAAAACATATTGGATATCATATTCTTTACCCTAAAGATTTTACTGCTACATAACTACATAAGATACCCGTGGATATTGGATATCAGCATGGCCATCAAATCCGTTATCCACTTATCCTGAAAATGTCCAATATAATTGACTAGGTGATGTTGAATTCTCATATCTTCTCATCACAGTAAATATATTATACCTCTTGAAAAGAGAAACTCATTATCCATCTAGCTATAGAAACATATTGTTTGCTTCATTGCACATTTATAGCAACATTAAGATTGTTATTCTGTAGCAAAATTTCCATAATTCTTGCACTTAATATTGACAGAGAGAAAAGAACTTACTAATATAAAAGAAAACAAGGATTGACTTCAAAGCCTTTACAATATTAAACCCCTTAATCTTTCCAATTTTCAAACTGAGATACTTAGCAATGAACTTGAGTAAATTTAGTTCTTAAAATTCACCACTTTATATACAAGAGTTAAGAGGTGTATAGTAATTGATTGCTGGGCCGAAATGCTAAATCACATTGTTGAATGTGACCTGTCCCTTCATATTTTACCGAACATCTCACACCAATTTTTTTTCCAAAACTATTTTTCACATCTATTTTATAATCATGGATGATCGTCAATTTTTCTGGTACAAAGCCAATACCAGTATTGACGCATACTTAAGCATCACATGATGAATTGGTTATGAAATTTGATCTACCAATTTCCATAGGGCCTTGTCATTCTCAATATATCTAGTATTCTAGTACCTAGCTCTAATCTTTACATGGAAGAATGTAGGTTCTTTGAAGAAGTCAATCTATGCAAAACATTGCCAGAAACATCATAGAACTCAATGATGGCATCTGTTGGAGTCAATTTCACAGACATGAAACCTTGTCCATCATAGAAGAATTGTAAGCCTTTGTGATTTGTTTCATTAACGTCGCCTCTCCAAGCCTTTGATCCTGCCCCACTTGTTAGGAACTGAATCGAGCTGCAAACAAGTTACTCTATTAGACAAAATAATATATAACCTTTGTTGTGTTCGGTGTAATTTTTTGAATGATTTCATTTAGTTTTACCTCTTTGTGTCACTGATGTGTTCAAGACAATGGTCATGCCCATTCATGTAAAAATCAATATCATTTGCCTGAAATTTGACAGTATGATCATTCATTAGGAAGAAGAGCTAAGAGATTATTATTCTTTAAAAGAGGGAGGTGAGGATCATTTGTGTTTTATTTTACCTGAAGAATTGGGAGAAGCTGCTTTATAAGTTCTTGAGTATCACCGTGATGCCCAACACTTCTAATTGCATGATGACCAACAACAATCTTCCATTTAGAAGTTGATTCCTTAATTGCCAAATCTAGATCCTAGAATATAATAATTAAGCTAAGTGTTAATTTGAGTATATTACTGTCACTTGTGTGACATCATGATTTTAAATTGTAGTTGTAATCGTGGTTGCGACTATATTGTGTCTAACGCAATTGCAAAAAATAGTGGGAAATATGGTTGATGTAGCCACAATGTGATTGTGGAGACTCCCAAAACCACAATATCGGGGTCGCAACTGTAGTTGCGGACTGAGATTTAAAACTACTGATGAAAGCACTAACTTTTAGATCATATATACGCCTAGTCAAAAAATGTAAAATACTAGACAATCAGATTTGATTTGAAGCAATCTATGAATACCTTCAGTAAGTTTGTAATATAAGATTTTTGTGGGACAATGCCCCGCCAATCATACTTGTGTTCCGTTTCAGTGAAGTACTCTTCAACAAAAGGAGTTGTGTCTACAAAGAACATCTCAACCAGTTCTGCAATAGAAGAGAAAATTATATTATATCAAATAACAACATTGAACAATGTCAATGAATTATAATTTTAATTCCCTGATTAGATCAAATAGCATAAGATAACTTGAATAAGAGAAATAAAATACCTGAATCTACAATAAAAGACCTTAAACAAAGCCACCTGCTATCAATTTTCCTAAGCAATGGGCTTAATTGAGCCTCTGCATCACCCCTGTAGTCATGGTTGCCCAACACTACATACCAATTATTCAACATGTTAGAATACCTGTTGAAAGAGTCTAGACTATAAAACATGCATCCTAGATTTTAAATTCTAGTTATAGTATTATGTTGCATTTATCGCGATTGTGGAATTGATGCAATCGTAACTGCAGAAACAACAACAAACCGCAACATTGATGTGTTCGGTTTAGGTACTTACCACTATACCACTGCTTTTGCAGGCTTTTTTCTGTGTAAACTTTTGTGAAAGACTCTTCAAACGCAGTGTCTTGATCACTCTTTAGTCCATTGTCATAGAAATTGTCTCCAGTTGAAACTACGAAGTCTATATCAAGCTTCTCTCCAACCTTTCCCATCTGCAATCAAATTAACTGTACAGCATTAAAAGGAATTGCATCCAGAATCTAAATCTATCAATTGCTACAGCATCTAATAATGAAATTAATTAAATTGTGAGGTTGCAGTCGTAGTTATATTGTGTTTATCACAATTGTCGCCAATTGTGAAGAAATGCAGCTGATATAACCTCAATTGTAAGAATATCAAAACTGCAATATTATTGCAATCACAATTGCAGTTACATACCATAATTTAAAACCTTTTGCATCTATGAAAAGACGAGAAGCTCCCTAATCATAATAGTTAGGGATACACGATTCATATTGTTATACGATTCGTTACAACACTACCTCTAAGATAAAGGTGGTACGAATTCGATACACGATACACTAGAGTAAACGAGAGAATCCCATAACTATGAATCATATAGTTGCATGATAAATCATAACATTTTTTCCCATACCATATAGCTCATGATGATGATGATGATGATGATGATGATGATGATGATGATGATGATAATAATAATAATAATAATAATAAAAGGTAAAAAGAAATGCAAGCCATAATAAATCAAACAGAAAATGAAACCTGGTAAGCAACTTCCGATTGGTTGTAATAACCTCTTCTTCCCCAGTCACCAATAACCAAAAAGCTAAGAGAACCATCATCATGTTTAGAGGATTGTGCAAATTTATGAAGCTCTGCAGCTGCATAAAGAATGCACAAGCCAAAGCTAATGGCAAAGAGAAAGAACTTGAACATGGTGTCGTTAATGTAACGTGACATGGCTTCTGATGGAGTTAGATACAAAATATGTAAAAGCATCTCCGTTTATAAAGAGTTCTGTTATACATTAGACGACATTATTAATTTATTATACATTTATTTGTTACTTTCTTTTTTATAGAATAAGTATACGATAATATTATCCGGACATATCCTCAATCCAATATTAACTTCTTTAGAGATATAAAAATTATCCATCCAACCGTCTGCGTAAGACAGCTCAGTTGGTGGCTGCAGGGACACTTAGGATTTCCTCCTCCCCAAGGTTCGATCCCTTCCGTGGGCATGGAAAATGTTTTGTTGGTAGAGGCAAAACCCACTTCGGTGATCTCTACGCTTCGGAGGAGATTAGTCTTCGGCTGTCGGCTGGGGATACCCGTGGTGTACACCAAAAAAAATAAAAATTATCCATCGAATTTTAAATTTTATCTTTACCGGTAATACTATATCTTATTGTATCTTTAAATACATTCTATGTTATCAATTTTTATCATTTTATCTTCTGTTTTTTTTTTTTTTTAAGAGTGTCATTTTATCTTTATCTCTAAAATAAAAATAAATTTTATTATATGATGATTCTTATTTGAATTTGTCAGCCTTACCTTTTAAAAGATGGAAAATTAAAGTCTTTTAGTTTAATCCGCAGTGACTAATCTCCTCGCTGGCTTGTAGGCACCTCTAATGGGTGGGACAGCTGGCCCCGAGATTTAACAATGCTGCATGCACAAGGCAGGATTCGAACACCTGACCTTGCTTAAGCGTGGATCAATCCCTACCATTGAACTACACGCTCGGGGTTAGTACAGTAGTATTAATTCATATAAAAAAATATATTGCAAAATGATGTGAAGTTAATTCAAATTGGCTGAAACTATGGTCAGAAAATATAGCACAAGGTTTAAGCTAAGGTTCGAAGGTTGTAAATGCAAAACAAATGTTCTATTCTGTTCACAAACAAATTAAAGTTCTGAATTCTGATGGAAGTGTGCAGGTGAAACAGCAACCATCGTTATAGGAGGCATACAAGTTGGCGAGTATAATATTACATGCGAATATGCCATATCCACTGGGTGTGGAATATAAGAATAACAATGAGTGCCGTAGAATATTCGCAACACCTATCAGTAAGAAAGGAATATGTATTAGAATATTCGGATGCTTTTCTTGCAATTTTTGTTGTCTGTACTCTTTGGTCAGTATCACACGTGTCGTAATACCAAGAAACCTTAAAGACTAATCATGTACGAAGTCGTATTCCTATGTCTCTCCCAGCAAGGTGTGTTAACCTTAAATCGAACCTCCAGCGAGGATGTTAACCGGGAATCGAACTTGAAACTTCTTAGTCTCAAGTCTCATTTTCAAATTCTCAAGTTGACAGCATCGCATCACTTAATCCACCACTCCTTCGTCTTATCGCAATCTTATGATTGGTTTACTAGCTACATAATAAGCTATAAACAATTTAGATAAAAATTGTCTTCATCCTTTTTCCCTCTCTTGGGAAGTGTTAGTTTAGTAGTACATTATTGCTTTGCATTATGGAGTTAGCTTAAACAATTTTGATCCCTTGTGGCATGTCCAAAGGTTTTTAGGGAACCATTTTCTGAAAGCTTAAATGGCAGCATCCATGTGACATATACTAGTAGTATATGTATATTATAATCATTATGTTCTCAACAGTTGTATTTTTTGTTGTTAACTTGGGTTCAATTTTCAAAATAAGAAAGACCATGAAAATTATTATAGTAGTAGTGTATTTTAAGAACCATGTGACCTACAATAGCTGGCAATTGAATTAAGTCTAATTTCACAAAGATTTCTTTCTAAAAATGTTTAATACTTTAATTACACAGTTACACTTGGTTAAGCTGTTGAATTGAGTGGTTAAGAATGCATATTGATAAAGAAAGGTCATGAATATATGCTTTGAGTTATACTCCCTTTGTTCCTTGAGTTAATCTCTTTAAAATTATACATACACATTAAACAAAATGATTAAATAATATAGAAATTTGATATATTTTGACTAAAAATATTTTTATTTAATAGTTGAAGAAAGAGTAATTGTGAAAACTATATTAAAGAAAGATGAAAAAATTGATGATAAAAAGAAAATATTATAAATAAGGATATATTAGCAAAAAAAATATATATAAATAAATTAGCTCTAAATATGCGTCATACGCGGTTTTTTTTTTAAATTTTGTCTGTATGTATGTTTTTTTTTTTTTGGTTTGCACCCTGGTATCCGGCCCACTGGGTCGACTAATCCAGTTCGAGGGGGGTTCCGGGGTTAAGGTTTTATTCCTCTCCCAACGTTGTTGCGGGGGATCGAACCGTGGTCCGCCCTACCAAGTGCAGCCCCTGGCACCACTGCACCAACAGCTCGTTGGTATATGTATGTTTTTTTAAATATATATTTGTAGTTAATATTATTTTAATTCTTTATTATTAGTTGTTTTTTATTATCTATGTTTGATTATGATGCCTAATTTCAACACTTGATTCATCTTTCATGTATGATTTGTACGTTACTAAAGTGGGGATGATTGTTGGCCAGATACTCATGTCTGGTCCAATATGATAGGAATAATTAGTATTATTTAATTCTTAATTATTAGTTGTTTTTTATTATCAATGTTTGATTACGGTACTTAATTTCAACACTTGATTCATCTTTCCATTACTTGAAAACCAATTTATGATACATTATGGCAAAAGTGGGGATGATTGTTGGCCTGATACTCATGTCTGGTCCAATATGATAGATAGGAGTAATCATCACATAGTATTAATTTACTGAGAGGGGAAAAAAATCATCATACGTGGTAACATCTCGTTATTTCTAATACCTTTAGTAAAATAATTAAATAATTTAATATGATGTTTTCAATATTTGAGTGTCATAATAAAATTTTGATTTTATCATTTTAATTGAAATATGTTTTCTAGTCAAAATAAGTATAAATTTGTTATCATACGTTTTCCAAAAATAAAATATTACTTTTATTTAGTTTAATTAACATTTTGACATAGAGCTCAAGTGGCAAGCCTTAGAGACATTTTTATAAATAGTTTCTTCATAAAAATATGTTAACTTAATATTTTGAGTGTTCCTATAAATTTTCATAGTGTTCTGAGATTTTTTTCATTTTTAGCTCCCAGACTTTAATATATTATGGGTATAAGTTATATATAATGATATGCTATTTCAAAATTATAAATATTATATTTTATCAAGTTTATTATCAGGATTGACAAAAATATATTTACATTGGATTTTTTTTTTATACTTTTTGTTACGTAATAGATATCTTTAAAGATCGATTAATTAAATTGTCTCTTTTCAAAGTTGACTAATAACTTTATTATTTTAATCTGTTTTGAGTAATTCAAAACACAATACTATTATTCTACTTAAATGTATTTTATTTTTAGGATCATCAAACTTTTGGTTATAATCCAAATTACTTAGACAAATTAACCCACAAATAAGAATAAAACATAAAAATATATTTAATTTCCTAAACTACCCAAAACCCCACCGTAACCCAAACAAAAAAAAAACATAAAACGTGTGGCCCTTAGGCCACCACGTGAAACAAGAAAAATTAATGGGCACGGAGACTTAAACTAAGGAAGTAATAAGCCATCGGTACTAGAAGAAGGGTCAAGAAAGAAAGGGTTGGGGCGACACACAGAGAACAAGAAAGTGTGGATTTTCAATCTTCCCGGTCTAATAGTTCAAGATCCAACCGTCCAATCTCAAATTCTTCTTAGGTATATAATCTCCTCAACTCCCTCTACCTATCTATATAATTTATTTTACAATCCGTTAATATTTTTATTATCCCTATATTTTCAAATAAAGATATGTTTTGGAAAAAAGTAATATATCTTTATTGTATAATGATATATATTTATTATTTTGACAAAAATGAGTTTATTTGATATATATTTTTAATGTTATAATTAGTTTTATCATATGTCTCTATTTAGATTCAACAAGTTGTTATTGATCTTGACCCTGGAGCATGTCGCGAATGTAAAGGTGGCTCTGTCGTTATTGCTAGGATTTCTAGGTAAGGAGAGTCTCTTTTCCACACTTTGAGTTAGGGATAATTAGAGTTTATAATAAGATTTGGGTCTAATAATTAAATTAGGTTGTGGGTGGCAAATTAGTAGTTGATTTGAAATGATTAGGGGAGATTGTTGTAGATTTGTGTAATTATGTTATATTACTAGAAATGTTTATGTTAATTCTTTTTGTAAGTTATCAAAGTAAGAAGTGAAAAACCCTAGGGAGCTGATTTATTTTAAGCACTCTGAGACATACCTGAGTATGTCGACTGATTTGTTGCTATATGATGACTTTTAAGTGTATTTTTTATCTGTTGAGAATTTATATTTGTTCAATAGTTGCTAAATGTGTATATTTGTGAATCTGTTTATGTGAGAAATTAAGTGTATATTTGTGAAAATGTTTGTGATGATGATAGGTGATTTAAGGGTGCTCTGATGGTGAAGGGATTGAATGAATAATTGATAACAGAAAGAAGTGAATGTGATTAATGTTGAAGTTGTGATTATGTGCATATGATAGTGCTTTTGGAATGGGTAGTGATGGATTGAGAAGAGAATTATGAAATAGTGAATGATAGAGAAGTGATAATGCGAGGTCGATTGCAATAAGCCGCGAATTGACCAGGCGCGATAAAAGATTAAAACTTATTAATGCGAGGTCGACTGCGATAAGTCGCGAATCGACCAGGCGCGATAAGAGATTAAAACTTATTAATGCAAGGTCGACTGCGATAAGCCGCGAATCGACCAGGCGCGATTAATTGGAACTATATGCGAGGTTTATGGTGTTGAGCCGCACATAGACCAGGCGCGATAACAGGCTATATTTATATATGTGAGGTTTATTGTGTTAAGCCGCACATAAACCAGGCACGACAACAGGCTAATGTTTATATATGCGAGGTTTATTGTGTTAAGCCGCACATAAACCAGACGCGACAACAGGCTATATTTATATATGCGAGGTTTATTGTGTTAAGCCGCACATAAAGCAGGCGCGACAAGCGCGACAAGCGCGACAAGCGCGACAACAGGCTATATTTATATATGCGAGGTTTATTGTGTTAAGCCGCACATAAATCAGGCACGACAACAAACTATATTTATATGTGCGAGATCGAATGTGTTAAGTCGCACATCGACCAGGCGCGATAACAGGCTAAGATTTATTAATGCGAGGTCGAATGTGTTAAGCCGCACATCGACCAGGCGCGATAACAGGCTAATATTCATTAATGCGAAGTCGAAGGTGTTAAGCCGCACATCGACCAGACGCGATAAAAGGTTAATACTTATTAACTCTTGCAGCCGACTGCGAGGTGGCGCGAATTGGTTTGTAAGAGAATTAAACTAATCACACAAAGAAAATCAAGAGAAATAAGGAAAATTTATTTATATAGGAAAAAGGAGAATAGAGAAAAAGTAGAGCATGATTAATTATAGAATTAGAAAATGGTTGATTAGATGATTATGTAATTGTGATGTATTTTGGTTAGACCATTGATTGATTTGATTATTATTCCTGAGTTTTATTATGAACTGTTTACTATCTTATAATTCACTGTGTTGTGAAAAGGTCTCACCCTTAGTGGTTAACATTTTAGGTGATTTGCTAGGGAGCTTGAAGATCAGAGTGTTGCAGCGTAAGAATTGAAAGAAGGAAAACTCTAATTTATGCTACGTGCATTATAAGTGAATCCCCTAGTATTTTGTGTTAAACTGGAGTTGTAAAAAGGAAATTTTAAGCCTCATATTTTAATTATAAACTTTCATTCCCTAATTTATAAATCAAATTTGGGATGTTAGATACGGTGGTATTAACATTTTTTGAGTGAAGATTATATTTGGTTGGGGATAATGATTTGGAAAACTTGAATAATCTATTTAATTTCAAATTGTAATATCTTGATCGAGAATAATGATTTGGAAGACTTGAATAATTTATTTAATTTCAAATTATAATATATTGATTGGGGTCAAATAATAATTTAGAAAATTTGAATAATCTATTTAACTTAATTTTTTCAAGGACCAAATTGTCTTGCAAGCAAAATTATCAAGGATTATTTTAGGACTAATGAATGATGTTTTAGAAACTATAATGGTTAGTTTTTTCTTATATTTTATATTATAACTACCCTAATTGAAATTAAGTTCTAGTGTAATGTGACTTTTTGTAATTTGATTTGTTTTAATTTTTTTTAAAATAATAATAAGAATTTAGAAACAATGATTTATCTGATCTATTCATTTATAATAATAATAATAATAATAATAATAATAATTTATAATTATAATTGTATAATATAATAATTATAATTTAGATATTGGTAGAATAAAAATGTATGAGTAATAATTAAATAGATTGATTTTTTTAATTGATTAGAGCATGTGGAAACTTAGATAAACTCTAATCAATACTTTTAATAAAATAAGTAAACACAACTTGAGTTCTTCTGAATTTAGAATATGTTGCGGTCTTCTGTTTAATTACAACAAAAAAAATATCAATATGAAATTAGAATAGCAAAATGTGCATATTAATGAAAACATTCCAAACGTCTTTAGGTGAAAAAGATTAAAATTTTCAAATTCTAAGAACAATGAAAAATAGTAATAAAGAATGAGAGAAAGAACATAATGAAAAATGTGAGCATAGTAATTTTGGTAAAATATAAATTAATATAGATGAAAGAAAAATATCCAAAAAAATTAGAAAAGAGAAAGATGAATAAAGATGATGTGAAACAAGTTTTCTCGCAACTCTTCTATATGAATTTATAAATTTCTTGAATAAGAGATTCTTGAATTCATATGTTTTTTTTTATTACAAGATGTGACCAAATGAAATTTTTACCGTTGGTGTAGGGTTGTATGTATGACTTAAATAAGTGGTTGGGGTTTAATTTCTAACTCTTGCAAATGTAAAGAATTTCAGAAAAACAGAATTAGAGAGTTCTATAGTATACCTCAATAACGAAACATTCAAAAAAAAATTTAGAGTTTTAATTGTTGGCCATGATGTAATTTTTGGCCTTTATTTATTTGTGAAAAAGACTAAAATATCTTTAATGTTAAATAGTTCTCGACTTTTAAGTGTCGCAAATTTAAAAAAATACACTTTCAATACATCCTTATCGAAAATATGTTCCAATTCACCCATATCAAAAATGTAAATTACGAATAAGAACGGAGAGATGGGGTCTCCTTGGCGAATACCTCTCGACGTTGTATGCATGGACATCCTTATTCGTTATATGCATGGACAAACTTTCTCACTTGATTGAAGAAGCTGTGAATAGAGGTGATTGGAAACCCATCACCGCAGGTAAGTATGGTCCTTCTATTTCTCATTTAATGTTCGTTGATGATCTCCTTGTTTTTTCAGAAGCATCCGTGGAGCAATTGGGAATTATAATGCACTGCATTGAGACTTTTGGCGAAGCGTCGGGTCATAAGGTTAATGAATCTAAAACCAACATATTTTTCTCATCAAATGTTATGCAAAACATAAAGGATGACATCTCGCTGGTTAGTGGATTCAAAATTTCTCATGGTTTGGGAAGTTACCTTGGTTCTATTGATCATGGCTCAAGAAGAAAGAGAGAAGACTATAAGCCTCTGCTTGAAAAGATTGTTAATAAAATGGCGGGGTGGAAGGCTAACTCTCTGTCGCTGGCTGGTAGAATCACTTTGGCCAAGGCCTCGATAGGCACCATGGCTAATCACATACTTCAACATTCGATCATCCCCAAAAACATATGTCATGAGATTGAAAGAGCCCAACGGGATTTTGTTTGGGGGAGCAGTAGAGATCATCGCAAGGCTCATTTGGTGAATTGGGATAAGCTTTGTCTTCCAAAGTGTCAAGGAGGGCTAGGATTCAAAAGAATAAACACTTTCAATGATGCTTTTATATCTAAGCTTTGTTGGGGCGTTATTTCGAGACCTGAGTCTCTCTGGGTTAGAGTTCTTAAAGGTAAGTACGCTAGAGGTAACGACTTACTGCAACGGGCTTCTAGCTCATCGAAGGACTCTATACTTTGGAAGAGGATGGTTAACCTTTGGCCAACAATCACTTCCAATATCCAGTTTAGTGTTGGCAATGGAAAAGGTACATGGTTTTGGCGAGACAAGTGGTTTGGTGATAACATGGTTTTAAAAGATTTCACCTCTCTGAACATCAATGTTGACACTGATATAGCTCTGGTTAGTGATATGGTGGGTCCTAATGCTGATTGGAATTACACTTTTCTCAGTAATGTTCTCCCAGACTTCATTCTGCAGAGATTCAAATCTCTCCTTCCCCCTTCGGATGACATGAGTCAAGACATGGTTACTTGGGGCCCCTCGAAACATGGCATATTCACTGTCAAGAGTGCCTACTCTCTGCTGGACAGCAATACTCCGACTGTGGAAGCTATTCCGTGGCACCGTCTCTGGCATATTAACTGTCTGGAAAGGTGGAAAGTTCACGGGTGGAAAGTGGGTCATAATCGTCTTATGACCAATGAAAGGAAGCATAGCTGGGGGTTAGGCCAACCGTTTTGTCCGTCCTGCTTAAATCAAAATGAATCCATACTTCATGCTATGAGAGACTGTTCTAAAGCCTACCCTCTTTGGAATGCCCTTCTAAAACCAAATGAAAAAAGATCTTTCTTCAGTGTTGACATCCAGCAATGGTTCAGAATCAACCTTAGTAAAGGCTGGGGAAATTACACGAGTGATAAATGGGGAAGTATTTTCCTTTGTAGTCTTTATTTTCTTTGGCAATGGCGTAATAAAAAGGCTTTTGATCCTAATTTCACTTATCCTCATAATGTTGTGCACTGTATTCACTTGCAGGTTAGGGAGGTTGATAATGTGCTGGACATGAAAAATCAGAATCTCCCTCATTATGCTGATTAC
The DNA here is from genome assembly GCA_037953625.1 of Crotalaria pallida. Taxonomy (NCBI): domain Eukaryota; kingdom Viridiplantae; phylum Streptophyta; class Magnoliopsida; order Fabales; family Fabaceae; genus Crotalaria; species Crotalaria pallida. Next base: position 102,496,096 of record CM075655.1, read on the forward strand.
ATCTTTGTGCGCTGGAAAAGCCCTCCTGAACATTGGTTCAAGCTCAATACTGATGGGGCTTCTAAAGGTAATCCGGGCCTCGCAAGCTGTGGCGGATTGATAAGGGATCATGAGGGTCGCTTCTTATATGGTTTCTCTCGCAATCTTGGAACAACCACGTCCTTCACTGCTGAAGCTTGGGGAATCTTGATTGGGTTGCAACTTGCTTGGAACAAGGGGATTAGAAATCTTATGGTGGAAAGTGACTCCCTCGCTATGGTTAACATCTTAAACAATGAATCTACCACTGCTCAAACCAACTTAATTGGGCTCTTGAGTCGCATTCTCCTCTTCCGTAACAAGGACTGGAGCATCAAGTTCTCTCATATTTACCGCGAAGGAAACATATGTGCGGATTATCTGGCCAATAGCAGTCTCATCCGTGACTTCGAAACTCACTTCATGACTGAACCTGATATGGAGCTGTCGAGATTACTGGCTCTTGATTATAGGGGAAATGCTCTCCCTAGATCTGTTGCTGTTTAGTTGTTTCTTTTCTTTTCTGGGCTGTTTAGCCCCCTTGTTAACCAAAAAAAAAAATGTAAATTCTTTACACTTCTCACGAATAAATGTCAGAAATATAATTTTTTATTTTTTAAAAGTTGTCGAAGCTTTCGGTCTTAGAAAAAATAGCAGGTATTTTTTTTTTTAATTAATAATGCTTGATTGCTTGGTTCAATCACCCAACATGACATCTATGTTTCTTGCAACATTGAGATTATATATTTTGTTGGCTCTTTAATCATTTACAGGCATAAAAAAATGTCATAAAACTTTCAATAGATCCAAGAATTAACCTTCTGTCGGGCTAACTAAGTTTATCAACTCCAAAATATACGGATGGATTGAATATAAGCTGCTTTAAGAAAAAATGGATACTACATACTTATGCCCTTGAATTTAAGCAGTGAAGAACTTGTTCTATGCAGCAGCCCATCCATTTGAAAATAAGTAATACCTCTGTCCCTAATTATAAGGTCCTCTTGGAAGATTTCACGTCCATTAAAAAAGTGAAATAATTTAGTTAATTGTATTGGAAATGTGAACTTTTGATATGTATTTTCAAAATTACCCCTATTAATATTATTGGAAATGTAAAAAGTGTTAAATAAATAGGGATGTTTGTGAAAAAAAATAATTAATACTCATTGAAAATTGGCAAATGGCCTTATAAATAGGGACAAAATAAAAGTGATCGTGAGGGATACCTCACTACTGAAAAAAATTTCCGGTCGTGAGGTATACCTCACTACCGAAAAAAAAAATTCCGGTAATAAGGTATACCTCATGACCAAAGATTTCAGAGTAACAATGTTAATTTTTGCAGGGCACCAACCAAACTTCTCAAACTTGTCCTATACTTGTATTATAAATTTGATGGCAGCCCCAAAAGAGACACAATGGTCAAAAACAAAGTCAAGCTTTCCAAGATAATTTGCACCAAGAACTTTTGGAGTTTTAAGTTAATTGTGTTATTCTTACCTTTTTGTTAATGGTTTTGTAATAAGGGTCTAGGTTTCTACCCAATTAGTTTGAACTTTTAAAGTTTTATGTTTATGTTTATTCAAGTTGAAATAGCTAAGTTAGGATTAGGCCAACCATGAAGTTCTCAAGAGAAGCTCACGGTTACAAGGCCAAGAGAATAATCAACCATCAAGCCAAGAGGAAGATAAAGAGCCTCCTTGTTGTGCAAGAATGAAGCTCAAGAAGATCATCTCTTGGAGTCCAAGTTATCCACGTTTTTGAAAGCATTAATGGAGCAAGGAATCATCAAGCATTTAAGGCAACGTAATGCTATTTAATGCATGATTAATACATTTAATGGGTGGTTACACTTCTCATCATCATTAGAGCATTGATTAAGAAAAGGAGGTTGCAAACTTAATGCTTGGGAGGTTACACATTTAAGAAGAATAAAGAAGCCATCATGAGTTGTCATGAAGTCTTGGAGGTTACAAAGTTCAATCATCAATTCTCATTAAGAGAAGGTTACACTCCAAGACCAATCATCAGTACTTAATGAGGAATTACAAAACAAAACCCTTCAATTAATATGATTAACACTCATTAAGAAAATATTCCTTTCATCATCAAACTCATAACTCATGACTTTAAAGAATCACGAAGGCTAGGACATTATAGTTTTGTAACTCCCTTCCCATGATTAGCTTCCAAAATCACGTCCAAGACTAGGCTTAGTTTTAAGTAGATTCCTTTTCTTTTTATGATGTTTTAATTCTTTTCTCTTAAGTTGTTTAGTGTGTACGTCCAAGGCTAGTAAAATGCCTCACATCTCTTCCTATATATTGTAATGTTTTCAATGAATGAGGGAGCTTTTGCCTTGTGTTAAAATTCGTGACTTGTTTCACAACTCCAAGAGAGTGATTCTCTTACATTTTGGTTGCAAGAAGGGAACTCAATTGTGTGATGCTATCGAGTCCAACCAAGGACTTATCTTTTGATCCTTCAAGAGTGGCGCCTTTCCTGCTATCCTTTTTCCATCTATTGCTTCAATTTGGTTTGATTTAATTCCATTAGTTTTTGCTTTAGTGTTTTAAATATAGAGTTCTTTGCTTGGCTTTCTAAGGATTTAACAAGATCTAACACCCATTTGTTCATTTGGTTCCAATTGTTCAAGAAGATTCGATTTGGAATCATTGTTCTCATTCTTTGGGTGTATCAAAATCCAGCTTTCCAGGGCATAAAATCAAAAAACAAGAGATCCATAAACCAAACTCATCATCAATTCATAGCCTCTCATCATTCCAACAGTAATGTAATGGAATCAACAACAAAAGATAAATAAAACCGCATAGCAGTAGTAATAGAGTAATGTGCCCCTCACTCATTTTCTCTCACACCACCACATAAGAGACTTTGCCTTGACCAAAACCCACATTATCTCTTTTCTCTTTCTCTCTCAATCAAACATAATGATAAGAAGAAGAAAAAAAAGAGTTGAAGTTTTATTTTTTGAAAAAAAAAATGGAGGAGAGTGCAGTAAACAATGTGGCACAAGCTATTGCCATCGCTCTTACTCTGGACCTCTTTCCATGATGCTCAAAATGTTGCCTTTGTAATCTCTCTCTTTTATATATTGCTCTGCAATACTCTGAATAAATTGTACTCAGTTCCGTTTCTTATTTAGTTCCTAAACACATTATTACTACCGATAAAATCAGGCCCGTTCTATGAATATGTTACATCCTAATGCTTTCGGGTCGAGTTTGACATGTCATGATTATTATAAAAAGGACAAAAGGCCAGGGGGACAAACCTGATATAAGAGGTGACGGGGTGTGTATACTCCTGGTAACCTGACATGTCCTCCTATGCATATTTAAAGTACTATTATTTTTCACTAACTTGTTTTTGACTAAAGTTTGATATCGTAAGAATAATAGTTGAAATAAGCTCAACATATTCTCTATACTCCTTCGCTATACAATTTAATGCGAGTATTTTGCTTAAGATGTTTGTGCTAGTGACTTTAAAATTCTATTGATGTAAGTATGTGGTAATTAATAGTGCGATAAGTATTTGCCTGTGAAGTATTTATCTTTGTCTTTTTTTTATAGCAAGGTCTTTTGATGTTTACTCTAATTAAGTTGCACAAAATACTTAAATCGTGAAGGATGAGCATAATGACTAGATAATCTAGTCAACGATCATTACACAATAATTTGAGATTTACATTTTAAATACCATTTTAACAATCTGACAAATAAAATAAACCGTGTGATGAATAACTCATTATATCATATCAAATTTTGTCATTTTTGTTTCAAGAATAAATCCATATTTTTATAAATTTTATGCTTATATTTTTATTTCGGGTCAACACGACTCATCCCTATCTTGACCTACCCCAATTTGAATTTGTCATTGTCATGTCCCTTCCAAATTAGGGATGGCTTTGGGTTCAAAAATTGACTCAATCAACATTTAAAAATGGATAAAGGACTCATCTCAACTCGTCCTAGGCTCAATAAAAGGGTTAAACTACTCATTTGGTCCCTTATTTTATTTTTCGTTATCAAATTGGTTCCTCACATTTTTTTTAAATCATATTGGTTTCTCGAATATTTCTTTACTATTAATTTGGTCCATGAGTTACTCTTCATCCTACGTGGACTAATATGATACTCACACGTGTCATTTTTCTATTCAACGATGCAAATGTGGATCATAATATTAACTTGCAGGGTGAACAATAACTCAAGACCAATTTGATAGAGAAAATAAACGTGAGGGACCAATATGATAAAAAAAATATGAGATATAAGCAATCCTTGAAGCTTTTAAAAAACAAAATTGCATTAGAGACATGTTGCTGAATCACCTCTCTAGTCTCTAGCTACATACAACAGATGCATGATGCATGCATGCTTTCTATCACTCGAAAAGATCAAGCTGGGTTACGACACACACAGAGATTCGGAATCAATTGTGATACTTGTGCTTTATATACAACACGAAAGCTTCTACCACACAATTGGTTTTCAATCATAAGATATGAAGTATGAACTCTTCAATGTACAAAACATGCAGTACTACATCATGAAGAAGGTCGTAGCTAAAAACTAATAAAGCTCACTTATACTGATATTCTTGGCTTCAAAACTCTAACAAAACATGCATGCAAAACTTGATAGATAAGAAAATCAAATTACTTGACTTTAATTAGATAAGAATGCTTATGTTTTTCCTTGCCTTATTTTTTTTATTTCCTGGACTACTCTTCGTTCATGTTGCATTACTGTTTTCTGGAATAGCAACTTGCTTCACTAGGAAACCTTTTCCCTCAAATTGTTGGGGAAGCTATAACTAACTAGGATGCTAAAGTAATCTTGAAATTGGTCCCTACAACTATAAGTCTACAACCTCTTCCTTAGACTAAAGGAGTTAGGAGGGTATCAATTCAAGGTGGTGTCAATTTTGGTTGTTCAAATAAAGGAGTTGTCTCATATTTCAACATGGAATAGATACATCGTATGTATATGTTAGGAGGGGTGTCATTTCTAGTTATTTGCTATGGAAGGCTCAAACTGTCAAGCAAATACCTCTTCTAAAATTCAAAAAGTGGCTAGATCTTAAACTTGCCTTAGCATCACTCTTATTATTTCCTGGGAGCATAAACTCTTACCTTTGTTTGATAATGGAAACCAAAAATTGACAGCAGTTATACATCACAATCCTTCATCTTTGCATAATGCTAAAATCAAATACATCAAGATCAAGCCCCGAATCCAAGTGAAACTGAGTTTGTCTACTTAACAGATATAAAGCACTATATACCACCTGATTTACAATATCAATAAAGAAAAGTTTGGGCTCACATTATTCAACACATCATAGGGTAAACTTGTTCCACATAAAACACCATTGGACATTTTTTACTAGTGGTTGGGACCTAAAAGTTCAAGAAGAAAAGCCCTGTAGTGGCCGGATGTTTCCGAGTGAACTGCATCGTGCAGCGTCTTATGGTACTTCTTCAAATATTCAGCTTTGATATACTGCAAATCAACCTCAGCCCTTGTTACGATCACCCTTATAAGAGTGTCGTCATTAGTCCCCAAACCTTTCATCGCCTTACGTAAGACCTGCACGGTGGCAAATGTGAAAAGATTTATATCTCCATGTCTTGGCAGTATGAAATTTTAATTAAAAGGTTCACTCTATGCTTACACAACCAATTCAAATCTAAAAAATTAAAACAACCTAATGGCTATTTTTGTTTTTTAACCATTGGAAGATAAAAATGATCTAGAGAATGGAACATATCATCACAATCAATCACTTGTGTAAACACTCATCAGGGTAACAGCAAATATCAGCTGACCGAAAGATACTACTGACCAAATGAACCTATTCCTATAAAATGACCTTAAAGAAAATATGTTTGTATCTGTTGCTTAGCAGAAAGTGCAGATATTGATTCACAAAAGATGCAGAAGTAAATCAAGTTATTGAAAAGCTTAAGATTGGAATTCACAAAATATCCCTAGTAAGGGAACCTTCCTAGAAGGTGGTCCCAATATATATTTCACTTAAACTAGCTTTTTGTGTAATGGCTGGAGTATTAATATAGTTTTACAGTTCTGACCCAAGAAAAATATCCCTAGTTGCTCTGATTAGATATGAATTATTTTATAGGTTAAACCAAAAAAAAAGGAAAATTGTTGATACATATTTAATTAGTCATGTTAAATATATGTACTGGGGGAGGGGGTGTTCCAGAGATACATATTGAATTATGATCAGGTTTCTCATCTTTTCAACTATATAAAATTCAATGCTAATGTCCCTAACAAATCTCCAGCATGCTGTGAACCACAGATAACACAAACAACAAAGCTAAGGAAAATATAGGCAAAATTTTGATGAAAAAGATTTTTCTATCAGTAAGACAGCTAAAATGCACAAACCAGTTAAAAAAGTACTAAAGAAGTTTCTGACCAATCTAATTGTTCCCTACCATGGAAACCTAGGTATACATCAATTTTATAGAAGAATATGATGTCTTACATTTATCTTCAACAATCAAGTTTAACATAAGCTCATCAGTCATTCTTCTGAGAATTATCATCGAATGCAAATATTTTTGCTGCAATCCAAGTTTAATGATATTAAGGGGGTTACCTTTGCAAAATACTTTGCTGGATTCTCAGAACATTGGATGATTGTCTTAAGTGCTTGAGCAAAAAGCCCTGATGTTTCATTCTTCACTGCCTGATATAAATTTAGATTGGATAAGCACCAGAAAAAGACCTTGAGAAAAAGAATATATTTTAAGGAAATAAAATTGGTTAAAAATACCTTCTCCAGCGAGTGTCCATACTTGTTCTGGTAAGACAAACTTATGGCAGCCAAGTGTGCCGCACTTCGTTCACTGAATATTTGCACAAAAGTCTTCTCATCAGTTCCCAGTTTCTTCTCCCCTGCTTTGTAGAGAACCTTCGCGTCCATGTCAGCGATTTCTCTATTAACCTCAGGACCTTCATGGCGTGGTGTGGTCACATATGCAAGCAAAATCTGAATCAAAATGTTCACACAATAAAGATATTAGTAACAACAGCTCCATTGTTTGACCATATTGGATGGAACTCATAGATGTGATTATTAAAGACACCAAAAAGTTAAATGAGAGTATAAGAGAGGATTCTCGCATCCGATGGGAATCAATCACAAACTACTGAACAAGGTTTCCCTTGAGAGACATACACCATGACAACACTTGTACATTAGAATTAATTTATAGATCATACATTTAGTCCACATCCAACTATCAATAGCCAATTGGCATTCAGTTTTTTAATGATAAAAAATTATTTTAAGATTGCTGGCTATTTCATGAAGGGAGCAACAAAAGAAACTTGACTCAAAATGCTTAGCGTCATTCAAATGCTGAGCAGGACATGAAGATCACAAATAGTTAGAAGGGATCAAAAAGGCTTTATCAGAAAAAGGAAATAACCACAAGTGGCGATAATATAACTACCCAAGAAGTAGCACACCAAAGAACTATCAGATTAACGATATACGCTGGTCGCAGTACTTAAGGTCATCATTGATATTAGCAGAGACTCGGTCATAGATTTGTCAGATACATCACCATATATGTTGATGCACTGCACATCTGAAATGCCATAGGAATTTTTATTTTTTTTTAGCATCTGACATCCCTCTACAAATAAATAATGAAAAGTGCTTAACTAATGCCGTGCTCTATAACTGCAAGGAGTACTAGGATGTGAAAATATACATTAAAATTTCATCTAACAAAGAGAAAACACCTCCATAAGACATTTTTCATGAAAGGCAGAGAGGCGCAACGACAAAGAGAAACATTACCTTTTTATGATCCCCAGAGGTGTTTCTCTCAATGTCATGCTCAAGATAAGTGCCATACTTAGAATGGTATATCTGCCTTAAATATTGTAGCTGGGATGGAAGTCGTGAACATATTACTTCCGTTGCAGCTTGAAGGTTTTTAGTCACAGTTAAAGACTGCTTAATGATGGTTGCATCACGTCCAGCAGGATCATGCATCCAAAGCAAAACTGCAGTCTAATACACAAGAAATTATCAGACAAACCAGGTAATGTTAGGGAAGTGACACAGCCATTTCACTAGTTACATATAATATCATTTGATTAAAAATAAAGACACAAATGTTTTTCTGTCTTGAGGAAATGAATAATGTGATAGTGATTACTGATAAATGAACCAGAATGGAGTTGATAACAATAAATAACTATAATATAATATCAGTACCTCCAATTTGCCAGTAAGCTCAGAAGTTAAGCGTTTGAGAAGGTCCGAAGAATACATCATGTTGTATTCTTGCTGGATGTAGGCACGCATTGTAGCATCACGATGAGCGAGTACATTGATAACAGCGCTGGTATCACACCCAAATCCTGAAAAAAAAAATACACAAAATAAAAAGTGAATGATTTGGGTATAAGTAGCATCATCAACTTTATGCCTTTCGGAGTTGTGTCATACTGTCATTCATGTTTTTAAAATTGTGGTTGTGGTTGGAATTACGAGAAAATATGTTGTTGCAGCAGTAATTGCAATTATAGTAACTATCAAAAGTCGAAACCGTCACAACTATGGTTGCAGATTGCAATTTAAAACCACGATCAGGGTATAAATGATATAAGCATCATGATTGTATCAACTTTCAACAAAGAGAAAGTATGATATAGATATTATTACCCAAATCCTGAATAATATAGGCACTGCATAGCATCATCAAATTTATGCTTTTAGGAGTTGGTTTATGGTTTTAAATTGCGGTTACAATTGCAATTACAAGAAAACAACTAAATTTTTTTCCTTAATCATGGGTATCCATCCTTAAACGATTGTGAGGAACTAAACCCTTTCAAATCAACAATTGTGATCGCTGAAACTATCAAAACTGCCATAACGACGCCACAATTGTTGTTGCAGACCGCAACTTAAAACCATGACCGAGGCATCCACAACAGAAGCAGAATGACTGTATAACCTTTTAACGCAATATTAAAAGAAAATTAAAAAAAAAAAAAAGACTAGTTTATGATATAATTGTTGCATGAGGCATCATCAATTGAACATATATACCCTTGAATAATTGTTATTAGTGTTAAACATTTTAATTATGAAACAAATTAGTAACCACAAAAAGAAAAGTTTGATAAACAATGATTACATTATGATTAAGAAAAAATAAAAAAGATAAAGAGAAAATTAAATAATAATAATACCCTTGAAGGCTTTGTGAAGTTGGATGGCATCATCTCTGGGGTGAGGAGGAACAGGGGGTAAGGTTAGGGTAGACATGTTTATCTACTTTCCTAGTTTTTTTTTGTTACAGAATTTGATAGATTGAAGTTTTGAATGAAGGAATACTGAGTCAGAGGTTGATCTGATCAGAACATATAAAGAGAAAGAGATTCACCACCCCATTGTTGCATTTAATAGTATATTCATGACGTGTCGTAGCGTTAAATAGAAATAATATAATAATATATTAACCTAAATTAACCTAATACCAATTCAAAATAATATACTTCCTCTGTTCTCAAATATAAGACATTTTTGATACTTTATTTTATCCCTGATTATAAGACTCTTTGCCAACTTTTTTTTTATAATACTTTTTGTCAACTTTCAATGACCACTAATTACTTTTTTTCACAAACACCTATATTTGTTTAACACTTTTTAGATTCCCAATAATATTAATAGGGGTAATTTTGAAAATAGAATATCAAAAGTTCACATTTCTAATACAATTACCTAAATTATTCTACTTTCTTAACGAACGTGAAATTCTCCAAATGAGTCTTATATTTAGGGACGAAGAGAGTAGTACACATTCCATTCCGTGACAATTAATTACTTCTTTACAAAAAATTTCATTTACTTGATATTTTTTAGATTCACGATACTATTAATAAAGTTAGTAAAAGTAATTTTACAAATACATATTAAATATTTATATTTCAAATATTATTAATTAAATTAATCAAATTTTTTTAATAAACGCAGAAAAAATTTAAAAAAAAAATCTTATGCATAGAGAGACAGAGATAATATATTACTGTAACCTAATGTTACTTAAGGCCGAAGACATTGACGTTGATAATAACAAGGAAGGAGGTTCTTTTGATATTTTAATCCATAATTCATATGTTATATTTTTAATTATTTATATTATAATTATAATAATATTTGTTTTATCTAGAATATTTATATTAATTATCATTTTATTGATGGAACTTGGCATATATTTTTATGGGTCCATTAATAAAGCACTAACTATCATCTTTATTTATATTTTTATCATATTGTCATTTTTATTCATATCATTCAACCATCACCGGAACTAACTTGCTTTGCCGTTGGCCAAACAAGATCATTGTTTTAGTCTCCGTAAGGTGATGGCTTAGAATTTTTCTAGATTCTCACTACATTTTCTAGTTTCCGGTAATAAAGGTGAATATTTCAATAAAATTAACATTGCTACAACGAAATGACCAAATTAAATATTTTTAAAAAAATTAGGGACCAAAATAAATTTTAAAAAAATTAAGAACCAAATTAAATCTTGAAAATAGGATAAAGGATAAAAAACTGTAATTAGACATATTGACAATGAGAAGAGTAACCCAACAGGTGAAACATGTGAAGGGTTCTGACGGAATAGAAGCCCATAACGAAGAATAATTTGGAGGAGTTTGGCTCTAGCTCTGATACCTTGTTAAAGTTTCATATCAAAACCAATGAGATATAGTTCCTAAACCCCAACTTTTAGCCCCGACCCCCAATTTAATTGAGAAATGACAAAAATACCCCTTATTCTATTTTTTTTTTCACCAAACCCCAAACTCCCTCCTTTTTCTTCTTCTCCAAACCACCAACAGAACCCCTTCCTTCCATCGTCGCCACAGGCACCCCAAACACCATGAAACCTCAAACCCTTCATCTTCCACCTTCCCACCCCCAAACTCAGACCCCTCATCTTCTACCTTCATCCTTCTCCCAAATCTCAAACCTCAAACCAACACCACCATCACCATGTCTTTGTTGCAACTGTGTTCGCCATTGATGAAGGAGACAAAGGAAGCAAGCCACACGAGACATCAACCAGTAAACTCGCGGCCATCAAACACCACACCTTCATAAATTCTGACAAATTTTCCGACGAACCAGTGTCGGAATTTCACGGGTTGGGTTCCGACAAATTTTTCCGACAAATTTTTATATTTATTCAGATTTTTTATTTATTTTATTTTATGGGAATTATGACACAGACCCGATTACCCAACCCAACCGGCCCGCATTCTATGGGTTGGGTAGTCGGTTTTGACAGTCAAATAGAGCACAACCCAACCCAAATTACTTTGGTTGGGTTGGGTGCTAAATCTCCTCAAAACCCAACTCAACCCGACCCGTTACACCCCTAATCATGTGATTGTAATTGAAAACTTATAGTTGTATAGCTAGGTTATTGAACTAGAGTTGTTTGGCAAAACTAGTTATGCAACTAATTTAATCATGTTAAATGACTCAAAAGTACATAATATTATACATGATAATCCTAGCCACACATTTAAATATTTTACATCAATTGCTCATATCATTATTGAGTAAACACATTCCACGTCAACCCTAATTTAAGACATTTTCCATAAAAATAATTGGGGATTAAGATACCTCACTTGATCCCACAAAAATATTGTTCATTAAATTGAAAGTTATGTTAAAAAATAATTAGTATTAACATTCATGTTTCAACGACAATGATCCTGCACTAATAGCTTATAGAGAAAAGCATATACTTCATTTACATTGATATAAATGAGTGAACCCAAATTTATTACACTCGTAATAATTATTGGTAGAATGAAAGATAAAAAAGGACACTTCACTCCACTTGTTAAGTATTATTACACTTTATATGAAAACAAAAATATTCTAAGCAAATTATAATATTTGAATAAAAGGATTCTAGGTTCATGAGTTTTTTTTTGGAAAAAGAGTAAAAAATTGGCGGGTAGTATTAATTTGAGCAGGATAAATATAATAATATATTTAGTAAAAAAAAGGTAAAGTTGAGATATGATTTATTGAAAGTTTTTTTTATAAAGGATCTGTTTGGCAAAACTAACTTATATATGTGAGCTTGTAACTGATAACTTTGAGTTTATAGCTATATAGTTGTGAACCTAACTTATAACTGTGAGATTATAGCTGGAAACTGATAGTTGTATAGGTAAATCTTATTGAACTAAATCTTTTTGGCAAAACTAGTTGTGCAACTAATTTAAAAATGTTAAATGACTGAAAAAGTTAAATAATAATACTCCCTTCGTTCCAATTTACCAACAATTTTAGAAATTTCACACGAATTAAGAAAATCATTTATTGCTTCAATTTTCAAGGGAGTTATTAGATAATTTTACTATAATATCCTCACAGTACATTAATTATCATTCATTCCACATATTTTGACACATTAAATGCAAGGTTAAAGTTGAAAAATTTAATTATTAATACACCATTGAATTCCTAAAGTGACAAATAATTTGAAACAAGTTAAAAAGGCTAAAATGACATATAAAGTGGAACGGATGGAGTATAATTTAGTAAAACAAAAACGGTAAAAGTGATATATGATTTATTGAAAGCTCTTTTTTTTCCTCAAAGCTACGTGATGTAGCTTTCTAAAAGCTAGCTTTTAAAAGCTATAAGCTTCCTTTTTGAAATTAAAGGTATAAACTTATTTTATTTTTTATTCATCAAACAGCTCTAGTAGTTTATTGACCAGATCAATAAGCTAAAAGCTATCAGATAACCTGTAAGTTTGTCTTACCAAACACTGCCAAAAACTACCTGATGTAAACTCTAAAAGCTAGCTTTCAAAAGTTATAAGCTTCATTTTTTAAACCTATAAGCTTCTTTTATTTTTTATTCATCAAACAACTCTAATAGCTTAAACTTAAATAAAATAAATATGAAAAATATCAATTGTTACATTATTAAACTTCTAGATTCTAAACTGAACATATAAATCCGAATAATTTTTATTTTAAAATGGGACAAATAAGTATAATCCCTCTATTACACGGTATAAATCTTTAAATGTTGTGTTACATTAAATAAAGAGTGTAATTTATATGTCTAAAAAGACTATTTTTTCTATTTAAACTTTTACTAATTTTTTATGGTCTTGCTAACAAGTACCCTTAGGGCACTCAAAGAGCACTTATTAAGGTTACTAGTATTAGAAAACAAATCATAAATGAATATTATTCCATGTCTCGAGAATACAAAAAATCACTCATTTGCATGCATTTTCACTATATTTAGCCTCTTAGAGCATCTCCATCCCAAGTTCTTGGTGCTTGGGGTTCTGTGAAGAACCCAGCTGAAGAACCAAAGTGGGTTGGAGGGAGCCGACGTGGAGGAGCTTGGCAAGCACAGCAGCTTCACCAAGCTCCGGTGCTCAAGCATGGCCCACCGTACGGAGAGACAGAGGGAAACAATAAAAAAACTGAATCTAGTCGTTGCTCTTCTCTTCTTCCTCTGATCAGTTCACTTGTGAATGAAGAAAAAAATTGATGTCGCCATTTCCAGAAGAAAGTAGAGAAGATGAAAAATCAAATAAATTTTTTTTATAAAAATTACATTAAAATAAACAGTGTGGTCATCTTCCTCTTCGGTACAAGAGAGAGGAAAAAAATCAACAAAAAATCACATAAAACCATAACAGGGAAGAATCAATATACAATCAAAATGATTCTTACAAGAATCGAAATTTAAAATAAAAATTGCAAATTAAAATGAGAAAGGGGAAGAACAAAACCCTAGATTCCTCTTCTTATTTTCAGATCAGGAATTATTGCTGCTCCAAGCACATGCAAGAGGGCAAATCGATGATCCAGCCATGATTGAGGGAAAATCGACATTCGACAGCTTTGAGAGCTTCGAACCTTGAGTGAGTGATTGGCAGACGGCAGTGGTGAACCAAGGGAGCTTCGAACCGTGAGTGAGTGATTGGCGGTGGTGAACCGAGGGAGCTTCGAACCGTGAGTGGAGGGAGAAGAAGAACTGTGAGTGAGTGATTCGTGGTGAACCGAGGGAGTAGAAGAACCGAAGGTTGGCGATGAACCGAGGGAGAACCGAGAGAGAGAAGGTTGGCTGTGGAGATGAGAACCGAGAGAGAAGGTTGGCAGTGGAGATGGTTGATCGTTGATGGAGGAAGGAGAACCGGCGCTAATGGAGTGGAGGAAGGAGAAGAAGCGTTGATGGAGTGGAGGAAGTAGAATGTTGGATCTGAGAGTGGAAGAAGCATTTTTATGCTCTTTGTTTTTTTTTTCATCATGTTTTATGAGTACTTAAAATTATACACAAGAGCTTCAAGTAATTAAAAATATAACTTTAGTATGTTCAATATATTTGTTAGAAACAATTGAACTAGTCGTTTCTATCCGTTGAAATTTTTGAATTCTATAAATATGTATCAATTGTTCGAACAATTCATAAGCAAAATTTCAATTTCTATCTTACCCAAATGGATCCTAATCAAAATCCGTATAATGCTTACTTTATTTTTTTTACAAAACCATTCACCTCCCCCAAATAATAATTCCTTTCCAATTACTCCTAGCACACAAGGTAGTAATTCAAACATTAGAAATTACCAAAATCCTCCCCGTTTTCCTAATCCACATTATAATCCAAATTTTTATAACCATTCATTTCCTATGCCATATTACCAACACCCCATGTATCCACCATCACAAACCAATCTCACCATGGGTAATAGAAGTGTTGAATTGATTGAAGAAGAACCTGAAACACCGGGTGGATCAATTTCTTCGTCTCAAGTACCAGCATTTTCAACTCAAGTCGGACTGGAGAATATTAATCTTGAAGAAGAAGAAGGAGGAGCAACAGAGAAGACAAAAATTCGAGAAAAATTTTCTCCGGATGAAGATAGGTTACTGATTGAGGCATGGATAAACATTTCAAAAGATTCAGTTGTTGGTGTTGATCAAAAATCAGCTAGTTTTTGGGGAAGAATTGAGAGCAATTACAACCAGTACCGTCAGGAGAAGTATTCCACAAGGAGAGTAGTCCAACTAAAATCACGATGACATAGGTTGAATAGTGCAACCCAGAAGTTTGCTGGATGCTACAAACAAGCAGTAGAAAAGAAGAAGAGTGGGAGCAATCATGATGACATAATGAAAAATGCATACAAGATTTATGCTCAAGATGAAGGCGGCAAAAAATTTGAGTATGAGCATGTTTGGCGTTTGTTGAAAGATGAACCAAAATGGGTTGCAGGTATGTTTGATTGTTTGAATGTTCTTCAAAAAGAACAAAGATTTCTGCTTCTGGTGCATATTCGTCATCCTCTAACCCACCAACACCAACAAGTTCCGAGTACAACCCAACATCGCCTATTTTGGAACGTCCGATTGGGCAAAAAGCTGCAAAAAGAAAGGCGAAAGCAAAGCAAGGTCAAACTTCGAATCCAAACGATGTTGCAGAATTCAATGTGATTTTTCAAAAAAAAAAAGTTGAAACCATGACAGATTTTAATCGTGCATTTGATGAGATGGTAAAGGCGCAGCAAGAAAAGATTAAGATAGATGCCGATAGGATGAAGATGGTGGCGGATAGGATGAAGATGGATGCGGATAGGTTGAAGATAAATGATTTGGTAATCCTCATCAAAGATACATCCACTATGTGTGAGAGACAACTAAGAGATCATGAGGTGTTGTGCAACTTCATTAGGGAGAAATATGGCTTAGTTTAGTATCAACTTTATTAGGGAGAAATGTGGCTTAGTTTACTATCAACTTTATTAGGGAGAAATATGTGTTATGAATTATGAATTATGTATTATCATTTTCAATTATGTTTTATGAATTATGTATTATCATCTTGTTTTATCAACTTCAATTATGAATTATGAATTATGTTTTTTTAAAACTAGCTGTTAAAAAGTAGCCGTTAAAAAAGTAGCCGTTAAAGAAGTAGCCGTTAAAAACTAGTCGT
Source organism: Crotalaria pallida (assembly GCA_037953625.1). Classification (NCBI taxonomy): domain Eukaryota; kingdom Viridiplantae; phylum Streptophyta; class Magnoliopsida; order Fabales; family Fabaceae; genus Crotalaria; species Crotalaria pallida. Next base: position 102,512,209 of record CM075655.1, read on the forward strand.
TAAAAAAGTAGACGTTAAAAACTAACCGTTAAAAAAGTAGTCGTTAAAAACTAGCCGTTAAAAACTAACTGTTGTAAACTAGCCGTTGCAAACAACCCTATATATATATACTTCAGTCACTCTAATTCTTCTATCATCTTTCAACTTTCATCTTTCCAAATTTCTTCTAATTCTTCTTACATCTCTCAAGTTATTGTTTCACCTTTCATCTCTTCTAATGGACCCTTCAGATCCTTTCAACTTTCACAAAATTCTCAAATGACATATTGACAATGTTATTAACGATAATAGTGAAGAGGAAATGATGAGGATTATTATTGAAATGCAAAGAGAGGAACAAGCTAGTAGCTCTACTAAGCGCACAGGGAAAAGAAGGCACATAGAAAGGAACCGTGAAGAAGGACATACAAGATTGTTTAACGATTATTTCTCTGAACATCCGGTATACACGGATGAACAGTTTCGCCGAAGGTTCCGAATGCACAAGCATGTTTTCCTTCGCATTGTACAAGCCCTTGGTGAGCATGATGAATATTTTCAAATGAGGGTGGATGTACGTGGTAGACAAAGCCTTTCACCACTTCAGAAATGCACTTCTGCTATTCGTATGTTGGCATATGCATCATCTGCTGACAGCCTTGATGATTATGTCAGAATGGGGGAGAGCACTTCAGTGGAATGCTTAGAGAAATTTACAAGCGGTGTGATCAAGATATTTGGGGAAGAATATCTAAGGAAGCCTACAACTGATGACATTCAACGCTTGTTGCAAATAGGGAAGAATCGTGGTTTTCCAGGTATGTTGGGCAGCATAGATTGTATGCATTGGGAGTGGAAAAATTGTCCATCAGTTGCATGGAAAGGTCAATTTTGTCAAGGTGATCATGGGAATCTTACAGTTATGCTTGAAGCAGTGACATCAAAGGACTTGTGGATTTGGCATGCATTCTTTGGGGTTGCAAGTTCAAACAACGACATTAATGTGCTAAATCAATCACCCGTCTTTAACGATATTCTACATGGTCGAGCTCCAGAGGTGAAGTACACTGTTAACGGAACTGAATACAATTTCGGGTATTATTTAGCAGACGACATTTATCCAGAATGAGCTACATTTGTCAAGAGCATCCCAATGCCACAAGGAGAGAAGAGACAATTTTTTGCCAAACAACAAGAAGGTGCTAGAAAGGATATCGAGCGAGCATTTGGAGTACTCCAAACTCGATTCGCAATCGTATGTTACCCAGCTCGACAATGGCAATTAGATTCACTTGCGCGTATAATATATGCTTGTATCATATTACATAATATGATTGTTGAAGATGAATGAGACACATATGGTGGTAATTTTGATTATTCTAATGTTGGTAACGACACGGTGGAAGAATCTAATAACGCTCGTGACCCTAATATTCAAGATTACCTGCAAAGGAGATTTGCTGTTCGTGATAAAGTAACCCATCACCAACTTCAAGCCGATTTAGTAGAACATGTTTGGGAGCACCACAGGCGTATGAACGACCAAAATTTAAATTTTATTATATGTATTTTTTTAATTATTTTTTATGTTTTTTAGTAAATTTAAATTATTGTTGTTGAATTATTGGTATTAATTGAATTAAATTTTAATTTTTATTATTATATGTAAATATTTAAATAATATGTAAAAAGTAATGTGGGGTAGGGTGTGAGGTCCATTCAAGAACCATGGTTGGGTTCTTGGGGTTGGAACAAAATTGTGTTAGAGTTGCTTAGGATATGAGGAAGTGTGAAATAACATAAAAAATGTTGAGGGAACCACACAAGAACCAAAATTGGTACTTGGGGTTGGAGATGCTCTTAGGGTACTTGTTAGCATTTGCCATTTTTTTATAATTAGTTATTCATTCATTATCTCTCTATAATAATTAGGTGTTGAATTGTAAAAACAATATTTCATGTAGCATTAAAAAAAATACTTATATTCAACAAGAGTGAGAAAATGGCACAAAGTTAAAAGAGAAACAAATATTAAGGCGTTTTGATGATGATAAATCCAATTAAATAAGTGTTATATATATCTTTTTATTCATGTTATACTTTTTTTATTCATTTTGTTCTTTAAGTATAAGTACAAGCTTTGGATTTACTTTTACATTTTTATAAGTATTTTATCCGTTTTTTTTTAAGTATCTTATCCATGTCATTTAAAGAATTAACTATTTTTTCAAATATTTAATTTATGTAATAAAAACTTAATGTAATATTTTTAATTTACTCAATCATCTTATAAAATTATAGGGACAAAATAAAAATTTCAAGAAGATCTTATATATAAAGGCAGGGTAATATATGAATGATTGAAAGCTAGCAGTTTAATTTTTAGAAAGCTACTTTAGAAACTAGCTTACAAAAGATACAAGCTCGTTTTTTAAAAGCTATAATATAAGCTTATTCTAATTTTCGTTCATCTAATGAGACTAGTAACTTATTAATTGAATCTAAAAATTCTTAGCTTGCTGAAAAGTTTCTACCTAAGCACGTCAAACAAAACCTAAGTGTAAAGATGTATAACTATAATTAAAGGTAGATATTATGAAAATACAACTCTAATTATTAGCAAATTTAATATTGTTAGTTTGTTACCCACCTTAACAAGCTTTTTTAATCCACATGCAAAGTCACGTCAAAGGCTTATATTTAAGAACGATGATAATATTACGAATTTGCTATCTATTATTATAAAGGCATGCAATATTTAAAGAATTAAAAATGTTAAATCTATCAAGGAAAATGAAGTGTTTAATAGATTGTAGTTACATTTTTAATTTTCCAATATTAATTTTAAATTTTTAAGTTCCTTCTCAATTGCCCTATAAAAGTTGTTTAAGGAATCAGATTCAAATTTTTAATTTTCCAATATTTATTTTACATTTTTAGTTTGTAGTCTCATGTATAGCAAAATTTTTATATTATTTATTTCATTTTTTTATAGGATATGCTAATTGATGTACTTAAGACATTTGAAAAAAAACGAAAATGATAAGTTCATGTTGAAAAATAAAATTCACTCTTTTTTGGATGAAATAAATACTACAGATTTAAAAATAAAATAATTACTTTTAATTACTTAATTAATACTTTTAAAATACTTTTCAGCAATACTTCTTTGATGTTATGACCCCGCAACAGAAAATGACATAGAAAGAACTTCAATTCTCTTCACCAAATGGCATAGAAAAATCCACTCTGATGCGGTCAACAATGATAAGAAATTAGTACTCCTATGTTAGCTGGGGTAATTAGTAAAAGGGTATTGCTAACTAGTGTTCTAGGGATATTGATTAAGGAATATATTGAAGGAAAATTTGCATTGAAAATGCAAGTTCAATAGTTCTCGAAGTTTTAAATTCACCATTTTTTAAGATAAAACTACTTCCTCCGTTCTTTTTTATCTGTCGTTTTTTGAAAAGATTTTTTGTTTCTTTTTATCTGTCGTATTGAGGATTTTAAGAGTGTAATAAATGCTATTTTCCATGTTTGCCCCTATTTAATATGTCTTGGTTTATGTAAGTAGTGGAAAAAAATTAATGATTATAGAGAGAGAAAGGGTATAGTAGGAAAAAACATAATTAATGCATTGAAAATTTGAGTAATGATTAGATTTCTTAATGAACGTGTTTTGTTTGAAATATGACAGATAAATAGGAACGAAGGGAGTACTTCTTTTAGAGTATTTCCTTAACCCATGTCCCAAAACATTTTTTTAGCATTTTGCTTAATAAAATAAAGTCAAATTACGCTTCTCCGTAGGTTAGGTGCACGGCTGCACGCCCGGTCCACCAAGTGGTCAAACTTTGTTTGTCACCTTTATAGAGAGGCTAATCCTTACTTCTTTTTTTTAGTCTTGCTCTCTCTGATCTTTATTATAAATCATTTTGACTAATTTTTAATTCCTTTAAAAAAAGTTAATTAATATTATTAGTAATATTGAAAGTCTAAATATTTAGTATACTTTTTTAAAAGTATCCCTATAATTATTTTTAAGAATTTAAAAAATGTTGAGTAAATATAGGTGTTTGTGAAAAAGAAATAATTAATACCATTGGAAATTGGAAATTGAGCTTATATTAAGGACAAAAAAAATTCTTCAAAGGGAGCTTATTGTCGCTGCCGGGGTCTCGGGTCGCCCTCGGGGCCTCGCCTACGAGTGGAGGTCGACTGACCCAATTTAGAGTCGCCACCGCATTTTGTTGCAAAAACGCGAAAAAGTAATAATTAATTAAAACGGATAAAGATTGGTCTCGAACTAGATAGATTCCGAGTTCGGGAGTCGGTTACGAGCCGGGGAAGGTATTAGCACCCCGTTCGCCCATTGGAAAATGGTACCTTTGATTGATTTTAATTAAAAGACCTAAATAATTGGTTTGCCAAAAAATATTGTTTTTTATTGTAGTGCCTGACAAGGTTACCCTTGGTCCTACGTACCCTCATAAATTAAATGAGGAATCAAGGCTACGTAGTTCTTATTGTTTTAATTTTATGTTTTTTAGAAAAGAAAGTTTGATGCTAAGAGAAATATGCACAAGACCTTGTCATTTAGACAAGGAAAGGTGAATTTCCAAAACACATTTTGTTAATACTTATTTAATAAAATTCATGTAATTTTAAAAAGAGAATTATTTTTAATTTTACTATTTATTTGTAACGTAATTCAAATTAAGTTAATGTTTTTATTTTACTACTTAAAAAAATGGAATTTATGCGAAGAGGAAAATACATAAGACTTCGATATTTAGATGAAGAAAAATGAGTTTCCAAAGCGCGAGTTAATAATTAATTAATAAAATTTATTTCATTACTAATTACTATTTTAAAAGGAATTATGTAATACTTATTTTTGAATGTAGAGAGGAAGTCCTTAAGATCTCACCACTAAACAAATCTGGATGAGAAAAATCGACTTACCAAAACACAACCAATTTTATATAAGAATAAAAAATGACTACATTTTAAATTTTTATTTAATTACTTATTAATAAATAAAGAAGAATTAAATAAATAAAATAATTAAAAACAAAAAAAAACAAACCTGTACTGGATGGATGGAGTAAAGATGCTTGGCGAGGAAACCAATGAAAGTAAATACTCCCTCCGGTCCTATATATAGGGCATACTTAACCGTATTCCCCGAACCAAGGAAAGTAGTTAGTTTTGTGAATTTTATGAGAATATATTGTAACATTACAATTTTACCCCCTTCACTTTCTTGAAAAATTCACATTCATTAATGAATGACAAAAAAACATAGTTAGTCAAAACATTTAATAAGGGCAAAAAAGAGAAAAAACAATTAATGATCCATAGGAAATATAAAGTGACTTATATATAGGACCAAAAATTTCTTCTAGAAAGTGACCTATATATAGGACCAGAGGGAGTAAATGAAACTGGAATGGAACGGAAGTGGAGTATTTGATGGTTGACTCGAATACCGAACTAAGCACACGTGTTTTTCACAAAGGTTTTGGCCATACGTTCTTTTTAAGAAAATTACTTTCAAAAATTGTGTCTCTAAAATTGTGTGTGTAAAATTCTGTTTTTCACAATTCTGTTCCCCAAATTGTGAGGAAGAGAGCTTTATTTATAGGGAAAACTAGGTTAGGAAAGCTAGGGTTTTTTTCAACAGGCTTTGAAAACCCAGAAAAATATTCTCTGGTTTATTCCTCAATTAAATCTTAAAAAAATAAAAACAAATCTGATGATAATCCTTTTAAAACAAAACCAAATTTTATCTTTATCTTCACAAATTAACCAAATCTTTTATTAAAACATTTTTATTTTTTTTTGAAAACTTTTATTTTTTATTTTTTTTTATTTTTCATAAAAAAAATTCAATTTTTTTGTTTATTTTTTATTTTATTTTTATTTTTTAACATTTTTAAAATTTTTTCTTTTAAACCCCAAAAATAACTTCATACACATTAAGTAGAAAATAATGGGTCCAAACAATTTTTTTTTATTTTATTTATAAAATTGAATTATAAAAAACTTAAAGATAAAATCTTACCCAAACAATTTTTTTTATAAAAATGTAATTTTGACCCCGGACAAAATGAGGTGTCTACAGCTGCCCCTCTTTACTTGTTTCTTATCAGAGAGCAAGCAAACCGGGGTTTGCATGCTATCATGGGGTTTGCATGCTATCATGGTAAGGAACGAATAAAGAAATAGACACCGATTTTGTTCGGGAAAAAAAAAGAGAAACATATTTGTTAGGTCTGGAGGTTCCTATATAGTAAATAAATTCAAAATGACTTTCAGCGTTTGTGCCGGGCGTCAAAAGACCCAAAATGACTTCAGTGTTGGTGTCGGACGTCAAAAGACCCAAAATGACTTCAACGTTGGTGTCGGGTGTCAAAAGACCCAAAATGACTTCAGTGTGTGTGCCGGGTGTCAAAAGACCCAAAATGACTTCAGCGTTGATGCCGGGTGTCAAAAGACCCAAAATGACCCAAAATGACTTCAGCGTGTGTGCCGGGTGTCAAAAGACCCAAAATGACTTCAGCGTGTGTGCCGGGTGTCAAAAGACCCAAAATGACTTCAGGGTTGGTGACGGGCGTCAAAAGACCCAAAATGACTTCAGGGTTGGTGACGGGCGTCAAAAGACCCAAAATGACTTCATCGTTGGTGTCGGGTGTCAGCGTTGGTGCCGGGTGTCAAAAGACCCAAAATGACTTCATCGTTTGTGCCGTGCGTCAAAAGACCCAAAATGACTTCAGCGTTTGTGCCGGGCGTCAAAAGACCCAAAATGACTTCAGCGTTTGTGCGGGGTGTCAAAAGACCCAAAATGACTTTCGACATTTCTGTCGGGGCATCAAAAAGCCCAACCAACATCAAAATGATTTTTGTAATTATTATTATTGAATATTCAAGTTCTTGTGATGCAAACAATGGAAATAGTAATGAATAAAATGGAACCAATGCAAATGATATTGTTAATGAAAAACTGGTATGTTGCAACTGGTATAATGCAATGGATAATGTAACTGGTACAAATGATGTCAAAAATGCATAATGCAAAATGAACTCAATATAAATTATGTGAATGACAATGAAATGAATATGATTTGGAATCAACAATGCAACTCTAACTTTTTTCTAATGTAAACCCATCAAGAATTAATGGGTCTAAAACGCAAAAAGTTTTTTTTTTTGTGTTTTTTTTCAACAAGATAAACTGGTTTCAACTCTATTGCTCTTGAAAACCAATACCGGGTCATACCAAAATCTGATCAAGACAGGCACAAGCAAATTTTTGACAACTTTTTTCTTTAACAACATCTTTCAACAATCAAACATTTGTCAATAATCAATCATCTTCAAACAACCTGAAGTTCTCCAAAATCTGCCCCAGTGCATTGTGCTTAGAATATTTACTGGGGAATCAATTTTTTTTTAAACAATGCCCCAATATCTTTCATCTAGAGCTCAATAATTAATCTCTTCAAAAACTGTCCCAGTTTATTGTCTGACCAACAAATGCAAGGGAATAATCAATGCTTCTAATTTCTCTTCAAAAATTGCCCCAGTATCTCATTCAAGGGTTTATGAACAAGACTTTTCAAAATTTCCCCGGTTGAATATGATAACAATATTTGTAAAGGGATGAACAATATACTTGACCTCTCTTCAAAATTGCCCCAGTATTTCTTTCTAGGGCTTATTAAAATTTCCAAAACTGCCCCAGTTTGCTGGCTAGCAACAAAACTTTTCAAAACTGCCCCAGTTTGGGCAATGTTTCACCGAGGGTAGGGAATCTTCAAAATTACCCCAATGCAACCTTCAGGACTTCTTTTCTGGTTCTATTTGCAATTTCCAATATCTATTTGTTAAAAACAATCTGGTTTGTGTTTGAGGACATTTTCTTCTGCCCTAAATTTTGCCTAGAATACCCAATGTAGGTTCCTAGCGGGCTTTTATATCATGATCCAAATTTTTGCCTAAGCCGCCCCTTTCGAGTTTTGCAACTTAACGGATCGCTCTAACTTTTGCCTAGATCGTCCCTTTTCAGGATTTTCAACCTAGCGAGCTCTCTTTTTTTCAACTTTTTTTCAAACACAACATTTCTTAATTGGTTTTGAATTGATTGAAAATTGCAAATCTTCTTCTTTCATCTTGTTCAAGGTTATGACTTCCTCAAAGAACAAAAGATCCCTCATAATTAAGAGACCAGCCATTAGTTTCTGTTAAAGAACAATCATTTGAAGACAACCATATCCTCTGGAAATCTCAAGGCCATAATCGCTTTAGCATGAGCCCTCATCATTTTCTAGTACAGTCAATTGTGGCAAACTGCGACCGGACGCTTTCCAACAACTATATTCGACCGATCAAGTTCCTTTCAACTCTTTTTTCTCACGTAACTTCTTAACAAGAAACACTAATGTAATGATCATGTGAACATAGAAATTATTTGGATAATGGAAGCAATTAATTCATGCATTAAAAATGAGATATTGTTCATCAAAGTTTCAATTAATTTTAATGAAGTCAGCGTTTCTCCGCCCTAGTGTGTAACTCAAGCAAACCAATCCTCAACGAGGTCTTTTAAAGCTTGTAATGTGGCCTCGCTAAGGGTTGACGATAAAAGGTATAAGGCTCAAATTTTTATTTCTCTTCCCTTCCTTTCTCCTTTTTCTTCAATATCCTATTTTCTCAACAGGTTTTGCACAACATTCAAATTATCAAGAGGATTTTCCAAAAGGTTGTAACGTGGTCTGGTGGTAATAAAGTGGCTAATTAAAGAATGGATATAACGGCCCAAAATTAATGTTGAGTTTTTAATGAGAATCTTTTGTTCAGAAGGATTGAATTGTTCTCTTTCACCACATAATGGATTCATGGGATTTGCCTTATTCAGACAAGCACACTTGCTTTTTTGCTTTTTTTTGCCTTTTTTTGTTAATTATTTGTGCTTGCCAACATCCATTTTGGATCTCTTTTGTGATGACACTCTTGACCATGGAAATTGTCTTCCTTGTTTGATTCTCATTAATACTCAGGTAAAATATTTTTGGTTTTAAAAGAAGAAAACTTTTCTATTTGGGCTCAATGGGGTGAACAATGGATGAAATGTGTTTGGGTTTATGAAAGAAACAAGTAATCCTCCTTAATATTTGCAAGCTGGCAAAAACTGTTGACAAACTACCCATTGTCGCTGCCGGGGTCCCGGGTCGCCCTCGGGGCCTCGCCTACGAGTGGGGGTCGATTGACCAACCATGGAGTCGCCACCGCATTTTGTTCCAAAAAGGCGGAAAAAATAATTGTTAATTAAAAAGGATGAAGATTGGTCTCGAATTAGATAGATTCCAAGTTCGGGAGTCGGTTACGAGCCGGGGAAGGTATTAGCACCCCGTTCGCCCATTTGAAAATGGTACCTTTGATTGATTTTAATTAAAAGACCTAATTAATTGGTTTGCCAAAAATTATTTGTTTTTTTTATTATCGTGCCTGACAAGGTTGCCCTTGGTCCTACGTACCCTCATAAAATGAGGAATCAAGGCTATGTAGTTCTAATTGTTTTAATTTTAATGTTTTTATATTTTATTATAAAAATATTTGACGCAAAGAGGAAATATGCACAAGACCTTAGCTAAGGAAAGGTGGATTTCCAAAATGCATATGATTAAAAAATGATTTTTGTTTTCTAAATAATATTTTTTACTTACATATTTTTATGTAGAGAGGAAGTTTAGATCTCTCCACTATATTTGGGAAAGAAAATCGACTTACCAAAAATGCAATAAATTTTAAGATGTAGACTAAGAAAAATTTACATTTTTAATTTTTATTATTTTAAAGAAAATTATTTTTATATATTTATTTTTGGTGTGAATAGTAAGTACAAGAGATCCCACCACTGTGTTAAATTTGGGTGAGAAAAATTGATTTACCAAAACATATCCAATAATTTTAAAAAAATTAGATTTAATTATTAAAATTTATAATACCAAATTATTTAATTTAAATTTAACAATTTAAAATCATAACATATCCTAAAATAGAAATACATTGATTTAAGGATAAAATTAGAATTTAAAATATTAAATCTGTATTTTGATGCAAAGATATTTATTATTCAGCAATCTAAAGGATTCATAAAATTAATAATTAAAAATCTCAATAATAAAAGACTACATTCTGTTTTATTTATGTTTAATTATTTAAAGTGTTATTTAAAAAAAAAAAAACCACCTGTGCAGCAGACGTACTGGAAGGAGGGAGACTGACTGCACCGTACTTAGCACAAGAACAAGGAAGATTGAAGGTGGGAACGGAAGTGCAGAAGCACAGGAGTGGGTGGACACGTGGCGGGATCTGGTTGGCGCGGCAGGTGCAGCAGCTGGGGGGAACGGGCGCGTGCGGCGCACGCGCGGAGGAGCTGGGCTGGAGTGTGTGGGGCGCGTGTGTTACACGCGCCGGTGCGAGAGTGGGGAAAGCAAAAACGCAGCAGGAAGCCTTTTTCCTCTTTTCTGTGCACTTCTCTCTCTAATTTTTTGTGCTTTCTCAAAGTGAAGAAGAATGCTCTATTTATAGGAAAAAATTAGGTTAGAAAAATAGGATTTTTCAACAGGCTTTTGAAAACCCAGTAGAATATTCCCTGGTTTATTCCTCAATTAAATCTAAAAAAATAAAACACAAATCTGATGATAATCCTTTTAAAACAAAACTAAATTTTATCTTTATCTTCACAAATTAACCAAATCTTTTACTAAAACATTTTTATCTTATTATTTTTTTTCAAAAAAAAATTTATTTTTCGTTTTTTTTTATTTTTCATAAAAAATACTTTTTTTTCAAAATCTTTTTATTTTTTATTTTTCGTTTTTTTTAATTTTTCATAAAAAAAATACTTTTTTTCAAATCTTTTTTTATTTTTATTTTATTTTTAATTTTTAACATTTTTTTTTAAAATTTTTCTTTTAAAACCCCAAAAATAAATTTATACGCATTAAGTAGAAAATAATGGGTCCAAACAAACTTTTTTAATTTTATTTATAAAATTGAATTAAAAAAATTTAAAGATAAAATCTTACCCAAACAAATTTTTTTTATAAAAATGTAATTTTGACCCCGGACAAAATGGGTTGTCTACAGCTGCCCCTCTTTACTTGTTTCTTATCAGAGAGCAAGCAAACCGGGGTTTGCATGCTATCATGGTAAGGAACGAGTAAAGAAATAGACACCGATTTTGTTCGGGAAAAAAAACGAGAAAAGTACTTGTTAGGTTTGGAAGTTCATATAATTTCAAAATGACTTTCGGCGTTTGTGTCGGGCGTAAAAAAAAACCCAAAATGATTTTCGACATTTCTGTCGGGGCATCAAAAAGCCCAACCAATATCAAAATGACTTTAGCGTGTGTGCCGGGCGTCAAAAGACCCAAAATGACTTCAGCGTTTGTGCCGGGCGTCAAAAGACCCAAAATGACTTCAGCGTGTGTGCCGGGTGTCAAAAGACCCAAAATGACTTCAGCGTTGGTGCCGGGTGTCAAAAGACCCAAAATGACTTCAGCGTGTGTGTCGGGTGTCAAAAGACCCAAAATGACTTCAGCGTGTGTGCCGGGTGTCGAAAGACCCAAAATGACTTCAGCGTTTGTGCCGGGTGTCAAAAGACCCAAAATGACTTCAGCGTTTGTGCCGGGTGTCAAAAGATCCAAAATGACTTCAGCGTTGGTGCCGGGTGTCAAAAGACCCAAAATGACTTCAGCGTGTGTGCCGGGAAAATGACTTTAGCGTGTGTGCCGGGTGTCAAAAGACCAAAATGACTTCAGCGTTGGTGTCGGGTGTCAAAAGACCCAAAATGACTTCAGCGTTGGTGCCGGGTGTCAAAAGACCCAAAATGATTTTCGACAGTTTTGTCGGGGCATCAAAAAGCCCAACCAATATCAAAATGACTTTAGCGTTTATGTCGGGTGTCAAAAGACCCAAAATGATTTTCGACATTTTTGTCGAGGCATCAAAAAGCCCAACCATTATCAAAATGACTTTAGCGTTTGTGCCGGGTGTCAAAAGACCCAAAATGATTTTCGACATTTTTGTCGGGGCATCAAAAAGCCCAACCAATATCAAAATGACTTTAGCGTTTATGTCGGGTGTCAAAAGACCCAAAATGATTTTCGACATTTCTGTCGCGGCATCAAAAAGCCCAACCAATTTAAAAATGATTTTAGCGACGTGGAGACCACCAAAAAGTCTAACTAGAAAACGTTTATGGGATCTTTCAATCAACTTATTTTCGACAAACAGGCATGTATTGTCGATTCGAACATGAAAGTGGATAATGATCATGAATGCAATGCAATTTGTGTGCAAACGATAATGAACAAATGATATGATGCAACTAGTGTAGGTAATGCAATTAATGCAAATGAGGCAAATGCCAAGGGAATGGATTTGGAGTGCAATTGAGAAATTACAATGCAACTCTAACTTCTTTCTAATGTAAACCCATCAAGAATTAATGGGTCTAAAACGCAAAAAGATTTTTTTTTTCAACAAGATAAACTGATTTCAACTCTTTTGCTCTTGAACACCAATACCATATCAGACCAAAATCTTGTCAATCAAGATAGGCACAGAAAAATCTTTAACAACCTTCATCTTTAACGACATCTTTTGAAAACTTAGCAATCTAACATTTTTCAACAACCTGAACTTGTCCAAAATCTGTTGTGTATTGTGCTTAGAATATTAACTAGGGAATCAACAATGCCCCAACATTTTTCAATTAGAGCTCAACAATTAATCTCTTCAAAAATTGCCCCAGTTTATTGTCTGATCAACAAATTCAATGGAATGATCAATGCTTCTAAATTTCAAAAACTGCCCCAGTATCTCATTCAATGATTTATTCAACAAAATTTTCCAAAACTGCCCCAGTTGACTATATTAGCAATATTTGCAATGGAACGAACAATCTGCTTGATCTCTCTTCAAAATTGCCCCAGTATCTTATTCTAGGGCTTGTTAAAAATTTCCAAAACTTCCCCAGTTTGCTTAGGAGCAACAAAACTTTTCAAAACTACCCCAGTTTGAGCAATGTTTAACCGAAGATAGGGAATCTTCAACATTGTCCCAGTGTCAACCTACAAGACTCCTTTTCTTGTTCTATTTGCAATTTCCATCATCTTTTTGTTAAAAACCAGCTGGTTTGCATTTAAGGATTTTATTTTTTTTCCCTAAATTTTGCCTAGGAAACCCAGTGTAGGTTCCTAGCGGGTTTTTATCTTATGATCCTAATTTTTGCCTAAGCCGCCTCTTTCGAGTTTTACGACTTAGCGGATCTCTCTAACTTTTGCCTAGGTCGTCCTTTTCAGGATTTTCAACCTAGCGAGCTCTCTTTTTTTTCAACTTTTTTTCTTTTTCAAACGCAACATTTCTTAATTGCTTTTTAATTGACTGGAAATTGCAAATCTTTTTTATTCATCTTGCTCAAGGTCAGGACTCTCTCAGAGAACATGTTCTTAATAACAAATGATCGTTAACCATATTCAACCGATCAAGTTCCTTTCAATTTCTTTTTCTCACATATCTTCTTAACAAGCAACACTAATTTAATGATCATGTGAACATGGAAAATGTTTAGATGATGGAATTAATTCATTTGTGCATTAAAAATGAGATATTTTTCATCATAGTTTCAATTAGGTTTAATGAAGTCAGCATTTCTCCGCCCTAGTGTGTAACTCAAGCAAACCAATCCTCAACGAGGTCTTTTAAAGCTTGTAATGTGGCATGGCTAGGGGTTAACAATAAAAGGTATAAGGCTCAAATTTTTATTTTTATTTCCCTTCCCTTCCTTTCTCCTTTCTCTTCAATTCCCTATTTTTCAACAGATTTTCCACAACACTCGAATAATCAAGAGGATCTTCCAAAAGGTTGCAACATGGTCTGGGGGTAATAACGTGGCTAATGAAAGAATGGATATAAAGGCCCAAAATTTATGTTGAGTTTTAAATGAGAATCTTTCATTAAGAAGGATTGGAATTTTTTTCATCACATAATGGATTCATGGGCTTTGCCTTATTTAGACAAGCACACTCACTTTTTGCTAATTTTTTTTTTGTTTTGTTTTTTTTGCACTTGCCTACATCCATTTTTGATTTTTTTGTGATGACACTCTTGACCATGAAAATTGCCTTCCTTGGTTTGATTCTCATTAATACTCGGGTAAATTATTTTTTGGGTTTAAAAGAAAAATTTTTCTGTTGAGGCCCAATGGGGTGAACAATGGATGATATGTGTTTGGGTTTATAAAAGAAAAAGTAATCCTTCTTGATATTCGCATGTTGGCAAAAACTGTTGAAAACTACCCATCCCGGTTTACCATATGTTGCTGGTTTGAGAGAAATGATCTCCACTTCAAAATGTCTAGGCTCAATGGGGTGACTAGGGATATCTCCTCAGTGTTTGGGAATTCAACAAAGCCTTGTGTCACTGGAAGGACTTGCTTGAGAGTCCACACTATCTTGGGTCTTAAATTTGCATCATCCTTCTCTAATTTCAAATTTGAATCAAATATCTCAAATTAATACAGAAATCAATTTTTTTTGGAAGTGCGGTGAGATGATTTATTCACATGATCAAAACAGTAGTAAATAATTGTTAAAGAGAAATGTAATGAAAAATGAAAATTTTATTAAGGAACAACATTGAGATGGCCAAACATGGCCCACATTTATTGAAGAGAGAGTGGAAAGCATGGTTGCCCATTATTAAGCAAAGCAATAAGGGTTAAACTTCAAGGAATTATGATGGGTTATTCATTCCCTGTCATTATTACCCTTCAACATCAGTTCTAGCATTTGACAGATCTTGTTCCTCTGGTTCATTGATTGGCTCTTCTTTATTCTTTCTCAAAAAACCGGGCTTCTTTGTACCAGAATTATCCTCTCGATCTCCATTAGACATTTTTCCAAATCTAAATCCTCCATCAATTTTTTTTCCCACTGTTATCATATCAACAAAGTCAGCAGTTATGAGCCCAACCATCTTCTCATAGTAAGAGCTTGGCAAAGTATCTAGAAGCATTGAGTTCATCTCCCTCTTAGTTAGCGGAGGGTCTACTTGAGCAGCCACAGCCCTCCACCTCAAAGCATATTCTCTGAAACTTTCAAAGTTCTTTCTGGTCATGTCCTGTAGTTGTGTGCGATCAGGTGCTATATCCATGTTGAATTTGTATTGATTGATGAAGGCTTCAGATAAATCTTCAAAAGTACGAATTTGACCTTTTTCCAATCTCATGTACCAACTTGATGCAGCCCCAATAAGACTGTCTTGGAAAAAATGAATCATCATCTTGTCATTTTCAGCATGATTGGTCATCCTCCTTGCATACATGGTCAAATGCTCTCTAGGACAAGTGGTACCTCGATACTTTTCAAAATCGGGTACCTTAAAGTCAGGAGGCACCACTAGCCCCGACACTAAACACATATCCATGGTGCTTTTAATCCAAGATTGGTCATTCCCTTCCACAGCTTCCAACCGGGCTGTCAGAGACTCTAGCAATTCTTTGGTCTCAGGGTCAGAGTAAGTTTTTTCCATTTTGCTGGTTGCAATAGAATTAGGCTTGTAAGATGGTGATTCTGTGGAGAGATCAAGATGAGGATTAACTTTGGGCTGAGGATCCTTTAACAGTGATTGAGAGGAATCACCAAGATTTGTGACATGTTGTTCATCTTCGCCAGGCATTTTGGAAATTCACCTTCATCAGTCTTTCTAGCATTTGACCGACCTTAGTCATTTGATCCACTGATTGGCTCATCGCATTCATTTGCTCTTTCATTCGGAGCATTTCCGCTCGAAGTTCTGCTATGCTCACACTTTCATTAGCCATGATCTTGGTTCTTAGTCTAGTTTGGTATCGGTGTTTAGGAGCAATAGTGACAAAACCTGGACTTGTTCAAAAATATTTTTTTTAGATTTTTTTTATGAATGATGCACATGAATATGAATATATGATTATGCAAAATGTATGATGCAATGCCCTTAGAATCCAAAAGATCCTATTTGGGGGCGATTAAGCCTTCATTACCAATATGAGGTATCAGGATGGATTGATAGCATTCATATAGTTCTGGCCAACTTCGGAACTACGGTGGATCGCTCCAAAATTTTTATTTCTCTCATTGAAATGAAATATTATGATACATATGCAAATGCATGCCCCTAGGGTAAGTGACCCTAATTGGGGGCGATTAAGCCTTCATTACAGGATATGGAATGCCATAATGAATTGACAATAACCATATAGTTCGGGCCCACTTGGAACAACGAGGGATTATCCCAAGTGAAATGATGGATATGAAACTGAAATTTACCCTTAGGGCGGTGGGCCCCATAACGGATTTAATGACCTTCCTCATGGCATAAGGTTACCAAAGTGCAATGGTGCCCCTTACATCATTCTGGCATGGATGACGGTGGGTCACCCCCTTATGTGGGATGGTGATCCCGATTTATATTAAACAAAAATGCGATACGAGAGAGGATATGTCCCCATGGTAGATCCTACAGGGTTTTTGGGATGTCTATTGGCCACAGTCCCACGACATTGTTCTATGGTATAACTAAAGTGTAACACTCTTGTTATGGACCGGTGTCACGGACAAATAATAACTGGTATCACGGACCAACAAACATCAATTCGGCATACCGGCAATTCAGTATCAATAGCCATCAATACGTAACTGTTATAACGGTTAGTCATTATTGCCGCCCATCATGACATTCATGGAGCCGTTACAAACCGCCACATTAATGGCTCATCATGAGACATCATACCCTTCACCCTATAAATATAGGTAATGGTCAAGGTATGAACCAACACTTTCATCTCTCATTTCACACGGCACACACACCACCCCCAAAATATCCCGACTCGGTGACGGTGTTCTTTAACCGAGAACCCGTTATCATCGTCGTATATCAACAAACCGGCTTGCCGGTACATGTGGGTTAACACCCCACAACACTGTTATGGACCGGTGTCACGGACAAATAATAATCGGTATCACGGACCAACAAACATCAATTCGGCATACCGGCAATTCAGTATCAATAGCCATCAATACGTAACTGTTATAACGGTTAGTCATTATTGCCGCCCATCATGACATTCATGGAGCCGTTACAAACCGCCACATTAATGGATCATCATGAGACATCATACCCTTCACCCTATAAATATAGGTAATGGTCAAGGTATGAACCAACACTTTCATCTCTCATTTCACACGGCACACACACCACCCCCAAAATATCCTGACTCGGTGACGATGTTCTTTAACCGAGAACCCGTTATCATCGTCGTATATCAACAAACCGGCTTGCTGGTACATGTGGGTTAACACCCCACAACATTGGCGACCACAGTGGGAGCGGCAAACTAATTCCCACCACCACATGATTTGAAGTCTTTGGCAAGGATTGAAGGTACAATTACAAAGCATGCAAAAAGATTACATTGAAATAAGGACACAAAGAAATACTAAGCACAAGGATGGACAATGTACACATGATGATTCACAAAGATGAAGAAAATCAATGAGTCATATTCCAGAACAAGCAGTCAAGCACAAATTCAAAAAAAAAATGAACAAAAGACGAGAACAGGTTCTATTATGATCAACCACGGCGTTCTCACCGTGGCGGTCGCCGGGCAGGGCGTCTTCATCTCCATCGCTATAGTGGCTAGGGCCTGTGCGACACGGTGCACGACCCGACATTAATTCCGACAACGCAAACTGGAGTGGGGAGGCAGCGAGACAAACAGAT
Source organism: Crotalaria pallida (assembly GCA_037953625.1). Taxonomy (NCBI): domain Eukaryota; kingdom Viridiplantae; phylum Streptophyta; class Magnoliopsida; order Fabales; family Fabaceae; genus Crotalaria; species Crotalaria pallida. The sequence goes on from CM075655.1 coordinate 102,530,028, forward strand.
CCTCTCCTCCCGTGGCGGCCCGCTGCGCGCAGATCCTCCTCTTCCTCGACGAACCAAACACACCCCACCTCACCACCATAACCGTCCGGCTTTGAAATCTGCGGGTTCGGACTCCAAATACAAACAGAACAGAAGAAGAAAGGAGCTCCAGAGATGAATGTAGTTCGAATCCGTTGAGGGAAGCAATCGGCCGTCGGATGGTCACCATCGTTTCACCGCTCTCCCAGCGTGAAGCCGCCACTGCATAGTTGCAGCATCCATTCCCCAACGTGAACAAGGAAGAAGCCTTAATGGGCCAATGGCCCAAAAAAAGAAAAAGAAAAAGAAAGTAATAGTCGCGGCATCTACTCATTAACCGAAGAAACAGGGAAGAATTCTTCTAATTTTATTTTCAATTAAAACATTTAAGTTGCCAATATTATTTCTCTATATCATTTAAGTGCCATTAAGCTGTAGTATATCGTAATTGCATTATCAATATCTTTTTAAAGTGTCAAATTGTAATAAATAATTTGGCTAGATGCTATTAATAGCAAAGGAAAATATAATTTTGTTCCTTAATGTCATTATGTGATAATTTTAACTTAATATTTTAATTGTTATTTTATATTGAAAGGTACAAACATGATGCCTCAATTTTCTCAGGCTAGTCTAAAAAAGACTCCGAGATTCTCGTCAATGGACAATAAACTTTTCAAGAGGAGAATAAAAAATATTCTCCATCACGATTATTCTAGCCCATGAGGTTTCCTTACTTTGATATTTTCTTCAGTATTCAATATGCTTCCAAAGATGAGGAACACGTTGCTATATTCCCTTATCCGAACTCATTTGTTGGCGGCGAGGAACCTTGTGTCGAGTTTCCCTATTCGCTTTAGGGTTCAGAATGAGAAGAACTTCATGTTGAATTCCCCTTCCCGGACTCTTGCCAAGAGTGAGGAACCCTCAAATTGGGCTTCCCCCTTAGGTCTTGTATCCGGCAAGAAAGGAATCTTCATGCTAGATTTCTTCCTTCGAACTCACTAGACGACTCGAGAAACCTTGCACCGAGTTCCCCCCTTCAAACATTGGTTCCGGACATTGAGAATATTGTATTGTTTTCCCTCCTTTGAAATCAATTGAAAGATTTGAAGAATTTATTCGGAGTTAAGGATCCGTTTCACAGTCACAAAAAATTCAACGCTTATACCGGTCTTTCCTATTCATACCTCGACGCTCCTCCTTACGTCGCAACATCGAGCTGGGGGGCTACTGTTATGGACCGGTGTCACGGACAAATAATAACCGGTATCACAGACCAACAAACATCAATTCGGCATACCGGCAATTCAGTATCAATAGCCACCAATACGTAACTGTTATAACGGTTAGTCATTATTGCCGCCCATCATGACATTCATGGAGCCGTTACAAACCGCCACATTAATGGCTCATCATGAGACATCATACCCTTCACCCTATAAATATAGGTAATGGTCAAGGTATGAACCAACACTTTCATCTCTCATTTCACACGGCACACACACCACCCCCAAAATATCCCGACTCGGTGACGGTGTTCTTTAACCGAGAACCCGTTATCATCGTCGTATATCAACAAACCGGCTTGCCGGTACATGTGGGTTAACACCCCACGACATTGGCGACCACAGTGGGAAGCAATCTGTTCAGCCATTTCCGCTTCCTTTCTGACGTAAGCAGCCAAGTCTACAGCCTCTTGCCCAACAAACAGAACCTTCTCAGCATTATCCTCTAAAAATTGGAGTGTTGAAGCAGCACAGAGTTGGTGTTTCTTCAGGGACTTCATCAGGTTAACAAACTCACGACGGGTCATCCCTTGGAAGCGGTGGGAATCAGAATCCGTGACCAGCATACGTCCAAAATGTTCACTCAGGTTTTCCTCCCACACTGAGGAAGTGAAGCCAGAAGACCCCTGTCCGGCATCAAATTGGGACCTAGTGGGGGAACCAGATTGGATTGGTTCCTGATCTTTCCTCTTTCGGGCAGCACCTTCAGGACTGTCCAGAATTATGGTGGCAGGAGGAGGACGGCTGGCACATGTCTTACTACGCTTTGGGGGCCTCCTCGGAGCGTTTCCGATAGCAGCAACAAGGGCAGCGAGGTCTTGAGGGCTTGCCATTTTCTCTGCATAAAACAATACAAAAGCATTAATAATTCTAGAAAATACGAAAACAAATAGAATGTACACATTAAGAATCCTACCGAATTCCGAACGCAAGGAATCCGGCTCCGTATCGATTATCTTCCTGGTATTGATATACCCGAGCCGTTCATACCAGGCAAAGAAAAAAGCTATGGTCGTTCGCTCTACTTCGGTAAGAACATTGTTCGGGGTAAGGAAAAAGCGGGTTGGGATTTTCGAATTTTTATCAGACCAGAAGAGAGGGAAATATGGATTTCCCCCATTGTCAAAGAAGAAGGGCCAGGAATGTGGGGCACCTACTATCTTGAAGTATTCACTTTTAAATCCCTTCCACGTTTCTGAGTAGGTTTCGAAAACTTTCCAATTGAGACGGGATCTCAGGGTAACCCAAGACCACTTACTTTTGACTTTACTTGAAGCAAAAGGTGCAAAGAAAGTGAAAAACACAGGAAGAGTACAAGCTAGATTGAAGTGACTGCAAAAGAGTTGGAAAGCCCTCAGATAACACCAACCATTAGGATGGAGTTGTGTTGGGGCAAGTTCTAAGTGGCTAAGTACCCTACATTCAAAGTCAATAAACGGAATTTGGACACCACAAGTTTCAAAAAGAACCACGTACATAAAAAAGAAATTTTCAAGGGGATTGCCTACAGAGCAAATTCGGTTTTGAGAAGAGGGGGCCTCTAAGGCATAAAAGTTTGGAACAACCCCTGGTCTAGCAAGTTCAGCACTGTTATGGTATGCTTGTAGACGTTGGACATCTACAAAGACGGAGGGTCTGCCTAAGGCATCAAGGTCTACATCCTCATATCCAGTAATGACAGTAGGGAGGATGAATTCCTCAGGATTTGTCTCAGACCTCTTCTTTCCCATTTCGGATTCCTGAGAGGAAGTATAGAAAGAAAACTTAGAAGGAGTACTGGAGACTTCACTGTACATATCCCTAATGATCCATTTCTTCACTAGTTCGTCTAAAGCTTCCTTTTCTTGTTCAGAAAAAGAGGAGTTTTGAAGGCCACTGGGTTGACTAGCCGAATTATAGTTTTTGGTAGAAAAGGGCTTCGACGAATTAGAAGAAGAAGAACATGGGGGTTTGTTGGGTGGAAGTGGCTCCATGTTAAAAGAAAAAGTAAGGGATAAGAAGTTATGTACCTGAAAGTGAAAGGAAGAGAAGAGATAAAATTTGGAGGCAATGAAGAAGGAATTCGTATGCTGCAGAGTAAGGATGGAGAAGTGCAGTTTGGTACTGAAAGCTCCTCTCTATTTATAAGAAGAGTTCGGTTTCCAAAGAGAAGTAAGTAAAAGGACACTTGCATTGATAAAGAACCACTCAAAAGGTAAGGCAGTTGGATAAGGCAACAGAGAGTCATTATGATGCAGTGATAAGTCATGATGGTTGAGGTGAAAGGTCATAGCTGCAATAAACCATCACCTCTTTTCATTTTCCCAAGGAAGCTGAAGGCCAGTTGTTGCACCTTTTCAGAAACCCAATTGGAAAGATAAAACCGGATTCATGGCTGACTTAAAGGCTGAATAAGAAAAGGCTCGGTTCCCAACGGATTCTTAAAGATAGATGGACTGACGAGTGACAGAAACAGGACATAAAGGGAACCAGAAGGGTTATGGCTTATGTCAGAATGAAGTGGTAAAGTTGGACTTGGGGACAAGAGCCTATATCTGGGAAATCCAAGTTCTTGAGAACCGTGAACCCATGAGAGAGACTGAGTTCAAATTCAAATTTGAATTTAGGTGGGCATGTCCAAGTTCCCAAGATGTTGAGATCACCATCTCGGAACTCGGAAAACAAACAAGGATCCGGAATCCTTGAGGATGAAGTCTACAAGGAAATCGGCAGTCTGCAATCCGGTCCAACCAACAAGTATCCGAGCCGATATCAGGATTAATGGGATAATTCTAGAATTCATGGCACATTGCATGAACCATGACTTGGAGGGCTACTGTTATGGACCGGTATCACGGACAAATAATAACCGGTATCGCGGACCAACAAGCATCAATTCGGCATACCGGCAATTCGGCATCAATAGTCAATCAATACGTAACCGACATAAAGGTTCGTCGTTATGCTGCTAATGATGACATTCATGGAGCCGTTACAACCGCCACCTTAATGGCCCATCATGGTACATCATACCCTTCACCCTATAAATAGAGGTAATGACCAAGGTATGAAAGACTCTCTCATCTCTCATTTCACACGGCACACACACCACCCCCCAAAATATCCCGACTCGGTGACGGTGTTCTTTAACCGAGAACCCGTTATCATCGTCGTACATCAACAAACCGGCTTGTCGGTACACGTGGGATAACACCCCACGACAACTCTAATTTGATAACTTGAAAAAGAGTATATATTTTTAAATCTTTGATTGTCACAATCCCCACAGCTTTTTCGAAGGTTAAGCAGGTAACAGATTAACTGTTTTGACACCTCTTAATCTTTGATAGTGAATGAAGGGGAACCATGACTGACTTATTCAAGTTTCAAAATAGAATGCTACATAAAGTGTGCTCCACGGTGAGGACCTACTTCGCAAACAGTCGACAAGAGGTTGGTCACACCTCCCAAAATAGGTTAGGCGTACCTTCCAAAGGTCGTGTTTACAAGAAATGGTTTGTAATCCGAGTGGTACTTTAGCACACTACAAGAGACCATACACTTGGTAAGTCAAAGGTAGGGCAAAAGCACCCCTAAACTTAGGTTTTAAATAATAGCACCCGGGTATAGGGTTTCCGTGTGTGAGAAGATTTGTGTAAAAAACCTATTTCGGGGGCATAAAAACCTTTTTTTTTAAAATAAAAAAAACAAAAGAGATTACAATAAAGAATAAATATAAAATTAAAGAAATATGTAAAAAAAATAATTAAACAGATATATACAATAAACAATTAATTAAAAGCAAACCAATTAGAAAAAAATAGGTCTATTAAAAATAATCAATCATTTAGGCCTGACTCTCTTATTAAGTTTTGTCCCCAGCGGAGTCGCCAGCTGTCGCTGCAGGGGTCCTGGGTTGCCCTCGGGGCCTCGCCTACGAGTGGGGGTCGATTGACCAACCATGGAGTCGCCATCGCATTTTGTTGCAAAAAGGCGGAAGAAATAATTGTTAATTAAAAAGGATAAAGATTGGTCTCGAACTAGATAGATTCCAAGTTCGGGAGTCGGTTACGAGCCGGGGAAGGTATTAGCACCCCGTTTGCCCATTTGAAAATGGTATCTTTGATTGATTTTAATTAAAAGACCTAATTAATTGGTTTGCCAAAAAGTATTTGTTTTTTTTATTATTGTGCATGACAAGGTTGCCCTTGGTCCTACGTACCCTCGTAAAATGAGGAATCAAGACTACGTAGTTCTAATTGTTTTAATTTTAATGTTTTTATATTTTATTATAAAAATGTTTGACGCAGAGAGGAAATATGCACAAGACCTTAGCTAAGGAAAGGTGGATTTCCAAAATGCATATGATTAAGAAATGATTTTTGTTTTCTAAATAATATTTTTTACTTACATATTTTTATGTAGAGAGGAAGTTTATATCTCTCCACTATATTTGGGAAAGAAAATCGACTTACCAAAATGCAATAAATTTTAAGATGTAGACTAAGAAAAATTTACATTTTTAATTTTTATTATTTTAAAGAAAATTATTTTTATATATTTATTTTTGGTGTGAATAGTAAGTACAAGAGATCCCACCACTGTGTTAATTTTGGGTGAGAAAAATTGACTTACCAAAACATATCCAATAATTTTTAAAAAAATGAGATTTAATTATTAAAATTTATAATCCCAAATTATTTAATTTAAATTTAACAATTTAAACTCATAACATATCCTAAAATACAAATACATTGATTTAAGGATAAAATTAGAATTTAAAATATTAAATCTGTATTTTGATGCAAAGATATTTATTATTCAGCAATCTAAAGGATTCATAAAATTAATAATTAAAAATCTCAATAATAAAAGACTACATTCTGTTTTATTTATGTTTAATTATTTAAAGTGTTATTTTAAAAAAAAAAACCACCTGTGCAGCAGACGTACTGGAAGGAGGGAGACTGACTGCACTGTACTTAGCACAAGAACAAGGAAGATTGAAGGCGGGAACGGAAGTGCAGAAGCACAGGAGTGGGTGGACACGTGGCGGGATCTGGTTGGCGCGGCAGGTGCAGCAGCTGGGGGGAACGGGCACCACGCGCGGAGGAGCTGGGCTGGAGTGTGTGAGGCGCGTGTAACACACGCGCCGGTGCGAGAGTGGGGAAAGCAAAAACGCAGCAGGAAGCCTTTTTCCTCTTTTCTGTGCACTTCTCTCTCTAATTTTTTGTGTGTTCTCAAAGTGAAGAAGAATGCTCTATTTATAGTAGGGGTGAGCATGACCCGGCCCAACCCGGAGACCCGTCCCAACCCGACGGGTTCGGGTCGGGTGAAACCCGTCCTTTAACAAGTGAATGGACAAACCCGTCCTTGAAGAGGCCAGACCCGATCTTATTAAGGACGGGTTCGGGTCCATGCCCGGGTCACCCGGACATATATATATATATATATATATATATATATATATATATATATATATATATATATATATTTAAAAAGCTTAGCACAGTTGGGACCTTGTCCAGATTTCCTTTAACAAGTGAATTAACCAACAAAGCCCACAGGGAAATGATCTGTTTGGTGATCTGCACAAGTGAATTAACCAACAAAGCCCACGGGGAAATAATCTAACTACTCCGTCTCCTCTTCTACTTGTCTGTTTGCTGATCTGCTCTTCTGCTTCAAGGTAATTTTTTTTTCCTTTTTGGAAATTATGTACTCATTATTGAAATATTAGGAACTATAGAATTATACTTTTTTGTTGTTGAATAAATTATATTAGTATTAATATACTTCTTGTGACTGGTTATAGAATTCTAGAAAGATTTTGCAAATTTCAAAATTTGAATGGTTTGAAGTTTTTTTTTAATGTTATTCATCCGTCCCGGGTGAACTCGGACCCGTCCTATTTTGGACCCGTCCTTACCTTGTCCCTCTATAATTAGGGACGGGTTCGGGTTGAAAATTTGACTCGAGCAACATTTCGGGACGGGTACGGGTCAAGCCAAACCCGTCCCATGCTCACCCCTAATTTATAGGGAAAAATTAGGTTAGAAAAATAGGGTTTTTCAACAGACTTTTGAAAGCCCAGTAGAATATTCCCTGGTTTATTCCTCAATTAAATCTAAAAAAATAAAAAACAAATCTGATGATAATCCTTTTAAAACAAAACCAAATTTTATCTTTATCTTCACAAATTAACCAAATCTTTTACTAAAACATTTTTATCTTATTATTTTTTTTCAAAAAAAAATTTTATTTTTCGTTTTTTTTTCATAAAAAATACTTTTTTTTTCAAAATATTTTTATTTTTTATTTTTCGTTTTTTTTTATTTTTCATAAAAAATACTTTTTTTCAAATCTTTTTTTATTTTTATTTTATTTTTAATTTTTAACATTTTTTTTAAATTTTTATTTTAAAACCCCAAAAATAAATTTATACACATTAAGTAGAAAATAATGGGTCCAAACAAACTTTTTTTATTTTATTTATAAAATTGAATTAAAAAAACTTAAAGATAAAATCTTACCCAAACAAATTTTTTTTTATAAAAATGTAATTTTGACCCCGGACAAAATGGGGTGTCTACACCCATCCCGGTTTAAACACACATTGCTGGTTTGAGAGAAATAATCTCCGCTTCAAAATATCTAGGCTCAATGGGGTGACTAGGGATATGTCCTCAGTGTTTGGGAATTCAACAAAGCCTTGTATCACTGAAAGGACTTGCTTGAGAGTCCACATTATTTTGGGTCTTACACTTGCATCATCCTTCTCTAATTTCAAATTTGAATCAAATATTTCAAGTTAATGCACGAATCAATTTTGTTTTCGTTTTTTTTTTAAGTGCGGTGACATGGTTTATTCACATGATCAAAACATTAGTAGATAATTGTTAAAGAGACGTGCAACAAAAATGAAAATTTCATTAAGGAACAACATTGAGATGGTCAAACATGGCCCACATTTATTGAAGAGAAAATGGAAAGCATGGTTGCCCATTATAAGCAAAGCAATAAGGGTTAAATTTCAAAGAATTGTGATGGGTCATTCATTCCCTGTCATTATTACCCTTCAACATCAGTTCTAGCATTTGACAGATCTTGTTCATTGATTGGCTCCTCTTCATTCTTTCTCAAAAACCGGGCTTCTTTGTACCAAAAGGATCCTCTCGATCTCCATTAGACATTTTTCCAAATCTAAATCCTCCATCAATTTTTTCTCCCACTGTTATCATATCAACAAAGTCAACAGTTATGAGCCAATCATCTTCTCATAGTAAGAGCTTGGCAAAGTATCTAGGAACATCGAGTTCATCTCCCTCTTAGTAAGTGAAGGGTCTACTTGAGCAGCCACAGCCCTCCACCTCAAAGCATATTCTCTGAAACTTTCCAAGTTCTTTCTGGTCATGTTCTGCAGTTGTGTGCGAGCAGGTGCTATATCCATGTTGAATTTGTATTGATTGATGAAGGCTTCAGATAAATCTTCAAAAGTACGAATTTGACCTTTTTCCAACCTCGTGTACCAACTTGATGCAACCCCAATAAGGCTGTCTTGAAAAAAATGAATCATCATCTTGTCATTTTCAGCATGATTGGTCATTTTTCTTGCATACATGGTCAAATGCTCTCTAGGACTAGTGGTATCTCGATACTTTTCAAAATCGGGTACCTTAAAGTCAGGAGGCACCACTAGCCCCGACACTAAACACATATCCATGGTGCTTTTAATCCAAGATTGGTCATTCCCCTCCACAGCTTCCAACCGGGCTGTCAAAGACTCTAGCAGTTCTTTGGTCTCGGGGTCAGAGTAAGTTTTTTCCATTTTGCTGGTTGCAATAGAATTAGGCTTGTAAGATGGTGATTCTGTAGAGGGATCAAGATGAGGATTAACTTTGGGCTGAGGATCTTTTAACAGTGATTGAGAGGAATCTCCAAGATTTGTGACAGGTTGTTCATCTTCGCCAGGCATCTCGAAATTCACCTTCATCAATCTTTCTAGCATTTGACCGACCTTAGTCATTTGATCCACTGATTGGCTCATCGCATTCATTTGCTCTTTCATTTGGAGCATTTCCGCTCGAAGTTCTGCTATGCTCTCACTTTCATTAGCCATGATCTTGGTTCTTAGTCTAGTTTGGTATCGATGTTTATGAACAATAGTGACAAAACCTGGACTTGTTCAAAAATATTTTTTTAGATTTTTTCTTTATGAATGATGCACTTGAACATGACTAAATGATTATGCAAAAATACATGATGCAGTGCCCTTAGAATCCAAAAGATCCTATATGGGGGCGATTATGCCTTCATTACCAAAATGAGGTATCAGGATGGATTGATAGCATTCATATAGTTCTGGCCAACTTCGGAACGACGGTGAATTGCTCCAAAATTTTTATTTGTCTTATTGAAATGAAATGTTATGATACAAATGCAAATGCATGCTCCTAGGGTAAGTGACCCTAATTGGGGGCTATTAAGCCTTCATTACAAAATACGGGATGTCATAATGAATTGACAATAATCATATAGTTCGGGCCCACTTGGAACAACAAGGGATTATCCCAAGTGAAATGATGGATATGAAAATGAAATTTACCCTTAGGGCGGTGGGCCCTATAGGGTTTAATGCACATGCAAAGAAAAGACCTTCCTCATGGCATAAGGTTACCAAAGTGCAATGGTGCCCCTTACATCATTCAGGCTTGGATAGCAATGACTTACAAAATTTTTTATGTTTATTTTTTATTATTATTATTTTTTGTGGGGTGGTAGTCCCCAACTTACAACAAATAATAGTAGCAGTGTAAGAAAGAATATGCCCCCTCATGGCAAATCCTATATGGTTTTTTAGAATGTCTATAGGCGACAGTCCTACGACATTGTTCTATGGTATAACTAAGTGTAACACTCTAATTTGATAACTTGAAAAAGATTATATATTTTTTAATTATTGATTGACACAATCCCCACAGCTTTTTCGAAGGTTAAGTAGGTAACAGATTAACTGTTTTGACATCTCTTAATCTTTGATAGTGAATGAAGGGGAACCATGACTGACTTATTCAAGTTTCAAAATAGAATGCTACACAAAGTGTACTCCAAGTTGGCTCTAGACTTATAAAGGCCCTCGGATCGCCCTCACTCTTTAAGGCGAGGACCCACTTCGCAAACGGTCGGCGAGAGGTAGGTTACACCTCCCAAAATAGGTTAGACGTACCTTCCAAAGGTCGTGTTTACAAGAAATGGTTTGTAGTCCGAGTGGTACTTTCACACACTACAAGAGACCATACACTTGGTAAGTCAAAGGTAGGGCAAAAGCACCCCTAAACTTAGGGTTTAAATAATAGTACCCAGGTATAGGGTTTCCGTGTGTGCAAAGGTCCGTGTAAAAAACCTATTTCGTGGGCATACAAACCCTTTTTTTTAAAAAAAAAATATTAAAAAAAAAACAAAAGAGATTACAATAAAGAAAAAAATATACAATTTAGCAACATATAAAAAACAAGTAAACAAATATATACAATAAACAATTAATTAAAGGCAAACCAATTAAAAAATAAAATAGGTCTATTAAAAACAATCAATCATTTAGGCTTGACTCTCTTATTTAGTTTTGTCCCCAGTGGAGTCGCCAGCTGTCGCTGCCGGGGTCCCGGGTCGCCCTCGGGGCCTCGCCTGCGAGTGGGGATCGACTGACCTCACCACCGCATTTTGTTGCAAAAACGCGGAAAAGTAATAATTAATTAAAACGGATAAAGATTGGTCTCGAACTAGATAGATTCCGAGTTCGGGAGTCGGTTACGAGCCGGGGAAGGTATTAGCACCCCGTTCGCCCATTCGAAAATGGTACCTTTGATTGATTTTAATTAAAAGACCTAAATAATTGGTTTGCCAAAAAATATTGTTTTTTATTGTAGTGCCTAACAAGGTTGCCCCTGGTCTTACGTACCCTCATAAATTAAATGAGGAATCAAGGCTATGTAGTTCTTATTGTTTTAATTTTATGTTTTTTAGAAAAGAAAGTTTGATGCGAAGAGGAACATGCACAAGACCTTGTCATTTAGACAAGGAAAGGTGAATTTTCAAAACACATTTTGTTAATACTTATTTAATAAAATTCATGTAATTTTAAAAAGAGAATTATTTTTAATTTTACTATTTATTTGTAACGTAATTCAAATTAAGTTAATGTTTTTATTTTACTACTTAAAAAAATGGAATTTATGCGAAGAGAAAAATACATAAGACTTCGATATTTAGATGAAGAAAAATGAGTTTCCAAAGCGCGAGTTAATAATTAATTAATAAAATTTATTTAATTACTAATTACTATTTTAAAAGGAATTATGTAATACTTATTTTTGAATGTAGAGAGGAACTCCTTAAGATTTCACCACTAAACAAATCTGGATGAGAAAAATCGACTTACCAAAACACAACCAATTTTATATAAGAATTAAAAATGACTACATTTTAAATTTTTATTTAATTACTTATTAATAAATAAAGAAGATTTAACTAAATAAAATAATTAAAAAAAACAATGAAAGCAAATAAATGAAACTGGAATGGAACGGAAGTGGAGTATTTGATGGTTGACACGAATACCGAACTAAGCACAAGTGTTTTTCACAAAGGTTTTGGCCATACGTTCTTTTTAAGAAAATTACTCTAAAAAATTGTGTCTCTAGAATTGTGTGTGTAAAATTCTGTTTTTCAAAATTGTGAGGAAGAGGGTTCTATTTATAGGGAAAATTAGGTTAGAAAAATTAGGGTTTTTTTCAACAGGCTTTGAAAGCCCAGAAGAATATTCCCTGGTTTATTCCTCAATTAAATCTTAAAAAAATAAAAACAAATCTGATGATAATCCTTTTAAAACAAAACCAAATTTTATCTTTATCTTCACAAATTAATCAAATATTTTATTAAAACATTTTTTATTTATTTATTTTTGAAAACTTTTATTTTTTCGTTTTTTTTATTTTTCATTAAAAAAAACTTTTTTTTTCAAAATCTTTTTTTATTTTTATTTTTTAACATTTTTTAAATTTTTTCTTTTAAACGCCAAAAATAACTTTATACACGTTAAGTAGAAAATAATGGGTCCAAACAAATTTTTTTTATTTTATTTATAAAATTGAATTATAAAAAAAACTTAAAGATAAAATCTTACCCAAACAAATTTTTTATAAAAATGTAATTTTGACCCCGGACAAAATGGGGTGTCTACACTTATATATAGGACCAGAGGGAGTAGTATTTATAAAGAAAATGCTAAAGAGTATTCTTATGGCACCTGTTAAAAAGGTTAAAACTTGTTAAAAATTATGAGAAAATGCACTTTTTTGAATTTTTGAGAGAATAAATAACTTGGACTTATGAATTTTTTTTCTACTTTTGGAATCCTTAACAAGTGTCCATAGCAAGACCCTATTTATAGATATCATTTTTAAAAATTATTTTTTATTTTATAGATAGAAGATATTTATTATTATTTTTTCTTATTTATCTGTTGGTAGAAATTTTTTCTTATTAATCATTTGTTCATTAATATGAATAGTACGTTATTAAATTGTTAATGCAACTTAAGAGAGTAAATTATAATGTTTAAAGTACAAGTTCAAGAAATGTAACTATTATAGACCAGAGTAATCCACTCATATTGTCCGGCCCACATATAAACAGTAACCATGTAGGCTACCTCCATATAGACATCAAATGATTGGAAATTCAACCTTGAGCTCGACACAACCAATTCACCAGTCAACGACCAGCAATCGGACATTGCAACGACTAAAGCGATTCACGACTATTATGACTTATAATAGTATTCAAGCGCTACTAGTGCAATTATGCAAAACGGCCACAACGGTCATAAGGGCCATAAATGACCCATCATTATTCATCATGATCCACATCCTATAAATATCAGGTAATGTGTCAAGGTATGATCCAACTCTCAACTCTCATTTTATACACAGCACACACCTCCCAAATATCTTGACTCGGCTGACAAAATTTTCTTAACTACCTAAAAAAAGGTCATCATCGTCACACAGACTTATCGGTATATGCGGGATAACAGCCCCGCGGAAAACTAATTCCTACCACGGCATCATCTATAACAACTAATAAGCCATCATAGTCGTTAAGACCATGACAAAAGCTTCAACCTCTTTTGCCTTCACTTTAGCGACCAAACACCGCCAATTCTAGTATTTAATAATGCAACCACTATGTATGTCACCTCAAGATTCACCAGCACCTGCTCAGAACAACGCCGCAAGTCATGCTTGCTGCTGTCCAGAACCCGTGGAGCGCATACCATCGCCTCTAAGCAAACACATAACACTTTCAAGATTCAGACACCACAAACCTTTACATGGCTTTCACTAATCTCACTATCTATCAACTCCATGATAGTTCGTAGAACAGAAAGAAATACAAATCTCAAGCTCGGGTTCATCTCCATAACCCATATGATGGTCTTGTTGGAAATAATAGCATTCTCAAGGAAATCTTTATCCCTCTTTTTAATTCTTAGCGGTTACACGTTTAATGGGTCATTAATGTGTCATTAGTTGGTTGTTTCATTTTGGTAGTTATTTGAGATAATGGCGTAATAATTCAGCTGTTATTTGAAATAATGACGGATTAATTCGATCGTTATTTGAAATAGTGACGTATTAATTCGACCGTTACAAAAACTTTTTTTCTAGTATTTATGGTCGTTGGAGACTTTAGCCTTGGGCTATATAAGGGTCTTTGTAAGACCAAGTCATGTCTTTGGAGAGAAAACTTAGTGAAAAAGCTTGTTCCTTATTCTTCTATCCATCCTTCTTTTCCTAGGTTGAGCAACCTAACTTTGTGAGAATTCAAGTTCCTTGCCTTGAGTGCACAAGTTAGGGAACTGCTGTGCTAACCTTGGGAACAAGAACCGGTTGATATAATTGCACCACGACTATCCGGAAATCTTGTTTTTAAGGCAGTTGTATTTTTCAATACACAGCCATCTTCAACTTTCTTTTTCCCAACAATTTAAAAACAAGATTTTGTAGTTGATTTGATGGCTCTCCTTTCAACAAAGTCACACTGCTTGGTATCACCAAAAACAAGTCGCTAGATGGAGTGAACTACAAGAGCTGGGTTCAAAAACTCACTATCTTTTTGGATCAATTAGAGGTTGATTTTGTCCTAATCACTGACCCAAGATGAATGTATTTGTGGTGGTCTAAAAGTGGAGACAAAACTTGAAAACTCCAAAGAAGTTTTTGTGTTTGCTAAAGGATAATTCTTTTCTCTTTTGATTTTATTTGGTCTATTTCATATTTATCAAAGACTCATTTCTTATGTTATAATTGTGTTTCTCACTCACTATTTTGTTATATGTAGAAACACAGTAGAGTATTTTATAATCCCACCATGGTCGAATGGTCGAAAATAACGAGATACTGTAGGATTTTAAGGAGTGCTCCAAATGGTGCTTATAAGCCTCTATATTATTGAGATAAGTTATCAAGTCCTATATTATTTTTTTGTTATTTGATGATTATTCCATTGATTTGTCATTTTTTGTTATTGGGAAATGACGTTTGGTGAGATATATGTTTCCTCTTATTAAGTATTATCACATCGATCAATGTCTTTTATGTGTGAAATTGACACAATTGAACTATGAATTTATTGATGATGAAAATCTATTTGTGTTACTTGACCAAAAATTGAAAATTTTATGAAATTGTTACGTTGATGGTTGCAATGATCATTGTGTCAAAGTTGGATGGTAAAGAATCCATGAAGAGCAATAATTTGAAGTTGAACTTACAATGTTATTAACCAAATGTTGGTGAGGGAAATTTTTTTATTTTGAAAATTATAATCATTTGATTAGATTTTCTTTAGCACCCTTTGTATTTGAAGTTTACACCTTTAGAAGTGTATTTTTGGCCTACAAATATAAATGGCACTTTATTTGATAAGTGAATATTGTACCATCTGAATTGTAGTTAGGCTCTCGTTTTTTATGGAGGTGCTATTTTGCAAAAAATTTGCTAAGCGTGTTTATATAGCACACTTCACCACCTTTGGAAATAAGTTAATTACTTTATGACAGTTTTGAGTGGATGTATTATTTTGTAGAAATTTGTTGAAAACTAAATTCATTATTTTGAGATGATAGAGCAATAAGTATATTGGATGAGGAACCTGATTTCAAATATCTCGTTGTGGAAGAAATAACAATTATGTTTATAATGACAATATCAAGCACGTTTGTGTCGGAGATATTGTTAAACAATTATTTGAAATAGTGCTGCCTACAGATTTGTGTCACTTAGTGAGCGCTCTGTTATTAAATCTGAGGATGCTGAATTTTTGAAGGTAGGTTCCCTTACAAAATAAAATTAATTTCTCTTGATGGTGGTTATTTCCTCCTTTGGCATCTTTAGACTTGAGCGTACCTCTATTTATGCATGCTTCTAGTTCAAAAAAGAAAAAATGTTGTGATTGATTGATACAGCCAAGATTTGAGACCTATGATTCCAATTGGGTTGCTCTTGAATAGTTGGTATCAAATGAACAATTGGGTGTGGGTTCTTGTAAAATCCTTGGAAACTCCTTTAATTAATCTATGTCTTGAAAGGAAGAAAAGTAATGGAAACAAGACAATGAAGATTAAAACCAATTTGTGAATAGAGAACAAGAACAAAGGATAGTGAAGGAGGCGCCACGCACTTGAGAAACAAGTGATAAGCCTTGGTTGGACTCAATTGCTTCACACAATAGAGCTCCTTCCCACAACCAAAATGAAGAGAAACACTCTCTAGAATTGTGAACAAAGTCACACGAATTTCACAAATGCCAAAACTATTTTATTCCTTCACAAAGGTTACATTATATAGAAACTTACTCATGACCTCTTCCTAACTTGGCCGTATGGAGTAAGAAGAAGGAAGCAATTAAGCCACATCAATTCTAAGGAATCTACTTTAATTCTAGGCCTAGGAAGTTACAAAGCATTTATTGGAGGAAAATAACTAGCCTAGCCTTCTTGGTTCTTCTTGGCCGTGAGCTTGGGGTTGAAGAATTCATCCTGAATGTTCATGATAGGCTTTACTCCCTTAGCCGTTCTCTTTAATGCTATTTTGTAACTTCTCTTCATGAATGATTTCTCAATGGCAAAACTACTAGATTGGTCCTGTAAGTTATTTTTTGGTTGCGATTTCGTCCCTTAACTTTTTTTCGTTTCAAATAAATCCGTATGTTTTTAACTTGTTTCAAATAAATCCTTCCGTCCAATTCTGTTTTAACACCGTTAATGGGAGCCTCCTACGTGGCAACCAATGGTCTTACAAGGCTAAAAATCAACGTTACACCCCAAAACGATGTCGTATGAGACCAAAATAGAAGCTTATTGGGCAATCCCTAACTGTTTTGGTTTTCTCTTTTGGCTCATATGACATCATTTTGGAGGTGTAACGTTGAGTTTTAGCCACGTAAGACCAATGGTTGCCACATAGGAGGCTCCCATTAACGGTGTTAAGACAAAATTGGATGGAAGGATTTATTTGAAACAAGTTACAAACTTACGGATTTATTTGAAACGAAAAAAAGTTAAGGGACGAAAGCGCAACTAAAAAATAACTTACAGGACCAATCTAGTAGTTTTGCCATTCTCAATCATTAGCCATAACTTCTCTTCTTAAGGTGGCCGTGTGAATTGATGTCTTTGTTCATAAAAATTGTAACTCCTCATTGATGGTATTGATTGGATTTAAGAGTGTAACCTCTAACATTAAAATCATCATGATGGAAAATTAGTTTATAGCCCTCCCTCATCAATGATTGGTCGAATTCTTTATGGCCCCTTTTGTAACTTCCTTCTTGTTCTTATTATGATCATGATATTCTCATTGAATTAGTGATTCAATGTGTGACCACAAGCCATTAAATGCTCCAATGATGATGAAAAGCATAACTCCTCCTTGCCTTTAAGCTTGGTCGCACAAATTGAATGCCTCATGAATTTGAGATTCAATTTGTAACTTCCTTGTTTCATGGCTGGATTGATGGAGTCTTCAATTTATAACCGCCCATTAATCATGCAATAATTAAACTAATGATGTCGGTTTGTTGCATTGAATGCTTGTAACTTCTCAAGCTTCATTCTTGCACAATCCAGGAGATTCTTCATCTGCTTACTTGGCTTGAAACTTCAAGGTGCTCACCTAGGATTATTCTTGTAGAACTCTAACAAGACTTAAACATAAACATAAAAGTTGGTGGGCAAACTCCAAAGCCCTTATTGCAAACCATAGCTTAAACATAAGCAAAGTTTAAAACACAAAACTCTAAAAACTTGAAATATTTATAATCAATCTTTCATAAAGTCATCCTCTTCCTTTTCTTGGTTAGGACTTGAAGTCCTCTCCATGCTGGTCTTGAAGGTCCTTGGGCTGTCCTTCATCATTGATGAACCTAGAAGGAGTAAAAAGCAAGGAATAGAAACTAGTTTGGTCTTGATTTTATCATTGCTTTCTAGACTGAAATTTTTTGATGTTGATCTTCTGTCTAAAGAAATTGTTTTATTTATATCGCAGAAGAAGATCTCAAAACATGTGTTGAAACAATAAAATCAATAGACTCAATGTTTTTGAAAGATGTCATAAAATGTGAAATACATTAAATCTTGAGAAATCATATTGGTGGAGCTACCTAGGGGTATTGGTAGTAAATGGTTTTTAAGGAAAAAATGAGATTTGATGGATTCATCGAAAATTTTAAAGTAAGACTAGTGATTAGAGGTTTTACTCAAAATAAAGGTGTAGATTATTTTGATACTTTTTCCCTAGTTACTAGAATTTCTATTGTGCGTGCTTTAATTGCTTTAGTTGCTATACAAAATATTGTTATATATCAAATGGATGTAAAATCAGCCTTTCTAAATGGTGATTTAAATGAATAGATTTATTTGTAACAACTTGAAGGTTGTGTCTTACTTGGAAAGGAACATTTGGTTTGCAAGGTTAAGAAATTTTTGTATATCTTGAAGCAAGCACCGAAACAGTAGTATGAGAAGTTTAACAATGTTTTGCTGGAATATGGTTTCTCTGTTGATAACTCTGATACATGTGTGTATGCAAAGATATTTGACTCTGAATGCGTCTTGATATGCATATATGTGGATGATATGCTAATTTTTGGAACGCATTTAGATGTGATAAATGAAACCAAAAGATTTTTGAGTTCAAAGTTTGAGATGAAAGATTTAGGAGAAGCTTATTATGTGATTCTTGGAATTAAGATCAATAGAACTGAAAATGAAATTTCTCTAAATCTATCTCATTATGTTGAAAAAAATATTAAAGAAATTCAATAGTTTTGATGTTACGCCTGTTAGAACTCCATATGATTCTAGTTTTCATTTGAAGAAAAATTCTAGTGATATAAGTGTGTCTCAATCTGAATATGCAAGAATTATTGGGAGTTTGATGTTTCTTATGAACTGTACTAGACTTGATATTGCATATGCTATTAGTAGATTGAATCGTTACACTCATAATCTTAGTGGAGATCGTTGGAATGCCTTACGGCGTCTTTTAAAATATTTAAAATGAACTATTGATTGGAGTTTGCATTTTTACCAAGTTTCCTGCTGTTTTAGAAGGATATTGTGATGCAAATTGGATATCTAACAATGATGAGGTGAGCTCCACCAGTGGTTTTGTTTTTACCTAAGGTGGAGGATCTATTTCATGGAAATAAGCTAAATAGACTTGTATAGCACGCTCAACGATGAAATCAGAATTCATAGCTTTGGAGCTGGTAGGACAAGAAGCTGAATGACTCAGATGTCTCATGGAAGATATACATTTCTGTGGGGGAGATCTACACCAGTTTCACTGCATTGTGACTCTCAAGCAGCGATTGGAGTTGTCAATAGTAACACTTACAATGGAAAGATGAGATAGATACGTGTCAGACATGGTAGTGTTAGGCAGCTGAATGGAAATGGTGTAGTTACTCTTAATTATGTAAAAAGTGAAAATAATTTAGTTGATCCTTTAATCAAGGGTTTGATCAGGAAAGTTGTCTTGGATTCGTCGAGGGGGATGGACCTTACGCCTTGAGAGGAGGAAAATGTGGTGGATTACCTTATTCTATTGGTCAAACGAAGCCACATGAGTACTATAGTGCATTACATGCTTATCCCCATGACACTTGGTAATGCTTGATGTAATAGATACATAGCCCTAGTGTTTGGGCAGTGCTTTAATAATTGACACTTGATGTATCTATTAATAAAATTTGGAAAATATACATAGCTCGTTAAATCGGGCGGTGCTATAGAGACGCACTTGATGTATATGTTAAAGTTATTAAAGATACATAGCCCGTTAAGTCGGGTGGTGCTATAGAGACGCACTTGATGTATCTGTTAAAGTTATTAAAGATATACAGCCCGTTAAATCAAGTGGTGCTATAGAGACGCACTTGATGTATATGTTTCAATGAGTGAGAAGTATTAAGCCAACTTCTATGAAAGACTTGGGCAATCTTTCTAAGACACTCATTTGCAACCCAAGGTTTGGTTAGGCTTAAAAATTGATAATAATAATTGTTGTTATAATTTGTTGTGAAAAATTATATCGCGGAATCTCACAAGTGTTTAAGGTTATTGCGTCTTGTGGAGGTCTCAACTAATAAAATCCTGAAAAGTCCAAGGGAACTTCACTTTATAGGATATAGTTGTTGCCTCACATCACTACATGTTAATTCAAATCCTATGGATATTAACACTTAAGCATAAAAGACCTAAGGTTGCTCTTCCTTTACTCTTCTCTTCTTGTGATTGCCATTAGTGGGGGATTGTTGGAAATAATGACATTCTCAAGGAAACTTTTATCTCTCTTTTTAAGTCTTAGTCGTTACATGTTTAATGGGCCATTAATGTATCATTAGTTGGTTGTTTCATTTTGGTAGTTATTTGAAATAATGGCGTAATAATTCAACCGTTATTTGAAATAATGACAGATTAATTCGATCGTTATTTTAAATAATGACGTATTAATTCAGCCGTTACAAAAACCGTTTTTCTAGTATTTATGGCTATTTATTTGGCTCATTATGTTTTGGTCGTTGGAGACTTTTGCCTTGGGCTATATAAGTCTTTGTAAGACCAAGTCATGTCTTGGAGAGAAAACTTAGTGAAAAAGCTCGTTCCTTATTCTTCTATCCATCCTTCTTTTCCTAGGTTGAGCAACCTAACTCTGTGATAATCCAAGTTCCTTGCCTTGAGTGAACAAGTTAGAGAACTGTTGTGCTAACCTTGGGATCAAGAACCGGTTGATATAGTTGCACCACGACTATCTGAAAATCTTGTTTTTAAGGCAGTGGTATTTTCCACGACACAATCATCTTCAACTCTCTTTTTCCCAACAAGTCTTTCATGGAAACTTCCATGGCCATAAAACCCAAGGTCGTCATAGACAAAATATATTGCAAAAGTAGCCTTCCAACTCGTGAAGTCCAAAACATCAATCATCAAGCCCTCATTATGGAGTGATAACCATGAAAGCCAAATGGCCATAACACCCATCGCCATCACATACATGCTTGGATTACTACTGTTGTTTCCATTGCACAGAGATGTTTTCCATGTGTGTGAAAAGGGGGTGTTGTTAATACCAAAAGCAATATTTTGGTATTTGTTGACAATGTGTTGATAGCCAAAAATAAATTTTTGACACTCAAGTATTTTCCAAGTTTGTCGAAGCACATAAAAATCACTTTGCCATTGGTTTTGTCGAAGACATGATATGTAGTTGTCTTGAAAGTAGTCATATATTTGAGAGATCTTTTGACACTACAATTTGGACTTCGACAAGTTGAAGACTTCGATAAGTTGAAGATTTCGACAAGTGCAGGAACTATACTTCGATACGAGGCTATGACTAATGCCAATCAACAAAATAACCAAGTGGTTGCCAATAAGTACTTCGACAACAGCAGCACTTAGTACTCACGTGGTACATGTGCAAACAATGGTCATGAGACTTCGACTAAGTATATATGCATGAACCTTTGCTAAATGACTAAAAGATTGGCCACAGTACTTTATAATATAGAACTCAAGTATAATGGAGAGAGTTGGCCACATTTAATCTACTTCGACAAGTAGTTACAACATGTTGAATAAAGGCAAGTGTCGAAGTATAGAAGTTGCCACGCATGAAGCAGTTACATGGCACGGAGCACTTAGTGGAAGTTACTAGTAATTAGGAAAATACATGCAGTTACTTAGTGGTGCGATTACTAGTAGTTATTTATTTTAAATAAAGCATGTATGTACAAGGTAGTTATTTAGTAGTTATCTTTATTTGCCTATAAATACTAGGATTTGTGATGTAATATGGGTTGGCATTTGGTTACTCCTACACATCTCATCGAAGCAGATTGACGGAGAACACCTTATGACCTTCCACTTTTAATTCAATGCATTTTCTTTTTTCCTTTAAATTTTAGCCCTTTAATTTCCTATCACATTTACTTTCTTGCAATTTAATTCTCAAGTCCTTTACTTTTCTTCGCATTCTCGCTTCACCAATTTCCATCGCTTGAAAAAGAACAAGATTACCACATAACTTGTCCGAACTCACTACCTCAAACACATCCTTAGAAAGACTTAGTTTTGTCGGAAATCTGAACATTTTTTCCCGTAAACAAATTGGCACGCCCAGTGGGACAAGTTCAAAGTAACTTGTTTTGAGTTTTACTTTTTGAACCCCTTTGTTTACTCACCGGCCCCCATTTTTTCCGCCTTATACAAGGCGGTAGTGCATTTTTCCGCCTTATACAAGGCGGTAGTGTAAATTATCAATTTTTTCCGCCTCTTTCTAGGCGGAAAAATGGTAATTTTGCACGTCCGCTTTGTATAAGGCGGAAAAAATATGATAATTTCACACTACCGCCTTGTATAAGGCGGAAAAATGTACTTCCGCCTTGTATAAGGCGGAAAAAATGGGGGCCCGTGAGTAAACAAAGGGGTTCAAAAAGTAAAACTCCTTGTTTTTTATGCCATTTGCATGCGATTGAGAAGCGGTATTGTATTATCTTTGCAATTGCAAGAAAGGAGTTCTACAATGAATATGGTGGATGATAATATCAATGTTCAAGCAACAGGTGCAAACACAGAAGTTCAAAATAACTCTGTTGTTAATGGCACTGCCAATTCTAATGGCGGGGATACCAATAATGCAAGTGTCGTGAATAACGGCACCCATGCCACTACTGGAGGCAGTAATGCTACCGTAATGGCACAAGAACTAATTCCCATGAAGAATGCAATGACACCAATGTACAAGTTGGCAATGTGCCTTTCACATTTGCCAATTCGCATGGTGTTATGACTTGAACAACACTGGGAGAAGATAGGACTTTGTCAATGTTAATTGAGAATCGAACCTGAGACTTCTTAGTATCAGATCCAATTCCCAAGTTGGCAGGATCACACCAGTTGAGCGAACCCCCGTTGCTAAAAAGGATGTTTCATTAGTTTAAGAAAGAATATAAGAAATTGGGTCACGCAGCATAGGAGAAATTATTTTGTCACCCAGCTTACATACAATATCACCTCAATATTATAAAATATCCCAAATTTACCCTATAATTAAATTTTTTTCTTCCATTCATTTTTCCCTTCTTAATTTCCCCCCTTTTTCATTTTCTTCACTTACCACCTCCACCCCAAAACCCTCTTCCCTTCTAAAACTCTTCATATCATCTAATACTCCAACTTCTCCAAAACCCTTGACTTCTATCAATCTAATCTCTATCAAACATACGCTACACACTTATTGTTGAAACCTTTTTGTTCATAATGAATGGTCATGAACCTGTAAGCGATGACGACTTACGTAAGCGACAAGGTACATGCATCATCATCTTCCCTGTTATGTCACGGTTGTAAACTTGTCTTATGACAAAAAAAACGAGTCATAACAGTGATTTAAGACATGATGTTTTTTCTATATATTTAACTTGAGGTTGTAAGGGTGGTTTACGACCTCAAGTCGTAAGCATCCCTTACGACTTAGTGTTTTTTGTATATTTAAGTTGAGATTGTAAGGGTGGCTTACGACCTCACGTCTTAAGGGATGCTTACAACCCAGTATTTTTTGTATATTTAAGTTGACTTCGTAAGGGTGGCTTATGACCTCAATTTAAATATACAAAAACACTAAGTCGCAAGCCACCCTTACGACCTAGGTTTTTTTTTTTGTATATCTAAGTTGAGGTCGTAAGGATGACTTATGACATCAAGTCGTAAACTAGTGTCACGACCTAAGAAAAAACACGTGAGACCAGTTCATGACCTGGACCTAAATTTTTTTATATCCAAAAGCCGTTAAACCAACACATAAATCAAGCACCATGGGGTTTAAGAGGTATATATGACTTGCAAATTTCACAAAAATCAAATTAACTCCCATGCACATTTGGGATCAAGATCAAATCAATATTTGTCGAGAAAACGCCCTTTTTTCTTCTTCATATGTTACTCTAAATTATATTAAATTGATTATTTCCTTTTGTGCGTGACATCTTTCACCCTCTGTTCTTTCTAGATTTGCTGCAGTTGTGAAAGATTTGACTTAATCGGGGTCAAGATCAAATCAAAATTTGGTGAGTTATTTTCGCATGTTTTATTCATATATTGTGTTCATATCATTGAGGAGTATGCACTAACACCCTCTTATTTTTGTTCACATCATTGTTCTTATTTTCATGCTTCTATATCTGTCCAAACCAAACCATGCATTTGTAGCATCTCTTATTCAAGAAATTTATGATGAGTTGTTCCACAATATTGCACAAATTAAAGTGAAAATTCATATAGAAAAGTTGATAAAAAACTTAGCATTGTTTCTATTATAAATTTTAAAGTGCCCGAGTGGTTGTTTGGTATTTAACGCTTACTGTCCACGATGTGATGCACTTAAATTATTTATTATTATGAGCTCTCCTTTTTTAGGTTTGCCCGAGACAATTTTTCCTAACACACTATTTTCGATGATGAACAAACCAAACAATATTTTATCAATATTGCAAAATCGAAATTGAGAGTATTCCAATATTTTTTTAAAGGTAAAACAAATTAAATATTAACAAAGTATAGATTTTTTAAAGACTACAAATAATATGGATATATGATTAAATATAATGATTATCGTTTTGTAAAAAATTTGTAATGGATAAATACTTTAGTTGTTCTCTACACAAAAAAAAAAAAAGATGTAACGAATTAAAAACAAAGTTACATACATTTCTAAAAGTAAAAAAAAAAAATCAAGATGATTAGAAAAATTAGAATAAAGATTTTAGAATCAAATCTCATGATTAACTTAAAATAAGATAAACAATGAAAAATATCAAAATGTTTAAATATGAATAATAATAATAATTATAATAATAATAATAATACTTATTTTTTATTGTTTTTTAATAATAATTTCGTGACGGCAATACTTGTACAGATTATTTAGCTAACAAGAGCCTTCGTCTAAGTTTTGGAACCCATTTCATGTACACTCCCGATCTTGAGCTCTCTAGGCTTTTAGCTCAAGACTAGAGGGGAAATGCTTTGTCTAGAGATATTGATGTTAGTTAGTTTTTTCTGTTCTTTGGGCTTTTAGCCCCCTAGTTTTACCAAAATAATAATAATAATAATAATAATAATAATAATAATAAAATATGATAATAATATTAAAAAAAGTTTAATTTTGATTTCACTCTAATTAATCATAGTATCATAATAAACGTAACAATGGATCTAAAAATATGTTAATTCATAGATCAACTAAATAAGGACTACATTAATTTAATATTCATCTATACATAAAAAATAATATTAAATATATAAAAATATAATATTAAATATATAAAAAAAAATAGTAGTCATTATACTTCTAATAAAATGCAATGTGTTAATCAAGGTTGTCAAAAATAACAATTTCAATATCGTCTTCGTGTCATATGAAATAGTGCATATTTTAACTTATCCTTAAATTTGTTCATAATACCATTAAAAAACATTAAAAAATAAAAATATTTAATTCTGATTTACTATTGATTCATCATGATAAAAGTTGATAATCATATAAAAATGTCAATCTATCCATTAAATAAACAAAGAATATGTTAGATAAAAAGTGTTATTTTTTATTTATATAAGAAAATACAAAATTTCTCAACAAGCTCATTTAAACTTTTTTTTTAAATGTAGGGTTTGATTTGAGTCTTTTTGTATAATTATTTTTTATTGTTGTTTAATAGTAATTTTTACTTTAAAATATTTAATATAAAAAATTAAAATATTAATAATCCGTGCATTGCATGGCGTAAGAGCTAGTATACATATATGTTAACTTTTTTTAAAATTTTTCTTTCTTTAATGTGTTTATCATTAATTTAAAGATACTCGTTATTTAAAAAAATAAAAATAAAAATATCAATGAGGATTAGCACAGTTGACAATTGGGATTCTTTCTATTCAAGCGAGTAGTTAGCAATTCGATCCTTAGCCTTTATTTATTAATATAAAAGGTCTCACTAGCATGATTGTCCCGAAAAGTCAGCCAATATTCGAGAGAACTAGCCACCTTGCTTATTCACATGGATGCATATCTTGAGAAAAAAAATCATTAATTTAAAGATTTATATTTTAAAATTATTGTTGTGCACATTAACGGAAACTAGTATTGGCAATTAGGACATAAGTTCGCATAAGCATAGATTTCATTTAGGCCCAATTTTCAAATTATGCATGCCTATTTCGCGTTTTTTTTTTTTCCGGGTGGGCTGATGCTGGGTTGCAGATGACCTCGCGAGTGAGAATTAAAAAAAAAAACTAATTTTTTAAGTTGTTGACTCATTTTAACTGTTAATAAAAATAAATTTAAAAATTCCTCTAATATCAATCAAAGTATTTCCTTTTTTTTCTACTTCTAATTTTTTTATATTATTTAATTGATTATTCGGAATTAATGATATTTAGGATATTGTTTGGATATTAATATTATAAAATAAAGATGCAAATAATCTGTATTTGATGCTGTGACGATATTTTTTTGGGGTTATGGTTATGTATTTTGGATTATGACAGCTTTATTTTTTTAATTAAATACGAGCAGCTCGCATGCCCGTTCTCACAACATTTAGATCAAAGAAGACCTGAATTTTCGATCCTAAATATTCTACTAATGAACAAGCAAAATTGCGAATCATTTGCCCCTGGACGAGCCTAATTGCCAATACCAACTTGACGGGAACTACAGTTGAATTGCAACGTAGATCAAAGACAGTTCTCACTTAGTTGTGCTACCCATGTGATGCTCTTTATTCAACCATTAAATGACAAATTAATTAATAAATAATCTGATTTTATTTATACGTAATCTTTAACTATATCATACATATTAAATTATTAAAAAAGATATTCATATTTTCTAAACTTTTAAAAATATTTTTATATTAATGAATAAGTGTATTAAAAATTTCACAAATGTATTATTTTACGTTAATAAAGAAAAATAAATATTTTCTTAAAAAATACAAAATAAATAATAAACAAGACCTAAAAATTCTTCTTCTAGATTGCAACTTATGGATAAGACTGGAGATAAAGACATTAAAGTTAAGATTTGATTAACTTTAACTTTCAGTGATAAAGATAAGATTTTAGAGATGACTAAGTTTGATAAAGAAAAGATGAATTTAAAAGAAATAAATTTTAAATTTTATTTTTTTTAATAAAATATGTTTATTTTAGTACTCGTAATTTTATCGTAAGGTTAAAAAAATTCTTAAAATTAAAATTTTTAAAAAAATATTAATAAAATAAAGACTTTCTTTTTTGCCTCCACTAAGTTCCACCGACTGAAACAAGTCGGACGATTCTTTTCGCTTGAAACAAGGCGGAAACAAAATAAAACAATTTGGTCCCCATTTACCGACTTTACTGAGCCGAAAGATGATTTCCGATTTTCAAAAAATGGAAACGATTTAAATTTACTATTGATTTGCATAAGGCAGAAGAACTACCGATTATTTAAAATCGGAAATACTTCCGCTTTTTAAGGAACGGAATAACTAAAATGTTGAAATCTCATAAATGTCCTTCCGTAAACCCTCCACCTCTCTTTTGTACGTGAACGAATGTAGGGATAGTTTTGGTATTATAACAAATTTTTAATGTTTCCACCTGCAGGCGGAATACTCTATTTTATTTACCACTTTGAAAAGGCGAAAAATACAACTTGCATAAGGCGGAAATTGTTTTATTTTATTTCCACCTTGTTTCAAGCGAAAAAGATCTTCCAACTTGTTTCAGACGATAAATAACGTGAAGGGAAAAAAAAAAACGCACACAAAATTTGGATAATGATGTAACCCGAAACTTCCGAGGCGTGATCTTTCCGCCGCAGTGCAACACATGTCATATAGAACTATAGAGAGTTTGCCACATGTAAACTTCCTTTACTCTCATATCATGAAAATCCACGTGTAAGGGTCAGAACCTCTAAGTTACGTAGACCCTTCTCGAATCCTCAACACTGTTCCACGATCCTATTTTCACGTTTCTTTCGTTTCTAAACTAGATTATTGTCACCCACCAAACAACGTAAACCTCATCAAAATCCAAAACACTTTTCTTTTTATTTTTCTTTTCTTTTTCGATCTCCATACTCTTCCGGCTATAACATAGATGAAAGCAAGAGAAATTCCATTTGTCTTCGTTGAATTCAACACTCTAACTTTCTCAACCACCAAATACAACAATTGTGTCAACACCTCTATCTATTTCGTCTAAATCCTTGTTGTTATTTCCAATTTTTTTCGTCACCAACATCTATATTATTATTCCTAGCTCAGTTCAATCATTTGTTTTTTCAGTTTTCGTGGTAAAATCGAAGGGAGAACCGTAGCTAAACTTTCATCAACAAAACAAAACCCTCTTTGTTATTCCCAAATATTTTTCATCATCGATCTCAGCTTCGCCTGTCCCATATTTATAACTGAACCATCTTTTCGGGTTTGTATATTCATTTTCGTCGTAAAATAGAAGACAAAAACCGTAGCTAAATAACCCCACCTGTGATTCACCGATAGAAGCAAAAAAATTCAATTTTGAAGACAACCCAATGGCGAATGAGGCTATAATTTTGAAGGGTAAGGACCCTTCATTGATTTTAACTTCAGGTGCCACAGGACGAATCAGCGCCTTGTTTTCTCTGCAAGCGTTGAGGAGCTTGGTTATGTTCCTCAACGGTGTAGTTTTGCTGATTCTTTTACCCTTTCGCGTGCTGGTTTCGCCGGCCGCCAAGGATGAACATGATGGCCACCGGAAAGGGGCGGTGGTGAGAGTTCCGGCGACGATAGTGGCGTGGAAGAGTAGTAGTAATAGTGGCAGTGCTTCTTCGAGGAGGACTATGGCTATAAAGAGAGTATTGGAAGAGGAGAAGGAGGATGAGAGCAGTGGCACGGTGAGAGATTATTGGTTGTTCCGTACCAGAAGAGGTGACACCATTTTCACACAGTCTTGGATTCCTGTTTCTGTTAAAATCAGGTAAATTATCATATTCGTATTCATTGCCAATCTTTGTTTGTTCATGTGCTCTTAGCTAAACATAGATTTTATAAAAGAAATTTCGTAAATCTTAATTCGACATAAATTTTTTGTGTTATGTGCTTAGCCTATTTCCGAGTGCATATGGATTTTTGTAACATATGTCCTAGTTCATACATTAAGAAACCTATAATCGATAATTACATCAACAAATTTATTCAATATAGTTTTCTCAACATATGCCATAAAGCATACGTTAGAAAATCCCTTATAAATAAATAGAATAAATAGAACAAGATACTAGCAACAAATAGTGAACATAATGTTGATGAATTGGTGGGTTGTTTGGTCTTGAGTTCGAGTGATTTAGACAATAAAAAAGAAAACTTAATGTGTGTGCAGGCATGCTATGAAATTTCTTAAATCTTAGCTGGACGCACCAATGAAATTATTTTGTACTATGTCAGAATATATACTGTTCCATGTTTACTTGTTTTGTGTATTTTATAGGCAGAATAGAACTAAGATGCCAGAAAAAAGAGAATATTTTGGTTGCATTGACTAAAGAGAAATAATGTGCGAATGGAATTTCACAACTCTTAGTAAGACTCATTAATGAAATTTTACAAATCTTTGTAGGGCTTATAAATGAAATTTGTTTGGTTCATTTATTCTGCTCCATGTGTAGTGTATACACTATTTTATAGGCAGAATATAACCAAGATATTAAAGTTATACAATGGAGAGCATTTTGGTTGCACTAATTAAAGAGAATTTAATGTGCTAATGAAATTTCACAAATATTAGATTCTCTATTTTTTGAAAGTTAATCTTACTTTCTCAGTAGAAAGCATCAATGAAATCTGTTTGTTATCTGACAGATTATATTCTGTTATGTGCTTAGTCTACTTTACGAATAGAACAAGATATTGAAAAAAAATACTAAAATAGAGAATATTTTCGTTTTATTGACTAAATGTAATTGGTTGCCTACTTTATGCAGGGGAGTTGTTCTTCTGATGCATGGACTTAATGAACACAGGTTTGTAATTTTTGCAATTTCCGCTTGGCAAATCTCATTAATTTTTTCCCCTTTATGCTTTACTCAAGCCATCCTTGTTATTGTGTCACAGTGGCAGATATGGCGAGTTTGCAAAGCAGCTGAATGCCAATGGCTACAAGGTTTATGGGATGGATTGGGTTGGTAAGTGGAAGAACCTGAATTCATTCTCTTTATACCATTCATCAACTTTTATGTCATTATTGCATATATGGTACTCCATCCGTTTCATATGTAGTGTGTTTAAAGGTTATGCACGGATTTTAAGAAATGGTTAAATTTGTTGTATTTTGACTATAATGCCCCTATATAATCATTATTGAAGAAAAAGAAATATATTGGAAGTGAAAAAGAAAGTGTAATAAATAGGGGTGTGTTTGGAAAAATAACATTAATTATGTATTGGGTTTATAAAAGAACAAGACTTATGAAACATGGTACAAATGCTAAAACAACATTGCATATGAAACGGAGGGAGTATTTCCATTCAATGATGGACCCCTGAATCTTAGAATCGGGCGAAAATGACATATTGTAAATATGAATATTTAAGTAGTGTGGGCGATGACAGCACATAAATACACACATAAGTAAGTGGAAGTAATAAAATGCTATCATATATGATGGAAAATTTCCCAACTGAAATGTGGGCGCTTGCCCGCACTCGCCTTAACATTGGTCCGTCACTGCTTTCATTGGACAATTCATAGGAGAGTGTGATCATTTTTTGATTTCATTTTGTTCCATAGGTTAGACATCACCAGCAGTTATGTTTCATTTAATGCAATCGATGCAGTTGCAATTGTGGTTATGAATGTGATTGCGGAGACTCCAAAAAACTGCAATATTGTGGCCTAGATTGTGGTTGTGGACCACATCTAAAACTTCAGTATTCATTTATATTTTGAGTCATTTGGATTCATTTATGCAATAAAGTACTGTGTCAATCTCCTGTTTATGACTAAGCTTGTTATGAGAGAGTGTTGTACAACTTGTATGTTAGAGATGCGTTAAAAGGCAATAAATGGTTTAGTGCATAGGATCTCTGTTTTCTTTTTCGAAATTCTTTTTTTGGGACTTCTCGGTGCTCATTTTAGGTTTATGCAATTTTCTTAAGCAGCAGGTGCATGGTGCTTTTCTTGGAGTTCTAAGGAACACCTTAGTGGCTCCATTGACCCTAGATGGTGCGTCCTAGATGGTGCATCTTAAATTTCTAAGTGCATTTTACAATAGTTAGGTTAGATTATGATTTGAGTTTCGATTAAGAAAAGCACTTGATGATTTACTTTTTATGTTCCTAACCCTCCAATGTTAAACTCTTTTTTCTTCACTGGTTAAAGCATATATAGGTTTCTTAGATAGTGTTTATTGATTATAAGCTGTAACTGTTATAAACAGCGTGGTGTATCATGTATGTTCTTCATGAGACCATGTTCTGACTTAAAACCTGTCATGGAAGTTTAGTTGTGTTATTGCCATTCTAGTAGATTGTGTTATAACATTACTGGTCTCCTCAGTATTTGGTCAACTCTGATTTATATCTGTTCTGTTTGCACTAGGTCATGGTGGAAGCGATGGGCTGCATGGATACGTCCATTCTCTTGATGACGCAGTTTCTGATATGGTATGTTTTGCGTCTTCAACAATTTGTACAACGTTATATTAATAAATGTTGTCTTGATTTATGTTTTACTTATACATAGTAGGTAACTAAGAAGTTGTTATAATTTTAGATTTATTTCTGATCGAATTGACTTTGGTCTGGTAACGAATATTTTTTATTTTTCATAAAATAACAGAAAGCATTTCTTGAGAAGATTCTTACTGAAAATCCCGGGCTTCCGTGTTTCTGCTTTGGACACTCAACAGGTGCAGCCATTACTCTTAAGGTAATATATTTTATAAAATAAAATACGACTCCTGCACGATGCAACTGTTTAGCTGGGTGCAAAGAAAGATCAAGTATAAATTGATTTAACTCTGAATTGCTATCTTCATTTTAGGCACTGCTTGACCCTAAGATTGAAGCTCGCGTAGCTGGTGTTGTATTGACTTCACCTGCAGTTGGAGTTGAACCTTCTCATCCAATTTTGTTGGTAAGCATACCCTTATGATTCCATCCAATTTTTTTAGCTGATTATAGAAGATACATGCTGATGTCTCTGGCAAGTACATTAATAATAGAGTATATGCAAAAGATTACTTCACAAGAAAAGAAAATTGAAAATAAGTTGTTTGTTTAATCTAAGCATATTTGGAAATAATGAATGAGTATGAAAAAAAAACTGTTTTTATATAGAAAAAGTGGTTTCCATGGATGCTAGAAGTTTGAAAAAGTTGATGGATTATTTCAAAATCAGTTTTCACCCTTGCAGAACAAACTATCAAACAAATATTATTAACTGATTCAAGCAATTTTATCCAAACTCAAGAAATATTATTAATCTACCCTTTTTTAGCAAACGTATTCAAACATAAAACTGATTAATAATAGAATTTTTTCCAGCTAAGAATAGAATCTCATTCATCTCCATATGGTCTAATTTGCAGGTAGTAGCTCCTATAGCTTCAGCTTTGGTCCCAACATATCAATGTAATTCTGCATATAAGAAGGGTTTGCCAGTTTCTCGAGACCCGGAGGCAGTAATTGCTAAATATTCTGACCCTTTAGTATGTACAGGACCTCTTAGAGTACGTACTGGCTATGAGATTCTAAGAATTACAACCTACTTGCAACAAAATCTGAGTAAAGTGAAAGTGCCATTCTTTGTTCTCCATGGCACTGCTGATTCTGTCACTGATCCTGCTGCTTCTCAAAGATTATATGAAGAAGCTGCTTCATCAGACAAAAGTATCAAACTGTATGAAGGGTTCTTACATGACTTGCTCTTTGAACCTGAAAAAGATGCCATCATGCAAGAAATTATTCAATGGCTGAATAGCAGAGTATGAGGTTAGGTACTGTAGTGGATGAGATATCTTAAAATTTTTCAAAGATCTTGTCCTGGATGACCAGTTTTATGGATTATTTCTTGGAACCTCTTTTTTTTTGGAGGAAAGAAAATGGAAGTCCTCAACTACAGGAAAGGGGATGCTTGCACATGTCTATGAAGCAAATCATCTCACACTAAGAGTATCATACAATAACTGAATTTTTCTATGTTCAAGAACTGAGATGGGATCAGTTGTAATTAATTAGTAAGAACTGTACAAATGTGAGATGATGTTGTGGAAGTATGTATAAGTGTGTCCTGTAGAGACGTTTGAAAGAGCTTGTGGAGAAGCTATTTGAGCTTATGAAAACTCTTATAAATATATACTTGTGAAAATTGTTTGACTTCTTCAATGCTGTTTTTAGTTTATGATGGTGGGAATGGTTCTTTAAAGAAGTCATAAATTACAATGTTGTGCTTATGATGGTGGGAATGACTTCTTCAACTGAGCTTTAGTTTGTTCCTTTGCTAGTATGATTAGTGAAATTGTTTTTCTTTTTTGGTCATTTTGCTAGTATGACTACGAATCTATCACTATCTTGCACTTTGAACTAGCACTGTGTACTAATACTAATTTAAATTCAATGAATCACCTTCTAGTTTAGGAAAAAATTATTTTTGTTCAATGGCCTTGTTCTCAAACAGCTTCTGCTGCAAAGAGCAGTATTAATCGAGTGTCTTGAGTGTAAAGAAAGACACACGTGATTATCTCATGACTATTTGGGTTTGAAGTGACAACAACAGATAGAATACCTCGGCTGCGACCTTCTTATCATCATATAATACATTGTGTTTAAAGTGCAAAAGTGAAAATGTAACCGGATCATTGAATATGATGAATGGCTAAGTGCATGTTTGGTTTTGCGGTGAGTTAGCCCTGAATTAATTCTAGAATGTCAATGTTACTAACAGTTGTTTATGTTCCAACGTGATTTTGGGGTTAGAATTGATTCTACGTAGAGTAACCAAACATGCCTTAAGATTATTATACTTTGATTAATGAATCATATCAACAGTAAGACATCATCAGTGCAAAAGCAACACGTTGTTGGGCCAATAATCTCTCCAACTTTTGGGTCGAATGTTCCAATCCAAGTGTTAAACAATTTTGGATGCCAAATGCAGTGGAAAAAAAAAAAAAAAAAAAACCCTGAAAAGGTCAGGGCTGTACTTTTGTTTTTGGGTTGAATGGAATTAAGATACAGTGTGTGTAGAGCCTGTTAGTTTCTGGGGAGCTAAAATTGGAGATATTCAGACTAAGTACGATACCATTATAGTACTAACTAAGACATATAATAAGTTTGATATCAAGTCACGTTGATGACATATTTTAAAACTTCGCTTATCTCATTACTCGAGATTTTTTCTAAAACTTTCCTAACAGCATATATTATAGAAACACAAGAAGATAAGTTGGAAAATAGTTATTTGCTTCAATCACTATAATTTACATCAGGTGCTGATATATAAAGATACAAAAGAATATCCTACGTTACTATTAGTTTACAAACAGATAAGGAGAATATGATAAATACAATATTCAAACTATTGAGTAACTATAGGAGAGAATCTCGTGGTTGGTTATTTGGCAACTATTCAAAATTATTTGTTTCTAATTTGTGAGTACTCCAACACGCCCCCGCAAGATGGTGGTGGAGGAAACAACACCAATCTTGTACATGAGTTGATGGTGCCGAGTGGTGGACAACGACTTGGTGAGAAGATCAGCAAGTTGATGACTAGAGGGTATATGTTGTACAAGAAGCTCCTTGTTTGACACCAAGTCACGTACAAAGTGATAATGAATGGCAAGGTGCTTCATGCGAGAATGGAACACTGGGTTAGCACAGAGATATGTGGCACCAATGTTATCAGAGTAAATAGTGGGTTTTGAGCTGAAGGGAAGATGTAGCTCTTGGAAGAGTTCCCGAAGCCATAGAATTTCATCAGCAGTAGAGCCTATGGTTCTATACTCAGCTTCAGTAAATGACTTTGCTATAGTCTTTTTGCTTTTTGCACGGTCAGGAAATTGCATTAGGACCACAATGAATAATAAATGCTGCAGTAGACTTCATGTCAGATGAGTCATCGATCCAGTTAGAATCACAGAATGCACGAAGATGAAGATCAGGGGATCGTCGTAGTTGCAAACCAGAATCCAAGGTGCCCTTGAGATACAGAAGGGCACATTTGACAGCCTGAAGATGAGTGGTAGTTGGAGCATGCATGTACTGAGAGAGTTTATTGATAGTAAAAGCCATATCAGGACGAGTGAGAGATATATATTATAAAGAGCCCACAAGTTGCCGATACTCATGTGGATCACAAGCAGATGTATCACCAGTGTCTGCTAAATTAACGGAAGAAGACATAGGTGTGGAAACGGGTTTAGCACCATGCATGTTGGCTTTCTGAAGCAATTCACGAATGTAATGATGTTGAGTAAGAAACACACCCTCTTTAGTTGGCAGAAATTCAATACCCAAAAAGTGGCTAGGGAAGCCTAGGTTTTTGAGAGAGAATTTATTGGCAAGAGCAGATTGAAAAGATGATAAGAATGCCGAATTATTACCTGTCAAAAGAATGTCATTAACATAAACCAAAAAATAGGCCAAGACATTACCATTGCTGTAAATAAAGAGGGATGTGTCAGACTTCAAATTTGTGAACCCATATTGTAGCAGGAAGTCTTTCAAAGCATGATACCAGGCCCGAGGGGCTTGTTTGAGACCATAAAGTGATTTTCGCAATTTTCACACATGATCAGGGAATTGTGGATGTACGAAACCAGGAGGTTGGGACATGTAAAGATCCTCAGTGATTGTACCGTGTAGGAAGGCATTGTTAACATCCATATGAGTGAGGGACCACTGTTTTGAGAGTGCCACACAAAGAACCAATTTGATTGTTTGAGGCTTGATAACAGGACTGAAGGTGTCATGATAGTCAATGCCTGGCTGTTGGTGAAATCCCTTGGCCACCAATCGAGCTTTATGCCGAGCAATAGACCCATTAGTGTGGCGCTTGATCCTGTAAACCCATTTGTTGCCGATAATATTGAAATGAGGTTGTCTGGGAACAAGAATCCAAGTGCCATTTGCTAGGAGAGCATTAAATTCATGAGACAGGCCTCTTTCCACTCAGGATGTTTTAAAGCCTGTGTGAGACATGTCGGTTCAACTGAATCTGGAAGAGGAAACTTGGTTGCCAAATTAATTTGTTTTGGTTTAAAAATACCATTTTTGGAACGAGTGTCCATAGGATGGGTTGGAGGCACCGGGGGAGAGTCTTCTGTAGTATTAAATTGAGAAGAGGAAGACAAGTTATTGGGAGGGTGAGGAGGTGAGGAGGACGATGGGTTAGTGGGGGAGGCGAGAGATTGGTAGGATCATGAGAGGTGAGTGGCATAGGAATTTCGGTAGGAGAGATGCCAATAAGATGTTGTGGAGACTTTGTGAGAGAGGTTGAAGAAGTGGGGTCTATGTTTGGATTGTGAGTAGTATTTGGGTTGGTTGGGTGTATAGGTACGTGAGAGGGAGGGAGATCATGAGGTGAAGTGAGGTCCAACATAGAGATAGGAGATGAAAGAGAGTTTGAAGGGGTGGGGTCCATGTTGGGAGTTTGAGTAGTAGTAGTAGTAGTAGTATTGTTAGGGGAAGGGATAGGAACGTGAGAAAGAGGAAGGTTGTGAGATAAGGTGGGGCCCGGGACCATAGTACATGGATGAGGAGTTAAGGAGGGAGAATATGCCATGGGAGTTGGAGAAGGGTGAGTATATGAGATTGGATGGGAATCTGGAGAAGATATTCTTATTGGTTGTTGATTTGAAAAAGGAAGATAAGGATGAGGAGGAGAGGTTGACACGTTAGAAGAGAGATTGGACGCATGAGAGGGAGAAGTTGTAGGAGGTGGGACCATTTGGTTAGATTTTGATGAGATAAGATGGTCATTAATGATATCTTTTGGTGGGATAGGCATAGTAACCGTGGGTGAGTGAGATATAGAGTGAGAAAAGGGAAAATTATCCTCAACAAATGTTACATGTCTAGAAGTATAAAGTTTTGCTGATTCTAAATGATAGCAAAGATAGGCACTTTGGGTAAGACTATATCCTAAGAAAATACATGGTTTTGATTTGGCTTGTAATTTATTTGTGGTATATGGGCCAAGCCAAGGAAAACATAGACAACCAAAAACTTTAAGTTTGGAGTAATTTGGGACACGTTGAAAAATTATTTCAAAGGGAGGGATCATTTGTAAGCCCGGAGTGGGCATGCGGTTAATAAGATATGCTGCCGTTTGAAGAGCATATGGCCAAAAAGAAAGTGGAAGGGAAGCTTGACTAAGCAAACAACGGGTAGTTTCT
This sequence comes from Crotalaria pallida, assembly GCA_037953625.1. Classification (NCBI taxonomy): domain Eukaryota; kingdom Viridiplantae; phylum Streptophyta; class Magnoliopsida; order Fabales; family Fabaceae; genus Crotalaria; species Crotalaria pallida. The sequence goes on from CM075655.1 coordinate 102,567,367, forward strand.
ATGAGATGTCTATGTTTTCGTTCAGAAATTCCATTATGTTCAGGAGTATGTGGAGGAGTGGTTAGATGAGCAATGCCATGAGTTTGAAGGAAGGATCGAAGTTTAATAAATTCTCCACCATTATCACTATAAAAGGTTTTAATTTTGCAATCAAATTGATTTTCAACAAGGGATTTAAAAACTGGAAAAATGGTGGAAACGTCCGATTTTAATTCATGGGATATAGCCAGACATATTTGGAAAAATGATCAATAAATAAAACATAATACGAAAAACCATTTATTGAAGTGACAAAGGTGGGACCCCATACATTAGAAAAAATTATTTCTAAGGGCCTAGAGCTAGTCAAAGTAGAATCAGCAAATGGCAATTTATGAGCCTTATTTTCTAGATAATCGAAACATTTAAAGGGAGCAGTTGAGGACTTGTGATTGAGGATGTGTTTGAGAACAGGGAGATGTGGATGACCAAGGCGACGATGCCAGAGAGAGAGAGATGGTTGATGATGGACATGGTGAAGTTGGGCTTGGGTTGGTTGAAACTTGTACACCTGATTCTTAATCTTTCCGCGCAGAAGAACCGCCCCCGTGCTTAGGCTCTTTACCTCAAAATGCCATGGAAAAAATTCAACAGAAACATAATTAGTTTTACAAAGTTGAGATACTGATATGAGATTTTGAGTAACAGAAGGAACATGTAAAACATTCGATAATTTAAGAGGCATAGAGGATGTTGAGAGAGTGGTTGAACCACAATGTTTAATATAAAGAGCCTTACCATTGGCAACCATAAGTTTGTCATTACCGTTATAATCAGATGAGAGGGATAACTGACCAAGATCATTGGTCACATGATGAGAGGCACCGGAGTCAAAGAGCCAAGAGGAATCAGTATTGTCTCCGTTGTCAGAGTGAAGAAAATTAGCCTGACGTTTGAAATAGTTGGGTGGAAAACCATGCTTACGATAACAAATGGCATCAGTATGACCTCTGTGATGACAATATTAGCACACCGGGATGGGACGACGTGGGCCAGAGTTCTCCACTGGAGGGTTAGAAGTGTCGCGAGATTGAGTAGGTGGTGTTTGAACCGACGACCACGAAAATACCCGCGAGTGCGGTGGGTATAGTTGGCAGTGACAGGAAGAGATTGTTTTTGTTTCTCATCTCGAGCGAGAAAAATTTCAAAATCAATAAGCTTATCGAATAGTTCATCAAACATCAGTGGAGTGTCCCGAGTGCGGATAGAGGCAAAGAATTCACGAAAGGAGGGCCCTAGACCATTTAGAGCAGCAATAACAAGGTCTATGTCATTAATAGGATGACCAATAAGTGCGAGTTCATCACCAATAACACGAATGGAGCCAAGATAATCGCTAACACTGGAGGTGCCTTTGGAGACTGATGCAAGACGCTCTTTAAGAGACATGACGCGAGTGCGAGAGCGATTTGCATATTGTTTGTTTAGGTGTGTCCAAGCAGCAGCAGAGGTCATGACAATTTGGGCTTCAGGACCACAGGAGGCCAGCAGAGCAAGATAGACATAGTGATCATGACGTTTCCAATGAGAGTAATCAGGATTGTCAATGGTGGCATTGGCAGAGTCAATTTTGGGTGGAGGACAAGGTGTATCACCGGTGACATAGCCATGAAGATCATTGGCTTTGAGAAGACGAAGGACTTGATTGTACCAGGTGTGGTGATTTCCAGAATTAAGTTTGATAGGAAGAGTGTAAACAGTAGTGAGTTCTAGGCATGGCAAAAAAAACCAGAACCGCGGGCACCCGCCCGAACCCGATCCGCCATTAGCGGGGAAAAACCGTTCTAATCGGGTATCGAGTTAGGGGCAGGGAAAACCCGGTTTTTCAATCACGGGGCGGGGGCGGGTGTGGTAATTATACTATCCGTCCCGCACCCGGCCCCGAAACAGACCCGCTCACACTATATATGCATATTATATTATATATTATATATAATTTATAATAATAATAATAAAAAATATATTAAAAATAATGTTTTGACTCTTAATAAAAATCACTTGTGAAAAATACTCTTTTAAAAAAGCTGTTTTTAAAAGAAAAAGTTGGTATATTATAAAAGAAAAGCTCTTTTAGAAAAGTTTTTAAAAGAAAAGCGGGGGCGGGTACGGTGCGGTTTTACCCGACCCCCGACGGGGGCGGGGGCGGGTGGGCTTTTTTGATGCCCGGCGGGGGACGGGGGCGGGGGCGGGGGCAATTTTTTGAGACAGGGGCGGGTGTGGGAAGTGCATAATCCGCCCCCGCCCCGTTGCTATGCCTAGTGAGTTCAATAATAGTTTTGGAAGGGGTGGAAGTGGGGGCCATTGAAAAGGGTAAGGATCGTACAGAAAAAAAATAAGGTTGTGAAGCAGGAAGGCTTTAGTCTGATACCATATAGAAACACAAGAAGATAAGTTGGAAAATAGTTATTTGCTTCAATCACTATAATTTACATCAGGTGCTGATATATAAAGACAGAAAAGAATATCCTACGTTACTATTAGTTTACAAACAGATAAGGAGAATATAATAAATACAATATTCAAACTATTGAGTAACTATAGGAGAGAATCTTGTGGTTGGTTATTTGGCAACTATTCAAAATTATTTGTTTCTAATTTGTGAGTACTCCAACATATATATGATTTGTATATATGATTTTTGTATGAAATCAATGAATCTTTAAATTCTTTATTTTGCATTTTAGATGATTTTTATTTCATAGGCCGTGAAAAATATTTGATTTGCAATTTTGTTTTAATTTTATGTCAAAATCGTGATTGCGTTGATGACCTAAGCTTTTGAGTAGGTTGAGATTTTTATTTTTAAAACTTCGCTTACAATATATTATTGCACATGACTTTTGTATGAACTGAATGAATTTCATTATCTTACATATATTCTAGATGTGTTTTAGTTTGTGGGTTGTGAAAGATATGATTGACAACTTTTTCATTTTAAATTTATATTGATGACCTAAATTCTTAAGCAGGTCATCCATGTCATGACTCAAGTTTTCTTTTTAAAAAACTTCTCTCACAAGCTTAGTCACAACATATTATCACATACGATTTTTATATAAAATGAACTAATTTTTTTTTTTTTGAAAGGTAAAATGAACTAATTTTTAAATTCCTTATTTTGCATATATTTTGTATTAGTTTTAGTTCATGGATTGTGAAAGATATTGATTTGCAAGTTTTTAAAAAAAAAAGTTTTATGTCAAGGTTGTGACTGTGTCGATGACTTAGACTTTTGAGCAGGTCATCAACACGGTTACTACCCGAGCATTGTTTTTAAAAGTCCCTTCACAACATATCATCATACATGTCTTTTGTATAAAAAGAATCAATCTTTAAATCATTTATTTTACATTCGAAATGATTTTTAGTTCATGGGTTGTAAAGGATAATGATGCGCAATTTTTTTTTAAAACTTTATATTAGGGTCGTGATTATGTTGATGACTTGCTCAAAAGTTTAGGACAGTCATGATCCTGATATAAAATAAAACAATTTTTTTTTGCAAATCAATATTTTTCACAACTCATGAATTAAAGCTTATCTAGAATATATATATATATATATATATATATATATGCAAGATAAGGGATTTAAAGATTCATCTGTTTCATACAAAAGTCATGTGTGGTGAGAAAAGTTTAAAATTTGAAAAAAAAAACTCGGGTCATGACTGTGTTTATGACCTGAATTTTTGAGCGGGTCATCAATATAGTCACGACTCAAGAATATTTTTTTAGAAAAATATATATAAAGTGGGATGTGCATATCCAAAATGTGGGGTGCGTGCCAAAATCTTCTCCCATAATAATAAGTGAGTTTCACATAACATTTTGACTCATCTTAAAATAGTGTATTGCATTTTTGGGTTTGTTCACTTATACTTATTAGTAAAATTTTAGTGATTAAATCAACCAAACGAGAAGTTATTAGTTGGTTCAGGACTAGTTAGTGCTCTCGGACCCTCTCAATCGTTCGAAGCAAACATATCATAATGGCTTATTCTATTGCGTTTTGTTTTTTTAGCTTAGCATTTGTTTAGTTCTTTTTTTATAAGCAAACAGTTTCATTCAATAAGTATAAGAAGTTACCCAGACCAAAAAACAGGGGAATTATAAGGTGGTAATACAATTCATAGAATTCATACACCAATCAGAAAACGAAATAATCCTATTTGAGAAAGTTTTAAACAAAACCCAGGTCCTAACTTTAATTTATTTAAGAATAGAAATCAAATCAAAAGAAGAATGTAAGAGAAGAACACCATTTCTAAAAAGTCAAATATTCTAGCAAATACTCAACCAAATAGCGAGTTTGTAATTCTTCTTTTTTTAGAACCAAAGATATTGCCAGCTCACCTAAATGGATAACCTATAGTTCTAGAGTAAGGAAATCAATTGGCTGTGTGTAAAAATAATAACGTTCTCCTTTCCTTTCCCAAGTGTCTGACGGGTTATGTTTTAAAATGTAAGCTTGAATATGTAATGACAAAGCTTTGGCAGAAAGAGACATGAGGAGAGAAGAGGATGATGAATCCTAATGTGGTTGTGGATGTGGATGACAATGTTCAAATAACTTATGATGATTTTCTCGAAATGATGCGAACTAGTATATGGTTGCCAATGCTCCTTAATCAGATAGCAAAAAATATTTAAATAATAAAAATCAGTGGTATTTTCTCTTTATCAAATGTCTGCGGCTCTGCGCTAACCTATTCAATTTTTATATATAGATTCACGCCTTCATGTTTTTCATCACGATAAGTTTTTGCATGATCTAGAATTATTGATTTCAACTACATCTAAATCGTTAATAAATTTAGTATATACCCATTCCGGTCCTATTTATAAGATCCTTTTGGGATTTTTTACTCCCAACAAGGAGAGTGGATAAATTTGTTAGTGACATTGGAAATGTGAAAATTTGATATACTTTTTCAAAACTATCACTATAATTATTTTTGGAACTTTAAAAAGTGTTGATTTTATAGGGGTGTTAGTGAAAATAAGTACTCCCTCCGATCCTATTTATAGGACCTTTTTGGGGTTTTTCACATCCACCAAAGATTGTGGAAAAACTTGTTAGTGGCATTGGAAATTTGAAAATTTAATATACCTTTTCAAAATTACCCCTATAATTATTCTTGGAACTTTAAAAAGTGTTGACTTTATAGGGGTGTTTGTGGAAAGAAGTAATTAAATGCTACTGAAAATTGAAAAGGGGTCTTATAAATGGGACCAAAATCAAAACCCCAAAAAGGTCTTATAAATACGACCGGAGGGAGTAATTAAATATTATTGAAAATTGAAAATCAAATGAGTCTAATAAATAGAACCAAAATAAAAACCTCAAAAATGTCTTATAAATAGAACCAGAGTATATTTTTTATTATTATTAATACATGATTAACTATGTAGATGTAACTGGGATCATTATCCAAAACAATGCAATAATTTGTGGTATATCAAATGCTTTTGTGATATGCAAATTTAGAATATTTGTTAGACATTAACTAATATACTAAACAACAATAAATATATTAATTACTCTCAATTATTTTTTGAAATTTATGTACTCTCTCCGGTCTCATTTATAAAAAAAAAACATTTTATCAATAGTCTTAAATATAAGAAAAAATTTAATCAACTTTCTATTCTCAATATAACCATTCTTAAAATATCCTACAAAGTGGTTATAATATTTAATTTTTGTTTCATTCTCAATGCAAGTTTCCTAAAATAGTCTAATTTTTTTTAAATTTGAAAAAATTAAATGCACTTAACTAACTTTCTTAATACATGTGTCAGTAGTTATTTTTGCTAATTAATAAACAAGACAGGAGGGAGTATATAAAGAAGATTAACAATAGTTAATCGATAAAGATTCGTTTATATGGTATTAAATCTAGTGTTTAAAACTTGGTGTAGGAGTAACAAAATTTATGCAAACATGAAGTGAAAAATGATAGACCCATCTTATTGGCAATATTCTATGAAAATGAGATGTTTTACCAAATGTGCCTAACAGTGAAGTTTTTTTTCGAATTTTCAAGAAAAGTGATAAGCGTGATAGAACCGTCCCTTTCTTGTCAACGTGGCCATTTGAGATTTTAATGGGCTATGATTTTTAATTAAACTATATGGATGCATTTAGCTAGCAAGAATTCCCAGTCCCCCACAGCTGAATAAGACATGCATGCCCTGCAAAGATTCTATGGTGGTATCATAATGTCGTCTCTTTAAACATGTGCATCCCGCGAACTTCTGGTTTCTATTGATTAGATGGTATAGGGGCCATTCTCAATCGACCCCTTCAAAAAAAAATTTTTTTTTTAATTTTTTTTTTTAAAAAAAAGAAAGAGAGAGTGTGAGAGAGAAAACATTACGTTAATTGCATTTTCAGGTGAAGGTTGAAATTAAAATTGGCCCACTCTGCCTAATAAGGTAGGTTTAGCTTGAAAACATGGCATGCATACTAATAAGGTAGGTTAAATAAAGAGCTGGTAAAGATTAAAATAAATTTAAACACGGTGGATGGTTAAAAAAATATATATAACTCACTTTAATAATATTTTCGTCCTATAAAAGATAAGTCTTGACCATCATCAAAAGAACATTATAGGTGTGTTTTACTGTTTTTTTATATATAAAAAAAGTTCATATGACATTGAAAAGAAGCCATATTTTCACTCTACTTTGGAAATAATATTATTGTCCATCCAATTTTATAATTTTAGTTGGTGATGAACTATTTTGCACCTATAATCTTTTAACGCTTTAAAAATTTATGGATTAACTTGCATATTTAATTTTAATAGGGAAATACTTTTGAATTTAGTTTATTTAAATTATTTTCTGTTGTTAATTAAAGATGAATATCTGATCTATACTAGATTTTGATAGTATGTAATGAATTAATTAATGACGATTCGATCTTAAAACTCAAATTAATAAGTTTTATTTGTATCAAAGGTCTACATATTTGGTAATCTATTTCTATATTTAGAGATTGTCGTAGTAATTCTTACTCCTTCCGGTTTCATTTTTAAGCAAAAAATAACTAACTTCACATTATTATCAAGATAAAAAAAAAATAAAAATAGACTACTTTAGTAAATTTACATTGGAAATGAAACAAAAATTAAATGATTCAACCACGTTATCAAGATATTTTAGGAATGATTGTATTGAGAATAGAATGTTAATTAATTTTTGTTTATATTAGACCATTAGTTGAGTTTTTTTTTTTAATAAATGAGAGCAGAGAGAATATATCTCTACCAATATTATTAAGTAAAGTAAAAGCAATAAATCATATAATATCTTTATTATGCATCTAACATTAATTTTTTTTCTCAGGATTAACATTAATTAATATATGACTCTTCCTTTCATTCCATAAACCTCATTAGGATATATAGGGATAAATGAATATATAATTAGTGCAGTAGTCTATCCTAAACAACATCTCGAAGTTATTAGGTTTGCTACTCACGATTGCACTGCATGTGCTGTCTTTTTTCTTGGGTCCCTAATTGGAATGGCAGCACCTGGGTACTGGCAACAGGACAGGAAGGTTTCACCAAAACCATGGTCTTAATTGTCTCGGGGGTTGTAGGCAATGCCTTCAATTTCACCTTCCTTTGAAACTTGATTGCCTTTTGCAGACAACTTCATTTGATGTTCATTCGGGTTCCACATGGTGTGACAGACGCAGCAGTACATGAGTTGTTAGATGAGTGGAGCCATTACATTAGTCATATACTACTCCCTCCGTTTCAGAACATTAGGCCTTTTACAATTTCAATACATAAACATATTTTTCTTTTCAATTCTAACCTTTATTCAATCATTTCATTCTCTCCTCATTAATTTTACTTTTATCATCTCTCTCATCCCTAAACCACTATACATTAATTAATGGACACACTTATTAATAAACATTAAATACTACTACAATTTTCAATAAGGATTGATAGGGGCATTTTGGACAAATTATACATAACACTTACAATAATTAACACTTTCTTAATCTGTATGCACAGGCCTAAAAGACCTAAAGTTCTGAAACGGAGGGAGTAGTATTTTTTTTTCTTCGTAAGATTACATTGCTCATATTAATACTAACTTCCAAGGCTTTAAATACCAATTGCAATCACGTTTTTATAAATTTTCAAAATCTTAATATTGGTTCCTTGCGTTATTTACCTTATTTTTCAATTTCAAATTGGTTCCTTACGTTTTTTTTTGTTTCAAATTGGTCCCTTAAGTTTTTTTTCGCTGTCAAATTGGTCATTGAGCCATTATTCATTCTATGTGGACCACTATGATTTGCACACATGTCATTATTCATCCTATATGGACCAATATGATATTGACTCGTAGGATGAACAGTGACTCAGAGACCAATTTGATAGCGAAAAGAAACATGAGGGACCAATTTGAAACTAAAAATACGTAAGGGACCAATTTGAAATTGAAAAATAAGGTAAAAAACCAAATTAATAGTTTAGCCTAAATAGAATCAATTTGTGATAACTCTCAAAATCTTAGCATTGCTAAATCTATAGCAATCTTGGATCCGAATTTAAGAACTTTGGTAACTTCCTTTCTTGTGAAGGAAGCAAGGGACATATATTTGAATAATTCTTTTCGGATTTGCGTACAAACCAAGGTAAATTGAACTACGTACGTCCATAATTAGGGGCCAGTGTTGTCATGCAAAAGTCTCATTACATCATCTTATTATCGTACTGATCAGACATTAAATATATTCGATTAATATTTAATGTGATCGACGAGCCAACGAGTTCCTAGATCTACATAATAATGATAAATGATTGGGTTTCAGAGGGGCCCCTTGCAAGGTGTCAATAGTTTCTCAAGTGAAAAAGGTGGAAATAGGACCATGCATATATGGTTATTTCTAACGAAATTTTAGCTTTTTATAGTATAATACTAGTATACTTTGATTTATTTCATCAGCACTTTATAATAAGAACAATCAAGCGGGGTAGATTAAATATACCAAATGATATTTATTTATTTAACCAATGGTGTTTTTCGGTCGACAAATAGCTGGAAACTAATTTTTTTCGAGGCTAAAAGATCATCGAAGTAGGCACAATTTTTTCTAATAAAGTCTTTTTCATACCTATGACGTACATGAGTTAAATATCTGGCATTATATATGTTTAAGAAATTCTGTTATTTACCAACTGTACTGAATTTTGTCGATCTATATCAAATGATATTATAATTAATGTTCCATAGTAAATTAAATTATAGTCAAATTAAAGCACTGAAAAAAAAAATCTTGTAGATAGTTTTGTTTATAGTTTTTATGTTGGTATTTGTCTAGTTCTTCTAATTGGACTACGCTCTTCTTATTTAATATACTCATTATTTGAGTTTTTACTAGACTTCTCCATAAATCATAATGCTCATATATGGTCACATTACCTAATCAGGTAAGATTTTACCATCTTTCATACGATAATAAATCTTGATATCTAAAATTAGTTAAGGTTAAAAAGGTTTGCGTTAGAAAAATTAATATACATTTTTATTCAATTTTTTTAAAAGTAAATATGTTAAAATTTATTTTAAGATACCCTTGCCCTCCAAGATATAAGTCTTTTAAAAAAAATAAATAAAGAAAGAAATTTGTTCCATATTACTAGTAATGTACAAGTCTTTCTCTAAAATGAATGCAATAGTAATCAACGCCTTTACAATTTTATCTATGTTTAGAAATGTGTACTTAGTTATTGATAAAGATAGTTGTTGAGTGAGCAATTAGTTATATAGAGATGATATATGGGCACAATAGGAAAAAATATACATAAATTTAATTCAAACAAATACTACATTAATTACATTTATTAATCCGCATGTCATAATCTTAAAACACTTGCATATAGAAAAGGAGGGAGTAATAAGGGACAAGAACAACATTCTAAGGTGGGTGATGAATGGAAAAACTAATAAACCAAGTGAGTAATAAGGAAAGGCGTCTCGACGACTTTTGCTAGGGAAACTAAATCATTTTCGAAGCATCTCATTATCGTGCCCTAACACCAACCACGCATGGCTTTGGAACACACTCATTAGGAAGGAGCCAAGCAGGTTTTAGTTCGATAAGTATCGATCTTATTGTCAATGCATACTCGAGTTATGTGAACATATGCATCCTTTGATATTGCCAGCTTTTCCGAATATCTATCTCCTTAATATGCTTCTTATTCACTTACATAATTCCCGATATTAAAATGCCTTGTTTGGATTTTTTTTTTTTTAACCTCAATCTTTAAGGTATATCAAAACCCTTTTTAATATAATAAAATAGTTGATAGAATTTTCAGAATAATTTGTTATCCTTAATTCATTTTTCTCATATTTACTCATTTTTAATCTTATATTTTGTCAATTATCCATTCATCCAATGCAATATCTTCATCTTTTCTACAATGAGTTCATTTTCTTCACTTTTTTATTATCCTACATTGAATCTCACACAAGATTGTAGGTTTTCGAGTTTAAAAAGGAGTAAATTTTTCTCTTTTATTTGGTTGGCACATTTATATAACAAATAACACTTAAAGCACTCAAATATTTCTTCCACCATGGTTGCAAGTTACTATTTACATCTCTCTATTTCCCTGCCAGTTTGTATGATGGACCAAAGATAGTAACATAATGTGGGACTTGTGGAGTGATATGGTATGATTCTCAATTCTCACCCCTAATAAGCTAGGCGGACTAATTTGTCTCTTGTTAAGTTTATTACATTTCATAATAAACTCCATCTTACTTGTACTTAAAAAGCCATGTATTACAAATGGTATGTTTCGATGTGTGACGGTCAACTCCAAACGCAAAAGCTAGAGAGGGAAAGCTTCCTAACAAAGTGCGTTTGGACTTTCAAAACGCAGAAACAAACACACGCAAAGTTTGTTTCCATAACTCTTCAACTATGACAATATTTTTTTTTTAACGACAAACAAAATTTTATTAATGATGAGTATTAGTGATACTCAACTAACCCAAAAACATTCGTATAATTACAAAGATGATTGTAAGTCATAGGATAATATGATATGCCAAAAGCATGAATGCATGGCACCAAATCTTGAACATGCTCAATAAGCACACGATAGGGGTTCGATAATGCAACCGTTTAGTTATTGGAAAATCTTTTTTGACCTCACCTTATATTATATGATCTCGCAATAGTTATGACCCCTATCATTGATGGGAAAGTCTAACATGCTCCGGGCATATAAGATGCTCCGGCATGTATGTTTTTTGTTTAAATTTTTTTAAGTAAATTTATTCAGAATATTTTTTAATGCAGATTTATTAAAATATGTCAGTTTTCAATACAAATTTATTCAATATAACTGTTTTGCCTGGAGAACAAATAATAAAAAAAAATTTAAATCCAAATAACAAAAACATGCACATAAAAAGAACACAAAAAACCCGAAGCATATTTTTTTTAATATATTAGATTTATATATAAAAAAACCGAAGCACCAAAAACCGGTACATGGTAATAGCACTCATCATTGATAATTGTTTTTGCATGAATGCAAGTAATACAAACTCCTTTATTCTCTTCTTCTTTCCTTAACATCTCTCAATGCTCCATACCATATATATTTTCTAAAACAACAAAATCACCTGTAATAAAGTGTTCTTGATTTCTCAACTAAAACTTCATCAATTGTTGTAGTAAGTACTTTCTCTGGTCCTATTTATAAGTCACATTTTAGAAGATTTTTTCAGTAGTTGTATTTATAAATCACTTTGTATTTTTTATGAGACATTTTTTTTTATTTTGTCTTATTTGCCCTTTGTTCTTTAACGTGAAACAATATATTATGAAATTTCCGATGCAAGTTAAAAGGGTAAATGTAATATTAAAATACTTTTTTAAAATTTCAAGAAATATAACTACCCTTCTTAATATAATGTGTGATATGGTTAAATATAACTTATAAATAGAACGAGAGAGTATATTAATTACTTCTTTTTATGGTGGAAATAAAGTTTAGGTGAGTTGGCTTCTGGAGGCTCACCAGGGTCAGAGCAGGCCTCGGAGGGGATTCGAACCCGGGGTCTCTCTCGGCCTCGGACTCAATCCCCACTATAAAACCAAAATCAACTTTCAGTACGTAATTTGATTTTCTTGTCTTAAAGTTTGCGCACTCATACCCTTTTCTTACCTTTGTTATGGCTGAGGAGCTTAATCCTATACATTGTGTAATTTTGAATATCCCCTTCATTATAAATAGAGATTAAAATGTTTCACATAATTTTGTCAATCAACTTTGTGATTTAAAATTTAAATTGGACTTGAAATTGGAAATATGAATTGAATATGTTTCTCTCTTGAATATTTTATGATTTAGAAAAATGTTGATAAGTGTCCTAAGCATACTTATTAATTAATGAGTTTTATATAGTTGAAAAATGTAGTTTTTTTTTATATTTTTTAGAAAAAAAAAACTAAAGATTTATGTTTATTTTAAGAAAATTGAACAAGTGCCCTTAATTAAAATATTTATTAACAAGACTGTATGATTTAATTAGAACTTAATCATAAAAGAAAAGATCGGTCTAGTCCACAAGACCCCTACATAATGGGATTTCACGAGATTAAATGTATCCAACCTTATTCCCATTGTTTCCAAGATCCGTGCCCCTCACTATTTGGTCACTAAGCCACTACTTAATTAATTGTAATGTAATCTAGTGACAAATTTAATTAGTGAAATTGATCGAAGCATAACTTTTATAACTATTACGATTTTTTTAATAATAAAGAACGGTCTGTGAATAACAATCAGACATCAAACATGCAAATTTCAAATGGATTTCATGAGATTAATTATGGCTTCAAAGATTAAAGATCTGGGGTTGAAGTAATTATATACACCCAATTGAAAATGAAACTACTCTTATAGATCAGAGAAACTAAATGCCAACATTAGGTGATAACAATAATGTGACATATTATACTATATATATTCATCAACACCACTGTTTTAAAATGCTTGATTGCATTGGCTTCAAACAAGATTTAAAACCCTAATAAACACAGTTATACATGCTAATAATTTAATAAACACAGAAAATTAAGCAAAAGGTTATCCTGATACAGAAGAAGGAAAAATTACAACCCAAGCATAGAGAAATAAAAGAACACAAATAAAGAAAGAAAGAAAGAAGTGAAATGATGAAGAGCGTTATTTAGTGAGTGAGTTAAATTAATTACTGGGTGAGAGAAGAGACATTGCCAGTAGATGCAGAAGATGAGGATGAAGAGTTCTTATGGTTATGCATCCACACTTTGAACACTTGCCTACTCACTCCAATCCCTCTACAGAACCTCTCAATCTCTTCATCGAGATCCTTCCTCTGCAGCTTCCACCCAAGCTTCTCTGCAAAAGCCAGCATCTTTTCCTTCTGATCTGCCGTGAATTTCGACCGGAACCGCTTCTTTCCGCTCCCCCCGCCGCTCCTCTCCGACTCCAACAACCTCCCTTCACTGCCTTCACCACCACCGCCTCCGGAATAGTCCATCATGTCAGCCGTGGTCTCGGGGTCGGGACCACGGCTGGTGGTATAGCTGATTAGCCCTCTGTGCCCTCCTGAGCCAGGAGGATACTTGAGTTTGCGGTGGAAATTTCGATGACATCCGCAGGCTGCACACTGCAGGCCTCCGGGTGACATATCATCCACCGTAAACTCACCACAGCCATCGGTAGCGTAGCTGCCGAGGCTGGCTGCATGGTTCCTCAAGCACTCTCTATATACAGAATTGGAGCTATCTGATCCTCCTCCTCCTTCCATTTCTTTCTTTCTTTCTTTGTTTTCTTAATAAATATTATAATTTATGCTTTCTTCAATTCTCTCTCTTAATTTTCTTGCTATGTGTCTCGCGGTAGGTTTCATATATCTGTAAACTATATAATGAAACTGTGAAGTTTGGCAATGACTACAATGGTCATAGTTGGATAGGATATTTACAGTGTCCCCTGCTCAATGGACACGCTACCTATGTTATCTCAATCAATATTATTATACATATCTACGTAGTAATTATATGTAAATCGAAAGACCAACCAAAAAATGACATGGTAGCAAGGATAATAGTTGTTAGAATAAAATAATGTTACAAATTTATAAGTATATATATTTCAGAAACTTTTGTGATTCATTTTATAAGATGTTTTTATCATTTTTATGAAGCCTTTAATTTTTTTCCCTAATTTATCCAAAATATTTTATTGCTCATTAATGAGGAAATTCATTTTTTCATTATACACTTTTATTGTTTAGAATCCACTTTCTCTCATATTTAAGAATGAATACATAGGGTAAAATTGAAAATGGTGAAGTTTTTATTTATTTATTTATTTTTTAAAATATAGGAACTAACTAACTTTAACCACGGGCTTTAACATATGTAATTCGGTTATAATTCACTTATAAATAAAGATAGGTGGAGTATTAGAGATCGAGTTATTTAATTTAACTTATGTAAATTTATATGAAAATAAAATTATTTGTAACATGTTATTTTTTTATAACCTAATTGTAATATTAAATAAACTCAAAAATAAACCTTCAAAAAATTATTACTTGATTCAAAGGGGGCGTTCGTGAGCGTTGGACTCATGTCGAGCACTATGATACCTTTATAATGTGTTTATTTTTTTAGGTAAAGTTTTTTCTTTTCTATTTTTTTTACGGGGATAAGGGAAGGAAAATTAAATCCACCGACAATCCAACAAATAGTGGTGTCCTAAATCAAACCCGGAATCTCCAACTCCCAAACCATTAGTAGACTTGGTACATGATGACCATGTGGATACACCCACTTGTCGATACCTTTATAATGTGAGGTGTTAGTACTTTATAACTCCCACCCTACGCATAAAAAAAGGGTGTTCATGCTTCATAACTCCCACACTTTAATAATTTTACTCTTTAAATTGATATTTTACTTAGGAAAAATTTATTTTGGGTCAATAAAAAAATACCAATAAAGTCCAACATAAGTCATAACTAGCAAATAAATAATTGAGATTTTTAAGTATTATATTGGGGATTCAACAATTCTTTTCTTGTGCTTGAAAATAACTTTATTAGTAAAAGTAAAATACATTTCGGCAATTTCTTAGCCTAAAAAAATAAGTTTTTAATTATAGCAACAATTGAAGGAATTACATAATATACTGACAAATCCCTAGAAAATAAAATATCAATTTGATTATATTTACGTTATTAGTCAATCTGACCTTTGAAATCGATAACATAAGAGTCAATTAGGTCCATAATTTTTACTTCATGGATCAATTTATTCATTAAAAAAAATCTATAAAATTTTCAGAGATCAAATTAAAAGCTAGAATACAAAATTTAGAACCAAATTAATGTTCTTGTAATCTTAAAAAGTAAATTGATCAATAGTTTCAATCTCAATAACCAAATTAACATTATTAAATCATCACAGACAGATTTCTTAGACATATTCTATTCTTATTTTTATTTTTTTGGTTTACATGGGAGGTCTGGGACTAGAACCCATAACCTGGGGAGGGGAAAATCCTAAGTGTCCCTGCAGCCACCAACTGGGTTGTCTTACACGGACTATTCTATTTTTTATATATAGAGAAATAACATTTTGGCTAAATTCCTTATCTTATTTTTCACTATCAATTTGCTCCCTAAATTATTATCCATCCTATGTGGAACCAATATGATACGCACACATGTCATTTCTCTCTCCAACAATGCAAATGTGGATCAATACAATATTGACACGTATGATGAATAGTGACTCGGACGAATTTGATAGAAAAAAAAGGCTTAATTGCACTTTTGCTCCCCCAATTTTGATAATTTGGCGATTTTGGTCCCATAGCTTTTAATTTGGCATATTCAGTCCTCCAATTTACAATTAGTGGCGATTTTGGTCCTTCCGTCAACTATTCCGTTAACGGTGCTTACGTGGCATACGGAAGGACACGTGTCACAATCGCAGAGGTCCACGTGTCAGCACGTGGAATTTTCAAATTTTTTTAGATAAAATAATTCAGAATATATTTAATATTATTTTAAAAATAATAAAAAATTCAGAAAAATTATGTAAAATATTTTCAAAAAATTCGGACTTTTTTTAATATTTTTAAAAAATAAAAAATTTTAAAAATAAGTGAAATATTTTTAAAAATAATGAAAATTTTATTTTTTGTTTTTAATATTCTGAAAATTAATATAAAATTCATTAATTTTTTTTAAATATTACCAGTAATAATTTTAAAAATTTAATATTACCTGAAAATGTTTTTTTTAATATTTTAAAAATTAATAAAAAATTCAGAAAAAATAAAAATTCAGAATTATTTTTTAAAAATCCGTAAACTATTTTTAAAAATTTTGAAAATTTTACCTATTTTTTAAAATATTTATAAAATAATATAAAATTCAGAAAATAAAAAAAAGAATAAAATATTTTAAAAATCATGTAAAATATTTTTTAAAATTATGAAAATAATATAAAATTCATGAAAATTAAAAAAAGGTAAAATTTGTTTAAAAAAAATCTGAAAATTTTAGTTTTCTTTTTAAAAGATTTTCCTATTTTTTTTAATTTTATGAATTTTAAAAAAATTCTGAAATTTTTTCAAAATTTTTAAAATGTTACAGGTAATATTAAAAAAAAATTTCTGAATTTTCTATTATTTTTCAGAATATTAAAAAAATTAAATTTTCAGAATTTTTTAAAATATTCACTATTTTTTTAAAAAATTTTATGAATTTTTTTATATTTTAAAAATATTTAAAATATTAAGAAAAAGTCCAAATTTTTTAAAAATATTTTCTGAATTTTTCTATTATTTTTGTAATTTTTTATTATTTTTAAAATAATATTAAATATATTCTGAAATATTTTATTAAAAAATTTTGAAAATTCTACGTGCTGACACGTGGACCTCTGCGATTGTGACACGTGTTGCTCTGTGTGTCACTCAACATCGTTAATAGAATAGCTGACGGAGGGACCAAATTCGCCATTAATTGTAAATTGGAGGACTGAAATCGTCAAATTAAAAGTTAGGGGACCAAACCAAATTTGGAGCACCAAAAATGTAATTAAGCCAAAAAAAAATCTGAGAAACTAATATAATAAAAAAAACGTAAAGGATCAATTTAATATTAAAAATAAGCTAAGCAACCAAATAAATACTTAAATCTTTTCGTGTCCATACATATGAAGTGTCAGACTATAATTATTAATTAGTGTAAAAAATGAAGTGATTGAGTGGAGCAGTAGTAGTAATTCAGAGGCCATGGGAAGGACATGCGAGTCCATCAAACGATGAGGAAAGGTTCTTCTCTGATGCAGCGGGACCCTCAAACGGTATGGGCTTTTGTCCAATAATGCACTTTGGAATGCAGAAAACAAAGTCTTCGGGAATTTCATAATTTTGTATGCAGAGAGACAGTCCTTTGTTTTTGTACTTTTGCAGTGTCTAACAAAACATACTGTATATCTCGCTTCTGCTAGTAGAATATTAACAAAATCAATATCAATAGCAGGGAAAATATTAATAAATTTATTAAGCAAATTATATGAAAGTGATGACACTTCCCCTAAATCTGTCTTTAAGTAGTCTTCAACTATTCCACTCTCCTCCCTTATTAGTTAAGTTTTTCATCCCATAAATCATTGAGGCATTGAAAATTATCAAGGCTCCATCCCATGATCTTAGGTTGATATGGATTTGAATCCGGATGATTTCTCAAATTGCTAGCTAACTTTGCTAAATTTAGATATTTGATTAAAGATTTGATGTCTTAAATTTTAGATTTTGTTTGATAGTAAATTATCAATTTTTTATCTAAAGATCTAGGTTATTAAAATTATCATTTAGTGAAGTCATAACATCCAAATCCCACGGTCATTAGCAAATGAAGTGAAAGCTTGATAATATAATCAATGATATTAGGGTCATAAGCACTATCAAGTAATTAGATGTTTTAAATTTTGAAGCATGAGTACTTCAAAATAGGTGACATATTCGTATTCAGTACATATATGAAACTCTTATATACATATTGATTTATTGATCTTATTATTTTAATTTTAAGTTAGGTATACATACCTTCGTATCGTGTACACATATTAAATATGTCTAATTATACCTTGAATATATAAAATGTAAGTCTTAAATATTAGGGAGTCATAACTGTATCAGTGCAACATTGGTCTTAAATATTACTCTCTCCGATTTTATTTATTAAAACAACTTTCAAATTCTATTTATAAGTCGTTTTATATTTTATAAAATAATTAACTATAATTTATAACAAGGACCGGAAATAGTATGCTCTAAACAAATGAACTTTTCCTAAGAGTTTTTTATTATTATTATCTTTGGATAAGACTTAGGAGTTTTGTTATTTATACATCAAAGTTTTTAATGTATTAGAAATATTGTTTTTTTTTTAAATTAGAACATATCACATAAATTAATTTTTATTTTTCACATTTTTTTTATCTTTTCTATATACAGACACAAGAAAATGCATAAAAAAATAAAAAAAAAATCAAAGGGACACCAAATGATGTCTCTATTTTGATGTACATAAAATCTCATCTCCTTTCCTACATAATTTATCCTATGAATCAATCTTACATATTATATAAAGCAAGAAGTTCATCATCTAGTTACCAAACCTCTCTCTCTCTCTCTCTCTCTATATATATATATATATATATATATATATATATATAAAGGGATCCATTTATACCAAGTTAAATTATTACACTAACTTTTATATCGCTCATAACTTTTTATACAATGTGAATTTTACTAATTCATCATTAATTAGTAATTATAAGTCATTTAGATTTTTCCTATGCTTTTAAAATATACATGTTGTTAATTTTGAGGTATATAAATAAAGTACTAAATAATTTTGAATTTTTGTGAAATTTGATATAAACGATCTAAAAGATAGAAACTTGCAATCAAACGATTAATTCAACTAATTTTGATTTAGTGTAGGAGTTATGAGTAGTTTAAGAATTGATGTAATTTAACTTGATGTAATCAAATATTTCTCCTCTTTATATATATATATATATATATATATATATATATATATATAAATATATATATATATATATATAAATATATATATATATATATTATATTTATTACGATGATGAAGGTAACTTGATTTATTTGAAATATATGAAAAGAAAAAGGAAAACAAATTAAAACATTATATGTCCTCCTCATCATCATAATTTTGAATTATTTCCATACAATTCCATTACCGAGTACAAAAGAATATTTATACGTGTAAACCTTGTATATATTTTAGAGAACAAAATCAAGAGGAATATGATGAAGATCAAGCATACAGATTGACCTTGCAATAGTTGTATGGGGCTTGATTGAGGCCATAGAGGAAGTGAGCTGTACAAGAATGGTGTGAGCATAAACAATTGTGAAATTTCTTCAAGTGAAATAATAATAGGTGGGTGAGAAATTGAGAGTACAAAGGATGAATTCACTTGATTTGTCGGAAAATAATAATGCTTCAGTGTCTTTTAGGGAGCATTTTGCTTTGTTTCCTTTTCTCCACTCAGTGTCCAGTCACTGTACTATGTGACCTTTCCTACAGTACCCCAACCCCCACAATGCTTGATGGCACTTTAGGTGCAATGCCTTGGTCTGCTTGGCTTTTTTTGGTTAAAGCTGCAAACCAAAATGTGGGGGGTCTATGTCTATTTTCTTGCCACCATTAGTGATATAGTATCATTACTTAAAAAAAAAAAAAAAAAAAAAACGAATCCTATTTCTTCTAGGTGGGATGGATCATATAGATCAAATAATATCAAAGCTTTATTATACATATATTTTTCAATAAGAGGTTGATTTCTAAATCCTTCTTAACTATTTCGTTTATAATTTTTTTTAAATCTTTTTTGTCTTTAATAATTGGGCTAATATCCATTTGATCGATCTACTCTTTTTTTTTCTTTCCATATTTCGATTTTCTGTATAGCTATTTAAACCACCATAAATGATATTTTATGATTTTTTTTTTTCAATAGAGGTAACCCCAACTTTCTCTCTAATACATTTATTCACAAGCAATTCTATCTTATATGCTCCATGAAGTTTTCTCTTGATGGCATTTTAGCACCCAACTAACATTCGGTCCATGCAACATTATTGCCTTCTAAACTTTCATTTTACCAAGCGATAAGCTAAAATTTTCTCATAAGTTCGAGTAACACCTTTGATCTTTCTTTCACATGTAACACCTAAATTAAAGCACTCTTTCATTTCTTCTATCCTCTTGGCGACTCATATGATTTACATCTTTCTTTGTTTTCCTATTGTGTTGTATGATTGCCCAAGATACTTAAACCTTATGACGTGTGGTGTGGTATATGATCTCCAATTTTCACCTCCATGTTAAAATTTATGCAACTCTTGCTAAGCTTACACCCCATATATACTTATTCGAAACCTATGAGCTTCCAAAGCTTGTTTCCACATTTGTGATCTTTTTTATATCATCAGCAAAGAATTTTATTAAGGGAGAGTATAATAAATACTCAACCCTCACAAAATTACATGAGAGATTGAATACAAGATTTAGGACTCATACACCAATCATACACACTCCTTTAATCTCTAGAGTCTTCTACAATATATCTCTAGGCACTATATTATACGTTTTCTCCAAATCAACAAAAACCATGTGTAAGTCCCTTTGATTCTTCCGGTCTAGATCGAGTTGGCCCTATTTAGTAACTTATGGGTCAACATATTGCAACCAAGGCTGACCTCTAGGTCATATGGACAAACTTGCTCCTCCCTTGGCCGATTTATTCTTAGTTGGGACGAGGTCCAAGCCATAAGGAACCGAACCTCTTTATGTGTAATAGGAATAATAAGTGTGAGGGAAATAAGTCTCACATCGAGGAGTGATAGATAAAGTGAAAAACATATGTGTGGATAATCATCAACTTAATACTTTAAAGTTTTAGGTTGAGACATGTTGTCTAATCCATTTGTTGTGGTTCTTAGCTTCCACCCATTGGTTAGATCTCCTTAGTTGTTGAGCTCCTTGATAATAACAATGGGTGTGCTAACAAGTGTAGGTAACAAACTCACCCATCGACTATGATCTCAATTCTCATCGACACTTTATAGTTTGTAGTCACAGCATCGAAGAGAGCAAAAGCTTCACCTCGTTCCAGTTGGGCATTTTATTAGGCCTGTGGAACAAATAATAATAATAATAATAATAATAATAATAATAATAATAATAATATAGAAAAAAGAAGATTAAATTAAAGTTAATAAAATAACAGAGTTTACAAAAGCCAAAGCATGACTTTGATTTGTGGTTTCAAAAGAGAGAAAAATTGCTGCTCAAATCAGTTAGCATTTTGGTACAAATGAGACTTTCTACTTCATCGTCTAATAATCTGATGGAAGTTATCCAAGTTAAGCGCCTGCTCCTGTAATGCTAGCAACAGTTTAGAATAAGGCTTACTGACTCTTAGGAAGTGGGAGAGGGAATTAATAAAGCATAGCAAAAATGAAAATTCACAATTAATGTACGTAGACAGAAATCTTCTGTTTGTTTAGATTATATGAAATTCCCTCTTTCTGATATAATTTTTGCAAGTTCTTAAACTTAGCTGATCTTGAAGCTAAAATGAATTCGTATCTTGTTTTGAGAATGATGTTTAAGGAGGAGCATGTGTGAAACCCTTTGATTGTATTCACAATAAAACTTAGGCTTATTTAATTTATCTCTTTAGTCCCGAAAGTTAGGAGTGTGTTGGTTTTGATCTCTATAAGTTTTTTGGACCTTGATTCATCCTTAGTTGTTTTAAAAATTTGGTTTTAGTACATGCCGTTAGTAAAAATTCATTAACGGCTGATGTTGCTAATGAAATGTCAGATTAGCATACATGTATTTGCATGTCATAGGTAGGATGACATGGATGATTCAGACCCATAAGAGCAAAAGGGTTAAAGCCCAATGCACAAACACATTTGGGTTCGGTTTTAGCCCTTTTGCTCACGAGGGTTCGGATCATCCACGTCATCTTACCAATGGCCTGTAATACTTGCATACGTGTATACTGATCTGACATCTGACATTCAGTTAGCCACATAAATAGTTAGCAAATTTTTCTTAATGGCATGGACTAAAACCAAATCCTAATTTTCAAAACAATTAAGGATGAATGAAGGTCAAAAAAAGTTCTAGGGACTAAAACCAAAACACCCTCAACTTTCAGGGACTAAAGACATAAATAAGTCTAAAACTTATATAGTGGTGACCTTTTATTTAATTTTTTTTTTGTGTACACCAAGGGTATCCCGCAGCCGACAGCCGAAAACTAATCCCCTCCGAGGCGTAGAGATCACCGAAGTGAATTTTGCCTCTACCAACAAAACCTTTTCCATGCCCACGGCAGGGATCGAGAGACCTTTTATTTAAAATATATATATATATATATATATATATATATATATATATATATATATAATGCTCTATCATATTTTGGTGCATGTATTTCCTATGCAAAAACTTTCACTAATTATAACATAGTAGATTATTTCTGTTTTTCTTTATAAGAAATCTATAATTAAGTTGACATATATATAAATAACATATATATGATGGTTGAACTTCCTAGATATATTATGCTTCAAAGGCAGCTAAAAAAAATAGCAATTCAAGATTTCTCTTCTCCACATTAAGCAAACCGGCCTTACAATGATTACATCATGGTGGCAACGTAATGTACTTGCCAGACACGAATATTTCCTTGTCCACCATTAACCTCCATCCTTGTTTCAAACTATAACTTAATTCAAAAAATGTGGACAGCTCTAAGTCCAAGTTCATGAACCAGTTTTTTGTTCATGGCTTTGATTTAAGCGAAGAATTAGATTATATGTGCATCTAAGTTAATACATGGCCCAGCTAACATCTTAATTGTTACTTTTGCAACCAAAATTCGAAACTTCTGATAACAAATTATGTCAAGAAGCACTCCATACGGTTTTTCTAAATGGAGATAGCTTATTTGGTAGAATTGAAAGATATAAAGTGTGAATTTATGATAACGTGAGTTGGTAAAGTGGTAGCTCCTTGGTCCCTTAACTAATTTTCGAGCCTTGTGTATAGAGCAACTCACGCTGAAAAACCCCTATCGCTTAGTGCGATCTCAGTTGTGTCGGACCGGATGAGTCAGATTCTGGGTAAACCGGGTACCAGTTGGTGTAAAAAAAAAGTGTGAATTTATGGGTTCTATTTCTCATAGTTGCACAATTTCCCCCTTCTTATCCCCTCGGAATCTTTGTCATTAAAAAAAATAAAATATGGTTTCTCTAAATGGCAATATGATAAAATGTGATTGATTTCAAAATAACTATTAAAAATTCTATTTAAGGAAAAAACTAATTAAAAATTCTAGTTTTTCTGAAAATTGGTTTTTCTAAAGCTTTTTCATATTGTAATCAACTTTTCTAAACATATCACATTAATCCCTAAACAATTTCTTTTTTTCAAAATAGAAGTTATTTTTGGAAGGAATATTCTGTCCCAAACATCCACTTAATCTTATGAGATAGTAATTGTTACTCTGCATCCAAATTCTAAACCTTCTAATAACAAAGTCAAAAGGCACTTCATACGGTTTCTGTAGTCGCCATTGAACTATTGAAAAATTACAATTTGTGTGTAACTCTAGGTTAAAAATTGAAATATGTAGTGTCGTGATTTGTGATTTATTAATGTTCATTACTGGTTAACTATACAGATGCCAAGAAAACCAATATTATTATAAACGTATCTAGTTTCTTGCACGATGTTTATCATAAACAAAAATAGTATATAAGTTAATAAAAAATAATCAGCCTACATCATAAAGAAAATGATATATGTCACAAAGTTATATTTTATTTATTATTGATTGGTTAACAAATAATACATATATATCATTTTTTTTTATGGTATAAACTAATTTGCGGTTTGATTGGTAAACATTAATGTATCATAAAATAAAAGTGCAAATATGAAATAAACTTGGAGCTTGGTCTAGAGACCTTTAACCTGGACATATAACTGTCTTCAATAAAATACATAGTCAAAGTTAATAAGAACCTGGGGTATATTTTTGTGTCTCAATCCTGTTGTGGCATTATTAAACAAATCATGCTTGTCATGGTTTAATTGCATGGTACATGTGCTTCAATCTACTTTGATGATTCCTTTCATGCATCTAACACTAAATTTGGCTTAATCCACATATATTTTAAGCAGAGTGAGGTTCAAGAACACAAACACAAAAGAGAAACATAGATAAATTCGTGTATTTAGATTAGAGTTGAGACATATATAATCCCACGTTCAGAACTTCATCAAGAGAAGTGGAAGTGATAACAAATAATATAAGAGCCCGTTTATTTGCACAACTTTCACAGCATCTATTAATACCTTAAATTAGAAAACTCAAAGTTGTACAAAAGTTATGAAACACAGACATATGTAAATCATTTTCAATTCAAAAAAATTTAGCATCTAATCTAGTTAGATACACAGGTAAAAGAATCATTGTTTAAAGTGCATTGCTGGCCAGGAAAATTTGGGAGACAAGCTCTGATTAACTTAATTCATGTAAAATCTCTAAGTTAAAAAAAATAGATGAAAGTTGAAAGGGAAAAGGAAAGGGGAACCAATAACTGTACTGTTGGTGTAGGACAATGACTCATTCATTGGTTGGGAAGCCATAATTGGTCTGTGTTGCCTTGTTACAGAATCAAACACTGTTCTGCTGCCACACTGTACCTACATTGCCTCATTTTTTAAGTCAGATACTCAATGCAGTAGAATCTCTATCAATGTGCAACTACCAACTGGATTGAACCAAGTATTATGTGAATACTTAGTACTCATGATGACTTTTTCTTTTTGGCCCCAAGTTTTACTCGTTAGCCTCAGTTTGTTTTTAAAACGACGAAGTTATTTTTATTGTACCGACTGAAACAAGGCGAAAGTTACTTTCCGATTTCAAAAAGGCGGAATAATTTTTTCAACTTCCGACTCTTAATAGTCGAAATAATTATTCTGATTTTTACAAGTTGAAAATATATTTATAAATTTTTTCGACTTATACCAGTTGAAAATATATTTTCAATTTTCGACTACTGCCAATCGAAAATATCTCTGACAGCCATACATTTCAAGAGGATGTTACTGCTGTCACACCTGATGATGAAGTTGATAATGAAATTACGGTCTCGGCTTCCTCTTCAGAAATAAAAGATTTGCAGAATGATCACAATGAACTAAAGATAGATCCACCTCAAACCAATGTTGTCAATGATGCTGTAGGAACAATTGACTTACCCACTCATGCAAACCAGCTTGATGCAACAAGAACCCTTATTGATACTGCAGCTCCATTTGAATCTGTCAAGGCAGCTCTTTCCAAGTATGGAGGAATTGTGGATTGGAAGGCTCGTAAAATGCAGACTATGGAGGCAGCTGTTTCCGACTGGTAGTAGTCGGAAATTAAAAATATATTTCCGACTGGTATAAGTCGAAAAAATCTATAAATTTGTTTCCAACTTGTAAAAATCAAAATAATTATTTCGACTATTAAGAGTCGGAAGTTGAAATAATTATTCCGCCTTTTTGAGATCTAAACTATTTTTTTATTTGTTTCTGCCTTGTTAAAATCGGAAAGTAACTTTCGCCTTGTTTCAGTCAGTACAATAAGAGCAACTTCGTCATTTTAAAAACAAATGAGGGCCAAGGAGTGAAACAATGGACCAAAAAGAAAAAGTCCTGAGAATTTTGAAATAGGCAATTACATCTTAGTTCCCTAGTTTTTGAAAGCATCTACTCTCTCCCGACTTTTTTTATAAATTTATGTCTATCAAAGAAAGTAATTATTTTTGTTAGTTCCATTAAAGTCGTAAACATTTGATATAGTGTTTCAAAACTACCTTTATATTAATTGTTAAGAATAGAAAAAATGTTAAGTAAATAAAAATGCTTGTGAAAAGAAATAACTAAATGTTATTAAAAAAAAATCTAAGAGCAAAATAAAATTATCAAGGGCCTTATAAAAAACCAAAGAGAGTAAGTTTTTTATTAGCGAAAAGAAAGTTATATTCAATACTTATATAAAGCAAGGTCAAAAATTTTGATTTCCTGGACTTTGAGTTTCACAATTTGCTCCCTCTTTTATTTGAAATTAGAACATTTTCTTAGAAGGAGGAGAATTGGGCAGCGGGTGCAACCATTAAAGCTTTGTCATGTGATAAGAAGGTTATACGTTCGAGTTGTGGAATCGGCTTTTTACAAATACAAACAAAGGTAAAGTTGTGTATGATAAACTAAATTGCTATTTTAAATAAGATTCGTGAGATATGAATATTGATCTTTATGGTAATTGTAAGAGTTCATTGACTTAAATGGTATAATGATTCTTGAATGGATGTTCTTAGTGGGCATGACTAATTAAAATTAAAGGATAACTTCAAAATAATTGTAGAAAGAGTATTATTTCATCTTTTTGAATTGGTTCTTTAATGACCAGTGAGTATTTGATTGGTTAACTTCAAAATAATTGTAGCAAGAGTTTTGTTTTATCTTTTTTGAATTGCTACTTTATTGACTAATGAGTATTTGATTAATTATGCCTAATAAGTATGGCGCAAGATGTGTTACAAATGATAAAGCTTTTTACTTGTATTGAAGAGGATTAAAAACATGATTTTAGTTTATGGCAGAATGATGGGCAAAGACAACTAATTTATGAAGTTTAAAATACTTCTTTGTCCCTAAATATAAAGCTCTCTTGATACTTTTATTTTGTCCCTATTTATAAAGCCTCATACCAATTTTCAATGATCATTAATTACTTTTCTCCATAAACACCCTTATTTATTTAACACTTTTTAGATTCCCAATAATATTAATAGGGGTAATTTTGAAATTACATATCAAAAGTTCACATTTCCCATACAATTAACTAAATTATTTCACTTTTTTAATGGACGTGAAATCCCTCAAAAGGCTTTATACTTAGGGACGGAGAGAGTACATCTCATCTTCACTATCAAAGCAGAGCTGCAGAGCCAATCCAGTAGAAAAGTCCATCACAATCACAATATACTCCCTCCCTTTCAGAACATTAGGCCTTTTAGGTTTGGACACACAGATTAAGAAAGTGTTAATTATTGTAAGTGTTATGTATAATTTGTCCAAAATGCCCCTATCAATTCTTATTGAAAATTGTAATAGTATTTAATGTTTATTAGTAAGTGTGTCCATTAATTAATGTATAGTTGTTTAGAGACGAGAGAGATGATAAAAGTAGAATTAATGAGGAGAGAATGAAATGATTGAATAAAGGTTAGAATTGGAAAGAAAAATATGTTTATGTGTTGAAATTGTAAAAGGCCTAATGTTATGAAACAAGAAAAAAAAGACTAAAAGGCCTAATGTTCTGAAACGGGGGATTACAATGCAGGCATTAAGTAATGGATAAGCATAACTATTTGACTTCCAAAAATGTTCCCACCTAAAGGCGTGGTATTGTGGGAAATATACTAATATTAAATGATCAAACAACCAGAACTATGTTACTCCCTCTGTAATTAATTATAAGATTCTTTTGACACTTTTATTTTGTTCTTATTTATAAGACTTCATACCAATTTTCAATGATCATTAATTACTTTTTTTTCACAAACACCCTTATTTATTTAACACTTTTTAGATTCCCAATAATATTAATAGGGGTAATTTTGAAAATACACATCAAAAGTTCACATTTCCAATCCAAATAACTAAATTAATCAACATGATTCTTTGTCCCCTCCCCTTCTCCTTCCTCTGCGCTTACTTATTTTCATCTGTTGTTTCTCGGTATGGGGGGGAGATCTGTCCCTCCCCTTCCTTTGGGAAAGTGTGTATGTTTGTTTCTCCCAATTTATCTGGATTTTGTCTTACCTTTGTGCAAGTTGTTTTGTTTTGTGTGTTTCCAGTTGAGGGATGCCCTTATATAGTTTCTACTTTCCAGATCTGATGGTCATCCTCTTTACTCCAATAATTGGAAGGCTACTTGTCGAGACAGATCTCTCTTTGCCAACTGTTGATTTGGCTACCGTCCAACGGCTCTCTTGTTTTAGATCTGAGATTCCTTGTCGCCGAACTGAGCTTAGTCCTAGCATCAATGAGATTGTTATCTTGGAATTAAAGGTTATTGAATTTCATGTTAGAGTCATGTTTTGGCAGTTGCTGATGATCCATGTACACATGGAGAGTATGTTGTTCCAGTGCATTTTGTTTTCCCTTTAACTATTATTAGTGTGAAATATCTTGTACTTGTAATTGTCATATTTGTCATTACTTGTATTGTTTCTGATCTATGAATAATATACACATTTCCCTTAAAAAAACTAAATTAATCAACTTTCTTAATGGACATAAAATCTTCCAAAGGGATCTTATAACGATGACGGAAGGAGTATCATAAAATATATGATTGATTGGTGATCTAGCCTTCATAATTATTCAATTATATATGTGCGGAGTGGTGGTACTTCCTCCCAGAAGTTTGGAAAAGAAAATTACTTCGTAGACATCTCTAAAACCCTCATATTTTTCATAAGTCATACATTTTCCATCTTGAAATATAAGCAATAAAAAACACATTTTATTTGGTTTAAAATATAAGCAAAAGTAATCAATTTTCTTAAATTTTGTTTTATTCTCAATGCTAATTTTTTGAAATATACTTAGAAAATTGTTATCTCATTTAATTTTTGTTTCATTATCAATACTACTTTCTTTCTTAATTTGATTGTATTTAATTTTTTTTTTATAAATTTGAGAAAATTAAATACAATCAACTATCATTCTTAATAAACGTAAAAGTAATTAAATTTGTTTATATTATAATTCGAAGGATGTATTTATCTATGACTTTGAGGCAGTATCCAAATGTAGGTGTAACAATTGAATAAGATAATAATAATAAGCTATTGCTATAGTAAGATGAAACAAAATTGTGTAAATAAATATAAAGTGAAGAATGTTTAACTCTCTAGAAAACAGCAGTAGTTGTTTTTGTTGGGTAATCAAGATTGGCAAACCCATCCAGCATTGGGAGGAGCTTTTTACACCTCTAATTATTTTTCCCCTTTTCAAACCCTACAAACTTCTGGATATTTTTTTAAGTGGGAAAATAATAGTGTTTCCAAAACATTTTTGGAATTTCTTTGCTTTAAAAGCATCTTGTTGCCCTTTTTTTCAATTGATTTCCAAATTAAAGCCCTTTTTCATAATGGACCATGTGTGCCCACAATGTCAGAAGAAAGAAATGGCTAAGAAAATAGCAACGAACGTACTTGTGGAATGAATAGAATTTAGTTGAAACGCTGAGTCATGTCCTTTATCAATTCTCAATATAACACATTAACTCATTTGATGAACAAGATAAAAATGACTCGATATTATAATTCGTCCTATTATATTATTATCCAGAGTTTGTGAGCCAACATATAGGATAATGCTATCCTCTTGGCATATATCTGTTCATGTTTTGGGATTCGTTTGATAGTTATGATAAAATAATGATTTAATAGGATAAAGAGCTAGATAGGATAGGAACATGATAACTCTCATTCTGTTCGGTGTTTGATGCACACCACGTAACAATAGCATTGATGAGGTGGTGATGGTGGATTGGTGGTGGCAGTGTGATGATGGCGATGATAATAGTGTTAATGTGTGAGGATATAAGGGCAAAAAATGCATTATCCTATATTGCTCATTTCTAACCTAGCTCCCTACATAATATGGAAAAAAAAAGAAAAAAAAAACACACTAAACATATACAAGATAGGATAGACCAACGAGATATTATTATCCTATCGTGTTTGCTCACCAAACTCTAAAGAGTGACAAGATATGACATATTATCATATCTTATCCTTCCTATCATGTCCACCAAAATAGCTATTGTATTTTCTATCTTATTTAGGGAGTTGGGTTCGAAATGGGCATAACAGACATTGCAGTATTTACGCCCACATTCTCACATATTAACACTACTGTAGTCACCATTACCACCTCTTTGATGTCATTATTATCTGGTGTGCATCAAACATTGGACAAGATAAGAGTTATAGTACTTATATCATATCCTACTCTCATCATGTTCTCTATCATATTATGTTTTTATCCTATCTTGAACACCAAATGAGAAAGAGCCACGTGTATAAAACCATTAGAACTTAAAAAGATCTGTCATCTTTGCTGCTAGTAAAATGGAAGCAATGTAACTTGATCCATGGTAAATAATAAGATTGCAATTTCAAGGTTCATTAAGCTAGCTCATTCTTTATTTTCCCTCTGGTTTTATTTATAAAATCTTTTTGGAATTTTTCTCTTTCATCAAAAAAGATAATTAAATTTGTTAGTGTCATTAAAAATTTGGAAATTTGGTTTTTTTTTTTCAAAACTGCCCCTATTTTATTATTATAAGGATTCTAAAAAATGTTGAATTAATAGGGGTGTTTGCAAAAAAATAATAATAATAATTAAAAGCTATTGAAAATCGAAATAGGGTCATATAAATAGAACCAAAATAAAAATCCCTAAAGGGGCTTATATATAGGACCGGGAAAAGTATAATCTTGTTTCATTTCATCTTACTAGTGATTTAATAAATAAAATGGTTTGTATAATTTGTGCTCATCGACACATGTTTGGCAACTCAAAAAAGTAACATTATTTTATTGAAAAGTCATGCATTTATCATTTGAAAAGTCATTATATATTTTCATGAAACATTGTTTTACCATGGGTATATTAGAAAACTCTTGCAAGTTTTGATATAATAATCCCTCATCACTCCCAAGCCTACGTGATCACCACAAACATGAAAACTAGGACTCGGTACTCAAATTGTCGTCGTTCCATATTTGGGGCATTGCCGTTTGGCTTAATTATGTCACAGGTCTCTAAAATTTGGAGTACTTTTGCCATATATCCTTATTCCCCAAAGTTACTACTTTTGCCATATACCCTTATTCCCCGAACTCCTGCGTCTGATCAGGATTCCGATGTTACATGCCGGCAAAATTGGTCAGAATTGGTAATAGGGTATATGACAAATTCAGAAGTAACTTCAGGGAGTCAGACATTGGAAAAAAAATAAAAGTATCTGGCAAAAGTACCTCAAACTTCAGGGACTTGTGACATAATTAAGCCTTACCATTTTATAGCTTCTACAATCATATAATCGTACGGATTTTAACATCACAATGTGACATAGATTTTACTGTAATGCTTGGTGCAATTTTCGGCAACCAACAAATTTTGGCATTACCTCGAGCTTCTACCGAATATAATAATAATAGTTAAGGTTACTAAAGGTAAAAAAAATATAATATATTAACATTATTTTCTCTCCCGAAAACCCAAAAGCTACATTTTTCTAATAGTTATTTAGTATACCTGGTTGCTTAGCTTAACAAGTACCCTAAGAGCACTTGTTAGCATTTGCATAATAATAATAATAATAATAATTAAAGGTAACATAATGTTCAGATTTGTAGTTTGTTGAAAGTAGATGCAAATCATAGACAATGCAGCAAGATGTTTGAGTTTATGCAAGCTTTATGCATCTTTAGTTCACAAATAGCTTCACCCAGTGAATACACTCTTACCTTACCTACTCACTTCATACACTAACTAACTTCAAAGTAGCTTTAACCAGTCGGATTATTTCCTATGATTACTCTTTAATGATGGAAAAAATGACTATACGTAAATACATCAATAACCAAGACATTGAAATTATTATAACAAGTTCAACAAATCTTAAACATGCATTTTTAAATCCTTACAGTATACACTACCCGATTAGTGACTCAAACAATCATGACAACCTAAAAATACACTTGACTTTCATTGTCACATTGCACACCCCTGGAACACCCCAAATGTTTACCATACTTTAAGTATGTTGACAACGGGAGTCACACGGTTGAAAAATACATTTTTCCTCCGCTCTCAAGTTTCAACCTTCAACAATCAAACTGCTTAAACTAAAATTGCCACAAAAAGCCGAACGACAATTTTTCATTCAAGAACCTTTTCATCAAGTTATAAAACATTGAAACTAAGCCTAAAACTAAAAGATATAAAGCTAGTTAAACAGACTTGCAACTAAGTATTCCAAATTTCAAATTAGTAATTAGACATTCATACACAACCAAACAAGGCTAACAAAATGCATGCCACCACTCACAAATGCACATTATCTGAACATTACTCACCATTGTAAATTATGAGAAGTGTACATCTGATATTAGCATCTTGCATATTCAACGATCATCCACAAATAAAATCAGACATGCTATCAGCCTTAACATCTAATTTGGATGCATAACAACATATAGCCTCTATAATAGTCAACAAAAAGGAACCTTTGTACCTCATCCATCTACTATATAATGCAGTTACTCATTCCGCTTCAGAATTTTTCTAGCCACTAAATTTTCTCTTAGACTACTAATCAAGAAAACTTTGCCATCTGCTACTTTTACTATTCTGGTTTACTGATAACAAAAATTGAGAATATTCACTTATGAGGTTCAAATTTCATACTTACAAATTAATCTCGTAACAGTTACTAGCTCACGTAATCAAACTTAGTAATTGAAGACTTCAACTTGAATTGGTTTTTCAGATTCACAAGGCTATCGATCTTCTCAAAGAGCATAAAGGAGCCCCTAAAGAACAAGCTCAAAAGTCACTGTAAGATAAACTTGTGAGCTCTATAATCAAATGTGAAACAAAAACGTTTCACTATTATCACACTCGTTAACTTCATACGAAGTTCAAAGCGCCAGTTTCTGAAAGAAACCACTCGAAGTATTAGTTTTGGTCAAGAAAACTAGGATCATATTATTTTCCTAAATTCAATTTTTACTATGAATGTTGTTTTAAAAGGTGTCATTTCCCTCTTAGTTCTTATGCTAGATGAAACTTCTTGCAAATGGAACATCAAGAAACCCAAATTTCAAGATTATAAACTGCAGGCATATGCCAATTAAGTGGGAATTTGCCCAGCAAATAAGCATGAAGCATAAAAGTTGGCAGCAACACTAGTAATTTAGTCAGAATTACTTCGTACATAAAAGGTTGGATGCCTGTAAGTACCATATCATACAATCAGCAGTAGAATCATGGATAGATTCCTTTGAAAATATCAATAAAATAAAATCTCATTTGCTAGCCCCTATCAGGACTAACTAACCAACCACAAGACTGATTTTGCATTCACTAAATCCAAATAAGTACCCGATCAAAGACCAAAGAATCCAAATAAGTGATCATAAGAACATAACAAGAGACCTAAGTGAAATGAAAATGTCACATAAATTTGAAAACTCTGGTAGTAAAAAAGTACAAACCATCTAAGAAGCCTCTGTCTCGAACAAAATACACATATATACAATGCAAATTTGCTGAATGGAACAGGAGGCCAGTTGTACCTTAAAGTAAATCTACCTGATAGTAACAAACTTGTTGGTGCCATGTTTTGCCCAATAAGTCCTCAAATCAATTGGATTAGAGAAGTTATAACCCTCAGCAGCAAGTTTCTCCAAAACTTTCTTAAATGCTCCTATACTCATTTTTCTCCCAGCTATCCTCGCCCCACGCCGCTTGGTACTCATAGGCAAAGGATAGATTGATATGCCTGTAGTGCAACATGCCGATTGCCACCCACCAGAGCCCCATCTGTAACACTGTTGAGGTGCCCCAGTGCATGAACAAACAGGTATAGGAATGCTTGAAAGATCCATATCAATCCCATTTATAACAATCTCAGCCGGTTTCTTCGCAGCCCTTGCTCGTTGAACAGAAGGAGCATTCTCATCCTTCGGCTCACGAGGCCCTCTCTTGGGCTTCTTCGCCTTCGGGGACTTGGGACCCTTGGGCAGCTTGGGCCCCCTGCCCCTTTTCTTACCAGTTCCATTGACCTTCTCAACAGGCGGCTCCTCTTCCACCGGTGTTTCTTCCTCGGACAATTCAGGCGGCTGTGGCTGCGTTTGAATCATTTGCATTTGATGAGCTGATGACGTCTCCGGAACGACCGAATAGTTGTGGTTTGTCGGTATCATATTCATGTTCATGAACCTATCCCTGTGATTATCGCCAATCCAAGCATCCCTCGAGTAATCCATAGGGTACGTTTGTTGGGGCATATGGTGAAACGAAGCAGCAGCATTGCGGGCACCGAGCAGAGGTTGCTTTTCGGGCATGGAGGACATCAGCTGAAGTCCAAGGTGGTTCTTGAACGGTGTCGCGGCCTCATAGTAACCCCAATTACGCATGTTAAGACCATTATCTCCATCCATCGCAACACGAAATCAACAAAGACAATAATGTACTCACTCTAGTTAAATTTTGTCTATGTCATTGTTTTCTCCTCACAAACCTAACACACAATCCAGAACACAATGAATAAATTTAATGTGAAAAATGAACAATCCAAGAACTAAATGCAATTGGGTAACTAAAAACTAACCTTAAACATATAAATTAGAGAAACTTAGTTGTGGGTTTTCTTCAGCTTTGACCATAGAAAAGACAATGAAAGTAAAAATCAGATCTTTGAACAGAAATGGAACAGATCAACAGAAAAAAGACGAGAAATAAAGTGTGATGATGGTAAAAATTGAATTGGGAGTGAACCCATGTTGATTGAAGGAAGAAAAAAGAGTACCTGGTGTTGGTGTTAGGGTTCTTGGCGTCTACGAATGAAGAAGAGAACAGAAGAGCAGAAAATGTCTACACGCAATCCTAATATCTTAAGTTTCCAGTGTGATTAAAAATATAATATTAAATTATATTTTATTGAAAATATTAAATATTTTCTTGGATTAAATATTTTTTTTAATTTTTTTTTTTTCTAAATGGATTAAACATGCTTATACTCCACCAAAGTTTAAAAAACTCATAGTCACTAAAACAATTTGCCGGTCATAAGTCACAACCCAAAAAATTTCAAACATTTCGGTCAAATCCCCTCCTTCTGTGTTTAAAGAATTTTTCGATTTTATTTATACGTTATTTTATATTTTATATGATGCATGCAGCAAGTCTTATTGGGAGTATCGCCTCCGAAAGGGATTAGTCACCCAGTTATGCGGATGGATACCCTGGTTCATCCAAAAATAAATAAATAAAGTCTTAAAAAAAAACTTTTGGCTGTATTCCTTGCGGAACCACCGGTATCCCCAAAAGCACATTTAATACCAGGGAGCCCTTGAGATTAATCTGGAGCGAGCTGCGTGGCTGGCTCTCCCAGCGAGTTGTTTTTAGTGGGAATCGAACCCGGGCCTACTAGCACCTATGTCTCATTCCCAAGATTTCAGTTGGGGCCTTACACCAATTGAACCAAGTCTCGTTGATTAAAGTCTTAAAATTGAGTATAAGAACATATAATTAGATAAATTTTATTGAAAAAATAAAGATATAACATTTTATCTCTCCTAATTTTTTTAAGTAAATAAATAAATATATTACCTTGAACAAACTATACAAACAAGAGCATAATGATTCTAATTTGCCACAGTCTACAATGGATTCAAGCCAAGCAAAAGACACCCTACCACAAAGAAACACAACCAAAAACTCTTCTAAACATTACTTGCTTAAAATAAAATAAAATCTCATTTAAAATTTAAATAAACATGATAGATATATCTTTGCTGTCTATTTATGCATATATCCATTTCCTTTGAAATCTTCATTCTTAACATCTTGAGATGGTGATAAAGTGCTTAGAGAATGTCTTTATTCATGCTCCAAGGAAAAACAATATGACAATGTAAGAAAGATAAAAGAGGATAAAAATTAAGGGTTGGACTTTCAACCCTTTAAAATTGGAATTAAACTCCATTTTAACTGTAAAAATTCTAAGATATCATTTATTAATTTTTTTTTACTCGAGTCTGTCAGACAAATTTTTCTAATGCCCCTATTAAAAAAACCAGTATTTTAGGTCAGTGCGTTCTTACAATCGAATTCCATAAAAAAAATTCAATTGAATCTCATCAAAAATACATTTTTTCAATTTCTTTTAAAAACTTGACACTATGGAGAATTTCTTTTTTTTTTTTGTAGACTAGGGGGCTACAAGCCTAGAAGCAAAAAAGAAACTATCTAATTAAAATATCTCCTCTATGAATAGCATTTCCTCTGTAGTCATGAGCTAGGAGGCTTTGCAACATCTAATCAAGATAGAGCATGAAATGAGTACCATAAGTCAAGTGGAGACTCCTGTTGGTCATGTAATCGGCACACGTATTGCCCTCACGGAGAGTATGCGTGAAAATAATTTCCCAATCCTTCATGCACATAAGCTTTATACGCTTGGTGATGCTATCGACCTTGATACAACGAGATTTCTGATGGCAATACACTTGAGGATGGTATCATGATTGGGATGTCCAAATGACAATATGAAACCCCACTACCAACCTACAATTTTTTAACAACTCCAGGAATTAGACCAGGTGGGAACAAATGATATGGTGGCAATTGTTTGTTAATGTCGGAAGATGTAGGGGGCAATGGATTAGCACCGGTCGGTTGAATAGTTGGTTGACCAGAATGTGGTATAGGCATCGACCCTGAAAAGGCACTAAAAAAATCACAAAGAAAGAAAAAGAAAAACAAAAAAGAAGGAAAAAAGGCAAAGAGAGGGCGGTGGAGAGAGAAAGAGAGTGTAGAAAGAAGAAAAAATGGCGATGTTGAGGAAGACAAGGAATTTAAAAGTAGAAAAAAAAAAGGAAAAAATGAATGTGAAAAAAAAAAGGTGAAATAGTTTTAAATTTTTTGGAAGAACGAGATTTAAAATTTAAAATATGAGATTCGAAATCGAAAACTCATGAAAATTAATGAGAGTTTTTCTAACATACTCCTTGGCTATATATTAAGAATTTTAAATTTAGTGCTTAGAATATTGATTTTTT
The DNA here is from genome assembly GCA_037953625.1 of Crotalaria pallida. Lineage (NCBI taxonomy): Eukaryota > Viridiplantae > Streptophyta > Magnoliopsida > Fabales > Fabaceae > Crotalaria > Crotalaria pallida. The sequence goes on from CM075655.1 coordinate 102,604,544, forward strand.
TTATAGTTATTTTTTGAGAATTTATTCCCTTAAGTAATTTTAACACATTATAAAATCCCTGTTAACGATAATGATCTTAATTAACACGAGTTCACAATTTTTTTAGTTTATTGACCCCCCAATTAATTAGTTGACCCCCTATTAATGTGAAAAGTCAAAAATATCCCTAAAAATTCAATAATAATAAACTACCCTTCCTTATTTAGTTCAATGGCTCATTCTAGAGTCAACGACCTTAAATTTTATGAAGCTCGCTGACCCCAAGCTTGCTTAAAAAAAAGAAAGAAAGGATTTTTCACTAGCTCTCTCGGGGTTCAACGAGCTCGCTGAACCCCGAGAGAGCTAACTTTAAAAAAAGAATTTTTCATTAACTCTCTCAGGGGTCAGCTAGCTTGTAATTTTACAAAGCTCGTTGACCCCCCAGCTTGCTAGCTCTTTCGGGGGTCAGAGAGTTTTATAAAATTACAAGCTCATTTTACAAGCTCGCTGACCCCCGAAAGAGCTAGTGGAAAATCCTTTTTTTAAAGCTAGCTCTCTTAGGGGTCAGAGAGCTTTGTAAAATTACAAGCTCGCTGACCCTGAAGAGAGCTAGTAAAAAATCTTTTTTTTAAAGCTAGCTCTCTTGGAGGTCAGAGAGCTTTGTAAAATTACAAGCTAGCTGACCCCTGAGAGAGCCATTGAACTAAATAAGGAATGGTAGTTTATTATTTTGAGTTTTTTTAAGGGTACTTTTGACTTTTCTCATTAACAGGGGGTCGACTAATTAATTGGGAGATCAATAAACTAAATCCCTTTAAAAAAAAAAATAACCAACCCATATTTGATTCACTTGGCCCAAGCAAACTGGGAAGGGTACTAGTAGTAAGCCCATCAAAGTAGTGCTACTTTATGATGGCCTTACTTGTTTCATGATCCAAGGCTTCAAAGTGCTACTTTATTTGGGACTTAAGAGCTAGCTAGAGCTCATCAATAAATTTTGTCGTCAAATTCACATGGAAGGAAAAAAATAACATATCTAACAAAGACTACCACTTCCGGTCCTCGTGTCCCACTTTTTAGTCTCCAACTTCCATATTTTTTCGATGGGTTTCAAATGGAATATTTTTCGACATCCCCAAATAAAAAAAATGCATTTTTCTGATTTTAAAAATACATTTTTCAATAAGAGGGTATTTGAAAAAAATACATTTTTTGATTCAGAGATGTCAAAAAATATTTCAATTAAACCCTATAAAAAAAATGGGAGCTGAGTATCAAAAACTGATGATATACTTGAGTCGGATATAATTCGTTATTGACATACGTACAATATTTTTGGCATTTATAAGGGATGTGTTTAGATATATTTTCGAACCTAATCATACAAAAATTATATCAGTTTTGCTTTGCAATTTGATTTTTTTTCCACACTGACACCATAATTTTAAATTCCACTTATAATTTATCTTTAGTCCTTATATCTCAATTCTCAACTTATACCATATACATATCTAATACCATACCTGAATTGATGCCACATAGTTCTCAAGCATCGGATTGAAGTTAGATGCATATATTTTTTTGAAAGAAAATTACCTAGTTTTCCTCCTCCATAACACCAAAGCTGCTTGGACCGTACACCCCCAAAAAAAAAAAAAATCTGCTTGGACCAGTCCTTTTGTTTGGATCATCGGTCCATAGAATTCAGTACCGAACATAGGCCTCTTTCAAATTCAAAGCTCATGAGTCATGAATGAGGGAGGTCTAATTTACAAGGGATTTTATTTTGGGTTTTGGAATTCCTACCTCCACTATTATTCTCACACCACAATTTAAAAAGTGAAATTACATTTGTATTCTTCATTAAAAAATGTCAGTTTTGTACCCTAATTATTATCCCCACTCCCCATGAAATTAACTCCACACCTCATCGCTTTCATCTTCTTAAACCTCACTAAATATACTCCCTCCAACACTTCAACACTTTCATCAAATCATTATTTTCTCAAAACATCTCATAACCTCCAACCTTTCATCTTCCCATCAACCTTTTTTTGTTTTTCCTTATCATATTTTCTCCTTACCAAATTTAAGGTTGCTTCTCCCGGTGCATTGCTCTTGTGTTGGCTCCTTGCTTCCTAAGGTATGTGCATTTTTTTTACTATACGTTACGATTCCGACCAACTAGAGTCGGAAAAATACATTTCCGACTCGGGACTCTCGAAATAATATTTTTCCGACTCTGGTTGCTCGGAAATGGAACTTGGCCAGAGATTGACGATGAAGACTTGAGTTCTGATCCCACCGCAAACAACACCAATCGTAGTGGCGCCGGGTCCTGGCTCCGAATGGCGACAGCAGCGGTAACGGTTGAGGCCACCAACAGTAGCGGCGATGGCCCAGATTTGTCTTGAAGGAAGATGATGGCCCTACGTGAAGTGCAACAGCAACACCTTGTTGCCCGACCCCTTCTTTCTTTTTTATTTTATTAATTTATTGTTTTTTTTTCTCTGAGTGAAGCAAAAGCAATGAGGGTGATGGGTCTGTTAGTACTGTGAGAAGAAGAAGAACGGTGAGAAGAAGAAGAAGAAGAAACGTGTGAGAAGAAATGGGGAATATGAAACGGTTGAGGAGAAAGTGAGTTTTTGTTTCAAATTGAGGAAAGGGTAAAAATATAATTTCACACTAAAATTGGGGTGCGTGGATAATGTATGGGGTGGGAATTCCAAATCTCTTTTATTTTTTGACACTTCGATTTCCTTATTGACCCCTCTTAACATGTACGTCGAAGAATTTGTGTATGCGCATTTTTTTACACATATGTTGGGGGGTCAGCGAACTAAATAAAAAAATGCACATATGATGATCCACCAGCGTATGTGTAAAAGAGGATCAGTAAAGTAAATGGAGGGTCAAAAAATGAATTCTCATTTACAAAGATGATTTCGATCATTAAGTCCTTTAATTTGACCCTCCTTCAAAGTCTAAACTAACTTTCAAATTCGTAATTTTTTTTTTGTCATTGCCACAATATTTTTCACCTTTTAAATAAGAGATTAATCATTTTCAAAATATTTTACCTCTCACAATAAGTATATTTTTTTTATATAAAATACAAACACCTATGTATGCTAAACAATATCGGTCACATACTAAAATTAAGTATTATAGCACCCCCTTAATTTATCAATAAAAAAATTGAAAAAGATTAGCATCCCCCCACAACATTTTAACTTTTTTTTAAAATAGAAGTCAAGGCTCATACTAATATTTAACGTACACCTACAACTCTTGTCTTCCATTATTTCAATTTACCTCTTTTACTTCTTAAAAAAAAATTATGATTACCCAAATGGGTTTGGTCTAGTGGAAGCATGCTAGAACCATAAGGATATTGAGAACCCATAATATTATTAGGTCAGAGGCTCGAGTCCTTGTGGAGAACATCACTTGGGGAGGCACCTCACCCATGTTGCTCCAGGTGCCGGGACTATGAAGTTTCCCTCCACAGTTTTGTTTTTTTTAAAAAAAGATTTATGGTTTATTTCTTTTTTCATCACACATCCAAAAAAAAAAACAATTCCTTATCTATTCATATATCCTCCGGAATCCAAAAGATAGAGATTTCTAATGTGTGCAGGAGTTAGAGGTTAGAAACTTCGCATTATTATAAAAAATGGTTTTTTTATCCTATGCATCGGGTGCATAGATTAGATTAATTAAACCTTAAAAAGAAAGTGTTTATTGGAAATTGAGACTCTTAAATGAATTAAAACATATTCCATCCGTTCCACTTTATTTGTCACTTTAGCATTTTTAACTTGTTCCAAATTATTTGTTGCTTTAGAAATTTGATGGTATATTAATTGATTTTTTCCAACTTTAACCTTGCATTTAATGTGTTGAAATATGTGAAATGAGTGATAACTAATGTACTTTGAAGGTATTGTAGTAAAATTATCTAATAATTCCCTTGAAAATTGAAAGACTAAATGATTTTCTTAATTCGTGTGAAATTTCTAAAGTAACAATTAAATTGGAATGGAAAGAATAATTATTTAGTTTTCTAATACAATTTTATCATTTATATTCTATTATCCTATGCATCCAAAAACCGTATCATGAATTAGTGGTAGTTGCTGACTCACATTAATTTACCATTACTCCATTATGTGAAGGGCTTTACTCCAAATTTAATCGTATACCCTTGTTTTACGGGCCATGTCAATGTGATGCCAGGACAATATGGTTGCACCAAAGCTTTATCTATGGAAAAGTCTTTTTCCTTCTTTTCTTATATTTATCTTCCCTCTTTTTTCCTTCTATTATTATTATATCGATGGTGAGGTCCATATAAACTGTCCATTGTTCTTCTTCATTGTACATCTTTATCGCATAAGCTAAGCTCAATCATATGATCGAGACTTGTCAAAAGAAAACAAAATTTCATGAAAAATAAAGCATCTTATTAATTTTGTAAATTTCTCAGATCTTGTATTTTGGAATGGCAACATTGACTAATCAATGATTGACAAGCTGAAAAACAAAAAAATAAAATAAAAAGATTTTTTTAACCTCAAAATAAAAGCTTCCATAAAGTAGCTTTTCATTAACAAATTAAATATTTAATATTTTAGAAAAGGGTCTTGTTAAGAAATACATTGGTTAAGAAATATATTAAGAGTAATCATACATTGAAAATCTAAATCAACTAATTCTAGGTGTTATAAATTTACCATTTTTCAAGATAAAATTACTTATTTTATTCTTTTAAACAATGCCCTATAAACACTTTTCAGCATTTTCCATTAGAAGATAATGGATTTATATTCTCAATGCATTTTTCCTTTTTAGCTTGGATTGAGGTTAAATAAACCTAAAATAGATTAAATTATATGCATAAAAAGACAAAGGTGACAGTAAAATCACCATCATATATCCTCATAATCAACAGGTATGGTTCATATCGGATTATATATGTACCCCAAAGAAATTTAATATTTGATTATGTTTAGATGGACCTATAGTATTATATATGTTTTTCTCGTTTTGGCAATATCTTACATGCATGATTGCATTCTGATACAACTGAACCTATAATGTACTATACGTGTAGCCAAAATGACAACCTATGCTTGTGCCAAAATGCTATATAACGAAAAAGAATTAGTTAGAATTTTAACATAATGGTTTTTCGGTCAATAATAGTAAACTAAGTAACTAACCCTTTTTAAAACATAAAAATCATCGAAATAAATTGTAAATTTAGTAACAAAATCTTTTATATATACTGTATTAAATTATTTTTGTCAAATGTCATTTATTGTGCCAATTGATCTCGACGTCTCAATTTATTTATTGTGTCATTTCATTATTCTCCTTCAAGTATCATTTCATCTCCTTTGAAAAAAAAATTAAATTCCCTCCGTATTTTTAATAGAAGACTCTTTTGCTGATTTCAAGTTTATAATGTTGGTAGTATTGGAAATATAAATATTTGACACACTTTTTTAAAAATACACATATACTTCCTTCGTTTCAGAAAGTTTGGTTTTTTAGGCTTTTGTCTTTTTTCATAAAGTTTGATCTTTTACATTTTCAATACATAAACATATTTTTTTTTCCAATTTTCTGAAACGGAAGGAATAATTGATATTTAAATTCTAAAAAGTGTTGAGTAAACAAGAATGTTTGTGAAAAAAAGATAATTAAATACTATTGGAAAACAAAATAAGATTAGGGACAATAAAAGTTTACAAAACGATTTTGTATTAAGGGACGAAAGAAGTATAAAACTATTAATTATTTTTAGATTGAGTTCAAATTTTGTTTGAGATGTTGTCTCAACACTGGCATAGTGGTGAACAACGTTTGTTGTATGCTAAACTGTGACTTTTGTTCTTGAAATTGCATTAAGTTTTTATTTTAGTTTTTGAAATTACAAAAACTTTTTTTTTTAAAAAATTGTCAAACGTTATTCGCATTAATCCTTCGGATTATGTGTCATAGTATAATGTCATTAACATACGTTCGTTAACACCCCCAAAACTATGTCGTTTTGGTGCCACGAATTCATTTTAGTCTTTGAATTTATAAGTTTTTTCTACTTTAATCCCTGATTTTGTACGTTGCTTTCACTTTATGTTGACCCTTGACATTAAAGAGAATTCACTTTAGTTCCTGACTTTGACTAACATTTGTTACATTAGTATTTTCGACTAGTGATCATTAGAAGATGTTAATCTAATTGGTAATTGCATCAATTACTTTTTTTAACTTTGCTTTCCATTTATTATTCAATTCATAGTCTACCCAAATGAAGAATGTACATTGCTTCCCATCCTACAATAATCACCATATTAACATTACAAAATTGAGAGGGTGGTGCAATGGTTTTGATGTTATAATTTTTTCCGTTTTGTCCTTTTTCTTCAAAATTGATAAAATTTTTAACTCAAAAGCTTCAATCCCCAAATTGTGACTGGATTGACAATTCCTAAATCCTGATTTATAAATCCAAATCTCAAAAGAACAACGTGCACTTTTCAATTCATAACTCACAATGCTTTCAGGTTGGACGAATTAGAAAGGGCAAATTATGCTTTGGAGATTTGGATTTATGAATCGAGGTTTAGGAATTATAAAGATTCGGGGATTAGTGATTTTGAGTTAAAGATTTTATCATCTATGAATAAGAATAATGATTGAATAGAGAATATTAAACCTTGAGATTTCTTGAAACCATTTTCGTCGAAATTATGCAGCAAATGCTTGGAAAGAAAGGTTAATTAAATAATATTCTTTTTACTAAACTGTCATTATGAATATTTATTTTTATCCCTAAAATTATCAAACGTTATTCAAGTTAGTCTTAGGGGACAATGTATTGTTCGACACCGTTAACGCCTTCAAAGCGATATCATTTTGGAGTCGCAGGTTCACTTTATCCTTGAATTTGTAGGTTATTTTCATTTTGATCTCTGACTTTGGAAGTTTTTTTTTGCTTCATTTTTGTCTCTAACATTAGAGAAACTCCACTTTGACCCCTGATTTTAACTAAGTTTGTAACCTTTAGTATATTGGAGCACTAGTCGTTAGAAGACGTTGATGTTATCGGCAACTATAGTAATTACTTGTTTAACCGTGCTTTCCATTCACATAAGCATTGAGTTATGATTTGAAAAGTACATGTTATTTTTTTGAGAATTGGATTTATGAATCAAAATTTAGGAATTGCTAATTGGGTGGTAATTTGGGGATTTGGGATTTTTAGTTAAAGATTTTATTATTTTTGAAGAGGAATGACTAAACAGGTATATATGATTAAAATATTAAAACTATTGTATCACCATCCCCATTGTATAATGATAATATGGTGATGTAGAATGGAAAGCAATGTTTATTCTTCAACTAGATTGAAGATGAATTGCACAATCAGTAAAAAGTAAGGTTAAATAGGTGATTGTTGCAATTGGTAATAAGAATATCAATGTCAAAGTGAGTGACCAAACGGGAGTTTTTATAATGTTAGGAACTAAAGTGAAAAGAAATTACAAAGTCAGGAGCTAAAGTGAAACCAGCCTACAAATTCAAGAATTAAAGTGAATTCGCTATGTTAAAACAATATGGTTTTAAAAGCAAACGAATTTTTGTAATTTCAAAAATTAAAGTGAAGATTTGGTGCAATTTCAAGGACAAAAAGTGATACTCCCTCCAGAGAAAGGATGCTTATAATATGGACCGGAGGGAGTATTTTAATTTATTTTTTTAAAATTTAAGAGATATCCAATAATTAATAAGAGCTGATGTTTATTGATGAATGATTTTCCATAAAGGGTTCATAGGTCGGGCTCAACTCACCCACTAGTTAATGTGAAAGAACCAGCTTACAAATGGGGTACAGTACCCTTCGGTCAGTTGACAGTGCAACCTCCACTTCATAATAATTGTACAACATTTTTGTGCGTCAGTTAAAGGTGTGGAGGCTGAGGTTATAGCTTACAATAACAACGATACATAAACGAGAGAGAGGAAGCACATGGTCCATGGAAAAAAGCTAGCAGTTGATGAAACTAAAGAAATACTACTACAAACCCTTTAAGCTGCTGCTCATAACTTTGGCCTTTCTACGGCTTTTTTTGTATTGGCTCTAGTAATGAAAAGCTTACAGCACAGGACTACATATCAACCACCACATACAACTAGTGCATCATGTGCAAGTGCAACTGTCTGTGCTTGTGTTTGTGTTTGTGCTTGTGCTTGTGCTTGTGTTTTTGTTTTCCTTTTTCTTTTCAACAAGTACTATATATGTCTCCTCCATCAAATCCTAAAATCATATAGGCATGTCGAAAGGAATTAATTAGTGAAGATACTGTTGGTTAATACTCAAAAAACTCTAAACACCAGAGTTGGCAAAATTGATTGAGCCATATTTGTTGGCAAATGCCAGGTTTTGATAGAATTCGAGCCTTTTTGGTACTCTTCGAATAAGAAAAAAAAAACATATTTTTTTTTTAAAATATAAGCAAAACTAATTAACTTTATTAAATTTTATTTTATTCTCAATGTCATTTTCTTAAAACATCCCTGAAAAATTGTTATCTTATTTAATTTTTGTTTTATTCCCAATACTATTTTCTTAGAATACCTCTAATTTTTTTTTTAAGTTTGAAAAATTAAATAGTATTATAAACTAACATCCTTGTTAAATATAAAATTAGTTATTTTTGCTTATAATTCAAGTTTGAGGGAATATTACCTTATATGATCGGAATCGTGCCATGAACCGACTAATAATTGCTCGACTAATACGAGTCACAAAACAATCAATTGATTGTGTTAAAAAAATTCTCGTTGTCGAAGATAAGAAGAAGTCAATTCTTGACCCAAACAATTCTTGACCCTTGATGGTCTAACTCATTCAAGGTTTATCTCAAAATAGTCCATTAAAACTAGGTTGAGGACTCATTTCAATTTTCAATAAAACTCTACTTACACACCATTTTTAAAGAAAACGCGAAATGACAAGGATGCAAAATTTTTTTTTTTTAAGGAAATTTTTCGTTTTCATTAATAATTACGAATATAGAATTTATATTAACTATATTGTAATTAAAAGTTCAAGATGCATAAGGATTCTAACCATATTTCGCGGCATAATCAATTCAATGAATATATACTCAAGCATCATTGATCAACTTATCAAATTCGATTATTTTTGTTGGATATTCGAGTGTGAGTTGAAGTCATGTATTACATAAGATCGATAAGATAATAAGATAAGATACTAATTAAGTGGGTTTATAAATTGCAAAACTTATAAAACCATTATATTAAAATTTTGGTTGAAAATGTAGTATCTTACTTACTGATAACTCTTCACTCTTCTCATGACCCTGAAGCAATATGTCTCCTTGATTGTTATAGAATGTCTTCAATCACAAGTCCTCTCAAATTTCGCAATATGAATGATTTAAATTAACTAATATATATATATATATATATATATATATATATATATATAACAAGTTTGAGACAAATTAAAAGAATATCACCACCAACAAAACCTAACACAGTTGACAGATAGTTGGTTCCTTAACTCGATCCCTGTAATAGGTATGAAAAAAACTTTATTAATAGTCTCGGAGGGGTTAATCTTTGACTATTGGTTGGAAGATATCTTTGGTGCACGCCAAAATGAATATCACCTCATTTTTTCCTAATGAAATGGTTGTTTTTACTGTGTTCCTTCACATTTGTAATTTGGAAATAAAGTGAAAACAACATTACATATTTATAATTTAAATATAAATACAAACATCAATAAAATTAACCTACGAACAAATTTACACTTGAAAAAAAATATATTTATTTTTGTTCCTTTATTTCTTTATTTGTTTTGACATCACGAGTAAATCCTTTCAAAACACAAAAGCTTAAAATGGTCTCTGCATATTTGGAAAGATGCTGCGTTCTGGGTTCAGCCTTATGTTTTCTGCCTGCTCCACTCGCTACTGCAATATAATGGCCCTGATTCAGATGCAAAGAGATAAAGGGAGACGTTAAGGGGATCATCATGAAGAGACTTTGTTTGTATCTGTGTGCTTTGACACCACTTGAGAGTGACTACTGAGTCTGTGACTGTCATTAACCCCCCCACACAACAGTGGCACTGAAAACCATGCTCTTGCTTTTTATTCACATTTATAAACTCACCAGAATAGCAGTCTAAAGGGAAAGAAAGGACTATGTATATCTGATTCCCCTCACTACTGTTTATCTGCAATGTGCAGTGCATTCATTTCCTTTTTGAAAAGTTTCTTTAATTTTCTTCTTTTTATTACTCCTAATTCAGATAAATATATGGAGTAGGTAATTATATTATTGGAATATTTTCACTGAGGGAGGGAAATTAAATTTATTAAATAATGACGTTCAATATCTGGGAGTTTCAACTTTCAAAATTTTAAAATTTGATAAATGATCATATTAACTACACCCATTTATTTACATTTAGGTGATACTCCTACTACCTTTTATTTAGTGGTTGCTTTAACCAAATGATATAAGGATATATTCATTGTGATTCTAAATGCGTATACCTATTTGATAAATAAATTGCATTTTAAGAAAATTAATACTCCTAACTAATATTAAAAATATTATTAATGGAGTATATTTTTTTCAAAAGTATCATTATAATAATTATTATTAGAATTTTTAAAAATGTAAGAAAATAAGAATGTTTGTAATTAAAAAGTAATTAATGTCATTAAAAATTAAAAATAAAAACTTACATTAAGAACCATAAAAAATATTTAAAAAAAAATTATATTTAGGATCTAAAGAATGAATTTAAATTCATTATTATTTAAATATTATAAATCTAAGAAATTTTACATTGAAAATCTAGTCCATAAGATCACTAAATGTAAAAACAACAATCTTGAAAGCAAAATTTATTTCCTCAGACAATATCTTTAAAAGGAGTACTTGATATTACTATTTTTTTTTTATTTACTTATAATTTATTACTCATAATTATGATGACCTTTAATCATACTATTCACATGAGGCATTGTATTTCATACAAGTGTTATATATGTCAGAATAGTTATTTAATGCTTTTGAAATGCTAGTCTTCCTTCTGTGGTTTCTTTCCAACTTGACCAACAAAAATCTATACATAATCCAAACACAAAATCCAAAACAACCGAACTAAAGGGTAAAGAATTCAGTGTTGTTCTCATCATCACCAGCTCTGCTGCATATATTTGTATTATAGGAGTATCATTTATGTTATATTTTTCAAATATCAGAAAATATGCTAGTATTATAGTACACCAAAAAAAAAAAAAAGATGTATATCAGTACTATATATTTAATCTCATTCACTTAAAATAAAGTTTAAAATATTAGTAATTTGATAAAGTGTCAATCTTCTCCTTTTCTAACTCATTCATTGCAATGCACGAGATAGAGAAGGAATCTAACAAGAATATTATGTAGACACAAGACATCATTACACCATTGACGCTAGTATTATTATAACTAGAAGGAAGCAGCTGCAAATTAAAACCCTTTTATCATCAATAACATTATTGATATCATAGTCTGCATATGTACTAAATTCAATAAACAAATAACACAACACAAACTGCGATTTAATTTACATGAATAATAACACTCTTTTCTTCTTTTTTTTCGTGTTTGTCTCACTATTAGTCCCGCTTACATAATCGATCAACATCACGAACTTCCCTTGGTATATCAAATATACCATCAATTCCCAAAGATATTAAATTAGGGTAGAAAATAGAAAAAAGAAGGAATAATCAACCCATAAAACACATGGATCCAAAATGTTAAAGGCTATAGAGATGAAAATGATGGATGATGTCTAAAGCATACATAGTTACCAGATTCCCTCATCAATCCTGCGTATACAAAGAAAGTCTTGAAATGATGATAATGTAAGAAGTGACGAAGACAGACAGGTATCGCGTACCAGGTAACTATGTTCTAAGAGTTCGTTAGTGGTTTTGGCATGATGTTTCCATGACCACTACCACTCTTCTCTACTTGGCACCACCTTCATCATTTGGTGCTTGAAACTGTTGCTTGCAAGAATGGCAAGTAATCTGAAGCATAGTTGAATTGATTTGCCTAATTGCATGTTGTTTCAAACCATAAGCTTTGTTGAGTTCAGCTTGTGCTTGTTGTCTAATCCTCTTTGCATTAGTGAACTCAAGCTCAGCTAGTTCAATCTGTGTTCTTGCTTGTTTCCTTGCTTCCTCAGCATAAGCCTTCTCAGCCATTGCTATCTTCAACTCCTCGCGTGCTTGATCACGTGCATGTGCACCAGCTGCAGTACCCTCACCCTCACTACTATTTGATTCAGTTTTGTCACTTATCTCAGATGATCCAATAGATAGTTGCAACCCGTTTCCATCAATATTATTCTTAGGTGATGATGATAATAGAGATCCTATTGGAGGAGCAACTACTACATCAATGGTTGTTGTAGTGGTGGAGAGTTGAAGATCCAAGTTGGGATGAATGAGCTTGTTATTGCTATTGCTATTGTTGTTCTTGGATGAGGTTTCAGCATTGTTATTAGTTGCAACAATGGTGGTAATAGTAGTAGGGTTCAAGAATGTGTGTTTATCTTCTGTTGTTGTTGTTGTTGTAGTTGTTACAACAAGAGGGTTGTTTGGTAATAGTAGAGAGGGTGGTGGTGCCCAAGGTGCTATGCTGAAATTGGTATCACTTGAAGGGCTTGGGCTTGAAGCTGTTCTAGATAAGCATGCAGCAGCTTGATGTAGTGGCTGTGGTTCTTGCCTTAGCCTCCCCATGTTGCAAGCATCTTGGTGCTCTATGAAACTCTCCACCCTATATATACATGCAAAAGTTAGTTAAATGCATTTCAAATTGGTGATTAATTAATAATTAGTGATAACTTTATTTTATAATATAAGAAAAGAAATTTTATAATAAACGATCGAGAGTACAATTGCTATATAAGTGATCACACTACACTTCATAAGAAAGGGTGATGGGTGACTTGGTTATGAAGAAGGGTATTAATGTATAGATGCTGGATGGAGGAAAGTAAAGAGGACAAAGAAAAAGTGGTTATAAAAAAAAGGTGTTTGGAAAAGGTAACTATCCACCGGTTTTCAAATGGTGGGAAGAGGTTCCAGTTTCCACTAAATAAAGGTTGACAAAAGAAGTCAAGATCGCATGTCTCATTTTGAGATTTGTACTAAGCTGTCATTGAACAAATATAATGTTAACATACTCTTGATTATTAATTTAATACTAGCAGAATGGATCATCTCATAGATATTGGAGGAGATGTGTTTTACTAGTTTAAGGTATATATGTATTGGAATGCCTGAAGGTGTTTTCATGGTATGGACCAACGAAAGCTTAGCTTTGGGAACCGTGTTCAACAACTGTCAATGTATAAACAATTTTGTTACATAAAAAATTCTTTTGATTAAGGATCCATCAGTCAAATATTAAACTTTTATTTTATAATTTTATTTTATATTGTTTTTTGTTTTGCCCCTATTGTTTACTTTATAGTATTCCATTCCAAAAAATATATTTGCCTTTTATTAAAGTCAAAAGCAAAGTATAAAACAAAAGAGGTGGAAGTTTTGCTAAATTGATTATAAACATGAGACGATGGCGAAAGCTAGAAAATTTCTTGAAACACATAAAATAGAGAGAAAAAAGTATCCAAAAGTTGATATAGATCTATCTAGCTATATGCTTTTTTAGTCATTTTATGAATATGAATCATGAGCTTAGAAAAAAAAATGAATATGAATCATGAATTAATCAAGATGGTAGTGTACTAAATGAAAACATGAGAATGCTAATAACCACCATCCACCAAAGAATCAATCAAAGAAAGAAAATTCATTTATTAGAAAATGAATGAAAATTCAAAAATTATACTTTCGAACACAAGCTTTTTATAATCTGATTCATTAATTAGTGTCCTAATTAACAAGAGTACTATACCTTGAGAAAACACGGCCACAATCACAAGAGTGGCCCCTAGTGCCACAAGTTTTGAGGTGTGCTTTGTAGTCAGACTGCACTGCATACCCTTTGGAGCATCTCTCACAAACCCATTGCTTATGGTTACTATGTTTCCTCCTGAAATGTTTCTTGATCCCAACAAGGTCACCAAGGGCATGACAAGGGTCATGGTGCAAGCAAGAAGGCTCAGGGCACACAAACACTCTCTTCTTCACCACCGGAGTCTCCCTCTTTAGCAGCTTCCACGGCACCTTGTGGCGGCGCCGGTGCATCTGAAGGTTCTGGTCCCTCTGGAATCCTTGGTTGCAGATCTCACACACATAACGATCTGATTCCAGCAATGTTTTTGGTGATAGGGACACCACTTCTGCATCCGGATCTGACCCTCAACAACACAATAATATAATAAATAATATTAAAACTCAATCAATATTCAGCATCATAGTATAATATTCATATATGTATATATATAATAACTATTGAATTCAATTAAATTAAGCAATTGAGATAGGTACATATATAGACCCACATACCATTCAAAATATGAAGAAAAAAAATGAAAACTAATTAAATTAGATTAGAATCTAATACCATATTCAAAATTTGATGTTCAAATAACATAACTGAATACCTGGTGTTCCTGCAGGCCTTCTCTTCCTTTTATTAGAAGAAGTGCCATTTTCAGTGCATGAAAATGGGTCTGAAGAGGGAGGTGATAAGTTATTATTGGCTAACATGGGGATTCTATAGTTTGCACTAGCAAAGTATTTGGTATGGTATATTTGAATGATGAGAACTTAAGAAGCAAAGGAACAAAAATCAATATATATATTTGAGATATATAAATATATAGAATTAAGTAATAGAAGAGATCGTCATGAGTGAAGAAGCTAAGGGAGTGAATATAAGAGGGTGTAGAAGAAAATTAAATGAAAGAAATTGTGCTTGAAACTTGAAGTAGAACAGTGTAACTAACTAGTAGGAGAAGGAGGAGGAAGAAGAAGGACTAGTGATAGAGGAAGAAAAGAAAAGCTCTTTCTTCCTTTCGGTTACTTATTCAGCTTTTTTTTTTTCTTTTAGCTAGACTTGCTTTTAAACTTTCAGCTTTTGCAAACACCTTTCTATTTTCTTTCTTTCTTTCTCTTTCTCTCTCTCTCTGGGTTACTCTCTTCTCTTCTCTTCCTTGCAACCCTCATCTTCAAAATAACAGGTATTGTCTCTATAGCCCTTCTCTATCTATCTCCTTGTTACTAGTTACTTAATAGACTTTGAAAAAGAGTGAGACCCAATCACAAACCTCCAAAATTGATCCCACCACCCCATGGGCTCCAGAAGAAAAAACATCCCCACAAAGAAACAAAACCCTCTCTCATTATTATTTCATCACACAGTAAATATTTTGCATTTGCATGCATAAATACAGGCCAAACCCTCCAAATACACACGTAACCCTTCCTATTTTTGACACTCTCTCTTTCCAACATATGACATAGTGGCCTACCTATCTCACTCGTAAGTTTACTCTATCCGTTTTATACGTGTATATTAGTATTTTAAGGCTATACACGAGAATTGAGAAATGATAAAATAATATCAAAGTTTTAGATATTTTAATTATAATATATTAATATATAATTATTATTGAATAAAAAGAAAAAAAGATTGAAAATGAAAAAAACTTAAAAACAATTCATATGAAACGGATGGAGTATCACTCGGGGGGTTAAAGAAAAAAAAAAGCCAAGTTAATCAATTAATTTTCAAATTTTACAAGATATATTTTGGTCCCTACAAAATGAAAAATGTAAATTGTTCATATTTTTCTTTTCTTTTCAAATTAGACATTTTTTAGACAAATTTAACGATGTATGTATTACCCTTGTCAAAGACTTGTCTGATTGTCCTTTGAAATTTTTAAGAATGAATCGAAAATTTTCATTTTTCATTAACACGAAAATATCTCCGTTTTAAATTTTAGATCAATTTAGATTTTTTTTCCTTAAACTTTTTATGTCACTCTTCCTAATCTTTTAAATTTTAGATCAATTTAGATTTTTTTTTCCTTAAACTTTTTATGTCACTCTTCCTAATCTTTTAAATTTTAGATCAATTTAGATTTTTTTTCCTTAAACTTTTTATGTCACTCTTCCTAATTTGTCAACAAAATAGAGTAAAATCTAATAAATATTTAAATCATGCAATTTTAAATTTTATTTTCTTAGCTAATGAGAAATTGAGAGATAAAGAGTTTGGACATATGATATGATGGTACATGAGATGTTACCGAGGGAAGAGGAGGGGGCACGTATATCTTAATATTTAATGACCATTATACCCATGACATTTGGGGTGCAGGATGTCTAATAAATTTCACTTGATTCAGCTTTTATAAAGGTGATCATGAGGATGTGAAGTCACTCTCAAGGGCATTCTAGTCAATGGGGGGTAATAATTTTTTCTGTCCAAGATGCTTTGCTTTTTGGTAAAAGGGGGGCATCACCTTAACAGTTGCGAGTTAAAATTGGCAAGATTGTCTTTTTCTAGGTGAGGTTCGTAATGTTGGCAATATTGTTGAAAGGCCAAAAACGTATATACAGTGCTACAATGTGCATCATGTTGCCTTGAGTTCAAGATGAGAGGGGCAACAAAACGGAAAAAAAGAAACCATGTTATCGCATAAATGCTATTGATGTCACTCACTTTACCAGTACTAACTATTTATTCATATATTCATATATAGAAGGTGAAAATTTATTAGACGTTAATTAACTATATATTACCCATAACCATGGGGAATATATGGATAGGCTGCTCTTTGAAGAAAAACTAACATCCAAATGCAAAGTACAATAGGCCGCACTAATTAGTATTGAATCGTATGTCAAGTTGCAGCTACATATTTTCTTTGTTAGGCCGCTTGTTATTGATATTGGATTGTCCAATATGTGCTCGCTTGTTTACCTTATTTTGATCTTGTAATCTCTATCCTTAATGCTTTCTTTGGTCTAGTTGTCCTTTGAATAATTTTGTAAATTATGCATGCAAATGGAAGTTTGATGTATGATTGTGCTATGAGATTAAGAGTCTAGCAATTCTTTAGTTATTGGATTGCTTCTTACCTTTTAGGTTCTTGTTCTTAATGCTTGTTCTCTCATCATCTGACTGAAGGAATTATCATCTTGGTTTGGGAATTTAGGCTTAATCACTCAAAGAATCGGGGGTTAAGTATTTCTAAGGGAAACACGATTAACAAAATGATAGTTAAAACTTTATTAAACCCAATTGATTTTAGGGAGTTACTAGCATGCAATCCAAAATTGAATTGTTGCTATGCAACCTTCTCTTAAACCAATAAGAAATTGTCACTTAATTCACCTGTTGCCAAGCCAAACTCTGAGTTACTAGGCGTTGCGAGTTCTAGCAACGCAAACTCTGATGACAAGCCACTTGTGAAGACAATGGATAATCATGAATATGGTGATGCTCTACAGAAAAGTTTTTTTCCGATCTTAGCTTTGGTGATGATTCTAGAGGAAAATATTATGAAAAGTACATGAAGAAGAGAAATGCTAAACTTAAAGAAGATTGGAGTTCAAACAGAGCAGAGAAGGAAACTAGGATGAAGGTCATTCAAGATAGTCTTGACTCTTGAGCAAAGGTGAATTAAGTGACAATTTCTTATTGGTTTAAAAGAAGATTGCATAGCAACAATCCAATTTTGGATTGCATATTAGAAATCTCCTTGATTTTATTGTGGTTGAAGGCTTGTGATACCAACTCCAACACTTTTAGGGGGTGTTTGTTTCGGGGTTGAAAATTATATTCTCGGGAATCATATTCATGTGAATGTTATTGCTGAGAATGCTATTGTCAAGGATGTAGAAAGATATGTTTGGTTATCATATATGATTTCTTGGTATAATGTAGAAAGTAGAAAGTAGAATACCCTTACTATAATGTAGAAAGTAGAATAGGCGGTTATTAAAAAACGGTGTATGCATTTTGATAATTTTACAACTAAATACCTGAGAATATTATATTCCCAACCTTGAAGGTGAGAATAAAAAGTGGTTAAATTATGTGCATTTTATATACTTGGGAATGTTTGTTTCCTGGAATGTTTCTTCGTAACCAAAAACAAACATGGGTATAATTTATAACCACCTCTCATTCCCAGAAATAATTTAGGATTACTTAAAACAAACATCCCCTTAATTATCACATTGTTGTCTTTTGCACTCCAAGTGGTTGTTAAATTGCTTCGTAAAAAACCCAAAAATAGTTATTTTTTTTTTTAAATAACTATATATTCTCCAACTAAATCATGGCCTAAATAGTAATTTAATTTCTGAAGTGGTACTTGGAACCAATTCCATTTAACAAACTCTACTTATCTCTTTTAAAACTATACACAACCTGGTATATTTCATTTGCCGGTGAATGTCATGTACCATTTTTTCATATAACTTATCTTTTATTAAGTTACTACATATAATCTTCAGTGGAAGCTAAGAAAACTCAAAATTAAACCAATCACACATTCAATTATGACAAATGTCAATAGTAGTACTAATGAAAAATAATAAAATTATCTGTCGAGCCAAAGAAAAATGCTAAAGAGGTATATTGCTAATAAATAAGTGACTAGGGTTCAATTCTCATACTCTTGTAAATATAAGAGGCATTATTAGAAAAATTATCTCCTTTAAACCCCATAGTATCTAAAGAGATTATTCATCCAGTTGTGCACGTAAAAACCGTATCTAAAAAAAAACAGTTATTACTCTCCTTGTCCAAAAAAATGAGAAAATTTTGAAAAGTAAATAGAAATAAATGAACTTGTCTTTAATATTTTATTTAATATATCAATCAATCATATAATTAGTAATTTAATGAATCATTCATTTACTGGCCAATTACATATCATTACATAATATTTCCAAATATTTTTATTTATTATTGGAATAATATTTCCTCGTTCCTATTTATCTTTCTTATTACAAACAAAACACACCCTTTAACAATCTAATCATTACTTAGATTTTCAATACATTAATTATATTTTTTTTTCTACCATATCTTTTCTCTTTCTATAATCACTAATTTTTCTTCACTACTTAAGTAAATCAAGACATATTAAATAGGGTAAACATGAAAAATAACATTTATTACACTTTTAAAATCCTCAAAAGGACATATAAAAAAAACGAAAAATCTCTAAAAAAAATTACATATAATAAAAAACTGAGAAAGTGGTTTTTTTCACTCTTTTATATTTTTTTGGGCGGAGACTAAATTTTTTTTCAGGAAAAAGGAAAAGATCATGATAGATCTTTTGAGACAATTTCCTAGATGAACGGTATTAATTGTCAGCATTAACGTGCGGGAATCATTATACGACACGTGACAGTGGGCAGAGACACAGGAACCGTTCATTCCTTAGAAAAATTTAAAGAATCAACGAACAGGATGAATAGATGGCCATAATTGGTTTGATCGAGATGTCCACAAATATTGTAATTTCCACAAGTGTCTTTAGGGCATGCTAGAAGAGCAATGATAGAGAGACTTACATAAATAAACTTATTCATAAGTTTACATATTAGGATCTTGATATTTGTCATTTAAGTTTTTTATTTAATTTTTTTAACTTGAAAACAACAAGTGTCATAATCTTACGTGTAGGTTTGTAGGCTTGTAGGTCTCTAAATCATTTTTCATGTTAAAATTACTTGGAACTTAAAAATATCAAAAATAATTTAGAGACCTACAAAATGAGCCTAAAGATCAACCTACACCATAAAAGAAACGACATGCGTCACTTGCCTACTTTTGATTAGTTAACAAGTGACACATGTCACATTTTTATGGTGTAACCGTGTAAGTTGATACTCCCTCCGGCTCGAATTATAAGCAAATCCAACCACTTTTACGCTTATTAAGAAGGTTAATTGACTGTATTTAATTTTTTCAAATTTATAAAAAATAGAGGTACTTTAGGAAAGTAGTATTAAGAATGCAACAAAAATTAATTAAGATTACAATTTTCTAAAGATGTTTTAGGAAAGTGGCATTGGAAATGAAACAAAATTTAATAAAGTTAGTTAATTTTGTTTATATTTTAAACCAAGAGAAGTATGTTTTTTGTTGCTTATAATTCGAACCGGAGGGAGCATGTAGGTTCATTTTATTGATCTATGTTGATACCCAAAAATAAGTGATCCATTAACAAGGCCCAAAATACAAAGCCCAAATCCACCACGAGGCCAAGGAACCGCCAAAAGCCGGGAGGAAGCACGCAACGAGTACCTGCAGTGCGAAGGCGCTCTCCACTGCACGTCTTCCCGAGGAAAAGGACACGAAACACTTTGCCGACATAACCAGAAGGAAAAAAGGAAAATAACTGGCAACGCCGCAGAAACCGCTGAGACTCAAGAAGAGTGGTCACGGATAAGAGAGGGCGCCAGAAATGCCAAAGTTACGGGTAAAGGCGTACCCAGCCCAGAGCGTGCACTTGTGTCCAAACGAAATAGCAAGCTGTCCGAAGGAATCTTTGCTTACTTCATTCGGCCCTTCCCAAGGCAAAGCCCAAGATGGAAAGACTTGCACCACTCTCCTTCTGCAGCCATTAAATGACGAAGCCAAGAAGAGAAAACAAACAAAAGAGACCTGATAAAGAAGGAATCTGCGGCTACGAAAGGGGAAAAGTGTCAAGAACCGAAGGGTAAAGCAAAAGGAAGTAGTGACCAGCAGGCAAAAGGCACATTATAAAAGGAGGTACAAAGAAAGTGGAGGAGAGACAACAACACACAGAGAAAAGGGGGAAGTGATCAACTCCAAGAAATAACAAAGCGGCCGGAAGTATGCAAAGTCCCCCGAAAGCCCAGAAATAAACTCGAGAGAAATATGAGTGAAAAGAATGCACAAGAGAGCGCACCCTCCCAGCCAGTGTCTCAGCGCCAACGATATCCCAGAGGTGAACATAAGTGTTCCCCTTCAGCAACTCGAAGGAGAGACACAAGAGAAAGAGAAGAGTATCAAAGAGCGAGGGAGCCCTGTAGGCGAGCAATGCAGTGCACGCCTCTCATCCTCCGTAAGCCCATCAGAAGCAGCCAAATCAACTGAAGGAAGGCGAGCAATTCAATCAACTCCATGGAGTATCAAACACAGAGAAAACGCCGATCCCACTCCCCAAAATGAGGAGAAGGAACACTTGAATAAACAAACAGTGAGAAAGCGAACAATAGAAGGGATGGAAGCCAAAAGCGCACAATACAACAGTAGAAAGAAATACTGACAGCGCCCACTCATTCAATATTATCTGAAGTATTTACATACTTGTAATGGGCATCCCCGTAAAACCGGGCTAATCAAAGGCGCATTTTCCCCCTTCTTTTTGCTGTAGAAATAATATCGCATTTCCACTCTATTGGAGCCAAACTTCATGAAGTTTACGAACCCTCAATAATCTCTTAATAACTTTATCTTTTAAATAAAAAAGATCCGGAACAATTTGGCGACTCCACTGGGGAAGTTATGGCTCCAAAGAATGAAAGGGGATGTATTTGGAAGCGTCGTCGGAGAGATAACTCCTAAAGGCGCTCCACCGGCGACGGCGACCCTTGGCTGAGGAGGCGTTGCGGTAGGGAAGCCATCTCTCAGCTCAAAATGACCTTTTCGGGAAAGCGGTCTGCTACCCAGGGGGCAACACCCCAGAAGGCGTGCTTGCAGAAAGCGGCCAAGCGGTCGCGCAACCAAAGAAGGCGAAAGCATATTTACCAAGAAAGGCGCCATGCCGAGGGAGGCAGAAACTCAGGAACAAAGGCGCAACCAGAGGATTTGCGTTTTTTTTTAAAAAAAAGAACTGGGAATGCTTCACGCTATCCGCACCATAAGCTAAGTACACACCATCCCTAACTTAATCTAGTTTACCATTCGTACGTTAGCGAGTCTTAGATTATAATAAATATGAATCGTGATGAAATGAAAAATGTATTGTGTCCAATCACATATCAATTATTTTGTGTGAAACTGAAGGGAATAGTCCCAGTATGCGAATACTTATTATCTTGCTAGCTTTTGAATGCATCTATGACAACCTTGGTATGACCGCTTTCATATAATAACATGGTTTCATTTACGACATTATGGTGATTACAATAATTTATTTTTACCTTGCCTAGAATAGCACTATCGTAACATGATATGATATGAAGATTGTTTGACTTTTAGACTCTGTGTTTGCCATGTCCAAGAATCGTAAATGTTCATATTTAGGAATGTTGTCGCTTTGATATGTGTCAAATATTTGAATAGAGAAACAATAATTAGATGACTTTGTACACATGAATGTTTGCTGTAGAACTAGAATCATACTAGTCATTTATGTCGTAACCTCGTTAACTGTTCCTTGCTCAACCATTACATAATGTGAATAAACTGCTTTTTCATGAATCCAGCACGCAAAATCTAGTAATCCATGTTATGAGTTGAACGACTTAGATACATCAAAGGCGTGCTTTTGAAAAAAAATGTCATACGAAAACATCATCTTGGCAATGTTTCATATTGATGCACGATTGATTTTGTACATAATCCAAGGTGCATCAGAAAAAATAAGCAGTGCGGAAGCTAGAAATCCTGAAGTAAACCAAAAACAGAATGTTGCAGCCAAAAATCCAAAAACAAGTTATATCTAAAGCCGAAAGCAAAAGCTGACAATGAATTCAAAACCGGATGGACGAAGGTGACTTCAAAGCAAAAGCATTCAAGAGAAGCAATCGAAGAGAAAAAGCAAGCACACATGCGAAGGCTGACACAACTAAACCCAAGAGTAAAGGAAGATGAAGCGAAAAATATTTCCAAGCGAAACAGCCAGCCAGAAGTCAAAGGCGAACCTTAAAGGCGGCTGTGATCACAACTGCAAAGGCGCACGATTGAAAAGGCGCACGATTGCAAGGCGTACATGAAAAGGCGTGCATGCAACGTGAGGGTGAATGCAAGCTTTGTAATGACCAGTACGAGTACAAGATCCGGAAAAGTATGCTACCCAATGGCGTACTTGAACACTGAAGCATAAAATCTAGTGCAAGATCAAGATGCAAACAAACGCGGACCAAAAGGCGTGCGAGTGATTGAGGCAGAAACTGTTCAGAAACGAAGGCAAGCTCAGTTTACTTAACGATCTAACAACCAAGTTGAAATTAAGAATTCATCCTAGAAGCAAGCCAAAGCATCCTGACACAAGTGAAACGGAGAAGTCTATAGTAATAACAAGCCCCTGAGGCCAGGCGCATCCGAGCCTATTCATACGTCAAAGCAGATTATGCAAAAGCGAGCATGGACACAAAGTCAGGAAGCCAGAACAATCTAGAAATTCAAGTGTTTACAAATTAATAATATCGAGAAAAGCATAAAGAAAAGTAGCACCCATGACAAGAGGTGTTACGAAGCACAAGCAATCAGAGTTAAGCAATCAATCAGAAGCAAAGTGGCGCCTACGAGATGGTAATAGCAAAGCCTAAAGCGACACTGATAACATGAGGTGTCCCTAGTAAGAAGTACAAATGATACTGACGACATGAGGTATCGCTGTAGCAAAAAACAGGGTCAATAGTGCTAGAACGCGAGGTTCAACACTTCACAAAAAAAAAAAAAAGAAAGAAAGAAGAGAAGAAGAAAAATAAGAAAAGAAAAGAAAAAGAATGAACAGTGTTGAACCGTATCGCGGGCACAAGACGCCTTATCGCGGTACCCGGATAGACCTCTCTGAAAAAAAATTTCTGGGATCAGACGCGGGCGAAGTACGCCATATTGCGAGACTAGAAAAGGTCCCGGGAAACAAGGGCGCTAGTCTTAAACGCGGGCGGAAAAATCTGTAGAAAAAGAGGTTGGCTAATGCAAGATCCAAAGCGATCCGTTAGTTTTTAAATCAGAAAAGCCCAAAGTGGCAAAACCTGTAGAATGTTCCCAACGTGCACCCTGAGAAAAAAATTTTGGCACCGATGACACGAGGGGCCATTGTTCAAAAAGAAGGCGTGCCCAATGTGCACCCTAAAGAAAGGAAAAATGTGCCCAACGTGCACCCTGAAAGAAAAGAAAGGCGTGTCCAATCTTCACCCTAAAGAAAGGAAAAATGTGCTCAACGTGCACCCTGAAAGAAAAGAAAGGCATGCCCAATGTGCACCCTAAAGAAAGGAAAAATGTGCCTAACGTGCACCCTAAAAAAGGAGAAAGCGTGCCCAACGAGCACCAAGAGAAAAATTTGGCACCGATGACATGAGGGGCCATCGTTCAAAAAAAAAAGAGAAAAGGATAAGAAGAAATGTGCACATGTCCATGTATGAAACAAAAAGAGAAAGCATGTAGTGATAACATTTCATAAGCACCAGACAAAGGTGAGCGAATGAAAAGCACCTAAAGAAGCACCAAGGTCCACGCAACCTATACCAAAGCACCCAATACTAACGAAGACAAGAAGTGTCAAATCATACAAGGAATCAAGATTTGGCTGCAAAGTCTAGTAGCAGTAAAGCAACAAGGTCAAATCCGGTCAAAGGCATACAAAACTTAAGGCTAAAAGCAGTAACCAGAACCATGATCCAAATAGCAAAATAACAAGAGTAGCAGCATATGCAGTGGAAATAACGCCTACATGCGGAAGAGGGAATTCAAGGAGGTATCCCTACAAGCCTCCTCGTAGGCGTGCTTCCGGGCAGCAAAATCATTAATCTCCGCATCAAGTTGCTCCAACTCTGAAGTTGTTTGGTCAAGCTGAGAAGAAAGTTCTTTGATACGAGACACCAACGGAGCACGGCGTTCCTGCAAGGAGCGCTCAGCTTCAACCAAATCAGCATCATCAAACGGGGGGCGCAAGCTCTCAAAACCAGCAATGGCGTTCTCATGCCAAGCACCAGAATAATGCTGGAACTTGAGAGAATACAAGCAATCCAAAATCTCGGCTTTGTCTTCCCATGGCAAGGCATCCACATCAGTCGAACGAACCAGCAACAACATCTCCAATAAGGTGCGTGAAGTGGACTCCCTGAAAAGGCGGGGAAGCGAGGCACGAGGCGGTATCAAGGTAGGGTGAGCAAGAAGAAACGAATCAACCAGGGACTGATCTTCCACATCCAGCGAACCACGGGACCTAGCAGAAAGTGCAGCTGCAAAAGCACACAACATCACACACAAAGATATTGAGGCCAACAAACAAACTAAAGAAATGTAAAGAGCCTCACTTAGATCAAGCACAGAGAGAGATACTCACAAATTGAAGAAGACCCTGGAGAAGCAGAAATGTGACCCGCCCTTACAGAAGGAGTCCGGAAATGAGGAACCTCATGCATAGAACGTCCATCAAGAGGGGTGGGGACGCTCTCAGGAATTTCAGCTGTGCTGGTCGAAGCTAGGCCCTTACCAGCAGAAGGAATAAAAACCGGGGGGACGGAAGGATCTCCAATCAAAATCTATGTAGCAATGGCAGCTTGGCTCTCTTCAGGAGCAGAGGCATCCACCTCAACATCCATCCCGGCAAGTGCATCCTCAAACCTCTGAGTCTCAGCAATAACTTCTTCAATAATATCAGCAGCATTCAAAGGGGCCTCAGAATGAGCACCCTTGGAAGTGACGGAAACGCTTTTGAAAATATCAACTGGGGGCATAAAAGAATCGGCATCCCCACACACAACAGCATTAGAAGGGGCAGAAGGAGTAGCATCCCCATCAACAGAGGGATGATGGCAGAAATCCATGGGGCCTTCACGGCCAGGAACAGATGGAAGTGTCGAAGGACTAAGGGGAACATGACCACCTCTAGAGACTTGAGGCGAAGGCGGCGAAGGATGACCACCGGAACCGCCTACATCCACAAGGAAAAGAAAAGCACAATAATGCCATGAAGCTGCCTAAGCAGAGCACATTGGAAATAAAGAAGCCAAAGAAGGAATAAAAAAACGAAGAGCTGCAATGAGAGTAAGACAAGAGAAGGCAAAAAATGAAATCTGGGGGGTACTCCTCCTCAACACCGTCGTTTTCGGCAGATTCGTAATAGGCTAAAAGAGAGTCGTCCGAACTGATCCCATCAACATCATCTTGAACCAAATCTATATGAGCAGGAGAAGAAGAGGCAATGTGTATACCAGCAGCCCGCAAACGACTAGAGCGACGGGATGTCTTTTTCTTCTTCCGGGACGAGGCGGCACCACCACCCTTGGCAGGAGACTTTGAAACAGAGGGACCTTGAGAAGCGGTTTTCCTTTTTCCCCTTTGGGATGCAACAGGGGAAGACGCAGCAGCCTTGTGTTTAGGGGAATCTTCCTCATCTGAAAGCAGAACATAATAAAGGAAATAATATAAAAGCAGGAAATAGGGAATAACGAGAACAGAAAAATGGCCGAGATATTTACCCTTGACTTTCCTCATTGAAGTACAGAAATAAGGGTCATTGTACACTATGGGTAACAGAGAAGGGGTTGAACGTTGTGAAGAGGCCTCAAAGTCACGTAAATGCTGGAGGATATCTTCATGGGATGTGATCCAACCACGCAAAACACCCCCAACGCGGAAGGGAGAAACATGAACACGAGGGATTTCAGAAACATCAAGGGTTGCACCAAAAAGCAACACTTTAACCAAACCTTACACGGGAGCCCGTTCAATATGGAGAATGCATGAAGCCTGATCACGTCCAAATTGCCTAGCCACCCGATCAGGGCGGTAGGCGCAAGGCCAGAGAGCTCCACCATGGGCGCTCTTACTGTCCAGTGGCACAAAGCCAGGAAGACAGCGAGCGGTCAGAATCAGTTTCCATAAATCAAAGATGCCTTCAAAACGAGCAGCAGAATCATTTCTAGTGGCAAACTCTTCCTCATCATACAGGGGATGCAAGGGGTCACCACCCTCCATGATATTACCTAAGTAAGGACGAAATACGAACTTGTCCTCCAAATCAATCAGAGAGATCAACGATGCTCTAGGAAAACCCTTTGTCCAACACTAGGAGCGAGGCTCCAAATCAGCAGGATTACCCGAAGGAGGAAGTCTAACAGGACCATAGTCAGGGAAGCGTTCAAACAAAAAGTACTGGAGGAAAGTCAAATCAATGTAGGATTTAATTGCAAAGCGTCCATGAGAAATACGCATCTGTTCAGCCACCTGGTCGAGGCGAGCGTACAGACCTCCCAGATAGAATGAAGCAAGAGGAAGGCGGATGCCTTCCGCCAAAGAGCAGGCAAAGAGAAAAACACATGGACTCACCGATTCCCACGGAGGACCAGGGAATACGTATCTACTGAGCCAGAAAGCAATAAAAGTAGCACGAATAAGGCGTTGATCCTTGACAGGAACAGCCTGAAACTTACCATCATGAAAGTCACCGAAGAAGTATCTAACCCAACTAGCAAAAGTGTATTTAAGGGAGGAACGCTGACTCGCCCTCTGGCCTCTCGGAACCAAGTTCCCAGTACCCCGCACTCTTTGAGAAGAGGAGCCTTTCGCGTAAGAAGCACGCCTTCGTTTGAAAAGATCGCGCGAATACTTAGCGCTAAGAGCCGAAGCGGCCTTCAGCTCCACTGACAGTTCAGAAAGGCGCTCATCAACACCTTCTATGTCAAAGCCTCTGTCTCCGAAGGACGGAAGTTTGAGAAGCACAACCACATCTTTAAGGGTCGGAGTGAACTCTCCCCATAAAGTCAAGAAAGTGTGGGTAGAGGAGCACCAGCGTTGCACCAGCACCAACAAATCGTCAAGCTTGCGGTTGGCGCCGAGTCGAGGGGACGCCTTAATCGCGGCAGCAACGCCTACCCTCTCCAAAATAGCTACAAACCCAGGATCAGTAGAGAACATATGATCGACCCAAGGGAACTCTGAGCGGCGAAGGCAAGAACGGAGCAGTGAAGGGCCCAATGCAAAGTGATCCTTGTGGTAAGAGGGCGGAGAAATGAGTTCAGCAACATCTTCAGGGACTACCATTGCTCTGGTAGGAGGGCCAGTGAGGAGATCACACGAATCGGGCAAATCCGCCTTCACCCCCGCTGCCCAACGGCGGTGACCCGGTTCGAGAGGGTAAGAACGAGGACAAGGGAGTCGCTGTAAGAAACAATAAGAGATAGGGCCAGGAAGTTGAATCTCTTCTTCAGAACTTGAAGAGGCATCTTCGACTTCGGAGGGAGCAGTAGCCTTAGGCCCTGACATGGTAACAGCAAATGCGAAAGAAAGCAAGAGACAGCGGAGATCAAGAGTAAGAGAAGAAGGAGACGAAGAGCATAAAAGTAATGAAGAGGGTTTCTGTTTCGAAGAAAATGAAGAAGTGAAAGGAGGAGTTTCAGGTGATAAAGGAAGAAAGAGAGTAAGTGGAGGTAGGAGTTTGGCTGGAAGTAACTGAAGAGGTTCTGGGTAGTTTTGAAAATATGTGGAAAGGAGGGAACGTGGGGAAGCGTGCAACTGCTAAGAACTGAAAGGTGTTGCCTCCTCCCCATGTCGACACGTGGAATGCAGTAGAAGAATGGGAGACGAGAGGAGAAATTGAAAAGGAAATTTGCACTGAAAAGGAGTCTCTCTTTTCATTGCAAAGGGGGCAATTGTTGATACCCAAAAATAAGTGGTCCATTAACAAGGCCCAAAATACAAAGCCCAAATCCACCATGAGGCCAAGGAACCGCCAAAAGCCGGGAGGAAGCACGCAACGAGTACCTGCAGTGCGAAGGCGCCCTCCACTGCACGCCTTCCCGAGGAAAAGGACACGAAACACTTTGCCGACATAACCAGAAGGAAAGAAGGAAAATAACTGGCAACGCCGCAGAAACCGCTGAGACTCAAGAAGAGTGGCCACGGATAAGAGAGGGCGCTAAACATGCCAAAATTACGGGTAAAGGCGTACCCAGCCCAAAGCGTGCACTTGTGTCCAAACGAAATAGCCAACTGTCCGAAGGAATCTTTACTTACTTCATGCGGCCCTTCCCAAGGCAAAGCCCAAGATGGAAAGACTTGCACCACTCTCCTTCTGCAGCCATTAAATGACGAAGCCAAGAAGAGAAAACAAACAAAAGAGACCTGATAAAGAAGGAATCTGCGGCTACGAAAGGGGAAAAGTGTCAAGAACCGAAGGGTAAAGCAAAAGGAAGCAGTGACCAGCAGGCAAAAGGCACATTATAAAAGGAGGTACAGAGAGAGTGGAGGAGAGACAACAACACACAAGAAAAGGGGGAAGTGATCAACTCCAAGAAATAACAAAGCGGCCGGAAGTATACAAAGTCCCCCGAAAGCCCAGAAATAAACTCGAGAGAAATATGAGTGAAAAGAATACACTAGAGAGCGCACCCTCCCAGCCAGTTTCTCAGCGCCAACGATATCCCAGAGGTGAACATAAGTGCTCCCCTTCAGCAACTCGAAGGAGAGACACAAGAGAAAGAGAAGAGTATCAAACAGCGAGGGAGCCTTGAAGGCGAGCAATGCAGTGCACGCCTCTCATCCTCCGTAAGCCCATCAGAAGCAGCCAGATCAACTGAAGGAAGGCGAGCAATTCAATCAACTCCATGGAGTATCAAACACAGAGAAAACGCTGATCTCACTCCCCAAAATGAGGAGAAGGAACACCTGAATAAACAAACAGTGAGAAAGCGAACAATAGAAGGGATGAAAGCCAAAAGTGCACAATACAACAGTAGAAAGCAATACTGACAGCGCCCACTCATTCAATATTATCTGAAGTATTTACATACTTGTAATGGGCGTCCCCGTAAAACCGGGCTAATCAAAGGCGCATTATCCCCCTTCTTTTTGCTGTAGAAATAATATCGCATTTCCACTCTATTGGAGCCAAACTTCATTAAGTTTACGAACCCTCAATAATCTTTTAATAATTTTATCTTTTAAATAAAAAAGATCTGGAACAATCTCTATATCATCACTCTAAAAATGTTACGCTTTCCGTCTTTGTGTAAGCTCTTGTTGGATAAATTTTTTTTATTTTTTTATATATATATTTTTTTAAAATTACCATGAACATTTAATTGTAGTTTTCGAACTTTTAGTGAAAGAACATAAATTAAAACTATCAACTTTAATGCAAAACTTATATCAATGTATACGCTAAATTAGAACGTACACTTATTAATGATACTAATAATGGAAAAATAATCACAATGTGCATTTTTTTATGTTTCGAAAATATAAAAAATTATATTTTTCATATTTTTTACTATATTTTTCTTATTAACAAGTGCGTCAAATATTCTTGTTAACATTTGCCATAATATAAAAATATTTTTAAAACAATATGCTAAAACTTTTCAATTTCATTGCAAATTTATTTTTCTTGATGTACATATAAATTAGGAAGAAGGTCCTATATATAGATACAGAAGGAGTAATAACTTCATATTTTTTATTTTCTAAAAAAATTTTAAAAATAAATTTTTCAATATATTTTTTCTGTATTTAACTTCTTATTAAATATCCTAAAAATACTTATTAATATTTATTACTTTTTGAAGTAAAATTTAAATAAGTTAGCTAGATCTCGAAAGACTTACAAAAACTAAATAACTCAACATGATATACATATCAATATGATATACTCCCTCTCGTCATTAATATCAAAGTTTCATCATAATTTTTTTTATAAATATTTGCATATGTATTTATTTTATCTTGTCCAAAAAAATGGTAAAAATTGCAAATAATATCCACAGATAAAATAAAATATTTGAAATTATATATCATGGTATGTGATTGGAGTAATCAATGAATAATACATTAAATAATGGGATAGATGATTGTTTGATTTATTAGGCAAAATATTAAAAGCATATTTCTTTATTTATTTTTTACTTTTCAAAATTTTATTTTTAAAACTTAAAAAATAAAATAAAAATTATCAAAATCGATAATTTTAACATTACTAATAACATCAATTAATTTCCTTAATTTTATTAAATTTGTTCTATGTGAAAAAGGATCCTGTGATCCACAAAGTGACTAATTGAGAAAAGCAAAATGTTTTTGACATTTTTTTAAACATTTGGAAAGCATTTAATTATTTACTCCATTCGTTCTCAGATATAAACTCATCCACTATTACAGTTAATTAATAGAATTAACTTTCATAAATTAATTTATTTTAGGCTTATTTAAGTTTTTGGTCCTTGAAAATTGACCGAGTTTTGGTTTTGGTCCCTATCTTTTTATTTGACCGGTCTTAATCCTTAAAAGTTAATTTTTTTGGTTTTGGTCCCTACCGTTAGGGATCCACCGTTAATTGATGACGTGGTTAACGGAGTGTCACGTCAACATGCCAGATGTCTTTTTGTTTAAACTAAAAGGTCCCTGAAAGTTGACGAAATTTTGGTTTTAGTCCCTATCTTTTCATTTGACCGATCAAGGTTCTTAAAAGTTTAAAATTTTTTATTTTGGTCTTTGTCATTAGTAAAATACTATTAATTGCTGACTTGACTAACTGAATCAGCATGCCATGGGTCTGCATATTGATGAGTTGTTTCCAGGTTGACAGATAGTGCTGGCAATTAGGGCGGATGCCCATGGGCTCCGCCCGCCCGCCCTACATTTTTTGTGGGCTGGGCATCATTTTTATCCCAATTTTCGATTGGGCCCCGCCCACCATGCCCATTTATTTTGTCGAGCATCATTGGGCGGGCGGTGGACCGTCCACGAGCCGCCCATTATTTAGTTTTTTTTTAAAAAATAAAAATTAGGAGCTACACAATTAGGAGTCGCCCTACATCTTTTGTCGAGTATCAAACTTTATTATTATGTTTTTATGAATTTTGAGTGTGAACATTTTATATGTTGTGCAATCTTAGTCTTCATTTTATGAATTTTGAAGATAGAATATATGATTTTTTTTTATGTTCCAAAAAAATAAATATATGATTTTTTTATTTTTTTTATTTAAATGGACCGCCCATGGGCATGCCCTGACCGCATTTAGGGCGGGCAGGACATGAATTTTCCACCCAAAATATTATAATGGGCGGGCGGGCATGCTCGCAAAAAAGTGGGCTTTTGATGGGCATGGGCAATGCCCGCCCGCCCGAATTGCCAGCACTACTGACAGATGACATGTAAGAACAGTAGGCATGTAAGAACAGTATAGAATAAGACATGAATTCTATTGTGTATTTGGTTTATTATATAAACAGAAAGGCCGAAAGACTAAAATTTATAATATTTTAGTTTATTTGAAGTCTCACATCGAAATATTTATGCAAGAATTGAATGTTATATACTCCAATGATGACTATGAGTTTGTTAAGTTATTAGACTCATGTTTAAGTTACCTAGCTTGCCTTGCTAGGTTATCCATGTCATATTGTGCAAATACATGGCATGTTATGTGACAATCCGTTAACAGTGTCAACAACTAATGGTATTTTATCAACAACGGCAGGGACTAAAACAAATTTTTTTTAAACTTTTGAGGACTTTGACTGGCAAAAAAAAAAAAGATAGAGACTAAAACCAAAATTCGGTCAACTTTCAAGGACCTTTTACTTTAAACAAAAAGACACATGACATGCTGACGTGACACTCCGTTAGCTACATCATCAATTAACGGTGGATCCCTAACGGCAGGGACCAAAACAAAAAAAATTAAACTTTTAACGATCAAGACCGATCAAATAAAAAGATAGGGACTAAAACCAAAACTCGGTCAACTTTCAGGGACCAAAAACTTAACATGGTATCAGAGCCAGAGCCCAACTTCTTTCCGGTTGTTATGGGCCAAAAGTTGCCCTTTGTTATGGGTCAATAGATACCCTTTGCCTAGTCTGGCAGGCTTCGTTGGAGAGGACGTGTTGGAAGTCTCACATCGCATGCCTCATAATATATGACATGGTTTAAATACATGTTAAGCTACTCCTTTCATAATCAATTGGTTTTGAAATGGAACCTTAACCACTGTCACATAGTATGGGAAAAGTGTCAACAAAGTCTCATCAAATTGCTTCCAGCTGTCTCTTATATTTTCACCAAGGTTTTGAGTCCTAAATTGTTCCGTGGTTTTGATACCAAGCTAGGATTGATCAATATCTACTCTCCAGCTTGTTGTGGGAAATAAACCAGCCAAAAGATTCAGCAGCTATTACTTGATTAGGTGTTTAGTTAACCGGTTAAGATTAACAATTTTTTTAATTAGTTTCCACTTAATCGATAACCGATTAAGTTAGCATTTAACCGATTATTTGCTTTGTATTTTTTGTTAACTAATTAGTTGACAATTGATTAGTGAATAGTGATCGGTTAGTTATTTTGGCACCAATTTGGATTTGTGACTAGTTGGTAATTCCAGTTGTGTATATAAACTTTTTTCTTTCTATTAAATAAAATCTGGAATCATTAGTTTTATATTCAAGAGTGTACTTCCAATTCTCTCTCACACACAGTTTTTTCTTCTTCCTCGAGTTTACATACTTCTCTGATTCAACTAGGTTGAATCATACTTCATCTTCTGCCACCAGCATTCTTTAGAGAACTCATTACTACTGTATTTGGTATACCTACTGTTGTCTGTTGTTAAAAGAAAGGAAAATGTGTTTGATACGTGATCTATGTTCTTTAAAATTTAAGAAAATTATAGTGCAAATTGAATCAGGTATAGGGGATGTGGAGAACGTATGAATGTTGGGTGAATAATGGTATCTCTGTCTGTCAAATAATTTCATGATGGGTACGCAGAGATCCTGGGGTCCCCTTGCCACACTATTTACTAGTGCCCGATGCCCATTTGTCTTTTTTGTATTTGTTTGTATTTGTAGCCTGTACGATACAGATAGACATAATATATACTCTCACGCATACACACAATCTCTCTCATTATGGAAATCTTGACTCGCTCTTACATCTTATGGTGCGAATATCAAGTTCACACATAGATTTTCCTTTAAAAAAACAGTTCATTTATATAATAATATTCTCTTCAAACATATATATATATATATATATATATAATATGAAATATGAAAAATGCCAACAAGTGTCGACACTTGTTAAGTGTCCCAAAGACACTTGTTAAGGAAACAATTATAGATAAAAGTTATGAGAAATGTGATTTTTTTATGTTTTCGAGAAAGTGATAAATGGTGATTTAGATTTTTTTTCCATATCTAATAGCTTTAATTAGGACACTTGTTTGCGAGACATATTATATAGGATCCCTAACCTACTCTCTTCGAGTGAACTTAATTAGGATCCTTCACATTTTATTTTGGTCCTACTTTTTCCCCTACTAACAATTTTTTTTTTCAATTCAAATGATAACAATGTTTTACATAAAATGTCCCTTAATTTGCTTGCTGGATGGATTTTTTGATAGACAAATAAATATAACTAAGAGATAGGAAATGCTCACACTTAGATGTGATCAAACATTTGATTTTGAACGATATAATAATTTCTCTAGTTACTGTGAGAGAGAGAGAGATATCTATATAAACATATATACAAAATGTATGTTTGGCAAAGCTCCCAAACGTCTCATAAGTTAATCAACTGAATTATTATAGTGTAGAAAGTTATCGTCAGTAGTCACCAACTCATAATATAAGGATGTATGGAACTTTTGTCACTACATTGTAACACTTACTAAATACTAGGCTCTCAAAGTTTGATTCGTCGATCTATTCTTCTTTTTTTTTAAAAAAAAAAAAATAAAAAATTATTATAATCAATCTGTAGTGTCCTTGAACACTATGTCCTTAACCCTCTAAGCCCTCAAGATTATGGCAATCAGGAGTTCAAGAGAGGATCAAGTGTTTATCTGTGACCTTGCGGTATTTCTGCAGTTCCAGTTGGGAAAAGCAAGTTTTCCCTAGTCAACCAGTGTGTGCAGAGTGTTAACTTAGGGATGAGAGTACGTACCTGAAACCCTAGCTGTTATGAGCTATTTATAGGGTTTGGAGGAGGCTGATATGGGCCGTATGGGCCTTGTATCAGGGTTGAGCTGAGCTAGGATTCTATGAGATAATGTCGGAAGTTTATGCTCTTAGAATCTGGATAAGATCAGCTCAAAATCTCATGTCTAGGCTGTTAGTGAGAATCTAGGAGAGATTTGCGGAAGGGATAGGAAGCCTTGGTAAAGACTGAGTCCATCTACCAGCCGACGTTATGTCCCGGCCCTAGAGTCCCGAGCCGATGGGTTGAAGACCGTTTGTGAGGCTCGGCCCCATCAAGTCCAAGCCTGGTCCTTTAGCGCGCTCGGAGCCAACAAGTCCGAGCGAGGGACGTTTGTGCTGAGTAAACCGAGGGAAGGGTCCTTGAAGAATCCCTTAAGTAAGACTTAGTCCTTATACGGTCGGCAGACCCTATAAGCCCCCCAGCTCGTAAGACTTTATAAAGTCTGTGACGAGTTAACATGTGTTTAGGGTCGGACCTTCTGGATGTCTTAGTTTGAACGTGCGACAGCTGTTCGAGGTGACGTTTCAGTTTCTCTAGGTACGGCGCGTTCTCTTGTAAGTTGTGCCAAATCATTGCAATTTTTGAAATTTGAAAAAGTGCCTTTTTTAAACCGCCACGTCTCATCCAACGAGTGGTTGCATGGGTTAACGGGCTTTCGGCCCAAATGCATATCATGGAAGGAAACTGAAAAGTTTCCTTCATTAGTTCGAATCCTCTCAGCCTCTTACTACCCTTGTTCATTTTTCCTTTCTTCACTTCAGAGTCTTCTCAAATCAGAATCCCTTTATTCTCTCTTTCCAATCTCCTACCCACTGTCTCCGCCTTCAAATCCACAACATTCTATCATCCTTTCCAGCAACTGAAATCAGGTAACCTCCTCTATTCTTCTTATTTCTTCTTCTGCGATTTCTTCATTTTGTGCGATTTCTGCTTTTTTGTAAAAGGGGGTTTTGGTTCTGGGTTTTGCAGGAATTGTGAATTTTAGGGGATTTCTGGGTTATGGGTTTTTTTCCTGAGTAAGCTGTGTTTAGGATTCGTTGCCTTTAGACCATGAGAGGATGGAGAGGTTTGAGAAGAGTTTATCGCGAACTCTGCAGGAGATTAGGAGAGGAACCTTCTAGTGATAGTGATTCGAGTTCTTCTAGTTTTTCTGGTTTTTCTGGGAATTCTGGGAATGAGGGAAATTTTGATATCAATGAGTCTATACACCCTTCTACTACTCCCCCAACTAATCAGGGATCCACCGAGGTAAAACCGTTAGCTGTAGAATATCCATCGAATCCCGCAGATGAGAATAAGTGGTTGTTAGCTTACAGATTTGCCGAGCGTCGAGCCCAAGTTAGGCTTAGCCCCGACCCTGACACCAGGGGGAAAGGACCTTTGGAGAGTCCACCGAGGGAGGGGGGAAAAAGTCCAGGGCTCGGTTTCAAGTTAAAAATAAAAACTCGTGCTATAAAAAATCCTAACGCCGAGCCTTTTGCTTTTTCCCCAGATATGGTGGAACGCAGGTGTGTTACCAACCCAGAAGAGTATCCTTTGCCACCCAATCACGCGTAGTATGATGCCGTTTTCGATCGGGAGGTACTAAGAAACAAGACCGTCACTGCTGATAGAAAATAGTCTCAATCATCTCCGACCGACTTTGACACCCCCGAGCGCTGACGGAAATGCCTCGGACTTTGTGTTGAGACCTTTAGGCATTGATGATCGGATATGCTTACAAATACCTGAAGGTAGAAAATTTTTCTATTTCTATGAATAAATAGCCACTAGAATTGGCATTCGGATGCCCTTCTCCACCTTTGAAATGGAAGTTCTAAACCATTTAGGCATCGCTCCGAGTCAACTACATCCGAGCGAATGGGCATTCGTCCGAGCTTTTCAGCAGTTTTGCGATGCCGAGGATTTGACGGCAACACTGCGATCTTTCTTCTGGTTGTACGCACCCCAAGTGAACAAATTTGGTGATTCAAAGGGACTTTGGGTATCGCTAAAGGCTCGGAGGGAGCATGCCCTGTTCGCCAAGGTAACTGATTCATGGAAATCCTTCAAGCCTCTCTTCTTCCAGTATGAGCATACGGGGATTGGGGAATGTTGGTTCATGGAACAAGTTGTTGTTGATGGGGAGGATAAGATTGTGCCTCGATTCCCTCTGAGTTGGACGACTGATATTTATACCCGAGGGCCTGCTCTATATCAATTTAATTATAAGACCGAGCTCACGAAAGCCGAACGGCGATTTAATTATAAGCTCTTGTTAGAGCTGTTTATAATCGTTCGCGTCATAATCGGTGGCTAATCGGTTACGAGGAAAAGTACGTGATACAATGAATTCAATAACGAACTTTTATTCATTTGAAGCAAATTACAATGGGCTCGGAGTTGCACCGAGCGTACTCCATTATCAAAAAAGAATTCAAAAAGCAAAATGTAATAAAGCAACTAAAACTATTGAAAACGAAATGAAAACTAACTGTAATAAGCTCGAAGTTTCACCACGTTCCATGTGTTGTTGATGAGGGCACCCGAGAGGGTTTCGAGCTTGTAGGCTCCTGTTCCCGTCTTGGAGGCAACTCGGTATGGTCCTTCCCAGCTTTGGGCCAGTTTTCCATCCTTTGCATTTTTGAGACCAATATCAGCTCTCCTCAATACAAGGTCGCCTACCTCGAACTCCCTGGCTACAACCGAGCGATTATACCCTTTTGCTTGCATAATCTTAGCATGTTTTTCTCGCTCGGCGGCTAAGTCCCTGACCTCTTCCGATAAAACAAGATCCTCACACAGTAGAGTGTTGTTTAGAGGATTTGGCTGTTGCATGGCTCGGAATGAAGTGATGATTTTTTCAATGGGGATGACTGCATCACAACCATAGGTGAGTCGAAAAGGTGTTTCACCTGTTGAAGTTTGTATGGTGGTGCGGTACGACCAAAGCACTTCATGCAGGTTTTCCACCCAATTCCCTTTTGCGCCTTCCAATCTTCTCTTGATCCCCTGAATGATTGATCGGTTCACTGATTCTACCTGGCCGTTAGTTTGAGGGTGCTCAACTGAAGAGAAGTAGTGTTTAATATCCAAAGCACTGACCAGATCCTGGAATGCCTTTGTGTTGGAAACCATCAAGCGGGCTTAGCAATTACTAGAGGGGGGGTGAATAGTAATCTGAATGCAACAGTGACTAATTTTCGAATGCAATTAAGTATAATTGATCACGTGCAGATTTTTCAGAAACAAAGCAAGAACACTCGAGTGTTTTTAAGACTACTCGAGTAAAATCACAAGAACACTCGAGTCTTCTTAAGAATACTCGAGTAAATAGTGCAGTTAGCAGAAAAACAGTTTCTGAATTATATGCACTTTAATCAATATGAATTAATCCAGTCCAGGGCAGATTAATAATAGAGTAGAAAGCAATTAAATAAAGCTATAACAACTTGAAAATCACTTAATTGCTGAGGAATTACTACTCTAATTAATAACCCCCTTTTGAGCAACTTAGGTTTGGTTTTTGCTTGAAGTTAAAGAAAGCTATAAAAGATCAACACCAACAATTTTATACTGGTTCACTCTCTATTTAGAGAGCTAGTCCAGTCCCCCTAAGAACCTTAGGAGTGTCTACTAAAATCAAATTGTTAGAAATATTACAAAGGGTATTGAGATGCCTCACTCAACGTATCCCTTCCAAGAGTGTACCAAACTCTTGAATTTCTACCCCAATTTGATGTTGGTGATGAAGACTCCTTCTTCTTCAAGCTCCTTGAAACCTTCAAGAGCTCCACCAAAGCTAAGAACCTCTTAGCCCTTGCTTGAGAACCTCCCAAGTCTTGAATGAACCTAAGACCCACTTAGGTACACTTGGTTACCAACCAAGATTTTCAGAACAAGAAGTGTATGTGTATGTGGAGAAATCCAACAAATGATTTCCACAACAATTAAGCACAAACTCTAACTCTTAGAACAAATAATAATGATGAATGAATAGATTGAGTTAGAGTATTTTTCACTTGAGAGAGAATGTTCAAAAAGAATGTTTATCACAATAGACTTTAATGTTCTAGTTAGTTAGTTCAATTGCATTCATTTCTGATATATGGAAGAGGAAGTGAGAGAGTAAGAGTAATTCTTTTTTCCCATTTTTGCCTTCTTCCAACGGTTAAAAAATTTGCTGTCAGAGTCAAAATACTCGAGTATTTTTGAGACTACTCGAGTCTTTTGCCCATCTTTCAATAGAAATGCCCATGTATTGAACTAACGGTCAAATCTCTGATTTGAGGCTGAAATACTCGAGTATTCTGGGAAGTACTCGAGTGTTTTGATACTCGAGTAACTTTCAGATTACTCGAGTGTCTTTATACTCGAGTATTTTTGTGCTTACTCGAGTGTTTTGCCCAGAGATGATAAAAATCAAGTTTTTCAACAATTTATTTCAATTCTCTCCTCAAGGAATAATTTTATGTAACCCCAACCTTTTTCATGCATTTAAAATTATTTATCCTAAGGATGAGATTACTTCCTAAGCTACCCACTCTCAATAAAATAAATAAAATTACATTTAAAGTAAAATTGAGAATGACTAGCTAAGTGATGCACTTGATCTTCTTGACTTGATGAGCTTGAATTCTTCCTTTAAATCCATGATCTAATTATATTGTCATCATCAAAATAAATCCACCTCATTGGAGACTTGATTCTACAATCTCCCCCTTTTTGATGATGACAAAATAATTAAACCGTTCCTTCACTTTTGAGAGCTCCCCCTCAATATAGGAACCTATAAACCTGTCAATCCAGAGAATTCCAAGCACAGCATAATATCATAGTAATCATAGTCAAATGCACAATATGCAATTGGTATCAGAGCGAGAGCAAAAATAATATCAGAGTAAAAAAAATGTGCTTGCTCTTCTCATGCCTCTTTTCTCCCCCTTTTTGTCATAATCAAAAAGATATCATTTGGAAACGGAGGAGACAAGAAGGATACCAATAACAAAAACTCCCCCTAAATAATAGCAAGATAAAATAAATATGACTATCGGAGAACATAACGCATGCGAAAACCAATGAAAATCATAACATAAAGCAAGAGTCATCACAGCATAAAACAACATAAAGACCAAATCCCAGTCTGAAATAAAAAAAATAAACATCACAAAAGCGGATAGAGACCCACGCAGGGGTAACAAAGTGCAAACTAACTCCCAACGACATAATGAAAAAAAAACTAAAAACCATGAAATACATGCCATAAAACAGAAAACATCGAAAATA
Organism: Crotalaria pallida; assembly: GCA_037953625.1. Lineage (NCBI taxonomy): Eukaryota > Viridiplantae > Streptophyta > Magnoliopsida > Fabales > Fabaceae > Crotalaria > Crotalaria pallida. The sequence continues at coordinate 102,644,756 of CM075655.1, forward strand.
GTGTGCAATGTCCACAAGTCTCAGAACATGTCCGGTGCAGGGGGGTCCTGCGGAGGAAAGAAGCGTCCGAAGGCAGTCATCATGTCGTCGAACCGAGCATTCATCTGAACCGAATGCTGGTCCAACCGCGAGTAAAGCATAGCGGACTGAACTCCCATCTGTGACTCAAGGCGGCTAATGCTGTCCTGCTGCTCCGTCATCCGATGCTCAATACTATCAATACGGCTGTCAAACTGATCAAAGCGAGCATCGAAGTGAGTCTGATATGTCCCAAATGCAGGATTGCCAAAATCAATATTATCAACCGGATCATCTGCACCACCACCAGCACCACCACCATCAGCCTGATCAAATTGAGCCTGCTCCTCAGCCAACTGCTCAGCATCTACTCCTTGCTGAGCTGCAGCACGCTCAGCGGCCTCCTGAGCCTCCATGGCTGCCACCTCATGCATCCAGTACCACCTCCCACCACGCTTCCTCATCTTCATTTGACGAAGCAGCCCGTCATGAAGCGCATGCAACTCCACAGGAGGATCAAAGGACTCCTCACCGACAGGAATAGGCACATTGAAGTGCTGGAGGAGTCTACTCACATGCATCGGATAAGGCAAGTTTTGGGTGGCTTTAGAGCTCCCAGCTTTGACCATCCGAGCAAGAACAATCACAACCCAATTCAGCATATTATCATTAAGAATGGCATCAGTGAGTTGAAGCTCTAATTTGGTGGGCTTTGAGGAATTTGGAGAGGTTTGGGGCAAGAGTATATGACAAACTATATGATGAAGTATGCGGTTTGATGTGGTCATATGCACAGCTTTCTTCTCGTTTCCGTCATAAACACGATCGGGACGAAGCAGGTTTCTAAAAATATCATCAGTGTCAGAATTGAAATTGTTCTGCCCCGTTCGTGTTATGCCAAAAACGGTCTCTAAATCCCTAGGCCTAATCTGAAAATGGGTGCCTTCTACACTGGTTTCATAGGTAGTCCTATCTATCTCCTTAAAATTTGCATAAAATTGTCGCACAAGCCTAAGATAAATAGGACCATGAAAAGAGATAAATTGCATAAGGTGTTGATCTCTAAGCTTTTGAACAAATGTAAAGTCATTACCCTCAAGGAATTCCTCAGTGGTCCAGCTTTGCACACCGTATGCATGAGTCACAAACAATGCCTCCCTCCTAGCACTCATTTGGAGAGAAGAATTCCACTTCTTCCTCTGAAGATGATGAAGGAGGAGGAGTGGGCTCCCTCCTTTTCTTCCTTGGACGTAGGGCAGCACGAGAAGTAGACATTTGCACACAATTTTGAGAAAAAATTGAAGAATTTTGAAGTTGGGGGAGTTAGGGTTTGAAAAGGGATTTTCGGATTTGAGGGTGAAAAATAGAGATTTGAAGTGAAATAAGTGAAGAATAATGATTAGAAGATGATTTGGAGTTGAAATCTGTGAAAAATTTGAGTTAAAATCGTGTTTTTGATGATGGAGGGTGAGAGAACTCGAGTGAAGAGAGAGGGGGTTCGTGAAAAGTGAGGGGCTGAAACGCTGCTGCTGCACTTTAAAAAGTCGCATTACTCGAGTGTTTTTGAAAACACTCGAGTGTTCTAAGCCTGATACTCGAGTATTGGTGAAAGTACTCGAGTAAAAAGCCCAGTCCAGAAAGTTGGAAGTTACTGGACTGAAATTCACGCGAGTAAAATTTGAAAGACTCGAGTAAAAACAAAATTACTCGAGTAAAATTTAAAACACTCGAGTGAAAGCATCAGACATGGCCAAAAACTTTTTCAATTTTCAAATGATTTAATTTTGGAATTAAAATACTCGAGTAAAAAGAAAAATACTCGAGTAAATTTGACAGGCAGACAGTTTTAACAGCATTTTGAACACAATTTCACAAATCCAACATATTTAACATCAACACAGATTTTGAATTAAAATCACTCACAATCAAAATCATATATTTCACAGTATCTCAAGGTCCAATTGTTCATCAAATACCAATACACATGAAATGAGACATACTTGGTGATTTTTCACAAACACAAATCAATTAGCTAATGCTTGACTCATCTAAAATTCCAAGTTCTCCTCTTATATGATAAAAGGTATCTCTTGGCAATGGTTTTGTAAAAATGTCCGCTAATTGGTTTGTGGTACTTACAAATTCAATAGAGCAATCACCCTTTTGTACATGATCCCTTAGGAAATGATGTCTAATTTCAATGTGTTTAGTCCTTGAGTGATACACCGGATTCTTAGTTAAGTTGATTGCACTCGTGTTATCACATTTAATAGGAATATTTTCAAGTTTCAAACCAAAATCCAATAATTGTTGTTTCATCCACAAGAGTTGAGCACAACAACTACCGGCGGCGATATATTCCGCTTCGGCGGTGGAAAGAGCAACACAAGCTTGCTTTTTAGAAAACCATGACACTAGTGAACTTCCCAATAAATGGCAAGTACCACTAGTGCTTTTGCGATCAAGCTTGCATCCCGCAAAGTCGGAATCCGAATAACCAACCAAACTAAGACTAGTATCACTAGGGTACCATAATCTGGTGTTAATTGTTCCTTTAAGATATTTAAAAATATGTTTGACCGCGGATAGGTGTGATTCCTTAGGATTAGCTTGAAAACGGGCACACATGCATACACTAAACATAATATCCGGTCTAGATGCGGTAAGATATAGAAGACTACCTATCATGCCTCTATATTTACTAACATCAACCGGTGTACCTTGTTCATCCTTGTCTAGGTAGCATGATGTGCTCATGGGAGTGTATGCTTCTTTGCATTTGTCCATTCCGAATTTTCCAAGGAGCTCCTTGCAATATTTTCCTTGATGCACAAAAATCCCCTCCTTGACTTGCTTGATTTGAAGTCCTAGGAAGAACTTGAGCTCCCCCATCGTGGACATTTCAAATTCCTTTTTCATCAAATTAGAGAACTTGCTACACAAGGACACGTTAGTGGCACCAAAGATAATATCATCTACATATATTTGCACTAACAAAATGTCCTTTTTGGTTTTATAGATGAATAGGGTATTATCAACCTTTCCTCTTTGAAAGTCATTTTCTAATAAAAAGGTACTTAATCGATCATACCAAGCTCTAGGAGCTTGTTTTAATCCATAAAGTGCCTTTTTCAATTTATAAACATGGTTTGGAAATTCATGACTTTCAAAAACGGGTGGTTGCTTAACATACACTTCTTCATTTATGAAACCATTCAAGAAAGCACTCTTGACATCCATTTGATAAAGAGTAAATTTCATAATTGATGCAAAGGCAAGCAAGATTCGAATTGCCTCAAGGCGTGCAACCGGAGCTAAGGTCTCATCATAATCAACACCTTCCTCTTGGTTGTACCCTTGGGCAACAAGTCTCGCTTTGTTTCTTATAATCAAACCGGATTCATCAAGTTTATTTCTATAAATCCATTTTAAACCAATTATGGTATGATCATCGGGTATAGGCACTAATTCCCAAACATCATTTCTAACAAATTGATTTAGTTCTTCTTGCATGGCCATAACCCAATGTTCATCCAAAATTGCTTCCTTAATTGAATTTGGTTCGATTTGAGAAACAAAGGAAACAAAATGACAAATATTTTGAATTGTCCTACGAGTTAATACTCCCTTTGAAAGGTCTCCTATGACATTGTCAATAGGGTGAGCTTTCACCGTTTTCCAAGCCGGATCAAGATCATTTTTAACTTCTCCTTCATCCTTTAAAATCTCCTTCCCTTTTTCCTCTTTTGAAAACTCAAAACCTTCATCACAACCATCACTTAAAACACCATCTTCTTTCGAAGACTCATTGAAAACCAAATGAATAGATTCTTCAATAGTCATAGTTCTTTTATTAAAAATTCTATATGCTTTACTATGTGAAGAATAACCCAAAAATATTCCCTCATCGGATTTGGAGTCAAATTTCCAAGTTGATCTTTTCCATTGTTTAAAACATAAACTTTGCATCCAAAAACATGAAAATGGGATATATTTGGTTTTCTTCCTTTGTAAAGCTCATAGGGGGTTTTCTTGAGCATGGGCCTAATTAGAATTCTATTCATGACATAGCAAGCCGTATTAACGGCATCGGCCCAAAAATAATGAGGTACTTGAGAATCATTTAGCATGGTTCTTGCAAGTTCCTCTAACACCCTATTTTTCCGCTCTACCACTCCATTTTGTTCCGGAGTTCTTGGTGCGGAATATTGGTGTTCAATACCATGTTTATCACAAAATCTATCGAACTTGTAGTTTTCAAATTCACCACCATGGTCGGTTCTAATAGTAATTACTTTTTGGTTTACTTGGTTTTGCACAAGTTTAACATGGCGTTTAAAAGATTTGTAGGTCTCACTCTTTGCACTTAAGAATAGAGTCCATGTAAATCTAGAAAAGTCATCAACAATCACCAAGCCATAGTAGTTCCCACCAAAGCTTTTTACTTGAGAAGGTCCAAACAAGTCCATATGAAGCATTTCTAATGGTCTTGTTGTGGACACATCATTTTTAGAACAAAATGATTTTTGGTGTGTTTGCACTTCTTACAAGGAGTGCAATCACCTTCAATTTTAAAATCTAGCTTTGGTAATCCAACTACTAAGTCTTTTGATTGTAGTTTCTTTAATTGATTTACATTAATGTGAGCGATCCTACGGTGCCATAACCAAGTGTCACTCTCTTTGCTAACTAGACAAGTAGAAACCAAAGAGGTGATATTGTTCAATTCAACCAAGTAAGTATCATTAGACCTTTTGCCAACAAATTTGATAGTTTCATATTTGTCACTTTTTATGAGACATTGGGTAGAGGTAAATAATACATGGTTACCAATATCACATAGTTGACTAATGCTCAAAAGATTGTGTTCTAATCCTTGAACATAAAGTTCATTATCAATAACCAAGTTGGAGGAATTACCGACTTTACCAATCCCAAGAATTTTGCCTTTGTTGTTGTCTCCATAAGTGACATATCCACCTTCTTGAGGAGTAAGCTCTATGAAGTTCGGCTTATCTCCCGTCATGTGCCTTGAACATCCACTATCAAGATACCACGGTTTCTTTTCGGTTCTAAGGCACACCTACAAAACAAAATCATTTGCTCATTTTGGGTACCCAAATTATGTTGGGTCCCTTTGGGTTAGCTTTTGGTGCTTCTTCCTTTTTAATCCAAACATAAGTGCCCTTTTGAATTTCAAAATGTTTTATGTGGCACCTATTGTTTGTATGTCCAAACTTTCCACAATAAAAGCAAGTTGGTTTCTTTGTATAATCAATTTTAGAAAATGAACCAACCTTTTTATTGTTCTTTTTCTTATGGACATATCCTAAACCGGTTTTGTTTGAATAATTTCTTTGAGAATTAATTATCCGGTCTAGGTTTCTATCACTATTTGATATTGTGAGTTTGTGTTTCAAATCTTTTATTTCATTTTCAAGAAAGTCACATTTCTCACAATATACAATAGTTTCCTCATCATTTGCACATTCACAAACATGACTAGAGTTAACAAGTTCTAAGGATGCATTTTGGAGTTTCAAATCATGTATGTATTTTTCCAATTCATTGATTTCTTTTTGATACTCCAAAATTTTCTTTCCTTTTTCCTTGTTAACCTTAGCTAGTTTTTCAAATTGTGTTAACATTTCATTATACTCATTGAGCAAATCATCATAAGGAATAGAGGAAGAGGAAAAGCTAGAACTTTGAGATGATACCTCATCCTCATTTTCACCATTGGCACTTGAGGCTTCATTGTTGCTTCTAGCCATGAGACATAGATTTGCAACTTCATCATCCGAGCTACTTGATGATGATTTTGCATCCTTCTCCGGTGCATACCACACAATGTAAGCTCTCTTGCCTTTTCCCTCTTGGGTCTTCTTTTCACTCTTTCTCAAGTATGTGGGACATTCCATCCTTATATGTCCAATGCCTCCACATTCATGACACTTCACTACATCACTTGAAGTCTTGTTCTTTGATTTTTGCTCCTTGGGTCTTCTATCTCTTGATGATGAGCCACTCTTCTTACCCTTGAGGAATTTATTGAATCTTTTCGCAAATAATCCAATTTCCTCCTCATTGAGTGCATGATCGGAGTTCTCACTTGTAGAGTCATCTTCAACCTCTTTTACAACTTTGGTTGAGGCCTTGAGAGAGATGCTCTTCTTCTTTTTGTCCGACTCCTCATGTGAGCTAAGTCTTGATAGATCAATCTCATGTTCCTTGAGCTTCCCAAACAAGGTTGCCAAGTCCATAGTGTTCAAATCCTTGGACTCCTTGATGGCGGTGACCTTTGGTTGCCATTTTCTATCAAGGCATCTCAAAATTTTGTGAGTAGTTTCACCATCACGAAATTGCTTTCCTAGAGAAATCAAGTGACTAATGATATGTGAAAACCTCTTTTGTAAGTCATCAATAGATTCATTCGGGAACATGTGAAATAATTCATATTCATGTGTTAAAGAATTTAATCTAGCATTTCTTACTTCACTTGTTCCTTCATGTGTGACTTCCAAAGTTTCCCACATTTCCTTAGCCGATTTGCATTGAGAAACTCGATAAAATTCATCATGAGATAAAGCGGAGAAGATGATGTTTTTAGCTTTTAAATCAAAGGATACTTTCTTTTTATCATCATCACTCCAACTTTTCCTAGGAATTTCAACGACTTCCCCATTTATCATATGTCTAGGAATATATGGACCATCCTCTATTGCATCCCAAATATCGGTGTCTATTGCTTCAATAAAAACTCTCATCCGAACCTTCCAATAAGCATACCCTTCACCATTAAAGAATGGAGGGCGGTTTATTGAAGATGATCCTTCTTGATAATTGCTAGAGCCCATAGTTTCCAAAGGATCTTTTCGAAAAAGCTTTTACGCTCGATCTTTCGACCGAGCTCTGATACCACTTGTTGGAAACCAACAAGCGGGCTTAGCAATTACTAGAGGGGGGGTGAATAGTAATCTGAATGCAACAGTGACTAATTTTCGAATGCAATTAAGTATAATTGATCACGTGCAGATTTTTCAGAAACAGAGCAAGAACACTCGAGTGTTTTTAAGACTACTCGAGTAAAATCACAAGAACACTCGAGTCTTCTTAAGAATACTCGAGTAAATAGTGCAGTTAGCAGAAAAACAGTTTCTGAATTTTATGCACTTTAATCAATATGAATTAATCCACTCCAGGGCAGATTAATAATAGAGTATAAAGCAATTAAATAAAGCTATAACAACTTGAAAATCACTTAATTGCTGCGAAATTACTACTCTAATTAATAACCCCCTTTTGAGCAACTTAGGTTTGGTTTTTGCTTGAAGTTAAAGAAAGCTATAAAAGATCAACACCAACAATTTTATACTGGTTCACTCTCTATTTAGAGAGCTAGTCCAGTCCCCCTAAGAACCTTAGGAGTGTCTACTAAAATCAAATTGTTAGAAATATTACAAAGGGTATTGAGATGCCTCACTCAACCTATCCCTTCCAAGAGTGTACCAAACTCTTGAATTTCTACCCCAATTTGATGTTGGTGATGAAGACTCCTTCTTCTTCAAGCTCCTTGAAACCTTCAAGAGCTCCACCAAAGCTAAGAACCTCTTAGCCCTTGCTTGAGAACCTCCCAAGTCTTGAATGAACCTAAGACCCACTTAGGTACACTTGGTTACCAACCAAGATTTTCAGAACAAGAAGTGCATGTGTATGTGGAGAAATCCAACAAATGATTTCCACAACAATTAAGCACAAACTCTAACTCTTAGAACAAATAATAATGATGAATGAATAGATTGAGTTAGAGTATTTTTCACTTGAGAGAGAGAATGTTCAAAAAGAATGTTTATCACAATAGACTTTGATGTTCTAGTTAGTTAGTTCAATTGCATTCATTTCTGATATATGGAAGAGGAAATGAGAGAGTAAGAGTAATTCTTTTTTCCCATTTTTGCCCTCTTCCAATGGTTAAAAAATTTGCTGTCAGAGTCAAAATACTCGAGTATTTTTGAGACTACTCGAGTCTTTTGCCCATCTTTCAATAGAAATGCCCATGTATTGAACTAACGGTCAAATCTCTGATTTGAGGCTGAAATACTCGAGTATTCTGGGAAGTACTCGAGTGTTTTGATACTCGAGTAACTTTCAGATTACTCGAGTGTCTTTATACTCGAGTATTTTTGTGCTTACTCGAGTGTTTTGCCCAGAGATGATAAAAATCAAGTTTTTCAACAATTTATTTCAATTCTCTCCTCAAGGAATAATTTTATGTAACCCCAACCTTTTTCATGCATTTAAAATTATTTATCCTAAGGATGAGATTACTTCCTAAGCTACCCACTCTCAATAAAATAAATAAAATTACATTTAAAGTAAAATTGAGAATGACTAGCTAAGTGATGCACTTGATCTTCTTGACTTGATGAGCTTGATTTCTTCCTTTAAATCCATGATCTAATTATATTGTCATCATCAAAATAAATCCACCTCATTGGAGACTTGATTCTACACTTTGCTGCAAACTGGGTTCCATTGTCGGTCACCAATACCTGTGGCACTCCGAACCGAGCTACGACTTGTCTTTCAAAGAACTTCTGCACCTTGGCTGAGGAGATGGTCGCCAAAGGCTCGGCCTCAACCCACTTTGTGAAATAGTCTATGGCTACAATCACCCACTTTAGCTGTCCCGATGCAGTGGGGAATTGTCCAATCAAATCCATTCCCCATTGATAGAAAGGATAAGGAGATGAAAGAGAATGGAGTTCCTCAGCTGGTTTTTGATAAACATCACTATGAAATTGGCATTTATCACACCTTTTCACGTGATTGATCGCATCTTGTTGAAGGGTAGGCCAGTAGTATCCTGCCCTTAGAACCTTCTTTGCCAGTGACTTCCCTCCAACATGGTGACTTCCTATACCTCCATGAACCTCTTCTAGCGTCAGCTTTGCTTCGGCAGGGTCAAGACATCTGAGCATTGGACCGCTGACCCCTCGGCGAAAAAGGATTCCATCAACTAGTGCAAACTGAGATGCTTTTCTGACAAGTTTCCTGGCTTCCACCGAGTCGGTTGGCAAAATCCCTTGTTCCAAATAACCTGCAATTGGAGTGATCCAGCTTGGATCCACTGAAATGGAGAGGACAACGCTCGGTCCATGCACCATTTCTTGAATCAGAGTTTTGTTGTTTTCAGAATTTTTTGTTGATGCGAGTTTGGAAAGAATATCCGCTCGGCTATTACTTTCCCTCGGAATGTGGCAGATTTCGACCTTCACAAATTCGGAGGATAGGAACTTTACCTTTTCCAAGTATTTTTGAAGGATGGGTTCCTTAGCCTGGTACTCGCCCTTGACCTGTGAAACCACCAACTGAGAATCACTGAAAATTTTCACCTCTCGGGCCCCCACCTCTTTCGCCATCCTCAATCCTGCCAAAACGGCTTCATACTCCGCTTGATTGTTCGACGTTGAAAATCCGAACTTCAAAGAGTACTCGAGGGTGACTCCCTCGGAGTTCTCCAAAATTATTCCTGCCCCCGCTCCAAGTTTGTTACTTGATCCATCCACATAAATGTTCCAATCCGAGTTTGAGCTCGTCAATGGCTCAGTAAACTCGATGAGGAAATCAGCCAAAGCCTGAGACTTCATCGCCTTTCTTGGTTCGAAAGTGATTTCAAACTCGGAAAGCTCAATAGCCCAGGTTACCATCCTTCCAGCCAAATCAGGTTTCTACAATATTTGACGGATCGGCTGGGCTGTTCTGACCGTGATATGGTGGCTCTGGAAATACTGGCGCAGTCGTCTGGCAATAATAATCAAGCAGAAAGCTAATTTCTCCACTTTCTGATATCTCAACTCTGGTCCCTGGAGAGCTCGGCTAACAAAATAGATAGGCAACTCTTTACCAGATTCCTCTCGAACCAAAACCGAACTGATCACCGAGTCTCCCACTGATAAGTACAAGAAAAGAGTTTCACCATTGTTCGGACTAGACAAATAATGAAATGCTTAATAATGCTTAAGGTCAGTAAAGGCCTTTTCGCATGCTTCATCCCACTCAAATGCCTTTTCCTTCTCCTTCCTCAACAGCTTGTACCAGGGAAGGGCCTTCCTAGCTGATTGAGATAGAAACCTTGAGAGAGCTGCAACCCGACCCGTCAGTTGCTGTACACCCTTGATATCCGACGGACTCTTCATCTTCAGAATAGCTCGACACTTTTCTGGATTTGCCTCGATTCCTCGTTCTGTAAGCATGAATCCGAGGAAGGACCCCGTCGAAACTCCGAATGTGCATTTTTCCGGGTTCAATCTCATATCAAATTGCCAGATCCTTCCTAAGATTTCCTTCAAATATTTAGCATGATCTTCCTCCTTTAAGCTCTTTGCAATCATATCGTCTATGTAAACCTCCATCCTCAGCCCAATCAGAGGACCAAACACCTTGTTCATCATCCGCTGGTAAGTTGCCCCAGCGTTCTTCAACCCGAACGACATCACGTTGTAACAATATGTGGCGTTTTCTGTGATAAACGAGGTCTTTACCTGATCCGGGGGGTACATTGGGATCTGATTGTATCCCGAGTAAGCATCCATAAAGGATAGCCTTTGATAACCTACCGAGCTATCCACCAGTTTATCAATGCAAGGAAGTGGGTACTGGTCCTTGGGGCAAACCTTGTTCAAATCTGTGTAGTCCACGCACATCCTCCATTTCCCATTGGGTTTCTTGACTAGTACGGGATTGGCCAACCAATCAGTTAGACTACCTCTCTGATAAATCCAGCTTCCAATAGCTCGACTACCTTCTCATCAGTCGCCTGTGCCTTCTCGATTCCGACCCTTCTCTTTTTTTTGACATATTGGCTTAGCGCCAGGATACACACTTAACTTCTGGCAGATAAAGTTAGGATCGATTCCCGGCATGTCTGCCGAAGTCCAGGCAAACAAGTCCTTGTTTTCCACTAGTAATTCAGTAAGCTCCTTTTCTAGTTCCTCAGACAGGCCAACTCCGATCTTGACGCAACGAGATGGCTCGGGGCCTAGGATTACCTTTTTGAAGTCCCCCTGAGGGGTCGGCCTAGTTTCATCCTCCTCTCTTACGTCAAGATCAGCCAAGTTGACACTTCCTTTGTTCAATGGTTCTTGCATAATTTTCTCATCATCCAGCTTTAGCTTCCCCAAACTGATGTTGTAGCACTTCCGAGCCAACTCCTGTTTGGACCGTACTGTTACTACCTTGTCATCCGACCCCGGGAATTTCATGGCCAAGTGTACCGTTGAAACAACGGCGCCGAAGGACTGGAGCGCCGTTCGGCCAAAGATAGCATTGTACGCCGAGGGAGCCTGGACAACTAACCACTTCACCATTTCGGTCCGAGCAGAAGGTGGTTCCCTCATGGTCACTGGAAGGTGGATATGGCCTAAAGGAACAATTGAATGTCCCGTGAAGCCGATCAAGCTTCCCTCGAACGGGGTGAGATCAGACCTTTTCAACTTCAATTTTTCAAACAAATCCAAAAACATGATGTCCGCCGAACTCCCTTGATCAACGAGAATTCTTCTTACTTCATAGTTGCCAATCCTTGCCGTGACGACCATTGGGTCATTGTGGTCCTGTAGGATGTCTTCAAAATCCTCATCGCTAAAATTGATGACCACATTTTTCTTCCTGGGTTTTTGTATCGGTCGGCTCGCCACCGAGAGAACTTGTCCCACATATTTCTTGCGATCACACTTCTTTTCCCCACCACCAGCAAATCCTCCAGCAATGGTGCCAATGAGGAAATCGTTGTCTTTCTCGGATTGCTGGATAGGGGCTCCCCCCGCTGGGGGTGAAGGGCTTTTATTCCTCTTCTGTTCAGTTTTAGGAGGCGAGGGGCTTTTCCTTCTGGAACGCTTGCGTAACGCTTCTCCAATATAGTGTTGAAGCTTACCATCCCTTACCATCTCTTCGATCAAATCCTTCAGTTGGATACATTGGTCGGTGGTATGCCCCCATCCGCCATGATGATCGCAATACTTCGTCCTATCTTTTTGGGCCGCCTTTCTCAAGGCTGGTGGCCGAGTGATGTTACGCATCTCAGTATGCATAGTCTCACGAAGGATTTGACTCCTCGGGATTGTTAACTGGGTATATTCATCATACTTGCCTTTGGGAGGCAGTTTTTCTCCTCTCTCTTGTTCTCTCTTGTCTTTCCTTCCCCTATCTCGAAAACGATCATTCTGACGAGCCTCGTTTTGGCGAGGACGTTGCTCATGTCGTCCTTCGGCACTCCTTGCTGCAGTGCTAATCCTTCGGAACTCCTCTAGATTAACATATTTCCTGGATCTTTCTCTAAGTTCCGCCATGTTACTAGGTGGTTCCCCGATCAGACAATCCTTGAAGTCTCCATCTTGCAGTCCTTGGGTAAGCAGAAGAACGGATACCCCCGACTGCAAACCAGATATACCACTGGCCTCTTGCTGATACCGAGCCAGATAGTCGCGTAAAGACTCGCCAGGTCTTTGTGCAACTCCAGCTAATGAATGGTCTGATTTGGGCAATGACATGCTGGCTGTATATCGATTCAGGAAAACTCTTCTAAGCTCAGCCCAAGAACTAATGGAATTAGCTGGTAGGGAGTTGAACCATCTCAACGGCGTCGGGCCTAACGTCATTGAGAAAGCTCGACATTTCATTTCATCTTCTCCTCCATAAAACATCATGGAAGACTCGTAAGATGCAATGTGATCCATCGGAGCGGTCGTCCCATTGTACCGGGAGACATTCTGATGGCCCATATAAGTTTGTGGAGTCCGAAATGCCATAATTGTTGCTGTAAAGGGGTGTCCAGGATGGGGTTCTGTAACTGCTGGTTCGGGAGTCACATTCGAATTGAGGGGTGGAGGTGGGGGAAGGTTAATTGGGTTGCCGAGAGCCACGCGAGGGCCTTGCTCGGCAAGTCTAGCCATGCTTTGCTGCTGTAGAGTAGCAATAGCCTGGTTTTGCTTTTCAATTAATGAAGTTTGGGTTCTTAATATTTCCATAATTGACTCCTCTCTCCTCCTGGCCGAAGAGGTTGTCATGTAGGATCTTCCTTGAGATTCGGAACGTTCGCCACCCTGAAGCGTTCCAAAGTGGCCTCTAGTAAAGTGTGGTACTCCCCTATCAGATCGCTCGGCTCGGGAGTTATCGCGAGCATGACGTTCGACTCGTCGCTCCTCCCCAATTCGCGATCCAGCAGGGGCCCTCCTAGATTGATGTGGCCCAGAATCCGCTGTGTCACGCCATTCCGACACATGGCCATCAGAAACGCGACGCGGCTGAGATCGTCGTTCGTGGCCTTCAACGACCGGAGGGAGGGTGGCTGGCGCTTGGACCTCCGGAACAACTGGATCAGCAGGCTGGACAACTGGAGGATCCTGGGGATTTTCAACCTGGTTATCCTCAGGGGGTCCTCCAGGGGCAAGTCTGTCCCTTACATTCCTTCCACCAACATTCCTTGGTCCAGCGTTCTTAGGTGGCCTTCCCCTAAGGCGACGGCGGAGGTCTCCTTGGTTGTTGTCATTATCATTTGCCATTAGTGCAGTGAGTGGTGGGAATACTGATTATTTGTTTCCCACAGACGGCGCCAATGTAGTGTCCTTGAACACTATGTCCTTAACCCTCTAAGCCCTCAAGATTATGGCAATCAGGAGTTCAAGAGAGGATCAAGTGTTTATCTGTGACCTTGCGGTATTTCTGCAGTTCCAATTGGGAAAAGCAGGTTTTCCCTAGTCAACCAGTGTGTGCAGAGTGTCAACTTAGGGATGAGAGTACGTACCTGAAACCCTAGCTGTTATGAGCTATTTATAGGGTTTGGAGGAGGCTGATATGGGCCGTATGGGCCTTGTATCAGGGTTGAGCTGAGCTAGGATTCTATGAGATAATGTCGGAAGTTTATGCTCTTAGAATCTGGATAAGATCAGCTCAAAATCTCATGTCTAGGCTGTTAGCGAGAATCTAGGAGAGATTTGCGGAAGGGATAGGAAGCCTTGGTAAAGACTGAGTCCATCTACCAGCCGACGTTATGTCCCGGCCCTAGAGTCCCGAGCCGATGGGTTAAAGACCGTTTGTGAGGCTCGGCCCCATCAAGTCTGAGCCTGGTCCTTTAGCGCGCTCGGAGCCAACAAGTCCGAGCGAGGGACGTTTGTGCTGAGTAAACCGAGGGAAGGGTCCTTGAAGAATCACTTAAGTAAGACTTAGTCCTTATACGGTCGGCAGACCCTATACAATCTATACTTTTTCTTGTCAGAGTTTTGCTAGCTTTATATTTCTAATACATTCTTCTAAAATAGTTTTCATAAATAAAACAAATATCTATTAAATTAAAACGTAAATAGGACATTACTCCCTATCCAATACTCTCTTAATTCCAATTTATTTATCACTTTAGAAATTTCCCATGGATTAAAAAAGATATTTTTTTTGTTGCTCACCCGGTTCCTTAAGTACTACCTAGGTAATATTTTAATTTTCAAGAGAAAAATAAAGCAACTTTACTATATTATTCTCGCATTACATTAATTATCATACATTTCACATATTTCAAAAATGCTTAAAAGCATGATTAAAGTTTTAAAAAATAATTAATACACCATCGAATTCCTAATACAACACTTTAATTGTTGGAGAAAACAAGTCTGAAAATCTCTTGGTGATAAAAAGCATTTGCGCTGTTTTGAACTCTGTTCTGGTTTGAAGATTAATTTCTCTAAGAGTAGCATTGTCGGCGTTAAAGTTCAGCCTCAAATAACAGATCAGTGGGCATTAAAACTGATGAATTGCAAAACGGGAACGTTACCGTTCAAATATCTGGGAATTCCTTTGGGAGCAAAGCATCGCCAAATTTCCACTTGGAATCCTGTCATTCAAGCTTTGCAAAGTAGACTCTCTTCCTGGAAAAGGAGACATCTGTTGCTAGGAGGCCGAATCACTCTTCTAAAATCGGTACTTTCCTCTTTGCCTCTCTATTTCTTTTCTTTTTTGATAAATAAGATTAATAGGATCCAAATGAGTTTTTTATGGGGAGGGAAAGGGGACGAAAGGAAGGTTTGTTGGGTAAGTTGGGATAAGGTATGTAAACCGAAGGAGGTGGGAGGGTTGGGAATAAAGAATTTGGAAGTATTTAATTTAGCATTATTAGGAAAATGGATATGGAGGATATTAAATGAGAGTAACTCTTTATGGTGTAAGGTGCTAGCATCAAAATATGGGAATGATATACAAAGGAAGAGCATGGGTAGTGATAGAGACATTTTTAAAAAAGGGTCTCAATGGTGGAGAGATTTAGGTGGTTTGGGTACAGCTGTTAGGAGTATTGATGAGGATTGGCTAATTAAGGGAGTAAGGAGGAATCTAGGCATTGATGCTAATACTCTATTCTGGAAGGAGGTGTGGGTAGGGGACGAAATTTTAAGAATGAAGTTTCCAAGATTATATCAGATTTCAAAAAATAAGGAGCCTTTTGTTGATGCATTCAATGAATGGGATCAGGGGGGTTGGAAGTGGAGATTTGATTGGCGACGGGACCTTTATGAATGGGAACATGAAGAACTAAATTGTTTTTGCAGGTTGTTAGAACAGGTTTCTCCAAAGCTGGACATACAGGATAATTGGATCTGGTGACATTCTAAGAACAAAGAATTCACAGTCAAGAGCGCTTACTTTGCAATCCAAGGCAACATGGAACTTCAAGATGAAGAGGCAGTTCAAGCATTCAAATCTATTTGGAAAAGTAATGTACCTCTAAAATTGGTGGCACATGCCTGGTGTGTTTTTCATGAAGGTGTTCCTACAAAACTGAATCTACTAAGACGCAGAATACTGTCTCCAAATGAAGACATTAGATGTTGTCTTTGCGGCCAATTTGAAGAAAGTGCAAAACATTTATTCTTCACTTGTTTTGTATCTCACAAGGTCTGGAAAGAATGCTATGTGTGGTTCAATATAAATTCTTTATTGTCATCACAAGCTATTCATGCATTGCTTGCACATTCAGGCATGCTCAAGATCAAAGGAAACAAGCTAAAGGAGTGGACCAATCTCTGGCATATAATCATTTGGGAGATTTGGATTAATAGAAATAACGTTATTTTCATAAATGAAGAGTTTTGCTTTTCAAGTTTATTAGAAAAAATTAGACTGCATTTCTGGCATACTGTTAAGACCAATCACGCAGGTGGAGGGACTTCATATGCAAATTGGGTCCTTAATCCAGTAGAAAGTTTTTATGCTATGTAAGCTCTACTTTGCAGCAGGTGTCAAGCCCATGGGGTAATTCATAGCTGTTTGTAGAGCTGGCAATTCGGGCTACCCGGTCGGGTTCGGGCCGGCCCGCTTCGGGCTCGGGCCATGACCGGGCCGGGCTAAAAAAGCCCGGCTAAAAATCGGGCTTTTAAAATCATCTCTAACCCGGCCCTATGCGGGTAGCGGGCTTATGCGGGCCGCCCGACAACCTTTTTTTTTTCAAACAAGAATTTTGTAAAAGTATTACTGTAAACTAAATTTATAATATACTATGCATTGCAAAACACAAAATAATAATGAGTAGTTGAGTACTCATACAAGCATGTAGCTGCTGCCAACCATCCAAAATAAATAATGAAACTTCTAGCATTTCAGCAGCTATGACAATAGTGAGTAGCCATACAATTTGCAAAAACACTATCTACTGCTAAGTTCTAACCATAGTGCCATACAAACAACCAAAATAAATAACAATACTTCATCACTCCAGCAGCTATAGCATAATCTTCTATATGCCCAAAGCACAACAGAGAAAATGTTTAATAGTTTACATATGCCCAAAATAAGAAAACTTATGCAGCTATGCTATGCGGCTATGCCAATCAACCAATGTCCACACAATCCTCATTCCTCTCCATATAAATCCTCCATCCATTTAATCAATGGTAGATTAACCTGTCATTTCATATTCAAGCATCTAATTAGCACTATATTAAAATAATCTACTATTACAAATGGATAACATATATTACAGAAAAAACCCAATATCAATTTCAAATGGAAAATATATAACCTGTCATTTCAAATGGAATTTAACCCTCCTGAAGCAAACTTTGCATCTTCAACATAAAGGGTCTCACACTTATCATTATCATCTTCATCAAATTCTAGAATAATAAAATTGATAATGTTAATAATTTATTGCATAAATTAAATATTTACTCTCAAATACTAAAAAACGATAAAGCTTAAATAAACATACCGGCAAAACCATGTAACCAACTACGTGTGCATAAGAGAGCTTGTACCGTTTCATCCTTCAAAGAACTTCTATAATTATTCACAACTCGGGAGCCAATGCTAAAAGCGGATTCCGATGCCACGGTAGTTATTGGAATGCTCAATATATCACGGGCCATCCTTGAAAGATTGGGACATGCACGACTTTGATTCTTCCAATGAGTTAACACATCAAAATCATATGATCGTGGAATTCTTTCTTGCTCTAAATAAGTATCAAGTTCTGATTTCCCACAAGTGCTAGATGTTGTGCTTTCATATTGTTCAAACTACATAATATTCACAACCAAATTAATTTAAAAAATCAGAATAATATACAGAAAAAGAACAATATAAATGTCACAATTTTGAAAAAGATGTAGCAAAACTAACAGACCTGATCTATTAAAGAAACGACTGCTTCCTTCTTCCTCTTTCCTTCTCCAAGTGAAGATGAAGCATGGACTTGTGATTGTGAATGACTCATGTTGCAATGAACATCATTGTTGACATACTCACCATAAAGTTTATACAACTTATCCGTGATGGCTGCCACCTTGACTTCATAGTCATGGGGATAAAGCTTAGCATATGTATATCTCAAGAAATTCAACTTCTTGGTTGGATCAAGAATGGCCCCAAAAGCCAACACCATACTATAATCACTCCAATATTTATCAAATTTTTCTATCATTTTCTCTGCCATGCTTCGAATACAAAAATCTTCATTTGCCAAGTTGGATTTCAAAAGACATTCTAATGTCCATATCTCTCCAAAATACAAATTTGAAGTGGGGTAGGAAGATCCAGATATCATGTTGGTAATATTGTCAAATGGTCTCAGGAAATCGCATATTATTTCCCCTCTTCTCCACTCATCACTTGATGGACACCACTTATAATTTGTATCATACAAACTTAAACTTTGAAAGGCTCGACGATACTTAATCGCACTATCAAGCATAGCAAAAGTAGAGTTCCATCTAGTGGGGACATCTAATCTCAACCCAATCGTAGTATCAATATCACCAACTTCTTCAACACATTTAAAAAACTGAATTGTCTTACTTTCTGTTACCTTCACATAATGCACACTATGTCGAATTTTTTCTAATGCATCCTTAGCCACCGCCAAACCATCTTGAACAATTAGATTCAAGATATGGGCACAACATCTTATATGAAAAAACTCTCCATTAACCAACAAGCCATTTTTCACTAATCCTAAATGTTGTTTCAATATGTTTTGCATGCCGTCATTTGAAGAGGCATTATCCAATGTGAGGGAAAAAACCTTTTTCTCTATACCCCAATCCTTAAGAAATTCCAAAACCTTATTAGCTAATTCTTGCCCGGTATGTGGGGGTTTCATATGGGCAAATGCAAGAATTTTACTATTCAATCTCCAACCACTATCAACATAATGTGCTGTTAAAGAAATGAACCCATGATTGGTGCATGCGGTCCAACAATCTGAAGTTAAGCAAATTCTCCCAGGAATTTCAGCTAATTGTGTTTTTAACTTTTGTTTCTCAATGTTATAAGTTCGCAACACATCAGCTTTAGCAGTATTCCTAGATATGAACATACAATCTTCATTCAAAAACTTTTGGTATTTTCTAAACACTCTCCACTCAACTATGTTAAATGGGACACCATGTGAAATAATCATTTATGATATAAGTTCACGATTAACCTTGGGGTCAAACATTTTTTTTTCGACCTTTCAGCAGCCTCAGTAAGTAAATCTCCTACATCATGATGCTTCTTACGAGCTAAATCACAACTATCTATATGACGAAGTAAATGCTTAGTTCCAAGTGATGATTTACATCCCAAATGCTTACCACACCCCATGCATTGAGCTTTTTCCTTTCCATCTCTTATACCAACTTTGGTAAAATACTTCCACGCATCAGAGGTTAGTGCCTTAGCCTTTTTAGATGGTTGCACCTCTTGATTTATTGGCGGTGGGGGGGTTTCAAGTATTTCACAATCATCATCCATATTGCAAACTAGAATGAAAATTAAAATCCTAGTCAAATTAAATTTGAACAGCAAAATTCCAATGAACATTTAAAAAATTAAAAAAACAAATAAAATTAGCACTGAAATAAAATAAGCAGAGTAAGACATAAAATAAAATTAGCACTGAAATAAAAAAACATTTAAAAAATTAGCAGAGTAAGACATAAATAAAATAAGTAAAAAAACCCTAGTCCCAAAATCCAAATTAACATTGAAAATAGCATAAAATGAGATAGGGAGAACGAAAGTAATAGATACCTGAGGGAGAAGGAATGAAATCAAAATAGCTAAAGTGAAGAACACGAAGCAGTGGCCTTTGGGTTTGGGATGTCGTTGTGAAGTGAAGAAAATGATGGGTGCATAGGAAATTAGGATGTTGTTGTTCGGTGAAGATAAGCCAGCAGCGAAGGAGTTGAAGTGTGTAGAACAGTAGAAGGGTGATTGGATTTGGTGCTTTTACTAACCTCTGGTGGGCCTTGGCCCTAAATGGGCCATTAACATTATTTTTTTTGTCTTAATTTTTTTCTACACAGCACATTTCAGCAGCTGCAGCGGTATATATTTATAAAAAAAAAAGTAGCCGGGCTGCCGGGCCGGGCCGAGCTAGCCCGGTTCGAACCCGGCTCGGGCTCGGGTTTTTGCGGGCCAGGCTAAAAAGGCCCGGATATATTTCGGGCTCAAATTTTGGTATATAAACCCGGATTTAATTCGGGCTTATTCGGGCCGGCCGGGCCGGGCCAAATTGCCGGCTCTAGCTGTTTGTTTGTATTGAATGTTTTTGGGTGAATTTTCTGGTTCACCTGTTTATTAATATTATCCTTTTGTTTTGCCTTTAAAAAAAACGACACATAATTTGGAACAAGTTAAAAATGATAAAAAGACAAATAAATTAGATCGGATGGAGTACTAATCAGTAGAATTGAATTTTTTATTTTTTTTTAAGTTTTCCTTATCTAATACTCCCTTTGTTCCACTTTATATGTCACTTTAGCTTTTTTAATTTGTTTCATATTATTTGTTGCTTTAGGAATTCGAGGGTGTATTAATTAATTTTTTCCAACTTTAACATTGCATTTAATACGGTGAATATGTGAAATGAGTAATAATTAATGTATTGTGAGGACATTATAGTAAAGTTATCTAATAATTCTCTGCAAAATTAAAGCATTAAATAATGTTCTTAATTCGAGTAAATTTATAAAATGACAGTTAAATTGGAATGGTAGAAGTAGTAATAATTGGAATGGAATTGAAAAAGACTTAACGTGTGTTTGAATTTGGAACTAATTTATTTACTACTCCCACTGTTCCAATTTATTTGTCATTTTAAGAGTTTAATATTTGCACAATGCTCGCAGTTTTTGCGGCTGAGTTGCCCTCCCCCCCCCCCCCCCCCCGTTGAATTTTAGGGTTGTAAATTTTGTTTGATCTAGTGTGTATGTGCATGTGATGATTGTGAGATCTATTATGCAAGTGCATGGTTTTGATAATGACAAATGTTTTGAACAAACTCAAGTCATGAAAAAGCTCACCAAAAGAACAACAAACAATAATGATGAAGAGAGAGCAAGCTCATTAAGATTCATTATGTGTATTGTTTGTAATATCTTTATTTTGAGTCTTAGAGTTTGATGAGTTTGGGTAGAGTTTATTAGAGGGTAGTAAATCTCTATCAAGTGCATGATCATATTATGATTTGAGTATTTCACTTAACCTAAATCAATAGGTGGCTTAAAGGTTTGAAATAAAAGGTTTAGTTTTTGAGAAAACAAGTTTTTAATCAAGTTTTGAACTTCATAATCGATTATGAGGATGCAATAATCGATTATCAGATGTCTGATCAGGTAATAATCGATTATCTAAGTTGGCATAATCGATTATCACTTTCAATAAAGGCATAATCGATTATCTAGTAGGTTTAATCGATTATGACCAGCAGAACAGCTTTTTAAAAAAACATTTTTCACTTCTCAAAATCAGTTTTTAAGTTTCCTAACTTTTGGGTATTCTATATAAACCTTTTCCCAATCATTGTGATCAACTAACTTCATTTTTCATATCATTCTAGAAAGATCAAAGCCACACTATTCTCTCAACATTCTCTCTCACTTTCTCAAAGATCAAAGTTCTTACTTTTCATATTCTTTGATCAAGAAACTTTTGAATCTCAATTACTAATTGTTCATAGTTCTTGAAGGAGATTCATTAGGTTATTGTGTTTTCTATTGAGTTGTAATCTTTGCAAGAAGGCAAGCTATCTACAACAAAGTTGCAGTCTTGGTGGTTGTTCATCAAGCAAATTGTCTTGGAAGTCTTGTTGTGTTAACAAGCAAATTGGAAGTCTTGTTGTGAGGAATCAACAAGCAAGTGGAAGTCTTGTTGTGGGGTTATCAACAAGCAAGAGAAAAAGGTTAGATTAGAAGTTCA
Source organism: Crotalaria pallida (assembly GCA_037953625.1). NCBI lineage: Eukaryota > Viridiplantae > Streptophyta > Magnoliopsida > Fabales > Fabaceae > Crotalaria > Crotalaria pallida. Next base: position 102,666,497 of record CM075655.1, read on the forward strand.
ATACGATTGCAAGACAAGAGTGAGGTATCTCTTGGAGGCTATCAAGAAGGGTGTCTTGAGAGGCGTATTACTTGTAATTTGAGAATTCTAATTCCTTATTGAAGAAACTCTCTCTATTGTGATAGAGGGGACTGGATGTAGCTCACGGTGGTTGTGAGTGAACCAGTATAAATCTCTGAGCAAGCTTCTCTTCCCTTAACTCTTTAGTTTTTGTCATTTCATATTGTTCTTGATTGAAAACCTAGAAAATATTGATTTTCCATAATTGATTGAATTAGGGTTTAATTGTTCAAAATTGATTTGAGAAAAACCTTTTTCATAACCTAGGTAATCATTAGGGGTGTAACGGTCCGGTCCGGTCCGGTCTGTAAGCCATATTACGGACCGGACCGCTTCATTTAGTATGGTTTGGTCCGGTCCGGTCCCAATATTATTTATCCTCAAAGACCGAACCGGATCGGACCGTTAATGAGTGGTTCGGTCCGATCCGGTCCGGTCTATTTTGCTTTTTTCATAATAAAAAATAGAAAATAGAAAATTTGAAACAAAATATGTACATCAGAATATGTGAAACAAAATATGCTATTAAATAGAAATTAGAAAATGTGAAACACACCAGATCAACAAAGGATTATTGGATTTTTTTTAAAAAAAAAAAAAACCAGATCAGCAAAGGATTATTGGATTTAAAAAAAAAAAAACCAGATCTGGGGGAGGCTCGAACGACGACGGTGGCGTGAGCAGCGAACGATGGCGTCGATGGCACGGTCGGTTCGCGAGCTCCATGGTCTCTGTTCGGTTCAACAGCGGCGATTGCGGCTGTTCTGGCGCCGAGGGAAGTCGCGATCCGCAACTCGAGGTTGGAGAAACACGCGGTGAGGGGCTCGATGGGGACAGGGATAGCGAGTGGCGGCAAACGGTGGCGGCAGCAGCGACCCAGGGAGAAGAGAGAGAGAGATCGAGCTCGAGTGAGAGAAACGAAAATGAGGGAGATAGAGAGAGAAGGGGGTGTCGGTGGAGAGTGGAGAGTTTGAGAGGGTGAGTCACTGAGTTGAGACGGCTGTGACTGTGAGAGATGAGAGTTTGAGTTTTGAGATCTGTAGTTTAGGGTTGGGAAATGAGAAGTTTTACTTTTTAGTTTTTAGATGTGTAAGTTTTTTTTTTTTTTAAAATAATTATTAAGCCTATCGGTCTAAAAATGTCTGGGACCGTGGACCGGACCGTTCAGCCACGGTCTGAATTTTTTGGGACCAGACCGGACCGTGAGACCGGACCAAACTGCATTTTTCGGTCTGGTCCGGTCCGGTCCGAGCGATCTCGCGGTCTCGGACCGGATCGCTTACACCCCTAGTAATCATTAACAATATTGGTGTTAATCAATTCTGTGCTATATCTGATCTTATGTGTTAATTGATTGACTTTCGTTTTCGATTGAAAAGTGATTTTTTCTGTTTCTGCAGTGGATAATTGATTATCCATTTGTCTTAATCGATTATCTGAAATTTGCTGTAAGATGATATTCGATTATCCATTATCATAATCGATTATCTGTTTCAGAATTTGTGAAAATCATTCGTTTTAATTAATTGTTTTGATTTGTTTTATTAGAAAATCTTTCAAGGTTTCTTAAACACCTATTCAATCCCCCCTTCTAGGTGTTCTCCTAGTATTCTCTAGTTAATTCACCCATCGATTGTAGTTACTTAACAAATTTATGCTCCGAATGCGCTAACTGCAGGCATACAGGTAGTCTACGTTTAAAAAAAAAAAGAAAATAATAAAGAAAACACCGCATAAAAATTAGAAGAGAAAGAGAGAACGGAGCGAGGATAGGGGCTTTATTTTTTTCTTCCAAAAATCAAGGACAATACGAAGGAAGTCGCATAGAGGTTGTGTTGCCATCTATCCTTCACGTTGGCTTGGAGGTTTCAGGATGTGTTATCGTATTATTTGAGAGAGACGACTGAATTAGTTAGCATACGACAGAGATGAAGATTATTTTTTTAGACCCATATAATTTTCTTATTTTACCCTTATCACTCCAATACATTAACTACCCCTTATTACTTCTTACCTTTTATAAAATTTACTAAATAAAAATAATCTTCCAAACAAAACAGATCGGCTTAAATTCATTTTTCAGCTAAGATACCCAAATTCATTTATTCAGTAAAAATAATCTTCTTTCAACAATGTTGCTTGAAGTTCTCAACAACATCCACACACACCATCTATGTTTGTTGCACATTCGAGTTGTCCATTGTCAGCTTTAATTCCCACAAACTTCATATCATTGTCCTATCATGCCTTCTCAATTTCATCGACACTAGATTACACCATAGTTGCGCACTCTATTCTCGGCAATTGGAAAAACTTTTGTTTATCGTCCTACCATGCATGCCTTCTCATCTAGTACAGGACGATCAATATTACAATTTATGATGATGTCGGTGAAGTAAAAGAGGAAGAAGAGGAGGAGGAAGATGAGCCCCCACCTCAAATTACAATTAAGAGGTAATAGAAGAGGAACAAGATGAGACACTCAAAATTAAACAAGAAAAAAAATATTGTGGTACTGTCTCACACAGAAGATGTCATCAATTTTTCCTTTTATTATTTGTAATATTTGTATAATTTAATTAAAAAAAAGGAAAATGTTTCTCACAAGTATTTTTTTAAAATACCTTTGCCAATTTAAAAATAAATTTGTGTTTTATGCCCATGACTTATTACTTTAAAAAAAAAACTAAAGTTGTTTACAAAATTAAAAAAAAAAAAATTAAAGTCTTCCTTGGAAAACATGATTTTTTTTTTAAATCTAAAAGAAGTCATACATAACTTTCTCATTAATAAACTATTAAAATTAATACAATTAAGTAAATAAGCCATGTATAGAAAAACACGATTTAAAAAATAAATAAATACAAAGTCGTGCATCCTAAATATATATGACTTTCTTAAAAAAAATTAAAAATTTAAACTTAAGTCATGTGAAGCATCTAAAACTTTAAAAAAAAAAAAAAATCTTGGTTCTAACTTCCAGTCCACGACTTCTAAAAAAAATTAACAAAAGTAAAATTGTGGCTTTTATCCATGACTTCTATGAATATGAAAAAGATACAATTTGAAGTAAATCGTTGATGTAAGTCACGATTTACCAAAAGTTTCACTAGTTTGGTAATTAATCTTCCGAAAAGTTACTCTAAAACACGTAAATATTTGGTCAAATTGCTTCACTTCCGTAAATTTTCCCATGTATGTGGATTAAATAATTTTTTTTAAAAAAAATAACTTTGTTTTTAAAACATGCTTATGTTTTTGCAATTATGTTTTATTACGGTTTTACTAATTTATAATCTCTGGTTATTATTATAAAGTTGTTTTAGGCTCTGTTCGGCAAGGGTAGCCATGAGCTTTTTAGCTAGCTAGGAGCTTTTAGATTTAGTCAATAAGTTACTAGCCTCGTTCGGTGAACACAAATTAGCTAGAAGGAGCTTATAGCTTTTAAAAAAGGAGCTTGTAGCTTTTAAAAGCTAGCTTTTAGAAAGCTACTTGAAGTAGCTTTCTATAAACTAAACTAGCTTTCAATAATTCATATACCAATTATACCCTCAAACAAGATTTAAAATTATTTTACTACCCTTTAATTAATTATTAATTATAATTTAATAATTTAGTTATAATTAAAAATTTATTAACTACATAATTAATAAATTAAGAAAAAATGAAATTAGTTCATTATAATTTAATAATTTTTATATTTTATTAATTAATTAATTAACTATCTATTTAATAAATAAAGAAAAAATTGGAAAATTTAAAATAACAAAATGTTTCATGTCTTTTTTGGTCACTTAATATTTTTTAGCTACTTCAAAAGCTAGTTTTGCCGAACAACACTATTTCAAATAGCCAGCTAAACAGCTATAAACTCATAGCTAGAAGCTCATAGCTACATACAAGTTACAAACTCACAGCTACAAGTTAGTTTCGCCGAACATACCCTTAACCATATTACACCAAACAATAAGATTAGTTAAATTTTTGTCAACTTCTTTATTTTTATTTATAAAAAAAAAATTCCAACTATTTGGGTCCCAATTCATTCAACACTCACCATGTAGGTCAAATAACATTTTTTTAATATAGTTAAAACATGGTTATGTTTTTCAATTTTTACTTATATATAATTTTCTAGGTCTTATTATAAGTTAATTTTAATCACACTACGTTGGGCAATAAGGTTAGTTATGTTTTAGTTATTTTTTATTTTAAAAGATTATTATTACATCATTATAGTTTTATCCTTATTTAAAATTAGAATATTTTATATATTTGATTGTCTTGAAATCAATAATCTTTTAATATAAATTCACTAAACAATGATTATTGATTTATCTAATTGGTTTTTATTAATCAACAATAACAAAAAAGATAGAGGTAATTAAATTATTATTTAATAAGGATAAATAAGAGAAATTAACCAACGAGACTTGGTTTAGTTGGTGTAAGGCCCCAACTGAAATCTTGGGAATGGGACACAGGTGCTAGTAGCCCCGTGTTCGATTCCCACTAAAAACATCCCGCTGGGAGAGCCAGCCACGCAGCTCGCTCCGGATTAGTCTCAAGGGCTCCCTGGTATTAAGGGTGCTCTTGGGGATACCGGTGGTTCCGCAAGGAATACGGACCTAAAAAAAATAAGAGAAATTAAAACCAAATAAATGCTTCATAAAACTTTTTTTGGGATTAAAAGAAGTGCCAATAATAAAGTTACAAATAGTATTTTTCATTTCATCAAGTAGAAAGGATTTCTAGACTTATATTAAGAGGACATATTATCTTTCTAGACTGATGCAGAAAGTTCTGACCTTTTACATCTGTTTTGAAAAGTGATACGAAAAATCATAATTATTTACAACTTCCACAAAAATATCTATTTCGAAATAGATGCGAAATGTCTTTTTTAGCGGATGTAAAATGTTTGATATATATGCAGTAGTGATAAAACAAAATAAGGTCAAATTTGTCGATAACTCATGATTCATGATTTTGCCTACTATCACTGATGATTTTGGTTGACTTGGATGACTGGAAAGGGCATACGCAATTGAATATTGAAGAATTGTTTTGGGGTTACCTGCTAATAGGGTCATTATTAGCTAACTAGCTAGCTGGAGTACTACTTTTGCATGAGAAAGACAATTTGGTCTAATCATATGGAATAATTCTTCCTTCTTTGTGTAATCTGGTTTCCCGATGCATAACAATTTCTAAATCAAGTAGAGTAGAAAATAGCACTGTCTTATATGAAACTGACATGCGAATAAAAAACAACAAACAACATACATCGTGTTTTAAATGCTTAAATAACATCTCTCACATACCACAACAACAAAGTAATAATATTAAGATATAAATCTCAGTAAAAATTGATTATTTAAAAAAAAAGAATTAGTTCTTTTGTTTTTAGGTTTTGGTTTTTGTTTTTTTTTTTCGGTTTTAATTCCAGTTCTCATCATCAATTATGGATGAAAAATGTTGAAGCAATCTAATGGGATAAATATCAAAACATACACCTATTAATAATATAAAGACCAAAACCTTTGTAAAAATATGAGGACCAAAATCAAAATTATATCATAAACCATAGTTGATGCAATGAGAATCAAAACTAAAAGGAAACTGATAAACAAGACCAAAACCCAAAAAATATTAGAAATAATTTTAAAGTGATGAATATTTATAGATGAATTTGATATTTAAATCTAATATTATATATTTGAATTTATTTATATCAAAGTATGTCACTACACTCTCGTTTGTTAGGATGTGGGGACTGGGGAGAAAACTAGGAGATAGAAAAAAAAAAAGAGAAGAGAGAAAATTGTTTGCATGCATAGAAAAAATAGAGAAAGAAAAGAGCAAATAATTAATGGTTTCCAAACATGTGAAGATAAAATTTATGGACTTTCATGATATACTCATTGTCATGTTATCTTCATAAAAAATTGAAAAATCAATCAAAATAGTGATTATTAATATCGTGCGTTAATTACAAATAAATATTATACATATTTATATCATTATATTTTTCTATTAATATTAGATTAAATATTCATTTTCTAGTAATTTAGTCTATTTTCCTTAATTATCCGATTATAAACATAATATACTTTCTTTATTCTTATTATTTATAAGTCATATTTAGCCGAATACACGAATCAAAGTGGGTAGTTAACTCCTTATTTTTAAAAAAAAAATTATATCAATTTTACACTTTTACCTATTTTACTTGCATTACATTTTTTTTAATGGAAAATTGAACTTAGGTAACAAGAAGCAACGGGAGTTTGCTTAATTGGTGTTATGGAACCAATTGAAATCTTAGGAATGAGATTCTGGTGCTAGTAACTCCAGAATCAATTCCTAGGAAAAACACTTTCATAGGGGAGGCACCCTCATGACCTTGAAGTGGATTAGTCTCAGGGACTTTCATTAGTAGTGACGGACTACTGGAGATACTGTTTGTTTGCAAATAGCATATAGGCCTAAAAAAACTTTGTTAATAAGAAAACTCCTTTAATAATAGGGTAGTTTAAAAAAAATAAAATACCTTTTAAAAAATATAAAACAACCTACATACAGGAATAAACAATGACTAAACTGCCACTTTAGTCCCTCACTTTGTAAGGATCTTTCATTTTAGTCCTTGACTTTTCAATAATTCTTTTTTAGTCCCTCACTTTGAAAAAATTTATTCACGTTAGTCCCCGACAACGTTTTCCGTTTATGGACGTTAACGTCGCCGTTAACTTACAATATCGTATTTCATTTTAGTCCCTAACTTAAAATTTTTAATTCGCTTTAGTCCCTCATTATATCATGTTTCATTTTAGTTCCTAACTTAAAAATTTTAATTCACTTTAGTCTCTCACTATAATAACAATGATGTTTCTTTCTCTTTTCTCTTGTAGTGTGACTACCTTAAAAATATTGACCGTTCTTCTTGTTATTCTGTAAACTAACTTTATAGTTTATATAAGCACTGACTCCAAACTTTGCACCTGAAGGCATCAATAGGAAAGTTTCTTTCGGATGAACACTTCAAAGTACATTATTTCATTATCCATATAACTAGTATGTTTTTACTCTAAACTCTTTAATGTTTTAGTTTTTTTTTATAAGTTCTTTAGTGTTTTAGTTATCTATCCATGTGTGAACTAATCGGAATCCTACGGACAACAATGCAAGTTAAGATATATGAAGGGTCTTCCACAATACAAAGCAGCGCCTTTGTTTGATAGGCTTGTGTTTAACAATGTATTCCATATTCACTTTACACTTATGAAATTTGCACATAGTTTGATTTCAAAACTAAATCATTGTTGTAACAAAAAAAACTTAAACATTGTTTATATTGATAGACAAAACAAGCTCTAGGTGAACATATCTTGCTATCAAGAGCTGCTCCTTTGCCTAGGCATGTGGAGGAATTTTTGAGGTATGACGTTTGAATATCAAGCTAAACAAATTGGGGGAGTTTACAACATTTTGGTAATGACTCCTAAACACAGAACTCAATAGAATATTTTTGAATAAAAACTATTGATACCTTCAAATACAAAGCTTGAAATTAATGCTTATATAAACTATAAAGTTAGTTTACAGAATAGCAAGAAGAACATACAGTCAATACTTTTATGGTAGTCACACTACAAGAGAAAAGCGAAAGAAACATCATTGTTATTATAGTGAGGGACTAAAGTGAATTAAAATTTTTAAGTTAGGGACTAAAATGAAACATGATATAATGAGGGACTAAGTGAATTAAAATTTTTAAGTTAGGGACTAAAATGAAACATGATATAATGAGGGACTAAAGTGAATTAAAAATTTTAAGTTAGGGACTAAAATGAAATACGATATTGTAAGTTAACGGCGACGTTAACGTCCATAAACGAAAAACGTTGTCAGGGACTAACGTGAGTAACTTTTTTCAAAGTGAGAGACTAAAAAGGAATTATTGAAAAGTCAAGGACTAAAATGAAAGCTCCTTACAAAGTGAGGGACTAAAGTGACAATTTAGTCAATAAACAATTCTTGTAAAATGTGACTTAGCGAGCTTGGTTGGGTCGGACCGGATGAGTCGAATTCTAGGTAAACCAGATTCGGGTACGAGTTGGTGTAAAAAAAAATGTGACTTACAGATAAGAACAAAAAGAGTAGTACCATTTTACTTATTGTTTTTACTTTAATTTGGGACAAATTTTTTTGATATTTTTTACCAAGATAATGAGATAGAAGAAATATTATTTCGTCATATATTTCACATGGTTTATCTCAATATAATTTAAATACTTATTAAATTACTTCTCTAGTTACCGATCGGTACGATACGTACAACATTTTCAACCAAACGAAGTGCACGCAAATACCAAATTCAATCGTATGATAAACATTTTTCAAGATAAATATATGGACTTCCGTCATATATCTAGGCTTATTTACCTTTTTAATTTTAAGTTGGTGCGTTTTTGAAGTTGGTTCTTGAATTTTATTTTTTTTTTTCATGTTTTAGGTTTCTAAACTTTGCTCAAACATGTATTTGAAAATGATCATTTAATTTCTTCACTTAAGTGATAATATGGTCAATAACATATCATATTACATTCGTCATTCCAATATATAGGTAATGTACCACTTGATGACAATGAATCTTATAAATTAAAAAAATGAAATTTATTTAAAATAATTAAAATTGGTATATTTAAAAAAAAACGAACCTTTTAATTATTTTAAAAATAAAATTGTTTTTTAATTAAAAAATGTAGTGTCACGTGACATCATACAACATGTTACCTATCGATGCTACAAAAGTGATATGACATATCGTCGATCATACCATCACTTAAGTGACGAAACGAAAGGACCATTTCCAAATATTTAAACAAAGTTCAGGATCCAAAACATCAAAAAAATGAATTACAATACCCAGGGATGGACCCAAGAATTTTTGGATATGAGGGCGACATATATAAATCAATAATTGTATTAGAAAGTTTTTCCTAATCAAATTCAAAAAATCTTTTTTCATAGTCATAGATGAACTAGATGTTTTATTTCTACATTCATGTTCTTCGCAATGAGTAGGAGTAAGAGGAGGAAATGATTGCTTAGTTGTCTTTCTTTTGAAATAATTTTCCATTACTAAAAGCCTAAACACTAAAATCAATATTAAAAATTACCACAACTCCAGTCCATAATGAAACATGAAATATACAAAGCAATAAGGAGCAACAAACAAGTAAAAATTTAACTCAATCCTTCATTTTAAAAATAACTCAAATCCCAATTTTATAAAGAGCAAAATATCCCACCTAACCTATTATTAAAGTGAAGCAATAAAATCTGAATAATGATTAAGAATATAAGATTAATGAAAAGTGAGAGATATTTATACCTAAAATAAAAATTTAGGATTGAAAGCTTGACATCAGTGCATGGCATTAATGATGAACCTGTGTGCATGACTCCCTTCAGCTTTGACTTTGAACAGCATGCTTTGACAGAAGAAGAGATGAAATAACTGATATATCGAGAAGCTCTAGCATTTAACCCTGAGTATTAGCACTAGTGTTATTTTTCCATCTCTCGCGAGATGGAATTTTTCCGTCTCTCGGTAGATGAAAATTTTTCATTACGGGATAGATGAAAATTTTTCATCTCTCTCTAGAGGGAAATTTTCCATCACGGGATAGATGAAAATTTTTCGTCTCTCGCTAGATGGAAATTTTCCATCAAGGGATAGATGGAAATTTTCCGTCTCGTTAGGGACGGAAAAAATAACACACAAAAGAGTATTTTTGTCTATGAAAATATGAAATGGGGGCCAAAATTTCAATAATGGGAGCCAAAATTTAAAACTCAAATTTTTAGGCACTAGTGCATCATATATACCGAAAAAAAAAACAGAAAAGTAAAAAATAGTCAAAACTTAGTCCGTCACTCTGTCAATACCAATTTAAAAAAGAAAAAAAAAACATATAAATTCGAGACTAAAAACTTAAATAATCAACGTATCTATATTTCCTCAATGGATGAGTGAGAATATATACGTGGCTCTTGCATTCAGTTTTAATCTAAGACAAATACGAATTTGCATAGCTGTTCTATGTATATTCATGCATGGCCAACATATACAGGATAACAGGAATATTACACACTATACCAACATGGGTTGGGACGAGTGGTAAGCGGCTCGGTCTCGCTTAAGCAAGGTCTCGAGTTCGAGTCCTTGTGAATGCAGAAAATTCATGTTGGGAGACTCACCTGCCATAGCCAGGCACGCGACCCGGGTCGGATCCGGATGTACCTAGGTAGTATTTAGGGAACCGGGTGGGCAACAAAAAAAAAGGAATATTACACACTATCGATTAAAAAAAGTTTAATTCAAAATCTGTGTAAATTATTGGATTTTGATTTTAGTCTTTATCATTAATCAAAATATGATGCTAACTGACCAAAACGAAATCCAAAACATTATTACATTACATGGATCAAATCTAAAGCAAAAATATGTTTGAGGCATAGTGCTAATTAACAACTCAAATTAAAACTAAAATAAACTAGTTTATAAGAATCTTGATCAATTTTTTTTTTTTTTATATCATGACTAAAACCAAGAGATCCTTGCTTGAAAGGGGCTAAAACCATAAAGATTCTACAAATTAAATCCCATAATGACATGTAAACAAAATCAACACATTGTGAGGTGAATTATTGAAGAGAACAAACCAAATATTTTTTTGTTGTCCGTACTCTTTGACCCTTTGACCAGTATCATAGGTGTCCTCAAAAACACCCTTAATACCAGAGAATCCTTGAGACTAATCCTGCACTAAAACCAAATTTATATATATAAACTAAAGTGCTCATGGAAAAAAGGAAATGGACCATATTTTATGTAGGGAAAAGTAGTTTGACAATCAAATATAATTTGTTTATGAAGCAAGCCACCATTTCAGGTAAGATATGAAAGCATCATGATTGAGTGATTGTCATGTGATTACATATTATCATGAAAACTTGTGATTGATGAAGAGATAATTATTACATCCATGAGAAGAAAAAAAATAGAATTAAGACGATATAAGATAAATTTTCGTTAGATTTTTCCTTTCCTTTTTATTTACATGAGAGGTCTGGGACTAGAACTCATGATCTGGGGAGGGGGAAATCTTAAGTATCCCTGCAGCCACCAACTGGGCTGTCTTATGTGGACGATTTTTCCTTTCTACTACATGTACATGTTTTATTTCTTTATAAGGTGGTCTATCAAATTTAGGCTGGTCATTATCACTAGGTGAAAGAAATAATATTCATAAAAATGAATGGGTTGAAATAAGGGCATGGTGGGGTTCTTGAGTTGGGGTCAGATCTTTTTCAAGGCATTATATTCTTAAATTGTCTTTGTCTCAACGAGGGGGCCGGGGCCTCTAATACTTTTTTCAATATTAATTATTAGGACTCTGCTGTGTGTATTATATTATTGTTTCTTCCTGGAAGGATGTCCTGATTTGAAGCCTCATGTCTTCTCATGTTGCGAGATTTTTTTTGGATAAGAATCTCATGTTGCTAGATTGATTACAAGTTTACAACGATGTTTGATCTACATTATTACTTGTGAGACGACAAACAATGTCCTTTTAATTTTTTATTTATTTATTTTTTAGCTTTTGCCAACTCTATTATCATTTTGTTTTCCATTTTCCTTGTTTGAAATACATGGAGAATATATAGTGCACACCAAAAAAAAAAATATGGACAATAATACTAGGGACTTCTATGAAGATCCCACTCGATGGTTTTGGATGTTTCTAACACTTTGCAAACGACAAACATATATTGTTCATCATTATATTGTAAACACTAATAGGGCAATGAAGGGAGGTGAGATGTCGGGTACATGGACATTTAGTTTTTGTCTATGTCCTAATGATGAAAGTTGCCGCTTGTGATTGTGGCTATATTTGCGCTTTCATCATATATGCGAGGAGTAGAAGATTTGATTGAAATAACTTCTGGATTCAATCAATCAACAAATGCAAGCTATGTAAATATTAATCCATTGTAACAATAAGAAGGTACTAACAATTGATCCTTGATCGAAAGTGTAAGTACAACATAAGAGCATTCAAAGCAGAGTCTTAATTTAAGACTTACCAAACTTTGACATATAGCATTACATCATCATTCTGCTATCAAACTCAACTTCAGACTTTTCATATCTTCCACCATAGCAGACTCTTAATACCATACTCATCAAACATATATCAGTATTACAACATCATCATATACTTTTATACACAATTTTATTTTAATAATGCTTTTGTAATACAATTTCAATATTATTATTTACATACAATTTATAAAAATAATTCGAAATAATATTTAAATATTAAAATTAAATAAAAGTTAACGTTACAATAATTAATGGTACCTACTAAAAATTATAAAGTACATAAAATTATTTATTTATTATACAATAAAATTACATCATCAACGAACCGTTGCTTGAACTTAAAATGGCTATTAATTTCAAATTATTATTATTTATTTATTTATTTATTTATTTATTTTTCCATAACAAGACAATATATTTAAGAATAAAGGAGAAAATGTATATATTTAAAAATATTATTTTTACTTTTTAAAAAAAATTATTATTGTTATTTGTAATTATTATTTACTATTAATTTATTGTTATTATTATTATTTATTATTATTATTATTATTATTTGTTTATTAGAGTATCATAACATAAAAATGGAAGGAAAAGACAAAAAACGGGTCCCACAGAGTCTTAAATTTTTTTTGATGACCTTTTTTTTTTATGACCAGAGTCTTAAGTTGAGTATGTTATTTTACAAACTCAACTTAAGACTCTCCACCAGATTTTGAAGATTAGCAGAGTCTTGAGAGGGTCTGAAAGAAAATCTGAACTTAAGACTCTCCATCAGACTCTCAAGACTCTGTTGTGGATGCCCTAAGATAAAGATAACTCGTGTTTTCTAGGATTGTAAATTTTTGGTCTTTTAATTTTTTTTTCATTCAATAACTTTTATCTTTTTAAAATTTCAATGCATAATTATATTTTTTCTTCAATTTTAATCTTTTATTCAATTATTTTTCTTAATCCTCATTAATTTTATTTTTAACCTCTTTCGTCCCTGAATCACTGTACATTATTAATAGACACATTTTCTACGAAAAATTAAATAATACTACAATTTTCAATAAAAATTAAATATGATATTTTAGGCAAAACATAAATAAAACTTACAATAATCAATTCTCCCTCCGCTTCTATATATAATACCATTTTAATAGATTTCACGTTCATTAAAAAAGTTGATTAATTTAGTTAATGATATTGAAAAAATGAACATTTGATATGTATTTTCAAAACTACTCTTATTAATAGTATTGGAAATTTAAAAAGTATTAAATAAATAAGGGTGTTTATGGAAAGAAGTAATTAATTGTCAAAAATAAGGACAAAATAAAAATGTCAAAAATGTCTTATATTTAAAGACAAAGATAATATATTTTTAATATGGAGTATATATCATCCTTAAAACCAAAAGTTAAGAAATGAAAGAAATATTGTTCTAGGAGGAAATTAACTCACCTTCATTAAAAAAAAAAGAAAGAAATAGAGCTGCATATTTAATTTAATCTGAGTAAAGCACGTGCCTTTCCGTTCTTCTTTTATCATTCTACTCCACAACAACTTTATTTGTACGAATAAATGAGGGCTCATAATTTTTGGACCCGGATTATCTGCGGTCGGTTAAGTGATGCAGTCACTGCAGTCGGAAATCCAAGGGTCCAGATTTTTTTAGTTTTATTTTTTATTTTAACTTTATCCAAGTTTTATTTTTTATATGGCTAAGATTTCATGCAATCACAATGTGTGACTGCAGAGAATCCACACCATTTATGTTCTTTCTCTCTTTCTTAAAAAATTACTCCTTCCATTTTTATTTTAGTATTTTTTTTTATCTTTTAGACATTTTTTCCATTGAATACTTTTTGTTATTTTTCAATTTTAATGCATAATATCATGTTTTTTTTTTAATTTTAATCATTCATTCAATTATTATTTTTACTTTTCATAAATTCTATTTTTATCTTTTCTCCCATCCTTAAACTACTATACATTAATTAATAAACACATTTTCTAATAAAAGTTAAATATTATTAAAATTTTCAATAAAAATTAAATATGGACATTTTAAACAAAACACATATAAAACTTAACAATAATCAACTTTTTTTTTAAATATGTGTGCCCAAATCTAAAAGATCAAAAATATAGAATGGAGGGGCTATTAAATTGATATACAAATTTTCATAATAAGATAACAACGTAATTTTTAGCTTATGCCCTAAGGCATATGATAAGAAATTTATTAAAAGCAAAATTTAATTGAAAATGTTCAATTTATTATTTTTAAAACGTATAATACACCAACGAACTATTGGTGCAGTGGTGTCAGAGGCTGCATTTGGTAGGGCGAACCACGATCTGATCCGGGAGAGGAATAAAACCTTAACCCTGAGACCCGCCTCAAACTGAATTAGTCGGTCCAGTGGGTCGGATACCAGCTGCAAACCAAAAAAACGTGTAATACATATTTTTCAACGAAAATATGTTTTTAATCGATTACTCACCAGCATGAACTAGGCACACACTAAAATTATCCAATTACATTTTTCAGAAATTAATATCAGTTGATACTATATCGCCTATCAAAACAAATCGTTAGTTTTTTTTTTTTTTTAAGGGAACAAATCGTTAGTTGATATATTATAAATAATGAAAAAATAGGTGATGTATTGATAGTGTAAAGTTTTTTTTTATATTGTTAGTGCAACATACATCATTCACATATTTATGATCGCTGACTTTTAATTAAAAGGTAATACAAATGAATAATGCATAATTTACTAACACCACCGGTACACATCCATTAATTTCATAAATATTAGCCTAAACACTTTATATTAATCATCCTAGCTACATATATACCAAATGTTGTTTCCTCTAGGAAAATAGAACAAAAATAAGCTTAGGTAATACTTTTTAATTTTATTTATTTCTTACTTAACCCGCCCACAATATTATTTGAACTTTACCCACCCACATAAATGAAAGCACATGGTTTTATTTATTGATTTATTTTTTTTGGTGACATAGTTTGATTTATTTAGTTTGTTATCAAAATACTTTAATTTGACGCATGAAGAAGAGGTCCCAACTGAGATATAAACAAATTTTTTATTCCGATCATGTGATTTATATACCTTTTTGAGTAATCCCATTTAATTTTCATATATATATATATATATATATATATATATATATATATATAGTGAGGGTCTCCTCCGGTTGACAACCTAAGACTAATTCCCTCCGAGGCGTAGAGATCATCGAAATGAGTTTTGCTTTTACCAACAAAGCCTTTTCCATACTCGCGACAGGGATAAATCCCTGACATCATGTTTAAGGAATCCAACTATCTATACTAGGTTTTGTTGGTGTAATCTCATTTAATTCTAATAACTTTTAAGATAAAATTTACCATGATATGAACGTCGGAACTCATCTCCATTATTCCTTTGTTAACAGGGAGCCCTATAGAGATGGACAATGATGCAACCACTGCTGTTTTCCATTACTCTATATATAGGAAGCATATTTCAGTAACAATCTTTTTCCAGTGATGCAACATTATCTTGTTTGTCTCCCTTTTAATTTTGTGGGGTTATTACTTATTAGGAATAAGGGTAGGAGCTGTGAACACTCATGTCTAAACTTTTTTTTTTTTTTTAAATATTACATGACTAAAATTTTTTATCTGGAAGAACGGTAGCAAATTATAGTATAAGTGATGACTAATGATGCACATTATATGGTTTTTTTTTCATCCGGTTCCCCAAGTATTACCTAGGCACATCCGGATTCGACCCGGATAGTGTGTCTACCCATGACAGGTGAGTCTAACAACGTGAATTTTCTGCATCCACAAGAAATATGGTTTTTTTTTTTTTTTTGCTAAGCAAAAGAATGTATTAAAAAGAGCAATCCTGTTATTCAAACATCTGTATTTGACATCTGTACGGGACACTTGCCTTTTTAGTAAAAACTAGTGGGTCCTGCAATTTCTCTTTCTTACAGGACCCACCAGTTTTTACCTAAAAAGGCATATGTCAACCCAAATGTCAAATACGAACGTTAGATAAACATTTTTCTAAAAAGAGCACAAGAGATGCTTAACCCTTATACAATCAATGGACTAGACCCTAGACATAAATCATAACATTGCTTTTACACAAGACCACGGATGGATACACCATAAAGAGAAGACATACAAATCCTGTGAAATCAATGCATAAAACCATAGTAATGTCCGAATTTGGATTAAGTTCATAATATGTATAAGACTGAAATTTGTGTTCGAGAAAACAAACTCGTTATGTAAAAGCCAAAATTGACCAAACTGCCGCAAACCAGAAACAACTCCATCCCCTGTTTCTGTTTTTTTTTTTTATAATGATGTGATTTTGCTTATTTGAAAATATTGTTAGGCTTATATATATATATATATATATATATATATATATATATATATAATTAAAAGGATTCTATTTTATCAAGTCTTTTTGAAAAAGGAATTTAATTAATAAAATATTTTGCTTTCGAAAAGAAAAAATTGGTGAAATGGATAATAAGTACACATGCACGAAAAGTATGCGAGAAAGATAAGCTTAGGAATGACTTCTCCTCCTTGATTAATGGAGATAAGCCAAATAGATAGAGACATAAACATGTCAATGGAATTCCAGTTAACTCCTTGGAAATGTTGATTTGTCACTTACTTGGAACTTTTCCAACTTTGGCTTGTTTTGGTTCGGTCGAATTGGTCGATAATGCCCTTATGCTAATTTTATCCTTGATTCTTCACCAGTCTCTT
This sequence comes from Crotalaria pallida, assembly GCA_037953625.1. Lineage (NCBI taxonomy): Eukaryota > Viridiplantae > Streptophyta > Magnoliopsida > Fabales > Fabaceae > Crotalaria > Crotalaria pallida. The sequence goes on from CM075655.1 coordinate 102,683,536, forward strand.
TTCTCTACCTTTCTCTGTCTGTTCTAAACTGGTACTCGGATAAGCCCAACTTCAGTGGCCCAAATCAAGTGGTCCAACACACTCTTTAACCTAATTCACAACCTTATGAATAATGTTTGATTTTTACTAGTTTTATTATTCCTCTGCTCAAGGAATTACAATTTCCATAGTTTGTTTTATGATAAGGAAATAAAACTTTCGTAGTTCAAAAAAAAAAAAAAAGTGGAGTAAATTAGCATAAATGAAAAGACAGAAAACATTTGGTGGACATCGAAATATTGCACTTTTATATTTGGGAGATTTTTTTAGATGCCTGTATTATTTATTGTATATGATTTGAGATTGATCCAGAACACATTCATATCATTTACTATGTTATTTATGTATTAAAAATTTAATATTTATTTAAATCAACAGTTCAGATGTGATCAAGATCATTGATTCCAAATCACAGGATAATTTCTTGAAAGATAAAACATACGGTGTAATCTTTTGTGTTACAAGAAAAAGTTATCAAAGGGAAAAAACAAATTAAATAAGCTCTTGATTGAGTTGAAGATGAGCACTATCAAGTAGGGGAAAATTATTAGTTAGTCCTGATCCAGGCACATCTCAACCGTTGATAGTTTATTTTTTAGTTAAAAAAATTCAAAAATTAAATAATTGATGGTGGTGATTATCCTGGACCATGTGGTGACAAACCACCTAATAATTGCTCATCAAGTAGGACAGTAGAGCGTGGGTTGTTTTTACCTTTATTTTATTTCAATTTTTTATATCTTTTTTTTATTCTTTTCATCCCTTTTTTTCTTTATCTTTTTGGTTGTAATGTGAGCTCTTTTTTGAGAAGATGACCTTTTAGTCTCCATGTGCCTCTCCATCAACTTCAAAACCATGATATAATGGTAGGATCATTTCACATGAAAGACAAACACCCTAAAAGTATGGGCTTATGCTCACCCACAAGTGCATGCAAAACTCACAAAACAAACATCACATCGCTGACACGTAATTAGGGCACCCGGCTCGTGTTGCATGGATCATGACACGACATCAAATGCATGGAGTTTCCATGTCCTCCTGAATCTCAAAGCATTTTCAAGAAAGTAAAACAAACAAAAAGGGACGAAAAAAGAAGTTATAAGTGGTAGCATGTCACATACAATAGAAAGAATAAAGATAACAAAGTTATTTACAACACAAAAGCTTCCATGAATTGACATGTGCTTTGGAAGGAAGAAGGATCTAAAGGTTCCATATGAACTTAGCTTGTTGGTTGTGAAAAAAATTTATAATTATGTATGTTATCTTTTTTTTTTTTTTTACACCAACCGGTATCCGGATCTGGTTTACCCAGAATCCGACTCATCCGGTCCGACCCAACTGAGCTCGCACTAAGCGGTAGGGGTCTCCCAGCGGGGATTGCTCCATACCCAAGGCTCGAACTCGAGACCAGTTGGTTAAGGGACCAAGTGAGCTACCACTTGATCAACCCCACCTTGGTTTATGTATGTTATCTATTCATCAAACTTTAAACATCGTATTTGATATTGTATACCTAGCTACCTTTATACATCTTTTTGTATTTTTTTTAATAAGACAAATTTTATTCCAAAAAAAAAGAAATACAAGTTAATGTCTCTACATTATGATGTACATGCAACATTTTCAAATTTTTTAGTTGTCAAATATTTCAGGGAACTTTGATATGGCAAAGTTATCTAATTTGTGAGGAAAAGTTTGGCCAACAAACCCTAATCATCAATTTAGGTGTTGGGACCCTCCTTAATTTTTGGGCATCTTTAATTTTTTTTATCCCAAATTCCCCTCCCTCGTGAGAATTTTCTCTAGTAAGTGGAATAGTTATAGATCATGAAACAAACCATGTGAGTGGGGAAGACCTATCTTTAAATCCAAAAAGAGCAGTAGTTTGCTTGTGCTATAGTCCAAAAGTCAAAGCATCAAATCCAAAAGATAAAGAAAAGTCCCCTCCTTTTGTAAAAGAAGCCAATGTTCAAATTATACTGTGTACACAGCCTTTGTTTTGCGAATACAGTAAAAGAAAATCCCCAATCAATCTATCATGAAACCAATCTATCTTTGGAGATAACTACGCAGGACATATCATCCTGTTTCGGTTACTCTAGAGCAAATTCCTTTTTTGGAACGTTAAACTGTTGAAGAATTTAAATATGCACCCTTCATAATTAACTTTTTACAAATTAAAATATATACTCGTGTAAATCATCCAATATTTGGACATTTAAATTATTTTTTTAATCAAAAGTTTATGTACGCCGCCCTGATGCCCTTATCAGGAGCAGATCGACCTCACGGCTTCATACTAGACATCATAATTTTATCGAGTAATATTATGGTTATATGATTAAGATAATATAATATGTGCCTATATGGTTAAAATTTTCTATTTATATTTACCTTTTTCATATTTAGAAATTATTTTAATAATTTATCTATATATTTTTATTGAGTGTAGTCTAAATTATAACGTTAGTGTATCTGTTTTAATTAATTTAATTTAATTATGTTGGTTATAAATAATTTTATGTATTGCCAACGAGGGTTAGACGCAGTGATAAGCTAACAACATATAGTCAAAGATGAGAGATAAGACCAAAGTTCAAACTAGGAAATGAAATTTTTGATGCCTCTTGATCACAACAATATTTGCTAAAATTAGTTTCATGTTGGTGGTGTCTGCAGAGTGCAGATCGAGTACCTTCTCAAAGAAAAAAAAAATCATGCATTATTGTATGAATGACACATTAGTGTTAAATATGCATGTCCAAAAGATGAAAAAGAAATCCACGCCAAACCCTCTACGTGGATAGTTTAGACGTGTTGCTTTTTATTTGTTAGGCTTCTGGTTAATTTTATTTTTTAATAATAAGTGATCTGATGACTTAATATGTTAAGTTTTTTATGATTGATTTTTTGATATATTCAGAAGGAAAAACGTGTGATTGCAGATGTTGCATGAGCATACTACTCGATACAGGTTAGTGAAAGATACATAGCTTGGAATTGAGTCATCATCTTAATTAATTTTTCATCATCATGCTTTTTATTTACACATATAGATTCATGATAATTAATTTAGGCGGAGAAAGGGATTTAGGTTGGGCAAAGCAATTTTCCTTTAAAAGGAACATCTACGAAGAAGTTCAGTTCCATTCACTTCTTGTCACATAAGAAATAATGTTCCTCTCAAACTTATCTAATGGCCTTAACTATTGTGATAGGATCAAGACCAAAAAGTATCCAAGCACAAGTACTGATGTGAGTCTTATGAATACGAAACTTTTCTTATCTTGCTCGTTTTCTTGGCTAATCATAGTGGTGCTATACTGCTATTATCCATTCAATGATTTCAAAATGTCTTTTTACATACTCCTACCTACTGTACAGACATTAACTTAGGACATAGGAGTTAGGACACGGTATACATGCATGTTAGCCTGACTTATTATTTTTGTACCATACATTGTAATGAATGTATCATATATACAAATATAATTTATACCCTCTGATCTCCATTCCAATTTATTTGCTGTTTTAGCATTTTTAATTTGCTTTAAATTATTTATCTCTTTAAAAATTCGAGTGTGCATTAATTAATTTTTTTTCCGAATTTAACATTGCTTTTAAATGTTTTGAAATATGTAAATTGTGTGATAATTAATGTAGTGTGAGAATAATATAATAAAATCGCCTTATTTTTCTTTGGAAAATTGAAATATTAAATGACTTTTTTAATTCGTGTGAAATTTTCAAAGAGGCAAATAAATTGGAATGGATGGAGTATAAGATATCAAATTTTGATGGTTGAAATGGTATAACTCCAATGTATTTTGGTTTGAATAGAGTCCACTTGAATAGACAGTGATTTATTTTGTATTGGTATGAAATATTCATCTCAATGGGATCGTTAGTACGTAATCAATGAAGTTTAAGAAATGAGTTTTAGTTCTCAAATCCCAAACTTTATTTCTCAAATTTCAAAATCTTTTTAATATTAAAATACCTTTTACTACATTTTTTCTCAAAAATTTACAAACCTCACTTCCCTCTCAAACCCAAACCCCTCTCTCGCACTCAAATCTCTCTCTCACTCACCTGAAGTTGTTGTTGTCATCGGCAAAGGATAGCGTCGCTGACCCTATAGTTGTTTGACTCTTTCGCACACTAGCTCACTGTTTCTAATTTTCAATAAACCAATGTCGAAAAAACTATTTTTCGATACGGAAGTGTCAGAATTGTTGTTCAAATGCAAACAATTTTTTCCGAACAATAGATGTCAGAATTTAATTAGCAAATTTTGACATACTCGGGTCCGTGTCAAAAAATTAATATTTTTTCGACACTGGCTTGTCGAAATTGATCGGTGGTGGGAAAAAAAAAGTAAAAACACTTAAACACACTTTGATAAAAGGGTCTCAGAACGTGAATGAGAGAGAATGTTGGAAAGTTTGGAATTTGAATAGGAAAGATTTGGAAAGAAACATGTGAAAGAAGGTAAGGAAGTTTAGGGTTTGAATAATGTAAGAGGGTTTGGGGCTTGAACGGAAAGATAAAAACTAAAGATATTATGATCATTTAAAATGGGGATTGAAGTAAAAGGCGGGTGTCGGGGACTAATTCTCTTAGAAAATTAGGTTTAGTCATCATAGGTAATTGAGCTTTGTTCAATGAATTTTAGTCTCCAAACCCCCAACATTAGCCCCCTAATCCCATTTTTTTTTTTAATTCCCCTAATACTCCTACACTCATCCCTTTCCAAATCTCAAACCTCATTCACTCTTCTTTCACCACCCTCTGCCGCCGCTGCCCTCCACCACCGCCACCACCACCCTACCTTCTCCTCCCTATCTTTCCTCTTTTAGGTTTTTTTTTTTATTATTTTTAGGGTAGGTGTTTAATAGGTTGTTTTATGTTAGATTTTCATATTTTTAGTAGTTTTGGGTCCTTTTTTGTTCATTTATATTTTAATGGTTCCCATTTGTTTTCTTTTTCGTTCCCATTCGTTTTTCTTTTTTTTTGGGTACTGTAAAATTCCAACGATCCAATGTCGAAATTTTGATTTTTGACACGGAGGTATCGAAAATTTGTGTGAAGAAAAAGCTGTTGTAATGGAAAAAAATATTTTCCGACAAGATTCTGTCGGAAAACACTTTAGAAAAATTTAATAAAATTCCCAGAAAACAAAAAGACAAGAGATTTACTTCAGCAACACATATGGAATGTCCATTGTACGTCCTTGTGAGTGTATATTGGGGATAAAAGTGTTTTGGGGTTTGGAAGAAGGATGAAGGTAAAAAAGATGAGGGATTTGGAGTGGGAAGGTGGAAGATTTTGGGGTTTTGGGGTTTGGGGTTCAATGGGGTTTGGGATGGAAAGGTAGAAAATGAGGGAAAGACATTTTTGACTTTTCGCGATTAAAATGGGATTTGGGGCTAAAGTGGAAGATTTGCGGACTAAAATTTTGTTCAATTGAAGAAGCCTACCAAATGGAATTTCTGACTCCATTTTTGAAGCCCAACCATCTCCACCATAGTTAACGAGGAATTATTTGAAAGTTTTTCCACAAAATTGGCTCTAAATCTCATTAAAAGTATGAAAAACTTAAAATATCTCTAATTCATTTTTTTTTTGTTCAGGATGTTGGAAAAAAATTTCAAAAACCTTAGTTGGTAGATAGCTGGGTTCATTAACCATGATGTTAGGGATTCGATCTCTGTCGTAGGCATGGAAAAAGCTTTATTGGTAGAAGCAAAACTCACTTCGGTAATCTCTACGACTCAGAGGGGATTAGTCTTCGATTATTGGCTAGAGAATACCCTTGACGCACACCCCCAAAAAAAAAAATTCAAATACCTTTCAACTGAACCAAATCAAAATTTTATTCTGATTGAACTCTATTAAAATATGCATTTTTATTACTGAACTCCATCGAAAAATGCATTTTCTGAATAATGAAATAGAAGATATCTTGTTTAAGTGTACTGGTTATCTTCTCTTTGTCTAAGTATTCGGATGGGGTATTGAAAATTGAAACAGAAAGTAGCTGTGAGTGATGAGATCTTCAAAGTTGATAACCTGACCCCAACTGGTACACTTAGACCCAAAGCCACCCATCCTTATCCCAAAAAAAATTCTAACCAGCACTCCTTCTCTGAATGCTACGCCATTAACCAAAAGTTTAATTGTTTCAATTGAGAGTGAATTTCGAGATAAATGTGCAGAAACAGAGGGGAGGAGACAGATCCGAGAACAGAGAACTGAGGAAGAAAAAGAAGAAAGGGGAGGGGAGGGAAGGAGGCAATGGATGAAAGTGGATGGAGAAGGTGAAAACAGATGGAAGGAGAATAAAAAAGGAGAATAATTTTGGAATTTTTGAAAAAATTGAGATTCATAACCAATTTTCGTGATTCAAAATCCAAAACTCATTATTTGTTAATCCTAAACTACCACGTCATTTTTAGCTATGCCAATAGTAATTTGACAATAGATAACATGATGGTTCAGCTGTGACCAATAATTTTTCAATCCTAAGCACATTTCCATTAGTAAACTAACCATCTATTGCAATTTGCAAGGAAGAGGTGTAAATGCAATGTTAATTGCTAAAAAGGGGAGGCGAAAGTCATTTCCCAAACTAAAGGGAGTGTATGTGTCGTTAATGCAAACTTCAGGGAAAATGAGTGCAATTTCCCCAAAAGAAAACTAAAGCCCAGGTAATTGAAAATTATGTGCAAGAAAAAACCAACCACTTACACATCAAATGCGACTTACAGTTAATATTAACAATTTACATAAACCAATAGTTCTACGAAACAACAGCCTATGAATTGGTATCTTATTATTAAAATGACCATATGACTATAATTTGAAGTTTCAAAAATATGTGCTCATTATCAGGAGTTCAGGAGTCAGGACCACCCACAAAGTGATTAAGTGGATGAAAAAAGTGGGTTTTGTATTGTTCAATCCACAGAAGCTTTCGGCCAATTGCCAATAGATCAACGTTGCTGGCTTAATTATTGATGGTCACAATGTCATTTCTGGTTGTAGTGTTGCACTTAGATACACCAAGGGTTAAGTGCCATGGTGTAAGTAAGGGAGAGGATGAAACAGAACCTTGAAATATTTTGTTTTTAAGTTAAGAAAGAAGTATTAGTGAAGGTGAAGTGGATAATGAACAGGAAACCTATGGCTATCTGAAACTGTGCAAGACCCTGGAAGATTTTCTTCACACTATCATGGGATGTAAATAAAGAAAATAAACTTCAAAACAAGAAGAGCCTTATTGTTAGTGTACTAAATTATGCATGTCATGTCCATTATTCACTTGTTTTGGTTCAAAAAATTGTTCATGCAGTTCCTGATAGGTGCTGGAGTTGTATAGAAAGTTTTGCTCAAACAGCATCTATATATAATTTTTCCTCCGGTCATTTAGAGGTGACAGGATAAGATGCCAGCAGCCTAAGCAGAATTCAAGGACAAAGCTCTCAGGAATAAATCATTTCCAAGTCTTGGAAAGTAAAAAATTCTAGATCCGTTTCTTTAGGATTGTGCTTTTATAATCTAAATAAAGAAACATGATGCAGGAGCACTTTTCATGCAGAACAAGCTATACATGTTAGAGAATAAACTTAAGTTCTAAGCTCTAGTAAAAAAAAATGAAACTAGCATTATGTACTAAGAAATTGATTAGGACATCTATTGAAAGAAAATAAATCTTCAGATGAAGATGCAGTTTAGCAGTAAAATATTATTATGTATAAAGTCTACTTTTTTACAATTTTTTTAAGGGTGAAGCTTGTCTTGATATGGAACTGTTTACCTAAACATGGTGATTCTCCAAAGCTTCAACGAGGATCAAAATCCAACAAAATCTCCAACCAACTAGATCCATGAAATGAAACCCCTTAACTATTCACCAGTAACATCAGATGACAGCTTATAAGTGCGGAATACTCGAATCTGAAGAAAAAGCAAAATGGAAGTCAGAAAATTAGCGAGTAATGCTTCATAGCAATAATAGTTTCTTTGGAATTACCACTATTAAATCTACATGAAAATTGGAATTCAAAATATGCACCACAACAAAATTAGAATTTTATCCAAAAACTAAAACATAACAGAACATCATGTATGACAGGTTTCAACTCTGAGAAACATGATTGTCAGATATCAAGGTAAAATAACCATGTAACATACTCATGGAACTGATAGTCATCCAAACATCATCCTTTGCATGAATGACCAATAATCATCACATGTTTGAGGGTTAAATTTTAATTTTCTTACTAAAAAGAGTATATTGAAAAACATAAGTGCACAAATAAATCACCGAATAAGCACAAGTGCACAACCATTAAACTTATCATATCAAGTTGGGAAGGTAGGTAAACCGGTGATCTGGCAATGCTAAAAGTTTAAAATGGAAAAACAGAGCACATATATTGCCTGAGCCAAAGCATAAACTGTCCGCAAAATTCTAGCATAATCTGTTCCGAGCATTTGAATGACAAGATCTGCCAGCAATGTTCCCCAAAGCCTGTTCCACATCACAGAGAAAATGATTAAAAATACTCACTGATTGTGCCTCTTGTAGCAATAGCAAAGTCTGCAAAGTGGAGAGGAAATTTTAAAAAAAAAAAAAAAAAAAAAAAAAAAAGCCGCCTATAAGTGTTAGTGATGCCATAATCAACAAAGATACAGTTAACAGAGTCCAATATGACAACTAAACAAAAAGCTGTGTAATGATTGTTGATACTAGTGGAAATGAAAAACGTCCCGTTGGACAAGAAGAGCAAATGAGATATAGAAACAAAGCTTAGATGGTGCATCAAGATGCAAGAAATTTTTTTTAAAATACAACATGTAAGGAGCAAAAGATTAATTCGAACACTTAAAAAAAGGACTAAAGACCAAGAGTTAGATGTTATATCTATCATTCATTGACCTCTGCAAACCAAAAATTCCAAAAATAATGTAAAGACAATTCTGAGATTGCACAAAAACGCCTATGAAAAATGAAAAAAAAGTGCCTGAGAAAAGTAGTTTCATTTCTTATCAGGAGACCATGACCACTTTGGAAAGTTGTCAATTTCTAGTAAACAAAGTCAAAAAAATCAGACTCTGGGTTCTGTAGCGGGGCAAGAAATTGTACACGAATTTGCCAAAGTAGTGCCATATTCCACACAGATTTTTCTTCAGGATCTTCTATGTTCAAACACCCACAAAATAATTGACGCTTGCCATTTATTTATTTATTTTGTTGCTAAGGAGGTAAACTAAACTGACCACTAAACTAACTAGAAAAACAGAAGTTGCATGTTACTCAACAAAGAGTGTCTGTCAAAGAGAAGATGTTGTGCTGATGAAGCATTGCAATGCCAAATAGCCTTCTTTTTGTGAGGAAACTCGGATTCCGCCATGCACATTCTCTTAAAAAGGACCTATGATGTACTGATCCTTTCTCAAATCTCAACTGAAAAACACCAATGCATGTGATCATCAAGATGGAAGTGCTACTGTCATGAGTGCAGAAAGTGAGTAGATGGATCCATATGGTCAACAAGAATATACTGTATCTAATAAATCCTTCCATCTGAGAATGTGCTCAAGCACTGAAGTTGGGATTTTATCAAAATATCTAAATAGATCTCTGATGGTTATTGACAACTGTATACAAAACTCCTCCCCATCCCTCCAAATAAGGAATTTAAAAAAAAAAAAAAATTCAATCTTTGTAATTCAAATAAATATTAAACAGAAGCAATAGAAAAGCAAGTTAGCATTCTCAAAAAACAAAGAGGCAAGGAATCTAAGTAATAAAACAAGGTGGGATGTAGAACATAACATACACTGGTCCAAGAAATGTGATTATGCTTCTAAAACCTAGATATCTTGATGCAGCACCAAGAAAACCCTGGAATAAATCAAATTTCATGTGAGCAACATAACATAAATCAGCATAAACTCTACCAAAAAATTAAATAAATAAATCAGCATAAACTAAAATAGTAATTTATTTTTGCACAAAGCAATATACATAAGAAAGAAACAAAGAAAACAACTTATTCTGATGATACAACTACCAAACAATCATCAATTCCATCTTGATCTTTGATTTTTTATTTTTTTTTGTACTGAAACTACTAATAATAATATGGCTTATTTAACATTTTGGTCCCTGAACTTAGGTGCTCTTTTGGAATTGGTCCTTAAACATATTTTTCGATGCTTTGAGTCCCTAAACTTTGCTCAAATTTTGGAAATGGTCCTTTCATCACTTAAATGATTATATGACTGAGGCCATGCCACGTCACCTTCGCCACATCGATAGGTAACGAATCAGATGATGCCACGTGAATTTTTTAAATTTAAAAAAAAAAAATTAAATTTAATAAAAATAATTAAAAATTGTATTTTTTAAAGAAAAATGAATCTTCTAATAATTTTAAAAAGAAATGATTTTTTTATTAAAAAAATCATGTAGTGTCACGTGACGCTACATAACACGTCACTCGTCGATATTGTGAAAGTGACGTGGCATGTCGTCGGCTATATCATCATTTAAGTGACAAAAGGACCATTTCCAAAAATTGAACAAAGTTCAGGGACCCAAAGCATGGAAAAAAAAGTTTAAGGACCAATTCCAAAAGAGCACCTAAGTTCAAGGACTAAAAAGTTAATTAATCCTAATAATAATATGCGTAAGCCTTGAGCTGTTTCAGATTGTCAAGATACACCAGCTGGGCCATGCAATTACATGTGTTGAATATAATTTTTATCCACTTTATATATAAAGAAGTTAGCAATGAGCATGAATAAATGTTCCAATGGATAAGAAAGTCTATAAAAATATTTTGCTACCAAATGCTTTATTTACTCCGATGGTGTATGGTCTTCTATAAACTGATAATGTATATAGCTCTACAATGGCTACAACAAATAATAACCTTTTCCCACCGGGTGGGGTTGAATACATGGATCAAATAGTGTCATAGCATTCTTAAATGACTAGGGATCAATTAAACTCGTTTCTTATTTGGCTATTTAACTGATCCATATTAAGTTGGAATTCCAAACTATTTGTCACAACTCACAACGTAATACTTGAACTCCTGGCTTCAGAAAGTCAATTCTAGCTATTAATATAGAAATGAATTTAATAATTTCCTACTGCTAGTATTCATTCCTAAGAAAGAATTTCATAGCATTAGAAGCACAACAGATTGTCCAGTCAGGCACCTGTTTTGCTGCCAGCAAGGCTGCTCTGGATTCTAGGTTAACGATAGCTAACTGTCCACCCTGTGAATCATATAGAACAAAATGCATGTTTAAGTTATTCTTGAGAAATGTTACTCATGCTAGCAAAACATCCACAGTAGAAATACACACCTTCATTAACTCTTTCTTAATCTGGTAGTTGGCAGCTTCTACAAGCACTTTACCAGATAATTTCCTTCCTAGCTACAAGTCAACATCTAGTCATGAAACTGAAAATAAAAAATCAAAACAAGACCAAAATGCTTTCTGTTGGAGATAGATTGTCTTACCAATTGATATATCTTTGTCAATGTGAATGCGCCACCACCCTTTCGAAGTCAAGGAAAAATAACTAATTAGAAATACAAGATCAGCTAAATAAAGTTTAAGACCAACTTTATAATAGTCAAATGTATAGTGTATCATTGAAGTAACGATTAAAACCACCTTCAAAATAATTGATCGAAAGTCTTCAACCCCAAATTTTAAAGCAGCAAGTGACTGGGGGAGTCCAAGTTCTAGAGTGTTCTGACCATCAGCTGCGGTGCCTACATCCAATAAGCCTGGATAGTTTTCTGATTCTTCTCTACAAAGAATATTCAAGCTTTAGATCACCACTGGAAAAGTATAAAAGATTTTGTCATATTTGAAGAAAACAACAACAAAATTAGTTACCTTGAGTTTTGGTGCAACAGGTAGAGGAAAATTTCTACTTCAAGGTCTTGGGTTGGCAATTTGGTTGAGCAAGCAATATTCAATTTTTTAATGATTTGAAGCAATACATTTCTATAAGATGGCCTCCAACCCCTGTGAACAATGAATGAAAATAAAGAAATGAGAGTTCCCATAGGCATACATATGATATGATAATAAAACTAGAGCAATATTATTTGAAACGCTGAATTTGGACTACTTCTCATGACAGAATTCAAAGTTTGCTAAGAGAAAACAGCTGTAATTATTGAAGAGGCAATTGGTTGTGATATGAGAGCTGGATAATAAATTAGTTAGGAGAAACTCTAACCAAATGGGAAAGAAGAGAAGGGTTTTTCGAAGGTATAACTAAGAATGGAGGGAAGTTTGGATATCAATTTTGAATTGTATAGAGAATTTGACAGGAAGAACCAGGACTCTCGAATTTCCTGGGTTGAGACTTGAGAGAGTCTCCGTTGTTGTATTGTTGTTCCTATCCTCTACCTTTATTATAAAATTTCACTGATTCAGAGCAAGGAAGAGAGCATAATCCATAATATTTCCCATGCTTTCCTAATATGTTTTCCTTAATCTGAAGTAGTACCTATCGAACACATAATAGCTTTATTCACAAAGTATACATATTTTGCTCTTAAATTATCAAGTGTTGTGAGAAAGCTTTTCGAATCAGTGGTTCAAATCACATTCTCGATAAAAGTAAGACAAAGGAACAAGAAGTAGAATGGAAGCAACAATAAATTAAAAAACCTTAATGTAGAGCGGGCATCAGCGGCAAGGAAGAAAAACCGGGACTCGAGAGCTGCGATAAATTGTTGGCGCTCTTGAAGGTCAACTCCAATCATGGATCGATCAACGTCGATTCTACTTGTGCTTGTAACGGATTTTAGCAAAGGACTAAAGTAGCTGATGACGATGAGGCATTAAACAAGGATTACCAAACATGACATAAAACAATAAAACAAAAACATTGCATAACATGCTTTTACGTGATGAATAAATCATGAATGGACATTCTGCCTATAAGGCATAACCAACCAACTATTCATTAAGCATTACGGCAACAAGTTAAAATGACATCAAAAACCCGTACTACAACTATGCCAAACTTATCTTAAGATTTTGATTGGTTGTGCAAGTGCCTAATACCATGCACCAATGCAAGAATCACTTGTTATGTGTGTTTGATGACACCTTACGGGTCTTATAAGCTAGTCAATGGGTTTACTTGACAAAAATAAGTTAATAGCCTTCTATGGTTAGATAGTTTTCTTTTTTAAAAAAAGTTAATAGCCTTGTATCCGAAATTTTGCACTGTCTGATAAGCCCCTAGTTTTTAAGCTTTTAGCTAACTTTTCAGGTTCAGAGTTAGTTGTGCCCCAAACAGAGTCATTATGTAACAATATGAATGGAATTGGGGGAAAAAAGGGAAAACCTGCGACCAAAAAGGATTTCTTCAATCTCATACAATTCAGAGTCAGTGGCAAGTTCAAGCACCGACCTTAGCTCCTTATCAAAGCCCCCATCTTCCCCGTCTCCGCGAGAATTATAAATTGCATTTGAATTTGAATTTGAATTTGAATTTGAATTTGAATTTGAATTTGAATTTGAATTTGCGGCATTAACACAAAACCTTGAGCTTGTTTTACGGAAGAGCTTCGGAGACGCAGTCCCAGTGTTTGAATTAGTGCGAATACGAACGGAATTGCGCGTAGACCAAACCAACTCCTTTATATATAGTTACAGATACAGTGATAATAATAATAATAATAATAATAATTGGATTGGATAAAGAGTATAATAGAGAGAGAGAGAGAGAGAGAGAGAAAGGAGACTTACTGTGTGAGTGAGCAATAGAAATGGAATTGGTGTTGTTGTTGAAGTTGAAGTTGAAGTTGCAGAACAACACCTCATCATCTTCTTGAACCACTAATTTCCTCTTTCCATTGTGTTACTAACTTAACACTTGAGACCTTCTCAATTGGACTCTATGCTCAATGATGCCCATCATATCAAACCACATATGCAGTAATAATTCTATCCTTCTCTCTCATAACTCAGAGATACAAACAAAGAACTTGCTCCTTCCATCTTTATTACATGTCATATTCTATAATGTTTTTTTTTATCATATTTATTATTTATAAATCACTCTATATTTTTTATGTATTATTTATTATTTTTTTTATTTTACCTTTATTAAATATTTTGACTATCTATGTGTTTTTTTTGTTGTTCATTGTGAGTTTTCTCAAGAAAAGTTAAGAGGATAAAATTATAATATTACAATATATTTTCATAGAATTCATAAAACTAACCATTTTCATTCGTATGGTAATTCGATTAAGTATGTCCTATGATAAGAACAAGAGAGAGTATCATTTTTTTCCATGGTTTTATTTTTTTTTTATATGTTTTAATTTATTTTTTTTAAGGATTTTCTTAACAGATAGGCTTCTTTGCTATTTTTATCTTCTTATTCCTAATCCCAGCTTTGTAATCTTTTTTTTTTTTGACAAATGCTAACTTGTGGTACTTGTTAAGCAACTAAATATATAGATAAAAATAACATTAAAAATATATTTTTTGAGATTCTCGAGAAAAAATAAATATTAATTTATGATTGTTTTTTCGCATAAGGTAACATTAACAAGGGTTGTCCTAAAAGCATTTGTTAGAAGACCTTTTTTTTATAATGTGTCAACATATTGAGGTATTATTCATGTTTTAATAGGGACTAAAATAAAAAAAATTGGATAATTTAATAATTAAAATCAAAGAAAAAATTTTAGAAACTAAAACTAACATGCATAAGTTTTCAAGGATATAAACCTATCAAATATTAGGCAAAATTGTTAATTAAAAACATATATTGGGAAAAATTATTTGTTGATCCCTTTAAGTTAAATTTTATTTTCGTTCTGGTCCCCCTTTTTTCGTTTTTAATAAAGACAAAAATTAAAGTAATTAATTAAAATAGGTAAAAGAAATTTGATGGGCCAAAATCAAGTAAACCTATATTTGCATGGCAAAAAAAAATTATTTTTAGTCTTAAATTTTAATAAAAATATTTTTAATTCATGTTACCTTTTTTTCATCAAATTAAATCCTGAGAATGGCCTGTGCATATTAATTTATCAAGTTGCATAGAGAGTTTTTCTCTTTATTTTATTTTTATCTAGTAACATGGATTTGAATTTTCAAATTCAACATGTTTTTAACTCACAAATTTTAATTATTGGATATTTTAATGATTCAAATCAAAAGAGATTTAAGTGATTTGTGGTTGAAAAAAATGCGTATCCAAATCATTTACATAATCTTGACTTATTTACCAACGTAGGGTTGGTCAAGTGGTAGCTCACTTGGTTCCTTAATCATCTGGTCTCGAGTTCGAGCCTTGGGTATGGAGCAACCCCCGCCCGCTAGGAGACCCCTACCACTTAGTGCGAATTCAATTGGATCTGATCGGATGAGTCAGATTCGCGATACACGGAATAATGTGCACTTATGATTAATTTTCTAAGTTTATAAACCTTAACAAATGCTCTCAAGACACTCGTTAGCAAAACCCTTTAAAAAATAGCATGATTGTGTACTTAGAACCTAAAGAATACAATACCCGTATAAACCGATGCTTTGGCCAAATGATCTCATCCCCTGTTAATAGTGAGAGGGTCATCACGCCAGTTGCTTGATCCTAACCTAACCTTATGAATTTTCCAATCCTCGTGTGCCAATTGTATTGGGAAATATGCCTATTTTCTTCTTGTTCCTGGCAGGTGGTTTAGGCGATTGAATTTAGAGAGTTATAATCCAGTGTGCCACTCACATTGCATGTCCTATAAACCAACTGTTTTTGTGTTAGCTAGAAACTAACCTTCATCCAATAGTTGATCCAATCAATGTGAGCAACATTCCTTTAAAATAATTCCATATTTTTCTAAAGATATTTGTACCTCATAAGCTCCAAGTATAGGTCTCGAAAACACAAATAAGATAATATCATACCAATAAGGCTCAATAAAGATGGTAGATAGTTGAGTTTTTTAATTATGGTGTCAGGTGTTCGATCTCTGCCGTGGGCATGAAAAAGACTTTATTGATAAAGGCAAAACCCACTTTGGTGATCTCTACGTCTTGGAGGGGATTAGTCTTCGACTATCTGCTGGAGATACCCTTAATGCAAAAAAAAAAAAAAAACACCATTTTATTATGAATGACCAAAATTTCTTTAGCAAATATTTAATGTAGCTGCATTTTTGATAAACTCAAACTTAAAATATTTGGGCAAGTCAAAACAACTTCATATTAGTTAATATACTAGCTTAATAAAGTGATTACGTTATCGCTATTCTAAGTGTTGAATTGTTAAACCTTAAGGAAAGCTAAATTATGTATTTGGTCTATTATTTTATTTTTTAATTTTAAATTAGTTTTTTTATTTTTTTTTTATTATATCGATCTTTCACTTTTTTTTACTGTCAATTTGATGTCTGAATCATTATTTATGCTTTAACAAACAGGCATTGAGGTTCATGATATTTATTTGAAGCAAACTATCCAACGATAATAGACACGTTCACACCCTCAATCTCACTCCGAGCCAACCTTGGCATTTGCTTTCTGAAATTAATTTCTGGGATTCTAATTCATCGTCTTGGGATAATTATTTATCATCGATCATATCATTACGTGTTTTCAATGTGCTGATGTATGTATATGTCTCATTACTATGCTAGTATCAATATTCCACGTTAACATTATTGGATGATATGTCCACCTTTATTATGGGTTCCCAAATCTAATAATCTATTAGATCTCAAGTGAAGAACAAACATAGATTAAGTAGAATTTTTGAGAAAAAAGTAAAATGCTTTGTTTTTTTTTTTAACAAAGTAAAATGCTTTTACCGCCGCTAAGATATACAAATATATGCAAAAATTATATATACAGCTAACATCTTCTAGTTGGACCACATAAGGAGAATATACAAATCCATTATTTCATACACGTACCGTAAGGTTCACTGCCTTACTTAATCAGGTGATGTAGCCTGGCTATTGTGAAGTTTTCAAGTGCTGCAAACATTTTAATAGCCATCCATCCATGTGAGGCGTATGTTAAACTCACGTGACATCACCGTCAACAATCAACTAACCACACCGAGTTTTAATTTTTGGATCCTAAAGATGAAATTTTGATCCATTTCAATTTTTCGTGAACAAAATTATTCTTTTGTGTGTTATTTTTTACGTTTCTTCCTTAATGGAATAGTTTTTCCGTTATTAACGAGACGGAAAATTTTCATTCATCTATTCCGTGATGGAAAATTTCCATCTACCGAGAGACGTCTCGTTAGGGACGGAAAAACCATTTCGTTAAGGAAGAAACGGAAAAATAACACACAAAAGAATAATTTTGTCCACAAAAATTAAAACGAGGGCCAAAATTTCACCTTTGAAGGCGAAAAATCAAAACTCATCACACCAGCTGCATGCCCTATGCTGCACACCCAAAACCCACGTGAGCTCAGTCCCCACTTTGGCCAAAAACAGTTAAATTAAATATAATATATGTTTCGGTTTTTTATCCTATGCACCACAAGCATAGAATAAAAGAATTTAAATGAAAAAATTGTTTTGAAAGAATAAATAATTATTTTTTAACTATTAAGTTTCACAATTTTTAATTAACATTTTTTTAAAGTTAAATTAACATATGCACCGAATGCATGGATAGAAAGACCCTATATGTTTTATCATTATTTCAGCTATCATCCCTATTCAAATTAAATAAGAATTATCATTATTTTAATCTTAAAAAGCTGAGAATAATAATAATTTAAAAGCAAATATTTTTTATTAAAAAACTGACTTTAATTTTTTTAAATGCTTTTAATGCATCACTTTTCAATAAAATTTATTCAATTCATTTATAAGTTTTTATCATAAATAAATATTCCTGGTATGCTAAGTCAAGAGTTCAAATCTTGCCCTTGACAATTTGTAAAAAATTTGTCACATATGGAAATCAAACCCATACCTAAGCACACATAATTGTGCAACTCCAATCATTTAAGCTAATTGAAGCATTGATATTATATACAAAACTTTAATTATAAGTAATTCAACAATCAAAATTTATGTATATATATAATTAAATGCATGGCTAGTTATGGGCTGATCTCCTTATGATATATGTTAGCATGTTTATTTTTATGATGCAAAGACAGCTAAACAAGTATGATTTTACTTTGAAAAAAAAATAATTTTTTTTATTTTGCCTTATATATTTAATCGTGTTTCTTGTCAATTATTATTGAACGTTATGTTAAAACATGAAAATATTAAAGTTTTTTCATGAAGTAAATTAACATGATTTATATATTTTATCATTGACAATTTGATATTAAAGTAGAGCTTTATTTGATATAATTTTTGTTATTGTTCTCTAATGATCTCCCTATGAGTTGTTTTGAAAGTTATATAAGGAAGATTATGCTTCATCAAGTTGACACATATCTTATGTCGGCTTCTATTTTCTTGGCTCTACACACATGTTGAGTAGCACATTTTTCGAGGTTAGTTATAAAATTTTTATATATAGTTATTGTCATATTAAGAATATGCATAAGTGGAGAAATTCATTCTAAATGAGTACATGTGCCTCGTCGTTTTGTTGTTCAATATGGGATTATAAGAATGCGATAATCTCAACATGAAATTTATGTGTTTCTTTATTGGCATGTTTTAAAAATATTAATGATGAAAAATACTAATATTTTTCTATTGAAAATGATTACTGTCATTATGATAAAGAGAAGAATTCGCCAATATAATTATGGATATACTTGTGCATTTGTTTATACCATTGAGTGACGTCAATACTTGTGTGAATATGATATTATTGAATGGTATTGATCACATATGTTTTTTTTTTTGAGATATTTGATGCTTGTTAGTTATAGCAAGTAAAAATATGCATGATCTCATATGATCTTGTTTTGAATTCTATAATATAAATATTTTTGTGATATTTCCAAAAATTAAGTCTCCGCTTAAATATACTATTTGAAAAGTATTTAAAAATAATAATAATTTAATAACATGTGTTAGACATATAAATTGATTATTCAAAATATGTGATTCTTTTGTGAGAAATTTATTATTTTTATTTTTTCATTATCATTATTGAAATAATTAGATTGGAATGTATGAACCATATAAATAATTGATCACATGTATACATAATATATTTTTATAACAAAAAAGTTTACAGATGTAAAAAAAATTAAATAGCATATCCTATTTTTTTTATTGGGGTTAACAATGTGTTATAATGTAGTCGATTACGAATAAATATACCAAGTTTCAAAGGCATATGTAAAATTTTATTTTCAAAATAGTTTAGTATATTTTATCAAAATTAATTGTTCCAATATTTATTTTAGTGAACTTGAGGATAAAGAGTTTTGATGCATTATCTTTTAATCTTTTATACAAGTATGTGTATATAATAAACTCAATTAAAAAAAATAAAAATCAAAATATAATTTCTGATGTAACATTTTCATACTTGTATTACATTAATTTTCAAATTAACTTTAATAGAGTATTTTTATGGTGTAAATAGTTTATTCGAAATGTTCTACAAAATGTTTTTTCCAAACTCTACTAGTTATACAAACATTTTCTTCTATTTAGTATTGCTAGAAGCAGTTGTTAACACTATATTCGTGTACAATGATAATTTAAACTCTAAAAGAGTTGTTGTCAAGAGGTATTGAAATTTTTTTCAGTTTACACGTATATAGTACAATTGAAATACCTCATATCGTAAAACCAAAAGTTTATAAAGTAGAAGTTTATAAATTATAATGTAATTTTTTGTTTGGCTTGATTGGTTAGACGATCCCGGATCAACTATATGATGCAAAGAAAAAAATTAAAACTTATGTTGGCATCCAATGAAGAAATCGAAGTTTCTTCAATCTGATTATCTCAATGTGCTAATAATTGTTCCAAATAAAGTTTATTTGGCCATCACCATAAAATTTGAATTGAATCTGGAATGAATACAAGGTGATATATTTATGTGTCATTACTTCCATCATGTAGATCATTTAGGTATTTTATATTTTTAATTGATTCACCAACTGGATGGTCACATGATTCTTCATTGGTAATTCGCAACCAGAAGTTTGCGAGATTACTTGTGCAATTGTATCAACCAAAATCTAGTTATTAACTATTGTATGTCTATTGTCATTACTAGTTGGGAACATGTATGACACTGATTCGCATCAAGCCATTAAAATTATCATGAGTTTCCCCTTTTACAAATGATTTTTGGTCGTCAGAAACCTAATATTTCTCATCTAAGAACTTTTGGATGTGCAGTATATTTTCCACCACAATGCACTAAGACGGGACCTCAAAGAATATAATGTTGGGAATATATGTTGGATATGAATCTTCATCCATGATAAAATAACTCAAACCAACAACAAGAGAGTCATTCATGGATCGATTTTCGATCGTTTTGATGAATTTGTTTTCCCAACATTAGGGGGAGAAAATAAGTAGTTAGAAAAAGAAATTATTTGGAAAGAGTTATCGTTATATTATCTTGATCCTAAAACAAAACAATTTGAACTTAAGTTCAAAAGATAATTCATTTGCAAAATTTAGATAACCAATTGCCGGACGCATTTACTTACCTAAAAAGAGTGACGACTAAGTCACATATTTCAGCTGCTAATGCTCCAATGAAATTGATGTCCCTCTTGGACAAATTAAAATTGCAAATGAGTATGAGACACGCTTGAAACGTGGCAGACCCATCAGTTCCAAAGATAAAAATCATCGAAAATGAAAAGGAGCAAAGAAATAAGATGGTCAATTCGAGGATATAACGACTCTTGAAGAGCCTTCAGACATAATTAATAGTTCAATTCCAGAAGAAACTCAGGTACCTGAAAATTATGAAAACAAAGAGATCTCAATAAATTATGTCATGAATGAAATCCAATGGAACCGAAATGAAATCGACGTCGACGATATTTTTGTATATAATATAGCGCTTGAAATTATAAATGACGAGGATCATGAACCAAAGTCTATTAAGGAATGTAGACAAAAAAATGATTGGCCAAAATGGAAAGGCGCAATTGAGGCATAATTGAATTCGCTTGAAAAGCGACAAGTATTTGGACTTGTAATTCGTACACCTAAAGACGTAAAGCCAGCCGGATACAAATGGGTCTTTATGCGAAAGCGAAATGAGAAAGGAGAAATTATGAGATATAAAACAAGATTGACTACCCAAAGAATTTCACAAAGACCTGACATTGATTATGAGAAATAATACTTCCCTGTGGTGGATGCAAGTATTTTTCAATACTTGATTAGTCTGGCAATATATAAATGATTCAATTTGTGTCAAATGATGTTATAGCATATTTTTATGGCTAACTTGATTAATAACATATATATGAATATCCCTTAAGGATTCAATATGCTTGAAGCATGTGCTTGAACAATTTAATATGGCTGAACCATATCCATGGATCATTAAAATGTTTGAAGCATAAAGTGTAAAATATCGACATATGCACTTTAACTTGTTAAACTTCAAAAAAAAAAAAGCAAGAATTTTGAACATGTAGTTCAAACCCCTAAGAAGTTTTTTTTTAATAGCGAATTATGGTTCACTCGAGAATGATATCATTATATCAATATGAGAAATCACAGAAGAATTAAGAATATTGATATATACATGTATATATATTTATATAGAGAAAATGAGTAATGCACCGACAGTGTAAAGTTTTTTACACCATCAGTGCATCATACATCATTCATCTGTTTATGGTTATTGACTTTTAGATTAAAGTAATGCAAATGAATGGTGGATGATGGACTGACGGTGTAAAGAACTTTATACCGTTAGTGCATATCCATTAATCTCATTTTTATATATTTAGCTAATAATTTATGTTTTTTTAGTATAAATTGTTTGGTTTATATATGATCATGTCATGCAATTTATACATGTTGTGTTTTTATTTTAGTATCTATTTATTTTTATTTCAATATTGTTTGAATTACCTAAAGTTAAAGAAAACATTTCAAAATAAAATACCTCGGCCTGAAGATCGAGTATTTAGCAAATTGAATTTGTGCCTATCAAGTTGGGGAAACAACTTCTAAAGTGATTTAATTTGCTTTGATTAACAAATAATTTATATGCTAATCTCTGTTAGATTGTTAAATGTCATACATGACTTAATATGTTATCTGATATTAATTTATTAATAAGATATTGTTATTCATTCACAGGAAGATGTTGGAATGAAGCTAAACACACATTTTAGTATGATAAATTGAATAAAAGTATTTATGGTTTGAAGTAAATTGAGATGTGGTATAATCGTATAAGAAAATATTTAATCAATGAAAGATATAAAATGGTCGAATTTGTCCATGTATTTTTATGAAAAGATGTGGCAAGAAATTTGTTATAATTGATATTTACGTTGATCATTTGAATATTATTAGAACTCATAAAGAGCTTCCAAATGTTATAAATTGCTTAAAAAAAGAGTTTGAAATGAAGGATTTTGGAAAGAACAAAATTTTGTCTTGAATTACAAATGGAATATTTTCACAGCCACTATGTCAACTGCTTGGCAATGCCAATAAATGCAAACAAAATATATAACTCATAGTATGATTCCTGGCAAATACATAATCAGCTTCTGCCATGTTAAGTGCTACTTCTACCCTATTTGAATCCGTTGTTTATTTCTTTATTTATTTATTTTTTTAGTAGTAGTTCTTGCCGCTGTGCAAACAATATATATTATGTGATCTTTAGATCCTTCAAGTACCGTGGGTACTCTTTTTTTTTTCAAGAACTATACATACAATCAACACTGTTTTTGTTTGCATCTTCTCAAATCTGTTTCGGTTTGCATCTTTCTTTCTTCTTCTTTTTTTTTCTAAATGTAGATCTGCTTGCCTTTTTTTTTTTTAAAGATTTTCATGAACCTATTTTTCTTAATGGACATGATAAATGGTCTAATTCTCAAGAACTTGCATCTCTTATAAAATGTTCATGTTCATGTAATATTGATACTTTAGGATCAATATATAATATATCAAAAGAAAATAAATAAATAAATAAATAAAACATTAATAATATTAAAGTTTACCTCACTTCAATACCTTTTGATGTATTAGCTTTAACACACCTTTTGGTTAGAGCTTCATGCTGATAACGTGTTATGAATTAATGAAATTTTGGTACATCATGAAACATATGTTGCAAAGGTAATAGTGTAATATCTCAGAGATAATTTTGTATCAGGGGGAGAAATAAATACGCACTACACTATTTTTCCCTTAGTCACGGTTTTTTTTTTCCGATGGGTTTTCCTGCCAATGTTTTTAATGAGACGGTATCCAATTGGGTAAGAAGAATTGTGTATTCCTTCACTAATTTTTCTCATAGGTTTTTCTTATGAAGGTTTTTAAGGAGACATATTCTCTTAATAGTCATCCAAGAGGGAGTGTTATGAACAATTTGTATTTATCCAATAAGTGGATGATTCCATCATAGTTTGAGTTTATCACTACTTTATGTGTTTATCTTTAGTTGAAACAAATTCATG
The DNA here is from genome assembly GCA_037953625.1 of Crotalaria pallida. Taxonomy (NCBI): domain Eukaryota; kingdom Viridiplantae; phylum Streptophyta; class Magnoliopsida; order Fabales; family Fabaceae; genus Crotalaria; species Crotalaria pallida. The sequence continues at coordinate 102,707,225 of CM075655.1, forward strand.
ATAGGATTTCATTTTTTCCTATAAAATATGACTCATATGTATGGTAAACTTGGGCTTGAGAAGTAAAACATAATTTCTTCATACTTCTCTTTTCTCCTCAATCTTTTATGTCTTTTTATTTTCATTAATTCATAACAAGATATCTCCATACGAGTGAGAGAATAAAACAAAGAATCCATTGGAAGTGTATGATTTATTTTTTTTAACCTAAACACATAGTATAATTTATTAATTTTCTTAACTTCGACCTTTAGAGTCGGTCGGATGATAAGTATCATTTATAGCACAAATTTAATACTTCCAAGAATAATGAACTTATTTTTCTTATGTATGTTTACTTTATTTGAGCTTTTTATCCTTAAACCTAAAGGCTAAGTTTAATAAACCCATGATTTATTCATTAAATAAATAAACTTTAGGATTCTTGGAAAAAAATGTTTGATTTCTTTTTAAATGGTTCCCACCATTTTTAAGAATGGTGGAGAGCACTTCAAACTTGGTGTCAAACTTTCCGAACTTGGAAAAATTTACCATATTCATAATTAATTTTTTTACTTTCTAATTCACACTTATATTTCAATTATTCTACCTTCATTGGAAAAATTTATATTAAATATTTCAGCTGAATAAATTTTCAATCCAATAATATGTTAACATTTGGTATGGTTTATTTGCTCTACATTGAACAATAGACATGTAGTAATCCAACATTTGCTTTGAGTAACCTGAAGCATCCTACTCTCTGCTAAAATATTAATGTGTGTAACAAATTTTTAGTTCTTGCAATTTAAAATTATCAGATGTGATATTCATTTACTGAACTAACAATTCATTAATAAACAAATTTGCAGGAATTGCTTGGGTACATTGCATCACAAATTTGTTCTCACTCTCCTCGAAGTAACCATCTCAGTCATATTTATCCGGCTATTATGGCATTCATAATTTATTTACGTAAATTTTCAAAGTTTATATTTTTTATGTCAGGCGAACAACTACCTACTATCTTCTTCAAGAATGTTTACTTTTTTTGTTGTTCAATTTACTATGTGTAACTTCCTTTATATATATATATATTTTTTTTTGTGTTTCATTTGACGCTAGCTTGTGTGTTATTATTATGATTTAAGGTAAATTCTTTCTTCCTAAGCTATTATAAAGTCCATAAACTTTTGTAATTTACTATATAAGCTTAATATACAGAGTACAACGCAATAAATTATTGCAAATGACACAAATTTGACTCACTCAATTTAACAAAAAACAGAGGTGAATTATATATATATATATATATATATATATACATACATTTTTTTTTTACAAATTTGTGGACTACCTTTGATGCATGCAAATAAAGCAGTTTATTTTTGTTTTTGTTTTTTCAATTATATGTTGATACAATTTATTATTTAAAAATTATATATTAAAACATTCGTTTTTATTTATCATTTTTGTGTTCAACCAAAAATTATAACAGCCCCGTGCATGGCACGGGCATATTAGCTAGTCTAGTAAGTTATGAAGACAACTCAAATTTTTAATGACCTTTAAGAGTAAATGAATACATTAATGTTGGAGTCCAACATTCTTATCACTAGACCTACCTATACTATGAATTATTTTTAAACTTGTTTGAACATAAATGCTAAGATTTGAATTTTTAAATAATACTATATCAATCTTTTTTAAGTCGTTGCATTCATTTCTACGATTATGAATTTATAAAACTTACCGATTATATTCAATCAATAATCTTGGGATGGAAAATTGATCACCAATTTATCGGTTTGAAACTTTGAGTCTTAAGAAAAATCACTGTGAAATTTCAATGGCAGCCATGGATTTTAACAAAAATAATTCATCATAAAAAAGATACATAAATTTCTTAACCTCCATAAAGAATTTTTGCAATGTATTATTTCAGTAGATTTTTGATCAAGTCAAACATTTGTGATTTTATAAATAGTTCAAATTAGAATAAAAACAAAGTTTATGACAAATGGCAAGTCAAAGCTCGAGCCAATATAAAGCAAGTTTAGATTTATTTTGGAAAAATCATTTTCAATAAAAATTTTCTTTATTCCCGAAAAGAATTTAGTTCGTGTTTCTATTATTTTATATACTTAAAAGTTTAGTAAAAAATTTAAAAAATAAGCAATTTATTTCTTAAATCAAAGTCAAACTTGTGGTCAATGATATCATTCCATGATATGAAGCCAGTGCTAGTTTTGAAAAACCAACATCTATTTTCTGTATCATAAAAAATTTATATATATATATACATATATATAAAATTTTAAATTTATTTTTTTGGTAGAATTTTAAATTTATTTTATTGAGTAATAAAAACAGGAAAATAGACAATATGTTAAATAAAGGCTTGTTTATCTTTTTGTTCCTAAAAATCAAGTGTGTTTTGATTTTATTTCTTAAAAGTTATTTTGATCGAGATTAGTTTTTAAATTTCCAAATATTTTGGTTGTAGCCCAGACCATTTAGAAAAATATGTTATTTGTCAACATGTAATGCGAGATGACACAAAATAAGTGCTATGGGGCGAATGATATAGACTTACGAATGCGAAATGTTCTCATAAGCAAAATGGTCTCATACGCAAAATTTCGCGCTTATGGTCTGAATCATCTATGTCATTTCACCTAATCAGTACCACTTCACACCACGACGTGATCACATCAGCAGATCACATATTTTTCTAACGGAGAGGACAAAAACCAAGATATTTGAAAAATTAGTCTCGATCAAAATAATTTTCAAGAACTAAAATAAAAACAAGCTAAATTTTTAGGAAAAAAACATAAATAAGCCCTTAAATAAAATAAAAAGAAATGAATATATATATATTATACACACACACGTATCCAAGAAAAATACTCACACACGAAAAAAGAAAAAATAAGCAAATGACATTCATAATATCATCATCAATCATGACATACGTTTAGTTAGTAAATTGGTTGTGTACTTCTAGCATGGAGCAAAAGGGCAACACAAGATGTCAAAGAAATAATAGAAACATGGAAAGGATCAAGGAGAATAAGGTACTTTTATGCTACAAAACATAAAATAAAATACCACTTCAAAAAATAAAAAACATAAAATAATAAAACAATAAGATTATCAAAGGAAAAAGAAATAAAAAATAAAACAATAAAACAAGAGAATAATAAATCCATCAACACCAAAAACAACAACTACAGAACAAGAAGCATCTTAGAATTAGAAACAGTTTTGATATAGAGAGAGCAATAGCAAGAGCAACCAACAACAGCAGCAGCAATAGTAAGAGCTCAATCTAACACTTTCACATCACAACACACAGGTTCCCCACTATGTTTTTTTTTTTTTTTTTTTTAAATTTTTTTTTATATAATTTTTTTTATTTTATTTGTTATTTTGTTCGAACCCATTATTTTCTTCCGCAAAACGAAAACACTCATTCCAGATCTTAGATTTTCCCACCCAATTTCGTGCCCTTAACGAAAACCCTCAAAAACAAAAACCCTTTCAATTTTCTCACGTTTTCGGGTTTTGCTCCATTTCACTCCCATTCTCTTGATTTCTGTATTCAATTCCTAGTTTCTCTTCGCTTTTCAGTTTTCACTCGGTGCTGGATCCTTCTTCAGAACTCGCGATTAGTTTCACTCTTCTCATGTTCCCCAATTTTCACTACCTAGGGTTCCTCATTTTTTATTATTAAAGAATCATACTTTACAAGCTTAGCTGCATTTTAATTTTGAATTTTTTTTTGGGATTTTTTTTATTTTTGATGCTCGATTGAATCAGGTACTAGTTGTTTCAAGGGCACCAAAGACGATGCTACTAGCTTATGCCTTCTGGTAAAAGAGGTAAGCTTTGTCTGCATTTTAAAGATTTCATCTTTGTTTATAGAAAGAAAGAAATATTGTTATGTTGTGATGATGGAAGGAAAGAGAGATATGCATAATCTATTTCTAGTTTTCAGTTTGAATAAGGCAGCTTAATGAGTGCGAGCTTCAGCGCAACGCTAAGGTTGTTGCTGCCTTGTGACCTGTTTTCAAATTACGAAAGTTGTGTCTCCGCTTTCTAGGGCAAGATCGTGTACTTTACCCTTCCTTGGTCTCGCACCAGCTGGGAGCCTTGAGCATTGGCTCGGCCCTTAAGACAGCTTAGTTAAGCGCTTCTTCGATGATATTATTTGAAATAAGCTGAAACATGCTTATTTCTGATAAGCTTGTTAAAAATAAACTAAAAAGAGCTTATATGAATGTCGTGAGTAAGTTTATTTTCATGAGTTGTTCTCATAAGCTTAAATAAGCTCTTCCAAATGCCTCCTTTGTTTGAAATTTATTACATTGTGTGTTTATTTCTTGTTTGAATTTAGTTTGGCTGGGGGTGTGGCTTGAGTAAGGATGGCGGAAACAAACTCCGTTGATGTGATTTTGGACTTTCTGCGGAAGAACCGATTTACAAGAGCTGAGGCAGCTTTGCGTAGTGAGATCAATAATCGTCCTGACTTAAATGGCTTCCTTCAGAAGCTCACTCTGGAAGAAAAGGCCTCACGTGATGCCCCACAAAATGATAAGGGGAAGCCGTCCGTTGAGATTCAAGGGGTGGAATCTCGGGAAAGTGTTGAAGTTTCTAAAGAACTGATTGTGAAGGAAATTGAGTGTGGGACCGGTAGAAATGCAACCGAAACCAAGTGGAAAGCTGCTGCTCCTTCTATTGGGGAACGGAATAAATCAAATGAAGCGGTTGGGACGAGTGACAAAAACTTCACTTTCTCTAAGAGTTCGGAGGACAATATGCTTGATTTATACTCATTGAAGTTCACTCCCAGCAATGGTCCTGTGGAACCTTACCAAGATGATGCTGGTAATAGGGATAATAATTCTAAGGCCTCTGTATCTCAACAGGCTAAATATCAAACTAATGAATCTCAAGCAGTTGCAACCGAAAGCAGTTCTAAGTCTGGGCAGAAAGTTTCTGTACTTGCTAATAATAAATCCTTGTGGCTTGGAAGTAGCAGTAAAGCATCGGTGGAACCAAAGTACGATGTTGTGCAAAGCAAAGAACCGAGGGAGCTTGATCGCCAGCTAAAATCTAATAGTTCATCTCTTAAAGTGAACTTTTCAGATAATCCCTGGTCTAGAACTGATGAGAATGCAAATTCATCTTCAGACCCATGGAATTGTTCTGTCAAGACTGTTTTTCCCTTCTCGAAGGGGGATATGTCTTCAAGCTTTGATGGTGCAACTCATTCTGACAAAAACGAGGAAAAGAGAAGGGTAGAAAATAGTGATATTAGGGCTTCTATAAAAGAGCAGGTGGATGAAGTGGGGAGAGCTATTTTCTTGGGAAAGTCACAAGGAAGTTCTGAACTGAAGAACATTGCCAGCTTAACTTTTCCTCTTGTGTCTGAAAATCAGAGGGAAGAGTTTCCTAGGCTTGCTCCTGTTAAACTCAAATCAGAAGATAAGCCTTTGGCTGTTAATTGGGAGGAGAAGTTTGAGCGAGATGGACTGACTTCAAAATACACTGGTGCTGATAGCACTTTATTCATCGGTTCGTATCTGGATGTGCCTATTGGGCAAGAAATTAACCCTTCAGGTTAGCTTATTTAATAGTATTATTATTATTAATCTTTTCATATAATCACAAATGTTCTTTGCATTTGAATTAGCAGTTTTAATTAGCAATCACATTTTTTTTAATCACAATGATACCTAATTTTGTGAGCTTACCGTAAAATTTTTCTCATTCTGGACATTCGGTTTAATTTTTACTAGTTTTCTTTGTTCCTTTGTACCCTGGATATTTCGAATGTTGGTCCATGCATTTGGCTCTTTTCGATTGTAGGTTTCTATGTTTGACAACTTTACATGTTAATTCATCTAATCGTGTGGTTAAATTAGCTGAGGAAAAAAATTATAATTTCAATAATTGATTACATGGATAGTCGATTTTGATATATAATCATTATGATAAAATTATTTTATGTATGCTTTAACTGAAAATCAACCTGAAGATAATATTATAGGAATGAATGCATTAGAGAAAGTTGGGGTACCTCCTATTATAGAAAAGATGGTAGAATCTTGCCTTAGGTTTTTTGGGCATGTGTGGAGGAGACTAGTAGAGGTCCCTGTAAGGAGAATAGATCAAGTGGAGGTTAGTCTGAATGATTTAGGCAGAGAGGGAAAGAAAAACTATAGGCAAAATAATTAAGAAGGATTTAGAGGTCGACGCTTTGTCAATGGACATGATTTATGACATACTAGCATTATGTTGTGGTTTAATCCTTGTAGCCGATCCTACCTAGTGGAACTAAGGTTTGGTTGTTTTTATTAGTTTGGGTTATTTTGGAAAATTATATATAAAAATGTCACGATTCAAAATAATCAACTTAACAACTGATACTTATAATAATCAAAATGTTCGGAAAATATTTTGAAAAAATACCTTTTCTAGTGTAACTAAAATAGTTCATAAATTATAATCAGTTTTATCAACATTTTCGTAATATTTGATAATTTGTTGAAAACAGCTTTCATGAAGAAAAAACTTTTATGGGAAAATTTTACGTAAATAAAAATCTCATGGTTAAATAGTACTGTTGTTTTGCTCGGGATGGAATTTTTTTGGTGTGGGCCAAGTCCTCCATCAAGAATCTAGAACTGATTCTAAATCCGGTTAGCTTTCTGGATACATGAAACTGCAACTAATTGGTATTTATTTCTAATTTTTTAATTTTTTAATTTGATTGCATGTATCTAATTATTCGGTTGATACACTTGTTCTAAAGGCTGGCTTTCACTTTTTCATATGTGAATCAGGTATGAAAAGGGCTGCAGGGGGCAGTTGGTTATCTGTAAGTCAAGGAATAGCAGAGGATACATCTGATCTTGTATCGGGTTTTGCAACAATTGGTGATGGGTTGAGTGAATCTGTTGATTATCCAAATGAATATTGGGACTCTGATGAGTATGATGATGACGATGATGTTGGGTACATGAGACAACCTATTGAGGATGAAGCCTGGTTTTTGGCCCATGAAATTGATTATCCTAGTGACAATGAAAAGGGGACTGGGCATGGAAGTGTTCCAGATCCTAATGAAAGAGGTCCAGCCAAAGATGAGGATGATGATCAGTCATTTGCCGAGGAGGATTCTTACTTCTCCGGAGAGCGATATCTTCAGGTGAATAATGTTGAACCAGTCACAGCTTCAGATGATCCCATTGGTCTAACGGTTACTGAAATGTATGGAAGGACTAGTGGCAATGATTTAATGGCTCAATATGATGGGCAATTGCTGGATGAGGAAGAATTGAACCTGATGCGTGCAGAACCTGTCTGGCAAGGCTTTGTCACCCAGTCAAATGAACTCATCATGGTAGGAGATGGGAAGGTTTTGGATGATAGTGGAAGATCACGACTGGAGGATATCTGTATGGAAGATGATCAGCATGGTTCTGTTAGGTCTATAGGGGTGGGGATCAACAGCGATGCTGCAGATATTGGTAGTGAAGTCCGTGAAAGTTTGGTTGGTGGTAGTAGTGAAGGGGATCTAGAATATTTTCGTGATCGTGATGTTGGGGTTGGTGGCTCCAGACACTCACATCATGATTTGGATAAGAATTCTATCAGTAAATCAAACAAAAATAAGAAGAAAAATGACAAGATTGAGTCGAATAAATATGTCACCGTGGGTGGTAAGGATGCACAGTTGCAGATGAAAACACATAGTGACGGGAACTTTTCATTTCCCCTATCTTCAAAAGATGGCCAGATGGTTCAGCCTGTCTCTAAACAGTCCCCTTGGTCAAATAACTGCATCATAGACGAAACTGATGACTGTCTTAATGCATTTGTGGGATCAGATGACATGCTTGCTTCATGGAAGCGGAAGAGCACTGATTCTTCACCCATTAAAAGTTCCAGGGATGAGAATAATGCTAACCCAGAAATATCCAGAAACTCTTCTCCAGCAACAGTCTCAAATTATGGATATTCTGAAAGAGAGCATACCAAGCCAGAAGAGGATGAAAAGGTCGGCATTGCAACGGAGGATGATCTAGGAGCATCACTAGAGGATGAAGAGGCTGCTGCCGTGCAAGAGCAAGTAAGGCAAATAAAGGCCCAGGAGGAGGAGTTTGAAACCTTCAATCTAAAGATTGTGCACAGAAAAAACAGGTATGTCTTCAATATGTATTAATTATGAGCTATAGTTACTAATCATGGTATTTTCAGATTGAGATATACATCTCAAATGTTCACTCTGTTCATCAATTTACAATTACCTGAAATCGTAGTTAAGAAGATTTTAGAACTATCGAGACTGTGATATCAGCTTTGTGCATCCCTTCATCCTATTTTTATATTGTTGACAACAGTATATTTTTTATCATTCGATCTCTCTCTCTCTTCTCTTCACTTATGCATTCCAAATATGGAAAATTATAAATCTGTTGATTGCTTATCATAACTGTAATTTTTCTTAATATTAAGACACTGAGATTAAGAAATTCACACTACTGTAAACAACGTTTACGGAATTTTTGGACCTGTCAACAATGGAAACTAAGATAAAACTTGGAGGGCAACAGATATATATTTTGTCTTTTTTGATTTGTAAAACCTCCATTACCAGTGAGTGTGTTTATAATTCACGATGAATAAAATGTACCATTTATCATTTAGCAATGTTGTAAAATATATGCGTGCCTTCATTTTGTAGTCATAAAATAAATTTCAAATACAGATATCCTGGCTTAGTTTCCTTTTAAATTAAGTTGATATTATGCTCGGTCATGTGATTGAGAATAATCCTGTGCTTTGGACTAGCTGATGATTGTTGCGAAGTCCTGTAGTTAAAGTTGCTTTGATCTTCTAGTTTTTATTCTTGCATTTCATAAAATGACAAAGCCTCTGTACTCGAGACAATGTAGCATACATGTATTTGTCATGAGAGCTCTTACATATATATCATTCATGTACCCAAATAAAAAAGGTATCATTCAAATGGTGGGAACCTTGTCGCTTCATGGAAAAGCTGTGTGCTAATATCTGCAGAACTTTTTTAAGTATTTTATTTTTTGTCCTTTATAATATGATCTTAATGAGCATGAATTCTTGTTATGTCACAAGGTAAGTATGGTTTCTTGATTGTATCCAAGTTCTCCCTTTGTTTGACTTGGTAGTCTATCTTAAACCATGTTTTGTTGCTCAGAACTGGCTTTGAGGAGGACAAGAATTTCCATGTTGTTTTGAATTCTGTAATAGCCGGAAGGTATCATGTTACTGAGTATTTAGGATCTGCTGCATTCAGCAAAGCTATACAAGCTCATGACCTTCACACAGGCATGGATGTCTGTGTTAAAATTATAAAGAACAACAAGGATTTTTTTGACCAAAGTCTTGACGAGATCAAGCTTCTCAAGTATGTCAATAAGCATGATCCTGGAGACAAGTATCACCTTCTTCGATTATATGATTACTTCTATTATAGAGTAAGTTGATGTGCTACTGATCCTGCTCTTACTATTATATTTTGCTTTCGAATTAAGCAGTTGTTTGTTAAGACATATCTACAATTTTCCAATTACTTATATTACTACTTTATAATTTTCCTTTTTCTAGTTTCTAGTTTCTTCGCTCATTATCTGGATTTTTATCTATAATGTTGTCACCAAACAGAGTTAGATTATGTGGAATAGTACTGCTATTGATTATTGTTTTTCGTACATTTGTTGTATGACTTTTATCTTCTTATATGATACCGTGTTTCACATATTTGTTTTCATTTAAAAAAAAAAAAATGGCAATTTTTAGTATATTCCAGCATATGATATAACTATCAGAGCTGGTGCTAAATTTTGAAAATTTTATTTCAGTATCAGGAATAACCATCTAAAGTATATTTCATTATTCAAAGTGATGGCAAGCAATCTTTAGTAAATAATGGTCATCTAGCTTTATAGTGTAACTTATATGTTGCTTTTATTCATGTAGGAGTGCTCTGTTTGTTAATAGTTTTACACCTTTTTGTCAGCTGACTTTACTATTCCTTCTTTTACTGTTGTACTGCAGGAACATTTGTTAATAGTATGTGAACTACTTAAAGCGAATTTATACGAGTTTCATAAATTTAATAGAGAATCCGGAGGTGAAGTGTACTTCACAATGCCAAGATTGCAGGTTTGTGGTGTGCCATTTACTTCATAATGTTTAATTTTTATCTTATATATTGTTATTTTAAGCTCTACTGAATTTATTTGCAGTCTATTACAATTCAGTGTTTGGAAGCACTTAAGTTTTTGCATAGCCTTGGACTAATACATTGCGACTTGAAGCCAGAGAATATTTTGGTTAAAAGCTATAGTAGATGTGAGGTGAAGGTCATTGATCTTGGAAGTAGTTGTTTTGAGACAGATCACCTTTGCTCTTATGTTCAGTCAAGGTCCTATCGTGCTCCTGAGGTTATTTTGGGGCTTCCGTATGACAAGAAGATTGATATCTGGTCACTTGGCTGCATCTTGGCTGAACTCTGTACAGGCAATGTAAGAATAATAAATGATCATTGTATTTCAAAATGGCATGAAGCTTGATTTATTCTTCTCACTACCTTGGGTCTAAAGTTATGTTTCGATGGAAGTTAAGATCAGCAACTTAATCCTTTTTAAGCAACACATTTTGTTTCTCCTTGTTCGTATCTCTTAGGTACTAAGTTTCATGCTTAAATATACTAAGATTATCCCTGCGACAAAGTGATGTCGACTTCCTAGCTGAGGGTTGCCTACTTTCTTGTTGTATCTTAGTCTTCTTTGGGTAATGATCTTCAAGTATACCTAAAATTCTTGTTGGATCATCAAAAGGGACATGATTGTGATTATTCATGTATATCATTCTGTTAGAAAAGTTAGTTGTCATGTTGTGAATGTCTGTTCAGGTTATTTGTATCAAAGTGGGGGACTTGGTTTCTACACCATTAATGGGCCAAATGATAATTCATCAGGATACATATACTTTCTGAAGTTACATGATTGTTATTAATTTTTGGTGACAGCAGTTGCTGAATTTCTCTGCTCTATGAACTGTGCTTTCTTTTCTTTGTTAAATATATGCATAATTTTCTCCTTTTTACCCTGCGATTAAACTAAGTATGTTGCAGGTCCTCTTCCAAAATGATTCACCTGCAACGTTACTTGCTCGGGTAATTGGGATCATTGGTCCAATTGATCAAAGTATGCTTGCAAAAGGACGAGATACATACAAGTACTTCACCAAAAATCATATGCTTTACGAACGGAATCAGGTAAGAATTGTCAGTTGTATTTCTATTTTACTTTGTTTTCCCAATGGACTGGCCAGCAATCTGGAATCTTGATGTTGATTTTGTTTGTCTGGGGACTATTGTGTGGCATAGATAAAGAACTCAAGTCAGTGTTGAAAACATAAGGGTGTTTTTGGTTTTAGGAAACATATTCTGTTTCCATTTCCTATATTTGAAAACATGTTTGGTTTGTATATAATGTTATTTCCATTTTCCTCTTATAATTTCTCTCCTTGTTGTGTTATTTCTTTCTTCCTTGCTTTCCGAGTTCACTGTCCAATCACAAACTCATGTTCTTCCACTTAGGGTTGTGGGCTTGTGGCTAGCTTCCATACAACATGCATCTCCAAAGAGTGGATCCAATATTGATTATGCCATGAAAAATAGTGTGGAAATAGCATCCAGTTACAATAAAATAATGATTGAAAAAAGCTAGAAATAGAAAAAATAGGAAGCAAACCAAACCCGTTCAGTCACCAGCTCCATTTGCAATCAAATTGCCAATACTGAGTGTGGCGGTCTTGAAGTACCTGGAATTGAAACCCTGTTGAGGACCACAGGGTGTCAGTGGATGTGGTTTATGATGAGGAAGAAGGTGAAGGTGAAGCCTATTGTGACAGAAGTGCAGCATTGAGGGAGAAGAGAGATGAAGAAGGGTTTGCTAGGAGGAAGGGGAGTAAGAATCTCATTCAAAATTGCTAAGGAGTGAGATGAGAGCTGTTGATGAAATGAAATGAAATAAGCAAAAAGGGGGACGTTCTGTTGCAAAATTACCAGTTTCTAATAAGGTGAAAATGATGGGAATGAGATATCCTTGTTTCCAAAATTTTCAGAAATACTTAACTCGATTTCCTAATATTTGGAAACAAGAAAACCAACGGAGCACACACCTTCCTTTTCTTTCCTGTGAAAGGTATAGAAAACAGTGAAACTATGCACAACATTCGAAGGTTTCATCACTGGAATGGTTTATTTTCATCTATCTACAGTTTTAGAGGGAAGATTGATATTTTCAAGGCATGCTCTAGAATCTTTTCAGGGTGTTGGTTATGGTGCATTTTGTTTTATGCTAGAAATTTTTCAGGGTGTTGGGTTTCTTCTGAGTTCATTTGGGATAGAATAGTTTTTCTAGCTTCTTTATGGTGTGTTCTGCCCACAGCCTGTTTATAGGTATGCCTTTATCTGGTTTGTAGAGAGATTGACGTGCTTTGCTGCCTGCTTTTTGTTCTTGGCTTTTGTTGTCTCTTTTGGTATTTCCAACTAACCCTATTGCTTTTATTCTCGAGGATTTATTATTCTTTTGCTTTCGTTCTGCTCTCTGTCCTTAGTTTTTTGTTGTCTCTTTGTATTATCAGTTTACTCTATTTTTTTTTATTTTTTTTAACTCTTAAGGATTTATTATCCTCTTGCTTTCCTTCTGTTCTCCTCTATCTGTATGTATATACTCTTCGTTAATAATATCTTGAGTGTGTGTGTGCGTGCGTGCGTGCGTGTGTGTGTATATTAGTTCTTTCAATGTTGTATTGAAATTGCTGCTGGACTGTTTTTTACTACTTGAATAACTTTGACAGTAATTGTACTGTTTTATTAATATACAGGAAACCAACAGGTTAGAATACTTGATTTCGAAAAAGACATCCTTGAGGCATAGATTGCCAATGGGAGACCAAGGCTTCATTGACTTTGTTGCTTATTTGCTTGAGATCAACCCGAAAAAGCGGCCTTCGGCATCTGACGCCTTAAAGCACCCATGGTTATCATACCCTTATGAACCCATATCATCTTGAAGTACAAATTTGGAGGGTTCTTTTAGGTGATATTGTCTTCTACCCTAAGATGGGTTGGATTCATCCTTGGGAGGGCAGGTGCCACGTAAACATCCTTGCTGCTTTTCATTATCTGTTTTAACAATGAAATGGAAAGAGTTGTGCCCTTTCATATTCCTGCATAATGCATTGAAAGGTGTTTTAGTTTTGTGGGAAATGCAATGTCTGCCTCACCTTCCCCTTATAAAATTGTATTCCAGGGAAACCATATGATCATGGATGTAATTTTGAAAGTATGGTGTAATGTTAGGTTTTTACTTTCTTTGCTTCGGTCTTTCTTTGTTGGAAGGGGGAATTCTTAAGATCTTGTTGTACATGGTGTGTGTGCTAATTCTTTTAGGCTATTTTAGTAATATTTTGTGCAATAGATACTTGTCCAATTTTTGCATGGGGTGTGGCACCTCTGTTCGGAGCACCATTCAAAAGATTAAGGCAAAGCTGGTGACATGGTGAATCCATTTAACACGTGCGTATGTGTAACTTGAAACTCAAATTGCTTATATTTGGATTGAAGCAATCAAATTCTATCTTGATGGTGTTAAGGAAGGACTATTGTTTGGTTTTAGACTTGGTTGCCAAAATTTTTCCAACTAATGATGGAAACTTTGGACTGCATCTGTAGGAATTAACATTTAGTTAAAAAAATTATCAATGTTTGTTTGATGTAAACACTCGTTTTTCTCCCTCCCATTTCACATTACTAATTAGCAGTTTGAACATGTAATATTATGTATTAACAAGTGTTGTCATATATAACACAATCGGATTCTAAAGTCCAAAAAGTTGCGTATAACGTATGATGGATCTGAAAAAAATGCATGTATATGGTGTAAAATTTCACTGGATCTTCAGGTACCTTACAAGGATACTGATGAGAGGTTGAGGATATTCTTTGCCCACAAGGTGTGGTTGTTCCCAATTAATATGAAAAAAAAAGGCTCCTATTGTTTATTTCGTTTATGGATTGTGAAAAAAAAGGCTCCATTCACAAACTCCTATCGTTCCCAATTAATATGAAAAAAAAAAACCAATTTAATGTGTGAAATGACAATAATATCATTTATTAAAAAAAATGTTATATTATAAACCCCAGAAACTATCCCCACACCCTAGAAAGGCATAAACTATCTCTATACCCCATCTCTTCCCTTCAAAGCAACTCTAACCATTTTATATTCTTCCCCATGCTGAATTTATACACTAACCACGTTCCATGATAAAGGCACTAAAAATATAACCACATCCATAACTTTTCATCTTTCTACAAGTCAGTTTGGTACTTTCATTTTTTTTTTTCACTATTCGTAATGTTTCCGATGAACCAGTGTCGGGAAAAAAAAAATTCCGACACGGGATTCTCGAAATTTTTTTTTTTCCATTGAAATATTTTTCCAAGTGGTACCTCTCGAAAAATTATTTAAAAATTATGAGTGTTAACTCTCGGAATATTTGTTCATATGTGTGATTCAATTAAGTATATTTTATAATAAGAATCGAAAAAATTATCATTTTATTTGTCAATGGCTACCCTTCGAGTTATAAAAAATGCCAAGATTGGCCCAACATAATGGGTAGAGATTTATTCTCATTTCTCCGAATCATCAGTTCCTGGTTTTTGATTTTTTTTTTTCTACCCAATAAAATTTGATGCAGAAATAACAAAACTATACAACCAGCTAGAGATATATCTAAGATGCCCTTGAATTTAAGTGGAGTTTGGATGAGATTATAGGTATATACAGTATCAACCATGAGCAATGTCATTAGCCTGTCCACATATGAGATTATAGGTATGTTTGCGATTTATAATTTTGGTGACGAGGATAGATGAAAGAGTGTTATGGGATGAAGTATAGTTTTTGGTGAGAAATTGAAGTTTTTGGAGGGGAAGATAATACCAGCATTAAAATGTAAATGTTAGTAGGGTGTGCATGTTGATGAGTAAGTTAACAAAATCCCCACTTATCTTACTTTTTTTATGCCTCTGAATCTGATAGTCATAGATACCTCCAATAAATATTAGTATGAGAAAGAAGATACAAGAAAAATGACAGTGTTAAGCTGCACACTATCACTTGACCCACGCTCAATGCATTTTCTAGTCGTGGTGGTGTTCCCTTTCCCATGGCATTCGACACAATATCTGTCAATATAGGTGTTGCTACTCAATTTGTGTGTGAACCCCGCCATCAACCTCTAACTAATGCTCATGCTTGAGCCACTCACATGCAAGGGCGGCTACCATCTCTTCCTTATGCTTCTTTTAAGCCATGGGCTAATGACCAGTCAAGCCTTACATGTTGGGCTCAAACTCCAAACCAACATTTTGGACCAAATGTATTCATTGAGGGAGTTGGTTTTCTAACCCCCTTTTTAGGTTTTTGATTTTTTTTATACCCAAAATATCCTTCTTCTTCCTTCATCTTCTTTTTTTTTTCTTTTCTTTTTATCTTCTTTTTTCCTTCTCATCTTTTTTCTTCTTATTCTCCTTCTTTTCTCATCTTCTCACTTACATCCACTCATTTTCACCTTCTCACTCACTCACCAACACTCACCCCCACTCACACCCCACTCACACATAATTCCATACACGCTCACCCACCCTCACACCTCATACTTTTTTCATGTAAAATGTACCATACGCAAATGTCGAAGCATACTAAACCAAAAATGTCCCATATGCCACTACCGAAGCATATGGGCTTTTTATGCCCAGTACTCGATCTAGGGCCTTGGAGTACGTGTTAAATTTACACCTACTCCAAGGCCTTGGAATACGTGTTAATATTTTTTTAAAAAAAATTTAACACCTACCCCCGAGCCTTGGTGTACTGGGTAAAAAAATCCATTACACTTCAACAGTGATCTATGGGTCATGCTTTGAAAGGGCGTAGGGCACAATTAATGATAAAAAATTAAGATGAAGTGAGACAAATGGATGTTATGAAAAAGTAAATAATTTATGTGGGTATGATTTAAAAGTAAGTGTAAGTGGGTGTAAGCGAAAGGAAAAAAGATGAAGAAATGGAAGAGAAGTTTAGGGAAGAGGAAACAGGAAGAAGAAAAGAAGAAGAAAAAGGAGGAGAAGGAGAAGGAAGAGTTTTTTTTAGTGGGGGTATTATTGGTATAAATAAACAAAGGGGATCAAAAACCCAAAAGGGGAGGTTAGAAAATTAAACCCCTTCTTCGAGCTCAATTTTGAGAGGTATACTTTTTACTAGACCGAACCTCAAAAAAATGGATTGATCAATTTGTTTCAGCAGATTAAGTTGACATGTATGTTTAAACTTGACACTCCTTTATCGGAAAAGTTAACCGTGAGGACAAAGTTAATTTTGAAAGGTATGGTAATGATAGGATGTTAATCATTCTAATCATTAGAAAATGGATAAGATAGTTATTTAGTGATTTAAATAATTAAATATTTCTAAATTGTTAGTATTTTCAATTTCTAGAATGTTCTTATTTGCTAAGATGATGCATTTATATGGCTAATTATCAATTCTGAGTTTACTATTTTGCTATATAAATCTTTGTATTTTATATTTACAACCAAAAGCGAATGAAATGAAAAGTTAATTTTGTAGTTTTTGTTATTTTCTTTTGGTGTAATTTCTAATATTCTTGGTAGGTAACCTTTTGCTAACTATCAATTAGTGCTTTCATTGAAAGCCAATTGTTATCAATTGTAAGGACTTAACGACATAAGAATAGCTCAACTTAAAAAAATAATCTATCAGGTGGGGACTTTCACTCTATTGACACTGACCCGATGCATGGTAGCCTTCCCTTTCTTTTTTACTGCTTCACTCACCCATCAATATTCGTTAATATAGCCCTTTCCGTGGTTCAACCTCTCAATGAAAGCACAATTGTTAGGACTTAAATACATAAGAAGAGTACAATCCAAAAGACTAGTAAACCTCATGACTTAAATACCACGTTTAACTTCCTAAACTACTCAACGTGAGACTAGTAACATCATCACTCATCTTGTATTCAAGCATAATAGCAGGCAATCTTGAACCCAAGCGAATTGACAAAACCATCGCATAGAATCATGAAAAGATGCAAATGTATCTGTTCCTTTAGTTTAAATCTCTTACACCATTTTGACGTACAAAGCTTCTCACAAGCAATTTATTTTTTTGTGTGTTTTACAATTGTATAGAGTATATCCTAAAATAAAATACGTAGATTGTGTCAATGCAGTAGTTACATATGCATGGATATGAATATGATCTATGGAGGGTGAGACTTGGTTCTAGCATAGTCAGGCATACTTTCATTCATACCATCAAATTAGGGGTAGTGGGTGGTATTACATTCTTGCAATGATGTTAGGAGCTTCCAACAGACAAAAAATCAATGAATGGAAAACCATCTTTGCTCTCTTGTCCTGCACCATCTTGATTTACTTCCTCATCATCTCTTCTGGTATTGTCTGTCACTTCACTTTTATTATTCGATTGATCAGTTTTTACTTGAAGAAAATCATAGAACTCAACTGATTGACTTCTTTCTGCAATCCACAAATAAGAATTTCATTAATGCATGGCTCATCACCAGTACTAGCTAAAACAATGCACAATAATGTAATGCTTTTCGGCAAATCAATTAAGAATGGTGGATGATGAAAAGAGTGTATATATATACATATATTTACACCTGTATAAATTAAACTAAATTTCACTTGCACACGGATGGTTTCTCTATGGCCTCTCTCTATTTACACACTTGTGTATGTAGAGGAAAGATTAATTTGCACCAATGTAAGACTTTGCATTCTTAGACTAGTACCCAATAACATTAATTTTTAAAATTTAAATTATCGACGACTAACGACTCTATGTCGAATTACAATTATCTATTATCTACATTCTTAATAGTTTATCATCTCAAACTTGAACATAAATAAAAATGTAATTAAAAAACTGTAATATTTATTTTCATACATTTACGTAAATTTTAGTGTATAACAATGTTTTAGTACTAAGCAATTTCAAGATTAATATGAAACTTTTCATAGCTTCAAAGAGTAACTTAATTGGTAAAGCTATAGGATGTAATGTTATATGGTTTTTTTCCCCTCCTCTAAAAAATAGTACTTACCTATAAAAAAACATATGAAACATAACTCTCTCTCTATATATGATTCATGTGATGCGAACTTTCAATTCAATCGTATATCGTATCATATATATGTATATATTTTATAATAAGAAAAATTTCATTCCAATATCATATATATTAATATAAGAATATAATTTGCCTTGGTTCTTAATGGGTGGATTGGTAGTTTGTTGTTTTATTAGCATATATATGTAAATTGATATGGCAGTAGGGGTCTGTATATGTTGAAAGGTATGTGTGGAGGTGGGGCTAATTTGATGAAAATCTGCATCTGGAAATTGACTTGGGGTTTCAGTCAAGGTGTTGGCAAATTATAATTGTGCCATACTGTTACTATTTCAGTTTTCTGGTGTACGTTTGCTGTATTGTTAGTCTATATGATGTAAGAGGGGTGGTTAGTAAGCTATTTCTTTCGTTGCTGTAGGTGGGTATGTATGGGAAGTACACGTTGGTTATTTTGCTATCTCAGATTGTTGTACTAGTTTTAGCTAGCATTATACTACTCCTCCTATCTTTATTATAAGGCTTATAATAAGGATAGAAGGGAGTATTTCTTTTTATCTTTTTTATTAAATGAAAATTTTTTTATTAAAAAAAAATTAGGAAGAATTTTTGTAATGATGGATTTGTTCGAGTAACCTTGTAATCAAATAAATAAAATTTGAAATATATCTCGCTAGCCAAAAAAAAAATGTTAAAGTATACCTTATATTCCCTTCAATTCTATTTATATGTCATATTTTAGAAGAATTTTCCGGTCTTATTTATAAGTATTTTTTATTTTCTATGAGATATTTGTTGTTATTTTCTCCTATTAATGTGATACAATATATTATAAAATTTTCAATATAAGTTAAGAGGATAAAATTGTAATAATGTTAAAATATTTTTTTAAAATTTCAAAAAATATAATTACTCTTTTTGATCCGTATGATATGGCTGGTTAGATATGACCTATCAATAGTATCAGAGAGAGAGAGAGAGAGTACTTCCTTACTTCATAAATAAAATTTTCCTATCCAAAAAATAAATAAATAGATAAAATTTGGCTTTAAAAAAAATGTAGTTTTTACCTTTAAGCATCGTGGAACAAGAGGTGGGATGATGAAAGTGAAAGTTGTTAGGAAATTGGAAAGGGTTATATTTGAAACTAGTGTAGCCATACTTGTCAACAAAAGACGAAGAAGTAGGGAGGCTTAATCTTGTTGTCTCATAGTTTGTTTGATGATCCTTTGTGTAGTTATTATGATCACGATCACCATGATAAGGAGAAGGAGAAAGTTGTTTAGCATAAAGTTTAGATCTTTCTCTTCTCATCCTTGCCATCATCACATGCCAATGATTCTTGACAGCGTTATCAGTTCTTCCAGGGAAAAGTCTTGCAATCACTGCCCATCTATTACCATGAATTCTGTGTGAAGCTATTAGACGCTCTTCTTCTTCCTCTGTGAATGGACTTCTATTTATTCTTGGGTCCAATTGATTGAACCACCTTAACCTGCAGCTCTTCCCTGATTTGAACAAATTCAACACATGCATGAGTTAATAAAAATTGTTACCTTAAGTTATAATTTACGTTGACAGTTGCACCACTAGCTAGCTAACACAAAAACACACAAATATTTGGTACATAAATTAGTTAGCTGCTTGGTTTAATTCCTTGTAGTTAGTTTCAATGAATTATCTTTAGCTAGCTAGGGCAAAGTATGATATATGGTAATATTAATAAAAAAAATTAATAAGAGAATTCAATAAAAATATTTCTAATTTATTTATTTTTAATAAGAACCCATGTACATAAGTATATATGAAGAAAATTAATTATTACAATGAAACAACCACTTATTATATACCCTCTTAGTCAAGCATTAAACACCATCATATGGACAAAAATTGCATGAAACAAATTGGATTATTAAGATGCCATTCAGAAAAAGGAAAAATAAACGAGCATGCTACTTTAATTTTGATGTGATCCAACTCAAATTGATCTCTAGCTTTGATTAATTCAAGAACATTGTTTAAATTAAGTAATTAATTCAGGAAGTACTTCCAACTCCTCTTCAAGAATTTCCACTTCTGACCGCATGGTTTAATACAACCAAAAGGAATTAATTATACACCAATGAAAAAAAAAGAACTCCTCACCTGAGTTGAGAACTAAGATCAAGAGACCTAATTTTAATTTTTAACTAAACCTAGCAACCTTGTAAGATTTAATAATGACTCATTTATGATGATAACCCCATTGAGCTTCAACCATAAGGATCAAATATTTATAATCCATTAAAATTTTATTTGAGTTAGATTGGAAAAAGCTAAATTATTACAATAAAATAATTAGATGATTGATCAAGCAAATTGTTTCACCTGATCTTCCTCGGAGCTTCTCAGCTATGGCGTTCCAATTATGAGGTCCATAGTGTTCCACCAACTCCCTAAGTTTATCATCCTCAGCTGGCCTCCAATGTCCTCTACTACACATAATTATAAGATGCTAACAATTAAGTTCAAGAACAACAACAAAGAATTAACAAAAAAAACCCTAACTCAATAGTAGGGTTATTATTTGAATACTCTATATATGATAGATCCTCTCTCCCTCTCTATTGTTCTTCCCTTCTCTAACTATATATGAGATGAGGAAAAGAATATTAATTGAAGCAAGGAGATAAGAGGAGAAAGGAAAGGGAAAGAAATTAAACTAACAAAGAAGACAAGGGAGGAGAAAAGAAAGAGACACGGGAAGAGAATATATGGTGGGGGAAGATGGGAAAGTGTTTTCCGTTAGAGAGTGGGGAAGGTTTGCACCTGCGGTTGATGCAAACGTTTTGGCTAACAAACACCCTTATAAGTAACATAAGTATATACACATGTGAATGTGATATATATGAGAGCAAAAAAAAAAAAAAAAAAAAAAACAAGAAAGAGGTTGCTTAGTAGAGCGAGTTTGGTTCTGCTTTCAACGTCTTTCCAAGTTTCTAACCTACAACGTCTACTTATAACCCACCAAGCTTGCTTATTTTTATATAATAATATTATTGATGTATTTACTAACAAGATTGAATTGGAAACTCGATGATTTAGACAAATGGGTATGTCTTATAGTATAGTATGTGACATCAACCATAAATAACGTATAACACTTTGCTTCTAATTATGTGTGATAGTGAGATTAATAAAAAGTTTGATTATATTAGGAAAATAAGCAGTGCATGCATGTTTAATTAATTGCATCTTGAGCGGAAAAATCAATGAAGGTGAATAAATGAATAATAGTTAGTATTACTAACTAATAGTCATCAATTGGGGCATATTTGTCTTACAAGTGAACATATAACAAAGGAATTTATAATATTTGAAAATAAAGAATAAGATGGGGAGTTGGTATTGTTGTTAGACCATTATTTGGAAGATGTACGCACACGAACGGATGGTTTAGGTTTTGATCAGCTTTCAGGCCTAACTAACTATGTTTTAGCTTAGAACCCTTACATACAATTGCACGTGGACTCGAGACTAATTACCATCCTCCATTATTAATCAGATAACAAAACTCCTTTTTGATGAGCTAGTCAAACACACCACCCCTCTTTCTCTCTTTGACGCTGCCATGTGAAAATAAAATAAAAATAGTTAATACAAAGTTAATTACTTCCGTCATAGTAAGATATAATTAGATTGAACTAAGTGCATTGTACAAATGTCACAGGAGGCTAACGTTTTTTTTTTTTTTTTTTTTGAACAAAAGGGGCTAAAAACCCAGACAACCAAAGAAAAACTTAATCCAAAGTTACATCTCTGGGGAAAGCAATCCCACAGTAATCAAGATAAAGTAATCTATTTAGAGCATAAATATGTTCCTCAAGGATATGCTGCCCAAACTCCTTATCCAAGCTAAAGTTAGCTAAATAGTCAGCTACAAAAATTCCTTCACGCATAGTATGGTTGAATTGAATTCTCCATTCTTTTCGGCATAAAGCGAAAATACCTCTTATCAAAGGTTGATAGGATGAATCCTTACTCCAGTTTTCTTCTTTCTTAATGAAGTTGATGATAGAAAGAGAGTCGCACTCAAGGATGAGGTTTTTAAACCCCCTCTGCCAAGCAATATTGAGGCCCAACCAAATTCCACACAGCTCGGCTACGTACGCTGTAGCGGTTCCAATTTTGTTGTGATATCCCAGCATCCATTTGCCTCTGTTATCTCTGAAAACTCCTCCACATCCAGCTAATCCATGATTTCCTTTTGAAGCTCCGTTAGTGTTTAACTTTATCCAACCTTCAGGAGGACCTTTCCAATGAATGAATGAAGTCTCCACTCTTTTCATGAAATTCCCTTCTCTTCTCTTGTCCAAATCTTGCACCTGCATAACAATAAAGAGTTTTGAATTAGAAGGGTAAACAAAATTTGAGTCAGCATTTGCTTTATTCCTCCATTGCCATATGAAGTATAAAGCACACATATAAATAATTTTCCACTCATCTATTTGCATAGCTTCCTTTCTTGTATTCATATTTCTACGAATCCAAGAGTAAAGATCGGAATTGAAAAACTCAAAGCGGTCTCCAGGATTAATCAAAGAATTCCACAGGTGCTTTGCTTTTGGACAATCCCTTAGGGTGTGAAGGGTAGACTCCTCCACTCCATTACACCAATTGCAATCACTACCTCCCAAACCCCATTTGGCTTTCCTGCTGTTAGTTATTATACGGTTATGACCAGCTTGCCAAAGAAAAAACTTCCATCTTTCGGGGCATTTAGTTTTCCAATCATCCTCTCAAGGAATGGCTTCAACAGTGGGTGATTCAGAATTAAGAAGAGAATAAGCATGCTTTACTGAAAAAACACCATTTTGTGTCCCTCCCCAAATAAGTTTGTCGCTGCCCATATCATCGTTAGGTGGAGGGATGCCTCTAATTTTGTCAATAGCATACTGGTCTAAAAGATTTTGTAAAAGAGAAAAATTCCAATTGCCATCCGCCTCAACCATATCCTTGACAAGAGTGAAATCAAGCGATCAGTCGTGTTAAGAGCCCAATCTTCAAGGGTGCTGTTATCTCCTAACCATTTGTCCTTCCAAAACCATGTACCCCTGCCATTACCAACAGAAAACTCGATATTATCAATAATTGTAGGCCACAGATAAACAATTCTCTTCCATAGAGGAGAATCATTGCTAGAAGAATGAGCCCTTTGAGATAGGTTTCTTCCTCTAGCATACTTACCCTTGAGAACCCGCACCCAAAGATCATTAGGTTTATTCAAAATATTCCATCCAAGTTTCATAATAAAATCATTATTAACATTCATAATACGTTTAAAACTAAGACCTCCTTGGGAACGGGGGAGGCAAAGTTTATCCCAGCTAATCATGTGAACTCTACGATGATCATTACTGCTTCCCCACACAAAGTTTCTTTGGGCTTTTTCAATCTCCTTACATATAGACATAGGAACAACCGAATGTTGCATGACATGGTTCCCAAGCGAGCCCAAAACGCTCTTAGCTAGCACAGATCTACCAGCCAGAGAAAGACAGTTAGTTTTCCAACCCGCAAGCTTATTGTTTAATTTATCAATAAGGGATTTAAAATTATCTTTTTTACGTCTGCTCCCATGGTCAATAGAACCAAGATAGGAACCTAACCCTTTAGCCCATTTAAAACCACTGTTATCAACAATATTTTTAGCCACAACATTATCAACATTAGCAGAAAAGAAAATACTAGTTTTGGAATCATTGATTTTATGACCCGAACTTTCCCCAAATCTTTCAATACAATGTAAGATTTTACCAAGCTGATCCATAGAAGCCTCTGCAAAAATAAGGAGATCATCAACAAACATTAAATGAGAAATCAAAGGACCATGTCTACTAGCTTTTATTGGGACCCAGTCCCCTTTATTGACCTCTTCAGATATCATATGGGCAGGCTTATCCATACAAATCACAAAGAGGAAAGGAGATAGAGGGTCTCCCTGTCTTAAACCCCTTGAAGGAAGGAATCTATCAGTTTTATCCCCATTCCAAAGGATTTTGAAAGAGGTTGTACTGATGCAAGAATAAACTAACTCAATAAAAGTCGCGGGGAGATTCAGCTCAATAAGGCACTTTCTAACAAAATCCCAAGAAAGTCTGTCATAGGCTTTTTCAAGATCAAATTTAATAGACATATAACCCTTTCTGCCTCTCAAATTTTTCATAGTATGAACAAGCTCTTGAGCAATAATAATATTATCTTGGATATTCCTACCCGGCACAAACCCAGCTTGGTTAGGCGATATCCAATTATTCAAAAAAGATTTGAGCCTGTTAGCCAAAATTTTAGTGATACATTTATATATAACATTGCAAAGAGCTATAGGCCTAAATTGGGAAGCCCATTCAGGAATATCAACTTTGGGTATAAGCACAAGAAGGGTAGAATTTATGGCTCTAATAGTTTCATGGTGATTCCATGCATATTTTACAAACTCTATAAAATTTTGATCTAATAAATGCCAATTATGTTTGTAAAATATGCCTGGAAGACCATCCTCCCCAGGAGCTTTTAAGGAACCTAAGGAAAAAAGACACTTTTTTATTTCTTCCGCATTAGGTAAATGAGCAATATTAGAAACATCACAAATGCTGTCAGGATAAGAAATATTGCAATTGAGACAAGGTCTATTAGCTATCTCCTCAGAATAAAGATTTTGGAAGAAGGATTTCACCATAGTAATAATAGAGTCTGGTTCGTAACACCACTCCCCAGCATCATCTTTAAGGCACATAATTTTGTTTTTCCTTCTGCGGGCTATGACACGGGAATGATAATATCTTGTATTCCTGTCACCATCCGCAATCCAATCCTTTCTGGATTTTTGAAACCAAAGGGATTCTTCATACTTGAGAGTAGCACATCCAACTCCCTTTGAAGGTCTTTCTCCAGATTCTGCAAAAACATGTTAGTATCATAATAAGGGGAATTTTGAATTCCCCTAATTCTAGCAATAAACTTTTTTTTCTTTTGAAACACATTCCCAAAAACATTTTTATTCCAGTCCTTAAGCTTAGGGATAAAGTTCTCAATAGCATCAATCAACAAGAAATCCTTACGCCAATTAATTTTCATAAAATTTTGATAATCATTATGCTTTAACCACATGGCATGAAATCTAAAGGGTCTAGCATGATTATTCCTGATATTCGGTTGAAGGTTGAGGCACAAAGGGTTATGATCAGAATGCACCCGAGCCAAAACCTTGACAACCGCGTCAGGAAACTTGGTTCTCCACCTAACATTACAAAGGCCTCTATCAAGTCTTTTATAAACACGGTCATAACCATTACGAAAGGGACCCCTCCACGTATAAAGACCCCCAACCTGACCTAAGTCCAAAAGATTACAATCATTAATTCTATTAGTGAAATTACGACATTTCGACATATCAATATATAGGGACACCTCCTTTCTTTTCTCTAGGATTAGAAATATCATTAAAAAGTTTCTTAACACATTCTCATAAAAAGTTTCTCTTTCCAATTTTTTTTAAATAAATTAAATAAAGAGTTTTTTAATCTCAGTCCTTAAAATTAAAGATAAGCTTTTAAAAATAAACAGGTTTCATAAGGAGACAAAAGTAGATAGATTAAATTGTGAATTTAATTAAAAAGTCCAAAATTTTATATATTTAGTTTTTCAAGAAAACAATCCATCTTTAAGTGTTCATCCTCTGCTCCTAAAGTTAAAGTTGAAAAAAAAAATCCTTAAATAAATTAAGTTGAAAAATGAAAATACTACCTCCGTCCCTAATTATAAGACTCTCTTGGGAGATTTCACGTCCATTAAGAAAGTGAAATAATTTAGTTAATTGTATTGGAAATGTGAATTTTTGATATGTATTTTCAAAATTACCCCTGTTAATATTATTGGAAATCTAAAAAGTGTTAAATAAATATGGGTGTTTGTGAAAAAAAATAATTAATGCTCATTGAAAAATGGTAAAGGGCCTTATAAATAGGGACAAAATAAAAATGTCAAGAGGACCTTATAATTAGGGACAAATGGAGTAATCATTATCTCAAAAATATAAAAAGCATTGAAAATTGAGCAGTGCTAGATAGTGTGATTTTGCTCACCGCAAGATGAGACAAATGTAATGAAATTAGTGAGAGAAAAATGGATAAACGAAAATTATGGGATGTTTGGGGCAAAAGAGGTATTTAGAAAACTTAGTTAACCACTCAAATGCTTCGTAAACACAAACGAAAACGACTTTGATAACATTCAACACTGATCTTGAAGATAGGGGTGCAGCGATGCATCAATTTGGTTTGGTTTTTGAGAAAGTTTAAGAATGGAATTGAACCAATTAAAAGTATGTCGTTTAGTTTGGTTCGGTTCCTGCCATTTCGCTAAAATCCAACTAAACTATATACATGGTTCGATTCGGTTTTGTTCTTCGGTTCACACATTTTTTTTTTAAAATTATGCAAAAACTAATAAATTGCTAGATACAAAACCTAGGTTTTCAATCCATTCAATGATGTAGGTAACTTAATATCACCATACATATATATATATATATATATATATATATATATATATATATATATATATATATATATATAAATTAAAGAACGAACAATTAATCTTTTAAATACATTACATAAAGTCACAACTTACTATATCTTAGAGATGAGTTGAGCTTGTATATACTAAGATGAGTTGAGCTTGTATATGATCAAAGAAGGAGCGAGTGAGAGTTTGAATGAAATAAACAAAGTTGTTTTTGCAACAGCAGTAGTTGTATTAGTTTATTTGAATATATATGAATAAACTAATGGGAGAGCGAGATTAGGTTTTCTTTTTAATGTGAATGAAACAATGCATGTCTTTCTTAAAGTTGAGCCTGCATTTTATAAAAGTATATATGAAATCGTGAACCAGACCAATTGTAATCAGTTAATTATAAAAATAATCGAACCGAACCATGAAACTTATCCAAATCTCAATTATTTTCAATTTAGTTTCATTGGTTTTGCAGTTTAGCTCAGAATCTTTTACCCCTTACTTGAAGATATACTTTGTTTAGTACTGCTCCCTCTCTGATGCTTAATATATATATAAGCCTCTTTTTTAGGATTTTATAGGAATTAAGAAAGTTAGTTAATATTGTTAGTGTAGTTGGAATATTGATATCATTTAATATACTTTTTCGATATTGCCTTATAATTATTATTGAGATTCTAAAAAATATTAAGAAATAAAAGTATTTATAAAAAAATAATTAATGCTATTGAAAAATAGAATAATTAATGCGATTGAAAAAATGGCCATTAGGACCAAGGAAGAAGTATTTAATTAGGAGAGTTTTTAGAAGAATGAGTTAAGAAAATCTAGAATGATTCATTTTCAAATATCTATTGCACTATCCCGTATAATATACTTGGTGTTTAGATCCAAATCGATCTAAAAAAAACCGCAAATAGATAAATACCTAAAACCGAATTTGTTTAGATGTTTTTGGAATGATTATTGAAAAACCGATTGATTCATTTTGGTTTTTGATTTTAGTTCCAAAAATCAATTTGGATCTAACTGGACCACTAGCTATAGATATATACACATAAAACACACTGGATTGGGCTTAACACTCACACACAGACTACACATATGGACAATGATAATCTTAGTTTGTGCTAATTAGGAATGTCAACAACAATGATAGTTGCTTTCATGCATATATGTTTATGACTTGTAGGGAAAAAATATATGTTTATGACAAAATAATTAATTTTGGCTTATTTATGATTTTAGTCCCTAAAAGTTGGGAGTGTTTTGATTTTGGTCCCTTAAAGTTTTTCTGACCTTGACTCATCCTTAATTGTTTTGTAAATTTGGTTTTAGTCCCTGCTAATAGAAAAAATTCGATAATTGTTGATGTGGTTAACGGAAGGCCACATCAGCATATACGTGTGCAAATGTTGCATGTCTCAGTAAGATGACGTGGATGATCCGGACCCGTAGGAGCAAAAGGGCCAAGGCCCAACCAAAATGTGTTTTTGGATTGGGCTTTGGACCTTTTGGTCCTACGGATCCGGATCATGCACGTCATCCTACCGGGACATGCAAGTGGTGTTCCGTTAACCACATCAGTAATTAACGAATTTTTCCTAATGATAGGGACGAAAACCAAATTTTCAAAACAATTAAGGATGAGTCAAGGTCAAAAAAACTTTTAGGGATCAAAATCAAAACACTCATAACTTTCAGGGACTAAAACCATAAATAAGCCATTAATTTTATAAAAGTTACATAAAAGTTTTAATTACTCCGTAAATTAAAACCGGACCAAACGAACCGAAACCACATGTTTTTTTTATTGAATGGTATTAGATTTGATGATGTAATTGGATTGAACCGAATCAAACCGCTTGTATATTTAATGATCGGATCTGATGTCATTTTGTTTCAAAATCGAACCGGACAAGACCGTGAACACTGCTAATATTATATATTTATCAGTTTCTCCCACAAACACCCATACTAGATTTTAATCTTTGCCCACCTCCCCTCACCCCCATTCTCTCTTTCATCCATCAGTCACAAAACTCAACATGCTATAATGTGGTACACAACTTGCTGAGAGAATGAGAGGTAGAGAGAGAGAGAAGTTCCCACTTTCGTTCACCCAACCTCAATCCTTCCCCCCACCCCAACGCCTTCAACCTTCTTTTGTCCCTTCTGTAAACCTTCAGTATCAACCAAAATCACCTTTTCATAACCAATACTTTTTTCAACCAAAGCCACCAACTCTGTTCAAGCCTTCTCGACACCAAATTTCGAAACAAGCGAATCCTTCTTTCCAT
This sequence comes from Crotalaria pallida, assembly GCA_037953625.1. NCBI lineage: Eukaryota > Viridiplantae > Streptophyta > Magnoliopsida > Fabales > Fabaceae > Crotalaria > Crotalaria pallida. The sequence continues at coordinate 102,736,375 of CM075655.1, forward strand.
CACCCACAGAACCCGCAGCCTAATAATCTTTTAAATCATTCACACAGTTTTAACCACAATCAACCTATCCCTTTCTTGAACTAAGCCCACCGTCCGCCACACTTGCAATCGATTTTGCATAGGAGAGGACAGGTCAACAAAGCAGGGGATAGATTGCATGACAGGAGGGCATTTCAGAGAGCAGGAGAAGGTAGGAGATTCCAGGAGAAGATTCTTAAGGAGGCCACCACATATTATGTAGCTAATATACCTGAAAGAGTAAGTGTCACAGAGATATGGAGGAGCTTCCAAAGATGGGGTCAAGTAATAGATGTTTTCAAACCAAACAAGAAGAATAGAGGAGGTAAGCAATTTGCTTTTGTTAGATTTAAAGGGGTGTTAAATGAAAGGGAATTAGAAAAGAAAATGGACGGAATGTTGCTGGGAAACAATAGGGTTATGGTAAATATTCCAAGATTCAATAGGGGCTTTCGGAACAATGGTAAGGAAATTAATAAGACAGGGGGCATTGTGAACCAAAGAGGAGAAATTAGAAACCAAAGAACATATGCTGATGTTTTAAAAAATAAAGGAGTGGAAGGGAGATTATATAGAAGTTCAGGAGCTTTTGGTTTACATGAAAACAAAGTTAGGAAGGAGGGTGACGAGGAAGACTGGAAGGGGATGAAAATAAATATTCCTGACGCAGAACTGGAGTGGATATCGAAGGGCTTTGTCGGAAGAGTGGAAGACTATGAAAAGGCTTGGAGAATCCAAGATATAATGCAAGAAGAAGGTATTACAACTATTAAAGCCATACCCATGGGAGATCAAATGGTACTTCTATTGCCAATGGAAGGGGAAAATTTACAAGATCTGATTCAGGAAGTAGGAGATAATCTTGGGCAGCACTTTGAATATATAAAATCATGGTCAGAAGATATGGTTGCAGGGAATAAGTTAGCTTGGATAAGATGTGCAGGAATTCCACCGCATGCTTGGAATGAGATGTTTTTCAAGGCAATAACAGGACCATTCGGGGAACTGATTAAACCTGATGATGATACAAAATTAAGAAGGAGGCTAGATATGGCACGGGTCCTGATCAGAACTTCGAATTTGTTACCTATTTTTCAATTTACTCGGGTAATGATAAACCAAAATCTTTTTACGATACGACTGTGCGAGGAGGTTTGGAACGAAGGGTTGATAACACATCCTGCAGATAAAGAAAAATCCCTGCACTCAACGGCTGTACCAGAATCGGCGTCGGAAGAAGAAACCGAATCGCAGTCCACCGATGAATGGGTGTCAGAATCGATGGAATTTCAAGAGTCGCCGGTGTTGTGGAATTCAAAATTTAAAAACTTATTGGAAGAAGAGCAGATGCAAAGAGAATAGGAAAGGACGCAAGATGAGATTCAAAACAGGGAAAAAGTGATTGGAGGAGCTTTGGAAAAAACAATAGAATTGAAGGATGTAGAGAATATGTCATTTATTAGAGGCGGCGCACGTGATGAAGTAAGGGATAAGAACAAAGAAGATCCCTATCTAACGGATAAACAACGAAACAGGGAAGTAATGGTAGAAGAAAGTCAAACAAGGGAGAGTCAACAATTAAATGATGCACAACGTGAAGGACAAACAAACCTAACAAACGAACTTGAAGGAAATGGACTGGAGCATATGGGCTTTGAAATAATGGGCCAAGGAGAAGAAGTAATAAACCTGAAGGAGAGTCTGGGCCAACAACAACAGCATATGGGTATTGAAGATGGGACAACAACACAAAAAATGGTTTTGGGCCAACATCAGTATCTCTCAAAAGAAAAAACTAAAATTTGGGCTAGCAACAATTCCCATTTGGTAGGCCAGAATAACATTTGCTCAGAGTTTAATGAATCCCAAGAGGAAACGCGTGAAGACCTCGGTCAAACATAGGATGGAGGGTCCACTTATGGTGATAAGGCTGATGAGATAGATTCATTCGGATCTCATGATATAGTAGAAGCCTCGTTCCTAGCTAAGTTAACAAAAGGAAAAGAAAAGTACGAACACATCTTGCTCACGAAAAAACAAAAGAAAAAGGCCAAGAAAAAACAAAAGAAACAAGAGCAACTGGCATGGAAGGAGTTTTGGATAGATTTGGGGGATTTAGAAGTATTTAAAAATAACAATGATAGAAGAGGGAAGATGAAGGAAAAAAAGGATATAATGGCCAAGGAGGGATTGCACGAACCAAATGAAGCAAGACAAAAACAGAATGATGGCGAAGAAAAGGAGATGGGTCCTGGTTATATGGCAAGCTCAGTAGAAGAGTCTGAACACACTGCACAAAATGAGCAAGACAAAGATATGGTGCTATATAATGGTGGAAGGGACACAGAGAGTAGGACTATTGAAAGCGAGGCAAGGGAGATGTGGCAAATTGGAAGAGAGTTGGGTGCAACAACCAAAGGAAACGATATAGAATTAATTCAGAGAATGATAGCAATGGAGGAGCGAGATAGGGAACAGAGAAAGAAGGGAGGGAGTCATAACAATCGTCAATGAAGGTGCTGACAATAAACATAAGAGGACTAGGAGGGAGATTGAAGAAGAAGACAATAAAAAACTTGGTTAAAAATAATCAGGTGGATTTTATTTGCATTCAGGAAACAAAGTTGGAAACAGTTGATAGAAAATGTTGTGAAATACTCTGGGGAGGAGAAAACTTTGAGTGGGCTTTCATCCCATCAGATGGTAGATCCGGAGGACTCATAAGTATATGGAGGAAGGAGACCTTTTCTATGCTTAACATACAAACAGGTAGGGACTTCATTCTGGTACAAGGGAAGGCAGTAAGTAATTCTGTTAATCTAAATATTTTAAACCTTTATTGTCCTTGTGATTTAGCAAGAAAGCGAATTTGCTGGGAAGAAATTAGGAGTGTTAGACAAATTTTAGGACAGGGATGTTGGTGTTTAGCTGGTGATTTCAATTGTGCAAGGAATCACTCTGAAAGAAGGGGAACAGTAGTAGTAGAAGAAAAGAGGGAATGGAATGAGTTTAATCAATTCATTGATGAAATGGAACTGGTAGACTTACCTTTAACAGGAAGGAAATTTACGTGGTATAAACCAAATGGGAATGCCAGAAGTAGGATTGATAGAATTTTGGTCAGTCAAGAGTGGATTCAGGTTTGGGGAAATGTTTTGCAGGTTGCATTAAAGAGAGATTATTCTGACCATTGTCCGCTTTTGCTGAAAAAGGATATTAGAGACTGGGGTCCAAAACCGTTCAGAACTTTAAATTGCTGGATGCTAGAACCAGGTTTCGAAAGTTTTGTTAAGCAAGAATGGGAAAGATTGAATTTTCAAGGATGAGGGGCATTCGTACTAAAAGAAAAACTGAAAAAATTGAAAGATAGTTTGAAGGAGTGGAATAAAAACTCTTTTGGCAAACTGGACCTTCAGATAGCAGAAGAGATTGACAAAGTAAATGGGTTGGATCTGATTTCTGATTATCGGGACCTGGAGGAGGATGAAAGGAATCAAAGAAGAAGGGCAAATGATGAGATGTGGAGAATGTCTAAATTAAAGGAAAGTATTCTGATGCAGAAGTCTAGATTAAAATGGATAAAAGAAGGAGATTCAAATTCAAGATTTTTTCATGCTACAATAAATAGGAATAGAAAGAGAAATGGGATGACAGGGCTAAAAATAAGGGGAAAATTCTTGGAAGACCCTATTGAAATAAAAAATTATGTAAAAGGGTTTTTTGAGCAACGATTCAAGGAGGAACAGTGGAATAGACCGGTTCTTGATGGAATAAATTTTAATTTTATATCACAATCAGATAAGGAAATGTTGACGACAGAGTTTTTGGAAGAAGAAATAAAAGAGGTTGTATGGAATTGTGATGGCGATAAAAGTCCAGGACCGGATGGGTTTAATTTTAATTTCATTAAGAAGTTCTAGATGATCACGAAAGATGATATTTGTAAGATGGTTAAGGAGTTTCATACTAATGGAAAATTCCCTAAAGGAAGTAATGCTTCTTTCATTGTGCTAATACCAAAGATTGATAATCCATCTGGTCTTGGGGATTTCAGACACATATCCTTAATTGGATGCATGTATAAGATTATTGCAAAGCTGTTAGCCGGGAGAATGAAGAAGGTGATCACATCATTAATATCAGAAGAACAATCAGCTTTCGTCGGGACAAGGTATATACTTGATGGAGTGGTCATAGCCAATGAGGTAATTGATGAGGCAAAAAACAAGAGACAACCCTGTGCTATTTTAAAGGTTGATTTTGAGAAAGCTTATGACTCAGTGAGTTGGAGCTTCCTTGATTTTATGTTAAATAGGATGAGTTTCTGTTCAAAATGGAGAGGTTGGATCAGGAGTTGCTTACAATCGGCTTCGGTATCAGTTTTGGTAAATGGAAGTCCGGGAGGAGAATTTAGCTTGGAGAGAGGACTTAGGCAGGGAGATCCAATGGCTCCATTCCTGTTCTTAATTGTTGCAGAAGGATTAAGTGGGCTTATGAGGAGTGCAGTGGAAAAAAATCTATTTAAAGGTTTCAAGGTAGGAAGAAACAGGTTGGAGATTTCCCATTTACAACATGCTGACGATACTCTAATAATAGGACAGGCATCCGAAGACAATATAAAGGTTGTTAAAAGCATTTTGAGATGGTTTGAATTGGTTTCCGGTTTAAAGGTGAATTATCATAAGAGCAGTATCATTGGAGTAAGGGTTGAGAATGAGGTTTTAAATCGTTTGGCGGATATCTTAAATTGTAAAGTGGGACACGTACCTTTCAAGTATCTTGGCATTCCTCTTGGTGCTAATCCTGGAAGATCTTCTACCTGGAATCCAGTTATCCAATCCTTGCAATCTAGGTTGACCTCCTGGAAACACAGAAATCTATCCTTTGGTGGGCGACTGACTCTCCTAAAATCGGTACTCTCTTCCTTACCTTTGTATTTTTTAGCCTTTTTTAAAGCACCTAAATCTATTATTAAAAATATTACTAGTATCCAGAGAAACTTTCTGTGGGGGGGGGGGGAGATTTATCAAAAAGAAAAGTGAGTTGGGTAAAGTGGGAAATTGTGTGCAAAACAAAAGAGAGTGGAGGGTTAGGAGTGAGAAATATAGAATTTTTTAACTTAGCACTACTAGGAAAATGGAGATGGAGGTTGTTGATGAATAGAGAATCATTTTGGTGTAGGGTGGTTAGATCAAAATATGGGGAAGAGGTATGTGGTGTAGGAGGTGTACAATGGGAGGAGACCTTTAGGAGGGTGGTGGAGAGATTTGGGCAAGTTAGGCCCAAGAGGGGGGGGGGCGAAAATTGGATAAAGGAAGGAATGGAGAGGGTGTTAGGAGATGGGAGTGAGATTAGATTTTGGGAGGAGAAATGGAGGGAGGGAGAGGAGTTAAAAACAATGTACCCAAGACTGTACCTATTATCATTAAAGAAGGATGGAACTATTAGAGAGATGGGGGAATGGAGGGAGGGATCTTGGGAGTGGAAACTAGAGTGGAGAAGGGAGTTGTTCCAATGGGAAAACGAAAGTGCATATGATTTATGCAGGTACATAGAGAATTTGCACCCAAAACAGGAGGAAAAAGACACATGGAGGTGGAGATTCGACTCAGGAGGATATACAGTTCAGAGTGCATATCAGGCTATACAACATGAGCAGGTCCAAGGAGGTGACGAATTTTACAGGAAATTTTGGGCAAATTTGGTGCCATCAAAGGTACAAGGTTTCGCTTGGAAGGCAATATGGGATGGAATCCCGACTAAGATAAATCTACAAAGAAGAAGGATCATTGTAGAGGGGGGAGATACAAAGTGTGTTTTTTGCGATGAAGAGGAAGAGTATGTAAGTCATCTACTTTTTAGTTGCAGATTATCATATCAAATTTGGCAAAAAATGCTATGGATGGTTTAATTTGGAGAGAACTTTAATAAATGAAGGAAAACTGCATTTTTTAAATCACTTGGGCATGATCCATTTGAAAAAGAAAAGCAAGAAAATATGGGTATCTTTCTGGTTTGTGATCTTGTGGGGAATATGGTTAGCAAGAAATAAGTGTCTATTTGAACATGAATTAATTGATTCTGAGTGGATAACACATGGCATAAAATTGTTGTTCTGGAGAATTATCAAAGCAAAGGAAGACATGAGTCGTTATTCGTTTGAGGATTGGCTACGTAATCCTGAGATGTGCATTTAAACAGGACCAGATCTGCTCGCAGGCACTAGACGGGTTGTTGCAGGCGGTTTAAACATGCTCTTCTTTTGAAAACGAATTGTGCAGCTTTTATCCTTTTATGCGTTGGGTCTGATGTTGTAGGTTTTTAGTTTTGCTTTTACTGTGATTATCAAATACCTGTGTCACAAAATAACTATACAGGTGTTGGTGATACTTTTGTAAGCTTTGTATCAGAGTATGTCTTATACTCTGGTCTTTTCTTTTGAGTTATATTAAGTTGTTTTTTTGCTGATAAAAAAAAATATTTATCAGTTTCTTGTAGAAGTATGAATTATACTTTTAGTTGTTTTTGAATTAAAATTTTTATTTTTTTTTTAAAAAAAATTATCTATTACACTATATGGGCATATGGCTGAATAAACCAACAAACAACAAAGAGTTGGTTCAGTCATGTACTAAAGCTTCATTAAAGGGTATTATAATGTAAAAAGGAAGAAAAGACAAAAAATTTGGATCCCATAAAATCTTAAGTCAAGTCTCTTATTTTACATATTCAATTTAAGATTTTCCACCAAATTTTGAAGGTTAACAAAATCTTAAAAGAGTCTGATATAAAATCTAAAATTAAGACTCTATCTTCACCATATTCTATCGTGGATGCACTTAGCATACAATAGGTCGAAAATCATAAATTTAGCTCATGGGAGCGATGGTTATTGAAAGAAATAGTCACACACCCTAAAATGACTAGTTCATTCCATGCTCACAAAGTAAGAGGTACCCTTATTTAAAAAAATAAAATACGGTCGAGGGAATATACAAGATTGTGTATAATAATTCCGAGGCCGGCCTTAATTATGAAATCTTTGTTTGTGGGTATAGTTTAATATGATTAATTAATTCTTATCTCAATTTTTTTTATTTTTAGTTTTAATATTTTTTTTATAAGAAAAAGATTTATTTCAAAAGCAAGCAAAGAAGATATAAGACATACTTCTTAAAGAACCAAACAGAATTACTTCAAGAAAAACGAAAAAAAAAAAATAAAAAAATCAGCTACCCCGGCCCCTTACATCAATTACCCAACGACCCCCTTGCTATAACATAGTTTTCAATATAATCACCTAATACCTATCAAAGTTTTATAATCAAGTAGTAGTTTGAAAATTTTATTTTCAAGAGACGATATAGCTAATATTCATTCAATATGTTTTGTAATATAGTTGATCTCAAAAATATAATTTAATTAAGCAATCATAATTTTGAAAAACTTATTTTGGAAATTTATTTTGGCGGTTAGTATTAGATAGTTACGAAAATTGTAACATAAATATTTAGAAAACATGCATTAATAAATGTAATTATTAGGAAAATTATAACAATAACTTAGATGTAAAATTGGAATACAGGTGTATTACATACATGTAAGAAAGAAAGAGCTTGAATGAAAGAGTTCTTTTTATCAAATATTTAACGTAATTGGATATTTATGGATTCGAAGACAACCTTATCTAATTGATCTACATGTTTATTGGGATTAAAAATAAAAATAATTAACTTTATATTCTAACCTTTAACACTTACTTGTTAGCTAATTACCATGTTGCAAGAATGGTTGGGGAAACATATATATGCAATAAAAAATAAAAATATGAAACTAATTAAATGAGAGGTGAGTGTTAAACTAGACAGGCTATACGAAAGTGTAGTGTATGTATCGCCTAACATATATTTTGTAAGGGGTGTTTAATTTTTAGTCCTAATTAAGTTTCTGAAATAATAACTTATCTTTTTTTATGTACTTTTTGCTTTGAGACTAATTCTGCACGAGGTCGCGTTCTTATGTCTCTCTTAGTGAGATATGTTAACCGGGAATCGAACTTGAGTAAGCCCCATTCCCAAATTCTCAAGTTGTCAAGATAGTACCACTTGAGCCAACCCTGTTGCTAAATAATAACTTATCTAATTATCATAACTTTATTCATTAGATAGAATTGTGACTGCAAATCTATTTTATTTTACATCTGTACCAATGCATGGATGTCAAGTAATATATAAGCCCACAAAGGAAAAGACAACATGATTGATGATAAGGTTTTAACTTGCATGAATAGTAGCTCAAATTCGGTTAGGAAGTGATTGATGTTACGCAAGTGATTAGAATGTGTTGATCATAACAAATTTTCGTTGATCACCAGTTCACCACGATTTAACACCTTTTAATATGTTACATTACTTTTGAATTACTGTTTAGCTACAACAATGTTAACCGTTAATTGGTTAATAACCTGCAAAGTCTAGCATAAGATTCTTTGTAAACTTTCTCATATACTATAACCGGTTTTCTAGCTAAAGCCAGCCCAGAAGTTCCAATTTTTTAATTTTTAGTTTTTGGGTATGAAGGAAGAATTTCTTAACCGATAATCGAGTACTAATTTTGTTTGAAATATAATTTTTATTAAAGTGAGTTTTGTTTTTATCAACAAATTTTTATGAAATCTATATTAGTATGGATTTCAAAAAATATGTTAAAGTAAAATATTGCTCGTGACATCAACAAAAAATCATAATATCAAGTACATGAGATTTTTTTTATTAATCAAGGCTAATCTCAAATTTTATGATCAATGAATTGTATTGCATGTGTGATTGCTTTTTTCAACAAATGTCGCAAATAAGGTTCCGAGTAATGACCTTTCTCTTTATATAATACTAGCGTGTCGACCAGTGTCTGTTGCCCCGTATTCCCATTGTCGTAGAGTTATTTATAGTAGGATGCATCTGTTCTTACACTACCAAAAAAAACTCCTTGTTGGTCTCAAAGTAAAGAGATTACTTGAAGTTAATAATTTAATGATACATTATGTGTAGTTTAAAATATATTTTTTTTCGCGCATCAAGTGTATCTTCTAACAAACAAAAAAGAAATTAAAATAAAATAAAAAAGAGCACAAGGGTACTCACATTTTCATAAAGTTTACATCTGATTTAGACGCTTCAAAGAATTTAACAACCAATTTCCAAATGAATAAATAACAGCCTTGTTGAGTGCCTTAAAAAAGGTGCAGAATTAAACATTTATTTGTTCCAAAATATCCTGTACTTTAGCATCTTCATCTTCAAAAACTTATTTTATTTTAATTTTTTTTTGTTTGCAGATAAAAAAAAAGTGTATCTTCCAGCTGATAATGGAAGACTAATCTCCTTCGAGGCATAGAGATCGCCTAAGTGAGTTTTGCCTCTACCAATAAAACCTTTTTCACACTTACGATAGAGATCAAATCCCTCATATCATGGTCAAGGAACCAGCTATGTGTAGTTGAAAATGTTTTGATTGTATTAATAAAAAAAAAATGTTTTGATTGTCCATTACTGATCCAAAATGACTTGCAGAATTAGTAAAGATTCCGTTAATATTTAACGAGGGCAAAATCATTCCATTGACTGTTGGCCTAACTTTCCATCCATCTAGTTGCAGAAATTGCTTGTTTAAAAAGTGAGGGAAATCTTTCACCCACCATCTCTCTTAGATTGGTAACTGTCACTGCTAACTCATCAGCCGTTTTCTTCAATTGTTAACAAAACCTCTCTACCAATATATATATGTATTATGGGAGGAAGAAAAAGGTCAACAGTACCTGAAGACTCTCAAGCCAACAAAAGAAGCTTAGCTCATATCATTTGTACTTTGCTTTTATGGATCATTTGATAGATAAGAATTTGACAAATCCTAAATCAACTATGGAGATGCATTTAATGTGTCGGTTTTGTTATTAATATATATTGATATTCTCCCAAACATAGAGTTTTTTGATAGATCATAACTTATTGATTGATTAGTAAAAAGTCTGTGGAAAAAAAATAATGAGAATTCATAGTTTTTTTTATCGACAAGAAGAATTTGTATCTTTTTAATAAAAAAGTTGCTAATATTTAATTAAAAAGCTAAATAAGCTTTTCAAAAGTGGTAAGTTAGTGTTGGGAGCTGTCAATAATTGTTTTCTTAATTTTTTCTTTGAATTTATAACAAATGATATTTTTTACCTTGCACCAAATATAATCTTATACAATCTTTTAAATTAATTAACAAATTTTAGACAATTATATAATTAATTTTGTCAAATAATTCTAGTTCAATAAATTGATTCCAAAAACATCATTTATGATCACATAACTTTTGTCTGGTTTTGCCAAAGAAACCTTTAAAAAAATCAAAATTTTTTTATCAGCAAAAAAAAAATCAAATAATGTTGTTTAAAACTATTGTAAAAAATATATTTTTCTTAATGTATGTACAGTGTTAAATAAATAGATGATGATTATAAATGGAATAACAATATTAAAGTGGATAGGGTGTGATGCTGGAGTCTTTTTCATTAAGCCGGAGTTAGACATGAAAGTCTCAACATTCATGTACAGAATGCACCCTTGACTGTTCACCTGTTTTACCTACTTTTCTTATAAACATACATAAGCAATTTTACTTGGTGAAATTAGTTTTGGTAGTACCAGAACTTTAATTCTCTTGTACTTGCATGTTTGCAAGACATGATTCTAGGAACTTTTAATTTGTTGTGCTAACTAGGTATATTAGTCTCTCCTAACCAGAAACATAACAATCAAATGGATAGTAATTTCACACTCTTCTATTCCAACCAATTAACAAATGTGAAAACCAGATCAATGTACATTGTTAGGCTAAAAAGGTTAAAGCTTCAACTGAAAGGTTATTTGTCAGTTGATCAACCAAGTACCCTATGCGAGCCATTGGTTGTATTTTCGAGGGAGAGAATAATTTTAAGGACTTCAATTTAAATTTGCGGGAAGCTCAAATTGGCAGGACTACACAAGAGAATAAGACTTTTCTTCTAAGAATCAAAAGTATTATAAAAATTTGATTGCTTCGTTGGTTCCTATACCTTTGAACAAACTCAAATAGGTTTTTGAGACTAAAAAACATGACTAAACTGTCACTAAAAAATAGATGTTAATTAGTTGATGTAAAATTCATTTTTTCTATTATTGCAACATTCACTTTGGTCTTTAAAATTTAAAAAAAAATTGCTTTTTACTCCCTCAATTTGTAAAGAATTACCCACTTTAGTCCCTTAATTGGTTATGTCGCCATTTATGTTCGTTAATGGCAAGTTGACGCGACTTGTTAAATAGCTAAAACGTCGTCGTTTAGGTTAAAACAATGTCATTTTGGGTGACAAAAACGGAAGATGATCAACTTCTTCGACGAATCGACACCGAAACAAGTTAACTTAAACAAAATTAGAACAAACCTGCAAATAGAGGAGAACCAAAACAAACCCAGAATAAATAATGGAAGGCAAAGAATGAAGGCAGGGGTGATTCTAAAACAAATCGAATCAGGTTAAATAAACCAAAATTAACTCAGAACATACCTAAACACAGAGGAGATGGCGATCTTCCAAAGATGACGATGATGATGATGGCGGCGATAACAACCACATGAATGTGGTTGTTTTTTGCAACAATGTTGAGGAACGGGATTGAGAAAACATAATCGATGAAATTGAGACTGAAAGGGGGGGGGGGGGGAATCGACGGTGATTGCAGTGAATAATAAGGGGAATCGATAATTAATGACTTCAGTGATTATGAGGATGGTTCAGGTTGAGGGTGAGAGGGAGAAGGCGTGAGGGAAGAGAATGAGAAAACTAATTGAATGATTGGATTGAAGGTTAGTTGTTAGGTTGTGGAGGTAATCGAGGGATGAAAACCATTGATGCTGCATGTGGCTTAATTTTTGTGATGAAAAAATAGACACTACAAGAAATACCCCTGATTTTCGACGGATTTTTTCTGACGGATTTCTTTCTGTCGCTATTCATGCATTTTCCGACGGAAATATACGTCGGTATTTTCATTTCTGACAGTTTTGTTTTTTTTTGTATTTTTCGACGGACAAATCCATCGCAAAATCCGTCGGAAGGTTGTTATTTTTAAAAATAATAATTGGAAAATAAATTTATTATTTTCCGACGGATTTCTCGACGGATTTTCCGACGGACTCTTCCGACTGAGTTTTCGACGGATTTGTCCGTCGATAATGCATAAATTTTAAAATATAAAAATTTAGAAAATATTACTGATGGAATTATCCGTCGAAAAGCTTGTTATTTAAAAAAAATAAATGGAAAAGAAATTTATGATTTTCCGATGGATTCCTCGACGGATTTGTCGACTGAATCTTCCGACGGATTTTCCGACGGATTTGTCCGTCGATAATGCATAAATTTTAAAATAGAAAAATTTAGAAAATATTACTGACGGAATTATCCGTCGGAAAGTTATTCCCCTAAAAAATATTATTATAAATCTTTAGTAGAATTTAAAAAAAAAAATTAAATAACATGTTGTAGACAGGATTCGAACAGTGATCCTTTGAAAATACTTTAAGGGACCAACGAACCACTAGGCTAGACAAGAACATATTATTTACTTTACAAATATTTTAAATAAATAATTTAATTTTCTCTCTATGTTCCTGTTACTCTATGTTTATCTGGTATAATTTTCTTATTTGCATTTTATAAGTTAATTATTATTTGGGTAAAACAAAATAATTTTTATAGACCATGTTTGTGTTTTGATTAAATCATGTAACTACTCTAAAAATATAAATAAGAATTTCCTTATACCTCATGGTTTGAGTACCTATTAGGGTTGTTGACTTGTTAGTTGAACTTCTTCGTATACCCTTTGATTCATGATCATTTGGAGACATCTAATCAAGTTCATTTTTAAGATGATCATTCAATCAGGCCTGACCCAGGGGCCAAACTACCATTTTATCAAATTTATTTTATTTCACCTTTATTTTTTTAATAACTACTTATTAATATTGATTGTTATTGTTTTAATTGATTAAATGTATGTATACACATGTTTCAATTGATTTATTTTTCATCATTTTCTTAACCCCAAAACTTTAGGTGAAAGATAAGAACCCGAAAAATAATAAATTTCATAAGAAAATGTTGCACTAAAAGAATCAAAACACTTTATATTTATCCTTAACCCCAAATATTAAGATTAAAAAAACTTTAATTTTAATTCACACTTATTAAGAAAGTTAGTTGAATGTATTTAATTTTCTCAAATTCATAAAAAAAAAAACAGATTACTTTAAAAAATTAAATGACTCAACCTCATTATGATATATTTTAGGAATATTTGTATTAGGAATATAAAGTTAGTTGATTTTTGCTTATATTAGTGGAGTGACTTTTTTTTTGCTTATAAATGAGACCGGAGGGAGTAGTTATTAGTTATATTGGAAATCATCCTTCTCTTATTTCCTATGTTGTACGAATACTCTATTTTAGGGCTGCTACCCGCACCGGATACGTATCAGGTGCAGGTACGCATAGGGTACGTCTTGGGTATGTACCCAATTGTTAAAAAAAAATCGTGTTGAGTATGTGATTGAGATTAAAACCAAACCATTTTGTAAATATAGAACCATAATCACTTTTGTTGTAAGAACCAATTTCAAAGGAGTCGATATTTTGATATTTGTGTTTGGCTTATTTATGCCTTTAGTTCCTGGAAGTTCAACGTGTTTTGGTTTCAGTCCCTAGAAGTTATTTTGATCGAGACTAGTCCTTAAATTTTCAAACATTTTGGTTTTGGTCCCCTCCGTTAGTAAAAATCTATTATTTGTTTGTGTAACTAGCAAAACATCACATCAACAGTTCATATGGTCTGAAGTAACGCCAAATAGGTGATATAATGTGGATGATATAGATCAACGGACACAAAATGGTCTAATACGCAAAATGGTCTCATACTCAAAATTTTGAGTTCATAAGCCTAAATCATCCATGTTACACCATCTATTTGACGCTAACTCACGCCTGTGGTAGCGAGTATGGATTTTCATTAACTATGTCAGCAAATAACTGTTTTTGTAACGAATGAGACCAAAACCAAAATGTTTGAAAAATTAAGGACTAGTCCCGATCAAAATAACTTCTGGTGACTAAAACCAAAACACGTTGAATTTTTAGGAACCAAAACCATAAATAAGCCTTTGTGTTTTTATTTATATTTTAATTAAAAAAACCAAACAAATACCGTAACCCTTATTTTCATCTTCTATCCACGTTCTAAGTGTTTCTAACCCTAGCCCCAATTTTTCCCTCCCTCTTTTCGGCCCACTCCCTCTAAAATTTCGTTCACTTGATTTTTTCCCTCTGAAATGAAACAAAATTGAAACAAAATACTCCCTCACTCGAGCTCTCTTCTCTCTCTTTCACGTTCTCTGATCTTCCCTCTATGTTAGGGTCTTCTCTTTCACATTCAGAGAGTGGCTGCGATTCTTCTTCTTCTTCGATTCACACTGACTGGCTGCGATTCTTCTTCTTCTTCTTCGATTCAGAGAGTGGCTGAGTTCCATTCTTCTTCTTCTTCTTCTTCTCCGATCGAGTAGAGGTACAAGAGTGATTGCATGAGGTTAGTAACCCCTTTCTCTCTAATTACTCTAAGATCTTCCTATCTGTGTGCTCTTTTTTGTTTTTTTTCTCCACGTTTTGGGTTTGGTTTTGGGGAAAGCTGAAAATGCCCTATAGGGTTTAGGGCTTAATTTTAAATTAGTGTTAGTTTAATTTCCGTGTACTGTAATTACTAAAGGATAAACAAGCATCTTTGTCAATTTTATTTTTCCAAACCTGGATAAAAAATGCACTCGAGTCCAAAAGACAAGCTAGCCAGCATTCAAGCATTCAAATCTTGACATGGAGTATTAGAAATCTTGTTAAAGGAGGAGCAACTGTGGTAAAGAGTGTGAGTGCCAAATATAACTATTACTTTTTTTTTTATAAACCAAAGCAATTTTATTAATATAACGTGGAGCAGTAGTGAACTTGCAAATTCACTCTGCAGTATAGTACATAGGCATAATAGCCAACCCGCCCAATACAAATCAGTACCTTAGCCAATGCATAATATAAGCAAAACCCACCCACTGTAGACCAGAATCTTAAGCGTAACAGCAGACCCCCATGGCATGACAGAGCATAACAGCAAAACCCCCCATGACACAACAGAACATAGATTTAACAGCAAACAATTACATACCAACCCACCCTCTTTAGTCTATTCCTATTGTTAATCATCATTCATGAAAACATTCCCAAGGGTTCAGCACCCAATTTGCATAGGAAGTTTGTACTCCGGTGCTTATTTTGGGGATCACTTTGGAAACCATTGGCAAAGGTTGAATGGAATCATTAAAATTCTCTGACATCTAATCGTAAAGAGATGCATAATGAATTTGAAGGAATCAATGGGATTAGTTAAATAAAAAACCAAAAAGCAGAGGAAATACATCCAGTAAGTAGTTAAATAACAAAAGAATTTGAAGGAAATAATGAAATCAAGGGTACCACTTCCATAACCACCGTACCACTGCCTCTGGTTTTTTATTTGTTACAATATCTCTATGATTTTGATTTCTTCATTTTTGACAATGTCTCTCTCTTTTTAGAGTTTCATTTTAGTTTTTTTTTTCAGATGAACATTCTCTTATTAAGTCATAACTATCATAAGTCAACCAATTATTTGTGCTAATCACTGTATATTGAGGGGTGGTTAGTGTTATAACCACTGTATATTGTGCTAATCACTTGCTGGTAACTGGTAAGTTGTCGGTTTCATCAACATGGAGTGACCTATGAGCAATTAGGTTGGATTTGTATCCCACGACAATAAACAGCGGATATGTTGTATTCTATATTTTCATTTGAACATGAATCATACTGAATTGCTTGTGTGTCCTACTGTCCTCGATGCTAGATTGAATCACACCGCATTGTTATAAGCTTGAGCAGGGGTGTGCATCTGCTTTCTGTTTTCTGTTCTTTTATTTTTTTTTCTCTGCTGTGTTGGTGTGCTCGTGTTTTTATTTTGTTTGGGCCTGCTGTTCTGTGCTTGGATTTGTGCTTTGTTGTTGTTGTGGTGAGTTGGGGTTGTTATCATGTTGGTGCTGCCATCTTTTTTGGTGCTGCCATCAATTATAAATTTCTCATTCCACCAAGGATTCTTATGTTGGAAACCAACAAGCAGGCTTAGCAATTACTAGGGGGGGGGGGGGGGGTGAATAGTAATCTGAATGCAACAGTGACTAATTTTTGAATGCAATAAAGATATAATTGATTTTGTGCAGATTTTTCTGAAACAGAGCAAAAACACTCGAGTCTTTTTCAGACTACTCGAGTAAAATAGCAAGAACACTCGAGTAAATCGTGCAGAGTGCTGAAAACAGTTTCTAAGAAATTTGCACTTTAAATCAATACGAATAAAACCAGTCCAGAGCAGATTAATAGAAGAGTAGTAAGCAATTAAATAAAGCTATAACAACTTAAAAACAACCTAATTGCTGCGGAATTACTACTCAAATTAATAAGCCCCTTTTGAGAAACTTAGGTTTGGTTTTTACTTGAAAGAAAAGAAAGCAATAAAAAGAGGACACCACCAATTTTATACTGGTTCACTCTCTTTTAAGAGAGCTAATCCAGTCCCCCTAAGAACCTTAGGAGTGTCTACTAAAATCAAATTGTTAGAAATATTACAAGGGATATTAAGATGTCTCACTCAACCTAACCCTTCCAAGAGTGTACCAAACTCTTGAATTTCTACCCCAATTTGAAGTTGGTGATGAAGACTCCTTCTTCTTAAGCTCTTTGAAACCTTCAAGAGCTCCACCAAGCTAAGAACCTCTTAGACTTTGCTTGAGAACCTCTCAAGACTTGGATGAACCTAAGACCCACTTAGGTACACTTGGTTACCAACCAAGATTTTGGAACAAGAAATGTAAGTGTATGTGGAGAAATACAACAAATGATTTCTGCAACAATTAAGCACAATCTCTAACTCTTTGGAAGAAATAATGACAATGAATGAATAGTTGAGTTAGAGAATTTTCACTTGAGAGAGAGAATGAGCAAAGAGAATATTAAGGTTATGTCTTGTTTGTTCTTGTTGTCTCTTGTTAGTAGTACAAAGGCAATCAGATGGAATAATTGGAAGAGTGAATGAGAGAGTGAAACAAAGTTGAAAGTTTCATTTTTGCCCTCTTCCAACGGTTAAAAAATTTGCTGTCAGGACCAAAATACTCGAGTCTTTTGCCCATCTTTCAATAGAAATGCCCATGTACTGAACTAACGGTCATATCTCTGATTTGAGGCAGAAATACTCGAGTCTTCTGGAAATTACTCGAGTCTTTTAACACAAAGTTACTCGAGTCTTTTTCAGTTTACTCGAGTATTTTGCCCAGAGATGATAAAAATTAAGTTTTTCTAAAATTAATTTCAATTCTCTTCTCAAGGAATAATTTTATGTAAACCCAACCTTTTTCATGCATTAAAATTATTTATCATAGGATGAGATTACTTCCTAAGCTACCCACTCTCAATTATAGAAATAAAATTACAATTAAAATAAAAGAGAGAATGACTAGCTAATGATGCACTTGATCTTCTTGACTTGGTGAGCTTGAATTCTTCCTTTAAATCCATGATCTAATTATATTGTCATCATCAAAACTAGAACCACCTCATTGGAGACTTGATTCTACAATCTCTCCCTTTTTGATGATGACAAAATAATTAAACCGTTCCATCACTTTTGAGAGCTCCCCCTCAATATAGGAACCTATAAACCTGTCAATCCAGAGAATTCCAAGCACAACATAATATCATAATAATCATAGTCAAGTGCACAATATATACTTGGTATCAGAGCGAGAGAGCATATATAGTATCAGATTAAAAAATATCAGAGTAAAAAAAATGCTTGCTCGTCTCATTCCTCTTTTCTCCCCCTTTTTATCATAATAAAAAAGATAACATTTGGAAACGGCGGAGGAGATAAGAAGGATACCAATAACGAAAAATCCCCCTAAATATTAGTAAGATAAAAATCATGACTATCGGAGAATAATCACATGTGTAAACCAATGAGGATCAGATCATAAAATATCATAAAAACATAACCAAAGTTTGAAACCAAAAGTTCAACACACAGATACTGATAAATACCCACACAGGGGTTACATAAAACAAACTAACTCCCAGGATAAAAACACTAAAAACGCCATGAAAAACATGATAGAAAACATGAGAAAGCTGAAAAATAGTGCAAAGTCCTCCAATCTCAAAACATATCCGGAGCCGGAGGATCATTAGAAGGCGGAGGAAAGAATCGGCCAAAAGCAGTCATCAATATGAAAAAGACTCTACTTCTGGCATATTGATACGGATGTGTTGTCATTTTTATAACCCCCCACCTTTGCGAGATTTTAAAGGGTGCCTATAAAGTTTGCCTATATTGTAGGTATTATTGTATCCCTCTTTCTGTTCTTCTTGTTTTTACATATTATAGACACAATACCTTTGCTGAATACCAGTACTGGAGTTTATTCATAATAAGTAAGTAAATTCCCCTTTCCATTTTCTAAACTTGTGGGTTGTTCTTTTTCAGGTGCTTTTATAGTGAAATAAATATACCAAAAAACATCAATAGTCTTGAACTTATGCTTGATGCTAAGGTGGACTTCTTGTCCTCTACATAAATAAAATCTTTTGTTTATAAAAAAATAGTAGATTTTGTATTCTGAATTTGTGATTTGTTACTAATTAGTAGATTTTGTATTCTGAATTTGATTCCGAATTTGTTACTAATTAGTAGATTTTTTGTTACATCATCAAAATGATATATATACAATTCAAAGTACACAAATATCTGATGCATCCTGTAATAAGAAATCTCAAATAGCTGATGCAGCAATGACCATTATATGCTTTATCCCACTTAGATGCTTTATGTGCTATCAGCTTTTCTTTCTTGAGATTATAGTTTATACTTTTGTTCACTGTTGATTGCTGGGTTTTAAATTATAGTTTATACTGTTGATTGCTGGGAATTTCACTCATGTCTCTCTCACTGTACTTCTATTGCTGCTACAAAAAGTTGAAATAATGGTGTGCTCTTCTTGATTATGTGCTTCGGGAACTTAGTTATTTATCTTAGCTACACCTTTATATCTTCCCTTTTTGTTTCTCTCTCTCTATTAACCTTACAATTTAATATGAAAGAAAAGAATATAAAGATTTTGGCATTTTTAGAGCACAGGTTTGTGTATAGCATTGCTACTAGATTTGATATTTTTATCTTGGACAGATTTTCTCTTGGAGTTTTGCATATTGGTGCAACTTGCATGCTTCTTCCATTCCAAGTACAAGTCTAGCCAATCAAGTAGCTATAAGGCAAATGGTTTGTGTTCTTCATCTTGTCAAATGAGGCTTTAATTTCATTTGTACTTGTGATATGTATGGAGGTTTTGTAGTTTGTTAATCTGACAGTGCTTTTTACCAAATGGTGTATTCTTTGTTTCTATGGCTCTGCTTTGATTTGACGTAACACAATCAGAATTAAGCAATATTTCTTTATTTTTTCATTTACTTTGAGACAATTGACATTTCGCATCTGCTCGGATGTTGTTATGCTATTTAGGGACTTTTGCTGATATTCAATATGGTACTGGAGCAATTTCTGGGTTCTTTATGCTATTTATTTTTACCTTTCCTTTGCACACCGAAAGAAGGATGTAAGTTAACTTCTTTCATAATTTGTTGATTAATCAATTGGTATAGAGTTCATTTTGATCCCTTCCAGATATTTATTGAAGCAACTAGAGAGCCTGGAGTTACATTTGTGGCAGCTAAGTTTGATGGTATACTGGGACTTGGATTTCAAGAGATATCAGTTGGAAATGTTGTTCCGGTGTGGTGTTTTCCACATTTAAACTTTGATTTGTCATTTTGTTAATATTTATTTAATCTCTACTTCGTAATGACTTATGAGGCACTTGCTTGTTGTAGGTACAATATGATTGAACAAAGTCTTGTTAAGGAACCATTATTTTCATTCTGGCTTAATCGTAAACCAAAAAAAGAGCAAGGGGGTGGCTTTTTTTTGGTGGTGTTGATCTTGCACACTTCAAAGATGTTGTTGAACAAGACTTAGAGGTTCCGGCCTTCAAAGAGTATAGCCTAAGTAAACTAAGTGAATAATATAATTCTTTATGTATTTTTTTTATCTACTACTTTTTTAGGTTTTTATGGTTTTTTATATCTATGTTGTGTAGATAAACAATTTGAAGTGGTTATGTTTGTAATTGTATAGCTATCTTTATGAATTATTTTTATTAGTGTTTTTTGGATTTAATGTGTTTGAAATTATATTTTATTGATATTTTAATTTTATTAAGCGGTCATTTATAGATAAGCAGTATTGTAAGAAAGTTTAGTATTATTGAAATTATAATATTATTTATCAACCGGGAAAATTATAGTATTATCAAAAAAATGAAAAAAGAAATTATAAAAAATTACCGACGGAATCTTCTATCGGAAAATTACTGAAAAAGCTATTAATTAGTATTTGTTATTAGCGACAGAATTTTTGACGGATAATCTGTCGGTATATCACTTTCCCTTTTGACATAAATTTCGTCACAAATTGTTCATTTCCGACGGAATTTCCGTCACAAAATAATTTTTCTGACGGATTTTCCGACGGACTTTCCGTCACAAAATATTTTTTCCGACGGTTTTTCCGTCGCTATTTCCGACGGTTTATAATTTGTCAAAAAAAATTTCCAACGCCACTTTTAACGACGGATTTTGTCCGTCGGAAAATCCGTCGGAAAAGTGGAATTTCTGACGGATTTTGTCCATTAGCGATGGATTTTGACCGTCGAAAATAGCAACATTTCTTGTAGTGAGAAATATGTACGAAACTAAGGGGTTTTTTATTTATATATTTATTTTAAATTTTTAAGCCAAAATCACATCGTTTTGCCCTAAATGACCTTGTTTTGGCAACATAATCGAGAGATATAAATGACCCACATTAGTTTGCCATAAACGGACATAAACGACAACATAACTGAAGGACTAAAATTAAATGAATAACAATTTATAAATTATGGGACTAAAATACAATTTTTTAAAATGTTGGTGCAAATTGCAAAATCAAAGTGACGATTTAGTAAAAAAAAATGATAATTTTTTTCTCTTTTACACTTTCCAATTAAACTTTTGTGGTTGACGAAAAGAAATGAAGTTAATTGATCATTAAATGGTCTTATCTAATTCTACTCTCCATTTGAGGTTCTCTGAACTTTTTTATTAAAAAAAAAAATTTAAACTAGTCTCTATTTTTTTTTCAACGAAAGAAAAGTGCAAGAGTAATCTAATTATAATTTTTCTATTAGATCATCACGACACAATTACAAACTTGTATTGATTAAGATCCGTTTAAATTCACAAAAATTACAGACATAGTAATTTAACATAGGATCTTGCTGAGAAATGCCCTAAGGGTAACCAATCCGTTTATAAACATTAAATGTGTACATTCTCTGATTATTAGTTTTGAATAATCAAGACATGCAGTAATTAGTTTAATTTTTCTGATCCTTCTCTGTTCCAAGTTTCCACAATCTGATTCCCCCGATTGGTTAAGATGTTGTGATTAGATGCAGCCACCAATATATATATATATATATATATATATATATATATATATATATATGTGGAAGAATAATCAAGAATGGTTTCTGTTTTTAGAAGTTATATTCACCTCTCAACTGTAAGAAACTACTTAAAACCAACTATATATTAAATATTCCGAGGAATTACTATTTGATCATGACCCCCACCAAGAACGATACACCAACCTATCATACATGATACATACATTTCTCTACCAAAATAAAACCTATACTATCATACATGTAACATGCCCTATATCATTAAGTATGTTATATATGCCATCAATTTTCCCATTTTCTACTATATCTTTAATGCTAGTATTTTTCTAGATTACCTAATCCATCAATGTTACGGTAATCTCTTACACAATCATCTTGCCTTACTAGTCATACTATTTCAAACTTGGCTGTGAATACCATCCAAATCGAATAATTCACTTCTTTGAGTGCAACTCACTTATAAATAATAGGTATTAGGAACGGGACAAAGAAGTTAAAAGCCGTTGTTGGGCAGGTTTATACATATACATTTTGTAGGCCTAATACTTATACCTTGATGGAATATAACACCTTTAAAACTTTAATTTCATTGTGATTAGGCCTAAAATTTCAGCCTCAAATATATGCCTAGCTATATATGGTTCATGATGATGAATATGATAATGTTTTCGGTACTGAAAATGTATGATTATCTAAACTTTTTATATTTAAACAGAGAACTAAAATTTGGTAACATTTGAAGTTTGTAAAGAAATATATCCATCAAAAAGTGACATAAAGGTGATACACCAATCTTAATATATATATATATATATATAATAATCAGCTAGATAATGATATACGGTGCTTCAACCATTGCGTAAGATGTGAAGTAAAAGAAAACTTTTCGTCTGTTGTACAAGTAGCTAGTGAAAGCCTATCAATAGCATGTAGAACATAAACTCCATTAACCGTATCTTTCGCCCTAATCAAGTGTTCAGTGATGCAATAGTGGTGTCATGAGTCTAGGCCTACGATGATTGCTGCATTTTGTCATATAAAAATCTCAATAAATTTTGTATAGTCACGATACCTATTAGACATGATTAATTAATATATAAAATTATTAAATAACTGCATTTTGCTGGGATAGTTTATTTTGATCATTAATTTCATATGATTGTATACCACGAGTGCAGTGTTGCAGGTGGTGTTTGATGTATATATTGTATTAGCTGTTTTTGAGTATTTCTTGTACTCAATTTGATATTAATAATTTTTCTTTGCTAATAAAAAAATTAAATTATTAAAGAAGTAATTAATAATTTAAAAGACAATAAAGTTCTTATTGCCTATAAAAAAATTGTTATTCAATTATTTTAAAATAAATTTTTGGCTGTGCTTTATACAAGTTTCACTCTGAAAATTTAACTCATGGAAGCACTTTTTTTTTTTTAAAACAAATCCTACAGAGAATCATAGTGCAAAAGATTCTACAATCTTCAACATCACTCAATGACAACATCAGCATAACAGTGATACACCCTCACTAAAATTATTCCACTCATAACTTAACAAGTTAGGAACTTGGAATTGACTTGTGTGCCACGTTGGACAGCACAAAGGAAGAAATTATTAAATTCCTGCGTGTGAATGAAGGAATAATAAATAGTCTATTTCCTGCTTGATTTTTCATTCTGCATCACATAGCAGTCAAAATTCAATTATACCACTAAATACAAAAGAGTACACCAATATCCCTTGGTTCAAGTGTTAGGACGCTTAGGAAGGTCAATTTTTCTTCGAGCAAGTTTTCAAGTTTGAGTTTAATAAATTAAAAAAAATAATTGAAAGAGTTTTATCTTTTTTAATGAGTTTTCCAAACTAAATTAAAATTAATAAAAATCATATATAATTTTTTTTTTGGGTCTGTACTCTTTGATTAATACCACATGTATCCTCAAGAGCACCCTTAATACCAGGGAACCCTTGAGACTAATAAAGTCGCGTTTCTATGCCTCTTCCAGCGGGGTGTGTTAACAGGGAATCGAACCTGAGACTTCTTAGTCTCAGGTCCCATTCTCAAGTTCCCAAGTTGATGACAGGATCGCACCACTTGAGCCAACCCCGTTAGTAAATCCTATATGATTTTCGAATACCAAAGGTGTTGTACCAAATAAGTATGAAAGTAGCAATAAATTGGAAGGTTACTTTTTTGTGGGACTATTTATTAATTCCTGTATATGATAATCAGCCCCAACAGAGAATTAACAAATTAATCACATCACCTTTGACCGGAAACTGATGATAGTGCAATATATGATGACCCTACTTGCTAAGTTGCTATCACTTTTGCTATGCAATCCTTATATATGATACGAAATTTCCCTTTGATGCATTAATCATGCCTATTATCATGTCCAAGCTGTGCCACCATGATCAGGTCGCATCCTCAACTAATTATCTGAAGTTATTTAACTGATAGATAATACAACCCTTTTGAAGGCCAGATTCTGTTTGCATATATTTATGAACAGGCTTGTGCAAGCCAAGGAACTAAATAAAGAAAATATTGAGTATAGAAGTGGAATTGACATTCACATATAAAATGTTAAGGTATTAGGTTTATGAATAGTTTCACTTACATGACTTTCAATTTGGTTTTTTTTTTTTTTTTTTTTTCAAAGTGAAACTTCTCTATCTTTCACAAGAAATTCATATGGCTGCAGATAACAATAGATGAAGTGAAATGCAAATTTTGAAGGAAAAGTATATTATTGAAGGTTTGTTGGTCGGTTAATTTATACCATGAATTCGTTTAAATCAATTCTGATATACATGAGTTCATTTAGTACATATCCTGTTATTTAAAAGAAAATATACCCCGTTTCAAATTTCACTAATATAAAAACAGAAGTTATGATTCTAAATGAAATTGGCATAAGTCTCACATCAAGCAAGAAATGCAAAAAGTGAGAATAGCATGAGTAGATGAATCCATAAACCTTATATATATATATATATATATATATATATATATATATATATATATATCGGATTGCTAACCTTCGCAGGCTCATATGAATTTTAGCAATCTCCACATTTTCATTTGGACAAAAATATCTCACACTATCTTTCTAGAAGTAATTAATATTAATGGGTTAAAATGACATTTTACACTTTTTTTCTCTCACCTCACCCTATTATTCTTTCTCTCCATGCGCTTGCCTTACTCCACTCTTTCTTTTGTCTCTCAAGTTCTTGCACAGACTTCACTCTCTTTTTTTATTTTTTTATCTATTCACTCATTGTTTCACACACTTCACTCTCTTTTTTTTTTTAATTTTACATTTCACTCTTTCGTTTTATTCTTTCTCATAGTGATGCTGCTTTTATGCATTTCACTCTCCTTTTTTAATTTTTTTACAGGGTTGCTTTCATAGTGTTGTAAGAATTTCTTCATATTAAAAATATGATGGAAAAAAGTATTATTTTTTATAAGTGAGAATATTTAAAAACTAATTTTTTAAATTTTTTCACAACAATTTTCTATTACCTTTTTTTAGACAAAAGAGAAATTATAATAGCAATAAGAGAAAAATAAACAAAATTTTTGTATTTCAAATAAATTATCATTGAAGATAAAGTAAGCTTTCAAATAGGACATCATTTTTTTTCTTAAGGACGGATAAACCCATCATCCATTTTCCATATGTACACCTGACCTTGTTACATGTAATCAACATATCATGGATTAAAATTCACCACCAAAATACATGTTCATATTTGACAAACCGATAATTTGCCCAAAAAACCAGCAGCAAAAGTGTGCCTGGAACATCATCAAACTTCAAGTCTTCTATAGTACTCCTAGCTCCATTGAACCAGAGCAAAATCACCCACAGTCTAAGTATGCAAAATTGAACAAAACAACAACAACCCAACAATCTTGATATCCTTTTGTCATGACTATAGAGAGTTTCGAACTTCATGAAACTTGATCCCAACCTCTTGGCATCCTTTTCAATAAAAATAACAATTAAAAAAGAACTCTAATTAATATCTAATAAATATTGTGAAATTAAAACAAAATAAAAATTAATATACTAATATCAAGTTTAACTTACTTATTTGGAGATTGAGAAGGCAACACTTGAGTCATTCTTTTTGCTATTGGATAAGTTCTTTTTTGCTATTGTACAAGTTCATTTACCGAACAACTAGCTTTTGAAAGTAATAATATACGCTCTTGGTCTGTAGGATGAATGTTACGATAAGTTGGAAGAAACCGAACCTCATTATCATCCAATAACTCATGATTGTGGGAATTGTTAAAATAAGTGACTTGCCAAATACCTTTGTCTTCAACTTTCTTCTTTGAAATCCACATTCTTGCATTGCAGTTACACCTTGAAGATTTTCTCTTCCTCTACTGATCTAGTTCTCGAACCTTTTGAGACTTAGCCTTGCCATCACGATGACAAACAAATTATCTTTTCACTGCCATTTTATCCGAGTCTGTAACAACATGCTCACACCTAATTGAAAAACCATTCTTTTTCGCAAACACGGAATAAAAATGGTAAGCTTCCTCATCACTATTGAATGTTTGACCATCATAAGGAATAGAGTCATCGAATTGAACTCTATTAATATCCTCATTTTCAACAAAATGATCAACTCCTAAAAGCAAGTCCAATGCATCATCTAAGTCTTCTAAAGCCATTATAACATATATAAATATCAGTACCTATTTTTTTAAAGAAATATCAATACCTAATGTTAAGATGGAAAGAGTGCAGTACCTAAATATCAGTACCACTAAGAACAACCTTGTGGCAGAAGGGGTTTTCGGGTAACCCAGAACCCTTAACGCCATCGAATCCAACTTGTGCCCACCGTCATTGGAACACCAACCATCAACGAATTACCATTGTGCACTGAAACAGGGGTCACGAGGTTATTCCATGGTTTTTTTTTAATTTCAATGTTTTTGAAAAGTGGAAGAAGCCATTGAAACTATGGAGTACAATAACGAAGTAAAAAGCTAATGTGAAAAGATGGGGTTTATTGATTGAAGGATGAGGAGATTGGGTTTTTGTGAGGAGATTGGGTTTGTTTATCGATTGAAGAAAAGGAATAAGCTTGGGTTTGTTTATTGATTGAAGAAAAGGAAGAAGATTGAGTTTTTGTGAGGCTTAAGAGCACGAGGAAGAAGTGGAACGTTCATTTGCGGAGAGAAATAAATCATCAGGCGCGTGAGAAGATAATGGAAAGGAGGTTATCATTGAAAAAATAAATAATAATTAAATAAAAAAGTGTAAAATGACATTTTAACCCATTAATATTAATTACTTCTAGAAAGAGAGTGTGAGATATTTTTGTCCAAATGAAAATATGGACATTGCTAAAGTCCACATGAGCTTGTGGAGGTTAGCAATCCCCGTATATATATATTGTGCATTTTCACGTAGTCCATGAAAGATGGTTCTTAAGTGTTTTAGGCTCCCTAAGTTATGAAAAAAACATTTATGGCCCGATTCATGGAAGATGTGGGCTAGGCTGCTAGGCTTTCAGTGACTTAATTGAGTACTTGCCAAACTTCTATCGAGGAGAGAGTATGTTTTGGTCCTATTACAAGTTAAGGATACCTATCAAATATGATAACTCACAGATGAACTGCAGCGACATACAAAAAAGGCTTTAGGACAAGAGACGAGCTAAAACGACCTATAATGAAGGACTTAGACCTAGTACTGGTTCGGAAGAGCCTGGATATGGGCATAACCCATAGGCAAGTCACGAGACTTAATTATAAAGTCAATCTCCAATAGATAATGACTTGATCAGAGAATATTAATGTTGGATTGTCCACGATTAAAGAGGATCATCGCTTATCTAAATAAGATAAGATCACACAAAGATTATCCTAAGAAATAGAAGATTTATCAAGGAAAATACACCAAGCCTAACAGCCCATGTTATTTGGTTAAGTAGATAGGAGGATGAAATCCCCTGTTAGGTTAATTATTTGCTATGTAATAAAATTTTCTAAGTTATTACTATTGCTCAAAATTCGTTGGAATCTTCAGCCATTATCATTAATAAAAGTATTATGTAAACCACTAACTCCGGGCCTTAACTCAATACTAAGGTCCCGGGGAGAGAGACGAGGTGCGATATATAATGCCCCAATTTCTACCCAAACGAATTATTGTAACTAAATATAATATTCAATATTTTTGCAAAAAAAAAAAAAATTAAACTTTTTAAAACATCATTCATTAAATCAAACTTGCACAACATCAAAATACTTCAAAAACCAGAAAATCAGAGTTACACATTACATTTTTAACTTAAAGGCCATATAGAATAGAAAATATACACATTATTTATATTACAAAGTCACACTTCCAGAGCCTTAGTTCGATATTCCAAATAAAACACGATTTACACAATATCATATCATCATGATTTACTTACTCATCATCGGTGTTCCTGCCAGTTCCCGTAAATCCTTCTACTGGGTCCTCATCCTCCATATGCATGGTTCTCTTCCTCCTCTTCTTCCTGTTCGTTATTAGGATTTGCACCCTCACTAGGAGTATACTCCGGTGGGGATGAGGACCTAGCTCATCGAGCATGAACAAGCGAGTATTCCCTAACAATTCTTTTTCTTGGAGGAGGAATTACAGGTGGAACACTAGGACGATAAGTAAATGTTGATGGTACGTGCATTATGTAAATCATAGGCAAACGATATCTCCTTGTTCTTATACGAGACCGAGGGTTAGAATGACTTAGAATAACTTCTACGTCCCCTTTGAACGTTGCCAAGTTATCTTCAAAATCCCACTCCCCCGTTAGGAGTGGTCTTATCTCTATGCAAAATAGGAAATGGCTCAACATTATCGATACCTACCAAACAATTCGGGATAGGGAGTAAGCCATTGTCATATCACAATATAAGAATAGTAATTAAATGACAGAAAGTAAACAATCACATTTAGCAGATAAATAATGAGCATGATGCAAGATTACACAAGTTTCTTATACATCACAATTACTATGTTATTTATTTGCATGCAATGCGTGCACGTCTTCATAAATCTCAATATGGATCCAACAACATCAGCTTCCTCTTGAAGCACTACTTCCTTAGCACTCTATGGAAAACCAATTGAGAGTACGTGTCTCTAGGCCCAGTCCTAACATTTCAGGGGCCCTAGGGCGAAATAAAAAATGGGGCCCCCAATTCATATAAACATTTAATAATAAATTTTTTTTTTTAAAAAAAATCAACTTGTAATTTTTAAATTTCAACGAAACTTTAGCATAATTTTATTATAATATGGTTTTTTCCAAAATTCTACAAGTGCATACTTTAATATATTAGCATAAAGTTTACATAATATCCTATTAAAATCAAAATAAATCGATTAATACAAAACAATGTAAGAAAAAGTAGTAACCTTCATAGAAGAATAATCAAAGGCAACAATCACACAGCTCAAGCAGCAATCACACAGCCCAAATGCACAATTCAACTACAATAAAAAATATAATAAGAAAAATAACACCTGATGATCAAAAGCTCACGGCTCAAGCAGACCACAGACGGCCGAAGCAGCCACCGAGGCACCGCCGCACCGAGCACCGAGGCACCGGGCCACGCCAGCAAACTGGGTTGTGGTTCGCTATCGGTTCGCCCCTTCGCGCTTCCTGGCTTCACCTCTGCCTCTGGTTCGCGGTGTCGGTTCCCCTCTGCCTCCGGTAGTCTGGTTCGCCTTCGCGGTTCACCTCTGACCCTGGTGGTTGGTTGCCTGGTTTGCGCCTCCCTGGTGGCTGGTTGCCTGTTTGCGCCTCCCTGGTTCGAGCCTCCTTGGTTCACAGTCACCGAACGAAGAAGAATTGAAGAACTAAAGAAGAGGAGTCGTGAAATCAAGAGCCAGAGACAGAAACGATTGAGTTTTTGTGAAGAGACCAGAGAAGAGTGATTGAAGTGTGGAACCGTTAGAGTCTTGGTGAAAGAGAAGAGTGATTTCATAGGCTGATAGGCATTAACCGGTTCCATTAATTGCTGAAATGTTGGAAAACCCAAAAAGAAGGTGAAGAGTTGGTTGATATTTGTTTGGCTCAAGGAGGAAGGATCGTGGGAAGACTAAGAGGGAGAGGGAGTATATTTTTTTTTATTTTTTATTTTTTATATGTATAGTAGGAAAAAAAAAAATTGGGGCCCCTTGAAATCTTGGGCCCAGGGCGGTCGCCCATGCTGCCCCTGCCCTGGGTCGGGCCTGCGTGTCTCGCCACCATAACAA
Source organism: Crotalaria pallida (assembly GCA_037953625.1). Taxonomy (NCBI): domain Eukaryota; kingdom Viridiplantae; phylum Streptophyta; class Magnoliopsida; order Fabales; family Fabaceae; genus Crotalaria; species Crotalaria pallida. The sequence continues at coordinate 102,766,455 of CM075655.1, forward strand.
CATATGCCTTTAACACAATATTGCAAATATCCCTCTTGGACTAGGGCATACCGAGAACCACCATTCGCGATCAATGATATATCTAGAGGGCCGATAGAATATATTGCAGTTAATGCCAAATTATCCCGTATGAGGTTAGATAGACCAGCTGATCTTAAAACCATTCAACCCACAATAATTCCTAGGGGTTATCGACGAATCATCGTCATAGACCTAACCCTCATTCCATTCTCAATCAGACTCCCAGAGCTGTCGTGTATCTTTTCTCATTTCTCACCGTACTACTAACTCCATGTAATATGATGTCATGATTTCTTAATTATCTTTCATGAACAACAAATTTCAATCAGAATCATAATCCTCCTTTTCAAAATTAATCACTTTTACATACCCTAGGTATGTATTATTAACTCATCATGTGAGTCTAATTGAAGTTCTGTTCTTATAACAGTCTTATGCGACATATTAGCATCCCAACATATTCATTGGACTCAAAGTTTGTATTAAAATTCATGAGAATTGGTTCATTACACTAAAGTAGCAAGATTGGAATAAGCAAAACAAAGAGAGTACTCATTCAATTTTTTAACTTTTGTCTTTTAACATTTTTCATACTTTTATTAAGAATGTGTTGATTATTGTAAGTTTTATATGTGCTTTGTCTAAAATGCCTTTATTTAATTATTTTTGTTGAAAATTATAGTACTCCCTCTGCCCTTATTTATAAGTCACTTTTTGAAAATTTATTTGTTCCTAAATATAAATTACTTTACAATATTTAGGCAAAAAAAAATGTCATGTGAACATTCAGATGTCAAACATTTGACTTGTCTTACATGCAGAAATACAAATATTTATTTTATTGTTTCTGCATATAAACAAGTTAGATGTTTGAAAGAGGATAAAATTAAAATTAATGAAAAGTAAAACAATGATTAAATAAAATATTAAAATTAAAAAATATTATTATATCTTAAAATAGTAAAAAGATAAAAGTTCTAGAAAAGATAAATAAAATATTTAAAAAGCAAAAGTTAAGGAACGAGAGAGTAATTATTTATTTATTTATTTATTTTTGCCTTAGGGTCGGGGCCAACATCATTTAAAGGCTTAATTATATATATATATATATATCTCATTGGCAAGATTAATTTTGTTTCTTAATCTTGTATAGTGGTAATATTTATTTTGGTCTTTTATTTTTCTTAAAAAATTAATTTTAGTCTTTCCCTCATAATAATTTAGTTTTATTTTTTTATCAAAAAATTATATTCATACGGTTTCATCGATAGAGCTTTTACTGTTATTTCCGTTTATATCTTTATCACATTGAAATTTTGTCCATATCAGTGAACCACTATCGTGAGCCAACTTGCTCCATCATTGGCGAAGCAACACCACTATTCCTAGTTTTCATCACCATGAGATGGCTTGGAATTTTTCCAATTTTTAAAAACATTTTTTAGTTTTCGATAATAAACGTAAATATTTCGATAAAACTAATATGCCAAGACGAAAAGATCATATTAATTTTTTTATAAAAAAATAAAGACCAAAACAAATAAATAAAAAAATTAAAAACTAAATTGAATATTTAAAATATAAAAAAAGATAAAAGACATTTAGTTAAAGCAGATATGATTGGAGGGGAGTACCAACTAGGGGTGTTCGCGGTCCGGTCCGGTTCGGTTCGGTTTTGAGGTAAAAAATTATCCGACTCGATCATAAAATATACACGAGGTTTGGTTTGGTTCGATCTAATCACACAATCAAATCAAATCCATCCAATCCAAAATAAAATATGCCATTTCGGTTTGGTTCGGTCCGGTTTTAATTTAATTAAAACTTTTATATAATTTTTATAAAAAATAATTATTTTATCATAAACATATATTCTTTTGCGACAAGTCATAAACATATATGCATGAAAGCATCTACCTTTATTGTTGGCATTTTTAATTAGCACAAACTGATATAACATTGTACATATGTGCCGTGTGCGCGTAAGTATAAAGCCTAAACTAGTGTATTTTTGTGTATATATTTATAATTAACGGTCCAATTCGGTTTGAATCGATTTTTAGAACTAAAACCACAAGAACTAATCGCAATCAAAAACATTCAAATAAATTCTGTTTTTTGCGATTTCCGTTTTTTTTATCAGTTTACTGTTTTATTTTGGATAGGTAGCAACAGATTCATCATGTCGTCTAGGTTCATGTTGATATTGATCGGTAGAACTTACAAACATAGATAGATACAAGGTACAACAACACAAGATAGAAGTGAAACTTGAACAAGATGATGAAATTTTTGTGGAATGAGACATAAGTCGACACATGTTGCACCAGTACTACAGTACTGTTGTTACAGTCGAAGCCATCATCACCATCTCCTTAACCCATCCACTTTGACTCACTCCAGATTCCATCATCAGAACATGGCATCAGCATCAGCACCAACATTAGAGTTCTTAAGCAAGAAGCCTTACACTCCTCCTTCATGGGCATCTCATCTCCACCCTCTTCCTTCTCATCAATTCTCTCTTGCCCATGTATGTATATTTATTTTACTATATCTCTTCATCATTTCTTTCTTCTCTCTTCATTTTCATTCTCAAATTTCATTCCATACTTTTTCTTTGTTCAATAACAGCTTCCAACTCCTATTCACAAATGGAACATTCCCAATTTGCCCCCCAATACCCATCTCTATCTCAAGGTATATATCATCCATCATTCAGTTTCCAATCTTTTTTTAGTATTATTTTAAAAAATATGTTTCTTTGATTCATTCAATTCAATGCTTATATATATAACATGATTTGTTTGGCATAGCGCGACGACCTTTCAGGATTGCAATTGAGTGGAAATAAAGTTAGGAAATTGGAGTTCTTGATGGCAGATGCTGTGGCTCAAGGTGCAGATTGTATCATCACAATTGGAGGCATTCAGAGCAACCATTGTCGCGCCACTGCCGTTGCTGCTAAGTATTTGAATCTTGACTGTTATCTCATACTCCGCACTTCTAAGGTAAGTATTAAGTAAACAGCTATGTTAGCTAAGGCAGCTTTTGGTAGATGTGTTAGAACGGGATAGAATAGAAAGTTATGTGTTTAATTCTATGTTCAATGTATTTTATTAATAGAATAGAACATGACATGAGATGAGATGTGATTAAAAAGGGAGACATTTTGGCCTCACTAAAAAAGAGAATGGAATCGTTGTATTCGATTCTGTCGTCGCGGACCAAATGCTTCCTGTGAGTGTTGTTGGATTGGATCATGGATATACCTTTATTATGCATTTGCAGGCCCTTGTTGACCAAGATCCAGGATTGACCGGCAATCTCCTGGTTGAGCGTTTGGTAGGAGCTCATGTTCAACTTATTTCCAAAGAAGAATATGCAAAAATTGGAAGTGTGGTCAGCACATTAACTAACCTCTTACTCTTATTTCATTGCTGTGCTTGTTAGTATGTAGTTCTTAGAATACATTATTTCACCGGCTCCCTTTTTTCGTATATTAAATCACTCAACTTGGTAATTTTACTGTCTTTTAAGTTTGAAACAACTTCATGACAGTAGGTTATATAATACAACTTCCATGAAATGAATCGCTAAAATATTGAAACCTCTGGTTTGAAGTTTGATAGTGAGTATTGCTTTGAACCTACTAGATTCCATTGTATGCATTAAATCTATATTAAAAGAAAAAACAAAAAGCTTGTAACTATTTGAGCAACTTTGTTTCTTGGAACTAGGTTGATCTCCAACACCGTAAATGCATTAAAATATTGTTGGTGTTTGTGTTGTGTCGAAACCCTCAGTGTGTCATACTGTATGCAATATTTATAGAACTGTTTTGCCAAGAACATTAGTATATTTCTTTTTCCTCTGTTAATTTTTTTTTTTTTTTGGCTAAAGATTAAGCAATATCAGTAACTGAACCAACCACATACACCTAAAAGCATAGCTAACAAGCTAAATCCAAGGCCAATCAGCTACCTCAAACAACATTACGGAAAATTACATCCAAGAATTACCCAAGGAGACTGGATATTCATACTCAACCTTATAATAGCATCCCAAATCTGCTGCCCATCTGATGCCTGATTGGATCCATAGACAAAAGTAACTAAACAAGAGCAATTTATAGTAGCTAAATGGACTTCACAATGAGTCCACTGATTGCTGCTTTCCATAATTTTAACTCCATAAGAAGCCCTATTCCAGAACAAACATATTCTACCACCAGGATGGTCCTTATAATTCACAAAATGATCATAACCATGCCATTTGTTTAAGAACAACTGAAAACTGAAACTTATTCTCCTTAATTCTAGTTTCCAAAAAACATGCCAATCCTACCTTATTCTCCTCCTTGGAGAATTGAATTGCTTCTTTCTGCTTATTGGGACTATTCAAGCCCCGCATATGCCAGCCGAGGACTTTATCCATTAGACAGGTGTTGCTGGCTGCTAGGGCCAGTTGATTTTATGGCTACACTATTATTAACAAGTTTCTGTCCTTCATGCTGTTGATTCACCACACAGTCCCCATCTTGTTTCTTGGGCAGAGGTTGGTTATTCTTCTTACCCACTATCTGCCATTCTCCCTAAGCTACCACATTCTTCCCTTTATCAACCTTCTTTGCAGGAGCTACTACAACATTAGTCTCTTGGTTCTGTTTCTTCTTACAACTTTCAGATTTTTGACCATAGCCATCACAATGAGAACACTTCACTGGTAGCCATTCATAGATAATTTGTTGCTCCACCACTACCCCTTTTCATTTTCAAATATCACAGTCTCAGGCATTTTCTCCTTGATTTCCATTTCCACCATAACTCTAGCATACTGGTCCACCATATTCTTTGTCGTAGCATCAATCAGGATAGGAGTCCCCATAGTACTGGTTATTCTGCTAATGGAATTCACATTTCAGTATTTCGAATCAAGAGCAGGCAATTGTAACCATGTTGGGACTCTTTGTGCATCCTTATCTGCAAACTTCATATCTGAATTCCATTTCCCTCACTATTACTGGTCTGCCATCAAATTGGAAAACATTAGTTTCCAAGACTTCCATCTTTGATGATTCAGTTTTAAATCTAACCAAGAACATGCCATTTGGAAGCTGCAATATTTTATCGATATCCATAGTGCTCCAGATCCTCCTCAGAAATCAATTCATAATGTTGTACGGGGGATTAGCTCCCAAAACATGACAAACAATGGAGTTACTCCAATAATCAATCTCCACTGTGACATCTTCAAGCCTTATCTTCCCAAATTTAGCATCACTCTTTGTTCTGGTTGAACAGATTCCAGCTTTTCACCACCTTTCCTGATTTTACTAATATTAAAGTTCTCCCATACATCAGCTTTATGATCATAGTTAGAATTACCTCTAGCAGATTCAGGTTTCTCTGGTTCACTGGGTTTCAAAATTTCCATAAATTTCTCATTTGCACTCTCATCCATACCAAGTAACTGCATCAGTTCATTCACCTTGTCTTCCTTACCTCCACCCTAGCTAGATCCTGCTTTATCATTCGGCGCATAGGTATTTGATAATACCAACCTTCTTAACGTTGGAGCCTTACCACTTGTTTCTCCATCAAGATTTGAGGACACCTTGACATTAGACAGCTGCTGATCTAATTTTTCCTTAGTAATCGATGCACCTCTCCTCCATACCATACCTTATTTTTCCTTTTTCCTCTGTTTCAAAATATCTTATATTTCAATAATTGGTGGTGGTGGTTGTGTTCATACTTTACACATTTCTTGAAATTCTGCTTCGATTTTAGCTGGCTAGTTAGCCTTTGATTGTTTCTTGCCTTTGATTTTTTGAAAATTGGAGTTAGATTCATATGACCTTATTAATGAATGGGTTATGGGTAATAAGATCATATTGACTAGTTTTTTTGCTTGATCCATTTTTAGGAAGCAACTTCTTTTTGTTTACCAGCATCTGTTTTCTGAGTGAGCTAAGTTAATACATTTTGATTGTTTGTATTTCTGAATAATATACGTATTTATCTATTGACATTTTTCTTAGACACTTACCGATGTCCTTAAAGAAAGGTTGATAAAGGAAGGGCGGAGGCCATATGTTATTCCGGTTGGTGGATCAAACTCTTTGGGAACATGGTGAGTGAGACTATATCATTAAGGTTATTTCTTATTTCCTCTTTTTATAATTTCCTTTATTCCAATATGTTATGTTTACTTTAACATTGTCTAGTGTTAATTAAATTGGTATGAGGGCCACGACTAATGCAGTCTGTTTGCTTTTCGCTAGTGCAAAAAAGTATTTGCTGTAAAATCGGTGATGGCCCAAGGAGATTGAAGTCTTGCGCTGCATTGTTTTCAAAGTCTTGCTTTAAGATTCCTTAACATTTATTTTTATTACTTTCTTATTATGAGTAAACTATTCTGTTCAGGGGTTATATAGAGGCAATTCGGGAACTTGAGCAGCAGATTCAAAGTGGGACAAGCAATGTTAAGTTTGATGATATTGTTGTAGCATGTGGCAGGTTCCGATCTGTTTGATCTCTTTTTATTTTCCTTAGCTACCATCTTTTCCCCTTCTCTTAACATCAGAGGAGCTAGTTTTGTACCAATTTTCTGGCGTATAGTAGTATGCATGATGTAATCATGTACAAATAAAGACCACTCTTCGAGTCTTGATCCGACAGTTGAGTTGGTAAGATCCAGGTACATATGAGAAGAGTAGCAGGATTCAATCACCACAAAGTGTGGGTTTAAATGTTTAATAGAGTAGCTTGGTCATCTTAGATGAGTAGCAGGATTTAAAAGTGTGGCTTTAATAGAGTAAGTGAAGATCTGTTGGTGAAAGTTATTGATACCAATGCTCAAAGGTTTCAATTCATAATTTACAACCAAATTTCCTTGTGAAAATAAGTTTAAGCTGTATTGTGGTTCATTTTTGAATTGAAACAGCACAGCAACAAAGCCTTTTCCCACCAAGTAGGGTTGGCTAGATGGATAAAATGACGTTTATTGAAACCGTACTTTGAAACAATATTATCTATTAAATCATATAGACAATTATACTTACCTCTATTTAACATCCTACATTTATTGAATTCCAGTGGGGGCACAATTGCTGGTCTGTCACTAGGATCGTCATTGAGTACATTGAAAGCAAGAGTACGTCTTCCTTTTAGAAGACTCACATTCCTAATGTTATTGCCAGTTTCATAAATCATTGATTGGTTCCTCCCTGTAGGTTCATGCATTCTCTGTTTGTGATGACCCTGATTATTTCCATGACTATGTTCAAGGCTTGCTTGATGGACTCAACGCCGGTGTTAACTCGAGAGATATTGTCCACATACTAAATGTGAGTGTCTTGGTAAATATGCTTGTTTGTCTTGACCATGCTCTATTTAAGTTGGAACCCTCCTTATCTCTAAGGAAAAGGAGTACATACTGGTAATTATTGGGAAAATCACTGATCGAACCCCTACAACCTAATGTGCCTGCTTGACAAGTCATGACATTAAGTGTCTTTGAATAAATACATTTCTGATCTCGGAACGTGCTTCAACATACGGGTTTAACCATGCTTTTTGATTGATAATGGGAATATAACTATGTTTACAGGCCAAGGGTCTTGGCTATGCAATGAACACCTCTGAGGAGCTTGATTTTGTTAGAGAAATTGCTGCATCTACTGGTGTTGTTCTTGACCCTGTATACAGGTATCTATTAGTTCTACAGATTGTATAATATCAAAGTATTATGTTCGGATATGTTAAAAGGAAATTACTTCTTTATCTTCTTTTCTCACTTATAAAGACAATTCTATTCACAAATTCAGCAGATGTAAACATATTAAATGTTAATACATTGAATATTGGTGATTTTACTTAACTTCTAATTTGGCTGTTAATACTTTCTCAGTGGGAAGGCTGCTTTTGGATTGCTGAAAGATATATCAGAAAATCCAAAGAAATGGGAAGGGAGAAACATCCTCTTCATACATACAGGTGGCCTCCTAGGATTATTTGACAAGGTTGATCAGATAGCTCCTTTGGTAGTGAATTGGCAAAGAATGGATGTTAATGAATCTGTTCCTAGGCAGGATGGTATTGGAAAGATGTTCTAGAGATGGAAAAGGAAAAAACCTAGCATTGCTTGTATCGAAGTATTTTGGTACCTTGATCCAAATAAGTTTTTTTTTTTTGTTAATAAATAAGTTGTATTTTCTAGCAATGCACACAATGAATTATGTAATGCTAGCTTTTGGATTTTTTTTTATTTATTTAAAAAAACACTTTTATGACAGTTACTTCTTAGAGTTTTTCTCTTAGAAGTTTTTTTTACATATAATTGCTCAAGTAATTTTAAATTTGAGATGGTGACATGAAAGAAGCTATTCACAGTTTAGTTATTGAAAAAACACAAAATCTTCATTTTTTTAATAAAAAAATTTATCCAAGTGCTTTAAAATTCCTGCTTCAGACAGGAATCATTAATTTATTTTACGAAGGAAAATAGCTAATAAGAGAGAATAAGAGGCTGTGACTCTGAGAATAAGAAAAAGGAGAGGAAAAAAATGCAAAAAGGTTTAATGCAAAATTTAATTATTTGTAAAATGCCAAAATGGCTTCTAAAAGGACATCCTTGGCATTTATAATTACTGTCTATTTGAAACATGGTTTGCATACTTCTCCACGAATGTTTACATCATCATACGATGTGATGCATAAGAAGAATCTATTGCACGAAGAATTTCTTATCCTTTGAACCAAACTATGGAAACTTAAATAAGCAAGACTCATGCAGCAAGGCCATATAACATTGAACCAAACTACGGAAACTTGAAAATAAGCAAGGATCATGAAGCTGCAGCACTTGATTTTTGTCCACTTTTGTAGCCCCAAACAGGATTGCTCTCAATAAGCTGATGAGGCACAAGTCGTTGCTCGCGTTTAGTAAGCTTCCGATAGTTGTGGACCCTCAGCCTAGCGATCTTTGCCTCTTCTTCTGGGGTTATCTCTCTTACTACAACCGTTAGCCTGCATTCTGGTCGGACTTTCATCCCACATTTTCCTTTGCCATGTATGTTAACTCTCTTCTTAAAATATCCCTTTCCGACAAATGCTTCATCTGTAAGAAACATGAATGCAGCATCAGCAGAGATTAAAAAAAATGTGACAAAACAACTTCACTTTTACTAATACTTGTAAACTTCAAAATATTACCAACAATTAGACGCTCTGGATCCAACCCATGATTATGAGAGGCGTTAGCTTTGGCTGAATTAACAACCTACAATGTGTAGAATTTTAAAACATGCAGTGGTGGAACATGATGAAAAACTTTGGAGGGGCAAAATGTTAATTAAATACTACAAATCTGTGAGGATGCTAGGACTGTTTAGAGGTGAAAAAGGTATTGGCTACTAGGATGAAAACTTAAACTAATGAGGTAAGTAAAACAAATTGTGGCAGAGGAAGATGATATTGCTCCGTTGGTCAGATGAAATACTTGTATTTGGAAGTGAAACTATTTATCTATCTAGTAGTAGACTAGTAGTATTATATAAACAAAAAGAAACGAGTGAGGACCCCGAATAATTCAATAATAGGAAAAATTTCATGAACTTAGAAAATGAAATCTAAGGACATGGAAGTATAGTTCATTCTTCCTCATTGTCATGAGATTTGTCCAGCTTAAGAATCTAGAAAACCTTTTCGAACCTAGGCAAAGATGGAGGGGTGGGCCCCTGAGGGACAAAGATGGTGGAGAAAATACATGAACAGAAATTATATGCATACAGAAGAACTTAGAAAGCAATTAATTATATTGCTTTTACAGTCTTGTCCATAGAGGTGACAATGAAAGATAAAGTGTTACGACCTGAAACACAGTTTTTGCAGCTCGCTTGACTGTCAGATGCAACTGCATACATGCATCTTTAACAAGCATACCACGAATCAAAGCAGCAACCAAGTTGACCTTCTTTGGACTCTGAGATAATGTATGGTTGAAAGAATATAAGGTATGCCACAAGGGAAATGACATAATCTCCACAATTGAAAAAGTGCAAGTAGTCCAATAAAACTTAACAAACCAAAAATTATGATATAGTTTCCAAAAGAATAAACATCCAAGGCAGTAGGCAAGCAATTTCAATGTCTAGAAAATTGGATGCCAACTTGTCTGCAGAAGTTGTTACATGCTGCTTAAAGAAACAAAGAAAAAAATCCTAATAAGTAGGCCCCAGGGGCACCACATAAATGAAAGAGAACATGATATACAATTCAATTTTGAAAATGTTCCTATGCTGAATTCTGAACCAACTAAAATCTTTGAAAGGATGTGAATACCAACACATCCTATAGAAACTAATTCCCTATCTAAATTATTAAACTACAATAATTTCCTATAGTGATCCCATTGTTATCATATGTAAATGATGATAGTTTTCACTAATGCACTTTGCAGAACTTAAAACTAAAATCATTCCAAACAATATACATTCAAAATCAACACTGAATTGTTCATAACTACAATGGAAGGTTTATGAAGGACAAGCATGACCACCATAATTAAATGTAAGATTGCATGTTAAGCACTTACATTAGAATGGTGCATGTGTATATAAGAAATCAATCAAAATCAAACCTGTTTGATTCCCTTTAATACTGCTTGAACTTTATCTTTCTTATTAAGTGGTTTTTGCTTCTCATCTTGTTCACCTTTTGAAGCACCCAGTAACGAAATTGAGGCTAAAGGGGACGAGACAGGTGTTTGTTCATGCTCAGACGAATTTGCGAGCAAGTGGGTAGTAGATGAAATTCCCTGCAAGCGTTTGGATGGAAAAATAAAAAACTTGAGAGCATTTTAAAATCTAGGAATTTGAAATGATGCAATTAGAAATACAAGGTTTGGATATTGCTAAATGTGTGAGAAACAAAATAAATGGCCAAAAAGCCTAACACACAATCCACCACCAGTTTTGTCCCGAGCGTTGCCAACAATTCAATCAATCAATCAATCCATTAATCTAGTTGCAACCTAGTGCACGAGGCTCCCACCTAATACAGAGATTGTTTCAAATCTAGGATTTAAAGAGGCCACAAGGCAACAACCTTACCATTGTGCCCAAATCTCACCTTCAATCAATCCATTAACCCATGCCAACCAAATCACCATGTGAAAGCATGTTCTAGATCAACAACATTGCAATACAATACACCATCATAAACCTACTGATTCCCTATTGAACCCCCTTAGACGACACGCTCAACTATCCCTTTCTCTGATCTCGTGGTGTCATAATCGATGGCCAAAAATAGAGGTGGCACCACAATAATCAGTGTATTTATCAAAGATTGAGAAAGCATAAAATCACAATAAGGTTTTCGAATTTTACGGGTATCCCCCCCTCCCCATTACTAGGTCGAAAACTAATCCATCGGACGAATGGAGTCAACTTTGCCCTCCCCTCGAACCTTGATTCTCCCCTAGAGACGTAGTGTGCCTCTACCACTATGCCAGCACCCTTGTTGGTGATCACGATAAGGTTTACTATTAAGAAGGTGATGAATTTCAAATTTCACACATTTTCAAAAACAAGGTATATCAATTATCCAAACAATGTATTTGATAGTTTGTGAATTTAACCATGAAGCACACAAGAAGAATGCGAAAGATGAAAACATAAATTGATTTACCTGAAGGTGAAGGTGATGTAGGAAAGGGAAAAAGTGATTAGTGGGAAAAGGTGGAGTCTTTTGAATGTGAAAGTGAGATTGAGAAGGTGGAAGAGAGGGTGAGTGAGAAATTGAAGCTGCTCTGTTCCCATTCCCAATGCGGCGAAGAAGAAATGGCAACACGTGCCTCTGCCACTGAACCATGATTGCAGTTGCGATTATAATCTAAACCCTAATTTGATCTTTCACAACGCAGAAGCAGGAGAAGAAGAAGCTGAAGAAGAATTATCAGTAGCAGGTGCTACTCTACGGTCTACACTCTACAGTGTCCCTAAAACCCTGACACACTTCCGAACCTTTTTGCTTTTTCCTTTATCAGTAGAAGATGTTCAATGACGAGTTTTTAGTTATTTTGGTTTTTCAGAATCCATGATCGGTCATTTTATTTTTTAATATATCATAAATACATGTTTAATCTCTCCAACTCTTTCACGTCATTTTAGTCTCTAAATTAAAAAAATTAAGTAATAGAATTAAACTAATTGATATGTTTAAAATCGTTTATTTTGATTCATGAAACATATGTATATAATTCAATTTGGTCTTTTTTAAGTTATAAATTAATTCAATTTAGTCCCTCAATTTTTTTTATATAAAACAAACAACTCAGTATATAGGGCATAATATTAAAACTAGCATGTAATCCCTCCATTCTTGTTTATTTGCAAAAATATTATCGACACAAGTATTAAGAAAGTTAGTTGAGTGCATTTAATTTTTTGAAATTCGTAGAAAAATTGATTACTTTAAGAAATTTGCATTGGGAATGAAATAAAAATTAAATGTTATAACCATTTTGTAGGGATATTTTAAGAATGATTGTATTGGGAATAGAAAGTTGATTAATTTTTTCTTATACCCCTCCGTCCCTAAATATAAAACCTCTCCGGGGGATTTCACGTCCATTAAGAAAGTGAAATAATTTAGATAATTGTATTGGAAATGTAAACTTTTGATATGTAATTTCAAAATTACCCCTACTAATATTATTGGGAATCTAAAAAGTGTTAAATAAATAAGGTTGTTTGTGGAAAAAAAGTAATTAATGATCATTGAAAATTGATATGAGGTTTTATAAATAGGGACAAAATAAAAATGTCAATAAGACTTTATATTTAAGGACGAAGGGAGTATATAGGACCAATAATATGATTTTTTTTGCTTATAAATAAGACCAAAAGAAGTATGTTGCATTTGAGACATGTTCACAAAATTAATCTTTCCTTAATTTTCATTAACACCATTATATAGCATATAACAATGTAAGGATACCCTCTTTAAAAAAATTCAAGGATAACATTACCTTTATTTACTATAAAACATTTATGTTAAAATATTTTAAAATATCAAAAATGAGATAAAGACTTATAAAATGAGTATATAAAATTATAAATCAACCTATGCCATAAAAAAATATATATATCACTTACTTATCATTGATTGATTAACAAATAATACATCATATGGTATGTCGTGTAAGTTCATTTATAAGTTTATTTTATAAGTCATAAAATTAAGTATTGAACAGGGTTAAAAAAAAAGGACATTAAGCAATAAGCATGGAGAGGAGGTTTTCACCTATTATTTGAGCAAAGGTGCTTTACTCTTTTGTTTGAACATTCCAATAATCACATCCCGGAACCACTCTCTCTTTCGCCCCTTCCCCTCTCACAAATCCCTTCCCCTCTCTCTCTCTCTCTCTCTCTCTCTGCATCTCACTTCAAACCCTGCCTCTGCTTTGCCGATTCCATCACCCATGTCACGTTGATTCATGCAACTACTCCCTCCGCGGTACTTTCTTCCTTCCTTCACTCACTCTGTTCTCTATTTGATTTTCTTTTCACTTTTTATGTTTTACACAATTTGCTTTCTCTTAATTCATTTTATATCTAATCACTCTAATCTATCACCACTTTTGTCTTCCGTAAATTACCGATCTTACCAAGCTAGTGCCTTTTAAGTCATTTACACTTACGAGCTAGGTGATCAACTCATTTTCCATAACTCTTCTATAACAGTCTGATTCAATTTGTTAGCTAGCTTCTCAACAATAAACTCTTTGCTTCTAGCTTTATAGCTACTTGTGCCAAATAGACCCAGTCGGTTCCATCCTTAGGAATTAGGATAGTGGCAAATGCTAATACTTAAAAGAAAGTTAAATGTATTAAAAAGGTATTGAAAAATGTAGTTTTTTTGGTATTTTTTGAGAGACAAGGTAATGTGCATTTATAATTGTTTTTTGGCTTAATTATGTCGTGAGTCTATGAAGTTTGGGGTACTTTTGTCAGATACCCCTATTCTTTTTTTTTTTTCAATGTCTGACTCCCCGAAGTTACTGACAAAAGTACCCCAAACTTCAGGGACTTATGACATAATTAAGCCTTGTTTTTTAATATCTAGTAACCTTAACGAGTACCATGACAAGATCCTTGGATTATTTAAGATAAGGAAGGATGGAATGGAATGGAACCCGATGGAATATATCCAATAACTCTATTTCTCTTACCTTCCAATTTGGTGTATAATGGAATGGAACTAACTTATTATTCACTTCGTTCCATCGTATATTATTCGAACAATGATATCGTACCATTGTTGTATAATGTATGCCATTCCATTTTACTTCATTCCATTCTCAATGATAGTTACCAAATTTGCAATACTTTTTGGTAGACATACATGGTAAAGGGGAAGGTATGTGTGATTACAAGACTTTACTTATGTCGTGAAGTACCATGAATTGGAATGAGCTTCCTCAAATTCAGTAATTGATGCATGATCTCATGATTACTGAGAGAATTTTGTAAATATGAGCTTGAGTAATTGCTATTACAATTCCCATGCTTTCCTTTTACTTGACTCTGCTGCCTTTGCTTTTGTTTTTCAGGTCAGGTCATAGCTTCTTCCATCCAACCCAATTCTGATCTTTCTGTGTCATGGAATGCATTAATTAAAATGGCAGAAATGTTTACCACACAGTTGTGTCAGTTTCTCATTGCTCTTTTCTTCTTTCACTCTTCTGAATATGTTCTAGCACTTGCCTTTCATGGGAGATCCAGTGTTACTCTGACCTCCCTTTTGATCAGCAAACACTATGTTCTCGCAATGATCTTTTCTCTGCTGGAATACCTTGCTGAGTTTACTTTATTTCCCGAGTTGAAGGAATTGTGGTTTATAAGTCATTTGGGCCTGGCTATGGTTGTGATTGGGGAAATTATAAGGAAGACAGCAATCATCACTGCGGGACAAGCCTTCACTCATCTCATAAAGACTCATCATGATGAACGTCACCAACTCATCACTCATGGTATCTATCGATTTATTCGTCATCCAGGGTACTCCGGTTTCCTCCTCTGGGCCGTTGGCACTCAAATAATGCTTTGCAATCCCATTTCAACTGTTGCATTTGCATTTGTTGTCTGGCACTTTTTTGCGAGGCGGATACCGTACGAAGAGTACTTTTTGATTGAGTTTTTCGGAACACAGTATGAGGAATATGGCCAACGAGTTGTGTCTGGGGTGCCTTTTGTAAATTGGAAACTAGGCAATTCTGTGAGCTGAAGCCATTCATTCTAAGTCATCAAAATAGTTTCATCATTTCTTGTATTTGAGGAGACCTACTGCACATGGCTGGGGCCCCTTTGATTAGATATATGCAGCTATCATTTCTGTGGAGCTTCAGAACATAATCATGATCGGGTTGGCCAGTGATGCATATTAGTCTTCAGAAATTTGGAGATATCCCAAATTTCATTCTCCCAACAACCTTGTGGTAGATTATTCTTACATCACTGTTATCTGTGTGTTTATTTCCGATAATTTTGGTACAACTTTGCTATTTACAACTTGAAGTATTTATTTATACTTAACGTTGTAAATCGCAAACTTGTCCTAAAGTGAGAAACAGATGTTTAATTTTTTGTTTTTTGCTATTTATAGTGCATTACTTTACCCTATAAATAGCTAAGTTGTCTTAAAATTGTAGTTGTAGGAAATTGTTATTTTAATAACTTTTTTGCTATTCATAATGCATCTAACAATTTTCCCAGCGGCACCAGTTCTGAGATGCTTCTGCTCAGCCATGTTTCTTGTGCAAATATCCAGGACCGTTGATGATCAGTTATATAGATGTAACAAGGATATTTCTGTTGGTTTTACACAATGTTATATCTTTGGCCAATTATAATGTAACAATGATATCCCTGTTGTGTATACTTGAAAATAATATTACCCAATTCGGAAATAAAGTGGCTCAACTAGAGTAAAAGATCACAGGGTTTTCTTAACCTCGGTCCTTAGGGTTGAGAATAAGTATCCTAAAGTGGTTAGGATTTCTTGAAAATGATGATCCAAAAACTTGTGTTTTAATTTTTTTAAGAAATCCTAGCCATTTTGGGTGCTACGAGGGAACAGTTTTCACTGACCAGTTCGTTGATTAAGCTGTAAAACACAGCAGCGTTTTGAGATCCTCATTCCTCAGCAACAAAACTGCTTTAAACTGAGGAAAATGCTAGTAGTAATATTTACTTCTTTTCTCATCTGTCTCATATATGCCGACTATTCCGATGAAAATGTTGCATTGTTTTTCGAGTGGTTTTTTGCAATAACGGGGTCGTGCCCAAATGAAAAGAAACAAAGCAGAAACTCTCTTTGGCAAATAACACCTTTTATATACTACTAATAAGTTGGGCCATGGGTGTTCAAACTTTTCATGAAGAATATGTAGGAAAGTGTTTATACCTTGGGATCTAGTTTTCTCACCCCAAATTTTATTTTATTTTTTTTCAAAATATCCTCACGTATCTCTCTTTCTATATATATTATGCTTCATACAAAAAGTCAATGTAAAGTTTAAAATTTTAATATACGTTAATCCCATGGAGTATTAGTATTTCTTGCTCGGTGACCGTACGAAAAAAAATACTTTTTTAATTGATGTACACTATTGCATTAGCATATTTTAAATATTCCATTGACACAAGGGGTATTCCAAGTGTACTAAGCAAAAAATATTGGTATTTTAAAGGATCAGCGTATGTTAAAATTTTAAGGTTGTATGTTGACCCATTAGCTTATGAAATGTAAAAAAAGGAAAAATATATACATATATAAGAATATTTTGAGAAAAAATTAAAATTTGAGGGATCAACAATTAAATTCACTAAATAATGGATGTTCATGATCAAACTTAGGACCTCTAACTTTCAAGTCTTAAGAGACTTGTAGTTTGGAATTATTTTACCATATATTTTTGTTGGGATGAAATAGTAAAAAAATAATTCACTGTCAACCCGACACATAGTGGCTAACTAGGATTCAGGTGAAACACATTAGTAGAATTTGACCGAAATTGGAAGCAGAGATATATGATAAATCAGATGTAACTTCGGGAAGCGAGACATTGAAAAATAAAAAGAACAAGGGCCAATGACAAAACGATCTCAAAATTCAAAGACTCGAAACATATTTAAGCCTATAAAGAATGCATTAAATAAAAATAAATACATTTAGCAAATTGGAAAAAAAATATTTTATACTTATTCAAACAATTAATTAATAAATTATTCGGTATACTTAACAATTAAAAAAAAAAGGGTTTCTTTTATCATATTTTTAGAAAGAATTTATCGTCAATCTAAATTTTCTTATTTAGCAAAAAAAAAAATGACATAAAAAAAAAGAAAAAAAAGTTTTTAGAAAAAAGTTATTAAAAAAAAAGTTTTTTTGTTTACATTTGGATTTGAATGACCAATTAACAATGAATCAATGACAGCTCAAAATTACCTATAATCTAATTTGATTGATAATGTCATTTTCAGGTAAGCAGTAGAATTGTTATTTCAATTTTACAGCTCAAAATGCCTACCCTTAACTTAATTCTTATCTATATAAACACATTGCATTCTTCACACTGCAGCTTAGTGCAAGAAAAGCTTCACTAATAGACTCTATAAAATGGTTAAGGGCAGAAAAGGGCACTGAAGCAAAAAAAAAAAATGGCAGTTTATATACATATGAATTAAGTTAACGGCAGGCAATTTGAGCTGTAAAATAAAAATGGCTTATTTATGTCAGGTGTCCTGTAGTTTGCACCTATTTTGTCAGACGCCCTTTAACTTTATTTTTCAACAAATATACCCCTACAGTTTGCTCCGGTGAGCCATATACCCCTGCATGTCATTTCCGGCCACCGGTGCTGACGTGAACCGCCGGAGTCAGCAAGTGGTAAAAATAGGAGCTCTTGTAGTTTGAGTCTTTTTTGTCAGATTCCCCTATATATAACTTCAAAAATTCATATCTTTTAAACCATAAGTCCAAAAATTACAAATTTTATGTCAAAACGATCGTATTGAAATATAGAATTTTAATATGTAATTATTTTACTTTTATGGATAGTTTTGTAAAAAATTGTTTTTTGGCAATTTTCTATACGAATTTTGAATTTATGAATTATTAAAAATAATTTATGAATTGGATTGAACTAGTTTTTATTGTAGTTTGAGGAACGTAAAAATTATGAGTTTTGACTATGTCAGTCTCCGATGATTTTAAATTTAGTTTTTTTATAGCTTTTTTTTATAGTTTTTTACAATTTATTTTTAAAAGCCAAAACTCATGATTTTTATGATCCTCAAACTATAATAAAAACTAGTGCAATCCAATTCATAAATTATTTTTAATAATTCATAAATTCAAAATTCGTATAGAAAATTGCCCAAAAAACAATTTTTTACAAAACTATCCATAAAAATAAAATAATTACATTTTAAAATTCTATATTTCAATACGATCGTTTTGACATAAAATTTGTAATTTTTGGACTTACGGTTCAAAAGATATGAATTTTTGAAGTTATATATAGAGGTATCTGAGAAAAAAAACTCAAACTACAAGAGCTCCTATTTTTACCACTTGCTGACTCCGGCGGTCCACGTCAGCACCGGTGGCCGAAAATGGCATGCAGGGGTATATGGCTCACCGGAGCAAACTGTAGGGATATATTTGTTGAAAAATAAAGTTAAAAAACGTTTGACATAATAGGTGCAAACTAAAGGGACACATGACATAAATAAGCCTATAAAAATTACGAAGGTACTTCTCCTTGCTTAAAAATGTCATTACAACTTACAGGTAATCTTGAGCTGTCATTGAATCATTGTCAATTGGTTATCTAAATAACTAAATCCGAATCCAAACAAGAAAGCATGGTTTTTTTTTTTTTTTTTTTTCAAAATAAGAAAATTTAGAATGGCCATAAATTCTCTCTAAAGATATGATATTCCCCCTCCCACAAAGATGATAAAAAATGACAATTTTTTTCCCAAATTAAAGTTAAAAACTTAAAATAATAAATGAAAAGTTTAGAAATCGTATATTTTGAATTGTGATGGGTTGATCAATGCATTTAAAATTAGATATTTGATAATTAATTGATGTGCTAAACAATCCATTCAATGTATTAAATGAATGTCTCTATAATTTTATTTATTTTTTTGGACTTTTTCACGATAACAAGGGGAGGAAAAAAAATATTTTTTTTGAGCAAAAATATATGTTTTAATTGTTAAGGATACCGAATAATTTATCAATTACTACCTCCTTCCCTAAATATAAATATATGACTCTTTTGACACATTTATTTTGTTTCTATTTATAAGATCCTATACCAGTTTTCAATAATCATTAATTACTTTTTTCCACAAACACTCATATTTATTCAATACATTTTAGATTCCCCAATAATATTAATAGGGTTAATTTTGAAATACATATCAAAAGTTCTCATTTTCAATACAATTAATTAAATTAATCAACTTTCTTAACGGACATCTCCTAAAATGGTCCTATATATATTCGGGGAAGGACGTAGTAATTATTTGACTATATATGGCTAAACTAATTCTTTGGTCTCTTACCTTATTTTTTAATTTCAAATTGGTCCCTTACGTTTTTTGGTTTCAAATTGGTCCCTCCTGTTTTTTTTCGCTGTCAAATTGGTCCCTGAGTCACTGTTCATCCTATGTGTCAATATCATGTTGGTCCACATAGGATGAATAGTGACTCGATGACCAATTTAACAGCGAAAAGAAACATAAGGGGCAATTTGAAAACAAAAAAAATATAAAAGAGCGATTTGAAATTGAAAAATAACTCAAGGACGAAACGAGTAATTTAGCCACTATATATTCACTTCAACTCCCTCCAAATTTCATCATCATCATTATCAGTTCATCACAACATTCACATCATGGCATCAGCACCAACATTTGAATTCCTAAGCAAGAAGCCTTACACTCCTCCTTCATGGGCATCTCATCTGCACCCTCTTCCTTCTCATCAATTCTCCCTTGCCCATGTATGTATATTTATTTTACTATATCTCTTCATCATTTCTTTCTTTTCATTCTGAAATTTCATTCCATACTTTTTCTTTATTCAATAACAGCTTCCAACTCCTATTCACAAATGGAACATTCCCAACTTGCCCCCCAATACCCACCTCTATATCAAGGTATCATCCATCATTCAATTTCCAATTTTTTCTTATATTATTTTAAAAAATCTGCTTCTTTGATTCATTCAATTCAATGCTGATATATATATATACACACACACACACATAACACGAGTGATTTGTTTGGCGTAGCGCGACGACATTTCAGGGATGCAATTGAGTGGAAATAAAGTTAGGAAATTGGAATTCTTGTTGGCTGATGCTGTGGCTCAAGGTGCAGATTGTATCATCACAATTGGAGGCATTCAGAGCAATCAATGTCGCGCCACTGCTGTCGCTGCTAAGTATTTGAATCTTGATTCTTATCTTATACTCCGCACTTCTAAGGTAATGAAACTGTTATCTCAACTAAGGTAGCGTTTGGTAGACATGTCATAATGAGATATAACTTACAACGAGATATAGTTTATAGAATAGAACGTATGCGATTAATTTTATGTTCGATTTATTTTATAAATAGAATAGAACATGTTGTGAGATTAAAAAGGGAGAGATTTTGGTCTCACTAAAAGAGAATGAAATCATTGTGTTCGATTATGTTGTCATGGACCAAATGTTTCTTGTGAGTGTTGTTGGATTGGATCATGGATATACCTTTATTATGCATTTGCATGCAGGACCTTGTTGACCAAGATCCAGGATTGACCGGCAATCTCCTGGTTGAGCGCTTGGTGGGAGCTCATGTTGAACTTATTTCCAGTGAAGAATATGCAAAAATTGGAAGTGTGGTTAGCACTCAGCACTTTAACTAACCTCTTCTATTTTATTTTCAGTTGTGTGCTTGTCAGTATACAGTTCTCAGAACGCATTATTTCACTGATTCCTTTTTTTATCCTACTTTAAATCAGTCAACTTGGTAATTTTATTGTCTTTTAAGTTTGAAACAACTTCATGACACTATGTTATATAATAGAACTTCCATGAAACAAATCACTAAAATGTTGAAACCTCTGCAAATTGGGATTGGAGTAAGATTTATATGACCAAATTAATGAATGGGTTATGGGTTATAAGATCATATTGACCCGTTGTTTTGTTTGAGCCATATTTAGGAAGCAACTTCTTATTTATTTACCGGTATCTGTTTTCTGAGTCAGCTAAACCGATACATACATTTCGATTGTTTGTATTTCTGAATGATATACATATTTTATCTATTGACATTTTTCTTAGACACTTACCGAAGTCCTTAAAGAAAAGTTGATAAAGGAAGGGCGTAGGCCATATGTTATTCCTGTTGGTGGATCAAACTCTCTCGGAACATGGTGAGTGAGATTATAACATTAAGGCTATTTCTTATTTCTTCTTTTTATAATTTCCTTTCTTCCATTATGTTATGTTTACTTTAACATTGTCAAAAATTAATTAAATTGGTATGGAGGCCACGACTAATGTAGTCTGTTTGCTTTTTGCGTCTGCAAAAAAGTCTTTGCTGTAAAATAGATCGAACTCTTGTGCTGCATTGTTTTCAAAGTCTTGATTTTAGATATCGCGACATTTATTTTTATTGCAGACTTGCAGTCATATTATGATTAAACTATTTTGTTCAGGGGTTATATAGAGGCGATTCGGGAACTTGAGCAGCAGATTCAAAGTGAGGCAAGCGATGTTAAGTTTGATGATATTGTTGTAGCTTGTGGCAGGTTCGGATCTGTTTGATCTCTTTTTATTTTCCTAAGTTAATTATTACTTTCTTTTTCCCTTATCTTACCAACTTTGTATGAGAAGAGTAGTAGGATTCAATCACAACAAACGTGGGTTTAATAGAGTAGCCAGGTCATCTTAAATAATGGGATTTAGAAGTGTGGGTTATAATAGAGTAAATGAAGGTCTGATGGTGAAAGTTATTTATGCCAATGCGCAAATGTTTCAACTCATAATTTACTATGAAACTTCCTCTTGAAAATGAGTTTAGGTTCATTTCTGAATTGAAACGGTATAACAACAAAGCCTTTTTCCACTATATGAGGTTGGCTACATGGATCTAATGACGTTTATTAAAATAGTACTATGAAAAATATGTTATTTGTTAAATCATAGTAGTCAATTATACTTTCCTCTATTTAACATCCTACATTTATCGAATTCCAGTGGGGGCACAATTGCTGGTCTGTCGCTAGGATCATCGTTGAGTACATTGAAAGCAAGAGTATGTCTTTTACTTTTAGAGGACTCACATAGTTAATGTTACTGCAAGATTCATCAATCACCATGTGTTGCTCCTTGCAGGTACACGCATTTTCGGTTTGTGATGACCCGGATTACTTCCATGACCATGTTCAAAGCTTGCTTGATGGACTCAATGCTGGTGATAACTCAAGAGATATTGCCCACATACAAAATGTGAGTGCCTTGGTAAAGCGCACATGCATGTTATTTCTTGGCCTTTCCACTGCTGGGTTTCATGCTTTATTAAAATTCAGTTCCTCGTTATCTTTAGGGGAAAGGATCACAGACCAGTAATTATAGAAAATCGATGATCAACACCCCTGTAGACCAAATGTGCCTGCACGATAAGTCATGGCACAAAGTGAATAAATAAATACTCGTACATTTGTAATCTTGAAACTTGCTTGGATATATGGGTTTACAATGCTTTTTGATTGATAATGGAAATAAGATAACTATGTTTACAGGCCAAGGGTCTTGGCTATGCAATAAGCACCTCTGAGGAGATTAATTTTGTAAGAGAAATTGCTGCATCTACTGGTGTTGTTCTTGACCCTGTATACAGGTATTTATTAGCTCTAGCCCTCTACTCATTGTATAATATTGAAGTGCTATATATGCTTGGATATTTTGAAACAAAATTACTTGGTGTTTGTGACGGGGTTAAAAATTATACTCTTGGGTAGGTATCACATTCCAGGAATGTTATTGTTGGGAAGATTATTGTTAGGAATGTAGAAACACGTGTGTGGTTATTATTTATGATTTTTAGGTGTATTCATAGGAATTTGTAGCATAATTATCAAAATACTCTTGCTATGAAGTAGAGAGTGAAATAGGTGATTATTCGAAAAATGGTGATGATACTTTTGTAATTTTACAATAACATAACTTGCAAATAGCACATTCCCAATCTTAAAGTGGGAATTAAAAATGGTCAAAACATGTGCATTTTACTTATCTTAAAATATTCGTTTCTTAAGAATGTTTCTTTAAAAATTGAAACAAACACAGGTCTATATTGTAACCACTTTATATTTCTGAAAATAATTGTATTCACAAACTTGGTAGATGTAGACATATTGGATGTTATTATGCATTGAATATTACTGATGATGGTTAACCTCTAATTTGGTTGTGAATATCCTCCCAGTGGGAAGGCTGCATATGGATTGCTGAAAGATATATCAGAAAATCCAAAGAAATGGGAAGGGAGAAACATCCTCTTCATACATACAGGTGGCCTTCTAGGATTGTATGACAAGGTTGATCAGCTAGCTCCTTTGGTTGGGAATTGGCATGGAATGGATGTTCATGAATCTGTTCCTAGGCAGGATGGTATTGGAAAGATGTTCTAGACATGGAAAATGAAAAACCTGACATTGCTTGCATCCTTTTTTTTTTTTTTTTTTTGGGGGAATTTGTAGTATCTTGCTTTAAATAAAGTGACAATACAACCAATGGTGAGAAATATGTGTTATCTATCACCTTGCTTGTATTAGTTTGGAATTGGAATATGTCATGCTTGCTTTTAAAATAGTTTTTTTTTTAATTATAAAAAAAAGCACTTTTATACCCATTACATTTATAGTGTTTTTTAGAAAGTTATTTTTTTACATATAATTACTTAAAGAGTGAAGTATCATTTTAGTCCCTCATATTTTTTGATGAAACACTTTATTTCCTCAAAATGTGGAAATTCACTTTTAGTCCCTGAAATTTTTTTTATTGGACACTTAAGTCCCTCCGTCTATTCCGCCAACTGCCTCAACTGCGGACTTAAGTGTCCCACAAAATCTTCAGAAACTAAAAGTGAATTTTCACACTTTGAGAAACTAAAGTATCTCATCTAAAAAAACATGAGGGACCAAAGTAGTACTTCACTCTTACTTAAATACTTTGAAGTTGGGAAACAATGACATGAAAGAAGATATTTGGTATAGTGATTGAAAAAGCACAAAATCTCTGGAAATCTCTATATATAAATAAATTAGATGATTCTTGATAATATGGATTCGTCATTGCTTCATAAATTTGAAAGGCCGCATAAGATGAACTTTAAGAATGGATAGTTTGAACCTTTTTTAGATTTGATCAAGGAGAATGTGATATTTTTCACCTGTGTGCTTCATAAAACATGTTCTCTAAAAGTGTGAAAGTAAAAAAATACTGTAGTCAAATTAAAAATTTGAAGAATAAAATTACTACTTTCTCCTTCAAGTTATTACCAATTTAATTATTAAATGAATTAATTAGGAAGATTTATATTATCATTAATATTATTATTTTTTATCAAAAAAAATATTTTTACATTCCTTATCAAGAACTATAAGAATTAAATATCCACATAAAATGTTCTCTTAATAATATTTCTAATATCTAATAAAGAAAGAAATCAACATAAAATAAAAACATTTAATTAATGTTTTACATAAAAACTTAATAAATTGAAAAATATAATTAACGTCGTAATAAAATAAAAGCAATTCAATAGTTTTTAGAATAATTTTTTTTTTTTTGGTAAAAAAAACTGTGGAGGGGAACTTCACAGTCCCAGCACCTAGAGCAACATGGGTGGGGTGCCTCCCCAAGGGATGTTCTCCACAAGGATTCGAGTCTCTGACCTTATGATCTTATGGGTTCTCAATGGGTTCTCAATATATATCCTTATGGTCCTAGCATGCTTCCACTAGGTCAAACTCATTTGGGTATAGTTTTTAGAATATTTGGGTGTGTAAGAGTGTTCTCCAAACGATTTTTAGAGATTAATCATTTTCAAGATGTAAAGATCATCGAAATGAATTTCTTTTTATATATTTTTTATAGACCGAACTTTGACATTATATTGGAACAATTAAATTCATCAACCAATTGTGTGTTGGAATTGACTTGATGTTGTTTTATCTCAAATATAAATCTTAATTTCAAGTCCCTTTAGTAAATAGAGCTCGAGCAAGAAAATGGAAGTTGTTGTTGTTGTAAAAAATATTATTATTTATTTTTTTTAAAAAAATCTTTGTTCTAGCTAAAAAATTGTTTATAGTATATTATTTTATGTTTTTGGATGAATGAACAAATGACCTATCAAAACTAAAAACATTATGTCACAAGAGGTTGGTCTAGTAATGTAAGGTCTTAGTGGATTTTCAAGTATCATACATAGCTAGATTATTACTCTGAAGCATGGGTACACTGTTTTAGGAGCCGTACACGTACCGGGTATTTTTTGGGTATGGGTATGGCTTGGGTACGCCTGGGTACGTACCGACAAAAAAATTAAAAAAAAAACTTGGGTACATATTTGGGTACGCCGGGATACGCGGTGGGTACGGTACCCACCAATTGGGTACGGCACAACACCACTAAAATTGAAAAATTTTATTTTATTTTTCCTTTTTTTTATTCCCAGCCTTAGATATCTTAATCTTGTCCTAGGGTTGAGTTTTGAAGCAAACCCTCTCTGCCTCCTCTCTCTCTATTCTACTGTCAGCTGTCGTTCGCTCACTGTGATGCTCGCTGCTCGCTCGCTATCATTGTCGTGCTGCTCGAACCCGTCGCTACAGAGATAAAATACTTCTACTCTGTTACTTATTTTTCTAATGAAATTTGCTGCATCTTGGAAAGTTAGGATTTCATTTGCTGCATCTAATGAGATTTGCTGCATCTTGTAATTTTTCAGTTTTTTTTCATAGTATCATACTGATTTCGTAAGCTTGTTCTTTTTTTCATAGTATCATACAGTTTTTAAGTGTTTATTATTAATTTGAACTTAATGTTTTCTTTTTTACATCAAAATAATTTTTAAGTGTTTATTATTAATTTTAACTTAATTTTTACCTTACTGATTTTATTTTTTCCATTTTTTAAAATTTAAATATAATTATATTAATAAAATAAATTATTATATATATATATATATATATAAACGTACCCGTACCCTAGTTTTTTAGAAATTGTCGTACCCCGTACCCGTACCCATACCGGATACCGGTACCGTACCCGTACTCATGCAACCCATGCTAGATATCATCATATCAAATGTTCGATTATCATAAACAACATTTGGTTCATTTTCTTGGCAACAGAGCCGAAATAATATCAAGTAGATTTTTGTACGAGATTTTCTCTTCTTGAACTGTTTGATTTGGATTTGGAACGAAAAAGTTACGAAAACCATAAAAATGTAATTTTTGAAATTACGTGTAGATGGTAATTTTTTTATGAATTGAATTCTTCCAAAATTTAATTTCTAAATCACTTTTCTTTATATAATCTAGAAAATGATGTATTTAATATTTAATAGTTAATTTTTTAAGTTTTTCAAAATTAATTTTACGCTTTTGGGTTTTTTATACATTATCATTAGTGAAATGATTATCAAAACCTTTTTTTTTTGTATTCTTGGATTAGGGTTTATTGGCTCTTTCCACACATTATTACATTTGTACTAATAAAGATTATCTCACACCTAGTTTTTAGGTGTAATGAGAAGAGAGATAGATAAAGAAAAGAGAGACGATGTGATTAATGTTGTGAAGTAAAAAGAAAAAAGATATAGAAAAAAAATGAAATATATGTGTAGGGTCTGTCGACCATATACGGACCTGAGTCTTACCAAAGGGATTCTCTAAAGGCACTTTCCTCGGTTTACCTGTCATGAAAGTCCTTCGCTCGGACTCATGAACTCCGAGCATACCAAAGGATCAGGCTCGGACTTGATGGATCCGAGCCTTACAATCGGTCCCTAATCCATCAGGCTCGGAACTCTAAGACCGAGACATACCGTCGGCTCGTGGATAAGCTCAGGCTCGCCGAGGCTTTTTATCCCTTCCGCAAATCTCTCCTAGATTCTCGCAACAGCCTAGACATGAGATCTTCAGTGGATCCTAACCAGATTCTAAGAGCATAATTATTCGACATTATCTCACAGAGTCCTGGTTCAGCACAACTCTGATACAGGGCCCAAACGGCCCATATCAGCCTCCTCCAAACCCTATAAATAGCTCATCACAGCTAGGGTTTCAGGTAAGTACTCTCATCCCTAAGTTGACACTCTGCACACACACGTTGACTAGGGAGACCCTGCTTTTCCCAACTGGAACTGCAGAAATACCACAAGTCACATATTAATACTTGATCCTCTCTTGGACTCCTGGTTACCATAATCTTGAGCACTTAGGGGGTTAAGGACATCTAGTGTTCAAGGAAACTACATTGGCGCCGTCTGTGGTAAACGAATAACTATTATTCCCACCTCCACTGTTCTCATGGCTAACGACAACGGTAATGAGGGAGATCTCCGCCGTCGCCTCCGGGGGAGGCCACCCAAGAACGAAAGGAATGTGAGGGACAGAATCGCTTCGGGAGGACCCACTGAAGGCAATGAGGCTAATGTCCCTCCAGTCCCTCCGGTTCCTCCAGTCCAGGGACAAGTCACTATCCCTCCCCGTATTGAAGGTGGCGAAGGGCGATCTAACCCTCGAACTGTTCCTGATGGTCACGTTTCATAATGGCATGATACTGCAGATTCTGGACCACATCAGTCTCGGAGGACCCCTGCTGGATCACGAACTGATGAGGATCAACGAGTAGAGCGTTCCGCTCGTCGTGATCATTCCCGAACCGAAAGATCCAACAGGGAAATACCTCACTTGACAAGGGGTCACTTTGGAACGCTTCAAGGTGGTCAACATTCTGAAACAGAGGGTAGGTCCTACATGACTACCTCTTCGGCTCGAAGGAGAGAAGAATCAATCATGGAAATTTTGAGAACTCAGACTTCCCTAATTGAGAAACAGAATCAGGCTATTGCTGCTCTTCAGCAGCAGAGCATGGTAAGAACAGCCGAGCAAGGCCCTCACGTGGCTCTCGGCAACCCGAGCAATCTTCCTCCACCCCCACCCCTCAACCCGAACATGGTTCCTGAGCGTGTTGCCAGGGAACCTCATCCTGGACATCCTTTCACAGTTGAGATTATGGCATTTCAAACTCCGCAGACTTATGTGGGTCATCAAAATATTCCTCGGTATACCGGGACAACCGATCCGATGGACCACATTGCGGCTTACGAATCTTCCATGATGTTTTATGGAGGAGGGGATTTCATGAAGTGTCGCGCTTTCTCAATGACTCTGGGCTCGACACCTTTGAGATGGTTTAATTCCCTACCTGCTAATTCAATTCACTCCTGGGCTGAGCTTAGAAGAGCGTTCCTAAATAGATACACAGCTAGTATGTCACAGCCAAAATCCGATCATTCATTAGCTGGAGTTGCACAGAGACCGGACGAGTCTCTACGCGACTACCTAGCTCGGTATCAACAGGAGGCTAGTGGCATATCAGGTCTGCAATCTGGAGTATCTGTTCTTTTCCTTACTCAAGGGTTGCGAGATGGGGATTTCAAGGATTGTTTGATTGGAGAACCACCCCAGGATATGGCCGAGCTCAGGGAAAGATCCAGAAAGTTTGTCAATCTGGAAGAATTCCATAGAATCAGTACTGCGGCACGGGGTAAGGAAGAACGTCCTCGTCAAAACGATCCTCGTCAGAGCGATCGTTTTCGAGATAACAGAGGGAGGAAGGATAAAAGAGAGAGAGAGAGAAAGAGGAGAAAAACTGCCTCCAAAAGGCAAATATGATGAGTATACTCAGCTTACAGTCCCAAGGAGTCAAATCCTTCGCGAGACTATGCACACCGAGATGCGCAATATCACTCGGCCTCCAGCTTTGAGAAGAGCTGCTCAAAAAGATAAGACAAAGTATTGTGACCATCATGGTGGATGGGGGCATACCACTGACCAGTGTACTATGCTGAAGGACTTGATGTAAGAAATGGTGAGGGACGGAAAGCTTCAACAATACATTGGCAAAGCAATAAGGAAGCGTTCCAGGAGAAAAAGTCATTCTCCACCCAAACCCGAATAGAAAAGAAATAGGAGCCCTTAACCACCTGCAGGGGGAACCTCTACCTTACTGTCCAAGCAGGATAAGGGTCGAGAGACTTTTCTGATTAACACCATTGTTGGAGGATTCGCAGGTGGAGGGGAAAAAAGAGGTGATCGAAAGATGTATGTGGGTCAAGTTCTTTCGGTGGCCAGCCGACCAATTCAAAAGAGCAAAAAGAAAAACATCGTCATCAGTTTCAGTGACGAGGACTTTGCCGACATAATCCAAGATCACAATGACCCAATGGTAGTTACAGCCAGGCTCGACAATTATGAAGTAAAGAGGATTCTCGTTGATCAGGGGAGTTCAGCAGACATTATGTTCTTGGATCTGTTCGAAGCCTTGAGGTTGAAAAGATCTGACCTAACTCCGTTCGAGGGAAGTTTGATTGGCTTTACGGGTCATTCGATTGTTCCTCTAGGACATATCCACCTCTCAGTTACCCTGGGGGAACAACCATCTGCTCGAACTGAGATAGTGAAGTTTCTAGTTGTCCAAGCTCCGTCGGCATACAACGCCATCCTCGGCCGTACTGCATTCCAGTCTTTTGGTGCCGTTGTATCAACTGTCCACCTAGCTATGAAGTTTCCAGGGTCTGATGACAAGGTGGTAACGGTACTTTCTGAACAAGAGCTAGCTCGGAAATGTTACAATATCAGCCTGGGTAAACTAAAGATTGATGATGAGAAAATTATGCAAGAACCACTCAACAAGGGAAGTGTTAACTTGGCAGATCTTGACGTAAGGGAAGAGGACGAAACTAGGCCAACCCCTCAGGGAGACTTCAAGAAGGTAATTTTAGGTTCCGATCCATCCCATTGCGTCAAGATTGGTGTTGGTCTTGTTGAAGAAGTTGAGAGAGAACTGACAGAACTGCTGGTAGAAAACAAAGATTTATTTGCTTGGACCTCGGCAGACATGCCAGGAATCGATCCGAATTTCATTTGCCACAATTTAAGCGTGTATCCTGGCGCTAAGCCAGTTTGTCAGAAGAAAAGGCGGGTTGGAACAGAGAAGGCTCAAGCAACAGAAGAAAAGGTTGTCGAGCTACTTGAAGCAGGGTTCATCAGGGAAGTGGTGTACACCGATTGGTTGGCTAATCCCGTACTGGTCAAGAAGTCCAATGGAAAGTGGAGAATGTGCGTGGATTATACAGACTTGAACAAGGTCTGCCCCAAGGACCAATACCCACTTTCCTGCATAGACAAATTAGTAGATAGCTCGGCAGGATATCAGAGATTGTCCTTCATGGACGCTTATTCGGGCTACAATCAGATCCCGATGTATCCCCCGGATCAGGTGAAGACTTCATTCGTAACTGAAAATGCTACATATTGTTATAATGTCATGCCCTTCGGACTTAAGAACGCTGGGGCAACTTACCAGCGAATGATGAACAAGGTGTTCGGCTCCCTTATCAGGCCCAGAATGGAGGTGTACATTTACGACATGATTGCTAAGAATTTGAAGGAAGAAGACCATGCTAAGGATTTGAAAATCATTCTCGGCAAAATTCGGCAATTTGATATGAGGTTGAATCCGGAAAAATGCACCTTTGGGGTTCCTGCTGGGTCATTCCTCGGATTTATGCTCACTGAACAAGGAATCGAGGAAAATCCAGAGAAGTGCCGAGCCATCCTCGAGATGAAGAGTCCATCTGACATCAAGGGTGTCCAGCAGCTGGCAGGTCGGGTAGCGGCTCTTTCCAGATTTTTATCCCAATCAGCTCGGAAGGCTCTACCATGGTACCAACTGTGAGGAAGGAAAAGGAAAAGACGTTTGAGTGGAACGAGGCATGCGAAAAGGCCTTCACTGACCTTAAGCAATACCTGGCATCCCCCCAATCCTATCTAGTCCTTTAACTGGAGAAATTCTTTTCCTTTACTTATCAGTGGGTGATTCGGTCGTCAGTTCGGTTCTAGTCCGGGAAGAATCAGGCAAAGAATCCCCTGTTTATTTTGTCAGTCGAGCGCTTCAAGGACCAGAGTTAAGGTACCAGAAGGTGGAAAAATTGGCTTTTTGTTTGGTTATCACGACCAGAAGACTACGACAGTACTTCCAGAGCCATGACATCAAGGTCAGAACAGCTCAGCCGATCCGACAGATTCTTCAAAAACCCGACTTGGCAGGGAGAATGGTGACTTGGGCCATTGAACTTTCCGAGTTCGACATCACTTTCGAACCAAGGAAGGCAATGAAATATCAGGTCCTAGCTGATTTCCTTTCCGAGTTTACTGAGCCATCAACGAGCTCAAACTTGGACTGGAGCGTTTATGTTGACGGGTCGAGCAACAAACTTGGAGCAGGTGCTGGAATAATCTTGTAGAACTCCGAGGGAGTGACCCTTGAGTATTCTTTGAAGTTCGGATTTCCTACTTCAAAGAATCAGGCGGAATATGAAGTTGTAATGGCTGGTCTCAGGATGGCAAAAGAGATAGGGGCCCGAGAAGTGAAGATTTTCAGCGATTCTCAGTTGGTGGTTTCGCAAGTTAAAGGTGATTATCAAGCCAAAGAACCCATCCTCCAGAAATATCTTGAGAAGGTGAAGTTCTTATCTTCAGAGTTTGCCAAGGTTGAATTCTGCCACATCCCAAGAGAAAGCAATGGCCGAGCTGACATTCTTTCAAAACTTGCTTCAACGATAGGACCTGGAAATAACAAAACGTTGATCCAAGAAATGGTGCACGGACCTAGCGTTGTCCTCTCCGTTTCGGTGGATCCAAGTTGGACGGCTCCGATCACGAATTACTTGGAACAGGGAATCTTGCCGACCGACCCAATCGAAGCCAAGAAACTCGACAGGAAAGCATCACAATTCGCTCTGGTGGAAGGAATTCTGTTTCGCCGAGGGGTCAGTGGCCCTATGCTCAGATGTTTAGATCCCGCTGAAGCAAAACAGACACTGGAAGAGGTTCACGGGGGTATTAGAAGTCATCATGTTGGGGGGAAATCACTGGCCAAAAAGATTCTAAGGGCAGGATACTACTGGCCGACCCTTCAGCAAGATGCGCTCAATCATGTGAATAAATGTGAAAAGTGTCAATTTCACAGCGATGTGTATCAGAAGCCGGCCGAGGAACTCCATTCACTTTCATCTCCCTATCCTTTCTATCAATGGGGAATGTATTTGATTGGCCAGTTCCCCACCGCACCAGGACAGCTAAAATAGGTGATAGTTGCCATTGATTACTTTACCAAGTGGATTGAAGCTGAGCCTCTAGCAACTATCTCGTCGGCCAAGGTTCAGAAGTTCTTTGAAAGACAGGTCATAGCTCGGTTTGGAGTGCCACAAGTTCTGGTGACTGACAACGAAACTCAATTTGCAGCAAAGGTATTCCAAGACTTGGTTAATGCTTTAAACATTGAGCATTATTTTTCCTCGGTCGAGCATCCTCAGACCAATGGACAAGTGGAATCAGTGAACCGAACTATCATCCAGGGGATCAAGAAGAGGCTCATCGGTGCAAAAGGAAATTGGTTGGACAACTTGCATGAAGTACTTTGGTCATATCGCACTACAATACAGACTTCGACGGGTGAGACGCCTTATCGGCTTACTTACGGTTGTGATGCAGTCATCCCGATAGAAAGGATCATCCCTTCATTCCGAGCCATGCAACAACCAAACCCCCTCAACAACACTTTACTGTGTGAGGACCTTGTTCTGTTGGATGAAGTCAGAAATCTAGCCGTCGAGCGGGAAAAACATGCCAAGCTTATGAAAGCGAAGGGGTATAATCGTTCGGTAATACCCAAAGAGTTCGAGGTAGGTGACCTCGTCCTAAGAAGAGCCGACATTGGCCTCAAAAACGCTAAAGACGGGAAACTGACTCAAAACTGGGAAGGGTCATACCGAGTAGCTTCCAAAACAGGAACAGGAGCCTACAAGCTCAAAACTCTCTCGGGTGCTCTCATCAACAACACATGGAACGTGGCAAAGCTTAGAGCATATTTCAGCTAAATTTTTCATCCCCGTTTCAGTTTTATTTTTCATCGTTTTTAGTTTCATAATTAACTTTGCTTTGTTAGGATTGTTTATTTTTGATGATGGTGTACGCTCGGTGGAACTCCGAGCCCATTGTATTCACTGCTTCGAATAAATAAAAGTTCTGTTATTGAATTCATTGTATTTACGTACTTTTCCTTATAACCGACTAGCCACTATTTATGACGCGAACGATTATAAACAGCTCGAACAAGAGCTTATAACTCGTCAAGTACTTTAAAAATATTCCCGATTCAAACATGATTTGTCTTTAAATCATTTTATATATCGCGGATAGAGGAACCCACCTCGGCTAAAGTGCTGGAGTTCCGAAGTCTTAACACTTGAATTCTTAACAAAAAGAAGCACAAAATAATAGCGGATATTATAAATATTCGAAATTTGTTACAGCAACAGATCCGAGCCCATCTATCGGGGCAAATACAAGTTAAAAAGCAAAGGAAAGATCTACTCTAGGTCAGACAGTACTACACTGTCAGGATCAAACTTGTCCTCTTCCTCCTCGTCACCTTCGACACCCTCGGCCCCTTCTTCCTCGGATTCCTCAGCCAAGTGGTCAGGAAGATCATTTCCGCCCATATCTATTGGGAGCCCACTCTCGCCCACGATCTGACCATTCTTAACAGAAAAGTTGGGGTCAGCACCCTTGGTCACGAGGCCAGGATTCAAGACGCGAAGTTGCTCGGTAGTGTTGAGGAAAGAATCTTCAACCGCATGATCCCAATTGTAAAGATTCTCCTTAGCTGCCCTTTTATGCTTAAGAGCTTTCGCTCTCATTTTATCCAGAGAAGCTCAGAGCCCAGCGGCCTCGTCCTTGGCATACTCGAGTTGATCCTGAGCCACTGCGACGTCTTCCTCGGCCTTCTTCTTAATTTCTTCAGCCTTTCTTATCCCCTCATTGGCCTCTTCAAGGGTTTTCTCTGCTTTCTCTTTGTCAGCTTCGGCTTTAGCCTTGGCATCTTCAGCATCCTGCTTCCCCTTCTGCAGCTTTTCATTCTCGGCAGTCAATGCTTGAAGCTTTTTATTGAGGCCCTCTACTTGAAGCTGTAAGTAGTCTTCCCGAGCATAAGCTTCACTTCGTGTTTTCTTCCCCTCGGTAGACACACCGGCGTGAACGTCGTCACCACGCTGACTGAGGTAACGAAGAATGCTCGCACCTCTTAGAAGACTCCTCACCAAGGAAGAACAATTGTTTTCCCAGGTGCCCGGGGTCCAGGCACCTATCACCTGCGCATCTTCGGGAGGAAAGCCGGTCGCGTTGAAGGTATCAGAATTCTTCCTAGCCAATACTGTTTTGGCAACAATGTCATCCATGCCTTCAACAACTTGAATTCCTTTGTGAGACTTACTCAAGTTGAGCCAATCTCCAACCACCCCCTTTCCTGTGTCCATCCGAGGCCGTTTGGATGGACGCTCGGGGGTACCCTTAGCACTTGGTTGAGTCTCTGAGTGGATTATTTGCTCGACACCTTCGACGGCCGAAATCACCTCGGCAGGGACAGCCTGAGGAGCAACAGTTGGACTACTCTTTGACGCTGGCTCGGAGGACTGCCCTTTAGTCGAAGAGCCCGAGCCTGCCTTCACAGCAGCCAGCTGAGCCATCTTGGACTAGGCAGCAACACTCTTCTTGGCCTTGGATGCTTTTTTCCCCATTTTTTCTGCAACAAGAAAAAATATGTTATACCGAGCCAAAAAAAAAAAGAAAAAAAAAAAGAGAGAGGCCCCTCGGCCAAGAAAAAGTGTATATGTACCAAGTTCGGCTTTCACTTCAGCCTGTGTTCTCTTCAACAGAATTTGTTTCGTGTCAATTTGCCCCTTTTCTCGGAGATATTCCCAAACCTGATCGCATAATGGTCTTTCGGCCTTAGTTAAATCTGCTTTATAATCAAATTGATACAAAGAGGCCCCTCGGCTATAAATACCGTTCGACCAGCTCAATGGGAAGTGAGGCACAACCTTAATTTCCCCTTCTTCCTCAACTTGCTTCATAAACCAGCACACTTCGGCTCCAGTATACTCGTATTGGAAGAAGCGTGGTTTGAAGGATTTCCAAGAATCGGTTACCTTCGCAAAAAGGGCATGCTCTTTCCGAGCCTTCAATGACAGCCAGAGCCCCTTGGAGTCGCCGAATTTATTTACTTGGGGGGCATATAACCAGAAGAAGGCTCGTAACGTCGCTGTCAGACCTTCAGCATCGCAAAATTGTTGGAAAGCTCTGACAAAGGCCCACCCGCTCGGATGCAGCTGGCTCGGAGCTATACCTAAGTGGTTGAGGACTTCTATTTCTAAGGTAGAAAAGGGCGTGCGGATTCCGACCTTTGTCACTACCTCCTCGTAGAAGTAAAAAATATGTTGGTTTTCCGGCACTTGGCAGCATATCCGGCCGTCTATGCTTACGTGTCTCAAAACAAATTCTGAAGCAGTCCCATCCGGATTCGGAGGTGTTAGGATTGGACGAAGGTGGTTCAGGCTGTCCCTCGTCAGCAACGAAGGCCTCGTTCCAAGTACTTCCCGATCGAAGACTCCATCGTACTGCGCGTGGTTGGGAGGTAAAGGATATTCTTCAGGATGGGTATCACACCTGCGCTCCACCATATCTGGGGAAAAAGTAAAAGGCTCGGCGTTAGCTTTTTTTATAGCAGATCTTTTAAATCTAAAACTAAGGCCAAGCCTTGGATTTTTTCCCCCCTCCCTCATAGGATCTCCCAAAGACTCTTTCCCCCTTGTAAAACGCTCCGGGCTAGTCCTAACCTGAGCTCGACGCTCGGCAAACCTATAAGCCAACAGCCACCTACTTTCTTCTGCAGAATTAGAAGGGTACTCTATGGTTAACGGTTCTACCTCGGTTGACTCGTTAGATCCTTGACCACAAGGGGGGATAGGAGGATCTACTGTATCATGGGTATTAGGACTAATTTCTAAGGTAATATTTTCACGTTCAAGATCCCCAGAATCCCCAGAACTCCTAGAAAAACCAGAATCGCTGTCGCTGGAAGGTTCCTTACCTAATCTCCTACAGAGTTCATGGTAAATTTTCTTCCAATCTCTCCAACCTCTCATGATTGGGAAATGCAAACACTCCAACTACTTACCCAGAACAAAAATCCCCAAATTTCTGCAAAACGCAAAACCCTCTCAAAAAAATAGAAAAAAGAACAAAACCAAGAATCAGTTATTCGGGTTAGAAGAAGAAGAAACATTACCTGATTTTGATTGTTGGTCTTTGGAAAAAACTGATAGCGACAAATGATCGTGAAAGCGCGGAGGAGAGTAGAGGGAAAGTGTTGAAGCAAATGAGAATAAAAGTTTCTGATTAGTGAAAAGGAATGTATTTGGAGCAAGTGACAATACGGGTTTCTGGTTTGTGAAAAGTGGAAATGAGTGAAGAGTGATGGAAGGGGGAGTAAAGGGTTCGAATAACCCTCAAAAACCTTTCAGTTTTCCTCCACGATGCACATGTGGGCTGAAAGCCCACTAACCCACTCAGCTGCTCACAGGGTGAGACGTGGCAGTTACTAACGACACTTTTTCAAATTTCAAAAATTATAATGATTTGGCACAACTTACAAGGATACGCGCCGTACCTAGAGAACCCAAAACGTCACCTCGAACAGGCTCCATGGTTACAGTTGTCAAACAGTCCCGAACTAAGACATCCGAAAAGGTCAACCTTAGACACTTGTTACCTCATCACAGACTTTCCAAAGTCTTACGAGCTGGGGGGCTTGTAGGGTCTGTCGACCATATACGGACCTGAGTCTTACCAAAGGGATTCTCTAAAGGCACTTTCCTCGGTTTACCTGTCATGAAAGTCCTTCTCTAGGACTCATGGACTCCGAGCATACCAAAGGACCAGGCTCGGACTTGATGGATCCGAGCCTTACAATCGGTCCCTAATCCATCAGGCTCGGAACTCTGGGACTGAGACATACCGTCGACTCGTGGATAAGCTCAGGCTCGCCGAGGCTTCTTATCCCTTCCGCAAATCTCTCCTAGATTCTCGCAACAGCCTAGACATGAGATCTTCAGTGGATCCTAACCAGATTCTAAGAGCATAATTATCCGACATTATCTCACAGAGTCCTGGTTCAGCACAACTCTGATACAAGGCCCAAACGACCCATATCAGCCTCCTCCAAACCCTATAAATAGCTCATCACAGCTAGGGTTTCAGGTAAGTACTCTCATCCCTAAGCTGACACTCTGCACACACACGTTGACTAGGGAGACCCTGCTTTTCCCAACTGGAACTGCAGAAAAACCAAAAATGAGTTTTGAGTGTTGAAGTTGTTTGTCTTATTATGCATGACTTGCAACAATATATAATATATTGATTACAAGCTTCTCTGAGAAGCTTTCTTTCCCTCTTCTCTTTCAACTTTTTGTTTTTCTCCTTACCGTTTCATTCTTTCTATTTCATACATATATATATTGTAGTGTCCTAGAACACTATATGTCCTTAACCCTCTCAGCCTCAAGATTATGGTAATCAGGAGTTCAAGAGAAGGTCAAGTATCTATGTATGACTTTATGGTTTTTCTGCAGTTCCAGTTGGGAAAAGCAGGGTTTCCCCAGTCAACAAGTGTGTGCAGAGTGTCAACTTAGGGATGAGAGTACATACCTGAAACCCTAGCTGTTGTGAGCTATTTATAGGGTTTGGAGGAAGTTGATGTGGGCCGTATGGGCCTCGTATCAAGGTGAGCTGAACCGGGATTCTGTGAGGAAATATAGGAGATTTATTCCCTTAGAATCCGGATAGGATCAGCTCACGATCCCATGTAGAGGCTGTTGCGAGATTCTAGGAGAAACGAGCGGAAGAGATAGGAAGCCTTGGTGAGACTGAGTCAACCTACCAGCCGACGTTATGTCTCGGTTCTAGAATCCCGAGCCGATGAAGTGAAGGCCGTTGTTGAGGCTCGGTCCCATCAAGTCCGAGCCTGGTCTTTTCGTATGCTCGGAATGAACGTGTCCGAGCGTGGGACGTTTGTGTTAAGTAAACCGAGGGAAAGGTCCTTGGAAAATCCTTTTTATAGGACTGTAGTTTTTATACGGTCGGCAGACCCTACGTATATATTAATAATTTGTTCTCGTGGGTTAATGTATAGGTATTTTTGATTATCATTAATATTATTATATAATTTGAGAAGTGACTTTTACTTCTTAATTTCCCTCCACAGTCTGCCAAAAATGAGTGTGAGTGTTGAAATTGTTTATCTTATCATGGATGATGTGCAACAATATATAATATATTGATTACAAGCTTCTCTGAGAAGCTTTTTTTCCCTCTCCTCATTCAACTTTTTGTTTTTCTTCTTTCCGTTTCATTCTTTCTATTTCTGCACTTGACTTGTTCTCATTTGTGGGTTAATGTGTGTAGGTATTTTGGATTATAATTAAAAGTTTGATGATCCTAAAAATAAAATACATTTAAGTTCATCAATATTGTATTTTTATTTACTCAAAACTGATTGAAAAATAATAAAGTTACCTTATCCTGCGGATAGTTATTGCGTAAAAAAAAGTACCAAAATTCAAATGTAAATTCATTTTCTCAATCCTGATGTCAAACTTGATAAAATATAATATTCAAAATCTTGAAATAGTAATAAAGTTACAGGTCCTTACATATAGCTATTGCGTAAGAAAAAATATCAAAATACAAATGTAAATACATTTTCTCAATCCTGATATCAAACTTGATAAAATATAATATTCAGGATCTTGAAATAATAAGCCATTAAATATAACTTATAACGATAATATATTAAAATCAGTCCGGAATCTAAAAATAAAACAGTCTCAAAATGCTATTAAAATTTACAGGAACATTGCAAATATTAAATTAAATATATGTTTCTTAAAAAACAATGTGTGAAAATGCCTTTAAGGCTTGCCAGTTGAGTTCCCTGTTAAAATATTAATTAAACTAAATAAAGAGTTAATAGTCACATAGGTCCCCGAAAGATACCTATGGAATCAGTTAGGTCCTTGAAAGATTAGTGGAATCTCTTAAACCCCAAAGATCATTTTGGAATCAGTTAGATCCCTGAAAGATTTTTGGAATCTCTTAAACCCCCAAAGATCAATTTGGCATCACATTAGTCTCTCATGAGGGACCTAACCGGGGATCCTATGTGACATATTAAATGCTTTGTTGGCCAAAACGTGACACCTTCTTATCAATCCAACA
Organism: Crotalaria pallida; assembly: GCA_037953625.1. Classification (NCBI taxonomy): domain Eukaryota; kingdom Viridiplantae; phylum Streptophyta; class Magnoliopsida; order Fabales; family Fabaceae; genus Crotalaria; species Crotalaria pallida. The sequence continues at coordinate 102,806,036 of CM075655.1, forward strand.
TCGCATTGGGGCCGACAAAGCATTTAACGTGCAATGTAGAATTACGTCAAGTCCATCTTGACGAAATTGAATTGGGGGACTAATGTGACGCCAAAATGATCTTTGAGGGGTTTAAGAGATTCCACAAATCTTTTAGGGACCTAACTGATTCCACAAGTATCTTTCAGGGACCTATGTGACTATTAACTCCTAAATAAAAGCACTCTCTTATTTTTGTAAAGCGTATGGTAACAAATTTATACTTATTTCATTTAGGAAACATATTTCAAATATAATGATGAAATTTAAAATTTTGTTTCGACACTCCAATCTTGAAAACATTATATTAAATCGTTTAATTTTTTACTAAAAGTATTAAAAATAGAAGGGTGTTACAGTAATCAAGAGAGTTAATATATTTAGTTTATTGATCCTTATAAAAACTATGGCATTGGTTCTTAGAAAATCTATTTATGATTGGCTTTTACAATGGCTAAGTGCTTGTTTGGAAATCTATAAGAACTAGTTGAATGCGCGTCTTTAAACACAAAAGCAACTATATATTACTTCTTCCCAATGTGGATTTAGGGTGGAACGTGGATTTGCAATGAAAATCCAAACATACCATAAATCAACATATGCGTTGGTGTAAAGTAAAAAAGGCCAATAAAAGAAAAGAAATTAATTAATGCAGTTAAAGTTCCCAACAGGTTTGCCTTTTTATCTTTGATCAATTCACATATCTTGAAGGCACATTGTAGTTGTTGTGCTGCCACTAGATTTGTATACTTTAATTTTTTAGTAGAAACTTATCTATATAATATAAAATTGGAGAATTGATTTCCATTTTGATTAGGCGCCTAATCTCCCGCCTAATCATGCTTATTACGAATTTCCTTTTTTAGCTGTTCTTAATTACTTATCTAAAGTGGTTAATTGTGTTTTTTTCCTTAATTAATGTGTTTTTTGATCTTTACCGTCCATCCATTTGTGAACGGATCTGGACCGTGCGATCCTTTTGTTCTTCGTTGAGTGTGACGAGCTGTTGTTGGCTTCTCATTCAATCGTGCGACGTTTAGTTTCTCCACCCCTTTGTTGAGCGTCTCGAGCTGCTGATTTTGGTGGGTTCTATGTGCAGCTTCATTTTCTCCAAACCCGATCTCATACATGGCTCGATTGACCTCCCCTCTTCTTACGTCTCTGTTCTTTGTTCTCCAGTATTTGTTCTCCCCTCTAAAAATATTTTGTTCTCGAATATTTGTTCTTTGTTCGAACTTGTGTTTTGATTCGAGCTGTTGCACTCTTCGTTGGCTTCCGTTTTTCTTCAGCTCCTGTTGTGGGTTAGTGATTACGTGTTTTGGATTTTGATTCTTCTACTCCTTTTTTTTTATTTTGATTTTTTATGGTTTTTTCTCTGTGATTTTTCTGTGTTTAGGTTTTTGTGCTTTGTTCTGTTGTTGGTCATATATGGAATATGGAAAGAAGAAGGTTTGTAAAGAGACCGAGGTTTGATTTCTCCCAATGTATGTGATCTCTTGGCACATAAGTTCACTTTGTTTCCATTTTTCCTTTCCCTCTGATTTTACCAAAATTATCATCAATATTCAAGCTTGCTTCAGGGAAGCGTGTTATGTGATGTTAATTTTCGATTCTCTCTTTGCTAATGGTTATCCTTTGGATAGTAGTGTTATTGGGTTTGTTTTTTGGTTGTTTTCCCCTAGATCGTGGTAAGGATTGTAATGTGAAATTACCATCAATGTTCAAGCTTGCTCCAGGGAAGCATGTTTTGAGAGGTTGATTTTCGATTCTCTGTGTGTTAATTGTTTGGAGTTGCAGCTGTGTTTATTCTTGCTCCTTTGTTCTTTTGTTAGGACGATCCTCAGAGACAAGTGGTGGTGTTGACAACTTTGTGCAATCAAATGAGGTCATTCCAAATTTATTAATAAGGCTTACACCGGGGAAGCATTTGTTGAAAGGTTTCTTCTTTTTATTTTCTTTGTATATATCTTTAAAAGAAAAAAAACAACAAAACGATGATAATTAAGTTGCATAGGCTTATATTTTTTTTATAAAGTATTTCTGATTTCTTTGTGGCTTTGACAGGACCAAGATCGGGAAGTGTTGCTGGTGTTGAGAGCTTTGTGAGGTCAAGTAATATCATAATGAAGGATTTGTTTGCTAACGATGACAATTTGGAACTCAGACAGTTTGCTGAGAATTTTTGTCTTTATGATAGTGCTGGTGCTAATTTTTTGCCATTTATCTTTCTTGATCCATGTTTTTTGAGTTGTTTGTTTCTTTTTTTTTTCTATGATTCCCTTTTTTTACCTCTTTTATTTTTATAATATAAAAGGAATTTGTGAAATAAGCAATAAAAAAAGGAGAGAGCATTGTGCTTGGATGGTTGTGATATTCTGGCACAGGCTATTGTATGATGTGTCTTATGTTTGCAGGACTATGCTCAAGAGGCGTCGGAACGAAGTATAAACGGATGCTGGATAACCACTGTCTTGCTGGTAGTATAGGTGTGAAATAATTTTTTAACCCTGTGTCTTTCTGGATATTGTTTATGTATTTGTTGTGTGGATTTTTTAACTTTTTTTTAATTTTTTTTAATTTTTTTTAATAACCTTTGTTTTGGTAATAGGTTCAGTGAATCGAATTGTGGATCGCTCTGATTTTAACCCTCATATCAATCAAACAATTGGTCTTAGTAGTTTCCAAAGTGGTGTATTACAAACTTATTATCAAAGTCATTTTGGTGAAGATTGTGTTGTATTAGACAAATCGGATGGAACGAATGATAAACAATTTCTTGATAGTAATTTATGTCTTGCTGACAGTACAGGTGTGGATTTATTTTTGGATATTGTTTTATGTATCTGTTGTGTTGATTTTTTATTTCTGTTTTTTCTTAATCTTTGTTTTGGGTTTAAATATAGTAAACGGAAGTGTGGATCATTCTGACATTAATGCTCATATCAATCAAGAAGTTGGTGTTGGTGGTCTCCAAAGTGGTATTTTTCAAAATCATGGTCGCTGTCATGTTGATGAAGATTGTGTTGCAGTAGACAATTTGGATGAAGTTGAGCTGCAGTCCGATTCTGATATTGGTTTTTCTGTGCATGATGATGATATTTTAGGTTTTTATTTTTTTGATGCTTTTGCTGTGTTTGTTGGGTGCACATTTTTTTTATAGTCTTGAGTCTGTTCCAATCCGTTGTGATAACTTGATATCCTTTGTTTATAGGGGATAATGAATTAATGTGTGAGGGACCAGCTTTGGACCTTCATGGGCAAGGATATTGTGATCTTGGTGATTGTGATTATAGTTGCCGTTTTTGTGGAGCCATGTTTTGGTACAAGGAAAAGCTAAATCCAAAAAAAAAAAGTGGTGTTCCTGTTTTTAGCCTTTGTTGCTCAAAGGGGAAAGTGAGGTTGCCAATGCTTACTGAACCTCCAGAGTTACTTCGTAGTTTGTTTTCTGATAAAGATGATCTTATTTCTAAGCATATCCAACAACATGTAAGAGCTTATAACATGATGTTTTCTTTCACATCAGTGGGTGGTAAGGTTGATAATAAAGTAAATGATGGACATGGTCCTTACGTCTATAAAATTTCTGGACAAAATCATCATCGAATGGGGTCTTTGCTGCCTACTGAAGGGCAGCCGCCTAGATTTTCTCAGCTTTACATATATGACACGGAGAATGAAATTTCTAACAGAATGTCTCTTGGAAGGTTGGTTTCTTTCCTTTATGGTTTCTATTTTCACAATAATAATTTCAAACTTTTTAAATTTTTATTTATTTTATGTGATTTTTTTATTATTTTTTTATATTATTTTTTTTGTTTTTTTGTTTTTTTGTTTTTGACTCAATTTTTTGGGTTTTTTATTCTTTGGTTTCTGCAGGGTGTCGAATTGTATTACTGATTCATGTCTTGATGCTGCTTTAGTGCAAATACTGAAAGAATTGGTTGATGAGTATAACCCAATTGCCAAAGTTTTTAGGATGGCAAGGGATTCTCTGCAAGAGCATCCAGTCGATAACATGAAGCTCATGTTGATTAGGAGGCGAGACAAGGATTCAAGGTTGTATAATTTGCCAACTGTTGATGAAATAGCTGCTTTGGTTGTGGGTGATATCGATGTAAATAATTTCGAGAGGGATATAATAGTAGAGACTCGGTCAGGTTCTCTGCAAAGGATATATGAATTGCATCCTTTGTACGTTCCTATGCATTACCCTATGTTTTTTCCTTTTGGTGAGGACGATTATTGTGACAACACTGCGCACCTTGAAAGTACCCGTCCAGATGCGAGGCGAAAAGGAAATGTTACATTACGTGAGTTTTTTGCATTTAGGTTCCAGTATAGGGAACGTGAAAATGCGATATTCTTACATGGCAGAAGGCTTTTTCAGCAATTTGTTGTTGACGCATACACAATGATTGAGAGTTGGAGATTGACATTCTATCGTTCTCATTCTCATCAGAAAAGTTTAAGACAATCTGTTTATAGGGGCCTGGTTGATGTTGTTTTTGAAGGAGAGCAACAGGGATGTAAAGTGGGCAAGAGGATTGTTTTGCCACCAAGTTTTACTGGGGGTGCTCGATATATGATGCAGAATTATCAAGATGCAATGGCTATTTGCAAATGGGTTGGGTATCCTGATTTGTTTATTACTTTTACGTGCAATCCTAAATGGCCTGAGATTACAAGGGCTTTGGAGGGATCAGGATTGAGGCCAGAGGATAGGCCCGATGTTGTTGTCAGGATTTTTAGGATGAAGTTAAGGGAGTTGATGGAGGATCTGAAAACGGGCAAGGTTTTTGGAAAGGTCAAAGCAGGTATATTCCCATCTTAGATTTGTACTGCTTCTTTTATTTTAAGTTAGGAATAATTTATGTTTTAGTTTGCAATGCTTACTCTATATTGAACACATTTATCTATTTTTTTATTTTATTTTTTTCAGTTGTGTACACAATTGAGTTTCAAAAGCGTGGTTTGCCTCATGCTCATATTCTTCTATTCCTGCAACCACAGTGTAAACATCCACGGCCTGAGGACATTGACAATATAATTTCTGCTGAGATACCTGATCCTGTTGAAAATCCTGAGTTGTACGATGCAGTCAAGGAGTTTATGATGCATGGTCCGTGTGGTAATTGTAATATGAATTCTCCCTGCATGGTTGATGGAAGGTGTTCAAAGCATTACCCGAAGGATTGGGCAGAAACTACTACTATCAATGAGGATGGATATCCTGTTTACAAGAGAAGGAATAGTGGAATTACAATTGAGAAAAATGGGATACTGCTTGATAATAGGAGCACAGTCGCTTATAATCGCTTTCTTTTGTTGAAGCATCGATCACATTGCAATACTGAGTGGTGCAATCAGCAAAGAAGCATCAAATATTTATTTAAGTATATGTTTGCAAGGGGAGTGATAGAGTTACTGCTGCTTTGTGTAAACAGTCCAGTGGAGATCCTGCAATTGAAATTGATGAAATTCAGTGTTATTATGATTGTAGATATGTGTCTTCGTGTGAAGCAATGTGGAGGATTTATTCGTTTGAGATTAATTATCGTAAGCCAGCTGTAGAAAGATTAAAGTTCCATCTTCCTGGTGAACAAAGTGTTGTTTTTGAGGATGAGGATAACATTGGAGAACTTCTCCATCGTCCGGTGAATCAGTATTCAATGTTTCTGGCTTGACTTGAAGCAAATCAAACGTATGAGGATGCGAAGAATTTGACTTATTGTGAATTTCCTCAGAAGTTTGTTTATAAACGAAAGGAGATGATTTGGCAGCTAAGGAAAAAAGGATTTGCAATAGGCAGAGTTACCTATGTGCCACCGAGTTCTGGGGAGTTGTTTTATTTGAGCATGTTGCTTCACAGAGTTAGAGGACCGCAATCGTATGAGGAAATACGCACAATTGATGGTGTTGTTCAACCTACGTTTAGGGAGGCGTGTTATAAATTGGGTCTTCTTGATGACGATCGCGAGTTTATTGAGGCAATTAAGGAAGCTTCACATTGGGGGAGTGGTGTCATGCTTCGTTCACTATTTGTCAGTATGTTGATCTCCAACAATATAAGCAAGCCAGAGCACGTTTGGGAAAATACGTGGACAGAATTATCTGAGGATCTGGTCATGCAGCGACGTCGGAGATTTGGTAATGGTTATTATCTTTTTCATTAATTTTGCCTTTTTTTTTTTGCTAAATGGTCTGTTTATTAATTTGTGCTTTTTTTTTAACTGTGATCCTACATGAGAAATCAGGCTTTCAATTCAGTGATGTGCAAATCCAGACGGTTGGATTGATGGAAATAGAGAAACATTTACGCAAGCTGGGGAAGTCATTACGGGATTTTCCAAATATGCCGTTACCAGATATAAATGAGCAATCAGCAGTGCATAACGATCTTATTCTTGAACAGCTTGATTTTGATAAGAGTGCCTGGCTGAAGAGTTTGAGAATCTGTATCAAACGATGAATGATGAGCAGAGACGTGTTTTTAATTCAATAATGGTTTCTATTCAGGACAGAAAAGGTAGATTTTTTTTTCGATTTTTTTTAAATTATTTTATTGTGGTTTATTGTTTATTTGTTTCTATTATTTTCGTAATTTAACTTTTCTATGGAATTGTTGTCGGTGGCTTTTTCTTCGTTAATGGGTATGGAGGAACATGCAAAACGTTTTTGTGGAGAGCACTCACTGCAAGGTTGAGATCAATGGGAGAGGTAGTTCTTTGTGTTGCATCGAGTGGAATAGCTGCTACTTTGCTTCCATTGGCAAGGACAACACATTCCAGGTTTGCTATTCCTATTTCTATTTCTATTTCAGACTAATCAACATGTGGTATTACTCAAGGATCTTTACTTGCTGAGTTAATTAAGAAAACATGTCTAATAATATGGGACGAGGCTCCAATGATAAAGAAACAGTGTTTTGAAGCATTAGATAGATCAATGAGGGACATTTTGGGTGTTGAAAATCCTGATTCGTATTTGAAACCATTTGGTGGAAAGTCTATTGTTTTGGGAGGTGATTTTAGGCAAATTTTACCTGTTGTGCCTGGTGGTAGTAGATCTGATGTTGTTTTTTCTGCAATCAATTCATCGTATTTGTGGGATCATTGTGAAATACATACCCTTACTAGAAATATGAGATTGCAAATGAATAATGGTGGTGCTGAAAATGATGAATTAAAAGAATTTTCAGATTGGATGTTGAAAATTGGGGATGGTATGCTAAACTTGCCTAACGATAGAGATGTTGAAATTGAAATTCCTCCAGAGTTTTTGTTAAATGGTTATGATGATCCTTTGGAGGAAATTTACAAAGCTGCTTTTCCTGATTTCCATACAAATTATTCTGATTTATCATATTTAAAGGATAGGGCTGTGTTGGCCCCTACATTAGAGATTGTTGAGCAGGTAAATGATTTTATAATGAACAAGCTCCCAGGTCAGGAAAAAGAGTATTTGAGCTGCGATAGTGTCGACACCAATGGACAACAATATAACATATATAGCTGCGCAAGTTGTGCCTCCTTCGATTCTTAATGATATGAAGGTGTCGGGTCTCCCTAATCATTCTATTACTTTGAAAGTTGGAACTCCTATAATGTTATTGAGAAATTTAGATCAGGCTGCAGATTTGTGTAATGGCACTAGGTTGATTATCACACATTTGGGAAACCATGTAATTGGCGCTGATGTGATTTCTGGTGGAAGTGTCGGTCAATCTGTTTTTATTACTCGGATGAGTATGTCCCCATCAGAATCAAGACTTCCTTTCAAACTTAAGCGTCGTCAGTTGCCTATTACAGTTTCCTATTGTATGACAATCAATAAAAGCCAAGGACAGTCACTTGGTCATGTTGTTGTTTATTTGCCAAAACCTGTTTTTACTCATGGTCAGCTTTATGTCGCTGTTTCAAGGGTAAAGAGGAAAGGGGGACTTAAATTTTTACTTCTCGATGATGATGGAAGAACTGTGGGTACTACCAGAAATGTCGTATACAAGGAGATTTTCCAAAATGTTGCTTGATCAATTTTCGTGTCTTTTACCAAATACGATTTTTGCAGGTAAATATTTCCAAATCTTTCTCCCTGTGAAATTTGTGCAGGTTATTCCATAATGCATATATCTTATTGAAAAATATGCGAATCCCTGAATTATTAATGTCTTGGTGAGAACCATGAATTCCCTGATCAAAGTTAAAATTCTTAAAATTTGAAATTCGTTACAGTTATGTAAAGACCTTATATCATATATCAAATTTTCATACCTTATTTAGATTTAATATACTTATTAATTTTCATACCTTATTTAGATTTAATATACTTATTAATTTTCATACCTTATATCATATTTCCCAAGGCCATTGTTGGGTGAATCAATGCTATATTTTTTTTGTCATAAATTAATAAGTTTCGAATTCCAAGTAATATTAATGATAATGATAATAATAATAATTTTTAAGCTCAATAATAATAATTATCGCTACTACGTATTAATATAAAATATAAAATTATAATTATTGTAATTATATAATTACAATAATTATAATTTTTAAGATTAATAATAATAATAATTATCAATATAAAATATAATTATTATAAGTTATAGGTATAAATTATTATTATTATTATTATTTTAGAAATTTATTATTTAAGATTTTTGAGTTGTGAATTACGATGAGCAATGAATATCAATTATATTTCCCAAAGCCATTGTTTCGTGAATCAATGCTAGAACTTTTTTTACATAAATTAATAAATTTGGAGTTCCAACTAATGTTAATGATAATGATAATAATAATAATTTTTAAAATTAATGATAATAATTATCGTTACTATGCATTAATATAATATATAATATATAATTATTATAATTATGATAAGTTATTAATATAAATTATTATTCTTAATATTTAATTATTAATATATACATTTATAAATTTATTATTTGATATTTCGTGGTTGTGAATTACGATGATTAATTAATATGATGTATATTTCCCAAGGCCATTGTTGGGTGAATCAATGCTATATTTTTGTCATAAATTAATAAGTTTCGAATTCCAAGTAATATTAATGATAATGATAATAATAATAATTTTTAAGCTCAGTAATAATAATTATCGTACGTATTAATATAAAATATAAAATTATAATTATTGTAATTATATTATTTATATTATATTATAATTATAATTTATAATTATTATAATTATTATAGGTTTACCCTGCATTACGTATTAAGTTTTCTGGGTTGTGAACGTTTTTCTCTATTTGAAAAAAAAAACATCATGGGTGTAATGCATTGTTATCTGTTAGAATTCTTAACGTTGGCCTCTATTTTGATTATCATTGTCTTTTCGTTTACCGTGTGGTTAATGGTTGGTGAGTATAAATAAATGCAAGGAACTATGCTCTTTTTTTTCTCCTGTTCGAATTCAAATTGCTTCATCAATTGTTTTCCCTTTGTTTTGGAGCTATGGCTTTTTGCTTGGTTTCTGAGTTAAATGTTGGGAGGGAGTTGAGGACTCTTCAGGCCAAGATACATGGATGCTGGGATGTAAACCCAAGGGGCAAGCTAATAGGTGTCAATATGGTCCTTATCGATAAAAAGGTATTATCTTTTTTTTCCTCTTTGATTCTTAATTCTTAACTTATTTTCGTGAGCTTTTGTTTATACTGTATATTATATTTCCTTTTTCGTGTTTTTTTTTCTCTTTTTCGTTAGCTTTAGTGTATTTTATTTTATAATTGTGAGGTAAGCTTATTGGTATCTATAGGGTGATAAGGTACATGTCATGATAAGTCATCCAGATGCTATAAAAAAGCATGAGAAATATATACAAGAGGGTGAGGTTATACAAATTTCCAAATTCATTGTTGCACCAAGCACTGTGCAGTTTCGTCCAACCAAAAACTCATACCGCTTGAACGTTAATTTTGGAACAAAGATTGAGAGCTGTGGCGAAAATATTCCGACTGCAGAATTTGATTTTGTTTCGTTTGAGGAGATCAACATGGATGAAAAACCAGATGCAACTCTTAAAGGTATGGTTTATATTCTTTGATGCTATCTGTTCTTTCCTTTTATTACTTCTTCCATTACTTCTTCAATTATGTGTTATCATTATATGTAATTTAATATAATTCATTTTTATAATTTATATAATTTTTATGATCCATTTTGAAATTATGGCAGATATTATTGGTGTGGTTAAAGAACATGGGACTCTTGAGCCTTATCAATATAAGGAGAAGTTGCATATAAGATTATGTTGATTATTACTGATGAAAGGTGATCTCTATAATTTTCAAAGTTATGTTGTTATATTTTTTTTAGTTGTTTAATTGTTTGATTTTGTGTTTTTCTTAATTTTTTTTTTCGTTTCAGGAAGAATACTTTGCCACTTATTTTTTTCAGAGATCATAGCCAATCGGTGTTTGATTTTGTGACAGGACCGAACAACCAAAAGTGACAGCTTTGCAACTTGCAAAAGTATCAACTTATAATGGTTAATATTGATTTTTTTTGTTGAAATTCATTCAATAAAATTTGTAATTATCAAACAATTAATCAATTAAAGCATGATCATGTTGGAATTACAGTAATTTGTGGAAAATAGTTTCGTGTAGGATCTTATTGCAGGTAAATCAGGCTTCAATGGTGCTGCTTAATGAATATTCATTTTCACCGAATAATGTCTTTTTCTAATTTATTTATATGTTGAAATATTTTGGGATAAATATTTATGTTAGTGATATTTTTTGTTTCTTTTTCTTTTTTAAGGATTTACCTCTGCTACAACCTATTGGAATGCTACCAAGGTTTTTTTTAACCCACCAGTGCATGAAAGAGTATTGCTACAGCAGAGGTGCAAATATATCTTAAAATCTTTGGCACTTTAAAATGCATTACGAATTTAATAAAAATTAATATGTTATGTCATGTTCATTGTATTTTCAGTGAGGTTTGTGAAGTACCCACCCAAACTTTGAGTTCGTCTCAAATCACAGGTGGAAGTCAAGGCACAATTGCAGCTACAATCACTAATCTTGAATTGTGAAAAACAGTTGCAGATCTAAGAAGCACTGATGAGGTTTTCTTAAAATGCTCAAGTTTTGTAGTTTTAGTAGTCTTTTTTTTTCTTTGTATTTTGTGTGAAATATTGTGTGTTATTGTCTCTTATTGAAAGGCTGGAAAATATTCTGTTATTGCGAAAATTAAAGAAATAATTGAAGATCACAATTGGTGCTATGATGGCTGTGATAAATGCCCTCAAAAAATTACTGACAAGGTGCGGAGTGATGGAACAATGGGATTTGGTGCACAAGGTGCAGTAAGGAACCGAAGATTGTTACTCAAAGGTGTTGATCTACATTTTCAATTTAGTGTTTATGTGTGTATTTACACAATGGTTTATGTGTTTATTTGTGTATTTACGTAAAGATTATTTTTTCTTTTATAGTTTTAAAATTCAGTTGAGAGTGTATGATGAAACCGGCGATGCATGTTTCACAGTTTTTGATAAAGATACTTTTAGATTGGTAAAAAAGACGGCAACTGAGTTGAAGAGCAAATGATAAAGGTGAAAAAAATATTATCGTCATATCGTCCAGTAATTTAAATTTGTATTTAACTATTTGAATTATTGTGTTTCAGGAAGGTGATGAATTTGGATTCCCAAAAGAATTTGACAATCTAATTTCGAAGGAATTTATATTTTTGGTTGATGTTAAACAGTTTTATAATATTGAAAAAAATGGATAATTACAATGTGATAACAATTGTACCAAATGATAATGTGAATGAAGTATCACACAGTCAACTATCCCCAAGTCCTTTGAAGCATGCTGCAAGTGTAAGTTTGATACATTGTTTTGTTTAAATATTTTATATCTTCTAAATTAAAATTTTGTATTTTTTTTATTTATTTATTGTAATTTATGATTTTTATATTAATGTATTCATGATTTGTTGTAATTTTTTTATATTTTTCTTTGTAGCAAGATGGTTGTTCAACATAATCTCAATCACTAGCCAGCAAAGTGCCTACTCCAGTGTCAGTGACTTCCAAAAAGAAAAGATTAATTGACATTGTTGACGATTCTGTTGTTGGGATTGATGATATTCAAACTACTAATTACTCAATTACAAAACAAAAGAGGCATGGAAAACATACCAATTGATATTCGCCGAAGATATTCATTGATGAAGGAGTACACATTTTGGCAAAGTGTCTTTGTTTTGTTCAGTTTCAGATATTCAGAAATTTAATTTATTTCCTTTTTTGGGATTTTTGTTGTTTGGTTGATGATTATTGACAATTGGGAAACTTTGAACTGTGTTAAATATTGTTATATTTTGCTCCCTTTTTTTATGGCGTTATTTGATTAGTTAATTTTAATTGCCATTCTTATGAATTAAATTGATTGGCAAACTTATATCCGTGCGATTGCACGGGTAAACTTACTAGTTATCATAATTCTGTCATCTTAGATTCTTTCATGCTAACAATTTTAGTCAGCAATAAACATTTAGTAATAACATCTACAATACTTTCAATTCAAAAATAAAAGTTAACTATAGTTTGATAATTTTCATTTCTTGCAGGTTATGTTGGGGTCCCATTTTGGCATTTAATCGGTGTTCAGGATGATGAAGCATGCACCTTGGATATTTTTTTTATTATATATCACTTTTTGTCTAACTTATCATCAATGATGTATCATTTCAAAGTTTATGTAAAAATTAATGAACACAATTTTGACAATATCATTAATAATTTTGCTACCACACTCAAATTTTCAATATACACTTAATTTTTCCCACTCTTAAATTAACAAAACCCAAACAAACACTGACCCATGCATCGCACCGGCATACTAGTATGAGTAAATAATTTGAGAAAAATTTTTATTCGTACATAATGATCCTATCTCATTTAGTACATGCAGAGTTGCAGACTAAAGAATAGGAGAGCTTAATTGGTATGTATTGTTTGTCTAATTTTTTTTAATGCATCATTTACCGTTTATTTATATTATTTTTATTTAAAACTTAAAAGTTAATAATCATAAATTTTAAATAATTGATGATACATTAATAATATAAAAAATATTTTTACTATCAATCAATACATAATTTTTTTTTGAAACAAGTATGATACAGGCAAAAACAACATCAACAACAACAATAACAATAACAATTGATAATGCAATAAAAAAAGCTGGATAAAATATGATATGACATAAAATATAAGACAAAAATGAAGCCATGATCACGTTAATTTGACCCTCTTTAATTTCTTAATTCTTAATTATTACTCCCTCTGTTTCTATTTATCTGTTCTATTTCAAACAAAACATACCCTTTAAAAAATACAATCATTACTTAGATTTCCAATACATTAATTGTGTTTTTCTTACTATACTCTTTCTCTTTCTATAATCATTACTTATCTTCCACTACTTACGAAAATCAATACCCAATTAAATATGGGTAAATATGGAAAGTAATTTACCTTAAAATAATCAAAAGGACAAATAAAAATAAACAAAAAAACTTCTTCAAAATGCCAGTTAAATAGAAATGGAGGGAATACTCTCTCCAATCTTTATTATAAACATTATTTCTCTCTCATTCCACCGTTCTTTCACAGACACAAACCTTAAACTGTGCCAAGTCAAAGTCTCTTCTTAAGTCATCAGTCCTCTCTCATTCACACACGACTTACTCAGTCTTCCTTCAGCATCTCTACTTCTGCATTTCAGCCTTCAAGCCTTAATGCCTTCTGGATATTACCTCTCTACAGGTTTTGAGTTCTCTCCCTATACTCTTTGTTATTCTGCTTCTCCACACAGGTCCTTAGTTCTTTTCCTTTCCCCTTGGCCTTTTTATTATTATTACTATTATTATTGTTGTTGTTTTTATTATTTCTTTAACTAAATTTAGGTATTGTTTTCTAGATCGATACTTGCTGCTTTTTTTTTTTTTTTTTTTTTTAAATAAGAGCATAACATTGGCTGGTTGATGAAAATGAAGATATAATATAATGAAATAGCTAGCTTGCACATGTGTGTACGGATAAAAATCTCATTGGTGCTTTATTTTTTGATAAGAATATAACACATCTAATACTAACACCGTTACTATTTATCTGTACTCTTGGAGAAATTTTCTTTTTTTGTCTTTACATAGTTGTCCTTTTAGAAGTTTTAGGAGTCCATGGATTTTTTTGTCTTTACGTAGTTGTCCTTTTAGAAGTTTTAGGAGTCCATGGAGGTTCATTTATGCCCTTACCTTTGGACGGAATAATTAGTTTTCTGAATTCTATGAGAATATATAATATTATAATTTTATCCTCTTTACTTCTCTTGAAAAATTCATACTCATTACTCCCTCCGTCCCTAAATATAAGACCTATTTAGGGATTTCACGTCCATTAAGAAAGTTGAATAATTTAGTTAATTGTATTGGAAATGTGAACTTTTGATATATATTTTCAAAATTACCCCTATTAATATTATTGAGAATCTAAAAAGTGTTAAATAAATAGGGGTTTTTGTGGAAAAAAGTAATTAATGATCATTGAAAATTGGTAAAGAGTCTTATAAATAGGGGCAAAATAAAAGTGTCAAAAGGGTCTTATATTTAGGGACGGATGAAGTACTAAACAACAAAAACATAGATAGTCAAAACATTTAATAAGGACAAAAAAAGAAAAAAAAGTAAATAATGAATAGGAAGATCTTCTAGAAGGTGACTTATAATAAGGACCCGAGGGAGTATTAGTTAGTGAAGTAATGTTAATGGCTAAAAGAATAATTAGTAAGTAAAAATTAATGATGGTAGATAGAGTGATAAAGGTTAAATAAGAAAAACAAAATAAATTGATTATATGAGTTAGTTGAATTAATTAGCTTTTTGATTTGTGAGTTTATGTCCAAAGTGACAGATAAATAGAAACGAATAGTGTAGTTGTTACATGTGTGTAGTGACAGAATTTTGTTAAGATGAGGAAAAAGGGACAGTATATTAGTGTTGATGGGGGATAATCTAAAATGAGGAAAACACAGGAATAAAATCTTAGTATTTTAGATTTCTCTTCATATAATGGACCTGCAAAATTCAAGTTATTTTTACTTTGATTGAACTGTTTTGATTTCGAGGTTACTATTATTGCAGGAAAACAGTAGTTTTGTTGTGAATGAGGCATGGCTGGTTTGGAAAAGGATGATGTGCCAATGCTGTCAGATACTCATCCACAACTATCTGATGAACATGTGGATTCCCAGAGGCATGTGTCTAGGACAAGAAGCGTGTCGATTTCTATTCCCATGGAACTATATCATAGAGAAAACAATGTTTTGGGACACACTGGTCCTTTAAGGAGTGAGAAAAAAACTCCCTTTGTGCACATGAGTGGTCCACTATATGTTCCTCATACTCAGAGACATGGAGTTAACCTTTTACAGAAAAAGAATACAGAAGGATCAGGGAACAGAGAAGTGGAAAGCAAGGAAGAAAAGTTTCCATCTACGCGGGGCATGGGAGAACATGCTATGAGGAACAACAATGCTGGGAAAAATGAACATTTGCTGAGGTCTGGTCAATTGGGAATGTGTAATGATCCTTATTGCACAACTTGCCCAACTTACGTCAAGGCTACCCAACAAATAAATTCTAAAGCTCCGAGTATATTTGATCCCAAGGTATCTTTCTTTCTAAAAGAGGCCATTCTTTATTTTTTATTGAAGTTAACTGTGATTACTATATATATAAGTTGCCTTAGATTACAGTTTTTGTTCTTAATTGGTATGGTGTCCAATGACTGTCTTGAGTTATCTGGCTTAGATATTGTCAACTAGTTTAACTTTGTAACAAGTCTTTGGTATCTACCTATGTCTTCTTAATGCTCCCCTTTCTTGGTAGAAGCTTAAAACATTAGGATGCGTTGAAGTATTAACAAGTTGGAAATCTAGCATGCAGTTTCTTCTTCTAGTACATCAAACACAATCTTTCTTTTTTAGATGACGAAACCGTAATTCGATTTTACTAATTAATACTATTGTTGTGTTTGGTACGCAGATAGAACATGAAGAACATGACAGGACAAGATGTTATGTTCTGTTCCCAATATGTTCTAGCTTCTATTCTTTTGTCTGTTTTCTATTTACAGAATACACTAAACACAGAACAAAACCAATGTGTTCTATTGCGACCCGTTCCGATGTTTTACCAAATGCTACTCAAGGGAGTATTTGATTATTTTTTAGTATGGAAATGTTGCAAGACATGTTGTTTCAACTCATATCTTAGAGATGTTGTTTCAGCTATAGAATTGCAATTTGTTTTTGCGAATATTCTTGTTTGTAGCTATTTTATCCACTTCAAGATGAAACAAAATTTTTTGTAAGTTAATTGCTGCATGCTGCCTTCTTAATTTTTTTTTCCCATTACTTATAGTTGTTGCTTAAGGTCACTACAGCTATACCTTTATTTTACCACTATACACTATATTCTTTTAATTTTCAAATTTTCTTTTTATAGACAGTTATCATATGAATCACTTTGACAATATTATTTGCAGTTACTTGACCTACTTTCATTCAACATTGTCTGCTTTCAGTTTCACAATGCTCTTTATGGGGATGCCAAGGGTTGGGCAAGAAGATTATTTGCTTTCTTGACTCCACATATTCCTGGTGTTATGAATCCTCATGCTAAAGTCGTACAACACTGGAACAAATTTTTTGCAATTTGTTGCTTGGTCGCCATTTTCGTGGACCCATTATTTTTCTTCTTGCTCTCTATAAAGCAGGTATGCTCTTTACCACTTATATATAGATTCAATATCCTGATTGTATATTTTCACAAATGATGATTACATTAATGAAATTGACCGTATGGAAGGAATGATGTTTTCTCACAGTTTAGCATCTTCACTTCAATTCCTTACATATTCTGATTGAAAATGTACCCTAAACTTTCTTGCCTGTTTCATGCAGGATGACAAATGCATTGTAATAAACCAGCCGTTGACAACGATGCTTGTTTTACTTAGAAGCATGATTGATTTTGTATACTTATTAAACATTATTCTTCAGGTAACTTCTATGTCACTCCATTTTCAGTTGATTGTTTATTTATTTTAATCCATGTGATTATTTTTCATATATTAATTTGGTGATTCTATTTTGCCACTATGACATATTTTTGTTATTCTTCTTCCCCCTCATTATAATAAGGTATAACACAATCTGCTAAATGTTCTCATATAAAAATCGCCTAACACTGGAATAACAGGAATATATATTCTGGTAATTTAGGTATCGAGAAAAAGGAAAGGGATCTTTCTTTCTCAAAGAAAGTATATCCTTAATTCACTCATTGAAACAGGGCTTAACTGAAGCAATACCTTGTGATGCTTCCATGATACTAAATGTGAAGCTAGGAGCCAAGGTTGGGGAATTGTTGGATGACTTAGAAAGGTATACAAGGATAATTAAAAAGCTAAGCTACCTCATGGTAACTTATCCTGGCATAGCATTTTGTAGCGAGTAACTACCTCACTCTCACTGTGAACATTAACAGCAACATGAAATATTGTATTGCGTTTCTGTCAGTTTTTATTAGTGTTAGTATGCAGTCTGTAGTTGTGACTTGGGAAGCTTGATGTGATATATTTGTTATCAAATAAAGGAGGAATTAGAAAGAATGTTTTGTAAAGTTCAAATCTGTTATTATTTTTTTTCCATTACAATTCTAAATTGGTGATTTTCTATGATTCATGCAAGTAATTCTTCCAAGTTGAATATCTGCAGTTTAGGCTGGCTTATGTGGCTCCTGAGTCTAGGGTGGTTGGTGCTGGAGAGTTAGTTGACCATCCTAAGTTAATTGCTCTGCACTACCTCCGCACATATTTTCTCATGGACTTGATTGTTGTTCTTCCACTTCCCCAGGTAAGTTTTTCCCATTGCTTATTGTACCTTACTAATAATTTGAAATTTCTCCTTGCACATGTATGCTATCATTTCTAACACAATTGATCATACATGGCAATGGGTATTGTTGGGTTTCTAGTTTCTTAAGTACAGATTCAGTAGTTGGATAAAACGTATTCAAGGATATTAAGCAGATTATTGAGCTCGGGTTGTTTAAGTTACATTTTGATGTATTACATTTGAACTAAAATATTACAGAAATTTGCTTGTCCTGTTTAGTTTAAGTTTCTTTTTCACCCTTTATTGGTTTAGTTTTTTTTAGGCTTAAATACCAAATTGGTCCCTATAAATACTGACTTCTTTGAAATTAGTCCCTACATTTTTTTTTTTAATTTTGGTCCCCATATTTTCACTGTCCGGAGGTTTTGGTCCTTTCTTTTCCTTTCGTTTTGGTTTTGGTTCCTATTTTTCCATTTCCTTTTGGTTTTGGTTCCTAACCTATTAAGCCACTTCAGCATTTTTCATCCAAAGTTAACGGCGGGGACCAAAACCAAAACGAAACGGAAGAGCAGGAACCAAAACAAAAAAATAAAATAAAATGTAGGGACTGATTTATAAAAGGTCAATATTTATAAGGACCAATATGATATTTAAGCCTGTTTTTTTTTATAACAATTATTTATTTATAATTTCATATGAATTTAATCATTTTAAATTCATATGAATTGTAATTATTGTTTTTCTTGGTGCGGAAAATCAGTGTACATGAACTTGTGTCTAATAATAATTAGTTTGAGGTAGGAGGGAAGAAAAGATCTTTCATTTTGCTATACAGGTTAAACATGGCTTTATATACTTGTCGAACACCTTATAATGATGTAGTTCGGTTATATATTTGCAGATAATAATATTGTTTGTGCTACCAAAACACTTGGGGTCATCAGGAGCAAATTTTGCAAAGAACCTTTTGCGCCTTGTAATCCTTTTTCAGTACATTCCCAGATTGTGTAGGTTTTTGCCTCTGCTTATATCTCCAAATGGATTCATATTTGAGACAGCATGGGCAAATTTCTTCATAAATCTTTTCATCTTTATGCTCTCTGGCCATGCTGTTGGGTCTAGCTGGTACCTCTTTGGTCTACAGGTAGGTGAAGTTCTTCTTTTATTTATGTAACTTTTGAAGTTTCTTTTTCGGTAAATACCAGCCCTCAGCATACGCCCCCATTAACCGATCAGGATAGGACAAAAGACTAAAAAATAGAACATTTATTTTTTGGTTATAGAAAAGTAGAACATTTTGGTTTATCTGATAGGAGTGGAACCGAACAGAATATCCTTTTCACTTTTTCAGTCCTTGCACCACAGGATACCTAAAGTTTACTTTGGAAAAAGGAGATAAGGCCCCATGATCTTGTGAGCACCATAACTTTTAAAGCAAGCATGACTAAGTGACTGACCTCAAACCCTGCTCATGACAAAGGGGAAAAACATAATGCTGGATGCAGCTGGTATCATTATTGGTAATATGGAATGTAAATTATGTCCAAGCAAAGTGCATAGTCAATATACTATACTTAATAATAGAGAGAGGTCTAATTTAAGTTGATGAATTTTGATGATTGATTAAAATAAATAATGGTTAATCTTATCTACCAAAAAACAAGGTTGTCTTCAATTTCTACTTTTCTTATCCCAGAGGGTGAATGAATGTCTACGGCGTGCCTGCCGTCGAAGTCATATTGATCAATGCATGGAATTCATTGATTGTGGGCATGGAAATTCTGAAAAATATCAATCCAACCCAAACTGGACTCTCTGGAAGAACAATTCTAATGCAAGTGCTTGTTTTACTGAAGATGGATTCTCTTATGGGATCTATCTTAAAGCTGTCAACCTTACTGCAGAACATAATGTTATCACCAAATACGTATATTCATCCTTTTGGGGATTCCAGGTATACCTTAACTTTTTTTTTCTTAGTTTAATCATAGCAGTGTTTGTTATTGTGGATCTTGCCATGTTACCAGTACGCTAGTTTGGAGTATGATTTTAGTAGAACTTTAATATTATAAAGCTTGCCTTGTAAAGAAAATTGATGAAACAACATTATTATTTTTTTTATAAACAAAGAAATTCAGGAAGACAAAGAAGAAAAATATAGCATAAGGTGAGTGTTTCACACGTTTATCATACAAAGATTTCAGATGTACAATGCATTTTTGGGTCTGCACCAAACAATTTAAGTTGTTGTTGGGATGAGATGTTTCTTGACATGGTATCAAAACTTGCTAGACTCTGTGGTCTCAACACTTCGCACCCTACCAGAGGAGCTTATCTTCAACCTAAAACATACACAATTACAAAAATCCAAATATAAAATGAATACATTTAAATGTGATATTTTGCGACTAAACTGTCACTTTAGTCCCTCACTTTGTAAGGAGTTTTCACTTTAATCCTTGATTTTTCAATAATTCCTCTTTAGTCCCTCACTTTGAAAAAAGCTACTCACGTTAGTCCCTAACAACTTTCTCCATTCATGAACCTTAACATCTTATACACGTGGCCGTTAAATAACTTATACGACGTCTAATTGTTGCGATGCTGCCACAGATTCATCAGCTGCTGTATTTTTTGCAGCTGTCAGAGCTTTAGCAGTTGCCTTATTTGCAGCTGTGTTAACTGCCTTTTCAGCGGCCTTGCTGCCTCAGCCTCTTCTTCCTCCAATTTTTGTCTTTTGAATTCAGCATCATGTGTAAGATGTTAACGGCCACGTGTGTATATGTTATTTAACAACTACGTGTGTAAGACGTTAATGTTTATGAACAGAGAAAATTGTCAGGGACTAACGTGAGTAACTTTTTTCAAAGTGAGAGACTAAAGAGGAATTATTGAAAAGTCAAGGACTAAAGTGAAAAATCTTGCAAAGTGAGGGACTAAAGTGACAGTTTAGTCGATATTTTGCTCTAAACCTGCAAAATATGTAGAATTATTGACCCAGAAATTTAAAAAATATTTGCTTCCACATTGATGTAATCTCGGGAATAAGATGCTTCAATTTTGCATGTGGATGGTATACTTTAATCCACTATTATGGTGAAAGAAATTACAAATGACTTAATTCACATTTATTTTATGTTGTGCAATAAATAAAACCATGTTAATCTTGCACCATTTTGGCAGCAAATCAGTACTCTTGCTGGCAACTTAACCCCCAGCTATTTTGTTGGGGAAGTCCTTTTTACCATGGCTATCATTGGATCGGGACTTCTGCTTTTTGCTCTTCTCATTGGAAACATACAAAACTTTCTTGAGGCTCTTGGAAAGAGGTAATGTTTAGCTTCATACATGCAATGCCCCATGAGGCCAGTGCATATCAAGCACTGTTTGATGACAGTGTTAATTTTACTCCGGTCTCTAAATTAAGTGATTTTTTATTCTTGATTGGACTAATCAACACTTAATCTAAATCAAGCAATGTTAATTTTTCTAATGCAGTAATGCCACCAGTTTCCATTAATCTTTGATAGTTAAGTTTCTGGTAACTATGATCTATAATATGTTTGATATGCATTCTTATTCGTTTCCTTTCTCTTATAGGAGGCTAGAAATGTCACTTAGACAACGTGATGTTGAGCAGTGGATGAGCCATAGGCGCTTACCGATAGATCTTAGAAGGTATCCCTTTTCCTCATATTGGTCATACTCATTACCTCCAAAGTATTTGTTGTTTAATTGATTAAATTTGTTACTTGTTAGCTTCACTCCCTCCCAAAGCAGCATAATTTATCCAGACAATTTTCCTGTGATGTAGGAGAGTGAGACAGGCAGAACGCTATCGCTGGGCCACAACAAGAGGGGTGAATGAAGAAATGCTTTTGGAGAATTTGCCAGAAGACCTCCAGAGGGACATCAGACGCCATCTCTTTAAATTTGTCAAGAAAGTAAGGACAGCAGTATCTTTGTCATAAATTAACTAGTTTTATCTGTCTGAGATATATAACAAAGCCATTCATCTTCGTGGACTCAATAGCTTAAGCTTTTAGGAGAGATGGTTCATGACATAGTTTGAGGGAGCCTATATGACTAAGTGGTATAGATTTCAATCCTTGCTACCTCCATTCTTCAAAATAAAAGTTAAAGTTCAGCTCATGGTAAAGATGAGTCTATGCGTTGTCCACGCTTCAAGCCCAAGGGGCTCTTGTGTGAGAGGGAGTGATAGAAATATATATAGAATAAAGCCTTTCGTGTTCCTTCACCTAATAGCTTAAGCTTTTGGGAGCGATGGTTCATGGCAATATCAGTTTAGCATGCTTATTTATTATAACAGATTATAGCTATGTAGTTATGTTGGGTTAACTTTACATCCCTACCCAATTTGAAGGAATAGCCTTTTGGCATTTACATCATGAGATTGAATCCAAAGCCAAATTTTATCAAATGGGCCTTGAAATTGGCTGCTATGTTGATTTAATTCTGTTATAAAAAATGCCATATCCATCAACTTGTCATGTATATGCTGCAGGTTCGTATTTTTGCCATGATGGATGAACCTATCTTGTATTCCATCTGTGAGAGACTAAGGCAAAAGACTTATATAAAAGGTAGCAAAATTTTATATAATGGTGGTCTGGTTGAGAAGATGGTCTTTGTTGTGCGTGGAAAATTGGAGAGCATCAGTGAAGATGGGATTGTTCCTTTATCTGAAGGTGATGCTTGTGGTGAAGAACTTTTGACATGGTGTCTTGAGCATTCTTCTGTAAACAAAGGTACAGCTTAATTCTTAGCATTTCCAATACCTGCTTGTTTCTGAACCTTACTATAATTAGCAACATAAACTGCAGATGGTGGAAAAGTAAGGATTCCAAGTCAGAGGTTACTTTGCAACAGGACAGTAGTGTGCTTAACAAATGTAGAGGCATTTTCTCTACGAGCTGATGACCTAGAAGAAGTTACGAGCCTTTTTGCTAGATTCTTGCGGAGTCAACGTGTTCGAGGAGCCATAAGGTATCTGGCATTGCGATTCAGCATAATCTCATTTTTCATACCATTAATCTTATTTCATTTAGTGCCTCTTTGTTTAAGATTAAAAAGGTGATTTTGAGATTTTGTGTAAAAAAACTATTTTTGTACTTGAAAAGCTACTCAAAGTAGTTTCTGAAAAAAATCTTATTCAAAGATATGCCAAATCTTAAAAGTGATTTTGTTGAGAAATAATCCCAAAAAAATGGACTCTTAATTTTTAGCTGTTTTATTAGGTAGAGACTATACTAAATGAGAAAGAAGACATCATCCTAAAAAAGGTTGATTTTTTTTTTTTTTTTTTTTAAATGACATACATGAGTAAAATAAAATTCAAGAATTCAGTAGAGTAGTAGAGACCATAAAATCACATTTCAGTAAAGGCATATAATTTAGATCACGGATCTATGAATCTATATGCTGCTGCTTGGTTTCCATGAAAAGAGACGCACTTTTTAAATTCTGTAGTTTTGAATTAATTAGTTTTTGCTAAGTGTTTGTCTTTAAGGGTAGTAGTAGCATGGCATAGTATTTTTTGTAGCCCATTATCCTAGATCCATCTCTCTTTCTAATCCTTAAATGACATTGAACTTTGGTTGCTCCTTTATCTTAGGTATGAATCACCTTATTGGAGATGCCTTGCTGCAACTCGCATCCAGGTTTCATGGAGATATAGGAAGAAACGTCTTAGCCGTGCTGACATCTCACAATCAACTGAAACATCAAGGTTTTAGATCAGACTGTAGTATGTAAGGCATATTAGACACTATGTATGGAATTGCAGCAGAATATAGATAATTCACTAGCTTGTGTTGTGACAAACAAGTTACTTGTTACCACTTCCCCCTATTAGTTTTGTTTTATGGTGCTCTCTCTTACCACTAAATTAATATGAAAAGCCAAATGTTCCTCTTGAAAGAACATGTCCATTTGCTTTATTAGTTTTTCAGTTTTTCTAAGGCAAAAAACCATTATAAATGAAAATTTGCGGCCACAAAATCCTTATATATTACTCCCTCCGTTTCATATGTATTGTTCTTTTATAAAACTCAATACATAATTAATGTTATTTTTCCCAACACACCCCTATTTATCACACTCTCTTTTTCACTTCCAATATCTTTCTCTCTTCAATAATGATTATATAAGGGCATTATAGTCAAAATACCCCAAATTCTTACATCATTTAATCATTTCTTAAAACCTGTGCATAACCTTAAAAAACACTACTAGTACAATTCACAAAATTGCATTTACAAAAAAAAAAAAATACACAAAAACATGTTTTATAACCCCCTAGAGAAGCTTTCTGTCTTCAGTTAAGTTATCAGTGTATATAGTTTTGATATTCAGTCCTCCTTAAACATGCAAAAGTTCTCCGGCGATCTCATCCAGAAGTACACTAAGGATATGCTTTTCTGTTTCCCTTATAACATCATATTTTTCAATAAATGCAAATGTTTCTTCATTCCAACCTAAATCCCACATGCAGTCTATGTCTGGATCTTTATCATAGACATCATGTTCAAGCATTTTAGGCAGGTAGTTCTCAACATCAACTTGGAAACTTCTGTTCCTTCCATAGAGTTTAAGTTTCTCCATATCCTTATTCAGCTGCCTAACCAAGTCATCTAAAGATCTTATGCTCATGGTTCTGATTGATATTGTTGAACAAGTATGAACTTTGAGCTCCTGTCGGATCCCCTTTCGTTTCATCACTTCATAGCCGCAGTCTAAAATGAGTTTGGTGCCTTCACCTTGATTGTCCCGGCTACCATTTTGAATATCAATTAGTGGAATGTTGAGTCTGAAAAGTGCTTCTGCAGTGTTGATGAATAATTGACTCATGACCAAAATCCATTTGAGGCAGTTTTCACTTTCTGTTAGTGGCTGCTGAATGTTTATTTCAGAAATAGTATGATCTTGTAGTTGTGCATGGTTACTAATGCCCATTCTGACTCCATGCATTCCTGTGATATTAAAGAAATATACTAGGCGAATGAAAAATTTGAGTGTATGAAAGATGAATGAAGATGATGGAGGAGTGCTGGCAAAGAGATCATAGCCTTTAGGAAAGAAAACATTGAATTTAAAATCATAGTTTTACTTACCATTTGTTCTATGTTCTGCAACTTCACCACTATTCAACCCCTCATCTATTGCCACAGGGAGAGCTTGATCTTGCAAATTGACTGCTAACGATTGCACAGCCTGATAATGCTTAAAATTCAACAAAGATTTTGTTAGCTTGCAGTAAACTTTAATTTTTCCGCTTTTGGGAAGAAACTCTCACAAAGTTTTTCTCACTTTGTGTGATTGATTTAAATTCTAGTTAAAAAGCTTACCGAATCATTGGAAACTAAAGCTACTGATTCCTGTAGGCTTTGAAGTTCTCCACCACCAGAACCCTGTAATAAAGGAGGCAGTTTAGCTTCTTTATGTGGCAGACACCTCACATCCATTGGTTCAGAAACTGATTCATTGGAGCTGCTAAAGACACATGCATCTGATTCTACGGATATGTTGATCCTTTCTTCCTTCAAGATATTGGATTTGTCAGATGCTCTATGTCTCCCTTCTTGCAAACTAGGAATCTGTCTTTTTCCTTCTTTGGCGATGCCATTTCTTCTGGTCAACACTTGATCAATCTTTCCACGCATGTCAACTTTTTGCTTTCTGGTATTCTTTATCTTGTTGCTAGCCAGTTTATGAATGTGTTTTTCATCCATCAGTGTTTTGATGCCATTCCTTCCTTTTGCTCGTTCAAATTCTCGATCTCTGGGAGAGGAAATTCGACCCGGCTTCCTATTGTTGATTTCTTTTACTTTCTCATTTGTGTCATTGGAGGCTTCATGTCTGACTACATCGTAATGGCTACTTTCCAATTTCATAGCAGTGATGTTTTCTCCAGAGTTTTTCTTTAATGATGGGGCTTGTTTTATGGATTGCTGTTTCTTCAGAGGATTGGTCAACTGATTCTTGGATGCCATTTCACTCCCTCCTCGTGGTCTCATATCCAACAAAATTGATTCTTCCCTCAGCTGTTCTCGTTGAAGCTTTTGTTCTTGAGGCCCATTTTTGGGTAGCATGTATGACTTTTGAACTGCAAGAATGTTCCGAGTGTTCTTTTCATTGTTCACGACGTGCTTGTTTGCATGTAGTTTTTCCGGTTGAATGGTATTTCTATTGACTTCCTTTTCTTCCTGAAATGAAGATTTAACGTGTGATCTCTCTCGCACTTGTTCCAGCATATTATTTAGAACTAGGTCACTGGTTCTGCCCTTTACTGTACCTTTCTGTTCCTTGTTGTTTGGGTAATCCTGCTTGCTTCCATTCACTTGAACATCTTTTTGACTTTCTCTAATAAGATTGTTTTGAGGAGAGCTATAATTATGTTTGTCCGTTTTGATGTTGGCCTTCTCAAGCCCTTTCAATTCTTTCTCTCCAGTTTGGTCCCTCCATAGTGGTTTGGCCTTTTGGATGAGAACTTTTTTATCTACACCAAACATCAGCTCCTCACAAGGGGTCGCTGGCATTTTCAAGGATTCTATCACTTTTTGGTTTTTCATAGGTATCAAATTTTCTGTTTGTTTTTTCTTCACTTCAGCCTTCTTAGTGTTTCCTTTTGCAGGATGGTTTCCTTCTATTTTCTGCATATGACCTGAATCCATTTTCTCTGGAAGGTTGTCCAGCCCCATTAATTTGGCTATTACATTCGGAATCCTACCCTTCTCTTGGTTGGATTGCGCAGGCACTGCCTGGTTTTTCCGATTTGAAATAACGTTTCGATCACTAGTGCTTGTCGATCGCTTGTGAGAAACTTCCGTCTTCACATTTGAGTTCCTTCCTTCCTTCGAGTAAGTAAGCGTAATTGGCCTCTGCATGAAAATAGCCTTTGAAACTTGTTGCATGTTTTGATTATGTTTTGAGGGCTTGTCAAAAGAGAAAGTTGGTCTTGCTAGTTGCATTTGTTCAGAAATGTTGTTACCTCTGACTTCATCATCATCATCTTCATTATCCTCCTCTAATAGTATGATCCGATTTTTCTTCTTCGGGGTAATCATAAACTCTGAACTGTTGTGCAGGTCTACTAACATACTAAGAGAGTCTTCCAAATCTATAGCTCCTTGTAGTAATTCCTTTGCAAATTGTATTGAATATGTATCCATGTTTAGGCCATTGGAACATGCTCTCAGTATCTGGTTTAGTTTCTGTGCACCTTTTGATATCTCATTTATCTGCATAGGGGAGAGAGTAGGATAGCGTGTAGTTGAAGTTAGTTGTCTATCCAAATTACTTGATCTTTCTCTCATACTGAATTCCATTGTTCCTCTTTTGATTTGTTGAAGGAAACCCATGATGGAATCGGCACTTCTTAGTTTCGCTCCATTCTCGAATGCAAAAGCCAGGGCCACAGGCATATCTGAGTTCTGACCCTTCCCAAATGGAACAATCTGATTTGAAACTTGTCTGCTGTTTGTTGATCTTTGACTTCTGCTAGACCCATTCAGCATCTCCCCAGTTCTGGAACTAACCTGAAAAGAAATAAACAATTTAACTAACAAAAGTGTGCTTGTTAAATCTGCTTTTAATTTATATGATGAGTAATACTAACTTACAATTTCATTAGCTTTTGTATTTCTGGATCCTCTGTATGTTTGCTTGGTGTAAGCATACGCATCTGTTTGGACATGTTCAGCAAAATTAGATCACATAAACTTCTTGCATAGCAGGAAATTCAAGTTTGATTCTGCAATTGATGCTAGCTACCAAATACCATGAGTAGATATTGTAATGGCATAAATTACTAAAAGTCTAAGTTATGGAATGTCACTGTGATTTCAACTCTAAATTTGGTAGATGAACAGTGAGAAGTCTCTTCTTTTCATGAAGATATTACACTGTACTCCCTCTTATCCTTATTATGGGGCATACTTAATCGAATTATATATACCAATGAAAGTAATTAGTTTTTTGAATTCTTAGTACTGTAAAATTACAATTTTAACCTCTAAACTGTTTTTGAAAAATTCACACTCATTAATGAAACAAAAAATTATAGATAGTTAAATCATTTAATAAGGGAAAAAAAAAAGCAATAACTGATGTATAGAAAATATAAGTGACTTATAATTAGGACTAAGAACATCTTATAGAATGTGACCTATAATAATAACAAGAGGAAGTATATCCTTATTCTACTTGACCATTGGAATGCGATAAAGTAGGAACACTTCAAAATAGTTGTTGTATCAATAGCATACGTGTATCCATATAAAACACTTATGATTTATGAATACTCCTCCTAACTACATTCTACAGCATTTAATATTTACTTCTTGAATTCTTGAATGATTATGCCGTTATAGATGGAAATTAAGAAGGGAAATGCAATGCTCAACAAGGAAAGGGAAGATAAAGGGTTTTCTTAACCTCGTTGAGGATAAGCACCCTAAAGTGGTTGGAATTTCTTGAAAATGATGCATAGAATAAATCAAAGGACTTATGTTTTTATTGTTTCAAGATATCCTAACCACTTTGGGGTGCTTATCCTCAAAGCTGAGGTTAAGAAAATCCAACATAAAGCAGTCTTAAGTTCTATTCAAGTCTTCAACTATGTGGTGGAAGATTACTCAGAAAACTTTTGGTAGATTTCTGCCTTACCTATCACCAAAGGCAAATATTGAACTGCCTTTATGACTATGAGTCTATGAGGCTCACCTCAATTAATTTTTTAAAATTTAGACCAATATGTGCTTTGAATAATAATTTGTGGGTTTTTGTATTGTCCTTAAGGCACATGATAAGATACTTAAGAAAGCAAGTGTTGATGATAAGAACTTAAAAGTGAAAATGTTTTTTTTTTTAAAAAAAAAAAATTAAACATATAAAATTTTTAATTTCTCAAATACACAATATTCTATGAAACATTTTCGCTCTTAGGTTTTTAACCTTGATCCTAAGAACTGAGGTTAAAAAAACTCATAAACAATATTCTGAAAACAAATTATGAAATGAAGCATGCATTGCTTGTAAATAGCTAATGCCTTAAGCCATTATTGTTATATGTTTTTACTAGTTGATTGCAGCACAGAGCATCAAGAAATGTCAATAAAGACAGGGTATACAAGCCAAAAGTAACCAGAACAAAATGGCTCATTGAAATTGAATAGTTTTTTCTTGTCTGAAGGATATTTCTTTGGTCAAACAAAAATTCATGTTTCTAAAGCCAACATGAGATATTTTGAAATAAGCTTAATTAAGCCCTTTCTCAATAAACTAGTTCAAAACAATCTAAAAAGATCTTATTTTCATAAGCTTCTCTGGTAATTTTATTAAAATAATGTAAAAACACTATATACGAAAGTCAAACTATTTTCATAAACCATTTTCATGAGTTTATTCTCATAAGCCGAATTAAGCTCCCTATAAAATTTTCCAAACTCCATAATATGTTCACAAGAATATTACATTGAAACTTACCTACAGGCAACTGGTGGGATTGGTTTGACCTCTGAGATGAATTACCCATCCTTTCTTTCCTTAGCCTCAAATCATCCAGCAGCTTCTGAGCAAAATCTGATCTCTTGGCCATTTTCTGTCTCTTACAGCTCTAACACTGCAAGCTTCAATATGGAATAATGTTTTTCTCAATAATGTATTAGTTGAGCCAATGTTTTCCACATTCAATAGAGGCAAAATGTTGTTTTGTTGCCATAATGGTTGAGAGGGTACTATCAGAGTTGGGTGAGGAGTGAGGTCATCAGTCATCAAAGAATACATTGTATATGTGAATAATATTTGTGACACTGAGGAAGATTGACGTGAAAGTTATAACCCTCTATCTTTCTATCACTCACTTGGTGCGTGTATGTGGGTGTAAGCATCTAACTTTTATTCTATTCCAAGCAATTCCATGAGGTGAGATCTCAACACGGGTGCTTCCTCTTTAAGTTTCTTTGTTACTATTTGCCACTTTTACTTTCCCCCTTCATGCTCATATATTCATTCCTTCATCAAAGACTCAATGACCTTTACAACATTGCATTCACAGTGGATTGGATATTAAAATATACATAGAAGACCCTTTTATTAGGGAAGTTCTTCAAGAAAAGGGAGAGGAAAATCTATTTTTCAGGAATCGAAATTATGAAACTCATGTGCTCGCACTTTATATGCTTTACCGACTGAGCTAACTGTTTTGTCTTTGGAAACTATTAAGTATACAAATTAAATATGATCCTTGAAAAATAAAATATCTCAAATTATTCGGTTCACAATAATTTTAAGTGTTGATAAAAAAATTCTTAGATGAAGACTAAAGTGTCCCACATTTTAAATTACCGAATACTGATGAAAAGTTTTGAATTTTTCATTTTTCATGTCAAAATTGATATATCTAAAAAAATTCAGGGAAATCTTCACTCTAAAATATAATGAAAAGGGATTACATCAACCCTGGAAATGAAGAATGGATGTGATCATCATGCTTGAGAGATTCACATTCACGAAGTAGTTGCACACACATACACACTAACGCATGTGTGTGATAAATTAAAATCCTCGAACTTTTCTCTTTTAGAATTTTTCTACCTTAGGTAGCGTGGAACTTTTAGTGATGAAATCAATGACTGTTATAATTTACTCATTCCATCCCTTAATTTAATATTCATTCGTTAATTTTTTTTTGTTTTATTTATAAAAGAGAAAATCTTATTCGAATTTTTAATGGCATTCTAATTTTTCAAAAGGCTTACATTTATTACCGATTTCAACATAAGATATATAAATCACGTGAAAGTACAAAAAGCAAATATATTTGTTTCCTTGCTTCTACTAGAATTATTACACTAAGCAAACTAGCAAAGTCACAAAAACAATATAATTGAAAACACATTCCTCCTCCTCCTCTTTCAAAGATATGCACGAAAACAAAAACAAGCTGCAAAATGAAGGAGAGGAAATTGAAATGTTTTTCTTTTTCATAATTTGGCCATTCAATTCAATCATATTTTATACAACTTGCCAGAGACGATAAAGCTTTTTAATTCTGTTAAATTGCTAGTCTAAGACAAGAATAAACGGGGAGTGTGTTATTAACAATAAGTCATTGACGATGATTCTGTTTCCTCGTAATTAGTTCATGTAGTAAATGTATATGACAAACTTAGGAATAATTTTGGAGAGGCAGATATTAAAAAAAAAGACCTATGACAAATTAACTCAAAAATTACAAATTATTTTCAATATTGCAAACCAATCTAGAGGAAAAAAGCTTATACAGGAAGTATTTGCATTAATAGTTTTGTTAACAAAACAAGTACCGACATTAACATATTTTCGGTCCTCTTCATCTTACCGAAAATATAAAAAAGGAAGAGGATGAGTGTGATATGGGTGTAAGAGTATGGGGATTGGATGGGTGTGAGCAATTTTTTAAAAAAGGATTGAGTGAGTGTGAAGAGAGGTAGAACTGTATAAGAGGATTGGAATAGTAATGGTAAATTTTTTATTAAGGACAATTTTGAAAGTTTATTATCAAAATTTATAAATCTTTGGATGCATTTAGCACTTTTCGGATATATTTAAAATTTTTCAAACTATCATTAGTGTTTCGAAATCTTAACCTTAGATTGGCACGAGTATTCGCTTTTGTTGCATTAATTCTCTTTTTCCAAATGTCAATGAACATCATTAGAAAGAAATAAAGTTTTTATTTTAACAATGAATGACAAGTTTATTGAACATACATCTAGTGTGTTAGATTTTCAATAATAAAATGGTCTTTCTAACAAATGTTCATTAGGCATTTATTAAGGTTATTTAATATGAAAAAACAATCATACAAGGACATATATTAATTCTTTTCTCGAAAATCTTAAAGATATTTGATTTCTTAACAAGTGAACACTTGTTAGCATTTGTCATAACAAAATTAACTTTAGAAATTGGAAGTGGGATTGACTTCACTTGTGAAAAACATTAACCCCAAAAAATTCATTATGGAGGGAATGAAACTAATATTTCAAAAATACTATTGCTTCCGAGTTTGATTAGCATCAAATTGGTTCATTTACACATATTTATTCATTTAAATTCACGACATGAACATATTTAAAAATAAAAATAAAAAATTATTAAAAGTATAATTTAATTATTAGTCATTTTTTTAAGGAATAATTATTAGTTGAGTTATTTATTCGTTTATGTTATGTTTTAGTTACTACGAAAAAAAAATATTAGTATGATGAAGTAAAAAATAAGGACAAACTTTGACCCCTTATGTTATATCCACTTACTATCATTCCTTCTAATCTCAACCCTGTATTTGCAATTTTGTGGAAAAAATTATTGCACCTGACCGGTAACTGTCTGATCTAAATTTGAAGTCGTAGCCATAATCATAATAGCGACACTTATACTTCAACTAGTGCAAACTAGTTTTCCTTCTTTTTCTGTGTTTTTCTTTTTTGACAAATACATAGACATCCGATCCAACTCCAGTGTTGCACAAGTTTCTATTAAATGAGTTAAACAAACATAAAAGAATTTACGGAATCTAATTTCTATCTATTCAGTCTATTAGAAGTGCAAGCATCCAATAATCACATGCATGTTGCTCTCTTCACAATTCAGATTTCACTGTATCACACACTCCACCACTTTAATCCTAAGATTCCTATAGAGGAAGCGGTTATGCCTCCAACATCATAGTACACTGACCCTTCTTTCTTCAACCTTGAACTTTATCGTGTCTTCTTCAACCATGGTACACTGAATGAACCTTGAACTTGTTATATTTCAAATGAATTTTAATGGAATTATAATGATAAAAATTTATCATATGTATATTATTATTCATCTTACAATTATATTTATGTATAACAATTATTACAAAATATGTAATTATATATTAAATTTTTAAAACTCGCATAATATCCATGATACCCGTTACTCGCATAGGTAACCATAAAATGTCTCGGTATATATGGACATGGGTAAGCACTACCTACACTTGTGGGTATCCATGTCCATTAATAGTGGTGTCTACATAGATGAAGGTTTTTTTTTTTTTTTTAATTAAAAAAGCTATAAAAAATATTTTTATATTTTTAGTTAAAAAAATTGGAAAGAAAGGTCGTCATCGTCCATGCGACATCACGTGACTAACCTCTTGCATCTTATTAAGATTTTGATGCGACATATTCGTAAAATTTGGCCAAAATTAGTAGAGGATGTATATGGCAAACTCATAATAAGGGTCTGTTCGGCAAAACTAACTTGTAGCTATGAACTTGTAACTTGTAGCTATGACTTTGTAGTTGTGAGCTTGTAACTTGTAGCTATGAGCTTGTAGCTGGGAGCTTATAGCTGTTTAATTAGATGACTATTTAAAATAGTGTTGTTCGGCAAAACTAGCTTTTGAAGTAGCTAAAAGTTATTAAATGACCAAAAGGGACATGCAACATTTTATTATATTACATTTTTCAATTTTTTTTCTTTATTTATTAAATAGATAGTTAGTTAATTAATTAATTAATATAAAAATTATTAAATTATAATTAATTAAATTTATTTTTTTTCTTAATTTATTAATTATGTAGTTAATTAATTATTAAATAATTTTAAATTAATTAATTAAAGGGTAGTAAAATAATTTTAAATTTTGTTTGAGTATATAATTGGTATATGAATTATTGATAGCTAGTTTAGTTTCTAGAAAGTAGCTTTCTAAAAGATAGCTTTCAAAAGCTACAAGCTCTTTTTTTAAAAGCTATAAGCTCCTTCTAATTTGTATTCACCGAACGGGGCTAGTATCTTATTGACTGAATCTAAAAGCTTCTAGCTAACTAAAAAGCTCGTAGCTCGTGTTGCCGAACAGAGCCTAAGTAACTTTGAGAAGCCACACATTAAAAAAACAACATTTGACAAAATGACTCTAAAATTCAAGAAACGGACACATAATTGAACCTAAAACAATTCTCATTTCATACATAGAAACATACATAAAGTATTTCATAAAAAAATAAAAAAATACATAAAGTAGAATATAATCAATATTTAATGTACCAGGCATGTTGTTAGTTAGAGAAGTTTGTGCAAAATAAAGAAGAAGAGGAATATAATACTAGTAGAAAATTTTGAATCAATATTTGAACAAAAAATCCAAACTCATTTTTGACACGGTGACTATTGGTATATATATATATATATATATATATATATATATTTGGTTTACATGAGAGGTCTGGGACTAGAACCCATGACCTGAGGGAGGAGAATTCCTAAGTGTCCCCGCAGCCACCAACTGGGTTGTCTTACGCAAACGACTATTGGTATATATCTGACCACCGTATTTTGTCATAATTTGGATTTGGTAAGTTAAGATTTTGTGTTCAATTTATATCCAAAGATACTTATAGAAAAGATTTGCTACGCAATCATGTGCCTTCATAACCAAACCATATATATATCTTGTATTTTTCTTATTAGTACTATTCATATATGCAATTTAGACCAAATAAGAAAAACAAAGGGAACCTATCATTATATGAGCTGGTATGATAAAGTTTTAAGATTAATAGATATACATTGACGGTGCAATATTTTGTCATAGAGTGGATTTGGTAAGTTAAGATTTTGTGTTCAATTTATATCCAAAGATACTTCTAGAAAAGATTTGATACGCAATCATGCTTTTATAACCAAACCATATATCTTGTATTTTTCTTATTAGTACTATTCATATATGCAATTTAGACCAAATAAGAAAAACAGAGGGAACCAGTATACCAAAACAAAAAAAACAAAAAAAAAAAAAATACAAACAGAGGGAACCTATCATTACATGAGCTGGTATGATAAAGTTTTAGAGATTAATGAGTATCTATTGATGAATGTAATATTTTTTACATCATCATCTAACATTCATTTATATTACTTTTATTTGAAAGTTAACGATAATAAACACATAGAATGGTGGATGATGCACAAATAGTGTAAAAAATTTTTGCAATGTGAGTGCACCGTCTATTTTCTCAAAGTTTTGTCTAACTTGGCAAGATGAGAAGCAAAGAAAATCTAAAATAAGTAAGAAAAAAAAACCTAAAAGGGTAAAATCCTTAAACTTTAATTTTATGTGGAACTCATAATAATATTGACAAGCAGACTCGAAAAGAAAATAAATTAGACAAAGGAAAATGATTGCATGCTTTGAGAAAGGTGTGAATGTCTTTATATCAACGTCATTAATAATATATGCTTCCTCTTTTTTATTAACTGAGTAATTTTTACCCGTGCAATATTTTTAATTATTTAATAACTAATTTTTAAATATTTTTACATGTAATTTAATTAATTGATACATAAATGATTAGTTTTTTCTAAAAGAAAATTGTGATATACTTTATATATTTTAACACATTTAATATTTAAAATATTTTTAAAAAGAATTTTGTTCGAAATTTTAGTTGGAGAAATTTGAGATTTTGATCTTAACTTTTTTATTTAGCTTGCGCCTATCGAGATCACTTGTTTTCAATTTCGAATTAATTTTTTTTTTTTAAAAAAGTGAACATATGAAATGTATGATTGAGCTTTGTTTCTTCAATTTTTGAAGTAGAAGATTTCTCTCGTGCAAAAATTCAACTATTTGTTCTCAAAAGGCAAACATTGAATTACTTAAAAGCTCACTGAGCCATTGGTTTTCTGTCTTTTTTTTTTCATTTTTTTCTTACCCATCAAAATTCTGAAATGCTATAAAAACTCACCCATGGTTAGTTCACTTAATTAGTTGCACATTTTTATTATTTCTCTTACTCAAGAGCAAAACCAAAAAAGTTGGCCAAGTGAATAAGCATCCAAGAGGGTGAGTTGCGAATAATTGAAGAGAGTTCTCCCTTTTGCTACATTTTTTTGTTTTGAATAACGGGTTTAATTTGCTTAAACTAAAGGCAACAAATGGTAAAAATATATTGGAAAATTGAATACATTACTTTTAATATATTTTGCAACACAACAATTATCTTTATAGCATTTTATACATATATCCTCGATTTTTATGATAAAGGAAAAGAAGGTTAATAAAGTATTTTTATATTAAAAATTTAAACATTTAAAATTTTAAAAATAATTGAGTTTATGTTTTTAATGTCTATTTCCTTTTTTTAATTATATTTTATTTTGGGCGGTAAAAATTGAGATTAAGTAAACTCTAATACAAATACAGCTGGTCACCAAAACACATAACTCAATTATAATAATATATTGTTCTGTAACGTTGTTGTTTGTGATGTGCAACTATATATATATATATATATATATATATATATATATATATATATATATATATATATATATATATGTTCCACGCAGGTAATTGATCACTCACAGTCACACACATATGGAGTATTCTAGTTGCGGAAGTTCGAGCTCCCAAAAGAGGAACTACCAACGAAATACTCCTAGCCAGTTTCAAGCGCTTGAATCGTAAGCTTATATAATTTCATCCCTCTATAATATTATAACATAATATAGTTGTTGCAGTTGAACCACACATACAAAAAAGAAATATTAATGTTTATTATATGATATCTTATTGTTTGTTTTTTTCTTCAGAATATTCAAAGAAAACCCACGTCCTAATCCGAAGCAAAGGATGCAGCTAAGTAGAGAGCTAGGCCTGACTCCTACACAAGTAAGATTCTGGTTTCAGAATCGAAGGACTATTATGAAGGTAATTAATATACTTTGGTTTAGTTTCAGAATAATTAATCATCATCATGCATGTTTTTTTTTTTCTTTTTGAACTCTATCAACAAATAATTATGTCACACTCGTTGACGTATTGAGAAATTTTCATCGGTGGGAATCACATGCATATATTAAAATGTTTACTTCTAGATTTTTATTTCATGTGATAAGGGTGTTTTTTTTCTAGAGTTGAAAACTAATCCATTCCTAAATGTTCGAATAACTGAAGTGAATTTTTTTACTACACCAACAAAAAATTTTCCATAAACAAAACACGGATCAAATCTCTAACACCGTAGAAACATTTGACAAACTTTTTATACTCCTTCTGATATTAGACATAAGCCTTATTTGAATTTTATTTTGTCTTTAATTAATATAAAACCTTATTCCAATTTTCAATAATATTTAATTATTATTCAATATTTTTAGGCTTCTAATAATAATTTTAAAAATATACTAGTACACCAAATATTATATTTTTAATTCAAATAATAATTTTTGACGTTCGTAATAATAAAACAATAATATGTACCAGTAGTGGAGGTTAGCACATATGGTAAGGGATATGGTGCTACTTAAGCAAGTGGTTGATGGTTTGATCCCTTGCTCTTGCAAATGTAAGAGGTCTCGCTGGGAGATAATTAACCCCCGAAAGGGCCCAACAATATCGAAAGGATTGATTACCCAGTTGCGTGGGTGTATACCTTAAAAAAAAACAATAATATGTATATGCACTAGAAAATGGTCCGATCCGTGTTTTCATTATAACTTTGGAGCGCGCATAAGAGTTTTTTCAAGCAAAAATTGTGCATGGGCTTTTGAGATTCGGTCGTGTCCATCTACACGTAAAACAATAATGTCTAACCACTAAACCAGCTGCATAAGTGTTTAAAAGCAATGCACATTATATGTACCCAAAAAAAAAAAGCAATGCACATTATGATATATAACCATGTACAACTGTAAATTTTATTTTTTTTTGAAAAAAAAAAAATAGTTTGTGGGGGCACGTGCCCCACAATGAGTAACGTAGATCTGTCCCTGATACTTACACTCTTTTTTATTTTTTTAGAGTACATTTTTTGTGGGCATTAAGACTAACATCAATTGTAGTATATATGTTCTAATCAATCCGACATTGTTGGTTTTCCTAATAATAATGAAACAATTCAGGTCCAGCACGACAGAGCTGACAACTGCATGCTGCGAGCAGAAAATGATAGGATGCGTTCTGAGAACATTGCTCTAAATGAGAAATTGAAAAACTGCATTTGCCCAAAATGTGGTCCTCACGGTGGAGATTCGTATTTCGATCACCAAGGGATGAAATTAGAGAATATGTACCTTAAGGAAGAGGTAAATTTTATATATATAATTACGCCTAGCTATATATGTTTTTTTTTTTTTTTTTTTTGTTTTTTATAAGAAGCCTAGCTATATATGTTAAATTACGAATTGATATTATTGAAATAATAATGGTGTGAATAAATTTATTTTTGCAGATTGACAAAGTATCTAGCATTATAGCTAAGTTCATCGGAAGACCACAGAGATGATGCGGATAGTTTTTATCTTCTTTTAAAAATAAGGATTTTGTTAAGGACACTTGTTAAGATTTTTAGAATTGGAAAATTAATTATGAATGAGCATTATTTCATATCTCGAGAATAGAAAAAATCACATTTTTCTATAAATTTTTACTATTTTTAACTTTTTATTGGGTACTTGTTAGCATTTGCCAAAAAAATAATATTATTCCTATGTAACCATGACGATGCATCCTCGACTAGGGATGACTACTATATGTGTGTGTGACGTTTTATTTATTTAATTTGAATCCAAATTATCTCTTCTTTCCTTGAAGAATAATTAACATATAAAATAGGATGTTTTGTTTTGCTTTTCTAAACCTTGAACATTGCTGTACTATTTCCAATAAGTATATCTTGTAATTCTTTAGTTGATGTTTTAATAAATTTTTTCTTATAGCTAGGGTCTTTTTCTATCCTAGAAAAACCGTTTCTTAGGATAGAAAAATCGTTTCTTAGTATAAAACATGAAGTTAATTAGGGACGACTAATAAATTAAGCCAGTTACATCCTTCAGCAAACAAGTACTGGTTTGATAAAAAAAAAAACAATCAAGTACTGGGAATTGATAAATAAACTAAATTAAAGAAAATAAATAAATTAAAATATCGAAGTTTTAGTAGAAGAAGATATTAATAATCTACTATCTATATATAAAAGGATCCCTTTTCGAGGCATCACGTTTGCCGGAGAAATTTTTGAGGCACCAAGTTTGTCACGTGAAGCTTTTCTCTCGCCAGAGAATTTGTAGGTAGATAATCATTATCTCTAATCAAAAGATTACAATTTAAAATTAAATAAATTATTTAAATTTATTTAATCATTATATGTTTGTAGGTAAATAACATTATCTCTAACCAAAATTACAATTTAAAATTAAATTAATTATTTAAATTTATATAATCATTATCTGTATGTGAAATCATTATCCTCAATTTGGTGAACAATTGAGTTTCTCGTCTGGTGGATCTGATCTTTAGGGGTCAATACATACCAAAAGGTGCTTTAGTGATCTTCGATGGTCTGAACAAGGAACTCTGTGTGGGGATCCATCTTGTTGTTATTCGCATTGTTCACCTTGGTCGGAAATCAGGGTGGTTGTTCTGCGCTTTATATTTAAAGCAAGCACCTTCATCCTTGATGATGGCCTATGGTGGTGATGAATTCGTTCATCCTGACAATGCGGTACCAGTTTCTCTCACTCGGTCCGGTTACCCTCGGATCATTCCGTCATCATCCTCAACAAAAAATATTAAAAAAATCACTATATATATATAATAGGATCTCCCATTCAATTTTTAAAGTTCTATCTAATTCTAAGAATTCTCTTCTCCAAATTCTTTCTTTTATTTTTATTTTTCCCTCATTCCTCTGCTTAAAACTCTTAATTTTGATTTTTTAGTGTTTGATGAATTACTTATTAGATTATGCATATTTTGTTATACTTTTAATTGACTTTTGTTTATTCCTCTACTTATAGCTCTTAATTTTGATTTTTGAGTGTTTGATGAATTACTTATTAGATGATGCATATTTTGTTATACTTTTAATTGACTTTTGCTTAATGTCAATTTCAGAAAGAATGACATCAATGAGTTACTTCAAACAAGAGCATGACCTTGGTAAGTTGTTTTTTTTTTTTTTTGAAATTTTGGTAAGTTGTTATACATACTTACATTGATTATTATTTGTTGAAAGAATATGCAAATAATTGATCCTTTTCTATTTTCAAAGAAGAGAAGGGCTAAGGCTCCTAGGATTAGGAAGAAATACCCTGATCGTATTTCGGGGAGAAATAATTTTGGTGAGTCTTTTATCCATTTGAAGAAACAATGTTTTTCGATTTATTTATGATTTTTTTTTTCGTTTTTGTCATGAGATAAGATGAATGATGAAAAAGATCAAAATATTTAAATATGAATAATAATAAATGTGATAATTATATTAAAAAATAATAATGGTAAAAAAATATTAATTTATCCATCAAATAAATATAAGAAATATCTTATAATATTATCCAATAAAAAAATCAGAATGTATAATTTTGGTTTAATTATATATATTTTTTCATATTAGATGTGATAATTATATTTAAAATATGCTAAATTATCATGTCTTATGCAATAGAAAATATTTTGATTTATCTTTAAATCTACTCATAATACTATCAAAATAAAAAAATATAAAAAATGTTTAATTTTCATTTCACTCTAATAATTAATCATAATATCATGATAAAACGAGTTAATTCATCGATCAACTAAATAAGGAATACATTAATTTAATACCCATCTGTACATAGACAAATAAAATATTAAATATATATATAAAAGAGCCAACATTATATTCATAATAAAATGCAATGTGTTAACAAAAATAGTCAAAAATAACAATTTCAATGTCGTCTTCATGTTCTATGAAATAGTGGATATTCCAATTTATCCTTAAATTTTCTCATAATACCATTAAACAAAAAAGATCAAAATATTTAATTCTGATTTGTTTTTAATTATCATAATAAAGTTGATAATCATACAAAAATATTAATTTATCAATTAAATAAATAAGAAATATCTAATTCTGATTTACTTTTATTTATCATAATAAAGTTAATAATCATGTAAAAAAATGTTAATTTATCCATTGAATAAATAAGGAAAATCTCAGATAAAAAATGTTATTTTTTATTTATATAAGGAAGTACAAAATTTTTCAACAAGCTCATTTGTATTGTTGTTTAATAATAATCTTTACTTTAAAATATTTAAATATTAATAATCCATGCATTGCACAGGATAAAAATAAAAAAGTTTAATTTTGATTTCACTCTAATTAATAAAACATGCTAATTATCGATCAACTAAATAAGGAATAAATTAATTTAATATTGATCTATACATAAATAAATATAATATTAAAAAACGAACCGTCATTATCTTCCAATGAATTCATGTCCAATGAAATAAGAGAATATTATGATTTATCATTAATTATTCTCATAATACCATCAAACAAAAAAAATCAAAATAATAATAATAATTTTTTATTTATCATAATAAAGTATATTGAATAATCCTTTTTTTATAATTATTTTTGTTATTGTTTAATAATAATCTTTACTTTTTAATGAAAAATAATAATAATCTTTAATTTAAAAAATTTAATATAAAAAAATTTATTATCACAACCCGTGCATTGCACGGGATAAGAGCTAGTATAGTATTAATTAGTAATCAATTGATCTTGTGTTATTGTGCCTGTTTTATTTTTCTAGTGAAAAACCTAAAATCTTAGCATCGTGAATTGTTGGGATATCTCCAAGGAACAACTTCATTCGCGTCCATATATATATATATATATATATATATATATATATATATATATATATAAGATCTTCATATCTATTGAAAAAAGTTGATTAATTTAGTTAATGATATTGGAATTGGAAATGTGAATATTTGATATGTATTTTTAAAGTTGCAGTATTGAGAATCTAAAATGTGTTATATAAAGATCGATGTTTATGAAAAAAAATAATTTATTGTCATTAAAAATTAGTATAGAATCTTATAAATAAAAATAAAATAAAAGTGTAAAAAAATTTATATTTAGGAAGAGAGGAAGTATTACACAACCCTAACGTGAAAATGTCAGCAAGTCATTACAAAGTACAAACCAGTCTTAGGGGTAATTAAGGATATTATATTAAGTAAGCGGTCTTTTCCGATAAAAAGTGGTTTTAATTTTGTTTTCTTACTAGTACCTATGCCCGTGCCTCGCATGGGCCCATGTTTGTTTGGGCACGGATCCGTGTTTTTTTGGGTTTTGTTAATTGAAGCGTGAGAAAAATTAAATGTATATTGAAAATTTGAGTGTGGTAGCATAATTATTAATGATATTGTCAAAATTGTATTCACAAATTTTGTTATTTTTAAGAGGTGAAGTTTATAGGAGACTATTATAAAAAAAATCATATAAATATATAAATCAATTTATGAAAATTTTTAGAGGATTAATTATTGAAGTAAAGAATAAATGAATAAATAGAAAAAGGAGTAGACTAAAAACAGAAAATAATAAATCATAAAATTAATGAATAAATGTGAAAATAGAGTTAATTCAACAATCTATT
Source organism: Crotalaria pallida (assembly GCA_037953625.1). Lineage (NCBI taxonomy): Eukaryota > Viridiplantae > Streptophyta > Magnoliopsida > Fabales > Fabaceae > Crotalaria > Crotalaria pallida. The sequence continues at coordinate 102,848,498 of CM075655.1, forward strand.
AAATTTATTTTTTGTCAGCAATGACAAATTCAATTGAAATTTCAAAGTCCAAAACTAATACTAATATAAGTCAAAACTGTGGTGGACTCGGCCTAGCCGAGCTCCTCGTAGCCTTCACTTAGGACTTAGGAGCCCTTCAGGAAACCCTCTGTATGCTTGGCCGAGCTCAAAGCTCAACGGCCGAACAGACATCAGATACGGGCCGACCTCATTCTCTTACCAAGGTCCGACTTCCTTGTCCGACACCTCCCAGAGTCCGACACCTCCCAGATATTCCGATACCAAGGACAGGATGACGTGTCTCACCTTATCTACAAGGACAGCTTATCCGCTCATAGCTCAGTACAGGCTGGCCCTACTTGGGCCTCAAGCAAGCCCATTAGGGCAACCGGCTCCCCCTATAAGTAGCTCCGTACTACATGGGGCTCAGGTATGTCCTCTAACCCTAATTATCACCTTCACACACCAGTGATTAGGGTTACTTCTTGGCTCTTTACCTTGCCATCTGAGGACTCCCACAAACATCACAGATTAACCCTAGACAGAGGCTTCCTTAAGGTCTTCTTCCCTGACCTTGAGGATCTCATAGTCTAGGACATCACATTGGCGCCGTCTGTGGGGAGAGAGAAACTTCATCCCCACCAAAAGAATCTACCATGACTGACGTACAACTGGTGCAGAGGAGGGGGAGAGGCCGCCCAAGGAGGGTGCCAACAACAGAGGACCTGCGCCTCCACCTCGAAGCCAACAGGGCATCAAGGTCCCCACAACCACCCCCTCCACCACCTCCACCTCCTCCCCCGCCACCACCTCCACCACCGCCACCTCCTCCTCCACCACCAGAGTTTACCCATACCCACAATGGACCTTACACCATCCACACGGGTGATAACTCGAATCCAACTCACCACCAGGAGGGAGGTCGACGCGTGCACCAGGAGGAAGGTCGGCGCGTGCAGCTACGCTCCTAACTTGGAGAAACCAACACAGAGCAGCACCGCCGGCGGGGCGAACGTGCTCACTCAGTCAGTACTACACATCGTTCTCACTCACGTCACTCTTCACGCTCTCGTGATGATGAGATCTTAACCATGATAAGACAACAAATGAGGATCATAGAGCAGCAAGGCCAAGCCATAGCAGATCTCCAGCAGCTTACCATGCGGCGCTTGACTGAACAAGCCACCATACAAACTCCAGCCCCAAACGAACTTCCACAATCTGTGGGACTTCCGGCTGAACGAGACATGGCGGTACCCCCAACTCAAAACTTACCACCACCTCCACCGTTAACACCACAAACGTTAACAACACCACATACCTTCATCACACAACTGACACAAACACCACCTCTCCATGACTTTCAACAGCCCGACCTAGACGATTCTCACCCTGGACACCCTTTCATGGCAGCTGTCATGTCCTATGAACCACCACCTGGATAAATCGGACCTAGCAACATACCCAGGTATAATGGCTTGACCGATCCCCAACAGCACATACTCTCTTACGAGGGAGCCATGAACTTCTATGGCGGTGGAGATCGGCTCAAGTGCCGAGCTTTCTCCATGACCCTCATAGCTCCGGTTCTCCGATGGTATTCAACGTTACCTAAGAATTCTGTTAACTGCTGGCCAGAGATGAAACGAGCATTTCTCAATAGGTACACTGCTAGTTGTGTGCAACCGAGATCCGACCACACACTAGTAACAGTGACACAAAAGTCGGACGAGTCGCTACGTGCTTACCTACACAAGTTTCACAATGAGTCCAGCTCGGTTCCTAACTTATCTCCCGAGGTGGTCGTCCTCCTCTTGACACAAGGTCTGGCCGAGGGAGGATTCAAAGACTCACTGATAGGAAAACCACCAAGAGATATGGCCGAGCTCAGACAAAGATCCAACAAATACATCAACCTGGAGGAATTTAACAAAGGTCAAACAAGTAGAATGGAGAATGTTCAAGCTGCTTCACAAAATGCCCTTCCTCGAGGTCTCCCTCGAGGAAACAGGGAAGATAGAGGAGGAAGAACGGACCAAGGGGACCGACGTCGCCCTCATGTCGGCCAGCAGGATGACCACCGATGTCCTTATATCATCAAGTATGATACTTACACCCCCCTGACGGTTCCGAGGTCGCAAGTATGAAGGGAAACCATGCAGACCGAACTCAGACATGTAACCAGGCCACCTTTCCTCAGAAATCAAAATAACATCAAAGACAGATCTAAGTACTGCAACTTCCACGATGGGTATGGACACCATACCGACCAGTGCACCTGGCTTCGAGATGTCATCGAAGATATGGTGAGAAGGGGTAAGTTGCAACAGTACGTACGAGAAGCTGTAGAGAGAAGAGGCCGGAGACGATCTTGGAGCCCGGATCAAGACAAAGGAAAGGCCAAGGCTGACCCATCTCCAGAAAAGAAAAATGAAGAACCACAACGAGTGAATATGGTTGTGGTGCAGGATTTGGACAAGTCACCAGAAAACTTCCGAGTTGAAACCATCTCGGGAGGTTTTGCCGGTGGCAGTGAGAAGAGATCAGAAAGGAAAAGGTATGTCAACCAAGTGTTAACTGTTCATTCCAAACCCATCCGGTAAAAAACCATCTCGGAACATCCCCATCATCTTTTCCGATCAGGACATGGAAGACATCATCCCGGATCACAATGACCCAATGGTGATCACGACGTTGATCGGTAACTTCGAGGTCGCCCGAGTTTTCATTGATCAAGGAAGCTCGGCCGACATTCTTTTCCTCCACACATTTCAAGCACTCAAGCTGAGGTCCACCGACCTCGTCGAATTTGAAGGCAATCTCATCAGCTTCACGGGTGAGGCAATTCGCCCCCTAGGAGCCATCCACCTACCGGTGACCTTAGGTAAACAGCCTTCGGCCCGAACGGAGATCATCAAGTTTTTAGTTGTTGATTCTGATTCCCCTTACAATGTGATACTGGGAAGAACCTGCCTGCAAGCCTTTGGGGCAGTGGTTTCAACGGTGCATTTGGCCATGAAATTTGTCGACTCTGACGACAAGGTCGTCACAGTCAAAGCCGACCAGGTGAGGGCCCGACTCTGCTACAACGCAAGTCTACGGGAAGTAAAGAAAAAACAAGAAGAGCTTACTGGTCCGATGTTGGCCAAAGGGAGAATTCTATTGGCCGAACAGGATGATCTTTGGCCTTCCCCTCAAAATTGAGAGTGGAATTCCCGGAACGTTGCAAAACCGAGAACCTACTTCAGTTAGGTTTACCTCGGAAATCATCAGCAGTCACCAACACCTCCAGCTAAAGTTTAGGTTTAATTTTAGTTTCTGTTAATGTTTTTACCTCTGCTTCCTCTGCTTATATTCTATTCCATTGTGATATATTCACTTTTTCAATTCCCTGAAAGGCAATGTACTCACCTTTATGATTAATGAAAAGTACAAACTTGCCCATACTCAAGTGCCACAGTTTTATATACGTACGTACTAGCTTCTCATTTAGCACTAGCCACCTAAATGTTGCATGGCGCTATGAACAGCCAACATCTTTTAAATAAGATCGGCTCATATGCACAGTGTACAAGGGACACCCGATAAAGTACAGCTTGTTGTGAAATGTTCTCACATAACTTCACTCAGCAACCTCTTTCACATCGGGGACGAGGACACCCACCTCGGCTAAGGTGGGTGGATCCGAGATCCCTACCGTATGCCCTTATATACAGTACCTTTTTTCAGAGGAAAACTTATAAGATTACTGCACTTACTGAGTTGTCCGAGCTTAACCTAGTTAGTTACATTATGTTTTTATGATGAGTTTTTTAAGTCCGATTGAATCCGAATACAACAAGTAAAAAAGGACTTGTATTCTCAAAAACATTTTTACCTGGTTATCTAAGCAAAATGCAACAAGTCTCAAACACTTGCATTTCTGAGAACGAGTTTTCTTGGCGATCTCCAAACTTATCACAGTTCGGATCCGAGGTCTAAAAAGTAAACATGCAACGAGTTAATAAAATAAACTCGCATTTGTGCAACAAGTCCAACAAAAGGCTTGCATAAAAATGACCTCGGACACTAGATGTATGCAACAAGTTAAAGAAAAGGCTTGCATAAAAATGACCTCGGACACCATATGAATGCAACAAGTGAAAATAAGAAACTTGCATTACAAAGACAACTGTTATACAAAGACAGCAAAATAAAATAGGTCCAAGACTGTCAAACATGTTATACAAAAACATAGACAAATTGCAACCCGCCCAGCATAAGGGAGCATCATCTTCGACATCGGAAAGTACAACAGTGCTCGGATTGAACTCCTCATCCGGTTTCTCCACCAAGGGGTTCGGAAGGTTCTCTTCGGGTTGGTCGAGGTCCACCTCGGCCCCACCATTCTCATAATCCACCATCTTCCCATCTTCCACCCCGAACCCGGCACAGGCGCCGACGACTCGAACTCGGAGCCCTTGATTCAAGTGCAGGATATGTTCAACAGCATTGGCAAAGATCTTGCCTCCTCCTTTCTCAAAGTCGAAGTTTGCCTTGGCCGCTGCAATCTTGTGCTGAAGAGCTTGAGCAGCTCTTCTCCTCAGCAAAGTTCGGACCCTTTCAACCTCAGCCAGGCCCTCCTGCCGACCAGCTTCCTTAGCATCTGCTTTTACTTGGGCCAGTGCCTCCTCATGCTTTTTGAGAAGCTCTTCCATTTGTTGGCGATGCTTCTCTTCCAGTTCAGCCAGCTTTTGATCGACAGAGTCTTTGCTACTCCTGAGATCAGCCACCTCGGTCGCCATATCAGCTCGGGCCTTCTTCTTGGCAGGTGACACACCTTCCGCCACATCATCAGCAACCTCGGCCAACACATTGAACATGGTTGTTGACCTCTTCAATTGATAGGCCAGCTCCTCGGCCATTCTCTTCCATTCAACCCCCGACATCTTGATCAAAGTCTCTTTGACCGAGGGTTTGGCAGTGGTGGTCGGCGGCCTCGGAAGTATATCAATTCCCCTCCTCGGACCTGCTGACGAAGGGGAAGTTTCAGCAGCAATCACCACCTCGGCGTTAAGGCTCGGAGACTGAGGAGGAGGGGGGGCGATAATCACCGTAGGAGGAGTAGGATGAGGAGGAGCCGAGTGGGTGGAAGCCGTGTCGGTAGAGACCTCGGCAGGTGCTGCTCCAGTAGAAGTGCTGTCCGACCTCTTTCTCTTGCGGGCTTCCATTGCAGCCTTCATCGCCTTGGACGACATCTCTGACCAGTGTTCGTCTGAAAACAAAAGAATAAAATTCGTTCAGAAAGTTGAAAAAAAAAAGAGAAAAAAAAATATATACAAGTGTAAGAGTAAAGCTAACTACCAATTTTTGCAACAACTGCATCATCGGGACACTTCATAAATACGCTGATGTCAAGTTGAAATTTCTGAGCTCGGTACTCGGATTGGAAGTGGTAAGCAGTCACAGCTTCATCGGCATCAAGCGTCGCACCCGACCATCTCTGCGGCGTGTTGAGGTGACGAGTGAAGAATTCCTCGGTCCATTCCAAAGGAAACTTCGGCCCCGTCTCGTCTCGGAACCAAGGTCGCCCTGTGCCTACATACTTATACTTGAAAAATCTGGGTTTGAAATGCTTCCAAGAATCCGTAAACATGCCAAAGAGCCCATAGTGGCCTCGGGCCTTGGTCGACACCCAGAGCCGGCCAGTAACACCGTCTTTATTGCTTACAAACGGGTTGTACATCCACAAGAAGAGCCGAACAGTGCACACCAACCTCTTGGCCCCACAATACTTTTGGAATGCTCGAAGGAATGACCAAGTGCTGGGATGAAGTTGCGAAGGGGCCAATCTGAGCTCGTTCAAAACCCTCATCTCTAAGTCGGTAAATGGCAGGGTCACGCCGAGGTTGTGGATCAGATCGGCGTAGAAGAAGAAAGAGTTATTATCCGTCCGAGAGCATATTCTGTCGTTTGCCGAACAAGGGAGAACTTCGTAAGAGGTCCCTGCAGCATCCCCCGAGCAGGGCAGCACAGCTCTCTTCACTCCGGCAAGTTTGTCCTCGGAGTCCAAACTGGACCGAACTCCTTTAGGCTCCACGTCGACCCACTGGTACTGATCGGCATCAGAAGGTGCTGGATAGAGATCAGGTCGGCTGACGCACTTCCGAGGAGGCATTTTACCTGTGGAAGAACAGGGGAGCTCGGTGTTAGTCCTACGGGTTACAAAAAATAACCCCCCAGAAAACCCCCTCGAAGTTGTTTCGAGGGGCGAGCATCTCCCCTCTACCACAGAAACCCCCCGTTCGTACATCCGCTCTCTCTCCATCCTTTCAAAGTCAACACGCTCCCTACCGTCGACGAATTCGGCCCAAGCATACTGCCTTATCCACTCTCTCTTCTCTTCCCAATCCCGAGGATAGACGACCTCGACGGGATCGACCTCCAGAACTTGTCTCTCATATCTTTGCCTATACTCCCTCTGGCGACCGAGCGCCTCGTCTACCTCCGTGGAGGAGCAGGACGAGGAGGAGGAGCCGTCCTCCTCCTCACCACTGCTGGATGACAGGGAGACTACCCCTACCCATTTCCTAAACCATTCCCTACTCATACTTCCCCAATCCACTCCTCTGGCTTTCTGAAAAATCAAAACAAAAACATGAATCAAAAACCCTCTAAAATCCCAAGACACTCCCAACCCAAAGAGTGCCAAAATCCCAAGACTATTCCCCAAAATCAAAACCCCAAAGCCCAGGAAGAATACCACATCCCACAAAAACAGAAATAAAAACGAAAATACTAACCGCCCCCCCATGTACACTATCAAGCGATACAGAAAGAAGAAGAAACGAAAAGCAAAGAAGAAGAAGCGGACAGAGAGCAGTACCTTGGAAGTATAAAAATGAAGAAGGATGGAGCCTGTGAGATCAAACGGGTCAGCGGTTGGAAAAGAAGAAAAGAAAATGCAGAGAGTGAGATTTGGAGTCGGTATTGAGGAGAAGAAGGAAGTCGTAGAGAGAAGTTGTAGAGAATGCAAAACGGTTGCGGTAGGTAGAATAGTTAGGGAGTATGTGAGAAGTGGGAAAGTCAAAATGGGGTTTTCCCCCTCTTTTCTGCGTAATGGGCTTGGCCCAATAGCCCAACCCAATGTACAACCGCATACTCATGGACACGTGGCGCAAAACAAGTGGAAGGCCGAACCTCGAGCAACGTCGCAATAATGGCGACGCTTCGTGGGACGTGGTTTCTGACAAGCGTCAGATCTGGAGAAAGCAAGCGTCACGTCGGAGCAGGTGAAAGGACAGTTTTCAGACCTGCTCCGTCATAATGAAAGGACGTCAGAGACAGATGGATCCAACTCGTGGCAGCTCACCTTCCGAACTCCCTAGAACCTCGGAACAAGGCCCAAATAGCCTTGACCGAGCTGGGGGGCTTATGCGGTGGACTCGGGAAAAGGACCTGAACCTAAGACCTCGGAACAAGGCTCAAATAGCCTTGACCGAGCTGGAGGGCTTATGTGGTGGACTCGGCCTAGCCGAGCTCCACGTAGCCCTCACTTAGGACTTAGGAGCCCTTCAGGAAACCCTCTGTATGCTTGGTCGAGCTCAAAGCTCAACGGCCGAACAGACATCAGATACGGGCTGACCTCATTCTCCTACCAAGGTCTGACTTCCTTGTCCGACACCTCCCAGAGTCCGACACCTCCCAGATATTCCGATACCAAGGACAGGATGACATGTCTCACCTTATCCACAAGGACAGCTCATCCGCTCATAGCTCAGTACAGGCTGGCCCTACTTGGGCCTCAAGCAAGCCCATTAGGGCAACCAGCTCCCCCTATAAGTAGCTCCGTACTACATGGGGCTCAGGTATGTCCTCTAACCCTAATTATCACCTTCACACACCAGTTATTAGGGTTACTTCTTGGATCTTTACCTTGCCATCTGAGGACTCCCACAAACATCACAGATTAACCCTAGACAGAGGCTTCCTTAAGGTCTTCTTCCCTGACCTTGAGGATCTCATAGTCTAGGACATCACAAAAACTAATACTAACATAATCAAGTCACACCCAACCAAGAAAAAAGGTAAATTTTTTTGGGAAATAAAATAAAATATCACATCTCCAACACTGTTTGTAAAATCCAAATACTATGACAATAAAATTATAAAAAAAAATTCAGAAATTTTATGTAAGCATTAAGATAAACTTTTATCAAACACCTCATGTGCACTTTTAAAAAAATAAATGATTTAATATGATGTTTTCAAGATTGGGGTGTCGAAACAAAATTTGAAATTTCATCATTATATTTGAAATATGTTTCTTAATCGAAATAAGTATAAATTTGTTACCATACGGTTTATAAAAATAAAAGAGTGCTTTTATTTAGTTTAATTAATATTTTAACATACAGGGAGCTCACCTGGCAAGACTTAGAGGCATTTTCATACATTGTTTCTTTATAAACATATGTTTAATTTAACATTTGGAACGTTACAGTAAATTTTAATAGCATTCTGAGACTGTTTTATTTTTAGCTCCCGGACTGGTTTTAATATATTACCGGTATATGTTATATTTAAAAACTTATTATTCCAAAATTATGAATATTATATATATTTTATCAAGTTTGACATCAAGATTGAGAAAATGTATTTACATTTGAATTTTGATACTTTTTCTTACGCAATAGCTATTTGTAAGGACTGATAACTTTATTATTATTTCAAGATTTTGAATATTATATTTTATGAAGTTTGATATCGAGATTGAGAAAATGTAATACATTTGAATTTTGATACTTTTTCTTACGCAATAGCTATCTGTAGGGATTTGTAACTTTATTATTTTTCAATCAGTTTTGAGTAATTAGAAATACAATATTGATGTACTTAAATATATTTTATTTTTAGGATCATTAAACTTTTAGCTATAATTCAAAATACCTACACACATTAACCCACAAATGAGAACAAATTATTAAAATATAATATATATATATATATATATATATATATATATATATATATGCCCAAGTAGAAAATGTAATACATTTGAATTTTCATACTTTTTCTTACGCAATAGCTATATGCAGATATCAGTAATTTTATTATTTTTCAATTAGTTTGAGTAATTAGAAATACAATATTGATGTACTTAAATATATTATATTTTTAAGATCATCAAATTTTTAGCTATAATCCAAAATACTTACACACATTAACCCACAAATGAGAATAAATTATTAAAATATAATATATATATATATATATATGCGCGCGCGCGCCCCAAGTAGAAACAAAGAAAAAAAAAGGAAGAGTGAAAATAGGAAATGAGATGAAGAGGGAGAGAAAAAAGTGAGGAGGGAATGAATAGTTTTTAGGAGGAAGAGAAGGAAACACTATTCATTGAAATGAGATTTTTAGGAGGAAATTCAAGGAGAGAATGAATAGTTACCTCAAAATCCTCTTATTTTATATATATTGAATAGTGATTACTAAAATTTGATATGAGGCTGTTGGAATAAGCTACGTACGCACTTGAGGTGAAATCATGATTAATCAATTAGCTAGACCATGCTTTGAATGCAATAAAAATGAACAGGTGAAAATTGTTTCGAAGTATAGTAAAAATAAAAGAACTCTAGAATACTTATTATCATCTTGATTGAGATATAAAAAAGAGTGAAGACCCAAATTGGTCCCTGACGAATTCCGACAGAACCAATTTAGTCCCTGATAAATTATAAACCCAAATTAGTCCTTAAATATTTTAAAAACAAAGACAATTTAGTCCCTTCGTTAGAGGCCTTACATAGCCATTCCGTCAACCCAATATCGTCGTTAATTGTCCCCGTTAATTGGGCAAAACGACGCCGTATAATGTTAAAACAAAATTAAAAAAAAAACAGAAGAAAAAGACTTGACACAGGGATTATAAATCCTCCAAATTGGAACCCTAGTTCTTTCAATCTCCCTCAATTATAAACCTTAGATCTCTAATTCAATCTCCCCCAATCATAACTTCTAAACCCCAAGCCCGAAACCGTGGTTGGTTGCTTGCGATGAGAAGCTACGGCGGTGACGGAGGTGCTGGTTCCAGGCGAGATGGGGGTTGGTATTCCTCTTCTTTCAGCGTTGGAGGCGGTGGTAGCGGCGTGGTTACAAGATTTCCACGTCCAAAGTGTGAATGCAAGATTGACAGTGGCATATACACCTCAAAAACGAATCAGAACCCTAACAGACAATTCTATGGTTGCTCATACTACAAGGTATTTGTGTTAAAATACTCATATTTGTTTTCCTTGGTCTGCTGAAGTTTGAAATACAAATGCACTTAGAACTCTTGAATAATCACTCATGAGAAATGTAAGTTCCATGATGAATGTTTTGATAATGACAAAGTGTTTTGAACAAGCTATCATGTGTTGATCAAGTTCAAGTTCAACAAGCAACAACAAACATCAAATGAAGAAGAGAGAAAACAAGCTCATGAAGACTTAGTTTGAGTGTAATTGTAATTGTTTTATCTTTTGCCTCTCAAGCTTCTTAGGTCTTTTATTTGGTTAGAGTTTATTTAGAGGGTAGTGAATCTCTATCGTAGTCATGATTAAATCATAATTTGAGTTTTCACTTAACCTAGAATTAATAGGTGGCTTAATGGTTTTAAAGGAAAGGTTTGGTTTTGAGAAAACAAGTTTTAAACAAGTATCAGATATGTTTAATCGATTAAGAACATATTTAATCGATTAGTACTCGATTAAGTAAAGATTTAATCGATTAAGTACTGCTGAACTGGTTTTTTAAAATACGATTTTCACTTCTCAAAATCAGTTTTCAAGTGCTACAACTTTTGGGTATTCTATAAAAACCTATTCCTAATCTTTGTGATTAATTAGAACACTTTCATAATCAATTTTACAAGAATCAAGCCATTCTATTCTCTCTCAATTTCAAAGATCAAAGCTTTCATATTTTCATATTCTTTGATCAAGAACCTTTGAATCTCTTATTGTGAATTGTCATAGCTATTGATTGAGATTCATAGGAATGTCATGTGTATTCATTGAGTTGTAATCTTTGCAAGAAGGCAAGCCATCTACAACAAACAAAGAAGTCTTGGTGTGTCGATTATCATCAAGCAAATCTCATTGGAGAAGAAGAAAGTCTTGGTTGAGAATCAAGCAAAGTGAAGCCTTGGTGTGTGGATTATCATCAAGCAATTGAAGACTTGTTGTGTCGATTATCAACAAGGGGTAGAGGTTAGATTAGAGAGAAGATCAATAGGATTACAAGGCAAGGGTGTGGTATCTCTTGTAGGCTAGCAAGAAGGGAGTCTTGTGAGGCATTTACTTGTAATTTGAGAACTCTAATTCCTCATAGTGAAGAATCTCTCTTGGTTGAAGAGGGGACTGGATGTAGCTTTCAAGCGGATGAAAGTGAACCAGGATAAATCACTATGTCGTATCTCTAAACCCTTAACTCTTTACATTCAAGTTTTTAATTGTGTTCTTGGTTGAAAACCTAGAGAAAGATTGATTTTCATAATTGATTGAATTGAATCTTTATTGTTCAAATTGATAAAGGGAAAATCATTTTCATAACTAGGATAATCAATAAGAATATAGGTGTTAATTGTTTTCGCTGAATCTCTGATCTTACGTGTTAATTGATTGATTTTCGTATTCGAATGAAAAATTGATTTTTCTGTTTTCTGTCAGATTTAATCGATTAAGCATATATTTAATCGATTAATACTCGATTAAATTTCAGGTTAATCGATTAAATGCTGTAGAATTTGCAAAAATCATTTGTTTTAATTGTTTCGATTTATTTCTTTCGAAAATCTTTCAAGGTTTCTTTTACACCTATTCAACCCCCCCTTCTAGGTGTGTTCCTAGGGTTCCTTAGTTGTTTCAACCACCAATTGCGGTTTCTTCAAGAAAATCTTAACTTCACACGATTTTTCAGCCACTCTTAAATATATGTTTTCTTTATTTTTCTGTCTTCCATGTGGTTCTAATCATAACAAGTTACTAAATTTTCAACTCAAACAAGTTTCTGAAATTGGTCATTTTTCTGAAATTGGTACAGGAAAGAAAGCCACATTGCACATTTTTCTTTTGGGTCGATGAATGGGAAGAAAGGGTGCTTCAGAACAATGAGGTTGAAGATGGGAAAGTGATGGAACACAATAGGGAGGTTAATCTAATTCAGTCAAAGTTGAAGGAATTGCAATTGCAAATAAGGGAGATTCAATTGGAGTTGAAAGAAATGGAGTTGAAGATTAAGAGGAAAGGTGGTAATGGAGAAGGTGTTTGTGTAGGCAAAAGATATGTTGTAGTAGCTTTGTTAATAAGCTTGGTTGTGGTTGTTGTTGTTTGTGTTTTTAAGTAAAGGGATTGTAAAATGTTATATGTTGATGTTGACTGTTTTGTAATTGTCTACTGTAATAATTGGAGTCTCTATAAATGTGTTTGAAGATGACTGTGCAATCCTCACTAAGCATACTTCTAATTCTTTAAGACTTCAATTTGGAGACATTCATAAATGGTAGCATTTTACTTCATATAAGAACCACATGTTTTGCTTCAGAACGTACATATATAATCCATATAGGAAACAACAAAAAGTAATGTCAAAGGATCAAGAAGACACCCAAAAAATGACCCTTAATCAGAAGCATAACATGAGTATTTGGTACCTAGTAGACAATATGACAATTTAAAACATAGTATCCCAAAAGGGGTCATAACACAACACCAAAACAAGTACTAAAGACCCCTATTACAGTCCAAAAGTAATAAATTCATATTTAGCCACTTTTTTTTGGATGGAGGCCTATAACCAGGAGTTGGCATAAACTGAAATAGGTGGCCTGGCACTGGTGGCCTTCCCACGGCTGGTGAAGATGAAGATGCTATATTCCCTAGTGCTGGAGACAATGATGTTGAAGTGAATGCAGCTGGTGCCGGATTCGGTGTTCTTGTAAGTGGTCTTATTGGAGGGGGTCTGACTGCTGGTGGACTCAAGGAAAATGACATGTCATCTTCAAGCTGAAAGAAAAAAAGAAAACCAATTACATCCCTAAAGAAATATTTAGAACCAACTAAGTCCCTAAAAAAATTGAAAAAGAACCAAATTGGTCCCTCAAGTAAGAAAAATCACCAGCAGTAAGGGCAATCTCCTTGCAGCAGCTCTAGTTAATGGTCCCTTTAATTGAGACAACTCAGGGACACTGCTAATAGGCTGTAAAGTACGAATATATACTTATCATTATCATCCAATACAATATCAGAATCAACTAGTTATTAACCAAATAATCAATGGGTATCAACCTAAGGTTCAATTGTTATGAACCAAATAATCAGATATATTAGTTATTAATACCTCTGTTGTTTGTTGTTGGGTGGCATCATCTTGTGTAGGTTGCTGTTGAGTACCATTCTCCTGGGCAGGATGCTGTTCTTGTTGCACTTGTGTTTTCTTGGGCCTTTTCTCTTTAACCCTTGGCACACCAGGCCCCTTGCATGTCTTAGCATAATGGCCTGCTTCTCCACACTTTGTGCAAAGGACCTCCCACTGTCTCTTGGCCTTATGAGGTTGTGATGGTTCAGCCCCAGAGTTTACAGTCTTCTTTCTATGTTTTTTTGGTCTTCCAATTGGCCTCTTCAACTTAGGTGGATCAGGCATTGGCTTTCCAGTTTCATGCCAATATTTTTGGCTATTGACGGGCTGAACACAATGCTGGTAGGTGGAATGGAAAGCTTCCATGGTTAGCCAAGGGTGCACATAGTCCTCTGGTTTTTCATTTTTGAAAGCAATTGCTGCAATTGCATGGACACAGGGCACCCCAGATATTTGCCATTCTTGACATGCACATGTGTGATTAGTTAAACTAACTCCACAGCTTCTTCCATGTAGAGTTCTGACTTGGAATGTTTGTTTGTCCGTATCACCATTCCAAATAGGCTCCCATTTGTAACTCTGGACTTTAAGCTTGTCAATGAGTTTTTGTTGAACAGGGGGTAGCTTACCTTCAAAGGATCCCAACATTCTCTTGTGCTTATCCATTCTTCGCATGATATACAGCCTCAGCTCTTCCAACATAGTTAACACTGGCTTGTCACGATACTCAACAATCTTTGCATTCCAAATTTCACACTGATTATTGGTGATATTTTCAACCTTTGGCCAGTGGCTGTAGTAAGCCTTCACCCAACAGTGGGGGTCTATGTTATTCAAATAACTCCATGCCACCACATTCTTTTTCTTTAACTCAGTCATCACTCTGCTGAATTCTGCTCCTGTGGTGCAATTTGCAGCTTGCCATACAACACCTCTAAGCTCCTTATCCTTGTGAAATTTGATAAAATTCTTCCAGATATGCAACACACAGTTTCTATGGGGTGCACGTGGCATAACCTCGTTAAGGGTAGCAACTAACCCCTAAATAGCAACCATATTAGTGAGCAATCAGAAAGCACAAAAATCAGTAACCAATCAGAAATAATGCAGCACAGTAAGCAATCAGTAACCAATCAGAAATAATGCAACACAGAAATAAAAATGTAGGCAATCTAAAATTATACCTTTTGCTGATCAGAAATGAAATTCCATCCATACATCTCCTGCTCCCCTATAGCTTCTTGCAATAATGTAAGAAACCACTTCCAATTGTCTGTGTTCTCTGTATCAACCACACCATAAGCAATTACATAAAACTGCTTATTGCAGTCTTGTGCTACAGCAGAGAGGAGTTGACCACCATAATACCCTTTCATGAAGCAATCGTCTAAGCCTATGAAAGGCCTGCACCCTGCTTTGAAACCTTTCACACAAGCATCAAGGCAAATGAAAAGCCTATGGAATATAGGTGGTGCTTGTGGGATTGGGATGACTTCCATTGATGCCTTTGAGTCAGGATTGCTTCTATGTACTTCATGGAGGTAATCTCATAATTTCTTGTACTGCTCCTTCTTTGTCCCATCAATTGCCTTTTTTGCTTCCCTCAATGCCCTTGATACTTTCTTGTTATCTAAATGGATTAAGAAATCCTCTTTCATGTAATTTTTGGCGTGCCTCCTTTTCATTTCAGGTTGAGTCAGTAACCTATCCTGTAACTTCTTAGCCACCCAATCTCTAGAGGCATTACAGTTTTCAAAAGTTCTACAACATGTATGCTCTCCTCTGTATGTTTTAAGCTGAAAGGTGTTTAGCCTACTATTCCAGGAGCAGAAAGCCAGCCACTTGCATTGAGCTTCATGACACACTGCCCTGCACCTTAAGTTATCATTCTTCTTAAACTTGACTTGTCTTCCAAGGTTAATGTTGAAATCTTTTACTGCTTGCTTAAAGACAGCCAAGCTTTTGAATTCCATGGTCACCTCAAGCTACACATTACCAAATGGAGCACTCTCATTAAAACTTGGGATGGCTTCCTTCACATTTCTTTCATCATCAGTGGAGCAGGGAGTATGTAGATTCTCTTCATTCGACTGATATCCATTCTCAAATGATGCAACACTCTCATATCCATCCTTGTCAACAACTGGTCCTACTGATTTCTTCTTTGGACTCACTGTTTTATCAGCATCATCATGGCCATCATTATCTGATTCTTGCCCAAATTTCCTTGGAGTTCTTTTCTTCTTTGGAATGGGAGGGTGTGTCATCTCAATCACATCATCATCACTTAAACTCACAATTTCCTCTGCACTATCAGCCTCATAACAAGAATCATCCTCACTGTCACTATCTTCATCAGTTGGATGTTGAAAATAGATATGCATCTTCTTATCTTCTTGTTGGTTTGCCTTCTTACCCTTACCCTTACCCTTACCACCCTTACACTTACCCTTACCCCCATTCTCCTCCTTATCCTTACCCATTGCTAACACTGCATCACACATGTTGTTAATATCTAAGTCCCCTTGAAGAGCATTCAAACCTACTTCCAAGTCACTCTCTCCAGGTGTCTGCCAGTATATAGCTTTCAACTCATCTTCTTCATAACCGAATTCCCTAAACAAAGTCTTCATGTCCTTCAAGTTAACTAAATCAATGTCCACTGGTGGCAAGCTATCTACGCTGCCATCAACATACTGGACCACCCCATCATCATCTCTCCTAAAAACACCACCGTGATGATACACAAAGATGACATACTCAGACATAAAGAAGGCATTAAGAAAAGAACATCAACATTAAGAAACAAACATCAACATTAAGAAAAGAAAACGAAAAACAGAGGCATCATAATACCATCTCCTAAACCCTACAAACATCAACATTAAGAAAAGAAAAGGAAAAATAGAGGCATCATAATACCATCTCCTAAACCCTATAAACATCAACATAAGAAATAGAGTGAAGACCAAAAAAAAGGCATGATAAACAAATACAGAGGGATAACTCGTTACAGACATGCAAACAAACCCTATAATAAACATCAATGATGAAAAAAGCTTACCTTTTCAAAAATGCCTCCGATTTCGCGTTCTCTACTGCTACAGTTGTGTTCTCCAGCAACAGCCTTCGTTCAACAATGCCTCCGATTTCACTTCTAATCTCGAACCCTAACGTGTTTTGACATTCTCTTCCCTCTCAATCTCTAAAAGCTCCCTTCGAAAGTAAGTTCTCTTTCCTTGTTAACTCTGGGCTCTGGGTAGTATGTGAACGGTCTTCTTCGTTGCCGCGCTCACAAAACGAAGTCGTTTTGGGTTTAACCAAACGACATCGTTTTCCTTATCTCTACACGTTTTACTTGTCGTTATTTTGTTTTCTTTTTTAATTTTCTTTTAATATTGACAGCGTTATTGGGTTGACGGAACGGCTATGTAACGCCTCTAACGGAGGGACTAAATTGTCTTGTTTTTAAAATATTTAGGGACTAATTTGGGTTTATAATTTATCAGGGACTAAATTGGTTCTGTCGGAATTTGTCAGGGCCCAATTTGGGTCTTCACTCTATAAAAAATAATATTACTCCGGTCTTAATTATAATAGGTAAAAATTAAATATCATACTTATTAAGAAAGTTAATAGAATGCATTAAATTTTTTTAAATTCATAAAAAAAATAGGTGTGAATAGATATAAAGTTGGACAATGTACACTTTAACATACTACAATTTTATGAATTTAACTCGTTGTTAATTGGTTCACCCAGTTATCAACCAATTATCAACCAGTTAACAACCAATTAAATACCAATTAAATTCTATAAATCTTTGTAAATCTGAAAATTGTTTTTCAGCAATTGAAACAAAATGATAATCAATACTAAACAAAATCAAATAGCAAGATAAAGGTTGATTTTAACCCAATTGAATTGAAAATTAGATTTTCAAGATTGATTCGGAAAAACCCTTTTTCTAAATCTAATTGTGTGATTAGAGAGAAAGTGTTTAGAAAGATTCACACGAGGAGTTTTATGCTGGCTCCATCCAGCCCACCCTTTCGGATTTGGGTGATTTTCTATAAGAATCAAAAGAAATCACAAATATTAGTGATACAATCTCACGTGCGTCAAAAACCTTTTGACAATCTCTCTTGAGATCCCAAACCTTAATTAAATCCCTAATCCGATCTTCTTTTTCTTCTTTGATTGAAACCTTCAATCTCTTGAATATCTTGATTATTACTTGAAACCTTCAAGCAATAAACCACACAACTTGAAACCTTCAAACTTTGACATTGATTCTTGAATTTGAATGTTTTGATGTGTAAGTTGCACTTGATTTACAAAATATCAACTAATTCCAGCACTAGATTCACAACCTAGAAATCTCAATTTGAATTGAAAAGTAGAATACACAATTGAGATTTCACTTTATCGCTTTTAAGAAGAGTATTTGAGAGTTTTGATGTAATTCACATGAAATTTGTTGAAGAATGTGTTTGATCCGAAAAGATTCGTTTCTAGTATGTATTTGTGTTTTTCTAATATGTATTTGTGTTTTTCAAAGATAATGAATATGAATGATGAAGGATCCCTTTTGATTTGTGTAATAAAAACTAATTTCTGTTTTCTGTAAACTGCATTTAACCGGTTGGACAATCCCTTTACCGGTTAAATCTATGGTGTTTTTCAACAAAACTGATTTAAAACCAACGGGAACAATTTTAACGGTTAAACACTCCCTTAACCAGTTAACACATATCAGTGTTGAATAAAATAAATTGAATTAAGTACCTTCAAATATATACTCATTTATCTTTAATAAACAACAATCATACACATTCTTTTAATGCATATATAATGATTTTAAAAATACTTTTCAAAATATCATGCATTATTTTTAAAACTCTTTTTGTTAGAAAAATCTCAATTATGCCAAACAACCTTTTAAAACAAATTGAGATTTAAAATTAACCTATTGGAATCTACCCACTCTCAATATTTAGACTCAAAATAAAAAGCTACTTATTACAAGTCTAAATAGACATGAATGAATAGAATATAAATCTTTTCAAATATATAGTTTTCTTCAAGCTTGAGTTGTCTTCATCAAAACCATAAGGGGTACTCACATATGTTGCACACCCATAGTAATGAAAAGAAAATGAAGCAAACTTTGGACATGAAGATGATTTGAACTTTACATCAGATTAGTTCCTAACTTTATTTGTGGACACTAATCAAATTAGTCCTTGAGATTATCGATATTTCAAATTAGTCCTCGAGATAGAAACATGTCAGTCAAATTAGTTCCTAACGTTAATGGTCCATAAAGTCATGCATTAATTTGACAAATTTCGACAATCCCAGAGACTAATTTGTCTGATACTCAACGGTTTTTGTTTATTTTTTTGTCCAAAACGACGTCGTTTTTGCCATTTCGTTAGTTTACGTTAAGGACCACTGACAGTCATTAACGTCGGGGACTAATATGATTGACATGTTCCCATCCCAGGGATCTATTTGGAATTTCAAAAATCTCAGAAACAAATTGATCAGTGCCTACAAAGTCAGGGACCAATATGATATATTACTCAATTTAAAATTGTAATATCTTGATTGGGGATAATGATTTCACAAGCAGGTGATATATAGGTTTGAGATAATGATTTTCCATGCAGATAATATTTTGGTTGGAGATAATAATTTGGAAAACTTGAATAATCTATTTAATTCAAATTATAATATCTTGATTACGGATAATGATTTCACCTGCAGATAATGTCTTGATTGGGGATAATGATTTGAAAAACTTGAATAATCTATTTAATTTCAAATTATAATATCTTGGTTGAGGATAATGATTTGAAAATTTTGAATAATATATTTAACTTAATTTTTTCAGGGAACAAATTGTCTTGCAAGCAAAATTTTGAAGGATTATTTTAGGTCTAATGAATGATATTTTAGGAACAATAGTATCTAGCAGTGTAAAAATAGTTAGGTTTTTCTTATATTTTATATTATAATTATCCTAATTGAAATTAAGTTATAATGTAATGTGACTTTTTGTGCAATAATGCATGTCTTATCGCAATTATGTAAAATATACATACTACCTAATTTTATATTGACCAACAAATGTGGGTTGCCTTCTTTTGTTTGTTTTTCTCTAGATTCTTATTGGTTCATTTTATTATGTGATTATCACATCTAATTGTTTTTTATTCCGATAATATATATCGTAAAATGAATTCGAATTGTTTTTTTAAATAAGAATAAGAATTTATAATCAATGATTTATCTATTCATTTATGATAATAATAATAATAATAATTTACATTTTGGAAGAATAAAAAAGTATGAGCAATAATTGATTAGATTGATTTTCCTTTTTAATTCATTAGAGCATGTGGATACTTAATACTCTAATCAATATTTTTAATTTAATGGCACACCTGGCTCGGGACTTTGTTCTCGGTCGGCAAGGACATGAGTTCGAATTCAGGCCCGGCCCAGGAGCAGGGCAATGAGGGCACCTGCCATGGCCCCATGATTTTTAGGGGTCCAAAAATAATTTTAATTCATATATATATATATAAGGTTAGATAAATTAACTTAAAGTTTGGCTAGTACAGTTGGTCTACCAACCTTAAAATTTTTTTATGACCAGAGTTCGAATCCCCCTACGGCACTTTTTTTTATTATTTATTTTATGTTTTCCTTTCTCTTGTTACTTTGCCCATGATTTTTTTAATAGTTATTTTGTCCAAGTTGAATTTGCCATTTTATTTTTCTCTTTCATTTTTATTATAAGTCATAATTATATTATAAAGATCAATGATAATAGTTATATTTTTTGAAATTTTTAAAAATTATTTTAACATTACAATTTTATCTCTTAACTTATACTAAAAATTTCACAAATATATTATTTCACAAATATAACTTATACTTGTAAAGTTGTTGAAGCCTGTGTGATTTTTTTTATTTTTATGGTTAATTTTATTTTTTCGAAGTTATAGAGTTATAGGTATTTATAACATTTTAGAAAAGTCCTTATCTTAAGAAAAATTTTATTCAAACTTTATTATTAAAGTTTTATTTACTTACAAGTTTTTTATAGTTTAAGGGGCCTAAAGTCCCTTCGGGGACATCCGATAAAAAGGAAGGGGCCTAAACAAAATTTTCGCCCCGGACCTATAATATGTCAGGACCGGGCCTGTTCAAATCCCACCTCAGCGGTATGAGCCTGTCGCTCCTTCGGGAGTGATTGTTCTCCTCCGGGTAGTTTGCAAGCTATGACCTGGAGGCGGGGTTGCCCATCAGAGTCGGCAATGTGCGGCAATGACGATGAGATTTACCTTGTAAACAAAAAAAAACGAGTTCTTCTGAATTTGTTGTGATGTCCTAGACTGTGAGGTCCCCCAAGGTTAGGGAAGAAGGCCTTAAGAAAGCCTCTGTCTAGGGTTTATCTGTGATGTTTTTGGGAGTCCTCAGATGGCAGGGTAGAGAGCCAAGAAGTAACCCTAATCACTGGTGTATGAAGGTGATAATTAGGGTTAGAGGACATACCTGAGCCCCATGTAGTACGGAGCTACTTATAGGGGGGAGCTGGTTGCCCTAATGGGCTTGCTTGAGGCCCAAGTAGGGCCAGCCTGTACTGAGCTATGAGTGGATGAGCTGTCCTTGTGGATAAGGTGAGACACGTCATCCTGTCCTTGGTGTCGGACTCTGGGAGGTGTCAGACTTAGGGAGGTGTCGGACAAGGAAGTCGGACCTTGGTAGGAGCATGAGGTCGGCCCGTGTCTGGTGTCTGTTCGGCCGTTGAGCCTTGAGCTCGGCCAAGCACACAGAGGGCTTCTTAAAGGGTTGTGAGACCTTGAGCGAGGGTCCTGAGGAGTTCGGCTAGGCCGAGTCCACCACATAAGCCCCCCGGCTCGGTCAAGGCTATTTGGGCTTTGTTTCGAGGTCTTGGTTCAGGTCCTTTTCCCAAGTCCACCACATAAGCCCCCCAGCTCGGTCAAGGCTATTTGGCCTTGTTTCGAGGTTCTAGGGGGTTTGGAAGAAGAATTGCCGAGAGTTGGATCCAGCTGTCTCTGACGTCCTTTCATTCTGACGGAGCAGGTTTGAGAACTATCCTTTCACCTGCCCCGACGTGACGTTTGCCTTTTCCTCATCTGACACGTGTCAGAAATTACGTTCACCGAAGCGTTGCCATTATTGCAACGTCGCTCGAGGTCCAGCATCCCACTTACCCAGTGCCACGTGTCTTAGCATGTGTGGATGCATGCTGGGTTGGGCCTTTTGGGCCAGGCCCATACTTCAAAAATGAGGGGGAAAATGGTTTCTCTCCTCCCTCTTTCACAAAACTGTTCTCCTTTCTCTCTCTACCAGTCACTCTTTCTTCGAAATTGTTCCCCTCTCTCTCTACCAGAAACTCTTTCTTCCCCACGAAAATGCAGACTCCTTTTCTGCCTCTTCCATAATCAAACTCAATTTTCCTTCTCTGCACTTCATTGTCTTCCTCTCCATCAGCGGATCTTGCTCCTTCGATTTTATACTCCTAAGGTACTGGTTGCTTTCTCGTTTCTTCTTCTTTGTCACTATTTTTTCTTTTTTGTTCACTGTTTCACGATTCACATGGGAGGGATTAGTATTTTTGCTTTCTGTTTCTGTTTTCATGGTGGTGGGGTTTTCTCCTTGGGTCTTGAGGTTTTGGATTTGGGGAATAATATTGGGGTTTCTGGTGTTTCTGGGTTTGGGGTGTTTTAGGATTTTTGTAGGGTTTTTGATTCATGCTTTTTGTTTTTATTTTTCAGAAACCCAGAGGAGTGGATTGGGGAAGTATGAGTAGGGAATGGTTTAGGAAATGGGTAGGGGTAATTTCCCTGTCAACCAGCAGTAGTGAGGAGGAGGACGGCTCTTCCTCCTCGTCCTGCTCCTCCACTGAGGTAGACGAGGCGCTCCGTCGCCAAAGGGAATATAGGTAGAGGTATGAGAAACGAGTCCTGGAGGTCGATCCTCTCGAGGTCGTCTATCCTCGGGATTGGGAAGAGAAGAGAGAGTGGATAAGGCAGTATGCTTGGGCCGAATTCGTCGACGGTAGGGAGCGTTCCGACTTTGAAAGGATGGAGAGAGAGAGGATGTACGAACGGGGGGTTCCTGTGGTAGAGGGGAGATGCTCGCCCCTCGGAACAACTTCGAGGGGGTTTTCTGGGGGGTTATTTTTTGTAACCCGTAGGACTAACGCCGAGCTCCCTTGTTCTTCCACAGGTAACATGCCACCCCGAAAGTGTATCAGCCGCCCTGATCTTTACCCTGCACCTTCTGACGCCGATCAATACCAGTGGGTCGATGTGGAGCCTAAAGGAGTGAAGTCCAGTTTAGACTCCGAGGACAAACTTGCCGGAGTGAAGAGAGTTGTGCTGCCCTGCTCGGGGGATGCTACTGGGACCTCTTATGAAGTTCTCCCCTGTTCGGCAAACGACAGAATATGCTCTCGGACTGATAACAACTCTTTCTTCTTCTATGCCGACCTGATCCACAACCTCGGCGTGACCCTGCCGTTTCCAGACTTGGAAATGAGGGTTCTGAACGAGCTCGGACTGGCCCCTTCACAACTTCATCCCAACACTTGGTCATTCCTCCGAGCGTTCCAAAAGTATTGTGGAGCCAAAAGGTTGGTTTGTACAGTTCGGCTCTTCTTGTGGATGTACAACCCGTTTGTGAGTAATAAAGACGGTGTTACTGGTCGGCTCGGGGTATCGACCAAGGCCCGAGGTCACTATGGGCTCTTTGGCATGTTTACGGATTCTTGGAAGCACTTTAAGCCCAGATTTTTCAAGTATAAGTATGTAGGCACAGGGCGACCTTGGTTCCGGGATGAGATGGGGCCGAAGTTTCCTTTGGAATGGACCGAGGAATTCTTCACTCGTCATGTCGGCACGCCCCAGAGATGGTCGGGTGAGACACTTGATGCCGATGAAGCTGTGACTACTTACCACTTTCAGTCCGAGTACCGAGCTCGGAAATTCCAGCTTGACATCGGCGTTTTCATGAAATGTCCCGATGATGCGGTTGTTGCAAAAATTGGTAGTTAGCTTTACTCTTACACTTGTAAATTTTTTGATCTTTCAACTTTCTGAATAGTTTTGTTTTGTTCTCTTGTTTTTCAGACGAACACTGGTCGGATATGTCGTCCAAGGCGATGAAAGCTGCGATGGAGGCCCGCAAGAGAAAGAGGTCGGACAGCCCCTCTACTGGAACAGCGCCTGCCGAGGTCTCAACCGATACGACTTCCACGGACTTGGCTCCTCATCCTCAACCAACTCTTCCAACGGTAATTATTGTCCCTCCTCCACCTCAATCTCCGAGTCAAAGCACCGAGGTGGTCACTGCTGCAGATACACCCCCTTCGTCGGCAGGTCCAAGGAGGGGGATTGATATTCTCCCGAGGCCGCCGACCACTACTACCAAGCCCTCGGTCAAGGAGGCTTTGATAAAAATGTCTGTGGCGGAGTGGAAGAGGATGACCGAGGAGCTGGCCTGTCAGCCGAAGAGATCGACCACCATATTCAATGTGTTGGCCGAGGTTGCTGATGATGTGGCGGAAGGTGTGTCACCTGCCAAGAAGAAGGCTCGTGCTGATATGGCGGCCGAGGTGGCTGATCTCAGGAGTAGCAAAAACTCTGCCGATCAGAAACTGGCTGAGTTGGAAGAGAAGCATCGCCAACAGATGGAGGAGCTTCTTAAGAATCATGAAGAGGCCCTGGCCTAAGTGAGAGCAGATGCTCGGGCAGCGGAGGAGGCGGCCAAAGAAGCTGGTCGGCAGGAAGGCCTGGCCAAAGTTGAAAGGGTCCGAACTTTGCTGAAGAGAAGGGCTGCTCAGGCACTTAAGCACAAGATCGCGGCGGCCGAGGCAACCTTCGATTTTGAGAAGGGGGAGCAAAATTTTCGCCAGTGCCGTAGAGCAGATTCTTCATCTGAACCAAGGGCTCCGAGTTCGGGTTGTTGGCGCCTGTGCTGGGTATGGGGTGGAAAATGGGAAGATGGTGGACTATGAGAAGGATGGGGCCGAGGTAGACCTCGACCAGCCCGAAGAGAATCTTCCCAACCCCTTGGAGGAGAAGCCGGATGAGGAGTTTGATCCGACCAAGGTCGTGCTTTCCGATGTTGAAGACGATGCAGCATAAGTACCTTATGCTGGGCGGCATGCAATTTGTCTATGTTTTTGTATAACATGTGTTAGCATCTTTGTAACAACTTTATTTGGCTAATTTTGTATAACATTTTCTTTTAATGCAAGTTCATTCCAGTTTAACTTGTTGCATGTTGTCGTTTTTATGCAAGTTTTTTATTTTAACTTGTTGCATACATATGGGTCTGAGGTCGATTTTATGCAAGTCTTTCTTTAACTTGTTGCAAAAATGCGAGTTTATTTTATTAACTCGTTGCATGTTTACTTTTTATACCTCGGATCCGAACTGCGATCAGTTAAGAGGTCATCAAAGGAACTTGTTCTTAAAAATGCAAGTGTTTGAGACTTGTTGCATTTTGTTTACTTGCCTACTGTGATCGGTTGCCGTCGGACATGTGGTTTTTAGATAACCAAGTGGAAATGTTTTCAAGAATACAAGTACTTTTTACTCGTTGTATTCGGGTTCGGTCGGACCTGAAAAACTTATGATAAAAAACACTTGTGTTTTACTCCGTTCAAACTTCAATATAAATAATTAGGTTAAGTTCGGATGACTCGGTAAGAGCAGTAATCTTATAAGTTTTCCTCTGAAAAAAGGTACTGTATATAAGTGCATACGATGGGGATCTCGGATCTACCCACCTTAGCCGAGGTGGGTGCCCTCGTCCCCGATGTGAAAGAGGTTGCTGAGTGAAGTTATGTTAGAACATTTCACAGCAAGCTGTACTTTATCGGGTGTCCCTTGTACACTGTGCATATGAGCCGATCTTATTTACAAGATGTTGACTGTACATAGCGTCATGCAACATTTAGGTGGCTAGTGGTAAATGAGAAGCTAGTACGTACGTATATAAAACTGTGGCACTTGAGTAAGGACAAGTTTGTACTTTTTCATTAATCATAAACGTGAGTACATTGCCTTTCAGGGAATTGAAAAAGTGAGTATATCACAATGGAACAGAATATGACTAGAGGAAGCAGGTGTAAAAACATTAACAGAAACTAAAATTAAACTTAAACTTTAACTGGAGGTGTTGGTGACAGCTGATGATATCGGAGGTGAACCTAACTGAAGTAGGTTCTCAGTTTTGCAACGTTCCAGGAATTCTTGAGCTCGACTCCTTCGAGGGTCTCTAACTTGTATGCCCCAGAGTATGTTTTTGAAATGACTCTGTAGGGGCCTTCCCAATTCTGAGCAAATTTTCCATCCCTTCGATTCTTGAGACCAATGTCTGCTCTTCGGAGCACGAGGTCTCCGACCTCAAAGGACCTGGGTTGCACTGTTTTGTTGTACTGCTTGGCTTGCCTTTCCTTCGCTTTCTTTTCTCTAATGGAAGTGGCTTCTCGGATCTCCTCGGCTAATACTACATTTTCTTTGATCAGATTTTCATTTTCTTCCTCGGGCCCGTCCCTCATTCGGAAGGTATGAATCCTTCGTTCGATGGGGATGACCGCATCACAACCGTAAGTGAGTCTAAAGGGGGTCTCTCCTGTTGAGGTCTGTACTGTGGTCCTGATTGACCAGAGGACCTCAGGTAGCAGATTGGCCCATACTCCCTTGGCCTGTGTAATTCTCTTTTTGAGGCCATCAACAATAGCTCGGTTGGCAGCCTCGGCTTGCCCATTAGTCTGGGGATGTTCGACCGAGGAGAACCGATGAGAGATCCCGAGGTTTTCCGCCAGTATTTGAAAGTTGTTGGCAGCGAACTGGCTACCATTGTTAGTGATTAGTATGAGTGGAAGTCCGAAGCGAGAAATGACTTGTTTCAAGAAAAATTTCTGGATTCTTGCCGAAGTGATGGTTGCTAATGGTTCAGCCTCAATCCATTTGGTGAAGTAATCTACTGCTACCACAATGAATTTTAGCTGACCTGGAGCTGTTGGGAACTGTCCCACAATGTCCATTCCCCACATACTGAAAGGCCAGGGGGAAGCTAGAGAGTGGAGTTCCTCAGAAGGTTTCTGATACACATCACTGAAAAATTGGCACTGATGACACTTTCTGACATGGTCGATGGAGTCTGTCACCAAGGTAGGCCAGAAATATCCAGCCCTTAATACCTTCCTTGATAAGGACTTGCCTCCCACATGGTGGCTCCCCATTCCTCCATGAACCTCGTTCAAGGTCTCTTGAGCTTCCTCGGAGGTGAGACATCGGAGGAGTGGGGAAGACATTCCTCTCCTGTAAAGGATTCCATCAACAATAACATACTCAGCCGCCTTTCTGGTCAGCTTCTTTGCTTCCTTCTGGTCGACGGGGAGTATTCCATGCTCTAGGTATGACCTTATCGGATGCATCCAGTTCGGCAATACAGAAATAGCCATTATCACACTTGGGGCCAAGATCTGCTCTTGAATGAGGCTTTTGTTATTCCCTGCACCTTTTGTGCTTGCCAGCTTGGAAAGCACATCGGCGCGGGAGTTTGAGCAGCGGGGGATGTGGGTGATGGAGAATTTGGCAAAGTTTTGAGCCAGGGTTTTAACTTTATCAAGATATCTTTGCAGAATGGGTTCTTTTGCTTGGTAGCCTCCGATGACTTGGGAAACCACCAACTGGGAGTCACTTAGAATTTGAACTTCAACTGCGCCGAGCTCCTTAGCCATGCGGAGGCCAGCGAGGACTGCCTCGTACTCAGCCTGATTATTCGAGGTTAAGAACTCGAATTTCAGGGAATATTCGATGCTGAGACCTTCCGCGTTCTCCAAAATCACCCCAGCTCCTGCTCCCTTCTGATTGCTCGACCCGTCAACATAAATGACCCAAGTGTCCGAGCTAAAGCATTGGTGTGGCTCTGTGAACTTGGACACGAAATCTGCCAATGCTTGTGATTTAATTGCCCTCCTCGGTTCGTAGGAGATATCGAACTCGGAAAGTTCGATTGCCCACGCCATCATTCTCCTGGCGAGGTCGGGCTTTTGAAGAACTTGCTTAATAGGCTGGGCGGTTCTTACGACAATGGGGTGACTCTGAAAATACTGCTGTAGCCGCCATGCAGCGAGGATCAAACAAAATGCAAATTTTTCAATCTTGGAATACCGGAGCTTGGGACCTTGTAGAGCTCGGCTTATGAAGTAAATGGGGAACTCACTTCGGCCCTCGTCTCGGACCAACACCGAGCTGAGGGCGGAATCACCAACAGATAGATAAATGAAAAGACTCTCCCTCTGCAGAGGGCTGGAGAGAACTGGAGGAGAAGAGAGATATTCCTTAAGTTCCAGGAAAGAAGCTTCACAGTTTTGATCCCAATTGAAAGTTGTTCTTTTTTTCAAAAGTTGGTACCAGGGTAGGGCCTTTTTTGCGGCTTGAGGGAGAAATCTTGATAGTGTTGCCACCCTGCCTGTTAACTGTTGCACTCCTCTGAGATCGGCAGGGCTCCTCATTTCTAGAATAGCTCGGCACTTGTCGGGGTTTGCTTCAATTCCCCTCTCGGATAGCATGAAGCCGAGGAAGGCACCCGCGGGGACTCCGAAGGTGCACTTTTCTGGATTCAACCTCATCCTATGTGCTTTTACCCTTTCTAGAACCATGGTCAGATCTCGGACATGGTCCTCCTTTTTCCTACTCTTTGTAATCATGTCATCAATATAGACCTCCATGGTGGTACCAATGATACCATCAAAAACCTTGTTCATCATTCTTTGATAAGTTACTCCAGCATTCTTTAGACCGAAAGGCATGACAGTATAGCAGTAAGTTGCCTTTCCAGTCGTGAATGTGGTTTTATCTTGATCAGGGGGATACATGGGGATCTGATTGTATCCCGAATAGGCATCAGTAAACGACAACAGCTGGTAGCCTGCAGAATTATCGACGAGCTGGTCAATAATCGGCAGTGGATACTGATCCTTGGGGCAGGCTTTGTTGAGGTCGGTGTAATCCACACACATCCTCCAACTGTCGTTTGCCTTCCTTACCAAAACAGTGTTTGTAACCCATTCGGCGTATGGCACTTCTTTGACGAACCCAGCTTCGAGTAACTTTTTCTTTCTCTGTCCCAACTCTTCTCATCTTCTGAGCTACTGGCCTTGCTTTCGGATCCACGCTGAGCTTGTGACAGATAAAATTAAGATCAATTCCCGGCATGTCGGCCGAGGTCCAAGCAAACAAATCAAGATTAGCTCGTAACAGGTTAATAATCTCGCCTTGGATCTCCTGAGGGAGGTTGGCACCCACTTTAACAGTTTTGCTGGGGTCAGAAGGATCAATGGGAATTGCCAACCATTTTCCTTGAGGGGAAGGCCTAAGATCATCCTGTTCGGCCCGAACATCCAGCTCAGCCAATAGAACTCTCCCTTTGGCCAACGTCGGACCAGTAAGTTCTTCTTGTTTCTTTTTTTATCTCCCGTAGACTTGCGTTATAGCAAAGTCGGGCCCTCACCTGGTCGGCTTTGACTATGATGATATTTGTCGTCAGAACCAACAAATTTCATGGCTAAATGCACCGTTGAAACCACTGCCCCAAAGGCTTGCAGGCAAGTTCTTCTCGGTATCACATTATTGGGGGATTCAGAATTGACAACTAGAAACTTGATGATCTCCGTACGGGCCGAAGGCTGCTTGCCTAAGGTCACCGGGAGGTGGATGGCTCCAAGGGGGCGAATAGCTTCTCCCGTGAAGCTAATAAGATTACCTTTGAATTCGACGAGGTCGGCTGATCTCAACTTTAGTGCTTGAAAGGTGTGAAGAAAGAGAATGTCGACCGAGCTTCCTTGATCAATGAATACTCGGGCGACTTCGAAGTTACCGATCAACGCCGTGATCACCATTGGGTCATTGTGATCCGGGATGATGTCTTCCATGTCCTGATCGAAAAAGATGATGGGGATGTTCCGAGATGGTTTCTTACAGATGGGTTTGTGATGAACAGCTAACACTTGGTTGACATACCTCTTCCTTTCTGATCTCTTCTCACCGCCACCAGCAAAACCTCCCGAGATGGTTTCAACTCGGAAATTTTCCGGTGACTTATCCAAATCCTGCACCACAACCATATTCACTCGTTGTATTTCTTCATTTTTCTTTTTTGGAGATGGGTCAGCCTTGGCCTTTCCTTTGTCTTGGTTCGGGCTCCGAGATCGTCTTCGGCCTCTTCTCTCCACAGCTTCTCGTACGTACTGTTGCAACTTTCCCCTTCTCACCATGTCTTCGATAACATCTCGAAGTCAGGTGCACTGGTCGATATGGTGGTCATACCCATCGTGGAAGTTGCAGTACTTATATTTGTCTCTGATGTTATTTTGATTTCTGAGGAAAGGTGGCCTGGATACGTGTCGGAGTTCAGTCTGCATGGTTTCCCTCCATACTTGCGACCTCGGAACCGTCAGGGGGTGTAAGTGTCATACTTGGTGATATAAGGACGTCGGCGGTCATCCTGCTGGACGACATGAGGACGACGCCGGTCCCCTTGGTCCGCTCTTCCTCCTCTGTCTTCCCTGTTTCCTCGAGGGCGACCTCGAGGAAGGGCATTCTGAGAAGCAGCTTGAACATTCTCCATCCTACTTGTTTGACCTTTGTTGAATTCCTCCAGGTTGATATACTTGTTGGATCTTTGTCTGAGCTCGGCCATATCTCTTGGTGGCTTTCCTATCAGTGAGTCTTTGAATCCTCCCTCAGCCAGACCTTGGGTCAAGAGGAGGACGACCACCTCAGGAGATAAGTTGGGGACCGAGCTGGACTCATTGTGAAACATGTGTAGATAAGCTCGTAGCGATTCGTCTGATTTTTGTGTCACTGTTGCTAGTGTGTGGTCGGATCTTGGTTGCACACAGCTAGCAGTGTACCTGTTGAGAAATGCTCGCTTCATCTCTGCCCAGCAGTTAATAGAATTCTTGGGTAACGTTGAATACCATCGGAGAACTGGAGCTTGAAGGGTCATGGAGAAAGCTCGGCACTTGAGCCGATCTCCACCGCCATAGAAGTTCACAGCTCCCTCATAAGAGAGTACATGCTCTTTGGGATCTGTCAAGCCATTATACCTGGGTATGTTGCTGGGTCCGAGGTAACCTGGTGGTGGCTGGTAGGACATGACAACTGTTGTGAAAGGGTGTCTAGGGTGAGAGTCATCTGGGTCAGGTTGTTGATGGTCAGGGGGTGGTGTTTGTGTTAGTTGTGTGATGATGGTATGTGGTGTTGTTAACGTTTGTGGTGTTAACGGAGGTGGTGGTGGGGGAGGAGGTGGAGGTGGTGGAAATTTATTTGGGGCTGGAGCTTGGACAACGGCTCGTTCAGCCAAACGCTGCATGGTAAGCTGTTGAAGGTCTGCTATGGCTTGGCCTTGTTCTATGATCCGCATTTGTTGTCTCATCATGGCCAAGACCTCAGCATCACGAGAGCGTGAAGACTCACGTGAGTGAGAACGATGTGTAGTACTGATGGAGTTGGCACGTTGGCTTCAAGGTGAAGGCGCAGGTCTTCTGCTGTTGGCACCCTCCTTGGACGCCCCCTCCCCCTTCTCTGGACTGGTGGTATCTCAGACATGGTAGATTCTTTGGGTGGGGATGAAGTTTTTCTCTCCCCACAGACGGCGCCAATGTGATGTCCTAGACTGTGAGGTCCCCCAAGGTTAGGGAAGAAGGCCTTAAGGAAGCCTTTGTCTAGGGTTTATCTGTGATGTTTTTGGGAGTCCTCAGATGGCAGGGTAGAGAGCCAAGAAGTAACCTTAATCACTGGTGTGTGAAGGTGATAATTAGGGTTAGAGGACATACCTGAGCCCCATGTAGTACGGAGCTACTTATAGGGGGAGCTAGTTGCCCTAATGGGCTTGCTTGAGGCCCAAGTAGGGTCAGCCTGTACTGAGCTATGAGTGGATGAGCTGTCATTGTGGATAAGGTGAGACACGTCATCCTGTCCTTGGTGTCGGACTCTGGGAGGTGTCGGACTCAGGGAGGTGTCAGACTCTAGGAGGTGTCAGACAAGGAAGTCGGACCTTGGTAGGAGCATGAGGTCGGCCCGTGTCTGGTGTCTGTTCGGCCATTGAGCCTTGAGCTCGGCCAAGCACACAGAGGGCTTCTTAAAGGGTTGTGAGACCTTGAGCGAGGGTCCTGAGGAGCTCGGCTAGGCCGAGTCCACCACATTTGTAATGAAATATGTAAAAATATAAAATAAATCATTCAAACGACTAGTCATAAATTTCACTTTAATTTGTGCAATATAATATTCATACTCACTATTTTTATTCTTGAATGATAAAAAAATAGAAAATCTGGGGCAACCAGATCAGAGCATAATCTAGTCAACCCACATCATCTACCCGTTGGTGTAGGATGCGTTAAAAATTGAAAGGGAGAATTCTAGTATTCATAGTCATTCTTTCTAATTTGTGTAGAATTTGTTTTTTTTTTATAAAGGATACATACGTGTGGTTCGTATAATGTAATTTATAAAGGTTTTCACCGTGCGAGATATTGTAACTAAAATGTAACTAATTTTCTTTTCATCATTCTTTTCATCATTAAACATATGACCATAAACAAATTATAAGAGGAAAAATTATAAGTAATAAGCATTGGACATTTTCCTTGTATTGTTGTTCAGATATACCAATTGAAACAATAAAAAAAAGAAAAATGTTACTTTTTTATATATATATATATATATTAGAAATTGAAGGAAGCTAAGTATACATAACGAAACAACTCTTCATCTGTTACAATAAAGAAAATTTATTATAGAAACAATACTAAGTTTTCTTTCAACCCTTCTATCTGAATTCATAAGTTTCTTGAATATGAGATGTTGCAGCTGCAGTAGCCATATGAACAACTTCAGTTGAAATGCCTGATTTATACAGATGTAGAAACCTGAGAAATTAACATGGAAATAGTTAAATGTGCCAGTAATATGAAGTAATAAATCAAAGCATGATGTTCTCCTCAGAATTAGAGAATTCCACCGTACACCTTTTATAAGGAAAACTGAGGTGGAAAAAAAAACCTCAAAATAAGCATAAAATCAAATCAAATCCTATTATATGTAATGATTTAAAACACTTGAATAATTTATTTAATTTTAAGTTTTCATAATTTTATTTGTTGAGAATAATGATATCATACATTGATTGAGGATAATGATTTGAAACACTTAATAATCTATTTAATTTTTAATTCCAAATTATAATATTTTGGTTGGAAATAATCATTATTTACCTACAATGGACCAAGAAAAACTCGGACAACAAACATGGCGACTCAAAAGGCGTTTTTATATAGAGATAGTAAATAAAAGAAATGTGTTTCTGCCAGGATTTTATATTTTGCAAAGAAAATAACAGGAATGCAAAATAAAGGGATGGGTTCGTAAACTTAATGAAATCAATGGCTTCAATACAATAAAAATGAAGGAAATATTGAGAACTCCCCGGAGGGCGCTTTGGAGCGGTGAACAGACGAGAGCGTCCCTGGTTCCTTGGGAGGGGTGATGAACTGGATGAGGAAGGAACCTTGAAAGTGATGATGAGGACGCCCAGCTCATGATGGAGCTGTGACTTACCTTTGCTGCATGTCTTAGAAGATCCAGACAGGTTGGCCAGGGGGCCTGGGCATGTTACTCGAGAGCGTCCTCATCATTAACAAGCTAGTTCCTTCCAGATTCGTTTCTCCATGAAAACAGGGACGCCTTCCCTTTCCAAGGCTTGACACGCCTTGTGGGAAGACTTTTCATCTAAAAGCCTTCCAAGCCACGCCACTCTGCGGAGTTCCCGAAGCGGGCTATCCTTGCCTAAGCGTCACCCCTGCACGAAGGCGACGAGGATTAGTTCGAACACAATAGCAGTGAAGATTATCTCCTTTTGCGCTCTCTTTTGCTTTTTCTTCAAGCTGGGTCGTTGTAGTTTGTTCTGGGCTTTCTTGGTGTGTATGGACTTTGCTAACTGATGCTTCCCTTCATTGAATACTGGAGAGGAGTGTGAAGGAGGTAGGGAAGTGCAGTTATCAGATAACAACATGTACAGTGATTATGCTTTTCTAGGACGCTCTCACGTTCTTCTTTTCCAAGCTCCCTAAGATATCTCCCTGGTTGCATCGTTGTAGTTTTCTGAATATGCTGGGTTTGTATTTGCTTGCTTTAGATTGTGTTTGGACAAGAAATGATGACTTTTGGTAGGACGCTCTTCTCTTGTCTTCTTCAATGCTACGTTACAGTGTTTACAGTATCAATGTTTTTCCTCTCTTTGAGTTTATTCTCTCTTTGGTTCTGATAGAGTTGGCTTTCCTTAGCCTTGTATTTGATTGGGTTCTATTCTCCTCCATTGAATTGCCTTTGCCTTGTATCATACTCTCCTTTTATAGTTGGCCAATAACTTGGTCTCCACGTTCTTCTCCTTTTGGTCTAGTGGTCACTGTACTGCTTCTCCTCTTTGTCCACTGGTTGCTTCTTCCTTCAGCCTTGGCCAGAGATATGAACAGTACCTTTTAGCTTTGAGTGAAATAGCATCTTTCCAATCAGTTCACTATTTTTGGTATTGAATAAAATAGCATCTTTTCCATAAATGGTAATCTTGAGTGACATGCTTGATGGGGGTGGTTGGCTCCAGGTTGTAGATACTTGTAGAGGAAGCTTCTGGTCTTCAACTCCTTGGGGAAACACGTTACTGTAACAAGATGTGTTGTATTTTCTGGTTGAAACGTGTTTTCTCCATTGGTGACATTGCTGGGATGCTATGGGGGAGGACGCTTCCACGTCCTGATATCTGTTGTAACATGGGGCCTTGATTGCCAATTGGACCTTAATGTTGGGCTTCACCTTAGATTCTTTTCTTTTTATTTTAGTAACATATTAAGCCCAATAATATTTATTCAATCCCAAACAAAATGTCTCCTATTTTTAACGTATAAAACTCCTATTTGTTGTATGAGTGAAATTTCCTCTGCAAGCCAACCTCCTCAATTTTTCACGGTGAATAAAAAATTATCTCATATCATTATTTTTATAGCCACAAAGGTAATTTTTATTTTACTAATAAGGCTTAACATAGTTGATAAATGACCGGGTTTCTTAAGCGCATGATATCAAGAGTTTGATCCTTATCCTGAGAGTGGAAAATGTTTTATTGATAAAGACGTACAAAATCCACTTCGATAATTTCTACGCCTCGAAAAGGATTAATCTTCTATATATTATCGACTCGATGATATATATCTTTGGTGAAATTTTTTTACAAATGATAGTATTATAAAAGAAACGACAAGGGTACATGCTTCAAACTCAACTCATTTTACATGGTAATCCAGAGAATGTTCCTAAGCCCAAAAAATCATCTATGCATAATCAGTGACCCAATAAAGCAGAACTTAAGCTGACCGCATTCCATGTATGTAAGACTGCACTTTAAAACACTCTACTGTAAGATTTTAATATCTTAGTATGTCTCGTGTGATGTGCATATGACATGTATTGATGTGTGTTCAGTAAATAAATAATTAAATATTAATGAGCTTAATCATAATTAGATATAAGGGAGGTTGTTTCTGAAGGTCCATTAGCTTGATGGAAGCTAATGGACAATAGTTAGGATTTTTACCTATTTATAGGAAACATGTCTTGTTCCTGGCCATAAGGTATTTTTTTCTCTCCCCATTACAGAACGGTTAAACTAAACAAATAGCATAGAAAAGAATAGTAGAGGAGGCAAAGGAATAGAAACCGGGTTTCGTGGCTTTTGGTCAAAAGGACATTTGGAAAACTTTTTTCCTTCTAACTCTAACAACTATAGCAATGAATAGAGGTTAGTAATCGTATTCCTTCTGTCTCCATAACGTGTGAAAGTCGTGTAATTTCAAGATCCTTATTATCATAGTTGTAACGAATAAATTAAACTACAACTTATATGTGGTATCAGAGTCACGTTAAGAAATTAATGACTTTCCAATTAAGATTTAGGATTTGGATTGAATCCTAATTATGGTGTTTAGGGAATGAATTTTTGCATAAATCCAAATTATGAAATTTGGGAACTTTGAATCCTAATTATGAAACTTAGGGCTTTGTTTCAGTATGAATCCTTATTATGATTTTAGACTTTAACGCTTTCGCATTATTATTGTTAAATGAAATATTAGGATTATTTGAAATTTATTGTTTATTGATTTGTTTTAGCCATCAAAGTTGTTTTCCAATTGGGTATAATGTATACCCAGTGTTTCAATTATATATTTTTAAAGTTCATCAAGTTTTTTCTAATTGGGGTAAAACTATTAATTGATATATGTGAAAAGCATTATGTATTCCTTTAATCACTATTTATGATTCGTTTTACTGTATAAAAGCACATCACAGTGAATGACGAATAATTATATATTTCTTTTGCATAATAATGAATATATATATATATATATAACAAGTCCAGTATGTCATGGACAATTGACGTTTATATATATATATATATATATATATATATATTTGGGATTAATATGAGTTTTTTTTTATTTGCAAAAGAAATTTTTTGAATTGGCATTGCTTAATTTGATATTAATGTATGATGATTTGATCATCATTAAAGTTGTCAAATCATAATAAAGATATTAATTCCGATTGTACAATTTTTATTATAATAATGAATTGATTTGAAGTTAATTGTATGTTGATTTTGTTAATCACCAAAGTGGTCTAATCAGTAAGTAAATTAATTTCAAATCATATGATGATTTTTCAATTACTCATAGATTTTATGTTATATGAATGACATAGTGGTTTGATGTTCTATGAGTATATTGTAGTTCATTGTTATAAGACATTTATGGATCGCCCAAAGGTTTGATTAATTGTTCTTATAATTAATGGACATGACTATAGGCAATATGTTTGTGCTATTGGTTTATTTATACATCCAAAGACAATAGATAATACTAATTGGTGCATATATCATTGTCAGTTATTGATTATTAATTTTATTAGCATCATTATGTTTGAATGTCGTGTACTAATGTGTAATCCAAATGAGAGCATTTGTGTACATTAATTGTTTAAGTAACATGTACCTTATGTCTCAAAACATTTATGTTATGTAGTACATGTTCTTAATTTTCTGCATTCTCATTACTCGTATGTGTCAGTGTTATTTGTTAAACTTTCTGACTAGAGTTTGCAAGTCTTTCTCATCTGTTAGAGAAAATATTGTTGCTATTAATGGTGTTAGCAGCAATAAAGATAAAGTTTATTATAAAATTTGAGTAATTTTTGAGAAAGATTTGACAAACACTTATGTTATGTTCATGAGGATAAGTGTTGCAGATAAAATTAAGATAATTCTCTCATAAAAAATTGAAAGTAATTAAAAAAAATTAAGTGAATTTTGTGAGAGTGCTCAATATCTTTGTGAGTCTTTTTCTGGGACATTAATGAGTACCCTAACCTCATAAAGCTTGATGATTTGTGTACTATTTATGAACGTATAATTAAAACGAAAATTATTGCAGCAAGATTTAAGTTTGAGTCCTTAGGAATAGTTGTGGATGAGAATTTCTTATTATAGTTTATCCTCGTTCATTACCGATTGAGAGTTACTTGTTTTTGAATGAGCTATAATGCCATGAAAGATAATGGATTGTGCAGTAAATTGCACAATATCTTAGTTTAAGAGGAAACAAGACTTAAGAATATAAGAAATCTCTTTATCCAACCTTTAAGGACATTAAGGAGCTGAAAATAAATGTGCGATGAAACATGATAAGGGCAAAGGGTCACTTAGAATTAATGAGGCATATGTGAAAATTCATATGAAAGAACATCATTATCATAAATGTCATTTTGTGCAAAAATGTTGAATTCAGAAGAAGTGCATAAAATGAAAATCTTGATTCTATAAAAGATAAGTTTAGAGCTTATGTATGTTTGAGTCAAATTTAATCAAAGATCCACATAAAATTTGGTGGATTGATCCTGGATTAATCGAAACATGTTTCTAGCATAATGAATTTTGTTTAATCCATGTCATAAACTCAGATGTAAAGTTCGTGTTTGTGGGAATAAAGTGAAGGTTCTAGTAGAACTTGTTAGGATTTAATGTTTAATCCTTGACATTGGGCATCACCTAGACTCATTGGAGACCTTTTAGGTACCTAGTTTTTCTAGGAGTTTGGTTCATTATCTAGCATTAATGTTACTAGACACTTTTCTATGTTTGGTTATGGATGTTTCAATTTATTTAAGTATAATCATCTCATTGGTATTTGTATCTTTGTGATAGTTATATAAATTGATTTTAGATGAATTTTAAATGATATTTTGCTAATTTGTGGCATAAGTGTATGGGTCATAAATCCAAGGAAAGAATGGAAAGCTTTATAAGGAACAAAATCTTTCCAGATTTGGATTTTATTGTCCTAATTATTTGTGTAGATTGTATTAAAGGAAAGAAAAACCAAAGACACAAAGGGTCTGTTTGGCAAAACTAACTTATAGCTGTGAGCTTGTAGCTGATAGCTGTGAGCTTATAGCTGATAGCTGTGAACCTAACTTATAGTTGTGGGATTATAGCTGTGAGCTTATAGCTGTATAGCTAGTTTATTGAACTAGAACTGTTTGACAAAACTAGCTGTGCAATTAATTTAAACATGTTAAATAACTGAAAAGTACATAACATGTAGAACAATAATTAACATTGACATTCATGTTTCAATGACGATAATACTACACTAGTAGCTTATAGAGAAAGGCATATACTTCATTCATATAGATATAAATGATAAAAAAAATTATAACATTCATAATAATTATTACTAAGTACTACTGCACTTTAAACCTTTTTATTATTTTTATAAAAATGTCATGGTATCTTTATTAACAATGATACGAAAGAAGCTAAGGACAAAACTTTTAGCCTATTGATTGGACACACCGCCATCACAAAAACACATAAATCCAATCTGAACCAAATTCACAAAATAAAAAAAATAATAAAAATGAGGATAACAAAAAAGTGAAAGAGAAATTTGATGATCAATGTTGAAATAAATATCACATACCTCTACGTCTCCTGAATCAATAGTTAAATATAGGATTTCTTTATGAGTGATTTTTGTATGGTGCGTACAAATGTTGAATATATAAAAGGATTCTAGGTTTTTGGGTTTGAGGGAAAAAAGTAGAAATTTGGTGGGTAATATTAATTTGGGCCAGAATAAATAATAATATAATTTAATAAAAAAAGGGTAAAATTGAGATATAATTTATTGAAAGCTCTTATTTTTTTCTCAAAACTACCTGATGTAGCTTTCTAAAAGCTAGCTTTTGAAAGCTATAAGCTTCCTTTTTGAAAGCTATAAGCTTCCTTTTTGAAAGCTATAAGCTTCTTTTCTTTTTTGTTCACCAAACTGCTCTAGTAGCTTATTGACCAAATCAATAAGCTAAAAGCTACTAGATAAGCTATAAGCTTGTCATACCAAACACACTCAAAGAAAGGAGCCACAAGAATGATCCAGCTTCTTGAAAATGTGTTCTTCAAAACTTGTGGACCTCTGATGTTAACTTTCTTTTTAGAAAGGAAAAGGTATGTCATCATCTTTATTGATAACTATTCATGTTATAGTTATGTCTTGAAAATTTACTTGAATAAAGTAGAAAGTTAAGTACATATAGATGAATATTATCAAGTATGATAAAAATGATGACTAACATGAAAGAATTAATTAAAATGGGCAACATTTGTGACTGTTTGTTAAACTCCTCAAAGAATTCTGTAATTTGTGTGTAACACACAATGTCAGTTACCCGCATTTGTATTTGTCAGTTACACTGCAACGAAATGATGTATATAGGGCATAACAACAGTAATGAGTATGATTAGGAGTATGATATTTAGTCTTTACCCGCATTTGTGAATGTATGTCTTGAAACTGTCATTTGTCTATTGAACATGGTTCCTAGTAAGACAGTATCAAAGACAATTCTGAACTGTGTGTTTATAGGATACCCAATTTAAGGCACCTGCATGTTTAAGGTTGTCAGGCAAAAACAAGAATTGCAATTCGCCAGAAAAGAAAATGGATACAAAACATCAGTGAGTATTTCTTCACTAATTATCCATATAAATCAAAAGGTATAAACCTTATTGTTCTAACCATAGTATAAGAACTATTGAAACTGAGAATGAAAGTTAATCGGAGCCTAACTCTAAACATTCTAAGTTTCTAACTGAATCAATTATATTTTAGTTGGAGTCTTGGAGATGTAGACATGATGAACCTTGGGACAGATATCAAGATATTAATATTATTTTTTTTTATAAGAAAGACGTTAATAAATTGTTGCGCCTCTTTGAGAACTTGCTCCGCATACTCATGGAATTCTTGTTTGGGTTAGTTGTGTATTAATTGGTAATGTAAATATGGTTGAAACTCAGTTGATAATAAAGCATATAATGAGAGTTCAAACATAATTCTAGCTAGTTCATAATGGAATTTGAGAAGTAAAATGATAATCGTAATAGCCTGGCCTATTGTAATAGTACGAGTATAACCTTGTTAATTATAATGTTTTTTTTTTAATATTAATAATGGATAATAATGTTTTTCGATGAGATAATTTAAAGCTTTGCTTTTTATTATCTCCGGTGTCAATTATTCATGCTAATAATAGTTAAATCTTAATTGGCAGCTCAGTTGGTAAAGATATAAAACATAAAATATGAATATCTGAATTATATATATCACTTATGGCCCTTTTCCCATAAAAACTCATACTATGAATAAAAAAGTTAAACTTGTTCAAAAATCAAAAAGAATATATAATAGCTAAACTAAAAATGTTGTATAAGGAAGTCAAATTTATAGCAAATTAGCAATGGGAGTTGACTCAGTTGGCCTTGTGGAATCAAAAGAGATCCTAAATCTGGGATTTGGGAGCTAGTAGCTTCGGAATCGATTTCCAGAAAAAACACCCTAATAAAGATGACATACCCTCGTAATCTTGAAAAGAATTAGTCTCATAGACCTCATTAATAATGAAAGATCCTTAAGACACCATAAACTTGCGAAAAAACATATATTAAATTTTTTTTTAAAGGAAGTCAGATGTACATAATGTTTTTCATTCGGTCAATGAAGACTGTTACCTACAACATTTCAAACTATTCTACTATCAACCAATCCATGAAATTCATTCAATAAAAAGCAACTTTTATTTCATGATTTTTTTCCCGATACTCTTGATGTTAGAAGTTATATTGAACTTCAATTAATCTTAAGTCAAGTGGAGAGAACTCATTTAGGAGGATAAATCTTTCTTTACTACTATTTTTGTCTTTTATAAGAGTTGAAGCTCAAGACCTTCTTTAAAGGGAATCAAATACTCACTCATACAGATGTTTCGTGATCATTTTGATTATAGGTAAATGTGTATAATTCAGTAGTGCGGAGTTTTTTTAATACAATTTTATTTTGGAAAACTTTTACTATACATTAGATTGATGGATGTATATATTATAATAAGGTGAGATATTGAATATTTATTAAATGTTTTTTAAATGAATATTTATTAAATGAAACTTTTATAATAAAGATTTAAAAATAATTAATAACCAATAAAATGCTTCATAACTCATGTCCCAAAATTCTAGCCTATTCTCCTTATCCTTTATTATGTGTTCTTTTAAAAAAAATGTGCATATGTTTGTGCTAATAAAAAGTGTTATATAAACGTTATTATTAAGAAGAAAATGGGTTTTATATTTTTATACTACTATTATAAATTGTAAAGAAAAAATAGCACGTGCACAGATAATGTTAAGTTTTTTTTTTTTTTTACATTATCAGCATATCATTCATTATTCATGAATTAACACTGATTGACTTGTAAGTAAAAAAAAATACATATGAGATGATGGATAATACATTGATAATATAAAAAAAATTACATTGTCACTGTGTGTGTGTATATATATATATATATATATATATATATATATATTAAACTTGTATGTAAAAGGTTTTCATATAGTTAGTCTGTTATATATTTATTCACTAATCACGTACTATCAATCATAAACTTTTAAGTAAAATCATAAACGCATGAATGATCTATCATACAATATAAAAAAAATTATTTACATTCTCAATAATGCATGTACATTAAACTCTATATATTATGAAATTTTATTATTCTATATAAAATATAAGAAGTTGAAATAAACTACTATTTAATAAAAGATGTTCATGTATAGTATACAGTAACCTGCATAAGTTTTGAACTAACAATGAGAATGACAATAAATATATGGGTTTGTTGTTTCACTATGAATAAATGAATCAATTGTGGGCTAGTGCCCCGTTGATTATCAAAAAAAAAAAAAAATCAATTAATAACGAGTGATTTTGGTGTTATACATTAGTATTGGCTAATTATTTCATTTCTTAGTTCATCACTAGAAAATCGTAAAAAGCAGTTCCTGAGGTTCATAACATTTATAATACATTTTTTTAATGTACAATAGTTTTTATTTGATCGACCAAAGGTCATATAAATTTGAAATTAAAAAAATATTCACATCATATTTATAAATTTAAACAAGAAAATTAAAATAGGATGAGGTAGGGGATAGATGGGCCTTTCATTTTGATTTAGGGTATTATTCTAGAAACAATTTTGAGTAGATAAGTTAAATTTAGTAAAAGCTAATAGTTGTCATTTTAAAATATCAATATGAGATATAAGGGAAAAAATAAATACTAAAGGAACATAGATCAAATTTGCCTCTCTATAAAGAAATGTTGATTTTCGGTTCGATGAAAAATGAATTTATCTCCATAAACTTCTTTTTACTAATTAACACAATTAACAAAAATGCTAAAATTCTTGTAGAATCAATATCTTTAAATACCAAATGTGTTGTCAGAGAATAAGTTAATATTGGCACACAAAAAACGAATAAGTTAATATTGAATTAATATTTGCTCAAAAATTCCAATTCATTAAATATTTGATTGTTTTTAGATTTGTTATTACCATCTATTCATATATTGTCATAATGTGGTTTTGGTAAGTAAAGATTTTGGGTTCAATGTATAACCACATATGTTCAGAAACTAAAAAGGCAAAGATATGATAGGCAATCATGTTTTAATAAATAAACCCTATATGTTATTTTATTCTTAGTTATATACATATATGTAATTTAGACAAAAAAGAAAAATAGAGTCGGATGAGCCTATCATGACATGAGCTGGCAGGATAAAATTTAATCTGATTAGACAATGATGAAGAAGAATAAAATAAAATAAAAAATAATAAGTAAAGCAGGGAAAGATGCTTAAACTTCTTTTATGAGTAATTGTTAATAAGGGAAAACCGGTTGTGTTTAAGGGGAAAGAAAAAGGTCAGGTTTATTTTCTAGGGGAATATTACTGGTGACTTAAGAGCAACTTTTAAGAAAGTAAGAAAAGTTTTGTATTAAAAAATTTTCATTCGGATCTTGTAAGTAAGATTTTTTTGAGATTTTTTTGACTTTTATTAAATAAGTTAAGAAATTTAAATTTGTTAGTAGCATTAAAAATGTGAAAATTTGATATATGTATATATATATATTAAATTACCCCTATAATTATTATTGAGATTATAAAAAGTATTGAGTAAATATGAGTATTTGTAGAAAGAAGTAATTGAATGATATGGAAAATTGAAAGATATTGAAAATTGAAATGGGTCTTACAAATAAGACAAAAATGAAAATCCCAAAAGAGTCTAATATATGAGAATGGAAAAAAAACAAATATTGTATTTAATATACCGAAAAATTGTTGGTCTTAATTTTCTTTTCTTATCCCAAAATATCCACATGCGTAAACGGGTGATTAATTTTTTTGACATTATCAGATCTTCAATACATTAATTACGTTTTTTCCTACTAT
The DNA here is from genome assembly GCA_037953625.1 of Crotalaria pallida. Lineage (NCBI taxonomy): Eukaryota > Viridiplantae > Streptophyta > Magnoliopsida > Fabales > Fabaceae > Crotalaria > Crotalaria pallida. The sequence continues at coordinate 102,891,918 of CM075655.1, forward strand.
ACCATTTCTCTTTCTATAATCATTATTTTTTCTTCACTACTTACATAAACCAAGACATATTAAATAAGGGCAAACATGAAAAAATAACATTTATTAAACTCTTGAAGTACTCGATAGGACAGATAAAAAGAAACAAAAAATATCTAAAAAACGACAAATAATAAAGAATGAAGAGAGTAATAAATAATACCGCCATAATGGATATACTAAAAAATGAACGGCCAATTTGAACATATCAAATTTTAAAGAAAAATGATATGCTTATTGTTCTTCTTATTTTATTATTTCCAAGAAAAATAGTAACAAAATTTTTTTAGGAAAAAATCAATTTAAATGTTGATTTTTTAAGTGTATTGACTAAAATTACTTGGGATTGAATCACCCACTCTTTAGATTGATTTTATTTTACTTTTTAATTCTGTAATTTGTACAAATATCCAGCCGGATTCACTATTTTTTATTACATTTACCATTTTATCCTCGTCCTTGACCTCTAACCTCACTCATTCTCACTTTCGCACCATTCCGCCTCCGTAGAAAACTCAAATCGGAGAACCAGTTAAAGCCACGTATAGCGCCACCATCGCGACTCCAACTTGCCGCCGTGTCTGTGTTCAGATGAAGATTCAGAGCAGAGACCAACTTGGTGTGGGATGGTGGCGGAGGAGGAGAGAGGCAATGGCCATGGCGGTTGACGGCGTTGCACCTGCGGCGGAGGTGGTGGTTGATGATGGCCAGGGCCAGGTAATAATTAGAGAGGTTGATATTTGATTGAGAAAATAGTAACTGATTTTGTGCATACCACTAATAACATGTGATATAATTTATTTATTATTTTGGAAAGAAATTTAAAAAAAAAATTACACTATTTGACTTTTGGGCACATATTGTCTCTATTAGTACGTTTCTGTTTGGACTATGAAGTTGAAATCATTTGGAATAGACAGGTACAAAGAATAGGGAGAGAAACAGGCAAACAGCTAGGTGAAACAAAAACAGAAATAAAGGAAAAGGGTGGACAAAACTGTCATTCTATGAAAACCCCGCGGCACATTTAATTTCCTTGTGGGGGTGGATCAGAATCCTTTGGATTAAACCGTGTCTCAAATTCTCTCTCCAGCCAATCACGTTTAATATAAAGTATTATAAGATGTGATTGGTTGGATCGAGTTTGAGACATAATTTGGGACAGATGATCTCACTAGGGTCTTTCCTAGCATAGGGACTTTTGGCTCAAGGGGTGTCACTGTGTGAGAATTATTCTTTTGTGTCTAAATAATTGTCATTTTATCAAAATTAATTAATAATTAATTAATTATTAAATAATTCTCATTTTATAAAATGGAGTTAACATTAATTACCATTTTTACAATCCTATTTTCATCTGATTAATAAAAGAGATAATAAGTGGAGAATGATCAATTATTGTATAAAAATAAAATGATAAAACAAACATTAATTTATTAAAAAAAGGAATATCAAATATATTTTTAAATTCCCACGCTATAATCTTAAACGATGATTATTTTGGAACCTCAAGAAGGTAATTTTTTTTATATTTTATTTCCGTTTTTCTACCTATCTCAATTGTGCAATGCTTTAAAAGCAACCCACCCATCGTTACACACATTACATTATTTCTCTTCTCTCAAAAGCCAAACCATAAAAGTAGGCCTAGTGAATGAATATCATCTAAGAGGGTCGGTGTTGAACACTAAGTAGCCTTCTCCCTTTGCTACACTTGTTTTTCTCTTCTTTCTTAGCTTCTTTGTGAATAACATTTCATTTGATTTCGTTTTCTGTGCGTTCATTATAATACATGTGCATATATCATATACGTTGCATTATATTTAATTTAATATCATATATAAGTGTGAGTGTGAGTATATAAGGTTCAAACTCACTCTCTCAAATCAATCATATTCATGCGAATATCTTATGTTTCATGGCATATCAGGTAAATGATTATTTGCATCCAAAAACAGTAGCATGTGTAATTGCAATATTAATACACCCCACCCAACAAAAACAAACAACACAATTCTAATGTTGCTCTTCTTCTTCTTTGTGATGTGCAGCTATTTTTATTCAAACAAGACACAATTGATCACTCAAAACACACAAAAAAAATAGAAATATGGAGTATGCTAGCAGCGGAGGAGGTGGAGGTGGGTCCCACTCCCCTGGAGACCATGATCACCATCACGGCCACGATGGTGGTTCTAGTTCCCAGAGGAGGAACAGACGATATCATCGTCATACTTCAGAGCAGATTCAGAGACTTGAATTGTAAGTTTAAATGATTTCTTCCTCTATATAGTAGTTGCACTTGCACTACCGTACATATAATAAAAAGAAATGTTAATGTTTTATTATATGACATGGTTTTTTCAGATTGTTCAACGAGTGCCCGCATCCAGATGAAAAACAAAGGATGCAGCTAAGCAGAGAACTTGGCCTTCTGCCTAGACAAATTAAGTTCTGGTTCCAGAATCGTCGAACGCAAATGAAGGTATTATATTTGGTTTCGGATTAATCATCATGCATGTCTTTTTTCTATTTATGTTTCATTAACTAATAGTAACTATATTATACACTTAATTTTTTTTTTAATACTTTTCTTGGCCTTTTGTCTAAGATAAAGTGTAATATTCATCCTTATCGATTTGTTTATTTTTGTTTTATTAATAAATAATAATGAAACAATTCAGGCACAGCATGAAAGGCAGGACAATTCGACCCTTCGAGCAGAGAATGATAAAATTCGCTGCGAAAACATTGCCTTCAGGGAGGCAATGAAGAATTGCATTTGTCCCAATTGTGGACCACCTCCTCTAAATGATGAAAATTATTTTGATGATCAGAAGATGAGATTGGAGAATCTCCATCTCAAGGAAGAGGTAAATTATATATGAACACGTTATAATATATATATATATATATATATGTATATCTATTCTTATGTTTTCATTTTATATAAGGATGGTGTGTGATTTAAACTTGAAATAATGGTGTGAATTAATTCAACTTTGCAGCTTGATAGAGTATCAAGCATTGCTGCTAAGTACATTGGAAGACCAATTTCTCAACTCCCTTCAATTCCACCAATTCATATTTCTCCTCTGGATTTGTCTATGGGGACTAATTTTGGAAATCAGGGATTGCTTGGTATTGGTTCTAGTCTCGGTGCTAGTCTCAGTGCTGGTCTCGGTGCTGGTGTTGGTGTTGGTGTCGGAGTTGGCTCTTCCCTTGATCTTGATCTTCTTCATGGGACTGCTTCTTCTTCCAACTCTATGCCAATGATGCCTTTTCAATCTGGATCCCTTTCAGAAATGGATAAGTCCCTTATGTCAACCACTGCTACCAATGCCCTCGAGGAATTTATCAGGCTCTCGCACACAAATGAACCCTTGTGGATCAAGTCCTCCACTGATGGTAGAGAAGTTCTTAATCTTGAGACTTATGAGAGAATGTTCCCTAAGGCAAATACTCGCCTCAAGAATCCTAATGTCCGCGTTGAATCGTCAAGAGAGTTGGGTGTTGTTATGATGAACAGCACAAATTTGGTTGAAAGGTTCATGGATGCAGTAAGTTCTTTGTTTTAATAATTTGATAGACACCTTCAACTATGTTTTTTGAATTGCTCACATTAATGTGACGATTGATTTTGCAGTATAGGTGGAAGGAACTTTTTCCTACTATTGTTTCAAATGCTAGGACCATTGAGGTTCTATCCTCAGGCATCATGGGTGGTAACAACGGTTCGTTGCAGCTGGTAAGATGTAATTAAGTAGCATTAAATCATGTCTTTCTAATTGGATTTCCATGAATTATACTGATACAAAACATTTTTATTCAGATGTATCAAGAGTTGCAGGTGCTGTCTCCACATGTTTCTGCTCGAGAATTTTACTTTCTCCGCTGCTCGCAGCAGATTGATCAACGAACATGGGTGATAGTCGATGTCTCATATGATTTTCCACAAAACAGCCAGTTTGCTCCGCAATTTCGGTCTCACCGTTTTCCTTCTGGTGTTCTGATTCAAGAAATGGCTAATGGCCAGTCCCAGGTAAACTTAAGACTATATTTCTGATGTTGGCTATTTTGTTTCAATTAATTAATAGGCATTTGTAGTCACTCTTCGAAGTTGCTATGTAGGTTAAATGGGTTGAACATGTAGAGGTCGAAGACAAAACTCTTCCCCACAGGTTTTTCAGAAATCTGATATATACTGGATTGGCATTCGGGGCAGAAAGATGGATTGCTTCACTCCAAAGAATGAGCGAAAGAATCGCATATCAAATGGCTACAACCAATCCTGCCCATGATCTTGGAGGAGGTATATATATCAAGAGTTCCGTGCATGTCATCAAAACATTTTGCATACATCATTCACACAATTTTTTGTCATCATATTTAGTTTCAATCCCATGATCTGAGTTGTATGTGTTCTGAATATCAGGGGCTACATCTCCTGAAGGAAAGAGGAGCATGATGAAACTTGCTCAAAGGATGGTCACCAATTTCTGTGCCAGTGTTGGCACATCAAATGGTCAAAGATGGACCACTATGTCTGGAATAGATGAGATTGGAGTCAGAGTCACTTGCCATAGGAACACAGATCCTGAACAATCCAGTGGTGTTGTTCTAAGTGCTGCCACTACAATTTGGATCCCAATCCCTCCAAACATTGCATTCGGTTTTTTCAAGGATGTGAGAAAAAGACCTCAGGTTGTGACTTGTGACATATGGTAGCTAAGTTAATTACCTTATTGATGTTTTGATCTTAGAAATAATGCTTCTAATTTCTCTTTGAAACTTTTGTTCTTGTAGTGGGATGTTCTTAGCAACGGTATGCCTGTGCAAGAGGTTGCACACATTGCAAATGGTTCTCACCCTGGTAACTGCATATCTGTTCTTCGAGTAAGATAGCCCTCCTTCATGTCCGGATTGAAGTTCTCTAAGGATATTTTCACACTAGTTTTGCTGACACCATTTTTCTCATCTACTTTATAACTATTTATAAGAAGACTTCAGTTATTTCGAAAGCAAAAGTCTTTTAATTAAGTAGGTGTTTGAAAAATCCTTCTCCTATCGATCAGAAAACTTTCATTGTTTCCAAAGCAAAAATCTTTTAATAATGATCGAAAAGTAGGTGTAAAAAGTGATGTCGACACAAGACTAGTGTGAATAACAACCAACATTTTCCATTGAAGATTGTTTGTTTCTTCTTTTTTATTTCCATTGCAATTGCACAAATTTGAACCTAACTCATTTGCATAATGTAGACTTTCAACAACTCTAAGAATGACGACGTCTTGATACTCCAAGAGACCTGCATAGATTCCTCTGGTGCACTTGTGGTTTATTGCCCTGTTGATCTTTCATCCCTCAACAAGGCAATGAGTGGTGATGACCCTTCATTCATTCCCCTGCTAGCATCTGGATTTTCCATTTCACCTGATGGACAACATAACCAAGGAGGAGGAGGAGGAGGAGGAGGAGAGGGAGCATCAACCAGCTCCAACAAAGGAAGGAGTGGTGGTTCATTAATCACAGTTGCATTTCAAATCCAAGTGAATAACTTGCCATCTGGAAGGGTCAACATGGAATCAGTAACAACTGTTAATAATCTTATTAGTGCAACTATCCAGCATATTAAGGGTGCCTTCAGTTTTCCTGGTTCCTCATGAAGTTAATGCATGATTGCATGGTATCAAATGTGTGGGAGAAGTGTTTCTTTTTTTCTTTTTTCTTTTTTTGGTTAGTTGGGTCTTTTAATGGCTTATCATTGTTGCTGTTGAGGGTGGTGATGGATTGGTGGGAGTTCTAGCTTCATTACATTTTTCACCAACTAGATTTTTTATTGGTTTATATGGTGTACACGGTCTTTTTTTTTTTTTAATTTATTTATTCGGGTGCATTGTGGATTAAGGTCTTGTTAGTTTATTTGGTTGCTAGTTTGGGTATATATGGAAGTAGTAGAACAGGCAGGCAAAAACGCACCAGCTCATTTAAAAAATGTGTATTGTATGGTTCGGGCATTGACTTCCTGTTTTGACTTCCTATTCATGATTTATTATTGTCCCCCATTAGTTGTAATAAAACAATTTGCTTCTATCAATAATCATGAGTTTTGTTGTTTGTTGTTTCATCTTCATAGTTCTGAATATCGTATTTTTTTTTATACTAAAATGCACAGTAGTTATCTTGTCTCTTTGTTTCTTTATTTTATTTTATATAGACACATTTTCTTTTTTTTTTTTATTTACAATATAGACACATTTTAAAAAAAAACATATTTCCATATCTACTTGGATGTTTTGGTATTGTATTAAAAAGAAAAAGACATGTGTAACAAATGTCGTTTATTATATTTTCATTGATTACTAATTATACATTTCATATTCTTATTGAAAAAAACACTACAAGCATCCAACAAGAAATATGTTTGCTCCTTACAAGACAACCAAGGGAAATACATTTCTTATTTGTCCTATTATTGTTAACAAATACTGCATTGCAAAACATTTTTCAAAAAATATTGGAATAAAATAAAAAATATTTCTTCATCAACGAAGTTAATCTCACTGATAAAACTTTGGCTCAGTTGTAAATTCGAATCTGGTTGTTGACTCATATTTTTATACTTAAAAAAAGGTGATGTATTTATTTCAAAATCAAATAACCATGGACACATACAATAAAAAAAAGTAGCGTGCATGAAAACATGAGCTAAGAAAACGGTTAGGGAATTATAGTAACAAATGGTGGGGGCAGCAAGCAGATATTGACAGATTGGATACTTTTTTGGGGCTTGACATCATCAGTGGGCTCCATGTATTTTTAAGAGAGTTGTAATTGAACTTGAATAAGGGTTGATTTTTTCTACAAATTTGGTTGACGACTTGACGTGCAATATTTAGGTTGATGAAGAAACATGTCCTTCAACTTCCTCTATTCAATGCACAAGTTTTCGTATTCTTTAAAACCAAGAACTAAGATGATCATTTTTGTTCTTCTCCATAAAAAATTAAAAATGATCATTTTTGTATACCATTCATCAATCATCACTGTTATTCAAGTTTAAGTAATATGGTTCGGGCAATTTTGTATCCTTTAAGATTTGAATTTATGACTTGTCAAACATTAGCTCAAAGAAGGAGCAATCCTCTTCTTTTAATCAGTTAAATGATTAAATGGATAAGATAAGATCAATTAACAATAGTGAACTAGCTAATTGATCTACTCCCTTCGGTTCGAATTATAAGCAACAAAAAATCATATTTTTTTTAGTTTAAAATATAAGCAAAATTAACTAATTTTATTAAATTTTGTTTCATTCTCAATACCACTTTCCTAAAACATTTCTAGAAATTATGATCTTATTTAATTTTTGTTTCATTCTCAATACTACTTTCCTAAAATACCTCTACTTTTTATAAATTTGATAAAACTAAATACAAACAACTAACCTCCTTAATAAGCGTAAAAATAATTAAATTTGCTTATAATTTGAGTTGGAGGGAGTACAGGTTTCGAAAAAAATTCAGATGTTTGCACAATGTAACATCCCTGGCAGGCCCCAAGTCATGCACGCTTAACCATGGAGTTCTTATGTGATGAGCTACCGAAAAAAGATGCATCTTGTTGATATGGGTAGTACTAATCAATTTATTTAAGCCTTCCTGTACTGTGTAGTCCCATTCCTACACAGTCTCAGGATCACCCTCTCATTCCGGTGTGTCGGTTCATCCATGTACCCCTCTCTTAGAAGCCTGCCGGGAGCCGCTCCTTGTCTGTGCCTCTTTGCACCGGCGATCACTCCCTGCCCTCATCAGCCCGGGTCTTACACACAACATGGTAGCATTAATTTCTCTTCATTGAGAGAAAATTATTACTTCCTCTAGTCTTTTATTATAAGCTCCTTTGACCAATTTTCACACCCTTTAAGAAAGTTAATTGATATGGTTAGTGGTATTGGAAATGTAAATATTTGGTATACTTTTTCAAAAGTATCCCTATAATTACTATTGAGAATCTAAAAAGTGTTGAGCAAATAAGGATGTTTGTGGAAAATGAGCAATTAATGCTATTGAAAATTGGAAATGAAGCTTATACTAAGGACAAAAAAAAGTTTTCAAAAAGGCTTATATTTAAAACCGAAAGGAGTAGTATTACGTACATGGTGTAAATCTTATGTAATTATTACGAGTATCAAATAATTAAGTCCACGTACGTTATATATCTCGTACCAGCTCTCATATTTTCTTATAGATTAAATGAAGTAATATCTTAAAACATTATTCATAGCTAAATAATATAATTAAGATATGTTTTATAATGTATATTTCATAACAAAAAGACAAGTGATGATTTATATAACACATCGAATTAATATATATAAAGCTCGAATTCATTACAATATGCTTCTCACATGAGACAAGTTAGTATTATAGTATTAATATTGAACACCCATAATTCTATCCAATAAGAACTTAATTATCTAGATGAAAAGTTATCCAAAAAATAAATAAATAAATAAATAATATAGATGAAATGAAATAAAGTCAAGTATCAAGTGAACTAGATTACCTAATTATTCATATATCTAGTCCATGTACTCTTGCATATATATAAAAAGTCAAATAAAATTATATGCAAGTCTCATTCAAAAAATGTATATATTCGGACATACAGTTTCGGCGTCTTCTTATGCTTAAATCCCCATTAAATAGTAGCAATTAAGAAAACTTCGTTGGCAAGAAATTAAACTCCCCCTTGCAACAAGTAAGCAATTGAGAAAAACGGGAAACTATTAACCAATCGAAAATTTCAATTAAGAAGTGTGATTGATACCCCTTTAAGCAACATATAAGACCTGATATCCAAGTAGTTAACTAAGTCTTGAGTGGTTGACATATTCTAAAACTAACTAACATTTACTTGTCTCTTCTCTTTTATAAAGTGGAAAGTTAAAAGCTTAATTTAATTAAGAGTCTAGTTAACAATAAGTCTTAAAACATTAGTTAAGAAATGTTTCATCTAATTTTTAATAGTATAATTTATACTTAATTACTGTATATTATAAAGATTAAGAAAGATAGTTATATATTTTTCGAAATTTTAAAAATATGCTCTACATTGCAATTTTAATTTACTCTCTTTACCTATATTAAAATTTTACAAATATATCGTTTCATGAAAAAAAATAAATATCTCCCAAACATAATGAATAAAAAATAATAAATATCTCTTAAAAAAATGCAATGTGACTTATAAATAAAATCAAAGAACTCTTTTAAAAAAGACTTATAAATAGGATTGAAAAAGTATAATATATACCAAATGAAAATTTGCTTTAAAAATTTAAATTTATTAATTTTAGAAGCTCAAAATTTATCATTTATCAAAATAAAACTACTTTTTTTCTCACTTAAATAATACCCTGAATATTCTAGCTAGAATTTTCCTATAATTAATTAGTTGGATAGATTGCACGCGTAGTCTGAGGCATGCATGATGTATGTAGGCTTTGGGGTTTATGTTCCCTGAATTTTGCGCCCTATGATGTACTACTTCGAATTCTTGTGCTTCAGGTTGGCCTTTTAATATATACAGCCTTTTCTTATATTAAAAAAAAAATAAAAGTGATTTCTCCAAACTTGTAAGAAGAAAATGCATTATTTTTTAACATCATTTTTAAACCTTTCTAATTCTTTCCACAGTATATTCTTCAAAGAATTTTTATATTTTTTTCCCCACAAATAATGTCTTAAGATTGTAAGAAATCAATGGAATATGAGAAGAACAATAATAATGAGAACAATTATGTTTGAAACGTTCTTTGTAAAAAAAATAAATATAAATTATGCTTAAAACATGTCTTTTAACACTTTCCTTAAAATGTTATTTGCCCCCACTACTTCCAGCAAGGTTACAACAAATCACCTCCATGATTTATCCAAATACCCAAAAAATTTAGTCAGCAATTATGAGAATCTTAGTATCAAGAAAGAAACTTGAAGGATTTAGAGTAAATTATTTGATTTTGAGCATATAAAGGAGAAAAGCACAATGATTTCTATTTATAATAGATTTCTCCATAGTCGTATATGTACATAAGTAAAGAAACACATCTCTTTATTGATGAAAAGATACATTTGTCTACGCATTAACAAATGCTTCTATTCACATGTGAATGAATACGCAAATCACACTTTCACATGACAATCGTGCAAACTATCACCAAGATTGCTGTGAGGGGATGAGGGAAACCGTTACCTCACTCATAACTTCTATTTCGTTGACCATGATGATAAGAGAGAAAGTTTTTATTTATTTATTTTAATTTATTGTTTGAGTGTTTTAAAAAATTTAATGTGATGGCGCAATCTTGTTGGACGTGTCTTGCTTTTTCACTTTGGGGAAGTGCCAAACCAAGTGTTTCTCTTGAGCAATTTATGGGAAAGGCTCAGGTGCATGTAAATATATAACATGCACCGGTGCATGTCTTTATTTTTGGGTTATTTATTTATTTTTTTAAAATTTAATCAATTAAAAAATATTCTATGTGTTTTCTTTTTTACGGATATGAAGTGATTTTTATAATTTGGATTTATTTTTATTTTTTTACTCTGTGTTCTTAAAAAACTGTATTGAGTAAAACTGTATTCAAAATTTACAGATTCTAATAAATCTGTATACGAACTTGTGTTAAAAAATATTCTGAATAAATCTGTATTAAAAAAATTTGAAAAACAAAAAAAAATAAACCATGCACCGATGCATGGTTTAATTAACCATGCACCGGAGCCTTCCCCGCAATTTATATATGAATCTTAATGTGGTATTTATTAAGCTGTGAGACTCAATCGTATAATGAACTAGTCTTTTGTGTTAATTTCTTTTAGACTTAATTATGTTAGAAGTCTCTGAAGTTTGGAATACTTTTGTCAGATACCTTTGTAATTTTTTTCAATGTTTGATTCCCCGAAGTTACTTCTGGGTTTGTCATATACCCCTACTACCAATTCTGACCAATTTTGATGACATGTAACATCAGAATCCTAGTCAGACGCAGGAGGTTGGTCATGTGGTGTCGCGTGATATCGCACGGGCGAAGACGACCTCTCTCCTCAATTCTCTTTTTTCTTTTTTTTATTTAACTAAAAATATAAAATATTAAGTTTGTTAGTTTTTTAAATTTTTTAAAAAAAGGATCTTCGCTCACGGGGCACCAAGTGTTTAACCTCATGTGTCTGATCAGGATTCCGATGTTACATGTCAGCAAAATTAGTCAGAATTGGTAGGAGGGGTATATGACAAACCCAGAAGTAAATTCGGGGAGTCAGACATTGAAAAAAAAAAGAATAAGGATATCTGACAAGAGTACCTCCAAACTTCAGGGACTTATGACATAATTAAGTCTTTCTTTTATGTATAGGAGTTACCTATAGACTGAGTTAAAATACTGATAGATGAGTTGGGCCATCGAAAGAGAAAAAGCTATCATTAGTGTTCTGTTGTAGAATGTCTGGTACTTGAGCTAATCGGTCAAGTGTCCAGTATTCTACTGTTTACTTTCAGACTGCAGATAGGCACCCTGATTTCCAGGATACCAGCTCTATTGTCGTTTTCGGTGATTTTGGGGGGTGGTGTGTGTGTTTGTGTGAGATTGAAGGCTGCATACCTGGTTATCCTCCACTCTCCTATATAAGCTGGTAACCTTACCATTGAGTTTCCCTCCTCATCAATGGGTACGGCTGCATAACTGCTAACGGCAGGTAATAATAGCAAGAATTAAGTGGATATTATGGAGGAGTTGTTGCTCACCATCTGCATAGGAATCCAAGGCATTCAGATTAGATGGCCTTGTCAGAGGAGTAACCGTTTAACCGGTTTTACGAGGTAAGGAATCCTAAGTTGGTCAGCAAGAAGTCCTCTTCTTTGTCAATCTGGAGGAGGAACGGATTTGGGCCACTAACGGGCCTTTCTCATTTGAGGAACTGACTTTAATACGAATATGGGCCCGCATAAGCCCTGCAAATCCGGTAATCCGGTTTCTTGATATTCAAACCCCTTAAAGGGACCTATATAGCCGATAAACCGGTTTAGTGAAGTATTTTCCTAAATCCGGTCCATAACAGTTGCCCCCCAGACCATGGTTTATAATTATGAACCTTGGTTTTATTGTTGTAGTCGTTTCAAAGTTTTCATCCGTTAAGCTAAAATACTGCCCTAACCAACCGGTAAGCCGGTTAGGTGGTCTAACGGACTGGACGCTCCATATCTTGAGTTGTCATAATAAGGTAAACCGGTAAACCGATTAACCGGTGTTCCAATCTTCATGACCCTTAAAAGACATCATTATGAACTACCTCTCTTGCATAGATTAAACCGGTAATCCGGTTTGATAATGAGATTGAATCTTTGTTTAGATCATCTTGTGATCCGGTAATCCGGACTTTAAGAAGGTCTTGATAGACCTCTTCTTTTAGATTGTGCTATCAAGCTAAAAAGAAGTCATCCTGGCACACCGGTTAGCCGGTTTACCGGTTTACTATGGTTTGAAACATTTAAACATCAGTCTAACCATTAACCGGTTTAACAAACGAACTTGAAAAACTTCTCTGTTAAAGCTTCAACTTTACACGTTCCCCCAAAAGCCACATGATGACTTCCCTAGGACTCTTCTTCTTGACTGTTGTGCCATGTGATGTTCCCCAGGCACAAGTTTTTGAATTTCGAATCTCCAATGTCATTCCTTTGGCTCCAAAATTTTGAAGGTTTCTATGCTGCTATTTCGGCTGGAGGTGACTAAAAACCGACAATCTGGTTTTCATACGTCATGAAACCGGATTATCCACACATTCAACCTGAAAAACCGATTTGCAAGGGACTCACTGAATCCTCTTTTATACATCATGAAGTCGGTTTGTCCCTCATTTAAACCGAATTACCGATTTCAGAGAAGGACTTCAAATCCTACCTTCATCATTCGGTTAACCGGTTAACCGGAGCAAAGTGGCTGCTTACCTAGGTTCAGCATCATAACTCTTGTCAAATCAATCCTCTTCATGCGCACAGCTTCCCACGAGTCAAAGTGATTTGACCGAGATACTTCGCTTAGTCTGCTGTGCCTAAGTGGTTATTTCCAAGGGCATCTTTCTCTTGACTGTCGTGCCTACCCACTTCCTAGGTGTTTTGGAATTCGAAATTCGTACTCTTCCTAGGCATAATTTGAAATTCGAATCTCATATACTCTTTTGCCATGCAGTATTCGAATTTTACCATCATCAATGAGAAGTCTTTCCACTGATCAGGACCTTGGCAATAAATGGCCATTAATTAATGTTACCTTTCAACTTCTTAGACTGACATAAAGCATCTCTTATCATTAATAGGAAATCTTTTCACTGACCATTTCCATTTATCAAGGAACTTGAAGAGATTCCTTTGATCAACTCTCATGAATTCTGACTTAATACTTGTAGTCTTTCCCTTGGCCTATGGGAATTCGAGTTCAACTATAAATAAGGGGGTTTGTTTCATCTCAAACTCACACCTTCTTCACCTGAGAACTTAGAAAACCAAGAGCAGCAAGAGAAATCTAATAGTAGCAAGAGAATTTGTTCAACTCCTCTTATCTTCTGAAAAACGTGTTTTGCTTTTCTTCTTCTGGGAAATTCGTGTGACTTCTTTCCTCTACTAATCTCCTTAGTTCCAGCTTCTCCTATACCTTCAGGTATTTCCTTGCTTTTTTTCTAATGGATAATCTTCCTCTTTCTGTCATTTATCCTACTGAAAGCTCTTCCTCTTCTTCATCTTCTTCTTCAAACAATACAACCACTAATAATATACCTCCTATTAATTCTTCTTATTCACATTTAGGGAGTTCTTCCATTAGTTCTTCTGAAAAATTTATGCTGGACGAACTAGCTAGACAATTTGTAATAAAAAACTATTTTGTTGAAGTCGTTAGCAAACCAACTCCTCCTCCTAATGTTTCCTATCTTTCTCAGGAATCACAAATGGGAAACAAGAGATCATAAACCAATCCGGAGGAATTCGTCATACCGGACGATGTTTCTGGTTATGAGAGGATAGACTTAGATGCTTTAGGTAGACCTTCTAAACTTGTAGATTTGGCCAAACTTCGTTCTTACCACCTCCACGCCAATTTGGTAAGGCCCGATTTTACTCCCAACTTTTATGTATGGAAGCTCCTAATAACCAAGACCGGATATGTACAGTAGGTGATACTGATGAAAATTTTTTCTTTATGTATTGTGTTTTGTTTGACGTATGTGGACAGGAACCTTGTTAATGCAGCAATACGACCTGTAAGCTGTTGAACTTCTTTGACTGAACTTGGGCTCCTCATACGAGTGATTGCCTCGCATTTCTCTGGGTTAGCCTCTATCCCTCTGTTGGTGAGCATAAAACCTAAAAACTTTCCTGCCGTGACACCAAATGCACACTTTAGTGGATTAAGCCGCATATTGTGCTTACGTACCTTGGCCAGGACCGCTTCTAGATCTTGTTTGTGGTTCTCCTGTATCATGGACTTGACAATCATGTCATCCACGTAAACCTCCAAAGTAGGACCTATCAGTCCAGCAAAAACTTTGTCCATCTTTCTTTGGTAAGTGGCACCTGCATTTTTCAAACCGAAGGACATTACAGTATAGCAATAGGCTGCCCTATCGGTCATGAAATCTGTTTTCTCCTGATCATCTTCAAACATTGGAATTTGATTATAACCAGAATAAGCGTCTAGAAAGGAGAGTAGCTGGTAACCAACTGAGCTGTCTACAAGTTTGTCAATATTGGGAAGTGGGTAGGTATCTTTGGGGCATGCCTTGTTAAGATCTGTATAATCGACGCACATGCGCCATTTTCCATTAGCTTTTTTCACCAAGACCACATTTGCCAGCCATGTAGTGTAGGGGACTTCACGAATGAACCCGGCTTGTAAAAGCTCCTCCACGCTTGAAGCGATGGCTTTCTGTCGTTCAGCACCCATCTTCCTCCTGCGCTGAGCCACTGGTCTGAATGTAGGATCTATAGACAGATGGTGGCATATAAATTCCGGATCCAAACCAGGCATGTCAGCAGCTGTCCATGCAAACAGATCTCTGTTCTCCCTTAACAAAGTAACCAGCTTCTCCTTCTCTTCTTTTGGCAAATCTTTTCCTACCTGCGTCCAGTGATCTGGTGTTTCACCTATCTGAACTTTTTCCAACTCTCCTTCAGGCTTGGGACGTTCTTCTTTAATGTCTTCCCTCATGTCTAAATCTACCATCATCACACCAGAAGAGGAAATGGGGGCTTTGCCCTTCTTTATCTGCATCTGCTTCTTTGCATTTTCTTTAGTGGCCTTCAAGCTAGCAATATAGCAGGTTTTCGCCTGCATCTGATCCGCCCGTACTGTAATAACCGCACCCTTCTCTCTTGGGAACTTCATTTCCATGTGAAGAGGGGAAGCGACCGCCTGGAATGCTTTTAGGGTGGGGCGCCCTAGAATCGCGTTATACGCTGATGGGCAATCTACCACCGCAAAAGATATCTTCTCAGTCCGACATCGAGGGGGTGTTCCCAATGTCAGCCTGATGTCAATATACCCTCTTGGTCTGATGGTGTCTCCAGTGAAACCAATTAACTCTTTTTGGCATGGACGCAGATCCTGAGGCTTCAACTTCAAACGGTCAAAGAGCTCGGAGAACATGATGTCGGAAGAACTCCCTTGATCTACCATCATTCTGCAAACTTTGAACCTATCAATTATTCCTGTTATCACCAGTGGGTCATTATGATGTGGAATGACTCCCTCCAGGTCTGCTTCAGTGAACATAATGGGAGGATGGGACACTTTTTGTCTGCTGGAGGAGGCGACAGCCATTGTTGCAAGTTTCAGCTGTCGCTTTTGAGACGTTATAGAATCATTTTCACCTGAAAATCCTCCTGCAATCGTAGAGATTAGTTCTAAATCTTCATTACTATTACCACTGTTACCTTCTTTTTTGTCGGGGGACTGCCTGGTATGCCTGGGAGTTCTATCTCTTTTTGCTGGTGATCGGGTTCTCCTCCGTACGGGACTCCTGGTTTTCCTCCTTATTGGGCTTCTGGCTCTCCTTCCAGAGTTGCGTTCGTTAGATGATCCTCCAGGAGACCGGACATACCTTTTCAGCTTCCCCCTTCTTATCAGTGTTTCCAATGCGTCTCTAAGCTGGACACATTCCTCATCCGTATGGCCATATCCACCATGCCAACTGCATCTTTTACGCTGGTTCTCCTTGGTGGGTGGTCTTCTTAACGGGGGAGGTCTGTCCACTTCCATCAGTTCTGCATTCATAACCTCTCTAAGGATTTGAGACCTTGAAGTGTTCAAGGGCGTGTACTCATCATATCTGCTCTCTGGCTTCCTTCCCCTTGGATCTCCTCTTCCAGTCCTTTCTCCTTCGCGATTACCTTTTCCTGATCCCTTTGAAAAAAACGCCTCCTTCTTCTTTCCTGTTCCTCCAATGACATAGTTATCCTGGGCCTTTTGATATTCTTCTAAATTGATATACTTTTCTGCTCTCTCCATCACTTCATCCATGGTTCTAATTCTGTGCATGACCAAATGATCAGTAAACTCACCGGGTTTTAGGGCTCTCATCAACAAGTGAAGGGCCACGGATGCTTCAATGTCACTGATCGACAAGTATTCAGAATTGAACCGGGTTAGGAAATCCCTTAGTGACTCATCTTTTCCTTGCTTCATTTGCGACAGGTGATGTTCGGATTTTGGCTGAGCCTTGCTGGTAGTGAAATGGCCCAGGAATTTTGCAGCCAAATCCTTCCAGCACCTGATAGAGTTGGGCTCTAGTTTAGAGTACCACCGCAATGCTGCCTTTTTCAGAGTCAAGGGAAAAGTGCGACATTTATATGCATCTTTAGCCCCCTGACAGGACATTGCTACCAAGAAATTGTCTATGTGCTCCTGAGGGTCTGAATTTCCGAAGTAAGAATCTACATTAGTTGGAGCCTTTAGATTCTCAGGCATCGGAAAGTTCATAATCTGATCGAAAAATGGATGATCTCTTTCTTCCGGTTCCTCATCCCTTATGAGGTCCTCCTCCATTTCTAGTGTGGAGAATGTCGTTCCTTTTTTCAGCTCTTTCATCAACTTATCTTGCGCGTCCAAACGCTTCCGGAGGCGCGCCAATTCTGTTTCTAAATTCATCTTTCTTTGCGAACGTCCATCCGATGATCCTCTGCTCTCATGTTCAGAATGCGGGGGGCTGTCATCCTTAAAGGATTGCCTCTGCCGCGATTTTTCCTGATCAGTACGAGGGGGACTATCATGCTTGGACCGTTCTTCTTCCATTCGTCTCCTACCTTCACTCAGGTGCTCCCTTAGATCTTTCTGCTGGGTGGGAGTTTTCCCTCCATTCAATCGGTTTCTCAGATCTCCGACACTATGGTGGCTGGGTTCGATTCGTTCTCCTTGTGACCGGTTATCCATCTTTTTCACAAAAGTGGTGGGAATAGGTTTCTCGCTCCCACTGTGGTCGCCAATGTTCTGTTGTAGAATGTCTGGTACTTGAGCTAATCGGTCAAGTGTCCAGTATTCTACTGTTTACTTTCAGACTGCAGATAGGCACCCTGATTTCCAGGATACCAGCTCTATTGTCGTTTTCGGTGATTTTGGGGGGTGGTGTGTGTGTTTGTGTGAGATTGAAGGATGCATACCTGGTTATCCTCCACTCTCCTATATAAGCTGGTAACCTTACCATTGAGTTTCCCTCCTCATCAATGGGTACGGCTGCATAACTGCTAACGGCAGGTAATAATAGCAAGAATTAAGTGGATATTATGAAGGAGTTGTTGCTCACCATCTGCATAGGAATCCAAGGCATTCAGATTAGATGGCCTTGTCGGAGGAGTAACCGTTTACCCGGTTTTACGAGGTAAGGAATCCTAAGTTGGTCAGCAAGAAGTCCTCTTCTTTGTCAATCTGGAGGAGGAACGGATTTGGGCCACTAACAGGCCTTTCTCATTTGAGGAACTGACTTTAATACGAATATGAGCCCGCATAAGCCCTGCAAATCCGGTAATCCGGTTTCTTGATATTCAAACCCCTTAAAGGGACCTATATAGCCGATAAACCGGTTTAGTGAAGTATTTTCCTAAATCCGGTCCATAACAATTAGGTTAGTGTTAATGACGTTAAAGTCATTGTAGACCACTATCCTTAAAAGGCGGCAATGATAAGAATCCCAGCTACATTTAGTAGCTTAGCAAATAAAATTGTAACACCCTATTTAATAATTACCCTTAACTGTCCATAACAAATTAGAGAACTTGAAAATTTTTCTTAAAGCAACTTTAATAATTTTGACTTATAAAAATCTTCCGTCAAACGGACAGAGTTTCTTTTGTTTTTCCGACTTTCCCAAAAATTAGTTTTCCTTGCAACCTGATAAACACATAGATTTTATATCATTCAGAACGCCAGCAGGGCATTATCAACATATATTCACAGCTTAGTGCATCACTATGCACACATATCAGTATCAGTATATTAACATCAGAGTTTGCAGCAATATAACCAATTACTGGAAATAATATTTTCCCAAAAGACTCATTTCCCTAAAGGAGTTGTCCTCGACCCACCCAAAATAACTATTCACACTTTATACATACAAAACAAACTATATCATCATATCAAAAGAGGCCCAGGACATGACACCATGACCTACTAACTAAAGCCCTACTCTCCCTGTAAGGGAGAATACTCCTGCTCGGTCGGGATCTGTGCTAGCTCGGACTCGGTACCCGTGGAAAAATGGTAAGGAGTGAGCATTATACATAACATAGGAAAGCAGTTTCTAATATGACATAATGCTATACCAAGTCAAACACAATAACTCAAATAGTGTACATAATCACATATTCATTCAAATAGTACATCAAATACTCAATAATAATCATTGACTTAACTCTTTTCTTTCTTTTCGTTTTACTCTTGCTTATATCTTTTTCCATGTCTTTGGTTCCTTTTCATTCTTACTCTTATATCCTCTTTCTTTCTTTCTCATTTTTCATATATTGGGGAGAAGCGCACATCCTGTGTGCGTCTTACACATAATTGGAGTTATGGTGTGACCATTCATTGCGCGACATCCCGTGTGCGTCTTACAGTCTCACAACTAGTGTGTCTTACACAATCATTGCATACGACCCGTTTGCGACTTATTCCACGCGTCCAACGCGCGTCTTACAGCACCCGGTCGCACGTCTTAACATGACCAGGTACACATCCCAACCGATCCCGTTAATAGGGATCTTGTGTGATTCATTACTGCGCAACATCCCGTGTTGCGTCTTATAGCGGCGCATTCGCGTGCGACTTACGCAATCAATGCACACGTCCGACGTGCGTCTTCTATGACCAGTCTCACACAACCATTAATCTTAACTTCTCTTTTCACTTTCCTTTATTCGTTCTTAACTTCTCTCTTTTCTTTTCATTTCTCCACTCTTTAACTTCTCTTTTTTCCTATCATTTACTATTATTCATACTCTCGTCGCATGATTCTCTGTCACATAAATATCATTCTCATTAGTCCTATTTCTTAGCTTATTACACCACTTCCCTAGTTCATATTTTTATAGACATACATACATGCTCATATAGTTCAACAAGTATAACAAATATCACCAATCCACATAATATCACAAATAATATAATAACTTAATTTCTTAGCTCTCCTACTCTCCTACTCTAATTATTAGTTTATATTCACTACCCTAATGTGTAATATCCTACACTAACACCCAACCTTAGTACCCATTATATACATACTACAAACTACCCCCTAGGTTAGGGTAACACTCACTCCTTACCTCAAAAGTGTCAAAAGAGGTAAGGGAACCTTGAACTTTGAATTTCCTTTATACCCAAGCTATTAGAACCTTAGCTCTTTGAACCTTTTGTGATGTTTCAATCAAACAACAACAATATAGAGAGGAACTTGCTCAAGAGGAGATTGTGAAGGAGGAAGTGAGCTTGACTTTAATTGGTCTTGGGAAGGAGGCATGTGTGTATAGAGTTATCCATGGGTGTAAAACTTGAAAAACCAATGGAGATGAGAGGGAGAGAGGGACGAATGGTGGAGGGAAGAAAAAGGAGTGATTTTTAACTTAGTTTCTAGCTTAGAACTTGATAATCACAATGGTTGATGATGATGCATGGTCTTGATTTATTCTAGGGTTTATGATAGAAATGATGATGGTCTTGATTTCTTCTAGGGTTTACGAATCAAAAGAAAAATGAGCAATGTGACTTTCTCTCCTGATGAAATTTTAGAAACATTAACTCAAATGAAACTTGCAGTAACAGAAAATTAGGAGTAATTCAACACATTGATTTACCTTGAAGTATGAGCAGCCATAGAATTGTCTGTTAGGGTTTTGATTCGTTTTTGAAGTGTATATGCCACTATCAACCTTGCATTCACACTTTGGACGTGGAACTCGGCTAATAATGCCACTACCACTGCCACTGCCTCCAACACTGGAAGATGAGGAGTACCAACCACCGTCGCGCCTAGAACCACCACCTCCATCACAGCCGTAGCTTCTCATCGCAACCAACTACGCATTGATCGAAAGATTTGGGTGTTGGATTGGGGGGGGGGCGAATTAGGGTTAAGAAATTGGGGGAAAATTGCATCTTTAGGGTTTCATCTGGATGTGATGGATTTATAAACGATTTTTTTTAAAATCCAAAACGGCGTCGTTTTGTATCCACAACGTGGAGTGCCAGCAGATGCAATTAACAGCCACGTGGAACGACCATTATGGCTTAACAGAGCGGCGATCAAACGGAATAGACGGAGGGACTAAATTGTCCCGCTTTCAAATTCGTTGGGGACTAAATGTGGGTTTATGGATGTTCAAGGACCAAATTGGTACTTTGAAAAAACGATACGGACCAAAGTGGGTCTTCATTCAAAATTTAATAACAATCGTGCTTTCATGCATCTTCCCCCGTTTCTCTTCCTCTTCATAATCATAATAGGCTTAATTATGTGACAAGTCCCTGAAGTTTGGGGTACTTTTGCGAGATACTCTTATACTTTTTTTTTTTAATGCGTGACTCCCCGAAGTTATTTCAGGGTTTGTCATATACCCCTACTACCAATTCTAGTCAATTTTGATTACATGTAACATTATAATCCTAATCAAACGCAGGAGGTTGGTCATGTGGTGTCGCGTGATGTCACACTAGCGAAGACGACCTCTCTTCAGTTTTTTTTTATTTAACTAAAAATATATAAATATTAAGTTTTTCAGTTTTTTAAAGTTTTTGAAAAAAATGATCTTTGCCCACGGGATAACATGTGCTCAACCTCGTGCGTCTTATCATATCAAGATTCTTATGTTACATGTCAACAAAATTGACCAAAATTGATAATAGGGGTATATAATAAACACAGAAGTAAATTCAGGGAGTCAAATATTGAAAAATAAAATAAAATAAAGGTATTTGATAAAAATACCTCAAACTTCATAATACATAATTAAGTAATCGTAGTCATTCGTAATCATTCAAACTCCGAACGGAAACACCAAGAAACCATTAACCACCCATTGATCTAAGTGTAAAGCAAATCAACCCTTTTAATCAAAAATAAAATAAAATGAGGTGTCTTCCAAGATGTTTGAAACCTCAAGAATCTTCTGCCCCTATCAGAAATCTTCCAAAGAATTACATATTTGACACTCAAAATGCCATTCACACAGTTTCACACAATTCCAATTCATGCTCACTTGATTATGCATCAACTCAACTTGAACATTGCATCAAATCAAAATCACTCTCTCAGGGCAAGATAATCCATCAATATATCATTAAAACCAATACCCATTTCAAGGATTTCACTATCCTTCACAAGCTTGCACGTTTCTATGTTACTTGTAATCAAACTGAACTTGCACGCCATGTGTTCGATCAAATTCCTAACCCAAGTGTTGTTCTTTGGAACATGATGATCAGGGCTTACGCTTGGAATGGCCCGTTTCAACGAGCCATTGATTTGTATCATCAAATGCTGCAGACGGGTGTGAAGCCCAACAAATTTACATTCCCTTTCGTTCTCAAAGCATGCTCCGCTCTACGAGAAGTTCAGGCTGGGGTTGAAATACACGAGCATGCGAAGAAAGTTGGTTTAGATATGGATGTTTATGTTTCTACCGCGTTGCTTGACATGTATGCGAAATGCGGGGATTTGGTTGAAGCGCGAGCAGTGTTTAGTAGTATGTCATGCAGGGATATCGTGGCGTGGAATGCCATGATTGCTGCGTTTTCGCTTCATGCGCATGCGCTGAACGACGAAATAATGCAGTTACTTGTCCAAATGCAGCAAGCGGGAATCGCTCCTAATTCTTCGACTATTGTATCGGTTCTACCCATGGTTGGACAAGCTAATGAGTTACGCATAGGGAAGGCTATGCATGCTTACTCTGTAAAGAAAATGTTCAGGGACAATGTAGTTGTTGGAACTGGGCTTTTGGATATGTATGCTAAGTGCCATCACTTATCTTATGCCAGGAAAATCTTCGACATGATAAATCAAAAGAATGACATATGCTGGAGTGCTATGATTGGAGGATATGTAACTTGTGATTCCATGAGAGATGCATTGGCCCTTTATGATGAGATGGTATGTATATACAGATTGAACCCTACACCAGTTACTCTTGCAAGCATAATTCGAGCTTGTGCAGCCCTCACTGACCTAAACAAAGGTAGAAACTTACATTGTTTCATGATTAAATCGAGGATGGAATTGGATACAACAGCAGGAAACTCAGTGATATCGATGTATGCTAAGTGCGGGATTGTGGAGGATGCAGTTAGGTTTTTTGATGAAATGATCTCAAAGGACACAGTTTCTTATAGTGCTATTATTTCAGGCTGTGTCCAAAATGGCTATGCAGACAAGGCTTTACTTATTTTTCGCCAGATGCAGTTATCTGGTGCTGACCCTGATGTGGCAACCATGATAGGTCTACTCCCTGCTTGTTCACATTTGGCTGCTCTACAACACGGAGCCTGCTGCCATGGATACTCAGTTGTTCGCGGATTCACTACAAAGACCTCCATTTGTAATGCCATTATTGACATGTACTCAAAGTGTGGAAAGATTCATATCAGTAGGGACATTTTCGATAGGATGCATAAGCGTGATATTGTTTCATGGAACACAATGATAATTGGTTACGGCATTCATGGGCTATGCACAGAAGCACTTTCACTATTCCATGAACTTCGGGCATCGGGATTGAAGCCAGATGATGTAACCTTTATAGCTGTTTTATCTGCGTGTAGCCATTCAGGACTTGTCACTGAAGGGAAATATTGGTTTAATGCCATGAACCAAGACTTCAACATCAAACCAAGGATGGCACATTATATATGCATGGTTGACCTTCTGGCCCGAGCAGGAAATTTGCATGAAGCGTACAACTTTATTGAAAGGCTGCCATTTGAGCCTGGTGTTCATGTCTGGGGTGTGTTGCTTGCAGCATGTAGGACGCACAAAAATATTGAAATGGGTGAGCAAGTGTCAAAGAAGATCCAGATGTTGGGACCTGAAGGTACTGGAAATTTTGTTCTCATGTCCAACATGTATAGTTCTGTAGGAAGGTGGGATGATGCAGCACATATTAGAACCGTACAAAAGCATCAAGGTTACAAGAAAATCCCGGGGTGCAGTTGGGTTGAGATCTCTGGGGTAATGCATGGATTTATTGGTGGAGATCAATCCCATCCACAATCAGCATCCATAAATAACAAGTTACAGGAACTGCTGGTGCAGATGAAAAAATTGGGATATCGCGCAGATTCTAATTTCGTTCTCCATGACGTTGAAGAAGAGGAGAAGGAACAAATTCTCCTTTATCATAGTGAAAAAATAG
The DNA here is from genome assembly GCA_037953625.1 of Crotalaria pallida. Lineage (NCBI taxonomy): Eukaryota > Viridiplantae > Streptophyta > Magnoliopsida > Fabales > Fabaceae > Crotalaria > Crotalaria pallida. The sequence goes on from CM075655.1 coordinate 102,915,894, forward strand.
CAATTGCATTTGGAATTCTTAATATCAGCCCCACGAACCCAATTCTAGTTACAAAGAATCTGCGGATATGTGTTGACTGCCATACTGCAATAAAATTTATGACTCTTATAACAAAGAGGGAGATAACAGTAAGAGATGCAAGTCGATTTCATCATTTTAAGAACGGAGTCTGCAATTGTAGAGATTTCTGGTGAGTAAAAAGGAAAGTTGGAGTTGCAGGTCTTGTTAGAATCTCCCATTGGCAAGAATATATTTCCTCTTGTGCCACTTGCTTCCTGAACCAGGTATATGTCCTCTCTCTCAAGTAAGTTTTTGTTTTATAATTTTTATCAATTGCATTATTCCTCTTTAAAACTGTAGATTTGGAACTTATGTGCTATGTCTGAACAGGAGCATAGAAGATGTTAGCCATTTAGGGAAGTTTGTTGCTTAGGCATTCAAACATGCTATAATACCTGCATCGGTATGTCTTCAACCCAAGAGAGTGTGAGAGAGAAAGAGTGTATTTGTTTCAGTATTTTTTTGGCCAAATACGTTTCATTTAAGTAGAGAGGAATAGTACTCAATAGAAAGTGGCTAAGTGGCTTCTAGAAAAACTAGAGAAGTCAGAACATCTGACTAGTTGAGCAAGTTGGTGTTTGCTCTCCAACACTTGATGAAGTTTGATCTTATGATAACTTATTCCACCAACGTTTCTCATTGCTGAAGTACATTGAATTTAGTTTGCAGGTAAATTACCTATTCTTTTTTCTCCTATTTCTCCATGGTGTTAGTAATATTGTCATTTAAGTTTTGAATATTTCTAACATCCAATCTAAATTTGGATGGTTGCAATGCAACTCTTTGTTAGAATAATAAGAATTTGCCACCTAATACATATATGTCATGTCATTGCTTAAAATAGTCAAAATTGATTTTTGCAATTTAGTCCAACATAAAAACTAGATTATTTTAATTTAGTCTTTTGTACTTTTAGACATATTATAACTTTTAATTTTCAAAAACATTATTAAAAAAAAAATTGAAGATGTTTCAATTCTACTAAAACTGCTCATTCTTCTTCTTCACATTCTCAACATTCTTCTTCTTCTTCATGGTATTGACTCTAATACAAATAACTACTAATTGCTTACAAATATAGCTTTTGCGCCAAGGGCTAAAGCCTTAAACACATCCGTTCCTTGCCTTACTCCTCCATCAAATAAGACTGGAACTTTTCCTTTAGTAGCATGAACCACCTGGAAGAAGAAGAAGAAGAAGCAACAGAATGTTGAGAAGGTGAAGAAGAAGGAGCAGTTCTAGCATAACTGAAACAACTTTAATTTTTTTTAGTAATGTTTGAAAATTAAAAGTTATAATTTGTCTAAAGGCACAAAGGACTAAATTAAAATAATCTAGTTTTTACGTTGCTAAATTGCAAAAATCAATTTTAACTACTTTAAGCAATGACATGGCATACATGTATTAGGTGGCAAATTCTTACTATTAGTCTAACAAAAAGTTGCATAGCAACCATCCAAATTTAAATTGCATGTTAGTAACTCCCTTATTTTATTGAATCTACTATTTTGCTTGTGATTTAAAATCAAAGGGGCTTATTTGTCTACTTTTGGACTAAGAATCATATCCACACGAAACACTTCAAAATCCTCTCGATTTACCTTAGACCGTGTATCCTATGATTGTCGATTGACCTATTCCTTTTACATTCTTTTCTCAGAATAAACTATTGCAAGCTAAGCTTGTAGTTGAAGGTAGCCTTGAGCTTTTAACTCTAATTTTTATGTTTCCTATTGAATAACAGTTTTTATATCCTTGTATCTCTTAACAATTAACATAAACCCAGTACTCAAAGTATATCAGTTAATATGTTTGTAGGAAATATATTTGTCACAAAACTGAAATCAGCAATATCAGCAATTGAAAGTTTGAAACTCAATTCTAAATATTCCGAGTTATCTAATTTTTAATTCATCCTTAATTCTTATGCAGAATGTAGGCAGAATGGGATTTCTCCACAGAACCAGTCTATGCAATTTCAAATCCACACCAGAGTTAGTAAGCAAGTTTAGGTGCATTCCGGGAAGGTTGCTGTTCAAAATATTGCCTTGTCAGCCTGTGATGTTGAACTTTAAGGTGAGTTTAATGCAAGGGATAACGACACAATTTTTGGTGCACTAGGCAAAGTTTTTCCCCTGATTAACCGGAGAAGTAAAAATATGAAGAGGTTTTTGTCTAGTACTAAAACCAATTTAAAAATCAGACAAGGTACAATATTTTTTGTGTTATGTTGTCCCACATTTTTAGCAAATTAAACTCATCGTGATAAAAGTTTAAGAGAGGAAGTGGTTTATGACAAAAGCAACCCTTTGTTTTTAGATCAGCAACAAAAGCAACCTAACTAGCTAGCTTCGGACGCACTTGGTTCCGCATTTGGATAACTATGGACACGCGTTTAGCAGAAGCTACCTCTTTGCTGCTTTTGCGATTGGAGGTGCTGAAACGCAAAAGCAAACATGCATTTTCTTGGCGTACGTATATATGAACACATTTTTATTTGGTTTGTCATTATGTATTTGTCTTGACAAGGAAGGAAATCCTATCTTCTAACCATTGAATTATGTCATAGCCTTCAAATACAATATATTTTGGTTGTCCTTGTACTCGCAGAAAGGCACATTGGAAGAGAACACATGATGGAGTAACGAGTAAGCAAATCAATAATGGCAGAATTTAATAATTTGTTCACCAAAAAAAAGAATTTAATAATTTGTATTCACCTTAATAAACTTGAAGTTTTTCCTGCTTGCAAATATTGCGATTGCTGGCAAATGGTATTGTGTACTTACCTAGCTACTCATCAAGTGAGTATTGCGAAAAAAGCAATAAGTATCTATACTTAAAATGTATTTTTATTTATACAAACATAAAAAAAAAACTATTTGGAAGTACCGATGTATCACAACGATGCATTGTTTTTGTACTTACCGAGTTACTGGTTCAGTCATTGTTTTTTTTTTTTTTTTACATGGGAGGTCTGGGATTAGAACCCATGACCTGGGGAAGGGGAAATCCTAAGTGACTCAGTCATTGCTTTTATCTTTAGAAACAATTGCAATTTTTATCATTTATCTTATTTTCAAGATTAATTTTAGTCTTTTATTATTTTTTGGAATAATTTTGGTCCTTTATTTTTTAAAAAAAGATTCAGTTTGGTCCTTCCGTCAAAATAAAGTTAGATCTAACCAAAATCTTTCAAAATATTCTTTCCCATTACCGAATTGTCGTCGAATTCTGAAAATTTGTTTGAAATACTGTCGGATTCCTCTTCTCCTCCTCCTCTTCTCTTCTTCTTCTTCTCCTCCTTCTTCTTTGTCTGATTTTAATCTTCTTTTTCTTCTCTCCTCCTCCCTCCGTCCTCCTCCTGTCCGATTTCTTCTTCTTCTTCTCTCCTCTCCTCATCCCTCCGTCCTCCTCCTCTTTCTCCTTCCTCCCGTTAGATTTCAGTCTTCTTCTCTTCCTCTTCTTCTCCTCCTCCTCCTCCTGTTCGAGCAACATTTTCAGGAATCCGAGGAGGGGAGGGAATATTTCGATGAAATTTAACTTTATTTTGACGGAAGGAGCAAACTGAATGTTTTTTAAAAAATAAATGACCAAAATTATTCAAAAAAAAATAATAATAAAGGGTCAAAGTGAATCTTGAAAATAAGATAAAAGACAAATATATAATTAAGCCGTGATATTTTATGAGATAAGATATAAGTCAATCTCAAGTTCTCAACCACCTTTTAGATCAAGGGTATCATTTATCTCATCGCCTGTGTTGTCTTTTTGTTTTTTTATTTTCCCCTATAAAGGATCCATAGTTTCTTCCATTCTATTTTTTTATATTTTTAATGTGTAAATAGACTTAGTTTTGTTCAGGAGTTTTGAAGGCAATGTAATGGAAATGAGAAGGTATTAATCACAAAGGCAAAAAGCATATATACACAGTTGAGACTATCCGTTAATAGCCAAGTAGTTTGGCGCCAAAGTAACCAACTATCAAACTAACAAATCCTATTATAACCGGTTATCAATTAACTAACTTGGAACTAATTAACAAACTTTCAAATTAACTAACTACAAGTATAATCGGTTAAGGACTACTCTAAGAAAAAACCGACACACTTAAAGAAAAAAAAGAGTAAAAATGGCGGATTTGTTAGATGATAGCAACTTACAAGATTTATTTGAAATTAAAAAAAACAAAAAAATTTAATTAAGAAACCAATCTAGGGTCTATTCGACAGTAAAATTAACTTATAGTTGTGAGTTTGTAACTTATAGCTATGAGATAGTAGCTTGTATCTATGAACGTAGTCGAGAATTGTGAGCTTATAAGTGTTGAGCTCCGTTTAATTGTTTTGTTTTGATATTTAATTGTTTTGTTTTTATATAAATTTCAGGGGGTAGTTTTAGAGTGAGATATTTAAATATTTTTTAAAATTACTAGCCAAATTAATTATTTATCCTTTCAAAAATACTAAAAGACATTTGATATTTAATGAGTATAATTTCTCAACAAGCAAAAGTCATATAATAATCCCCGAGAGTCAGTTTGGTTAATAGTGCTGCATAATACTAAGTGCGAGCACCTCAGTTTAGTCACTGACTATTGCGTAAAAGCATTACTAAAAAACCAATAATATAAGTTTATCTATATACATAATTTACTAATTAAACATAATTTTAAAATATTTTATGAAATTACAAAAAAATTAATTAATAAAAAATGTTAATAAAAATCAACTGGTTGGTGGTTAGTTCATATGATATATGTCTATCTTTTTTTTCTTAACTAATAACATGAATTTGGATCTTTCGTATAAAACAGTCTTTAATTTGTTAGAAGAGTTATTATACACACTATGTTGTAAATATTTTCAAGTCGATTAAAATTTCTTTATGTGAAGGATACGTGTAATATAGACCAAAAGAAATGTCAAAAACAAATAAGAATGAAGGGGAGAAAAAATGTGTAGACAACACCATTGCGGCAAATAAAGTTAAATAAATAAAAAACCTTGTTTCAAAATATTAAAAATTACTATTCAAAGGGCATGGTTACGTTGTGTGTGTGTGTCTATATATATATATATATATATATATATATATATATATATATATATATATATATATAATAACCACTCATACAAACAACCAAGTATTTGTTTGTCTAAGTAATCTTGTCTTCTCTTCTGAGTCTGGCCACAATTAAATTTCTTTTGGAAATGGCAAGTTCGACAGAAAAGGCAGTGATGGTGTTAGCCATCGATGAGCATGAGCATAGTAACTATGCTTTGGAGTGGACTCTTGACCGTTTTTTCACCCCTTATGGTTCAGATGCTCCTTTCAAACTTGTTCTTGTTAATGCTAAATCCTCTACTCCTGTGGCTGGAACTGGTAAATTATTGCGCACACTTCTCTAATCTCTTTCGTTCTCCCTATATTGTATGATGCATAAATACTTCTAATTAAATAGTAATAATAAGGACTCATACATATTCATCATATATGACTACAATTCACATATACTTATATTCACTTATATCATATCCATGTGTCATAATTTCTTCCTTTTTTTTTACAAGTTTAAAAGTGCGGTGAGAAACATGACTGACATGCAAGCACACATGCACATATATATACAAGTGTACTTTTTTTTAAACAAAAATATTTCTCCAACCTAATATTGGATTGTTGTTATACAATCATATGTTGGACCAATGATACTTTGCTACCTAACATGCAATTTTGACTTTTTAAACAATGACTTGACAATTGCATATTAGGTGGCAAAATATTATTGGTCCAACATTGAATTGCATAACAACAATCCAAAATTAGGTTTCATGGATCCTTTTTTTTTTCTCGAAACAATTTTATTAGAGTAAAATAATTGTTGATAAATAATGGTAGGGGCCCTAGGAGCTGAATTTTTGCCTGCCGTGGAGTCACAGCTGAAGCAGCTTGCTGATCAAATTACAGAAAAGGCTACGCAAATTTGTGTTAATAAATCGGTAGTTCCTTTCTCTCTGCTCAGCGATATATTTGGTGAAAGAAACCTTTTTGTTTTTAATTTTTATTTTTTTAATTTCGGTTTATTGATTTGCAGGTTCATGGGGTGGTGATGGAAGTGGTGGAAGGTGATGCTAGGAATGTGCTGTGTGATGCTGTGGAGAGACATCAAGCATCCTTATTAGTTTTGGGTAGCCATGGATATGGAGCTATCAAAAGGTATCCATTTAACTAAGAAAAATGGTGCTCTCATACATATGTTTTGAATTATTTAAGATTTTAATCTCTAAATTTAAGTGTTTTTTTAGAATTGATTTTGAGGTTATTTTAATGTTTTGGGTTATTGAATTTTACTTAAATTTAAGTGATGATATGGTGAATGACATACCACATCATTTTCGTAACATCAACCAGTGACACGTGGCATTATATGTTTTTTTTATAAACAAAATCAATTTTTTAAAAATAATTAAAAATTTCGAATTTTTTTTATATAAGAAAAATGTGATTTTAATTATTTTTAATAAATTTCAATTTTTTCTAATTTAAAAAATTCACGCAGTATCATGTGGAGTATTTATCAACGTAGCGAAAGTGATGTGAAATATCGTCAACTACATCATCACTTAATTGATGAAATTAAATGATCATTTTTAAATTTTTAAGCAAAGTTTAAAGATCCAAAACATTAAAAAAAAGTTTATAAACTAATTTCAAAATAATATCTAAGTTCAATGACTAAAATATTAATAAAAGTATAGTTTTTTTTAACATAATTTTTACTTTATAATCAATATATATATATATATATATATATATATATATATATATATATATATATATATATAACCGTTGATTACGTATGTAGAGTTGTTTCTAAATTATAGATGGTTTGATCAAGGTTGTGAAGGGGTAAAAAGAATATGTGAAAAAGTGATATGATTAATTTTGCTGTTTGATCACGATATAAAGCTTTTTGCTTATAAGTGAGATGATGAGCTATTTTAAAGCTAGAGTTATTTATTCATATTTTAAATCGGTAACAGCATTTTGTATGCATGGATTATCAAAAATAAATAAATAAATGTTTTGTATGCATGTGCAATACTATCTAACAACTTTATTTTAATTAATTTATAACAAATATATATGTATCCCCCATTTATTTTTGATTATTTTTGTCAAGTACTAGGAAATTGTTGTGCAACCATCCAAAATTTGATTGCATGTAAATAATGTTCTTTATTTTTATCTTTTATACATTAATATATATATATATATATATATATATATATAATTGTATTGAAGAACTAAACAATTAAATTTTCAATTCATTAAATGTCTCAATTTCCCATAAAACTATATTTTTTAAAGTATGATTAACCTATGCACATGATGCATAGGATAGAAAGACAAACATATATATTATATTATACTCCTCCGTTCTTAAATATAAAGCTTCTTTGGGGATTTCACGTCCATTAACAAAGTGGAATAATTTAGTTAATTGTATTGGAAATGTGAACTTTTGATATGTAATTTCAAAATTACTTCTATTAATATTATTGAGAATCTAAAAAGTGTTAAATGAATAGGGGTGTTTGTGGAAAAAAGTAATTAATGATCATTGAAAATTGGTATGAAACTTTATAAATAAGGACAAAATAAAAGTGTTAAGAGGGCTATATATATATATATATATATAAATATATATGCCACCATGTATAAAAAAATAAACCAATGACACAACAAAAGTTACCCCACTCTAACAATGCAGAAAACATAATTGAAACATACAAAACGAAACGGAATTAAACATTAGAAAAGTTTCTGCATTCTCTAAATGATTTAGCGTGTGGAATTTATTTTTATAATCCTGAAACCGTACAAGCAGTTAAATACAAGAGCTACAAATAAAATTCCAGATGTATATTAAATTATTAATCGATCCTTAAATGGAAGTGCCAGTTAGCTTAGTAACCATGCATTGCGCTAACATATATATATATATATATATATATATATATATATTACTAAGTCCAAAAGATGTTATTTACTTATTTTAGACAAATACGGTACGGTATAGTCATCATGTATCTATCTTCTTAGCTTAGATTTTTCAAATTAATCTTGAATTATTATTTAATGATTTTTTGATAATTAACATGAGACCATAATCGCCAACGAACTAGCTAGTCATTAATCATTATTGTTGCAGAGCTGTTATAGGAAGTGTGAGTGACCATTGTGTTCATCGTGCTCGTTGTTCGGTGATGATTGTGAAGAAGCCCAAGCTCAATCGTTAAGATCGACGCTCCCTGCCATCTCATTATAATAAATAATTATCCATTATTTACGAAATTTTAATTTTAGTTTTAATTTGAGATGTATGTAACCTTTGTCAAGTTTATTTCATTTCGCATATTTATGTATGGATCATCAGTTTATTAATTAATAATACTTATCATCACATGATACTTGTGGAGGATACTTAGTTTGTGACCGGAAGAAAAAAAAAATACTCAATCGAGTGGCAAAAGAATGGACATGCATTCAAACCAACAACAGGTTAGTGACAAATCTGATACAAAGAATGACAAAAGGTTTAATTTGTCTCTAACAACGATTTTCGTGGCGGCTCAACCATCTTATAAATTGGCATGGCGGAATACAAACACATTGGTGGTGCAATTGATGATGATGGTGTTTCAGGATGGTGTGAGGGAGGCGATTAATTAGGTGAAGAATGTGGATTCATAGAGTGAGAGTAAAGAGCGAAGGTGAGGAGGGGAGGGTGCGAAGGAGGGAGGCAGACGATAGCTTGCTTAGAATTTTTCTTTTTTTTTTCCTCTTCTAATTCTCACCCTTTTTTCTCTATGTTTCCTTCTTTCTTTGTTCTGTGTTTTATACTTTAATTTGATTGCTTTTTTTTTTAAATCACTTTCCGCATTAGTTGATGATAACATATTGAAAAGTGCTAATTTTTACATCTATTATGTATATAACCGATGTTAAAAATGACACACTGATTATTTATAAATTTGTCATCATTTTTTTACATCGATTTTATATAACCAATGTTGAATGCATGATGTGAAAGATGTTTTTTCTATTAGTATGTATATAATTATTTCTGTTCGGACATAAACAAACATCGATCAACTCTAGGTGTAATTTTACTAAGAGAGGAGAAATTAGTTTCCCTTTTCTATTTAAAGTTAATTAAATAGCACATAAATAGAAACGCACACATTTTTTTCCTCTGTGACAGCGACTCAAGGATTCAAAGAATAACACATTCGATAAACACATTGAGAGATGAATTTTTTTTTTTTTTTTTTTTTGCAATTATTGGTGCTTGCCGAATGCATTCTCCTCCGGCCAGCTCCATGTTTTTTATTACTACGTATTTATATATTTCGATAGTGCCCAACAATGCAACCTTAATGAATGATTACTTACTAAACAAAGAAGCAAAGATGAACAAACCATTTTTAGAATATTAATCTGGTTGACTTTCCTTGGACAATAAGTCAATTAATCCCATCATTTCGTCAACAATGAAGAATTCTTCCCCCGTTAGCGACGGCAGGAACAAGTCATGGAAAATTCAGGTAACCTTGTTTTGGTGAGAAGGGTATTAACGAAAGTAACAATCTTCTTTGTGTGCTTCACAGTCTTGTGGGTTTTTCAAATTAACTCTTCCACTAATCGCTTTTCTGTTGTATCAACGCCAATCAAGGTAACTCTCTCTTTCACAGAATTTTAATCTTAATTTTTGAACAAAATAATCACATCTTATTCATGTGTAAAAGGTGTTGGAAAAATAGAAATAAGAAAATAATGATACATAAAATATGATGAGATGTATGTGAAAGGAAAAAAGATAAAGCATAGATAAAAATATATGTAAAAAAGTTATAAAAATATCATTGGGTTATAATAATATGCTTCATATGGTTTATTGAACTAACCAATAAAAAATGGATTTGGAATTCTGGGTTCTATTGTGTTTTTTATTGAGCAGTGTTAATTGTACGTATTTAAAAAATTTGACAATTGTTCTTCGACACAGTAATTTTATACATTTCCTACTTAATTTTCAATTTTTATACATACACCAAAAAATTCTCTCCAAACCAAAGCACAACACCCAAAAATTTCGTACGCATAACATTTTTGTTTTTTATTATCTAAATTTTGTTTTTGGTGGGTCATTAGTTTGGATTGTTCATATATACCCAATTACCCATAATGGAGATAATTATGTTTCTTCAATGTTTTAAGTCTTTAATAATGATGTCTGGTCTTTGTATATGTATCAGGGTAACTATGAAGCAAAGCTAGAGAGTGTTCTTAGAAGTGCTTCCATGGAGGATAAGACAGTGATAATTACAACCGTAAACAATGCATGGGCAGAGCCAGGTTCCATATTTGATATCTTTCTCGAGAGTTTTCGAGTTGGCAACCAGACAAAGAAGCTTCTAAATCACCTGGTCATAATAACTTGGGACAAAAAAGCACATGCTCGATGCATAGCTTTGCACCCACATTGTTTTCAAATTGAAACTAAAGGTAGTAATTACACCAATGAAGCTTTTTTCATGACCCCAAACTACCTACATATGATGTGGAGAAGAATAGAGTTTCTAGGTTCTGTCCTTGAGATGGGGTATAGCTTTGTGTTCACGGTATGTATTTTTGTTTTTCAGGAAATACCCTTTAAGAAAAATTTAAACTCACTCAAAGAAATTATGAGATAGTTCCCAACCAACAACACATATTTGATTTTGAATAAAATGATATAATTTTAACTTCTTATTACAAGCATTATCAACTCTATGTAGGGGTCATATTTAAGTAATTAAATTGATGACAAAGTTGTTCAGCAATATACAAATAACAATGCTGAGATTAAATTCATTAATAGTGAACCACTTTAATTGTTTGATTTTTTTTTTAATCCTTTGCAGGATTCAGATATAATGTGGTTTCGAGACCCATTTAAACAATTTTACAAGGATACAGATATCCAAATAGCTTGTGATGTTTTCAAAGGGGACTCATCTAACATGAAGAACTTTCCAAATGGAGGGTTCGCCTATGTAAAATCTAATAGTCGAACTATTTGGTTCTATAAGTTCTGGTACATGTCTAGGATAGTCTACCCAACGTTGCATGATCAAGATGTCCTCAACAAGATCAAACAACATCCCTTCATTTCCCGCATGAGGCTAAGGATTAGATTCCTTAGCACAACTTATTTTGGAGGGTTTTGTCAAGCTAGCAAGGATTTTAACAAGGTGTGTACCATGCATGCTAATTGTTGTGTTGGTCTAGGCAACAAAGTAAACGATCTTAAAATTTTGATTGAGGATTGGAAGAAGTATATGGCTTTGCCTGAAAATGAGAAAACAAATTCACCTCTTTCTTGGAGCGCCCCAAAAAGTTGCAAGTAGTGTATATGTATGTAAAATTTCATGTCATGTTTGAGAAATAAATTCCCTTTCTTTAAATCGGATGTTTATAAATTTTGTAATGCAGGTAAAAATACACTCTTAATGTTAAGATTTAAACCATACCAAAGAGAGTGTGACAGGTGATGTGAGACTTCCAACACTCTGTACCTTAAAACTCTTTTGTTCGTGGAGCTTCATTCAACCTTTGCTATTAGCATGTGCATGTAATATGACTCCCTTAACATATAAAATTGCACGTTAACTTTGTTTGCTTCATTATCCCAATCTTATCTTGTCAAATTTTTCTCCCTCAGAATGAAAATTTCATGGACGAAATCCATTCCTTTTTTAGTCTTAAAGCCAATAACCACTTTAGATTGGCCAAGCCCATAACTCACAACAGATAAGTTTGGATCTAAACTGGAAATAAATAAATCCTCCAAACTGTTATTCTCTAAATTGGCTATAGGCAATGAAATAACTGAAATGATATCACCTCCGCGGTCTTCTCTATCAGAGTTATCGAAAGAGACGACTAAGCACCAATCTTCTTCTCCTTGCAGAAGCATTATCAATAGAAACAAAGTTGCCACATAAAGATTTGCAATATGCTCAAAGAAATGTGTATTCCATGTATGGAGACGAATCAAACGAACCCTCAGCCAAATCACATGATTTCTTGCGAATAAATCAAGTTCTCATTTCTTAATCATGCAAGACTTTTCGGATAATATATCTTTGCATTCATCCATATGGAGCAGCATTGCCTCTTCATTTTCAAAGACCAGGAGGAACTCTTTCAATCTCATAGTGATATGTATGACCAGTAGTGGAACACTCAAAGTCTTTTTTGGAGCCATGGCTCAGTGCTGATGCTACTAGCATCGAGCATTTGCAACAAACCTGGTATAGGAGGTGGTAACAATGATTATACAAACTCATTTTACCAAGATAATTATTGAAAAAGGACCCATTAATATTACAAGCTCCTAATTAAGTTTCATCATATATCTTACATGTGAAATTCGCTAGGTTCTAATAATTATAGCGAATTAAAACACATTCATTGCATTCATCTGCATGCATATATATATATATATATATATATATATATGCAGTGGGTAATAGGCAGCACAATAAGATGAATGTGAGATACTGCAGTGTTTTTCCCTTCCAAAGGCTTAGTTAAACTCTTTTGGGAGCAAAATGCATAATTTGAATCAACTACTGGACGCATTTCACAGTCCAAGTACCATTGGAATCATTCTTCCAAAATTGCACTATGTCTCCTTCCTGAAATTGCTTGGCCTTGCAATACTCATACCATCCCTTTCCAATGGAACATTGTTTTGTTTTTCTACTCCAAATTAGATTCCAAACTGAAACATCTCCACCATCGTATTTCACCAGCATATTCCACATCTTACCCACATCCTTCTTATTTTCCGAAGGGATGGACTACATCAATAAGAAGAGTTAAGTTAATAATGTTAGTTCTACAACAATGATTATCCATACTATATTTTTTTAAGGCTTAAATACCAAAATAATCCTGTAAAAATTAACTCTTTTGAAATTGGCCCTTGCAAAAATAGTTTTGGTTTGGTCCTTGCATTTACGAAATGTTTTGGGTTTGGTCCTTCTTGTTCATTTCGTAAATGCAAGAACCAAAACCAACATTTTTTTTGCAAGGGCCAATTTCAAGAGTTATTATTTTGGTATTTAAGCTTTTTTTTAAGTTGCACTTTATGTGGAGAGGGTTGATACTCACAAGTGTTTGGGTTCCACTCGCTTGGGATGCTGTTAGCACTGTCTGCCATGCACACCACAGTTTGGTTCCATCGGTGTCAAATAGATCCTCAAAGTCGATGAGTAAAGCATCATGGTTAGGATCATTGGTTGCACTCCCACCCATGCTTCTGCTTTTATTGTGTCCAGTTGTCAGGTTATTTTTTCGCCAAAATTTTGGATATGTCACTTCTTCCCCTTTCTCATTTATGATGATGAAGTTTAGTTTGTTATCTCCACCATATGAAAATGTCAACCGTGCAAAGCCATGAATGTTGTAGCAATCTCTAAAGGAATCCATATCATCGACGACAAAGTAGAACTCATCTTCACAGTCAGGCAGCGCCAGCTTAGCTAGGAATATGTTCCCAACCGGATCAACTAGCTCAAGCTCATTTGCATTTTTGGCTCCTAATCTTTTGCATAATGAAGGTTGTAGTAGGAGATGTCTCTGACAAAAAATATGCAAGTTAGTAAGGTTGTCACCAATAAAAAAGGTGCTGACAAACTCAAAAGTTATATTAAAATTTGTACCTCATTTCCATTCAAGCAAACAACGTAATTTCTCATGGTTGTCCTGCTTTTATAAGTTCATACAACAAGTATGGTCAACATCTATATTACTATATATGATGCTTTTGGAGTTGTTTATTATGAAGTTAATGCAGATTGTTGCTATTTGTATGTTGGCAAACACAATGAAAAATTGAAAATATGACATATCCGGTGTTCTGCAATTCAGTGATTTCCTTGAGTAATGGTTTGAGCAAGGAAATTAAATTTATGGTCCTGGAGGTGTCAATTTGTTGGCATCACGTAAGGACGAAGATCTACTGTCCCCTATTCCTATCCCATACCCTGTCCCGCCCACTAATAACATGACACATCATTAAAAAATCTGTGTCATGCTTAACTCTTTCTCTATATACTGTTAGATGACAAAACGACATTAGCATCAAGAGAGAGACCTTCAAGGGCTTCCAACATGAGGATTGCAAGAGCAGCAGCTTCATAGTATGCTAATGAATTCTCACCCTCCCTCAAATCAGCACAAGTTACTGTTGTTTCAAATCATCTAATATTTTGCTTTTTGTTTCTTTCACAAATTCAACACTTTCGTGCCCTAATTTCTAAAAGGGGTTCTGAATGGGGTTTGAAGCAGATTGCTTGAAGTGTTTATTTGGTTCTCATCAATTTTGAAATTCTGGACCCTAATTTGGAAAAGGGGTTCTGAATTGGGTTTGAAGCAGATTGCTTGAAGTGCCCTAATTTCCGCAGCATATACACAGGTCCAGCTTGGGCACAATAACAAACATAAGACTCTTTTTCATAAAGGGAGTTTTTATTAATACCCGACTTGTTAATTGCACCCATAAATTTTAAAGTTTTGTATTGCACTTCCAAAAATATACCTACAGGCTACAAACTAATATCCGTAAACTTACTATTCACACCCGGATAAAATTTATTTTTTAAAAACGTGGCAAAGGACAGAGGTTCAATCCATTTTATAAAGGATGGATCCATCATCCGTCCCTATGCGTTTTATAAAGAATGGATCCATCATCCGTTTTACACAGGAATACAGGATTCAGGAATTCATTTATTCATGTGAAAGCCCAAGGAATCCAATTGTTTCAGACCACATACATGTATAAGACATTTCCCTTTATCATATACATGTGGTTCTCTCACATCCTTTCATGTGAAAGCCCAAGGAATCCAATTGTTTCAGACCACATAAATATTTATTAATCTTATACATGCGGACAAATGATGGATCCATATATATTAGGTAACAAATGGATGATAAAACAGCAACAAACAAAGCACTTGATTTAGCAAGGACGGATGGTTCTTCCGTAAGCTAAAGGTTAAACGGATGATTCATCCGTCTTTGACAAAAAAAAATATATACAGATGGAGCATGCGTCTTTTATAACGGATGGAACATCCGTCCCTAAGAAATGAATTTTCATTCGGGTGTGAGTAGTAAGTTTATGCGTATAAGTTAAGAAGGGTATTTTTAGAAATGCAATACAAAAATTTTAAATTTTCGGGTGTAAGTAACAAAGTCATGGGTGTTAATAAAATCTCCCTTTCATACATTCATGTCTTTCGAAAAAATTTGTTACTTCCGATTAACTGCATTGGAAATATGAAAATTTTGGATCTTGTTTGACAAGTGCCCTTGTTAAGGTTATTAAATTTGGAAAAAATATCATAAGTTTATCTTTTCTCTTTTGTTGAGAATATAAAAAATCACACTTTCCAATATTTTTATACTACACTTGGTTCTTTAAGGACACTTATTAGTATTTACCTATTTTTTTATAGATAGATTTTTTTTTCACTAAGATAAGGGAAGAGAAAGTAATGCCAGCATTAATCCACCAAGCAATGGTGCCCAAAAATCAAACCCAAGATCGATATGCTTTTACAAAAACTAACCTTATAGTAATCATATCAAACTCCAAAATAATGTTGGATAAATAAATATGTTTGTGAAAAAAAAATAGTAATTAATTGCTTTGAAAACTAGAATAGAGTATTGTGAATATTAGCAAAATAAAATTATAAATACTAAAGAACACATGGAGTAGTATTATTTATCAAAGAGTGATTAGTCTAATAAAAAATAATATATAAATTATAAATGAATATGTAATGGGAAGGTTTGTCTACATACTTTGGTCTCAAGTAGCATATAGTAGTGACAACACATATAGAAGAAAACAATCCGTTAGAAAATAATCCACACCGTTATTATAGAGGTTTTTTTTTTTTTTTTGCTTTCGCAGGTGGTGTCTGAGCTTTCGCACTTTGGCGGCCCAACTAATCCACCCCGACCCACGGAACTCCGCTTTGCAGGCAGGGGTCTCCCAACGCGTGCCTTTCCGTTCCCTCCGGTACTCGAACTCGAGGCCTAGAGGTTAAGGGACCTAATGAGTTGCCACTAGACCAACAGCACGTTGGTTTATAGAGGTTTTTTTGTTACACCGGTCGATATATTATTCATCATTTAGGATTTAATAAAGATTGTTTTTTAGAGTAAAAATAATACTACATATAGATGATTGGTGATACGTAAATGTATAAAAAAAATTTATATCATCAATACACATATATTTAACGAGATATAACTCTGAATTTAGCATGATAAAAGAACTTTATTGAATATAAATGCACTTTTTATGAACATAGATGCAAATAAATTTGATTTAATTTTGCATGCATGTCGGCACTGCACTATTTATGAACATAAATGCAAACAATGGTAGGAAGCTACCAAGAAGTAGAAGAAGAAAACTTGCGGATAGAGAAGAAGAAAGCAGACTAAGGAGAAAACAATAAAAAACTAAAAGACTTCATTCATTTTTCATTGATTGGGAATAGTGAATACAAAGACTTAAATAGAAAAACCATAAACCTAAAAGTGATTTATGCCATACAAGTGACAACATCTAATTCAATAAGAACATTCTAGAATAATACCAACAACAATAATAATAATAATACTAAGACTTACTTAATTATTAAACTAAATACTTATCATATTCATTTTTTCCAAATAGACCTAATAATTATTTTAATCTCTATTAATTTTTTATTTTTTTTTGATAATAAACGGGGCAAAAAGCCCAGAACTCTTAAACTTTAACATTCTATCAGTAACCAATTCCATCAAACAATATTAATTTTTATTAGTATTGATTTTAACATTCTATCAAACAATAAATAAATTTTGCATATTTATTAGTACTAGGGAATAGCCAATTCCATGTTTCAGTAACCAACTCTTAAACTTGAAATGCCTAAATTTAGCGATCTACAGTTACAATTGAGCAAAAACAGAGAAATAAAACCCTTTAGATCAGCAGTATGAATACTAGTAGTTAATAAAACCGTTTTATCTTTATTATTTGTATAATCCAAGTTCGAAATTTAGATCTGAACAGGGATATATATATATATATATGGGCAAAAACAGAGCAATTGCATGTTTAAGTTATAAGTAGTAAGTACAAAGGAGTAAAGGAGAAAACGAAAATGAAATGCGAACCTTAGAGAGAGAGAGAGAGAGAAGGCAGCGTGGGGACGAAGGTGAAAGTCGGGCGCGTGGTGATGCTGAAGGAAGAGATGAACTAGTTGTGCGAGAACTGAGAACTGAGAACCTCGAATCAGTGTTGTTGTTGAAGCGTGAGCAGAGATTCTACATCCTATAAAATATTACAATAAGATAAAAGAGAGCTTGTAAGTGACAAAATTAATAGAATCATTGTTGTATTGGATTGATTCAAAATGATGTCTTCTCGATTGTTAGTTTTTCACTTAAAGAAAAAATATCCTTGAATAATGTTTTTGCTACGGTGAACCAAAACAAATGTATAGAAGTAGAGACCATACCATGCAACCTCGGTTGAAAGGTTATCTTAACAAAAAATCAAAAATGGGTACAATATAATATATCAAGTGAAAGTGAAAGTTGAACTTAGTTTTGAGAATAATTTTTTTTTTTGGGTCCATGACCGGAGTGTCCACCGCCGACCGCAGTGACTAATCTCCTCGCTGGCTTGTAGGCACCTCTAATGGGTGGGACAGCTGGCCCTGAGATTTAACGCTGCTGCATGCACAAGGCAGGATTCGAACACCTGACCTTGCTTAAGCGTGGATCAATCCCTACCACTGAACCACACGCTCGGGGTTTGAGAATAAATTTTGAGTTTACTATAAAATAAAACATTTTATAATAAAAAAAATCAAAATACATTTTTTTATATGGATTATTTAACCTTTTTTTTTTCATTTTCAAAGGTTTTAATTAGACTAAACTATCACTTTGATCCCTAAAAATTTAAAAAAAAAAAAAAAAGCTTTTAAGTCCCTCCTAAATTTGTAAAATGTTATGCACGCTAGTCCTTAACTCTCAGAGCCGTTAAGGGAAGTTAACAACAATCAAATGTGGCACGTTAAAGGAGTAAAATGACGTCGTTTCCTAAAAAGAATAGCCACATGTTGTGAAGCTCAGGAGCAAGGATAACAATGTACGGCAGTATTATTCACATGGAGATCTGTTATGCGATGATGATGATGGTTACTCGCATCAGTTGCTAGTTTTTTCATGGTGTTGATATAATTTTTTTTCTATTGCTACTATAGTGCTAAACTGCTAATAAACTTTTGGCTAATTTAATTTTCAATGGTACATTAATGTTTGTTATTGCCTAGGATTTGTAAGTGTTTTTGATGATATGGGATAAATGGTTGATCGTGTGTTGGTGAAATGAAGATTGAAAGTGCTGATTGAAGGTGATAATACTAACTTCGAAATTATATTGGTTTGAATTTAGTGAAGGTTGGATTACGGTGGTCAAATTTGTACGAAGTTGACGTTGATGATAGATAAGGAACACTATGGGTGTTGGCTATGCACTCTATCAATTTAGTTCTGATTTGGTGCATAAAAGAAGATTGTGAAGAAGTTAGAAAAAGGAAGAAGTAGAAGGTGGTTGTTGAAGCCTTATTAGTCTCTAGGGTTTGTAATGCTCTAAAACCCACATGGCTAATTTTTTTTTTTTTTTTTTTTTTTTTACAAAAATCGACATCATTTTAACAACTCTAAGTTAGGGACTAACATATATAATAATTTACAAATCCAGGAACTTATAAGCATTTTTTATAATTCTAAGAACCAAAGTAAATGTTGAGTGTAAATTCGAAGACCAAAGTGACAATTTAATCATTTTAATTCTGTCTTTGCACGGGCCCTAAAATATTTGAGACGGCTGACAAGTGACAACCATTACGTCCATCTCAGCAACCATCACGACGTGCACCACCTGATCACCTTCTCTTCTGGGTTTCGAATCTTCCTATGTGAGCCACCAGGTGACCACTGCCTCCTCATCCATGATCTTCAATGATTAGTGATTACATTCGCACACTTGGTTCTATAGCAGACTCGGGTTCTTTCCAGGAAACTGGTTAAGAAATGCTTTGACAATGCACTGTTCTTCGCCTGGAATTAAGTCAAGTCATTAAGCAGAGTGGTTATGTTATGATCTTCTGCTAGAAATGTACCCTACAAATCTAGTAAGAACTCCACCAAAATTTGATTGCTTTGAATCACACGTCAAACAGTGGCAATTGTGAGTTTACCTCTAAAACAACTAACAAGCAACTACAGTATACTTAATACGTGTAAGGTATTCCCCATCCAACAACCTTAAACAACTCTAGCACATTTGTTCTGTTAAAGAAATAACCCTGGACAACACTGAGACAACTGTGTTTGTTAGTCATAACAAGTGTTCAATGCATTCACCTCTGGCTTCTGTTTTATATCCTAGGCTCTGAGAATAATGCCCAGCAAAGTCAGTATTAAAAGTGGTTAGCAAGGGGAAGAAAGGCTTTACTGGCATGATAAAATCAATTTTGTACCATGATGATCACACTTTGAACATCTAAGGTTAAATTTTTTTGGATAAAACCAGGACATATATTCATACTAAAAGTTTGACAGAGACTTTATCCATTTTCTATAAGCATAAGGTTTTGGAGTAATTGATATTGATAATTAAAAAAAGGAAAAGAATTGATAGTGTTGAAAAATGGTTTAATTCATCTACTGACTTGGCATGTCCATGGTAGAGGATCTGAATCATACATTGAACAGAACAATGCTTCATTTGGTGAAAGTTGCGGAAGGAACAAAAACAATACTTTCAGTCAGGACTTCTAAAAAATATGTCAGAACATACAATTTGAAGGTAGGAAATTCTATTTTAAACTGTATTTGAGGAATGTTAAAAACACACAAATTTGGTCATCAGGCAATTCTTCCTAGTTCCCAAATCCCAATGTATAATGAAACTTGTAGAAACATTTTAAATAAACGATGTGCACAAACATTTTTGTATGCAGTTCAATGCATGTTTATCGATACATAAAATGAATTCATTGGCCTTCTTGACAGCAAGGAAACAGGAAATCAATTATTAGCCTTCTAGAGCTGAAAGAGATGTCCTTAATGCATAATCAAATGCGTATCCACACTCCATAGTATGCACATATCATTTCTTTTTCTATGAATCTCTCAATATTCAAATGATTTTGCATTGATAAATCAAGAATATCTGTATCGAAAATGCAATGACAATTATTTTGTTTCGGTGATAATGACGTCTTCAAGTGTTTTAATGCTTACTTTAAGGGTTAATCTTATTAGTTTTAGACAAATCAACCGCTAAAGAAGATAACCCAGTAGTACCAGGGTTCCTAAGCTGATCAAGCTGTTTCTTTCCCCGGCGAAGTAAGTACTCAATGTAGAGAAAATTTTTCCGATCAACTTCCTTGGAATTACGGTGGAACTCTTCCGAAACTATTGATTCTATCTTGTGCCGCTCTTCAGGAGATTTGGTACGGGCTGCTCGCAGAAACCCTCGGTATAAGCTAAGTACTTGCTTCTGCATCCCTGAAAGCCTTGGACCTCTGGAGGATGCCATCGTGTCCTGTTGTGTCTAGTTTTTAAAGTCAATTCTGTCCAGAAAAGAAAAATAACACTCATTAGTTCAAAACTTCACATCTTACAAGCAACAATAGCATGAGGTGCTATTAGGGATGGCCACGGGCATGGGCGGGCACGGGTAGTACCACCCGTTACCCGCGACATAAGTGAAAAATAATACCAAAGCTATCCCATTCATGCTCTAAAGCTGTCCAATACATACAAAGCTGTAATGTCAAAGCTGTCCAATATTGAATATCATGTTATATTGAAGCATACAGATCTTAAAATCTAAAAGTGCTTCTAGCACATTAAACATAACAAATACTAAACATATTCAAAACAAAAAATCACATCAAAACTCCAACCCATTAAACATAGTAAACGTCCAAAGACACTCCAATCAAAAAACATTCTTCAACATTTGCCAATGATATTCAAATATTGGCATCATTCCCTCCAGCACCACTGTCATCATTTGGCTCCTACGAAATAAAGTATACAAATAAAAATTAAAAAAGACAATATTCATCAATCTAAACAACACAATCAATATTAAAAGAAAAATAAAACGCAGATCAGCCAATTTCAGAGAGAAAAATAAAAGTCTAAAATCAGATCAGCCAATAAAACGCAGATCAGCCAATAATCAGATCAGCCACCAACAATTATAATAATAAGAAAAATAAAACGCAGAGCCCCAGGCAAAGAACACAGAGCAGAAGCAGATATTAGATACCTTGAGTCCTTGAGAGAGAGAGACGATGCTTCTGAGAGAGTGCATCAAATCTTCAGTGGGGCAACAACATTCTTCGTAGTTAAGATGGGTTGAAAAAGCAGAGCTCAACCAAGATAACAAACAAAATAAACCCAATATCCCAAATTAAGACCTAAGAGCATCTCCAACCCAGGATTCGTGACCCTGGGTTTCCGTGAAGAACGGTGAGGGACGAACAAAGGGGGTTGGAGGAGGGTGACGTGGCTGTACTTGTGAAGCACGGTGCCCTCGTCAAGCAACGGTGCTTGAGGCTGGAAGTGGGCCCGGCACAGTACGAAAAGTCAGTGAAAATAATTTTAAAAAAAAAATGTCGCCTTCTTCTTCCTCACATGAACAAGAAAATTGAGAGCAGAGACACAGCCATACCAATCCACATAAACAGAAATCAGAAAATCCAAAGCAGAGACACAGAAAATCAGAAAATCAAAAATTAAAAAGAGAAGAAGGAAAGGGGAAAATAAAAAACCCTAAAATCCAAATTCTTTATGGCAAGACAAAATTGATGCTTGGGGACGAAATCCAGCCACATGCAGAGCATTACCAACACCGATTTGAGGTTTTCCATGAACCAATTCGCGGATTTGAGCCAATTCGAGTTGAAACCGTGAGGGAGAGAGTTGGGTGATGAATTGGGTGATGAAACCGTGAAGGAGAGTGTGATGAAACCGTGATGGATAGGGAGGGAGATGAAGACACCGTGAGAGAGAGTAAGAAGGGAAGGAGTGACGATGGAGGGAGATGAAGGTTCGGTGAGTGAGTGATGAGGGAGGAGAAGAGGGGTTACAGTGGTGGGCAACGAAAAGAGGGAGAAATGATAAAAAATTTCATTTTTATTTAACAGTGAAGGGACACTTTGGTTCCTCAAGTTTTTTGACAGGGACACTTTAGTCCCTCAAGAAATTTAATTCATTTTTAATCCCCATGTTTTCTAAAAGTACCAATTTAGTCCCTCAACGAAGTGGCTAACGGAAATAGGACAGGGACCAAATTGGTACTTTTGGAAAACTTTGGGGACTAAAAATGAATTAAATTTCTTGAGGGACTAAAGTGTCACTGTCAAAAAACTTGAGGGACCAAAGTGTCCCTTCACTCTTTATTTAATTGATTGTAGTAGTTAAGAAGAGCATCCACACCCATGTTCCCATTTTTGGTCCCTAAATGGACTTCACTCATTATTTTATTATTCTTCACATTTCCGGGACAATCACATATTTTCTCTACACTCATGAACTCATTTTTGTCCGTAAAATTGGGATTTGGGATCCACACACTACCCCACACTCTTAATATTTTACAATAAATTACAACCATCATCAACTAACTATATGTTTCCCACCAAAACTATAACTACAATTTAAATATTCTATATATTATTATCCAACGGTAACTTTTTCAAAAAATAATTTTTTTTATAATTTTGCATTTAAAAAATACTGTAATAAAATTAAATGCAATAAAAATAAATTTATAATGCATTGAAATTTTTTTAAAAAAAATCGCAATAAAAATTATAGAGAAATTGGCAAAATAAAATACATTAAAGATTCGAATAATAAAGAAATACATAAAACAAACCACACTATACAAAAAATAAAAATACATTAAATCACACAGAACATAGCAATTCAAAGGTATTGAGACTCTTTTGTTGAATGGTACATAGCAACGGTAATAATTTAATGGCTTAACGAATGGTCTCATTTGTTGAGAGACTCTTTCCCTTCTATACACACACATTCACGGTCCCTCCTTAGTATACACACACAAACATATTCTCAGATCTGCTCTCACTCTCTCTTTCTCACTCTCCCTCCGATCCTCTCTTTCTCACTCCGTCGTCCCTAGAGCTGTCAAAAATGGGGCTGGCCCATTTAACCCGACAAAACATGGGTTGGGCCAAGGAAAACTCTAGCCCGAAGTTTTTTGGGCCAGCCCAGCCCAACAAATCATTAGCCTGACACGGGCCAGCCCGAAATGGACTGGGCCAGCCCGTTTGGCCCGAACTTAAATTTTTTTTATATGTTATAACACTTTATTATTGAATAGGATTAAACAATAATATAATTAAGATGAGATAGAGCTTTTTGTCTTTTCATTTATTATTTTTATAATTAATAATGACATCCTAATCAAAAGAAAATGTTATAAAATTTTATTTTGGTTATAATTAATTATTATTTTTATCGAAAAATGAAAAATTATTGGCCCATGGGCCAGCCCAGCCCAGCCCGAAAAACTAGTGGGCCGGGCCGGACTAGCAAAATGGTTGGCCCGATATATAAATGGTCCGGCCCAGCCCAGCCCGAAAAAACTAGTGGCCCTAATGGGCTGGCCCGAATTGACAGCTCTAGCCGTCCCTCACTCAACGTTCTTCTCACTCCGCCGTCCCTCAAGCATTCGCGATCTCCCTCACTCAGCGATCTCCCTCACTCCGGTCTCCCTCCCTCGCCGATCTCCGCCACAGCGCCTCTCATCTCTCTCCCTCGTCAATTTCTGCCTCTCGCCTCCGATTTGTCCCACCGCCTTCTTCTCTCTCTTCCTCGGTTGCATGCAAGGATTCCATTTCTCTTTTTTTTTAATTCTGTAATCTTGTTGCTTTTTTTTTAACTATAGTAAAATTAATAACATATATTTGTTGTTGATGATGATGATGCTGAGATCTTCCATTATATTATTTTTTGATTTTTTTTGTTCAAATTTTTTTCTTTTGCTGCAAATGGTTTAGATCAATGCTTGCTCCCTGGATCTATTTTATGTATCTGCTTCCCTTCATATGTTTGTTGTTGTTGTTGTTGTTCTTTACCGTTGCCTTCTCCCTCCTTTTCTTATATTTTATTTGTTTCTCTCTCCTCCAATCCTTCCTTCTCTAACATTTGCAGTGTCACAAATTAGGGACTCTCCCAAAATAGGTACGGTGGACATATGCTCCACACCGATGTCCCAAATTATTGACGGTCCCTAAAAATTTTAAGGACAACCGGTGTGGGTGCTCTAATAGTAGAAGGTAACAGAAGAATGTAGAATATAGTGGTTTGACGGCTAAAATTGTGACCGTTTGACACTGTTTATTTGCTTAAGTTAATAGTAATGTTTATTTCCTGTCATATATATATATATATATATATATGTATTTTTATTTATTTTTTATTTAAATTAATGTAGTTTTTTTAATTAATTTTTTATGTATTTTAGTAATTTTAAATTATTGTAGTTGAATTATCGGTATTAATTGAATTATATTTTAATTTTTAATATAATATGTAATATTTAAATAATATGTAAAAAATAATGCGAGGTAGGGTGTGAGGTCCATTCAAGAGCCATAGAAGTGTGAGATTATATAAAAAATGCTGTTGGGACCACCTAAGAACCAAAATTGGGGTTTGACATTGGAGATGCTCTAATGACCCTAAAAATGAAGGTTCATACACGTAGGGTTAGAGTTGTAAATTTAACGAATACATAAAATAGATACATACCTTCTTCTTTGAGGTAGATGGTGAAGCCGGCTTGGATTCGGGAACCAAATTCTTCGGATTGAATTGCTTTTCTCCATCTAATCTAAGCCATTGAAGGCTTCTTTTGTTATTTCATGTCCGAGAATATAATTTTGACAAAACAATCTCTTTTGTTATCGATATTACAAGATGATTTTCACTTGATTTCAAAAATTTATTCGTAGTATTTGATATTGTAAAACGTTATTCATGTTAATCTTTAAAAGTGATTTAGTTTAATTTCTTTTTTGGTTTAATCCCTAACTTATAGAAATTTAATTCAGCTTGGTCATAAAATTATTAAATCTATTTCAGTTTCGTATTAGGATTTCTGCTAACAACTTATGAGAGACTTAGATGAATAACATTTTACAATCTCGGGGATTCAAGAGAAATTTTCGAAATCTTTATGACGAAAATGAAACCACCTTATAGTGTCAAGAATTAAAGTGACAATTTTGTCATATAATTTTCAAGATATTTTGTTATTAACTAAACTAATCATTTTTCTTTTTTCTTAGTGAAAAATGCAAATAAATACCTTAAAAGTACTTATTAAAAGTTAGATGCGGTTAAAAAAAATATTAGAAATTGTAAATTTTGAAGTTTTCGAAAGAAAAAATAATTAAGATTTGTGATTTTTTTAATTTGTAATAATACGTATTAGCAAGATTTTATCTTATTAGCATTTGTCTCAAAATGATCACTTGTTTGTTTTTATCTCGTTTTGATGATTTTTTAATTTGATTGTTTTTCTTTAGGAAAATGCTAATGAGTATTTTTAGGGCACTTTTTAATATATCAAAAGAAATAAAATGTTAATTTGTATTCAATAAATTAATAAGTTTTATATGTATATTTTCAAAGTGATATTACTTTTTATTGATTGCTTAAAAAATGCTCTTAGCAAGACTATTTTTTTTAAATTATAGCAAGACTATTTTCTTTATTTAGCTGCTAATGTTAATTCTTAGTATATTCCGCAAAACTCATGAAAACACGAAATACCTTTTTCGTTTTTAAGTATAAGCATGAATTTTAAATTTTATTTTGATTCTTTTCATAAGTACTTCATCTTTATCATTATTTAATTTTTCAAAAAACTATCATCTCATGGAATTCTTCTTTTATTTAACAAATATTTAATTCGATATTTTAACTCTCTGCATTCAATCAATTCATAGAAATTAGAATTATTATTAAGTAAAAAGGTATATCATTATAATTAAAAGCAAATATATAAATACAGCTCTAATCATTAGTAAATTTAATATATTATTTTAACTAATTTTCTTAATCTACGTATATTTATTCCAAGAACATATATCTAACATATCAACTTTATAAAAAATAATTCAGTTCGCTGAAAAGAAGAAAAAATAATGGATATTTTGAGGGGAAAAAATGAATAATCATTCCGAGAGAAGTAGATAAGAAAAAAAAGAAGTTAAATTACGTATTTGGTTTTTTACCTTATTTTTCAATTTCAAATTGGTCTTTTATGTTTTTTTGGTATCATATTTGTCTCCCGTGTTTCTTTTTGTTATCAAATTGGTCCTTAAGTCATTGTTCGTTCTACGGGTCAACATCATATTAGTCCACATTTGCAATGTGGGAAAGAGAAATGTAACCGTATCTTATTGGTCCACATAGCATGAACAATGCTTCGGGGACCAAATTGTTAATGAAAAGAGACACGAGAAATCAATATGACACCAAAAAAACGTAAGAGACCAATTTGAAATTGAAAAGACAAGGCAAGGGACCAAATATATAGTATAGCCTAAAAAAAAATCAAATAAGCTTGTCAATTTTATTTTATTTTATTTTTACATGCACATTATTAAAGAGCAAGAGGTGAATGACGATTTTATCCCTTTCCGAGTCTCCGTTATAAGACCCATAGCAGAGAAGGAGGAGTAGGTCGGTTGTGGGGTTTTGAAGGCAGAAGCAGAAGCAGCAATGTCTGATCCGTACGAGCGAGCGAAAGGAGGAAGATTAGCGTTCAAAGGCGGAGACTTAGCCACTCGCACCAAAACCATCGACAAGAGAAACAAACGAAATAAGAAGAAGAACAAGAAAGACAAAAATAACCCTACCACTCATCAAGACGATGGTGCTGAACTCGAAACCCAAACCCTCAACGAGGCCGAGGGCGAGGGTTCCGGTGCACCAGGAGGAGGTGAGTACACCATAGACGCAGCGAAGAAAATGAAGTACGAACAATTGTTCCCCGTTGAAGCTAAGAAATTCGGTTACCAACCCAAAGCCACTAACTTTAACTCCGTTGAGGATGCTCTCGACGATCGCGTTAAGAAGAAAGCTGATCGTTACTGTAAATGAATTCATCATCACCCTTCAATATTCTGTAAGCCCTATTTCTATTCATTCAATTACTTCATTTGCTTTGGCTCTCTTTTTTTAGGGTTTGAATAGCTTTTTATTCCATGCTTCATGTTTCAATTGCTATTAATTGCTTAACAATTGCAACTATTGATTTCAGACATAGTCACATTTATGCATAAAAATTAGGGTTTGGTTAAAGGATTTTATGCTTAACCTAATTTATATATACACACACTTGTATCTCAACTCCGGCAAAAGCAATCGGTAACATAGGCCATGTTTGGATGGAAATAGATGAAATGGAGTGGAACAAAATAGTAAATGGCATGGTAGAAATTTCTGTTGTTTGGATTGTCCATAATAGGAAGGAATGATGAAATGTTATATTCCATACAATATCTCTATTTGGCTTAGTCGGTTAAGGTGCGGGGGACATAAAGTGGTTATGCGCAGGTTAAGAACCGGGAAGTGTGCTCTCTTCGTCTTCCCCCCTCCCATGGCAATTTAAAAGAAAAAAGTTTGCCTATGAAAAAAAGCCTCTGTTTTTTCAATTTGGTTGTGTGGGTCTGTGGGATAGAATGGGATGAATCATCTTATTATTATTTGGTCCATTTCATCATAACATTGTTTCACTGTATTATACTTCATTTTATTTCGTTCCATCCCGAGTCACATAATTTGTAATGGGTATGTGGTATGTCACTTCCATAAGTATGCGGTACGTTGAGGTATACTCATAGTCAATCCATCCCATGTCATTTTTAAAGTAAGAGCTATAAACGAGGCTGTGTTTAAGTTTTTAAGCCTATTAATTTCTGTCAACTGCTTAGGGCTGGCTGGCTTGCATTTACGTTTAAATGATTCAGTTGTTCTGTGTCATGACTCATGACTTGTGCATGCTCATTATCTTGTTACAAGAATCACAATAAACAGTGTATATGTCAGATTGATAAGTTCAGTTTTTCTCTTTTAGAATGTTACTGATACTTTTAGAATGTTACTGATACTTATCAAAAGTTCAAAACATATAAGGTTAAGCTACAATTTGGGTTCCGATATGTTACGTGAGTTGTTAAATTGCTCCTCGTACATGCAAACTTTTCTGAGAAGTTCTTGCTGTCTAACAACAACCTTCATACAGGGTTAAAAGGCTTGGTGAGTTGTCTAAAGCTGTCAACATGAATGCTTAGTTGCTAAAAACCCTCCAATATACTAGAGGGCTTGCTGTTGGAGAAGCAAAAATGTCAGGAGGTAGAAAAAGACTGTGCTTAAGGTTGGAAAACATTGCTTTCAATGACCAACATTGCTTTCATGGAAGGTTCATGACTTTGACTTCTAATCCCTGTAAAAAATGCCCTAATCACATCCAGAACCATTAGACAAGTTACCTAGCCAGCCAACACCGTTTGAAGGTTGCTAGATGGCAGGGAGTTGTTCAGTAACGCTTGCATGTATGGGGATCATTTTGCACATTTTTGACACTGAGATCAAATTAAAAACTCAAGTTGTAGCTTAACCAACAGATGATGGTGAAAGAAATGTGTATTCCATTAGATTTTCAGCCTCTGATTCTTGGTCACTTAATTTTTGTTGTTGTTCCCTGTAGGTAGTGGAGCAATGGAGTAGTTGAGCATGCAGTCAATTTCCCAGTGTTGTAATGTAGTATTCTGTTCTGCTATTTCTATACATGTTAGACCTTTCTTCATTAGAATGATGTGTTCTTCTCTTGTCTCAATTACGGTGATCAATACTCGAGTTTAACTTACTTAAATGGTGTAAATCACTTTATGTTACACTATTATTTTAAAACAGTTAACAGAATTAAACTATGCGGCATATTCATCAGCAAGATCAAGCCGGTTAGAACACATGAACCGTCCACCAAGCTATATGAGTTTGGTGTGTGGATACTGGATAGAACGCAATGAAATAGAATCTTTTCTTCTGTTTTCTTTGGTTTCCTTTCTTTGAGTAGAACTAAACTGTTATACTTTTATAATGATGTTATGTTCTATTCTATTTGTGGACTGTACGGAAGAGTTCATATTCTTTCTATTTGGTCATTGACCTGTTTGTCAAACAGATTTTTCATTAACTCGCCAAACGTGAATTTGCATAACTTGTCAAGTTGTTTGATCTATCTCGGCTGCCGCCATTCTAATTTGCATTGCACTAACGTCATACAATTAGAGTGGTGGCAGCCAAAAATGATAGTGGTTGGACATGGAAATTTTAGTGAACCCAAATCCTAATAATCAATTAATAACCAGTTTGGTTCATATCCATTAAACCACGTATAAAATCGAATTTTCTACTTACAGTTAGAAAAATCCATTTCTAAAAAGCAGTTTGGTTTGAGAAGCAATTCTTATCATTTGATTCAGTTTTTTGAGCCACACCAAACCATTCACATCCTAGTTCAAGGAGTGGAGAAGGAGTAAGCAAATGGAGGCTAACCTCAACGGTAAGGCTGAAAATAAATATCAGCTTAAAATTCGTTCGAGTCTCCCCTCATTGTTTTGCGCAATAAATTTGGTTCTTGAGTTAAATTAACTAAACTTGAATCGAAAATTAAACTCATTAAATAAACAAACTAAACTTGAGTAAAGGATAATTCAACTTATTTGCTCATGAACTAGCTTGATAATATATATACACACACATGAAAGTTAAAACCAATTTTTTAATATTTACAAATACTTGGTTTTAAAAACAAAATCAAGAAAAATTATAAAAATTAAACACTGGCAGGAAAATTCATTTAGTGTATTTTTTTTTTCATTTAGTGTACTTTTTATGTAATGTATGAAATGAGTTATTATTATTATTCTAGCTGACGAGCTGAAGTATTTTGAACTTACAAGTCAAATAGCTCACGAACTCAAATCGAGCCGAATTCGAACTAGAAAAATAGTTCAGATTGCACTCGAGCCTATTTTCAAGCCGATGTATTTCTTAACGAACTGAGTCAAGCTAAACTTAGTTCAGTTGGGTTTGGTTTGCTTTTGGTCCAAGGAGCGGTGACAAAAATTTCCAACTTTGCAATCAAGTCCTCTGAACTACCAGGTATTGTTGGAAAAGAAAAAAGATCCCAAACTGACTGCTATAGCAAGTTAAGAAAAAAGAGCACCAGTCCCTCAAATTATCCGAAAAAAGAACATTTTTTTTAACATTCTGAACTCTTCCTCTGGAGAAACTTTCTAACACTACTAGGAGGTCTTCATAGAGATGGTGGGACATGATTAATTAAAGGGTCTATTCAAGTTGGAATTTTCATCTTGTCTAGCATATCCATATCACGATAGATATGCCATTTTTTGTATCTGTGCTCTCCGCTTAGAACAGGTCGAAGCCTAGGAGCAGTAGTGCAACTCAAACAACAACATCCTCTCAAATCTTTGACACAGTTTTTGCAGCATCTGCAAAACAAAAGCAATGGTTGCCCGTGAATGAATTTTATTTCAAATTGATAGCAGGATGTTTGTCACCAAAGGTAAAATAAAGGCAGGTTAAGCCCGTCAAAAAAGGTTAAACTACAATTTGTTAGCTATAGTTTATTTGATCCTTATACCTAAAAAATTTCAATTTAGGAGTTAAAGTATAAACCAAATTAAGAATGATTGTTGCATGCAGTAAGGACCAAAGTAAAGTATGTGTGGTCCCTATATGTGCCGATCATTTTCAATTTGGTCCCTGTACGTTAACTCTAACAAATGGTGTTATAATAGTAATAAACGGAAGGATCAAATTGAAAAAAAAAAATGTGCATATAGAGACTGAACTGAATTTTTTACATGTAAGGATCAAATTAAAAACTCATGTCACGAATGTAGGGAAACCCAAAAAACAAAGACAATGCAACAGAGAAAGGAATCTTACAAAAAAAGCAAATTGCAGTCCAGATTTGCACAGTTCCTATGTCTCAATTCACTGACTTCTGAACTACATATGTAGCATTTCGCAAACTTATCATCTCCAGAAACTTGAGTCACCTCTGCTTCAGTTGTGGCCCGCGGATGGTATGCAGAAGGAGGGAGGGACAGTCGGGAGTCGAATACAAATAAATTTCCAACCCATTCTGCAGGACCTTCATTCTTTAAATAGTGAGAAACGCCTCCCTTCAAGGTATACAAATTCTGAAATCCCTGTTGCCTACCATATGGCATCAAAGCAATACACCAAAAATAGCACATTGCAAAAAGGTTAGTTCAGTTCCTTACGTAAACTAATAAAGAGAAAAAGAAAGTAGGTGGCATTGGCGTACTAGTATAAAGTAGAGGGGCAAATTAACTAGAAGAGTGTAACATACTTTCATTACATGAAAAAGGATAGGGGTAGCTCTGCAATATAAAGAGAAATTAAGCAGATAAATAATTCTGAACTTGAAATTAGTTTTTAAAGGATGATTTTAACTTTTAAGTGGTTAGTGAAGTGATCTACATATTATTTAACTATGCCTTTTGTATCTTCAAGGTATTTCTTGCTTTTAAAAGCGATCATGTGGTTGCAGAAGGAAATTGTAAATGCTTCTCTTTGCCAAAACTAATTTAATAATTATTTCAAATTTTCCATACAGGCAATCATTCCCTTTTGGCCAAGACCTTTGAAACATCCCCGAAGTAATGTCTAAACCCAATGATTCAAGGAAAAGCTAAAGGATCCTGGAACAAGTAAATACCATTTTCAAATTGTCTCAATAATTTTAATTGTATTACAATGAAGAAAAAATAGATTCGAAAAAAGACAGTCAAGAAAAGGGAGTAGAGACCGCTCAATAAATGAAATACCCAAGTTTTCCTTTGAGTTATTTGATAGTTATTCAATTTGAGCTATGAGGTTGCGAATAGGAGAAGTTTTTTTTAATCGAGCCATACGAGGAGAAAACTTCTTATACGTTTCTAGGGGGGGTGTATTGTTCATCTATATCTATCCCAATGAGCCGTTTATCGAATCGTTGCAATCGATGTTCGATCCCGAAGAGAGGGACGAGATCTTCATAAAGTGGGTTTTTATGATCCAATAAAGAATCAAACCTATTTAAATATTCCTGTGATTCGTTATTTTCTTGAACAAGGCGCTCAACCCACAGGAACTGTTCAAGATATTTTAAAAAGGGCAGGTGTTTTTATGGAATTTTCCCCTAATCAACAAACGAAATTAAATTAATGAAATAAAAAAAGGGGTGTGGATCACTTGTATATAGATTTTTAGAATTTTTTTCTTTTATACCCCCCCCCCCCCCCCCCCCCCCAATTCTCTTGATATGATACCTAATTTTTGATTTCTTATCTTATTGTTGACATAAAATGCCGTTTTCTATTTTCTATAGCCACCAAAATGGATTTTTATCAATCTTCAAAATAAACATAAAAAAATCGAAATGGATAGAGATAGAAGATATAGAAAAAAACAAATGAATAATGACTAAATGAAGTATTTTGGTATATAAATATAAATAAAATACATTATCCCCGAATGGGGTGACTTTTTATAGTAAATAAATGAGATAAAATATTTATATGATATGATTTTTTATCGAATGACCATTCATCTATTGAAAAGTGTGGGCTAAGTAAATCAATGGATAGTTTTGGTCCTATTGAAATTACCGGCGTAAGTGAAGACCAAATTTTAACAGATATGGATAAAAACACATTCACAATTGGAATGATAGTGACAACTCTAGTTGTAGTAATGTTGATTATTTAGTCGGTGTCAGGAACATCCGGAATTTCCTATCTGATAAAACTTTTTTAGTTAGGGATAAGAAAAAAAACAGTTTTTCGATATATTTGGATATTGACAATAAAATTTTAGAGATTGACAGTGAGAATTCTTTTCTAGGTGAACCAGAAAGTTTTTTTTTATAGTTATAATAATTCTAGCTATCTGAATAATGTCTCTAAGAGTGATTCCATGTATGATACTAAATCTAGTTGGAATAATACCATTAATAGTTGCATTGAGAATTATCTTCGTTCGCTAATCTGTATTGATAGTTACACTTTAGGTCATAGTGACAAAAACAATGACAGGTACTTTTATAGTTACATTTGTGGGAGGCGCATAAATTGGAATGAAAGCGAGAATTCTAGTATAATAACTAGCACAAATGATACAAATGATAGTGATTTAACTCGAAGAGAAAGTTCGAATGATCTCGATGAAACTCAAAAATACAAGCATTTGTGGGTTGAATGCGAAAATTCTTATGGATTAAATTATAAAAAAAATTTTGAAATCAAAAATGAATATTTGCGAACAATGTGGATATCATTTGAAAATGAGCAGTTCAGATAGAATCGAACTTTCGATTAATTCAGGTACTTGGAATCCTATGGATGAAGACATGGTCTCTCTGGACCCCATTGAATTTCATTCGGAAGAGAAACCTTATAAAGATCGTATTGACTCTTATCAAACAAAGATAGGATTAACTGAGGCTGTTCAAACAGGCACAGGTCAACTAAACGGTATTCCCGTAGCAATTGGGATTATGGATTTTCAGTTTATGGGGGGTAGATGTATTTACCATGTTTTTATCAGAAGTCATTTAAAGATTAATATAATAATTATTATTTCAAGTTGGTAGCTAAATTGTATGGTTATACTCAGTATACAACATAGAGTGTGCAGTTACTATAGAAGAGTATTAGAGACTAGAGTGCATACTATTAGTGTTTGAGAATTTAAGACATATTACAATGCCTTGAAAGTGGCAAGATACTGGAAGAGGTGTGTGTTTCTGAAAAAATAAAAAATGCAAAACAAGCAGAAGAAAAATAAGTATTTACCTTAGTATTGTGGAATATACATCACAGCGAATCCCTCCAGTACAATACATCAATATGTTTGTTTTTTCTTTATCTACATTTGATAAAGGATCGGAAGCAGTAATCTAAAAATGACATAAAAGTGGAGTACATTAATAGCCATCAGTGGAAAGATAAATCTCAACTTGAACCAGTATACATATCCACCCTAAGATCTAGAAAAGCCAAGTTCAGTCCATAGCCAAATGAGAAAAATACTTTAAATGAAACCAGAATTGGCAACCAGAATGCCCACACTCTTGTCATAAGAAAGTTTTATAAATGAAAGCAACATCAAAATTCAATGCATGTAAACTAGTTTTAGTATTTTATAGCATTACTCTCCTTTTAAAAAAATAAAATAAAATAAAAACATGTTATACAACTTGGTGGCATGTATCAGCTTATGGTGACTGTGAGGGCATATTAATCACAAATCAGTTCACATTAAGTTGCTGAGACATCAAATAATGACCTACCTCTTCCTCGGACAGACCAAATGAAGTGCTCTTAAAGCAGTCAACATTAGGTCGCTGAGCTCCATGAAAATGTCCAATATCCCACTCATAACCTGATTAAAAGAAATAATACTATATTAATCCCCAAATAAATATTTCAAAATAGTACAGAAAGAAGGGCAAATACACAAAATGGATGGCCAAAAACATGTATTGGAGATCACAACAAAGAGCAGAGAAAAAAAAATACTGTCAGACATGAGCTAAAAAATTAACTTTCAAGAACACACATCTTGTCAAAGGAAGTCATTTATTAGTCATATTGGCTAGAAGTTGGTATCAAGGCTCCTGTAAATTATTGGAAAAGTTCTCCCATAAAAGATTGGGAATTAGCATTTTCCTCACAAACTCAGGATTCAGGACTATTCAGAGGAGAGATGTAATGAACATGAAGGACTAGCTTCAAGCATCAAACAATCCAAAACCAGAAATCCAATCAGAATAGAAGATAGGAAACAGAGTGAGAGGGAGAGAGTTTGAATTCAGTTAAGAAAATAAAGGTAGGTTCATTTTGGAACTATAGAAACTATACCATTTCTCAAATCCAATATAATGTAATTTCTGTTCTGATTTTCCTCTGATGTAAGATCACTTTTATTGATTGCTTCCAATCTATTTTTCCATTCTGATGGTGCTAAAGGTGTTGCCCGCATTGAAGGATCATGCAACGGAAGATGTGATATGCCACCTTGACACTGTAGACAAATGAAAGTGACAAGTTGATAGTGTTTCTTTTAAAGCAACAGCTGTCTGTTCATCCTAAACATGAAGACACTAAGATAAAGAAACATAGAAACTTGTGACAAAGCTATGGCACAGCGAAATCCTATCTAGTTAGTGATCAAGATTTGACAAAAAGAAAGTTCCAATGAATCCTTGCAAAAAAAATAAAAAGGAGAAACAACCATACAGCAATGCCCGTGATAATAATCAGTAAGAGAAGATTTTGCAGCATATTAATGTGTCTTGCCTGTACTAAAGAGGGCTTATACCGCAACTTCAATTTCGGAAAGGCGTGTCCAATTTGTGATGGAGATATCTGAACAAGGATGTCAGAAAACCGGTCATCCTCTCTTAGCCAGTTGAGATACGCCAAAGCATCTTTTGATGGCCCACTATACTGCAATAATATACGAAATCAGTAGGACATATTTGGAATTTCGGACTCGTGACA
Organism: Crotalaria pallida; assembly: GCA_037953625.1. Classification (NCBI taxonomy): domain Eukaryota; kingdom Viridiplantae; phylum Streptophyta; class Magnoliopsida; order Fabales; family Fabaceae; genus Crotalaria; species Crotalaria pallida. Next base: position 102,951,833 of record CM075655.1, read on the forward strand.
CTGCAAAGAACATTGGTAGCTACTCTTAACAACATTGTAATATGTTGATATTGATGATGCACAAGGATTAGAACCCTCCCAAGTAGTTTCGACTTTCGATCAATATGATAGGTTATATAATTATATCAAAAAAGGAGTCAAGAAATGCGAGTGACCTCAGGATCCTCTGTCCCAAAACATGTCCCCAACCCTGTCCCCAACCAATCACATTCCATTAAATATTACAAAAATGCAATAACAGTTAGGAAGTTATTTTCCATAATGAGATGTGATTGGTTGGAGTCAGGGTTGAGGACATGATTTGGGACAGAATATCTGGATCCCGAGTGAAGATGCAATTTTCAAATTGTTTTCATTACAAGAGTCGAAGTTCATGAATGAGGACATAATAGCTAAGACTCGGAAATCATGAAGCTATAACTCTTTATATGCAACTAATCATGGTAGAATTAGTGATAAGTAAATGTATATTAAAAAAAAAAAAAACTAACCTGCGCATTAATCCCTTGTTCATTGAAATAGATTCTTCCATGGATGTCAAGACCCTGTCAAAAAATGATAGGAACAGTTTATGGAAATACTAGTTTATAGCGTTCCTATTAGCTCTTTTTTAGCTTAATTCAGTAAGCTTTTATTAATGACATCACTCATGACAATCCATAACGCAATTTAAGATACAATTAAAGATAAAAAAAAGTTTAAAATCGCAATTATTTCTATCAGAAATGTCGTATTTAATAATACAGAAAGCATGAATAATAATGCTAATAAGAGAGAGAGAGAGAGAGAGAGAAAAGAAGATGGAAGGTGAGGAAGTACCCGGAAGCGTAAGAAAGAAAGGTGTTTGTGGACTAGAGCAAGAGGGTCTTTGATAAAAACGAAATGGTAGAAATTGACCACCACGTATTCGGTATCAAAATCGAAATCAGTGTTTGAATTTGAAGGTAGTGCTGAAGCGGGAAGGAGTAAGAGCTTACGATGATGATGATGATGATGATGATGATGATGGTGGTGGTGGTAAAAGGAGAGAGTGTTGAGTTTGAAGAGAGGAGGGTAGTTTTGGAATTGGAGACTAAACGCAACACTTTGTGCATTGGTGCAAAAAGCAGTAACGGTAGAAGAAGTGGGAGGAGCGAGTGGGAGTGGGAGTGAGATAACTTCACTGCACCACCTCATCCTCTGTTTCTGTTTCTGTTTCCTCCCTCCCTCCCCTTGTTGCGTCACACTACACTACTCTACTGTAGTAGTAGTATCAGCTTCTAGTTCCAAACACGCTGGCTTGGGTTCTTGGATTATAGCCCAATAACACCCAGCCCACCCACTTTTTTACTCATATTTCATCATTTTTCTTTTGAGTGAAGACTGAATTTGGTCCCTCAAGTTTTTCGACTGTTGGTCCCTTAAGAATTTAAAAAATACCATTTTAGTCTCTGTTTTCATTCTGTTATGTCAATAGTGACAGTAGTTAACGGAATGAAAACAGAGACTAAAGTGGTATTTTTTAAATTCTTAAGAGACTAAAAGTGAATTATAATTCTTGAAGGACTAAAGTGTCCCAGTCGAAAAACTTGAAAACCAAATTGGCCTTCACTCTTTTTCTTTTAATTTTGATTTTGTCTGCTTGCTGTTTTTTTTTTTTAAAGTATCTTCTTGTTGGGATGAGAGATTAATCTCCTAATTCAATTCTACCCTTAATTTTGGATTTGGATTTCAAATTCAGTTTTCTTGTGTAAATATTTTTAGTAAAATTTAACCAAATAAATGTACAAATGTCAAAAGTAACTTAGTTATAGCTCGTCTGCGTAAGACAACCTAGTTGGTGGCTGCAAGGACATTAGGATTTCCCCCTCCCTAGGTCATGGGTTCTAGTCCCAGACCTCCCATGTAAACCAAAAAAACTTAGTTATAGCTCAAGTTAAGCTTAGTGTAAGCTCACTTGATCTATGTCTTATGGTGAGGTGATTGACGCCCTCAAATGCTTGTGCAAACATTTCCATTGTTTTTTTAAATGCAACACTTAAACTTTGGTAACCAAAATTCACTTCAACCGACATTTTCATATCAATTTATTCTTTACAGTAGGAACATTTTGGAAACTTACAGCAGAACAACCGGAAAAGAATAAATTGATCTGAAAGGTGATAGTGCTAGTCACGTTTTTCATGCTAAATCACTCCTAACTTTTTTAAGACAAAATGACAGAATTTAATTTGATTCTTCTGCCAATGGACACTTGGTCAATTAAATCAAATTAAATTTTTTTTATCTTCTGTTTCCAGGTATGTCAATTAAAGAAAATTAGCAATTATTCTGTCAATCAAAAGGAAGGACCATTCTGGGCATAGATTTATGCATTGAGTTGTCCCAATCCACTGCCTCTTGCAATGAGCATGGAAATAATGCAAACAATCGTTTGTCCTAATTATCAGGATACACAAAATGTTAACACGATCTACGTTGTGGGCAAGTGAGCCACCCACCCTTGCCAATTGTGCTTTTAGAAACTCAAAGATTGCGAAAATGCTAGAGAAATGATTCAACAACTGTTGAATCTAGAGGGAAAATCAGTTACTCGAAGAAGAATCTACAAGAAGTTAGAGAGAATGAGAGAAACTAAGGAAAGGAAATTCTGAATATTATTTACTCAACTGAATCTAAGTATTACAATTGGTATTTATATAAGTTAGTTGAGAAAGTAAACTAACTAATCTAATCATTGCCTAACTAACTAACTAAAGCTGTCAATACGGTTAGTTAAATAACCAACTGCTTCTTCAGTTAGCTTGCAATCCTGAGGTCAGCAATGATCGAGTCTGATCCTGAGGCTGAGATTGGACTTGGTTTAATAGAAACGTTTCTTATTCGATGACATTTAGGCCATATTGCAGTCTCTTAAGATTGCAAGCAAGCAAACGAAGTAAAATGTGTTTTCATTCTACAAGGTACCCATGGGCCATGATACATTATAATCGCGTTCTCCCTCCATTAATTTGCCGGGTAATAAGGGAAAATCCACATTGTTGGAGACAGCAATGGCTGGACAGACTTCATTGATTTCAGCAATTTGACTGAAAAGAATTTGATGATGGCAACATCCAGAGTTTCACATTTATAAATGCAGTAATGCACTAATGAAATTAAACCAAAAGTGATACAATTATACGTTTACATATTCATTTTGATATGTTGTTGTATGCAAGGCATTTGAAAACTTCAACAAATGATAAATTATATGAAACACATTTTACAGGTATGTTCATAACTTTCTTTTGACAGTGTTCAACTACCAAAAGAGGCTACAAAATGTACCGCTAAATGATTCTTCTTCAGCTTATGAATATTGCATTAAGGATGTCTCTGTCCTTCGTGTCCAGTTGAAAGTAAATCTCATGATTCATATAATCCCATGTCTCTTTCTTTTCTATTCTCTGTTATCAGCATCATCAACCTGTAGTTAGTGATAACAGGGAATACATGCTGTGACTTTTTTTTTTGGGATGAGTAAGAGGAGATTTTCATATTGTGCGACCCAAAAAATAGAAAAGGAATAGAACTGGGATTAGAGGAATGACAAGGAACATAAAAATGATTAAATTGGACAAGATTATAACATGCATGGTGAAAAGATTGTTAAGGACTTGAGTTATGAGATAAAGTGAATTGTGGAATTGAATAGTGATGCAGATAAATAATTAATTCACAATATTATTAAGGATCTTCTAAGATTTTCTTGAGATATTGTGAAATAAAAGTGCTAAAAAGTACAAAATATGTGAGCACAAAAACCATTCAAAGTTTCACTTGTGAAAAGTTTAGAACAGTTAATTACCCCAAGTCTTGGGCTCTTGTGAATGGTTAAAAAAAATCCGTCACTTCTGTATTCACATATTTCACACCATAATTATGAAAATATGCCAAGATATCCGAGAACACTCTGAGATATCCTAATAAGAATCATATTGAGAAAAAAAATTTAAAATCCAATGTTACAGGAATTTTCATACCTGGGAACAGAAGATAAAAAATTTATTCCTCCTGACATCGCTACAAATTGAATTAAATTGACCTTCATTTACAAAGGAATATCTTATGTCGTATTAGCATCAGCAAGTTTTTCCTGAAGCTTTGCTATTCGAGCCTGCATAAATATAAATGTAAAGAACAATGAATTGTTCCAGCAGATTAGCCACTTCAACTTTGTAAACAGGTAAAACCCAAACAAAATCTTAAGGCACCAAACAAGGAGAGGAGAAAGAGGCAGTGCAAAAAGAAAGAACCTTCAACATTGTCCTCAAAAACAGTTCAAGATATGACAAACAAAAAATAGGAGTTTTTTGATGAATGATATTATTCTAAACAGATTTTCTTGAGAGGATATTGAACTGGAAGTGAAAATTCTTTCTAGGACTGCTTATATTGATGAGATTAATGCTTGACATTTACCATAGCCCTCAAAATCCAGGGGTAAATACAATCAAAGTTCTCTCTTATCAGTTTTGCAACAACTTCCTTCCCAAAAGTCACAGGTGTGCACGTTTATGCTGAAAGAAATACATATGATCAGAATAGCTCAAGTCAAAGGTTCAAAACTACCTTGAATGATTTAGAACGGCGGATGGAAGGATCAATATCTAAAGCTGCTAAATATGACTGTTCTGCTGAATGAAATTGGTTCAGTGCCAAAAATGCATCACCTTGGCAAATATAAGCCTGCAAAGTAATTTTTTCTTTTTAATGGTTAAATTACACTGTAGAGATCCTTATAGTTTCGCCAAATTTTTAATCAGATCCCAACAATTAAAGGTTTTAATCAGTGAAAGGATCATATACAAGATTCACCATGCCAGTGCAACTTTGGATCTCATGGAAAAAATTGAAGAATAAGTAACCTCGTAATAGCGGGGAGCTAATTTCAAAGCCTCATTAGCATCTTGGAGAGCACCAGAGTAGTTGCCCAATTCCAACCTTACAGATGACCTGAATTTCCAACAAGGAGAAAGGGTCACACAATCACATATCGTTTTGCAAGTTGTTTCAACGGAACAGGAAACACGAGCTCACAAAATAACATACTATGTTTCGTGAACTGACAAGCGCATGAGTTTTCTAGTTGGCTAGCAATACAACATTTTTAAAATCTTCTAAGATACTCTCTATTGGACAGAGTTCATATGGAACACACAAGATAGAAGATGGACTTAGGTGATTTTGGGGACATTTGCTTACAAGAACAGCTTATGACGAAAAACTTATGGAAATAGCTTGTGAGAGTCCTACAAGCTCTCTCAACCTTATTTCAACAAAGTCATCAAAGAAGTTTATCAAAACAAGGTTCTTTTAGTTTATTTCAAGCAAGCTTATTGAATATGATAAGATAAGCCCGAATAAGCTCTTCCGAATGTCATCTGATGGTATTTGGAAGAGCTTAACTGAACAGCTTATGAAAAAAAAGGGCGGCTCAGCGCACGTGGCTCCCCCTAGAGAGAGTAGATGTACGCAGCCTTATCCCCGCAAGCTGAGAGGCTGTTTCAACCTGTGACCTGTTGACCACTAAGCAACAACCTCAACCTCATCGTTGCGTCAATGCTCACCCTCAAATAAGGAAAATAGTGTTTAATCGTTTATGAACGACGAAGATAAGCTCAGTTGAACTTACTTTAAGAAAGTTTATCGAATAAATCAATAATAAAGGTCATTTAAATGTTATAAGTGGAATAACTAACTTACTAACCTGAATTTAAATGTAATGTGGAGGCCACCAAATGGATTCAAATCAATAACCTGCATCAATTCGATCGGATTCAATTCAGTATCGGAATTTATCTCAACTCTCTAAAACACAAGTAAAATAAGGAGCAGAAGACAGACCTGAGAAAGAAGGAGCTCGGCTTGAGTGAAATTCCCCTCGTCAAACTCGACCTCGGCTCTCTTCCTCAACGCAAGCGCATCCAAGCCGCTCTGGGCGTCAAACTCCCCCGGAAACAAGCTCGCCATGAGCTCCGCGGCCCGAGCGGGAGTGGCGCAATGGCCAACAAAGACGGCGTCAGGGAGGAGGAGGAGGTTGGGGCCGGCGCCGCAGCGGCCCAAGCAGGCGCAGGGGTTGACTTGGAGGTTAGGAGGGGAGAGAGAAGAGAGGGTGTGGAGGGTTTGGAAGGAGCCTTGTCTTCGGCACGTGCGGTTTGTGCAGACTCGGATTTCTTCGGGGAGGGGATGTTGTTGCGCTTTGGTGGTGGGAGGAAGACGACGTCGTTTGGGGGAAGGGAGAGAAGAAGAAGAAGAAGAAGAAGAAGAAGTGAGGAGGGAGAGAGTGAGAGAGTCCATTTATAATTTAGGCTTTATTGCATTGAATGAATTGAATAAGAAATAGAAATAGAAATAGAAATAGAAATAGAATCTCAAGAAGAAGAACAAACAAACACTTATAATCCTTCACTCCATCGCTATGTAATCATGCTAGGAATAATTAATCTTTCCAGATTGATACCGGTATATTCCCCAAAAGAGTACTACTAGGTTGTGCTCTGTCTCACACAACCAACCATTAAGCTATGTACACAACACCAGTATGGGGTACGATACCGGATACGGGTATGTTATTTTCTAAAATACTAGGGTATAGGTATGGATACGGTGTAGTAATATAAATTCAAATTTTACAAATAAATATATATATAAATAAGGTGGTGCAAATAACGATTTTGACATTGAAATAACATACAGATATCGTAAAATTAGATGTTGATATTCAAAATAAATCAAGATATAAGATCAAAAGATTGATTATAACATTAAAATATAAATTCTAAGACATTATTATTGGTAAGATTCACACTTAGAATATACTTTAATATCCTAGTTACAGAAAACGTACATATACCAATATTCAATATATATCGGATACGGGTACGTTATCAGTTTAGAAATACCATGTTTTCAAGCCATTAAGCCTTTCTCAAAACTTATAATCCATCTCAAATGTGTTTAGCATCAAGCTTTACCGAATATACACTTAAGTTAGGTGAAAACTTAGAGTTTTACTCCCTCGATCCTATATATATAAAAGTATTTAACCCATTCTTGGTTTCTAATAAGATTTTATTTCAATTTTCAAAGGCATTTAATTATTTTACAAGCATTCATATTAACTCAACACTTATTAGAGTTCTAATAATAATTATAGAGATAGTTTTGAAAAAGTATATCAAATTTTCACATTTCCGATGACATCAACAAATTTAACTATTTTTCATGGTGTAAGAGAAAAATTTCAAAAGAGTCTTAAAAATAAGAAAAGATAGGAGGGAGTAGTAGTAAATTAAGAGTCCACAAGGTTGAGTGTTTATATCCAAATCAATTAAATCAAAATTGTTTGGTACGATTGGCCGAAATGCTACATAATACTCTCCAAATACATGTTTAGTTGCAACTTGCAAGGACACAAGCAGTGAAGCAGATATGTAATCCTTAATTTGAACCTTGGTTGTATTATGGAGAGCTAGAAGGTATCAAGGCGGCAATACCAAATAGTTGTTCCTTTACATGTATGTATGTTTTTTATATTTGCATGTGGAATGAAGTTTACTTCCAAAAAAAACTTGTTGAACAGGTTAAAAGCTACTAAAATATCTACTGTTTAACACGCATAAATACTGGGTAAAATAATGCAAATTTATTGAAATACCATTTGTGTATATGAAAATATTATTTGTACACCATAATGCCACACTTTTCAGGTTTACAATGCAAAATACCGGTGAAACCTGAAAAGTATCTCATTGTAATAGTTGCAGCTGCAACCCATAGATATAGGCAAGTATTTCATCATATTGATGCATTAGCATCTGTTATAAGCAAAACTCAGAACACTGACTACAAGTTGTTGAATCGCAATACACACCCTCATTGCTTGGTACAATTTAATGCCATAATGTTATGCAGATTGCACCAAGTATATGCATGCAACTTAAACTTATACTCTTATATGATTCTCTTCCAGATTTGATTTGTTTTTAAAGTTCTTGGATTTATCAAGGAGACAACATGGTTTCTTCTATTGAGCATAAGAAAAGAAACAAAACTGTTATTTCCTAGCACAATCCGGGGGGAAAAAAAAAGACTATTTTAAAGAAGGAATGAAACAAAACTGATATTTCCTCCTTATCCCTTTATCCATCTCAAATCAGTCACTTACAATAAAAACTACATCCTACAATGCAAATCGAAACTATCTTTTGAATGACCTCAGGCCGTGAATCAGCGCAAAGTGGTGTAGATGCACGTCTAATTTATAGTCTTCTCTGTAGTATGTGGATTGAAAACTTGGTCCTCAAACCTGTGAAAACAAATAATATTTTCAAATTCCATTTAAAGAAGTAAGACATGTAACAAAAAAGTTTCAAGTTTGTACTAAAAGACCAGAAACAGAATGTTAAGGTATATATGAAACCTTGATAAAGAGAATGTAACTCAATAGGAAAATGATACCCTCTAATATGTAATTACTGGAATTGTATAAACTAAGTAAGCAATTTTGATCAACTGACTAGACTTAGTTCAGATGATGTTAGGGAATTAGATCCTAGAATTAGAGGAATGCTCAGAAATCTTGATGAGGTTCATCAAAATATGAAAGAACAAATCACATTGTGAAAAATCAAAATTGTTTAAGAAAAAAGATTTGGAGTTAGTAAATAAAGAAAAGAAAGATACAATTGTGAACTGAGAATATTATTGAAGGATGTAATGTGATTTGATAATAAATACAAAAAGATAAACTTGAGAGTCTTATTTGAACTAACAGTAGAATCATAGTCTTAATTAAATAACAAAAAAAATCAAGAAATGATATAAATAAAAACCAAATATTCTAAAATACTATGAAATATTTCCCTGGTATTCGAAGCAAAAGGCAAAGAGAAGCATATACCAAAACTATGCAGCTCATGCCAAATTGCAATATTATCTGCAAGTATAACTCGTGACATCTACACCAGGGAGTAGTCGAAAAATCTAACAACTGGAACCATGAAATACCTCCTGCAAATATATATAGATTTGATGATTTATAAGGAGAACAGCACCTGTCTTCTTTTGTTGTGAATGCAAATAGTGTAAGGGATAGAAGAAGAAGGAGAACTTTATAAAGAATTCTATACACATCTTCGCTGGTATCGAGTTCCATAATTCTCCAAGAACTCTTTATCCATTGAATAAAGAAAAGGCTCAATTATGTTTTCAATTTTTGATCCATGAAAGTTAGTTCAATTTTGGTCCTTAGATGTTCCAAAAGTTTGGTTCGAGTCTCCACCGTCACTTAAGTCCTGACGAGCCAATACCATCATTCACCTCATCAACAATTAGTGGCACACATGGCAGCGTTGGTGTTAGCCTTGTCATTACTTAACTAATAACTAAAACCAAACTTTTAGAACACTTGAGTACCAAAATCAGCCAAAAAAATGTTAGTGTCTAAAAAGGACCAAAAACATGTAGCTAAAGAAGATAAGAAATGTTACAGATAAAAGCATTTCTGTCTTACAATCAAATTTTGCCCAGCTTGAAGGAGGTAAAGTGGACAAGTTCTGTTTATCATCATGGATGGAAAGCAAGCTGAAAAACTCAGGAATACCATTGCTCTTTCCCATAGACTTATCAAAATCAACTGATGCGGAAGGCCTCTTTAATGGAGGTGAATTCTTCTTTTGCATGTCTAAAGAACCCTGAATTGAACAGATAAACTTAACAAAATATTTTATTTTCACAAAAGGAAGCACATATTGAAAATATTAAAACAAATACAAATTAAGCACTTATTCAATAAGCACTTTTTAAATAAGCTAAAAAAATCCTTATTTTCATAAGCTCATTGAAATAAGCTAAAAAGAACTTGTAAGAAGGGCATAAACTATTATCATAAATTGTTCTCATAAATCCAAACAAGGTCACTATATGCTCCTAGTGCCCCCTAAATTCAGCCTTCCTATAAGCTTGTTTAAGCATACTTCAATAAACTTATAAATAAAGGAATGTTAAACCATTTTGGTAAGCACTTCCAAACATCTACTTTAAGTGATGTATGATAAGTCTAAATAAGAAAGTCACCTGCTTAATCATCCATTCAACATGCATCATTGCAATTAAAAATTTAAAATCCAAAAGGACATTCTTGATCAAGGATTGAGAGAACTGCATGAAAAACATACTTACCGAACGAGTTCTAGTCACTGGAGGCAGAATTTGTGCCACGTGATTCGCAAGAATGCTTTCTTCAAGAGAAAGTCTCCTACTGTTCTTTGGAATACCACTCCTAGCCCCACAAGCTGGTGATTCATTAAAGTTACAAATCATTTCAGCTGACTTTGAAGATGCTTCTAGACCACTTTTTGAAGCCCATCTTTTTTCCACATACCTGAAAGATCATAAGAAAGTTGAGTACAGTAGAAAATGGAAAATTACATAAAATTAATGTCTTTGACAAAAATTCCATTACTTGGCATGAATATACTTCTCAATTCCCAATCTACTTCTGTCAAAATTTTGTGGGAGTTCTGCCTCCCAGAGCTTATTTGACTTCTCATTACCCATAGCTACATAAAACACACAAATCAAGAGACTAGTTCAGTAGCCATTATGTGTAACCAAGGTAAAAGACTCAAAAGAGAAAAATAAAACAACCATATCTGTTTTTAAGATTAGAAGTTTCTCTAGTCAATTAAGCAGATCTATGACATAAATCTCTTAGAATGCTATCTCTATCTACATGCATATGGATCATGGATGTCACGGAGCACTTGTGTTATTTACTAATAATATAATTTGTTCAGTCCTGCTAAAATTATGTTACATTTAAAAAAATGCCAGCCTCTTCTCGTTATTTGCTTAATGACTAAAACCATATTTTGATCCTGACATTTGTTTTTATCCTTGCTTTCATTCCAACCCTGTTTTTTTTTTTTTTTTACACTTTAGTCCCTGTCATATACTCCACTACTCACCTTAATTTAGTCCTTCTCTGGCTATATACTTGATGTCTAATAAACAAAATGTTGATGTGTCATCATTAGACATGATGTAGCACCATAATATACCAATGTGGCAGTATGACAAAATATAACAGAATGAATGCAGTTAAAATGATTTTCTTTTTATGGTAAGCAAAGAGCTGAGATGAAGTCATTTTATATGTATTAATGCATTTGTCTTTTTTCAAATTATCACACAACTAAATAACAGTGTCATTTCGAACCGTGATAATCAACTAATATGTTTATTAGATAATAGATATATATAAACAAAGGGACTGACTGAGTTAATAAATAATCCCAGGAACTAAAGTGAGGATGAATGCAAATGTCAGGAACCAAAATAGGATAATTATAATAATCAAAATAGGATTTTTTTTTTTTTTTTTTTTGTGTGTCTTGCTTACCCATGATTTTGAAAGAAATAAATGGATTTTTTTTTTTTATCATAAATGGATTGCATATTTTCTTACATTGCATGAAAGAAACTTGATCTGGCAACCATGTATCCAAAGTTGTGGACCGCACCTGGTTGAAAAATCAGAAGCCTCAGTCATTATCAAATTACTAGTAGAAAAGGATAAATGCAAGTAAAGAACAGTGTTTGTGTATACTGCTGTATTAGATCCCTCTTGGAACAGACATGCCAATTGTTGCTTATATGAAGTTCTTTTGTATTACTGATTTTTAACTACTAGTACAGTCGTGAGGACATTACACTAAGAGAGTTAAAAAACTAAATAATTAGAAAATCATCAAAGAAAATTATTAGCAATAACAAAACAAAACAATACCTACTATTTTTACCAAGTGGTTCGACCGGATCTAATGCACGGATACAGATAAGGAACACAGAAATGACATGGTACAGAACTACAGATATGTTGATACGCAGAAAATTCATAAAATAATTGAAAGATATGTAAATGGGAAGTATCTAAAAAGTATGGAGGTATCCAACACAATATGTATCAAATACTGATACAGCAACCATTTTTAAGTATGGGTGCTGCCCAACACTAGATTGACCCACCAAATGTATGTGCCAAATCTTAGCTAAAGGTTAAAAGTTTAGTAATAAGTATAATTTTGGTCATTAAGTCTCATACATCTATCATTTTCCTGTCAATCTTTTACAGATAACAGAACATGGTAAGCTAAAAGAAAGTGATGACTGATGAACAATGTAAACCTTTGATATATGCACTCCAAGACTCCGGTGAATTCCTGAACATTGCATGCAAATGAAAATCCCTAGGTTCACGCTTGCCCATCGTGGTGCCCTGAAATTTTGAAATTAAGTGTTCCAAACACCATAAATTAAAATCATATATGTTCCACAAACAATGATAACAACTCATTAATTTCTATGATTGCAAAGGAATAGTTATTATGGCTGATAGGAAAAATTACAATATTGATGCAATATAAAGTGAATGTCTTCCTGCTTCTAGAGGAGAAAATTCATGACTGAAGTATGAAAAGAGCACATGTAAAAAGGAAAATTTAAGCTCATTTATAAAACTATCTACTTAAAAATTTATTGAGTGTTGTTCCTACAGTAAATTAGTTCTTTTTTTTTTGCTTCACAAGACAAAAAACCTCAAATCGTACAGTGCCTCCCAAATCCTAAATGAATCATCACTATGACAAAGTTGAAACATGAGCTGTTCCAGTAAAAACAACTTTTTAATATCCAGATTTAATATATGGTGCACACTGCACAACTATGTCAGTATGGATAAAACAGAAATAGTATGAAACTTTGGAAGCAAAAGGTAAATTGAAAACCCTACTTAATGATTAAAAACATTGTTGTTAATTCTTATAGTAAAAATAATAGGATATGAAATGCGAGTACTTGTTCCGGCAGTCTGCACATTCCCTATTTTCAGGCAGCTTAAGAAGTCCCTCTAAGATCTGCACACAGTCACAAAATAAGAAACAAAAATAATAGTATAGAACAAAATGCAATTTTAACAAAATTACATAATGCTGCAATTCTAAGTCTTATATGCAACGGCAATTTTAAATTTTTGATAATATGAACGACCTTAAACTTTCCAACCCAAAGGTCAGCTAAACTTAGAAATAAAGAATTCACACGCGCATCCAAATAATTCATAACATGACAACCAGTTTGGAATTTACAAGCAAAACAGAAAGACAGTCACAAAGATATTGAATGCATCAATCTTGATAAAAGTTGTGGGAAATTAGATCCGGTCCTTGATACCCCTTGATTAGAAAGAGGAACACAAAATTATCAAAGTAACAATCATTCGAAATGAATATTCCACTCTTCACTTCTAGACTTCCTCAACCAACCTTTCCTTTTATAATTTATATAATGTTTAAGAAAGAAACTAACCATTACCAGTCATAAAATATAATAACACTTAATCACCTAATGAGTCAAGGAGATAAACATGTAACTCAATTGTTCTGATGAAGATAAAGAAAATTAAATAAACGATTGATGGGTGAGCTGTCATGAGTACAAATGTTTCCTAATCTCTCCTTGGCCTACTATTTGGAAGGCAAAAGAATATTTGTAATTTATAATTTTAGAGAAAAAGAAGTTATCTCATTCCAGAGTAAGGGCATGCTAACTGCTAAGTCTTAGAGAAGGTTAACAACTTAATACTTATAGAAGCTATCAAGCTAAACTACTACTTTAGAGTTTAGCCCCTCTGCTTTAATTTTAAGTTTCACTTTGATCCTTAGGATTTACAATTGTGCCAATTAAGATCCTATATTTTCTCATAAGATGCAGTGTAATCATCTTGCTGGCTGCCACTCAATGTCCCAAAAACTTGGTAAGCATATTTATAAATAAAATGTCAAAAAAAATAAAAATTCCCTTGAGATATAATTGCACCTATCAAAACTATATATAGGAGTCACATTAGCAACTAAATCACATCTTCCTAGCAGTAAGATCACAGATTTGCAAATTGATTTTGAAACTCTAGAGATCACATATTCAAGGTGAGTTGAGAAATGAAAATCACAAGGTAAAAATGCCACATCAGCTAGTCTAACTTAAAAAATTCCTAATGGAATAATCACTGTATTGTTGGAGGGAAAAGAACATTATGATTTATGGCTAGTGGTTAAGTGCAATCTAATACTACAAGACATCCTTCAACATTAGTCATCACTGAATATATACAAAGTGCACCATATGATATGAGCACCAAACAATCATTAACATATCAAATATTTGTCACATGATAACTTTCATAACATACATGAAAATAACACAAGTTCAATTCAACAGTTGCTCTTAAAAATAAGAAGCAGCATGCATATTGATTAAATGAAACAGGATAGTAGTAAATAATTAAAAGGAAGGAAAGTAGGAACCAAAACCAACCTTGGTGTGCTTGGCATTGAGCTCCTTAGAAACAGAGGCTTTCCCGTTCATATTTGTTGCTATGACTCAAAGGAAAACAAAAACTGTTAAGGATGATGAGATTTTAATGAAGAGCAAAGGATCTAAATAATAAGAAAGGTTGGTGTTGGTGTTGGTGTGTGTGTGTCTTTGGAGGGACCTCCAACAAACTCTGTATGTGAGTCAACTATAATGACTCCCTCTATGTTTGGTCACTTTTACACGTCAACTTGGTTGGCAATCATATCTATTCACACCCCTCCCTTTCACAACCGACAACTGCAACTTCCCATCTTTTCCATTTTGCTTCAATGCATATATAGTAATCATCATAACAATAAACTCTCTATATATAATATCATTGCAGGCATAAACCGGCAGTCCCTCCAATGCATAATCCGGCAATCCCTGCAATACGCAACTATGGAATCATATGGCAGCTTTTGAAAACAATTAAGTAATAACATTTCTTAATATCGTAATAATAATTTAATCAAAGCTTAAATATATTTTTAATCCCTGAAAACTTAACGGCTTTTAGTTTTAGTAGTTTTTGTTTTTTTTTTTATATATATATATATATATAAAAGGTTCTTTAGTGTTAGTCCTTGGATGTTCCAAAAAAATTGGTTATAATCTCGTCCTTAATGTATCGATATCATAATTAGTCATGTTAACTGTTCAATGACACTTGTCGTATGCAAAAATTAGCCACGTTATCGAAAATGATACCATAGTACCATGGCATGTGTGATCATTCAAAGTGTACTCTCATCCTATGCATATAGCACTCACCATTTGCATGCTGGTTGAGATTTTAATATGCAGCATAGTTGCAACCTACCAGAGTACAATTGAGCCATGAAATGTAAGAGTGATCCTTCAAAGTGTGTTTGATTTTGCCTATAAATGTTTAAACCGAATACAAATTAAAAGCAATTATCTTTCACCCGCTAGATACACCCACGAATATAAATTTCATATGGCGGTAGTCAACATCAAAGGACACTGAATCAAATTCACATCAGGAGTCTCTTTACATAAGCAATCAGTGGGTCCTTAATACAGTCAGATTCTTCCTTCAACAAGAACAAATAAGCTCCACATTCTTACATATCCAATGTAGGCTGTCAAAAAGATATGCTGAATGTAGCTATGTAAATCTTGAAGCTCTTAGCTTGTATCAACCAAAAAATGTAGCATCCAAGTACATGCACACAGATTAAAATTTAATCAAGGTGACAAAATTGACTGGTTTTTGACTAGGGTATGCTGAAGGGCCTTGCCCTTACTTCCAGTGTTGAAACAGAAGAATCCAATGGCTAAATCTGAATAAACTGAACCAAAATTTTCACATGAAATCATAATCATCCAAAGCATCATATGGTTCAGCAACCAAGTCCTCATCAGGTTTGTCAACATGAAGCTGCTTTTTCTTGCCACCTGCACAGACAGACATAAAACCCGCCTTCAAGACAAAGAACAAGAGAAATACAGCAGCAATATACGAGGATTTTTAGTCCTAAAGCGACTTACTTTTCTTTTTACCAACATTGGCTTCTTTTTCTGCTTTTAGCTTCTCATTAGCAATCGCTGTTATCGAAGACGCGATATCTTTTGCATCTGCTCCTTTCAGAGAAGTCATTGACAGTCTCATTACTGTCTTAAGTAAAGCCATGTAATGAAAACTTTTCTGCAGTTCATCAATAGGGCAATTAGATATGAATATATACGCAAAAGAAGGGAAACAAGGTAGCATAGATATCTAACTCACCTCAAAAGGACGAAGCTTGTTTGAGATGAGTTCTGCATATTCCAAGAAATCACTCTCAGATTTGGGAATAAAAGTATCAAGGTTCTTTTCATCACCTTTAGCACCAAACAATTCCTTGGTTGATTTAAAATCTGCTTCTTCAACCAGCCTGCAATTGAGAGAATATATTAAATAAGAAGCAACTGCACACCGCCAAAGGCTGTTTTACAAAATTAAGAGTTAGCTTCCATTTAAATGCTGTACTTGAGAAGAGACGTGAAGAACAAGCACAATTTGGTATTGACAACGTTATTGATGTTACTTAGGATACATTTGGTGCACATTATATGATTAGTTAGAATAAAAAGGGACAGAGGGTAAGAAATAGAAAAGCAAGAAGAGTAGGATTTGGGAGGAAACTAGTCTTTCCGATAGCTATCCAAGTTGCCGAAATTTCTTAGAACAACTTCCATTTCTTTTTTCTGTAATTCTAGGTTTCAATTCCAGTTTCAGTAATTGAAAAGAGGTGCCTGTCAGATACAGAACACAACCTTACAGTCAAATTTAATCACAATGAATAATAGAGTACAAATATGTTTCCTATAGCTCAAGACACTAGCAAACTAATAAACATGGGTGAAGACTTTATTCATATTTGTCGATGACCTTTTTTAATTTAACAACCAAAACCTTCACCGATAGGTGGGGTCAGCCATATGGACCAGACAATGCCATGCCAACATGTTCTGTCATAAATGATGTCCTTAAAATGTCAATTTAGTTCTAAGTCCTTAATAGTTACCTCTGGGGATTTCCTTGTTCTCACTCTACCACTAACTATTAGACTATCCTCCAACTATTCAACTCTTCTTTCTAAGGCTAAAAATGATCTTCTACTCACATGGCAAAACTACCTAAGGCGAAAATGCCCAACATTGCATCATTAAGCTTATGCTCTAGTTGGCTATTAACTGCCCAACATTCAGTATCATAAAGCATTCATTTTAACATTTTTTTTATAAAAGAAGAAATGCAACATTCATAATGTATAATGTACACCAAAGACTTTTTTTTTGTTTGACCAAGGTATACCTCCCCCCTCCCAACAATTGTTTGTCCAAGAATTTGAACCCGTAAATTGACAAGGAATGCCTTAGGATCCAGCTTACAAACCATTTCACCAACAGCTTGTAGGCACACCAAAGACTATTAATTATAACTGGTCATCATCTACCAGAAAAAGATGTTCAGATTTTGACATCTTTATATTTCATCTTCCTAAATACTAATTATTAGCTTAAAAGTTCATAATATTCAGCCTAGCTTGCCATGCAAGTCATAAAAAGAAAGGTGAGGGCCTGAGGGGCCTTCAACATCCACATTGATTATCAAGTCAAACTTGGAAGCCTACCAATTTGAGGGTGAGTTCATGCTAAGATTGCTGGCCAAACTAATATATAAAACTGCAATATAAATAGGAACAGAAACTACAAGGACTTACTATGGAGAGGAAATCGTACTAAAACAACATGTGAGATCTACACAGACCACTTTGTTAAGCAATCCAAACCAAGTTTCAATAAAAAAAAAAACAATCTTAAAAAGACCAAACAAGGAGGAAGGATAGTTGCTGTAAGCCACACTTGTTCATATTTTCCCAAACGCTCAATACAGCCACACTTGTTCATATTTTCCCAAACGCTCATGGTAATCCTACTATCAATGTATCATATCAATACATTTCATGTTTGATAAGTATAAGTTCTCTAAACAAGATATCTCTAAAACAAACAACTAAACAAATCTGAAAACAGTATACCTTTGTTGGCAAAGTTTTTCAGCCACGGGATCCAATGGTTCGTCTTCCTTTACTGGTTCTACTTTTTTCCCCTTCTTTTCAGTGGCTTTTTCAGAAGACTTTTTAGGAACCTTCTCAGTAGGTTTTACAGCAGGTGCAGGTGCCTGCGACATTTATGCAATGAACTAGCAATTAGTTTTAAGGACCAAAAAGATCACCATAATGAGGGATGCAGCACCACTGCATTAATAACGGTCACGACACTCAGCTTATAATAATATAATATAATATTAACTGTTTTAAGCATAATGTAATTGCAAAATGCAATGGCAAAGAAGCATGCTAATTGTTAGGTACAAGTCCATGCTTTGAAGAGTGAGGACATATTCCCCCACTTATTTTTGAGTTTTTTGTATTTCTATAATACTACTAGTTTACTAATTTTACTTTCAAGTTGTTGATAATTTGCCATTGCAGTGACTTTTTTCATATGAAGGCTAGAAAAAACCTCCATCAGAATTTCATTAGCTTTCATTTCACAACAGCATTCATTAAGCGATCTCCCTAAATAAGCAACTGCTACCATGTTCATTACCCCCGTAACTCAGACAGCTAATCAAATAATCAGAAAATTGACAAAGGGTGAATGAGCTGTGTGCATCAGAAAAATACTAATGAGCTATGTCACTGTAATCACACAATCTTTTAAATTTGCTCATACCGAAGCAGGTTCCTCTTCATCCTCCCATGATTCCTTCACATCATTTTCATCCATATCTTCGTCGTCCCATTTAGTTTTAGTTAGTTCTTTGGAAATAAGGGGTGGAATTTGCACGTCTTCTGAAATAAAAACACAGCCATTGATCAAAACATAATAATGTGAGATTCAACAGAATAAAGAGAATATACTTCAATTAAAATTACTATACTTGAAAACCATGAGAAAAGTTGGGAATTTGAAGGAATTAACCAATTACCAACAAATTAACACCTTAACCACGTCTTAAATGGATCAATAACTGCCATTATTATATGCATTATATTTGCTCTTTAGTCTTTCCCCTCATTTAAGTTTCTAGATGATTGATGACACCCCTCAAAAAGGTACAAATTGAGCAGTAATTTGAAAAAATTCATATAGTAAGATTATAGAGAAACAAGAAAGCATATGGGATAAGAATAGATTGAACATTGTGTGTGGAGCTTATAAAAAGTAATAATAATAATAATAATATTGAAGCAAGCAACTATGTTAATGTTAAATAACACAAGGCAGAAAGATTACCCCAATCCTCCATTTTGATTGTAGCAGTTCTTGAATAACAGACAATCTTCTAACTGACTAACTGCCTGCATCAAGAATAAGGTTGTCAGATATCATAAAGCAATGAAAGCAAAAAGAGATATACTCCACAAGGAAACCTCGGAGGGACTAAATTTCAATTTCAATAGAGAAAATTAAATACCTCACGGGTAATGACACAGTATGTCTGTATCAATCAAATCAAAGTTTGAGAATATTAAAATACTGAATTTTGAAATGGAATCAAAACTAAAAGTAGTGGATTAGTGAGTTAGTGAAGTGAATTAGTGGATTGAAAGAGAAAGAGAAGATACCGAATGTGTATGTAAAATGGCGTTCACTGTTACTACTCTCTTCTTTCCTCTGATTGCCGTTTGCTTTTCACCTTCTTTCTATCCTTGTAACTTGTAATTCATTATTTCCAAAACTTAATTATGTGTTCGCTCATTCAAAATTAGGTTCGTAAAAAAAAAATGCTAACAGGTGCCCTCAGGTGCCCTCAACATCCTTTTTTTTTTATATTTGATTATCCGAAATTACCTTTAGATTTGTCATACTACCTCCGACCCTAGTTATAAGGCCTTCTTGGGAGATTTTACGTCCATTAAGAAATTGGAATAATTTAGTTAATTGTATTGAAAATGTGAACTTTTGATATGTATTTTCAAAATTACCCCTATTAATATTATTGGGAATCTAAAAAGTATTAAATAAATAGGGGTGTTTGTGGAAAAAAAATAATTAATGCTTATTGAAAATTGATAAAGGACCTTATAAATAGGGACAAAATAAAAGTGTTAAGAGGGTCTTATAATTAGGGACGGAGGGAATATATCTTTTCTATCCACCGACCAAATTTTAGTCACATGTCATGCCAAAATCTATCTTAGTAAGATGTAACTTCCCTGACATGTGGATTGGAACTAACATATTAAGCTTTAGATTTGTCATATTAAACCAGTGCCCTCAAGACCCTTTTCTTTTATATTTGATTATCCGAAATTACCTTTAGATTTGTCATAGTATATCTTTTCTATCCACCGATCAAATTTTAGTCACATGTCATGCCAAAATCTATCTTTTTTTTTTTTTAACACCAACCGGTACCTGGATCTGGTTTATCCAGAATCCGACTCATCCGGTCCGACCCAACAGAGCTTGCACTAAGTGGTAGGGATCTCCCAGCGGGGATTGCTCCATACCCAAGGCTCGAACTCGAGACCTGTTGATTAAGGGACCAAGTGAGCTACCACTTGACCAACCCCACGTTGATTGCCAAAATCTATCTTAGTAAGATGTAAAGAGTTATCCACGTGGTGCCACTTAAACAAAAACGATGTCTCACCAATTTTTTTTTAACAAAAAATATAAAATATTAAAAAAAATTAATTTGAAAAAAAAATCGCTCACGTAATCTCACACGACATTACATGATCAACCTCATGCGTTGACTAAGATTTCAATATGACAATGAAGCAAAATTTTATCGAAATTAATAGGATGAGTATATGACAAATCCAAAAGTAACTTACTTTATACTAATCACATTATCAATCCCTTAACATACTCTCTTAGGCCCTATTTGGGTTGGTTTTTAAGTCTATAGTTTTAAAAATTTTGAAAACCAAAACCAATTTTCAGTTTTATAATTGTTGGTTTTTATTTTTATTTATCTTGTTTTCAATTTTCAAAATCATTTTCATGTTATGCATTCTATACGTACGACTACCACGGTTTAATGATAACTTTCATGCAAGGACGGAGCTTTTCACTCACAAGTGGGGGCACGTGCCCCCACTAAGTTTTTGCCAAAATTTTTTTTATATACATATATTTGTTTTTTTATTTATTTTTATTATATTATTAAAGGTCCAATGCCCCTAACCCATCCAAAATTAGAATGCTGCATACTGTTACTCTTGCACAATTCCACTTAACCCCTGCAAGGTTTGCTGCTGCCCTACTGCATTGAGTGCGTATGCGTTTGCGGTTTGTCACTTTGTTAGTTTGCTCACACAATTGTTATTTTCCTCGATTGTTTACTCTTTTTTTCACACAAAAAGCCAAAAGTAATACTGATATATATTTTGCAGAGTTGTATTATTTTTTGACCTTTTCTTTTTAACCTCACCCTTTACTCATTGACCCCCACCGCCTGAAACAAGTCGGATAAACTTTTTGGTCCCCACCCATTACTACCGATTTGCATAAGGTGAAAGAATTACCGACTATTTAAAAGCGGAAATACTTTCGACTTTTAAGAAGTAGAACAATTAAAGTGTTGAAATCTCAAAAATGTCCCTCCGTAAACCCTCCACCTCCCTTCTTTTTATTGTTTTGTACATGAATGAACGAAGGGGCGATTTTGGTATTATAACAAATTTTTAATGTTTTCCACCTGATGAGAGGCGGAATACTTTATTTTATTTACGACTTCGGAAAGACGGAAGATAATTCGACTTGCATAAGGCGAAAAATGTTTTATTTTCTTTCCGCCTTGTTCCAAGCGAAAAGAATCTTCCGACTTGTTTCAGGCGGTGGGGACCAATGAATAAAGGGTGAGGTTCAAAAAGAAAACGTCTTATTTTTTAATCTTTTTCAATTAAAAAATTAAAGGTTAGACTAACAAACTTTTTAAATCAATCTTTTGCAAGGAAGCCAGACGTATTATTTTTCAATTGAAAAAAATCAAAGGCTACACCACGGCACTACCTAGTACTGGTATGTGTTATTTTTTTTTTAAATTTATTTCTTACTTTTCAAGTTTTATCGTGGTTATTTTTAATTTGTAATGATAATTTTTTTAGCTTTTGATTTTTTAATTTGTTATGTAAATGTTATTGTTAATTGTGATTATTCTTGTATTAATTTTATTTTTAGGCTTTTAGCAATGGAAAACTTTTGACTTTTTACTTTGTTTATGTAAATGTCATTGTTAATTGTGATTATTCTTGTATTAATTTTATTTTTAGGCTTTTAGCAATGGAAAACTTTTGACTTTTAGAAGTGGAAATGAATGGTTGAATGATTGTTTGATTACTTATGTAGAGAAAGATATTTTTGATAGTATTGAAAATGAGAAAATCATTCAATATTTTCAAAACACGAGAAAGCGTAGGGAGCAATTATGAAATTTGTGCAGGATATTTCTATGTATTGAAATTTCATAATATCATAAGACTTACATTAATAGTAATTAATATATTTCTCTTTGACGTATTATATTTTTGTCTTAAATTTTTTTTATATAAGCGTCGCCCCCATTAAGTAAAATTCCTGGATCCATCACTGCTTTCATGTGTTTGTTGTTATCGTTAGTTGGAGGCGGTCGTTGCTAGAGTGGTTGTGGTGATGGTGGTGCTCATTGGGGATAGTCACTAAAATGGCAGTGATAGTCTTGAACTCTTGGTAGCAACTGTGGTGGTTTGAGAGGTGATAATGTGATCTTTGTGGTGTTGGTAAAGGGAGAGATGATGGAGGGTTGATAGTGGTGAAAGATGATTAGGGTGAGCACAAAGGCGGTAGTGGTGTTTATGGTGTTGATCATCGAATGATGATGATGGTTGAGGTAGTAGTGATGACCGTTGTGGTGGTAGTGGCCATATGAGGGCAGTGGTTGTTTGGGTAAGGTGATGGTTAAGTGGTGGTGGTTCAAGTGGTGATAGTGGTGGTAGAGAGAGGGGCGGTGGTAGGCTGGTAGCAGATGAGGCTGTAGTGGCTGGGGTGGTTATTATGACTGTGACGTCGAAAGTGATGGTGATCACAAGGGGATGATAGTGATTAGGGTTGGAGTGGTCACAATAGTGGTGGTTTGATGACGACCATGATGGTAACAATGATCGTGGTAGTTGTGGTAGTAGGAGGAGTGGTGATCACGGTGGCAGTAGTGGTAGTTGAGTGACACGATTAGTGAGGTGGAATAAATTTACAACTCAAAACTGAAATTATGAAATCATCATTTTCTATTGTTTAGAAAATAGAGGTGAAATTGTTTGGTAAATAAGTAAAAATCCATTTCAATTCAAATTTTGTCAAACATATTTTATCAAATACCATTTTAAAACCAAATATCATAATCTGGTAACCATCTCAAATAAGGCCTTACCTAACTCATTACTCTAATCGTTAACATATGCTAAATTATGCTAAGATGGAGCTACATATCATTCACAAAATTTTATTAATACATCATTTATAAAAATTTCATTAATGAATACACCGGGGGCTACCACAAGTGATGCTTGAAATTATACATCATTTCTTCATTTGTTTATTAAAAAAATTGTACATGATTATATTGGACTCATATAATGATCATATTGGACTCATATAACGTATGTAAAAAGAAAATATGAAAAAAAGGAGAAAATGCCAAAAAAATGAAAATATTTGATATTATGATTTGGAAAATGTAGATGAGGGAAACAGGTAGTGTAGAAGAGGAAATGGGTCAAGGGAGCAAGAATTAGGTGTGAAACAAGAAAGAGGTGAAAAGGGATAATGAAAAATATAACAAAGGGACATTTTGGTATTTTAAAAGTTAATGGGTGTAAAATTTAAAAATTACGGTGAGAAAAACTATATATCAGCCTACGAGATCAATAAACAAATTAGTTTACACTATGAGAAACACATATATCACTTGTTATCAATTTTTTATTTTTTTTTTTTGGTTTGGAGGATTTTTTATGGATTAGTCAATGGTTTTGTTTGAGTGTTACTTATGTTTGAAAAGGCATCCAAGTCATTTTTATATGTACAACTCACAATGCAACATGTAAGATAATTGAACACAGTTAGTGTCTAGTTGGTATGTGAAGTGTCGGCTTATATGTCATATAATAAGGATTATTTTGAATTTTTTGAAAAAAGAAATTAACTTAATCATAGTTACCATGAAAAATTCAATTTTCAAATAAAAAAAGTAAATAACAAAAACTATTATTGTTCAGTGCTAGAATTGATAATGAAGTTTTCATTTTGTACATGTCAGATCATAAATCAGTAATCGCATCCAATCATCTTTTTACTTGAAAATTTTAGGGGATTCTCTAAAGAAAATAGAAAAAAAAAAAGGTTCATATAGTCGAGACTAAGAGGAATGTATAAACCAATGTTTTCATAGATTTGGTTGTGGTTTACAATTATAACAATTTTCCTCTTACTAGAAGTTTCATTGTTGTCACTATTGACATATAGAATGGGACATTATCTTTATTCTCGTCTGATTAATAAAATAAGTTCTTTGAAAGATCTATTAGATTATCAGGGGATGAATGATTTGATCAATACATATTCAATTATTTCTTCAACCTTAAAACCAATGAAAAAAGAGCGACAAGTTATAGGGTGAAGGACTAAGATCCTGGGCTTTTAAACATCAATCACGTGCGCAACCCTTCTTCTAATGAGCAAGTAATAAATAACGATCTTTCGTCTTTCTTTCTTCATCTTATTCGTATAACAAAAACAACTAGTTAAAAAAAACAAAACAATTATTTTCATGTGTCGATTCTTTTTCTTTATTTTCATATTTTCATCTTTCTTGGTCTTGTCAACATAATAATATAAAATAGGAGAATTTTGAGGGTAAAAAGATTTCCCTCCTTTAATCCCCTTATTTTTCCTTCTAAGCATTTTTTTCCCTTCTAAACAGTCATTAATGCAATCTTATCAAAGACATTGAGCGGATCAATCTGAGTCGTTTATTTCATTTTGATATGACCATTGAAAAAAGCGCTTTCTCCCTTCTTTCTCTCTTCCACAGTTCAATTTCTTTCTCCTTCTCTCCTTCTCTCCAGCTCTCTCTTTCTCTTTCTCTTTCTCTTCTCTCCTACTCTTCTCCGGTTCCAATCTTCAACGCACACCATACTTTTTGTCATCTTTCTCTCTCTTTTTCACTTTTTCTCTCTTTCGCTCTCTCATCAACCACCAACACCCACTCAGCTGGGAATCGCTACTGCCACCATCGGCATCATCAACGTTGACCGTTGCCGATTGGGATTTCGGTTCCAGTTAGTAACTTTTCGACTCCCACTTTCTTCAAAGTTTACATTTTTTTTTTTGCATTCTCATACTCAAATCCCTAATCCATATATTTTTTCTTGGTTCATGTGCAGGTTGCGATGTTCCCTATTGAAATTTAAAGATGGAGATCTCCATCGGTGTTGTTGGATTCATGGTTGTTCACAATCACTAAAGGGTTTCCTCCATTATCTCTTTCTTTCTTTTTTTTCTTTGATTATTTGGGTTCATGTTATATGGTTTAAGTGTTGTTTTTTTGTCTAATAGCTATTATGTGTTATTTTTGGTTTCTCTATTTGATTTTCAAATCTTTACCAGTTTTATGTTTTTTTTACTCACTATTATCAAATAGAGAAGAAATGACTGGAGTTTGAGAGATTGGAATATCAAATCAAAAGGAAAAAAATTTGATGTGCTTTTTAGTATTTGATTTTTTTTGCAACCAAAGCTTAGTCCTTCAGTTTTGCTCTATTTTTTGTTGTCTTTCATCTTTCTGCGATGTTGCTTTGTTGGTAAATATAGAGATTATTATGCCAAAATGTTGGGCATTTTTTTTTTTATGGACTAAGACCATGGGATAAAATTTTGTAAATGATTTTGGTGTAAAATTACGGCTCTAGGATAGGTGTTTTGAAGTCTTATGGGAAATCACAATGGTATTTGTGTATTAGTAGTTTTTTTTTTTAAATATGATATTAATGGGTATGCACTTACAGTGTAAAATTTTTTACATCATCCAACTGTTCATTTGTATTACTTTAATCTAAAAGTCAACGATCATAAACAAATGAATGATGAATAATGCACTCAATTTTTACATTGTCGATGCATTTTCTCTTCTTAAGCTGATAATAATTATATTAAATATTTAAATTAATACTACAAATACCATCATACAATTGGTTTAAGTGAAATATTTAATAATGAGATTGACGTAGCAAAACAAAACAACATGTAAATTACAAAGGCCGTGTCAAATGAATGAATGAAAGAATTGCAGTAGTAGCAGCAGCAGCTACTCTTCTCTTCTCTTCTCTTCTCTTCTCGTACGTACATATTCACTCTTACCCTTCCTTCCTTCCTTCCTTCTTAACTTCTAAATCTTTTCTCTTCCTTCTTCTTCTGTTAGGCGTTGCTGTTGCTGTTGCTGTGCACCCATTGAATTCAAAGGTAAAAGGACACACTTTTTATTATTTGATTTTTTTTATTTACATTTTATTTTGCTTGCTTATGTGTTGTTGTTATAAGAACAAGGTTAGGTTAGGTTATTATGGGGTTGTTCAATTACTACTTACTAGCAAATATTAATAAAAATATTTTCTGATTTTTCATTTTGGGGTTTCTTCACCCTGTGCTCTGTTTTTCTTTTTTTTTTCCTGCTAATTATTTCGGAAAACAAATTTATATTTGTGATTAATGGTCATATATGAAATGCTTTACATCAATGGAATGACAATAGGAAAATTTGTGGTTAGGAAAATTTTTTAATCTCATGATTCAATCATCATCTTAATTATATTTAAATTTGGGAAATGCTAGAGCTTTTATTGATGATTCAAAAGCTGATTAATTTGTATTGGAGAGTGGTGTGATCAAGGTTAATATTTGGAGTTATATGTGTATATATAGCCGTTGCGGTCTAGGTTTCCAAGAGTGCGGCCGATGTGGTCCCAATTGTGATCGCGATGCAGTTTCATTGACAACCAAAACCTTAATATACCGTTGTCTGTAAAGGTTGCGGACCAAGATCTAAAGAATCTCGATCATGATTTTCGGAAATTTTACCTCATAACCATGTTGCCTAGATTACCATTTTTTCCAGCCTTGTGCTTGTCCAGTGCTAATTGAATTATTGTTTCCCAATTTTTCAGATAATGGAGACGGTTCAGAGTTTTCTGTACAGTGATGTTCTGTTTGATGTTCTGGTCCGGATTCCTGTGAAGGACTTGCTTGGTTTGAAGAGCATTTCCACACAGTGGCAAAACGTAATTTCAAGCCGTTCCTTCATAAAAGCTCAAATGGAAAACATTGAGCTCTCCTTAACAGGATTCATTTTGCAAGAGAATTTCAGGTGGTGCAATGAAGATATCAAAACAGTTAATTACCTTCCTGTTGAGACAACAATTAAAGGAGGAGACAAAATGCAGCACCAAAGCGTATTCCATTTTCTTCCTGAAGATGTTGTTGTCTTAGCATCATGCAAAGGACTAGTTTGTTGCCGTAGTTGTTTCCCTTGTGAAGAGCCAACTATATATGTTTGCAACCCTTCGAATAAGCAATATATCAAGTTAGATTTGAATGGTTACGAGAAAAATGAAAGCATAGCATTGGCTTTTGATTTGGACTCATCATTTGACACCTTTACCAAATTCAAATTGGTAAGAGTTAAGCAGATTGTGATCGAGGATGAGGATGGCGATGACAACATGCACTTCGAATTTGAATTATACTCATCAGAGACAGGAGCGTGGTGGAAATCCAATGAAACTTGCCAATGTGATGGCAATTTCATTAAAAATAAAGGCATATACATAGGTGGTGTCCTGCATTGGCTCACAGATGGTGATCAAGTCGTGACTTTTGATGTTGAGAAGGAATTGTCTTGGTTGATTTCAGCACCAGTCCCGGCCTTTCAGTTTGAGAGTTTCCCTGAAGCATGCATCGGAGAATCTAATGGGAAACTGCATTATGTACTAATATCAGAAGAGGGTCTTCATGTATGGCACCTTGAAGACTACTATGAGTCTAAATGGACACTCAAGCAGTGTAAACCATTGGAGGAGATTGAAGCAGAAAACCCAAAGCTTTTCTTCAATTTGAAGAACAGAGTTCTGGAGAGAGTGGATAGAGAATTAAGTCCGTGGATGAATCCCCTAGGCTTCAAAGATGGGCTCTTACTGCTGAAGGTGTGTGCAGATTTGTTCCTTTATGACATAGAGAATAACAAGATGACTCTAGTTTGCACCCTTCAAGATCTCGACACGAATTCCATGTCTTATCCTACAGTTCTTCCACATTGCTTGAGCTTGGTCCCATTAAGGCATGCATAGCCTTTGCTATTAGCTTTGATATATTAGCAACAAAATCTTTTGAGGTATAGATCGGGACTTGGTCTTGGAAGGTTATTTCTCTGCCTATAAGCTTTTAACATCAGTTATTAGTGACATAATCTTTTGAGATATGGATAGAAACTTGTTTGGTTGGAATACTCATGTTTTGAGAAAAGAGAAACTGTTATGACTGCAGTCACTGTGCTAAATGAATTTCCAATGTTAATTTCTTGTGAGAAGAGTAGTTATATTTCAGTCAAATTTAAATAAATAATCAGCTCACTTTACCCATGTATGTATGCTTCAGTAAATCTGATGCTTAGGTTTATCATACGACTGCATGAGCTGGTCATAGCAGTCTACTTAGCTGAAAGTGAAATTTTGTCTAGACGGGTACTTATTTTTTACTTTCGAGACTCTGAATTTGAGAATACAAATGTAGTTGCATTTACTTTTATGCTCCAGTGCATAACTCAAATTTAATTACTATCTTTTTGATGACCGTATTCTTCATTTATTCGATAATTAACGAGTGTCATAAGATTAAGAGTTAAGACAGAAATATGGGATTCCGGCTTTTATGATATCAATGGTTCAAGCCTGTGAAGAATGCAAATGATTATTCTGTAAATTTGCTGCCACCAGCTCACCACATAAGCTCTTGCATCGTTTAAAGCTTAAGATACGAGCTCTTCTCATTTTGTTGATAACCTCTCGCTGTTGTTTAACTGATAAGTTTGCATACCCTGAAGCTTATGCTGTATTGTTGCCTGTGAAAAAGGTTAGTCCATGTATGCATGTCGAGCTTGGCGGTGAAATTTGAGTGTTTCTTTTGTTTGTCTGTAGTTAGTTAGTTGTGAATAGTTGCTTCTAGTTGGATCTAGATGCATCAACCGAATCTGTATATAAAGCTCATATGAGCTGAGTTTGTAACTTAAGGGAATTCATTTTCTCATTTGATAATGGAATTCAGTTTCACTTTACTTTTCTCTGTGATCATTTGGTTTTTCACTCTTAGTTGATGGATACCAAAATTAACAGCTAGATTGAGAGTGAAGGAGAAATTAATATGAGAGAGTCTATTACAATAGCTTTGTACCACTTCAACTCAATTATTCCAGATATTAAGTCTGGTTCTATTAAGTCTGAGAAGTTTAGGTGGTTGCAAGTGGTCAGTATTTGGCACAAAACAATATCAAAATCTATTTTTCAAAACTAAGAAAATTTTTCCAAAGAAAAACCAGAGATTGTAGACCAGAACATAAGTTACAAAAATAAATAGTAGCTTTTAAAATCTCGGCCCTCCTACGACCAGGATTTATGGCACAAAACCACCCTCACATTCTAATAGTATAGACCCCACCAAGGCCACCGGGATTATGCATAGGACTAGTCTTCCCACCCGATATGGAACAGCAAAAACAGAGCCACCGGGCTAAAAAATAAAAAGCAAAATTTGTCACCCATCCCCCATTATAGATTTCAAGAGGAAAAATAACCTTTTTTGTCATGTGATTGTAGCAGTAGATGCCTTATAACGATAATGTTTTTAAATTTGTGACCAATTCTATAATTTGGAAACAAGAAGTTTTGAAATTATTATTTTATAAAACTAAAAACTAGGTTTGTTTTTTAAAAATTTCAAACTAATAACTAAAAACTACCCTGAACGAATAATTAGCAAATAGTTTGATTTTTTTTTTCTTTTCCCGTAAAATAGATGATAAGGTAGCACATAAGCTTGATAAGTACTAGTCTATGCATAGTTGCATACCTCTGTTGTCACGAGATGGTTTTACAACCACTTATTAAGTGTTGTTTTTCCACTCTCATGAGTTATTAATGAAGTTACATTTCCTTTTAAATAAGGTAATTACCATATCAGAATAAATAAATTAGATTAATTCTTTTTTGTTCACACTGCTAAATATTATTACCAAGAATATTAAAAAGGAAAAGTTTAACAACACTTTTTAAAAGAGTAAAAATATATTTGAAATGTTTTTATGTTGTACTTTAAAAGTAGAAACATTTCGATTGCCAATTTTATATAAAAATGTATTAATTTTTTTTTATAATTTAAATGTTAAGCAAATGGACACAAGTTGCTATTATTATTAAATTTTGAGGTTTAATCATGTTTGTCTGCCGTAAATTAAGTTCGGTTTTTGTTGACATGTCAATACTGCCATTGGTTATATCAACTAGTAGGATAGGTGCCAATAGTGATGTTATTTACATCAACTTTCATTGTAATTGATGATGATAATGACTAAAACCAAACTCCTCAGAAACATTTAGGGACAACATATCTAAACAAATTTTAAATATTCCCATGAACCGCTTCTATACTTTATACAAGAACCTAACTCTTCATCTACCTAATTTGATTCAGAATTACAGATAGCTATGGGGTATCGGCCATACCTCATAAACAATAGATATACCAAAAAAAACTATCAAATCCGTAGTATATTATATAACACTTACACCAACTAAGGAAAAAGCAGCAGTTAATCTAACAACTGATGGCCATTCATGACATGAAAAGTTAAGACTGAAGAATTATGTAATTAGTTGTCATTGTTGACAACTTGAGATTAGCAGAGTATCAATACATGAAACCACACAAGAATAAGCAACAAAGTTCTTCTCCTCTTAAGTTATAAAAAGAATGAAACATGAGCCAGTTCGCAACAATCTCTTCTATCAACCACAGACAGACCCATGACTTACTTCCTCTACTAATGTTTTCTACTTCCAATTGTTATCCACCCAAAAAAAAAAGGAAAAACCAACACTTTCTGAATTGATCTATTTTAACTTACGTCTTCATTGCTTGATGAATTGTCAGGAACAATGAGACCAAAAAGTATTGTATGCTCAAAATGGGTCGAATGCTTAGGTCTTCTTCATGATATACCCCATAAGTATGCCAAGTAAGCCAATTAATATGACAAAGACAAAAGAGACTCCACCATGATTTTTGTTGGCTTCACGCTTTAGCAGCTCCTACAAGTCATAAAATCATTAAGCGTTTCATCCAATCCAAAACTAACACTAAAAGAATCAACTGATGTTTCGCATAAATTTAAGTGCTTGTGCTTGTCATGGAAGGCAATGTTGTTTCAACATAAGCATATAGTATATTATACAGATGTGGTGGGGGAGTGGGGGGTAAAGTTATATACTCACCAGTTCCTGACGGAGCCTGTTATTTTGTTGAATTGCACTATTCTTTTCTTCAGTCAGCCTTGAGATAAGAGCTCTTGCCTGTAACAAAGCAACTATAATCAAAATAAAGTTGCCACATAACTCAAGAAATTGCAGGTCTGATGCAAATTTCAGCAGGTGAACCCAAAAAGAAAAAAACCCCTTTTTTCTCCCTCCACTAATCTGATTATATCGGTCATAGACCCATACAACAAGTTAAAAACACCTGTTAAAGTTGAAAACATGAACTTATCTGGAAGCTATGATCTTAAAGGGAAACATGAAATCATTAGACCATTAGGTAAATTTGGTTAAAATCATTTGCCGGCTCATCAAGAGGACTTTGTAAAATCAGAAGCAGAAAGCTATCTAGGCAGCTAATGGATATTTCACAAGCCTTTTGCAGATTAATAATAAAATTATAGCAGGCATATCTAATATTTTACCCTAAAAAAATATGCTTTTTCTCGTTCTTATGGGTATGAACACAATTACCTCTAATACAAGCTGCAATTCTAGATTTGTTAAGTAGAGTCATAGTATCACAGCTTTGAAACACACAAAAGCAGCATACATTCTAAAGCTATATGGATTAGCTTAGCTAACTAAAAAGCAAAATCATCATAATTCACAAATATATCCATCAAAGTCCAAGAAAGTTTTTTATTTCTTAAAACCGTCTCTCTAGTCTTTGCAGAAGTAATCTGCATTAACATGAGTATGTATGTGTTTCTTCACTTCCTTCAAATTATACAATATACCAAGTTTAAAAACAATAAAAAATGTGAACAGCTGCAGGCTTCAAAACACCATTTACGAGAAATGACTCGATGACAGAGTAAGAAACTTCTAAGCCTCTACTTATTAATATCGTTAAAACCTCCGGTTGAAAAAAAACAGGTATCGTAAACACTAAAAATGTCAAACACAACCTATCGTCGGAATCTCCTTCAATCACTATGCACCAAGTTAGAGTACAATGTTACTTTTTAACAACTGAATTGTTTATATTTATATCACCAACTTAGCAAACATCGCATGACACAGGCTAGATATCCCAACTTTTACTTCCTACACCTGAAAGGTAACAGATGGACAGACAGACAAAACAATAAGATCAAATGTCACTCACTAGACTTCTAGAGGCAGAAGGGAAAGTAATCTACGTTCGAAAAAAGTTAATCAATGCAAATTATCAAGAGATAACAATATCTTTGACTAACTGAAAAAGAAAAATCTTCCATTTTGAAATCTTTCCTGAAAAAACACATGGGTATACTCTACATTAGCAATAAACAGAAGTTGGTCAAGAAAGCATCCATTCATCCACAATCAACATGCATTTTGAAAGAAAACAAACACACTACGTAGAAGTCTTTTTTCTTTACCTCTGCAGATTTTTCAGAAGCCTCAGTTCGCTCGGTAAATCCTCTTGCTGCCTGCAACACCCAAAAAGAAAAGGAATCTCGGTTGATATCCTTGAATTTTTATAGTGATAAAGGAAGGTTTACCAAAACCAGGACAAATTAAGAACCCACTTGTGTGAAGTCAGAACCATTGACAGGTCCATTTTCTGAAACAGAACCTCTAGGCGATGACCCTTCCTCAGAACCTTCTGGGACTGGAGATGGTGGTTGAGGTGGTGAAACATACACCACTCTCAATTTGCACTCCTCAACCACATGCCCTGCCTCCTTGTTGAACTAGACAAACCCAATAACACGTCTTGTAATTTCCACACAAATAACAGAAATCAAATGAAAATGCAAAGACAACTAGCATGATGCATTATACCATGTCTGCAGAGATATCCTTTGGGCTTGTGCCATCGTTAGTTTTTACGCTCTGAAGAAGAAACTTATCCTTGCATATCATATCAGGTGGAGCTTCTTTTTGTGCTTGCATGGTAACTTAAAAAGAAAAAAGAAAAATGTCACCAGTCCATTGATTGATTATAAATCATAACCAAGGTCACGTTTGGCGTGCAAACAAAATATGATGTTTTTGTTCCATTCTCTTTGGTTCCCACCCCTTTGAGTGGAACCCTTCTATTCCCTAATCTCATGCCATGTAATGTCATGTTTTGTTCTATTTACATAGCATGGTGTCAAATTGCGATCACACCAAAACGCATCGCAACCACATCAAATTAAAAAACAGTTTTTCAGACGCAGCAAAATTCACACCGCAAAAGCTTTAATCCGCATAGAAATGTCCACAATCGCAGCAATCACGACCAGAACCACAATTTAAAACCACGTTATATATATATATATAGTAAACACGTAACAAAACTCACATCACATGTCTACTCTACCAAACGCTACCTAAGTAAACAATTCAGAACATTCATATCCTTACCCATAACATCACAAGTAGATCGCGGCAAAACGATTCCGGTGTTGGGACGAACACAATACTTCTTCGGATTGGTTGTTTTCACCTACACAAAGATTATTAAAAACAAAATTGGAAAACATAAACATTCAAATCTTCCATAGCATAAAATTCATCGAAAAATAAACAAAACCAAAATCATTTTCTTCTATTCTATCCAACATTGCTTATTAATCAGATCTCACAACAGAATCAAAACACGATCGAAATTAAGGAAACAAATGAAAATTAAAAAATATAAGAAGCATTAATTATGAAATGGAAAAATAAATAAA
Source organism: Crotalaria pallida (assembly GCA_037953625.1). Classification (NCBI taxonomy): domain Eukaryota; kingdom Viridiplantae; phylum Streptophyta; class Magnoliopsida; order Fabales; family Fabaceae; genus Crotalaria; species Crotalaria pallida. Next base: position 102,986,064 of record CM075655.1, read on the forward strand.
TACATAATGGAGGTAACCTTGAAAGCTACATAGCTATCGGTCTTGTTAGATAACTGAAGAGAACACGAGATCTGCTTCTTAAGCTCAACTGAAACATTGAAGGAACTAGAGTTTCAATTTAATTAAATATAATAATTAATAATTAAATAAATAAAATGAAAAAAAGGGGGAAATGGAAGGAAAACGGATCGAGAGAAAAGGGAGAGAAGGGGAAAGGGGGAAATAAAGAAGTTACAGGGGAACTTCAGTTCGAGAGGTTCGATGCTAAGAAGCTCCCCAGTACTCATCTCGAATCAATCGAAGAGAGAGAGAGAGAGAAAGGGAATTGGAATTTGGAAACGGAGGTGGGTGGAAAGAGAGGAGAATGAAAGTGATGATGATGGCAGATTCCGTTTCTTTTTGGGGGTGCTTTTTTTTTCGCTTTTCTAATTTTTCCATGTGGATGGTGAAGTGTGGACAAAGTGACCGTATCTACGTGCGTCACTGCGTTGAAACTTTGAAAACCAAAAAAAAAATAAATAGTACTCCTCCGTCCAAAAAAAATAAATAGATAGTAAATAAATAAACAGTACTCTCTCCGTCTCTAATTATAAGATCATTTTGGAAGATTTCACGTCAAGTCGTTCCCAAGGCACATGTGAATGGAGCAAGCCTTACTGGGAGCATCGTGCCCGACCGTGGTGCGGGGGATTAGTCACCCAGTTGCGCGGGTGAATACCCTGGTTCATCCAAAAACAAAATAATAAGAAAGTTGATTAATTTAGTTAATTGTATTGAAAATGTGAACTTTTGATGTGTATTTTCAAAATTACCCCTATTAATATTATTGAAAATCTAAAAAGTGTTAAATAAATAGGGTTGTTTGTGAAAAAAAAGCAATTAATGGTCATTGAAAATTTGTATGGGGTCTTATAAATAGAGACATAATAAAAATGTCAAAATAGTCTTATAATTAGGGATGGAGGGAGTAAAATACTTCGAAAAGAAGGTTTTAGGATTTTTCAAAACAAAACTATAAAACACTCTCCACAAAGCCAAAAAAAAAAATCGCTTATTCATATTTTTTGGACCTAAAAATTTAGAATATTTTGATTTTAATTCCTAAAAGTTATTTTGACTTAGACTAATTCTTAATTTTTCAAATATTTTGATTTTAATCTCTTTCATCAACAAAAATTTGTTATCTGCCACTAATATGATTAATGGATCACCACATCAGCAACAGCTAGTGGTGTGAGATGACACTAATTACGTGATGTGACATGGATGGCCATGAATTCAAAATTTTGTATATGGAACCATTTTGCATATGAGACCATTTTGCGTATAAGATCATTTTGCATCGTGAACCTCTATCAACTATGTCATACCATCCGTTAGGTGTCACCTCACACCACGTGTGACTGCTGATGTAATGATCTACTAGTCAGATTAGCATATAACAAATCTTTCCAAACGGAAGGGAGAAAAACCAAAACATTTGAAAATTTAAGAATTAATCCCTATCAAAATAACTTTTAAGAACTTGTTATGGACCAAAATTATGCATCTTCCCCAAAAAGGTATACCAGTGCAAGGTCGTATTGGCCAAATTCCTCGTGAGGCCGATATACCAGTCTGAGGTCGTACTGGCTCAATTCCCATGAAACCGGTATATCGGTATGAGGCTGTACTGGCCCAATTCCACTTGAGACCAGTATACCGGTATGAGGTCGTACTGACCCAATTCCCATGAAACCGGTATGCCGGTATGAGGCCGTATTGGCCCAATTATATTAGAACATTTAAACGACTTAACGGTTCAAAGATGCCACCCACGAGGACGCCTACCGTTTAGAGGAATGACCGTTGCGCCTTGGATCCCCTCTTCATAACTCCCTCATGAATACCCACCATTAACCAGAATCAATAAGAAATAATCCCCCGTGCGGTATAGCATGTGACCCTATAAAAGCGTGATAAGGAGGGAAGGTATGTACCTAACTTACTCGCACAAACACACAGAGACACACACACACTAAGCAAATCGATGGGAGAACGATTATTTTGGTATCCAAGGTACCTATCTCAAGTCTAACAGCAATAGTGGAAGGATTGGATACTTGACCATCTAACTCAAGTCTAAGAATTCTATGACAGAACATTGGCGACCATAGTGGGAGCGAGAAATCCATTCCCATCACCTTACACCTGAAAATGGAAAGCCAGACTAACAATGAGTATGTGGAGACTAGCTGTCGTAGTAGACCATATTTACGGGACAGCTTGAGTAACATACCACCATCATCATACCAATCAGACTTGAGGAAGCGACTGACTGAAGGCAAGAAGCAATGGGATAAGGAGCGTGCTGATTGCAAACGTTCCAGACAGAAAGGTCCCACTCATAATGATAGAGAAGAGTCGCGACAACGGACTCCCACAAGAAAGAGAAGCCCCTCGCGAGTAGAGGATCGTCTATTGGACATTAAAAAATAATGCCGAATTTGGAGGAGGAACTCTTACGGTTGGGGAAGCGCTTGGACGCCCAAGACAAATTGATTAATGAGTTGAAGAAGGAAGTAGCCTCCCAGGGACAGATGGAATGGAGTAAGGAGGTGCTGTTAAAATCAGGCAATGACCAGGGGGAGGGTTCTTATCACCCATTTTTTAAGGCTATAATGACATATCCGATGCCCCAAAATCACAAAGCTCTAGCGAATGTGGAGCCTTACTTTGGTAATACTTACCCCCAAGAGCACGTGGACAATTTCTCAGTGGCGATGACTTGCTAGGGAGCCAGGGACTCATACAAGTGCATGACGTTTCTGTTAACATTCAAGAAGGCAGTACTGCGATGGTATTCCAAGCTAGAGCCAAACTCGATCGGTTGCTGGAGGGATTTGGCTGCCAAGTTCCTTGGACATTCATGACTACCAAGGCTCAACTGAAGTCTAAGCATCACCTTTCCCAGATCAAGCAGAAGAAAGGAGAATCTTTGAGGGACTTCCTTATGGGGTTCAACACCTAATATTTGTCAATCAATGACATCGAACCGTTGGTTGTAGTACGTCTGCTCATGATGGCACTCAAACCCGAGAATTCACCAACTATTTGGTGATGCACAAGATAAAGGTCATTGATGAGATCATGAAAAAGGCTGAAGCATATATACACTTGGATGAATACCGAAGGATAGACTAAGAGGATGAGTTCAAAGGAAATTGGAGAGGGTGAATGAAGTGGCTGGGTTCATAGAAAGGCATGACGAAACTAGTATTCTATGTTTGAATAAAAACTATTTTATGATTGATTTCAAGCTGTTTAGAAATAAAGGTCACATAAAATAAATTGTAACTCATTTATGTTCCAAATAATGAAAAAATAATCATATTCAACCGACAAGAAGAATCCTAAGAGACTCTGGAGCAACAACAACCCGAGTCAGCATCTCAACTACTCAAAATAAGTACACCTTCCACTTGACTAGCCATCGGGGGGACAGGCTAATGGGAAGCGATGACCCGCACAGCGGTTACCACCCATGTACAAGAATTTATGACACCGTTCGAGTGGTATAAGGCAACTCGGTCAGCACAAGAATACCACATTGGCTATGGTAGAGTTATTCATGTCAAAATAAATATTGAGTTATAATTAAAAGGAATCATATTTGAACCTTGGTCGAGAGCTCAATCCTTGTAACCCCTATAGAAGGCATCACAAACACGCAATAGATCTTTTGTGAGTGGTATGTGAAAAGCACAACCCTTTATGGACTGGTAGCATGAACATGAGGAAATCGGGTCAAAGCTACAAAAACCAAAGCTAGTCTCCAACAACCAAATATTGGCTTTGGGGGGCTACTGTTATGGACCGGAATTATGCATCACCCCAAAGCGGTATACCGGTGCGAGGTCGTATTGGCCCAATGCCTCATGAGATCGGTATACCCACATAAGGCCGCACTAGCCCAATTTCCATGAAACCAGTATACCGGTATGAGGTCGTACTTGCCTAATTCCACTTGAGACCGGCATATTAGTATGAGGCCGTACTAGCCCAATTCCACTTGAGACCGGAATACCGGTATAAGGTCGTACTGGCCCAGTTCCCATGAAACCAGTATACTGGTATGAAGCCGTATTGGCCCAGTTCTATTAGAACATCTAAACGGCTTAATGGTTCAAAAATGCCACCCACGAGGACGTCTACCGTTGAGAGGAATGATCGTTGTGCCTTGGATCTCATCCTCATAACTCCCCCATGAATACCCGTTATTAACTGAAATCAATAAGAAATAATCCCTCATAATGGTATAGCGGTGAGCCTATAAAAGCATGATAAGGAGGGTAGGTATATATCTAACTTACTCATACAAACACACACACTAAGCAAATCAACAAGATTAATGTGTTTGTTTGCAATACAAATTATAATCTTAGCTTATATTCTCTGACAAATAATCAAAATTTAGAAGTTCCCTTTTAGCAGCTGGAGATTATTTGTTGTAAGCTTATTTTTTTAGATCCATGTAATTTTCCTATTCTACTTTTATAATCTCAACACATTAATTACTCACTTGTCACATCATACTCTTTCTTGTAATTCACAGTAAAAATAATTCTTTACACTATCCAAACAAAACAGATTAGCTTAAATTTATTTTTCAACTAAGATATCACAAATATAAACAGATTATAATTTTAACAGATTATATAATCACATGAAAAATAATCATAATCACATTTTAGTGGCTAAACCAAACACGTTGTTCTTTCAAGAGTATAACAGGAAAAAAGAAGGAAAAAAACGTCATTATTTCACATTGCAAGAACGTAGAGCCAGATTAAATAATAATACTATTATATTGTTGAGCTCATTACATCTTGGTGTGCTCAAGTACAATGCCCATTTCCAGTGTCTTGATTTTCAGCTACACGTTGAATTATCACTCCATACACTTTTACAGCATTAACGGATTATAAGCAAAGTCTGTTCTCGCGTGTGGCCTCCTTGTGTCCTAAACGAAGTCTTTAAAGGAGTACTTGTTTAGGATGCCCATATGCATTTTACTACTTACAGTATTATGTTATGCAATGATGCCCATATATAGTAGTAATAAGTAGGGTATAATTGAGGATTTTTTAAGGACACCGTATAAACTATTTTTAACTTTTTTTTTTAAAAAATATTTTTATTATTGTGTCATATAATACACATTAGAAAAATCTTACTCCATCCGGTCTATATTATAAGCACCTTTTTTGTGAGAGAGAAAGGATGATTATAATATGGACTGGAGGGAGTATAATTTATTAAGACTATATATAATATCCAAAACTAGTGGAGGCTAACACAAATGGTTAGAGATCAGTTACTATTTAAGCAAGTGGTTGAGATTCGATCCCTAACTCTTATGAATGTAAAAAATCTCGTTGGTAGACTATCCCCGAAAAGGCCCGATAATATCGAAAGGATTAATTACCTAGTTGTGCAGGTGAATGCCTAAAAAAAACAAAATGAAAATTTTCATATTTTTTTACCGTCATAGAATCTTCTAAGCCATGCCACCATTTTACATTATTAAATAGTATTTAAATTAAGAGGAATGCTATACTCCACGAATTAGTTATACACGAATTTCAAAACAATCACTCATGTGAGATCTTAGCATCAGAGAAAAAATATATCCTCCTCTAAACGCAATGAATTCCTTTTTTATGCTTTATTCGTGTACCATCTCACGAATGCATTTCGTGATAACCAGCATTTCTCTTAAATTAATCTATGGATCTTTGAATTATTTGAGAATTTTTAAATAGGTTTTTAGATTTTAAAATTTTGTAGTCAAGTCCCTAAATTTTAAAATTATTTATAATTAAGTAGTTGAACTTTAAAATTTATATTTAGGTCCTAATCTTTAAAAAGCGTGTTTGTTTCTGTGTTTGGGACTCCCCAAACGCGCATTCAGCTGGAAGCAAGCTCTCGGTAGCTTTTGTGTTCCGCGTTTTAAGAATGCACATCCAAACACACTCAAAGTCAGTTGTAATTGGGCCCTATACATTTTTCTTAAATAGTAATAATTGTGATAGTTAAACATACAAAATGAGACATTAATATTTGATTTCTTTTCTCTTTTGTCAAGGGTATCCATTTTTTCAAACAATTTTGTTCGAGTTAGGAACATTCTTAATATAATTGGTTAATTTTCGTAGTTGTTTGAGGCTGCTCTAAGGTGTAACTTGGACTTTAGATTATAATATGCATGGATTTCGAAAAAAGTTCTAATGTAAATTAATTAATAGACTTTAATAATAATAATAATAATAATAATCATAATCATTTATCATATTCTATGTGATGGATTTATGTACTTTAAGTAAAATATATTTTAGAGGGGTCACATCCTAAAAACCAATACGGTTTAATCAATTTTAATTTTAAAAAATATTTATCGTAAAAAAATATACTTAGTAGCAATGTTAGTTTTAACGAAATATTCACATCCATCATTAAAAACTAAAAAATGTTGTCAAAATTTTGGAAAATTTCAGCCCATCACTCGACTAAGGGTAAAGACAATGGTGTTGTTTTGTCAATGGTGAAGCAAACTGACTCACGGTGATGGTTGATTGATATGGACATAAATGATAATGTTATAAACATATGAACAGAGGTGGTAGACGGAGCTTTATCGATGAAGTCGTAAGAATATATGTCAAGCTCTATCGATGAAATGATAATGAGTATAAATATTTCGAGTAAAACTAAGAGTTTTATGATGAAAAGACCAAATTGATTTTTTTTTTTTTAAAAATTAAAGAACCAAAATAAGTAAAAAGAAATTAAGAGCCAAAATAAATTTTGAAAATAAGATAAAAAACTAAAAATATAATTTACCTTTTTTTTTTTAAAGGAAGTGTGAAGTATCTTAATATGTAGCTCACTTGCCTCAGGGACCAATTCACTTTGCGTAGATTGACTGAATGCAGAAAGCCTTCCACTGGCAGACGATCGTTACTCATGTCAATATTCTCACTTCTGGTATCTCCGGGTGTTGTCACCAAAAACCTTTTCCGATTGACAGAACGTCCCGCTATTGACACTTGAACAACTTTCAAGGTCTTGTCGCTTCGGGTGAATCACTTGAGCCCGGATACATTTTCTGTGCCATGGAGCTAGACCAACGAGCTATTACGCTCTCTAAAAAAATTCCAGTTCGACTGTCTGAGAAGGAAGATGGCAACGAGGAAGGGTATTTCGAATCTTCGAATCTCAGCATAGCACGGGACCTGCTAGTGCTACCTACCTTGCCTTAGAAGGTCACGAAAAAAGTAGATGGAAGAGTTCAAAGGAGACATGCAAACCTAAATAATAAAGAGGCGCTACCGCCACCACCACCATAATGTATCTTCATTTTCCATGTATTTTTATCATTGTTAGGCTTATGCTTTTTTTAACCCATGATATTTTCAAGGGTAAATCACTCTTAATGAGAGTTTGTGAGAGACTAATCCTATTTACGAGGATGTCTATTTTAAAAAAATGTTTTTTTAAAAATCGAACCCGAAACTATTAACAATTCAGCATAACATCCATAGCAAAAATATTAGTATTTCATAAGACTAATTGATCCAACTCGCGTTGCATGAGTTCTTCTCTCTTTCTCAAAACCCTAATTTCCATCCCTTTCACTCATCTTATCACTCTTACTCGAACAATGAGCAGCTCCGGTCGCGTCTTCCAGCTCAAGCTTGACCCTCTTACCGGTAACTCCGAATGGATCGTCATCGAAGAAAATGAAAATGAAAACGACGACGTCGAACAACAACAACAACCCCTACTTGCTACGACGTCGTATTTGGACATGCTCAACGATTCCGCTAGAAACACTGCGTTCCGTCAAGCTATTGATAAAACCATCACCAAACCTTGTCATGTTCTCGATATCGGGTATTCTCCCTCTCCCTCTCACTCCACTCTTCATCATCATCATCATAAATAATCATAACTGTTAAGCACAATTTTGAATATTAATTATATATATAATCCATGAATCGCTCACATTTCAAGATTCTGAGAAGCTGCTTGGTTGTGTTTGGCAAATGAGCATATTTAATAAGCTACTATCAGCTCGTTTTTGATAAACCGCTTCTTATAAGCGAGGGGACTTATTTCATTTTACACCTATCATCCGGTTAATAAGCTGATTTTACCAAACAATTTTAATTCAATTGATTAGCTTATCAACTCCTAGTTTTCATAAGCTTTTAGGGTTTGTTTGGATTGATGGTATTGAATGAAGTGGGATGGGGTGGAATAGAAACTAAGCTCATTCCATTGTTTGGATTACATTAAAGATAATGGAGTGGAATGGATGATAATGGTGCAGGTTCCATCCAATACCACCAAAAACCTCATTTTTCCATTCCCCCCAAAATTGGGGTGTATTTGATGGAATCTATTTTTGTTCCATTCCATCATAAAATAACCAAACAATGGAATGGTAATTTTATACTATTCCATTCCACCCCACCCCATTCCATTTGATTCCATTCCGCTCCATTTATTATTGGATATCCAAACATAGCCTTAGGTAACTTATCGGCTGGTTGTGCCAAACATAGCCCAAATCAAGCTTATGAGGTAGTTGCTTATTCAAATAAGTCTTTTTACCAAACACCATCACATAGCTTATTTCTAGTCAATAAGCTAGTCAACTAGCTTTTAATTATAAGTTACTTGGTGGTCTTTCTAGACACACTCTAAATGGTAAATACTTCATTCGGTCTTATTTGTAAGTCACATTCTAAAAGAATTCTTCGGACCTATTTATAACTTATAAGTCACTTTGCATTTTTCAGGATACATTTATTGTTTTTTTCTCTTATTTGCCCTTTGTTCATTAATGTGAGACAATACATTTGTGAAATTTCCAATGCAAGTAAAGAGGATAAAATTGTAATATTAAAATCATTTTCAAAGTTCTAAGAAATGTAACTATGGTTAAATATGACTTATAAATAGGATGAGAAGGAGTATATCCTAAATATAAGCACTTGGAGTGGCTTTGAACGCGGATTAAGGAAATTAGTTAATATTGTTAATGGCATTGGAATTGATAATTAGTATTTGATATGCTTTTTCAAAATTATCACTATAATTATCATTGGAAATCTAAAAAGTATTGAGGAAATAGTGGTGTTTATGAAAAAGAAGTAATTAATGTCATTGGAAATTGAAACATGGGCTTATAAAAAGGACCATGACAAAGTCCAAAACTAATGCTTATTTTTAGGAACAGAGGGAGCATGATTTATTTATGAGTTTAATTGATCAAATATTTTTAAATTTTGATGCTAAAATAATTAATATAGATCCAGTGTAACATTTATCCATGCTTCCTACATTATAATTAGGTTATGCTATAAATAATTTCTTGTATAATGTATAGTGCTGGAACTGGGTTACTATCCATGATGGCTGCGCGAGCTATGGGTAGTGAAGGAAGAGTGACTGCGTGCGAGTCTTACCTTCCAATGGTGAAATTGATGAAGAAAGTGATGCGCCTCAATGGTATGGAAGGAAGAATCAAAGTCTTCAATAAGCGCTCTGATGAACTCCAAGTCGGTGTTGATATCCCTTCGCGTGCAGATGTATTTGTAAGTGGCATTGCATCAACCTCAATCTTGATTTCATTTTATTTTGAACTGTTTTTATCATATGCCAAAATCATGTTCTATTTAATGGTTCCAAATGAGGGATATTTCACAGCCAGAGAAATTAGTCCGAAAATTGGTAGAATTCTTCTTCGGTAGCATTTGGTAGATGTTTTAGAATGGGATGCAGCATAGCATATGTGTTCTGTTTTATGTTTGGTCTATTTTACGAATAGATTAGAAAAAAGGCATAAAGTTAAAAGTTAAGACTTTTTGGTTCCACTTACAGGGATGGAACCAAAGAGAACATAACAGAACACTTTGTTCCATTCTGTTCTATCTGCATGCCAAATAAAGTAATAGGTTATAGGGATCACTCACTTGTTCAAGAGCCACTAAGCAGGCCAAATGATTCCGCCGAATTTGTTGGCAAAATAGTTCTGTCTATCTAGTTGTGAAATGAGGAAGTCATGTATGAACCCATCTGCAAGTTGCCTCTCACAAATTACTTGTCAAATACTAATGAATTAGTTCTATGAGAGGAGAGCCAAGGATAGAGTTAATTGCTGGATCTAAGAAGTTGCTTTTTTAAAAGAAAAACCTATTGCCTTCAGCCCTCCTTCAAATTGAAACAAAGGAAAATTGAGATACATTATTGCAGGTAAGCGAGATATTAGACTCTGAATTACTGGGTGAGGGGCTTATACCAACCTTACAACATGCACATGACAGTTTGTTGGTGGAAGATCCTCTGACTGTGCCTTATCGAGCAACTACTTATGGACAGGTAATTCAGAGGACTTGCAACATTCTTCTGCATAATGAATTGTTTTTTGGCTTTAAAGCATGATAATAAATGATATTTTATATGACATTATTATTAACTTGAAGATATTTTTCCTTACATTCTTTCTCTTCCTGTGAAGTCTCACACAAGTTTGTGTCTCTTCCATATTCTTCTTCAGCTGGTTGAAAGCACATTCTTACAACAGCTGCATGACTTGCATAACAATGAGACTAGTGTGTCCGATGGCATTCGCCTTACCCCTCCAGGGCTTGAAGGTGTTTTAAGTGTCAAACGTCAGCAATATGCCATGCATTGTGATCCTATAAGAAAAGAAATAAAGCCGGTAAGGTTAATTAGAATTCTGTAACTCGCGTCATTCAAATTTACTAGTTTCTTTTCTACTCAAATTAAGATTCATCCAGCTTTCAGAACCCTTCAAAATTTTTGAATTTGATTTTTGGAAACGGCCAGAGAGTTATGGAGAAACTGAGCTGTGCATAAGGGCAACTAATGATGGCAGAGTTCATGCTGTGATCTCATGGTGAATCGATATGTTTTGACATTACTGTATTTGTACTATCATAGGATTTATTTCCTCAGTTTACAGTGGTTCTATGTGCTCTTCAGGTGGGTACTTCAACTTGATCGTGAAGGAACAATCTATTACTCCACTGCACCTAGGTGGATAAGCTCACCAACAACTACAAGTGAGAGTTTGCCATGATTTAATTGCATTGTTCTGTACTCTAGTAATTGGAAAGGACATTCATCTACGAAGTTCAATTCTCCCAAGTAGTGTTTTTGAAGTTTTTATTTTTATTATGAAAAAGTACCTGGTTGACAAGTCTCAGAGAGTCACATGGGCTTGAATTTGATCAGGTTGCTAAGAAAATCTGTGATGAGTATGAACCCAAGCCGGCCTAGAGACCAGGTCACAGGTTTTCTGGTCCGACTGCTAGCCGATCTGGGTCATACAACTATGTTTAATTGATTAGTTAAGGAAATAGAGTGTATTTACTTTAATGTAATACATTCCATTTCTATGATAGTATGATTTCCATAATGCCACATTACTGTCAAGAAATTAGATTACATGAATATAATTTATGAGGAAATAAATAACATGCTTAATGGATTATCTATAATTGTTTATATATTAGAATCTTCGCTAATGATTATGCCTTGATGTTGCTCCAGGTCCTGTTGGTTGGTGTGACCACTGGAAACAGTGTGTTTGGTTCGTTCCAGGAAGTGGTATTTCCATATCCAATGGAGAAGAAATTTGTTTACATGCTACGCATACTGATACTAGTATCTCATATGATTTTGATACCCAAGTGCCAAAAAGTGAGGTTTGTCATCATGGGCTGATGGCTGGAGATTTTCAGCTCACACTGTCACCAGAAAGGGCTGCAATCTATGGAGATGAAGGATATAGGCTTTCAATGTTGAAAGCAGTGGAAAGTGTGGTAAGCTATTTCTCCTTGCTCCTCATTGCTAGTGCTCTTTTGCTTGAATTAAGGACCAAAGTTATAAACACCTTGCTTTGCTTTTAATTCATTCAAGTTATGCTCTCCTATTTGTTTACAATAACTAATAATTTTACAGCTGCAGGGAAGGGTCCACCCATTATGCCTGGTTGCAGATGATAGTATTTTTTTACCACTTCTTGTGTCACATCTTTCAGAAGCATCACATGTAATTTCGTTACTTCCAGGGGTGAAGGAAAAAGGCATCCAATATCTGCAAGCTGTTGCTCATGCTAATCATTTGTCACCTAATCACATAGAAGTTATTGAAAAAAGGGTCAAACAGTTAACTGTGCATGATACACAACAGAAAAAGGTTGAGTTTTCTTGATTCCACTTGCTTGGTTGACTTTACTTCGTATGTATATGAATTTCAAGTTCTCTATTAGAAACCTGTAGCATAGATCACTACTATGTTTATGCCTATGTAGCATAATACAAATTGTAAATGACTTTGTGACTTTATTACTTTGTTACTTATATATATTGAACTCATAATGAATTATTCACCTTGCACTAGTTTTATATAGAAATGCTTTATCTGATTATTAAATATAAATAATACTTGATTCTGTTTCTTCCTCATGCCGAACCTTTCCTTTCCTTTTAGTAATAATGTAATATTACTTGTATTTCGGATGTATTCAACTCATCTTAAGAAGGTATTATGTTCAACAGTATGTTGGATGCTTCTGTAGTTAATGTCATCTAAGATGTATACATGACATTAATTCATTTTCCTTGAATGTTTCAAGCTACGTTTCCCATTTTGAATTGCTTTAAATATTTATGCTTTTGTGCTTTATCTGAAGGTTGATCTGTTAATAGCTGAACCTTTCTATTTTGGACATGATGGCATGCTTCCATGGCAGAACCTGCGGTTTTGGTATATTTCTCAATAGTTGCTCTTGCAATGGTCAACTTAATTTGGTTTATGAAATCTGTTGTGCTTTAACAAGTGTAGACAATATATAGTTTTATTTTGGTAACATTCTCTTATGAGTTATTTCTTGTACTCAATTTGCTTTAGGAAAGATCGTACTTCGCTTGATGTTATCCTCTCGAAAGATGCTCTGATATTTCCCAGTAAAGGAATATTGAAGGCTTGTGCTATCTCTCTTCCTGTAAGTTAAACTCTAACATAAACAATGGATTAGAAAAAGCTTCCATTAATTCTGTGGTTTGATGAAGGATTTATTTTTGTTTGGGTAGCAAAATAACATTCTTAATTTCTTTTTTCTTTTGTTGTTGTTTTCGGTGGGGCTGTTTATGTGGATTAATGGGATAAACAATTTTTGCAGGATCTTTGGAGAAGTCGTTGCAGCTTGAGTAAGATAGAAGGTTTTGACCATTCGGTGGTAAATGCCACATTGGGGGCTTGCGGTCATCTACCTGATTCGGAAGAGGGTCCTTGCCTGCCTTTTTTCGTCTGGCAGTGCGGAGAATTGGATGTAATTAATCTACTTAAAATATACGCTTTGCGATAAGCTGGTTCCTTCAGTAAAGAAGAAAAGAATTTCTTTTTATTTATTAACAACTAGTATTAATGCAGCCTTATCATGTATAATGTTTCAGGTGCTTAGCAAGACATTTGATGTAATGGAGTTTGATTTCTCAAAACAAATATGCCAATGTGAAGGGAAATCACAGGTATTATGATTTATCATCATGTAAGTTTTGGATGCATTTGCATGATCAGCAGGTATTTATGCATATAATTGTCATTTTTAGGTCAAATTTTTTCCATTGTGATGTCAAATGATTTTATTGCACAACAGGTTGTTTCTCTTGCAGTCTTCTAACTGAATCAGTTTTGTTTATTATCTAAATTGGATGGATTTATCATTAGCTCTCATAGAGCAGTATCACATGTTAAAAACTTGACCTAACTAAGAAACAAGTATGAACATAAGATAGCATAAGCAATGTCTTTCATTATTATACCTGCCTTTATATCCTACAGAACAGTAATTTGCAAATGCATTTCCGTTGATGTTTGTAGAATGCTATATTACATGATTAGTCGGTTTTTTTGGGTGACATGAATTGCTGTAGTGCTAGTTTCACATAATGAATAATGAAAATTTTCTGATGCAGGTAAAGTTCACCAAGAGTGGGGTATGCCATGGGTTTGTACTATGGATTGATTGGGTGATGGATTTGCAAAACTCTGTAGTTATATCAACTGGTCCAGGTCACACTCAATTCTGAATGTTAACTAATCTCGAGACATCAAACTTTATATATCTTATAAAGCATATATGACTATACTTTGAGCTATTGCTTATTTCCATTTTAAGATTGCAGATAAGAGATATTGGAAACAGGGAGTAAAGCTTCTTGCAACACCTAGAACAGTAGGGCCCGAGAGATCGAAAAACGTTCAAGCATGTTGTTCTTCTGCAGTTCTTGAAGCAATTTTTAATCCATCAAATGGAGACCTCAAAACTACACACGAGTTCGTATGATACTTATTCACTCAAGCTGTAATGTAGTGCCCTGACTCAATAGTCCGTTTGGTTGTACAAGATAGTGGTTAGCTAACATTGAGTTAGATTTTTTATTGAGTGCATGATTTGCATGCATGGTGGATTCTGTATTTAACTGTACTGATATGCTCCATGAACTTCACACCTTTGCTACTAAGATAGAAGACCTGGTAGGTTGTCCGATGGAATATCCGTCGTTCAATTTGAGTAATAGAAAAATGGGCGTGAATAAGATTTTTGAAGGGAAATTATTTTGTCACCCCATGATCTACTAATGCCACCACAATACTATAATTTATTCCTTTTGTGCCTTTTTGCTCACGACCAGCGGTCGTAACACCCTCTTACGACCCGTTCCAAAACTAAATTTTTGAACGGGTCGTAAGGAGGTGTTACGATCCCCACGACCTGCAGGTTGTAGCATCCCCTTACAACCCATTTAAAAACTGAGTTATTTCAATTTGATCATATCTTTTGCAGTTCTTGGTCATGTATATGAATGCATGTGCCGTGAAATCTTTATCTATTATTCTATACGGTTATTTTTGTATTAGAATGTTGAATGCCATGCCTTAACAAATTTGCTTGCTTGTTTAATGATTACTTATGAGAAAAATGAAAATATATAAAAAGGAAACTTAAAATAGTCTAAACATATGAATGATGCATAAATGTTTATGCATGTTATGCAAGTAAATGAGGATATAAAATGCTTGGCGTTTAACGTCATTCATTAGGGAAATCGTTAGTTGGGTAACAAACAAGCAGCAGGAGGAGGATGATGTCTAGTGTGGATTTCAATCTTTCTATCCGCTTCCTTCTTATCAAAAAAATTTGCTGTGAGTAAAATTTTTTAATTATGCAAAAGCAGGTCTTGAGTACACAGGATGAAAAGAAGACAAAGCTTGGATCTTCAAAGAAGGTAGCAATTTTTTTGCATCTTTGAAATAACCCAGTTTTGAAATGGGTTGTAAGGGGATGCTACGACTTGCAGGTCGTAACGCCTTCTTATGATTGCAGGTCGTGAGCAACCCTTACGACCTGTGTAAAAGTGTTTTTTTAAAAGGCATAAAAGGAATAAATTATAGTATTTGGGTGACATTACTAGAAATGGGGTGGCAAAATAAATTTTGCTTTTTTCAAAACACATACTGTATCAGTCTACTCGATATACCTGCCCATAAAATGAGTAATGGGCCAAATGGCCACCGCCCATTTTTCACGTCTAGAAATTTAATTTTGGTTTAAATTTATTTATTTCTTTTTTTTTAATGCGGGACCAAAAATGAATAAAAAATATAAATTAATTTTCAATTCAATCCTCAAATTCACATTATCCAAAAACTTATTTAAGTAGCTTTATTTATTTCCTTCAACGTCTGAATATTTGAATGGAACAAAACGCGAATCGCATGTTCCTTTTAACAACGGTTCACAATTGATTTTTGGAACGAGATATACATGGAAATTGGAATGATTATTAAAAGACTTATTTATGTCTTTAGTCCCTAAAAGTTCAGCGTGTTTTTGTTTTAATCCCTAAAAGTTATTTTGACCGGTACTAGTCCTTAAATTTTCAAACATTTTTGTTTTGGTCCTCTCCATCAATAAAAATCTATTATTTGTTTGTGTAACTAACGAAACATCACATGAACAGTCCATATGGGCCGAAGTAACGTCAAATAGGTGATATAATGTGGATGATATAGATCCACATATACAAAATGGGTCCAATATGCAAAATGGTTTCGTACGCAAAATTTTGAGTTCATAAGCCTAAATCATCCATGTTACATCATCTATTTGGCGCTACCTCATGTCCATGGCAGCAGGTATGGATTTTCATTAACCATGTCAACAAATAACTGTTTTTTTTTTTGTAACGGAGGGGATCAAAACCAAAATGTTTAAAAAATTAAGGACTAGTCCCGATCAAAATAACTTGGACTCAAACCAAAACACGTTGAACTTTTAAAACCAAAACCATAAACAAGCTTTATTAAAATTACACATCTCTTTCAATGGTCCCTTAAAATAATAATTGATGTTGAGCTCAGTTGAAGCCTGAAAGCACGATTATATAAGAATATGCTTTTACAAGATAATACTTTTATCAAAAGTCGCTAGCTCTTTTTATGTACCATTTCTTTCTTTCTTTCTATGAAGCCTCTGCTCTAAGATATTAGCTGTTTAATCCTTTTAATTGTCCCTCATGGGTTTGCACGTGGTGGTTGCAATAGCTAAACTTCATTGGAAACTTAGCAGCCACACTTTAAGGCCAGCACTGTCTTGTTTAGCTTATCCAGTGATGCTTAAGTTGTTGAATAGTTCCTTGTGGCTCTTCAGAGATGAAGCACTTCATGAATCAAGGTTGTTTATGTTCAGAATATCTCAGATATTTTTCGATAGGGAGGTGCCACTTACACCAGGGGCAAGATTGGCACGTGCTTTAAGATTGGTAAGGAGATTGGTTGGTATAAGCACAACAGCTACCACAACATCAGATGGGTTGGAAATTGGACATGACACCTTCCATGATCTCTCAATGCTTGCACTTTGATCACCGTCTCTCACTCGCATTAGTAGTTTCTACCTCCCTCAGTTAGTGCCTTCCCTTTGTTTCTAGTTGTCATTTATTGGTTGAATTATACTAAGTGTATCTTACCACGCTTGTGTGTTTGATTGGTCATAGAAATATTTTTGAATATATATATATATATATATATATATATATATATATATATATTATAAGGCTTAAATATGTATTCAGTTACTGAATTTTGGGATGGTTTTGTCAAATGTTATTATTAATTTTTTTTAATTTCTAACTCTTTTGTTACTTTTGATTTGTCATATACATCTTCTTCTAATTTCGGTCAAATTTTGCTAACATGTCTCATCGAAATCCTAATTAGATGCAGAAGGTCCATCATGAAGTACCACGTGGACGAAAACAACCTTTATCTCCAATTTTTTTTTAAAAAAAAAAACTAAAAATATAAAAATAATACTTTTTTTTAGTTTTTTTAATATTAAAAAAATGATTTTCGCCCACGTTGCATCACGTGACTAACCTCTTGCGTTTGATCAGAATTATGATCTGACATGTTAGCAAAATTTGTTCAAAATTGGTGATAAAGATATATGGCAAACCCAAAAGTAACTTTGGGACGTCGGATATTGAAAAACAAAAAAGTACCAAAAAAAAAGACAAAATGATTCTAAAGTTCAAAAACTTGACACAATTAAGCATATATATATATATATATATATATATATATATATATATATAAACATAGGAGTTACGTTTGTGTATAATCAAATTTGGTCAACTTCTTGTTGTCCTTTTAGTTTATACCGGTATTTTATTCGGATGCATACATAAAAGATACTTAAAAAATAGGCTTATTTAAGTTTTTTGTCCATGAACTTGTGTGCTCTTTTGGAATTGACCTTTAAACTTTTTTTTCCGATGTTTTGAGTCCTTAAACTTTGCTCAAATTTTGGAAACGGTCATTTCATCACTTAAGTGGTGATATAATCGAGGATATGCCACGTTACCTTCGCCACATCACATCGATAGGTAACATGCTAGATGATACTAGGTGAATTTTCTAAATAAAAAAAATTTGAAATATATTAAAAATAATAAAAAATTGTATTTCTTAAAGAAAATCGAATCTTGTAATATATTTTGAAAGAAATTCTTTTTTTATAAAAAAAATCATGTAATGTCCCGTGGCCTTACATAACATGTCACTCGTCGATATTGTGAAAGCGGCGTGACATTTTGTCGGCTATATCACCACTTAAGTGAGGAAAGGACCATTTCCAAAAATTAAACAAAGTTTATGAACCCAAAGCATCGAAAAAAAGTTTAAGGAGTAATTCCGAAGAGCGCATAAATTCAGGGAATAAAATGTTGAATAAGCCATTGTTTAATTATGTATAAAGCTACTTCATTAACTAGTACATACGGATATTGTCAACTAATGAATATGGATATTGTTTTGTTTCATTTAGTCGCTTTAAATAATTTTTAAATTTAAGATTTTTTATTGTTTTCTCTATTATTTTATTACATAATGTATGAACATAAAAAAAACTTTGATACAATTATGTATATTTTTTGAATATAATTAAAAGATATCATTTTGATAAATTTTTTGTCCATTTTAATAAGTCATTTTAGAATATCCGGGTAGTATTAAAATTTTTTTTCAAATACATCCCTCATAATTTCATAGGGGTGATAGGATAATAATTACAATAGAGAGATAAATAAATAAAATTGTAAAATTTAAATAAGGTTAACTTTGGAATGACAACATATTCTTTGATAAATTTAAAAGTAATAATTACTTTTTTTAATATGCGTTAATTAGATAAAAGTGACATATAATAAGAAAAATAATGGAAGGAATTTGATATCCAGGGTTCTCTAGAGTTGAGTTACCCCTCTCCACGTAAATATAAGCATTAAATTATAAGAGTATTTTGATATTTTTTAAAATATTTGGTCTAATTCAAATGATATTAATTACTTTATTTATAAATATTTTTATTTATTTTATATTTTTTTAGAGTCTCAATAATAGTTATAAAGTTATCAATTTCAATGTCACTAATGATATTAATTAACTTTCTTAATCCGAAAAAAATCACCCAACATACTTATATTTAAAGACGGAAGAGTAGTGAGTAATGCCATGAACGATGAATTGTGAGTGTGTCTATTCAAATCTCAGTAATAATATATATTTCCTCTGATCCCATATGTAAGATTTTTGGGAAAATTTATGTTCACAAAGAAAATAATAAGTTGGTTTTGACCTTCAATTAAATAAAAAGCAAACTTTTTGAAGTTTTTTAATATACTAAAGGTTTAATTATGTATTTGAACTTTGAGATTGTTTTATCACAGGTTTTTGTTTTCTTTTTTAATGTTTGGTTTTTAGAAGTTATTTTTGAATTTGCCATATACTCCTGCTATCAATTTCGACCAAATTTTGCTGACGTGTTTCACCGGAATCCTAGTCAGACACAGGAGATTAGCTATAATATGGTGCCACGTGAGAGAAAACGACCTCTCTCCAAAAAAATTTTTAAAGCTAAAAAATATATTTTTTATTTTCTTTTTTATTTTTTTTAAAAAAATCTTTTCCAATGTGACATGACGTGGCTAACCTTTTTCGTTTGACTAAGATTCCTGTGTGACATGTTCGCAAAATTTGGCCGAAATCGGTAGCAGGGTCAAACCCAATAATAACTTCAGGGAACTAAACGTTTAAAAAAAAAACAAGGATCTATAACGAAATGACCCTAAAGTTCAAGGACTGAACATATAATTAAGCTTATATTAAATACCTAACTTTTTAATTAAGGAATTTCTTAATCGGGAATAATGGGCTAAATAAAATAGGTTTATATTAAAAGATGAAATATTTTGTAGTTTGAGAGTAATAAACTTAATTTCCTAGTGTCATTTTATTATTATTTAACTTTTTATCATCACTCTTTAATGTTAAGTTTAAGCAAACTATTTAATAAAGGAAAATACTAAATTTATCTTGAATAAAAAAGATATATTTAATATATCGAGAAGTGTTGAACTTAAGTTTTCAATATTACTTATTTTGAAATGCTTAAACAACACCTTTAAGGCACTTGTAACTCATTAATAAATACTCCCTTCGTCCCTATTTGTAAGACACTCTTGATAGATTTAACGCCTATTAAGAAACCTGATTAATTTAGTTAATTGTATTAAAAATGTGAATATTTAATATTTATTTTCAAAACTACCGCTATTTCTAGTTTTGGGAATCAAAAAAGTGTTAGGTAAATAAGGGTGTTTGGGAAAAAAAGTAATTAATTGTCATAGAAAATTGATATAAAATCTTATAAATAAGGACAAAATAAAAATCTCAATAAGAATCTTATTCAAGGATAGAGGTAATACTTTCTACTTTCTTGCCAAGAGCAAGACCCAAAAGCTTTAACATATGAGTCTTACTTATCAATGTTCTCAATATTTTAAATTTAATAATTTTTAAGATAAAATTATCTCTTTTAATTTTTTAACTAATATCCTAATTCTAGTTGATTCAGAAAATATAAGTATATTGCACCTAGTGCTCCACAAAATTAATACTCCGTAAAACAAAACTGATTCTGTGCTAACAAATTGTTTTGAAAGAATAAGGTTCAATTCTTGTGTATGTAAAAATAAAGTTCAGTTGAAAAAATAAATTTATTACATTGTAGATATTTTAAACTCAAATAGAGAATTGTCCCTTTTTAAAGTGCATATACCTAAAAGAACCTCTCTCAACATGAATAAGATTATCAAGTTGTCTTTAACAAAATATAAAGTATTACGCAAACAAAAACCGAGTCATTAAAGTTGATCCGTGACTTAGATGAGTAATAAATCAAATAAAAGGGGTTTTCTATTACCAACAAGAGCCAATGTTGTGACAAAACTTTTAACTTTTCTTGACATATTAGTAATACCATAGGAAATTTTGTTTAGTTTATAAGAGAAGAGCCACACTGCTCTGTCCTTTTAACACCGCTAGGGCCCAGGGGGAGTTCATAGTTGGAGTGAAGGGTTACCCACTTTTGATACACATCAGTTTAATGTTTAAAGACAATGACAGACACTATCCACGGTTTTTGTATATTTGAAACAGAAACAAAATTAGGAAATATACTTTAAAATGACAAAATTATTATATTAATTATCGACATTGTAACGTGGTTTCACTTTCATTTTTTAGATTGCAATTTCTTTTTTAATTCTTGATATTACGAAATGTTACTCATGTTAGTCCCTATGAAATGATATTGTTTAATTCCTCTTTCGATTTAATCTCTAATATATAAAAATTTAATTCAATTTGATTCATGATATTACTAAATATATTGTAGTTACATCATTGTGATAACCTCTAACAACCCACATGAAACTAAGGTGATTAATGTTTTTCAATTTCAGAGATTAAGAAGGAATTTTCAAAATCTCATTAATAAAAGTAAAACCATCTTGCAATATAGAGGCCCAAAATAAATTTTTTGTCTATTATGAAAATGTGGTATTGTATCCGATGTATGGGTTGGAAGCCAGGCTCGTCCCAGGCCTATGGTCAGAGGAGCGCGCGCCTGGCCCCCAAAATTTATTTTTACTCATGCCTGATAAAAAAAGAAGAAGAAATAACAGCAGTGGAAAGGACATGATAGGTACTTTCTCCGATCTCTAATAATATATAAAAAAACATACTTATTTTGATCTCAAATATAAAAAGAAATTAGCTAATTTTCTATTTTCAATACAATTACTTTTAAAATATTCCTATAACGTTAATATCTCATTCAATTTTTGTTTCATTTCGGATGCAACTTTCCTAAAATAATTATTTTTTATGAATTTGAGAAAATTAATTACACCCAACTAACTTCTTTAACGAGAATGAAGTTTGTTATTTATTCTTATAATAGAGACCGAGGGAGTATATAGATGATTCGGGATTAGTGATAATCTAATAAAAGTGGTTTGACATGATTTAAAAATTGAAAATTTACATTGCATGGAATTATGACTCAATAATTGATATACTATATTTTTTAATCTAACTTGAAACAAAGGATAAGAGGGAAGAATATCCACTATGGTACATACTTAAGTATGTTGGCTGTTGTTATTAATAAAATTTCTTAATTATAAAAAAAAATCGGTAAGGTATTATATTATTGTGTTGTAGTGTATGTTACAAAAATTTTACATAACCAATTTTACATAATAATTCTTTAATAAAGTAGGATACCTATTTTTAATTGTCTAAGGTCCCAAAAATGTTTGGAATGGGTCTACTCGTAGCTATAGTTGTTGGCTTAGATGTACTGGTCCTTCGTAATAATTGCTTAGATCACTACTATCTTCATTTGGGTTTGAAGGTCCGTGGAGTGTGGACAGTGCTGTGGATGGTAGTTGCGTGGACGGTGAGAACACAATTAATAACGAAAATACACCAAAATATTAATCTGAAAAAAAAAAATCTTTCAAATCCAAAGTCATTTTTAATATTTTTGGGATTTTAGACAAAATTAAAAATAGAGGATTTCTCTTTTAATGTCACCATCGTCGTTGACTCAATATTCAATTGTGCCGTCGTCGTTGGTCACTCGAGTAATTGAGTTTCTTCTCTTCTTTTGGTTCTCCTTGACTCCCTCTGTCCCATTTGTCTTTGTTCTCCACCTATTTTCTTTTCCCTTTCTAGATTTGAAGTTGCTATTGAGTACTCTAAATCTTTGTTTTGTGGCCTTGTGTCTTTTCTATTATGCCTATACATGTTTTCTTTATTTATTTTTTTACTTAATTTTTTTTTATTTCAGCTATAGGTAAAAAAAATGGGGGCTCCAAAAAATTAGTGCCCTAGGCAATTCCCCCTCTTGCCATGGGCCTAGGGACGGCTCTGCTCAAATCGAGAGTAAAAAAATTCATTGGTCCTTAAGACCAATAAACAATCTTTACTATGATCAAGTCAAAGTACAAGTAGTGACAATCAAGTGCACAAACATGTGTGAATAACCAGCCAACACGACTAAAGCGATAGAGCTTACAAAAGAGAACAATGAAGATGAAAACTCATTATAATTGCGGTTGTTTAAATAGAATAACTCACTATAAAGAGCTCCAAACGAGAATTTCACCATTGGATATGAAGAGAAGGATGCCACAAACTTTTTCTCCAAATTTGAGCGAAATTCGATGGTTAATGAATCCTCAAACGCAGTTTGGATGAAACTGCTCTGTTATGGAGAACCAAAAACGAGTTTGCTCTTCTTTTTCTCTTTGGCTATGTTTCTCTCTTCATGTTATCTTTTTAACTTGCCCCTAAATTTGACCGCCAATCACTCAACAAGTGATACACATGATGAGTTTACGCTATTGGACCTTTCTCCACATACGAAGGAAACCCAAACCCAATATAATGATGGAGTGTTCAACGGGACTCCGTTCATCTATATACAGACAATAGATTCGGTTAAAAGTAAATCTTGGAAGTGGTGGTTAAGTCGGAAAAGGAGTATAATTCCCATTATTTCTCTCGTCTGTATAACGATCTTTTGTTCGAGTAGTACATCAACTGTATTGGGTTGGGCTCCTCTTGAATTCTATTAATACATTCTTTGCTTATTAAAAAATTAAAGTCCACAAATATAATATCTTGGATAAAAAAAGTATTTTTTTTCTTATTAGCTCACAACACATGTATAGAATTCTACTATACGTAATGATAAGTATAGAACGAGTAAGGTTGGTCCCTCACTACCTAACTGTAAATGTTAATCGAGTCAATTTTTGAACCCAAATTTATTCCTGAACCAGAAAAACTTGAACAAGTTCGGGTATAATCAAAAGATGACAAAAAAAGGATAAGATAGGTTTGACCCAAGTAAGAATCACAAACTTAAAATCAAGGATGTTTCATTCTTCTTCTTGCAAGATTATTGATGCCTAATTCTTGTTCAAAAATTAATGAAATTTATTTGTTTTTGCCATGATTCCCTAAGTTTCTACATGTGAAAAGTATTAATTACATAAGTAAACTAATAACTAATTGTTACATGCTTGTTTTAAAATAAGGAAAAGATGTGTTTCATGAAGGTAAGGATTGTCACTCACCTAATACTAAATATTTATTCTAAATGTTTTTTAGACATAAACCTGTCATTTCAAGTTGTAATGAACAAGTCTAACTTTATTTGAATTCTCTAAATAAAAATAGATATTCAAATACGATCAAGTTATACTTATCCATAATAAAAAGTTTGTTGGTTGAAATAAAGTGGAAAAAACACGACTAATTTTTTAAAACTTTGTTTTGTATGGTTCAATTTTTTGGAGAAGAAGGAGTGTCAAAAGATGAATTTTAGTTCCCAAACCACCCGTTTTAGTCCCTAACCCCATTTTAATAGGGAAAAGTCAAAAAAGCCCCTCATTCATCTTTCATCTTCCCATCCAAAACCCCATTGAACCCCAAACCCCAAAACCCTAACACCTTCTATCTTCACTTTCACTTTCACTCTCCTCCCCCAACCTCCTCCGTCAGAGTCGCCACCGAACATCCCTTAGATAATTTCTTTCTCCTTTGTCTTGTTTCCTTTCATTAGGTTTTTAAATTTTTTCGGTTAGGGGTTATATGGGTTGTTTGAAGTTAGGTTTTACTTTTTTTAGTTGTTTTTTGTTCATTCCTTATGTTTTAAGCAAACTCACTTGTCTTCTCTTCGTTGTTATTGTGTTTAATTTTTTTTATTTTCGGTTTTGTTAATTTCTGACGAACCAGTGTCGGAATTGTATCGGAATTTCAAAATTCCGACGGATGGGTGTCAAAATTTTTTACAGTATTCAACAGAAAAATAGTATTTTCCGACATGCTTTTGTCGGAAAAAACTTAAGAATTATTTGAAAAAATTCCGACAATCCAATGTTGGAAATTTATAAATTTTCTGACACGGGCTAGTTGGAAGTCGTACAGTTACGTAAAAAAAAGGAGTTTTACCTTGAAGAAAACATATGAATGTCCAATACACGTAGATGAGGAGTTTGGAAGAAGGATGAAGACGGAAGATAAGGGATTTGGGGTGGAAAGGTGAAAAATGAGAGAGAGGTTTTTTTGACTTTTCCCTATTAAAATGGGGTTTGGGGCTAAAATTGGGGTTTGAGAACTAAAATTCTCAAAAGATTTTACTTCTCAATATTGGACCACCTCCAATATTCGGAGGATTAAAAATCTCTTCCATTTGCTCCATATTGAACCCTTCCCTCACTCATCGCCAAGAACAAATCAAATCTTAAGTTTTGAAGAGAAGATAATTTATTTATTATCTTTGGAGTAATATATTTAACCTTCCAATAAAAGTTTGTTTATTTTTTTAAAAAACTACAAAAGTTTGTTTTTTAATCCTGAAAAACAATAGAAAAAAAGAGTAGTGTTTGGTTTAAGAAATGATTTCAGGTTAAGTGACATCTCATATAGGAATACGACGCTTGTATCATTTAAAAAGGGAACTTGTATCTTTTTGAAAGCTAGTTTATAAAAAGTTACTTCAAGTATCTTTTCAAAATATTTAATAGCTTTCGATAAATCATATGTCTTTTTTGCCTTTCAGTTTTTCACTAAATTACTTTAAATAAAAACAAACAAATAAACATTGTATACCATTTTAAGTCATTTAATTAATTTCAAATAGTTTTACCGCTAGTTTTGGGAAAGAACCCTAATTCAATAAGCTAGCTCCACAGTTCGAAATTTTCACCTAGTTTCACAAAGCTCATTGTTATAATATAATTTTACGGAACAAACCAAAGTCTAAAACAAAAAAAATGAAAAAATGTGATACAGTAGTAAAAAAATCCATGAAACATTGAGACGAATCAAATTCGAGAATTAGTCCCTAACCACCACATTTTAGCTTCCAGCCTGCATTTTTTTTAATGGGGTTCGATCAGAATGTTTTTCGACATTCCCGAGTCGTAAAATGTATTTTTTTGATTATCCCCTTATTGAAAAATGTTTTTTTAAAATCAAAAAATACATTTTTCCAACTTGAAAATGTCGGAAAACATTATGACTGAACCCCATTGAAAAAATGAGGGGTTGGGAACTAATAGTTCCCATTAAATTGGGCCTTAAACAAATAAGGTGTCTGCAAAAGCCCAGCGCATCACATGGGCTTACTGTCAGTTTCAGTCAATAATAAGCCCACAATAATAACAAAAAAAAAATAAAAATCTGGAGCTCACCGCAGAAATAATAATACCCCCTCCCTTTCCTCATCTCATCTTTCTTCTTCTTCTTCTTCTTCTTAATCTTCTTCTTAACAACCTTTCATCACTTTCTCTCTCTCTCTCTCTCTCTCTCTCTCTCTCTCTCTCTCTCTCTCTCGTGCTGTGCTTCGCTCTATCTATAAACCTCGTCGAAGCACCGTTAGATCCAACGATGA
This sequence comes from Crotalaria pallida, assembly GCA_037953625.1. Classification (NCBI taxonomy): domain Eukaryota; kingdom Viridiplantae; phylum Streptophyta; class Magnoliopsida; order Fabales; family Fabaceae; genus Crotalaria; species Crotalaria pallida. The sequence goes on from CM075655.1 coordinate 103,012,519, forward strand.
CGACAGCAGCTAGACCAACATGGGCACCCGCTAAAGGAGGTAACGAACAAGGCGGCACTCGAATCTTCGGTCCTTCTCAAAAATACTCTTCCAGGGACATCGCTTCTCACACCTCTCTCAAACCTAGGTAACTAGTAACTACCCTTTACCCCTTTTTTTTATCTTTCATCTTTAAAAATTACGCTCTAGGGTTTCCTTTCGAATTAGATTTCTAATTCAAGTTTAGTACTACTATATGATATCACTTGATTAAATATGTTTCTGTTAAATTACGCACATAATTGTAAGGATTTTTAGGTTAATTAAGCATAAGAAGTAAACTCTGAAAAGGGTGAAACCGAAGAGTGCAAGTAAACGGAAAAAACTATTATATTTTATTGTATACGTGCAACAAATCACTACGATGGTGTTCCCCCTCACCTCGGCATAAGAGTCTAAGGTGGAGTGTTGTATAAAGCATCTTGCTTAGGTTTTTATGTGAAGCTCTCCGTTTTAAATCTTGTTTATTAGTTGTTTTCAGAACTAATGTTATTGATGAGTGATGCATTGTCGGACAGGGGGGATTGGCATCTCAAATTCTCAATTGATTCATGTAGTTATTTAAATAAATAAAATCATATTATAAATAGACCTGTGATTAATGATTGGATCCAAAGTTTTATCATTGTTCTCTCTTCTGCTCTACGGGAAAGGGCCACAAATTGTGTATATTTAAAGTTCATCCTTTCGTATCTTTATATGGTGTTTCTTCTCATACCCCTCATTTTAATTAAACATGCATCCTGATATTAGTTTAAAATGTTTTCATTTTCCTATTTTCTTCTCCCACTTTTCTCTTGTGAAACACTTAAGTTGTACTTGAGGTCAATGCTGAGCGTTATCATGTTGCTATGCAGTTTGCTGATGCAAGTGATGTGTTTTCCCCAATGACAAATTTGCTTCTTTATCTTGACAGGAAAGAGGGGCAGGACACAAATGATGAGTTGAAGAAAAGGAACCTTCGTGATGAACTGGAAGAGCGTGAACGAAGACATTTCTCGTCAAAAAATAAATCCTTTATTGGTAAAATTATCAATGTGCAATGTTTTTTGTGGCACTGAATTACATTGTTCCTGTCAGCTGAACTTTCATTTTTTATTGCATATTGTAACTTTTCAATGTTCGGACAGATGACAGGGATCATGGAAAGGGCAGCCATCTATTGTTGGAAGGTATATTATTTTTCTAACTTGCATTTACTTGCTTAACTAATTGCTCATAGTCTGTCAACCTAAAATGTGGGGGAAAAAGATAGCTAAACTGCTAAAGAAAGCAAAATCGTATTTCGTATTAAGTGTTCTAATTTGATGTGTCTTTATCTTCACAGGACCAAGGAGGGATATTGAAGATCGCATTGTTGCGCGTAATGTTGATGCTGATGATTCTGATGTTGAAGTCAAAAGTGATGATGAGAGGTTGTTAATTTGACATAAACTTTAGGTTTAACAGTATCAAATATTCAAATGTTTATTTAGTGTATTTTATGGTCTTCATACTTGCAATTGAATTAAATTGACCAAATTTGAAGCATCTGAAGCACTGCAAACATATCAAACAATATAGAGACTAAGAGTACCTTAGCCATATTTATATAATTCATTCTATCAGGTATTGATATGCGTCATTTAGGATTGGCATAACAATTAATGGCATGTTAAGAATATTTAATCCTTTTTTTTTTAATCCTTAAGTGCCTTTCATTTTCACAATTTCACTTGACATGTTTTTACTTTTATTCATAATAATAGTTCCATGTTTTCACTCTATCCTGTTTTTAAGATTTTGTGAAGGAAATGGTGAAAACAAGGTGGCATATTTTTAATATAAAGTGAAAGCACACAAAGTGAAAATAAAAGCATAAAACAAATGAAACATCTAGTTATATATTTATTTTTTCAATTTTTTCACATATACTTATTCAGCTTATTTTTTCCAGCTGATAGGTAGTTTGTAAGTGATGATTTTTATCATCAAATTGACTTCTTCATTGCTCTCGCTCTTGTTGAATTAGAAATTTAGGCTGATATTTTGAATACAAATGGCTTGACACTATGCCTTATTCTGTTGTATTTGAGTGCACCTGTAATCAGAGAAGTCCTTCACTTCACAATGGTATTGTATTTATAGAAGTGTCATTACCTTTATTTCAGCGATGATGATGATGACGACGATGACGAGGATGACACTGAAGCTTTGCTGGCTGAGCTTGAACAAATAAAGAAGGAAAGAGCCGAGGAAAAGCTTCGCAAGGTAAGTTTATTCAATTGCTTCCTTCAAAGCGTGCCATTGATCCTTTATAGATGGGGATCTTGAACTGCTATTAATTTTTCTATCTTTATCATGTCTATTATTATTCGAGAAATGAGTATATTCGAGAAAAAGTTGGGGTGGCCCCTATTGTCGAAAAGATGGTTGAATCTCGTCTTCGGTGGTTTGGGCATGTGTGGAGGAGACCGGTGGAAGCCCCGGTTAGGAGGGTAGACCAAATGGAGGATACTATAAGGGCTAGAGGAAGAGGAAGACCTAGAAAAACTATAGGTGAAACAATTAAGAAGGATATGACCTTATCAAAAGATATGATTTATGATAGGCCTTTATGGCGTCGTTTGATCCATGTAGCCGACTCCACCTAGTGGGACAAAGGCTTAGTTGTTGTTGTAGTATCATGTCTATTATTATTGTCACTTCACTTTGTTCGGAAGGGTGGTAGTTCAGGGAAGAGTGAACTTGTGTAAATAATTTGGATATCCATGAATGCAGTAGATGATTAGATAATTGAGGGATCTATTGTGCGTGTAACATCTTTAGCAACTTGCAGCTTGGTTGCCAATTGGTTCCTATTATGTTAATTGTAAGTTGTAAATTGCTCTTATGGCTCCTAAATTTTTTTATAGGAACGTCAAGAGCAAGAGGAAGAGCTTAAAGTAAAGGAGGCAGAGCTTCTGAAAGGAAACCCATTGCTAAATAATCCAACATCTTTCAATGTGAAAAGAAGGTTAGAATCTAGAGAATTATCTCACAATGTGCTAATCCCTAATGACTGTTTTTGTTGTTAGCCCTTTAGATGTTTGTTATTTAGATTTTATTTTTTTGATTTTGCACGCATTTGGTTTTCTTTAGGTGGGATGATGATGTGGTGTTTAAGAACCAAGCACGAGGTGAAACCAAGGTAGCTAAGCGATTCATCAATGACACCATCAGGAATGATTTCCACAGGAAATTCCTTCAAAGATACATGAAGTAAGTCCGTGTGTCAGAAGCCCTGGTTGCTCGGAGCAGAAGAAACTTATTAATTTGCAGCTTGCCTTGTGTATCTAAATGTATGGTTCACTGTTGATGGATATATTGATATTTCTCTGTTAAAATTTATTTAAATATCCTACTCATAGTTTGTAATTTCATGTGTGCTGGTTTATTCCAGAATATGGATCACTTCATACCTCGCCTCTTTGTTTCTTGGTATTGAAACTCTACTGTTTATGAACCATAAATGAAAGTCACTATAAGGTTGGCTCACTCTCATCTCATCCTATGTGAATCACTGTTCTATATAATCTTGTTGGATCGGCAATGGATATGCTATAGGACTTTAGGATTCGAACCTAAGAATAGCATGACGCTATTGGTCTCATAATTCCTTAACATAATACTGTGGACGGTCTCAGCATAGCGTCAAAAATGCTCTTAAAAGAGATTACTCGTGTTACCTCTGTCCTTTCAAGTATCCGTGCTAACAACTTGGTCCTGAAATTTTTAAATTGCTAAGAAGTTCACTCTTTCAGTAGTTGGTGCTCATGAAGTCTATCGGAAAGGCTGTGTTAAGTTATTTTTCTTGTTACCAAAATGTGTCACAATGCAACAGCGTTGCCCCAATTCTATGCAGGAATATATCAATAAACAAATTCAACCTTTAACCTTTGTTTGGAATGGGAGATTTTGAGAGTTAAGATTTTGGGGAGAGAGAATGGGATGAAAAGTGAGATTTATCTTGTTTAGTTGAAGGATAAAAAGGGGAAAAGAGAAAAAAATTTGTAGGATCGACATAAAATTATTTTTTCTTTCACAAATGAAGAGATTAATGGTAAGAAAACTATAAAATGAAGCACTAATGAAAAATTTACTAATTTTCCTTTTTTTTTTTTTACCAAATAATGAAAAAATTTATCTATTTTTTCATTATTATTGTTCTCTTCATAATCTTTCTTATTTCTCACTTTCAATTTTTTTTCTCTACAACCAAATAGATTGTTAAAGAGCTTACACCACAAGTAAATAACACATTATTTTTTTTTAAATCATTAATAAGCAAATAATAAATTTGCAATCATCATTTTTCTTGTTTTGTAGGCTTATTTGTAGTTGATTTTGTAAGTTAATATCAGTTTTTTTTTTCCCACCAAAATGTTTCCACACACGGACTTTCAAAGAATAAATCTACATCACAATTAAAAGCATGTATGTGGAGTTATTCCAAGATCAATAGTTAAGGTTCTTTTAGTTTTACATTTTCTTTTTTGTCATACTGAGATTTTCTTGACCAACACTTGAAAGCTAATTTTTTTCTAGACATAAAGATCATCAAACTGGACTTGTTACTAACAAAATCTTTTCCATATACATGATAAAAATCAAATCCTTAACTTTATGCTAATAGGATTCAACTATGTGCGCCAACTATACTTAGATAGTTAGATCTTATCGGTATGTTCATTCTACATTTTAAAGATTTAAGAGTTCTAAAAGAATACAATATGCCCAAATAAAATTGTTTTTCCTATTGTTGGGATTTTGGGTTTTCTCACTCTAAAAGGAAGCTAGTGGAAAATTTTAACACAACATTACAGCCAGAATCATACATCACGAACACATTAATTTATTGAAGTAATTAAACTTTCAAACTTGAAGGGCATGTTTAGGCAACTTTTGGAATAAAAAGTAGTATGGGAAGTGACATTTTACTTACTTAAACATCCTAGCTCAACTTTTCCTAGATCCTTTCGTGTGATGCACCTCCAGGAGAAATGGATGGGTTTGATTGAGGTGGATGCTTGGGTAATTCTATGAAAAACAAAAGATAGATATATTTTTTGCAAACAATTTGTACTGAAAAAAAATACATAATATTACTTTCAAAAGGGCACACTGTACAATTAGACCTTCTTTAGTGGACTAGTAAGTAAGGTTCATTAGTGTGTGAATCTCATATGGCATGCCGAAATATTTTTTATTTCTTGATTACAAACAATTATCATTTGTTTGTATTAAGGGAATATTTAAGTCATCCATAATGAGACATACGGCTCAAAGTAGGGTCAAGGGGTTAAAAAAGAGAGGTTTTAAGTCTGGAAAACATTTTTCTGGTGGAAGGTAAAACTTTTGGCAATATATAAAAAGCTTAAATAATTTTAGTTTTTGTTAAGTAGATGATTTTTTTTAAAAAAAAAAAATTTGTTCATCGTAAATTTGTTTGTTTTAATTTTAGTTTTTGTCATTAATCAAAATTTTTATCGTTAGTCAAAGTCTCCTAAGTGCTTAATGATAGTTCAAAGCCCAAAAATATTATAGGATAAATCTAAAACATCAAAATAGTATCGACATCAAATTCAAAATGTCAACCCATTATAAAGAAAAATGATTGAATGACTTACAAATCAACCTACATCACATAAAAGTGATATGTGTCACATGTTTTCTATTGATTGGTTAACAAATGACACATGTCACATTTTTGTGATGTAGATTGTTTTGTAGGTTGATTTATCATTGCTCAAATATAAAATCTAAAAAAAAAATATAATAACAATTATAGTTAAGAACTAAAATCAAAATAAATAAATTGGAGAAACTTTAACAACAAAAAATTGACAGGATCAAAATTAATGGATCTATACTTTATAAGGACCAAGACGAAGACCCTATTTAACCTATATATAATATTTGGGACACCTGTTCGGCTGTTCCCTTGTTTGGATGTCCATTTTAGTTGTACTAAAGAAAGTATGTCACAAGCTGCATTTTTAAATTTCCTAAATAAAGCTCCAACTATTTAAAAAACAGCAGAGTATTATCCTCTGTTTTTTTTTTTTTTTTTAATTTTTAATACGCAACAAACAGGTCTTTTTTTCACTTTTCTTCCAAGTGTCCGTGTGTACAGCGTGGTCATGAAAATTGTCAAATAGCTAAAGTTCACTCTTCGTAGTAGGTGCTCATGAGCTCAGAGAAGCTGATTTGTTGGGTTGTTTTCTTGCCTCCAAATGTTATTCCAATAATCTCTTAATCTTTAGCTTGTATGATACAACACTACTACGACGTTCATTTGATATATATGTGGTTGACCTGGCTTAACCTTGGTGGTTGATTAAACAAAGTGAAGATTAAGTACAAATTTTACGGAAAACTTCCCACGTCGATATTTAGGGGCATTAGTATTAAAAAAACTATAGTCCAAAACAAAACTAAAATATATATTTTGGATTAGTGATTTTAATACTAATGTTCTTCCGATGAAAATTCAAATCTCACATTTTATGCCACCCTTGTTTAAGTGTTCTAACTTTTTAAAAAGTTATAATAAACTGATTTTCCAATTAAATATTTGTTGTTTTAGATCAATCATAAGACTTCACAAGATAAAATGAAAAAAAAAAAGATAGATAATGTTATCTCCAAATTTTAAGGATAAATTACACTAAAAAAAATTAAATATTCATCTCAGGACAATGTTTACAAATTTAAAAGTGTATGATCAATATCGAAAAACTTAAAATGTTGACTTAATTTATAAAAGGCATCATTTTCAAGGATAACCTTTCTCTTTGAAGTTCCTTAAACAATGTTTTTAAAACTATACTATGTCCATCTAAGTGGATTGATCTAGTGGTAGTTGATTTGATGAGAAAGTAACTTAAGGTCTCAAGTATGAGATTCAATTCTTGGAGATGCAACAATTCATGTTGAGGTACCATATATTATACAATTCGCGACGCCTTGTGGAATAGTGTGGATAGGATAACACTTATAGTTAAAGACCAAAAAATAACAAAACAATACTCTATTCGTTTTTAAATATAAGTACTAATTTTAGAATTTGTCTTGCTCATTTTTTTTTTGGGTTACGAGGGACATCCTGTAGGTTTCTATGTTTTGATGCTAACAACCTTTCTCCAAGCAACAACATTATCAACAAGGAAGCTATCTCATGAAGAATAGAATTAGGATTTAGTTTGATTCTAATGCAATGTAATATTTAATTTTATGCAATGCATATCATGAGAGTGGGTAGCTTTAGGTGATCTTAATGAAGCTTATAATAATGTTTGATTAAGAGTGAAGAAAACTTAATCTTGATTATAATAGCTCATATTAAAGTTATTGTGAAAATCCATTTGAAAAACTTTGTTTTTAGTCCATATCTGATCAGGTCACTCGAGTAATGAGTTTGCCTTTACTCGAGTAATGTGTGTTGTTATAGGTTAATCGAGTAATGAGTTATTCGTCACTCGAGTAACGTATTTCAACATGTGTTAATCGAGTAGTGTGTTACACTTTACTCGAGTAACTTGAACAGTGGCAGAAAAATTATAAAAGGACTTCATTTTTACATAAACAAGGTTACACACTCTTTTACAATTTTCTATTGAGCAATACACTTTCATTTTTCAAGAGCTATTACACACTTCCTTTGAGAAATCAAGATTCAACAAATTTCTTCTATTCTTCACTCAAGATTAATCATTGTTCTAAGTTTTCTTTGAGATCAATATTTTTTTAGTTCTTAATTGTGTTGAAGCTTTGCAACAAGAGGTTGCACATTTCAAGAGTTCAACAAAGGTGAAGAATTTCACAAGCAAGTCTTTGAAGGTTTATCAAAGCAAGATTGAAAAGGATTTGGTTGGAAGCATCTTCAACAAATCAACAAGAGAAGACGAAAATTCAATTGGGTTAGAATTTCAAAGTGTTTGGTACACACTTTGAAGAAGGGTTAAGATAGGATAGCTTTGTAAGAAAGTTGCATCTTAAACATTGTAATTCTAACAATTGAATTTGTCTAGTAGAAACTCTTTATCATTTTGATAAAGGGGACTGGATGTAGCTTTCAAGTGGGTGAAAGTGAACCAGGATAAAATCATCGTCTTCATTGTTTCTTTTCTTGTTTGCATTAATTCAAGAACAATTGAATTTTAGGTTAGAATTGGGGTTTTTCAATTCATTATCAATTGACCTAAAATTGGTTGGTAAATTTACTTGCAATTGTTCATAGCATTCATACATAGTTTGTTGAATCATCATAGTATTGCGATTCTAAAAGAATTCTCATCAAAACTCTTTTACTATTCGATTTTTACCCAGATTACTCGAGTGAATTGTGGATTACTCGATTAATATGAAAGCTGTTTTGAACTTTACTCGAGTGAGACTTCTGATACTCGAGTGAAATAAAATTTGCTTGCGTAATACTCGATTAAAAGGTATTTTACTCGAGTAACCTGACTTGTTTTTGAAAGAAAATTTATTTTCTTAAAATCATTCTCTACGGTGATCGAAATATCTGTACTAAGGCTCCAATATTCTATTCACCCTCCCTCTAGACTATATTGAGCTGCTTGTTGGTTTCCAACAAGTGGTATCAGAGCACGGACGAAAAATCCGAGCCTTAAAAAGCTTTTTCGAAAAGATCCTTTTACTTGGAAACAATGGGCTCAATTTCAAATCCTTTTGGTGGTGAAGGAGCTTCCATTAACCGCCCCCCACTATTCAATGGTGAGAGATACGCTTATTGGAAGGTCCGAATGAAAATTTTTATACAAGCCATAGATATGGAAAATTGGAACGCCATAGAGAATGAACCTTTTGTTCCACAAACTAAAGTAAATGATGTTGTTTCTGTAAAACCAAAATCGAGTTGGAACGATGATGATAAGAAGAAAGTTCAATTTGATTTAAAAGCGAAAAATATCATCACGTCCGCTCTTGCATATGATGAGTTCTTTAGAGTGTCTCAATGCGTTGATGCTAAACAAATGTGGGACACACTACAAGTCACACATGAGGGCACGTCTGAGGTTAGAAGGGCTAGGTTAAATACACTCATGCATGAATATGAACTCTTTCGTATGTTACCTAATGAAAATATAGGTGACATGCAAAAGCGTTTCACACATATTATAAATCATCTTTCGGCTCTTGGTAAAGTACTAACAAATGGTGAAGTTGTTAATAAGATTTTGAGATTTCTTAGCAGGGAATGGCAACCTAAGGTGACGGCCATTATGGAAGCTAAGGACTTGGACCAAATTGACTTAGCAACTCTATTCGGAAAGCTTCAAGAGCATGAAATGGAGCTTGGAAGGTTATCCATGAATGAAGATGCCGATAGGAAGAAAAAGGGAATAGCTCTCAAATCAACTTCAAAATCCCTTAAGGCACAAGAGGAAAACCCTCAAATGGATGACTCGGACTCCGACATAGATGATGAGACCCTTGGCTTGTTAGTCAAAAAGCTTGGAAGATTCCTTAAGAAAAAGGGTAACTTTAATAGAAATAGACCAAGAGATTCTAAGGACACTCAATCAAGGAACAAGACTAACAAAGAGAATATCAAGTGTCATGGGTGTGGGAAGCTTGGTCACTATAGATCAAATTGTCCAACTAACTCTAAGAAGTCCGAAGGTGACAATTGGAAGCCCAACTCATCTAAAGGCAAAAGGGCTTATATAGTGTGGGATGAACCGGAGAATCAATCCTCATCTAGCTCATCGGAAGATGAAGAACTTGCAAACCTTTGTTTAATGATGAAGCTTGATGAAGAAGAATCTTCGAGCATGAAATCAAGTGAAAACGTCAATGAGGTAGATTATCTTTTCGATGCTAGCTCTAGTTCTAATTCCCCCTCATTTAATGAATTGTACAATGTGTATGTAGAGATGCATAAAGAGTTGAAGAAACTTGCTAAAATAAATGTTGAAAGAAAGAATTTTATTATGGAGCAACATGAAAAGATTTTGGAACTTCAAAACTCTTTAGAGGAGCTTAAGCTTCAAAATGAAACACTTGAACTCATTTATACAAACTCTACATGCAATTGCGAATTGAAAACAAATGAGACTCCATCTTGTGAGAATTGCAAATCCTTAGAAAAAGAAGTTTTCAATTTAAATGATCGGATTGCAAGGCTCATGAGAGGAGATACATGCTTAGATCATTTGCTTTCAACTCAAAGGAACAATAGTAATAGATCCGGTCTTGGCTATACCAAACCTAAGAAACGCAATTATCGCAAAGTTGGTGTATTTTCTAAGATTAATTTTTCTAAAACCCCAACTTGCCATTATTGTGGGATTTTTGGGCATGCCACGAATAAATGTAACATAAAGAAGTTTGGTATACCAAGCGGTGAATATATTTGGATTGTTAAGGGGAGCTCACCCCATGCTAACAACAAAGGACCCAAGACAACTTGGGTACCTAAATCAAACAAATAATAATTGTTTTGTAGGTGTGTCTTCGAACCAAGGAACGTAGATGGTACTTGGATAGTGGGTGTTCGAGACACATGACGGGAGACAAAACGCACTTCATTCAACTTACTTCAAAAAGTGGTGGATATGTGACTTACGGCGACAACAACAAGGGCAAAATTCTAGGAGTCGGGAAGATTGGTAACGTATCATTTCACTCGAGTAACGCGCGTCAGTATATGCATTTTATTTTATATGGTTTAGTTCATGTGGTTGATGTTGTTCTTTGGCCATTTTATTTTCTTTTATATGCATTTCATTGACTATTTTATGGTTATATTTTCTATGTTATGTTTCAGACTATGTTTATGTATTTGCTGTTCATGGTTGATGACTATGTTGGAAACATTGTGGTACTATGTTTTGTGGTGCTTTGTTTTGGATTGTTATATTTAAATTATGGCACTATTCTGGATTGTTATATGGTTAGAGACTATACTCTGATTTTGGATTTTATTCATTACGTCTTAACTATATTTTCATTCTTTATCATAGTTACTACACTTACCTTCCACTTTTGGCAAAGGATTTTTCTCACCATTTATTTAATATTTTGTTGATGTTGTTCTTGTAGGTTAAGTTTTATTTTATTTTTCCTAAGTGTCTAACATTTAGGGGGAGTATTTTAAAACTTAGTGCTTAATTGCAAAGGAGGTTTGTCATCATCAAAAAGGGGGAATTTGTAGGTTTCTATGTTTTGATGCTAACAACCTTTCTCCAAGCAACAACATTATCAACAAGGAAGCTATCTCATGAAGAATAGAATTAGGATTTAGTTTGATTCTAATGCAATGTAATATTTAATTTTATGCAATGCATATCATGAGAGTGGGTAGCTTTAGGTGATCTTAATGAAGCTTATAATAATGTTTGATTAAGAGTGAAGAAAACTTAATCTTGATTATAATAGCTCATATTAAAGTTATTGTGAAAATCCATTTGAAAAACTTTGTTTTTAGTCCATATCTGATCAGGTCACTCGAGTAATGAGTTTGCCTTTACTCGAGTAATGTGTGTTGTTATAGGTTAATCGAGTAATGAGTTATTCGTCACTCGAGTAACGTATTTCAACATGTGTTAATCGAGTAGTGTGTTACACTTCACTCGAGTAACTTGAACAGTGGCAGAAAAATTATAAAAGGACTTCATTTTTACATAAACAAGGTTACACACTCTTTTACAATTTTCTATTGAGCAATACACTTTCATTTTTCAAGAGCTATTACACACTTCCTTTGAGAAATCAAGATTCAACAAATTTCTTCTATTCCTCACTCAAGATTAATCATTGTTCTAAGTTTTCTTTGAGATCAATATTTTTTTAGTTCTTAATTGTGTTGAAGCTTTGCAACAAGAGGTTGCACATTCAAGAGTTCAACAAAGGTGAAGAATTTCACAAGCAAGTCTTTGAAGGTTTATCAAAGCAAGATTGAAAAGGATTTGGTTGGAAGCATCTTCAACAAATCAACAAGAGAAGGCGGAAATTCAATTGGGTTAGAATTTCAAAGTGTTTGGTACACACTTTGAAGAAGGTTAAGATAGGATAGCTTTGTAAGAAAGTTGCATCTTAAACATTGTAATTCTAACAATTGAATTTGTCTAGTAGAAACTCTTTATCATTTTGATAAAGGGGACTGGATGTAGCTTTCAAGTGGGTGAAAGTGAACCAGGATAAAATCACCGTCTTCATTGTTTCTTTTCTTGTTTGCATTAATTCAAGAACAATTGAATTTTAGGTTAGAATTGGGGTTTTTCAATTCATTATCAATTGACCTAAAATTGGTTGGTAAATTTACTTGCAATTGTTCATAGCATTCATACATAGTTTGTTGAATCATCATAGTATTGCGATTCTAAAAGAATTCTCATCAAAACTCTTTTACTATTCGATTTTTACCCAGATTACTCGAGTGAATTGTGGATTACTCGATTAATCTGAAAGCTGTTTTGAACTTTACTCGAGTGAGACTTCTGATACTCGAGTGAAATAAAATTTGCTTGCGTAATACTCGATTAAAAGGTATTTTACTCGAGTAACCTGACTTGTTTTTGAAAGAAAATTTATTTTCTTAAAATCATTCTCTACGGTGATCGAAATATCTGTACTAAGGCTCCAATATTCTATTCACCCCCCCTCTAGATTATATTGAGCTGCTTGTTGGTTTCCAACACATCCCACTTTCACCAGGAGGCAAAACACATGACTAGCCTGTAAAGCACACGTAGGAGGTCAACCACTCCAAATGGATGATCGACTCAATGCATTCCATGTGGATGCATTCCATGTGGAATGCGCACCTGGTACCCAAAAGTTGCAAGACTAGGTCTTACACTAGGTGAGTTGCACCTCTCATTTTTATAAGCTTTTATTTCAATTTGGCTTATTTATGTCAGGTGCCCCTGTAGTTTGCACCTATTTTGTCAGACGCCCTTTAACTTTATTTTTCAACAAATATACCGCTACAGTTTGCTCCGGTGAGCCATATACCCCTGCATGCCATTTCCGGCCACCGGTGCTGACGTGGACCGTCGGAGTCAGCAAGTGGTAAAAATAGAAGCCCTTGTAGTTTGAGTCTTTTTTGTCAGTTACCCCTATATATAACTTCAAAAAATCATATCTTTTAAACCATAAGTCCAAAAATTACAAATTTTATGTCAAAACGATTGTATTGAAATATAGAATTTTAAAATGTAATTATTTTATTTTTATAGATAGTTTGTAAAAAAATTGTTTTTTGGGCAATTTTCTATACGAATTTTGAATTTATGAATTATTAAAAATAATTTATGAATTGGATTGCACTAGTTTTTATTATAGTTTGAGGATCATAAAAATCATGAGTTTTGACTATGTCAGTCTCCGATGATTTTAAATTTAGTTTTTTTTATAGCTTTTTTTATAGTTTTTTACAATTTATTTTTAAAAGCCAAAACTCATGATTTTTATGATCCTCAAACTATAATAAAAACTAGTGCAATCCAATTCATAAATTATTTTTAATAATTCATAAATTCAAAATTCGTATAGAAAATTGCTCAAAAAACAATTTTTTACAAAACTATACATAAAAGTAAAATAATTACATTTTAAAATTCTATATTTCAATACAATCGTTTTGACATAAAATTTGTAATTTTTGGACTTACGGTTTAAAAGATATGAATTTTTGAAGTTATATATAAGGGTAAGTGACAAAAAAAGCTCAAAGTACAAGAGCTCCTATTTTTACCACTTGCTGACTCCGGCGGTCCACGTCAGCACCGGTGGCCGGAAATGGCATGCAGGGGTATATGGCTCACCGGAGCAAACTGTAGGGGTATATTTGTTGAAAAATAAAGTTAAAGAGCGTCTGACAAAGTAGGTGCGAACTACAAGGGCACCTGACATAAATAAGACTTTCAATTTTTAATGACATTAATTACTTCTTTTCACAAATACTACTATTGAATCAATACTTTTTCTCACTAATAATTATAGAGATAGTTTTGAAAAAGTATATATGATGTTATTAATTCTAATACCACCAACGATATTACTTCCTCAACTCTTTTCTTTATTATAAATCACTTTTCACTAAATTACACAAACAAATAAAGTTAGTTAAAAATAATTAATTTCTTTATTTATTAAAAAAAATTATAATATTACAATTTTACTCTCGTTTAATAGTTTTGCAACCAACGGAATTTTAATTTAATTCTATTAATTAATAAGGACTATTGATTCATTGGTTTCTCTTCTATCTACATAAAAAGTGGTATAAAACATTTAATAAAGGTAAATAGAAAAGAGAAAAATGAAGGATCGATCACCAAAATTTTTTATAATATTGGAGTAACTTATAAATAGCTCCAATAGGGAGTAATTAGCAAAACCTTTACTATTAATCACAAACTCCGCGGAGTAGGAGCGGATAAGATTATAGTATTCAATTACGTTTATGAGATAAGTATCTTTTTAATGATAATCACGTTTATGCTAAACTAGTGAGATGACAAGGTGCTACGAATATGCCCGAGGAACTATCAGCAGGTTGCTTTCTCTTTTAATCCTTCTCACTCCTTTTAGTGAATTTGTGGCATCTTTCTTTCTTTCTTTCTTTTTTTTTTTTTTTTTGAGTGCTAACCAAAGTACCAATAATACCATATACATTTTATTTGTCCTTTCTATCCTCAGCCAGCGTCAATATTGACAAGCAAAGGGCGGGGAAAGTGCTGGAAATGCATCCATAAGAAAAAGCTTAGAGTGTCTTTATTTTTTTTTTCTTTTTTTAATATAAATTGACCTTTGTATGTGAATAATGTGATCGGCCTGGCCTGTTTTGTCCCATCTTTCTGTCTTCATTATTTAATTTCTTTAAAAATTATTAAATGTGTATACAAGTTACTGGTACATATTGAGAAAAAGAAAAAACAAATAAAGAGAGATTTGGGAGTAAAAGTAAAGTGAAATATTGTATAGACGTGTTTGTTTTTTTACAAGAGAGGTCGATCTTATTTATACGACAAATATAAATTTACAATTTTATGAACAAAAGTTTAAGTGAGTTGAATTTTAAGAACTTAATTATCAAAGTTAGGATAAATTTTATAGTTCAACAATAATAAAATTTGAACTTACAACTAACTATGTAGGCGATAAATAACTTCCTTTCTAACTGGATCAACTTTCGTTAGCTCGTTACCATTGCAATATGTTATACATGTTAACAAAGCCAATTTCACATGTGACACTTTTTTTTAAATTTGTATCATTCACTTTATTAGATTAATCTTATAAGTATAGATAAGCTTATCTTTCCAACTAGTACTTTCATTCCCTTCTATTAAAAATCTACCTTTTCTCTCCTCTATGTTGAGCCAAAAAACATAGCATGAGGGCAAGGACTAATTTCAACAACATGAAGGTATGGGTCATCAGCCAGATATCTGTACTAATCTAGAAGGCATTCCACATGAAGCTAGGTGTTGAGACCAAAGTTAAATTAGACAAGAATGAATAGTTTTGACGACGGAAGTGATGTCAAAGATAGGTGAACTTGTATTTAAAAAATACGAATGTGATTTCAAAGGATATATACATGTGTTAACGTAAAGAGTGGTTTGTGACTTAAATACTAGCCTTATGTCAAAATTTATGTGCATAGTCATGAAAGAGAGTAAAAAAGAAACTGGTGGTATTTTTTTTTTTTGGTCCGTATTCCTTGCGGAACCATCGGTATCCCCAAGAGCACCCTTAATACCAGGGAGCCCTTGAGACTAATCCGGAGCGATCTGCGTGGTTGGCTCTCCCAGCGGGATGTTTTTAGTGGGAATCGAACACGGGGCTACTAGTACCCGTGTCCCATTCCCAAGATTTCAGTTGTGGTCTTACACCAACTGAACCAAATCCCGTTGGTAAATGGTGGTATTAGATAAGGGAATTACTTCATTGGGTAAAGTTAAAGCCTTATTAATGTCAAACCCAACAACCATGGTAAAGGCTTATTATAAAAGCATAACTTCCCTGTTAATTGTTCCTATACTTAGATAAGTTAAAAACACAATGTTCTAATCATAAAAAAAAAACAATGTTCTCATAAATGAATAGAGTTCTATATTGGTATGAGTTTTGGGAGAAAAGGAAAGATATATTAAATGTTGAAGGAAATGCAAATAGATCTAGAATCTTTGGATTAGTGGTTTGGGGTCTAGGTATGTGGAATTATAAAATCCTCTTAAGAAAGAAAATTAAATCAAAATTCTTTAAAAGAGGTCTTCTATTTATTTTTTATTAGTTGAGGTCTAGGTATAGAGAATTATGTTTTGTTATTGAAGGAAACACTTCTAATTGTTTGATGGAATATTTCAAGCTTTATGCAGTTTCCAGAAAATGAGTTGTGGTTGTTTCGATAAGGCAACAGACAAGTGACTTAGAAAGCTCTAATAGCTTGGGGTCTATAACTTAAAAAACTACTTCGAATCCTTATATTACATAAGTCTTGGTTGTAAAGCAACTAAGGAATTGGCTTGACCTTAATTATAGAAAATGGAAGGTAAAGCTCGACACAAGTTATCTAGAAGTGGTGAGAGGAGCCAATGTCTAACGTGTAAAGAATCCCCTTAACGGAGTTATCAGAGAGTTATTCTATAGTATGTCGAATTGAGGCAATTGTTGATCTCTCCCTCTAGAATTGACCAAGTGTCAAAGGGGAACAGTGTAAAAAAGAGAAGTTCGATGATTTTGAGCAAAACTATAAGTTGAAGATGTTGTCGAAGATCATGATGAAGACTCCCATGGAGGCTGAAGAGCATCAGATGCCGGAGCTTGATGTCAAAGATAGGGCAGACAATTAGATTTTGTTTTCAAATTCAAATGTTAGGCATATTAGTCATCCATGTGTCGATAGATTATATAGACAATTATTTGTATTTTTTTTTATAAATAGAAGAATATTTTGTGTAATCCGAGTTGGAACTTGATTAATTCCTAAACATCTCAGTGAGAAGATTATTAAAAAACATCATGTAATAACTTCCCTTTTCATTTAATAAAATCTTATAATTTTCGCACATTTACATTCCAGTACTTTACATTCTCTGCGATTTACATTTCATGTTCTTGTTTCTTGCATTTTCTTTCAATTTTACTATAAACTTTAAACACCACTATTTAAACTAAGGAAACAAAATTATTACATAAACTTGTCATAACTCACTCTTCGTAAATTCATCACGTAAACACACTAAATTAGTGATGGCCTAGCACAATTCATCAACTAGTCTTAGTGGTGGTCTAGAGCCGATGAAAAACAGGCCCAATTTTCATTCATTCTAAACTAAAATTTGTTTCATATACGGTATAAATTTTGTTATGCTGTTGATGTTGTTATTTTGGGAGGTCAAATATAAATAGTATAAATACACGACCTGTTTATCGATACTCCTATATTTTTTTTCCCAGGATCTATAAAATGTTAAAATCGTACTTGAACATAAGAATACGATTTATGAGTTTGATAGGCACAGAATGTTTGATACATACATTAGGCTTCATCATTTTCTCATTCATTTCCTCAGTCTCCCTCCTATTATAATATTCCTACGGACCAATCCTTTAAAAAAAAATATAACAAAGGAAGAGATAATTAAAGAGGCAAGAAATTAATATAATTAAAATACTAAAATATTATTTTTTTTTCCAAAAACAAAAATAATCTTTATATGTGAAATTATGTATTTTGTTTTGAAAGTATGGATATTTATTATATGTAATAATATATTGGTTTGATGGTTGTTTTTTAGGTATCTAAGAATTCGAGGTGTCAAATCAAAAGTTTTAAGTTTGATTTTTATGAAGTCCCATCTAATAATTAGGCTTTATAAATGACCTAACCGAAAAGATTAGTCCCTCATTTGATGGATAAAAGGATATTTAGATAAAACCAAAATATAAAGATGGATATTTATTTGTAAAAAAAAAAAGGAAAGATATTTGTTCGCGAGTGTCAAAAGGTAAAAACCCGAGCTGATTCCTTCTGAGCTGTTTCCTCATCTTTTTTCTCCTCAATTGATGATAAAAAAGCACTTTCCTTCCCTTCTTTAGGTCTTCCCTTTTCTGATCCTTTTACTCATTTTCCTCTCAAAAGAGACTCAAACATCCATTTATCTCTACTCACTTCGTGAAACTTCATGCTCCACACGCACCAAAGAGGCAAGGGACGCGCTAAAATACCAAAGTACCCAATATTGTACCACAAGACTACAATAGCCAATATAATATTTAGTTTTTTATACTATATATTATAACTTATAAGCCTAATACCCCTTCTTCTTCTTCTTCCCATCTTTGGTTAGAGACCCACTTGTTAGTTTATTTCCTTTCTCCAAAATTGGGGTATGGCTCAACATGGCTTCAATGATGCAAGTTTTTTGAGATGTTTCATTGTGTTGTTGTTGGGGATATGGTTCTTGTCCAATAACATGGCAAGTGTGGAATCAAAGAATGCTTATGCTACTATGATGTACGTGGGAACACCAAGGGATTATGAGTTCTATATAGCTATAAGAGTTTTGCTTAAATCGTTGACAAGGCTCAAAGTTGATGCTGATCTCGTTGTTATTGCTTCTATTGATGTCCCTATTAGATGGGTTCGAGCTCTGTAAGTCCCTCTCCCATGGTCTATTTTTCTACTATTATCATTTTTTTCTAGCTAGTTTCCCATTTATTAGTATTATTTTATTAAGCTTAAATTTTCTTCTTCTACCTCCTCCTCCTTCAATTCATTTTCAGTTACATATTAGTATAAGGGGAAATTAAATGGTAAACCTCCATTCAAGGTTGACCCAACTGTTGAATCTTTAAAATGTTACTGTGCTATTTGTCAGTTGAATTAGTTTTTTCTTTTTATTACTATTATATTTTTTTTGTTTACATGGGAAGTCTAGGACTAGAACTCATGTCTTACGCGGACTTTTTATTACTATTATAGTATTATAGTACTAGTATGAATTTAATTTAATTTAATTTAATTTCTCCCTAAAATTCCGTCTAGGTTCGCGATAGTTGGTTAGGAACTCAGGGTAATACTACTGTATAAAATATTTAAAGATTTTCTTAACTTAGAACCGAATATAAAACATGTATAAAACATATTTTTATTGAAAAATTAAATATTTTAAATTTTAAATTTCTTAACTTATATTTCTAATACTTTTTTTCAAACTTATTATCTTCGATCTTTAAAAATTTACTTTTATAAAATTTCAATTTATTAGTGTACGAAGATATTAACAATAAAAAATGAAAAAAAATAAATAAATAAAAGAAAAAATGAAAATGAAAAGGTTTCATTAGTTAACCGATAAGTTTGGGAAATTTATAGGAGGCAAAATGCTTTTCTACCCATAATACTAAAACTACTCTAAAAGAATATAACAAAACTAAATAAAAGATAATTATTCATTTCATTTCTTTGTTGGATATAGAAAATACATGAACTTATATATAATAACAAAATAACAAACTTAAATTGATGATTAGCCATACGACTAATCCCAAACAGTGGTCGCGAGTTTGAGTCGTACCCGATGCGCATGTGAATGGAGCAAGTTTTACTGGAAGCATCGTCCCCCGAAAGGGTCTGACCGAGGTGCGAGGGATTAGTCACCCAATTACGCGGGTGGTGGTTCATCCAAAAAAAACATCATCTTATCAAATACGAACATTCTAAAAATTGAAAATATTAACACTCTAAAGTTATTTAAATACTAATTAACTATCCTATACTTTTTCTAATAATTAAAATCATTAACATCCTGCCGTTGGTTTGAATGTCCAGTCACAGCGCATAATGTTTTATGGATTTGAGGTCATATATGCCCTATGTCTTGTTTCGAATTGAAAATTTGAAATCCCAGAAACACTGGCTTGGGTCCACTCTCCACCTAGCTAGCTCTAATCAAATTAGCTTCAATATGAAAGTGAAATGTTTTTTATTCACTGTACATATATTCAAATTCAAGTTCACTCTGAAGTCGTAGTTCTTCCTCTATTAAAAAATTAGGCTAAATATCAGAGTTGAAATATTAATGAATTTTAAATTTGTGAATAATTGAAGTATTTGACTTTGTGTGAGAGAGTTGTGCCGCCTAACAAGGTGTAAGTGGTAGAGGTGTTGTTGAAGGCTTAGGGATTGCGCGTGAAGTACGAGAGTGTCAAACGATACTTTCATGGACGGTCGCTCTGGTTCCCTCGTCTTCTACCTTGTTCCTATGTTTGTTTATGTGCTCCGCAAACACCGATGTCAGTTTACATGGCTTAATTAATTAGTAAATAAAATATTGTATTACTTCATATAATATATTATATTTTTTAAATGAGGAAATAAAGTGTGTATATATATATATATATAATATTTTTTTTCTTAATCTTAGTTTTTAGAACTCAAGATAAGAAGTCTATATAAAATATCCTTCAAAAAAGAAGTCTATATAAAATAAGAGTTTAATATTTGTATGTACACTGTCGTTGCATCGTCTGCCGTCAATATGTATTACTTTTACTTATAAGTTAATCATAACTAACCAATCAACGGTGAATAATAGACTAACAATATAAAAAATCTTTACAGTGTCAGTGCATACATTATTTTCTCATAAAATAAACATGCATGAAAAACTAAGTTTACAATTCTCAAAATATTAAATTAATACTCCCTCCGTTTTATATCTTTTGTCTTTTTGGACTTGAGCACATAGATTAAGAAAATATTAATTATTGTAAATATTATGTATAGTTTGTCCAAAATGCCCCTATTTAATCCTAATTGAAAATTGTAGTAGTATTTAATTTTTATTAGTAAGTGTGTCTATTACTCCCTCCGTTCCATATTATCTGTCACTTTAGCATTTTTAACTTGTTCCAAATTATTTGTCGCTTTAGGAATTCGAGGATGTATTAATTGATTTTTTTCCACCTTTAACCTTGCATTTAATGTGTTGAAATATGTGAAATGGGTGATAATTAATGTACTTTGAGGGTATTATAGTAAAGTTATCTAATAATTCTTTTGAAAATTGAAATATTAAATGACTTTCTTAATCCGTGTGAAATTTCTAAAGTGACAGTTAAATTGGAACGGAGGGAGTAATTAATGTATAGTGATTTAGAGATGAGAGAGATGATAAAAGTATAATTAATGAGGAGTGAATGAAATGGTTGGATGAAATGTTAAAATTGGAAAGAAAAATATGTTTGTGTATTAGAATTGTAAAGTGACAAAAGATTGAAACAAGAAAAAAAGGCTAAAAAGACAAAAGATATGAAAGGGAGGGAGTATTTTTTCAATAAAAAAATATTTTTTTAAATTCCAAGACAAAAGTTAAGATAATTTTTTTTTATAATTTATTAAAAATTATAGGCTTATTTAAGTTTTTGATCCCTGAAAGTTGATCGTGTTTTGGTTTTAGTCCCTATCTTTTTATTTGACCGGTCCTAGTCCTTAAAAGTTCAAAAAAATTTGATTTTGGTCCCTGCCGTTAATGCTGACGTGGCAAACGGAATTTTAAAAAAAATAATAAAAAAATTAATTAAATTTATAAAAAAAAAAATTTAAAAAAAGATTATTTAAGTTTTTGGTCCCCGAAAGTTGACCGTGTTTTGGTTTTAGTCCCTATCTTTTTATTTGACCGGTCCTAGTCTTTAAAAGTTAAAAAAAAATCGGTTTTGGTCCCTATCGTTAAATTTTGCCGTTAATATTGACGTGGCAAACGAAATTTTAAAAAAAATAATAAAATAAATAATTAAACTTATAAAAAAAATTAAAAAATTAACCCCCCCACCTCCTTCAAAAGAACGCGTACCCAACCCAACCCACCCTTCCCTCTTCCTCTCTCTCCCCCCATGAAACCCGTACCCAACCCAACCCCATCCCGCCCACTCTCCCCTTTTCCTCTCCCTCTCTCCCCCATGAAACCCCCCACCACCACCCATCCCCTCCCCTCTTCCTCTCTCTTTCTCCACCGCCAATCTGCCGCCACCGCCTATATTATTGTTTGCTATTAGAATACACCGTTCTCCACCGTCAATTTCATAAATTTAGATTAAGAATACAAATCAATAATGAAAAAGAAATGATAAAATCCCAAAAAAAAAGAATCAATTTCAAATCGGAGATGCACCATGGAGATCCACCGTTCTCCACCGTCAATTCCAGAAATACATCATATAATCCCAAATCGGAGATGCAGAAGCTTGCATGTGCCGATCGGAGCTTTATAAGGGCGTGATTTGTGAGGGAAGAGACATCACTTTGTGAGCTTGCATATGTCGATTGGAGATGAAGGAAGAGGCCTTGATGAGGGAAGAAGAGAGGGAAGAGGCAAGGAGAGGGAAAACGTGAGTGAGAGAGATGAGGCCGTGAGGCCTTGGTGAGGGGTGAGAGAGACGCGATTTTGTCTTGAGAGAGGGAAGAACAGTGGCATGAGGGAAGGAGAGAGACGCGACTTGTGTTCTTGAGAGATGGTAGAGCAGTGGCGTGATGGAGGGCGTGAGAGAGGGAGAGAGCCAAGTGACTGAGGGAGAGAGAGAGGAAGAGGGGAGGGTGGGTGGGGAAGGGTTGTGTACGGGTTTTGGGGTTTTTTTTTTATTTTTTTTTAAATTCTGTTTGTCACGTTAGCATGAACGACAAAATTTAAAGGCAGAGACCAAAACCAATTTTTTTTGAACTTTTAAGGACTAGGACCGATCAAATAAAAAGATAGGGACTAAAACCAAAACACGGTCAACTTTCGGGGATCAAAAACTTAAATAATTTTTTTAAATTTTTTTTATTTTTTTAAATTCCGTTTGCCACGTCAGCATTAACGGCAAAATTTAACGGCAGGGACCAAAACCAAATTTTTTTGAACTTTTAAGGACTAGGACCGGTCAAATAAAAAGATAGGGACTAAAACCAAAACACGGTCAACTTTCGGGGACCAAAAACTTAAATAAGCCAAAATTATATTTTTAATAATTCGGCTCCTCTAAATTGAGTATTGACAGAGTAAGGCGTGTCTGACCTTAAATACTTCAGTGGACTGCCTATACATTCGATAAAATAATGTTGAAGTACGATATTATACCTAGAGAAAATAATTAGTGATGTTGCTTTTGGTTAAGGTTATTTTTATTTGTAATGAGCATTGACTATACTATCATAAAAAAAATAATTGACTATATTGATTCGAATATCCTTTATTAATTAATAGTACTAACATAATCTGCCTCAGCCATGCTTGCATAGTTGTCCTTTATTATTATTATTATTATTATTATTATTATTATTATTATTATTATTATTGTCATCATCTTATTTTAAACTACTTAATTGTTGTTTATATATCATCTATGTAAAACCTCTAATACGTTCTGGAAAAAAAAACCCTCTAATTTGTTTTTTTAATTATTTATGTTTTTTAGTTTCGTTGTTTAGATTATTTGCTATATTAGTCCTATCTGATTTTAAAATTTTTTCACGTCATACTTGATAGTAAAAAAAAAGAGACTATGAGGGGTGGGTGGGATCAGTTTGATCGTCAAGTGCTGCTACGGATGGGAATGAGCCAGGTCGGCTCATGGGGCCTATGGCTCGACTCACTTAAGGCTTGATTCAGCTTGATTCATTTAATAAAAAAAAGTCAGACTTAAACTTTTTAAAAAATCTATATATCTAAATAAGTCGGGTCCGAGCTTTATAAAAAGCCTATTAAGCTTATTTGGTCTGTCTATTTAATTTTTTAAATATTAATATATTATATTTTATTAGTGATTTAATTTAAAAGTAAAAATTTAATATATTCTATATAATATTATAATTAAAAATAAAAATATAATTTATTTCCCTCTTTATTAAAGCTAATCCTAACATATAAAAAAACAAATCCTAACAATTTCACTCCCTCACATCAACAAATCCTACTACTTTTGTTGATATATAGTTTGAATTTTGATGTTGTTTACCGTTCGTTTTATTATATTTCTTTCACATAATTTGAGGGTATGAGACATTTTTATGTTTGTACTTAAATATAAGAATTTTATTAAATAATAGACTTTTAAGCGGGCTTACGGGTTAGGCCAAGCTTTGAAGTAGGCCGAGCTTAGACTTCAAATTTAACCTATAATAAACTCGTAGGCAAGCTTGAGCCTTGAATTTAGAATACATGTCAGACCTATTTTTGTTAAGGTCGGACTTGTGCTGAATAGAAAATTTTTAACTATATATATTAAGAATAAATCAATTTGACCGTAATGTTAGATAACTGTGGAGAAAAATAACTAACATGACGAACCTTAATGACTTAGAGGACGAAATATTACATAACGAAACTCAAGAACATAAATAACAAAAAAACTAAATTGGAGATTTTACCTATCATTTATTGTAGTATTTGTATATTATCTACATATTAATACAAATACAAATAAATTCAGACAATCAAATAAAAAAAAAAAATCATAAAAATTCGTCTTCCTAATCCCAAAAGAAAATCCCACCCAGATTTAATCTTCGTGAGCTGCACGGCGTCATCCTTCTTTATTGTTTTACTTATATTAATTTTCTTTTTTTTTTCTTTTAAAAAAACCATCGCACATCAATTGGGTTTAGGGGGTGACGTTCTCGTCAAAGCATCCTCCATTTACATCATTCAAGGATCAAATATGTCCATATGGTTAAGGGACATAGATTTCGTTTATCTATATCAGCATCATCTACTGATATTAATTTTACTTTTAATATGGGTCAGTTGCAAAATCTTTTATAAAAGAGTTGGCTAGCACTTTTTTCTTTTTTTTGGTTTACATGGGAGGTCTGGGACTAGAAGCCATGACCTGGGGGAGGGAGAAATCCTAAGTGTCCCTGCAGCCACCAACTGGGCTGTCTTACGCGGACTGGCTAGCACTTTTTTCATTTCATTTTATTTATCACTTTAATATTTTCATTTTTTTAAAAATTATTTGTCTATGTAGAAAATTGAGGATGAATAAATTATTTTTTTTTCAACTTTAACTTTGCCCTTTTATATTTTTAAATATGTGATAATTAATGTAGTATGAGAATAATATAATAAAATTATCTTATAATTATCTTAAAATTTGAAACATTAGATGATTTTTCTTATTATCGTGAAACTACTCATTTGGTTACTTATCTTATTTTTTGCTGTCAAATTGGTCTCTTACGTTTTTTTTTCTCGTTATATTGGTTCCCCGTGTTTCTTTTCATTATCAATTTGGTTATTGAGTCACCTTTAATCTTATTTGGACCAATATGATACACACATATAGTTTCTCTTTTCAACAATGCAAATATGGACCAATATAATACTCTCTCCGTTCCATATTATCTGTCACTTTAGCATTTTTAACTTGTTCCAAATTATTTGTCGCTTTAGGAATTCGAGGATGTATTAATTGATTTTTTCCACCTTTAACCTTGCATTTAATGTGTTGAAATATGTGAAATGGGTGATAATTAATGTACTTTGAGGGTATTATAGTAAAGTTATCTAATAATTCTTTTGAAAATTGAAATATTAAATGACTTTCTTAATCCGTGTGAAATTTCTAAAGTGACAGTTAAATTGGAACGGAGGGAGTATTAACATATAAGATAGATAGTATTTTAGGAACTAGTAATTTGATAAAATAAAAAAACTTGAAAACTCAATATGCAAAAAAATATATATCGGAGTCTGCATAAGACAGCTCAGTTGGTGGCTGCAGGGACACTTAAGATTTCCCCCTCCTCAGGTCATGAGTTCTAGTCCCAGACCTCCCATGTAAACCAATATATATATATATATATATATATATATATATATCGGAAACCAATTTATAATAAAAAATAAGATAAAGATCAAATAACCAGTTTATTCAATGCTGTTGATTTTGGAGGTGAGTCGTGCATCCCACGAATAGTTTAACCAAGTACTACGCCCAGTTTCTATTTATCTGGTAAGGTAATCACAATTCAAAATGCCTGTCATATTATTCGGTATTCGTACACCAAAAAAATATTATTCACTATTCAAATAACTTCCCCTGTTATTATATATTTTTAACTTTTTTTTCCTCTGCCATCAATAGTCCAACATCTGTTATGTCTATGTGAGAATATTTCCTTTTCAATTCCCATGTTAAGGTTAGAGTGTGGCACAAGTCTTATTATAATCGGATGTATTCTAGCGAACTTAATTAAGCGTATATTAATTAGATATTTATCATATTTATCATTTGAGAGCTTATAATTTTTTCATAAGTTTTATTTTTTTAATTATTATTTTTATAAGTTTTATTTAACTTATTTCGTAAATTTCTCTAACAAGTTTATTCTCGGTATTAATCATAAGTATCTCATATTTTTCTCAACAAATGTAGCTTCAAAAAATCAAACATTTGACTTGTAATTTTATATAATTTTTTGCCTAGTGCAACATGAGAATCTAGTGAAGCATTACATCACCATATAAACTTCTTTTTGATTCTCTAGTAAGCTTATATAATATAAGAGCAGCTTGTAAAAACATCACAAGCTATTTTCTAGCCCTTATAAACTATTGCTTGAATTCGTATTTGATATAATAAAGCTAAATAAATTTTTTCGACAAAATTGTTTCTTTGCTTCCTTAAATTATTTTTTTGTTTTAAAGTGGTTCCTCAAGTTTTATTTTAGTTTTAAATGGTTTCTCAAGTTTTCTTCCATTGAAATAGTTGGTCTCTTCGTCTAATCTTTTGTCGATTTCTCTCTTCTAGTCTTCTTCTCCTACAAGTTTTTAGGTTTTCTAAACTTCTTTTTTTAATTTTAGCATTTTAGAGGAGAAATTAGACATGAATGTAGGTTTAGAAAAGAGATTAAGACATTTTTATAGATATAGATTATAGCCGGTGTTGATGGTTGGTGGTGTGAAAGAAAAAAGTGGAGAGGAAAAAGAAGAAGACAATGATGCCCAAAAATGAAAAGAAATAAAGGTGGAATGATGTGATGGAAGCTACCATGGAGGAAGAAAGAGGAGCTAGAAGAAAAAAACATAATCTTGTCACTGAAAAAAAAAATTGTTTTAGTCCAAAATCTCGTTGGAGAAGATGAAGGAATGGATTAGGAGAGAGAAAAAAAATATATTTTAATGAATTTAATGGAAAATTAGATCGAGGGACCTATGGTGCTAATATAAGTAAATTTGAGAGACCATTTTCGAAAAAAAAAAAAAAACTTAAGGCTCACTATGAAACAAAGAAATAACTTAACATAACCACAAAAACAGTTTTGTCAATTTTATTTTATTTTTATAAATTCTTTGAAACACCTCCTAACAATGTTACACTTAACAATTCTTTGATTCTATCTATTAAGGGTATGCATGTTTGATGGAGATAATAAGATACACAAGATATGATAATGTTTGATTCTATATATTAAGGGAATGCATTTTTTTTTTTGGGTTTACATGGGAGGTCTGGGATTAGAACCCATGACCTGGGGGAAAATCCTAAGTGTCCCTGCAGCCACCAACTGGACTGTCTTACGCGGACAAGGGAATGCATCTTAGATGCACACACACACACACATATATATATATATATATATATATATATATATATAGTAAGATAGATAAGATATGATAATTTATCCAATGTTCTTATTGTCAAGAGTTTGGTGAGCCTGTAAGATATAATAGTGTTGTCCTGTTAGCTTATTCTATCATGTTCACCTAGTGTATTTTTTATCCTTAAGTGAGTTGGGTTAGAAATTAACACGTTATGATAATGCAATTTTTTCCCTCAATATCTTCACACTTTAACACCCTGTGTTGCCACCACCACTCTTCTACCTCCGCTACAATCACCATATCAATGCTATTGTTATCTAGTGTGCACCAAACATTGAACAATATGAGAGTTATTTTACTCATTATATCCTACTCTTATCCATTTCTTTATTCTTATCTTATCTTAATCACCAAACAAGCCCTAAAATTCCGGAATTATTTGTAGTGTTATTCTCTAGTTAACATATGATGTGTGTATAAGTCAATTCCTTTTCTTTAAATTATTCACAGAATTAAAGTTAAAACTTATATATTAGTGTTGGCTTAATGATAGTGGTATATCACGATCTTAGAAAAAAGGATAAATATGATTAGGTTCGATAAATTAATTTTTTTTAAATAATAGGATGGGAGAATATCTTTAAAAAAAAAAAAACAAGTCCATGAATACTTATATAATAAAAATCCCCATTTATTTTTTTTGGTGAACGCAAAAATCAAACCTAATCATATTATGTTGCTTTGGTTAATATTAATCAAAAAATTTTAAAATATTAATCAAAGCAACATAAATTTCTGTTAAAGGGGATTTTATGTTAAATGAAATATTAATCAAAGCAACATAAAATACATGTTGAGAAATTTATGTTGCTTTGATTAATATTTTGAAATTTTTTTGTTAAATGAATTCGTGTATTTTTGTTGCTCCAAAGCAAGAAGGAACATAAGACGAGCAATTTATCCAATCTGATTACCATTTATTTGTCTTACGAATTTTTTCAACTTCACTAAAAAGTAGACGAGGGAAAATAATGGTTAACCATATTCTGACCTCTTGTCCCTTTCTGAATGCTAGAGTACCCGACTTCTAGTCTTTCTCTTGCGTAGTCATCTGTCATTGTATCACTAATAGTAATCACAGCAATTCCCTCCGTATCTTTTTCTTTTCAGAAAGGTTTTATATAATTAATTAAAAGGTAATCAATCAATTAAAAAATATTCAATAGATAGAAGGCAACAATATATCAAATCATGAATTAAGAAGATAGCGAACTTAATGGAGTAGACCTCGCTATATAGTATATATAGTTATATACCTTCCATGTGTTGTTGCCTTAACTTGAGTTGGGCAAGTTGCGTATATGCATGAATAAATTGACATGAATAGTGTTATATACGGTATTGGCATTCTTATGAAAATTTAATTTCTCATTATTCATTTTTTTAAGCTTAAAATTGGTATTTTATTCTTCATATTACACTAAAAAATATCTTATCAGATTTTTTAATAGATATGTTCGGGTAGTGAATAAAGAATCTTATGGACGCAATTTACATGAATGCTTAAGATTAAAAGTTGTTTAGTAGTCCTGAACCTAAAAAAGTTGTTGTTTAGGAGTCATATAGAACACATTTATTGTATTATAATTTAAGTCACTCCATGTATTATTCCATTTTGATTGATAAAAAATTATAAAGTTAATAAAAATTTTAAATTAATTTTTTTTTGTTAACCAATTAAAAAAGGAGCTGCACGAAAGTAATTTTCGTGAGATTTCACGAGAGTGGAAATTGACTGTTATTTTGTTTGAGCAAAAAATCGAAATCACTCAACTATTAAAACGCATGATTCATTTTTACACAATTGCACATTCGCATGTCGTTTCATGAAAATGAATTCGCAACATTTAGCATTTTTTTTATATAGAAGTATGGAACATTAAGTGACAAACATTATTGCTGAACAGCATGTATTATCTTTTAAATAAATTAGATATTTATCTTCTAATCTTGAACCATCAATTAGTTTTAAAAAAAAATCATAAAATAAAATCTAATCTTGAGACTTGTCATTCTTATTTCTAACACTAATAAATAAATGTTCTAACTTAGCTTGATATAAGCTAAGCCTATGTATAAAGTAGTATTATCCAATTGATAAGTGGGTATTTGAGTGGATAATTGACCAATTTCATTTTATGGGGGTGGTCCAGTGAACAAGAAGATGGTGCAAAAGTAGTAAGAGTGGAAAACTTGGACAATCCATATAAGCATCAAGATAATTTTGACAAGAGATTCAAATTATCTTTGAACAAACTCTATGCGTGGAGCCTAGTGGACTATGACAGGGTGGTGATGTTGGACGCTGACAACCTCTTCCTTCAGAAAACAGATGAGTTGTTTCAATGTGGACAATTTTGTGCTGTCTTTATCAACCCTTGCGTTTTCCACACAGGCCTATTCGTGTTGCAGGTAAACATGTCTACAAGTGCTACAAAATCATAATCAATGAGAGTACAATATAAGGACATATACTTTACAAAATTATTGGTACCTTAAAATCCATTTATCATATTGTGAACTTCTAATTAATAGATTAGTGTGCGTGTAAATTGTAAAGTAGCTTAACATTATCTATAGGAGATGATCCTCTTGGCTTTAATGAGGAAGGAAAACTAAGGGTAAATTACTCTTAACTTTATGAAATTACACTCCTTTTCTCTGGAAAGTTCAATATAATTTTGATGAGTTAATAGTCTAATAGGTCTTTCAAAGATACGTCTAGTATCAACTTAGTTCTCGGAAAAATCAATCCATCAATCAATCCGTTAAATGCAAATGACGCTTTCTCATTGGCTATTTCTCCCTAAGCATTTACACACCGAACACCGGATTATCCCTTCCTTAAAATCTAAACAGTAATTGTTAAAAATTTAAGCCAAACCTTAAAGCCTAATAAAAGACAATCTCAGTTGTATTTTTTTATCTGGAAAGTGACATGTGTTCCAAACTTCTGATTACATGATATTTGCAGCCATCAATGGCTGTGTTCAAGGACATGGTTCATGAATTGCAGAACGGGAGAGAAAATGCTGATGGTGCAGACCAAGGTTTCATAGCTAGCTATTTCTCAGAGTTGCTTGATAGGCCAATGTTTCATCCAACTCTAAATGGCACCAAGCTTGATGGAACATATAGGCTTCCTTTAGGTTATCAGATGGATGCTTCTTACTATTGTGAGTAAATTACAAGCATGAAAGGAAATTTTCATGTTTTGATACTGTGTGTTAACCTTCAATTCAATCCTCGAAAGATAGTGGTGTCACAAGAACGATCATCCAAAATTTTTTGTCACCGATTATGTCCTTAAAATATGTAGAGTACCTTAAATTGAACGTTTTTTCTGTCACCGATTAAGTTTTTAGAAGGATGAAATTGATGATGTTCGAAACTTTTTAAAGACTTAATCGGTGACGAAATACTTTTAAGGGTCTATGTGGTACACCACAATCTTTAGAGCATTGAATTGAGGATTTTCAATACGCAATTCTAAACTACACTTCTTAATGGTTTAGTGCAATCTACGTTTATGCTAATTTCTAATAGGCTTAATTATGTCACAAATCCTGAAGTTTGAGTACTTTTGCCAGATACCCTTATACTTTTTTTTTCAATGTTTGACTCACCGAAGTTACTTATGATGTTACATCTCATCAAAATTGCGCAAAATCGAGAGTAGGGGTATATGACAAACCCAGATGTAACTTCGGGGAGTCAGACATTGAAAAAAAAAAGTAGAAGGTTATCTGACAAAAGTACCCCAAACTTCAAGGACCTTTGACATAATCAAGCCTTTCTAATATTATTCTTAGATCTTAAACTTCGTTGGAGCATACCCTGTGGACCAAATAGTGTGATCACATTCCCTGGGGCACCATGGTTGAAGCCATGGTATTGGTGGTCCTGGCCTGTCCTGCCATTAGGCCTCCAGTGGCATGAACAACGCCGTAAAACTTTGGGGTAAGTTTCTTAATTGGCCAATTCTAATGAAAATGGTGAAGATAACCCACATTGTATTATGTTGGAGATTCATAGGTGCATTCTGAGTAAAAGAAATCTCTTATTCTATATCATTGAATGTGAATCACAGCAGCTTTGTGTTTTCCTCCTTTAACTACATTGCCAATGCTGGTATTTCTACGGAAGCTATTGAGAATCTCCACTGTCTCTAGCATTGTAATTCAGGCAAGACTGGACTGGCCGGTCCGATTGGAAAAAACTGGGACTGGCCTCCGGTCCAGTCCTGACAGTGTGCATGGCTAGACTGATTTAAATCGGTCAAAACTGATCAAAACTTGAACTCGAACCTTTTTCCATTTGTTGATGGGTCCAACTTTACTAACAATGTTTTTCAGGTAGCCTATGATTACTGTTACATCATCTTAGCTACTTTAACTGTAATTGTTCTTTTGAAATAGTTTTTGTCACAATATGTGAGCTGTGAAGAAGCAACTCTTCCAAAAGTCTAATCTTTTAACCAAAGTTTGTGGCTTTGTTATATCTCTAACATAAATCTATAGCAGAAGTTGACTTGCTATTGTTAGTGCAGGTATGGTGCAGAGATGGCTGTGATACTTATCCAATCTGCAATATATCTAGGAATATTAACAATGACACGTTTAGCAAGGCCAAGCCTCTCAAAGTTATGCTATAGGCGCTCCGATAAGGGCATCAACATAGTGCAGAATAGCCTCAAATTAGTAGCATTATGGAGCATACTTGCAGCTTACACAACACCATTCTTTATCATTCCTCACACAATTCACCCTCTACTAGGCTGGTTCCTCTATTTATTTGGTACCTTTGCACTATGCTCGATCGCAATTAATGCATTTCTGCTACCAATGTTGCCAGTTTTGGTACCTTGGTTTGGAATTGCCGGGGTTTTGGTGGTTATGGCATTTCCTTGGTATCCAGATGGGGTTGTAAGAGCTCTGTGTGTCTTTGGTTATGCATTCTGTGCTGCACCAATTTTATGGACATCTTTGGTTAGGATAATGGCAGGTCTTCAATTATCTCTAGAAAGAGAAGCTTTTATGCCAAGATTGGGAGAATCTTCACCACCTTCTTGGTTTAACAAGTTATACTGAGCATGACAGACTCATTGAACACTGAAGGGGGCAATAATACCCCACTTATTGTACACAGAACATAGGGTTTTTATTAACTTATGGTTAGTCCACCATGTTGCACCAAAAAATAGGAGGAATACAAGGTAGTTAGTGTGTAAATAAGATTGTTTTACTATTGATTACATATCTATATTGTTTGCCTGATTGGGTTAAATTTGAAAATGTATCAAGCACCGGCTTCATCAGACCTTTTGACAATACATGCTATTCAATACACTTTGTTTTTTCATCATACACTTTGATATTAGTGGAATTTTGTGTGTGACATACAAAGATGTTTGGAAGTTGATTTTTGAAGGGAAAAAAAGGAAACTGAAAATTTGAGAATTCTATCATAAGTGAATTTCTTGATTCACAAGCATTCTCATTGCTTATCTTCCCCTTTCAAAATTTGAGAGCAGACCCTTAATCTCAGTAATCTTCAATCACACTCATATACATGTAAGTGCGAAGTTCATAGAGATTATAGCTACTATATGTAGCTTAAGTAAAAAATTTCAAGCCTTTAAGAGGATTAGTCTCATACATATAAGGAGAAGAAATAACTGAGGAACTGACCAATATAATTATTATAGATCTTCAATAAAAAAGTGTTTCTCCTGTCAGTTAATTGATTGACTTCTATGTGATATGTTTGTAATTAGATATGAGATTTGCTTCCTGCTCATTAAGGATAAATTATTACGTGGTCCAAAATCATACGGTGCCAATCAATAACAATAGAGAAAAACTTTTGTCATCCCATTATGAATTTATGTCACTCCACCAATAGGTCATGACCCAACTCACGATTGATTTTCTACCGTCGTGAGTATGGTTACGACTATGCAAATGAATTTTTTTTAAATGTCGTGACCTGACTCATGACCAGAAGGTCGTGAACAGGATCACGACCGTGGGATCGCACATAGTACCTAGAAGGCTAAAACATGGGATAATTAGGATAAGCTGAAATTCACTTTTTAGTGTTTACCTATCAACAAAGACAATCTTGGTTTTAAAAAAAAAAAAAATTAGAACCTGAGAAAGCTTGGAATCGTTGTCTCTTGTGTGTAATTACAAAAAATATATATCCTTATATTATTACTAGCTCTTACCTCGTGCAATGTACGGATTATTGATATTTTAATTTTTTTTATATTAAATATTTTAAATTAAAAATTATTATTATTTTTATTATAAAGTAAAGATTAATATTAAACAACAACCAAAAATAATTACATATAAAGGTAGGAGTTCAAACCAAACCCTACACTTAAAAAAAATTAATGTAGATGATCTTGTTGATAAATTTTGTACTTCCTCATATGAATAAAAATGTAACACTTTTTATCTCATATGTTTTTATTTATCTTATGCATTAATTGACATCAAAATATTTACATCAAGCATAAAATCAAATCCTATTTTTATATAGGATGATTTTTATATATTACAATAGACAAAATATAATATAGAAGGAAAATCAAATCCTATTATTATATAGGACGATTACATTTGGTTTGTTATTAATAATTTTAATTCTCTTGTGACAATAAAAAACAAAAATATTTATATCAAGCATAAAATCAAATCCTATTTTTATATAGGATGATTTTTATCTATTACAATAGAAAAAATATATTATAGAAGAAAAATAAAATCTTATTATTATATTACCGCAGTCATAAATAAAGTCTTGTTAAATTAAAGCTTGAATCTCTCAGGAAGATAAAACGGTAGGACTGGGTACCGTCATCTTCCACTATTTGCGTGATTAAAGAGGCTATTGGTGCATATAACAATAAATAAATAATCATCTTCCTTAGTATTTTATAATAGTCACCCTAAAACAATGAAACATTAGAGTTTGATGCATTCTATTATCACCCGCAATTGAAGAATCAATCACTATAAAAAAACAAGCAAACTGGTTGAGCATTATTTACTTTGTCATAATGAACTCCTCCACTTGTCTTTCTTCACTCCCTAATATCACAAATAGTTACGCCCAGATCAAAATTTTGAACAAACCACATTTTGATCAATGATACACACAAATTGCTGAATTAAAGTAAGTAAGTAATTAGAGAGAAATTTAAGAATCAAATAATATAAATTAAAATGAGCAATAATTATTATAATTAGAAAAATTTAATGATGAAAAAATAAATAAATAAATTGAAGGCGAATATAATTGTAAGATTGTTGCTTACATGAATATTCATAAGTTTGTGAACCAATTCACATAAATGCTAAAGTATTATTGAGGAGCCATCAAATGCATATTGCG
Organism: Crotalaria pallida; assembly: GCA_037953625.1. NCBI lineage: Eukaryota > Viridiplantae > Streptophyta > Magnoliopsida > Fabales > Fabaceae > Crotalaria > Crotalaria pallida. The sequence continues at coordinate 103,047,612 of CM075655.1, forward strand.
TACTATATATAATGATTTGAAAAACTTGTCAAACTAAGGATAATGATTTAAAAAATATGATTAAATAATTTTTAAATCTAAGGATAATGATTTCACAGATAAGATATTTTGAAATTAGGAATAATGATTTCACAGATAAGATTAAATAAATTTGAATTATTTACTTAATTTTCAACAACTAAGGATAACTAGTAAGCAAGCCCGTGCATGCGAAAGAGGGAAGGGTATTATTTAGTAATTGAGTAACATATTAAATATTTATATTATATAAAAATTAAGAAAAATTTTTTTAAATATTATTTGATAAAAAGCATGTTGTATATTTATTTATTAGTTGGGCTTTACCAAAATTATGTCTTCCCAATAATCCCATTAATTTTGGTCTTCTTAATGCCATTAATTTTGGTCTTCTCAATGATCTCATCAAGTTCTCATCTATTAATTAATGAATCACACCATATTTTCATACTTTTAGTAACTAATTAGCAATTGATTTTTTTTCTTCTATTAGTAACTGATTTTTTTTGTTTATAGTAACTTATTTCTATGGAAAAAATATTGAATAAAAAAAACCTAAAAAACCAAAAGTTAAGAAACTAAAAAAAAATATATTTTAATCTTCAATCATAATAACTACCTAATATATTTCTCTATGTTTTTTTTGTTTGAAAAAGATTTGCTTCAGATTTGGATTAAAATAATTACATTAAAAAAAATAACTTATGCATCAATGCATAACAAAAACCATTAATTAATAATAATCAACTTGAAAATATTCCTTAAATGTTGTAAATATTTATCACCTATTTATCTTCTCAATGATCCCATTAATTTCGATCTTAAATGTTGGAGATATTGCTCTCCTATTTGTCTTCTCAATAATCCCATTAATTTCGGTATTAAATATTTGTAAATATTTCTCTCCTAATTTTATTCACAATAATCCCATTAATTTTGGTCTTCACAATGCCATTAATTTCGGTCTTCTCAATGATCTCATTAAGTTCTCTTTTATTAATTAATGAATCACACCATATTTTCATACTTTTAGTAACTAATTAGCAATTGATTTTTTTTCTTCTATTAGTAACTAATTTTTTTTGTTTATAATAACTTATTTCTATGAAAAAATATTGAATAAAAAAAACCTAAAAAACCAAAAGTTAAGAATCTAAAAAAATATATATTTTAATCTTCAATCATAATAACTACCTAATATATTTCTCTATGTTTTTTTTGTTTGAAAAAGATTTGCTTCAGATTTGGAATAAAATAATTACATTAAAAAAAATAACTTATGCATCAATGCATAACAAAAACCATTAATTAATAATAATCAACTTGAAAATATTCCTTAAATGTTGTAAATATTTATCACCTATTTATCTTCTCAATGATCCCATTAATTTTGGTCTTCTCAATGCCATTAATTTCGATCTTAAATGTTAGAGATATTTCTCTCTTATTTGTCTTCTCAATAATCCCATTAATTTCGGTATTAAATATTGTAAATATTTCTCTCCTATTTGTGCTCCCAATAATCTCATTAATTTTGGTCTTCTCAATGTCATTAATTTCGTTTTTCTCAATGATCCCATTAAATTCTCTTCTATTAAAAATTTATTTTCTATTAATTAATGAATCACACCATATTTTCATACTTTTAGTAACTAATTAGCAATTGATTTTTTTTCTTCAATTAGTAACTGATTTTTTTTGTTTATAGTAACTTATTTCTATGAAAAAAATATTGAATAAAAAAAACCTAAAAAACCAAAAGTTAAGAATCTAAAAAAAAATATATTTTAATCTTCAATCATAATAACTACATAATATATTTCTCTATGTTTTTTTTGTTTGAAAAAGATTTGCTTCAGATTTGGAATAAAATAATTACATTCAAAAAAATAACTTATGCATCAACGCATAACAAAAACCATTAATTAATAATAATCAACTTGAAAATATTCCTTAAATGTTGTAAATATTTATCACCTATTTACCTTCTCAATGATCCCATTAATTTCGATCTTAAATGTTGGAGATATTGCTCTCCTATTTGTCTTCTCAATAATCCTATTAATTTCGGTATTAAATATTTGTAAATATTTCTCTCCTAATTTTATTCACAATAATCCTATTTTTGGTCTTCTCAATGCCATTAATTTTGGTCTTATCGATGATCTCATTAAGTTCTCTTCTATTAATCAATGAATCACACCATATTTTCATACTTTTAGTAACTAATTAGCAATTGATTTTTTTTTCTTCTATTAGTAACTGATTTTTTTTGTTTATTGTAACTTATTTCTATGAAAAAAATATTGAATAAAATAAACCTAAAAAACCAAAAGTTAAGAAACTAAAAAAAATATATTTTGATCTTCAATCATAATAACTACCTAATATATTTCTCTATGTTTTTTTTGTTTGAAAAAGATTTGCTTCAGATTTGGAATAAAATAATTACATTCAAAAAATTAATATAATACCTAAAATTGAAACTTTTTAATGAAATACAAATTTTCGTAACTTATGCATCAATGCATAACAAAAACCATTAATTAATAATAATCAACTTGAAAATATTCCTTAAATGTTGTAAATATTTATCACCTATTTATCTTCTCAATGATCCCATTAATTTTGGTCTTCTCAATGCCATTAATTTCGATCTTAAATGTTAGAGATATTGCTCTCCTATTTGTCTTCTCAATAATCCCATTAATTTCGGTATTAAATATTGAAAATATTTCTCTCCTATTTGTGCTCCTAATAATCTTATTAATTTTGGTCTTCTCAATGCCATTAATTTCGTTTTTCTCAATGATCCCATTAAATTCTCTTCTATTAAAAATTTATCTTCTATTAATTAATGAATCACACCATATTTTCATACTTTTAGTAACTAATTAGCAATTGATTTTTTTTCTTCTATTAGTAACTGATTTTTTTTTATAGTAACTAATTTCTATGAAAAAAATATTGAATAAAAAAACCTAAAAAACCAAAAGTTAAGAAACTAAAAGACATATATTTTAATCTTCAAACATAATAACTACATAATATATTTCTCTATGTTTTTTTTGTTTGTAAAAGATTAGCTTCAGATTTGGAATAAAATAATTACATTCAAAAGAATAATATAATACCTAAAATTGAAACTTTTTAATGAAATACAAATTTTCGTAACTTATGCATCAATGCATAACAAAAACCATTAATTAATAATAATCAACTTAAAAATATTCTTTAAATGTTGTAAATATTTATCATCTATTTATCTTCTCAATGATCCCATTAATTTTGGTCTTTTCAATGCCATTAATTTCGATCTTAAATGTTAGAGATATTGTTCTCCTATTTGTCTTCTCAATAATCCCATTAATTTCAGTATTAAATATTGTAAATATTTCTCTCTTATTTGTGCTCCCAATAATCTCATTAATTTTGGTCTTCTCAATGCCATTAATTTCGTTTTTCTCAATGATCTCATTAAATTCTCTTCTATTAAAAATTTATCTTCTATTAATTAATAAATCACACCATATTTTCATACTTTTAGTAACTAATTTGTAATTGATTTTTTTCTTCTCTTAGTAACTGATTTTTTTTATAGTAACTGATTTCTATGAAAAAAATATTGAATAAAAAAACCTGAAAACCAAAAGTTAAGAAACTAAAAGAATATATTTTAATCTTCAATCATAATAACTACCTAATATATTTCTCTATTTTTTTTTTGTTTGTAAAAGATTTGATTCAAATTTTGAATAAAATAATTACATTCAAAAGAATAATATAATACCTAAAATTGAAACTTTTTAACGGAATGCAAATTTTCGTAACTTATGCATCAATGCATAACAAAAACCATTAATTAATAATAATCAACTTGAAAATATTCCTTAAATGTTGTAAATATTTTTCCCAATAATCCCATTAATTTTGGTCTTCTCAATACCATTAATTTCGGTCTCAAAAAAAATAAATTTAAATGAAATTAATTTAATTTAAAATTAATAAAATTAACAACAATAATTTAAAATTAATAAAATACATAAAAAATTAAAAAAAAAACTACATTAATTTAAATGAAAAGTAAATAAAAATACATATAATCAATACATACAAAATTACATACAAAAAACTACATCAATTTATCTCATCCTTCTACTACCCTCTACAGTTCTTCTTTCTAATTTTTCCGAAAGCATACATTCCCTTTTTTAATTTTTTTATGTGAAGCTCAATTTAGATCTTCTGAAGTTTGATCAAAAATCAAATATAAGCCCTTTAAATCTTTAATTCATTCCCATGACAGATTTGAACTTTATTCTCAAATTGATCAAACTTTTTCCCAATGTTACAGAAAGTGCTTAAAAACTTGAAACATGAAGCTCAATTTAGATCTTTGACTCCATTTTTTTTAATCGATTGATTCTCTTTCCACAATCAGACATCTACCCTTTAATTCATTGCTTTGAAAGATTTGAACTCTGGTGTCAAATTGATCAACCTTCCACTGTAATAGGAAGTGTTTAATTGCTTAAAATTTTTAGTACTACTAATTACTAAACCTCAATTTTGATCTTTGAGTCCACTTTTTTCTTAAAATCAGACACAGACCCATCATTTCATTCAATTGAAATATATGAAATTTGTTGTCAAATTCATCTAACTTTTTTTCCCAAGTGCCCACGTTACTGTTAGATATCATGTAGCTGAAAGGTTAATACAAAATAATGCAAAACCAAAAAATCTTTCCAGCCCACCATTTTTTTTCCAGACAAAAGAATAAAAGAAAAGAGCAGATGACTCAGCCACATAATGTATTTCAAGATAACTAATCACTTCAATTGCAGTATATCGACATAACTAAAACGCCACCTGGAGTACATATTATCAGAGTATATTACAAAAGAGAAACTAAAACGGCACCTGACAAACGAAGCTCAATGTTTTCATCATTACGAATTGGAGTTTTATTATTTTCCAGAACGGAGTTCCCAGATCGAGATTTCAGCACAGAGGTTGGAGTCACAAAGCCTTCTGTTGGAAACCAACAAGCGGCCTAACAATTTAGTAGAGGAGGGATGAATAGTAAATTGAAGTAACGATACTAATTTTTCGAATGTAATTGATAATAACAAATTACGCGCTTACTGTTTTAAAACAAAAATAATTTTCTGTCCAAAATTGAATGAACTACTCGATTAGTTGATGGACTACTCGAGTAGTGCGTGTAAATTCAGACAGTGAACTGAGTTTTCAAAATAAGGATTTCGCTAACACGAAACCAAGAACAGAAGCGGATGATTTGCTAACTTAAGGTTCTGAAGAAAGATTAAATAACAGAAATAAACTAAAGCAATAAAAGATAGACACAGGGTATTATTATACTGGTTCACTCTCTACCCACTTGAGAGCTACGTCCAGTCCCCCCTAAACCTTAGGGAGTGTCTACTAATAATCAATTAAATTGGATACAAACATGATTAATTAGTGAACCTCACTCAATCTAATCCTAACCCTTCAAGAGTGTACCAAACTCTTGAACTTTACCCCAATTTCAATTGATTCTCTGTTGAAGAACCTCTTCAACCTTCCACAAAGAGAGCTTCTTGAAACCTTCAAGAACACCTTCTCCCTTTAGCAATCGAGCCTCTTGAAACCTTCAAGTGCTCCTTCCTTTCTTCAATGGAGTAATCAGATCACAGCGAAGCGGCTCCAAACAATCTCAATTGACAATGAGTAGGAAAACTAGAATACTAGAAAGAGATTGATTCTTAGAAAGGGATTGGATCAAAGGTTCTTTTTGGGTGCAAGGTTTGAAAACGTTTTTGCTCAAGATGATCCGTGTCGCTCTTGTTGAAGAGGTAATCATTATATTGAGTTTTCAAATCGCCAGAATCAGGGAGGAGCCTTAGAAAACTAATTAGGAAAGATTCTCCCTTGATTGCCTCTTCAACAGCCATATTAGAATTAAAATACTGACAGATCTGATACGTACTACTCGAGTAGTCTGAGCACTACTCCAGTAGTGAGAAAATTTGTGGACTCACTGTTTCTCAAGCTACTCGATTAGTTCAGCAACTAATCGATTAGTTTGAGAACTAATCGATTAGTCAACAGACTACTCGAGTAGTTTGTGGAGACAATGAGCAGACTAATTTTCATCAATGCAGACTACTCGAGTAGTGCACCATCTACTCGAGTAGTTACTGCTACTTTTATAAAAATTAAAGACCAGAAATGATTTTCCAAAGCACCTAGTCCCTTTCTAAGCTTTTTCAAATATTTAACTTAACTAGTATTCATGCTAACTAACTCATAATCGCTTGAGTAACATCCTATGTCTACCACCCACACTCAACATAAATATAAAATATTACAAGGGAGCGGGAAATGGAAAACTTCTAAATGGTTGTTGTTGCTTTGTCTTCATCAAGGACAACTTGTTGATTTATTTGTCTTCATCAAAACCTTTTTGATTCTACAATCTCCCCCTTTTTGATGATGACAAATCCTTGATAATATAAACCTTGTTGTTTTGCATAAACTCCCCCTGACTATAAGCAACATCATAAACCTGCACAGCATAAACAACAACACCATTTCTCCCCCTTTTGGCATGATCAAAAAGGAGCCTAAATTAAGAGCAATATGCCAAAGGAAGAAAATAATAACACATGTTGGATTATGAGCAATGATAGCACTTGATGATTTATAGCCCGAAAAAAAAAACTTTTCTCCCCCTAAAACAAATATACTTAAGAAGAGGCAATTAAATAAAAAAAAATTTAGCACATAGCCCTTCAAAAGTACTTGAAAAAAAAAAGTTTTGCTTGAGGGTACCCAAATTGTTTTGGGCTTATCGGGATTTTCATCTTTCACAATCCAAACATAATAACCGTTAGGCACACCTTGAGATTTAATTCTACAAATATTTGAGGTGTGTCCATGAATGCCACAATAAAAGCAAGTTGGCTTTTTAGAATAATTAACATTTGAAAAAGAACCAACTTTTCTAAAATTCTTTTTATTGGCATTCATGCATCCTAAGCCGGTTTTATTTGTATTGTTCCTTTGATTTTCAAGAAGTTGATTTAATCTTTGATCACTTCTTGATAAAGTTGCAATAGTGTTTTTCAAATTTGTAACTTCATGTTCATGACTTTTGCAACTTTCACAAGGAGGGATTTCTTGAATTTTCAAAGAATCAATACTTTGTTGTAGTGCTTCATTTTTACTATTTAGCTCATCAATGCATTTTTCTAAATTCAAGACTTGCTCTTTATATTTCAAAATAGCTCTTTTTCCTTTGTCATTTGATTTAGCAAGTTTCTTGAATTCTTTATGCATTTCAACATAAGCATTATATAATTCTTCATAATCATGAGACTCAGATTCAGAATCGGAATTTACCTCGGTTCCTTGCTTACTTGAAGTGAAACTTGATGATGCGCCTTCATCAAATCTACTCACCAAGCAAAGATTGACTTCTTCCTCATCACTTGATGTGCTTGAGCTTGTCTCTTTGTTTTCATCCGGTGCATCCCACACTATGTAGGCTCTTTTGCCCTTTTTCTTTTCATCTTTATGTCTCTTAAGATACTCAGGACAATGAGGTCTATGTGACCTCTCTTACCACATTCATGACATTTAATTTTATCTTTTGAAGAACAATTTCTATGGTAGGAGTCCTTAGGTTCCTTTGTTCTTTTTAAATCATTTTTATTTTTAAAACATTTACGGAACCTCTTTGCTAGTTTTTGAAAACTTTCATCATCTAAACTAGATTCGGAGTCATTACTAGAGCTAGAGGAATCATCACATACCTTAGTTGATTTTGTGGTGGTCTTTAGTGCGATTCCCTTATTTTTCTTATCCAACTCCTCATGCAAAGTTAGACGGCCTAGCTCCATCTCATGCTCTTGAAGCTTTCCAAAGAGGGTTGCAAGATCCAAGGTGTCTAAATCCTTTGACTCCATGATAGCTGTGACCTTGGGTTGCCATTCCCTGCTTAAACATCTCAATACTTTGTTAATAACTTCAGAATTAAGGAATGTTTTACCAAGCGCAATGAGATGATTTATGACATGAGTAAATCGCTTTTGCATGTCATTAACTGACTCATTAGGGAGCATGCGAAATAACTCATATTCATGCATTAATGTATTTAATCTAGCCCTTCTAACCTCGCTTGTCCCTTCATGAGTAAGTTGTAGAACGTCCCACATTTGTTTCACATTTTTACAATGTGAAACTCTGAAGAACTCATCATAAGACAAGGCGGACGTGATGATGTTTTTAGCTTTCAAATCATAGGAAACTTTCTTTTTGTCATCATCATTCCAACTTGCCCTAGGAATTTCTACAACTTCATCATTTATTTTTCTTTTAGGTATATAGGGACTATTTTCAATTGCATTCCAAACATCAATATCAATCGCTTCAATAAATATTTTCATTCTGGCTTTCCAATAAGCATATCCTTCACCATTAAACAGTGGAGGACGGTTTATTGAAGAGCCTTCCCCTCCAAAAGGATTGTTAGAGCCCATGGTTTCCTTAAGGATCTTTTCGAAAAAGTTTTTACACTCGATCTTTCGACCGAGCTCTGATACCACTTGTTGGAAACCAACAAGCGGCCTAACAATTTAGTAGAGGGGGGTGAATAGTAAATTGAAGTAACGATACTAATTTTTCGAATGTAATTGATAATAACAAATTACGCGCTTACTGTTTTAAAACAAAAATAATTTTCTGTCCAAAAATGAATGAACTACTCGATTAGTTGATGGACTACTCGAGTAGTGCGTGTAAATTCAGACAGTGAACTGAGTTTTCAAAATAAGGATTTCGCTAACACGAAACCAAGAACAGAAGCGGATGATTTGCTAACTTAAGGTTCTGAAGAAAGATTAAATAACAGAAATAAACTAAAGCAATAAAAGATAGACACAGAGAATTATTATACTGGTTCACTCTCTACCCACTTGAGAGCTACGTCCAGTCCCCCCTAAACCTTAGGGAGTGTCTACTAATAATCAATTAAATTGGATACAAACAGGATTAATTAGTGAACCTCACTCAATCTAATCCTAACCCTTCAAGAATGTACCAAACTCTTGAACTTTACCCCAATTTTAATTGATTCTCTGTTGAAGAACCTCTTCAACCTTCCACAAAGAGATCTTCTTGAAACCTTCAAGAACACCTTCTCCCTTTAGCAATCGAGCCTCTTGAAACCTTCAAGTGCTCCTTCCTTTCTTCAGTGGAGTAATCAGATCACAGCGAAGCGGCTCCAAACAATCTCAATTGACAATGAGTAGGAAAACTAGAATACTAGAAAGAGATTGATTCTTAGAAAGGGATTGGATCAAAGGTTCTTTTTGGGTGCAAGGTTTGAAAACGTTTTTGCTCAAGATGATCTGTATCGCTCTTGTTGAAGAGGTAATCATTATATTGAGTTTTCAAATCGCCAGAATCAGGGAAGAGCCTTAGAAAACTAATTAGGAAAGATTCTCCCTTGATTGCCTCTTCAACAACCATATTAGAATTAAAATACTGACAGATCTGATACGTACCACTCGAGTAGTTGGAGCACTACTCGAGTAGTGAGAAAATTTGTGGACTCACTGTTTCTCAAGCTACTCGATTAGTTCAACAACTAATCGATTAGTTTGAGAACTAATCGATTAGTCAACAGACTACTCGAGTAGTTTGTGGAGACAGTGAGCAGACTAATTTTCATCAATGCAGACTACTCGAGTAGTGCACCAACTACTCGAGTAGTTACTGCTACTTTTATAAAAATTAAAGACCAGAAATGATTTTCCAAAGCACCTAGTCCATTTCTAAGCTTTTTCAAATATTTAACTTAACTAGTATTCATGCTAACTAACTCATAATCGCTTGAGTAACATCCTAAGTCTACCACCCACACTCAACATAAATATAAAATATTACAAGGGAGCGGGAAATGGAAAACTTCTAAATGGTTGTTGTTTCTTTGTCTTCATCAAGGACAACTTGTTGATTTATTTGTCTTCATCAAAACCTTTTTGATTCTACACCTTCTGCGATGTCAAGTTAATCAACTTTATAGAGAAAGAAATGTTGGAAATCAAAAATAAGGATGAGTTAAAAATAATGAGTTTAATCTTGTATTGAGTATTGATTACCAGAAACATCGCTATTGAGTATTGATTGAGAAGAGCTCCTATCAAAGTTTCCATCTCTATTTTTCTCTACACCATCCCCATTTGATAGCTTGGAGATTTCACTGCCCATTTTCGATACTAAGAATTCAATCCCACCCTTTTTTTTCCCCACCCGATATCAGTTTCGATTTCTTAGAGCAACTTGTCAAAGACAAAGTGTACACCGCCTCATATCTCAGCAAGTCGGTGTCTTACGTCTCTCTCATTTGGGCTTGAAGTCCACTAACTCAATAAACACTCACATAATAAATGCACTCTCTCTCATTGATTAAGCAATGATTAACAGACTTCTTAAGTCAAAATTGGCTGTTAAAATCATATTTTGGTCTCCTAATTGGAAACCATTATGGATTTAAATAATATTGATTATTTCATAGATAGATAATGATTATCTTCCTAAAATCGCTCCAATGCGAGTATTCGTTAAGCGGACAAACGTGATGCCTCAAAAATTTCTCCGACAAATGTGGTGCCTCAAATAGGTGTCTTTTTATATATAGACTAGCTCTCACCCCGTGCAATGCACGGGTTATTGATATTTTAATTTTTTTATATTAAATATTTTAAAGTAAAGATTATTATTACACAACAATAAAAAAAATTATACAAAAAGGTATAGACTCAAATCAAACCCTACACTTAAAAAAAATAATTTAAATGAGTTTGTTCAGAAATTTTGTACTTTCTTGTATAAATAAAAAGTAAAACTTTTTATTTGATATCTTCCATATTTATTTAATCAATAAATTAACATTTTCATATGATTATGAACTTTATTTTGAAGAATCAAAAGTAAATCATATTTAAATATTTTCTTCTTTTTTGTTTGGTGGTATTATGAGTAAATTTAAGGATAAAGTAGAATATTCAGTATTTCAGAGGACATGAAGACGACACTGAACTTGTTATTCTTGAATTTCTTGATTAACACATTGCATTTTATAAGGAATATAACGAATGTTTTTTTTATATTTTTAATATTATATTCATTTATGTATAGATGAGTATTAAATTAATGTATTTCTTATTTAGTTGATCGATGAAGTAACACGTTTTTATATACCATTATTAGGTTTATTATGATATTATGATTAATTGGAGTGGAATCAAAATTAATTTTTTTTTATATTTTTTGTTTGATGTTGTATTAACAATATATTTAAGGCTAAATCAAAATATTTCCTATTTCATGGGACATGATAATTTAGCATTTTTTTGAATATAAATTATCATCTTTTTAATATGATTATCACATTTATTATTATTATTATTCATATTTAAATATTTTGATATTTTTCATCGTTTATCTTATCTCAAGTTAATCATAAGATTTGATCCTAAAAAATCTTTATCCTAATTGTTCTAATCATCGTGAATTATTTTTTTTATTTTTGAAATGTATGTACCTTTGTTTTTAATTTGTTATTTTTTTTTGTAGAGATTATAACAACTAAAGTATTTATCCATTGTAAACTTTTTACAAAATGATAATCATTATATTTAATCATATATCCATATTATTTGTAATGTTTGAAAAAATCTATACTTTATTAGTATTTATTTTGTTTTACTTTTAAAAAAATATTGGAATAAAATAATATAAAATTATGTATAAAAATTTCATTTTTATAAGATATTCTACCTTTATTATATTTTTTTATTATAATTATCATTTAAATTTTAAAAATATTTTTTTTTGTAGTTTAGCTTTAGAGTTGACGTGTTGTGCCAAATATTAAGGGAATTTTGTGAGCTATGATGCATACTCCAAACCCATCAACCTGTACAGATTTATGATCTCTCCATGGATTACGTGGAAATTTCTAGATGAGACATGCAAATTTTTTTTCTTATATGTTTTATAAGTATTGAATCTATCTCGTATTTGTAATTTGTGGATAGGATAAAAAAATTTATTAAAGAATATCCTAACCAAATAATCCCTAAGTTTTTTTTATAGATTAATCCCTCCGTTTTTTAATATAAAACTTTTTATACAGTATTAATTATTATTTTTTCATAATTATTGTGATAAAAAAAAAAATTTATCTAGATAATACATTCAGATAAAGTGGTTAAAAAAAAGTAGGAAGAAATTTAGATTAAATTTAGTTGTTTTTATTTTTGGATATGTAGTTTTTATCTTTTTTTTTAATGTTGTTGCTATCTTTTAATATATTATGGGACTTATTTATAGGATTTTAATTTTAATTTATTTATTAAATATAATTAATGATGAGATTTTAATGTTGTTGGAATAATGATTTGGAAAATTTGAATAATCTATTTAACTTAATTTTTCCCCGAATTTCTAACAGTGAGAGACATTTGCTTATTATTTGTATCTATCATCACATTAATAATAGTACATGCTTTGGTTATTTTTGCAGTGTAACTCAGTTAGATACCAGGTTTTGAATAGAGTGGTCCTTACTATTAAAGCAAGTATTGTAGAACTTTGTAATTATGCGGTCATCATTTAAGATTTTATGAAAATTTAATTAGACAGTATTGTGTTGACGACAGTGAACAGTGATATATTGAGATGACCTTTAAAAATAATGAATTTTTTTTAGGATGATAATATTTAACAATGTAATAATACTTACTTTTTTCTTAAAGAGAGGAGAATGATGAAGAATGTGACTTTCATGACTTGAGAAATCATCATATTTATAATTTGAAATATGTGATAACTAAAAAGATATTTGGGTTTATCATGAACTCAAGCATCATCTCTTTGGGTTTATCGATCTTTTTGAGGATAATGATTTTTTTTAACAAAATGAGGATAATGATTCAACATATTCCACATATAGATAATTTATATATTTAATTTTAAATATTAATTTTGGACAGATAATTTATTTAATTTTAAATTATAATTTTGATTAAAGACGATGTTATCTACCTACAAATGCTCTAGTGCTAGTATTTCTTAAGCGACAAACGTGGTGCCTTGAAAAGGGATATTTTTATATAAGTATAGTAGATAGTAGATAGTAGATAGATGTAAATACATTTTTTGTCATTTATCTATTTACAAGTATTCAATTTGCTCCTTTATCGTTTTTAGGATTTATTTTGATCTTTATCTTTTTTTTCTTCTTTTCTCTTTTGTTGCTGTTTTTAGGCTTCAATTGTATAAAAAAAATCAATTTGATCCCTCTAAAAAACAGCCTCTGAGTTTTAGTTCTCAAACCCCAACTTTTAGCCCCAACCCCCAATTTAATTGGGAAATGACAGAAATACCCCCTTCTTCTATTTTTTTCCACTAAACCCCAAACCCCTTCTTCTTCTTCTTCACCAATAGCCAACCAGAGCCGCCATAGCCAACCACTGCCGCATCTTCACTGCCACCAGAGAGGAACGAAACGAACCGGAGAGGAGAACGGCGGAGAAGACGAAATCGAACCGGAGAGGCGAACGACGGAGAACACGAAATCGAACCGGAGAAGACGAATGGAGAACGGCGGAGAAGAGAACGAACCGAAGCATAGAAGACTAAAATCCGAAATGTGTTCGCCATTGCAACTGTGTTTTTTTTTTTGGGTCTGACAAATTTCCGAGAACCCCGTGTCGGAATTTTTCAGAATTCCGACACTGGTTCGTCGGAATTGTGGTAAAAAAAACCGTAATAAAACTCCGAGAACCCCGTGTCGGAATTCTGAAAAATTCCGACACGGGTTCGTCGGATTAGCGCAGAAGACAGAAAATAAAAAAAATTTAGGGTGGTAGTGGTGGTGGCACCGGTGGGAATTGGGAGGGAGGCGAGGGGAGGGGCCAACGAAGGAGTGGGACCTGTTGTAGATCACGTGAGGGGGGCAGTGGCAGTGGTGGATGGAGAAGGAGAAGAAGGAGGTGGGTGGGGACCGAAGAGGTGGGTGGGCAATGGTGCTCGCCGGTGAAGGAGGTGGTTGTTGGATTGGTTTTGACGGTGGTGGTAGGAAGGGTACTATTCCATGGTGGTCACATGGACATGTTAGGTTGAAGAAAGTATGGGGTTTGGGAAATGTATAAGGGTAATTTTGGGATTAAAAAAATTTTGGGGGCTGAAGGCTAAACAATGGGGTTTGGGAACTAACACTCACAGCCTTTAGCCCGGTGAGCCCAAAAACTTGCAACTAGGCCTTCAAAGAACAGAAACAAAACAGGCCTACTTTGACACAACGTGAAATGGAAAGCCCATTAATGATGACCTCTATTGCCCATTCTCCAACTTTAATCGAGTATGCACAAAACATAATGGGCATATATTTTCAAAATGTAATTTTGTTGTTTAAATATTAAAATAAGATATTTAATGAAAATATTTTTATAGAAAAATGCTAATAAGTGCCTAAAAATCCAAAATTAGTGAAAATTTATTGAAAAATATATTTTTTGAAATTTAAAAAAAAAATAATAATACAAACTTATAATTAGTTTTTTTTTTTCACTTCTAGTAGTTTTTAGGGCTACTTTTAACAAGACCTATTTTTATATCAGCATAAGCTACATCAGTACATTTATTTCGTTTTAGATAAAAAGTCAGTACATTTATTTTATCTCATAGTGTTGTTGAGAAGTAAGTTCATATTGCCTATCTTATTATGTTGGGTGTGATTTAAAATGTAAACATTTGTTAAGGTACTCATTTCATTATTAATAGGTTTTGATATGAACATAATATAGAAGGGGAATTTTATTAACACCCAGATTATTATTACTCACACCCGAATTTTAAAATATTTTACACCTATATCTAAATAATATCCTTATATTAATACTTGCACTCATGTATTTAATACTCACATCCCAATTCCTTTTTTCAACATCTATTCACACCCACTCTCATATTTTCACATATACTTTCAAGCACAACGCACTCATAACAAAAACATTTTTATTGTCTCTCTCTCATTTTTTTTTTTATACCACTGTTTCTGCTTCTCTCCTAACTTGGACCAAAACAAAAACATCCTTGATGTTTTTCGTCCTTTTTGAACCCTGATCCTCATTCTAATTGTTATCCATTATTTTAATCTCTATACCCATCAATAAAAAAAAAAAAAAACACACCTTTTTCTCAACCAAAGCTTCGATTTCAAGCTCAACTCGTGTAACGGATTATAAACCAACACATCCCATCAAAATCATTCAAATTTGGGGCATGAAGAAAAAACCCAGATGTAAAACCTAATAAAAGTTTAAAACTTAAGATCGAAAATTGGGACATTCAATTGGAATAGAGAGATGAATCTAATAACAAATGTGAATTCAAAATAACTAAAATTGAAAACTGATGAAAATTTTAGAGCTTATTTTTTGGAAGGTTTGTTTTTGGAGGTGTCTTATTTATTTATCTTAAATGCTGTGTTTCTTTAGACACTGTAGGGAGAGAATAGAGGACTGTCATTCTCATAGTTCAAGCAATTTAAGAAGAAGTAGAAGAAAAAACCATTGTGTGTGAGAAAAGAAGTAGAAGATGAAGGAATGGTGAATTATGGGTGCGAGCAGGAGATGGAGAGAGAATGAGAAAGAAATGTTTTATTTTGGAAGTAGGGGTATTTTTGAAAATGCAATACAAATTAAATATTGTAAAAAATATGGGTGTGAGTAATTTGGAACTAATTATGTCACAGGTCCTCAAAGTTTGGGGTACTTTTATCAGATACCCTTATTTTTATTTTTTTCAATGTCTTACACCTCCAAGTTACTTCTAAGTTTGTCATATACCCCTACTATCAATTTTAGCCAATTTTGCTGACATGTAACATCAGAATCCTAATCAGACGCATGAGGTTAGGCACGCGGTGCTCCGTGGACAAAGATCAGTTTTTTCTTTAAATCAAAAAACTAAAAAAATTAATATTTTTTATATTTTTAGTTAAATAAAAAAATAAAAAAAATATTGAAGAGAGAAGTCGTCTTCGCCCGTGTGACATCACGCGGCACCACATGGCCAACCTCTTGAGTCTAACCAGGATTCCGTTATTACATGCCAGCAAAATAGGGGTATATGACAAACCCAAAAGTAACTTCGAGGAGTCAGACATTGAAAAAATAAGAATAAGGGTATCCGACAAAAGTACTTCAAACTTCAATAACTTGTGACATAATTAAGCGAATAAAATATCCCAAAGAATTAGTGTCCAATTTCTCTGCTGTTGTCATGGATCAAAAGACAGACTTTCGTCACAAGTTATTTCGAAAAATCTTAATGTATACTGCCTATAGCATATGACATCCAATTATCTTTGGTAGTACTGTAGAATCACAGAGGGCAATAATACAAACAAATATATAAATTTTGTTTGTACTCCAACAAAAGGAGAAGAAGATGGTTGGAATTCCAACGTTCGAAAATTTGTTAGGGCTTGCATTAGTGGGGGCCAGCATGTCAGCACGCAGAAACATAAAAAGCTTGATTCATTTTTATGGCATGATATGATACAAAATACTGTTCATCCATACCGGGACCATCATTTGTCATGCACGCACCACTACTCCCAAAATGACCGTTCAATGCAAGATGCAGATAGATGCTACTGCGTTTCACTATTATAGATAGTAGTAACAAAAATCAGTTAATACAAACATATAGTTAAATTATAGTACTAGTTATGATGATATGGTTGTAAATTATACGAACTCTAATACTTTCAGAATTTAAAATCATATTTAAAGTCACATCGATGATGAAATACTGCTAATAACTACGACCAACTTCTAACTGAGAAAGTTAAGGGAAATGTTTGTTAAGTTAGTGTAACAAACATTTCAAAATACAGACTACTCCTGCACAAGGAAATTTTGGGCCAATACTGTACATTGGTTTAATTTTCATAAACAAAAATGTAGGCGGAGGAAAAAAAAAAAGAAAAAGGTAATATGAGAGTTGAAAACTTGCGAGTTCTGTGAGACAAATATATGTGAGCATATAATAGCTTGAAAATCAATATACTCCGTAGCAACGGGCATATCAATGAATGAGTCCTTAGAGTAGAGTACTAGACCCCTATGACCAAGTATGACTCAAGTAATGGTGTAATACACTTTTCCAAAAACAAGTTTTTAGGGGTGTTTTAAAGTTGGTTAAAGTGGCCATAATTTCTTTTACGAGGATTGGAAGATAAATTAAATCTATTAATGTCCATATTGGATTCGGGATTTTCAATTATTAGTATATGATTATGTCGTTAAAGTGATAATAATAATATTAAATATATTTGTCTACGAATATATATATATATATATGTTTTCAAAATTTGCTCTTAAAATTTACTCATTATTTTTGTTTTTATATGTAAGTCACACTTAACCACAACATATGAATTAGGATGGATAATTAATTCTTTGTTTTTTTAAGAGATTTTTAATTTTTTGCTTTTACTTATTTTATTTTCATTGCTCATATTATGAGAAATTGAACTTAGTTATTAGAACAATTATTGAATAAGGGTAATTTAGAAAAAAAATATTAAATGCCTCTTACAAAATACAAAGTAATAACCTACATATAAATACAAATAATTTTCTAAAATGATAAAGTTAAATATACTCTCATCGTTCGGAAATATAAACACTTATATTAACCTTGATAGTGATTTAGAAAAATTAGTTAATATTATTAAAAGTATTAAAATTAATGACATTTAATATAATTTTTTTTTAAAATTAGGCCATAAAAATATAAATATTAAAATAAATAGAAGTATTTATGGAAAAAAATAAATAATAGTATGAATTTATAAAAAGAATCAAGAAAAATCAAAATAAAAAACTTATGTTTAAGGATAGAAGAATTATAGAGGCTAAAATAAAATCCAAAACCAACAATCAATCAAATTTTATATATAAAAAAAAAATCAAAAAGTTGAAATAGACATTTATCACGGTCACGGGATTGGTGTCAGACTTTTGGGTCACGACGACCGTACCCCACTTGTCTCAGGGTAGGAGACTTTGTGTGTAATGCCAGCAAATAAATTTCCCAAAGAGTAGCCGCATACTATATTAAGCAGTACAGTAGTAGTAAGCATATGATGAAGGGCAAAAAAGAGTTTTTATATGGATTTAAGTGATAATTATTTCGTCATTTAAATAATTATATGTTACATTACATTCGTCACGTTAAAAAATTATATGTCATATGAATTTTTTAATTAAAAAAATAAAACTTATTAAAAATAAATTAAAATCATACTTCTATTTTATATTACGTAAAAAATCGAACATTTTGATTATTTTTAAAAGATTTGTTTATTTTATTAAAAAAACTATTTGGTACCACGTTACCAACATATAGGAACGGGTCGAATATAATTTAAAACATCCATAAGGTGTATGCTTTGATGAGTGTTCTTGCATGATTGAGTTTAATTTTTATTTTAGGTAAATATTAGCAGCACTTCTAACATGTCAAATACTCTTTTTAGTCTTATATATAGGGTACCTTTTAGAAAAAATCTCTGGTCATATATAAGGCATTCTATATTTCTTATGCATCATTAATTGTTTTTTCTTTTTTTTGCCCATTATTAAATGTTTTGACTAACTATGTTTTTTTGTTATTCATTAATGAATGTGAACTTTCCAAGAAAAATGGAGAGGGTAAAATTGTAATGTTACAATATATTCTCATAAAATCCACAAAAATAACCAATTTCCTTGATCCGAAGAATACAATTAAGTATGTCCTATATATAGGACCGGAGGGAGTATATATATTAAAAAGTCATTGAAATATATATATATATATATATATATATATATATATATATATTTTATATTTTTAGACACAAAATGATGTATACCTATCATTATTTTACTTATTTTGATAACTAAAGGCACTTATTAACAAAATTTTTAATTTTATTGGAGAAAATGTTTATTGTACTATAGGTTCAAATAATACTTTGCTCTTCATCATATTAATTTCTCAGACGTAATTAAGCTTATTTTCCTAACTAATATTCTTATCAAGAATTAAACCTAGTTTTATTTTTCTAAGGTTGTAATGTGTCTTCCTTCATAATTTTTGTAATCGGTACCCTCTTCATAATTTTTGTTTCACACTGTCACTTTTCAAATTTAACTGGCTTTTTCTTCCTTTTCTTTTCCTTTTTTTTAATCAAAAGGTGATCTTACATAGTTTCCTAAAATCTAGATAAATATTTGTAATTAGTCAAGCTACCACGGCCCTACATTGTTCCTAAAAAGCACAATCCGCCCCAATAAAAACGACCGTTGGAAAGACCAGTATGCCAAAACAAGAAATTAAAATCGTAAAGTAATACTATATATCAATCAATCATAAGCTAAGGTACCCAATCTATATAAATATGCCTCTTCCTCTTGTCTGTGCTTTGTACTTCCGCATTTGACATTCCTAAACAAATTTTCTTCTAGTCCCAACTACGGAAATTCCACATATATCAAACATTCTCTTTATTCTATTGCTAGCTCTTTCTTTCAATTCAACACACTATTTTTTGCACCTTTGATTCAATTATATATAGTATATTAATTAATTAATTATATCTAATGGCTCTTAATCTCTTTATCTCGCTGCAGATGCTTCTTTTGGCTTTCACTTGCATAATAATGCATGCAGCTACCGTAACATGCTTAGTCACAAACTCCTCCTCCAAGCACATTTGGATTGGACCAATCGGCCACCGTGTAATCACCGTCGATGTTAATGGCGGTGGCCATTTCCGGTCAGTCCAAGCCGCCGTCAATGCTGTCCCGGAGAACAATAGAATGAACGTCCTAATTCAAATCAGCGCCGGATACTACATGTATGCATTTTTATTATTATTTTTTTTAATTTATAAGAAATGTATGCATTATTATTATTCTTCACCTTAATTATTGGCCTTTAATTAACATATTATTCCTCTCAAATCATCTTTATATATATCACATGGTCCACTGTCTACTTAAATGGTCTAATACTCTCATACAAAATCAATCCAATGATGTTAGAGTTTATTAATGAAAGTGTTCATATAAGCTAAGTATATATATTCAATTGCTAGCATTGTTTCATCATTTTTTGCATATTTATACTCTTTTCGGAGAAATTATCCGATGAGTCAGAACAATTTTATCCTGGCCAGCCTCTTTTATTATTGAGGTGATATGTTGTTATTGATAAATATAATGTTATATATATATTAATAATATGTATCATGTAATAATTTCTCCTAATTTGGACACTTAGAACACCTTAATTTAATTTTATTGATTCTTTTGAGTGTTTCCGTGGTAAGGAATAAGTGTGGGTGATAGATATGAATAATGGTGGGGGGTGCATGAATGCAGAGAGAAGGTGGTGGTTCCCGTGACGAAGCCGTACATAACGTTTCAAGGAGAGGGGAGGGACGTGACAGTAATAGAATGGCATGATAGGGCCAGTGATCCTGGTCCCAACGGACAACAACTGCGTACTTACAGAACAGCTTCTGTTACTGTTTTTGCCAACTATTTTTCTGCCAAGAATATCAGCTTCAAGGTAAATAATTATTCCTTTACTATTTAACAATGTACTCTATCTATCTCCTCTGCTTCTATTACTTAGCTTGCACTGCAGTAAATATTTAAAATTATTTAAGATTGTGACTATAGAAATGTGTGTATTTCAAATTCGATTCACATGTCAAGATAACGGAATTTGCATGTATCAAGTAAATAATTCTCTAAACTGTTAAGTGTTATGCCGTAGCTGATGTGTGTAACTATGTATAGTCACTATCAATGTTTATTAGCGGTTAGCTAACTTTTCTTATTTAGATTCACTAATATAATATTAAAGTAATAATATTAGTATAAAAATCACTAAAATCAAAAATAAAACCAAAATTTCTTGTTTTAGATTTTAATGGTTTTACCTCAACGTTACTCTAATATTATTATGTTAGAAAATCTATTTTCCCTTTTTTGTTATGTAGCCCTTTGACACTCTCTCATCCTATTTATAGATTGTAGTCCAAAAGAGTTTTATGATCAAGTCATTTTGAATTTTTTAAGAAATATTTATTGTGTTTTTTTTCTTTGTTCAATGATGTGAAATAACATTTTTTGAAATTTTTAATAAAAAATAAGAGAATAAAATTATAATGTTAAAGTAATTATATATTTTTCTTAGTTAAGTGTGGCCTATAATAATAAGGACCATAGGAAGTAAATAATTAAATGATTAATAATTTAATTACAAGGAATACTGATTTGGATTAATGTTAAGTGCAATTACGTTTTTGCCAAAAACTATTGGATTGGTTTCACTCAGTATTATACGTAAATCTCTAAGAGTATATAACTAATTTCACTTGAAAAAAATTAAACACACATTAATCCCAGAAGTTTAGAATAATAGTCCTAAAGCAATATAATGAGAAATGCATGGTCGAATAATTAATGTATGTGCAGAACACAGCGCCAGCACCAATGCCGGGGATGCAAGGGTGGCAAGCGGCGGCGTTTCGCATATCAGGGGACAAAGCATACTTCTCCGGGTGCGGTTTCTATGGCGCACAAGACACTCTTTGTGACGATGCTGGCCGCCATTATTTCAAGGAATGCTATATTGAAGGTTCCATTGATTTCATTTTTGGCAATGGCAGATCCATGTATAAGGTACCTAGCTAATTCATGAACCTATGTATTACAAGTTAGTACAACTTAGTATCTGTATATTTATTTATGTATTTCATTTTTAATGGTTTCATATTGACTAGAAGTTGAACAACATATATATATATATATATATAAGTGGAAAGACTCGTTAGCCTAATGTCGTAAGGTTTTGGATTAAGATATGATGTCAAATCATTTATATTGTTGTTCATTTAACCTCAGTCTGATTTCATAATTCTAGTATCACCACCACCACTCATGTTTTTGGATAGTATCAGTTTGCAAAAGTTCTACTTTGAATATCATTCTGAGTAAAAATTTAAGGGTTGAAGATAAAAATTTAAAAGTATTGTTTTTATTGAAAAATGATTTAATAAAAAAATTAAAAAATTTAGTATTTAGTTTTTCAGTAAAAAAATATAATTTTTAGATTTTTATCCTCAATCATAAAAATAAGTTAAGAAATTCTTTTACGTGAAATTTCATACTATAAGTTTCCAGGAATATTTTCATATACTCGTTTGATGATGGTAATTTTTTTCCTTCATATTTTACATGTGATTTCAATAAATATGGACAGGTCTTAATTTTATGCTTATGCAAATTAAACACTACCTGTATAGTAGTTTACCGTATTAAAAGTCGTAGTTAGTGAAAAAAAAATTTCCACTTGATGATAAGAACAGTGTAGTTGCAGCAGTTTTCTGTAAAGGGTATTGTTGTATTTGAGACAGTGAGTTAGTGGTGCGTGAGAAAGAAATTGTGACAGCAGTTTTCTGTAAAGCTTTTTGTCATAATGCACCTTTGTCAGCAAACGTTAAGCTATACATCCAAAACACTAATGACAAAATTCTTTGTTTATCTACAGGTCTATAAATAAAAAATTGTGAACGTCCATTTAGATGAAAATTTGTCAACTTTTGCAAACAGCTGTGATTCTCAAAATTTGTTTGATTAAGTTTTAAAATAAAAAAATCAGAAGCTAGATACTGATATATAAGTGCTTAATTTAAATAAGGCGTTTGGCATTAGCTATGATCAAAGTAATTCTTAGCAAGGCATTAGCTAGCTACACTTAAAGGTACACCTAAATTCGTGAGGACCATGCTAAACATGCATCCACCTTGAAAGAGAATGATAAATGCATAAAAAATCTTCACAATTTTCAAATTAATGGATTCAAATTTCTAATCATTCACTTGCTAAAAAAGTTTGGACACGGCTTAGAGAGTTATTGTCGGTGTCTAACCTATGGGGTGAAAGATATTCTTGAAAGCCAAAGTAATAATAATGATACATTATGTATCTAAAAATTATGAGATAAAATGTAACCTAACTATGAATTTCTCCAAAATGCAAGCTTGCAATGCACTTAATTTCATCTCTAACACTTACTTTGTTGATTTCAAATTTTATTGTGCTGATAGTATTGATTGGTTTCAGGATTGCGAGCTGCACTCAATAGCAACGAGGTTTGGGTCAATAGCAGCCCAAGATAGGAAATCCCCAAACGAGAAGACAGGCTTTGCATTCGTTAGGTGCAAGGTAACTGGTTCGGGCCCTGTTTATGTGGGCCGAGCAATGGGCCGATACTCTAGGATTGTCTATGCTTATACATACTTCGCCGACATTGTTGCACATGGTGGTTGGGATGATTGGAACAATGCCGACAACAATAACAAGTAAGCTCCATGGTTAGCTAGTGTCCATAACCAGAGTCTAAGCATTTGGATCATGGATTTAGATTATGTGACATAATGTTAAAGGAACATTAGTGTTAATAACATCAAAATTAAAAACAGAGCTAAAATTTTTATTTTGTAACGTTTTAACATTAATGTCTTTCTGACATTATGTTAAAAATTCCAAATTCTTAGAATCATCTTAATCTATTTTCTCCTCTAAAAGTGGATGAGAGATATAGATGAAAAGTTTAATAAAAGTAATTTCACAACCCCAAAAATTGTGTTTATTTCTCATTCACTTGAGAAGAAAAAGCAATTAAAGGATCTAAATTCGAGTGTTACACCTGTCCAAACATATCACATCAATTCTGTTGCTATATGCAACTAAGCAACTCTTGACTTTAATCTTACAACTCTTAAAAAAGCCATTAGATAAGCTCCACAGACCACAAGTTACCCACAATTTTATATTTCATTAACATTTATCTAAAATTTTGGGACCTATGATCAAGTTTGCGAGACCCATAATAAATTTTGTGCAACAATTATTTGGCTATGCAACTATTGCATACACCTTAACATATATTCTTTCTTCTTTTTTTTTCCTGTAAAACTCTTGTACAATAGTTGCACAAAGCTCTATCTCTGCAACTCATTGGAGATGAATCATGCAAAATTGTATTTGATCCCACTTTATATAGTAGAATCTTTCTTCATCTGTCTCTATAGTATTGCTGATTACCCTCTATATCTGAGAAACTAGCTTGCTTGCACATGTTCATAATTGCCTAATATGTTTTTTTTCCCTCTCAGGACTGTCTTCTTTGGAGTGTACAAGTGCTGGGGTCCAGGAGCAGCGGCAATAAGTGGAGTCTCATTGGCACAAGAGCTAGATTTCGAAGCAGCTCACCCATTCCTGGTCAAGAGTTTTGTCAATGGGAGACACTGGATTGCACCCTCTGATGCTTAACAAATATTACTGTCACTTGAATTCTCTTTTCTATGCATAGGAAATTCGTTCATTCAATTTAGGAGAGGCCTCTGTTAACTCACTATTGAATTCGTGTCTTCTTATCTGTATATAGATTATTCTTTCATTGCTCTCAGTTGTATAATAAATTCGAAATTCATTTGGTGTAACAATTTTTTTAACATGATCTGAATAAAATGTTGCTGTGCACAAAATCATTGGATCATATAGTAATAAACTTACTGAATGAAATACAGACGTGCTTGTAAGAGTTTAGTATAAGCTGACTTATAAAATTGTTTAACAAGATAACCCCAGATGAAGAGAAACATTAAATTCATTGTTCATAAAAAATTCAAGAGGTATACAAAAGTGAACTAATTATAGAGGGATTGAGCCCATGAGCTATGAAATGAAACATTAGGAAAGAGTAACTAAATGTAAGAGATTCGTTTTGTACTTTTTTAGGGAACCAATTTGCACAAAATGTATGCAGTTGTTCAACCACTAGAGCAACATACCTTCTATGATGCTCGATGAAGAGGTACTGAAGGAAACGAATTTGTGCAAGGCAATAAAGGAAAAAAGAGTTCAAGTTGCTAATTTTCAAACCATCCGAGACGCATAAGACGGGTTCAAAACCTATGTGCAAAGACATTGTAAGGTAACAGAATTTTCCTATAATTCACACCAACTGCCAATCTTGAACACTAACCTTTCACAGTGGTTTTACACCTTAATCAACATGTCCAAGAATCAATGCCAAATGCATACATTTTAATAGATGACATTAGGACTATGTGTGTTATGATCATCAATTGATGCTTTAAGTGTTACAAATACCTCATCATCATTCATGATGGACATCGAATTCAATTAGGAAACGATTCTCAAAGATTGAAAGCAAATTTTGTTGGCAACTAGCAACTTGTACTATTATAGCTCTCAGAAAATGTTAATAGTCAAGCCCTGATCATATACAACCATAAACAGAGGCTATAGAGTGTGGTTTCCTCATAACAAGAACAACTATAGTCTATGTGATAAACCATTTTATTCTGAAAAGGGAAAAATAAATGTCACTGAGAATTTGAAAACCAGCACCTGCTACAAAGTGAGAGGGATGAAATAGCTTTACATTATACAACAATTTGGCTGAGACTCATGCATTTCTGGAGATCTGCAGGAGAAAATGTTGGTATCAGTTGATCCACAAACATAGAAGAATCTAGCTTGACAATCATAACAAGAAAGAAATAAATCTAATGACCAAGCTTCCCGAAAGCAAAAACAATAAAATCGCAGTGTATGCCATCAAGGATATCAAATTCGATAGTCTGAGTAAAACTCGTGGAGGCCTAGTAAACTCGAGTTGTACTCAAACTTCAAAAACCTTATTTAAGGACATAATTAAATAACATATTCAATAACTAATATTTGATCATTTCAACTTTATAACAGAGCAAGTGAAAGAAAGCATAATTCAATATTTTCCCAACTATTGCACTATAATTAGCTTCATACTTGCATTATGTTGTAGCATGACAAAACAAAACAAAATGATTATAAAAACTTCAAATTAGCTTCATGAACCCAATATCTCTTGGGTAGCATAGGCAACTCAACTCAAGTACCCAAAAATAGGGACCAAAACTGTGTTTTGAGGACAAAACCATACATAAACTCGCTAGCATACATAAACTGAGTTTACCAATTTTGTCATAGTTTACTTGGACTCGTAAGAGTTAGATAAAAAGAAAGTTTGCATTGTGATGTAACTCATTTTTGTGTACTTGGATCATAAACATGAGAGCTTTAGAGTTCCACTATCCGATGATTTGATGAAAATTTAACCAGTACAAATTCCTAGCAATTAAGATCAGAGACCCCCCCACCCACAATGCGCTTTCATGCATGAAGGTATTATTTGGAAACAAGTGTGTAGAGATTCCTAGTGACATAAACACCAACACTAGCAAAGCATGTCTTAAGAGTGCATTTTCCGGATTTGAAAGGAACTTACAACTGGCCAAGACTGGCTAAATCGAAATCAGGAGCAAGCTCTTGGACAATATCATTTGGTGGTTGTCCACATTCTTGCATTTTATGCATGAGGTCAATAATCTTGTTGAAGTTTTGAGAATCATTTTCATAAACTTCATTAAGATTCCGTATCAGCTCATACTGGTGTGAGTAACGTTCATATTCTTCTTTGCTTAAGCTGTTTTTATGCTCTTCCAACCACTTAGGATATCTTTCTCCTATTTCCTTCATTGGTTCATGAAGAATCTCCTTGGACAGAAGTTGCTGCATCATGGTCTCCACAATGGATTCCATGTCCTAAACAAATTAAGAATATTATTAGCTCTAAATGCAAAAGAGCAAAGTAATATATAACTAAGAGAGAAAGATAAAATATGCCAGTGTATTATCCCACATTATAGCACCTCCAGGAAGAAATGCAATGACAGTGAATAGTCAATATAATATCATTTATAGCTTTAATCACTTGCTTCCTCATAGTGAACATCAACACAAGCAAGCTAGGAACCAAATAGAAAATGAGTAAAAATATAAAGGAGCAAAATCCAGTGAGGACATCGACTTCATTCACAACACTTAACTAGTAGAATGAACGTGAGGTACAGTGAAAAGAACAATTAAAGGAAAGCAATAAGTCATATATCATTTTTAAATGTCAATTTGTGAAAGTCTTTCTAACTGCTTCTGTTATTGGACAGCTGAGACCAGTCATAACTATAAAATGTAAGTAATCAATACCTTCACTAGGAAGTTATTGATCGGTTTGAGTTTTGAAGCATGACTCTGAGCACGCTATTTGCAGGTGAGTGAAAAATGTGATGTATTTTAAACCAAGGGAAAACAGTACATTGGCAATTGAGAAATAATTAGATCATTTCACAATGCAAGCACTATTTTAGTTTGGTAAAACAAAAAAAAAAGAAATATATGAACCTGAGGTGTTGTATAAAACAAAATAAGATCAATGTGTTCCATTGGAGCAAATACTTGACATGATTACCAAGTTCTCTCAGGCATTTTAATCTGAAAAATATATGCCAAAATCTTGGATAAACTGAATTCGTGCAAACTGAGAAAATACCAAAAGTTAAGTCATAAAAATGCAACAACATATACTTCTAAAGCATAAAGCACTCAGATTTTGTCGTTACATAAAAATAAGTAACCTTGGTTTCAATTTCAATTACAGACTAAGAAAATAAAGGAATGAACCCCTCTCTTCACCACTCCATACCTAAACACCCATGTCTATCACATGGCAGACACACCAGCCAAATCTCCAGCTTATGATCATTTGATGCAGCAGGCAGATTAATTATTACATGTTATTTTCACTGTTTTCTTCAAAAGGTTTGAAAACAATAAATAAAGTAAAAACAAGGAAACCTATTTTGTAATTATGAATGAAAACCTTTCAACTGATAATTAAGACAGAAAACTAACCTAAACATCAACTAATATAGTCCAAATCCTACACTCTGTAAATTTCAAAATTCTAAAGCAAAAAAGCTTATTTACAGAACCTCTTTGAGAAGATGCAAAAAGCAAGTGCCTGTAAAATCTATGACCTATGACTTAAGTTCACTTCAGAACTTCATAAGATAGTACCAAAATGAGAAGTCAAGCATTATTAAGTACAAATTTTCATAATAAATATTCAAAATTCCACTTAATGTAGCCAACAGCCTTTTGCAATAAGTTTGGCCGGCTACCTGGATCAAACAGTTCTTTTTTTTTTTTAAATAGGCGGATCAAACATAGTCGACCCCACCTAGTGTGATAAAGGCTTGGTTGTTGTAGGCAGATCAAAACAGTGCTATAACGTCCAATGTAAATCATGTATATAAACAACTATTCCATTTAATTCATATCCGCCTTGATGGTTTCGCCTATTGGCTTCAATACTATACCCAAGAAAAGGAAAGGTGGGTGGTGGAGTAATGCCGTGATAATATTTCAATTAGTTCATGAGAGAAAAACTCTAACTGTTTACCAGAAAACATTTGCATCATCATCAACATAAACCAAGCATTTCTAACTAGGTGGGTTCAACTACATGGATAAAACACCATCATACTTTAAAAAGAAAAAGGATAGATACTTACATAAAATAACCACTCCATCTACCCTAAAACAAAGATTTAAACTTGAATCAAAAGAACATATACCTGAGAGCCAGCAAGCTCCTCAAACTGCTTGACCCAATCCTCCATCATTGCATCCTTACCCAGATCATCCCCACCAGGTTTCGGGCCTGACATGAACTCTAAGCCCTTAACAGCCTCCCTGGTCTGCTCCCTGAGCTTGTCAAGGGCCTCAGAGACATGAGTGTCTTTGGAAGCTACCTTCTGCTTCCCCTTCTTCTTAACTCTCAAATCAGGTAACCCCATTCCTAATCCTTGAACCCCAGAAAGCAAAGAAGGAGGACCTTCCTTTTTGTTCCCTGTCGCTGCTTCTCCATCACTTCTAACACATAATAATATAATTAATAATAATAAACAGCGTTGAATATTATTCAGGTTTAAATAAAACAAAAAAGTATGAGAAATGCCAGCAACAAACTCTTTTCAACACACACTTCAATACACTTTGTTAATTGTTATTGGTGGGATTCATTCGGGACTCGCAAGATAAAAGAGTGAACACACGTGATTTAGGTTCTGTTTGGCACAACTAGCTAAAAAGCTAACCAAAGCCTGAAAAACTAAAAGCCGAAAGCGTATGGCTATTAAGCTAGCTAATTAAAAATGGAAGCGTTGGGTAAAATTAGTTGATAAGTTAAAAGCTCCTAGATTATAAGCCATAAGCTACTCTTATTGACTTGTCAAATCATGAATTAGGGTAGGGGGCTTCTTTTAAACACTTTCCTTAAATCAAACAAGGTAGGCCGCTAGCATAATTTTGATCAAATAAGCTTGTTGACTAACTTATAAGAGTAATTCTATCCAACAAAATTGAAAAGAGTGTGTTTTTAGATAGTACATAAATAGGTAAGAATTGGAGGTAAAGGGGGTTGAGGGAAAGAGAAAAAGAAGAGACCTTTGAAGGGAAGAGTTGTTGGTGTTGTTAAGGTTGAAGGTTTGGAAATCATCCAAAGCACCTGAAATGAATGAAACAGTGAGAATTTCAGAAAGAAATAGAGAACAAAATAGAAAAGAACACCAGTAATAATGTATTCATATTCATATAAGAGAGTGATGAAAAGAAAAGATAAACAGAGAGAGTTGAATTGAAAGATGATGATCGTACTGTCGAGGAGTTGGTCGAGGTCGTCGGAGGAGTGGTCGATGTTGGCCATTGGTGTTGTCACCGCCGGAGGAGAAAGAGGATTGGAATTGGAATGAAAATATCCAGCGGTGCAACCCAGCCAATTGGATTTCGTGAATGATTGTCATTTCCCATATTTAAATACAGATTTATTTTTTTTTCATTTTCTTCATTTAATTTCTTTCTATATTTCTTGCTAAAGTTAATAGTCAAGTAGGTCTCCGAAAGATATCCGTAGAATCAATTAGCTCCCTGAAAAATTTGTGAAATCTCTTAAATCCTCAAAGATCATTTTGGCGTCACATTAGTCCGTCATCCAATTTCGTCAGGAGGGACCTGACGGAATCCTATGCGGCACATTAAATGATTTGTTGCGCAGTGCCATGTTAGAATGTTAGGAAGGTGCCACATTAACGTGATGTCAAATTGATCTTTAATGGGTTTAAGAGATTTCATAAATCTTTCGAAAACCTAACTGATTCCAAAATGATCTTTGGAGGATTTAAGAGATTCCACGAATCTTTCAGGAACCTAACTGATTCCACATCTATCTTTCGGGAACTTATGTAACTATTAACTCTTTCTTACTATTATTATAAATTTAATAATTACTGTAAATTTAGAATTTTTATTAATATAGTATGTTCTAAGGCATACGTTAACCATTCCATACTTGAATTATATATAAAAAAATATGGCAAATGCTAATAAGTGGTTATTAATAAGCATTTAAATATAAATAAAAAAGCATTGAAAGAGGTATTTTTTATATTTTCGAGATAAAAATAAATGTTAACTTATGATTACTTTTTTCTTAACGTAACCTTAACCACTGTCCTTGCAAGACTCAAAAAATAATACTAATAGAAGTTACTCTCTCTTAAATACTTGAACATATAGAGTCTTGAAAACACATATTAAACTCTTTTTTTCTGAAATTATTTTTGAGTTTGTCATGTATCTCTATTATAAATTTTGGTCAAATTTTAATGATATGTCACATCAAAATCATAATAAGATACAGGATATTAGGCACGTGGATGAAGACGTCTTTCTCTCTTTGATATTTTATTTTTTTTAAACTAAAAATATAAAAATATTAATTTTTAGTATTTTTCATTAAAAAAAATCTTGGCTCGCGTGGTACCATGTGGCTAACCTTCTAAGTCTAATTAGGATTCCGGTGTGACATGTCAACAAAATTTGACCAGAATTGATAACAAGTGTATATAGCAAACCCAAAAATAACTTTGAAGATATTATTATAAAGGATATGTTCAATAAAATTAGTGTAAGCTTGTAGTTGTTAAATTAGCTTTGAGATCTCTGAGCGTGAGTTTGTAACTACTAGTATATATCATCATCGTTGCCACCAAATTACCACACAAAGCACACCCCTTGCCACCAAATTACCATTATTGTTAGGCTTGACAATAGGATTCGGACCCGCGGGTAATACCCATAATGGGTCAGGGTCATGAATATTGACACGCGAGTATATAAAAATGAGTTTGGCAAAAATTGATGTCGAATGCGTTCAGGTCTGGATAATGGGGTATAGGACCCGCGGATATCCGGACTTGTAAAAAAATATTTATTACTAGCTCTTATCCCGTGCAATGCACGGGTTGTTGATATTAAATATTTTAAATTAAAGATTATTATTATTTCATTATAAAGTAAAGATTGTTATTAAACAATAACAAAAATAATTATAAAAAAATGATTATTCAATATACTTTATTATGATAAATCAAAAATTATTATTATTATTTTGATCTTTTTTTTTGTTTGATGGTATTATGAGAATAATTAATGATAAATCATAATATCCCTTATTTCATTGGACATGAATTCATTGGAAGATAATGACGGTTCGTTTTTTAATATTATATTTATTTATGTATAGATCAATATTAAATTAATGTATTCCTTATTTAGTTTCGATAATTAACATGTTTTATTAATTAGAGTGAAATCAAAATTAAACTTTTTTATTTTTATCATGTGCAATGCACGGATTATTAATATTTAAATATTTTAAAGTAAAGATTATTATTAAACAACAATAAAAAATGAGCTTGTTGAAAAATTTTGTACTTTCTTATATAAATAAAAAATAACATTTTTTATCTGAGATTTTTCTTATTTATTCAATGGATAAATTAACATTTTTTTACATGATTATTAACTTTATTATGATGAATCAAAAGTAAATCCGAATTAGATCTTCCTTATTTATTTAATAGATAAATTAATATTTTTATATGATTATCAACTTTATTATGATAATTAAAAACAAATCAGAATTAAATATTTTGATCTTTTTTGTTTAATGGTATTATGAAAAAATTAAGGATAAATTGGAATATCCACTATTTCATAGAACATGATGACGACATTGAAATTGTTATTTTTGACTATCTTGGTTAACACAATGCATTTTATTATGAGTATAATGTTGGCTCTTTTTTTATATATTTAATATTATATTTGTCTATGTATAGATGAGTATTAAATTAATGTATTCCTTATTTAGTTGATTGATGAATTAACACGTTTTATCATAATATTATGATTAATTATTAGAGTGAAATGAAAATTAAACTTTTTTTATATTTTTTTGTTTGATGGTATTATGAGTAGATTTGAAGATAAATCAAAATATTTTCTATTGCATAAGATATGATAATTTAACATATTTTAAATATAATTATCACATCTAATATGAAAAATTATATATAATTAAACCAAAATTATACATTCTAATTTTTTTTATTGGATAATATTATAAGATATTTCTTATATTTATTTGATGGATAAATTAATATTTTTTTACCATTATTATTTTTTTAATATAATTATCACATTTATTATTATTATTCATATTTAAATATTTTGATCTTTTTCATCATTTATCTTATCTCATGACAAAAACGAAAAAAAAAATCATAAATAAATCGAAAAACATTGTTTCTTCAAACAGGCAAAAGATTCACCAAAATTATATCTCACCGGAATACGATCAGGGTATTTCTTCCTAATCTTAGGAGCCTTAGCCCTTCTCTTCTTTGAAAAGAGAAAAAGATCAATTATTTGCATATTCAATAATCAAAGTAAGTATGTATAAGAACTTACCAAATTTCAAAAAAAAAAAAAAACTTACCAAGGTCATGCTCTTGTTTGAAGTAACTCATTATTGTCATTCTTCCTAAAATTAGCATTAAGCAAAAGTCAATTAAAAGTATAACAAAATATGCATCATCTAATAAGTAATTCATCAAACACTCAAAAATCAAAATTAAGAGCTCTAAGTAGAGGAATAAACAAAAGTCAATTAAAAGTATAACAAAATATGCATCACCTAATAAGCAATTCATCAAACACTCAAAAATCAAAATTAAGAGCTTTAAGTAGAGGAATGAGGGAAAAAAATAAAAATAAAAGAGAGAATTTGGAGAAGAGAATTCTTAGAATTAGATAGAACTTTGAAAATTGAATGGGAGAGCCTATTATATATATATATATATATATATTGATTTTTTTAAATATTTTTTAAATATTTTTGTTGAGGATAATGATTTGTTCAACAAATCGAGGATAATGATTTCACATACAGATGATGATTATATATATTTAAATAATTAATTTAACTTCAAATTGTAATTTTGGTTAATGATTATTACTATTATAAATTTTTAATATTTTTGTTGAGGATTATAATTACTTTTTTTTACAAATCGAGGATAATGATTTCACGTACAGATAATGATTAAATAAATTTGTGATTTTTTAATATTTTTTAAATACTTTTGTTGAGGACAATGATTACTTTTTTTTTCCAACAAATAATTTAGGATAATAATTTTACATACATATAATGATTAAATAAATTTAAATCATTTATTTAATTTTAAATTGTAATTTTGATTAGAGATAATGATTATCTACCTACAAACTCTCTGGTGCGAGGAAAGCTTCACGGGACAAACGTGGTGCCTCAAAAATTTCTCCGGCAAACGTGGTGTCTCGAAAAGGGATCATTTTATATATAGATAGTAGATTCAAATGATTTGGAATTTAAGTACTATATTTGAGAGGATTTGTTTTTAAGTAAATCTGTTTTGTCTCTAATAAATTTGTTTGTGAATTACCAACGTGGGTTGGGACGAGTGGTAAGCGGCTCGGTCTCGCTTAAGCAAGGTCTCGAGTTCGAGTCCTTGTGAATGCAGAAAATTCATGTTGGGAGACTCACCTGCCATAGCCAGGCACGCGACCTGGGTTGGATCCGGATGTACCTAGGTAGTACTTAGGGAACCGGGTGGAAAAAAAAAAAAATTTTGTTTGTGAATTTTCTTACTTAGGTGAAATGAGAAGAAGATAGAGTAAACCTTTTTTTTTTTTTTTTTTTAATTTTTATAATTTTTCACTCCTTTTAAACAAAGGATATAACATAGTATGTGCGAGTTAATAGGAGTATGTGGTGAGAGCAAACATCAGCAATGGCGGGTGGTGTAGTAGCTGGTGCACTCTCAGCAGCCATATCATCACCATCAACCACCAGGCACCTCCGTCTCCGTCTCCGTCTCCGTCTTCTCTCTCTCAAACCTTACTCCCTAACCTTCTCTTTCCTCTCTTCTCACTATCCTATCCCCACTCCCTCCCATTCACCTCCTCCCTTCTCTCTTCCCCTCCGCCACCACCGCTGCTTCTCCACCGCTGCCACCCTTCACTCCGGCGAGGCCCTCCTTCACAACAAAGTTGGTGAGTTTCGTAAGAAGCTCAAAGTTGCTGATGTCAAAGGTGGGCCTTCTCAAGGCTTGGACTTTCTCGGCCATACCCTTTTTCTTAATGGTTGGGTTCGCACGCTTAGGCTTCAGAGTAGCGTCACCTTCATCGAGGTAATTAATTTTCATTTCATTTTCATTTTCATTCAATTGGGTCAATTCAAGTTCGTAACTTTTCTCATATTTATGTTTATTTAGGGGGATAGCGTATTGAGTGTTTTAGTAAAGTTTCCCTAAAGGAGCAAATAGAAAGGACATGAGCTACTTTCTTAAGTTTGTTTTTTCAATAAGCTATTCTCATAAAGCCCCAAACGCCCCCCTCATTCCAATAATCTCTTTTTTGCTTTGAGTGAAGAGGAAGACTCACTTTGGTTCTTAAAGTTTTTGCATTTTACCAATTTAGTCCGCAACAATTTTAAAGTGGCTCATTTTAGTCCCTGAAGTGGGTCACCTTATGGACTACTCCCTCCACTTCACAATATTTGGCCTTTTAGGCCTGGGCACACATATTAAAAAAGTGTTAATTATTGTAAGTATTATGTATAGTTTGTCTAAAATGCCCATATTTAATCCTTATTGAAAATTGTAGTAGTATTTAATTTTTATTAGTTTTTGTGTCCATTAATTAATGTATAATGGTTTGAAGATGAAAGAGATGATAAAAGTAGAATTAATGAGGAGTAAGAGAAATGATTAAATGAAAGGTTAAAATTGGAAGAAAAAAAATATGTTTGTGTATTGAAAATGTAAAAGGCCAAACATTGTGAAACAAGAAAAAAGGCTAAAAGGTTAAATATTGTGAAACGGAGGGAGTAAATTGGTAGAACGCAAAAATTTTAGCGATTAACTTGACCTACTTTAATATTTTTTAGGACTAAAATGTCCTTTGCAAACTCTAGGAACTAAATTGATAAAGTGCGGAAACTTTAAAGGACCAAAGTGAGTCTTCAACTTATTTCGAAAAAGTTTATTGAATGAGCACTTAATTAAGTTGTTTACTTAAATGTGAACCTTTTTCCTTGAGGTTTTTTTATGTTATACTTAAACCCCTTGCAATATAAATCTCAAGGGAGGTCAATGTAATTTTTGAAGCAAGAGGATGTCAAAGTGTCATTAAGTCAATCTTTAGGAGAGGTTATTTCCCCTGTATATTGGTTTGCAATTAGGCAAATAGCTGGGTCTTACAATCAATTCAAACTTTTATGTCAACGACTTTGCATTACTATTACTCGCTGAATAGGAATGTGTTTGCTGTGTATAGATTAACGATGGTTCCTGCCTTTCTAACATGCAATGTGTGATTGACTCAGACGCTGGAGGTTATGATCAGGTATGCTTTATTTAATTATTTTTTCTCCTTTTTTGGCTCTCTGGCTGTTATTTTTGGTATATTTTCCGGTATATGTAGATTTTTATCTGTACGTTTTCAACAAGCTCTGGAGCTTTTTATTAGGTAGAATCTGGCTTGATTACAACCGGAGCGTCTATATGCGTGCAAGGGGTCGTGGTGGAGAGCAAAGGATCGAAACAGAAAGTGGAACTGAAAGTCAACAAAATAGTGTTGGTTAGTTCTCCTTCATTGTAAACAATACAAGGCCATTATTTTGTTATCTTATAAGATATCATCTCTGTAAGCTGTCACTGCTAGTTGTTATTTTCTTTCTCATTTCAAAACATTTTGTTGTGCTCATTTGTATGTAACAGTACTGGCAGGTGCTGCATGTCTCACTTGGGTACATGTATAAGAAAGATCTTGCTTTGTTCTTTTGCACTGCTCATGAACATATTTGCTTAGAGTTATTTCTAAAACCAATCTGTTTTCATGATGATTCATAATCATTATTGAAGGCTTGGTTTAGTGATTGAGTCTGAGTAATAAATCTAAATTGTAATTTAGACCTATAACTTAAGTTTTTATTCCATATGCTATTACTTGAATTTTTTGTTATGTTGTTGTAAATGGGGCAATGGCAAAGATGGCTATTTTCCATGGCAACAACCTCATAACTTAAAGTAGCAATAGTGCTGCAAATGGTTATGGTTGATTTTATTTTTTCTTCATTTATGATCCTGTCATTAGACTCATCATATGTTTTCAACTTGTTTCATACAAATCTTTAACTTCAAGATGGCAATTTCATGTAAAATGTGGTCTTACATGTTCAGGTTGGCAAGAGCGATCCTTCGTTTCCCATCCAAAAGAAAAGAGCCAGCAGAGAATTTCTAAGAACAAAAGCACATCTTCGTGCTAGGACAAATACTTTTGGTGCAGTATGGTTTCCTTTTATAGCATATTTCTACCTACATTGTTGCGTCATTTTGCAATAAGAAACTATTCATTAATCTGCTTTAATAAAAAATAGGCATATTTCTTGAAATTCTTCTATATGCTTGTTTTTTTCATCCATCCTATTATATGGTGCCAATTTCCAGATGATTGAACATGAAGCAGGGTTTGTTGTGATTCATAATTAAGAATTTCTTTACAAGCAAACATGGGGAAATAGGCATCTCCAAAATTTGATGCATTTATTTACTGGTGAGATGTGACTGCTATTGGTTTCATGATCATGTGGAATACATGAAATCCGAGTCTGACCTTCCTAGTTTTGATTGACCATGTTACTTCAAATTACTGTGAAAGATTCAGTAAATAAATTTCTTCATGTAGATGAAAAAAAAAGTTGAATTTTGTGACATTACATATCATGGATTAATAAATCTGAGGAACAATCAGTAATTTAGTTGAAACAGTTTTGTTATCAATCTGAAATTACTTCCATGAACATCATTTTTCTTCTGCTCCAAGTGTCTCCTGTACTAGTAGGAATTCTAGGTATTAGTTTACATATATGCTTAAAACTAGCAGTCAATGACTTTTGAAATACCAGCTTACCAGTTAAATCCAGTGTAGCTATCTCGTATCTCTTGCATTTTGTCGCACTAGCAGGGCGCTCAATCACTTCATATCATCGTACATTGAAAATGTAGCCATATATTTATATAGGCATGCTTTGGCAATGAACTTTATGGCGTCTGTCTGTTAATTTCCTTCTTTTCAGTTTATTCTGCATACAATGTTTTGATATAAGTTCATTTTGCTAAAATTCTTACAAGGTCATTCATTCATGTAAGTACTGTTACTATTTTCTCTGCGATGATGGCCTTTTTTTTTTTTTTTTTTGTTTTTAATATTATCATTTCCTTTTGTGGTGCCAAATAATTTCAGGTTGCAAGGGTTAGGAACACGTTGGCCTATGCTACACATAAATTTTTCCAAGAAAATGGTTTTGTATGGGTCTCGAGTCCAATTATCACAGCTTCAGATTGTGAGGGAGCTGGTGAGCAGTTTTGCGTCACTACCTTGGTATTCACAAAGTTCCATCTTCCATGAGATACTTCTTCATATGAATATATATTTTTTTATTTATCAAATTCCAAGTTGTTGATGCTCTTTGAATACTCGAGGGTACGACTCTCGTACTCCTCTTCCTTGTCCCATAAAATAACATTATAGGAATTTTGTTACACCATAGGGGAACCATTTAAAAAGACTTGGGACTAGATGAACTTTCTGAATACACGATTTATGATAGAGCACAGTTGCTTCATATCTGATCCATGTAGCCAACCTACCTAGTGAGAAAAGGCTTTGGTTGTTTAACCAAAGGAAGTCCACAAATAACAAATGATGCAAGGAAATATTTTAGTGTTATAAGTCTGTCAGAAATATTACCACTGAATTCTTGTCTTGTTATGCTGTTAGTTGTACTTAGATTATTCTCTGTTCAATTTGCAGATACCAAGTTCTCATGAAACTGCTGATTCTCCTATTGATGCCATTCCAAAAATAAATGAGAGATTAATTGATTGGTCACAGGTGAGTCAGATTCATGTCCCTACTCTTTTGATATTGGTTTTCAACAGGTCTGCAATGTGGTTATTACATTTACATATTCTAATTTTAACCATTTTTGTGGATCAGGACTTTTTTGGAAAACCAGCATTCTTGACTGTCTCGGGTCAACTCAATGCTGAAACTTATGCTACTGCTCTTTCTGATGTATATACCTTATCTCTTTCCTTAATTCTTTTAAATTTTTTGTTCTTCCTGTGTGTTTTCTTTTTTAAAATCTAGTATTCCAGATTTGGCAATTGAAATAACGTTTGAATCTTGTCCCCATGCAGGTATACACATTTGGTCCTACATTCCGAGCAGAAAATTCAAACACTTCTAGGCACTTGGCTGAATTTTGGGTCGGTGATTTCTTTTTTTTCTTGTATTCATTTTCAATGAACAGGAAGTTGGAGAATGCATTCCTTTTTGTTTCTATGCTCCTGAGTCTTTCTTATTAGTTATTGTTTTGCGTATATAATGGGACAAGAATCAAAGGAGAGATCTCTTTATTTTTCTTTAGATGATTGAGCCGGAGCTTGCATTTGCTGATCTTAATGATGACATGGCTTGCGCAACTGCCTATCTCCAATTTGTAGTATGTTACCTTCCACAGCAACTATAAAGTTGCCATGGTCTAGATTATTTTTCAAAGCTTATTTTTATATTTCTTCATATTAAACTTGTGTGCTATTTATATTTGTTTCTTGAAGATAAGATATGTTCTCGACAACTGCAAGGAAGACATGGAGTTTTTCAACCAATGGATTGACAAGGGAATCATCGATCGCCTGAGTGTATGACCTCTCAGTGTAGCCATCACATTTTTGTCCGTATCCAATTTTTTACTCGTATGTGTTAAAGTCTAATCTCTGGTGTTCTCTTTTCTCGGTATTGTTCTATTATTTTCATGAAAAGGATGTGGCAGATAAAGATGTTGTGCAAATAACCTACACTGAAGCAATAGATCTGTTGTCTCGAGCAAAAAAGAATTTTGAATTCCCGGTAACTCTTAACAATTTTTTTATTATTCGCAATAAGCCTGTGCAACATATAGTTACTTTGTCTTTGAGTTATTCTAGCCAATATTTTAGCATTTGTTCATCGTATCCAACTTCCTTAACTGCATGAAGAAAGTTTTTATTTATTACACTCTTATCGCAAGTAATAACCACCAAAGTTTGTATTACAACTTTGTCATGAAGTTTGTGCACAACCAGAATCACTCTATTCTGTAACTAAACATTTCATTTACGAGTAGGATTATTATGTTAAGTTTTAAATATTTCTTATCAGTTAATGCATGTGCCGTTACTATTAGGCTTTCACATATTCTTGATGAGACTGCATCTTATCTTGAGGCACAATATGTTAACTCAATTAGATTTTGCTTTTGTTGAGTATGTTGAATATAGTATAGAAAGTTCTATAGCCTGGTCCATTGAGCCAGAGGATATCTTATAACTTTTCTTTTGTCTTCTCCCTAATCTGTCATTGTTCCCAATGTTGTATATTGACCTATGTAGCTTGCCTCTACTAATGTGACAAAGTTTGGTTGTCATTGTTCTATTAGCTTTATAATTTATTATTTGTCAGGTGCTTCCAAGTTGTTGTATTTGATATATTTTTTATATTTGTTTCCACAGGTGAATTGGGGTTGTGATCTGCAGAGCGAACATGAGCGTTATATAACTGAAGAGGCATTTAGTGGAAGCCCTGTTATAATCAGAGACTATCCAAAGGCAAGCTGATTTACCCCTCATTTTTCTGGACCTCACTATGTTCAATTCATGACATATGGTTGACTTCTAAATGGCATCGTAAACATCTTTTTTAGTGGATGACAATGTAAAGAAACAATAAGAACCTAAGAATGTATTCTTAGTTTTGTATATTTATATAGGGAGAATATCAAGTGAGAACACCATCTTATTATGAGAGATGAGAGGAGCTAATGTTGAATATCGAATCTCAAATGGATGGTAAGATTAGAAGTCATTTAAAGGTCACTTTAACCTCATAAAAGTCACTGATATGATTCACTGGTCAAGATTTACTCTTCTCACTTTTATAACAAGACACTTACCTAGTCATGTGTGCATACGTGTGCATTTAGAGATAGAGAAAGAGAAAGAGATGAACTAGATGTGCTGAGATTGTTGAATTTTAACATTTTCAGGATATTAAGGCATTCTATATGCGACAGAATGATGATGGAAGGACAGTTGCAGCTATGGACATGCTGGTTCCAGGGGTAATTTACAGGATATCTCTGTTTTTTTTTCATTATTCCCATTAAATAGTGTTTGTGAGTAGAAATTAGAAAATATTCGGTAATATCCTGGAGAGCATTGGTTTAGGTTTAGTAACAAAAAGGACTGGTCAGACTCCCACTTGATAGGGTATGGGAGGTTAGATGTCTGCTATCTTATCTCCACTAGAATAGGGGCTGCTTCCAAAAATTTAAAACCGTGACCTCCAAGTCACAAAGTAGACTTACCGTTGCGTCGAGGCTTACCCTCAAGAATGGGCAGTGCACATGGGTTCCACCTGTTGGGGTGTGAGAAAGGTAGATGTACGTATCGTTACTCCTGAAGTGGAGAGGTTGTTTGCAAAAAACAAAACAATTTTACCATTGCACCAAGGCTCGCCCACTTGTTTAAGTTACGTAATACGTTCTTAAAAATAAATAGGACTTAAAGTGTGCCAGAATAATGTTATTAAGCTTGGATGCATGTCTGACAGGATAAAATGTAGTTCTCCCAAATAACTTAAATAAGCAGCTTAATAATCCAGTGCTGCTAAAAGCCTTGTGATTCCATACCAGTAACATTTTTTAATTTCTGGACATTGCAAAAATATGTAAATGCCCTTATGGTTTAATATCTTTGTTAGATTGGGGAACTTATTGGCGGAAGCCAAAGAGAAGAAAGGCTTGAATATCTAGAAGCTCGTTTAGATGATTTAAAGCTGAATAAGGATGCTTATTGGTGGTATCTTGATTTGCGTCGTTATGGCTCAGGTCTGATGTTTCTCTCTTTAATCTCTTTCCTAATGTTCCACATGGTCTAATGGCTAGTTCTCTGCAATTAGTTTGGCCTCATGGGGGTGAATTCTTGATTGCAGTACCTCATGCAGGCTTTGGTTTGGGATTCGAAAGACTTGTGCAATTCGCAACAGGAATGGATAATATAAGGGATGTCATTCCTTTTCCTCGAACACCCGGCTCTGCTGAGTTTTAGACATCACTCTTCTTTGGAGTTCACATTCATTTTTTACCAATAAAACTCTGTATTTATCTGTAAAAAAGAATAATGTTATTTTCTATTCAGGAGGGAGAACAATACTTTTTACACATCCAATGGTACGTGGTATCTGAGTTAGAGGGACCTTTAGGTGATGCATTAACAGGTGTTGCATTTGTAGCTAGATTTATTCCATCATAGACAATGAAGTCTCAACTTTTTATACCAACAAAAAAAGTAAAATGGCATCTTGCTTCTAAGTGAACACAATATTGTGGCAACCCTCGCGTCTTCCATAATGAGGTTGTTATACAAGTGTACAAATATTGTAAAGAGTGCAACAGATACCAACTTGTTCATGGAATTGTGTTGGAAGTTCATGAAGAAAGGTTAGACAGAACCGAGTGTAAAGTTGGCTTCCTCGGATGAGAAAAAGGCAAATGTTCTGTTTCATGTCACTGTTCCATACACTAAACCACTAAACCCAATGCTCAAACAGATTTAGAGTTATTTTAAATCGATGCATATTAATTATAAATCAGGATCATCTTGAGCACTTATATCTTTGAATAATTTTCTATAAATTATGAAATTAATCAATGTTCTAATCAAATATGCAAATTTTCATTGAAAACAAAAATTAATTGATGCTTCATAACACCGTTCTATCTTAATGAATAATATATTATTTGAAATATAAGAAAATATCCTTGATCAATTTCTTGTCAGTCTTCAAATGATCTATAATTTGATATGTATGAGTATCATGATACAATCATATAATGAAAGAGGAAATATTCAAGACTTACACATGGTATCAACATATTCTAACTCATTAATTTATTGTTTAAGAAAATCGTACAAGAGAACTTATTTTCTTTTTTAAAATGATGAGAGAACTTCACTAATTATTTTTGAAATGTTAAGCGAAAGGAAACAAAACGACCACTATAAAGTCAAGTTTATGCCAAGTTTTTAGCCAAAAAAAGGTAAAATGTTCGAGTAATTAAATTTACATTTTAATAAATTAAAATAATGGAGAAAATTTTGTTTTAGATAAACAGATAAGTGAATCACGAGTAAAAGGTTATCCTTAAAACTAACATCAATTAGAAATTATGGCGTTGTTCAGCATCAGGTAATTCTTAGTGTGATACTAAACTACTCATTTGGTCCCTTACGGAATTTTTCAATTTCAAATTGATCCCTTACGTTTTTTTGGTTTCAAATTGGTCCTTCATGTTTCTTTTCGTTGTCAAATTGGTCCCAGAGTCACCATTCATCCTATGTGGACCACGATGATTTGCACACGTGTCACTATTCATCATATGTGGACCAATATGATATTGACACGTAGGATGAATAGTGACTTTGGGACCAATTTGACATCAAAATGAAACATAAGGGACCAATTTGAAACCTACAAAACGTAAGGGATTAATTTGAAATTGAAAAATAAGGTAAGAGACCAAATGAGTAATTTGGCCCTATTATAATAATATACCTAAGTAGAATGCTTACACACACGCATATCACCTAGCAACTTATTTGTTACTATCTTTTTTCAAGAATGAGGTTTAATCCACCAGCCATCCCAGCAACATAAAAAAATTTCCTTCTACTCCACACTAACATTCAAATGTACATAAAGATGGCTGCCAAGTATAACATATTCTGAAGTGTTGAGGTCAAATATGCTATACAAACGATAAACCTATTATTCAAAACTAAAGAAGCAACATCTCCAACCTCATGGATTTCTAAACCCAGCAACGGCTAAAAACTAGTAACGGGTAGTGCAGCAACCTAAAGGGTATGGAGACAGCTCATGGTACTTGCAAAGAATATACTAATCTACCAAGAATACTGGCATTAAGGTAATCAAGTATACAACATTTGTTATGCACCTTTCTTTCATACTTGCACACCATACATTTATGTAATTGTGAGTGGGATATAGTTGTTTACTGTGTAAAACCTAAAATGAATATATTATGAGAGAATCAAGAATGAATTCAAATATCATGATCAAATAACAAAACTCTCGAGGACACTACCAGGATGGTAAGAAAGTAGTGTTGGTAGAGGACTAAAGAAGAGGGTGGCATAAAAGGTTTATTTGCATAAGCCACATAGTAGCTGCATAATTCTTTTAATTGATAAGTTTGGTACACACTTTTCTAACTAAAACCAGATAATCCAATCTCGCTTAAAAAAAACTAGCAGAATTGTAAGCAAGAAATTTAGTTTGACATTAACTACCAAAAAACTCATTCATTGTAACATAATAACAGGAACTCAGTTTCATGTCACCATTCACCAATCAAACCAGAACAAAGTAATACATTAAGCAAGCTAATAAAAAGTCAAAAAGCATGTCTTCAATGATCTT
Source organism: Crotalaria pallida (assembly GCA_037953625.1). NCBI lineage: Eukaryota > Viridiplantae > Streptophyta > Magnoliopsida > Fabales > Fabaceae > Crotalaria > Crotalaria pallida. Next base: position 103,091,747 of record CM075655.1, read on the forward strand.
CCTTCCTTACTTCTCTGATGAGTTTGGTCCACGCTTCTTTCCGAATCCCACCACTACAACAATCACACAATAAAACCAACATTTAGATCATCAAAACTCACAAGCTCAAGTGTTTCACAACACACCAACTTATTTTTAAATCGAGTTGCTCCACTGTTCTAACATCAATTATTCATTTTTTTGGCATAATAACTAAACAAAAAGAAACAAAAGTTACATTGTGAATAATGTATTTGAGATAGATTAAGTTAAAAAAGCTGTTTTGGGGGTAAACTGGTATGTTAGGAAAAGTAGATAATAATTTTATGAGAAAAGTTTAGTGAAGCTAGATGTTGGTTGTTTCTTATAATTCACCCCTCAAAAACTAAACACCAAAACAAATTTGACTAATCTATGCAAACAGCTATAGCCTTTTTATATATATAATTTAATATAGAATAAACAATCACTTTGATACCCGAAAGATACAATTGCCATCAATTTAGTCCGCACAAAAGAATTTTTTACATCAATTTTTTACATCAATAATGTAAATTTTGGTCCCCAAAAGAATCATATGCTCACCAAATAAGTCCTTAAAAGGATCAATGTGGTGGATGTTAAAAATCTTTTGGGGACCAAAATGACAATCAACTCTTTAATATATATATATATATATATGACCATCCAAATGAAATATCCACTTATTATGATAAAATCACAAATCACCAAAATATAAAACATAAAATTGACTATACTATTATTGATTGATTCAAGCAATAATCAAATGTTGATATAATCTAATTTTCTGAGCTAATACACAGATTAAAAAAATTAGGGTTAGGAGGAATGGTTTAGTTACCAGCGGTGACGAAACGGCGATTGTATTGCATACGCTTGTGGGCGCGTCCACGTGGCTTCTTCTTCTTGTCTTGCTTAGCCACTTTGGGAGTTTGGCCTCTGACCTTTCCGGCACGTGCTAGAGATCCATGAACCTTACCTGCATCCAATTTCACCATTCACCGTTTCAGATTCATAACCAGAAACAACAGATCCTATTAGTAATGTTCAACATCAAAGTAACGTAGTTACTCACCCATGTTTTCGTTGTTGATTCTTCAACTGCTTCTTCTTCTTCTTCTTCTCGCTTGGTTTGGTTCACTCGCAGCGCTAAAAGCAGAAGCGGAAAGGGGTGGGGAGATGTTGGTATTTGTATCGCTAGGGTTTACGGTTGTGGGCACAGATAACAACTCAGAGCCCGTTGTTAAAGCTTCGGCCCAGCCCAAAACACCTAAAAACCCAAACTTCAACCCAAATTGATTGACTTATATCATAGATAAAAAATTTGGGCACCCCACATTAAAATTTAGGCACCCCACTATCTTTTATTTTCCCAAAAATGCCCCCACACACACACCACCACACACACCCCATACACACACCACAACGGAAACCCCACCCCCACACACCACCCACCCACCACAGCCCCTACACCACCCACACCACCACAGCCACCACAGCACCTACACACCACCAAACATCCCACCATTTTCTTATCCTTCCCTCCTTGCATTCTTTTTTTTTTTTTAAATATTCGACCTCGGGTCGTGAGAGATGTCACGACCGCACCCCACCGAAGGAGTCGTGAACCCCTTCACGACCCAAGTCGTGACCCCCTTCACGACCCTACCCTTCCCACAAACACCCCACTGCCACTGTCGGTCGTCACCCCCTTCACGACCAAGTCGTCACAGCCACCCCACACCAGTTGCCACACCCTTCACGACCGTCGATCGTGACTTCATTTACGACCAGGCCATCCCACATTCGCCACCCCACGTCCCCAGGGTCACCACAATAGAAGATAGAAGAGGAAGAAGGAGGAAGGTGGAGACGGTGGCCGGCTCGCGATTTGCGAAGCCCGTGATGGTGGTTCGATTCGAACCAGCAGCAAACACCGAGGGAGTGAGGACTCTCACGACCTGAGTCGTGAGTAGTTTGCCGATCTGATGTAGTGAGATGATTCACGACCTGAGTTGTGAACTAGTTACCGACCCGAGCTCATTGCTCACCTGGACAGAGGTGGAGATCGCGAGTGCTCTGAAGGTGGAGGATGGGTTGTTCGCTGCAATGGTGAGGATGGGTTGCTCGCTGCGACTCCTTGCTCGATGCGGCGACAGAGGAGGCGATTGCTAGCGGCGACGTCAGAGACTTGCGATGGATGAGGATGGGTGTGGGTCCTTGCGAGCGGCGGCAACAGAGACTTGCGCCAGAGGAGAATGGGTGTGGGTCCTTGTGAGATGGCGAGCGGCGCCGGACGGGAGGGTGTGTGGTGGTGCTGCTGGGTGTGGTGGTGCTGCTGGGTGTGGGGGTGCTGCTGAATGTGGGGTGCTGCAAGTGATGGGGGTGGGGTGTTAGTTGTTGGAGGAGAAAGAGAAGTTTGATAGGGTACTTTGGGAATTTTTTATTTTAGTGGGGTGTGTAAATTTGTGTATGGGGTGTCAAAATTTGCACCCTATATCATATTATCATTGAGTGGGTATTTTGGCACCATACTCCTGGTTTTATGCATCCACTTTTGATGCAAAATACCTAAAATATCCTTATTTTTTTACATGTAATGCACGGGTCTTCATGAAGTCTCACGATCTCGGGTCATCAGGCATCCTCAGGATCTCGGGTCATCAGGCATCCTTAGGATCCGGGTATAAAATTTTGATTTTTTTTTTCAAATCTATGTCTTTCACAATTCATGAATTAAAACTCATTTAGAATGCAAGGTAATGTGTTTAAAGATTCATTCATTTCATCCAAAAGCCATATGTTGTGATGTATTGTGAGTAAAGTTTTTTTTTAAAAAAAAAAAGAAAAAAAAACTTTGGTCTTGATTGTATTCAAGAGCTTGGGTAATCAGGCAACTTTAGGACCTGATATAATTTTTAAAAAAAAATCGCAAATTCATATCTTTCACAACCCATGAACTAAAATTTATATAGAATGCAAATGAATGTGTTTAAATATTAATTTATTTCATTGAAAAGCCCGGTGCTATGATGTATTGTGAGGGAAGTTTAAAAAAAATAATTAACTCCGATCTTGTTTTTACTCAATACCTTGGATCATCAGGCAGCCTCACGACCCTGGTGGGGATGTAAAAAAAATTTGAGTTGTAACCCTAGTTCATGACCCATATGTAATTTTGAAAAAAAAAAAATAATAATTGAGGTGCATAAAGCTGAAATGGAATGATAAAATACACTCTTAATCTTATTATTAGGCATGACAATTAAACCTACGTTTGCAATTCCAACCCAACTCCGACAATATTTTAGTGGAGAAAATCCACACTATGTAAATTTGGGAAAAATCCGAATATGAACCCGCTTTATTTTTATTTGATCGTCGTCATTTATTATTGTCATTAGTATAGTGTTATTAAATTTAGACTGCTGATTAAACCAATTAGGTTATTGGGTTATTAGGTCAATGATTTGATCAATAAGTCATAAGTTAAACCACATACCAATTAAATTTTATATGTAAAGTATGAATAAATATTGTAAGATCATCTGATAAAAAAAATATAGCAGGATCATAAACAATCTTTCAAATGCTAGAGTAAAATGTAAGGTGGAAAACTAAAGTGAAAATTAAAATTTTTTACTTTTGCAACTCAACTATATCGTATGTTTAGTGGTGGGGTGAATTAGGAAAATAAAAATTGACATGATTAAACCGGAATGAAAATGACCATCATTTGTTAAGAATTCTTATATTTGGTAACATTTTTATTTTGTCATTATGAAAATTATCATATATATAATTAATTGTTGAATTGAATGTCCTTTAAGTACATGGATTAATCAAGGTGGTACCAAAAATATAGTTTCACGTGGAAGAAAAATACTTTCTTTATGAGTCTATAGTTTTAATTTTTTACTTTTCCATAAAATACTGTAGTGGACCGGACCTACGAGCCAACCACGTGCCCTTGACGCCGACCATTTAGGGACACTTATAAGGCCCTGCCGACCTAAAAGCTCAAGAGGCTCCACCGACATTAGGCATCTAGACCACCATGTGCCAAGCGCCTCGCCTTATCAGGACCCGAGCACCATGTCCGGGCAGTCCTTATGACTTAAAGGATAAGGATGAATGACTAATCTTTCTTATCTTCTAAGAGCCACGTCAGCCCTACTGGGCCAAACAGACCCATAAGGTACCACAACACCACTCTCCCTATAAATACACCCCTTCCACAAGGGCTAAGGTATGACATTCTCTACCCTATTCTCAAGAACTACGTGTGGCTTGATTCCCTTTTCACTAGGGATACGTAGGACTGGGGTCACCCTCGTCAGCTGCAACAACCTTCAAACACATCGTGGTGTCTCCCTAAGATTGGAACACTACATTGACGCCGTCTGTGAGAAACGATAAACTTCGATCCCCATCCATGTTCAAACACAACAAAAACCAGAAAAATAACAAAAAATAAAAAAGGAGATTGAATCCAGATTCACGATGCTGTGACGGCGTCGTTCGCGGTATCGTTCACGTCACTGAAGGTTGCGACAGTGTTGTTCTCACCTCGTAGTGCTGCTGCATCTCCTTGGCGCTGTTCACCCGCAACCCCATAGTGACGCTACAAGCTCACACCGTTGCACAAACTCAAGGCGGCGAACGAGGCGCACCAAGTTTGGTCGCAATTAAATCGCAGACACGAACGTCTTCCTCCATCGATCCTCGTTGCGGGTCGCGTCTACTCTGCGTTGACGATACCAGCACCGTCGCGGTGTTCGAAGGCAAAACCAGAAAAGAAACGCGACGCTGTGTGAAGCCTATAAGCATCGCTCTTCCACATGCCACCGCCACCGTCCTCTTCCTTTGCTCTCCACCTTTGGTTGGCTTGAATTAATGTCGCCGCCACACCTTCGTTCTTCATGGATGAATGCACAGAGGTTCAGGGAGGAAGGAGACAGACGAAGGAGGCAGGCCACGAGTTGGGTCGATGGCCACCGGTGTTACAGCCTCGGGAGTTGCAGAGGAGAGAGGGCGATTCAAAGACCACTGTTCTCACCGTCCCCGGTGACACCTCCACCGCATCACTTCCTCTCTCTCCCTTTGTGATCGCGAGTTCTCTCCCTCACCACCTGCACACGACGCCGTCGCCTTGGTGAAGACGGAGAGCATCTCGCTCCTCTGCGGTGTCCGTCGCTGCACTACAAAGGAACCACCGCCGCCAAGACCAGTGCGAGCTTGAAGATGAAAGGGGCCACGTGACTCGGTTATGCGATTGCTCACATCGCAAATCCCGTTCTCGCCGTCCTCGGTGGCACCCTCATCACCTTCACTTTCTTCTCGCCACCATCCTCCTCCTGCTCTGTCAATGCGCCGCCAGAGGACCACGATTCCGAACCAGAGCCCTGTTGCGATGGAAATCGATCGTTGCACCACGATTCTTTGTTCTCCTCGCCGCACCACCCATGGAGTTCTTCGATCCCTCTTACCGCCGATGCCATCACCGTCACAGACGCGTTGTACTCTCCTCGACGTTTCTGCTGTCACCTCCACGAAGTCAGCGGCACATCGCTCTTCGTTGGCCGTGCCGCCGCATCCATGTTGGCGTGAAGTTGCAGCAAACAACAACTGCCAACCCTGCTGCATTAAGGTTCCAACCCTAATGGGCTGTTGGCCCAATCCCAATCCCAATTAAAAAAAAAGAGACAAAAAGAGAAAAATCGTAGAAGAGAAAAGGAAAAAAAAGAAGAAAAAAGAGAAAAATCGTAGAAGAGAAAAGGAAAAATAAGAAGAAAAAAGAGAAAAATCGTAGAAGAGAAAAGGAAAAAAAAAAGAAGAGAAAAGAGAAAAATCGTAGAAGAAAAAAGGAAGAAGAATATTATTACGGGCTTAACTCATACAAGCCCAAATAAAAAGAAAAAGAGAAAGACAAAATGAGGTTTAACACCTAGCAAAGGTGTCCGAGCTACTGAATAACCCATGGACAAATAATTTTTCGAGTATCGCAAATACAATAATGTTACTCTATTCGGAATCTAGTGGTGATGGCGAGAACCCTTGCGCCGAGTTCTCCTCTTGAAGCTCGTGCTCTGAGCGTAGAGCGAGGACCCCCGCGTCGAGTTCCCCTCTTGAAGCTCGTGTTCCGAGCATAGAGAAGCCTGTCTTTGGTTCCCCACTTCGAATACATGTTCCAACTGTGGCGGACCCTCGGTAATGTCCCCCTTTTTTGATATCTCGTACATTCAGAATGTCGGGAACCACGCACTACCCTTCTCTCCTCGAATTTATAAGACGATTGCAGAAACCTCGCACCGTGTTCCCTACTCGAATCTCTTATTCCGGGTATGAAGACTATTTTGTTGGCTTCCCTTGCTCGGAATCATATTTAAGGAAAACGGAGGTTGGCCTCAATGCTCAACAAAGCCGACGTGGAAAGGATTGATAGAAGACTTCAATCTGACATTCCTCACCACACTAAATCAGGGAAGGAATTCTCATTCCCGTATGATTTTCCTATTTACTTGGAATTTTACGTGATTACTTCACACAAATGCTGATGTTAACTTACTTGATGCAATATTTCTGACATGTGGTTTTAGTGCTTAATTCCTTTAGTTTCATTACATGTCACTTATTATGTACTCGTGATTTTTCATACTTGTTGATACATTACGTATTGTTAGGCAAACTTCCTTGCTGCTGAATGTCCTTAAATGTCTGTCTTTCCTGTCATGATAGGATAATAATATTTGATATGCATTGCCTTTTAAATGACACTAGGTAGTTTCCGGCGATCGCGCATTGTCATTTTTCATGAATTAATGCTTTCATTTGATTTGTTGCCATCAAATGCTCTGACATATTTGCAAATGTTGTCAATTGTTACGTGTGATATACCTGAAATCATGCATCTTTTCATGGGCAATCCTGTCTGGTTGTACGATATTTAATTTCCAATGATTGTCATTATACTATTTGTTACGTATGGTCTTTTTAAATCATGCTACTTTTATTCCGACATTCTGTATTCGCTTGCCAACAATTTCCATTGTTGTTATATAATTATCATAGATTGTCAATGAAACAACGATCACTGATTACTATTATTTTACATGTAATTTAAGGTTAAAAAAAATGATGGTCGGATTTATCGAAAAGGAAGGACGAGCTGCTAAGATTGTTTCTATTTTGTCGAAGCCACCTGACTGACCGAGCAGAGAGCAGCTAAGATCCTCTATTTTCTAATTCAGTTACGCTCATTGATAACCATTTTTCCGAGAATCACCACTTCGTACAAATATAATGGTCGGAACCACTCAGCCCAATAGCCCGAGCACGATGGCCAAAGCTGGTCCGAGCACACAAACGCGACCCTATCTTTGTGGTAGAACGGCCCGCCGTGCCACCGCTCTTACATGCGTACACATACCTGCCTTTCTAACCGGACTAGCCATCCCGTTAGAACTCGGCGATTTATCTAGTACGTAGAGACACCCGACTATACAGAGCTCTCCCAACAGAGCTTAGACAGTCGTGGGCCGAGGACACCGCCTTGGCTCAGGCGCCAGTGATCCAAGTTATCTCTCGCATAAAAGTCGGTACAAAACAAGCTCTTACATGCTACGTACTTGCCTTTCCATTTGGGTTAGCCCCCCAAGTGGAACACGCCCTCTTATACACAACAACTTTCTAAGAAAAAGCTTATAAGTGACTAAGTACAAAGGAGCACCCAACTACACAGGACTGAAACCAAAAGATCCTACTTAAGTTAGACGACGAGGACCCCACCTTGGCTCAGGTGGCGAGGTCTGAGCTCTCCTTAACGCATTCAGAAGCTAAACATCTTGAACGACAATCCGATAGCGGAAAACAAACTAGCAATACAAGACTATGGTGCAAATTTGATCAGAATAACCGAGCACGATAGCCCGAGCACGACGGTCAAGCTTGGTATGCGCACCCCTCAATGATCTAGTGAAGGCCTATCAGCTCCGATCAAACACACAATGAAGGCCTCACCCTCACAGCTTGCGAACATTCAACCCTGTCACAGTGCCCCCTCACACAGATCTAAATCCGAAAGTCTCTCAAACAGATCTGGATGAATCCGATCTAATAGGTAGATCATTCTTTGAGGATGAATCCGATCTAATTGGGAAAGTATACTCGGACTAATCCTAGTGTCTTAAAGCGGAAGCCATCATCAAACATTCGCTCCCTCGTCAAATCCACCATGCCGAACTGCCTCTTTGATCAGAGCAATAAAGATTAGAGCTAAAGAGGGAGGCATGCCCGACAACTCAGAGAACAGTTGGCCCAAATGCAAAGATATAACACTCCTCTTGCTTGATCAGTGAACTAATATCTCCTTATCCTAAATTTAATTCATTACTTTTTATTACAGTTATGTTTAATATCTTAATTGCACATATTAGTTTCTGTATGAGATAGTTGTAATTATCGGCCATGAGTGGTACACATGGTCGCTTTGTTCATGTTACGGGTATCATACTACATGCATAGTGTCTGAATATGACTCATAGTTTACGAAGAGAATGCATCACTCTCGACAAATAACATAGTTATATCTCATTTCTAATTTAATATTCTAATTCCTATCTCTGTATACACGATGAAAGGTACAACTATGAAGATACAAGCGACTCAGGATCTCTAAAAGAGTCTAACATCAGTCGTCCACCCTTATGTTGCGGCAATTGATAAAATCGTGCTTTATTCAACAACCATGTATTTATCGTACGCAGCAGGACCTTATCTGATATCCTTCTTCGATATTATACAAGAGAGGTTCATTTCGGCTTTGCTATTCTGAGCTTAATAAGGGTCCGTCCGACTACTCGGATTCCGAGGGGTTCAACAATTATAGTTAATTAACAGCATTGACGAAGGAATCAGCGCTACTTTTCTCCCATCCACAAGGAATTTTTTTAGATTGTTTCTTATGTATCAATGGCTACGCCTGTAACTTCATCGCCCTCGTCCGAACCCTTCCCAGATCGGCTTAGTTTGTCCGCACGTGACAGAGGAGCCCTAAGTCATCCTTGATCCCGGCTTTGTTGAAGATGATCTCACTTTTCGCCCTCTCGGCTTAATTTCTCGGCTTCATCATCGGCTTATTTATCTAACTCGGCAACATTGTTCTTCATCATTGAGCGTATTTTAGCCAGCCGAGGTCTGAGGACTCCTTCTCGAGTGGCCACACTCTGCCACATCGTCCGCTGCTCAAGGCAGCAACGGACTCCAAGTCCTCAGAGCCATCCGAGAAGAACCGTAACAAGGAAGTCCCCATCCTCGCCATACACTAAGTATCATTATCACCGACCAGTATCTTTGGAAACCTCCCGCCGAGCGTTCAACCCTATACCGAGTTCGAGGATGCCTCAGATTTCAACATTGAGCATCTTAATTCTTATGAACTCGGCACAAGCCCCTTCAAGCTTTACCGAGTCCCGATATCGTCTCCTTGCCTGCAAGGGATGTTACAATGTTTCCAACTATCAACATCAGATTTGGTATTCACCTCTCTCATCGACAACTTACTTTAATCCATTCATTCACTTCGGATCATGTTCCTACGCACTTGCCCACGATCTCACGGTTATCCGGCCAGATCGGCGAGACCACAGGTGGAAACGGGGATTGCTACCCGATAACTCGGCCATCGGTCGAGTACATCGCGGATCGTGGAATACACCTCGGCTAAGGCCGTCATTCCGACAACATCCCCGGTGAACATAACGATCCAATTTATGATATTACTCTCGGTGCACCTCGATGAGGTGTAAGAATCCCCTGTCGGGTCACTCTTTCAGTGTCATTATTCGAGCACGAAGAACGCTATCAACCATCCCCGATTCTCTTCCAAATAAAAGGCCTCAGCTGCAAGTAGTTTTCTACGTTATCACTAACCCTCGGAAAATGACATGTGATCGGACCAATAGAGAAAGGATCTCAACTCGGCACAGAGTCTCTACGACTCTTCCCGAGCTGGGGGGCTTATGTAGTGGACCGGACCTACGAGCCGACCACGTGCCTTTGACGCCGACCATTTAGGGACACTTATAAGGCCCTGCCGACCCGGAAGCTCAAGAGGCTCCACCGACATCAGGCATCTCGACCACCACGTGCCAAGCACCTCGTGTGGCTTGCAACAACCCTCGTCACAATAGTTAAGAACTACGTGTGGCTTGATTCCCTTTTCACTGGGGATACGTAGGACCGGGGTCACCCTCGTCAGCTGCAACAACCCTCAAACACATCGTGGTGTCTCCCTAAGATTGGAACACTACAAATACTAATGACTTGCGTAGTTTATGAGTGATTTCACAATCTAATCCATAGCGGATCTGTGTTAACATATCTTACATCTTAGAGCTAAAATTTCCCAAACCGTTGGTTACATTAGTGTGTCATACAGTATTAGATCAAAAACCATCCCTTCAAAGGAGGGAACTATTCAAAGAATCATCTATACAAGAAGATCATAGACCTATAACATCCCTTGCAATGATGTGGATCTTGACATAAATATATATATATATACCACGAAACTAATTCCTAGGGTGGACTTATAACTACTGGGTCAAGTATATATCCTCCATAACGCTTAGTTATTACTGTCATTTCATTTTATTTTTTTAATTTCCAAGCTCAAGTAAAGATAATCCCATTTCTTATCATCATATATGATGACAATTGACAAAAGAACGGTTAATTAATAATGTGAGCCGCATCTCTTGCCTTCAAAGTCAAACAAGGTGAAGTTGTGAAGCTGCTTGGAATTTTGCCGATCTCTGAAACCAGTTTATCAAATATCTTCCCGGTTATTGCCCACACCAACTGCTTAGCTTTATATTTGGATTATTACAAGCTAAGCACCTTGCTTAGTTAATGTCATACTCTATAGTCTAGATCCTCAACAACCTAGTTAGATTGGCTAATTACACATTTGCTTATACCTCGACCAAAAAATGATTGTGCTTATGATAAGATTCTCTATGAATTGAATGAAAAATATATCTTCCTAATTTATCCTTCTTATTATAAAAAAAAGTGAAATGTGTCACTTGAACTAATGCATGTCAAGTTGAAAGTGACATCATATTCTTATGGTCTGAAATATTTTCAAAGTGATTTTTTGAAAGGATATAATATTACTTCAATTGATTACATGAGATCAATATGAAAAAAATTATTAGTTGGTTCTCATCTCGACTACTATACTAATGCCGGACTCACGTTATAGTTAGTGGGAGCTAACTTTTTTTTAAATATATATTCCTACTTATGTTATATATATTATGCTATGCAAAATATTGGTATCATAAACTCTCTAGCTCAGTGATTGCCTGTTATTCATGCATCAAAACAAGAGTAGTGCATGGGTTTGATTCCCTTCTGCACACTTTTTTGGGAGTTTATTAATTTTTGAGGGCGGAATTTGAAATTGCGCAAAATCAAATCATCGGAAAAGCTATTGGTTCTACTTTGAGTGCTTTAGATTGCTTAACCCTCATATACGTTTAGGCTCAAGTTTTTAATCTTCAATTTTATTTTTAAACCATATGATAATATATATAATTTTTAGTGTATGAATAAGTTACTAGTAAAAAAAGGTTAATTCAAATAAAATAATTATAAAAATATGTATTCATCAGTATTAAATATTTTTCTATTTTGAATTTTACTAATATTAATATGTGATAACAAGATTATCATAGTATAAAGTAAGTTTTGGATAAGTTCACGGATTGAGTGTATCTCTATTCAAACTATTAATTAATGTTTTTTTTTAAAAAAAAATTATATTTTTAATGATATATATTTATATATGAATCACCTCCGTAGGTAAAAATTTCTATACTATACCATATGTGTTCTTGATCAATAGCAACTTGACATGTAACAAAAATAACTATTTATTCAATATTCTATCATGTATAACATTATTATCGATCGAGAGCATAAGTAATATATAATATAGTAGTACACAACAAATTATATATGCAATGTTATTTTTTTATTAATGTTTAAAAATATTTACTAGATATGTTTTTATTTGTCCTTTTTCTTCGAAGTCATTTCGATTTGTCCCCGTAAAAGAGATAAATCATTTATAATAACTTGAACGACTCTACCTTTATGAAATAACTATTTTTGAAGTGAAGTCAAATCATTTATTTCAACATATATGAAGAGGAAAAATAAAAAATATGCATAGTTAAACTTAATTTGGATCCTCTCCATCCTTTCTCTTTCATTATCCAAACATATGAAAAAGGTTTTTATTATGTCAAATGTGATATTTAATTCTATTATCTCTATATTAAAAAAAAAGATTAATGTATAAATGATAAGTCTCGACACAAGCGTAAGATTATTTATCTTGTTATTAAAATTCATATTTTGTGAGAGTCTTATGCACCGCATTGCGCTTTTATAAAAAATGATTGATGTAAAGTGCAGAGGGAATCAAAATCCTAATCTTATATGTTGACGATGTGTTTGGGTATAGTAGTAAGCAGACACGTGCCACGCACGGGTCCAATACGGCAACCCACCAGCTTAAGTATGAAATTATTATGGGTTTAAATATTAGGTGAAATATATTGTTTCAGTAATGAAATTATTGTGTCTTTAATTATGGGTTATTATTATTAATATTAGCTTAATAATAAGAAAATGAAAAATATTTTTGAAGGAATATAAACAATTATACTAACATTATAATTAAGAAAACATTTTCCGTACCCACGACAAAGATCGAATTCCTGACATTATAATTAAGAAACACAACTATCTGTAAATTATGATGGACAACTTTAACGTTAATTTTAAGGCAAATAATTTCATGCCATATAATATTCAATCACTACTCCTTTTCGTTGTACGCTGTTCTTCAGTTATAAAGCCTGGACAAACTGAGCTCCTTTTCCTTTTCACTTTGTAAAGTTACTCATCTGCACAATAATTGAATTGAGACCACAATTAGAATTTTCATTAACTTCCTCCAAATCTCATCTTTCAGTTTCTTCCATTCTTCTAATATAACATTCTACGCTTCTAATAAGATAACATATGTTCAATGGGTTCAATAGCTAACCTGCAGCATGAAAAATTGAATAAATTTTATATGCATCATGCTCAATAATTGAAAAGAGAGTCATAAAAACAACGTTCCAATTTCTTATTTAAATAAGGAAGACTTTAGCACTAAATTGTAAAGGACAAAACCAAGCAAAATTAACTTCATGAACTTAAATAGTAATTTCAAGAGAAAGAATCAAGCATAAGAGGAATTTTGAAGCATAACCAAAATAAAAATAGAAACTTTAAACATATCTAAACAAATAAGGCTTAGAATCTCACCTATTTTAAAGACACCATAGCAGAGATTCAAAAAAACAGCAATAAAATCGAAAAGGGTATAAATCAAAAAGACAGAAAATGAAGATTGCAATATAAAAAATGCAACCTTTTTAGTTTGAGCAGCATCTTTGAACCCTTCTTCTCTGCCTTCTTCTTTATCCTCTTCGAAGTCATCATCATCTTCATCTTCTTCATTGTCTTCTTCTTAAATTTGCAAATAAATAGGAGAATTAGAAAAAGAACGAAAAAGAGAGAAAAAAAGAGAGAGATTCAAGTAATAGCCCAAGTAGTAATAAAAATGATTCAATTAGATTGATAAACGATAAAAAAAATTTGACTTTGATTCTTCTTAAGAGCATGTATTATTCACACGAAGAGATCAAAAATTCATGTATGTCAATAAAAGAGAAAGGTTGAGGAAAATAAAACCTTTATGCTGATAAATGGTAGCAAAGTGGTTGTTTATGATCTGTCCATGGAGGTTAATAGAGAAGATAGAGGAAGAATGCAAAGATGAACAGAGAAGAGGAATGAATAGATATGAGAAAGTTTTTGTGAGAAAGAGAGAGATTATTGATGTTGGGTCTGATTTATGGAAGGGAAAAACGTGTTTTCCTTTTTGTAGGAGTGAGCCCAAGCTTTGCTAAAAGCTTCTCGAAGAAGCTGAATATTGAAGGAAGCGAAGCTTCCTATTGAAGCTTGGGATACACAGATTTAAGTTTCTAATGACTAAAAATGAAAAGAAAAAATAAATAGCAAGCATGTCCCAACTTTTCCTCTTCAGTTATGCTTCTCAAAAACAGAGCATAAAGTATCCTAGTTATGCTTCTCATAGGATTACCTCTGTCTAGAATGCAATACTGCATAATGGAACAACATAATTCACAAAAATAACTTAAAAAGCAGGAACAGCGAAATGTGCTAACAAAGCAGAGGATTGAAAATCATATAAAATGACAATAAGCAACATTTGATAACTAATTCACAAACTTGATAACTTATAACTTCATTCCATTTTGCAGTCATAAGTTGGTTTTGCCATCAGCATTATACACATATCCAATACAGAATTAGACCCACGTAGGAGAATAAAGTTTAGGATTAAAGTAGTTTATAAGAAAATGTGTAAACAACTCAAATGTGAGAAAGAACCTTGATGAGTAAGCTATAAATTTTACAAATAGGTACTTGAATTACTATACTACCATGGCCAATTGCTTATAAATACTATTAATGCTCTGTCTCACTTATCCAAGGGTGGAAGTTTAAGACTTAAAAGGAGAGTACTATGATCCCGTTTACCACAACAACAATGAATTTATTCTCAAATTTTTGGTGTTAGTAGCAATAACTATACAAAGACTTCTCATGTTATACATTTCACAGCAAAGATATGCTCACTATTCATTGTCAGCATCAATAAAAAAAACTGCATACCCATGTTTATGAAGATGCTTCTACATCCTTTTAAGCACAACATAATTGCCTTGTTGATTTTCACAGCACCTTCATGACCTTTAAAGTGTCTCCTTCCATCATTTTGCATCACTGATTCTACATCTTATTGGGCTCGGAGTTGTTTGAGACTTTCCCTTCTTTCCTTTTAAATCACAAATTAACCAAATTAAAACAAAACATATCAAAATGATTTACTTTCTCAATGATCTTAACAAACAAACTTAAAAATGTGGATCATGAACAAATACATGATCACCCTGTTGAGATAGCCTCCAAAGATGCTCCAAATGCCATTTTAACCTGCATAATAAGCACAAATACAGAACACTAAGCAAGTGAAAATTATTTTGGAAATAGAAATAATAAGTAGTCGTGAAAAATTTACATTTTACCTTGATTAATAGATGGAAGGCTTTCATGAGGTCCACTATAGTGTCTCTTTCTCCTATAGCATAGTTGATATCAAGCGCTCAAATCTATATATCATCATCAAATGCTCCATTGCCTTGCCAAAATATGTAATAATTTGTTTGCTGAAATTAAACAGTCAAACATCAATAAGTGGGGAAAACATAACATGACCAAACCAAATGACATGAAAAAAATTACCCTTGTTTTTTAAATACATTTGTATAAGTTTATTCGCTTGGTTAACAACACAAAACATGTGCTAATTAATCAACATAATGTAAAAACTAACTCATTAATTAAACTTGTACAGTCAAGAACAAAACTAATTGCATATAAACACTACCATAATCTCCCATTGCACAAACATAACATCAATTTTGTAAATTAAAACCTTTAGCATTGAAAACCCCAAATAATAGATACTCAAAAACCTCATAATTTGTTTGCTGAGATTAAACAGTCAAAGATTAGAAAGACACATCAATGTTGAAATTTTCTCTTTCTCTTAACAGATCCGAGGTATCAAAAAGAAATATCATTAGCACCTAAGCTTTTAGGGCATAAACAAACGATCAATAATGCTTATTGAGAGATGGATTTACCTGCTGCAACACTGCTTCCAGAGGTTAGCTATTGTGTCCAGAACAAAAATTTCTGCCCAATATGCCATTGCAGACCCGATACCATTCACCTGTTCTCTCCCTTTACTCAGTTTGACACTCATAAAGATTGAAATTTTCACTTTCTCTCAATAGATCTGAGGTCTCAAAAAAAATTAAAGCCTAAGTTTTGAGAGTATAAAAACCAAACAAAGTTTCTTATTGAGAGACCGATTTACCTGTTGCAAAGCTGTTTTCAGAGTGGTGGTAGTGTCGTTCACGGCGAAAACTGTGAAGGTGATGGTGTTGCAGCCGAATCTAAAAGGAAAGTTGAAGCCTTTTCATACAATAAATAAAGAAAAAAAAATTAAATAAACAAAAATCTCAAATACCCATTCTGAAAAAAATCAAATAAAAATGGAACACCCAAAATGATTTATAGAACGAAAGAAGAAGCAAGGGCATAAAATAAAGATCACCTCTAAAGCCATTTTTTTTCGAAGTGGCTATGGTGTTGGTCATAGCTTTTCAAAACGGTGTGGTTCCTTGGTGGAGGACACTGTTGTGGTGGTGGCGGCAGCGAGAAAATAAGAAAGAGAGAAGAGGGAGAAGAGCAGGGGTCTGAGAGAAAGTGAGAGTTTGAGAGGAGAAGATAGAGAGAGAAGGAGGGTGAGATTGATGAGAGAAGAGGGAGACATCGGTGGGTTTGTTGGGGACTTGGAGTGTGAATTTTTTATTTTTTTTATTTTTTTTAAGATTGAAAATGGGGTTGTTTGAATTTTGAAATTAATTTGGGGAAAGTAGATGTAGTCGGAGGGAATTGAATATTTGTGTTAATTATTTTTGTGTTTACCTCCTCCAAATTGAAATCGGGAATGGAAACTTCTAAAATGTCCCGCCTTTAAACTTGAAATGCATTAGTCCTGCCTTTACTCCCGCTTTTATAACAAAAACATGTACATAAAAAAAACACAGAAAACTCAAAAGATATTTTTTTAAAAATATTAAATTTATTAAAAAATTAAAAAATAAAATAAAAAAAAGAGTCGGAGCACCAAAAACCGTTGCATGATAGAAGCACATTTGTTTTATATTTTACTTGTTTGGATCATTACCTGTGTCATAAATCATTTAATGAAAAAAATTCAAATCCAAATAACAAAAACATGTACATAAAAAGAACACAGAAAACCCAAAGCATATTCTTTTTTAGTATATTATATTTATTTAAAAAATAAAATTAAAAAAAAGAGTCGGAGCACCAAAAACCGGTGCATGGTAGAAGCACCAAAAACCGGTGCATGGTAGAAGCACCAAAAACCGGTGCATGGTAGAAGCACCCTTGTTTTATATTTTACTTGTTTGACCATTACCTGTGTCAGGAAGCATATAATAAAAAAATTTCAAATCCAAATAACGAAAACATGTACATAAAAAGACACAGAAAATCCAAAACATATTTTTTAATATATTATATTTATTAAAAAATAAAATAAAAAAAAAGAGCTCGAGCACCAAAAACCGTTGCATGGTAGAAGCACATTTGTTTTATATTTTATAATACTTACACCTATAGAGAAAACGCAAAGCATATTTTTTTTGTTAATATATTATATTTATAAAATAAAAAAAATCCGGAACACCAAAACCGTTGCATGGTAAAAGCACTATTGTTTTATATTTCACAAGTTTGAACCATTAGCTATATGAGGAAGCATAAAATTTAAAAAAATTACAAATCCAAATAACGAAAACATGTACATAAAAAGAACATAGAAAATTCAAAACATATTTTTTTTAATACATTATATTTATCAAAAAAATAAAATAAAAAAAAGAGTCGGAGCAGCAAAAACTGTTGCTAACTACTACTCTTACATGTATTCTAAAAAGATCACAGAAAACCCAAAACATTTTTTTTTAATATATTAGATTTATTTTAAAAAATAAAATAAAAAAAAAGTCGAACCACCAAGAATCGGTGCATGGTAGAAGCACCCTTGTTTTATATTTTACTTGTTTTACACCATTGCCTATGTCTGAAATCATAGAATAAAAAAAATTCAAATCCAAATAACAAAAACATGTACATAAAAAGAATACAGAAAACCCAAAACATATTTTTTTAATATATTAGATTTATTTAAAAAAATAAAATAAAAAAGAGTCGGAACACCAAAAACCGGTGCATGATAGAAGCTCACTTGTTTTATATTTTACTTGTTCGTACCATTGCCTATGTCAGAAAGCATGTAATAAAAAAAATTCAAATCCAAATAACAAAAACATGTACATAAAAAGGACACAAAAAACCCATAAAATATTTTTTTATTAATATATAATATATTATATTTATTAAAAAAATAAAAAAAAGCCGGAACACCAAAAATAGATGCATGGTAAAAGCACCCTTGTTTTATATTTTACTTGTTCGGACCATTACCTATGTGCCAGGAATAATATAATAAAAAAAATTTAAATCCAAATAACAAAAGCATGTACATAAAAAGAACACAGAAGTCCAAAGCATATTTTTTTATTAATATATAATATATTATATTTATAAAAAAAAAGAGTCAGAGCACCAAAAACCGTTGCATGGTAGAAGCACCTTTGTGTGAGGAAGTATATAATAAAAAATTTAAAATCCAAATAAAAAACATGTACATAAAAAGAACACAGAAAACTCAAAGCATATTTTTTTATTATATTAGATTTATTAAAATAAAAAAAAAATTGTCAAAGCAAGAAAAACCGGTGAAGCATATTTGTTTTATATTTTACTTGTTTGGACCATTACCTATGTCAGAAAGCATGTAATAAAAAAATTTCAATCCAAATAACAAAAACATGTACACAAAAAGAACACAGAAAACTCAAAACATTTTTTTAATATATTATATTTATTAAAAAAAATAAAAAAAAATTAAAGAGTATTGGCGTGGGTCCCACGGTGGGTTTCCCACCTGTGGAATACCCACACTGCTGTTGTATTATAAAAAAAAAGAAGAAGGAAGTACTCACTTAAGTACTAATCGTGGGACCCACAGGTAGTATGTAGATGAGATTTCCCGCCTGTAGATAACGCTTTGGGTTTTATATAGTATAGATCACAACTAACTTTTAATTAGAAGTATTTTAATTACATTCTTCTTAGAAGTGTTATGTTCATTATTTTAACATTTTCTATGCATACATATATATAAAATTAAAATACTCCCGGGAGGTTCCATCACTAGCGGCTTAATTTGTTGGATATTTATCTAATAAGTGGGACAACATATATAATTAATCATGTATTATATACGTTATCTAAATAGTTAGCCTATGTAAAGTAATCATTTAAATGTTTATGGTATAAGGCTATATATAACATCTAATTTAGTATGGTATTTATATTGTAGATACCATTCTTATTTCTATATTGTTGATGGGCCGAAATAGAAATGAGAATAGTTACATAATCGCAACCCTTCGTGAAAGGTTATGTTAACTTACATATATAAGGGGTATGGTCCCCAAGTCAATGCGCCATAACTTTTTTTCTGACATTCCATCAATCAGACAAGGGAAAGAGAGAACCATATCTCATTTGGATAAAGTAGTGCATTAAGACTTGGAAGATCAACAACCCTAAAGTGCTGAAAGTCTAATCTTCAATCTTCCCCATGGATTCAGGTACGCTTCCGTTTCTAGATTCTCTCATTGGTTTGACATGGATGATTCAGTATCTGATAACTGATTTAATTAATTAAGTTTTCCAACAAGTGGTATCAGAGCCACTTTCATGTTGAATCATTAAGAGATATTTATAGTCTCTCATGCCATTTACGTTGATGCCATACTTGTTCTTTTGATGCATTATGTAACTTGTTCTTTTCATGGAATACGTTACTTGATCTTTTGATGCGTTATTATAACTGCTTTCCATGGCATATGTTATGAGATTTTCCTTTTTAAAACCAATGATTCAGTATTACTTCTAAATGGTTTATATTGGTGTTTTATAGCAATATAAACTAGTTGCGGCAAATTCTTCTTCTAATTGCGGCAAGTAACGTTATTATATTATATCATATAATATGGATTGGTTTTACTGTTCATACGTTTAATTTGCTATTCATGAATCGTTGCATGTGAATTCCTCTCTTCTATATTATCTTACTGCATGCACTTCTCTAATATATGTGCTACTGTTGTTATTAAGAAATTATGAAAATTCAGTTTTTCTTATAACAAGTGGTGCAACTTTTCATGAAACAAAATTCAGTTTTTCTTATAACAAGTGGTGCAACTTTTCATGAAACATTATTTGCTTTGAATAATATTGATACTGTTATATGAGAATTAATTTGGTATTTTTTAATTTATATAGCAGTAACTATCATTTTAGTTTAGTAATTCGGAATAAATAAATTCTAATTTGGTGTTTTGTTTTCTGTGATATCTTATATTTTTATAGCAATTTGATTTATACATCATGTTACCCAAGTAGCCTCTCATGTGTAAATTAATTTGTTAGGAATATTAAGATTGTTGTATGTTTGTAATTTATGCGAATATTGACCGACCCCAAGGTAGATTACTATTTGGCCAAAATTTCAAACATGCATGTGGTAATAAATATGTAATAATTATAAGGTTTTCCATGTAAATAATAAGTCGATCCAAAGAAAGGGTTATTGTTTGACAGGATTAATTATTAATATTTGATTACTACACTGAGTGTATCATTTACAAATTAATATTTCTATCCAAAGACTGAATGTTAATGTTGTGCTAGATACCTTGTGATGGGTCCCACCATTTTTTGAATTTATTTATTAAAGTTAATTGTGAGTTTAATTATTTATTTTGTATGTTTTGTTCTTTGTTCAGTTAATTTTTCTGCTTCTACAATATCTGCAAATATTAATTCCATACCAGTGCTTAATGGCACAAATTTCAAGAATTGGAAAGAGAACGTTATGATTGTTCTCGGTTGCATGGATCTGGACCTTGCACTTCGGGATGAACGACCCACTGATCTTACAGAACAAAGTTCTGCTGAGGATAAAAAGAATTTTGAGAAGTGGGAGCGTTCTAATCGCATGAGTCTTATGATCATGAAGCGTGCAATTCCAGAAACATTCAGGGGTACTATGTCTGAAGAGACTAATGCCAAAATGTTCCTTAAGAGATTGAAAAGCGTTTTGCTAAAAATGAAAAGGCCGAAACTAGCACACTATTGTCTAAGCTTGTTTCAATGAAGTATAAAGGACAAGGGAACATAAGGGAGTATATCATGGAGATGTCTCATCTTGCTTCAAAATTAAAGGCACTAAAGTTAGAGTTTTCTGAGGACTTACTTGTGCATTTAATTTTGATATCTCTTCCTACACAATTCAGTCAATTCAAGGTCAGTTACAACTGTCAAAAGGATAAATGGACTCTTAATGAGCTTATTTCACACTGTGTACAAGAAGAGGATAGGTTGAAGCAAGATAAGACTGAAAGTGCTCATTTGGCGACTATCTCTAAAGATAAGAAAAGGAAAAGGAAAAAGGACAATGAAGCTGCTGCAGTTGCTACTAAGCATAAGAAAATGGATGGGTGTTACTTTTGCAAAAGCAAAGATCACGTAAAGAAAAATTGTCCTAAGTATCATGCTTGACGTGCAAAGAAAGGTACAAATTTTGGTTTGGTTTGTTCTGAAGTTAATTTAGCTTATGTGCCCAGGCACACTTGGTGGATAGATTCCGGTGCTACTACTCACATAAGTGTGTCCATGCAGGGTTGCCTAAGTTGTCGGATGTCAATTGATGCTGAAAGATACATCTACGTAGGCGATGGCAAAACAGTTGAAGTTGAAGCAATAGGAACATTTAGGTTATTATTAAAGACTGGTTATAATTTGTATTTTAAAGAGACATATATTGTACCGTCATTTAGACGTAATTTGGTTTCTATTTCTATGTTGGACAAATTTGGTTATTCTTGTTCATTTGGAAATAATAAATTTAATTTGTGTCTAGATTCAAATATCGTTGGTACTGGTTCTTTATCTTTTTATGATAACCTATATTTGCTTGATACTATTTCTTCATCTAATGAATCCTTGCATATAAGTTCACGTGGCACAAAACGCAAGTTAACAAATGAGAGTCCCGCTTCATTATGGCATAAGCGATTAGGTCATATTTCTAAACAAAGAATAGAAAGGCTTGTGTCAGACGGAATTCTTGATCCCATTGACTTAACAAACTTTCAAGTTTGTTTGAGTGCATAAAGGGGAAACTAACAAACGAAAGGAGA
Source organism: Crotalaria pallida (assembly GCA_037953625.1). Taxonomy (NCBI): domain Eukaryota; kingdom Viridiplantae; phylum Streptophyta; class Magnoliopsida; order Fabales; family Fabaceae; genus Crotalaria; species Crotalaria pallida. The sequence continues at coordinate 103,113,898 of CM075655.1, forward strand.
TCAAAAGCCTATAGGAGTACAGACGTCTTAGAACTTATTCACACTGATATTTGTGGACCGTTCCCTACAGCCTCTTGGAATGGTCAACAATATTTCATTTCATTTATAGATGACTACTCTCGTTATGGCTACTTGTATCTACTTCATGAGAAATCTCAATCTTTGGACGTATTCAAATCATTTAAAGCTGAAGTTGAGAATCAACTTAACAAAAGGATTAAAGCTGTCAGATTTGACCGTGGTGGTGAATACTACGGAAGATATGATGGATCAGGTGAACAACGTCCATGACCTTTCGCTAAATTTATAGAGGAATGTGGTATCGTCCCGCAATACACTATGCCAGGTAGCCCTAGCATGAATGGTGTTTCCGAGAGACGAAATAGGACACTTAAAGACATGGTAAGGAGTATGATTAGTCATTCTACCTTACCAGAATCCCTCTAGGGAGAAGCATTAAAGACTGCAGCTTATATACTTAACAGAGTCCCAACTAAAGCAGTGGCAAAAACCCCTTATGAATTATGGACTGGTAAAAAGCCTAGTTTGAAACATTTTCACATTTGGGGTTGTCCAGCTGAGGCAAGGCCATATAGGCCGAATGAAAAGAAACTGGACTCAAGAACAATCACCTGCTACTTTGTTGGGTATTCTGAAAGGTCAAGGGGTTACAAGTTTTATGATCCCACAAATAGGTCCTTTTTTGAGACAGGGAATGCCCGTTTTCTTGAGGATGTTGAGTTTGAGGGGGAGATAGGGTTAGAAACATTGTTTTTGAAGAGGAATTTGTTTCTCTTCCTACAGTTGTTATTAATAATGACCAAGTTTATAATTCTGACATTGTTCCAATAAATCTAGAACAAGACAATGTTGATGAGGTCCCTATTCAAAATCAAGTTATTGTTCCTGAAGAACAAGCTCAACAACCTCAAGAGCAAATGCCATTAAGAAGATCTACTAGAGAGAGAAGAAATGCAATTTCAGATGATTATATTGTTTTTCTTCAAGAACATGAGGATGGCATTGGAATGATGGAAGAAGATCCAATTAACTTCCATCAAGCTATGCAAAGTTCTAATTCTCAAAAGTGGGTTGATGCCATGAATGAAGAGATTAAGTCCATGAAAGACAATGACGTTTGGGATCTTGTCCCTTTACCTGAAGGTGAGAAGTCTATTGGTAATAAATGGATATATAAAACCAAGAAGGATTCAAAGGGTAATGTGAAAAGATTTAAGGCTCGTCTTGTTGGAAAAGGATATACTCAAAAGAAAGGCATTGACTATAAAGAGACTTTCTCTCCAGTATCTTCAAAAGACTCTTTTAGGATTATAATGGCACTTGTGGCTCATTTTGATCTTGAGATACATCATATGGATGTAAAGACTGCATTTCTCAATGGTGACATTGATGAAACAATATATATGGTACAACCAGAAAACTTTGTTATTGGAGATGCAAAGAAAATGGTTTGTAAACTAAAGAAATCCATCTATGGGCTCAAGCAGGCTTCCCGTCAATGGTATCACAAATTTCATGATGTTGTTACCTCATTTGGTTTTGAGGCAAATTTAGTTGATGATTGTATATACCATAAATTTAGTGGGAGTAAACACATCTTCCTGGTTCTATATGTCGATGATATATTGCTTGCTAGTAATGACACAGGTTTACTGCATGAAACCAAGAGATTTCTATCAAAGAAATTTGAAATGAAAGATCTTGGAGAAGCCTCTTTTGTATTAGGAATTCAAATACATCGTGATCGTTCTCGAGGTATTCTAGGATTATCACAAAAGAGCTATATTGAAACAATCCTTAAGAGATTCGGCATGAAAGATTGTAAACCAGGTGACACTCCTATTGCTAAGGGAGACAAATATAGTCTTAATCAGTGCCCCAAAAATGATTTTGAAATGAAAGAGATGGAAAAGATTCCTTATGCTTCGGCTGTAGGGAGTTTGACGTATGCTCAAGTGTGTACGCGTCCAGATATTGCATACATTATTGGAGTTCTTGGCAGATATTTAAGCAATCCGGGGATGGATCATTGGATAGCAGCCAAACGGGTTATGCGGTATTTACAAAGAACAAAGAATTATATGCTCACATATAGAAGATCAGATCAATTAGAGATCATTGGGTATTCTGATTCTGATTTTGCTGGATGCCAAGATAGTCGAAGATCCACATCTGGCTATGTATATTTACTGTCTGGAGGAGCTATTTCATGGAAGAGTGAAAAGCAGAGACTCATTGCTTCTTCTACTATGGCAGCAGAGTATATAGCATGTTATGAGGCGTCCAATCATTGCATATGGCTGCGAAATTTTGTCACTGGGCTGCGAATATTAGATGGTATTGAAAGACCATTGAAGTTATTTTGTGATAATAAGTCAGCAGTGTTATATTCCAACAACAATAGGAGCTCGTCAAAGTCAAAGCACATAGACATTAAGTTCCTGATTGTAAAGGAAAGAGTTCGGAGTGGTCAGATAGCTATAGAACACATTGGTACAAACTCCATGGTTGCGGATCCACTTACTAAAGGTTTACCACCTAAGGTTTTTCACGAGCACATAGCTCATATGGGTGTTGTATCATTAGATGATATACTAGTCTAGTGGGAGTTTGTAGTTACATATTTTATTTATTTGTTTAATTATTTGTGTACATACTCATGAGTACCTTCAGTGAATTAAAGTTATTTTATTTATGTTTGATTTTCACTCCTGAAATTATTTATTATGATCTCACTAAAGAATAATGTAGGACTAGTTGGAAATAGGCATATTTAGATCACTTTATTATATGTAATTTCCATGCTACAATTCCATACTTGATCTATGTCGTCGATTGTATCAATATATGTGACCATTGAGGGTCTAGTTACGATATAAGTGTAACAAAGATCGCTTTGATCCTATGTTAATATGATAGATGAACCAGATTGTTAGAGATGTTTGTTTTGATAAAGATAGCGGTTTTCTGAGCTCATAAGTTATATATTATGCATGATTCTATGGTGATGTATATGTGTCCCAAGTGGGAGATTGTTGGATATTTATCTAATAAGTGGGACAACATATATAATTAATCATGTATTATATACGTTATCTAAATAGTTAGCCTATGTAAAGTGATCATTTAAATGTTTAAGGTATAAAGCTATATATAACATCTAATTTAGTATGGTATTTATATTGTAGATACCAGACTTATTTCTATATTGTTGATGGGCCAAAATAGAAATGAGAATAGTTACATAATCGCAACCCTTCGCGAAAGGTTATGTTAACTTACATATATAAGGGGTATGGTCCCCAAGTCAATGCGCCATAACTTCTTTTCTGACATTCCATCAATCAGACAAGGGAAAGAGAGAACCATATCTCATTTGGATAAAGTAGTGCATTAAGACTTGGAAGATCAAGAACCCTAAAGTACTGAAAGTCTAATCTTCAATCTTCCCCATGGATTCAGGTACGCTTCCGTTTCTAGATTCTCTCATTGGTTTGACATGGATGATTCAGTATCTGATAACTGATTTAATTAATTAAGTTTTCCAACATAATTAGCTATCCCCCCACATGAACTAGCTAGCAGATTTAATTTGGTAGAACAATGGACCAACACCACAGTGCATGCGCCTTAATTACCCTCAACTTATATTTTTAATTGATGGGGAACTGCTGGAGACAACTTGCTGCACATTCTCACAGTAGAAGTGCAAATATAGGGAAGAAAAATTAATATGAGAAATAATGGAACTAAAGTCTAAAAGAGAATTAAGCTACAAGTAAGTAAGTGGGTGTCGGTACATTACTGTGGGTTTAGATCAAAATGTTGGAGAGGGCACGTGGGAGGATCCAGCTGGGTTAAGGGTCCTCAACTATCTTCGCTTGCTACATGTGATCCATGCACTTGAAATTAACTTACATGTTATAGTGTGAGAATTAATAAAAAAAAAATCCCCAAATATGAAAACATTTTATATCAATCTCCACACTTGATATATGGAGAATATAAATGTTTTCTCGATGCATTCACCGCTAAACATGATTGAGCTCGAGCTCTCGAGCCGTCCAAATATAAACTCATTCCTTTTCGATAAAAAATAGGAAATGAAAGTTTGTGAAGGAATAAATTAATGGAAATTATGGCTTTTAAATTTTAATATACTATCGACCATAGGATGTTACGATTATTATTTTTTAATTATGTTAAAATAAAAAGATAAAATTGATTTTTTTAAAGTGTCTCATTTAGTTTATTTTTCTATTTTCTTTTAGACTATCTCAATTGTATTCATTATCCTTCTTAGTTCAAGGTAATCGTTAAACAAGATGTAGATAAATTCAGTCATATATATAAACTTTGCTAATCTAATTATGATGTGACATATGAATTACAAGTGTGGTGTTCAAATTTTTCCATTCTGCTTAAACATGCAAGTGAAACTCCAATCTATGGAGTGATTGCTTGACCTGACTATGACAAGCAAAGATCGATTTGACCAAGTTTGAGAAAAAACACAAAATTGAATCTGAATTACAAAGGTTATTATGCTGGTACGTGTTGCGTTAGTGACCTTTATTAAGTCCTCACACTTGTTAGGAATAGAGTCAAGTTTGAAGCTCTAATACCATTTATTAGGGGTGTGAAAGGTCTTGGATTAGATCATAAGACTTATGATATTGAACCGAACCAGGTCGAAAAATAGGTTTGGTATGTTCTTATTTTGTTCGATTGGATCCTAATTTTGTCCAGATCGACAACTAGTGGTCTGGTTCATGGTCTCGCAATTTCTTAGACCGTATGGACCGAACCAGACAAATATTTACCTTACACCCAATTCCGTAAATCGCTATATACAAATATCCATAAATCCCAAGTCCCTAAATCACTACAGTAAACAAAGAGAGGAGAAAAATCATCGACAATACCACATCCATCATCGTCACTGGTGACTCGCCACACACATGACCATCATAACCCGCAATCACCAGCTCACCATACTCGCAACCCTCTTTCTCATTCGTTTTCTCACTTTCTGCTTCATTTGTTCTCTAGGTGATTCGAAGAGAGGTCGCGCGGGAGAGAGAGAGATAGGTCACAAGAATTAGAGGTCAGTTGAGAGAGAGGTCGCGAGAAAGAGGTCTTGGAAGAGAGAGAGAGAGAGAGAGAGAGAGAGAGACAAATGGGGAAGGATGCTACTGCTAGTAATGAATTTTACTTGGAATCTCACATTGAAAGTAATGAATTCTAATGTGAGGTTTATAAGGACTTGGGCTCTCTCACTACAATAGCTAGCTTTTGTGGTGTAGTTATTTCAAGATCCATATCAATAAATCTCAAAAATCATTATTTGATATGCTCATCCGTTAGGATTTTTTTACAAACCCTAACAAAAGCGCTAATGTAAGTGTCACTAATTAATAATGACATGCTTATAATGTGAATATGATATGGTATCACAAAGTTGTGACACGTTATCACTTCTATTAGGCGTAGCAAAATTGTGATGGAAAATTACATTAATTCATGATATTTAAGACTACCAATTGGGTGAAAGACTTTTTTTTTTTTTTAAGAAAAAGAGAGATTGAGGGGACCAAATTAGAAAAAATGAATAAAAGAAGGAACCAACATATAGGAGAAAAAGCTTATTTTGTCATTTTCTCTCTAGTCTTGCCTTCAAATATGAAAGATGCTGAATGCAATAATTAAACTAAATCTCATTGAAATTATAATAATTTCTCATAATATATACCAACACAAAAAACAACTGTTACTGTTGTATACCTGGAGTTGTTAGTCATTCATTTGTTAAAAGGGCCCTTCTTCTGCAATAAGTAAATGAAAAACTATTGAGGATTCTCTCGAAATATCATAATAACCACCAATCATCATGTAGTTGCCGTTTATGTATTAATAAAAATAAATTAAGTTAGGATAAAAAGGTTAAAGGGTCTTTGCTCTAGTAATTATCTTCACAACTATGTTAAACACTTTAACTGCCGGCCATTTTAACAATAATAAAAAAAGGGATGAAAAAAGAATTAAACTGATATCTGGTACCAAGTTGCAAAATGACTTCCAAAACGTGTAGATTGGGAAATAAGAAATATATTTGTTGGCTTTCTGAAGAGGCAGCATATGAACATTGTAAGCTTTACAAAAATGACAATAACCACATTGCAGCCGAAAGGTTGGGAATAAACGACAATTTTATAAAGTAAATTTTGTCGTTTTTTTTAATCTTATCTAATGAGCAATGACGAAATTATTTCACATTAGGACCATGGCTATAAGTCTATAACTTCCATTCTTAATTTACTTTTCTTTCTTTCCTCATTGAATTGAATGTCTATTCAAAAGTTTTGAAAACAATGAGCCATGACTCAGTTTCATGTTCGTGTTCACGTTACTTATGTGCTAGTAGCTTGTAAGTTGTGACAAAATTTACAAGTTGTTCTAATGAATCACCATCAACGTTAAAGTAAAATTCACGTGATACAAAATATCACATGCACGAAATAAAGCACCCCTGATTTAAGAGTTAGTACTATATATTTATAACAAAACAAAAGTCCTCGTTGTTAGGCACATTTTACTTTATTAATCTATTGATAATAATAAGCATATACTTTATCATATAATAAATCTGACTGATTCTTCTATAAGAATAGTATGGGAATGGGACCCTCAACCTTTTACCCGGACACTTCGTTCTTTTCAAGGAAGATAATAAAGTCTACTATAACAAAACAAAATATACTTATCTATAACCCACCCAGAAAAAAGAAGCATATTCAGAAATTGAAGTGGCATTTTAAAATTTTCCTAGTTGTTATCTCTGAAAACCAAAAGAGAACAAATTGCATAGTTCTATTCTCTTCTATCTTTCATCATTTTGCAGTTTCTAAATCTGTCTATGGAATCATTGCTTTTAATGCTTCACGCTAAAACAATATAGACACAACTAGAAAAGAAAGCAATAATGAAGCAAAAATAAAAAGTAAGAGATTTATTTATTATTATTTATTTATTTATTTATATCCAAAGTGGAAGCAGGGAGGACAGGTTGCTGGAACAGAACCAAAGCATAAAAACAGAATTGCAGAGCTTTAGTACTTTTCAAAAGCCAAAGTTGTTGATGTGCTCAACCAAATCCCAAATTTGCATTGCAAGTGTGAAAGACGGTTATGTAGCATGATCAATAATGAAGCAAGTTGAATATAACACTTATTCAATGAAGAAAATTCAACTCCTCTCAACTAGCAATTTTAATAGCAGACAGTTTGGTGAAAAACATAAACTATACTCAACTACCATTATAGAATCACAAGCATTTGATCTATCAATAAACATAATGAAATAGACTTGCCTAAATTAAAATAATAATAAAAATAATAGAAAAAAATAACTTTACCCAATAGCATCTAACAACTAACAATATCCAGATCAATGAAGGTGAATTATGCTTAGAACATAGTTACTGAATTCATCGTACCACGTATCAAAACTACCTTAGAAAAAGTCCGGTAACATATCCAAGTGAATCATGTATTTGTATCCGTATCCGTATCATATAGCTGTAGTAACTATGCATTGGAAACATGTGAAACAACACTAAGATCATCTTCTTCTATAGGAGCAGGCAAGTTGAGATCTATGAAGCTCTCTTTGTTATTATTATTATTAGCAATTGATGATGATGAAGATTGTTGCATCATAAGATGAGATCTCTTATGGCCACCAAGTGCTTGACCTGAACCAAACACCTTAAAACAAAAAGGGCATTCAAAAATCTTTCCACTGCCACCTTCAGCTTCATCACTACAACATATACTTCTATGACTCCCCAATGCTCTAGAAGATCGAAACTTCTTCCCACAATTCTCACACTCATTTTTTCCTCGAACTCTCTTCTTCTTCATCATCAACTTGATCTCTTCTCCTTCTCCTTCTTCTTCTTCTTCTTGTTCTTTTTTAACTTGATCTCCTTCTCCTTCCACTACATTATTATTACTTCTCCACTTATCCCTTGATAGCATCATAAGACACATAGCAACATCTTCTTCAGGGGAAAAGTCAGAGACAGAACTCAAAGGTGGAGATTCCATGAAACTGAATTTGAACTTCTTATTAATAGATTGTTCCAAACTCTTGTTCATGCTTGACTTTCTGTTTCTTTTGGATCTTTGACGAGTTGGTTTCTTTGACTCAGTCTCACTCTCTCTATCTTGAACAACAACAACAAAGCCATTATTATTGTTATTAAAAGAGAATTCAGGATCTGCATACCTTAAACTTTTCTTAGGATTTTCCCTCAAACCATAAACTTGTTCTTCATCACGTTCTTCTTCTTCTGATGATGATTTTGATGATTGTGATTGATAAGAGAATGAAGCAGACTCAAAAGGGTCATGGAAAGTTTGAGGCTTTGGAGGAAGGGGTAAGGTGGCAAGGTGAGCCTTCATGTGGCCACCAAGGGCTCTGCCATTGGAGAAAGACCTTGAACAAAGCTTGCATTTGTGTCTTTCCATTGTTAAGAGAAAGAGACAGAGAGACAGAGAGAGAATAACAACAACCCAAGCAATTGAGAAAGGCTTTTGCTACTAGCTACTTGGGTTGTTAGTTGCTGTTGATATTCTTCTTTTTCTCTCGATCTCACAAAGTCACAAGTTTGTTTTGAGGAGAATTGGGAACTTAAAAGGAGTAGGTGACAAGCATTCCTCCACCAAATGACACAACCAAAAAAATTGTTATGAATTTTTTGGGTTATAGAAAAATGTTGAAAATATGTTTGAAATTTAGAGTAGGACATTTAATTAAGAGAGACTCGCTATTTTAGAATATTGTATGTTTCCTCCTTTTTTCTTTTTATTTATATCTGTCCCAGATGAATTATTTATTTATTTAACTTATTTAAAGTTTAAGAGTGTAATAATTATTAATTTTTATGTTTGTTTTTATTGAATAAGATTTTAATTTACATAAGTAATAAAAAAATTAATTATTAAAAAAAAAGAATATATTATAAAAATATAATTAATATATTAAAAATCAATTAATCAATATAATTTTTTAAAATATTCTTTTTGGAGGGAGTGTATCAAATGCAAAAATCAACTTGACCTTGAAATCAGTATCATTGATCAATTTAGTTATCAATATAGTGGGAAAAGGTAATATTGAACTTAATTTAGATGCTAGTAATTTTATGATATAGTCCTTGACCCTGAGATTAGTATATATAGACTTCCTCCATCCTAAAATAATTAATGTTTAAAGTTATATTATGTGGATTAAGAAATATATTTAATGTATTTTTTTATAATAAATTAATATTTATTTTACCATTTTGCCCTTTATTTCTTTGCGGTAATTGGTAATTTACTTCACTTATTATTTCCTCTATTAATTAGATGATAATAAAATTGTAAAAATGATAATTGATGTTGTATTGGGTTTCTAAAATGACAATTATTTATGAACATATTCAATTTATGAAAATGACAATTATTTAAGAACGGATGAAGTACAGCAGTTAGTATGAACATTTTTTTTTATAAAAAAATTAACATGTATTTTCGTTATTCAAGAATGCAATAATAATTTTTTTTTATATTTTCAAAATTATTTTAATTTCTAATTTTGACATGCAGATTTAAAAAAATGATAAATATTAAATTTTGAATTCTTATTAAATAATTATTTTTATATTATAAAAAATTAATTAATTTCCAAAATATTCAATATCCTTAAAGTTGATTAGTTAAATGTAGAGCCGGCAAAAAAATCAGGCCCGACCAGGCCAATCTGAATAAGCCTGATATGTAAGTAGGTTTAGATTCTTAAAATGCAACCTGAATATATTTCAGGTCTTTTTAGCCTAGAGTAGGAGTCTACAAATCCCAGTCTTTAGGTCTCAAACCCCGTTTTTTTTCCTATGGGGTTCTATCGAAATATTTTTCGATAGCCCCGAGTCGAAAAAATGCATTTTCCGACTTTAAAAATGGATTTTTTAATAAGAAAGTATTCGGAAAAATGCATTTTCCGACTCAAGGGTATCGAAAAATATTCCGATAGAACTCCATCGAAAAAAAAAGTTTCGGGAATAAAAACGGGGTTTGGGGACTAAAACTCTTTAGCCTAAATTATAAAATCCAAACCTGCAAAACATTCAGGCCGCCCATTAATAATGTCTAAAAAAGCCCGAATTAGTTATAAAGAAAGGGTTTTAATTTATTGACCCCCTACTTAATCACTTGACCCCTTTTTTTTTTGCCAAAACCCAAAATTGCCCTTTTTTTCTGGGTTTATGACACGCTCGCTGGGGGGCCAGCGAGCAGTCAAAAAACAAAAAAAAAAAATATACTGCTCGCTGACACCCAGCGAGCAGTATATTTTTTTTGTTTTTTGACTGCTCGTTGGGGGGCGAGCGTGCAATTTTTGTGATGTTCGCTGGCGAGTACACGTTTTTTGTGATGTTTGCTTGTTTTTCCATATACTAGCTCTCTCGGGGGTCAGCTAGCTCTCTTGGGATATGCTAACTTGTAAAAATTACAAGCTAGCTGCCCCCCGAGAGAGCTAGTGAAAAGTCCTATTTTTAAAGCTAGCTCTTTCGGGGTCAGCTAGCTTGTAAAAATTACAAGCTAGCTGACCCCTAAGAGAGCTAGCTAGCTGAGGGGTCAGCGAGTTTTGTAAAATTACAAGCTAGCTGACCCTCGAGAGAGCTAGTGAAAAGTCCTATTTTTAAAGCTAGCTCTCTCGAGGGTCAGCTAGCTTGTAAAAATTACAAGCTAGCTGACCCCTGAGAGAGCTAGCTAGCTGAGGGGTCAACGAGCTTTTTAAAATTACAAGCTAGTTGACCCCCGAGAGAGCTAGTGAAAAATCGTTTAAATGAGGTTTGTAATATTGAGGAAAAAATCTAAATAATTCTGGTTTTATAATGCTGGTTCGTTTTTGCAATAGCCTATAATTCTGGTTGTGTTTATCTTCTTCATCCACAATAGCCCATTACACAATATGGCTTCTGTTCCTGTGTTTCTATTTTTTGCTGGGTTTATGGTTGGCTTGTTGGGGTCAGCGAGGTGCATAATATTTACACTGTCGCGAGGGTGTAAGCGAGCATTCGAAGAAAGCAAAAAAAAAAAAAAAAGCTCGCTAAGGGTCTAGCGAGCACACATATTTTTCACTCACTGTGGGGCCAGCGAGCAACATAAAAACAAAAAAAAATACTGCTCGCTGGGGGTCAGCGAGCTGTGTAAACCCCTGAATGAGCTACTCTGATGTATAAAATCATTGGGATCGCTCCAGGGTCAGCGAGTGTGTAAATTTACACAGCTCACTGACCCACCAGCGAGCAGTATTTTTTTTTTATGTTGCTCGCTGGGCCCCAGCGTGAGTGATAAATTCCAAAAAAAAAGGGCAATTTTGAGTTTTGGCAAAAAAAAGGGGTCAAATGATTAAGTAGGGAGGTCAATAAATTAATTATCTAAAAAAAATGATCCATTACCGGCTTTAGTTAGATATTTTTTGGCCCGCATTTTCTTCGGACCTTTTTAGCCATACCCAATCATATCCCAAGCTCAAAACGGAATGATCCAAATCCAACCGGATAACTTGAATTGCCTCGTCTAGTTAAATGCATTACTTCGTCTCATATTGCAATATACTTCGATCAAAATGATCAACTTTTGGAATTAAAAAAAAAACTATAAAAAGTAAGTATTAAATTTGGAATTTTGTGAGAATTAAATTGATACGTTAAAAATTCAAGTAGCAATGAGTGAACCTAATTTATGAGATTAAGTTGATGATTTACTAACACATCATAGACCAAATTAACCGAACTCGTGCTCTAATTTTGTTCCCCTAATGGAACCCTATTTGATCCATAATACAAATTTCAAGGACATTCAATATTAATGTATGAATCGTATAAGAAAGCTGAAAAATGGATGAGTTGTACAGAGGGAGTAGTATAAACTAACATAAAATGTCAAAACACATTATGACAGTGTCATTGATGATTCAGCGGCAAGAAAATTAAGAAAGTGTGATGGCGAACAGGAAAAGAGCAATAAGTAACATGCAAACCTTGCTGCCCCAATGGAATCCCCTTTTTCTATTTATTGCTTTCTGGAGTCTCCAAAGTAGCATTGGAAAAATAATTATACGAAATTTTAATGGAAAATATATTGATATAGCAACAAGTTCGGTGCTGTGGTAAGCTCCGCTGGTAGTAAACTAAAGTTGGCTGTTCAAAAAATAAACTAAAGTTGAAATCGTTATAAAAAATGTTGAAAGGGTTTTGTAATTTGTAGTGGCGAGAATGCTTAATTTGTAATTTGAAAGGGTTTTTAATTCCTAACAATTGCATAATTATTTGAAGATAAAAAATAATTCAATATAAATATCTTTTACTCTACGGGTTAAATATGAGTTTTTTTTAAGGATCCTAGAAGATCCATTTAATTAAGTACTAGAATTGAAATTGGGTGTTGGGTGTTGGAATTGAAATACTGGCTTGGCTGTGTGCACTGAGAATTGAAATCACAATTTCAAACTCAATTCCATGGAGTTATTATAACTAAAAATACATAAACTCAATTTCTATCCCTAAACTTCGGAAGTACAATTTCATACTTTGTAGAATTTAGTATCATGAGTCTGAAAACAAAGCATGCTACCTTTCCACTGGTCCACCGTATAGATGGCAATTCGGGCTACCAGGTCAGATTCGGATTGGAACCATGATCGGGGTAGGACCAAAAAGGCTCAGATGCAATTTGAGTCAAAAATCATCTAGCAAAACGTGGCAATGGCTCATCTTTCTAATTAGATCGGGCAAGGTTTTTAGGTGATACGATCAGGTCGGTTAGGAGCTCGCTTGGTTTTGGTTTCAGTAAAGTAGACCAAAAAGGCTCAAAATGTATTTGGGTCATTTTGTTTAGAGTCTGAACCCGCTTATTTATCTAGCTTGTGCGGGTCGGTCCGATCGGGTCAAACTTTTTTGCCGTCTCTAATCCACTCAATTGTTTTATCTTCCCCTCTTCTCAACTCTAGGAATCTTCTCATCTCCATGACTCTCTTTTCCTCTCCCCCTCCTTTATCCACCACCACTAGAATATATTATTCCTGGTAGCAAAGCACCCCAAGCGATAGCGGTGACATACACAAAAGGTCATCTCGGCGACGCACATAAATAGTGTTGGCACGAGGCATAAACATTTAATTTTTTAAATTCTACATCGTATGTCCAAACAATGAAATTAGAATTAAAATTTGAAATTCCAATTATACATTTTTTTTTGTTTACATGAGAGGTCTGGGACTAGAACCCATGACCTGGGGAGGGGGAAATCCTAAGTGTCCCTGCAGCCACCAACTGAGCTGTCTTACGCGGACCCAATTATACATTTTAATTCTTTATACAATTCAAACATAGAATCACAATTCCAACTTAATTCAAATTTTGACGAAATTAGAATTGAAATTACAATTCCAAACTACAATTTCAATTCCATACGCTAAAAAAACACTTACGGTAAATTTCACATGTAAATGCACTAAAACAAATCTCATACTATACATGTTGTTTCATAGAGTAAGAGTATAATTAGTAATTGCTTAAGAAACAAAATATGGGTCCGTGAAATATATTCATTGGCATCGAAGTCGCGATAATAGACAATTATGTGGTTGTGATATGCAACTCACTAATGTTGAATGATTGGTGGTTCTATTAAATTCTGATGGCAAATTATAACGAAGATGGCTAGAATTAGAGATTGGATACAATATCACGGTACGGAGACTAATGACTAATGAGTATAAAGTTCCGCATTTATACACCAAAAAGAAAAAAGTTCATCATTTTCCATCAAGTGATAAAAGTTTTCCATATAAAAAACAAAATGAAGTTCTTTACTACTCTTATATGACAAAAAAGTACCAAAAAGCAAAATTAAAATTAGAAGGAAGGTTTAGGGAATACTAATTTTCTTTCGACTATTGATTGGTTAGTGTCTCAGTGACGGGCACGATCAAATGACGTAGTTAAATGAGAATAAATTTTACTCAGTAATTAATTGCCCAAAGTATAAGACTCTCATATCATCAACCATCTTTGTAATGTTGGTCGATCTCAACTATTTTATCAAAGAGATTCTTAGAATCTGCGTTATGAGCACAATATAGAAAGATTCGTGGCATGCGCATACGAGTTGGGCATGATATTCGGGATGCCGGTGGTTTTTCAATCTTTAAATATACATATGTTGCAGGACAAATTCTATCATGTACCTTAGTCCTTATATGTTAGGGTGCCTAATAAATCCACTCCTTTTTTTACCAAGGTACTCCCTCCGGTCTTATATATATGATACATTCTAGAAAGTTTTCTTGGTCCTAATTATAAGTCACTTTATATTTTCTATGCATCATTTATTGATTTTTCTCTTTTTTGCCCTTATTAAATGATTTGACTATCTATGTGTTTTTTGTTTTTCATTAATGAGTGTGAATTTTCCAAGAAAAGTTAAGGGGGTAAAATTGTAATGTTACAATATATTCTCATAGAATTCATAAAACCAACTACTTTCCTTGGTGCGTGTAATTCGGTTAAGTATGCCCTATAATAAGGACCGGAAGGAGTATAATACAACTGTGGAGGGGAATTTCACAGTCCCGGCATCTGGAGCAATATGGGTGGATGCCTCCCTAAAGGATGTTCTTCACAAGGATTCGAGTCTTTGGCCTTATGATCTTATGAGTTCTCAATATCCTTATGGTTCTACCATGCTTCCACTAGACCAAACTCATTTGAGTAATCCACTCCTTTTTTACCCATTATATATAAAGTCATTTTTAAAAAATAATTAAAAACACACACCCACCCACCCAAAAGTTTTGTTATTTTCGATCCTACCACGCCCCTCCACCTTAGCCCCCACAAATCCACAATCCCCTCCATCAAGCAGTCGTGGATGTCACAATTGAGCAATGAGCATTGTTGGGATAATATTCTATGCCAATCAAATTAAATTTTAGAAGTGTAATTATCAAATTTTTGATACGTACATTTAATTTAATTTCTTAATTATGACGTTAGCGACTCAATCTCTACCGTATCGTGTACATTCATAAAAATTTATTAATAAATGTAAAAAATTGTTTCGACTATATTTTCATGCTTCAAAAGTCAAAGGAGGTTGTCCGCGTAAGACAGCCCAGTTGGTGGCTGCAGGGACACTTAGGATTTTCCCCTCCCCAGATCATGGGTTTTAGTCACAGACCTCCCATGTAAACAAAAAAAAAAGTCAAAGAAGGTTAGAGGACCCTTGGTAAAAAAAAAGTAAAACTAAATATTACAAGAATATTGTAATAGTTTGTTCACCAAAAAACACAGAATATTATAATAGTCAAAACCGAGTTATGATGAGTATTGAAATGAAGATTTTTTAATTGTTTTTTTCAACTAAGTTTTGGACTCCAAACATATTTATAACTAACTGATTTTTTTTTAAAAGAATCTCGCACATGTTGAAAAAAATTCATATGTGAGTTTGAACAAATGTTGTAAAAATAATAAATTAGATTGGACCTGTTAAATTATGAATCAGCTTTTTTTTTTTTTAAGATTTTCTTAACCTTAACCTTTAGAAGTGAGGATAAGAACCCAAAAGTGGAAATGTTTTTTTTTAATATAAAAAAACTAAACATGTAAACCTATAATTTCTTAATTGCACAAATTTCTATAAAACTTTTCCACTCTTAAATTTTTATCTTCAGTCTTACTGACCAAGATTAATAAGAAAACTTTTTTTATGTTGAGTAAGTAATTTAATCATATGTACGTGATCCAATCAGGTTCAAACCAAATTAGAGTATGGTTCGATCTGATAATTAAAAAAAAAAAAAAAAAACACTTTGACGCTGAATACAAGAAATGGAATTCAAACACCGGTTTATGCTATTATATGGGACAATTCTATCATAAGAACTTATGAATCAATTAAAAAATTGGTCGTATATAATAAAAGTACTATCTTTTCATTTATAATTGTGAATATGGTTTCCATCTTTTTCTTGTGAGCATGAAGGATATATTTTAACCGAAAATTAATCACATTCGAAGCGTAAAGATCATCAAACTGTGTTTTATCTCTACGAACAAAGTTTTTTCCAGACCTACGACAAGGATCAAATCTCTGACATCATACTTAAATAATTCAATCATATACCAATTGTGTTGGATCTTGTCGGTGAATATGGTTTCCATCAAAGAAGACGACACATGACACAGGGATACGACAAAAAAAATATAAAATGTCAAAGTAAATAGTTAGAGTAACATGTATTATTTTTTTTGTGCAGAATCAGCGCTTAATTGTTTGCTTATCTGTCTAATTTTGTGTCATATATTAAGGTTTTTTTTGTTGCAAATTTTAAAAATTTAACTCAATCATAATTACAATTAAATTAACTTTTTATTTTTAATTATAAAAACAAATCCATCTTAGTGGTGTGTCAACAAATTCATCTTCATTTTCCTGTTTCTATGTTTATCCTTACATTGTCCCAAAGCCCAAAGCAATAACATTAGATTCTTATAAAACAAAAATGCAGCCTATCTTCCATTCATTAGAATTCCAACAAACAAATCCTTATTCCATTCGTGTCGTCGCCTCCTTCGACGACACCACCCCGTCTCTCCCTGTTTGTGGCGACAAATATAATGTAAACAAATATTTTTGGGAAAATTACTTTTCAATTTACTTATTATATTATATTTTAAACTATAAATTAAACCCGAACAATGCACAGGTTTGATAAATTACAAATATGATATTTTTTGTAAGGGTTTACAAATAGGACTGGAAGGAGTAATAATTAAAATGAGACCCTTATTTATGCTAATAAAGACATGAGAATATATATATATATATATATATATAGCTTCTGTTAAGGTTTCATCTCAAAACCAATTGGCAATGAGAGGAGTAGCCCAACAGGTATTTAAACCATGCCGCATAATATGAGGCAGGCGATGTGGGACTTCCAACAGCTTCAAAGTTACAATAGACTCAATACAATAGGGGGACTCGTGTAGAGTGTTGTTTTAAAGAATATCACATGCATGAAGAATTGCGTAGTCTTCAAATTATTCAAACACGGAAGATAGATATATGAGTAGATGACCCTCAAAAGATTTCGTTACACCCATGTCATTAGGAATTTAAGCACAATATCACACTCAGCTGAGGTCAGGTGCTTAAGTTCAGGACCTCGGATGAATCTAAATATCAAATCCAAGACTACATATTTAGTAGATTCAAGCCCTTTTCCCTTGACCAACACTTTGATTAAATTGTTGAGCATAATCTTTTGATAGCAATTCGAGTTTCTTCTTTTAAAACTATTTATGTTTCAGTTTCCTTTATCAATTTACTCTTAACTCGCACGAGTTGTGCATAAGTTATGGACCAATACTATTTCTCTGCTTTTGCTTTTTTCTGAACGTAAAATGCTTGCAATATGGTTTACTTTGTAGCAAGCCCATAACTTCAATTTTCGGTGTAAAAAGAAATGGCAGCTTTAAAATAAATTAGGATTTATAAAATTTCCATTTCAATCATATTACTATTTGCATGTTGGTACCTCATCAGCCAAAAAAAAAAAAAGTAATTCGCATCATGTTCTTCTAGGTGTTTTGCTAGTAAATTTTTATTTTTTATTTTATTGCTCATCCGGTTCCTCAAGGTACAACCGGATCTGACCCGGGTCGCGTATCTGATTATAACAATTGAGTCTTCCAATATGAATTTTCTGCATTCACAAGGAATCAAACTCGAAACCTTGCTTAAGCGAAACCAAACCGCTTACCATTCGTCTCAACCAAATTTTTTTTTACATTATGATTGCTGTTATATCATGATTCTTTTCTGAATGAAATAGCTGCTATGATGAGGTTGGCTATTATGAGAAGGCTGAAACAAATACAATATTGCAATTTTTTTTTCATAAAAATGAGGGGTTTACCCTGGTTTGTGCTTTGAATTGTGCGGTGCTTTGAATTGACTGGTTTACTCACCATCTAGGTTGTTAATTTTTATCAATATCAGTTGTCTAATTATATCTTATCTTCAACCAAGATAATTCTTAAAAAAGCAAATTACCATCACCAATTATGTAGTGTCAAAGAAGGTCGTGCTAATAACTTTAAAAGAATTGCGACCTATTGTTGTAATAGATGACCAGTGCAATTTTTTTAATGCAATTTCGAAAATTACCAAAGAAAAAACCTTTAACATTATAATTTCCATTATAATTTCCACATCATTTTAAAAGGATAACCTTGTTTCAACTTTCAAGAACTACATTATGTAAGATTTTAATATCTTAGTATGTCTCATGTGATGTGCATGTGACATGTATTGATGTGTGTTTAGTAAATAAATGATTAAATATTAATGGGCTAAATCATATTTAGATAAGAAGGGGATTGTTTCTGAAGGCCCGTTAGCTTGATGGAAGCCAATGGATAAGAGATAGGGGTTTTACCTATTTATGAGAAACAGGTCCTGTTCCTGGCTATAACGTATTCTCTCGTTTACCATCACATAACGATACAGAAAGAATAGTAGAGAAGGCAAAGGAATAGAAACCTTGTTTCCTGGCTTTTAGTCAAAGACATTGGAGAACTCTCTCTCAAGTATAGCAATGGATAGAGGTTAGTAATTATATTCTCTTATCATCCCTATAACATGTGAAAGTCATGTAATTTCAAGATCCCTATTGTTGTAGTTGTAACGAATAAATTAAAACTACAACTTATATGTGGTATCAGAGCAATAGGTTGAGAAATTCATGATTTTCCAATTAAAATTTTGTGATGTGGTATGAATCCTAATTATTGTATTTAGGATTTATTTTAGTATGAACCCTAATTATTGTATTTAGGGATATTATGGTTTCCGCGAAAGTTTAATTTCATACCTATTAAATTTTATTTCTCCGATTAACTTTTGAAAATCAATATTGCATTTGATTCAATTACTGTGAACAGTAACACTAGCGTGTATTAATTTTTAACGCATGAATTGTTTTCTAGCAATAATGCCTACTGTTCACGCCAAAGTGTTACTCTTACTAATGTGATGATACTTACTGGTCACGGGTCACAGCTATACTAACGCGATATATATAATAGTTTATTTTCTGGATATTATGTATTGATAATTTAATAGTTTATTATTAAATTATATCATAGATTGATTTGAATTAATGTATTATAAGTTAGTTAATCACCAAAGTGGTCAAACTTGAAAAGTTAAATTAATTCTAAATCATATAATAGTTAATTTCAATTACTCATAGATGATACTATAAAAGTACAACATGATGATTTGTTGTTCTATGAGTCGTTGAGTTTATTGTTATAAGGCATTTATGGATCACCCAAAGGTAGATTAGTTGTTCTTATGATTAATAAACATGATTGAAGGTAATTATTTATTTCCAAAGATAATAAATATTTATTTCTTGCACGTTGCATTACCCATTATTGATTTGATTTGATATTAATGTATGATGATTTGATCATCATTAAAGTTGTTAAATCATAAAGATATTAATTCCGATTGGCTAATTTTATTATAATAATGAATTTGATTTGAAGTTAATTGTATGTTGATTTTGTTAATCACCAAAGTGGTCTAATCAGTAAGTAAATTAATTTCAAATCATATGATGTTTTTCAATTACTCATAGATTTGATGCTATATGAATGACATAATGGTTTGATGTTCTATGGGTATATTGTAGTTCATTGTTATAAGACATTTATGGATCGCCCAAAGGTTTGATTAGTTGTTCTTATAATTAATGGACATGACTGTAGGCAATATGTTTGTGCTATTGGTTTATTTATATATCCAAAGACAATAAATAATACTAATTGGTACATATATCATTGCCAATTATTGATTATTAATTTTATTAGCATCATTATGTTTGAATGTCGTGTGCTAATGTGCAACCCAAAGGAGAGCGTTAGTTCACATTAATTGTTTAAGTAATATGTACCTTATGTCTCAAAACATTTATGTAATACATGTTCTTAATTTTCTGCATTCTCATGACTTGTATGTGTCAGTGTTATTTGTTCAACTTTCTGACTAGAGTTTGCAAGTCTTCCTTATCAGTTAAAGAAAAGTTTGTTGCTATTAATGGTGTTAGCAACAATAAAGATAGAGTTTATTATAAAATCTGAGTAATTTTTTAGAAAGATTTGCAAACACTTATGTTATGTTCATGAGGATAAGTGTTGCAGATAACATTAAGATAATTATCTCCAAAATTGAAAGTAATTAAAAAAAAAAAATGAAAAGAATTTTGTGAGAGTGCCAAATTTTGTGAGTCTCTTTCTGAGACATTAATGAGTACCTTAACCCCATAAAGCTTGGTGATTTGTGTACTATTTATGAATGTATAATTAAAACGAGAATTATTGCAGCAAGATTTAAGTTTAAGTCCTTATGAATAGTTGTGGATGAGAACTTCTTAGTATAGTTTATCCTCCTCATTACTGATTGAGTGTGACTTGTTTTGAATGAGCTATAACGCCATGAAAGATAATGGGCTGTGCAGTAAATTGCACAATATCTTAGTTTAAGAGGAAACAAGACTTAAGAATATAAGAAATCTCTTTATCCAACCTTTAAGGACATTAAGGAGCTGAAAATAAATGTGCGAAGAAACATGATAAGGGCAAAGGATCACTCAGAATTAATGAGACATATGTGAAAATTCATATGAAAGAACCTCATTATCATAAATGTCATTTTGTGCAAAAATGTTGAATTCAGAAGAAGTGCATAAAATGAAAATCTTGATTCTATAAAAGATAAGTTTAATGCTTATGTATGTTTGAGTCAAACTTAATCAAAGATCCACATAAAATTTGGTGGATTGATCCTGGATTAATCGAAACATGTTTCTAACATAATGAATTTTGTTTAATCCATACCATAAACCCACATGTAAAGTACGTGTTTGTGGGAATAAAGTGAAGGTTCTTGTAGAACTTGTCAGGACTTAATGTTTAATCCTTGATATTGGGCATCATCTAGACTCATTGGAGACCTTTTAGGTACCTAGTTTTTCTAGGAGTTTGGTTTATTATCTAGGATTGATGTTGCTAGATACTCTTTTATGTTTGGTTATGGATGTTTCAATTTATTTAAGCATAATTATCACATTGGTATTTGTATATTAGTGATAGTTATATAAATTGAATTTTAAATGATTTTTTGCTAATTTGTGGCATAAGTGTTTGGGTCATAAATCCAAGGAAAGAATGGAAAGCTTTATAAGGAACAAAATCTTTCCAAATTTGGATTTTATTGGCCTAATTATTTGTGCAGATTGTATTAAAGAAAGGAAAACCAAAGACACAAAGAAAGGAGCCACAAGAAGGATTCAGCTTCTTGAAAATGTGTTCTTCAAAACTTGTGGACCTCTGATGTTAACTTTTTTTTTTTTTTAGAAAGGAAAAGGTATGTGATCATCTTTATTGATAATTATTCATGTTATAGTTATGTCTTGAAAATTTACTTGAATATAGTAGAAAGTTAAGTACATATAGATGAATGTTATCAATTACGATAGAGATGATGACTAACATGAAAGAATTAATTAAAATGGGCAACATCTGTGATTGTTCGTTAACTCCTCAAGAATTGAATAATTTGTGTGTGTGCCAGTTACACTGCAGCGAAATGGTGTATATAGGGCATAACAGAACAGTAATGAATATGGTTAGGAGCATGATATTTAGTCTTTACCCGCATTTGTGAATGTATGTCTTGAAACTGTCATTTGTCTATTGAACAGGGTTCCTAGTAAGACAGTGCCAAAGACAATTTTGAACTGTGTTTATAGGATACCCAATTTAAGGCACCTGCATGTTTAAGGTTGTCGGCAGAAACAAGGATTGCAATCCGCCAGAAAAGAAAATGGATATAAAACATCAGTGAGTATTTCATTGATTATCCATATAAATCAAAAGGTATAGACCTTATTGTTCTAACCATAGTATAAGAACCATTGAAATTGTGAATGACAGGTTTACTGAGAATTGTGAAATTAGTGGGAGTATAGTTCCACATAAAGTGGAAATTAATGGAGTTAGGGTGCAAGTTCCTGTAATTTGTAATTTGTTCTTCTACTCAACAATAGTTTCTTTTATTGTTGAATCGTATAACAATAAAGTATGAAATGAATTCACTATTCACAATGATTTTATTGTAGAAGAACCATGAGAAATAGTATTTAAAAAAAAAAAAAAAAAAAAAAAAAAAGGAAAAGAAATTGCTATTTCGAATGTTTTATGTGGTTTATCTACAAGAATATAAATTTGATTTAGTCATTAATGATAACGATGTGTTGTTTTACAAGCCGTAAGTTGTGATAATATTGATAAATATTTTTTATATGTGAGACCTTGTAGAATTGCCTAAAGGTTACACGAGAGTTGGGGGGTAAGTGAGTCTTTTGGGCCAAATATAACTCTCGTGACAACCTTGAACGTTACAAGGCCAAATTTGTTGTCAATGATTTCCCTCGCAAAGTTGGCATTGACCATTAATGAGGTATTTTGACCAATTACCTGAAAGAATTTATTCAATATTATCATCATGACATATGTAGTCCGTAATGATTTGGAACTGCAGTAGAAGAATGTGAAAACAACCTTTATGAATTTTAAAGGAGGATGTTTATGTGGATGACCCACTAATGTGGTTCTCAATTGAAAGAATGAACACAAAATGTGCAAATTTGAGGAAATTAATATACAAATTTAAACATACATCCCACCAATAGTATCTGAAAGATAGTCAATGATACTATTGTTCGTTTTAGATTTAAGGAAACACCATTAACTTGTGTAAGTATCTGAAGGTCAGTGGGAGTGAGTTTATTATGTTGATTCTGTATGTTATTATATCTTGCTTGCAACTTATTATCTTAGTCTTTTACACTAGACTAAGAAGTTTTTTCTAGTAACTTTGAATGAAAGATATAGGTGAGTCGAGCCATGTGATTAGAAAATGAATATTCTAGAATATGTCACATGAATTGTTAGGCTTATCTCAGAAAGCATATATCATTGAAGTACTAGAATGATTTAGACTGAATAAAATTTATGTTTAGGAAGTATTAACTATACTCATAAAGTCTTGAGGTATTAGCATGGAACGAATAAATGCATGTTTACTTCTGTAATGAATGATCACATTGAGGTGATCAGAATGTTGAATTTGTAACAAGTTTTGAGGTTACAATTCAAACTAATTGACTGCAAAATTTTATTTCGGGGCTTAGAACTGTCGACAATATTGCTTAGCCGCTGAAAACGTAGTGTGGTATTTTGCAGCAATGACAAGTACTATAAAGGTGCTAAAAGTATGTGAATGAAGTACTTTGTCTCTAAAGAATGAGATCAGAAACAAAGATTGTCAATAGAGCATGTTAGCACCAATCTTATGATTGCTAATTCCTTGAAAGAAGGGTTATCGCCTAAACATTTATTGAACATGTTGAAAGTATAGGCATTACTGTTATTAAGTAAAATTGAATTTGATGTTGACATCCTTATGTATGATGATGTAATTGACACTCTGAGCCGAGCTCATTTATGATATGTTTGATATGTTTCTGATTACCTGTTCTCTAGAACGGCATGCATTATTGTATTAGAGTAATGTAAACGGGTATTGTCTTGAATAAAGACATTATGGACCAATTATGTATTTCCCAATTATAGATCGTGTTAAGGAAAAGACTATTTTGTGGTACATGGAAGGAATTATGTCGAACAAATGACATACAACCGCTATGACCCGAATTAGTTCCTATCTTTAATCATGATTAATAGAGAATCTAAGTATAAAATGATTTAGCAATGTAAATGCGCATTAATTGTTTATTTAATTATTTTGTTTATTAGACCATAATGTTGAATTGTGTCACATGAGCCAAGTGGGAGAATGTAAGATTTTAATATCTTAGTATGTCTCATGTGATGTGCATGTGACATGTATTGATGTGTGTTTAGTAAATAAATGATTAAATATTAATGGGCTAAATCATATTTAGATAAGAAGGGGATTGTTTCTGAAGGCCCGTTAGCTTGATGGAAGCCAATGGATAAGAGATAGGGGTTTTACCTATTTATGAGAAACAGGTCCTGTTCCTGGCTATAACGTATTCTCTCGTTTACCATCACATAACGATACAGAAAGAATAGTAGAGAAGGCAAAGGAATAGAAACCTTGTTTCCTGGCTTTTAGTCAAAGACATTGGAGAACTCTCTCTCAAGTATAGCAATGGATAGAGGTTAGTAATTATATTCTCTTATCATCCCTATAACATGTGAAAGTCATGTAATTTCAAGATCCCTATTGTTGTAGTTGTAACGAATAAATTAAAACTACAACTTATACATTACTCTATCTTTTAATTCTAAACTTCTCCTACTTTTTTTTCCATATTACTAAATACTAACAATTATAAATAAAGTTCTCTCCAACATGTTTTTATAGAGTACAGCTCTCCTATCTTATTTAATCTATTTCTAGAAATGAAATATGCACACACTGCACTTGTTCAATTGAAAGCACATCAACTTAAGAGGGGCTTCTCTGCATCAAACTCATTGTCTAAGCCTTCTCCATTTGCGTACCCTTCTTTCCCTTTGGCCCAAAGCACAAAGTAGAGACCACTGAACATAAGGATCATACCTGCAAAGCTGCAATGCAATATTGAACTTAAAAATAAGGATACTCTGGTTGGGATTAGGGAATATAATTTGACAAACTAAGAATAGATTACATAATTTTTCTTTTCATTTTCAGTTTTTATTCATAAGTTCATTTTATAACAACACAACCCTTTAAATTATCACATCACCTTAATGTGAAAAAACACAGTTAAAAATATTCATCATTTTTCACCCAAAAACAGAAAACAACTCATGTTGTTGCCAAACATTTACTCCCTCCTGTCTTAATTATAAGAAAAAAAAGACACTTCTTTGGTGGTTTTAAATATAAGCAAAAACTAACTAACTTTCTATTCTCAATACAATTATTCCTAAAATATCCTTATAAAGTGGTTGAATCATTTAATTTTTGTTATATTCCCAATACAAGTTTACTAATCTAGTCTACTTTTTTATGAATTTGGGAAAATTAAATGCATTAACTATTTTTTCTTAATACTGTGCCGATAGTTACTTTTGCTAATAAACAAGACTGGAGGGAGTATTTCATCAACAGATTACTGTTTTGGAGCAACAATTATTTTCCCTTTAAAAAAATGTGTTTTTTTTTTTTAAAAAAAAAGAACATAACATGTGTAATAATAACTCAATAAAGAAAATATAACATGTCTAAGAGCTGTTATGGAAAATAGCATCACAAGAACCCAAAGAACAACACCTAAGTTTGTTTTGAACCGAAAATAAAATAGCTTAAATGTTAAGATAGAAATCTTCTTAAGGTACCTTCCAATATTAACAATGTATCCCAAGGTAACATAGGAGAAAATGACAGAGCAAACTGTGCCAATGGGGCTGAACATGGACACCAAGACAGGACCTCTCTTCTTAAGTGCCCAACCATTGAAGCTTAGGCATAATCCATTCACAGTACCTCCCTGTGCATGTAGAATTTATCCCTTTAGTATCAATTTAATACTTAAGTCAATGAGAATATACAACTTTTTTTTTTTTTAATACACTAGGATTCCAACCCAAATTGAAGCCCCTCTTTAAGCTAGATTGAACCAACTTGCTAAATTAAGCTAGTGCTTGATGCACGAACCGAATGTGATGAAACATGATAGAACAGAATGTTTGGTAAGTTGAACCAAATATTCTACTTTTTAATCTCATTCTTTGTTATGTTCTATTATGACATATCTACCATACGCTAATAAGTATCACCAAAGTGTACTTTCTTTTATGACAGCAAAGAAATAAACACATAATCATTAGGAAAAGGAGTAGGCTAGTTGAAATTACCAGAAGAGAATAGGCAATCAGGTCTCCAACACTCACAAGTGGCCAACTAGTTTTGAATTCATGATCTTGAAGTAATTGAGCTGCTGCAGTCATTAACGCGCCGAAAAGGGATGTTATCGCGCATAAGGACACTGGCGCAGGAAAATCTCCTAGAGTAAAAGCCTGCAAGAACAACATTTTTTGTTGAGTAACGAAAATATAATGTAAACTGTTTTGTCCTTTCATTGCTACTATTTGATTATGTTACCTGCAGGACAATGTTGCTAGACAACATGAAGACTGCGACCAAGAGATAGAGGCAACCGATTATCTTCTGTCTGTCTATCTTAACATCTGCCGGTGGAGAGGATAATTGAACTGTTCCTTCTTTGGTAGGTGGAGCAGAAATAGAAATGCTTGACATTATACTCATTGTGAGAGCCCCTAAGACACAGAGTAATGTGCCTAAAATTTTTACTTTACTATATGTGCAACTTAAGTCCACTTTTTCCAACCTGCCTAGCATAAAAAAGCTTTCATTAGCAAATGAAAATGCAATATGGATAGGGATACATAATATTCTCTGCAATTATCCCCCACAAGCAACCACATTTATCCTTAGGGAATGACTTAGTGAAATACTGAAATTATGAAGTTCATGTAAAGAAGATTATATTACCGCATAATCCATGCGATGATGAAGATAAGGCCAGGGGCAAGGTTTGGCATGGCAGTTCCCATTGCTGGTGAGGTTAGATTGATTCCTTTAAGGAGTAAAGGTTGGAACAAAGTTACCCTGCATACCATTATATGATGATACAAACATTATATATAGTAAATACATTAGAAATTGGAATCACACACAGATTTAAAAAAGGAAAGTGAAGAATATAAAAGAAAATTCTTTGCATCAGAATCACTAATAAATAGAGAGTATTAGCAATGCTATAAATTTTATGCACTTAAAATGGATTCTTCTGTGATTTGGCTAGTTTTCTACAAATAAAGATTCAGGAATTAATAACAACCACAAGATTTCATTTGAGTAAACTACCTAGCCATCCAAAAATCCACAAACATCATTTTATCAAAAAAGCTTGAAAAAATTTAAAGTAAAAAGGTCAAATAAGGAAGAACGAAAAATTGAAAATAACTTTTTCGTATTCTCAAAAGCCAAATTGACCGACCATATTAATATCAAGGATCAATTTGAAGTTTTACTAGCTAACATTTTCCGTTACACAAAAAAAGAGTTTGTTCTTTTGACTTTCAATCCCAAATTCCTTAAAGTAGGATCTGCCATTCATTATAAAGGGTTAGATAAGAGCCTTACTCCAAATAGTACATGGATTAGCACAAAGTCCGGGCGTTTTAACTTGGGGGGAAAGGAATACAAGGATAATTTTGGTGCTTAATCCGAGTAAGATTGTCTTCAGAGAGATCCTAGGGATCCAAAAATCCATGATAGTAATTTATCCACCTTCAAAATTTGCAGTGCTCTTAATTTCCTTCTCATATCTGGGATTCAGAACCTTGAATCTCTTTGAAACTTACCTTACCAAAACATGGTGTACAATGAAAATGAATTAAAATTAAAAATAATTACATTTGACAATTAGAAACTTGAAAGCATTTAAAGAAAGAAAGGCAGAGTTTTGAAAATAGAAATTGGATTCACCTAATTCCATGATTTATTCTTCTACATTTTTTTAACACAAATGAAAATGGAAATCATGAAAAGTTGTTCACGCATAAAATTAATCATAAGGAAAATAAGAACATAGGTATAAGAATTTCTTACCCTGCAAATGAAAGCAACAATATCTGAATAAACAACTTGAAACAGAATTTCTTGGGCCATTTACTCCTGCAACAACATTAACATACCATCCTGAAAATTTATCTTCAAACAAATCCACATCCCAAAGCACAAAATATAAAAGGCAAAAAAAGAAAAACTATTATACCTTTCATAATAAAAAGCAATAGGCAAGAGGGCAAGGAATGTAGCAAGGGAACTAAAAATGACAATGGTAAGAGAGTTGAGACCCAAAGACATAAGATAACTCATCAACACAGCATTCCCTGCATACACAAATTGCACCCCTATCAACCCTCCTATTATTGTTACATCTTCCATCATTCCACCTTCCATTGTCACCCTTTACTTCCAAACTCTCCTATCAAAATATTCTACTAGAATCCAGACCAGTTGGTGCCTAAAGAAACATATATATGTGGCTATATATAATGTTTTCAAAGAGAGGATATATTACAAGCCTATCCCCTCTTCATCCTTTTTTTTTTCCTTTTTGAGTGTCTCTTTCTTTTTCAGTTTCCTTGTTCCATCAATTTAGAAACTGCTGACTCCATTCGTGGGATTTAGAAAAAGAACAAAAGGAAAAGGTGGTGGAAACGTGTTAATGTATGATATTTAATATTTATACGTTGTAACCGCTCTGCACCACCTTCTGATATGCATAGGAAAAATCTTTGTTGGAAGTAGAACTGAACCAAACTTATTGATTATATGTGTTTGTCTTCTTCTTCTCTACATACCAGTGTTGTTCATTAGCTTTTTCGTTTGAAACAGAATGCAATATCATCTTGTCTCTATCCTGAAATTGTCTGCATACCAACCTTTCTTCTCTGAAATGACTTGTTTTGTTCAACTTTACCACATTGTTTAAAATTTATAAATAGTAGGAACTTGTCAACCCTTAAATGTTTTGGTTGCTACATCTAAATCTAGATTCTTTGTTAAAAATAGAAAAGGATTTTCCTAGGCATTTTATCTTTGTTTTAAAGAGAAATTTTTTTTTTGTTCACCAATTAAAAAAATAAAGAGAATTTTTTTTAATAAATTGTATTAAAGAGAATATTAACTCGATACAAATGATAAATTTAAAATAACAGATGCTTCGAAATTTCAATTATAAGAAATTAAAATTAATTTTAAGATTCATAATACAAAAGCTTTGCAGTTTGCACATGCAAAGATGTATGAGAAGTTACATACAAATATATGAGTTTTTTAGGTAAAATGATAGCGCTTCGACCCACATCATGTGTATTGAAAATACTTTACTATTAATACAAATAAAATTTATTTAAATAATTCTTACGTTTCAAAAAATTAATTTCCGTTTATAAGTGAAAATCTTTAGACTAGAAAAAAAAAATTGAACGAGTAGTTCATTAAAAGAACAATTTAATATTTCTAAAAAAAAAAGAACAATTTAATAGAATTAAAGCTTTTTTATCATTATGAAAAGGAAAAACACCCACTTCTTTTAATTGAGTATACGAATAGATGTGTTTAAATTAATACTTTAAAAACTTGGATCTTTTGACATCCGTAAGAATGTATTAACGATCTTTAATTGTTTAGTGCTTATAAAAAAATCTTAAATTGTTTAGGAGAGAATAATCAATAAAATGTTCCTCTAATTTTTTTACATTATAAAGTGGTTTCAATTTCATTTTTAATATTTTGAAAGAAAAATTTTCAAAAATAAAAGGAAAATTTTCAAAATCTCAAGAGTGAAAATGAAACAAATTTTCAATGTCGAAAACCAAAATGACAGTTTTTTCTTTTTTTTAGTTCGACTCATTCGATCCGACCTAACTGAGCTCGCACTAAACGTTAATTAGGGTTTCCCAACGGGGTTGTTTCATACTCAAGGTTCAAACTCGAGACCAATTGGTTAATGGACCAAGTGAACTACCATTCGACCAATCCCACGTTAGTAAATGATAGTTTTCTCTAAAATAATTTTGTTATTCCTTTTGTCCCTAAATACAAGACAGATCTTTTGATACTTTTATTTTGTCTTTATTTATAAGACTCTGTACTGATTTTGAATGATAACATCTCTATTTCCTTAACAATTTTGGGAGATGTTATTAACACCCGTCTCATTACTATTTGCATCCATTTTAATAATTTTTTATATTTATTTACCAATATTACCCTTTATTACTATTTACACCCATTTTTTAATACTCACACCCCCAATCTTATTATTTGCACCCATAATTCTAAAAACTTAATATTTATCCAATCATCACTACTCACACCCATCATCGTCTTCTTAGAAACCTTGCTCACCCAAAAATTTATCCTAACCTTGTTCACACCATTGCAAACCTTATTCAGATATCTTTTCTATTTTTCCCTCTCTAGATTAACCCTGACACAACATTAAAATTTTTTCTTATTGTATCGGGTGCCTTCTTTTTGTTGAGATATTTTTCAGTTTTTGCAGTAGTTCTTGCTCTTGCTTCCGGTTCTATTTTGGTTTGTTAAAGGGGATTTTTTTTTCCTGTATGCTCTGTTTTTCCCTTGTGGCCTTTGTGATTGTACCTTGTAATCTTTGTCTGGAAATATTTCTTTTACTTCTTTTGATTTTTGAATAAATTTTTTGTCTAATAAAAAAACATTAAAAATTCAGCATTGTCAATGGTGACAAAAAATTGAAAAAGAGAAGACTGTGTGAAAAGAAAAGGGGTTAGTGGGTATCAGCAGAGAAGAACTAGTGGGTGTGAGAAAAAAGAGAAGGATGAAAAGGTTAAGATAGTGGGTGTGATTAAAATTGAAAAAAAAAAAAGAAGAGAATAATTAAAAAATAAGAGAATTTATATGAAAGGATATTAATGGTAAAGAATAGCAAAATATTTTAAAAATGGGTGTGAAGAGTAATAGATGGAGTGTAAATAAAATTTTTCAACAATTTTTAGATTCTCAATAATATTAACTGAGATAAAAATACAAATCAAATATTTACATTTACAACATCATTAATTAAATTAACTAATTTTCTTAATGAACTTGAAATTTATCAAATGAATGAGTCTTTTATATATATATATATATATATATATATATATATATATATATATATATTTGTTGGTCCTCAACGTCAAAATGGTTGCTTTTTATTGAAAAATGAATAAATGATACATTAAAAAAATATAAAGATTAAGTGTTTAATTGTTAGACAAAAGATATTCACGTTGATATTCTTATCTTCAGTTCTAAAGGTTAAGATTAAGAAAATCTTTACTTTTTAAGGTACTCCACTTGTTAAAGTTTTCATAATAAAAAAAAAATCATAAGTTCCTCTTTATTATCTTCGTGAAAACATCAAAAATTACATTTTTTTTTAATAATTTTTAATTGTTTTTACTCTCAACAAATATTTTAAGACTTATACTATCTATGTTCTTAAATATAAAACATTTTTAACACTTTTATTTTGTCCCTATTTATAAGACTTTATACCAATTTTCAATGATTATTAATTACTTTTTTCCACAAACACCCCTATTTATTTGACTCTTTTTAGATTTTCAATAATATTAATAGGGGTAATTTTGAAAATACATATGAAAAGTTCATTTTTTAAATACAATTAAGTGAACTAAACAACTTTATTAATGGACGAAAAATATCTCGAAAGGGTCCTATATATTGGGACGAAGGGAATAACATTTGTTAGCATTTTACTCCCTCCATCCCTAATTATAAGATTATTTTGACACTTTTATTTTGTTCCTATTTATAAGATCTCGTACCAATTTTCAATGATCATTAATTAATTTTTTTCACAAACACCTCTATTTATTTAACACTTTTTAGATTCCTAATAATATTAATAGGGGTAATTTTGAAAATACATATCAAAAATTCACATTTCCAATATAATTAATTAAATTAATCAACTTTCTTAATCATCATGAAATTTCTAAAAGAGCTTATAATTAAGGACTGAGTGAGTATTTTTTTTTTTTTTAAGGTATCAACGCTTTTATGCGGAAATGCATCCGGTGTGTTTTGGGTTTGGGGAAGAAAACTGTTCTGATTTCCAAATGACGGACCGAATGCGCGTTCAAAGGACGGTGAAAAGTAAAAAAGTTGACAAATGTACATCATCGTTCATGCACTGCACGCTTACAGTTTCTCATGTTGCCACCACAACATAAACACATCAGTGTCACCGTTCTATACGGAGTAGCATTGGCAATTTGTGCCGATGCCTATGGGATCCGTTCGTCTGCCCTCCATTTTTATGGGCAGGGTATTAATTTTTTGCCCAATTTTTTTTAAAAA
Source organism: Crotalaria pallida (assembly GCA_037953625.1). Lineage (NCBI taxonomy): Eukaryota > Viridiplantae > Streptophyta > Magnoliopsida > Fabales > Fabaceae > Crotalaria > Crotalaria pallida. Next base: position 103,146,093 of record CM075655.1, read on the forward strand.
AAAATGTTCGCTCGCTTTACCCATTTTTTTCGGCCATTCTTGGGCGGAAAACGGGTTGCCCACGGACCGCTCAATATTTAATTTTTTTAAAAAAATCAAACACAATAGTAAAAAAATAACCCCATTAGGCAATTTTTTTTTAAAAAAAATAATAAATGACCCAAAAGACCTAAAACAAGTCCAAAAAGTAAAAAAAGCTAACCTACTCCTAAACAAAGTCTCAAGCACAGTCATACACACTAAGTCTTCTGTCGTCCTCCGGCTCCAGTCACATTTCAAGATTCTAAGTTCTTAACTCAAGAATCAAAATCTAGTCACATTTGACAGTTGTTGTGGTCTCTTTTCATTTTTTTATTTTTTTTAATTTAAATGGACCGCTCACAAGCCCGCTCAACCCGCCCTATGAGCGGGCAAGGCATGAATTTTTCGCCCAAAAAATTTAATGGGCGGGCGGGCATGCCAGCAAAAAACGCGGGCATACGCCCATGCCCGTCCGCCCAAGTTGCCAATGCTAATACGGAGCTTCGCGGTATCTTATGTCTCTTAAAGGAGTTTCTCATTAATTACATGAGTTATGCGGTGAAAATATCTCAGGTTATTTAAGTATGATGGTGGTGGCTAAGATATTTCTTTCGTCTCATAAGTTATATTCATTTAGTAATTTTATTTTATCACATAAGTTATGAATTTTTAGAAATTTAATATTCATCTATATTTTTTTTCCAAACATATCCTTATTTATTACATCATCTTTTTCACCACTTATTTTTTCATCTCTCTTCAACGTAATCTTTATACATTTATTGTTACTTTCTCTTCTATTATTAAATGAGATAATTTAGCCAAAATATATCAAATTCTTACACCATTTACTTGTTTCTTAATCTATATACAATGACATAAAAGAACGTAACTTATGGAATGGAGGGAATATTAATTTTGACTTAATGAGAAACTCCTCTTGTCTTCCGGACAAAATAGTCATTAATTTATTGACTAAACTGTCCCCTTACTCCCTCACTTCGTAAAGAATTTCCACTTTAGTCTTTGCCTTTTTAATAATTTCTCTTTAATTCCTCACTTTGAAAAATGTTAGTCTCTGACAACTTTTTCCGTTCATAGACGTTAACGTCTTACACACGTGGTTGTTAAGTAACCTATACGAGTTTTGGATCTCCTTTAATTAAGAGGAGTTTTGGATCTCCTCACCACAAGCCACAAAAGCAAAAGATGGGATACTTAGTTTAATTTACTTCATACGAACCTTCAATTTTGAGGATGCACTCATATTCCACCTACTATCATCATCCATGGGGTGGGTTCGTTAGGTAATCGTAAAGCTTCTAGGTATCAGGTTTGAACTGGGATTGCACAAGATTAAAGACGATTTTGGGGATTTGCAGAGGAGAAAGGGGTTGAATTTGGGTTCTACTATTTTGGATATAAAATACGATTTTGGAGCTGTGATTTAGGATTTTGGGATTTTGGTTATGAAATTTTGCTTTGGGCTGATGATTTGAGAAGAAATATACGAAAAATTGAAAATCAATTTAGGAATTAGGGTTCCGTATTCGAGGGGAAGAAGGTGACCATTATAGAGCCGTTAAGGGTAGCAGACTAGGACTCCCACGTCACCCAAAAGCGATGTCGTATAGGTTATTTAACAATCACGTGTGTAAAATGTTAACATCTATGAATAGAGAAAGTTGTCAGAGACTAACGTGAGTAACATTTTTCAAAATGAGAGACTAAAGAGGAATTATTAAAAAGTCAGGGATTAAAATGAATGTTCCTTACAAAGTGAGGAACTAAAGTGACATTTACTCTTAATTTATTACTTCCTCCATTTTTATTTATATTTCTTATCTTAAACAAAATATACTTTTCAACAAATGTAATTAATGTTCAAATTTCTAATATATTAATTGTGTTTTTCCTTATTATATCTTTTTTATTTATAATCATTAAATTTTCTTCACTACTTATATAAATTAAGATTTATTTAATAGGGGTAAATATGAAAAATAACATTTATTATATTTTTAAATCCTCAAAAGAACATATGAATGGATTGATTGGGATGAAGGGTTGCAAGCGGAATAAGGGGAATATGTTGAAATATTCCATCAACCTTTATGTGCAGAGTTACCCATTATTAGCCGTTGCAAATCAGGCAAACGAAGATCACAAAGAGAATCACGAAGGTTAATGAATGTTGTAGGATTCCGGCGAAACTCGACATTCTCGCTAATTGGCTATTGGGATGCTCATTCTTAGAGATCAAGTGGAATGATTCGAAGTCTTCATAGGTCGAGTATCATGTGGTCGGAACCAGAGGGTTGCTAGAAGGTGTTGATCGACGAATATGCTTGAGATAACGGGAGGTCGAAACCCGTTGAGCATTGGTATGGTTCATTGCACATGTAATATCTCTAAATCACTCATATTTCTTGTTGAAAGGGAGATTTTATTCTCATAATTGCTGATTGAAAATCTCATAGTGCTTGGATAAATTCCAAAAACTATTTGTCGTAACCATGCAGCATATAATGAGAGCAAATAACATCTTAAGGATAATATCGAAAAATATGTTTCAAATGCATAATCTCATTATTATATTGTTTTTCCCTAGTCTTTATTTCAAACACAATTATCCCAAGCAAGTTTTTATCTACGTTAGTGTGATGATTCTACTTGTGAGGGTTTGATACCCCTTATACTCATTAATAATAAATTTTTCTTATAAAAAATATATGATACTTCTTCCGATCCTTATTATAGGACATATTTAACAGAATTACATATACCAAGAAAAATAGTTAGTTTTTTGAATTTTATGAGAACATATTGTAACATTACAAGTTTACCCTCTCAATTTTTCTTGGAAAATTCACACTTATTAATGAACAACGAAAAACACATAGATATTCAAATCATTTAATAAGGGCAATAAAGAGAAAAAGTAATAAATGATGCATATAATTGCGAATATATGTGAAAAGCATATAATTAAGACCATGAAAACCTTCTAGAATGTGACTTATAATAAAGACCTGAGGGAGTATATTTTTAAGGATTTTCTTAATCTCGATCTCTTGGATCGAGGATAAACACCTTTAATTAGATAAGTTTTTTTGAAAAAAAAAATATAAGATTTTATCTCTCGTAGATGAACCATATTCCCTATAAAACTTAATCATTTTTAGGTTTTTATCCTCAATCTGAAGGGCTGAGATTAAGCAAATCATACTTTTATGCTACCCGATTTATATATATCATCTTCACATCCTAAAATAAAAAGTTTTGAACCTCCCTCCCTCGCTTAAACAAGCCAGATCGACTTTTACTAATCTACTATACTTATATAAAAACATCCCTTTTCGAGGCTACACATTTGTTAGAGAAATTTTCGAGGTATCACGTTTATTCGCTTAAGGAATACTCGCACCAGAGCATTTGTAGGTAGATAACGTTGCCTTTAATCAAAATTATAATTTAAAATAAAATTAAATAAATTATCTATATGTGAAATCATTATCCTCATTTGTTTAAAAAAAATCATTATCCTCAAAAGGATGATACTTGAGTTCATGATAAACCCAAATATCTTTTTAGTTATCGCATATTTGAAACTATAAATATGATTTCTCAAGTCATGAAAACCACCTTCTTCATCATTCTCCTCTCTTTTTTATTGTTCATGAACCATCGCTTCTTCCTGTGAATTCAATGCTCCTAATTAGGTGGATTATGTTTTGATGATGACAAAATAATTAACAAATCATGCCTTGAAGATATTGCAACATCAACATCAACAAGAAGTCAAGAAAAGAAGACAAGTGCCCAATCATTCTCAATCAAATATTAATTGTAAATTTCTAATTTATGTTGAGAGTGGTTGAGAGTGGGTAGAAATAGTTAGTCTCTTCTAGGAATAAATTTTTATATGTTTATTAAGTTGAGATTGACCAAAAATTAATACTTGAGAGGAAAAATAAAATTGAAAAATAATTTTTCCCATATCTGATCAAAATACTCGAGTATTTTGATAAAGACTCGAGTATATACTCGAGTATTTATAGAAAAACTCGAGTATTTGTGCCAGGTCAGCAAATATGACCGTTAGTCTGGTTCGTGCACCAATTCACTCGTGACCGACCAAAAAGACTCGAGTATTTACCGAAAGACTCGAGTATTTTTGTCCAGTCAGCAAAAATGAACGTTGGAGAAACTCAAAATCCCAATTGAGGGCATTTGAGTCTCATCCAACCCAAGAGAGAATTCTGAACTTGATTGTAAAATTTCTCTTTGAATTTGTGCAAGAACAAACAAGACAACAAGATCATATTGATTCAAGCTTTCTTAATTTCCTCTTCTCAAGTGTTAATTCCCAAAAAGCTCAACTTCTCACTCATATTGTCATTTTATTCCAAGTTGAGTTTTAGGCCTCAATTCTTACATTGAGCTGTGCTTATTTGTGCTAATCCATTGTGAGATTAGTAATACACATACAAAAAGCTTGATTATTCAAAGTCTTGGATTGTTCCCAAGCAAACCCTAAGTGGCTTAGGGTGTTGGAAGTCTTGAGAGGTTCTCAAGCACAAGACTAGGAGGTTCCTAGCCCGGTGGAGTTTCTTGAAGGGAGTTCAAGGAAGCTTTGTGAAGAGTTCTTCAATCACCGGAATCAAATTGGGGTAGAAATCAAGAGTTTGGTACACTCTTGAAAGGGTTAGGTTGAGTGAGGCCATTCTCAAGCAATCCTTTGTAATTTCTAACAATTTGATTATTAGTAGAAACTCCTAAGTGATTAGGAGGACTGGATGTAGCTCATTGTTGGAGTGAACCAGGATAAAATTGCTTGAGTGTTGGTTTATTGCTTTTAATCTACTTTCTAGCTCAATAGACTTAAGTCATTTCAATCAATTAGGATTTATACAATTAGGTAGCAAGTTCAAGGAATCTTTGTGTTTAAAAGTTATTTAGATTGCTTGCTATTCTGTTGGATAAGTTCTTGTTTATTATTGAATTGATTTGAGTTAAATTGCTGAATTTTCGTTTCTGGTTTTTCTGCTATCTGATAGGAAAAACTCGAGTATTTCAGAAAAGACTCGAGTTGTTCATCACTGAAAAACTCGAGTATTTCACAAAAGACTCGAGTCTTTTGTGTCTGATTCCAGAAAATTCAGTCTTAGCTCCATTCTTCAATTATCAATCCAAATATTTGGTATTAGTGCTTCAAAATACTATTCACCCCCCCTCTAGTATTTGCTTAGCCCGCTTGTTGGTTTCCAACAAGTGGTATCAGAGCTCGGTCGAAAGATCGAGTGTAACAACTTTTTCGAAAAAGATCCTTTTGGAAACTTAATGGGCTCTAGCAATAACTTTGGTGGAGAAGGAGCTTCAATAAACCGTCCTCCACTATTTAATGGTGAAGGATATGTTTATTGGAAAACTCGCATGAAAGTTTTTATTGAAGCAATTGATATGGATATTTGGGATGCAATTGAAAATGGTCCTTTCATTCCCAAAAAGAAAATAAATGATGAAATTGTTGAAATTCCAAGGAGTAGTTGGAATGATGATGAAAAGAGAAAAGTCTCATTTGATTTAAAAGCTAAAAACATCATCTTTTCGGCTCTATCCCATGATGAATTTTATAGAGTTTCCCAATGTAAATCGGCAAAAGAAATGTGGGATACTTTGCAAGTCACACATGAGGGAACAAGCGAGGTTAGAGATGCAAGATTGAATTCTCTAACTCACGAATATGAATTGTTCCACATGTTGCCAAATGAAACCATTAGTGACTTGCAAAAGCGATTCTCTCACATTGTTAATCATTTGATTTCCTTGGGAAAAGTATTTCGCAATGGTGAAACTACTAACAAAATTCTAAGATGTCTTGATAGGAGTTGGCAACCCAAGGTAACCGCCATCAAGGAATCAAGAGACATAAATAGCATGGACTTATCCACTTTGTTTGGCAAACTCCAAGAGCATGAGATGGAGCTTACAAGACTTGGGATGCATGAGGAATCGGACAAAAAGAAAAAGAGCATAGCACTCAAAGCTTCAACCAAAGCTACAAAAGAAGTTGAAGAATGCTCTACAAGTGGAGATTCCGATGGTGAACCAAATCAAGAAGAATTTGGGATGTTTGTGAAAAGATTCAACAAATTCTTCAAAGGGAAGAAAGGTGGATCTTCATCCAATTTCAAGAGAACCAAAGACTCCAAACAAAGAGAAAAGAGTACCAATGATGGAGTTAAGTGTCATGAATGTGGTGGGGTTGGTCACATAAGAATGGAATGTGCCACATTCTTGAAGAATGACAAGAAGACCCAAGAGACCAAAGGGAAGCGTGCATACATTGTTTGGGATGCACCGGAGAAGAGCAATGAATCATCTTCAAGTAGTTCCGGTGATGAAAATGCAAATCTTTGTCTCATGGCCAAGAACAATCATGAGTCCTCATCAAGAGCTAATCATGACATGGGTGAAAGTGATGATGAGGTAACCTCTAGCTCTTCTTGTTCCTCTTCAAACTCCATTTCCTATGATGATTTGCAAGAAGCCTACAATGAAATGTTAATTCAATTTAGAAGGCTTGCTAAAATCAATAAGGAAAAAGGAAAGAAAATTTTGGAGTTTCAACAAGAAATTGATGAATTGCAAAAATCTATAAATGAGTTGAAACTTCAAAATGAATCCTTGGAACTTATTAATTCTAGTCATCAAAGTGATTGTGCAAATCATGAGGAGATTATCACTCCATGTGAGAGATGTGATGAACTTGAAAAAGAAGTGAAAGAGTTGAAAAACAAACTCACAATCTCACATAGTGATAGAAACCTCAACCGGTTGTTGAACTCTCAAAGACATAATCACAACAAAACCGGTTTAGGATATGTTCATAAAACGAACAAAAAGTACAAGGTGGGTGGAACATTTTCTAAGAAAAATTCATCAAAGAGACCAACTTGTACTTATTGTGGAAAGGTTGGACATATCAACATTGAGTGCCACATTAAGAAGTTTGAAATGAAAAAGGGCACTTATATGTGGATTAAGAAGGGAGAAAGTCCCAACACTAACCCTAAGGGACCCAACATTGTTTGGGTACCCAAAGTGAACAAGTGATTTCATTTTGTAGGTGTGTCTTCGAACGGGAAAACAATTGTGGTATCTTGATAGTGGATGTTCGAAGCACATGACGGGAGATAAGCGGCACTTCATTGAGCTTACTCCAAAGGAAAAGGGTTATGTCACTTATGGGGACAACAAAGGCAAAATCCTTGGTATTGGTAAAATCGGAAACTCTTCAAACTTAATTATTGATAATGTGCTCTATGTTCAAGGATTATAACATAATCTCTTGAGCATAAGCCAATTATGTGATATTGGCAATCATGTAGTTTTTACCTCTACCCATTGCCTCATTAAAAGTGACAAAGATGAATCAATCAAATTTGTTGGTAGAAGGTCAAATAATACTTACTTAGTTGATTTGAACAAAGTCACTTCTTTGGTCTCTACTTGTTTAGTGAGCAAAGAAAATGACACTTGGTTATGGCATCGTAGGACCGCTCATATAAATGTAAACCAATTGAAGAAAATTCAATCTAAAGATCTAGTAGTTGGTTTACCAAAGCTAAATTTTTCTATTGAAGGTGTTTGTTCCCCTTGCAAGAAATGTAAACAAACTAAAAACACCTTTGGATCAAAAATGGTTATGTCCACATCAAGGCCATTAGAAATGCTTCATATGGACTTGTTTGGACCATCACAAATAAAAAGCTTTGGTGGCAACTATTATGCATTGGTGATTGTTGATGACTTCTCTAGGTTTACTTGGACTTTATTTTTAACTACTAAGAGTGAGACCTACAAATCTTTTAAACATCATGTCAAACTTTTGCAAAACCAAGTAAATCAAAAAGTAATTATTATTCGTACCGATCATGGTGGTGAATTCGAAAACCACAAATTTGATAGATTTTGTGCTAAAAATGGTATTGAGCATCAATTCTCCGCACCAAGGACTCCGGAACAAAACGGAGTGGTAGAGCGGAAAAATAGGGTGCTAGAGGAACTTGCTAGAACCATGTTAAATGATTCTCAAGTACCTCAATATTTTTGGGCCGATGCCGTCAATACGGCTTGTTATATTTTAAATCGTATTTTGATAAGGCCCTCTTTGGATAAAACCCCCTATGAACTTTACAAGGGAAGAAAGCCAAATATATCTCATTTTCATGTCTTCGGATGCCAAGTTTTTGTTTTAAATAATGGAAAAGAACACATTGGCAAGTTTGATTCCAAATCCGATGAAGGCATATTTTTAGGCTATTCTTCTCATAGTAAAGCTTATAGAATTTTCAATAAAAGAACTTTAACTATTGAGGAATCAATTCATGTGGTTTTTAATGAGTCTTCAAAAGAAGATAGAGTTTTATGTGATGCTAGTGAAGATGGCATTGTCTTTTCAAAAGAAGAAAAAGAGAGAGAGAATTCAAAAGTTGATGAAGGAGAAGTAAGGGAAGAACTTCCTCCAACTTGGAAATCGGTCAAGGCTCATCCTATAGACAAAGTCATAGGAGATATGTCAAAGGGAGTACTTACTCGTAGGTCTATTCAAAACATTTGCCACTATGTCTCATTTGTTTCTCAAATTGAACCCGATTCAATTAAAAAGGCCATTGAGGATGATCATTGGGTTCTTGCTATGCAAGAAGAATTAAACCAATTTGAAAGAAATGAAGTTTGGGATCTAGTCCCTAAACCCGATGATCATACCATAATTGGTACTAAATGGATTTATAGAAACAAACTTGATGAATCCGGGTTGATTATAAGAAACAAAGCTAGACTAGTAGCTCAAGGGTACAACCAAGAGGAAGGTATCGATTATGATGAGACCTTTGCTCCGGTTGCACGTCTTGAAGCAATCCGAATTTTACTTGCTTATGCTTCAATCATGAAATTCACTTTATATCAAATGGATGTTAAAAGTGCTTTCTTGAATGGGTTTATAAATGAAGAAGTGTATGTCAAACAACCCCCCGGTTTTGAAAATAGTGAATTTCCAAACCATGTTTATAAATTGAAAAAGGCACTCTATGGATTGAAACAAGCTCCTAGAGCTTGGTATGATCGATTGAGTTCCTTTCTATTGGAAAACAAGTTTCAAAGAGGGAAGGTTGATAATACATTATTTATTTATAAAACCAAGGATGACACTTTGTTAGTACAAATCTATGTTGATGATATCATTTTCGGTGCTACTAACGTGTCTCTTTGTAGAAAGTTTTCAAATTTGATGAAAAAGTAATTTGAAATGTCAATGATGGGAGAACTCAAGTTCTTCCTAGGCTTACAAATAAAGCAAGTCAAAGAGGGGATATTTGTGCATCAAGGGAAATATTGCAAAGAGCTCCTCGAAAAATTCGGATTGGACAAGTGCAAGGAAGCCTATACTCCAATGAGCACATCATGCTACCTAGACAAGGATGAACAAGGTACACCGGTTGATGTTAGTAAGTATAGGGGTATGATAGGTAGTCTCCTATATCTCACTGCATCTAGACCGGATATTATGTTTAGTGTATGCATGTGTGCTAGATTTCAAGCTAATCCTAAGGAATCTCACCTATCCGCAGTTAAACATATATTTAAGTATCTAAAAGGAACAATTAACACTGGTTTATGGTATCCTGCTGATGCCAATCTTAGTCTAGTTGGTTACTCGGATTCCGACTTCGCCGAATGCAAGCTTGATCGCAAAAGCACCAGTGGTACTTGCCATTTCTTGGGAAGTTCATTGGTGTCATGGTTTTCTAAAAAGCAAGCTTGTGTCGCTCTTTCTACCGCCGAAGCGGAATATATCGCAACCGGTAGTTGTTGTGCTCAACTGTTATGGATGAAACAACAATTATCAGATTTTGGTTTGAAACTTGAAAATATTCCGATTAGATGCGATAACACGAGTGCAATCAATTTGACTAAGAATCCGGTGTATCACTCAAGAACTAAACACATTGAAATAAGACATCATTTTTTAAGAGATCATGTACAAAAGGGTGATTGCACAATTGAATTTGTTAGTACCACAAATCAATTAGCCGACATTTTTACAAAACCTCTACCAAGGGACACCTTTTATCATATTAGGAGAGAACTTGGTATTTTAGATGAAGCTAATATAGGCTAATTGCATTGTGTGTCATTTTTGGAAAATCACCATATTAGTCTTACTCTAATGTGTTATTGATTCTTAGTTAAATTGTCCTTGATGATATTTGAAATTGTATATGTTAATTGTGTGTGATTCTGTACTGTATTCCAAGTTGGTAATGAAGCATTTGTGTTTGATTTGTGTTTGGTCTTTTAAAACTGAGTTTTTACTTTCTGTTCTGTCAAAATACTCGAGTTTTTCCAAAAACACTCGAGTATTTTAATTCAAAATTAAATCAGTTTTAAATTGAAAAAGTTTTTAATCAGGGTCTGAGAAAAATACTCGAGTGTTTCTCAAAACACTCGAGTCTTTATTAAAATACTCGAGTGTTTTTCGAAACACTCGAGTCTTTCGAAACCCCCAATTTTTGAACTTTCAGACCAAACTCGAGTATTTTCCAAAAACTCGAGTATTTTGCGTTTTCCTGAAATTTGAACTTTCGGACCAAACTCGAGTTTTTCAATTTTTACTCGAGTTTTCTGGGGAAATCTGGGCTGAGTCACGATCGACTCGAGTATATTTTCAAAAACGCGAGTATATCCTAAAGAACAACTCGAGTATTTATGAATATACTCGAGTATTTGAACTGTTTATATATACTCTCAGACTCGAGTTTTTGCGACCCTCTTCTCTCTCGGTTTTCTCATATCTCTCTCCTCAAAACTCAGATTTTCCTCAAAGTTTTGTCAAATCTTACTAGTTTTTCATCCTCTAAACTCTTCTCTCGGTTTTATTCTCCTCCAGATGATCCAGCTCCTTCGATGTTTTGATGATGTTGACCTTTGGATTTTATCTTAGTTTTCATTCTGTTTTTATCATGTTGGTCTTTGTTACATTTTCTGTATTTTGAGAACTTGGTGTTTTGAGACTTTGGGTTTATTATTGCACCTTTGATTTGGACCTTTTATGATGTTTTTATGTTAATGAATTTGGTCTTCATTATGATGTTTGTGCAAAGCTTCAGGGGGAGCTCTTTATCGTTATTATATCTCCGTTTTATTTGCATAGTTGGTTATGGGGTTTTCCGATTATGCACCTCTCCTCCCTTGATCTTTTTCCTAAATTGTTACATCTTTTTTGGCGTATGACAAAAAGGGGGAGAGATATTATACACTTGTCTTGATATTGTTGCACCTAAAATTCTCTAATTATGGTATATACTCTGATAATTGTTAAATACTCTAATACCATAGGCTTGGTGCTAAAATTAAATTGTCATAACATCTTGCACAAGCTGAATTTTTAGATAGGTGAAAAGTATCATATAGTGAGGGGGAGTTGCATTTTCAAGTGGATCAAGCTCAACAAATGGATCAAGTGTTAATTATTTTTGTCATCACCAAAAAGGGGGAGATTGTGAATTCAATGCTCCTAATTAGGTGGATTATGTTTTGATGATGACAAAATAATTAACAAATCATGCCTTGAAGATATTGCAACATCAACATCAACAAGAAGTCAAGAAAAGAAGACAAGTGCCCAATCATTCTCAATCAAATATTAATTGTAAATTTCTAATTTATGTTGAGAGTGGTTGAGAGTGGGTAGAAATAGTTAGTCTCTTCTAGGAATAAATTTTTATATGTTTATTAAGTTGAGATTGACCAAAAATTAATACTTGAGAGGAAAAATAAAATTGAAAAATAATTTTTCTCATATCTGATCAAAATACTCGAGTATTTTGATAAAGACTCGAGTATATACTCGAGTATTTATAGAAAAACTCGAGTATTTGTGCCAGGTCAGCAAATATGACCGTTAGTCTGGTTCGTGCACCAATTCACTCGTGACCGACTAAAAAGACTCGAGTATTTACCGAAAGACTCGAGTATTTTTGTCCAGTCAGCAAAAATGAACGTTGGAGAAACTCAAAAACCCAATTGAGGGCATTTGAGTCTCATCCAACCCAAGAGAGAATTCTGAACTTGATTGTAAAATTTCTCTTTGAATTTGCAAGAACAAACAAGACAACAAGATCATATTGATTCAAGCTTTCTTAATTTCCTCTTCTCAAGTGTTAATTCCCAAAAAGCTCAACTTCTCACTCATATTGTCATTTTATTCCAAGTTGAGTTTTAGGCCTCAATTCTTACATTGAGCTGTGCTTATTTGTGCTAATCCATTGTGAGATTAGTAATACACATACAAAAAGCTTGATTATTCAAAGTCTTGGATTGTTCCCAAGCAAACCCTAAGTGGCTTAGGGTGTTGGAAGTCTTGAGAGGTTCTCAAGCACAAGACTAGGAGGTTCCTAGCCCGGTGGAGTTTCTTGAAGGGAGTTCAAGGAAGCTTTGTGAAGAGTTCTTCAATCACCGGAATCAAATTGGGGTAGAAATCAAGAGTTTGATACACTCTTGAAAGGGTTAGGTTGAGTGAGGCCATTCTCAAGCAATCCTTTGTAATTTCTAACAATTTGATTATTAGTAGAAACTCCTAAGTGATTAGGAGGACTGGATGTAGCTCATTGTTGGAGTGAACCAGGATAAAATTGCTTGAGTGTTGGTTTATTGCTTTTAATCTACTTTCTAGCTCAATAGACTTAAGTCATTTCAATCAATTAGGATTTATACAATTAGGTAGCAAGTTCAAGGAATCTTTGTGTTTAAAAGTTATTTAGATTGCTTGCTATTCTGTTGGATAAGTTCCTGTTTATTATTGAATTGATTTGAGTTAAATTGCTGAATTTTCGTTTCTGGTTTTTCTGCTATTTGATAGGAAAAACTCGAGTATTTCAGAAAAGACTCGAGTTGTTCCTCACTGAAAAACTCGAGTATTTCACAAAAGACTCGAGTCTTTTGTGTCTGATTCCAGAAAATTCAGTCTTAGCTCCATTCTTCAATTATCAATCCAAATATTTGGTATTAGTGCTTCAAAATACTATTCACCCCCCCTCTAGTATTTGCTTAGCCCGCTTGTTGGTTTCCAACACTTCCAATGTGTCACCATATAAGTTGCAATCCCATTGCACGCATTCATCATCACCATTGCAATTTTGCATTGACAGAAGCTTCATCTATAGCAATGAATATATAAGAAAAAGGTAAGTATTATTACATTGTTAAATATTATCGTCCTAAAAACATAATTCATTATTTTTAAGGTCATCTCATAATTCATTGTTTTTAAAGGTCGCGTCATCTCAGTATACACTACTGGAAAATAAGGTTTTGAAATCGGGGTTTTAAAATCGGTCGTCGTAAAGCCGATTTAAAAAAAACGCGGTGGCAATTTTGTAAATAAAATCTAACTTTTGAAATCGGTCGTTAAACAACCGATTTCGTAAGTTTTTTTAAAATAATTTTTAATTTTTAATCTTTTGAAATCGGTCAAAAGGACCGATTTCGTAAGTATTTTTTCCATTTTTTCCATTTTTAATTTTTTTATCTTTTGAAATCGGTCAAAATGACCGATTTCGTAAGTATTTTTTCCATTTATTAAATTTTTAATTTTTCATCTTTTAAAATCGGTCGAAACAGCCGATTTCGTAAGTTTTTTTTCCATTTTTCCATTTTTAATTTTTTTATCTTTTGAAATCGGTCAAAATGACCGATTTCGTAAGTATTTTTTCTATTTATTAAATTTTTAATTTTTTATCTTTTAAAATCGGTCGAAACGGCCGATTTCGTAAGTTTTTTTTCCATTTTTCCATTTTTAATTTTTTATCTTTTGAAATCGGTCAAAATGACCGATTTCGTAAGTATTTTTTCCATTTATTAAATTTTTAATTTTTTATCTTTTAAAATCGGTCGAAACGACCGATTTCTTAAGTTTTTTTTCCATTTTTAAAATTTTTAATTTTTATCTTTTAAAATCGGTCAAAACGACCGATTTCGTAAGTAATTTTTCTTTTTTTAAATTTTTAATTTTTTATATATATAGACTTTCTAACTCTGTCGTTTGCAAAACGACCGATTTCGTAAGTAATTTTTCTTTTTTTAAATTTTTAATTTTTTATATATATAGACTTTCTAACTCTGTCGTTTGTGACTGAGTTAAAAAGTCCTTCCAAAAAATTTGATCAAAACGCGCGCACACTATCAGATGAGTGCCAAAACCTAAAACAAAACATAAAACAGAGAAGCCATTATCGAAGCCGCTCCATTATCGTCCTTCGCCGCCGCTGCTGCTCCATTATCGTCCTTCGCCGCCGCTGCTGCTGCCATTATCGAAGCCGTCCTTCGTCGCCGCTGCTGCTGCCATTATCGAAGCCGTCCTTCGCCGCCGCTGCTGCTGCCATTATCGAAGCCGTCCTTCGTCGCCGCTGTTGTCCTCCGTCCTTCGTCCCTCTCCACCGACGACGACGACGGAAAGCTCCTCACCGCTTCGTCCTTCGGCGACGCGTCTGTCTTCTTCTCTGTCACTTCGTCCTCCGAGCTTATTATTCAAACGAAAGGTCAGTGTTCAGTAACATTATTATCAAACGAATGATTAGAAGGTTTACACCAATCTTGAGAATCACATTATTGGTACTGCTTTGGAAAAAAAGAGAGAAATGGTTAAATGAAGTCAATGATAATAATAATATCATGAAAAAGTGAAGGAAAAAAAACGTAGTGCTTGCTGAACTGTCTTCTCATTAAAATCGTCATGACAGTAACATCATCACTAGAACTACCTTTATGAGCATCTGAATTAATCTCTACTCGTGCCGCATTGATATCAGAAACCTTCCTCTTTTTAATCACTGGCTTCTTGCTATTATCAATTTTGTTAAAATAATTGTCAGAAGTCCTCTCCACCATATCTTGAGGTGATCTTTTAGTTCTAGACTCTATGTCTACTATCTCCCTTCGAGCTTCCAACTCTCTTATTCTTTTCTCAAGCTTTCTTAGGTATTCTATTGCATCATCAAGTATAGAAACTTTGTCATCCTGCAGGAATAATGCACATATATAATTAATTTGAGCAGTGACATTCAGCTGAGCAAAAATATAATATATAAAATAGACATTACCTTAGTAATTGAAGGGACTATTGATCTAAGGGTTAAAAACCTTTCATTTAGTTTTGTCTTTAAGCTCAAACCTCTCAACTTATACTCCATGCACATCTTTTAAGTAACACATCTTAGCTTATAGCTACTTAGAAAAATCAGAGTGTAAATATATGGAAAAAAAATTCTGGTTAAAATTTCCCTTGTTTGCTCATTCTGGTTAAAATTTTGTGTGTATGGAGGCAAGAAGTTTTAGAGAATAACTTAGCTGCTTTGACTAACTAAGATTAAGAGTTTAAGAGAATAGGCAAAAGGGGTTAGTGTTAAGCAAAGCAATACAAAAGTAAGTGAATCTGTTGTTGCATGATCTCTTGACAGGGAGGAGCTTTTAAATAGAGTGGGATGGAGTTTACAAATTAAAAATAAAAAAGTGAAAAAATATTGGAGGTGCTGTGGTCTTTTGTGGGTTGTTGGAAACTGTGGTGAAGGTTCATTTGGTATGGAAGCACATGAAATGGGTTCCTCTGGATGATGGAGGATAAATTTCAAAAGAAAATGTTATTTTGATAATTAACTAGTGACAAGTGACAACTAGTAGTTATCCTTGATTTTTAAATGAGTTCTTGAAGTTGCATTTGGAAATAAAAACTGTAAAGTAAGAAATGAGAGATAAACATAGTTTGATTTATTTTGCGAGAAGTTGTTAAATTTAAGTTGTTCAAATAACACAATCTATAAGGCATTTGAACTAAACTTATCTCAAAAAATAAGGTGAATCTATTAACAATTGTATCTAGTTTTTACTTTTTTTATATTAATTAATTAATAATTTTAGGCATTTCAGTCTGCATGCTATGTGTGTTTATTCTTTTTTGGTTTGTTATTATAGGTCTAAAACCTATCACTTACAATGCACATTGTTATCAACTTCAACTATATCAATTATATAAACCTGAGTGCACATATTTCCAGTTTTAGCTACTATTTGTTTTAGCTACTATAACAAAATCTAACAAATTTGTTTCCTGAACTTTGCTCTTGCTTATGTCAATTTATGACTTTGGGACTTTCTGCTCCAATTGGAAACAAATTAAATTTAATGTATGGGACAATTACTAATGACAATTACTAATGATTCTTGTTCACTGAGTTCTAATATTTTGTTTTTTTGTGTTCCGTTTCTTCTCCCTCCAGCTCGCGAGCTCCTTCACTCCTCTGCACTCTCTCACTCAGGTGTTCACTTCATTTTCTTCCTCTGCAGGTACTAATTTCATTCTTCTTTCCTTTTCTGTTCCTTTCGACATGGAAGGATGTAAAAATTGAATTATTCATTTAAAATCTTATGGCACTTTTTAATTTTGAATATAATATAATCTTATAGTAGGAGTGATTACATAATATAATTTGTTTGAAATGATGATAAAATTGAATTATTCATTTAGGATCACCCCTGTTTGGTTGAATAATTAGATATGGACCGTAGTTGGATAAATGCTGATCGATTGAGTGATGAGTATGCTCGTGGAGTGGAAGAGTTTTTGGAATTTGCAAAAGCCAATGACCGTGATAACAATGGGCTATTTCACTGTCCATGTGTAGAGTGTGTCAATGTTGATCGGAGAACAATTAGGGAAATAAGAGATCATCTCATTTTTCCTGGGTTTTGCAAGAGTTATACAAAGTGGATATGGCACGGTGATCCAATAGGTATGAAGAGCGAGTCTCAGAGTGTCGAAGTTGATGACGGAGTTATGGAGGATCATCTGGAGGACATGATCCGTGATATTGGACCAGAGTCTTTCCACCAAGCGCATGTGTATGAGAGTTTGACTGATGATTTGGCCACTCCTTTGTATCCCGGGTGCAATGATGATTTGACACGATTGTCAACCGTGTTAAAATTGTTCAATTTGAAAGCGAGGAATGGGTGGACTGATAAAAGTTTTACCGAATTGCTTAAGTTATTGAAAGACTTGCTTCCAGAAGGGAATACCTTGCCTGACTGCAACTATGAGGCGAAGAAGGTGTTGTGTCCAATGGGTATGAACTATCAGAAAATTCATGCTTGTCCTAATGATTGCCTATTGTATAGGAAAGAATATGCAGATTTGCATGAGTGCCCTGTATGTGGGAAATCACGCTACAAGGTGAAGGATGGTGATGATTCTAGTCTTCAAGACGAGAGCAAGAAAAGGCCTCCTGCTAAAGTCTTATGGTATCTTCCAATAATTCCAAGGTTCAAGCGGTTGTTTGCTAATGAAATTGATGCGAAGAACCTTATATGGCATGCAGAAGAGAGGAAATGTGATGGAAAGATTCGTCATCCTGCCGATTCTTTGCAATGGAAAAAAATTGATTCTTTGTTTCCCGACTTTAGCAATGATCCAAGAAACCTTAGGCTTGCACTTGCTACAGACGGAATGAATCCTTTTGGTAGCTTGAGTAGTCAACATAGCACATGGCCTGTTCTTCTGATGATTTACAACCTCTCTCCTTTTTTGTGCATGAAGCGGAAATATATGATGCTGTCCATGTTGATTTCCGGACCAAAACAACCGGGAAATGACATAGATATTTATCTTGCTCCCTTGGTTGAAGATTTGTTAATTTTGTGGGAAGAAGGTGTGGATGCATTTGATGGCTATCGTCGTGAAAATTTCAAGATGCGTGCCTTGTTATTCTGTACCATAAATGACTTCCCAGCATATGGGAACTTAAGCGGATATAGCGTGAAGGGGCATCATGCATGCCCTATATGCGGAGAAGACACATGTTATCATCAACTTACCCATGGAAGGAAGACAGTTTACCTTGGGCATCGGAGATTTCTTAGGCGTGATCACCCTTATCGCAGACTCAAAAAGCGTTTTAATGGAAAGGCGGAGCACGAAATTGCTCCCGAGCCTTTAAGTGGAGAGCAAGTTTATCAAAAGGTTAAGGATATCCATGTTGTCTTTGGGAAGGGTAAACAGAAGACGAATGAAAAAACCATATGGAAGAAGAACTCGATTCTCAACATGCTCCCCTATTGGCATCTTCTTGATGTGAGACATTGCATTGATTTCATGCATGTTGAAAAGAATGTGGGTGAAAGTCTTACCGGCACGTTCCTCGACATCAAGGGCAAGACAAAGGATAACTTGAACTCTCGTCTAGATTTGCTTGCCATGGGTATAAGAGAGGAGTTAGCTCCACAGGAAAGAGGTAAACGGACGTATTTGCCTCCGGCATGCTACACAATGTCAAAGTTAGAGAAAATGAGTTTCTGTGATTGTTTAGCTGGCACCAAAGTTCCGCAGGGCTATTCTTCAAAAGTCTCAAGCCTTGTCTCAATGAAAGATCTCAAATTGGTTGGCCTAAAGTCCCATGATTACCATGTGTTGATGCAACAATTACTACCCGTGGCTATTCGTGGTATCTTGCCTAAAGAAGTGAGGCGCACCATCACTAGGTTGTGCTTCTTTTTCAATGCTTTATGCAGTAAAGTCATTGATTCGGAGGAATTGGATGAGTTAGAGAATGAAGGTGTTGTAATCTTGTGCCAATTGGAGATGTATTTTCCTCCCTCATTTTTTGACATTATGCTTCACTTGATTGTTCATCTAGTGAGGGAGATTAGGTTGTGTGGCCCCGTTTATTTACGATGGATGTACCCTGTTGAGCGATACATGAAGATCTTGAAAGGGTACGTTAAGAATTTATACCGTCCTGAAGCATCCATTGTTCAGAAATATATTGCTGAGGAAAGTATTGAGTTTTGTTTGGATTATTTGGGAAAAGCAAAACCTATAGGCCTTCCGGAGTCTCGTCACAATGGAAGGTATGATGGTGTTAGAACACATGGTGTACATGTTAAGAGCATGAAACGGGAGGAAGTGCTAAAGGCACATTTTTACATCTTGAATAATAATGACGATGTTCAACCTTACATAGTTACTCACAGAAACATTATCAAGGATAACAACCCTCGAATGAGTGAAAGGTGGTTGTTGAAGGAGCATAATAAGACTTTCATGAAATGGTTTGAAGAACAAATTGTTAAAGACAATACTGTTTCTGATACATTAAAGTGGCTAGCACGTGGGCCTAATTTTGATGTAATATGTTCCAGTGGATTTGATATCAACAATTATTCTTTTTATACAAAGTCCCTCGATGACAAGAGCACTGTTCAAAATAGTGGGGTTATGCTAGTTGCCAATGCCATGCACTTCTCCAAAGTAAACGATAAAAATCCTATCATGGCATCCACATCTTACTATGGGGTGATTGATGAGATTTGGGAAGTAGACTACAATAAATTCAGTGTGCCTGTTTTCAAATGTCGATGGGTCAGCATGAATGCCATACAAAAAGATGAGATGGGATTTACATTGGTTGACCTTAAGAAATTAGCTTACACTGAAGAGCCTTTCATAATGGCTTTCCAAGCAATTCAAGTGTTTTATGTTAAGGATCCTTCTAATGAGCAATTGTCAGTTGTTCTGCAAGGAAGAAGCGTACCTGGTTGTGATGATCTTAATTCTACTCTTGAGTCTCTTGAGTCTCATCATTCAAGAATACCAACTTTTAGTGAGGATCACGAAGATGAGACAGATATTGCACATGCAACTCGGGAAGATCATCATGAAGGAATTTGGGAGAATAATCCTATTCCTAAATGACTATGTATGTCTAATTAGTTTTGAAGCATATTTAGTTTATCGTGTTAATTTATGGTTATTGATATTTCTAATTTCTAATTATACTTCTTTTATGCAGGCTCATGGATTCTACTAATCCTCCTCCCACAAAAAATGTTAGGGGCCCGACACGGTTGGCCTCATTGACTAAAAAACGTCTTGACGGTGAAAAAGTGCATGTTGACCTTGATGAAAGCTTGGATGCTACGGGGCCAGAAGCTAAAAGATTCAACACTTATGTGGGTTTACTAGGCCGTAGTAAAGTGTCAATACTAATCGATCATTGGAATCATGTATCGGAAGAGACGAAAAACCATATTTGGGAATGTTTACAGGTACCATCACTACTACCATTCCTTATGATTCTTTTTAATCGATATAATATATATTTTGATTCATGTAACTAATCATTATGTTTGTTGTCTAATGTAGATCACTTACGATATTCCCGACAATGGATTGTTAAGGAAAAAATGTCTTTCAAGTGCTGCTGTTGCATGGAGACAGTTCAAGACAAAACTCACAAATAAGTACATATTTGGACCAAAGAGTCATATTTCACCTTGTTTGAAATATAAATTTATTGCTCCGGAAGTTTGGGAGGAATTTGTTCGAGGTCGACATACTCCTGAGTTTCAAGTAAGTTATGTACTAACCATTACTAATAATACACATTATGTGTTATTGTAAGAGTAACATGTATTCTTTCACCATTGGTAGGTCGTGAGAAAGAAGGCTCAAGATATTTCAGCGATGAATTTGTACCCTCACGTAACGTCTCGTGGAGGATACAAAATGGTAACCGAGC
The DNA here is from genome assembly GCA_037953625.1 of Crotalaria pallida. Lineage (NCBI taxonomy): Eukaryota > Viridiplantae > Streptophyta > Magnoliopsida > Fabales > Fabaceae > Crotalaria > Crotalaria pallida. The sequence goes on from CM075655.1 coordinate 103,166,750, forward strand.
AGATTATAGAAGAAAAGATCAAAAGACATAAACTTGAATGTGAGAAAAATCCTGAACTTGATCCTGATGCTCCCCCGTCTCCACCATTACGTGGTGAGAAATGGAAGAAAGCTCGCATACGGAAGAAGACAGGAGCGTATGTAAACCAGGCTACAGAAGTTGTTGCTGGCAAGATTGTAAGTAAATAACTAAATTTATTATATAATAAATACATCTATCTGTGCTTATGCTTATGCTTATGATTATATAATAAATTTATTTATTGTAGGACTCTTTGACCCAAAGTTGTAGTTCTCAAGGAACGGAGCTTGTAGGAAAGAATGACATCCTTACTACTGCATTGGGGCGACCAGAGCATTCTGGTCGTGTTCGGACAGCTGGAAAAGGTGTGGGGCACCGACAGTATTGGGGTGCATCATCATCATCCCAATCTATGTCTTCCATGAAGAAGATGGTGGGTGCTCAATTAGAGGCTCAGGTGGAGGCTAAGGTGGAGGCTAAGCTCCAAGAAAGAGTGGATGCCATGAGAGCACAACTCATGGAAGAAGTTAAACAAATGATGCTATCTAATGGTTTGAGTCTTTTTCAAGAGCCTGTCGAACCTCCACGTCATACACCTAGAAGCACTAAAGGGAGCAATAATGTAATATTAGATATACGGAATGATGATGATGGTGGTGGCCTTCAGCCCAAGGACATATATAACTTATATGTTGAGGAGCCAGATCTCCGTATTGTTGCGAGGGCCAATGTTTATGAATCAACAACCATACACAATATGCCAATACCGAAGGGATTTACGAAAGTGGTGGTTGTCGAAGTCATAGATGGAGATGCTGAAGTGCCACACGAGACTGATGAAGTTAAAACCGTAGGAGAAGCCCTCAAGAGCTTCATATTGTGGCCTACTCCACTCATCAAGCATAGCTCGGACACGGTATAATTAATTCATTCTCATTTATTTGTAATTATTTTCTTTTATCTTTTATTCCTTTCACTAGTAACATTCCTATTTTGTTGTTTAGGGAATGTCCAAAAAACCAATTCAATCTCAAGATGTTGCACCTAAAGAAGATGATGAGCCGGCTATGCCACGTGCACTGTCACTGGCCTTTAAATTGAAAAGGACAGAAAGAGTTTTACGGCTAGTTATTGGTAAGGTGATTACTGGGTTGGATCAAGACATAGAAAACTTTATTGATGGGAAGATAATAGAGTGGATGATTAGATGTTCTGAGGTTGATATACCAGCGATACAAGCATGGATAGTGTAAGTTAAATAAAACTATCTTAGGTAACTAGACTAGTTTAATATACTCAAACAGTTATTTAATGCTAACACAAAACTTATTATATTTTAGGTATTTACATGGCTTATGTGTCTCAAAAGGCATACATGAAGAATACGGATTCTTAGAACCTCAGCACATAGCACATGGACAATCCTCAAATGATGATATTCAGAAATACATTAATATGAGGATTACTAGTGGAAGACATAAATTTTACTTAGCACCTTATCTTATCAGGTAAATATTAATTCTATAATATGCTCCAATAAGTTTCCTTTAGGTTATAATTATGTATTGCTTAATAACCATTATTCTCTTGTAGTCAACATTGGCAGCTATTGGTCATTTGTCCCAGTGAATCTTATGTGGTCTTGTTGTGTTCATTATGGTGGAACATGAATAAGAATATGGAACAGATTTTGACAACGTGAGCAATTTTACTTGTTATACAAATTCTTTAGTGTAGTTGTATTATTATCCAACATATACAAAATATACTTATCATTGTTATTTTGTAAAATAGAGTGATGGAAGCACACAATAGAAAGAAGATGAAAATCATTAAACCCAAGGTATTTTTTTAAGTTTTACTATTATTAACCCAAAGCTACTGTATAGTATCTGAACTGTGATATGGACTCTTGATGATACTTATTACGATATAAAACTGATTATGGATGATATGATATGTGTTGTTGCATTCTGACTTCTGACAGGATGTATTACAAATTTTGGGAAAGTCCTTATTTTAGAGGAAACTCTGCCAAAATTTTCCTTTAAATTTTAAAATTAATCTAAAAAATAATTGGTGTTGTATTGAAGGTTGCATTCTTCTTGATTTGAATTTGTCTTCTATGTTGATATATAATTTTATTTAATATTTCAAATGTTGTATGTTGTAGTGTGCAAAACAACAGGGGAGCGTACATTGTGGGTATTATGTTATGATAAATATGCTCACCATTATCATGACAAATATTTCCAACAAATGGAATGAGGTAATTGAATATGACTTTGTATTTGAGTTTATTGAACAAAGTAATGAGGTAATTGAATAATCTTTATCTCATTTATATTTCAGGCCATGAATCACAGTCCTCAAGGTCCCATACCACAAGAATGCATTGACAATGTTATTGAGCGCTGGTCATCATTTATACTTACTCTCAATACTCAACTTTTGTAACTCTTGATCATGAGTATTTTGTTAGTTTGATAAGTATTTTGCTTATGAATTTTTCTTGGTTAGGTTCTGTATTTTTCTACTTCAAGATTGTTAGTTTGATATGAATCTTGCTTATGAATTTTAGCTTGCTTATGTTCTGTAATTCGGTTATATATTCTTCAACTTTTGTAACTCTTGCATATTTTGTTAGTTTGATAAGTATTTTGTATTTTCTACTTCAAAATTGTTAGTTTGATATGAATTTTGCTTATGAATTTAGCTTGGTTAGGTTCTGTAATTGGTATTCTTCTGTGTAAAGAAGAAAATTTTTAATTTCATGCAGCAGGGGATGTGTAGATAATGTGTTATTAAAAAAAAAAAAAGACTTTTAAAATCGGTCTTTATGACCGATTTCAAAAGAAATTTATGAAATCGGTCGTTATGGACGATTTCAAACATAATTTATGAAATCGGTCGTTTTGACCGATTTCAAAAATTATTTTTGAAATCGGTCAAAACGACCGATTTTAAAAGATCCACTTTTAATTCCACCTTTTTCAACATCACCACAGCAACCGATTTCAAAAGTCCAAAACGACCGATTTTAAAACTACTTTTTCCAGTAGTGATATCACTGTTCACTACCGTCAACACAATATTGTGTAATTAAATTTTCATAAAATCTTAAATGATGACCGCAAAATTACAAAGTTCTACGATACGTGCTTTAATAGTAATGACCACTCTATTCAAAATCTGGTAAATGCCTCTCATTATTAGAAATTCGGGGTAAAAATTAAGTTAAATAGATTATTCAAATTTTCCAAATCATTATTCTAACAACATTAAAAGCTCATCATTAATTATATTTAGTAAATAAATTAAAATTAAAATCCTATAAATAAGTCCTATAATATATTAAAAGATAACAACAACATTAAAAAAAAACAGGATACAAACTACATATCGAAAGATAAAAACAACTAATTTAATTTAAATCTCTTCATACTTTTTCTGTAACCACTTTATCTGAATGTATTATAGAGATAAATTTATTTGTTTTTTATCATAATAATTATGAAAAAATAATAATTAATATAAAAAGTTTTATATTAAAAAAGGAGGGACTAATCTATAAAAAAATTTAGGGATTATTTGGTTAGGATATTCGAGAATAAAAAATTTTGATACTACCACAAATTACAAATACGAGATAGCTAGATTCAATACTTATAAAACATATAAGAAAAAAATTTGCATGTCTAATCTAGAAATTTCCACGTAATCCATGGTATTAAGATATGGGAAGTATTAAAAAAAGAAAAGAAAATAAAATAAAGATTAAGATCCGATAAGATAAATATAATCATAAAAAAACAATAAAAATATTTAGCTTGAGATAAGATAAAACTTGAGATAAAATAATTGATTAAAAAGATAAAAATATTTAATTATATATGATTAATAACAACAGATGTGATAATCATATATAAAAAAAAATACTAATTGTGCAAAAAAACTATTTCATCAATCACATAAATATAAAAAAGATCATGTTCAATTATGATTTAATATTTAGTTATCATAATAAATTTGATAATCATATATAAAAATGTCAATTTATCCCTAAAATAGATAAGGAATATATCATATAAAAAGTGTTACATTATTTTTTATTCATACGAGGAAGTACAAAATTTATCAACAAGATCGTTTAGAGTAATTTTTTTAAGTATAGGGTTTGGTTTGAACCCCTACCTTTTTATATAATTATTTTTTGTTTTTTTAATAATAATCTTTACTTTATATTAAAATAATAAAATATTTCATTTAAATATTTAATATAAAAAATTAAAATATCAATAACCCGTGCATTGCATGGGGTAAGAGCTAGTTAGTAATACATGTGTACCTTAATATTATGGATACTACCACCCTAATTTGATCGATCGAGTATCTTAATTTCGTTGTTTGTTAACGTGATAACGAGGTTAATATTATGGATACTACCACCAAAACCTCTTTTTTTCATTCCCCCCAAAATTGGGGGGTTTCTAATGGAATCTATTTTTATTTTCTTTTATAATTATTTAATACCCATTTTAGTTTTAAAAGAAAAACGTAATATATTCCACCGCTAACTTACTAGTTTTTCAGCTTCTTATTTCTAGCGCCAACTTCTTCTCTTTACTGCTCAGTGTTCAGCACCCAACTTCTTATAATTGCCAGCGCCTCATCTTCCCTTTTTTCTTCTCATTTTTTCTGTTCAGTGTTGCCTTGTTCTGCCACTATCATTGCTTATCATGATTGTTCTCCCAAGGTACCTTCTACTCCAGTTACCTTCATTACTGCTCATGGTTGCCCTGTTATTTATTGATTGAAAATAAATTGGGGTTTTGGGCTGATTGAAAATGAATTGGGGTTTAGGTTTTTTTTTTAATTTTATTTTATCAGCAAAGAAGAACTTTTATTAAGAGCATAGTATTATAAAAAAAAAGTGGTATTATAAAAAAAAAAAGAAAAAAAAAAGAGATAACGTAAGTTTGTTGAGAATTTGAAATTTGGAAAGTTAAAATTGAGTCAATACTTCAACAAAGTTAAGGGTAATATGGGAATAATAATATTGTAAGTATTACCATTTCATCCCTTATCCAAACAATGGAATATGAATGTTGTTCCATTCCATCATAAAGTAATCAAACAATGGAATGATAATTTTATACTATTACATTCCACCCCACCCCATTCCATTCGATTCCATTCCGCTCTATTTATTATTGGATATCCAAACATAGCCGTAAGCTTGCGGAGCTAATCGTGGAATACCTCATCATCGAAACAAAATAATTAACTCGAAATATAAGCACTATTCCAAAGGAATGTATTATGTATAGCACGCACAATCCAAGATCTTAACGAAAGGGATCACTTAGTTTTGGCTTTAAATGGATTTTGGTTACATATTATTTGAACTACTACTTTTGAATTATTTGGATTTAACCAAGTTTGTAGTCAATCTTTTGATGACTATGCTTTATAAATTCAAAACAATAAGCAAAGTTAACATAAATATGTACCTGCTGATCCTATATATAAAAAAAAAAGTATATGTTGAGTAGTGTTGGCAATTAGGGCGGATGCCCATGGGCCCCGCCCGCCTGTCCTAAATTTTTGTGGGCAGGACATCATTTTTTAGCCTACTTTTCGAATGGGTCCCGCCCGCTATGCCCATTTATTTTGTCGGGCATCATTGGGCGGGCGGTGGGTCACCCACGGGCCACCCATTATTTAGTTTTTTTAAAAAAAATAAAATTAGGAGCTACACAATTATGAGTCGCCCTACATCTTTTGTCGAGTATCAAACTTTATTATTATGTTTTTATGAATTTTGAGTGTGAACATTTTATATGTTGTGCAATCTTAGTCTACATTTTATGAATTTTGGAGATAGAATATATGATTATTTTTTTTTATGTTTCAAAAAAAAAATTATACGATTTTTTTTATTTAAATGGACCGCCCATGGACATGCCCTACCCTCATTTAGAGCGGGCAAAGCATGAATTTTACGTCCAAAATATTATAATGGGCGGGCGGGCATGCCCGCAAAAAAAGAGCTTTTGATGGGCATGGACAATGCCCGCCCACCGCCCGAATTGCCACCACTACTGTTGAGATTTAGATTCAACCAATGTTTCGTAAAGTAACGTGGGTGTTCACATTTAGTTTACTGTGTATTTTATATGCTTTGAAAATCAATTTTGGAATCAATTGCAAGCCCATCTTTCACTTCAAATTGTATGTTATAAAAGTCACATTATATTTACCAAAAAAAAAAAAAGTCACATTATATAAAATGATATAAAATAATGTTATTTGTAAAATTAAAACTAAAACTTGGAAATTTTCTCTTACAACATACGGTGTATAAAGTTATTTTTATCTCTCAAAAAATTATATTTCGTTTCATTTATATATGCATTTAAAAAAAAAAATTATTACAAAAACCAAAAGGGACAATTGTGCTCCCAAATTGATTGAACATAGTAAAATATTACTCCAATAACTGGTTTATAAACCACAATGTTACTTTTATAACAAAATTATATTCAAGAAACTCTTGCATTTATTTATTTATAAATAAGGATCCCGATTTCGGTTTTCGTATTTCAATTTTTTTTTTAAATCTGAAAACGGTGTGACACTTTTTTTTTTTTGAAGGGAAGGTGTGACACTTTATTATACTGTATTATAAAAAATAAAATATTATACTACCTCCGTCTCTAATTATAAGGCCCTCTTGGAAGATTTCATATCATTAAGAAAGTGAAATAATTTAGTTAATTGTATAAGAAATGTGAACTTTTGATATGTATTTTCAAAATTACCCCTATTAATATTATTGGGAATCTAAAAAGTGTTAAATGAATAAGGATGTTTGTGGAAAAAAAAATAATTAATGCTCATTAAAAATTGGTAAAGAACCTTATAAATAGGGACAAAATAAAAGTATTAAAAGTGCCTTATAATTAGGGACGGAGGGAGTACCTTATTTAGACAGTACAATCGAGTACGAAATCACCATGTGGCATGTGCCATCCCATCTTGTACGGGTCAGAGTCGTAGAATTGGTTATGCACACTTGCACAGAATGTATTCAGCATTTTATATTCCCCTATCTGATTTCTTTTTCACTATAGCTACCTCTCACGTTATAGGCTTATTGCTACAGAACCAACCGCAAATTATGATTAGAGCATTTCCGATGAGATTGCATAGTAGAGTTATAGTACTCCTATTATACATAGATAGAACAGTTACATGATTGGAGAGAGATGAGGGGAAAAAAACTGTTGATGAGGTTCATATAACGGTTGCGTAGCTAAGAAGGTTTTGAAAGTTGAAAGTCTTGCACAAAGTTTATCTATTACTCCCTCCGGTTGCTATTCATAGGACTTTTAAATAGGACTTTTTTTATAGATTTTACGTTAATCAAGAAAGTTGGTTAATTTTGTTAATTGTATTGGAAACATGAACTTTTGATATGTATTTTCAAAATTATCCCTATTAATATTATTGAGAATCTAAAATGTATTAAATAAATAGCGGTGTTAGTGAAAAAAAGTAATTAAAGATCATTAAAAATTGATATAGGATCTTATAAATAAGGCCAAAATAAAAGTGTTAAAATTGTCTTATATTTAGGAACGGGGGTAATATTTCTTTTAACAGGGATATTTTTTGGCCGATGGTTCAAAATTAATCATCTTTAAAATATAGAAATTATTTAAGTGAGTTTTATTTCTAACAATAAAACTTTTTTATAAATAACAAAAATCGAAATCTTGATATTATGTTTAAAAAATTTAATTATTTATCAATTTTATTAAACCTTATTATTTGCAGAAAGTTTATATAATACCAACAAACAATAAACGCAATCTTAGTGACGAGTTAATATTTTTGGTTGAAATAAAAGTAAGTATTGATGCAATAGGAGCCTATTTTATAAAGATTTTATTTTAAGAGTTGTATGGTTGAGATGTAGAATTGAATAAAGTAAATAGGTATGAAGAGATATAACACGTACGACACAGTTGGTTATCACATGAGAGCTTCTTATAAAAATAATTTTAGCTTATGAATTTCTAATAATCTAATTAAAATAAGCTAAAATGGGGCCATAGAAGTTCATCACAAGCTATTTTTCATTAATGTGCTTATATGATAACTTGATAAGCACAAATAAACTCTTAAAAAACTCTTCAAAGTGTCCCCAAAGACTTATAAAATGGAACTCTCTTGAGTATAATTGGGGACTCTCCAACTTTTGCTTATAAAAGCCTCATTCTACACTTCTACCTATGCAATAGAAAGTGACAAAATGACATTGCACACTACTCTAGTTAGAAATTCAATGTCTTGCCATAATCTTTTTAGAATAATCATATCCCTTGCATTCATCTCAATCCTTCTTCACACAACATCTGCATCCAACTCTTCAGCAACCACCAATGCCCTCAAAACCTATAGAAAGTTCATCAAAGATAGATGCAACTCAACCACTTACCCTGATGTTTGCTACAAGGCTCTCTCCCCTTATGCATCAAAAATCAAAACAAACCCTCTTGCACTCACCAAAATCTCTATTCATCTGGTTCTAAATGCAGCCAAAAGTGCATCTAGCACATTGAAAAAACTATCCAAATCCAACAAGGGGAAGCTAACACATGCTGAAACAGCTGTGATAGCTGACTGCAGAGAGAATATTGATGTCGCTGTGGATCTGCTTCAGGAATCTGCTGATAGCCTGGCACATTTGAAAGGTAAACTTGAAACTGAGTAATGAATTACTTGATTTTCATTTTCGTTTGTATGTTCAGATATCTATATGCATCATAACATAATCAATCACCTAAACTTTAGTTATTGGAACCAGCTAGCTAAGGAAACTAAATATATATATAACAATCAAATCAAATTACAATAATAGATGATAAATATCTCAACAGGTACCACTACAAGTCATGATAGATATCAATGGAATACAATAAAGACATGGATGAGTGCTGCCATAACAGATGAGAGTACGTGCATGGATGAGTTTGATGAATTGCATGTGCGGCCTTCACTGCAGAAGAAGATCAAACCCAATGTGGCTTATGTTGCTTGGTTGAACAGCATTGCTCTCGCTCTAGTCAACAGGCTTCGCTAGGAAATGTTCAATCAGGAAAACCAAGCTGTTAATTTTTTTTATATACTTTGCTCATATTCATAAATGTTTCAGTAATATTGAATTTTAGTTTGTGATTCTTATGTTATTTGAGATTTATATGTTTATTATTATGTCACTGCCTCACAGGCAATAAAGTTCTTATATTGTAAATGATGCAAGGACTTATTATGTCCTTAGAAGTGTGCAATTAAAGTTCGGATAGCCTTCTATTATATTGGAGGATACAATGGTATTACTGTATAAGTGTCATTTTGAAAATTATGGATTCAGTATCCAAGTGTATGTCAGATTCCTGCATGAGATACTTTCTTCTAGATTGCATGATCAATAAACAATAAATAAACCAAATACTTCACTTTCATGAAAAGAAAAATGGAAACCTTAGCGCATACGGAATAGAGTTAACTGAAAAATAGATGCAGAGGTTTTCCTTTTCAAATATACGTGTACATCTATGAATTAATATTTAAGGTAACAACTTTTATTTTAAGTAAAAAAATAAAAGCCCCACCAAAAAAGAAAGAGTTACCCTTTTTTTTTACTCAAAATGAAAGTGGTCACTTTAATGTTAATTTCTAGATGTACAAATAACAAATCTCTTTTCTTTTAGTTGTCGATATATAGAGGTGTTGGACTATAGTAATTTAGTTTGTTCCCGGTGACATTTGGCACACGAAATAATGATTTGTTCATGTTTAATAGAAAAAATTAATAATTGTTTAGACAAATAATGTGACAAGGAATCTGAAAATAATGTGTAGTATGAAGGACATGATATCTAGTCTAGATGCTGCAAACAGCAAGACCCTTCTTTCTTAACCCCTTCTTTCGACATAACCACCATCCCACAAAATCAGCCATCCATCTTCCCTTATGGTTAGCCATGATTCTTGACAAACTTCTTATACCAGTCGAGGAAACAGTTTAAAACAAGCACTCAACATGATAGTGAGGGGCAGTAAGCAAGTAGTATAATATTGGTAAGGGCAGTAAGCAATCTCTAGTTATAACTATTTTCTGGCCTTTCACCAGATATACTCAAAGTCGCATGAATACTTGTGAGAGTAACCATTAGACCAAGTGATAAAGTAGCATGAATATTGTGATAGTAACCATTAGACCAAGTGATAAGTGATAACTCTGGGATTTGAACATCTGAACACAGCAAAATCGCCTGGTGGTAAAGTCCACTTTCACTACGACCAGCTACCTTTAGGTAGTTTAAACTTTAAAGTAGTGGTTTTAAATATGCATGTCAATGAATATAACTTAAGTCAGGGCGAGTAACTATTATTAGGCAAAAAACCATTTTCTCAGCCTGAAAGAATTACAGTGAGCAAGTATATCTTGGTATAGATATGACAACCACAAATCCAAACATATAAATGTAGAAGGCTTTCTTCAATCTCTTCTAGCATGTCACCTTGGAACTGATAAACCAAGCTCTAAAACAAAGAAAACAAAGGCTCAATTAGTAACATGTTTGAATAGAATACCCTAAATAGAGCACAGAGCAAAAGACATGAACAACAGCCTTAAACAGAAGATGTGAACTACAAATGGTTAATGTGTATTCTGGAAATTATAAGCTCTATTCATATAGCATTTGTTCAATTAGTTTCAGAATAACACAATGGCTTTCCCTCGACAAAAAAAAAAAAAAAAAAAAAACAAATATATATGGCAAAAAGCATGTCTAAGCCCAAATTACAACTTTATTAAACTACTATTAACTACATTTCTCCAAACTGTTCAGATGGCAAAGATAAAAGATCCCACCTCAAAAACAGCATGCATGTCTCACGTCCCATCAATTCCATCTGGCGAAAGTAGCAGTTATGTTATATCATATTATACTTATTTACTATAAAAGGATCATTCAAGACATTATAATTTTTAAGCCAAATGTTTGCATCCAAAAGTCTAGGTGGTTGTCATAACAGTCATTGATTATTTTATTCAACTTTCAACGCTTATTTCCTAATTTCACATCCTCAATGCACCATTGCAAGGCTTTTCCTTTGTATTTCTCATAGTAAATCTCACTGGTAAACCATTGGTGGAAAATCTATACTATCAAATCATTGTTAACACAGCTACTTATTTTACTAATCTAAAGATGGTGGGTATAGTATAATAGATTGAGGTACTGAATTAATCTCGCTGGTAAAGCTTCGTGCTTTACGATTCATAATGTGATTCAATTCATAATTCGGAACATTAAAACTTTTTTCACCAGACCACACTGAAAATAGACAATTGATTGGTGACAAGTAAAATATCACTGTAAGAGTTAAAGCAATTGTTCTGGAAACTTTAAGATGAAAAATTGAAAATTGTCAGTGAATCATGACATGATAGATATATTAACTTCAATTTCTTTCCTCTTAGTTTTTTTCTTCGCTTCATTTCGTTTTCCAAACAAAAGAAAAGAGAAGGCTGTTATTCCACTGGAAATACATCCACACTTCTAAGGTGGAAACTGCCGGTAGAACTTTTTTTAAGACAACAGAAAAGGCAGATCTATTCTAATATTTTTGAAGAGATTAAATGTTAAAAGAAACACTTATTTTTTCATACTTGACATTGAAGCAGTAGGCCATAATTGGCAGGTCCCGCAATCCCAATTAACTATGTGCCTGCAGGAACCAAATTTTTACTGTTAGCTGACATCAAAACTCCTACTTAAAACACTTTCATTTTACACTCAGCCTCCAAATTGTTTTATCCAAAAAAACCTACCATCCCCAGCCAAAACGCCTATACTTTAAGCTAGAGGCCACTACACTAAATGGACCCATCCGACACACTCTTAAACATTCGAGTTTCGAGATATTCCTAGGTAGTAGACAAATGTATGTTGAGATTAGGCTATATAGACCAATAGGAGTATCCATTGGTTTAACGAAGTTTACTCAGCGCAACCCAAATTCGTAAATGCCAAAACCTAATGTAATTACCGATGAACAAATATTCCAATTTAGCAAGGAATTTTCCCAAATGTTCTCAGCACCCTTACTTTGTTCAATTCTCTATACCACTTTTAAGTATCTAATATTAACTCAGCCAGTATCATCAAGAGACCTAAAGTAGAACAAATTAAATAAATAGAAGTTCAAGTAGGCAAAACCAATACATTGGCTCCTTGACCGTAATTAAACAAATCGATAAAGCTTATTCTAGGAAATCCAGCACATATGCTCTAACAGCGTAAATCACTTAATTAAGTGCTTCTTCAATAAACCTTTTTGAAATAATCTAAAAAAAGCTCTCGTTTTCATAAGCTTCTCCGAGAGGTTTATACAAGAAATAAGCTAAAAAGTGCATATAGGAAGGTAATAGCTAACTCATTAGCTATTTTCGTAAGCTTATTATTATCACAAGTTGAATCCATAGAACCAAATACGTTCTCAATAAGCTCTTGTAAATGCCCCGTAGCTTTTTTTTTTTCTATTGTCTGCTATTATTATTTTTCATTTCAAAAGTTTTATTTATTAAGTAGAATTCGAAAGCGGCAAAACAAACTAACTAAAATCCATAGAGAAAGTTAAGCTCAATGCAACAAGAAGCAAGGAAGCTAGCAACTCACAGTTGTATTAAGAATTTTTGAAAAACAAAGTATTAGAGGCCGGGAGAGGTGCAGCAGAGAGTACCCTGAGAAAGTGCTCGGCAGCTCCGCGAAGTTGTGCTCAGGCACGATGTCATTCTCGCCACCGAAACCGCGCTGTGCAGCGGCAACATCGACTGCACGCACCCTAGTTCCGGCGCAATCCTGCAATACACCAACAATGGAACAAAATTACATTATTTTAAACTAAATCAAACGGGGCCATAGACCATAGTCCTCTTAATGAAAAATCAAAACTTGACCTAATGACTGCTCCTCTTCTCTTTTGGACAAAGTTGAAATTTTTTAATTTTTCAGGGACCCAAATAGAAATGGAAAAAAGGGGGAAGGGTGAAAATGGAACCTGGATGATAAGAAGGACCGGCGGCGAAGAGGGGTAGATGCGGTGGTGGTGGTGGTGGGTGGCGGTTTGGAGAATGAAGAAGTGCGAAAGTTGGATTTAATCGCCGATTTAATGGACGAGATTGATGTTCTTTGCGCGATTCTGCTACACGTTGAAGCCATTGATATTGATTGATTATTATTCAGATCCGGAGCAGAAAGGGTTTAGGGTTTTGGGGAGTATTGTGTTCAAATGTGTTTCTTCGTGTAACTAGTTGTATGCTACTTGGGCTTTGTATTACTTGGAAGGCTGGAAGTTGTTGCTTATTGGGCTTTGTATTGGGTTGGCTTTTAGCCTGGGTAATTAGTCCCGGCCGTTGCTTTTTGGCCCCCGCATGCGACTTTTTGGCCCCCATTTCAATTTTCGGCGGACCAAAATACCCTTAAGTTTGGCAAAATTTCCGGTAAATCCAAACCGGAATATTTCCGGTTTTACTGAACCGGAATCCTTCCGGTTTAACTAAACCGGAATAATTTAAACCCCTTTCTGGTCCATCTCAAAGCAAACCCAACAAATTGAAAAACGAAAACATTCCGACTTTTCCAAGCCGGAAAACATTCGGTTAAACAAAACCGGAAATAATTAGGTTGCTCATCACGCGTCCAGCACTAATTACCATGGATCCAGTGCACTGTGCATTGTCCTTCATCACGCGTACATGCACCTCCACCGAAATTCTCTTTTTCTTCCTCCCTCTGTTGGATCCATGGTTTACTTTTCAGCAAGACTAATATACACACTGACATCACCCCCCAGAGTAATATATATTATTGACTTGAAGTATGGTAGCTAGCTAGAACTCTCCAAGTCCAGCACTAATTATCATGGCAGATGATGATGATACTGGATCATCCTCATCAGAAGATTTCATGTATGATGTTTTTCTGAGTTTTAGAAGAGGAACACGCTACATATTCACAGGTCATCTTTATGCAGTTTCGGAATAATTTCGGTTATGGTTTACCGGAATATTTCCGGTTACACAAAACCGGAATGGGGGCCAAATATCTTCCGACTCGGGGAAACCGGAATGATTCCGGTTAGGCATTACCGGAAGATTTACTAAACTCAAGGGTGTTTTTGTCAATGAAAATTTGTAATGGGGGCCAAAAAGTCGTACACGGGGGCTGAAAAGCAACTGCCATTAGTCCCCAAAGTAGTAATCTACAAACCTCACTCTTTAGGCCTCAAACCACTTTTTTTTTTCGATGGGGTTCTATCGAAATATTTTCCGATACCCCCGAGTCGAAAAAATGCATTTTAATGCTCGTTTATTAAAAACGGAATTTTAGAGTCGGAAAATACATTTTTACGACTCGGAGGTATCGGAAAATATTCCGATGGAACCCCATCGGAAAAAACGGGGTTTGGGGATTAACAATGGGCCTAAAGTGTGGGGTTTGTAGACTAAAACTCTAGTCCCCAAACCCCATTTTAAGCGTAAAATGTCCATTATTGCCCTTTAATATTCAAAAGACAAAAAAAAACAAACCTTTACACCTTCTCCAAACCCCATCAACTTTTTCACCTTCCACTCTACCTCTCACAAACCCCTCTCACCCTACCTCTCACTAGAAAAAGGGTCATTAAAATACACAAGTTTTTCACATCATTCACTCTAAAAGGTGTTCCAATGGCCTCTCTCTGCTTGTCGATGAAGATAACAATCATCTCTTTTCCATTTTTTTACGTTATAGTGATTATTCCAATTAACCAGTGTCGAAATTTTTTTTTATTCCGACATGCGTATATCAGAATTTTTTGTAAAATTTTGTTAAGTGTATTCCGATACATATGTGTTGAAATTTTGTTACAACATGTTACTGATAAAATTTTGAAACCCCCGTGTCAGAATTTTGCAGCAACAGCAGAGGTGAAGAAGACAAAAATGACGAATGGAAAGAGCAAAACAAAAACCTAGAACTAAACCCTTAAACTACAAATTGTTTGTAATAAAAAAAAAACAAAACCCTAAAGAGAAAAGATGAAACAAATAACACAAAACAAAAACAAAACCAAAAAAGAAAAGAAAAACCTAACCCTACATCTACAGGAAAGAGAGAAGACAATTCATACATAAAGGAGGGAGCCCCAGTGGCGGCGGCAGCGGTGGTGAAGAAGAAGGGTGGAAGTTGAGAGGTTGAAGTTGGATTTAGGAAATCAAAACATGAGGAAGAAGGGTGGAAGTGGGGTTTAGAGGAGGGTATTTTTGAGATATTTGAAAAAATGTGGTTTGGAGGATAAAAAATGGGGTGTGGGGACTAATTCCCTTAGCTTGGAAGTTTTTGAGTTTTAATTTGTCTTCCGTCTGGTGGGAGCATGCATCATGGAAGACAATTTTTTTTTCCATCTATCCCTTCACGGAAAACATTTTCGTGACTCCAAAAACGAAAATTAAAATAATGGTGAGGTTTTTTTTGTCCCTGAAATTATAAAATGGGGGCCAAAAATCAAATCCCTTAAGTTTTGGCTCCCATAATCGATTTTTTTGACCCAAATTTTGTGAAAAAAACTAAAATACCCTCAGCATTAAATAGTTTTCGACTTTGGGATGTCGGAAAAAAAAAACATTTTCAACACACCCATATCAAAAATATGTTCCGATTCACCGCTATTGAAAGTGCAATTTTTTACATTTTCAACCCTAATCAACCTGAAGTGAAATTTTTTACAGCACTAGCTAGCAGGCAACAAATAATACTTCTCGTGTTATGAGTTGATTGAATAAGGGTGAAAACTAAGAACGTTATGTAAACTTAAACATTGCATAGCTATATAATTTCCCCGAGCAATTGAAACTTTGAAAGAACCATTACTTCAAGATCAAAAGTACAACTTCAAGGTTTGGATGATTATGTAAACTTAAAGACCTGTTGTGAGATGGCTAAAGAACCAAAAATAATCAAATAAGAACAAACTCTGCCGTTAGTAGTTATGTAAGATGCATGCATAAATTATGCCTGATTTGACAAACGTAACTACACAAGAGAACACATAACAAATAAAAATAATATCATAGTTTAGCCAACATTTACAATTCTCGACACAACGTTTTTAGTTTTCACTTTTCGGTATTAATTGTTGCTTGCTAGTTGATACGTCAAAAATTTCACTTCCGACTGACTAGTGTCGGAAATATTAAAATTTGCACTTTCGACATTGATGAGTCGAAACATATTTTTGACATGAGTGTGTCGAAAGTTTTTTTTTCGACACCTCAAAGTTGGAAACTATTTAGTTCTAAGGGTATTTTAGTCTTTTCATGAAATATGGAGGCCTGAAATTTGATTATGAAGGGCAAAAATTAAAACTCGAAGTTGTTTGCTTATTGGACTTTGTATCGGGTTGGGTTCACAGTTTTTTTTTTAATGCTTTTAGCACCCAAAATTGATTTTGACGAGTTTAGATTTTAGAAAGTCGTTTGGATGTGCTTATAGAATAAGGATGAGCGGTTCTTTCGGTAGTCAGAATTCATCCTTACATTAAATAATTATTTAAAACATATGATTTTCTTACAATCAGGTATAAGTAAGGGTGAGTGTGGGATAGGTTGGGACGAGTTTAGCTTAACTTGAACTTGACTTAATAGTTCGGGAAGATCATTTGTTTGGACCCACATATAACCTGATCTTGATGCGTCATTTTCCAATATGAAGCCAAGTCTACCATATATGAGAATTTGTTGGATAAATATAAACATTATAAATAATTAATCATGTTATTAAATAAGTTCAAAAGAAAACTAAAGTATATTTTGCAATATATATTCCAAAATAAATATCATCAATAAATACAATGCAAAAGGTCAGGAATTTAAGTCAGATAATAGTGTTACTAATATTCAATTATAATAAAAATATAAATTTTTAAATAATGGAGGATGATCTGAAGCATGATTCTTTATAAGTGGTATCAAAGTTTTAGACTCGATTGGGACGAATAATGTCGAGGACGATTATTTGTGAATGATGCTTTTGGGTCTTCGTTATGAAGCTCTTGTAAGGCATGGATAGCATAAGATTGAGCTCTTGCTAACATCGTCATATACTCCAAATGTTTTCGTTTTATAAGGAGTGACCATTTGTCTTGAGGAGGAGATTGTAGGAATTTCCAAGTGTGAGTTGTGGGTAAAGAAGTTTCATATTGTATAATAATGGATAACTTAAAATATAAATAAGTAATATAGTACATAGACTCATTGTCTTGAGGTTTTAGGTCAATATATTGTGTTAAGTTCACTTATATATAACTTTGCTTAAGCTCATTATTTCAAATATCCCATTAATTAGATTCTTTCATTTTTAACCAATAGAGGGTGTAACGGTCCGGTCCGGTCTGGTCCGGTCTGTAATGGACTTTAGGGACAGAACCGATTAAATTAATGTGATTCGGTTCGTTCCGGTCCGGTCCTGATGTTTTCCATATGCAAAGACGAGATCGGACTGGATCGCTACGGTCCGGTCCGATCCGGTTTATTTAGACTATAATTGTTCAAGGTCTTCTTTTTTTTTGAAATTGGGCATTTTGAAATTGGGCCTTCAGGCCCATTTTCACTTGGGAACCCTAAGGTTCCCTCTACTTCTTAGAGCAGCACTAGCTGCATGGTGCTGAAGCGGCGGTGGACCGTAATATTTAAGCTAATCGGTCCGGTCCGGTCTTTGCGGTCTGAAAATAGCCGGACCATGGACCGGACCATTATAGAAGGGTCCACATATTTTGAGACCGGACTGGACCGTGAGATCATTTTGGACCGCATTTTTCGATCTGGTCCGGTCCGGTCCACTTACACCCTTACTAACCAACATGATTTAAACATGTCCCAAAATACATAGGAATTTTTTTTCCTAAAACATGAACCCTTCTTAAAAAATAATAAAACAGGAACCCTTTTAAATGGGTCTTTTATAAAATTAAAAACAAATACATTGGGTATTACTCATCCATATCCCTCTGTGTGTATTTATACCTATATAAAAAGGCACCGCTCATTTTGGTGTCCATCATAAATTTCATTGTATAATTGCATAATGTTTATCATTTTTTTTAATAACTACTCCCATTGTAAAAATTATACAGCAGTTATATACCACAAAAGAAAACTACCTGCTATAAAAAAAACTGTACAACAGTTATATACCATAAAAAACTATACAACAGTTACCAACAAAACTCAGCACAGTTGGTAGATAGTTGGGTTCCTTAGCTTTGTTGGTAGAGGCAAAACCCACTTTGTGATCTCTACGCTCGGCTGTCGGCTGCGGAAACTATGCACTGTAATTTTTTTTAATAACTATCCACTATAAAAATTGTGCATGAGTCACTTACCATAGAAAAACTGTGCATTAGTTTTAACAAATAATAACTACACAAAGACACAAGTTGCTACAACATATATCATGTCTTTTATCATGTTAATGGGTATAACAGTATATATCATTTACGTGGATGACAACTTCTCAAACTCAAATGTTAATTTCTTTGAGAAAAAAAATCCAGTCAAACCAGGAGCAATCACAAATCCATGAACAACTGCTTAAAGAATCATTCTTCCTCGACGGAATTAAACACAACCATAATGATAATCTTCAGGTAATTTTTTACTTTTTATTATTTTTTTTCATTTTAATTTACCTATTTATAACACTCTTTATTTAACAATTTCTATATTCTCAATAATATTAATAGGGGTAATTTTTAAAATATATATCAAATATTCGTATTTTCAATACCATTAATTAAATTAATCATCTTTCTTAATGAACGTGAAATCTCCCATTTGGGTCTTATATATAGGGACGGAAGGAGTACGCGTTTTGTTCAAAATGTTCCTATTTAACCCTTACTAAAAAATGTGATAGTATTTATGAATAATTTTTATTAGAAAGCGTGTCCATTAATTATCCCTTCGATCCTTATTATAGGGCATACTGAACCGAATTACACATGCCAAATTAAATAGTTAGTTTTATTAATTAAATGACAATATATTGTAACATTACAATTTGACCTCTCAACTTTTGAAAAGTTCACACTCATTAATTAATAAAAAAATATAGATAGTCAAAGCATTTAACAAGGACAAAAAAAAATTAAAAATAAGAACTATAAAGTGACTTACTTATAATTAGGATCAATAAAATCTTCTAGAAAATGACCTATAATTAGGATTGAAGAGAGTAATCTATAATAGTTTAGTGACGAAAGAGACGATAAAACTAGAATTAATTCGAAAAATAAATTTTGAATGAAGGGTTAAAATTGAAAAGAAAAATTGGATTACTTATTGACATTGTAAAAGGGAAAAAGTAATTGAATAAAAAAAACTTGAAGGCCAAAAATGAAAGATGGAACGAGTACTCATTATGCTATATTAACCGTTCAAATGGATAGGATAATTAATTATAGATAGGTAGTATAATTTTGAATTGATTTTAAGATAATTTTTGTTTTTTTTTTCCGAGATTTTAAGATAATTACAAATTGAAATTTTTATATCCTTCGATACCTAAAATCATGCTAACGGATAATGTTAAGTAAAAAAAAATTAGCTAAAGATAAAACTTTTTTTTTGGAATATTAAGATAAAGGGAATTATTTTGGTGTCATTTTTGTTTTAAAAGGCACTAATGTCATCTATAAATCTGCTAATCATAGAGTGACACATATAAGTTGTCTAATTATGTGTCATATAATAAGATTTTTTTGCAAATTTTAAAAATTTAACTCAACTATGATTATAATTGAATTAACTTTTTATTTGTAATTATAAAAAAAAAAACAAATATATATTATTTTGGTTTTAATGTTATGTTAACAAATCCATCTTCATCATCTTCTTGTTTCTATGCTCATGCATACAATGTCCCATCTTCATCTTCTCAAACAAATCCAAGCAAAATTTAAGAAATACTCCATTATGCCATGACAAAGAACACACGACAAAGAATAGTTGGACATCCTGATATAAAAAAAATAAGAATTAAAAAAAACAGAGGTACTTTGGGCAACATTTAGGCTTTATTTGGATTGATGGAATATGATGGAATGGAAGGGAGTGAAATGGTATTTAAACAAGCTCCATTGTTTGGATTGTTATATTTATAAAAGAGTGGAGTGGAACTTGGTGGAATAGATTCCATCCAATTCCATCAAAAGCTTCACTTTTTCATCCCTCCCAAATTGGGGTGTTTGCGATGGAACCAAACAATGGAACATTATTTTTGTCCCACCCCACTCCATCCCACTCCACTCCACTCTATCATATTCCATTGCATTCCATCCTCAAGAGTGTATACAAACATAGCCTTATGCTTTGTGGCATAGTATTTGACCCAGAAGAGAAAACGGAGGCTTTGTGCAGCGGCGGCAAATCAGAACAACAACCCAACAATGGCAGAATCGGGAATCCCGACAGCGGTGATAAGGAAAGGCGGTGGCCGTGCAAAATGAAACCCAATACCCAATACACAATGACGTGATGCCGAGCGATAGACGAAATAACGAAAACAGAATAACATTTAGAACATCAAATAAATGAAAGGGAGGAATGGGGACGGGATGACGAACGACGGCAATCGCAACCGCAACCGATGATCAACGATGGCAGTGAACGAACGACGAGCGATGATTGTTGTTCAATGTCACACACCCACACGAGAGAATTAAGATTAGGTTTTTGTTAATTTTTTTTTTTAATTTACAACCATGATTGAGTTAAAAGTATAGAAATTTGCAAAATGATCCTTAGAATATGACACATAACCATTCACAATGAGACACTGGATGTTTTAAATCAGCACAAATGTTATAATCTAATTGGTTAAAATAGGAAGGCATTGGTACCTTCTCCTTTTCTTATTAGATGCATACAAGCTTTCCCATTAATAAAAATAATTTTTGATAATATGATCTATAACATAACACAAGAAGGTTTGGTATTTCTCAATACAATCACACTTCCATGCAATCCCTAAACCTATCTCAATTCCAAAATCTACTCAAGTCAATCACCCACCCATCCCATGTCATGGCGTCCACCACATTCTTTTCTCTTCCATCCACATAATCCAAACCCACGTCCTCCCTCGCCTCGACACCTGTCTCCGCTTCATCCACATCTTCCCGCTCCCTCCCTCAGTTCACATGAGCCCTCTAGCTAATGTCTGCCACTCCACTTGGCCTTCCACAAACTTTCCACGTCTCTGTCACATAATCTCCACATTCCCCAACGACACTGACTCTTTCTTCTTCCACTTTTTCTTCCCCTTTTCTTACCACCAAACCTTTTCCTTTTCCTTTTCATAATCCACATCATTCTTGACCGCACACCTGAACTAATTTCAGTTGTCGATCTTTCCCACCGCCGATGTTGCTCTTTCTTCTTCGACTTTTTCTTCCCTCTTCTTCCCACCAACCCCTCTCTTTTTTATAATCCCCGTCGCGCGTTTCTAAATCATCTTCTTGACCACACACCCAAACTAATTTCAGTCGTCGATCTCTTCCACCACAGCCACAATATTATGGTCTAAGATCTTCGAGACACGAACCAATATCGAGAAATAACATTAGAGGCGAAGAAATAACATTATTTTTTTACAACTAAAGAGAAACAAGAGATGAGATGGTTTGGAGGTGGAGAAATAACATTTCGCAACTAAAGAGAAACAAAAGATGAGATGGTGGAAAGGATAAAAATTAGAGCTTGGTTATGGTTAAAGGGGAAGCTCAACAAGATGTATGTCACTGTTTGAATGCAACAGTTTGAATGGCAAACAAACCCAAACCAAAGCATGCTATCTATTGCAGTTAGGGTTATGTATCATTATGTAGGATGGTAGGAGAATGGTGTTAATTAATTTTTAGTAGGGGGGACATTTGTTATATTTATAAGGCAGGTTATTTGATATATGCAGTGATCATGTTACCTGCATGTATTCATATAGGTGTTGTTGGGTCATGAACATCCCATGATTTTGTTTGGGTTTTATTTAATTTCTTATCTTTGGGATTCTTGTACATTTTGTGGAAAATATTACTTACTCTTCCCCTCTTTTGAAATAAAGCTTTGTCTTATCAAAAAAATAAAAATGAACCGATATCAAGAAGCTCCGGTTCAAACCCTTCATAGAAGGTGGGGTAGAGATTGCTATGATGCTTGGGGAGGAATGTTTTATTAATAAAATTTACTAATTATAAAAAAAAAATCAAGAAGCTCCGGTCATCCCCGATTTGTCTCGAACTGTTAATGAATGAAACGGTTCATCATAATCTGATTGAGTTCCCGGTCATCGCGAAGAGGCTCCTTGAATTCTCCAAGGAGCTGAGGCTGAGCTGGATTTTAATTGACCTTGCGGCGTGCCGAGTGGTAAACTTGTCTATACCTATATATAAAGGCACCGCTCATTTTGGTGTCCACCATAAATTTCATTGTATAATTGCATAATGTTTATCATTTTTTAATAACTACCCATTGTAAAAACTATACAGCAGTTATGTACAACAAAAGGAAACTACCTGCTGTAAACAACTGTACATCAGTTGTTATGTACCACAAAAAGAAACCATAAAAAATTGTACAGCTTTTATATAGCACAAAAGGAAACTACCCGCTGTAATTTTTTTAAACAAATAATAACTACACAAAGACACAAGTTTCTACAACATATATCATGTCTTTTATCATGTTAATGGGTTTAACCGTATATATAATTTACATGGATGACAACTTCTCAAACTCAAAAGTTAATTTCTTTGAGGAAAAAAAAATCCCACCAAACCAAGAGTAATCACAAATCCATGAACAATTGCTTAAAGAATCATTCTTTCTCAATGGAATTAAACAAGACCATAATGATAATATTCAAGTAAATTTTTATTTTTTATTATTTTTTCATTTTAATTCTACCTATTTATAGCACTCTTTATCTAATCTTATTTTTTTAATCCAAATTTATAAAATACGATAATAGAAATGCGAGTAAACAAACACGGGAGTGTTTGTCAACACGCTAGTATATATAAAAGAAACAAGACTTCGTGAATTGAACGATTACTTTTATAATGTTTTTTTGTTTTTATTATCATGATAGATATTGGTTGTAGTTTTCTGATTTTTTAATTTTATAATTTAGCTATGCATAATGTTGAAATTTATATAATTGGTTTGGTTTTGTCTAAAAGATTATTGCTGAGTTCAATGATTAAAATTTTTTTTTGATCTAGTCCGTACATAAGTTGGGTCAATATAATTAATAAAGGGGATTGATTTTCTAATCTGATCTCCTTTTGGATTTTTGACTCCCCTTTTAATTTTTTTTTTCATTTTTACCCATTTTCTTTCTTCTTCCTCTTCTTCATCCTCTTTCTCTTCCTCTTTTCCTCCTCTTACTCTTCCCACCTCTCTTTCTCCTTCTTTTTTTTTTCTTCTTCACTCACTTACATTCACTTTTCTTCTTTAAAATTTTCTTCTCTTTATTTCTTTCTTCTTCTTCTTCTCCTTCTCCTCTTATTCCTTCTCATTCTCCTTCTTCTCCTCATTCTTTTCCTCATTTACACTCATTCACCCTCACTCACCCACTCACTAACTCACCCCAAACTCATCCATATCATCCCCAATAACCACAGTCACATATTGCACTATTCAACTTTTTTTCGCTTAAAAAATGCCCTACACCAATATCGAAACGTATGAAATATACTCTACACCTCGATAGAGGCGTAGGGCCTTTTTTTTATAAATTTTTTGTCCCCTACGCTCAGGCCCTAGCGTACGTGCAAAATGCACGTGTGCCCAGGCCCTAGCGTATGTTCAGCAAATCAACTTTGAAATTGGAGATTTTCGCTTAAGCGTTTTTTTATAAAAAAAACATACGTCAGGCCCTGGACATACGTGCATTTTGCACATATGCCAGAGCCTGAGCGTACAACACAAAAATTTTTAAAAAAAGCCCTACGCCTCTGTCGTAGGGTATATTTCCTACGCTTCGACATCGGAGAATGACACTTTTTATACAAAAAAAACAATATGGAGTGGTGGTGAGTGTGAGGTGATTGTAGGTGAAAGAGAAGTGTGGGTGTGAGGGTAAAAAAGAAGAAGAAGAAAAAAAGGTGATTGTGGGATGAGTGAATAAGAAGAAAAAGAAGAAGAAGAGAAGGTGAGTGTGGGTGTGGGTGGGATGAAGAAGAAGAAGGTGGGAGTGGAGGTGAGAAGAAGAAGAAGGAGGAGAAGGTGGGTGTGGGTGAGGGTGAGGGTGGTGGAAGAAGAAAAATAAAAAGGAGGAGGAAGAGGAGAAGGTGGGTGTGGGTGGTGGAAGAAGAAGAAAGAAGAAGGAAGAGGAGTACAAAGAAATAAAGAAGAAGAAAGAAAAAGGGTATTTTTGAGAAAAAATTTAAGAGGGCTTAAAAACCTAATTGGGGAGGTTAGAAAATCAATCCACTTGATAAAAAACGTTACACATACCGATATGAGTTGGGATGAGTAGTAAGCGGCTCGGTCTCGCTTAAGCAAGGTCTCAGGTTCGATTCTTTGTGGATGCTGAAAATTCATGTTAGAGACTCACCGACCATAGTCAAGCAAGCGACCTGAGTCGGATCCGGATATACGTAGATAGTACTTGGAAAACCGGATGGGCAACAAAAAAAGTCACATAATTTAATGGAAGGATTGACAAAAGGACTAAAAAAAGTAAATGGATAAATGAATGTACGGTTTTTTATCCCATACATCCTATCTATAGGATAAAATAATATAAATTGTAAAATTATATTGAAAAATTAAATAATTATTTTTTAATTCATTTAAGTGTATCAATTTTCAAAAAACACTTTATTTTCAGTGTCTGTTTGGCGTGCGGAATTAGGCATGGAATTGTGGCTTGGAATTATATTTCTGGCATTTGGTTGTGCATTTGGAATTAGAATCACAATTCCAAAACTCAATTTCATAGAATTAAATTATAACTAAAAATACTTCAGTCCAATTCCTACCTCTAACCCTCTGAATTACTATTTCATCCTTTAGAATTCATCTCATATAATAAATTGCTCACAACCTACTGTTAACGCGTATGCTCTACCTTTGCTCAGGAACTTTGATCTTGCTGCCCTTCACTGCTTCATCGTCCTTCTTCTATATATATTGTTTTCTATAACTCACTTTCTTCTCCATAAATCACACACACTACTCAATGCACTTCACTACTTCATGGTTAGGGATGAACAAATTACTCATACCCACGGGTACCCGCAAAAATACCTGCAACGGGTACTCGCACTATTCCCTTACGGGTGGGGATGAGTATCATGATACCCGCCCCGCCGGTACCCGCATATATAAAATAATTATTTAAAAATATGCATATTAATATTTTTTTTATTACTTTGAGAACATATAAATTTTCTTTTATTTATATTTCATATTGAATTTTAAAGATGAAATTATAGTGATAAACATTTATCATATGTATATAATTATTCATCTTATAATTATTTTTATGTATAATTATTATTACAAAATATATAATTATATAATAAAAGTTTAAAACTCGCGGATACCCGTTACCCGCAAATACATGTGAGTATAGGCATAGATATGCACTACCCGCACCCGTGGATACATACGCCGATTCCTTTTCATGGTCCACACATCACACACGGTACTCACTGCAATTTACACACAAAACTATTTTTTTTGTTGTTAATTTATTAGTTTATTTCATCATCTGTTTATTAATTAATTAACATCCATGAAAATTCCTTCTCCATCCAGCCTATTAATTTATGACTTGATATTAGGAAGTTTTTATGATTATTCATAGAATAAATTTATTTTATTTTATTTTTTGAATTTAAGATATTATGTCGGAATTGGAATTAATTTTGGAATTTCAATTTCACACTTAAATTTCTTAAACAAGCCAAACATAGAATCTCGATTTCAAGCCAATTCCAATTTTATTAGAATTGGAATTTAAATTACAATTTCAAAGTGCAATTTCAATTCCACCCGTGAAACGGACCCTTAAAGTTTGATTAACCTATGCATCATGTACATGGGATAAAAAGACCCATAAATGTAATACTATGATTTTGTTATCACTTACTCCCTTCGGTTCGAATTATAAGCAAAAACTAACTAATTTTATTCTTATTAAGAAGATTAGTTGATTGTATTTAATTTTCTCAAATTTATAAAAAAATAGAGATATTTTAGGAAAGTTGCATTGAGAATGAAACAAAAAATTAAATAAGATAACAATTTTCTAGGAATGCTTTAGGAAAGTGACATTGGAAATGAAATACTTTAAGGAAATTGGTTAATTTTGCTTATATTTTAAACTAAAAAAGACATATTTTTGGTTGCTTATATTTCAAGCCGAAGCTAGTATTTCATCACCACATCTCATTAACACAATTAAATATTCAAAATTTACTTTAACTTGGCATTAATATGTAAAGAGAGTCTGCGTAAGACAGCCCAGTCGATGGCTGCAGAGACACTAGTATTTCCCCCTCCCCCGGTCATGGGTTCTAGTCCTAGACCTCTCATGTAAAAAAAAATATATACGTAAGGAGAGTGAAATTAGAAAAAGACGATGATGAAAAAAGCATTCCTTTGTCACCTCAATTTGGTCTATAAACTAAACAACCCAATCAAGCTGCATCAAACAATAACACATCAACAAATTAATTAAATAAATCCGTTGGGAAAGTCCCCTCTTCCTCCATATACTTCTTTCCCACTCAAATTCCCATTCACACTCCAACATCCTACATACATGCACACTCACTGTTTCTCATTCTAATCCACAACAAAATAATTAAAAATAGAAACCTAAATTAAAATTAGGTTCCTCT
This sequence comes from Crotalaria pallida, assembly GCA_037953625.1. Classification (NCBI taxonomy): domain Eukaryota; kingdom Viridiplantae; phylum Streptophyta; class Magnoliopsida; order Fabales; family Fabaceae; genus Crotalaria; species Crotalaria pallida. The sequence goes on from CM075655.1 coordinate 103,193,807, forward strand.
TTTTTTTTTCTTCCAAATCCAAAAAATTCGAGCTACTTTCCTATCGCATTGCTTCAAAAATTGCACCTTTACTACACCACACTATCTCATGCCCCATTGGGGTGTTTCAGAATTTTGAAATTGTAAAACACTGAATCAATCGATCAATCAATCAACGAGACGATGACGCTTTTGGGTTCGTTATTATTATTGTGAACCCAAAAAAACAAAAAAAAAAAAGAAAGAGATTCAAATGGGTGTGGCGAAAGCGTGGAGATTGAGCTTGTTATCAAAGAACCTGGCTCACTTACAACACCATCTCAATGCAAATGGAAAACACTTGTGTTGGAGATCCACTACGAAGCGTGTTTCGTGGCCAATTGTATGCGGGTTGATGCTGTTCGTTTTGGGTATGATTTCGTTGCTAACTGGTCACATAGCTTCTAATCCTGATTGGTATTCTCAACGATTCGTTCACCACAGTTTTTACTCCTCACTGGTTAGTTAGTTATTCTTTCCTTCTATGCCTTTGCAATAGTTATTGCATTGCATTGCATTGCATTGTGTTCTTTTTTAGTAAGTTATCGTTTTTGGTATGGTCCATGATCATGTGGTGTGGTCCCGACCAATACTAAGATGACACATAGGTTGCGAGAGCGAGAGATGGATCCTATGTGTCATCATGCTATTGGCCGAGACCACAGGGTCATGGGCCATATTAGTTTGTACTTTGTAGTTTAGTGAAATTGACATATTAGTCCCTGAAATTGTGTTATGTCGATTGTAAACCTTGACTTGAGTTAGTCCCTGTAATTGTAAGCACTTTTCATGTTAGTCCATAATTTTAGTAAAATTATGAAGGGCACTACTTCCATGCAACCAAATTTTGGATGGTTGCAAAACAATCCCTTAGTGGACCAATGGTTGTTTGACAAACCAGCTAATATGAGCGGACATAGCAGTGATTTAAAACTTCATTAGATGACGTGTCAATCAACCATTGGTTTATTTAGGAGATTGTTGTGCAACCATCCAAAATTTGGTTGCATGGTAGAAATATGAATTAGTGCATGGAATTGTAGCATGTCATTTATTGTATGAGTCCTTAGGGAATGAAAATATAGAAATGTAGTAGTAACAGATTTCTAATGTACTAAATGCAACACTCTCCTGAACAAAGTTTGTACACTTGATTTTAATATTTAAGAGCATTGATTAACATTTCGCTTGTGGTAAAAGCCTAGCTGCACCTAGTGGGGGGATTCGCCAGTGAGGTCCTTAGATGCTCCCCTCAATAGGACCTATTGCCTAGGGAGGGAAATCGATATAAAGAGTATTGGCGGGGATCGAGCTCGCACCTCTCACTATATGTCACCAATGCTTACCAACTGAGCTACATGTAGTCGTCTCTAAAGACCAAAATACTAATCCTTATATGACTGGCCCTTAGAATTTCAAGGACTAATATGACAGTATCCAAAGATTAGGACTGGTAAAAGCAGTGTTTGTAGTTTGGGAGACTAAAATGAGGATTTACTATTTGTTTTGTTGCCAATGTGGTTTCAAATATTGTTTTGTAATCTGTATCCATACTAAACTTGTGTAGTGTAATTGATGTAAATCTTTGTAGCATGGAAATGGTCATGCCCCAATTGATATTTGGAAATCACAATATTCTAAATTCTACTATGGATGCAAAGAGAGAGGACGAAATTTTGCTCGTAAGTTAAATTCATCACCACCTTTTGCTTCTTGATTGATTGCTGATGATAACAAGTAGACTGAAATGTACTTTCTTTTATCTATTGTTATTCATTTTTTATATAAAATTTGAAATATGATTAGATGAGAAGATAGAAGAATATGAAGAGGATCTTAATTCAGTTTTTACTTGTTTCAAAACTTGAGCCATTGCCTTTTTGTAGTGTTAATAAATGTTATAGTACAAGATTTATAAGCTAATAGTAATTTTAGAAAATTTTAATTGACATACCTTGTAAGAATCCATATTACTTTTACTCTGTCATCAAATTTCTTTTATACTTTTAGGTATGATATTAGTAGGATATATCACTACGGATCATTGCAATTTTGACTTGAGTGTGAGCTTCAGAGTCCCTTCTTACCCATGGCCTCTCCTTAACATCGTCTTAAGCATCAGAACCATCAAAACGAACAGGGACGAAATGAGAGAATCAGAAAATAATTCATTTTGGGATAGTTTGGCAAGATTAGGAAAGCAATCAATCATGCCGAAGAACAAGAAGGCAGAAGGGACAATGCTCTTTCTAGTTTTTTCCTTCTCATGTTTGATTTACTTGTTTTTTAGGTGTGCTTACCTTGCTTTGGGATTCTGAGTACAAGAGTTCATGTCTACTTCATAATCTATGTAGAACCCTTGGGAAATATACTAGAGTTCTGCAGTTCTCTTCAACTATGAAGCATAGACACTGACACTAGCATGCAACGCAGGGGCACACCAAATTTTAAAAATTACATGGCCACTAATATGGCATATATTTATATATGCATATAATTGAAAATTTAAGAAAAAATGTTGATAATTCTTAATATCGTAGCTGTGTAGGAGTCACAGAAAATAAATTGACATGTGTCTGTGTCATGCGAGCATCAATGTCTGACAGGTGTCAATGCTTTATAACTTTGCTAAGTCCATGAAACCTTAGTTTTCTTGTCTTGGCTAACAATAGAAGTGATTCTACTTTGACAGTTGAAGAAAAGCATTTTAGTTATGGTGTTATGCTGCTTTTGCATATGTGGCACTGTTAAAGAGTTAAAAAAAAAATTTAGTGTTATGCTGCTTTTGCATATGTGGCACTGTTAAAGAGTTAAAAAAAATTTAACAACATGCCCTTCAGTGCAAATTAAGAAGTTTTAATATATAGGGTCGTATGTGAATTGTGATAAATTGAAGGATTCCATCTTATATTTGTTTTACTTCTAGAGAAATGCATTCCTTAAGATTGGTTTCAATAGATGAACTATGTGCTGATTTTTTCCGCATGTCACTTTCTATCTTCTTTTGGTGACTGGATAATGCAGCTGCTGTACCCGAGCGCAAGTCAAATGGCTACTTGCTTATTGCAACAAGTGGAGGATTAAACCAACAAAGAACTGGGGTAAGTAGGACATAAGTTTTATAATATGCTATATTGCCGTTGGCTGGTTTGATGATTACCATCAGTTATCCCCCTTTATGCATGGAAAAGGAGTAATGTTTTTGGTGGTCCTAGTTGTATCATTAAAAAGATTGGAGCAATCTTCTTTTAGCTACTTGGTCCCATTTCAGTTGTTTTCAGAGAATATGAGGCTTGGTTAGGTTCTCCTTTGTAGTCATGCAAATAATTTCTCTTCCTTTTCTATTTATTAAATTAATAAGTTCTTTCTGTGGAAATGACAATCATGCTCTTGCCTCCAGATAACGGATGCTGTTGTTGTTGCAAGAATCCTTAATGCTACACTAGTTTTGCCTGAGTTGGATCATCATTCTTTTTGGAAGGATGACAGGTAATCTAGAGATCCTATCATACATTCATTATACTCAGACTCTATAAAGCACGGACATGGATATGGACACGCCAAATTCTAAAAATTGTAGGACATGTTTTGTTTTTGTTTTTGTTTTTTGTTTTTTTTTTCAATTTAAAACTGGTTATGTCCTGCGGTATCCTTGTCCAAGCTGGGAAAAAAAATTGGACATGTAAGACACGCATGTCATATATGTGACATGGTGTGTTTGACATGGAGAACAAAAGGACGTGTCCTTGCTTCATAGTTCAGGTTAGATTTGAGTTTATGATAATAAAGACTAAAGTAAACACTTCATTTGATAAAAAACACTTTTCTATGAATACAGTGACTTCACCAATATTTTCGACGTTAATTGGTTCATCACTTATCTCGCGGAAGATATTTCTATTGTTAAAAGAGTTCCTAATAAGGTCATGCGGTCGATGGAGAAACCCCCATATACAATGCGTGTCCCAAGGAAATCAGAACCTGAATATTATCTTGATCAAGTTTTGCCAATACTCTTGAGGCGGCGGGTAAGGCCACTTGTTATGATTTCTACAAGTTTGAAATTTCTTAATTATTTAGATAGAGGATGTTTTCATTCTTTAAATGATTGTTATGATGAAAAATTAGTAGTTAATGTCCAGGCCCGGGCCCTTGCCATAGGCAAGGGGTGCAAAGGCCTGGGGCCAGTGACATTTAGTGGCCCCCAATTTTTTTATGTTTTTTTACTTTGCCAAGTATTTGCAGTTTTGTTTTCGCCCCAATTTTCAAGTGCAGTGTTTCTTTAAGACGTGATCTATCATTTTTTTCCTCATGAGATTAACCAGAATTATGTGAAAAGATCACAATCCATTCTTCACTTGCTCCGTACTGAGCCACATGAAATCCCTGTTATCGTGAATGAATGCTATTCAATCCAGTATTTGACTAAATGGGTGCAGTTTTCCAAGATGTATTTTTGACCAGACCGGGATGAACAGATTGTTTTGTTCCATTCAATCAATAGTATTTTGAGAAAGTCCTTATTTTCTTGAAATTTAAAATATATTTTTATTTAAAAATTTGGTGTTAAAGTTTTACTTTGTTAAAAGTTTTTGATAAATCAGGGCCCCTAATATATTTTTATTTTCTTTCACCTGGGGCCTAGAAAATTTCAGGACCGGCCTTGTTGATGTCAGTTTGGAATCCTTGTGAATTTGGCTGTCGTGTCATGGTGACTGACTTTTGGGAAATTTGTAGGTACTACAATTGACAAAGTTTGACTACAGACTTGCAAATGACCTTGATGATGAGTTGCAAAAGTTACGTTGCCGTGTTAATTATCATGCCTTGAGATTTACTAAGCCTATACGACAACTTGGTCAAAAACTTGTCATTAGAATGCAAAAGATGGCAGACCGTTTTATTGCAGTCCATTTGAGGTTTGTACAATGAAACCTGATCATGAAGTTTAATTTAACATCCATCTAAAGCAAAGTGGTGTGAGTTGGCATTGAAATAACTTAATTTCCAGACATATGAGAACTGTTTTTCTTTACTTTGTTCTCTCTCGCTCTCTCGAGTCTCCTAATCACATATGCTCTGCCTATGTATTATCTTATCCTTTTTAATCTGTCACCTTGTCCCAATCTGGTTGATTTGCCTTTCCCTTTTTTGCAACTTGTTTATGATTTTCTGGAACTGAATGTACATGAGCACTTTCCAAACATAAAATTTCTGGTGCAACTTAATAATAACAATATGGCGAGTTTGAACAATGGCTTTTGCCTCTATAAAATGTATGGCTTCTCATAAATTATAATGATTTATGCCAGGTTTGAGCCAGATATGCTGGCATTTTCAGGTTGTTATTTTGGTGGGGGTGAAAAAGAAAGACTTGAGCTTGGCGAAATCAGAAAAAGGTGGACAACATTGCCTGTAAGATTTAAACCCTCTGACTTCTAATGATAAAATCTTATCATTTAAACTGAATGAAATATGAGTTGATGACATTTTGTCCTTTTTTAACCCACGTGCTGATGTCTCAAAGGAGTTAAAACCAGTTATTTGTTTACTAGTATCAAATGAATGAGCCATTATCTTGCGATGATACAGGATTTCAGCCCTGATGAAGAGCGAAAGCGTGGGAGATGTCCTCTTTCTCCTCACGAAGTGGGTTTGATGCTACGAGCCCTTGGTTTTTCAAATGACACATACCTCTATGTTGCATCAGGAGAGATATATGGTGGGGAAGAGACCATGAAGCCTCTCAAAGATCTTTTCCCCAACATGTATACAAAGGAGATGCTTGCTGAGGCAGAGCTGAAACCTTTTCTTCCATTCTCTTCACGCCTTGCTGCTCTAGACTACATTGTTTGTGATGAAAGCAATGTATTTGTGACTAACAACAACGGTAACATGGCCAAGATTCTCGCTGGTCGAAGGTAAGAATATATAACTTTATTCTGATGTCAGCCTTTTGTTCTTTGTTCTTGTTTCCAGAAATAACACAGGTTAAATATGTTATTTTAGCCCTTATAAATGTATATCAACTGTGTTGCTAATTTAATTTTGTGCCTAATAGGAGGTATATGGGTCACAAAAGAACCATCAGACCAAATGCAAAGAGGCTTAGTGCACTGTTGATGGAAAGGCATAAGATGGACTGGGATACCTTTGCCAGAAAGGTTAAGGCATGCCAAAGAGGATTCATGGGAGAGCCAGATGAGATGAAACCTGGAAGAGGAGAGTTCCATGAATATCCCAGCGCCTGCGTGTGTGAGAAACCATTCATTGATGAAGAACTGAGCGAAGATGGACACCGTCCGCCGAAACTTGCTACTAGAAACATGACAGTAGAAGTCGACTCCACAATGGATGAAGGAGATGAAGAAAGTTTTCTAGGACTCGAGCGAAGTGGGATTAGGGCCAACATGTGATAAAGACGAGCAAGGATCAAGCTTCTTTAACGAGAGCTTGAGTGTACAGTGATAAAGTAAAAGTGTATCCACCATTGATTAGTTAAAATGCAATAAATACTCAATTAACTGCAACTAATCAAATGGTAAATACACTTGAACTTGTTCATTTTACACTCAAACTCACTAATCAAGGTGGACTCACCCTATGCAACTTTAGGTCAAAGTTTTGACAAAGAAATGATAGAGTTGTTCGGTGTACTTGTTAATAGTATCAATATCAATTGAAATGCACCATGGTAGTTCCTCCATTTTCACATTTGATGTGGCAATTATCAAGTTGGTGCTAACTCAAGTTCTCAAGGACATGATGGAGATTCAGTTCATTCATATTTTGGATGGATAAATTTAGATCATGTATAGGGTAAAGGACATCAATGAGTTGCAAGTGTTATTAGATATGCTTGCTGTAAATTTCATGTAATCTATTTGGTAGGTAATTCTCTGTGGCAAAATTGTCTACTCCCAGTTTCCAACTGTAATTTATTTCCGTAAATTTATAGATTGCCTTCTGATTTTTTAATCATTATCCCAACTACGGCCTAAAATTGAAAAATCTAAGTCTTTACAAAAATTTCAAGAACCGTAAAATAGTTGACAAGTGAAAATTGATGAATAGATTGACATATTTGATACGTGATGCGTTGGAGTATACAATTTAAATTAATTCCACAATAAATTAGATATTAAGGGAAAAAATCTTTTTTTTTTTGTTGAAATAAGCTGAAAAGAATTTATAGTAAAATCATAAATTTTTTGTTTTCATAAATTATTCTCATAAACTCTTCCTGAGCTCTTCCAAACTTCCTTGATCAATTACTTACCACTTATCAAGTCTAATAAACTCTTTAAACAGCTGCACAATTTTTCTTTCTTCTGTCGTCAAAAACTTTGACTATATTTAAAAAAAAAAACAAAAAAAAACAAAAACACAAGTAGACTCCACGGAAAGGAGAAAATCGGAGTATATTAAAAGAGAAATACAAGTTGATGCCTAAAGTGGTAGAGCATGACGTTACTATCATGATCGTATCAGCAAACCTCTACAAACCAGTCAACATGGATAAATTATAAATTTAATATACAACCTACAGAGCCATATGACCGAGGGGGATCATCACATATAATGTAAATAAGATCAAATCAATATGAACATCTACTGGCCTAGTCTCTGCCTAACCCCAAGGAAGCAAGAATTTCCATCCCTACGTTCTCTATTATAAAATGTACACATTTATATGCCGAGACTGAGTGTGTTGAGGCTATCTAATAACAGTTGGTCTTTCAACTGAAAAGCATCATTGCAACTCCTCCTTTCAACTCTGGTTATTACCTGCTACAATCAATCAACAAGTTTAAATGTAAATTAGATTCATCAAGCAACAAAAGAAGGCGACTCAAAAAGGGACAGCCTGGTGCAGGATGCTCCCACTTGGAGAGGGCACATGTAAGCAACATCTCCCCCGCAACCGGAGAGGCTTCGAGGATTTGAATCCATGAACTCCAACTCCAGGTCACAAGGCTGCTACTTACTATTGCATTAAGGCTCACCCTCAAAAGCGCAAAGGGAAACTATAAATACAGATTCTCACCCCTCGAAGCATTACGATTCTGGGTCTTGTAACCCTTTTCATGAAAACCAGAAGGAATCTTTGAGATAGTTAGCGAGCTCTGCAATCCTTCTAATAGCTGTCAACCCAGAGTCAACCACATTAGTGAAAAATTACTGATTAAATTTTGTTGAAAGATGAAAAAACATTCAAAGAACCACGAACAACCATTTTCGGATATAACAAGGCAGGGATACAACTTACTCTTGATGTTGGCTGGATCCTGCGATTGGATCTACGAGGCTCCGCGACTTCCGGTGTTGATTTCACTGGATTTCCATTTAAAGCCCTATCCGCTTCAACCTTACCCAAAGTCCTACCAGCAGGCGCAAGTTTTCCTTTACTTGCCCTTGATGTGGATGCCTTTTTAGTGGGATGCGAATCAGCTGAAGTTGCATGTGACGAATACAAGATTGATCCCCCTACAGCTCCAGAAGTACCAGAATGGGATGCACTCTCAGATGCATTCTTAGAAGAATCCTTGACCCTTTCTGCACGACCAGTCATATCATTGGCTCGAGTGTTTGATTTTTGTTTTGGTGGGATCATTCTGCCGAAAGCACTCAGTGGCTTTGCAGGCTTAAAGGTCTTGGGCTTGGTGTCAGCTCCCACTTTCTCCTTGGTATCATTTTTGGAACTATTTTGCCATCCACGTGATCCTGAACCTCTTGGTATCAAGAAATTTGCAAGCTTAATTGAATCATTTCCATCATTAATCTTCTCTGTCCCATCTGCAACATAATGCTTGCTTACATCCATAAATTTCCTTTTCTTCCCAGGTTTAGGAACACCAAAAACCACTCTTGATCCTTCTTTCTGAAGACCACTCCTTGCTATTCTCTGTGTATTGGGCTTATTTTCATTCTTGCTGTTCTTACCAATATTAAACACTTTCTCATTTTCAGCCAAATTAAGTAGCCTCAACTCGCCAGTATTCACTGACTCAACAGCATCAATACCTTTTGAAATCTTGTCTTTCAAGTTTACTTCTACTGCAGGACTACCCAGTTTAGGCCGTTTTTCATTTGGTGTATCACCCTGCATGCAAAATGTACAACTCAGCACAGACAGGCATGAAGTTAAAACTTAAAACATCAAAAGTTGTAAACAAAGTACCTTAGAACTGGAATTTGATCCCATCCTGGAAGGCTCGATCCATTTTCCATCCTTCCAAATAAGGGATGGACGGATATGCCAAGCCCTGACAATTGATGTTTCTCCGCTAGCTGTAAAAAAATCAATTAGATTACATATTTCCAAGAAGCAGGTTCTAAACATTGGTAAGCACATTATAACTAATATTAAAAAATAAAATATTGTACATACCTGGAAAGTGAACAGTTAATGCCGTTTCATCTTTCTTGTTCTTATCTGTGATAACTCCTTCCTGCCAGCTGATGAAAAAACTACCAAACGTCAAAATATTGTAATGCATAGTACACAGTACATATTATATATCACACACACACACACACACACACACACACACACACACACACACATCAATTTCCATCATCTTATCATCACTAGAACAATGAAGATAATTATACCTTTCTTGTATCCACGCATCAACTCTATCCCCAACTGACCAAGTATAATCTGCCATAGTTGCTCTTCGTCTCTTCCTTGTTCCTTCATTATGCACACCTGTAAGAGGACGAGCAGTGCGGATTCTGGGGGGTTTGTCTCCTTCAGTTTTAAGTGAAACCCATTCCTTTAAAGGCCCTGCACCTAAAAAGCAGTGAATTTTGCTTTATTTGACTTTTTTAATTCACAGTGAAAAGATAATACACAATTGTATGAGATCTTCATTCAAAATGACTGGTTATTTGTTAGCTTCCAAGACGCATATGCATAGGAGCAAGGTGAATATTATATAAACACAATTTAATAGATTCCATATCCAAAATGCTAAATGTACTATCAAAGCCTGAATTAAGAATCGATGCATAGAACCTATGGCAAAAACCTTAAGAATAAACAATTGACGCATATACAATTTAATCTAATAGCTTTTACATGCCAATATTCTCTTCTAATTCTAGAAGAGTCATGTCATGTATACATAAAAAAATGACCCCAAGTCCATTGGCTGGCTCTTGCATGAATGGAAAGAGAATTGGAAAACAAAGTCAATTGTTTTTCTAATGAGTCAAGTAGTTAATAAGATATTTCATTCTCATTAAAAAGCAAGAATGCATAAGCTTGACCAACCTTCATCAGCTAAAAGCACACTGTAGCCAACATAAGCTTTACCATCCTTGAAACTCAATATATTGCCAGTAAACCAAGCCGGCTTAAGTCCTCCTCCATCTTTGAAAACCTGACACATGATTGCTTTAGTTAGCTAGGGAAAAATATCATTTACAAGAAACATGCTACTTTTTTATGTAAAAAATGCATCTAACTTTGATTAAAAACTAGGACATAATCATTGGCATTAATCTGGCTACTTGAACTAAATCAACTTAAAAACTACAAATAATTCATGAAAACAACCTCTACAAGTGAGCCCTCCTTCATGTTATTTTCCTCGAGATTTTTAGATCCATTACTAACAGTCAAAGAAGCCTGAAGTTCAGTATCAGATTCAGGAAGCACGTCAACAGGATTGACCAAGTCGGAAACCTTGCAGCCCTTTGATCGTTTTGAACTCTTCTCATTGATGTTAATAGAAATGGAAATACCATCAATGGATCTCATAGGGTCCTGCGGTCTTTCATTATGCACCTTATGAAGAGGTGACTTCTCACTTGCAACAATTCGTTTCCCCGTTTCATCAGATGAAATATCTCTGTTACGTGTATGAGAAGTTTCCGGTCCGTCCCCATCATTGACAACATTAACTAGACCTCTGGTCATGTCTTTTGATACACCAACTTGCTCAGAAGTCTCTTGCTCTGCATTTCGAGAACCCTCAGGACCAGCTTCCACTAAGTCATTAAATGGCAATGGATCACCCATAGTTACAATCTTTCCAGCCTGTGATACAGCTTCTGCTGCCAGCTCGGCAGCCTTCACAATAGCATCCATATTTTCAGCTCGTTTTCTGGCAGCTGAAGCAGCATCAACTCTCCTTCTAGCAGCCTCCTTTGCAGCTATAATAATAGAGCTAGAGCTACTGGTACCATTTGCACCTTTCAAGATGGAAGCAGGGCTTGCTTTTCCCAAGTTACTCATACCCTCAGAAGAAGAAATTAGGCGAGAATTATCATAATCAGACAAGACCAATGCTTCATCAGCCATCAATTTTGCTTGCAAGGCAGCATTTGATGCAACATTGGCAGCTGCGGCTGCTGCCTTTGCAACAGCAGCTGCAGCTGCAACTGCAACTGCTGCAGAAGCTAATTTGGCCTCTATATCCGACACTAATCCAGAATTTTTTTGCTTATCCAACTGTTTCCATATCTCAAGGCTGTGACTCACAGCAGCAGCTGAAAGAGCAGAAGCTTCCTCCGCATTTACTCTGGCCTCTTTAACTTTCATCAGAGAATCATCTGATAGAATCCTCTTCTCAACATTCCAGTCACTTTTGCGGTGATCAACAAGAGATAGAGGAGAAACAGACACAACTGATTTTTCAACAGTCGTTAGTGGCACACTCCCAACAGGGGTTGCAATTGCAACAGCAGTAGATATATGGCTACTGACATCAGGGGTAGCTTCTAGTTGAGACTGTGATTGCAAAGCCTTCTGGCCAAGATCCTCAGACATCATAACCTTTTTTCTTTTTTTGGGCTTTGGATCTGAAGAATGCTGAGTGTGTGATACTGTCTTACTGTTTGTATCAAGCAGAGGGGTGGTTGCTACAGAGATACTTTGTAGACCTGCACTAGAAGCTGGCAAACCGGGTGGAACATTCTTCACACCAGAGGAAGGAGTCAGAGAAAATCCTTTAGCTGAACTTAACTTGATTGTATCTGTGACAGATGATGCAGAAAGATGGGAACTGTTATCAGGTGCAGGAATAGGAGAAGAAATCCATGGTCCATGATGGGGGGCTTGGGATATCCAAGATGTGCTATGCCCAAGAAAGCTTCTCGGTGGAGTTTGACAAGGGTGTAAAGAAGCAAGTGTCTGGGTATAATCTACAACAGAACCTCTAGCAAAGGTGCTGGATTGCAGGGAATCGCGAGAGGGAGTTGGTAGACTCCAAACGGGAGGTGAAAGAGGTATTAAAGGGTTTACAATTGACGGAGTAGCCTTGTTGCTGGCTCGACCAAGTGGTGAAGACGCAACTTTTCCTTTAACTGACGAATCAGTGGCTCTTGGACCTGCAAATGTCAATTCTAGAAGAACTATTCAAACAAATCACTGAAAAGACTAAACAAATTAAACACTATATCACAAGAGATACCAGATCGTGATTGCAGAGGTGTTTCTGGGTTAACAGGATGAGATTTTTGACCATGCTGCCTTTCCATGCAGGAGTGCCAGGCCCTTTCCCACATGCTCCTTCCACCATCTAAAAGCACCATTCTAGGATGTCAATATTTGGTTATGAATAAATAATCAGAAAAGACCATGCAAGGAATTCATTATTTAAAATATAAAAAAAAATTATAGTAAACAAAACACCTTGGCCCCCAAAAGCTGCTATCATATGCGCCTCATCAGGAACTGTGCCTTGACTGCAGCAACATCAATGAGAGAAAATTGGCACAATGATTATCATACTGGAAACTAAAACATTTCAAGCTGCCTAAACAAAAAACAATCTGATGAAAATAAAGTTGTGTGTTGTCTTCAGAATGAATAGTGATTAAATGAGCGCAGAAGAAGTCAAAGGTTCAACAAACCAATCAAAACTGAAAGCCTAACAATAAAACTGGTAAATGTTTACCCATTTTTCAGCTAACAATGGGGAGTGGGAGTGTAGGGTAAGGAATCAGTGTGGTGGGGAATGGATAAGAAAGCACATATTCATAAGCAAGTACACATCATATCTATGGATCATCCATAAAAATAAATCAAATTCAACACAAACAACATTTGAACTTACATCAAAGCTCCATAGACAAAGATTTGTGCACGCAGATGTATCTGCTGGATATCCGTAAAAGGCTGCTGAAAGAGAACAGGTGGAGAAGCAGAAGTATTCAAATCCGGAAGGCCAGACGTGGATGCATTCGAAAGAGCAAATGACTTTGTACTGATGGAATCAATGTGACCATACTGCTGCACCTCGTTGGAATGCATTAGCTGGAAACCAGAAGGTGGGGTCAGGGAAACACTAGTTGATCCACCCCCTCTTTCTGACTGTCTTGCCAGAGGTTTTTCTTTCAGTTGACGACCTTTTCTAGAAGATTCCTTTCCAGCTGTCTTATTAGATACTCGCCTAGTTTTGCGCTCAGGCGTACCTTTATAAACAGTATGCGCTACCTCACCATCAGATAAATGTGGACTCCCAAGGGAGATATTACCTGCAATAACGGTTTTCACAGTACCTAGCCCAGAAGGCAATGGAGATTCATCCACAACCTTCAATAATAAAATGAGGAAGATAAAGAATAAGTCTATTAGATCACTTAATAATCAAAAACTACAGAATGAATCTTTCAAGAACCTTCGGGTGGAAACAAAATCTTGAAATATAAGCAATACAGAGAATAACATTCAGATAACAGTTCTTTTAGAAACAAAATCTTGAAATATAAGCAATACAGAGAATAACATTCAGATAACAGTTCTTTTAGACTTGGATTATGAACTTCAATAAGAATTACCGTTGATGCTTTATTGGCTGCAATAACTGGAACTGGTTGCCTCTCGGCAGCATCTTTTCCTTTTGTGGTCAAATCTGCAATGTCTTTTGTGGACAAATTTGCAACTGGATTTACCTCAGAAGTTAAGTTTCTCTCATCTATAGATGCATCATTCCCCTTTGGATCATGGGCAGTAATCACTGTATGCGTCGCATCCCTATTTATGGCCTCAGAAACTAGAGGGTTCGGATCACCGGAAGCCTTAGCTTGATTCCCATTCTTTTCAGTTTCAGGAGAGCTTCCAAATGTAAAGGAGGGACTGCAAGTAGCACTGTTAGGATAGGCAGGAGAACCTCCAGCCTCATGCAACTCAACTTGAGAATCAGGTAAAGGAGCAGAAGATGCCGGACCTTCATTTGCAAATAAAATGTCATCTACAGAATCAATCATGTAATAGACTAATAGGCATGGAAACACTAGAATGATGTTAGGACAAAAAGGACATGAGATGCACATTACAATTAACCCATTTAGCACTTTAGCAGTCAGGCCATAGATGAAACATTATATCCAACAACTCTACTACCATAAGATGGCGTAAATCTAAAACAGGACATGACAAACTGGTACCAAATATTTTCCACATTTCCGCCCAATAATTCACTACTGCTTTTGCTATGTAAGGACAAAGCCAGAAGAAACAAAAATAGAAAGGGTAGATTGAAATGAGACTAAAAAGTAGACATAACCAGGAAGAAAACACCACAATTGTATGAACTAAACAGAGATCATTGGTAATGGTGCCACACTAATAATTATAATGCCAACTATAGAAGGAAAAAAATAGGGATCGTTGATGAAGAGCAAATATGGCTATCATCAGATGATATTAGAGATTACCTGAGATTTCAGAGGGTGACTTGTGATGACTCTCTTTTATTGTACCCTTGTCATCATTAATAAAAGGAGCTGCGACTTCATCACCCTGTTTCTCTGTTGATTCACATAGAAGTGGTGTTGCGCCAACCACTTTAGCACACTCCAAATTAACATTAATATTTAGTGTTACTTCAGGTTTAATCTCCTCAGAATCAGCAGTCCCTAGATACCGGAGACAATTGCTTACTGTCTTGCATAATGGTTGTCTAGAAGTGTCTGAAAATTTCAGTGTTTCATTTCCAGTTCCAGGACAAGGAGCAGTTTCCTGTTTGGTAGACACGACAGGAATCAAAATTCCTGCTTCCTCGGCTATTTTGGCATCAGAATCTTCCTTTTCATCAAAAGAAACAGACTCAAAAACTGTTGTCCTTTGAATTTCATTGTGATCTTTAACGTCATGTGTTGACAGAACTCTGCTAGGAGGAGATGGAACATCTATCCCACAGGAAGTTGAACTAATATTTTCTGATATAAATTGTGAAGCTGAAAAGTAAGATGAAAAAGAAACCTTGGAGTCAGCTCTATAATGAGTTTAGATGTATTCATATATCAAACCAAATTTATTTTCTTAAGTAACTATAATATACCTGAATTATTGACAGGCATTAGATCAACCGATCCTGTGGAAGTTGTCATCTCATTTTCCACGCTAACTGCACTAAAAGATGATGAGCCAGATCCCTTATCAACAACATGGGATTGGTCAACATCACAATGCATTTCGCTAGAATCAAGAGGGTCCTTTTTACTCTCTTGGTCATCAACAGAAAAATCTTTACAATTTTTTTCATGGTCACTCTGTCTGTCAGGATCAATATTTTCACATAATTGAGTTTCCTCACCCACAATACAAGATTTTGTAGTAGCCACCGCACTGGAACTGGAAAAACCTCCACCCTTGTTATCACTATTAACTTGACTACCAGTAGAAATGGTATTGTCCACCACAGTAAACACAGATGATTCTGACTTGCTTAATAAAGTCTCTGTATCCATGTGGTCCCCGATGTTCAATAATTCATGTTCCTTAGAAACACTGCTCTCACCATACTTCTTCTCAACAGTATCCACATTCTGCTGGAAACAGGTCTGACTAGAATTGCTGACTTCAAATTCAAGCCACTTAGAACTAGAATCATCATTAACAGTAACCTTGGGCAAGTCACATGAATTTAGTGCAGACTGATCATTCATTACTACTTCTTTAATCAAGATTGCATCTTCACGTCCATGGCCCTGAGGTAGATCTCTGAAACATGTCTCTTCAGCTTCAGAGCGTCTTTCTTCTTTCTGCAAGTCAGAAATACCCGCAGATACCAACTCCAAGGAATCCTCTAAACTACTAATCCCAGTCTCAAGGCCCTTAGCTATGTTCTCACTTTCCAAATTAGGACAAATCTGACAAGAGCTGCTGACTTCAGCAACTTCTTCCCTAGAAGTAGAGTCATCATTAGCAGTAACATTTGGCAAGTAACATGTATTCAGTGCAGACTGATCATCCATCACAGCATCTTTTATCAAGATTGCATCTTCACTTGCATTGCCCTGAGGCAGATCTCTGGAACATGTATCTTCAGAGCATTTTTCTGCTTTCTGCAAGTCAGAAATACCATCGGGTGCAATCCCCAAGGAGTTCTCTAAACTACTCATCCCAGTTGCAAGGCCTTCAGCTAAGTCCCCACTTTTCATGGCTACTTTTACAGGGAATGAAGACATAGGCTTATCAGTATGATGTGCATCACCCCCAACTGCATTTCTGCCCAAAGTTTGTGTATCGAAATCGTTGTTTATCACAGAAGATTCCAAATCTTGCTTATTAGTTTGCATTGGTAAAGAACTTTGCTCCTTCTCACTCATACCAACAACTTGATTGTGACCATTTTCAATGTTTAACACATCACAGGTAAAAGTTATATTTTGTGCAAAACCTACAGGAATATTACTTTTGACAGCAGAAATAGATGAATCATCTTGAGTTTCTTTGTCAAGAGAACCATCAGCCAGAGTCTCAACTTTTCTTTTGTCTGTGTCACTTTTTTTGCCATCAGTAGAGAGACTACCCCCAGGCACAGGCAAGTCAATATTCCTGTGGATATCTTGTGGTTGAGGTAGGCTTGAACTTCCATCTTGAGTTTCTTTGTCATGAGAACCATCAGCGAAAGTCTTAACTTTTCTTTTGTTTGTATCGTTGTTTTCGCCATCAGTACAGAGACTAGCCCCAGACACAAACATATCAATATTTCCATGGATATGTTGTTGCTGAAGGAGACTTGAACTTCCATCAATGGATCTTTCAAGGCCTTGGGAAACTCCAGCCAGA
The DNA here is from genome assembly GCA_037953625.1 of Crotalaria pallida. Classification (NCBI taxonomy): domain Eukaryota; kingdom Viridiplantae; phylum Streptophyta; class Magnoliopsida; order Fabales; family Fabaceae; genus Crotalaria; species Crotalaria pallida. The sequence goes on from CM075655.1 coordinate 103,210,854, forward strand.
GACTGCCCGATTTCAACATTCTCCTTAACTCCAGTCATGTCTTCATGCACACAGACAGACGGCTGAAGATCTACAACATTATCTTTAAATTCAATTTTATCATCGGGTTTTGGATTGGGCTCCATTTGCTTAGTTAAGCATGCCAGTTCGTCACAGGCATCGGATTCCAGAATGCCAGGCTGTCTAGGAATAAATTCTTCTTGTCCAACAGATTTTAATAGCATTTCAACAGATTCCGAGGAAGTGGCCTCAGACCAAACATTGTTATGTCTTGATATAGAGCAAGATTCAGCTGCAGTTGAACTAAACTCTATCCCACCACTCCCACGGGAGTATGCTTCAATCCACTGGTTATCTTCGTTATTTTCAATGCCACCAAAAACTTCAGTTTCAACCAAACTATCAAATCTTAAATGCCCTTGAAGGCTTTCATCAAAATCAAATTTGGGGAGAGCATATGGCCTTAATAATGGAGGAAATTTGGTGCTCCCTTCACTAGCTAAATGGAGATTCTGGCTTTGAAAATCATTGTCATCATAATCCATGGGTGTATCCCTAAAATAAAAAACATATATTAGAATAAGAGAAAATACAAAAGTGTGCTTATACTCGATATAAATATATGAAAAGAAAATAGACAGACCCATGTGCATGTTGACAAATGCACAAGGAAATAGAGGTGCATGCAGCACATGAGATCAATCACATAGACATATATGCACTCATCAGCAATTCAGCATACACACCAAAACAAATACATAAAAAAAAAGGTCTCGGATTCAATCCCTAGGGACGATAGTTGGTGGACTATTGGTGGTTTAATTTCCCCTCTCCCCCGTACCCGCCCAAAACTTTGTCTATCAAAAAATAAAAATAAAAGGTTGTTGTATCACAAACAAACCAAAGAGTTTAATGGCAGCCCACCTTACTTCAGCACGATATCAGCCACTCAGGTTGTCAATGACTGCTTTGGACCCCCATAATTCAGAATATGAAAGCAATTCAAAAGTTACCTAGAATAGCTTCACTAAAAGGAATTAAATATCATTTTAACTCATATATCAAATAACTTAGGTGCTTCAATGGTAATATATCTATTAAATGTGCAGCTGATACATTTCAAATAGCTTCAATTTCATACATTGCATTGATACGTTAACCGTTAACACAATCATTGCACAATCAGAAAGCTTCTTCATAGTGCCATAATAGCACTCATGTGACCCTTCACAACTTCTTTACTTCAACTTAAAGAGCAGTGCGATATGACAATTTTTTGAAACAAAATCATTCACCAATGGCTTGTATAGCTAACAACCCCTTGTGTTTTTTTAAAACCAACATGTAATAGATAAGAGAAGCAAAGGTATCCTTTTGTTAGATATCACGAAACATTATTCATAATGCATATAAACTTTTTCGTGACAAATAGCATTAATCATATTAAAAAGATGGCAGATTCAGATATGGATACAGGAAACAATTTAAAAAATAATAACCATTGTAATCAATAACTCGGTACATTCTGTTGTTCTATCTCAAGTCTCCGATTAAAAAGAAGTAAATTTTGTTATTAGTCTCAAGGAAACTCTCATCATGTGACTCACATAATTAATTACTGGATATTAATCAGTTGACCAATCAGAATACATAGATACACATTGTGGGACAGCGGATGCTGTCCACTACATCCCCATCAATTTACACATTTACAGACAGCACAGCACCAATCTATCCAAGAGTCTAAGCAATCATATTTCTTAAAAGAAATCATTAAAAACCTTCCAAAAATAATTCAAAGCATTCCTGCAACTATTCTTCAGTATCAATTACTATTAGCCATACCATACGATTACAAAGAAAGAAAACATTATTTTGAACTTCACCATTTCAAAGAAAACAAGGCCAAACTGCCAATGCAAACATTTTATAATAAAAAAATCACAATTCCAAATCAAATAAATCCCAAGTAATTGTTTTAGAAAACGAGAGTTCACCATTTCCAAGCAAAGAAAGCCAAATACCAAACTCACCGATTTCAAATCAAACAAAACCAAAACAGATATTTAAGGAAACAAAACTTCACTATTTCAAAGCAAATGGAGCCAAACTGCCACATTAACCATTATTTGAAAAGAAAAAAAACCACCATTTCAAATCAAACCAAAGCCAAAGTAAATAATTTTGAAAACAGAACTCACCATTTCCTCATAGGAAGCCAAAAGTGCCGAAGTACCCATCTTTGAATAAAAAGCCCACCCTTTTGAAATCAAACCAAAGCCAAAGAAAAAAAATTGAAAACAAAACTCCCCATCTCCTCATGGGAAGCCAAAACCACCAAAGTACCCATCATTGAATAAAAAAAAAACTCACCGTATCATATCAAACAAAGCCAAAGTAAAATTGAATCAAAATGTCACTATTTCAAATCAAACCAAGCCTAATCACATATTTAAAAACTGAGTAATATTTAAAAAAACAAAAAAAAAAACAAAGAGAGAACCATGTTATTATGAGAAATAAGAAGAAAAAAAAGATGGAAATGAAAATGAAGAGTACCAGAAGAAGAAAGTGTAAAGACGCTACCTCCCTCCATTCGTCGATGAAATCCCAACACCTACTCCCGAATCATGCGTACACTACTCTTCTACGCTGCATCATTTTCATCATATAATAACTAAGTGATTATTATTTGAGATTAGTGTAACATCAACTAAGTGAGAAACAATAAATTTGATTAGAAGTTCGTAGGAGAGATTGAGAGAAAGGGGACTCACCGGTGAATCGGAGGTTCCGGTGGATGGAATTAGGGTTCAGGCGAGGAAAGAGAGAGTGAACGAGTGAGAGTGATTGAGAGAGCAGTGGTCAGAGAAAAAAGCGGAAAACGCGAAGAGCATGTGTTTGTGAAACAACACTTTCTCAGTTGATTTATTTTTATTTTGTTTTATTTTTATTTATTTTTATTTTTTTTTATTTTGGTTTTTTGAATTTTTGAATGTTTTGCTTTCCTTTTAAATTCTGCTATGGCTTAGCAACAAAACTCAACATATATCATTCTGGACCAGGATTCTTTAGCGAATCACATTTCATTAAATATTACAAAAATGTCATAATAGTTAGGATGTTATTTTTTGTAATGAGATGTGATTGGTTGAGATATTTAAATTATGAGAAAATATTAGATGTTTGATCTTTAAGATAAGTGTGAAAAATATTTCTTCCCGTTTGATATGTAAGATTTTTTTAAAAAAAAAAATTGGTCCTATTTGCAATATTTTATTTCAATTTTTAATAACATATAATTACTCCTCTCAAAAACACTCTTATCACATCAACATTTTTTAGAATTTCAATAGCAATTATACTGGTAATTTTGAAAAAATATATTAAATATTTATATTTTTAATACCATTAGCAAGCTTAATTCATTTTCTTCATGGACATGAAAAGTAATTACTTTCTTAATCTATTAACCTTAATCTAACAAGGGTTTGACATGTAGGATTAGATAAAGTAATTTGTTTTGTTTGGAGATAAAGTAATTTGTTAATAGAGGTAAAATTCATTACAATAATTTTTGAATTTCGAAAGAGATTAGTTTTTGATTATGGTGAGAAGATATCCATTATGTACATCTAAAAAATTATTCCTATTCTTATAGTAATGTATTTTAATTTTATTTTTTTTGTACACCAGGTGTATCCCCCAACCGACAGCCGAAGACTAATCTCCTCCGAGACGTAGAGATCACCGAAGTGGGTTTTGACTCTACCAACGAAGCTTTTTCCATGCCCACGGCATATGTTTTTTTATTTCTCTCAACATTGTAAATGTAAAATCACGATTTTTCCCTACTTAAATTATTTAATTTTAGGACCTCGTGTGGTATGATCTTAGAAAGTTCTATATTTTTTTTATGGTATTGAAATATAATTTGAAGAATGTTGTTATATGACTATGTTATAACTTGGTAAAGTTAAAAGCTGTCTAAATTGACTCCTATAAAATACGATTTTTCAGAATTATTGATTTTATTTTATTTATTTTATTTTAGTTATTGAATTATGATTGAACTTATATTATAAGATTCATGTGAATTTCATAATTTTATATCTTTTTCATGGCGAGTCCAAATTAAATGATTTAAGAGTCAAAATGTTCATACAAAAATATATTACATATTTTTATATGACTTAATATTTAAGTACAAGCTTTGAGAAACTACATTTTTATATGACTCTTTTATGTAAATGAATTTCTAAAATTTAGTTATTTTCAATATGAAACTTGCTATAACATAAAATTAGCTCATTTCCTAATGTATAAAATTTTAAATTTTTCCCATTTGATTCACTATGATGCACGACCACATTGTGTATAGGCGAGGGAAATCATATTTTCATTTTGTTTCATTTAAATCTGAATTTGAATTCATTGCATAAGATTTTGCACCTCACTTTAAGAATGACATCCAACACAAAAGCAAACTCAGAAACTTGTTGAGCATGTGGTGGATTACTCACAAAGTATTACAATTGTTTATGCATTTCCTAAGCCTATAAATAGAGGAGTTCTTCAATCCATTCTCCTCGCAATTCTCACTTTTCAAACACTTTGAAACACTCCCATTCACTTGAGTTCTCTTTGCTCTGAGTAATTTTTGTGAATTTCTTTCCAAAATTTTGCTCAAAAGTGTCTAGAAGTTCATTTTGACAAAACTCTGTTTTTGAGTTCAGATTCTGAGATCTTCACTTTGCTTCATTTGTGTGGTAAGTTCAATGCACCATATTCTCTCAATTTTGTTTCTAATTAAAGTCCTCATAGCAAAGTTTTGATTTTGATTGATTTCATGAATTTTCGTTGAGAAATTATGTTGAATTCTTCCAGCAAAATTGTTCAAAAATATGTTCTGTTTTTCCTGTCAAAATCACAATTTCAACATAGCCACTTTGCAGGAATGTCATGATTCACTCAATTCATATTATGCCTTAAATTGTTGTTTTAATTAAAGATTTCATGGCACAATACATGTTGTAATTGGTGTTTTTCATTTCCCTGGCAAAATCATGCTGGAATTTTGGTTCAAAGTTAGGCAAAATCCATTTATTTTCATAGAGAAATTAGCATATTCATGATAGTCACTTTGCATGCATAATGTGATCATCTCAGTTCATATTGTATCCTAAATTTTGATCCTAATTATAGACCTCATAGCATTTTATTTATTCTAATTGATTTCTCTCAATATTATTGCAAAACCATGTCAAATTTTGATGGTGAAGTTAGTGGGAAAACACCCTGAGTTCATTGCATTCTTGCTGCCCAAGTTTCCAAATTTCCACTTCATTGAATATTTCTATTTGTATTTCATCAATCTAAGGTATGAGAGGAGTTATTATTGAGGCTAAAACATGTATATTGAAGGCTTAAAGTGTAACCAAGCTTTTAAACAACTTAGGGACACCAAATTAAATATCATACATGACTAATTGTCTTGGAGGACAATATGGTCAATGATGAATTTTTAAATTATATGCTAATTCAATTAGATTATGTTTATACCAACCATGAACTATTGAATTATACGGATTACATGCTGAGATATGTTTGAATTGTTAATTGATTTTGTGATTATTTGATAATTATGCAAATATTTGAGTTACTTGAAATTATTTGTGATTATGTGCATAATTGTGATGTTGCATTACTTTGATTATGCATTAGAGATAATACAGTAAAGTTAACTTAGCATTCTTAAAGAAATGGCATGAGAAAAACTAGCGAAATTCTCTCAGGCGGCTAATATAACCAGTTACAAAGGACACATAATCGGCTATATTGTGCAATAATATTTGAAAATGATTAAATTTCATATTATTATACCAATTCTTTATAGATACTAAGGTTAATAAGATATTATGAGATTGTCAATGCATTCATATAGGGAGGATAAGGGGAATATTATGGACAAACTAAGAAAAGATGCATGAAGGATTTTGGGAACCTGGATTGGAGAATAAAAGGGAAGTTAAGCCTCGACGACCATGGACAATAAAAGGGTTTTCTGACAGCTTAACTGGTTACCTCATCCAACTAGTTATCGAATGTCATTTTTTTCCAAATTAACATTGTCTTACGCGATTAACTCAATTGGGTAACTGGTTAAATGCCTCAATTTTACACTTATGTAATCGATTACCACCAGTTACCTAATTGGTGGTAATCAATTACCTCATAACAATGGCTGGAGGGTAACACAATGATGCTAGTTAGAGGGTGGCACAACAGTGCCAGGATGGTGGTGGCTAGAGGATAGAGGAAGAAGAAAGGTCCGAAATGGGGAGTAGGGGTTTGAAAAATAAGGTTGAAAATCATGGATATTGCAATCACTTTCAATAAAAACAGGATTTATAAATAATTTATGGGATTCAAATTCATGAACTTTGCGTGAGATAAGATGATGAGGAGAAGTCTACAAACCACAGTCTTTAGGTCCCAAACTCCGTTTTTTTCGATGGGGTTCTATCGGAATATTTTTTGATACTCCAGAATCAAAAAAATGAATTTTTTAATAAGAAAGTATTCGGAAAAATGCATTTTCCGACTCGGGGGTATCAAAAAATATTTCGACAGAACCCCATCGAAAAAAGAGTTTGAGGACTAAAACAGGATTTGGGGACTAAAACTCTAAGATGATAATGGACATAGAGTTGTAGATTCTGAACCCCATAAAATATCCCTAAACCCTAATTTTAATATCAAAATTACCTAATTGCCCTAATTAAAAAAAATTAGATTACAAACCCTTAAAAATATGCATCAACCCCATCTTCCAAAACTCTTTCATCTACCTTCTTATTATTACCCACTTCGCAGCAGCAGCAACAACTAGGGGTGTGCAGGACCCAGTGATCCGGACAGGACCCGGTTGGTTCGAGTTGGGTTGGACCCAGTCTCATATGTGAAAAGGAGACGAGTTCGGTCCAAATAAAGCTACCTAGCACCGGGTACGGGTCGGGTACGGATTTGACTCAAGGTCACCCAACCCAAGCCGATATATGTAAACATTTTTTTTATATATATTAATGATGTAAACATGTTTTTATTTTATTTTTATATTATATTTATACAATACATCATATATTAAATGACGTCATTTCTAACTTAGCAATTTAATTACTTTTTATTTATTTATTAAGTGACACTTTATTAGTTGACTTTACTACCAAAAGTCTTATTTCTCTTATCTTTGTTGTACGATATTATATAAATGACATTTTGTAAACAATATTTCCCTAGTTCAATTATTTTTTGTAGCCATAAGTGAAATCTTGAATCTAAATTTAGCATAGTTTTTTTTTTTGTTTACATCGAAACTTAGTATCTAGCAATGACTTACTTTACTTTGATCCCACTTTTAGGCTTGTGATTTTTGTCCCGGGTCAACCCGAACCCGTCCTCATCTTGACCCGTCCTACTTAGACCCACATATATTTGGGATTTTTCGGGTTTAGGGACGAGTACGGGTTTAAAAATTGACCCTGCTAATATTTTCGAGTCGGGTGACAGCCACACCAAACCCGTCTCAACCCGTCCCACGCTCACCCCTAGCAACAACAATGCTCAATCCTTCACACCTCCTCCTCTTCTTCTTTTCTTCCCAGTGCCATCGCCAGCCACCAATCGCCCATGTCGCGATCTCCTTATCCTTCAGGTTCGAATCAACAAGACTTCTGTCCATAAAGCTAGGTACGAGCTTTTTGATGACAACTCTGATAAAGGTGATGAAAGAGACAAAGATACTAAGTGAGATAGACGAGTCCAAGAAGGAAGAGGTTTAAGGACAAAGGAGGAAGACAAGAGAGTGTTGTCGAAGGGTAATGGTGGCCACAACCATGACAAGGTAGCAACAACATCGGCGACGGGGAGTTCCTGCAAGCCAAAATCCCCTGCAAGAATCGCGACCATGGAGAGTCCTTCACGGTTGGCACCCACGGCAGAGTAGATCTGGATTAACTGGCCTCAACCGAGGCACTATTCTACTCCACAGCTTCATTCACCATCGGGGGTGTTTTTCCATCATGGTAAGTTCGATTTGGTTATGCTTCGGGACAAGAAAGAGGGTTGCGGAGGAGAGAGTTTGAAACGCTACTGGGTTTGAGTTCTAAGGAAATTTCAAAGAGTTTAATTCATACCATTTTATGAAAAAAATATGAAATTATGGAGATGACTAAAGGTGTGATGGGTTGAGGAGTGAGGGGGAAGAACAAAAGAAGAAGGAAGAAGATGGATGGGGAAAAAGAAGGAAGAAAGGATGTTTATGAAATTAAAATAAATTTTAGGGTTTGGGGATAAAAAATGGGGTTTGAATTCCACCGTTCATGGACATAAGCAGTGGCATTACTCGGCCCACTTCAAATGAAAAAACTACTCAAATACACTATCCCTCCTTTTTCTCTCTTTCCTTCCTTCATCAACAAGTTTGCAGAACCTCACTCATTCACTCACTCACTCTGTCATTTTCGCCTCTGATGGAATCCCAACCGTTACCCTTCCTCATCATTGATCTCATCATCCAAATCCTTTCATGGCTACGCGTCAAGTCTCTCGTTCGATTCAGGTGCGTCTCTAAATCATGGAGCTCCCTCATCTCCCAACCCTCTTTCCTCCAACTCCACCTTCAACATTACTCTGCCAAACACCGCTCCCAAAATATCCTATTAACTTTAAATAACATGTGTGTCGCACCCTTCTTTGTCTCTTCTTTGCTCCAAAACCCACCATCCACCATCTCCGATCATCCTCACCGATACTACTACCAATTGGATACCTACATCAAAATTATTTCTCATGATTCCATTATCATAGGTTCCTGTAATGGATTGGTTTGTTTGTGTGACTGCTCTTATTACAATGATCTCCAAACTTATCACTGCTTCCTTTTTTGGAACCCTGCTACAAGGCTAACATCAAAATCAGTGCCCCTTTGTTACCGTCGCGACCATGAAGCATTCAACTTTCATTTTGGGTTTGGTTATGATGATTCGACCCACACTTACAAGCTCCTCGCCGCTTTCGATACTGGTTCGCAGCCACGCCAGACCACTCTCCAAGCTTACACAATGGGTTGTGATGGGTGGAGAAATATCTCCGATAAGTTTCCTCTTTTAGTAGGTCATGATGGACGTTTTGTGAGTGGCACTCTTAATTGGCTAGCATTGCCTGAAGAAGATGATGATGATACTATTGCTACTACGAATAGCAAGAAAGCAATGATTGTTTCGCTTGATCTGCGGACGGAGACATACAAACAACTGTCGCTTCCTGATGAAGAAGAAGCTCGTCCTCTTGAAGGGGGCACTTTTGGTGAACTCAGGGTTATGAGGGAATCGCTGTGTTTTTTTCATGATGCTTTTTTTAAGCGATAGGTCCCTAAACTTAGGGGGTGTTTTGGATTTAGTCCTTAATCTTTTTTTTTGTTGGATCTGGTCCCTAAACTTTAACGCCGTTTGGAATTAGTCCTTCCGTTAACCCAAAGTTAACTCCGTCAGTGTCTTCCAATAAGATGTTGCCACGTGTCCCAACTTGCATTTTTTTGGCTTTTTTGACTTTGAGGTCCCTAAACTTAGGGGGATAATTGAATTTAGTCCCTATCATTTTTTTCGTTGGATCAGGTCCCTAAACTCCGGACCATTTTGGACTAAGTCCTTCTGTTAGTTTTAATCTAACACCATTACATTGGGGAAATTTTTATGCCATGTGGACCAATAAATTAATGCCACATGGAATTTTTCTTTTAACATTGAAAAATTACAAAAAATAAATAAAAATAAAATAAAAAATTGATTTTTTTGTATAACAATGGGAATACAACGCGTCTGCGACGAGATGCATCATCGTCATGGTCGTGATGTCTCGAGCGCTCACCACTGCCATCAGGGTAACGGTTTGAGAAGCTTTCGCCACCGTCCTCAAGTTCGCGCCTCAATCTGAGTTTTGTGCTTGCTTCGATTTACAACGAAAATCACTGTCACAGTCACGAGTTCGCTTGATGGTGTGCGGCGGCGCTAGTTATAGCCAAAGCCCCTGGAACCTAGTTCAGCGGTAACCCCGAAGATCCTCTTCGTTCTTCATTCTTCGCTTGGTCATCTTCTCTGCAAATCTGATGCGACACCGAAGGAGACCAGTCGCGCTTCCTTCACCGTGCAGCAGCCTCGCAACTTCGAACCCTCAACAACCTCAGCATCCTCTGCTTTCCAGCCTCCGCCTTCTTCTTAGCGGGGCGTCATATGCAGAGTTTGGAGGGAGGAAGAAAGACAACAAGTATCGTTGATTGACACAGAAAAATCTCTTTTTTATTACTTTAGAGTTTGATGATGAATGTTTGGTAGGTGTTTAACTCAGTTTTTATCACTTGACACTGTGTGTGTTCTTTTTTTTGTTTAGATCTTTAAATTCTGAAAAACAATGTCACCCCCTAAGCAAGGTGAAGAAACCATGATGTCAAGCCTTAACGAGACGATTGAGCACGACGAGGAACGAGAGGAAGATAGGGAAGGTGGTTCACATTCTGGCCTGAAAATTTTGTTGTGGCATGATGGATCTGTTTATGATGTTTGGTTCAGTTGTGCTTCAAATCAGGTAATAATAAGCTAAAAGGAACAGATAGGATGCAAGTGGATGGATTAACAAATGCTTGAGTTCTAGGAATAAACTCATGCTGATCGAACAGATAGAAGAAGGAAGCAAGAGTCTGTTTTTTTTTTTAATTTTATTCATTTTTTGTAATTTTTCAATTTTAAAAGAAAAATTCCATGTGGCATTAATTTATTGGTCCACGTGGCATAAAAATTTCCCCAGGATAACGGTGTTAGATTAAAACTAACAGAAGAACTTAATCCAAAATGGTCCGGAGTTTAGGGACCTGATCCAACGAAAAAAAGGATAGGGACTAAATTCAATTACCCCCTAAGTTTAGAGACCTCAAAGTCAAAAAAGCCAAAAAAAAAATTGCAAGTTGGGACACGTGGCAACATCTTATTGGAAGACACCGACGGAGTTAACTTTGGGTTAACGGAAGGACTAGTTCCAAACAACGTTAAAGTTTAGGGACTAGATCCAACAAAAAAAAATTAAGGACTAAATCCAAAACACCCCTTAAGTTTAGGGACCTATAGCTTAAAAAAAAGGCTTTCATGATTATACAAAAACTCATTTTGTTCTATGGCAAATTAAGGAGTTCGAGGATGATAAGTCCTGGATTCGACTGGTGAAAATTCAAATTGATGGCGTCTTTGATTCACCGACACCTGTGTGCATATCTGATAATGGTGATGTTGTGATGCTGGAAAACTATATAACTTCGGAAGCAATTTTGTATAACAGAAGGGATAATAGAGTTGAACGCACTCAAATTCCCAAAAGAATCTTGGATGTCAATGATTACGTTCCAAGCTTGGTTTTGCCTCTTTGAAATTGCATTACTCTGCAACATGTATGTTATTTTATATCCTTGCCATTTCATGTAGGTAATAGGTATACAATGATGGATAGATGGTGTGAATATTTTGTGGTGCATAATTTTTTCTAAATTAACCAGTCAAGTTGAGTTTAAGCAGTCAAAGTTGTAACCTCGCATCCTCTCACTACTAACATAATCCAATCCTAACTTCAACTTCGAGACGCTGAACATCTGTAATATAACTGTTGTTGCAAATCAACTAACGTTCTAATCTGAGAGTCTAACTTGATCTGCAAAGAAAGAATCTCATCAAGCAGTGTATGTAGATATATTCTTGCCATGTATACTTCTTTTCTTAGTTTATGATATGTATTGTTAAACCCAGTTTTTGTGTTAGACTTGATCAATTGATGCTACTTAGGGTGTTTTGTTTTCTTTCCTGGCAACTTCAAAACAGTGAAGGCTATTGACTATTGTCATATACATCATGTGCTCATAGATAAGAAATTTTTTGAGATCCAGCTGATTTCTTTTTCTCTTCCTTGTGAGATATGAAATTGCAGAAGTCATTGTTCTTTTTCTGGTTCAACCTATTCTGTTTTATATTGCTGGCTCATAGTATATTTTTCATTTATTTTTCTGTTTTATTTCTGAATTATGATTTGTCAATTTTAATTCTTGTTTCTTGAACATCTCAGTTCGGACCAACATTCGCTTTTTCAAAATGCCATTTTTTTATTTAAAAGAGCAAGTAGAGAAAGGTGAGTAAATCAATCGAAAATAAGTAACCTGCATGAAGGAAGAGATTTCAAAGTAGAGAGAGAGGGAGGGAGATAACATGAGCACATGATACGTTGAATCAAGTTCAAGTAATAAAAAAAATGATCAATTGCCTTACACAACAGACTTGAGAAGTCTTGGAAAGAGTTGTAGGAGCTTTTCTAAAGGCTAAAGCAGGTTATATGTGAATGTTTATTGTCATTATTTGTGACTTGGAATGACATTTTTCAAGCTTATTTTCAAAATTGATGTCAAACTCTATATTATTTGTGACCTTTCTAATGACATGCTGTGTTGCTTGTTTGCTGGTGCTAGGTGAGGGAATTAAAGATTAGGCCTCTACTTGATTGCCAAGATTGTCCTCTTCAGCAGCAAGTCATGAACATGAGCAGATTTAGTTCTCTATATTTAATATCAGGTCTATGTTATGTAATGAAGGATGTTTGTATGATTTATCTTAAGTGACCTCTAAATAGCGAATTATTAAACATCTTATTTTTGCTGCTTGAATAGTTATTCGAGACTGATATGCATTTCTATGATATCCAAGTGCATGTTTTACTGATTTTACTTATTTTTACTGCACTATTTGTCTCCCACTCTTGCGTGCAGGTTTAGAGAAAGGTCAAGAGACCTGGCTTGTGACTGGACCACAAAATTTAGTCTCATCATATTTTTGCTTGTTACTGAAAACTCAGGGTAAACAGAGCATATGCATGAGTTTTAGACATCTCTTCAACCGAATAACCATAAAGGGTATAGGAAAGCAATTTACAAGAGGCTAAATTATGTATTTTTACATCGAAAAACTAAACTTTTACTATTCTATAAGGTGATAGTGGTCTTTTTTTTTTTTTGAAACTAAGGTGATAGTGGTCTTAGTTTCCTCATATTACTTTTATTTATTTTTTATTTCTTTTCAACAACCTTTATGATTGAGGTTAAAGAAACTTTTATTAATATATACTAGTATACAAGTTGAAGTAAATTTTTATACACTAGTAATTTTGCCCGTGCGATGCACGGGAATATATATATATATATATTATTTCAAGTAAATATTTCTTTATTTTAATTTGTTTTTTCATCCGGAAAAATTAGTAAGAACTTGCATTGTTCGATTCAAGTACTAATAAAAGAGCAAGCTACTTTTAACTAATCAATAAAATCAAAATGATATATACTTGTGTAGTGTATATTCCAATTATGTTTGCCATACTCATTCTTTACCACGTGCAAAGTAATAAGGAATTGACAATTAATAATTGTAAACTGAATGGGAAAAATTATTGCACAGAAAAATACAAACAAACTATAAAAACATAAAATCAAGAACCTGCGACATATATTCTGAAATTAATATATTTTGGAAGATAACAATATATTCTAAATTCAAAAACCTGGAGCACATATAAGCATGTAATATATGCATTTGCTCTCTTGTATTATTGTTTAGAAGATAAAGAACACCTAATAATACTTATTGCATAAGCCTAAGACATGAGATACATCATAAAATAATGTCTAGCAAAAGTTACTTGTTACGTTCTTTGAAAGTATAGCAAACATTGCTTATGTCCCAAACTCGTTCGATGCACAGGGAAAATACAAAGGCGAAAATATGTTTTCTCTAACTTAACAATAATATTAGTTTTAAATTATTGCCGAATAATTTGAGTATCTTAATTAGTGATATAGTTTAAATTCAATTATACAACTTTAATTACAATTAGGAATATTTTGTGTTATAGTATAACAACTACATCAACCTAAATAGAGTGGGTTTTCTTTTTCATAAATTATTTTATGAAAAGCCTCTCTTTTGGTTGAAATCCCAACAAATGAAATCATGAATTTTTTTTAGCATGATTAATCGTTTATGATCTTTAATTCTCTTATGATTTTCTAAGATTAGAAAATGGATAATTTTTAAAACAAATTTATGATATAAATTAAAAGTATAGAAACAAACAAAATACATAGAAACAACAAACTGCATAGAAACGAAATCTTGTTAAGGTAGGAGTAAAGTATTATTATAGAAGTGATTTTTTTTCCAAGTTATCAGCATTGTTGTACTCCCTCATTGTTGTACTCCCTCATTTCCAAGTATTATTATAGATGTAATTTTTTATCTTTGAAACTTTTTTTTCTCATTTCATATATTTAGTCATTTTACAATTCCAATGCATAAACCTATTTTTTTTTTCCAACTTTAACTCTTCATTCAATCATTTTTTTTTTACTCCTCATTAATTCTACATTTATCATCACTATGCATTAATTAATGGACATTGCTTCTAATAAAAATTAAATACTATTACAATTTTCAATAAGAATTAAATAAGGACATTTAGACAAAACACATATAAAACATATAATAATCAACACTTTTTTTAATATGTGTGCTCAAATCTAAAAGGCCAAAAGTTAAGTTACGGGCGGAGTAACAATTTAACACATAACATCTTAATATAAAAATTGAACTTACTAATTTAAACAATTAAGGTCTACCACATTGTTGACATGGATATAATTTGGTAAGAAATGGCAATAAAAAGAGCTTGTCATTACAATTTTTCCTTTTATATCAAGTGATTTTTCCTATCTAAGTGTCTTCTAAAAACAAATTAAAGGTAGACTTAAAAATCAAGCTACATTCAGTTCCTTATCTTGCTTATACTGTCTCTCATCTCAACTCTCAACATTTGTAAATTCATATTATATAGTTCTTTACACTTAAAAAATCACCAATTGGTAGATGGGACTCCCTTTGAACCTATTTTGCAAGAATCAAAACGATTAGTAATTGAGAAATCAAGGACCAAAGACAAACGGGGAAAACAAAGGAATTGGAGAGATCTTCCCAAATACATCATCAAGATTATTAATAAGCTTTTGTTGAGCCTTGACTTTGCCAATCACTGCAAGCATCTCCTTTATTAGATGACTTACTATTATATGCATGAATTTTAGCAACTATATCATGTTTCCCAAACTCATTGAAATGACAACTTCATTGATTCAAATATTGACCTAGAAACATCCCATAGGTTTAGCAAAAGAAATCAGTGTTGTTGGTCTTATAAGGAGAAATCCACGCTAAGATATTCTTAAAGTTAATTAAATCATACATAGATTAATAAGACACGTATGCTAAATAGAGCAAGTACCATGCTCCCGCAAGCAGCTGATAAAATCGAAATTCTCACAGAAAGTAAAATCTAGATATTATTAAAGTCTCATACCAGCACCTAAGAGCTACACAAAAAGTAAAATCGAAATTATCATAAAAAATTAATAATTCTCTATTAGCATTATAAATTAACACTCCTGAACTCTCCAATGCATGTGTAAGTGTCTCCAACAACCTGTTGAAGTAGTACAACAGACTTTCGTTAATATATTAAAATCAAAATGGTCTCAGAAGTCAATGTTGCATTTCTAATTAGAAAATTTATCATTTGCAAAGTATTTTGACCAAAGATGAGTGGCCAATTCTGTAAGATCGCAGAAAATAAAAAGTTTTATGTAGCATTAATTATAAAATATACTCCAAAGTTTTTCAAAATTTTGGCTCGGTCAATCCAAAAATGTCGTGCCAATATTTGGTGCAATATCTAATACAGCAGAATTGTTTGTTTGAATGCAACAGTGCAGCGCAACCAACAATCTTCCAGAACACAATAGTCTAATACACGAGATAACGATGAATTAGAGTTTTTAAAACTATGGACTTCTTTTCCGAATTATATGGCATCAAGAACTAAAAATTCAGAGAAAGGAAGTGAATTAAGTCCATATTCAGGTTACCAAGCACAATCCAATGAATTTGCAACTAATCATTTCTTAACCACATGTTAAGATAAGTATGTTATTGCTGTGACTTTTATGAGCAATTAGCTAATTAAAGAAAATATCTCCACCCACAATCTCCAGCCATGTGTCCATTCTCTATCTTTGAATGCTTGCTATGGGATGGAACAAAATTTTTGTCCAACATAGTTTAAAAATAGTTTAAAGGTTCTAAATTCATTTTTCTCATTTTATATACCAATCAAATAAAAATACATAAATTCTCACCCTTTTGAGTACACACTTGATATGCTAATGGCACCACCTTCAGTAGTTAGCACTTTCTCTTTCATTTAGGCTCCTTATAGCTGCCATGGTTTGACACTCCTCCGAAGGATGATATATGGCGTTCTCTGCATCAGATGTCAATCTATGTGTTAGCTGAGACACCACTCCACTTGGACCACCACTTTGGGTAGGAGAGAAGAAATTTGGCTGTGAAGAAATAGGAGTTGGAAAAGCCTTGTAGTAACAAATTGTGATAACTCCCTGAGATGAAAGTAGCAGCAACCAACAGCAGCAGTAGCAACCAGCAACAACACACCAACAGTAACAGCTAGCAGAAGTGCAGAATAACAACAACAGCATACCAACAACAATAGCAAACACCATTAGCACAAATCCTGGAATTTTAAAAGGAGGTCAAAGATTTAGAACACCATGTTTTAGCCCCAAAATATCAAACTGAAAAGAAAAAAAATCAAAGGTTAATATATTTCTTTGCTCTACTTTCATAACTTTGTTTATATGCATTTTCAAGCCTAAATATTTATAAAATCAAGAAAGGGGCCATTGTGAGACTCTTCTCATTTAAGTTAGGACATTATGAAAGCTAGTGGTAACACCAATACAATTATATGTAGCATCATTTGAATGTTCCAAGCCTTAATTGTAACTATCAGACAATCATTTTTCTCCTGAACATAATGAAGGAAAAAATTAATTGAAATACTTAAGAGAGAAAGCCACATTAGGAAACAAAATGCAGCTCATGCATCAACCTGTTGCAGTTCTATAACCAAGACAGGAAGCACAAAATGCATTATCGTCTTGATACCTTAATCAAATCAATATTCTAAGCTCATTTGTACAGAACTATCTGTCACTTGATATTTTGTCAGTCAAATAACATGGCTAGAGTTAAGAACTAAAGAACAAATTTTACATACAAAGTGACTAAGAAACAAAGAGATAAAAAAGACTTCCAAAAAAATGCAAAACTTGAATGAATAACCAGAGAAAAAGACAAAAAATGTAAAATTCATATTATCCTTCTTTCCTCTATCTTCCACCTAATGATAACCATGAATTTTTTAGAATGGGAATTATATGTCAACAGGAAAGTCTTGATGAGTTACAGTAGTTATTTTGGTGAGATGATTAGTACAGGCAAATCTCTGTCACATTAAAGTATAATATACAGAAAGCATTTCATTATTTTACAAAATCTTGGTAATATAGGCATTGTTCAGAAATTTTCTGTATATAATATGTATGTAAAACAGAAAACCCGCATAGACTTCATCTAGAGGTATTATGATTTCATTCCTATAGGAAGAATAGAAGATTAGAAGGGTTCTTTTTGTTTTCTTTTTTCTTTTTAAATGTAGTATAAAGGTTCATTTTCTGCAATTCTACATTAATATTAATAAGCAAAGTTAAATGTTGCTTAAAAATGATAAAAATACAAAATTACACCTACAATAAAAAAAGGGGGCATGCAATTAAGCTCTAGTAATATCAATAAAAAGCCAAACCTGAGAATGGTCATCATTAAGAGGTTGGTCAGAAGGAATTATTTGATGAAGATTGGTGTCCATCAATTCATAAACAATGACAATGATCTGTAAAGACGTTAGCGATTTTGAAAAACCAAAAAATCAAGCAGAAAGGTGCTGATTAGCAGACATTAATCAAATTTAAAGTGAAAATAAATTTGATAAAGCACGGTGCAGTAAAAGAACATGTGACATGAATGCACACATATGCATGTACTTGTGAAATTGCTAAAAATCACACATATGCATGTATCTGTGAAATTGCTAAAAATAACTACTACTAATAAGATGTACAAGTTATAAGCTTTGATCACATTCAAAAATCTATACTTCGAGACTTTTGATCCTAACACATTTAGTCTAATTGCAAATCTATACACGAGAGCTAATAAATCATCAGTTGATATCCTAGGTTCTTGTAACGAATCAGTCAATGGTTCACCAGAGAATCTAACAACAATTTTGTCAAAAATAAGGTAACAACAATTTTGTCAAAAATAAGGTAAAAAACAATAGAAGGGTTCATATGATTGACCAACCTCTGACTGCCGTGACTGCACCAACTATCTCCCCGCAACCGACCCCGGTGCCATCCTCTTTGTGCGCCGCCCAATTAATCCCCTGACTCGACCCCCATCTCATAGATCTGAGTAATTGACTGTGGCATCTCAAGCCTGGTTGCCATCGTCTTCTTCTTCGCTTCTTCTTGTTGCCATCGTCTTCTTCTTCGCGATAGTAATGTGAGGGATGGGTGAAGGAAGTAACAACATCTATGGTTTGTGGCTCAGTGAAAGAGATTGGAGGAGAGAGTAAGATGAAGCGGAAAGAGATTGATAGTGAAATAGATTAACAGAAAGAAAGATAGAGATTCAAGAATGGAGAATGAAAAGTGAGGAAGAGAGACGAAGAAGAGGAACCGAACGAAGAGGGAGGAAGGGGAACGGAACAAAAATGAAGAACGAAATAGAGAGGAAGTTTCAGTACTAAGCTTTGGAGAATGGACGGATAAGATGCAATTTTAACTTAACCTGATGGACGGCTCAGATGTAAAATATCAATAGGAGGGAAAATGGGTGATGTTTTAGGAGGGAAATCATTTTGCCCTCCTACTTCTCCTATTCTATAATATACTGAAAACAACTCAAATTAAATCAAAATACTTGCAACTTACTAATTGTTGAACCAATGGCAAGAAGATAAATAATAAAAAAAAGGTTATTTATGTTTTTGTTTCTTAAAAGTTCAGCGTATTTTGGTTTTAATCTTTATAAGTTATTTTAACAAGAATTAGTTCTTAATTTTTCAAACATTTTGGTTGTAGTCCCAAACCTCTGTTAATTTTTTTTTGTTAAACGTGGCTAGCGAAACATCAAATCAGCAATCATGGGGGTATGAGATGATGCTAAGCTGATGATGTGACATGAATTATTCAGGTCCATGAACGCAAAAAATTGTGTCGTGTATTTTATATATACGCCCAGGGCCTGACGTAGGGTTAAAAAAAATTTCCTGCACCTCTATCGAGGCGTACTTGCATGTTTGTTTGACATAGGGTACTTTTTACATGTAAAAAAATCGGAATAGTGAATATGTGAGTGGGGGTGACTGGGTGAGTGTGGGTGAGGGTGAGTGAGTGTAGGGGTGAATGAGTGTTGGGATGACATTGGGCCGGGGAATAGGCGTGCAGGACTCTTCCATTCCCCATTCTCGGATCTCATTCCTCTCTCATCCCAATCCCCAAACCCCATCCTGGGGAAAGATGGTTCCCCATCCCCGTTCTCCACCAGCCACGGATCCCCACAGGGAACCCAAACATTTGAGAAATATTAAAAAAATTTCATAGCTTCAATTTAACCCATTATAAAATCAATCATGTTGAATAACATTTTTAAACTTGTATACTACAAAAAAAAATCATTAAAATTAAGATAATTCAATCCAAAAAATATGATAAAACTAAACAAAGGTCTTAAATTATAGCGTTGCCACCCACGTACACATTATAATCTCAAGTATTATAGTTTTGGCACGGGGTACGACGGTTGGGGACGGGGGTAAGGGCAGCGAGCCAAATAAGGAGAATAACGAAGAAAGAGGGAAGGCACGAGTGGCGGCGACGCAGTTGCGAAGGCTACGATTGGCAACGGCTGAGAACGAAGAAGAAAAATAACAATGTTTCTCCTTCTACAAAATCCTGAGTTGTAGGGTTTTATTTCTAATTGACTAGCAAAGAGTCAAAGAGTTGAGAATATGTTTTGTTTCTTTTTTATAATTATTATTATAATAATAGATGAAAAATTAAAAAAAAACCCTAATATTATAAGTATATAAAAATAATTAATTAAGGGTATATGTGTAAATACTCGGGAACGAGAGAATAAATCTCATTCTCCGCTTCGAAATTACCTTGGGTAGAAAATCTCTCCCATCACCGTCCCCATTGGAAAAAAAAATCCTCAAATTCGGGGCTCGAATGGACGATCCCCACGAGGACTCCCATCAGCAGTATCAGATTGCCATCCCTAAATGAGTGAGCGAAGATGAGATAGAAAAAGAAGAAAGAAGGAGGAGGAGAAGGAGAAGAATATCTCTTCCATCCCCGTCCCCATTGGAAAAAAAATTCCTTAAATTAGGGTCTTCACGGGGATCACCATCATCGGATCGCCATCCGGTGAGCAAAGATGAGACAGAAAAAGAAGAAAGAAGAAAGAAGAAAGGAGCAATTATTAGGTGGTCCAGGACCACATGATCCAAGAGAATCACCACCATCCATTATTTAATTTTTGAATTCTTTTAATTAAAAAATAAACTATCAACGGTTGAGATGTACTTGGACCACATGGTCCACGACTAACTAATAATTTTTCAGAAAAGAGAAGGAGAAGGAGAAGAAAGGAAAAAAAGAAAAATGAGGTATTTTTGGAAAAAAAATTTGAAAAGGGGTAAAAAGCCAAAAGGGAGTAAAAACAAAACCCTTACCTCATCATCTTCCACCAAGCACGTCTCAGTGCCTCACTGCTCTCACTCGACTGTAGTCTGTAATCTCTTTCAAAGTGCCTCTTCCGCCTCCGAATCTGATGGAGAGTGACTCATCGTCATCGTTGTTGTCACCGGACCTCCCTGATGATCTAACGGTTCAAATCCTTTCGCGCCTTCCCGTGAAATCTCTTTTACGTTTCACATGCGTCTCTAAACCCTTCAATTCCCTAATCCACAGTCCATCTTTCATCAAACTCCACCTTCACAATTATTCTGCTGCTAATCACGGCACCGACAACAACAACATCTTATTGACCTTCGATACCTTACCCGATTATCCGAGCAGTCCTTATCGTTATATTGAATATTGATGTAGAACCAGATACACGTGTCATCCCCTATTCCGTAAATTCCTTGTTCCAAAACCCATCAGCCAGAATTCTCGATGACCTTGCCTTTGATGTCTATGGTCTTGATAAAAACCTCCACTTTGTTGATTCCTGCAACGGATTGGTATGTCTGTGTATTTATTCTACTTACGAGACTTCACTTTTCGAATACCAGGTCCTTTTTTGGAACCCAGCTACAAGGATAACCTCAAAGGCTCAATATTTGCGTATATGAGTGAAACTCTTAATTGGTTGGGAGTCCACAAATCTGAAAGTAATAACAACAATAGAGTGGTGATAGTTTCACTTGATCTGCAAACGGAGACGTACAAACAATTGTTGCTTCCTCACGAAGAAGCCACTCTTGAGGCTGATTGTGTGGCACTTGGGGTTATGAGGAAATCCCTTTGTTTTTTTCATGAATATAAAAGAACCCATTTTATTATGTGGCAAATGAAGGAGTTTGGAGACGAAAAGTCTTGGACTCGACTGATGAAAATTCAACTTGGTGCTAGTATATTTACACCTGGTGCGGGTATGTTTACACTTTCGCCATTGTGCATATCTGAGAATGGTGACGTCGTGATGCTCAAAAACTATCGAAATTCCGAAGTGATTTTGTATCATACCAGAGATGATAGAGTAGAACACATTGAAGTTCTCAAATACATACACATGAATACCAAGGATTACGTCGAAAGCTTGGTTTTGCCTTGGTGAAATTAAGCTCTTCTACTGCATGTATGTATGTTATTTTAAATCCTCTGCAATGTTTTTGTGGTGCGTAAGTTTTGCTAATCTTTGGATGATTCTATTGGCTTTGAAATGGTTGGTTTGTATGTCATTCTTTTGATTCAATATTTATCCTACAAGTTGCTTTTTTTTTTTTTAAATGTAAATGATTTATTTGTCATTATTCCTTTTGATTCATCAACCATAGCATTTGAAGTTCACAAATAAACTTCTATGTGTAATAGACTGATGTTCACATCCATTTGGCCAGTGTTGCAGGGTTCTAAATTATTCTTGTCTTGGTTGCATTTTCCAAAGCTACAGCTTAAGATTAAGATTGGCATTCTTGTTTTATAAATATTGATAAAGTTGTGATTAGAACTGTTACGGTGGTGATCATCTCTTCTGCTTAATGGTTCCTCGGTGCTCTTTGTTTTGTTTTTTGTTGTTGTTGTTGTTGATGCTATTACTTTCTTATTATTCAGTGCGTAGAAAAGAACTTCAAGCATAATTCTGATGCTGGTTTCTTCGTTCCCCCTTCCCTCTTTAAGGAGTAAAATTATTTGAAAGACTGCCAAAAGTGCAGCCCTACAATCAAACATGTAGCCTTACATTGCATTCTGGGTATTGCTCATATCAGCAAGGCCTTTTTTGTCATGACTGTGTTTAGGACCACTTTTTGGAAAAGAGGTTTAATAGTAAAATGAGATTTTGGGTTCGTAAAACTTAGGAGATTAAGGCAACAAAAACAACAATAATGGAATCTCTGGGGTCTATGGTGGCGGAGAGTGAGCGAGTCTTGCACAATGATTCTTAGTGGGGAGGATGATGAGCTTCCTTAGACAACAAAGGGAGCTCTCCTACTCTCCTCTTCTTCCTCTCCACTCTTTTCTTTCACTCACTGTATTTTCTTACTTCCTATCTTCCCCTGTTTCTCTATCTTTCTTTTTCTTCTCTGTGTTTTTCTCTCTTTCTTTTCTCTTTCCCCTTTTCCTTCCACACCCTCTCTATTCACTCACCCTTTCTTTCTAACTTTCTTCCTCTATTTTCCTAAGTTCCTCTTTGTGAGTTTCTGTTGTTGTTGATGATCCCTCTCCTCTTCTTTTCCACCCTTCTTAAGCTCTCTCCCCTCCTCTCTTGTCAACATCTTCTTTGTAATTCCCATTTTTCTTATTCGTTAAGCTCTTTTCCCTCTTCTCACTCCTCTTGTGAGGACATACTATTCTTAGCTAACTCACAGAGGTCTCACCCTCCTCGTACAGTGCCAAAAAGCCCATTTTCTATGATTCCTAGACCATGACCCCACCCTACCTATACTACTCTCTTTCCCCTTTGTCGTCAAAGTTTCGCTCTCCAACCATTGTGCAAGTCTTTGAGAGACCAATTTGTTAAATCTAAAAACAGGTCTTCAACAGACTGTTAATTCATGCTGCCAAAGTTGAGTTGTTGACAGCTTGATGCTCATATGTATAATTTCATGTGTTAAAATTTGCTTAATCAAGTCCTTATAAATGTGTTTGCAGAATATAATGTGACAAATGTGCATATATCATGATATGTATGCAGTTACGCTTTTGACATGATAATTAAAATTTATAGTTTATCAACTCTTATTTTTTCATATCTATCCTGACCTTTTGTTGTTTGTTGTTCCTGTCCTTTATTTTGAGGATCTTATGAGCTAACAAAACTGACCTATTGTATGATCTACTCATGAATTCTCTAAAACAATTACCACTTGGGTACATGGATGGAATCTGATTTGTTCAAGCAAAAGATTTGTAGGCATTACTTTTCTCATAAAATAAAGTAGCAATGCTTAATGATGATTCTCTATATGTGCTGTGATATTTAGCTAAAACTCGTTTGTTCTTTTAAAAAATCAAGGCGCTAAAATCTTCCGAGATTGATTTAAATTTTTGTGATAACATTTTCACCCTCTGCCCCCTTTTCCTATTTACATTTCCTTGATATATAAGTAGAATGATTTGAAGACTGAAGTTGAGTTTAGCTATTCTTATGGTCCTCGCATCATGGTTTCTCTTGTTGAGCATTACTTTCCTTTTCCGGAGACACTTACACTCTGTGTCTGCTGAATATTTTGTTGCAGGTGGTTGTCTACACAAGCCTGGAGAAATTTCAAAGAATTGGTATTTAACTGCACCAAAATAATTGGAACTCTCACTTCAAAGCTGTGTGCCTCTGTTTAAGTATTATGATCAAATGGTTATGGTTATTATCTGTAGATAAGAACAGTTATGCATATTCTTTTCCTATAAAAAAAAAGAACAGTTATGCATAATATAGCCTTGTTTCTGGATGTTTTAATTTCTCGGGTTTGAACTCATGTAGCGAGAGTGTAGATAAGAACAGTTATGCATAATATAGCCTGGGTCAACGCGTGTGTAACATTAACATACTCGCTGTACCCTGAGCGAGACAACTTTTTTTTTAAAAAAAAAAATTAAACTAAGTTATTACGTTTGCATAATTTTAACAAATTCGCTGCAAGAGTTTACCCAAATCAACATTTCGCTGAGACCCCAGAGAGTTTGTTAAAAATATGCATCTCGCTGATCCCCTAGCGAGTTAGCCCTAAAACTGATCCCCTAGCGAGTCAGCCCTAAAACCAAAAGGAAGTGGGGAAGGGTAGTTTAGGTAATGAATTTTTATTAAGGGTATTTTTGGTTTTTGGCAAGAAAAGAGGTCAAGAAATTAAGGGAGGTCAAGTAATTAAGGGGGAGGGTCAATAAACTAAAAATTAATTTTAAAGTTTCTTACGTTCCCGGTGTAGCCTACGTACAAATATTAATGTTACACTGGGGAATTGATGTACTTAGAAAAAAAATACTAGTACTCCAAGGATTAGTATATGTTAAATTTTAAAAATATATAATATCTTTCTAGTATATGAAGCGTAAAAAAAAAACTTAGAAAAGAGTATTTTGAGGAAAAGAATATTTTTCTGGCTTACCTCATTGAAGTTGAATGAGTAGTGAAATCAATAGCAGGCATTTCTGGCTTTGTTTCTTTGTTTCTCTGAATTTAATGAACCACTCCCAACAGAGAAAAACACTCCTCTTCTCTTCCCTTTCTCATTAAATTCAGAGAAACAAAGAAACAAAACCAGAAATGCCTGCTATTGATTTCACTACTCATTCAACTTCAATGAGGTAAGTATGAATGTATAATTATAATTACTCTATGTTTTCAGAAACATGCTTAGCTCTTCACAGTTCACACCATAACCATGTTTGAAGGTGCTTCTAAGTTAACATTTTATCATGTCCAATTTTTAAATGCTTATCTCACACGCTCTACTCTCTTTTTCCTTTTCTTTTCTTTTTATTAACTATTATTGATCAATCGGGCATTGTTGGTCTTGGTTTTATGCTAAATTCTATGAAGCATTTATCTTCATGCATAGCTACCAAAACTGCATAATATATGATGATTCACGGGGCAAAGCTCCTTATTTCAATAGGCTTATTAAGACCTTCTTATAAGCTCTTTTTAACTTATTTTAATGTTTTAAATTGTGGTTTCCTCGTGTTTATCTCGATTGTGAAAAATTGATATGATAGATGCAACCTTAATTTCAGTCATGATGCCATTGCGAAAACTCTAAAACCACAATAAAACAGACACAAGTTTAGTTGGAGACCTTTATTTAAAACAATAATGTTCATAAGCTTATCTACAAAAGCTTATATAAACTTTTTTTAGATTAATTTTTTTTTAAAAAAAACTTATTAAATAAGCACTTAATTAAATTGTTTATTCAAACACGCCCTAAATGGCTAACTTTTTTTATTTTTATTTATTTATGAGTGTGCCTAGGGACCAAGTGATCAATCTCTTCAAATTCTTAACACTATTGATTACCATGATTGCAGCAATTTATTCTGACACCGGAAATGATTTGTTCATGAAACACCATAAGCTAATGATGTTTCTTGTTATAACAATTGTTCTCTATTTCTTCTTGGTGATTATTGGGACAATACTTCAACTCTATTACAAAAACATTGTTCCTATAATAATTTGCACCATGCTTATGGTGGGAAGTGCTGTTTCTGTTCTGGCTTTGAGCATAATCTCACGCACCATTGCTTGTGGATCACTTTGGCCCTTTGGGTTGGAATGTTCATATTTGTTGCATATTTCTGTTCTCTTTACGAAAAGATCAAGTATTGGATTGAGGGTCACATTGCAAGAAGCTCATCACGGTTGCTACCTCACTAGAAAGAGAGCACCAGTGTGCCAAACTCTGCTCACACAGAGAAGTTTATAGGAACAATGTTCAGAAACTAACAATACTTAAATAGATATTTTTGAACAAAGAAACTAACAATAAACTTATGATAAACGAGAATGGAAGTTTCACAAAAAAGAAAAAAAAATAAAATAAAACACGAACAGAAATCTTAAAAACATATTAACATTGCTAATCTAGTATATCTCCCACAAATGCTTTCCTGTGTAAATTAAAAAAATCACATAAAAACTGAACTTGCTATGAAAGAAAGGAACAATTCCAAATCATGATCAAACATTTCATAAACAAAATAAATAAGCAGAAGTAAAATAGAAAAGATAAAAAAGATAGCTCAAAGAAAGCCTACCCCTTCAAAGGCACAGAGTAGAACAGATGGAGGTAACTATCTCTCCTCCTAACTGCTCCTTTGTGATGAGTTTCAAAATTTCACTAATTCATATAGATTTTAAGAGATTTCAGGACAAAATTTTCTCAAATACAATAGTGGTTGAGACACTCATCTTTTAATGAGAATGAGCATAAATTAGATCTAAGCTGAGCATAAAATACTCTCCCTTCCTAAGATCATAGCACAACTGATATATTTGGAATTTGGTTATTGACAGTAGTTCACAGTTGAGTAGGCTGCAGCTGGTGAAACGTGGGATGCAAGCATAGATTTCAAGAATCTCATCAAGCCAAACCACATCAACATGGGGAAAGGAAAAAACACATTAACATTCATCACCAGCAAGAGTTGTGTAGAGACGGCCATCTGAATCATAATCTGAATTATATTCAGGAAACGTGGAATCTGACTCATTATCAGAACTAAGTCGGTCAGTTTTGTGAGCGACATTAACTCCCTTTCTGATGCCGTCTACCAAATTAGCATCTTTACTTTTTTTGTATACACCCCTGCTCCTATCGAGTAGCCCTTTATTCAGTAGGCTTGCGAGTTCTTGTCTAATTTTTACAAGGGGATGATTCTGCACGAGTTTGTGACCATTGTAGGCCTCCCTAAGAACAACTGTTTGGGTGTCACTCTTCTTGGAAATATAAAAAATACCAGGATGACGCTCAAATGCTTTAGTGAACTTCTGAGGTAGCGCCAAGGGCTTACGCAAGTTGCTAACATTCTTACGCTCCGTTTGCTTATGAAGTGTAAGGTGAATGAGCTCATGAAAAACTCCAACAATCCTCTTCTCGGATACATCGGTACAAGGATCTAAATGAGAAGCATTGGTATATGGAGAAGTATAGGGTAGCTTTTGCCACTCTTTCAACCACTCCATGCATTTCCTTTTCAAACCAAAACCCCTAGTGAACCTAATTGGAAAGGCTAAGGATCCATTTTTAATGTCTTCTTCCTTTTGTTGTAGAGAAGCATTCCTCTGTAATTCTGAGACAGCAAGCTCGTCATCCCAAAATAACAACTTCAAACCAACACGATCATCAGGGAGGTGAACGAACGAGAACCTTTCAGGGTGATTTGGAACAAAAGAGTGCTGGTAATCGTACGGCAAACCCAAGTCCCATTTTAATTGGTCAACGGTTTGAAGCGGAAGGATCCTATCTCTTGTGAGCATAAGCAATTTGCATAACCTATCCCTAAATTCAAACTGATTTTGCTCAAGGATGTGGAGTTCCTCGTGGCGGAGCTTCAAGGCTTCACGACTCAAGCTGAAACACGGTACAGGAGTACCTCCACTATCAGTTAGAAAAGATTCGATAAAAACATTAGGATATCTTCTGATAAAGGTGGAGAGCTTAAGGTCATGGGGAAGACCAAGTTGTCCACGATGGCGAGAAAGATGGTATATCGGAAGGCAGCAATCAGATGAAGAAGAAATTATCTGAACAAGGAAACCGGCTGCCTTGAGATCCCTCTGGCCGGCAACAACAGCATCCAATGTCCTATCTTTCACCCATTTCAACTTTATGTTTACCAGACTAAAACTCTGCTGGTAAATGTAGCCTTGTTGACAAACATGGAGCCAACCATAATTTCTTGAGGAACCAAATAACGGGCGAAACATCATAAATGATAACAAATAGCACAGAACAATGGCCTTTGCACTTATAGCTATCAGAATTCACAAAATTGCCCTGAGAAATGCCACTGTACATAGGCAAATATAACAACATTAATATAAAATTCAATCAAAGTAAGAAACATTCTCAAATGTAGAGCAAAATGATACTAATAAATGGCTTATTTATGTCTTTGGCCTCAAAAAGTTTAGTTTGTTTTGGTTTTAGTCCCTAAAAGTTATTTTGACCGGGACTAATCTTTAAATTTTCAAATGCTTTGGTTTTGGTTCCCATCCTTAGGAAACTGAGGTGGTTCATTTGATTTTATTCAGTATAAAATGTATAAAATGTTTTAAGTAGGATTGATTGTGAATCTGTGATGATGTTGTGCAATACAATACGATTTTATCAAACTTACTTTGCGATCAGCTCATCAACCTATGATTTTTTATATAATGCCTTATTTATACTTTTTGTCTTATAAAGTTAAGCCTATTTTGGTTCTAGTACCTGAAAGTAGCATTGGCAATTAGGGCCAGTGATGGCCCGTGAATTTTGCGGGCGGGCATGGGCGGCCCGTTTTTGATCTAGGGCAGAGAATCCATGCCCTGCCCACCCACGTTTTTTTGCGGACGGGCATGCGGGCGGCCCTTTTTTTCAGAATTAAAAAAAATGAAAAATTAATAAATTCTCATCTGCAACCAAACCGCAGCAGCGCGAACCCCAACCGAACAGCGACCAGCAACCACGAGCCCACGACCAGCACCCACGAGCGAACCACCAGCGAATCGGAACAGCGAACCGACGGCGAAGCAACGAGGTAGCAGCGGAGAAACCCGAGCTGTGACCCCGTGACCAGTACAGCAGCGGCGCCGCGGAGGAAGGAGTGAAAGAGAGTGAAAATTGAAAACCCTAATTTGAGTGAAAGAAAGAGGAGGAGGCTGCGTGAGAAGTTGATGCCCTCCGTTCCTAATTTGGCCCAACTGAGAATGTGAGAAAAGAGTTTTAAATTTTGTCCCCTACTGAAATTTTGGCTCCCATTTCGTATTTTTATGGACAAAACTTTTTTGTGTATTATTTTTTCCATTCCTAATTAGACGAAAAATTTCCATCTATCCCTTGATAAAAAATTTCCATCTAGGGACGAAAATATTTCTGTCCGTGGACAGAGGGAAGAAATTGGCAAGCTTCTACTCAATGACCTGACCTCCGAAATTGCATTTTATGACCCAACTAACAACGTTTTTTTATAAATTATACTAATAAATTTGTTTTTTTTTTTTTGAGGTAATAAATTTGTATATCAAAACTTCATTTGTTAGAAAATAAAATTAAAAATATTAAGGAAGATAAATTATCAAACATTTTTGTTATACTTTTGAAAGAAAATTGTAAACGTTTATACTCCCTCTGGTCCTATTTATAAGATCTTTTTGGGGTTTTTCACTCTCACCAAGGAGAGTGGATAAATTTGTTATTGGCATTTCAAATGTGAAAATTTGATATACTTTTTCAAAATTACCCATATAATTATTATTGGAACTCTAAAAAGTGTTAACTTTATAAGGGTGTTAGTGGATAGAAGTAATTAAATGCTATTAAAAATTGAAAATGGGTATTATAAATAGGACCAAAACAAAAATCTCAAAAGGGTCTTATAAATAGGATCGGAGGGAGTAGTATGTACGGGGAGTTTTGGACATATGAAAATAGATTAGGATTCGAAATATTGGAAAAATATATGAGGGAAACCGCAATTGGTGGTTGAAACAACTAAGGAACCCTAGGAGAACACCTAGAAGGGGGGGTTGAATAGGTGTAAAAGAAACCTTGAAAGATTTTCGAACGAAACAAATCGAAACAATCAAAACGAATGATTTTTGCAAATTTGTCAGCACTTAATCGATTAATCTGAATTCTAATCGATTAAGATCAGAAAACTCAAAGTGTCTTAATCGATTATGAAAGTCCTTAATCGATTAGATCTATCAGAAATCAGAAAAATCACTTTTCAATCGAATACGAAAATCAATCAATCAACACGTAAGATCAGAGATTAAGCGGAAAGGATTAACACCTATATTCTTATTGATTACCTAGGTTATGAAAATGATTTTCCCCAAGTTAATTTGAACAATAAAGATTCAATTTAATCAATTATGAAAATCAATCTTTCTATAGGTTTTCAACAAAGAACACAATGAATAACAAGAATGTAAAGAGTTAAGGGTTTAGAGATACGGCACAGTGATTTATCCTGGTTCACTTTCATCCACTTGAAAGCTACATCCAGTCCTCTCTTCAACCAAGAGAGATTCTTCACTATGAGGAATTAGAGTTCTCAAATTACAAGTAAATGTCTCACAAGACTCCCTTCTTGCTAGCCTACAAGAGATACTCCACACTCTTGCCTTGTAATCCTATTGATCTTCTCTCTAATCTAACCTCTACCCCTTGTTGATAATCTACACAACAAGTCTTCACTTGCTTGATGATAATCCACACACCAAGGCTTCACTTTGCTTGATTCACAACCAAGACTTCTTCTTCTTCAATGAGAAATTTGCTTGATGATAATCGACACACCAAGTCTTCTTGTTTGTTGTAGATGGCTTGCCTCTTGCAAAGATTACAACACAATTGAAAACACAATGACACTCCTATGAATCTCTTTCAATAGCTATGACAAATCAACATAAGAGATTCAAAGGTTCTTGATCAAAGAATGTGAAAATAGAAAAGCTTTGATCTTTGAAATTGAGAGAGAATAGAGTGGCTTGATTTCTTGTAAAACTTGTATGAAAATGATTCTAGATAATCACAAAGATTAGGAAAAGGTTTATGTAGAATACCCAAAAGTTGTATGCACTAAAAACTGATTTTGAGAAGTGAAAATCGTATTTTAAAAAACCAGTTCAGCAGTGTTTAATCGATTAGACTTTGGCTTAATCGATTAGTAATCGATTAGAATTTGGCTTAATTGATTAGACCATACTGCAACTTGTTTGAAAACACAATGACACTCCTATGAATCTCTTTCAATAGCTATGACAAATCAACATAAGATATTCAAAGGTTCTTGATCAAAGAATGTGAAAATAGAAAAGCTTTGATCTTTGAAATTGAGAGAGAATAGAGTGGCTTGGTTTCTTGTAAAACTTGTATGAAAATGATTCTAGATAATCACTGTTTCAGACCGCTTTGTGCGATAAGTAAATGATTAATAAAAAGATAATGGGTTCGTAAACTTAGTGAAGCTTCAGGCTTTCATTATTATACCGAAATGAGATACAGGGAGGTGGATACAAAGAAATGGCTTCCACACTTGTGGTATTTTTACAGGGGGAGGGGTGTGCGCTTTGGCTTTTACACTCTCCTCTATGTTGCTGAGCCTAAGTTTCAGAGGAAGCCTCTATTCATTTTCTCCCTTTTGTACTCTCTGTATTTAGTGGTTATTGCTGTGTGTTGTTCTCCATGTGTTGGAGTTGTTGAAGTTGTTCTTGTTGTTGTTGTAATAGTGGTTGCTGGAGGTGTGCGCTCTCTGGCTCACCTCCTTCCTTGTATCTCTCTCGTGTTCTGTCTCTTGCTTCTCTTTAATGTTCCTTCTCTGATATTTAGAGAAGAGAACTGGTGTTTCATGTGTTTATCGTGTGTTTTCCTCCGTTGATTTCCTCTTTTTTCCTCTTGTTCGTGTTCTCCCTCTAAGTTGCAGAGGAGAGAACCTTGTGTTTTGTTATTGTCGCTCTGGTGTATTGCTTCTCTCTCCCTGCATACGTTGGAGGAGGGCCTCTTTTATAGAGTCCTTCTTGTCCACTTGTTATTGCCTTTCCTGTTTTATCCACTGGTTGATAACACTTTTTCCCTTTGACTGTTGTGCATTATCTCCTTTATCAGGTACCTTTTGTTTGTTTCCTTATTTTGGCTTTGTCATCAGTGGCTGCAGAAGGAGTGGGGCTCAAGTCTTGCTACTCTTGGCTTTGTCTTGGGTAGCCAAAAGATTTCCTCTTGGCTTCCTCTGCAAGTCGTTGGAGTCTTGAGCAGTTGTGTTGCCTTTGCCTGAACATGTGTGCGCCTTCCACAAGCCTTATTCCCTGTTCGCTCTCATTTATCATGACTTTCTCCCCAAGTTTCTATGACACCTAGGACGCTTTGGGAGGATATGTCATACTCATTGTTATCAGTACGTCTTGCTCTTCTTTTTGGGCACAACATCAAAATGTGACGCCTTGGTGACTGTCGCTCTGAGCATGTGACGCTCTGGGCAGTTCTTGGTGCTTGCACGCCTATATCAGTGTCCTTTATTGTTTTCTTTTTGTTTGATGATTTTTGGGCCTTTATACAAACTGGGCTTTGCAATTTGGGCCCCTAAATATTGAGGTATCAACAATCACAAAGATTAGGAAAAAGTTTATGTAGAATACCCAAAAGTTGTATGCACTAAAAACTGATTTTGAGAAGTGAAAATCGTATTTTAAAAAACCAGTTCAGCAGTGTTTAATCGATTAGACTTTGGCTTAATCGATTAGTAATCGATTAGAATTTGGCTTAATCGATTAGACCATACTGCAACTTGTTTGAAACTTGTTTTTCTCAAAACTAAACCTTTCCTCTCAAACCTTTAAGCCACCTATTGATTTTAGGTTAAGTGAAAACTCAAATTATGATTTAATCATGACCTTGATAGAGATTCACTACCCTCTATTAACTCTAACCAAACTCATAAAATAAAAGACTAAGTCTAGAGAGGCAAAAGATAAAACAATAACAAAACTCAAACTAGATCTTCAAGTCTTCATGAGCTTGTTCTCTCTTCTTCACTTGATGTTTGTTGTTGTTTGTTGAGCTTGAAACTTGATCAACACCTTAGTAGCTTGTTCAAAACCTTTTGTCATTATCAAAACATTCTCAATGGAACTTACAATATATGAAGAATAACATGCGGTAATTAGTTCTCCTATTCATTTTGTATGAATTGTATATGTATGTATAAAGTATAGTTCATTATTAAAGTGAATTATTGTATATACTCCCTCTGTCCCTAATTATAAGGCCCTCTTTAACACTTTTATTTTGTCCCTATTTATAAGGCCCTTTACCAATTTTCAATGAGCATTAATTATTTTTTTCGACAAACACCCCTATTTATTTAACACTTTTTAGATTCCCAATAATATTAATAGGGGTAATTTTGAAAATACATATCCAAAGTTCACATTTCCAATACAATTAACTAAATTATTCCACTTTTTTAATTGACGTGAAATCTCCCAAAAGGGCCTTATAATTAGGGACGGAGATAGTATTAATTAAAACTCTCCCTTTATTTTTCCACTGAAAAAGTACCCATTCCAAATAAAAACATTATTTATTCCTTTGGTTTTAGAGCAGATATTTCTACTTCATTCCATTGATGAATCAACGTTTCAACAATAAAATATCATTTTAACACTTTTTATTTCATTATTACGTTTGGCTAAGAACGGAAATTTTTCGTCTCTACATAGATAGAAATTTTCCGTCTCTAGGTAGATGGAAATTTTTCATCAAGGGATAGATGAAAATTTTCCGTCTCATTAGGGACGGAAAAAATAACACATAAAAGGATATTTTTGTCCATAAAAATACGAAATGGGGGCCAAAATTTA
This sequence comes from Crotalaria pallida, assembly GCA_037953625.1. Taxonomy (NCBI): domain Eukaryota; kingdom Viridiplantae; phylum Streptophyta; class Magnoliopsida; order Fabales; family Fabaceae; genus Crotalaria; species Crotalaria pallida. The sequence goes on from CM075655.1 coordinate 103,244,765, forward strand.
AAACTCGTGAGAAAATCATGCCCTTCGTTCCAAATTTGGGCCAGTCTATTTGTTGGGCCAATTAAAACAGAATTTTTTTAAATGGAAATTGCTTTTTGGCCCCCGTAACTGACTTTTTGGCCCCCGTTTCAAATTTTCATGGACCAAAATACCCTTAACAGTGTTAGCATTTCCGGTTTTGCTGAACCGAAAAAGAAATCCCGATTTTCCTGAACCGAAATTACACTTACACTTGTTTCTTCTCTGTCTCTCTTTCGCTCTGTGTGACACTTGTTTCTTCTCTCTCCCTACCCTCACCTCACCTCAACACCACCATGGCACCATCCATCTCTCTGCTTTCTCATTTCTCTAAACTAAACAAAAAAAAACTCTCTTTATGTTTTGGGGTAAGAGAAATTTTAATTTGAATCTCTATTGTGATTGAACCTACCATTAGTAATTACTAATTGGCTGGGGTGGGGGGATTCCAGAAGAAGCAAAATTGAAATAATAATAATAATAAATTATATATAAAAGAATTGATTTTTGTTTGAATTAGGGTTTATTAGGGGATGAAGTTGAACGGAGAAGGAGAAGAGAAGGAGGAGGGTTTAGAAACAGAGAAAGAGAAAGTGGTGGGATATGCCTTAACTTCGAAGGAAAAGAAGAGCTTTCTCCAGCCTAAGTTCATTTCCCTTGCCAGGTTGAGATTGCTCGACTTCATGTCTCTGTGAATGATGTTGGGGATGCAATTGTGGTGAAGAAAAGCCAATCCCCTACACTATTGTAGGTAATTCCGGTTGTGCTATACCGGAAGTATTCCGGTTTAATTATACCGGCATTCTTCTGGTTCAGGAAAACCAGAAATTTTTTTCCGGTTTCATAGAACCAGAAATGTTAACACTGTTAAGGGTATTTTGGTCCATAAAAATTTGAAATGGGGGCCAAAAAGTCGGTCTTGGGGGCCAAAAAGCAATATCCTTTTTAAATAGCTCGCGGGCAGCCCTAAAATGCCGTAAATCATGGCCGCATTGAAGAATGGGCGAAAAATCTATGCAATGCCCGCATTTTGTGCAGGCGGGCCGGGCTGGCCCGCGGGCCTGAGCCCTAATTGCCAATGCTAAACAGAACTGAATTACTGATAAAGTGCTTCCAAAACCGGTTCAGTATTAGAACCGCTTTTACAAGAAAACTGGGATAAATAATAATAAATTAAAAAAAAGGCTTATTTATGTCTTTAGTCCATGAAAGTTGAGATTGTTTTTATTTTAGTTTCTCGAAATTTGTTTGACCTTGACTCATCCTTGATTGTTTTGAAAATTGGGTTTTCGTCCATGTCGTTAAGAAAAATCCATTAACTGATGATGTGGCTAACGGAATGTCACATCGGCATACACGTGCGCAAGTATTGTAGATTACCGGTAGGATGACGTAGATGATCCAAACCCGCAAGAACAAAAGGGCCAAAGCCCAATCCACGTGCGCAAAAACATGAGCGCACGTATTACATACTACTGGTAGGATTAGTTTTTTAGTAATACTAGTGCTTTTATGCACGGGAGTAACATAAATTTATATTTTTTTTAACAAAGATTATTGTGTAGATATGATAACTGATAAATATATTAAGTATTTTGGATGAGAAAACAAAAGAGATAATAAAATAAAACTAAAAATTCTAAAATATTATGATAAAAAAATCCTTTGAGTACTAACTTCAAACAGTAAGCAAAACAATATTATGATAATTTCAACCAAATAATGAGTAAAAAAATATTAAGCGAGTAACTATGGTAGTAGTGTTTTCTAATCTATTGCATAATTTCAAGATAATAGCCAAGAGAACATGCAAGAAGAAAAAACACACATAGGCAACAATGTGAGAAAAAAAATGGAAAAATATACGTTAGCATATAACTTATAAACAATAATATTATCTGATATGGTGCAAAGTTTGTAATAGATAAAAGTTATTCTCTTTTACAATGCATAGTCTATCTAACTTGAAATTGAATCAATGTAATTTAAGTCTTATGCTATTAATTTTATATAGTCAAGCTTTCATAACAATGGCAGATATATTTTGCTTGACTTAAAAATAAAAGTTAGCACGAGAAACTTCACATTTGCAAATCCACCTTTTAGGGAAAGAAAAATAGTAACATGGCATTTAGTTGTCAAATTAATTTTTATTTGTATGATAAGAAAAAAAAAAACATACCTTGAAAAATATTTCCTTATACACAACATTGAGAGTAGAGTTGGTTGGCTTTCCTTCGTCATCTAAAATGAGTATTTTTAACCCTCTTTTGTTTCGAACTCTTAACAAAGCTACTTATAGCTGCCCACGAGGGTTCTGGCTTAGGAAGATACAAACTAACATGTGATAGAGATTGTCCTTGACTTTTATTAATGGTCATATCAAAGCATAGGACTCATATATGCCGTGTTATTTACACGTGCACCCAGGCCCTAACGTTCTGGATAAAAAAATTTAAAAAGAAAAACCTACGGCTCGACAAAGGCGTACGAGTATTTTTGTACGTTTTGACATAAGCGTAGGACACTTTTCATGAAAAAATAAAAAATAAAACAGTGGATATTTGAGTGGGGGGATAAGTGTGGGTGAATAGGGGGTAAATGAGTGAGTATGAGGTGAGTGTGTAAGTGTGAGTGAGGAAGAAGAAAAAAAAAAGAATGAGAATAAGAATGAGGAGAAGAAAAGTGGATGTGAAGAAGAAAAAAAAGAAGAGAAAGAGAAGGAGGAGAAGAGAAGTAAGTGTGGAGAAAAAAAAAGAAAGAGGAGGAAGAAGATGAATTTTTTTTTTAAGGGAGGTTAAAAACCGAGCCATTTCTTATATAAATTTGGTTCGGTTAAAAAAACCGGTTTTAAAAATATGGTTAATTTGGTTTTGGTTTGATTCGGTTTATCAAATGGTTCGGTTCATTTGGTTTTTTTAGGCTTTTTTTACTTAAGTGAGGTAGTTTTGCAAACAATTTACGAAAAATGGGTAGTTTTTAAACTATTTACATTAAATGGGGTAGTCAACAAAACTATTTATGAAAATGGGGCAGTCAAAGTAAAAAAAAAAGTCAATTGCGTCATCTGAAATGACACAACCAAAGTGCCACGTGTCGCGCACCGATTCGTGCTCCGGATTCTGTTAGGATTAAAAAAAAAACAGACAGCAACGCCACGTTGACGCGAAGCTTTGCGTTAGCCGCGCGCGGCTGTCTCCTCCCCTTCCCGCATGCTTCCCCGAATTCCCACAGCCCCTCCCTCTGTATAAACTACTCCCTCTTACAATTCTATAAACTACTCTCTCTTACTCCTACTCCCTCTGCATTTCTTCCGGTTATAGAAATTTCTACTCCCTCTTGCCTTCAATTTTATTGCTCACTCAACCTTATATCTTATCACTATCAGTATCACAACTTCTTGGGATAAATTTTTAGATTCTGTGAAATTTAATTTTTTTTTAATTACATGTACTGGTATATAGGAAGTTGTAATTTTATTTATTTTGTTATAATTTTTTTTATGCATTAGTATATAGAATATTATTAGCTAGATTTATTTTTTATTTATTTATTATTTGGAGTTAGAATCTTTTATTAGTTAGATTTTTTTATCTATTTAGAAGTTATATTTTTATTAGTTTAGGTATTACTAAGATTTAGAAAAAAATTTATTAGTTAGAATACTTTTTTTTTAATAGTTGGAGTTAGATTTATTTAATAGTTAGATTTTTTATGTATTTAGAAGTTATATTTTTATTAGTTTAGGTATTAGTAAGATTTAGAAAATTTTTATTAGTTAGATTTTTATTTTTTTTTTGGAACAGGAAAATATATTATGTATGTTAGAATTGTGTGAGTTGAGGAGAAAAGAATTTCACAGTGGGTTGGAAAAATGATTCAGCCGTACTCACCCAGACGTGGGGGATTGGAAAGAGCCGTTGGGGGTAATGTTATTGGGTTGGGGAATGAGTAGTGGGGGAAGTAATTATAGGGGTTGGGGTAGGTAGAATTTATGGTAAGTGGGATAGGGGAAGCATGCAGGAAGGGAAGGGGACAGCCGCGCGTCACTGTGGTTGACGCGAAGCTTTGCTTCAGCCAACGCAACCCCCTGATTGCGCCACGTGGCGTTGCTGTCTATTTTTTTTTTTAATCCTAACAGAATCCGGAGCACGAATCAGTGCACGACACGTGGCACTTTGGTTGTGTCATTTCATATGACGCAATTGACTTTTTTTTTTTTTTTTTACTTTGACTGCCCCATTTCCGTAAATAGTTTTGTTGACTGCCCCATTTAATGTAAATGGTTTAAAAATTACCCATTTTTCGTAAATTGTTTGCAAAACTACCCACTTGAGTAAAAAAATCGTTTTTTTAACACCCTTACGCCTTACATAACTATTTCCATCTTTCTTATCCACAAAATCTCTCACAGTATCCACCATCCACGTTCCTGTCTTTCATTTATTCTCTAAATATCATAACCTCTCTGAGAAAAGGAATAGCTGATGCAGACACTGGTAGGGATGGCAACGGGGCGGGGAACGCTCGGGAAGACCTTTCCCATTCCCCATCCTCGGGTCTCATTTGCCCACATCCCCATCTCCATTCCCCATGTCGGGGGTTGATTAGCCCCATCTCCATTCCCCACCACCCCACGGGAAACATAACTTCAATTTGACTTGTTATAAAATTCACAACGTCGAATAGCATTTTTAAACTTGTACACTACAGAAAAATAATCGTTAAAATTCAAGAGATTCAATTTTAAAAAATCGTTAAAATAATCGTTAATAATTATAATTATAATTATAATTATAATAATATATGTGAAGTTACTAAAAAACCTATTTTTTAACTATATAAAGCCTAAATATTTAAGGGCATATAAGTAAAATTATCGGGGACGGGGGAATCAATCCCATTCCCCGCCCCAAAATCTGTTCGGGAAAAAAATCCCCCCCCCATCCCCGCCCCCGCTGGGGAAAAATCCCCAAACTCGGGTACCCGAACGGGGCGGCGGGGATCCCCATTTGCAGTCTCCCATTGCCATCCCTAGACACTAGCATAAACTGATTCTTAAGCGGTGAGTGCCAAAAGAAAAACTCAGAATAATGCTACAAACCCCGAGAGCATTGCTATCTTCCCCTCAACCATTCAGTCATATTACTCGTACCTCAGCACCTGTACCTTCACCATTGCAACTAGTACCCACTTCTCCATCTTTTCCAATCCTCAAACAGCAATGCAGACTCACGTAGAGAGGTCACAATCTTTAGCAACTCTTGCTTGCTGCTTCTATTGGGTGCTCAAGCAGTGGATGGCTCCAGAGCAAGAGCAGAAGAAGAAAATGTTATCAACACAAGTAACAGTGATCAAGGAGTGGAAGGCTCCGGAGTGATAACAGAAGAAAATGTTACGAATACAAGTAACAATGACCAAGCAGCGGATGGCTCCAGGGCAAGAGCAGAAGAAGAAAATGTTACTAATGCAGGTACCAGTGATCAGGCAGTGGATGACTCCACAACAAGAGCAGAAGAAGAAAATGTTACTAACACAAGTAACAGTGATCAACCCCAAGAGAATTTGACATCCACTCCTAGCTGCACTGAAAGAAAACCTACTAAACAAGTGTTCTTTGACATATCCATTGATGGTGAACCTGCTGGCTGCATAACCATAGATCTCTATGGAGATGATGTCCCTGCAGGTGTTGATAGGTTTAGTAAGATTGTCAGTGGAGTTGCTGGTGTTAGCTACAGAAGAAAAGAGTTTGTCAAAATCATGCCAAATTATGTCCAACATGGTGGCCTTCGATCCTATGGTGTGGATGCTGAACTTGCAAAGGGTACAGGGAGTAATTTGGCACCAGATACACTTGTTGAGGAATGGGAGAGAGCATATGAGAAATGCCCTGGTACTAAAAACGTGGCTGGAAGTGTAGGCATTATAGTGAGAGACCCATTAAAACCGCCTCCGAAGATGAAGCTGGTTGCAAGAAGAGGGAAGTTGGAGATTGATCAAGAAGAAATTGGAAGTGATCCTAATGGGACAGAATTTGTTATTTCCACAAAGGACTCACCAGAACTGGATGCATCAGCTCTGGTAATTGGAAGAGTGGTGGAAGGAATGGATGTTGTGCAGAGGATTGGTCAGGTGAAAACCGTGCAGGAGAATACTAGCTCTCCTTATTTTAGGTAAGCCAACCAGACAAATATTTTTGCAAGTTTAGTCATATAAGAGATCTTTAAGCAAGTTAACTTTGTTTTCTAGCACCGGCTATATCTTTGCTGCTACCTGCAGTCGCACTCATCATGATACATGTTTATTCAAAAGGATTATCACTCATGTCTATGATACATTATCGCTAATCTGCTAAATTGATGTTACAGGGTGGCAAAGCTAATAGGAGACAAGAGGGCTGTTGTAGCAGAAAGAGGATTCAACCGCCCTTATTCAAAAGTCATCGTCACAAACTGTGGTGTAATGGTGTAGCAGTCGCTTTTCTATAGTAGATGTCCTGTGTAAGAGAACATATCGCATTCTATAATAATCTTCATTATCATCTGAGCTGCCAAATGTCTAAAATTTGTATTGCAAATGAGCAAAGAATATTACAGCTCAATCCCAAAAGGCAAGTAATCATCAATCACAGGAAACAAGGAGCAAGAAATTGCTTTTTCTGTGATAGGAGGGGGATTGAATCAGATGTATTATCTTTTAAAAGAATTAAATTTTGATACAACATGCACAAGGGTTTTAAATGGAAAAAAAACATGCCAACAAAAATGGCATGTATACACAATATTTTAGGTTTTGGGAAGGGGGTCCCTCTGGGTCCCAGCTACCTACGCTTTGTATTTTGGGCTGAAATGCGAGCAAGCTTCATTCTTCTAGTAGATGGAGACATGAAAAGCTTTCTAACTGAAAAGCTTTCTTCTAGTATATTGACACTTGGTAACCATTTACCTTTTTTTTTAAAAAAAATAAAAAATCAAAATCATCGGCTCAAGAGAAGGATACGTTCATGGTTCCCCTCATGCCAAGGACATTTTAATATCCAAGCAAACGAGGGTTTCAACAACATTCAAACAATTAGTCATGAACAAGGCAGCAACAGCATTAATAACACTCACAATTCATTCCATCAAGCAAAAGAAAGCAAATCATGAAGAGGTCAATATACTTTGTCAAACAAGTGAAACTACTTATCATCTCAAGCATTCATCGGTGAATAAGCTCAAGGAACACGATCTACTTTGCCATTGCAAGGAAAGATCCTAAAATTTCTACCATTAATCAAACAAATTATGAGCAGACCTACAAAAGCGAAAAAATTAAAATAATACGCTTGACCAAGAAAATGACAAGCATACAGTGAAAGCGTTCCATGATAACTAACAATAACAGGGTGAAAAAACTTTATTCGCCTTCTAAAAGACTACAACTAAGCAAGGCATTCAGAGCATAAAAGGGAAAAATTAAACAAAAGCTATTAAGTATTGAGATTCATGCAATTTTGAAAAATCAGATGCACAAATAAGACAATGGTTTTAAATTATGGTTGACAAACCTTCTTGGAAGAGGAAATGATAAAGCGAAACTGAAAATCCTTTAAGTAGCATAAAAGTTCTTATCTGCAGATCATAACCATAACCATTTGATCATAATACATAAACAGAGGCACACAGCTCTTTGAGGTGAGAGTTCCAACTATTTTAGTGGAGTTAAATTTCAATTCTTTGAAAATCCTGTGGTTTATGGAGATAACCACCTGCAACAAAATATTCAGCAGAAACAAAGCGTAAGTGTCTTAGGAAAAGGAAACTGATGCGAACAAGACAAACCATGATGTGAGGACCACAAGACTAGCTACATTCAACTTCAGTCTTCAGATAATTATAGTTATGTCAAAGAAATCAGTAAATAGAAAAAGGGGGCAGGGTAGGTGTAAATGGTATTACAAAAATGCAAACCAAACTCCGAAGATATTATTGCCCTGACTTTACAAAAGAACAGACAAGTTTTAACTAAATATCACAATCCAGGTAGACAATCATCCTTAACCATTGATGCTTTCTTTGATGCGAAAAGCAATGCCTAGAGATCTTTTGCTTGAACAAACCAGAGTTCAGTCATGTACCAAGACAGTATTGTTTTAGATAATTCGTGATTATATCATACAGAGTGTGTGTGTGTGTGTGTGTGTGTGTGTATATATAAATTGATAGAGCCAAAGGCACTCAGTTCAGTTCCGTTAGTTTTTTATATGTTCGACAAAATTAAAAATCGATGAATAACTAACAGGAAAAAAAAAACATATTTAAAAATCCAAGGGAAATTACGAATCCCAGAGTTGACAAATAATAAATTTGATCTAAAGTATCATGCCAAAAGCGTAGCTGCATAGTATCATGATAAAAGCACACCTGTACTGATAATCTGATATCTAGGTCTTTTATTTTGTTTATTTCAAACACATTTAGAAGGACTTCAGTAAGTTTATTTTAACACAATTGACTCTGGCAGAATCAATTAACATGCAAGACAAAAAAGACATGGCTGTCATGAATCGAATATAACTCAAATAATTTCAAGTCTCTGAGGTTAAAAAAAAGTAAGTAGGGAGTGTTTCAAAGAAGGGTGAAGAAAAACATAAACAAAAGAAGAACCCATGTCACAATGAAACTATAGTGCCTAAAACAAAACCCACCTCGTACAAATCGAAAAATGATAGAAAAGTATCCGCATAAGATAAAAAATGGATCGTATAAGTCCAAAGTTTAAAAATGGATTCCAGACCAAAATCATCAGTACATACGAAAATCAAGTACAGCCAACCGCATAAAATGCGAAATGCATTGCCGAAATATCAAGTTTAAAATAAATAAAAAATAATTGTAAATAACCAAATGCACTGCATATCAAGTAAAGTTCTTTTTAAAAAAAAAAATTTGCTGCATTCTGGCTCACAATAGATCCAATTAAGGACCTGATTGGTTCCTCCCAGAAAACACAGCAGCTTGAAGAATGAGAGTATTTTCTAAAGTCACCCCTTACGTCCCTAAAGGGGATTATGTTGGAATTTCTTTTCTGTGCATGAATGAAAAGAAAGCAACAACATCAACAAAAAAAATGGAACAAAAAGCACTGAGGCACCATGAAGCAGAAATAATGATACGGCAGTAACTGTTTTAATCACAACATTACCATTATTGATTAGAAAGAATCAGAATCTTGAACTAAATGGTAGCTTTGGAAAACGTGGCAAAAAACAATATATTTTAGAATCCTATAGCATTGGCCAATGGATGTGAACATCTGTCTATTGCACATGGAAGTTTATTTATGAACTGCAATTGCTAAGGTTTATGAATGTAAAATATAATGACATGTAAATCAATTAAGTTTTTAGAAAGGAGCATTTAACCTATAAAATTATATGTAGTTCGTACTGATACGAACACTTTATTACCGCCAATAGCCCCTTTTTTTTTCCCAGATGACACATTTAAACTTATTTTTGGTTTTTAGTCCCCGTATTGAAAGAGGGGAAAGACCTTATATGTCTAGATTAATCAAGGATGCACTAATAAAGAAGGAATCTGAGTGTAGTTGTGTGGGTTCCGAACTTCTGGCAAATAAGTTTGTTAGGTTATAACCCATGGCAGTTCAACGGTGTTGATGCAATGGCATTATATCTAACCAAACTGAGATTCTGCATCATTACTGGCATTATAAAATTTTAGGAACTAAGGTGGTAATAGAGGCACAAGCCTGCATCTCATGATACCAAGCTTGCGAGTCCGTGAAACATGTATGCAAAAAGAACACTAATAACACTATGGGTGGTGCCTCTTCACGAATAGGTCGTTGTCAGTAATATACGACGACGTCAACAATAGCGACAACAAAGAATCCCCCATGCCAATTTTGATTAATGTTAAATCAATCTCCATTCAACACAAATAACGAAGATTCAATGGTTCAAAGTCAACGATGAACACAAATTTTACTTTAAAAACTAATTTTTAAACACCACGCGAGAGACACGTGCATTATAAGGACCTAAATGCAAACACTAAACCAACCCTTCGAAACCAACGTTGCCAGTTTCAAGTAACTAATCCTTGGCGCCAATTTTAATAGGGCTTTTATATTAATTCCAAACTGTGAAATAAGAGTATGTATCAATTACTAGTCCGGACTACAAGGAGGATTGTAATAGCTACTTTTGGAAAATCGAATTTGAATCTTATAATAAATGTAAAATCACAACAATGTTGACCAATCCATCCATAGATTTCAATCCAACCATTTTCAATAGCCGATAAATTAGTAAAACTCAGGCATCACAAAATATTCCCGCTATCTATCCAGCATTATCTATCATTCTATCCTAAAATATAATGGCAAGGATTTAAAAATAACATACCTATTATAGAGGAACTAAATTTCAACGAGGCAAAGCCAAGCTTCGAACGTAATCCTTCGCATCCAAGCATCTGTTGGGAATTCGAGTGCGTTTTATTGTATTATCACTTTTGTTATACCGAATTGCTTCCCTGTATTTATGGTTTGCCAGCATCACAACATCACCATTCTCAGACATGCACAACGGAAAAAGTGTACCTATACCGCCACCAATTTGAATTTTCACGAGCCGAGTCCAAGACTTTTCATCTCCAAACTCCTTCATTTGCCATATAACGAAATGTGTTTTCGCATAATCATGAAAATAACATAGGGAATCCCTCAAAACCCCAAGTGGCCCAGGCCCATACAATCTACACTTAGGAGGAGGGCCTTCTTCTTCACCCGGAGGAAGCACCAGCTGTTTGTACGTCTCAGTGCGCAAATCAAGCGAAGCAATCACCGCGTCGCGATCACCATCAGACTTAGCCAACCAATTCATCGCGCCACCCACAAACTGCGCATCACCCTGATCCCCAACAGGATAAATAGGAAAAGCAGAAATATTCCTCCAGCGTTTGCCACCCATGTCGAAAACCTTGACAGTGATTTGCTGCGGCTGCGAACCGCAAATAACCGCCACTAATTTGTAAGTGTCAGTCGAATCATCATACCCAAACCCAAACATAAACATCATATGCCTTGTAGGCACATAATCCTGCCAATCAATATGCAGCTTAGTCGGCGACGAGGTTACCCTCGTGGCAGGGTTCCAGAAAAGGAACCGGTATTCATGAAAATCACGAATGCCAACGGAATAGACGCATAAACAAACCAATCCATTGCAGGAACCAACGAAGACGTCGTCTTGAGTAATCTCGCGAGAATTTAACTGGTAGTAGGAAGCCACATTGGTGTGGTGAGAGATGGTGGATGAAGGGTTGTGGAGCAGAGAAGGTAGGTGATAGGGTACGACGCGTAAGTGATCGGATGCTATTAAGACGGCGTCGTTTCGTTTGGCGGAATAAGTGTGAAGGTGGAGTTTGATGAAAGATGGACGGTGGATGAGTGAATTCCAGGATTTAGAGGTGCATCGGAAGCGGACCAGAGATTTGACGGGAAGGCGCGAAAGAATTCGAACCGTTAGATCATTGAGGAGGTTCGGTGACAACTGTGATGAATCGGGTTCCATGAGAGGCGAGCGGGTATGACTGGGTATAATTTAGGAGATCATGAGCATAATTGAAAGATGAAAGTTGAAACTCATCCATCTAACATGCTGCTAGTGACTGGCTAGAAGATGACAAGCTCTCTTTTGTCCGAATCCGTACTGACTACTCACCTTAAGCTTACTACTCCTTTGAAAGAAAAAAAAAGTTGGATACTATCTCAATTGCGTTTTTTTAGATGCTATATTTTAGTCCCGTGAAAATTCATTTTTAATCTCTGAATATTTTTTATGAGAGACTTAAGTCTCTTTATTCACTCCGCCAACTATCTCAATTGCGGATTTAAGTGTCCCATAAGACAATCTCCGGGAACTAATAAAAGTGAATTTTCACATTTTGAGGGACTAACCATATAAAAATATGAGGGACCAAAATGGTACTTCAATCTAAAAAATACATTTATTGACAAATACATTAATGTGTATGCATTCTGGATGTAAGTTTTTTCCATTATGATCTATCATTTATTTGTATTATTATTCCCTCCGGTTCTTATTATAGATCACATTTTAGAAGGTTTTCTTGGTTCTAATTATAAGTCACTTTATATTTCCAATGTATCATTTATTGATTTTTCTCCTTTTTGCCCTTATTAAATGTTTTGACTATCTATGTGTTTTTGTTGTTCATTAATGAGTGTGAATTTTCCAATAAAAATTTAGAGGGTAAAATTGTAATGTTACAATATATTCTCATAAAATTTATAAAACTAACTACTTTCCTTGGTATGTGTAATTTGGTTAAGTATGCCCTATAATAAGGAACGGAGAGAGTAGTACTTTAGTTTATCAATAATCATAAATACATAAATGATGAATTATGCATTTAGCATGTAAAAAATCTTTTGCACATTAGCGCACCATTTATTTTCTCAACTAATAATTTTACCCGTGCATCGCACAGGTTCAATTTTTTTTTATTTGATTATAGATTTTGGAAATATGTCTTTTTAAATAATAAGTTAATATGAACTTTTTATAAAAATGATTTACATGTATTTAGAAATGAATAGTCATAAACATTAACCGTTGAATCTAGTTTCAGCTACCAACTTTTTCATTAATAAAAATTAACTAATAATGTATCAACTATGCGATTTCTAATTTTAATTAACAACATAGTTTCTTATATTAAAAAAAATCCAACTCATTTTGATTTTTGTTTTATTTAATCCATCATTCCAAATGCATTTTGTTAGTAATTCGTTTTGCAAGTCCAAATGCAGGTATTTTTTTTACCATTTATATCATCATCATCATCATCATTATATCTGTCCAAAAATATAAGACATGTTTTCACACTTTTAATTAATTTGTGTTTATAAGATTCGAACTTTCAAATTACTTGCTTATATTAGAACTTCATAATTGTAAATAAGTATATTGTCTAAAGTATAAAATAACACATCATTATTTTTCACAATTTAAATTGCAACATATTGTATAAATTTTTGGATTTTTTTAAATTTGAATTCATTACTAAGTAAATATTTGATTGTATTAAGCTAAATCATCATACCAAATTATAGGTCATCTTTAATACTTATATATCCGTTTTTTCCGTTGTACCCAAAATTTATTATTCATAATGATGCTCTATTTAAATGTTTAATACCAATTTGCCTATATTATGACTTGTTTGTATTAGAATTTCTGAAATTACAACATTATATTCGTTTTTTTTGCTGGTTAATTATCATAAGACGGGTCGTTAGGCATTATATATTTTTTATGTCAATATTTGATTCAAATTACTTCTTTTTGAAAAGATCATTAATAACCCGTGCAAATTGTAATAATATCGAAATGCAAAATTGTATGTTTGCGGGCAATTTTTATATTTATGTGTAATCCAAATTGTACTAATAAAAATTTACTAAAAATAACTTAAGATAAATATTTATTCCCGTGCGATGCACGGACAAACAAAGTTGGAGGGAAAAGCAAGGATGAAGGAGGAAAAATGAAAATGACAAAAATGCCCTCAACTTCTCCTATTTTATAATATGTTGATAATAACAAGTGAACCAAGACTAACAAGTGTCCTGGGTTCACTTGTTAAGAAACCAAATGTATCACTCCCTCCGATCCTAAATATAAACCCCTTCGACGAAAATCAAATTTTTTAAAAATGTAAATATTAAAAGTACCCTATATTTATTATTGAGACTTTAAAAATGTTGAATAAATAACATATTTTTTAAAGAAGTAATTAATGTAATTAAAAATTGGAAAATAGAGTTATATTAAAGACAAGAAAAAAGTTTTCAAAGAGGGCTTATCCTTAAGATTGGAACGAGTAGATAATTATTGGAAAATACTTTTTTTTATATTCTCAATATACAGAGTAATGCACATTCATGATTATTTTTCAAGTATAGGAATCTTAATAAATTTCCTAAGACACTTGGTAGCGATACTTTTATTTATTTGAATATATTTAATTTTTTCAAATTCGTAAAAAAATATAATATTTTTAAAAAATAACATTAATAATAAAACAAAAATTTAAGTGGTCCGATCTAGGACCGCCAGACCGATCAAACCGGGCCGGACCGGAACGAAAAATGCTGTCCAAAATGATCTCACAGTCTGATACGGTCTCAAAACATGTGGACTGTTCTATAATGATCCGGTTCACGATCCAGCTAATTTTTAGACTGCAAAGACGGGACCGGACCGGTTAGCTTAAATATTTAAAAAAACGAAAAAAGGGAAAAAAGGGTGGGTACACACATGTATTAGCACACTCCATCACTCCCTCTGTCTTGAGAGCACTAGTGCAAGGAAGGAAAATTAGCACACTCCCTCTGTCATCATTTTAGCACACTCCCTATGTCTTTAGCACACTCCCTCCTTCACTCCTTCTGTCAAGCATTGTAAGAAAAGCCTAAAAGACGAACCAGGCAGAGTTTCTCATCAGCAGAGTTTCTCTCTCAAAAAACCAGACACAACAAAATGAACAAAACCAAACTAGTTTAAAAAAAGAGAAGTGCACAAATTGACTGCACTATGAACAAAGCAATGCACAAATTGGCCAAGCTCTGCAGCGGCAGCACCAAGTAATCGGCACAAATTGGCCAAGCTTTGCATCCACCGCCGCCACATGTAAGATCCCGGGCTGACGAGGGCGGGGAGTGATCGCCAGTGCAAGAGGCACGGACAAGGAGTGACTCCTGACAGGCTTTTAAGGGAAGGGTACATGAATGAACCGACACATCGGAATGAGATGGTGATCCTGAGACTATGTAGGAGTGGGACTACATAGTACATGAAGACTTAAATGAATTGATTGGTACTACCCAGATCAACAAGATGCATCTTTTTTTCGGTAGCCCATCACTTAAGAACTCCATGGTTAAGCGTGCTTGACTTGGAGTAATTCTGGGATGGGTGACCTCCTGGGAGTTTTCCCGGAAAGTGTGTGAGTGAAGACAAAGCACGCTGAAAAGACTCGTGTTGGTATGTGGGGATAGTCACAATCCATTTCCCGGGAAGTGTGCGAGTGAGGACAAAACACGCTGAAAAGACTCGTATTGGTATGTGGGTCGCAATCCATTTGTCTGCCAGGGATGTTACACCACGTCCACAACTTCTCCTCCTTCGTGGCTTCGTCGATCTCCCTCCTCCACAAGTCCACCGCCGCAGCCACCTCCTTCCTCGATCTGCTCCGGTTCTCTCTCACCAATCTCCGTCACTATCGTTCTCTCTCACCGACTACTGCCGCCGCCGCTTTAGCAGCTATTGTTGTTCGGAGAAGGAGAGGGAACCTTAGGGTTCCCAAATGAAAACGGGCCTGAAGGCCAGTTAAAAAAAAACAGACAGACCTTAAACAATTATGGTCTAAATAGACCGAATCGGATCGGTCCGGACCGTAACGATCCGGTCTGGTCTTTGCATATGAAAAACATCGGGACCGAATCGGACCGGACCACATTAGTTTAATTGGTCCGGTTCCTAAAGACCGAAACGGACTGGACGGTTACACCCCTATTTTAAATTATTTGTCTGTTACACTTCTCATTGTATTGAAAAACAAAAAAGTAAATATGAAATTCTCTTTTTAATAAAAATCATATTTCTATAAAAGAACAATTTTAGAAACCATCGGGAGTTGACTAAGTTATCATTGTGAAACCAATTATGGTTTTAAAAATGAGATATAGGTACTAGTAACCCCGAATTTGATTTTTTTTTTTTTAAAAAAAAACACTTGTTGGGTGAGACACCCTCATGACCTAAACGGATTAATATCATAAACCCCCATCAACAGTGGTGGACCCCTAAAAATTCCGTGAGTTTTAAAAAAATATAGATTAAAAAAAAAGCAATTTTGGATTTTTTTAAAATGTGTTATATTTTGGACCAAATTTGTAAGAGTAAATTGTCACTTTAGTCAATGAGTTTACACTACACTTTCATTTTAGTCCATGAAATTAACAAAATTGCTCTTATGTCTCTAACTTTGTAAAATGTCATTCACGTTAGTCCTGCCCCTAACCCCGTCAACGTACGTTAACTGAATAATGACGTGGCTTTTTGAGGGCATTAAACGATGTCGTTTTTGCATCCACTTTCACTATCTTCTCTGCCCATCTTCCCCTTTCCTTTACTCTGCTTCACCACTGCCTTCTTTAATCCACCTTCATTGTTGTCATTATCTCTTTCTTTCCTCTTTTTCTCATATACTGTACTTTCTTATTTTGATTCTCAGTTCTCCTTCTCTCATCTTCAATTAATATCTCTGAAACCAGCTTCTTAAGTTGAGTCTCAGCTAACAAATCCAACTTCTTTTCTTATTTTGGAGGGTAAAAGTGAATGCAAAAACGACGTTGTTTAATGCTCCCAAATAGTCACGTCATCATTCTATTAACATACGTTGACGGAAGTTAGAGACATAGACTAACGTGAATGACTTTTCACAAAGTCAAAGACCTAAGAGCAATTTTGTTAATGTCATGGACTAAAGTGGAAGTGCGATGTAAATTCAAGGATTAAAATAACAATTTACTCAAAAAAATTTTATTCCAAAAATTCTTATAATTAGCGCTGGAAGGAGTACTGTATGTACCAAAGTGCAATACAACATGGCACCCATACAACATTACCTAACTTCCGTGTTTCATCTCTCACTCTGTTTCACATCAATGCACCCAAAAAAACACAATCCCATTTCCGGATGAAAACAGAGACACAGTGCGGGCGTGCGGCGGCGTGTCTCTAACATAAGGACACAAACCCACCAACTCACCAAGGTGGGTGAAATCAAAGGATGAACTTGTTCCGAGGAAGAGTCCCTTCCATTCTTCTGGGATTAAGCAACACCAACACCAGCTACAGAAACCTCTGTTCCTTCAATTTATTGGATCCTCCATCATCATCATCATCATCATCATCATGTCCCTCTGTCACTCATGGAATCCATGTTTTTCATTGCCCAGTAAGTTCACCATCCACTGTTCCAATTTTTATTTTTTTTTTAAACCCTTCTCTCTACATTTTCAAACACTCACTCAGTAAATGCAAATGATAAATAGGATGTGGTTGGGATTGTAGCCAAGTTATCAGAATGTATTGCATCCAGAGGTGGAAACATTCACTCTGCAGATGTTTTTGTTCCCCAAAATAAACACGTCTTCTACGCTAGAAGGTATACCTTCCTACCTACCCACTTACTTGTCTCCTCCATTATCATTTTCGTTTAAAGACCTTATTTTCAATAGCTTCTCTTACATACAAGCTTATTGAAGTAAACTAAATGAGTTTGTAAGAAGTTTGACATTGAGTGATAGGGCACTCCTACCTATCTGATTAGTTTTTCGGGTCGGGCACTTCATAATAGGTTTCGTCATAAGTTTTTTTTAGATTTAAATATAATTTTAGTCCTTACACTTTATAGTACTTACTATTTTAGTTTTGGTCTCTACTGTTTTAGTAGTTTGATTTCGGGTCGGGCTCTTTTCATGTGCTGAAGTCATAATAAGTTTTGTCATAAGTTTTTTTTTTTTAGATTTAAATATGATTTTAGTTCTTACACTTTATAGTACTTACTATTTTGGTTTTGGTCACTACTGTTTTAGTTGTTTGATTCCTTGTCTCTTATACTAATCCATAAGATTTGGTATCTATATCGTTTTGTTTTTCACCAAAACCAAAATAATGAGAAACTATAGGGACTAATATCATGTTTCGTAAGCATGAATAAACTCTCTATGCGCTTTTCCGAATGTACCCTTAATACTATGGAATTTCGAGGACAGGTATTAACAAGTACTTAGAGACCAAGCATTGATGGTGAGACAAAATGGACATCAGTGCAAGATAAAACATACATCCGTTGCATTTGGTACACCGACAAAAAAAAAATGTAATAGAGTTCTTTACTCTTTGGTTTCACACTTTCGATGGAACAAAAATATCTTACTACTTTTTAACCTCTACTATGTCCTGTTTTGTTCGATTTGCAAGGTTCACATTAAACAGAATTCATACCTTATGTTTTGTCCCATTTTAACACGTCTACCAGATGTTACCATAGCATCATCATATTACAGTAAAAATTGTCACATCTAGTCACAGACAAAGGTGCACCTATTGAGCTATTGGAAAGGGTAGAAACAATGATTGAGGTTGAATTAACTTGTGTTCTTCATTGCAGTGATTTTGTTTTTGATCCTGCTAAATGGCCACGAGACCAAATGGAGGAGGATTTCCTAAAGCTTTCACAAACATTCAATGCAATGAGATCTGTTGTAAGGGTGCCATCTCTGGATCCTAAATATAAGATTGCTATTCTGGCATCAAAGCAGGTATTCTTTATTATCACTCTTTTCTTGTGATGTTTTCTTGTATAGATAGATATAAGCTGAAGCTTTCTTTGTTTTGCTGCAGGACCATTGTCTTGTTGATTTGTTACATGGATGGCAGGATGGAAGATTCCCTATAGATATCACTTGTGTAATTAGGTGAACTTTCAGAAGTAACATGACTAAATTGATTTGTCTTATTTATTATTACTTGACTAATTTATAATTTATAATTGCCTTATATGATGCATTAAACAGTAACCATTATAGAGCTTCAAACACCCATGTGATTCGATTTCTTGAAAGGCATGGTATTCCTTATCATTATTTAGAGACAACCAAAGAAAATAAGAAAGAAAGAGAGATACTGGAGCTGGTTCAGAATACCAACTTTTTAGTACTTGCGAGGTATATGCAGGTAAATAACTAATTGGAATTCACTCTGTGTATTATATTTTTATTTTTTTTCCTGAACATATTATATTTCTAATGTTTTAAATAAAGAGATCATGGTAATTGGCTTTAATGTTGAAATTTGGGCACCTTTTTGAAGAACTTGCTCTTTTCTACCTGTGCAAGTTATCAAAATCTGAGGAAAATTTATAATTGTCTTCTATTGTATGTTCATGCTAGTAGTTGATAGTATTGAGCTATGCTGCATTAATTATTTGATTTTGTTTTACAGGTATTATCTGAAAACTTTTTAAGGAGCTATGGCAACGATATAATAAACATTCACCATGGCTTGTTGCCATCATTCAAGGGTGGTCATCCATCTAAACAGGTTGGTCTTCCTTCCCTTTCACAGGTTGCACTGTTGCCACTTACAATCATTTGTTATGCTCCTTGTGATTCCTTTCTACATGTGTATACATGTTTAATATGCTACATTATTTTTGCAGGCCTTTGATGCAGGTGTTAAATTAATAGGTGCAACAAGTCACTTTGTGACTGAAGAACTTGATGCTGGACCTATAATTGAACAAATGGTAAACATAAACTTTTTCATTTGTTTCTCTTTGTGTTACATTTAATTGTTTTCTTTATAATAATGTGTGGGTGGAAATGTTGATCTTAATTTATTAGAGGTGATGATAGACATTATCTTGTTTGATGCCATTTGTTTATGGTTTTCTTTACTTGTTAATTTTATTCGATATGGGAGACTAAGATCTATTTGCTTCGGCAACATTTCTGCCTCTGCTTTTGGATCCATGAAATCTTTTTCCAGAGTCTCCTAGGATTACAAGGACCACTAAAATAGAGTGAATGAAATGTAGGTGCAACTGGCATGATATATGTGCCAGTTGGTCTTGCCTTTTCGTGAGTCTCCTTTCAATTTTTTTTTTGTCATGCCTAAATTTTTTCTTGATTATTAAGAGGGTTTTTGTTGGAAAAGAAATATATTTTGTGCTAGCTTAATCCCTAGATTTTTTAGGGCAGATTATCTCATAGATGTCCTTAATCAAAAGTTGGTGGTTTCTTGTTCCAAAATAAAGGAAGGACAAATATATTTACTCTTTTAAGAACTTAGATTCACTATCACCCAATCCCATTGACAAAATAGAAATTGATAGCACTGCACATGAATCTGCTTATGTTACTGGTATGCCTTAGTGGTATACTTTTCAGTGTAACTTTTTGCTGCTTCCTTCATGTCTATTGATTATTGCTTATTATTTAGAGGGTGTGTTTTGTAAAAGGCTTAATCAACCACTTATTCAATAAACTATTTTGAGATTTGCTAAAAATATCTTGTTTTCATAAGTTTCCTTGATAAGCTTATTGAAATAAGCAAGAGCTTATAGGAAGGTCGTGAACTAATTCTGTATACTCAGTGGACAACCCCGAAGTAATTCTTGATACTAAGCAAAATAGGAGGTGATATGATCCTTTATCTTTATGCGAATTTCAATACTGTCCACTCTTTTTTTAATAACAAGTCCTTTGAGTTTCTATGGTTTTACTACATTAGTCCTACTCCTATCTGTTAAATGTAACCTAACACTGCCAGTTGGGTGATGCCATCGCATCTTGTCTATCTATCTATGATATACTATTTATCTGAAGGTATAATGGTTGAATCTCATTTGCAGGTTGAGAGAGTTTCCCATAGAGATAACTTGCTGAGCTTTGTGCAGAAATCAGAGAACCTTGAGAAACAATGCCTTTCCAAGGCTATCAGATCTTATTGTGAGCTTCGAGTATTACCTTATGTAGAAAAGAAAACTGTTGTATTTTGACAGGAAACAACTAACATAATAGCACCAGAATAGTGTGCTTCTATATTTGCATTCAATCATTTATTTGAATAATTCACGAACGAGCATTAAAAAAGACAGAACTTGATTCATTGTCTTCAATACATTGATCGTGACTTCTCTGTATACCTTCTCCAAACATGTTGTCACACAACTGCTTCTCCCATAGAATCGCAGTAGCAATGTGGCACTAAACTGGGGGAAAAGAAATAACTGCCTCAATATATATATATATATATATATATATATATGTGTGTGTGTGTGTGTGTGTGTGATTGCTAAATACATCCGGAATTTTTTTAATCGCACTCGTCGGAAGGTTTTTCCAATAGTGTATTTCTTCATTTCAAAAGGTCTTTTCAAATTTTTTGTACTAACGGAAAGACTTTATAATGGGTGCAAATAGAAATTTCTGGGTGTATTTAAAATGATGCAGATTGTGAAGCACAGTGTGATCCGAGAGATTGCTAGAAGAAGTGCGTTGAGTTGCTTAGTCTATGTATCAAAGGCCAATGAGCATGCCCTTTTGGTCCATAACACTAAGCTACAAGAACCTTGCCAAATTCAACTTGCACCATTGATGGCAATTGCTCTAAGCTTTGTCCTTCCGATTGCAACATTAGAAGCTGCCTTAAGGGCAAGTGCCAATGTGGGTGTCATGGATGAGGAAGTTGCAATCCAACTCAGTTTCTTTGCAAATGTCTAATGTCTATTAGACTATGATGAACGAAACTGCATATCAAAGAGTAACATTAGTAGAATTTCTTTACTAATTACGTTTGCTTCCACGCCTATTTTTTCGATCATTTGATTATTTTAAATCTAAACTACTAAAAATAATGTGTATTATTATGAATTTTTCTAATATGTGTCGAGATAAATAAAAGTTGATTTAGTTATATTATTCCAATATATTTAAAGTATCTTGATATTACTATATCATTAGTTAAGTATATGGAAAGAATCAATGTATTAATTGGTTCTTCATCCCTGCATAATTTAATTATGAGATCCCTATATTCATATTGCCCTTAGTTTGTTTCTCACCAAAACTTGGTTGTGAATTTGACAAATGAAAGTTAAGGAATTATTGCTTTACTACTTTATCTTAGTAACAACAAGCATCATAAGATTACAGGCGTTTGGCAAAATTTAATTTTATACTATTCTCATCTTCTTGACATACACATACATGATGATAGGCTCTTATGTACTCTTTAAGCATTACACCAGTTGTTACATGTAACACTGATTTATTTTATACATATAGTTGTATAACATGCATATAAAATATTACAAAATCAAACTTAACTACTCTCAGAATATTTTTGAATTTATCCATATACAGAACCACTCATATGTTGGTGCCAATACTAAAATATTCAAGAGAACGCCTTGTTACTTCAACAGAGTTGACTTGACCAAGTAGACTCTCTATCTCATCAACCCATTTCTGCTTGTGGAGTTTGCTCTTGCACTTGAACTCTAGCAGACCTTGTGCTGTTTTAAGGCCAAAGTAAAACTCCTCTGATGCTTCCCTTTCTTTTCTGTATGGCCATGCACCATCTTTATCACACACTCCATAAACCACAACTAGTAACAATGTATGTATTACGATTGTTAGAATATATCAATATCTCATGATATTTGATTATATTATTACTAGAATGAATTATGTGAATATATATAGTAATGTTAAGATTTTATTTGTATCAATTTGTCATTAATCTATAAATAGGAAGCAACTTATTTTACTTTTGTTATAGCAAGAAACAATGAAAGCTAGCTACCTATCTAGAGAATAGTAGATTACCAAACTCCAAAAACATAAGAGACAAAAGGGAAAACAGAAACTTCTTGATGCCTAAATCAAGGAAAAGAAAGGATTATTATAATGCCAAATTGCCAATTGATAGTTAGACAAAGGTAAGTGAACGGCTGTTAGATTCTTAAATGTTTTCTTGTTTGGCAACATCCTTATCCATTAGTCACAATGAATCCTGATTAATCTCAGTCGGACAAAGTTCAAGTAGGACATATATTTTTCATTCGTAAGACTCGAACTGAAATCTTACTCTAAAAGAAATCTAAATCGTTGGCACTTGAACAAGGCCTTGGTAAGTTTTGGATATTGAAGCTTACATTTATTCTTTTTGGAGAAGGCTCCTCCAATATGCTTGCTTTTGATCTTAATTTTGACCTGAACAGAAAACAGAATTAAAAAAATTCAAATATATATACTCCTTAAACTTTATAACATGATTATTTGTTTTGTCATGGATTTAATGTATTACATACCTGACATTTCTTATTGGTGTATACAGAAACGTGCTTCCATCTTAATGCACCTGATAAAAAGTAAAGGAGCCTTAGATATAATCATAATCAAATCCAGTGCAGTGAGTAACTGATCTTACACTGTAGTATATATGATTCTTTAAAGGCTTAATTATGTCACAAGTTCCTAAAGTTTGGAGTACTTTTGTCGGATACCCTTATTTTTTTTAATGTTTGACTCCCCGAAATTACTTTTGGTTTTGTCATATACCCCTATTACCAATTCTGGCTAATTTTTCTGACATGTAACATCAAAATCTTGATCAGACGCAGGAGGTTAGGCACGTGATGCCCACAGGGCTAAGATTTTTTTTTTTTTTAAAAAAAAAAATTAAAAAACTAAAAACCTTAATATATTTTTAGTTAAATAAAAAAAGAAAAAAAAAATGATTGAACAGAGAGGTCGTCTTCGCCCGTATGACATCACGCAGCATTACATGACCAACCTCCTGTATCTCACTAGGATTCTGATGTTAATGTCAGCAAAATTGGTCAGATTTGGTAGCAGGGGTATACGACAAACCCATAAGTAACTTTGGGGAGTCAGACATTGAAAAAATAAGAATAAAGGCATTTGGCAAAAATACCACAAACTTCAGGGACTTCTGACATACTTAAGCCTTCTTTAAACTAAAAGATAGCTCTAATGGAAAAGCGAAAGTCTTGTAATTACCTTTTCTTGTGAGTTGCAACAAATCTCCCACACATGGAGGATGGTGTTGCCACATCTGACCCTCAAAAGCAGGAAGCCAATGAGTTTGTGTTATTACCTTATCATAGGGACTTATAGATGCATTCCTCTTTGCTTCTTTTGGCAATCTTGATCTTAGAGCTGCTTCTCCTCGCAAAGCTGATTTTGCAGGGCCAAAAAAATGTAGCTATAACTATAAGTGATGATCAATGGCTCATTTTGAAGACAATAAAAGCCTTATGAACTTATTGCTAACCGGATAAGATAAGATAAAAAAATTTCAAATGAAGTTTACTAATTTGAATGTGGCATCAAAAGTTTTAGAGTTTAGACTGCAAAATAGTAAAAAACCTCAGGTAGTAGATATGTTTTTGAGGACAATTCTTAACAAGTAACAACTAAAGAAGGAGTGGTATTTCATATTTGCTAGATTCAGGAATGTCTGGCTAGAAGCAAGTTTAAGATGCCATTTTTTAGACATTTAGAAAAGGCTAAGTCCTCAAATTTGGAACTAATTTATTACTATCCGTATCGATTTTCTATAGCTTTTGTAACAAACATTTTCTAAGACAACAAGCTAAGCAAGCAAGTACCGGTAGCAGCAGCAGCAGTAAGAGTCATTAGATCACCAGGGGTATGAATACCAACTGCGGACTTTACACTAGAGGCCACGCGGTCATGATCAGCTCCAGCTACTTCAGCCATTTCAATGCAATAAGATGCCAAGAGTTGTGTTGCTGAAGCTAGTGCCAAGTTCAACTTTGAGTTATGAGAGCTGCTAGAGTAGTCTTCCGATGCAACCACAGAAGCCAAGGCTGAAGCTAGTCCTGAAATGGACACAGCAGAATGCACATGAGCATTTTCGAGGCGTGTCTTGTCTTTCTTCTTTAGTGCGATGTTTGTGTTTCCATGCTGCTTCTGATGAAACCATTTTCCAATTGTGCTCATCCTTCGGCAATTTGCTGGAGGTACGATGATCTTGTTTGTCTGCAAAAGAATATTACAGAACTTAGAACAATCAAAAACACAAAATAATACATTTTTTCTATGCACAATGTGATTGTGAATAGAAATGTTGTTAGTATAATTTCATGTAGAATTGTTAGAACTTGGAAATCAACAGGTAATATCAGTTACATGAAATTTTAGTTAGGGTCTATAAGAAACCCAACAATTCACTATATGATAGAACTAGAATTTAGGTGTGCAGAAAATGAGTTGGAATGAAATGGTAAAAATTGTGCATGGTCATAAGTGAAATGTTATGTATAAAATAAGTAACTGTACTCAGATTTGCTATTACTCAATAATCATTCAGATTTTTTTGCAGATGATAAGATATGAGAGTCAAAATTGATGCTAATTGACATAGCTGAATGGCTTACAGCTAGTTGAGGTGCCAAAATAGCTTCTGGCAACATGTGTGGATTCTTCTTCTCATGGAGAGATTGATTTTGTTTCTCTTGAAGAGCCTTTGAAATTTCTGAAGCAGAGAGACTCCATGACCTTGATAAGAACTCTATTGGTTCATGTGGTGTTGGTGGCTGAGGTATGGCTGGTAAAGATGAGACCAGTTTGAGTTCATTATTTTCCTTCACATCCTCTAGGCCATGCAACCCAAATTTCCAAGGTGAAAACAAATCACGTTCCATTTTGGCTTCCTTTCAATTTTGTCCCTAGACAAATAATGAATGCTCAAGCACTTCAAAATTGGTGTATATATATATGTATGCTTTTGTACAATAGCTGTTAGTCTGTTACATTATATGCACGCAACACAGCACCCTAGAAGAAAAACAAAAAAAGGTTAGTTCTACTGCAGTTTTGTTAATTTGAACAGAAATATAACAATCATACGATACATTACTTACACCTCATATATTTATTCATACTTTATATATACCATTTATTTATTCCAACTTTACATATAATATATCAAACTCTATAACCACACTCGTATCAAGATATATCCATCCGGGTTTGGTATCTTGAATAGATCTTGTATAGATATAATGTTGGCCTATTACTCTATTAGACACAACCAATTAAATAATATTAATAGTCAAGTTATTAAGATAATTATTTAAAGTTTATCTTTATTATATTTAAATTGGTTGTGTCTAATAGACACATGGGATATAACTGTGTAAGTCTTTTTTATGGTATTTTAAGTGGACAAATTTCCTTTTACTTTTTATGTATTGTTTCAGGTACTCAAGAAAAAAAAGTAGAGACAACAGTTTGGTATGATTTGAAAGGACTGGTTGATAAGTTGCATATAGAATTCCTAGTACTGTTTGTGTGTAACAACAGGACAAAAAATACAACTATTTATGCCAAACCGTGCCTAATTTTCCAAAATCTTAATTGAAGTGATAATCCAAAAGTAGTAGAAATGAAAAATATATCCAATAATGACTTCCAACACAACCTTAGCTACTTTCACCAAATTAATGCCTCTACAAACTTCTAAGTTCTACTTCTAAGGCACAATATTAAATTATAAAAGAAAATAAAAAACAACAGAAAGAGGGAATGAAACCTGCTTTACAGAGCTTGCAACCACAACAGAAGCTTTTGACTGAGTTTACGTGCCTTAGGACCAACTTTAGACTCAAAATATATAATAGAGTTTAGAGGCAAAATATTGATCACAGGAACACTGATCTAAATCTTGTGCTTTGAACCACATGAATTCAGGTTGAAGTTAATTAATAAAGAATCAAAGACAATCCGGTATTCACGAAGCTCAGAAACACATAGCTTAAACTATAAAATTAGGGAAACATAATCCTTTATAACCGGGTATTGGTTATTACTTATTAGGACACATACATAGCACTGTTATCAATGATAGCAACATTTTTGTTTGATTGTATTACTTTAACATTATTATGGTCATAGTGACATATATCATGGGAGAGGAATAATATTTAGATATGTCAATTTAGAATGTGTGGTAAGTACTTTCGGCTTTTTGAAATTGGAATAAAGTTTGTGCAGGCAGGACCATCCAATACATTTCAATTCACCTGCATGGACCTTAACTGAACGGCGGTGGGGGACGTTACTTAACTTTGTTAATGACTTATTGTCCGTTACTAATGCCTTGGCTCTTTGTGAAAGTAACCCTTTCAATTCATGATTTTTGTTGTTAATGGATGTCTCTCTCCATGAATGGCCAAGAGACCAATTTTTTTGAGACATAAAAGAGATTATTAAAGTGAATTTTGTATTTTTCACAAATTATTTATTAAAGGAAAGTATTTACGAGTGTTTGATAATATTTAAGGTAGAAAAAATGTATATGTTATTTTGAAAAATGATAAATTTTATACTACGAGAATCAATGGACTTGTATTTTTAAGACAGATTAGCCTTAATCAATGCTTTTTAAGGCACTGGTTTTGAATTTTGATTATCATAACCCCTTATGAAATTAAACTTTTTCTAACGAGGTACGAACATATCATTAGGCAATAGTATATAAAACTTCGTATTTCTAGCTTCTATTTAAAGCCACAACAGAGTGAAGGTGGAAGAATCAGTAACTGCTGTTTGTTGCTAAGAGAAATAATAAGGAATAGTTCTTGGTTTGTCCTGGAGTTGAGACAATATTGATACATTTGCACACGGGTCCAATATGTGATTAATGATTTGATACCAAAATAACATTTGCTTGATTCGATTTGTTACTATTATTCAAAGTAATGTTATTTAAATGAAACAAAAAAAATGCTATTTAAAACATACAAAAGATTCCACGCGAATCCAACACGGAAATAAAAGGCAACCATAACGTAGAAGCAAGCAATTGACACCATTCAAGCTAAGGCAGGTGAATATGGAATGTATCGGATACATGAGAGAGCCTTTTCGTGAATTACTTGAGCAATATTGCATGGTTAGTTAAACTTAATTACTTACTCCATTTAGTTAAAAAAAATTATTTTTATTGAACATTTGACTGACAGCAAGACCCCCTATTTAAACTAGTTTAATTAAGCATCAGCTATATTACTCCCTCCCCGATGTTTATTATAAGTTCATTTGATCAATTTTTACACCATTTAAAAAAGTTAATTAATATTGTTAGTGGTATTGAAAATGTAAATATTTGTATATTTTTTCAAAAGTACCCTATAATTATTATTAGGAGTATAAAGAGTGTTGAGTAAACAAATAATGTTTGTGGAAAAGAAGTAATTAATGTCATTCGAAATTGAAAATGTGATTTATATTAAAGAAAAAAAAAATCTTGAAAGAAGACTTATCTATAGGACCGATGGGGGTATTATACAACTAAACGCAAGATCATAAGACAAAATATCAGCATTAATGCAAGTGATGCATGTATCCTTTCATTTCTTTTCTTGTTCATTTTACAAAAGCAAAATTAGTAAAAAGGTCACTTGGAATGATAAGTGTTGATGAAAATAACAGGCATAATAAAAAGAGCCATCTCATAACCGGTCCATTTAGTTAGGCTAATGTTGCATCATTATTCGAAAATAATGTGTATGTACTTGGATGTTATGACTTATGATTGAGGCAAATTAGGCACATAATTGATCATGGTACTGTGTCGCTAACAGTTGTTTGATGTACAAGACGTACGTCCAAAATATAACCGAAAATTACATCTAACCAACCTAACTTGAATTCGCATCCCTCCAGAAAATCCAATCACATAACTATGCCATATATACATCATAAGGCATCCCACTTCCTATTCATGATAGAACCAAAAAAAAAGTTTTAAGGCCCCCCAAAATTTGTATAGCACGAATATGTTAGATTCCAATAGTCATTAGATCAGAGTAAAGGAATTTTTTTTTATAAACATTTTTTTTAGAAGCCATAGTAAAGGAATTGGCCACGCATCTTTCAGGCATGAATGTTGGATATCTAATATCTAGTGCTTAAAATTAAGTGTTTTGCAAGCAATCTACCAATTTTAGGTACGAGTGAAGAGCGATGCCGTGTGTATAACTTGATATTTACAAACATATTATCTAAACTCAAATATTTGGTTTTTATGCTCATCAGGCTCAATATGAGATCTGTTGTTCTATTTCCATTACATATACTTAGTAACTTGGGAGAAGAATTGCACAAATAAGGATAGAAATGGAAATGGCATTTGGTCTATAGAAACTGCTATTTGTTTCAGTTTTTCCATAAAGGCAGTAGCCTTTAGAATCTTGTTGTTATTAGTTAAAAATTAGGGCGAGTTTTGAATTTTATCCTTTATTGTTATTAATACAGTTCCAAATGAATGTTCGATAAATATTGTAAATTAAGATAAATAATGGGATCGAATAGGTTATAGGTATCAACAAATCTGCACAGTTGGTAGATGACTGAGTTCTTTAAGCATGATGTCAGAGATTCGATCTCTGTCATTGGTATGTAAAAGCCTTTGCTGGTAAAGGTAAAATCCATTTCGATGATCTCTACGTCTCAGAGTGGATTAGTCTTCGACTGGAGGATACTCTTAGTATAAAAAAAAATGGAATTAAATAAATAGAGATTAATTTACGTCAACTAACATTTAGTTAAAATATCTTATTAATTTATTATAGTGATATATATGTCTGAATGCTTCCAAGTATAAAAAGACGATCAATTATTATTTCTTGGTGCTCCTTTTTTAATAAAAACGAGTCCTAGAATTTGATCCTCCCATTTTATCTTTGAAACCCATTTTTAATGTAAAAAAATATATCTTTTTCTTATTATTTCCCTCCAAAAAATCCTAAACCTTTTCATCTCTCATCACACTTGTAAATCACATTCCTTCCTCCTCCACACCCACACCCTTTCAACACTTCCTCTTTCCTCACATCAATCATATTCCACTCTTGAAAAATGCTTTGACAATATTAAAACCCACTTGATCATTTGTATTAGATTTGTGATGCTTTATAATCTTATTGTCTAAGGTACATTACAACATTTTTTTCAATGTTCCTCATCGAAATCGTAACTTACCGTGAAAAAAAAAGTTAAGTTATTTCCAAGAATTCCGTGTTGAAAAAACTATTTTCCGACTCGTAGGTGTTAGAATTGTAACATACACTGAATAAAAAAAGTTGTTATTTTTCGAGAACCCTGTGTCGAAAAAATAAGTTTCGACACTTGTTTGTCAAGAATAACATCCAGAATACATAAACAAAAATGCTTAGACATGAAAAATATTATAAACCAAAAGCGTTACCCTAAACACAAAATAACATAACCCTAACCAACTAACATAACAAAAACAGAACAATAAGCCACCAAAATAAAAAACGAAAAAAATCCTAAAACCTAAAAACGTTCCAATGAAGAAGAAATTTCTTTGGAGTTGATGGCAGTGTTCGAGGAAAAGAGAGTTAAAAGAATGAGAATATGGTTTGAAACTTTTTGAATATGAAAAGGAGTAAGAGGTTTCAAGGACAGTTTTAGTATATTTTTAAAAATGGAGTTCAAGGATAAAATAGCGGTTAAATAATCCAGGACTCAATAAAAATTTATTTTATAAGAGTGAGACTTTTGTCACCCCACTTGTGACTATGGACATCCCACTTTTTTTTATTATTTCCAATTTTACCTTTTTTTAAAAATATTTTAACGTCGGGGTCGTGGGGTATACCTCACTACCAAAAGAAAAAATTTTGCTCGTGAGGAATACCTCACTACCGAACAAAAAGCTTTGGTCATGAGGTATGCCTCACGACCAAAACTAAGATTGAGTGCTCAACACCAACATGATTATCATTCACTTCATTGAACTCCTCATTTCTAAAATAATCATCAAACTCAATAGCCAAGACATGTTTTGAAGCATTACAATAGCCAAGACATGTATGATGGGGGCTGAGATAACATACCAGAATTATGGATGGGGGGCTGTGGTAATGCTTCAAAACTGTCTTGGCTATAGTAAGAGTTTTGGGTTCCTTGTACCAATTGGGTTTCTTCTGTTCTCTAAACTTTCCCTGCTAGCCACCATTTCATAAAGGACACAATCATAGGATTCAAGTTCCTTCTGTAGTTCCAGAAAATATCTGACTATATAAATTAAGATCATTCAAATTAGTATTTAATACTTCTTGTTAATAAAACGTAATACAAATTAAGTCAGTGCAAGCAAAAGTGCTAGAATTGTCAAAAGGAAATCTAAAGAATGTTTAGAACTAGAAAATTGATTTTATTCAAGACTTCACAAAAGTTAGGAAGATTGTCAGTACCACAAATGCTAGCATGCTGCAATTAGTTAGGGGTTTGATACATTAAAGCTAAGGTACACCTTATATCAGCCGACCCTCAAAGTTCATCAACAACATAACCCCATGAACCTTAAAAACTAACACCTCCAGCATAAGTTGTTACAATATAGCTGAGTTTGTTGAGAGCTAGTAGGCATTTTTACATTGATTAGTCGCCAATTAGTTACTGGTTGAATACTCTTTCATGTTTTATATAAGCTACACTATCTTAGTTTTGGTCGTGATGTATATACTTCACGATCGAAGCTTTTTGTTCAGCAGTGAGATACCGCACGACAAAAAAAAATTCTTTTGATAGTGAGGTATATCTCATGACCCTGACGTTAAATTAAAAAAAAAGGTAAAATTGAAAATAATAAAAAAAAGTGGGGTGTCCCTAGTCACAAATAGGGTGGCAAAAGCCCCACTCTTTATAAGAAAAAAAAATAGAGTAAAAATTTTAACACCCCATATTCAAATATCCACACCCCACTTTATTTTAAAATTCCAAAACTACCCCACCCCACTACTTCTTCTTCTTCTTCCCACCCCACGTCCCCACACCACCTTACCCTCCTTCTTCCCTTCCCCCACCCCACCAACAGCACCCCATCCTCCCCCATCACCCACCCACCCATCAACAGCACCCACCCCACCCCACCCCACCCCATACCATACCATACCAACAACACCCACCCACCCCACCCCACCACCCCTACCCCCACCTCATAGAACCACGGCCACCCATACCCTACCACACTCTTTCCCTTCTTCTTCCTTCTTCTTCCTCTTTTCTCTGTTTTTTTTTTTAAAAAAAATTCGACCTCGAGTCGTGAGACCCGTCACTATCGGGGTCGTGAGGAGTC
The DNA here is from genome assembly GCA_037953625.1 of Crotalaria pallida. Lineage (NCBI taxonomy): Eukaryota > Viridiplantae > Streptophyta > Magnoliopsida > Fabales > Fabaceae > Crotalaria > Crotalaria pallida. The sequence goes on from CM075655.1 coordinate 103,276,617, forward strand.
TCACTACCAAAAGAAAAAATTTTGCTCGTGAGGAATACCTCACTACCGAACAAAAAGCTTTGGTCATGAGGTATACCTCACGACCAAAACTAAGATTGAGTGCTCAACACCAACATGATTATCATTCACTTCATTGAACTCCTCATTTCTAAAATAATCATCAAACTCAATAGCCAAGACATATTTTGAAGCATTACAATAGCCAAGACATGTATGATGGGGGCTGAGATAACATACCAGAATTATGGATGGGGGGCTGTGGTAATGCTTCAAAACTGTCTTGGCTATAGTAAGAGTTTTGGGTTCCTTGTACCAATTGGGTTTCTTCTGTTCTCTAAACTTTCCCTGCTAGCCACCATTTCATAAAGGACACAATCATAGGATTCAAGTTCCTTCTGTAGTTCCAGAAAATATCTGACTATATAAATTAAGATCATTCAAATTAGTATTTAATACTGCTTGTTAATAAAACGTAATACAAATTAAGTCAGTGCAAGCAAAAGCGCTAGAATTGTCAAAAGGAAATCTAAAGAATGTTTAGAACTAGAAAATTGATTTTATTCAAGACTTCACAAAAGTTAGGAGGATTGTCAGTACCACAAATGCTAGCATGCTGCAATTAGTTAGGGGTTTGATACATTAAAGCTAAGGTACACCTTATATCAGCCGACCCTCAAAGTTCATCAACAACATAACCCCATGAACCTTAAAAACTAACACCTCAAGCATAAGTTGTTACAATATAGCTGAGTTTGTTGAGAGCTAGTAGGCATTTTTACATTGATTAGTCGCCAATTAGTTACTGATTGAATACTCTTTCATGTTTTATATAAGCTACACTATCTTAGTTTTGGTCATGATGTATATACTTCACGATCGAAGCTTTTTGTTCAGTAGTGAGATACCGCACGACAAAAAAAATTTCTTTTGATAGTGAGGTATATCTCATGACCCTGACGTTAAATTAAAAAAAAAAGGTAAAATTGAAAATAATAAAAAAAAAAGTGGGGTGTCCCTAGTCACAAATAGGGTGGCAAAAGCCCCACTCTTTATAAGAAAAAAATAGAGTAAAAATTTTAACACCCCATACTCAAATATCCACACCCCACTTTATTTTAAAATTCCAAAACTACCCCACCCCACTACTTCTTCTTCTTCTTCTCACCCCACCTTACCCTCCTTCTTCCCTTCCCCCACCCCACCAACAGCACCCCATCCTCCCCCATCACCCACCCACCCATCAACAGCACCCACCCCACCCCATACCATACCGTACCATACCATACCATACCAACAACACTCACCCACCCCACCCCACCCCACTCTTTCCCTTCTCTTCCTTCTTCTTCCTCTTTTCTCTATTTTTTTTTTAAAAAATTTCGACCTCGGGTCGTGAGGCCCCTCACTACCGGGGTCGTGAGGAGCCTCACGACCGGGGTTATAGGTGGCTACCTATATAATGGGGTGGGTAGTGAGGCTCCTCACAACCCCGGTAGTGAGGGGCCTCACGACCCGAGGTCGGAATTTAAAAAAAAAAATAGAGAAAAGAGGAAGAAGGAAGAGAAGGGAAAAAGTGTGGTGGGGTGTGGGTGGTGCGGCTAGGTGGCGGTGTGGGTGGTGTGGGGCCACCCCATTGTATAGGTTGTCTCACTATCCCGGTAGTGAGGCTCCTCACGACCCGAGGTCTAAATTAAGGAGGGGTGTTGGCTGAAGGGCGGAGGCGGTGAGGGGCAAATGCGACGACGGTGGAGCTGGGTGGTGGTTGGAGATGGTGGGGTGGTGGCTGGTGATGAGTGGGGTGTGTGTGAGTGTGTGATGTTCGAGAAGGGAGGGGTAATATTGGTAAATTCAAAAATAGTGGGGTGTGGAAATTAGGTAGTGGGGTGGGGAAATTTTTTCTCAAAAAAAAAATCTTAAACAAAAGGCCCATCCACCCATAATAGAGCTCATGGCCCAAGTTTTCAGTGGGCAAGGCATGACCCATTACAACACGGGGGTCAGCAGTAAATAAATTAAATAAAGGGGTTCATATACAATTTACTTTTTTTTTAAAAAAAAAAAAAAAAAAAACGAGAGTATTGTTGAATTTCACGGAACTCTTATTTCATTCGAGAATAGAAGGCCACACATTTGGTGCTGCGGAGAGTGTCGAAAAACAAACCAGATTCAGTGAGTCACTAGTGCCAGCTATGGCTGTAAGTGGATCTGATCTATCTCAAGATTACGAATTTCAATTTGAATTTGAATTTTCTCCTTTAAAAAAAAATAAAATTGTATGAGAATGCAGGTAAGAATGTTGATAGAGGTATCAGCGCCAAGTCCGGTGAGATACTTGATGGGAGCGGCGGTGATGATGATCGGAGTTGTGTTACCCGTCGGTTACATGATGTTCCGTAACAAACGCGTCCCTGCCAAACAGACGTAGGTACTCTCCTTTTTTTTTTTTTAATTATTATTAAATTATTCCTTAGTTTAGATCTCGAATTATGAATCGCTTAAGTTCAAATGCAGCTAGATGAGTGGAAATTAATTTTTTTATTTATTATTATTATTATGTCCCACAGTTTTTAAATTCCTTAGTTAGATTCATGGTCTTAAATTGGTTACGGTTGCAGTTGTGTTGTGTTTACTCCGATCGAGCAATTGCAATTGCAGACACCAGTTTAAAACCAGGGTGAAGTACCAACTTAGTCCCTGATATTTTTTCATTGTACCGACATTTTTAAATACACATCTACTCTTAAGATTTTCGAATATACCAATTTGGTTCCTCGAGCTTCTCGGATGTATCGATTCGGTCTTTAAAACATGAGGGACTAAGTTGGTATGTAAGAAAATCTTGATGGACTAAATTGGTATATCCAAAAATCTTGAGGGACTAAATGTGTATATATAAATTTTCGGCGATTAAGTTGGTACATAAAAAAGTCATGGACTATATTGGTACTTGAGTACTTCACCCTTTAAACTATTTAGATTAGATTATAGATTTTAGATCTACTGATATGTGTTTATCCAAGTAGAAAAGGGCTTGGGTCCCTTAATCGTGATATCTTGGGATAATGTGTGTGGAAAAGAAACTATTGGGAGATGTCGTCGCTTAGGCGCCTAATAGGACCCAGGAGATTAGTCCCTCGCCTATCTTCTCACACATTGGGAAACAGAAAATTGTGGCTAGAGGAGTTCAAACTGTTATTTCTTCTTCTTCTTTTTTTTTTTTTTGCATAAGATATTATCAAATTTTAGTGATGCGCCTGTGTTACTATGTCAGGAACAAGGTTTTGATATAGAGAGGCATGTTGATGACGATGGTGGTGATGATGATGACATGAGAAGGTTCTGGTTTTGTGGATTTTGGATTTCTCGGTCTTTATGTATGTTTGATTAGAGGTTTTAACGTTTAAGAAATCTACCATTAGTTCAGTTGTAAATGCATTGAGATCCTGATTGCCTAAGTGATTGTTCATTAGATTCAGAACTCATATATATAAATACATGTTGTTTTCATTCTATTTTTATCCTTGAATTCAATTATTGGGTACCTTGTTCCTACTTTTTTCCTTAATAGACTTAAGAGCTGTGTGATTCTTGCTGGCCTTACAATTGATCATTTGGTATTTTCAATCAGGAATGATACCCCAAGTCCTGTGGATTTATTATTGTTCTGGAATAGGAACTTGTGGTTGAGCAGTAATCTTTCAAATACTTGAAATGTGAATTCTAATTTGCTGTATCTAATCCATTAGTGTCTAGTTATGACTTGGTTTCATGTATGTAACTATGTATATATGCGTTTCCTGTATAAATTGTATGAAATGTAGGTAACCTTTGTGTTCTAACAAAGCTAGAAACTAGGCTCGAGTAATGTATTGTAGACTGCGGACTGCAGAAACTTTTTTTTGCAGTGTGGGGCATTGGCATATTTTACTAGATCAGTTATTATGATAATTTTAGTGGGAGATCGTTTTCAAGAGTGGATATTGCCCAACTGAATTGATCAAATCCTACCCTATTAAACATGAGTGCAAGCAATACTTGCAATATATCAAGGTGTTGTTGGACTATATTTGACATTAGGATTAGGCTTTTTAGTAATTAGGATATAATAATATCAAGTTATCAACATTTCATTTTTGCTTTTGAGCTTTTCTTGAGCACATCATATGAACATATTAGCTGCCCCTTTGGAGAACACACTGCTGTTCATGCTTGAGCGATGAAGCACGAGTCCTCCAAAAATTGTTTCACGCATATTTCGCGTATAGTTCAAACCCTTTAGTGGTTCATGTTCCCAAGCCTTCCCCTTCTCCCTCTAAAAACCAACTTGCAGATAGATCCTTTAGGTTCCTTCTACATTAAATTTAAAACTGCAATCAGACCCATTAGAAATATTAAGAGGGGTTCATCTATGAAAAAAATTGACTTTAACAATACTCCGGTTACTCGCATCACTCCCTGTGTTTGAAAGAGTGCGTCAGAATCACTCTTGCTGCAGCATGATATTCAACCCTTTTGACAGCTCTACTCATGCAGCTAGCCCCACTTTTCTACGGTATTTAATAAAGGGGTAATATTGTTGAAAAGATTTCGGACACCTTTGATCTGCTTACTTCTCCATCGATAAGCAAGACGACAAACTTGTAAAGAAGAAAGCTTCTATTCTGCATATCTTTACTTGGTACCCCAAATTTTACAAGCGCTCCTTCAAATTATTAACGGTAAAAGTTAATAGTTATTTGTCTATTCGAGTATAAGAAAAGAGAATTTCTCTTATGAAAAGGTCATTGCTAACTTTGTGCTTTGGAATCGATTCTTTATCAATGGCCCACCCTTTCTTTGAACCTTGTCAATGATCGAACTTAAAGATATGAATTGAGTGCCATTTGATGAGTGAAAACAAGGGAGAGGGATCCGGAAAGGATGAAGTAATGAAAGACGAAGTCATTGCAAGTAGTAACAACTTGTCACGGTCCATTGGTTCATATAAAATTCATGTCCTAGGTGTATCAAAAAACATTCTTTTCGCTTATCGTATATAATAAAATATAGTGAAAGGTCCACCCCGAAAGGGGGTACCTTGCAGCACCATCTTCCGCTAATGCTACTTTGCATGGTCTTGATTTGTTATATATTACTGCCGGCTTGCTAAAGCTTCAAGTATTTGGTATTATGAAGCAATTTTATGGTGGATTACGGATCCTTTATAAACCACTCACCAGTTGTGGAGATCCTGTTCAAATTTTTAAATAGAAAATGGTGATATAGTCGAAAACTAATTAATTTTAAAGTGTAAAGATTACTAAAGTGAATTTTACATTTACTAACAAAATATTTTTTTTATACAGAAATTGAACTTCCAATTATCTATAACTATAAACTATGTAAGAATGAGCCATGATATTGTCTTTAAAATTCAATGATTAAAATTGAACATAATTAATTCAATCAAACCTGGAAAATTGAACGTAATGAGTCTTGGGTATGAAGCAACCCCCGCTGGAAGACCGCTAATGCTTAGTGCGAGTTCAGTTGGGTCGGACCGAATGAGTCAGATTTTGGGTAAACTAGATTCGGGTACCGGTTGGTGTACACCAAAACTTGGAAAGCAAATTGCACAGTCAACACCATTACCCATTTTGGATCCATTTCTTGATTTTAAAATCATGTTATTATGTTTTTTGAACAGTTCGTATATATAATATTATATAAATATAAGAATATTTCTATCATACAACTAAAATTTTGATTGTAACATAATAATTTACTAATAAACAAATAGTTTGGTAACAAATCATTTAATTTTAATCACCATAAGTTGACGTGGCAGTGATAATATGACCTTATTAAATGACATGTCACTCAATCATTGATTTATTAAAGGATTGTTGGGTTACCATCCAAATTTTGATTGTATGAAAATAATATCTTAAATACAATTGTGTAGAGTATTTGTTTTCTTTTAATATTTTTTATTTACCATTTAAAAATTGTATTTAAAAATTGGCTATTTAAAAAAAAAATTAATCAAGTAATATCTTCAAGGAAAAACTATATATGTACATATATTTTACGAAATGTGTACAAGTCGAGTGTCCACCGACACATCCCACCTAATTTATTTTCATAATAAATTAACCACAATTCGTTACAAATATTTTGAAAAAAATAACCAACGGGGCTTGGTTCAGTTGGTGTAAGGCCCCAATTGAAATCTTGGGAATGGGACACAGGTGCTAGTAGCCCCGAGTTCGATTCCCACTAAAAACATCCCGCTGGGAGAGCCAGCCACGCAGCTCGCTCCGGATTAGTCTCAAGGGCTCCCTGGTATTAAGGGTGCTCTTGGGGATACCGGTGGTTCCGCAAGGAATACGGACAAAAAAAAATATTTTGAAAAATAAATAAAATAAAATTAGAATAAGTAAAGAGAATATTCTCCACTTAAGTACTCCCTCCGTCCCATAAAGTTAGTAATTTTTTGAAAATTCAACAAAGATAAAGAAACATGATATTAATGCATTGTCCCCAAAATCAACTAATTACCAAAGCAAGTATTGCTTCCTCAATTAACCAATCATAGAATATACAATACAATTTTAAAGTATTTAAATACTTGCTTTGGTAATTGGTTGATTTGGGGGGACAATGCATTAATAGCATGTTTCCTTATTTTTGTTGAATTTTCAAAAAATTACTAACTTTTTGGGACGGAGGGAGTAGTACACTGCACGTTGCACCTGCCACCTAGTACACACAGAAAAAGAAAAAACTAAAAAGCAATGACTAGTGTTTCTGACACGTGTGTCAGATAATGGAACAAGTTCATACAACAAACAAGAGTGAATGTTATCCAGTCTCTTAGTCCTACCTAGTACTCTAAATCATCATTCAAATATTCAATACCGTACTCGATAGTTTGTAATTTGAGTTGAAGAGTTGAACATAGAAATGGAAGAAGAATCCAAGTGTAGTGTAGTAAAGTACGGAATAATAGGAGTGGGAATGATGGGAAGGGAACATCTCATAAACTTATACCATCTTAGAACTGAAGGTGCAGTGGTGGTTGCCATAGCTGATCCCCACCTTCCCTCTCAACAACTTGCCCTTGATTTAGCTCACTCCTTCTCTTGGCCTCTCAAGGTTGGTATGGAAAAATTTATCTTTATTGTTATTTCGGTAAAATAAATTACACAAAGTTGTGTTAAGGTTTAATCTCAGAACCAATTGAAAGTAGTTCAACGGATATTTAAATCATATCAAGAAGATGATTTAAATGAGGCAGGCGATGTAGGACTTTTAACCGAGGAATCATGGCATCGATAAAATGTCACTGATGACCTTTGATTTGGAATAATCTAATTGTAATTGTAATTACAGAAAAACTATGTAAATACTTATATCACTGAACATCCAAATTAAAGTCTTAATTTTAATCATCTGACTATAATTTGACCTGCCTTGTTACTCCTATTCTGCCATTAATAAGCTGATGTGTGCGGGAAAGGGATATGTAATTAGTAACATGTTTTCTACAATTATCTGCACAAAAACTCAACATTATTCTTTCTTGCTTTGATGATAGTTTGCTTAAGCAAACAGTAATTTATTGACCTTGAAAGTTGTGAAGGTTTTCTCAGGTCACCAGGAGCTGTTGGACAGTGGACTATGTGATGTTTTGGTGGTATCCACTCCTAACATGACCCATTACAGTATTCTAATGGATATCATCAATCATCCCAAACCCCATCATGTACTGGTGGAAAAACCATTGTGCACAACAGTCTCTCACTGCAAGGAGGTTAGCTTAATTGTTGATTCATTCTATAAAAATCTTTCTGCTTATAGCTTAATTATTACAATGTAATGTTACACCAATAGGAAATGAGCGATCTTCATAGAAAAAAAAGTTTTGTAATTTCTCATATATCATTCTTGATTGTGTTCTCCATTAAGAATGAGGGTATCATCTGTACTTTTTGCCTTTGCAATTATCAGGTTGCAGAAGAATTTTGATATTAGCTTTATGAATCATGCTGCAAAAATGGCATAAATGATTTTTTGCTTCGGAAAATGAGTTGTTTATATTGTTGTTAGATGTTTTACTAATAGCTGCGGAGATTGTGGCAACTTGTGTAGTTGTGCACTTTTTGCACTTGCATATACTTACTACCATGACTATGGAGATATTACAAACCATTTCTATCATTGTCTTCCCCCTTCAGTCAACATGCAGGATAGGTTGACACAATGCATTTTTGTTACAATTGGAAGTCTTGATTACGTAGTAAATATTAAAATATGCAACTTGGTCATTTATCGAGTATCTGGTAATTCGTTAATTTATTTCCCTTATGCGTTTCAATTAGGTTGTTCATGCTGCTAGAAAGAGACCAGATATATTGGTACAAGTTGGACTGGAATATAGATATATGCCACCTGTTGCAAAACTGATAGAGATAGTTAAGGGAGGAAGCCTTGGACGTGTCAGAATGGTAGCAATTCGTGAGCACCGGTTTCCTTTCTTGGTTAAGGTTAGAACATAGATTATATTCAACATATTTTATATGAATTGAGTTTACATGTTATGGTTCTGGTAGCAAGTCAGCTGAAAGAGTGATACATGTCATAGGTGAACAATTGGAATCGGTTCAATGTCAATTCAGGGGGCACTCTAGTAGAGAAGTGTTGCCACTTCTTTGACCTGATGAGGCTGTTTGTTGGTGCGAATCCTGTTCGTGTGATGGCTTCTGGAGCTATTGATGTTAATCACAAGGATGAAATATATGATGGAAAGGTAGATTACTAGATTATATGCTGCACTTGTAGTTACAACAATTCTAAGCTTCTATCATCACCTTTATGGTAGTAGCCTTTATGATTCCTTGACTAATGCTGTGCACTGAGCTTGATTTCAATTGAAAAATAACAATGCATAACCACCCCTTGAACCAATAAGGCATGTTAAACCTTATATCTTACAAATGGTGGATAACCTGTTTATAAAGAGTAAGCATAAGTTTCTTCCTGAAAAACAAATGCAATAATCCTGAAAAACCTTAAATTAAAATCACAACCTGTTATAAAATATATATTTATACACCAAAAGGAGTTAAGGTTCCTTGGTGTTTGTGCTTTGTTGGTAAAAGACTATTGATCATGACTTTTTAATATAGGAAAATTGTTGTCTATTCTGTTTTACAAGGTTCAGAATTAGGACTTCATTTCTGATATCCATATTTCTAAGTGGAAAATAGGTGCTCCTGTGTGACAGTATTTATCTAAGCATTGTTGTTTTTAATCATTACTGCTATTCACGAGTTTATGTTAGGCAGGTGCCGGATATCATTGACAATGCATATGTTATAGTTGAATTTGACAATGGTTCCCGAGGAATGCTTGACCTTTGTATGTTTGCTGAAGGGAGTAAAAATGAGCAAGAAATATCCGTTGTTAGTGATGTTGGAAAGGTAAAATTCTCCCCTTTTCAGCCGCTTTCAGTACTTGTTACCTTCAACTGTTCTTATGGTTGCCTCCTGATTAAGATACAATGATACATGGTTGATCAATATGTTACTTTTCTGCATTTTCAATGATAGAGTGCTTCATGTCTTTCTTGCATGTGTCTTTCACTCATGCATGAATGTGAATATCATTTCACAAAAAAGAAAAAGGGTACATGAATGTCAAGATGGTTAGTATTCTTTGCATTTCAATGCTAGTCATTTTTAACAGGGAGAGGCCTTTGTTCCTGAGAGTGTTGTACGGTTTGGTAAACGAGAGGCGGGGCGAGATGGTGTCCATACTTTGAAAGCTGAGGATCACCGAATAAAGTGGGTAACTTCTCTTTTTGTTAAATATTTCATCAATTAACTAAGATTTAAAGAATGGGAAATGAATTTAACGTTAATCTTATTATCGTGAAAACTTTGTATTATTTGTATTTTTTTTGCCCGACAGATATGATGGTTTACATCATGGGTCTAGCTATCTGGAACACCTCAACTTCTTGGCTGCAATCAGGACTAAAGGCGAAAAGGCTCCCCCTGTTGATTTGCAAGATGGATTAATATCTGTTGCCATGGGAGTTGCAGCACAGCTCTCTATAGAATATGGCCGATTTGTTACTATTGCGGAAGTTATGTAATGCTTAAAATTTGAGGGTGTTGGAATCAGGAAGCGGGTATAATTGTAGCCAAGGAAGCACCGATACTTCATATTTGGCGTCGTATCGTGTCTGATATGTCCCGTGTCAGAAACGTATCTATTTTAGACACTTTTAACCATTTACTTTAACATTTTATATTTTTTTGTCGTATCGTTGTGTCCCGTACCGTGTCGTATCTGTATCCCGTGTCGTGTCGGTGCTTCCTTGATTTGTAGCCTGTTATAGTGTTATCTTCTTTGATATCACTTATCTATAATCTAATGAAAAGTAATAAACAATTTGTGAATCTTATATTTATCTCTCCCAAGTATCAGTCCATGGTTACTTCAGCTTCACTTTCTGTTAACCGAAACAGTGAAATGTCAAATGAAAATTTTAAAACCAGGAAAAGCCCCTTCCATTCATTCAGTAGCGTATTCTGTTTTGGCCTTGGGGGGATTTGCATCATTGCTTGCTCACAAGTTGTAACTTGTGGGCATGATATGTGAGACCATGTGGATGGAAACATTATTTGTTACAAAATATAATTACTTTATTTTGACAGTCAGAAAAATGAATTCGCAAAGTAACTAAAGAAACTTGTTATCTGGGACTTTTGCTTGGTGCATGAAATTAGTTTCCCCCACCTTAAAATATAGTTGTTATACCTTGTTTTGTATTACTCTGCATGCTCTGCTACCTTTTCCCATGTAATAATTTCCTTCCCATACTTAATCTTATGATAGTTTGAAATTGTAAATGAGTTTCAATTGAAGGACTTTGATTTTAAATGTATATATGAAGCAAGTCACATTCGAAAAAAAACGCGTCTTCGAAAATTGACTTATTTATGTCTTTAGTCCCTGAAAGTTCAGCGTGTTTTTATTTTAGTCCCTAAAAATTATTTTGACCGGGACTAGTCCTTAAATTTTCAAACATTTTGGCTTCGGTCCCCTCCGTTAGTAAAAATATGTTATTTGTTTGTGTAGCTAGCGGAACATCACATTGGCAGTCCATGTGGTATGAACTGACGCCAAATAGGTGATATAATGTGAATGATACAGATCCACGAACACAAAATGGTTCGATATGCAAAATGGTCATTTACGCAAAATTTTGAGTTCATAGGCCTGAATCATTCATATCACAACACTTATTTGGTGCTACTTCACACCCCATGACAGCTGGTATGGATTTTCGCTAACCATGTAAGCAAATAACTGATTTTCTGTAATGAATGGGACTAAAACCAAAATGGTTAAAAAATTAAGAACTGGTCCCGGTCAAAATAACTTCTAGAGACTAAAACCAAAACACGTTGAACTTTTAGGGACTAAAATCATAAATAAGCCTCGAAAATTCATGGCTATTACTTTTTACTTTTTTAGGCCAAGAACTTTAGTAGTTTACAGATCATTGCTGGAACATTAAGGGACATAAACAGAATCCTTACAAAATCCCGGTACATTACTTTTCAAAAAATAAAAAACGCTATTGTAAATTTCCAATGCTAATAAGAACTCAGTCTAAATAGTTAGTAATTACTAATCCCTCCCTTTCATATGCATTATTCATTAAGTTTTATCTTCTTGTTTCATAAGTATTATAGTTTTACAAAGCCAATTCATAATATTCTCAACTATTACTACCTTTAATAATTATAAAAAGATTCTATAGTTAAAATATCTCAAATTCTTAAGAAACAAAGAGTGAGTATGAGGTGTGGGGATAACCAAATATATTACAAGCAAAAAAATAAATTGGAGTAAAAAAAACATTGCATGAGATATGCAATGAAGACGACTACACAAAATAATGAAATAAGTTCTACCATTAAACCAAAAACTAGAATAAATTCTCTCATATTTTAACACTAAAAAGGAATTCAGCAAAAAGGATCTGGTTCGTTCAAAACTTAAATAGTATTCAGAAAATGAAGCAACAGACAATAACATTACTACTGTAACATAAGACAAGAAAATAATACTGTAATAACATTTATTTAACTTTTTTTGAATTAGTCCTTAAATTTTATTTTTTATGATAATTTAAATCCTAAACATTACTCGATAATTTCAAAATAATATTTTCATCAGTTAAGTAGTGACAAAGTTGACAATATGACTTTTGATACATTGATAGGTGATATACCGTGTGCTATCATATGAATTTTTTTTAAATTAAAAAAATTAAGATTTATTAAAAATAATTAAAATTACCTTTTTTTGAAAAGAAAATCAAAATTTTTAATTATTATTTTTTTAAAAAAATATTATTAATTAAAAAGAACATATGGAACCACGTGCCACCATATAGCACATGAATTATTGATGCATGATACATCGTTTGTCATGTTATCACTTAAATGACAAAAGGACTATTTTTAAAATAATTAAACAAAATTTAAGAACCTAAAACAAAAAAAATTAAAGAGTAATTTTAAAAAAAATAAACACTTAAATTCAATAATTAAAAACTTAAATAAACCAAAAATAATTATTTAATTCTTAAATACAAATTTACTCTTTTTGTTTGCTTTTTCCTATAGGTTAAAAAAAACCATTTCCATTCATTTCATCACAACACAAGTGAATGATTAATTCATTATTTAATATTATCACACGTAAATAAACTAAACTATTTAGAATAAATTTTTCCCACCGTAAGATAAGAAAACGACGTAGAATGAATAACGGCAAAGTAAAATATGAAGCAAGACGATAAAGTGATGGATTGATTGATATTGAAAGAAAGAAACAAATAGAAGTACAGTAATAGTACTAATATTTTACATGGCAAAATTATTTGGGGAAAATGAATCTCGTCACATGGAAGTGAGATTACACATAAAATTCCATCCATCCAATAACTTTATTGAACAGCGAATAGCTAAAGTAACTAAGCTTGGAACAACAAGAGTGCAGTGCACATGCACATGCACTTTCGGTGGATGAGAGAGATAAGATCACACCATCTCATGTCAGTGATCCAATGCGGTGCTTCTTCTCAGCAGCAGCAGCAGCAGCAACCCACATTCTTGCAGCCGGCGCGTGAGGACAACTCTTCACAAACTTGGTCCCCCTCTGAAAATTCTCTCTCACCTGTGCTTGCGCTCCCTTGTTCCTCTAGAATCAGCAGCAGCAGGTGGTGGTGGCGGAGAGGGCTCATATCTGGACGGCCGGCGTTTGAAATGCCGCTCATCGTCGCTAGATTCATAATCCGTCGTATTGTTACTCTTCCTGCCTCCTCCGTAGTAGCCATTCGACACCGGTGCCTTAAGGGACGCGGAGGAGGAGACAGTCGCAGCTGCTGTTGCTGTCACGGCGGGGGATTCCATTGTTGAAGAAGGAGCGGTGGAGATCTTTCTCTTCTTGGCTACTTCCTCTTCAGAAGGGAAGCTTATGCGTGAGAACACGCTCGCCTTCTGCTTCCGATCTGCAGCTGCAGCTGCCGCGGCTGCTGCTGCTGAGGTGGAGGTCGTTGTTTTGCTGAGTGGTTCAGAGGAGACTTTGGACGACGATTCAGAGCGGTGGTGATGACGATGGTGATGGTGGCGGTCGTGATCGTGCTTGGAGTCACGATCTCGGTCTCCTCGGTGATCGTGGTCATGGTCTCTCTCACGAGAACGCTCGCGGTCACGGTCACGGTCAGATTTGCGCTTGGGAGGACGAGGAGGTTCACCTATCGGAGACCGAGATCGAGAGCGTTCAGGTGATGTACGTTCTGAACGGTGACGATGGGGATTATAGCAGTCACTTGATGACGGTGGAATTGACTTCTGCACCAACCGAAAATTGAAATGTTAGTTCACACGATTACTATATATAAACAACAATTGAATTAAATTAATATTTTAATTTTAATGGTTTAATATGTTTCCCTTTGGATAACACAAGCATCAATATAAATTCAAGTCGTTGTCCACCCACTAAATTAAAATAGTAACAAAATAAGCACATGTTCATAGCAATATGGCTGGGGTACACAGTATATTTTTCCTTTTGATTAATCTCTTATCGTATTTAATATTTATATATACCTATAATAAAAAATTAAAATAGCATAGCAAATCCAAAAACGGCTGGAATCATTGCGTAAAACGATGTTGAAAATTGCAAATTTTTCTTACAAAAGCTTGGTAAATTTTCATGATTTATAAATTTAGACATTCTTTGGTTTTCATATTTTATGCACTATTTGTACTTCCTAACACTAACAAATATGAAAACTTCGTTTGCCTGAAGAATTTCGAAAATATTAATTATAATTTTTTTTTTCAGGACCACATCACACAAGGTTTCCCCTTTAACCCTTTTAATGATTCCAAAAGTAATAGAATTAGAAGTTTTTGTATTAAAACTAGAAAAACACCCATTCATAAGTAAATGCAAGCAACCATGCAAAATACCCCCGACCTGCACGGGAATTTCAACACCCACACAATTTTCTCAAAAGTTTTCAACGAATAATAATAAAGAATTACAAACAATAATAGTTCGGATATTCTTTCCATTATTTTGGCACGAATAAAAGAGGCCCAAGCCCATTCAAGAATCAACACAAAAACTGAGATCCCCTAATTCCAGCTGGAGACAAGTGCTTCAATTCGCAAAGACAAATTTAAGCTGTTAATTGATTTAAATCTGTTTTACGGTTCAAAGCATTGTCCAAAAACACTAGTCACTGCATCGTTAGCATGTACTGATGCTTAGTATCATCTTTTCACTAAATCCACCTTAAACCCAACTTGGTTGGCTGTTGATCACAGAATCATGGTGAGACATATGGGCGTTGGTCCCTCAGTCATTTCATGATCACTTGATAAACAAATCTCATCAATAGTGAAGCCCAAGCAATTAGTTGCCACACTACTATAATTTAAGAAACCACAACAACAAGTGAGATTATCTGTAATAAGTGTTCTTTTGCTCGCTAGAGGTTTATGCCCAAACTTTTGGTAGAAAAAACCAAAAAAGTAAATGTAACAAAGAAACCCGCAGAAAAAAGAAGGGAAGATTAAGACAATTAAAAGCACATACGGTTTTTGGTTTCATTGAAGAACCATTAGCAACACTGCTCACTTCCCTACCAAACTCTCGATCTTTGGAGAAGTCCCTGTTCCATCAAGAAGTAAGCTCGTTATTATTAGCAAACAATTGTGAACAAAATATGGTGATAAGCCAAAGAAACTGCATAAAATTAAAACCAACAAGAACCATGATAATATGGCTCATTCATTCACAACATGTTTTCTATGACAAGTAAAAAATTGGCTAACTAAATTCATGATGCAATAACATGGAAGAATGTCCTTGTCTAAGAGTGCTTTGATATATTTTACCAAAAATCACAACATAATTGATTGTAACGAATGTAAACATATCAGCAGATGATGATCTCTTCAATACTGCTCTTTTACAGTGGTACCGTATATTTGACTGATAAAGTTAAAAATAATTCAAACTTATTAACCACGCATATCAGAACTGCAGAATGAATCCAGTTGTACCTTTCACCCCGTCTCTCAGTTTCGCGTCTCCTCCTCAAATCAGCTTTCCGAGCTTCAAACTGCTCTCTGCTCATAGCTGGAGGTTGAGCATTCATCCCCATACTGAATTCAGCAAGATCCCTAATTATACTCAAGATATTACAATTTGGCTCTCTAAAGAACAATGCATGAACATATAAATAATTCTACAGAACTCAAACCCATCCCAAAGCAATACCAAGACAGGGTGAAGCCAACTTTGGATTTTCCAAAAAATAGAATTACATACCTATGAGGAGGAACAGGAGGCATCATGTAACCCTGCATGGCAAAGGGATCTGGAGGAAAACCACTTGCAAATGGCATGTCCAAGGGACCAAGACCATAACCCATCATTTGCATTGGAGCAGCATATGGTGCCATAAGTCCATCCATACAAGGTTGCATGCCATTCCAGAATGAATTATAGCCGGGAGGTGGGCCCATTGGCATCATATAGTTCTCAGCTGCAAAGTCATGTGGGTTTTTCCACTGCATATCTGAGAGATAAATAAAATTATTACTAATAATAGAGGTAAAAGCCTCTGAGTCTTAGTCCACTAAATATTTTCAATAGGATGCAGAACCAGATCTTAACAGAAAAATTACAGATGCATGGCATAGACTTGAATGTAGATATAGGTGGAGACAGAACAATAGAATTACCATTTGTTGGCACACGGATTTTCTTCTTCTTTTTTTTCTTTCCTGCAAAGTTAGAAAAACCAGATGACAGATTGTCGTAAAGAGAAAATAAACAAATAAAACAAATGTGTGCTAAGCCAAGAATGCGTCTTTGCGCTATAAATGAATATTCAAGAAGCAAACAACCTCAACAGTCCACCCCCTCTAAAAAAAATAGGATGCATAGCAACAATTTATATTACCTGCTTCGGTAGGAACCAAGTTTTGCTGCACTTCTTCCTCAATCGGTCGAGCACTCCCTTGTGATGCTTGTTCCTTTACACTCATTGACTCATGAGTAGCTTCAGATACATCAGCAGGTCTGGTGATCCTTACTTGCTCTGATGTCTGCTGCGGAGCAGAAACAGCCTTCCTATCATCAGCTGTTTCCTGTACATTTGTTGTTCCCTCATTAACAGGTAAAACCTTTAGTTCTCCCTTAGACGCGGCAGATGAGGTTGGAGATGGAATCTTAGGCTGTGGACAGCGAGCAGACTCCATATCTGAAAAATCAAAGTCCAGGTAAAAAATAATGTACATATTAACAAATTGATAGCCAAAGAGTCACTTCATAGTTTCAACAACCTTGAACTTGAAAAGTGCTCCCAGCATTTTCAGCACTGCTGTTCCCTGACTCTAATATACGATTAATAGTGTCTCTTAGCGTCTTATTTGGTAGAAGATCATCGGCAAGAATATTTGCAGCACCGCATACGCACATGGACCTTGAGATTATATAGTCCCTAATACCTGAAAATTTTCAGAAAGAAATTACGTAAATTCAATATATAAGTTAAATTTTTTTTAGACAAATATCCAGTTCATAAATAAGAAAGGGGAAAAAAGACATTAAAGCTTTATAAAAATTTCCAAACTTGCCCAATAAGGAACTACACAGTAGACAAACACAAGCATGATACTCAAATTCTGAAAACCATGAATAACAAATATCCATAGAAGACATACATTTGTCACAGAAGCTTTTAAAACAACACTTGCTTGTCAGCACAGCATCTTTCATCACTTCATTGCACAACGGACAGTGGAGCTCAGGAGGCAGTTCCCCCAAAGAACGTGTTGATGTTGGCAGCCCTTCTATTTCTTTCTCAAAAGCAGCCCTGTTTTCAAGGAAAGGGTGAAATTCTATTTCATCCATGAGCATGACAAAATGGACTAACAAATAAGATATACTCACTCATTTGGCTTCAAGACAGCTACTGAACCATTTGGTAAAGCATATGAACCTTGTGGGTTAACCATGAGCATCGATCGTGGAATACCAGTAGGTTGCTTGACTCTTTTGATGTCAAAATTTGGATCACCGTTAGTAGGACAGTGCTGAATAAAATGTCCTAAACAAAAGTAAGGGAAATAGCTAAGTTAAAGCACGCCAACATTACAATCAAGGATCAAGCAATTTGCAAGCAAGCACACGATGATTAAAAATCCCGGAAATATTAACATACCAGGCACCTTGCACCTATGACACACATAGCCTTGTGGAGGTGTCTTCCGCTCAAACCCTGCCAGACCTCAGCAAGTAAATAAGCATTAGTTCATCAACCAACATATATTAATATTTGAAATCAAAGCAGCAAGCCAGCAAGTCACTGAAATATAGAATAGGCAAAGAGAATTACCAAAGCCACGACCACCCCCTGTCCGTCCTCCCATGCCCCTTCCAAAACCTCTACCGCCAAAATCTGAACCTTGACTGCATGCCAAAAAATAAACAACATAAAAAATCATAAAGCGCAAAAGTGTTTTCTTTCTTCACATAAAAAAAAGGACATTTGGTATTAAGAATGAAATTTTATGCAAAATGAAGATTCCTTAGTATGAAAGGGGAAAAAAACAAGGAACAAGGGATCCAATACAGGTCTTGGTTCAACAGATGAGGAATCCATATTCCCTTCTGAAGAATAACAATACCAATTCTTGCAGGCTGGAAAGAGTTAGTGTCCAATTTGATTCATTATTAACATTCAATTTAGTTATCATTCCATTCTATGCTGATTTCATGCACCAAAAGAACACACTTAACCAAAGGAGGATACTCTACTCACCGTTGCCAATCCAAGGATGGAGTATCAACCATGGCCTTAATCTTACTGTCTATGTCTTCATCAGCTTTGTCAGTTGGAGGAGCCTCTAGAAAAAAGGTGCTTGATTGGACAGGCAGTGCATCCGGATTTGAATACAAATCATTGCCAAACTCATCCCACTCCGTATCTTCAGTCTGTCATGTGGTATGAAATGCTTAAGTTTCTGGGAATCTAGCCAAATTGGTTATAAAAAGGGAAAGGTAAAGAATGAAAGGACTTACATATCTCATTGCAGATGTATTAGCAGCTGGTAAGCTAGTGTAATCGGGTTCGGTTTCTGTCATCTTATTTTCCACCTTTTGCCTGCAAAAAACAAGAGACAGTCGCAACTTAAGAAGACGGAATTTATCTCAACTAAAGAATGTAGTTTCTGGGGAAGATTGTGGAACAATAGTATGAAGAATATAGACATGAGAATCACAAATTGAGGACCACCCATTTTTAAAGAGATTACAAACAGAATGCATGATTAAGTCAAAATTCCAACAACAGTGATGAGATTAAAGGTTTGAGATAGTACTCTATTTCAGTAACAATTGGTAAACGTGGCCGTCCAGGAACTCGACCAACTAACACCGAGGTATTTTTGGGTATCAACATAGCTTCATCAAGATATTCTGAAATTCCAAAGAGATAGAACTATAAAACACTGTAAGTATGAAGGCACATATACAAATGAAATTCCAAGCTATAAATCCCGCGGAGTTGTGCGTTAGTAACTCCTACAACTAGATTGCAACCTAAATACATCACAAAATCTTGGCAAAAACATTATATCCCTTTCAATTATCTTTTCTGCTGTTTTATTTTGCTTTTATACACATGGGGCAAGGAAAAGATTCTTCTAAGTTGAATTTGTCTCTAAACTGAATGAGTAAGATTGTATCCCCCCTGATATAACGAAGTCTATACAGACCTCAACCCAATAAAGGATCAAAGGATAAATGCACTCCTGCATACTTGATGCATTCTAGCTCACTTTAGAGACAAGCATCTTCCACAGTAATTTGAATGAAGCCTATTTCAGTTCAACGACAGATAGGACATAAAAATTTATACTTTGAGAGGTACATGATAAACACGGTAAAGTTAACCATGTATCTCCTCCTCAAAGCTAGAATGCCGGAAAAAGACCTTTATTATTTATATTTAAAAAATTACAATTACATTTACAATTAAGCACTGAATTGAAATTAAAAAAAAAAAACAAACAAACTCATAATCGCTCCGAAACAACTAATTTTGAAAAAAAAGATTTAGTACACATAATCAATCAAAAAATCAGAACCAACCTTCATTGGTTTGGGCATTGGTGACCACGAGGTCGAAATCAGTACCCCTCCCTAAATGCTTGGATTCAAATATTTTTTCTTTCAAAGTACCAACAGAGATGAAAGGACCATCCATAGGAATTGAATCATAATCTCTTGCACTCTTAAATTTATAATACACCGCCATGTTGGTATATTTTCTCTTTTCTCTTTATCTATAAGAAAAGAGATTAACACCAAAGCAATATAACAAAATCACAGCAATAATAAGGGCCTCTAAAAATTGAAATATAATGAAATAAAAGCCTTTGAAATATTGAAACTCAAACAAATCGTACAATATGGAAAAATTTTTTTCTCTTTTCTCTTTTCTAATTTTTTTTGTCTAAGAATGAGATCAAACAAAGCGAACCGCCACGACGACGAGACAACAATTCTTCAAGTCTTCATCTTCATCAGCACAGAACCCTAGCGCATCCCAATAATCCAGAGAATGCGAACTCCTTTAATCCAATCAAATCACGACCTGCGTGAGAAAAATCAAGCAAATCCAGAACTTGCGAAGCCTTCTTCAAATAGAAACCAAAATTAGGGTTTCAGATGTTTGCGTTTGCAGCAAAATCGAACGGAAAATCGAGAGATTTGATTTTGTTGCTTGTGTAATCAATTAATCCGATGACTGCGGGTTCCAATTGGGAATGAAAGCGAAGATCTCTGATCGGCGGCGATAGAAGCTTGAAACAGTGAGAACGGCGAACGTTGAAAAAATCGAGAGCGTTGGGTTGAAATCTGAAGCGATTGAGAGAACGGCGAAGAGAATCGAAGATCTGTTGAGAAGAATCGATGAGGATGAGGATGAGGGTTGGGAAAGTTTGGAAAAGAGAGAGAGAGAGAGAGAGAGAGAGAAGAGATTGTGGATTTTGGCAGAGGAAAAAAAAAGCGTGGCTTTTGTAACTGGTGTGTAGATTGATTGATCTTCACGAGTGAGGGCGGTACTTCTACTCGCTCTTTTATGCGCGTTTTTGGAGTCGATAGCTGTAAAAAAAATTTAAAATTTAAAAAAAAAAAAAACCCACTGCCCGGTATTCTTCCACGGTACTGCAACTTGGTTCCATGTACTCCTTTCATTTCTTAATTTTTGTTTTTTTTTAAGGTTTCTCTTTTTTTATTTCATACTTTTTTCTATTTTTTAATTCTAACTAGTTTTAAATCCGTGCGTTTGTTTACTTGTTTGTTGTTAGCTAATTATTATTGAATATATAATAATTGTAAATCATTTTGAATTTTCGAATTGAATTGGTATGAACTAATTTGTAAATAAAAAATTATTTGATGAAATTCAAATGATCAAATTCGTAAAAACATGTTATCCGTGAAATTTATATGAACTCATTTTGGAAAATTTTAGATAATTATATTTTTTTCAATCTTTATACATTTTGAATTGTTAACGTTTAGTTAATCAAATTACGATTAATATCACAATTATGTTTAATAATATTTCAATTTCGATCAATCTTTATACGTTTAATTGATAATTTTGAGTAAATATCACATTTTTAAGTGGTCATATTAAATATTTTATTCAATTTTAGTTTTAAGTCGGTGCGTTGTATGGGATGTTCGTTTGTTTGTTTATAGTTAGTTAATTATTATTGGATAATTTAAGTTAATGATAATTGTAAATTATTTTGTGCATTCAAATTGAATTAGTATCATACTAATTTGCAAAGAAAAAATTATTTGATATGAATCTCTATGCATATGAATTGATTGAAATTATTTCGATTAAGATTAAGATTCATATTTTACCAAAAAAAAAAGATTAAGATTCATATGCCTTGTGTCTGTCGACCTGCATTCCCATTGTCGTGTATTTGTCGTAAATTTAAGGTAAGAGTTGAAAAAACTAATTAAGATTAAAAAACAAAAATAATGATTTGATCAATTTAGAAAATTATTTATAGCATATACATAGGTTTTTTATTATCAAATTTTCGATTAGATTAAACCAAAATTCAGAACTTGACTTATGTTAGACAAAAATATCGGAGATTGAATTTGGAATATAAATCATACTTATTTTTGTTAAGATTATGTTTGATCCAGCTCATTCTCATCTCTTGTTACATTTTGTTTTAAGAAAATAATATGAGTTCAAAAATTCTCTTTGGTATCAAAGACAAAGAATTCCATAATAGTGTTGTGTTATTTGTGTGATTATTTGTGAATTTAAATTAGTTACATTTTTCTTTTCAATAATGAACAAAAAGGAAATGTTATTGGCTCTTGAAAAATTGAATCATTTTTCAGAAATAAGATTCGAATTTTTATCTTCTCTAAACCTTATTTTTCTTTTTTTTTTTTGGTCCATGACCGGAGTGTCCACCGCCGACCGCAGTGACTAATCTCCTCGCTGGCTTGTAGGCACCTCTAATGGGTGGGACCACTGGCCCCGAGATTTAACGTTGCTGCATGCACAAGGCAGGATTCGAACACCTGACCTTGCTTAAGCGTGGATCAATCCCTACCACTGAACCACACGCTCGGGGTTCAAACCTTATTTTTCCTTTATGAAAACCATAATTGATTAGAGATTTGATGATCCTACCAATTTAAATTTGTAAACATTTTTCTCATAGAAAAATATTTTCCAAATAACGTGTACTTATGGTGAGAGTGGTGAGAACATGCATTCCACCATCAAATTCCACCATCAAGCTAATTAAGCTTCAAGCATTTGGAAGCATAACATCCAAACTATTGGCCTTCCAATTCTAAACAAACATAGACTTTTCAATCATGGCCTTACATGATGATACACACAACATGTCTCTAATTTCATCCCCATTTTATAGTGTGTAAGCATTGGCATAAAATGAGTACATGCTCAAACTCCCTAATAAAAAAAAGAGAAAATAGAAAATGAGAGATTACAAAAGAACAAAACATATTCTTCACTCCACCCTGTGCCACTAATGCTTAAACTTGCCAAAGTTTAAGTTTTTACCTGGCAATTCCATGGTGACAATTCACCAAATGACTTTGGTGCTTCCACCACTTCCCACTTCATTCTCACTGCATATTTGCAACTTGTAGTATGGATTATGGTACCTGTCCTACCAATTTGATACAATATCATTTATCAAATAATAGAAATCGTTATTGAAATTTTTTAATTGAAATTAAAAGTTAAGAGATGAAGAAATGTAGATACCTTATCACATGTAAAACAACATACAGATAGAGTAACTTTTTTCTCTATTTTGCAAACACTCTTATGCTGATCCTAAGAAGAAGAAGCAGAGAATGTTTTCTCTGTTTTCCAAACACTCTTCTCTTGATCCTAAGAAGAAGAAGGACTAATTCATTACAACACCATGCTATCCATCTTAAGCATAAACACATCAAATAGTTATCATGTTACTATTGTAGTTTGAAAATTTTATGAAAGTTTGAATGGGAATTGAATCAAGAGTGACATCATTTTATAACGTCACAAAAGTTTATAGACCAAAATGTGAATATATTGTTACGAATGAAAAGAATAAAATTTTGAGAAAGAAAGGAGGAATAGAAGGCAAAAAAAAAAAGACATGCTTGAAGTGTGTGTGAGCAAGGCATCATATAGTTTGGATATCACGCTCTTCCCATCAAGATCAAGATATACATTTACATTGACCAAGCAATTAGTCCAGAGTTAATACATCTAGGAATTTTATCCATAAGATGCAAAGCTTGCAATGCATGATGAATTCAAAGTTCTATAAGTGAGTCCTAATACATTGGTGGTTAATATAGTATACATCACAAAATACTCTATTTTATTCATTTATAATCAATAATTTAATTAGCACAATGATAAACCAAATTTCAGTACCATTAACTTCAATTACTATATCTCTAAAAACACAACTTTGCTGATAAAAAAACAAAAAATAAGAAAAGAAAAGAGAGAGAAAAAAAAGAAGAAAATGGTTACGCAGTCGTTTCTTGACCGCTGATCATGCACTGCACTTTCATGAAATAAAAAATGAGAAGAAACCACCTAATGTATCTAATCTAATGACTGCATAGTATATGATATATAATAATATAAAATATGGAATTTTCAATGATTATATGATTCACACACAAATAATAGAAATGGAGAAGTAGAAATGGAAAGGATAAAATAAAATAGAAGAGAGTAATCATTAAAAGAGTACAAAAAGAAGGATGAGCACTTACACAAAGCAGAGAAGGGTTGAATATTGATGTGACGGAACAGAACGAAACAAAACAAAACAGATGTGGGATCAAATATGCAAGTAACCGTTGTGGGATCAAATAAGTTTTTAAAATAATTGAAGACAGTTACAATCTCATAATACCTTTATTGAACCGGAAATGCTAACTTTTGCTCTCAATCCTTTATTTTGAAAAGATTGAATGTGGTAGCTTCTTTAGAAGAAGTTTTTATAATAAAAGAAAGGATGTATATGTATATTATATACTTTTTTTCAATTTTAATCTTACACTTGAACATTTTTTTTATTTCTTTATAATTTTATTTTTACTCTTTCTCTCATTTTAAACTACCCCTCATGCCAAAATTGGTCCCTGAATTTTTTCATGTGATCACATTTAGTCCCTGAAAAAATGAAGACTCAAATTAGTCCTTGAAAAATTTGTTTGCTGGACAATTTCGTCCTTGAAAAAAATAAAGTCACCAAATAGTCCCTGAAGTTTTCTTCCAAGAGGCAATTTGGTCCCCTAAAATAATTTCGTGGGACAATTTAATTCCTACAAGTTTGAGGTATTGATTTGGGTTTCTCGAGCAAATTTATCGAGCAAGTTCAAATCGACACAATTGATGGCGACCTTACGTGAAGTAAAAATTCTCAAGGACCAATTTGTCTCATAGAAAAAACATTAGGGACTATTTGGTGACTTAATTTTTTCAGGGACCAAATAGTCTCGCATGCAATATTTTCAAGGACTATTTTAGGACTTTATTTTTTTCAGGGACCAAATGTGACTCTGCAAAAAATTTTAGGGACCACTTTGGACCTTTACTCTTAATTTTTTTAAATTTTGTTTCATTCTCAATGTTACTTTCTTAAAACATTCCAAAATAATAGTTATTTCATTTTGTTTCATTCTCAATGTTATTTTTTTAAGGGACTTTCTAACCTATGTACCTGGTGCATGAGTTAATCATATCTTAAAAAGTAAAGTTTTGTTGGAAATTGAGATATTTAATGAATTAAAAAATTGATTGTTTAGTTCTCCAATGCAATTTTACTATTTATGTTATGTTATCTTATCCTATACATAGGGTGCATAGGATAAAAAAAACTGTTTTCTAAAAATACCTCTATTCAAAAAAATGCATGTTTCATTTTAAAAAATATAAAATTTTAATAATATTAAATAAAATTACAAGTATATTTCAATAACAAAAATCAACCTCTTGAAATACTTTATGTTTCATTTACTCTTACTATTGAATAAATACATTTTTGGATAATATAATATCCATTACATTTTTTTTTTGCATCAAGGGCATCATTCAACCAAAGACTAATCCTCTCCGAGGCGAAAAGATCACATAAGTGGGCTTTGTCTCTACCAACAAAGTCTTTTCCATATTCACGTCAGAGATCGAATTACTGACATTATGGTTAAAAAAACTAAGCTATCTGCCAACTGTGATGAGCCATATTGGTTATCCATTACATATTATACACTAACCATTCTCACACCATTTAATCAATAATTATATGCTTGTAAAATATTTTGACTTTTTTTTGGTTAAAATTGAAATTTGAACCAAGCAACTAATTATTAGAGTATAAGCATGGCAAGTGCTCCCTTGTTATTATAAGAAGAAAACCCCAGTGCATCAAACCATCCATGCTTGAACCTTCAAGCTTTTATAATTTTGGTATTGAAATTAATAAAAGAACTTGTGAAATATTTATTTATTTATTATATTGTGCTATGTTATTTAAAAAGGGAAAAATATTTATTTTAAATATAGTTGTTAGATATTTAAAATTTAATAATTGCAACCAATTTTGTAAAAAAAATAAATAAATTAAAATTATAAAATATGATATATTCAATTCCTTCCTTCTATCATAAAAACTTGTACAAAAGAAACTTATATATTCAATCTTTTCTTAATAGAGGCTTGAGAGCAAAAGTTAGAATATCATGTTCAATAGAGACATCCACGTGGATCTAGTTTCTATATGTAAAAACGAAATCTAACTAACAGTTTCTAAAGAGATTAGTGAGTATTAAGTCCAATAAAAGAAGCATTGGCTGGTACACCAATAGTTTTTTCTCCTTCTCTTATCATCATTCATTTATCATTTTCCCTTTCTCCCAAACCTATCATATTTCCTATCATCTTTTGGCCTAGATGAACTAAACATCTTCAATTTTCAGAATGAGGTTAAAGGTAGATTGGGTTGTCCTATAATCTATCAAGAGGATTTACGAGTCATAAAAACAGAGAAGCAATTAATAAATGAGATGCATTACTTTCATGACTTTCATTCAGATGACAACAATGAATCACAATATTTTACCTTAGATGATGTCTTAAAATGTGGGCATGCATGTAAAGAGGGGTATATTGTTGAGCTACGCGATTTGAAGTTTCGATATAAAATCATTGTAGCTATTACATATGCATTAGCACTCATGTTTGGCCAACGTTCAGTGGGTGGGTGCCAATTTGTACTCAACACCACCTGACTCTAAGGGGCTGCCATGTCACTTCGACTATCACTGTGTATTTGTATGTCAGATATTTGGTTCTAAGAAGTGGACAATATTTTCTCAACCTAAAAAAGAACGAGAAACAGAGGGGAAAACTTTAGGAATTACGAACTTCTCATGTCGATTTCTCAGCATCTAACTGTTCAATCAAAAAGATTCTTTTGAGCTTGTTTTCTCCTCAAGCCCCTCTATTTATCCATGTAAATTTTGTGAGGATCCATTGAAGTTTTTATGTCCTTGAATTTTCAATAAAATGGCTTTTATAAGGAAAAATGTTAGTTTTTGAGTAGATGATGATAGATGGGGAGCAAGTATATATAATGGTATTATATTCTCATTCAAGGTATTTTTAGATTTTGGGGATTTAGATATCATATGTTATGTTTGAGGGAATGTCTAAGAGAAATATGTGATGTGTTGTGCAAGCTCTAACTTTTGTCTTGCATTTTTGGAATTTTAGCTTTTTATCTATCTTGATTTCTATCTTCGTTGCCTGATTTTTGGTTTGGATCCCATTATTGTTAAAATATTTTGCGAGCTTTAATAATGCTCATAGCAATATTTTTAGGAAATAAATTATTGCACAACACATATTTGATAAAAATATTCAGTGGTTTAAATTAAGCTTTGTTTAAGCAAACTTAATTACCGAAAAATCTAAATTAGTAACGACCAATTTAATATAACTTAAGTTGTTAATAGTCACATACAAAGAACAAGATGGCATGAAGCATAAACTTTCCATCAAGAAATCAATATTTAAAGATCCAATTGTAATATGTTGTACACTAAGTCACAAAGAAAAAGAAAATGATGTAATTATGTATGTCAACCCGTTTTTTGTGGATAGGTTTATTTTAATTTCAATCATTTTTTCTTTTACATAGGTAAAGGTTGATTTCAAGCACTAAAATACCTTTCAAAGCTCAATCACTTCGCTTCCTTTACCTAAATTGAAACGTATTATTTCCCTTTAATTGTATGCAAAAGAGTTATAAATGTTTTATTGTTAATGGTTGCAAGAAGATGGAGCGTATGAGGCTATTCCAGGAAGTGATTTTGTATGGCTCTAAACTTTACTAAAGTTACCAAGATACTGATAGGGAACTTATATGTTGTGGCGTACCGACATTGCTGGGTGTCGATTATCGGATACACCACGATGTGTTTGGTGGGTTGTTGTACCTGACAATGACGAGAGTGACCCCGGTCGTACATATCCCCAGTGAAAAAGGAATCAAGGCACACGTAGTTCTTAAAAATAGGGTTGAGAGAACGTACATGACCCATATGATAAACGTTGTATTTATAGGGGAAAATAGGCAAACCTAGTTCAGTTAGGTTGGGACCTGGTAGGTAGATAAGAGAAATGGAATAAGGGAAATATTTCGCGGTATTAATGGTGTTTGGTCAGCAACGGTTATGATGGGCGAGAATCAAGACCGGAATATGAGAACATTCCATTGACTTTATGTGTGTCGGCTTTGTAGACTCGGCTTGGCTAGTCAATTATGATCCATTGCACATGTCTTATGTTATCCACACCCCAACCCCCTCTTTTTTTTTCCCCTAATGGCATTACCTAATTCTAAGGGCATTTTTTTTACGGGAAGACTCATACGAATAATTTTCAAGAATTATCGAAGAGAAGTTTCTAAGTGATACTAGATCGTTCCTTGATGCATAAGTAGCAAACTGTAGTATTTCATGTTTTTAACACCATTTCTACTATCATTACATGATTGTTTTCTCAAATTAGTACTTTGTTTAGGACTGGAAAATAAAATGATATTGGGCCTTAGCCCAATGGCATGGAAAAGAAGAAATAAAAAGAGGAGACCCGTATAGCATGCCCCAATAATAAAAGGCAGGATCTCACATCAACAAATGGCAGAAAACGTGGAAGCGTCCTCAGATCAGAGCATCCTAAACCTACAACATCCCTCTGAAACTGAACAAAGTTCTGAGAAATCACCCCTCCTTGGGCCCAACGCTCAACCAGCCATGTCTATCAGAAATACCATAAGTAGGAAAGATGACATTCCACTCAAGTGCCAAATGAAGTATGCCAGGAAGGAAGATGCTATTTCACTCAAAGCTAAAAGGTACTGTTCATATCTCTGGCCAAGGCTGAAGGAAGAAGCAACCAGTGGACAAAGAGAAGAAGCAGTACAGTGACCACTAGACCAAAAGGAGAAGAACATGGAGACCAAGTTATTGGCCAACTATAAAAGGAGAGTATGATACAAGGCAAAGGCAATTCAAGGGAGGAGAATAGAACCCAATCAAATACAAGGCTAAGGAAAGCCAACTCTATCAGAACCAAAGAGAGAATAAACTCAAAGAGAGGAAAAACATTGATACTGTAAACACTGTAACGTAGCATTGAAGAAGACAAGAGAAGAGCGTCCTACCAAAAGTCATAATTTCTTGTCCAAACACAATCTAAAGCAAGCAAATACAAACCCAGCATATTCAGAAAACTACAACGATGCAACCAGGGAGATATCTTAGGGAGCTTGGAAAAGAAGAACGTGAGAGCGTCCTAGAAAAGCATAATCACTGTACATGTTGTTATCTGATAACTGCACTTCCCTACCTCCTTCACACTCCTCTCCAGTATTCAATGAAGGGAAGCATTAGTTAGCAAAGTCCATACACACCAAGAAAGTCCAGAATAAACTACAACGACTCAGCTTGAAGAGAAAGCATAAGAGAGAGCAAAAGGGGATAATCTTCATTGTTATTGTGTTCGGACTAATCCTCGTTGCCTTCGTGCAGGGGTGACGCTTAGGCAAGGATAGCCCGCTTCGGGAACTCCGCAGAGTGGCGTGGCTTGGAAGGCTTTTAGACGAAAAGTCTTCCCACAAGGCGTGTCAAGCCTTGGAAAGGGAAGGCGTCCCTGTTTTCATGGAGAAACGAATCTGGAAGGAACTAGCTTGTTAATGATAAGGACGCTCTCGAGTAACATGCCCAGGCCCCCTGGCCAACCTGTCTGGATCTTCTAAGACATGCAGTAAAGGTAAGTCACAGCTCCATCGTGAGCTGGGCGTCCTCATCATCACTTTCAAGGTTCCTTCCTCATCCAGTTCATCACCCCTCCCAAGGAACCAGGGACGCTTTCGTCTGTTCACCGCTCCAAAGCGCCCTCCGGGGAGTTCTCAATATTTCCTTCATTTTTATTGCATTGAAGCCATTGATTTCACTAAGTTTACGAACCCATCCCTTTATTTTGCATTCCTGTTATTTTCTTTGCAAAATATAAAATCCTGGCAGAAACAATTGGCGCCGTTGCCGGGGAAATCATGGCTTCAAATCTGAAAAGAGGTACACCAGGAGATGCTTAGAGGGTGATTCTTGATGGCATAAGGATGACCACTGGAGGAACTTCCGAGGCACCAGTATCACACATCACTGATTTGGGAAGCGCTTCATAGATATCAACCTCAACAGTTTCCAACCCAAGAAGCGTTGCAGCTAGGAGGTTGTCTTTCAGCCACAAAAAGCGTCCTTTCCAAAAAGCGTCCATGTTCGCTTTTACTCAGCTTTCCAGAAAGCGCTCAAGCAACCGGAGGAGTGGAAATACGCTCTGGCTAAAGAAGGCGCTCCAGTACGGAAAGTAAAAACTCAGCAGCAAAGGCGCACCTAGGAAGTTCACATAGCAACACTGCTATCAGTTATCTATGTCATAAGCTAAGTACATGCAACTCTCAACTTAGTCCAATTTACTATAATGCCTATTATTTATATGCCGGTATGCCTTTACATGAATTTGATTATGATAGATATATATGTCATGATCAAAGAAAATATGTACTATATCAGTTACTGTGTGTGCAGTTAAAAAAATAATAAAAAATAAAAGAAAATAAAATTAAAAAAAAAGTATAGTTACAGTATGCATATGCTCATTATGTTGCTAGTTTTTGTTTGCATTCATGTCTAAGTATGGCTTTGGTAGGGTCACTTTCTTATGATATCATGTTCTGCCTAGCTAATTTCATGTCTAATATTATCCTGATAGCAATGATTTATTTTTACCTTGACTGGATGATATGAAGTGATATGGAGATGATTTGAACTCTGTGTTTGTCATGGCAAGGAGCTGTATATGTGTATTTCATTATGTAATGTACTGCGTGCAGTTAAAAAAAAAAGGGGGTTACAATATGTGCTTTTGTATGCATCCATGACAACTTTGGTTTGATAGCTCTAATATGATATCATGATTTAATTTACAGCATTATACTGATATAGTTACCTTGTCCTAAATAACAACATTATCTAACATTGAGATGAATAGTCTATCATGATAGTTATTATTGCCATAATCTTGCTAATTGTTCTTTGCTCAACCACTGCATGATTTGAATAAACTATTTTTTCATGATTTCAACATGCGAACACAGTGTTTCATGTTATAAGCTGCATAGACACTTAGAGAGCGTGCTTTTGAAAAAGTGTTATATGAAAGCATGATATGAACAATGTTACATACTGATGCATGATTGATCTTGTAAATAATTTACTAAGAGCTGACTAACAAAACGGGCATGCACAACATGAAAATATCCGAAAAGTGAGATTTGTTTATGTAGGAACAAGAAGTGACCTCTTTCTAAGATTTGAGAAGCCCTTGGTACGCTCTCAAGCCATGATTTACCAAGTTTTGCTAAGACGCTCAATGCTATGGGAGGACCGCTTCCCCCACCGAGAACAAGAAGCACCTAATCTATCCAGAATAGAAAAGCGCTCTCACCCAGTGAGAAGGCAATCAAAAGGTGAAAAGTCAGAAACCGAATAATGAAACAAAAGACAAAGTAAACACAAACAAAAAGATCAGTGACAATCAAGCAAACGAAATCAAGCAAAGAGAAAAGATGAAATCATACTAGAAGACGACGCCCTGCCCAGAACCATCTGTCTAAGGGTGTCCTCAATTCAGTGCCAAGGGCGACACCCTGCCCAAAATCAGCAATCTGAATCAGTAGTCTAAAGGCGTCCTCAGAACCAAAGGAGACACCCTGCCCAGAATCAGTAGTCTAAAAGGCGTCCTCAGAACCAAGGGAGACACCCTATCCAAAATCAGCAGTCTAAAGGCGTCCTCAGTTTAGTCCCAAGGGCAACTACTTGCCCACTATCATGCGGTCTGAAGGTGTCCCCCAGTTCAGTCTCAAAGGAAAGAAAGGGAGAAGATAGTGTGCAAGTCCAAGAGCGTATTCTGAAGGCGCACCCTTGTCAAAAGCGCCCCTGTTCAGTGTTCATATTCAATAGAATCAGTCAACCGAAGGCACACCCTTGTCAAAAGCGCCCTTGTTCAGTGTTCATATTCAACAGAATTAACCAACCGAATGCGTAACTTCGTCAAAAACACCTCCTGTTTAGTGTTCAGATTCAATAGACTCTATCACTCGAAGACGCACCCGTGCATAAGGCGCATCCCTGTAGAAGGCGCATTGGGAAAAAAAAATTGTGTTGAATCTAGGAATCCTGGAGAAAATGCAAAACAGAAAGACAAAAAATTTGAGAGCAAATTACATCAGACGGTGAATCCGAACTAGAAAGAGGAAGGCTACCTCGAAGCAAATAATGAAAAGGCGAGCTTAAACACAAAGTCAAGAAGACAAAGCAGTATAGAAATCCAAGTGTTTGCAAACTGATAATGGCAAGAAAAGCAGCAAGAAGAAAGAAAAGTAGCACCCATGACAAGAAGTGCCAAAGACTTGCACAAGTGTTACCTGATAAAGCGCCCAGTTATTTGCGCTCTGAAAAAATTGCACCCTGATATGTGCACCATGATTTGTGCACCCTGATATGTGCAAAGCGTCCAGTTATTTGCGCTCTGAAAACCGCACCCTGATATGTGCACCTTGTGCACCCTGATATGTGCGAAGCGCCCAGTTATTTGCGCTCTGAAAAAATTGCACCCTGATATGCGCAAGAGCGCCCTGATATGTGCAAAAAACTTAAGTTGCACCCTGATATGTGCGAAAGCACCCTGATATGTGCAACCTAAGTATAAATCAAGAAATTGCACCCTGATATGTGCGAAAGCACCCTGATATGTGCAACCTGAATATAAATCAAGAAATTGCACCCTGATATGTGCGAAAGCATCCTGATATGTGCAATCTGAGTATAAATAAAAAACCGCACCCTGATATGTGCGAAGCGCCAAGTTATTTGCGCCCTGAAAAAAAAATTGCACCCTGATATGTGCACCCTGATTTGTGCTCCGATAAGCGTCCTGATTTGCGCTCTGAAACTGCACCCTGTTTTGTGCAACCTGGAAAGCGCCCTGAAAAGTGCACCCTGTTTTGTGCATCCTGATAAGCACCCTGATTTATGCTCAGAAAAGCGTCCAGATCTGCGCTCTGTTTATGCCAAAAGCTGCACCTAGACTGAATATTGCAAATACTCAAGAGCGAAATGCCAAAGTATCAAAGAATTGCAAAACTCACAAGAAGTCAGCCTCCAGTAAAGGGAAAAGGTTACAGTCAGATTGACGGAGAAGCACATTCACTGTCATGCAAAAGAAAACGAGTCTTACAAAAGGGCTAGAAAATATCCAGAAATACACAAGAACAGCAAGCAACAAGCAAAACACTGCAAGAATCACAAGTGTACAATTCAGAATGTAAAAGAAGAGAAGAAGGAAAAAGAAAAGGAGAATAAGAAGAAAAAAGAGAAAAGAGAAAAGAGAAAAGAAGAGAAGCATTTAACAAAGAAGTACACAAGCAAGTAATCTTGAAGCTCCGAAGGAGATTCTGTTCAAAGGAATCCAAAACAGAGGAGTCAAATACAAAGTGCTCAACAAGCATCCCAAAAGCCTACCATCCAGGCACCAGGTACAATCAAAAGAGAAAGCAACAAGTCAAAGTACAAGTGTCCTGATCGAACAGCACAACAAAACAACTACACTTTAAAGAGAGCGTCCAACGAAGAAGTTGTGCAAGCAGCATCATATGATTCCTGTTGGGAATCAATATCCACATCCAAGCCCACCAAGTCAGTAGTAGCTTTGGACAAACTCGCAGACAAGTCATTAATCAGATTTCCTAGCTCAACATGACGCTCTACCAAATGTTTCTTCTTTGCTGCCAAAGCCTCCACATCTAAACTTGTCAAGTCAGCAGTAAGGATGCACGATGCTCCGCCAAATCTTTCTTGCTACCAAGGCATCAACATCAAAAGCAGCACGCTGACCTTCCATTTGTTTGAGGACTCCCTCAAGCCAGAAACCTGAATACTGGTGAAGCCTCAGCAGTTGCAAAAATCAAGAGGCCTTCTGTTCCCAAGAGAAAGCATCAGCATCATGAGCAGTGGAGAGTTTGAGTACCTTCAGCATAATGGTCAAGCAACCGCAAAATGGTAGCATCAAAGTGGCAGAACACAAAACTACCAGTATGTCACAAGCTGTGAAAAACGACAGTAATGCAGAAAAGAGAGATTGCATGATTCAAGTCTTGAAAGGAGGATCAACAACGGCATGGAATAAATCCAAGTTTAACAAAAGGCGCACAAGAAAAATATTAGCAGGATGCTAAGACAGTGATGCAGTCAAAATACAACTGCACGCTTGAAAAGTACAATTACCAAATCTTGAAGAAGGCGCCCTGTGGTGAAGTTCTGCAGACATCCTCAGATGCATTAGATGACAAAGCGCAATAACAAGCAATACATCAAAGCTTGTACAGTATGAAAATGATCCAATTCAGGAGCATAATCCAAGGTTTCCAAAGGCAGAATTATCAAGACGGCATGGTGAAAAGTGCATATTTCAGCATCAGAGCAGCATAGCACAGAGTGCAGAAAAGTGAAGTTCAAGTCAGTACTATCAAAGCAAGTAACCGAAATTTCCAAGAGTCAAGTATACTAAAGCGGCACAAAGCTCAGCGACCACAAATGCGCACAAGTTTTTAATAGAGGTATCAGTGCCTTCAGCAGTAGACATAACATGACAAAAGTAACAAGCGTAAGATCAACAGCAAAGTAATTCTTTCAAGCTCAGTCACGAGTGTCACCCAAGGCGCGCTGCAAGACAAGAAAAGTTTCCTTTATTTCTGTCACCGTCCGCCTTCGTGATAATTGAGGGACGCTGGCTCTCTCTTCAGGCAATACAGATTATCAAGCCAATAATCAAAACACAATCATACCTCCCAAGTTGGTCACTCTATTCATTCAACAGAGAAGGTGTTCAACGCAGAGGAAAATACTGAAAAATCTGAAGATTCAGAAGGCACAAAGCACAGATAGTTGAATTTGAGTATGGAACTCAAGCATAAAGAAACAGACAGCAAAGAAATTTCAGAAAACAAATCAAGAATTCAAAATACAAAGAAGCAAAGTCCACCAAGTCATTGGTCAGTATGCAAGGTAGCACAATCCAAAGGCGAGGTTGCACATGCAATAGAAAAAAGAGCCTGCTTCCCTCACAAATTCACAAAAGAAAATCAAGTTGAATAAGAAGCAAGTGAAAAGTGAAGTTTCAGTTCACAAGGGGGCTGACTCTTCATATCATATGCAGAAAGCAACCATGCACTGCCAAGGGCGCCTTCATGGTGTCTGAACGGATAAAAGTTCAATAGTGGTACGAAGCTCGAAGCGTCTCCAAAGTCCACATCTTGATGTACAAATACCCACAAAAGAAAGAAATGCAAAAACAAAGCAAAGCAACAGCTTGGAGAATCTTAAAATGCACTCACTAAAGGCGACATGGCATGACAGTAGATGACGCTCAACAAAGGCCAAAAGGGTGAATCTATTCTATAAGCATGGATCAATCTCCAAGAGGTACAACAAAAACGAAGGCGGCCCTAACAAAGGCGATCCCATCTAAGAAAAGAAGCTTACAAAATCACCAACCAAGAAAGGCGTACTCAGACACCCTCAAGGAACGAAAAGCACGATCAGATACTCACAAGCAGTAAAATATTTAGAAGCAATCCTAGTTCCTGACGCCTTTGAAGTAGAGCAGAAATAAAAACAAGCATCTACAACAAAGCACAAAGCTCATTGAACGAATGCTCCAAGCAAAAATTGCAATCACAATTAAAAGGCAAGACCAGTTCAAAAATCAAAGTGAATCCAGTCCGGTAGTCAGCAAGCGCAATCCAAGTGATACATGAGTACCAACGAGCTGGTAACAAGTTTTAATCACAAAAGCATTCACTCATGAGCACTCATGACACTCATTCATGCATGACATTCATGACATTCATTCACGCATAGCACTCGTGACATTCATTCATGCATGACATTCATGACATTCATTCACGCATAACACTCATGATATCATAAAAGCATACAAGAGCTCGAGTATCAGGAGACAGCACAAAACCAGGGGGCTTGCCCTTCCAGAAGAAATCTATCTCCAAGATGAATTCAAAAACACCTTGGGAAGTTCCTGTTTGCTCTCAAAATGTATTCTGAAATATGAAAACACATTTATCTGCTAACGAGTTTTGTGCAGAATTAATAGTCACAGGAAATGAAGTTGTAAAAATCAACCCCGACAGAAAAGCAAGAAGTACAGTCACCTTCCAGGAAGTTTTGCATCAAAGAGAAAAAACTTTTCTCTTTCATGCAAAAGGGGGCTATTGTTTAGGACTGGAAAATAAAATGATATTGGGCCTTAGCCCAATGGCATGGAAAAGGAGAAATAAAAAGAGGAGACCCGTATAGCATGCCCCAATAATAAAAGGCAGGATCTCACATCAACAAATGACAGAAAACGTGGAAGCGTCCTCAGATCAGAGCATCCTAAACCTACAACATCCCTCTGAAACTGAACAAAGTTCTGAGAAATCACCCCTCCTTGGGCCCAACGCTCAACCAGCCATGTCTATCAGAAATACCATAAGTAGGAAAGATGACATTCCACTCAAGTGCCAAATGAAGTATGCCAGGAAGGAAGATGCTATTTCACTCAAAGCTAAAAGGTACTGTTCATATCTCTGGCCAAGGCTGAAGGAAGAAGCAACCAGTGGACAAAGAGGAGAAGCAGTACAGTGACCACTAGACCAAAAGGAGAAGAACGTGGAGACCAAGTTATTGGCCAACTATAAAAGGAGAGTATGATACAAGGCAAAGGCAATTCAAGGGAGGAGAATAGAACCCAATCAAATACAAGGCTAAGGAAAGCCAACTCTATCAGAACCAAAGAGAGAATAAACTCAAAGAGAGGAAAAACATTGATACTGTAAACACTGTAACGTAGCATTGAAGAAGACAAGAGAAGAGCGTCCTACCAAAAGTCATAATTTCTTGTCCAAACACAATCTAAAGCAAGCAAATACAAACCCAGCATATTCAGAAAACTACAACGATGCAACCAGGGAGATATCTTAGGGAGCTTGGAAAAGAAGAACGTGAGAGCGTCCTAGAAAAGCATAATCACTGTACATGTTGTTATCTGATAACTGCACTTCCCTACCTCCTTCACACTCCTCTCCAGTATTCAATGAAGGGGGAAGCATCAGTTAGCAAAGTCCATACACACCAAGAAAGTCCAGAACAAACTACAACGACTCAGCTTGAAGAGAAAGCATAAGAGAGAGCAAAAGGGGATAATCTTCACTGTTATTGTGTTCGGACTAATCCTCGTTGCCTTCGTGCAGGGGTGACGCTTAGGCAAGGATAGTCCGCTTCGGGAACTCCGCAGAGTGGCGTGGCTTGGAAGGCTTTTAGACGAAAAGTCTTCCCACAAGGCGTGTCAAGCCTTGGAAAGGGAAGGCGTCCCTGTTTTCATGGAGAAACGAATCTGGAAGGAACTAGCTTGTTAATGATAAGGACGCTCTCGAGTAACATGCCCAGGCCCCCTGGCCAACCTGTCTGGATCTTCTAAGACATGCAGTAAAGGTAAGTCACAGCTCCATCGTGAGCTGGGCGTCCTCATCATCACTTTCAAGGTTCCTTCCTCATCCAGTTCATCACCCCTCCCAAGGAACCAGGGACGCTTTCGTCTGTTCACCGCTCCAAAGCGCCCTCCGGGGAGTTCTCAATATTTCCTTCATTTTTATTGCATTGAAGCCATTGATTTCACTAAGTTTACGAACCCATCCCTTTATTTTGCATTCCTGTTATTTTCTTTGCAAAATATAAAATCCTGGCAGAAACATACTTCTTTGCCTTAAGATCTTCACTCTTAAATTAGTACTTAAATAGACATGTCACTTACAATTATCTCTTTCGCAATTATTTGGGAGAATAAAATACTTTAGATCTTTAAAATAAATCAAATGAATATGATATAGAACATCGAATACATGTTTAGAAAGACGAAAAATTTATTCTGCCTTTTACACTTTTTGTAAGATATTATGCCTTATGCTCTTGAAGTTTAAGTCATGGATTTTTTTTTTCTTTTCATGTGTTCCATTGTTTGTATATCTAATGTGCACATGTATAAATGCTAGTAGTGAATATCATACATGTTGCTAGTAGTTACTTGTATTATATAGGAATAGTGGACATCAACAGATTGCATGGAAGTTTTTTTTTCCTTTGCAAGTTACTGGAACTGCTATGGCAGTTTAATTTAACACTACAATGTGGGAAGGAGGTGATAATTTTTTCAATTAGGAAGAGTATAGTAAGAATAACAAAATTATGTAAAAAAATTAGTTATAAAACAGTTAAAAAAAAGGATTTTATTTCCATAATAGTATAGAAATTGCATTCCATTGATATACTTAAGTGAAAAACAACTTTACAGTATCAAGTCATCAATCACGTGTGACATGTAAAATATGAAAGTATAAGAAGTTGAATACTTTAGGTTGATATGCCTTTTTCGTAAAGATTGATCCAAAACTAAGTGCAGAGCTACTGATATGGATGTTTTTAGCAAAAAATCTTTTGTGAATTATAACAACTAGTAATTTTACCCGTGCATCGCACGTGTTTAATTTTTTTTTTTTAAAAAAAAAATTGATTTAGATTTTGAAAATATGTCTTTTTAAATAATAAGTTAATATGAACTTTTTATAAAAATGATTTACGTGTATTTAGAAATGAATAGTCATAAACATTAACCTTTGAATCTAATTTAAGCTACCAACTTTTTCATTAATAAAAATTAACTAATAATGTATCAACTATGCGATTTCTAATTTTAATTAACAACATAATTTCTTATATTAAAAAAAAATCCAACTCATTTTGATTTTTGTTTTATTTAATCCATATTTCAAATGCATTTTGTTAGTAATTCGTTTTGCAAGTCCAAATGCAGCTATTTTTTTACCATATATATCATCAACATTATTATTATTACATCTGTCCAAAAATATAAGACATGTTTTCACACTTTTAATTAATTCGTGTTTATAAGATTCGAACTTTCAAATTACTTGCTTGTATTAGAACTTCATAATTGTAAATAAGTATATTGTCTAAAGTATAAAATAACGAATCATTATTTTTCACAATTTAAATTGAAACATATTGTATAAATTTTTGGATTTTTCTAAATTTGAATTCATGACTGAGTAAATATTTAATTGTATTAAGCTAAATCATTATACCAAATTATAGCTCATCTTTAATACTTATATATCCGTTTTTTCCGTTGTACCCAAAATTTATTATTCATAATGATGCTCTGTTTAAATGTTTAATACCAATTTGCCTATATTATGACTTGTTTGTATTAGAATTTATGAAATTACATTATATTCGTTTTTTTCCTGTTTAATTATCATATGACGGGTCGTTTAGGCATTATATATTTTTTATGTCAATATTTGATTCAAATTATTTCCTTTCGAAAAGATCATAATAACCCGTGCAAATTGTAATAATACCAAAATGCAAAAATTGTATGTTTGCCGGCAATTTTTATATTTATGTGTAATCCAAATTGTACTAATAAAAATTTACTAAAAATAAGTTAAGATAAATATTTATTCTCGTGCGATGCACGGACAAACAAATTTGGAGGAAAAAGCAAGGATGAAGGAGGGAAGAAAATTTTATACTATACCTTTGTTCCTTATTACTAGTATTTGTATTTTTTTATTTTTTGCAAAAAAAAATTAGGATTTCAAAAGTGTAATATAAATATTATTTTTCATGTTTACCTTTATTTAATAGATATTGGTTTGTATAAGTAGTGAAGAAAAAATGATTACAGAGAGAAAAAAGTATAATAGGTAAAAACAAAAATGTTGTATTGCAAATTCAAGTAATGATTAATTTTCTTAAAAAAAATTAGTATTATGTTTTATTTGACATAAAACAGAGAATTAAGATAAAAAAGGGGAGTAAAGTGTATTATTCAACTACTCCTTCCAATTTTTATTATTTGTCCTTTTTTGAAAAAAATTTGCTCTTTTTTATCTGTCTTTTTAAGGATTTCAAAAGTGTAATAAATGTTAAATTTCATGTTTACTCCTATTAGATAAGTCTTGGTTTACATAAGCATTGTAGAAAAATTAAGGATTATAGAGAAAGAAAAAATATAATTGGAAAAACATAATTAATTAATATTAAAATCTAAGTAATAATTACATTCTTTAAATGATACTATGTTTTGTTTGAATTATGACAAATAAATATTAAATAGGATCAGAAAAAACATAAATCAAGGGTCTATTTAATAAATAAGCTAAGGTACTATTATGACTTACTAGTATGTGCAGAGACTGCCTACCTCCGATGATTATTGTTTCGTACTGGTCCAAACCAATGACCAGCACGTATTTTAACCATTTCCTTGGTTGATAATTGATATGCCTTTTTCTTAAAGATTGATCCAAAACTAAGTGCAGAGCTACTAATATGGATGTTTTTAGCAAAAAAAAAAAAAATCTTTTGTGAATTATAACAACTAGTAATTTTACCCGTGCATCGCACGGGGTTAATTTTTTTTATAAAAAAAATTGATTATAGATTTTGGAAATATGTCTTTTCAAATAATATGTTAATATGAATTTTTCATAAAAATGATTTACATGTATTTAGAAATGAATAGTCATAAACATTAACCTTTGAATCTACTTTCAGCTTCCAACTTTTCATTAATAAAAATTAACTAATAATGTATCAACTATGCGATTTCTAATCTTAATTAACAACTTAATTTCTTATATTAAAAAAAATCCAACTCATTTTGAT
Organism: Crotalaria pallida; assembly: GCA_037953625.1. Lineage (NCBI taxonomy): Eukaryota > Viridiplantae > Streptophyta > Magnoliopsida > Fabales > Fabaceae > Crotalaria > Crotalaria pallida. The sequence goes on from CM075655.1 coordinate 103,317,237, forward strand.
TTTTGTTTTATTTAATCCATCATTCCAAATGCATTTTGTTAGTAAATCGTTTTGCAAGTCCAAATGCAGCTATTTTTTTTGCCATATATATCATCATCATCATCATCATTTTTATTACATCTGTCCCAAAATATAAGACTTGTTTTCACACTTTTAATTAATTAGTGTTTATAAGATTCGAACTTTCAAATTACTTGCTTGTATTAAAACTTCATAATTGTAAATAAGTATATTGTCTAAAGTATAAAATAACGCATCATTATTTTTCACAATTTAAATTGCAACATATTGTATAAATTTTTGGATTTTTTTAAATTTGAGTTCATGACTGTATTGTATATTGTCTAAAGTATAAAATAACGCATCAACGTAAGCAACTTATAATTAAAATTTAGCATGTTAATAAAAAAAATCTTTGCATAAATAATTCTTCAAATAAATATTATTCATAAAATAGCTAGACACAAAACAAACGCAAGAAATGTTCAAATATTTAAATAAAAAAAAGCATCTTTTTCAATATTTATGGCTATCTTAATGTCTATCTAACATAAAAAAAATTAGTTATCAATAAGTGAAGGACTATGAATAAATAATATAAAAATATATAATTTTCATCATCGTACATATATTCTATATAGCATTCACTGTATACTATATACACAATATGAATATAGCTATTAGTAGCTGTTTGGAGCTAAAAATATATACTACTATAAGTATATATACTCTAACGGAAAGAAACCGTTAGAAAGAATAATTAATAATAATAAGTAATGAAATAATAAGAATTAATGGAAATAAACACCCAACTTAATAAGAATAAATTTTTGTAACCACCGCCCAAATTAATAATTAATAAATTCAATTTAAAATAAATACTTTTTAAATAATAAAATATTATTATTTTTACAACATCATCACCATGAAAGCTTTATATCACCAATCACCATCCTCTGAAAAAGTGACAAATTAAAAACAGAGAAGACAAATGGTGCACAAAATGGAAAGAGAAAGACCTAAACTACAACAACTAAGTAACCTTTCTTTCTAATAACTACAATTTAGCAGACTTAGATAAAGAAAGCAACTATGAAAATGCAACTTAGATAATCTTTCTTTCGAGTAACTACAACAATTATGAACATGCTTCTCGACATCATCAACATCATTCACAAGTGATGCCTTTGGATCATTTAATAAAATCGCAACTATTTTCCGATCAAGTTTCCCTTCATCAATCATGGCTAATGCAGCCAAGGGTTTGACCCTGAGAACCTCACCAACTTTCCCCTGCCTTTCACCAATCTCAACAACATCAATTACAGATTAACAATAATTTTAGACACGTTTTGTCCAATCCTACTAATGAAAAAATTGAAAAAATATAATAAAAATATCATTCTTAAAAAAAAACCACAACTCTTATATAAATAAAGCAATAATGAAATGAAGAAAATAATATAACAAATAGAAACCAAAGAACAGCGAAAATATAGAATAAATATCCAAGAGAAAAAAAAATCAGAAATGGTAAATACAAAACTTTCTTGGAATTTGAACATCACCAATTTTCCATGAACCTGAAGCAAGTAATATATGCCTCCCAGGTTTAAGTAATATAAAACAATATTACAGATCAGAGAGATTAAAAAAACAATACTACAAAAATGAAAATTAAATGGAGAAGAAGGAAAGGGGATTCTTCAAACCCTAGAATCCCAAAACAAAATTCGAGTAAAAAAAATCTCAAAAACAAAAATTTAAATAAAAATCTCTTTAAAAAAACATACCTGTACAAAAATTAATAGTAAACCTATTCTAAACAAAAATTAAAAATTAAAAAAAACTAAAATTAAAAAAATGCTCATACCTGTTTCACACCTGCAACAAAAGAGATGAAAACTATGCTATTAAAAAAACATACTTGTACAAAAATTAAAAAACCTATTCTAAACAAAAATTAAAAATTAAAAAAAAACTAAAATTTAAAAAAATGCTCATACGCTCATACCTGTTTCACACCTGCAACAGAAGAGGTGAAAACAATGCTTCCAAATCCAGATGCTTTCTTTTTGCCCGGGTCTCTAATTTCTTTTTGTTGCCTTTTCTTGATCGTGATTCTACTAATTTACTACTACCACTAACTACTAATTGATGTTGGTAATATGTCTTTCACACCATAACAGTCAAAAAATGAATGAATGAAAGAAAATGAAAAGACTTAATCTACCAATGGATATGGACGGCTATGATTGATTATTGCATTTACAATTGAATGACTGAGATTAAAAGAGAACTTAGGAGGGAAAGTGAGAAATTAGGAGGGAAAATAATGGGGATTAAGGAGGGAAAACAAAAATGCTCTCATACTTCACCTATTTTATAATATATTGAATATTGACTAGTAATTTTACACGTGCATCGCATGTGTTTAATTTTTTTTTAAAAAAAATTTGATTTAGATTTTGAAAATACGTCTTTTTAAATAATAATAAGTTAATATGAACTTTTTATAAAAATGATTTACATGTATTTAGAAATGAATAGTTATAAACATTAACCTTTGAATCTAGTTTCAGCTGCCAACTTTTTCATTAATAAAAATTAACTAATAATGTATCAACTATGCGATTTCTAATTTTAATTAACAACATAATTTCTTATATTAAAAAAAAATCCAACTCATTTTGATTTTTGTTTTATTTAATCCATCATTCCAAATGCATTTTGTTAGTAATTAGTTTTGCAAATCCAAATGCAGCTATTTTTTTTACCATATATATCATCATTATCATTATTATTATTATTATTACATCTGTCCCAAAATATAAGACTTGTTTTCACACTTTTAATTAATTCGTGTTTATAAGATTCGAACTTTCAAATTACTTGCTTGTATTAGAACTTCATAATTGTAAATAAATATATTGTCTAAAGTATAAAATAACGAATAATTATTTTTCACAATTTAAATTGAAACATATTGTATAAATTTTTAGATTTTTTAAAATTTGAATTCATAATTGAGTAAATATTTTATTGTATTAAGCTAAATCATTATACCAAATTATAGCTCATGGTGCAGTGGTGTCAGGGGCTGCGTTTGGTAGGGCGAACCACGGTTCGATCCCCCGCAACAACGTTGGGAGAGAAATAAAACCTTAACCCCGAGACCCCCCTCGAACTGGATTAATCGATCCAGTGGGCCGGATACCAGGGTGCAAACCAAAAAAAGCTAAATCATTATACCAAATTATAGCTCATTTTTAATACTTATATATCCGTTTTTTCCGTTGTACCCAAAATTTATTATTTATAATTATGCTCTGTTTAAATGTTTAATACCAATTTGCCTATATTATGAAATTACAACATTATACTCGTTTTTTTTTGTTAATTATCATATGACGGGTCGTTTAGGCATTATATATTTTTTATGTCAATATTTGATTCAAATTATTTCCTTTTGAAAAGATCATTAATAACCCGTACAAATTGTAATAATATCGAAATGCAAATTGTATGTTTGCGGACAATTTTTATATTTACGTGTAATCCAAATTGTACTTATAAAAATTTAAAAATAAGTTAAGATAAATATTTATTTCCGTGCGTTGCACGGTCAAATAAATTTGGAGGGAAAATCAATGATGAAGGAGGGAAAATGAAAATGACAAAAATGCCCTCAACTTCTCCTATTTTATAATATGTTTATAATATGTTGATTACGTGCAACAAATATAGAAAAAAAATACTCGGTCTGAACAATCCACACAAACGCAATATAAACAATCATTAACAGATGGATTAAAACAATAATTGCTTAGCACAACATTAACCAACCCATATAAACAATTGAATATTTCAATTTAGGTATTTCTAATATTAATACCTGACTTAAGATCAACATCTCCCCAACTTATAAAACCTATTCTATTTTTATCTTATCTCCAACATTCAAAAACAAAATATAAACATTAAAAAAGATATAAACAAACAATTAAATACAAACCCTATGAGATATGTATCCAACGGGCAATGCTTGGCACGCCTTGGTTAACAGCAAAGGCCATGTAATAACCCGGAGGCGCCACCATCCCATTCGGCGGCCCCGTACACCCAATCCGATATCGTCCATCACCATCCGGTACGGCAGAGGTAACACCTAGTTTGACCATCCGTTGACCCTGCGAGAACGAGTGCGTGGCGAAAGGAGCGTTACACAAATTCACTTCCACAATTCCCACCACAGGCAAAGGAACCGTTACCACCACATCAAATCTCCCACCAAAACGCACCGTTTCGGGTATATCCTCTATCACGGGTCTAATATCCTCCTTATCCGGAGCCAAATACTCGGGCGAAAACGCTTCGATTCTTAACTCGGTCGGAAACTCAGTATCGAATTTGTAAAACACGTGCGGGTTGCTTCCCGCTAAAAGCACCCTCCCGTCAGGTAACAAGTTCGCGGTGGAGTGGTACAACCTCGGCACCGTGCCAGGGTTCAACGTCATGAACCGTAACCCGTTCGGCTGATCGGGCCGGTATAGAACCGGGTTCAAACACGGGTTTGAAGCTAACTCGAATCCCTGTGTCCCTTTCATCGCTCCGTTGATAATCAAAACGTCACCGTTTGGAAGCATTACCATATCTCCCATTATTCTCTCGAACGGCATGTTCTCCATCTCCCAAACAGGGTTTTCTCCCGTCGCCAGAATCCTGCCGCAGCTACCATGAGCTGGCGTGTCCGTACTCCTCTCCAAGAAAGCACCGTATTCAGCGCCGCCGCAGACTACGACCTCCGCCGTCGAGTAATCTCCTCCGATCGCGAGCATCACCGATGACCCTGCGGAAGGGTAGTTCCTCGGGCCACCGTCTAGCGGCGGGTACCGTTTCACGATTTGGTTTGCGGCGAAGTCGTACATGACGGCTCTCGTGTTTGCGAAGATGAAGAGGTGACCGTTAGGGAGAAGGTGTACGTAAGGGTACAAATTATCCATCTGAGTGTCCTCCGTTTCTGCAAGGAAAGGGAACGAAACGGCGCCGTTTCGTGGAGGGTAGAATTCAACCGTGTTTGAGCCTCTTCCTCCTACGATGATTACTGACCCGTCAGGTAAAATCTGGTTCGTTGAATACCATCTCCCTTGGGATAATTCGACGTCGTTTAGCTCCTCCCAGTCGCATGAAGGTGTTGAGGAAGGGCAGGGTTGGAATTTCCTTATCTTCTTGTACCCGTCCAAGTCACCACCTGTTTGTAAGAGGGTTCCGTTAGGGAGGAACTGGCCCGATGAGCACCACGTGTCGGTTAGGATTTTCAATGGACGGATTTGATTTGTTTGAAGGTCTAAGAGGACCGAGTGAGCATAGCAATCGCGCTTCAAGACGGCGTCGTTTTTGTCCCAACGGCAGTGGCCTTTGGGGAGGAGCTTACGGGATGGGCCAATGTTGGTTCGGTCAAGGAGTACCACTGTGTTGAAGCGTGTCACCGCCGTGTGCATGGAGGCGATGCCGGCGTCGGTTACTAGAAGCTCCCACGTGCCAGGGAGCTGAGCACGTGCATTTGCAATAATTGCAAGAATGAAGAGAAGCGTAAACAGAGGAGGGACACTATCCATCGAGAGAGTGAGCATAATTGATGTCAGAGTGAAGCTTTTATTCTGATTCTGATCATCACAAAGAAAGAACTAAATAAAAGTTAGTAATAAAGGAAGTGGCGCTGGATTCCTTTATTTTATGTGGTACAGGACAAGTACTTGGTGTTGTCATGCACCATGGATGTGATACACTCAGCCGCTGTCGGTCATGATGAGCAGATGAGGTGCTTACCAAAATAGGTTTAAACTCTATACTTCTTTATCAACGAGGCTTGATTCAGTTGGTGTAAAGTTCCAACTGAAATCCTGAAATCCTGGGAGTCCTAGATTTAAACTCTATACTTCTTTACCAACTCTACACTTCTTTATCAACACAGCTTGCTCTGGATTAATCTCAAGGACTTTCTGATATTAAAGGTGTTTTTGAGATACCGATGATTCGGCAAGGAACTCAGACAAATAAACTCTACACTTCTTTCAATCTTTTGTTTTTTTATTGCATCAAGGCATTTTGCTAGAGTTTTTACTATTGAAAAATCAATCATGAACGAGTGTTATTCCCAGTTTCAGAGAAAAATAAAATCACAATTTTCGGTGTGTTTTTGTTATTTTTGACTTCTTAAGGATACTCCTTTTTTAAATTTTTATATGTACTACTCTGTCTTGCCCAATATATATTGAGCACTTTCTAAAATAAATTTTTGGTCCTATATATAAGATACTTTATATTTTCTATGCATCATTAATTATTTTTTCTCTTTTTTACCCTTATTAAATATTTTGACTAGGGGTGTGCAGGACCCGGACCGACCTGGTGATCCGGATCAGACCCTGATGTTTCGGGTCGGGTTGGACCTAATCTCATGTGTGAAAATGAGAGGGGTTCGATCCAAAAGAAGCTACCCGACACCTGGTATGGGTCGGGTTCGGGTTTGACTCAAGGTCATCCGACCCAGCCCGATATATGTAAATATATATATATATATATATATTAATGACGTAAACATGTTTTTATTTTATTTTTATATTATATATTTATACAATACATTATACTCCTATATTAAATGACTTCATTTCTAACTTAGCAATTTCATTACTTTTTATTTATTTATAAAGTGACACTTTATTACTTAACTTTACTATCAAAAGTCATATTTTCTTATCTTTGTTGTACGATATTATATAAATGGCATTTTCTAAACAATATTTCTCTAATTTAATTATTTTTTGTAGCATTAAGTGAAATCTTGAATCTAAATTTAGCATAGTTTTTTTTTTTTAACATCGAAACTTAGTATCTTGCAATGATTTGCTTTACTTTAATCTCACTTTTAGGCTTGTGATTCTTGTCTCGGGTCAACCCGAACCCGTCCTCATCTTGACCCGTCTTATTCAGACCCACATATATTCGGGTTTTTACGGATACTAGTTTAAAAATTGACCCTATTAATATTTACAGGTCGGGTGACGGTCACGCCAAACCCGTCCAAATCCGTCCCACGCTCACCCCTAGTTTTAACTAACTATGTTTTTTGTTATTCATTAATGAATGTGAACTTTCCAAGTAAAGTGGAGTGGGTAAAATTATGTTACAATATATTTTCATAAAATTTACAAAACTAACCACTTTCATTGATCCGGGAAATACGGTTAAGTATTCCTGTATATAGGACATGAGGGAGTAGTATATTAACAAGTTGAATAAAAAAGTCATAGTATAGTTAAAAAGTTAGGAACTAAATTATTTGAAAAATAAAATCATTAAATTATCAACATAACTATTAATAAGAAATATCCAAATTAATAAAAGAAAGAAAAAGCAAGCGAGTTGATCAAAAGGAAGAAATTCATAAATAAAAAAAAAAATCAAGAGGGAAAAGCTGATATAATAATAAAAGTGAGGTGTGATAAAAAGGTCAAAACGTAAGACTTTTTATCAATGAAAATAGTATAATAAACCTAATAGTAAATCGCTTTAATTGTCAACAACAACCGTATAGTACATTTGAATCTTAAAGACACATCCCACTTGAGGATAAAGAAGAGACAAGAATAAGGAGCAAAATGACAATCGTAAATTTGAAATCAATTTTTTAATCACAAATGTGAAAGCTTGTAGGAGTTATTTCTTCTCGAACTTTTTTTTTTGTACATCTGAAACATGAAAGAACAGCAGCTTTTAAAATAGTAAACTTTTCTTCTCAAACTTGATTCACAATAGCAAATCAAGTTTCAAACACTCACCCAAACAACTTATTTAATGAAAAATTTCGTTTGAGAGTGCAAACGGGTTTTTAAGGTCTCCTACCCTCAATCCAAACACACACTAGAGTATGAGTAAAATCTCTCTCTTATTTTTTTTATTTTTTATAATAGAGTAAAATCCCTTTATTAGTGAATATTATAGTAAGGTTTAATTAAGTTTTAGATTTCTGAAAGTCGACCTGATATTGATAGGGATTAAAATAAAAAATCGGTTAACTTGAAACTTATAACTTAATTAAGCCTTATAGTAATATAGTTAGGATAATATTAAGTATAAATACGAATTAGATTAATTAATAATTAAATTAATTTAATTAAATTAATTATAAATATGAATTAGCTTAATTAGTAATTAAATTGCTTAGGATTATCAATAAAATGAAGGCTTAAAACAAATTGAATAGCTTGGTAACCATAAATATTTCTACTTTGAACATTTTAACCCATTTTTATTTTCAATTTCATTTTTTTTTGTGAACTTTTCAATTTTAATTTTGTTAACCGTATTTAGTGGCGTTTTAAAATATGCGTGCATATAGATTATATGATAGGAGTGAGTTTTGTTCATTTTAGGTACCTGTGGGCTCTTTGGAAATGGATAGGCTTGTTTTATAGAATAAGGAAGAAGGTGGCTCATGCAAGGGAAAATGAGAGTATACAATTTGGACACCTAGGATACAAGTGGCAAAATTCACATGTAATGTGGTTAAATGATGATGTATGGGTCCATATATATCATGATATAACGTGCCTATTTATGCAAACCTAAAGTGAGAGAAATAGAAGTGGGGGAGAAGTGACGGCAAAGTGAAGTGAACTTTGTTCAAGTATCAATAAGTGGTTCTTATTAAAAAAGAAAAGAAAAAGCACCAAAAAGTGGCAAAAAGCTAGGGCGCAATCAAAGAGGCAAACAAGAACAAATATGTCAATGAAAGTTGGTTCTCATGGCAAAGAATACTAGTATCATGGAGTCAGTGAGCTACGATCTTATCCAGCCAAATTCTTATCCTATTGTTGATCATATCTTTTATTTTACGGCTTGTTTTTAGGCTGCCATATTGTACAGATCAAGTAATCAAACAATATAATACACAATATTTCTTTAAGCTTTCTTTGCCATTTATTAAATATGCTCATAGTCTACAAGTTTATTACTAATTTGAGATTTTTATTGATGGATAATTTGCAAATACTTTTTGGACACTCATACAATCACAAGATGTGCCATATCACTATTAAGCCTCTATAATGCAATTTTACCTAAACTTTTGTTTGCAAATAAATTTATTTTTTTTAAAAAAAAAAAAAAAAACCAAATATCTAGAGGAATAGGAACGATATATATAATATAATAAAAAGCTGAATAATCCACTGTGAATAGGATTATAGGAACGGCCAAGTAGAGGAAAAGTAAACTTCAAATAAATTTCATTTTATTGAAATCGGATAATCAGATAATATAACTCATACCAAAGAAAAAAGATTAATAATATAACTTGCATGCCTTTGGTAGAAACTGGCAACAAGATTACAAGAATAAGAACCTAGTTTAAACTTTAAACCCAGAAATCCAAGGCTTGTTTTTTTGTTTTTGTTTTTTTCCCTATCCCTCCTTCTTTCTAGTATCTTATCTATAATGGTAGAACACACTAAACGGGAGAAGAATTAAAAGGCCAAAAGAAAACAAACTTTCATTCATATTTCTGTCAATATTAATGAAGATACAATGACAACATACGCCAGAATGAAGAAAATGGCAATCTGTATGAAAAACTTGGGATTTTCCCTCATGTTTGGGGATGTCACTGCCCTGAAAAGCAGAAGAATTAATTATATCATAAAACAGAAGTTGGAAGTCCATGACATTAATTCAACTGATATTGTGATTTTGACTTTGTTGCTCAAGCACAAAGTTACCTAGCAATTCGCTGAGAGAGTCTATTAAAAGGTAAACTTTGTATGAACACAATGCCTGGTCCTGTTAGAAGAGCGGTCACCGCATTGTCACCCTGCAATTTCAAAATGACTATCAGATACATCAAATTCTTCAAGATTGGCCACTATGCAGAAATTACTAATGAGGTATGCATATATATTTGATATTATTAGATGAGAAGAAGTCACTTACTCCAAACACTGTCCTTCTTGCAGGACCATTGTATTTTATATGGATATTGACTGCACTTGTCACAGCAACAATGCAAGAAACATCAACAGCTAGAACTTCACCAATCTCAAGATTTTTCTGTACAACTGGCCATAAACAAAAACCAATAGAGCACCCCATGAGACATATTAAAGAAGATATGTGATAAAGAAAATTGAAAATTATTCAAAGGATCTCTTTTAATCAAGAATTATATTGAAAAGTTGAAGATGAATAATGAGGGGAAAAAAGAGCAATAGCTTAATCCGTATGCATGTATTAGTGTATACCAGATCCAGACGCCAGTATGAATGCAAGCCCTTGGCCACATAGCTTCTGCCTCAAAAATCCCTATAATATTACAAACACAATCTTAGACGTGTAATATGGAGATAAGCACTACAAGCACCAGCAACAACAACAAAATAAAAATAATTTGAAACATCCCAATTATCTCACCTCAGCACCAGCAACAACATTACGCCCCCTCTGATCAACTGTGTTGATGACCTTTACATCATTGACAGAGCAAAGAAATGCATCTGGCTACAGAAAATTCAAGAAGAGGTTATGCCATATTCTGGTCCACATATTAAATCAGAAAAATCATCACATGTAAGACCATAGAAATCAAACACCATTCACAAACTAATTAGTTATACCTGACACAAAATCTCTCCATTGAACATTGCCAAATCAATCTGTATTCGAATAAGAAATGGATAAATATAAAGAGGACTTCAGTATGATGTACGCAAGTACATGCTTCAGATGATGAATTTGGAGACAGAAACAAGAGGAGTAACTGCATTTTTTAAAATAATTTGGGGATGTGTGTAAGCACGAACCGGGAGAATTCTTGCAAAAGAAGGCGCAGCAATTCCAACAAATCCATCACTTGTACCAGAATTACGAAGAACAATGCTGGTTATAGTTTTGCCAAATAACCACTGCCAGAAGCCTGCTTCATTTTCGGGAAGGTAGGCATTTTCCATTTCAATGGATCCAGACATAAAGCACATGGAACCTACAATTACAAGAGCATAGAGATTCCACTGAAATATTGATAGCCGTGGTCAACAAATTAAAACAATAAGTTATGTATGCATAAAGACACATGTGAATGTATAAAAGATGTAATAATGGGGATTACTAGCACCTAAAGAAATTATTCACACATCTCCACTCACAATAAAACTTCAGGTTCAGAACTTATCCTTAATGATGCTCCCTCTTTAAGAAACAGAGAGGAACAATAAAATCAAAAACATGCTTTATGAGAAAGCTTGGGAACCAGCAAACCATAGAAGGATTTTAAGAACTAGGAATTCATGATTCATCAATGTCAAGAAATTATTCGCACTGTATTTTAATACCAAAATGAAAAACAATGTATTCAGAAAAAAATGGCCATTAAATATATAGTACAAACCAAACGAACGTATTTTTTCTTCTAAATATTAGGAGGATTTCTTATCATCCTAACTCTTTGTAACCACCTTCTTTTTTTCTTAATGAACACAACCAAAGCTTCCATTGCAATATTCAATGTTGTCTTAAGAAATCAAGCTTGCATCAATATCATATTCAAGTATAAAATCAGTATCTGTATTTCAAAATGGTGGAGCACAAAACTAGAAGATAAAGTCTGGAGAAAAAATCATCAGGGAAAAAGATTCCAGACCCATAAATAGAAGTGCCCAACAACTTACCAGGCTTTGCAATAATTTTTTCTTGTGTCTTCAACATTATCTGTATTTCAAGAAGCAAATAAGGGATGAATAACACTGTTGTGGATAATTTAAAAGAAAGGTGAGAAAATACGACATATTAAGCTCCGTATGGTCATTCATATACCTGAACCACTTGAGCTTCACCTCCTAGAATCTGAAAAGGTATGATTGCATCTTGCGGACTCTGAAGAGCATAACATGAACATTTTCATTATAAGATAATGAAGGATATTTGATAAGAGCAAATGAACAGTCAAGCATTTGTTTATATATTTATTATTTGATAGAATCCTATATCATAGCAAATTAAGGGGCATAGGACAAGCCTAACAAACAATGCTCAAAAGCAGATAACATTTCGGTACAAGCAAATATATGAATGAAAACTCAAAATACAAATAAATTTTCCTTTTGCTCCTTGTTTGGGAGGTTGATTTCTCCTTGTCTCCTTGGTCCTCACAACCCTCACCCTAAATCCCTAATAATGGCAGCGCTTTTACAGAGAACAGTATGCGATATGAAAATAAACGCGTATCCTTTATCAATTCTAACATTTTTCAAAAATAGCCCCAAACATCAAAGAAAGGTTCTTATTCAATCTAAGTAAACATCAACCTCGATTGCAAAAACTGTGATGTAAAATGGAAAAACAAATCAATCTTCTGGAAGCCTACAATTTCACAAAGTAAAAACCTAGCTTAGAAGTCACTAGTGCAACAGACGTGTTGATTTGGTATTCAAACTCACCTAAGCTGGTCTATATTAGCACAATGCAAATGATCGAAACAGAGGCAGTTTCAAAACTATATATTTTCTGTCTTCAAGAGCAAGAAGCAATTCAAATACCTGATAAATGTAAGGCTGAAAAGGCGTTGAGAAAAAGGGTGCAGCCATGGCGAGACAGAGGGATAACTTCAATGTTACCAGAGACAAAGGGCCTGTTTAGAACCAAATCCACAAATAATTCATCTGAATTTTCAATCTACTATGTAATAACTTGTTACGTTTGGGAACAAATCTCAAAATTCATGGAATTCAATTGAAATCGGCTGTTCACATAGCATTTTAATTTAATGGAATTCACTTTAAGTTTAAAACATTATCATTACAAATGATAATCCTCAGCATATGAAGGATTCAACCAAACAACTAATGACATAATTTGCATATGAACATGGCATTTATCTTAAATTTATGAATGTAAATTTGGTGAGCTTTAATCCCAAAGCAAGCCATTATCTTTTTTCTGCTGACAAAAAAAATGCTTCCCTATATGTGGCTACTTATATATGATCCATGGGGCATTTGGAAGAGCTTAAAGAAGCTTATTTGAGCTTATGAGTACAGCTTACGAAAATAAACTTATTGAAAATAGTTAACCTTCCTATACACTCTTTTTAGCTTATTTCAATAAGCATATTATCAGATAAGCTTATTAAAAATAGCTCTTTTTAGCTTATTTCCAAAACATTCATTAAAAAAACATTTAATTAAGCTGTTGACCCAAACAAGCCCTTAATCTATTGACCCATTTGAGCACTTTCATCTCAATTTCTCCTCTGATAAGTGATCACCCATGTTCAGAAAGAACCAATTATGTAATGAACCCATTAACAAATATATATATAAAAATGATAACAAACTTAACCTTAGCAATGAAGAAACAAAAAACCCAGATGAATAACCAAAATGAATACCTGATTCAACTACCCAAGTGAGAGAAAAACCACAATACTGTGCCTCTCTGCTTGTTGCAGCACCTCTCAATTGAATACTTACTCTCAATTATTTCCTTCACACAGAAATAATAGCAAAAAATAAATTAAAATCATGGCCGTAACATTGTGTAAGTGAATATGAATATCACAGTAATAATTCTCAAATTGCAAATTCAGCGGCATAACAAATAATTCAATGAATAATAATAACATATGATGATGGGTACCAAATTGAAAATAGTCTCGTATCTTCTGCAAAGTTTTTGATTCAGGCGAAGTTTGAGAAGTTGGGGTTATTTTGGGGATCTTGTACAATTATTTTGTTTTGCTTTTTTTATAAATTAAAAAAAAAAAACTGAGGAGGTTAGTTTGGTGATTCGATTTGTTGGAGTACACGTTGTTTCTGTGTGCTATGTCTTATTCTGATTGGACAACGTCAGGGTCTTGATGATATGGCTTATTCCCATTGGCTATTGGCAACCCATGCTTAATAAGTTTAATTGATTATTATTTTATACTCCATCCGTTTCTTATTATCTTTTTGGAGAAATTTTTTGTTTCTTTTTATTTATCCTATTGAATTTCAAGAGTGCAATAAATGTTAGTATTTTTTATGTTTGCCCTTATTTAGGAGTCTTGGTTTACGTAAATAGTGGAGAAAAATTAATGATTATAGAAAGAGAAAGGGTATAGTGGGAAAATATATAATTAATATACTGGAAATTTAAGTAACGATTGGATTTCTTAAATGGTGTGTTTTGTTTGAAATAAGACAAATAAATAGAAAATGAAGGAGTAATTTTTTCTTACATAATGCCCAAATTTCCGTTTGAATGAATGGAAATTCAGGGATAACAACGGTGTTTTAAACAAAAGATTAAAGGAATTATTTCTATACATATTAATTTTGGGTTGTTGCTATACAATTTTGTGTTGAATAAATAATATTTTGTCACCTAATTTATAATTGCCAAGTTATTGTTTAAAAAGTCAAAATTGCATGTTAGATAATAAAATATCATTGATTTAATGTAAGATTGCATAACAACAATCCAAAATTAGATTGCATATTGAAAATATTTAAAGATTAATTATACGAGTAATATTCATTTTTGAAAATCGATCAAGCTTTGATTTCTTTTTTATTGATCTTTATCCTTATATGTATTAAAAATTTGATTTTGGTCATAAGTGATAACTTGTCAACATCATGATTGCAATTTAAAAAAATGAGCTGGCAAATGGTTTAACTAATAATTTACTCCTATATTTTTCATCATGCAGTGTTTTTTTTTTATATATATATAGGGATTTCATCATGAGTGTTTGATTTATATTGACAACGTTATTTTATATAATTATGGACATTTTTTTTAATAAATATTAGTTTATGTATGTTAGATTATGTGGATTTGTCATGACCAAGACAAGTCTTAATGCTTTGTAAGTATTTACAAATATATTTATAGATTATTTATCAATGAATTTCTCACATTGAAAGCGAGAATTAAACTCATGATTTTGTTGATCATGATCCGATTTCATTAGAATTGGATTAACATCTATTGATATTTATTTTAATTAGAGTGAAGTACCAACTCGGCACTTATATTTTTCCATTATTCAAATTTAGTTCTTAAAAATTTATAAATTTATATTAAGTTTTTCAAAATTTTGGATGTATCAATTTGACCCCTCAAAATTTTCGGATGTACCAATTTAGTCCTTAAATCTCAATGGACTAATTAGGTACATCCGAAAATTTTGAGGAACCAAGTTGATATATTTAAAAATCTTGAAAAACTAATTGCGAATTTATAAATTTTCATAAACTAAGTTAGTAAAGTAAAAAAAAAAAAAAAAGAGGAATCAAATTGATACATCATTCTTTTAATTATTTGATAATAATGTATTATAGTATATTTATAGTTTGTATCTATGTTTGATTTAATGTCTACAAACTTTTATTTTTCATTGTTGTTATTAGATTGTTAAGGGTAAGTGACAATTATTTAGGATGCTAATTATTATCAGATTGTTAAATGCAAGAAATTATAATGAAATTTTTGTCTTTGAATTACCAAAATTTTTGTGCAATCTTAACTTTAACCCTTAAGGCCGAGGATAAAAATCCCAAAATGAATAAGTTTTTTGAAAAATTAAAATTTTCAACTTTTGATTTATTCAATACACCAATTTCCAAGAAAAACCATCCATATTTGGATGCTTATCCTCAGCTCTTAGGGCTGAGGTTAAGAGAACCCTTAAAAATATTGGAAAAATTTAGGTTATAATTAGTTTCGTTTTTTTTTTTTAAAAAAATCGTTTTAAATATGAATACCTCTCGGTGGTGCTTAAGCCAATGAATTCAAACTCAAACGTCGTCATACAAGTAAACTTCCCCTTTAATCACAATCCAAATTGTTTTGGACCACTTTGTGTAAAAGAGGTTTAACAATAAAAATGAGATTCTAAGGTTCGTAAGCTTAAGAGATGTATGTAAAAGTACCGAATCCATGCCTCCGTGGCTTGGAGAGAAAGGAATGGAGCATCATGAAGAATCATCGGGAGCATCGACCGGGGTGCTCTTAACCCATGTCACAAAGGGGATTTCAAGGAAAATTAGTCTAAGTGTATGAATATGGTAAGTTTTGTTAAGAAGTAGAGTGATGGAGTTGATGGAGTGATTATATATTCTATGATGTTTCTGGTGTTTGTTGGTCTTGATATTTTTCTTGGTTGCTTAGAACTAACGCTGAGACCAACAAGGTTGCTAAGGGTGTTAGGGGTGTTTTTTGGTTCTGTGGGTGGCATGGCTCTTTAGGCTCTAGAGCGTTGGTAATGAGAAATGATAAGGTCATGTGTGTGTTTTTGGGGTGCTGAGAGTGTTAAGGGGTACCGAGGGTGGTGAGAATGTGAAGAGTACCAGGGTGCTGAGAGTGAAGGGTGTTGATGAAGAGCTGAATTATGTTTTTAGAGTCAGAAGAGTTGGTCCTTTGGAGGGAGGTAATGAGTCTCTCTTATAGAGTGGGTGAAGGGTATGATGGTAATAAAGCCAGAACTTGGTTGCCAAGTAAACTTGGTGGCCAAGTGTTGGGAAAACTTAGTGGCTAAGTTTTAGGAGTTGTGCAAGTCTTCGCTCAACGGATGAGCGAGGTGAGTGAACGCTGTGAGTAGGTGAGCGAGGTGGGCTAGTTTGTCCCAGAGCGGGTCTGTGGGTGAGCGTGGTCTATGGGTTAAGGGTGTAAGCGGGCATCTAGGTGAGCGGTCATATAGGTGAGCGGTGATTGGGTGAGCGGGGAGAGTGGACGCTGTGAGTAGGTGAGCGGTCATATAAGTGAGCGACCAGGTAGGTGAGCGGTCATGTTAGAGCGGCTTTGTCTTAAGGCTCCTAGGTGTCAGAGCGTCATGGGTATCAGAGCGTCCCCGTCCCTTATCTATCATGAAGGCGCTTTGTCAAGGCATGAACGCCTTGTGCACTTTCCTCCATCCAAAGCCTTCCAAGCCACGTAGTCCATGAAGTTCCCAACTTAGTGGTACCGTCGATGTGTCGTCCTATACCGAGGCGGCATGGGCCACTAAGTATCTTACCGTTTCTCCTTTCGTCTTGGTTGCAAATATGATTATCTTATCTTTCCTGTAAGATTAAATCGTTAAATATAGATTATGTCCCATAATAAAAAACGGGTCAAAACACAAATTCAACTCAATTTTATCGGAGAGATTAACTTGATGGCAAACTCACAAATCAATTTTTAAGGAATTAATACGATGATTAATTTATTTAAAGGATTAAATTGGTGGTATTATGATTTATGGAAGACCAAGTTGATTATATTAGCTATAATTAAAATCAATCTTTCATATATATGTTTTTTTTGGTAAACCAATCTTTCATATGTTTCTTGTTTTCAAAAGTTGATATAGTTTTAATTGGCTTATTTATGTCTTTATCCCTGAAAGTCGGAGGTGTTCTGATTTTAGTCCTTATAAATCTTTTTGAATTGACTAATCCTTAATTATTTTGAAAATTTGGTTTTAGTTCATGCCGTTATGAAAAATCCGTTACTGCTGATATGGTTAACGGAATGTCACATCAACATACACGTGTGCAAGTATTGCATAATATGATATGATGATGTGGATGATCTGCACCCGTATGAGCAAAAGGGCCAAAGCCCAATTCACAAACACATTTGGGTTGAGCTTTGCCCTTTTGCTCCTGCTGGCCCGAATCATCCACATTATCCTACTGGTGGCACGCAGTAGTTGTACCGTGTATGTCAATGTGATGTCCATTAGCCACGTCAGCAAATAACAAATTTTTTCTAGCGCAGTGATTAAAACCAAATTTTCAAAGGAATTAAGGATGAATCAAGGTCAAAAAAAACTTCCAGGGACCAAAATCAAAACACTACCAACTTTCAGGGACTAAAAACATAAATAAGTCATTTTAATTTTAGTCCTTATATTTTTTTTAAGGTTCTTAATGCTTAGGTGCTTCAAAACTTTGGTTGTATTCTCTATTGGAGCATTATCCTACATTTAAATGTATTATGTTTACTTAGAAATCAATCATTATTAACTCGTGAATGGTGAATAATGCATTTATGATATAGAAATTTTTTACAATGTCAATACGCACACCATTTTCTCTAATCGAATATAATCGTAATCTATTTTTTCATCCTCATAAAAATGAAAGTGATCTCGGATTGGATCAAGACATTGATAAAATTGAATCATACCTAACAAAAAATAAAGTTTGGTCACATTTAATAGCTTAATTCCATCTTTATTTGTTCATACTGTCAACTTTTAAGACCACAAAGTAGTACAAAACCAATTAAATTATTTTTATCATACTGTAATTTTTTAGAAGAAGTTATGTAGTAATACTGGAGCTTGTTTGAATTAATGTTATCTTAAAAAAATTGAATTCTTATATTTTAAAATTTCGATCACCAAAAAAAAATTCAAATAAATTATTGAATAAGACAAAATCAATCCATTTATGTTCAATTCGTTTTGATGCAACTTTTGTGACGAATGTTTCTGCACTGGGTTAACCAATGTACTTCGATGTGCAAGACTGTTTGAGATTCTTTATATTTCAATTGAGGAAGATAGTTAAATTTGTAAACGATATTAAAAATATGAAAATTTGATATACTTCTCAAAATTGAAATAAAATATTATAAATATAAACAAAATAAAAATTTCAAGATGGTCGAATATTTAATGTAACCAAACACCTAACCAGAACAAGCGAGTAAGTATTTTGAATCAGCTTTAAGAAAAAAAAATAAAATAATTAAGCCTTAAAATTTAATAAGGGAGAAGGGAGAATGATAGGAGAGAAAAGACGTTGAACGTGGATGCAAGAAAAATGTTTGTATTCGTGTTCTTGTCGTGGCACAACCGTATATGTTTAGGAATTGCTTTCCAATGAATGTTGTTGTTGTGCCATATGCTAGACAAAAGAAGTATGGTGTTATAGGGTACATATTTAGTAAAATAAATAACTCATTATTTGTTCAATCATAAATCCTCTTTAATCATTACTTGTTCAATCATAAATCCTCTTTAAACACGTTTTGTAGAGCAAGTGGTGTAGGATGTTGTTAATGTGGAGTGGAAAGGCAAATATAATACTATAAGTTGTAATCATTGATTTTTATATTGTTTATAAGTTAATAGTATGGTTAAAAAGTACCATGAAGTTGCTCAATTTATTTTGAAGAGAAAGTATAATGATGAGTAGATTTTCTTATATTGGTACTTGCTAAATGTTGTTGTTATTTTGAAATGATGTGATTAGATTGAATTGTTATACTGAAATGATTTCAAATTAATGTCTTAGGTATTTGGTCGAGAGGGGAGGTATCTCCGGCATACAAATAACAACATCATGTAAATGAGAGCCAATAATAAACCCACTTGAATCAAGGAGGGACGTTGTGACAAGGCTATGGTACCTGATAATCGAGAAAACCCTAAGTGTGAGGTATCTCTGGAATATAAATATTATACTTCCGGAGCATGAGACTCTAGATAACCACTTCTAGGATTGCCTAAGAAATTGAATTGATACTAAATGAAAAAAATATGATTTAATGTGCCCTTTGTTGTTTTAGACCATGTTATGAAGGGGTTATTTATTTGGTTATATAATTGGTTTTGGACGGTGAAAGAAATATGTTGTTAAAAGGGGTGGGAGTTAGATCATTCATTCTTTGTGATTTGGTTGTATTAGTTTAACTAGGAGTACTTCTCTTACTTCTTTGTTCTTTTAAATAAAAGTTTTTTTTTAATATATTGTTTAATGATGCGAATGAGATTTTTTTATAACTAAATATAGATTATTATTTGTGCAATGCTTGTAATGACATAATTATAACTGTATTCAGGGATACCCTTACCGAATCTTTGAATTCATCTTTTTAATTTAAATTTTTTTCGGTACAAGTAAAGATCTTGTAAGACCTTGTATTAACTAAAATGTATTAACACTATTCAGAGAATAGTGTTAATACATTTTAGTTAATATTATAAATATAAACAAAATAAAATTTCTAAAATGTTCCTATATTTTAATCAGTGAAATATGTAGTGTAACCAAATACCTAATTAGATCAAGCTAGTAAGTACTTCCTCCGTTTCCGTTTCATGTAATATTTTTTTTAATATTTGTATTATGTTTCGTAACTCTTATTTTTTTATAAATTCCTTACTTACATAATTAATGCTATTTTTTCAAACACATTCATATTTATTACATTTTTTTTTTTCAATTTCAATATTTTTTCGTTTTTCAATAATGATTATATAGAACATTGTAATCGGAATACAACAAATTCTTACATCACTTAATCATTTCTTAAAATCAACCTTAAAACATTATTCCATGGAGGGAGTATGCCTTAATGAACTCGATCAGCTTTTTTTTTGTTTACATGGAAGGTCTGAGACTAGAACCCATAACTTGGGAGAGAGAAATCTTAAGTGTGTTTGCAGCCACCAGCTGGACTGTCTTACGTGGACAACTCGATCAGCTTTTAACGACAAAAAAGAAATAATTAATCTTTAAAATGTAATAAGGGAAAATGATAAGAGAGAAAAGGAAGCATTGGATGTGGATGGGAGAAGAAGTGTTTGTAGTGATGTTCGCAGTATAACAGAAAACCCAACCCCTCTTACCCTCAAACAAAGGCAATTAGTTAGGAGCTGGTGGTGTACGAAATCAAGACACAGAGTACCCTCATCCTTTGTCTTATTCTTCGATGGATTGATTCGAAACTCAACCATCTAAGGTACTGTTCTCTCATCCTTTGACTCCTCATATTTTCTCATCATCATCATCATCATCATCATGCACTCTAATAAATACTAGTATTACTCTATTAGTATTTATTTTCAGCTGTTTGATTATAGTTTCATGATGCGTTTGGGTAAACAACTTAATTGATCTCTGATTCAGTAAACCTCTTTGAAATATTGCTTAGAAAATCTTATTTTCGTAAGATTCTTTGACGTACTTATTGGAAAAAAAAAAATAAAAAAAAAATCTAGAACGAGCTTATAGGAAGGTGTCATAAACTATTTTTCACAAGTTTATTTTCGTAAGTTGTCCTCATAAGCCAAAATAAGCTCTTCCAATGTCCCAAATAAGTAGCTAAGTTGATAGAACTGTGGGACATAAAGTGCGAGCATCTTGGTTTGATCCCTGACATATGCACAATTTTACTTCTCCCTCCCCCATAAAAAAACTTTGCATATCAGGAAGGGAAAAAAAAAAAGCTACCAACGTGCTGTTGGTCTAGTGGCAACTCACTAGGTCCCTTAACCATGAGGTCTCGAGTTCGACACCCATGGGAACGGAGAGGCACGCGTTGGGAGACCCCTGCCCACAAAGTGGAGTTCCGTAGGGTCGGGGTGGATTTAGTTGGGCTGCCAAAGTGCGAAAGCCCAGAGACCACCTGCGAAAGCAAAAAAAAAAAAAAAAAAGCTCTTCGGGCACCCTCTTGTTGTTCATCCAAATACTACATATTTTGTATTCTGAATGCATTTAAATTACATAGCAAAGATAGTGTATGAAAGTGCAGTGAGCACTACTCATACACAATTACCATGGCTAGAAATGAATCTGGCTTTTTCCTTGTCAACATTATCAGATTAGCATTGAATGTCAATTGTAGTATCATATTTAACGGTCAATGTTATTGTTTGCAGTTAATAGATTTATCTTGCTGCTTCCTTAACTTCCAGTCTTCTATATATTTCAGTTTTGAAGTTGAGAATTTGAAAGGTTCCGGAGAAATAAGATAGATGTTAGCCTTGTCAAGGCCTTAAGTGTATTTTGTATTGGTGCTACCATGCACTCAGGTATTCAAGTCATGCCACTGTGGTGCTGTTAAGAAACGAGGGGATTTATAGAATGCCATGCTCAGATTATGGTCACTAGGGCTTGTTCAGAAATTCGTTGTTCAGATGAAAAAGGCCTTTCGGCATACTGCTTTTATCCTTTTAAGGGAGTTATTACGGCGTTGCTTTGGCTATAAAGTTGATTGGCGCAGATTGTTTGTTCTTATATCTGCTTTGACAATATCTGCTGTTGTATCTCAGTTGCTTGTACTTAGTTATCTATCAAACGGTTGGTTCCTTTCTCATGAAACTGGTTCATCATACCAATCCTTGAATAGCACCATACAGTCAAATGAATTTATCAAAGAGGCAAGACGTCGACAGATTCACCTCATTCTTCCTAACCCTATTACTTTGCCTAATTCATCTAACAAGTTAATTCAATCAGTCTCAGTTGAGAAAGAGAAAGTGGAATCCGAGCAAAGAAATAGTTCCATATCTGGGAGTAAAAAGGACAAAGATCTTACTGATATAAAAATAATTTCAACACCTTCACCCCCTCTTGGGTTTGTTCCTTCTCACAATCAGGTAAGAGTTGATGAGACTTTGAACTTGCTTCTTTCTTTTTTCAACAATGACAAGGAGAGGTGTCACCAATAATTTTATGGATATATATCTCAGACACACATACGGTTGTTGCCACCTCATGAGGCCCTTGTGTATGCAAAGAAGGAGATTGATCATGCCCTTTCACTCAATGAAGTTCCTGATCTCTATGCTCCTTTATTTAGGAACGTTTCTGTTTTCAAAAGGTACTTAGAATTTGTACATAGTTATTCATCTTGTTGCTGAATTGTTTCATGATTTGCAGGTGTTGACTGCAGATTTCCCTGCAATTTTTTATAGCATTAAAAATCACATTAATTGTTGCCATGCTTGAACAAATGTTGTTTTGAATAATAAGTTTTTATCATTTTGAAACTGGATATTGATGTTGTTCATGTTAAATTTTGTTGAGAATGATGTACTTCATATGAGTTTTTTCCTTATGTTTTGGGGAGGGGAGGGTAAGCCCCTTTCGTATGTGAAAGTATCATATATTGGGTTAAAAACCATCTTGAAGCAATATTTTGTCTCAATTTCAGAAGCTATGAATTGATGGAAGCAATACTTAAAGTTTACATATATCCTGATGGAGCAAGGCCCATTTTTCATAGACCTTCCCTTAAAGGAATCTATGCTTCTGAAGGATGGTTTATGAAGCTGAGCAAAGAAAATAAGCAATTTGTCACCAAGGATCCTGAGAAGGCTCACTTATTTTATCTGCCATACAGTGCACGCCAAATGGCACTGGAACTGTATGTGCCTGGGTCACATAATTTGAAACCATTATCAATGTTTCTTAGGGACTACGTGAACAACATTGCTGCTAAGTATCCATTCTGGAATCGCACACATGGGTCAGACCATTTCCTTGTTGCTTGCCATGACTGGGTACGGGACACGTGTCTGTTTTTGGTAGAATTGGTTTGATTCTGATAATTTGATTTTGCTAAGATTTATAATTGTTTGAAAGTATTAGGATTTTAAATTCTTATTTTTCCATGTATGCTTTAAAATGGTTAGATGGAAACATGAAAATGAAATTTAAAAATGATAAAAAAAAAAAACTATGATGTTGGGAGAGACTTTGGCTGTTATGCATGCATGAATGTGCACAATGTAATATGCTCGTGTGTCTATGAATAACTAAATGGCCTGCAAACATGTTTTCTGATTGCCTTGACTCGTTTCAACTTAATCTACGGTTCCTCTTCTTCTATCTTTTTTGATTGTCTTCTATTGCCTTGAAATATGCAAATAGGCAAGTCTCTATCATGTTGAGCATGGAAGTTTGCATCTTGTACTTGTTTTCCCGATTCCCGTGGCTCTCATATGTTACTTTTTCTTTCAGTGGATGTTGAACAACTCTTTGTTGAACATTTGTTGTCCTCAAAGCTTTCAAACATCTCTTTCTTATATGCAATGTGCACACACACAAAGATTGTTGCCTTATTGGCGACTGCTAAAAGAATTATGTACTTGTTGTTAACAGTTAAACACCACAAGATTTTGCTCAGAGAACCTTAAGCAAGGACTCTGGACTAGTTTTTGCTGAAATATGTCGACCACCTTCATACTTTGTTTAGTTTGCACCAAAAACATATGTTTGAACTTTAGAAGCTCCACTGATAAAGCAGCATGCATAGTGTGCAGCTAACGTCTGGCTGATATCATCTTGACCATTGGTATAGAGGTTGAGGATCATAGGTTTCCCTTGTCCAATATAGTCTATTCTGTATTAACCTTAATAGGAACTGATCAATGGTATTTATGAACATGACTGTATAGAATTCATTGTCATTTTTAATGTCTTATTCAGAACTCAAATTTGCAGGGTCCTTACACAGTGTCTGGGCACGAGGAACTACGCAGAAACACCATAAAGGCTCTATGTAATGCTGATGTGTCTGAAAGAATCTTCACTGCAGGAAGAGATGTTTCCCTGCCAGAAACTACCATAAGGGCACCAAAAAGACCTCTTAGACATCTTGGTGGGTATCGAGTATCGCTACGCCCAATCCTCGCCTTCTTCGCTGGAAACATGCATGGTAGAGTGCGTCCTATTCTTCTTGAGCATTGGGGTGGTGATAGGGATGCTGAAATGAAAATTTACAAGCGTTTACCTCTGAGAGTTTCGCGAAAGATGAATTATATTCAACACATGAAATCAAGTAAATATTGTATATGTCCAATGGGATTTGAAGTTAATAGCCCAAGGATCGTTGAGGCCATATATTATGAGTGTGTTCCTGTTATCATTGCAGATAATTTTGTGCTTCCTTTTAGTGAAATTCTCGACTGGAGTGCGTTCTCTGTGGTGGTGGCTGAGAAGGATATTCCTAAGCTGAAGGACATTTTATTGTCCATACCTGTGAGAAAATATCGTACAATGCAAAATAATGTGAAGATGGTACAGAAGCATTTCCTTTGGAACCCTAGACCTATAAAATATGATCTGTTTCACATGATTTTGCATTCAATCTGGTTCAACAAGTTGAGTCAGATTCAAACTTCAGAAATATAGAAATCATTTTAGTATTTACTGAGTATATTAAATTTGAAAGCTTGGATGAAGTATTGGAAAGAGTCAAGAATATACTTGATGGGATTGGTTTCATGCATGAGAAACTTGGTTGTTTCAATTTATGAATTGGGTTGAATTGCTTGATGTGAGGAATTAAGAAGTTAGATAGTTGATTCCACTCTTGTCAGCATGGTTGGTAGTTTTGGAATGTCCTGGTATTATTATTAGTTACAGAGGGAGATTTTTTTGTTGTATTCCTAGTTAATTTATCATCATTATGATTTCAGTGTATAATAATTCTTTGAAAGAAATGCAAGATGGGAAAAAAAGGAGAAAAGAAATGTTACTTTATCAATTCCTTTCTGTTTCTACCTTCTCCAGGCTCAACTTTATGGGGCAAGATGTGAGTTTGAAGCATTGTTATGTTGATTGACTATTGCTGCAAAAAAATTTCGTTTTATCTGTTCAAATTTGAAATTCCAAGACAGCAAAGAGATTACTTTATTTGTTCATGTAACTAGAAACAATCCCGTGCCACGCATGGGATCAATACGGTAACCCACTAACTTAAGTATGAAATTATTGTGGCTTTAAATATATGATGAGATTTATAGTGATAGTAATGAAATTATTGTGACTCTCAAGTGACTCTCCCCAACGTACATGTGATTGGGTTGTTCAATTTCGTTTTATCAATTCAAATCTGAGATTCCAAGACAACAAAGAGATTACTTTATTTGTTCATGTAATAAGTAAGTAAATCTGAGTAAACAACAATAAAAGTTCAAAACAATGGATATATATTCGTTCAAAACAATGGATATATATTCAAATTTTTAAACTAGAGTGAACATAACTGAAGATTTAGTCTCAAAATCTTTATAATCCAGTTTAAGGGAGAGAGGCTTGAAATCCATTAATTTGGATTTGCTGAAGTCACTGAAGACATTAGATTCAAGTGCCGGTTGTGCCATATGTTCCTATAATTTAGTACTCCCAGCCATTTAGTCTGTCAATGTATCTAATCAAGTTTACTAATTTTATAAACTATATAGTCTATCCAAGCAATTGTCATTACATTAACAACTATCCCCACCACATTACAAGCAAATGACAAGTTTCCATAGAATCTAGAAAAACTCCTACTTAGGAATATAGATCATGTGACAAAACTGTGCTACTTGCATGGCTAGAACAAACTGTATTTTCACACAGAATTTGTCACTTCATTGCAGCTACATAATGGTTATTTGAGGTAATTTTTGTGGTAACAGGAATTTCATCAAGTCTAAATACTTGTTCACCCAATCAAAACCATAGGAACCTTCAGTGCATAAGTTGAAAAATCCATCCATGTCGAAGCTAAAACCTGCCTTACTACTTCCATCAATAGCATCCCTATTCTCTAGCATTGCACTGTCCCCAGTACACTGATAATATACACGTGATATGTGTAACAGCTTTTCCACAGGTTATACTTGAATTATAAAGCAACATGGCAAACACCTAAATTTTATCCTAGAACATAACCATTGTATCATAACGTTCATGAAACAAGTCCTCCTCTTGATGTGATATGTTTCCTCTATTGATGTTGGGTCTCGGATAGTTCAACCATCTCAATCTACAACTCTTTCCACTTCTATTTAAACCTATCAAAGCATATAAAACATGTTTAGAAACATGTAGCACTTAGCTGCTTAGGTTTCAAGTAACATTTAATATTCTTTTCTTCTTAATAAATAAAACATGTCTGTGTATAACTTGATTTAACTTTAACAATCTACCACCTCTTTGCACCATGAATTTTAATGTATTGGGCTAACTTTTGATCTTCTTCTGGGGTCCATGCCCTTCTTCTTTCTTAGTAATTAGAGTATCATTCACAAGATGTGCTGAGAGTATGAGATGGAGTTTGGTTGAGGACAAGGGCCATACGGTCGATCACGGCCACCCTGGGCCCAAAAAAATTTAGGGGCCAAAAAAATATTTTTATACTTGAAGGAACATTTGTATATTAGTATATAATATATTAATAACATTCAATAACATAATTTTATACGTGGTTTAATGGCTTCCGCTTAACATATGAAGCATACCACATGTAAGAGGTTTGAGGATCAATTCTTTCCCCTTTTTCATTTTTGTGTGCTATTTATTTCATTTTGTGCCTTAGATTTTTTCCATCAATTTGTTTAAATTATTTTGTTTGGTTATTATTTTGTAACATCAAGTATAATTCCTCTTGTGTTTTTTATATGATTTTCTTTGAAAACTTTGAGCAAAATAAGAAACTTTATTTGCTGTTAGTGTTATAGAAAATGAAATATTTGGTATATTTTTTCAAAATTGAAAATTCTTTTGAAACCTTATAAATAAGACACAAAAAATTTTCATAAAATGAGAGAATGGATATTAGTTTGATCATTTCACTTATTCTATTTGATTTTCTTTAATGTGTTTAAAAATTGGAAGTGTTACAAATATCTCAACAAAGATACAATGTCTGAAAATAAAAAAAAAAATTGATACGATAATGTACTCCCTCTGGTCCTATTTATAAGACATTTTTGGGGTTTTTCACTTTCACCAAGGAAAGTGTGGATAAATTTGTTAGTTGCATTGAAAATGTGAAAATTTGTTATACTTTTTCAAAACTACCTCTATAATTATTATTGGAACTCTAAAAAGTTTGACTTTATAGAGGTATTAGTGAAAGGAAGTAATTAAATGTTATTGAAAATTGGAAAGGGGTCTCATAAATAGACCAAAATAAAAACTCCAAAAGAGTCTTATAAATAGGACCAGAGGGAGTACGTTTCTTACTTTTCTTTATACTTTAATGTTTTGATTAATTATAAACTTTAATTAAATCTAGGTGCATCCCATAAATTTTAGATGGCAATTAATTTATTCCTTCCACAAACATCCGTAATTACTCAATAGTTTTTAGAGTCTCAATAATAATCATAAGGTAATTTTGAAAAAAACATATCAAATGCTAACATTTCCAATATCACTAATAAAACTAATCAACTTTCTTGATATTTTTAATTTATTTTTAATGACTCGTCAAATGAACTAATTAATGATTAATAATTCTAATCGTTTTAAATATATATTTGACACGATCATTGTTATTTTTGAAATTGAACATAAATACACTAATTTTTTAATTTTTATTTATTAAATTAATGGGGCCATAAATATTTCTTGTCCTAGGGTTTAGCAAATACCAGGACTCGGCTAGGACTCACTTATATGTATATAGAAGAGAGCTATTGAAGTTTGAAAGAGAGAGGAGTGTTACTGTAACTAAGAAGATTAATTAATTGAATTAGTTGAAGGATATGGAAGGATCAATGAGCTCAAGCAGCTACCATTCCTATGGATGGTTACATAAAAAGTGGAGCCCTAACCACCAGTTGGATAGACTTTCCGTGGTTGGTTCTAAAATGGGCAGTAAAATGATTTTTTTTTCTTTTTTATATAAAAGAATTGAAATGATATTTACATGATGTTGTTGAATAGATAGCATTCACGAAGATATTTGTTTCAAAATAATACTTCAAGTTTTTTTAGTTTGAAAATGATCGCTTAAGTCTATTTTCGTTATCGTAGTCTCCGATCATCTTCTCCAACGAAACTCTGTTTTCTGTCAATATTTTCCGACAAATCTCTTATCTCAAACCCACTAATTCCATCACATCAACTTCTCGATGTGGTAAAAAATGACGAAGAAATTGGTAATCTGATCTAAACATTTGTTTGTAAAGAATGAGAAAGAAGAAAACTAAAGTAAAGCTTCAACGACAGAAAAAATGATGTTAGTGAAAAATCCCATCAAGAAAAATTAATAAAATGACCAATCATGATAAAACGAAAGTAAATTTGAAAAACCACTTTCAAACAAAAAAAACTTGAGACCACTTTGGAACAAATAAAAAACTTAAGAAATCAATGAAGCAATTGAGTCTAAAAAAATGTTTAAGAATAAATTTCAAATGATTGACCTAAGTTCATGTGAGAACCTATAACTTAGGTGCCAGAAACCAAATTAATAAACGTTATACAGACTCGATGATCAAATTGACGCCCATAAAATTTCAGGAACCAAATTATTGTTCCCATTTGGGAGATCAAATATGTTGAAATGGAAAAATATTTCTTTTTATTTTATATGAATTCGGTAGACTTGTTACATTTATTCATCTCCTTTCATTTGTTTCATCCATCCAAATATTCTATTAGTAACTTGCCTACACTCCAAACAAACCCACTCTTTTAATTTTCCATTGCAACTTTACTATGAAATCAGGAATTACTTACAATAGTCGAACTATGTTTATAGGTATTGGCCGAGATAGCAAGGGTAAAACAATTGCAGTAAGACATTCCCATAAATGCAACCCAAGTGAGCATAAAAATTTGAAAGGAACACCACTTGTAATTACAGAGACAGAAACACCTTGTACACTATATAACTTGGAAGTTAAAAAATTCTCTCCGCACTTTCTACACTTCTCTATATACCCTGTGTTATATTTGAATTTTTCCCCTACATGATATGGAAAGCTCGAATGAGCTTCTTTAATATGCTAAAAACAGCATAAAAAACCAAAACCATTATGATCTTCTTTGAGGCCAGTATCCTAAGGTTCACCCTCAGACCATATTTTCTCAAGAAACCCAAAGAGGCAGCACCCAGAAAGAGAAACCAAGAACTAATGGTACAGAAAATAACCTTCAGGGTCTCTGAAGGTCCACATATATGGGCAACATCAGTTGATACCTCCACATAGGAACATTTTGAGCTTACTTGATGAGTTGTCTCTGCTTGGTTCAGTTTAAGACTCTCATTTAACCAATCAGACAACCTAATAAGCACTTTTGCAAGCCAAGCGATCTCATCGTTCGATATGGGACGTCTCATCCAGTCACCTTTGTATTTAACATTAAGATATGCATGATTGCCGGCTCCTCTTCTAGGCTTGAATATCTCATCACGGGATTGTGGATGCTGCATTTGATCTGAAGAGGGTGAAGATGACCTTATGGTTTGCCCATCAAATAAGCACCCCAACTTTGCCTTCAATGAGTTTATGCATTGGAGGCTGGGTGTAATCTTATCACCAGATATAGCTTGCAGCTCAGCTTCTGCACGCATGATAAACAACTGCAGTGACAGAAGACGGAATGAGAACCTATTAAGTAATAACCTATACCTTATATATAACCACAATGATCAGTTTAGTTATAAATACAACTCTCCCTGTGTTGTGCTTTCTTACCAATCTTTATATAGTGAATAGCCAGCCTAAAAACTTGTTGAAACTTTCATGATATGGATGCTTGCTTCGATTGTGTTGTTGTACTATAGTCAGAAACACAAATTTATGATGACAATAATACCTGAATGAGTTGTTGTCCGCCATCCTCCCCATCAGCAAACAATCGCAAATCTTTGTTCCAATTCTCATGCAGGAATGAGCCATCAGCATCAGTCTCACATAAACCATCCTCCCAGTCCTGAAACAACCAGTATTCCTCTTTTAGAAAATATATATATTAGGTCAAATGTACAATGCTCACAGAAGCATTTAATACTGTTCCTACACTGGCTCTGAACCAAAATATTCAAGTGTCAAGATAATACACATCAAAATATGCGACCAAGAAAAAAGAAGGTAATTATTCCATAGTAGGTATAGAATCAACCTTTCTAATGCACAGTTATATTATAGTGAAAAAAATAACCATTAAATTGTAAAATATTTCAAATTGGGAAAACTTTATTAAAAGATAAAAGAGGAAATAAACCCACCTGCAGCTGCTCACGAATAATGGGAACATATCTGTACAAGTTATTCAACATCGATTTGCCAGATCCAGCCTGTCTGGAATGAAAAAGGGTATCCACATTCTTCAAAAGGTCAACAAGCTCTTTAGATGATGTCAAGGTGTCTAAAACCTGTAAAAGAAAATGAAGTGAAATTTCAGCAGGCTAAAAATCAAAGAGCAGCTATTCTGAAGCACCGATACTACAATTTGCTTCCCATATCTAATAACGATATTCTCCAATATTACACCGACAGGCATTCAGTCACGGAGTATCGAAACAAATTATTTTAAATAGAAATAAATTATAAACCCCATACTTGCACTCCGATACTTTTGAAATGCCTTTCCAATACCTCTCTAGACACCCTAGCTATATATAGTCATATAGAACCATTTTAAGAGAGGAAGTATAATGCACAATCAACAAAGCAGAAGTGTGGAGAGAGAAACAATGCACCCAATCTTCTAAGTGGAAATGTGTGTGTGTGTGTGTGTGTATAGAGAGAGAGAGGGAGAACAGAGTATGTGTATTGCATAGAAAAAGGAGAAGAAATATGCTTGCATAAGAGACTCATTTTTCCTTTCTTCCACTGACCCAAAAACACTTATTTTGATCTATAAGAGCGATCCTACTGATATCAAGGAGGGAAAAAGATTGAGACTATTCTTATTTGTAGGCAAAAGCATTTTGTATTTAGCCATCACTAAGAAGTATGTTCATAATTTGGAGTCTTGGAACAATAATTAAATGTTTTTATTACTATGTTTTATGATTCAGTTCACATTCAATATTGGGACATTGAAATCAACACATCACATACCAGTATCGGTGCTTCGTAAATATTACAATAAGACTACACCAAGCCTGATATGATATGTTTAGAATCACAGGAACACTGTTGATACATGATGACTATAACTAAATGAGACATTGCAAAAAGATGATTGAATTTTTTAACCAAACAAGTATACAGACAGCATGAACAATGCAGAGGCACATGTTTTAATGAGTATAAAAGCTAAGAAAGACCTAAAATTTGAGAAATACAGTTCTTTTAAGATCAGATTAATCCATCACACTTTCTAGACATATCATTTTGCCAATTCAGTATTGGGACATAGTCAACATGAATGTATTTTCCAACAACATATAAATTAATGGATATTACAACTATTAACTATCAAAATTCTTGATTTTCATTATACAAAAGTTTAGCTGATCTGATATACAGTAGTATTTATCCATCAAATATATGGATAAACAGATAATATTCAGTATCTAAAACCAATAATTGAGTGCATCACTAGCTTCAGGAATTTGGTTTACATATACTGCTAGTGTGTATGGTGGTGTAAACATGTGAAAATAGTTATTGGTCTGCAGTTGTGTGCATCAAGGATAGGCAAGAAATAAATTACATGGAAACATCTATAAATTACTACCACATAATGATTGATTCCAGTGAAAGTTATGCACAGGAAGCTGGAATTACAGGATGCAACTACACAAGGATGAACTTCCAGGTCATTTAGGGTGTTTCCATATGCATATGACAGTCAGAATCAGACTTATCGATGAAAAAATAAATAAAATTGACATGAACATTGATATCATTCAGTGGCCCCATTTTTTAATGCTTTTGACATTCCTAGGATTTCCACAATCTTAATATACAAAAACTCATGAGCTAGTCAAGCTTAAATTGCTCTGAATCGTAAACATTATTTACTAAAAGGCCAGTCAGAATAGAATGCCCATCAAATTCCATGGCTAAATTTTAAAACCGTGGACTGTCTTGGGATTTTCTAAGAAACCTATAGTTGACTTAAATTGGAACTAAATTGGTAAGATATAGTTGCTGGAGTATACAATGATTCATGTGCATTTTCAGTATCCACTATATGTCCTAAACATAAATTCCTATTCAGATATATCCAAGAAAATATACACCACAAAACAGTAAGCCAACGAGAAAAGAAACTATCCCTCGCTCCACCCACATAAATTTTACCCACTAAGTCTTAAAATACCTACAATTAAAATATCAGTGATTATATAAGACAAAAGTATAAAAAAATAACATGGTTAAGAAACACACCTTGAGTACCATCTGGACTATAATCTCAACATCACTATGAAGAAACCTGTGAGCAAACCCAATAAAATGCATAACCAAGGAACTGTAGTACAGGTAATTAGACAGAACATAATCTTGCCAATGTGGCTTAAATCCACCATTCCCCGACCCAGAATTCTCCTTTCTTTCATTTGGCCCATCATTTAAAGCATCAAGCTCAGCAAAATCATCGCCACTCATTGCCCAAGGCTCCATGTAACTAATCCATACAGAGAAAACCTGAGACACATTCTTAACCGAAGCCACCACAGGGCAAAACAAAAACGTCCTCAACAAAAACCTATACAGGGGCCTCTGCACCCAAGGGTTCCAATACCCAGGGCGCACCGAATTGTACCCCAAATCCTTCCCAGCCCCATACCCAGGACTCTCACAAAACTCACCGCCGCCACCACCATTCTCACGACCTTGAAACACAATCACTGTACTCAAATTCAAGTACTTGACAAACAATTTCACCAACTCCCCCAATCCAGGCGCCGGAGGCATCTCTCCACGCGCTGGAAACGAAACACCAACCGATTTGCACAAATTCACCGGCAACGGCGAGAAATCATTATCGACAAGCCAAAAATGAGTCAAAGCATTAACCACAAACTCGGCCCTAGTTATCGCAGTCGCGTCATAACCCGAACCATAGTGAAGTATCGAACTACGATACGGCTGACGCGCATTCATCAAATCATAATTCGGAACGTAAGCACGCAGATACGCATACAGAAGCCGCGTGTACAAATCGCACTCGATTTTATTCTCAACGGAACCACGCTTAGGGTTCGAAAAACCAGGAATGGAACTAGTCCAATTCTCCAAGGTAAATTTCTTGGTAGGTCTCTTAACAGAAGCTTGGTCAGCGGTTAATAACTCGGTTTTACCTCTGCAGACAGGGTAATAAGCGAACCAGAAGAAGAAATACTCGAACACGTTGAGCTGGATTTGAAAACCGGAACTGCCTTCGTTAATTTTACCTGTTAGAAATCAGAAATAACCGTAGGTAAATAAACGAGAAATCGTGTAAAACTGTAAATAATGAAGGTAATTAGAAATTAGAAGCAGTAAGTAAGTAAGTAACAGTGCGTGCCTTTGAATAAAGAGGGACAGAGGATGGGGAGTGAGGAAGAAGAGTGTTTGGAATGGGCTTGGGCCTGGGCCTGGGCCCATTCGGGGAGGCGTTCGAGGGGGAAGACGTATTTGACGAGGGAGAGGCGGTCGAGGGAGGAGATGGAGGAGGAGAGGGAGCCGGAGGGGGAGAGGAGAGAGAAGAGGGAGGAGGCGAGGGAGGAGTCGCGGGAGGAGGAGAGGGTGTGGATCCAGCCGTCGGGTTGGTGGAAGGCGAAGAGCTTGGAGATGAGGGTGGGGAAGGTGAGGGAGAAGAAGTGGCGGGATTGATCGGGTGTGGTGGAGTGTAGGAAGGAGGAGATGGAGGCGCAGGTGGAGATGATTTGGGAAGGGGTGGAGGAGGAGAGGATGAGGGAGGAGAGTTCTTGGGATTTGGTGAGGGAATCCAGGGTGTATGATGAGTGATGGTGCATGGTATGGTATGGTGTGGTGTGATTTAGGGTTTTGAGGTGAAGAAATGAAATGAAATGAAATGAAAGGGGAGAAAGGATGGCTGGGGGAGGGTTTTTGAATGAGGGAGAGAGGAGGTAAAGGGAAATAGCATTGGCGCCCATTTAAGAGGCGAGGGTGTGTATACGTGGCGATGAAATAAGAGCCGGTGTTTTTTGCGGTGGGCCATGTTGCTATTTCTATATACTTCTCATAGAAGCTACATGTTGTAAGTAAGAGTCAATTGATTAATTTTTTTATTTAAAAAATTAATATCTTGCTTTGTTTGATTAAGCAGATTTTTCCCTTAAAAAGCCTCTTCTATTACTCCATTATTTAATATTTAATACTCCCTCCATTCTGAATATAAGATCATTTTGACACTCTTATTTTGTCCCTATTTATAAGACATTTTACCAATTTTCAATGAGCATTAATTACTTTTTTCCACAAACACCCCTGTTTATTTAACACTTTTTTGAATTCTCAATAATATTAATAGGGGTAATTTTGAAATTACATATCAAAATATCACATTTCCAATACAATTAACTAAATCATCTCACTTTCTTAATGGACGTGAAATCTCCCAAAAAGATTTATATACAGGGACAGATACTCCCTCCCTCTCTACCTATAAGTAATAATTATATTTACTTTGTATTAGAAAATAATGAATTTAATACTACTAAAACTTTTGAATTTAGTTTTTTTAATATATAATAAACATTTTTAGAACACTCATTTTTTATTTTTTAATATATAATAATTATTTTTTTAACTCATTGAATATTTCATTTTCCAACAAACACTTACGTTTTAAGGGGTAATTAATCTATGTACCAGGTGTATGGGTTAGAAAGACCTTATTAAAATAATGTTATATACTTTTTTTTAATACTTTTTCTTTGGTAGATTTTTTCATTTAATTATAAACCTTGCTTTATCCTCCCTCGTTTAATATTTATGATTATTTAAAGTTAATAAATTATTAAATCAAGTAAAATTTTGTTATATTTTAGTTAAAATATCATAATTTATGATTATGCAATGAAGAAGGAGAAACAAAAGTATAATCTAATATCTATTATTATTATTATTATTATTATTATTATTATTATTATTATATTAAAAAAAATACCTATTGGAACCACCATATCTGTCGTTAAAACTTTTGAGTCATCACATTTGTCTTTGAAATTTTCGAGTCACGAGAGCGATTGTAGATAAATAATCATTATCTCTAACCTCCTTGATGCGATTTTCAAATTTTTTAAATCATTATATATAATAGGATTTTTTTTTTTGGTTTACATGGGAGGTCTGGGACTAGAACCCATGACCTGGGGGAGGGGGAAAACCTAAGTGTCCCAGCAACCACCAACTGGGCTGTCTTACGCGGACTATATATAATAGGATTTGATTGTATGCTTGATGTTAATGAAATTTTTTTTCCACCTTTTGCGATTCTGAGTGTGGTGTGTGGTGGTAGGGGAGATTAAACGGCCAAATTTAATAAATAAGGATAAGGAATACATTGTTTTACATATAAACAAATACAATATTTAAAAAAGGAGTAGTTATTATCTTTCAATGAATTCATGTCCAATGAAATAAGAGATATTATGGTTCATCATTAATTATGATCAAAATACCCTCAAACAAAAAAAATTCAAAATGTTTAATTTTGATTCATTATAATAAAGTTGATAATCATATAAATACCAAAACCCTTTTTTTTTAAGAACTAATTTTAAAAGAGTCAATATTTACATAGACCATTTTGATATTTAAGCCTAATTGTTAAATAAGAAATATTTAGCTTTTGAAAAAGCTACTTCAGCTAGCTTTTATATAAAATTTTAAAAAAGTTTTCGACCTTTCAATAGATCATGTGTAAAAAAAAATCTTTATTTCTCTTTACCTAATTATATTATCACCTTAGTCCAAATTAACATTATCCTCCAAATACTTTGTTCCTTTCCCCTCGATTTAGTGAACAATATTTTTGCGACATGAAGTGAGGTATCACTATCGGAAAAAACACTTTTAAACTCGGTTGTTTTGGACTTTTAAACTCGGTCGCAGCAGTGATGTGAAAAACGGTGATGTTAAAAATGACACTTTTAAACTCAATCGTACAACCGAGTTAAAAAGTGTTTCTAAACGAATTAAAAAGTATGACTTTTAAACTCAGTTTCTTATTATAACCGAGGCAAAAAAATTTTTTAAACTCGCTTCCTTATTATAACCGAGTTAAAAAGTAATACTTTTACTTTAAAAAGTCTAATTAGTTGTTTTTTTTAAGATTTTAAATACACTTGATGGGACAACCCTGCATTTTTTTAAAAAATATATTTATAACTATAAATAAAACACAAACAGGAAAACAAAATTCAAATAAATAAATTTGCAGATAGATATATATTTTCAGTACAAGAGTTATCACACAAAAACACAATAAATTTCTAAGAAAAATGTCATTAACTACTATCATGTAAATGTCATTGATATTTATCTAGTTCAAGTATAAAAAGGATGCCCATCCACATCAAAATTGCAGCTCTCCCCAAACTCCTATCTTATTAGTTCCTCATATCTTTCATCTAGATCCTGAATCACATTATCATATAACTTGCATTAATAGCCATAACAAAGCCCTTACTTCCCTTTCTACTAAATATAAAAAATTAAAACCAAGCTGAAACAACAGAGAATAATAACTCAAGAAGAACAAAACACTCAATGAGCATTTAGCTTCAACTCAAATATTTGTATACCTCTTGAAGAGGCTTTCTCACAGCATGGTTTTGACTGCATCAATTTGAGTACAATTGTTTGTTAGAAATAAAAATAAATGAGACTAATTTTTTTTTAAAAAAATACATGAGCTGACAATTGCACAAGGTTTTAGAGGATACAAGAGCATGAAACAACCATTAAAAAGACAACAAACAAAAATTAAAGAGCCACACCAGTCAATATTGCTAAAAAGATACACTTTACATATAACATTATAGTTATAACAGAGTCCTACACTGATGTCAAGCTAAAACATTCATGATAGTCTACTGATTTGGGTCCAATATATGATGTTTTGAGCATGAATTAGACTCCCTTTTGCTATGGTTTTGACTTGTTTCTCTTGTAAATTTAGGATTTTTTTGTATAGTTTTTAGGAAGTTAGGTAATTTAGAATCCTTTGAACGTTTTGATCCGTTTTGTGTATGTTTCAGGTACTTTCGGAGCTTAATTGAAGAAAATAATTGTGGAGCATGAAAGAGGAGGAAAAGACCTTGAAAATGACGCAAGAACGGAGCAAAACGGAGTCGGAAGTAGGCTCGCACGCCCAGGCGTGGAATCCCCACGCCCAGGCGCGCGACCCCCGGTCAGCAGGCACAGAATCAAACCTGTGCGACCAGGTGTGTGGTCCTGGGTGCCCAGGCGCTCGAGCGACGTGGAAAGCCCAATTGGGCTGATTTCTGATCAGTTTTGCTTCCTATCAATTGGGATTAGTTTTAGACTTTAAATATAGGTTTTCCCATTAGGTTTAGGTAGACTTTTCAGAGCCAAATAAGAGATTAGAATAAAATTAGGATTAGAGAAGAGAGGCTGTTATGCAATTGAGAGCAATGAGGCAAGACACAAGGATTGGAGATCAACATTGCTGGAGGGATCCACTTGATGATTGAAGATCTCTTGGGGGTAAATTGATTTTTGTCTATGATTATTAGTTTTTCTCATTCCTTGCATTTCTTCTTCCAATACATATAATTGAACTTCTTGTTAGGAATAATGTTGATTTGTATGGATCTTAATTTGGCTATTTATTCATGAATTAATGTTTTTCCTTTATAAATCAATTGTTTGGCTGTGTTTTAATTACAATTCATAAAATTGATCACTTTATGTTTTGCTTTGGTAATCTGAACCTTAATTGGAAAATTAGGATTAAGATTAGGCCTTTCAACCAAACAATATAATTATTCAACCCGTAGGGATACTTTTGGGTAATTGTATAACTTTTATAAATTTTACTCACTTAAGGGATTAAGGGGTAAAGTTTAGTAAGAAACATAATTGCCATGAAGGATCTAGCTTTTATCGTTTCTGGAGTTTTTGATTTATTGGAAAACATATGTTCATAATTAATAACATGATCCTACAATGAAACCAAGTTCCTAACCTTTTCCATATTTGCTTCTAATTACCTTTTTAGTTTCTGAATTGTTTCATACCTTTAATTCTACACTCCTATCTCTTAAACTCTAAACCAATACAAGTTATACATAGTAATCGCAATTAGATGAAAGAAATTAGAAACAATTTGCAATCCCCGAGTGGAACAATAATTTTACTTACTCTTTATTACTTGTGCGATCGGTACACTTGCCGAATTGCCAACATCTACCACAAGTGAGGAACAAGCAAGTGAATTGACATGAATGATTATGCTTCTTAGCATCAAAATAAAGCTGCAATCATCATTGCTCCAAGAGGAACTTGCCAAGCCATACTGCATCTCACGCACTCACTCCAACATCACCAGTATGGTAGCACCATGAGGACTTACTAAGGTCCTGAAATCCAAAGTCGTAAAGTGTGTTCTCATGTTCAGTAGAAGAGAACACAATTTAATTTACATTATCAGCAATGCAACAACTTCCCAGTTCACTCATAATTCAAATCAGGGGGGGTTTAAATTGCATGGTAAGCCATGTCATAGCAGCAGATAATAAAAACTTTCCAAATGCATTAATAATTATGTTCTACATGGTTGGTATATATATATATATATATATATATATATATATATATTTTACAAGAAGCTTCACAATTTACATATGGACCTCTTGATATATCTCAAACTCTGTCAAACCAGTATTCTCTTCGATGAAACCAATTTTTCAACATTGTATCAGAGCCTTCTCAACCAAGTGTAAAGGAGTTCAATCAAATTGAAGAATATGATTTGATAGCTTGAAAAAGGATGCCACAATTGGGTCAACCTGATTGCATTCATGAAGGAAACAAAGTACAATCAGGTGTCGGTCAAGCAAATCTGCTATTCATCAACCACACTTAAGAGCTTATCTAAACTCTCCCAAGTCTTAGAAGTAAGAGTAAGTAAAAATGGAGGATAGCATTTAACATTTTGCATAATAGTAAAAAATGTTTCTAAGATTGACTTGATCTATAACCATATACTTGATGCTTAATTTGTTAAGTTTGTATATGTTCAAAATATTTTACTCCTTCATAAAATACATACTTGAGTGGATAGTGATGATTAAACTTATGGGAGGTCCTGCTATGTGCATGCATACAGATAGAGAAGACCGAAGAGAAGTGTCAATTTAGGCACAGGCACCATCACTATTAGCTGTTCCACACAACTCTATAGTCTAACTTCAAAAGTGTTTATTCTCAGCTTGATTTACATGAAGAATGTCTTTCATTTCTTTTATATTTATGTAACTCTTCTTAGTCTTAAACAGGAGATCATAAATGGCAAATATAATACCAAAGTTATAAGAAACTATGATAAAACTATATATATAAGAATTTCCATATGCCTTTCCAAGTAAAGGTATTATTACTTATTTACTCCTCATGCTTATTTGAAACCATAGTCAACACTAAAGCGGAAAGCAAGATAAGAGAAAAATGAAAGGATGATTTGTACCTCTTCACCCTTCTTGACAAGCCCTACTCTTTCCATATTTAATCGGACAGAAGCGTAAAATTTCAGCGCATTACCACCACATGTATCTTCATGTAGCCGAACAGAAGCGTAAAATTTCAACGCATTATCACCCAAAAGTTGAAAGCTTTGACCTCACCTTAAGAAACATACACATGAGTAGCCATAATAAAAAGATATACTTCCCTTCTCTAGCATGAAATATATAACAAAAAGAGAAGAATATATAGCGATTTGAACAAAATTACTTAAAACCAAAAAGAGAAGATATATTCAAACTCTGGCATGATATATATAGCATTCTTGTCGATAACATTTCTTAGGTTGAAGCAACTATCTCAGCCAAGCACGATCATATAGGCCTGGCAGAGCAAGTTCAACATGACATAATTATAAAAATTGGTTAACTGCCACACAGATACATAATTGAAATGGATCAGAGTATCACATTCAATCAATTTGGATAATCAAGAAAGTGAAAGTACATCATAATATATTCCATCCTCATTGTCCAAAGCTAGAGAGGAAACCAAAGTTTAAAATCAACCCAACAATCTAATCATCATCAAGGTAATAAAACAAACTAATGACTAATTAAACAGTGAACATTATCATAATGAACCTAAAAGCACAATAATCAAGCCCAAGGCCAACCTTTGTTTTAGGATAATTAAGAAAACAAGATTGCTCAATTAATCAAGTTTGCAATACACAATGACAGTACTACTACCAGTATTGATCATACATCTAAAACTTCTTATACTCTTGCTTCCCTATTCTATAGCAATGGCTATACATCATCTGCAACCCATAGAAGTTATGGCTTAGGAAAGGTTGATTCTTTCAAGATAACTGATATCGCTCCAATGGATAATGCTTCACCCAAAAATCAGCAGTGGCCAACAATACAAATTCAGTAAGTAGAGGCCTCATCGACGAAACAATCAATTCTAGGAGTAGAAAGTCTCCACATAAAATGATCACCAAGGGTATATTAGTTGAGAATTCACGACTTTGATCTCTTCTTCTTTTGTGGAACAAAATGGACCCCCTGCTTCGGGAGTTCCAAGATCTTCAACTTCCCGTCATCTAAGGTAACGTGTATCTTCGAAGTGCCTTCGACTGTGTCAGTTACCACTCCCATGTGCCTGGACAAAAATGTAAAGGTTACAAAGTAAAATTAGTAATCCACTCAAAGTCTTTAGAACTATTAGGTTGCGCAAACAAATTAATAAAAGACAGTGAAGAAAAAAGTTCCAAAGCTGCTACATAAATAAAATGCACCCATCCACCAGAGTCCACCAGAGTGGTTATTTCAAAATGAAGTTTTTTGGGCAGAAAGAAACAGGTGGAAGAATCTTTATTTTAAAATAAATTAAAATCTTTAATAATTAGTAGTAGTATAAGAAGTTAATTCCAAAGTAAATCTAGCAATACCATTGTACAAAGGCTCTGGAAAGTACATGTGAGTGTTTTAGTTAATAAAAAAAGACTAAGATTCTGGTATATGTACATGTGAGTCTTTTAGTTGATTTTCACTTGCTTAAATTTAATTTTCCAAAACTACCCTTGTGCATATGTTAGAATTTATTCCAGAAGGGCACCGGTAAATCAGACAGACATATTATTCAGTTAAGTACCATCAATTTGCACATACTAATATATCATAAGCTCTACTGTGAAGTATATATTTCGCAAAATGAATTCTTAATAACTATAACTGAGAGCAAGATAAAACTTTCCCGAAAGCTTACCCGATGACCTAAGACCCTAAGCAAAGTCTCCCTCTCAACTTTCATTTGGAGCAACAGAGGCAAACAAACGGGTTCGATCTAGGGCTCCACCCGCATCCAGCTTGAGGCACCATAAAGGGGTTGGTTTCGGACCCGGTCCGGCTAGAATCGATCCACCTCTTTGTCCATTATCAGCAACACTTCAAACGACGACTCGCGGTGTCAAGGAGATCTATAATCTATCCAGAAGGTGACTCGCCTCCCCAATTGGAGCAGTACTGGTAAGCACATCAATGTCCCCAAAAATAACGGTTCGGTTCGAACCCTCGTCAACAACGCACGACGCAAGGAGGCGAAGATCAGCACAGAGAAAGAGAGGCACAAGCCAAGAGGGAGAGATCTCGCGATTCGCAAGCAATGGCAGCGCGAGTGAGGCACTGTGAGGTTCGCAGTGCAGCTAAGGGATACGACGCAGAGGAGACGACGGTGGAAGGAGAACTTAGAGGAAGGAGGTGAAGAATCGATTGTTCGTGAGGAAAATGAGAATTTGGGACGGCAGCAGTTTTGTTTTAGGTTTAGGGAAGAGCTTTTTAACTCGGTCCGGTCACTAAAACGACCGAGTTAAAAAATACTACCTTCTAACTTGTTTGTAAGAGAGCCGAGTTTAAAAGTCCAGACTTTTTAACTCTGTCACTAAAATGACCGAGTTAAAAGTACTCGTTTGTAAAAGAGTCTAGTTTAAAAGTTTTTTTTTTGTTTTTTTTTTAAATCTAGAAATTATTTTTTAACTTGGCCCTTTTAACATCCGAGTTAAAAAAAAAACTTTCTAACTCGGTAAAATCACAACCGAGTTTAAAAGTAGAATTTTATTTACAAAATTGTTACCATGTTTTTTTTTTAACTTGGTTTTACGGTGACCGAGTTTAAAACGCCGATTTTAAAAGCCTTTTTTCTAGTAGTGTACCTTAATCCATAATTGATTTTCGAGAAAATGCCCTAATTTAGGATCGATGTAAAATGTGTTTAGTCATTAATGATATGAACGATTTTTATTGTGTGACATTATACAATACAATGCTATGTTTTTCTAAGTTATTTAACATGTTTAAGCTATCTACGGAACTAATTTTCCCTATCAACTTTAGTTCAATTAACTAGTTATACAACTATAAAGTTTTAACTATAGTCTTATATCTTTCAATTGGATTCATATCTAGTAGTTATAAGTTTACGACAATCAACCATTAACTCACAACTATAAATTACTTTAACTTTTATCAAACAAGCCCTTAATATACTAATCAATTTTTTTATTAAAAAAAATATGAATTAGAAAAAATATTTACTGAAAAGCTCTATGTATATGTAATAATGAAATATAAATTATAAACTATTCCAATTCTAATAAAATATGAATTACCATTTGCTGCATGAAATATTAGAATTCATATGTTCAATATGCAAAATAAAATAAAATTACCAACAAAGCCCAGCACAGTTGGTAGATAGCTGGGTTCCTTAAGCATGATGTCAGGGGTTCGATCTCTGCCGTGGGCATGGAAAAGGCTTTGTTGGTAGAGGCAAAACCCACTTCGGTGATCTCTACGCCTCGAAGGGGATTAGTCTTCGGCTGTCGGCTGGGGGATACCCTTGGTGTACACCAAAAAAAATAAAAAATATGCAAAATAAAATTCAATGAACACATTAGAGTTCAAATTATAATTCTGATTCAATGAAATAGGAAAATAATTATTTTTTGTATTTCTATTTCGATCTCAACCTTGAATTTGAGAATAATTAACTCTAAAAACATGAGTTATTCTTTTTGAACCCTGTTATCGATTTTGGCCCCCATTCTACTTTTTAATGGACTATTATGACCTTGAATATTTTTTAATTTTCGACTCTAAATCGTTGGAATAATTATTCCGACATACTTAAGTTGAAAAAAAAATTAATTAAAATTCTGACTTGTCATAGTCGGAAATTAATTATAATATATAGCTTTTCATGCAGAAATTAAACAGATTTCCGACTTTCCATAGTCGGAAATGGCAGAGCACTTTCTCAATCTGGTGGATAAGAGAAAGCTTGCAACTTTGCAAGCAACTAGTGAGGAAAAGCCTAAACAAGAGGAGCAATTGGGTGCAAGTGTAACTACTGTTGTTGCCGCCATACTTACTCTTACTGTCACCGTCAAAAGCCGCTCGTGCACCGTGAAAGTAGTAATATTTTCGACTATGGAAAGTCGGAAAGTTCATTTCTACCATTAGAATTAATTTCTGACTATGTCAAGTCAAAATTTTAATTAATTTTTTCTGATTTAAGCATGTCGGAATAATTATTCCGACGATTTAGAGTCTGAAATTTAAAAATATTCAAGGTCATAATAGTCCATTAAAAAGTGGAATGAGGGCCAAAAATTCGGTAACGAGGTTCAAAAAGAAAAACTCAAAAACATGAACGTTGTATGTGATTTATTTCAGTAATAATCGGTATTCATTATCACATTTTTTTATCAGGCCAAAAAAAAAAAGTAATATCTTTTGTTGTTTTGACACAAAATGAACAGAGTTTTAGTTTTTCCCCATGTTTTAGTTTTTCCCCCACTAATTTGTGGAAAAAATATCAAAATAACCTCATCATCTTCATTCTCTCATCAATCTCAAACTCTCCTCATTTTGATATGCGCTTGGTGAGTACATGTCTTATTAAGCAAGTACACAATGCAAAATTGATAGTGTATTTTTTGACTTTTTCTTGTTGAACCTCACCCTTTACTCATTGGCCCCCACCGCCTGAAACAAGTCGGATAAATTTTTTAGCCCCCACCCATTACTACCGATTTGCATAAGGCGGAAGAATTACCGACTATTTAAAAGCAGAAATACTTCCGACTTTTAAGAAGCGAAACAATTAAAGTGTTGAAATCCCAGAAATGTCCCTCCGTAAACCCTCCACCTCCCTTCTTT
Organism: Crotalaria pallida; assembly: GCA_037953625.1. NCBI lineage: Eukaryota > Viridiplantae > Streptophyta > Magnoliopsida > Fabales > Fabaceae > Crotalaria > Crotalaria pallida. Next base: position 103,362,123 of record CM075655.1, read on the forward strand.
TTACTGTTTTGTACGTGAATGAACAGAGGGGCAATTTTGGTATTATAACAAATTTTTAATGTTTTCCGCCTGATGAGAGGCGGAATACTTTATTTTATTTACGACTTTGGAAAGACAGAAGATAATACGACTCGCATAAGGCGAAAATTGTTTTATTTTGTTTCCGCTTTTTTTCAAGCGGAAAGAACCTTCCGACTTATTTCAGGTGGTGGGATCCAAAAAATAATGGGTGGGGGCCAAAAAGTAAAAGTCATTTTTTTTAACATTAAGGACAGGTTTGAAGTCTTATCTTTGACTTCAAGACCTACTTCCGAAATCAATCTTCTTCGACGTTCATCTTCATCATAGTCAAACATATATAAAGTAATGGCTTTTTTAAGCGTCAGGTCCCTAAACTTATGGAGGTATTTGGATTTAGTCCTTAAACTTTTTTTTTTGTTGGATTTGGTCCCTGAACTTGTCTAGTTTTTGCATCAGGTCCTTCCGTTAATTACAATGTGACGCCGTAAGGTAAAGGCTGACGTGGCCTGCCCGCATAGTGACACGTGCCACAGCCATTTAAATTTTTTATTTTCATTAAACATTAAAAAAAACTAAATTAATTAATAAAATTAAAAAAAGAAAATAGAAAACCCACCCACCCTCTCTCTCTCACTCTCGATAGTCTCTCTCTCTCTCTCACTCTCTGGATACTCCCTCTCTCACCTCACACTCTCTGCTCAGCCTTTGAACCCACTCCCTCCACACTCACTCTTTGCTCGATTCACTCTCTACTCTTCTCATCCATCTCTTCATCTCCATTCGAGTCCCAAATGAGCAACCAATATGTGAGTTCAAGTTCCACTGTCAATGGAGTTAGTAGAGAGGATTTGTGTTGTGATTGTGGTCCATTGAAGGTTTACACATCTCATAGCCATGAGAACCCAGGAAGACGTTTTTGGAGGTGTCGTATGTGGATGGTACGTTTTTGTTGATTTTGATTTCATTTAGGTATTTTCGAATTAGGTATTTTTGAATTAGGAATTTTCGGTTTTTGTAACTGAATAAGGGATTTGGGTCTCGTTCCTCAGATCATTGGCTCTGTTAACAGTATGATTTACTGGCTTCATTATCTCAATGGTGAGACAGTTATGTATGGTGTCATTGGCTGTGTCTGTTAACGTTTTTGTAACAGTATCATTGGCTTTGTTATGTATGGCTTTGGTTATGATTCACGTAGTGTAGGGACATTTGGAAGGGCTTAAAAATGTGTTATGAATTAGTTGTTTGTATTTATGTTTTGTTTTGTCTCGAATATGTTTTGTTGACAGGATGCAAATAGGACATGTAACTTTTTTGCATGGGAAGATGATTTGGCCAAAGAAATGCGCTCTCTTCATTTTGGAGAAAATGAAGTCGCCGTTGAAGAATGAAAATAATAGACCAATGCGTGAAAAGGAATTATTTGAAGTTGAGCAAAAGAAGAAGCTAGAAAAGTTGCAAAAGAAGTTGTATGCTGAGAGAAAGAAGTCTCAGTTTTTAATGGTCCTTTTCTTTTTAGCAGTAGGAGCATTTGTTGGGCATGTATTAGTTGGTAATATTGTGGAATGCAATTGTATTGGGCATTGATTTAGGGAGTAATTTAGTGGAGTAGTAGTATTTTAGGGAGTAATTTAGTGGAGTGGTTGTAATTTAGTGTGTAATTTAGGGAATACTTTAATGTGTAATGAATGTATTGGATTGATTAAGGAATGAATTTCTACTTGGTTTAGTATATTTTACATATTGTATGCATTGATTTTTGGCCACACTCAATAGTAACTCTGGTTTAATGCATAATGATATGTACATACTAATACATACTCGTTTAAAAGCACTATGCTGCCTTGTAATAATTTGATCTATATCTCTAATATATTGGGCTAATTCTTGTCTGCTGCACTCAAGCTTAATGTTGTCTCTTCATGCTGAAATTTTAATGCGAAATGTTAGAATTGGTTATTGCAACAATTTTGGCTGTGAGGTTTTATTTGGTTTTTTTTTTTACTGTAACTAGAACATAACCTTTTCAAAATGAAAATCACATATGAATAAAAGAAAAAAAAACAGAGCCGAGGTTTAAAGCTCTAGCTTCCTGGAAACAAGCTATTAGATGTAATTAGATGTTATACATGAACCTAATTAAGAAAGGTGTCATAAGCACACCATAATTGTTCATCGTCAATGTTATATGTTGATCTCAAAACAAGTTAGATCCGTGTGTCATAAGCACACTATAATTACAATAAAAACACACCAAAAACACAATCATTCTAAGTTGTCCACCAAAAGCTTTCCAAAACAACAGTACTTCAAAAAATTACATTAAAAAAACTACATTCAAAACAACATCTAAGGGATTCATTTTCTTTCTCCTTTCTTGTCTCCTTTCTTGGCTCCTTTCTTGTTCCCTTCTTGCTTCTCAACTGCCTTTGTAACTGGTTGTGAAAGATAGTTTGCAGGATCAATGTCAAATATCACCCCAGAATCAACAGGTTAAGACTGTCCCTTTGGCTTAATTTTCCTCCTCTGCATTGAAGACAATAATTAAAACATGCACCACCAGTTTGATGAGGTAAAGGTCAAAATAAGTGAGAAATTACCTTTGGTAAAGGTTGAGTAGGTTGAGAAGCACTAGCTGCAGCAGGTTGAGCAGCCCTTGGTGCAGCAGGTTGACCAGCAGGCGGTGCATCAAATGTTCATCTAAATCATCTTCCCATGCAAAAAAGTTACATGTCCTATTTGCATCCTGTCAACAAAACATATTCCAGACAAAACAAAACATAAATACAAACAACTAATTCATAACACATTTTTAAGCCCTTCCAAATGTCCCTACACTACGTGAATCATAACCAAAGCCATACATAACAAAGCCAATGATACTGTTACAAAAACGTTAACAGACACAGCCAATGACACCATACATAACTGTCTCACCATTGAGATAATGAAGTCAGTAAATCATACCGTTAACAGAGCCAATGATCTGAGGAACGAGACCCAAATCCCTTATTCAGTTACAAAAACCGAAAATTCCTAATTCCAAAATACCTAAATGAAATCAAAATCAACAAAAACGTACCATCCACATATGGCACCTCCAAAAATGTCTTCCTAGGTTCTGATGGCTATGAGATGTGTAAACCTTCAATGGACCACAATCACAACACAAATCCTCTCTACTAACTCCATTGACAGTGGAACTTGAACTCACATATTGGTTGCTCATTTGGGACTCGAATGGAGATGAAGAGATGGATGAGAAGAGTAGAGAGTGAATCGAGCAAAGAGTGAGTGTGGAGGGAGTGGGTTCAAAGGCTGAGCAGAGAGTGTGAGGTGAGAGAGGGAGTATCCAGAGAGTAAGAGAGAGAGTGACTATCGAGAGTGAGAGAGTGAGAGAGAGGGGGTGGGTGGGTTTTCTATTTTCTTTTTTTAAATTTATTAATTAATTTAGTTTTTTTTAATGTTTAATGAAAATAAAAAATTTAAATGGCTGTGACACGTGTCATTATGCGGGCAGGCCACGTCAGCCTTTACCTCACGGCGTCACATTGTAATTAACGGAAGGATCTGATGCAAAAACTAGACAAGTTCAGGGACCGAATCCAACAAAAAAAAGTTTAGGGACTAAATCCAAATACCCCCATAAGTTTAGGGACCTGACGCTTAAAAAAGCCTAAAGTAATTAAACAGGTACATACAAGAGTGAAAGAAAAAGAATATGAGATCAGACAGTGAAATATAATGATAAAGGTGGATTGCAAAGACAAAAGAATGGTTGTGACATTATGTCTTCCTAACTTGCTTCTGCATAATATAGCATGAACATGAATACAATAATATAAAGGCAATTGTACTGCCACCTTAAGCAAATTCAAAGTTACAACTCTGGCGTAAAATTTTAACTGCTCAAAGTTAAATCTTGAATCAATTTGTTCAAGCTTTTTCTCACACGAATGTTTTTTCATAGATAACAAATTACTTATGAGTAAAATTATAATTATGGCTTATTTATGTATTTAGTTCCTGAAAATTGAGAGTGTTTTGATTTTAGTTCCTGAAAGTTTTTTTGATCTTGACTCATCCTTAATTGTTTTAAAAAATTTGGTTTTAGTCCTTGTTGTTAAGAAAAATCCGTTAACTACTGACGTGGCTAACGGAACGTCACATCAACATACATGTGTGCAAGTATTGCATGTCCACCTATAGGATAGCCCAATCCACAAACACATTTTGGTTGGGCTATGACCCTTTTGCTCATGCGGGTCCGAATCATCCACATCATCCTATCATGACATTTCATACTTGCACATGTGTATGCTGATGTGATGTTTCGTTAACTACATCAGCAATTAACGAATTTTTCCTAACGGCAGATACTAAAACCAAATTTTTAAAACAATTAAGGATGAGTCAAGCTCAAAAAAACTTTTAGGAACTAAAATCAAAACACTCCCAATTTTCAGAGACTAAAACCATAAATAAGCCTATAATTATTAAGTACCATAATTATTATGAAACTTTGAATTTACCTAATACTTTGGTACATAAAAGACGAGTTAACTAACATCTTATGTCCCAAAAAATATATCATTCTATGTGTCAACAATAATGGTTTAATAAATAGTATTTAAGTTAAAAATTTAATAAATAAATATTTTTTCAATCAATCTCAATAAATAATACATAGAGTGACACACTTTTGAGACAACAAATATACTCTCATGAAAGACAGGGCCATGAGTGTTCATTATGCCTAATTAAACGGTCAAATTATTGATGAGAGACAAATATCAGCAGCAATAATGGTTTTATCCTATGGAAATCATCTCACTTTACCTGTATATGGCTATATCGTCCTTCTCCACGGACAATATATATATTAGCAATACTTTCCAACAAGTAATTTATCTACGAATACATTATTGTCCATGCATCAATCGTCATCATCAATAATCACAACTAAATTGAATCTATCACCACATGTTTGAAGCGGGCTGAATTCCTTCCCAAGCACTACAATTTAGAGTAGAACGTGATATTAGTCATGTTGATCCTAAAAAAATATTATTAAATAAGTTTTTAAAAGTTAAAAAATTGAAAGGCAATCATATAATTTCGGGAAGATTTTATATAGCTACCAAATAAGATTTTTGGAAATGATCACCACATTAGTTCTTATAACTTATTTCGTAGACATTTTATTATGACTAACTTGATGATGACATTATAATATTTGAATAATGATCAAATTGACATATTACTCTTAAAATTTAACATATTTATATGAGTTTACAATTTATTAAAATTCTAATTTTTTTATCATGTTCTCTTTTGTAGCACTCTCTGAAATATGTTTATATAATGCTTAATTTTGTGTCTATCTAGCTAGTTCTTAAACTTTAAAATCGTTTTGTCACATATGTGTGTTCTTTTTTTTTTTTTTCTAAAATGCACTTTTGGTCCCTGAAGTTTTTCATTTATGCAAAATTAGTCCATTTACTTTTTTTGTGCAGATTTCATCATTCCGTCATCTTTTCATTAAAGAACTAACAGCGTTATCCCATATGGTAGCATCTACCAACCATGTGATAACGTGTGACATTTTAATTATCTAATTATTAATTAAGTATTAAATTAATCAAAATTAAATAAAAATTTGGAAATAAATAAATTAAAATATTCAAATTGCAAAATTAATAAAAATAAAATTCCTGAAAAAAATAAATTAACTAATAAGAAATAAAAAATTCAGCTACAAATTAAATTAAATAAAAATAAATAAAATTCCGGAAAAAAATAAAATTTAAAAAATTAAAATTAAAATATTATGGTGATGTAGTTTTTGTAAGGTCGACAAAGCATATTTTGATAATTTTGATAATTTTAATTTTAATTTTTTAAATTTTTTTTAATTTTATTTATTTTTAGTCAAACATTTTGTTTCTGGATTTTTTATTTATTCTTAGTTAATTTATTTTTTTATGTAATTTTAATTTAATTTTATTAATTTAATATCTGGATTTTAATTTTATTTTTTCTGTAAAATGTCACGTGTCAATATACGGCTGGTGAATACTGTCATATGGGATAACTTCCTTAGTTTTTTGACGAAAAGATGACAGAGAAACAAAATCTGCACAAAAATAAACATGAAGGACTATTTTAGCTTAAAAAAATAAAGGGACTAATTCTATGCAAATGGTAAACTCAAGGGACCAAAAGTGTATTTTAGCCTTTTTCTTCTCAATATCTAGCTTCCCAAAATTACTTTTAGGTTTGTTATATAGCCACATGGTGTCACACAATACCACGTGGGCAAAAACAATCTCTCTCTTCGATTTTTTTTTTAAAATTAAAAATATAAAAACATTATCTTTTAGTTTTTTTAAATAAAAAAGGACCTTTGCCTGTATGGCTAACCTATTGTGACCGACTCAGATTCCATGTGACATGTCAATAAAATTTGGCAAGAATTGGTAGCAGTAGAGTATATGGCAAACCCATGAGTAATTTTAGGGAACCAAACAATGGAAAAAAAGGTAATAAGAGCCTGTGATAAAACGATCCTAAAGTTCAAGGACTAGAAACATAATTAAGCCTTTATATAATATTAGAGGAGGGATTTGTTTACATCAAGTTAAATTATATCAACTCTTACACCACTCATAACTTTTTATACAATGTGAAGTTTAATAATCCATCTGTTGATTAATACGTCATCTAGATCATTTGTGTCAAATTTGAGAAAATTTAAACATCATTGAATATATATTAAATAGCTCTATTTTCATATACGTTTAAGACATATATTTCGTGTCCCCAATAAACAACTTAGTTGGTAGAGCTGCGAGACATAGAGTTGTTGGAAGCATCTTCAATCAATTAGCAAGGAAATCTAGAATACTCAAAAGGGGTAGATTAGATCAAAGTGTTTGGTACACACTTTGAGTTGGGTTTTAAGATAGGAGAACTAAGAATCTAGTTGCATCTTAAAACATTGTAAAATCTACATTTGAAGATTTCTAGTGAAGAATCTCTCTTGATTTAAGAGGGGACTGGAGTAGCTTTCAAGTGGGTGAAAGTGAACCAGGATAAATCCTTGTGTCTCTTTTATTTTCATTCCTTGTATTTCATTAATTCATTAACATTTGCATTTTTAGGTTAGAATTGGGGTTTTCTTAATTCTACTAAATTGATCTAAAATTGCATGTTAATATTACTTGAAATTGTTCATATTAATCATTCATAATTTGTTGAATCATCATAGCATTGTTATTCTTGAAGAACTCCATTGAAAACAAAGTTTAAATTGAATTTTACCCAGTTTACTCGAGTAAAGTTCTTGTCACTCGAGTAATCTGCTTTCAGTTTATAAACATTACTCGAGTAGGTTTTCTGTTACTCGAGTGATTTAAAATCTGCTTTCGTAATACTCGAGTGATTTGCTGAATACTCGAGTGAAATTATTTTTGGTTGCGTATTACTCGAGTGAAGGCTTGAGTTACTCGAGTAATCTGAACTGAATTCTTAAGAAAATTTATTTTCATAAAACCATTCTCTTAGGTGGACGAAAAATCTGTAATAAGGCTTCAATATTCTATTCACCCCCCTCTAGACTATATTGAGCCGCTTGTTGATTTCCAACAAGTGGTATCAGAGCTCGGACGAAAAATCCGAGCCTTAAAAAGCTTTTTCGAAAAGATCCTTTTTACTTGGAAACAATGGGCTCAATTTCAAATCCTTTTGGTGGTGAAGGAACTTCCATTAATCGTCCTCCACTATTTAGTGGTGAGGGTTACGCTTATTGGAAGGTCCGCATGAAAATTTTTATTCAAGCCATAGATATGGAAATTTGGAACGCCATAGAGAATGGACCTTTTGTTCCTCAAACGAAAGTAAATGATGTTGTTTCAATTAAACCTCAATCGAGTTGGGACAATGATGATAAGAAGAAAGTTGCATTTGATTTAAAAGCTAAAAATATCATCACGTCCGCTCTTTCTTATGATGAGTTCTTTCGAGTATCTCAATGTGTTGATGCTAAACAAATGTGGGACACATTACAAGTCACACATGAGGGCACTTCGGAGGTTAGAAGGGCTAGGCTAAATACACTCATGCATGAATATGAACTCTTTCGTATGTTACCTAATGAAAACATAGGTGACATGCAAAAGCGGTTCACTCATATCATTAATCATCTTTCTGCACTTGGAAAAGTTATATCTAATGGTGAAGTTGTTAATAAGATTTTGAGATGTCTTAGCAGGGAATGGCAACCTAAGGTGACGGCCATTATGGAAGCTAGAGACGTGGATCAAATTGATTTAGCAACTCTATTCAGAAAGCTTCAAGAGCATGAAATGGAGCTTGGACGGTTATCCTTGAATGAAGATGCCGATAGGAAGAAAAAGGGGATAGCTCTTAAATCAACTTCAAAATCCCTTAAGGCACAAGAGGAAAACTTTCAAGTGGTTGACTCGGACTCCGATATAGATGATGAGACCCTTGGCTTGCTAGTTAAAAAGCTTGGTAGGTTCCTTAAGAAAAAGGGGAACTTTAATAGAAATAGACAAAGAGATTCTAAGGACTCACAACCAAGAAATAAGACTATCAAGGATCACATCAAGTGTCATGGATGTGGAAAGCTTGGTCACTATCGATCGAATTGTCCAACTCATTCTAAGAAGTCGGAAGGTGACAACTCAAAATTCAATTCTTCTAAAGGAAAAAGGGCTTACATAGTATGGGATGAAGTGGAGAGTCAATCAACATCTAGCTCATCGGATGATGAAGAACTTGCAAATCTATGTTTAATGACAAAGCTTGATGAAGAGGAATCTTCAAGCATTAAATCAAGTGAGAACGTCAATGAGGTAGATTATCTTTCCGATGCTAGCTCAAGTTCTAATTCTCCTTCATTCAATGAATTGTACAATGTGTATGTAGAGATGCATAAAGAGTTGAAGAAACTTGCTAAAATAAATGTTGAAAGAAAGAATTTCATAATGAAGCAACATGAAAAGATAATTGAACTTCAAAAAGATTTAGAAGAACTTAAGCTTCAAAATGAAACTCTTGAACTCATTTATGCAAACTCTACATGCAATTGTGAATTGAAATCAAATGAGACTCCATCTTGTGAAAATTGCAAGTCTTTGGAAAAAGAAGTTTTTAATTTGAATGATCGACTTGCAAGGCTCATGAAAGGAGATACTTCTTTAGATCATTTGCTTTCAACTCAAAGGAACAATAGCAATAGATCCGGTCTTGGCTATACCAAACCTAAGAAACGCAATTATCGCAAAGTTGGTGGATTTTCAAAGAATAAGATTTCTAAAAACCCAACTTGTCATTATTGTGGAATCTTTGGGCATACCACGAATAAATGTAATATAAAGAAATTTGGTATACCAAGCGGTGAATATATTTGGATTGTTAAGGGGACTTCTCCTCATGCTAACAACAAAGGACCCAAGACCACTTGGGTACCTAAGTCAACCAAATGATATCTTTCTTGTAGGTGTGTCTTCGAACCAAAGAGCGAAAATGGTACTTGGATAGTGGTTGTTCGAGACACATGACGGGAGACAAAACGCACTTCATGGAACTTACTCCAAAAAGTGATGGATTTGTGACATACGGCGACAACAACAAGGGCAAAATTCTAGGAGTCGGGAAAATCGGTAACGTATCTAACCTTGTCATAGAAAATGTCCTATACGTAGAAGGCTTAGAACACAACTTGCTTAGTATAAGCCAACTATGTGATATGGGCAATTATGTGACATTTACTCCGGAATTATGCTTCATTAAGTCTTCTATAGATGATAGTGTTAAGTTTGTTGGTCGTCGCTCTAATAACACTTACTTAATTGATTTGGATGAGATAACTTCACTGTTTTCAAAATGTTTCAAATCTTTTGATGATGAAATTCGTCTTTGGCATAGACGAATTGCTCATGTGAATGTGAATCAATTGAACAAACTTTTGCGAAAAGATTTAGTGATTGGTTTGCCTAAACTAAACTTTAAGCTTGATGGCATTTGTGACTCTTGTCAAAAGTGCAAGCAAGTTAAAAGTTCATTTAAACCTAAAAATGTGATAAGCACAACAAAGCCTTTGGAGCTAATCCATATGGATTTGTTTGGCCCTTCACAAATTAAAAGTTTAGGTGGCAATTACTATGGATTCGTTTTAGTAGACGATTTTACTAGATTCACATGGACTTTATTTTTATCCGCAAAAAGTGAAGTTTATAAATGTTTTAAAAAATTTGCCAAACTCATCCAAAATCAACTAAGTTTGAAAATTGTGTCTATTAGAAGTGATCACGGAGGTGAGTTTGAAAACACTAGGATTGATGCGTTTTGTGATAAGTTTGGTATTGATCATCAATTTTCGGCCCCTAGGACTCCGGAGCAAAACGGAGTTGTAGAAAGGAAAAATAGAATATTAGTGGAACTTGCTCGTACTATGTTGATAGAATCAAATGTTCCTAAATATTTTTGGGCTGATGCGGTAAACACCGCTTGCTATGTGCTTAATAGGGTTCTTATTCATCCGCATTTAAATAAAACACCTTATGAACTTTTAAAAGGGCGAAAGCCAAATATCTCACATTTTCATGTTTTTGGGTGTAAGGTGTTTGTTTTAAATAACGGAAAGGAACCGGTCGGCAAGTTTGACTCTAAAGCCGACGATGGCATATTCATAGGTTATTCAACTCATAGCAAAGCATATAGAGTCTACAATAAAAGAACATTAACCGTTGAGGAATCCGTGCATGTTGTATTTGATGAATCTTCGAAAGGAGATTGTGTTGTTTCTTGTGATGATTATATAGGTACATTTTTGGATCATGAGAATTCAACACCACAACAAATAGAAGAGAATCAAAATGAAGATCGAGAGGTGCAAGCACAAGATAAAGACTTAGCACAAGAGATACAACCTCAATTACCAATAGCTTGGAAGTCCAACAAAAATCATCCGATTTCTAATATCTTAGGTGACATTGCGAAGGGAGTGGTAACCCGACGCACTTTAAATAATTTTTGTTATTATGTTGCCTTTGTATCTCAAATAGAACCTAAGAATATCAAAGAGGCTCTTCAAGATGATCATTGGATTATGGCCATGCAAGAAGAATTAAATCAATTTGAAAGAAACCAAGTTTGGGAGCTTGTGCCAAAACCCGATGATCGTCCTGAAATTGGTACTCGGTGGGTCTATAGGAATAAGTTAGATGAATCGGGTATTATTGTTAGGAATAAAGCTAGGTTGGTAGCACAAGGTTATAGTCAAGAAGAAGGAATCGATTACGATGAGACATATGCTCCCGTTGCTAGATTAGAAGCTATTCGTATTCTTCTCGCTTTTGCTTCAATTATGAATTTTAAATTGTTTCAAATGGATGTTAAGAGCGCCTTTCTTAACGGATACATTCAAGAGGAAGTTTATGTGTCACAACCTCCCGGATTCGAGAGTTTTGAGCATCCGGACTACGTTTTCAAACTGAAAAAGGCTTTGTACGGTTTGAAACAAGCTCCTAGAGCTTGGTACGACCGACTAAGCAATTTTTTATTACAAAAAGGTTTTAAACGAGGTACTGTTGACACTACACTTTTTATTGAACGTTCCGGTAAGGATATTTTATTGGTTCAAATATATGTTGACGATATTATATTTGGTGCTACTAACGATAACTTGTGTAAGAAGTTTTCAGAATTGATGCAAAGTGAATTCGAGATGTCGATGATGGGAGAGCTTACATTCTTTCTTGGCCTTCAAATAAAGCAGCTTAATGATGGCATTTATATTCATCAGAGTAAATATTGTAGAGAGCTTCTCAAACGTTTTGGAATGGATTCGTGCAAATCCGCTTCTACACCAATGAGCGTTGCATGCTACCTAGATCAAGATGAGGCTGGAAAAGCGGTAGAGGTAACGAAGTATCGTGGTATTATTGGTAGTTTGTTATACTTAACTGCATCTAGACCTGATATCATGTTTAGTGTATGTATGTGTGCACGTTTTCAAGCAAAACCGAAAGAGTCGCATCTAACTGCTGTCAAAAGAATAATGAAATACTTAAAGGGTACAACGAATACTGGACTTTATTATCCTAGGGATGCTTTTCTAAAACTAATAGGATATTCGGACTCTGACTTTGCCGGTTGTAAAGTTGAGCGAAAAAAGTACAAGCGGAACATGCCATTTAATTGGTAATTCACTTGTATCGTGGTTTTCTAAAAAGCAAAATTGTGTAGCTTTATCAACCGCGGAGGCCGAATACATAGCTGCAGGTAGTTGTTGTGCTCAAATTTTATGGATGAAGCAACAATTATCTGACTTTGGTTTAAATTTAACAAATATCCCTATAAAGTGTGATAACACTTCGGCAATTAATTTGACTAAAAATCCAGTATTACACTCAAGGACAAAGCATATTGAAATTAGGCATCACTTTTTGAGAGATCATGTTCAAAAAGGTGATTGTGTTATTGAGTTTGTTCAAACTTCGGATCAATTAGCTGATATCTTTACAAAACCATTACCAAGGGACACATTTTATAAGATTCGAAGAGAACTTGGTATTTTTGATGAATTAACTATTAGCTAATTGTATTTGATGCTTTTTATACTCATCTTCAAGCCTATTTTAATGTGACTTGTATTTTGAGTTGTTGTATCTTATTAAAGTGTTTTTTTTTATGCAGTTATGTGTGTATGTTTTCTATAATATGCTAATTGCTTTATTTGTATGTGTGTTACTTGCTACATGCTAAGTGTTTCTCTGTGTTTGTGCATGAAAAATGATTTTGCATGAAAAATTGAAATTTTTGAAATTCTGTACAGTTCACTCGAGTAACAGAAATTTCACTCGAGTAATTTTAAAAACTCTTTCGTATTACTCGAGTAATTCTGTCTGTCACTCGATTAATTTTAAAATGACTTGCGTATCACTCGATTAAGTTCATCCATCACTCGAGTAAAATCTTTTTATTTTTCGGCATACTCGAGTAACATACTCTTTCACTCGAGTACTGCTCGAATCACTCGAGTAACGTATGAACATTACTCGAGTAACTTACGTGATTTTAAAAGCTGAACTGTTAAAATCTGCATCATTTTCACGATTTTTTCTCTCTCTTGTTCGTCTTTCTCTCTTCTCTCTCATACGGATCTTCATCAAATCATCATCTTTCAGCCACAAAACTCACAAATCATACAAATTTCTTCCATATTTCATCTTTATATCATCATTTCTACTCCTTTCATTCATCAATTTCACCAATTTTATCCAAAAATCCGAAAACCCCAAATCAAAACCCTAACCTCTCAAAACCGAATTTGCTTTTTCTGAATTAATGGCTTCTTCCTCTCACTTTCAACCTCCTCAAAAGAAAGCAAAGCAAGGAGCAGGTCGTAATGATACTTGGTTTTCTGGAATCAACCGAGATTTGCGGGAACCGGCATTTATCAATCGCTCTTTTGGTCTTACAAGGTATGTTAAATTTGCTTGGTTGCATAAGGAGCAATTTTCGTTTGTAGAGGATTTAGAATTTCAGAATTTGCAGAGGTTTTTGGAATTTGAGACTCATTATTACCCTAGGCTTGTCAGACAATTTTATCAAAATTTTACTAAGCTAGATGGTGAGTATCAAACAATGGTTAGAGGACATCATTTTGTTATAAAGCCTGCGGATTTGACTATGATGTTTGGTTTAGAAAACAAGGGAACTTTTATTGGTGATACTGAATGTCTGGATTTGGATGTGGATACTAATAAGATTTATACTGATTTGTTGCGTACTGGTGAATCTTGGGGTGATAGAACTACTAGAACTGTATCACCTTTGCATGCTGTGGATAGGGTGCTCATGTATATTATCTCTTATTGTTTGATTCCAAAATGCAATCAAAATTATGCTCAATTGGGAGATGATGATCTTACTTTGTTTCATGGGATTAAAAAGAGGTATGAGATGAATTGGAATAAAATGTTTTTAGCTCGTATGGAAGCTGCTGCTCAATCTCCTCCTACCCAATTCTTGCCATATCCTATGCATGTCACCAAGATCATGAGGTATTATCGTGTTCCAATCCCTGATGATGAGCCAGCTGAAAAGGAAAAGAAAAATAACTGGTGTCTTAATGATTCGCACATTAGTTATATGAAAATTGCTTGGCATAGGGACAGTCGCACTTGGTTATGGAAATCACAGATTAAGGAAATGGCTGAAGCTGCAAAGGCTGCAAGAGTTTCAGGTACTAGGAAAAGGAATTTACTTGGTGATAGGGCTGGTGCATCCTCTTCTGTTCCTCCTACTTCTACTGATCCGATGGATACCGATCGTATTGAGGACTATATCGATTTGGATAATCTTGGTATTCCATTTGATGCACAAGCTGCTCATGAGTCATTAGTTGAGCACATCAATGCTCAATTCACTCAGTTGGAGATGAGACAGGATGTGAAGAATATTGCCATGGAGCATCGTTTGATGGATTACATGTCTGGATTATTTTCTCATCATTTTCCTCCTCCTCCACCTGATTCCTAGACCTGTGGATGCTGATGATGTTTGCTGTTGATTTCTGTTGCATGTTTCATTTGCATATTCTCTGTTTATGTTTCTGTTTCATGTTTCTGACTCTGTTGCTACTATGACTTTAGGACCTTGTGTATGGTCTGGTTTGTTTAGTTTTCGTTTTGATTATCTGCTATGATTTGCTGCATAGTGTGATGCTCTGATACTCTGATTTCTGGTGCTATATTCGTTGTTCGTTTATATTCGTTGTTTATATACGTTGAGGCACTATTGTGGTTTATTTTGGTATTGTCTTTATTGTTATATATTTTCTATACCATTGTGAACTACTTACCTTCAACTTTTGGCAAAGGACTTTTCTCAAAAATATTATCTTTTTAATGATGCCAAAAGGGGGAGAATATTTTGTTGATGTTGTTCTTGTAGGTTAAGTTTTATTATATTTTTCCTAGATGTTTTACATTTAGGGGGAGTATGTTAAAACTTAGTGCTTAATTTGAAAGGAGGTTTGTCATCATCAAAAAGGGGGAGTTTGTAGGATTCTCATGTTTTGATGCTAACAATCTCTCTCCAAGCAACAACATTGGCAACAAGCAAGCTACACCACATGAAGATTAGAATTAGGATTTTTATTAATTCTATTTCAATGTAATCTTTATTTTATGCAATGCATCTCATTGGTGTGGGTAGCTTAGGTGATTTTAAGAATATTTAAATAATGTCTGATTAAGAGTGAAGATACTTTAAATCTTGATTAAATAGCTTGTGAAAATCATTTTAGAAAAACTTTGTTTTTATTCAGATTCTGATCAGTTTACTCGAGTAATGAGTATTGGTTCACTCGAGTAATTTATGTTCTGACAGGTTAATCGAGTAATGGTTTACACATCACTCGAGTAACTTAATCTGACATGTTTCACTCGAGTGACGTTGTTTGGTTTACTCGAGTAATTCAATCAGTGTTGGGAAAATTTTAAAAGGACTTAATTTTCTCTTTCAAAGATATAGACTTTCATTCTTACAATTTTCTAATACACTTTGAAAAGTAATTCAAGAGCTATTTTACATCTTTCAAGAGCTATCAAGATTCAACAAAGAACTTTTCATTCTTCACTCTATTTTCTATCATTGTTCAAATATTCTTGAGATCATATTTTTGTTCTTAGTGGTTGTTGAAGATTTGCAATTTGTGATTGCATCATTGAAGTTTCAACACAAGTGAAGAATCTCACAAGGAAGACTTTGAGGATCAAATCAAAGCAAGAAAAGAGGATTGGTTGGAAGCATCTTCAATCAATTAGCAAGGAAATCTAGAATACTCAAAAGGGGTAGATTAGATCAAAGTGTTTGGTACACACTTTGAGTTGGGTTTTAAGATAGGAGAACTAAGAATCTAGTTGCATCTTAAAACATTGTAAAATCTACATTTGAAGATTTCTAGTGAAGAATCTCTCTTGATTTAAGAGGGGACTGGAGTAGCTTTCAAGTGGGTGAAAGTGAACCAGGATAAATCCTTGTGTCTCTTTTATTTTCATTCCTTGTATTTCATTAATTCATTAACATTTGCATTTTTAGGTTAGAATTGGGGTTTTCTTAATTCTACTAAATTGATCTAAAATTGCATGTTAATATTACTTGAAATTGTTCATATTAATCATTCATAATTTGTTGAATCATCATAGCATTGTTATTCTTGAAGAACTCCATTGAAAACAAAGTTTAAATTGAATTTTACCCAGTTTACTCGAGTAAAGTTCTTGTCACTCGAGTAATCTGCTTTCAGTTTATAAACATTACTCGAGTAGGTTTTCTGTTACTCGAGTGATTTAAAATCTGCTTTCGTAATACTCGAGTGATTTGCTGAATACTCGAGTGAAATTATTTTTGGTTGCGTATTACTCGAGTGAAGGCTTGAGTTACTCGAGTAATCTGAACTGAATTCTTAAGAAAATTTATTTTCATAAAACCATTCTCTTAGGTGGACGAAAAATCTGTAATAAGGCTTCAATATTCTATTCACCCCCCTCTAGACTATATTGAGCCGCTTGTTGATTTCCAACAAGAGTGTCGAAACCCGAGTTCAAACCCTCATGACATCGCTTTCCCCCTCCTCCATTAAAAAAAAAATTGTCCCATACATATATATATATATATATATATCTTTATCCTCTTTTAATTTTCAATGTGAAATATTTTGGTCATTTATCTTTATTTGAATTTATTGTTATCCTTTTTTTAGACAAAGTTTTTGGCGGTAAAAAATTAAATCATTAATAATATATCAAATAACATCCATAGGGATTGAGTCCGAGACTTTCAATTCTTAAACTTTAAAAACACGGTAGTACATAACCACATGGATTATACTCACTTGGATTACACGCGATTGTTCCTTTGTTTTTTAATGACTTAATTGCACTTTTTGGTTCTCTAATTTTGTCAATTTGGCGAATATAGTCTCCTTACTTTTAATTTGGCGAATTTATTAGTCCCTCAATTGTCAATTTGTGACGATTTTAGTCCTTCCGTGTCTAACTAAAGAACATGTGTCAGCACTTGAGCGATTTTGTTAGACATAGAATGACTAAAATCGTCACAAATTAACAGTTAAATGACTAAACTCGCCTAATTAAAAGTAGGAGAACTGAATTCGCCAAGTTAACAAAATTGAGAAACCAAAAGTGCAATTAAGCCTTCTTTGAAAATTTCAATTGATCCCTTTTTTTCATAAGTTGTTTAATTTCAGGTATGCAGATTGTTTTTTCTTTTTTTAGGAAAAAATTTAGATTAAAAACAAGAGGAACAAGATAAAGATGATGAATTTTAGTTAAAAAAACCCAAATTTCAGTAAAATAAATGTTATATTGCCATTAAAATTAAACTCCTAAAATTTGATGATGTTGATAAAATGATCAAATTAAATTTTTAAATAATAAATGACCAAAATGCATCTTAAAAAAGATAAACATCTAAAAATGTAGTAAGCCTTAGTAATTTAGTATTTTAAATTATTGAGATAATGAAAATGACCAAAAGTTCATTTTTCCTTTTGTATATTGGATGCTTCTATCGATGTAGCAACGGTCAAGTTCATGAGACATAGGTGTTCCTACTTTTGTTGGCAAAGTTTCTGACTGTTCTTTTGGAGGCTTGGTCTTTATTTAAAGCACCGGGAAAAAAACCGATGCATGGAGAACCAATGTTACTGTTCAGGCACTAGTTGGCGGAAAATGATGATGGGACATCGGGCGTGGATTATTTTAAAATCAATAATAAATTATTTTTCTGTAAATTATTTTGTTTATTTTTATTTATTTGTCCGATTATAAAAAAAACACTCTCTGTCCATCGTGGATTGACTCAGTTAGTGTAAAGGCTCCTCTTGAAATCTTATGAATGATACACGATTATTACTAATCTCAGGTTCGATTCCTGTTAAAAACATTTTATTGGGAGAAGCAACCACAAACTGCGTACATGATTAATGAGATCCCATTAGTAGTGGTAGACTCCTAGAGTCACATGGGCTCAACGAGTCACTGACAAAGAAAAAAAATAAAAAACACACCCTTTTAATATATATATATATATAACAATTATTTTAATATTTAATAAATTAATCATATTTTTCTCTAATATATCATTTTAGTCATTATTTTTTCCTTACTACTTACATAAATCAATACTTCCTCTGTTTTACAATATAAGAAGAAATAACTAAAATTATGTTTATTAAGGAGTTTAGGTGATTGTATTTAATTTTCTCGAATTTATAAAAAAAAAATTAGAGATTATATAAGAAAGTAACATTGAGAATGAAACAAAAATAAGATAAGACAACCACTTTATATGGGTATATTAAGATAGCAGCATTGAAAATTAAACAAAAATTAAGAAGATTGGTTAATTTTTTCTTCTACTTTAAACCAAGAGAAATATGTTTTTTGTATTCTTCTTATATTAGAAGTCGGAGAGAGTACATCGTTGAATATGGTAAATATAAAAAATACGTAACAATTATTATACTCTTGAATTTCTAAATAGGACAGATATATAATAACAAAAGATTTCTCCAAAAAATAACAGATAATTCTTTTAAAAAAAAAAGATATATCTTTGAGAGACTATAAAAAAGACTAGATAATATTGAAAGGATCAATCAACTAATATGACCAATGAACACCTTTAAAAACCAAAAAAAAAATAAAAATATATCCTTTACTCAATTTGTCTCATAAAATTAATAAAAAAAGACATGAAAATATTAGTGCCAAATTAAAATTAAGGTAGTAAATAAAAAAAATTAAAACTGTAAATTATATTCTATAATTGGTTGATTAAAAAAAAGTGTATTAAATTACTGTTTTGTAATTTTAATCTACGAAAAAATCATTAAAAGTATGTTTTTTTTTTTTTAAACTTTGCAAAGTTTTACTAATTTTATAACACAGAAAGAATAATACGTAAATTATATAAAAAAAATACTCTAAAAAAAATTAAGCTGCTGTAGAAGGTCAAAGCCTGATGATATATGCATGATGCATCAATTTTAATTTTGATGCATTAAAGTAGGCATCTCTTTTGGAGTAGCAGTAAAATGAAACTAGTGAAGAAGACTTTGGTATCTTTCTACTGGATGCTTCAATGAAGGGGGGAGTATTTGAGGTGTGCACGCAGAAATCTTTTGAACAGAAATTTATTTTTATCAACATTTATATATTAATTTTTCACATTTAAATTTGATACCATTTTTTCTTTAATAAACCGCAAGTCCACGATATATATATATATATATATATATATATATATATATATATATATATATATATATCTTATTTATGTTTTTGTCCCTAAAAGTTCCGCGTGTTTTGGTTTTAGTCCCTATAAGTTATTTTAACCGGGACTGATCCTTAAGTTTTCAAAATTTTTGGTTTTGATCCACTCCATTATGAAAAAACTGATACTTGCTGACGTGGCTAGCGGAACATCATATCAGCAGTCACATAATGTGAGAAGACGCCAAATAAATGATATGACATGGATGATACAGATCTATGGACACAAAATGGTTCCATACGCAAAATGGTCTCATACGCAGAATTTTGCGTTTATGGATCTGAATCATCCATTCCACAATACTTATTTGGCGCTACCTCACACTACATAGCTGTTGGTGTGAGTTTCCGTTAACTACGTCAACAAATAATTGATTTTTTCTAACAGATGGGACCAAAACCAAAATGTTTGAAAAATTAAGGACCAGTCACCGTCAAAATAACTTTTAGGGACTAAAACCAAAACACGCTGAACTTTTAGGGATCAAAACCATAAATAAGCCTATATATATATATATATATATATTCAAAAAACAAAACATTCTTTATTATATATTGTCATTTGATGACAGGCACCCATTTCTAACTAATATTTGGCCCCTCTCTACCCTTTCCATTATTGGTGATTCCAAAATGCATTGCATATTTTGGGTCATCATGTATAGCCATATAGGTCAATTTAACGTTCATGTGTCATCACGAGCAATTTTCTCCTCTTGGGACCCTCTTCAAGTAATGCCAAAAACCCTCCAAGCAGCAAAGTTGTGTCACTGTTGAACTTAAATACCAAAGTAATAATAATTGCCATGATAGGACAGTGATATTATAGCATTGATTTGAATGTTACGAATTTCTCTGCCCTTTTTTATAGCGATGAATGATATATTTTATGGATTTTGATTACTGCTGCCTTTATATGTTTTAGAACTTGAAATATGATTAAATTTTTTTAAAGTGTAAACCACATGTGTATAAAATCGGTGTAGAAACAATATTGATAGCAAAGTTTTTCATGTTAAGTATTTAACATATTTATATTTTCGTGAACTCGAATCAAGGTTTTTAGTCTCAAAACTTAGGTGTTTTTTGAAATGGTTCTTGAACTTTTTTTCGATGTTTTGGGTTCCTGAATTTTGTGAAAATTGTCCTTTTGTCATTTAAGTGATGATAAAGTCGACGATATGACACATCAATTTGACAATATCGACATGTGACGTGCTATGTAGCATTACGTGGTACTACATGATTTTTTTATTAAAAAAATTATTTTTTTTTCAAAAATTATTAAAAGGTTCGATTTTCTTAAAAAATACATTTTATAATTATTTTTTAAAAAATTGAATTTTTTTAATTTAAAGATCCAAGTGGCGTCACGTGATATGTTACCTATCTATGTGACAAAGGTGACATGACATTTCATCGACCATATCATCACTAAAGTGACGAAAAGACCATTTCCAAAAATTTGACAAAGTTCAAGGACCCAAAGTATAAAAAAAAAAGTTCAAGGACTTAAAAGTTAAATAAGCCTTTAATAAATTAGAAAAACCTAACACCATTTGATTTTTTTTTACGTGAATAATTTATCTGTCCACGGGATAGAAAAGATGCACAAGCAAGGTGTTATAAAATTATTGAAAATGACATTATTGAAAATGATAAAAAAAAAAATTGAATGCTTTAAACGTGTAATTTTAAAGGAAAATGACCAAAATGCCTCTTTGAAAAATCATTTAGCAAAGATCGGATTATTAGTGATATCGTTATTCTGGTGAGAAGAAAAAGATACCCGTCCGATCCATATCATGCTCCTTAGTATGTAACATCAACTTTGGTTTGTGTATATAATTTGAGTTTAATGAAATGCATCAACTAACATATCATTAAGTTTTCTAATTTAGGATATTAACATTTTTTCATTTATATGACTTTCATTAAAAATAAATAATAACTTTTATTGTTGATAAAAAAAAAACTTTAACATTCTCAACATACACAAACCCTCTTATCTTTTTTCATATAAGGTTAGGCAGACAAAAGAAATGGTCAAAATGAAGTTAAGAGCATCTCCAATACTCTTCTTTACGCACTATATGCTTAGAGTAAAATTAGCATTGGAGTAAAAATGAAAATTATGCTTGTATAAGCATATGTGCTTAGATAAAAGCCAAACTATTTCATTCGCTCAAATACTACACACATCTACAAGTGGGGCCATGCAAAATTAAATTAAAAAATATATAAAACTTAAATTCAAAATATAATTTTTATGTTATTCAAAATATAAATTTTCAAATATAAAACTCAAATTCAAAATATAATTTTTATGTTATTAAATTATTTTATAAATAAATTGAAATCTATATTTTAGTATAACTAAGAGAGTATGCTAAACAATGGATGATGTGGGAAGAAAAAGTGAATTTTAAATATATATGATATATACTTGGGTTGGAGATGGTCTAAACAATCATAGTTGAAAAAATATCATCACTTTTTTTTTTGTTTGTATTAATTAAAGGTATCTTTTTTCATCAGTAAACAATCCATCCATTTCAGAATATGAGACTATCCTCCTAATAAATGTCGTCCATAGGGATCTAGCCTTAACCTTTGATTTTGAATTATACATAAAATCTCAGCGAGATTTTGTATTACAATAATGTTAATTGAACATTTACATCCATTATTGTTTGTATTATCATTTATCGGTTCAACTCTTTATCGGTAAATATCATCACCTTATGATGAGTCTCTCCTCCAAGGTCAAGTGCTTTTCAAGCCAGATTAACCAAAAGGCAAGTAAAACAGGACATAAAACGGTCAAGTATAATATGACATGCATCAAAAGCAAGCGAGAAGGAGGAAAAAAGCAATTAAAAGGAAAGGAAATATCCAGCTGAATTTCATTTCATTATTTCAACATCATCAATATACACACCATTGAATTGAATTTTGGCAAACAGGAGAGGATATACAAATGAGAGGAAGGTGAGGATGTTCACATCAAATTTAGGAAGATGACGCAGGAAGGCAACTTGATTGGTTAACTTATCCTAAATGATAGTTGCACAATTTTATTTAGAATAATATATATTTACATATCATATATCCTTGCATTAAAAAAATAATAAAAAAATACTGACCAATTGCAGTGGCGTTAAGTGAAAGAAGAAGACAACTTTATGCAAGTGGTAGAAATTAATTTGGTAAATTTGGTAATGTTTTTGGACATTTTGCAGATGGTACCCACCCATGATTCAGGTCATGCCATTCATGGACCATTCTAGATACATGGGGATTGAAGGACCTTCTAGCTATAGTGCCCAAAAAAGTGAAAGGAACAAAAGAAAAAGAGGAAATAGACTTTCTATTAACTTACCAAGTAAGGCAACTTAATATGACTCCCATAGAAAAGGCTCTTCAAGCCGGAAGCCAGGGTCTAGATGTTCGGCTCCAGCTACAAGCCAAGCCGATGAATGGTGAAATTCATCCACGCAATAGGGACTCGAGTTGAGTGAGAGATCAGGAAGGTTGAAGAATGTGTCATCTTCACTACAATTAGAAGATGAATTAGTTAATTTTTGTTTTTCACACGAGGATGATAATATAACTTGGTTTAGCTCGGATTCGACTTCTAAAACTTCTAATTCCACTTCATGACTTTGATCGTGGTGATAATTTATTGTGGCTGCTTTCACCGCTGCGGCTTGTATGTCCTTAGGAGACTTGCTAGCAGGACGTGGCAGCTCGGCTGCTAGGTCAGGAAAGTTGAGATAAGCTGAGCTGCCTTTGATTGCCAGAGCTGCCATGTCATGTGCTCGAGCTGCCATCTCGGGAGTTGAAAAAGTGCCAAGCCAAATTCTTGATTTCTTCCTTGGCTCTCTAATTTCCGACACCCATTTGCCCCATTGACGCATTCTTACTCCTCTATATGTTGGGTGCTTGCTATTGCCATTGACCACCTTCTTCTTTTTCTTCTCACTTTTGTTGTTTTCATCATTGCCTAATTCTTCATGTTGAATTTTCTTCTCCTTGTGAGTTGCTTCTTCCATGGAGGAAGAAGAAGAGGAAGAGGTGGAGGAAGAATTAATGGTGAAAGAGAAGGAAGTGGTTGGTTGAACTTCACTGTCTATAAGGAGAGCTTTTTCTTCTTCCATGTCCATGTCCATTGGCTGTAGTGAGATTGTTGTTGTTGTTGTTGTAGAGTGTAAGGAAAAATGTGGTGAGTAGAGCTTTGGCTTTTGAAATAAGAGGTGGGTTTTGCCGTGAGCTCTTTATAATAACAAATGTATTCAAACATATGTATTTGACATCTATACGGGACACCTTCTATTTTAGGCAAAAACTGATAGATCCTGCCGTTTCTCTTTGTTATAAGACTCATAAGTTTTTACCTAAAAAAACAGGTGTCACATCCTGATATCTCATACAGATGTTTGTTTAACATTTTTGTTATAATAAATAATTCTTTCACATACTATTTGTTAAATAAATGGGTCCAAATGAAAAAGAGAAAAACGGTTGCCTTGTTTGCATTATTATTATTATGTTTGTCTTCTCTGTCTCTCAGCTCCCTCTGTTTTGGCACTTGGTGTCAGTTGGTGATTCATAAATATAATGATCATTTTTACTTAATATCTACATACTCCCTCCCCCTCTGTGTTGTGAACATATCTACCGTTCAAAAGAATATTAATGTGATTGATAGAAAAAAAATAATGTTTAATTCAAAAATTTAAGAAATAAATATTTTTTAACCAATCGCAGGAAATAATACATGAAATGACATACTTTTTGAAACAATAAATGTTAACTCTTCCTTGTTTTAATATAATATTATTTTTGAAAAATTTACATCCATTAAGTAAAAGTAGTTAATATGCTCCATTGAAAATGTACATATTTGATAAATTTTTTTAAAAAATATTTTTATAATTACTATTAAAATTATAAAAAATTGTTAAGTAAATAAAAATATTTGTAAAAAATACTATTGGAAAGTAAAATGTGATTTTTGTTTTACAAAATGATTTTATATGAAAAGACAAAGGGAGCAATGATCATATTCTTAAAGAATCCTAACGACAATGATTAAGGAAGATAAATTAAAAAAGTGGGTTCTGGAAAAACAAATTTAACATTTCTCAGAATATTAAATATATTATTTCTCAAGATAAAATTGCAAAATTGCCTTGTTTTAGCTTTGGATAACATATTATTATTATACTTAAATATTTCTCTATGTTTCATAATATAAGTTGTTTTTAGAATTCTTTTTTCCACAATATAAATCTTTATATGAAATCAATGAAATATTAATTTTGTTTTTACAATTTTATATTTAATTATTATAGAAAAATAATAAGTAGAAGATTAATTACAGAGAGATCGATAGCAAAATGCATATATATATATATATATATATATATATATATATTAATTACATTTCTTAATCTATATACCACAAATTTAAAATGAATTGGGAAATGAAGGGATTAT
Organism: Crotalaria pallida; assembly: GCA_037953625.1. NCBI lineage: Eukaryota > Viridiplantae > Streptophyta > Magnoliopsida > Fabales > Fabaceae > Crotalaria > Crotalaria pallida. The sequence goes on from CM075655.1 coordinate 103,387,043, forward strand.
TTTTGTAATGATATTTAACTGTTATATGAAGTTATAAAAGATATATTTTATAGAGTGTTATAAGTGATATATATGTTTTAAATTAGTCCAACAAAAAAAATGTTTTAAATTAAAGGAAAATTATATGCTAAAATTATACTATAATTTACTTATCTCGATCCATTCTAATATAAATTTTTGTTACATTTTAAATTTACTTTTTAAAGATATTCTAATTTCATTTTTTTTCATTCAAAATAATATTTTACCTTTAAAATTTTAATGGTGAAAAGTAAACCATTTAATAAAGTCTCTTTAATAAAGGCATCACATTTAGTTTTATATAAGTTTTTTTTATTTTTTTTTCACTGACTATGACCTTGACTGCTAGAAAAAACTAATCCATTTTACATCTTTTTAACAACCAAATTTTCTCTTATACACATATTATTATTATTTTTTTAACTAATAGGGTGTCCTCCGGCCATCAGTCTGACACTAATCCCTTTCAAAGCGAAGAAATCACATAAGTGAGTACGACCTCTCTCAACAAAGTCTTTTTCATACCCACAACAGGAGTTAAATCCTAACATCATGCTTAAGAAAACCCTACCAACCGTGCTGAGTTTTATTGATACACATATTATCTATTGAACCCCAATATAATGACTAAAAAATACGTACATCAACAACTATATATGTTTATATATAATAATAAGGGTTTTGTCATAGAAAGAGTCTTTCTAAAAGTAGGAATGAATTTAATTTTGATTTAGTTATATTTTTGGTCTCTTAATTTACAAGATTTGACAATGACATCAGTCCCTCTATTTTATTTTATTTTTTGAATTGATTCATTTAATTATATTAGCACATTTAATCTTTTTATTCAGGCTCAGGTTAATGGTGGTGACGTGATTGACGATGATGCACGTGTCGCAACCACAACATAGAGTTGAATAATTAAATAAATAAAAATAATAGAAATTATTTATAATATAGACTTAAGTGCACTTTTGGTTCCTCAAGTTAAACTGTACTGTATGGCAATTTTAGTCCAATTTTATTATTTTTATTATATATATATATATATATATATATATATATCTTTTCTTACGAATTGAGCCCCTAAATTATCAATTCTAGTTCTTTGATTTCCTTCCTTTCCCTCTACAAGTGTTATATACATTAATGTGACCACATTAAAATAAAAAAATTAGGTTATTAATGCGCCAATTTTGATGCAATTTGAGTATGCTCAGCAACGAAGGAGGTTAAAAGGAAATAAAGATCGTTTTTTTTTTAAACAATGTGGGCAGGGATTGAGCAATGTGAATATTGTGGCTGACTCGTGGAATTCTTTTGGTGTGGATGGGTCCCTAAATGCAGTGGCTGGGAAACTTCATTTGACAGGTCTTAAGCTTGCTGATTGGAGCAAGCGGGAGCTGCCCAATATTCCTAAGGAATTAAAAAGGCTTCAATATGAGCTGGACAGGGTTGATGCATCGACTAATATGTCTGTGGAGGATTATCAGAAGAGGAAGAGTTTAGTGGAGGAAATGAATACTCTCCTTGAAAAAGAAGAGAAGTTGTGGAAGCAAAGATCTAAAATCCATTGGCTGAAAGAAGGGGATAGGAATACCAAATTCTTCCACCAGCAAGCCTCTCATCGTCATCAAAAAAATACAATAACAAATCTCAGGGATGGGGAGGGTGTTCTTAGGGTGAAGGAGGAAGAGATGGGGGCAATTGCTTTGTTTGAATCAGGCAACCCTCCTACTGTTCCTGGTGTTTTGGATGTTGTTGGGGCTAAGGTGAGTGAAGATATGAATTCCTATCTGGATAAGGTGTTTTCTAAAGAGGAGGTCAAAGCTGCAATTTCTCAGATGTTTCCTACAAAATCTTCGGGGCCAGATGGTTTTCCTCCTTTTTTCTTTCAGAATTATTGGCATGTGGTTGGGCTGGATGTCACTGAGAGTATTCTATCTTTCTTGAATGGAGGTAATTTCTTTGATGATTTGAATTATACGCATATTGCTCTTATTCCAAAATTGAAGAATCCAGATGATATGAAACAATTTCGTCCTATTAGTTTGTGCAACGTGTTCTACAAAATAATATCTAAGGTTCTTGCTAATAGAATGAAATCTATTCTTCCTAATGTTATATCTGAATCTCAAAGTGCTTTTGTTCCTGGGAGACATATCACTGACAATGTGGTAGTCGGATATGAGATGACTCATATGATCAGAAATAAAAGTCTTGGTAAGCAAGGTTGGCTAGCCCTCAAGTTGGATATGAGCAAAGCGTATGATAGGGTGGAATGGAATTTCTTGGAGGCATTGCTTTTGAAACTTGGATTATCAGAGAAGTGGACCAATCTAGTGATGAAGTGTGTTACATCTGTCTCTTTCTCTGTTATTCTAAATGGGAAATTTTTTGGTAATTTCAAACCTAAGAGGGGTCTTCGTCAAGGAGATCCATTATCTCTCTACTTGTTCATTATAGTATCTGAAGCTTTATCAAATCTATTTTCTCATGCTGAATCCTCAGGTTTAATTCATGGTGCGAAAGCCTCGTTCTATGGACCATCGGTATCTCATTTGTTTTTTGCGGATGATAGTCTTATTTTCACAAAGGCTAATGTGCAGGAAGCAAGATCTATTAAAAAGATTATATATGATTATAGTGTTGCTTCAGGTCAAGTTATCAATTTTGATAAATCATCAATTATGTTCAATCCTAATTGCTCTCAAGGTAGAAGAGAAGAGATAATGGAGTGCTTGGGTATTAGAGTTCAAGCCTTTTCGTAGTCCTATTTGGGTCTTCCTACCTAGATAGGGAGATCAAAAAAATCTTCTTTTCAGCCTATTATTGACAGAATCTGCAAACGAATAAAAGGGTGGAAGGAAAAACTTTTATCTAAGGCAGGCAAAGAGGTTCTTATCAAAGTTGTGGCTCAATCCATTCCTACTTATGCTACGAGTGTGTTCAAGCTTCCTGCAAGTTTTTGTTCGCAAGTGAGAGGGATGCTAAATAAATATTGGTGAGGTTCTTCGGAGGAAGAAAGGAAGATTCACTGGATGAGTTGGAAGCTGATGTGTCAACCTAAGAGTAATGGTGGGCTGGGATTCAGAGACATTGAAACGTTTAATATGGCTCTTCTTGCTAAACAAGGTTGGAAGTTAATTAAATCGCCTGATTGTTTAATGGCGAGAGTGCTGAAAGCTAGGTATTTTCCTAATTCCAGTTTCATGCAAGCTAAAGTGGGTAATAATCCTAGTTATGTTTGGTGCAGTGTTTTGGAAGGAAGATCTATCCTGTCTTATGGTTTGCGTTGGAAAATTGGGGATGGTTCTAAAATCAGAATTTGGGAAGATCCGTGGCTTCCAAAGGCTTGGTCTTTTAAGCCAGTGACAGTAAAGCAGGCTTTCAGTTCTTTGCATCTAGTTTTGGATCTTTTGTCAAATAATGATACAGGTTGGAATAAGCAATTGGTGGTTGATCATTTTCTTCCTTGTGAGAAGGAGATCATTCTCAGTATTCTGGTGATTTATCCTAACCAAGAAGATGAGCTAATTTGGCATTTTAATGATGATGGGGTGTATACGGTCAAAAGTGGTTATAATACTGCTATTCAGTACCAATTTCAGGTTTTAAACTCAGGGGCTAGTTCGTCTTCCAGCACAGGATCTAAAGTTTGGAAATTTCTATGGTCTCTGAATATTCCAGAAAAAATTAAAATTTTTTGGTGGAGGGCTATGAGAAATATTCTGCCTACTAAAGATAATCTGATTAAGAAGAAAGTGAATGTTCCAACTTACTGTCTAGGTTGCAAGGAGGAGCCGGAATCTTCTTTCCACTGTCTGTTTAGGTAATCCTTCGCTGGCTCAGTCTGGGATCTGACTGGTGTTGATCCATACCTGTGACCAATGGTTCGATTGGTTGATGGCAAACAAATCCAAAGAGTTAGTTGAATATTCGCTTGTTGTTGCTTGGAGTCTTTGGATCACTCGTAACTTAAGAGATTTCAACGACAAGCATAGAAATCTAGAGGAAGTGATGTTTGAGCTTACCAATTATTGGGAGCGGTGGAGGCAAGTGATTCCAGGGAAGGGTTTAGCGGCGTCGGTCCCTTCGAATACGAGAGAGCAGTGGCCACATACTCCAAGAATGGAGGAGGTGGAGATTCGGCGAGCTGCTTCGGTTGTGGATGGCACGGAGTTTGATCCAGATCTGGTAGTGTTCTCTGATGGAGCGTGAAACCAAGAGGAAGCTGCGGGTGGTCTGGGCTTCTTGTTGACAGATAGGACCGACGGCTTTGTGGTTGGTGGTGTTGAGAAGAACCAACAACTTTTTAAGCCCATTCTTCAAGAGGCAGTAGCTATGGTTAGAGGTCTTGAGTTAGCTAAAGAAAGAAATGCTTCTAAGGTTCTGGTTAGATCTGATTGTAAAATTCTAGTGGAGTCTCTTATGTCTAAAAAGGAAGATTTATCGGAGTTAGGTTCTTTGAAAAGTGTAATTTATAGTTTAGCTAATTCCTTTGATAAGTGCTTGTTTTCCTTTGTTAATAGGACAAGCAATGTTGCTGCTCATTCATTGGCAAAATGGATGGTGCATGCTGATGTAAACAGGGTCAGGTTTAATACCCCCCCGTTTTTATTGTTGACCTCTTTCAGCGCTAGTTTTCAATAAATTATCTAAGATTAAAAAAAAGGTTATTTTTAAAAAAACTTGAATCATTTTTATTTATTTAATTATTATGTGCGGATCTTTTGGCTGCGACATGTATATCATCAGTAGCCATGTCTGCACTAATGGTTTGTATATGGACAAAAGGATTAAAAGTGTTAAGAGTTTATAATTTCTGGACTCAATTTGACCCAAACAAAAGAAGATGGATGGGGACATTAAAAGTGCACTTAAGCCTAAAGTTTTAAATAACTTTTATTTATTTATTTAACTCGGATGTTATGATTATGATACGTGTATCACCATCGATTATATCAACATCGTTAACCTGAATTTGGATGAAAGACTTTTGATAACTCAATTCACCAAAAGAAAAGAAGAAGGACCCATGTTGTCAAATCATTTAAATTGGTGAATCAAAATTGTAATTAAACCTTTAATTTTTTGAACTATTTATTACTTTAAGACTACAATGCATTTTTTTTCAAATAAAGTGTAAGGATTTTAAGTATTTTTTTCTTCAATGTTTTGTGTTTTAGAAAAATTTTATGACCTACTATAGTAGGTAGCAAAATACTAAAAGCTTTGCACTATTTTTTAACTTGTTTTTTTTTTTTTAAAAAAAAAAAATTGTACAATGCTTAGAATGATTTTAAAAAAAATTATTATTCTTTATATTTTAACAAATCGAAATTCACCTTATGATTGTTTGGACCGATCCAGCGACCTACTTCTTGCTCACCACCAGTAATTACTGTATTATTTCCCCTCTTTAATTGGTTTATGCTATCGATGTAAAGGTCATTTTTTGGACATTCATATAAATTATTATTTATTGCTATTTCTCTGATTTGTTAGTGAATTGGAAATGAGTCGATTCGAGTCGATCTAAGACCAGTTCAACTTGACTCGTTAATGAAAAGTTCGAGTCGAGTTCAATTTCAACTATTTTTTCAACCGAAACTCGGCTCAATTGAAATTTGTGTTTTTGAGGAGATTAACGAGCTCAAATGTATGTAGTTCATTAGCTCGAATGATTGGTCATTGACAAATACATAGTCACATATATTTACACAAGTGTGAATAAATAAAGATAAAGAGGGCACACATTCAACTTGATTTTTATAAAATTTTTGGTTTTATTAATACATTTTATATTCATATATTATTATAAAAAGTATATACTTATATAAATAATTATAAAATATTTACCTATGATATATATAATCTAGTTGGTTTATGAATCTAACGAGCTGAACTATACTTGGCTCGAGTTCAACTTATTTTTTTAACAAATTTATTTTTCAATTCAAGTTCAATTCGTTTGGTTTATGAACTATATGTTTATTAAGCAAATTAACAAATCGAGTTTCCAGCTACTCGGCTCATTTTTCACCCAAATTAGTACTTAGAAAAACACAAATATCATTCCACCAAAAAAAAAACACAAATATCAAAATAATTGTGAATATGATAGTAAGTATATTTAGGTAGGAGTGTATGCTCAGACTAAATGTACCTTTTTGTAGTGGTTTTCTTCCGGTTCTTGGTGTTGTCATTTCATACTTGTTTAACTACATGATTAACTATAGGCAAATTTAATATCCTGCGTGGCCCTTGTAAGTGGCATCTCTATTCTATCATCGGTGTAACATAACTCATCATTATTACATAAGAGATTAGGTGTCACTTTATACTTGGAGAAGACATCTAGCTATTAAAAAAATGTCTCATTTTATGTGTTAAATATTGGGATTTTTCAGAAAAAAATTTATTTATTGGAGTGAGTTTTTGACTTAAATAATTTTTTTCTAACCAATCATAATAAGTTATACATAAAATATCACATATATTTTTTAATAAAAAATATTATTTTCTTCGTTTTACTTTAATATGTAACATTTTCAGCTTAAAAAAATTGTTCAAATATAAGTATTTTTTTTGAAAACCCAATACAACATTAATTATTCTTCTTATAATTTTATGTTCACCCAATTAAGAAAAAAGATAATAAGTAAAAAATATATAATTATAAAATAGATAAAAAATTAAATATATTTCTTAATTCGAACCTTATATCTTAAAATAACACTAAAAATGAACGGAAAGAGTATCTCCTGAAAAATCCGGACTGCTCAAGGTCATTTTATATTGAATTTCACGTGTTGAATTAGTGTCACTTGCAAGGATAATTTTAGTGCATGTGGGCCTATATAAAATTGCTTATGTAACCCAAAATCATTGCCTTAATGTCATTTATAAGGGGAACTTTTTTATTTTTGAAAAAAGGGGGAAAATTTTATTATAAATAAAACTAATTAAATAGTTCCAAAGGCTAAGGAATTATGTGGTCACGTCATCTCTCCCCTTCATTTTCTCGCTCCAGGTTTGTATTCATCATTCATCACATTTTATTACTTCACTATTCTAATCAAGTTGAATAGAACATATGGGTACGGTGGAGCAGGTGGCTCAGTGGCAACAATACTATATATATACCATTGAATTTTCATATATAAATGTTCGATTATATGCTGAATTATTGCTGATGTATGTCCCAGTTAGAACATTCGTTTCCTATTGTATGTATTCTATATATTGTATATAGTACTTCTTCCAATACTGAATGTAAACTTATTTATTAAAAAGCATAGTATTTTAAAAAACTAAGTTAATATTGTTAGTAATATTAAAAAAATACGTAGATATTATATATATATATATATATATATATATATATATATGTATTTTTTTAATTATTATTTATAATTATTATTGGGATTATAAACGATTTGAGTCAATAATGATATTTGTAAAAAAGAAATAATTAATATCATTGAAAATTGAAAAAAAAAAACTTACATTAAATACCAATTTTTTTTCTTCCAAAAAAACTTACATTTAATACAGGAGGAAGTTAAACAAACCATTAAATATATGTTTCCTTAATTTTTTTATGTTTCCAATTTGTTATTTGCTCTGGTCCTATATATAGGGTATACTTAACCATATTTCCCGAACCAAGAAAAGTTGTTAGTTTTGTGAATTTCATGATAATATAATGTAACATTACAATTTTACCTCCTCCACTTTACTTGGAAAGTTCACATTCGTTAATGAATAACAAAAAAGCATAGTTAGTCAAAACATTTAATAAGGACAAAAAAAAAAGAAAAAACAATTAATGATGCATAGGAAATATAAAGTGCCCTATATATAAGACCAAAAATTTCTACCAGAAAGTGCCCTATATATAGGACCAGAGGGAGTACCATCCTTATGGGACGGAGGGAGTATTAAACTATGCACCATTATTCCAATTTGGCAAGACTACTCGTCATGTGGCCAAGTGGATCCCAGGTTCTAGGTATAAAAAAAAACTAAGCTCCATTATTTAATTTTTGGTTTTTTAATGATGATACACATGTATATTAAGAAAGAGATTAATGGGTATGCACCGAAGGTGTAAAGTTTTTTACACCATTAGTCTATCCTCCACCATTCATTTGTATTACTTTAATCTAAAAGTCAACGACCATAAACAGATGAATGGTGAATGATGCACTGATGGTGTAAAAAACCTTTACACCACTGTCGGTGCATTCTCCATTTTCTCATTAAGAAAATATTGATTATTGCAAGTTTTATAGAATATGTTTTTTTTTCCAAAATATCACTATTTTATTCTTAGTATTCATCTTTTATTAGGAAGTGTGTTTATTAATTAATATATACAATAATAGTTTAGAGATGAGAGAGAAAATAAAAGTAAAGCTAATGAGAAATAAAAAAATAATTGAATGGATGATTAAAATTAAAAAAAAATTAATTGTACATTACAATTGTAAAAAACAAAAGTTATTAATTGAAAAAAGTTATTATGGATTCTTATGATACAACCTTTACTTTTACAGTGTTTCCCATAGAAAAAAATTTATTTGGTGGATTAGATTTCAATTTAGGTTTTGAATATTAAAATGGTTATCCTAAATATTGATTTTTTGAAATGATCCCCGTAAAAAATAAGTTTTGGTTTTGATCTCTGCTTTTTGCAAAATGTTTTGATTTTGGTTCCTCATGTTAAATGTGGATAAAAAAAACAACGTAATGTATAACATTTTATGACCAATTAAATATGATATTCTTGTATTAATTTTTAAGGATAAAATGACAACTCCCATTGCATAAGAGAATCGATTCAAAAACTATGACAGTAGATAGACCAAAACATATCAAATCTAATAACAGTGAGACAAAAACAAACTACCAATATAATTATGAGGATCAAAACTAAAATTTCTTTTTTTTTACAAGAACCAATTTCAAATAATTAATTAATATTTATAAAGATAATTTTGATATTTAACCTTTTAATTCTTTTTATGTATGCCTACGATAATATTGCATGTGATTGGATATGGATGACGGAAACTCAGACGCGTGTCATAAATTCATTTTGTCCTATACTTATGTTGGGTGGAGTTTTGACACAAAAGGAATAAATGAAGATAAAAAAAGGATAGATTTGATATTAAGAACGAATCGATTTCAGGTATACCCATTCTTGGGTTACTCGAGTCGTCTTTCGTGCTTCCTCCTCCCTCAATTATAAGAAAAAAAATATTTAACTAATGGTCTTAGTAAAAATTAACTAACTTTTTATTTTCAATACAATTATCCCTAAAATATCTTTATAAAATGGTTGAATCATTTAATTTTTGTTTCATTTTCAAGGTAAATTTACTAAAAATGTTTTTTTTATGAATTTGAGAAAATTAAATACACTCAACTAATTTTTTAATAGTTGTGAAATTAACTTTTTTTGCTTAAAAATAGTAAGACCGGAGGGAATACATGTTAAGATTTTAATTTGCTTCTAGGATTTGTTTTTTTCCCGTAAGTTTAATGTGATAATTTATAGGAATAATAGTTGAAACGAAAACAACTTCAAATATATAATATTTTTTTTATATATAATTAATACAGTAATATAATGTGAGTGTCGTCTTATCTAATACTTCCTCCGGTCTTATTTTTAAGCAAAAATAACTAACTTCATTCACAGGTATTAAGAAAAGTTAGTTGAGTACATTTAATTTTCTTAAATTCATTAAAAAAAATAGACTACTTTAATAAACTTACATTGGGAATGAGAAAAATTAAATGATTCAACCATTTTATAGATAGTATATTTTAGGAATGATTATATTGAGAATAGAAAATTAGTTAAATGTTACTTATATTTAAGACCATAGTGGGGTGTTATTTTTTTCCTCTTATAATTGAGACCACATGGAGTATGTTTGAGCTAAATTAAAATTAAAATTATGATGATGCGTATGTTAAATCAGGTGTTAGTGAAATACTTATATGGAAAAAGTTAACAAGTACCCTTGTTAAGAAGCTAGGAGCTATATGTAGTTGGAAATTATTGAAAATTTATCTCTTTGAATAACAATTAAAGTCTCGATCGTTATGTTTTCACTTTTTAAGTTGTACAGATTACTTAAATTATGTAAAGTTTTTGTATCGGAAAATGAGCTGGTTAACAACCGTCACACAATCCCTTGGAATTTAAATTTTAAATATCATTTTAACGATGAAAACTTTGGGATGAAATTGCATCATATCAATTTTATTATTTTTGTCTCAAGGATAAATCCATATTTTTATCAATTTTTATTATTTTTGTCTCTCTTTGGTTTATTCCGATGAATTTTAACGATGTTATGATGGAAGGGCAATATTGACAAACGTCATAAAAATAAAGGACTAAATTATTGACTCTTTTAATAATTAGAGGATCAAATTAAAATCTGAAAATAAGATAAAAGACCAAAAAAATATTTAAGCCTCAATTTTATATTTATTATTTTTGTCTCGAGTCAACCCAACCCATTTTTATCTTGTTTAATTTCTTCCAAATTTCGACCCATCCCTATCGTATCATATCCTACTTAAAAAAGAATTCAATATTTTTTTTTGATAGATAAAGAATTCAATATTTAAAAACGGCGATGGAGAGGTCTAACATGTACATACTAAGCTCACCCCTCGTTTGGCTTAGAAATTTTTGTATAATTGTATCGCATGTGATTGGTACTTTTCTTCTGTTATACTTGGTAGAAGACAATGGTCGGGCTGTCAATTTTATATTTATATTGTCAAATGTAATTGCACCAAAGCATAAGGGTGTCATATGAAATATTCGTGATTAGGTATAGAAGGATATTTAATTAAGATAATAAACTCGTTTACACAGAGTAAGGTCCATCAAAACATTGTTTTCACTTGAATTCAGAGTTGATACACTTCCCAAATTAGCTGGCATGAATTTTTGTTTTGAAAAGTAATAATAGTTCAAGTGAGTTTGGTATTAGTAGAATAGTAGTGTGTCACGATTTTATGCTTATAATATTATTACTCACATATATATTACACCGTACTCATCAACCTTACGGTTTAATTTTAATTATTTAAATTATCATGAGATGTACCTTGCTCGCTGCACATTTACTTTCCAATTCTTTTATACAAACAGTATGTTTGTACTACTTTGTAATAATGTATGAGTGCAGTATTTTTTCGTCTTATTCTAACTCGCTTACTAAATGGTTATGTGATGGACAACTAGTTAATTTGATTATATACAATCAAATTCTTCGAAATGTGGAGCCTCTTAGTCACCATCTAATCTATATCAACCACTCTCATTGTCTTCGCATGTTCGTAGCTCAAAAAAAAAATATTGGACGAATGGTAAGTGGCTCGGTCTCGCTTAAGCAAAGTCTCGAGTTCGATTCCTTGTGGATGCAGAAAATTCATGTTGGGTGACTCACATGCCATAGTCAGGCACATGACCCGGGTCATATTCGGATGTACCTAAATAGTACTTGGGGAACCGAACGAGCAACAAAAAAAATCGAACTACTATCTAATTGGAGTATTGTAGAAAATATATATTCCACCCTAAGACGCATACCAGTGGAGGCTAGTACAGATGGTAAGGGATCTGTTGCTACTTATGCAAGTGATTGGGGGTTCGATCCCCGACTCTTGTGAATGTAAGAGGCCTTGCCGAGAGACTAGCCCCCAGAAGGATTCGACAATGTCGAAATGATTAGTCACCTAGCTGCACGAATGAACACATTAAAAAAAAACCCTAAGAATACGCATTGACCAGAAAATCTGGCAGTGTTGTTGTGTATTCACATTCTTTTGTGATTTATTCGGGCCTATTTATTATTTTGTTTCCTTGGTCAGTGTAGGCCCATTAGAAATTATAATAGCTGAAAGAGAAAAAAAATTTACCCACCCCACATACAAATTCACACACCCCACTTATGAGTGAAAATACAAAACTACCCTTCTAAAAAAAACCCTATTCTTTCTCCCTTCCCTCTACTCTACCGTCAGACACCCCACACTTGCACACACCCCACACTCTCCTCTTCCACCCCACATCATGCTATGGATTCTGTTGTCTAACACCACGGTGAAGTGTGAACCCCTCTTCCTCCTCACCCGCTGCCCACACACACACAGCACCAACACCACCGTGGCACCCTCCACCGCCACACACCCCACATTACAGACACCCTCCACCTCTATCCCTATGGCACCACCATCGCAAGCCAATACACAAGCAGCCAACATTGCCCCCACAGCCATGCCGCAACCAACATTGCTTCTTCTTCTTCTTCTAATTGCCAGCTTTGGTTGTGATAGGGGTCACGACTGGGGTGGGGTGAGGAGGTCGTGAGAAGACTGACGGCATCACGTGGGCTACGAGAATCTTGGGTCGGGAAGAAACTCACGACCGAAGTCGTGAGACGCGCCACGACCGGTGGGGTGAGGTGGTCGTGAAAAGACTCACGACCTTGGATCCGTGGCTGTGATGTGGCTGTGGATGTGGCTGTGTGGCTGGGGTGTGTGGCTGGGGTGTGTGGCTGGGGACTGGGGTGTTCGTGGGTAATGGGGCTGGACAGAATGGTTAGGGTGGGTGGGGGTGGGATTCCGGGTCGTGAAGGTGGCGGTGGATTCAGGTCGTGACTTCATTCACGACCATGGGTCGTGACTTCATTCTCGACCCGTGCTATTGTTGACGCCGCTACTCTCTGTCATGGCTTGGTGGTGCTGGCGGCTGCTGCTGCTTGTGTCGGCGATTGTGGCGGTGACGACGAGGCTTGGATGTGGCAGCATGGTGATGGTTGTGAGAAAGAGGAAAGTGGGTGTGGGGTGGAGGTGGATGTGCGACCGGAGGAGGCGGCGTCTACCGCCAACACCCTCCTGCTGCTTGTGGCATGGAGAAAGAAGCCTGCTGCTGCTTGCTCTCTGTTGTGGCATGGAGAAACGAAGAAGAGAGTGGGGTGGTGGGGTGTGCCTGAAAGAAGAAGAAAATTTTTTTAAAGGGTATTTTGGGATTTTTGAATATTAGTGAGGTGTGTAAATTACTCCATGGGGTGTCAAAATTGGCACCCGGTGAAAGATTCTTCATGATAGTTTTATTTTTTTTCTTTATCAGCAAAGATTATTTTAGTGTTAATTTAATGGACAGATCTTATGCTGCTTAACTAGCATGTCACAACCTAATAGTGGACTTCGAATTTTAAAACTGTCACATTGAAATTTAGTTCTCAGTTTTTGAATTTAGAAAAAATCAATAAAAGGAAAGACATATTATTGAAAGAGTAAGAATTTTTATTTTTAATTATGTAGCTGACATGTTAGCTCATCATATGGCTTTATGTACAAAAGACATGCATGTACTGGATTGAGGAGACCCCTCATGAAATCATGTCCCTCATGATCAATAATGATGAATGAGAATTTAACAGTTAAAAAAAAATAATTATTTTCAGATTTTGTTTTTTTGTTTGGTACAATGGAAAAAGAAAAGGAAAGACTCGGGCCTAGCAAAGAAAATCCCCATTGCATCAGCAAGTAGAATGAAGCCAACATCCATATTATCATCACCCATCCTAGCATGGAAATGGGAGCACTGATTTTTTTTTTTTTTTTTTTAGAATAAGAAAGTCAAAAGTGGTAAAAGAACTTAACTCATTGTATTTTTTAAAATATTTATATTTTTCAAAGCAACAATTTTTTTTGGTAAAAAAAATTTGAGTTTTCATTTTGATGAATCCAATGTTAAGATATCTAAGAGACCCTAGTTTAAATTTTGGTGGCTACACTTTTTTCTCCTTCCTAAAAAAATTAAATAAAAATTCACTTAAAAATACACAAAAGATATATATATTGCCGAAGACATGTACTCTAAGTCTTTGTTGGTTAAAACTAATTTATAATTGTAAGCTTGTAATTATGGTAATGAAGTTAGTTGAGAGGTTTGACCGTTATAATTGATTAAATTAGAGATGTTTGGTAATATTAGCCATGAAACAGACTGAATGTTATTAAATACTAATTAAAAATGACTTTGAATATTATATTACACTCTGTTTATTTTTTTTATTATTGTTATTATTATTATTGTTATTTTACCTTTATTAATTAAGTATAAAAAATAATCAAATTTTTATTAATAATCAATATTGTAAATATATAATTTAATTTAGAAATTCCTTAAATATATACTTGTGAAAGAAACTCATATCGTAACGTTTACCTCAGTAAAAATTAAAATGATTTAGTAATTAATGTAAGTGTTGTTTCAAGTTTGGTGTAATTAAGGTAATTTGGAAACAATTTAAATGGTAAAATTTTAATACTATCTAGATATTCTAAAACGACATATAAAAAGGATATCAAATCTACAAAATGATGTCCGATAATAAGGGACAGAAGGAGTAATTCACACTTATTGAAGAAGTTAATTTAGTATATTTAATTTTCTCAAATTCATGAAAAAAAAATAGTCTACTTTAGTAAAATTTACATTGAGAATGAAACAAAAATTAAATGACTCTACCAAATTATGAGGATAATTTTTGCTTATATTAGTACAATATTTTTTTGCTTATAAATAAAACCGGAAGGAGTATCTCGTAAGCTTAATTATGGAATTAATTCGGGAACCAAGTGTAACAGTTAAAAGAACGTTTTTGCAATGATAATAATTATAGAATTTAAACTCCTGACTTTGTGTTTTTGTCTAGTTTTAGGAAAAAGGTTTAACAATAAAAATGAGATTCTAAGTTCGTAAGCTTGAGAAATGTATGTAGAAGTACAAAATTCATGCCTCCGTGGCTTGGAGAGAACGGATGGAGCATCATGAAGAATCATCGGGAGGCTCGACCGGGGTGCCCTTTTACCCATGATATTGGTTTGAGAATAATGAGGGGGTTGATATTATGGCTTTGCTTTGTGTTTTTGTTTGTGTTTTTTGGTTGTCTATGGTCACAGCGTATATTGCAGAATAACATAAGTGTGTCCCTTTTATAGAGTGGGTGGGGGTGCAATGGTAACCGTGCAAAACTTGGTCACTAAGTAAACTTAGTGACTAAGTAGACTTGAAGACCAAGTCTTGGACAAAAAGGTGTCAGCCTACGTTGTCACAGCATGTGGGTTAGTGAGTAAGCTATCTATGTGTTAGGGTGAAAGCGATCATCTAGGTGAGCGGTCATATAGGTGAGCGGTTATTGGGTGAGCGAGGAGAGTGGACGCTGTGAGTAGGTGAGCGGTCAGGTAGGTGAGCGGTTAGGTTAGAGCGGCTTTGTCCTAAGGTGTCCTAGGTCTCAAAGTGTCATGGGTGTCAGAGCGTCCTCGTCCCTTATCTACCATGAAGGCGCTTTGTCAAGACATGAACGCCTTGTGCACTTTCCTCCATCCAAAGCCTTCCAAGCCACGTAGTCCATGAAGTTCCCAACTTAGTGGTGCCGTCGATGTGTCGTCCTACACCGAGGCGGCATGGGCCCACTAAGTATCTTACCGTTTCTCCTTTCGTCTTGGTTGCAATTATGATTATCTTATCTTGCCTGCAAGATTAAATCGTTAAATATAGATTATGTCTCATACTAAAAAACGGGTTCAAACAATAGCCCCCTTGCACTTGAGGGAGAATTTATTCTTTCTCAAGTGCACAATATATCTTAAGGCCATAATCTTTATTTTGATGCTGCATAAAATTCTGTTAGTAATAAAATGCATTTATCTCAAATTCAATGATCGTTGTAATAAAAGTTGAGAACTTCCCTTTCTTGATGATCCAAATTTGTTTTGTGCTGGTCCATGAGTGATGTTGTCTCCTCAAGGGGAAGCCCCCTAGTTGTTATTCCGCTTTGCTAATCATCTGGTACGCATTGTGTCATGACGATTCTAGATCCGCTTAGGACCATGCTCTTCTTAAGTCTCAGTATGCTTGGATGTAATGGGTGAATGAATGAATGAAAGTCGTGTATGCATGAATGATGTGAATAAATGAATGCTATGTATGATTGTTATGTGTGATTGAATGTCTTCATAAATAATTCAAAAATTTGTACCTCCTTTTGATTTGGGCTCTTGAAAGTGCTTTTACTGCTTTATATCTCATGTTCCTTTTCGCTCTACGGTGATCCTTGTGTTTCTCCGCCTAATGCTCTTGTAGTTGAAACAGTTTTATACTTTATTATTAATACTAGGATAGAGCGGAGTATTATGGAGGTGTTGATGACGCCCTTCCCCCGAAAGAAGAAAGACCGCTTCAACTTTATTTTTTTTTCTTGTTTTCCTTTCTGTTTCTCTCTCCATCCATTTCTTTCTTATGGGACTTCGCTATGACGCTTTATGTTTTGAGTTCTCTTGGTGTACCTGTGTTTTGGGATCCTTTTATAAAGTGTGGGTGTGTTAACACCCCACTTAATACTTGCGCTGCATGAACTCGTTAGAAGATTAAATATTATACAATTTGGTGAATTTATCCAATTCTAGCAATGAAATCCAAGAATGCGTTTTTGATTATATGGATATTATTTAGTGCAATGTTTAAAATAAATGTGCGTGCTTTATCAAATACAAACATAGATTGTTTTATGCTAGGAGCTCATGTCTAGATTATCCGAATCTTGGATGCGGGGAACGCTACCCGCTCGACCATCCAGATTTATCCGTATCATAAGTGTTGGGTTTGTGTACCACTCCGGACACTTAGATCTTCCAAATGTGGGGAACGCGACCCGCTCAACCATTTGGATGATTTGGTCTTTTTCGTGACGCTCAGATAACCTCTTGTCTCGTAAGCGTCCGAACTTTCCAGCGACCCTTGCAAATACCCAGGGCACGACCATTTCAGGTATTCACGTGAGCCCAAGCGTTTGACCTCCGATCGCTTAGACTTTTTATCCAACTGGATGCGGGGACGCAACCCGCTCGACCATCCAGCTTATCCGCATCTAAGTGCTGGGTTTGTATACCGCTCTAAACACTTAGATCTTCCAAATGTGGGGAACACGACCCGCTCAACCATTTGGGTGAAGACCATGCTTCTAAACGTGTGGGGAGATTCTTTCTTTTTCTTTTTCTTTTCTCTTTTCTTCTTTCCTTTTCTTTTCTCTCTCTTTTTCCACCATTCCTTTTCTTTTTCTTCCTTGCTTTTCTTTTCTCTCTCCCTTTTCTTTTCCTTTTCTTTCTCTGTTCTCCTCTTTCTTTCTTTTTTTAACCTTTTCTTTTTTTCGTTTCCTTCCTTTTCTCTCTCTTTTTTTTTGTGTTCCTTTCTTCTTCTTTTCTCTCTCTCTCTCTCTCTTTTTGTTTCTTCCTTCCCACACGTTTGAGCCTTCCGCCGGCCTCTTTCAAATACTCAGGGCATGACCATTTCAAGTATTTGAGTATATCTTAAACGTGAGCTCCTGTTAAACAATTCTATGTCCATAATTATTATGCATAGTTAAACCATGGTTATTTTTCTACCTCAAATGAAAATCATTTCTCTTCTTGAATAATAGTCTATCCTCAATCATTAACTAAAATAGCATGCTTATGATTCCTTCCTCTCTCACCAATTTCCAGAGGCGTAAAAAAAATGGAGATGATCTAAACAAGTTTTATATGTAAAAAAATCCATGATAAACAATTTCAGACATGTTGGCAGCCATGAAAATAAAACATATCAAGTTGAAAAAACAAAGATTATGGGTACTTAGCTTTATTGTGGCTTGTCCGCCTTCTATGCTTGTCTAGGTTGCAGCGTCTTTAATGGTCCAAGCGCATTTCTCATCTTTGGATAAATTCCCGCCTTCATGTGTCTCGTTTTCGGGCGTCTCATTATGGAGAGCGTAGCTTCTTGCTTTCGGGTGCCTCCATTGTCTTTCTAATTTACTGAGAGCACTTTATGCTTCGTTGGTCAAAGCGTAGATTCTCCGCTGAGTGCTCGATCTTCTACATTCCGCTGAGTGCTTTGTTGGTCAAGCTACAATATCCCGCTGAGTGCTTTGTTGATCAGGGCGTACATTTTCCCTTTGTAACCCTTCTCGGCGAATGTTTGATCTTTTATGCGAGAGTGTCCTTTCCAGATTTTCTCCAAGTTGATCTCTTCTAATATACTGTAGTTCATAGGCTTGTTCTTTCTATCTCTTTGAGGGTGTGCTTTCCGCTTTGTTGTTTAGAGCGTGCGTTCTCCGTTGAGTGCATATTCCACCACTTTGCTTCTTAGAGAATAATTGATTTATCTTGTTAGAGCGTCACTTTCATTAGTGGGATAGGTTCCTTTCGCCTTCGTCTCAGTCTTGTCCTAGCGAACTTGTCTTTCCATAATTTCTGGACTTGTTATTTATCTGGTGACATGTGGTTGCTTTCTCACTCTGGGCATCCACTTTCAGACGTGGAGAGCATTTTTATTTTGGGTGTTTTCTTAGAGAGTGTAGTTTTTGCTTCTGCTCTCCATTTTGTAAAATGCTCGCCTTTCTTTTTCATTGAGAGCGTGTCTTCCATTTTTTTTGTTCAGAGCATCCATTGTTCGCAGAGCGTACTTTCTGTTAATGAAGTAGTTTTTTCCCCTCTTTGAAGGTTCTTGAGCGTGTCATCCAAATTTTCTTTTCGCCAGCTTCTTTTTCCCCATGATTCATGGACTCCTCCCCCTTTTTTTTAACACATGACCGCTTTCCCACTTTAAGCATCCTTCTTCCTAATGTGGAGAGTGTCATTTCCATCAAAGGGTTAGACTTCCCCCTACTCTGAAAGTTTTTGAGTCTGTATTCCACAGTTTACCTAACTAGCTTCTCTTTGCAGTAATTTATGGGCTTTCTCTTATCTGATGACAAATGATCGTTTTCCCACCTTAGGCGTTCGTTTTTGGATATGCATAGCGTTCTTTCCTGCCTTTGGGTATCTCACTTTTGGGTCTCCTTTCCCACTTGGGCGTCCCGCTTTGAGCGTCTTTTCCCACTTAGGCGTCCCATTTTTGGGCTCCTCACTCTTGGGCGTGAGGAACACACATTCTCGCTCTAAGTGTCTCGCCTTTGAGCGCGAAGAGCGTTCCTTGCTGCTTTGGCTATCTCTGAAACATAAAATACAACTCAAATATTTTGCTCTATGTACCTAATAACATAATAATTTCTCGATCAATCAATTTGATATTCAGGTTCGCCCTTCTTTATGGAGAGTGTAACTTCTCGCTCTAAGGTATGGGGAGCGTAGTCCTTGCTCAGGTGGTCCGCTTTGGTCGCGAAGGGCATTCTTGCCCGCTCAAGCTGTGAAGGGTGTTCCTGCCCGCTATGGGTTTCTACCGAGGCTCAAATATTTGCCTCATACATTTCATGAAAATTTTGACTCTCACATTTCATCTTCTTATATGTTATTGTCTATAGTTCTAATAAAATATTTTTATCATGATCCGATAAAAGACATCTATCAATTTTGTCACACAGTAATATTCACATAGTAATAAATTGTATATAATAATAATAATTAAAGATAGTAGCAAGTTTGTGAGCATGTGACAGGCGTAACAAAGAAAAATAATATAGAAAGAAACATGATAACAAGCATAAAAAAAGTACATTAACGAATAAGAGGTTGAAAAGTCAAAGTGGATGGAAACACTTAACTGCAAATATTTAGACTCTGCCTCATCTTTTGTCCAATGTGTATGTTGCATTGCTGGCCAAGATTTATTTCTTTTATTTTTTTTTCAGACAATAACCTCTTGTTAATACCTTGCATTCCCATACGAAAGCATTACTTTCACCCTCTTTCTTAGTTGAAAAGCCTTTTTCTGACGAATCACATATACCAAAACTTTCCCTTCTTAGCTCTAATTTTTTTTCTATGTCCACAGCTTTCCAACCTTCCTCACACAGTCAGATTTATTTTTCGTGTTGATCGAGAGAAGCTCAGTGTCAGAGTGTTGTCCCTTTCTTCTCTTTGCTTGTATTACTGCTCTGAGCAAAAGACTTATTTCTTCCTCCTTCTTTGCTGGCAAGGACCAGTCACGCTCTTGTTTTTTGTTTTTTTTTTACATGAGATATAACTCGGTTTCTTTATCCACACAACATAGAAGGGATGATGCAATTTACAAATTACAGATCCTTCACCACATCAACAACCTTGACTAAAGTTGTTGCCTCCAGATTATGTTCTCGATTTCCTTCCTTCTCGGCATAGCGCAAAAAAGGTTTGTAGCAACCAACAGTTATTGGTACCCCTTTGTTCATCTAACTTTTCAACATCTCTGGGTGCTAGACCAATGGCATCGGAGAAGGACAACGGCGATGGCGGCAAAAACGATCGGCTCTGATGAACAGTGGCGAAGAAGGACCGGCTCTACTCCGTGACGAGGTCGGAGATTGTCGATACGACGATGGCGATGAACGGAAACGACACCGCATCGTTTCGTGCCGGTGAACACAACGATAACCATGTGGCAGCGACAAACCGACAACCATGGCCGACGACAACGCGTGCGAGTTCCACCTCTGGAATCGCGAACGGCGGTGATGACAGATTTGTGGTGAGGACTCGCTCGCTGTGGTGCTGAACCGAGTCACGATTGCAGTACCCTGTTCGTCCCTTTTCTTCCTTCATTGGATCTTCAAATGAGTCGAGCCGAGTTGTCGCACGAGTTGGCGGAACAAGTTGACTCAGTGATGCTTTGAAGCTGTTTCAGCTTTGCATCCTCCTTTCTGCTTATACATCTTCTTCTCCTTCTTGTCTTCAGCCGTAAACCAATGTCACAATGCACACCCTTTTATTTTTATTTTATTGAATCTTCACTGTAATGAAAAATGAAAGTTGCTAAAGATGCTCAAGCCTTGTATTTTGTTTATTTCTGGACTTTGGTTTTGTTCACTTCCCTCGGTCGCATCTTAATGTTCTTAGCTTCATACATACATTTCCCCAGTGGAGTCGCCAATTGTTTTTGTCTAGTTTTAGGAAAAAGGTTTAACAATAAAAATGAGATTCTAAGTTCGTAAGCTTGAGAAATGTATGTAGAAGTACAAAATTCATGCCTCCGTGGCTTGGAGAGAACGAATGGAGCATCATGAAGAATCATCGGGAGGCTCGACCGGGGTGCCCTTTTACCCATGATATTGGTTCGAGAATAATGAGGGGGTTGATATTATGGCTCTGCTTTGTGTTTTTGTTTGTGTTTTTTGGTTGTCTATGGTCACAGCGTATATTGCAGAATAACATAAGTGTGTCCCTTTTATAGAGTGGGTGGGGGTGCAATGGTAACCGTGCAAAACTTGGTCACTAAGTAAACTTAGTGACTAAGTAGATTTGGAGACCAAGTCTTGGACAAAAAGGTGTCAGCCTACGTTGTCACAGCATGTGGGTTAGTGAGTAAGCTATCTATGTGTTAGGGTGTAAGCGATCATCTAGGTGAGCGGTCATATAGGTGAGCGGTTATTGGGTGAGCGAGGAGAGTGGACGCTGTGAGTAGGTGAGCGGCCATGTAGATGAGCGGTCAGGTTAGAGCGACTTTGTCCTAAGGCGTCCTAGGTCTCAAAGCGTCATGGGTGTCAGAGCGTCCTCGCCCCTTATCTACCATGAAGGCGCTTTGTCAAGACATGAATGCCTTGTGCACTTTCCTCCATCCAAAGCCTTCCAAGCCACGTAGTCCATGAAGTTCCCAACTTAGTGTTGCCGTCGATGTGTCGTCCTACACCGAGGCGGCATGGGCCCACTAAGTATCTTACTGTTTCTCCTTTCGTCTTGGTTGCAATTATGATTATCTTATCTTGCCTGCAAGATTAAATCGTTAAATATAGATTATGTCTCATACTAAAAAAACGGGTCCAAACACTTTGCAAGTAAAATTGACTCGGGAGCTTTATCCACTTTTACTTTTACTTGGACCAACACTGTTGCAAGTAGATGAGTTGTTGTTTGAACTTGTTGCTCGTAAACACATGCATATCATATAGAGACAGGGCAGGCATCATGCCCTTATCCACACAGTTTCAACGGTGCCTAAAAGGCCACAAAGCCTTATTTCTCAGAAGCGCGAGTATCGGTGAACATATTTGGCAGAGTTTGGTTGTGCCGGTGGCTGTGGTTGCTTTTGCTTGTATTTGTTTCTTCACTTCATGTGAAGTAGGCTCAATTGTATGGTTTTGTTGGTTTTGGTTTGCAGTAAGCATATTATTGTGTATTTGTTTAAATTTTGCATAAAAAATTTGTGCAATGATATATATGTAGGTAGATTCTTGTGTTGGAATAAAAAATTTTATTTATCGAAATAATTTGGTTTTATGTATTCTCTTGGATTCTACATGGAAGATTCTTTCGAAAAAATTCACTTTCATAAAAAATGGATTAAGGTTATTAATGGTATTAGAAATGTAAATATTTAATATATTTTTTCAAAATAAGATCTTACCACCATTTTTTTTATCCTAAAAAGGTCTTACAAATAGAATAAAAAAAAGTACTAAAAATCATAGGAAATATTAAAAAAAATGTCAACAAATGTTCACGGTGAACTTGTTAATATGTTAAATGTAGTAAAAAATCATTAAAATTTGTATTTTATTTTTTACTTTCGAAACACGAAATAATATAAATCTATCACTATTTTTTTTTTAATTTTGGTAATTTTAACAATGCAATAAAGACACTTGTTATAGCAAAACCCATTTAAAAATTATGGAAAATGCTAAAAAATGTCCTTACAGTATTTGATTAAAGAACTAAAAGAGATAGTTTTATCTTGAAAAATATTAAATTTAAAACACCGAAAAATGGTTGACTTAGATTTCCAATAAAATTTTTCCTTAATGTATTTATTAAACAATCCTCCTAGGACATTGGTTAAGAAGACCCAAAATTATTACTTACTCTGATTCATATGTAGTGGTCATAGAGTTTTTGTCTCATACTCCCCGTCTCTAATTATAAGGCTCTCTTGGGCATTTTTACGTCAACTCATGTTGTTGAATTCTATATTAAAATTGATATGTTCTTCCAAAAATACCCATCTACCAATTATTAGAACATAATAATTTTTTTCATTTTTCAATAATTAATTTAATTCTTAGATACTCCATCATCTATATTTAATGCAATGAATCAATTTTCAAGTCATTTACAACATTAAACAAGCTCCATTTCATATTCCAATACAATTTTATTTATTTTTTCTCACAAAAACTTAGACCACAATGATTAGATATAAGAGTAATTTTGGAAAAAATTACAAGAGGGTCTCATATTTAGGACCAAATTTTTTTACTCAAGAGGGCCTTATAATTAGGGACGGAGGGAGTATTTCATATGTATTGCTCTTTTACAAAACTCAATACATAATTAATGTTATTTTTCTCAACACACTCTTATTCATTACACTCTCTTTTTCACTTCTAATATTTTTCTATTTCTTCAATAATGATTATATAGGGGCATTATAATCAAAATACATTAAATTCTTACATCATTTAACCATTGCTTAAAACTCGTGCATAACCTTAAAACACACTACATATGAAACAGAGGGAGTACAAAAATAGTCTCTCTGGTCCTTATCATTGGGCATAGTTAACCGAATTACACATATCAAGAAAAGTTAGTTTTATGAATTTTATAAAATATCTTGTAACATTACAATTTTACCCTATCAACTTTTATTAAAAAATGCACACTCATTAATGAACAAGAAAATATACATAGATAGTCAAAGTATTTAATAAGGTAAAAAAATAATAATAAATGATGCATAAAAAATATAAAATATCTTATAATTAAGATAAAAAAATATTCTAAAATATGACCTATAATAAGGACCGAGACACAGAAGTATTCAACTATATGGTATTAATGCCACAATCATTTCAAAATATAACAATACCTAACTTAGTTTTAAAATCTGGCCCCCCTTTTCTTTGTAATACTCACATTTTTTGCCATAACTCCTTAACCGACACTTCACGGCTGTGTAGCAATGTTTGCCATGCATTAAAGTCTAAAGAGAGTGGCAAAATTATAGTTCAACCAAACCAATCAATGAAATCTGTAAAATAATTAATAATAATGGAAACTTTGTAATAGTATTAATATTTTCTTTAAGGTTGAATACTTGAATTGGGTTGCGATTTTTTTTTTTTTGGTTTTGCAATTAATTTTAAGAGGATTTTTTCGGTACCGTCGTAAAAATACGGGTTTTGATATCGTAGAATAACCAACCCATAAAATGTGTCATATCACATTAGTAACTATGTCATCGTCTTCGTTGTTGAGAAATCCTATTTTAACTTATTGCATTTTGGTTCTCAATATTTTAAGTAATTTTAAATTGCTTTAATAAATTTAAATCAAATAAAATATATATTATCTTTTTAATTTTAAAAATTAAAATTAAAAAATATGATTTCTCAATCGACAACTAGATACTAATCATTTTCGGAATATAGAGATCATCAAAGTTAATTTTGAATCTGTCAACAAAGTAAAATTTATTTTATGATAATACATGTAGTATATAGAACAAAGAAAATACAAGTAGAAAACTCTTAAAAAATCAACTGCAAAAGATTCCTTGTCCTAGGAACTAGGAAGTAGAAAAGATGATGATTCATATACATCCCCAAAAATAATTAGGGATTTGATTTTCTAACCCCCCTTTTTAATTACTTGACCCTCCTTTTTTTCAAAAACACCCTTACTAAAAAAAACTGGATTCCCAAAAGTACCCTTATCCCCTCCTCCCTTCCACCTTCCTAAACCCATCAACCTTTTCCTCCCATAAACCCCATGCAACACTTAAACCCTTCATCTTCTCCTTTTTCTTCTTCTTCATCTTCACCAACCTTTCACCTTCTACTTCCATAACATATCAAGAAAAAACACTCCTTTATTCAATCATAAAGCACCCCATCATCGTGTAAGCATTGCATGATCATAAAGGTACCTTTTTTTTTCCTAATCTACGTACTTTTTTCCTATTTTTTGTCTGTTCGTACTATCGTACGCGTAGGGGTCAGCGAGCTGGCCAAATTTCACCAACTCGCTTAGGGGTAAGCGAGCCATTGATTTTTCATAATTTAAGTCTAACTCGCTGCTGGGTAAGCGAGTGTGTAAAATTAAAAGGCTCGCTGTCCTATAAGCGTGTGAATTAAAATTACAAACTCGCTCACATAGCAGCGAGTTAGACTTAAAATATGATAAATCAATGGCTCGCTCTGGGGTAAGCGTGTTACTTAAAGTAACACACTCGCTGTGCACTAAGCGAGAGGCTAAATTTTACACACACGCTTACCTGACAGCGAGTTCAAGTAACATAATGAAAAATCATTTGCTCGCTTATGTCTCAGCGTGCATGTAAATTTTAACTTCTCGCTGACCTTACAGCGAGCTATTAATTTTTTTCGTTAGCTCGCGACAGGGTCAGCGTGTGTGAAATGTAACACAGTCGCTGAACCCTAAGCGAGCAAACTGAATTTTTTTTTAAAAAAATAATTTAATGTAAGTTATTACGTTTGTATACAGATATTTAAACATGGAAGCAAACGATGGTGAGAGCAATCGTGACATGAATGATGGTGGCCCTCGGAAGATTGAGGATGTTGAATTAGTTCCTATCCAGTTTCCGGATTACAGAAGTGCTTTTGAGACCGGAAGAGTTTTTCCTAATTGTGAATCTCTAGAGAAATGGGTTCGTGAAGTTGCCTACTCTCAAGGATTTGTTCTTAGGATCCTTAGGTCGGACAGAGGAGGAGTTGGCAAGAAAGAAAGGATCACCATCTCATGCGAAAGATACGGTCTTTACAAGCCCAAAAAGGAGGATATAAACTATATTACCGGGTCAAAGAAGTCCAATCGTCCTTTCAAAGTACATGGTCGACCATCGGCATCCCTCGGAGGGTGGATAGTGAGGGTGTCTTGTGGCACCGACAACCATAATAAATATGAATCATTGATTGGCCACGCACTAGCAGGGAAGCCTACACCGAAAGAATATGAGAAAATCATTACCATGACAAAGAATCGGGTGATGCCAAGACACATATTAGCAACTTTGAGAGAAGAAAATCCATCCAATTGTACTACATTGACGCAAATCTACAATATACGCAATCGGTGGAAAAAAAGTGTTAGGCGTCCAAGATCAGAAATGCAACATCTTTTGAAGTGTTTGAGGGATGAAGGATATGACACTTGGTATAGGAAAGATGAGGTCACCGATGTTGTAAAGCAAATTTTTTGGGCGCATCCTAAATCTATTAGTCTTTTGAATTTGTTCAATATTGTCCTCATCATAGACAATACATACAAGACCAATAGATACAGATGGCCTTTACTTGAGGTCGTTGGACAAACCTCAACAGATAAATCATTTACTGTAGCATTCTCTTACATGGGGACGGAGCAGTTTTCAAACTTCGTATGGGCATTACAACATTTGAAGAGATTGATCAAAGATGAAGCTTGCATGCCAAAGGTGATTGTATCTGATTTTGAGGGTGCATTAGTGAATGCGATTGAGACGGTTTTTCCAAGTTCAAACCATTTATTGTGTCAATTTCACATCAAGAAGAATATTAAAGTAAATTTGAAGAATTATCTTCGTCAACCCGATGATGAAAATAAAGATAAATTCATTGATGCATGGACAAAGCTAGTGCATTCCAAGGACAAGGATGAGTATGAAGTTTCAAAGATGGATTTTGAAGGCTTGTGTGAAAATTGCATTGGTCTCTTTGAGTATGTGAATAGGACTTATTTGGAAGAAAACAAGGAAAAATTCGTTGATGCATTCATAAATGATTTTATGCATCTTGGAAATACTACTTCAAATAGGTAATAATAATTTTTTTCATGTGTGTTCTTTTTATTGTTATTTTGCATTTGTTTTTTTTTTTAATTTTCCTTTTTTTTTCTCATAGGGTCGAAGGTGCCCACTCTCAGTTCAAAAGGATGTTATCAGGTAGCAATGGTGATCTATGAACTTGTTTAGTGGACATGCAAAGGATGTTGACATGTCAACATAGTAACATAACTGAATCTTTTCAAAGAAGCTTAACAAGAGTTGATCACAGGTTGAACACTGCATTTTTCAAGAATTTATTGTACTATGTGTCTCGGGAGGCATTGACTTTTATTTACAAACAGTTAATGGTATAATAGAATGACACGTATTTGGAAAATGGAAATGAAAGAAATGCAAGTCAAACCATAAAATTAATTACGCCAATACATAAATTAAACACATTGTCTACGCCAATACATAAATTACACACGTTGTCTACGGAAAGAATTCATAAATCAACTACTCATGCCTACGCCTACCCCCACCCCTACCTCCTCTTCTACCCCCACCCCTAACCCTAACACCACATCTTCTCTGCGCAGGCTCCGTAACCTCTTCAGTGATGGGTGTCATTGTCAACCGACGTATGTCACTGAAAGCATCTAAGTAAGGATTATCGGCCTCATCAATCAATGGTTCAACATATCCATCAATCATCTGCAATCATTGAAGAGCGCGAGTCTACAAAGAAAATACAAAAAGTCCATAACTATCAGTCAATATGTTATCAATTATGATAATGTGCATAATAAAAAGGGATGACAACACTTGCTAGTAACGTAGCCTCCGGACGATCAACTCTTACCGATGTGGGTAAGAGAAAGGGAAGTGACACTCTGTGCACCCAATCAATATATCCATCTACGCACTGACCCCTGTATGTCACGGGCTCTCCTCTAGTGGCATCATCAAGAACATGAAGGTGCCATTCTCCAAAACTTTCATCAATGGCCGAGGGCAGGGGAACTCCAACGGGTGGATCAGCAGGGATAGTTTGAATGTATCCAAACTGCCGCAACACTCTCTGCGGAAGATAAATCGTCCTTATGATACCACATCTCAGATAGCCACAGTAAAGGGAGACTTCCTCGAATGGCCTAGCATCTCGGTGATCTGGATCGTAAGGTTGCCATACCACTTGCTCAGGCGTCAACCTCTCAAGAAACATCCGATAGTGATTCTCAGAGTTCGACACCGATTGTTGAGGAATCCACTTAGTGATCCTTGGCATATCCTCTTCGTATACATCACTTATCACAACACACGGACCGATCGATGGGAAATGATCCAATATCCATCCCTAATCATAATAACAAAACAGTGAAATTAGTATACAATAACCAATCAATTTTTTTTAGTTTATTATAAATAAATACTAGATAGTTTATTACCTGAAGCAAAGACATATATCCGGCCATTGACATCTTCTTTGCCTTGCTTGCGAATGATAAGTGGTCATACAAAAACGCCAGAGCGCTAGCACCCCATGCGTATCCGTCTACAACATTCAAGTCCTCAAATGCTTGCAAGAACTGGCAGCCAATTGTATTGTTGGTCTTATCTGTGAACAAGGTGGTCCCCACCAAGTACAACAAATAAGCTCTCACAACAATCTCATAACGCCGTCTTCGAATGGCCCTCTTAAACACATCCTTCAATGTGTTGAACCTAATGGCCCCACTGCAATTGTCTAAGACCTCTTGCGTTGCATCAGCATTGTCCATCTCTAGCAACTCGCGCATAAGCTATGCAGCATCAGTTTGGTTAGGCTTGTCCCATGGTATAAGAAACCCTGTAACCAGGATGTGAAGAATGCAGGAAACATCATCAAGAGTGATCGTCATCTTCCCGACAGGGAAATGAAAAGTATTGGTGTCTTCGTACCACCGATCTACAAAGGCACCTAGTAGACGCCGATCAACTACTGCATACGTTGTCTCTACAAGTGGTGCCAACCCCGAAGCCTCAACAATCTCGCACACTTGTCTTGGCACATCAACACTATATAGTAGAGGCATATCGAAAGCATGGTTATGACACCGGTTCAACAATCGGTCCTGCAATTTATATCAATAAAAATTAATTAAAATAAAAAACTATAAATAAGTTTCTTGAAATAATTTTGGTTCATTTAATACTTACACGTCCTTGCCAAATCTCTTTTGCTTGGTGCTCATCGTAGCTCTTAAGCAAAGACGTGTCCTGCGGGTCATGCACAACCATCTCCACCTCTTGCTCCTGCTCTTCATCGTCGGATGAGTCAACAGGTTGTGACGGTCCAACCTGGTTTTCTACCCGTCTCCTCCGATTGGATGCCGTCATAGGGTCTCTTACCGATGCACTTTTGATCCTCGGCATTACTGTAAAATAAAATATGGTCATATAATAAAACAGCAAATTGAAAATAACATAAACATACCACGCTCGCTGCCCTCTTGGCGAGCAACATAATTCTGACAAAGCTCGTTGGAGGGTCAGCGAGTTCAAAAAAAACTAAACCTCGCTGAGACCCCAGCGAGAGAATGTTAAATTTATGTAACTCGCTGGGACCACAACGAGCTAACCATTAAACATGAAAAAAATTAAGCTCGCTGCCATCTTGGCGAGTTCACAAAAATTTAAACCTCGCTGATACCCCAGCGAGAATGTTAAATTTATGTACTCGCTGGGGCTCCAGCGAGCCAACCCTTAAACATCAAAAAAATCAAACTCGCTGCACTATGGGCGAGTTCACAAAATTTTAACACTCGCTAATACCCCAGCGAGAATGTGAAATTTTTGTACTCGCTGGGGCCCAGCGAGAAAAACCTAAACACAGAAAAAAAAATGCAGAACGAAAAACGAACACAGCAGAACGCAAAATGCATAAAACGAACACAGCAATCGCAAAATGAACATGCAGCCAAAATACTTAGAAAAAAATGCATTAAAAGACATGAATAGCAAAACCCTACAACTATTAACCCCTAAATCTATAACTTACCCCAAGATCTCCCCACCCCCAACGACCAAAAACAAAAAGAACAAACAAAAATGGGACAGAGAAATACGAGACAGAGAAGAAGAGAAACGAATAGAAAAAAAAAACAAAAAGAGAAAAAGGAAAAGAAGAAAGAAATACCTTAGTTTGAGGAGAA
Source organism: Crotalaria pallida (assembly GCA_037953625.1). Lineage (NCBI taxonomy): Eukaryota > Viridiplantae > Streptophyta > Magnoliopsida > Fabales > Fabaceae > Crotalaria > Crotalaria pallida. Next base: position 103,417,028 of record CM075655.1, read on the forward strand.
TGTGTTGTGTTGTGGAGAGAAGTTGAAGTGGAAGAAGAGTTGAAGAAGAAAGAAGTTGAAGAAGAAGGAAGTTGAAGAATGGTTGGGGTTGGAGAAGAAGGATGTACGGTGGGGGTTTGGGAATGGGTGGGATTGGGTAGTTAATAGGTTGAGGGTAGTTTAGGAATTAATATTTAATTAAGGGTGTTTTGGGTTTTTCCATCTACATGGGGGGTCAACTAAGTAAAAGGGGGGTTTAATAAATCAATACCCAAATAATTAAAACGTCACATCATATTTAAGGTCCAAAGAAAACTATCATAAACAATGTCATCGCGGGAGTCAGACACACCCAAATGGCGCAAATAAATTGGACTACGATGAATAAGTTCAATCCGCTAGCAACAATTGCTTCTATATTTTTGTTGCCTTCTTCACATTGACGCTTGATGATATAGCTCTAACTACTGTTTGGATATTCGATGAGCACATGGCTAATGTCCTAACCCACCCCAAGTCCCCAACAACTCATTTATTTTATGGATTTTTTTAACTATACAAAGGGTTCTCCAGCCTACTTAAAAAAGAGAGATGATAGTGTCATCTCAGATGGTTAAGATTAACCCAAGGAATGAGCACTCTATTACAGTATTACTGATCATTAATGTTAACCATAAATTCCCAACAGACTAATGAACTAGCTCCTCGATACCATAACCACAAGTTCTGTTATTGCTGTACTAGCTAGTCCGGGCGTTTTGTTCACCAGAGTGTAGTTTTTCTTTGTGTTGTCTTTTTATGTTGGAATAATTATATAATCATAGTCATGCATCCTATAATGCCTTACTAAAACATTTGCTACCAATCAATTGTTCATCAGTTATTGCTCAACACTTCAATCTAGTCATTCCAATGATTGAAACTCTTTTACCAAACTAAATATATATGAAATGGGTAAATTTGCGCAAGTATATATAGATTCCGGTGCAAAGACACTGAATGCAAAGAAAATTAAACTCAGATATTAGTTCCAATAATCAATGAGATAGTATATAACCAATGAAGTTGGAGATGCACCAAATTTCAAGCTGTTCTCATGAATAACCATCATGGAATTAACCTTCCCACAGAATTTATTCTTCTCAACAAACCACTGATGAAAGAAAAAGAACAATTCTAAATCTTCCTCCAATTTCATCCTGCAAATCCTCCTAATACCGTGTAAAGATATTAAACGTCTCTTTACATCTGAGATATTAGATGCATTTACTTTATCATATTATATTTTATTTATCTGATAAAAAGAGATTTGTAGAAGAAATTATAGGAGGATATAGGAAAGTTTAGTATAAAATAGTTTTAGAGCCTAGCATTACGAAGCTGTTGCTTCAGCATTGGTCGAATATACTCATGATAGCCATCAGGCACCACTGAATCATTCAATGGATCCTTCCATGCCTCCTCGTACAACTTTGGATACACATTGCCATCATAACGCCCAAGAACCGAACCAAGATAGTGATCAGTGTAGTTGAATGCATCAACAAGTGCAATTGCATTTGGGCGAAGCTAAACACACCACATAATAATGTCAGTTTCATATAATAAAAACTGAGACACCACAATTTGGAATTAGACCCAAAATAGTCCCCGAAAAATTAAGACATATTTTAGCCTCTTTAAAAATAAAAGTATCAACATAGTCTTCCAAAATCTCAAATGTTGGACAAATTAATTAGCCCCTATAAGGACTAAAGCGTCGCAGGACGAAGTTGACCAGCATTTTTCATTTTTCAGAAATCAAATGTGTCTCCGTGTTTATTTAGGGACTAATTTGGGTCTTAGCGAGTTTAAATCGCTTAGAACAAACCTGGGAATACAAGGACCTCAGCTGCTCATTGGCAAGATAACCCTGTTTGGGAGTGATGCAGCCGGTTGAAAGAAAATCACCCAGATGCTTATGAAGATGATACAAAGCATAAATGCTACAAAGACATTCCAGTTGTTGTTTCACTCCCTTTCCAGGTATATCGTTCTGCAACTTCTCAATAAACCTGAAAAGCATAAAGATGGTCAACTTAATTATAGAACATGCATGCGAAAATGAGCTTCAAGCACAGAAATCTTAAACTAAAATTTATAATCCCCCTTCACCTCCATTACACTACAGATCAACTACAGACACTATTGAACCAGTAAAAATGGAAAGAAGCTCACTTGGAAACAACAATTAACTGGCAATGGGCAACGGCTGCCTCAACCAGATCGGCTGACAATTCCTGGAAACCTGCCACCAAAAGAAAAAGCATTCAACATGACCATGTTTGGTGATGTTGCATTAATGAACAATAGTCACTCATTCATACAAATCAGCCCCAGTGCTCCACGCCAAACACCAAGAACACACAAATCAGCCACAAAAGACCAGAGGATATAGCTTTTACTTAAAGCAAGATCAATTCAATACCATCTTCAGGGTTGCTAAACTTGCTAAGATTCTGAGCAACGGCAACAGCCTTCCTAGCAGCCCTAGCTTCAAATGCTCCCAGCATTACATTAGGCTTCAACCAGTCTTCAGCTGCAAGCAATTAAAATAATTTATAATTGTAAATCCCAAAGGTCAAAGGCATAGTTAGTATTAGTAATATCATCTCAAACTATAAGATCTGTACAACAACAGATTGATATGGTTAGAATTTGCATATTCTCAATCAAATCAATTCATTATACCTTTCTGAACATCAGAACGGTATTGCATCAATTGTTCCAGTTTCCCCATATAAGCTGTTGTACCAATTGGTTTTTTCCCAGAGCCCAACTGAGAAATAGTCTTGATGAGATGCCTTGCAACCTGCACGAGATTTTCAAGAAGTTGTCAAACTACCGATCCATTCCTCAGTTAATAATATCCAACCAACCTCCCAAATAAGACTGCACTAAAATGTAATATTATGAAGCACATTAATGTAGAAGGGGCACATGAGAAGACTTATCAAAGCATGAAGAGTTGAAGACACAGCCACATGGGAGTATGTAAGAATAACTGATAATTATTATTTAACTTCTTCTATCTTTTTGGGACTTTGTTACCATGATAAATATAATGGAGTTGATTATCCCAAAATCTTAAATCAAAATGAAAAAAGTCTTTATAGTATTTTTATGGAATCCAACATCAAAAAATTCAAAGGTTTTACTAAAAAAAAGCACTTGTTTAATACTCCCTCCGGTCCTATTTATAAGTCACATTCTAGAAAGATTCTTTGGTCCTATTTATAAGTCATTTTGTATTTTCTAGGAGGCATTTATTGCTATTTTCTCTTATTTGCCCTTTGCTCATTAATGTGAAGTAATACAATGTGAAATTTCCAATGCAAGTTAAGAGGGTAAGATTGTAATGTTGAAGTATTTTTTTAAAGTTTCAAGAAATCTAACTACCCTCCTTGGTCCACGTGATATGGTTAAGTATGCCCTATAAATAGGACCAGAGGGAGTATAATATATGAAAATTGAAAACACATTGAATACAAGTAAATAAAATCTCAATTCTTCACAAACAGAAACATGCAAGCTGTCACACATTGCAACAATCCTCCTATTTACGGTACATATTAGGAAGAGCTTGATAAAAAGTATATCAATTAATAATACTCAATGTGATGGTATACGCTATATTTAACATTTCACAAACCTGTAATTGCAGCACAATGTTGTCTCCTTCATAGGTGCAGGTAGGAACATAGACCGCAAATAACTCAGGGAGACCACTACTACAAAGGTAACCATGGCCACCACATAGTTTACGGCATTCTTCAATTCCATCCTGAAATTAGAGCAAATATAACTTTGAACGTGGAAGATTTTAAAGATGTTACAAAGTGAAACCCGTGTCTTGCATCAGGTCACAATAAAAGGATAATAGCACTACGATAAGATCAGAGACATCTGGAGCTTTTCAAGAAGGATAACATTGCTGATCCAGCCAGTTATTGAACATACAAATAGATGGCATGCATGAACAATAATAGACTGTAATGTATAACATGGGAGGAAAAGAAAGATTTTTTATTTTATGGAATACAATTAGAATAAGATGAATATGAATATATAATTGAGCAAACAAAATACATCAATTACGGCATGCTATGCAAATTGATTTTTAAATTTGAATTTAAATTGACAACAATGTGTGAGATGCAGAATTGATATGAATGAAGAATCACGGTAGCAAATCTACATAGTTCGTTAAAAAGTTTATCCTTGGTGCTAAATCATATTGATCAATGCCTTCATCATATCAACTTTTTTGAACAACAAAATAAAATGTGAGAAGAAGAAAAGAAGACAAAAGTAATAAATCTGATCAAGCATAAGGCACAGACTCCAGAATGGTAGAAAATGAGGTTCGAGATATAAAAAAGAGCAAGGAGAGAACACGCTAAAAAGATGATAAATTATTACAGAAAATATGGCAAGTTGAATTGCCATTGCCATCGTTGCTTAGAATCTCAGTAAAGGACTGCATAACATCATATATAAGGCAAAAAATATTCCCCCTGATGAACAATAAAAGGGCAGCCCAATGCATGAAACTCCCACTTGGTGGGCTCTAGGGAGAGTAGATGTACATAGCCTTACCCCTGCAAGAGCAGAGGCTGTTTACGGGATTTTGAACCCGTGACCCCCAGGTCAATAGGCAACAACCTTACCATTGAGCCAAGGCTCACCCTCCCCTGGCAAACAATAGTAAAACCATATTTTGTTTTACATAAAATCTAAAGGAGCTAAATAATCAATCAAATACAACTAAAACCAATTTGCAGAGTAATGAAAATTAGTAATCAGTAGTCACATACAGCTGTCACTGAAGAAGTCAAAGACTTCAATCCTGCAGTGCATGCATGAGCCTCGGGCAATGTTGAAAAATCACTTGCTTGCAATCGTTGCATGACATCCGTATATAGCCAGTGCAACCATTCACCAACAAATCTGAAGGCATAAGCAGAAGCTATCAAAGGGAAGAGCCTAGCTTGTTGTGTTTTATAATCAATCACCTAGACAGAAGCAGATAGCAGAAAGTGAGACAGGCAATATAGAATATATTGGTTGGAAAGATCATTGAAAATAAAAAGAAATCCAATGATCTTCAAGTTTTGTAAGAGCAATGAGCAAACCCAGACACCCATTGTTTTGACTGGTCAATAGATCTGAATAGATATTTCAATATCATACAAGTCATGGTCAAGGTGAGTGGGCATTGGGCAACCCATCAACCTTCCACATATATAAAATAGCATGTTAGCATGAAAGCATGCCTGCTTTGAATTAAGAGATTCAAGTCAAGATCAAAATATACATACTAAATCAACAAAAGTTTTACATTAAAACAAATTGGTTTATTTTTTTAATAATATCCGGAAAATTTGGGTTCAGCCTCACTTCTAGTTGGTTTCTACAAATTTACTTGTTCAAGAACACTTTAAAAAAAAATATTCCCTATAGCATGTTAGGATAAAATGAGACTTCTCTAGCAACCATGCACCAATAAGGGGTTTAAAGCTTTGCCTGTGTTTCAGGACCTCCATTATGCGCACCAAACTGTCTTCGAACAGCACTATATCTTGTGGCGATGCAAACTGCGCGCGACAAAGCTACTGATGCATCAGCTACAATTGCTTGTCTCACAAATACCATAGTACCATATACTAATTGTCGTGGAACACTGGATTGTACATATTTTCCTTCTCTAGTAACCTGTGAGACCCTGATACGTTCAAAAAACAAAGAATCATTCACTGATTCTATAGACATAAAATGATAAGCAATATTCAGGTTGCGGGTAGCATAATATATGCTCATATTGTCACAGGCCAGACTTTACAACTTGCCATTTATCTCAACTCAGAAAAATTCTTCTACCAACCCACCTTCCAATGCAAGACTCACGGAAGAAAATGACAAAAAATCCATTATCAAGGTTGTTATATTGATAGGAAAATAAGCTCTTGGAGATTTATATTGAATTAAATAAATTAATGTACTAAATGTATTAGGTAGTTATCAGTGGTTACTGCATTAGGAAGTTATGAGTAGTTATTGTTTGATAGTTATATTATTATGTTTAAATATGTTGTGTGGAGGGTTGAAACTATTCATTCAAGGATTTGTCATTTGTTAAAGGTTGAAGGAGGAGACTCCTTGTTAAGGGGAAACCCTGTGTATGTAGTAGGAGGCCTAGGTCTCTGGGACAGCATATACTGTAATTTCTTTGTATTTTTGTCTTTCTAATCTCAATATCCAGTGGTTTTCTATCAATTGGTCCGACCTGCCGGATCCAAAAGGAGGAGATTTGTGAGACCAGCGAAATCGTGTTCTAATCATGGCAAGAGTGTCAGAAAGAGTTGATTTGTTGGAGGAAAAGATTGAAGGGATGGGGGAGAGATTGGCTAACATTGAGGAGAAGATGACTGCTTTAGAGATAAATTTAAAGGAAAGCATCCTATCCGAAATCAGGAAGATCATGGGAAAGAACAATGAAGAAGTTCACAGAATGCAGAGGGTTAAACAAGAGAGTAGTAAGGTGAGACCGGGCTACGACAATCATCCTTTGGGTAGTGACAAAGAGGGCATAATCCTCTCTAACGGAACTGCAATGGTAGAGAATGGGTGGAAGGAGAGTGCATCAAGCAAACCTTTGGGTAGTGACAAAGAGGGCACAATCCTCTTTAAGGGAACTGCAATGGCAGAGAATGGGTGGAAGGAGAGTGCATCAAACATGGAGGCAAACCTACCACGATTGGCGGTGTCCCTAGAAATTTTGGACTTCAGTTTGTCCTCTGAAGCGTATACGGTGGCTGAGTTCAGTGTCTCGCATCAGTTGACTCGGCGTCCACCACCAAAGCCTCCAGACCCATTTGTTGAGACAGTTGTTGTGAAGGCACAAAGAGGAATGACAACGGAAGATACGACCCAAGAGGGGAAATCTATCCTGAAGAGACAATTTCCTATATTCAGCCTTGAGGACAAGGCTGCTTCTGTAACAGGAGGCATTGATAGGAAAATAAGCTCTTAGAGATTTATAATGAATTAAATAAATTAATGTACTAAATGTATTAGGTAGTTATCAGTGGTTACTGCATTAAGAAGTTATGAGTAGTTATTGTTTGATAGTTATATTATTATGTTTAAATATGTTGTGTGGAGGGTTGAAACTATTCGTTCAAGGATTTGTCATTTGTTAAAGGTTGAAGGAGGAGACTCCTTGTTAGGGGGAAACCCTGTGTATGTAGTAGGAGGCCTAGGTCTCTGGAACAGCATATGCTGTAATTTCTTTGTATTTTTGTCTTTCTAATCTCAATATCCAGTGGTTTTCTATCAATTGGTCCGACCTGCCGGATCCAAAAGGAGGAGATTTGTGAGACCAGCGAAATCGTGTGCTAATCATGGCAAGAGTGTCAGAAAGAGTTGATTTGTTGGAGGAAAAGATTGAAGGGATGGGGGAGAGATTGGCTAACATTGAGGAGAAGATGACTGCTTTAGAGATAAATTTAAAGGAGAGCATCCTATCCGAAATCAGGAAGATCATGGGAAAGAACAATGAAGAAGTTCACAGAATGTAGAGGGTTAAACAAGAGAGTGGTAAGGTGAGACCGGGCTACGACAATCATCCTTTGGGTAGTGACAAAGAGGGCATAATCCTCTCTAACGGAACTGCAATGGTAGAGAATGGGTGGAAGGAGAGTGCATCAAGCAAACCTTTGGGTAGTGACAAAGAGGGCAGAATCCTCTTTAAGGGAACTGCAATGGCAGAGAATGGGTGGAAGGAAAGTGCATCAAACATGGAGGCAAACCTACCACGATTAGCGGTGTCCCTAGAAATTTTGGACTTCAGTTTGTCCTCTGAAGCGTATACGGTGGCTGAGTTCAGTGTCTCGCATTAGTTGACTCGGCGTCCACCACCAAAGCCTCCAGACCCATTTGTTGAGACAGTTGTTGTGAAGGCACAAAGAGGAATGACAACGGAAGATACGACCCAAGAGGGGAAATCTATCCTGAAGAGACAATTTCCTATATTCAGCCTTGAGGACAATGCTGCTTCTGTAACAGGAGGCATTGATAGGAAAATAAGCTCTTAGAGATTTATAATGAATTAAATAAATTAATGTACTAAATGTATTAGGTAGTTATCAGTGGTTACTGCATTAGGAAGTTATGAGTAGTTATTGTTTGATAGTTATATTATTATGTTTAAATATGTTGTGTGGAGGGTTGAAACTATTCATTCAAGGATTTGTCATTTGTTAAAGGTTGAAGGAGGAGACTCCTTGTTAGGGGGAAACCCTGTGTATGTAGTAGGAGGCCTAGGTCTCTGGGACAGCATATGCTGTAATTTCTTTGTATTTTTGTCTTTCTAATCTCAATATCCAGTGGTTTTCTATCATATTATTTTGTGGATGGTCAATGGAGGGGCTGGACATTCAATGCAGATCATATATGAATAACATAAAGTAAAACCCCCAGCTATGATTATTGGATTTGCACCTGGTGAGGCTACAGAACATACAAATAGGTAAAATGAAACTAACCTCATTAACATTTGATCCCTGGGAATTCGTACATTGTCAAATCTTAGAACCCCATTATCCATGGTATTATATGCTCCATTTCCAAATTTCATTCCAATATCACCAATGGTTATGCCAGGAAGAGGTAAGTGATCATCCAAGCTCCGCAGCTGGACAATGAAGCCTTCAAATTGGACAAATTGCTAATTAAAATCTGAATCTAATAAAGTAGCAGAAATTTTGACGACCAATTTTGGTAATTACCGTTCACTCCATAATCTTGACCATCGGTAATAAGACGGGCATAAACAACAGCATGTGTAGACACTTTACCCAGTCCACCTGGCCACCACTGTTTACAAGAGCATCAAAAGAGAGTGATTATAATATCCAATAGCTGTATGAAGATAGTTGGTCATCAAGCTCCCTTAAAACATATATGCATAGTTTTTTTTTTGGGCCTCACCAAGTTCCCTTTAAACATGTATTCATAGTAAATGCAGAAAAAAGGGGTACTAGCAGCTTTTCCCTGATTACATGTATGAATGAACTCTCAGTAACATCTGAATATTCTAGAACCTCAACCAATAGATTTTAGAACACCAGTAAAGCCTCACATGATTCCATTTTACTAACCTTGCTGGAAGTCAATGTGGGGCTATGAATAACAAACTCGTCTGTTTTGGGATCAAATGTTGCTGTTGTTTCTAGCCCTTGAACATTAGATCCATGGCCAAGTTCTGTTTGGGCATAGCAACCAATTATTTGCATCTTATGGGCTAAAGGCAACCATTTTTGCTGCTGTTCATCGGTTCCTTGTCCTTTGATAGCAGGTATAAACATTCCCTGCAAAGAAAATACAGGCCATATCTATCTCATCAGTAATATATATATATATATATATATATATATATATATATATATATAGAGAGAGAGAGAGAGAGAGAGAGAGAAGTAAGATAGAAAAAATAAAAATGCCACCAGGAAAAGAAATTGAATTTTACCCAGTGAAGATCCGTAAAAGCAGGTTCATCCACAAAGGATCTAAGCTTGGAAGCTTCCTCTTCTATAAGAATAAAACTCACCCAATTATAAAGAATGATAAATATTCTGCACTTTGCAACAAATTGCCTTCAACAGAAGAAAGTAACATGATTTCAAATGCAAACTACTCAAAGAATAGAAGACTCACCATTAAGACGGAGCTCAATAATCCTTTTCCATGCATATGTTGCTTTCCTCAAAGTGTTCTTAAATAGTTCCTTCCTACCCAGCATAGGTCTATTATCCTTTCTAAATGCCTAAAAGTGACAGACAACCAACCAAAGTTTCAGGAGCTTAAAGAAGCTAAAATTATCTTTTATCACCGAAGCCCCATAAAAGAGAAAAAAGCAAGAACAGCTATCAAGCAACTTTATATCCTGTACAGACTACAGTGATATCCGAAACATTAACAGACCATTGAATTCTAAGAATGATTATCTTTAATAATCAAGTTCCTACTGGCAACCAAATCCCAATTTAACAAACTTCTTACAGAACCTCTTCAAAACTCACAAAAAAGTTTGTTTATCGGAAAAATAATTATTGAAATTCTGTGCATTGATTAAAGTAGGAGAAAGAAATTAGTTCTTTTCCTTTAAACAAATCTGCGCAAAACAGAAAGCCAAAGTTGGCATTGCCCGACATCTCCAGGCAGTAAATTTCCTTTAATAATTAGAATTTTCCGTTTTGAACTCCTCGTGAAAGTGATAGAACCAGTAACATAAGCATATTATAAGTCCATGGTTTTAATTTATTAATCAACCTAAACAAATAACTTCATACATTTTTTTTTATAATTTACAACATAATAATAAAATAAAAATGAATTTTATTAGACAATCCAAACAAAAATAAATTATCTTAAAATTGCTTTTCAACAAACATAACTTGATTGTATCATTACAATCGAATAGATCATAGAAACAATTGCAATTATTAATGAAATAATATTATTAACTGATCCAAACACACTCCACGCATCCTAATAAGTAATATAAAAAAAATTAAAATACAAATCACAACAAAATGCAAAAACATTTCAAAAAAATAACAAAATGCAATAACAATTGTTGAGTGAAATTAACGAACCGGATCGCTAGCAACGAGACGAGCCATCCTTTCAGAAACTTCGAGAACGTGAGAAGAACCAGCCCACACGATCTTCATCGCGTCAACATCGAACACAGCTTTGCTCCTCTCAGGTGCCAAGTGATCGACGCCTCCTTCCATTTCCATTTTCCGAACCCTAACACACACTCTCTCTTCGATTTCAAAGCAAGAAGAAGAAGAAGAAGAAGAAGAAGAAGGTAGTTAAAACTTGAAACAATAAAGAATGAATGAGGAAGGGAGGGAGGGAGGGAGCTCCACGCGCGGTTAAAGAGTTTGATGATGTGTGCTTTTTGGGTGCACCAACCGCCAAATGTAATGAAGCGAGAAATTACCGCTATTTCATTGTTCATCTATTTATAGTACTGCAAATTATTTTATTTTAAGGGTGTCAAGGACAAGGTTATTAAATATGGAAAATTAATCATAAGTTCATGTTAGTGCTTCTTCCGAAGATTTCAAAAACCACATTTTTCAATAATTTTTCACTACTTATACTTTCTCTGGACTTATTTAATAAATTTTTTTGAGGTTTTTATTTTGGTCCTATTTATAAGACCACTTTCCAATTTTCAATAATATTTAATTAATTCTTTCCACTAACACCTCTATAAAGTCAACACTTTTTAGAGTTCCAGTATTTTTGAAACCACTATGGTGAAAATAAAAAATCTCAAAACGGTCTTATAAATACGACCGAAGGGATTAATTTGTTAACAAGTGCCTTTTTAAAGTTCTCCGTATTTTTACTTTAAATAAAATGATGTGGATCTTCATAAAGTTGTGTCATTGTTGATACTTTCAAAGCTATCCGACAGGCGTCGGTGTAAGACAGCCCAGTTGGTGGCTGCAGGGACATTTAGGATTTCCCCCTTCCCCAGGTCATGGGTTCTAGTCCCAGACCTCCCATGTAAACAAAAAAAAAAAAAGCTATCCGATAGGCATATACCATGACTTTCCTCGCCCACCACCTTTTTACAACTTAGAAAAGAATCAGTACTCCTCTCTTCTTATACTCTTGCATAGGGCACTTTTTTGAAGAATTTTTTGGTTATTCATAAATTTAAGGGCACTTGTTAGCATTTGCCTATATTTTAAACCAAGAAAAATATGTTTTTTGTTGCTTATAATTCGAGCCGGAGGGAGTATATTGCTACCATCGACTTTGGTATAGAAACCCAAGCATTTTATACCTCGTGTAATCCCTATTAATATGCATTAATAAATCTCTGCGCTCCTTGCCCCTCATTGCTACCAAAAAAAGATAGAGAGAGAGAAAGTGTCGATGGTAAAACATCATGTCCCAGGGTCCTTTTATCACTTGAGCTAGCTATTTTGAGAATGCTTGAAGCTATGAAGCCCCTGATACGTAGTACAACACAATTACGATACCACACAAATACGAGGATACAAATTTTTTTTAAAATTCAAAATACGGCACGACGTAGTATACATTAACACATTTTTTCTGTGGCAAAGTTGTTAGGATTGAACATAATCAACAACTCTCATTCAACAATGAAACATGCTCGAGCTTTAATTTATTTTAAGTCACTTCACAAATTCTTTTTAAATTACCCAAATACTCTGCAATAACTTTTAAACAAATAGTAACTCCACCACAAAGTATTATGAGTAAATGCGCTTTCATCCTAGAACATGAATTTTTAACCACTTTTTCACAAAAATACTTATTGAAAAATTACGTTTAAAAGAAATAATAATTATTAAAAATTCAAAATTTAGTAAAACAAGTATCTAGGAAGTATCAGAAAAATATCATGAAATATTGAAAAATATGGAAAAAAGTATCCTAAAAGTTTTTTTTCAAAAAAGTAATTAAAATTAAATAAAAAATAATTGGATACTTTTGAAACACGTATAAAAAAAGTATCTTACGTATATCGGTATCGGACAAGGGCATGGCAGTGATACTTTTCCACTTTTGGAGTATTTTGGCTTCATAGGTTTGAAGCAAGTAATGTGCAAGATCCTAACGGAGTTACTATTCCAGGTAGTTAGTGACGTTACCTCACGGAGGCAAAACACTTGAAAACGTTGTTAACCTGTTATCCGGCACTTGAAAATGGGAAACACAAATTGGTAGATTGTCAAACTGCACAATCAACTTTACATAACCCTGACTGAACAAACATAAAGCTATATAGTTTGGACCCAAGTAATTCCTAGATGCTACTACTGCCTACCAGCAAAGAAACAAACTAGGTTAATCACAGTGAAGGGGCAAAGAAAAAAATAAATTATTAAGGTTATCCCACAACCAGATATATGATGAACACAACCACGTTCTTGAGGCCCCCCCTGTATTGATAGATAATGCTAATAAAAAAGTTCCCTTAAACTGCATGGATGACACTGCCATTCATTTTCGAACTACCACACGCTGTTGTCGTCGTTGTTGACGCCGGTGTTGCATGAAAAGCTGACTGTCTAGAGGGTCCTTCTTCAAGGAGTTTTTGTTTCAAAGTAGAGGACCCAGAGTCAGCAATAGAGTCTCCTAAACTCAGTTTTGACATGCCGACGAGTTCATCAACATTGAGAGGGCTTTTAGTGTGTACTGCAGTTGGCTTCACCACTTCATGAGTCTCCTCCTTCTTCATGGGCTCTGCTGGACTGTATCCTGACCAATAGGGCAGAGGAAATGGGAAGAATGGAGAATAATATGCAGGATACACCACTGGGTAAGATGATTGTGAGTTAGTATCAGGCTTTAATGACGCAGCAGGATCGCCATCATTTGAGTTAGTGGAATCCATGGATTCACACTCTTCATCAAGGGTTGGAGCAGCAGGCAAGGGGTTATTGCTTTCTGTTTCAGCTTCAAACTGATTAGCAGACAAGAAGTCTTGTTCTACCATTGGAGTCTCAGCATCAGGTGCCTGCATAAGCATTAAAAAATGAGCAGGTTCCAAGGGAAAAAGGGTGAGAGAATTTACTTATTTCTAATGATGGATCTCAGAAAAGCATTACATGAGAAAATGCAATGTATATCTCCAAACTATGCGAGTTAATGAAGGAACAGCAGAAGAAGAAAGGAAATGGATTTCTTTCCACAAATTACAAGTGACCATAATTTTAGCATCTTCATTAAGAAGAACATGTCACCTATAAAGCGCAGATGCAGATGCAGACACTGGACATGACTGGAACGATGCCCGAAATATAATACACACATATATAAGCAAGTCAAATGAAATTAAATATGAGCAACATGATAACAAATCTTTATTGAGAATCAGATATCGGATATTTATATATTCAACTTCTCAAAATAACCTGGTAGGCTTTACATTTTCCCTATGATAATGAACCAGGCAACAACAAAAAAACCGAGGCATAACATCAGTACATCACTTAACAGTGTAAGCATGTTGTCTCTTCACAAGAACATTTTGAAAACAAGAAGATGAACTATATCTTTCACCTTCAATCTATTCATGTAAAACCAAAAAATTAAGAAAAGATATCATCTATCTAAAACTTTTACGAAAGAAGAGAATTTTTCTTTTTTCTTTTTAAAAAAGAGCTGTATCCTTCTAGTGTCAACATATTATGGGGTGTCGACAGAGTGTCCAAGCTGTGTCACAGACGTGTTCCTTGCCCAAGCCGATAATAAACACTGACATGAGCCGAACAGGTGCCAAAGAAGCGTCAGTGTTGAAAGCATGTCCAACACTTCGACACCTCAATAAGGAGTGTTAATGCTTCGAAGCATGTCACACAATGTTTTTAAAGAAAGATTATGCGGCATGAACAAATTATGGGGCATCAATTTAATTATATGCATCTTGATGTAAAAGAAAACATATTTCAGGCATGGTATTTGCAAATAAGAGTACAAACTTCATCTGCAACAATATCAAACAAGCTGGAACGCCTTTTTCGCCTAGACACATTGCTTTGCCTGATGAAATATTTCTGAGCATGACTGGCCACTTGAGTTGGTGTCCTTGATATAACATAGTTCCTTGCAATTCCACGCCAATCACCTTTTCCGAGCTTCTGCAATCCAAGCAAGAACATTCTATGTTCCTCCTCAGTCCACGGAACTCCTGCATGCAAAAAAAAATAATCATAAATTTCACCTTAAAAAATGTAACACAAAATACGTTGTGTTTGGGTATAAATTGAAATATTATATGCACATCATCTTTAAGATCTATAAAGTCAGTAACAGGATTGGGCTACTAGTGAAGTACATCAGAAGTTTGCATGAAGTAATAGATTCAAACCTCGTTGCTACCATTGTACCCAAGAAAAAAAGATCTGTAAGCCTCATCAGAGCTATGTATAATGTGGAAAGGAAAAAGAAAACTAAGAAATCATCATTAAAATTATATATTCAGCTAATGCTTGCACACATTTGTGGGTGGAAATAAGCTAGGCTCATTCCTTAAATATGCCTAGGCCTCTTTTGCAAATTTCCAGCCTTGGTTCGACATATTACAGTATTACATATCACAGGCTTTATTTTGGATCAGCCTAGCTTTTCATGGCCTGGCATGAAAGTCATAAGCCAAGAAACTTGGAATTTCTAGTTTTCAATTATGTTAAGCTATAACAAGTTCGATATATTGTGTATAAAATGGATTTAACATATATAAATATATAATTGATAGATAAAATTATGCAAGTAAAGTAGATCTTTAAATATTTATTAATTAATTACATATAACCAATAAGTAGGTAGGTCAATTATATAGACTTAGGTCATTTCTACAAAATCTCGACTGCTACACCTTCAAAACTAAGGCTAGTAAATGGAATTAGGATTTATTAACCTGGCAGGTTTTACCTTTAACAAGGAGTCAACCCAAGAAGAATTATATCACTAGCATGACACAAGTATTAAAATGTAAAATCCTTTTAAAACGAAGGCCAGACTAGTCAGGATATTAATTGCGCATATAATGCGAATTAAACATATTGTCATGCATTGTTAAATATGTCGCGCGATTTTCTCCGCTAGATTTTTATGTAGGGACAATATCCTATACGCTATGTTGCACGGGTACTCAAATTTAGGGCTCGTACCCACAACGGATACGAATTGGGTGCGGGTACACGTTGGGTATGCACCGGGTATGTACCCAACCATCAAAACAAAAAAATCGTGATTGGGTACATTTTGGGCTGATTTAGGTACTTCTGGGGTACGGCCCAACAATACTTTGGGTCCAAAATTGGAGTTAAACCCTAATTACCATAATCTCCCAAATCCCTCAGAATACAACTGCTTCCGTTCTTCGGTTCTTCCCTTCTTTGCTTGACGGCTCTATGGTCACGCCATCGACAGCCATGCCGCACGACAACCACGCCACCATGCCGCCCACGGCCTAGCCACGCCACCACCCAGCCAACACGCCAACAGGATGACCAGCAACCTAGCCACCACGGCTCTGTTCTGTACTTCTGTTCTATTCTAGTGTTCTGGCTTCCTGTTTATGTTCCCATTGTTCTGTTCTCCGGCTCTGTTTATAATATGTTCTGTTTATGGCCTTAGAAGTAGTGATTCTTATTTTTTTGCTACGGATGTTTATGTTTTCATGTTAAGGTTTTTTTTTTTTTTTATATATGATATGTTGTGCATTGCCGACCCCACCTAGTGGGACAAAGGCTTAGTTGTTGTTGTTGTATATGATATGTTGTGCATTAATTTTGCTTTAAATCTTGTGCAATTTTGCTATATTTTGTCATATAAATATAGAGTTAGGATCCGTTGACACCAGGTGTAAAACTTACCACTTATATCTTCACATAACTTTTTATATATTATGAAATTTCTCAATCCAACCGTTGAATTATATGTTATTATCATGACGATCATACATTCCAAATTTCATATCATTCGGAGATTCATAGGTATGAAATCTAATAATGCATGTTTACTTATATTTTAAATAACGTATTATCCGTTAAAATAAAATAGTCGGATGAAGTATCAAATAATTTTTATATTCTATGAAATTTTGTAGACTTGATCTACTTGATAATAGCATATAATTCAACGGTTGGATTGAGAAATTTCATAATATATAAAAAGTTATGTGAAGGTGTAAGTGACCAAGTTTTACATCTGTTGTCAACGGATCCTAACTCATAAATATATATATATATATATAATATAGTAACGTACCAGTACTCTAGTTTTTACAAAAATGTCGTACCCTCGTACCCCATACGTACCCGAAACAGTGAAACATAGCCTATATGCAATAAGTAGCAAAAGTTATACATATCTTGTGACTTGCAAATCACAAGCATGCTTGTTCCCCTCTCTTTTGATTCGACGAGAAAATGCATATTCCAGTGGCCAAAAAAGGAACGTCCGGCAAAATCAATATACTCAAAAGAAAATCTAACACTATTATGAGTTACGACGGAAGGATGAAATTGACAAACTTTGGAAACACATGGGACCAAATTGACTCGTTTTAAAGATAAAGGACCAAATTGAAACCTAAAAATAAGATAAAGGACCATAAGAGTAATTAAGCCCAAAAAAAATAAAACTATAGTAGAGTTTCCATAGAGATGAAATACATGCATATGACACACTACATCCACCCATAATTACAATACACTAACACTTCCAAAGTAAACAAACAGTAATCTAAAAGAAATTAATCAGCATTAAAATTTACTTTTTGAACCCCGTTGTTTACTCACCGGCCCCCATTTTTTCCGCCTTATACAAGGCGGTAGTGCATTTTTCCGCCTTCTACAAGGCGGTAGTATAAATTATCAGTATAAATTTGGTTCTCATGTACCAAATTTTTTCTTGTTAGTTGGTACATGAGAACCAAACAGTAATCTAAAAGAAATTAATCAGCATTAAAATTTACTTTTTGAACCCCGTTGTTTACTCACCGGCCCCCATTTTTTCCGCCTTATACAAGGCGGTAGTGCATTTTTCCGCCTTATACAAGGCGGTAGTATAAATTATCAATTTTTTCCGCCTCTTTCTAGGCGGAAAAATGATAATTTTGCACATCCGCTTTGTATAAGGCGGAAAAAATATGATAATTTTACACTACCGCCTTGTATAAGGCGGAAAAATGTGCTTCCGCCTTGTATAAGGCGGAAAAAATGGGGGTCAGTGAGTAAACAACGGGGTTCAAAAAGTAAAGCTCATTTTCAATGGGTCAGTTTATTCAAAACTTGGACAGACTCGTTAGTGTTAGAACTTCCGTGAGCTACATGAACAACTTTTTAAAAGCACATGACTCGAAATATATAGAAGTGTCATATGTATATCCAATTTCATTGGCCAACATTCAATATGTGTTCAGCTCCGAAAATTCGGTGGCCAGGCATACAAATGGGATGCAAGGGTTCCAACAATTCAATCACTAAAAACAAATGAATAAATAAATAAAACAGTCTCCAATAAAGTTAGCTTATATCTTTTTACTAAGCAGTTATTCTTCCCTCAATCAATGACACTAGCAAACAAAACAAAAAAACAGATAATTGATTTATGGCATCAAAATCTTAAATAAGGAGCTTGGTTTGCTTTAAGCAATGTCTTGTGTTCAAGTACATGCACCGCGTGAAATTTGCCCATACAAATGGGTCTTCCCAACTCGACTCGGAGTTCAAGGTGATATCTCAACGGTAAGGATCTCCGACTAAAAAAATAATAATCATAAATACAGACTAATCCAAACAAATATCACATAATGAATCTAAGATCATTGATTTTATCTAAATCGATCATCTTATGCAAAACAAAACAACGCTTCTCGGTCCCCAACTAAGTCCAAAAAATTGCATGCAACTTACCCCTTAACACAAATAATTAAATTAACATTCAATTAAAATACATACATATATACATATATATATATATATATATATATTTCAAAATCAAGATGAAGAATCGAAATTACTTATTTCAATAAGCTTGCTAGAGAAGCTTTCGAAACTCTAGCTTATTTCAATTAGTAAATGTTTATCGAACCAGCGCTCAATTAAGTTGTTTAACTCAAACTTGTCCCTACTCTCATTCTTGCTCTTCATCCAAATCATAAAACACAAACTAATCCAAACTTAGATCACATAATTAATCCAACATGATTAATTTCACTTAACATGATCAACCAATGCAAAATATCTCCAAAAAAATTTTTGCATGCAATTCACACAAACAACATCACCCCACTAAAACCCCAATTTTACTTTTTTTAAAAAAAAACAATTTTTTTTTTTCAAATAAGGATTAGGAAGGACAGAATAGAATAGAATCAAACCCTTTTTTCTTTCACGAGAGGCAGAAGAGGAAGACCCAGGAACAAAATCCTCAGAAGCATAACCACCATCAGCAGCAACACCATGATCAGGGGTTTCACCACCAGCACCACCAGCACCAGGAGAATTGGAACCCCCAGCACCAAGGAGGGCCCCACCAGAACCCGAGGCACCAGCATAGTGAGATAGATTACCCATGCTGGCACTCTTACGGATCGACCCGTCGGTTAATCGGACTCCAAACAGCTTCACGCCTCGGTTGGGGCAGGTGCGTGAGTTGTGGCCATTGTGGCTGCAATGTGAGCATCGTCGGGTCATGGTTGTGATCCGAATCCGGATCCGAGGGGAATGGATTAAAGGGGTTCGTTTTTTGGTTTGTAGTTGTCTTTGAAATGTTTTTAAGGTTTTTTTTGTTTTGCTGGCTGCTGCTGCTGCTCAATGTGAGAGATGGGAGAGAGAAGAAAGAGGGTTAGCAACGGAACACTATCCATTTCATTTATCTATCTTGTGTATGTGTGTGGATAACGAGGGGTGTCATACTCTGCTTCGCGGATTACTATCCTTACCATGCTCCTTCACACAATAATTTTTGGTCTTTTTTACTTAAGTGGGTAGTTTTACGAACAATTTACAAAATTAGGGTAGTTTTAAAACTATTTAGGCAGTTAACGAAACTAGAATGACACGTGGCAGCCTCTGGTTGGTCAAAAAACAAATTTCAAAAAAAAAAAAAACAGGTCCGGACGATGTGCCACGTGTCACAACGTGTCGCGTTGCATCACTGCACATGACGCCACGATGAGGACGAAACGCATATGGCATAGGGGAGAGTCACTGGGCCAACTGCTTGTTGGTGCTTTTATGCTGAACGAAATTTATTTATTTTACTTCTATTTTTGTTTTTAATAATTTTTTTTAATCTTACTTCATAGCATAACATCCGATACTAAATATAAAAATATTAGTTTTAAACTTTATTTTTTTTTTAATTTTATAAGTTTCATTCCATTTTTCAACAACATGAATTATTTTTTTAGCCATCATTCATGTTATTTCAGCACATTTTAACATCTCAATCATAGCATCCAAAATTAACAACATAAAAAATAGCAACGTAAATTTTTACATTATTAATTTTTAGTTATTATTATTATTATTTTTTTAAATTTAACTATCCATTATTAATTGATATACACCTTATAAATTAATGATTAAAGTTTTAAAAAAAATTATTTTGGTAATTAGACTATTTACCAAAATAATTTGTTTTGTTAATTTGTTTTTACACTATTTATGAAAATTTGTTTTTAAACTTTAATCATTAATTTTTTGTTGTATATCAATTAATAATGTATAGTTAAATTATAAAAAAAATAATAACTAAAAATTAATCATGTAAAAATTTACAATGCTATTTTTTTTTATGTTGTTAATTTTGGATGCTATGATTGAGATGTTAAAAGGTGCTGAAATAACATGAATGATGGCTAAAAAAATAATTCATGTTGTTGAAAAATGGAATGAAACTTATAAAATAAAAAAATTTAAAGTTTAAAACTAATATTTTTATATTTAGTACCGGATGTTATGCTATGAAGTAAGATTAAAAAGAAAATTATTAAAAACAAAAATAAATAAATTTCGTTCAGCATAAAAGCTCCAACAAGTTGTTGCCCAATGGCTCTCCCCTGAGGCATATGCGTTTCGTCCTCCTTTTGGTCGGGGGTCGAATCCCACCATGACCAATTTTTGCAGATATATTTGCAAAGGGTTGGTGGCGTCAACGTGGCACATCGTCAGGACCTTTTTTTTTACCAACCAGAGGTTGCCACGTGTCATTCTTGTTGACTTTGACTTTGACTGTCCCATTTTCGTAAATAGTTTCGTTGACTGCCTTATTTTCTGTAAATAGTTTTAAAATTGCCCCAATTTTGTAAATTGTTTGTAAAACTACACCACTTAAGTAAAAAAACCTAATTTTTGAGTCACAAAAGTAGTGAATAATTATTGGAAAAAGTAATTTGTGAGAATTTTTTTTTTAAATAGTGATTAATTTTTAACTTCTGATAATATTAACAAGTATTGTTACTTATCACGCTCTGTTTTATTTTACTCTTCATTTTTTAATTGTGATGACAATAATAATAGTATTGGTTTTTGGCTAGTGTAATTGTGTAAACTGTCACTTTCTTATTTTGCCTTGAATATTTATGGTTCATCTTTTGGTAATTTTGGTAAGGTAGGATTTGGTGGTGTTATTAGATCGGAGGATGATGACCGGTTATGTGATTATGTGGGTTACCTAGGTTTTATTGAAAACTTGCAGATGGAGTTGTTGGCCATTTTGAAGGGTTTTTCGTCTTACAAAGAGTCTGGATATTTAGCTCCTTCTTTAACGTTCTTGGCAGGCAAATGGATTGCGACTGTCCCCACATATCAACACGGATCTTTTCAGCGTGTTTTGTCCTCACTTGCACACTTCCTGGGAAACGTGCGAGTGAGGACAAAGCACGCTGAAAAGACCTGTGTTCGTATATGGGGATAGTCGCAATCCATTTACCTACCATAGACGTTACAAATGGTAGCAGAGCGGCTTCTCTCCCAGTATGGTGTGGTTCGAGGACGAACCAGGCGGAAGCTGGTGGGCATGTAAGACCCGGGCTGACGAGGGCGGGGAGTGATCGTTGGTGCAAGAGGCACGGACAAGGAGCGGCTCCTGACAGACTTCTAAGGGAGGGGTAC
Organism: Crotalaria pallida; assembly: GCA_037953625.1. Taxonomy (NCBI): domain Eukaryota; kingdom Viridiplantae; phylum Streptophyta; class Magnoliopsida; order Fabales; family Fabaceae; genus Crotalaria; species Crotalaria pallida. The sequence goes on from CM075655.1 coordinate 103,438,735, forward strand.
ATGAATGAACCGACACACCGGAATGAGAGGGTGATCCTGAGACTGTGTAGGTATGAGACTACATAGTACATGAAGGCTTAAATGAATTGTTTGATACTACCCATAACAACAAGATGCATCTTCTTTTCGGTAGCCCGTCACTTAAGAACTCCATAGTTAAGCGTGCTTGACTTGGGGCAGTTCTGAGATGGGTGACCTCCTGAGAAGTTTTCCCGGGAACCGTGCGAGTGAGGACAAAGCACGCTAAAAAGACCCGTGTTGGTAAGTGGGGATAGTCGCAATTCATTTGTCTGCCACGGATGTTACACCTTCACTGTCACGCGTTTTGGTCAGTGACTTTGGTCCATTTGTTGTGCGAGGGCAATCAATATGCGAATTGGTTAGCAAAGCATGGTGTTTTTTTTTTTGTTTACGAGGGAAATCCCACCGTCATTGACGACTCTGATGGGCAACCCCGCCTCCAGGTCATAGCCTGCAAACTGCTCGGAGGAGACCAACCACTCCCAAAGGAGCGACAGGCTCATACCGCCGAGGTGGGATTCGAACCCGTGTCCTTGAGGACCGAGGACAAAGTCCCGAATCAGGTGTGCCACACCTCCTTAATGTAAAGCATGGTATTACTAATAACGAACCTCTCAAAATTTGGAGTTCTCCTCCATTAGAATTGTTTACGATTTTATTAACAAATAATACATGTGCCTTCTTTTCTAATGACTAATATTTATTTGTTTGTTTTATTTTTTTTACCCAAAAAAAAAGACAAAAACTAAAACAAAATTTTATGAAGTTTTGAGGGCTCGATAAAAAAAACAAGGATTAAAAAATGCAAACTTTTCTAAGATCTTAAACCTTAATTAAGCTCTTAAACAATTTTTTTCATCTTTATACAATACATGAATTAACATTAAACACAATGATGATCACGATAATAATCAAATACTGTACGTCAGCAAGGAGTTTATCTAATTGTTAGATTAATTCAAGGTTTTAAGTATAGTACAAGGTTAAAGATCAAAATTTCATATCTAGTAGCGATACTTGTTGGAAATGGTAAACACAATAACTTTAAGGAGATTAATTATCCCTAATCCAAAAGACAAAGATACTTTTATATGGACCTAAAAATACCAAAGTCATGAACTTAGAAATGAAAATGAGTGAAACCAAACCGAATTTCATTCAACTCGAAACTTGTCTTGAATTCGATACCCAATAACTTTTAGGTCAAACTTCGGTTAATTTAAATCCATGAACAATTTAATTTGATTATTTAGCTCTAACGATTATTATTCGTTTCTAATGCGTTACATAGATTTCCTCATGCTTTATATAATATTTTCTATTAATAGTTTAAAATTTGACACATAAAATCATCTATATATTTGTAAAATGTATTAAATTATAGGCAAAATTATTGTATTGGTCTCTTAAATTATATTTAGGTTACAAATGAGTTATTTAAGTTTTTTTTGTTTCAAGGTGAAGGCTAAGTTACACCATGTTTTCTTTTGGTGTTCTCAAACACCACTACTTTTTACCTATTATTACAGGTTTTGCAAGTTATTTATATTAATTATTATTAATTATAAAAAACAAAAAGGGTTTATTTGCAAATTTGGGAAAAAGTGTCTTCCTTCCAAAACACATCTGAGTTTCCTTCTCTTTCTATCTGCTAGCTTCGAACGAAGGTAAGTCAAGGTAGGGGTGTTCGCGGATCGGTTCGGTTCGGTTTTGAGGCAAAATATGATCCGAACCGATTACAAAATATACGTGCGGTTCGGTTTGGATCGGTCCATTATATTAGGCAATCCAATTAGATCCAATCCAAAAAAAACCTTGCGGTTTCGGTCCGGTTTGGATCGGTTTCAAATTTTTTTCCCCCCTATTTTGATAAGCATTATGCAAAAAAAAAAACTAATATTAAACTAGTATTTATTTTCTTTCTCCCTTTCACTGCATCATCCCCTGCATAAAAGGAATCATACTAACACACTGACAATTTTTAAACTAGCAAAACAATTTCTATAATGTCATTCAATATTTAATTACTATCGTTAATCATAGATATAGAAGGAAAGAAATGAAGCTATTTAATTTCAGTTTTTATTTATTAAATATGAATAATATAAAAAAAAATTAGTGAAATGGGTGTTGAAATCTTACCTCCATTGAAGTAGCAGGAGGCAGGAGCAGCGACGGGATGAAGCTTCCTCGCAGGAGCAGCGACGGCGTCGGAACTGGAGACGGCGAAGACTTCGGCGGTGACAGCGAGCAGTGGTGGAGCAGCGGCCATCGAGGGGAGGAGCAGCGTCCAGCGTCCAGCGATGAGAGGAGCAGCGGCCAGCGATAGGAGGAGCAGTGGTGGTCTGGTGGAGGAGCGGCGGCGTTATGGAGAGAGAGAAATGAAAACCTAATGTGTTCTGTGTTGTGTCTGAAAAATGAAAATCTGAAATGCATAAAGCCCCATACAGTGATAAAATGCAGCGTTTCAACTTACATGTAGGCATGAAGCGGTTCGGTTCGATTTTTCAACTGAAACGAAAACCGAACCGAACCGATCGGTTCTCAGAAAATGAGCCCAAAAAAAAACCAATAAATGCGGTTTTTTTCGGTTTTCGATTTTTTTGGACCGGTTTGCGATTTTTAATTGGACCGGTTCGGTTTTGAACACCCCTAAGTCAAGGCTTCAAGCCTTCAGCCCAACATCAGGCACGGAACCCCGATCGTCGCCGCTGCCGATCCCTCTCCCTCGTGCCTCCGTTTCGCGTGCCTCTCCCTCGTTGCCTTCGTTCTCCCTCTATCTGTCAGGCACGAAACCCCGATCGTCGTCGCTGCCAGATTCGGGTTCTCCCTTTGAGGTTAGTTTTAATTAGTTTTTTTTAGTTATTTTAATATAATAATAAATTTATATCAATTGTTTACCTTATGCTGTTTATATGGTTCAATGTTGTCCAAGATTTGATATGAAGATGGTTAGGTGGAAATGTTATCCAATATGGTCTTCGTTCTCTATATTTATCTCGCGATTTTTCTCGTTACTATTGTTGTTCTTTATATTCATATGGTAATAGTGACTAGTGCTTCCCCTTTTTCAATCGATCGATCAAGACTAGAAGAGAAAGAGGGTTTCAACACAGAGAAGGCAAAAATCGTGTGAAAGAGGAAGAGAATGGCGGAAAAGAGAGACAGCGGATCGATGTCAGAGGGAAGGTGTGAGACGGTTTCGATATCAGAGGGACGACTCACCATAAGTAGATCTGAAGATGGTAACTCGTTGCATCCTGGTAAGGTGGTGAGAGTTCTTGCTAATCAATTTAAATTCTCATTCTTGCTCATGCTTGCATAAATCTAAAAAGTTTTTTCTTCCTCTTCCTCTCTGTCCTCGTTATAGAAAATAAGAATTCAAGCCAATCCAGTAAAGTTGCAGTAATTAACATGAAGGTATATATTTGGTGCTCTCTCTATCTGCAACCTATTTTCTCCTCTGAGTTGCTATCTTTGCATCTTTTATTTATCAAGATACAAATATCTATAACTCTTTATGTGATACTTTGATTAAATTTAAGGCATCAATATGCTCTGTAGTTGGAAGAGATCAGCCTCTCTCCAAATCTCCATTCAATATCAATGCTCTCTGCAGAAAACCTTAACAGTTAACACTGGATTTAATATTGCTGTCTATCTGTGCTATAAAGTGCTTGTTAACTGTGTTTTGGCAGAACCTTTTTAAAAATTTATTTGACCTATGCTTTCTCACTATTCACCTTTTACTTAAGCACAAAGAAGTGCCCTTGGAATTGAAGTTTTATGCATTTCTTGCCACTAGAAGTGTCCTTAATATAGTATTGTATCCTATTTTGATATTAGCAGCTCAGTTGACCTCTTGTGAGTTGTGAATCATCTATTATTTTCTTTCTGTTTTGACTTAAAAGCAAATAAAAATTATAGTGCATCTATCTGAATTCGGAACATCTAACAGTTAATACTGTGGTAATGGATATCTTTAAATGCAAAATAGAACCTTTTTAATTAATTATAGAATCCAAAAATATTAGTAATTTTGGATGGTCCAATAGCATATAATGGTATTTCAATTCCACAATTCCTTGTGTTGGTGCCTTGGTGGGCTTAATTATGCCATATTGTGTAATCTAAGCTAATTCATCATTGTGCCTTCTATAAGATTGTACCTTATATAATTTTAGCATATTTATACTGTTCTACCTCTTTCAGCTCCAGGATACAAAGACAAGTACCGGAGAAACAGAGGTGAAATTCCAAGTGTCTAAAGATACACTAGGTTCCATGCTGAGATCTATGAACTACATCCGGGAGCAGCTATAAGAGCTGTAAGCATTATATTTCCAGCTCTACACTCGTATCTTTTTTGAGATTATTGGATACTACTATACTTTAATTCTATTGTGTGCTGGTAGTTTCCGTGTTAGGCGGTTTGTATGATGAATTTCCATAAGATAAATACCACTTACCTTTTTCTTTTTCATTATTTTTTTTTTGTCACAGTTACCATAAATTTTGGACATTAGGCAGTGAAGGAAGTGTGGTGTGCTGCTGCCACTCTGCCAGGGTATTATGGATAGGATATTCTCATCCATGAAGGACATTATTTTTCAAAGGTTTTCCATGTTGATAAACACAATCATGATTCATGTACCTAGTGAATCTTCAAGATTATTATATGGTGTAAATAGTTAGGAATCTCTTGTATTTTGGTCCTTCAACATTGTTTACATTAGAATTAGATTTTATATTTTTCTTCTTTCCTTCTCTCTCCTCATCTCGTCTAGCTTATATAGATTAGATTATACATCATTTCCTTTAAGGAAACTTATTTTGTACATGAAGTTCTGTAGAGCCAGAATTAAACTAATTAAGGATTACAGATATTTACCTTTTGCCATGCCTATGCCTATGGAATATGGTGATGTTCTTTTTTAAAGTAGATCTGACTCATTGTTTATGTAGAAATAAGTACCAACAACACCAAATAGCATGTTCAACGGAAATGGTGCGTTCCTTCCAACAATAATCTATGTATTGACACGTTAATAATTAATCTAGAGTATGATGGGTAATTTTGATATCAAATTGAAGAATATTGCACTCGACCATCTTAGGTAATTCTTATGATAATCCACTCAATCATCTCAATATTTTCCCTTACTATTCCAATTACATCAAACTTGGTCTCCTTGAATTCACTATCCTTAACAAACACTGCACCAATCCTTAACTTCAGGAGCACTTCTTATGGTTAGAAGTGCCCATGGTGCAAGGGCTTTTCTCTATCCAATGGTTGATCCTAGTGATCTTAGAGGTTTTGAGGTCCTCTCATTGTTTCATCCTACTAATGAAGTTATTAATTCAGTTGTTATCCTATGACTATAAACTCATCAATTGAGCAAGGCCTTGGCTCTATGGTGCTACAAATTAATAAATGTTCTAATGAGCTCAAAGTCTCTAACCCCCTCAACAACGGGAATGTGATTGAAGAATTGGTTGTTGTGAGCATGGTAAAATCTCATGAATTTGATTATAATCAGAGTCATCATTTCACCCTGCCATCTATCTATACACAGTAATTTATACCTGCAAATGTGACAATAACCCTAGTTGCTTGATTTGCATCCTCTATGCAGTAGATACTTTGATAAAATAAATTGTTTGATTTACACCTTAATCCTAGTTATTTGATTTGCACCCCTTACGTCAGAGATACTTCAATAAAATAAATTATTAGATTTACTACCACATATGTTATGATAACCTCATTTACTTGATAATTTGCATCCCTTATGTTAGGGGTGTGCAGGACCCGGACCGGACCCGGTTGGTTCAGGTCGGGTTGGACCCGGTCTCACATGTGAAAAGGAGACGAGTTCGGTCCAAATAAAGCTACTCGGCACCGGGTACGGGTCGGGTTCGGATTTGACTCAAGGTCACCCAACCCAACCTGATATATATGTAAACATTTTTTATATATATATTAATGATGTAAACATGTTTTTATTTTATTTTTATATTATATATTTATCCAATACATCATATATTAAATAGCGTCATTTCTAACTTAGCAATTTAATTATTTTTTATTTATTTATTAAGTGACACTTTATTTCTTGACTTTACTACCAAAAGTCCCATTTTCTTATCTTTGTTGTATGATATTATATAAATGGCATTTTGTAAGCAATATTCCCTAGTTTAATTATTTTTTGTAACCATAAGTGAAATCTTGAATCTAAATTTAGCATAGATTTTTTTTGTTTACATCGAAACTTAGTATCTTGCAATGACTTACTTTACTTTGATCCCACTTTTAGGTTTGTGATTCTTGTCCCGGGTCAACCCGAACCCGTCCTCATCTTGACCCGTCCTATTAAGACCCACATATATTAGGGTTTTTTCGGGTTTAGGAACGAGTACAAGTTTAAAAATTGATTGTTAATATTTAGGGTCGGGTGACGACCACACCAAACCCGTCCCAACCCGTCCCACGCTCACCCCTACCTTATGTCAGAAACACTCAAATAGAAGAAAATTTTTGATTTAAAACCTCAAAGATGATGATAACCCTTCCCTAAGTCATAGACACTTCAGTAGAATAAATTGTTTGATTCATGCCTCAAGAGTCATGATAACCCTAATTACTTGATTCACATCTCATAGGTCAACGATACTCCAATAGAAGATAATAATTGATTTAAAGCCATGGGGTCAGGAAAAACCTGATATGAAAAAATTGCTTCATTTATATATTATTTGATGCATTTATGTATTTAGTGAAATATGAATATATGATTTTTTTTTAAATAAAAAATAAAAAATTATACTCCCACAAATTCAAAAAATTTCTTCTATTAGATTTGAGCACACATATTAAAAATTGTTGTTTATGGTAAGTTTTATATGTATTTTGGTAGAAATGTTCCTATTTAATTTGTAATGAAAATTGTAATACTCCCTTCCTCTTTCTAAATAAGACCATTTTGGTAAATTTTACGTCATTTAAGAACGTTGACTAATTTAGTTAATGATATTGAAAATGTGAACATTTGATATGTATTTTATAAAATACTCAGATTAATAGTATTGAAATCTAGAAAATGTTAAGTAAATAGAGGTGTTGGTGGAAAGAAATAATTGATTGAAAATTGATATGATTATATAAATAGGAAAAAATAAAAGTCTAAAAAATGTCCTATATATAGGGAGGGACAGAAGAATTAGTATTTAATTTTTTATTAAAAAATATGTTTATTAATTAATGTATAGTGGTTTAAGGAATGAGAGAGAATAAAAGTAAAATTAATGAAGAGCAAGAGAAATAAATGAATGAATGGTTAAAATTAGAAAAAAAAATTATATTTATACATTGAAATTCTAAAATAAAAAAATTATGGAATAATAAAAAAAAAAGAAAGCAAAATATTTGATGATTGATTGGTAGCATCGTTAATTTAAAATATATATATATATAAATAATTTTATTTATTACTTATTAACAAAAAAATCTTTAAATACAAACAACAAATAAGCTCATTATTGAGGTCCATATTTACAAATTCATTAAATCCATACATGTTACTTATACATCAGGTTACAGGTAAACACAATTAATTAATTAACACATGGTGTTTCTAAACACCAAATAAATTTGGTGTTTTTTAGCCAACACCTTGTTTCAAATAAGTCTTGTAACTAGGGGTGCAACGGGTTGGGTGGGTTGGGTTTTGAGGAGATTTAGCACCCAACCCAATCAAAGTAAATTGGGTTGGGTTGGGTTGGGTTGTGCTCTATTTGAGTGTCAAACCCAACCCAACCCAACCCATAGAAATGCGGGTTGGGTTGGGTTGGGTAAACGGGTCTTTGACCTTATTCTCCATAAAATAAAATAAATAACAAAAAATCTAAATAAATATAAAAATAAAATTAAAAAATCCCATAAAAAGTTGTTCCTTCAAATTAAACAATAATTAAACATCATCCAACATAAACAACAAAATTACACAATTTAGCATAAGTCATTAACCAGAACCAAATTGTTCAATGACATTAATATAGGGATGGACAGAAGAAAAGTAATGCAAAATGCCTTATTGGGACTTGCTCCCAGACTGGGAGAATGAAACGTCTTGTAATATAGTTAAATTTTTTTTTTAATCTGATAGAGTTAAAAAAATTAAACATAAACTATATAAATAAATAAATAAATAATATATATATTTAAATATGTGGGTTGGGTTGGGTTTGGTTGGGTTTAAAATAATGAACGCATGACCCAACCCGTACTTGTTTGGGTTGCATTTAAAAAAACCGACCCAACCCATTGAACCGACCCGGGTTGGGTTAATCGGGTTCGCGAGTAAAAAATGACCCGCTTACGCCCCTACTTGTAACTTGTTGTCGTCCAACAAATTAATCATTTTCCTTTTTTTTCCGTTAAGTGACACGTGTCACCGTAAGAAAATTAAAAAAAATCATTAAACTATTTTTTTAACACATGACACCATTAGTTGAGTGTCATGTGTCACTTAACGAAAAAAATTAATGAAAATGACGGATTTGTTAGACGACACTAACTTATAGAAAAAACTTAAAAAATTGATTTGTAATATAAAAATAACTTAATGAACCAATATGATACTTTTGCCTTAATTATATTATCGAGTAAATTTATGATCTAATGAATTGAATTATACTTAATTCAAATTCATCTTATTTAACTTATGAACCCAAGTTTAGCTCATAACAAAAATTATCGACGTATTTAATGATTATACTCAAGAAAATTGGCTACCTATTTACTTATTTATTGTAAATTGATAATTTAAAAGAAAATTAGAAGAAAAAAAAAAGATTAACAATGCAATACCTTTTTTTATTTAATATTGATCCAATTTATCTTCAACCTTATGAACAAGAAATTAGTCATTTTTAGAACATGTGAGTACATCGTACAGTTAGTATTACTTTTGGGAATATAATTTTAATCTTTGAATTTGTATGATATTTGAGAATATAACGAGTTGTTACATTACCAAAGCAATAATTTGTTGAACTTTTGGTTTTTAATTTTGTAAAAATAATTATTTCCAAAGTTCTCACAAATCAATTTATTTTGATTTGAGCACATGTTGATAGTGAGTATTATAATTTTTCTTTAAACAATATTCTTAGGATAGTTGGCAAAGTTTGATAGTTAGCATATTTTTTATATGGTCCGATAACTTCTTTTTTTCCTGAAATGTCCGTTGTTTTAGATTTGATTCCTATAATGTATTTGAGTTTGGATTAGATTTTTATCACATATTTATTTTTTCTGAAATTTTCGGACAGTGAAAAATATGAGAACCAAAATAAAAATTATATTTGTATTATTTTAGATTATAGTTGACGATGATCACCAAAACTAAATTGGGACGGAAAAACATAATTCAAAATAAAGAATATATAAGGACTAATTTTAAAGAGATCAACATTCACGGGGACTAATATGATATTTAAACCTAAATTAGCAGTTTATAAAAATTTGACTAAAACTTTATTTTATTGGGATCAAAACCAAAAATCCAAAATATTAAACTCCAAGAGGTTAAAACAATATGGGTCTTGTCAAAGTTATTAAAAATGGAAAAATTCGTAAATTCAAGTTATTTTTTTATAATCTAAAAAAGTTTTCTTTAAAAAAAAAAAAATTTAACCACGTTTTAATCTTTTAAGAAATATCCTAAATACATTATTTACCATTTGCCAGAAAATATTTAAGCCATTTTGAAAAACATAAGAGATTGGAAAGGAAAGGAAAAGAAAAGAGTAAAAGAAGATAATTATGCAGATCCGTTTACACCTTATCCATTTCGATTAGTACCCATTGCAACCTGCAAAACGAGGATTGATAACATAAAATAATATAAAAGTCTACCTTATCCTCATAGCTACAAGTAATCGCTACATCATTTGAATGCCATGATAGACAAATGCAAATTGTAGGTTTTTTATTGTTTTTTTAGGCCGCTAATAATTGGTCACTTTACTATTTTTCTTCAAAATAAGAATACCCAAATCGTTGAGTAATCGATGAAACAAATCCACGAGACAATAATAAGCATAATAAACGATAAGAACTAACTAAAACAAATATTATAGTAATAGGGAAATGATATACTGGTACTACATAAAACAACTTTTTTTCATCAAAAATACTCGGTAAAATAGTAGATTACTGATTTCTTTAATCATTATGTTAGAAATTCAATCCTTATTATGGATGTGAAAAAGTTTTTTTTTTACCGGCTGAAAAATATCTTTAATAAATAATTTATGGAACAACTTTTTATGTTTTTCTAAAAAAAAAAAACTTTTTCATTTTTGGATTTATTTGCACCTTTTAGTTTTCCTGTGTAGCCGATCCCACCTAGTGAGACAATGGCTTTGTTGTTGTTGTTTTAGTTTTCCTGTGTATAGTTATTTAAAACGACTCGAATAAGCTAAAAAAAAAAATAAAACGACTCGAATAAGATTATTTTAGGATAAGTTAAAAACCTATCTAAACCAATTTGCACCAAAGAAAAAACTTAACTAAACCAATACGCGTGTCAATTTAAATATATTATCACTTCAAGTAAAATAGGTCTCTTCTCCCGAACTTTATCAGTTTCTTTTTCAATTTCTTGTCAGCTTTTTTTCCATATTTATCCTCTAAATAATTTTTTTTTACACCAACCGATACCTGGATCTGATTTATCCAGAATCTCACCCATTCGGTCCGACCCAACTGAGCTCGCACTAATCGGTAGGGGTCTCCCAGCGGGGTTACTCCATACCCAAGGCTCGAACTCGAGACCAATTAGTTAAGGGATCAAGTGAGCTACCACTTGACCAACCCCACGTTGGTAATAATATTTTTTCTAAAATACAAACTAACGGATGAAAATAATAGTTAGCCAATCCAACATAACACTATACAAGCAGGGAATGAAATTAGATTTAAAGTAAAATATCTTGCCGCTAAGGGAGATTTTTTAGTTATATCTTAGATTGATCTTTGATTTTGTAGGCACGGATCAATTTATGGTATGTTTGGTTTTGGCCTAGAAAATCAATTCTGGTCCCAAAATCACGTTGGAGCAAAAACAACTGGTAGTAGCGTTGACATTCCAGAATTGATTCTGGGCTAACTCACCACAGAACCAAACATGCACTTAGTCTTTGAGATTTTTAAAATTTCAAATTGGTTATGAGATAGAAACACGTTAATCATATTAGTTCTTGACGTTAATAATCGTTAGATGTGGATTGCCGGAATGACCAAAGCGACGATGTTTTGGCAAAAAAAATAAAAATAAAAAAACAATTGAGTATTAGTCAAATTAGTCTATGAGATTGTCTAAACTGGTTAAATTAATCTTTGACTTTATAGACCATTAACGTCAGAAATTAATCTAACTGAAGTGTATTCTATCTCGAGGACTACTTTGAAATTTCGATAATTCTCTTAGAAATTAATTTGATCGATGCCCACAAATCAATGACTAATTTGACATATTATTTGTAGATTTTTCCTTTTTAGTAAGATCTGCGGGAGATTTTTTTAAATGTGCATCAGTGATCTCTTACCATAAGATGTCTTACAAGAACATAAAAAGCCATAAGATGTTTTGCAAGAACATAAAAAAAAAATCAGTGAAATAAAGATAACATACATGTGATACATCTCCCAAACAACACATTTTTAATATGGAAAATGCTAACACATCCTCTATTATAAGATATTTTAAGTAGTATCAGGTTTTGGATTTAAACTTAAATATATAATTAGAGAAAATGGTCTATTTGGTCCCCAAAAGATACATGTGACATCCGTTTAGTCTCCGAAAGATTTGTGGCATTCATTTAGTCCCTCAAAGTTCAGAATGACATCGATTTAGTCCCTCCGCTAATAATTCTGTTAGTCAATATTTTGACTGCCACGTGTCACATTTTAATTGGTTATCTCTAGTGAACATATTTAGACACGAACCACGTGATTATTCCCTCATAAAATCTCAACCGTTACTTATATCTGACGGTCCAAATTTAAAAATGAAAAATAAAATAATAAAACTATATTTAATATTATTAAAAAATAATAAAAATTCAGAAAAATATTAAAAATTCATAAAAGATTTATAAAAATCTGTAAAATATTTTCAAAAAAAATACCAATTTTTTTATATTTTAAAAGTTAATAAAAAATTAAGAAAATAATAAAAAATTTAGAAAATATTTTAAAAAATCTGTAAAATAATTACGAAAATTATGAAAAAATTGTAAAATATTCAGAAAAGTTTTATAAAAATCTGTAAAATATTTTTTGAAAAAATACCTATTTTTTTATATTTTAAAATTTAATAAAAAATTCATAAAATAATAAAAAATTAAGAAAATTTTTAAAAAATATGTAAAATATTCTCGAAAATTATGAAAAAATTGCCTTTCCTTTTTCTAAATATTTATAACATAATTTTTTTTTAAATTATGCAAATATATTTTTTAAAAATTCTGAAAATTATAAGAAATACATAACTATATTTTTAAAAAAATCGTAAAGAATTTGAAATTTTTTTGTTTTATTATAATATAAAAATTAATAGAATATTTGTAAAATTTTTTTTTTTAAAACCAATAAAAAATATTATAAAAAATACAGAAAAATAATTAAAAAAATAAGAAAAGTTTTTTAAAACCATTAAACTATTTTAAAATTTTTAAAAGCAGATTTAGTTTATAAAATATTTAAAAAGAAATATTAAATTTTCAGATTTTTTTTATAAAATATTTTACCGATCTTTTTAAAATTATATTTATTTATTTCTAATAATTTTCAGAATTTTTAAAAAATATATTTACATGTTTTTTAAAATTTTTATGAATTTTCTAAAATCATTATTTTTTATTATGTTATAAATATTTAAAAAAAGGAAAGACAATTTTTTTCATAATTTTCGTAATTATTTTACAGATTTTTTAAATATTTTCTGATTTTTTTTATTTTCTAAATTTTTAATTAACTTTTAAAATATAAAAAAAATCGGTATTTTTTTAAAAATTATTTTACAGATTTTTATAAAACTTTTCTGAATTTTTTAATATTTTTCCAAATTTATATTATTTTATTTTTCATTTTTAAATTTGGACTGTCAGATATAAGCAACGGTTGAGATTTTATGAGGGAATAATCATGTGGTTCGTGTCTAAATATGTTCACCAGGGATAACCAATTAGAATGTGTCACGTGGCAGTCAAAATATTGACTAACAGAGTTATTAACGGAGGGACTAAATCGATGTCATTCTGAACTTTGAGGGACTAAATGAATGTCACAAATCTTTCTGGGACTAAACGGATGCCACATGTATCTTTTGGGGACCAAATAGACCATTTTCTCTATATAATTACTCTTTCCCTTTCATAAAGTTAGTAAAAAAAAATTTTTAAAAAAATTGTCCCAGATTAAAGTTAATATATAAATAAAAAAATTGAAATTGCAAATTTTATTATATGATTGGCCAATTAAAAATATACATTAAATTATTATTTTGGTAATTGATTAATGTGGTAAACAATATATTAAAAACATACTACAACCATAACAAAATATTAAGTAGTAAAAAAATATAAAAATTTGTCCCAAATTAAAACTAGAGTAGTGAAAATTTTTTTTGAATTTACATATATATTTTATGATTGGCTAACTAAGGAAATATACTATACATTAAATATTTGTTTTAGTAATTTGTTGATTTGAAACTTTTATTAACGTTTTGGGATGATAAAATTGTATTAAAAAACTAAATAATTATATTTTAATTTATTAAGAAGTGTCATAAATTCCAATCAATACTTGGCTTTGAAGATTTAATTAACCTATGCACGTTAGAAATACCCTTTTAAAATTTGCTAATTTTATGGGTCGATAAAAGTACATCTTCTTCCCTAACACAAAGGAAAAAAAATTTGCCCCTAAAAGACAAAACTTCTATCAACATCTTTAAAGGACCGCCAAATTGTGGGACCTTATGGATAAAGATAATATCTTGATCACTTCCACCCAAACAGACTAAAAAGAACATGAAGGCCTTGGAGATAAAACTTTTTGTAATAAGTGGAAGCTATGTAGATATAAGCTTGATTTAATCTTCAATTTAACTTATTTATCAAAAATAATATTTTGCAATAAGATCATTATTATTTGTCCGTCAACCAGCTCAGTTGGATGGCTGAATCATAGGTAACCACATTGATGCTTGTTCGAGACATATTGGCTTAATAAGATCATTATTTAGTTCCGAAAGATTTTAGCCTTATGTAATAAGTGTACTCAGGAAGGCGAAAGTATGAGATGCCCATTATTTGATGAGTGACTTAACCAATGAAATTTTATGCATAAAATTAAAAAAGAAAAAGGTTAAAGTAAAAAAGAAAAAAAGAAGCCAAGTAACATGACTAAAAAGGATAAACGAAATCGCAAGACGTGATGAATTAGCTGCGTCAAAATCTTAAGCGATGCTACTTTTCATACTTAAAAAAAATCACCAGTTTTTTTTTTTAAAAAAATCGCCAGATATTTTTTTTTCCGTATATGCTTTGAAACAATATGTATATAACTTATAAAAAAATAACTTATAATAAGTTTTTTTTAAGGAAAATTATAATTATTGATATATCTCAAACGTGATAAGACAAGGTATACCGAAGTCATGTCTAAAGTTTTTCACCTTAGCTTGGTGTAACATCCCAAATTTAATTCCAAGTATAAATATTGAGTTAATAGGTCTAGAGCGTAGAAAATGGGTGGATTAATTGCTTAACGAATTTTGTGAGCAAGGCGAGCAGCCATTTTGAGTACTAGGGATTGTATGGAAGGCATTTGTAGCTTCGAGCAAAATTATCTAAGTGAAATCGGGGGTTAAATCGGCGTTTTAGTTGTTAGAAATCAACCGAAAAGATAAAATTAAGAATTTATTATAGGATGTTAAGAAAATAAATTCCACCATTGGATATGAAGTTTAAGGGATTAAAAAGCTTGTCTAAAAATTTGGACCCGATCCGACGGTTAGCGAAAAAGTTACGGCGAATCGAAGATTGAAAACCCTGTTTCTCGCCCAGGCGCGCCATCATGCGCCCAGGCGCGTGCACTATTCAAACGTGCACCAGCCAGTGGAAAAACCACCCAGGCGAGCCCCCTATTCGCCCAGGCGCGCCCCATGCGCACCAGTCGCACCACGATCCGCAAATTGGCGCGCTAGACTGCACCAGCGTGCGCACCAGTGCGCGTCAGCAGCACCAGCTGGTGCTTGAACTCGCCCAAGCGAGTGGACGCTCGCCCAAGCGAGTGGCGCAGACCAGATCAGATCTGGTGCGTCCGATTTTAGCTTGGGGGCCAAGTTGGCCTTTTTCAGCCACACGATGGCTGCTGCTGGTGTTGGGCAAAAATAAAACTAACACACACAACACCACATACACAACAACATCAACAAAACACTCATCCCTTCCATTTTCTCTCCAAGAATCCAAGAGTAAATCATCATCAATCAACACATATCACTCAAAATCATCAAACCCCATCAAGCGAGCTTCATGGAAATGGGTTGAAAACTTCTTCCCTCTCCTCCCTACACCACACGAATTGTCCCTCTCTTCTCCCTCTTGGATTTCAAGTTCCACCAACACTTAGGGTAAGTAGAGTCTTAAGGCATGATATTAATTCCTTTCCAACTCTCTTTAGCTCATTAAAGTTGTATTTGATCTCCTCTAGGGCTCAAGCTTTTCTCACTTCAAGTTGATCAAGAATCAGGGTCACCATCAACTCCTCAATTTCTAAGCTAAGGAGTCATCATATAGGACCTCCCTCACCTCAAGGAACTCTTATATTATTGGTTTGAGGTAAGAGGGTTTGTGTTACCTCTACTTAGAGGGTATATTCTAGTTTCTACATAGGGGGAATTAAGGGTAGGAAATAGAATAGAAAGAGGAACCTTAGGGAAATTGACTAGAATAGGATTTACGAATGGTTAGTGGATATGACAATAATTGTGTATGTTTGTAATTGCCTAGATTCAAGTATGTGTGGGTTTAATAATGAAAGTGAGCTAGAGATTTAGAGATGAGATAGACAATTGGATATAATGATGATGGATGTAGATTATAGTCTGGCTTGAAGGTCAATAATGAATGTAGTGATTAGGAAGTTAATGATGTTATTAATTTGAGTATTTAGAATGGATTTGGAATGAACATGAATGAGTATGAAGAGTAAAATGCAGTTAACGAAAATAAGAATGGAAAATAGGTGAATGGTAAAGAAATCAAGAAAAGGATTAATGGTTAGAGAAAAAGGTAATTAGATGTTATGGATGGTTGATTATGACATTGAGTATTATTTATGGACCCTCCAAAATGGAGAGGATACGTTCATGACCCTCCCTATGTGGAGCGGGAAATTATACATTCATGACCCTCCCTATGTGGAGCGGGAAATCATATTATCATGACCCTCCCTATGCGGAGCGGGAGACTATATTATCATGACCCTCCGTGAAGGAGTGGATATTTTCAGGACCCTCCGTCAAGGAGTGGATATTACCATGACCCTCCGTAAGGAGTGGATATTTTCAGGACCCTCCGTGAAGGAGTGGATATTATCATGACCCTCCGTGAAGGAGTGGATATTTTCAGGACCCTCCGTGAAGGAGTGGATATTATCATGACCCTCCGTGAAGGAGTGGATATTTTCAGGACCCTCCGTGAAGGAGTGGATATTATCATGACCCTCCGTGAAGGAGTGGATATTTTCAGGACCCTCCGAGTAAGAGTGGATATTATCAGGACCCTCCGTAAGGAGTGGAGTATTATAGAATTGTATGTGCAGTATCATGACCCTTCATAGGGAGTGAATAATATCAGGACCCTCCGTAGAGGAGTGGAATATTATATAAACAGGAAGGAGTGGATAATATTAGGACCCTGCGTAGAGGAGTGGAATATTATATGAACAAGGCCCTCCATTAGGAGTGAGTATTAAATGGGAATAAAAGGATTAGGTAGGTAAGTGTGTAAAATGATAGAAGGGAATGATAGAATCAAGAAAGGTTAAGGAAATAGTCGAAAGGTATAAGAAATGAATATGGTCAACAATAGGGTATTAAGGAAGCAAGGGAAATTGAAATAGAAAATATAATTCAAGTGATAATGGGTAGTAATCTCTTAGTTTTTCTCTATGTCATTTTAGAATGTATTTTCTAAGTTCTGTGTAATGCTACCCTTCTTGATATATTTTTACAGGTGAAGAAGGAGCTTACACGAGTATGGCCGGGCAGGATTACACTCCACCTCGTGGAATGTTGCTTAGTTAGATGAGTGACCCTTTGTGGGTCAATAGTTTCAGTTTTGGGAATTTGAAATGTATAATATTTTGGGAAAGCAAATCCACTTTAGAATTGTAATCATTTTCTGAAAAGTGTAATTGAACTGAATTGTATTTTGGCCCTGCTGGCCCATTGTTGTTGAAAATGAAGTTTTATGCAGGTTAATCAGGAAAAGTATATTTTGGGAATATCCCTAAAGCAAAGGAAACTCCGTCCGATTTTACGGAGATTTTTATAAGAAATAAAAGTAACCAAGTGTTTTTCCTAATCAACTAGTAGTATTAAAAGAAAATTTTAAGTTCATAATAAATTAAGGGTAAAAGTAACTAGGGTGTTACATTATGGTATCAAAGCAGTTTCCCTCGGCCTTTGGAGTTATGAGCTACTCCAGTGATTACTCACCGAGCGAGTAATCGAGGATTATAGTTTAGAGTCTAGACTTTATTTATAGGATGTTTATACCTTTAATTAATTTATTAAGCATTAATTGTCGGTCTTGTCCATGACTGAACAGTATGGCTGGTAGACGGATCGATAATGATGGAATCCGAGCTATTCTGGAACAACTGGTACAAATACAACAGAATCAGGGGAATAACATAGCAGCAGCAGCTGCAGCAGCAGCAACAGCAGCGGTGGCAGCAATGAATCCTCAACCACCAGCTCCGGTTGCGATTGATTGGTTGGCGCGATTCAGAAAGAATGAACGTTGAAGTTCGAAGGCGGGTTCAATCCCGATGGGGCACAGCTTTGGTTGCAGGAGATCGAAAAGATCCTTAATACCATGGCACCACCGGAGGAACAGAAGGTTCTGCTAGCACAATACATGTTGACTAGTGAAGCAGAACACTGGTGGCAACAGATGCGAAGGGGTTTGGAGGCGAACAATCAGGAAATCACTTGGGATTTGTATAAGAACCGTTTTCTGGGAAAATACTTTCCTGAGGATGTTCGTAGAGAGAAGGAGATAACCTTTCTGCAGCTCGTGCAAGGGGACATGAGCGTCGGTGAGTACGCTGCTAGATTTGAAGACTTGATCCGATATGCAGGGAGTTATAGAGATGCTGATGAAAGGACCAAGTGCATCAAGTTCGAAACTGGACTTCGTTCGGAGATTAGGATGGCCTTTGAGTATCAGAACATTGCAAATCTGTCCCAACTGGTTAATATGACCAGTACTTATGAAAAGAGTAGGAAGCACAGGGCGGAGGAGAAAAGAAACAAGAAGGTACAGAAAGTTGGGGGTCCGATTCGGGGAAAAGGACCAGTTCTGGAATCGAAACCTTATGCCCAGCACGATGTAGCTCCAGTAGCCCCGGGGGTTAAGAGTAAGAATGGGAATGCTATTGGAACCTATCCACTTTGCTCACATTGTGGAAAGAAGCATGAGGGAGAATGCTGGTATCGGAATCAAACCAGGGTGAATTTCACTTGTTTTCTGTGCGGACAACCAGGACATTTTGCTTCAACTTGTCCCACAAAGATTCCGAAGAAAGAAGTCAATGCTACAAAGGTGCAGCAAGCGGGAAAGAGTCAACCTGCTTCTAAGGGAAAACTGTACACCATGAACAGGGAGGAGGTTGATCTAGCTGACATAGTCGCAGGTATAGATTGTTTAGTAATGCCCGTGCAGTATCCCATTAGTTTTAATATCACATCACTGATTTTTTCTTCCTTATAAGTTATTTGGAAATATCATGTTCTTTAAAATAGAACCATCCTATGAATCTTTAGAACATTCATCCAATCTATGCTTCTTAGTAGCATGGTGGAAACAATTAGAAGAAATGTCAAGTTGTAGAATTCAATTCCAAACTAATCAAGCCCAGTGATAATATTGTTATTTAATACTATATAAGATTAGAATTGATCACTCTAATTCTTGCATATGTTGAGTAATGATATTATCAGTAAGCCCAACAATGGGATCACTATTAGTAGATGGAAGATTGAAACTGATCATTTCAATTTATCCGCCTACCAGTAGTTGATGTCATTGCTGAATCTCATATCCAGGATTGTACAAAACGAGCTTAGCGTCGGAAGTTTTACTCTTTGTTTAGTACGAAGCCCTAGTAGTACGCTGAATCTAAGTGGGGGAGTGAAACCAAGAGTAAATAGTAGCACAGCCAAAGGACCTTGCAATTGGGATGATTCTCCTTTTGAAGGAATTGAAACGGAATTTCGGGCACGAAATTCCAATAAGTGGGGGAGAATTGTAACATCCCAAATTTAATTCCAAGTATAAATATTGAGTTAATAGGTCTAGAGCGTAGAAAATGGGTGGATTAATTGCTTAACGAATTTTGTGAGCAAGGCGAGCAGCCATTTTGAGTACTAGGGATTGTATGGAAGGCATTTGTAGCTTCGAGCAAAATTATCTAAGTGAAATCGGGGGTTAAATCGGCGTTTTAGTTGTTAGAAATCAACCGAAAAGATAAAATTAAGAATTTATTATAGGATGTTAAGAAAATAAATTCCACCGTTGGATATGAAGTTTAAGGGATTAAAAAGCTTGTCTAAAAATTTGGACCCGATCCGACGGTTAGCGAAAAAGTTACGGCGAATCGAAGATTGAAAACCCTGTTTCTCGCCCAGGCGCGCCATCATGCGCCCAGGCACGTGCACTGTTCAAACGTGCACCAGCCAGTGGAAAAACCGCCCAGGCGAGCCCCCTATTCGCCCAGGCGCGCCCCGTGCGCACCAATCGCACCACGATCCGCAAATTGGCGCGCCAGACTGCACCAGCGTGCGCACCAGTGCGCGTCAGTAGCACCAGCTGGTGCTTGAACTCGCCCAAGCGAGTGGACGCTCGCCCAAGCGAGTGGACGCTCGCCCAAGCGAGTGGCGTAGACCAGATCAGATCTGGTGCGTCCGATTTTAGCTTGGGGGCCAAGTTGGCCTTTTTCGGCCACACGATGGCTGCTGCTGGTGTTTGGCAAAAATAAAACTAACACACACAACACCACATACACAACAACATCAACAAAACACTCATCCCTTCCATTTTCTCTCCAAGAATCCAAGAGTAAATCATCATCAATCAACAATATCACTCAAAATCATCAAACCCCATCAAGCAAGCTTCATGGAAATGGGTTGAAAACTTCTTCCCTCTCCTCCCTACACCACACGAATTGTCCCTCTCTTCTCCCTCTTGGATTTCAAGTTCCACCAACACTTGGGGTAAGTAGAGTCTTAAGGCATGATATTAATTCCTTTCCAACTCTTTTTAGCTCATTAAAGTTGTATTTGATCTCCTCTTGGGCTCAAGCTTTTCTCACTTCAAGTTGATCAAGAATCAGGGTCACCATCAACTCCTCAATTTCTAAGCTAAGGAGTCATCATATAGGACCTCCCTCACCTCAAGGAACTCTTATATTATTGGTTTGAGGTAAGAGGGTTTGTGTTACCTCTACTTAGAGGGTATATTCTAGTTTCTACATAGGGGGAATTAAGGGTAGGAAATAGAATAGAAAGAGGAACCTTAGGGAAATTGACTAGAATAGGATTTACGAATGGTTAGTGGATATGACAATAATTGTGTTTGTTTGTAATTGCCTAGATTCAAGTATGTGTGGGTTTAATAATGAAAGTGAGCTAGAGATTTAGAGATGAGATAGACAATTGGATATAATGATGATGGATGTAGATTATAGTCTGGCTTGAAGGTCAATAATGAATGTAGTGATTAGGAAGTTAATGATGTTATTAATTTGAGTATTTAGAATGGATTTGGAATGAACATGAATGAGGACGAAGAGTAAAATGCAGTTAACGAAAATAAGAATGGAAAATATGTGAATGGTAAAGAAATCAAGAAAAGGATTAATGGTTAGAGAAAAAGGTAATTAGATGGTATGGATGGTTGATTATGACATTGAGTATTATTTATGGACCCTCCAAAATGGAGAGGATACGTTCATGGCCCTCCCTATGTGGAGCGGGAAATTATACATTCATGACCCTCCCTATGTGGAGCGGGAAATCATATTATCATGACCCTCCCTATGCGGAGCGGGAGACTATATTATCATGACCCTCCGTGAAGGAGTGAATATTTTCAGGACCCTCCGTCAAGGAGTGGATATTATCATGACCCTCCGTAAGGAGTGGATATTTTCAGGACCCTCCGTGAAGGAGTGGATATTATCATGACCCTCCGTGAAGGAGTGGATATTTTCAGGACCCTCCATGAAGGAGTGGATATTATCATGACCCTCCGTGAAGGAGTGGATATTTTTAGGACCCTCCGAGTAGGAGTGGATATTATCAGGACCCTCCGTAAGGAGTGGAGTATTATAGAATTGTATGTGCAGTATCATGACCCTTCATAGGGAGTGAATAATATCAGGACCCTCCGTAGAGGAGAGGAATATTATATAAACAGGAAGGAGTGGATAATATCAGGATCCTCCGTAGAGGAGTGGAATATTATATGAACAAGGCCCTCCATTAGGAGTGAGTATTAAATGGGAATAAAAGGATTAGGTAGGTAAGTGTGTAAAATGATAGAAGGGAATGATAGAATCAAGAGAGGTTAAGGAAATAGTCGAAAGGAATAAGAAATGAATATGGTCAACAATAGGGTGTTAAGGAAGCAAGGGAAATTGAAATAGAAAATATAATTCAAGTGATAATGGGTAGTAATCTCTTAGTTTTTCTCTATGTCATTTTAGAATGTATTTTCTAAGTTCTGTGTAATGCTGTAACATCCAGAATTTTAATAGGAATAATATAATACTCTTTTTATTTCTTAAAATAATTAAAAAGAAATATTAAAGAGTGTCAAATCAAAAATTCGACTTCGAATTCGGAATCAGGAGACCGAAAAACCCCAGGATAGGTATTTTTGGAAATAGTAAGTAGTAAAAAGTAAAAGGTAAAAAGTAAAAAGTAAATAGTAAATAATAAACGCTAAATAGTAAACGGTAAATGGTAAACGGTAAATGGTAAATGATAAATAGTATGTAGTAAAAAGTAAACGGTAAATAGTAAATATATTATAACCGTATAGGTAAAAGGTAAACTCCGGAATTCTCTGGAATTATCTATTAATAAATAAATAAATAATATAATATAATAAAATAATGGGGGGTACTGTGGCCACAGTACCACCCCGGGGGCTATATATATACGTATTCACCCCCTCCCTTCTTCAGAACACACAACACACACACATTCACAAACGCGTTCACATTACGAAATTCAATTCTCCCTCTGTCTCAATACCTCCGCGGCAAATAAATTATTAGTTTAAAGCTTTAGGAGCAGAGTTAGGAGGCCCAAGTTTAGAGAAAAAATCGTTCAATTTCTGCTCTTATCAGGTACGGGGGAAGTATTGTCTTAACTTAGAGTTAATTTCTAAATTGAGTATAGGAGTAGCTTAGGGTTTATTTTCTTGTTTTTAAATATTTTGTGCTCTTATATGATGGAACTCTGCCTGTTTAAGTATTTGAATATCCTAGTATATAGTTGGAACTCTACTTGTTTGAATACTTGAAAATGCTTATTTATTAGTTGTTATTCTGTCGGTTTAAATATTTAATATTTAATATTTAATCAATTATATGCTGAAACTCTGCCTGTTTAAATACGTAAAAATTGCTTAGCTGTAAGCTGTTATTCTGCTAATATAAATAATTAAAAATAAATATTGTTATGCCATTATTCTGCCGGTTTGATGATTTGGAAATTAAATACTGTTATGCTAAAATTCTAATTGGATTTAATACCCACATCTTTAATATGTCCTTATGAAAGACTTTTTAATAATGTATCGTTCTAGGTAACGAGATGGATTCTGTCAAAGGGGCAATAAGAGCCTAAGGAAAGTGGATATTAAGTGAGTCATCAGCCGAGACTCCTCCACTTACCTGGGAATTCATCCTAGAAAACCTATTGCGATATTATTATTGGATTTTCTTTTGTTTGGACAAAATAAGGAATTTTCTATAAATAGGGGATTAAATCCAATTGGAATAAATTGAAGAACATGCATTCATACATGGAGCTATAAGGTGGACGTCAGGGTAGGGGAAAGGACACCCCGTGAAGGTTCAAGGAACTGAAGTACGTAGGACGTGTCAGGGGTGATTAGGTTGTGCTATTAAAACAACCACGAGATTTGTTGTGGGCAGAACCAGCCGCCACATGAGTATTTGGGGCTGATCCCCCCAAACGTGGGCAGGTTCTAGCGGTAAACCACAATAAATCTATCGGTCACACCTGCACTGATTGGCCGGTTGAGGGTGGCTCCTGCTATAGCCTACTTGAGTGGATCCAACTCAAGTGCATGAAGAACCCTTGTGGTGAAGTGCTGTGCAAGCATTGGTTGAGGAGCGCTTACTCCCGGTTGGTCTTTCCCCGGAGTGGAGGGAGAAGTAAGGTTAAAGTGAATGAGAATGATGATATGGTATTCCAATGGTTGGACCCATGGTTTTTCGAAATATTGAAAGAGTATGTTTTGAGAATGAGAAAATAAAAAGGGGATCCAACAGTTGGAAACGAGAGACGAGCATGCATTAAGCATATAAATATATACACACATGTCCAATGTCCTTATGAGTTCATATAGAATTTTAGCATAACAGTATTTAATTTCCAAATCATCAAACCGGCAGAAAAATGGCATAACAATATTTATTTATTTTTTTTAATTATTTATACTAGCAGAATAACAGCTTACAGCTAAGCAATTTTACGTATTTAAACAGTCAGAGTTTCAGCATATAATTGATTAAATATTAAATATTAAATATTTAAACCGACAGAATAACAACTAATAAATAAGCATTTTCAAGTATTCAAACAAGTAGAGTTCCAACTATATACTAGGATATTCAAATACTTAAACAGGCAGAGTTCCATCTTATAAGAGCACAAAATATTTAAAAACAAGAAAATAAACCCTAAG
Source organism: Crotalaria pallida (assembly GCA_037953625.1). NCBI lineage: Eukaryota > Viridiplantae > Streptophyta > Magnoliopsida > Fabales > Fabaceae > Crotalaria > Crotalaria pallida. The sequence continues at coordinate 103,463,080 of CM075655.1, forward strand.
CTACTCCTATACTCAATTTAGAAATTAACTCTAAGTTAAGGCAATACTTCCCCCGTACCTGATAAGAGCAGAAATTGAACGACTTTTTCTCTAAACTTGGGCCTCCTAACTCTGCTCCTAAAGCTTTAAACTAATAATTTATTTGCCGGGGAGGTATTGAGACAGATGGAGAAATGAATTTAGTAGTGTGAACGCGTTGTGAATTGTGTTGTGTGTGTGATTTTGCAGAAGGGAGAATTGTAACATCCAGAATTTTAATAGGAATAATATAATACTCTTTTTATTTCTTAAAATAATTAAAAACAAATATTACGGAGTGTCAAATCAAAAATCCAACTTTGAATTCGGAATCAGGAGACCGAAAAACCCCGGGATAGATATTTTTGGAAATAGAAAGTAGTAAAAAGAAAAAGGTAAAAAGTAAAAAGTAAATAGTAAATAGTAAACGGTAAATAGTAAACGGTAAATGGTAAATGGTAAATAGTAAGTAGTAAAAAGTAAACGGTAAATAATAAATATATTATAACCGTATAGGTAAAAGGTAAACCCCGGAATTCTCTGGAATTATCTATTAATAAATAAACAAATAATATAATATAATAAAATAATGGGGGGTACTGTGGCCACAGTACCACCCCGGGGGCTATATATACGTACTCACCCCCCCCCCTTATTCAGAACACACAACACACACATTCACAAACGCGTTCACATTACGAAATTCAATTCTCCCTCTGTCTCAATACCTCCGCGGCAAATAAATTATTAGTTTAAAGCTTTAGGAGCAGAGTTAGGAGGCCCAAGTTTAGAGAAAAAGTCGTTCAATTTCTGCTCTTATCAGGTACGGGGGAAGTATTACCTTAACTTAGAGTAAATTTCTAAATTGAGTATAGGAGTAGCTTAGGGTTTATTTTCTTGTTTTTAAATATTTTGTGCTCTTATATGTTGGAACTCTGCCTGTTTAAGTATTTGAATATCCTAGTATATAGTTGGAACTCTACTTGTTTGAATACTTGAAAATGCTTATTTATTAGTTGTTATTCTGTCGGTTTAAATATTTAATATTTAATATTTAATCAATTATATGCTGAAACTCTGACTGTTTAAATACGTAAAATTGCTTGGCTGTAAGCTGTTATTCTGCTAATATAAATAATTAAAAATAAATATTGTTATGCCATTATTCTGCCGATTTGATGATTTGGAAATTAAATACTGTTATGCTAAAATTCTAATTGGATTTAATACCCACATTTTTAATATGTCCTCATGAAAGACTTTTTAATAATGTATCGTTCTAGGTAACGGGATGGATTCTGTCAAAGGGGCAATAAGAGCCTAAGGAAAGTGGATATTAAGTGAGTCATCAGCCGAGACTCCTCCACTTACCTGGGAATTCATCCTAGAAAACCTATTGCGATATTATTATTGGATTTTCTTTTATTTGGACAGAATAAGGAATTTTCTATGAATAGGGGATTAAATCCAATTGGAATAAATTGAATAACATGCATTCATACATGGAGCTATAAGGTGGACGTCAGGGTAGGGGAAAGGACACCCCGTGAAGGTTCAAGGAACTGAAGTACGTAGGACGTGTCAGGGGTGATTAGGTTGTGCTATTAAAACAACCACGTGATTTGTTGTGGGCAGAACCAGCCGCCACATGAGTATTTGGGGCTGATCCCCCCAAACGTGGGCAGGTTCTAGCGGCAAACCACAATAAATCTATCGGTCACACCTGCACTGATTGGCCGGTTGAGGGTGGCTCCTGCTATAGCCTACTTGAGTGGATCCAACTCAAGTGCATGAAGAACCCTTGTGGTGAAGTGTTGTGCAAGCATTGGTTGAGGAGCGCTTACTCCCGGTTGGTCTTTCCCCGGAGTGGAGGGAGAAGTAAGGTTAAAGTGAATGAGAAAGATGATATGATATTCCAATGGTTGGACCCATGGTTTTTTTTCGAAATATTGAAAGAGTATGTTTTGAGAATGAGAAAATAGAAAGGGGATCCAACAGTTGGAAACAAGAGACGAGCATGCATTAAGCATATAAATATATACACACATGTCCAATGTCCTTATGAGTTCATAAATTTGGAATATATATATTTTAATTATTGTTTGATTGATATTGTATTGTGTTTTCCCCTTGGTGACTACTTATGCCTTTTTAGAAATTATACTGTGAGTTTTGTGTGATACTTACCCTCGTGCTTACATTTTTAGGTACATGTTCTGTTTTTGATCTCCCAGTGGCCGAGCAGGAACATACTCCACCAAGCGGAGTGTAGAAGGAAACAAAAGTGCAACCATATTTTAGGATAAAGAATAATGGTGTGAAATATGATGCTATTGTATCTATCAAAATAAAGAGTTTGGAGTGCATGTACTATATAATGAATAAGGATGTAGTTGAAAACAAAAGGTTTTATGAAATAAAGGGTGTTTTTAAAAGATTGTTTATTTAAGACCATTAAAAAAAATATTAAATTAATTTGGGTGTTACATTTTATGGTATCAGAGCAATGGTTGCATTCCTCGGCCGTGGAGCGTGGACTCACATGCTCCTATGTTACTCACCATGAGAGTAACCAGTAGATAATTAGGCATTAGAAATTAATTAGGTATTAGAAGGTGGTTAGTAAGATAGGTATGTTAACCTGTGTGCTTATCAGGTTAAGAAGTATGGCAGAAAGAAACAACGAATTGGGACGCATTGCTGCTGTGTTAGAGCAGCTAATGCAAATGAACCAAAACCAAGCTAACGTGGCAGCAGAGGCAGCAGCGGCGGCGGCGGCAGCGGCTGTCCAGCAAAATCTACCCCCACTAGTCCTTCCATAATTACTTCACTAGTATGTCCAAATTGTATTCTTAGAGTTTTAGACCAAGAATTCCAAATAGACCTCATTTGTCTACCCTTGACTCAATTAGACGTTATTCTGGGCATGGACTGGATGTCCAGTAATCATGTTCTAATTGATTGTCACCAAAAGACTATTACCTTAAACCCAAATAAACCAATCCCTGTAAAAGTGACTTCTACCCTAGCCACTACGGAAATAGATGAAAGACCCGAACTCAACCAGATCCCAGTAGTTAAAGAATATCCGGAGGTTTTTCCTGATGAGATTCCAGGATTACCACCAGTAAGAGAAGTAGAGTTCCAAATAGATCTCGTCCCTGGAGCTGGACCAATCTCAATCGCCCCTTATAGAATGGCCCAACTGAACTGGCAGAATTAAAGAAGCAATTGGAGGAGTTGTTGGAAAGAAGTTTATTAGACCAAGTGTGTCTCCTTGGGGAGCCCCAGTGCTCTTCGTCAAGAAGAAGGATGGAAGTTTTCGGATGTGCGTGGACTACAGACAGCTTAATAAAGTAACTATAAAGAACAAGTACCCTCTTCCCCGAATCGATGATTTGATGGACCAATTGCGAGAAGCTACAACCTTCTCAAAGATTGATCTCCGATCTGGATACCATCAAATCCGAATTAGGGAAGAAGACATCCCAAAAACAGCCTTCAGAACTCGGTACGGCCATTATGAATATGTAGTGATGCCTTTTGGCTTGACAAATGCCCCTGCGGTATTCATGGATTACATGAACCGAATCTTCTGACCTTACTTGGATTCCTTCGTAGTAGTATTCATTGATGATATTTTGATCTACTCGAAAGATCCAAGTGAGCATCAGGAGCATTTGAGAACTGTACTACAAGTGCTAAAAGAAAAACAACTTTATGCAAAATTATCCAAATGTGAGTTCTGGATGGAAAAAGTTCATTTCTTAGGCCATGTCATTTCTAAAGAAGGAATCTTAGTGGATCCTGCAAAAGTAGAGGCGGTGTTACAATGGGAAAGGCCTAAGACAGTGACAGAAGTAAGAAGTTTTCTTGGCTTGGCAGGCTATTACCGAAGATTTATTGAAGGATTTTCCAAGATAGCCCTGCCTTTAACTAGACTCACCAGAAAAGAAACTCCTTATGAGTGGACACCGCAATGTGAAAGAAGTTTTCAAGAACTGAAACAACGATTAACAACCTCGCCAGTTCTGACTTTGCCAGATCCAGTGAAGACTTTCGATGTGTATTGCGACGCATCAAAGCAAGGACTGGGATGTGTTTTAATGCAAGAAAGGAAAGTGGTAGCATACGCATCCCGACAACTAAAACCACATGAGGAGAATTATCCTACTCATGATTTGGAATTAGCTGCCATAGTCTTTGCCTTGAAGATATGGAGGCATTATCTATACGGAACAAGGTTCGAGGTCTATAGTGACCATAAGAGCCTTAAATATCTCTTCGACCAGAAAGAGTTAAACATGCGACAGAGGAGATGGATGGAGTTCCTAAAGGACTATGATTTTAGCCTCCAGTACCACCCAGGAAAAGCAAATGTAGTAGCTGATGCACTAAGTCGCAAAGCCCTACACATGAGCAACTTGATGGTTAAGGAAATGCAGTTAATCGAAGAATTTAACAACCTTAACCTAGGCATCCAGCTAAAAGAAAGAAGCATTATCCTGGGAATGCTCCAAATCACAAACGATTTTATGAACGTAATCAAGCAAAGGCAGTTGGAGGATGAAGAACTGCAAGGAAAGCTAAAGTTAGCAGAAGAAGGGAAGGAACCAGATTTCCATCGGGACCATGATGGGATACTAAGATTCAAAAGTAGAATCTGTATTCCATCAAATCCAGAAATGAGAAGAGCAATATTGGAAGAAGCCCATAAAAGCAAGCTCAGTATACATCCGGGTACTACCAAAATGTATCAAGATCTGAAGAGGTTATTTGGTGGTCAGGATTAAAGAAGGATGTGGCAGAATATGTAGCCAAGTGCCTGACTTGTCAGAAGGCAAAGATTGAACACCAGAAGCCGGGAGGAATGCTAAAACCATTAGAAGTCCCAGAATGGAAGTGGGACAGCATAGCCATGGATTTTGTGACAGGCTTACCAAGGACTACCGCAGGACATGAAGCAATATGGGTAATAGTGGACAGATTAACTAAGTCTGCCCATTTTATTCCAATCAATATGAGTTATTCCTTGAAGAAACTCACTCAACTCTATATCAAATATATTATTAGACTACATGGAGTTCCTTCCAGCATTGTGTCAGACCGAGACCCAAGATTTCTATCCAGGTTTTGGCAAAGTCTTCAACAGGCTCTAGGAACCAAGCTAAAGTTCAGTACGGCATATCATCCGCAAACGGATGGTCAAACTGAACGCACTATCCAATCCTTGGAAGACTTATTACGAGCTTGTACACTAGAGCAGTCAGGCAGTTGGGAACAACTTCTTCCATTGATCGAATTTACTTATAATAATAGCTTCCATGCCAGTATTGGTATGGCACCTTTTGAGGCCCTGTATGGGAGAAAGTGTAGAACTCCCCTATGTTGGTTCCAAGTAGGGGAGAACTTATTAATTGGGCCAGAAATTGTCCAAGAGACAACCGACAAAATAAAGATGATTAAGGAGAAAATGAAGGCTGCCCAAGATCGACAAAAGAGCTACTCGGATAAACGAAGAAGGCCCTTGGAATTTAATGAAGGAGATCATGTTTTCCTACGAGTATCTCCAACCACCGGAATAGGAAGAGTAACCAAATCTAAAAAGCTCACCCCACGATTTGTTGGACCATACCAAATTTTAAAGAAAGTTGGACCCTTAGCATACCAAATCGCCTTACCCCCACATTTATCCAACATTCACAATGTCTTCCATGTCTCCCAACTAAGAAAATATATCCATGACCCTTCCCATATAATCACACCAGATGAGTTACCTCTTAGGGAAAACCTTACTTTCGAAATACAACCTGTAAGAATTGAGGACCGACGAATAAAGCAACTTCGAGGCAAGGAAATACCCCTGGTGAAGGTAATATTGAACAGAAACAACGTTGAGGAAGCAACATGGGAACCCGAAGACAAAATTCGAAACTCCTACCCTCACCTTTTCAATGGAATCTGAATTTCGGGGACGAAATTCCGGTAAGTAGGGGAGAATTGTAACATCCAGAATTTTAATAGGAATAATATAATACTCTTTTTATTTCTTAAAATAATTAAAAACAAATATTACGGAGTGTCAAATCAAAAATCCAACTTCGAATTCGGAATCAGGAGACCGAAAAACCCCAGGATAGGTATTTTTGGAAATAGTAAGTAGTAAAAAGTAAAAGGTAAAAAGTAAAAAGTAAATAGTAAATAGTAAACGGTAAATGGTAAATGGAAAATAGTAAGTAGTAAAACGTAAACGGTAAATAGTAAATATATTATAACCATATAGGTAAAAGGTAAACTCCGGAATTCTCTGGAATTATCTAATATAATAAAATAATGGGGGTACTGTAGCCACAGTACCACCCCGGGGGAACTATAAATACACCCCCTCCCTTCTGCAGAATCACACACACAACACAATTCACAACGCGTTCCACTACTAAATTCATTTCTCCCTCTGTCTCAATACCTCCCCGGCAAATAAATTATTAGTTTAAAGCTTTAGGAGCAGAGTTAGGAGGCCCAAGTTTAGAGAAATAGTCGTTCAATTTCTGCTCTTATCAGGTAAGGGGGAAGTATTGCCTTAACTTAGAGTTAATTTCTAAATTGAGTATAGGAGTAGCTTAGGGTTTATTTTCTTGTTTTTAAATATTTTGTGCTCTTATATGATGGAACTCTGCCTGTTTAAGTATTTGAATATCCTAGTATATAGTTGGAACTCTACTTGTTTGAATACTTGAAAATGCTTATTTATTAGTTGTTATTCTGTCGGTTTAAATATTTAATATTTAATATTTAATCAATTATATGCTGAAACTCTGACTGTTTAAATACGTAAAATTGCTTAGCTGTAAGCTGTTATTCTGCTAGTATAAATAATTTAAAAAAAATAAATATATATTGTTATGCCATTATTCCGCCGGTTTGATGATTTGGAAATTAAATACTGTTATGCTAAAATTCTAATTGGATTTAATACCCACATTTTTAATATGTCCTTATGGAAGACTTTTTAATAATGTATCGTTCTAGGTAACGGGATGGATTCTGTCAAAGGGGCAATAAGAGCTTAAGGAAAGTGGGTATTAAGTGAGTCTTCAGCCGAGACTCCTCCACTTACCTGGGAATTCATCCTAGAAAACCTATTGCGATATTATTATTGGATTTTCTTTTATTTGGACAGAATAAGGAATTTTCTATAAATAGGGGATTAAATCCAATTGGAATAAATTGAATAACATGCATTCATACATGGAGTTATAAGGTGGACGTCAGGGTAGGGGAAAGGACACCCCGTGAAGGTTCAAGGAACTGAAGTACGTAGGACGTGTCAGGGGTGATTAGGTTGTGCTAATAAAACAACCACGGGATTTGTTGTGGGCAGAACCAGCCGCCACATGAGTATTTGGGGCTCATCCCCCCAAACGTGGGCAGGTTCTAGCAGTAAACCACAATAAATCTATCGGTCACACCTGCACTGATTGGCCGGTTGAGGGTGGATCCTGCTATAGCCTACTTGAGTGGATCCAACTCAAGTGCATGAAGAACCCTTGTGGTGAAGTTCTGTGCAAGTATTGGTTGAGGAGCGCTTACTCCCGGTTGGTCTTTCCCCGGAGTGGAGGGAGAAGTAAGGTTAAAGTGAATGAGAATGATGATATGGTATTCCAATGGTTGGAACACACTTGTGTTAGAGCCTTATATTGTTGTATCCGCACTATTAAGAGTGCAATATAGGTCTTGTACCAATCACTCATACCGTAACCATTTGTGTAAGGGGTGTGTGACCCTTAGTGACTAGGGAGTGAATCTCCTAGTGCGGACGTGCTGCGTTCATGGTTGTAGGGTGAGGAACCCTGTTGTATTGGGTAGTGCTAGACGAACGGTGGGGCACCTAGTAGTTAGGCTATCCGGTTGTTGTTGAGGTCCCTAGCGAAAGGAGGTTCCTAGTAGCTTGCGGGGCGCTCTGGTTGTACTTGGGGACGCGAGGCGTCTTTGGTATAGTGAAAGCTCAAGCGAGTCGCTTGGGGACTGGAGTAGGTCGGGTTTGCCGAACCAGGATAAAATCTCCGGTGCAATCTCTTCTATCCCTTATCTCTTTTATTTATTGTTGCGCATATTTTTATTGTGTTAATTATCTCCTTCGCAACGTAAATATAATATATATTAATTTAATTAATTTTAAATTAATCAACGCGCGTTAGACCTTTCGTTGTTATAGTGCTTCTTATCTTCGCGCGTAATATTAATTGTTGTTATTATTGTTTGCTTCCGCTTGCATAAACATTTTCATCGTTTTTAAGAGTTTTCCGCTGGAAAGTATATCTATTTTATTAAAAACGATTTGAAACCAATGTTTTCGTAAACACCCAATTCACCCCCCCTCTTGGGTGACGGCTGCCAATCCTATCAATAATTCTAACAGTTGGTATCAAAGCTTCGTGCTATGGTAAAGGCCTAACAGCCTGAGTTAAAGATCTTTTGTGAATTGGCAGCATTGGGATATTTCTTTTTGATTTTATATGGAGGGTTTTACATTCGATGATGCACCATTTTTTAATGGAAATAATTTTCTCTATTGGAGTGCTAGAATGAAAATATTTCTTCAATCTATTAGTTTTCGTTTATAACATGTTGTTCTTAATGGTTTTGATCAAAAACATGTTTTAAATGATTTTGACAAAAAATCCTTTTCATTGAATATTCAAGCTATGCATATTTTGAGAAATGCTTTGAATGATGATGCATATGCTAGAATTAAGGATTTTGATTGTGCTAAAGATATTTGGGATTTTCTAAACACATACTATGCTGCTAATGGTATCTTTGAGCATGATAGTACAGATGGTGAGCATGGAATGACAAACTCCCTGGAAAAGGATTCTGATGATGAAATTGAAAGTGTGGGGAGATACTCAACATGCGCTGAGGATGAATTAGAAAGGCTATTTGAGAGCTTCATGGACTCAATGGAAGAATCAAGCTCTTCGGATGAGGAATCAATGGAAGATGAAAATGAAACATCCGAACACTTGGCCCATGAGGAACATGAGGTAATTCAAAATAGTCTATGTTCTAAATTTCTGCAATATACATATAATGATTTGAATGATGATTTGATATCTTTGAAAAATAGAAACTTGGACTCTTTACAAAAACTCTCCTTGATTGAAAATGAAATTGATATTTTGAAAAATGGAGATATTTTTGATAAAGAGATATTTTTAGAAAATAGCTCCTCCACGATTTTTGAAAATTGTTTTGATATTGATAAACAAGTTGAGGATGCACTCTTTGAATATAGTAACATTGAAAAATCCATTTGTTCAAATTCCTTGCTTGAATGTGAAATTGAAAATGATGTTGATACTCAAAAATCAAGCAAAGTGTTTGACAATGAAATTCTTCAATGTGAAATTAAAAATTCCAAGTTTCATGAAAATAATTTTGAAAAATTCATATCATCATCCAAACCCATTACATGTAATTATTGTGGTAATTTAGGACATATTTCTCATTTATGCTTATATCGTAAAAATTATCTTATGAGAAATAATTTGCATTGGGTTCCAAAGTTACCCAAGGAACCCAAGACTAACCCCAAAGGACCCAAGATGAAATGGGTACCAAAGAGTTCTTCTAGTGCTATAAATGTGCAGGAATCCAAACAAAAAGAAGATCTAAGTGGTCCAAAGAAAGTCTTATGGGGTGTTCCTAAGAAAACAAGAAATGTATGGTTTGAGAAAAGAAACAAGCCTAAGGGTGAACCAAGTAGTGGAGAAAAGAAGAAATTATCAAGGGTGGTACCTAAGAGGACAATAACTAAATGGGTTGATCAAAGGAGAAAGATGCCTACCAACACCAAAGCTTCCCATGAGAAAAATGGAAGATCCGATATGTTCAAAAATCAAAAGGTGAAGCAATGGGTAAAGGCAAGAACTTCATTGGTCAACAAACCTAAGGTATCAATCCCTTATTCCTCTTATATCAATGATTATACAAAGGTATACTTGGACTATTCTAATTTTTATTCATACTAAGGTGGATCATGAGTGCTAAATTTTTTTTAAATATTTTTAATTTTCATGATCACTCCTTGGTTGAATTAAATCATGTGTGCTTTACACCTTTTGAAAATTCTTTTTAGCACATGATTATTTTTGGTATAGTCCTAGATACCTGTTACATATAGTGTGTTATATCATGTGTGATTAAATTTGTTTTATCTTTTATCACATGATTACGCTTTATATGTAATGGTATTGCATTGATATATGAGGACATGCTTGTATTTGTAAGGACATGTTTGGTACGACATGGACTTATAACACATAAGCATGGTGTTATTTCTTTTTATGATTAGTGCATATGCTTAAATTGTTTATTCATTTTTTTCCTTCATAATATCCTTGATATTAGTGAAGAGATGCAACTAATCCTTAAGGATCCAAGTCTTTGGATACCAAAAGAAAATTCCTTAAGCAGTTTTGTAGGTATCACTACTAGTGTCAAGCCTTGGAATTCTCACAAGGAATGCATGCACGATGGACTTAAATGAAAAGATACCAAATAAGGACAATGACTCAATCAAAGGAAATGCGACTTGAATAAGACACAAGTGGAGCTCTTAACATGTTGTTTAATAAGAACGAGAGACTTAAAGGAAGAACTCCACAAGTGCACAAACATCCCTTATGATGTGGAAAATCAACACCTATGATAAGTATCACCACACGTATTTCTTTTAAATACTTTATGATACTTATCTTTGTGATACCCATGTTTATCTTGATGCTGAAATTTTTTTTCCTTCTTCGATATCTTTGTACAAATTTTTGTGAAGGGTAAATTGTTTTTCAGCATGCACTATATTTATGTGTTACTAATTCCTAAGGATCCAATTATATTGGATACCAAGAGAAGCGCTCTAAATTAGTTTTGCAGGTATCCCTATATGTATCAGTATACAATGTTCTCTATAAATATGTGTTTAATGGACTCAAATGGAAAGAGGACTTGACGATACTCAAGTACTTCAAGGTGATACGGCGACATCAAAATGATCTCTTGGAATGGAAGAAGTGCAATATACTAAACAAGTGGAAATTCCTTCAAATTGCTAAATAATGAATCTTCAAATGGAAGGAACTCCAAATCAAAACTACTTGAGATATGGTCACCTACGATAAGTATCATTATTCCTATTTTTTTAAAACTCTATGATACTTGTAGTTGTGATATATATGCCTTACACGACGAATGTGTTAAATTGAATATTTTTTTATCATGGCATATAGGAGTTTAAAGTTTTGATGATAGTGAGCATTCACATGTTTTTTTTTTGATGCATTTTTCATCTCCCTTCATGTTATGCTTATTTTGGAAAAACCTTTTAGAAAGGGGGAGAAAAATATTATTTGTATATTTGCATTGAAAACATGTTTTTGCTTCTTCATCCCATTTTGACATCATGCTGATTTTTATTGTGTATTGGGAAGAAATTCTTTTGTATCCCATACTTACTTTTGATGATGTCAAATAGGGGGAGAAATTGTCTATGTGTCTATGTGTATTTACTCCCTTGTTATTATTAATGTATCTATTCAGTGTTTCAGGGGGAGTATAGTACAAAGGGGGAGAAGAACCCTGCTAAAGTCTTCTCACCACCTTTTTTGATGTTGACAAAAGGGGGAGAAGAATTCTGAGCTTCATGTGCATACTAACCATATATGCAGGGGGAGGTTATGAGAATGAAGAGAAACTATTCCATGGCTTAATCAATTATTCTCTATATTCTCTATTTGTATTTAAATTTCCTATGATATTATTGGACTATATTGTGCTATACTTGCTGCTTAACGCTTGTGATGCAGAAACTCAGAAAAGGGTTTGTCATCATCAAAAAGGGGGAGTGTTGGAAGTCAAGCTTGCCCCAAAGGACGTAAAGAGTAATGCTAGAAGGATTCTAGAAGATAATGTTTTGATGATTACAAACAATATTCAAAGTTTCAAGCATCAAGCTGCATCAAGTTCAAGCATCAAGCTTGAAGGCTAAAGTCAAGGCTCAAGCTTCATGTTCTAGTTTAGTATAGCCTAGCCCATAGGAAATGTGTAAGGTAATGAATTTTTATTACAAGTGTCTAATGGCCAAAATTAGTTTTTCATGTTAAGGAGAAGAAAAGGACTTTTTATGAAAAATGTTTTAATTGCAAAATATGTTTTCATGAAAATCTGTTTTTATCTTAGTTTATGAAAAATGTTTTTAATTGCGAAAATAGTTTTTCTAAAAACATATTTTTAAAGACTTAACTGATTCACTGTGAAAATATATCTTGACAACCTCTAGCTGGATTTCTCTAAATTGTGAAAATCTGTTAAGACAAGTTTTGACAGAGATAATCGATTACTCTTTCAAGATAATCGATTATTTATGTTGCATCATAGAAAATCCAGAGAGAGTGTAATCGAGTATTTGAACCTGGCGAATCCATTACTTTTTGTATGAAAGTAATCGATTACTTGGCACAGATAATCGATTACTGGAGTTGCATCATATATTTTTCAGAGGCTGTGTAATCGATTATTTGACCAGTGATAATCGATTATATCAGTTGCATCATATATTAAACAGAAGTGAAGTAATCGATTAAATTCTATGTTGTAATCGATTACTGGTTTTTCAAAAGAATTTAAAAGTTTCTATTTTTAAAGGGATAATCGATTATCTTCTTGAAGTAATCGATTATCTCAAGTGTTATTGAAAAACGTGTCAGAATCATTTTGATTTATTTCCTGATTTGTTTTTACATAATTGATTCTGATTTATTTTCAAAATTCGAATTTGATTTTGTTTTTGAAAATATTTCCTCATTTGTTTTTAAGAATCAAATCTTTGATTTATTTCCTAAATCTATTTTATTTGTTTCTTATTTCAAAATTGATTTTATTCTATTTTATTTTATTCTTTAAATCTATTTGATTTGATTTTGATTTCAAAAATATTATTTTATTTTATTTATTTGATTTCAGAAAATCAATTTTGAATATTTCCGGATTTGATTTCATTCTTATTTTAAATTTGATTTATTTCCAAAATCTTTTTTGATTTGATTCTTATTCTATTTTTCAAATTCAAAATTTGAATTTCAAATATTTTCAAATCTTTATTTTTATTTCTTAAATCTTTAAGATTGGCTTTTGATTTTCAACATGTGTTATTTGTGTTTTTAAAAAGGTTTTGAATCAATCTCATTTTTGCTCTCTCCAACCTTTTTCTTCTGAACGCTTCTTCTTCTTCTCTTCTCCTTCAACCTGTTCTTAAACTTTGATATTATTTTCTTGAAGAGAAAAATTATTTCGGCCATAGTACTTGTGATCTAAATTCAGCACCACTAGAGCTCTATATTGTTGTATTCGTGTTGTATAGAACACACTTGTGTTAGAGCCTTATATTGTTGTATCCGCACTATTAAGAGTGCAATATAGGTCTTGTACCAATCACTCATACCGTAACCATTTGTGTAAGGGGTGTGTGACCCTTAGTGACTAGGGAGTGAATCTCCTAGTGCGGACGTGCTGCGTTCGTGGTTGTAGGGTGAGGAACCCTGTTGTATTGGGTAGTGCTAGACGAACGGTGGGGCACCTAGTAGTTAGGCTATCTGGTTGTTGTTGAGGTCCCTAGCGAAAGGAGGTTCCTAGTAGCTTGCGGGGCGCTCTGGTTGTACTTGGGGACGCGAGGCGTCTTTGGTATAGTGAACGCTCAAGCGAGTCGCTTGGGGACTGGAGTAGGCCGGGTTTGCCGAACCAGGATAAAATCTCCGGTGCAATCTCTTCTATCCCTTATCTCTTTTATTTATTGTTGCGCATATTTTTATTGTGTTAATTATCTCCTTCGCAACGTAAATATAATATATATTAATTTAATTAATTTTAAATTAATCAACGCGCGTTAGACCTTTCGTTGTTATAGTGCTTCTTATCTTCGCGAGTAATATTAATTGTTGTTATTATTGTTTGCTTCCGCTTGCATAAACGTTTTCATCGTTTTTAAGAGTTTTCCGCTGCATAGTATATCTATTTTATTAAAAATGATTTGAAACCAATGTTTTCGTAAACACCCAATTCACCCCCCCCTCTTGGGTGACGGCTGCCAATCCTATCAATAATTCTAACACACGCCTGAAGCGTGGCAGACCCATCGGTTCCAAAGATAAAAATCCTCGAAAAAGAAAAGGAGCCAAGAAAGAAGATGGTCAATTCGAGGATGTAGTAACCCCTGAAGGGCCTCCAGACATAATTAATAGTCAAATTCTGGAAGAAACTCAGGTACCTGAAAATTGTGAAAACAAAGAGATCTCTATAAATTATGTCAAGAATGGGATACAATGGAACCGAAACGAAATCGACATCGATGATATTTTTGCATATAATATAGCGCTTGAAATAATAAATGATGAGGATCATGAATCAATGTCTATTAAGGAATGTAGACAAAGAAATGATTGGCCAAAATGGAAAGACGCAATTGAGACAGAATTGAACTCGCTTAAAAAGCGACAAGTATTTGGACCAGTAGTTCATACACCTAAAGGCATAAAGCCGGTCCGATATAAATGAGTTTGTGCAAAAGCGAAATGAGAAAGGAGAAATTATGAGATATAAAGCAAAATTTGTTGCCCAAGGATTTTCACAAAGACCTGACATTGATTTTGAGGAGACATACTCTCCCGTGGTGGAAGCAAGTACTTTTCGATACTTAATTAGTCTGGCAGTACGTGAAGGTCTCGATTTGCGTCTAATGGATGTCGTTACAGCCTATCTATATGGCTCTCTTGGAAAAGAAATCTATATGAAACTCCCTGAAGGATTTAATTTGCCTGAAGCATATAATTCAAATTCTCGAGAAAGTTACTCAATTAAATTGAATAAAAACCTTTATGGATTAAAGCAATCTGGACGCATGTGGTATAATCGTCTAAGTGAATATTTAATCAAGGAAAGATATAAAAATGAACCAATTTGTCCATGTATTTTTATAAAAAGGAGTGGCAAACAATTTGCTATAATTGCTGTTTATGTTGATGATTTAAATATTATTGGAACTCCAGAAGAGCTTTCAAAACCTGTAAATTGCTTGAAGAAAGAATTTGAGATGAAGGATCTGGGAAGAACAAAGTTTTGCCTTGGTTTACAATTGGAATATTTAAAGAATGAAATTTTGATGCATCAAGAAACCTATACTGCAAAGGTTCTAAAGTGATTCTACATGGACAAATCACACCCACTATGTAGTCCAATGGTTGTAAGGTCACTTGATGTAAACAAAGATCCTTTTAGACCTAAAGAAGAAGACGAAGAGCTACTTGGTCCTGAAGTACCATATCTTAGTTCAATTGGGGCATTAATGTACCTTTCCAGTCACACACACCCGATATATCATTTGCTGTCAATTTATTGGCAAGGCATAGTTCTTCGCCTACAAGAAGGCACTGAAATGAAATTAAACATATACTCCGTTACCTTAAAGGAACAACGGATATGGGTCTGTTTTATTCAAACATGAACAAATCAGATCTTATTGGTTATGCTGATGCAGGTTATCTATCTGACCCACATAATGGTCGATCTCAAACCGGCTATTTATTTACAAGTGGTGGCACAGCTATTTCATGGCGATTTATGAAACAAACAATAACTGCCACATCCTCTAATCATGCAGAAATCTTGGCATTACATGAGGCAAGCCGAGAATGTGTTTGGTTGAGATCCGTAATCCAACACATACAACAAAATTGTGGTATATTATCTGGAAAAATGAATCCAACAATTTTGTATGAAGATAATGGTGCATGTATCGCCCAATTGAAAGAAGGATATATTAAAGGAGATAGAACAAAACATATTTCTCCAAAATTCTTCTATGCTCATGACCTCCAGAAAAATGGTGACATAAGTGTTCAACAAGTTCGTTCAAGTGAGAATCTTGCAGATCTTTTCACGAAGTCTTTACCAACCAGAACATTCCAACAACTGATACAAAAGATTGGCCTTCGTTGTTTCAAAGATATTTGTCAGCATGAGGGGGAGAAATAAATACGCACTGCACTCTTTTTTCCTTCGCTATGGTTTTTATCCCATTGGGTTTTTCCTAGCAAGGTTTTTAATGAGACAACTGTTTTAATGCGTGTAAAATTTAATGAATAATGTACTATTTAAATTATAGACATCCAAGGGGGAGTGTTATGAAACTAGTGGGGGACAACCCTTACTTTATGCCATAATTTATGGCTTTGTCCCCCATGCCTTTTGTATATATATGCACTCCTCCGGTTATGAACGAAAAAGATAGACATTCATTCTTCCGGTTTCTAAACTCTTTCTCTCTCTCTCTCGTTTTCTATTGTATACAACATATATTAAGCATGAAGGGCAATTCAGCTAAGGTGTAACACCCCGATTTGGTAACTTGAAAATAATTTCAATTTATTTGAATTATAATAAAAATCTGGGTAAGCTTTTTGGGAAAACTCACTTATCGAAAAACAATTTCGTTTTAGAAACCTTTATAACAAATTATATTATATCACCATCTTGTTCAAGCTCCCAAACCGAGTTGTCACGTCACACTCAAAAACTCCTTAAAATAACAATGGTTGATTTGCGGAAAAACATTTCATTCATTCATAATATCAAAGGTCTATTACATCAAAAATCATTACATTGATTAATCATAAAAGTCGATATTTCAAAATGGGGTTACATGAAGGTAGAGCAATAATAGCCTAGTTACCATAAGACAGTCTAGACTATCGGCCTTCGCGACAACATTCAGCTGTGATTTTCTCGGGCGGAGAATGATCACCACATGGGATGTCATCTGTGCCAAACAAAACAAACAATTGCACAGGAGAGAGTAAGTTATCCAGATGAGATGTTACTCCCATCGACGGTTGGAATTACTCCATCAATAAAGTCAGGAATAAACAGTAAACATTTAACAAATATATGCAAAACAAGTGCCAGAGTCATTTTCATCAACAAATAATCGCAATCCTCTCACAATGTCAAATTAGTATCCACAATCTCAGGATTAAACTCTGGAGTCAAAAAGGGTAATTACATCTCCTTGATCCAACCCAACACCTAAGTAGGAAGCAATCAGGAGTACAGGATCCCCACCACACGGAGTAGAGGTAAACAATATCACAAATTGCCATAAGGCACAACAACAAAAGCCTCTCACCGTTGTTCAGGATCCCTCTCAGTGATCAAGAGATATCAGAGAGGATGTCAGAAGTCTTTCTAGTTTCGAATCGGCTACTATCCACGAACCGCAGCTCACATATGGCATCTTCACCGCCTAGAAGACTCCTCGAGGTTACTTGGCATAAAACCATTTTCACCAATCCCCTACCAATATTCATCAACAAAATCTTCCTCTCCACTACTTCGGGGCTAGGATTCTCTTGTAGGAAGGATCAATTCTAAGCTTCCTAATTGTTGACCCAACCTAAGCAACTCCGACCATTTCGGATGCCTCTATGGGACTCAACCACATCAATCGGAACAATTCACAATAACATAACCGGTGGCCTAGAGCAATAACAGCGGCATGTCTTGAAGACTATGCAATCAAAAAGGATTTAGCTGTTATTTGAAAAGACTCTATTCACCCATTGGGTATTCAACAACAAAGTAACCCGTGGCCTAGAGCAATAACAGCAGCATGTCTTGAAGACTATGCAATCAAAAGGGTTTAGCTGTTATTCAAAAAGACTCTATCCACCCATTGGGTATTCAACAGCAAAGTAACCCGTGGCCTAGAGCAATAACAGCGGCATGTCGTAAAGACTATGGAACCAAAAAGGGTACATTTTTGGGAGCAAGACCAAAGATGGGTTCGCAAGACCTCACATCGGGAAAACATTTATTGAATTAAACATGGAGTTTAGGAAATTCCAAGTGTCGTGCCAATTCCTATGACTCTCGGGAGGCTACAATGCTAATCCAAGTACTCCATATCACCATCTTTTATAACATCCACTACATCTTAACAACTTTTGTTACTTAAACACGTCACTTCAAAACCTGCACCAACTTTTCTTCACATTCTAAAACACTCTTAAACACACTTAACTAAAACACTTTGGTCCCTCCAACGTTGAATTTCAGGATCACGTATAGGTCATCACATCCTAAAGGAACTTCATTACCATCACTTCATTGGTAAATCGTCCTCTAAAAGCCAAAGATCATAGCCTAACAACTCTCTCATCACATGACGTCCTTTCATCATCTTTACATCTTGTAAATTTTCAACCAGCATCGTCACGACATCATTCCTATTACTTTTGTCAACAATCCTTAATACATCTTTAGGACATCTACAGGTATCTTACTTTCTCATATTCCTATTGATAGGTCATCATATACACAATTATTAGAGGGTAATAACTTTGATCATCAAACTTAGACTTCCCTTCTAATACTCACAATATTCATGGCTATGCTATCATTTACCCACCCTTTTCTTGACAACTATCCCTAGTAAAACACGGTTCACTAACTTAGGCCATTTCTACTATCTCCATTCACTTATCGGTTTGATTCCATTAGAACTTCTACCTTGTCTCAAAATATTCTTTCTTTAGGTCCATAACAACTTTCGCCAACCAAATGACTCTCATCTTAAAACTTCTACACTTCAAGTCGTAAAACTTCACCAAACATTCTATCAAGATTCCCTTTGGCACAGACATTCTTGGTTGACAGAAAAATTTTGGGGAAGCAGACATTTGGGTCGTCAAGGATTGGTATTTTTATTGTAACTTATCAATAAAAATGGGTTTCTTGAACATCATCAAATTTCAATGGATAACCATCAATCATTTGAATGAAGGTTTTGACACTAAACAC
The DNA here is from genome assembly GCA_037953625.1 of Crotalaria pallida. NCBI lineage: Eukaryota > Viridiplantae > Streptophyta > Magnoliopsida > Fabales > Fabaceae > Crotalaria > Crotalaria pallida. Next base: position 103,482,007 of record CM075655.1, read on the forward strand.
AAAGATCAATTTGGGCAACAGAAGATAATACATTTGGGTTGTGGATAAGGTTATTCAAAGCTTAATATGGGTAATCAAGGTTAAATGGTAGGGTATATCATCAGAAACTTCAGACTCTATCCTTCGAGCGTCACAAGGTACCCATGAGTGCACAACACCCAAACCACAACATCATTAAGTTTGACGGTACATATTGTATCGATAACACTTAAATCAAACAGAAAACATTAACAGAGTTACACAATGAAAACATATAAGCCTACGCTTAAGGCCACTAAGGACAACCATTGCTCTGATACCATAAATGTAACACCCCGATTTAGAAATTTCTCGTCCTCGAGAAATTATGTAACTGTTTCAAACAAATGAGGGTATGAGGCCCTCAAAATACTTTCAAACTTTCAAGTAGCTATATTTTTTTTATAAGCTTGACTCTATATAACTTTGTCGAGAGGAAACTCTTTTCCTTGCAAAGTCTTTATAAAAATAACCGAAAACCATGACAAACATAGGAAAAATAACATTGATCAATTTTTAATAAGGATTTATCAAAACACATTGTACTTTTGGTAAAATTTTCGGGATTGCTCTGATGCAAAAATAGGTAACATATAAGAAATACAATTAATTTAATTTCAAAATCGGATAAGAACCATTCTTGAATTATATGTATATGAAAATACAAATTCAAAACGAGAACTCACAATTTTTATGACAATTTTAGAAGAATGTAAAATTCATAATTGCTAAAAACATAGGTTTGATAACATTAATTTAAAAGTATTATCGAATCAAAAAAATACTTCAAGACACCTCACCTAGGTGACGTCTAGATTGATAAAAATTTATACAATCGTTTTGGCTTTCGAATAATTTGATTCAGTATTTTTAAAACAAAAAAAATTATCCGAGACGGTGGAACTAAATTCCGATAAAAAAAACGAAATAAAACAAAAAGCTATCAAAATGAAAATTCACATATTTAATCATAACAAAATATATGCAACATTTTATTATGATCATTTTGACACCAATTTCATAAAATTTGAATTTACTATGATAAAAATATGAATTCTTTAAAATTATATTCCATTGAAATAATAAAAATTTAGAATAACTACTACATAGCCATATATCAAAAGGTCTTTTCCAAAACTATTCATCGTATACTGTAAAATACACTTCGTACAAAATATCAATTGAAAAACTTTTCTACCACATATATCATGATGACTGTCCAAAGGTATACTCATAGAAAAATATACTGAATGATATGTTCTCAAACGAATAATTTGGTCTTTAGAGCATTTCAATTGAACATACTATAAAAAGACATACGACATTGAAAATTCGTTTAAACTAAATTCAATTTATACTTCAATAATTATAATCAAATACAATAATAAATTACAATATTCTGTAAAAATTGCTAAGCAGACATTTCATGAAAAATCATTTGAAAACATTATAGAAACATGAACTTTCCAAAATCAAACAAAGCAAAATTAATCAGGAAAAAGATTTGTGGTTTTTACAATCTTGGTATCAATTTGTGTTTAAGCAACCTCAAGAGTGTTTTAGAATGTGAAGAAAAGTTGGTGCAGGTTTTGAAGTGATGTGTTTAAGTAACAAAAGTTGTTAAGATGTAGTGGATGTTATAAAAGAAAGGAATACTTGGATTAGCATTGTAGCCTCCTGAGAGTCATAGGAATTGGAACGACACTTGGAATTTCCTAAACTCCATGTTTAATTCAATAAATGTTTTTCCGATGTGAGGTCTTGCGAACCCATCTTTGGTCTTGCTCCCAAAAATGTACCCTTTTTGGTCCCAATTATTCTATATGTTTCAGTTCAAAAAGTATATCAACCTCGGCTCAATGACCCCAGAATTAGTTGTATGTATGAAACTCCTACCTTGCATCATTGGAAAAAGTTGTTTGAAATCGAGTAAAGAGGTGCAAATGCAACTTGAAATTTGTAGAATGGTTTTGATGGTCTTTTACCCTTACTTGTCTGATATGTGCATGTTGTAATACCCGCATTTTTTAATACTTGAATAAATAAATAATCTTTAAGATTTAAAATTATAATATTCCTCTTGTATTGGATTTATAATAACTGCATGAATTTCTATTGAGATTTATACATCTTGAAAATTTTACGATTGAATACTTATTGATTTAAACAACAAAGCTTATGAAAACTTTATAAATGTGTATCTTTTCATAGAAGACTCAAATGAAATGATTATTTGAGAATACTTAAAATTTAATTTTTATGAGTTATGATTTTGTAACCTTGAAGTTTTATTTTATTGCACAAGGAATTGTTTTATTGGTTTAAAAGAGTTATTAAACTTTGAAAATTCATAACTTTTGATTGGTAACCCCAAAACAAATGAATTTATAGTCAAAACGATCGTATTGAAATGTAGAATTTAAAAATGTAAAATTTATATTTTTTGGGTTTATTTAAAATATTTCTTGGATAAATTTCTATACGAATTTTGAGTGATTGAATTTTTAAAAATAGTTAAGGACCTCCAATAAAATTTTTCTTTTGGGGATCCATTTTATATATGAAAATATGATTTTATAAGTTTAAATGAGGGCTGTACCTATCACCAATTGGTACAGTTAATTATTTTTCATAATAGAACACTTTTATTTAGAATTTGAACGAGGAGTTCAAGTGGCAAGCCTTAGAGGCATTTTTATGAATTGTTTCTTTAGAAAGAAATGTTTAATTTAATATTTGAAACATTTATGTAAATTTTCATCACATTTCCGAGACTATTTAATTTTAAGCTCTCAGACTGGTTTGATATATTACCAGTATAAAGTATATTTAAGAATTTGTTATTTCAAAATTTGGAATATTATACTTTATCAACTTTGACATCAAGATTGAGAAAAGGTATATTTGCATTTGAATTTCGAAACTTTCTGTTATTTAATAGATATTCTAAACGAAAAGTTAATATTTTTAGTGTTATCTAATGTTATCAAAAATTTATTTTGATGTCATAAATGTGTATAGCTAAAATTGCTGATTCATAAAAAGTAAATTTTTTCGATTTTTGAGTATATTATTTATACATTAAATATACCTACCAGTCTTAAAACAGGACCGGGTAAAAAAAAATATTGAGCTGTGTAACACCCCAAAAATTAATCCCCGATTAGAAATTATAATTATATGTAATTACGTTAATTATTATAAAAAATTATAATGTGATTATAATATAATTATGATGATTAGAATATAATTATGTTTTAAAAATAAATTAAGGAATAAATAAAGGAAATTATTGTATTAAGGTAAATATTTCTTTTGTGGAAATAAAAGAAGTATTTAATAAGTATTTGATAAGAGAAAAGAAAATAGAATAAAATATAATATTTTGTGATTTTTGTGTCTCACTAACCGGTTAGTGAGATGAGTAACCGGTTAGTGCTCTCAGCAGAACCAGAGTAAGTCGGTTTGGAACTCGAATTGGGAAGAGGAACACGTCTCTGGTCCCAAAATCAGCCACCTTGGCCTGAGACACGTCCAATCTCTGATCATAAGGAGTGGTGGTGAGTGTGGGTGACTCAAACCACTTCTAAACCACTCAATTTCACTCTCAACATTTCATATATCCAATATATGAACTCTCCACTTGTGTTGATTCGTTCTTGCTCTCTGAAGCATCAACACAGACAAACCTTATATCAAAACAAAGCTCTCTGAACCTTCTTGAATTAGAAACAAACCCCACTTGATTTGATAAACTGTAGAGAAAGTTATAAGCTCTACAATTTGACTCTGTGTTGCTGGAAAAACAGAGCACGAATCTATTCTTGGAGCTCTCTTTCTTGATTTCGTTTGGTAAGCTCCAGTTACCTTTGAGTCTCGAATTTGTTTCAATCTCAAGTTCATGTATCCTAGTTTGAATTCCAATCTTTACTCACGAATTTATTTAGCTTTTTCTTGTTGAAAATCTCTGATCAATACCCCCTGTTGAAACTGAAAACAGAGTTGCAGCTGAGGTGGGTTTTGCCTCAAAATCGTGTTGAACCTTTTCCTTTGCTTTCCAATCAGTCTCAAAAGCTTCAATAGGTAAGGGAGAAGATATTCATTTGCTAGAATGATTATTAAATGGCTTGGAATGTAAAAGAGCTTTACAAGCTCAAGGGCCATAGGTTTTGAATTGGGACTTTGGCTTGGAGGCCAAAATAGGACATAAAACTCATTCAAGCAAGTCATAGTAACTGAACATGAGCTAAAGGAACGATAAATTTGACTTGAGAAGCTCTGAAATTGAATTGGACATGTTAAGTGTTAATTATGTGATTTTATGCATACTTGAATAATTCTATATGAATCTCATGAAATTGATATATATAACTTGTTTGAACATGTTTAAATATGTCCATATATGTTCTGTGAATGATTGATAAGGATTGAAAATGAAAGGTTTCTGAATTGGTGTTAAAAAGAAACATTTCTGCAGTGATGCTGCAGTGACTAACCGGTTACTGAAACTACTAACCGGTTAGTTACTGTAAAAATTGGAAAAAAAGGGAAATTTGAATGTGAATAACCGGTTACACAACTTTCTAACCGGTTAGACACTGTTCAGAACCTGAAAAATGTATTTTTTCTTTAATCCAATATTTCCCTAATATTTTTAATTAATTCTTTTAAAATAAAAACTATTTTTTTTATTTAAAAGAATGTTTGGATGTCAATTCCTTTTTAACATCAATTCAATGCCAATTAAATAATTTGAATTCAATCCTAATAACTTGGTTGTGATTGAAATCATGCATGGTGTTAAGGAGTTAAGATAAGATAATAGGAAAAGACACATTCGATTTAATTAAATCGGTATGAGAATACGCGGAGATTAGGTTTATGACGGTGATACGTCAAATAACCGTGGGAATTAATTATAGGTAAAATAGTCCTATGATGAGTGGGTTCTGCAGACTCGACTCGGGATAATTTTACAATGACTATAATTTTATTCTATCGATCTCTCGGAGTATTTCGTGATTGCGGAGGACGGTCTTTAGTATAATTTACACATGGGTTGTAATTGTATACTTGGTGGAAGGACGTTTACTCCCAATTGCTTTTCCTATTTAGTGTGAATCGTTGGTACGTTGTCGTCAAACGTACGTGGAGCGTTTGAACGTTTTCGTTAAAACGTAAATTGGATCGTTTGAACGTTTTCGATAAAACGTAAATTGAATCGTTGAGGACGTTATCGATAAACGTGAATTTCCAAGTGCATGATATTTGTAGAATATCACAGAGGAGATTGCATTGAACATTGCATCGCATTGCATTGCACATGCATTAGAAACATACATTATTGCTTGATATTTATTGTTTATTAATTGTCGATGGATTATTTGAGTTTGCTTACTTGCTTACGTGACTTTAATTGCTACTTGACTAATTGTGTTTGTTTATTCCTAGTTCATTTAATTATTCATTTGTACGTGAATGACACTGCCTTACTCCCTTTGCCCTAATTGTTTGTAGGTCATGGCTCAGAACCCCATATGCATCGAGATGAGGTTTCTCCCTGAGGGAGATTGGCACCGGAGGGGACATAGTGTAGTCCTTGAGGGAGTGGTGGAAGTTACTATCCGCCGTCTCAATCCTCTCCCGCATATGCGTCCCCTCAGGACCAGAATTCCTGTGATCTTTATCATTCATCTTTTCCCTGATTAAGATGAATGTTATGCGACTTCCTATCATATTATAGAGTTTTGTGGACTGCTCTGGGTTACACCTTATCATATATATATATATATATGTATATGTGCACTGACTGAGTTTAGTAACTCAGAGTTATGATACAGTACCTTTTGACTGAAACAATGTGAAATGATGTAAATTAAATCAAACTTCTTATGTGAAATATAAATGACGCAGTTTCATGAAAGTATTTGATTTAAATTATTTCCTATTTTTATGTACCATCATAAGAACATTAATATCATTTCTTTAAAATACATTAATAATATGCATTTAGCATAACATAATTCCCGTGACGACTCCGGTCGTTACACTTATGGTATCAGAGCAATGGTCCCGACTCTTGGCTTTGGAGTATGGCCTTACATACTAACCACTAGAGTATGTCGGTATTAGAGTGTGTGTTTATTCTTAAGATCGATTATTGATTCAGTTCATAGTGCAGGTTACTATGGCTGCTAGAAACAATAATCAACTTGCTGAAGCATTAGATCGAATCTCGAGAGTATTCGAGAATATGCAACAGCACCCTGCAGGACAGCAACCACCTAGGAACCCTGTTCCACCTGAATTTCAAGGCATCTCGGAATTTCGTCAGTGTGATCCGCCAAAGTTTGGAGGAGGACATCACCCAGATGAGGCTCAAAAGTGGATTCGTGATTTGGAAAAGATTTTCCGAACCATGAATTGCACTGATAATCAGAGGGTGACTTTTGCCACCTATGTGCTGACAAATGAAGCTGAGGATTGGTGGAATCATACTACTCAACTTTTAGCTGCTGAAGGTAGAGCTGTGACTTGGAATACTTTCGTGGAGAAATTCTTCGAAAGGTATTTCCCTGAGGATATAAGAAGGAAGAAGGAAATTGAATTCCTTAAGCTGGCTCAAGGGGATATGACAGTGGGAGAGTATGCTGCGAAGTTTGAGGAACTGAGCAAGTATTCTCCATACTACCATCATAACCCTGATGAGCGTTCGAAGTGTATCAAGTTTGAAGACGGACTGCGACCGGATTTGAAGTCTACTTTCGGATATCAGAATATTCGGAGTTTTCCAGCCTTGGTGAATCAATGCAGAATATATGAAGAAGACAAGAAAGTCGAAGAAGAGTTTATGCGAGCTAAAAGGAATCAGCAAGGATATGGACCGCAGCGCCATAAGGGTAGGAATCAGCATGGTAAAGGAGGACCTTACCATCAGAAGAATAAGGGTAAAGCTGATTCAGGAGTCAAGAACCCAGCTCCTCTGTGTGACAAGTGCAAGAGGCACCATTTTGGAACAACTTGCTGGACTCCTACTTGCTTCAATTGTGGAAAGCCTGGCCATATTTCTCGTTACTGCAAGGAACCAAGGAAGGTGGAATCTGGAAATGCTGATAGGAAACCAACCAGTTTTGGGAGAGTCTTTACTCTCAGTGGTGTTGAAGCTAGCCAATCTGAAAACCTTGTCCAAGGTAACTTTCTTCTAAATGGCCAACCTTGTAACTTTTTGTTTGATTCTGGAGCCACACATTCATTTGTTTCATATGATTGTGCTAATCGCTTAAACTTAACCATAATCAATACACCCTATAAGCTTGAAGTGTCTACTCCTACCAATCCGGTAGTTGTTACCTCTAAAGCCTGTTTGGGTTGTACCGTTCAGGTGTTAGACCGAATAACCCAAGTAGACCTTATTTGTTTGCCTCTGTCACAATTAGATGTTATCTTGGGAATGGATTGGATGTCCAAGAACCAAGTGCTCATTGACTGTGATAGAAAAACCATTACCTATCGTGATGTGATAACCAAAGGATGCATCCAGTTAGCTTGTGCAAAGGTTGAGAAGGAAGTGAAGATCGAAGATGTCCCTGTGATAAGGGATTTTCCTGAAATCTTTCCAGAAGAAGTCCCTGGACTGCCGCCTAAGCGTGAAATTGAGTTTAGCATCGAGTTAATTCCTGGAACTGGTCCTATCTCAGTTGCACCTTATCGAATGGCGCCACCGGAGATGGCTGAGCTAAAGAAGCAAATCGAAGAGTTGTTGCAGAAGCAATTTATCAGACCGAGTGTTTCCCCTTGGGGTGCACCGGTATTGTTTGTTAAGAAGAAAGATGGAAGCATGAGAATGTGTGTGGATTATCGGCAATTAAATAAAGTCACAGTTAAGAATAAGTATCCATTGCCGAGAATCGACGATTTAATGGATCAAGTTCGAGGAGCTGCAATCTTCTCTAAAATCGATCTGAGGTCGGGGTACCATCAGATTCGAGTTCGAGAAGAGGATATTCCAAAGACGGCATTCCGATCTCGATATGGTCATTACGAGTATGTAGTGATGCCGTTTGGATTAACGAATGCCCCTGCAGTATTTATGGATTATATGAATAGAGTCTTCCGACCTTATCTTGATTCTTTTGTAGTGGTATTCATTGATGATATACTAATCTACTCGAAGAATCCGGAAGAGCATGCAGTTCACCTTCAATTGGTGTTAGAAGTGTTGAAGGAAAATCAGTTATATGCCAAATTCTCGAAGTGTGAATTTTGGTTGGAGAAGATTAATTTCTTAGGGCATGTGATTTCGAAAGACGGAATAGCAGTGGATCCAGCGAAAGTTGATGCTGTGTTGAAATGGGAAAGACCCCAGTCAGTTACAGAAGTGCGTAGTTTCTTGGGATTAGCTGGATACTATAGAAGATTTATTGAAGGATTTTCAAAGATTGCTCTTCCTATGACGCGTCTGACTCGTAAAGAGAAACCTTTCGTTTGGGACGAGAAGTGTGAGGATAGTTTTCAGACTTTGAAGGAAAGGTTAACATCATCTCCTGTATTAATATTGCCTGATCCGCATAAAAGTTTTGAGGTATTTTGCGATGCGTCAAAACAAGGATTAGGATGTGTATTGATGCAGGAAGGTAAAGTTGTTGCTTACGCGTCAAGACAGTTGAAGACCCATGAAGAAAATTATCCTACTCATGACTTGGAATTGGCAGCAATAGTGTTTGCATTGAAGATTTGGAGACACTATCTTTATGGAACCACATTCCAAGTGTTTAGTGATCACAAGAGTTTGAAATATCTCTTTGATCAGAAGGAGCTTAACATGAGGCAACGTCGTTGGATGGAATTTTTAAAGGATTATGATTTTGAGCTTCAGTACCATCCCGGAAAAGCCAACGTGGTAGCGGATGCGTTAAGCCGAAAGACCTTTCATTTGAGTGCTATGATGATTAAGGAGTTAGCACTAATCGAAGAATTCAGGGATCTAAGTTTAGTAATGCAACTAGAAGAAGACAACATTAAGTTGGGAATGTTGCAGATTACTAATGAGTTTTTAACTCAAATATGTGAAATGCAACAAAGGGATGTAGATCTCCAAGAAAAGAAGAAGTTATCAGCCGAAGGAAAAGAACCTGACTTCCAAGTTGGATCAGATGGAATCCTTCGATTCAAAGGACGAATTTGCATTCCAAATGACCATCAACTAAGGAGAATGATCTTAGAGGAGGCACATAAAAGCAAGATGAGTATCCATCCAGGATCAACCAAGATGTATCAAGATTTGAAGAAGATATTCTGGTGGTCAGGATTAAAGAAAGATGTAGCTTCTTATGTCACATCTTGTCTGATTTGTCAAAAGGCAAAGATCGAGCATAAGAAACCTGGTGGAGAATTAAAACCTTTGGAGATTCCCCTATGGAAATGGGATAGCATCTCTATGGATTTTGTATCTGGATTGCCTAGAACTTCGTTGGGTCATGAGGCTATTTGGGTAGTCGTAGATAGATTATCCAAATCGGCTCATTTTATACCAATGAACATGCATTATTCCTTAGAGAAGTTAACCCAACTCTATATAAAGGAGATTGTCCGTTTGCATGGTATACCTTCCAACATTGTCTCTGATCGAGATCCAAGGTTTACTTCAAGATTCTGGCAAAGTTTGCATCAGGCTTTGGGAACGAAGCTGAGCATGAGTTCTGCATACCATCCGCAAACAGATGGGCAGTCAGAAAGGACTATTCAGACATTAGAAGATCTCCTAAGAGCTTGTGTTCTGGAATATCAAGAAAACTGGGAACAGTTGTTGCCGTTAGTGGAATTCACTTACAACAACAGCTATCATGCAAGTATTGGTATGGCACCATTTGAAGTGTTATATGGTAGAAAATGTCAAACCCCACTATGCTGGTTCCAAGTGGGGGAGAATTCGATTATCGGTCCCGATATTGTGCTAGAGACCACCGAGAAGATCAAGATGATTCAAGATAAGATGAAGACAGCTCAAAGTCGCCAGAAAAGCTATGCTGACCGGAGAAGAAATTATTTGGAATTTAATGAAGGTGATCATGTATTTCTGAGAGTGGTACCGCCAAAAGGAATTGGTCGTGCCCTTAAGCCAAAGAAGCTATCGCCAAAATTTGTTGGGCCATATCAAATCCTGAAGAGAGTAGGCCCAGTCGCCTACCAGATTGCCTTACCCTCTTCTCTTGCAAACCTCCACGATGTTTTTCATGTCTCGCAACTTCGAAAGTATGTGCATGATCCTGAAGCTGTAATTCAGATTCAACCGGATATTTTGCCAATCAAGGAGAATCTCACGCTCGAAGCTGGTCCAGTGCGAATCGAAGATCGAAGAATGAAGCAGCTTAGAGGGAAAGAGATTCCATTAGTTAGGGTTTTGTGGAATCGAGGCGATGTGTCTGAGTCAACCTGGGAATTAGAAGAGCGTATGCGTAAGGAGTATCCTGAGTTATTTCAGTAAGTTGAATTTCGGGGACGAAATTCCTTTAAGTGGGGGAGAAGTGTAACACCCCAAAAATTAATCCCCGATTAGAAATTATAATTATATGTAATTACGTTAATTATTATAAAAAATTATAATGTGATTATAATATAATTATGATGATTAGAATATAATTATGTTTTAAAAATAAATTAAGGAATAAATAAAGGAAATTATTGTATTAAGGTAAATATTTCTTTTGTGGAAATAAAAGAAGTATTTAATAAGTATTTGATAAGAGAAAAGAAAATAGAATAAAATATAATATTTTGTGATTTTTGTGTCTCACTAACCGGTTAGTGAGATGAGTAACCGGTTAGTGCTCTCAGCAGAACCAGAGTAAGTCGGTTTGGAACTCGAATTGGGAAGAGGAACACGTCTCTGGTCCCAAAATCAGCCACCTTGGCCTGAGACACGTCCAATCTCTGATCATAAGGAGTGGTGGTGAGTGTGGGTGACTCAAACCACTTCTAAACCACTCAATTTCACTCTCAACATTTCATATATCCAATATATGAACTCTCCACTTGTGTTGATTCGTTCTTGCTCTCTGAAGCATCAACACAGACAAACCTTATATCAAAACAAAGCTCTCTGAACCTTCTTGAATTAGAAACAAACCCCACTTGATTTGATAAACTGTAGAGAAAGTTATAAGCTCTACAATTTGACTCTGTGTTGCTGGAAAAACAGAGCACGAATCTATTCTTGGAGCTCTCTTTCTTGATTTCGTTTGGTAAGCTCCAGTTACCTTTGAGTCTCGAATTTGTTTCAATCTCAAGTTCATGTATCCTAGTTTGAATTCCAATCTTTACTCACGAATTTATTTAGCTTTTTCTTGTTGAAAATCTCTGATCAATACCCCCTGTTGAAACTGAAAACAGAGTTGCAGCTGAGGTGGGTTTTGCCTCAAAATCGTGTTGAACCTTTTCCTTTGCTTTCCAATCAGTCTCAAAAGCTTCAATAGGTAAGGGAGAAGATATTCATTTGCTAGAATGATTATTAAATGGCTTGGAATGTAAAAGAGCTTTACAAGCTCAAGGGCCATAGGTTTTGAATTGGGACTTTGGCTTGGAGGCCAAAATAGGACATAAAACTCATTCAAGCAAGTCATAGTAACTGAACATGAGCTAAAGGAACGATAAATTTGACTTGAGAAGCTCTGAAATTGAATTGGACATGTTAAGTGTTAATTATGTGATTTTATGCATACTTGAATAATTCTATATGAATCTCATGAAATTGATGTATATAACTTGTTTGAACATGTTTAAATATGTCCATATATGTTCTGTGAATGATTGATAAGGATTGAAAATGAAAGGTTTCTGAATTGGTGTTAAAAAGAAACATTTCTGCAGTGATGCTGCAGTGACTAACCGGTTACTGAAACTACTAACCGGTTAGTTACTGTAAAAATTGGAAAAAAAGGGAAATTTGAATGTGAATAACCGGTTACACAACTTTCTAACCGGTTAGACACTGTTCAGAACCTGAAAAATGTATTTTTTCTTTAATCCAATATTTCCCTAATATTTTTAATTAATTCTTTTAAAATAAAAACTATTTTTTTTATTTAAAAGAATGTTTGGATGTCAATTCCTTTTTAACATCAATTCAATGCCAATTAAATAATTTGAATTCAATCCTAATAACTTGGTTGTGATTGAAATCATGCATGGTGTTAAGGAGTTAAGATAAGATAATAGGAAAAGACACATTCGATTTAATTAAATCGGTATGAGAATACGCGGAGATTAGGTTTATGACGGTGATACGTCAAATAACCGTGGGAATTAATTATAGGTAAAATAGTCCTATGATGAGTGGGTTCTGCAGACTCGACTCGGGATAATTTTACAATGACTATAATTTTATTCTATCGATCTCTCGGAGTATTTCGTGATTGCGGAGGACGGTCTTTAGTATAATTTACACATGGGTTGTAATTGTATACTTGGTGGAAGGACGTTTACTCCCAATTGCTTTTCCTATTTAGTGTGAATCGTTGGTACGTTGTCGTCAAACGTACGTGGAGCGTTTGAACGTTTTCGTTAAAACGTAAATTGGATCGTTTGAACGTTTTCGATAAAACGTAAATTGAATCGTTGAGGACGTTATCGATAAACGTGAATTTCCAAGTGCATGATATTTGTAGAATATCACAGAGGAGATTGCATTGAACATTGCATCGCATTGCATTGCACATGCATTAGAAACATACATTATTGCTTGATATTTATTGTTTATTAATTGTCGATGGATTATTTGAGTTTGCTTACTTGCTTACGTGACTTTAATTGCTACTTGACTAATTGTGTTTGTTTATTCCTAGTTCATTTAATTATTCATTTGTACGTGAATGACACTGTCTTACTCCCTTTGCCCTAATTGTTTGTAGGTCATGGCTCAGAACCCCATATGCATCGAGATGAGGTTTCTCCCTGAGGGAGATTGGCACCGGAGGGGACATAGTGTAGTCCTTGAGGGAGTGGTGGAAGTTACTATCCGCCGTCTCAATCCTCTCCCGCATATGCGTCCCCTCAGGACCAGAATTCCTGTGATCTTTATCATTCATCTTTTCCCTGATTAAGATGAATGTTATGCGACTTCCTATCATATTATAGAGTTTTGTGGACTGCTCTGGGTTACACCTTATCATATATATATATATATATATATATATATGTATATGTGCACTGACTGAGTTTAGTAACTCAGAGTTATGATACAGTACCTTTTGACTGAAACAATGTGAAATGATGTAAATTAAATCAAACTTCTTATGTGAAATATAAATGACGCAGTTTCATGAAAGTATTTGATTTAAATTATTTCCTATTTTTATGTACCATCATAAGAACATTAATATCATTTCTTTAAAATACATTAATAATATGCATTTAGCATAACATAATTCCCGTGACGACTCCGGTCGTTACAAGCTGCGTGGGCTGCTTCTTATTTTTTTTTATTTTTTTTATTATATTATTATTTTTACTACTCAGTGAATAGTAACCTTGCATAGTAACCCTAAAATTTTTCTATAAATAGCCATTTCAGATTTCAGTTTCAGTGCACCACCTTCTATTCTTAAACTCTGATATTTTTCTTCCATATATATATAACAAAATTCTGTTGGTTTATTGACAACAATCTGCAACTGTCTTACTTGACTTCTTAAAAGGAGATCCAAACAACAGTTCGTGAAGGACCAGTTTTTGCTATAATGGATCGTGAAGGAATCCCCCAGCTGCTAAAAGCTCAGTTGCATCCTCGCCTCTTTAGGTGAGAGAGAAGTTATCCTAAGACATTTTGGTTTCCATTTACAATGTTAAGAAACTCCAAAATTCTCTCAAAAATTGGGGTTATTTTAGATTCGAATAAAGGATAGAAGTATAATTCGGTAATTGTTTGTGTCCCGATTGCACCGTCTTATACGAAAACCTACGAATCATATGCCATGCTTACTTGTATAACATGCTAAATGTTTGAATGCTTCCATATAACCTTATTATTTTGATGTCGTTTTGTGAGAGTTTCGATAACTTAGTTGTGTATCATTAGTACCCTTGCAGTAAGAGACTGCTTTGACTCACAGACGACTAGAGGATATGGAAATAATGTTGTATACCCAATGGGTGAGCAGAGTATTTTTATAAATAACAGCAAAACCATTTTTATTTTGCATAGTCTTGAAAACATGCTGCTGTTATATCTCTGTCTCACGGGTTGCCCATTTTTGGATGAGTAGAGTATTGTTGAAATTTTTAAGAATGACAGTTAAATCCTTTTATTTTGCATAGTCAATACGACATGCCACTGTCACACTCTGTCTCATGGGCTACACATTGTTAAATGTGTTTATACGAGCTACTTATTTCGTGGTCGAGTCCCATTGAAGGGATGAATTAGAATGGGTCGACAAGTATGGTTAGTGGAACTTAAGTTTTTATCCGTTTCATGAGAAAACCCTAACCAGAAGTAGTGGAGAGGAAGATTTTGTTGATGAATACTTAGTGGGACGGGTGATGATGGTGATACATCAAGTAACCCCGAGAAGTCTTCTAGACGGGGAAGATGCCATATGTGGACTGCGTCTCCGTGGATAGTAGCCGACTTCGAAGCTAGACTGACTTCTGACGCCCCCACGGGTATATCTGGATTAGTGAGAGGGATCCTGAACACGGCATTTTTACGCGCGTGCTCGATGCACCTTTTTGTGCCTATATGGCCCTTATGATTTTGTGGTTTTGTTGTATTGCCGGTGTGGCTAAGGATCCTGTACTCCTAATTGCTTCCGAATAGGTTTTTGGTTGGACTATTGAGGAGATGTATAACCCCTATTGACTTCAGAGTTTTTGATTGACTTGAGATAATTTAAGATCAGTGTTTATAACGAGAGAGTTATATCGCTTATATTCTTTACCATGTTCTGTTCTGATATCATGTTTATATTGTATATATGTTTTTGTTTATTCTTGATATTATTGATGGAGTAAACCCATACCGTCGACGAGAGTAATTCGGTTCGGATAACTTACTCTCTCCTGTCGCCATCTCTTTGTTGTTTGCCCGGCGTACAGATGAGGCTACCTATACTGATCGTAATGAGCTCGGAAGGCAAATGGAATCACACCACTGATGGACGGTCTAGTAATAGGTTAGGTTATTTACATTGTACTGTATTCCATTAATTGTACCCCCTCTTTTGAAAACATTTTTTTTTTAAAATACCTTGAGTTTCACTCGAAATAAAAGAGAAATATGAAAATACATTTTAGATAAAATAAAATAAAAGTTCCAGCAAGATTCCGAATAATATGTTGTTCTAAGTCATAGAACGAATTCTGTCACCAAGGGCAATAAGAGCCCTAAGGTAATTGGATATTAAGTGAGATCGTTATGACTCCTCCAATTACCTGGGAAAGTCGTTCTGTTTGACTTATTGTAATAATATTATTGAAATCTTTGGACAGAAACAAAAGAAGAGTAAGAAAAAAAAATTACTGCAAAATTTGACTATTTAAATGGTTTATTTTTAATGATCAAATTGGGGTGTTACATTTAGTGGTATCAGAGCAATGGTTATCCTTAGTGGCCTTAAGCATAGGCTTACATGCTTTTCTTGTGTGAACTCTGTTTGTGTATTGATGTTGTGTTTCCTTTATTGGGTACAACACCCAATGGGAAATCATACATCATGATTGGAAAAACGTTGGTATAGCACGAACATTTTGCACCCAGCTGCATCTAATGACGATGAAAATGAATTAAGTTTAAGTTGAAACATTACCCATAATAATTTGTACCTATTTTTGAATATCCAATTGTTATGTCTTTTACTCTCGGACGCAAACCTATCAACCTTGATGAACTCTTTCATTGCAATTTGTGACGATTACCTTTTTAGAACGTATAAAGATGACCATGTTTTGTTGAACTTCTTGGACAAAACCGAAATTCTTACCAAACCTTAAAGTCCTACCTCCTGACCTTTGTTATTGAACATAGTGCCAATCAATGTGGGACTCTTTTGTAGAGAAGGAACTCTAGTATGCATTCCTATACGAGTCTTTAAGAGTTGCAAGAAGGAAGAATTGTTATCAGGTTAAGGAAATATTGCGATACGATTTTAAAACTTATAGCCTTAAGGTGTCGTAGGAAAGCAAATTTGTGGGAGAGTTAGTGAAAAGTTTTGGCAAATAGAGAGCACTTAGTGATCGATTAATCTATTTCGAGACCACATAGCAAGGGTTAGACCCAACCAAGTGAGTGGAATCACATTTGGAAGTGTTAACAACTTGTCAAAGGGAGTTAAAGCAGTATGTTAGAGAAGACAAACCAAGAATGATTGTAAGTATGAAATGACCTGAGTAAGGATAACAATAGAGTCTAAACCTGTTAGTAGAAATGGTAACCAATATTAGCATACCGTTTTTTAGAGTTGGAAAGTAACGACCATCATTGGTAGTGCGAGATTAGAGAGACCGAGTATAATCTAAGAGTCAAATAGAAGAAAGGATGTAGTTGGCAATAATTATTTTTATAAGTTTGATTAAAGTTGGGGAGCAAAGAAAGATAAAGATAGCGTTAGTTTTCTGCAAATTGAGGACGTTGGATGGAAGTTTAATGATTGAACCCTCGAGTGACCTAGTTAAGAAAGTAAGTTGTAATGAATAATAGGATTTATCAAGGTTTGAGGTGAACTTGGTGATAAAAGTGGAATCATTTTGAGGACATAGGAAAAAAAATTATGATGACATCTCACTAAGTTAAGAGAAATAATGGACAAAGCATTCGAGTTTGAGGAAGATTGGTTAAGGATTAGGTGATTGTAAATATTTATAAGAGTCTAATTTGTTAAAGATAATGGTTGCTTGATGATTAGAAGATGTTTTATTGATTTTAGAGTAAGACCTTGTACCCGTAGGGATAAGCGAGAATATGGATGCCTGAGTTAGTACCTAAGATTGAAGACTTTATGACTATAATCATTATGGAATGATAAGGATAGAAATGACATTGGAAGATAAAGGCATCGAATTTCTGTTTGCATCAAAGGATTTTGAAAAAGGATGAATTTTAAGAATGATGAAAGGACCATGTATTCGAAAGGTAAAGGAAATGATTGGATTGGAAATATAGTCATACCCCAAGTTTTAGGAAAAAGGTTATGCATATGAGTCAGTGGTATACTAGAAGAATTGGCAAGAAGCTAGAGAATCCCCGCAACTCGGTTTTACAAAGTCGAACCCCATTTAAATGATTATTTAATAACAGATTTTGCAGCCTATCCTTACCAACATATTTCAATAAGTTTTGATCTAGCCACAGAATTTTGTTACCTTGAGAAAAATGCCGATAAACCTCCTGTTTAGCCTCATTAAACTTGACTCTATTCAACGCACAAGTAGCATGACAAGTAAAGCTTCTTCGTCGAGAGATGACAACCAAGAAGGATGACAAGTTAAAGAGCGTCATTGAATAAGTCACGAAAGTTGAAATGGGAATGCTATTGAGGATCTCGTCATAACGTATGAAATTGTGTTGTTACTTGTTTGTATTTCCTTTCGTTTCATTTCTCGAGGACGAGAAATATTTAAGTTGGGGAGGATGTAATACCCGCATTTTTCCATACTTGAATAAATAAATAATCTTTAAGATTTAAAATTATAATATTCCTCTTGTATTGGATTTATAATAACTGCATGAATTTCTATTGAGATTTATACATCTTGAAAATTTTACGATTGAATACTTATTGATTTAAACAACAAAGCTTATGAAAACCTTATAAATGTGTATCTTTTCATAGAAGACTCAAATGAAATGATTATTTGAGAATACTTAAAATTTAATTTTTATGAGTTATGATTTTGTAACCTTGAAGTTTTATTTTATTGCACAAGGAATTGTTTTATTGGTTTAAAAGAGTTATTAAATTTTGAAAATTCATAACTTTTGATTGGTAACCCCAAAACAAATGAATTTATAGTCAAAACGATCGTATTGAAATGTAGAATTTAAAAATGTAAAATTTATATTTTTTGGGTTTATTTACAATATTTCTTGGATAAATTTCTATACGAATTTTGAGTGATTGAATTTTTAAAAATAGTTAAGGACCTCCAATAAAATTTTTCTTTTGGGGATCCATTTTATATATGAAAATATGATTTTATAAGTTTAAATGAGGGCTGTACCTATCACCAATTGGTACAGTTAATTATTTTTCATAATAGAACACTTTTATTTAGAATTTGAACGAGGAGTTCAAGTGGCAAGCCTTAGAGGCATTTTTATGAATTGTTTCTTTAGAAAGAAATGTTTAATTTAATATTTGAAACATTTATGTAAATTTTCATCACATTCTGAGACTATTTAATTTTAAGCTCTCAGACTGGTTTGATATATTACCAGTATAAAGTATATTTAAGAATTTGTTATTTCAAAATTTGGAATATTATACTTTATCAACTTTGACATCAAGATTGAGAAAAGGTATATTTGCATTTGAATTTCGAAACTTTCTGTTATTTAATAGATATTCTAAACGAAAAGTTAATATTTTTAGTGTTATCTAATGTTATCAAAAATTTATTTTGATGTCATAAATGTGTATAGCTAAAATTGTTGATTCATAAAAAGTAAATTTTTTCGATTTTTGAGTATATTATTTATACATTAAATATACCTACCAGTCTTAAAACAGGACCGGTAAAAAAAAAATAAATTGAGCTGCGTGGGCTGCGTGGGCTGCTTCTTATTTTTTTTTATTATATTATTATTTTTACTATTCAGTGAATAGTAACCTTGCATAGTAACCCTAAAAATTTTCTATAAATAGCCATTTCAGATTTCAGTTTCAGTGCACCACCTTCTATTCTTAAACTCTGATATTTTTCTTCCATATATATATAACAAAATTCTGTTGGTTTATTGACAACAATCTGCAACTGTCTTACTTGACTTCTTAAAAGGAGATCCAAACAACAGTTCGTGAAGGACCAGTTTCTGCTGTAATGGATCGTGAAGGAATCCCCCAGCTGCTAAAAGCTCAGTTGCATCCTCGCCTCTTTAGGTGAGAGAGAAGTTATCCTAAGACATTTTGGTTTCCATTTACAATGTTAAGAAACTCCAAAATTCTCTCAAAAATTGGGGTTATTTTAGATTCGAATAAAGGATAGAAGTATAATTCGGTAATTGTTTGTGTTCCGATTGCACCGTCTTATACGAAAACCTACGAATCATATGCCATGCTTACTTGTATAACATGCTAAATGTTTGAATGCTTCCATATAACCATATTATTTTGATGTCGTTTTGTGAGAGTTTCGATAACTTAGTTGTGTATCATTAGTACCCTTGCAGTAAGAGACTGCTTTGACTCACAAACGACTAGAGGATATGGAAATAATGTTGTATACCCAATGGGTGAGCAGAGTATTTTTATAAATAACAGAAAAACCATTTTTATTTTGCATAGTCTTGAAGACATGCTGCTGTTATATCTCTGTCTCACTGGTTGCCCATTTTTGGATGAGTAGAGTATTGTTGAAATTTTTAAGAATGACAGTTAAATCCTTTTATTTTGCATAGTCAATACGACATGCCACTGTCACACTCTGTCTCATGGGCTACACATTGTTAAATGTGTTTATACGAGCTACTTATTTCGTGGTCGAGTCCCATTGAAGGGATGGATTAGAATGGGTCGACAAGTATGGTTAGTGGAACTTAAGTTTTTATCCGTTTCATGAGAAAACCCTAACCAGAAGTAGTGGAGAGGAAGATTTTGTTGATGAATACTTAGTGGGACGGGCGATGATGGTGATACATCAAGTAACCCCGAGAAGTCTTCTAGACGGTGAAGATGCCATATGTGGACTGCGTCTCCGTGGATAGTAGCCGACTTCGAAGCTAGACTGACTTCTGACGCCCCCACGGGTATATCTGGATTAGTGAGAGGGATCCTGAACACGGCATTTTTGCGCTCGTGCTCGATGCACCTTTTTGTGCCTATATGGCCCTTATGATTTTGTGGTTTTGTTGTATTGTCGGTGTGGCTAAGGATCCTGTACTCCTAATTGCTTCCGAATAGGTTTTTGGTTGGACTATTGAGGAGATGTATAACCCCTATTGACTTCAGAGTTTTTGATTGACTTGAGATAATTTAAGATCAGTGTTTATAACGAGAGAGTTATATCGCTTATATTCTTTACCATGTTCTGTTCTGATATCATGTTTATATTGTATATATGTTTTTGTTTATTCTTGATATTATTGATGGAGTAAACCCATACCGTCAACGAGAGTAATTCTGTTCGGATAACTTACTCTCTCCTGTCGCCATCACTTTGTTGTTTGCCCGGCGTACAGATGAGGCTACCTATACTGATCGTAACGAGCTCGGAAGGCAAATGGAATCACACCACTGATGGACGGTCTAGTAATAGGTTAGGTTATTTACATTGTACTGTATTCCAATAATTGTACCCCCTCTTTTGAAAACATTTTTTTTAAAATACCTTGAGTTTCACTCGAAATAAAAGAGAAATATGAAAATATATTTTAGATAAAATAAAATAAAAGTTCCAGCAAGATTCCGAATAATATGTTGTTCTAAGTCATAGAACGAATTCTGTCACCAAGGGCAATAAGAGCCCTAAGGTAATTGGATATTAAGTGAGATCGTTATGACTCCTCCAATTACCTGGGAAAGTCGTTCTGTTTGACTTATTGTAATAATATTATTGAAATCTTTGACTTATTGTAATAATATTATTGAAATCTTTGGACAGAAACAAAAGAAGAGTAAGAAAAAAAAATTTTACTGCAAAATTTGACTATTTAAATGATTTATTTTTAATGATCAAATTGGGGTGTTACACATGTTATTATGTATTTTTCTTAATTGGAACAAAAACCTCCATGTTGGAGAAGATTGTAAATGTAACACCCAAATTAATTTTTTTTTAAATGGTCTTAATTAAACAATCTTTTTAAAAACACCCTTTATTTCATAAAACCTTTTGTTTTCAACTACATCATTATTCATTATATAGTACATGCACTCCAAACTCTTTATTTTGATAGATACAATAGCATCATATTTCACACCATTATTCTTTATCCTAAAATATGGTTGCACTTTTGTTTCCTTCTATACTCCGCTTGGTGGAGTGTGTTCCTGCTCGGCCACTGGGAGATCAAAAACAAAACATGTACCTAAAAATGTAAGCACGAGGGTAAGTATCACACAAAACTCACAGTATAATTTCTAAAAAGGCATAAGTAGTCACCAAGGGGAAAACACAATACAATATCAATCAAACAATAATTAAAATATATATATTCCAAATATATGAACTCATAAGGACATTGGACATGTGTGTATATATTTATATGCTTAATGCATGCTCGTCTCTCGTTTCCAACTGTTGGATCCCCTTTCTATTTTCTCATTCTCAAAACATACTCTTTCAATATTTCGAAAAACCATGGGTCCAACCATTGGAATACCATATCATCATTCTCATTCACTTTAACCTTACTTGTCCCTCCACTCCGGGGAAAGACCAACCGGGAGTAAGCGCTCCTCAACCAATGCTTGCACAGCACTTCACCACAAGGGTTCTTCATGCACTTGAGTTGGATCCACTCAAGTAGGCTATAGCAGGAGCCACCCTCAACCGGCCAATCAGTGCAGGTGTGACCGATAGATTTATTGTGGTTTACCGCTAGAACCTGCCCACGTTTGGGGGGATCAGCCCCAAATACTCATGTGGCGACTGGTTCTGCCCACAACAAATCCCGTGGTTGTTTTAATAGCACAACCTAATCACCCCTGACACGTCCTACGTACTTCAGTTCCTTGAACCTTCACGGGGTGTCCTTTCCCCTACCTTGACGTCCACCTTATAGCTCCATGTATGAATGCATGTTATTCAATTTATTCCAATTGGATTTAATCCCCTATTTATAGAAAATTCCTTATTCTGTCCAAACAAAAGAAAATCCAATAATAATATCGCAATGGGTTTTCTAGGATGAATTCCCAGGTAAGTGGAGGAGTCTCGGCTGATGACTCACTTAATATCCACTTTCCTTAGGCTCTTATTGCCCTTTTGACAGAATCCATCCCGTTACCTAGAACGATACATTATTAAAAAGTCTTTCATAAGGACATATTAAAAATGTGGGTATTAAATCCAATTAGAATTTTAGCATAACAGTATTTAATTTCCAAATCATCAAACCGGCAGAATAATGGCATAACAATATTTATTTTTAATTATTTATATTAGCATAATAACAGCTTACAGCCAAGCAATTTTACGTATGTAAACAGTCAGAGTTTCAGCACATAATTGATTAAATATTAAATATTAAATATTTAAACCAACAGAATAACAACTAATAAATAAGCATTTTCAAGTATTCAAACAAGTAGAGTTCCAACTATATACTAGGATATTCAAATACTTAAACAGTCAGAGTTCCATTATATAAGAGCACAAAATATTTAAAAACAAGAAAATAAACCCTAAGCTACTCCTATACTCAATTTAGAAATTAACTCTAAGTTAAGGCAATACTTCCCCCGTACCTGATAAGAGCAGAAATTGAACGACTTTTTCTCTAAACTTGGGCCTCCTAACTCTGCTCCTAAAGCTTTAAACTAATAATTTATTTGCCGGGGAGGTATTGAGACAGAGGGAGAATGCAATGTGAAAGGAGGAAGTAATGTGAATGTGAATGTGTGTGTACGTGCAGGAGGGGGGGAGTATTTATAGTTCCCCGGGGTGGTACTGTGGCTACAGTACCCCCCACTATTTTATTATATTATATTATTTATTTATTTATTAATAGATAATTCCAGAGAATTCCGGAATTTATCTTTTACCTATACGGTTATAATATATTTACTATTTATCGTTTATTTTTTACTACTTACTATTTACCATTTATCATTTACCGTTTACTATTTACTATTTACTTTTTACTTTTTATCTTTTACTTTTTACTACTTACTATTTCCAAAAATACCTATCCTGGGGTTTTTCGGTCTCCTGATTCCGAATTTGAAGTTGGATTTTCGATTTGACACTCCGTAATATTTGTTTTTAATTATTTTAAGAAATAAAAAAGAGTATTATATTATTCCTATTAAAATTCTGGATGTTACAGTAAAAACCACAAATCTTTGGAATTTTTCATGTTTGATTTTGGAAAGTTCATGTTTCTATAATGTTCTCAAATGATTTTTCATGAAATGTCTGCTTAGCAATTTTTATAGAATATTGTAATTTATTATTGTATTTGATTATAATCATTGAAGTATAAATTGAATTCAGTTTAATCGAATTTTCATTGTCGTATGTCTTTTTATAGTATGTTCAATTGAAATGCTCTAAAGACCAAATTATTCGTTTGAGAACGTATCATTCAGTATATTTTTCTATGAGTATACCTTTGGAAAGTCATCATGATATATGTGGTAGAAAAGTTTTTCAATTGATATTTTGTACGAAGTGTATATTACAGTATACGATGAATAGTTTTGGAAAAGACCTTTTGATATATGGCTATGTAGTAGTTATTCTAAATTTTTATTATTTCAATGGAATATAATTTTAAAGAATTCATATTTTTATCATAGTAAATTCAAATTTTATGAAATTGGTGTCAAAATGATCATAATAAAATGTAGCATATATTTTGTTATGATTAAATATGTGAATTTTCATTTTGATAGCTTTTTGTTTTATTTCGTTTTTTTATCGGAATTTAGTTCCACCGTCTCGGATAATTTTTTTTGTTTTAAAAATACTGAATCAAATGATTCGAAAGCCAAAACCATTGTATAAATTTTTATCAATCTAGACGTCACCTAGGTGAGGTGTCTTGAAGTATTTTTTGATTCGATAATACTTTTAAATTAATGTTATCAAACCTATGTTTTTAGCAATTATGAATTTTACATTCTTCTAAAATTGTCATAAAAATTGTGAGTTCTCGTTTTGAATTTGTATTTTCATATACATATAATTCAAGAATGGTTCTTATCCGATTTTGAAATTAAATTAATTGTATTTCTTATATGTTACCTATTTTTGCATCAGAGCAATCCCGAAAATTTTACCAAAAGTACAATGTGTTTTGATAAATCCTTATTAAAAATTGATCAATGTTATTTTTCCTATGTTTGTCATGGTTTTCGGTTATTTTTATAAAGACTTTGCAAGGAAAAGAGTTTCCTCTCGACAAAGTTATATAGAGTCAAGCTTATAAAAAAAATATAACTACTTGAAAGTTTGAAAGTATTTTGAGGGCCTCATACCCTCATTTGTTTGAAACAGTTACATAATTTCTCGAGGACGAGAAATCTCTAAATAGGGGTGTTACATAAGGACAGCAAGCTTAAAGAGGGACAGAATGGTAATACACTCATTGGCACACAAGCTAAAGGAGTTGGAGTTACTTAAGCTATGAGCTTATTGCTACTATTGCTGTTGTTAAGTTAATTAATAGATTAGCTGTCAGTTTAGGATAATTAGAGTAGTTAGAGTAGTTAGTTTAGCTGGTAGTTCCAGCCTTGTATAAATAGCTTCATTTTGCCAAGTGGCTAATAACAAAACAGAATTTCCTTAACTGATTCTACTCTTCTCTCTCAAGTTCTCTGAGTCTCTCTTCCCTCTTCTTCTTCTCAACTATTCTAGATTCTTCTCTCAAGTTCTAGTTTCTTCATTTCTTTTATTGATCATCATATTCAAAATCTATTATGGTATCAAGAGCACGATCGAGATCTGTTGCGTAACTCTATGGCAAACGAATTTGATTACAGTATTATGGAACAAGTGCAAAACCCTAATTCTGTATATTACATACATCCATCGGAGAATCCAAGCATGATTCTGGTTTCACCTCCGCTGAATGGTGAAAATTATTACCAGTGGAGTGGCGCGATGCGAATGAGTTTGATTTCTAAGAACAAGCTAGATTTCGTTGAAGGAAGCATTCCGATTCCGCGAAAAGAAGATCCGATGTACATAGCTTGGCAGAGAGCGAATAATTTGGTTACGTCTTGGATTATTCGATCTATTACTCATGAAATTGCACAAGGAGTTCTCTGGATCGATAATGCAGCTATGATATGGAAGGAATTGAAGGATCATTTCTCGCGAGCTGATGTGTTCAGAGTTGCAGAGATTCATGAACAAATATCTGCATTAAGGCAAGGTGAACTTTCAGTTACTGCATATTTTACACAATTGAAGAAACTCTGGGATGAAATTGATAATTTCAGACCAATACCTTACTGTGATTGTGATATTAAATGCAATTGTGATATATTTGCCAAAGTAGAAAAATATATATATATCAGAGAACATAGGGTGATAAAGTTTTTGAGAGGTCTGAATGATAGTTATGCTAATGTGAAAACTCAACTCATGCTTATGGATCCTCTTCCAATTTTGAGTAAGGCTTTCTCTCTGGTTTCACAACAAGAGAGGCAAATGTTTGGAGGAATTGTTGATTCCAAAATTAATGCAGTCTATAATAAAGCCAATAATAATCGATTCTCTGATGGAAAATCCACCAGTAATGCAAGTAATTCTAAAGGAATTCTAGGAAGAGCCTCAAATTCTGGATCTAACACTAGTGCTAGTGGAGGATATAAATCTTCGAATTACTATAACAAAGAGTGCACATACTGTGGAAGAGTTGGCCATACTGTAGACATATGCTACAGAAAACATGGATTTCCAACTAATTGGAAATCAACAAGGCAGAGTCAAGGATAATCAAGCTGAAGTTACAGATGAGGATGATGAAAATGATACACAGGAATCTGGTATGCTGAATGATGAGAATACCAAGAAGGAGGAGCAATTTTTTGGATTTTCCAAGGAGCAATATCAAGGATTAATGTAGATGATGCAAAATGTGGTCAAAGGCCAAGTTTCTGCAGTGAATCAGGTCACTAGTGCTACTAATCCTCACAGCAATAAAATCGCAGCAAATCTGAAAACACAGTCAGGTATTATGCCTATAAATTCATACAGTTTTTGGATATTGGATAGTGGGGCCACTGATTATATTTGCTCATCTCTGACTTTGTTTGACTCTTTTCACAAAATTAAGCCAATTCATGTGAAATTGCCTAATGGTTCTAAAGTAATTGCTGAGTATTCTGGTTCAATTACTTTGAGTCCAAATTTTCTCATCTGTGATGTTTTGTATATTCCCTCATTCTCTATGAATCTACTCTCTGTAACTAAGCTAACCAAGTCTATGTCATGTACTGTTTCCTTTAACTCTGAAAACCGTGTCATACAGGACTTGAGTACATTGAAGATGATTGGTACAACTGAAGCTATAGCAGGCTTGTACATACTGAAACTTCCTTCTATTACTAGAAATAAGAATTCTATGTTAGTAAGTCATAATTTTGTAAACAGTCTGTCTAGTGTTAATCTTTGGCATTATAAATTAGCACATGCTTCCAATGAATGTACTAAAAGAGTCAAAAATATCTTCTCTGATGTTGTTTGTTGTGATTCAGTTTGTGATGTATGTCACATGGCTAAACAAAAGAAACTTCCATTTACTACTAGTCAGACTTTTAGCTCTCACTGTTTTGATCTTATACATATAGACATATGGGGACCCTATCCAATTCCATCTGTTCATGGGCATAAATACTTCTTAACTGTTGTTGATGATTATTCTCGATATTGCTGGATATATATGATGAAAAGTAAAGTAGATGCATCTAATTTGATTCAAGAGTTTGTTAAAATGGCTTCTACTCAGTTTGACAGAAAGGTAAAAGTCATAAGGACAAATAATGGACTTGAATTTAATATGCACAAATTCTACTCAGAACAGGGAATTGTGCATCAAACTAGTTGTGTATATACTCCACAGCAAAATGGAGTTGTAGAAAGGAAGCATCAACATATTCTCAATGTATCTAGGGCTCTTATGCTTCAAAGTCATTTACCAAAGTTATATTGGAATTATGCTGTGCTTCATGTTGTTCATATCATCAATTTACTGCCAACTCCACTGCTAGATCATGATACTCCATATTTCAGGCTCTATAATTCTAATCCAGATTATTCATATCTACGAGTATTTGGCTCTTTATGCTATGCTAGCACATTATCTATACATAGAACCAAATTGGATCCTAGAGCTGTGAAATGCATTTTCTTGGGGTATAAGGCAGGAACAAAAGGCTTCATAGTCCTTAATATTAGCAGCAGGGAATTAATGGTTTCAAGAAATGTTGTTTTTCATGAAACCATTTTCCCCTTTGTGCAGCCTAGTACTCCATCATCAAATGTGCATAATGACTTGGTCTTACCTACTGCTGTACCTTCACTCTACAGCTATGATGATGTATTTTTTGAAGGTATTAGATCAAGGGCAATTCAGCATCCTATGCATTTAGTGCCTTCTGATGAGCATTCTACTCCTTCAAGAAACAATATAGTTCCTCCAGAGCATGAAGAACATGATTCTCCTGAACCTGCTCCTCTTAGAAGGTCTGCTCGAATTCATAAACACCCTTCTTATTTGCAAGACTATCACTGCCATATGCTTCAAGGTACTTCTGATACTGCAGTGCTAGAGTGCAAATATCCTCTTTCTGATGTGATTTCTTATGAAGGTCTTTCTCCTTCTTATAAGCATTATACACTGACTGTTTCTTCTATTGCTGAACCTACATCTTATAAAGAAGCATCTAAGCATGAATGTTGGATTCAAGCCATGAATGTTGAATTAGAAGCTCTAGCAAAGGCCAACACTTGGATACTTGTAGAGCTTCCTCCAGGAAAGGTTCCTATTGGTTGTAAGTGGGTGTACAAGGTCAAGTACAAGGTTGATGGTCATGTGGAACGCTTTAAAGCTCGCCTTGTTGCTAAAGGGTACACACAGAAAGAGGGTGTGGATTATCTGGATACCTTCTCACCAGTAGCTAAGATGTCCACTGTGAGGGTTTTACTTGCCATTGCAGCCATGAAAGGTTGGTTTTTACAGCAGTTAGATGTCAACAATGCATTTCTCCATGGGGATTTACATGAAGAGGTTTACATGACCTTGCCTCCAGAACTTCATTCTGATAATCCTAATCATGTTTGCAAATTGCAAAGGTCATTGTATGGGCTCAAGCAAGCTAGCAGGCAATGGTTTGAAAGGCTTTCTGTTTTTCTGATCAATCTTGGACGATACACACAATCCTTACATGATCACTCCCTCTTTACTAAATCTTCTGGCATGGACTTTGCTGCTTTGCTTGTTTATGTTGATGACATCTTATTGACTGGCACTAATCTTTCTGAGATCAATGCTGTTAAGTCTTCACTTGATTCAGCCTTTAAGATCAAGGATCTTGGTGATTTGAAATTTTTCCTTGGTTTTGAGGTTGCTCGAAACAAGTCTGGCATTGCTATGAATCAGAGAAAGTATGCACTTGAATTGATTTCTGATGCTGGTCTGATAGGTTCTAAGCCAATTAGCACTCCTATAGATTGCAATTCTCATCTTAGTGCTTCCTCTGGAAATGCTTTACCTGATCCTACTTCTTACAGGAGACTAATTGGGAGATTGTTGTATCTCACTAATATCAGGCCAGATATCACATTTGTTGTGCAACAGCTGTCTCAGTTCATGCAGCATCCTACTGACATTCATCATGTTGCTGCCTTCAGGATATTGAGGTATTTGAAGGGGAATCCATCTTTAGGATTGTTCTTTTCTGCCTCTTCCCAACCTATTCTCAAAGGATACTCTGATAGTGACTGGGCCACATATCCAGATACAAGGCAATCTATTACAGGCTATTGCATGTATTTGGGCAATTCTCTGATTTCATGGAAATCAAAGAAACAAAAGACTGTTTCTCGGAGTTCTTGTGAGGCTGAATACAGGGCTATGGCACATGCTACTAATGAACTTCAATGGCTTACTTTTCTCCTTCATGAGTTTTGCATAGTACCTTCTTCTCCTGCACTTCTTTACTGTGACAATCAAGATGCTCTCCATATTGCTGCTAATCCTGTCTTTCATGAACGCACCAAGCATATTGAGATCGATTGCCACATAGTTCGCAAAAAATCTCAGCAGGGTTTGATCAAGCTGCTTCCTATTCCCACCTCTTTGCAGCTTGCTGACATTTTCACCAAAGCTTTGAGTCCTAAGCTCTTTGCAGGCTTTGATCTCAAGCTGAGTTTGATTAGCATCTTCTCTCCAGCTTGCGGGGGGTATTAAGCATGAAGGGCAATTCAGCTAAGGACAGCAAGCTTAAAGAGGGACAGAATGGGAATACACTCATTGGCACACAAGCTAAAGGAGTTGGAGTTACTTAAGCTGTGAGCTTATTGCTACTATTGTTGTTGTTAAGTTAATTAATAGATTAGTTGTCAGTTTAGGATAATTAGAGTAGTTAGAGTAGTTAGTTTAGCTGGTAGTTCCAGCCTTGTATAAATAGCTTCATTTTGCCAAGTGGCCGGCTAATAACATAACAGAATTTCCTTAACTCTACTCTTCTCTCTCAAGTTCTCTGAATCTCTCTTCCCTCTTCTTCTTCTTAACTATTCTAGATTCTTCTCTCAAGTTCTAGTTTCTTCATTTCTTTCATTGATTCAACTAATTGTTGAATCAATCATCATCATATTCAAAATCTATTAACATACACATGTATACTCTCAGTGTAATAATAGTGTGTGGATGTCTATCATTTAATTGTTCTTATTTTTAAGTTTGGTATTAGTTTTATAACACAGATAACATTATCACAAACTATTATGGCCTTTGCAACGTGGGACATTAGCTTATTCACCAACTATTTTATGGCCTTTGCAAGATAGAACCATGATCTATTCCCAAAGAGACATAGTCAAACTTTTTTGCAAATCAAAATTACTAAATTAAAGAAGAATCTTCTGGTTAGTTTATGCCATTCACAAATTTTTGTTTGCAGCATTTATTTCTTCAACTGGACTTAGATATATCCCTATCAAAGCCATAGATTCCACGGCTCATCATAGCAGTCCCCGCTGCGTATTGGAGGGAATCTGCAGAGACCATGGAGAAATGTTTATAGCATCAGTTCCATTATTTGAGCATCATAATTTTAAATTTTCTCTTAAAATATAAGAGAACCTATCTCTTTCTTTCACTTACTTTTCATATTCGCTATAGAACACCACTTCCAAAATTTCAAAAGGAAAAGTTTGTTGTCACACTTGATGTCCATCTTTTTGTTGTACAAGACTTTTTATTGGTTGTGTCTATTGCCTTTGGTTTAATTAGTAGTGTCAGTTTTTTTTCCACACTATCAAAGTTATTAGTTGAAAGAATCTTAATAGAAGAACAAGTTTAATTTATTTCTACATACCTAGGGGGAGATGATTCGCTTCGGCAACTTTTAAAGCATTCCACTACACAGTCTTGCGGTGGATCAAAGAAGAACACCACCTGCAAAAGCAAAATTGCTCATAATGATTCATATTTCACTGGAAATAATGCATAAGATAAGCAACCCACGCTACCTCGCTGCCATTAAAAGTAGGCTAAATTATGTCACAAGTCCCTGAAGTTTGGGATACTTTTGTCAGATACCCTTACACTTTTTTTTTCAATGTTTGACTCCTCGAAGTTACTTCTGGGTTTGTCATATACCAATTCTGGCCAATTTTGATGACATGTAACATTAGAATCCTAGTCAGGTGCAGGAGGTTGGTCATGTGGTGCCGCGTGATGTCGTACGAGCGAAGACAACCTCTCTCTTCAATTATTTTTTTCTTTTTTATTTAACTAAAAATATAAAAGTATTAATTTTTTTAGTTTTTTAAATTAAAAAAAAAAGATCTTCGCCCACGAGGCACCAGGTGCTTAAACTTCTGCGTCTGATCAGGATTCCGATGTTACATGTCAGCAAAATTGGTCAGAATTGGTAGTGGGGTATATGACAAACCCAGAAGTAACTTCGGGGAGTCAGACATTGAAAAAAAAAGTATAAGGGTATATGGCAAAAGTACCCCAAACTTCAGGGACTTGTGACATAATTAAGTAAGCCGAGTTTGAAATGCATTGGGTAGAAAGAACATCACATTTCTTAATCACAATCTGTGATATCAGATAAATTTATTGTCTCATTTGTTTATCATTAACTTTAGCCTTAGGCCTTTTTGAAAAAACATCATCAACTTATGATAGTGGACAATGCATATCCTAGAATTCTTCGGAGCTTTGCTGTACCAAAAGCACATTACACTAGCAGCATGGTATATCGTATTAACTGCAAAATTTTAATGGAATAGTAGTCTAGAATATGAATATCTAATCAATAATGCGGATGTTTAGAAGAACTTATTTGGGATTATGAGGATAACTTGTGAAAATAACGTTATGAAAATAGCTTATGGGCTTATGAAAACAACTTATGAAAATAAACTCTTTTTGTGTGATTTAAATAAACTCAAAAGTAGTAACACATTCCTTACAAAATTTCTTACTTATGAACTCACCCCTCTACATGAGACACAACATCAGATAGGTGAGGTTGCTTGTACTTCTCCTTGCATAACTATAAATATGAAATCACATATCATTCATTATTTGAGCATAAATTATAGAAAGGGAATCAAGGATAATTTGTCATCAAGGAGAGTGATCATGCCATAATCTGAATGAGGAGAGCAGCCATATAACTCTCTGCATAATATCCCAATAATTCACCTAATGTAGTTGGAAAACATATTTGCAACAGAAAAAAGGTCACACAAGATAATTGGAGTAGCCCAACAGGTATTTAAACCATACCACGTATGGTGAGGTAAGCGATGTGGGACTTCCAACACGCCTTACCCATAACAAAGGGCAACTTTTGGCCCATAACAACCGGAAAGAAGTTGGGTTCTGACTCTGATACCATGTTAAGGTTCCATCTCAAAACCAATTGGCAATAAGTGGAGTAGCCTAACAGGTATTTAAACCATACCACATATGGTGAGGCAGGCGATGTGGGACTTCCAACAATAATTGGTTTGAAAATCTTTGTAAATTCAATGCTCCTAATTATGGTGATTATATTTTGATGATGACAAAATAATTAACAAATCATGCCTTGAAGATATTGCAACATCAACATCAACAAGAAGTCAAGAAAAGAAGACAAGTGCCCAATCATTCTCAATCAAATATTAATTGTAAATTTCTAATCTATGTTGAGAGTGGTTGAGAGTGGGTAGAAATAGTTAGTCTCTTCTAGGAATAAATTTTTATATGTTTATTAAGTTGAGATTGACCAAAAATTAATACTTGAGAGGAAAAATAAAATTGAAAAATAATTTTTCCCATATCTGATCAAAATACTCGAGTATTTTGATAAAGACTCGAGTATATACTTGAGTATTTATAGAAAAACTCGAGTATTTGTGCCAGGTCAGCAAATATGACCGTTAGTCTTGTTCGTGCACCAATTCACTCGTGACCGACCAAAAAGACTCGAGTATTTACCAAAAGACTCGAGTATTCTTGTCCAGTCAGCAAAAATGAACGTTGGAGAGACTCAAAAACTCAATTGAGGGCATTTGAGTCTCATCCAACCCCAAGAGAGAATTCAGAACCTTATTGTAAAATTTCTCTTTGAATTTGTGCAAGAACAAACAAGACAACAAGATCATATTGATTCAAGCTTTCTTAATTTCCTCTTCTCAAGTGTTAATTCCCAAAAAGCTCAACTTCTCACTCATATTGTCATTTTATTCCAAGTTGAGTTTTAGGCCTCAATTCTTACATTGAGCTGTGCTTATTTGTGCTAATCCATTGTGAGATTAGTAATACACATACAAAAAGCTTGATTATTCAAAGTCTTGGATTGTTCCCAAGCAAACCCTAAGTGGCTTAGGGTGTTGGAAGTCTTGAGAGGTTCTCAAGCACAAGACTAGGAGGTTCCTAGCCAGGTGGAGTTTCTTGAAGGGAGTTCAAGGAAGCTTTGTGAAGAGTTCTTCAATCACCGGAATCAAATTGGGGTAGAAATCAAGAGTTTGGTACACTCTTGAAAGGGTTAGGTTGAGTGAGGCCATTCTCAAGCAATCCTTTGTAATTTCTAACAATTTGATTATTAGTAGAAACTCCTAAGTGATTAGGAGGACTGGATGTAGCTCATTGTTGGAGTGAACCAGGATAAAATTGCTTGAGTGTTGGTTTATTGCTTTTAATCTACTTTCTAGCTCAATAGACTTAAGTCATTTCAATCAATTAGGATTTATACAATTAGGTAGAAAGTTCAAGGAATCTTTGTGTTTAAAAGTTATTTAGATTGCTTGCTATTCTGTTGGATAAGTTCCTGTTTAATATTGAATTGATTTGAGTTAAAATTGCTGAATTTTCGTTTCTGGTTTTTCTGCTATCTGATAGGAAAAACTCGAGTATTTCAGAAAAGACTCGAGTTGTTCATCACTGAAAAACTCGAGTATTTCACAAAAGACTCGAGTCTTTTGTGTCTGATTCCAGAAAATTCAGTCTTAGCTCCATTCTTCAATTACCAATCGAAATATTTGGTATTAGTGCTTCAAAATACTATTCACCCCCCCTCTAGTATTTGCTTAGCCCGCTTGTTGGTTTCCAACAATCTTGTCCCTAGGCCAAATCACAAAATACTGAGAAAACAGCAGAAAGAACTTGGAATATAATATAAAACACAATTAGATTGGCAGCATAATTGCAGGTTCTTTGACTCAGACCAAGCTATAAAGCAACAACTAGCAAAAGGAGTGTGTACAAAAATACCATGCACCTTATAAATATGCAATAAAATAAACAACAATAATGATATTTGGACATCTACATCTGATATCTTAGTTCAACAGCTACCATTTTAAGTAAAGATGTGACAAATTAAAAGAAATATAAATTGAAAGAGTCACCATTCTTGCAAATTAAAAGAAATATAAATTGAAAGAGTCACCATTCTTTATCCAAAAGAGATTGAAACAAAAGTTGCTTGGAACAAAAGTTTATACTTCAAGTTCTTAAGCTAGTATTCACACATTGTGGAACAGAAGTAAAAACCTAAAAGAATAGATGTTGTAATATTTATCGGTAAGTAACAATTAAGTGTTGGTTGTGGTGTACTATTACCATTTAATGATACTTATGATTTACAATGCCCATGTAAAAAATTTGAGCCAAGTTAGACTCATTAAAAATGTAACATCTCCAAATCTATCCCTAAAGAAACCTTAAACAAATAGCAGTTGGCTCCGGACAAACTATGACAATGCATCATATGCTTTAAGCTACTTTTCTATTATAGTACTTTTGTTCCAATATCGCTTAAATTCAAGTATAATGTTAAGCAAACAAGATTACAATTGAAGAATAATGAAAGTAGAAGTTGTAGCTTTGGAGGGAGAAGATGAAGAATTCGGTGCATTTCTTCATATTACATTTATGATTTATTCACACAAACACGCCCTAAATGATAACCAAACTCGATCTCAATAATCAAAGAGTTTCCTTTTCTCAAGCTTTCTAGATCATGTTTTTTTAGATGGGTTACTTTTCTTTTGTATGTAGCATAAACTCAAAAGTTCAGGTGCTTTTTCTGTGATTTTAGTGGTTCCTTCCAAGTGTTCTCCTGCTATTTCCATCCTTTCTTATTTGTTCCTTGTTTGGGTGATCCAACATTCTCTCAAAACATATGATAGGTAGCACACAAAATGCTAAGGCAGTAGAATCAACATTTCAAGTTGAATCTTGAGCCAAAATGTTAGCATACCAATTTTGCTTATTGTGAAAACTGGGTATTAGGTATCTGTAATCCAATATCATATTATACCATGACAACT
This sequence comes from Crotalaria pallida, assembly GCA_037953625.1. Taxonomy (NCBI): domain Eukaryota; kingdom Viridiplantae; phylum Streptophyta; class Magnoliopsida; order Fabales; family Fabaceae; genus Crotalaria; species Crotalaria pallida. The sequence continues at coordinate 103,516,903 of CM075655.1, forward strand.
ATGCTATTGATCAACATTTGAACCTCCTCATATTATATAAGTACGTACAGTATAAGATCTGGATGTTGCCAAACATGAGTATAAAGATATGGTGTTAACACTTTTAAAAAAGTGAGACGAGATTATATCATTTTTTACCTCAAGAATTGCAACCCCCACTTACTGTCCAGTGTATCCATCACTAACAATCTTTATCATGTCTTCTATCTATGCTCCCTCATTTCATCAAACGCTAACATAACATTATCATTTATGAACACTGAACTTATAACTCTAATCTCTTCATAAAAAAAATCGAATAACTCTTCAGTTCATTACCAAGTACCAACCAATTATCAGTACTATAATACAGTGCAGATCTTTTGAGGAAGTCAAGTCAGTAAGACAAAACAATTGATGAGACTTTTAAAGAATATAATGAATCATGATGTGGAAGAGAATGATTTAGCAAAGCATGCCAATGCAAGTAGGATCCTCAAGTACATGCAATGCCAAATACTACCTCCGTCCCTAAATATAAAGCCCTCTTGACACTTTTATTTTGTCCCTATTTATAAAGCCCCATACCAATTTTCAATGATCATTAATTACTTTTTTCCACAAACACCCCTATTTATCTAACACTTTTTAGATTCCCAATAATATTAATTGGGGTAATTTTGAAATTGCATATCAAAAGTTCACATCTCCAATACAATTAACTAAATTATTCCACATTCTTAATGGACGTGAAATCCTCCGAAGAGGTTTTATATTTAGGGACGGAGGGAGTAGTTGGTACAGCACCACCGCCCACCGGTTGCCGTTTCCTTGCCTAGGTTCGGTTGAGAATATGAGCAAAGGAAAATTATTAAGGAGCTTAAAACAAAAACGACATTGGTATCTATTCTTGTTGTACTTCAATCCTTTGAACACAGCTATTTGATAAGGAGCACCAGGCAATGACCAAGTCAAACAACAAAAATCGAGAAGGTAAACATAACGTTCTATGCGACATTCAAGGGAGCGTCTAAAATGCTCATTTGCAGTTTTGCCTAAACATGCGCATGTCACTTATTAGGCGTAGAAAGCCTTGTATGCGCCTGGTGCATGGGTGTGCCAAAATGGAGCACGTGTTTGGGTCATAGGATCACTGAGATGATGGCATGAACGGCTGGAGTGGGGTGACCTGCTACCCAGAAAAATAATTAAAGGCATAAAGGAGTGGGTGGAGGCTGTTACGTGAAAAATTACTCTATCCGGCTTATTACCTTCATCCATACATATAAAGCTCTCTTGACACTTTTATTTTGTCCCTATTTATAAAGTCTCTTACCAATTTTCAATGATCATTAATTATTTTTTTTCCACAAACACCTCTATTTATTTAACACTTTTTAGATTCCCAATAATATTAATAGGGGTAATTTTGAAATTACATATCAAAAGTTCACATTTCCAATACAATTAACTAAATTATTTCCCTTTCTTAATGGACGTGAAATCCCCCAAAGAGGCTTTATATTTAGTGACGGAAGGAGTAAAATATATGAAAAAAAATCATTATGTTGGTTTAAAATATAAGCAAAGGTTTTTTTTTTGGATAATTAATATAAAAAAAATTAACGAGCTTTCTAAAAATAAATTTCATTCCCAATGTTACTTCATAAAACATTTTTAGAAAATTGTTATCTTATTTAATTATGTTGGTTTTGCTTATAATACAATCAACTAACTTCCATGATAATCGTAAAATTAGTTAGTTTTGCATATAATTTAAATCAGATAATTTAAATTTAGTTAGTTTCCTTATAATTAATTAGTTAGTTTTGCTTATAATTTATAAAGAAAAATGTTGAAATAACATGCATAAAATAAAAAAGAAATTTCCTCCCATCAGAATTATTTTGTTTTTCTTTTGGGTCTGTACTCATTGGGCAATACCACAGGTGTTCCGAATAGCACCATTAATACCATACACGGATGAAGGATGAATGATGCACTGATGGTGTAAAAAACATTTACATTGTCGGTGCATTCTCCATTTTCTCTAAATTATTTTGAAATAAAATAAATTTTCCAACACTTACTATTACTACTACACTGGTGCATTTTACGTGACACTTGTAATAATAATGTTAATCATTGGGTGAAAATTGAATCAAATTGTTGCCTTTTCAAATTCTTTCAAATACGGATTTTGTTACTCTACTACTCCTTCTGATCCTATTTATAGGGCATACTTAATCATATCACATGGATCAAGGAGTGTAGTTAGGTTTCTTGAAACTTTAAAAAAAAAAAAATACTTCAACATTACACTCTTACCCTCTTAACTTGCATTGGGAATTTCACAATGTATTACTTCACATTAATGGACAAAGGACAAATAAGAGAAAATAACAATAAATGTCTTCTATAAAATACAAAGTAACTTATAAATAGGATCAAAGAATCCTTCTAGAATGTGACTTATAAATAGGATAGGAGGGAGTACTTGTTAGCTATATTCATGTCATTCATTTTTTATTGGCCTAGATTGACGAGGAAGCTGATTCATCCGAGGCTCCAGGCAAAAAGCATGAGAAAGTATGCCTAGCTACTTCTATATTTTCTTCATCAAAATGATTTTTCAAATTTTACATACCACTTAATTACCTTTTTTACGTCTACACAAACATCACTTTGAATTTTTTGAGTTATGTCTTATTTGAATGGCTTACAGTACTAGGTGTCATATGGATCATCTGAGAGCGAAAGTTCATATGGATCATCTGATAGCAAAAGTTTATACGGATCATCTGAAAGCGAAAGTTAGTCGGATTCCAGCTCTAGTTCTTCAACAAATTAAAGGTGATTATATCATTCTCCCTTAATTTTTCCTTGTCTCTGAATGCTTTTTTTCTTCATCAAATTCACCTTATATTCTATTTGTGAGTTTCATCAATTCGATTTAATTTACTTTGTGTCTTTTTTTAAAATTTATTTAAATAATTTTTTTATAAACCTCTGGCTCTTTAATTTCTTATTTGCTTATTGTCTTCGATCATTCTTATTACTGTTTCCTTGTGCTTTAAACAACCATGGATATCTGAGGACCCTCATTAACATGGATAATAGATTCTATTGCTCTCACTTTATGTTGAATGTTGTGCTTAATTGGAATGTCATATTGGTTTGTTGCACAAAAACAGAAGTCTGGAATTTGAAGAAATGTATGTGCTGGTGAAGGTCATGGAGCTTAAAGATTACATTAGTTCATCTGATTTGATGAAATGTTGGTCCAAATTTTACTTGAATTTTCTGAATGTAGCCTTTTGAAATAAATTTGGCTCTTTGACCTGAATTGAATTACATGGTTGTGATGTTGTAAAATGAAAAATTATGGTTGCGGATTCCTACAATTCCTTTATTTGAACTCTTATTTCGAATTGATATTTAGATAACATCTTATTCGCATATGCGTACAATATAATATTCCAACTTTATATATAATTTTTTCGATATTCTTTCACATAAATTAAATTAACGTATGGAATGTCCCGACAAACATCAAACTTCGTATTATTTGAACACTTTAAATTAGTCTTAGTTAATTTATTTCACTAGCTCACATCTGCATAGAGTATCCCAACTTTATGTACAGTATTCCTTTTAAAAAAATTTCACTTGCACACACTCAAATTAAAATACATAATGTCCTGAGGTTTCAAATCTCGGGGTACAAAAAATATTTTCCTTGATTACTTCTATGGTATGCGCAATATGATTGTGGATCAGTGAAAGAGGATGGTGCAGAACATGTTTGACATCCTCCTCCAAAAGAATGAAAAACTAGTTTCTTTTGTGTCAGTCACCTTTAGGTCACCAGGTTGTTCAAGCTTATTCATTATGTTTTTTTTTGGTATTATGCTATCTTATATATTATGGGTTCAAAGTAGTCATATATATTTCTAGTTTACATCTATCTTACTACAATAGTAGTATTACTCCATGTGGCAAAATAATATATGATTGGTCAAGATACAATATAATAAATTTAATTCAAAATTTAATAATTTGTATTGGTTTGATCATTCATAATATAACTCATAACGGCAAATGAAATGGCACCATTTACAGTACATCTGACTTAGGCTTGAAATTTTATTTGAATTTTCCGAATGCAGCCTTTTGTAATAAATTCGACTCTTTGACCTGAATTGAATTATATGATTGTGATGTTTCAAAATGAAAAGTTGTGGTTGCATGTTCCTACAATTTCTTTATTTGAACTCTTAGATTGAATTGATATTTAGATATATAACATCTTATTCACATATGCATACAATATGATGTTCTAACTTTATATATAGTTATCTCGATATTCTCTCGCATCAATCAAATTACTGCATGGAATGTCCCGACAAACATCAAATAATTGGGTTTTAAAATTTATTTTGAATTATTTAAAGTTAATATTTTAAATGTCACCTGGGACCGTAGTTGCCACAGTATGTAAAAATTTTGAATGCAAAGTGAGATTTATGAGTAGTTATAGATGTAGTGACAAATTTGGCATAATTGATGTAATAAGTCAATATCACTATAATTGATGTTCTACCTATTGAATAGTAAAAAAAATGTACAATATTTCTAACATGCAATCTAAATTTGGATAGTTGTTATGTAACCCTTTGTTAAACTAATAAAAATTATTTGGCACCTAATACATGTATGTCATGTCATTGCTTAAAGTAGTCAAAATTGATTTTTGCAATTTAGTCCAACATAAAAAAAGAATCTAGTTTTTAATGTTGGACTTAATTGGAAAAAATCAATTTTGACTACTTTAAGCAATGACATGACATACATGTATTAAGTTACATACATAAAAAATAATCTAGTTTTTAATGTTGGACTAAATTGCAAAAAATTAATTTTGACTACTTTAAGCAATGACATGACATGCATGTATTAGGTGACAAATTCTTATTAGTTTAACAAAGGGTTGCATAGCAACCATCCAAATTTAGAATGCATGGTAATAACTCCCAAAAATGTAAATATCTCAAGATTCATAGATGACTCACTTGAATATTTGGTCGGGTAGGTATTCTTGCTTGACATTTTAATTTGCGATACACACTCATTCTTCTACTACTCTATTTCAGGTGTTACATTCCTAATGTCAAGAAAAAAATGGAAAATACAATCAATTGATAACCATTTTTTAAATGCTAACTACTCCTGCAAGTGTTATTACTTTATTCAATCATGAATTGCTAGAACTTAACAAAATGGGTGTTGCAAATACCATAGGATCTTGGTTTAAGAGCTTTAATTTGTAGTTGCTAAGAAAAGTTTATTTAGTCAAATTTCAGGTGTTAACTTTCTGGCATACCGAATGTAGCAAAGTTTGAACTTATATATCAATTTGTTTCTAATTTTTATCTGGAGCATTTTTCAAGCACCATTTGGCGATACTCCAAATTTACAACCACCAGAGTCATAAACTTTGCACCTTAACTTGTAACATTTGCCGGTATCTTTAGCATTCATAATGAAATGTAATTAAATAGAACAATAAATTTTGTTATCATTTTTTGCATTGAGAAAGCATGAGACAAATAATTTTTTTACCAGATAAAGCTACATATATAGAATAAATAATCAAATCCATGACGATTATCCTAGGAACATATTTCCTTATCTCTCGGTGTATGACGAAATCTGGCATGACCCGTGGTTCCTCAGGATTGTAATTCATTTTTAACCAACTTGTTTTCCTCGCATGTTGGTTGCAAATGTTCAGGCTTATGAGTACTTATTAAATCGTCAAAAAATTTCCTTCCCTAATTATTTAGATGCTTAACTTGGAAAAAATCATGTTGAACAGCAGTTGGATATCTTTAAAAACTCAATAAAAGTATACATCATGCTATCATTCTAATTTTTTTTTTTTTGCCTTGGACTTGAAATATAGTTTCTTCACTAAGGTGCAAAAACATTATTATAACTGCTAGCATGACGTACAATTCTTTCTTTAGTGATCAAATTGTTTTTTTTTACAAATAATAATAATAATAATAAAACTTTTTGGAAGAAAAGGCAATTTACAACAGGTGGGGACGATGGAGGTAAAATTTTTGAAGCATAGGCATCAAGATTATTGTGATCAATGATGAGCACTAAGCAATAGATCGAATATTTCAATAATCATTAACCAAATGTCAATCAATCACATGATGCACACAAGTTTGAAGCTTTCACTTGCAGCATAATTGCCAGCCTAGTCAAGAAGTGCATGAAGTACGCACGCTTCAATGATCACAAAGTTAGGGGTGGAAATGATCCGGATCGTGTCACGCCTTGAGTAAAATATATAGGTGTGGTCAATGTTCCAAACTCAAAGTCCAATAAGTTTGACCTATTCGTCCGTCATAGGTCAGATTTTAAGTCTTGATTTGACATATTTAATTCAAAGTCTGATCTGATTTAGAATTTTAATTAAAAGATTGTTTAAACCATACAAAATTATATAGTAAAAAAAATAAAATCATTCGAAGACTCATTAATAAAAATGACAGAGGAACTAAGAAAGTTATAAGATGTTCATAAATAGGTTGCCATATTATTTTAATCTGTAGAGATTTTGACCATAAATAGCCCATTCAACCAATCTTTCTTCTTTTGCCTTGCCCTATTTTTTGTTATTTCCTCAAAGGGAAAAATAGAAAGAAAATAAATTAAACTAGCATCTTATTAAAAATTTCTGTGAGAGTAAAATAACCGAATTTTCTTAGTTTTGGTATAGTTGGTTTTATGTGAGTGTTGTATCATACAGAAACAATTTCTGAAAGATAGTAACATCATTAAAAATCTCAAGCCTTGCTTGAAACATAGATCTTATTTTTGCTAACTAGCTAGGCTTTGTACATTTGCAGTATTTTCTTTGTGATAAGAAAGAAAATGAGAGTAAGCAATGCAAGCTATTTGCCTTGATTTTTTTTAATGGTTATTAGTGTCATAAAGGGCTTAAATCTGACTCTTCTTGCTTGTAACTTCGCCTAGATTGAAAGACCAATCGATGGCCTCATGAACTGGTTGGATGCAGTGCATACTGCATAAAGCTCACATAACTTGTGCTGTTGTTTCAAGTTAGTAGAATGCGAGTGCAATTTGAGAACTTCCATTTCAGTTTTAGTGGTCAAAATATTTGGAGGGAGATGAATTGACATACGTACATGAAATTGCCTTTTGCTGATTGTCTCAATTTTGAGCTTCAGGCCATTGTGACAGAAGAGGATGCATGGAAAGGATTCAATAGGTCAAAGATATCTTTATGCTGCTGTTAAGGTATAGTCTACCGATATGATCGTATCCTGAAGGAGTATTTCATGGCTTGGGATCATTATTATTTCTACTATTACTACTTCATTATGATTTTTTTTAAACTTGTCTTTATACCATATCATAATAGAATTAAATTTTGGAAAGTTTCCTGACCAGTTAAGACCGCATATTTCTCTGAATTGAAGGTGAGAGTTGTAGTCTACTAGTCTTATCTCATATCATGATAAAGTAAACTATGGACCATGGCACAGAATTCATGATAAATTTTCAAGTTGAGTTTTCTTCAATTTTGAATTTGAAGGATATCGGGCAATTAGTATTAGGTTTTTACATGCAAATGCAAACTAAGACAGAAAAATAATATGTTTTAGAGGTGTGGGTTGATTGATGTTTTAATTTTAAAGGTCGAAGCTAAGTGTGCAGATACTTTTCATTGCACATATTTTTTAGAGATATCATAATTAAGTATCTTCCGTTTTTAGATGAAGACCCTAATAGGATCTTACTTAAATATGGCAAATTTGGACTACCATTTTTTTCTCTTTTTGTTAATTGTCTTATCTAGTTATAGATATCGTTAAATGCCAAAGGCCAAATTACCAAGAGCAAGAGTTATTTAGATTTTGATCATAAGGTTGATCTATTCTGCAAGTGTTTTAGGGTATCTTACTATTTCGATTTTGCTCCATAAACTAAAGAGATTCTCGATTGTTTATTACTTTTCTGTCTCATCTCAATATTTCAATCTTAAAAAAAATATAAAAAAAATAAAAAAAAAAACACCCTGCATCTTATGTAGCATATGGGTCATTGGGTTTGACGTTCAAAAGGCATTTCCCATGTTTCTTTCTAGGAAAATTCTACCCTGCTCCGATTTATCATACACCGGGGCAGGGTTTGTTTTTTTAATTTTTTTTCTAATATAGACTTACTCAGAATATTTTTTAATACAGATTATTAAAATATGTCAATTTTTAATACAGATTTACTCAATATAATTTATCTATCTGTGTCAGGAAGCATATAATAAAAAAAATTCAAATTCAAATAACAAAAACATGTACATATCAGTAAAATAGAAAACTCAAAACATATTTTTAATTTACCAAATGCATTAAAAAATTAAAAAAACGGGCGGAGCATTGTAACAAAACTCCGCCAGGAGCATAGAAGCATCACCCTTCTTTCTATTTAGGCTACATGGCAGAATCATAATAATTCACAAGCATTGCAACAACCAACATAAGTTAATTTAATACATAAATTTATCATAAATTGAACAATGGTAAAGATTTTCATTGTAAAGGGAAAAGAAATAAAGACACGGGGCTTCCATGGAAAAATATATATTTAAATTGAGGATTAAAATATTGATCATCGCAAAAAAAAAAAATAGAGTAGAGAAAATGATAGAGAAGGAAAAGTAGTGATAGAAAGAAAAAGAAAAAAAATTAAAAGAAAAGACAAATAGAATGAATTTAGTAAAAGAAATCATTGTAAAAATAAACGGGAATTGAATGGTTTCAATTTCAAATGTAAAAATAATGACATTTCAATGAAAATTTTAAATCTATTTTTTTTTAAATCTTAAATCACTACAAGAAAAATCTTCTAATCCAAAGCTAATTTGTAGCTAAACACTTTAGCTATGGAATAAGATATGAATTCGCTATAAAATACTCCATAGCCAATACCTCCTAGCTGATTCGCTACAAAACAATTTTTTAGCTAATCTATAGCTAATTTTAAAAGTTCCATAGCTAATCTATATCTAAATTCCTAGCTATATTTTACTAATAAAATTCATTGATTCCATAGTTAATTAATTAGCTAGAGAATTTTTCATAGCTATTTCCATAGTAATTTTATAGCTAAATTTTGTAGCTATTCAATAGCTAATCCATATCCATTGTATAAGTAGACACCAAACAACCTTAGCTATTCCATAGCTAATCTATAGCTCATCACTACATTACTATTCATGCTTTATAGCAATTCCATAGCTGTTTAGTATATGATACATGTACAAACAATTTCACTAATCCATATATAACTTAACTTGTATAATATATATATATATATATATATATATATAACAAAAAAACAATAATAAATAGATGAAAGGCAGCAACAAAGTATCAATTGAATTAATACCAACATTCCCAGTACAAACCAAGTTTACTAATTCAAAGTAAGTTCATTAATTCAATCTAACACTAACTAAGTTTACTAATCTAATGCAAGTTCACTTGTATCCCGTGTTACATTTATCTGTTCCAATAAACCAGAAGTAGTGATTGCAGAGCTGTCATCCATAGAAGAAACATCTTCATCAAAAATCTCCCATGAGAACATCTGATTATTTGTTGGCAACATTTGCAACTGAGACGTTTGCACTCCAATTTGCATCTCTAGATTCTGTAGAGTATACATGAGCCAGGTAAAGGTAAATACCCACAAGGGACAGTAAATAAACAAAACAGCAAACTCAAAGCCAAAAACACCTTGACATTAAGTTAAACCTGTTGAATGTTCCATTATTACTTATGTTCTTTTCCATTCTATTCTAGCACATCTACCAAAAGCTAAGCTACCTTACTTTATGCACATCCATTTCATCAATAAATAGCAGAGAAAATTACAAAGACAATGACAGAATGACAATAATTCCATGGATCTGCAATGTAAACCCTACCCAAAGCTATGAGCCTGCATAAGCCAATGGTTGAGTACTATATAGCTATGTAAAAACCGAATCAAGAAGCTCCGTTTATTGCTTCTGATTTAAGGAAGAGCTCTTATATTATGCATAGATTGTTGTCCTGCATCATATTTTGTCACATGATCCACTAAAAAGGGAACATCTTATATTAGAGAGCCAAAATTTAAAAGTATACATTGTAACTGTGAAGTGTATGCTGAAAGAAAATAAACCAATGTACACAAACAAACCCCTATAGCCTAATGCATCACAGCCTCACCATTCAGAAAAATAAATGAAAGGACACTCCTAAAAGTGAGTTATCCATGCTTAAGAAATTTTAACCATGTCAAATCAAGGATGAAAGGAACTCCTGTAACTTAACTCAAGTTAGTTTCTATGGGATATCAATCACATTAAAATTGCAGAAATAGCTTATCTTAATTCCTAGGACTTAGGGTCCCTCGTTTATTACTGGCTACTACTTCATTCTCTTCTTTTTCCAAGTTGTTATTGGTTTTTCTTCCATTGATACCACTCATCCATTTTTGAATTTAAATAAAACAATAAGTAATTAACTCTCTCCGCCAACATGTCATTAATTCTAAAAGAACCTCATACCTTAGCTCTCAAAGCTTCAACATCAGATTTCAGCACTCTGTTATATGTATCAGCGCCACGAAATTGTTGACTTGGATGAGTGAATTGCTTGTACAGGGTAGCATTTTGAAGTTTCAGTTTTTCAACCTAAGAAGGAAAAATCCAAAGGACAATAAAATTATTGCTTCTTCTGCATTGTAATGGAGATTGATGCTAATATTTCAAAAGTAAAAACATATTCAGAGAACTACCAATGTCCCTTAATTTCCTTTCTTATGATGCTACATAGCCAGTAAAGTAAAAAAAAAAATAGACAGAACTTTCAAAGAATACCAGGGTTGTCAAATACACTCTATATGCTCCCAAAATATTTGTTATTTGCAACTCAAGGTCAGCCAAATGAGCTTGTTTTCTTCCTCTTGATTTCCTGGCACTCTGGCAGACTCGCAATTCGAAACCTTCCTGAAACCATAGTATCATTTTGAGTTTCAGCTTAAAGAATTAAACCATCCAAGTTCTACACCAATTTTCTAGTGCTTTGATTTTGACATACCTTTGAAGTTTGAAGGCGCTTCACATCAAGAGGATTTGTGCTCTGTTCACAAGGACCTGCTTCATCATCCTCATCAGATTGGTCGGATGAACCACTTGTTGCTCCTTAGATTTGATTCTCTATGCTGTCTGGTTTATATATTAACTGAAACTGGGCTGCCAATTGGCCAGTTTTCAATTCAATCCAAAATGTTAAACTACATAAACTAAGTTTTTCTGAACTATATAAGAATTAATAACATTATATCAAGATGGTTAACCAATATATATATACATATACACACACTCCAAGATGAAGGGGAATTGGCATACTAGAAAGAATTATATAATATACATAAACTAACTATGCAATTCAATCTAAAATGTTTAAATTTCATAAACTAAGTTTTTGTGAGCTATGTATACTTGTTTCATCTTATGCAAACATAAAGAATTAATAATATGGCAAGATGAAGGGGACTTGACATGCAAGAAAAATAAACAAAAAGTTTGTACCTGTCATCTGTGATCAAATTTGACTCAGAGTAACATGCAAATCAGAACCTATTCTATTCAAATCAATTTTTTTTTGTAGTTTATTAATTTTCAGTAGAAGGATCATCACCTTATAGGAGCTTTCTAATAATATAGCAAATCAATTATACATAGAAAAGCATATATATCATCGCTAATGGATTTAGGCTTAGTGATTTCTTATAGAACAAACTAATACGCTAAATACCGTTGCTAGTTTACTCTACACACATGACAATGAGCTAAGCCAATAAGTTAAACTCCAAATCTCGAAGCTAAGCTAACAATCCAACTAAATAAATTACTATATATAGCTGAAATCAAGGAACATATAGGCTATAGCTGAAATCAGAAATGCTTCCACTACAAGTATATCAAGATATTGCAATTGCTATGTTTATCAATGAATAATTTGATAGTCTTCCTTTCTAAAAACATTCTCAATCACACAAATTCATAACCAATAACAGATATTTAGACAAAAGAAAATAAATACCTGAAGAAACTTTTTTCCAATAAGGCCTTGAGCTTACATTGCAGTAGAACCTACATACAAACACAAAGTTCAATACCTAAGAGATTGAAACTTAGAAGCATTTCCTCAAACAAGTTGTGTGCAAATAAAGTAAGAGATTGAATACCTTAGAAGTATTTTCAATCCTTGTAGTTGCTGCAATTTTTTTTTTTTTAAAAAAAAAAGAGATTGAAGTGAGGAAATTGGGCTATACTAAGTGAGAGATTGAATTGAGATAATGAGAAAACGAACGAATGAGAAAATCAAATTCAGATTCGCTGAACGATGCAGAGTGATTGAGAGTATGAACTCACCTTCGACCCTAAGAGGGAGAAAACGAACGATTAATAGATTATGAGCCTCGATTACTAATTTGGAGTAGCAAAAACGAAATTGAATACCTGAATGGCAAACGAACCTTCGATGAGAATGACGAATGGAGAGAGAAAACAAAGAGAAAATGAAGCAAAATTGAAAATGCCGAACTGAGAGAGAAAAATAAGCAAAATCGCAAAAAGGATATGAACGATTTAACGAACAATCTAACAAAAGTAAAACCCTAGCGAGTCAAATCAAAATCATAAATGAAATTAAACTGAAATTTCAAACAATTTTTAAAAATTAAGCAGTTAAAGTATAACATCTAAGTGAGTCACCCTCGTCATCATCGTCATCGTCGTCAAGGTCGCCGCCGGTTCCAGGACCTTGCTCATCTCCGTCGTCACCGGCAGAACCACCGTCATCGTCATCGTCCTCCTCATCTTCATCGCCGTCGTCGTCGTCATCTTCTCCGTCTTCAACTTCATCCTCGGAGCCATAATCATCCTCTTACTTGTTCAGAGAGGTGACCTCATTCTCCTCCATCGGATATTCAGAAATATTCTTGAGAAAATTCGTTATATTTAGGGAAAAGAAAATGAAAGAGAAAATTGGAGTTCGGTGAGAAGAGGGAATAGTGAAGAGGGAAGAGAACAGAAATAATTAGTGTGTTAAAAGACTTAAGCAAGTTAATAAATTATTAAATTAATACTCTTTCTGTTTCTATTTATCTGTTTCAAACAAAACACACTCTTTAAGAAATTTAATTATTACTCTGATTTCCAATACATTAATTATGTTTTTTCTCACTATACCCTTTCTCACTCTATAATCATTAATTTTTCTCCACTACTTATATAAACCAAGACATATTAAATAGGGCCAAACATGGAAAATAGCATTTATTACACCCTTGAAATCCTCAATACGACAGATAAAAAGAAACAAAAAATCTCTCCAAAAAAGACAAATAATAAAGAACGGTGGGAGTAATAAAAATAATTTTAATATTAAATGTACCTGCAGATTTGCTAGGGAATTAAGTTCCTAGCTAAAATTAAGTCCAATATAATTTCATTGCTATGGAAATTTTTCCTAGCAAATTAAATAGCTGCAGAAATGTATATAGCTATAGATTTTTTTATTTGTCCGAATTCCTTGCGGAACCACCGGTATCCCCAAGAGCACCCTTAATACCAGTGAGCCTTTAAGACTAATCTGAAGCGAGCTGCGTGGCTGGCTCTCCCAGCGAGATGTTTTTAGTGGGAATCGAACCTGGGGCTACTAGCACCCTTGTCCCATTCCCAAAATTTTAGTTGGGGCCTTACACCAACTGAACCCGGGACTACTAGCTATAGATTTTTTATAGATATTTAGTAGCTATTTCATAGTTGTTTGCTTGGGAGAGAGAATTTTTTAGACCTTTTAAAATTAGCTTGGGAAATATATTTTATAGCAAATTCATAGCTAATTGGCTACAGATTAGCTATGAAAAATTTTCATATCAAATTTCCATAGCTAATTAAGAGTTTTCTTGCAGTGATTCTTTATATTCTATCTTAATTATTACACTAGCAAATATATTATTTGGATTTTTTAGTTGTCTATCTTGTTAAGTTCAATTCTAACACATGAGCCGCTATTCATTTGGACAGTGCAAGATGTGGGTGCATAATCCTCTTTTTAAATGGTCATACATTTTTATTTTATTTTTTTTATATTTTTTTCCTTGCATATCCATTACAAGTTTATGGGGGTTAATTTTACTAATTTCACTCTTAATGATTTAGCCATTTTTGGATGTACGGGTCATAATGGTTTTGTTTTCTTGACTGTAGGAGACTGTTGCTGCTTGGGCTATATATAGTGCCTTTTTATAGTTTTTCAAGACATACAAAAAACAAAGCACTCCACTCCTTCCTTTTTTTTTTTTTTTTTTTTATTTCTTTCTTCAAGCAACTTTCTATTTTGAGATTCTAAATTTCTTGTCTTGAGTGCACGAGTTAGGTAATTATATATTGTGCTAATCTTGAAAATAATATTGGTAATATAGTTGCATCATGACTATCCGAAAATCTTGTTTTAAGGCAATGATTTTTTTTTACGACACAACCATTATCAACACTCTTTTTTTAGCATACATGACTCTGAAATTCGAGTTGTTGGATAAAAATGAAACAATATATGATCCGATTTCAAAATACTTCTTCTTCCATTCTTAAATATAAGTTATTGGAGTGATTTTGCGTAAAGACTAAAAAAATTAGCTAAAGTTGTTAATAATATTAAATTTGTTAATATTTTTTGTATTTGCTCTTAATTATTATGACACATCTTTTCACCTAATAATAATCTTATGAGATTATTGAGTGAGAAGAATGTTAAAGTATTGCATTAAATATTTGTTGAGTAGTAAAAAAATATGATTGGTATTTTTAAAAAAAATTAAATTAATATTACATATAAAATGAATAAAATATTTATTAAAAAATCAAGACTAAATTTAAAATTAATGATTATATTTAAAAAAGGAGGAGGTATAATTCTAAATTTAAATCGTCCATTTTCATGGATTGGCTAGTAGGGGTGGGAATGAACCAGGCCGGCTCATGGGGGTCTATGGCTTGGCTCACTTAAGGTCTGACTTGGCTCGGCTCGTTTAATAAAAATGTCAGGTTTAAGCTTTCTAAAAAATCTATATATCTAAATAAGTCGGGCCCAAGCTTTATAAAAAAACCTATTAAGCTCATTGGGTCGGCCTATTTAATTTTTTAAATATTAATATATTATATTTTATTAGTGATTTAAATTAAAAGTAAAAAATTAATATATTCTATATAATATTATAATTAAAAATAAAAATATAATTTCTTTCCCTCTTTATTAAAGTTAATCCTACCTAACATATAAAAAACAAATCCTAATAATTTCACTCCCTCACATCAACAAATCCTAATACTTTTGTTGATATATAGTTTGAGTTTTGATGTTGTTTACTGTTTCTTTTATTATATCTTTTTCACATAATTTGAGGATATGAGGCATTTTTATGTTTGTACTTAAATGTAAGAATTTTATTGAATAATAGGCTTTTAAGCGGGCTTATGGGTCAGGCCAAGCTTTGAAATAGGCCGAGCTTAGGCTTCCAATTTAGGGTTTTTATTTTGCCACCCCAAGGTCTATGAATGTCACCCCATTTGTATAAAATATATCTATTATGCCCTTTTTAAAAAACAACTTTTAATACGGGTCGTAAGAGGTACTTACCACCTGAAGGTCGTAGCACTCCCTTACGACATTTTAAAAAACTAAGTTTTAACACGAGTCGTAAACAAGTGTTACGACACAAGTCGTAAATAAGTATTACGACTATAAAGTCGTAATACTCACATACGACCATGTTGAAAATTTGTATGTGTCATTGAACAGACTCCATGCAATGAGACAACAAGGAACAATTGGCTCTTTATCTTTTGTGTTTTCTTCAGGAGCACAAGATTTTGTTTTCCCTTCAGCTGACTTACTCCACAGTTGCTTGTCACTTCTACTCTTAACATATCAGCAAGAATCAGTGAAAAACCATATCAGTATTCAGCAAAAAGTGAGGGCAATAAGAAGTGGTTGTGGTGACATAAGTAATTACTTAATAAAGTCCAATGTTAGTTCAGTAACATACACTGCTAACATATCAAAACGGCACCGCATCTGGATTTGATGAAGGAAAAAACAAAAAGAAATAAAGAAAAGAAACGTATTACAACAAAGTCGTAACATACTATTATGACTTGTGAAAAAAAAAAGTACAACAAAGTCGTATGTGACTATTACGACTTTATAGTCGTAACACTTATTTACGACTTGTGAAAAAACTTAGGTCGTAACACCTGTTTAGGAACTGCGTTAAATTTATGATGAGCTCATAGGCAAGCTTAGACCTTGAATTTGGAACACAGGTCAAACCTGTTTCTGTTAAGGCCTGACTCGACCTGGCTCATTCTCACCCCTGTTGGCTAGCACTTATCGAAGTAACCCAAATCATCAATATGCTTTTTTTTATCGAATCAATATGTTTTCTTTCTTCTATACTTTTTTGCCAATATCACATGTGTCCCCCAAATCATCAACTTTGAAATGAAAAAATTTGGAAGAAGAAATTTTTTTTTGAGTAGATGCGTAATATTGTATTTTTGTGCTGACATGGCGAAGTGGATTTTGTGGAAGGATGAGATCAGGTTCGTTCCTGATTTCCTTTATCTTCCCCTCTCTCTTTCTTTGACCCATCAGCGAAGAAGAAAAGAGGGAGTGCTCACAAAACATGTCTTGCATCAACACTAGCTTCACCAGCTCCATTATACCCTCCTCCACCAATGTTCCTACCAGTAACACTAGTAGAAGAAAAATAAGATCTTTTTTCAATTTTTCATCCAAATCTAAACACCCTATTACTTGTTCCCTTCCAGGTATTATTATTACTATTCCCTTTACCCTTTTCTTTTCAATTACCACCCCCTAATATGTTTTTTATTATTTGTATCTGAAATTCAGATAGTTTTCATGAGTTATTATTATTTTATTGTATCTGAAATTCTGAATTGTGGAAAATTGACTTTCAGGAACAGTTGCTGAACCAAAGACAGCTGCTGCTGAGCCACTTTTGCTTAATGCAGTTCGTGGATTAGATGTTGAGAGACCCCCTGTTTGGCTCATGAGGCAAGCTGGGAGGTACATGAAGGCAGGTTTATCCTGTCATTATCATTATCATTATCATTATTATTATTATTCTGTTTTCCTGAATTCGCACTTAGGTAGCGTTTGATGCTCCGACACAACACTTAGACTTTTTAGTCTTTTGTCTTGTTATGTTATTTTATGTTATGTTATATCAATAGAATAATACACCAAAGTGATCAAACATATAACAAAATTCATTGTGTTATGTTCGGTCTTGTTCTGACTTGTCTATCAAACACTACCTTATGTGAAGACTAGAGCATCTTTGTAGAATTTATCTCCATCTAGGATAGTAGGATTTCCCTGGCCGAAACTCGGCAGCCTGATTGCTTCAGTTTTTGTTTCTTTGCCTGTTCTAAATTGAAATGTCAATTTCGTGTTCATGAGTGAATTTTGCATGCATTTAGGTAATTGTTCGTGTCTGTTTTGAATGAAGATTGACATCACCGAGTGCATGCTTTGCAATGTTATTCTTGATTTCAGATTCATGTGACATGCAAAGTTATTGGCTATGATCTGCATTTGTGACACTGATATGATGTATTTTCTTTGAAAATTGATCTAATTCGTTGACCTTAAATTTAAGCAGAGTTACCAAATCCTCTGTGAGAAACATCCTTCATTTCGTGATAGATCTGAAAATGTTGATCTTGTAGTGGAAATTTCATTACAGCCATGGAATGTTTTCAAGCCTGATGGGGTAAGACAACTCTGAAGTACTTATCTTTATGTTTTATGTTATTGTGGAACATTTTTGTTGGCTTACATTATGTGTTATAGGTTTGATTTCATCGTCATTCATAGTTTTCTTCGAATTAATTCATTGGCAGGTGATTTTATTCTCAGACATCCTTACTCCGCTTTCTGGAATGAATATACCCTTTGATATTGTGAAGGGTAAGGGTCCTATCATATTTGATCCTATTCGCACAGCTGCCCAGGTTGATGAAGTGCAAGAGTTTGTTCCTGAGGATTCAGTTCCATATGTTGGTGAAGCACTGACAATTTTGAGGAAAGAGGTTTGAATAGCCCTATGTCCTTTAACTTTTCAACTCGGAATTTCTGCTTTTGTTCATTTCACATCACATGTCCTCTTACAGCAATAATAGCCTTTCAGTATGTCCAAGTGCCATATGACAGGAAATTATTTGTTTATTTAGTTAAAAAGCATGCTCTGCATCTTTTGGATGGCCGCTGGCTGTGTATATAGTTGGAGGGTTGTAATGACATGGAAAAAAGTAATTGAAGATTTCTGTCATGTGGTACCTGAGTGAATGTATTGCAGAACAACTTATTTTGCCAAACTATCCATCATGCATATGGCTATTAAGATAATATTAGTTTATCTGCATATTGATGGTATAAAATAGTTGTTACTTTATTGTTACTGGTAATCCATCTCGATACATAATACCCTTATGTCTTATTATCTTAAAGAATATAAAGGCTGTAGTTTTGATTGCAAGTGGATAATAAAGCTGCAGTTCTTGGTTTTGTTGGGGCTCCATTCACCCTGGCATCGTATGTGGTTGAAGGTGGTTCATCAAAACACTTCTCAAAAATTAAGAGATTGGCTTTCTCAGAATCCAAGGTGAGCATAAATTCCCGTTGGCGTATCAATAGTGACATTGTTAGAATTGTGATGGCTTGACTAATGTTTGACACTGTTCTAATTAAATGTAATGTTGAATATTTACATAACATACAGAGATCAATCTAGGACAGATTGAAACTTCCCCATTTTAATGTCCTACCAAGGCTTGTAAATGATCAGTTTTACTTTCTTTACAAACTCTTTTTTTAAACTTTGTTTTGTTCTCAGGTCCTCCACTCATTACTACAGAAGTTTACAACATCAATGGCAAGATATATACAATACCAAGCTGACAATGGAGCACAAGCTGTTCAAATCTTTGACTCATGGGCAACAGAGCTTAGTCCTAAAGATTTTGAAGGATTTAGTTTGCCTTACTTGAAGCTGATTGTAGATACTGTGAAGAAAACACATCCAGAACTCCCTTTAATACTCTATGCAAGTGGCTCAGGGGGATTGCTCGAGAGGCTAGCTTTGACAGGTGTGGATGTAGTTAGTTTGGATTGGACTGTTGATATGGCTGATGGCAGGAAGCGGCTGGGGCCGAATATAACTGTCCAGGGTAATGTGGATCCTGGTGTTCTTTTCGGTTCGAAAGAGTTCATCACTGATAGAATAAACGATACAGTGAGAAAAGCAGGTAGAGGGAAACATATCTTGGCATTGTAGTAGGAACGCCTGAGGAGAATGTAGCGCATTTTTTTGAGGTTGCCAAAGGAATCAGATACTAAGAAGCTAGTTTTCGTTACTTTGCTTTTTCAATCTTAGTTGATTTTAATTGAATATTTGTAATTTATTTATGTAAAAATGTGAGTGACAAAAAATTATTCATTTTGTTTAGAGACATCCAACAAAAAAGGCAAAAGATTTGCTGAGCAGAGTAAGGTGTAGAATCGTGTGGGCAAGCTTTAGAAAAATGCACTTTATTTGAAAGCAACTGGACCGCAACAAATTTGTGAAGCTTTAATTATAATAAAACATGGTAAAATTATTTTATTACAGTAACTAAGTTTTTTAGGGAACCAAAAGAAAAGAGATGACAATGGAGATCAAGACAAGCATTTTGTGTTATACTGTTAAAATAAGAACTCTATTCGATATGAAGTAAAGAACACGAAAGTTACAACCAACTAATTCACGTGTCTTCAAAATGAAATGAAGAAGTTGAAAAGTATATTTAAACATGCATAATTTATTTTTGGTAATTTATCTAATACCGATTGGTTCCCTTTTGATTCTTGGCAGGTCTTCTTTGGAACAGCTATTGATATTCTATGGAATAGGCGCAATAATTTTATCTTTGAAGGGAAGCAGATATCCTGGCTGGAAAGTATCAAGCGCATTACCTCAAATGTTGACGTCATTCGTCAAGCTATGAATAGCTCCAACTCTGTCTCTGCTATAACTTGCAATATGAGGCCTTCCCTTATCAAGTGGATGTGTCCACCCTCTGGCTTGGTCAAAATCAACACTGATGGCTCAGTCTTTCAACATTTAAAGTCTGCATCCTATGGCGGTGTCATTCGCGATCATGATGGCAGATTTATGATTGCTTTTGCTGGTAATCTGGGGTATTGCTCAATTACTCATGCAGAATTGTGGGCGATTTGGCACGGGTTGCAGATAGCTTTGGCAAAAGGCTTGCATCAAGCTATAGTTGAATTTGATTCTCAAACGGCAATCCGCTTTATTGATTTCGGAGTTCGGAAGTCACACCCTGCCTTCAACCTGGTTAGCTCTATTCGGAGTTTGCTTGTAGATGGCAATTTTATTTGTGCTCATACGTACAGAGAAGCGAATTTTGCTGCTGATGCTTGTTCTAAACATGGCCACACACTCAGTTCCCAGAGATTGGTGTATGAAGAGTCCCCTAGCTTCTTGTCTATTCCCTTGTTGCTGGATCGTGCTGGTACCCCTGTTATGAGGGGCTTGTAATTTTCTGTTTCTTTTCTTTTGTTCCTTGTCCATCAAAAAAAAAGCAAAGGCAAGGCGCAGCAAATAAAGAAATCTATCAAAATCTGTTATTGGGAATGCCCATATGTCTAGAAACATTGCAAACTTCAACTCTGAGTGATATCTTTGCCAAAGAGATTGCTGATTCCTTTGCCAGGATCACTTTGTTTCACTACAGACTCACCAACCAAAACCTACAGAAAAATAAAACGGTGTAAGTAATGAGAGTTGCTATCATTACATATAGGGTACCATACCATACCATACCCGCAATGAGTTATCAAAAGTTTGTTAATTGCAGGTTTTGCAATAAATGCTCGGAAAATTTAGATATAACTATACGTATGACAAATCAATCTAGGTACCAGTGCCTTAAAAAAAAGGTTATGGTACTGGAGTAATCCTTAGTAAATATATATGCACATTATATTGGCACAGTTGTTGGCAAATACACATGTTACTGAAATTTTATCCTATATTGCTCAATTTATGATAAAAGAAGGGGAAACAAATAGCATCATTATAAAGGATTTGGTCGTAGGTAATGAGAGATTTGCATGATCCCGAAGCATGTCAATTATCATATTGAAGGTGTATAATCAGGTTTTACAGTGTAGAAATGAAATTCCCAGTACTTACAGCTTTAACACCTGCTTCTTGAACATAGGCAATATCATCAGGAGTGAACAGACCAGATTCTCCAACAGTCTAAGCAAACCATATAACCATTAGCAGGATATTCAAAATTAAATAATATTTCTTTAAAATAACTCTTAATAAACAAGGGAAAGACCACTTACAATTATGTTCTTCTCACGGATTATTTTGCCTCGCTCTCCTTCGAGAAGCTTCTTTGTGATGCTGATATCCAGCTCAAATGTTTCTACAGCCCAAAAAAAAAAAAGAAAAGTTACAATTGATGACAATACCCTCAACCTCAAGAAATTTAGCCGCCTTGTACTTTTTGATACCCTGAATGACATAATCCGATGTAAGCAAAGTCACAGAAACACATGTTGCATGGAGAAGCATGGAGTATTCAAATGAAAATAATTGTACTCTCCAAAGCATTTTAAGTTTTGCATAGGCAAGGCATACCAAGATTACGATTGTTGATGCCAATGAGCTCAATCCCCTCTATTCCAAGAACACGATCAAATTCTCTCTCATCGTGCACCTAGGAGAAAACAACATAAGATGTCAAAAACTAAATAAATAAATTTCTTTCCTCGTTGCTTTATTTATAAAAAAACAAAAGAGGCCATTTTATGAGGTACGCACAAATAAGATCATGTCATACAAATTGAGTGATATAAGCAAATTATATTGATCACTTGAGTATCTTAATTAATACAAGTACTAGATACAGTACATTGCATGCATCACAATCGTCAAATCATTCATAACAATCAAAGGTTTTGAGTAAAGCTAAAAAGATTTAGGTCAGATTCGAACATGAGTTTAGTCAATCTATAACAGTAAATCTAATACACTCTAATTCTTGCAGTCTTGCTCTCAAGCACATACTCATTGCATTAAAGCAGCTCATTGTTTATATATACACTATTCAAAACTCAAATGAGGCCATTTTAGGACCAACTTTATGGGATAAGCTCAAAACTCGGGTCCAGGAACAAATTCATATTAAACATCAGATATCACAAAGCTTAAAATATGTGTCACTGATGTTGGATGTTACATTAAACTAGGGAAACAAATAAAGAAGCACAAACATTACCTCAACAAGTGCGGTCAGTCCAAGTAACTTGCATATCTTAACCATGTATTTGATGTCAAGATCAGGTAAAACAGCAGCTATTAGAAGGACGGCATCTGCACCTTTACTTCGAGCATAGTAAAGTTGCCATGCATCTATGATGAATTCTTTGCACAATAAAGGGCACTGCATATTTTTTATAGAATCATCAACATGAACTACATAAAGCATTATAGTGTAGAATAAACTCTATATCAAGGATTAACACAATTCCAAAAGTAAACCTTCACTCCAGCCTTTCTTATTGCCTCGAGGTTTTCAAAGCTTCCCTGGATTAAGAAAACCAAGATCGAGTTAGCTATCATTTACATGGAATACCAACAAGTTCTCAACCAACTGAATGTTGTCTAGCAGCACTGAAATTGGTTTACCTTAAAATATTTTTCATCTGTCAAAACACTTAGACATGCTGCTCCACCTTTTTCGTAAGCTTGAGCAATTTCAACCTATATCACACAGTCAACCTCTAAATTAGTGGCACAAACCATGAAGAGAAGAAATACAAAACCAACAAACAATGTTTGAGAGATTGCTTGAAGGTATTGCTAGCTGAAGTGATAAAAAAAATTACTAGAAGACCAAAATACTCATCGTAATGAGATATCATGACATCTACTTCCTGATACAATAAATTCAGATGGGGTCCTTATTTCGAAGCAATTCTTCTTTCCAAACCATGAGTATGGATGGACTACTTGTCTATTTATTGAGAAGAAACAAATGAGCTATCCAGAAACATGTACTAGATGTTTTACAAAGATAGTTGAAACAGGACTTACGGGATCGAAGTCTTCTCTCAAGATACCTCTACTTGGTGAAGCCTTCTTCACTTCAGCTATCAATCCTGGTAATCCAGTTCGTTCATTGGCTGCCCTTAGAGCACCGATAAAATCCCTAGCAGGTGGAGCATTATCAAGGTCTTTCTTCACCACAACAAGTGGCTTTCTTTCTTTAAACTGAAATCAAAAATAACTTCAAAGCATTATAGGCAGGGCAGCTTAACTCTATTTCATCAAAAACATTATATTAGCGAATAAAAAGCTTAAAGCGAATCAATCACATTACTTTTGAGACTTCAACATCCTTGTTCCACACAATCTCTTCCAAGATGTTGCGCAGCGTATTGCCCTCATTCTGCAACCGGAATTCGAAGGGTCCGACATAATGCAAAGGAGGACCTGTTGGTGGCCTTCTCCTTATTCTTATACCCTGGCTAGCAGCAACTTCATTTTGGAACATTCCCACTTCCCATTCCTTAATTTTGAGAACTTCTTCCACAGGTTCAATTGATGTGGCTGTTGCAGCTGAACCATCACTAGACTCCATCTAATCAAAGCACCACACAAGCCAAATAAAGTCACATAATCAAACCAACTGAGGTTCCTCGTTAAATAAAATGCAGCATACTTAAACCCCAAACTAACCCCAACTCCAAAAAAAAAGAATAAAACAAAATCAATATAAGCAAATAAAAGAAAATAAAAAAAGACCCAATTCAATGCACAGAGAGACAGAGCAAGAGGTAACATAAAGATTGAAAATTTGTTAAAAATATCACCTGGGCTCGAACAGAAAAATTGAAATAGGGGTTTCTTCTGGAAATATGGATTCGAGGGGTTGGAGGGAAGGAGGTTCTGGGTGAAGAAGAGAAGGATGGGAGGGCTTGAAAGGGAGCCTTGAGAGAAGCCAAAGCTTCCCTTGCATATACAAATGAACAGTGGATGATGTGCCGACAGTGTAAAACTTTACACTGTTAGTGCACACATATTAAACTCTTAAAAAAAAAAATTTATTATACTCCATCTGACTCAAATTATAAGCAACTTTAACTAATTTTACGCTTATTAAGGATGTTAGTTGATTGTATATTTAATTTTCTAAAATTTATAAAAGAATAGAGGTATTTTAGAAAAATTGCATTGGGAATAAAACAAAAATTAAATAAGATACAGTAACAATTTTATAGGAATATTTTAGGAAAGTTGCATTGAAAATGAAATAAAATTTAAGAAAGTTGGTTAATTTTGCTTATATGTTAAAAAAAAAATATGTTTTTTTTTTCTTATATTTCAAACCGGATAGAGTAAGCATTAGTAGCAGCATTAGCTGCATCTGATAGATTTATCTCATGTACCAATAATCTGGTTGTCATAGATTTATCTCATGTCTTGCGAGGGCATGAATTCAAAACCTTAAACCCCACTATTAATGTAAAACTTTTATTCACAAATAATCTATAAAATCTTCGTAAATATTCTTTTGAGTGCCTAGGTATGCCCTAAATTATAGATATTGCCAAATTGTATGCATTACATACGGGTCCATTTTAGGGCATTGTCTCTTTCCCGTAAACTAGTACTCCTTTTGGTCCTATATATAAGGCATCTTCTAGAAGAAATTTTTGGTCCTATATATAGGGCACTTTATATTTCCTATGCATCATTAATTGTTTTTTCTCTTTTTACCCTTATTAAATGCTTTGACTAACTATGTTTTTTTGTTATTCATTAATGAATGTGAATTTTCCAAGTAAAGTTGAGGGGGGTAAAATTGTAATGTTACAATATATTCTCATAAAATTCACAAAACTAACCACTTTCCTTGATCCGGGGAATATGGTTAAGTATGCCCTATATATAGGACCAGAGGGAGTACTGTATAATGTTACACCGAATCTTCAGCCACAACTAAGGGAGAAAAACTTTTATCGCTTCAAGTTGTTCTTATCTCATTTCACAGTCATGATCTTTAAGATGGGAAATTCTTAAACTGCGGTATACATTTTAAATTGTACAAACCTAAAAAAATAAAAATGCTACAAAATCACAAGTTTTGGTAGAATGATACGGCACACAATCTTAGATTTAGAATGATCCCTACCACTCAACCTTAAATTGAATAAACCTAATAAAGCACATTCTTTATCAAACACTTTTACTTGCTAGCTTTGTAAAAAGATTTTCCTTGATAAAAACATGAATGCTATTGTGTAGATTAAAAAATGTGTTCTCCAATCAATTATCCTAAGTACGTAAACGTTATTATACCCCATCAGAAGTTGGTAAAGAGAAACAGAATTATAGGTCAAAATAAACACGCACTAACCCACCAATCAATTAAACAGAAATAGTACTACGGAATTTCTTTAGACATTCGTTTATGTTTGTATTGTATTTTGGGCTTGGATATCACTGGCCAAGCCAAGAACTACTGCCCCTAATGGGATGAAACTGAGAGCAAACCCAGCTGTACGCTTTATCACATGCTTTAAAATTCATAAGGTGAAACATAACTTCGCTGAACACCTATGTAAGCTGATGAGGCCTTGTATGTGAGTACAACCGGGGCCCCTTGTATGTTGAAACTTTTAAGCACAGATTCAATAAAATGGGTAATGAACACACCCATCAGGGCTGCTGTATCATGGATGTGTCCGTAAAAAAACTATAATGTAAAGTGAAAGAAGTCTCAAAGCAGAGCTACAATTCCTTAACTATTTCTCCACCATAGAAAGTCAAAACAATGTATCAAAGGTCTAGCACACGGTGAAATAAATTTTACATTTTTAATAAAACTGTGATGTTCAGGAGGTAAGAAAGAAGGATAAAACAAAAATGAAATACAGTAGAACTAAAAGATTAAGTGCATTGATTGATCTATCGAGGTGAGAACTCTTTCGGACTCCTTTTGCTTCACAGAATTTCTTGTAGTTTCCCTCATCCTGCAGAGATAACCAAGGAGTTATCTAGCTCGCTTATTAATTTTACACACTTTGATCAGGACACAACTTTTTTTTTCATCATTTATGCAAAGTGATGTTCTTAATGCACAATCTCAAGGTCAACATTCAATCAATAAAAATGTTAACCCAATGCTCAATAACATTGAAAAAGAAGTTTTATCAACAAAACAGCGAATATTGCTACTGACAAGACAGAGTAAAATAGCATTAAAACGATAACAAAAACTACATTATCGCTTCAAAGTGAATATTGAAATTCTAAAACAAAAGTCACTGACACAAGTTGCAAAGGCAAATACTCATCAAAGAAAAAAGTAGCAATACAGTCTGTATCCCTGATGTTTAGACTATGAGTGCAAAAGATTAGATTACATAATACCACCTCACCATCAAATATGTTCATGAAAACAGAGCAGCAGCAGAATTTATTCAGAAAGGTCAATTATAAAAGATCAATTTACAATCGAAAAGGTTAGCTCATAGCAAAATAGTGAAATAGTAACATTCAATAAGGGAAAAAGAAATTTAAAGATGCCATAGTCAGACAAGAGAAAATCACCAACCACTTGAAGTAAACACCAAAAGTAAGCAGTCAAATAAGGGGAAAACTTGGCAAAATACTACTTGGTAATCAACTATTTCTCATCATTCTATGATGTATATTGTATTCTTCCTTTAAAGTTGTTAATCAAACATAAAAAATCTCAAACAAAACCATTATGCTTGACACACCAAAAAGGTAACACCAAAAAGGTAATTAAATGGAGCAGTCAAAAAATAAAAATCCAATGTTCACTTTGGATCCATTATCAAAGTCAAATTGTTCAAAAACTAGCACAGAAAAAAATATAGATCAAACATATAAGCCATTGAAAGGAAAATAAATGCAAAAAATTACAAAAAAAAATGCAAATCCAAATCCAAATCACAATATCCAAATCACAATATCTTCAGCCAAAAATCACATGCAGCATTTTAAAAAAGAGGAATCAATACAATATAATCAAAATTGAAAATTAAGATAAAATTAGATAAGTGAAAGAACGGAAGTTATTATACCTAACCCGATCCAACGATGATGTTGTTGATTGGGATGAAGATGAGCTTGACGAAGAAGCCAACGAATCCCATCACCACGAAACCGATAGCGGTACGAACAACGACCTTAGAGAATTCTACATTCCAATAATTCAGATCCACATCAACACACAAATAAGAAAGGAAAAAAAAAAAATATAAGAGGGATTGTTATTATTAGGATTTGGTAATTTGACCTTTGCGATCAGGTTTGTGGCAACGCTTGACGAGCCTGACGCTGTCCTTGGAAAATTCTCTGAGGGGATCGAAGACGGAATCAATGGCGTCCATTCTCTCTCTTACTCTTTCTTTTTCTCTATGTTGAACATGAATATGAGAAAAATTGAAGTAAATGGATTTTTCGGAAGGAATAGTGTTTTGTTTTTATAAATAAAATAAATGAAAAAGGGAAGAAAGGAAAATTGAGAGTTGGAAGATTACACGTCAACTGCTCCAATGGCATGATGACCATGATGACATGCTGGATTATACTCCCAACTTGGACCTCTCTCCCGGGTTCTTTTTTGGGCTTGACCCATTGTTTTCCCATTTTATTTTAAATCTATACTACTGTATAAAAGAAACACACTTTTTAACTAAAAAACAGTATGTAATTTTGTCATTCCCAAAATACCCTCACCATATTACTAACTGTTCTGCCAATATTAAAGCAGTTCCAAAAAGAAGTTTCTCATTATCTCCCTCACTTTGTCCAACCGTAATTCTTTCTTCAGTAACATTGCAGCAGAGAAGCAAACACAATTGGAGCATCAACAAAAAATAAATATAATAGCGGTACATATATGTATGTAAGTACAGGGAGATAATGCACGCGATGTGGAAAGCACATAAGTTCAAGGCCATATATGTGCTAACACTGACCCTTCCATCGGCTTAAACCATAAAGATCGGATTTTTACAGACAAAAATTAAAATAAGAAAATAAAAGAATCTAGCTATTGCAACGTAATAATAATAATAAGATGGAAGAATGAAAATAGATCATGATAAAATGGGGGAGGGTAATAGTGGGGATGAAGAAAACGATCAGATACAGAGCAGAGAAGAAGAAGAAAAGTGAAAGATTTACCGATGAAAAGGAGAGGAGGAAGGAATCACAATCAGGAAGGAGGGCAAAACGAAAACGGAGGCAAAGAGAAGGGGAAAGGGAGAGGCGGCGGTGAAAATTAAGTAGCCCTATCTTTTGGATTCCTGATTTTTTTTTTTTTTTTTTTTGGTATACAAGGATTCCAGATCTTTAATTATGAGAGTATGTCAACATATTGAAAGATCTCATACCATAATGGCATTATTGGCAAGTAGTCAAAAATGTACTTGGTTGTTATTCGATGCAGTTATGAAATTGAGTAACTGCTTTCATTTTTACATTGATAATTAGTTTTATTAATCTTATCTCATATCCTTTAGAGTTTCAAGATAAAAATATATAAAATATAATATAAAATAAGATATTCATAATTTTGGTGCTTATAATTGGTTTTCTTAACCTCATCTCTTAGATATTTCAATACAAGATAAAGATATATTTATTTATCTTATAAAAAATTCATTGATATATCTTTTTTATCTATACATAGGAAAAATAACTCAACTCAATTATAAATCTACTATCTATATATAAAAGGATCCTTTTTCGAGCCACCACGTTTGTCGGATAAATTTTCAAGGCACTACCTTTGTCCCGTGAAGTTTTCCTGCACCAGAGAATTTGTAGGTAGATAATCGTTATCTCTAATCAAAATTACAATTTAAAATTAAATAAATTATTTAAATTTATTTAATCATTATATGTTTGTAGGTAAATAACATTATCTCTATCTAATATTATATAAAGAAAACAGTGTTTTGTTCATAAATTTGTTATTTCCTATTATACTCCTCTCCCAATTCTAAATTATAACTACTTAAAAATAAAAAATAACTGTGTTGTAACTTCCTATTAAAAAAATAAATAATAGTTATAGAAAAATTACCTTTGTAATAAATAACTGTTATCATTTGTCTAAAACCTCTCATTTGCTCCACTCCTTCTTTTTTTTCTTTGTCACTCTTTTTTGTCAGTACTTTATTTATCAACTCAATCTTCCTCCCTCCTTTATTATTTATTTATTTATTTTAATTTTAATATAGTAGTGTTGTATGTTTGTTTGGTGACAAAAATTGGATGTGTATTTCGTAGTTCTTCCATTGTAGGATGAAGGGGCCATTTCAAATTTGGTAATGTTTCCATTAATTCCTTTTATTTATTTCTAAATTTGTATCAAAAAATAGTATGTGTAACATATTAAAAAATATGATAATTGATTTTCCAATTTCATCTTTACTCTTTTTGTATATTTTAAAAATTGTATATGTTCTTTGATTTTTTTCCAATATCTGTAAAAGATTTCTCTTTCTTCATCTCTGGTCTATTATAATATTTTTTATTTGTAATAAATGTTCATTTGCATAGGTAACATGAACCACAATAATAGAATAATAGAAACAGGAGATTTCGAAGAAATCTTGAAAAAATGCTCTTCATATTCCATTAATACTTTCATTCTTCTTTTATATAGTAAATTCAATCTCTTTTTTGTTTTTATTTGGTTTACTAATGTATTGTTCCTTATTTTTTAAATGCAGTGTGTAGATCAAATATGATAATGTTTCCATTAAAACCTTTTATTATTTCTAAATTTGTATCGAAAAATAGTATATGTAACATATTAAAAAAAATGATAGATTGATTTTTTAATGAAAGAAAATTATGATTTACTTTCCTACTCCTCAACAAAAAAACCATCATCGACACCTTTCAAAAAAACATAATTTACAGTTTTCTCGTTCCAACATTTATAAAAGGCATTCTCATACTATTATATTTGTTTTAAAAAAACTCATTCAAGAAAAAAGAAACATGACAAATCATATATTATGTTAACAAAGACAATCAAGCATGCAAGTACCTGTTTCAAAATTTGTTTTTAAAATTCCTAATGTGGTTGAATGCTCTCATTCCATTATGATCTACTTCTTCATCATTAATATTTTCATTTTAATTTGAATTTAATATGGTGGAGTTTCTAATTATGTCGTGTCCCTCCTACCTATTGATATGTTGTTTCTTTTTTCCCTTTTACTCATTTTGTTTTATCATCTGTAGCTTTCTACTAATAACTTCTTTTTAACTTCAGATTCTTAATATAACTTACAGATTTTTGAGGCGTCACTTCTATGGTATAATTACTCTTGCATCCAATATGTGAACTATTATTACCTTCATGGTTTTTTAACAAATTGATCGTACATCTAAGAAGAGATTTCATGTGAAAGAATGCATCGCATTTTGTCTGCCTTATATAATTTATGTTGCAATTTTTTTTTATTCTTTGAGCTTTGAATTTTGTTAATTAAGTATGTGTAGATATCCTTTGATCATGTCTTAGTTCTATAATATATGATTAAGGACTTGAAAGTCTGACTGTTTGGTTCTCCTTAAATGTGTGTAAATATTCTTTTACGATGGTACTAATTTGTTGCTTTGGTCCAATCAATACAGTAGTATAGAATGATTGATTGATCTTCTGACTTTTTTTTTTAATTACTAGAAACCATATGTCAATTAAGAATGCAACCAAAAAAATACTTACATGCATATTTTCATCTTTAACATAAAATATGATGATAAAAATAGAAAGAGAGAAAATGAATAAGAAGAAAAAAAAGTTGTCATCTTAGTCATAGTCACAGCGACTCAACACACAGTGTTATGTAATTCATGAACACCGTTCCTTAATTAAAGAGGTTAGTAAGATGCACACCGCATGCTTCACTTATTTCATTTTTTTATTACTTATATGTTTTATTCCCTTTTTATCTGTCAAGTTAATTAATAATAATAGAAATATAACCCCACTTAATTTGGAATTAGGAATGTCATTTTTATCTTTTTTGTTAACAATTACTTAAAATGGTCAATTAATTAAATTGTTTAATATATTTGAAGAGGCAATAAAAAGTTAGATACAATTAAATCTGACATTCAGATTATGATACATTCCCAGTGATTTTTTTCCCTTTGTAATGGATAATAGTATAGTACCAATTCCCTTTGCCATGTGATTAAGATATTGAAGTCAGAGTTGTTACGTGGACATTCCTTCGACTTGGTAAGTAGTAAAAATAATTCATTTGATTCATTTCAATTTTTGTTCTTTTCTGACTTAAATTTGATATAAATTTTATATCTCTTAAGCCAATCATTTTATTAGAGACTGGTGAGTCTATTCAAGTTTTGCACTATGACCATGGTCAAAAGTATGGAAAAAAAAAACTATTGTATAAAGTTTCAAACACGTTTCTCTTTGCACTCTTTATAGCGCACTTTAGGTTAAAAAATAACCAAAAGTAAACCCTTTTTTTTTTAACATCTTTAACATATAACATGACATTTATAATTACTAATTATGCAATATATCATTATACTATAAACAACTCTTTACGACAAAAACACAACAATGTGAATGCGGGGCGACTGGCACGAGAGTTTATTTGTTGAGTAGTTATTTTTTAATAATTAGTAACAAGTCAATCTTAAAACTATGTTTGCTTAACTAACAAAGTTTGTCTACATTTTTTACGACCAAAATACCCTTACTAATTACTATTATTGACTTCTTACTCTTTGTTATTTTCAAGCTTTGACAATAAAAAAGGGTTTAAATGGATATTCACCTAATTTTTAAACTACCAAAAGCAGTTACATAAATTCAAATAATAAAAAAGAGCAGTTACTTTCCAAAAAGAAGTTACCAAGTATAACTATGTCTCAACAAGAAAAACATGGTTTATGCATACTCAAAGTGTGCTGCTACTTTGAATAGTTAAAGTGGTCTTTGCATACTCAAAAAGAAGTTCTTGAAAAACATGGTTCCCTTCATTGATAAAGTGTGCCCATTACTCCACAAAACATATGTGTTTTTTCTTCATAAGATGATACAACAATGATAAGAATAGGTGTATGTAGCATTGGCTTCTATGTGTACATTTTGAAACTCTAATATTGAAATTGAAACTTGGTTTTTAATAGACTCCAACAATTTAATATTTGTGACCCATATATTGATTTCTACAATAATAATAATAATAATAATAATAATAATAGAAAAACAAGGGTGAAAGAGTTAAAAAAATTAAAATAACAAAATAACAATTCATTAATAATTCCATTGAAATTATGTGCTTCCATATTGTAGAACTTCACAAGTAAGAATGAACACAATTAATAAATTCTATTTATACGAAATTGAACATCTTTAACATATAATTACATTCATAATTACCAATTTTGCAATATACTATTTTACTATAAACAACTCTTTACAACAAAAACATAACAATGGGAATATAGATCGAAGTGCCTATACTACTTCATGCATCTAGACAAAATTATTAAATTTAAAGGAAATTAAATCAGTGAAAAACAAAATAACCATGCATTTTTAACTATGTTGAAATTTATGAATCCATATTATGAAGCATGACAAATAAAAAATGAACATTTTTAATATATAAATTACATTGATAAAGACCTATTTTTAATACATAATTCTACTGTAAACAACTCTTTGCGACAAAAACACGAATGGGAATGCGGGGCGACAAGCACTCCCGTGCCTGTCGACACGCTAGTTGGTTATTAATAAAATGGGAAAATAATTATAACAGAGAAAAACACACTCGAATAACAAAAATATTATAGGAGAGAAAAACACACCAAAACAGCAGAGAAAAACAAAAATATTATAGCAGAGAAAAACACACTCGAATCTCAGTCACATGAAACTAGATGCACAACCCTGCTCAAGCTTTGCAGAATCGAAAATTCGATTTCTATTTAATAAAACAAAAAACAAAAATATTACCGTCGAAGAGGAAGAGCCGAAGAGGTGCTGCTATGCCGGTGCCGCCGCTGTGCCGCTGCTACCGTCGCGCTATGAAGAAGAAGAAGAGGAAGAGGAGCTCTACGCCGTCGCTGTCGTGCCGCTGCTGTGCCGGTGCCGCCGCTGTGTCGCTGCTATCGTCGAGCTGTGAAGAAGAAGAAGTGGAAGAGGAGCTCTACGCCGTCTCTGCCGTGCCGCTGCTGTGCCTCCCGTCAGTTCCGTCGCTTCCGTCCCTCCGAAAAAGAAGAGTGTGCCGCCGCTTATTTTGTTCCCTCCGTGTTGTGTTGAGCAACAATGAGATGAGACTCATTTAGGTTTAGTTTAGGTTATACTAGTACCTATGCCCGTGCGATGCACGGGCCGGTAAAGTTATGACAGTTTGAGCAGTTTTTTTCTAGTAACTTCCTTCCCCTCATTATTTCAGCAGTTTTTTTATTTCAATCAGAAAGAGCATAATAGGAATTGACAAAATTATGTACAAAGTTAAAACCATGTTTTCTTTATAATAGTGTGTATATATATATATATATATATATATATATATATATATATACTATAATGATGAAAACCCTGTTTTTATAACTACCAAATAATTATCAAAAGTTTGTCTAATTTTGTCTATTTCCAAAATACCCTATTACTAAAACAAAATTACAATAATAACAAAAAAAACACCATGCATCTTTTTAAATAACCAAAAAAAAAATCATCATGCCTCTTTTTAAATCAATTTTGTTTCCACAATAATTGTCTATCAAACATGTATTCTTCCCTTCTGCAATAATGTAACTCCTATTATCAACAAAAAGCAAATGATGCACGAGCAAAGGTACTAGTATATTTTAATATTAACATAGACCGGGCCTAAACCTGGCCGGGTAAACCCGGCCCTAGCCCGGGTTTTTATACGGCCCGGTCGGTCTGGGCTAATAAGCTCGGGTTGAGTTTTGGAGTAAAATTTGGGAGCCCAAGCCCGCACTTACCCCGAGTTTTTTTGCCCGACCTGCATCGATCCGGCCCATTTTGACAGCTCTAAGTATAATACATGTGTGCTAACAACGTAAAATTTTTTATATTGTCGATATAAGTATTATTTATCATTTATGTATATTATTTTACTTGACAATTCATTGTTGTTAATCCATGAAAGGTAAATTATGTATTGAAAATATTTTTTTAAAAAAATTACATTATCACTCCATGTAATACTCGCATTTTTCCATACTTGAATAAATAAATAATCTTTAAGATTTAAAATTATAATATTCCTCTTGTATTGGATTTATAATAACTGCATGAATTTCTATTGAGATTTATACACCTTGAAAATTTTACGATTGAATACTTATTGATTTAAACAACAAAGCTTATGAAAACTTTATGAATGTGTATCTTTTCATAGAAGACCCAAATGAAATGATTATTTGAGAATACTTAAAATTTAATTTTTATGAGTTATGATTTTGTAACCTTGAAGTTTTATTTTATTGCACAAGGAATTGTTTTATTGGTTTAAAAGAGTTATTAAACTTTGAAAATTCATAACTTTTGATTGGTAACCCCAAAACAAATGAATTTATAGTCAAAATGATCGTATTGAAATGTAGAATTTAAAAATGTAAAATTTATATTTTTTTGGGTTTATTTACAATATTTCTTGGATAAATTTCTATACAAATTTTGAGTGATTGAATTTTTAAAAAATAGTTAAGGACCTCCAATAAAATTTTTCTTTTGGGATCCATTTTATATATGAAAATATGATTTTATAAATTTAAATGAGGGCTGTACCTATCACCAATTGGTACAGTTAATTATTTTTCATAATAGAACACTTTTATTTAGAATTTGAACGAGGAGTTCAAGTGGCAAGCCTTAGAGGCATTTTTATGAATTGTTTCTTTAGGAAGAAATGTTTAATTTAATATTTGGAACATTTCTGTAAATTTTCATCACATTCTGAGACTATTTAATTTTAGACTGGTCTGATTATTAAGCCTTTATTCATTCATCTTATGTATGTTTATTAAATCTTTATTTAGTTACGAAGAATTTATTTAATTATTTATATTTATTAATTTAGTAAATCTTTATTTATTTGATATTAGTTCAATTTACTTATACGTTTGGTATTTATTTTAATTTATTTACTAAGCTTTTATTTAGTAAGTTTTTGAGCCTTTAATTATCTTTTGTTTATTTGTGATTATTAATTTTGTTTATTTAACTTTATTTATTTTTTAAAAAGCTTATCACATAGCTTTATTTTACTTACCTTATCACGACAATTGTACTGTTTACTTAATTTTATTTATTGAAATCTATTTCACTTACATTGATCTATTAGTTTTCATTTACAAACTATGTATTTCTGTAAGAGTAGAAATGAACTAGTTGTTAAAGTTTAGTTATTAAGGTTGTTTGGTATCATGCTAGTGGAATAGGAGATCCAAGTAACAATTTATGAAGGACCCCTTTTTGCTGCAAAAGATCGTGAAGGATTCCCAAGTTGCTAAAAGTCCAGTTGTTTTTTCGCCTCTTCAGGTGAGAGAGAAGTTATCCTAAGACATTTTGGTTTTCATTTAATAATTTTAAGACACTCCAAATCCTCTCAAAGATTGGAGTTATTTTAGATTCGAATAAAGGATAGTAGTATAATTCGGTAATTGTTTGTGTTTTGATTGCACCGTCTTATATGAAAACCTACGAATCATATGCCATGCTTACTTGTATAACATGCTTAAATGTTTAAATGCTTCCATATAACATGATTATTATTTTGATGTCGTTTTGTGAGAGTTTCGATAACTTAGTTGTGTATCATTAGTACCCTCGCAGTAAGAGATTGCTTTGACTCACAGACGACTAGTGGATATGGAAGTGTGTTGTATACCCAATGGGTGAGCAGAGTATTTTTATAAATAACAGCAAAACTGTTTTTATTTTTGCATAGTCTCGAGGACATGCCGCTGTTATATCTCTGTCTCACGGGTTGCCCATTTCTGGATGAGCAGAGATTTTTCCAAAATAAGTGGCAGTTAAAAATATTACTTTTGTTTTGTATAGTCTATAAGAAATGCCACTGTCACACTCTGTGTCATGGGCTACACATTGTTAAATGTGTTTATACGAGCTACTTATTTCGTGGTCGAGTCCCATTGAAGGGATGAATTAGAATGGGTCGACAAGTATGGTTAGTGGAATTAAGTTTTCATTCCCTTCAAGAGAGAACCCTAACCAGAAGTAGTGGAGAGGAAGACTTTGTTGATGAATACTTAGTGGGGAGGGTGATGATGGTGATGCATCAAGTAAACCTGAGAAGTCCTCTAGACGGTGAAGATGCCATATGTGGAATGCGTCTCCGTGGATAGTAGCCGACTTCGAAGCTAGACTGACTTCTGACGCCCCCACTGGTATATCTGGATTAGTGAGAGGGATCCTGAACACGGCATTTTTGCGCGCGTGCTCAATGCACTTTTTTGTGTCTATATGGCCTTTATGATTTTATGGTTTTGTTGTATTGCCGGTGTGGCTAAGGATCCTGTACTCCTAATTGCTTCCGAATAGGTTTTTGGTTGGACTATTGAGGAGATGTATAACCCCTATTGACTTCAGAGTTTTTGATTGACTTGAGATAATTTAAGATCAGTGTTTATAACGAGAGAGTTATATCGCTTATATTCTTTACCATGTTCTGTTCTGATATCATGTTTATATTGTATATATGTTTTTGTTTATTCTTGATATTATTGATGGAGTAAACCCATACCGTCGACGAGAGTAATTTCGTTCGGATAACTTACTCTCTCCCGTCGCCATCTCTTTGTTGATTGCCCGGCGTACAGATGAGGCTACCTATACTGATCGTAACGAGCTCGGAAGGCAAATGGAATCACACCACTGATGGACGGTCCAGTAATAGGTTAGGTTATTTACATTGTACTGTATTCCATTAATTGTACCCCCTCTTTTGAAAACAATTTTTTTAAAAAATACCTTGAGTTTCACTCGAAATAAAAGAGAAATATGAAAATACATTTTAGATAAAAATTCCAGCAAGATTCCGAATAATATGTTGTTCTAAGTCATAGAACGAATTCTGTCACCAAGGGCAATAAGAGCCCTAAGGTAATTGGATATTAAGTGAGATCGTTATGACTCCTCCAATTACCTGGAAAAGTCGTTCTGTTTGACTTATTGTAATAATATTATTGAAATCTTTCGACAGAAACAAAAGAAGAGTAAGAAAAAAAAATTACTGTAAAATTTGACTATTTAAATGGTTTATTTTTAATGATCAAATTGGGGTGTTACACTTCACACGCTATTTTTTCTTTTTAGAAATAAAAAGTCCGTTTAAAAAAAAAATCCATCATATTTTTTTTATTGTATGAACCAATCACGTATTAATTAAAAAAAATTATTAAATACTTAATCATCGAAGAAAGAATATCAGTAGTGAGCATGTAATGATTTTTTCTAAAAAAGCATTTATTACGGATAAAAAAAACAAATTGCATTGTAATTACATGCTCATTAAAAAATGAGTTTAATGGATGTGCGCTATCAATGTAAAGTTTTTATTTATTTACCATGTTCTTATTTATTTACCATGCTTAGAGATTTGGTAGTGCAATAATGGCTACTTTTCATATTTATCTCTATTCAATAGTGGAATTTTTTTTTTATTGTCCACCCGGTTCCCCAGGTATTACTTAGGTACATCCGGATCCGACCCGGATCCCATGTCTGGCTATGACAGTTGAGTCTCCCAATATGTGTTTTCTGCATCCAATATATAAGTAGTAGAAAAAATTAATGATTAAAAAAATAAAAAGAACGTATTAACGAAAAATATAACTAATTTATTAAAAATCAACGTAATCATTAGTATTTCTAAGATAGTGTGTTTTTGTTTAATAAAATTAGTGTTATTAAAATTGGACCGTTTTGATTGGTTCGACCAAAATATCGGTGAATCGGACCTATGAACAGTCCAAAGGGTCATTTGGACCGATTGTGCATTAAACCGGTCAGTTAGGTTGAAAACCGGACATATTTGCTTTAAACCATATTGATTTAACCGAATATTGACCATTAAATTAATGATGAAAAATCAACAATTTTACAAAATGGTACTGGTGGGATTCAAACACTAGAAATTGAGGTAGCTAAAAAGTCCTGTTTGATTTAGTCTTTTCCTTTGTTTTGTTTTGGGCTTTTGCCCCCTTGTTTCACCAAAAAATAAATAAATAAATAAACCAGCCTGACGTATTTCCATTCATAAGCGAAAGCTTTTAATTTTTTTTTAAAAAAAAAACACCAATTAATTTTGATAGGTTTCTGGTCAATGTTTTTTTTTTTCTCTCTCTTTAAGCACATCAACTTACATGAGTAAATATTTCCTAAAAAAACAAAAAATATGTTTATTATAAAAGTTAGATATGTGTATTTATTATTTTATTTTAAGTAAAAAATAAGAAATATTATTTAAATTGCTCTAACCAGGAATGTAAATTATAAATAAATGAATGAAATGGTTTGAGATTATTGAAAAAATTTTATAAATTTAATAAAAGATATTTTAATAATATTAATACTTACTCCTATTTAATAGTGTAAAAATATCTAACTTTTTTGTTTATATTTTAAACCATAAATCACTTTTTCCTTATCTTTGTTGGTAGAGGCAAAACCCACTTGGATGATCTTTACGCCTCGAAGGGGATTAGTTTTCGGC
Organism: Crotalaria pallida; assembly: GCA_037953625.1. Lineage (NCBI taxonomy): Eukaryota > Viridiplantae > Streptophyta > Magnoliopsida > Fabales > Fabaceae > Crotalaria > Crotalaria pallida. The sequence continues at coordinate 103,555,974 of CM075655.1, forward strand.
TATCGGCTGGAGGATACCTGTAACATCCCGACTTTCCTCCCCTTAATTACTTATTATAAATATTGAGGAAAATTTTTCGCAAAATAATATTTCAACTAAATCTTGTGCGGAAGCAAATTAACAAACTTGATTAATATTACAACCACAAAGTAATATCAAATAATAATATTACAACGCAATAGTTCAAATAAAACTTAAATAAAAGATAAACTCTGAGTTAAATTAATTTAGACACTAACTATAACCTTAAGCAATGTTCTGAACTCCAAACGAGGTAAGGGAATGTATCCCTTTGACCCACTATGCCCTCTAATTAAGGGTTGCACTATCGTTACCTACACACAAGGGCAGGGAGTAAGTTATACCTAATCACGTTAAAGCAAATGATAAATAACATTGGCTAAAAACAACAATCACAATTATCAATAATCCACAATATGCATATACATATGACAAACCATTTTAATTCAAACATTAATCTTATTATTAGTGGCATGATGAATGTCTATCCAGAATCATATCCCGGGGCATCACAGTTTGGAGGTAAAATGGGTCATCATGAGCTTCCTCCGCCCAGCGTAACTAGTATTAGGGCCTCAACAAACCGGAGCAATCTCAATCTATGCATATGTATGCAAACAAAGTATCATTACCAATCTTAGTTATTAATTCCCTTCAATCACTTTATCCTTTCATCATTTTTATCACCAGGACATCATCAACTCATCATCATCATTTAATCACATAAATGATATAGTTCATCCAACAATTTATTTATTCTCAAAACAAAACGATATTATCATTATAAATCCAATGAAAATTATCCACTAAATACTTCCAATAATATCCAAGGTACAAATCATTTAAGTTTTTCCATTTTTACTTAGTCCACAATTATCAGTATTCAATACAAGTAGAATTGTAAATGAATAAATAAATTAATAAAGTACTGATTAATTAAAGTGGATGATTATTATCTGTTTAAGGAGGGTCGGCCTTCCCTCATCTTTTACAATAATACATGGTTTTGAAAACCGGACCGGATCGGCCGGTTCAACCGGTGAACCGGTGGGAGTGCCGGTCCGGAATAGGCCAGAAACCATTCTAAAAAAAATCGGGATTGAACCGGCTGAACCGGCATTAAACCGCTAAAACCGGTCAAAACCGGTGGCTCACCGGTTTGAATTTGAAAGCCCAAATTTAGGAAAAAATTGGGCTTTTTTTTTTTAAATAGCGGAATCCTATATGTTGGAAACTCAAACGACACCAATATGAGTCTCACTAGTTGATTACGCGTTTGCTCTCATCTAAATGAGAAAGAATATTAAAAGTTTAGATTTTAGAACTGAGAACAATCAAAAATCAAAAACCCAAAAAGGCAAAGAAGTGAAGTGAAAGAAGAAAGAACAATGAGTGACGCACAAAAAGGCAAAGAAAGCAGCATCAATAATCAATAGAGAAAAATTAAAAAGACACAAAAATGTAAAAGTACTAAATTATATGATTATATATACACATGCGTACATTAAGACCGATTGGACCACGGTTCGATCACGGTCCAACCATTGAACCTTGAACCAGTACCTTGACCGGTTTAATAACCGGTCCGGTTTTCAAAACATTGATAAACACTTAAAAGCAAATTGATAAACACTTGATCATAAAAACCTGTTCATAACCATCTTCGATAAAAATATCCATAATCTATAAACCATTAAACGCCACATATCCATTGCACAACACTTGTTCATAAACACAAACCAAAAAAACAAAATGATGTATAATCCATAAACACAAACCAAAACAATAATCCATAAAAACAACCTAAATCCATAAATGATAAATAATCAACCAACAGAACCTAAAAACAATCTAAGCATTCTTTTAACTGATGAAATTCTCCACTAGCTTGCGCTTCCTTGACTAACTTCTCATACTCATCTTCCTCGTCAGCTTCTTATGTTGCAGACGACATCTAAGCTAAGGGGTTTTAGCAACTCTGAAGTTGACACATTATAGTATAAGTTGGAAACGTGTCAACTTAAAATGCATGGCACCTTGTGGTACCTTGAAAATCTTAGGAGCATGACAGATAGGTCAATAATATTCTTCTCTGCATGAAAGATATCAGCCTGCAATGTCAAAATAAATGTTTGGAGTTCAGAATTTAGATGACATGCAGAGCAACTAAAAAATAAATTCTTTAAATGAAGGAAACATGACCGCATGAATGTTTGCAGATATAAAAAGAAATTATATTAGGACAGAAAATTAATAAAATTAATTCCTCTGCCATGTCAATAAAACATATAGAATAAAATAATAAAAATATCATTAAATCACATTGGAGAATATGAAAAGTGGTTACTCAAAATTAGCACAGAGAAAAAAGCAAGACAAAATACAGAAAACCAACTTTGTTTAAGAAAGCAAGACAGAAAACCAACGAATATAATTTTCCGACATCCAGTTCTCGGAATTTTCAGTTGTTTTCCGAGACTCCCACGTCGGAATACTGAAATTCCGAGACTGGTCCTTCGGAATTTAAGCAGAAAACTACAGCTCACACACAACAACACAATAGCAGCAATAACAACTAATAATACGACTAATAACACTCAATATCCATCTCTAACACTTACTAATACGAACGAACTAATAAAAACACAAAACTAACCTAAAATCAAAAAATCAAAAACCCTAAAAGAGGAATACTCCTAAACCGTATGAAGTAGAAGAATATAATGAGAAGAGGAGAACATACCTTTAATAGGAGAAGAAAAAACGAAGTTGAGAGGGAGGGAGAAGAGGAACCGAACCGTACGAGGGAGAAGAGGGATCGAAGTTTTACAATCAAATTGGGGGAAGGGTAAAATGGTCTCTTTAGTATATTATTGGGGTGTGAGGATAATAGGTGGGGTGGAAATTCCAAAACCCTTTCAAGATTTGTTCTAAGCCTTTGGGCATGTCCCTTCATGGTACTCTCTTCTTTTTGGTTTTAAGACCTTTTATTAGAATTTTTGGAGATTTTTAGTTTGATTCTATTTATAAAATTTTATTTCAATTTTTAATAGTATTTAATTACTTTTTTTTTCACAAACATCATTATTAAGTCAACACTTTTTAGAGTTTCAATAATAATTATAAGGGTAATTTTGAAAAAGTATATTAAATTTTCGCATTTCCAATATCACTAATTAATTTAATCACTTTCCTTGATGGGAGAAAAAACCCTCAAAAGGGTCTTATAAATAGGACTGGAGGAAGTACTCCGTAATATTGAAAATATAACAACTCAATAAATAATAATGTTTATAAAAAAAGTAAATAATTAATATCGATGAAAAATAATAAAACAACTTATATTATGAACTAATTTCTTTCTCCAAAAGTAGTTTAGTTTAGGACACGTGGGAATATCTCATGGAAAATGCTAATAAGTGCTCTAGAACATTTGTTAAGGAAGCATATACAAATTATTGAAAAATGTGATTTTTTATGTTTTCGAGAGAGTGGTGAATGTGGATTTAGAATTTTTTCTATATGTAATAACCTTAACAAATGTCCTAAAAACACTTGTTAGCAAGACTCATAAATAAAATCGAAGTAAATGGACGCCACTGATTCCGTGTTCGATCCCCTCAAAGAATTTTCCAAGGACAGCGTCAGGCTCGTCAAGCGATGCCACAAACCTGATCACAAAGGTGAAATTACCAAACCCTAATAATAACAATTCCTCTTAGATCTATTTTTTATTTAATAACAATCCCTCTTATATATCTCTTTTTTCTTTTTTTCGATTTAATTTCTGATTCTTATCTGTGTGTTGTTATGGATCTGAATTGAATTATTCTGATGAGTTTTTCGAAAGTAGAATTCTCTAAGGTCGCTGTTCGTACCGCTATCGGTTTCGTGGTGATGGGATTCGTTGGCTTCTTCGTCAAACTCATCTTCATCCCAATCAACAACATCATCGTTGGATCTGGTTAGGTATTCTTTCACTTATTTCACTTATCTAATTTTATCTTAATTTTCAATTCTGATTATATTGTATTGATTCCTCTTTTTCAAACGCTGCATGTGATTTTTTTGCTTTTTCCTGTTGTAGCCGAAGATATTTGGATTTGGATTTTCATGTTTTTTTTTTAATTTTTTTGTGGTAATTTTTTGCAATTATTTTCCTTTCAATGGCTTATCTGTTTGATATATTTTTTCTGTGTTAGTTTTGAACAATTTGACATGATAATGGATCCAAAGTGAACATTGGATTTTTATTTTTTTGACTGCTCCATTTGATTACCCGTTTTGGTGTGTCAAGCATGATGGTTTTGTTTTGAACTTTTTTTGTCTGATCAACAACGGTAAAGGAAGAATACATCATTCTTATGGTATCATGATGAGAAATAGTAGTTGACTATTGATTCTCCTTACCAAGCAGTATTTTGCCAATATCACTGAATTTTATTGTTGCTCCATTGGTTATAACCTTGCAAGTTATCACTGAATTTTATTGTTGCTCCATTGGTTATAACCTTGCAAGTTTTCCCCTTATCTGAACGCTTACTTTTGGTGTTTACTGATTTGTCTGACTATAGCATCTTTAAATTTCTTTTGCCCTTATTGAATGTTATTATTTCACTATTTTGGTATAAGCTAACCTTTTCGATTGTAAATTGATCTTTTATAATTGACCTTTCTGAATAAATTCTGCTGCTGCTATGTTTTCATAAACATATTTGATGGTGAGGTGGTATTATGTAATCTAATCTTTGGCATCCATAGTCTAAACATCATGGAGAGCCTATTTACTATCCTGGCCTTTGCAGACTGTTTCCAGACACTCTAATTGCTACCTTTTTTCTTTGATGAGTATTTACCTTTGCAACTTGTGTTAGTGACTTTTGTTTTAAAATTTCAATATTCACTTTGAAGCTTGTAATAGATAATGTAGTTTTTGTTATCGTTTTAATGCTATTTTACTCTGTCTTGCCAGTAGCAATTTTCGCTGTTTTGTTGATAAAACTTCTTTTTCAATGTTATTGAGCATTGAGTTAACATTTTTATTGATTGAATGTTGACCTTGAGATTGTGCATTAAGAGCATCACTTTGCATAAATGATGAAAAAAAAAAGTTGTGTCCTTATCAAAGTGTGTAAAATTAATAAGTGAGCTAAGTAACTCCTTGGTTATCTATGCAGGATGAGGGAAACTACAAGAAATTCTGTGAAGCAAAAGGATCCTGAAAGAGTTCTCACCTCTATAGATCAATCAATGCACTTAATATTTTAGTTCTACTTCATTTCATTTTTGTTTTATCCTTCTTTCTTATCTCTTGGACATCACAGTTTTATTAAAAATGTAAAACTTATTTCATCGTGTGCTAGACCTTTGATACACTGTTTTGACATAGGAAATGGTGGAAAAATAGTTAAGGAATTGCAGTTCTGCTTTGAGACTTCTTTTATTTTACATTGTAGTTTTTTTTACGGACGGACACATCCATGATACAGCAGCCCATGGGTGTTCATTACCCATTTTATTGAATTTGTGCTTAAAGTTTCAACTGAATATAGCTGAAGGGGCCCCGGCACATACAAGGCCTCATTAGCTACACTGGTGTTCAACGAATGTTTCACCTTATGAATTTTAAAGCATAGCAATTGCAGCTGGGTTTGCTCTCAGTTTTATCCCAATAGGGGCAGTAGTTCTTGGCTTGGCCAGTGAGTTGGTCTATCCAAGCCCAAAATACATTACAAACATAAACGAATGTCTAAAGAAATTCCGTAGTACTACTATTTCTGTATAATGGTGGAACACATTTTTTAATCTACACAATAGCATTCATGTTTTTATCAAGGAAAATCTTTTTATAAATCAAGCAAGTAAAAGTGTTTGATAAAGAATGTGCACCTTTATTTTTGTTAGGTTTATTCGATTTAAGGTTGAGTGGTAGGGATCATTCTAAATCTAAGATTGAGTGTCGTATCGTTCTTACTAAAACTTGTGATTTTGTATTATTATTTTTTTAGGTTTGTACAATTTAAAATGTATACCGCAGTTTAATAATTTCCCATCAAAAAGATTGGACCCTAATAATAACAATGAAGCGGGACTAAGAGTATTGGACCTTCTAATAATCACAATGCAAAAGGCAAAACGTTAGTTTGAGAAAATATTTTGCCACCTCATCGGGAACACTCCATGAATGGTTTGTGATTTTACTCACGACCAACTTTTTTATTGTTGTGAGTAAGATCATGATTGTATAAATTTTCTTTTCTCAATGGTCTTGACTTGATTCATTATTCAAATGTTGTGAACAAGATCATGACTGTGAAATGAGATAAGCTCAACATGAAGCGATAAAAGTTTTTCTCCCTTAGTTTTATCCATGCAGTGTGCACTGTGGCTGAAGATTCGGTGTAACATTATACAAAACTCTCTTCGGTCCTTATTATAGGGCATACTTAACCGAATTACACATACCAAGGAAAGTGGTTGGTTTTATGAATTATATGAGAATATATTGTAACATTACAATTTTACCCCCTCAACTTTTCTTGGAAAATTCAAACTCATTAATGAACAAAAAAAAACACATAGATAGTCAAAACATTTAATAAGGGCAAAAAATAGAAAATGCAATACAATAAATGATGCATAGAAAATATAAAGTAACTTATAATTAGGACCAAGAAAACCTTCTAGAATGTGCCCTATATATTGGACCGGAGGGAGTACTAGTTTACGGAAAAGAGACAATGCCCTAAAATGGACCCATATGTAATGCATACAATTTGACAATATCTATAATTTAGGGCATACCTAGGCACTCAAAAGAATATTTACGAAGATTTTATAGATTATTTGTGAATAAAAGTTTTACATTGATAGTGGGATTTAAGGTTTTGAATTCATGCCCTCGCAAGACATGAGATAAATCTTTGACAACCAGAATAACTTTTGGTACATGAGATAAATCTATCAGATGCAGCTAATGTTGCTACTAATGCGTACTCCATCTGGTTTGAAATATAGGAAAAAAAACATATTTCTTTTGGTTTAACATATAAGCAAAATTAATCTACTAATGCGTACTCCATCTGGTTTGAAATATAGGAAAAAAACATATTTCTTTTGGTTTAACATATAAGCAAAATTAATCTACTAATGCGTACTCCATCTGGTTTGAAATATAGGAAAAAAACATATTTCTTTTGGTTTAACATATAAGCAAAATTAATCTACTTTCTTAAATTTTATTTCATTCCCAATGCAACTTTCCTAAAATATTCCTATAAAATTGTTAAGTATCTTATTTAATTTTTGTTTCATTCCCAATGCAACTTTCCTAAAATACCTCTATTTTTTTACTCCCTCCGTCCCTATTTATAAGATACTCTTAGAAGATTTCACGTCCATTAAGAAAGTGGAAAAATTTAGTTGATTGTATTGGAAATGTGAACTTTTGATATGTATTTTCAAAATTACCCCTATTAATAGTATTGGGAATCTAAAAAGTGTTAAATAAATAGGGGTGTTTGAGGAAAAAAGTAATTAATGCTCATTAAAAATTGGTAGAGTATCTTATAAATAGGGACAAAATGAAAATGTCAAAAGTATCTTATAAATAGGGACAGAGGTAGTATTAATTTTAGAAAATTAAATACAATCAACTAACCTTTTTAATAAGCGTCGTAAAATTAGTTAAAGTTGCTTATAATTTGAGCCGGAGGGAGTATAATAAATGTTTTTTTTTAAGAGTTTAATATGTGTGCACTGACAGTAAAGTTTTTTCACTGTTGACACATCATTCACCGTTCATTTGCATTACTTTTATGGGTCTTGTTAACAAGTGCCTTTGGTTTCTAAACTTGAAAAATTAATCATGGGTGCACATTACTCCATGTCTCGAGAATCTAAAAAAATGCATTTTCAATAATTATTTATTCCATTTGTTTAATTGTTATTGATTCTTTTTGTTTAATTGTTATTTCTGTCTGTTGATCTGAACTATAAAAATTATTGATTCTTTTTGAAGTATTATTATTCAAGGTACTTTGTTTTGTTTAATTGTTTTAGTTAAAAAGAAATGGCAAACGAAGAACATACCAATGATGCAGCTGAAATAACCACAAATCCTCCATCAACACAAACACATGACACAAACCCAAACCCTCGTATAAACACACCAGTTGTAACTGAAGAAAAACTTAATGAAGGAATTATAGAATTATACTTTTTTGTTGTTGAAAGAATTATATTAGTATACTTCTTGTGACTTATTATAGAATTCTAGAAAGATTTTGCAAATTTCAAAATTTGAATGGTTTAAAGTTTTTTTTAATGTTATTCATCTGTCCCGGGTGAACCCGGACCCGTCCCTATTTGGACCCGTCCTTACCTTGTCCCTCTCTAATTAGGGACGGGTTCGGGTTGAAAATTTGACCCGAGCAATATTTCGGGCCGGGTACGGGCCAAGCCAAACCCGTCCCAACCCGTGCTATGCTCACCCCTACTAAAAAGTGTTGACTTAATAGGGATGTTTGTGGAAAAAAATAATTAAATGCTATTGAAAATTAAAATGGGGTCTTATAAATAGGACCAAAACAAAAACCCCAAAAGGGTCTTATAAATAAGACCGGAGGAAGTAAATTTTAGAAAATTAAATACAATCAACTAACCTCCATAATAAACGTAAAATTAGTTAAACTTGTTTATAATTTGAGCCGGAGGGAGTAACTAACTACTCCCTCTGTTCCTATATATAAGACCCCTTTGGGAGATATCACATACATTAAGAAAGTTGTTTAATTTAGTTAATTGTATTGGAAATGTGAACTTTTGATATGTATTTTCAAAATTACCCCTGTTAATATTATGTGGAATCTAAAAAGTGTTAAATAAACAAGGGTGTTTATGAAAAAAAGTAATTAATGATTATTGAAAATTGGTATAGAATCTTATATATAAGGACAAAATAAAAATGTTAAATTGCTCTTATACTTAACGACGAAGGTAATATTAAATGTATTCATGTAGAACTTATGTCATAAAAGAACATTTGTCTTGGGGTAATCTTATGTTACCTCAAATTTTTGGTGTTTGAATCCCACCCGCACCATTTTGTAAAATTGATGATTTTTTTTTGGAGTAGTTGATTCAATCGATTGGTTTAAAGCGAATATGTTTGGTTTTCAGCGTAATTGACCCTTCTTTTTTTGGGTAATTGATTGGTTTAATGCACAATCAATCCAAATGACCTTCTGGATAGTTCATAGGTTCGATTCACCAATTTTTTTTGTTCGAATCGGTCAGAATGGTCCAAATTCAATAACAGTGATTTTATTACACAAAAACACATTATTTTAATGTCTACCAAAAAAAAAGAAGAAATATATGTATTAATGGTTACGTTGATTTTCAATAAATTATTTATATTTTTTATCAATACCTTCTTTTTATTTTTGTAATCATCAATTTTTTCTATTCTTTATAAAATAAAAATTCGATTGAACAAAGATAAATACTCGTATGAAAAATAGTCATTATTGCACTACCAAATCTTTAAATATGGTAAATAAATAAGAACAATTTTTTAAATAAGCGTGTAATTACAATGCATGTTTTTTTTACTCGTAATAAATACATTTTTAGAATAAAAAATCATTAAGTATTTAATTAATTTTTTTTTAATTCATACGTGATTGGTTCATACAATAAAAAAAACTACCTCCGTCCCTAAATATAAAGCCCTCTTGACACTTTTATTTTGTCCCTATTTATAAAGCCTCATACCAATTTTCAATGATCATTAATTACTTTTTTCCACAAACACCCCTATGTATTTAACACTTTTTAGATTCCCAATAATATTAATAGGGGTAATTTTGAAATTACATATCAAAAGTTCACATTTCCAATACAATTAACTAAATTATTCCACTTTCTTAATGGACGTGAAATCTCCCAAAGAGATTTTATATTTAGGGACGGGGGGAGTATGATGGAGTTTTTTTAAATGAACTTTTTATTTGTAAAAAGACAAAAAATATGTTTTCTAATAATGTATTTTTTTTTATTCTCAATAAATTACTTACTGATCATGTGTCAACAACGATAAACTATCAAATAAAAATGTGCACATAAATGATAAATAATACTATATTAATAGCAGAGAAAACATTACGTTAGTTAGTACAAATATAATAAACTCTTGTAGAATTGGTGAAGTTAATAAAATGGGAAAATAATTCCCCAATGGATCACCCAAAAGAGAACCCGGGAGAGAGGTCCAAGTTGGTGAGTATAATCCAGCATGTCACCGTGCCATTGGAGCAGTTGACGTGTATTTTTCCAACTCTCAATTTTCCTTTCCTTCCTTTTTTTTCATTTATTTTATTTATAAAAACAAAACACTATTCCTTCTAGAAAAAAATCCATTTACTTCGATTTCTCATATCCAAACGCAGAGAGAAGAAAGAAAGAGAAAGAGAGAGAATGGCAGACGTGTATTTTTCCAACTCTCAATTTTCCTTTCCTTCCTTTTTTTTCATTTATTTTATTTATAAAAACAAAACACTATTCCTTCTAGAAAAAAATCCATTTACTTCGATTTCTCATATCCAAACGCAGAGAGAAGAAAGAAAGAGAAAGAGAGAGAATGGATGCCATTGATTCCGTCTTCGATCCCCCTCAAAGAATTCTCCAAGGACAGCGTCAGGCTCGTCAAGTGTTGCCACAAACCTGATCGCAAAGGTGAAATTACCAAACCGTAATAATAACAATCCCTCATACATCTCTTTTTTTTTTTTTTCTTTTTTTCGATTTAATTTCTGATTCTTATCTATGTGTTGTTGTGGATCTGAATTTGCGCTTTTTAGAATGTAGAATTCTCTAAGGTCGTTGTTCGTACCGCTATCGGTTTTGTGGTGATGGGATTCGTTGGCTTCTTCGTCAAGCTCATCTTTGTACCAATCAACAACATCATCGTTGGATCTGGTTAGGTATAATAACATCCATTCTTTCACTTATCTTATCTTATCTTAATTTTCAATTCGGATTATATTGTATTGATTCCTCTTTTTTAAACAGATTTTTTTTTGTTTTTTTCCTGCTGCAGATGAAGATATTGTGATTTGGATTTGGATTTGAATGTTTTTTTTATTTATTTTTTGTAATTTTTTGCAATTATTTTCGTTTTCAATGACTTATCTGTTTGGTTTATATTTTTCTGTGCTTGTTTTGAACTGTTCCATGTGATTATTTTTTTGGTGTGTCAAGCATAATGGTTTTGTTTTGAAATTTTTTTTGTTTGATTAACAACGGTAAAGGAATAATACATCATTCTTTGGCATCATGACGAGAAATAGTTGACTGTTGATTCCCTTACAAGCAGTATTTTGCCAATTTTATTGTTGTTCCATTGGTTATAACCTTGCAAGTTTTCCCCTTATCTGAATAGTTACTTTTGGTGTTTACTTCAAGTCACAATTGGTTGGTGATTTTCCCTTGTCTGCATCTTTAAATTTCTTTTGCCCTTATTGAATCTTACTATTTCACTATTTTACTATAAGCTAACCTTTTCGATTGTAAATTGATCTTTTACTAGTATTTATACCCGTGCGATGCACAGAATGAGTACTTTGATTGACATATATCTATGCTACTACGGAGTATGATATAAACATTGTCCCGATTTTTATTCATATTAATCAAAACAAAATTATTTATAAGTAACTTTTTCATATATTTGTTATGACCATTTCAAAAAAAAAAACATTTTTCATATATTTTTCATGATTACTTTTTCATATATTTGTCATGATCACTTCACAAAAAAATCATTTTTCATATATTTGTCATGATCACTTTTTCATATATTTGTCATGGTCAAATTTGATCCCTAAAAAATATATTAAGTCACAAAATAATCACTAAAATTTTCATCCACATGACAAATTTGTTCCTTAAATTTTTTAGTGGGACAATTTAATTCCCAAAATTTTGAAATAAATAAGGTAAAATCAAAATTTTCTGGTGATATATTAGCACAAATTGATCTTTAATTTTTTTTTAACAATTTAATCTCTAAAATCTTCATGTATTAATAAGCACAAAATCAAATTTCTCCATTTTTATTATTTGTGTATAAAAATATTAGATTTTAGAACTTTTGTTTATAAAAAAATACGAACTTTATTAAAAATATTAATAATTTAATGTATCAATCATCTTCTCGATCTCTTTTTTCTTTTCATGGAAGATTTTGATAAGAAAAATATGTTTCTCATTCCAATCAAATATTCTCCGTGCGATGCACGTAGTGAAGTCATTTGGAAACGATTATTATATAAAATAACCAATATAAGTGCTTAAATAATTATCATCCACATCCATAATTATCTCACAAATGATTCCAAACCCGTGAATGAATTGTACCTCAAACATAATAAACATAAATATCCATCATTGAAAAGTCGAAAAAAAAAGACCATAATTATTTATCTAAATATTTCAACCCCTGAATGAATTGTTCCATAATATTTATGCAGCATCTCTTTTTAGAAAATCAATCTAGGCATAAGCAATAATCATGGACAAATCCAAAAAATGACTAAATTTTTTTCATCCCAACATTTATGAAATCGATATTATTAAGAAAATCAACCTAGGTGACAAATATAAAAGGTAAAGAAATTTTTATCTCTGTAACTTATAATCTCGTGAATAAATTGTACCTATATTTATGCAACAATATTTAGCTAGGCTTAAACAATCATATATCACCGATAAATAAAAAAAATGACAAAATTATCTCCTCCTGTTTCTCCTCTTACCCATGCTCCCTTTTACCCTTTTACTCAACTAATCATTGATCCCAATCAAAATTAGTACTCATAAAAACCAACACTGTTAGGCTCGTCAAATCCAAAGTAGTACTGCCTCTGTTCCTATTTATATGGCATACTTAACCATATTACACGGACCAAGGAGGGTAGTTAGGTTTCTTGAAACTTTAAAAAAATACTTCAATATTACAATCTTACCCTCTTAACTTGCATTGGAATTTCACAATGTATTTTTTCACATTAATGGACAAAGGCCAAATAAGAGAAAATAACAATAAATGCCTCCTAGAAAATACAAAGTGACTTATAAATAGGACCAAAGAATTCTTTTAGAATATGTCCTATAAATAGGACCAGAGGAAGTAGGATCAAAGAAACCTTCTAGCATGTGACTTATAAATAGTACAGGGGGAGTACTGTCGAAGCGATACATAATTGATTTTTTTTGTTTACTGGAGTACTTATTAGCTTGAGAATAGAACCATCAAGCAATGAAGAAAATTAGAAAACACAACTTATTACATACACCCTCCGGTCTTGATTATAAGCAAAAATAACTAATTTCATAGGTATTAAGAAAAGTTAGTTAAGTGTATTTAATTTTCTCAAATTCATAAAAAAGTAGACTACTTTAGTAAACTTATATTGGGAATGGAACAAGAATTAAATGATTCAACCACTTTATAGATATATTTTAGGAATGATTGTATTGGGAATAGAAAGTTCGTTAAATTTTGCTTATATTTAAGACCATTAGTGGAATGTTTTTTTTCTTCTTATAATCAAGACCGGATGGTGTAACTTCTAAACAGCAAATCATAATGAGCAGTAGTCAATTTAAGTCAACCAATGAAAAAGTGTTTACACTCACCGAGTTGCATTTCTTGTGAAATGAATTACTTTAAGTCTGAACCATGGTTTTGAAAACCGGATCGGACCGGCCGGTTCGACCGGAAAACCGGTGGAGGTCCCGGTCCGAAATAGGTCAGAAACCGCTCTGCAAAAAAAATCGGAATTGAATCGGCTGAACCGGTATTAAACCGCCAAAACCGGTCAAAACCGGTTAAAACCGGTTTGGCCCGATTTGAATTTGGAAACCCAAATTCAGCAAAAAATTGGGTTGTTTTTAATTTTTTTTAATACTGGAAATGTAATACTATAATAGTATGATATTTTATTAATTATAATACTAATTATAATAGCATTGTTTTTTTTTTTGCATTAATTTTTTATACTGGAAATATAATACTATAATAAGTACTATAATAGTGGTATTAGACATTTTAATACATATTGTTATACTTCAACAATTTTGGATACTATTGAATTTTGATATTTTAATATTATGAAATCATGAGTACTTTTATTATTTGATGATGTATTTAATCTTTACTATTTAGTTTTAGAATGTTAGTTTATTATTGTTTCGGACCGCTTTATGCGATAATTATGATTTAATTAAAGAGATAGTGGGTTCGTAAACTTTATGAAGCTTTAGACTTCCATTATTGTCAAGGCGAGGTGCAGAAGGATTTTATTGAAGAAATAGCTCCCACATTTGTGGTTTCTTTTACAAAGAAAGAAGTGTGCGCTTTGGCATTGCACTTCGTTTACATTATCAGAGTTTCAGGGGGAGGGGAGCTTTTCTTCTTTTACTTGTACGCCTTCTGCATTGGGACCGTTGTTGGTCATGGCTCTTCAGGTATTTTGACCTTCTCGCCTTGGCTTTCAGGATGACGGTTGGAGATGTACGCCTTTGTGGCTTTTCCTCCTTTTCTGTTCCTTCGTCATCGTTCATTCTGCCCTTGGTTGCTTTATGGCAGCTCTTGGTCTTGTTTATGGAGGGGCCTCGTACCTTTTGTGTACGCCTAGTGCACTCCGTTGCAGCTTCAGGCTGCTTCGAGGGGTCGTTCTCCCTGCTTGACGGCGCTTCTCTGGTCGCCGGGGGAGGTTGGCTTTCTGACTCTTCTTTCGTGCTCTTTGGGCATGGCGTCGCCTTCCCCTTTCTCTTGAGTTTTAGCTCTCTCATTGGGAGGATTTGTGCTTCGTTGTGCATGTTACTCTTGGCTATGGTGGCTGTTTAGCCTCTGGAGGGAGGGTGGTTTCTTGCCCTTTTCCCTCTTTTATGTGTTTATTCTCTCTTGTATGTGGAGGTTTTCTTTTCTTTGGAGGGTCTCTCCTCTGGACTCTTCAGTCCGTCTGTCCGTTGTCTCTTGTCCCCCCTGGCCTCCTCTTTCTTTATTTATAATGATCTCCTTGGACCAGTGGTTACTGCTCATTTCTCTCTGCCCACTGGTTAACGACAGCCTGTATCATATGTTTCAGAGCATCTTTCAGCAAATCTGTTCTCCTTGCTATTCTTGGCTTCGGCTCTCATGATCACAGGGAGAGCGAGGACTTCAAGCTTTACCCTTCTAAGCTTTGGCCTTGGGTGGACCAAAGATTCCTTCTGGCTTCCTTTGCAAGCTGTTGGAGCTTTGGACAGTTGTGTCGCCCTCAGCTGGTCACGAGAGCGCCTTCCGCGGGTCTTGATCACCGACTCGCTTTTACTTGTCGCAGGCGTCTCTTGGTTCCTTGTGACATTCAGGACGCCTTAGTGTGATGCGCGGTGTCTCTTACCGTCGACGCACTTTGCTTCCTCGCACTGGGCATTCTTCGGGAATCGGACGCCTAACCACCCGTCGCCTTGGGCATTTTGTCGCCTTGGGAGCAGTACACCTTTCTCAATACTTTATTTTGTTTGGCGGTGTTTCTAGGCCTTTATATGATTTGGGCCTTATAATTTGGGCTACCAAATATTGGGGTATAAACAATTGCCCCCTTTGCAGTGAGGATGGAAGAATTTCATTCTCAGTGCAAATCCTATTTTTACCTTTTGTTTGCTTCGTTTGTTTCCTCTTTCTGGACTTTCCGTTCTTCATTCTTCGCCTTCTGTTTCTTTCCTTGCGTCGCCTCCGACTTCTTGGGGAAGGCGCACACTGGGGGCGTTTCTACATCGCTGGGCGTCTCTTGCGTCTTTCGTTGACTGCTGGCAGCTTCGTTTTTGAATTTTGAAACTTGGTGAAGTCTTGTCAACAGGTTTCTACTGGTGGGTCTTTTGATTTCCCTTTTCCCCCTACTCTTTTGCCAGGTTACACGTGTCGTGAGGGGGAGAAGGCAGATATCTTTCCAGATCTGCACGTTTTCCCACGTCTCCCTTTTTCTCTCCTTTTTGAAACCTTCTCAAAACTCTTCGGTTTCTTCTTTGCATTTACTCTCTCTTCTCTTCGTGTCTTTCATTCTCTGAAACTGCCAAGACTTCTTCTCCGTTACTTCTTGCTTCTTGGTTCTTTCCTGCTTTCTTTCTGCACATCTCGCTTTCACCATGTCAAACTCCAGAGCTATTGTTTCTCCTTCGGCCGAGAGCGCCTCTTCCAGTTCTGAGGAGGGGACTCCAATTCCAGGGCCGATTTCTTATTGCTTCATGGAGGCGCTTCCCTGCCCCCGCTCGTATCCTGCAGAACCGGGATATCGTCGCTGGGCCACGGAGGCGGCGACAGGTTCTCACTTTGGTCCTAGCTCCGGCGATTTCACCTCCGGCTCGACTTCCCAGACTGCGGTTATTTCTGAGGAAGATGCTGAACTGATTTCTACTCCCTCCTATAGCAAGTATCACTATGCTCTAGGTTCTTCTTTGCTCCGCTCTTGTCTCCGCCGCTTGGAATTTCCATGGGTGGATGTTAACTTCAATGTGCGCGTCGGGGGCACCGCTGGGTGGCAGGAATGGGTTGACCATGTCTTCACCACTGACGCCGCCTTTGTGGCGATTCTGGAGAAGACGGGGATCGTCGCTGCTATCAAGGCGTCACCCAGACTTGGCGCCAATCGAAGACCTAGCGATTTGCTGATGCTGGTCCAGCGTTGGTGTTCCTTAACTCACACTTTTCTTACTTCATGGGGAGAGTTCACCCCCACTCTCGAAGATGTGATAGTGCTCTTGGGTCTCCCTGTTTTTGGAGATTCTGACTTTGACATGGAGAACGTCGACGAGCAACTTTCTCATCTGTCCATGCAATTGAAGGCTGCTTTGGCTCTGAGTGCCAAGCATTCGCGCGCTCTCTTTAAACGAAGGCGCGCCTTATTCGCCAGAGGCTCCTCTTCTCAGCGAGTTCTCGGCACTGGGAACTTGAGCCACAGAGCAGGTCAGCGTACTTCCGTCAAATACACCTTTGCTTGTTGGATCCGCTACTTTTTCGGCGACTTCCACGATGGCAAATTTCACCCTGGTCCAGTTTCTGATGCACACCTTTGTCGTGCTGCTTTCGTTGCTTTTTGGCTTACTCGCTATGTTTTCCCGGGACCTCCATGGGAATCGGTAAGTCCTTGTGTCTTTCTTTTCGCATGTCTTCTTTCGGAGGGTACACGCCTTCCGCTGGCTTCATTCTATTTGGGCGGCTTGTACGCCCGTCTTGATCAAGTTGCTGTTCAAATGCGCATTTCCCATGGGCGCTTTCCCATTAACTCTTATGTTGATCTGACCTTCCTTCAATATTTTCTCTTTGAACGCTTTGCTGCTTACGGCCCCGCCAAGTTGCCCCTTTCTGACGGCGCAAATGGTTTGGATCCTCGCTCGTGGTGCTGGACGAGAGGGGTTCCAAGGGCACCTCTGCTTTCTGTTATTGATTCCGAAGACCAATTTTTGTTTCGTCCTTATTGTGACCTTCCTCATGTTCTTTACGATGAGGATACTTTTTCTACTCAGAATGATGCTGCTATTCCCTTTGAGGGAGCTTTTGACTTATGGAAAATGATTTTGTCTATTCGCCGTCTTCCTGGCTTTGTTCCATTAGACGACAGGAGTGCACATGGGGGAGCCCTTTGGCCCTGTGTGTATCGTCCTGACCGCGTGGCCAGACAGTTCGGTTATGACCAAGCGCCTTGCATTCTTGATGTTGGGCAAGCTTCAGCAGAGGACTTGGTCAAGGCGTTTCTTTTCAATGCTGCTCCAATGGTTTCTGATTTTACTCCGGTTTTCATTCCTGCTGCTCGTGCTGGAGGCGTGCTAGATTCTTGGCGCGTCTCCTATGAAGATATTCTGCAACATCTCAAGGACTTCGAGTCCTCACCTTTTCACTTGGTTCCAACTCTGCTGCCCATCGTTTTCAATGATCCTTATTACTGCACTTCCATGAAGAAGGCGACTGGTAAGCATCTTGGTCGTTTTCTTTCCTTTTCTTTCTTCCTTTCTTTTCTGTTGCTTTTTGCTCCTTTGCTTTTTGTTTTTGTTGTTGCTTTTTGTTTCCTGCTTTGCATTTAACTTGTTTATTCTTGACTCCCTTTTTAGTTGAAGGAGCTTCTCCTAGCCGTAGGGTTGCTTCATCCCCTTCGGTTGCTTCTAGGCGAAGTAAGAGGAAGGCTCCTCCCGTTTCCAAGTCTTCCGTTCGTAATGGCAGCAGTGGCGCCGCGAGTTCTAGCAAGAAGAGGAAGGCGCCTGCGCCCACTCCAACTCGCCGCTCCAACCGTCTCCGTTCTACTGGTGTTCATATTGCTCCTTCTTCCCCGGTCCATGTGGACTTGGTGGAAGATGATTCTGATGACAATGTTTTGGTTGAAGATGACAGAACTGGGGACCATCATTCAGGTTTCACTCCTGCTCCTTTTGATTTTCCTTTGGTTCTTTCTGTTTGCTTTACTTGATTAATTTTCGTAGCGTTATTGACTTTCTTTGCTTGAGCGCAGGTGGTGCCGATGCTCGTTCGTCGGCGTCGCTTTCTGAGGATACTCCAGCTGTTTTTGTTGATGAGGATTATATAGAGTTTTTTGGCCAACTTCCAGTTGATGAGGATGATGCCCTCACTGGTTCTGATGGTGACTTTGACTTGCCACCTCCAACTAACGTTTCGAAAGGTGTTTCTTTTTCTTCTAAGGGTGCGCCTTCAAAGGCCCCTTCTGGTTCTGATAATTTGGGTTCGGCGTCTCCTGCCGGTATTTCACAGCAAGTTTCTTCTAAGGGTGCGCCTTTTCAGGCCCCTTCAGGTATCACCGCTGCCGACATTATTTATGAACTTGTTCTTGATATTCCAAGATCTGAAGATGTGTTTGATGGAGCAGGTGCTGAGATAGATGCTTCCGCCCCTTCTGATGATCAAACTGCTGCTCCTTCAATTTCTGCAGCTGATAAAGGAAAGGCTCCTCTTGGGGGGGCCGGTAGCACTCTTGCTTCTCCGAATTCTTCTTTGATTTGTAAGTGCTCCCTTTCTCTGGATTGAAGTTTTCTTTTCTTCTTGAGTTTTGCCTTATTACTTGCATATGTGCTGCTATGTGTTTCGCAGCTTTGCTTCCTGCAGCCGACCAGTCTTTGGTCAATTCATTCCTGAGAGCGCACACTTCTTTGGTTCCTCCTCCAGCCTCACTTCCACACCGCTTCAGGGAGTCAGGTTTTCAGACCCTGTTGCGCATGTTGCATTTGATTCGTTCAGCCGATGTGGATGACGTGCCATGGGAAGAGAAGGCGATTGGTGTGGATAACATGCCATGGGAGGACAAGGCCGAGATTCTTGACTGTTTGTACACGCTTCAGCTTCAGCATTTCTCCGGTTCTTGGCTTGAAAATGCCATTTCCAGCTTTGAGAGTTTGCGTCCTTCATTCGACGATGATGAGCTTGCTTTGCAGGAGCGTCGTGCTCCTTTGTCATCTCGTGTTCGGGACCTTTCATCCCAACTAGATCAGGCGACTGCGGAGTTGGAAGCTCTTGATTCGGAACTTGAGACTTTGGCTGCCAAGAAACGCTCTTACATGGAGGCTTGCAAGGCTACCTCTTTAAATCATTTGTTCTTCTCATAGGCGTTGTTTGCCTTTTATATTGCTGATCTAACATTTTCACTGGATTGTGCTTCTTTGACATGGTTTTCATCGGGTTCTTGGCTTGACTTCGTTTAACTTTGACGCTTTACTATTTTGCATTTGAACACTTGGGTTTGTACTTTTGGATGAGTACTCTGGTTTCGTTTTCTGGATTTGCACTTATGACTTCGTATTCTGGGTTTGCACTTTTGGCTCTATGCCTTGAATTTGTGTTTTGGCTTGGAACTTGTGACGCCTTTGACATATATTCTTCCGGATTCTAGTTTATGCTTGTGTTGCTGATATTGCTGTGTATTTATTGACTTTTCTTTTCATCACTTCACTGTTTGTTTGCTTTTGGAATTTGCACTTTGTGCTTCATGCTTGTGTGCAACACTTTTGCCTTTGCGCGCCTTTGGCTTTGACGCCTAGGCCGTTTGTTCTGAACTTCATGACTTTGCAGTTGTTTGTTGCTGCACTTGTGTCTGTTGCATTTTGATTTTGGTGCCTTTTGCGCGGTGCAGCTCTTCTTTTCTTTCTTCTTCTTTTTCTTCTTCTCTTCTTTTTCCTTCTTTTTTTTTTGTATGACCGCCTCCAAAGGGCTTCTTTGTATTGACGCCTTCCTTTGTATTGACGCCTTGGGAAAGATTTTTTTTTTATTTGGTTGACGCCTGCTGGAGGCTTTTGTATTGATGCCTTAGGAAGGATTTCTTCCTTCCCCTTCTCCACTTTAAAAAATTTGGAGGGCGTCCTGAGGGCTCCAAACTCTTTACATATCTGAATGGCTCCTCATGTCTTTAGTGCCAAGATTGCTGTTGAGGTGCACGTTGGGCGCTTGCTCAGATGTTGTCGCTTTGGACCCTCTTCTTTTTGTTGTTTCTGGATTTTGTGCGCCACTTTGGGCTTTCTGATTATCGCTTTTGAGCTGACTTCTCTGGAGTTGCCGCTTTGGAGCTTTTTCTCTTTAGTCGCCACATTGGGGCTCTGCCGCTTTGGGGCTTCTCTTCTTTTCTGGATGCCTCCTTGGGGCTACTTTTTCTTTTTCTCACTTTCTTTCTTCTTTTTTTTTTCAGGTGCCACATTGGGGCACACACATTTTTTTTTTCAGTTGCCACATTGGGGCATTTTTTTTTCAGTTGCCACATTGGGGCATTTTTCAGTGTGCGCTTTGGGCACTTTTTTTTTCAGTGGCCCCTCATGTCATCGGTGCCATTTTTCAGTGTGCGCTTTGGGCACTTTTTTTTTTCAGTGGCCCCTCATGTCATCGGTGCCATTTTTCAGTGTGCGCTTTGGGCACTTTTTTTATCAGTGGCCCCTCATGTCATCGATGCCATTTTTCAGTGTGCGCTTTGGGCACTTTTTTTTTCAGTGGCCCCTCATGTCATCGGTGCCATTTTTCAGTTGCCGCATTGGGGCATTTTCAGAACTAACGGATCGCTTTGGATCTTACGTTAGCCAACCTCTTTTACAGATTTTCCGCCCGCGTTTAAGACTAGCGCCCTTGTTTCCCGGGACCTTTTCTAGCCTCGCGATATGGCGTACTTCGCCCGCGTCCGTCCCAGAAATTCTTTCAGGAGGTCTATCTGGGAACCGCGATAAGGCGCTTGTGCCCGCGGTACGGTTCAACACTTTTCTTTTCTTTTTCTTCTTTTCTTCCCTTTTTAGGGGTGTTGATCCTCGCGTTCTGGCATTACTGACCTTGTTTGAGGGTGTTTTTCATCGATGCCTCATGTCATCAGCATCGTTTGTGCTCTTTCTGGGGACACCTCATGTCATCGGCGTCGCTTCGAGCGTTTGAATTGTTTGTGCTCTTTCTGGGGACACCTCATGTCATCAGTGTCGCTTCGAGCGTTGCATTGTTTTTGTGCTCTTTCTGGGGACACCTCATGTCATTGGCGTCGCTTCGAGCGTTTGCATTGGCGCCTCTTATTGCAGGCAATTCCTTGCTTTTGAATGCTTTTTCGATTTCTTATGCTCGGTGATTCCTCTTGTTGTAGGCGTCACTTCTTTTATTTTCTTTTATCTTCCTCTTTTTTTGCGACGCCCTTTGTTGCGGGCGTTTACAGGCACTTGGAGTTCGGTGTGCTTCGGCTCATGCTTGACCTCGTCTTGCATCTTGTTTTTGCATTTGATCGGGTACTTCAATGTTTGAGCATGCCTTTGTCTTTATTCTATACGTGCGTTTTTCGTGCACGCCTTGTAGTTGGAGGTTTCTGCCATTGTACGCTTTTTGCGGTTAGGCGCTTTTCGCTCTATTGTCTTTCTTCTCTTGTTGCATTCGGCGTTCTTGCATTGATTTTTCTCTGGACTTTTTGACTTGCGCTTGTGTGCACGCCTTTTGCCTTGAGATTGCTTTGGTCTTTTTGGCTTGCATTTGTTATTGGCTTCGGTCGCGCCTTTGGAGCTTAGCCTTTAGTGACGCTTCGTTTTTCTTTTGACTTCGGGATTTCTGGCTTCAACGCCGTTTATTCTTCTTCTTTCGGTTTTCATCCTCATGGTTTCACATGAGGTTTCGCAGCTCAGCTTCATTCTTTTTTTTTTCTCTTTTTTTTTGTCAAGTATGCACTTATGTGCGCTTTTGCCAGGGCGGCTTCATGTTCGCCCTTCAGCTCTGGGTTCCGTGCGCCTTGCTATTTGCTTACGGCTTTGCTTTGTTCTAGCGGAGTCTCTTCTATCGTTTGGCCATTGCGGCTCTTTTTGATGTATCGCGTCTCTTTTGTTGACGCCCTTGCTTCTGTTCCATCATCTGTTTCATGATGCTTCATTTCTGATCGCCTTGCTTTCATCATGCAAGACGCGGAGAACCCTCCGTTTTTTTTTGTTGTTGTTTTTTTTTCTCTCTCTTTTTTTTTCGTTTTTTTTAAGGCGCACCGAGGCTTTTCAAGTTCCGGAGAACGATTCATTTTTGCCCCCACATAAACAGTTTTCATTTTCCAGATATTTTCATGTTATGCATGTCCGTTTTATTATTCATATTCAGCATATATCATGTACAATGTCATGCATCGCTACGTAACATTACTCTAGTCGTGATTTCATGCGACACTCTCTGAGAGCGTGCTTTTCCAACTCATGATTTACAATTCCAAATTTTGGAAGCAGTTTTTTTTTAGAGACAACTAGACTATCATGTCATAGCAAATTTGATTCTACAGCAGACATACAAATGCATGGGCTTTCGCCAATGTTATATGTATTTTATCTCAACAGACTTTCGATGGCGTCATAACGACGGCGTCTACTTATTATGCACATGTCATTTTTAGTCATGGTATATTCAGATCTAGGCCGCGTTATAAACATAGGTGGCGCTAGGCTTTTATTATCGGGGCGACTTCAGCCACGGATTTTTAGCATTACAAAGCATGATATAAATGCACAGAAATTTCATGCGAAGGCGTTATTAAAGCATAGATGCACAGAACAGTCGTGTTACAGCTACGTAAAACAATCTATATGCAACTAGGCGTGTCATGATTTTATTTTATCATGCTTCAGCTTTACTAAGTTCACATGTGACTAACAAAGCCGAATTAAGGTTCGTGTATACTTAGCTTGCTCAGATCCTGGCCTGGCCTCCTTTCATGGTTCCGTCTTCTGGGAGACCACTCTTTGAGGAGTACTTTCGATCTGATGGAGTTCTTCATCGACGCCACACCTCTTTGGTTTGGGGTTGTCAGTGGTAGCGTGTGTTCTTGGGAGCGTCTTTTGAGTTTGGAAGTCGTTGCTTCCCCAGCGGAGTCGCCAATTGTTTCGGACCGCTTTGTGCGATAATTATGATTTAATTAAAGAGATAGTGGGTTCGTAAACTTTATGAAGCTTTAGACTTCCATTATTGTCAAGGCGAGGTGCAGAAGGATTTTATTGAAGAAATAGCTCCCACATTTGTGGTTTCTTTTACAAAGAAAGAAGTGTGCGCTTTGGCATTGCACTTCGTTTACATTATCAGAGTTTCAGGGGGAGGGGAGCTTTTCTTCTTTTACTTGTATGCCTTCTGCATTGGGACCGTTGTTGGTCATGGCTCTTCAGGTATTTTGACCTTCTCGCCTTGGCTTTCAGGATGACGGTTGGAGATGTACGCCTTTGTGGCTTTTCCTCCTTTTCTGTTCCTTCGTCATCGTTCATTCTGCCCTAGGTTGCTTTATGGCAGCTCTTGGTCTTGTTTATGGAGGGGCCTCGTACCTTTTGTGTACGCCTAGTGCACTCCGTTGCAGCTTCAGGCTGCTTCGAGGGGTCGTTCTCCCTGCTTGACGACGCTTCTCTGGTCGCCGGGGGAGGTTGGCTTTCTGACTCTTCTTTCGTGCTCTTTGGGCATGGCGTCGCCTTCCCCTTTCTCTCGAGTTTTAGCTCTCTCATTGGAAGGATTTGTGCTTCGTTGTGCATGTTACTCTTGGCTATGGTGGCTGTTTAGCCTCTGGAGGGAGGGTGGTTTCTTGCCCTTTTCCCTCTTTTATGTGTTTATTCTCTCTTGTATGTGGAGGTTTTCTTTTCTTTGGAGGGTCTCTCCTCTGGACTCTTCAGTCCGTCTGTCCGTTGTCTCTTGTCCCCCCTGGCCTCCTCTTTCTTTATTTATAATGATCTCCTTGGACCAGTGGTTACTGCTCATTTCTCTCTGCCCACTGGTTAACGACAGCCTGTATCATATGTTTCAGAGCATCTTTCAGCAAATCTGTTCTCCTTGCTATTCTTGGCTTCGGCTCTCATGATCACAGGGAGAGCGAGGACTTCAAGCTTTACCCTTCTCAGCTTTGGCCTTGGGTGGACCAAAGATTCCTTCTGGCTTCCTTTGCAAGCTGTTGGAGCTTTGGACAGTTGTGTCGCCCTCAGCTGGTCACGAGAGCGCCTTCCGCGGGTCCTGATCACCGACTCGCTTTTACTTGTCGCAGGCGTCTCTTGGTTCCTTGTGACATTCAGGACGCCTTAGTGTGATGCGCGGTGTCTCCTACCGTCGACGCACTTTGCTTCCTCGCACTGGGCGTTCTTCGGGAATCGGACGCCTAACCACCCGTCGCCTTGGGCATTTTGTCGCCTTGGGAGCAGTACACCTTTCTCAATACTTTATTTTGTTTGGCGGTGTTTCTGGGCCTTTATATGATTTGGGCCTTATAATTTGGGCTACCAAATATTGGGGTATAAACAATTATTATGTTATTATATAATGATATACACACACCTACATTAAAATCGGTTAGACCACGGTTTGATCACGGTCCAACCATTGAACCATGAACCAGTACCTTGACCGGTTCAATAACCGATCCGATTTTCAAAACATTGGTTTGAACACAGGAATAATAAACTTTGAACTACCCAACCTCAATTATATTCCTACGACATGGATACATTAGAATTACTACAATTTGATGAAACATTTCCTTAACATGTGACCATATTGAATCCTATCAAAGTGAAAATATTTAAAATACTGTAAATGGTAAGCTGTGGAATACATTAATCAACTTAATAATGCCATTAGCCACAACATGAGCTGTTGAATGCCTTTGCTCGCAAATTTCTGATGCGTTCCTACACTGGAACCAGTGAGCACCACACCCATAGCGCTAGCGTGTGTCATGACTGCACTTAATACCGAACGCTTTTCTCATGGTCCCGTATTAATACGGTACCATCAGTGGTACATACTATATAGTTGCCACGTGTAGGTAAAATATGTACTTTTAAGGTTCAAGTATAGCATTTTTATCATCTTCTCCCGGATCTCTTTTTCGTTGCTATTAATTTCAACGTTGTTGCTTCATTTCCATTTCCATTTTTTTTATTACTGAGTTCCATTTTTTGGGAGTGCTCGTGTTTCTTCTATTTCTCCTTCCTTCAGCACTCTGTGAATTTAATCCTTGCTTAATTTAGCTTTTAATTTTTATTTAATTTAAGAACAAAATTATCCCCACAAATCTAGGTAAATCATTGCAATTCTCAGAGTTAAGGAAGCTGATTGGATTAATAGTGAGGTGATTGATTAGTGCACCCTTCTAAGAAGATAACCCCTTAAAACCAGGGAGGAGCGGTTGCCAGCGGAAGATCAGAGAATAAATCTCAGTGCCTTTCAAACAGTCGAATCTGAGTGCGATGTAGAAGAAGGCAGGAACAACTTGAGAAAAAATTAATTTTTGAAAACAAGTGGAAAACTCGAGTACTTTAAGTAACTCCAGTACCACAACACCAAAAATTTATTTTCTTTTGAATAAGTGGACTCGAGAATCACTAAATTAAAAAATCATTTCCAGTACCAACTCGAGTACACAGCCAACTCGAGTACACCACCTTTTAAAACAAATATTTATTTCGCTTTTTAAGTGGGCTGGAGTACCACACAATAAAAAACAATTTCAATGGCTTGAGAACTCGAATACAAGCAAAACTCAAGTACCACAAATATAAAAAATATTTTCTTTGCAGATGTGCTATGAAACTCGAGTTCTATGTCAACTAGAGTAGATATACTCGAGTTCTTTGCCAAATAGCATCAGACAATATTTTCATTTTAAGATTTTATGACCAATCCCTTCTAGATTATATTTTCATTTTAACTCAACTAATTTCATACTAAATATGCAATATTAATATGAGCTAAAATCCTAAGTAAAATAAAGTCTAAAATGCAGAGGGTGGGTTGGGAATAAGGGATATGGAAATGTTTAATCTAGCTCTAATTGGAAAATGGAAATGGAGATTAATTAAAGAAAGAGTCACTGTGGGTGAGGGTGTTAAGGTCTAAATATGGAGAAAATATTTATAGAGTGTGCATAGCAGGGGATTTGTCTCTGTTCTCATACTACATACTAAAAAATAAAATATAAAATAATTTCATACTAAATTTTAGACTTTTGAATTTTTTGACTTTTGAATTTTTTAACTATCCTTGTGAGACGGAGGGAGTATTTAATTTTCTCAAATTTTAGTAAATTTACATTCAGAATAAAACAAAAATTAAATGTCTCAAAACCTGATTGTCAAAATATTTTAACAATGATTGTATTGGGAAAAAACCGTTAATTAATCTTTGTTTATATTAGTTGAGTTTATTTTTTGCTTATAAATAAGACCGGTAGGAGTGCTCTCTAAGTTTTTAAATATAAAGTTTTCTTAACCTCAGCCCTTCGCCACTCCAAAGTAGTTAAAATGTCTTTAAAAAATAAAAAAAAATAATTCCTTTGATTTATTTGATGAATTATTTTCATGTACATTTTTAATATTTTTAATAAACAAAATAATTTTTAATAATATTTATGCATAAGTATGTCTTATAAATAGGACAAGAAGGATAAATATATATATGTTTCTGAGTATATATGACAATAAAGCATGCGGTGGATTTGTCCAAATACTGATTCAAATACTGTAACAGTGTATTTTTATTTTAAAAAAATACATGATTCAAATACTGTAACAATTTACACCTGTTACCAGTTACTTAATTACAGCCGTGGATTTGTCCAAATCACTGGGATCTACGGCCGGCAACCACAGGGACCACGAGTGAGGAATACTCATCGGGACCACCTGAAACGTTCACCTTAAAACCCAACCACATCAATCGAGTCTCTATTCAAGCGACGTTGTCTTGTAGCTTTGTTTTGCAATTTTAGTCATGGCCACTTTTACCACCACACCTGAATAATAATGCACAAAAGCTTGAATTGAAAGTGTGAAACTGAAAGTGTGAACTACCTTAATTTATACTCAGCAACGGTAACAATTAAAAAATTCTCATAAACCAATTCTCAAAGTTTGGAGAATGACATAATAGTACTCCATCTTGTGCTTATTATATTTCTTATCCTATGCATTGGGTGCATAGAATAAAAAAAATTGTTTTTATACTCCCTCCAGTCTCATGGATGTTTTTTTTGCTAACTTATGGATGTTTTAACAAGAGACCAACTTATGGATGTTTTTTTTGCTAAGAAACGAGACCGGAGGGAGTACATATCAAGGAAATTAGTTAGTTTTATGAATTTTATGAGAATATATTATAACATTACAATCTCACTCTTTCAACTTTTTTTTGAAAAGTTCACACTCATTAATAAATAACAAAAAGAATATAGATAATCAAAGGATTTAATAAAGGGGAAAAAAGAAAAAACAATGAATTATACTCCCTCCGGTCCAAAATATAAGCACCATTTCAAGATTATTTTTTGGTCCATAATATAAGCCCCATTTCCAATTTCCAATGACATTAATTACTTTTTTTCCACAAACACCCCTATTTACTTAACATTTTTTACATTCCCAATAATAATTATAGGGATACTTTTGAAAATGCATACCAAATATTTACATTTCCAATGCCACTAACTATACTAACTAACTTTTCTTAAAGGGAGAGCTTTTGGTCAAAATGTGCTTATATTTTGGACCGGAGGGAGTAGTAATTAAGAAAAAAATCTTTTAAAAAATACGGAGTAACTTATACTCACATTTTTGGGATTTTTATTTTGATCATATTTATAATATCTCATTTCAATTTTCAATAACATTTTAAATTGTACAAACCTAAAAAAATAAAAATGCTACAAAATCACAAGTTTCGGTAGAATGATACGGCACACAATCTTAGATTTAGAATGATCCCTACCACTCAACCTTAAATTGAATAAACCTAATAAAAATAAAGGTGCACATTCTTTATCAAACACTTTTACTTGCTAGCTTTGTAAAAAGATTTTCCTTGATAAAAACATAATGCTATTGTGTAGATTAAAAAATGTGTTCTCCAATCAATTATCCTAAGTACGTAAACGTTATTATACCCCATCAGAAGTTGGTAAAGAGAAACAGAATTATAGGTCAAAATAAACACGCACTAACCCACCAATCAATTAAACAGAAATAGTACTACGGAATTTCTTTAGACATTCGTTTATGTTTGTATTGTATTTTGGGCTTGGATATCACTGGCCAAGCCAAGAACTACTGCCCCTAATGGGATGAAACTGAGAGCAAACCCAGCTGTACGCTTTATCACATGCTTTAAAATTCATAAGGTGAAACATAACTTCGCTGAACACCTATGTAAGCTGATGAGGCCTTGTATGTGAGTACAACCGGGGCCCCTTGTATGTTGAAACTTTTAAGCACAGATTCAATAAAATGGGTAATGAACACACCCATCAGGGCTGCTGTATCATGGATGTGTCCGTAAAAAAACTATAATGTAAAGTGAAAGAAGTCTCAAAGCAGAGCTACAATTCCTTAACTATTTCTCCACCATAGAAAGTCAAAACAATGTATCAAAGGTCTAGCACACGGTGAAATAAATTTTATAACTGTGATGTTCAGGAGGTAAAAAAGAAGGATATAACAAAAATGAAATACAGTAGAACTAAAAGATTAAGTGCATTGATTGATCTATCGAGGTGAGAACTCTTTCGGACTCCTTTTGCTTCACAGAATTTCTTGTAGTTTCCCTCATCCTGCAGAGATAACCAAGGAGTTATCTAGCTCGCTTATTAATTTTACACACTTTGATCAGGACACAACTTTTTTTTTCATCATTTATGCAAAGTGATGTTCTTAATGCACAATCTCAAGGTCAACATTCAATCAATAAAAATGTTAACCCAATGCTCGATAACATTGAGAAAGAAGTTTTATCAACAAAACAGCGAATATTGCTACTGACAAGACAGAGTAAAATAGCATTAAAACGATAACAAAAACTACATTATCGCTTCAAAGTGAATATTGAAATTCTAAAACAAAAGTCACTGACACAAGTTGCAAAGGCAAATACTCATCAAAGAAAAAAGTAGCAATACAGTCTGTATCCCTGATGTTTAGACTATGAGTGCAAAAGATTAGATTACATAATACCACCTCACCATCAAATATGTTCATGAAAACAGAGCAGCAGCAGAATTTATTCAGAAAGGTCAATTATAAAAGATCAATTTACAATCGAAAAGGTTAGCTCATAGCAAAATAGTGAAATAGTAACATTCAATAAGGGAAAAAGAAATTTAAAGATGCCATAGTCATACAAGAGAAAATCACCAACCACTTGAAGTAAACACCAAAAGTAAGCAGTCAAATAAGGGGAAAACTTGGCAAAATACTACTTGGTAATCAACTATTTCTCATCATTCTATGATGTATATTGTATTCTTCCTTTAAAGTTGTTAATCAAACATAAAAAATCTCAAACAAAACCATTATGCTTGACACACCAAAAAGGTAATTAAATGGAGCAGTCAAAAAATAAAAATCCAATGTTCACTTTGGATCCATTATCAAAGTCAAATTGTTCAAAAACTAGCACAGAAAAAAATATAGATCAAACATATAAGCCATTGAAAGGAAAATAAATGCAAAAAATTACAAAAAAAAAATGCAAATCCAAATCCAAATCACAATATCCAAATCACAATATCTTCAGCCAAAAATCACATGCAGCATTTTAAAAAAGAGGAATCAATACAATATAATCAAAATTGAAAATTAAGATAAAATTAGATAAGTGAAAGAACGGAAGTTATTATACCTAACCCGATCCAACGATGATGTTGTTGATTGGGATGAAGATGAGCTTGACGAAGAAGCCAACGAATCCCATCACCACGAAACCGATAGCGGTACGAACAACGACCTTAGAGAATTCTACATTCCAATAATTCAGATCCACAACAACACACAAATAAGAAAGGAAAAAAAAAAAAAAAGATATAAGAGGGATTGTTATTATTAGGATTTGGTAATTTGACCTTTGCGATCAGGTTTGTGGCAACGCTTGACGAGCCTGACGCTGTCCTTGGAAAATTCTCTGAGGGGATCGAAGACGGAATCAATGGCGTCCATTCTCTCTCTTGCTCTTTCTTTTTCTCTCTGTTGAACATGAATATGAGAAAAATTGAAGTAAATGGATTTTTCGGAAGGAATAGTGTTTTGTTTTTATAAATAAAATAAATGAAAAAGGGAAGAAAGGAAAATTGAGAGTTGGAAGATTACACGTCAACTGCTCCAATGGCATGATGACATGCTGGATTATACTCCCAACTTGACCTCTCTCCCGGGTTCTTTTTTGGGCTTGACCCATTGTTTTCCCATTTTATTTTAAATCTATACTACTATATAAAAGAAACACACTTTTTAACTAAAAAACAGTATGTAATTTTGTCATTCCCAAAATACCCCCACCATATTACTAACTGTTCTGCCAATATTAAAGCAGTTCCAAAAAGAAGTTTCTTATTATCTCCCTCACTTTGTCCAACCGTAATTCTTTCTTCAGTAACATTGCAGCAGAGAAGCAAACACAATTGGAGCATCAACAAAAAATAAATATAATAGCGGTACATATATGTATGTAAGTACAGGGAGATAATGCACGCGATGTGGAAAGCACATAAGTTCAAGGCCATATATGTGCTAACACTGACCCTTCCATCGGCTTAAACCATAAAGATCGGATTTTTACAGACAAAAATTAAAATAAGAAAATAAAAGAATCTAGCTATTGCAACGTAATAATAATAATAAGATGGAAGAATGAAAATAGATCATGATAAAATGGGGGAGGGTAATAGTGGGGATGAAGAAAACGATCAGTTACAGAGCAGAGAAGAAGAAAAGTGAAAGATTTACCGATGAAAAGGAGAGGAGGAAGGAATCACAATCAGAAAGGAGGGCAAAACGAAAACGGAGGCAAAGAGAAGGGGAAAGGGAGAGGCGGCGGTGAAAATTAAGTAGCCCTATCTTTTGGATTCCTGATTTTTTTTATTTTTTTTATTTTTTTTGGTATACAAGGATTCCAGATCTTTAATTGTGAGAGTATGTCAACATATTGAAAGATCTCATACGATAATGGCATTATTGGCAAGTAGTCAAAAATGTACTTGGTTGTTATTCGATGCAGTTATGAAATTGAGTAACTGCTTTCATTTTTACATTGATAATTAGTTTTATTAATCTTATCTCATATCCTTTAGAGTTTCAAGATAAAAATATATAAAATATAATATAAAATAAGATATTCATAATTTTGGTGCTTATAATTGGTTTTTTTAACCTCATCTCTTAGATATTTCAATACAAGATAAAGATATATTTATTTATCTTATAAAAAATTCATTGATATATCTTTTTTATCTATACATAGGAAAAATAACTCAACTCAATTATAAATCTACTATCTATATATAAAAGGATCCCTTTTCGAGCCACCACGTTTGTCGGATAAATTTTCAAGGCACTACCTTTGTCCCGTGAAGTTTTCCTCGCACCAGAAAATTTGTAGGTAGATAATCGTTATCTCTAATCAAAATTACAATTTAAAATTAAATAAATTATTTAAATTTATTTAATCATTATATGTTTGTAGGTAAATAACATTATCTCTATCTAATATTATATAAAGAAAACAGTGTTTTGTTCATAAATTTGTTATTTCCTATTATACTCCTCTCCCAATTCTAAATTATAACTACTTAAAAATAAAAAATAACTGTGTTGTAACTTCCTATTAAAAAAATAAAAAAATAAATAATAGTTATAGAAAAATTACCTTTGTAATAAATAACTGTTATCATTTGTCTAAAACCTCTCATTTGCTCCACTCCTTCTTTTTTTTCTTTGTCACTCTTTTTTGTCAGTACTTTATTTATCAACTCAATCTTCCTTCCTCCTTTATTATTTATTTATTTATTTTAATTTTAATATAGTAGTGTTGTATGTTTGTTTGGTGACAAAAATTGGATGCGTATTTCGTAGTTCTTCCATTGTAGGATGAAGGGGCCATTTCAAATTTGGTAATGTTTCCATTAATTCCTTTTATTTATTTCTAAATTTGTATCAAAAAATAGTATGTGTAACATATTAAAAAATATGATAATTGATTTTCCAATTTCATCTTTACTCTTTTTGTATATTTTAAAAATTGTATATGTTCTTTGATTTTTTTTCCAATATCTGTAAAAGATTTCTCTTTCTTCATCTCTGGTCTATTATAATATTTTTTATTTGTAATAGATGTTCATTTGCATAGGTAACATGAACCACATTAATAGAATAATAGAAACAGGAGATTTCGAAGAAATCTTGAAAAAATGCTCTTCATATTCCATTAATACTTTCATTCTTCTTTTATATAGTAAATTTAATCTCTTTTTTGTTTTTATTTGGTTTACTAATGTATTGTTCCTTATTTTTTAAATGCAGTGTGTAGATCAAATATTTTTTAAAAAATAAATAACGATCGTATTGAAATGTAGAATTTCAAAATGTAAAATTTATATTTTTTTGGGTTTATTGACAATATTTCTTGGATAAATTTCTATACGAATTTTGAGTGATTGAATTTTTAAAAAATAGTTAAGGACCTCCAATAAAATTTTTCTTTTGGGGATCCATTTTATATATGAAAATATGATTTTATAAATTTAAATGAGGGTTGTACCTATCACCAATTGGTACAGTTAATTATTTTTCATAATTGAACACTTTTATTTAGAATTTGAACGAGGAGTTCAAGTGACAAGCCTTAGAGGCATTTTTATGAATTGTTTCTTTAGGAAAAAATGTTTAATTTAATATTTGAAAAATTTCTGTAAATTTTCATCACATTCTGAGACTATTTAATTTTAAACTCTCAGACTGGTTTGGTATACTACCAGTATAAGGTATATTTAAGAATTTGTTATTTCAAAATTTTGAAAATTAAATCTTATCAACTTTGACATCGGGATTGAGAAAATGTATATTTGTATTTGAATTTTGAAACTTTTTGTTGTTAAATGGATATTCCTAACGAAAAGTTAATATTTTTAGTGTTATCTAATGTTATCAAAAATTTATTTTGATGTCATAAGAGTGTATAGCTAAAATTGCTGATTCATAAAAAGTAAATTTTTTCGATTTTTGAGTATGTTATTTATACATTAAATATACATACTAGTATTCAGAAAGAACCGAGGAAAAAAAAAACCACAAGGCTGGCGAGGGATTTTTATATTATTTACTATTCATGTGAATAGTAACCTTGCATAATAACTATGAATAGTAACCCTAAATTTTTTTTATAAATAGCCGTTTCAGATTTCAGTTTCAGTACACCACCTTCTATTCTTAAACTCGGATATTTTTCTTCCATATATATATATAACAAAATTCTGTTGGTATATTGACAACAACTGCAATTGTCTTACAAGACTTCTTAAAAGGTACGAAAAGTAGCTTTTATTGATTAATTTATATTTATTGTATAATATTCAATTTATGATTTTTATATTTTTATAATGCTCGAACTTATATATTTACGTATTAATGATTTTGTGGTTATAATGTCCAACTTTATATATTCATTTATTGATAACTTTTAATTAGATGTTGTTATAATGCCCAAATTTAATTGATAATTTATTATTATTTTTATAAGATTATATTTTGAAATATAGAGATGTTTTAAAAATGCAAGATTTTATCTGTTTATTGATAAACATAGTTTTGACTATAATGAATATGCTCAAACATATACTTGTAACATTATAATTATTTTAATTGATATTATTGTGAATAAATATTCAATAAATGATATTTTCACTTAGTGGACTATAACCTGAATTAAAAATTATTATGGACCAAACTTTGGACCTTATTCTTGGATTATGAACTTCTTGGACATTATTGTACCTTGGACAAATTTTGACCACCGGACTTGATTATTGGACTTTGGACTTATGAGACTATGGACCTAATTGGACATTAATTACTGACCTAATTAACAAACTTTAATTTACCTGGACTTTAACCGATGGACTTAAAAATGAAAGATTCAATTAATTTAATAAGTCTTTATTTATTTATTTATTTACTTATTTGATTATTAAGCCTTTATTCATTCATCTTATGTATGTTTATTAAATCTTTATTTAGTTACGAAGAATTTATTTAATTATTTATATTTATTAATTTAGTAAATCTTTATTTATTTGATTTTAGTTCAATTTACTTATACGTTTGGTATTTATTTTAATTTATTTACTAAGCTTTTATTTAGTAAGTTTTTGAGCCTTTAATTATCTTTTGTTTATTTGTGATTATTAATTTTGTTTATTTAACTTTATTTATTTTTTAAAAAGCTTATCACATAGCTTTATTTTACTTACCTTATCACGACAATTGTACTGTTTACTTAATTTTATTTATTGAAATCTATTTCACTTACATTGATCTATTAGTTTTCATTTACAAACTATGTATTTCTGTAAGAGTAGAAATGAACTAGTTGTTAAAGTTTAGTTATTAAGGTTGTTTGGTATCATGCTAGTGGAATAGGAGATCCATGTAACAATTTATGAAGGACCCCTTTTTGCTGCAAAAGATCGTGAAGGATTCCCAAGTTGCTAAAAGTCCAGTTGTTTTCTCGCCTCTTCAGGTGAGAGAGAAGTTATCCTAAGACATTTTGGTTTCTATTTAATAATTTTAAGACACTCCAAATCCTCTCAAAGATTGGAGTTATTTTAGATTCGAATAAAGGATAGTAGTATAATTCGGTAATTGTTTGTGTTTTGATTGCACCGTCTTATACGAAAACCTACGAATCATATGCCATGCTTACTTGTATAACATGCTTAAATGTTTAAATGCTTCCATATAACATGATTATTATTTTGATGTCGTTTTGTGAGAGTTTCGATAACTTAGTTGTGTATCATTAGTACCCTCGCAGTAAGAGACTGCTTTGACTCACAGACGACTAGTGGATATGGAAGTGATGTTGTATACCCAATGGGTGAGCAGAGTATTTTTATAAATAACAGCAAAACTGTTTTTATTTTTGCATAGTCTCGAGGACATGCCGCTGTTATATCTCTGTCTCACGGGTTGCCCATTTCTGGATGAGCAGAGATTTTTCCAAAATAAGTGGCAGTTAAAAATATTACTTTTGTTTTGTATAGTCTATAAGAAATGCCACTGTCACCCTCTGTCTCATGGGCTACACATTGTTAAATGTGTTTATACGAGCTACTTATTTCGTGGTCGAGTCCCATTGAAGGGATGAATTAGAATGGGTCGACAAGTATGGTTAGTGGAATTAAGTTTTCATTCCCTTCAAGAGAGAACCCTAACCAGAAGTAGTGGAGAGGAAGACTTTGTTGATGAATACTTAGTGGGGAGGGTGATGATGGTGATGCATCAAGTAACCCTGAGAAGTCCTCTAGACGGTGAAGATGCCATATGTGGACTGCGTCTTCGTGGATAGTAGCCGACTTCGAAGCTAGACTGACTTCTGATGCCCCCACTGGTATATCTGGATTAGTGAGAGGGATCCTGAACACGGCATTTTTGCGCGCGTGCTCAATGCACCTTTTTGTGCCTATATGGCCCTTATGATTTTGTGGTTTTGTTGTATTGCCGGTGTGGCTAAGGATCCTGTACTCCTAATTGCTTCCGAATAGGTTTTTGGTTGGACTATTGAGGAGATGTATAACCCCTATTGACTTCAGAGTTTTTGATTGACTTGAGATAATTTAAGATCAGTGCTTATAACGAGAGAGTTATATCACTTATATTCTTTACCATGTTCTGTTCTGATATCATGTTTATATTGTATATATGTTTTTGTTTATTCTTGATATTATTGATGGAGTAAACCCATACCGTCGACGAGAGTAATTCCGTTCGGATAACTTACTCTCTCCTGTCGCCATCTCTTTGTTGATTGCCCGGCGTACAGATGAGGCTACCTATACTGATCGTAACGAGCTCGGAAGGCAAATGGAATCACACCACTGATGGACGGTCCAGTAATAGGTTAGGTTATTTACATTGTACTGTATTCCATTAATTGTACCCCCTCTTTTTAAAACAATTTTTTTTAAAAATACCTTGAGTTTCACTCGAAATAAAAGAGAAATATGAAAATACATTTTAGATAAAAATTCCAGCAAGATTCCGAATAATATGTTGTTCTAAGTCATAGAACGAATTCTGTCACCAAGGACAATAAGAGCCCTAAGGTAATTGGATATTAAGTGAAGTCGTTATGACTCCTCCAATTACCTGGGAAAGTCGTTCTGTTTGACTTATTGTAATAATATTATTGAAATCTTTCGACAGAAACAAAAGAAGAGTAAGAAAAAAAAATTTACTGCAAAATTTTACTATTTAAATGGTTTATTTTTAATGATCAAATTGGGGTGTTACATTTAGTGGTATCAGAGCAATGATTATCCTTAGTGGCCTTAAGCATAGGCTTACATGCTTTGCTTGTGTGAACTCTGTTTGTGTATTGATGTTGTGTATCCTTTATTGGGTACAACACCCAATGGGAAATCATACATCATGATTGGAGAAACGTTGGTATAGCATGAACATTTTGCACCCAGTTGCATCTGGTGACGATGAGAATGAATTAAGTTTAAATTGAGACATTACCCATAATAATTTGTACCTATTTTTGAATATCCAATTGTTATGTCTTTTACTCTCGGACGCAAACCTATCAACCTTGATGAACTCTTTCATTGCAATTTGTGATGATTACCTTTTCAGAACGTATAAAGATGACCATGTTTTGGTGAACTGCTTGGACAAAACCGAAATTCTTACCAAACCTTAAAGTCCTACCTCCTGACCTCTGTTATTGAACATAGTGCCAATCAATGTGGGACTCTTTTGTAGAGAAGGAACTCTAGTATGCATTCCTATACGAGTCTTTAAGAGTTGCAAGAAGGAGGAATTGTTATCAGGTTAAGGAAATATTGCGATGCGATTTTAAAACTTATAGCCTTAAAGTGTCGTAGGAAAGCAAATTTGTGGGAGAGTTAGTGAAAAGTTTTGGCAAATAGAGAGCACTTAGTAATCGATTAATCTATTTCGAGACCACATAGCAAGGGTTAGACCCAACCAAGTGAGTGGAATCACATTTGGAAGTGTTAATAACTTGTCAAAGGGAGTTAGAGCAGTATGTTAGAGAAGACAAACCAAGAATGATTGTAAGTATGAAATGAATCGAGTAAGGATAACAATAGAGTCTAAACCTGTTAGTAGAAATGGTAATCTATATTAGCATACCATTTTTTTTGAGTTGGAAAGTAACGACCATCATTGGTAGTGCGAGATTAGAGAGACCGAGTATAATCTAAGAGTCAAATAGAAGAAAGGATGTAGTTGACAATAATTATTTTTATAAGTTTGATTAAAGTTGGGGAGCAAAGAAAGATAAAGATAGCGTTAGTTTTTCTGCAAATTGAGGAAGTGGATGGAAGTTTAATGATTGAACCCTCGAGTGACCTAGTTAAGAAAGTAAGTTGTAATGAATAATAGGATTTATCGAGGTTTGGGGTGAACTTGGTGATAAAAGTGGAATCATTTTGAGGACATAGGACAAAAAAAAAATTTATGATGACATCTCACTAAGTTAAAGAGAAATAATGGACAAAGCATTCGAGTTTGAGGAAGATTGGTTAAGGATTAGGTGATTGTAAATATTTATAAGAGTCTAATTTGTTAAAGATGATGGTTACTTGATGATTAGAAGATATTTTATTGATTTTAGAGTAAGACCTTGTACCCTTAGGGATAAGCGAGAATATGGATGCCTGAGTTAGTACCTAAGATTGAAGACTTTATGACTATAATCATTATGGAATGATAAGGATAGGAATGACATTGGAAGATAAAGGCATCAAATTTCTGTTTGCATCAAAGGATTTTGAAGAAAGATGAATTTTAAGAATGATGAAAGGACCATGTATTCGAAAGGTAAATGAAATGATTGGATTGGAAATATAGTCCTACCCCAAGTTTTAGGAAAAAGGTTATGCATATGAGTGAGTGGTATACTAGAAGGATTGGCAAGAAGCTAGAGAATCCCCGCAACTCAGTTTTACAAAGTCGAACCCCATTTAAATGATTATTTAATAACAGATTTTGCAGCCTATCCTTACCAACATATTTCAATAAGTTTTGATCTAGCCACAGAATTTTGTTACCTTGAGAAAAATGTCGATAAACCTCCTGTTTAGCCTCATTAAACTTGACCCTATTCAACGCACAAGTAGCATGACAAGTGAAGCTTCTTCGTCGAGAGATGACAACCAAGAAGGATCACAAGTTAAAAAGCGTCATTGAATGAGTCACGAAAGTCGAAATGGGAATGCTATTGAGGATCTCGTCATAACGTATGGAATTGTGTTGTTACTTGTTTGTATTTCCTTTCGTTTCATTTCTCGAGGACGAGAAATATTTAAGTCGGGGAGGATGTAATACCCGCATTTTTCCATACTTGAATAAATAAATAATCTTTAAGATTTAAAATTATAATATTCCTCTTGTATTGGATTTATAATAACTGCATGAATTTCTATTGAGATTTATACACCTTGAAAATTTTACGATTGAATACTTATTGATTTAAACAACAAAGCTTATGAAAACCTTATGAATGTGTATCTTTTCATAGAAGACCCAAATGAAATGATTATTTGAGAATACTTAAAATTTAATTTTTATGAGTTATGATTTTGTAACCTTGAAGTTTTATTTTATTGCACAAGGAATTGTTTTATTGG
The DNA here is from genome assembly GCA_037953625.1 of Crotalaria pallida. Taxonomy (NCBI): domain Eukaryota; kingdom Viridiplantae; phylum Streptophyta; class Magnoliopsida; order Fabales; family Fabaceae; genus Crotalaria; species Crotalaria pallida. The sequence continues at coordinate 103,595,183 of CM075655.1, forward strand.
TTTAAAAGAGTTATTAAACTTTGAAAATTCATAACTTTTGATTGGTAACCCCAAAACAAATGAATTTATAGTCAAAACGATCGTATTGAAATATAGAATTTCAAAATGTAAAATTTATATTTTTTTGGGTTTATTTACAATATTTCTTGGATAAATTTCTATACGAATTTTGAGTGATTGAATTTTTAAAAAATAGTTAAGGACCTCCAATAAAATTTTTCTTTTGGGGATCCATTTTATATATGAAAATATGATTTTATAAATTTAAATGAGGGCTGTACCTATCACCAATTGGTACAGTTAATTATTTTTCATAATAGAACACTTTTATTTAGAATTTGAACGAGGAGTTCAAGTGGCAAGCCTTAGAGGCATTTTTATGAATTGTTTCTTTAGGAAGAAATGTTTAATTTAATATTTGGAACATTTCTGTAAATTTTCATCACATTCTGAGACTATTTAATTTTAAACTCTCAGACTGGTTTGATATATTACCAGTATAAGGTATATTTAAGAATTTGTTATTTCAAAATTTTGAAAATTAAATCTTATCAACTTTGACATCAGGATTGAGAAAATGTATATTTGTATTTGAATTTTGAAACTTTTTGTTGTTAAATGGATATTCCTAACGAAAAGTTAATATTTTTAGTGTTATGTAATGTTATCAAAAATTTATTTTGATATCATAAGAGTGTATAGCTAAAATTGCTGATTCATAAAAAGTAAATTTTTTCGATTTTTGAGTATGTTATTTATACATTAAATATAGATACTAGTATTCAGAAAGAACCGAGGAAAAAAAAAAAAACCACGAGGCTGGCGAGGGATTTTTATATTATTTACTATTCATGTGAATAGTAACCTTGCATAGTAACTATGAATAGTAACCCTAAAAATTTTCTATAAATAGCCGTTTCAAATTTCAGTTTCAGTACACCACCTTCTATTCTTAAACTCTGATATTTTTCTTCCACATATATATATATATATATATAACAAAATTATGTTGGTATATTGACAACAACTGCAATTGTCTTACTAGACTTCTTAAAAGTTACGAAAAGTAGCTTTTATTGATTAATTTATATTTATTGTATAATATTCAATTTATGATTTTTATATTTTTATAATGCTCGAACTTATATATTTACGTATTAATGATTTTGTGGTTATAATGTCCAACTTTATATATTCATTTATTGATAACTTTTAATTAGATGTTGTTATAATGCCCAAATTTAATTGATAATTTATTATTATTTTTATAAGATTATATTTTGAAATATAGAGATGTTTTAAAAATGCAAGATTTTATCTGTTTATTGATAAACATAGTTTTGACTATAATGAATATGCTCAAACATATACTTGTAACATTATAATTATTTTAATTGATATTATTGTGAATAAATATTCAATAAATGATATTATCACTTAGTGGACTATAACCTGAATTAAAAATTATTATGGACCAAACTTTGGACCTTATTCTTGGATTATGAACTTTTTGGACATTATTGTACCTTGGACAAATTTTGACCACCGGACTTGATTATTGGACTTTGGACTTATGAGACTATGGTCCTAATTGGACATTAATTACTGACCTAATTAACAAACTTTAATTTACCTGGACTTTAACCGATGGACTTAAAAATGAAAGATTCAATTAATTTAATAAGTCTTTATTTATTTATTTATTTACTTATTTGATTATTAAGCCTTTATTCATTCATCTTATGTATGTTTATTAAATCTTTATTTAGTTACGAAGAATTTATTTAATTATTTATATTTATTAATTTAGTAAATATTTATTTATTTGATATTAGTTCAATTTACTTATACGTTTGGTATTTATTTTAATTTATTTACTAAGCTTTTATTTAGTAAGTTTTTGAGCCTTTAATTATCTTTTGTTTATTTGTGATTATTAATTTTGTTTATTTAACTTTATTTATTTTTTAAAAAGCTTATCACATAGCTTTATTTTACTTACCTTATCACGACAATTGTACTGTTTACTTAATTTTATTTATTGAAATCTATTTCACTTACATTGATCTATTAGTTTTCATTTACAAACTATGTATTTCTGTAAGAGTAGAAATGAACTAGTTGTTAAAGTTTAGTTATTAAGGTTGTTTGGTATCATGCTAGTGGAATAGGAGATCCAAGTAACAATTTATGAAGGACCCCTTTTTGCTGCAAAAGATCGTGAAGGATTCCCAAGTTGCTAAAAGTCCAGTTGTTTTCTCGCCTCTTCAGGTGAGAGAGAAGTTATCCTAAGACATTTTGGTTTCCATTTAATAATTTTAAGACACTCCAAATCCTCTCAAAGATTGGAGTTATTTTAGATTCGAATAAAGGATAGTAGTATAATTCGGTAATTGTTTGTGTTTTGATTGCACCGTCTTATACGAAAACCTACGAATCATATGCCATGCTTACTTGTATAACATGCTTAAATGTTTAAATGCTTCCATATAACATGATTATTATTTTGATGTCGTTTGGTGAGAGTTTCGATAACTTAGTTGTGTATCATTAGTACCCTCGCAGTAAGAGACTGCTTTGACTCACAGACGACTAGTGGATATGGAAGTGATGTTGTATACCCAATGGGTGAGCAGAGTATTTTTATAAATAACAGCAAAACTGTTTTTATTTTTGCATAGTCTCGAGGACATGCCGCTGTTATATCTCTGTCTCACGGGTTGCCCATTTCTGGATGAGCAGAGATTTTTCCAAAATAAGTGGCCGTTAAAAATATTACTTTTGTTTTGTATAGTCTATAAGAAATGCCACTGTCACACTCTGTCTCATGGGCTACACATTGTTAAATGTGTTTATACGAGCTACTTATTTCGTGGTCGAGTCCCATTGAAGGGATGAATTAGAATGGGTCGACAAGTATGGTTAGTGGAATTAAGTTTTCATTCCCTTCAAGAGAGAACCCTAACCAGAAGTAGTGGAGAAGAAGACTTTGTTGATGAATACTTAGTGGGGAGGGTGATGATGGTGATGCATCAAGTAACCCTGAGAAGTCCTCTAGACGGTGAAGATGCCATATGTGGACTGCGTCTCCGTGGATAGTAGCCGACTTCGAAGCTAGACTGACTTCTGACGCCCCCACTGGTATATCTGGATTAGTGAGAGGGATCCTGAACACGGCATTTTTGCGCGCGTGCTCAATGCACCTTTTTGTGTCTATATGGCCTTTATGATTTTGTGGTTTTGTTGTATTGCCGGTGTGGCTAAGGATCTTGTACTCCTAATTGCTTCCGAATAGGTTTTTGGTTGGACTATTGAGGAGATGTATAACCCCTATTGACTTCAGAGTTTTTGATTGACTTGAGATAATTTAAGATCAGTGTTTATAACGAGAGAGTTATATCGCTTATATTCTTTACATTGTTCTGTTCTGATATCATGTTTATATTGTATATATGTTTTTGTTTATTCTTGATATTATTGATGGAGTAAACCCATACCGTCGACGAGAGTAATTTCGTTCGGATAACTTACTCTCTCCTGTCTCCATCTCTTTGTTGATTGCCCGGCGTACAGATGAGGCTACCTATACTGATCGTAACGAGCTCGGAAGGCAAATGGAATCACACCACTGATGGACGGTCCAGTAATAGGTTAGGTTATTTACATTGTACTGTATTCCATTAATTGTACCCCCTCTTTTTAAAACAATTTTTTTTAAAAATACCTTGAGTTTCACTCGAAATAAAAGAGAAATATGAAAATACATTTTAGATAAAAATTCCAGCAAGATTCCGAATAATATGTTGTTCTAAGTCATAGAACGAATTCTGTCACCAAGGGCAATAAGAGCCCTAAGGTAATTGGATATTAAGTGAGATCGTTATGACTCCTCTAATTACCTGAAAAAGTCGTTCTGTTTGACTTATTGTAATAATATTATTGAAATCTTTCGACAGAAACAAAAGAAGAGTAAGAAAAAAAAAATTTACTGCAAAATTTGACTATTTAAATGGTTTATTTTTAATGATCAAATTGGGGTGTTACACTTCACACGCTATTTTTTCTTTTTAGAAATAAAAAGTCCGTTTAAAAAAAATCCATCATATTTTTTTTATTGTATGAACCAATCACGTATGAATTAAAAAAAAATTATTAAATACTTAATCATCGAAGAAAGAATATCAGTAGTGAGCATGTAATGATTTTTTCTAAAAAAGCATTTATTACGGATAAAAAAAACAAATTGCATTGTAATTACATGCTTATTAAAAAATGAGTTTAATGGATGTGCACTATCAATGTAAAGTTTTTATTTATTTACTATGTTCTTATTTATTTACCATGCTTAGAGATTTGGTAGTGCAATAATGGTTATTTTTCATATTTATCTCTATTCAATAGTAGAATTTTTTTTTATTGTCCACCCGGTTCCCCAGGTATTACTTAGGTACATCCGGATCCGATCTGAGTCCCATGTCTGGCTATGACAGTTGAGTCTCCCAATATGTGTTTTCTGCATCCAATATATAAGTAGTAGAAAAAATTCATGATTAAAAAAATAAAAAGAACGTATTAACGAAAAATATAACTAATTTATTAAAAATCAACGTAATCATTAGTATTTCTAAGATAGTGTGTTTTTGTTTAATAAAATTAGTGTTATTAAAATTGGACCGTTTTGATTGGTTCGACCAAAATATCGGTGAATCGGACCTATGAACAGTCCAAAGGGTCATTTGGACCGATTGTGCATTAAACCGGTTAGTTAGGTTGAAAACCGGACATATTTGCTTTAAACCATATTGATTTAACCGAATATTGACCATTAAATTAATGATGAAAAATCAACAATTTTACAAAATGGTACTGGTGGGATTCAAACACTAGAAATTGAGGTAGCTAAAAAGTCCTTTTTGATTTAGTCTTTTCCTTTGTTTTGTTTTGGGCTTTTGCCCCCTTGTTTCACCAAAAAATAAATAAATAAATAAACCAGCCTGAAGTATTTCCATTCACAAGCGAAAGCTTTCAATTTTTTTTTTTTAAAAAAATACCAATTAACTTTGATAGGTTTCTGGTCAATGTTTTTTTTCTCTCTCTTTAAGCACATCAACTTACATGAGTAAATATTTCCTAAAAAAACAAAAAATATGTTTATTATAAAAGTTAGATATGTGTATTTATTATTTTATTTTAAGTAAAAAATAAGAAATATTATTTAAATTGCTCTAACCAGGAATGTAAATTATAAATAAATGAATGAAATGGTTTGAGATTATTGAAAAAGTTTTATAAATTTAACAAAAGATATTTTAATAATATTAATACTTACTCCTATTTAATAGTGTAAAAATATCTAACTTTTTTGTTTATATTTTAAACCATAAATCATTTTTTCCTTATCTTTGTTGGTAGAGGCAAAATCCACTTGGATGATCTTTACGCCTCGAAGGGGATTAGTTTTCGGCTATCAGCTGGAGGATACCTGTAACATCCCGACTTTCCTCCCCTTAATTACTTATTATAAATATTGAGGAAAATTTTTCGCAAAATAATATTTCAACTAAATCTTGTGCGGAAGCAAATTAACAAACTTGATTAATATTACAACCACAAAGTAATATCAAATAATAATATTACAACGCAATAGTTCAAATAAAACTTAAATAAAAGATAATCACATAATCATTTTTATCACCAGGACATCATCAACTCATCATCATCATTTAATCACATAAATGATATAGTTCATCCATCAATTTATTTATTCTCAAAACAAAACGATATTATCATTATAAATCCAATGAAAATTATCCACTAAATACTTCCAATAATATCCAAGGTACAAATCATTTAAGTTTTTCCATTTTTACTTAGTCCACAATTATCAGTATTCAATACAAGTAGAATTGTAAATGAATAAATAAATTAATAAAGTACTGATTAATTAAAGTGGATGATTATTATCTGTTTAAGGAGGGTCGGCCTTCCCTCATCTTTTACAATAATACATGGTTTTGAAAACCGGACCGGATCGGCCGGTTCAACCGGTGAACCGGTGTGAGTGCCGGTCCGGAATAGGCCAGAAACCATTCTACAAAAAAATCGGGATTGAACCGGCTGAACCGGCATTAAACCGCTAAAACCAGTCAAAACCGGTGGCTCACCGGTTTGAATTTGAAAGCCCAAATTTAGGAAAAAATTGGGCATTTTTTTTTTAAATAGCGGAATCCTATATGTTGGAAACTCAAACGACACCAATATGAGTCTCACTAGTTGATTACGCGTTTGCTCTCATCTAAATGAGAAAGAATATTAAAAGTTTAGATTTTAGAACTGAGAACAATCAAAAATCAAAAACCCAAAAAGGCAAAGAAGTGAAGTGAAAGAAGAAAGAACAATGAGTGACGCACAAAAAGGCAAAGAAAGCAGCATCAATAATCAATAGAGAAAAATTAAAAAGACACAAAAATGTAAAAGTACTAAATTATATGATTATATATACACATGCGTACATTAAGACCGGTTGGACCACGGTTCGATCACGGTCCAACCATTGAACCTTGAACCAGTACCTTGATCGGTTTAATAACCGGTCCGGTTTTTAAAACATTTATAAACACTTAAAAGCAAATTGATAAACACTTGATCATAAAAACCTGTTCATAACCATCTTCGATAAAAATATCCATAATCTATAAACCATTAAACGCCACATATCCATTGCACAACACTTGTTCATAAACACAAACCAAAAAAACAAAATGATGTATAATCCATAAACACAAACCAAAACAATAATCCATAAAAACAACCTAAATCCATAAATGATAAATAATCAACCAACAGAACCTAAAAACAATCTAAGCATTCTTTTAACTGATGAAATTCTCCACTAGCTTGCGCTTCCTTGACTAACTTCTCATACTCATCTTCCTCGTCAGCTTCTTATGTTGCAGACGACATCTAAGCTAAGGGGTTTTAGCAACTCTGAAGTTGACACATTATAGTATAAGTTGGTAACGTGTCAACTTAAAATGCATGGCACCTTGTGGTACCTTGAAAATCTTAGGAGCATGACAGATAGGTCAATAATATTCTTCTTTGCATGAAAGATATCAGCCTGCAATGTCAAAATAAATGTTTGGAGTTCAGAATTCAAATGACATGCAAAGCAACTAAAAAATAAATTCTTTAAATGAAGGAAACATGACCGCATGAATGTTTCCAGATATAAAAAGAAATTATATTAGGACAGAAAATTAATAAAATTAATTCCTCTGCCATGTCAATAAAACATATAGAATAAAATAATAAAAATATCATTAAATCACATTGGAGAATATGAAAAGTGGTTACTCAAAATTAGCACAGAGAAAAAAGCAAGACAAAAAACAGAAAACCAACTTTGTTTAAGAAAGCAAGACAGAAAACCAACGAATATAATTTTCCGACATCCAGTTCTCGGAATTTTCAGTTGTTTTCCGAGACTCCCACGTCGGAATACTGAAATTCCGAGACTGGTCCTTCGGAATTTCAGCAGAAAACTACAGCTCACACACAACAACACAATAGCAGCAATAACAACTAATAATACGACTAATAACACCCAATATCCATTTCTAACACTTACTAATACGAACGCAACTAATAAAAACACAAAACTAACCTAAAATCAAAAAATCAAAAACCCTAAAAGAGGAATACTCCTAAACCGTATGAAGTAGAAGAATATAATGAGAAGAGGAGAACATACCTTTAATAGGAGAAGAAAAAACGAAGTTGAGAGGGAGGGAGAAGAGGAACCGAACCGTACGAGGGAGAAGAGGGATCGAAGTTTTACAATCAAATTGGGGGAAGGGTAAAATGGTCTCTTTAGTATATTATTGGGGTGTGAGGATAATAGGTGGGGTGGAAATTCCAAAACCCTTTCAAGATTTGTTCTAAGCCTTTGGGCATGTCCCTTCATGGTACTCTCTTCTTTTTGGTTTTAAGACCTTTTATTAGAATTTTTGGAGATTTTTAGTTTGATTCTATTTATAAAATTTTATTTCAATTTTTAATAGCATTTAATTACTTTTTTTTTCACAAACATCATTATTAAGTCAACACTTTTTAGAGTTTCAATAATAATTATAAGGATAATTTTGAAAAAGTATATTAAATTTTCGCATTTCCAATATCACTAATTAATTTAATCACTTTCCTTGATGGGAGAAAAAACCCTCAAAAGGGTCTTATAAATAGGACTGGAGGAAGTACTCCGTAATATTGAAAATATAACAAGTCAATAAATAATAATGTTTATAAAAAAGTAAATAATTAATATCGATGAAAAATAATAAAACAACTTATATTATGAACTAATTTCTTTCTCCAAAAGTAGTTTAGTTTAGGACACGTGGGAATATCTCATGGAAAATGCTAATAAGTGCTCTAGAACATTTGTTAAGGAAGCATATACAAATTATTGAAAAATGTGATTTTTTATGTTTTTGAGAGAGTGGTGAATGTGGATTTAGAATTTTTTCTATATGTAATAACCTTAACAAATGTCCTAAAAACACTTGTTAGCAAGACTCATAAATAAAATCGAAGTAAATGGACGCCATTGATTCCGTGTTCGATCCCCTCAGAGAATTTTCCAAGGACAGCGTCAGGCTCGTCAAGCGATGCCACAAACCTGATCACAAAGGTGAAATTACCAAACCCTAATAATAACAATTCCTCTTAGATCTATTTTTTATTTAATAACAATCCCTCTTAGATCTCTCTTTTTTCTTTTTTCGATTTAATTTCTGATTCTTATTTGTGTGTTGTTGTGGATCTGAATTGAATGAATTATTCTCATGAGTTTTTCGAAAGTAGAATTATCTAAGGTCGCTGTTCGTACCGCTATCGGTTTCGTGGTGATGTGATTCGTTGGCTTCTTCGTCAAACTCATCTTCATCCCAATCAACAACATCATCGTTGGATCTATTTACGTATAATAACATCCATTCTTTCACTTATTTCACTTATCTAATTTTATCTTAATTTTCAATTCTGATTATATTGTATTGATTCCTCTTTTTCAAACGCTGCATGTGATTTTTTTGCTTTTTCCTATTGTAGCCGAAGATATTTGGATTTGGATTTTCATGTTTTTTTTTAATTTTTTTTTGGTAATTTTTTGCAATTATTTTCCTTTCAATGACTTATCTGTTTGATATATTTTGTTTGATATATTTTTTTCTGTGTTAGTTTTGAACAATTTGACATGATAATGGATCCAAAGTGAACATTGGATTTTTATTTTTTTGACTGCTCCATTTGATTACCCGTTTTGGTGTGTCAAACGTAATGGTTTTGTTTTGAATTTTTTTTGTCTGATCAACAACGGTAAAGTAAGAATACATCATTCTTATGGTATCATGATGAGAAATAGTAGTTGACTATTGATTCTCCTTACCAAGCAGTATTTTGCCAATATCACTGAATTTTATCGTTGCTTTGGTTATAACCTTGCAAGTTATCACTGAATTTTATTGTTGCTCCATTGGTTATAACCTTGCAAGTTTTCCCCTTATCTGAACGCTTACTTTTGGTGTTTACTGATTTGTCTGACTATGGCATCTTTAAATTTCTTTTGCCCTTATTGAATGTTATTATTTCACTATTTTGGTATAAGCTAACCTTTTCGATTGTAAATTGATCTTTTATAATTGACCTTTCTGAATAAATTCTGCTGCTGCTATGTTTTCATAAACATATTTGATGGTGAGGTGGTATTTTGTAATCTAATCTTTCGCATCCATAGTCTAAACATCATGGAGAGCCTATTTACTATCCTGGCCTTTGCAGACGGTTTCCAGACACTCTAATTGCTACCTTTTTTCTTTGATGAGTATTTACCTTTGCAACTTGTGTTAGTGACTTTTGTTTTAAAATTTCAATATTCACTTTGAAGCTTGTAATAGATAATGTAGTTTTTGTTATCGTTTTAATGCTATTTTACTCTGTCTTGCCAGTAGCAATTTTCGCTGTTTCGTTGATAAAACTTCTTTTTCAATGTTATTGAGCATTGAGTTAACATTTTTATTGATTGAATGTTGACCTTGAGATTGTGCATTAAGAGCATCACTTTGCATAAATGATGAAAAAAAAAAGTTGTGTCCCGATCAAAGTGTGTAAAATTAATAAGTGAGCTAAGTAACTCCTTGGTTATCTATGCAGGATGAGGGAAACTACAAGAAATTCTGTGAAGCAAAAGGATCCTGAAAGAGTTCTCACCTCTATAGATCAATCAATGCACTTAATATTTTAGTTCTACTTCATTTCATTTTTGTTTTATCCTTCTTTCTTATCTCTTGGACATCACAGATTTATTAAAAATGTAAAACTTATTTCACCGTGTGCTAGACCTTTGATACACTGTTTTGACATAGGAAATGGTGGAAAAATAGTTAAGGAATTGTAGTTATGCTTTGAGACTTCTTTTATTTTACATTGTAGTTTTTTTACGGACGGACACATCCATGATACAGCAGTCCTGATGGGTGTTCATTACCCATTTTATTGAATTTGTGCTTAAAGTTTCAACTGAATATAGCTGAAGGGGCCCCGGCACATACAAGGCCTCATTAGCTACATTGGTGTTCAACGAATGTTTCACCTTATGAATTTTAAAGCATGTGATAAAGCATAGCAATTGCAGTTGGGTTTGCTCTCAGTTTCATCCCTATAGGGGCAGTAGTTCTTGGCTTGGCCAGTGAGTTGGTCTATCCAAGCCCAAAATACATTACAAACATAAACGAATGTCTAAAGAAATTCCGTAGTACTACTATTTCTGTATAATGGTGGAACACATTTTTTAATCTACACAATAGCATTCATGTTTTTATCAAGGAAAATCTTTTTACAAATCAAGCAAGTAAAAGTGTTTGATAAAGAATGTGCACCTTTATTTTTGTTAGGTTTATTTGATTTAAGGTTGAGTGGTAGGGATCATTCTAAATCTAAGATTGAGTGTCGTATCGTTCTTACTAAAACTTGTGATTTTGTATTATTATTTTTTTAGGTTTGTACAATTTAAAATGTATACCGCAGTTTAATAATTTCCCATCAAAAAGATTGGACCCTAATAATAACAATGAAGCGGGACTAAGAGTATTGGACCTTCTAATAATCACAATGCAAAAGGCAAAACGTTAGTTTGAGAAAATATTTTGCCACCTCATCGGGTACACTCCATGAATGGTTTGTGATTTTAATCACGATCAACTTTTTTATTGTTGTGAGTAAGATCATGATTGTATAAATTTTCTTTTCTCAATGGTCTTGACTTGATTCATTATTCAAATGTTGTGAACAAGATCATGACTGTGAAATGAGATAAGCTCAACATGAAGCGATAAAAGTTTTTCTCCCTTAGTTTTATCCATGCAGTATGGACTGTGGCTGAAGATTCGGTGTAACATTATACAATACTCCCTCCGGTCCTTATTATAGGGCCTACTTAACCGAATTACACATACCAAGAAAAGTGGTTGGTTTTATGAATTATATGAGAATATATTGTGACATTACAATTTTACCCCCTCAACTTTTATTGGAAAATTCAAACTCATTAATGAACAAAAAAAAACACATAGATAGTCAAAACATTTAATAAGGGCAAAAAAGAGAAAATGCAATATAATAAATGATGCATAGAAAATATAAAATGACTTATAATTAGGACCAAGAAAACCTTCTAGAATGTGCCCTATATATAGGACCGGAGGGAGTACTAGTTTACGGAAAAGAGACAATGCCCTAAAATGGACCCATATGTAATGCATACAATTTGGCAATATCTATAATTTAGGGCATACCTAGGCACTCAAAAGAATATTTACGAAGATTTTATAGATTATTTGTGAATAAAAGTTTTACATTGATAGTGGGATTTAAGGTTTTGAATTCATGCCCTCGCAAGACATGAGATAAATCTTTGACAACCAGAATAACTTTTGGTACATGAGATAAATCTATCAGATGCAGCTAATGTTGCTACTAATGTGTACTCCATCTAGTTTGAAATATAGGAAAAAAACATATTTCTTTTGGTTTAACATATAAGCAAAATTAATCTACTAATGCGTACTCCATCTGGTTTGAAATATAGGAAAAAAACATATTTCTTTTGGTTTAACATATAAGCAAAATTAATCTACTAATGCGTACTCCATCTGGTTTGAAATATAGGAAAAAAACATATTTCTTTTGGTTTAACATATAAGCAAAATTAATCTATTTTCTTAAATTTTATTTCATTCCCAATGCAACTTTCCTAAAATATTCCTATAAAATTGTTAAGTATCTTATTTAATTTTTGTTTCATTCCCAATGCAACTTTCCTAAAATACCTCTATTTTTTTACTCCCTCCGTCCCTATTTATAAGATACTCTTAGAGGATTTCACGTCCATTAAGAAAGTGGAAAATTTAGTTGATTGTATTGGAAATGTGAACTTTTGATATGTATTTTCAAAATTACCCCTATTAATAGTATTGGGAATCTAAAAAGTGTTAAATAAATAGGGGTGTTTGAGGAAAAAAGTAATTATTGCTCATTAAAAATTGGTAGAGTATCTTATAAATAGGGACAAAATGAAAATGTCAAAAGTATCTTATAAATAGGGACAGAGGTAGTATTAATTTTAGAAAATTAAATACAATCAATTAACCTTTTTAATAAGCGTCGTAAAATTAGTTAAAGTTGCTTATAATTTGAGCCGGAGGGAGTATAATAAATGTTTTTTTTAAGAGTTTAATATGTGTGCACTGACTGTAAAGTTTTTTCACTATCGACACATCATTCACCGTTCATTTGCATTACTTTTATGGGTCTTGTTAACAAGTGCCTTTGGTTTCTAAACTTGGAAAATTAATCATGGGTGCACATTACTCTATGTCTCGAGAATCTAAAAAAATGCATTTTCAATAGTTATTTATTCCATTTGTTTAATTGTTATTGATTCTTTTTGTTTAATTGTTATTTCTGTCTGTTGATCTGAACTATAAAAATTATTGATTCTTTTAGAAGTATTATTATTCAAGGTACTTTGTTTTGTTTAATTGTTTTAGTTAAAAAGAAATGGCAGACAAAGAACATACCAGTGATGCAGCTGAAACAACCATAAATCCTCCCACAAATCCTCCATCAACACAAACACATGACACAAACCCAAACCCCCCTATAAACACACCAGTTGTAACTGAAAAAAAACTTAATGAAGAAATTATAGAATTATACTTTTTTGTTGTTGAAAGAATTATATTAGTATACTTCTTGTGACTTGTTATAGAATTCTAGAAAGATTTTGCAAATTTCAAAATTTGAATGGTTTAAAGTTTTTTTTAATGTTATTCATCCGTCCCGGGTGAACCCGGACCCGTCCCTATTTGGACCCGTCCTTACTTTGTCCCTCTCTAATTAGGGACGGGTTCGGGTTGAAAATTTGACCCGAGCAATATTTCGGGCCGGGTACGGGCCAAGCCAAACCCGTCCCAACCCGTGCTATGCTCACCCTACTAAAAAGTGTTGACTTAATAGGGATGTTTGTGGAAAAAAGTAATTAAATGCTATTGAAAATTAAAATGGGGTCTTATAAATAGGACCAAAACAAAAACCCCAAAAGGGTCTTATAAATAAGACCGGAGGAAGTAAATTTTAGAAAATTAAATACAATCAACTAACCTCCTTAATAAACGTAAAATTAGTTAAACTTGCTTATAATTTGAGCCGGAGGGAGTAACTAACTACTCCCTCTGTTCCTATATATAAGACCTCTTTGGGAGATATCACATACATTAAGAAAGTTGTTTAATTTAGTTAATTGTATTGGAAATGTGAACTTTTGATATGTATTTTCAAAATTACCCCTGTTAATATTATGTGGAATCTAAAAAGTGTTAAATAAACAAGGGTGTTTATGAAAAAAAGTAATTAATGATTATTGAAAATTGGTATAGAGTCTTATATATAAGGACAAAATAAAAATGTTAAATTGCTCTTATACTTAACGACGAAGGTAATATTAAATGTATTCATGTAGAACTTATGTCATAAAAGAACATTTGTCTTGGGGTAATCTTATGTTACCTCAAATTTTTGGTGTTTGAATCCCACCCGCACCATTTTGTAAAATTGATGATTTTTTTTGAAGTAGTTGATTCAATGGATCGGTTTAAAGCGAATATGTTTGGTTTTCAACGTAATTGACCCTTCTTTTTTTGGGTAATTGATCGGTTTAATGCACAATCGATCCAAATGACCTTCTGGATAGTTCATAGGTTCGATTCACCAATTTTTTTTGTTCGAATCGGTCAGAATGGTCCAAATTCAATAACAGTGATTTTATTACACAAAAACACACTATTTTAATGTCTACCAAAAAAAAAGAAATATATGTATTAATGGTTACGTTGATTTTCAATAAATTATTTATATTTTTTATCAATACCTTCTTTTTATTTTTGTAATCATCCATTTTTTCTATTCTTTATAAAATAAAAATTCGATTGAACAAAGATAAATACTCGTATGAAAAATAGTCATTATTGCACTACCAAATCTTTAAACATGGTAAATAAATAAGAACAATCTTTTAAATAAGCGTGTAATTACAATGCATGTTTTTTTTACTCGTAATAAATACATTTTTAGAATAAAAAATCATTAAGTATTTAATTAATTTTTTTTAATTCATACGTGATTGGTTCATACAATAAAAAAAAATACTACCTCCGTCCCTAAATATAAAGCCCTCTTGACACTTTTATTTTGTCCCTATTTATAAAGCCTCATACCAATTTTCAATGATCATTAATTACTTTTTTCCACAAACACCCCTATGTATTTAACACTTTTTAGATTCCCAATAATATTAATAGGGATAATTTTGAAATTACATATCAAAAGTTCACATTTCCAATACAATTAACTAAATTATTCCACTTTCTTAATGGACGTGAAATCTCCCAAAGAGACTTTATATTTAGGGACGGAGGGAGTATGATGGAGTTTTTTTAAATGAACTTTTTATTTCTAAAAAGACAAAAAATATGTTTACTAATAATGTATTTTTTTTTATTGTCAATAGATTACTTACTGATCATGTGTCAACAACGATAAACTATCAAATAAAAATGTGCACATAAATGATAAATAATACTATATTGATAGCAGAGAAAACGTTACGTTAGTACAAATATAATAAACTCTTGTAAAATTGGTGAAGTTAATAAAATGGGAAAATAATTTCCAATGGATCACCCCAAAAGAGAATGCGGGAGAGAGTACAAGTTGGCGAGTATAATCCAGCGTGTCACCATGCCATTGGAGCAGTTGACGTGTATTTTTCCAACTCTCAATTTTCCTTTCCTTCCTTTTTTTTCATTTATTTTATTTATAAAAACAAAACACTATTCCTTCTGGAAAAAATCCATTTACTTCGATTTCTCGTATCCAAACACAGAGAGAGAAGAAAGAAAGAGAAAGAGAGAGAATGGATGTCATTGATTTCGTCTTCGATCCCCCTCAAAGAATTCTCCAAGGACAGCGTCAGGCTCGTCAAGTGTTGCCACAAACCTGATCGCAAAGGTGAAATTACCAAACCCTAATAATAACAATCCCTCATACATCTCTTTTTTTTTTTCTTTTTTCGATTTAATTTCTGATTCTTATCTATGTGTTGTTGTGGATCTGAATTTCTAATGCGCTTTTTAGAATGTAGAATTCTCTAAGGTCGTTGTTCGTACCGCTATCGGCCAAGTTAAATAGGGAGGGATTTTGCAGCCGTTATGGTAGACTTGGATGAATCTCAATCCGAATGAGTGACCAGAGAAGAGCCCTGGAAACGACTAAAAGGCTAGTACCGTATACGACAACAAGACCAACAAGAGTTCCTACTCATACTCTTCTTACTAAAGCACCGGCAACTCCAAGAACGAGAGATAGATTCTAAAAAGAACTCCATCCTTTCCCGGGTTATCTTAAACCTTAACATAGTCATATTCAAGTTATCCCAATAGTCAATGAGCAGGAAGAGGTTTTGTAAGTTGATTCAAGCAAGAAAGCCTTAACGCCCTTGCTGCTTGGGCTTTGTGGTGATGGGATTCGTTGGCTTCTTCGTCAAGCTCATCTTCATACCAATCAACAACATCATCGTTGGATCTGGTTAGGTATAATAACATCCATTCTTTCACTTATCTTATTTTATCTTAATTTTCAATTCGGATTATATTGTATTGATTCCTCTTTTTTAAACACTACATGTGATTTTTTTGTTTTTTTCCCTGCTGTAGATGAAGATATGTAGATGAAGATATTGTGATGTGGATTTGGATTTGAATGTTTTTTATATTTATTTTTTGTAATTTTTTGCAATTATTTTCCTTTTCAATGACTTATCTGTTTGGTTTATATTTTTCTGTGCTTGTTTTGAACAATTTGACATGTAACGGATGCAAAGGGAACATTGGATTTTTATTTTTTGACTGCTCCATTTGATTACTTTTTTTGGTGTGTGAAGCATAATGGTTTTGTTTTGAAATTTTTTTTGTTTGATTAACAACGGTAAAGGAATAATACATCATTGTTTGGCATCTCATCATGATGAGAAATAGTTGACTGTTGATTCCCTTACAAGCAGTATTTTGCCAATAATTTTATTGTTGCTCAATTGGTTATAACCTTGCAAGTTTTCCCCTTATCTGAATAGTTACTTTTGGTGTTTACTTCAAGTCACAATTGGTTGGTGATTTTCTCTTGTCTGCATCTTTAAATTTCTTTTGCCCTTATTGAATGTTACTATTTCACTATTTTGCTATAAGCTAACCTTTTCGATTGTAAATTGATCTTTTACTAGTATTTATATCCGTGCGATGCACAGAATGAGTACTTTGATTGGCATATATCTATGCTACTACGGAGTATGATATAAACATTGTCCTGATTTTTATTCATATTAATCAAAACAAAATTATTTATAAGTAACTTTTTCATATATTTGTTATGACCATTTCAAAAAAAAAAAACATTTTTCATGATTACTTTTTCATATATTTGTCATGATCACTTCAAAAAAAAAAATCATTTTTCATATATTTGTCATGATCACTTTTTCATATATTTGTCATGGTCAAATTTGATCCCTAAAAAATATATTAAGTCACAAAATAATCACTAAAATTTTCATCCACATGACAAATTTGTTCCTTAAATTTTTTAGTGGGACAATTTAATTCCCAAAATTTTGAAATAAATAAGGTAAAATCAAAATTTTCTGGTGATATATTAGCACAAATTGATCTTTAATTTTTTTTTAACAATTTAATCTCTAAAATCTTCATGTATTAATAAGCACAAAATCAGATTTCTCCATTTTTATTATTTGTGTATAAAAATATTAGATTTTAGAACTTTTGTTTATAAAAAAAATACGAACTTTATTAAAAATATTAATAATTTAATGTATCAATCATCTTCTCGATCTCTTTTTTCTTTTCATGGAAGATTTTGATAAGAAAAATATGTTTCTCATTCCAATCAAATATTCTCCGTGCGATGCACGTAGTGAAGTCATTTGGAAACGATTATTATATAAAATAACCAATATAAGCGCTTAAATAATTATCATCCACATCCATAATTATCTCACAAATGATTCCAAACCCGTGAATGAATTGTACCTCAAACATAATAAACATAAATATCCATCATTGAAAAGTCGAAAAAAAAGACCATAATTATTTATCTAAATATTTCAACCCCTGAATGAATTGTTCCATAATATTTATGCAGCATCTTTTTTTAGAAAATCAATCTAGGCATAAGCAATAATCATGGACAAATCCAAAAAATGACTAAATTTTTTTCATCCCAACATTTATGAAATCGATATTATTAAGAAAATCAACCTAGGTGACAAATATAAAAGGTAAAGAAATTTTTATCTCTGTAACTTATAATCTCGTGAATAAATTGTACCTATAACATTTATGCAACAATATTTAGCTAGGCTTAAACAATCATATATCACCGATAAATAAAAAAAATGACAAAATTATCTCCTCCTGTTTCTCCTCTTACCCATGCTCCCTTTTACCCTTTTACTCAACTAATCATTGATCCCAATCAAAATTAGTACTCATAAAAACCAACACTGTTAGGCTCGTCAAATCCAAAGTAGTACTTCCTCTATTCCTATTTATATGGCATACTTAACCATATTACACGGACTAAGGAGGGTAGTTAGGTTTCTTGAAACTTTAAAAAAATACTTCAATATTACAATCTTACCCTCTTAACTTGCATTGGGAATTTCACAATGTATTTTTTCACATTAATGGACAAAGGCCAAATAAGAGAAAATAACAATAAATGCCTCCTAGAAAATACAAAGTGACTTATAAATAGGACCAAAAAATTCTTTTAGAATATGTCCTATAAATAGGACCAGAGGGAGTAGGATCAAAAAAACCTTCTAGCATGTGACTTATAAATAGTACAGAGGGAGTACTGTCGAAGCGATACATAATTCATTTTTTTTGTTTACTGGAGTACTTATTAGCTTGAGAATAGAACCATCAAGCAATGAAGAAAATTAGAAAACACAACTTATTACATACACCCTCCGGTCTTGATTATAAGCAAAAATAACTAATTTCATAGGTATTAAGAAAAGTTAATTAAGTGTATTTAATTTTCTCAAATTCATAAAAAAGTAGACTACTTTAGTAAACTTATATTGGGAATGGAACAAGAATTAAATGATTCAACCACTTTATAGATATATTTTAGGAATGATTGTATTGGGAATAGAAAGTTAGTTAAATTTTGCTTATATTTAAGACCATTAGTGAAATGTTTTTTTTCTTCTTATAATCAAGACCGGATGGTGTAGCTTCTAAACAGCAAATCATAATGAGCAGTAGTCAATTTAAGTCAACCAATGAAAAAGTGTTTACACTCACCGAGTTGCATCTCTTGTGAAATGAATTACTTTAAGTCTGAACCATGGTTTTGAAAACCGGATCGGACCGGCCGGTTCGACCGAAAAACCGGTGAAGGTCCCGGTCCGAAATAGGTCAGAAACCGCTCTGCAAAAAAAATCGGAATTGAACCGGCTGAACCGGTATTAAACCGCCAAAACCGGTCAAAACCGGTTAAAACCGGTTTGGTCCGATTTGAATTTGGAAGCCCAAATTCAGCAAAAAATTGGGTTGTTTTTAATTTTTTTAATACTGGAAATGTAATACTATAATAGTATGATATTTTATTAATTATAATACTAATTATAATAGCATTGTTTTTTTTTTTGCATTAATTTTTTATACTGGAAATATAATACTATAATAAGTACTATAATAGTGGTATTAGACATTTTAATACATATTGTTATACTTCAACAATTTTGGATACTATTGAATTTTGATATTTTAATATTATGAAATCATGAGTACTTTTATTATTTGATGATGTATTTAATCTTTACTATTTAGTTTTAGAATGTTAGTTTATTATTGTTTCAGACCGCTTTATGCGATAATTATGATTTAATTAAAGAGATAGTGGGTTCGTAAACTTTATGAAGCTTTAGACTTCCATTATTGTCAAGGCGAGGTGCAGAAGGATTTTATTGAAGAAATAGCTCCCACATTTGTGGTTTCTTTTACAAAGAAAGAAGTGTGCACTTTGGCATTGCACTTCGTTTACATTATCAGAGTTTCAGGGGGAGGGGAGCTTTTCTTCTTTTACTTGTACGCCTTCTGCATTGGGACCGTTATTGGTCATGGCTCTTCAGGTATTTTGACCTTCTCGCCTTGGCTTTCAGGATGACGGTTGGAGATGTACGCCTTTGTGGTTTTTCCTCCTTTTTTGTTCCTTCGTCATCGTTCATTCTGCCCTTGGTTGCTTTATGGCAGCTCTTGGTCTTGTTTATGGAGGGGCCTCGTACCTTTTGTGTACGCCTAGTGCACTCCGTTGCAGCTTCAGGCTGCTTCGAGGGGTCGTTCTCCCTGCTTGACAGCGCTTCTCTGGTCGCCGGGGGAGGTTGGCTTTCTGACTCTTCTTTCGTGCTCTTTGGGCATGGCGTCGCCTTCCCCTTTCTCTCGAGTTTTAGCTCTCTCATTGGGAGGATTTGTGCTTCGTTGTGCATGTTACTCTTGGCTATGGTGGCTGTTTAGCCTCTGGAGGGAGGGTGGTTTCTTGCCCTTTTCCCTCTTTTATGTGTTTATTCTCTCTTGTATGTGGAGGTTTTCTTTTCTTTGGAGGGTCTCTCCTCTGGACTCTTCAGTCCGTCTTTTCGTTGTCGCTTGTCCCCCCTGGCCTCCTCTTTCTTTATTTATAATGATCTCCTTGGACCAGTGGTTACTGCTCATTTCTCTCTGCCCACTGGTTAACGACAGCCTGTATCATATGTTTCAGAGCACCTTTCAGCAAATCTGTTCTCCTTGCTATTCTTGGCTTCGGCTCTCATGATCACAGGGAGAGCGAGGACTTCAAGCTTTACCCTTCTCAGCTTTGGCCTTGGGTGGACCAAAGATTCCTTCTGGCTTCCTTTGCAAGCTGTTGGAGCTTTGGACAGTTGTGTCGCCCTCAGCTGGTCACGAGAGCGCCTTCCGCGGGTCCTGATCACCGACTCGCTTTTACTTGTCGCAGGCGTCTCTTGGTTCCTTGTGACATTCAGGACGCCTTAGTGTGATGCGCGGTGTCTCCTACCGTCGACGCACTTTGCTTCCTCGCACTGGGCGTTCTTCGGGAATCGGACGCCTAACCACCCGTCGCCTTGGGCATTTTGTCGCCTTGGGAGCAGTACACCTTTCTCAATACTTTATTTTGTTTGGCGGTGTTTCTGGGCCTTTATATGATTTGGGCCTTATAATTTGGGCTACCAAATATTGGGGTATAAACAATTGCCCCCTTTGCAGTGAGGATGGAAGAATTTCATTCTCAGTGCAAATCCTATTTTTACCTTTTGTTTGCTTCGTTTGTTTCCTCTTTCTGGACTTTTCGTTCTTCATTCTTCGCCTTCTGTTTCTTTCCTTGCGTCGCCTCCGACTTCTTGGGGAAGGCGCACACTGGGGGCGTTTCTACATCGCTGGGCGTCTCTTGCGTCTTTCGTTGACTGCTGGCAGCTTCGTTTTTGAATTTTGAAACTTGGTGAAGTCTTGTCTACAGGTTTCTACTGGTGGGTCTTTTGATTTCCCTTTTCCCCTTACTCTTTTTCCAGGTTACACGTGTCGTGAGGGGGAGAAGGCAGATATCTTTCCAGCTCTGCACGTTTTCCCACGTCTCCCTTTTTCTCTCCTTTTTGAAACCTTCTCAAAACTCTTCGGTTTCTTCTTTGCATTTACTCTCTCTTCTCTTCGTGTCTTTCATTCTCTGAAACTGCCAAGACTTCTTCTCCGTTACTTCTTGCTTCTTGGTTCTTTCCTGCTTTCTTTCTGCACATCTCGCTTTCACCATGTCAAACTCCAGAGCTATTGTTTCTCCTTCGGCCGAGAGCGCCTCTTCCAGTTCTGAGGAGGGGACTCCAATTCCAGGGCCGATTTCTTATTGCTTCATGGAGGCGCTTCCCTGCCCCCGCTCGTATCCTGCAGAATCGGGATATCGTCGCTGGGCCACGGAGGCGGCGACGGGTTCTCACTTTGGTCCTGGCTCCGGCGATTTCACTTCCGGCTCGACTTCCCAGACTGCGGTTATTTCTGAGGAAGATGCTGAACTGATTTCTACTCCCTCCTATAGCAAGTATCACTGTGCTCTAGGTTCTTCTTTGCTCCGCTCTTGTCTCCGCCGCTTGGAATTTCCATGGGTGGATGTTAACTTCAATGTGCGCGTCGGGGGCACCGCTGGGTGGCAGGAATGGGTTGACCATGTCTTCACCACTGACGCCGCCTTTGTGGCGATTCTGGAGAAGACGGGGATCGCCGCTGTTATCAAGGCGTCACCCAGACTTGGCGCCAATCGAAGACCTAGCGATTTGCTGATGCTGGTCCAGCGTTGGTGTTCCTCAACTCACACTTTTCTTACTTCATGGGGAGAGTTCACCCCCACTCTCGAAGATGTGATAGTGCTCTTGGGTCTCCCTGTTTTTGGAGATTCTGACTTTGACGTGGAGAACGTCGACGAGCAACTTTCTCATCTGTCCATGCAATTGAAGGCTGCTTTGGCTCTGAGTGCCAAGCATTCGCGCGCTCTCTTTAAACGAAGGCGCGCCTTGTTCGCCAGAGGCTCCTCTTCTCAGCGAGTTCTCGGCACTGGGAACTTGAGCCGCAGAGCAGGTCAGCGCTTCCGTCAAATACACCTTTGCTTGTTGGATCCGCTACTTTTTCGGCGACTTCCACGATGGCAAATTTCACCCTGGTCCAGTTTCTGATGCACGCCTTTGTCGTGCTGCTTTCGTTGCTTTTTGGCTTACTCGCTATGTTTTCCCGGGACCTCCATGGGAATCGGTAAGTCCTTGTGTCTTTCTTTTCGCATGTCTTCTTTCGGAGGGTACACGCCTTCCGCTGGCTTCATTCTATTTGGGCGGCTTGTACGCCCGTCTTGATCAAGTTGCTGTTCAAATGCGCATTTCCCATGGGCGCTTTCCCATTAACTCTTATGTTGATCTGACCTTCCTTCAATATTTTCTCTTTGAACGCTTTGCTGCTTATGGCCCCGCCAAGTTGCCCCTTTCTGACGGTGCAACTGGTTTGGATCCTTGCTCGTGGTGCTGGACGAGAGGGGTTCCAAGGGCACCTCTGCTTTCTGTTATTGATTCCGAAGACCAATTTTTGTTTCGTCCTTATTGTGACCTTCCTCATGTTCTTTACGATGAGGATACTTTTTCTACTCAGAATGATGCTACTATTCCCTTTGAGGGAGCTTTTGACTTATGGAAAATGATTTTGTCTGTTCGCTGCCTTCCTGGCTTTGTTCCATTAGACGACAGGAGTGCACATGGGGGAGCCCTTTGGCCCTGTGTGTATCGTCCTGACCGCATGGCCAGACAGTTCGGTTATGACCAAGCGCCTTGCATTCTTGATGTTGGGCAAGCTTCAGCGGAGGACTTGGTCAAGGCGTTTCTTTTCAATGCTGCTCCAATGATTTCTGATTTTACTCCGGTTTTCATTCCTGCTGCTCGTGCTGGAGGCGTGCTAGATTCTTGGCGCGTCTCCCATGAAGATATTCTGCAACATCTCAAGGACTTCGAGTCCTCACCTTTTCACTTGGTTCCAACTCTGCTGCCCATCATTTTCAATGATCCTTATTACTGCACTTCCATGAAGAAGGCGACTGGTAAGCATCTTGGCCGTTTTCTTTCCTTTTCTTTCTTCCTTTCTTTTCTGTTGCTTTTTACTCATTTGCTTTTTGTTTTTGTTGTTGCTTTCTGTTTCCTGCTTTGCATTTAACTTGTTTATTCTTGACTCCCTTTTCAGTTGAAGGAGCTTCTCCTAGCCGTAGGGTTGCTTCATCCCCTTCGGTTGCTTCTAGGCGAAGTAAGAGGAAGGCTCCTCCCATTTCCAAGTCTTCCGTTCGTGGTGGCAGCAGTGGCGCCGCGAGTTCCAGCAAGAAGAGGAAGGCGCCTGCGCCCACTCCAACTTGCCGCTCCAGCCGTCTCCGTTCTACTGGTGTTCATATTGCTCCTTCTTCCCCGGTCCATGTGGACTTGGTGGAAGATGATTCTGATGACAATGTTTTGGTTGAAGATGACAGAACTGGGGACCATCATTCAGGTTTCACTCCTGCTCCTTTTGATTTTCCTTTGGTTCTTTCTGTTTGCTTTACTTGATTAATTTTCGTAGCGTTATTGACTTTCTTTGCTTGAGCGCAGGTGGTGCCGATGCTCGTTCGTCGGCGTCGCTTTCTGAGGATACTCCAGCTGTTTTTGTTGATGAGGATTATATAGAGTTTTTTGGCCAACTTCCAGTTGATGAGGATGATGCCCTCACTGGTTCTGATGGTGACTTTGACTTGCCACCTCCAACTAACATTCCGAAAGGTGTTTCTTTTTCTTCTAAGGGTGCGCCTTCAAAGGCCCCTTCTGGTTCTGATAATTTGGGTTCGGCGTCTCTTGCCGGTATTTCACAGCAAGTTTCTTCTAAGGGTGCGCCTTTTCAGGCCCCTTCAGGTATCACCGCTGCCGACATTATTTATGAACTTGTTCTTGATATTCCAAGATCTAAAGATGTGTTTGATGGAGAAGGTGTTGAGATAGATGCTTCCGCCCCTTCTGATGATCAAACTGCTGCTCCTTCAATTTCTGCAGCTGATAAAGGAAAGGCTCCTCTTGGGGGGGCCGGTACACTCTTGCTTCTCCGAATTCTTCTTTGATTTGTAAGTGCTCCCTTTCTCTGAATTGAAGTTTTCTTTTCTTCTTGAGTTTTGCCTTATTACTTGCATATGTGCTACTATGTGTTTCGCAGCTTTGCTTCCTACAGCCGACCAGTCTTTGGTCAATTCATTCCTGAGAGCGCACACTTCTTTGGTTCCTCCTCCAGCCTCACTTCCACACCGCTTCAGGGAGTCAGGTTTTCAGACCCTGCTGCGCATGTTGCATTTGATTCGTTCAGCCGATGTGGATGACGTGCCATGGGAAGAGAAGGCGATTGGTGTGGATAACATGCCATGGGAGGACAAGGCCGAGATTCTTGACTGTTTGTACACGCTTCAGCTTCAGCATTTCTCCGGTTCTTGGCTTGAAAATGCCATTTCCAGCTTTGAGAGTTTGCGTCCTTCATTCGACGATGATGAGCTTGCTTTGCAGGAGTGTCGTGCTCCTTTGTCATCTCGTGTTCGGGACCTTTCATCCCAACTAGATCAGGCGACTGCGGAGTTGGAAGCTCTTGATTCGGAACTTGAGACTTTGGCTGCCAAGAAACGCTCTTACATGGAGGCTTGCAAGGCTACCTCTTTAAATCATTTGTTCTTCTCATAGGCGTTGTTTTCCTTTTATATTGCTGATCTAACATTTTCACTGGATTGTGGTTCTTTGACATGGTTTTCATCGGGTTCTTGGCTTGACTTCGTTTAACTTTGACGCTTTACTGTTTTGCATTTGAACACTTGGGTTTGTACTTTTGGATGATTACTCTGGTTTCGTTTTCTGGATTTGCACTTATGACTTCGTATTCTGGGTTTGCACTTTTGGCTCTATGCCTTGAATTTGTGTTTTGGCTTGGAACTTGTGACGCCTTTGACATATATTCTTCCGGATTCTAGTTTATGCTTGTGTTGCTGATATTGCTGCGTATTTATTGACTTTTCTTTTCGTCACTTCACTGTTTGTTTGCTTTTGGAATTTGCACTTTGTGCTTCATGCTTGTGTGCAACACTTTTGCCTTTGCGCGCCTTTGGCTTTGACGCCTAGGCCGTTTGTTCTGAACTTCATGACTTTGCAGTTGTTTGCTGCTGCACTTGTGTCTGTTGCATTTTGATTTTGGTGCCTTTTGCGCGGTGCAGCTCTTCTTTTCTTTCTTCTTCTTTTTCTTCTTCTCTTCTTTTTCCTTCTTTTTTTTTTGTATGACCGCCTCCAAAGGGCTTCTTTGTATTGACGCCTTCCTTTGTATTGACGCCTTGGGAAAGATATTTTTTTTTTGTTTGGTTGACGCCTGCTGGAGGCTTTTGTATTGATGCCTTAGGAAGGATTTCTTCCTTCCCCCTCTCCACTTTAAAAACTTTGGAGGGCGTCCTGAGGGCTCCAAACTCTTTACATATCTGAATGGCTCCTCATGTCTTTAGTGCCAAGATTGCTGTTGAGGTGCACGTTGGGCGCTTGCTCAGATGTTGTCGCTTTGGACCCTCTTCTTTTTGTTGTTTCTGGATTTTGTGCGCCACTTTGGGCTTTCTGATTATCGCTTTTGAGCTGACTTCTCTGGAGTTGCCGCTTTGGAGCTTTTTCTCTTTAGTCGCCACATTGGGGCTCTGCCGCTTTGGGGCTTCTCTTCTTTTCTGGATGCCTCCTTGGGGCTACTTTTTCTTTTTCTCACTTTCTTTCTTCTTTTTTTTTTTTCAGGTGCCACATTGGGGCACACACATTTTTTTTTTCGGTTGCCACATTGGGGTATTTTTTTTTTCAGTTGCCACATTGGGGCATTTTTTTTTTCAGTTGCCACATTGGGGCATTTTTCAGTGTGCGCTTTGGGCATTTTTTTTTTTCCAGTGGCCCCTCATGTCATCGGTGCCATTTTTCAGTGTGCGCTTTGGGCACTTTTTTTTTTCAGTGGCCCCTCATGTCATCGGTGCCATTTTTCAGTGTGCGCTTTGGGCACTTTTTTTTTCAGTGGCCCCTCATGTCATCGGTGCCATTTTTCAGTTGCCGCATTGGGGCATTTTCAGAACTAACGGATCGCTTTGGATCTTACGTTAGCCAACCTCTTTTACAGATTTTCCGCCCGCGTTTAAGACTAGCGCCCTTGTTTCCCGGGACCTTTTCTAGCCTCGCGATATGGCGTACTTCGCCCGCGTCCGTCCCAGAAATTCTTTCAAGAGGTCTATCTGGGAACCGCGATAAGGCGCTTGTGCCCGCGGTACGGTTCAACACTTTTCTTTTCTTTTTCTTCTTTTCTTCCCTTTTTAGGGGTGTTGATCCTCGCATTCTGGCATTACTGACCCTGTTTGAGGGTGTTTTTCATCGATGCCTCATGTCATCAGCATCGTTTGTGCTCTTTCTGGGGACACCTCATGTCATCGGCGTCGCTTCGAGCGTTTGAATTGTTTGTGCTCTTTCTGGGGACACCTCATGTCATCAGTGTCGCTTCGAGCGTTGCATTGTTTTTGTGCTCTTTCTGGGGACACCTCATGTCATTGGCGTCGCTTCGAGCGTTTGCATTGGCGCCTCTTATTGCAGGCAATTCCTTGCTTCTGATTGCTTTTCTGATTTCTTATGCTCGGTGATTCCTCTTGTTGTAGGCGTCACTTCTTTTATTTTCTTTTATCTTCCTTTTTTTTTGCGACGCCCTTTGTTGCGGGCGTTTACAGGCACTTGGAGTTCGGTGTGCTTCGGCTCATGCTTGACCTCGTCTTGCATCTTGTTTTTGCATTTGATCGGGTACTTCAATGTTTGAGCATGCCTTTGTCTTTATTCTATACGTGCGTTTTTCGTGCACGCCTTGTAGTTGGAGGTTTCTGCCATTGTACGCTTTTTGCGGTTAGGCGCTTTTCGCTCTATTGTCTTTCTTCTCTTGTTGCATTCGGCGTTCTTGCATTGATTTTTCTCTGGACTTTTTGACTTGCGCTTGTGTGCACGCCTTTTGCCTTGAGATTGCTTTGGTCTTTTTGGCTTGCATTTGTTATTGGCTTCGATCGCGCCTTTGGAGCTTAGCCTTTAGTGACGCTTCGTTTTTCTTTTGACTTCGGGATTTCTGGCTTCAGCGCCGTTTATTCTTCTTCTTTCGGTTTTCATCCTCATGGTTTCACATGAGGTTTCGCAGCTCAGCTTCATTCTCTTTTTTTTTCTCTTTTTTTTTGTCAAGTATGCACTTATGTGCGCTTTTGCCAGGGCGGCTTCATGTTCGCCCTTCAGCTCTGGGTTCCGTGCGCCTTGCTATTTGCTTACGGCTTTGCTTTGTTCTAGCGGAGTCTCTTCTATCGTTTGGCCATTGCGGCTCTTTTTGATGTATCGCGTCTCTTTTGTTGACGCCCTTGCTTCTGTTCCATCATCTGTTTCATGATGCTTCATTTCTGATCGCCTTGCTTTCATCATGCAAGACGCGGAGAACCCTCCGTTTTTTTTGTTGTTGTTTTTTTTTCTCTCTCTTTTTTTTCGTTTTTTTTAAGGCGCACCGAGGCTTTTCGAGTTCCGGAGAACGATTCATTTTTGCCCCCACATAAACAGTTTTCATTTTCCAGATATTTTCATGTTATGCATGTCCGTTTTATTATTCATATTCAGCATATATCATGTACAATGTCATGCATCGCTACGTAACATTACTCTAGTCGTGCTTTCATGCGACACTCTCTGAGAGCGTGCTTTTCCAACTCATGATTTACAATTCCAAATTTTGGAAGCAGTTTTTTTTAGAGACAACTAGACTAGCATGTCATAGCAAATTTGATTCTACAGCAGACATACAAATGCATGGGCTTTTGCCATTGTTATATGTATTTTATCTCAACAGACTTTCGATGGCGTCATAACGACGGCGTCTACTTATTATGCACATGTCATTTTTAGCCATGGTATATTCAGATCTAGGCCGCGTTATAAACATAGGCGGCGCTAGGCTTTTATTATCGGGGCGACTTCAGCCACAGATTTTTAGCATTACAAAGCATGATATAAATGCACAGAAATTTCATGCGAAGGCGTTATTAAAGCATAGATGCACAGAACAGTCATGTTACAGCTACGTAAAACAATCTATATGCAACTAGGCGTGTCATGATTTTATTTTATCATGCTTCAGCTTTACTAAGTTCACATGTGACTAACAAAGCCGAATTAAGGTTCGTGTATACTTAGCTCACGGCGCGAATGTTATGAGGCGTCTTTCATGTGGACTGGCCAGTTTCGCCTTTGCTCCCGCGCTCTCCTCTTTGTGATCCCGCCTCTTTGTGAGCAAGAGCGTGTTTCGTGCGGCGCCTTTTGCTGGCAGGAGCGTATTTTCGCCTTTCAGTCCTTCGTCTGCCTTCTGAGGAGCTGATTGGAGTAGATGTCGCTGCCCCCGGAGCGTTGCTTTTCTGGACGATCCGGTTTGCAAGGGCCGGTTTCATTCTTTAGCAAGTGTCATCGCCTTCCGAGAAGTTCGGATCAGATCCTGGCCTGGCCTCCTTTCATGGTTCCGTCTTCTGGGAGACCACTCTTTGAGGAGTACTTTCGATCTGATGGAGTTCTTCATCGACGCCACGCCTCTTTGGTTTGGGGTTGTCAATGGTAGCGTGTGTTCTTGGGAGCGTCTTTTGAGTTCGGAAGTCGTTGCTTCCCCAGCGGAGTCGCCAATTGTTTCAGACCGCTTTGTGCGATAATTATGATTTAATTAAAGAGATAGTGGGTTCGTAAACTTTATGAAGCTTTAGACTTCCATTATTGTCAAGGCGAGGTGCAGAAGAATTTTATTGAAGAAATAGCTCCCACATTTGTGGTTTCTTTTACAAAGAAAGAAGTGTGCGCTTTGGCATTGCACTTCGTTTACATTATCAGAGTTTCAGGGGGAGGGGAGCTTTTCTTATTTTACTTGTACGCCTTCTGCATTGGGACCGTTGTTGGTCATGGCTCTTCAGGTATTTTGACCTTCTCGCCTTGGCTTTCAGGATGACGGTTGGAGATGTACGCCTTTGTGGCTTTTCCTCCTTTTCTGTTCCTTCGTCATCGTTCATTCTGCCCTTGGTTGCTTTATGGCAGCTCTTGGTCTTGTTTATGGAGGGGCCTCGTACCTTTTGTGTACGCCTAGTGCACTCCGTTGCAGCTTCAGGCTGCTTCGAGGGGTCGTTCTCCCTGCTTGACGGCGCTTCTCTGGTCGCCGGGGGAGGTTGGCTTTCTGACTCTTCTTTCGTGCTCTTTGGGCATGGCATCGCCTTCCCCTTTCTCTCGAGTTTTAGCTCTCTCATTGGAAGGATTTGTGCTTCGTTGTGCATGTTACTCTTGGCTATGGTGGCTGTTTAGCCTCTGGAGGGAGGGTGGTTTCTTGCCCTTTTCCCTCTTTTATGTGTTTATTCTCTCTTGTATGTGGAGGTTTTCTTTTCTTTGGAGGGTCTCTCCTCTGGACTCTTCAGTCCGTCTGTCCATTGTCTCTTGTCCCCCCTGGCCTCCTCTTTCTTTATTTATAATGATCTCCTTGGACCAGTGGTTACTGCTCATTTCTCTCTGCCCACTGGTTAACGACAGCCTGTATCATATGTTTCAGAGCATCTTTCAGCAAATCTGTTCTCCTTGCTATTCTTGGCTTCGGCTCTCATGATCACAGGGAGAGCGAGGACTTCAAGCTTTACCCTTCTCAGCTTTGGCCTTGGGTGGACCAAAGATTCCTTCTGGCTTCCTTTGCAAGCTGTTGGAGCTTTGGACAGTTGTGTCGCCCTCAGCTGGTCACGAGAGCGCCTTCCGCGGGTCCTGATCACCGACTCGCTTTTACTTGTCGCAGGTGTCTCTTGGTTCCTTGTGACATTCAGGACGCCTTAGTGTGATGCGCGGTGTCTCCTACCGTCGACACACTTTGCTTCCTTGCACTGGGCGTTCTTCGGGAATCGGACGCCTAACCACCCGTCGCCTTGGGCATTTTGTCGCCTTGGGAGCAGTACACCTTTCTCAATACTTTATTTTGTTTGGCGGTGTTTCTGGGCCTTTATATGATTTGGCCCTTATAATTTGGGCTACCAAATATTGGGGTATAAACAATTATTATGTTATTATATAATGATATACACACACCTACATTAAGATCGATTAGACCACGGTTTGATCACGGTCCAACCATTGAACCATGAACCACTACCTTGACCGATTCAATAACCGGTCCGGTTTTCAAAACATTGGTTTGAACACAGGAATAATAAACTTTGAACTACCCAACCTCAATTATATTCCTACGACATGGATACATTAGAATTACTACAATTTTATGAAACATTTCCTTAACATGTGACCATATTGAATCCTATCAAAGTGAAAATATTTAAAATACTGTAAATGGTAAGCTGTGGAATACATTAATCAACTTAATAATGCCATTAGCCACAACATGAGCTGTTGAATGCCTTTCCTCGCAAACTTCTGATGCATTCCTACACTGGAACCAGTGAGCACCACACCCATAGCGCTAGCGTGTGTCATGACTGCACTTAATACCGAACGCTTTTTTCATGGTCCCGTATTAATACGGTACCACCAGTGGTACATACTATATAGTTGCCACGTGTAGGTAAAATATGTACTTTTAAGGTTCAAGTATAGCATTTTTATCATCTTCTCCCGGATCTCTTTTTCGTTGCTATTAATTTCAACGTTGTTGCTTCATTTCCATTTCCATTTTTTTTATTACTGAGTTCCATTTTTTGGGGGTGCTCGTGTTTCTTCTATTTCTCCTTCCTTCAGCACTCTGTGAATTTAATCTTGCTTAATTTAGCTTTTAATTTTTATTTAATTTAAGAACAAAATTATCCCCACAAATCTAGGTAAATCATTGCAATTCTCAGAGTTAAGGAAGCTGATTGGATTAATAGTGAGGTGATTGATTAGTGCACCCTTCTAAGAAGATAACCCCTTAAAACCAGGGAGGAGCGGTTGCCAGCGGAAGATCAGAGAATAAATCTCAGTGCCTTTCAAACAGTCGAATCTGAGTGCGATGTAGAAGAAGGCAGGAACAACTCGAGAAAAAAATTAAATTTTTGAAAACAAGTGGAAAACTCGAGTACTTTAAGTAACTCCAGTACCACAACACCAAAAATTTATTTTCTTTTGAATAAGTGGACTCGAGAATCACTAAATTAAAAAATCATTTCCAGTACCAACTCGAGTACACAGCCAACTCGAGTACACCACCTTTTAAAACAAATATTTATTTCGCTTTTTAAGTGGGCTCGAGTACCACACAATAAAAAACAATTTCAATGGCTTGAGAACTCGAATACAAGCAAAACTCAAGTACCACAAATATAAAAAATATTTTCTTTGCAGATGTGCTATGAAACTCGAGTTCTATGTCAACTAGAGTAGATATACTCGAGTTCTTTGCCAACTAGCATCAGACAATCTTTTCATTTTAAGATTTTATGACCAATCCCTTCTAGATTATATTTTCATTTTAACTCAACTAATTTCATACTAAATATGCAATATTAATATGAGCTAAAATCCTAAGTAAAATAAAGTCTAAAATGCAGAGGGTGGGTTGGGAATAAGGGATATGGAAATGTTTAATCTAGCTCTAATTGGAAAATGGAAATGGAGATTAATTAAAGAAAGAGTAAATGTGGGTGAGGGTGTTAAGGTTTAAATATGGAGAAAATATTTACAGAGTGTGCATAGTAGGGGATTTGCTATGTTCTCATACTACATACTAAAAAATAAAATATAAAATAATTTCATACTAAATTTTAGACTTTTTAATTTTTTGACTTTTGAATTTTTTGACTTTTGAATTTTTTAACTATCCTTGTGAGACGGAGGGAGTATTTAATTTTCTCAAATTTTAGTAAATTTACATTCAGAATAAAACAAAAATTAAATGTCTCAAAACCTGATTGTCAAAATATTTTAACAATGATTGTATTGGGAAAAAACCGTTAATTAATCTTTGTTTTATATTAGTTGAGTTTATT
Organism: Crotalaria pallida; assembly: GCA_037953625.1. NCBI lineage: Eukaryota > Viridiplantae > Streptophyta > Magnoliopsida > Fabales > Fabaceae > Crotalaria > Crotalaria pallida. The sequence continues at coordinate 103,627,448 of CM075655.1, forward strand.
TTTTGCTTATAAATAAGACCGGTGGGAGTGCTCTCTAAGTTTTTAAATATAAAGTTTTCTTAACATCAGCCCTTCGCCACCCCAAAGTAGTTAAAATGTCTTTAAAAAATAAAAGAAAATAATTCCTTTGATTTATTTGATGAATTATTTTCATGTACATTTTTAATATTTTTAATAAACAAAATAATTTTTAATAATATTTATGCATAAGTATGTCTTATAAATAGAACAAGAAGGATAAATATATATATGTTTCTGAGTATATATGACAGTAAAGCATGCGGTGGATTTGTCCAAATACTGATTCAAATACTGTAACAGTGTATTTTTATTTAAAAAAAATACATGATTCAAATACTGTAACAATTTACACTTGTTACCAGTTACTTAATTACAGCCGTGGATTTGTCCAAATCACTGGGATCTACGGCTGGCAACCACAGGGACCACGAGTGAGGAATACTCATCGGGACCACCTGAAACGTTCACCTTAAAACCCAACCACATCAATCGAGTCTCTATTCAAGCGACGTTGTCTTGTACCTTTGTTTTGCAATTTTAGTCATGGCCACTTTTACCACCACACCTGAATAATAATGCACAAAAGCTTGAATTGAAAGTGTGAAACTGAAAGTGTGAACTACCTTAATTTATACTCAGCAACGGTAACAATTAAAAAATTCTCATAAACCAATTCTCAAAGTTTGGAGAATGACATAATAGTACTCCATCTTGTACTTATTATATTTTCTTATCCTATGCATTGGGTGCATAGAATAAAAAAAATTGTTTTTATACTCCCTCCGGTCTCATGGATGTTTTTTTTGCTAACTTATGGATGTTTTAATAAGAGACCAACTTATGGATGTTTTTTTTGCTAAGAAATGAGACCGGGGGAGTACATATCAAGGAAATTAGTTAGTTTTATGAATCTTATGAGAATATATTATAACATTACAATCTCACTCTTTCAACTTTTTTTTGGAAAGTTCACACTCATTAATAAATAACAAAAAGAATATAGATAATCAAAGGATTTAATAAAGGGGAAAAAAGAAAAAACAATGAATTATACTCCCTCCGGTCCAAAATATAAGCACCATTTCAAGATTATTTTTTGGTCCATAATATAAGCCCCATTTCCAATTTCCAATGGCATTAATTACTTTTTTTCCACAAACACCCCTATTTACTTAACATTTTTTACATTCCCAATAATAATTATAGGGATACTTTTGAAAATGCATACCAAATATTTACATTTTCAATGCCACTAACTATACTAACTAACTTTTCTTAAAGGGAGAGCTTTTGGTCAAAATGTGCTTATATTTTGGACCGGAGGGAGTAGTAATTAGGAAAAAAATCTTTTAAAAAATACGGAGTAACTTATACTCACATTTTTGGGATTTTTATTTTGGTCATATTTATAATATCTCATTTCAATTTTCAATAACATTTAATTGCTTATTTCCACAAACACTCATATTAAATCCACACTTTTTAGAGTTTCAATAATAATTATAGGGGTAGTTTTGAAAAAGTACATCAAATTTTCACATTTCCAATATCACTATCAAATTCAACCACTTCTTTTCTTGATTGAGTGAAATCCCCAATAGAATATTATAAATAGGATCAGAGGAACAATGAAAACCAGAAATAATAAAAATTGGTTGAAATCCACGCAAAAATTCAAAGAAGAATTGCAACAGATGGACATGTACTATAATTGTGTTCATGGCTTAGTATAGCTTTGGAAAAATGAAAATGTCACTTCCAAAACATTGAAAAGCAGCCCGTCGATAATAAGAATTTTATTATAAACTGTTATCTCAAACCATTTTACAATCTCACCCCTACCATAAAAACAAAACAATGTTCTATTTGTCTTTTATTATAAGTCACTTTTATCTAATTCATGAAGAGTAAAAAAAAGTAATTATTATTTTTAAATTTTATCAAAACTTATGTTGTCATTATAAAATTACTCCTATTTAAAACTTTATAACTTTATTTATTTCTCTCTATTGAAATTATTATACTATCACCCCTGAAAAATTATGAGGGATGTATCTAGAATAAATTCTTAAATGCTATCTAGATATTTTAAAACGACTTATAAAAAGGAACAAAAAAATCAGCCAAATAAAATAGTATCTTATAATAAGAGAAGTGTTATCAGCCTGGGCAGATTAAAGATTGATGATGAAAAAATCATGCAGGAGCCACTAAATAAGGGAAGTGTTAACCTGGCAGATCTCGATGTAAGGGAGGATGACGAAACAAGGCCGACCCCTCAGGGTGATTTCAAAAAGATAAACTTGGGATCCGATCCATCCCGCTGTGTCAAGATTGGCGTTGGTCTTGCTGAGGAAGTGGAGAAGGAATTGACAGAACTGCTCAGAGAGAACAAAGATCTGTTCGCCTGGACCTCGGCGGACATGCCAGGCATTGACTCAAATTTTATCTGTCACAAACTAAGTGTCTATCCTGGCGCTAGACCAGTTTGTCAGAAGAAGAGGCGGGTCGGGACCGAAAAAGCTCAAGCCACTCAGGAAAAGGTAGCCGAGCTGCTTGAAGCAGGGTTCATCAGGGAAGTGGTGTACACCGATTGGTTGGCTAATCCCGTACTAGTCAAAAAATCCAATGGAAAATGGAGAATGTGCGTGGATTACACAGACCTGAACAAGGTTTGCCCCAAAGACCAATATCCACTTCCTTGCATAGACAAATTAGTAGACAGCTCGGCAGGGTACCAAAGACTATCCTTCATGGACGCCTATTCTGGATACAATCAGATTCCGATGTATCCCCCGGATCAGGTGAAAACTTCCTTTGTAACTTAAAATGCTACATACTATTATAATGTCATGCCATTCGGACTCAAAAACGCTGGGGCAACTTACCAGCGAATGATGAATAAAGTGTTCGGCTCACTTATTGGGCCCAGAATGGAAGTATATATCGATGATATGATTGCTAAGAGTCTGAAAGAAGAAGACCATGCTAAGGACTTGAAGATCATTCTCGACCGAATTCGGCAGTATGATATGAGATTGAATCCGGAAAAATTCACCTTTGGGGTCCCCGCTGGATCATTCCTCGGATTTATGCTCACTGAACGAGGAATAGAAGCTAACCCTGAGAAGTTCCGAGCCATACTCGAAATGAAGAGTCCATCTGACATCAAGGGTGTACAGCAGTTGGCAGGTCGGGTAGCAGCTCTTTCCAGATTCTTGTCCCAGTCAGCTCGGAAGGCACTACCCTGGTACCAGTTGCTAAGAAAGGAAAAAGAAAAGACGTTTGAGTGGAATGATGCATGCGAAAAGGCCTTCACTGACCTTAAGCAATATCTGGCTTCCCCTCCGATCCTATCTAGCCCTGTAATTGGAGAAATTCTGTTCATGTACTTGTCGGTGGGTGATTCAGTTGTCAGTTTAGTTTTAGTTCGAGAAGAATCAGGCAAAGAATCCCCCGTTTATTTTGTTAGCCGAGCGCTTCAAGGACCAGAACTGAGATACCAAAAGGTGGAGAAATTGGCTTTCTGTTTGGTCATCACAGCTAGAAGATTGCGTCAGTACTTCCAGAGTCATCACATTAAGGTCAGAACAGCTCAACCTATCCGCCAGATTCTCCAGAAACCCGATTTAGCAGGAAGAATGGTAACTTGGGCTATTGAACTTTCCGAGTTCGACATCACTTTCGAACCAAGGAAAGCCATGAAGTCTCAGGCTCTAGCTGATTTCCTCGCTGAGTTCACTGAGCCACTGGCAAGTTCCAACTTGGACTGGAGTATTTACGTAGATGGGTCGAGCAACAAGCTTGGGGCAGGTTCTGGTATAATTTTGGAAAACTCCGATGGTTTTACCTTGGAGTATTCTTTGAAGTTTGAATTTCCCACTTCAAACAATCAGGCGGAATACGATGCTGTAATGGCTGGTCTCAGGATGGCAAAGGAGGTGGGGGCCCGAGAAGTCAAGATTTTTAGTGATTCTCAGCTGGTGGTCTCTCAAGTCAAAGGAGACTATCAAGCCAAAGAACCAATCCTCAAAAAGTATCTTGAGAAGGTGAAGTTCTTATCTTCAGAGTTTGTCAACGTCGAATTTTGTCATATTCCCAGAGAAAGCAATGGCCGAGCAAACATTCTTTCAAAACTTGCTTCAACAAAAGGACCCGAAAATAACAAGACATTGATCCAGGAAACAGTGCATGGACCTAGCGTTGTCCTCTCTGTTTCGATGGACCCAAATTGGACTGCTCCGATCACAAGTTACATAGAACAGGGAACTTTCCCTACTGATCCAACCGAGGCTAAGAAGCTTATCAGGAAAGCATCGCAATTTGCTCTGGTGGAAGGAATCTTGTTTCGCCGAGGGGTCAGTAGCCCTATGCTTAGATGTTTGAATCCTGCTGAAGCAAAACAAACACTTGAAGAGGTTCACAGAGGAATCGGAAGCCATCATGTTGGGGGCAAATCACTGGCCAGAAAGGTTCTAAGAGCAGGATATTATTGGCCGACCCTTCAGCAAGATGCAATTGATCATGTGAAAAGATGCGAAAAGTGTCAATTCCATAGTGATGTATACCAGAAGCCGGCCGAGGAACTACACTCACTTTCATCCCCCTACCCTTTCTATCAATGGGGAATGGATTTGATTGGCCAGTTCCCCACCGCACCAGGACAGCTGAAGTGGGTGATAGTTGCCATAGATTACTTTACCAAATGGGTTGAAGCCGAGCCATTAGCAACTATCTCGTCTGCCAAGGTTCAGAAATTTTTTGAAAGACAGGTCGTAGCTCGATTTGGAGTCCCACGAGTTCTAGTGACTGACAACGGAACTCAATTCGCAGCAAGGGCGTTCCAAGATTTGGTCAATGCTTTGAACATTGAGCATTATTTTTCCTCGGTTGAGCACCTTCAAACCAACGGGCAAGTGGAATCAGTGAATCGAACCATCATCCAGGGGATTAAGAAAAGGCTCATTGGTGCTAAGGGAAATTGGTTAGATAATCTACATGAGGTACTTTGGTCATATCGCACCATAATACAAACCTCAACAGGAGAAACTCCATATCGGCTTACCTACGGCTGTGACGCGGTCATTCCGATAGAGAGGATCATCCCTTCATTTCGAGCCTTGCAACAACCAAACCCCCTCAATAATCATTTGCTGTGTGAAAATCTCATTCTATCAGATGAAGTCAGAGATTTAGCCGCTGAGCGAGAACGACATGCCAAACAGATGCAAGCCAAAGGGTACAATCGCTCGGTAGTGCACAGAGAATTCGAAACAGGTGACCTCGTCCTAAGAAGAGCTGACATTGGGCTGAAAAACACTAAGGATGGAAAACTGGCTCAAAATTGGGAAGGGCCCTACCGAGTGGCCTCTAAGATGGGAGCAGGGGCCTACAAGCTAGAAACCCTCTCTGGAGTTCTCATCAACAACACTTGGAATGTGGCAAAACTCAAAGCGTATTTCAGCTAAAGTTTTTTTTCATCCCTATTTCAATTCTATTTTAAATTCTGTTTTATTTACCTTTGTGGAATGTTAGGATTGTTTATTTTTTATAATGGTGTACGCTCAGTGAAACTCCGAGCCCATTGTATTTACTGCTTCGAATAAATGAAAGTTCTGTTTCTTGAATTCATTGTATTTATGTACTTTTCCTCATAACCGATTAGCCACCGTTTATGACGCGAACGATTATAAACAGCTCAAACAAGAGCTTATAACTTGTCAAGTACTTTAAAAGATTCCCGATTCAAACATGATTTTCTTAAAAGTCATTTTACATCGCGGATAGAGGAACCCACCTTGGCTAAAGCGTCGGAATTCCGAGGTCTTAACACTTGAATTCATAACAAAAAGAATAAAACGAAGAGCACAAAGTCATGACGGATATTATAAATATTCAAAAATAGTTACAGCAAGAGGTCCAAACCCATTTTTGGGGCAAATACATCAACTTTAAAACCAAAAATAAATTTACTCAATGTCAGATAGCACTACTTTTTCTGGATCAAATTTATCCTCTTCTTCCTCGGCCCCGTCGGCCCCATCTTCTTCAGACTCTTCAGCAAAGTGGTCGGGCAGATCATTTCCATTAAGATCTATTGCGGTCCCATCCACACCCACGATCCGACCATCCTTAACACCAAAGTTGGGGGCAACACCTTTGGTTACAAGACCAGGGTTTAGGATGCGAAGCTGCTCGACGGTGTTGATGAAAGAGTCTTCAACTGCATGATCCCAGTTATAAAGGTTTTCTTTGGCATCCTGTTTGTGCTTAAGAGCTTTCGCCTTCATTTTATTCAAGGAAGCTCGGAGTCCAGCGACCTCATCTTTGGCATACTCAAGTTACTCTCGAGCCACCGCGTTATTTTCCTCGGCTTTCCGAGCTTTCTCTGTAGCTTCCCGAAGAGTGTTGGCATCCTCTTCGGCTTTCTTCAGAATCTCTTCGGCTTGTCTCATCCTCTCATTAGCCCCTTGAAGAGCCTTCTCAGCCGTCTCTTTGTCAGCCTCGGCTCTAGCCTTGGCATCTTCAGCTTCTTGCTTCTCCTTTTGCAGCCCTTCTTTTTCGGCAGCCAGTATTTGAAGTCTCTTTTCGAAGGCTTCTACCTGGAGCTGCAGATAATCCTCCCGAGACTCAGATTCTTGTCGTTTCTTCTTCCCCTTGGCAGCCACACCAACATGAACATCATCGCCACGCTGACCGAGGTAGTGAAGAATGCTTGCACTTCTTAAGAGACCCTTCACCAAGGCTGAGCAGTTGTTTTCCCAAACCGACGGGGACCAAGCATCTATCACTTGCGCATCCTCAGGAGGGAAGACTGTCGCATTAAAATTATTAGAAGTCTTCCTGGCCCATACTGTTTTGGCAACAATGTCCTCCATGCCCTCAGCGCCTTGAATCCCTTTGTGGGATTTACTAAGGTTAAGCCACTCCCCAGCTACCCCATTTCCCTTGTCCATCTGAGGCCTCTTGGGGGGACGCTCGGGGGTATCTTTTGAAGCTTCGACAATAGGGATAGAGGCCCCCTCGGTAGTAGCAACACTTGTAATAACAGTTGGGCTAGCGGTTGGTGTTGGCTCGGAGGATTGACTCTGACCCGACGGACCAGAACCTGCCTTCATCGCCGCAAGGCGAGCCATCCTTGATGCGGCTTCAGCACTCTTCTTGGCCTTGGATGCCTTTGATGCCTTTTTCCCCATTTTATGTGCAACATAATATGTTAGTATTTCTCCGAGCAAAAAAAAAGGGGGGGGGGATACCCAGCTCGGCCTTCACTTCATCACTTGTTTTCTTCAAGAGGATTTGTTTGGTGTCAATCTGGCCTTTTTCTTGAAGATACTCCCAAACCCTATCACATACACGCCTCTCGGCCCTACTCAACTCCACTTTGTAATCAAATTGGTAAAGGGAGGCACCTCTATTATAGATATTCCCCGACCAGCTCAGTGGGAACCTAGGGATGATTCTAATTTCTTCTCCATCCTCGATTTGTTCCATAAACCAGCATACCTCGGCCCCCGTATATTCATACCTGAAAAAGCGGGGCTTGAAGGATTTCCAAGAGTCAGTAACCTTGGCAAAAAGGGCATGCTCCATCTGAGCCTTCAGTGACACCCAGAGCCCCTTGGAGTCACCAAATTTATTCACTTGCGGGGCATATACCCAAAAGAAGGCTCGTAACGTCGCTACCAGACCTTCAGCATCGCAAAACTGATGAAATGCTCTGACAAAGGCCCACCCGCTCAGATGTAGTTGACTGGGGGCTATGCCCAAGTGGTTGAGGACCTCTATCTCAAAGGTGGAAAATGACATGCGAATTCCGACCTTCGTGGCTACTTCTTCGTAAAAATAGAAATACCGTTGATTCTCTGGCACTTTGAAACATATCCGATCGTCTATGCTCACATGCCTTAAAGTAAATTCCGAGGCATTCCCTTCTGCGCTCGGAGGGGTCAGAATAGGCCGAAGATGGTTTAAGCTATCCTCCGTAAGCAGGGAAGGCCTCGTCCCGAGTACTTCGCGATCGAAAGTTTCGTCATATTCCTCGTGATTAGGTGGTAGAGGGAATTCTTCAGGAGGGGTCTCACTCCTGCGTTCCACCATGTCTGGGGAAAAAGTAAAAGGCTCGGCGTTAGCATTTTTCACAGCAGGTACTTTAATCCTAAACCTAAGGCCGAGCCCTGGACCTTTTCCCCCTACACACACAGGTTTCCCACAAAACTCTTTTCCTCTCAAGCATTCTAGGCTAATCCTCACCTGAGCTAGACGCTCGGTGTAACATCCTCACTTTTAATAGTTAATTTTAGTTTTTATTAAAAATCAGAGTTTGAAAATTCTTTTTAACGCTTAATTTCTTTTAAAAGGTTTCACGAAAATCCGGCAGAGTTTCCTCTGTATTTCGGACTTCCCAAAAATTCTTTTCTTGAAACCTGTCAGTCCAGAATGATTTAAAAAACATAATCATAACAAATTAAAAACCAGTTCAGATCCTAATGCCCGATCAGTATCAGTCTCAGGGCATATAACTACGCATATTATAAATTACAAAAATAACAGTTTATACATAGTAAAATTCACTCGGGGTATCACAAATTCACTCCACGTAGTGGAGGGTTTCCAGTTCGGCCTGCAACAGTATAAGCTCCGCTCCTGTACCTGTAAAATGATATCAAGTAGGGTAGCATTACACAGAACTTAAAAAGATAAATCCTAAAAGAAGACATAGCAAATAACTAAGCCTACTTACTTATTAGCTTACTTTATTCATAATTATTCTCATAATTAATCTCTTTTAGTTCTTCACTTTTTCTCACATTCTTTTAATTAATAGTTCTCTTTTCTTTCTTTACTTCTCATTCTTTTTATCCATTTTCCATTCTTTTCCTTTTTAATCGATACGCCTTCCTAGGCTCGCATCGATGCCGATACGCCTTCCTAGGCTCGCACCGGACTTTTATCTTCTTTTAATCGACACGCCATCCTAGGCTCGCATCGATGCCGATACGCCTTCCTAGGCTCGCATCGGACTTCCATTTTTCTCTTTTTTTTTAATCGATGCGCCTTCCTAGGCTCGCATCGACGCTGATACGCCTTCCTAGGCTCGCACCAGCTTTATTTTCTTTCTTTCTCTTTCTCTTTTTATTTCTCTTTCTCTTTGATTTCTCTTTCCTTTTTATTTCTCTTTCTTTCTCTTTTAATTCTCTTTATTTCTCTTTTATTTCTTACTTAGGGACTTATAGTTATATTGTTCTCGTTTCACTATTTTAATTATCCTTTTCTCTCTTTCCTTTTTCTTCTTCTCTTCCTTTTCTTTTTCTAATAACTTAAATAATTCTTTTATACTTTTCTTAATCTTTTAATTTTATTCTCGTTTCTGACTTATCAAATTTTCTACCTTTTCTACTTCACTCATTCTTTCTTCGCTAATTTCCCTCGATTTTATCCACTCTAACTAATACGGACTAATATAGCATATTCTAATTCTCATTACTAATTCTTAATTATTTCTCAGTTTCTCTATCACAATCAACTTCCCCATTCATTGCTCTTATTTCATTAACTATATTCATTTTAAGTACTCTATTCTTTTTAATCTAACTTTTCAATTATTCCCCTCCAACTTCCCTCATAATATACGTCCTCTTTGTTTTCTTATCTTTTAGTAAATCCACTTCTCGTTTTCCTTATTTTATTTTAAATTTTATTTCGTCATTTTATTTCTATTCTCTACTTTACTCCGCGTTTATCCCCTTCTCCTTATTATAGACTCTCTTTTACCATTTTTGTTTCCTTTCACCTCCTCTATAGCTTAGACTTAATGATTTCCCACATTTTGTTTATATTAACTATTTTAATATCCTTAATTACGCTCGTTCCTTTCGGGCCTTATCTTTCACACATACATTCTATTCCTTAGGGTGTGTTTTCTTGTCATAATTTTATTTATTTTATTTACATCAACGGGGTACCCTAAGGTTCATTAACATTCTTTTAATTTCTCTATTCCTAGCTACCACTATATAATCCTAGAATTTACTTCTTAAGCAAAGGTAACGCGAACCCTCTTACCTCGGGCTTTTTAAATAGAACCTGGATTTAAGCTCGGCGACGATGACGACGTCGGTGTTGCTCCTTGCTAGTGGGGAATGATTGTGACTAAACCGAGGCGAGGCTTCGAGCTCCGAGGTTCCCGACACGAGCCCAACACGATCACGAACCGGTAACGGCGCCAGGGAGATCCGTGAGGAGAGAGAGAGAGAGCTCGTGGATGAGGGAGAGGCTATGGTGGTTTGGGTGATGGTGGTGGTCACCACCGCGAGTGGCGGTGAGGGGCGGTGGTGGTGTGTATTTGGAGAGGGAGAGAGAGAACTTGTGGGTAAGAGAGAGATCAGAGTCAAGGGAGGAGAAACAAGGAGAGGGAGAGGTCTTGATGGTGGCGGGGTCCTTGGTGGTGGCGGCCGGAAGCGGCGGCCGGAGGTGGAGGGTGAGTGGGGAGGAGAGAGAGAGTGTTTGTGAGGAGAGAGAGAAGGAAAGCAAGAGAGGGAGAGAGAAACCGGTTGAGGGAGGAGGAAGGGTGGCCACGGTGGTGGGCGGCGGCGATGGTGGCCGTCGGAGTCGGAGGAGGGAGGGAGGTCGAGTGGAGAGAGAAAGTGGGGTTGGAATGGGGGTTTCAACCCCCAAAACCCGAATTTATTGTTTCAGGACGAGGGAATTTCGCTTAAGCGAAATCTGTTCGCTTAAGCGAACCTCTTTTATGTTGCCACTGAATCATTTTCGCTTAAGCGAAATGATCAGATACTGCTGTTTTATTTTTCTATTTTTCCTCTATTTTCTTCCGAACTTCAAACCTCCATAACTTCTTAGTTCACCGTTGGATCTTGCTCAAATTTGACGAGAAACTTCCTAAAAATCATATCTTCATATCCAACGGTGGGAATTGTGTTTTGAGTCCTAAATCTTTTATTTTTAATTTTTCCCCTTTTATTAAGTTTATTATCGATTTACCTATTTTCTGACCCGATCCTAGCTTCGATTCGACGCTCCTTTCTTTTCTAATTCCCTTAGTATTATTATTAGTATTTTCTTTTAATACTAGAATTCTTGTTTGGACTACCTATTTGTGGGTTGTTATTTTCATTTTAAATTATTCTAATTATTATTTATTTATCTATTTTCGGGCTTAAAATTCGGGATGTTACATTTCTCCCCCACTTATTTGAATTTCGTCCCCGAAATTCCAACCATCCCTTAACTTGGAGGAGTATCCCTTGACATAGTTTCTACCCATGTCATCTCAATTCCTTCGGTTCCAATTTTCCCTTTTAGGGAGTTCTAAATTAATGGCTCTACGGTGTAATTATTCGCCTCAGGTATGGTTTATCTCAGTCACTCAGAAATCCGCGTAGCACGCAGAGTCTTAAGAGACTGAGACAATCATTTGCGGTGCTTCGACATAACTTCTTAAGTAAGACTCCACTTCGTGACTCCTTCAAGTGAGTCTAGTGCGGTTGCCCTTCAAATCCACTTGGGCTATATCTGCGTTATACTCCGGTGGTACTTTCTTTCCGTTCGTATAACGAGTTCAGTTTGGTATAGGGGTTCCTACGGGTTACGGTATGGTCATCGGACATTGAGTCCGACCCGATGCAATCTTCTTTACGCTTCGTCACAGTTCTACGTTCCGCCTTGTCACTCGGGTAGGATTCACAATTTTCTTATTGTTAAAGTTCCATCTTCCATTCCTTGGATTGAAATCCTCCCCCACTTAGCATTGGCATACTTGATTATATCCATGCTTGGGGGTATGCTCATTCGTCATTCGGAATTTCGCACGTCAACTTCTCGACCGATATCCAAGGTCAGAAGGGACATGTGGATGGTTGTCCATTGATAAGCATAGAACTATGTTGGGTTTCTATGCCTTGGTGAATTCCCATCACTGCATCTAAGATGCTTGAAATTCGAAGAGAGTGAAGATGAAAAGAAGAAACACGAAGCACTCAAGGATAGGTTTCATAGTCTCCTTACGACGACCCAGGATGTACTGGATACATATCAAGCAAGAAGACAATGGAGATTATCCTTAAGTGTGCATTTTCAGCAGAGAGTCATCAAAAGATGCATTCTCTATGAACCTGCAGCTGATTTGATTTGGTCTTGATAAACGCGCTTGGTGCAACTGCTACAACTTGCTTCCCTTAAGGGAATCGTTTGGGAGCTTTAACTAGGTTCTTAAATGAATTCTAATCCCTAATTGTGAGCATGACCTACTCATTTACTTGGGTCAGTCTCGGGGTGGATATCTTGCTAATTCATTAAGTTTCGACTGGTCCGCGAATATCCACATCGAATTCTGAATGAAGTGTATGATGAGTTTTGGGCTTTTAGTTTGACTTTCATGAAGTCTAAGGACGTTCACTACGGGTTCGCTCGATTCGGTTCTCTCGTGAGTTCTATTTGTGGCTTTACTAATAGTAAGTGGGTGCACTAACTTAAGGCTCCTATCTGTTTGTCCTGATTTTTAGTTGGAAAGTGTCAATGACATCGACCACTAATAGTTGCGAAGATCGAGGTGATCAGTCCCAATCTCACATCTATCAATAGCAACGTCATCGTCAAGTTCATTGATGTTATCGTCCCCTAGCAGATGTAAGAATCATAGTGATCAATTCTAACCTTACATTCCACCAGTGGCAATACCATCACTGTGTTTGGTGAAAGTTTAACTAATGTATTATCATTTATTAATTTCTTTTTAAGTTAAATCAAATATTTATATGCTTTATGTAAAGTATTTTTAAATACATGTTTTAAATAAATATTTGGTATACAGCTAACGTTAAAAGTAACTCGGGTGAATTCATTCGCTCCCTTAACCTATACGTCCAGGACAGTTTGTCCCCAAGTGTCCTGGTTGTCCGCATAGATAGCAGAGACCTTGTTTCCTGTGCTGCCTCAACATTAGGCACAATTTCCGATGGGTTTTCCCACATAGCGGACATGGTGGCTTGTTTCTCGGGGCGTGCACGTCTAGAGCTGTGTCCATTGGCACCATTGCCATAGCGTTGATGTCGGCTTGTGTATCGGATTCCTGAACCGGTACATTGCCTCTGCTAGAACCTTCAGCCCACTATATCATCCTGTTCCCATCGTCGGATGTCCACTGCCCTATTCCCTTCTCATAAGTGCTAGCCATATTTACCAATTGGGCCAAGTTATCTATGTTCTGATACTCAAAAGCCACCTTGAGTTCCGTGCGAAGTCCTGCTTCGAACTTGATGCACTTAGTTCTTCCATCAGCATTCCTATAGCTTCCAGAATACCGGATGAGATCTTCAAAGTGTGCGGCATACTCCCTAACACTCATACTTCCTTGTGTTAAGGTCAGAAATGCTAACTCTTTCTCTCGGCGAACATCTTCTGGGAAGTACCTTCCGAGAAATTCCTCCTTAAAGAAGTCCCAAGTAATCTCCCGGTTGGAACTCTCCATGTTTCTTCGTACATGCTCCCACCAATATTCTGCTTCTCCAGTGAGCATGTACGCCGCCAAAAGAACTATCTGCTCCGCAGGCGGTGAAATTGTGCGGAAAATCTTCTCCAATTCTTGGAGCCATCTTTGGGCTGCATCCGGATTGTAGGCACCTTCAAACTTGGGCGGACCGTTCTGCATGAATCTAGCTAGCCAATCGATGCCCATTGGACCTGATGTTTGGTGGAGTGCGGCGGCTGCTGCTGCTGCGGCCGTTGCTGCTGCTGCTGCAGCCGTTGCTGCTGCGGCCGTTGCTACTGTTTCAGCCTGATTCTGGTTCATTTGGACCAGATTTTCAAGTATCGCGGCCATCTTGTCATCACGATCACGTCTCCGAGGCATGGTGACTAAATTCTGGAAAAAGGAACACGTTATTCCACAATTGACTAAAAACTCTTATTTAAATATATCTATTTATCTATTCTAAGACTTGACACTATTACTTGATTACTCGCTGGGTGAGTAATCAATAGGAGTTGTGAATCCAAACTCCAAGGCCGAGGGAAACTGCTCTGATACCATAAATGTAACATCCTCACTTTTAATAGTTAATTTTAGTTTTTATTAAAAATCAGAGTTTGAAAATTCTTTTTAACGCTTAATTTCTTTTAAAAGGTTTCACGAAAATCCGGCAGAGTTTCCTCTGTTTTTCGGACTTCCCAAAAATTCTCTTCTTGAAACCTGTCAGTCCAGAATGATTAAAAAAACATAATCATAACAAATTAAAAACTAGTTCAGATCCTAATGCCCGATCAGTATCAGTCTCAGGGCATATAACTATGCATATTATAAATTACAAAAATAACAGTTTATACATAGTAAAATTCACTCGGGGTATCACAAATTCACTCCACGTAGTGGAGGGTTTCCAGTTCGGCCTGCAACAGTATAAGCTCCGCTCCCGTACCTGTAAAATGATATCAAGTAGGGTAGCATTACACAGAATTTAAAAAGATAAATCCTAAAAGAAGACATAGCAAATAACTAAGCCTACTTACTTATTAGCTTACTTTATTCATAATTATTCTCATAATTAATCACTTTTAGTTCTTCACTTTTTCTCACATTCTTTTAATTAATAGTTCTCTTTTCTTTCTTTACTTCTCATTCTTTTTATCCATTTTCCATTCTTTTCCTTTTTAATCGATACGCCTTCCTAGGCTCGCACCGGACTTTTATCTTCTTTTAATCGACACGCCATCCTAGGCTCGCATCGATGCCGATACGCCTTCCTAGGCTCGCATCGGACTTCCATTTTTCTCTTTTTTTTAATCGATGCGCCTTCCTAGGCTCGCATCGACGCTGATACGCATTCCTAGGCTCGCACCAGCTTTATTTTCTTTCTTTCTCTTTCTCTTTTTATTTCTCTTTCTCTTTGATTTCTCTTTCCTTTTTATTTCTCTTTCTTTCTCTTTTAATTCTCTTTTATTTCTCTTTTATTTCTTACTTAGGGACTTATAGTTATATTGTTCTCGTTTCACTATTTTAATTATCCTTTTCTCTCTTTCCTTTTTCTTCTTCTCTTCCTTTTCTTTTTCTAATAACTTAAATAATTATTTTATACTTTTCTTAATCTTTTAATTTTATTCTCGTTTCTGACTTATCAAATTTTCTACCTTTTCTACTTCACTCATTCTTTCTTCGCTAATTTCCCTCGATTTTATCCACCCTAACTAATACGGACTAATATAGCATATTCTAATTCTCATTACTAATTCTTAATTATTTCTCAGTTTCTCTATCACAATCAACTTCCTCATTCATTGCTCTTATTTCATTAACTATATTCATTTTAAGTACTCTATTCTTTTTAATCTAACTTTTCAATTATTCCCCTCCAACTTCCCTCATAATATACATCCTCTTAGTTTTCTTATCTTTTAGTAAATCCGCTTCTCGTTTTCCTTATTTTATTTTAAATCTTATTTCGTCATTTTATTTCTATTCTCTACTTTACTCCGCGTTTATCCCCTTCTCCTTATTATAGACTCTCTTTTACCGTTTTTGTTTCCTTTCACCTCCTCTATAGCTTAGACTTAATGATTTCCCACATTTTGTATATATTAACTATTTTAATATCCTTAATTACGCTCGTTCCTTTCGGGCCTTATCTTGCACACATACATTCTATTCCCTAGGGTGTGTTTTCTTGTCATAATTTTATTTATTTTATTTACATCAACGGGGTACCCTAAGGTTCATTAACATTCTTTTAATTTCTCTATTCCTAGCTACCACTATATAATCCTAGAATTTACTTCTTAAGCAAAGGTAACGCGAACCCTCTTACCTCGGGCTTTTTAAATAGAACCTGGATTTAAGCTCGGCGACGATGACGGCGTCGGTGTTGCTCCTTGCTAGTGGGGAATGACCGTGACTAAACCGAGGCGAGGCTTCGAGCTCCGAGGTTCCCGACACGAGCCCAACACGATCACGAACCGGTAACGACGCCGGGGAGATCCGTGAGGAGAGAGAGAGAGCTCGTGGATGAGGGAGAGGCTATGGTGGTTTGGGTGATGGTGGTTGTCACCACCGCGAGTGGCGGTGAGGGGTAGTGGTGGTGTGTATGTGGAGAGGGAGAGAGAGAACTTGTGGGTAAGAGAGAGATCGGATTCAAGGGAGGAGAAACAAGGAGAGGGAGAGATCTTGATGGTGGCGGGGTCCTTGGTGGTGGAGGCCGAAAGCGGCGGCCGGAGGTGGAGGGTGAGTGGGGAGGAGAGAGAGAGTGTTTGTGAGGAGAGAGAGAGGGAAAGCAAGAGAGGGAAAGAGAAACCGGTTGAGGGAGGAGGAAGGGTGGCCACGGTGGTGGCTTAGGGCGGCGGCGATGGTGGCCGTCGGAGTCGGAGGAGGGAGGGAGGTCGAGTGGAGAGAGAAAGTGGGGTTGGAATGGGGGTTTCAACCCCCAAAACCCGAATTTATTGTTTCAGGTCGAGGGAATTTCGCTTAAGCGAAATCTGTTCGCTTAAGCGAACCTCTTTTATGTTGCCACTGAATCATTTTCGCTTAAGCGAAATATTTTCGCTTAAGCGAAATGATTAGATACTGCTGTTTTATTTTTCTATTTTTCCTCTATTTTCTTCCGAACTTCAAACCTCCATAACTTCTTCGTTCACCGTTGGATCTTGCTCAAATTTGACGAGCAACTTCCTAAAAATCATATCTTCATATCCAACGGTGGGAATTGTGTTTTGAGTCCTAAATCTTTTATTTTTAATTTTTCCCCTTTTATTAAGTTTATTATCGATTTACCTATTTTCTGACCCGATCCTAACTTCGATTCGACGCTCCTTTCTTTTCTAATTCGCTTAGTATTATTATTAGTATTTTCTTTTAATACTAGAATTCTTGTTTGGACTACCTATTTGTGGGTTGTTATTTTCATTTTAAATTATTCTAATTATTATTTATTTATCTATTTTCGGGCTTAAAATTCGGGATGTTACACTCGACAAACCTATAAGCCAACAACCACCTATTTTCCTCTGCGGGATCAGAAGGGTACTCTATGGTTAACGGTTCTACCTCGGGTGACTCGTTTGATCCTTTGCCACAAGGGGGGGGGGGTAGGAGGATCTACTGTATCATTGGTACCAGAACTAATTTCTAGGGGAACATTTTCGCATTCAGAATTCCCAGAATCCCCAGAACTCCCAGAAGAACCTGAATCACTGTCATTGGAAGTCTCCTCTCCTAATCTCCTATAGAGTTCATGGTAAATCGTCTTCCAATCTCTCCAACCTCTCATGATTACGAAATACAAACCCTCTACACTATTTACCCAAAACAAAAACCCCAAATCCCTGCAAAACCCAGAAAAAAACCAAAACCCTTTTCAAAAAAGAAGAAATTGCAGAACTGAAGGTGGATGGTTGAAACAGAAGGAGTAGAAGAAGTTACCTGTTTTTCAGTTATTGCTTGATTTGTATGGAAGTTGATTGTAATGGGATGATCCGGAAAGCAGCGGTGTGCCAAAATGTGCTTGAGAGGGGGAATGAGAAGAGTTTCTGGTTTGTAAAAGTTGGAATGAATGAAGAGTAATGGAAGGGTGAGTAAAGGATTCGAATACTCCTCAAAAACTTCTCAGTTTCCCTCCACGATGCATTGGTTGGGCCGAAAGCCCATTAACCCACTCAACCATTCACAGGGGGAGACGTGGCAGTTACTAAAGGCACTTTTTCAAATTTCAAAATTTATAATGATTTGGCACAACTTCCCAAGGCGCGTGTCATACCTAAGAACCTAAAACGTCACCTCGAACAGGCTATATGGTAAAGGTTGGAAACAGTTGTCACACTTATGAACCAAGATATATTAGAAAGGTCAACCCTAGCTTCTGGTCACCTCGCAACAGACTTTCCAAGTCCTACGAGATGGGGGGCTTGTAGGGTCTGCCGACCGGATACTGACCTGAGTCCCACCAAGGGGTTCTTCTAAAGGCATCTTACTCGGTTTACCTGTCATGAAAGTCTTTCGCTCGGACTCATGGACTCCGAGCATACAAAAGGACCAGGCTCGGACTTGATGGAACCGAGCCTTATGATCGGTCCCCTATCCATCAGGCTCGGGACTCTAGGACCGAGACATACCATCGGCCCGCGGATAAGCTCAGGCTCGTCAAGGCTTCTTATCCTTTCCGCAAATCTCTCATAGATTCTCGCAACAGCCTAGACATGAGATCTTCACCTGATCCTATCCAGATTCTAACAGCATAATTATTCGATATTATCTCATAGAATCCTGGTTCAACACAACTCTGATACAGGGCCCAAAAGGCCCATATCAGCCACATCCAAACCCTATAAATAGTTCATCACAGCTAGGGTTTCAGGTAAGTTCTCTCATCCCTAAGTTGACACCACACACACACGTTGACTAGGGAGA
Organism: Crotalaria pallida; assembly: GCA_037953625.1. Lineage (NCBI taxonomy): Eukaryota > Viridiplantae > Streptophyta > Magnoliopsida > Fabales > Fabaceae > Crotalaria > Crotalaria pallida. Next base: position 103,645,875 of record CM075655.1, read on the forward strand.
TCCTGCTTTTCCCAACTGGAACTGCAGAAATACCGTAAGTCATACATTAATACTTGATCCTCTCAAGGGCTCCTGGTTTTCCATAATCTTGGGCACTTAGAGGATTAAGGACATATAGTGTTTAGGACACTACACTAAATTTAAGATTGAGTGCAGTATTTTTGTCTTGAAGGTGTTTTTAGCATGCTGTATGTCACGAGATTATAGTGTTGTAGGAGTTGTTTGAGGTTTACATTGTATTGGCTGTTTTTGAGTATTTCTTGTACTCAATTTGATATTAATAAATTTTTTCTTTGCTGATAAAAAAAAATTTAAAATGTATATCGCAGTTTAATAATTTCCCATCTAAAAGATTGGACCCTAATAATAACAATGCAGCGGGACTAAGGACGTGTTTGTTTTTGTGGTAGGGACCCGCGTTTGGTTGAAAGCTCCAATTTGGAATTAAACTAATTATTAACTTTTTCCCAAATGAAAATGCATTAGAGGCTTCTGAGGGTGTCTGCGACCCCTTTGGCATCATGTGAAGCATCATCCTGATGAGTTTGCATGTGTCGTTTATGACTGTTAGTGCAATTTGACCATGCCATGGTGTGTGTAAGTGGTTTATTTTAAAGTTTGGCAAAATTATTAGATTGGTATTATATACTTTGCTATATGCCTTAAGTTGTTTTTAGGTTAAAAGTCAATTTCTTTTTTTTTTTTTAAATAAGTTTTGTAAGTTGTTACCGTCCAACAAATTCATCATTTTTGTTAATTTATACTCATTAATTATATGAATTTTTAATATGGGTCTTTTTAACTTATGCATTAGGTACATAGGTTAGCCCCACCTTAAAAAATGTTTGTTAATAATTAAGACACATAATAAATTAAAAAATAATTATTTAGTTCTTCAATACAATTTTATCACTTACAGTATGTTATCTTATCCAATGCATTATGTGCATAGGATAAAAAAAAACTCTTCTAACATATTTACTCTAAATTAATTACATGTTAGATCGTTGAGATCAATTCAAAGATGACATTGTAAGCCGGAGTAGTGATTGTGTTTTTTTTAATACGTCCTATGACCCATCCACACAAAGTTAGTAAAAAAAAAAATAATTTTGTTCTAAATTAAAGTTAAGGTAAGTAAAAAAAATTGAAATTCCTTATTTTTTATGATAGATTAATCAAACATATATACATTAAATTATTGTTTTTGTAATTGATTGATTTGGTAAATAACACATTAAAATTACTCCATGCGTCCCATTATCTTGGTAAAAGTTAAACAAGTCAATGAAAATAAGAGAGTATCTGTTTAACATAATGCTATGATTCACTCATTAATTATAAATTGACATTACACAAATTTCCATATCATTACAATTAATACATATTGCAATATTGCCTAAAAAAAAGATCTTTAAATGTGTTTTCCTTATTTACTTATCAATCATTGATACAATATACAATCTTTAAGATTTTTCATTTATTTTTTTACTTTAATATGGGACAAATTTTTTTGTATTTTTTTACCAAGATAATGGGACGGAGAGAGTATGTTTTTTTCTGTTGACTTTTCAAAATTTTACTAATAATTTTACGTAATGAAAAAAGAAATAATAAACATACAAGACAATGAAAGTAATAGAATATGATAAAAGAAAAAAAGCTATGGTATAATAATAATAATAATAATAATAATAATAATAATAATAATAATAATAATAATAATAATAATAATAATAGCATAATAATAATAGCTTTTAAATAGAAAGATTTTGAAGCAAAATAATAAAAAGCATTCATCACTAAATAAGGCAAATAAAAACATTCTATTACTGAGCCGGATATACATCCACTAACATTTGTTCAGATAAATATAACTACGTACATCATATCATAGTCAATAACTTACTTAACTTCTATTATTATTGCTAGCTAAGCTCAATGTCTTTTCCTAAGTTGTTGTGGTACGGTCTTAAGATAATTTAGGAGTGTTGGGTGCAGCAGGCAAAGCTGGAGGTATACTAGGTGGTTTAGACGAAGCCGGTATAGGTAGTGTAATGGGACACCCAAGCGAACCAGGCAAACAAGGGATGATATCAGGCACGTCAGGTATATGATGATGTTGATGATGATAATGTGTATGGGGACAACCAAACAAACCGGGTAACAAACAAGGGATACGGGGTGGCTTGATGACGTGGCCGGGTCTAGATCCATGTTTAGGGAAATGGAGATGGAGATGCCTAGCTGCCACCTCTGATGAGGAGAAGACAAAAATTAAGAATGAAAGGCCTATGATTAGTAATAAATTTTTGGAACCCATATTTTTTTGTTTATTTGTAAACCAAAACTTAAACTATAATATAAACTTTAGCTAATTAAGTTTACAAGGAAAGCAGAGCACAAAGTTTATATATATAGGAGCGAGGGATGAAGGAGACCCATAAATTCAATTCAATTGATCCTTCACTAAATATTCTGTTTTTCAATTTTTGAGCCTTTGACATTAAATTAAATTGTAAGGTTCGAAACAGAAGCAGGATTTTAGTATTTGCCGTTTCTATCATTAATTTGGATATTTAATAAAATAAATTAAAAAATGTAACGGCTACTCCAATATAGCGCATGCAAAACACATTCACAGTATAATTTATAAAACATATTTACAGTAACTTTGAAATGAAACCTTCATTTTACAATGAAAATTTGCTTTCAGTTTTAACGGGCTTAGAAGAATTCCCGTTTAGAAAGTACTACGATAAACCAAATTATTAGCATTAATTTGAATATGTTTTTATTTTACTTTTTATGGAAGAAGAAATTTTTTTTAGAGGATATTTGTACCTTGGCTTAATTATGTGTCCGGTTCATCAATTTTAGAATCGTTTTGTCATATGTTCTTTTTTCTTAATTTTTTTTTTAATGCTTGGCTTGGCTATTCGAACTCTGAAATTATTTTTGGATTTGTCATATATATATATATATATATATATATTCCTTTTTTCTCTTTTTTCAATTTTGAACAAATTTTCGTGATACGTCATACCAAAATCTTAATCAAATGCAGGAGGTTAGCCATATGATTTTAAATGGTACTCCCTCCGTTCCTTATTATCTGTCACTTTTTGGAGAGTTTTTTTGTTTTTTTATCTGTCGTATTGAGAATTTCAAGAGTGTAATAAATGCTATTTTCCATGTTTGCCCCTATTTAATATGTCTTGGTTTATGAAAGTAGTGGACAAAAATTAATGATTATAGAAAGAGAAAGGGTATAGTGGGAAAAAACATAATTAATGTATTGGAAATATGAGTAATGATTAGATTTTTTAAAGGGTGTTGTTATGGACCGGTATCACAGACAAATAATAACCGGTATCACGGACCAACAAGCATCAATTCGGCATATCGACAATTCGACATCAATAGTCAATCAATACGTAATAGACATAACGGTTCATCATTATGCTGCTAATGATGGCATTCATGGAGCCATTACTCTTCGGCCTTAATGCCCATCATGGCTCATCATTACATAGTTTCATACTCCTCCCTTAAATAAGGTAGTGGCCAAGGTATGAAACGAACTCTCTCTCAACTCTCATTTCACACGGCACACACACCACCACAAATATCCCGACTCGGTGACGAAGTTCTTTAACCGAGAACCCGTTATCATCGTCGTACATCAACAAACCGGCTTGCCGGTACATGTGGGATAACACCCCACAACATTGGCGACCACAGTGGGAGCGACAAACTAATTCCCACCACCTTATTATCATTGACAATGACAACCAATAAGCCACCATGGCCGTGAAGACCCCAATACCGGCGACCAAATATGGCCGATTAGTATCCAGAATGGCAACCAAGCCATCACCGGCTGTCCAAGACAAATGAAGAAGAGAATGGGCCTCAAACCACCGGTCACAGCCTTTCATCGCCGGACCAGATCGATGCATGTGAGCACGAATTTGTTCCCGTTCGGATTTCGGTTCAGACTCACGCGTTACCGGGGTCACGCCTCCACAATAATATGATGATAGATCAAGTTGGCAACAGCCACCGCAGTACCGAACCGGTGAGGATGCGGATGGACAATGAACCGCCATAGTCCAATGATGTTTCACGCTGAGCATCAATGAAGGACACAAATCAGAAACAGATGCAAGTGCAACACTTTGAGGAAGAAGAAAGAGATGAGGCCCAAGCAAGGCCCATAACCAAAAACAAAAAGAATTTTAGCATCAAGGAAGAAAAGTTTATGCACGAGCAGCTCATAACCCAGGGAAGAAAATTTTTTCACTTTTAATGACATATAAATGTGATATTTACTATTTTCCGTTAGTGATTGCATAAAAAGTGTTATATAAGGCATACATCATCATATTGCATAATTTAATTTGAATACCAATTAGGCATAACATATAATTGTCTATTTGAAAATAATAAATCAATATTATTGCCATTAATGTTATTATTACCTCATATTATTCATATGGTTTAATTGCCATTTAGTGTATTTTATTACACCTAATATATATCATATAGAGTATGACATTATATATCAACCTTATGATATTCAAATAAAATTATTATTAGAGTGCATTGACTTGCACCACTTCCTAGCTAATTACATTTATTCTCCATGTTAACTTATTTGTCAGAGTTAATACATAAAATCATTTAAATGATTCTCCCTTGTAATTATTATTTTCAATTGGCATGCTTTGTTTGTGACATATATTTTGTCAATCATGTTGCAAGATCATTTAATCAATTTTGGATTGTTCTAAATGGTAGTGATATACACACCGACATGATATCTTTACCGAAAGAAATTATTTCTAACATTTTTGTTTGAACGTTAATTTATGTGATGGAGGAGGCCAAAAAAAAAAAAGTCCGCCAATTTGGGAAAAAAAATATTATTACAAATGGAGGAGGCCTAAAAGGTCCCCCAATTCAGAAAAGAAAGAAAAAATGTAAATGGAGGAGGTCCAAAAGGTCCCCCAATTCGAAAAAAAAAAGAAGAGAAGAAGACCGGTATACCGGTATGAGGCCATAGTGGCCCAATTCTTGATAAGACCGGTATACCGACATGAGGCCTTAGTGGCCCAATTTCTGATGGAACCGGTATAGCAACATGAGGCCTCAATGACCCAATTTGGTCCTCTAGTTCTTCGTCAACTTAACCGGTTTACCGGTATGACGGGAAACCGAGGGCGATAATAATTAATTTATTTAAGTGAAGTCACCATTGATCAGTGGTATAACCGGTTAGTCGTTTAATCGATCTCGTGGAAGGCAACATTACAATTCCAAACTTTGAAACAGGCAGAATGAAGTTTTACTTAGTCTTTATTTAAGATATCCAGCTAAAGTACACCACTTATATGGTTAGCCACTGTATAAGGAGTGAAGTGGGTTAGGAGATGTTCCTTAAAGGGTAAACACCACCCATGTACTAAGCGTTTGACCCCTATTAGCCTCTTAAAGGTCTAATAAGTGTAATAGATGCTCCTTCGTTGGCTAGAATAGGGCATCTAGTGTCAACGCAGTATGGATACTGAAAAAATAAACGTAACATACAGAGGCATATCTAAAAGCCCAAAACAAACTTCATTACTAAAGCTTGAGTGTCCAAGTAATGACTCGTTAATAGTTCAAAAGAGCGGTTTAACGGCTTAACTGTCATTTCTCCAAGCGTATAAATATGTCAGATAAAGGGTCCGTTAACAACCCATACTTGCACCAGTATATCGGTATGACGGATAAGGAGGCTACGAATAGCCCAATATTCCACATACACCGGTGTATCGGTTTAATGAATTAGAGGCCTACATCGATATATCGGTTTAATGGACTAAAAGCCCAATATTAGCATGTGCTAAAAAAAATGCTAAAAAAATGCACTTAGTTTATCATAAGAGTCTTATGTTGTGCGTCTTTATAGTAATGGAATTATCTCGCCTAAAACGTCCTATCATAAAAAATAGCACCCGGCCTTGCTTAAAAGCACTGAGTTGAGGGCATATGTTACGAATCGGACGAGATGGTTGAGGTATACGGAACTAACATAATGACATCACAATTTCGTTTTATCAATCGTTGCAATTCAGACATTCAAGAACGAATCTCTCACGACAAGAGTTTAAAAAATATTTTGATGCTCATACCGGTCTTTTCTATTCATACCTCGACGCTCCTCCTTACGTCACAGCACCGAGCTGGGGGGCTACTGTTATGGACCGGTATCACGGACAAATAATAATCGGTATCACGGACCAACAAGCATCAATTCGGCATACCGGCAATTCGACATCAATAGTCAATCAATACGTAACCGACATAACGGTTCGTCATTATGCTGCTAATGATGGCATTCATGGAGCAGTTACTCTTCGGCCTTAATGCCCATCATGACTCATCATTACATAGTCTCATACTCCTCCCTATAAATAAGATAGTGGCCAAGGTATGAAACGAACTCTCTCTCAACTCTCATTTCACACGGCACACACATCACCCCAAATATCCCGACTCGGTGGCAGAGTTCTTTAACCGAGAACCAGTTATCATCGTCGTACATCAACAAACCGGCTTGCCGGTACATGTGGGATAACACCCCACAACAGGTGTGTTTTGTTTGAAATATGACAGATAAATAGGAACGGAGGGAGTATCATATAGGTGTAAATGATATCTCTCTTCATTTTTTAGTCTAAAAATATAAAAATATTAATTTTTTTACTAAACATAAGAATTGCATTATGTGATAACCTTTCAAAAGCTCATGAGGCAATGGGAAGGTATTAACTATTTTCTTCGTTCTACTCCATATTTTATCTTGATATTGGTTTTTTTTATCTTTTGGGTCTGACTTTTGTGACAAGTTTGTTTTGTTACAATAATTATAATTTATGAATTATTCTTATCCTATTTAACTTGAGCGTTTAAACTAACTATTGTGAAATTCATGGATATGGCAGAATTCACAATTAGTCAAATTTAGTATTTTAAAACAGAAAAAAGGGTCTGCAATGATTGATATGTTATTTTGCTTGTGTTACCCCATCATGTGTATACTTTAGACTGTTGCCAAATAAAAAATAATTTTGCAAGGCTCCTATATGCTTTGTGTCTCTCATGCAGTTCTTGTCTTTCCAGCTATCAAATTAAGTTGTATTGCCTCGCCTAAAAATGACTTAATTGGTTAAATAGGAATGGAGTTGGAAAATGATATCCTTGAGGATATATAGATCTTGAGTCAAAGTAATGGAGTTTGGTCCATTTTGAGCTCAATTGTGTGTCGATGTTATTTTATATGCAGTTTGCGCAAATTTTATTTGTAAAGTTGTATTTTCACTGCTGTAAATCATCGAATGTTTCTTGTAATTTCATTGTTCTGTTGCCGTTTCTTGAGTACATGTGAAATGTAGGTAAACATCTCAAGTTCATAGTTAAAAATTTCCGCTTATGTTTGTTGCCATTTCCATTTGTTATTCTATATTTATGATAGTAAAATACACATATTTCTTTTTTTTGAAGCTAAATACACACCGATGTTATGTTCATAATGTGTTAAATTCATGATCCTATCCTTGGAATTTGAGAATGTATGTATTTTTTTTATTGTTATCCTATTGTTATTGATGTACGTTTGTTGTTGAAGACTACCTGAGATGTAGCCATGCAAGTAAATATCTCAACTTCATACTTAAAACTTTCATCTTATTCCTACCATTTATACTTAAAACTTTCATCTTATTCCTGCCATTTTAAACCCATCCAGGTAAATGGGAAAGTGAGACTTGTTAGTTGTAAGTTCAGTGTCGGTATGCATATATTCCTCTCGTAACTGTAATTTCTCAAAATTGGGGAATGTACCTCCCTATTCTTTATCCTTCAAACTTTTAGCCACTTCTAGTCGAAAGAACTATGTTTATTAGCTTAGTTATATGGGATTCTTAAAAAATTATGGTTTTTGTTCTTTAACTATAGTGGGATGTTAATGATATAATATTTATTTTGAAACACATAATAATTCAGGGATTAGAATGAAGGTGTTTATATTTTTACCTTGGTTGTTCTCTCTTGAGTTACTCTTTTCTAATATTAGGGGAATTATTAGATATAACAATACTCCCTTATTTAGATGCCCCACCTCTAATCTCTGCAAAAAAATCAAACGCTGAAATAGATCCCACCTCTAATCTCTGCAAAAAAATCAAACGCTGAAATAGATCCCAAACTAAATGTGTGCTATGTCGAACCATGTTGTGGTGGAAACCGGCGTTATGCAACAATATCAATGCGATGCCATTAACCGATATAGGTCAGCTCATTTGGCCCAAATTTAATTTTTTATATGTTATAATATTTTGCTATTAATAGCAATAGACAATAATAAAGTTAAGATAAGATAAAGCTTTTTGCCTTTTCATTTATTATTTTCAATATTAATAATGTCATCGTAATCAGAAGAAAATATTATAAAATTTTAATTTGATTATGATTAATTACTATTTTTTATCGGAAAAGAAAAAAATATCAGCCCATAAAACTAGTAGGTTGGGCCTGGCTAATGAAATGACTAGCCCAAAATAAAATGGAGAGTTCAAATCAACGAGGTGCCTCAAAGATGAACTTAATTCGCCGTGGAGTACTCTTTGATGATGATGATCAACTCAAGTGTGTAATGTGTACTGTGCAAGGTGGAGGATGAATTTACTGCTCATCTCTTTTTTGAATGCCGGGAAGTATACAAGGTTCAAACGTTGGAAGTGTCCATTTTCTATATCACATGTCTTTTGTCCCAAATAAGAAGCTACAACGGATATGAGGTTTGATCTGGTAACAGTAATATGGTATATTTGGAGATGGATAGTGAAAAAAATAGATAGAGAAGAGTTGGTGGAAAAAATAAAAGTTAGAGCTTGCTACGGTTGAAAGGAAAGCACAATAGGCTGACTATGTCCTTAGTTGAATGACAAACAAATCCAATACAAAGTCTGTTATCGTACTGTTTTTAGAATTGTCTTTGGAATTGGGTCTTTGTATTAAATGCAAAAATCTAGTATAGTTTGGCCTATTATCTTTATTTTTTTGTGATATAATTGTGGAGGGGAACTTCACAGTCCCGGCACCTGGAGCAACATGCTGGGTGGGGTGCCTCCCCAAGGGATGTTCTCCACAAGGATTCGAGCCTCTAACCTTATGGTCTTATGGGTTCTCAATATCCTTATGGTCCTAGCATGCTTCCACTAGGCCAAACCCATTTGGGTTATTCATCTTTAATTGTTAGTCTTGTGGAGACTAGTTGTGGAGACTAGGAGTTATAGGTAATTCCCATGTAATTTTCATATTTTTTGGTAGGTGGTGCAGAGTCATGTCCTTTTTCTTGTTTTGTTTTTGTTTCTTGAGTTTGTTTGTAGTCGTACTTGGTATAGACGATGAGGCACTGTATTTTTGTGAGGAGTATTTCTTATGAGTTTTACTTTTCAAACCCCATGTATTTCTGTTTGAACCCCATATGAGTTTCCCTGGACGAGGCTACCCTTTATATTCCGCCTAACATGAGGCAGATGAACTTTCCGCCGGATATAGGGCGGACAAAAGTACATTGTATGTTCCGCTTGTAACACAGCGGAACGTATCCGTGTTGTTGAAGGCGGAAATAAGTTTTAAACTTCCGCCTGGTATGAGGCGGAGACTTAAAAGAATTTTGCAATACCAAAAATGCCCCTCCGTGCAATTTATGAAAGAAACGTAGCTTCTGTGATAAGTCACACCAGAAGCCATACTACACCACACACCCACAGCAAAGAATAGAAAGAAGAAAGAGAACATAAAGAAAAAAAAGGAAAGAAGGAAAGAGAAGAAGATGTTGAAGAAGAAAGAGTGATGAAAGACAAAGAAGACATTGAAGCAACACTCCATACTCTTGTCTTTGCATTTGATCATTGAAACAACATTCTCCACACTCTTGATCAAGGTATTTGAACAAAACCCTATATATTTGAGAAAGAGCATGTGATTGGGGTTGTTTTGATTGCTTTTATATGCATCATAAAGACATTTAATACTGGTTTGGTGGTTGTTTTTTGTATTGTGAGGGGTTGGACTGCATTAATGGTGCAGACGCCATTAATGCAGTATTCCGACTGCTGTGAGGCGGAAGTTATCCGACTGCTATGAGGCGGAAACAAATTTCATTTGCATTCCAGTTAGGGTTTCCTGCACTAATAATGAAAGTGATCCAATTTTTTCCATAATGAGATATTTAGTTGTTAACAGTAAGAAAGGCATTAAAAGTTAGAATAATTAAGATGATATTTGGAGAAGTTATGAGAACATATTAATAACATGAGTTTTGCATGTAATGCAGTTAGTTTGAACATGGATTTTGAAGACCCTCTTGGCGGAAAGGTTCCGAAGAAAGAGTTCCCTGATCATAGCAATTATTTTGTCATGAAGAATGGTTTGAAGAATCGAGATGAGGTAGTTGAATGGGTCCGCGGAGTCGGTTATAGACTGGGATTTGTCCTGAAAGTGTTTAAATTTGATCTAGGACTTGGGAAAAGTAAGAGGCAAAGGATTGTATTTGCTTGCGAAAGAAGTGGTGTTTACAATCCATCGAAGGCAAAACTCAAAAATGAGAGTGGGAGCAGAAAAAATAATTGTCCATTCAGATTATATGCGAAACGGAGTCTCTGTAATGCTAACTGGTCATTGAAGGTGAAATGTGGTTCCCATAACCACGAGCGTTACGAGACATTCACGGGGCATCCGATTCCTGCAAGGCTAACAACGAAACAACATGCTCTTGTGGTTGACCTGACGAAAAGTGGTGTTAGGCCGAAGAAGATAATGAGTGTTTTGAATCAACGATACAAAGGGCATGCGGTGACGATGAAGCAAATTTACAATGTTCACCAGCGATACAGAAGAGAGGCGAGACACCCCCGCACGCATGACTGCCTCGGCATGCGCCACGCCGAGCTGCTCCCTCATCAAAATGGCAGCTTCCTCCTTACTCGGCTGCGCGCCTCTAATAAACCTCCCTTGTATCGGTATGTGAAGCAAAGATGACACGTCATCCAGTGTCACGGTCAACTCCCCGACCGGTAGGTGGAAAGAGTGAGTGTCCTTGTACCACCGCTCCGCAAAGGAGGACAGCAAGCGCTTGTCCACCTGCTCGTAGGACACTCCCACCAACGATGCGAGCCCAGACCGCTGAATGATCTCTCTAACCTGCGGCACCATCTGCTCAATCGTATCCAACACCCATCGCCGAGAAGTACATCGGCCTAGAATACCACGCTCCTGAAAAATTACAACATTACAACTTAATGAATAAGTAAAGTAATGTCAATTAAATATACAGATCATTCAGTAATTACTATATTAATTGTAATAATAATACTTACTCGGGCTTGCCATATCTCACGCGCTACGTGAGATGAATATGACTGAAGCAGTGTCTGATCCTGCGGATCTGGTACAGGGTACTGCTCCTCCTCCTGCTGCTCCGGCTGCACCTGCTCCTGCTCAGGCTGCATCTGCTCCTGCTCCTGAACTGGGTGTTGTACTGGCTCCTCAACGGCCCACCAACATGCTCTTCCGATGACGTAGAATCATCATCAGAAGATGCCTCCGATGTATGAAATAAAGACCCGGAACCTGATGCAGCTGGCTCAACAACCACATGGTCCGACGACGACGACGACGAATTGGATCCTGTATCGTCAGATGAATCTGCTCCTGTACTGCCTGCCTGTGCTGATGCATGTGGTGATGGAGGTGGAGGTACACCCTCCTGCCCATGTGGTGATGGTGGTGGTAGTGAACGCTGATCTCCTGATGGTGGTGGTGGTGGTGGTGGTGCACCCTCCTGCACTGCAGATGCTAGGGCTGGAGGTACACCCTCGTGCCCATGTGGTGATGGTGGTGGAGGTACACCCTCCTGTCCATGTGGTGATGGTGGTGGTGGTGAACGCTGATCTCCTGATGGTGGTGGTGGTGCACCCTCCTGCACTGCCGGTGCTGGATGTGGAGGTAGATCGTCCTGCCCATGTGGTGATGGAGGTGGAGGTACACCCTCCACCTGACCTCCTGGTGCCACTGCCTCTGGCTCCTCTGCTGCCTCGGATGAGGATGTAGCAAGTGCATCTGCCTTCCGCTTCCTCCAGTTGGAAGCGCTGGGTGCGTGTCTGCCTGCACGAATAGCACCCGATGGCTGCTCGACCGGTGGCTGCTGGCCCGGTCGCTGCATCCTCGTGTTAGCTGGGTGTACAGTATGCGGTGGTCGGGTCCTCGCAGTCATCTTCGTCCTCGCCAGACTGCAAACAATTGTAATAAAACTATGTCAGATAATTTCTCAAACTATGTTACACGATTTAAAATGTACATTACCCATACCACATTTATCAGAAAAAAAACTAACATGAAGAGACTAATCAGAAAAAAAACAAAATAACATGAAGAGACTAATCAGAAAAAAAACAAAATAACTCATAAAAATAGTGAATTTAACAATACTCATATAGCCATTGGTACATTGCGGGATAAAATGTTATAGAATATAGTTTCAAGCATCCAAAAAAAGTGTAACATACACACATAGCCATTGGTTTAACATGAACAGGCTAATCAGAAAAAACCTTTACATAAATTCCTAATTGCATTCCGAAGTATTAGCCATACAAATTCCTAACTAAATTCCTAATTAATTAGACACAAACAGTGTAAACAAAAATATTAAAAATTGATTAAAATATTAAAATTCAATAAAAATTAAAATATTAAAAATTTATTAAAATTAAAATTAAAATATTAAAAATATTAAATTTAAAATATTAAAAATTGATTAAAATATTAAAATTGATTAAAATTTGATTAAAATTGATTAAAAATAAATATTAAATATTAAATTCCTAATTAATAACACTTCCGCCTTCTAAAACGCGGTACCTATCCGCCTTCTGTAAAGCGGAATCTATCCGCCTTCTGTAAAGCGGAATCTATCCGCCTTCTGTAAGGCGGATCCTGTAACACCCACTAATTTTATTTCTATTCTATAAATAATGCATTGATAAATATGTTATGTAATGACACTAGGGAATATTATTATTGGAAGCTAAAAACATGTTTTAGAACCTTAATGATGTTTAAAGCTAAGTAGAATTGGAATAGTTGAGAAAGGAAATAAAAAGGATCAATAGAAAGCTGAAAACCCATAGTTCTTGCCTGTGCACATCGATGTCCATGAGGGGATATCGATGTTGCACATCGATGTCCAAGGGTGGACATCGATATCCCCGTGTCTGTCATCAAGTTGCAGCAGCCACCTTTTTGGAAACTCGGTGGGAAATTCAATTATTCTTCCTTTCCAGCTACCACAATGCGATTCCAGCCTGTTGGGTGATTGATTAAGGGCTTGGGTCTGCTCAATCAAGTCTATAAATAGGATTGAGGTGAAGGGGGAAATCACATTGCCATTTCCAACTCTCCTTGCTGAAATTCTCTCAATTTTCTGGTGCTCTCTTTGAGACTTCGGTTCTCCCTCCTCAGTGCACCAAAGCAAGTGAAACCAAAACACATTTCCAGTGCTAGTTCCCCTCTTGAATTAGCAACTGAAACCATTCGAATTGATTCCCTACAGCCAAAGTTATACACTTCCAAAGTCAGCTACTCAAAGATGAAACCAGAGCAGAACAACTCCTTCTACCTATCTTTCTTGAATTGGTTTGGTAAGCTCACTGAACCATTTCGTCTCAAACTTGTTTCTAATCAAAGTTTGTACTTCCTAGTTGCTAAACAAATTGTTCTTTCGAATTATTGTATTATGTGCTTCAAGCACCAAGCAGCCAAAGTTAGCCTGTTGCATCAGTTTTCAGATTTCTGGTTTGAAGCTCTTCAAGCTCAAAGCTGCTACAGCCCCTTTTCTTCTTCAATCTATCATTTCTCTAGCATCATCCAGGTATGGGATAAGTTACCTAATCACTAGAATGATAAATATTAAGCTAAATTCATAGGAACCAATTAAGGTTGGTTGGGCAAGATAAGTTAAAATGGATATTAGACTTAGAGGTCTTATTTTCTTGATAACTTGATTTGAATTACTTTGTTATGTGCTATTTGAACTTGCTGAATGATTGGTTTGAATGGAAAGTAAAAGAATTGAGATTTGATATATTACTTGGCTTATTGCACATAATGAGAATTGAATATTGTTTATAACTGATTCCCGGAAATGGACAAATGGGACAAGTTGGAAATACTCCAAAAGACCTCTATGAACAATGAGAATGGACTAAAATGATTAAATCCTTAGAAGCCTCTGGCTCTGGACTTTGCAACAGTATTGAACCGATTCAGATTATGACCAATACAAACATGGACAGAATGGACAGAAATGACTTGTTATACTCTACCTTTACGTTATGGACTACTGACAATTATAACTTACTTCTACACTAACATACCTAACTATCTAACCTGATTAACATTTATTTATTTATTTCCATTAAGTTGTAATAATCAATTGAAGGAAATTACCTGTGGTGTTAAGTTCATACGGCGGAATTGACCCCTATGCATAATAAGGACCCACGAGGTAAAATATATTACTTTCATTCTTTTCACTTTGATCAATGTCTAAATAATGGAATGGAAGATTGAGTCTCCTAATCTTTAAATGTTTTTATAACTTAAAAGTTAAGGGAAGGCCGAGCCTCCTTAAACCCATAACATCTATTCACTTTATTTAATTATTTATTTACTGCAATTCTAACCTTTGACTACTGTTTATAATTCAAGATTTAATTATCAATTCGTCTATTTTCCTCCGTGGTGTTAAAATTCATTTGGCGGATTCTTTTCCCTATGAATAGTTTTGACCCATGGGATTATGTAAATTTTAATGGTTATTACTATGAAGTGAATTATACCCCAGAATGAATGGAAAAGAGTATTCCCTGAATGATGAGTGAATACTTGTTGGACTATGTCCTTGGCATCGTGAAATGATGCTGATGAAAATAATGTTGATGGAATTAAATCATCACAAGGATGATGATGTGATGATGATGATGAGATCTTAGTTATGTTATGATTATGAATCACCTTAATAACTAAGATAAAAATGAATTGTTGTGCATAACATATGCATTGATTGCTCCAGTTTATGAGATTTTTAATACTAGTTACGCTGGACGAAGGAAGCCTGTAAGTCGATTACGCTGGGCGAAGGAAGCCTGTAAGTCGAGTACGCTGGGCGAAGGAAGCCTGTAAGTCGAATATGCTGAGCGAAGGAAGCCTGTAAGTCGTGAGAGGCTGAGCGAAGGAAGCTCGTAAGTCCATGTTATCTCTAAACTGTGATGCCCCCGGGATTGATTCTAGATAGACATGCATCATGCCACTAATAAAGATTTATTATTGTCTAAACAGAGTTTGACATATGTACCTGCATATTATTTGATTACTTAATTAATTTGTGATTGTGGATTTTTAGCCTCTATTGTTTATCATTTGTTTTAAAGTGATTAGCTATGACTTACTCCCTGCTTGCCCCTGTAGGTGATGGTGATGCTAACCTGAATTAGAAGGGCATAATGAGTCTTGGGATATGTTCCCTATTCGATCGAGTTCCTGACATTGCTCTGGGTTATGATTTAGAATATTAAATAATTAACTCAGAGTCTATCTTTTATTAAATTGAACTATTGCGTTGTAATAATTGTTATTTGATATTACCTTATGGTTGTAATATTTTATTTGGTAAATGTTTACTTCCGCTCAGAATTTAAGTTGCATTGAAAGTTTATTCCGCGAAAAAAATTAACTACCATTTTTATAAATAATAAATTAAAAGGGTAGAAAAGAGGGATGTTACACTTGTGGTATCAGAGCAATGGTTCAAACTCTCGGCCTATGAAATATGGCCTCACATGTGTTAAGCTGTGGTAACTCTGGAATGAGTTATAAGTATATTTAGATTGAGTCGATAACTTAGGAAATGTCTTATTTCTTATATATATATATATACATGTTTAGATTATTATTATTTTTATATAGCAATGGCCTCAAGACGTAGTCAACGAGTAGAAGAGGACCTAACCGCAGCAAGCCATCAACAAAATGGAAACCCCGCGACTGCGAGGAGCAGTCAGCATGCTGGTGACTCAATGGATCGCATCGCTGCCGTCTTGGAGCATTTGTCTAATCAACACGCTGCCGGTCCCTCGGCGTTTAGAGGATTGGCGGATTTCAAAAAGTGCGACCCTCCCAAGTTTAGTGGTGGGTTTGATCCCGAAGCAGCTCAACTGTGGGTGCAAGAACTAGAGAAGGTCTTTCAATCAATTCCATGTGACGATAATCAAAAGGTGACATATGCTGCTTACGTCTTGCAAGGGGAAGCTGAAAATTGGTGGAAATACACCAAGCAAGTGATAGAGCATGAAAGGAAAGAGGTTACTTGGAAGACTTTCTTGGACAAGTTTTACGAAAAGTATTTTCCCGAGGACATCCGCAACAAGAAAGAGGTTGAATTTCTTGAGCTGAAACAAGGAAGTATGTCTGTGGGAGAATATTCTGCCAAGTTTGAGGAGCTAATGAAGTACTCTCCTTATTATGCCCTTCATCCGAACGAGCACTCCAAGTGCGTCAAGTTCGAAAATGGACTGCGCCCAGATATTAAATTATTTGTGAGCAGTCAATGTATCAGACATTATCCAACTATGGTACATAGGAGCAGGATTGCCGATGAAGATCTTAGGGCAAGGACAGCTTATGAGCAGCAGCAGAAAGGTCAGCAGAGTTACGGTCCCCACCGTAACCAAGGAAGGAATAATCAGCACAACAACAACCGCAACAAGGGTCCCTATCAAAACCAAGGACAAGGAAGAAAGGATGACAAGAGACCATCAGGTAGCAACGTGCCGAAGTGTAATCAGTGCCAAAAGTATCATAGTGGAGTCTGTTGGAGTATTCAGCCGAAGACCTGTTTCAAGTGTGGGAAACAAGGTCACATTGCACCCTACTGCCGAGAAAGAAATGGAAACCAAGGAGGTGCAAACCAGAGACCAGTATCAAATGCTAAAGTCTTTACCATGTCAGGAGTGGAGGCCGATCAGTCAGAAAACCTAGTACAAGGTAATTGTCTTTTAAATAGTTTACCCTGTCGAATTCTTTTTGATTCTGGAGCCACCCATTCCTTTATTTCTCATGAATGTGTAAACCGGTTAGGATTAAAAGTCTTCGATACACCATTTAACTTAAAAGTGTCTACCCCAACAAATTCACCTGTGACCACCTCAAAAGCCTGCCTAGACTGTAAATTAACTATACAAGATAAAACCACAGTAGTAGACCTTATATGTTTACCCTTATCCCAGTTAGATGTAATCGTAGGCATGGATTGGATGTCAAAACACTGTGTAACCATAGATTGTCATAGGAAATCTATCCTGTTTGCTGATTATGAACCAGTAGAAACCATACCTGAAGGATACCTGTGTCTGTTTTCTTTGGCTGTAAAGGAAGAAACCCCAATAGAAACCATCCCAGTAATTAGTGATTACCCTGAAGTCTTTCCTGAGGAAGTGCCCGGTCTACCCCCGCACCGTGAAATTGAGTTTAGCATTGATCTTGTACCTGGAACTGGTCCCATTTCAATTGCACCTTTCCGAATGGCACCAACTGAATTGGTAGAATTGAAGAAACAAGTGGAAGATTTGTTGGAGAAGCAATTTATTCGGCCTAGTGTTTCACCATGGGGTGCACCAGTGTTATTTGTGAAAAAGAAGGACGGTAGTATGCGAATGTGTATAGATTACCGGTAGTTGAATAAGGTAACCATTAAGAATAAATATCCTCTGCCCAGAATAGACGATTTGATGGATCAAGTTCGTGGAGCTGCTGTATTCTCAAAAATCGATCTGAGATCCGGATATCATCAGATTCGAGTTAGAGAAGAGGATATTCCAAAGACTGCTTTCCGATCTCGGTATGGTCATTATGAGTACGTAGTGATGCCGTTTGGATTGACCAATGCACCTGCTGTGTTTATGGATTATATGAACCGGATCTTTCGACCGTATCTGGATTCATTTGTGGTTGTATTCATAGATGATATCCTGATATACTCGAAAACCCCGGAGGAGCATGCTGATCATCTCCGAACAGTGCTCGAGATCCTGAAGGAGAAGAAACTCTATGCGAAGCTGGCTAAGTGTGAGTTTTGGCTAAAGGAAGTGAATTTCCTTGGTCATGTAATCAAAAAGATGGTGTTGCAGTAGATCCAGCCAAAGTGGAAGCAGTACTCAAATGGGAAACCCTAAGAACAGTGACGGAAGTAAGAAGCTTTCTTGGACTAGCAGGATACTATCGAAAATTTATTGAAAACTTTTCAAAGATTGCTTTGCCTTTAACACGTTTGACGAGAAAAGATCAACCTTTTGTATGGACTGAAAAATGTGAAGCAAGCTTTCAAAAGTTAAAGGACAAGTTGACATCTTCACCGGTGTTAATCTTGCCCGATCCTCACAAAAGTTTCGATGTATACTGCGATGCTTCCAAGCAAGGACTTGGATGTGTGTTGATGCAAGAAGGAAAGGTGGTATCTTACGCATCAAGACAGTTAAAAGTTCATGAAGAGAACTATCCGACCCATGATCTTGAATTGGCTGCAGTAGTGTTTGCACTGAAGTTGTGGAGGCATTATCTTTATGGAGCAACATTCCAGGTGTTCAGCGACCACAAGAGCCTCCGATATTTATTCAACCAAAAAGAGTTAAATATGCGACAACGCAGGTGGATGGAATTTTTGAAGGACTATGACTTTGAGCTTCACTACCATCCTGGTAAAGCCAATGTGGTAGCAGATGCTTTAAGTCGAAAGACGTTGCGTATAAGTTCTCTAATGATCAAAGAAGTGGAGTTGATTGAGAAATTCCGAGACTTGAATTTGGCAATGGAAATAAAACCATCCAGTATCAAGTTAGGAATGCTGAAGATAACCAATGAGTTCCTAGAGCAAGTAAAGGAAATCCAGCGAAATGATGTAGAACTACAAGAGAAGGTGAGGCTGAGTATGGAAGGAAAGGAACCAGACTTCCAAGTTGGTACAGATGGAGTCTTAAGGTTTAAAGACCGAGTGTGCATTCCTGAAAATCAGGAATTGCGAAGGACCATTTTGGACGAGGCTCACAAAAGCAAAATGAGTATTCATCCTGGAGCTACAAAGATGTACCAAGATATGAAGAAAATGTTTTGGTGGTCCGGATTGAAGAAGGATGTAGCAACTTATGTGACATCTTGCTTTGTTTGTCAAAAAGCAAAGATAGAACATAAGAGGTCTGGAGGCGAACTTCAGTCATTGGATATTCCGGAATGGAAATGGGACAGCATTGCAATGGATTTTGTTTCTGGTTTTCCAAAGACGCAAGGAGGATATGAAGCCGTGTGGGTTATAGTGGATCGATTGACAAAATCGGCTCACTTTATTCCAATCAACATGAAATATTCATTGGAAAAGCTTGCACAACTTTATATCAAAGAGGTGATGCGATTGCATGGAATTCCATCAAGCATAATCTCTGATCGTGATCCAAAGTTTTGTTCACGATTTTGGCAAAGTTTGCATAAAGCAATGGGAACCAGATTGAGAATGAGTTCAGCCTATCATCCCTAAACCGACGGTCAATCTGAAAGGATAATCCAATCTCTTGAGGATCTGTTGAGAGCATGTGCTTTGGAGTATAGTGAAAACTGGAATCAACTATTACCTTTGGTGGAATTCACTTACAACAATAGCTTTCATGCAAGCATTGGAATGGCACCTTTTGAAGCTCTGTACGGACGAAAGTGTAGAACTCCGCTGTGTTGGTTCCAAGTGGGGGAGAATACCATTATTGGCCCTGAGGTTGTACAGGAAACGACGGAAAAGATCAAGGTAATTCAGGAGAAGATGAAAGCTGCTCAAAGTAGGCAAAAGAGTTATGCAGATCGAAGAAGAACTAATTTGGAATTCCAAGAAGGAGAGCATGTCTTTCTTCGAGTGGTTCCAACAACCGGAGTCGGACGTGTGATGAAACCAAAGAAGTTATCACCCAAGTTTATCGGACCATACCAAATCCTGAAGCGCATTGGTCCTGTTGCCTACCAGATAGCTCTGCCACCATTTCTATCAAACCTGCACAACGTGTTCCATGTGTCTCAGCTAAGGAAGTTCGTGCCTGATCCTGCTTCAGTTATTAGCATCAGACCAGATGAAATACCCTTACGAGAAAATCTGACATTCGAAACCGGTCCCATTCGGATAGAAGATAGAAAAAGTAAGCAATTGTGAGGGAAGGAGATCCCTTTAGTAAAAGTCGTATGGGAGCGTGGTGGTGTTAGCGACATCACTTGGGAGTTAGAAAGTCAGATGAAAGAAGAGTATCCACATCTGTTTGAGTAAGTTTTACTCTTTGAATCGAATTTCGGGGACAAAATTCCTTTTAAGTGGGGGAGGTTGTAACACCCACTAATTTTATTTCTATTCTATAAATAATGCATTGATAAATATGTTATGTAATGACACTAGGGAATATTATTATTGGAAGCTAAAAACATGTTTTAGAACCTTAATGATGTTTAAAGCTAAGTAGAATTGGAATAGTTGAGAAAGGAAATAAAAAGGATCAATAGAAAGCTGAAAAAACATAATTCTTGCCTGTGCACATCGATGTCCATGAGGGGATATCGATGTTGCACATCGATGTCCAAGGGTGGACATCGATATCCTCGTGTCTGTCATCAAGTTGCAGCAGCCACCTTTTTGGAAACTCGGTGGGAAATTCAATTATTCTTCCTTTCCAGCTACCACAATGCGATTCCAGCCTGTTGGGTGATTGATTAAGGGCTTGGGTCTGCTCAATCAAGTTTATAAATAGGGTTGAGGTGAAGGGGGAAATCACATTGCCATTTCCAACTCTCCTTGCTGAAATTCTCTCAATTTTCTGGTGCTCTCTTTGAGACTTCGGTTCTCCCTCCTCAGTGCACCAAAGCAAGTGAAACCAAAACACATTTCCAGTGCTAGTTCCCCTCTTGAATTAGCAACTGAAACCATTCGAATTGATTCCCTACAGCCAAAGTTATACACTTCCAAAGTCAGCTACTCAAAGCTGAAACCAGAGCAGAACAGCTCCTTCTACCTATCTTTCTTGAATTGGTTTGGTAAGCTCACTGAACCATTTCGTCTCAAACTTGTTTCTAATCAAAGTTTGTACTTTCTAGTTGCTAAACAAATTGTTCTTTCGAATTATTGTGTTATGTGCTTCAAGCACCAAGCAGCCAAAGTTAGCCTGTTGCATCAGTTTTCAGATTTCTGGTTTGAAGCTCTTCAAGCTCAAAGCTGCTACAGCCCCTTTTCTTCTTCAATCTATCATTTCTCTAGCATCATCCAGGTATGGGATAAGTTACCTAATCACTAGAATGATAAATATTAAGCTAAATTCATAGGAACCAATTAAGGTTGGTTGGGCAAGATAAGTTAAAATGGATATTAGACTTAGAGGTCTTATTTTCTTGATAACTTGATTTGAATTACTTTGTTATGTGCTATTTGAACTTGCTAAATGATTGGTTTGAATGGAAAGTAAAAGAATTGAGATTTGATATATTACTTGGCTTATTGCACATAATGAGAATTGAATATTGTTTATAACTGATTCCCGGAAATGGACAAATGGGACAAGTTGGAAATACTCCAAAAGACCTCTATGAACAGTGAGAATGGACTAAAATGATTAAATCCTTAGAAGCCTCTGGCTCTGGACTTTGCAACAGTATTGAACCGATTCAGATTATGACCAATACAAACATGGACAGAATGGACAGAAATGACTTGTTATACTCTACCTTTACGTTATGGACTACTGACAATTATAACTTACTTCTACACTAACATACCTAACTATCTAACCTGATTAACATTTATTTATTTATTTCCATTAAGTTGTAATAATCAATTGAAGGAAATTACCTGTGGTGTTAAGTTCATACGGCGGAATTGACCCCTATGGATAATAAGGACCCACGAGGTAAAATATATTACTTTCATTCTTTTCACTTTGATTAATGTCTAAATAATGGAATGGAAGATTGAGTCTCCTAATCTTTAAATGTTTTTATAACTTAAAAGTTGAGGGAAGGCCGAGCCTCCTTAAACCCATAACATCTATTCACTTTATTTAATTATTTATTTACTGCAATTCTAACCTTTGACTACTGTTTATAATTCAAGATTTAATTATCAATTCGTCTATTTTCCTCCGTGGTGTTAAAATTCATTTGGCGGATTCTTTTCCCTATGAATAGTTTTGACCCATGGGATTATGTAAATTTTAATGGTTATTACTATGAAGTGAATTATACCCCAGAATGAATGGAAAAGAGTATTCCCTGAATGATGAGTGAATACTTGTTGGACTATGTCCTTGGCATCGTGAAATGATGCTGATGAAAATAATGTTGATGGAATTAAATCATCACAAGGATGATGATGTGATGATGATGATGAGATCTTAGTTATGTTATGATTATGAATCACCTTAATAACTAAGATAAAAATGAATTGTTGTGCATAACATATGCATTGATTGCTCCAGTTTATGAGATTTTTAATACTAGTTACGCTGGGCGAAGGAAGCCTGTAAGTCGATTACGCTGGGCGAAGGAAGCCTGTAAGTCGAGTACGCTGGGCGAAGCAAGCCTGTAAGTCGAATATGCTGGGCGAAGGAAGCCTGTAAGTCGTGAGAGGCTGAGCGAAGGAAGCTCGTAAGTCCATGTTATCTCTAAACTGGGATGCCCCCGGGATTGATTCTAGATAGACATGCATCATGCCACTAATAAAGATTTATTATTGTCTAAACAGAGTTTGACATATGTACCTGCATATTATTTGATTACTTGATTAATTTGTGATTGTGGATTTTTAGCCTCTATTGTTTATCATTTTTTTTAAAGTGATTAGCTATGACTTACTCCCTGCTTGCCCCTGTAGGTGATGGTGATGCTAACCTGAATTAGAAGGGCATAATGAGTCTTGGGATATGTTCCCTATTCGATCGAGTTCCTGACATTGCTCTGGGTTATGATTTAGAATATTAAATAATTAACTCAGAGTCTATCTTTTATTAAATTGAACTATTGCGTTGTAATAATTGTTATTTGATATTACCTTATGGTTGTAATATTTTATTTGGTAAATGTTTACTTCCGCTCAGAATTTAAGTTGCATTGAAAGTTTATTCCGCGATAAAAATTAACTACCATTTTTATAAATAATAAATTAAAAGGGTAGAAAAGAGGGATGTTACAGATCCTCACAGCAGCAGTTCAACAGCGAATGCAATCGAAGAAGAAGAACGCACACAATAAACAACAACAATCGAACATGCATACTATTAACAAACATGCAGACCAAAAAAGAGGAACAATCAACCAAACACTACACAAACATCATTCCAACAAAGAAGACGAACGATCCACATTCCAACAAAGAAGAATGATTGTGACAGAGAACTTACTTGATAGAGAACAACAATCGATCAATCGAGAGTGAAGAGTGAGAGACAATGAAAGTATATGGTTTGTGAGGGAGAGAGTTAGAGACTTGAATGGTATTAAGAGAGTATGAGGGAGTGGAAGGAGGGTGCTGCGGTTGGGAGTTATAAGGTTGGAGTGAGTGAGTAACTTCAAATTTCAAAAGGAAGAGGGTGTGTTAACGGAGGGGTATTTTCGACAGTTAAAAAAATTATAAACCTTTCCGCTTTATAGAGAGCGGAACGGACAAAAATATTATCCGCTTATTCCAAAGCGGAGATGTCCCGCTTCTTAGAAGACGGATTTGTGTTACTTCTGTATCCGCCATGTATAAGGCGGTAAGGTCTTCCGCCTTACGTACGGCGGAATATAAGGGTAGTTTCGTCCCGCGAAAGTCAAATGGGATTCAATGAGTATTGAATGGGGTTTGAAAAGTAAAACTCTTTCTTATACTTTTCGTTTTTTTCTTGGAATAAAATTTTGTTTTATAAAAAAAAAAGCAAAAGAAGATAGTGACTTTTTTCAAAGTCCTCCTTACCTTCTACCTCAATCTAGAGTGAAGTTATGGTCTACACCCGGTGCTTCCATGCACTTGGAATGTAGGCCATTGATCCTTGCCAGATTTCATCCAACGGTTGGTAATGAAGATTGGGTAAAGGTTGGACTTGGAGTGGTGTATATTTACACCCTCCGTTAGAAATCATAATTTCCGTTTTGGGCCATTGATTTTCCGTTTTGGGCCTTCCGTTTTGGGCCTTCCATATTTCTTCCATATTATTTTAGTGTTTTCATTTTGCCACCCCATGTTCTATGGTTGTCATCCCAAGTATTAAAATAATACCCATCATGCCATTTTAAAAAAAACAAAATTTGACACGGGTCGTAAGGGGGTGTTACGACCTGTTGGTCGTAACACCCCCTTACGACCCTATTAAAAACAAAATTTTTAACAAAGTCGTAAGCAGGTGTCACGACCTGCTGGTCGTAGCACCTGCTTACGACCTTTTAAAAATAGGTGGTCGTAAGCAGGTGCTACGACCAGCAGGTCGTGACACCTGCTTACGACTTTGTTAAAAATTTTGTTTTTAATAGGGTCGTAAGGGGGTGTAACGACCTGTTGGTCGTAATGCCCCCTTACGACCCGTGTTAAATCTATCCAAAAAAATAGAAAAATAAAAAAACGAAAATAATAAAAAAAATAAAAAAAAATCTATTCTAAAAATAATCATAAGAAGATAAATCTAATCCTAAAAAGATAAAACAAATTCCTAAAAAGATAAAAAACAAATCTAATCCTAAAAGATAAAAAAAATAAAAAATAAAAACTAATCTAATAAAATAAAAAGATAAGAAAAACCAATCCAATCCTAAAAGATAAACTAAAAAGATCTATTACTAAAAAAGATCTGTTCCTAAAAAGTAGGAATTTGTTTTATCTTTTTAGGATTAGATTTATCTTCTTAGGATTATTTTTAGAATAGATTTTTTTTATTTTTTTTTATTTTCGTTTTTTATTTTTCTATTTTTTATGGATATATTTAACACGGGTCGTAAGGGGCACTACGACCAAAAAAAATTTTTTTAACAAAGTCGTAAGCAGGTAGGTCGTGACACCTGCTTACGACCTTTTAAAAATAGGTGGTCGTAAGCAGGTGCTACGACCAGCAGGTCGTGACACCTGCTTACGACTTTATTAAAAATTTTGTTAATAGGGTCGTAAGGGGGTGTTACGACCTGTTGGTCGTAATGCCCTCTTACGACCCGTGTCAAATTTTATTTTTTTAAAAGGGCATGATGGGTATTATTTTAATACTTGGGGTGGCAACCATAGAACATGAGGTGACAAAATGAAAACCCTTATTTTATAGCTTCCAATTTTATTTTTTTTTTGTTTACATAGGAGGTCTGGGACTAAAGGACTAAAACCCATGACTTGGGAGAGGGGGAAATCCTAAGTCTCCCTGCAGCCACCAACTGGGCTGTCTTACGCGGACGTTTCCAATTTTATTTTACATAGCACATTATTTAACTACAACATTTTTTACATATCTAACTACAACATTTTTTTTACATAGCTCATTATTTAGAACCATAATTTGTAACTTCCAAAATTTTTATTGTTGAATAATTTTTTTTATTGTTGAATAAATTTGTATTGTTGAATAATTTTTTTTATTGTTGAATAAATTTTTATAGCATCCAAAATATTTACATTCATCCATATCTAACTACAACATTTTTTTACATAGCTCTAACGATTATTATTCGTTTCTAATGCGTTACATAGATTTCCTCATGCTTTATATAATATTTTCTATTAATAGTTTAAAATTTGACACATAAAATCATCTATAGATTTGTAAAATGTATTAAATTATAGGCAAAATTATTATATTGGTCTCTTAAATTATATTTATGTTACAAATGAGTTATTTAAGTTTTTTTTTTTGTTTCAAATAAGTCTTGTAACTTGTTGTCGTCCAACAAATTAATCATTTTCTTTTTTTTTCTGTTAAGTGACACGTGCCACCGTAAGAAAATTAAAAAAAATCATTAAACTATTTTTTTTAACACATGACACCATTAGTTGAGTGACATGTGTCACTTAACGAAAAAAATTAATGAAAATGACGGATTTGTTAGACGACACTAACTTATAGAAAAAACTTAAAAGATTGATTTGTAATATAAAAATAACTTAATGAACCAATATGATACTTTTGCCCTAATTATATTATCGAGTAAATTTATGATCTAATGAATTGAATTATACTTAATTCAAATTCATCTTATTTAACTTATGAACCCAAGTTTAGCTCATAACAAAAATTATCGACGTATTTAATGATTATACTCAAGAAAATTGGCTACCTATTTACTTATTTATTGTAAATTGATAATTTAAAAGAAAATTAGAAGAAAAAAAAAGATTAACAATGCAATACCTTTTTTTTATTTAATATTGATCCAATTTATCTTCAACCTTATGAACAAGAAATTAGTCATTTTTAGAACATGTGAGTACATCGTACAGTTAGTATTACTTTTGGGAATATAATTTTAATCTTTGAATTTGTATGATATTTGAGAATATAACGAGTTGTTACATTACCAAAGCAATAATTTGTTGATCTTTTGGTTTTTAATTTTGTAAAAATAATTATTTCCAAAGTTCTCACAAATCAATTTATTTTGATTTGAGCACATGTTGATAGTGAGTATTATAATTTTTATTTAAACAATATTCTTAGGATAGTTGGCAAAGTTTGATAGTTGGCATATTTTTTATATGGTCCGATAACTTTTTTTTTCCTGAAATGTCCGTTGTTTTAGATTTGATTCCTATAATGTATTTGAGTTTGGATTAGATTTTTATCACATATTTATTTTTTCTGAAATTTCCGGACAGTGAAAAATATGAGAATCAAAATAAAAATTATATTTGTATTATTTTAGATTATAGTTGACGATGATCACCAAAACTAAATTGGGACGAAAAAACATAATTCAAAATAAAGAATATATAAGGACTAATTTTAAAGAGATCAACATTCACGGGGACTAATATGATATTTAAACCTAAATTAGCAGTTTATAAAAATTTGACTAAAACTTTATTTTATTGGGATCAAAACCAAAAATCCAAAATATTAGACTCCAAGAGGTTAAAACAATATGGGTCTTGTCAAAGTTATTAAAAATGGAAAAATTCGTAAATTCAAGTTATTTTTTTTATAATCTAAAAAAGTTTTTTTTTAAAAAAAAATAATAAAATTTTAACCACGTTTTAATCTTTTAAGAAATATCCTAAATACATTATTTACCATTTGCCAGAAAATATTTAAGCCATTTTGAAAAACATAAGAGATTGGAAAGGAAAAGAAAAGAGTAAAAGAAGTAAGAAGATAATTATGCAGATCCGTTTACACCTTATCCATTTCGATTAGTACCCATTGCAACCTGCAAAACGAGGATCGATAACATAAAATAATATAAAAGTCTACCTTATCCTCATAGCTACAAGTAATCGCTACATCATTTGAATGCCATGATAGACAAATGCAAATTGTAGGTTTTTTATTGTTTTTTTAGGCCGCTAATAATTGGTCACTTTACTATTTTTCTTCAAAATAAGAATACCCAAATCGTTGAGTAATCGATGAAACAAATCCACGAGACAATAATAAGCATAATAAACGATAAGAACTAACTAAAA
Source organism: Crotalaria pallida (assembly GCA_037953625.1). Taxonomy (NCBI): domain Eukaryota; kingdom Viridiplantae; phylum Streptophyta; class Magnoliopsida; order Fabales; family Fabaceae; genus Crotalaria; species Crotalaria pallida. The sequence continues at coordinate 103,673,683 of CM075655.1, forward strand.
CAAATATTATAGTAATAGGGAAATGATATACTTTTTGGTTTACATGGGAGGTCTGGGACTAGAACTCATGACCTGGGGAAGGGGGAAATCCTAAGTGTCCCTGCAGCCACCAACTGGGCTGTCTTACACGGACAGGGAAATGATATACTGGTACTACATAAAACAACTTTTTTTCATCAAAAATACCCGGTAAAATAGTAGATTACTGATTTCTTTAATCATTATGTTAGAAATTCAATCCTTATTATGGATGTGAAAAAGTATTTTTTTTACCGGCTGAAAAATATCTTTAATAAATAATTTATGGAACAACTTTTTATGTTTTTCTAAAAAAAAAAACTTTTTTATTTTTGGATTTATTTGCACCTTTTAGTTTTCCTGTGTATAGTTATTTAAAACGACTCGAATAAGCTAGAAAAAAATAAAATAAATTAATCAACGGGGCTTGGTTAAGTTGGTGTAAGGCCCTAACTGAAATCTTGGGAATGGGACAGGGTGCTAGTAGCCCCGGGTTCGATTCCCACTAAAAACATCTCACTGGGAGAGCTAGTCACGCAGCTCGCTCCGGATTAGTCTCAAGGGCTCCCTGGTATTAAAGGTGCTCTTGGGGATATCGGTGGTTCTGCAAGGAATACGGACAAAAAAAATAATAAAATAAAATAAAATAAAACGAGTCGAATAAGATTATTTTAGGATAAGTTAAAAACCTATCTAAACCAATTTGCACCAAAGAAAAAACTTAACTAAACCAATACGCGTGTCAATTTAAATATATTATCACTTTAAGTAAAATAGGTCTCTTCTCCCGAACTTTATCAGTTTCTTTTTCAATTTCTTGTCAGCTTTTTTTCCATATTTATCCTCTAAATATATATTTTTTTACACCAACCGGTACCCGAATCTGATTTATCCAGAATTTCACCCATTCAGTCCGACCCAACTGAGCTCGCACTAAGCGGTAGGAGTCACCCAGCAGGATTACTCCATACCCAAGGTTTGAACTCGAGATCAATTAGTTAAGGGATCAAGTGAGCTCCATTTGACCAACCCCACGTTGGTAATAATATTTTTTCTAAAATACAAACTAACGGATGAAAATAATAGTTAGCCAATCCAACATAACACTATACAAGCAGGGAATGAAATTAGATTTAAAGTAAAATATCATGCCGCTAAGGGAGATTTTTTAGTTATATCTTAGATTGATCTTTGATTTTGTAGGCACGGATCAATTTATGGTATGTTTGGTTTTGGCCTAGAAAATCAATTTTGGCCCCAAAATCACGTTGGAGCAAAAGCAACTGGTAGTAGCGTTGGCATTCCAGAATTGATTCTGGGCTAACTCACCACAGAACCAAACATGCACTTAGTCTTTGAGATTTTTAAAATTTCAAATTGGTTTATGATATAGAAATGCGTTAATCATATTAGTTCTTGACGTTAATAATCGTTAGATGTGGATTGCCGGAATGACCAAAACGACGATGTTTGGGCCAAAAAAATAAAAATAAAAAAACAATTGAGTATTAGTCAAATTAGTCCATGAGATTATCTAAACCGGTTAAATTAATCTTTGACTTTATAGACCATTAATGTCAGAAATTAATCTAACTGAAGTGTATTCTATCTCGAGGACTACTTTGGAATTTCGATAATTCTCTTAGAAATTAATTTGATCGATGCCCACAAATCAATGACTAACTTGACATATTATTCGTAGATTTTTCCTTTTTAGTAAGATCTGCGGGAGATTTTTTTAAATGTGCATCAGTGATCTCTTACCAGAAGATGTCTTACAAGAACATAAAAAGCCATAAGATGTTTTGCAAGAACATAAAAAACACATCAGTGAAATAAAGATAACATACATCTCCCAAACAACACATTTTTAATATGGAAAATGCTAACACATCCTCTATTATAAGATTTTTTTAAGTAGTATCAGGTTTTGGATTTAAACTTAAATAATTACTCTTTCCCTTTCATAAAGTTAGTAAAAAAAATTTTTTAAAAAAATTGTCCCAGATTAAAGTTAATGTAGTAAATAAAAAAATTGAAATTACAAATTTTATTATATGATTGGTCAATTAAAAATATACATTAAATTATTATTTTGGTAATTGATTAATGTGGTAAACAATATATTAAAAACATACTACAACCATAACAAAATATTAAGTAGTAAAAAAATATAAAAAATTTGTCCCAAATTAAAACTAGAGTAGTGAAAAAAAATTTGAATTTACATATATATTTTATGATTGGCTAACTAAGGAAATATACTATACATTATGTAACACTCTATCTTAATTAATACTCTAATTACCCCGATTTATTTCGTGACTTAAAAATTTCTTTTTAAAACCATTTTAGCTTATAAAAATCTTTGCCAAATCGGACAGAGTTTCCCCTGTTTTATAGACATTCCAAAAAATATGAGTTTGTCTTGAAAACCTGTAATAATGATTTCACATAATCAACAGTATGGCAACAGGGCAAAAATACAAATCAGTTCTTTTCATTCGAGTACATCTATCGTCTCCAAAACAGTAATAATCTAGTTATGAAATAGTTTAATTCCCCCAAAAGATAATACATCATACTTATATACATCAAAAGCCAAAGTTTTCATTCTTGGAATATTATAATATCACACCCCTAATATTCACACTCCACGTTGTGGAGTGTGCCCCTGCTCGGCCGCGGGTAGTGCATGCTCCGCTTCTGTACCTGTAAAAATATAGCAAGAAGGGTAGCATTATACAGAACTTAGAAATATAGCTTCTACAAAAGCATAGTAATAAACCAAGGTCCTACCCTACACCATACTATCCAGATCATATACTACTTCACTTTCCTTTTATACCACTCAACATTTCCCTATGATTTCAGTTACACACTTTCCCTATGTCTTTCTAGTCTTTCCTTTCCTTTCCCCTCTTTCGCACACCTTTCGGTGGGTATTGTTTCCATTTATTCGCACACCACAAGGACGGGTCCTAATCACATTTACACACGCCATATAGACGGGTCCATCACATACATTATCACGCTCCCCTAGGGAGGGTCCATAACATGCATCTGTCCACTCCTCTGTGGAGGGTCCATAAACATACACATATCCACTCCTTTATGGAGGGTCCATAATATACACGCTCCTTTATGGAGGGTCCATTATATACACGCTCCGCTATGGAGGGTCCATTATATACACGCTCCGCTATGGAGGGTCCATAATATAATTTCACACTCCCCTTAGGGAGGGTCCATGTAGATTATACATATTTCTCACTTCCATTGGAAGGGTCATTCATACACATTCACTTATTCACACTCCCTTTGGGAGGGTCGTTCGTACATAAACCATCATTCGCATTATAGACTCACCTTTTCACAATTTCTATATCCACACCTCAATAGGTGGGTTCTCATCACATTCACAATATACTTCCATTGTTCAAGTACTCCACTCACCTTTAACTCATTCCCTAAATAATTTCCATTCGATTTCATTGCACACTTTAGCACTCGTAGCCCGTTTTAGTCACAAATGCCCTTTTTGTTATCAATCCCCTTTTATACACATTTATCACTCACGTTATTTATTTAGCACTAAATCAACATTTTCTCCTATCATTCGTTTATCTTTTTCTCTTAGCATACATTCTCCTATACCTTCCATACATATTGTCCGTCATCTTCCCGAATTAGGACCAGTCTATCATCACCATATTCCCTTTTCTTTACCTATCTCTTGGTTATCCCAATAATATATTATTTCATTCCTTCCATAATTTCCATATCTTTTCAAGCTTACAACGAGTCTCTAACTATTTTCTCTCTATTAACCACCCTTAATTTCCTTTATAATTCTCTTATGATTCGTCAACTAGTTATTCTCATTACTCTCTAAATGTAAATCTACTTAGTCCATCTTTCCCTTTCTATCCATCATCACTTATATATTTGTTTCCACACATTACACTAGTTTCTCTCTCTGTTCTTCACTAATTATTTCTTTTATTTTCATTATCAAATACCCTAAGGTTTTTATGCTAAACTCCCTCTCTACCCCTAGCCATCACTATAACTAAAGAGAATCTACTTCCTAAGCTAAGGTAATACGAACCCTCTTACCTTCTTAAGAGGTGATGATGAATCTCAAGTCCTAGCTCTTGGATCCTTGGTGTGTGAGTTCCTTGTCCTTGACTTGGTTTGAGTTGGAAGGCATGGAACAAAACCCTACATATTTATGAGTGCAAGACTCCTTCGGGTTTTAGAACAAAATTGATGAACTAAGGAGAGTTGGAATGGAAAGGAAATGAGCATATGGCATGAAGCTAACTTACCCCAATCAATGGTGGAAATTGAAAACCAAGAAGAATGGAAGGAGGGGGGGTAAATCGTGTGAACCAAGGGAAGAGAAGAGATGAGTTTCAAACAACATCCATGGAGCAAGCTTGATGGGTTTTGTTTGATTTTGGGTTGAGGTGCCCAAAAATCAAGTGTGTATGGTGGATGGGTGGTGGAGATGTCCTTGGAGTTGAGAGAAAATGAGAGAAAGAGATGATGTTGATGATGGAGTTGGGTTCTTGGTGGAATGGTGGGTATGATGGTTGCTTGGTTTGATTCTTGGGATTTATGTGATTGATGATGATTTGTGCTTCTTGGTCCAAGCAGGAGAGAATGGAAGAATGAGGAGGATGATAGAAGAGGAGGATGAGGAGGAAGGAAGGTGTGTTGTGTTGGTGGTGCTCTTGTTGTTGTTGGGTATTTGTTTTATGCCAAGAAGAGGGAAATCGTGTGGCCAAGAGGCCACAACTTGGCCCCCAAGTTCAGATTCAACGACTGAGATTGTTTCAGCAGACTGCGCGCGCCCTGGCGCGGGTTTGCGCGCTTGAGTGCGGGTCACGCACCAGCTTCTGGTCTGGTGCGCGTTCTGGTGCTGTTGTTGGGGTCTGGCGCGCCATTCCTCATGGCTGGTGCGCACAGGGCGCGCCTGAGCGCACGGAGGGTGCGCCAGGGCCGTTTTCCCACTGGTCTGGTGCACAATTTGCACCCTGGTGCGCCTGGGCGTGCACCGGTGCGCCTGGGCGTGAACCAGAATTCCCTAACTTCGCTTCGCCATAACTTTTTCGCCTACCGTCGGATCGAGTCCAAATTTTTAGAAAAGCTTCTACACCCCATAAACTTCGCATCCAACGGTGGAATTTATTTTCTTAGCTTCCTATAATAAATTTCTAATTTTATCTTTTCGGTCGATTTCTAACATCTAAAACACCGATTAAACTCCCAATTTCGCTTATATAATTTCGCTCGAGGCCACAATTGCCTTCTATACAACCCCTAGTACTCAAAATGGCTGCTCATCTTGCTCACAAAATTTGTTAAGCGATTAATCTACCCATTACTTCCACTTTAACTCTATTAATTAATTAATTATTGCTTGGAATTAAATTTGGGATGTTACAATTCTCCTCCACTTATTAGAATTTCGTCCCCGAAATTCCGTTCAATTCCTTCAATTGGAGAACCATCCCATTGGAAACTTTTTACAATTATATTCATTAATTCTGTCGCTCCCGCTCGTCCACACTTCACTCTGTGGTTACCCCGACAAGGATCTTTAAAGTTTCTGAATTAAGCTAACGGATTTTTGTGTGGCTCCTTCACACAATTGTTAAGATTGGCTTCTCTTACGTTTGTTCGTTCAGGGATCTTGGGGAGATCCCGGGGTTTTGTGTAGCTAAAGACTCTTACCCATAAGCTTTGTTGCGGATCTAGTACTTGATTAGGCGTAAGGAATTTTGGGAAGAACACCATTCAAGTTAGTGTCTACCCCACTAATGGATCATTGTATTTTCAGAATTCCTATCGCAATTAATTTCTCACTTTATTAAGAAGATTGCCATGACATCGTCCGTTAATAAGTACAAAGATCGAGGCGACCGACCCCAATCTTACGTCCGTTAACAACACATCATCGGCGGTTTTGCTGATAGGATCATCATTTAACAGATGTAGGATTAGAGTGGTCAGCTCTAATCTTACATTCTCTTAAACAACGACATTATCACGGAGTTTGATTACTTTCTATTTGGCATTCAAAAACTTAGCACTTGATTCTTTCTGATTTCTTCCTAATAAGTGTAGTTGCGTCCATGCGTTTTTCCTAAATTACATAACTCTTTATTCAGAGATTGGGGATCAAGGCTCTAAATAGCACATGCTTTTCTAAGCTTTCACTAAAGAGGTTTCTGATCATCAAAGATCAACACCTAAGACTCATAGGGGATTTCTAATTTGGAGCAACTTCATTTCCGTCCAAGTAATTAAGGGAAACATACTAGCATGTGACTCAGTAATTAAACATCGTCTCCTAGAGAGTGTTAAAGTCTCAACGTTTACCTCAGTTTGGTTTGCCTGCATTTCCCACTTCTTTCCCTTTCGAAGTGAGTACCTTTCCTTTCTGGATAGATCGTCTTGCACCTACTGGATGGGCTCTAGCTGTATTCACCTCTTTCTTCATAGTATTCTTGGGACAATTAGCAGCATAGTGTCCGGGTTGTCCGCACACAAAACAACTAAAACTTCTTCTAGTTTGGTTCCAGAACCAGCACTCTCCACCATGCTGCTTTCCGCAATGTGGGCATGATGGAGGAGTGTCCACAACAGTCTCACTCTTGCCCATAATTCTTGGGACTGCTGCCCTGTTGTGGGGAACAACATAAGTGCTTGATCTTTGAGTTGGCCCATCATTTCTGATTGGACCTCCTGCCTTCTGTCCATTCTTAACTTTCTCTTTCGCCCTATGCTTCCTACTCTTTTCATAAGCACTGGTCATATTAACCAACTGGGCCAAATTTGCAATGTTCTGATACTCAAAGGCCATCTTAATCTCCGAACGAAGTCCTGTCTCGAATTTGATGCATTTAGTCCTTTCATCAGCGTCTCTATAACTTCCGGCATATCGGATCAGATCCTCAAACTTAGCAACATACTCCCCGACGCTCAGATCCCCTTGAACTAGCTGCAGAAAGGCGATCTCCTTTTCTCGGCGGACATCCTCAGGGAAATACTTTTCCAGAAATCGGATCTTAAAAAGATCCCAAGTAATTGCCTGATGTCCTGCTTCTAAACCCCTTCGCGTCTGTTCATACCAGTGCTCCGCTTCCCCTATTAACATATATTGCGCCAGTACAATTCTTTGCTCGTCCAGTGGTGCCATAGAGCGGAAAATATTCTCGATCCCCTGAAGCCAGAGTTGCGCTCCATCAGGATTGAATCCTCCTTCAAACTTTTGAGGCTCGTTCTTTCTGAATCGGGCCATCCAATCGATCGCGGCTGGAGCCGGTTGTTGAAGGTTCACTGCTGTTGCTGCTGCTGCTGCTATGTTCTCCGCCTGATTGTGATGCATTTGAGCAATATTCGCAGCATGGGCCTGTTGCATTTGAGCCATATTCGCTGCCTGAGCTTGCTGCATTTGGACCATGCTTTCCAAGATAGCAGCTATTCTGTCATTTTCTACACGCCTTCCAGCCATATCGACTAAATCCTGAGCGGAACAACTAGTTAATACTTATACAACTAAATAACTACTTAACCATTCTAGCATTATAACTTAAACATTTGACTCTATACCGATTACTCGCTTGGTGAGTAACCACTGGAGTAATGATTAACTCCAAGGGCCGAGGAAAAATTGCTTTGATACCATAATGTAACACCCTATCTTAATTAATACTCTAATTACCCTGATTTATTTCGTGACTTAAAAATTTCTTTTTAAAACCATTTTAGCTTATAAAAATCTCTGCCAAATCGGACAGAGTTTCCCCTGTTTTATAGACATTCCAAAAAATATGAGTTTGCCTTGAAAACCTGTAATAATGATTTCACATAATCAACAGTATGCCAACAGGGCAAAAATACAAATCAGTTCTTTTCATTCGAGTACATCGTCTCCAAAACAGTAATAATCTAGTTATGAAATAGTTTAATTCCCCCAAAAGATAATACATCATACTTATATACATCAAAAGCCAAAGTTTTCATTCTTGGAATATCATAATATCACACCCCTAATATTCACACTCCACAACGTGGAGTGTGCCCCTGCTCGGCCGCGGGTAGTGCATGCTCCGCTTCTGTACCTGTAAAAATATAGCAAGAAGGGTAACATTACACTGAACTTAGAAATATAGCTTCTACAAAAGCATAGTAATAAACCAAGGTCCTACCCTACACCATACTATCCAGATCATATACTACTTCACTTTCCTTTTATACCACTCAACATTTCCCTATGATTTCTGTTACACACATTCCCTATGTCTTTCTAGTCTTTCCTTTCCTTTCCCCTCTTTCGCACACCTTTCGGTGGGTATTGTTTCCATTCATTCGCACACCACAAGGGCGGGTCCTAATCACATTTACACACGCCATATAGACGGGTCCATCATATACATTATCACGCTCCCCTAGGGAGGATCCATAACATGCATCTGTCCACTCCTCTGTGGAGGGTCCATAAACATACACATATCCACTCCTTTATGGAGGGTCCATAATATACACGCTCCTTTATGGAGGGTCCATTATATACACGCTCCGCTATGGAGGGTCCATTATATACACGCTCCGCTATGGAGGGTCCATAATATAATTTCACACTCCCCTTAGGAAGGGTCCATGTAGATTATACATATTTCTCACTTCCATTGGAAGGGTCATTCATACACATTCACTTATTCACACTCCCTTTGGGAGGGTCATTCGTACATAAACCATCATTCGGATCATAGACTCACCTTTTCACAATTTCTATATCCACACCTCAATAGGTGGGTTCTCATCACATTCACAATATACTTCCATTGTTCAAGTACTCCACTCACCTTTAACTCATTCCCTAAATAATTTCCATTCGATTTCATTGCACACTTTAGCACTCGTAGCCCGTTTTAGTCACAAATGCCCTTTTCGTTATCAATCCCCCTTTTATACACATTTATCACTCACGTTATTTATTTAGCACTAAATCAACATTTTCTCCTATCATTCGTTTATCTTTTTCTCTTAGCATACATTCTCCTATACCTTCCATACATATTGTCCGTCATCTTCCCGAATTAGGACCAGTCTATCATCATCATATTCCCTTTTCTTTACCTATCTCTTGGTTATTCCAATAATATATTATTTCATTCCTTCCACAATTTCCATATCTTTTCAAGCTTACAACGAGTCTCTAACTATTTTCGCTCTATTAACCACCCTTAATTTCCTTTATAATTCTCTTATGATTCGTCAACTAGTTATTCTCATTACTCTCTAAATGTAAATCTACTTAGTCCATCTTTCCCTTTCTATCCATCATCACTTATATATTTGTTTCCACACATTACACTAGTTTCTCTCTCTTTTCTCCACTAATTATTTCTTTTATTTTCATTATCAAATACCCTAAGGTTTTTATGCTAAACTCCCTCTCTACCCCTAGCCATCACTATAACTAAAGAGAATCTACTTCCGAAGCTAAGGTAATACGAACCCTCTTACCTTCTTAAGAGGTGATGATGAATCTCAAGTCCTAGCTCTTGGATCCTTGGTGTGTGAGTTCCTTGTCCTTGACTTGGTTTGAGTTGGAAGGCATGGAACAAAACCCTACATGTTTATGAGTGCAAGACCCCTACGGGTTTTAGAACAAAATTTATGAACTAAGGAGAGTTGGAATGGAAAGGAAATGAGCATATGGCATGAAGCTAACTTACCCCAATCAATGGTGGAAATTGAAAACCAAGAAGAATGGAAGGAGGGGGTAAATCGTGTGAACCAAGGGAAGAGAAGAGATGAGTTTCAAACAACATCCATGGAGCAAGCTTGATGGGTTTTGTTTGATTTTGGGTTGAGGTGCCCAAAAATCAAGTGTGTATGGTGGATGGGTGGTGGAGATGTCCTTGGAGTTGAGAGAAAATGAGAGAAAGAGATGATGTTGATAATGGAGTTGGGTTCTTGGTGGAATGGTGGGTATGATGGTTGCTTGGTTTGATTCTTGGGATTTATGTGATTGATGATGATTTGTGCTTCTTGGTCCAAGGAGGAGAGAATGGAAGAATGAGGAGGATGATGGAAGAGGAGGATGAGGAGGAAGGAAGGTGTGTTGTGTTGGTGGTGCTCTTGTTGTTGTTGGGTATTTGTTTTATGCCAAGAAGAGGGAAATCGTGTGGCCAAGAGGCCACAACTTGGCCCCCAAGTTCAGATTCAACGGCTGAGATTGTTTCAGCAGACCGCGCGCGCCTGGGCGCGGGTCATGCACCAGCTTCTGGTCTGGTGCGCGTTCTGGTGCTGCTGTTGGGGTCTGGCGCGCCATTCCTCATGGCTGGTGTGCACAGGGCGCGCTTGCACGCACGGAGGGTGCGCCTGGGCCGTTTTCCCACTGGTCCGGTGCACAATTTGCACCCTGGTGCGCCTGGGCGTGAACCAGAATTCCCTAACTTCGCTTCGCCGTAATTTTTTCGCCGACCGTCGGATCGAGTCCAAATTTTTAGACAAGCTTCTACACCCCATAAACTTCGCATCCAACGGTGGTATTTATTTTCTTAGCTTCCTATAATAAATTTCTAATTTTCTCTTTTCGGTCGATTTCTAACATCTAAAACGCCGATTAAACTCCCGATTTTGCTTATATAATTTCGCTCGAGGCCACAATTGCCTTCTATACAACCCCTAGTACTCAAAATGGCTGCTCATCTTGCTCACAAAATTCGTTAAGCGATTAATCTACCCATTACTTCCACTTTAACTCTATTAATTAATTAATTATTGCTTGGAATTAAATTTGGGATGTTACACATTAAATATTTGTTTTAGTAATTTGTTGATTTGAAACTTTTATTAATGTTTTGGGATGATAAAATTGTATTAAAAAACTAAATAATTATATTTTAATTTATTAAGAAGTGTCATAAATTCCAATCAAAACTTGGCTTTGAAGATTTAATTAACCTATGCACGTTAGAAATACCCTTTTAAAATTTGCTAATTTTATGGGTCGATAAAAGTACATCTTCTTCCCTCACACAAAGGAAAAAAATTTTGCCCCTAAAAGACAAAACTTCTATCAACATCTTTAAAGGACCGCCAAATTGTGGGACCTTATGGATAAAGATAATATCTTGATCACTTCCACCCAAACAGACTAAAAAGAACATGAAGGCCTTGGAGATAAAAACTTTTTGTAATAAGTGTTAGCTATGTAGATATAAGCTTGATTTAATCTTCAATTTAACTTATTTATCAAAACTAATATTTTGTAATAAGATCATTATTATTTGTCCGTCAACCAGCTCAGTTGGATTGTTGAATCATAGGTAACCACATTGATGCTTGTTCGAGACATATTGGCTTAATAAGATCATTATTTAGTTCCGAAAGATTTTAGCCTTATGTAATAAGTGTACTCAGGAAGGGGAAAGTATGAGATGCCCATTATTTGATGAGTGACTTAACCAATGAAATTTTATGCATAAAATTAAAAAAGAAAAAGGTTAAAGTAAATAAAAAATAAAAAAAGAAGCCAAGTAACATGACTAAAAAGGATAAACGAAATAGCAAGACGTGATGAATTAGCTGCGTCAAAATCTTAAGCGATGCTACTTTTCATACTTAAAATAAATCACCAGTTTTTTTCTTTTTTAAAAAAATCGCCAGATATTTTTTTTTCCGTATATGCTTTGAAACAATATGTATATAACTTATAAATAAATAACTTATAATAAGTTTTTTTTAAGGAAAATTATAATTATTGATATATCTCAAACGTGATAAGACAAGGTATACCGAAGTCATGTCTAAAGTTTTTCACCTTAGCTTGGTGCCTTGGTCTAAAGTATGTACAAAATTAGAAAACTCGGAACAAATATGATAGGAGGGGTAGTTCACGTGGGAATGCTTCCAAGGAGGAAGGTAGGGCGCATATTCTTCATTCTTGTGCATAATGATGGTACTCTTCCGTTCTTAAATAATTATCTTTCAAGATTATAACACGCATATAAAAAATGTAATTAATATATCTATTTATATTAAATTAATATAATATTTAAATAATTTGTCATTTATTTATTTTATAATTATATTTTTTCACTTATTATTTCTATTTTTAATTAGACGAAGATAAAATTGTAACAAAAGTAAAAAAATAAATAAATGATACATTGGTAATGTAAAGATTGTTTTTTTTACAACCATCATTGCATCATCTATAATTATTAGGGGTGGAAACAGGCCAGATCAGGCCCTTAACCAGGCTTGGCCTATATAAATTATTCGGGCCTGACCTGACTTGTTAGCCTATTTAAATAAAATTTTCAAGCCTGAGCCTGGCCTGTACAAAAGTCTGGCCTGGCCTATAAGCCTATTAGAAAGCCTATATACTCTGAAATTTTTTAATAGGCCAATAAGCCTAATATTAAATAGGCTAAAACTTTGGACTGATTAACAATAAACTTTGGTCTATTTAACAATAATACTATAAACGAAATAAAAACCAATGAACCAGTAATGGTCCAGGCAAAACCAATGAGAACCAAAAAAACCACTCAAAACCGGTGATCTTATGGTTCAACACAACATGACTTCACAAAGCAACATTTAATAGCTTAAAGAACATGTTGTGCTCCATGAATAAAAGATGTGGGACTTGCATTCCCAAGTCCAAGCTTTATCATAACAATTGTGTAAGTGTTCAATTTTATAAGGAAATACACAAGCTTTTACTTTCTAATAGACAATGTGGGACTTCATAAGCATCACAACAAGAAACAACACAAGGCAATATGCAAAGCAATACAAAACGATGTGGGACTTGCCATGATTCACAAAAAAAACAATGTGGGACTTGAACTAACGCAAGGCAATATGCAAGGCGAGGAAAAACGATGTGGGACTTGCTATGCTTCACGAAAAAAACGATGTGGGACTTGAACCAAAGCAACTTGCATAGACATATTAAATCCCACATCAGAGAAGTGGCCTTGGATGACTTACATAGTTACATTATATTAAGTCTCCTACCTTCATGCCAAACATTCCTTCTTCTTAGAGCATGCACCATGCTAAACGATGTGGGACTTGGTTATGTTTCTTTTAATTTAATTTTTTAAAATTTTAAAATAAATATGAATATGAATATAATAAATTTTAAATATTATAATAATAATTATTATTATTATATAGGCCGGCCTGTTAAGCTAAATAGGCTTTTTATATAGCCTGGGCCTGACTTGTTTAGATTATATAGGCTTTTTGAATAGCCTGAGCCTGACCTGTTTGCAAAAAAAGTCTGGCCTATTATTCGGCCTGTCATAGGTCCCTGTAGGCCGGCCTGACCTCTTTCCACCCCTATCTATAATTCATGTATTTATAGTCGTTGATTTTTAGATAAAAGTATTATAAATGAATGGTGAATAATGAATTGATAACATAAAAAATTTTATACCGTCAATGCACACACATTAATCTAAAAAAGTAATTAATATTATTAATGTTTTCTTGAAAAATATTTATATAGGAATAAAATTTCTTCTCTTAAAAAACACTTAAAATGAAACTGAGGGACTAGCAAGATGTCCATATGTATGTACTCCGTACAAAATAAAATGCTTATCTATCTATCTTATCCCATTCCAAAGGCCGGCCCCCTACCAACGGGGTTTGGTTCAGTTGGTGTAAGGCCTCAACTGAAATCCTGAGAATGGGACAAGGGTGCTAGTAGCCCTGAGTTCGATTCCCACTAAAAACACCCCGCTGGGAAAGCCAGCCTCGCTCTGGATTAGTCTCAAGGGCTCCCTGGTATTAAGGGTGCTCTTGGAGATACCGGTGGTTCCGCAAGGATTTCGGACAAAAAAAAAAGGCCGGCCCCCTTTATTTTGGGTAACTCCAAAGGACATTTTTATCACGACATCCTCTATTATTACTCACTCTTCTTTATTCCTGAAGCCCCACTAAAAGAGTTAAAAGGAAAGGTTTCCACGATTGATCCTTACAACCAGTGTTATTAAACCCGGACCGAATCGAGCGGTCGGACCGGTCGGACCGTCAACCGGCGGCAATGACGGTTTTGGGTTCTGTCTAAACCGCTTCTAAATTGAAGCTGGAAAAAACTGGTGGGCAAATATGTTGAACCGGGAAAACCGGACCCGGTTCAACCAAAGCTGATTTTTTTTTTTTAAAAAAAAAAACTAAATGAAAACCTAAAACTAAAAGGCAGTAGTACACTACTACTCTGTTGCTGTGGCTGTTTTGCAACGAAAAAAAAGGAAAGGAGAACATAGAAGTGAGAACTGGAGAAGCCAAGAAGTGGAGAACGCAGGCCGCCACGCAATCGCCGCCGCCGCTGCCGTAGCCCTCGCCCTCGCCCTTGCCGCCGCTGCCGTAGCCTCGCCCTTGCCTGCTGCAGCCTGGAGCATCAGATCATCCAGTATCCAACCCTCTTTCACTCCATTGCTTATAAAAGCAGCTCCAAACCACTTCAATTTTGCAAAGAAAGAAAGAACCTTCACATAGAGTATTCAGATATTCAAACCTCTCATTTTATTTTGTCTGTTGTTCACACCATTTTTCAAACGAAAAGAAAGTAAGAGAAAGGAGGCGAGAGAGTTCACTTCACACACAAAACTTAAAAGTAGGAGAAAACCAAAAGTCCAAAACCATTACCATTTGATAAGGTATTATATTATATGTATAATATTTGTATAAAGTTTATAAAATTATTTTTTTTCGTAATATGTAGTGTATTTTTTAATTTTTTTATTATATATATAAATACCGGTCTAACCTTTCGGCTTAACCGTTTAATATGGTTAAACCCTATACGAAGCTTCTTTCGGCTTGGTCTCCGGTTCGGTTCTGACAACACTGCTTACAACATTATCATATTGATACAATTTTTTGGTGTACACCTATCGGTATCCGGATCTAGTTTACCCATAATCCGACTCATCCGGTCCTATCCAACTGAGCTCACACTAAGCGGTAGGGGTCTCCCAGCGGAGTTCATATTGATACAATTTTATATCTTTGGAAGTCGGGACAAATAGACAGGGTCTGTGTCTCTTAAATATGTGGTTATAGATGTAATCTTTGACTCATGCAAATAGAGAATGCCTTATTGGGAGCAGCACTCCCAAAAGGACCTAATCGATATGCGAACAGATTAGTTACCCAATTACGTGGGTGGATACCAAGGATTAAAAAAAAATTGATACAATTTTATTATTATTAGCATTAATGAATTAAACGTGCAAGGTTTTTTTTTTAAGATCAATCATAATAAAAATGTATTGCACTATAATCGTGGATAACATGGATTCAACAAAAAAAAATATTGATACAATTTTATCATTATCATGTATTAATGAATTAAACATGCGATGTTTTTTTCAATATCAATCATAATAAAAATGTATTGAATTATTTGTCATCCAACAAGGGAAAGGAACTAATTCTTCTTCCAATAGAAGAGGATAACAAAGTTCAAACAATTACTAGATGATTGAGTTTTTTGAGTATAAGATTAAGAATTCGATCACTATTTTGTGCATAAAAAAACTTTATTGATAAAGGCAAGAGCAATTCGATGATTTTTACATCTTAAAGAAGGTCAATTTTCAATTAGAGCAATTCCACCGATCTTAAATTTTTGTCTGTCCCAAAATAGGGACAAATCTTTACCAGACGTGAAGTTTTGTCCTTATTTGAGAATTGTCCTTGATTAGGTACAAAACTTAATCGGTGGTGGGATAGTGAGTGGAATCTATTTTAAGGACAAGATGTAAGTTCCATGATGAATGTTTTGATAATGACAAAGTGTTTTGAACAAGCTATCATGTGTTGATCAAGTTCAAGTTCAACAAGCAACAACAAACATCAAGTGAAGAAGAGAGAACAAGCTCATGAAGACTTAAGTTTGAGTGTAATTGTTTTTGTTTTATCTTTTGCCTCTCAAGCTTCATAGGTTTTCATTTGGGTAGTTTGTTTAGAGGGTAGTGAATCTCATTCATAAGTCATGATTTAATCATAATTTGAGTTTTCACTTAACCTAGAATCAATAGGTGGCTTAAAGGTTTTAAAGGAAATGTTGGGTTTTGAGAAAACAAGTTTTAAACAAGTGCAGTATAGTTTTACTCGAGTATGAGTTGGTTTAATCGAGTACTACTCGAGTATGCTGCAATCTACTCGAGTAGATACTGCAGAACTGATTTTTAAAATACGTTTTTCACTTCTCAAAATCAGTTTTCAAGTGCCATAACTTTTGGGTATTCTATATAAACCTTTTCCTAACCTTTGTGATCATAACCCATCATTTTGATATTCATTTTACAAAGAATCAAGCCACTCTATTCTCTCTCAATTTCAAAGATCAAAGCTTTCTATTTTACATTCTTTTGATCAAGAACCTTTGAATCTCTTATTGTGAATTGTCATAGCTATTGATTGAGATTCATTAGGATTGTTATGTGTATTCATTGAGTTGTAATCTTTGCAATAAGGCAAGCCACTACAACAAACAAGAAGCCTTGGTGTGTCGATTATCATCAAGCAAAGTTCAAGCAATTGAAGAAAGTCTTGGTTGTGAATCAAGCAAGGAGAAGCCTTGGTGTGTGGATTATCATCAAGCAATTGAAGACTTGTTGTGTCGATTATCAACAAGGGGTAGAGGTTAGATTAGAGAGAAGATCAATAGGATTACAAGGCAAGGGTGTCGGTTATCTCTTGTAGGCTAGCAAGAAGGGAGTCTTGTGAGGCATTTACTTGTAATTTGAGAACTCTAATTCCTCATAGTGAAGAATCTCTCTTGGTTGAAGAGGGGACTGGATGTAGCTTTCAAGCGGGTGAAAGTGAACCAGGATAAATCACTGTGTCGTATCTCTAAACCCTTACTCTTTACATTCAAGTCAATTCATTGCGTTCTTGGTTGAAAACCTAGAAAAGAGTGATTTTTCATAATTGATTGAATTGAATCTTTAATTGTTCAAATTGATAAAGGGAAAGTCATTTTCATAACTAGGTTAATCAATAAGAATATAGGTGTTAATTGTTTCCGCTGAATCTCTGGTTATGCATGTGAATTGATTGATTTTCGTATGCAAATGAAAACTTGATTTTTCTGTTTTCTGTCAAATATACTCGAGTAAACGAGTCTTTAATCGAGTACTACTCGAGTACTCTGAAATCTACTCGAGTAAACCTGAGAAAATTTGCAAAAAAATTTTTGTTTTGTTTGTTTCGATTTGTTTCGTTCGAAAATCTTTCAAGGTTTCTTAAACACCTATTCAACCCCCCCTTCTAGGTGTATTCCTAGGGTTCCTTTGACTCTCCAACCACCAATTGCGGTTTCCTCAATTGGTATCAGAGCTCGGTCGAAAGACACGAGCATAAGAGCTTTTTCGTAAAGATCCTTTAAGAAAATCGCAATGGGTTCCACGAATCCCTTTGGTGGTGAAGGTGCTTCCATAAGTCGTCATCCATTGTTTGCCGGAGAAGGTTATGCATATTGGAAAGTTAGAATGAAAATCTTTATCCAAGCCATAGATAGTGAAATTTGGAAAGTAGTTGAAAAAGGTCCTCATATCCCCTCTAGTTTAGTTGAAGGTGTAGTACATTTAATCCCCGAGGATAAGTGGAAGGATGATGATAGAAGGAAAGTTCAATATGATTATAAAGCAAAGAATATCATTACCTCCGCTTTATCTTATGATAAGTTCTTTAGAGTTTCTCAATGTACTAGTGCTAAGGAAATGTGGGACACTTTACAAGTGACTCATGAAGGAACTAGTGAGGTTAGGAGAGCTAGATTGAATGCTTTAATGCGTGATTATGAATTGTTTTCTATGCTTCCAAATGAATCTATTAATGATATGCAAAAGCGTTTTACTCATATTATTAATCATTTACTTGCTCTTGGTAAGACTTTCTTACAAGGTGAACTTTCTAACAAAGTGTTGAGATGTTTAGACAGGAATTGGCAACCAAAAGTAACGGCTATTGTTGAATCTAAGAATTTGGATGCTATGGATCTAGAAACACTTTTTGGAAAGCTTCAAGAACATGAAATGGAGCTTGGGCGATTAAGCATCAATGAGGAGTCGGATAAGAACAAAGAAAGAAAGGGACTTGCTCTTAAAGTCAATAGATCTTATAAAAAGAAAGAGAGTTCCGATGATGATGATAGTGAAGATTAGGATTCGGATGTTGATGAAAAAGACATGAAACTTTTGATAAGGAAGTTTGACAAGTTCTTAAGGAGAAAAGGAAGGTTGAACAAGGACAAACGTAAAGAGAAGGATTCCCCACACTACAAGACCAAGACATCAAAAGAAGGTATAGTTTGCCATGAATGTGGTAAGCCCGGTCATCTCAAGTATTCATGCTCTAGGTATCTCAAGAAGAAGGAGAAAGACAAGAAGAATTCTAAATCTAAAAGAGCATACATAGTTTGGGATAGTGATGAAGAGAAGAAAAGCACATCGAGTAGTTCATCGGATAATGAAGAAGCCGCTTTTCTCAACTTGATAACTCTAGTAGATGATGAAGAACAAAGTTCAAATGATGAATCAAGTTATCAAAGCGATGAAAGCGATGTAAGTCATACTAAATCCGAAATTTCTTCTAAATATGAATTGTTATATAATGCTTATGAAGAAATGCATGAACAACTTGAAAAACTAGCTTTGAAAAACATTGAAAGAAAGAAGCTCATTTTGAAACATCAAAAAGAGATTTTAGAACTTCAAAAACAAGTTGATGAGCTTAATCTTGAAAATGAAACTCTTGATCTTATTGATCGAGGTCGTACCCGATACAAATAAAAAACAGTTTAAATATAGTACTAGGAAGTGACTCCTAGGTCGTCTCCCAAGGAATATCTTATCAAGCAAAAGGTCGAACACGTAGTATGCATAGAAAACAGGGGGGTTTTTGTATTGAATATTGAATAATTGAAATCAAAACAGAATTAAATTAAAACGAAGAAACAGAATAGGAAAAGTGGATAAACCCCTTTGGCTCGCGTTCACAACTCTATCATCGGTCACAAAAGATCAATTTCTTTCCTCTTCACTGTCCAACTAGTGAGAACTAAATACTAAACGAAAATTCAATTCTCACCCCAAAACCCAAACCTCTAATTAAGCATTAAAAGCCAAAGCATGGAGTTTTTACGAGTTTGCATAAATTAAGCATTCATACACATGGATTATCTCTATAGAATGGAACTAAGCGAACCATAACATATCAATAAGCATGAAAACAGTGAATAAAAACGAAATAGCATTAAGAACAGAACCTCAAGAGTATGTGATACATTACCAAAGGGATTTAACCTAAGAGTTTAGCCTTCCATGAAGAAAAATACCAAAAACATGTAGAAAGGGAAGAGAGAGAAACCCTAGCAGCCACCACAAGCTTGGAGAGCAAAACTAAGCCTTCTCTAAGAGAGAGAATGTAAAAAACGTGGAATGATTTAGTGGCTGCTAGGTCTACACGAAATTGGCTAATTAAATCACAAAACGGGCCTAAATCATGGGCCCAAATCCTAAGGAAAGCTTATCTCTAAATTAAATCTAAAAAATATCCTATAGATAAAATCTAAATCTTAAAAGATATAACTAAATCTCAACTAATCCTAAAGATAGATTACAATCTTCACTTCATCACATATCTTCTCTTCCAAAATTAAATCTTCACTCCCAAAATTAAATCTTCACTCCCAAAATGTCCAAAAAGCCCTTGTGCCAAATATGACCTGAAAATAGAAATAGAATTAATTAGGCTAAATAATCCCAAATTAAACAATATTCAGAATATTAGTCCAATAAACTCTAAATCACTAAATCAAGCTAAACAATGTCAAATAGGCAACAAGTATCAATAATAGGGGTAAAATAATGCAAGGAATAATGGGAAATAAAATGCTCATCAAATACCCCCACACTTATCCTTTTGCACTCCTGGGCAAAACTAAGAAATAGGACCGAGAAGATCAATATGCACTAAAGTGAATCATGCAATGAGATTACTACAACTAATGAATGCAAACCTAAGAGATTACATACTTCACAATGAATTCTAGGAAATGCAAAGAAATGGGCAAAATCGAGCACACGAAGAGAATAAGGACCAAAGAATCAAAGCATCCATGAACATCATCCAATTATTTCAAATATTCAAAGAAAACCAATGACATCAAGAGGGTAGTCACAAAGATGATAGAAACTCACAAGGATCACTCAATAGTGTTTACACTCAAGTGTTTAGGGTTAATCAGTGTTTACACTCAAGGCACATCATGAAAAACAAACACAACCATAGGCTTGACAAGCCTCTAACATCAACAATCAATACACATGCACATTAAGATCAAAAGGTCTTTTAAGAGTTGTAATGGGGCCAAGGACAAGGTAGGATAAAAATATGGGAAATGTAGCTAAAACCCAAGGAAATAGAGGAGCAATGGGGAATAAGTAAAAAGTAAGCAAAATCCACCCAGAATGAAATGTTAAACATAACAACAACCTCTAATTCCAATCCTCTATGCCTCAATCAACCTTTTATTCTATTTTTTTTCTTCTTTTTTTTTTATTTTTCATCATTTTTTTTTTCAATTTTTTTTTTGAATTGCATTGCGTTGCAGAACTTCATTTTTTTTTTTTGGAGAACTTCATGAACGAAAGGGAAGAAGAAACAACAAAAATGGCATAATGAGATAAAGCCATAATTACATCACCGACCATAGAGGCAAAACCCAGAACTCACAAGAGATGAAGAACAAAGCACCCTCGCTTACTTAATACCCATTCCCAAAACAATTCCAAAGCTCCAACATTCCCTAAGGTTAGGACAATCATGGTTTTTCAGTCATAGGCTTGTAATGAGCTAAAGAACAAAGAAAAGGGATATAAAGGCTCAAAGGGGCTATCAAAGGATAAATTCATTCAAGGTAGGCTCATATGGCTAGTGGCTTATTCAAGAAAAAACAATGCCTAAATCATTTCAAAATGTGCATGGGAATATCAAGTATCAACAAGAGTCAAGTCAAGTTCTAGAGTGCAAGTAATCCAGAGTGCAATCACACATGAAAGAAAATTAGGTGGCATATATAGCAATCCACCCACAATTAAGGCTCAAATCCTCACAAAAGGGACAATTCTATCACAGTGTTACCACCTCTTAATTATCAAAAGCAACTTTACACACAGAAATGCATGAATTCAGACACAAGATACCAAGACTCTACTAAAATGAAGCAAAAACATGCAAGAAAATGCCCAAAACTTAGCAAAACCTAAAAAAATCAAAGCAAAAATATGCAACCTAAACTACTCTCCCCCCCACACTTAAATCACACATTGTCCTCAATGGAACACAAATAGCAGAATCAGACAGATATAGACAAGTGTAATAAAAGTAGTAAAGAAGGAGAAAAGAAGACTCCCTAAGTCATGGTGGGTCAAAAATGGGGTCGACCAATGAGGCTTCCTCCACAGGTGCATCATCCAAAGAAGGAGAGGTTAGGAAAGGCTTGAGTCGGTGGCCATTGACTTTGAAGCTCTTGTCTGTGGACTCACTCTTGATCTCCACAGTGCCATAAGGAAACACCTGGGTGACTACAAACGGTCCAATCCACTTAGAGCGGAGCTTTCCACTCATGAGTCCAAGCCTAGAGTTGTAGAGCAACACTTTTTGACCAACCAAGAACTCCTTTCTGGAAATTGAGCTATCATGGAGTTTCTTGGTCTTCTCTTTGTAGAACTTGGAGTTCTCATAGGCCTCCAAACGGATCTCATCTAGCTCACTCAACTGCAGCTTCCTCTCCTCACCCGCTTGATCAAGAGCTAAGTTACATTGCTTCACAGCCCAATATGCATGGTGCTCTATCTCCACAGGCAGGTGACATGCCTTACCAAAGACAACCCGATAAGGTGACATCCCTATGGGTGCCTTGTAAGCAGTCTGATGGGCCCATAAAGCATCCTCCAATCGTGTGCTCCAATCCTTTCTATTAGGCTTCACCATCTTGTCCAAAATCCGCTTGATCTCTCTGTTTGAAATCTCAGCTTGCCCATTGGTTTGGGGGTGATATGGTGTAGAAACTTTGTGCACAACCCCATACTTCTTGAGCAAAGCTTGCATGGATCTATTGCAGAAGTGTGTGCCTTGATCACTGACTATGGCTCTAGGTATGCCAAACCTGCAAAGGATATTAGACCTGACAAAATCTACCACAACCTGAGCATCATTAGTCCTGGTGGCCTTAGCTTCCACCCATTTGGATACATAATCCACAGCAAGTAAAATATAATAAAAACCAAAAGAAACAGGAAAGGGGCCCATGAAATCTATACCCCAGACATCAAACACCTCACAGAACAACATAGGTTGTTGCGGCATCTGTTGCCTCCAAGATAGGGCACCTCCTGCTCTTTGACATTGCTCACATGAGCTGCAGATGTTGCTTGCATCCTTGAAGATGGTAGGCCAATAAAATCCAGAATCTAGCACCTTTCGTGCTGTCCTTTGAGTGCCAAGGTGACCTCCAACTGGTGAAGCATGGCAAAATTGGAGAACCGATTGGATCTCCTGGTCTGGAATGCACCTGCGAATGACCTGATCGCTGCAAAATCGCCACAAATAGGGGTCATCCCATACATAATACTTGGTATCGCTCTTCAATTTGTCTCTTTGAGCTTTGGATGCCAAGGGTGGAAAAACAGAAGCAACCAGATAATTAACAATGTCAGCAAACCAAGGAGTAAGGGGAGGGGGATGTGAAACATGCAAAGATAAAAGCTGCTCATCCGGGAAGTCATCCCGGATAGGAAATGCATCCTCCTCTCTCTCTATTCTGCTCAAGTGGTCTGCGACAAGGTTATGCGCACCACTCCGATCCTGAATCTCAAGATCAAACTCCTGTAGGAGCAACATCCACCTAATCAACCTAGGTTTGGAATCTGTCTTTTTCAAAAGATACTTCAGAGCAGCATGATCAGTGTACACTACAACCTTAGAACCAAGCAAATATGATCTAAACTTATCAAGTGCAAAGACAATGGCTAACAGCTCTTTTTCAGTTGTGGTGTAATTAGCTTGTGCTGAATCTAAAGTCCTAGATGCATAATAAATCACATGAGACAGCTTACCAACCCTTTGGGAGAGAACTGCTCCCAAAGCATAATTTGAGGCATCGGTCATGAGCTCAAATGGGAGGGTCCAGTCAGGTGGTTGGATGATGGGAGTGGTGGTGAGTGCTCTCTTTAGCTCATCAAATGCCTTCTTGCATTGGTCTCCAAACTCAAATGCGGTATCCTTTTGAAGCAAGTTGGATAGTGGAAGGGCTATCTTGCTAAAGTTCTGAATAAACCTGCGATAGAAACCTGCATGGCCAAGAAAAGAACGCATCTCTCGCACGCAAGAGGGGTAAGGCAAATGTGATATTACATGCAGCTTAGCAGGGTCAACCTCTATGCCCTTATGCGAAATAATGTGCCCTAAGACTATGCCTTGTTCTACCATAAAGTGACATTTTTCAAAATTCAAGACAAGGTTAGTCTCAATGCACCTATTAAGCACCTTAGACAAACTATCAAGACATGCATCAAAAGAGGAACCATATGCGCTAAAATCATCCATGAAGACCTCTATGCAATGCTCAAGTAAGTCATTAAAAATACTCATCATACATCTTTGAAAAGTGCCAGGAGCATTGCATAGGCCAAAAGGCATCTTCCTATAAGCAAATGTACCAAAAGGACAGGTAAATGTGGTCTTATGTTGGTCCTCTGGTGCAATACAGATTTGAAAATAACCAGAGAAACCATCTAAGAAGCAATAGTGAGATTTACCTGCCAGGCGCTCCAACATCTGATCAATGAATGGAAGAGGAAAGTGATCCTTGCGGGTCGCCTGGTTGAGCTTCCTATAGTCAATGCAGACTCTCCAACTGTTTTGCACTCTAGTGGGAATCAGCTCATCCTTCTCATTTTTGACAACTGTCATCCCAGACTTCTTGGGAACTACTTGAACCGGGCTTACCCAAGTGATGTCTGAAATGGGGTAGATAATACCAGCTTGCAGCAGCTTGGTGACCTCTTTCTTCACCACATCAAGAATCTGGGGGTTCAACCGTCTCTGGGGTTGTCTCACTGGTTTAGCCCCATCCTCCAATAAAATCCGATACATGTACATGGAGGGGCTAATACCAGGTATGTCTGCCAAAGTCCATCCTATTGCCCTTTTGTTTGCTCTAATCACATCCAGCAGTTGCTTCTCTTGATCAACAGAAAGGGAGGTAGAGATGATCACTGAAAGTTTCTGCTCAGCCTCCAAGTAAGCATATTTGAGATGAGGAGGAAGGGGCTTCAGGTCCAATAAAGGTGTCTGCATCACAGATGGAACTAAAGGAGCAGCAAAATTGGATTCTGCCGCCTGCACCTGAACAAGTGAATTAGACTCATGCATAACAGAAATGGGGTTAGGGTTAGCATGATCTGAATCTATATCATATGAATCAACAGATGCAATAGCAGAATTCAAAAACTGGTCAATTTCAATGCATGCAGTGCACATTTCGGAATCAGAACATGCAGAACAAGTAAATGAGCTAGTTAAAGATGGCAAATCATAATCATGCAAAAAGTCTAGAACATGCTCATCAATCAGATCATCAAGCAATTCAACATGAAAGACAGAGTGGTCATCAGAAAAATGTTTCATAACATCAAAAATATTGAATCGAACCACACTGTCATCAAATTCCATGGAAAGTGTACCTGCATGCACATCTATCTTGGTTCGGGCTATTTTCAAAAATGGTCTCCCTAATATGATAGGGACAGCACTACAAGAGGTGTCCTCTTCCATATCAAGAATATAAAAATCAGCAGGAAAGATAAGCTCTTCAACCCGAACCAAGACATCCTCTATCAAACCTGCAGGGTAGGCAGTAGATCTATTTGCCAAATGAATAACCACACCCGTAGGTTGAAGAGGTCCAAGTGAAAGAGACTTGAAAACAGACATAGGCATAACATTAATTGATGCTCCTAAATCTAGCAAAACATTCTCAAATTTAGTATTACCTATGATACAAGGCACAGAGAAAGTTCCAGGATCCTTACACTTTTCAGGAATATGAGGGACAGGTTTACCTATAAGAGCAGAGACATTTCTTCCCATGTTGATCCTCTCATTGCCCTTGAGCTTCCGTTTGTGTGTGCATAGATCCTTCAAAAACTTTGCATACCTTGGAATCTTCTTGATTGCATCAAGAAGGGGTATGTTGACTTCCACCTTCCTGAATGTATCAAGTATCTCTTTGTCAATCTCTTCCATTTTCTTGCTTTGAGTCACCCCCCTTGGTGGGAAAGGAAGAGGAATGGGGGGTGGTTGTAGGGCAGCAGCAGGTGTTGTGCTTGAGGAAGGCTGAGCTGGATGGGATTTTTTTGTACTTGTGTGCTCACTCTCCTCGACCATTTGGCTCTTCTTGTTGGTTGAAACTAGATCATCTTTGTTGAGGTCAGATTCTGGTGTGGGTGTGGCAATCTGCTTCCCTGACCTTAGACTAATGGCATTCACATTCTGGTTTGGATTGATCACTGTTTGGGATGACAACTTGTTAGAATTCTGAGATTGCATAGTGTTGATTACTGTTGCCATTTGTCCCATCTGATTGGTCAAAGATTGAATGGAGGCCTCTTGTCTTTGAATGGATGCTCTAGTTTCCTGTTGGAATTGGAGATTTTGCATGGTCATCTGTTTCATCAGCTCTTCCAATGAAGGCTGCTGCTCAGTAGTAGGAGCTGGTGGTGCAGAATTTGCCTGTAGTTGCTGCTGTTGTTGTCTCTGTTGCTGGACTGGAGGAGGTACATATGGTGGTCTGGAATTGTTCTGAAACTGAACCTGTGAAGGTTGCTGCTGATCAGACCATCTCAGGTTGGGATGGTTCCTCCAACCAGGGTTGTATCTATTGGAAGAGAGATCAAAGTTCTGTGGCTGCTGGTTTCTACTGTTGAAGATGTTGGCGGCATATGCCTCAGGTTGGTCAGCACCAGTAGTTGGTTGCTGCTGCAAGGAAGGGCATGCATCTGTGGGGTGCTCAGTGGATGTGCATATGCCACATAATCTAGCAGGCGTAGACAACTTCTTCTGGTTGATGGCCAATTGAGTGACCAAAGTTGTAAGTGAATCTATCTTCTGTTCAAGCTTCTCAACCTTACCAGAACTTGTGCCAACATCATTCACTCCTCTCACTACGATTGCATCGCTGTTGCCCCTTGCATGAAATTGTTGACAATTGGAAGCCATCTTCTCAATCTTGGCTCTGGCTTCTAAAGGTGTCATATCTCCTAGGGCACCACCACTTGCAGCATCAAGCATGTTTCTCTCCATGAGGTTGAGACCTTCATAGAAATATTGAAGAAGCAGCTGCTCTGAGATCTGATGGTGGGGACAGCTCACACACAGCCTCTTGAATCTCTCCCAATACTCGTAGAGACTTTCTCCACTTTGTTGCCTGATGCCTGATATATCCTTTCGGATTGCTGTTGTTCTGGATGCAGGGAAGAATTTCTCCAAAAATGCCCTCTTC
The DNA here is from genome assembly GCA_037953625.1 of Crotalaria pallida. Lineage (NCBI taxonomy): Eukaryota > Viridiplantae > Streptophyta > Magnoliopsida > Fabales > Fabaceae > Crotalaria > Crotalaria pallida. Next base: position 103,700,327 of record CM075655.1, read on the forward strand.
AGGTCATCCCAGCCTGTGATAGAACCAGGGGCCAAATCATACAACCAATCCTTGGCTAGCCCCTCTAAGGAGTGTGGGAATGCCTTAAGACAAACATGATCCTCTTGCACATCATGTGGTTTCATAGTAGCACACACAATGTGGAACTTCTTGAGATGTTTATGAGGATCCTCACCTGCAAGACCATTAAACTTGGGCAACAAATGAATTAGTCCAGACCTTAGCTCATACAGGTCATCGGGATACTGGATGCACAAATCTTCAATAGTGAAATCAGGTGCAGCCAGCTCCCTCAATGTCCTCTCACGTGGTGGAGGTTGAGCCATATTTTCATAATGAATAGAATAAGAATCAGAATCAATGGGAATAGAAGAAAAAGAAGACTCACTAAGTAAAGACTCAATAGACTCACTACCTATGGACTGGTTCCTATTTTGTCGAACTAATCTGTGATAAGTCCTATCAATTTCAGGGTTGTAAGGATGCAAGCAGCTTGGGTTGCCCCTAGTCATGTACTGGACAGAACACCATTAAGCATAGCAAACTGTCACTAATATGCATGACCAAAATAGGCAACAAAATTTTTTATTTTTTAAAATTTTTTCTTTTATTTTTTTCAGCACCCTAAAATCATGAAAACATATCACAGAAAGTTTGAGGACAAAATTCAAAAGGGAACCAAGTCAAAGAATTAAAACAGTTACCAAAAACTAAGAAAATAAAACTTGTAAAATAAAAAAGAAATAGTAAAACGGCTTTTTCAGGGTTTAGACGAAGGAGTTTTCTAACAAAGTGAGAAAAATCAGATTATTCAGAAAATTCCCTTCGGTTTGATATAAAATTCGTCAAATTCCGAGTTACGGGTCAAAAGTTGCGACGATTTGAAGAAAGTGCTGCTAAAACTTGGAAAATTTTTCTGGAACTCACAACCAGTGATGATCTGAGTGACCGTGGTGCCTCAAAACCTTTTTATATGATGAAAATAGTGTGGATATAAATTTTCGTGCAAAAATTCCACCCACAACTATGTGAACTAGCAACCACAGAATCAATCAAATACACTAATTGCAACAAAATAGTAAAACAGCAAACAGTGCAACTTCAACCAGTTATCAGAATTGACTACTAGACCCTAAATCAGACACGACACACTATAATAACTACGACACTAACTAACTACTAATGACCTTTGGCAAGAACCGATATTCCCCGGCAACGGCGCCAAATTTGATCGAGGTCGTACCCGATACAAATAAAAAATAGTTTAAATATAGTACTAGGAAGTGACTCCTAGGTCGTCTCCCAAGGAATATCTTATCAAGCAAAAGGTTGAACACGTAGTATGCATAGAAAACAGGGGGTTTTTGTATTGAATATTGAATAATTGAAATCAAAACAGAATTAAATTAAAACGAAGAAACAGAATAGGAAAAGTGGATAAACCCCTTTGGCTCGCGTTCACAACTCTATCATCGGTCACAAAAGATCAATTTCTTTCCTCTTCACTGTCCAACTCGTGAGAACTAAATACTAAACGAAAATTCAATTCTCACCCCAAAACCCAAACCTCTAATTAAGCATTAAAAGCCAAAGCATGGAGTTTTTACGAGTTTGCATAAATTAAGCATTCATACACATGAATTATCTCTATAGAATGGAACTAAGCGAACCATAACATATCAATAAGCATGAAAACAGTGAATAAAAACGAAATAGCATTAAGAACAGAACCTCAAGAGTATGTGATACATTACCAAAGGGATTTAACCTAAGAGTTTAGCCTTCCATGAAGAAAAATACCAAAAACGTGTAGAAAGGGAAGAGAGAGAAACCCTAGCAGCCACCACAAGCTTGGAGAGCAAAACTAAGCCTTCTCTAAGAGAGAGAATGTAAAAAACGTGGAATGATTTAGTGGCTGCTAGGTCTACACGAAATTGGCTAATTAAATCACAAAACGGGCCTAAATCATGGGCCCAAATCCTAAGGAAAGCTTATCTCTAAATTAAATCTAAAAAATATCCTATAGGTAAAATCTAAATCTTAAAAGATATAACTAAATCTCAACTAATCCTAAAGATAGATTACAATCTTCACTTCATCACATATCTTCTCTTCCAAAATTAAATCTTCACTCCCAAAATTAAATCTTCACTCCCAAAATGTCCAAAAAGCCCTTGTGCCAAATATGACCTGAAAATAGAAATAGAATTAATTAGGCTAAATAATCCCAAATTAAACAATATTCAGAATATTAGTCCAATAAACTCTAAATCACTAAATCAAGCTAAACAATGTCAAATAGGCAACAAGTATCAATAATAGGGGTAAAATAATGCAAGGAATAATGGGAAATAAAATGCTCATCACTTATATATGCTAGTTCTTCTTGTGATTGTGCAAATAGAGTGAATATTGTGGTTGATTGTGAGGATTGCAAGTTGCTTAAAGATGAAAATGCTATTTTGAAAAATAAGCTTGCAAGTTTCACAAATGGTGATACTAGATTGCGCACATTGTTAAATTTTCAAAGAGGAAATTCAAACAAGTTTGGTTTGGGTTATACTAATGCTAAGAGTAATTCTCATAGAAATGTTGTTGATTTTTCTAAAGTTGATTTCTCAAATACACCAACATGTTTCTATTGTGGTACTCATGGACATACTTCAAATGTGTGTTATATTAAAGTGCATGGTATACCTAAAGGAAATTTTGTTTGGATGAAAAAGGGTGAAAGTCCCTACACTAACAAAAATGGATCCAAAACCATTTGGATACCAAAAAGCAAAGCATGACTGTTTTGTAGGTATGATTGAAGATGCAAATGAAGGTCTATATACATTTGATACAATTGACATTTTTGAACATCTTCAATTAGGTTCTTCAATTGGTATTTCATTCAAATCTCAAGTGAATATCCTACAAAGTGGTAATATTTGATAATTGATATATTATCACAATTGGTATCAAATATTTGTTGATATATGTACTTCTTTACAATTGATATCTTCTTTGTTAAGTGATATTATGACATTTTAGTTCTCTATTGGTATCATATTACATTGTTATATTCTCTTGCCAATTGGTATCACATTGCAAAGTATAGTTTTATTGTATTTGTTCAATTGGTATCAATGTTGTATAGAAATAATCATTGATCTCTTATTTTGGCTTAGAATGTTATATTTCATTTGGTATATATTACTTTTTGATAATGCCAAAGGGGGAGAAATGATATGTTTTGAAGAAATGATTTTGGGAGAAATGGTATGTTTTGAAAAATGGGAGAAATGATATGTTTTTGTGGAAGAAAGGTTGTTTTGTTGTTTTTATGTAGGTTGAGCTAAGTTGTTGAAGATAGGGGGAGAATCAAGCTTCTACCAAGTGTTATTCAAAAGTCAAATGCATTGATTAAGGGGGAGCAAGAGTCTCACCAAGTGATCAAATGGTTCAAGCATCAACAATTTCAAAGAACTTCTTAAAACGTCAAAACATGGTTTGTCATTTTCAAAAAGGGGGAGATTGTAAGTTCCATGATGAATGTTTTGATAATGACAAAGTGTTTTGAACAAGCTATCATGTGTTGATCAAGTTCAAGTTCAACAAGCAACAACAAACATCAAGTGAAGAAGAGAGAACAAGCTCATGAAGACTTAAGTTTTAGTGTAATTGTTTTTGTTTTATCTTTTGCCTCTCAAGCTTCATAGGTTTTCATTTGGGTAGTTTGTTTAGAGGGTAGTGAATCTCATTCATAAGTCATGATTTAATCATAATTTGAGTTTTCACTTAACCTAGAATCAATAGGTGGCTTAAAGGTTTTAAAGGAAAGGTTGGGTTTTGAGAAAACAAGTTTTAAACAAGTGCAGTATAGTTTTACTCGAGTATGAGTTGGTTTAATCGAGTACTACTCGAGTATGCTGCAATCTACTCGAGTAGATACTGCAGAACTGATTTTTAAAATACGTTTTTCACTTCTCAAAATCAGTTTTCAAGTGCCATAACTTTTGGGTATTCTATATAAACCTTTTCCTAACCTTTGTGATTATAACCCATCATTTTGATATTCATTTTACAAAGAATCAAGCCACTCTATTCTCTCTCAATTTCAAAGATCAAAGCTTTCTATTTTACATTCTTTTGATCAAGAACCTTTGAATCTCTTATTGTGAATTGTCATAGCTATTGATTGAGATTCATTAGGATTGTTATGTGTATTCATTGAGTTGTAATCTTTGAAATAAGGCAAGCCACTACAACAAACAAGAAGCCTTGGTGTGTCGATTATCATCAAGCAAAGTTCAAGCAATTGAAGAAAGTCTTGGTTGTGAATCAAGCAAGGAGAAGCCTTGGTGTGTGGATTATCATCAAGCAATTGAAGACTTGTTGTGTCGATTATCAACAAGGGGTAGAGGTTAGATTAGAGAGAAGATCAATAGGATTACAAGGCAAGGGTGTCGGTTATCTCTTGTAGGCTAGCAAGAAGGGAGTCTTGTGAGGCATTTACTTGTAATTTGAGAACTCTAATTCCTCATAGTGAAGAATCTCTCTTGGTTGAAGAGGGGACTGGATGTAGCTTTCAAGCGGGTGAAAGTGAACCAGGATAAATCACTGTGTCGTATCTCTAAACCCTTACCTTTACATTCAAGTCAATTCATTGCGTTCTTGGTTGAAAACCTAGAAAAGAGTGATTTTTCATAATTGATTGAATTGAATCTTTAATTGTTCAAATTGATAAAGGGAAAGTCATTTTCATAACTAGGTTAATCAATAAGAATATAGGTGTTAATTGTTTCCGCTGAATCTCTGGTTATGCATGTGAATTGATTGATTTTCGTATGCAAATGAAAACTTGATTTTTCTGTTTTCTGTCAGATATACTCGAGTAAACGAGTCTTTAATCGAGTACTACTCGAGTACTCTGAAATCTACTCGAGTAAACCTGAGAAAATTTGCAAAAAAAATTTTGTTTTGTTTGTTTCGATTTGTTTCGTTCGAAAATCTTTCAAGGTTTCTTAAACACCTATTCAACCCCCCTTCTAGGTGTATTCCTAGGGTTCCTTTGTCTCTCCAACCACCAATTGCGATTTCCTCACAAGAGTGGATTCATATGTGAAAAAAAATATGAGATTTAACCTTAAAGTATAGAAAAGTGTGAAAAATAATAAAAAAATAGATGAAGTTCATTCGGAGACAAATTTTTTGTACCAGTGTGGATGCTCTTATGAGGTAACGAGTATGTCCTGTTCATAAGGGAGAGTGAAGAAAAATACTACTTGCACATACCTCTTTTCTTTCACATGTCTCACATCAACAAGGTGACTGAATTAGAGAGTAGGTATAAAGAAAATGAGTTCTAGGACTAACTGTAATTAGATAATGCAAAGTGTGCAAATACTGGTGATATGTGTAAATAATATGCAGATTGTTATGAAACTAGTGGGGGACAACCCCTACTTTATGCCATAATTTATGGCTTTGTCCCAAATGCCTTTTGTATATATATGCACTCCTCCGGTTCCTCTATTATGAATGAAAAAATAGACATTCATACTTCCGGTTTCTAAACTCTTTCTCTCTCTCTCGTTTTCTATTGTATACAACATACACATGTATACTCTCAGTGTAATAATATTGTGTGGATGTCTATCATTTAATTATTCTTATTTTTAAGAGTGAAGGGACACTTTGATCCTCAAGTTTTTCGACAGGGATACTTTAGTCCCTCAAGAAATTTAATTCATTTTTAATTCCCAAAGTTTTCCAAAAGTACCAATTTAGTCCCTGTCCTATTTCCGTTAGCCACTTCGTTGAGGGACTAAATTGGTACTTTTGGAAAACATGAGAGGCTAAATTGGTACTTTTGGAAAATATGGGGGATTAAAAATGAATTAAATTTCTTGAGGGACTAAAGTGTCCCTGTCGAAAAACTTGAGGGACCAAAGTGTCCCTTCACTCTATTTTTAATTATGGTATTAGTTTTATAACACGTTATCAACACGAAAGTTCTACTTAAACAAAAGGTGTTGAGGTGAGATAAGGTAAAGCTTTAATATTATTAACGTTTAATTATTATTATTACTATTATTATTACATTTCCTTTTATATGATGTATTGATTCCGAAGTATCATCATTATTATATGAACATGAAATTTTTTTTATAAAAATGCTAGTTCCTGAAGAACTAAATCATTATATCTTGTTCATTGATAAAAGTAGTTCCTGAAGAACTATCAATAATAATAACGAAAGTTCTTGAAAGAACTGTCAATAATAATAATAAAGGTTCTTGAAGATCTCGATATTTATTTTAAGGTTCCTGAAGAACTTCATATTTATTCTTGTTATTTTTATTTTATTTTAACTGTTTATATATTATTATATAGAATATAAATTACGTATAATGTCTAAATAAAAGAATAATATTATTATGATATATTCATCAATTAAAATTATGATATTGTGTGCTATTATATATTTGATATCATGATAGAAGTATAATATTAATTATGGTAATATATATCTTGTGCATCTTTCATAACTGTACATTTTTTTTGTGTTATCTAATTTACTTATTTTTATTATTATAAAATCAATATGTCAAACCTTGTAAACCTTCAATTTTTGGCTCTTGACATCACTGGGAGGACTTACTTATCATGGATTTTAGATGCTGAAATTCATTTATATGCAAAAGGCCTTGGAGAGACAATAAAAGAGGGTAATAATGCATCTAACCAAGATAAGGCTAAGGCTATGATTTTCCTACGCCACCACCTTCATGAAGGGTTGAAAACAGAATATCTCACTGTTAAGGATCCACTTGTTCTTTGGAACAACATAAAAGAACGTTATGACCACCAAAAGACTATAATTTTGCCCAAAGCTCGTTATGATTGGATGCATTTGCGCTTACAAGATTTTAAAACTATAAGTGAGTATAATTCAGCCATGTTTAGAATTACATCTCAACTGAAATTATGTGGAGAAAAGGTGACCGATTCTGATATGTTAGAAAAAACATTATCCACATTCCATGCAAAACAATTGCTCCTGCAGCAGCAATATCGTGAGAAGGGTTTCAAGAAATATTCTCAATTAATTTCTTGCCTTCTTGTGGCTAACAAAATAATGAACTATTACTAAAAAATCATGAATCTCATGCAACGGGCACTGCTCCATTCCCTGAAGCAAATGTAGCAACACATAGCCACAATTCTCATGCACAAATTCGTGATCGTGGTCGTGGCCGTGGCCGTGGTCGTGGTAGTTATCATGGTCGTCGATATAGTTATAATAGTGGATATGGAAACGGTCGTGGCCGTGGATATAAACAAGGCAGATATGATCATGGTGGTTACCCAAAATACACATGGACAAATGGTGAAAATATTGAAAAGGGTAAAGGTGCTCAAATAAGCAAAAATGATTAGAACAAATGTCATCGTTGTGGTGGCAACGGTCATTGGTCTCGTGTATGTCGTACACCTGAGCATCTTGTCAAGTTTTATCAAGAATCCATCAAAAAGAAAGGAAAGATGATAGAAACAAATTTTGCTTTTGAAGAAGACAATAACTTTACGGATACCACCCATCTAGATATTGCAGATTTTCTAAATGATCCAAATGAAAATTTTAAGCTATCTGGAAATGAAACTGCCCAAATTTAATTTGATGATAATTGGCTGTAGAATTTCTTATGTTTTTGAATCCATTGTGTAATATGTGTAATATGTGTAATATGTGTTTCTTTTATCTAATGAATCAGTAAAGTTTTTAGTTTTATCATTTCACTTCTAAGTATTTATATTAACTACTATCTATTTTCTCTATTTTCTTAGTAAGAATGTGTATTCCCCATGCTCCATTGGTTGGCTACAACTTTAGTAATAAAGAAATGTGTCTTGTCGATTGTGGGACAACTCACACAATTCTCAAGGATAAAAAATATTTTTCCTACCTAGTGATGCAAGAAGCAAATGTTAATACAATATCTGGTAGTACAAAGATAATTGAAGGCTCCGGAAGAGCAAATATAATATTGCATGGAGGAACAGAATTGTGTATCGATAATGCATTATTATCTACTAAGTCTCAAAGAAACTTACTGAGTTTCAAGGATATTCGCCAAAACGGATATCATATAGAGACAACAAATCAAGGAGGTAGTGAATTTCTTTATATAACAAAAACTATTTCAAATAAGAAATGTATATTAGAACAGCTACCCACTTTCTCATCCGGTTTGTACTACACATATATTACTACAATTGAAATACATCACACCGTAAACTAGAAGTTTGGGATAATAAGTTTATTTTTTGACATGACCGGTTAGGTCATCCCAGATCAATTATGATGCGAAAAATAATTCAAAATTCTTGTGGACACCAATTGAAGAACCAGAAGATTCTTCAAACTGATTGTCTATCATGTGTTGCTTGTTACCAAGGGAAGTTGATCATTGCGGGCCAATAGACCCACCATGTGGACCATTTAGATATTTCATGGTTCTAATTGATGCATCAACTAAATGGTCACATGTATGTTTATTATCAACTCATAACCAAGCATTTGCGAGATTACTTGCTCAAATAATTAGACCAAGAGCACATTTTCCGGATTATCCAATTAAGAAAATACGCCTTGACAATGCTGGTGAGTTTACATCCCAGACTTTTAATGATTTTTGCATGTCTATTGGCATTGACGTTGAACATCCTGTAGCACATGTTTATACACAAAATGGACTTGCGGAGACGCTTATTAAACGCTTATAAATAATTGCAAGGTCATTAATTACTTATGAGATCAAAACTTCCCACCACTGCTTGGGGACATGCTATTTTGCATGCTGCAGCACTGATTCGCATCAGGCCAACAAGTTTTAACAAATTATCCCCTTTACAAATGGTTTTTGGTCAGGAACCTAATATTTCTCATCTAAGAATTTTTGGATGTGCAGTATATGTTCCAATTGCTCCACCACAACACACTAAGATGGGACCTCAAAGAAGGTTGGGAATATATGTTGGATATGAATCTTCATCCATAATAAAATATCTCGAGCCAACAACGGGAAATTTATTTACTGCTCGATTTGCTTATTGTCGTTTTGATGAATCGGTTTTCCCAACATTAGGGGGAGAAAATATGCAGCCGGAAAAGGAAATTATTTGGAAAGAATTATCATTATCTTATCTTGATCCTCGTACAAAACAATGTGAACTTGAAGTTCAAAAGATAATTCATTTGAAAAATTTAGCAAACCAATTGCCAGACGCATTTACTGACCTAAAAAGAGTGACTAAGTCACATATTCCAGCTGCTAATGCTCCAATAAAAATTGATGTCCCCGTTGGACAAAATAAAATTGCAAACGAGTCTGAGGCACGCCTGAAGCGTGGCAGATCCATCGGTTCCAAAGATAAAAATCCTCGAAAAAGAAAAGGAGCCAAGAAAGAAGATGGTCAATTCGAGGATGTAGTAACCCCTGAAGGGCCTCTAGACATAATTAATAGTCAAATTCCGGAAGAAACTCAGGTACCTGAAAATTGTGAAAACAAAGAGATCTCTATAAATTATGTCATGAATGAGATACAATGGAACCGAAACGAAATCGACGTCGATGATATTTTTGCATATAATATAGCGCTTGAAATAATAAATTATGAGGATCATGAACCAATGTCTATTAAGGAATGTAGACAAAGAAATGATTGGCCAAAATGGAAAGACGCAATTGAGACAGAATTGAACTCGCTTAAAAAGCGACAAGTATTTGGACCAGTAGTTCATACACCTAAAGGCATAAAGCCGGTCGGATATAAATGAGTATTTGTGCAAAAGCGAAATGAGAAAGGAGAAATTATGAGATATAAAGCAAGATTGGTTGCCCAAGGATTTTCACAAAGACCTGACATTGATTTTGAGGAGACATACTCTCCCGTGGTGGATGCAAGTACTTTTCGATACTTAATTAGTCTGGCAGTACGTGAAGGTCTCGATTTGCGTCTAATGGATGTCGTTACAGCCTATCTATATGGCTCTCTTGGAAAAGAAATCTATATGAAACTCCCTGAAGGATTTAATTTTCCTGAAACATATAATTCAAATTCTCGAGAAAGTTACTCAATTAAATTGAATAAAAACCTTTATGGATTAAAGCAATCTGGACGCATGTGGTATAATCGTCTAAGTGAATATTTAATTAAGGAAATATATAAAAATGAACCAATTTGTCCATGTAATTTTATAAAAAGGAGTGGCAAACAATTTGCTATAATTGCTGTTTATGTTGATGATTTAAATATTATTGGAACTCCAGAAGAGCTTTCAAAAGCTGTAAATTGCTTGAAGAAAGAATTTGAGATGAAGGATCTGGGAAGAACAAAGTTTTGCCTTCGTTTACAATTGGAATATTTAAAGAATGAAATTTTGATGCATCAAGAAACCTATACTGCAAAGGTTCTAAAGTGATTCTACATGGACAAACCACACCCACTATGTAGTCCAATGGTTGTAAGGTCACTTGATGTAAACAAAGATCCTTTTGTAGGTTTCTATGTTTTGATGCTAACAACTCTTCTCCAAGCAACAACATTTCAACAAGGAAGCTACCTCATGAAGATTAGAATTAGGATTTATTTTAATTCTAATGCAATGTAATATTTAATTTTATGCAATGCATATCATGAGAGTGGGTAGCTTTAGGTGATCTTAATTAAGCTTAAAATAATGTTTGATTAAGAGTGAAGAAAACTTAATCTTGATTAAAATAGCTCATATTAAAGTTATTGTGAAAATACATTTGAAAAACCTTGTTTTTAGTCCATGTCTGATCAGGTTAATCGAGTGACATGTTTGCCTTTACTCAAGTAATGTGTGTCATTATAGGTTAATCGAGTGACATGTTTCATCATCACTCGAGTAACATATTTTAACACGTGTTAATCGAGTAATGTGTTAAACTTCACTCGAGTAACATGAACAGTGGTAGAAAGATTATAAAAAGACTTCATTTCCATTTTGACAAGGTTACACACTCTTTTACAATTTTTCTATTGAGCAATACGTTTTTCATCTTTCAAGAGCTATTACACACTTCCTTTGAGAAATCAAGATTCAACAAATTTTCTTCTATTCTTCACTCAAGATCAATCATTGTTCTAAGTTTTCTTTGAGATCAAAATCTTCTAGTTCTCAATTGTGTTGAAGCTTTGCAACAAGAGGTTGCACATTTCAAGAATTCAACAAAGGTGAAGAATTTCACAAGCAAGTCTTTGAAGGTTTATCAAAGCAAGATTGAAAAGGATTTGGTTGGAAGCATCTTCAACAAATCAACAAGAGAAGACGGAATTCAATTGGGTTAGAACATCAAAGTGTTTGGTACACACTTTGAAAGGGGTTAAGATAGGATAGCTTTGTGAGAAGTTGCATCTTAACATTGTAATTCTAACAATTGAATTGTCTAGTAGAAACTCTTTATCTTTTAGATAAAGGGGACTGGAGTAGCTCTCAGTGGTAGAGAGTGAACCAGGATAAATCATCGTCTTCATTCTCTTTTCAAGTTTGCATTAATTCAAGAACAATTGAATTTAGGTTAGAATTGGGGGTTTTTCAATTCCTCATTAATTGATCTAAATTGGTTGGTAAATTTACTTGCAATTGTTCATAGCATTCATACATAGTTTGTTGAATCATCATAGTATTGCGATTCTAAGAGAATTCTCATCAAAACTTATTTACAAATCGATTTTTACCCAGATTACTCGAGTGAATTGTGAATTACTCAATTAATCTGAAAGCTGCTTTCTGCTTTACTCGAGTGAGACTCCTGATACTCGAGTGAAATAAAATTGTCTTGCGTAATACTCGAGTGATCAGCTTTGTTTTTGAAAGAAAATTTATTTTCTTAAAACCATTCTCTACGGTGATCGAAATATTTGTACTAAGGCTTCAATATTCTATTCATCCCCCTCTAGACTATTTTGAGCCGCTTGTTGGTTTCCAACAAGTGGTATCAGAGCTCGGACGAAAAATCTGAGCCTTAAAAAGCTTTTTCGAAAAGATCCTTTTATTTGGAAACAATGGGCTCAAATTTCAATCCTTTTGGTGGTGAAGGAGCTTCCATTAATCGCCCCCCACTATTCAATGGTGAGGGATACGCTTATTGGAAGGTCCGAATGAAAATTTTTATACAAGCCATAGATATGGAAATTTGGAACGCCATAGAGAATGGACCTTTTGTTCCACAAACTAAAGTAAATGATGTTGTTTCTGTAAAACCAAAATCGAGTTGGAACGATGATGATAAGAAGAAAGTGCAACATGATTTAAAAGCGAAAAATATCATCACGTCCGCTCTTTCATATGATGAGTTCTTTAGAGTGTCTCAATGCGTTGATGCAAAACAAATGTGGGACACACTACAAGTCACACATGAGGGCACGTCTGAGGTTAGAAGGGCTAGATTAAATACACTCATGCATGAATATGAACTCTTTCTTATGTTACCTAATGAAAATATAGGTGATATGCAAAAGCGTTTTACACATATCATAAATCATCTTTCTGCTCTTGGAAAAGTAATAACAAATGGTGAAGTTGTTAATAAGGTTTTGAGATGTCTTAGCAGGGAATGGCAACCTAAGGTGACAGCCATTATGGAGGCTAAGTACTTGGATCAAATTGAATTAGCAACTCTATTCGGAAAGCTTCAAGAGCATGAAATGGAGCTTGGAAGGTGATCCATGAATGAAGATGCCGACAAGAAGAAGAAGGGGATATCTCTTAAATCAACTTCAAAATCTCTTAAGGCACATGAGGAAAACTCTCAAATGGATGACTCGGACTCCGACATAGATGATGAGACCCTTGGCTTGTTAGTCAAAAAGCTTGGAAGGTTCCTTAAGAAAAACAGTAATTTTAATAGAAATAGATCAAGAGATTCTAAGGACACTCAACCAAGGAACAAGACTAACAAAGAAAATATCAAGTGTCATGGGTGTGGGAAGCTTGGTCACTATAGATCAAATTGTCCAACTAACTCTAAGAAGTCTGATGGTGACAATTGGAAGCCCAACTCATCTAAAGGAAAAAGGGCTTACATAGTGTGGGATGAACCGGAGAATCAATCGTCATCTAGCTCATCGGAAGATGAAGAACTTGCAAACCTTTGTTTGATGACAAAGCTTGATGAAGAAGCATCTTCGAGCATAAAATCAAGTGAGAACGTCAATGAGGTAGATTATCTTTCCGATGCTAGCTCTAGTTCTAATTCTTCTTCATTCAATGAATTGTACAATGTGTATGTAGAGATGCATAAAGAGTTAAAGAAACTTGCTAAAATAAATGTTGAAAGAAAGAATTTCATTATGAAGCAACATGAAAAGATCTTAGAACTTCAAAACTCTTTAGAAGAGCTTAAGCTTCAAAATGAAACACTTGAACTCATTTATGAAAACTCTACATGCAATTGTGATTTGAAAACAAATGAGAGTCCATCTTGTGATAATTGCAAATCTCTAGAAAAAGAAGTTTTTAATTTGAATGATAGAATTGCAAGACTCACAAGAGGAGACACATGCTTAGATCATTTGCTTTCTAATCAAAGGAATAATAGTAATAGATCCGGACTTGGTTATACCAAACCTAAAAAGCACAATTTTCGCAAAGTTGGTGTATTTTCTAAGATTAACTATTCTAAAAACCCAACTTGTTATTATTGTGGGATTTTTGGGCATACCACGAATAAATGTAATATAAAGAAGTTTGGTATACCAAGTGGAGAGTATATTTGGATTGTTAAGGGGACTTCACCCCATGCTAACATCAAAGGATCCAAGACAACTTGGGTACCTAAGACAACCAAATAATAATTGTTTTGTAGGTGTGTCTTCGAACCAAGGAACGTAGATGGTACTTGGATAGTGGGTGTTCGAGACACATGACGAGATACAAAACACACTTCATTGAACTTACTCCAAAAAGTGGTGGATATGTGACTTACGACGACAACAACAAGGGCAAAATTCTAGGAGTCGGGAAGATCGGTAACGTATCTAACCTTGTCATTGAAAATGTCCTATACGTAGAAGGCTTAGAACACAACTTGCTTAGTATAAGCCAACTATGCGATATGGGCAATAATGTGACTTTTACTCCGGAATTATGCTTTATTAAGTCTAGTATAGATGATAGTGTTAAGTTTGTTGGTTGTCGCTCTAATAACACTTACTTAATTGATTTGGATGAGATAACTTCTCTATTTTCAAAATGTTTTAAATCTTTTGATGATGAGATTCGTCTTTGGCATCGACGAATTGCACATGTCAATGTGAATCAATTAAATAAACTTTTACGAAAAGACTTAGTGATTGGTTTACCTAAACTAAACTTTAAGCTTGATAGCATTTGTGACTCATGTCAAAAGTGCAAGCAAGTTAAAAGCTCTTTTAAACCTAAAAATGTGATAAGTACAACAAAGCCATTGGAGCTAATCCACATGGATTTGTTTGGCCCATCACAAGTTCGAAGTTTAGGTGGCAATTACTATGGATTTGTTTTAGTAGATGATTTCACTCGATTCACATGGACTTTGTTTTTATCCGCAAAAAGTGAAGCTTACAAATGTTTTAAAAAGTTTGCCAAACTCATTCAAAATCAACTACGTTTGAAAATAGTGACTATTAGAAGTGACCACGGAGGTGAGTTTGAAAATACTAAGTTTGATGCGTTTTGTGATAAGTTTGGTATTAACCATCAATTCTCGGCCCCTAGGACTCCAGAGCAAAACAGAGTTGTAGAAAGGAAAAATAGGGTTTTAGAGGAATTTGCTCGTACAATGTTAAAAGAATCTAAAGTTCCTACATATTTTTGGGCCGATGCGGTAAACACCGCTTGTTATGTAATAAATAGGATTCTTATTCGTCCTCATTTAAATAAAACACCTTATGAACTTTTAAAAGGGCGAAAGCCAAACATCTCCTATTTTCATGTATTTGGGTGTAAGGTGTTTATTTTAAATAATGGAAAGAATCCGGTCGGCAAATTTGTTTCCAAAGCCGACGAAGGTATATTCATAGGATATTCAACCCATAGTAAAGCATATCGTGTCTATAACAAAAGAACATTAACCGTTGAGGAATCCGTGCATGTTGTATTTGACGAATCTTCGAAAGGAGATTGTGTTGTTTCTTGTGATGATGATAATGTAGGTACTTATATGGATCATGAGAAGTCAACACCACAACAAATAGTGGAGAATCAAGTAGAGCATGGAGAGGTGCAAGCACATGATAAAGACTTAGCACAAGAGGCACAACCTCAACTACCAATAGCTTGGAAGTCAAACAAAAATCATCCGGTTTCTAACATCTTAGGTGACATTGCTAAGGGGGTGGTAACCCGAAGCACATTAAATAATTTTTGTTATTATGTTGCCTTTGTATCTCAAATAGAACCTAAAAATATCAAAGAGGATCTTCAAGATGATCATTGGGTTATGGCTATGCAAGAGGAATTAAATCAATTTGAAAGAAATCAAGTTTGGGAACTTGTGCCAAAACCTGATGATCGTCCTGAAATAGGTACTCGTTGGGTCTATAGGAATATGTTAGATGAATCGGGTATTATTGTTAGGAATAAAGCTAGGTTGGTAGCACAAGGTTATAGTCAAGAAGAAGGAATAGATTATGATGAGACTTATGCTCCCGTAGCTAGATTAGAAGCTATTCGTATTCTTCTCGCTTTTGCATCAATAATGAATTTTAAATTGTACCAAATGGATGTCAAAAGTGCTTTTCTTAACGGATACATTCAAGAGGAAGTTTATGTCTCACAACCTCCCGGATTTGAAAGTTTTGAACATCCGGACTACGTTTTTAAGTTGAAAAAGGCTTTGTACGGTTTGAAACAAGCTCCTAGAGCTTGGTACGATCGTCTAAGCAATTTTTTATTAGAAAAAGGTTTTAAACGAGGTACTGTGGACACTACACTTTTTATTGAACGTTCCGGTAAGGATATTCTTTTGGTTCAAATATACGTTGATGACATTATTTTTGGTGCTACTAATGACAACTTGTGTAAAAAGTTCTCAGATATCATGCAAAGCGAATTTGAGATGTCGATGATGGGAGAGCTCACTTTCTTTCTTGGCCTTCAAATAAAGCAACTCAATGATGGCATTTATATACATCAAGGTAAATATTGTAGAGAGCTTCTCAAGCGTTTTGGGATGGATTCGTGCAAGTCCGCTTCTACACCAACGAGCGTTGCATGCTACCTAGATCAAGATGAGGTTGAAAAAGCGGTAGAGGTAACAAAGTATCGCGGAGTTATTGGTAGTTTGTTATACTTAACTGCATCTAGGCCTGATATCATGTTTAGTGTTTGTATGTGTGCACGTTTTCAAGCCAATCCGAAAGAGTCGCACCTAACTGCTGTCAAAAGAATAAAGAAATACTTAAAAGGTACAACCAATACCGGTTTGTGGTACCCTAGGGATGCTCTTTTGAAACTTATAGGTTATTCGGACTCTGACTTTGCCGGTTGTAAAGTCGAGAGAAAAAGCACAAGTGGAACTTGCCACTTGATTGGTAGTTCGCTTGTGTCGTGGTTTTCCAAAAAGCAAAACTGTGTTGCTTTATCAACCGCGGAGGCCGAATACATAGCGGCCGGTAGTTGTTGTGCTCAAATCCTTTGGATGAAGCAACAATTATCGGATTTTGGTTTAAATTTGACAAAAATCCCTATAAAGTGTGATAACACTTCGACAATCAATTTGACTAAAAACCCGGTATTGCACTCAAGGACAAAGCACATTGAAATTAGGCATCACTTTTTGAGAGATCATGTTCAAAAAGGTGATTGTGTTATTGAGTTTGTTCAAACTTCGGATCAATTAGCTGATATCTTTACAAAACCTTTACCAAGGGATACATTTTATAAAATTAGAAGAGAACTTGGTATTTTTGATGAATCAACCATTAGCTAATTGTAGTTGATGCTTTTAGAAATCACCTCAAAGCCTATTTCAATATGATTTGTATTTTGAGTTGTTGTATTCTGATAAAGTGTTTCATAAATCTTTTGGTATGTAGTTGTGTGTGTATGTTTTCTATGATATGATTACTTGCTTTATTGAGTATGTGTTAATTGCTAAATGCTAAGTGTTTCTATGTGTTTGTGTGCATGAAAATGATTTTGCATGAAAATTGGAATTTTTGAGTTTTTCAGCAGTTCACTCGAGTAATATTTTAATCTCTTTCGGCTCACTCGATTAATTGATATATCACTCGAGTTAAATTTTTCTATCTTTCGGCTCACTCGATTAATTGATATATCACTCGAGTTAAATTTTTCCATCTTTCGGCTCACTCGAGTACGCTATTTTTCACTCGATTGAGGGACGAAACACTCGAGTGACGTATCAATTTACTCGAGTAACGCACGATAATATAAAACCTGAACTGCTGAAATCTGATGCATTTTTCCGATTTCTTCTCTCTCTTCTTGCGATTTTCTCTCCTCTTCTCTCTAATGTTCTTCATCAATCTGTTCCATAAGGCCACAAATCACCCAAAATAAACCAATTCCTTCTATAATCCATCACTCCAACCATCATACTTCATCAATCATCCATCAATTTCACTCAAATCCCCACAAATCCGAAAATCCCCAAATTCCAAACCCTAACCCTAAACCCCAAATCTCCGAATTTCTTCAACAATTTCTGCAACTATGTCTTCTTCCTCACATCAACCTCCACGAAAGAAGGGAAAACAAGCTACTGGACGCAATAATCCTTGGTTTTCTCAAGCTGAAAGGGATTCACGCGGTCCAAAATTCGATCGTCGTACGTTTGGTTTAACCCGGTACGTGAATTTTGCTTGGTTGTGTAAGGAACAGTTTCATTTTGTTGATGAATTAGAATTTCAGAATGTTAAGAGGTTTTTGGAATTCAATACTCACTACTACCCTAGGCTAGTCAAACAATTCTATCAAAATTTCACTAAGATAGATGGTGAGTATCAAAGTATGGTTAGAGGAGTTCATTTTGTGATTAAACCTGCTGATTTGACAATGCTGTTTGGATTAGAGGATACGGGCACATATATTGGTGATACTGATTGTTTGGATTTGGACTTGGATACTAGTAAGATTTATACTGATCTTTTGCGTCAGGGTGAAAGTTGGGATGATAAGTCAACTAAAAATGTTTCACCTTTACATGCTGAGGATAGGATGCTTATGTATATTGTGACTTATTGTTTGGTTCCAAAATGTAATAAAAATTATGCACAACTTCAAGATGATGATATGAAATTGTTTCATGGAATTAAAAAGAGATATGCAATCAATTGGAACAAAACATTTCTTGCTAGAATGCATGCTGCAGCTGAATCTCCTCCTACTCAGTATTTACCATATCCTATGCATGTGACTAAGATTATGAGGCATTATCGAGTTCATTTTCCTGATAATGAATCATATGAACGTGAGGTGAAAAATCACTGGTGCATAGGTGATTCTCACATTAGCTACATGAAGCTTGCTTGGCATAGGTCTACATGTTCTTGGTTGTGGAAATCCCAGATCAAAACTTTGGAGCAAGGTGCTCAAGCTTCTGGTTCTTCGCGTGGTGATCGGGCTGGTCCTTCTGCTCCTCCTCCTCCATCTAGTGATCCTATGGAAACGGATCGTCTTGAGGATTTTATTGATTTAGATAACTTGGACACTCCGTTTGATCCACAAGCTGCACATGAGTCTTTGGTTCAACATATCAATGAACAATTGGCGGCTATGGAGATGCGTCAAGATGTGAAGAATGTGGCTATGGAGCAACGTCTGATGGATCATATTTCTGGACTCTTTTCCCATCACTTTCCACCTCCACCTCACCCTTAGGCCATGTGGTTGATGATGTTCGTTGGAGATTTCATTTTTTTATGCATTTCACTGACTCTTTTCTGGTTATGTTATGTTTTATATGTTATGTTTCAGACTATGTTTATGACTGACGTATGTTTATATTGTGTATGCTGTTTATGGTTGATGGCTCTGTTGGATATATTTTGCTACTATGTTTTGCTGCATAGTATTAGACTCTGATTATTGTTTATGGTGTATTATTTCTATGATTGTGGTGCTATTTTTTTGTATTGTTATATTTAGATTATGACACTATTATGGGATGTTATATAGTTTTTGGACTCTGCTCTGATTTTGGATTTGATTCTTTTAACCTTAACTATATTTTCATTCTCTATATCATAGTTATTACACTTACCTTCCACTTTTGGAAAAGAACTTTTCTCAAAATTTTAATCTTTTTAATGATGCCAAAAGGGGGAGAATATTTTTGTTATTTTTGTTGATGTTGTTCTTGCAGGATAAGTTTTATTATATTTTTCCTAGATGTCTTACATTTAGGGGGAGTATTTTAAAACTTAGTGCTTAATTCAAAAGGAGGTTTGTCATCATCAAAAAGGGGGAGTTTGTAGGTTTCTATGTTTTGATGCTAACAACTCTTCTCCAAGCAACAACATTTCAACAAGGAAGCTACCTCATGAAGATTAGAATTATGATTTATTTTAATTCTAATGCAATGTAATATTTAATTTTATGCAATGCATATCATGAGAGTGGATAGCTTTAGGTGATCTTAATTAAGCTTAAAATAATGTTTGATTAAGAGTGAAGAAAACTTAATCTTGATTAAAATAGCTCATATTAAAGTTATTGTGAAAATACATTTGAAAAACCTTGTTTTTAGTCCATGTCTGATCAGGTTAATCGAGTGACATGTTTGCCTTTACTCAAGTAATGTGTGTCATTATAGGTTAATCGAGTGACATGTTTCATCATCACTCGAGTAACATATTTTAACACGTGTTAATCGAGTAATGTGTTAAACTTCACTCGAGTAACATGAACAGTGGTAGAAAGATTATAAAAAGACTTCATTTCCATTTTGACAAGGTTACACACTCTTTTACAATTTTTCTATTGAGCAATACGTTTTTCATCTTTCAAGAGCTATTACACACTTCCTTTGAGAAATCAAGATTCAACAAATTTTCTTCTATTCTTCACTCAAGATCAATCATTGTTCTAAGTTTTCTTTGAGATCAAAATCTTCTAGTTCTCAATTGTGTTGAAGCTTTGCAACAAGAGGTTGCACATTTCAAGAATTCAACAAAGGTGAAGAATTTCACAAGCAAGTCTTTGAAGGTTTATCAAAGCAAGATTGAAAAGGATTTGGTTGGAAGCATCTTCAACAAATCAACAAGAGAAGACGGAATTCAATTGGGTTAGAACATCAAAGTGTTTGGTACACACTTTGAAAGGGGATAAGATAGGATAGCTTTGTGAGAAGTTGCATCTTAACATTGTAATTCTAACAATTGAATTGTCTAGTAGAAACTCTTTATCTTTTAGATAAAGGGGACTGGAGTAGCTCTCAGTGGTAGAGAGTGAACCAGGATAAATCATCGTCTTCATTCTCTTTTCAAGTTTGCATTAATTCAAGAACAATTGAATTTAGGTTAGAATTGGGGGTTTTTCAATTCCTCATTAATTGATCTAAATTGGTTGGTAAATTTACTTGCAATTGTTCATAGCATTCATACATAGTTTGTTGAATCATCATAGTATTGCGATTCTAAGAGAATTCTCATCAAAACTCATTTACAAATCGATTTTTACCCAGATTACTCGAGTGAATTGTGAATTACTCAATTAATCTGAAAGCTGCTTTCTGCTTTACTCGAGTGAGACTCCTGATACTCGAGTGAAATAAAATTGTCTTGTGTAATACTCGAGTGATCAGCTTTGTTTTTGAAAGAAAATTTATTTTCTTAAAACCATTCTCTACGGTGATCGAAATATTTGTACTAAGGCTTCAATATTCTATTCACCCCCCCTCTAGACTATTTTGAGCCGCTTGTTGGTTTCCAACACCTTTTAGACCTAAAGAAGAAGACGAAGAGCTACTTGGTCCTGAAGTACCATATCTTAGTGCAATTGGGGCATTAATGTACCTTTCCAGTCACACACACCCGATATATCATTTGCTGTCAATTTATTGGCAAGGCATAGTACTTCGCCTACAAGAAGGCACTGAAATGGAATTAAACATATACTCCGTTACCTTAAAGGAACAACGGATATGGGTCTGTTTTATTCAAACATGAACAAATCAGATCTTATTGGTTATGCTGATGCAGGTTATCTATCTGACCCACATAATGGTCGATCTCAAACCGGCTATTTATTTACAAGTGGTGGCACAGCTAATTCATGGCGATTTATGAAACAAACAATAACTGCCACATCCTCTAATCATGCAAAAATCTTGGCATTACATGAGGCAAGCCGAGAATGTGTTTGGTTGAGATCCGTAATCCAACACATACAACAAAATTGTGGTATATCATATGGAAAAATGAATCCAACAATTTTGTATGAAGATAATGTTGCATGTATCGCCCAATTGAAAGAAGGATATATTAAAGGAGATAGAACAAAACATATTTCTCCAAAATTCTTCTATGCTCATGACCTCCAGAAAAATGGTGACATAAGTGCTCAACAAGTTCGTTCAAGTGAGAATCTTGCAGATCTTTTCACGAAGTCTTTACCAACCAGAACATTCCAACAACTGATACAAAAGATTGGCCTTCGTCGTTTCAAAGATATTTGTCAGCATGAGGGGGAGAAATAAATACGCACTGCACTCTTTTTTCCTTCGCTATGGTTTTTATCCCATTGGGTTTTTCCTAGCAAGGTTTTTAATGAGACAGTTGTTTTAATGCGTGTAAAATTTAATGAATAATGTACTATTTAAATTATAGACATCCAAGGGGGAGTGTTATGAAACTAGTGGGGGACAACCCTTACTTTATGCCATAATTTATGGCTTTGTCCCCCATGCCTTTTGTATATATATGCACTCCTCCGGTTCCTCTATTATGAATGAAAAAGATTGACATTCATTCTTCCGGTTTCTAAACTCTTTCTCTCTCTCTCGTTTTCTATTGTATACAACATATATTAAGCATGAAGGACAATTCTGTAACACCCCAATTTGGACTTTGAATTTTCACTAAAAATTTGCGCCCTTTTAAACACAATTTTATTCATGGTTCTTTTTAATTCTTTTCCCAAAAGTTTCACTTTTTACACAAAGTCAATTTCTTTTCCAAATTTGATTGTCACATTTCAACAACATACCTCATTAAATAATAACAGTCAGAGGAGAAAATTATAAATTGTTTCTCTTCAAAATACTTTACATAATCACAAAAGAGTTTTGGCACAACCGCCAATTATTCTCAAATGCCATCAGTTACTTAATTAAACATGAAATGAAAGTACACTGAAAACTCCTGAGTCCAAGTAGTAATTACACAAGATATATCAGAGGATGCCAAACTAAACTAAGAGACTAAGACCCTAAAACCACAGCAACTAGATCAACATTCATCTATGAGTCTTCAGTCTTGTTGCACCCTCTTAACACCAGTCAGTAGGTCATCGAATCCATCTGAGCACCGTCATGATCAGCATACGTGCTTGGTCCACCATCTATCCGGTAACCAATAAATTAAAGATATAGAAGAAGAGAGAAAGAGAGTCAGCAGACCGAACGAAATACTCGTCGACGGCATGGGCTTACTCTTAGGGGAAATACATTCATATTATAACATTAGCATTTCACATGAATCCTCATAAGTCCTTAATTCATTATCCTCAATAGCTTATTAACTTTTATTTATTCTTTCGCATCTTTACCTGATTTTATTTTCCAAGATATCCATCAATGATTTAGGGAGGAAAATCATTGAGGTAAAGGGAACAAGTTGTCACACACGATACATCTCCTCTTTAAACATCCAACCAGTGCCTAAGTCGGAAAGCAGATGGGATGCACAGGAATCCTAACCACACCGGCATCGAAGTCAAAGGGTACGTACCAAGCTGAAACCAAACCACTGGCCAGCAAAATAAATCCATTAAACCACATTTCCCAAAAATCAGTGACTTCTAGCCTTGTTCGAATTCCCTCTACACCATCTAAGATTTGTTCAAGGGGGTGACAGCACTTTCCATAGTTCGCGTTGCGGTCCTTGCTACGGCACAAGATCCCAAAATGACCTTGACCATTGTAGCGTTGTCCCACCTACGGAAGTACTCAAGGCTTCTTGACGTTTCACCGTCTTTACCCTCCCTATCACAGTCATCACTTGAGTATCCGTAGATAAACAAGGTATCTTTCCTCTCCACTACTTCACTCTCAACGTGTAGGGTTATTAAAGGTTTACATGTTGAGTCTTTGAGTTTTCATGGTTATTGTTATCTTCAAAAGGTTTGGCCGACCCATTCTAAGCCTTGCTTCTAATGGGACTCGACCTTAAGGTTCTTATTGACTTCCCTCTTTTGTTATCTTCATTTGTTTCGAAAAGGTCTAGATAATAAAATTACCTTAAGCAGTGGCAAAATAAATTCCCAGATCAATGACGGAGTCTCGGCTGATGACTCACTTAGAAACCATTTTTCTTAGGCTCTTATCGCCTTGGAGACAGAATTTATTCTGGTTGCCTAAAAATAACATATTATACTAGGCCTCTCCAAAGGAATGTTTCAAACAATAGTGGAAAATCTAATTAAAAACATATTTTCTTAATCTTATTATTATACAAACACCTCCCTAAGTAGTGGTACCAAATTGCTCGCAACCATGACACATCATTCACGTGGCCAGCTACTTTAAATCAAGCACAATAGTGCGATTGGGGATATACATCAACGATTGTCTGTGCTACGAGCACCTTCACTGTACACCATTACCACTTTTCCAGTCTTTATCACTTCTTTGTCAATTCTCAATATTATTTTGGGGATAACATTTTCCATAGCCAATCATTTCAATTTATTACCAACAGTTAGTAATATCCTCATGTCGTTTAATAATTGCATCATACTATAACAATTTATAACAATTTTACAAAATAGGTCATCGTATTAGTATAGATCGGCTAAACAGAACACAACTAATTGCCGTCATACCACACGATGCATAGACCTATACGTTCCGACCTTTGAGATGATCCGGAACACCCTAAAAAGCCATTATGTCTTAAGGAAAGCTGCTCTCTCACCTTGGTTAAACGCTAAGGGAATAAAGTCCTACTGGGTTGAATTTATGTTTCTGGAATCCGAGCGAACACCTTTTACCCTCGAATAGAAATACAAACTAATTCAATAACTAAATAAAAATAATACTATATTTAGATACTTAAAACTCTTTTCCATTGCAAATCATGAATTACTAATCCTTTTTATGGAAATAAAACTTCTTAAAAATCACCTATATATATATATAACAATAATTCTTACTCATCAATCAAAAATAAATCTATCAAAAGTAAAATAAATAAATATGAATAAAATTGATAGGCAAAAGCCAATATAATAAAACTCTAATAAATATAAATGAATAAACAAAATTAATAAAAATTGCAAATAAAACTGATGAATAAATACAGATAATTAAAAGTTAGTGATTGTAGTCCATTAGTTATAGTTTGTTAATTATTAGGTCCAATTTGTCAGTGTCCAAAAGTCCAAAGTCCATAGTCCAATATGTCTCAGGTATGTCCAAATACGTCAACTGAGTCAATAGTCCAAATATATCCCATAGAATCGATAACTCCAAATATGCACAGGTAGGGTTTTTATTTTGCCACCCCAAAGTCTATGGATGTCACCCCATATGTGTAAAATATACCTATTATGTCCTTTTTAAAAAAACAACTTTTAATACGGGTCGTAAGAGGTGCTTACGACCTGAAGGTCGTAGCACTCCCTTACGACATTTTAAAAAACTAAGTTTTAACACGGGTCGTAAACAGGTGTTACGACCTAAGTTTTTCACAAGTCGTAAATAACTGTTACGACTATAAAGTCGTAATAGTCACATACGACTTTATTGAGGAAACCGCAATTGGTGGTTGGAGAGACTTAGGAACCCTAGGAAAACACCTAGAAGGGGGGGTTGAATAGGTGTTGAAGCTACCTTGAAAGATTTTCGAACGAAACAAATCGAAACAATCAAAACAAATGATTTTTGCAAATTCTACAGCACTTAATCGATTAACCTGCAATTTACTCGAGTAGTACTCGATTAAACTTGAACTTAATCGATTAAATATGACAGAAAACAGAAAAATCAATTTTTCATTCGAATACGAAAATCAATCAATTCACATGCAAGATCAGAGATTCAGCAGAAATGATTAACACCTATATTCTTATTGATTAACCTAGTTATGAAAATGATTTTCCCTTTATCAATTTGAACAATTAAAGATTCAATTCAATCAATTATGAAAATCAATCTTTCTAGGTTTTCAACCAAGAACGCAATCAAATGACTTGAATATAAAGAGTAAGGGTTTAGAGATACGACACAGTGATTTATCCTGGTTCACTTTCATCCACTTGAAAGCTACATCCAGTCCCCTCTTCAACCAAGAGAGATTCTTCACTATGAGGAATTAGAGTTCTCAAATTACAAGTGATTGCCTCACAAGACTTCCTTCTTGCTAGCCTACAAGAGATAACCGACACCCTTGCCTTGTAATCCTATTGATCTTCTCTCTAATCTAACCTCTACCCCTTGTTGATAATCGACACAACAAGTCTTCAATTGCTTGATGATAAACCACACACCAAGGCTTCACTTGCTTGATTCACAACCAAGACTTCTTCTTCTTCTTCAATAAGAATGCACTTGCTTGATGATAAAATCGACACACCAAGACTTCTTGTTTGTTGTAGTGGCTTGCCTTCTTGCAAAGATTACAACACAATAGAAAACACAAAACAATCCTATGAATCTCAATCAAGAGTTATGACAATTCACCATAAGAGATTCAAAGGTTCTTGATCAAAGAATATAAAAATAGAAAAGCTTTGATCTTTGAAATTGAGAGAGAATAGAGTGGCTTAATTCTTTGTAAAACTTGTATGAAATTGATTCTAATTGATCACAAATAATAGGAAAAGGTTTATATAGAATACCCAAAAGTTGTAGCACTTGAAAACTGATTTTGAGAAGTGAAAATCGTATTTTAAAAAATCAGTTCAGCAGTACTTAATCGATTAAGCAAGTCGTGTACTCGAGTAGTACTCGATTAAGTTAATCACTTAATCGATTAAGTTGGTACTGCACATGTTCAAAACTTGTTTTCTCAAAATCCAACCTTTCCTTTAAAACCTTTAAGCCACCTATTGATTCTAGGTTAAGTGAAAACTCAAATTATGATTAAATCATGACTTATGAATGAGATTCACTACCCTCTATAATAATCTACCCAAATAAAAAACCTATGAAGCTTGAGAGGCAAAAGATAAAAGAAATACAAATACACTCAAACTTAGGTCTTCATGAGCTTGCTTTCTCTCTTCTTCATTTGATGTTTGTTGTTGCTTGTTGAGCTTGAAACTTGATCAACACTTGTAGCTTGTTCAAAAACACTTTGTCATTATCAAAACATTCATCATGTTCATCATGGAACTAACAATCTCCCCCTTTTTGAAAATGACAACCCATGTTTTGAAATCGCTTGAAGTTGTTGATGCTTGAAACATTTGATCACTTGAGAAGACTCTTTCTCCCCCTCAATCAATGCTTTAACACTTGAATCCAATTGAGATAGAAGCTTGATTCTCCCCCTATCTTAAACAACTTAGCTCAACCTACATAAAAACAACAAAAAACAACCTTTCTCGAAATATAATATCATATTTCTCCCATGTTTCAAAACATACCATTTCTCTCTCTTAGAGAAACATTTCAAACATTTCATTCAATTCAAAACATCATATTTCTCCCCCTTTGGCATTATCAAAAAGTAATATATACCAATTGAAATATAACATCTAAGCCAAGGTAAGAAATCAATGATCATTTCTTCACAACATTGATACCAATTGAACAAATACAATAGAGCTATACTTTGAAATGTGATATCAATTGGTAAGAGAATATAACAATGAAATATAATACCAATTGAGAACTAAAAAGATCATAATATCACTTAACAAAGAAGATATCAATTGTAAAGAAGAATCAATAATCACAAAAGCATGATAATCAACTAATAATCTCTCAATGATACAAATTGAATTAACTAAACATTTAGAAAAGTAATATCAATTGAGAAGATACCAATTAAGATAATATATCAATATCAAATATTACCACTTTGTAGGACATTCACTTGAGATGCAAGTGTGATACCAATTGAAGATGTGAATATAGACATTCATAGTTGAGACCAATTGATAACATGTGTCATTCATTTGCATCTTCAATCAAACCTACAAAACAATCATGCTTTGCTCTTTGGTATCCAAATGGTTTTGGATCCATTTTTGTTAGTGTAGGGACTTTCACCCTTTTTCATCCAAACAAAATTTCCTTTAGGTATACCATGCACTTTAACATAACACACATTTGAAGTATGTCCATGAGTACCACAATAGAAACATGTTGGAGGATTTGAAAAATCAACTTTAGAAAAATCAACAACATTTCTATGAGATTTACTCTTAGCATTAGTATAACCCAAACCAAACTTGTTTGAATTTTCTCTTTGAAAATTTAACAATGTGCGCAATCTAATATCACAAATGGTGAAACTTGCAAGCTTATTTTTCAAAATAGCATTTTCATCCTTGAGCAACTTGCAACTCTCACAATCAACTACAACATTCAATCTACTAGCACAATGACAAGAAGAACTAGCATAGATAAGATCAAGAGTTTCATTT
Source organism: Crotalaria pallida (assembly GCA_037953625.1). Lineage (NCBI taxonomy): Eukaryota > Viridiplantae > Streptophyta > Magnoliopsida > Fabales > Fabaceae > Crotalaria > Crotalaria pallida. Next base: position 103,728,165 of record CM075655.1, read on the forward strand.
TCAAGATTAAGCTCATCAACTTGTTTTTGAAGTTCTAAAATCTCTTTTTGATGTTTCAAAATGAGCTTCTTTCTTTCAATGTTTTTCAAAGCTAGTTTTTCAAGTTGTTCATACATTTCTTCATAAGCATTATGTAACAATTCATATTTAGAAGAAATTTCGGATTTAGATTCACTTACATTGCTATCCTCGCTTTGATAACTTGATTCATCATTTGAACTTTGTTCTTCATCATCTACTAGAGTTATCAAGTTGAGACAAGCGGCTTCTTCATCATCCGATGAACTACTCGATGTGCTTTTCTTGTTATCTTCATCACTATCCCAAACTATGTATGCTCTTTTAGATTTAGAATTTTTCTTGTCTTTCTCCTTATTCTTGAGATACTTAGAGCATGAGTACTTGAGATGACCGGGCTTTCCACATTCATGGCAAACTACACCTTCTTTTGAAGTTTTGGTCTTATAGTGTGGGGAATCCTTCTCTTTACTTTTGTCCTTGTTCAACCTTCCTTTTCTCCTTAGAAACTTGTCAAACTCTTTTAACAAAAGTTTCATGTCTTTTTCATCAACATCGGAATCGGAATCATCACTATCATCATCATCGGAAATATCTTTCTTTTTATATGCACTTTTGACTCTAAGAGCAAGTCCTTTCCTTGATTTGTTCTTATCCGACTCTTCATTGATACTTAATCGTCCAAGCTCCATTTCATGTTCTTGAAGCTTTCCGAAAAGTGTTGCTAGATCCATAGCATCCAAATTTTTAGATTCAACAATAGCTGTTACTTTTGGTTGCCAATTCCTGTCTAAACATCTCAACACTTTGTTAGAAAGTTCACCTTGAAGAAAAGTTTTACCAAGAGCAAGTAAATGATTTATAATGTGAGTAAAACGCTTTTGCATATCATTTATAGATTCATTTGGAAGCATATGAAACAATTCATAATCACGCATTAAAGCATTCAATCTAGCTCTCCTAACCTCACTAGTTCCTTCATGAGTCACTTGTAAAGTGTCCCACATTTCTTTAGCACTAGAACATTTAGAAACTCTAAAGAACTCGTCATAGGATAAAGCGGATGTGATGATATTCTTTGCTTTATAATCATATTGTACTTTCTTTATATCATCATCTTTCCACTTGTCCTCGGGGATCAATTGTTCTACACCTTCAACTAAACTAGAGGGGATATGAGGACCTTTTTCAACTACTTTCCAAATTTCACTATCTATGGCTTGGATAAAGATTTTTATTCTAACTTTCCAATATGCATAGCCTTCTCCGGTAAACAATGGAGGACGACTTATTGAAGCACCTTCACCACCAAAGGAATTCGTAGAACCCATTGCGATTTTCTTAAAGGATCTTTACGAAAAAGCTCTTATGCTCGTGTCTTTCGACCGAGCTCTGATACCAATTGAGGAAACCGCAATTGGTGGTTGGAGAGACTTAGGAACCCTAGGAAAACACCTAGAAGGGGGGGTTGAATAGGTGTTGAAGCTACCTTGAAAGATTTTCGAACGAAACAAATCGAAACAATCAAAACAAATGATTTTTGCAAATTCTACAGCACTTAATCGATTAACCTGCAATTTACTCGAGTAGTACTCAATTAAACTTGAACTTAATCGATTAAATATGACAGAAAACAGAAAAATCAATTTTTCATTCGAATACGAAAATCAATCAATTCACATGCAAGATCAGAGATTCAGCAGAAATGATTAACACCTATATTCTTATTGATTAACCTAGTTATGAAAATGATTTTCCCTTTATCAATTTGAACAATTAAAGATTCAATTCAATCAATTATGAAAATCAATCTTTCTAGGTTTTCAACCAAGAACGCAATCAAATGACTTGAATATAAAGAGTAAGGGTTTAGAGATACGACACAGTGATTTATCCTGGTTCACTTTCATCCACTTGAAAGCTACATCCAGTCCCCTCTTCAACCAAGAGAGATTCTTCACTATGAGGAATTAGAGTTCTCAAATTACAAGTGATTGCCTCACAAGACTTCCTTCTTGCTAGCCTACAAGAGATAACCGACACCCTTGCCTTGTAATCCTATTGATCTTTTCTCTAATCTAACCTCTACCCCTTGTTGATAATCGACACAACAAGTCTTCAATTGCTTGATGATAAACCACACACCAAGGCTTCACTTGCTTGATTCACAACCAAGACTTCTTCTTCTTCTTCAATAAGAATGCACTTGCTTGATGATAAAATCGACACACCAAGACTTCTTGTTTGTTGTAGTGGCTTGCCTTCTTGCAAAGATTACAACACAATAGAAAACACAAAACAATCCTATGAATCTCAATCAAGAGTTATGACAATTCACCATAAGAGATTCAAAGGTTCTTGATCAAAGAATATAAAAATAGAAAAGCTTTGATCTTTGAAATTGAGAGAGAATAGAGTGGCTTAATTCTTTGTAAAACTTGTATGAAATTGATTCTAATTGATCACAAATAATAGGAAAAGGTTTATATAGAATACCCAAAAGTTGTAGCACTTGAAAACTGATTTTGAGAAGTGAAAATCGTATTTTAAAAAATCAGTTCAGCAGTACTTAATCGATTAAGCAAGTCGTGTACTCGAGTAGTACTCGATTAAGTTAATCACTTAATCGATTAAGTTGGTACTGCACATGTTCAAAACTTGTTTTCTCAAAATCCAACCTTTCCTTTAAAACCTTTAAGCCACCTATTGATTCTAGGTTAAGTGAAAACTCAAATTATGATTAAATCATGACTTATGAATGAGATTCACTACCCTCTATAATAATCTACCCAAATAAAAAACCTATGAAGCTTGAGAGGCAAAAGATAAAAGAAATACAAATACACTCAAACTTAGGTCTTCATGAGCTTGCTTTCTCTCTTCTTCATTTGATGTTTGTTGTTGCTTGTTGAGCTTGAAACTTGATCAACACTTGTAGCTTGTTCAAAAACACTTTGTCATTATCAAAACATTCATCATGTTCATCATGGAACTAACATTTATGTCTTATACGACTTTACCGTAATTGTCGCATACGACTTTTCCTTCTGCCTTTGGACCTTGAACTGTGTTCATCTCTTTCATCATCACTGGATGAATCACTTCCTGCATCACGCCTCCTATGTCGATGATGCCTTGAACGTTTTCTTTTCCTTTCCTCTTCTGATGATGAACTCCTCCGGCAACATCTCCGTCCTCCCCCACGGTTCCAACACTCTCTCTCATGAGGAAATTGATTTGATGAAGATAGTTTCAAGAGCCTCCGATCCGAAATCTCGCGGTGGCTTAGGTCTTCAGCTTCCTCTCATTGTTTGCTTCCCAGAAATTCTGAAAAACAGAGTGGAGTCTCTTCAATCGGCATTCGACGACGCAATAGAATCCAACGACTATGATTCTCACTACCAAGGCGTTTACCCTGTGAAATGCAACCAGGATCGGTTTGTTGTTGAGGACATTGTGAAATTCGGTTCTGGATTTCGATTCGGTTTGGAAGTTGGTTCTAAACCGGAGCTCTTATCAGCCATGAGCTCTTTGTGCGAAGGTAACTCCGAATCGTTTCTCATTTGCAACGGTTTCAAAGACTGTGAGTATATTTCACTTGCTCTGGTTGCAAGGAAGCTTAAGTTGAACACGGTCATTGTCCTCGAGCAAGAGGAAGAGCTCAATTTGATTATTGAATTGAGCAGCAAGTTGTGCATTCGACCCGTGATTGGTATACGAGCGAAATTGAGGACTAAGCATTGTGGCCATTTCGGTTCGACCTCAGGGGAGGAAGGGAAGTTTGGTTTGACAACCACTCAGATTTTGAGTGTGGTGAAGAAATTGGAACAAGTTGGTATGCTTGATTGCTTGCAATTGCTGCATTTCCATATAGGGTCTCAGATTCTTACGACTGCGTTGTTGGCTGATGGCGTCGGAGAAGCTACGCAGGTTTATTGTGAGATGGTTCGGATGTCAGTTCTTGCATTTTCATTGATAATTTCTTTGTGAAGAACAGCATTCTTGGATTTTTGTGTGGGGTAAGACATAAAGTCGTATGTGACTATTACGACTTTATAGTCGTAACAGTTATTTACGACTTCGTGAAAAAACTTAGGTCGTAACACCTGTTTACGACCCGTGTTAAAACTTAGTTTTTTAAAATGTCGTAAGGGAGTGCTACGACCTTCAGGTCGTAAGTACCTCTTACGACCCGTAGTAAAAATTGTTTTTTTAAAAAGGACATAATAGGTATATTTTATACATATGGGGTGGCATCCATAGACCTTGGGGTGGCAAAATAAAAACCCCACAGGTATTTCCCAAAATGCTCAGGGTATTAAGTTATATTAACTATTATTATTATTTTTTTTCCATTATTTCAATTATCCCATAATTATATTGTCATGTCATCTTAGCCGAATATAATAATTAAAGAGTTATTACCATTTACATAGCTTAATTATTATTTTTTTTTAACAAATACGTAAAGAAATAAACGATTAAGTAAATAAACAAATAAATAGATAAATAAAATTGAGCATTATAACAACATAAAAATATTAATATAAATTATAACAACATGTGTTTAAAATACTCTACAGTGAATATATAGAATTTATAACAGCATAAAAAGATCTTTAATTATTTTTATAAAATTGGGCATAATAACGGCTTATAAATTAATAATTTCAAGTTTCTAAACTGGCAGAGTAGCGACACTTAAACTTAAAGAAAGAAGAACTTAAAAATAATTTTGCATAAATACCTATCTCCAAGCTTAGATTTGAAAAAAAATGAAAAGATGAGCTCAACGTCTCCTTCTTGAAGTCAAGAGATCCCAAGCTTTACTAGGTGTTTGAGGCTTAAAGTGTTTGAGAGAGAGTAGAAAAATATGTTCCACTTCTCTTACAGTGTTTGGGCTTATGGACGGAAAATGGTATCAAGAGTTCAGAGAGAGAGAGTTCAGTGTAATGAAAACGTTCTATTTATAGAAAAATTTTAGGGTTACTATGCCAGGTTACTATGCAGTGAATAGTATTATAATAATAAAATAATAAATATTATTATATGAAAAGCATGCAGCCCACGAGGCTGCTGATTTTTTTTTTCTCCGGTTCTATTTTAATACTAGCAAGTATATTTAATGTAAAAATAATATCTTCAAAATTGAAAAAGAGGACTTTTTATCAATCACAACATTTAGCTATACATCTTTATAACATCAAATAAAATTTTTGATAAAGTTAAATATCACTAAAAATTATAGCTTTTCGTCAATTATACGTAGTGGATAACAGAAAAAGTCTTCGAACCCACTTATAATTATATTTTCTCAATCCATATATTAAAGTTGATAAAATATGGTATTTAAAATTTTGAAATAACGGCTCTTAAATATAACTTATACGGGTATCATGCCCAACCAGTCTAACAAAATAGTTTCAGAATATGATGAAAATTTACAAAAAGGTTCCAAATATTAACTTATAAATATTTCCTAAAGAAATAATTTGAAAATATACTTCTAAGGCTTGCCACTTGAATTCCTTGTTAAAATTCTAAATAAGAATACTCTTTTATTTATTAAAAACATATAATAGTAAAACTATATTTCTCAACTTTACCATCTACCATAAAATTATACGTACACTTCATTCGTAAAGTTGCATCAATATGTAAATATTAATAAAGTAGGAAAATTGCGGGTCTCACAAATTCAGCTAAGGACATCAAGCTTAAAGAGGGACATAATGGGAATACACTCATTGGCACATAAGCTAAAGGAGTTGGAGTTACTTAAGCTGTGAGCTTATTGCAACTATTGCTGTTGTTAAGTTAATTAATAGATTAGCTGTCAGTTTAGGATAATTAGAGTAGTTAGAGTAGGTAATTTAGCTGGTAGTTCCAACCTTGTATAAATAGCTTCATTTTGCCAAGTGGCTAATAACATAACAGAATTTCCTTAACTGATTCTACTCTTCTCTCTCAAGTTCTCTGAATCTCACTTCCCTCTTCTTCTTCTAAAATATTCTAGATTCTTCTCTCAAGTTCTAGTTTCTTCATTTCTTTTATTGATTCAACTAATTGTTGAATCAATCATCATCATATTCAAAATCTATTATGGTATCAAGAGCACGATCGAGATCTGTTGCGTAACTCTATGGCAAACGAATTTGATTACAGTATTATGGAACAAGTGCAAAACCCTAATTCTGTATATTACATACATCCATCGAAGAATCCAAGCATGATTCTGGTTTCACCTCCGCTGAATGGTGAAAATTATCACCAGTGGAGTCGCGCGATGCGAATGAGTTTGATTTCTAAGAACAAGCTAGATTTTGTTGAAGGAAGCATTCCGATTCCGCGAAAAGAAGATCCGATGTATATAGCTTGGCAGAGAGCGAATAATTTGGTTACGTCTTGGATTATTCGATCTATTACTCATGAAATTGCACAAGGAGTTCTCTGGATCGATAATGCAGCTATGATATGGAAGGAATTGAAGGATCGTTTCTCGCGAGCTGATGTGTTCAGAGTTGCAGAGATTCATGAACAAATTTCTGCATTAAGGCAAGGTGAACTTTCAGTTACTGCATATTTTACACAATTGAAGAAACTCTGGGATGAAATTGATAATTTCAGACCAATACCTTACTGTGATTGTGATATTAAATGCAATTGTGATATATTTGCCAAAGTAGAAAAATATATCAGAGAAGATAGGGTGATAAAGTTTTTGAGAGGTCTGAATGATAGTTATGCTAATGTGAAAACTCAACTCATGCTTATGGATCCTCTTCCAATTTTGAGTAAGGCTTTCTCTCTGGTTTCACAACAAGAGAGGCAAATGTTTGGAGGAATTGTTGATTCCAAAATTAATGCAGACTATAATAAAGCCAATAATAATCGATTCTCTGATGGAAAATCCACCAGTAATGCAAGTAATTCTAAAGGAATTCTAGGAAGAGCCTCAAATTCTGGATCTAACACTAGTGCTAGTGGAGGATATAAATCTTCGAATTACTATAACAAAGAGTGCACATACTGTGGAAGAGTTGGCCATATTGTAGACATATGCTACAGAAAACATGGATTTCCAACTAATTGGAAATCAACAAGGCAGAGGCTAATCAAGCTGAAGTTACAGATGAGGATGATGAAAATGATACACAGGAATCTGGTATGCTGAATGATGAGAATACCAAGAAGGAGGAGCAATTTTTTGGATTTTCCAAGGAGCAAATCAAGGATTAATGCAGATGATGCAAAATGTGGTCAAAGGCCAAGTTTCTGCAGTGAATCAGGTCACTAGTGCTACTAATCCTCACAGCAATAAAATCGCGGCAAATCTGAAAACACAGTCAGGTATTATGCCTATAAATTCATACAGTTTTTGGATATTGGATAGTGGGGCCACTGATTATATTTGTTCATCTCTGACTTTGTTTGACTCTTTTCACAAAATTAAGCCAATTCATGTGAAATTGCCTAATGGTTCTAAAGTAAATGCTGAGTATTCTGGTTCAATTACTTTGAGTCCAAATTTTCTCATCTGTGATGTTCTGTATATTCCCTCATTCTCTATGAATCTACTCTCTGTGACTAAGCTAACCAAGTCTATGTCATGTACTGTTTCCTTTAACTCTGAAAACTGTGTCATACAGGACTTGAGTACATTGAAGATGATTGGTACAGCTGAAGCTATAGCAGGCTTGTACATACTGAAACTTCCTTCTATTACTAGAAATAAGAATTCTATGTTAGTAAGTCATAATTCTGTAAACAGTCTGTCTAGTGTTAATCTTTGGCATTATAGATTAGCACATGCTTCCAATGAATGTACTAAAAGAGTCAAAAATATCTTCTCTGATGTTGTTTGTTGTGATTCAGTTTGTGATGTTTGTCACATGGCTAAACAAAAGAAACTTCCATTTACTACTAGTCAGACTTTTAGCTCTCACTGTTTTGATCTTATACATATAGACATATGGGGACCCTATCCAATTCCATCTGTTCATGGGCATAAATACTTCTTAACTGTTGTTGATGATTATTCTCGATATTGCTGGATATATATGATGAAAAGTAAAGCTGATGCATCTAATTTGATTCAAGAGTTTGTTAAAATGGCTTCTACTCAGTCTGACAGAAAGGTAAAAGTCATAAGGACAGATAATGGACTTGAATTTAATATGCACAAATTCTACTCAGAACAGGGAATTGTGCATCAAACTAGTTGTGTATATACTCCACAACAAAATGGAGTTGTAGAAAGGAAGCATCAACATATTCTCAATGTTGCTAGGGCTCTTATGCTTCAAAGTCATTTACCAAAGTTATATTGGAATTATGATGTGTTTCATGCTGTTCATATCATCAATTTACTGCCAACTCCACTGCTGGATCATGATACTCCATATTTCAGGCTCTATAATTCTAATTCAGATTATTCATATATACGGGTATTTGGTTCTTTATGCTATGCTAGCACATTATCTATACATAGAACCAAATTGGATCCTAGAGCTGTGAAATGCATTTTCTTGGGGTATAAGGCAGGAACAAAAGGCTTCATAGTCCTTAATATTAGCAGCAGGGAATTAATGGTTTCAAGAAATGTTGTTTTTCATGAAACCATTTGTAAGTTCCATGATGAATGTTTTGATAATGACAAAGTGTTTTGAACAAGCTATCATGTGATGATCAAGTTCAAGTTCAACAAGCAACAACAAACATCAAATGAAGAAGAGAGAAAGCAAGCTCATGAAGACTTAAGTTTGAGTGTAATTGTTTTTGTTTTATCTTTTGCCTCTCAAGCTTCATAGGTTTTTATTTGGGTAGATTGTTTAGAGGGTAGTGAATCTCATTCATAAGTCATGATTAAATCATAATTTGAGTTTTCACTTAACCTAGAATCAATAGGTGGCTTAAAGGTTTTAAAGGAAAGGTTGGTTTTTGAGAAAACAAGTTTTAATCAAGTGCAGTATCAATCTACTCGAGTATGAGTTTGTTTAATCGAGTACTACTCGAGTATGCTGCAATTTACTCGAGTAAACACTGCTGAACTGATTTTTAAAATACGATTTTCACTTCTCAAAATCAGTTTTCAAGTGCCATAACTTTTGGGTATTCTATAAAAACCTTTTCCTAACCTTTGTGATCAGAAACCATCATTTTGATATTCATTTTACAAAGAATCAAGCCACTCTATTCTCTCTCAATTTCAAAGATCAAAGCTTTTCAATTTTCATATTCTTTGATCAAGAACCTTTAAATCTCTTGTGTGATTTGTCATAGCTATTGATTGAGATTCATTAGGATTGTTATGTGTATTCATTGAGTTGTAATCTTTGCAATAAGGCAAGCCACTACAACAAACAAGAAGCCTTGGTGTGTCGATTATCATCAAGCAACGTTCATTGAAGAAGAAGAAGAAGTCTTGGTTGTGAATCAAGCAAGGAGAAGCCTTGATGTGTGGATTATCATCAAGCAATTGAAGACTTGTTGTGTCGATTATCAACAAGGGATAGAGGTTAGATTAGAGAGAAGATCAATAGGATTACAAGGCAAGGGTGTCAGTTATCTCTTGTAGGCTAGCAAGAAGGAAGTCTTGTGAGGCAATCACTTGTAATTTGAGAACTCTAATTCCTCATAGTGAAGAATCTCTCTTGGTTGAAGAGCGGACTGGATGTAGCTTTCAAGCGGATGAAAGTGAACCAGGATAAATCACTGTGTCGTATCTCTAAACCCTTACTCTTTATATTCAAGTCATTTGATTGCGTTCTTGGTTGAAAACCTAGAAAGATTGATTTTTCATAATTGATTGAATTGAATCTTTATTGTTCAAATTAAGTTGGGGAAAATCATTTTCATAACCTAGGTAATTAATAAGAATATAGGTGTTAATCATTTTCGTTGAATCTCTGATCTTTCGTGTGAATTGATTGATTTTCGTATGCGAATGAAAACTTGATATTTCTGGTTTCTGTCAGATATACTCGAGTAAACGAGTCTTTAATCGAGTACTACTCGAGTACTCTGAAATCTACTCGAGTAAACCTGAACAAAATTGCAAAAATCTTTTGTTTTGATTGTTTCGATTTGTTTCGTTCGAAAATCTTTCAAGGTAGCTTAAACACCTATTCAACCCCCCCTTCTAGGTGTATTCCTAGGGTTCCTTTGTCTCTCCAACCACCAATTGCGGTTTCCTCACCATTTTCCCCTTTGTGCAGTCTAGTACTCCATCATCAAATGTGCATAATGACTTGGTCTTACCTACTGCTGTACCTTCACTCTACAGCTATGATGATGTATTTTTTGAAGGTATTAGATCAAGGGCAATTCAGCATCCTATGCATTCAGTGACTTCTGATGAGCATTCTACTCCTTCAAGAAACAATATAGTTCCTCCAGAGCATGAAGAACATGATTCTCCTGAACCTGCTCCTCTTAGAAGGTCTGGTCAAATTCATAAACACCCTTCTTATTTGCAAGACTATCACTGCCATATGCTTCAAGGTACTTCTGATACTGCAGTGCTAGAGTGCAAATATCCTCTTTCTGATGTGATTTCTTATGAAGGTCTTTCTCCTTCTTATAAGCATTATACATTGACTGTTTCTTCTATTGTTGAACCTACATCTTATAAAGAAGCATCTAAGCATGAATGTTTGATTCAAGCCATGAATGCTGAATTAGAAGCTCTAGCAAAGGCCAACACTTGGATACTTGTAGAGCTTCCTCCAGGAAAGGTTCCTATTGGTTGTAAGTGGGTGTACAAGGTCAAGTACAAGGTTGATGGTCATGTGGAACGCTTTAAAGCTCGCCTTGTTGCTAAAGGGTACACACAGAAAGAGGGTGTGGATTATCTGGATACCTTCTCACCAGTAGCTAAGATGTCCACTGTGAGGGTTTTGCTTGCCATTGCAGCCATGAAAGGTTGGTTTTTACAGCAGTTAGATGTCAATAATGTATTTCTCCATGGGGATTTACATGAAGAGGTTTACATGACCTTGCCTCCAGGACTTCATTCTGATAATCCTAATCATGTTTGCAAATTGCAAAGGTCATTGTATGGGCTCAAGCAAGCTAGCAGGCAATGGTTTGAAAGGCTTTCTGTTTTTCTGATCAATCTTGGATACACACAATCCTTACATGATCACTTCCTCTTTACTAAATCTTCTGGCATGGACTTTATTGCTTTGCTTGTTTATGTTGATGACATCTTATTGACTGGCACTAATCTCTCAAGTTCTCTGAATCTCTCTTCCCTCTTCTTCTTCTCAACTATTCTAGATTCTTCTCTCAAGTTCTAGTTTCTTCATTTCTTTCATTGATTCAACTAATTGTTGAATCAATCATCATCATATTCAAAATCTATTAACATACACATGTATACTCTCAGTGTAATAATAGTGTGTGGATGTCTATCATTTAATTGTTCTTATTTTTAAGTTTGGTATTAGTTTTATAACACAGATAACATTATCACAAACTATTATGGCCTTTGCAACGTGGGACATTAGCTTATTCACCAACTATTTTATGGCCTTTGCAAGATAGAACCATGATGTATTCCCAAAGAGACATAGTCAAACTTTTTTGCAAATCAAAATTACTAAATTAAAGAAGAATCTTCTGGTTAGTTTATGCCATTCACAAATTTTTGTTTGCAGCATTTATTTCTTCAACTGGACTTAGATATATCCCTATCAAAGCCATAGATTCCACGGCTCATCATAGCAGTCCCCGCTGCGTATTGGAGGGAATCTGCAGAGACCATGGAAAAATGTTTATAGCATCAGTTCCATTATTTAAGCATCATAATTTTAAATTTTCTCTTAAAATATAAGAGAACCTATCTCTTTCTTTCACTTACTTTTCATATTCGCTATAGAACACCACTTCCAAAATTTCAAAAGGAAAAGTTTGTTGTCACACTTGATGTCCATCTTTTTGTTGTACAAGACTTTTTATTGGTTGTGTCTATTGCCTTTGGTTTAATTAGTAGCGTCAGTTTTTTTTCCACACTATCAAAGTTATTAGTTGAAAGAATCTTAATAGAAGAACAAGTTTAATTTATTTCTACATACCTAGGGGGAGATGATTCGCTGCAGCAACTTTTAAAGCATTCCACTACACAGTCTTGCGGTGGATCAAAGAAGAACACCACCTGCAAAAGCAAAATTGATCATAATGATTCATATTTCACTGGAAATAATGCATAAGATAAGCAACCCACGCTACCTCGCTGCCATTAAAAGTAGGCTTAATTACGTCACAACTCCCTGAAGTTTGGGATACTTTTGTCAGATACCCTTACACCTTTTTTTTCAATGTTTGACACCTCGAAGTTACTTCTAGGTTTGTCATATACCAATTCTGGCCAATTTTGATGACATGTAACATCAGAATCCTAGTCAGATGCAGGAGGTTGGTCATGTGGTGTCGCGTGATGTCGTACGGGCGAAGACAACCTCTCTCTTCAATTATTTTTTTTCTTTTTTATTTAACTAAAAATATAAAAGTATTAATTTTTTTGGTTTTTTAAATTAAAAAAAAATATCTTCGCCCACGAGGCACCAGGTGCTTAAACTTCTGCTTCTGATCAGGATTCCGATGTTACATGTCACCAAAATTGGTCAGAATTGGTAGTGGGGTACATGACAAACCCAGAAGTAACTTCGGGGAGTCAGACATTGAAAAAAAAAGTATAAGGGTATATGGCAAAAGTACCCCAAACTTCAGGGACTTGTGACATAATTAAGTAAGCCGAGTTTGAAATGCATTGTGTAACACCCCAATTTGGACTTAGAATTTTCGTAAAATTGAGCCAAATTTTTTTTTAAACCTTTATTTTATCAAAAGGGTTTTCATCATGAAATTAGTTTTTGAAAATAGTTTGTTTCCTTTGTTTGCACTTAACAAATTCTTTTCCAAAAAGAAGTGTCACGTTACATCATCAATTCAAAAGTACAACGGTTGTAATTGCGGAATAAACGTCAATGATTTCATTACTTCATTATAACCATAACATATATCTCGACCATGATGGTCATTATTTTTGAAACATTTATCCAAACCATAGTAGGACGTCAACATAACTTTCTAGTTCAAATATAAGGATTACATGAGATCATCAGAAGGTTGTCATACTAGACTTAAAATACATAAGATACTAAACAAGCCACACACTACTATTCGCCTCAGCAGGTCTTGTCCTCCTATGGGTCTTTCCATATCCATCTAGAAGCTTTTCTAGTTCATTGCTCCCTCATGAGAGAAGTCATTACTGAACTCAGTTTGTTGTCCGTCATCTAAATGCCAACCAAAGGAGAAAGTACACAGGAAAAAGAAAAGAGAGAGTAAGCGATCCGAACGAATTAATCGTCGACGGCATGGACTTACTCCAGGGATCATCTTAGGATACAACATGTATATACAATATGAATAAAATAAGTAATGTATAATTTCATATCACATTATTAACAACGAACTTTTCATTTTATTTCATAATTTTCCAGGGTATAACATATAACATTATGACATAACCTCAATAAAAATTTCTCTGATCTTGATAGGATTTTTCAATAAAAGGTTCATCATTTTTCTTCAATTCTCTTATCTCAATCTAAACATAGCCATCAATGATTTAGGGAGGAAAATCATTGAGGCAAGGGAACTTAAGTTAGCACACACGATACATCTCCTCCTCAATATCCAACCGCGACCTAGTTCGGAAAGCAGATGGGACGCACAGGAATCCTAACCACGCCGACATCGAGAGTCAAACGGTACATACCAGGCCAGCAAAATAATTTCATTATACATATACAGTATTTCACAAAAATCAGTGACCTCTAGCCTCGTTCGGATTCCCTCTACACCATCTAAGATTTGTTCAAGGGGGCGACAACTCTATCCCTAGTTCGCGTTGCAGTCCTTGCTACGATCAACTCCCAGCAGGTGACCTTGATCATTGTAACGTTGTCCCGCCTAGGGAAGTGCTCAAGGCTTCTTGACGTTCACCGTCATTGCCAACCCCTATCACAATCACCACTTGAAGGGATGCACTGACCTCCCAGTAATTGGTATCTTTCCTCTCCACTACTTCTTTCTCAATGCAAAGTTAGGAAATGTTATAGCTTTTTAAGTCTTCAAGTCTTTTAATAAAAAGAATTAGTTTTGAATCATCTATTGTTATGGTCGACCCATTCTAATCCATCTCTTCAATGAGACTCGACCAATGAGGGTTTTTAATGACTTCCTCGTTTGCTATCTTCATTCAATTAGAAAAAAATCTGGATATTAGGTTATCGATAAGTATTCCAAAATAAATTCTCAGGTAAGTAGAGGAGTCACAACTATCTCACTTAATACCTACTTACCTTAGGCTCTTATCGCCTTGGTGACAGAATTTATTTTTGGTTACTTACAAATAACATATTATTCAAGGCTTTTCCAAAGGAGTGTTCAAACAATATGAGAAAATCTAATTAAATCATGTTTTCTTATCCTTAATTTTAAAAGATACACAACACAAACACCTCCCTAAGTACAATGGTTCCACAATGCTCGCAACCACGGCACATCATTCACGTGGCCAGCTACTTTCAAATCAAGCACGTCTCAAAGATAGTGCGATTGGGATATTGATAAGTGATCAATTAGTGTGATATTCTATTGGTTTTACTCCTCAAAAGCTTGGATTGTTGCTTAACATTGTCAAGAATCCTATCCAAATTTGTTCCTTAAGCAAACATTTAAAATGAAATAAAAATAAATAATTTTATTAATCATAATTTGGTGTGTATCATATACACTCCATTCATGCTTAATTGTAGGCTTTAGAATGATATGTGTGTTGTTGGACCCATTTAGATAGTTGTAAATTATTGTTCTCTAATTTGTGTTTTGTGACATGTCTTGGTTTTTAGGGTATAACTTGAGCTAGGAATATTCAAATAAGACAAACTTGGTATCATTGGAAAGATAAGAGAAAGCCCTACAACTTTGATGAAGCGGACATTGTCAAATTCGGACGTTTAAATGGTCAAAAGTGGATGCAAAGTCATGCCATGCTAGCTGTCCATGAGCTTTGATATGTCGACGTATTTCGGGCATAACTTGGGCTGTGAGTATCCAAATGATGCAAACTCGGTGGCATTAGAAAGCTAAGAGAAAGCCCTACAACTTTGCTGAAGGGGCCATTGTCAAATTCGGCCATATAGAAGGTCAAAACTGGCGTGCAAAAGAGACCATCAATGCTGTCCAACATATCATTCCACCAACTTCACCAACTCATTCCACCAACACCACCAACTCATTCCATTTTGGGTTGTCTTCACTTTCCAACTCAGTTTTTGTATTTTTAATTTGTAATTTTAGCACTATAAATAGCCCTTCATTCTTCACCTTCAAAGGGGGGAGTCTTAAGTCTTGATGTACTAAATCTATGCCAAAAATACTCTCTCATATTTTTCTTCTCAAATTCTAAGCATTCTTCTTGGATTGAGAAATTATTTTGAGTGTTCTTGTGAGTTATACACTTGAGTGAAAATCTTGGAAGTGAAAGCTTTCTTGATTAGAATCTTGGAGTGAAGATTGAAGACTTGTATTTGAAGCTTGAAGATTCACATTCTTGTAAATTTCTCTCAAACTCTTCTTAATTAATCTTTCTTTGCATATGTTTACTATTTGTTTTAAAGCTATGAGTGAGTAAACTTCTTATTCTAAGGATGAGGCTAATAACCCAATAAAATGTAAATAATGTTATAATAATTCATGAACTCTTGTTTAGAAAATATTGAATGAATCCTTGAGAAATTGAGGAATGGGAAGCATAGTCTAACTTAATAAATTAATTAACAAAGTTTGAGGAGTGCTTTCAAGCCTCCCAACTTCTAACTATTTACTTTATGTCATTTACTTTATTGCTCCTAACTTAAGTTTGAGGAGTGCTCTCAAGCCTCCCAACTTATAACTATTTACTTTTTTTTGGTTTGCACCCTGGTATCCGGCCCACTGGGCCGACTAATCCAGTTCGAGGGGGGTCCCGGGGTTAAGGTTTTATTCCTCTCCAAACGTTGTTGCGGGGGATCGAACTGTGGTTCGCCCTACCAAGTGCAGCCCCTGGCACCACTGCACCAACAGCTCGTTGGTTATAACTATTTACTTTCTTGTCATTAACATTTACTTTCCTGTCATTTAATTTTCTGCTCCTAACTTTTACTTTCTTGTTATTTAAATTCCTGTTCCTAACTTCTAACTTAATGTTACTTAATTTATTAAGGGTGACTATGCTTTCAAACTCATTCAATATAAAACCTTATTCATTTACGTTTCAACTATATTGTACTTAATGCTTATAAGAATTGACAACAATTTTATAAGATCAAAGACTTTAAGGGAAGTACTGAAAGGGGAACTTTAATGTCCAAACTATATAGTTGAACTTAAGGTATTAAATCACGAAAGTATGTTTAATCCTTAAGAGGACCCAATAAACAATCAAAGAACTTAATGGATTTAATATGTTTAATTATCACGAAAGTAGAAGTTATGCATATTAAATATGTTATTTGACTTCGAAAGAAGCTAATATCTAAATTAGGATTGTTCACCTTCTAAATGAATAAGAATATAACAAGAAGGATTGAATTATAATAACTACTTTGCATAATTATTGTGGCGAAAGCCGAATCCTTAGAACTTCCATCATTTAAATTTCAACTCAAAATATTTTTATTCACTTACTTTCAATTGAGCATACATTTTTCAAGATCAACTTAACGGTTTGGATAATTAAATCTATAATTTGTTGGTACTTAATCACTAATTCCCTGTGGATACGATAACTCTTTATACTATAACTTGGCAATTCTCGTGCACTTGCGAGAACACCAACAGATATACATCACAAGGTTATCTGTGCAACATGCACCATCACTGTACACTAATTCACATGATACAACCTCTCAAGTCTTAATCAATTCATTACCAATCTCAAGATAATTTTTTTTTGGTAATCATTTCTCCATAGTTTAATAGTTTCTATCAAATATTAGCAACGTGATAATATCAACTTCATATAATCATGGGATATATCAAATTTCATAATAGTAAAATAAATAATTCATGTCATAACAATTATTAACAGACATAAAAATAGGTTATCATCTTAGTATCGACCGGCTAAACAGAACACAACCAATTGTCGTCATACTTATTCAACAGATAACCCTCGAAGTTCCGACCTTTGAGATGATCAGGAACATCCTAATGCTACCCTAAAGGCCATTATGTCTTAGGAAAGCTTCTCTCTCACCTCGATTGGAAGCTAGGGAAATCAAGTCTTGTTGAGCAGAATTCACGTTACTTGAATCCGAGCGAAAACCTTTACCCTCGTACAAAATAATTCAAAATAAATACATAAATAAATAAATATTAAATACTTAACTAAATAATTAAATAAAATTAGACTATAATTTCTAACATTCTTACTCATGAGTTTCTTAAAATACAATCTTATACTTAAACAATTATAACTTATATCCTTTGAAAATCAAGAGCTATTACAATTTTTTTTTATTAAAACTTCTTTAAATCGTCACCAATATTTATATATATGTTTTTAACATTTTCCATATTTGTAAATAGACAGTTGGACAAAATAACAGCTTATATTTTTAGTATTTACTACATTTTTATAATAAAATTTGAGCAGAATATCAACTTATAAAATAATATTTATCATAAAAAGTTGGGCAGAATAACAACTTATAAATTAAAAATTATTGTATTTGTAAGGTAGAAAATTGGGCAGAATAATAGTTTATTAATTAAAATTTCCAGAA
Organism: Crotalaria pallida; assembly: GCA_037953625.1. Lineage (NCBI taxonomy): Eukaryota > Viridiplantae > Streptophyta > Magnoliopsida > Fabales > Fabaceae > Crotalaria > Crotalaria pallida. The sequence goes on from CM075655.1 coordinate 103,746,023, forward strand.
TTTAAATTGACAGAATAATAACTTATAACGAAATTGTAGTGTCCCGGTATTGATGGAACACCACGATGTGTGTTTGGGGTTGTTGCAGCTGACGAGGGTGACCCCGGTCCTACGTACCCCAGTGGTAAGGGGATCAAGCCACACGTAGTTCTTGAGAGTAGGGATGAGAGAACATACCATAGCCCCTATAGCATGGCGATACTTATAGGGGAAGTTGTGTTGTGGTGCCTTATGGGCTTGTTCGGCCCAGTAGGGCTGACGTGGCTCTTAGAGGATAAGAGGATGAGTTATTCACCCTTATCCTGTACTAGAGAGCTCATGCTTATCCTGTAGCGGTAGGATTTATTATTGGTTAACCCTACAAGCCCCCCAAGCTCGTATAGGCTCGAAGAGCCTGTGCTGAGCTTCTGAGAGTTGGTGGTAACATAAAACATTGTTTGCAGGCGTGGTCTTCCACTCGGAAGAGTGTTGCGGATGGTTGATAGTGCTCTTTTGTGCTCGGATGATGAAACTGAACGAGTACCCCGATCTCGAACCGAGTTCCCGCGGGAGGATCCGCCACAAGCTCGGTGAGGCTCATCTTGAACCGAGTACAAGCTCGGTGAGGAACATCTCGAACCGAGTACAAACTCGGTGAGGAACATCTCCAACCGAGTACAAGCTCGGTGAGGAACATCTCGAACCGAGTACAAACTCGGTGGGGCTCATCTCAAACCGAGTACAAGCTCGGTGAGGAACATCTCGAACCGAGTATAAGCTCGGTGAGGAACATTTCGAACCGAGTACAAACTCGGTGAGGAACATCTCGAACCGAGTATAAGCTCGATGAGGCTTATCTCAAACCGAGTACAAACTCGGTGAGGAACATCTCGAACCGAGTACAAGCTCGGTGAGGAACATCTCGAACCGAGTACAAACTCGGTGAGGAACATCTCGAACCGAGTATAAGCTCGGTGAGGCTTATCTCAAACCGAGTACAAACTCGGTGAGGAACATCTCGAACCGAGTACAAGCTCGGTGAGGCTTATCTCCAACCGAGTACAAACTCGGTGAGGAACATCTCGAACCGAGTACAAGCTCGGTGGGGCTCATCTCAAACCGAGTACAAGCTCGGTGAGGAACATCTCGAACCGAGTACAAGCTCGGTGAGGCTTATCTCAAACCAAGTACAAACTCGGTGAGGAACATCTCGAACCGAGTACAAGCTCGGTGGGGCTCATCTCAAACCGAGTACAAACTAGGTGAGGAACATCTCGAACCGAGTATAAGCTCGGTGAGGAACATCTCGAACCGAGTACAAGCTCGGTGAGGCTTATCTGAAACCGAGTACAAGCTCGGTGAGGAACATCTCGAACCGAGTACAAGCTCGGTGGGAGTTCCAGAATGGATTTGGGGATGCTCCGAGATGAGGGTGATGAAGTTATGAGTGTAGTCAAAGTCGAATTGGACTATTGTTTTAAAAGTCAGGTCATTTCTAAGGAGACATCCTTTTATGCGCTTGCCATGGTGCAAGCCGAAAGGCTTGTTATTTGAGTTCGAGGTGTGCCAAGATTATCACCAATTGGATCGTAACGTTTACGAGGGATTGCTATCGGAATGATTACCTTAGCCGAGGTGTATTCCTCGATCCGCGATGTATTGAGCCATATATGAGCCAAGAGGCTTTGAGCCGAGAGGCTAAGCTAAGCTATCAGGTCGCAATCCTCGTTTTCACTTGTAGCCTCGCCGATCTGGCCGGCTAACCGAGATCGTGGGCAAGTGCGTAAGAACATGATCCGGAGTGAGTTTAACATATGTCCTTAATAAGGACGGTAAATGATCAATTTGGTGCCTCATGGGACGTGGTGGTCCTCTTTGGCACGACATTTGATCTCTTATGCATCATATAATACAAGTATCAAGGTCGGCCAATGTCAGCTATGTATGTGCCTCATCACATACTAGTCCCCTACTCGGTAAAGCCTGAAAAGGCTTGTGTCGAGTTAAGAAGTCTTTAAGGTATGAGTTGTTTTCCGCCAATTAGATCGTGTTTATCCAAGCCTCTTTGAGAGACTGTCGGATTCAGATCTGTGTAGGCGAACGCTGAGCGAAGGTTGAATATTTGCGAGTTGTGGGAGTGACATCAGCATTGTGTGGTTCCTCGGAGATGCTGGGATCCGACTTAGATCACTGGGTGTTGGCAGTGCGGACCGTTCTACCATATAGGTAAGGTCGCGATGGTGCGCAAACCAAGGAAAAAATGATCGGCAACCGATGTGAAGGATTTGAATTAAGTTGGGTCGTCATACTCGGACTCGAATTAACATAGGTCATCATGCTCAGCAGATCCGATTGTTATGTTTGTACCCTGTTGAAGGCGCTGTAATATTAGATGTCCATCGTGACTGAGTAGTCTAGCACCGATTAATTTGAGGATATCTTTGGCGGTCGGAAGCTCGAAATGGGCCTTTTAGAGAACTGGGTCATCATAAAGGTATCTCGCATGTGTAAACAAAATTAAAAATTGGCAATCGTCGTTTGAACTGACAATGTATAATAACTAAATTGCAATAATGAGAATTATTGGCAAGTTTACAGAATAGAATATTGGTATGTAAATAGTATGATTCTAAAAATATCACACGCAATAATAATGGTAATAACAATAATTAAATATCGTGCAACCAGACAGGATTGCCCATGAAAAGACAATAATTAAATATCGTGCAACCAGACAGGATTGTCCATGAAAAGACAATAATTAAATATCGTGCAACCAGACAGGATTTTCCATGAAAAGATGCATGATTTCAGGTATATCACGCTCAATAATTGTAATGAATGACATTTATAAATATGCCAGAGTATTTAATGACACCAAATCAAATGATGGAAGCATTAATTCATCAAAAATGAGAATGCGCGATATATATATCAAATAATAAGCGACATGTAAAGGAATTATAAGGAACTAAGTATTAAAAGCACATGTCAGAAATATTGCGTTAGTTGAGTTAATATCAACATGTGTGCAAGGTAACCACATAAAATGCCAAGTAAATAGGAAAATAATATGAGAACGAGAATTCCTTCCCTGATTTAGGATTGCGACCCTGATTTAGTGAGGTGAGGAGCGTCGGTTTGAAGTCTTCTATCAATCCTTTCCAAATGAGCTTTTGTTGAGTATCGAGGCCTGACCTTCATTTTCTTTAAATTAATTTGGGCCTGTTTAGCCCGTATCAAATAAGCCTGTATAGGTTGGACCATTTAGACCGTTTACTCACTGGCTCGGGCTATCATACGTGTACCTCGCATGTGTGCACAAAAATAATAATTAATTAGTTATTGTCGTCCAAGTTGATAATTTATAACCACAATAATGATAATTATTGGCAATTAATAAAACATTTGTGCAATTATTTAAGAATTAAAAGAAATAGCTTCCCTGATTTAGGCCTGAGTATTGAGTTGTTGGGCCAATAGGGGTGTTGATAGTCCATTCCACTTTTTGTTTTTTTTTAGAGGGCCTGCTGAGGCCCTTTTTTCTTTGAACTGGGCCTTGTGGCCCGTTAGGGCAAGAACCCTACTGCAGCAGTTGCTTGCTGCAACCCTTGTGCCAACAGGATGCAGCGGCGGCGGCTAGCACGGGTCAGCAAGGAGCACGCACCGGAGGTTACGGCGTTCGACGATGCCGGCTGCAACAGGGATGGAAGACCATCACGGGTGGTGCGGCGAGAAGGACAAGGACCACCTTCACCGGAGACGGTGAGAACGGTGGCCTTTGAATTGCCCTTGTTTCTCTGCAACTCACGGAACTGTAACGGCGGTGGCCATCGACCGAACCCGCGTGGTTATTCGTCACCGCGAGCACCAGGCAGTCGCGACTTTGCTCGCCATTGAGGGTCACAAATAAGTGATGCGGTGGCGGTGGAGAGATGGGCGTCGCGGTGGTTCCATTTGAAGAAGAGGAAGAAGAGGACAGCGGCGGTTAAGAGGACAGTGGTTTCTACTCCTTTCGTTTTCTGCAGCAAAGATGAAGTACTTGACGGTGTGGCGCGAACCCCACTGCCGCCATTCTCTTTTGAAGAAGGTCGAACCACAGTGGAAGGGTACAAGCAAGCGGCCATGGCGGTTGCAGTAGGTGATGGTTTGTGTGCCGGTACCGGTGTCGGTGTCGGTGTTTGGGGGAAGCACCATGTCACGAATAGGTGCAGATGGCTTCGAACAGCACCAGCGGCAACAACACCGGCGGCAATGGCAACCGCAGTACCGTCATGTTGAAAGAACTTGGTAGAACCCCCGCCACCGCACAAAGCTTTCTCCTTCCATTTTCTTTTTTTTTTTTTTATGGGAATCGAAATTTATCGTTCCCACAGACGGCGCCAATGTAATGTCCCGGTATTGATGGAACACCACGATGTGTGTTTGGGGTTGTTGCAGCTGACGAGGGTGACCCCGGTCCTACGTACCCCAGTGGTAAGGGGATCAAGCCACACGTAGTTCTTGAGAGTAGGGATGAGAGAACATACCATAGCCCCTATAACATGGCGATACTTATAGGGGAAGTTGTGTTGTGGTGCCTTATGGGCCTGTTCGGCCCAGTAGGACTGACGTGGCTCTTAGAGGATAAGAGGATGAGTTATTCACCTTTATCCTGTACTAGAGAGCTCATGCTTATCCTGTAGCGGTAGGATTTATTATTGGTTAACCCTACAGAAATGAATTATCAATAAATATAATTTAATTGAATAAATAAAAGCTTCTTTCGTACCTTCAAAATAGTTGCACTTATTGCCCACAAATCAACAGAGTTTTATTATAACTATTTGTGGAAGAAAAATATCAGAGTTTAAGAATAGAATGGAAATGGTGCACTGAAACTATAAACTGAAACGGCTATTTATAGAAAATTTTTAGGGTTACTATTCACAAAATAATAAAATATAAAAAACTATAAAATAATTGCCTCATGGGCTCGTGGGCTTCCCACGTTAGTTGCTGCTGTTTTTTTATTTATTATTTATTTCTTCCGGTCATGTTTTATTACTAGTAGGTATATTTAATGTAAAAATAATATCTTTAAAATTTAAAAAGAGAACTTTTTATGATTCATGGGTTTTAGCCATATACTTTTTCTGACATCAAATAATTTTTTTGATAAAGTTAGATAACACGAAAAATATTAACTTTTCGTTAAGATAGGATAGCTATTTGATAACAAAAAGTTTCGAAATTCAAATACAAATATATCTTTTCTCAATCCCGATGTCAAAATTGATAAAGTATAATATTTAAAATTTTGAAATAACAATTCATTAAATATAACTTATACTGGTAATATATCAAACCGGTATAAGAGTTTAAAGTAAAACAATCTCCGAATGCTACGAAACTTTACAAAAATGTTCAAAATATTAAATTAAACATTTCTTCTTAAGGAGACAATTCATAAAAATGCCTTTAAGGTTTGCCACTTGAACTCCTTGTTGAAATTCTAAATAAAAGTACAATTTTTATAACAAATCTTAACTTATGCATCCAAAATAAATCTTAATAAAATTAATTTATTTAAGTAGGAAAAATTGAGGGTCTTACAATCCTCCCCAACTTAGAGATTTCTCGTCCCCGAGAAATAACGTACCTGTTTCAAACAAATGGGGGTATGAATCCCTTATGACACTTTCACGTTCCCAAGTAGCATCTTCTCCATGATCTTGACTCCACACTACTTTAACCAAAGGAATCTCTTTGCCTCTCAACTTCTTAACACTGCGACCATCGATCCGCAAGGGCAGCGTTTCATACGTAAGATTATCCTTAAGTTGTATTGAGTCAGGCTCAATGATGTGGGATGGGTCACTAACATACTTTCTTAACTGAGATACGTGAAAGACATTGTGTAGGTTGGAAAACATAGGGGGCAAATTTATTTGATATGCTGCAGGTCCTACACGCTTTTGGATTTGATAGGGTCCTATAAAACGAGGGGTTAATTTCCTAGTTTTGAGCAATCTGTCAATACCAGTAGTGGGAACTACCCTCATGAATACATGACCACCTTCATTGAACTCAAGCGGAGTCCTCCTTTTGTCATGATAGCTTTTTTGTCGGCTCTGTGCTGTCCTCATCTTCTCTTGAATCATCTTGACTTTATCTGTTGTTTTATGTACCACCTCAGGTCCTAACTGCAAATTCTCTCCAGTCTCAAACCAACATAAGTGAGTTCTACACTTTCTTCCATACAACGCTTCGTACGGTGCCATTCCTATGCTTGAGTGGAAACTGTTGTTGTAAGTGAACTCAATCAATGGCAAGAAAGAATCCCAACTTCCAGCTTCCTCCAACACACATGCTCTTAACAAATCCTCCAAAGTCTGGATAGTTCATTCTGACTGACCGTTCGTTTGAGGGTGATAAGCCGAACTCAAGTGTAGCCTCGTTCCCAGTGCTTTCTGCATACTTTCCCAAAATTTAGAAGTAAACCGAGGATCCCTATCTGACACAATACTTGATGGAACTCCATGTAACCTCACTATTTCACTGATATACAAGTTTGCCAATTTCTCCAGAGAATACTTGACATTTACTGGGAGAAAATGAGCTGTCTTAGTTAGTTGGTCCACTATTACCCAAATAGCATCATGTCCTCTTTGGGTTCTAGGAAAACTAGACACAAAATCCATCGAAATACTGTCAAATTTCCAAATCGGTACTGCCAATGGTTGCAATTCTCCTCCAGGCTTCTTGTGCTCAATCTTAGCTTTCTGACATACCAAACACCTTGACACATACTCAGCTACTTCCCTCTTCATACCTGACCACCAGAAGATCTTTTTCAAGTCCTGATACATCTTAGTTGCTCCAGGATGAAAACTCAATCTACTCTTGTGTGCTTCTTCCAAAATCATTTCTTTAATCTCCCGGTTGTTTGGCACACAAACTCGTTCTTTGAACCTCAGAATTCCATCTATTCCCATCTGAAATTCCACTTCTTTTCCAATTTCCGATAGTGCCCTCTTTTCCTGTAACTCCGGGTCTGTTAACTATAAAATCTTCACTTGTTCCAAGAATTCATTGTTCACCTTCAAAGTTCCTAACACCATGCCTCTTGAGTTAAACTCTACTGTCATGTTCAGGTCTCTAAATTTCTCTATTAGTTCCAACTCTTTCACCATCAAAGCAGATACATGAAGAGATTTCCTGCTCAAAGCATCAGCCACAATGTTTGCCTTTCCAGGGTGATATTGCACTTCAAAATCGTAATCCTTCAAAAACTCCATCCACCTTCGTTGCCTCACGTTCAGCTCCTTTTGCTCGAACAGATACTTCAAGCTTTTGTGATCACTAAACACCTCAATTCTTACTCCATAAAGGTGATGTCTCCAAATCTTAAGAGCAAAAACCATTGCTGCCAGCTCCAAATCATGAGTTGGATAATTTTGCTCATGAATCTTCAGTTGTCTAGACGCATACGCCACCACTTGACCATCTTGCATCAATACACAGCCCAATCCTTGCTTCGACGCATCACAATACACACAGAAAGTCTTTGCGGGATCAGGTAAAACCAACACTGGGGCAGTTGTCAATCTTCTTTTCAATTCCTGAAAACTCTCTTCACACTTCTCTGTCCAAATGAATGCTTGTCCTTTCCTCGTCAATTTAGTTAATGGCAACGACAATCTTGAAAATCCTTCTATGAATCTTCAATAGTAACCAGCAAGACCAAGAAAACTCCGGATCTCTGTTACCGTAGTTGGTGTTTTCCATTCCAAAACTGCTTCCACCTTTGCAGGATCCACTACGATTCCACTCCTTGTGATCACGTGTCCTAGAAAATTCACTGACTCCAACCAAAAATCACACTTGGAAAACTTGGTGTATAACTTCTTTTCCTTTAACACCTTTAACACTTTTGCCAAATGTTCTGCATGCTCCTCATTATTCCGTGAATAGATTAAAATGTCATCAATAAATACAACGACAAAAGAATCTAAAAACGGATGAAAGATCATATTCATGTAAGCCATGAATACTGCGGGCGCATTAGTCACATCAAAAGGCATAACTAGGTACTCATAATGCCCATATCTTGTTCTGAAGGCAGTCTTTGGGACATCCTCTTCTTTTACCCTGATCTGGTGATAACCTGACCTTAAGTCAATCTTTGAGAACACAGTTGCTCCTCTCTGTTGATCCATTAAATCATCAATTCTTGGCAATGGATACCTATTCTTGATTGTCACCTTGTTTAGCTGTCGGTAATCAGTGCATAACCTCATACTACCATCCTTTTTCTTCACAAACAAGACCGGTGCTCCCCACGGTGAAACACTTGGCCTAATAAGCTGCTTTTCCAATAACTCCTCTAATTGCTTCTTCAGCTCCACCAATTCCATTGGGGCCATGCGATACGGTGCTTTCGAGGTCGGTGTTGTTCCCGGAATTAAATCTATTGCAAACTCCACTTCCCGCACAGGAGGTAATCCAGGTATTTCTTCGGGGAAAACTTTAGGAAAGTCTTTGACAATCGGCAGCTCTTCCAGCTTTTTCTTCTCCTTGATGTCCAACGAAGCGAGAAACATGTAAATCATGGCTCCATCTTCCCATGAAGCTTTGATTTGATTGGCAGTTACATGCTCAAGTTCTAAAGGTTGGGGTACCGAAGGACTTGGTTTATCAAATATAAGGGTTTTATCGGCACAATTTAGCAAAACCTGGTTAGCAGTTAACCAATCCATTCCTAAAATTATGTCGAGTTGGGTAAGGGGTAAAATAATTAAATCTACTAAATATTCTTTACATTCTATTTCTAAGGGACATTTCAAAATAAAAGAAGATACCATAACTAGGTCATTGGTTGGGGTAGACACAATCAAATCAAAAGGCATACTACTTACTAGTAATTTTAATTTATCTACCACATCACGAGCAATAAACGAGTGTGTAGCACCCAAATCATACAACACATTCAAAGGAATCTTACAAATGAAACATCTACCTTGGATCAAATTGGCATTGCTGGCAACTTCTACTCCACTCATCGTGAAGACTCTTCCTTGACCACGGGGTCTAGCTGCATTCACTGCATTCATTGCTATAGGGTCTGCCGACCGTATAAGGACTAAGTCTTACATAAGGGATTCTCTAAGGGTATTTCCCTCGGTTTGCTAAGCATAAATGTCCCACGCTCGGATTCATGGGCACCGAGCATATTGAAGGACCAGGCTCGGACTTAATGGGACCGAGCCTTAAACTCAGGTCCACAACCCATCCGGCTCGGGACTCTAGGGCCGAGACATATCGTCGGCTTGTGGATAGACTTAGTCTCATTCAGGCTTCTTATCCCTTCCGCATATCTCTCCTAGATTCTCGTTAACAGCCTAGACATGAGATCTTGAGCTGATCCTAACCTGATTCTATGAGCATAAACCTCCGGTATTATCTCACAGAATCTTGCTTCAGCTCAACCCTGATACCAGGCCCATACGGCCCATATCAGCCTCCTCCAAACCCTATAAATAGCTCATAACAGCTAGGGTTTCAGGTACGTACTCTCATCCCTAAGTTGACACTCTGCACACACTTGTTGACTAGGGAAATCCTACTTTTCCCAACTGGAACTGCAGAAATACCATCAGGTCATACATAAACACTTGATCCTCTCTTGAACTCTTGATTACCATAATCTTGAGGGCTTAGAGGGTTAAGGACATATAGTGTTCAAGGACACTACATTGGCGCCATCTGTGGGGATCGAATAACCAGTATTCCCACCACCACTGCTCCCATGGCAAACGACAATAATAATGATCAAGGGGATCTTCGCCGTCGCATCAGGGGAAGACCACCTAAGAACGCTGGACCAAGGAATGTTGGTGGAAGAAATATAAGGGACAGAATTGCCCCTGGAGGACCCCCTGAGGGTAACCAGGTTGAAAATCCTCAGGTTCCTCCAGTTGTCCAGCCTGCTGATCCGGTTACTCCGGTGGACCAAGGCCAAGCCACCGTCCCTCCTCTCATTGAAGGCCACGAACGACGCGCTCAGCCGCGTACCGTTCTTGCTGATCCGGTTACTCTGGTGGACCAAGGCCAAGCCACCGTCCCTCCTCTCATTGAAGGCCGCGAACGACGCGCTCAGCCGCGTACCGTTCCTGATGGTCATGTGTCGGAGTGGCGGGACACTGCAGATTTGGGACCACATCAGTCTAGGAGGGCCCCTGCTGGGTCGCGAACTGGGGAGGATCGGCGAGTTGAGCGTCATGCTCGCGATAACTCCCGAGCCGAGCGATCTGACCGGGACGTACCTCACTTTACTAGAGGTCGCTTCGGAACGCTTCAAGGTGGCGAACGTTCCGAATCTCAAGTTAGATCCTACATGACTACCTCTTCGGCCAGAAGGAGAGAAGAGTCAATTTTGGAAATCTTGAGAACCCAAACTTCTTTAATTGAAAAACAAAACCAGGCCATAGCTACTCTACAACAGCAGAGCATGGCAAGACTATCCGAGCAAGGCCCTCGCGTGGCTCTCGGCAACCCAATTAACCTTCCTCCACCTCCACCCCTTAATTCGAACGTAATTCCCGAGCATGTCGCTGTTGAAACTCACCCTGGACACCCATTTACAGCTGATATTATGGCATTTCAGACCCCTCAAACCTATATGGGCCATCAGAACATCCCTCGGTATAATGGGACTACCGATCCACTGGACCACATAGCATCTTATGAATCTTCCATGATGTTTTATGGGGGAGGGGATTTCATGAAGTGTCGAGCTTTCTCCATGACTCTAGGATCGGCACCTCTAAGGTGGTTCAACTCCCTGCCAGCTAATTCAATCAACTCTTGGGCCCAACTCAAAAGGGTATTCCTGAATCGATACACAGCTAGTATGTCACAACCGAAATCAGATCATTCACTGGCTGGAGTTGCACAAAGACCTGGCGAGTCTTTACGCGACTATCTAGCTCGGTATCAGTAGGAAGCCAGTGGTATATCAGGTCTGCAGTCGGGAGTATCCGTTCTTTTACTCACACAAGGATTGCAAGATGGAGACTTCAAGGATTGCTTGATAGGAGAACCACCGAAAGACATGGCCGAGCTTAGAGAAAGGTTGAGGAAATTTGTTAACTTAGAAGAATTTCACAGGATCAGTATGATCAGTACTGCGACACGGGGACACGAAGAACATCAAGAGTCACGTTCTCGTCAAAATGATTCTCGTCAAAGGGATCGTTTTCGAGATACTAGGGGGGGAAGGATAAAAGGGAAAGAGGGGAAAGAGAAAAACTGCCTCCAAAAGGCAAGTATGATGAATACACCCAACTTATAGTCCCGAGGATTCAAATCCTTCGAGAGACTATGCATACGGAGATGCGTAACATCACTCGGCCACCAGCTTTAAGGAAAGCAGCTCAAAAGGATAGGACAAAGTATTGCGATCATCACGGTGGGTGGGGGCATACCACCGACCAATGTATCCAGTTAAAGGACTTGATCGAAGAGATGGTAAGGGGTAAGGGATGGTAAGCTTCAACATTATATTGGGGAAGCCTTACGCAAACGCTCCAGGAGAAAGAGCCCCTCACCACCCAAAATTGAGCACAAAAGAACTAGAAGCCCTTCACCACCTGCAGGAGGAGCCACAGTCCAACCAGCCGAGAAGGAAAAGGATTCCTTCCTTATCGGAACCATTGCTGGAGGATTTGCAGGGGGAGGAGAAAATAAATGTGATCGCAAGAAATATGTGGGACAAGTTCTGTCGGTAGCAAGCCGACCAATTCAAAAACCCAGAAAGAAAAACGTAGTTATCAGCTTCAGCGACGAGGATTTTGAGGATATCTTGCAAGACCACAATGACCCAATGGTGGTCACGGCCAGGCTCGGTAATTATGAAGTAAGAAGAATTCTTGTCGATCAAGGGAGCTCGGCGGACATCATGTTCCTAGATTTGTTTGAAAAATTAAAGTTGAAAAGGTCTGATCTCACCCCATTCGAGGGAAGTTTGATTGGCTTCACGGGACATTCAATTGTCCCTTTAGGCCATATCTACCTCCCAGTGACCATGGGGGAACCACCTTCTGCTCGAATTGAAATGGTAAAGTGGTTGGTTGTCCAGGCTCCCTTGGCGTACAATGCTATCTTTGTCCGAACGACACTCCAATCTTTCGGTGCCGTTGTTTCGACAGTCCACTTGGCCATGAAATTCTCTGGGTCTGATGATAAGGTGGTAACAGTGCGGTCCGAACAGGAATTGGCTCGGAAATGCTATAATATCAGTTTGGGGAAGCTGAAGCTGGATGATGAGAAGATCATGCAAGAACCATTGAACAAAGGAAGTGTCAACTTAGCAGATCTGGACGTAAGGGAAGAGGATGAAACCAGACCGACCCCTCAAGGGGACTTCAAAAAGGTAATCCTAGGCCCCGAGCCATCTCGTTGTGTCAAGATTGGGGTTGGCCTTTCAGAGGAGTTGGAAAAGGAACTCACTGAATTGCTGGTGGAAAATAAAGACTTGTTTGCCTGGACCTCGGCAGACATGCCGGGGATTGATCCTAACTTCATCTGCCACAAGTTAAGTGTGTATCCTGGCGCCAAGCCAGTGTGTCAAAAGAAGAGAAGGGTCGGAATCGAGAAGGCGCAGGCAACTGATGAGAAGGTAGCCGAGCTACTGGAGGCTGGATTTATCAGAGAAGTGGTGTACACTGATTGGTTGGCCAATCCCGTGCTAGTCAAGAAGTCCAATGAGAAATGGAGGATGTGCGTGGATTACACAGACTTGAACAAGGTTTGCCCGAAGGACCAATACCCACTCCCCTGCATTGATAAACTGGTGGATAGCTCAGCGGGTTATCAAAGGTTGTCTTTTATGGATGCTTATTCGGGGTACAATCAGATCCCGATATACCCCCCGGATCAGGTAAAAACTTCATTCATCACAGAAAATGCCACATATTGTTACAATGTGATGCCGTTCGGATTGAAAAACGCTGGGGCGACTTACCAGCGCATGATGAATAAGGTGTTTAGTCCCTTGATTGGGCCAAGGATGGAGGTATATATAGACGATATGATTGCAAAGAGCTTGAAAGAAGCAGATCACGCTAAGGATTTGAAGGTAATTCTGGGGAGGATCCGACAATTTGATATGCGGTTGAACACATAAAAGTGTACGTTTGGAGTTCCAGCTGGATCCTTCCTCGGATTCATGCTCACCGAGCGTGGAATCGAGGCAAATCCGGAAAAGTGCCGAGCCATTCTTGAAATGAAGAGTCCATCAGATATCAAGGGTGTTCAACAGCTGACAGGTCGGGTGGCGGCACTTTCTATATTCTTGTCTCAGTCAGCTAGGAAGGCTCTCCCCTGGTACAAACTGCTGAGGAAAGAAAAGGAAAAGACATTTGAATGGGACGAGACATGCGAAAAGGCCTTTACTGACCTTAAGCATTACTTGTCATCTCCCCCTATCTTGTCTAGTCCGATAAATGGAGAAACTTTGTTCCTGTACTTATCAGTTGGAGATTCAGTAATTAGTTCGGTTCTGGTCCAGGAGGAATCTGGCAAAGAGTCTCTGATCTATTTCGTCAGCCGAGCTCTTCAAGGACCGGAGTTAAGGTATCAAAAAGTGGAGAAATTGGCTTTCTGTTTGGTTATCACAGCTAGACGATTACGTCAATATTTCCAGAGTCACCATATCACAGTCAGAACAGCTCAACCAATCCATCAGATACTTCAGAAGCCTGATTTGGCAGGGAGAATGGTGACATGGGCTATTGAACTTTTCGAGTTCGAAATCACTTTCGAACCGAGAAAGGCAATGAAATCTCAGGCCCTAGCTGACTTTCTCACCGAGTTTACTGAGCCATTGACGAGCTCAAACTTGGATTGGAACATTTATGTGGATGGCTCAAGTAACAAGCTCGGGGCTGGTGCAGGAATAATTTTGGAGAATTCCCAGGGAGTCACCCTCGAATATTCGTTGAAGTTTGGATTTTCAACATCAAACAATCAAGCAGAGTATGAAGCCGTATTGGCAGGACTGAGAATGGCAAAAGAAGTTGGGGCACGTGAAGTAAAAATTTTCAGCGATTCTCAGTTGGTCGTTTCACAAGTCAAAGGCGATTACCAGGCTAAGGAACCTATCCTTCAAAGGTACTTGGAGAAGGTAAAGTTCTTGTCATCGGAATTTGCGAAGGTCGAATTCTGCCACATCCCAAGGGAGAGTAATAGCCGAGCGGATATTCTCTCCAAGCTCGCTTCCACAAAGAGTCCCGAAAACAACAGAACGCTGATCCAAGAAATGGTGTATGGACCTAGCGTTGTCCTCTCTATTTTTGTGGATCCTAGCTGGATTGCTCCGATCACAGGTTATTTAGAACAAGGGATTCTGCCAACTGATTCAATGGAGGCCAAGAAACTCGTCAGGAAAGCATCCCAGTTTGCCCTAGTTGATGGAATCCTGTTTCGCCGAGGGGTCAGCGGTCCAATGCTCAGATGTTTGGACCCTACCGAAGCAAAGCTGACACTGGAAGAGGTTCACGGGGGCATTGGAAGTCATCACGTTGGAGGGAAGTCACTGGCAAAAAAGGTTCTCAGGGCAGGATACTACTGGCCGACCCTCCAACAAGATGCAATGAATCATGTAAAGAGATGTGTCAAATGTCAGTTTCACAGTGATGTCTATCAGAAACCGGCTGAGGAACTTCATTCACTTTCATCTCCCTATCCCTTCTATCAATGGGGAATGGATCTGATTGGACAGTTCCCCACCGCTCCAGAACAACTAAAGTGGGTGATAGTGGCCATCGATTACTTCACTAAGTGGGTTGAAGCCGAACCTTTGGCGACCATTTCGTCAGCTAAGGTGCAGAAGTTCTTCGAGCGGCAGTTCGTGGCTCGGTTTGGAGTGCCACAAGTGTTGGTAACTGACAACGGAACCCAGTTCGCGGCAAAGGCGTTCCAAGACTTGGTCAGTGCTTTGAGCATTAAACATTACTTTTCCTCGGTCGAGCACCCTCAAACTAATGGCCAAGTTGAATCCGTGAACCGATCCATCATCCAAGGGATCAAAAGAAGACTTGAAGGAGCAAAAGGGAATTGGGTGGAAAACTTGCATGAGGTGCTTTGGTCATATCGCACCACCATACAAACTTCAACAGGAGAAACACCCTATCGGCTCACTTATGGTTGTGACGCAGTCATCCCCATTGAGAAAATCATCCCTTCATTCCGAGCTATGCAACAGCCAAATCCTCTAAACAACACTTTACTGTGTGAGGACCTTGTTTTGTCGGAAGAAATTAGGGATTTAGCCGCCGAACGAGAAAAGCATGCTAAGATGATGCAGGTGAAAGGATATAATCGTTCGGTTATTCCCAGGGAGTTCGAGGTTGGTGACCTTGTCTTGAGAAGAGCGGATATTAGACTGAAGAATGCAAAGGATGGAAAACTGGCCCAAAGCTGGGAAGGACCATACCGAGTAGCTTCCAAAACTGGAACTGGAGCTTACAGACTCGAAACTCTCTCGGGAGCTCTCATCAACAATACATGGAATGTGGCAAAGCTCAGGGCATACTACAGTTAAAATTTTTCTTTCATTGTAGTTTCATAGTTTCAATTGTTTTTATTCTTGTTGATAGAATTGTCAGATTTCTTTTCTTTTGATAATGGTGTACGCTCGGTGAAACCCCGAGCCCATTGTACTTTCTGCTTCAAATCAATAAAAGACTGTTATTGAATTCATTGTATTACGTACTTTTCCTCATATTTGATTAGCCACCGTTTATGACGTGAACGATTATAAACAGCTCGAATAAGAGCTTATAACTCGTCAAGTATTTTGCTAAGACTCCCGATTCAAACATGGTTTCCTAAAATCATTTTACATCACGGATAGAGAAACCCACCTAGGCTAAAGTGCTGGAGTTCCGAGGTCTTAACACTTGAATTCTTAACGAAAAGTATAAAAAGAAGCATAACATGAACACGAATATTATAAATATTCTAAATGCTCCAAACAAAAAACTACAATAAAAGTTCAAACCCATTACTGGGGCAATTACAAAATAAAGAAGCAAAATGATCAGACTATTCCAGGTCAGACAAAACAATGCTGTCAGCATTAAACCCCTTTGAAACTTCATCATCCTCGGCATCTTCATCCTCAGAATCCTCGGCCAAGTGGCCCGGAAGGTCGGAATTGTTCAAATCTATAGGAGCTCCGCTTGGGTCAACAATCCGACCATCCTTGACAGCAAAGTTAGGGTCAGCACCCTTAGTCACAAGCCCAGGGTTCAAAATGCGGAGCTGCTCGGCAGTATTGTAGAAAGAATCTTCAATCGCATGGTCTCAATTATACAGATTCTCCTTGGCTGCTTTTTTATGTTTGAGAGCTTTCGCTCTCATCTTCTCCAAGGAAGCTTGGAGCCTGAGTATCTCGTCCTTCACATACTCATGCTGTTCCTGAGCTACAGCAGCAGCTTGCTCGGCTGTACGAACTTTCTCTGTAGCTACCAGAAGAGCAGCCGCATCCTCCTCAGCCTTTTTCTGGATCTCTTCCGATCTCTTCATCCTTGCCTCGGCATCCTGAAGAACTTTCTCAGCCCGAGCTTTGGCCCCTTCAGAATCTTGTGCAGCCTTTTGACGCTATTCGTTTTCAGCTGCTAGCACTTGTATTTTCTTATTCAGACCTTGGACCTGAATTTCTAAATAATCTTCTCGCTCCTCGGCCTCGCTTCGTTTCTTCTTTTCCTCGGGGGCCATTCCAGCATAAGCATCATCACCATGACAACCAAGATGATGAAGAATGCTCGCTCCCCTTAAGAAACTCTTCACCAGTGACTTGCAATTGTTTTCCCAAGTCCCAGGGGTCCAAGCCTCAATCACTTCAGAATTTTCGAGAGGGAAGATAGTATTGACAAGTGTATCAGTCATCTTTCGATGCCACACTGTCTTGGCAGCAGCTTCTTCCTTTCCCTCGGGAATCTCTATCCCCTTATTTGACTTGCTCAAATTGAGCCAATCTCCAGCAAGACCTTTCCCTTTCTCTTGCCGAGACCTCTTGGGGGACGCTCGGAGGTATCTTGAGGAGATGTTCGAGCCTCTGCTTCAACGTTTACCACGTCGATGACACGATCCCTTTTGATCACTTGCTCAACACCTTTGACCCTAACAGTCGGGGTGGCGTTAGGAATAGCGGTCGGAATTTCAGAAGGGGTTGGTCCAGACGATTGATTTTTGTTGGGCGAGCCGGATGCGGTTTCTTTGATTGCAGCCAATTGCGACACCCTGGCTGCCCGAGCTTCACTCTTCTTGGCTTTAATTGCTTTCTTTCCCATTGTTTCTGCAGAAAAAGATTGGTTAATACAAAAAAAAATTAATACCCAGCTCGGCCTTCACTTCGTCTCGCGTTTCTTTTAGTAGAATTTTTTTGGTATCAATTGGACCATTCGCTTGAAGGTATTTCCAAACATGGTCACATAGTCGTTTCTCGGCTGTGGTTAAATCCACCTTATAGTCGAATTGATACAAAGAGGGCCCCCGGTTATAAATGGCGGTTGTCCAACCTAGTGGAAACCGAGGTACAACCTTGACCACCCCATCTTCTTCTACTTGCTCCATAAACCAACTCACTCCAGCCCCAGTATACTCATATTTGAAGAAGAGAGGTTTGAAAGACTTCCAAGAATCCGTCACCTTAGCGAAGAGAGCGTGACCCCTCCGAGCTTTCAGGGATATCCAAATCCCCTTAGAGTCGCCAAACTTGTTTACTTGGGGAGCATATAACCAGAAGAAGGATCGAATAGTAGCTACCTTATCCTCAGCATCACAGAATTGCTGGAAGGCTCGGAGGAAAGCCCAACCACTTGGATGTAGTTGACTTGGAGCTATGCCCAGATGGGTAAGGGCTTCAATCTCGAAGGTGGAGAAGGGCATGCGGATGCCGACCATGGTCACTATTTCTTCATAAAAATAAAAATAATGTCTATTTTCTGGTACGTCGAAGCAAATTCGATCGTCAATGCCCAGGGATCTTAGAACGAATTCGGAGGCGTTTCCATTAGCTTCCGGAGGAGTCAAGATTGGTCGAAGGTGGTTAAGGCTATTTTCTGTCAGCAATGAAGGTCTTGTCCCTAGTACTTCCCAATCGAAGACTGCGTCGTACTGTGCATGATTGGCTAGCAAAGGGTACTCTTTTGGATTAGTAACACACCTGCGTTCCACCATTTCTGGGGAAAAAGCAAAAGGCTCGGCGTTAGGATTTTTTACAGCATGTGTTTTTATTTTAAACTTAAGGCCGAGCCCTGGACTTTTTCCCCCCTCCCTCGCTGGACTTCCTAAAGATTTTTCCTCCCCGGTGCCACGGTCGGGGCTAAGTCTAATTTGAGCTCGACGCTCGGCGAATCTATAGGCTAACAACCACTTGTTCTCGTCCACCGGATTCAAAGGGTACTCTACGGCTAACGGTTTCTCCTCGGAGGATCCATGATTAGAAGGGGGAGGAGAAGGGCATGCAGGATCATCAAGGTCAGAATTTTTCTCATACCCAGAATCCCCAGAACTTAAATCACTATCGCTGGAAGGTTCTTCTCCTAATCTCCTACAAAGTTCACGGTAAATTCTCCTTAAACCTCTCCAGCCCCTCATGATCTAAGTGAAAAGAAGCCTAAACACTACTTACCTAAAGCAAAACCCAAAAACAACTCAGAACCCCCAAAATCAAAACTCCCTGCAAAACCCAAAACAAAAACCCCTTTTGCAAAAATAGAAAACCGCAGAAGTTGTAAGAGAAGTTGAGGAAAGTACCTGTTTTTGGTTGCTGAAAGAGACGACAAGATGGGGTTTAAAGGTGCTTTACGTAAGTTAGTGGAAAGAAGAATGGCAGGAGAGGACAGCGGGATCAAATGCGAAGGAACTGAAGAGGAGATTAGGAAAGAGGAAAGTGTGGGATTCTGGTCTGAGAAGAAGATTCTGGAGGAAGTAATGAAAAGTCTGGAATGATTCGGGGTAATGAAGTAAACTTTTTAGTTTCCCTCCATATTGCTCATACGGGCCGAAAGCCCATTAACGCATGCGGCCACTCGTTGGATGAGACGTGGCGGTTTCAAAAGGCACTTTTTCAAATTTCGAAATTTGAAATAATTTGGCACAACTTACAAGAAAACGCGCCGTACCTAGAGAAGCCAAAACATCACCTCGGACAGCTGTCGCACATTTGAACTAAGACATCCAGAAGGTTCAACCCCAAACACATGCTACCTCGTCACAGACTTTATAAAGTCTTACGAGCGGGGGGCCTGTAGGGTCTGCCGACCGTATAAGGACTAAGTCTTACATAAGGGATTCTCTAAGAGTATTTCCCTCGGTTTTCTAAGCATAAATGTCCCACGCTCGGATTCATGGGCACCGAGCATATTGAAGGACCAGGCTCGGACTTAATGGGACCGAGCCTTAAACTCAGGTCCACAACCCATCCGGCTCGGGACTCTAGGGCCGAGACATATCGTCGGCTTGTGGATAGACTTAGTCTCATTCAGGCTTCTTATCCCTTCCGCATATCTCTCCTAGATTCTCGTTAACAGCCTAGACATGAGATCTTGAGCTGATCCTAACCTGATTCTAAGAGCATAAACCTCTGGTATTATCTCACAAAATCTTGCTTCAGCTCAACCCTGATACCAGGCCCATACGGCTCATATCAGCCTCCTCCAAACCCTATAAATAGCTCATAACAGCTAGGGTTTCAGGTACGTACTCTCATCCCTAAGTTGACACTCTGCACACACTTGTTGACTAGGGAAATCCTGCTTTTCCCAACTGGAACTGCAGAAATACCATCAGGTCATACATAAACACTTGATCCTCTCTTGAACTCTTGATTACCATAATCTTGAGGGCTTAGAGGGTTAAGGACATATAGTGTTCAAGGACACTACAATTGCATTCACCTCTTGCTTGGGCTTTGGGAAATTCCTTGCTATATGTCCTGGCTTGTTGCATTTGAAACAATTTGGATTGTTCCAAGGGCAGATCGGTCCAAAATGATTTTTGTTGCACTTGTTACAGAATGGAGGCACATTACCTTGACCTCCTCCTCCTCCATTGTTCACATTATTTCTGTTTCCTCCATTGTTGTTGCCACCTGCATAGTTGTTACCATTACCACGGTATCCACCACGGTTGTTGTTGTTGTTGTTGTTTCCTCTTGCTTGGTCGCTGCGATTTTGATTGTTGTTTTGACGATGAGAATTTCGGTTGTTATTATTGTTGAAGCCACCTTGGGATCTCACTCCTCCAGAACGAGCATCTCTCCGACCACCGTACCCCCTGTCCATACGGACCTGGGGATCTGAATCCGCCATGAAAATTCCTGTTCCCTGTCGATTGCCTTATCGGTCCATTACTTACAGCTTGATCCATAGGCTTTACTGTCGATCTCTTCGACTGCAGGGTACTTTCCACAATCATTCCTTTGTTCATGAGGGTTGAAAACACATTAATTTCCCAATGAGCTAAAGCTTCCTTGATTTCGGGTTTCAACCCATCCAGAAATTTAGCACATTTTGACCTTTCATTCTCAGCTTCTTCAAAATAGGGCATGAACCTAACCAAATCCTCAAACTTCGCCGCATACTCTCCAACGCTCATGGTTCCTTGTTCCAACTTTAAAAATTCCATTTCCTTTGCTGTCTTAAGGTGCTCAGGAAGGTACTTATTCAACACCATTCTCTTAAATCGATCCTAAGTGATTGCTTCTCCTGCTAATCCTTGCTTAGCATTACGCCACCAGTTACCCGCTTCTCCAGTCATCATGTATCCAGCATAAGCTATTTTTTGTTCATCAGTACACTGGACCATTCCTTCGAAAATCCTTTTCAAGCTTGCTATCCACTCTTGTGATTGTCCGGTGCACAACCTCCCTTGAACTCTTTCGGGTTTCGGCGACAGAATTCGTCTAATCCCCTTATTCCTTGTCCATCAGCATTCTGGTTCTGTTGCAATCGTTGATGCAAGAGATTCATGTTGTCCCCCACTCTAGCCAGAATTACAGCCATCTGAGCCAGGATACCAGCTTGTTGTTGTGCATTGGGTAGCTCTCCCACATTTGCTTGTTGTTGGGCCATCACGATCCTACGCATAGATTTAACTCTTAGCTCTTGAAAAAAAAACTTGCACATACTGCTCATTCTACACACTTAAACATTAACTAAGGTAGAGTCACACAAAGAAAGCATATAAGGCTATGCTTAAGGCCACTAAGGACAACCTTCGCTCTGATACCATTAAATGTAACACCCCAATTTGGACTTAGAATTTTCGTAAAATTGAGCCAAATTTTTTTTAAACCTTTATTTTATCAAAAGGGTTTTCATCATGAAATTAGTTTTTGAAAATAGTTTGTTTCCTTTGTTTGCACTTAACAAATTCTTTTCCAAAAAGAAGTGTCACGTTACATCATCAATTCAAAAGTACAGCGGTTGTAATTGCGGAATAAACATCAATGATTTCATTACTTCATTATAACCATAACATATATCTCGACCATGATGGTCATTATTTTTGAAACATTTATCCAAACCATAGTAGGACGTCAACATAACTTTCTAGTTCAAATATAAGGATTACATGAGATCATCAGAAGGTTGTCATACTAGACTTAAAATACATAAGATACTAAACAAGCCACACACTACTATTCGCCTCAGCAGGTCTTGTCCTCCTATGGGTCTTTCCATATCCATCCAGAAGCTTTTCTAGTTCATTGCTCCCTCATGAGAGAAGTCATTACTGAACTCAGTTTGTTGTCTGCCATCTAAATGCCAACCAAAGGAGAAAGTACACAGGAAAAAGAAAAGAGAGAGTAAGTGATTCGAACGAATTAATCGTCGACGACATGGACTTACTCCAGGGATCATCTTAGGATACAACATGTATATACAATATGAATAAAACAAGTAATGTATAATTTCATATCACATTATTAACAACGAACTTTTCATTTTATTTCATAATTTTCCAGGGTATAACATATAACATTATGACATAACCTCAATAATAATTTCTCTGATCTTGATAGGATTTTTCAATAAAAGGTTCATCATTTTTCTTCAATTCTCTTATCTCAATCTAAACATAGCCATCAATGATTTAGGGAGGAAAATCATTGAGGCAAGGGAACTTAAGTCAGCATACACGATACAACTCCTCCTCAATATCCAACCGCGACCTAGTTCGGAAAGCAGATGGGACGCACAGGAATCCTAACCACGCCGGCATCGAGAGTCAAAGGGTACGTACCAGGCCAGCAAAATAATTTCATTATGCATATACAGTATTTCACAAAAATCAGTGACCTCTAGCCTCGCTCGGATTCCCTCTACACCATCTAAGATTTATTCAAGGGGGCGACAGCTCTATCCCTAGTTCGCGTTGCAGTCCTTGCTACGATCAACGCCCAGCAGGTGACCTTGATCATTGTAACGTTGTCCCGCCTAGGGAAGTGCTCAAGGCTTCTTGACGTTCACCGTCATTGCCAACCCCTATCACAATCACCACTTGAAGGGATGCACTGACCTCCAAGTAATTGGTATCTTTCCTCTCCACTACTTCTTTCTCAACGCAAAGTTAGGAAAGGTTATAGCTTTTTAAGTCTTCAAGTCTTTTAATAAAAAGAATTAGTTTTGAATCATCTATTGTTATGGTCGACCCATTCTAATCCATCTCTTCAATGAGACTCGACCAATGAGGGTTTTTAATGACTTCCTCGTTTGCTATCTTCATTCAATTAGAAAAGATCTGGATATTAGGTTATCGATAAGTATTCCAAAATAAATTCCCAGGTAAGTAGAGGAGTCACAACTATCTCACTTAATACCTACTTACCTTAGGCTCTTATCGCCTTGGTGACAGAATTTATTTTTGGTTACTTACAAATAACATATTATTCAAGGCTTGTCCAAAGGAGTGTTCAAACAATATGAGAAAATCTAATTAAATCATGTTTTCTTATCCTTAATTTTAAAAGATACACAACACAAACACCTCCCTAAGTACAGTGGTTCCACAATGCTCGCAACCATGGCACATCATTCACGTGGCCAGCTACTTTCAAATCAAGCACGTCTCAAAGACAGTGCGATTGGGATATACATCACAAGGTTATCTGTGCAACATGCACCATCACTGTACACTAATTCAAACGATACAACCTCTCAAGTCTTAATCAATTCATTACCAATCTCAAGATAATTTTTTTTGGGTAATCATTTCTCCATAGTTTAATAGTTTCTATCAAATATTAGCAACGTGATAATATCAACTTCATATAATCATGGGATATATAAAATTTCTTAATAGTAAAATAAATAATTCATGTCATAACAATTATTAACAGACATAAAAATAGGTTATCATCTTAGTATCCACCAGCTAAACAGAACACAACCAATTGCCGTCATACTTATTCAACAGATAACCCTCGAAGTTCCGACCTTTGAGATGATCAGGAACACCCTAATGCTACCCTAAAGACCATTATGTCTTAGGAAAGTTTCTCTCTCACCTCGATTGGAAGCTAGGGAAATCAAGTCTTGTTGAGCAGAATTCACGTTACTTGAATCCGAGCGAAAACCTTTACCCTCGTACAAAATAATTCAAAATAAATACATAAATAAATAAATATTAAATACTTAACTAAATAATTAAATAAAATTAGACTATAATTTTTAACATTCTTACTCATGAGTTTCTTAAAATACAATCTTATACTTAAACAATTATAACTTATATCCTTTGAAAATCAAGAGCTATTACACTTTTTTTTTTATTATTAAAACTTCTTTAAATCGTCACCAATATTTATATATATGTTTTTAACATTTTCCATATTTGCAAATAGACAGTTGGACAAAATAACAGCTTATATTTTTAGTATTTACTACATTTTTATAATAAAATTTGAGCAGAATATCAACTTATAAAATAATATTTATCATAAAAAGTTGGGCAAAATAACAACTTATAAATTAAAAATTATTGTATTTGTAAGGTAGAAAATTGGGCAGAATAACAGCTTATTAATTAAAATTTCCAGAATTTAAAATTGACAGAATAACAACTTATAACGAAATGAATTATCAATAAATATAATTTAATTGAATAAATAAAAGCTTCTTTCGTACCTTCAAAATAGTTGCACTTATTGCCCACAAATCAACAGAGTTTTATTATAACTATTTGTGGAAGAAAAATATCAGAGTTTAAGAATAGAATGGAAATGGTGCACTGAAACTATAAACTGAAACGACTATTTATAGAAAATTTTTAGGGTTACTATTCACAAAATAATAAAATATAAAAAACTATAAAATAATTGCCTCATGGGCTCGTGGGCTTCCCACGTTAGTTGCTGCTGTTTTTTTATTTATTATTTATTTCTTCCGGTCATGTTTTATTACTAGTAGGTATATTTAATGTAAAAATAATATCTTTAAAATTTAAAAA
The DNA here is from genome assembly GCA_037953625.1 of Crotalaria pallida. NCBI lineage: Eukaryota > Viridiplantae > Streptophyta > Magnoliopsida > Fabales > Fabaceae > Crotalaria > Crotalaria pallida. Next base: position 103,770,506 of record CM075655.1, read on the forward strand.
GAGAACTTTTTATGATTCATGGGTTTTAGCCATATACTTTTTCTGACATCAAATAATTTTTTTGATAAAGTTAGATAACACGAAAAATATTAACTTTTCGTTAAGATAGGATAGCTATTTGATAACAAAAAGTTTCGAAATTCAAATACAAATATATCTTTTCTCAATCCCGATGTCAAAATTGATAAAGTATAATATTCAAAATTTTGAAATAACAAATCATTAAATATAACTTATACTGGTAATATATCAAACCGGTATAAGAGTTTAAAGTAAAACAATCTCCGAATGCTACGAAACTTTACAAAAATGTTCAAAATATTAAATTAAACATTTCTTCTTAAGGAGACAATTCATAAAAATGCCTTTAAGGCTTGCCACTTGAACTCCTTGTTGAAATTCTAAATAAAAGTACAATTTTTATAACAAATCTTAACTTATGCATCCAAAATAAATCTTAATAAAATTAATTTATTTAAGTAGGAAAAATTGAGGGTCTTACACATTGGGTAGAAAGAACATCACATTTCTTAATCACAATCTGTGATATCAGATAAATTTATTGTCTCATTTGTTTATCATTAACTTTAGCCTTAGGCCTTTTTGAAAAAACATCATCAACTTATGATAGTGGACAATGCATATCCTAGAATTCTTCGGAGCTTTGCTGTACCAAAAGCACATTACACTAGCTGCATGGTATATCGTATTAACTGCAAAATTTTAATGGAATAGTAGTCTAGAATCTGAATATCTAATCAATAATGGGGACGTTTAGAAGAACTTATATGGGATTATGAGGATAACTTGTGAAAATAACGTTATGAAAATAGCTTATGGGCTTATGAAAACAACTTATGAAAATAAACTCTTTTTGTGTGATTTAAATAAACTCAAAAGTAGTAACACATTCCTTACAAAATTTCTTACTTATGAACTCACCTCTCTACATGAGACACAACATCAGATAGGTGAGGTTGCTTGTACTTCTCCTTGCATAACTATAAATATGAAATCGCATATCATTCATTATTTGAGCATAAATTATAGAAAGGGAATCAAGGATAATTTGTCATCGAGGAGAGTGATCATGCCATAATCTGAATGAGGAGAGCAGCCCATATAACTCTCTGCATAATATCCCAATAATTCACCTAATGTAGTTGGAAAACATATTTGCAATAGAAAAAAAGTCACATAAGATAATTGGAGTAGCCCAACAGGTATTTAAACCATACCACATATGGTGAGGTAAGCGATGTGGGACTTCCAACACGCCTTACCCATAACAAAGGGCAACTTTTGGCCCATAACAACCGGAAAGAAGTTGGGCTCTAGCTCTGATACCATGTTAAGGTTCCATCTCAAAACCAATTGGCAATAAGTGGAGTAGCCTAACAGGTATTTAAACCATACCATATATGGTGAGGCAGGCGATGTGGGACTTCCAACAATAATTGGTTTGAAAATCTTGTCCCTAGGCCAAATCACAAAATACTGAGAAAACAGCAGAAAGAACTTGGAATATAATATAAAACACAATTAGATTGGCAGCAGAGTTGCAGGTTCTTTGACTCAGAAGAAGCTATAAAGCAACAACTAGCAAAAGGAGTGTGTACAAAAATGCCACGCACCTTATAAATATGCAATAAAATAAACAACAATAGTGATATTTGGACATCTACATCTGATATCTTATTCCAACACCTACCATTTTAAGTAAAGATGTAACAAATTAAAAGAAATATAAATTGAAAGAGTCACCATTCTTTGTCCAAAAGATGATTGGAACAAAAGTTGCTTGGAACAAAAGTATACACTTCAAGTTCTTAAGCTAGTATTCACACATTGTGGAACAAAAGTAAAAACTTAAAAGAATAGATGTTGTAATATTTATCTGTAAGTAACAATTAAGTGTTGGTTGTGGTGTACTATTACCATTTAATGATACTTATGATTTACAATACCCATGTAAAAAATTTGAGCCAAGTTAGACTCATTAAAAGTGTAACATCCCCAGATCTATCCCTAAAGAAACCTTAAACAAATAGCAGTTGGCTCCGGACAAACTATGACAATGCATCATATGCTTTAAGCTACTTTTCTATTCTAGTACTTTTGTTCCAATATCGCTTAAATTCAAGTGTAATGTTAAGCAAACAAGATTACAATTGAAGAATGAAAGTAGAAGTTGTAGCTTTGGAGGGAGAAGATGAAGAATCCGGTGCATTTCTTCATATAACATTTATGATTTATTCACACAAACATGCCCTAAATGATAAACAAACTCGATCTCAATAATCAAAGAGTTTCCTTTTCTCAAGCTTTCTAGATCATGTTTTTTTAGATGGGTCACTTTTCTTTTGTATGTAGCATAAACTCAAAAGTTCAGGTGCTTTTTCTGTGATTTTGGTGGGTTCCTTCCAAGTGTTCTCCTGCTATTTCCATCCTTTCTTATTTGTTTCTTGTTTGGGTGATCCAACATTCTCTCAAAACATATGAGAGGTAGCACACAAAATGCTAATACAGTAGAATAAACATTTCAAATTGAATCTTGAGCCAAAATGTTAGCATACCAATTTTGCTTATAAAAAAATGTTAGCTTACCAAATCAATATGTGAAACGGGGTATTAGGTATCTGTAATCCAATATCATATTATACCACACTCACTATGTTATTGATCAACATTTGAACCTCCTCATATTATATAAGTACGTGCAGTATAAGATCTGGATTTTCCAAACAAGGGTATAAAGATATGGTGTTAACACTTTTAAACAAGACGAGATTATACCATTTTTCACCTCAAGAATTGCAACCCTTACTTTATGTCCAGTGTATCCATTACTAATCTTTATCACGTCTTCTATCTATGCTCCCTCATTTCATCAAACTCTTACTTAACATTGTCATTTATGAACACTGAACTTATAACTCTTATCTCTTCATAAAATAAAAAAAACAAATACTACACCGCAGATCTTTTGAGGAAGTCAAGTCATCAGTAAGGCTAAACAATTCATGAGACTTTTAAAGGATATATATCTTAAAATATAATGAATCATGATGTGGAAGAGAATGATTTAGCAAAGCATGCCAATGCAAGTAGGATCCTCAAGTACATGCAATGCCAAATAGTTGGTACAGCACCACCGGTTGCCGTTTCCTTGCCTAGGTTCGGTTGAGAATATGAGCAAAGAAAAATTATTAAGGAGCTTAACAAAAACGACATTGGTATCTATTCTTGTTGTACTTCAATCCTTTGAACACAGCTATTTGATAAGGAGCACCAGGCAACGACCAAGTCAAACAACAAAAATCGAGAAGGTAAACATAACGTTCTATGCGACATTCAATCCTGTATAAGACTGCCCACCCTATGTTGTATGGTAGAAATATTAGCTAAACATGATTCTGTACTGATTCAGAACCTCACATCTAAAAAAGGAGCTGAAGAGAGACCTAACAAACTCAGAAACAAAAGGAAGCAAGACTACAAATTTGGCCACACAATCACTGGTCAGGAGTTTAACCAAAAACCAAGTGAGGCATACATTAGGTACTTCATGAAAATTAATCACAGGCAAACAACTACAGGATATGAACACAATTCCATGGTCCTAGCACAAGCCATAGTATACACACACCAAAAAAAAACAATTGCTTTTACCTTGATAAGTTGGTATTAGTCTATGGTACTACACGATATTAGAATGTCACTACGCATTTTTATCAATATGCATACGGCACGGATGTAACTCAAGTTATAAACAAATCATAAGTGAAAAGGAAAAGGTTGCAGGAAATAAAATTGAGTTGAGTCAATTACAAATTGCCAATTCTATATTTGAAAATCTATATGATATTAAGAACCACCATTCACCTTAATTTGAAAAAAAAAGAGACCCAGTCCACGTCCTAGAAACCATTAACTGTAGAAACTAATGAAAACAACATTAGGAACTTCTTGCAGCTAGTTACATAGCCATCTTTTATCATTTAACTAAAAGTTTACATGCCGCAGGGCTGCTCAGAGACAAGGTTAATTCTTCTACCATTTGGAGCTTTTGGTCAAAATTTGAGAAATTGGTAGCTTGGATTGTCATTGTTGGTAAAACATTTGCATTCTGCAGTATATATCTCGCAAATCGCAATTCACCTTCCATGATGCCCCAATAATCAATAATAGTGCATTCTCTAAGGTGTAATGAAACACATTCAGGAACCAACCTTGGGGACACCCAATTTTAAGCAGTACTGCTCTTAAATCTCTTCAGTAAAATAAAACACATAATAAATATATGAATATATGAAGAAAAGATACAACAAAAACCATACTAAAACTTAACATACCTCACGAATGTTAAGAGCGTGAAGTTTGGGGCAATGGTTGAGCAGTTCCCCCAACCACTTCCACTTCTACTCGTAATAGGATAATCTTATCCGGGTCAAATTGATAAAGAGAGGCATGTGATCGTAATGAGGAGACACTTGAATTAATTTAAAAAACAAAACCACTAAAATCAGAGCAACATTAAAACTGAATGTGTTAGTGGATTTACGTAGCAACATATCCATCGTACCTCAGGTATAACCAGGTTAAGGCAACCTACATTATAAAATGCTTCCAACGGAACATTAAAATCATAGTCAACAATGAACAATCACTGCTTTCGTCAACTTCTTTAGGCTTTTAAAATTTCCGGTGCTGTCATCGTTCACATATCGTCGCTTTTTCCCCTGGAATTCTTCAAGATTTGGACAGCGAGAAAGAAGCTCCGGAAGTAATTGATATTTTGCGAACTGAACTTTTTTCAAATGCAAGATTTTGAGCAAAGGAAGTTCAACAGAGGAAATATAGTTCACATGGAACATTTGCAAATCAAGGGCCACAAGGGTCCTGCAGGTGAAAATGCCAGTTGGCAACTTGTGGTAAAGATCAGAGTTACATATCTCGAGTTCGAGGGACTCGACTCTGCGTTTCAATAGGACACTTACCATTTGTTGAGACTGGGATAGTCATGACGATGTTGTTTGAAGGCAAACCTTTTGATGGTTGTGTCGTGTCTCTTAAGAGCAAAACAGAGAGCACGAACTCTTTGTATCGCAGATAGGCATTTTGGTCATCCTGTGGTACAAATTCGTCGCTGAGATCAAGTTCTGGGACAGAGCGCCATAGTGGGTACCACCTCTTGGAGACAACACTTGTGACAACAGCTTCTTCAGTTGGAAGAAAAGCGAGAATGTGACAGATTACTCCGTCCGGTAATGAGCTGATCCTATCCTCTTCTTCCATTGGACTTGCTTGCTGTCCAGACATTTCTTGGGTTAAGAGTGGTGGATCTTGACCAAAAGTCTAGGAGGTGCTACTACATTTAATCAAAATTAATTATAAAGCAGATCATAGAGTACATACGAAACCAAATAAAACCTAAAGTGCCAAGCAACTAATTCATGCCATTCGGTGCTAAACATTTGAAGGAAAATGGCTAGTGTCTTGTGTGCAGATTCATTCTGCACAATACCTGAGATCATTCCTCTACACAAAACCACATTCTTATCTGAACTCCTTTCAAACATTCTAAATGCAAATGAGAAATAGGGAAATTGAAATTGTGATTGAACTAACTGAGTAACGTCTACACACAAATTGAACTAAAAGCTAATTCTAACAAAGTAAATGCAATTAAATTGAGGAGGAGAGTGCGCAAAGGAGAAGCAATGAAATAGCCGGAACCTGATACACGAAGAAGCGGGAAATTATTGTGTGGTCCGGGATCAATGGTCCCGCCAACATCCACACCGTTGATTTCATTAAATATTTATATTTTTAATTAATTAATAATACATCCAACGGTGTGGATGTGACCGGGTCCCGGACCATACAATAATTCCTCCGAAGAAGCAGCCGCATTCTGGATCGTGAACGCTGAACGAAGGTCACAAAACAATACACAAGGCCACAAGGTCACATTATATTTAAACACCCAGAAACGACGTAGCTTGGCGTGCTGTTAAAATATATGTAAATTATTAAAAAAAATTGCTTAATAGTCTTTTGGTTCTTATTTTTAGACTAAAATTATCTAACTTAAAAAAGAGTCAATTTAGTCCTATCTTTTTAATTCCGTGCAATGCTACAATTCCATTATTATTCCATTTAATCTTCACCGGAATATACCATAATGACGTCGGAGATACCTTTTCAATCGCCAGCTTCCGGGTTTCCTTGCATCGCGTCTTTAGCTTTTTTCTTTCTCTTTCCCTTCCTCCTCTCATCTCCACCATCATAATCTGGCATATAAATTAAATCATAAAACCATCATCCAGTCCAAAAAACAAAAAATTAAATAAATAAATAAAAGGATCATCCACTTTGTATTATCTATCACATTAATCCATCCCTGCTACTCACAATCTTGAAGACAGTAACTCCTGAATTATCCCTTTATATTTTCCTCTCAACAATGTTGTAGTTTTTCCAAATGCAAAGGCATTGAGAAACGACATCACTATAACTGAGCACTGAGTACTGAGTTGAAGTGGTTTCAAATGCAAAATATTTCTTGTGAGTAAATAAAGCTCTGCATGTAAAGGAGATAATATTACATACAGAAGAAAATATTCTTGCAAGACCCATGTTATATCAGTATTCCCTCTTGTCCTATATGTAAAACAAAAAAAAAAATATCCTATTTGTAAGATTTTGTTCCAATTTTCAATTAATATTTAATTACTTATTTCTAAAAACACGCCGGTTAAGAATAGCATTGCGTAACGATTCAAAACTAGGAATGTCAACCATGTGGAACATAATAGCATCAAATTAAAGTTTAATGTAAACAGCAATTGCACCATTGACATCCAATCAAACACCCTGTCACTTGTTATATCCTTCATTCCTTGTTGAAGAAGGGCAAATGAAGCAACACCATCAGCAAAACAGAACTCTAGAGTTTTTCCCAAATTGGAGGTCTAGATTTAATTTAATTTAGGAAAATGCTAAAAAGTGTCCTTAGGACACTTGTTAATAGATTAAATGTGGTTAAAAGTTATGGGAAAATGCATTTTTTTGAATTCTTGAAAAAGTAAAAATTTTGGACTTATGAATTTTTTCCACTTGTAGTATCCTTATGGCACCTGTTAGGAAGATCTTTTAATTTATATGCTTGATGATGGTGGTGGAGATGAGGAGAGAGAAAGAAATATATTTGAGGGGATTCCAGGTTCCACAAACTCTTTAGGACTTAAAAAAATATGGTAAATTATAATTCAATTACTGCATTGCATATATTATTTTAAAATATTTATGGTTTATTTTAGTTTAACATTTGATTTGATTTCAAAAATATTGTTGATTCCTTTCAAAAAAAAGTGCCTCAAGTGGTAAATAAGTTTGATGTCACTGATTTCATTAATCAAATACACGATTGATCAATAACCTTTTGCAATTGTTCCTCATACACTTTGGCAAAAATAAAACCTAAGAGTTGCAGAAAAAATGGAACCAGCCCCAAAATAACGAAACAAACTCCAATTTCAGTATACCTTTTTCTTTATAAAGTTTGATAATTGGCAGTGATGGAAACTCTGATGTCCGAGACTCTGATGTCCCAATACTAACTAGCAATAATGAGGTTGTTTCTAAATTGAAACTACAAACAAATGAGCATGACAACAATGAGAAAATGAATATGTGTAATGAGTAATGGGGTCCTAAACAATGATGCCTTCCCCCACCTTTGCATTTGAAGACCCATTAATTTGTTGCCATTAACATGAAAATATGGAAGACTAAAAAAGATCCATCACCAACAAATTCTTGCAACCATGCTACATAAGGAAAAAAAATGAAGTTGAATAAAAGGATTATAGTGTCACGATGTGGAAGAATGAAGTCCAGTCCAACATGCTTTAATGAATGAACTCGTCAAACATGAACACTGTGATCACCACTCAACCCGAACTACATGATTCCTTCTTCCCTTGCTTGCAACCACCCTACAGCTAAATAAAGCAAAAAATTTCAGGATAAAGATCAGATAAAATGAGGAAAAGAGAAAAATAGCTCGGTTTAAGCTCTTATATAAGTTAACATATATTTTCATAATTGTATTCAAGTTTTTAAGGGGGTAGCCTAGCTTATCATTGGTATCACGAGTCTTTACGTATATTAAGAGAATCATTGATTAATGAGTAAACTGTCACTTTGGTCCATGAATTTATACAGCACTTTCACCTTAGACCCTGAAATTAGCATAAATGCTTTTAGGTCCGTAACTTTGTAAAAAGTCATTCACATTAGTCTCTGCCCCTAACCCCAAGTCAACAGACGTTAACGGAGTGATAACGTGGCTGACTAGAGGCCTTAAACGACATCTATTTTGTGTCTCCGTGCACTTATAACGGAGTAAACCGTCATGTTAGTCCCATCAGCTGTACCAGTGTCATGTTCAGTTGCATCAGTCTCATCTTCAGTTGCATCAGTGTCATGTTTTGAAGTGTGCATATTTTGAAGTGTTCAGCTTCAAAACATGAGACTGGTGCAACTGAACATGACACTGATGTAGCCGATAGGACTAACGGTTTACTCCGTTATAACTGCCACGAGGACGCAAAAACGATGTCGTTTAAGGCTCCCAACCAGCCATGTCATCACTCTGTTAACGTCCGTTTTGACTGTGGTTAGGGACAGGGACTAACGTGAATAACTTTTTACAAAGTCAGGGACCTAACAACATTTTTGTTAATTTCAGAGACTAAAGTAAAAGCGCTGTGTAAATTCAGGGACCAAAGTGACAATTTACTCATTGATTAACACCAGCCAGACATCATGGTATTTGACTCGAAACGTGGATGAAAACACATCAGCTAGCAAGTGAGTTAATGCAAATAGCATGGGCAAACAAATCAAACAATAATCCAAACACAAATAAGAGACACCATTGAAACTTGAAAGCACTTTGAAGGATTTAAGCCATTGAGGACTTTCATCAAACAATTGATGTGCTAATTAGATAAACTAGATGCAGAAGCTGATTTTGAAAAAATCCAAAAAAAAAAACCACCGGCGACGCTCGCTCTCACCGGTCACCCTCATCAGCAAAATAAACAAAAAAAGGTCCGTGAAGGAATCATCAACAAAATAAAGAAGGTCTGTGAAGTCTAGAAAATAAAAAATGATGTGGCTGCTGGGATTCGAGCCCAGGTCTCCACGGCCACAACGTGGAATTCTTACCACTAAACTACAGCCACTTGATGCTTCTCGGTACTTCACAAAAAATTTAACTCTTCAAGTTCAGTAGCTATTTATTTTAGTATTTTCCGATAGAGTTTAATTATTCCAAAGGATTTTAATTACATGTGGACTGTCCGATATCTTTTTGGTTTATTCGTGTAAAGGAGCGTAGCCCACCTACAAGTGTTGAATAGAGTAAAGTATATTTTTGAAAATGTCTTCTAGTCATGAGTCATGACAACAGAGAAAGTGGAATATAAAAAAAGATGGATTAAAAAAAAATGTAGAACAGCCTCAGTAAAACTTATAGAAATATTATATTGCAACTCTCTCAACGTGGGTACCTTACAATCACCATCTATAAGACTACTCCAAATTAATCTAACTTATCTAACAAAAGATTCCTTTTTATATAAAAAACCTAGCTAATCGGTAAAGTTTTGCTTTGCACTGGGTGCTGTCATGCATTCGGTATATTAGCCATTGATTTTGGTCATCCTTTGATCAATGGTTGAAAATTTTTATTGGCTGCAAGAAGGACTGGTCATCCGGTGTATATACACCTCTCAGAGGAAGAGAGGGGCATGAAAGAAGAGAGGAAAATGAGTAAAAAAGGAAGAGAGGATTGTCTTCACCGTTAGAAACGAGTGAGTTGGAGGTTGCAGTGCAAAACGGGGTTGGTAGAGAACTTATTAAAATTTTGCACCTACATTCCTTTACCTGTAATAATGGGTAAAGTCAACAAGTGCACATGTGCACTACTTGGACCACATATGCAGAGCAAAACCGTTCAGCTAATCGACAAATTGAAAATTATTTAACATATCCTTTAAACTGTGCAATTTGATTGTTTAATTTCAAATTTTATAAAAAATTATTTAAAAATTGTAAGTATTCGAAACTTACATGTGGTATTAACATATCCTTACGTAAATTTGTCAAAATTGTCCTTTGATATAAGATGAAGGGGGATAATGTTCAAGAACTATTATAAGCTCTTATCGCATCCTAAAACAAAAGCTATTTGGATTTTTTTTTAAAAAAAAAACTTACTATATTCTTTTATTAAATTCGTCAAACAACATTACGGAGTACAAACTTACTAACAAACTAAAATAGTTGAAAATTATGCACAAAACTTAAAAAATAATTAAATAATGCAAGAGTTTAAGAAGTTATAATAAATAAAAATATAATCGAGAAAATACTATAACTATGTATTTTTTTTTCAAAACATGATAAAAAAACTTAAATTACATTATATATGAAACATACATAATAATGTATTTAAATACGCCAGTACAATGATTAATTTTATCCCAAAGATAGTCTTGCAAATGCTTTTTCTTTTTTTAAGCAAAATCGTTAATTCAACAATTTAAACATACTGCATACACGGATGAACTTTCAAATTTACTTAAACTTGGATGGGCCATTCCACAATCCAATATCACTTTTTGTTTTCCTACATCTTCTACATTTAAAAAATAAAGTGCAAGAGAATATATTTATTAAATAATAATAATAATAATTAATATTGCGTAATTAATAAATAATAAATAAATATAGGGTAATCTCATGTACACTTTGATCAAGAAAGAAAAAGACACACCGATCCTCCTTGCTACTTATTTTGCGTCTTAATATAAGTTACTTTTATCTAATTCATGCAGATTAAGAAAAATAATTATTACTTAAATTTTATAAAAAAATATGTTGTCATTCCAAAGTTATTCCTATTTAAAACTTTATAACTTTATTCATTTCTCTCTATTGTAATTATTACCCTATCACTCGCATGCAATTATGAGGGTGTATTTGGAACAAACTCTTTAATATTACCTAAATATTCTAAAATGACTTATAAAAAGGAACACAAATTCTACTAAAATGATGCCCTATACTGGGAGTATTAATTACGATTGACGTGGAAACAAACATATAGGCTATGAAACATGGGTACTCCTAAACTGGTGACGTACCCGTACCCGGTATATCTTGGGTACCGGTACACGTACCGTACTCAGGGTACTTGTAACTGGTATGTTAAAGTATATTTTAGGTGTGGATCGTCCCAATAATGTAATTTTTGTTTTAAAAATTATATTTTAATGTTATAATTAATCTTTCGACCTTTTATCTTGACTTATTTTAAGTATCAACCTCTAATTTTACGATACTTGCTATTTCAATGCAAAAAATCGTTTATTTGCACCTTGTTTATATATATTTTTTTATAAAATTTGAATTTATATTATCGTATCCGTACCCTAGTTTTTTAGAAAATGTCGTATCCCGTACCCGATACTATACCCATATCCGGTACCATACCCGTATTGGTGCAACATAACATATAGGAGAGAACACTAGCGAGCAACCGCAACCAGCAACCCCGCCACGCCACGCACTCTCCACCTGCTTTTTTTTTTTCTTTCCGAGTAAGTATTTTCTATCTTCAGTTTTTTATTCCTGATCCTTTTTGTTTTCCAATTCCTTTTCATTTCATCTTTTCTTCTTAGTCCACACTCTTTGATTCCCTGAAATTAACATATTTCAACCATTCACTTTTCTTCTTCTTCATTATTTATTATTATTTAATAATACAATTCGAAAAAATTTTATTTTTCCTTTAATCCCCCATCTGCTTCTTCTGTTAGCGTTATTGGGATGATGAGATAACTGTGTGTAATTGTGTATTTATAATCTTAAAATGAATTTCATATTCCTATGTAGCATAGTATACTGTATCTGTGCAATTAGTGTTCATGTTCATCCACCGTTCTTGATTATGTTATATTTTTATATTAACTTAATTTGATAATATTAATTGGATTGCAATCTTCTGTGTGAATTTTCAGGGCCTTATATAATTCTGCTCTGAAAGGGAAATTAGGATGGGGAGTGTTGTCACTGAAGGGAAGTTAAGGTTTTGTATTGACAGAGGGGGCACATTCACTGATGTTTATGCTGAAATCCCCGGTCAACATGATGGGAGAGTTTTGAAACTTCTCTCTGTTGACCCTTCCAACTATGACGATGCTCCCGTCGAAGGGATTCGGAGGATCCTTGAAGAATTCACTGGTCAAAAGATCCCTCGCAACTCTAAAATACCCACCGAGAAGATCGAGTGGATACGGATGGGTACAACGGTGGCAACGAATGCACTTCTAGAGCGAAAAGGAGAAAGGATTGCTGTGTGTGTGACTCGAGGCTTTCGTGATTTGCTCCAGATCGGTAACCAGGCTCGCCCCAGCATATTTGACCTTACTGTGTCAAAGCCGTCGAATCTCTATGAAGAGGTTGTGGAGGTGGAGGAGAGAGTGCAGCTTGTTCAGGCTAAGGAAGAAGAGGAAAATCAGGGCGCGGATTCGTCGTTGGTTAAAGGAATTTCGGGGGAGCTTATCAGGGTTGTTACACCTCTTAACGAAGAAGCGCTGAAGCCTATACTGAAAACTTTGTTGGAGAAGGGAATTAGTTGTTTGGCTGTTGTTTTGATGCACTCGTATACATTTCCACAGCACGAACAACAGGTTGAGAAGTTAGCTTTGAGCATGGGATTCAGACATGTTTCTATATCATCTGCTTTGACTCCAATGGTCCGTGCTGTTCCTCGTGGTCTAACAGCTAGTGTAGATGCTTATCTTACCCCAGTTATTAAAGAGTACCTGTCAGGATTCATCTCCAAATTTGATGAGGGAGTAGGAAAGTTGAATGTTTTGTTTATGCAATCAGATGGAGGACTTGCACCAGAGAGTTCCTTCTCTGGGCACAAAGCAATTTTGTCTGGTCCTGCTGGTGGGGTTGTTGGTTACTCGCAAACTCTTTTTGGACTTGAAACTGATAAGCCATTAATTGGCTTTGATATGGGAGGTACATCTACAGATGTGAGTCGATATGCTGGAAGTTACGAGCAAGTGCTAGAAACCCAGATTGCCGGTGCCATAGTACAAGCACCTCAGTTAGACATAAACACTGTGGCTGCTGGTGGCGGTTCAAAGTTGAAGTTTCAATTTGGAGCTTTTAAAGCTGGACCAGAATCAGTTGGAGCACACCCTGGTCCTGTATGTTATCGGAAAGGTGGAGAGTTGGCAATTACAGATGCCAACCTAATTCTGGGATATGTTATTCCTGATTACTTCCCATCCATATTTGGGCCAAATGAAGACCAGCCTCTTGATGTCAAGGCAACAAGAGAAGAATTTGAGAAGCTTGCCAAGCAAATTAATGCGTACCGAAAGAACCAGGATCCATCTGCAAAAGACATGACAGTGGAAGAGGTTGCACTTGGTTTTGTTGATGTTGCTAATGAGACAATGTGTCGTCCAATAAGGCAGTTGACCGAAATGAAGGGCCATGAGACAAAGAACCATGCGCTTGCTTGCTTTGGAGGTGCTGGACCTCAGCATTCTTGTGCAATAGCTAGGTCGTTAGGTATGAAAGAAGTGCTCATTCACAAATTTTGTGGGGTGTTAAGTGCATATGGCATGGGATTGGCGAATGTTGTGGAAGAGGCTCAGGAGCCTTATTCTGCAATCTATGGAGCTGAATCTATTATTGAGGCTTCTCAAAGAGAAGGTGTATTACTGGGACAGGTAAAGCAGAAGTTGCAAAATCAAGGATTTAAAGAGGAAAATATTTCAACTGAGACGTATTTAAACTTGAGGTATGAAGGTACAGACACTGCCATCATGGTCAAAAGACAAATTGCTGAAGATGGAAAATCATGCGACTATGCTACTGAGTTTGTGAGGCTGTTTCAGCAGGAGTATGGCTTTAAACTCCAGAACAGAAATATTGTGATTTGTGATGTTAGAGTTCGTGGAATAGGGGTTACCAATATATTGAGGCCGCGGGCCATAGAACCTGCCTCTGGCAGTCCTATAGTTCAAGGCTACTATAAGGTTTACTTTGGGAATGGTTGGCAGGAAACACCTCTCTATAGGCTTGAAAATCTGGGGTATGGCCATACCATGTCTGGCCCAGCAATCATTATGAATGGCAACAGTACTGTGATTGTAGAACCCAACTGTAGAGCCCTTATAACCAAATATGGAAACATAAAGATTGAAATTGATTCCCCCTCAAGCAGTGTTAAAATAACAGGCAAAGTTGCAGATGTTGTGCAGCTCTCCATCTTCAATCACAGATTTATGGGTATAGCAGAACAGATGGGAAGGACTCTACAAAGAACTTCCATTTCAACAAATATCAAAGAACGGCTTGATTTTTCTTGTGCTCTGTTTGATCCTACTGGAGGCTTAGTTGCAAATGCACCTCATGTTCCTGTCCATCTTGGAGCTATGTCTAGTACTGTTCGGTGGCAGCTCAATTACTGGGGTGACAATTTACATGAAGGAGATGTTTTGGTAACTAATCATCCTTCGGCCGGAGGTAGCCATCTGCCTGATATAACTGTTGTTACACCTGTTTTCTTCAATGGGAAGTTAGTATTTTTTGTGGCAAACAGAGGACATCATGCAGAGATTGGGGGCATTACTCCTGGAAGCATGCCTCCGTTTTCAAAGTCCATATTGGAGGAAGGAGCTGCCATTAAGGCATTTAAGCTTGTTGAAAAAGGTGTCTTCCAAGAAGAAGGGATTATTAGACTTCTCCAGGTCCCAGGCTATGATGGACGGGGAAATAAGGTCCCAGGAAGTCGTAGGATTCAGGATAACTTATCAGATCTGCGAGCACAAGTAGCAGCAAATCAAAGAGGAATTTCTCTAGTCCAGGAGCTCATTGAGCAGTATGGTCTGGAAACTGTTCAGGCTTACATGAATTATGTACAGATGAATGCGGAAGAAGCAGTAAGAGAGATGCTGAAGTCCGTCGGTCACAGAATTTCATCCGAGTCAAATGAAAACTCCGTGACTATTGAAGAAGAGGACTCCATGGACGACGGATCTATTATTCATTTGAAACTGAGCATTGATTCTGATAAAGGAGAGGCCATTTTTGATTTTGGCGGGACTAGTTCAGAAGTTTATGGTAATTGGAATGCACCAGAAGCTGTAACAGCTGCAGCAGTCATATACTGTGTTCGCTGTTTGGTGAATGTTGATATTCCCCTCAATCAAGGATGTTTGGCTCCAGTGAAGATTCATATTCCAGAAGGCTCATTTCTGTCTCCTAGTGATAGCGCTGCTGTAGTAGGAGGTAATGTTCTCACGTCTCAGAGGATAACTGATGTTATATTCACTGCATTTCAGGCTTGTGCTTGTTCACAGGGTTGTATGAATAATCTTACTTTTGGAGATGATACTTTTGGTTACTATGAAACCATTGGGGGTGGGAGTGGGGCTGGTCCTAAATGGGATGGGACCAGTGGAGTACAGTGCCACATGACAAATACAAGAATGACTGATCCAGAGATATTTGAGCAAAGATATCCAGTTATCCTACACAAGTTTGGACTTAGAGAAAACAGCGGGGGAGATGGGATTCATAGAGGTGGTGATGGACTTGTCAGAGAAATAGAGTTCAGGCGCCCAGTTATTGTTAGCATTCTTTCCGAGAGACGTGTTCACGCACCAAGAGGGCTCAAGGGAGGGAAAAACGGTGCTCGTGGTGCTAACTATCTTATAAAGAAAGATAAACGAAAGATTTATCTTGGTGGTAAGAATTCAGTTGAGGTGCTTCCAGGTGAAACTCTTCAGATTTTGACACCTGGTGGTGGTGGATGGGGTTCTCCATTTTAAGATGTCTTTCTTCTGGAGGAGACAAGTTAAGGTAACAGCTTCATGTTTGATGTTATGATGATTTAGCATCAAAACCGTCTTCATGTTATGGACTGATGTACGATACACACTTTGATGCAAATCAATCAAGTTTAAATAATACTATTTCTATCTTAATTTCATTGTTAAATTATTTTCATAACTGTCACCCATATGTCGGCCGTGTTAATTTTATCAAAATATTCACACTCGTTACCGAAAACTGAAAAATATTGTCGTAATCTGGAAAAATTCCAAGCCACCACCCGACAAAGGCTAGGAATAGTGGTGTTGTTTCGTCAATGGAAAAGCAAGTTGGCTTGCTATGGTAGTTGATCAATATAGAGGTATTGGAAAGTAGTATTTTTTTATAAATTCGAAAAAATTAAATATAATTTATTAACTTTCTTGATAAATGTGATTTTAATTATTTATAAATTGATAACCAATCATTAGTATGCAAAATACTACTCTATCTGTTCCTTAATATAAGTCACTTTTACCTAATTCACGCAAATTAAGAAAAATAATTATTAGTCTCAAATTTATCAAAAAAATATGTTGTCATTCCAAGGTTACCTCTATTTAAAACTTTAAAACTCTATTTATTTCTTTCTCTGTTGTCATTATTACCTATCATCCCTGTGCAATTATTAGGGGTATATTTAAAATAAACTCTTTAATACTACCTAGATATTCTAAAACGACTTATAAAAAAGAACATCAATTCTACCAAAATGGTGTCCTACATTAAGAACGGAGGGAGTACTTTACAACACATCACTTAGATAAATATATCGCAACTCCTTTGTCAAAAGAAAATCTAGAATGGCAAATGTAGAAATCAATTATAGCATTGCTTTTATATATATATATATATATATATATATATATATATATATATATATATATATATATAAGTTCAGTGTGTTTAGTTTCTAAAAGTTCTGTTTATGGTTTTAGTCCCTAAAAGTTCAGTGCGTTTTGATTTTAGTCCTTAAAAGTTATTTTGACCGGAACTAGTCCTTAAATTTTCAATTGTTTTAATTTTAGTCCCCGTTGTTCGTAAAAAACTGTTATTTGCTAATGTGACAAACAGAACACCACATTAATAGCCACGTGGTGTAAGGTGGAGCCTAACAGTGGATTATATTGGTTCATGCACAAAATTTTGCATCCAGGGACTTGTATCATCCATGTATCACCTATTTGACGCACCTCGCACTACGTGGATGTTGATGTGGTGTTCCGTTAGCCACATTGGGAAATAACAGATTTTTTCAAATGATGCAGACCAAAACCAAAATATATGAAAAATTAAGGATCAGTCTCGGTCAAAATAACTTTTAGGGATTAAAATCAAAACACGCTGAACTTTTAGGGAAAAAAACATAAATAAGCCTATATATAATATATCCATTACTAATCCGTTATCATGTCTTCTATCTATGCTCACTCATCTAACTCTAACATCTGTGAACATTGATTGAACTTATACACTGCAGATATTATAGGTGACTGATACCAACCAATATTTAGAACTGTAAAACACTGCAGATATTTTGTGGAAGTCAGCAAGGCTCAACAATTGATGAGACTTTTAAAGAACATATATCTTAAAATATAATAAATCATGATGTGGAAGAGAATGATTTAGCAAAACATGCCAATGTAAGTAGGATCCTCAAGTACACGCAATGCCAAATAGTTGGTTCATCACCGCCAGTTGCTGTTTCCTTGCCAAGGTTCGGTTGAGAATATGAGCAAAGGAAAATTATTAAGGAACTTATAACAAAAATGACATTGGTATTCTCAATCTATTCTTCTTGTACTTCAATCCTTTGAACACAGCTATTCCATAAGTAGCACAAGGCAACGTCCAAGTCAAACAACAAAAACTGAGAAGGTAAACATAACATTCCTGTATAAGACTGCCCTATGTTGTATGGTAGCAATATAAGCTAGCTAACCATGATTATGTACTAAATGAGAACCTCACATCTAAAAGGAGCTGAACAGAGACCTAACAAACTCAGACCAAAAACAAAAGGAAGCAAGACTACAAATTTGGCCAAGCAATCACTGGTCAGGAATTTAACCAAAAACCAAGTGAGGCATACATTAGGTACTTCAAGAAAATTAATCACAGACAAACAACAACAGGATATGAAAACAATTCCATGGTCCTAGCACAAGCCATAGGATATACGCACCAACAAAAAAAAGAAAAGAAAACAATTGCTTTTATCTTGATAAGTTGGTATCAGTCACCTATAATACATGAAATTGAAATGTCAGTTACGCATTTTTATCAATATGCATACGGCACGTAGATATTAGAATCCTTTCAAATAAAAAGGCCAATATTTTCTTATGTGGGAAGACAGTTTCTACTCAAATTTGGAAAAGACAGCAGTGCACTACAGACTTAACCCACATGTAAAACACTAATTAACATTTTACAGCCTTTCATTCCACCATGTCGGCTATGAAGCTGATATACGCATGGACGTAACTCAAGTTATAAACAAATCATAAGTGAAAAGAAAAAGGTTACAGGAAATAAGATTGAGTTATGAGTCAATTACAAATAGCCAATTCTATATTTGGAAATCCATATAATATTAAGAACCACCATTCACCTTAATTTGAAAAAAGAGACCCAGTCCATTTCCTGGAAACCATTAACTGTAGAAACTAAAGAAAACAACAGACATTAGGAACTTCTTGCAGCTGCTTACATAGCCATCTTTTATCATTTAACTATAACTTTACATGCTGCAGGGCTGCTCAGAGACATGGTTAAATCTTCTACCATTTGGAGCTTTTCGTCAAAATCTGAGTGAATGGTACTATGGATTGTCATTGTTCGTAAAACATTTGCATTCTGCAGTATATATCTCGCAAATCGCAGTTCACCTTCCATGATGCCCCAATAATCAATAATAGTGCATTCTCTAAGGTGTAATGAAACACATTCAGGAACCAACCTTGGGGAGACCCAATTTTCAGCAGTATTGCTCCTAAATCTCTTCTGTCAAATAAAACACAAAAAATATATGAATGCGTGAAGAAAAGATACAACAAAAACCATACTAAAACTTAACAAACCTGGCGAATGTTAAGAGCTTGAAGTTTGGGGCAATGGTTGAGCAGTTCCACCAACCACTTCCACCTATACTCGTAAAAGGATAATCTTATCTGGGTCAAATTGATAAAGACAGGCATGTGATTGTAAATAGGAGGGACCTGGATGAATTTCAAAAACAAAACCTCTGAAATCAGCGCAACATTAAAACTGAATCTGTTGGTGGATTTACATAGCAACATATCCATCTTACCTCAGGCATATTCAGGTTGAGGCACCCTACATTATCAAATGCTTCCAAAGGAATATTAAAATCATCATCAACAATCACTGCTTTCGTCAACTTCTTCAAGCTTGTAAAATTTCCGTTGCTGTCATTGTTCACATATCGTAGCCTTATCGCATAGAATTCTTCAAGATTTGGACAACGAGAAAGAAGCTCCGGAAGTAATTGATATTTTGTAAATTGAAATTTCTTCAAATGCAATATTTTGAGCAAGGGAAGTTCAACAGATGAAATATCGTTCACAAGGAACGTTTCCAAATCAAGGGCCACCAGGGTCCTACAGGTGAAAATGCCAGCTGGCAACTTGTGGTAAACATCAGTATTACAAAGCAGCTTGAGGGACTCAACTCCGCGTTTCAATGCGACGCTTACCCATTTGTTGAGATTGGGATAGTCGTCACGATGTTGTTTGAGGGCAAACCTTTTGATGGGCTGCGTTGTGTCTCGTAACAGCAAAACAGAGAGCACAAACTCTTTGTATCGCAAATAGGCATTTTGGTCATCCTGGGGTACAAATTCATCACTAAGGTCAAGTTCAGTGACTGAGCGCCATAGTGGGTACCACCTCTTGGAGACAGCACTTGTGACAACAGCTTCTTTAGTTGGGAGAAAAGAGAGAATGTGACAGAGTACTTCGTCCAGTAATGAGCTGATCCTATCCTTCTCTTCCTTTGGACTTGCTCGCCTTCCAGACATTTCTTGGGTTAAGAGTGGCTGATCTTGACCAAAAGTTTATGAGGTGCAACTACATTTAATCAATTTTTGTAATCAAAATTAATTATAAAGCAGATCACAGAGTACATATGAAAACTAAATAAGACCTAAAGTGCCAAGCAACTAATTCATAAGCCATTCACTGCCAAACATATGAAGGAAAATGGCTAGTGTCTTGTTTGCAGACTCATTCTGCGCAATACCTGAGATCATTGCTCTACACAAAACCACATTCTTATCTGAACTCCTTTCGAACAGTCTAAACGCAAATGTGAAATAGGGAAATTGAAATTGTGATTGAACTAACAGAGTAACAGCTACACACAAAGTGAACTAAAAGCTAAATCTAACAAATTAAATGCAATTAAATTAAGGAGGAGAGCGCACAAAGGAGAAGCAATGAAAAAGCCGGACCCTGATGCACGAAGAAGCAGCCGCAACCTGGATCGTGAACGCTGAACGCACAGAACAATACAGAAGGCCACAAGGATTTCACATTATATTTAAACACCCAGAAACGACGTAGCTTTGGCGTGCTGTTAAAAAATATGTAAATAATTAAAAAAGTTGCTTAATACTCTTTTGGTTCTTATTTTTAGACTTCAATTATCTAACTTAAAAAAGAGTCAATTTAGTCCCATTTTTTAAATTTGTTCAATGCTACCGTTCCATTATTATTCCATTTAATCTTGAGCAGAATATACCATATTGACATCGGAGATACCTTTTCAGTCGCTAGCTTCCGCGTTTTCCTTGCCGGAATCATTTTTCCTCGCCGCTTCATCTTTTTTCTTTCTCTTTCCATTCCTCCTCTCATCTCCACCACCATCATCCAGCATATAAACTTAATCCAAAAACCACAAAAGGCCTCCACTTTGTATTATCCATCGCATTAATCTTGACCGGCAACTCAAAATCTTGAGAACTGATTAAGTAGTAACTCCTGAGTTATTTATTAATACTTTCCTCCCAACAATGTTGTATTGGTTTCAGATGCAAACTATTTCTTATGAATAAATAAAGCTCTGCATGAAAAGGAGATAATAAGAAGAATATATTCTTTCCCCACCATATATGTTATATATATCAGTACTACTTATAAAGATTGCCTTTGCAGAATTAAACATCACATACAATTCAAAACTAGGAATGTCAACCATGAGGAACAGAATAGCAGCAAATTAAAGTTAAATGTAAACAAAAATTGCACCTGAACTGCAATATAACAAATGGAGGCACCATTAACATCCAATCAAACACCCTGTCACCTTGTTGAAGAAGACCAAAACAGAACTCTAGAGATATTCCCAAATTGGAGGTTTGTCTGTAATGATTATATTTTATTCCATTTGTTGGGTTTAATTTATATGCTTGAATCTTGATGATGGTGGTGGAAAGTAATTCCGGCAAGGAAACGAAGATTCCGTGAATAAAAGATATTTCCTCTATTTTATTCAGTGTATTTTAAGATTATGCAAAGGTTTTAAGAAATGATTGAAAGATGTAAGAATTTTGGATATTTTGATTATAATACTCTTAAACATTATTGAAGAGAGAAAAAAAATATTCAAGGTGAAAATAAGTTGTGATAAATAAGATTATAGTTGTGAAAAACAATATTAATTTTGTATTGAGTTTGAGTTTGTAAAAACAATATATTTAAAACAAAAGAGAAGAACTTTATGAACATTATATATAAAATGAAGGGAGTATATTTTGCTGAGGATTTGATGGAGCAACAATGTTATATGTAAACATTCAAATCCAATATCAACATTCAACACCTTCCTCTTATTAAAAAAATAAAAGGATATCATCCAGGTTCTCATAAAAGAGGTAGGCACCTACTAGAAACGTCTGATTTAGAGATTTTTGATTTAGAGTTAGAACTAAATCCATCTCTAACAAATACAATTCCGTCTCTATAGAAATAATGCATTCCTTCTTTAACAAAGATGAAAAAGTTTCAAATAATTTGTCTCTAATAAGAAATGGACATCACTGCCCAGAAGAGTCAAAATCCGTCTCTAATCCATAAAATTTCGGTTCTAAACAAAGACGGTAATATGTTTAGTCTCTAATGCACAAGTCTCTAGGGGCATAAAATTCTGTCTCTATAATCTAATAATCGTCTCAAGGGTTTTAATTTTTGGCTTCAATAATTCAATTTTTGGCCCACATTTTTTCATGAAAAGAACCATAATACTCTGTGTTAAATAGTTTCCGACTTCAGGATGTCAAAAACTTAAAAAAAATACACTTCTAATACACCCTTATCAAAAATATATTCTGACTCATTAGTGTTGGAAATGCATATTTTTACACTTTCAACACTCATCCATAGAAAAGTGACAAATTTTGTGTCAAAGGTCAAAAAGAGTATTACAAATTTTGTGTCCTTTCCAGCTCTTTTCAAAACGAATATATAAAAACTGATGTCTTTACACACAAGAATGAATACAGACGACCGGCAATATACATTTCCAAGACTTACAAAAGAATGCTTCATTTTTTTTCCTTTAGTGTTCGCATGAACATTATTTTCCATGATAATTTTTGTTGAAAGATCTCTACAAATGCCTCCAAGCAATCAAATATCTTCTTTGCTTTAATTATTTGGGTAGCAGTCGGGCAACATTTCAACACAACTCGCAAGATGCTCCCTCTGTATATAGTAACTATGGAAACAATTTCAAGACTTGGACAATGTTAACTAAGACTGATATATTTCACGTGCAGTAAGAAACAAGGAACATCAGATTTGTAGCTGATAATAAAGGAGCAGCAAAGGACACAAAATTTGTAGTACTCGTTTTGACACAAAATTTGTGACTTCCCAGTTCCGACTGACCCAGGACAGCAGCAAAAATAGTAGCAAAAACAGCAGCAAAAAACAACAGAACAGCAACAAAAAACAGCACAGAACCAACAATAAAAATAGTTTCATTGCAGCAACCAGTTAACAAAAGGCCATGAACAACGTATGCAATCTATTAAACACATGACAGATCAGAATAAATGGCAGAGAAGAACAGTAGATAAAAGGCACATTCTTGGAGGAGATTCAGACTATGGAGTGCTAATGGCCGCAACCCGCAGCAATGTGGCAATAGAGATTTGCTAATGGTGAGATAATAAGAGTACAAATCAAGCTTACTATTAGTTTAATGTATTATAAAATGTTTGCTTTTATGCTGTTTACTTCATGATATTAATACACAAATTTAATTTCCCTTCATCTATTCACGTGAAAAAAAAAACCTTTGCCTATATATAAAAAAGGCTTATTTAGGTTTTTGGTCCCTAAAAGTTCAGCGTGTTTTGATTTTGGTCCCTAAAAGTTCAGCGTGTTTTGGTTTTAGTCCCTATAAGTTATTTTGACCGGGACTGATCCTTAATTTTTCAAACTTTTGGTTTTGATCCACTCCATTATGAAAAAACTGTTATTTGCTAATGTGACTAGCGGAACACGACGTCACGTAGTGTGATGAGACGCCAAATAAGTGACATGACGTGGATGATACTGATCCATGGACACAAAATCGTCCCATACGCAAAATGGTCTCATACGTAGAATTTTGCGTTTATGGACCAAAACCAAAATGTTTGAAAAATTAAGGACCAGTTCCGGTCAAAATAACTTATAGGGACTAAAACCAAAACACGCTGAACTTTTAGGAACAAAAACATAAATAA
This sequence comes from Crotalaria pallida, assembly GCA_037953625.1. NCBI lineage: Eukaryota > Viridiplantae > Streptophyta > Magnoliopsida > Fabales > Fabaceae > Crotalaria > Crotalaria pallida. Next base: position 103,794,246 of record CM075655.1, read on the forward strand.
GCCTATAAAAAATGATATTATAACACAAAACCTCCATCATCTCATGCAATATATCCCAATAATACCAAAAATGCATATTGTACCTAATTCATTTCTCTTTAAACAATGTCATTTACATATTGAGAGATTTGGGAGCTACTAAGGAATAAGCAACAAGATTGCTTTGCAGGGAAATTAAAAATTAATATAATCTATTGATTTGAGGAGTGCCTGTGCACCTTGCCAGTAGCAGATATGCCAAATGTATGTATTAATAAGCATAAGTTGCAAAGAGTAAACCACACTACTATATGCTAGTACACTTAATACATCAAGTAATGAAACAGTTCTATCTAATTCACCGATGTGTACTTGTATTCACAGATACACTAGATACAACAAGTAATTAAATAGATATCACAGCAGAACGAGGTTCTGTTCTTTAAGTCTATTAAACACATGACAGATCATAACGAATGACAGAGAGTAACACAAAATATAACAAATTATGGAACTGCAACAAGTCAGCAACCCCAGAAAGAAAGTAAATAAATGGGGAAGAGGGAAGCGTGTTACCCTACGCGCTCATTTTTTTTCCTCACCAAAATGAGAGTGGTTTGGTTTTGTTTTTCAATAAAACATCGTAAACGGAAAAATCCGTCTCTAAGTTTGTTTTATTTTTGAGATGGGCATGTTCCATCTCTAACATTGAATTGAAACAACAGCATTTCGTCTTTCTTTTTATATACAGTATAAAACATTTGAGACGGAAAAATCCGTCTCAAAATTCTTTTTATTTTTGAGACAGGCATGATCCATCTTTATGTTTGTCGTTAATAATTAGAATAAAACTCTAGAGTCGGTTTCAGAGACTAAAACGTCAGAGACGGAACGTTCTGTCTCTACTTTTTACAATCCTTTGACTAAAAATTTCTATATGATTTCCGTCTCTGGTTATATAATTCTGTCTCAAATACCGTCTTTGGAAGAGATGGAAAAATTTGTCTCTAAAAATAGTTTCTAAATTGAACTTCTCTAGTAATGGGTGTAAGATATTGATGTTGGAATTGGATATTTACATAACATTGTTGTGGATGGAATGATAACGAAAGTGTACTATTGAACGACATTAAAAAACCAGAGAACTAAATTGTTGCTTTTTTAGTTAGATGATCAAATTAAAATATAAAAATAAAATAAATTATCAAAACTGTATTTAAGCCTAAAAAATATGAGGCTCCACCTATTTTTTTTGCCAGTAAAAATGAAAAATTATTAGTTGGTCCTGGACCATGGTGGTCCGGACTCATCTCAATCGTTCAATATGTTAAAAAATTTTAAAAATAAACAATTAATGGTGGTGATTGTCCTGGATCATGAAGTCCCGGACCACCTAATAATTTCTCCAGTAAAAAAACCCTACTCTTTAATTTAAAAGGACCTTTTTTTTATAAAAAAATAAAAATCTTGGATTGTAACTCAATTACATCATTGCATATACTCTCTCCACCCCCTTATTATAAGGACTTTGTGTAAAAAAAATGTTATATTTTTATTTATAAGAACTCATTCAATTTTCCAATACGATTTGATTTTTTTTTTCATAAAGATAGGGTAGTTTTGAAAAAATATATCAAATATTTATAAATCAAATACTATTGATAATACTAATTTATTTTTTTAATGGACGTGAAATCAACTAAAATGATCTCATATTAATAAATGAAGGAAGTATCACTTAAAACTATTTATGGTTTATTTGATATATGCTGCTTTCTTGTTTATCATTTGATTTGGTCTTAAAAATATTGTTGATTCCCTTGAAAAATGTGCCTCAAAGTGGTCAACTCTTTATCATTAGAGAGGAGGTTAGTAGATATAGTGATATTGGTCCAAAGTAGATGGGGCTTAACTGAATCTAATCCTTTTAATGGGTTTAGTTCCTATTTCTAACTTAAGTTGTTTGCAAGAAATTGCCATTTCAAGAGAAATATATAGTGCAACACATCTATTGTGGAAAATTTGGAAAACTTTGATGTATTGAATAATTCTCTTGAAAGGAAACCATCCAAGTGTGAAGAAGCGGATGGTGATAGTGTCTCTGCAGTGATTGACAGTATCCCTGCAGTGAATGGAGATAATATGATTAAAAAGTGATTATGACTTTCTTCAAGCTAAATTCATTTTTGTTTGTTGTTGAACATAACAGTTTTCATTTTTATATTAAAATTGTCTTTTTGTCATGTTAGTTTCATTAGTTTTTATGCTAATGATCAAGATTTATCCTTATCAGAGTCAAAGGGGAGTTATGTTTCTTAAAGACTATTTGAGTTGATTTTAGTTTCACAAAGTGGTATGGCTAGCCTTAATTATATGTAGTTGCTAATTTTACCTACTACTCATTGCATTGAACCTTATGTTATAGATGTTTGGAGGCATGGGAGTATTAAATGAAAGGAGAATTGTTTTTGCAATTCCTCTCTTTGAAGCTTAGTGCAACTTTTATTTATTTATTACTTACCAACTAAATTAACAAATTCAGAGAAAGATGCTTTATTTATTTCCTACTTACCAACTAAATTAACAAATTCAATTTAAAAATTCACTATGCTACATTATAGCTTTGATTTTTAAATTTCCAAATTCAATTTCCTCATTTCATTCGGTACCAAGATTTATTTCACTTTTCAATAAAAAAACCAAACGTTATCATAGGTACTAGTATTAAGAAATGAAGGAAGTATCACTTAAAATTATTTATGGTTTATTTAATATATGTTGCTTTCTTGTTTATCATTAGATTTGGTCTTAAAAATATTGTTGATTCCCTTGAAAAATGTGCCTCAAAGTGGTCAACTCTCTATCATCAGAGACGAGGTTAGCACATATGGTAAGGGATATGTTGCTACTTAAGCAAATGGTTTGGGGTTCGATCCCCGCTTCTTGCGAATGTAAGAGGCCTTGTTGGGAGACTAGTCTCCGAAATGGCCCGACAATGTCAAAAGGATTAGTCACCCAATTGCTCGGATGGATACCTTGGAAAACCCAAAAAAAAAAAAGTGGTCAACTCTCTTCGTCCTTATAAGACATTCTTTGGCAAAAAAATTTGGTATTAAATATAAGACCACTTTATAGATTTCTCCAAAATTATCTTTGCATTTAATTGTAATTTTCTGGTTTTTAGTAGAAAGACATAAATTGAAACTACCAATTTCAATGCAAAATTTATTTTTCATGATGGACGAAAAAACTATGAAGAGGATCTTATATATAGGGATAGATGTAATATTATTCCATAAGGAGCAAAGGAAAATTATTAAGGAACAAAAAAAAAAGACATTGGTATGCTCAATCTATTTTTTACTATACTTCAAGTCTTCAACCCTTTGAACACTACTATCCCATAAGGAGCAAGGCAACATCCAACTCAACCAACCAAAATAGAGAAAGTAAACCAGTAATAGTGCATCCAAATGGATTTCAGAGAGGTAGAAGAAGAAAATAAGTGTTCGTACTCCCAATTGATCAGTTCTCACTTGACTGGTTTTTATTTTGGTAAGATTCCCTAGTGATGACCACGTTGTTGCGGAAGCGACCAACAAATTTAAAAGAAAACTAAAGCAATAAAACAAAGAGAAGATTTAACGAGGTTCGACCAATTATGCCTATATCCTCGAACACTATCAAATTATATTTCACTAAAAAAATATTACAAATTACAAATAGAGAAAGAAGAGAAAACAACAAGCCTTAGAAATTATGAGGAGACTTGTTGTTGGGATAATTTTCAACTAAGGGGAAGCTTTATTTATAATACTCCAATGTACTATTCACCCACAAACTAAGGGATGTAAGACTAATTTATTCACCACAAACTTAGAAGATGTGAGACTAAATTTGTCATATGCACTTTAAATCTCCACCTTGGAAAATTACATATCTTCAAATACCTCATCTTAGGTAGTGTCTACCAATGCAGTCTTCAAATTTTGACAGTATTGATAAGTCCAAACAATCAATATCTAAGATGAGAAATTATTTGAAGATATGGAATTTGCCAAGGAGGAGATTTGAAGTTCATGTGGCAAATTTAGTCCCACATCTTCTAAGTTTGTGGGTGAATAAATTAGTCCCATGTCCCTAGTTTATGGGTAAATAGTGCCTTGGAGCATTATAAATAAAGCTCCCCCTTAATTGAAAATCATCCCAACAACAAGTTTCCTCATAATTTCTAAGGCTTGTTGTTTTCTCTTCTCTCTCTATTTGTAAAATTCTTTCTTTCAACTGCAATGTCTACACCTTGCTGAAATAGCGCATCTAGAACCTCACTTTGCCATATGCCGAAATGACCGCTATCGTCGAAAATTTCCACCATCAATCTCAGATTTGCACCAACAACTCTCTGAAACAAGCTTGAAGAAGTTGATGCCTTCGTTTCGAATGGATTTTCTCCGTATGCCATCTCAACTCAATTCGAAAAATCCAAATAATAAAATTTCAATAAGTAAACCAGAATAAATTCCTAAGTAATTGGTTGAGTCACAAATGGTCTGTGTTAAAAACCAATTTCCTTAGGCTCTTATCGCCCTTTAAACAGAATTTTTCTAGCTACTTAAAGACAATATATTATTCAAGATTTTTCCAAAAGAGTGTTTTAAAGAATAGTGAATAGTTTTCTTTAAAAATTTGCTAAATGCCAATTAGTCAACAGATCCGGAAAGTAGGAAAAAATTTTCTGATGTGCCGACCATAGTATACCTATGGCGCACAGAGCATAGTATTTTTTTCCTACAACCTAGCTCTGATGTCAATTGTTGCGGAAGCGACTAACAAATTTAAAAGAAAACTAAAGCAATAAAACAAAGAGAAAGAACATCAAGAGTCCTCAAACACTACCAAACTATATTTCACTAAAGAAATATTACAAACAGAAAGGGAAAAGAAAACAACAAGCCTTAGATATTATGAAAAAACTTGTTGTTGGGATGGTTTTCAACTAAGGGGGAGAACTTTATTTATAATGCTCCAAAACACTATTCACCCACAAACTAAGGGATGTGGGACTAATTTGTTCACCCACAAACTTAGAAGATTTGGGACTAAATTTGCCACATGCACTTCACTGGTTAGAGATTGCCCTATGTTGTATAGTCGAAATATTAACCAACCATGTTCTATACAAATTGAGAATCTCACATCTAAAAGGAGTTGATAGAGACCTAACGAACTTAGTCCGAAAACAAAAGGAAGCCAGACTATAAATTAGGCCAAGTAGCAATCACAAGCCAGGAATTTTACTAAAAAACAAGTCAGGCATACATAGGTACTTCAAGAAAATTAATTATACGCAAACAACAAGATGTGAAAACAATTGCATGCTCAAAGCACAAGTTATAGTATAAACACAACCAAAAAAGGGAGATGAAATTCTCGGAGCTTTAGTTTAATAATCAATACTTGTAACCTGTTTTCCAAATCCAAACATCGGTCCTTCCTAATAGTACAAAGTCCATGTTGTAGAAACCATTAACTGTACAAACTAATGAAAACAACAGACATCTAGGAAGTACTAGCAACTGCTTACATATCCCATCTTTTATCATTTAAATGAAAGTTTACATGCCGCAGAGCTCCTCTTGCACAAGGACAATTCTTGTAACATTTGGAGCTTTTTGTCAGAATCTGAGAAACTGCTACTTCGGATTATCATTGTTCGTAAAACATTTGCATTCTGCAGTATATATGTAGCAAATTGAAGCTCACTATCTATGCCTCTATAATCAATAACAATGCATTTTCTAAGGTGTAACGAAATTGTTAGGACTTAAGCACATGAGGAGAGCCCAACCCAAAAGGACAATTCTTGTAACATTTGGAGCTTTTTGTCAGAATCTGAGGAACTGCTACTTCGGATTGTCATTGTTCGTAAAACATTTGCATTTTGCAGTATATATGTAGCAAATTGAAGCTCACTATCTATGCCTCTATAATCAATAACAATGCATTTTCTAAGGTGTAACGAAATTGTTAGGACTTAAGCATATGAGGAGAGCTCAACCCAAAAGACTAGTCTATTAGGTGGGAGAGCCTCATGGCTTAAGTACCACATTGAGCTTCCTGAGTTACTCAATGTGGGACTCCTAACATTGCCGCCACTCAATGTGGGACTCCTAACATTGCCGCCCCCTTTAAGGGCCGACGTCCACCTGACCCGATGGTAGCCCTTTCTCTTTTGGCGGCTCCACTCACCTATCAGTATTCGGTAATATACCTTAATCCAGCCTATAGGTAGCCCTTTCCGTGGTTCAACCTCTCAATGAAAGACACCAATTGTTAAGACTTAAGCATATGAGGAGAGCCCAACCCAAAAGACTAGTCTATTAGATGGGAGAGCCTCATGGCTTAAGTACCACATTGAGCTTCCTGAGTTACTCAATGTGGGACTCCTAACAGAAACACATTCAGGAACCAAACTTGGGTAGACCCAATTTTCAGCAGGGTTGCTCCCAATTTCCTTCTGTCAAATAAAACATAAAAAGATATATGAATATGTGAAGAAAAGATAAAACAAAAACCATAGTACCTAAACAAACCTGGCAAATTTGAAGAGCTTGAAGTTTGGGGCAATGTTTGAGCAGTTCCACTAACCACTCCCACCTATACACATGAAAGCATAAACCGATCTGGTTCAAATTGTAAAAGGCAGGCATGAGATTGTAATGGAGAGACACCTGAATTCATTTCAAACAACAAAACCTCTAAAATCAGCACAACATTAAAACTGAATCTGTTGGTGAATTTAAGTAGCAAAATATCCATCATACCTCACGTATATCCAGGTAGAGAAACTTTACATTATAAAGTGTTTCCAACAGAACATCAAAACCACAATCATCAATCACTGCTGTCTTCAACCTTTTCAGGCTCGTAAAGTTTCCCTTGTTGTCATCCTTCACATATCGTAGCTTTATCGCAAGGAATTCTTCAAGATTTGGACAATGAGAAAGAAACTCCAGAAGTAATCCATATTTTGAGAATTGAACATTCTTTAAATGCAAGATTTTGAGCAAGGGAAGTTCAACAGATGAAACATCATTCACATGGAACGCTTTCAAATCAAGGGTCACTAGGGTCCTGCAACTGAAAATGCCAGCTGGCAACTTGTGGTAATCATCAGAATTACATATGTCGAGTTGGAGAGACTCAACTCCGCGTTTCAATATGACACTTACCCATTTGTTGAGATTTGGATAGTCACGATGATGTTGCTGGAGGGCGAACCTTTTGATTGGCTGCGTCGTGTCTCGTAAAAGCAAAACAGAGACCACGAACTCTCTGTATCGCAGATAGGCATTTTGGTCATCCTGTGGTACAAATTCATCGTTGATGTCAAGTATGGTGACAGAGCGCCATAGTGGGTACCACCTCTTGGAGATGGCACTTGTGGCAACAGCTTCTTTAGTTGGGAGAAAAGAGAGAATGTGACAGAGTACTTCGTCGGGTAATGAGCTGATCCTATCCTCCTCTTCCATTGGACTTGCTCGCTGTCCAGAAATTGCTTGGGTTAAGAGTGGCGGATCTTGACCAAAAGTCTAGGAGTTGCAACTACATTTAATCAAAATTTATAATCAAAAGTAATTATAAAGCACATCATAGAGTACATATGAAACTAAATAAGTCCTAAAGTGCCAAGCAACTAATTCATAAGCCAGTCAGTGCCAAACATTGGAAGGAAAATGGCTAGTGTTTTGTGTGCAGACTCATTCTGCACAATACCTGAGATCATTGCTCTACACAAAACCACATTCATATCTGAACTCCTTTCAAACAGTCTAAATGCAAATTTGAAATAGGGAAATTGAATTGTGATTGAACTAACAGAGAAACAACTACACACAAGGTGACTTAAAAGCTAATTATAACAAAGTAAATGCAATTAAATTGAGGAGGAGAGCGCACAAAGGAAAAGCAATGAAAAAGCCGGAACCTGATGCCCGAAGAAGCAGCCGCAACTTGGATCGTGAACGCTGAACGAAGGTCACAAAACAATTCACGAGGCCACAAGGGTTTCACATTTAAACACCCAAAAACGACGTAGCTTTGGCATGCTGTTAAAATTTATGTAAATTATTAAAAAAAAAATGCTTGCTACACTTTTGGTTCTTATTTTTAGACTTCAATTATCTAACTTAAAAAAGAGTCAATTTAGTCTTATTTTTTAAAATTTGTTCAATGCTATGATTCCATTATTATTGCATTTAATCTTGAGCGGAATATACCATAATGACATCCATTATTATTCCATTTAATCTTGAGCGGAATATACCATAATGACATCGAAGATACCTTTTCAATCGCTAACTTCCGCGTTTTTCTTGCCGGAATCACTTTTTCTCTAGCGTCTTCAGCTTTTTTCTTTCTCTTTCCCTTCCTCCTCTCATCTCCACCATCATCATTCAGCATATAAACTAAATCCAAAAACCACACAATGCCTCCACTTTGTATTATATCTATCACATTAATCTTGACAGGCAACTCAAAATCTTGAGCACTGATCAAGCAGTAACTAATGAATTATTCACTAATATTTTCCTCCCAACAATATTTCTTATGAGTAAATAAAGCTGTGCATGAAAAGGAGATAATATTACATAGAGAAGAAAATATTCTTGCAAGACCATATATGTATGTTACTAGTACTACTACTACTCATAAAGATAGTCTTTGCAGATTTAAACATCACATCACAATTCACAACTAGGAATATCAACCATGAGGAACAGAATAGCATCAAGTTAAAGTTCAACGTAAAAAATTGCACCTGAATAGCAATATAACAAAATGAGGCACCATTACAATCAGCAAAACAAAACTCAGGAGATATTCCCAAATTTGATTTTGATTTATATGCTTGACGAGGAGAGAGAATGCAATTCCGGCAAGTAGGCATGGCAACATAGTACGGAAGTGTAGTATTGAACGACAAAAATCAAATCAATTCCTATAAATATCTGCCTTTTTGAAATCAGTGTCTACATTTTATTTAAGTTTTTTTTCCTTGAAGGTTCATCGAGTTTTGGTTTTAGTTTTATCTTTTTATTTGACCGATCTTGATCTTTAAAAGTTTAATTTTTTTGGTTTTGGTTCCTGCCGTTAGGGATCTACCGTTAATTGATGACGTGGTTAACAGAATGTCACGTCAGCATGTCATGTGTCTATTTTGTTTAAAGTAAAAGATCCCTGAAAGTTGACCGAATTTTGGTTTTAGTCCCTATCTTTTTTTTTTACCGGTCAAAGTCCTTAAAAATTTAAAAAAATTTTGTTTTAGTCCCTGCCGTTGTTGACAAAATACCATTAAAATACCATTAATTGTTGACACGGTTAACGGATTGCTACATAGCATGTCATGTATCTGCACAATATGACATGGATAACCTAGCAAAGCAAGCAAAACTCGCCACACTTACATGAGTCTAATAACTTAAGCAAACTCATAATCATCATTGGAGTATATAACATTCAATTCTTGCATAAATATTTCGATGTGAAACTTCAAATAAACTAAAATATTATAATTTTTAGTCTTTCTACCTTTCTATTTATATAATAAACCAAATACATAATAGAATTCATGTCTTATTTTATACTGTTCCTACATGCCTACTATTTTTACATGCCTACTAATGACAGACCAAAATAAAAAATTTTAAACTTTTAAGGACCTTGATCGGTCAAATGAAAAAATAGAGACTAAAACCAAAATTTCATCAACTTTCAGGGACCTTTTACTTTAAACAAAAAGACAACTGACATGCTGACGTGACACTCCGTTAGCCACGTCATCAATTAACGGTGGATCCCTAACGGTAGGGACCAAAACCAAAAAAATTAAACTTTTAAGGATTAAGACCGGTCAAATAAAATGATAGGGATTAAAATTAAACTCGGTCAACTTTCAGGGACCAAAAACTTAAATAAACCTTTCTTTATTTTTTTTGTCTTTGCTTTTTCGTTTCGTTTTGGTTTTGGTCGCCACCATTAACTTTGGATAAAAATGTTCTAGTGGCCTAACGAAACAGGGACCAAAACCAAAACCAAAATGAAACAGAAAACCAGAGATCAAAACCAAAACAAAATGGAAAAGCAGTGACTAAACCCTTCGGACAGTGAAAATATGAGAACAAAAATCAAAACTACATTTACATTATCTTAAACTAGAGATGACGATATAGACTAAAACCAAGACAAAACGAAAAAATAAGGACCAAACCAAAAAAAAAGTATTAAAATGTAGGAACTAATTTCAAAGAAGTCAACATTCATAGGGACCACTTTGGTATTTAGAACAAAGAACTAAATTGACTCCTTTTTAGTTAAATGATTAAATTAAAATGTTAAAATACGATAAATGATCAAAAGAGTATTTTAAATCTTAAAAAATAAGAGGGGGTTTCATCTAAGAGTGTTGGGATCCAAACTGATCAAAAAATTAGCAAATTGATACAAAAAACCGAAAATCAAAAAAAAAAAACCAATTTTGTTTGGATGTTTTTGGACTAATGATTGAAAAACTTATTGGTTCATTTTGGTTTTTGGTTTTAATTCTAAGAACCGATTTGGACTATTAGTTATAAATATATATACACATATAAATCACGTTGGATTGGGTTTAATACTCACGCACACAATACACATATGAACAATGATATCTCACTTTGTGCTAATTAACAATGCCAACAATAATATTTGTTTTCTTGCATATATTTTATGCCTTTTAGCAAAAAAGTATATGGTTATGACCAAATAATTAATTTTTATAAAAATTACATAATAGTTTTAATTAAATTAAAATCGGACCAAAACCAAACCGAAACCGCATGTTTTTTTCTTGGATTGGATGGTATTGGATATGATGATGTAGTTTATCCAAACCGAACCTAAGCTCATGTATATTTTATAATTGGATCACATGAATTTTTTGTCTCAAAAATGTCATTGGTATTCTCAATCTATTTTTTGTTGTACTTCAATCCTTTGGCCAAGTAGCAATCACAAGCCAGGAATTTAACCAAAAAACAAGTCAAGCATACATAGGTACTTCAAGAAAATTAATTATACGCAAACAACAGCATGTGAAAACAATTGCATGGTCAAAGCACAAGTTATAGTATACACACACAACAAAAAAAGGGAGATCAAATTCTAGGAGCTTTAGTCCAATCAATACTTGTAACCTGTTTTCCAAATCCAAACATCAGTCCTTCCTAATAGAAATTTGCTGTGTCAGTGTTCATGGTGCTAGTGCAAGCATCAACAGCAGTCCTTGTTTTCATGTATTGGAATGTGAGTTACGCATTTTATCAATATGCATACTGACTGACATTAGTGTCCTTTCAAATAAAAAAGCCAAAATTTTCTTATGTGAGAAGATAGTTTCTGCTCAAAGTTGGAAAAGATGGCACTTGAGACTTAACCCACACAAAAAACACAAACAATTTACAGCCTTTCATTCCACCAAGTGGGCTATGCATCGAATCTATGCATGGATGTAACTCAAGTTATAAACAATCATAAGTGAAAAGAAAAAGGGTTTAGGAGCTAAGATTAAGTTATGAGTCAATTACATAATAGCCAATTCTAAATTTGAAAATCCATACAATATTAGAACCATCATTCACCCCAATTTGTAAAAAGAGTGACCAAGTAATGAAAACAACAGACATCTACGAACTAGGAAGTACTTGCAACTGCTTACATAGCCCATCTTTTATCATGTAAATGAAAGTTTACATGCCGCAGAGCTCCTCAGGCACAAGGACAATTTTTGTAACATTTGGAGCTTTTCTTCAGAATCTGAGAGATGGCTACTTTCGATTGTCATTGTTCGTAAAACATTTGCATTCTGCAGTATATATTTGGCAAATTGAAGATCACTTCCTATGCCTCTATAATCAGTAACAGTGCATTCTCTAAGGTGTAACGAAACACATTCAGGAACCAAACTTGGGCAGACCCAATTTTCAGCAGGGTTGCTCCCAATTTCCTTCTGTCAAATAATAAACATAAAATTATATGAATATGCGAAGAAAAGATAAAACAAAAACCATAGTACCTAAATTTAACAAACCTGGCAAATGTGAAGAGCTTGAAGTTTGGGACAATGGTTGAGCAGTTTCACTAACCACTCCCACCTATACACATGAAAGGGTAACTTAATTCGGGTCATATTGTAAAAGACAGGCATGTGATCGTAATGGGGAGACACCTGAATCCATTTAAAAAAACAAAACCTCTGAAATCAGCACAACATTAAAATTGAATCTATTGGAGGATTTAAGTTGCAAAATATCCATCATACCTCTGGTATATCCAGGGTGAGAAACTTTACATCATAAAGTGCTTCCAACGGAACATTAAAACCACAGTCTTCAATCAGTACGTTCGCCAACTTTCTTAGTCTTGTAAAATTTCCCTTGTTGTCATCCTTCACATATCGTAGCTTTATCGCAAAGAATTCTTCGAGATTTGGACAGCGAGAAAGAAGCTCTGGAAGTAATCCATATTCGGTGAATTGAACTTGATTTAAATGCAAGATTTTGAGCAAGGGAAGTTTAACAGACGGAATATCGTTCACATGGAATGCATGCAAATAAAGGGCCACAAGGGTACTGCAGGTGAAAATGCCGTCTGGCAACTTGTGGTGATCATCAGAATTGCATATCTCGAGATCGAGATACTCGACTCCGCGTTTCAATATGACACTTACCCATTTGTTGAGACTGGCATAGTCATGATAATGTTGTTGTTTGAGGGAAAAGCTTTTGATGGGTTGCGTCGTGTCTCGTAAGAGCAAAACGGAAAGCACGAATTCCTTGTAACGGAAATAGGCATTTTGGTCATCAAATGGTACATATTCATCGCTGAAGTCAAGTTCGGTGACAGAGCGCCATAGTGGGTACCACCTCTTGGAGAGGACACTTGTGGCAACAGCTTCTTCAGTTGCGAGTAAAGAGAGAATGTGAGAAATTACTCCGTCTGGTAATGAGCTAATCCTATCCTCCTTGTCCATTGCACTTGCTCGCCGTCGTCGAGACATTTCTTTGGGTTAAGCGTGGCGGATCTTGACCAAAGTCAACAAGGTGCAACTACATTAAATCAAAATTATATATAAAGAAAATCATAGAATATATATATAACTAAATACAAAAACTACTCCCTCCGTTTCACTTTAAGTGTCTTTTTGGACTTTTGCACATGAAAGTGTTGATTATGATGATTATTGTAAGTTTTATGTGTATTTTGTCAAAAATACCCCTATTTAATATTTTTATTTTGTCATTGCATCATTATTAGTATTACAAATTTCAAAACTAAAACAGCATTAAATGTAAGGGTAAATAAGGAAAAACAGTATTAAATGTTGCCTAGATTTGGTAGAAAGACACTTATTTTGAAACAAAATTTTGATGTTAAAAAGACACTTAAAGTAAAACGGAGGGAGTAATTAAGGCATAAACTAATTCAATTCATAAGCAAGTTAAGTGCGAAACATTTAAAAGGAGAATGGCGGAGCCCAATGCTTTACACAAAAAACCACATTGTTATTTGAATTCCTTTCTTCATACACTTTAAATGCAATTTTAAATTGGGGAATTGAAATTGTGATTGAAGTAACAGCTAGTTGTAACAAAGTGAACTAACAGCAGCTACTTCGACTTCTACTTCTAACTAACAAAGTAAAAGCAGTTAAAATGAGGAAGGAGGGAGGGAGGAGAACGCACAGAGGAGTAGAAGCAGCGAAGAAGCCGGAACCTGAAAGCTGAGCGAAGAAGAGGGTCACCAAATGATGCACGCCGGAACTTGAACGTGCCTTGGGATTCACAAAACAAGGGTTTCGTATTAGATGAGTTACGGTCTCAACGAAAATGAGAAAAAAAGTTTGGGTCCGACTTATTTAGTTATACTACCTCTGTCCCTAATTATGAGGCCCTCTTCGGAGATTTCATGTCCATCGAGAAAGTGGAATAATTTACTGTAGTTAATTGTATTAGAAATGTAAACTTTTGATATGTATTTTCAAAATTATCCCTATTAATATTATTGGGAATCTAAAAAGTGTTAAATAAATAGGGGTGTTTGTGGAAAAAATAATTAATATTCATTGAGAATTGGTAAAGGACCTTATAAATAGGGACAAAATAAAAGTGTTAAGAGAGCCTTATAATTTGGGACGGAGGGAATATAAGCTTTTTAAAAAGCTTGAGCATGATCTTTTTATTAAACAAGATGAGCCGTGTCGGCCATTAAATGAGTCGAGTCATACGCCTTCATGAGTCACCCTAACTCATTCCCACCCCTAGATGCTAACTACTATTAAATTGGTTCATTAAGTTATTTTTAGGTCAAATTAGTCATTTAAGTGTTTTTTTTAAATAAGTTTTATAAGATGTTGTCATCCAACAAATCAATCATTTCTGTTAATCTTCTCTTTTAAGTGAAATGTGATACTATAAGATTTTTTTTAAAAAAAAAAATTAAACCATTTTTATAACACATGGTACCATTAGTTGAATGACTCATGTCATTTAACAAAAAATATTTACAGAAACTACGAGTTTGGTAGACAATAATAACTTATAGGACTTGTTAAAAAAAACAATTTAAAGGACTGATTTGTCATTTAAAAATAACTTAATGAACCAATCTAATAATTTTTTCTAAAAATATTGAACTAAATCATTAAAAAAAAAAGGTTTAAATACGTTATGGTTATTTAACTTTTTTTTTATATTTCAATTTGATTTTTAACTTATATTCCCTTCCCTCTAATCCTATTTATATATTATGTTTAATCATATTACACAGATATAGTTATATTTTTTTAAACTTTAAAAATTATTTTAATAATACAATTTTATCCTCTTAAATTGTATTGGAAATTTCACAATGGTTGTTTCACATTAATGAGCAAATGGTAAACAAAAAGAATAGCAAGAAGATTTATTTATCTCTTTAATCCTTAAAAATTAAGCGTGTTTTGGTTTTAGTCCGTAAAAATACGTTATCAACGAAACAACAAAAAAGCCATAATCTAACATGTTTATTTGAATCTTACATATATTTTTATTAACGAAACAACAAAAAAAGTCATAAGACTCATAACAGACTCGATCTTATATAGAGAAAGAGCCATGCTTACACAAACACTCACAAAGACAACTTTTGCAAATTTATTTTATCTGAAGCAGCAGAATCTTATGAATGCCCGAGTATTTCAAACATAGCCTTTAATTCTTTAATTGACTGGAGTTTTTAGATCCGTTACAGAGCCATAAGTGACCCTGAACCGCTCATTCAGGTAGTCTCCACTACGAATTGGAGGGAATCTGCAGCAAACATCAACAAAAAATTTTAACCTCTTTTGCTGGATTTTGCATGAAAAAGTAAAATTTAAGAAATGTACATATATAGCTTTCAACTAGGCCCTCAATCAAAGTGGGACAATCTTTGTCGGCTATGTGTCTCTTTTTTAAATGTTTGAGATTAGATTTGCTCAAAGAATCAATCAATCATTCATTTTTTTTTAATAAAACAGTAGATTACAACGGTGTTGAATTTATAATTGAGAAAATGATTTAAAAATAATATATTGTCTTTCAAATATCCATCGACACAAGCACGATAACTAACCTTCGATTATATTTGTGAGAGCTGAAAATGGATCCTCAATTTGTAATAATCCATTAAGTTTGATAGTTAATTATGTGGAGGTTTAAAAAATGAGCATTTTTTTTTTATATAAAATAAGCATTACATTTTTAATTTGTCTAAATTTTTATTTTCTTGTATAAAACCATTTTTTGGCGATTTAATATGGTTTCCAAACATATCTTATTAAACTCGAAATATGATTTTTTAAAGTTATTTTCATATATGAAAAAATTTCAGAAACAAGCTTTAAGAGATGTGTTTAAATAAGTTTATTCAGACTAAGAAGAATAACTTATTTCAATAATCTTATCAGATAAGAATATGATAATATATAGTGTATCATTTTCATATAACTCTTTTTAGCTTCTTCGAATAAACTTATCAGAATAAGCTTTTTTCTTTTTAACTTATTTTTTTTTTAAAAAGTTATTCAATAAGTGTTTAATCAAGATATGTATCCAAACACACCAGTAGATTGTACCCTTCGTTATTTTTATCCACTTTAAGTTTTTTGTTTTCACTCTGTCAAATTGAAATATTTTCTTTCTGCTTACATATTGGTTGTCTGATTAGTTAAATGTGTTCTAAGAGGAGGAATAAGTTATTTGAACCTGGCAGGGGATGAGGCACTGCAGCAAGTTTCAAAGCATTCCACCACACAATCTGAGGGGGGGTCCAAGAAAAATGCCATCTGATAAACAACACATTATTATTCATTTAAGAAGAAATGCATGCATCAGCAATTCATGCTAACTAACTAGAAAACCTCATCAATATCTGTTGAGGGTCAAAAAATGGGAAGATACAATAATGAGATTTGGGTTCGTAAAACTTCAATATGGAGTTTCTAAGGTCCAGTGGTGGAGGAAAGTAAGCAAGTCTTGCACAATGACCTTTGTGGGGAGGGCAATAAGCTTCCCTTTTGCAACTTTCTACCCTTCCGCCCTCTCTGTCTAGTTCTATTGCTAAGTGTTTCTTGCTCTCTCTTTTCCTCCCTCTGTTTCGATGATCCCCCTTTCCTCCTTAGCCTTTTCCTCTTATGCTCATTAGCTCCCTCACTTGTCACCATCATCCTCGTGAAACACCCTTACTTAGCCATTAAGCACTGTTTTTCTCTCTGCACCCATTCTTACACATTACACAATTTTAGTTAGTCATTTTAAGCTTATCTTCATAGGACAGAAACAAAAGGTTCCTTTTTAGTGATTATGTACTACGACCCTATGCCTCCTATGCTTCTCCCTATTTCCTTATTGTTGCATAAAGTTCCACTCTCCGGTCATTGTGCAAGTCCTCAAGAGTTCATATCACTCTTTGGGGCGGAGCACGCTCAGAGCCTGCCAGCCACAGCCCTCAGAAACTCCCAGGGGACGTCCGCCCAGCTGGCCACATTACCCCTTGTGTACAGCTTTGTGGGTGGAACCCCAAATATCCTTTTCTTTCTGCCCACGTACTGGGCCGCTCCTCTCTTCTCAATTAACTTCTTCATAACGGGCCTTTGCCTCTATCTGGCAACTTATTTCTTGACTTGTTATTTTGGCCCAATAAACTGATCCTCAACAATAGCCCCTTTTTGCAGGAGAAGGGAAAACCATTGCCGCCCTTGGTTTCCGTGTGCGACGTGAGTGGGAACTGCCAATTGCAGTTTTCCCTTCTGCTGCAAAATCACCTACGCACGTCTCCCCACTAACATAACTGCTTCCTCATTAATTTGAATAGACTTTGAGCTCCGTGCCTCCTATATACCTCTGCTCCCTTTTTCCTTTATTTGTAACGGCTCCCTTTTTTTTTCTCCTCCTCACTTTCGAACTTCTCATTTCACAGCTTTCCTCTCCACCATGTCTTCATCCTCTTCCTCCTCTCCTGATAGTGGTTCAGTATCTCCTACTCAATCAGGTGGACCAACTGGTGATTCTTCATCTATCCCAAACCTTCTTCTCTTTCACACCTTTCCTTCGCTTCCTTCGCCGAGGGCGGAACTCGCGAGCAGCGGGTCTCGCCGGGATTCGGCGGAAATTCCTATCCCCGTTCGCCCTTTCGCGAAGCCTCCCTCCTCTGGTAATTTGCTTGATTCTCCTGGCCCACAGACCCCTGTTGTCTCTCCAACTGAAGCAAAGTTGATCGTTCCCCTTCCTAGTGAATGTTCTCCTGAGGTGGGTCCTTATCTGCTTCGTTCTCGTCTGGCAGCCGAAGAATTCCCTTGGTCTTCTCCCTGTTTTCGTGGTCGCATATCTGGTACTAGTGGCTGGTCTTCATGGGTGAGTCATGTCTTTGTGCATGACCTGCCTTTTGTTAAGGTACTTGAGCAAGTTGGGATTGCTTCCGCCATCAAGGTTTCTCCCTATCTGGGCTCGAATAGGAAGGCGAAAGATCTTGAGCTTTTGTTGCAGCGGTGGTGTACAACAACCCACACTTTCTTTTCTTCTTGGGGGGAGTTTACCCCCACTTTAGAGGATGTTGTTCTCTTGCTTAAACTTCCCGCTTTTGGAGAGCACTCTCTTTCTTTTGATTCTATGAGTTCTGATGTCATTGAAATGGCGCAACAACTCAAGGCGGCCACCTGGCAGAGCGCTCGCCATTCCCGTGACATCTTCGAACGCCGTAGGGCGAACATGAGTGGAGGTTCCAAGGTAGCAGGAACTGGATGTTTGATCCCAAAGGCAAAAAGGGTTAAGAAGAAGGACTCTCTGAAGTATACGTTCGCCACATGGATCCGGTATTTCCATGGAGATGTTCATAATGGCCGCTTTGAATCAGGGCCTTCTGTGGACTTGGACTTGAAGAGGGCGGCGTTCGTTTCCTTTTGGCTTAGTAGGTTTGTTTTCCCTGGTCCGCCTTGGGAATCGGTCAGCCCTGCTGTGTTTATTTTTGCTTGCCTCTTGATCAACGGCATTCGCCTCCCTTTGGCACCGATGTATTTGGGCGGTTTGTATGCTCGCTTGGATCAAACAGCAGAACAGATGAGGCTTTCCTTTGGTCGTTTCTCTATTAGTTCCTTCCTTGACTTAGTTTTCATCCAATACTTCCTTTTTGAGCATTTCCCTGATTATGGCCCTATTCGTCAAACCGCCACCCCTCCTGTTACCTCCGACGATCCCACAGTCTTCCTTATTCAACCCCGAGTCTTTGGCTGGTTCAATGGGAAACCCAGGCGGTCTCTCCTTGAGGTCATTGACAATGAAGACTGTTTTGTGTTTAGGCCTTTCCTCTCGAATCTTCTTCTTGGTTGTGAAGGTCTCCATGACATATATTTGGAGTCTTCCTTCAACACTCGGAACAATTCATCTAAGCGCACTGAATGTACTTTCGATTTGTGGCTCATGATTATATCTCCTCGCTTTCTCCCTGGTTTTGTGATCACGGACGCCCTTGGGTCTTTTGGTGGTGCTCTATGGCCCTATGTATATAGGCCAGACCGTGTTGCTAGGCAGCTGGGTTTTGATCAAGCCCCTTGTGCATTAGCTCTCAATCCTATTGACCTTCCTTCTATTGCTGATGCTACTTTAATTAAGCCCCTTGCTTCTCTCCCTCCTTATGATGATACTTTGTTTGATCCTCGTTCTCGAGTGAGTCTTGTTCTCCAAGATTGGGTTACATATCATGCTGCTGTTCTTGTTCATTTACGTGACTTTGAAGCTGTTAAAAGTAATGCTTCCCCTCCTTCTGAAATGATTGCTTTGAGGGATCCCTATTATGCGCCCATCTCCAAGAGGGACGTTGCTCTTGCAGGTGTGTCTTATTCCTTCCTAGTTTCTTCTTTTCTCTATCTTATACTGTTGTTCACTTTACTATTTCAATTGCAGTTGAATTGGCTTCTTCTGCTTCCAAGAGGAAACATGCTGCTTCCCCCTCTACCAAAGCCAAGAGTTCCAAGGTTTCCAAAGCTAAGGCTTCCAAAGCTAAGGCCTCCTCCTCTGCATCTCCAAAGGCTTCCGCCCCACCCCGGCCCAAAAAACAGAAGCGGGCGGCCACGTCCAACCCGCCTGTTTCTCAGCGTAGGGTTTCGCTTCGCCTGCGTTCTCGCTTTACTTCTTCAACTCCTACATCTGACCATTTTGATTTAGGTGATTGCTCTTCCGCTGATGGCGAAGTTCCTGCATCCACCTCTCCTCCTGTTGTTGTACTGGATGATAATCCCGTTCCTACGTCCGCTCCCGTTCCCGTGGAGACTCATTCCTCTTGTAAAAGGAGTTCATCTACGCCCTCCGCTCTTTTGGGAAGTTCATGTAGTCAAAAACATTAAATTGAGACCTCTAGTGAAATAAACCAGATCCTGCTGTCTACTCCTTCTCCGCCTCAAGGCTTGGATGTTATCACTAACCCTTCCTCTCCGCCTCCAGGTTCTTAAAGATTAAGAATTGCTTTTCTTACTTTATGTATTTATTCCTTTTCCTCATGGTCATTTTCACTTCCTTTCTTCCTTCTTTGATTTTAGTTCTGCCTTCTCACGTTATTTCCCCTTCCAAAGGAGATGAAGTGAATGTGCACCACGAGCCTGTGCAAGATGATCATCCCCAAGAGGAGCGGTTGCTTGGGGAAGTCTTGCAGGAAGAGCAGTTGCAGGTTGAGCAATTGCCAAAAGAGCAATTTCAAGAAGAAAATATGCAATTGGATTCTGACGTGATCACTACTGCATTTCCTATTGCTTCTTCTGATACAATCCTTGCCTTGGCTAATTCCATAAAGCCTACTGTTCCCATGCCTTCTCAATCCGATACGGATCCTTTGATCGCTACTAAAGCCATAGTTGATAGGTTAATTGCAAATAAGCAATCTTTCGCAGCTGCTGGTATGTTATCCGCTTTCATATCTTCGGTCATTTTCTTTATTTACTATGTGTTCCTCGTGTTTGTTTTTTTTTGTAGGTAATCCGATTCCTAATCTTTCCCTTGTCCTACCTCAAGAGGAAATTCAGTGGGTTGTTTCCTTCCTTTCACTTCATGATGATATAATTGTTCCACCATCTTCTCTTCCGCTTCCTTTGCGTTGTTCCGCCTTCCGTGTCTTGGCTGATTTGTTACGTCAGTTTAAATCACATAGCATTGAAGAGTTACTCTCAGGGAAACTAATCACCGTCCTTCAGTACCTTTCTTCCCTTCCCTTGTTGGGTTTTGATGGCCCATGGTTTCAGAAGCTTCATAACAGTATGAAGTCCATTGTATCTTCACTAGCTCCAGCTGTTGTAGAGGCGAAGGCGAAATCCAAATCCGACTTGGTCTCCAAGCGTGAAGTTATTGTCCAATAGGATCTTTCTTTTGAGGATAAGCTCGTTGATGCTCGTGCTCGCCTTGCTTTGGTTGATGAGAAGATAGCTTCCTTTGAAGTTGAAGAAAAAGCCCGCTCGGATGCTCGTTCTTCCATTGCTTCCCTTATTCAGTTCTAATGCTCTTTAAATATTTTGTACTGGCTTTGTAATGTTTTGGACCTTGGTTTTCTTTTGATCTTCGGATGTTATGTATGTTTCCTTTTGCTTGGCAGGGAAGTATGGAACTTGGTGATTTGATGTGATGCTAAATGCTTTTTGCTTGTTATGTGCCTGCAATGTTAGTAATGGGCATTTTGCCACTCTTTTGTTTTTATTTGAATCTGTTGCAATCTCTTGCGTCTTTCCTTACAAACATTTAGTGTTCGCAAATCTGAAGGACAAGTGGGGTGGCCTCTATCCACTTCATCCTTTATCCATCATGAAGGCGGGGGGAGGGGTAGCATTCCGTCGTTCCTTCCAATTTCCATTTGGCATGCGCTTTTGCACATATTACTCCATTGTGCTCTTGCACAAATCCTTATCTATGTGCTCTTTGCACATTTTCTCTTTGCTCTTGCACATTCTCTTCTTATCTTTGTGCTCTTGCACATTTTCTTTCTATAGAATAACAAGGCACAACATATACTCTTCTTTTTTTTATCTACGTCCTCTACCGTGTGTTTTTATTCAATTCCATTATTTTCTTAGTCCTAGTGCTTTTAGCAACATATACTCTGCAAGCAACACGTTCTAACGTTTACTATTACTGTGCCTTAACTAGCGTTTGAGTCAATCTTGTGTTTTAGATTTCTTTCCTCCCCTTTTTATTACCTTCTTTTGTTAATTCATGCACCTTTGTCATTTTATAAATTAACAGCAAGGCGATCATACATATCAAGAAAGAGGCATAAATAATTCAGCACAATAGACTCATAATATAGTTCAAGAAATGGGTTCTTCATATCATACAAAAATGGTTCTTTCTACCAAGGCGATCATACATATCCCTTGCGCCTTTCAAAACTGAAGAACTGATTCTTACATTCATTCCTACTTCTAAGGATAATACTTCTTAATATATTTAAAATTCAAAGGTCCTATTTTCTTTTGATTGTCTGGATTGAGGAGAAAACAATACCCGTTGGGATGAGCATCTTGTACTATATAGGGCCCTTCCCACTTGGGCGCCCATTTTCCAGCATGAATGTTCCTCATAACTGCATCCGTGGCTTTGAGTACCAGTTCTCCTTCGCTGAACATCCTAGGCTTCACGATCTTGTTATACATTAGCATATACACGCCTCTGATGTTTCAACATCTCTTCTCTTGCTCTGTCTCTTTCTCCTTCTATGAGTTTCGCCTCTATCTCCCTCCGCCCTTCTCTTCCACTGATCATCCTCGGCGAAGGCATAGTGACCTCAGCTGGCAACGTTGCTTCAGCACCATATACCAGGGAAAAGGGAGTGGCTTTGGTAGCACCATGCCTTTTTGTTCTATATGCCCATAAAGCAAGAGGCAAGTATTCGCTCCAATCAGTAGGCGTGTCTCCTACCATTTTCCTTAAAATCCCAACTAACAGTTTGTTTGTCGCTTCCGCCTGACCATTGGATTGAGGGTAGTAGGGCGTCGATCTGCCATGGGTTATATTGAAGTTTGCCAATGTGTCCTTCACCCTTTCATTTATGAAATGCGTTCCATTGTCTGACAGGATCCGCTTTGGCAATCCAAATCTACAAATTATGTGCTCCTTTATGAATTTCACCACTGTTTCTCCATCAGCATTTGTGACTGCTTCCGCTTCAGCCCATCTTGTGAAGTGCTCTGTTGCTACCAATACCCATTTCTTTCCTCTTGACTGTGGTTCTATAGGTCCAACAAAATCCATTACCCATGTATGAAAAGGGTAAGGCGTGTCCAGCCCTTGCATTTGTGCAGACGGGGCATGGATTCTATCCCCATGTTTCTGGCAGTCTTGGCATCTTCTGTTGTATCCCTTCACATCGTCCTTCATCGTGGGCCAATAGTACCCAAGTCTCATTAGCTCATAATACAGGTTCCGCCCTCCTAAATGTCGCCCGCACACTCCTTTGTGAACTTCTTCCATCACCTTTTCAATGTCATCCCCGCCTATGCATCGCAATGCTTCTCCATTAAACGCTCTCTTAAACATTTCTCCTTGTTCGCAAAAATACCGCTCCGCCTTCTTCTTTAGCGCTTCGCCTCCTGTTTTGTCTTCGGGGAGTATTCCTTCTTGCAAGAACTTCTTCAAGGGGTTTCTCCAGTCCTCTTCTTCTACTCTAACCGCCTCCTCTTCTTCCCTTGCTTCCTGACACTGCATACATTTTCTTTGAATTGCATCACTTTCCGCCTTCATCTTGGGCCAATAAATCCCCACACGCTGGAGTCTTCTATACAACCCTGGGCCAAGTTGTCCGCACATACTTTCATGAAGCTTGCTCATCTTCTCTTTGCCCTCCTCCTCTGTCACACACCTCATCAGCAATCCTTCATTATTCTTCTTATACAATCTTCTCCCTACCAAATAATAATCCCTTGCTGCTCTTACCAGCGTCTTGCTCCTCAGTTGCCTTATCACATCATCTCTCCAACTCGCTTCTTTCTCTTCTTCAGTCCCCACCTTTTCCTTTTGCACTTTCATGAATGTTATGATTTTCTCTCCATCTCTCGCCTCTTCCTGACTTCCAATATTTGCCAAGGCGTCCGCCCTCTTATTCTCGGCTCTGGGGACGTGTTCCAATCCTTCCACTTTGAGCCCTTTCATGAGCTTGAATGCCCGCTCCCTGCCAGACATCAAAGACTTTCTTTTACTCCGTACT
The DNA here is from genome assembly GCA_037953625.1 of Crotalaria pallida. Lineage (NCBI taxonomy): Eukaryota > Viridiplantae > Streptophyta > Magnoliopsida > Fabales > Fabaceae > Crotalaria > Crotalaria pallida. The sequence goes on from CM075655.1 coordinate 103,818,018, forward strand.
CTCCCTTAAGCTGCCTGATAACTAGATTGGAATCTCCCTTGATCATTAGTCTTTCTGCCCCCAGCTCCTTTGCTATCTTTAACCCAGCAATCAGTGTTTCGTATTCCGCCTCATTGTTGGTGCAAGGAAACTCCAACTTGAGGGCGAACGACAAAGATTCTCCCCGCCCGTTAGTTAACGTCACACCCCCTCCTCCTTGAGGTAACGAAGGCGTCCCGTCAAACATGAGGGTCCACTGTGGGATTTCTTCACATATGTTGACTCTAGGCATTTCTCCTCTCAATTCTTCCATCTCTTCACCTTCTATTGAGATTGGGCAGATGGCCATAAGATCTGCCAAGGCTTGACTTCTTAAAGCTGTAGGTGTGACCAATGTTATTTCATACTCTGTGAGCATCAGAGCCCACTTGCTTAATCTTCCTGTTAGTACCGCCCCCTGCAGCAAGTGTCTGATTCCTTCAACTTTGGTCATGACCCAAACTTCATGGGCCTGAAAGTATTGTCTGAACTTCTGAGCTGCATATACCAGTGCCAAGCATTGCTTCTCCTGAGGCGAGTACCTCAGTTCTGCGTCTTTCATTACCCTGCCAAAATAAGCCACTGGCCGCTCTGCTCCATCCTTCTCCTGTGCTACTAAGCCATTTATGGTGTCTCCAGAAGGGGCTAAATATACTTTCAATGGTACCCCCTTCTCTGGTGCACTCATGACTTGGGGGGATATCAACACTTCCTTTATCCTTTGAAAGGCGGATCGGTGTTTCTCGGTCCACATGAATTACCTACCGTCCTTTGTCATATCTCTGAAGGGTTTCAACAGTTCGCTCATAGCTGGTATGAAGCGCCGTATATAGCCCAACTTCCCAACCACTCTCTGTAACTCCTTCCTTGACTTAGGTGCCTCCATTTCCTGTATCGCCTTGACTTTTTCCTCATCAGCTGATATTCCATCCTTGTGAACCTTGAACCCCAAGAATGCTCCCGATGCTACTCCGAATTTGCACTTTAAAGGATTCATTCGCAGCTTGTACCTTTAACACCTTTCCAGCACGCTCCTTAGATGCCCCACATGGTCTTCTTTCTTCCTAGATTTCACCACTAGATCATCAACATAGTCTTCAACGAAATCATGCATTACATCATGAAATATGGCTGTCATGGCTCTTTGATACGTCGCCCCTGCATTCTTCAAGCCAAAGGGCATCACCACATAATGAAAGTTCCCAACGGGGGTCCTGAAAGCTGTCTTCTCTTCATCTCCTGGGGACATCCGGATTTGATTGTATCCGCTAAATTCGTCCATGAACGAGAACCTTTCGTGGGAAGCTGTAGCATCTATCATACTATCAATATGAGGTAGGGGAAAATCATCTTTTGGACAAGCTCTATTAAGATCCCTGAAATCCACACAACAACGGATTTGGCCATTTTTCTTCCTTACAGGGACAATGTTAGCCAACCATTCTGGATGCTGAATTGGCTTTATGAACCCTGCTTCCAACAACTTCTCAATTTCTTTCTTTATTTGGGCTTCTACTTCAAGGCTGAATCTTCTGGGCGGTTGTTTCACAGGTATCGCCCCTAGCTTCACTTCCAAATTATGTGTCACCAAATTTTTACTTAACCCAGGCATCTCAATATAACTCCACGCGAATACTATTTTGAATTCTCTCAACAGAGCTATTAGTTCTTCCTTTTCTTGGTCGCTCAAATCTTTACATATGAACAATGGCTTCTTTTCGCCCTTCGCCTCCCCCATATTTACTTCCTCCAGATCTCCCATGATTCCTTGCCCGCCTTCTGTAATTCCATAGCAATTCTCCCTTTCTCCTTGCAACGCTTCCACTGGTGTGTGGAGCGTGCACCATAATCCGGGGCTGATTAGCTCTTCTACTTTGGGTCTAGCCAACCCCGCCTCATCCTATAAGATTTTCGATGTCATGGTACCATTAGCGAGGCGGCACCTCTCGATTCTTTCTTTCTTGGGCGCTTCTTGCCTTCTTTCCTCCTTATCGCTTCGTGGTTTTTAGAAACCGCTAGTAGAGGCTCCGCCTTCTCCCCTTTCCTTGACAAAGCGTACATGTTCCATCTTTTGGATTGTGTTAGCGCCTGTGGGGGCGACTTCCTTGAACAGGGAAGCTTCAATCATGTGAAGCTCAGATGCTTCGAATGGGGCCTGCACCGCTGGTATCACAATGTTCCCGCCTCTATAGTTTGACTTTACACATTGATGGAGCGTAGACGGTACACAACGATGTTGGTGAATCCAAGGCCTTCCAAGCAGTATGTGGTAACTGGGATTTCCTGCTACAATCTGGAAAGTATTGGGCGTTGCAATGGCTCCTACTCTCAGGCTCAGAACCACACTGGCTATTACAGTCACCGTCGCTCCATTGAATGCATTCAATCTCATGGTGGATCTTTGCAACCTTTCCGCCCGTACTCCTAAAGCATGAAAGACATCTATTGGAATGATGTTGACTCCAGAGCCATTGTCAACCAAGGCTCTTCTCATGGTGACGCCTTCCACACTTGCCTTCACGTATAACGCCTTGTTGTGGCAAAAAGCCCTGTTCGCACTCAATAGGTCCTTTAAAGATGAGGGATGTGGCATGTGCTTTTGTCAATTGTGTCAAGGGAGCATTGGCTGAACACAGGCCGCCTCCACGCCTCATTATGCCTCATTATTTCTTGACTTGTTATTTTGGCCCAATAAACTGATCCTCAACAATATCCCATTAACATAGTCACACGAATCATAGGCTGTCATTCAATAAAAGATATGGAACACCAATAACAAAATAATGCAAATGAAGAAGTGTATAGTAATTAGTATTACAGAATAGCGTTCTTTTCCTGTTGGCATAACACGGTGAAGTGTTGACCTACAAGAGTAATAAGACTTTGCTTAATATGTACAAAAAATATTAAATAGCTTTATGAAACAAAATATAGCTTCTTAAGTTATGGGGTGATGAATTATACCTGTAAACACAATTTGTCCACCTCTCCATCATGTCCCCAATGTTCACAATAAAGGCCCTGTATATACAAACCAAAAACACCTGAGACTGGGAAGGAAGAGCATATAAACTGCACCATTTTTAAAGGAACAGTGGTCTAGAGTCTCTAGATAAAACATCTGTGATTCAAATCAACTTAAACATAGAGACACAGTCTTTACCAAATTTCTTAATTATGGACTCACCCCTCTATATGAGTCACATCTTCCCAGACTTGAGGTTGCTTGAACTTGTCTTTGCAGATCTGTGAATAGAAGAATAAAAGTGAATAGAAATTAGAGCAAAACTTCAAATTGGGTTACCCAAAGATACAAGTGACATCAACTTTGCATCAAAGAGAAGTGTCACCAAATAAATACCTTAAACTTTAAAAAAAGCAACAATATTGATCCTTTTACGAACTAATTTGGCACCACTTTAAATTTTTCAGCACTCAATTTTAAACTATGTGTGACAAGTGAGTGTAATTCACATGGTCGATCAAGTATCAAGTCTTTACAGCTTGGGAGTTAAAAGTCCCGTGGATATTATTTGATCAATTGATGGTGGTTTAATTTCCCCTCTCCTATTCACTGTCAAAAACACCTTGCCTATAACAAAAAAAAAATTTAAACTTAATGGTAGACCCTTGTTAAATAAGGTACAAAGACTACGTGAGGAAAGAAGAGAACCTGCAGTCCTGGAACACCATCGGTCAATAGGAGAGTGATCATGCCATAATCTGTATGAGGAGAGGAACCATATTCTTCTTCAGAAGATCCCAGTTCACCTAATGCAGTTGGAAAGCATATTATCAATATTGAAAAGGTCACACGGTAAAAATTGGTTAGAAAACTATTTCTCTAAGCTTAATCACACAATACTAATAAAACTGCTCAAAGAATAAAGAGTTTATATTATCAAACAAACTTCAATTGAAACTAGCATTGCAATTTCTCTGAGTCAGATCTTTCTACAAAGTAGCAACTAGCAAAAGGAGTACATATGCACAAAACTAAACATCACATTATAAATATACCATAAAATTCATTTTATATATTGAATTATCTGTTTCAAAGTTGTCATGTGGGCTATAGTTCAAGTCATCAAATTGAAAACTAATACTTGGAAATATAGTATAAATTTTACCATTTTCAAATATGCAGATTGAACAAGAAGAAATTACAACAAACATAACAAGATTACAATCAACAAGGAAGAAATTTAATCTGCTACTGGTTATTAAGAAGGTCTAGAAAAGCAAAATTAATGAACCTGGATAGCGCAAAAGACGAAGAAAAGCTTCTGGTTTGTTTAAGGACTCTATCTTCTTAAAAAAGCCTTCATCCAAATTCAAGGACAGGGCAATCAAAGACAGAAGCTCTTTTCCAGCAGCCCTGTGCCAGAAAAGAAGAATATTAATGAAATTATAATTTCAGGTTACAATTTCTTCTTATTTTATTACCCTACTTTACTTCATTTATATAATACCACAAAATAGATTATTAAGTTCTGTAGTGTCCTTGAACACTATATGTCCTTAACCCTCTGAGCCCTCAAGATTATGGTAATCAGGAGTTCAAGAGAAGATCAATTATCTATGTATGACCTTATGGTTTTTCTGCAGTTCCAGTTGGGAAAAGCAGGGTTTCTCCCGTCAACAAGTGTGTGCAGAGTGTCAACTTAGGGATGAGAGTACGTACCGGAAACCCTAGCTGTTATGAGCTATTTATGGGGTTTGGAGGAAGTTGATGTGGGCCGTATGGGCCTCGTATCAAGGTGAGCTGAACCGGGATTCTGTGAGGAAATATAGGAGATTTATTCCCTTAGAATCCGGATAGGATCAGCTCACGATCCCATGTAGAGGCTGTTGTGAGATTCTAGGAGAAACATGCGGAAGAGATAGGAAGCCTTGGTGAGACTGAGTCAACCTACCAGCCGACGTTATGTCTCGGTTCTAGAATCCCGAGGCGATGGAGTGAAGACCGTTGTTGAGGCTCGGTCCCATCAAGTCCGAGCCTGGTCTTTTCGTATGCTCGGAATGAACGTATCCGAGCGTGGGACGTTTGTGTTAAGTAAACCGAGGGAAAGGTCCTTAGAAAATCCTTTATATAGGACTGTAGTTTTTATACGGTCGGCAGACCCTACAAGCCCACCAGCTCGTAAGACTTTGAAAAGTCTGTGACGAGGCAATGAGCGCTTAGGATAGACCTTTCCGCATGCCTCGTGACAACTGTAATCGTGCCGACTGCTTCGAGGTGACGTTTTGGGTTCTCGAGATACGGCGCGTTTCCTTGTAAGTTGTGCCAAATCATTGCGTTTTTGAAATTTGAAAAAGTACCTTTTGGAACTGCACGTCTCTTCCTATGATTGGTTGCATGCGTCCATGGGCTTTTGGCCCAAATGGCTAAGATGAAGGGAAACTGAAAAGTTTTCTCTCTAATTGAAACTTACCCTTTCTCTGCCTCCAATCACTCACTCTACTCCCGAAATTTCTCAGAATCCCCTTATTCTCTCTTCAATTTCCATTTTGCTATCTTCGTTCCCAAATTGAGATCCTCCAATCCTTCACCAGTTTTAGCAACTTCACGCAGGTAACCCCTTCTACTCCTCTTATTTCCATTCCTGCAGTTTTCCTTATTCATTTGGGGTTGTTTTTTTTTCTTTTGGAGTGAGTTTTTCTTTGTAAACGGGTTTTATGGTTTCGGGATTTTGCAGGGATTTCTGGGTAGAGTTTCTGGGTTTCTTTTGTTTTTAAGTGAGAGGAGTTTATACCTCAATTTGTTTGAATCATGAGGGGATGGAGAGATTTTAGGGAAGTTTACCGTGAGCTCTGTAGGAGATTAGGAGAAAATCCATCTAGTGACAGTGAATCAAGTTCTTCATCCTTTTCTGGGGTTTTTGAAGATTCTGGGAACGAAAGGAATCCATGCTCGGAAAGTTCTACGCCTATCCCTACTATTCCCCCCATCGACTCGGGTTCTTCCGAGTTAAAACCATTAACAGTAGAACATCCATTGAATCCTGCCGACGAGACTAAGTGGTTATTAGCCTATAGATTCGCCGAGCGTAGAGCCCAAGTTAGATTTAGCCCCGATCATGATATGGGGGATAAAGAACCTGTAGGAAATCCATCTGAGCTGGGGGGAAAAAGTTCGGGGCTTGGCATTAGATTTAAAGTAAAAACTCGTGCTGTAAAAAATCCTAACGCCGAGCCTTTTTCTTTTTCCCTAGAAATGGTGGAACGCAGGTGTGTCACGAATCCGGAGGAGTACCCTTTGCCACCTAATCATGCACAGTACGACGACGCTTTTGACCGAGAGGTTCTAGGGACGAGGCCTTCACTATTGACGGAAAGTAGTCTAAACCACCTTCGACCCCTCCTGACACCGCCGAGCGCTGATGGGAATATTTCAGAATTTATACTGAGGCCCTTAGGAATCGACGACCGGATTTGCTTTGAAGTTCCCGAAAACCAACAGTATTTTTACTTTTATGAGGAAATAGTTACCCGGGTCGGCATTCGCCTGCCTTTCTCAACTTTTGAGACTGAAGTTCTCACTCACTTAGGAATCGCCCCCAGTCAATTACACCCGAGCGGTTGGGCTTTTCTCCGAGCCTTCCAGCAGTTCTGTGATGCCGAAGATAGGGAGCCGACCGTTCGATCCTTCTTCTGGTTGTACTCTCCTCAAGTGAACAGGTTTGGCGACTCTAAAGGCCTTTGGGTATCTCTCAAGGCTCGGAGGTATCATGCCCTCTTTTCCAAACTAACTGACTCGTGGAAGTCTTTTAAACCCTTGTTCTTCAAGTATGAGTACACCGGGCCCGAAGTGAGTTGGTTCATGGAACAAATTGAAGTAGAAGGGGAAATTAAGGTCGTTCCTCGATTTCCGCTAGGTTGGACCACTGACATCTATAACCGAGCGCCTTCCTCCTATCAATTTAATTATAAAACTGACTTGACTACGGCCGAAAAACGACTCACCGACCACGTTTGGACTTACCTCCAAGAACAAGGTCCAATCGATATCAAAAAGATTCTTTTGAAAGAAACAAAAGATGAAGTGAAGGCCGAGCTGGGTAGTTATTTTTTTTTTTGCTAATTCATCTTCTTCTTCTGCAGCAACGATGGCTGGAAAGAAATCATCAAAAATCAAGAGTGATGCTCGGGCAGCCAGGGTTGCGCAGTTGGCTGCACTTCAGGATGCATCAGGCTCGCCGAGCAAGGGCCAATCCTCGGACACGACTCCTGCCGAGAGTCCGAGCGTTCCCCCCAACACCATCCCGACCGTGAGGATCACTGGTACGGAACAAGTGATAAAGGGGGGTCGTGTCGTCGACGCTGTCAATCTCGAATTGGAGGGTCATTCCTCCCCCCAGGATACTCCCGAGCGCCTCCCCAAAAGAACTCGACTAGAGAAAGGAAAGGGGGCTGCCGTGGAATGGTTAAACTTGAGCAAGTCACACAAAGGGATAGAAGTTCCCGAGGGTAAGGAGGATGCAGCTGCCAAGACGGTGTGGGGTAGTAGGAAGATGACCGACTCATTCATTGCCACTGTCTTCCCTCCTGAAAATGCTGAAGTAATCGAGGCTTGGACCCCTGGGACTTGGGAAAATAACTGCCAGGCGTTGGTACGAAGCTTCTTACGGGGTGCGAGCATTCTCCACCACATAGGTCAGCATGGTGATGACGCCTATGCCGGAATGGCCTCCGAGGAGAAGAAGAAAATATATGAGGCAAACGAGCGGGAAGATTACTTGGAGATTCAGGTCCAAGGTCTGAATAAAAGGATACAAGAAATGGCAGCTGAAAACGAGCGTCTTCAAAAGGCTGCACAAGATTCTGAGGGGGCCAAGGTTCGAGCTGAAAAAACACTTAAGGATGCCGAGGCACAGATAAAGAGGTCAGAGGAGATCCAGAAAAAGGCTGAAGAGGATGCTGCTGCTCTCCTGGTGGCTACAGAGAAAGTTCGTACGGCCGAGCAAGGTGCTGCTGTAGCCCAGGAGCAACATGAGTATGCTAAGGATGAGATAGCCAGGCTTCGAGCTACTTTTGATAAAATGACGGCGAAAGCCCTCAAGCACAAGAAAGAGGCCAAAGAATATCTCTTCAACTGGGGCCGTGGAGTTGAGGATTCGTTTTTCAACACTGGCGAACAACTCCGCATTCTGAATCCTGGGTTGATAACCCGAGGTGCCGACCCAACTTTTGCGGCAAAGGATGGTCAAATCGTCAGCCCAAACGGGGCTCCCATAGACCTCAACAGTGCCGATCTGCCTGATCGCTTGGCTGAGGATTCAGGAGAAGAAGGTTCCGAGGAAAATGCCGAGGAGGAGGAGGACCGATTTAATGCTGATAGCGTCGTATTATCCGACTTAGAGTAGTTTTTGACTTTGCTTTTTTGCTTTTCTTTTTCATTTTGTGATCGCCCCAGTAGTGGGTTTTTGTAACCGCCCCAGTAGTGGGTTTGAACTTTTTCTATGCTTCTTTGCTCGAAATATTATGAACGTTTATAGTATTCGCAGTCGAATGTTTACTTCTTTTTATACTTTGTGTTAAGAATTCAAGTGTCAAGACCTCGGAACTCCAGCGCTTTAGCCGAGGTAGGTTCCTCTATCCGCGATGTAAAATGATTTTAATAAACCATGTTTGAATCGGGAGTCTCGGTAGAATACTTGACGAGTTATAAGCTCTTGTTTGAGCTGTTTATAATCGTTCGCGTCATACACGGTGGCTAATCGAATATGAGGAAAAGTACGTAATACAATGAATCCAATAACAGTCTTTTTATTAATCAGAAGCAGAAAGTACAATGGGCTCGGAGTTCCACTGAGCGTACACCATCATTAAACAGTAATAAACAAATCTAACAATTCTAAAAAGAATAAATAAAGCATGAAATTATGAAACTATGGAAGAAAGATTCTAAATGTAATATCCTTTGAGCTTCGCCGCATTCCATGAATTGTTGATAGGAGATCCCGATAGAGTTTCAAGTTTATAGGCTCCCGTCCCACTTTTGAAGGTGACTCGGTATGGTCCTTCCCAGCTTTGGGCCAGTTTTCCATCCTTAGCATTCTTAAGACCAATATCGGCCCTTCTTAGGACGAGGTCACCCACCTCGAACTCTCTGGGGTTAACCGAGCGATTATATTCCTTCGCCTGCATCCTTTTAGCGTGCTTTTCTCGTTCGGCGGCCAAATCTCTTACCTCCTCCGACAAAACAAGATCCTCGCAGATCAAAGTATTGTTGATGGGGTTTGGCTGCTGCATAGCTCGGAAAGAAGGGATAATTTTCTCAATGGGGATGACTGCGTCGCAACCATAAGTGAGCCGATAGGGCGTTTCTCCTGTTGAAGTTTGGATGGTGGTGCGATACGACCAAAGTACCTCGTGCAAGTTTTCCACCCAATTTCCTTTTGCTCCTTCAAGTCTCCTCTTGATTCCCTGAATGATGGACCTGTTCACTGATTCCACCTGACCGTTGGTTTGAGGGTGTTCCACCGAGGAGGAGTAGTGTTTAACCCCCAATGCACTGACCAAATCTTGGAACGCCCTTGCTGCAAACTGGGTTCCGTTGTCGGTCACCAATACCTGTGGCACCCCGAATCGAGCCACAACTTGCCTTTCAAAAAACTTTTGCACCTTTGCCGAGGATATGGTTGCCAAAGGCTCGGCCTCAACCCACTTTGTAAAATAGTCTATGGCCACGATCACCCACTTCAACTGTCCTGGTGCGGTTAGGAACTGCTCAATCAAATCCATTCCCCATTGGTAAAAGGGATAGGGAGATGAAAGAGAATGAAGTTCCTCGGCTGGTTTTTGATAAACGTCACTGTGAAATTGGCATTTATCACACCTTTTCACGTGGTCTATCGCATCTTGTTGAAGGGTAGGCCAGTAGTACCCTGCCCTTAGGACTTTTCTAGCCAGTGACTTCCCTCCAATGTGGTGGCTGCCTATTCCTCCATGAACTTCTTCTAGTGCCAGCTTTGCTTCGGCGGGGTCGAGACACCTGAGCATTGGACCGTTGACCCCTTGGCGAAAGAGTACTCCCTCAGCCAGTGCAAATTGAGATGCCTTCTTGACAAGTTTCCTAGCTTCGACCAAGTCGGTCGGCAAGGTCCCTTGTTCCAAATAGCTTGCAATTGGGCTAATCCAGCTTGAATCTAGTGATATGGAGAGGACAACGCTAGGTCCATGCACCATTTCCTGAATTAAACTCTTGTTGTTTTCAGAGTTTTTTGTTGAGGCGAGTTTGGAAAGAATATCCGCTCGGCTATTGCTTTCCCTCGATATGTGACAGATTTCGACTTTCACAAATTCAGATGACAAGAATCTTACTTTTTCCAAGTATTTTTGAAGGATTGGCTCCTTCGCCTGATATTCACCCTTAACCTGTGAAACCACCAATTGAGAGTCGCTGAGAATTTTCACCTCTCGGGCTCCCACTTCTTTTGCCATCCTCAATCCTGCCAAAACAACTTCATACTCCGCCTGATTGTTGGATGTTGAAAATCCGAACTTCAAAGAGTATTCAAGGGTGACTCCCTCGGAGTTCTCCAGAATTATTCCTGCTCCTGCTCCCATCTTATTACTCGATCCATCCACATAGATGTTCCAATCCGAGTTTGAGCTCGTCAATGGCTCAGTGAACTCGGTAAGGAAATCAGCCAAGGCCTGAGACTTCATCGCCTTTCTCGGTTCGAAAGTTATTTCAAACTCAGAAAGCTCGATAGCCCAAGTTACCATCCTTCCAGCCAAATCAGGTTTCTGCAATATTTGTCGGATCGGTTGAGCCGTTCTGACCGTGATGCGGTGACTATGGAAATATTGGCGCAATCGCCTGGCAGTTATTACTAAGCAGAAGGCTAATTTCTCCACTTTTCGATATCTGATTTCTGGTCCCTGGAGAGCTCGACTCACAAAATAAATCGGAGACTCTTTACCTGATTCCTCACGGACCAAAACCGAACTAACCGCAGAATCTCCAACCGACAAATAAAGGAAAAGAGTTTCGCCATGGCTCGGACTAGACAGAATGGGAGGCGATGCCAAATAATGTTTAAGGTCAGTAAAGGCCTTTTCACATTCTTCATCCCATTCAAACATCTTCTCCTTCTCCTTCTCTTTCCTCAGCCGCTTGTACCATGGAAGGGCCTTTCTAGCTGACTGAGATAGAAACCTTGAAAGAGCTGCGACCCGACCTGTTAGCTGCTGAACCCCTTTGATGTTCGAGGGACTTTTCATCTCCAAAATGGCTCTGCACTTGTCCGGATTTGCCTCTATTCCACGCTCTGTAAGCATAAACCCGAGGAATGATCCTGCCGGAACTCCGAATGTGCATTTTTCCGGGTTCAGCCTCATATCAAACTGTCTCACCCTTCCTAAGATTTCTTTCAAGTCTTTTGCATGATCTTCCTATTTTAAACTTTTCGCAATCATATCGTCTATATAAACTTCCATCCTCGGCCCAATCAGAGGACCAAAAACCTTGTTCATCATGCGCTGGTAAGTTGCCCCAGCGTTTTTCAATCCGAACGGCATAACATTATAGCAATAAGTAGCGTTTTCTGTGATAAACGAGGTTTTTACCTGGTCCGGGGGATACATTGGGATCTGATTGTATCTCGAGTAAGCATCCATAAAGGACAACCTTTGATAGCCAGCCGAACTATCCACCAATTTATCGATGCATGGTAGTGGGTACTGATCCTTCGGGCATACCTTGTTCAGATCTGTGTAGTCCACGCACATCCTCCATTTCCCGTTGGACTTCTTGACTAGCACAGGATTGGCCAACCAATCAGTGTATACCACCTCTCTAATAAATCCAGCTTCCAAAAGCTCAGCTACCTTCTCATCAGTCGCTTGCGCTTTCTCGGTTCCGACCCTTCTCTTCTTCTGACATACTGGCTTGGCGCCAGGATATACACTCAACTTGTGACAGATGAAGTTAGGATCAATTCCCGGCATGTCTGCCGAGGTCCATGCAAACAAATCCTTGTTTTCAATTAGAAGTTCAGTAAGCTCTTTTTCTAGCTTCTCCGACAGGCCAACCCCGATCTTGACGCAGTGAGATGGCTCGGGACCGAGGATTACTTTTTTAAAGTCCCCTTGCGGAGTTGGTCGGGTTTCATCCTCTTCTCTGACGTCAAGATCGGCCAAGTTGACGCTTCCTTTGTTCAATGGTTCCTTCATAATTTTCTCATCATCTAGTTTCAGCTTTGTCAAACTGATGTTATAGCATTTTCGGGCCAACTCCTGATCAGACCGTACTGTTACTACCTTGTCATCCGACCCCGGAAACTTCATGGCCAAATGTACTGTCAAAACGACGGCACCGAAAGATTGGAGTGTTGTTCTTCCGAAGATAGCGTTATAGGCCGAGGGAGCTTGGACAACGAGCCACTTCACCATTTCGGTTCGGGCAGAAGGTGGTTCACCCATTGTCACTGGGAGGTGGATATGGCCTAATGGAACGATTGAGTGTCCCGTGAAGCCAATCAAGCTTCCCTCGAATGGAGTAAGATCCGACCTTTTTAACTTCAATTTCTCGAACAGATCAAGGAACATGATGTCCGCCGAACTCCCTTGATCGACGAGAATTCTTCTTACTTCATAGTTGCCAATCCGAGCTGTGACGACCATTGGATCATTATGGTCTTGCAGGATGTCTTCAAAGTCTTCATCACTAAAATTGATTACAACATTCTTCTTTCTCGGTTTCTGAATCGGTCGGCTTGCCACCGAAAGAACTTGCCCCACGTACTTCTTGCGGTCACACTTCTTTTCCCCACCACCAGCAAATCCTCCAGCAATAGTACCGATAAGGAAGTCATTTGCTTTCTCGGATTGTTGTATTGGGGCTCCGCTTGCAGGTGGTGAAGGACTTTTATTCCTCTTCTGCTCGGTTTTGGGAGGCGAGGGGCTCTTCCTTCTAGAACGCTTGCGCAAGGCTTCCCCGATGTAATGCTGAAGCTTGCCATCCCTTACCATCTCTTCAATTAGATCTTTCAGTTGGATACATTGGTCGGTGGTATGCCCCCATCCACCATGGTGATCGCAATACTTCGATTTATCCTTTTGGGCCGCCTTTCTTAAGGCTGGTGGCCGAGTGATGTTGCGCATTTCAGTATGCATGGTCTCACGAAGGATTTGACTCCTCGGGACCGTTAATTGAGTGTATTCCTCGTACCTGCCTTTGGGAGGCAGTTTATCACCTCTTTCTTGTTCCCTCTTGTCTTTCCTTCCTCTTTCCCGAAAACGATCATTCTGACGAGCCTCGTTTTGGCGAGGCCGTTGCTCCTGTCGTCCTTCGGTACCCCTTGCCGCAGTGCTTATCCTTCGGAACTCCTCTAGATTGACATATTTCCTGGACCTTTCTCTAAGTTCTGCCATGTTATGAGGTGGTTCCCCGATCAAACAATCTTTGAAATCTCCGTCCAACAATCCCTGAGTGAGTAGGAGAACGGATACCCCCGACTGTAAACCAGATATGCCACTGGCCTCTTGCTGATACCGAGCCAGGTAGTCGCGTAAAGACTCGCCAGGTCTTTGTGCGACTTCAGCTAAAGAATGATCCGATTTGGGCTGTGACATGCTCGCTGTATATCGATTGAGGAAAACCCTCCGAAGCTCGGCCCAGGAACTGATGGAATTTGCCAGTAGGGAGTTGAACCATCTCAGCGGCGCCGGGCCTAGCGTCATTGAGAAAGCTCGGCATTTCATTTCATCTTCTCCTCCATAAAACATCATAAAAGACTCATAAGATGCAATGTGATCCATCGGATCAGTCGTCCCATTATAGCGAGAGACGTTCTGATGGCCCATGAAAGCTTGTGGAGTCCGAAATGCCATGATTGCGGCTGTGAACGGGTGCCCCGGATGCGGTTCAGCAGCAGCAGGTTCAGCAACCTCATTCGAAGTAAGGGGTGGAGGCAAGGGAAGGTTACTTGGGTTGCCAAGAGCCATGCGAGTGCCTTGCTCGGCAAGCCTAGCCATGCTTTGCTGCTGTAAAGTAGCGATAACTTGGTTTTGCTTTTCGATTAATGAAGTTTGAGTCCTCAGAATTTCCATAATTGACTCTTCTCTTCTCCTGGCAGAAGAGGTCATCATGTAAGATCTTCCCTGAGACTCGGAACGTTCACCGCCCTGAAATGTTCCGAAGCGTCCTCTAGTAAATTGAGGTACTCCCCTAAACAAGGGTATTTCTCTATCAGACCGCTCGGTTCGGGAGTTTTCTCGAACATGACGTTCAGCTCGTCGCCCCTCCCCAGTTCGGGATCCAGCAGGGGCTCTTCTAGACTGGTGTGGTCCAGAATCCGCAGTGTCACGCCATTCCGACACATGGCCATCAGAAACACGACGTGGCTGAGATCGTCATTCATGACCCTCCACAGCCGGAACGACGGCGACTTGCGGTTGGACCTGAGGAACAGCCGGATCAGCAGGGTGGACAACTGGAGGAACTTGGGGGTTCTCAACCTGATTACCCTCAGGGGGAGCAAGTCTGTCCCTAACATTCCTGCCAGCAGCATTCCTAGGTCCGACGTTCTTTGGTGGTCTTCCTCTAAGACGACGGCGGAGATCACCTCCTCCTTGGTTGTCATCGTTGTTGTTTGCCATTTCCTGCAGTGAGCGGTGGGAATACTGGTTATTCAGGTCCCCACAGACGGCGCCAATGTAGTGTCCTTGAACACTATATGTCCTTAACCCTCTGAGCCCTCAAGATTATGGTAATCAGGAGTTCAAGAGAAGATCAAGTATCTATGTATGACCTTATGGTTTTTCTGCAGTTCCAGTTGGGAAAAGCAGGGTTTCCCCCGTCAACAAGTGTGTGCAGAGTGTCAACTTAGGGATGAGAGTACGTACCAGAAACCCTAGCTGTTATGAGCTATTTATTGGGTTTGGAGGAAGTTGATGTGGACCGTATGGGCCTCGTATCAAGGTGAGCTGAACCGGGATTCTGTGAGGAAATATAGGAGATTTATTCCCTTAGAATCCGGATAGGATCAGCTCACGATCCCATGTAGAGGCTGTTGCGAGATTCTAGGAGAAACATGCGGAAGAGATAGGAAGCCTTGGTGAGACTGAGTCAACCTACCAGCCGACGTTATGTCTCGGTTCTAGAATCCCGAGCCCATGGAATGAAGACCGTTGTTTAGGCTCGGTCCCATCAAGTCCGAGCCTGGTCTTTTCGTATGCTCGGAATGAACGTATCCGAGCGTGGGACGTTTGTGTTAAGTAAACCGAGGGAAAGGTCCTTAGAAAATCCTTTATATAGGACTGTAGTTTTTATACGGTCGGCAGACCCTACAAGTTCTTAATAAATATATAGGCAGCAAACCCTTCCTGTCTCATAGATTAGTGAAATTCATAGAGGAATTCTTTTTGCTATTCACATTGTGTGGAACAAAAGTAAGACCCTAAGTGTTTCAATTTTATATTTGCTGCTTAGTAACAATTCATGGCACATATTTGACAGCATGAAATAAAAAAAAAAATACATTAAGGGTAACAAAACTTACAATAGTTTCCAGAAAAAGGATTCCATTGTTGGTCTCCAATCTGGTAGTAATTCTGGAGTGTCTTTGCCACAAAACTTTCAAGTTAAAACTCTATATAAAACACAAAACTTTCAAAGCTAAGTCATACCTTGTGAAGGCCATTGATTCAGGCTAGCACTTGTGGAGTCTTCTAAAGTGCCAATGTAATAGCTCTCTTTGGAGTCACCTGTTCATAAAGGAATGTGCAGAAGTTTGGAATCTTTCTACAACATCAACAATTGCAAAATTGAAAGTTTTTTGAATATATATTTGCAACAACTTTCGTACAACTTTGTTATTCACAATTAACTCTGCCTTATGAGTTATGAACAGCAAAGATGTGTCAAAGTTACTAGAAATATATGAATAAATAAATATCATCGTGGTTGCAAAAAAGGACATAATATAGTTTTCAGCCTTGACTATACATCATCGATCTGATGAACAATGCTTGACTAAAATGTTTCATTATTTTGAAACCAATTAACTACAAATCAAATACGGAGTATGATTAATAAAAAGGAAAATATTAATGAGTGCCTAAAGGCACTTTTCAAACAACTAAAAACAAGTAAAATGTTACTGAAAAGTGTGGTTTTTAATGGAGAGATTTTTTTTGGGTATTTTCATAAATTGATGGTTCCGATACAGTAGAAAAGATAATCAATAAAAATGCTTTATGTTACGGAGTATATATGTTGTCATTTAATATAGTATTGTTGATGAATGATGAGTGATATTTTGTGTTATTATTATTATTTGATCCCTGCTATTTCAAATAAATTTTTATTATTAAATAGAAAAAAAAATTAAATCAAATTGAAAATTGCCTTTTTTTTATTTTATTCAAATTGATCAGGCAATGTGATATTAGATTAAAAAAACAAAGAGAGGTATGATTTCTCTCCATCATTCATTTTCTTCTCAAGAGACCCCATCCTTTGCTATAATTAAAGCATCTTCAACCTCTTCATATCAGTGTTCATAATCTTTCTCTGATCACCACTTGTCACCACATTCTTCAGCGTTCGTAAACATATTAAGAATAAAATAACACATCAAAAACAAACATTTCTAAACCCAGAAAAAAAAAATATTATCCATAATCAAAATTAAGAGAGAGAACGAGATAAATTGGGGGAGACAAAAAAGGAATGGGGTAGAGGGGAATTTGTTGGTGAAGTTTGCAAGTTCGATGTACAGAGAAAGAGGGTGGCAATGGATGATGGTTGGAGGAGGAAGATTATGAATATTGAAAAGACTTTGGTTATTGAAGAAGATGAATGATGGTAAAAAAAAGATCCTAGTTCTCCTATTCAAATTTGATATCAAATCACCTTATTCAATATGAATAAAATAAAAAAAGCAATTTTTAATTTGACTTAATTTTTTTTATATTTAATAAATAAAAACTTAATTTAAATATTAGGGACTAAATAGTAATAATATAAAATATCATTCCTCAACAATAATGTAATGACACGACAACATATATGACATGGAGCATTTTTATTAGTTAGCTTCTCTGCGGTACCGGAATCCATCCTTTTATGTCGGTACCAAATAAACTCTCTTTAATAAATTGATAAGTTTTATATGTATGCTTTCAATAAAATGTTGCTTTTTATTGATGGCTTAAAGAATGGGCTTACTATTATTAAAAAAAAAAAAAAAGAATGGCCTTACTTGACAAAACCCATAAAAAAATACAAATTAAAAAAAAACACGTAATTTTTGGTAATTAATAAAATTATAAAAGTGATTGTTTTGCATCATCCAAACGAAATGAATTATCTCAAAACAAAACACAGAATTGTTAATCAATTGTATATATAATCTATTATTGAAATAATTTAATTTTTTTCTTGTAATCCAAACTCACTGGCAGAAGTAAAAATAAAAGTAAAAAATTTTGCGTGCAGCATGAGTTAATTAGTTCATTAAATGGGAAAGTAGGAAATCTAACAAAATACCTTTGGAGCCTGGAGCAGGATTAAGTTGCTCACAATAGAGAGGAGTATAACCTCTATATGCCTTGCGGGCCAACTTCATTTTGTGTTCAAGTGGAAGTGAGAAGAACTTGCTGCTTTGGTCAAACGCTTTCCAAACAAACTCCTTGTCAACACCGTGGTTCACAAGGTAAAAGAAACCATACTCCATGCATGCCTATTTAGTACAATGGGGGTGATACTTGTTTTAAACAACCCATCAAAATCCTAAAATAATTAAGACGAAATCTTTGTTGCTCTAATGAATAATATTGTACTCATACAAGATTTATCTGCACAAAGTTAAGGAGCGGGGATACATGTAAGTTGTAACCCATGCTCTTTAACAACACGACATATTATGCGCAGAGATAAAAATAAACAATAAAATGATGAATCGCAAATGTTTTTTCCCCGAAAACTTAGTGATTTTTTACTGGCTTAATTATGTGTAACTTCTTGAACTTTATGCCATTTTGTCATATACCTTTCTTTTTTTTTTTTTTTTTCCAATGTCTGGTTTCTGAAGTAGATTACTTCTAGATTTGCCATATACCCCTACTACTTATTCCAATCAAATTTTGTTGACGAAATCCTAGTCAAACACATGAAGTTAGCCACATGGTGCCACACAGACGAAGATTTTTTTAAATTAAAAAAATATTAATAAATTATTTTATATTTTTAGTTAAAAAAAATTATAGAAAGGTCGTCTTTATCCACGTGACGTCATGTGGCTAACCTCATGTGTTGGATAAGATTTCAATGTGACATGTCAACAAAATTTGATCAAGATTAGTATGAGCCTATGAGAGATATACAGCAAAACCATAAATAATTAAGTTTGAGAGTCAAACTTTGTTAAAAAAAACAAAAACCTATGACAAAACGACCCTAAAATTCAAGGACTTGACACATAATCAAGCCTTTTTTTATTTTAGTTCCTATAAATATTTTTTATTTTTCGTTGATTTTGACTCTTAAAAACGAGATTGACTCATACATTTGACATGTGGCACTAAAATCAAAATTTTAGAATATTTAAGGATAAAACCAATCAAATTCTTTTTTCCAAGAACCAAAACTAAAATTGAGTAAATAGGACATCCGTAAACAGGGACGGATCTGGGAGGAGGCAAAATATACCTTAGCTACGGATTTTAGCCGTACATTGATGCTAAATGCTCCTGCATCATCTCACTTTAAGTATCGTTTAGGATACAGTGTTCGAATCAAGAGAGTTAATGTGTTTTTTTAATCAAATTAATTAATGTGGTGTTTATCTAATTTGTATTTTATTTTCTTATAATTATATTTATTGTATTTTTTTCATTTATTATTATTTTTAATTAAGTGAAGATAAAATTAAAAAAAAGTAATTAATATTGTATTAATTTTCTAAATAACATTTATACAACAAATTTTTTACGTTAAAAAAGACACTTAAATTAGAATGGAAGAAGTAACAAAGAAACACCAGAAAATTTAATTTAGCCACGGTTTATGGGAAAGCATAGAAGAGTAGGGTATGTACCTGACGGATGGAATTGGCTGTGGAAACACGATCAGGTGAAGAGAGATCAATGATAGGGAGACTTAATGTGGCCAACACCATCTTCTTTACTTTGCTTCAATTCCTCGATCTACTCTCCCTTCAGCTCAATCTTCCTCCAATTATCACCTCCTTTATATATAGCATAAGCTTACTTCTGTTGGTAACGTGAAAGAAAAAGAAAAGAAACGGCAAAACACGTAAGCAGATATAAAATGACAAATATGGATGAGGTGAATTATCATGCTGACAAATATTTTTTAAAAAAAAAAATCTCCAATGAGATTTGGTTGACTTGGTTGCAAAATCTTTAGAGCAATCCACAATTCTAAACCAACTTTAGGTACATAATTGGATTTCGTGTATTATTTTTATAATTTTTTATATTTTTTCAAAAGTTAAGAATTCCAGCAATTTTTTCACTCCATTCTTAAAATAGGACCTATAACCTATCTCACACTATTATATTTTACATAATATATTTTATCTTATAGTCTACTACATTTTAATAATCTAATTGTATTGGCTAGATTATTTAGGTTCTTAATTTTTTTTTTCAGTTTTTTTATTAATTGCAGTAAGATTTTTTGCTTTTCTTTTATACCATATCTATACATATCTTACCCGTCAATCAAAATTTAGTCACCCTATTTCCTATAACACTCTTTCTCACCACTCCTTCGAGTAAGTTCCTTTTAAAAAATTTAAAAACTTATTCATAACATTGAAGAGCTCAATCAAGAAATACATTAAAAAAGTTGTATTAAAAATTTAAATTGAATAATTCTTCACGTTAAAAATTAATCTTTTTTTAGTATAGAAAAACTTTTATTATTTCTTTAAACAATCCCCTAGTAATATAGGGAGAGAGAGGAGGGAGAAGTGACAATTTGTGCTATCTTATTTAAGTTTGGGTTTTGATTGTGTCATGCCAAATAAACACACAACTTAAATTCGTGATGCAATAATGCTCTTTAAGCCCGCACCATACGTGTTTGATGCATTTGCGTGCTAGCCCAGCAACCATTTAATATATATATATATATATATATATATATGATAATATCTGATAATTAGTAGTATAACTAGTTATATGTAGTAAATGACATCACGAATAGTACATATATTAGTAAATAATTAAATAAACATTGCACAATGCAGTGGATCAGTGGATCCTTTCTTTTTCTTCCACTTTCAGCAAAAAACTTCAGTAAATTAAAAATAAAAATAAAATAAATCGTTTTGGTATGTCGTTCCAAACTAGCCCTACAAAAGCTTAAACATGTTTTATGCTTTTGAGAGTCGTGCTAAAAAGGCACGAGTATAATTCGTGCTCCAAAATTGTTGCTTAAGCTTGATATTTTCCCATATTTGTTCGGTCCGACCCGGTCGTATCTGACTTCTTTGTCGGCTCTAGTTCAAATGTTTAACGCTTAAGGTCATGGATTCTATCAATAAATGAATGAAAGTAAAAAACACTAAAAAAAAACATTAGAAACCTTCGTAAACTCTTAATAAATTATTGCAAAACTATGGGTCCCGCTTAGTCAGACTATGGTGCAACATGAAGGATGAAAAAGAGAAAATGTTATGAGATTTATATTTTGGCCCTCAACTTTTAAGTTTTTTGGAACTTCATTGCCTCAAAATACCCCTAAACTATTCCTTACTCTTTATTTCCTCATCTTCATCACCACCATTTCCCTACATCTTACATCTGTCTTATCCTTTCTCCATCCCAAACTCTGGCAGATTCTTAAGCTTAACAATAAGTTATTCAGAGAAGCACATTATCTCCCTAGTCTCTTCCCAAAAAAGCATGAATATCAACAATGATGGCCACGAATATGAATGTAAGGAGCATTTTCACCTATATCATTACATAAACCCATCTTCACATTCACACCAAATTCAAATTTTTTTATGAAGATCGGACAAATCAAATTTCAACTTCAGCATCAAATTCAAAACACAACTTGATATCGAAGTCAACAAATATAACCCTTAACCTAGTTCATGGGTTCAGTTTAGGGGTCTGATTCATTAAAAGCCTTAATAAATCAACCAAAGGCATAAAAGACATCAATAAATCATGCTATAATAAGATTAAAAGCAACCAAAGCTACAAGATTAAAAAATGAAAAATTGGGTTATTTTTTGTAATCTTGTGGATTTGGTTGCTTTTAATCCTATTATAGCATGATTTATTGTTGTCTTTGGTGTCTTTGATAGATTTATTGGGGCTTTTATTGAACCTGACCCCTAAAACCTTGGACCAGTCTAATTCATGGGTTCAGTTTGATTCATGATTCGGTCTGGTTTATGGGCCTAACCTGGTTATTGGATCCGATTCGTAGATCTGATTCATGGGTCCGATTCAAAGTTTATGTATTTAGGTTGAGGGCTGAGGTTCTAATTTTGATGACTTCTAGGAAGCTAAGATTGTATACTTATGACTTTGATGAAATGATTTTTTTCTTCCGAAAATACAAAATTTGGATAATTATATTCTTGTGGTTTTGATGGCTTTTAGCGCTAATATATCATGATTTATTGTCGCAAAATACAAAATAAGGATGAAAATATTTAAGAGGCTACCATGATACGAATATTTGACTTAAGATGTGAGATTGAAATTTTTGTAATGATGTAACTTCAGGTCTTTTAAAAAAGATTAAATACTTAAGACTTTGCACACCAAAAAAAATAATACTTAAGACTTTAATAATATAAATTTTTAATCCAGAATCTAACAAATTCATGTCACCGTATCGCATGGATACCATCAACCCAAAATTGAATTTGCAATTTTTTTTTTTTTATCATTGAATTTGCAATTTTATGAATGCGTCTCATTAAGTGCAATATTTTTTTTCTTTGAGAGCATAGACAAATCAAATTCCAACCTCAATATCAAATTCAAAACATAACTTGATATCCACGTAACAAATCTAAATTTCCAAGTCACTATGTCCAACAATTCTGATTTGCTGACTTTTGATTATTTTTATTTATTTGCTTATATGCCTATCCATATTAGCTAACCGGAATGACCACAACTAGTATTGGCAATTTGGGTCGATGCCCATAGGGCCTGCCCGCTCTCAATTTTTTATGGGTAGTGCATTGATTTTGTGTCCAATTTTATAAAAAAAAAATGTCCGGCCGCCCTGCCCAATTTTTTTGCGGGCATTCTTGGGCGGGTAGCGGGCCGCCCAATATTTAATTTTTTTTTAAAAAAAATCAAACACAGTAGTAAAAAAAAAACCTTACTAACCATTTTTTTTTTAAAAAAAAAAACATAAATGACCCAAAAGGCCTAAAGCAAGCCAAAAAGTAAAAAAACTAACCTACTCCTAAACAAAGTCTCAAACACAATCATACACACTCAGTCTTCCGTCGTCCTCCAGCTCCGGTCAAATTTCAAAATCCTAAGTTCCTAACTCAAGAATCAAGATCCAGTCACATTTGTTAGTTGTTGTGGATCTCTTTTCATTTTTTTATTTTTTTTTAAATTTAAATAGACCGTCCACAAGCCCGCCCAGCCCGTCCTACGGGCGGGCAGGGCATGAAATTTTCGCCAAAAAAATTTAATGGGCATTCGCCCATGCCCACCCGCCCGCCCAAATTGTCAATGCTAACCACAACATATTTGAGAGCATCAACTCCATTTCCATCTTCATAATACATAAACGGGCCAAGTCATGACCGCAGTCCCGCACTCTCCACCTAGGCCCTACTAAACATAACCCAAATAAAGTAAGAAGGACCTAAACGGAAATAACAAAAAGAACAAGGGTAAAATTGTAAAAGAAAATGGAGAACAATGACATTAAGAAGAATTTAAGAAAGAAAGAACTATCATAAAAACTCCCCCATAGTTTCATAGTCATAGTCCCCCAAACCTTTGCAGAGTGAGTCGTCTGTCACGTAGAGCAGTGCCACACAACACCTCACTCCTACGCTCTACGACACCGTTTTCCCCTTCCCTTTTCCTTCTAGGGTTTCACTCTCCCTCTCTCACTACGACACCGTTTCAATCATAACCTCGCTCGTTTTGTTTTCTTACATGGCAACAGCACCAGCTAAGTCTCAACCTCTTCATAACTTCTCCCTCTCTTTTCTCAAATGGGGCGGCACCGGCTCCGCCAAAACCAACCACCACCCTCACCCCTCCGATCATGACTCCGAACCTCCCCGCCTCGGATCCCGCACCTCCCGCAACAACCGCTTCGCCATCCGTCCCCCGAAACACCAACACTCCACCGACGAAACCGATGACGAGGCCGAGCACCGGAAAACAGCGGATGATGCTGTCGTCGCCGCCGAAGAAGCCGAGGAGGCGGTGCAGAAGCCGTGGAATTTGAGGCCGAGGAAACAAGTTACCGCGAAGAATGGTAATTCCGAAATGCAGGAACCGGTTGGCGAGAGCAACGCTGGGATGGCGAAGTCGCTGAGGGTGAAAGGGGATGCTGCGATGACGATGATGCAGTGCGGTGAGAGGAAGAAGGAGCAGAAGAATAAGAACAAGTTCTGGATTGCGCTATCGAAGGAAGAAATTGAGGAGGACATTTTCGTCATGACAGGGTCTAGACCTAATCGAAGGCCCAAGAAGAGGCCCAAAATTGTTCAGAAACAATTGGATGTATGTATGATGAATTTTTATCACTCTCTCTGTTTTGTGTTTAAGTTAGTTTGTGTTTTGATGTTGTGAAGAAAAAATAACTGATTCATTTGTTAATAATAATTTTTTTTTTTTTGCAGAGTGTTTTCCCTGGATTGTGGCTGGTTGGGGTCACTGCTGAAGCTTACAAGGTTGAAGAAACGGCGACAAAGGTTCTCTCTTAGCTTAGTTATTGAGTTTTCGGTAGTTAAGCTTAATTGTCGTGTTGTGCGTGTAGCAACGGTTTCGCAATTGCAGCTGCTAAGATTTTAAATAGCCGTTGCGGCGACAAAGGTTCTCTCTCTTAGCTTAGTTATTGAGTTTTTGGTAGTTAAGCTTAATTGTCGTGTTGTGCGTGTAGCAACTGTTTCGCAATTGCAGCTGCTAAGATTTTAAATAGCCGTTGTGGTGACAAAGGTTCTCTCTTAGCTTAATTGTTGAGTTTTTGGTAGTTAAGCTTAGTTGTCGTGTTGTTCGTGTAGCAACGGTTTCGCAATTGCAGCTGCTAAGGTTTGAAATAGCCGTTGCGGCGACAAAGGTTCTCTCTTAGATTAATTGTTGAGTTTTTGGTAAGCTTAGTTGTCGTGTTGCGTGTGTAGCAACTTTTTTGCAATTGCAACTGCTAAGTTTTTAAATAGCCGTTGCCGTCGCAGCTGCGTTATGTTTTACATAATTGCGGACAAATTGTGGGAAAATGTGGCTTTCTTTGGCTGTGGTTATGGGCTGCAATTTAAAACCCTGGCAGCTGCCATATTGTGGTTTATGTAGTTACCAAAGTTACAAAAGCACAAGTCCTATCTTTTATGTGTAGCGGCAGTTTGCAATTGCGGATCAACTGCGGTCCGCAATTGCAGTTGTAGCTGGGCTTTTGTCGTTTTGGTAGTTTTCACAATAGCCATGCAATAGCAATTGCGGACACATTTCTCTGAAATTGTCCACAATTGTAGTAAATGTAACGTAACCACAATTGCAATTTAAAACCACGTGCCTGTGTTTGCTAGGGCTTGATGACTGCTTCAGTCTATATTTTCTTTGCTTTTTTTTTTGGTTGTGATTTAATGGTTTGCATTGAGGAAATGTGCACTCGATGATGATTGTGCATAGTTGCTGTCTTTTATCTGCGTTCAAGGTTTTAAATTTGCGGTTTGTTAGTTTACTTAACTGCATCATGATTGCAATTGCAGTTGCGTTGTCCGCGTATTACTGCTTTTGTAATGAATGAAACATAATCACGACCACAGTTTAAACCCATGACTGTGTGTATGTTTGCTATTTCTTGATCACTGCTTCATTTCAGATTTTTTTGGTTATTTTATGACTTTTCATTGAGGAAATTGAGCTGTGGATGATGTTTGTCTAAATCTGAGGTGTAATTGCTCTCTTATTATGCATGTGCAAGGTTTTAAATTTGCGGCCAACATTAGCGGCTTCGCGCTTTGGTAGTTTTCACATTGGCCACATTTTTTTTGCAATTGTTATCAATCGTAATAAATGAAACACAATTGCATCCACAATTATCACATGCCTGTGTGTTTACCTGGGCTTGATGATTACTTAAATTAAGAATTTTTTTTGCAATCTTCTTATTTTACATTTAGCAGGAAAATGAAAAATTGATGATGGTTTCTTTTGCAGAGGTAGAGAAGCTGTGAATCGAATGGCATCTTGCAAAACCAGTTTAGGATGCTTGTGGACATGGTAAATAGGATCTTGGATGGATGGAAGTACAAATGCGCTGAATTTTGTAAAGAGATAATGAGTAATGGAAAGGGAATATTGGAACTTGGAAAGTACAAAAAGATACTAATTTCCTTGCTTGTGTAGTTGTGTTGTTTCCTGCTACTACTAGGCTCGGATGAAAGGGGCAACTTTAGTTGTTTAGGTTTAGTTACTATTCCTGCTAGTCTTTTGCTGTAAGCAGAGAAATATATATATTTATATATATATATAGATCAATGAATAGAGTTGAATTCAATTATAATATTCAGAGGTTTTGTTTGGTTTATTATCTTTTGGTTGAATTAATTCTTATACATCAACTGTTTTTCAATGTTTAACAGGCTTCCCTACATGGTTGGGGGGCAGAGTAGCAAGCATATAGTAAATTTGCAAAACCCTCAATTCAGATACCGGGTTTATTATGGAAGGCACTGCCATGCCATGCTTCCTAGCTCCAGATGACGCCTTTGTCAGAAGAGCTCTGATGAGGTTGAAAGTTTACAATATGATTGCATGCTTTTCCGCCTTTCGTATATGCCTGTACGATTTCTGTTGTTAATTTAATCCACTCGGTTATAATTTTTGCATTGATAATCTCAATCATAGCATCATTAGATTTGCATGGTGGCAAGCCTTTCTTCATCATCAATGGAAAGCAATGCTAAAATGAATTAGAAGTTCATTTAGTCCAAGCATAGGTTAACCAACCAAATCGGTCATGTTCTGATCTGAGTTCCAGGGTACCAGTGCTCCATGTCTTAGGTAAGCATGAGCTAGTTAGCGCTCTTTGAAGATGACATTTCTTTCAAGGGAAGCTACTTTTCAACAGAGAAGTAAGTTGCATTGCACATTAATCTCTGACGCCCCACATAAAACAGTGATTTTGCTTATAAAAGGAATGGTTCGTGGATGAATCAATAAGTTTGGCTGCCAATTTGCTTGTTGGTTCATGGCTGGATAAACACGTTTTGCTGCTAGGTGTGTAATAATATATGATCCGATTATATACATAAGTTTGGCTGCCAGCTAGTGGAGGCTGACACAGATAGAGGAGGTCTATGTCTCTTAATGATGTGGTTACTGGTTTGATCCTAGACTCATTCTGTTTTTATCTTGCATTGTTCTTTTTTTTTTTTGGGCTTTTTTTCCTTTTTAATCTATGATTTATTTTTTAATTATTTATTTATTTTGTTCATGTGTCAAAATTTTATTAGTTTGAGGATATAACTTTTCTCCTAGTTTAAGGAGAACCTTTTTTTTTTTTTAGGGGTAAGGCGAACCTTTTTAGTAAATAGTTTATTTGGTCCTTCAAAGATTGTTTTGCCATTAACTCCATTAATTTAGTCTCACAAAAATATTTGATACCAATATAGTTCCTCAAAAATCAACCATGTCATCAAGTTAGTTCCTCAAAGTTTTTTGTTATCAATATAGTCAGTCAAAGATCAATTGTGCCACCAATTTTGTCCCAAAAAATATTTATCACAAATATAATCTCTCAAAGATCAATTGTATCACCACGTTAATCCTTTTGTGTTGCTTCATTATAGTGCAATTCAACGGTATTTACGTGACACGTTAAATAAAAAAAATTATGAAATAAAATAAAATAAAATAAATAAACAAACATAATTAAAAAAATACCAACACCCAATCTTATAAATAGGAATGACAATGAAGCGAAAATTATGTATAAATTATTTTCCTTATCCCCATCTCCGCATCTAATTCTAAGAATTTCCCATCTCCGTTTCTTCGAGAGAATTTACTCTCCAACCCCAACCACCACATCTTCAAGGATTCTCTCATTCTCACTAATTTTTATAAAATAAAAAAATAGAAAAAAATTATTATAAAAGAATAAAATATAAAAGTCAAGTACTACTTTATAACAAGTTCATATTAAATTAGGCAATGAAATTGAAAAAAAATAATAAAAACTCAAATAAAATGTTAAAAATCAAATATAAAATAACCAAAATCAAAACATAAAATTCAGTCTGCGTAAGACAGCCCAGTTGGTGGCTGCAGGGACATTTAGGATTTCCCCATCCCCAGGTCATGGGTTCTAGTCCCAGACCTCCCATGTAAACAAAAAAAAAAACATAAAATTCAATCATTTTAATTAATTTAATAATATAATGAAAATATGAAAATAAAAAAGAATCATATTAGTGTAAAATATTTTTATATATAATAATATTTTCGGGGAGATTTTCTTTCGTATCCACATCCTTACGACAATAAATCCCCATCAACGAGATCTTAAATGGGTAGGTCTCAGGGATCCCTAAAGATATGGCCATTCCTACTTTTAATATTGCAAGTGCTTCTGTTCTAACCCAAGCAAATAGATATTGGATTTTTTTGTTATTTTGTTTGTTTACTTATTTAAGTTTTTCTGATTTTATTGCACAATTTTTTTTATTTAAAGTGTCATAATTAATCTTTAAGAAACTATATTGGTAACAAATATCTTTCGGAAACTAAATAGGTGACACAACTTATATTTGAGAGACTATATTGATGATAGATATATTTGAAAGACTAAATTGATGACAAGACAATCTTCGAAGGACCAAATAAAGTATTTGCTATTTTTTTTTATGTATGTCTTTATTCAATGGATCTTGATTTACATAAAATGATTAAAAAGAGAAAAGATATATTAAAAAAAAATACAATTAATTTATTGAAAATCAACCCAACGATTATATTTATCAAAGATTTTTTTTTAATATAAAATAGTAAATAGGGATGTGGGGAGGATTAAGATATGATATAGAATGGTCAACCAAATACATAAAAGACGGACAAGACATTGGTTTTTTATCCGCCCCCTCATACACGTCCTGGTGAAAGGGTATTATTGGATTTGAATCTTTCATGTAATCTTTTTTTCTTCATTTATTTATGTCCAAGAGAGAGAAATAGGCACACAAAAAAATTACTTGCTTGTCTTAATACAGAATGGTTACATATTTTATAGTAGTATGTTTGTGAAGCAATGCTGATTAATTTAAGCTAATATATGTTTGATAAACTTGGAGAATACTAGTTATTGCAACCCATAGCATACTTGAGAGATCTTTATATGTTATACCTACAGATTATGTATTTGGAGTTATTAAAAAACGGTTTAATTATGTCTGGGTCCCTGTAGTTTGGACCTCTTTTGTGAGATACTCCTATGCTTTTTTTTTCCATGAATATACCCCTGTAGTTTACTCCGATTAGGTATTTGCCCCCAACTCCTTTTCCGGCGAGTTTTTGGGTGAGCTGGACCGCCGGAACTCCACCTAAAGCTGACACAAGACAGTCTCTTAAATTTTTTTTTAAAATTAAAAAAATAAGGCTTAATTATATCTGGGGTCCCTGTAGTTTGGACCTCTTTTGTGAGATAATTAAGCCTTTTTTTTTAATTTAAAAAAAAATTTAAGAGACTGCCACGTGTCAGTTCCAGGTAGAGCTCCGGCGGTCCAGCTCACCCAAAAACTCGCCGGAAAAGGAGTTGGGGCAAATACATAACTGAAGTAAACTACAGGGATATATTCATTGGAAAAAAAAAAGCATATGGGTTTCTCACAAAAGAGGTCCAAACTACAGGGACCCCAGACATAAATAAGCCTTAAAAAAACATTTCAAAAAGAAGGGGAAAATGAAGAGAAGATAAAACAAAATGTAAGTACCGTAGCAGCAGGTCTCTTTCTTTATTACTCCCTCCTGTCCTTATTATAGGACATATTCTAGAAGGTTTCTTTGGTCTTAATTATAAGACGTTTTATATTTTCTATGTATCATTGATTGCTTTTTCTCTTTTTTGCCCTTATTAAATATTTTGACTATTTATGTGTTTTTTGTTATTCATTAATGAGTGTGAATTTTCCAATAAAAGTTGAGAGGATAAAATTGTAATGTTACAATATATTCTCATGGAATTCATAAAACTAACCAACTTCCTTGGTCCGTGTGATATGGTTAAGTATGTCTTATAAATAGGACCGGAGAGAGTATTTCATTTCCATCATGGTTCATCATTTGTTTTATCCTCCCCATGGGGTCGCCTTAGAGTGCTACATGTTGAGAGTTCTGTCACCCACATCTACTTG
Organism: Crotalaria pallida; assembly: GCA_037953625.1. Classification (NCBI taxonomy): domain Eukaryota; kingdom Viridiplantae; phylum Streptophyta; class Magnoliopsida; order Fabales; family Fabaceae; genus Crotalaria; species Crotalaria pallida. The sequence continues at coordinate 103,847,597 of CM075655.1, forward strand.
GAACAAAATTAACCTTCAACCCAACCATGATATGATGTAACCTACAAATTTATCAGCAATTAAACAAAAATAAAATTAAAAAAAAAAAAACAAAGAAAATAAGTTGGGAAAAGAAGAGAGCAAAAAAACCTATTGAGATAGAGAGGTTGTGATGACTTCCTCTTACCTTTGCAAAATGTAAGCATCTAATTAGTTGCAGGTCACCCTTTTTATTCTTTTTTCTCCTTTCTTTCATTTTCATGGTGGTCATCATATTTGAACATAGATCAACCATTTTTTTTCTTAGATACATAGATAGTGGACAGGATGGGCACATCAGAAAGCTACCCTTCAAAGGTGTAAATTGGCAAAATTCCACACTCTTTGATTCTAACGTTAGGCAATGGTTTACCCTCCTGGCTTTCAACAACGAATTTAAAAGATGAGTTGGGACTGGTCCAGGGTGTATCAACGAATGTATCTAACGCCCAAAAGTGAATGTGATCATTATTCAAATCTATGTAACCCCAAGCTTGTTCCCAATAAGTTGATACTCCATAACATTTGATATAAAAACCATTTTCTTCTGGATTAAATGAGAATGGACAAAGCACTACAAAGAAAAGGCAAGCCATTATCTTTGAAGATGGATCAATTTGAATAGTTATGGAATCCTCTTTACTCCTATTATCATCATTGAACAATTCTGGACCTCTACTTCCTGGCATTCGCATCTTGAAGAAACTTATTCCTCTAATTGACTTGCCATATTGAGTTTGGTTGACTGAGGAATAGGCATTTTCCAAATTAGAGGACTGTGCATGTTCACCCAACTTTACACAATCTACAAACTTCATAGTTAAATTTCTCAATGCTGTCCAAGGTGTTACAAACTTTGTTGTCACCAGCGATGTGTTTTTAATCAGTAATATACGTCTAAGAGAAGGAAGCTCTGGTAATGACCGAAGCATCTTGCAATCACTTAAGGAAAGATAAGACAACCTTGTAAGTTGCTTGAAACTTTCAGGCAAATGCTCAATATTGCTTCCACCTAGATGTAATTCTGTAATGGACTGTGGAAGCTCAGGAGGCAAAGAGTGAAGTTTCCTGCAATTATATAAGTGAAGTCTTTCCAGCATTGTAAGTTGCTTAATGCTCGCTGGCAAAAACTCAATATTGCTTGCACTTAGATCTAAATCTGTAATGGAATGTGGAAGCTCAACAGGCAGAGAGTGAAGCTTCTTGCAATTATTTAAGCAAATCGCGTTCAACTTTGCAAGTTGCTTGATGCTTGCTGGCAAATACTCAATATCGCTTCCAGTTAGACATAAATATATGATGGATTGTGGAAGCTCAAGTAGTAGAGAGTGAAGCTTCTTGCAATTAGATAAGTAGAGTGTTCTCAGCATTGTAAGTTGCTTGATGCTTGCAAGACAACCCTTGGTAATGCTTCCACTTAAGACTGGAAGATTCTCAAATCTTAAGCCATCAAGTTTGAGACTCTCAAGTTTTCTGAGATGCCAAATAAAAGAGGGTAATATTTTAATACTTGTGTAGCTTAAATCTAACAAACTTATTTCTTCTGACGACACCAAAACTTTCTTGAGACTTGCACAACCTTCAAGTTGGAGATGTCGAAGAGATCTTAATTTAATCTCATTTTTAAGACTCTTCAATTTTTTGCATCGCGATAAAAGCAAAGAAACAAGTGAGTGGAGAGATAAAATAGATGGATGAACATGGCACAAACTTTCACAATCGGAGAGATCTATGTATTTAATATTTTTCGCCAAAGAGAAATCGGGGAGCTCCTTCAACCATCTAGATCCTCTAAGGTCTATTTCCTTTAAACTCGCAAGATCCTGTTAAAGTTAAAGCAAAGTTATCGCATAAGAAAATTCTCAAATTTCAATTAGAAAGGGCATACATCTATGTATATTTACCAGCACTCCATCCCAAAGTTTCTGAAGGTGGTTGTTTGGCATTAAAAGCTCAACAAGTTTCTCCGGACAAAATCCTAATGGCAAAGACTTTGAAGGGTATCCATTCCACTGAAAGTAACTTAACTTATGGGAGAATAACCAGAGACGCGAAGAAAGGTACATAGGACGATATTTGGCATTTGATGGTAGATAAAAATTAAAATATCTTAGATCAGTCAAATTTTTGAATGCATCAGCACTCAAGTGTAATTCTCCAATTTGAGACACATCTAAATTTACGCCTTTGATTGCCAAAGTCCCCTGTCAAACAAAAACAAACAAAAGTAATTACCTAGTACTATGTTTTATGTATTCTCTTTATTCGGAAACATATTTGTTAAGAAAATTAGAGGTTTTCCATTTACCTTATTGTTTTTCAGAACATCATAGATTTCCTTAGGATCCCACAATCGACTGCGTCTTCCAGGTTCTTCAATACATTCTTGACGAACAATTTCTCTGCCCATTTCTTGTATCATGTCATGCATCCCTACTACTTCAGCTTCTCTTATTGTTATAAGAGCTTTATCTTGAAGGGTTCTTAGGCCAATATCTGCAGCAAAACCATAACTGAGTAATAGGTTTATGACATGCTCCTTATTATATCCCTTCAAAAAGCATGCAATTTCTAGAAATATTTCCCTCTCTTCGTAATCTAATCCATTATAACTCAACTTTAACACACTTTGAATTTTCCCCTTGGGGGTCCTTTTCAGTTTTCTCAATTCACTTTCCCATTCTCTTTTAGTTTTTGAATAAAGAAAAGAACCTAAAACCTCTACGGCTAATGGCATGCCTTTGGCATAATCAACTACCATTTTTGACAACTCATCATATCCCATCATAGGATGCTTTTGGTTGAAGGCTTTCAAGCTAAAAAGCTGAAGCGACTCTTGAAAATTCAACACCTTAACCTCGTAAATTTCACCTACTCCTTTTTTCAGCACATCCTTGTCTCTGGTTGTAATGATGATTCTGTTACGTGACTCTGAGCGTTGTAGTTCTCCGACCAGATATTCTATTTGCTCCAAAGTACTAACATCATCAAGCACAATCAAAACTCTTTTCGAAAGGAGCCTATTCATAACATAACCGGAGTGTACATTGATGGTTTTCTCATCATCTAGAAGCTTTGAAAGAAGCTCACTGCGTAAACCATCTAGTGTCCGTCCAAGCTCTCCTGAGTTTTCCCTTATGTTTGGTAAGAAACAAGAACCCTGAAATTCAGAAGAGTATTTGTCGAATAGCCATTTAGCAATGGTTGTTTTTCCAATGCCACCCATGCCCCAAATTCCAATGGTTTGAACTTCTTTGAATAATGATTCCACAGAGGCAATGTTTTTATTTATAACAAAAGTGCCTTGCAATTTCTTAGGTGGATATTTGTACTCCAATTTTCTCAAAATATCTTCAACAATCTCTTGAATGAGTCTTGATTCGTCCCTAAAACATGCAAAACATTTTTTTAAAAAAAAATTGAAAAGGAAAAACCAGTATAACAAAAATATACTCTCTACGTCTCAAAATGATGATGGTAATATTTTGAAAAAAAAAAAAGAGAGAATACTACCTCCTATCTTTATTACAAGGCATATTTAACGGAATTACACGTATCAATAAAAATAGTTAATTTTATGAATTCTAATGAGAATATATTGTAACATTACAATTTTACTCTCAACTTTTTTTGTAAAATTCACATTCATTAATGAATAAAAAAAACATAGATAGTCTAAGCATTTAATAAGGTCAAAAAGTAAAAAAGCAATAAATGATGCATAAGAGATATAAAATGACTTATAATTAGGATCAAAAAATCTTTTAGAATGTGACATATAATAAGGACTGGAAGAAATATGTTTTATTTTAATATTTTTGTCTAACAAACTAACCAATCATTAACTCAATAATTTAATGTATCATTTGTTATCCAATCACACATCATAAAGACAATTTTCAAACATTTCCTTTTATTTTTGGGTCACTTTTCTTGAATAGAGAGGGTAAGATTTAATCATTCTCACGAAAAAAGAGCTTGTGGTAGTTTATATTTTACTATTAAATAATATTCCCTTCGATTTATAGATAGAGTTTTTCTTTATTGTTATATATGTATTTTTTTTTTATCAACTTAATGCATAATTAATACTATTTTTTTTAACTATACCAATATTTATTACGAACTCTTTTTTCATCTCAAATATCATTTTTTTTCTTCAATAATGATTAGGGCATCCGTAGCAGAGCCTGAAGAGAGTCTGGTAGAGAGTCTTATATTCAGATTTTCTTCCGGACTCTGCTAATCTTCAAAATCTGGTGGAGAGTCTTAAGTCGAGTCTGTAAAATTACAGACTCTGTAAAATTACAGACTCAACTTAAGACTCTGTGTGACCCATTTTTTGTCTTTTTCTTCTTTTTTAACTTTATAATACCCTAATAAACAAATAATAATAAATAAACAAATAAATAAATAATAACAATAAACTGATAATAAATAATAATAATAATATTCTTTTTATAAAATAAAAATAATATTTTTAAATATATACATTTTCTCTTTTATTCTTAAATATAGTGTATTGTTATGTATAAATAAATAAAAATACATATTTTTATATTTAATTAAATAAATAATTTGAAATTAATAGTCATTAATTATTGAAATAATAAATAAATCAATCATTCAATTACAAACAAATTTAATGAAACATTTGTGTCAATATTTTGGAGGATAAAAAGGAAGCGTTAATTAAATTATAAGAATTTGAATTATATTGTATTTTTATGTACTTTATAATTTTTAGTAGGTACCATTAATTATTGTAATGTTAAATTTTATTTAATTTTAATATTTAAATATTATTTGGGATTATTTTTATAAATTCTACGTAATTAATATTATTGAAATTGTATTACAAATGCATTATTGAAATAAAATTATGTATAAAAGTACATGATGATGTAATGGTTATGCATGTTTGGTGAATGTTAAAACTCTGCTGTAGTGGAAGATATAAAAAGTCTGAAGTTGAGTCTGATAATTAAATGATGATGTAATGCTAATGTGTCAGAGTCTGGTGAGTCTTAAGTTAAGACTCTGCTGTGGATGCCCTTATACATGAATTTTATAATCAAAATATCCCAAAATTTTTACATCATTGAAGCATTTCTTACCACACGTGAATAACCATAAAAAAAAACACATTACCAATAATATTGTTCTAAAATTATACTCCCTCAGGTCTCATTTAAAAAAAAAACTAACTTCACACTTATTGTTAGTTTATTGTTAGTTGAGTGCATTATATTTTCTTAAATTTATTAAAAAAATAAATTACTTTAATAAATTTACATTGAGAGTGAAAAAAAATTAAATGATTCAACCATTCAATAAGGATATTTTAGAAATAATTATATTGGAAATAAAAAGCTAATTAATTTTTACTTGTATTTGAGATATTAATAATGTATATTTTTTTCTTATAATTCAGACAAGAGAGAGTACATACATACCTGTATATGCTAGAGTCCCATCCTGATAGATTGGCTGCTTCGGTCAAAGCTTGTTTCCATTTCTTCAATTTGTTGTTTTTGAATCTTCTCTCATGTTCTGCGAATGCTTTCTCGTAACTTCCTCTCTGGTTGCGCACATGGGATGGATCAACACCATAGAAGACAGGTATAACATCCTGTCCGCTGCTCCTTTTACATTCCAGTATTTTGGCGAGTTCATCCAAGCACCACTTTGATGAAGCATAGTTCTCCGACAAGACGATGACGGAAATATGAGAATCTTGAATGGCATCGAGAAGCGCGGTAGAGATCTCATCTCCTCTGATGAGTTTGTCATCTACAAATGTCGTTATCTGCTTCCGAAGCAGGGCATCCCGAAGATGGCTTGTAAAGCTGCCATGTGTGTCTTCACCCCTGAAGCTGATGAATACATCAAACTTCTTGGGATGAAATGCATCATCTGCAATAGCAGCAACAAGACAAGTAGTTAGGGAGGGGAGTTATGCCAATAATTACTCAATCTAGTCCCATAACTTATGCTCCCTGTTTTTCTATTTATAAGTCATATTTATCCCTATTATACGAATTAAGGAGAATAGTTACATTTTTTGGAACTTTAAAAAATATTTTAATATTACAATTTTATCATCTTAACTTGCATTTGAAATTTCACAAATGTAGTATATTACATTAATGAACCGAGGGCAAATAATATAAGTAAAAAGAACAATAAATGTTTCCTAGAAAATGTAAAGTGACTTATAATTAGGAGTTTAGGACAAGAGAATTATTTTAAAAGATGACTTACATATAGGACTAGAGGACGTATATTTTTAACTTTTTATTTTGTCCTATATGTTATGTAATATTAGAAACTCAATAATAAATTATACACCTTTGATTTGAAATATAATAAAAAATTATATATTTCTCTTAGTTTAAAATATAAGAAAAATTAATTAATCTTCTTAAATTGTGTTTCATTCACAATGCTACTTTCCTAAAAGACCTTTACTCTTTTTTTTTTATAAATTTAAGAAATTAAATACAATCGACTAATTTCCTTAATAAGTGTGATGTTGATACCCAATTTTGTCCCGCAAAATAAAATGAAATATAAAATATAAAAAAAAAAGTGGGAGGACTAATAATAGTTTTTTTCTATAAAAAATAATATAGGGAATGATAAAAGATAAAGTTTAAAAAAAGAGAGTATTGAAAAAAAGTTGGTAATGAAAATGTAAACATTTGATTTGTATTTTTAAAATTACGACCCCCGTTAATAATAGTATTGAAAATCTAAAAAGTATTATACAAATATGAGTGTTTATGAAAAAAAGTAATTAATTGTCATTAAAAATTGGTATAGGGTCTTATAAGGTTATTGTGAAAAATTGTTTAATTAATTTAAAAAAAACAATTGATTAAAAATTAGAATGAAATTAAAAATAATGACAAAAAAAAATTGTGAACATTTGATTTGTATTTTTAAAATTACGACCCCCGTTAATAATAGTATTGAAAATCTAAAAAGTATTAAACAAATATGGGTGTTTATGAAAAAAGTAATTAATTGTCATTAAAAATTGGTATAGGGTCTTATAAGGTTATTGTGAAAAATTGTTTAATTAATTTAAAAAAAACAATTGATTAAAAATTAGAATGAAATTAAAAATAATGACAAAAAAAAATTGTGAACATTTGATTTGTAATTTTAAAATTACGACCCCCGTTAATAATAGTATTGAAAATCTAAAAAGTATTAAACAAATATGGGTGTTTATGAAAAAAGTAATTAATTGTCATTAAAAATTGGTATAGAGTCTTATAAGGTTATTGTGAAAAATTGTTTAATTAATTTAAAAAAAACAATTGATTAAAAATTAGAATGAAATTAAAAATAATGACAAAAAAAAATTGTTTCACAAAAATATGTTTAAGACTAGATTTGGTATTATTTGTTTAGAAACCGTATAATAAATATATTTAATTCGTTTGTAAATCACAACAGAGCCAACTGGCTACTCTATTGGTACCATGAGGTTTCCCCGGTCGCGGGTTCGAAACCTATGGAGGCCAATTTTGCTAATTTATTTAGCAAGGCAAGCGCTGGTCAACGGTCAACTGCGCGATCAACGAGGCAGCCACGTGTCGCAACATGGTGATTTGGCGTCAGCCCAGGTGACGCAACCCACCATATGCTGACACGTGGCAGGTGCGTAAGACCTGTTTTTTTTTTTTTTGAAATTTTTTTTTTTGGCCAACCAGAGTCTGACACGTGTCATTCTCTTGACTTTGACTTTGACTGTCCCATTTTCGTAAATAGTTTCGTTGACTACCCTATGTTTCGTAAATAGTTTTAAAACTACCCCAATTCGGTAAATTGTTTGTAAAACTATCTCACTTAAGTAAAAATGCCTTATTAGTATTTTTGTGAGGATAAAGTTAAACAAATTTTTTGTTAAAAAGATATGGTTTTTTTTTCTTAAATTAATAAATGAAATGATAATCATCAATTTTTTTTTTATTTCAAATTGATATAAGAGTCGATCTTTAACAAAATTTGAAAGATTTGATTGAATAATGTAAGAACTACAATTGGTGGATGAATTAACTAGAGAACACTAGGAGAACACCTAGAAGGGGGTTTGAATAGGTGTTAAAGAAACTTTGAAAGATTTTCGAACAAAACAAATCGAAACATTTAAAACGAATGATTTTCACAAAATTCACAGCTGTTAATCGATTAAGGACTGAAAAATATGTATAAAAACTTGTTTTCTCAAATGTAAACTTTTTCTTTAAAACCTTTAAGCCATCTATTGATTTAGGTTAAGTGAAATACTCAAGATATAATATGATCATGCACTTGATAGAGATTCACTACCCTCTAATAACTCTACCAAAAACTATAAGACTCAAAATAAAGATATTACAATCAATATACATATTGCATCTAAGAGTTTTCTCTCTCTTCATCATTGTTGCTTGTTGTTATTCGATGAGCTTCTCCAAGACTTGAGCTTGTTCAAAACATTGTCATTATCAAAATCATGTACTTGCATAATAGATCTAACAATCTCCATATGCACATGCACACTAGATCAAACAAGTAATAAAACATGAAATATTCCATTGGACTCCCAAAATTTGTTGAAAAAACCTTAATTTTCTTAACCTAATTTTTTTCTATTAATAGAACTTTTTCCCTCACTTCAAAAGCACACAATTTTAGAGACACAATTCTCTACGCACTTAGAAAATACTCACTCCGGTCTTGTTTATTAGAAAAAATAATTACCGACACAGGTATTAAGAACAAAAATTAAATGATTCAAACAATTTATAAAGATATTTTAGGAATGACTGTATTAGGAATAGAAAGTTAGTTAGTTAATTTTTGCTTATATCACTGATTAAGTGTCTTTTTGTGGTTATAACTGAGATCAGAGGGAGTACTAATAAGAAACTCTGTTTCTTATAATTGAGACCGTTGTTTTAGAAAAATAGCATTGAAAATGAAATAAAATTTAAGAAAATTGGTTAGTTTTGCATATATTTCAAATAAAGAGAAGTACGTTTTTTTAACTTATATTTCAAGTCGAAAGGAATATTTTTTTCTTCGCGTGCATCGCACGAGCATAGTCATTGTGCATGATTCCCCGTTGATGCCCGACTCCATTTGTTGCAGTGTTGTTGGATCTAGGGGTGTAAGTGGTCCGGTCTCAGACCACTGGACCGGTCAGACCGAAAAATATGGTCCGGACTGATCTCGTGGTCTGGTTCGGTCTTAAAATTGTTGGACCGTTTTACTGTGGTCCGGTCCACGGTCTCACAATTTTCTAGACCGCAAAGACCGGACCGAACCGATAGTTGAAATATTTAAAAAAAACAAAAAAAAACCCACAAAGGCAGGCACACAGCCACACATACGTTATCCTCTAAAAAAAAAGGCACACATATGTTCAGTCCTTCATGTTCACAACTTCACAGCCACACTGCCCACACATGAGTTCAAACCCTAAGTACAAGTTCAACCCTCTCTCCCTCACACAACCCTAAGCCGTCGCCGCGACCTCTCTCTCCCTCGATTCATTGGCCACCGCGACCTCCGGTTCTCCCTTCTCCGTTCTCCCTCTGATTCGCTCCCTCGTCCTGCTCGTTCCTCGCTGCCGATCCTTTCTCTGTTCTCCCTTCGATTCGTTCTCTCTCACTATCTCTCCTCCATGCGCCGCTACCGTCGGTTCCTCACCGCCGCCACTGGTTCCTCGTCGCCGCCGCTTGATTTTGCCCTTCATGTTCAATTAGGTTTTGCTGCCTTGATTTAATTCCAGCATTTTAAATTTTAATTTAATGGTCTAAATAGACTGCACCAGATCGGACCGGACCGAATCGGTCCGAACCGATACGGACCGAACCAAATCGATCCGAATCGATACGATCCGGTCCGATCTTTATACATAAAACACATCAAGACCAAACCGGACCGAACTGTGTTAATTTGATTGATCCGGTCTCCAATGTCCGTCAAAGACCGGACCGGACCGGACCGTTACACCCCTAACAGGATCCATACTGATTTTATTACTCCTTCCTTTCCTTCCTGTAAAGTTAGTAAAAAACATAAAAAAAATTTGTTCCAAATTAAAGTTAAAATAGTGAATAAAAAAATTAAAATTGCATTGTATATTCTATAATTTGTTACTCCCTCCGGTCCTTATTATAAGAAAAAATAACCGAAATCACACATATTAATAAGTTAGTTAAATCTATTTAATTTTTCAAAATCATAAAAAAATATTGCTAATTTAGGACAGTTGCATTGGGAATGAAACAAAAATTAAATGAGATCACTATTTTCTAGAAACATTTTAGGAATGGTTGTGCTGGAAATAAAAAGTTAATTAACTTTTTCTTATATTAGAGACTAGGAAAAGTATATCTGTATTTTCTTATATTAGAAATCGGAGGGAGTAATTAAGGAAACATACATTAAATAGTTGCTTTGTTAATTGGTTGATTAGAGAGACAATACATTATTAACATTTTCCCTTATTTTTGTTGAATTTTCAAAAATTTACTAATTTTTGGGACGGATGGAGTATTATTATTATTTTTTAAGAGTTATGCTAACCAGTGCCCTAAGAGCATTGGTTAAGGAATACATTAAGAGAAAGTTTACATCGGAAATTTAAGTCCACTAATTCTTGGTGTTATAAATTAACATTTTTCAAGACAAAACTACTTCTTTTGTTATCTTAAACAATATCCTAAGAACACTCTTTAGCATTTTTTTTTAAATTTCTTTCTGGATCTTATTTTGGCAAATACTAATAGTTAATTTAATAATAAAAAAATCAAAATGTAGTCTTTCATTTTTTGTTGGGAATTTAATTATTTTTAAGAACTTGTTAATTTTAATTACTTGATACTAATATTTTTGTTATACATCTATAAATAAATTTAATTTTTAAATTTCCATTATATCTTTCAAACCATGTGATTGGATTTTAGGATATATCGTAAATTCAATTCTTAAATTAAAATTAAAATTAATTAAGATCTTAAATTCAATAATTAAATCTTAAACAAAATTTCCTTTATTTTATGGTTAATTTAAAATGACTTAAATATTAAAATAGTCATCGTAAATATTGTCTTTTTTAAAATTGATCTTTGGAAAAAAATTTGTTTTGGTCAGTACATTTATAAAACGTTTTGGTTTTGGTGCCTATAATTATGTTAATAGTTTGTTTTGTTCCCTTTGTTATTAGATTTGATAAGTTTTGATCCCTCCACTATCATGGTTTTTTAATTGGTTCTCTTGTGTGATGGAAGTTGTCTTTTTACTCTTGAAAACTTGAGAATTAATGCAAGAATACCATTTGTAATGAGTCATAAAATGTAATACATTACGTTTTGGGCGTTTTTCATCCACATTTAACATAAGGGATCAAAACCAAAACGTTTTGTAAATGCATGGACCAAAACAAAACTTTTTTTTGCCGGGACCAATTTCAAAAGTTTCAATATTTACAACGATCATTTTAGTATTTAAACCATTTAAAATTGGTTGAATTTTGGCACGCCGATTTTTCTCATCCAAATTCATTTAGTGGTAGGATCTCTCGGATTTTCTCTCCACATTCAAAATAAATAAAAAATAAATTTTTCTATAAATAAATCTTAAAAATTAAAATATAAAAAAACTTTTTTTAAAATAAAAATTATATATTTAATCGTGAGCATTTTGGAAATTCATCTTTTCTTGGCTAAATGTTGAAGTTTTGTGCATATTTCCTCTCCACATCAAATATTTTTTTAAAAAATATAAAAACATTACTACAATTTTTTTAAAATTACGTAGGTTTGATTTCTCATTTTATCAGGGTATGTAGAACCATGGGCAACCTTATCAGACACAAGAATAAAAAATAAATAATTTTGAAAATCAATTAGCCAAGTCCATTAATTAAAGTCAATCAAGATACCGTTTTCGAACTGACAAACGTGATATTTATACCTTCCCCTAGCTTAGGATTTATTGCGTTTGAAACTATGCTTTATCGTCCGTGTAAGACAGTCCAGTTGGTGGCTGCAGAGACACTTAGGATTTCCCCCTCCTCCAGGTCATGGGTTCTAGTCCCAGACCTCCCATGTAAACAAAAAAAAATGAAACTATGCTTTACCTATTTTAATTAATAATTATTTTCTCTGCTTTTTAGTAACAAATTGCGGTAGTAACTCTATATTGGATCAATTGACGACCTTCGTTGTAGGTGAGATCGCGTGGCCGTCCACGACATGCGAAATAAGTTTTTTTTGCCCTTATACTCCTATTTCAAACCATAATCTTATTTATTATATTTTTTTTTTTACCATCCATTTATACATTTATCTTTAATATAGTTTTTATACATTTATTATTATTCTCTATTCATTCATTAACTGAGGTAATTTATTCAAAATATACCAAATTTTTATATTATTTAATTATTTTTTAATTTATATGTGATGTAAAAAAACATAATTTATTAGAAAAAAATAGTACTCCTTTCGGTCCTATTTATAAGACCCTTTTGAGGTTTTTATTTTTGTTTGATTTATAAGACCACTTTTCAATTTTCAATAGCATTTAATCACTTCTGTCCACTAACACCCCTATTAAGTCAACACTTTGTAGAGTTTCAATAATAAATATAGGGATAGTTTTGAAAAAGTATATCAAATTTTCACATTTCCAATGTCACTAACAAATTTATCTACTTTCCTTCATCGAGTGAAAAACCCAAAAAAAATTTATAAATAGGATCGGAAAAATATATTTTAAAAAGTTGGAAGTGAAAGAAAAAGAGGTGAACTCAAAGGATGAGTGAGAGGGAGAGACCTTGAGAGATGGAGTTCTGAATTTGATGAGGATTGATGGGGTCATTATTGATGCCTTCTTCTTCTTTTTCGATGACGTCAATATTTGTAGCAACAGCAGCATAAGGAGGAGGTGGTGGAGGAGTGAGGAGGAGGTTAGACTTGTAATAATTAGAGTAGAAGAGGAAGCGGTGGAAGAAGAGAGCGGAGAAGAAGAAGGTGATTGCAATGACAGAGCAGTAGAGAATAGTGATCAACATATCCATTATTATTATTCCAACATCCGATGAGAGAATGGCAGTTGAAACCGTGGCTCTGTCCCTGTTTTGTTTTGTGCACTAACTAACTACTCCCTCCATCCTTTGACGTAGGGTATCATTTTGGTAGATTTTTTGTCCTTTTTTATAAGTCATTTTGGAATATTTAGGTAGCATTAAAGAGTTTATTCTAAATACATCCCTCATAATTACATAGAGGTGATAGGTTAATAATTATAATAGATAGAAAAATGAATAGAGTTGTAAAGTTTTAAATATGGGTAACTTTAGAATGACAACATATTTTTTGATAAATTTGAGAGTAATAATTATTTTTCTTAATATGTGTGAATTAGATAAAAACGACTTATATTAATGGACGAGGGAGTAACTAAGAGTTTGGGAATGGAACATTACTAGTCCCTTCAACTCGAATTATAAGCAAATTTAACTACTTTTACGCTTATTAAGGATGTTAGTTGGTTGTATTTAATTTTCTCAAATTTATAAAAAATAGAGGTATTTTAGGTTAGTAGTATTAGGAATGAAAAAAAAATTAAATAAGATAACAATTTTCTAGAGATGTTTTAGGAATGTGGCATTGAGAATTAAACAAAAATTAATAAAGTTAGTTAATTTTGATTATATTTTAAACCAAGAGAAGTATGTTTTTCTGTTGCTTATAATTCGAGCCGGATGGAGTATTATACTCCCTCTCATCTCATTTATTAGAAAAATAACCACCAACACAAGTATTAAGAAAATTAGTTAGATGCATTTAATTTTCTTAAATTCACAAAATAAAAGTAGATTAGTTTAGTAAATTTGTATAGGGTATGAAACAAAAATTAAATGATTCAACCACTTTATAAAGATATTTTAGAAATAATTGTATTGAGAATAAAAAGTTAATTAGTTTTTGTTTATATTTAAGACCACTAATAAAATGTATTTTTTTCTTATAATTAAAACTAGAGTTTATTTAAATTTTTAATACTTAAACTTATGTGTCTTTTGTTTTTTTTAATTAGTCTTTAATTTTTTTTAATACGTTGGGTTTCTAAACTTTATTAAATCTTTGGAAATAATCCTAATGCGTAGTAGTATGTCATCTTCGTCACATCAACATGTGACGTATTATTTAGTGTCGTGTGATATCAAATAATTTTTTTATTCGAAAAATTAATACTTTTAAAAATTATTATAAAATTTATTTATTTTTTTTAAAAAATATATATATATAATTCTTAATTACTTCTTATATAAATTTGAGTTTTTTTAATTTAAAAAAATTACATTACATTACGTGACATATTACCTGTTGAAAAGGAGAAAGGTAGGACCCCGTAATAAAGGTGTTGAGGAAAAAGAAGTACTTGATGCATTTTCGTCAAGTCTTCTCCTGTCGCTATGTTGAAACATTCATATTATCAAAGTCAAGAAGTCAAGACGATAAAAGCTTCAGAGTACAATGATTTTTATTGATTCACGATAAGTCTAAAATGTATAAGTTTGATGGAGAAATGTTTTTATTGATAGAATAAGTCAATAAACACCTTTTGTATTTAGCTCTTTTTCCCTTCATAAAATGTGTTTATATTTGGTACTTATCCTCGACCATAACTGTTAAAGTTGACTTTTATTTTGGTCATGTTTACAAAATTTGGATCAATTTTCAATAATAATTAATTATTTTTTTAAAAACATGTTTATTTACTTATAGTTTTTAGATTCTCAATAATATTTACAGGAATGATTTTGAAAAAAAAAAATCAAATGTTAACATTTTCAATATCATTAATTAAATTAACCAATTTTTTTAATAGACGTGAAATCTAGCTACGAAAAATATCTTATACATAAGAACAAAGGGAGTACAAAAAAAAAAGAGTGAAGGACCAAATTGGTCCCTGACAAATTTCGACAAGACTAATTTGGTCCCTGACATTTCAAAAACCCAATTTGGTCCCTAACAATTTTAAAAAAGGAACAAAATAGTCCCTCCGTTAAATTTGTCTCCCCACGTTTCCGTTAAGACTAACGGAGGTTCCACGTGGCAATTTTAAAGAACCAATTAAGTCCCTAACAAAATGAAAAAAGAACCAATTTGGTCCTTATGCAAAAAATTTCACCAGCAACAAAGACAATCTCCTTATTTACAGTAGCTTCTTTGAGAATGGTACCTGCAATCCCCATGCGCCATAATTGATGTATGAAATTGGGTAACGCCAGAAGACGTTGGGAAGATCATGGATCTGACGGAAATAGCCAGCAGTCATCATCATTGCACCCTGCATAAATATTTTAATCAGCAACAATAATTAATGGCCTTAAAATGTAGAACAAGTTTCATAGTTACACTTACAATATATCCTGCTCCAATTATCAATCCGAGGAGGAAGTTGGGAACTAGAGAAGCTATAATCATCATGGAGCTCTCCACAATGGCAATGCAGCCCATAAGATCAAGACAGATATAAAGAAGAGGAGAAAACTCAGGACGATTGTGCCAACTTCAAAAAAGATTGTGCCAACACACAAAGATAAGGCAATAGATTGATAGCCTTATCCAGTAGTACCCCACGTCTCTCGACATGTTCACAAAAGATCTCTGAGTCAACGTTGATAATTGCTTCAACCATTCGGCTTGGCTCTTGCTCTTACTTTCAGCATCATGTCCTTCCTGTAACATGGTTCCTTGGCCTTCATATTTTGATATAAAAGTTGTGAAACATAATCACTTTTACTTCTCGGTATTTATTCATGTCAAAAGTTGCAAATTCTACTTATGTGATAACCTGAGAAATAACTAAGTTCTTGAACACGGTACTTACAATATTTGAGATTTCATTGATTCTAGCTCTTGTGCCAGTTGCATATTCTGACCATCGAGATTGCCTTTGTTGCTGGTGAAATTTTTTGCATAAGGACCAAATTGGTTCTTTTTTCATTTTGTTAGGGACTTAGTTGGTTCTTTAAAATTGTCATGTGGAACCTCCGTTAGTGTTAACGGAAACGTGGGAGACGGAAGTAACGGAGGGACTGTTTTGTTCCTTTTTTAAAATTGTTAGAGACCAAATTGAGTTTTTGAAATGTCAGGGACCAAATTGGTCTTGTCGAAATTTGTCAGGGACCAATTTGGTCCTTCACTCAAAAAAAAAAAGTAACGATGACTTACTTTATTTACATAAAATGATACCATGACTTATATAAGTTTTTATTCCTGAACTTATTTTTTTTTTTTTTGGAATTTATGTGTTGGATCTCCGAATTTTTCTCAAACATTTAAAATATCATTTCATCACTTAAGTAATAATATGATCGACGTCATGTAAGCTCCACCCATGACAAGGACAATAAGGTCGACGTCCTGAGCCAAAAAATTTCAAGGGCTCAAATCTTTTTTTATGAAGCAAAATATTGTTATATAGGTATACTCATATACAAATAACATTAAATCCTCTCTTCGTTTCTATTTATCTGTCATATTTTAAACAAAACACATCCTTTATGAAACTAATCATTACTCAGATTTCAAATACATTAATTATGTTTTTTCTCATTATAATCTTTTTCTATCTATAATCGTTAATTTTTCTCCACTACTTACATAAACCAAGACATATTAAATAAAAACAAACATGAAAAATATAATTTATTACACTCTTGAAATTTTCAATACTACAAATAAAAAGAAACAAAAAATATCTTCAAAAAACGACAAATAATAAAGAACGGAGGGAGTATCATAATATGCCATGTTGTTTAATACTCCCTCCCTCCCACAAGGATGGTAAAATATGTCTAAATTTGTTGTCTCAAACTATAGTTAAAATAATAAATGAAAAGTTTAGAAATTATAAACTTTGAATTGTGATTGGTTGATTCATGCAAAATGCATTAAATTAGTTGTTTGATGATTGGTTGATGTGTTAGACAAACAATTAAATGTATGTCTCCTTAAATTTTTTTTTACTTTTGAATTTTTTAACCGTCCTTGTGGGACGGAGGGAGTAGCTTTCATATAGCATATCAAGCATATTTAAAGTAGGCTATGCTTAGGAAATTCAGAGTCAAAGGCTCGAGTGTCGGTGAGGCAACAATTCCTGGGGAGGATCCATACCGTTGAGTCAAAGATTCGTACAGTTCGCGGATTTGAGGTGGATTAGTTGGGCAAAAAAAAAATGTGAAGCTCAGACACCACCTGATTTCGACAAAAAAAAAAGTAGGTGTGTATTGACTATTTCCTCCTTTATTTTTGTGCTTTATTAAAAGACTATGAGCTCGTCTTCCCCTTCTTCCATTTTGTGTCTGTGCATCATCATCTCTAAATTTTTTTGTTTGGTTCTTATTTTGTAGTATAAGTATAATTTTTCTTTTGTTTTTTAATAGGATTTTCTTTAAAAATTTTGAGTAAAATAAGGAATTTTATTAATATTGTATGTGTAATTGGAAATGAATATGATATATATTTTTTTAAATGATAATTGGTGTGAAACCTTATAAATAAGATCCAAAAAAGGTTCATAAATTGTTTTTCACGATCGGCTCTAGCCTTCTTTTTTATTTTTATTTTTTTGCCAAAGTTCTAAATTATTTTTTTTTACCACTACTGAATAATACTCCTCCCAATCATTTATATAAGATCATTTTGAGAATTTCATTTTCCCTTATTCATAATATTATATTTCAATTTTTAATGATAATTAATTTCTACTTTTCATAAAAACATCCATATTCATTTCACACTTATTTTTTTTTTAATCTCTTTATATCATCCTTCATGGATGCAAGGTATTCCTTCTTGGATTCTCTCGTGTCCGGCTACTCAAGGTAAGGTGGATATCTCAAATACTAGTGGGAAGAATTCATTCGTAAGCACATAGGAAACCCTTTAAAAATCTAGGATTTTTTCTCAAGTATTTTTAACAAAAGGATGTATATATCTTTGTCAAAATAATTAATTTTTTTCATTATGCAAAGATTTTTTTTTTACGGAAATAAAGGGAAGGGAAATTAAATCTACTAAATAATAGCGCCTAGGTGTCAAAATAATTACTTATAATAAAATGCTTTGAAAACCATAAGATGAATACGCTTTAAATTTATAAAACTATATCATAATCTTCTATAATAATCATGAAAGAATGATCGGACAAGACACGTATTGGTCTTGACTCTTGATGAGAGAAAGTCTTAACAATATGCCAAGGATTTTAGTAAAAAGATATGAGAGGTTTTAAAAGGATGGAAGGAAATGAACAATTAAAAATTTGGAGATCATTCACTTTCACCCAAGTAGTTTGTTAAAATTTGGTTTAAATACCAAAATATTTCCTGTAAACATTGATCTTTTGAAATTGGTCCATGCAAAAAAAAGTTTAAGTTTGGTCTCTGTGTTAACAAAACGGTTTTGGTCCCTCATGTTAAATGTGAATGAAAAACGCCGGATACATAATGTATATTATATTCTAGGTGAAGGCTAAGTTACACCGGATTTTGTTTTGGTGCATACACGCACCATCCTTATTTACCTGTCATAACAGGTATAGCAGGTTATACATCATTTATTATTGTAATCTTTTATTTTTTGAAATGATGATTCATTATTCATTATTGTAATCTTTAAAGATTTTAGGAGCTTTTATTTTTTTTAATTGTTAAATTATTTTTTTACTTACATCATAAATTTAGAAAATAATAATTTTTTTACTGATTTTTTTATTTAAATACACGATAATTTAATGAAATTGGGATTTATAATTTTTTTTTTAAAATAAGTAATTATAAAAAAAAACTTATAACATAAATAATAAAAAAATATAATATGAAAAAGATGATTTTTCAGTTGACACAAATTAACATAGTATTACATATTATTGTAAAAAAAAATACCATTATGTCTCATACAGGATGAGGTTACTGGGGGTAATTGGATTCCTTTGACAATGGGGAGAGGAGGGCCCAAGCTTTCTCAACTTTTTTTCGCTGATGACATAATCTTGATAGCTGAAGCTAATTCTGTCCAAGCTGGTGTTGTTTCTAGAACTATGCAAAAGTTTTGTAATGCCTCGGGCCAAAAGGTAAATTTGAATAAATCAACTGTTTATTTTTCTAGAAATGAAAATAATGATGTTGTTCAAGATGTTTGCAGCCGTCTATCTATTCCAGTGGCTTTAGACCTTGGTAAATACTTAGGTATTCCAATTATCCATGGTCATGAATCGGTATCTTCTTATACTTATCTGGTGGATAAGGTTAAAAAGAAGCTAAGCAGTTGGAAAATGCACTCCCTCTCCTTTGCAGGCAGTATAACTCTTGCTCAGTCTGTTATTATAAACCTTTCGTCATACATCATGCAGCCTTGTGTTGTTCTGATTGGTGTCTGTAACGAAATTGAGAAGATTTGTCAGAAATTCATTTGGGGAGGAGCGGGTGATAGAAGAAAATGCCATCTGGTTTCATGGGATACCATATGTAAACCGAAGGATGAAGGAGGTCTTGGTTTTCGTAGTTTAAAACATGTGAATGATGCCTATTTGATGAAACTTGCTTGGGGTATTGTCTCAAATCCTGAGGTCTTGTGGGCTACGATTCTGTGTGCTAAGTATAAAGTTAATGGGAGCATGAATATAGCTCTTTCTGCTAATGCTCATATATCAACTCCTTGGAGAGGGATAATCAGAGTCTCATCTACTATGTATAAAGGAGCTATGTGGCAAATAGGGAATGAGGGTTCTGCAAAATTTTGGAAGAAGCACTGGATTCCAGGAATTCCTGCTCTTATGCATGAGCATAATGTTATGGTGCCTAATGGGTGTGAAAGCTTCCCTGTGATTCATTATTCGGTTAACGGTAATTGGGACTAGGAAGTATTAAGAAGTTTTCTTCCAATTGATACTTGTGACAGAATTGCTTCAATTGTCCCTCATAATCCTTCCCTTAGAGGTGATAAATTGGTGTGGATGGAGGATGTCAGTGGAAGATTTAATATTAAATCTGCTATTGAGCTCCTAAAAGCTGAGGATGGTGTCATTCAACTTACAAACTCGAAGTGCTTCGAGGAAGTTTGGGCTTGGAAGGGCCCTCAGAGAATTAAAGCTCATCTTTGGAAGTTATACCACGAGAGACTGCTCACTAATACGGAGAGAGTTCAGAGAGGCATGGGAACTTTGGATGTGTGTCAACAATGCCAAAGAGCTCCTAAGACAGTTCTTCATAGCTTCCGTGACTACTGTGAAGAAGTCAAGCCAATCTGGGTAAATTTGTTGGGTAATATGCGTTAGCAGAATTTTTGGAACAGCTCTCTTGAAGACTGGATGTATTGTAATTTGAGTGGTGCTGATAAGGGCAAACAAGCTTTAGACTGGAGGATAATTTTTGGTGTTCCGGTGTGGATCCTTCGGAAAGAGATAAATACTCTTATTTTTGAAGGAAAACGTGAGTCGACTATTAGCATAACATTCCAGATTATAAGATACTCGACTCATGTGTCGAATTCAGTGGCTCAATTGAAGACCACTTGCTATCTGAAGCATGAAAATCTTGTGCGATGGATGCCTCTTGGATCCAATACAGTGAAGCTCAATGTTGACGGTTCTGTGAGACAACCTTCAAAGATGGCAGCATGTGGCGGTCTACTCCGTGATGACTCTGGTAAATTTATTCAGGGGTTTAGCTGTAACCTTGGAGTTGCCTCATCGGTGAAAGCTGAGCTATGGGGTCTCCTGTGGGGTGTGCGCATGGTAAAAGGGTTAGGCTATAATCAGGTATGCATTTAGATGGATTCGAAAGTTTGTGTCTCCCTTGTGTTGGGACATTGCCCTCAGTCTCATCATTGTGCTACAATTGTTGACGAGATAAAAATTACTCTCCATGGTCTAATTTACAACTTGAACCATGTGTTTCGTGAAGCCAATAGGTGTGCAGATGTGTTGGCGAATCATGGTCATGAGGGGGATTTTAACTGCAAGTTCTATAATTCTTTGTCTGGTTTTCTTCATCAGTTAGTAGCGGAAGATGCTTATGGCATAGCATTTCCCAGAATGATAAGCCTGTAATTTTGTGATTTGGGCTTTTAGCCCCATTGTTTAATAAAAAAAAGAAATATGTTAATTATAAAAATTTATGATTTTTTAAAAATAAATAATTATAAAAAAAACAAATAACATAGATAATTAAAAAAATAGTATAATAAAAGAAAGGTCATTTTTCAGTTGGAACAAATTAACATAATATAACATATTATTATAGACTAAAATACCCTTATATGTTTTGTACAAATATGTTAATTATAAAAATTTATAATTTTTTAAAAATAAATAATGATTAAAAAAACTTATAGCATAGATAATTAAAAATGAAATATGCAGAAGGTAATTTTTCGGTTTGAACAAATTAATATAGTATAACATCTTACTAAAGACAAAAATGCCCTTATGTAATTTGTATAAATATGTTTATAATTTATTATTTTATAAAAATAAATAATTATAAAAAAAACTTATATCATAGATAATTAAAAAAATGTAATATGAGAAAAATGATTTTTTAGTTGGAACAAATCAACACATTGTAACATTTTTTTTTAAAAAAAATACCTTTATGTCTTTCGTAGAAATATATTAACCCATTAATAACATTATTAATAAATATTGATACTCAAATATTAAAGTTAATTAAGAAAATTATATATAATGCATTGAAAATTGTATGTTGTAGATTGATGATCACATCTAACAATTATGATTTTGGATATGGATGACAATAAAACCCACATCCACAGTACCCGTTCGAAATCAATCTGAATTTGATCGGTGAAACCTGCTCTAATTGGGTTTGGAGAAACCCGAAATTAAAATTTGTTGGAAACCAACAAGCGGCCTAACAATCTACTAGAGGGGGGGGGGGGTGAATAGTAGTTGAAAGCAATAGTACCAATTTTTCGGATAAAATTGAAATGGGTCGGATAATGCTTGCTGTTTAAATAAAAAGGCTGACTTGGGCCGAACAGAATCTGATAATCGGTTATCTAAGCAGACCACCGATTATCCGAGCTACGCCACACAAAGATCAGATTTGCTGCGGAACACAGCTAACACTATCAGAGCAAAATAAGGTTTAACAAAGCCGATTAAAACTGCTCGGACAAAAACTGAAAGCGATAAAAGAAGAAGAAGAGACACCGATGATTTATACTGGTTCACTCACAAACCTTGTGAGCTACGTCCAGTCCCCCCTAAACCTTAGGGAGCCTTTACTCAAATCAATTCAAATTGGTTACAGGAATTACAAGTGAACCTCACTCAACCTAACCATTTCAAGAGTGTACTAAACTCTTGAAATCTATGCCAAATGAATTGATGGCTGAAGAACCTCTTCAGCACTTCTGTCGATGAAACCTTCACCGAACTCAATTGAGTTTGCTGAAACCTTCAACAAACTCACAGCGATCTTGAAACCTTCAAGATCGATAGTGTTTTGTCGTAGGATTACAGTACTTAGACAATCCAGCTAAGAATCCAGCAATCTCACTCTTGATGTCAGACGTGAAATGAGCACCTTGAATACCAAGATACACACTCTCTTGTCGTTCTTAATTTGGGGGTGGTGTGTGTGTTTGTGTGAGATGAGTTAGTTCATACCTGCTTGTCTTACCAGGTATTATATAGCCATACTAGCATAAATGACGTTGATTGCCGCTTTCATGTGGCGGGTAAGGTTCTCTCCAAACGGCTCAGGCATAATGGCGGGTATTAAGTTGAGTGGAATCCTATGCTGGTGAGTGTAACGAAATTCTTCAGATTCCCTAATGCACGTGTCCGAATTCATACCGGTATAACGGCATGAGGTTACATGTTCAAGACTTATCCTGATACCGGTATCTGAATCCGGTCTTTTAAGACCTCTTAGGATTCCATTCCTGTATGCGAATCTGGTTTGATTGGGTCTCTGATGGCCTCAATCCGGCTTGGTTGGGCCTCTCAAGGTCCCAATCCGGTATCTGAATCCGGCTCTGTTGGGCCTCTCAAGGTCCCAATCCGGTATCTGAATCCGGCCTTAGTGGACCTCTCGGGCCTCATTCCGGTATCTGAATCCGGCCTCGTTGGACCTCTCAAGGACTCAATCCGGCATATGAATCCAGACCTAGTGGACCTCTCATGGCCTCAATCCGGTATCTGAATCCGGCCTCGTTGGGCCTCTCAAGGACTCAATCTGGTATCCGAATTCAGACCTAGTGGACCTCTCATGGCCTCAATCCGGTATCTAAATCCGGCATACCGGTTCCGTTTACGTGGTCCATAACAGTAGCCCCCCAAGTCATGGTTCATGAATGTGAGCCATGAGTTCTAAGTGGATTCATCAAGTCTTCCACTCTTCAATCCCTAAGTTATTTCCTAGGTACATTGGACATACCGTTATCATGGCTTCGAGATACTGGTTTTGTCTTTGTGTATCCATACAATTGTTGATCCATGGAAATCCTATTCTAGCCAGCGAATGGTTTTCCATTTAACTTATTAGTCTTTTACATTCAAGACTAACAGGGACCATACTAGATACATGGGTGGTGTTCATTTTTATACAAGAACATCTTCTACCCATTTCTCTCCTTATCTGATGGCTAGTCAAATAAGTGGTGTATTTAGCTTTGGATACTGAATTCTTATATCCAGATTTGGATTTTTTGACCGTTTTGCCGAATTCATGGTATTAACAACTCATGTTTTAGACCGAGGTGCCTAATTCCTGATGCAGATATGAGGCACTCTTTGGTTCTGAAAGAGATTAGGCTCACTCATGGGGTCTTTGATTGAAGGAAACCGGTTTGGGATGACCAGCTCATGGGGGGATAACACTTAATTCGGCTTTTCTATTAACCCTATAACTCATGGAATTTTCACGATTCTTATTAATAAAATGGAAAGTACCATAACTTGGACGAGACAATGGTCCACATGACCTTCTTTCAAAACAGAAGCAAACTAAAAATATGACAGTGGTCTATAAGACTTTCTTGGCAAAACTATCCTGAGCTTTCTGGTACTCCTCTAAATTGATGTATTTTTCAGCCCTTTCCATCACCTCGTCCATAGTTTTGATCTTGTGCATCACCAAATAGTCTGTAAAATTTCCTGGTCTCAGAGCACACATCAAGAGAGGAAGGGCCACTGAAGCCTCTATGTCACTGATAGACAAATACTCTGTATTAAAGCGAATGAGGAAGTCTCTCAATGACTCTCCCTTTTCCTGCTTGATTTGGGATAAATGATGCTCGGACTTTGGTTGTGCTTTGCTTGTTGTGAAATGCCCCAGGAATTTAGCCGCCAAATCCTTCCATCCTGTGACTGAATCAGGTTCCAATTTTGAATACCAACGCAAAGCTGCTTTTACCAGAGTCAAGGGGAAAGTGCGGCACTTATACGCATCCTTAACCCCTTAGCATGACATTGCAACGAGAAAACTGTCTATGTGTTCCTGCGGGTCTGAATTCCCAAAATAAGGATCTACATTGGCTGGAGCTTTGAGATTTTCAGGCATGGGGAAAGCCATTATGCTTTCAGAAAACGGGTGGTCTTTTTCTTCAGGCTCCTCAACCAATCCGACCTCATTCACTTTCCCTATACCAGATTGAGAAGTTCCTTTCCTCAATTCTTTCAGCAGTTTATCTTGCTCATCCAATCGTCTACGCAGACGGGCCAATTCTATCTCAAGACTTGCTTTCTTCTGTGAACCTCCACCAGATGACCCTTTACTCTCATGACGGGAATGCGAAGGGCCTCCTCCTCTAGTGGGGGGCCTCTGTCACGATTTCTCCTGTTCATGACGGGAAGACCCCTCTTGTCTTGAACGCTCGTATTCTGCCAGTCTTCTCCCTTCACTCAACCGTTCCCTCAGGTCCTTCTGACGGGAAGGTGCTCGCTCTCCACTTGGATTGTTTCTCAGTTCCACCACGCTGTGGTGACTGGGTTCAGCGCGTTCTCCTTGTGACTGGTTTGCCATAGACTTCTTCAGAAGATGGTGGGAATAAGTTTCTCGCTCCCACTGTGGTCGTCAATGTTCTGTCGTAGGATTACAGTACTTAGACAATCCGGCTAAGAATCCAGCAATCCCACTCTTGATGTCAGGCGTTAAATGAGCACCTTGAATAACAAGATACACACTCTCTTGTCGTTCTTAATTTGGGGGTGGTGTGTGTGTTTGTGTGAGATGAGTTAGTTCATACCTGCTTGTCTTACCAGGTATTATATAGCCATACCAGCATAAATGACGTTGATTGCCGCTTTCATGTGGCGGGTAAGGTTCTCTCCAAACGGCTCAGGCATAATGGCGGGTATTAAGTTGAGTGGAATCCTATGCTGGTGAGGGTAACGAAATTCTTCAGATTCCCTAATGCACGTGTCCGAATTCATACCAGTATAACGGCATGAGGTTACATGTTCAAGACTTATCCTGATACCGGTATCTGAATCCGGTCTTCTAAGACCTCTTAGGATTCCATTCCGGTATGCGAATCTGGTTTGATTGGGTCTCTGATGGCCTCAATCCGGTATCTGAATCCGGCTTGGTTGGGCCTCTCAAGGTCCCAATCCGGTATCTGAATCCGGCCTTGTTGGGCCTCTCAAGGTCCCAATCTGGTATCTGAATCCGGCCTTAGTGGACCTCTCGGGCCTCATTCCGGTATCTGAATCCGGCCTCGTTGGACCTCTCAAGGACTCAATTCGGCATATGAATCCAGACCTAATGGACCTCTCATGGCCTCAATCCGGTATCTGAATTCGGCCTCGTTGGGCCTCTCAAGGACTCAATCTGGTATCCGAATCCAGACCTAACGGATCTGAATCCGGCATACCGGTTCCGTTTACGTGGTCCATAACAGATAGCCTTGAAACCTTCAAGGACTTTCCTTTCTTAAAGAAATTTAAATGATTTGGCTCCAACCGGAAACTCAATAGAATATAGATATGAAAGTGTGAAACCAATTGAGTTTTACGGTTCGGTTAAGAAAGAGATTTACAGAGATGAACAAAAATTGAGTTTTCAATCTAAAATGGTCTCTGCGTATTTGTTCTTCAATGTCTACGTTGGAGAGAGACAACTCTCCCTTTTATAAAGATTTTGAGAGACGTTATCCTTTCCAACGGTCATATTGAAATCAAATCAGATTTCAAATCAATCCCGTTTCTAACCGTTGTTTTTAACTCAATTTGAAATTCAAATTTAGAGATTGATATATGATTGAGTTAAAAACTAAGTTTACCACCCACACTCAGAAAGGTAAAAACGGTTACAGATACAAAGAGATGTGAGCGGTGACGTGACAGCTGTTTGTTGAAGACGATGAACAGTATTGCCAAGCTTGACATCTGTTCGAGCTAGGGGACTGATCTAAGCTGACCGAGCTGATATTTCGCCGACCACTTTGCACTGAGAGCATGAGCTCGGATCGATCCTATCTTCGCACATCCGAGCTTACGCTGATTTGCTCCGACTTCATCAACACAACAATCCGATCTTAGCCTTCCGAGCAAGGTGCCGAGAACAATGAGAACACCGAGCTCATCTAGGAATTTTGACTTCGTCATCACACTGGTCGGATTCATTTGTCTCCATCGATGCCGAGATCCAAGATCAACACACCGAGCTGATTTATCAATGGCCGAGATCCAAGGTCAACACACCGAGCTGATTTATTAATGGCCGAGATCCGAGATACTTCATAGCACACTGAGCTGATTCACCAATGGCCGAGACCTGAGATACTTCATAGCATACGCTGATTAATTTGTCTTCATCAAAGCCTTGACCGAGAACCGAGCTCATGATTTATTTGTCTTCATCAAAACCTCTTTGATTCAACAAAATTTGCTTTAAAAAGATTGGGGGGGGGGGGAGCGAGTCTGGGATTGTAAGTGCCTGTCCCGCCTCCGCTCCTAAACCCACACTAAAATAAAAATTAAATAATTTTCATTATAATAATAGTTAAATGGTGAGGTCAAACTAACATATTTATCAAAAAACCATGATTTAATTCGCAATATTTTAGATATTCTTAAAATTTGACGTTTATTATTATATTTTATTTGAATTGTAATGTATGTTATATATGATTTTTGTTTAATACAATAAAATATATTTTAAAAAATAATTGGATGGATTACCAGCAGGTTTCCCCGAACTCGATGGGATGTGTTTGGGTTTCACCTTTTCATACCCGTTCTACTTAAACCCGCACCAAACCTGACCCATTGAAATGCCTAATTTTGAAATGTTGAGTCTTTTCATAAATTCACATTAGGAGTCATAGTCTATTAAATGAATTTTCCATGTGAATGATACATGGATCGTCATTTAAGTGCGTGTTTGATATAGCTGAAAAAATTATATTATGATTATTTTCATTTGTAACTATAATCTATTAAGCTTATAACATGTTAAAATTATAATTTTTTTATATTTAGATATGTTAGCTGAAAATGAATTTAAGTTATTCTATTTTATTTAGACAGTGTAAAGAAGATTATTTTTACGAGTAAATTAAAAAAGGTATGAAGTTAGTTATTGCTATTCGAGTGATAAGGGTAGAATAAAAAAATTACACATATCTTAAAAAATAATCTTATAAAAAATAATCTACAGAACCTATGAAGTAGATGTCGAATTTTGATTATTTTTTCAAGAACATATTCTAAAATTACTTTTTTAGTGTAGGTTTAATAATCCAATACACTGAAAATAAAAAAAAATAAATCATATGACACACAATGACAAAATAACCTTGGTATTGGTAAATTATTTAATTTACACCCTAAAAAATCAGGACAATCCTAGTTAATTGATTTACATTCCCTATGTTAGAGATACTTCAATAAAAAAATTAATTGATTTACACTTTCATAAATTAATATTTCAGATATAATTTAGTGAAATTAGAATTTATGATTTTTTTTAAATAAATCATTTTAAAAACTTATAGCATAGATGATAATAAAAAAATAATATATAGATAATTTTATTTATTACTTATTAATAAAAAATCTTTAAATGCGAACAATATATAAGTTCATTAATGAGGTTTATATTTGGAAATTCATTAAGTTGATACATGTTATTTACCGAACATGTTACATGTAAACCCAATCATTAAATTAACACATGGTGTACTTAAACACCAAATATATTTGGTGTTTTTTAGCCAAAACCTATATTCTATGACCAATTAAAGATGATATTCTTGCAATCTTATATTAATTCTCAAGGGTAAAAAGACAACTTTCATTACATAAGAGAAACAATTCAAAAACCATGATAGTGAAATGATCAAAACCTATAAGTTTAATTACGGATGGACCAAAACAAACTACCAACATAATTATGAGATCAAAATTTAACAAGAGGAACTAAAATCAAAACATTTTGTAAATGCAAGGACCAAAACAATTTATTTTTTTTACCTGAACCAATTTTTAAGGAGCCAATATTTACGGGACCATTTTGATATTTAAATTTTAAAACTTTTAGAACAGTTTTGGATTTGTAGATAGTCCCAACATGAATTGGTATATACTCTTATCCATGCCAATTATGAATTTGTATGATTGAACTCAAGGACTTCAATAATAACACCTCCCAATAAATGTAAGTATTGTAAGTATTGGGATAGTCAATCCCAACATTACATTACATTACATTTTATTGGGGGCAAACTGGCAATATCATTTCTGTGCTTGAATGGGGTAGACCTAAGAATGAGGATAATTTGCTTCTGCTTGTCACAATTGGGATTAGTCTGTGTAGTCCAGTACCAGGGATTGGTCTTTGTCGTTGGGGTGACAATTATATGTCCTTACCTGCTGGAGATTTTGCTTTTGGCTATTCTATGAAATTTCTAAAGGCACATACATAAGTGGCATATCCTATAAACTGACTACTAATTTTTGCAACACATCGCATACTTGAGAGATCTTAAATGGAGTTAGATGGTTGTTGAAACCTTTTTAGGTAGGACTTGCCAACTTGGCGTGATGCAAAGTATACATTTAGCATCCATTTTGCACATTTGTTGGATGATATGTAATCTACCCACAAAGTGTGGCTTAAGTAATGAAGACAAATGCAACAATAATGAATTTTGCCTATGAAAAAAACTACGAAAATGAAAAATTAAGCAGTAACCAGACACTGATAATGAATTTGGTGCAAGTGTGCAACTGGTTTTTCCATAAGTGATTGCAAAATAAGCAGTAAACTTTACAGCACAGCAATAAAAGCGGTTAAATTCTGATTCTTGGAAAAGAGAAAAGGAGAATATTATACAAGTCTGAGGCAATTAACACTTGTGACAGTTCCATAAGCTTCAAGCCTTGTTTTGGTTTCATCTTCAATGAAATGAGGTTGTGAAGGAGAAATAACAAGATGAACCTCTTCTCCATGGAGCGGCCTAGGAATGCTGAAAGTTCTATCAAAAACTTTTCAAACATAGCAAGCAGAATCAATGTTCTTTGACCTCCAAAGATTTCTTCCCCAAACACATATAATGCACCTCTCAAGTAAGTATTAATCTGCAAGACTCAGAATTGTGGACAATATAATATAAGCATGTTACTTCTAATTTAGATATATGTCCTTCGGTTTATATATACAATATGCATAACATTGCAACAACTATTAATGACCAAATTTTGGAGAGTCTATCAAGCCAATTTATTAACACTCAACAATTCGACTGATTAGAAACAGATTAATGTGATGATGACATAGTGATAGTTCCATAATTATTGTCAAGCCATCTTGCAGGAGTACACTCTATTCATAATAGATACAGTATGATTTCCACTGCTTATAAAAAAAAAAAGTATGATTTCCACTGATATCAATTATCATTCATACTTTTTTAAACCACTGCAGAACCATATGCCATTTTATTAAATACTGATATGATATGTGTATATGTATTTCCTCCAATTTAAACATGGATCAAAATTACAACAACTGTTAGGAACCAAAGTTTTTAGATTATCCAGCAAACTCATTTAGTAAACAATTTCAATTACATGAAACATATTATCTTACCTGCTCATGCATTAAAGGACAAGAGAGAGATTCAGTTTGGTTGATTAAAAGCTTCCCTTTCAGCCCAACCATAACATGCTGTACATACAGATTATATATAAGGAATTATGCAAAAAATCAAAAGCAGGGGAAAATGAAGAGAAGATAAAGCAAACCTATGAGAGAGGGTTAATGACAAATTCCTCTTACCTCTGAAAAAAAAATGTAAGCACCGTAGCAGTATGTCTCTTTCTTTATTCTTTCATTTCCATAATGGTTCATCATTTGTTTTATCTTCCCCATGGCGCCGCCTTGAGTGCTGAATGCTGAGAGTTCTGTCACCCACATCTACTTGGAACAAAATTAAGCTTCAACCCAACCATGATATGATGTAACCTACAAATTATATCAGCACTAAAACAAAAATTAAAAAGCAAAGAAAAAAAGTTGGGAAAAGAAGAGAGCAAACAAACCTATTGAGAACCTGCAGGTCACCCTTTTTCTTCTTTTTTCTCCTTTCTTTCATTTTCTTGGTGGTCATCATTTGTGAAATATAGAACAACTTTTTTAATAGCAACTTTTGCAATATTCCCCTTCAGAGGCGTAAATTGGCAAAATTCCACACTCTTTGATTCTGGCGCTAGGCAATGGCTTACCCTCATGGTCATGACTTTCAACAATGAATTTAAAAGATGAGTTAGGACTGGTACAGGGTGTATCAAGGAATGTATTTAATTGTAACACCCATAAGTGAATGTGATCGGAATTCAATTCTATGTAACGCCAAGCTTGTTTCCAAGAAGTTGATGCTCCATAACATTTGATATAAAAATAGTCTTCTTCTGGATTAAATGAGAATGGAGAAAGCACTACGCAGAAAACCCAAGCCTTTATCTTTGAAGATGGATTATTTTGAATAGTTATGGAATCCCCTTTACTCCTATTATCATCATTGAACCATTCTGGAACTCTACTTCCTGGCATACGCATAGGGAAGAAACTCTTTCCTCTAAATAGCGACCAATATCGAGTTTGGTTGATTGAGGAATAGGCAGTTTCCAAAATAGAGGACTGTGCATGTTTATCCAACTTTACACAATTTACAAACTCGATGGTTATGGTTCCATTTACCAAATCTTTCCAAGGTGTTCCAAACTTTGCTGTCACCAGGGATGTGCTGTTATTCAGAAATATACGACTAACGGAAGGAAGCTCTGGTAACGACTGAAGCCTCTTGCAATCACTTAAGTCAAGATTATACAACCTTGTAAGTTTCTTCATGCTTTCAGGCAAGTGCTCAATATTGCTTCCATTTAGAAATAAACTTCTAATGGATTGTGGAAGCTCAGGAGGCAAAGAGTGAAGCTTCTTGCAATTAGATAAGTAGAGTTCGTCAAGCATTGTAAGCTGCTTGATGCTCGCTGGCAAAAACTCAATATTGCTTCCACTTAGATGTAAAGTTGTAATGGACTGTGGAAGCTCAACAGGCAGAGAGCGAAGCTTCTTGCATTCCTTTAAGTGAACTGTTATCAGCTTTGTAAGTTGCTTGATACTTGCTGGCAAACACTCAATATTGATTCCATTTAGAAATAAATGTGTAATGGATTGTGGAAGCTCAGGTGGTAGAGAGTGAAGCTTCTTGCAATCAGATAAGTAGAGTGTTTTCAGCATTGTAAGTTGCCTGATGCTTGCTGGCAAACACTCAATATTGCTTCCACTTAGATCTAAATATGTAATGGATTGTGGAAGCTCAGATGGTAGAGAAATAAGCTTCTTGCAATTGCATAACAAGAGTACAGTATTGCTTCCAATAAAAGAGGGCAATACTTTAATGCTTGTGTTGCTTAAATCTACATCGCTCATTTCTTCTGACAACACACAAAATTTCTTGAGACTTGCACAACCCTCAAGATCGAGATGCCGAAGAGATCTTAATTTAATCTCACTTTTAAGACTCTTCAATTTTTTGCACCCCTGTAATAGCAAAGAAACAAGTGAGTGGAGAGATAAAATAGATGGATGAACATGGCACAAACTTTCACAATTGGTGAGATTTATCTCTTCAAGATTCAATGCCAAAGAGAAATCTGGGAGCTCCTTCAACCATCTAGATCCTTTGAGGTTTATTTCCTTTAAACTCGCAAGATTCTGTGAAAGTTAAAGCAAAGTTATAATATAAGAAAATTCTCAAATTTCAGTTAGAAAGGGCATACATCTATGTATATCTACCTGCACTCCATCCCAAAGTTTCTGAAGGTGGTTGTTTGGCATTAAAAGCTCAACAAGTTTCTCCGGACAAAATCCTAATGGCAAAGACTTTGAAGGGTATCCATTCCACTGAAAGTAGCTTAACTTATCGGAGAATAACCGGAGACGCGAAGAAAGGTACATAGGACGATATTTGGCATTTGATGGTAGATAAAAATTAAAATATCTTAGATCAGTCAAATTTTTGAATGCATCAGCACTCAAGTGTAATTCTCCAATTTGAGACACATCTAAACTTACGCCTTTGATTGCCAAAGTCCCCTGTCAAACAAAAACAAACAAAAGTAATTACCTAGTACTATGATTCATGTATTCTCATTAGTCGGGCACATATTTGTAAGGAAAATTAGTGTTGTTTTATTACCTTATTGTTTTTCAAAACATCATAGATTTCCTTAGGATCCCACAATCGACTGCGTCTTCCGGGTTCTTCAATACATTCTTGACGAACAATTTCTCTGCCCATTTCTTGTATCATGTCATGCATCCCTACTCCTTCATCTTCTCTTATAGTTATAAGAGCTTTATCTTGAAGGGTTCTGAGGCCAATATTTGCAGCAAAGCCATAACTGACTAATAGGTTTATTACATGCTCCTTGTTGTCTCCCTTCAAAAAGCATGCAATTTCTAGAAATATTTCCCTCTCTTCATAATCTAATCCATTGTAACTCAACTTTAACACACTTTGAATTTTCCCCTCGGGAATCCTTTTCAGTTTTTGCAATTCACTTTCCCATTCTTTTTTAGTTTTTGAATGAAGAAAAGAACCTAAAACCTCTACAGCTAATGGCATGCCTTTGGCATAATCAATTGCCATTTTTGACAACTCTTCATATCCTGTCATAGGATGCTTTTGGTCGAAGGCTTTCAAGCTGAAGAGCTGAAGTGACTCTTGAAAATTCAAAACCTTAACCTCGTAAATTTCATCGACTCCTTTTTTCAGCACATCCTTGTCTCTGGTTGTAATGATGATTCTGTTATGTGATTTAGAGTGTTGTAGTTCTCCGACCAGATATTCTATTTGCTCCAAAGTACTAACATCATCAAGCACAATCAAAAATCTTTTCGAACGGAGCCTATTCATAACGTAACCGGAGTGTACATTGGTGGTTTTCTCATCATCTAGAAGCTTTGATAGAAGCTCATGACGTAAACCATCTAGTGTCCGTCCAAGCTCTCCTGAGTTTTCCCTTATGTTTGGTAAGAAACAAGAACCATGAAATTCAAAAGAGTATTTGTCGAATAGCCATTTAGCAATGGTTGTTTTTCCAATGCCACCCATGCCCCAAATTCCAATGGTTTGAACTTCTTTGAATAATGATTCAACATGGGCAAGGTTTTCATTTATAACAAAAGTGCCTTGCAATTTCCTAGGCGGATATTTGTACTCCAACTTTCTCAAAACATCTTCAACGATTTCTTGAATGAGTCTTGATTCATCCCTAAAATATTCAAAACTTTTGTTTAAAAAAATCGAAAAGGAAGAACCAGTATAACAAAAATATACTCTCTCCGTCCTAAAATGATGATGGTAACATTTTGAAAAAAATAAAAAAAAAGAGAATAGTATATGTTTTTAATATTTTTGTCTAACAAATCAACCACTCATCAACTCAATAATTTAATGTATCGCTCATTCATTATCCAATCACACATCATAGAAAACAATTTTCAAACATTTTAATTTATTTTTGGAAAACTTTTCCTTGCACTTTTTCACTTTCTTTATTGAACAGAAGGAGTAATATTTAATCAATCTCTTGCAAAGAGCTTGTGGTAGTTTACATTTTACGCTTAAATAATATTCCCTCCATTTCATAGGTAGTGTTTATAGAGTTTTTTCCTCTTGTTTTATTTGTATTTTTTTTTTTACCAACCCAATGAATAGTTAATACTATTTTTTTCCAATTATAACTTTATTTATCACAATCTCTTTGACAAATTCTTGCATCATTTGATCATTTCTTACGGCAGCTGAATAACCTTAAAAAACACATTATACATTATACATACCTGTATATGCAAGAGTCCCATCCTGATAGATTGGCTGCTTCGGTCAAAGCTTGTTTCCATTTCTTCAACTGGTTGTTTTTGAATCTTCTCTCATGTTCTGCGAATGCTTTCTCGTAACTTCCTCTCTGGTTGCGCACATGGGATGGATCAACACCATAGAAGACAGGTATAACATCCTGTCCGCTGCTCCTTTTACATTCCAGTATTTTGGCGAGTTCATCCAAGCACCACTTTGATGAAGCATAGTTCTCCGACAAGACGATGACGGAAATATGAGAATCTTGAATGGCATCGAGAAGCGCGGTAGAGATCTCATCTCCTCTGATGAGTTTGTCATCTACAAATGTCGTTATCTGCTTCCGAAGCAGGGCATCCCGAAGATGGCTTGTAAAGCTGCCACGTGTGTCTTCACCCCTGAAGCTGATGAATACATCAAACTTCTTGGGATGAAATGCATCATCTGCAATAGCAGCAACACAAGAAGGAAGAGAGAGGAGTTAGTTGTGCCAATAATTAATATTATAAAAAGTTGAAGGAGAAAGAAAAAGAGAACTCAAAGGTTGAGTGAGAGAGAGACAGACCTTGAGAGATGGATTTTTGAATTTGATGAGGATTGATGGCGTCATTATTGATGCCTTCTTCTCTTTCGATGACATCATTATTTGTAGCAGCAGCAGCAGGTGGAGGAGTGAGGAAGTTAGACTTATAATTATTAGAGTAAAAGAGGAAGCGGTGGATGAAGAGAGCGAAGAAGGAGGTGATTGCAATGAGAGAGCAGTAGAGAATAGTAAACAAGATCTCTTTTCCAAGATATGAGGATAGGATTGTTGCATCCATGACTCTCTCTCTCTCTGTTTTGTGCACAAGTAAGAAAAGATATAAGACAATAATGAAAAAATGGAAATGCCGAGTGTTTAATTTGGTTGGAGTTTGGGAAGGGAATATCTAATTAGAAGGAATAGTTAATAGTAAGAAAGTAAAGGGTAGTAATACGAATGAAAATGCTTGGAAGTGTAGGTGCAAACACGAAGAAGGAAGGAAGGGACAAAGGTAAGACTTTGTAATAACTATAAGCGTGTTAAGGAAAAAGGACTCAATTCATTTTCGTCACGTCTTCTCCTAACGCTGATGTTGAAACATTCATTCACATGTGTATCATTTTTTTTTATTATTATTATTATTTTTTTTTTTTATAATCAACGGACACTAGCCTAAAGCAAATTACACAATACTACGAGGGAATGTAATCTCATAAGCATCCTCAAAAATAATACTAAACAGCTCCGAAGGAATATCAGAAATGAGAGTGACTTCATGAGAACCTATGTGCCCAATATTGGCTAAGAAATCAGCCCCACGGTTTGCTTCTCTATAAACATGGCGAATGCTACACCAAGGTAATCGAGATAGAAGCTTCTTAATCTCACAAATCATTGCAGAGCAGTGATGATCGGATTTATAACAATCCTTGACCATATCAATCGTAACAAGCGAATCAAGCTTAATCTCTAAACGATCAATTCCCATAGACAAGTGTTATGGACCGATTCCACGGACAAATAATAACCGGTATCATTGATCAACAACCATCAATCCGGTACACCGACAATCCGGCATCAATATCCAATGAATATGTAACCGTTGTAACGGTTTGACATTATTGCTGCTCATGATGACATTCATGGGATCGTTACATCTCAGCCTTAATGCCCCATCATGGCACATCATACCCTTCACCCCATAAATAAGAGGTAACGACTAAGGTATGAACTACGCTCTCTCATCTCTCATTTCACATGGCACACACATCACCCCCAAATATCCCGACTTGGTGGTCGAGTTCTTTAACCGAGAACCCGTTATCATCGTCGTACATTAACAAACCGACTTGCCGATACATGTGAACCCCACAACATTGGCGAACACGATGGGAGCGGCAAATCAATTCCCACCACCTTATCATCAACAATTCGAAGCCCTTAGCATGAGAACCGGGTAAAAAAAACGAATTATATCATAACCGGGTAAAAAAGAAGGCACTGTTCACAGCAAGATACAATTGACAAAAAATACAAAGCTGTTATCCGATAAATAAAAAAAAAGAAAAAGAAAAAAAGGAGGCCTTGCAAGAGCGTTGTCTGGCAATAGAAAGAGATGTGACTAGACTACAAGAATGGTGTCAATGTCAACTTTAGGTCGCGGAAGCTGTTTTTTGACAGGACCGAATGATCCCTGAAATTATATGGGACAAGTGCATTGTCTCTTGCTTCTTCGTTTATGTTTAGTTGACTAAATTGCTTTAATAATGCAACAACATTTTGCATGAGTTCACTTCCTACATCCCAAGCAATATCTGCAAAGCCAAAAAATTGCATGGTGATTTGTCCTTTGACATGTATAAAATAAAAATGTTTTACACATAAATCAAGGGTTTGGTTGAAATACCTAATGACTTGCCCAATGACCGGTGGTAATTTCCCAATGCAAAATTCTGGTATTGTTGCATTTCATTTGTTCTAGAGTATGCTGAACTGGAAACAACACTTATATTTTTATTTTGCTTCTTTGAGAATGGTGCACTCTTCCCTGCAATGAAGGCATCAACGGATGTCTCTGGTCTTTCAGAATCCCCAAATGTTTGTCTGTCAGAAATGTATAGTTGATGTGCAGAACAATTTGGTTCAGTATCAAAGTTTCTAACTCTGGTTAGAGATAGAGAATCACAAATTTGAGCACTTCTCAAAGATAATTTGAACTCTTCAAATGCTTGATCATCATCAATAATGCTTCCTGTTGCTTCGCTTTTGGTTGGGACTCTAGCTGCTTTATATTGAGAACCAAAATTCAAGAAGCTGGAATTTGATGCATGAGCATGCCCTCGAGCAACTTCTTGAGGTAATGTCAGTTCTGCTTCTTTTATGGTAGTCACAGAAGATGTAATAGAAGCATTAGAACCTTTTCCCTTTTCACTTCTCCTTCTCTTCTGAAGGTTGGGAAACTTAACCCAAAACATCGTTTGGTACGAGGGAAATCCATTATAGTATGCCCCAATATTATTGATGCTGCTAGTATCTGCACATCTAATAGTACCAGACTGTTTTCTCTTGGAACCAGCCATTTGTAACCTTAACATTGTCATTGAACTGCTACTGATGTTGAAATCATTTGGATTTGATTGTCTCAATTATTTTAATAGGAGTTTTGCACTGTTTTCATGTCCATCCTGAGAAGTTGACTGATCATTTCTTTTGCTTGGGTTCTCTACAGAGTTGTCATTCAACTTTGCCGCAGGGGGATAGCTTTTTAAAGAAGTACTTGGGGCTTGTGTGTCTTCAGGTAATGGCATGAAACTATAATATGGCTGCTTCATGGAAGTTCTTTGATCATAGAGAAAGCTTGCACTTGTTCTCTCTGACATCACAGTGTTTTCCTTGCTCTCATGCACATTTGAATTTTGTCTGCACACAGAACTTTCATATCTTGCTCCTGCATCAAAGTATAAGGACCTTATCTGTTCTATTTCAGCAGATTCGGGCATTGTTGGTTCAATCAATTCTGCCGGCATTTCAGTTGGAGGAGAAGACTTTTTCAATCCTTTACGTCTCACATACTTCCTCTTGCTAGTTACCTTTTCTTCTTACTTTGCTGCACAAGGATTGCTTCTTGCTGGAGATGTACTTGGGGCTTGTGTGTCTTCATGCAATGAAGTGTAACTATCTATTACCTGCTTCATGGATTTTTTGCCCATGCTAATAGGCTCATTTAAGTTTTCTCTGCCTGCAGAACTTCTCCATGGCATTTCGGAAGAATCGAGCACCATTGGTTCAGTCAATGCTGCTGTCATTTCAGCTGGAGGAGTAGACTTATTCAGTCGTTTCCTTCTCGTATACGAAATCTTGCTTGCTGCATTTTCTTTTGCCTCTGACTTGAGGGGATTGGTTTTTGAAGGAGATATGCTTGGGGCTTTTGTGTCTTCAGATAATGACATAAAATTGTTTGATGCCTGCTCTGTGGAAGTCTTCAAATCATAGGCAAGGCCTACATTTTTTTCCTGTGCTGCTCCATCAATTTCATTGCCCAGTTGCACAGTTGTGTTCTCTATGCCTGCTGAACTTTTATCTCTTGCTCCCATGCCAAAGTTTAAGGACTCTCTATAGGGTGTTTTGGCTGATTCTGTCATCATTTCTTTAGACAATTCTCCTGTCACTTCTGTTGTAGGACCAGAAGTCTGGTTTGCCTTTTTCCTTCTCACATACTTCCTCTTGGCAGGTGGCTTTTCTTTTGAAGGAGATGTACTTGGGGCTTGTGATTCTTCTGATATTAACACACAGTTATTTGATGCCTGCTTCATGGAAGTGTTTAGATCATGGAAAAGGCCTTCATTTGTTTGCTGTTCAACTACACCAGTTTCTTTGCCCAGATGTGCAGTTGTATTTTCTCTGCCTGCAGAACTCTCATCTCTTGGTCCTATGTCAAAATCCAAGGACCTTCTACAGGGTGTTTTGGCAGATTCTGGCATCATTTCTTCAGTCAATTCTCCCATCAATTCTGCTGGAGGTATAGATTTGCTGTTCAATCCTTTCCTTCGGACATACTTCCTCTTGACCTTTGGGGTTTCTTTTGCTAGAACTGGCTTTGGGGTAGCTGCCTTCCGAGTTCTTTTTGGTTTGCCTTCTATGATGACCTTGGGGCGGTGCTTTCTTCTCCTCCTTGGTTTTTGATGTGGTGTTTTAGTCAAATCAATGTCATGGCTGCTTCCGTAATCAGGGTTGTGATTCTCCTTCAATAATGTAGAAACATCAGCAGATTCTACCGCAGACTCACAGAGCTCTTTGTTTGGTGGGGTTCCGTTATCTCCAAGCTTTTTGGCAGAAACATTTTCCTCTTCCCCACCCTTTTCTTCTACATTGATTTGCATTGATGCAATTTGTTTGCTTTCTGTCCTGATGGGATTGTCTGGTGTAAGCAGGTTATTTTGGGAAGTTTCCTTGCCACAGCAAGCACTATATGACATGCCTGTGACAAAAATATCATAGAAAACCAGAGTGAGCAATATGGTCTCAGATTGATCAAGTATTAAAAGGAGTTCAAGCAGAAACTTGTTGATATGGAAATTTGGATATTGTATTTGTGCCTGTGGGCAAAAGATTGCATGAATGCCACATAGAACATGGTCTCAAGACTGATACGCCTTGGGTAAACAATAATACTATGATAATACTATGATATTCAAATAAAAATGGGTAAAATCAGTACTGTAGTGGCTTGCCCTTGAAAAGTAATACTATGATATTCAAATAAAATTGTGTAAAATCAGTACTGTAGTGGCTTACCCTTGAAAAACAATACTATGATATTCAAATAAAATTGTGTAAAATCAGTACTGTGAATGGAAGCTTAGAAAATAAAAATACTCTTCCCACTCAGATGAGTCAGGACAAAATGGATTATAATGGGATAAGATAATATGTCCATGACTATATTGCTATGTAACTTGGGGGTTATTGACACTCCTAATTGCCATCCCTACTCTTGATTAACCAATGACCATTTTGTAAAAT
This sequence comes from Crotalaria pallida, assembly GCA_037953625.1. NCBI lineage: Eukaryota > Viridiplantae > Streptophyta > Magnoliopsida > Fabales > Fabaceae > Crotalaria > Crotalaria pallida. The sequence goes on from CM075655.1 coordinate 103,887,587, forward strand.
AAAAACCTGAAATAATAATTAGTCAACAGGGAATGTGGATAGATAATTAGCAGTGTTTAATGACTACCCTGCAAAATTTCACAATTTCTTCTTCTTTTTTCAATTTTCAAACAACAAGAACAACACACACAAAATGTATACCAATATTCAACATTAAATTTTCAATTTTCGAACCCTAAATACCTTGGGTAACTGAAAAAGTAGCAGGTCGTCGTCTTGGGTGGCTCCTCACCACTTCTGTCGCCGCAGGGTTCGTCGCCGCCGTCGTCACTGCTGGTGGCCTGTTCGTGGTCTCTGCTGGCGCCGTGTTCATCGTGGGAGGCTGGGAGCTTTTGCGGCGGCGTCAGGGAGTGGAGATTTGGCGGCGGTGGCCTTCAAGGAAGAAGGGAGAAGAAAGTAAAGAAGAAAGTAAAGGAATTAGGGTTGAGTGGCTAGTAGTGAGGGACTGAGGGTGTGAGACCGTGAGAGTGAGTATCAAATTGTGTTGTGTGTGTGTCACGTGAGTGTCCATGAGTAGAGTGAGTGACTGAGTGAGAGTTAGGGATGGCATCGGGCGAGGAAATTTCGGGGAAGCTTTTCCCATTTTTCATCTTCGGATCTCATTTCTCCCTTATTCCCATTCTTATTTCTCATGTCAGGAGTAGATTAACTCCAATCACCATTCCCCATCATTTTACAGGTCCCACGAGAAACCTAACTTCAATTTGATCTGTTATAAAATTCACAACGTCGAATAGCATTTTTAAACTTGTACACTACAGAAAAATAATCGTTAAAATTCAAGAGATTCAATCCAAAAAAAAATCATTAAAATAATCGTTAATAATATTATTATTATAATTATAATTATATAGGTGAAATTACTAAAAAATCTATTTTTTAACCATTAAAGCTTAAATATTTAAGGGCATATAAGTAAAATTGTCGGGGACGGGGAACCCGAGGGACAGGGGAACCAATCACATTCCCCGCCCCGAAATTTGTCAGGGGGAAAATCTCCCCCATCCCCATCCCGATGGGGAAAAATCCCCGAACTCGATACCCAAAAAGGGCGTTCCCCGCGGGGATCCCTATCTGCAGTCTCCCATTGTCATCCCTAGTGAGGGTTATTATTTTATTTATTTTTTTATAAACGGGGACCGCGGGCCGCCCGCCCGAAAATGTCCGCGAAAAAACTGGACGGGGCGGGTGTAAGACCCACAATTTTACTCAATTTATTTGTTAAATTATATTTGATTTTAAATTATTTTAATTTATTTTAAATATTGTTGATAATTCATGATACCTTGATTTATAAAAGTGTTATTTGAAGTTGTATGTATGTATGTATGTATATATATAGGGGTTGCTAACATCCACCTATGTAGTAGGATTTTAGCAATGTCCACCAAAATATTTGGACAAAATTACCCTTCCTTTTATAACTTGAGTAACTTATTTTTTTAAGGGTGTTTATGTAATTAGATTATAAACTAATATTTTTTTAAAAAAAAAGAAAATCATCCCCCACCATCCGTTGACCACCATTGACCCGCCGACGTTGACCTCCGTTGACCACCGTTGACCGCCGTTGACCGTTGTTGACCGCCGCCGCTAAACCCTAAGACCCTAGACTCTAAACCCTAAACCCTCCCTAAACCCTAAACTCTAAGACCCTAAACCCTAAACCCAAATTACATAAATACCCTTAAAAATTAACCTATCCAAGTTAAAAGATGGAGGGTAATTTTATCCAAATATTTAGGTGGACATTGCTAAAATCTTCCCCACATTGGAGGATGTTAGCATTCCCTATATATATATATATATATATATATATATATATACACGTGGGGTATATATATATATATACACGTGGGGTATATATATGCATACCAATGTTTTCTTTAATGTATTTAAATTGTATTCTTAGAATGAAAATATTTTTATAAGGTATAGTATTTTATTTTAATGATATTAGAATATGAAATGATTTTTGAATAATGGTTATAGTCTTTTATCTTTAAAAATTCATATCTTTTTAACCGGAAGTCCAAAAATTACAAATTTTATGTCAAAACAATCGTATCAAAATGTAGATTATGAAAATGTAAAGTTTTGGATTTTATTCTGGAGTTTTCAAATTTTTATTTCTGCTACTGTAAAATTCGATTTTTTATATTAATAAGCTTGGGAATACATTTTTGAGTCATTAATGGACTCTTTGACCAAGAAATATTTTCACTTGCATGAAAAGCTTATTTTCTGAACTCCCATTGGGTGCACCGTCCAGATATGATATTTTTATTTTATTTTTGAAATTTTTAATTGTTAGAATATTATTTGATTTGTTGATTAAGGTGGCAATTTTAATGATGGATCAAAGAGCAAAAATTCTTCCTTCTTCTCCAAGATGTACACGCCTATCTAGTCTGACTAGGAGAGAATGATTTTCAATTTTAGCATGTGAAAAATATTTGAATTCAAAAGTGTATGGTTTTTGTGAAAAGACTTTAATATGGCTTATACTTTCCATACAATCAACATGATAACCAAGCAAAATTCTCCTTCTTCCCCAAGCCTATAAAAACCGTGGGATTCATTGTATTTTGGGGTGTGAAGACAAATTTTACTTCCTATATAAAGAGATCTTATACCTTTGGCATTTTTCACAAAAATCAAACCTAAGAAAAGAGGAGAGAAAAAAATTAAGAGAACCCTAAAGGAGGAAGAGTGGGGCGTGGCATCTAAGAGCAGAGGAGGAAGAGATTTTGCACATCACTGAAACATTTTTCTTTGCTTAGGAGAAAGGTATTCCTATTAACTTAATTATAATTTATTTCTTTTGGTTTTGTTTTAAGCTTTTATGTTGGGATTTTTCTTCAAACAGTAAGTTTTTGTTCTTGAAGTTCTTTTTCCATTTTATGAACACTGAGATGAAAAGTTTTAAATTATTTAATTTTAAGTGTTTTGTGAAATTTTGTTCATTGTCATATGAAAAAGGATTAAAAGGGACTTACAGTGAAGTTTAAAGAAACAAGTTTCCCCTTTTAAACCTAATGATGGCCGAATTCTTTGAGCATAAAATAAGGGAGTGGAAAATTTTATTTGAGTCATATGAAATGATTTAAGTGATTTTTGTGGTTTGAGAATGATAAATGTTTGATGTTTTATTATGAAATCTTAAAGGAAATAATCAGTTGATGCATGAAATTGTATTTAGAAGTTATTGTAAAAGTATTTTCTTTACTGATATAGGCATGAGACCTATATGATCAAAAATAAAATTGATTTGATAATTGTTTGATGTTTGTGTACATGATTCATGCTTTGTTATTTCAATTTGTAAATGATTATAAAGATTATTGTGTGTATATGTTAAAAACAAAATTTTTGGTTACTGTTCTTATTTTCTGTACTGGCCGAATTATACAGATAACAAAATAGGTGTTTTGTTTTGAAATCCTAAATGTCTATGTGTGTATATGATGTTTAGATTTTGTTTAATTTATGTGATTCCATGAAATAACAATTGAACAAATGAATTTTTATGAAGTTTGACTATTCTAGAAAAATTTTATTTTGATACTGTAAAAATAAAGTAATAAGGCCTAAAGTCCTAAAAGTATTTTTTTTTTTATGTGAGTAATTGTGAAGTGTTTATATGTATATGTTTAGTAAATTGTTTAATGTGAAAAACACAAGTTTTTACGGTGAATAAAATTATTATTTTAATGAAAGTTAAGGTTGCTGTCCAGAATTAACATGATTAAGAAAATAAGGTTGTTTTTTTAAGTTAAATCTATTTTTGAGTTACTGATTATAAGTTTTAGTGTATAAGTGTTAGAACTTGAAAGATATTGATTTTTAGAGTGAATGCAACTTGATTGTGCGGCTGTTCAGCAAGCTTGTTTTAATTTTGTAAATCAAACCTTGTGATATTTTTATAATAGAGCTTGTAATTAAGCTATAGGAAAAAGCGACATGATTTTTAAATTAACCGTTTAGGAGAAAAGTGATTTTCAAAATTGAAAACTCATGATGTTCAAGAATTTTGATTTGATTGTACTAATCTTAGAAATTGTTTTAATATTATAAAGTAGGTGATTTAAGTGTTTGGAATAATATGTGTACCTGATATGTGAATCTAGTATGTGTATCTGATACTTGAAAAAGTGACTTTTTATATGCTGTGTAGAACCAATAACAACAACTATAAAAATTATTTTAAGTTTAGTAATGTATAAATCTATATGCCAGGTAAATTGTGCATGCTTGTAATATGATTTGTGATTTTTAGAACAAGTTATTTACTGCCTAAGATTTGTTTAAATGTTGCATCAAAGGCAAGTATTTCTGGCTCATGCTGTATGAATGGTCTGACAACGGTAGTTGTTATAAGGCGTTTAAAAATAGATTTTCGAATAACGGAAAATACGGGATGTATTCTTAAGGTGTTATAATTAAGCTCTAAAAATTGTTTTACGTTTGGAAAATGTTTTCATGATTTATTAAGTTAAAAACGAAAAGCATTTTTATTGGAACAGTAATCTGTTTTGAGTTTTGAAAAAGGTGTTAAGATTTCTAATACTGTTTGTGTTTTGTTTTAAATTTTGCTAAGAACCTTAAAAAGGAAATCATTTCGTTTAAATTATCAAGTTAATTGTGTGTTGATTAGTCCTTTGAATTATGTTTATCTTTGATAAAGGTAATTCGGTTAATCCGAAGTCTCAAGCTTCAAATTCAGGTGAGAGAGAAGTTTTCCTAAGACATAATGGCCCTTTGGGTATCATTGGGATGTTCTCGATCATCTCAAAAATCAAAACTCAGCAGTTATCCGTCAAAATGTATAACGACAATTGTTTGATTGTTTGGTCGTTTTACGTGGAGACGATAACTATTCTATTTGCTGAAATCGATTAGTTATTTGTAATGTGTAATATGAATTAATTACTGTACAGTTATGATGAAATGAAATAGCATGATTTTACTATATGTGAATCGTATTTTGCTGATGTTATCCTGTGATAACTATTTATCTGTTGAGATAAGAATTATCTGTCAATAAAAGAATTATACAAAAGTTGTGGAATTATTAAAGTATGTCAAAGACCTTATGGTTATAAGGCAGTAAAGTTATGATACTTGGATTAGTGTACAGTGAAGGTGCACGAAACACAAATAATGATTTGATGTATATCCCTGAATCGCATTGTCCTTGGGACATGTTTGATTTAAAATAGCTGGCCACGTGAATGACGTGTCGTGATTGCGAGCAATTGTGGAATCCACTGTACTTAGGGAGGTGTGTTTGTTTTTTTCCCTTAGAGGTCGAGGCCCGTTAGAAGCGAGACTTAGAATGGGTCGACCAAACATTTAGGTTGAAAATTTAAAAACCTTTTTCTTAAAAGAATTAAAAGACTTTAAAAGTTTTAATCTTTTCCTAACTCTACGTTTGAGAGAGAAGTAGTGGAGAGGAAAGATACCGTATGCTTGGAGGCCGGAGTCCCTTCAAGTGGTGATTGCGATAGGGGAGGGCAAGGACGGTGAAACGTCAAGAAGCCTTGAGTGCTTACAACATTACAATGATCAAGGTCACCTGCTGGGCATTGATCGTAGCAAGGACTGCAACGCAAACTAGGGATAAAGTTGTCGCCCCCTTGAGCAAATCGGAGATGGTGAGAGAGAATCTGAATTAAGGCTAGTAGTCATTGATCTTTTTATAAATGTGTAATATGATTTTGTTTTGCTGGCCAGATGAATGGCTTCAGCTTGGTACGTACCCTTTGACTATCGATGCCTGTGTGGTTAGGATTCTTGTGTGTCCCATCTGTTTTCCGAACTAGGTTGTGGTTGGATATTGACGAGGAGATGTATCGTGTGTGCTGACTTACCCTTCGCCTCAATGATTTCTCTCCCTAAATCATTAACGGCTATGTTATGATTCCAGATAAGTGAAATGAGAAAATTTACTAAAGTTTATAATGAAACACTTTTTGCAGTAAAGTGAAATAACTATGAGAATGATGTTATGAAATGAATATGCAGTTATGATAAATCATGATGTAATATGGAATTGTTTACTATCTGTGTATTTATGTTGAATATGCATGTTGTATCCTAATGTGACCCCTTAGAGTCCATGTCGTCGACGACTTATTCGTTCGGATCGCTTAATCTCTCTTCTCTTCTTTCTTGTATATCTTCATTTCTGTAATGGACGATTAGATGGCGGAGCACAATGTGAGACTGGTTATGTCACCTCTCATGGGGGACAATGGACCAGAATAGCTAGAGGCTGGATATGGGAAGGTCCCTCTAGACTCAAATTTGAGGACATACATCACACCTTACGAGGAGTAGCTACGGATCGCGTGGAGATTCAGTTTGTTCTTTGTGACTTGATGCCTGGAGGTCCTGCTGATTTTCATGAGGCACAGGTGGCACCACCGACAGGAGCAGAGGAGAACCCTAGCGATGATGAGTAGTTGTGTGTGTGTGTTGTAGTCTTAGCTTTTGTAATGAGTCTAGTATAGCAACCTTCTGAGAAACTGATGTAATCCCTAAGTTAAACGAGAATTTTATTTTGATGACTATTTCTTTTAAAGTTATGTTTCTGTGGGATAATGACCATGTTGGTCAAGACAAGTTTAATTTAATAAGAATGACAATTTTTATTCCGCAATTATAACTTTCGTACTCTTGGAAATGTGATGTGACGTGACACTTATGTTTGGAAAGAATTTTTTTTAAAAGGTCAAGTGAAAGAATCAAACTTTTTACAAGTTAATTAAATGATAAGAACCTTTTTGATAAATGACGTTAAAAATGAAATGAATGTTTTTTTAAAAAAAATGGCGCAAATTTTTACGAAAATTTTATGTCCAAATTGGGGTGTTACAGCGGGCGGGCATGAATTGAAATTATTTCCCAAAATTTAAGCTCTGTCCGCAAAAAAGTGCGGGCGGGCGAGCGGGATGGGTTGTGGACGAATGCCCATATTACCAATGCTACTTACGCATAGTACGAGGGAAGTGATATTTTTTAACTAATGAAATTCTATAGTACCACATGCTATTCAGTTATAACTCATACGTGTGTATAGGCCATCCTTCATCACGCAAATAACACAATATTTTTATTTACTTGTGATTTATTATTAATAGCAAAAGAAAATATAATTTTGTTCCTTAATGTCACTATGTGATAATTGTTATTTAATATTTTAATTGTTACTTTTTATTGAAAAGTACAAATATGATGCCTCAATTTTCTCAGGACTAGTCTATAAAGGACTCTGGGATTCTCATCAATGGACAATAAGCTTTTAAAGAGGATAATAAAAAATATCTCACACCAGGATTATTCTAGCCCATGAGGTTTCTTGAATGTACCACCCCCTAACTCGACCAGACACCGAGTTAGTAGCAGTTAGAGAGATACATGATTTTTTACAATCATTATCTCGAGAGTACTCTACATGGACATAACTCTGATATTTTTCCAATATTCAACATGTTTCCAAAGATGAGGAACACATTGCTATATTCCCTTATCCGGACTCATTTGTTGACGGCAAAGAACCTTGTGTCGAGTTTCCCTTTTCGCTTAAGGGTTTAGAATGAGAAGAACTTCATGTTGAGTTCTCCTTTCTGGACTCTTACCAAGAGTGAGGAACCCTCAATTGGGCCTCCCCCTTAGGTCTTGTATCCGACAAGCAAGGAATCTTCATGCTAGATTTCTTTCTTCGAACTCACTAGGCGACTCGAGAAACCTCGCACCGAGTTCCCCTCTTCAATCTCTGGTTCTGGATTAGGGAGAATATTGTTTTGTTTTCCCTCCTTTGAAATCAATTGAAAGATTTGAAGAATTTCTTTGGAGTTAAGGATGTTTCATAGTCACAAAAAATTCAACGCTTATATCGGTTTTTCCTATTCATACCTTGACGCTTCTCCTTAAGTCACAGCACCGAGCTGGTGGGCTACTGTTATGGACCGGTTCCACAGTCAAATAATAACCGGTATCACGGACCAGCAAGCATTAATCCAGTATACCGGAAATCCGGCATCAATATCCAATGAATATGTAACCGTTGTAACGGTTTCACATTATTGCTGCTCATGATGGCATTCATGGAGCAGTTACATCTCGGCCATAATGCCCCATCATACCCTCACCCCAAAAATAAGAGGTAATGGCTAAGGTATGAACTACGCTCTCTCATCTCTCATTTCACACGGCACACACATGGCTTGTTTAATACCCAACAAAAGACCCCAACAATCATCAAGAAGGGAATAACAAACCCCTAAAAAACAATAAAAACCAGCAACAAACTTACATGTGTATCATTTTCATACCAAGAAGAGAAGAACAAGCCCCTAAAAAACAATGAAAACCAGCAACAAACTTACCTGTGTATCATTTTCATACGTTAAAATGCAAGCATAAATGACATTCATATTATCTAAGTCAAGAAGATAAAATACATGATGTACGCTACGTTAAAGCCCAAACCAGTCACGGAGCCCAAACCAGGCCTTGAGATACCTGCTTTTTCAAGACTACTCTGGGACTGCTTTGCCTAGAGAGTCCTTTTTGATTTAGTCTTTTCCTTTGTTTTGTTTTGGGCTTTTGCCCCCTCGTTTCACCAAAAAAAAAAGAAAATTAATTGATTGTATTTAATTTTTTTAAATTTATAAAAAAAATAAAAATATTTTAGAAAATAACATTGAAAATTAAAAAAAAATAAATAAGATAACAATTTTCTACAGTTGTTTTAAAAAAAATAGCATAAAGACTAAAATAAAATTTTGTTTAAAAAATAGCCCAGACTAAAATATAATTTTTTATTATATTTCAAACAGAAGGAAGTACTTAATGATTGGGGTTTAATATGTGATGTTTTTGTACTTTTTTGCCTCCCTTTTACATAGTAAGTGGCTTGTTTCTTGAGTAAATTGGAATAAAACAATGAAATTTTGTCATTATAAGATTTCTGAAACCTTTTGATGTGTTTGGTTTGTTTTCAAGTATTTAAGCTCTTAAAACAATGATTTTTGCAAAGGAATGAAGAAGGAGAGCTTGGTACTTGAATTGGGAAGAAAAAGAGGAAAAAATGAAGAAAAGTTGACCGTGGCGCCCAGACGCGGGTCCCACGCGCTCAGGCGCGGGCTGGGATTAACTGGCCAATAATGGGGTGCATTTGGTTGATTTTTCAGTCAGATGCACGCTCAGGCGCAGGAGTTTCACGTCTGGGCGCCCAAAATGCGAGGAAGTGACACTGTTTTCTGTTTTGATCATAACTTGAGCTACGCTTATCCAAATGAGACGATCTAGGTATCATTTTAAAGCTAAGGAAAAGATCTACAACTTTGCCAGAAATAGCCTTACTCAAATTCGTTCATCTTGGGGGTCAAAATAAGTGACGAAGTTGCTGTCATACAAAGATACGGGATTCTAGAAGGATTTTAATGATGAATTCTATTTCTAAATAAGATTCTTACAGATTAGTTTATTCTAATAGGATCTTATCATATTATATTCAGATTTAGGATTAGTTTTATTAAAATAAAAATCTTATCACATTAGATTGAAAATTAGGTTAGTCTTTATCTCCATAGAATAATAGTAGATTAGGATTTTAGACTTGAAGAAGGAACAAGGATTGGAGGTTTTTGTGAAGAACACGGAGTTAGCTCAAGGATTCATGGTAATTATTTTTATCATGTTTATTGTGTTTTCTTTTGTAAGTATGAACTAATTCCATCCTTGGGTTGTAGGAGTAGATGTACGGAACCTTTTCAATATTTATAGTAATAAATTAATCTTGTTTTCCGTTATTGAATTCTGTGTTTGATTGTTCTTATTTGTTTCTTATGAAAGAAGTTGTTTCATGACTTTTGAAAATCCTTTATGAATAGACATATGAATTTAGGATTTAATCATTAATCAAACAACTCAATTGCATAGGCATAGACATGTTTTCTATGAATTGGGTAATTTTATAAAAAGTGGTTTTGACTGAACTTAATGAAAGGGTTAGGTTTTAAGGCTCCCTTGAGACATCATTGGGAGATTAATCTCTAAAATATAGAAATACGCTAAGACATTAGGTGTTATCTAATTTTGCAAAACCAATTCGGAATTCAAGGAAAATAAATTAATTTGTTATAGAATATTTAAGAACCTGCATCGAAACTACGTCCCGCCTTTCCCCTTGTCAAAGAGTCATTTTTTTAATGTCTATTTTTATTTACAAATTCATAAATCCTTTGTCTCGTTCACTAAGTAATATTAATTAGGTGGAATTAATTAAATGGTCACTCCCTTGGATACGATACTTGGACTTCATTGTCTATATTACTTGTACGATCTGGTGCACTTGCCGGAATCTCCCAACACTTAGCTATGTGTCTTCTCTTGATCAAGATTACGGGTGTCGTTTGTATTCATTATAAGATTAATAAGAGTGTATTGATGATGTAATGTTTTTTACACTGTCGATTGATCATCCATGGTTCATATATTTATTTTTATTTAAAAGTCAATGTTTAATAATATATCAATAATAGATATTGTGCTGACGATATAAAGAATCTTTACATTATCGATGAACTTTTAATTGCAATTAGAAAATTTTTTCACAAGTTACTTTCATTATGCCTATGAAAATAAATAATGAATTCCCAATAAGCCCATATGGTCTCATTCAAACACCCTAATGCACTGGGCAAATTATTTTTCAGTATCAAGTTGGATAAGGTATTTGCTACTTGCTAGTAAATTTTGTTGGTAAAAATATTAGATAAATAAAATAAGGAAATAAAACAATCACCATCTGTTGTGGGGTGTTATCCCACATGTACCGGTAAGTCAGTTTGTTGATGTATGATGATGATAACGGGTTCTCGGTTAAAGAATTCGTCATCGAGTCGAGATATTTGAGGGTGGTGTGTGTGTCGTGAAAAATGAGACAGTTGAGAGCTCAGTTCATACCTTGGTCATTACCTCTATTTATAGGGTGAAGGGTATGATGTGCCATGATGGGCCATTAAGGTGGCGGTTGTAACGGCTCCATGAATGCCATAATGAGCGGCAATAATAACTAACCGTTACAATGGTTACGCATTGATTAACTATTGATGCCGGATTGTCGATATACCGGATTGATGCTTGTTGGTCCGTGATACCGGCCATAACAGTAGCCCCCCAGCTAGGTGTTGTGACGTAAGGAGGAGCGTCGAGGTATGAATAGGAAAGACAGGTATAAGCGTTGAATTTTTTGTGACTATGAAACGGATCCTTAACTCCGAAGAAATTCTTCAAATCTTTCAATTGATTTCAAAGGAGGGAAAACAAAACAATATTCTCCCTATCCAGAACCAGAGATTGAAGAGCGGAACTCAGTTTGAGGAATCTCAAGTCGCCTAGTGACACTACTGGAAAAAAGGGTTTTGAAATCGGGGTTTTAAAATCGGTCGCATGAAATCCGGTTTAAAAAAAAACGCAGTGGCAATTTTGTAAATAAATTCTAACTTTTAAAATCGGTCGTTTAAAGACCGATTTCAAAAGTCATTATTATTTATTTAATTTTTTTATTTTTAATACTTTCTAACTCGGTCAGTATTGACCGATTTCAAAAGTCATTATTATTTATTTAATTTTTTTTATTTTTAATACTTCCTAACTCGGTCACTAATGACCGATTTCAAAAGTATTTTCTAACTCGGTCATTTTCTCAGCCGAGTTAGAAAGTCATTATTATTTATTTAATTTTTTTTATTTTTATTACTTTCTAACTCGGTCATTATTGACCGATTTCAAAAGTATTTTCTAACTCGGTCATTTCCTCAGCCGAGTTAGAAAGTCATTCTTATTTATTTAATTTTTTTATTTTTAATACTTTCTAACTCGGTCTTTATTGACCGATTTTAATAATAGTTTTTAAAGTTTTTTAAATGAAAAAAATAACTATTCTAACTCGGTCTTATTGACCGATTTTAAATGTTACTGAAAAAAATAAATAAAAGACTATCGAACTCGGTCGTTTGTGACCGAGTTAAAAAGTCCCTCCTTTTCTGATAACTCGCGCGCACACAGTGGAAGAAGTTCCAAAACCTAAAACAAAACATAACACAAAGTTTTTGCCTCACTGCTGCTGCTGCCATTGTTTGAACTCCTCACCGCGTCTCCCCACATTATCGAAGCCTTCCGTCGCTGGCTGCTGTCTCCACGGTTCTCCGTCGCCGGTGCCGCCACTAACGTTCTTCTCTCATCGTCTTTCTTCTTCTCCGTTCATTGAATCCTTCCGTCGCTGCTGCTGCCACTGTCCTCCACCGACGACGTCGCTGCTGTCTCCACCGATGACGCCGCTGCTGCCTTTCGTCGTTGCTGTCTCCACTGTTCTTCGTCGCTGCTGCCGCCACAAACGTTCTTCTCCGTCCATCTGTTCTTCTTCTTCTTCGTTCATAGCGCCGCAACCGCCTCCACCAGCGGCTACCAGTTCCTTCAAACCGCCTTAACCAGGTTAGGGCTTTTGATTTTAATTTTTTCCCCTTCTTTGTTTTATGGTTTGATTTAAAATTTGATTTTTTCACCTTTTGGTTCACTGTTATTAGGATTTTTAGGTAATATTATTGATTTAATGTTTATTTTCCAAAGATGCTCTAATACTTTGGAATTTTGTGTTTGGTGAAATCAACCTACTGCAATGCATATGCTATGTGCTTTATGTCACTGACAGGGATCTATCTGTGAGAACTTTGTTTAGTGATGTGCATAAAAATAGTTTGGTAAGCATGTTCATGTCATTTGTTGATCTATACAAACTGCTTTATTAAAAGGCCAAATATAACTACTATATAAGGCCTTTATGATTACTGTTAATAAAAAATGCTCATGTTCAGGATGATTCTGAAATCATCAAGTCCCCTTGCTAGAATATTAGAACACTGTTAACTCTATCACTCTACTATGACCATTTCTTTTTCTTTCAATTAAGGATGTTTAACTGTTTATATATTATATTCTCTAGAAGACTGCTCTGAACCTGCTATTTTGTTTCATGGGGTTGAGTTTAAGTTGGGGGGAAAGATTTTGTCCTGCATAGTTATTTAGCTGTGTTTCTTGTAACCATTGATCAAATTCTGAAATATAAATTCTGCAGAGCTTCGATGCGACAACACATTTTGAAACCACGGTGAGAGACGTGATCGCCATGTACAACAAGATAACTGGAAAGGTAAATAGTATTTATTTGTGTCTTTGATTTCTATTTGAATTCTTTTGACATCCAAAAACCAAAAAACTAATCTGTTTGTGTTTTTTAGGAAAATAAATGGCAAATATGGTATTTGAAATTTTTGGCTTTAGTTTTCAGTCTCACATGATCAGAAGTATTATGTTTGTGTTTTATGATGGTAAAACATGGACCAATCAAAAGTAAATAATTTAGCTTAGAAAGAATCATGGAAGTAATAAGAAATTCATAATGAAATTTTAGTTATTGGAGCTTTTTATTTTCAGGGTTCTGGGACTTGAGAACTTTCTTTTTCTAGTTTGATTTTAACCTTTAAAAATTGAATTAAGGTTATGCCATGCAACAGTATTCTTTCAGCTAAATCTTTTTTTGATTTCTTAATCTTAAACCGGATTTCCCTTTAAAAATTGAATTAAGGTTATGCGCATTGTGTCTCTGACTGCTTCATTATTTGGTAAGCATACAAACTGTAGTTTTTGTGCTGGTTGTCTTATACTTCTCAGGTTCTTTTAATAAAACTTTTGCCTTATTAAAAAAAATATATAAACTATCGTTTTTGTGCTGGTTGTTGTTAGGGTAATCTATATATGCAATTCTGTTATTGGTATCACTAGGAGTGAGGGTAGCATGTGATGAGTTTCCTGCCATCAACTGCAAAAAGCACACTGCATTTTTGACTGATTTGGGTGGATATGTTGATTCTTTACTAAAAGAAACATAATGCTAACAAGCAATCAAGAAAATCAGCCAAGAAATATTTAATAATTTAAATGAACCTGATATATACAAGTAGCAATAAAAATGAAAATATCTATCATAATCTATCATGATTTTGACTAAATGTTCATTGGAATTTTAACACTTTAAATGTTTTAGCACTTTAAATGTTCATTGGAATTTTTCTATTAAAATTTATTTTGATTAAATGTTTAATTTTCATTTCAGAACCCTGAATTACTTTCTCTTCTCATCGTCGTGCCATTTCCTTGTCTCACCAGCCGCTGGTTTTATTAGCTAAGCTCGGTTCAAAGGTAATTTTTCCTTCTTTTTTGTTCATTTGTTGTACTTAAAATATATATTTGTTCTTGGTAAATCCATCTCTTAAATCTTTACAGTAGTTACATATGGATAACTGCCTTTTTTTTTGTTAATTTCAATATTATTCAATCTTTTTTTCTTCTTCTTTGCTGCTGTATTCATCGCTGCTGCCTTTTGCGTTGATTAAGATTTTATAAGTAAAAGGCATTCTCTTTCTCCATCAACAGTAACACATCAACTAATAATTTGGTGTTCGACCACAAGGTGTGACATTACAAGTTCAACTTATAATATTTTTTTATAACAAGCTGTTCAAACCCAAATGTTACTAAATGTTACTGGAATTGGGTAGAATTGGATGGAATGAAACTCAAAAACGTAACTAAGTGGGGTGGTTGTGCTTGTGCAGTTTAGCTGGCTGCCATTTATAGATAAGAGGGTACAAAATTTTAATGTTATGATCTTTATGTGAAGTAGTGGGACGAAGTTCATTGAAAAAAAGTAAAAGGACTTGAAGTAATTGAAAACTAATATACAGTAAAAGGACTTGAAGTATGTCTTTTTGTTTGGTCTAGCCACTGCATGCTAAATTTCTAGTTAGCCAATGTAAGATTATAGTGACGCCTAGGGAGTGGCCTGGGAACTATTATAATCCATGACAGTCATATAGGTATTGTGAACAACTGAAAACCAGAGGATAATAAAGATGGAATTCCATGCTGCATGTAAAATACTAGCAGCAATGAAATTTATATTGTACGGCAATTTATCACTGTTTTAAAGTGTGATGGTTTATTCCCCATGTCAAATAGGTCATTTTAAGTCGGTGCTTTTTCTTTATTTATATACATTACTTTATTTCTCTTGGTGATTCAAAATATCTAACGATTTGATTGCATTATAATCCTTATGTATTTAAGTTGTGTTATTTTTGCTTGCTTGTCATGTTGAGCATATGTGATCTTTAAAGTCTCTATAGGAAATAGGAAAACCTTGATTTTGCATGATAATTAAATAATTGATCGATTACTTTCTTTGCTGCACACTTGGTCACTGACTTGGTCACTTGGAAGAAAGCTCGCATACGGAAGACAGGAGCGTATGTAAACCAGGCTACAGAAGTTGTTGCTGAAAAGATTGTAAGTAAATAACTAAATTTATTATGTAATAAATACATCTATCTGTGCTTATGCTTATGATTATATAATAAATTTATTTATTTGAGGACTCTTTGACCCAAAGTTGTAGTTCTCAAGGAGCGGAGCTTGTAGGAAAGAATGACATCCTTACTACTGCATTGGGGCGACCAGAGCATTCTGGTCGTGTTCGGACAGCTGGAAAAGGTGTGGGGCACCGACAGTATTGGGGTGCATCATCATCATCCCAATCTATGTCTTCCATGAAGAAGATGGTGGGTGCTCAATTAGAGGCTCAGGTGGAGGCTAAGGTGGAGGCGAAGCTCCAAGAAAGAGTGGATGCCATGAGAGCACAACTCATGGAAGAAGTTAAACAAATGATGCTATCTGTTTGAGTCTTTTTCAAGAGCCTGTCGAACCTCCACGTCTTACACCTAGAAGCACTAAAGGGAGCAATAATGTAATATTAGATATACCGAATGATGATGATGGTGGTGGCCTTCAGCCCAAGGACATATATAACTTATATGTTGAGGAGCCAGATCTCCGTATTGTTGCGAGGGCCAATGTTTATGAATCAACAACCATACACAATATGCCAATACCGAAGGGATTTACGAAAGTGGTGGTTGTCGAAGTCATAGATGGAGATGTTGAAGTGCCACACGAGACTGATGAAGTTAAAACCGTAGGAGAAGCCCTCAAGAGCTTCATATTGTAGCCTACTCCACTCGTCAAGCATAGCTCGGACACGGTATAATTAATTCATTCTCATTTATTTGTAATTATTTTCTTTTATCTTTTATTCCTTTCACTAGTAACATTCCTATTTTGTTGTTTAGGGAATGTCCAAAAAACCAATTCAATCTCAAGATGTTGCACCTGAAGAAGATGATGAGCCGGCTATGCCACGTGCACTGTCACTGGCCTTTAAATTGAAAAGGACAGAAAGAGTTTTACAGCTAGTTATTGGTAAGGTGATTACTGGGTTGGATCAAGACATAGAAAACTTTATTGATGGGAAGATAATAGAGTGGATGATTAGATGTTCTGAGGTTGATATACCAGCGATACAAGCATGGATAGTGTAAGTTAAATAAAACTATCTTAGGTAACTAGACTAGTTTAATATACTCAAACAGTTATTTAATGCTAACACAAAACTTATTATATTTTAGGTATTTACATGGCTTATGTGTCTCAAAAGGCATACATGAAGAATACGGATTCTTAGAACCTCAGCACATAGCACATGGACAATCCTCAAATGATGATATTCAGAAATACATTAATATGAAGATTACTAGTGGAAGACATAAATTTTACTTAGCACCTTATCTTATCAGGTAAATATTAATTCTATAATATGCTCCAATAAGTTTCCTTTAGGTTATAATTATGTATTGCTTAATAACCATTATTCTCTTGTAGTCAACATTGGCAGCTATTGGTCATTTGTCCCAGTGAATCTTATGTGGTCTTGTTGTGTTCATTATGGTGGAACATGAATAAGAATATGGAACAGATTTTGACAACGTGAGCAATTTTACTTGTTATACAAATTCTTTAGTGTAGTTGTATTATTATCCAACATATACAAAATATACTTATCATTGTTATTTTGTAAAATAAAGTGATGGAAGCACACAATAGAAAGAAGATGAAAATCATTAAACCCAAGGTATTTTTTTAAGTTTTACTATTATTAACCCAAAGCTACTGTATAGTATCTGAACTGTGATATGGACTCTTGATGATACTTACTACGATATAAAACTGATTATGGATGATATGATATGTGTTGTTGCATTCTGACTTCTGAAAGGATGTATTACAAATTTTGGGAAAGTCCTTATTTTAGAGGAAACTCTGCCAAAATTTTCCTTTAAATTTTAAAATTAATCTAAAAAATAATTGGTGTTGTATCGAAGGTTGCATTCTTCTTGATTTGAATTTGTCTTCTATGTTGATATATAATTTTATTTAATATTTCAAATGTTGTATGTTGTAGTGTGCAAAACAACAGGGGAGCGTACAATGTGGGTATTATGTTATGATAAATATGCTCACCATTATCATGACAAATATTTCCAACAAATGGAATGAGGTAATTGAATATGACTTTGTATTTTGAGTTTATTGAACAAAGTAATGAGGTAATTGAATAATCTTTATCTCATTTATATATTTCAGGCCATGAATCACAGTCCTCAAGGTCCCATACCACAAGAATGCATTGACAATGTTATTGAGCGCTGGTCATCATTTATACTTACTCTCAATACTATTAGCTAGGCTTTAATACTTAACTTTTGTAACTCTTGATCATGAGTATTTTGTTAGTTTGATAAGTATTTTGCTTATGAATTTTTCTTGGTTAGGTTCTTTATTTTTCTACTTCAAGATTGTTAGTTTGATATGAATCTTGCTTATGAATTTTAGCTTGCTTAGGTTCTGTAATTCGGTTATATATTCTTCAACTTTTGTAACTCTTGCATATTTTGTTAGTTTGATAAGTATTTTGTATTTTCTACTTCAAAATTGTTAGTTTGATATGAATTTTGCTTATGAATTTAGCTTGGTTAGGTTCTGTAATTGGTATTCTTCTGTGTAAAGAAGAAAATTTTTAATTTCATGCAGCAGGGGATGTATAGATTATGTGTTATTAAAAAAAAAAAGACTTTTAAAATCGGTCTTTGTGACCGATTTCAAAAATTAAAGACCGATTTCAAAAATAATTTTTGAAATCGGTCACAAAGACCGATTTTAAAAGATCCACTTTTAATTCCACCTTTTTCAACATCACCACAACAACCGATTTCAAAAGTCCAAAACGACCGATTTTAAAACTACTTTTTCCAGTAGTGAGCTCGAAGAAGGAAATCTAGCATGAAGATTCCTTGCTTGCCAGATACAAGACCTAAGGGGGAAGCCCAATTGAGGGTTCCTCACTCTTGGCAAGAGTCCGGGAAGGAGAACTCAACATGAAGTTCTTCTCATTCTAAACCCTAAAGCGAATAGGGAAACTCGACACAAGGTTCCTCGTCGTCGACAAATGAGTCCAGATAAGGGAATATAGCAACGTGTTCCTCATCTTTCGAAACTTGTTGAATATTGAAGAAAATATCGGAGTTATGTCCTCGTAGAGTACTCTCGAGATAGTGATCGTAAAAAATCATGTAGGGGGTGGTACATTAAGGAAACCTCATGGGCTAGAATAATTGTGATGAGAAATATTTTTTATTCTCCTCTTGAAAAGTTTATAGTCCGTTGACGAGAATCTCAGAGTCATTTTTTTTTTACTAGTCATGAGGAAATTGAGGCATCATGTTTGTACCTTTCAATAAAAAATAACAATTATCACGTGGTGACATTAAGGAGCAAAATTATATTTTCTTTTGCTATTAATTGTAAATCTCATGTAAGTATAAACACTATGTTCACTATAAAATAATGAATTAGTAAATCACTTGAAACATAAATACTGTGAAATTAGCAAGGATAACAAGCTAGTATATACTCCTACTACTTTTTTTTAAACTGTACGGTGTGATATGCAAATAATTAATAGGCATTTAAACATGATAAATGGATTTAAAAGAGAAATAAACTCCTTCCCTGTTTGTCTTTTGTGCATCCTATTATTGTCTTCTCCTTGAAACTGCAACTGCAGTACCCCTCCTCATGGAAGCCGCCACAGCCCACAGGTGACGCAAAGGGGCATATGAAGATGACGCGAGATCGCGACGGAGGGACGACGACCGTGAGAGGAGATGGGATTGCATGTTTGCATCTCTGGTATTGGACTGGGATCGA
Organism: Crotalaria pallida; assembly: GCA_037953625.1. NCBI lineage: Eukaryota > Viridiplantae > Streptophyta > Magnoliopsida > Fabales > Fabaceae > Crotalaria > Crotalaria pallida. The sequence continues at coordinate 103,906,817 of CM075655.1, forward strand.
TGTCTCCCTCTTCTTTCTCCGTTTCTAAGATGGTGCAGCTCTTCAGAGCGGAGCTTCTCCACAGACTGTGTTACCATCAGGCATAATAGCAGCGTGACATGCGAACCAGCCACGACTGGACCGGAACCCTTGGTTTTACTCACGGTTAATATCGCAGGCATCGATCCAGTGCTGCGGTATGAGGCTGCGAGTGGTGGTTCGGGCAGAGGGGAGTAGGAGGATCGTGTCCTTGGTTCATGATTGCAAGAGTTTGATGGCGGAGTTCTCCAAGTGTCCGGTTATCCCTTTTGATTCAGAAAGTGGTGGGAATAAATTTCTCGCTCCCACTGTGATCGCCATTGTTGTGGGGTGTTATCCCACATGTACCGGCAAGTCGGTTTGTTGATGTACGACAATGATAACGAGTTATCGGTTAAAGAACTTCGTCATCGAGTCGGGATATTTGGGAGTGGTGTGTGTCGTGCAAAATGAGAGAGTTGAGAGTTCAGTTCATGCCTTGACCATTACCTCTATTTATAGGGTGAAGGGTATGATGTGCCATGATGGGCCATTAAGATGGCGGTTGTAACGACTCCATGAATGCCATGATGAGCGGCAACAATAACTAACCGTTACAACGGTTACGCATTGATTAATTATTGATGCCGGATTGTCGGTATACCGGATTGATGCTTGTTGGTCCGTGATACCGATCCATAACACCATCCAAAAATTTAACGAGGAAAAAAATTTCAAAAATGGATAAAACAACTATGGTTGTTGTCTAAAACTAACCAAAAAATAATATAATATGAAAATTTTTACAACATAGATTATTCTTCACTTGATCTCAAATCTCAATACACCTACTCTCCAAAGCAAGTACACTCACTATATCTAACAATAAGAGAAAAACAAAAGTTGGATACAAACTTAAAATGTTTTACAACCGGGACAAGTTATTAAAACAATAAATTTGAGTCCACTATGTAACCTTGACCTCCTTCCTTCAATCTCATGCAACATAGATCTTGTTAAAATAGAATATTTCAAGCAAAACCCAACAAATTTGCCATGAAATACTTGTTCAATTACATATTTGGGTTCCAGTGACTGCAGTAGCAAGTTGGTCGTTGGATATCCTGTGCAGCAAGTAGGTCTAGAAATTTCCTTGTCAGTAGCAAGTCGGATATGCAGTAAGTTCTATATAGTAAAACCCGTCCTGTTTTCTCATACTTGTTTTCTTTTATATGTTTATAAAATCAGTACAAGTTCAGCCTATATTAAAAATTTCTTCCAATAGAATTCTAAGACTAAAGATAAAGAAAAACTATAAGGCTAGCTTACAAATCCTCGGATCTTCAAAACGTGTACAACCATAGATAATTAGATACTGCAGAATCACTTATTGACACCTAGGAAACAAGAGCTTTGTATACAAATCATTCGCACATATGCGCAATCAATAGTACCTAATCTATAAGCAAATTTCAATAGCATCTCCAAAATCAATTCGATCACTCTCATTCTGTTTTTTTTTTTTTTTTTTTAAATTTTATTTGGAATGAATGGAGTTGGATGGTAGGTGAAGCCATTTAGACATAGCAGAATTTGGCGTAATGAGAAGTATGATTTGCATCCATTTTGTACATTTAATTTGTTGGAGTATCCATAGACTAACCACAATGTGTGGCTTAAGCAAAGAACAGAACTACTACAATAATAACGAATTAAATCAAGTACAAATAATGTACTCCTTCAGTCTTGTTTTTAAGAAGAAAAAAAAACTAATTTCCCAAGTATTAAGAAAATTAGTTGAGTGTATTTAATTTTTTCAAATTCATAGAAAAATTGACTACTTTAGGAAACTTGCATTGGGAATGAAACAAAAATTAAATGTTACAACCACTTTATAAGGATATTATAAGAATGATTATATTGGGAATAGAAAGTTTGTTTATTTTTGCTTATATTCAAGACCATTAATGAGATATTTTTTTCCTTATAAATGAGACTGGATGGAGTATGATATGGAAACTGATAATGAATTTAGTGAACTTGTTTTTCCATAAACAATTACTTCCTCTGTCTCATGAGGATGGTAACAAATTAAAAAACTCAAAAAATTAAGGAGACATGCATTTAATGGTTTGTCTAACACATTAACCAATTGTTAAAAAAATAAATTTAATGCATTTTGCATTCATCAACCAATCACAATTCAAAATTTACAATTTCTAAACTTTTCATTTATTATTTTAACTTTAGTTTGAGACAAAAAAAATTGATGTTTTTTTTTTACCAACTCGTTACACCCCTAGTCAAATGAATAAAGTTTGCAGAACAACAAAATATCCTACAAGTAACATGATTTCAGAAAGGATCCTTCCTATCCAGATACCATGGCTTTCTTATTCAAGTAAAGAAATGGTTTGTTCAAACATGCCAAGTCCTAGTTGATAAGATCACTAGAAGATTACATAGCTGGACAACAAGGAATTTGTCATATCAAGAAAAATGTTAATTGATTAATTTAGTGTTGCTCTCTATTCACATTTACTGGGCTCTAGTCTTTAATCTTTATCATATCAAAGAAAGTGATTAAAGAAGTTGAAATGATTTGGAGACAAATCCTTTTTGAAGAAAATTAAAGCGATTCTGAATTATATAAAATGACTTGGCCTATACTAACTAACTAATATACGAGAAAAGAAAAATACATGAGGTCATAATATATATTCACACCTAAAGTATAGCTGGCATAACTAACCTAGTGCTCGGTACTAGCATAACCAACCTAATGCTGAGTATTGTTTCTCATCCAATACCCCCCTATAAGCTGGAGTGTATGTATATTGATCACTCCAAGCTTGGACAATAAGTGACCAAAAGGTAGAGGATCCAAGGCTTTAGTGAATAAATCTGCAAATTGCTCAGCAGTAGGAATGGGAAGAAGATGAAATAAGTGAGCTTAAAGCCTTTCTCGAACCACGTGACAATCCATGTCAATGTGTTTTGTACGTACCTGCAATGTGCCTAGCAGAATCATTATCACATAATGGCCTAGTGCATTTAGTAATTGGAATTGTCTATACATAAGCAATGGTTAAAAGCTCAATCCTAACTTTTACAAATTTAAAAGATTTTGTTGGAATGTATGTTGATCTCGAAAGTTCAACCAATACCAAAATAGTCGGTCGTTACTCGCTTGAATAAATACCTTGAAAAAAAATATTAAACGCTTCTTATTCAACTAGTGATAATACTAATATTCAAAAGTCTTAAAATCATTGTTCCACTGCTAATATTAGCAGTATCATTTGTGTTATAAAAAAAATGCTTAATTATGTCACAAGTCCTTGAAGTTTGAGGTATTTTTGCCAGATACCCTTATTCTTTTTTTTTCCAATGTCTGACTCCCCGGAATTAGTTCTGAGTTTGTCATATACCCCTACTACCAATTCTAGCCAATTTTTCCGGCATGTAACATCGGAATCCTGATCCTTTAAAAGTTGAGTAGTCACTTTTCAATTTTTTAAAAGTTGTGTGAAAAGAACATGCTTTAGAACAGGCTTGGGAACAAGTGATCCTTGTCCCTCAATACTCTATAAAAGATAATAATGCAACTAGACCACGTTTTGTACCTACAAAACGCCTCCCTTATTCCTCACTAAGTTTGGACATTAGGGGACACGTACACCTGCATATGGTCTACATGTTATACATTATTTAATCCAACCAGATACTTGTTGTTACCCATGTCATAATTTAGTGTGGTCCTTCTAACATGTTTAGTTTCCATAAATCATCTTTGAATTCGAAGTGACTTCAATGAAGAAATAAAGAAAATAACGGAATATTAATAATTACAGTATTCATAAATTAATAATCTTGGTCTCACGGTATGATATAATTGCACAGAAACCTAGCTATCACTGTTTGAAGAATCAAAGAAACAAAATATTACTCGTTCTATGTTGGTCTGGGTGATCATTATTCAAGTTCCTTAAAATTTTGAGATGTTAGGTCAAAGATCTCAATCTCAATTTATTCGGAGACACATCCAATAAAAAAACTTTACAACCGATCCGATCCGACCTATCGCGAAAGGATTAATGGTCTCAAAATCATCTTAATATTTTTAAATAAATCATCACACCATCATGTGCCAGCTGCAAGCATGGGCTGGTTGATATTAAGGAGCTGTTAATCTCTTTAAAGGTACGTTAGAGAACTAACACTGGTTTAATGTGTTAGAAACAACCATATTTCTTATAATAATTGGATGATAAGCACCATATCTTGTATAACTTCTTTGTAATGCTGAGAGTACATCTAGTAGACTAATACTACATATCAATAAATTTGTTTGCTGATTTCAAAAATAACAGTGATGCTATACATCACGAAATTACGAAACACGGAAAATTTATAGCCATTAAGATTTTGGATTTGGCAGAAATCACGGATGGAATAAGATGAAGGAGAGAGAAAAATTTCACTCAGTCTTACTTTTTTGCTACTTCGTGAATTTTTACGAAAACTCTTTTCGTGACAAATAGCATTTTTCAAAAAATAATATATACTTCCTCCGGTCTTATTTATAAAACTCTTGTGAGATTTTTATTTTTATCTTATTTATAAGACCCATTTTCAATTTTCAATACTCCATAGCATTTAATAACTTCTTTCCACTAACACCCCTATAAAGTCAACACTTTTTAGAGTTCTAATAATAATTATAGGGTTAGTTTTGAAAAAGTATACGTATCAAATTTTCACATTTTCAATGTCACTAACAAATTTATCAACTTTCCTTGGTGGAAATAAAAAACCCCAAAAAGATCTTATAAAATAGGGCCGGAGGGAGTAGTGTCTATCATTCCAACACATGTTCTGTGTAAAATCATTACCGACCAAGATGTAACATGCTTGATGCTTTCAACATAAATCATACTCCCAAATCAATTCGGTCATTCTCATTATGTTTCTTCTTATTATATCCTTCATGCCTAGTTCAGCTACCAATGATCTAATTATTTTTTTATTTGCAAAATTTTTGTCAGGGACTCAAAAATTAATTAGTTTAATTTCCATCGATCAAACTTAAATATTTGCGTTTTATATTCAGCAACTTTATCAATTTAGATACTCCCTGCGATTCTATTATAAGCTCATTAATTTGATCAATTTTAATTTTCACACACTTTAAGAAAATTAATTAGTATTGTTAGTGATATTGAAAATGTAAATATTTGGTATACTTGTTCAAAATTATTATAATATTTATTATATTATGAATCTAAAAACTATTGAGTAGATAAGGGTGTTTGTGGAAAAGAAATTATTAATGTCATTACAAACTGAAAATGAGACTTATATTAAGCATATATATATATTTATGCTTATTTAAGTTTTTGGTCCTCGAAAGTTGACCGTGTTTTTGTTTTAGTCCCTACCTTTTTATTTGACCGGTCCTAGTCCTTAAAAGTTCAAAAAAATTTGATTTTGGTCTCTGCCGTTAAATTTTGCCGTTAATGCTGACGTGGCAAACGGAATTTAAAAAAAATTAATAAAATTAATTAAATTTATAAAAAAAAATTATTTAAGTTTTTGGTCCTCGAAAGTTGACCGTGTTTTGGTTTTAGTCCCTATCCTTTTATTTGACCGGTCCTAGTCCTTAAAAGTTAAAAAAAATTTGGTTTTGATCCCTGTCGTTAAATTTTGCCGTTAATACTGACGTGACAAACAGAATTTTTAAAAAAATAATAAAATAAATAATGAAACTTATAAAAAAAAATTAAAAAATTAACCCCCCCCCCAAAAAAAAAACGCGTACCCAACCAAACTCACCCTCCCCTCTTCCTCTCTCTTTCCCCCATGAAACCCGTACCCAACCGAACCTCACCCCACCCACTCTCCCCTTTACCTCTCCCTCTCACCCCCATGAAACCCCCACCACCACCCATCCCCTCCCCTCTTCCTCTCTCTTTCTCCATCGCCAATCTGCCGCCACCGCCTATATTATTATTATTTGCTAGAATACACCGTTCTCCACCGTCAATTTCATAAATTTAGATTAAGAATACAAATCAATAATGAAAAAGAAATGATAAAATCCCAAAAAAAAAAGAATCAATTCCAAATCGGAGATGCACCATGGAGATCCACTGTTCTCCACCGTCAATTCCAGAAATGTGACACCCTAAGTTTTATTATATAATTAAACAAAGATTTTATGAGTTTTCTTTACTTAATTAATTTCTAACTCCATTATCAGAGTGGGGAAGCCTAAATTCATTATTAAAATAGTGGTCTAGAATTTTTCTTTTCCTAACTTTTACAAACAAAGGGGTTCACATGTGGAATTACTTAATTACCCTTATTTAGAAAATATATTTAGTGGTATTTAGTTATAGAAAATTTTTAGGAAAAATCCGACAGAGTCTCCTCTGTTTATCGGATATTTTCCATATTTCTTGAAAACCTGCTACCTGCGTGAAAGTTAAAAATACATTTTCCAGTTCAGTTCCTTTTACTTATGTGCAGTGCTAGGGTGTTTCCCCAACTCATTCTATAGCCCCGCACTCATTTAGTTTTGCAAAATTACATAGGTATTATTTACAACAAAAAATATGCACGGAACGTCCCCGTCCTAGCGGAGGAAATCCGGCCCAAAGGTGCTCACACATTGCACCACAAAAATATACTAAGTCATAAGGAAAGTTTAAACTAAGTTTTTATATACAATCTCAAAATAACTAAGTCCAAAACTAGTAAAATAAAAGTATGAACCACTACTCTCCCTAGTTGGGAGAGTGATCCTGCTCGGCTGGGACCTCGGAATCTAACTCTGAACCTGAAAAATGGGCGTAAGGGGTGAGAAACCCACGAACCCAGAAATGTCATTTTAAAGAGGCATAAGAACAACTAAGGCATGCAACAATCAATTCATACACATACATAAATCATGCTTCATTGCATACCTTATTGGTTCGAAATTAAATCATATATCAATGATAATCACTCTTGGTTTCTCTTCAACTTTAAACATGACTTTTACTTTCACAAGCTTTTAACTTTTGTATCTTAACTTTGCTTGCATTATGAATTCCATTAGGTATTCTTGCTGCACAATTGGTTAGAATGGTATCTTCACCCAATAGGACTTCTTCTCACTCAGGACTTCTTGACCCATAAGACCTTTCCCTCGTTAGGGCCTTTTCTTTATTTTCTTTTCTTCACTCTCTTTCATATTTTCTCAATTATTCATAATTCATGTTTATATTTGGTAATGCAGCTATTAATCATCGCGAAGGATCCACGTAACCTAACGAGCCTTTGATCTTATGGGGATTTTTCCTGAGCGAGGTTTGTACCTATTGGGACTATTCGAGCCTACTTTGCTAGTAGTACTCTGTCCTAACCGTGTGCACCTAATGGGTGTGGATCCCAATACGCGATTAATGGCTGCAGACCTTTTACTCTTCTTTACTTTGCATTACAATTCCATTTCATTACTCACACTTATACATAATTTGCAATATAGCATTTCTTATTTGCAATTAATATTAACTATACAAAACACCTCATTTCAAACTTGAAATTGCAAGATTAAGTGTTCCCTAACATAAACAAATCCTTGCTCCCTATTATCATAAATTCCCTATTTAACTCAATACTTACCATATTCACAAAATCATCAAATAATTGCCAAATAAGCAACCAAGACATAACAATTCACCAATTCCATTATTAATCATACTTATTTCAAGTGTCAAGTAGGATCAAGCAAATTCATGAACATTAACACATATCAAGAGGGAGAAAAATCATATTATCTAACCCTAAACTTAATCACAATTATACACACCCAAAATTCAACTCCCAAGCCCATGAATCAACCCCCTTACCTTGATTTTGAAGATTAAAAATAGAAAATACCAATTTGAGCTAAGACCCTCTTGCTGGATGAGAGAGAAAAACGTGGAGAGAGGGAGATAGAGAGTTTCCAATCCTTGAACTTGAGAGATTGATAGAAGATTAAAGGTTTGTGGGTGATGGGGATTGATTTTTAGTGATTATTCAGGGTTTGAAGTGATGGTTTGAAGGTGAAATCATGGAGAGAAGGGAGAGAAGTTCGGCCCCTAGTAGAGAGAGAAAGCCATGGAAGAAATGTGGGAAGAAGAAGGCCAAAACGTTGTTTTCTGGGCTGGAAAACTCGACTTAATCGATTAATACTCGATTAATGTGGCCAATATCTGACTTATCTGCTCTCTAAAACTCGGGTTAATCGATTAATAATCGATTAACCACTGTTAATTGCCTTTTCTATTTTTCTTCTATTTTCATCGTGTTTTCAAATCACCATAACTTCTTCGTTAACAGTCGGATCTTGCTCAAATTTTAAAGCAAGATTCCTAAAAATCCATACTCCATATCCAACGGTCGAAATCTTGATTGGAGTTTTAATTATTTAATTACAACTTTCCAAACTAGGGTTGTTGGAAAGGTGATTTAACTTAGCTAAAATTGCACTTTTTAACCCGATTCAATTTCGATTTCGATTCTCCCCTTTCTAACTCCTTTCTAACACCTCACCTACTCGTTGGATTAATTATCTTAATTTTTTCTTAATTAACTCTAATATATTTTTATAACAATTAATTAAATAAATTAACTGGAAATTAAATTGAGGACGTTACAATCCTCTCCCACTTACTAGAATTTCGTCCCCGAAATTCGCTAGTGTAGGATTCTCATGTTTTGATGCTAACAATCTCTCTCCAAGCAACAACATTGGCAACAAGAAAGCTACACCACATGAAGATTAGAATTAGGATTTTTATTAATTCTATTTCAATGTAATCTTTATTTTTATGCAATGCATCTCATTGGTGTGGGTAGCTTAGGTGATTTTAAGAATATTTAAATAATGTTTGATTAAGAGTGAAGATATTTTAAATCTTGATTAAATAGCTCTATTAAAAGTTTTGTGAAACTCTTTTTAGAAAAACCTTGTTTTTATTCAGATTCTGATCAGTTCACTCGAGTAATGAGTATTGGTTCACTCGAGTAATTTATGTCATGACAGGTTAATCGAGTAATGGTTTACACATCACTCGAGTAACTTAATCTGACATGTTTTAATCGAGTAATGTTATCTGGTTTACTCGAGTAATTCAATCAGTTTTTGGAAAATTATAAAAGGACTTAATTTTCTCTTTCCCACAATATATACACATTCATTCTTACAATTTTCTATACATCTTTCAAGAGCTATCAAGATTCAACAAAGAATTTTTCATTCTTCACTCTATTTCTTTCATTGTTCAAATATTTTTGAGATCATAATTTTTGTTCTTAGTGGTTGTTGAAGATTTGCAATTTGAGATTGCATCATTGAAGTTTCAACACAAGTGAAGAATCTCACAAGGAAGACTTTGAGGATCAAATCAAAGCAAGAAAAGAGGATTGGTTGGAAGCATCTTCAATCAATTAGCAAGGAAATCTAGAATACTCAAAAGGGGTAGATTAGATCAAAGTGTTTGGTACACACTTTGTGTTGGGTTTTAAGATAGGAGAACTAAGAATCTAGTTGCATCTTAAAACATTGTAAAATCTACATTTGAAGATTTCTAGTGAAGAATCTCTCTTGATTCAAGAAGGGATTGGAGTAGCTTTCAAGTGGGTGAAAGTGAACCAGGATAAATCCTTGTGTCTCTTTTATTTTTCATTCCTTGTATTGCATTAATTCATTAACAATTGCATTTTTAGGTTAGAATTGGGGTTTTCTTAATTCTTCTCAATTGATCTAAAATTGCATGTTAATCTTACTTGAAATTGTTCATATTAATCATTCATAGTTTGTTGAATCATCATAGCATTGTTATTCTTGAAGAACTCCATTGGAAACTGAGTTTTAATTGAATTTTACCCAGTTTACTCGAGTAAAGTTCTTGTCACTCGAGTAATCTGCTTTCAGTTTATGAACATTACTCGAGTAGGTTTTCTGTTACTCGAGTGATTTAAAAATAGCTTTCGTAATACTCGAGTGATTTGCTGAATACTCGAGTGAAATTATTTTTGCTTGCGTATTACTCGAGTGAAGTCTTGAGTTACTCGAGTAATCTGATTTGAATTTTTAAGAAAATTTATTTTTATAAAACCATTCTCTTAGGTGGACGAAAAATCTGTAATAAGGCTTCAATATTCTATTCACCCCCCTCTAGACTATATTGAGCTGCTTGTTGGTTTCCAACAAGTGGTATCAGAGCTCCGACGAAAAATCCGAGCCTTAAAAAGCTTTTTCGAAAAGATCCTTTTACTTGGAAACAATGGGCTCAATTTCAAATCCTTTTGGTGGTGAAGGAACTTCCATTAATCGTCCTCCACTATTCAATGGTGAGGGTTATGCTTATTGGAAGGTCCGCATGAAAATTTTTATTCAAGCCATAGATATGGAAATTTGGAACGCCATAGAGAATGGACCTTTTGTTCCTCAAACGAAAGTAAATGATGTTGTTTCGGTCAAACCTCAATCGAGTTGGGACAATGATGATAAGAAGAAAGTTGCATTTGATTTAAAAGCTAAAAATATCATCACGTCCGCTCTTTCTTATGATGAGTTCTTTCGAGTATCTCAATGTGTTGATGCTAAACAAATGTGGGACACATTACAAGTCACACATGAGGGCACTTCGGAGGTTAGAAGGGCTAGGCTAAATACACTCATGCATGAATATGAACTCTTTCGTATGTTACCTAATGAAAATATAGGTGACATGCAAAAGCGGTTCACTCATATCATAAATCATCTTTCTGCACTTGGAAAAGTTATTACTAATGGTGAAGTTGTTAATAAGATTTTGAGATGTCTTAGCAGGGAATGGCAACCTAAGGTGACGGCCATTATGGAAGCTAGAGACGTGGATCAAATTGATTTAGCAACTCTATTCGGAAAACTTCAAGAGCATGAAATGGAGCTTGGACGGTTATCCATGAATGAAGATGCCGATAGAAAGAAAAAGGGGATTGCTCTTAAATCAACTTCAAAATCCCTTAAGGCACAAGAGGAAAACTTTCAAGTGGATGACTCGGACTCCGATATAGATGATGAGACCCTTGGCTTGGTAGTTAAAAAGCTTGGTAGGTTCTTTAAGAGAAAGGGAAACTTTAATATGAATAGACAAAGAGATTCTAAGGACTCTCAACCAAGAAATAGGACTAACAAGGATCACATCAAGTGTCATGGGTGTGGAAAGCTTGGTCACTATCGATCAAAATGCCCAACTCATTCTAAGAAGTCGGAAGGTGACAACTCTAAGTTCAACTCATCTAAAGGAAAAAGGGCTTACATAGTATGGGATGAAGAGGAGAGTCAATCAACATCTAGCACATCGGATGATGAAGAACTTGCAAATCTATGTTTGATGACGAAGCTTGATGAAGAGGAATCTTCGAGCATCAAATAAAGTGACAACGTCAATGAGGTAGATTATCTTTCCGATGCTAGCTCTAGTTCTAATTCTCCTTCATTCAATGAGTTGTACAATGTGTATGTAGAGATGCATAAAGAGTTGAAGAAACTTGCTAAAATAAATGTTGAAAGAAAGAATTTCATAATGAAGCAACATGAAAAGATAATTGAACTTCAAAAAGATTTAGAAGAACTTAAGCTTCAAAATGAAACTCTTGAACTCATTTATGCAAACTCTACATGTAATTGTGAATTGAAATCAAATGAGACTCCATCTTGTGAAAATTGCAAGTCTTTGGAAAAAGAAGTTTTTAATTTGAATGATCGACTTGCAAGGCTCATGAAAGGAGATACTTCATTAGATCATTTGCTTTCAACTCAAAGGAACAATAGCAATAGATCCGGTCTTGGCTATACCAAACCTAAGAAACGCAATTATCGCAAAGTTGGTGGATTTTCAAAGAATAAAATTTTTAAAAACCCAACTTGCCATTATTGTGGGATCTTTGGGCATACCACGAATAAATGTAATATAAAGAAATTTGGTATACCAAGCGGTGAATATATTTGGATTGTTAAGGGGACTTCTCCCCATGCTAACAACAAAGGACCCAAGACCACTTGGGTACCTAAGTCAACCAAATGATATCTTTCTTGTAGGTGTGTCTTCGAACCAAAGAGCGCAAATGGTACTTGGATAGTGGTTGTTCGAGACACATGACGGGAGACAAAACGCACTTCATGGAACTTACTCCGAAAAGTGATGGATTTGTGACATACGGCGACAACAACAAGGGCAAAATTCTAGGAGTCGGGAAGATCGGTAACGTATCTAACCTTGTCATAGAAAATGTCCTATACGTAGAAGGCTTAGAACACAACTTGCTTAGTATAAGTCAACTATGCGATATGGGCAATTATGTGACTTTTACTCCGGAATTATGTTTCATTAAGTCTTCTATAGATGATAGTGTTAAGTTTGTTGGTCGTCGCTCTAATAACACTTACTTAATTGATTTGGATGAGATAATTTCACTATTTTCAAAATGTTTCAAATCTTTTGATGATGAAATTCGTCTTTGGCATAGACGAATTGCTCATGTGAATGTGAATCAATTAAACAAACTTTTGCGAAAAGATTTAGTGATTGGTTTGCCTAAACTAAATTTTAAGCTTGATGGCATTTGTGACTCTTGTCAAAAGTGCAAGCAAGTTAAAAGTTCTTTTAAACCTAAAAATGTGATAAGCACAACAAAGCCTTTGGAGCTCATCCATATGGATTTGTTTGGCCCTTCACAAATTAAAAGTTTAGGTGGCAATTACTATGGATTTGTTTTAGTAGACGATTTTACTAGATTCACATGGACTTTATTTTTATCCGCAAAAAGTGAAGTTTATAAATGTTTTAAAAAGTTTGCCAAACTCATCCAAAATCAACTAAGTTTGAAAATTGTGTCTATTAGAAGTGATCACGGAGGTGAGTTTGAAAACACTAGGATTGATGTGTTTTGTGATAAGTTTGGTATTGATCATCAATTTTCGGCCCCTAGGACTCCGGAGCAAAACGGAGTTGTAGAAAGGAAAAATAGAATATTAGTGGAACTTGCTCGTACTATGTTGATAGAATCAAATGTTCCTAAATATTTTTGGGCTGATGCGGTAAACACTGCTTGTTATGTGCTTAATAGGGTTCTTATTCGTCCGCATTTAAATAAAACACCTTATGAACTTTTAAAAGGGCGAAAGCCAAGTATTTCACATTTTCATGTTTTTGGGTGTAAGGTGTTTGTTTTAAATAACGGAAAGGAACCGGTCGGCAAGTTTGACTCCAAAGCCGACGAAGGCATATTCATAGGTTATTCAACCCATAGCAAAGCATATAGAGTCTACAATAAAAGAACATTAACCGTTGAGGAATCCGTGCATGTTGTATTTGATGAATCTTCGAAAGAAGATTGTGTTGTTTCTTGTGATGATGATAATATAGGTACATTTTTTGATCATGAGAAGTCAACACCACAACAAATGGAAGAGAATCAAATTGAAGATGGAGAGGTGCAAGCACAAGATAAAGACTTAGCACAAGAGATTCAATCTCAATTACCAATAGCTTGGAAATCAAACAAAAATCATCCGATTTCTAACATCTTAGGTGACATTTCGAAGGGAGTGGTAACCTGACGCACTTTAAATAATTTTTGTTATTATGTTGCCTTTGTATCTCAAATAGAACCTAAGAGTATCAAAGAGGCTCTTCAAGATGATCATTGGATTATGGCCATGCAAGAAGAATTAAATCAATTTGAAAGAAACCAAGTTTGGGAGCTTGTGCCAAAACCCGATGATCGTCCTGTAATTGGTACTCGATGGATCTATAGGAATAAGTTAGATGAATCGGGTATTATTGTTAGGAATAAAGCTAGGTTGGTTGCACAAGGTTATAGTCAAGAAGAAGGAATCGATTACGATGAGACTTATGCTCCTGTTGCTAGACTAGAAGCTATTCGTATTCTTCTCGCTTTTGCTTCAATAATGAATTTTAAATTGTTTCAAATGGATGTTAAGAGCGCCTTTCTTAACGGATACATTCAAGAGGAAGTTTACGTGTCACAACCTCCCGGATTCGAGAGTTTTGAGCATCCGGACTACGTTTTCAAATTGAAAAAGGCTTTGTACGGTTTGAAACAAGCTCCTAGAGCTTGGTACGACCGACTAAGCAATTTTTTATTACAAAAAGGTTTTAAACGAGGCACTGTTGACACTACACTTTTTATTGAACGTTCCGGTAAGAATATTTTATTGGTTCAAATATATGTTGACGATATTATATTTGGTGCTACTAACGAGAACTTGTGTAAGAAGTTTTCAGACTTGATGCAAAGCGAATTCGAGATGTCGATGATGGGAGAGCTTACATTCTTTCTTGGCCTTCAAATAAAGCAGCTTAATGATGGCATTTATATTCATCAGAGTAAATATTGTAGAGAGCTTCTCAAACGTTTTGGGATGGATTCGTGCAAATCCGCTTCTACACCAATGAGCGTTGCATGCTACCTAGATCAAGATGAGGCTGGAAAAGAGGTAGAGGTAACGAAGTATCGTGGTATTATTGGTAGTTTGTTATACTTAACTGCATCTAGGCCTGACATCATGTTTAGTGTATGTATGTGTGCACGTTTTCAAGCAAAACCGAAAGAGTCGCATCTAACTGCTGTCAAAAGAATTATGAAATACTTAAAGGGTACAACGAATACTGGACTTTTTTATCCTAGGGATGCTTTTCTAAAACTTATAGGTTATTCGGACTCTGACTTTGCCGGTTGTAAAGTTGAGCGAAAAAGTACAAGCGGAACATGCCATTTAATTGGTAATTCACTTGTATCGTGGTTTTCTAAAAAGCAAAATCGTGTAGCTTTATCAACCGCGGAGGCCGAATACATAGCTGCAGGTAGTTGTTGTGCACAACTTTTATGGATGAAACAACAATTATCTGACTTTGGTTTACATTTGACAAAAATCCCTATAAAGTGTGATAACACTTCGGCAATTAATTTGACTAAAAATCCAGTATTACACTCAAGGACAAAGCATATTGAAATTAGGCATCACTTTTTGAGAGATCATGTTCAAAAAGGTGATTGTGTTATTGAGTTTGTTCAAACTTCGGATCAATTAGCTGATATCTTTACAAAACCATTACCAAGGGACACATTTTATAAGATTCGAAGAGAACTTGGTATTTTTGATGAATCAACTATTAGCTAATTGTATTTGATGTTTTTTTTCGAAATCACCTTCAAGCCTATTTCAATGTGATTTGTATTTTGAGTTGTTGTATCTTATTAAAGTGTTTCTTATTTTTTTTTATATGTAGTTATGTGTGTATGTTTTCTATAATATGTTAATTGCTTTATTTGTATGTGTGTTACTTGCTAAATGCTAAGTGTTTCTATGTGTTTGTGTATGAAAAATGTTTTTGCATGAAAAATTGAAATTTTTAAAAATCTGGACAGTTCACTCGAGTAACAGATATTTTACTCGAGTAATTTTAAAATCTCTTTCGTATTACTCGAGTAATTCTGTTTGTCACTCGATTAATTTTAAAATGACTTTCGTATCACTCGATTAGTTCATGCATCACTCGAGTAAAAAAATTTTAATCTTCGGCACACTCGAGTAACATTTCTTTTCACTCGATTACTGCTCGAATCACTCGAGTAACGCTTGAACATCACTCGAGTAACTTACGTGATTTTAAAACCTGAACTGTTGAAAACTGCATCATTTTCACGATTCTTTCTCTCTCTTGTTCGTATTTTCTCTCTTCTCACTCATACGGTTCTTCATCAAATCATCATTTTCAGCCACAAACCTTCACAAATCATACAAATTTCTTCCATATTCCATCATTATATCCTCATTTCTACTCATTTCATTCATCAATTTCACCAATTTTACCCCAAATCCGAAAATTCCCAAACCAAAACCCTAACCCCAAAACCGAATCTGCACTTTCTGAATCAATGTCTTCTTCCTCACAATCTCAACCTCCTCGAAAGAAAGCAAAGCAAGGAGCAGGCCGTAATGACCCCTGGTTTTCTGGAATCAATCGAGACTTGCGGGAACCGAATTTTATCAATCGCTCTTTTGGTCTTACAAGGTATGTTAAGTTTGCTTGGTTGCATAAGGAGCATTTTTCATTTGTAGAGGATTTGGAATTTCAGAATTTGAAGAGGTTTTTAGAATTTGAGACTCATTATTACCCTAGGCTTGTCAGACAATTTTATCAGAATTTTACTAAGCTAGATGGTGAGTATCAAACACTGGTTAGAGGACATCATTTTGTTATAAAGCCTGAAGATTTGACAATGTTGTTTGGTTTAGAAAACAAGGGAACTTTTATTGGTGATGATGATTGTCTGGATTTGGATGTGGATACTAATAAGGTTTATACTGATTTGTTGCGTACTCGAAAGAAATCATATTATCTAACCCTAAACTTAATCACAATTATACACACCCAAAATTCAACTCCCAAGCCCATGAATCAACCCCCTTACCTTGATTTTGAAGATTAAAAATAGAAAATACCAATTTGAGCTAAGACCTTCTTGCTGGATGAGAGAGAAAAACGTGGAGAGAGGGAGAGAGAGAGTTTCCAATCCTTGAACTTGAGAGATTGATAGAAGATTAAAGGTTTGTGGGTGATGGGGATTGATTTTTAGTGATTATTCAGGGTTTGAAGTGATGGTTTGAAGGTGAAATCATGGAGAGAAGGGAGAGAAGTTCGGGCCCTAGTAGAGAGAGAAAGCCATGGAAGAAATGTGGGAAGAAGAAGGCCAAAACGTTGTTTTCTGGGCTGGAAAACTCGACTTAATCGATTAATACTCGATTAATGTGGCCAATATCTGACTTATCTGCTCTCTAAAACTCGGGTTAATCGATTAATAATCGATTAACCACTGTTAATTGCCTTTTCTATTTTTCTTCTATTTTCATCGTGTTTTCAAATCACCATAACTTCTTCGTTAACAGTCGGATCTTGCTCAAATTTTAAAGCAAGATTCCTAAAAATCCATACTCCATATCCAACGGTCGAAATCTTGATTGGAGTTTTAATTATTTAATTACAACTTTCCAAACTAGGGTTGTTGGAAAGGTGATTTAACTTAGCTAAAATTGCACTTTTTAACCCGATTCAATTTCGATTTCGATTCTCCCCTTTCTAACTCCTTTCTAACACCTCACCTACTCGTTGGATTAATTATCTTAATTTTTTCTTAATTAACTCTAATATATTTTTATAACAATTAATTAAATAAATTAACTGGAAATTAAATTGAGGACGTTACAATCCTCTCCCACTTACTAGAATTTCGTCCCCGAAATTCGCTAGTGTAGGATTCTCATGTTTTGATGCTAACAATCTCTCTCCAAGCAACAACATTGGCAACAAGAAAGCTACACCACATGAAGATTAGAATTAGGATTTTTATTAATTCTATTTCAATGTAATCTTTATTTTTATGCAATGCATCTCATTGGTGTGGGTAGCTTAGGTGATTTTAAGAATATTTAAATAATGTTTGATTAAGAGTGAAGATATTTTAAATCTTGATTAAATAGCTCTATTAAAAGTTTTGTGAAACTCTTTTTAGAAAAACCTTGTTTTTATTCAGATTCTGATCAGTTCACTCGAGTAATGAGTATTGGTTCACTCGAGTAATTTATGTCATGACAGGTTAATCGAGTAATGGTTTACACATCACTCGAGTAACTTAATCTGACATGTTTTAATCGAGTAATGTTATCTGGTTTACTCGAGTAATTCAATCAGTTTTTGGAAAATTATAAAAGGACTTAATTTTCTCTTTCCCACAATATATACACATTCATTCTTACAATTTTCTATACATCTTTCAAGAGCTATCAAGATTCAACAAAGAATTTTTCATTCTTCACTCTATTTCTTTCATTGTTCAAATATTCTTGAGATCATAATTTTTGTTCTTAGTGGTTGTTGAAGATTTGCAATTTGAGATTGCATCATTGAAGTTTCAACACAAGTGAAGAATCTCACAAGGAAGACTTTGAGGATCAAATCAAAGCAAGAAAAGAGGATTGGTTGGAAGCATCTTCAATCAATTAGCAAGGAAATCTAGAATACTCAAAAGGGGTAGATTAGATCAAAGTGTTTGGTACACACTTTGTGTTGGGTTTTAAGATAGGAGAACTAAGAATCTAGTTGCATCTTAAAACATTGTAAAATCTACATTTGAAGATTTCTAGTGAAGAATCTCTCTTGATTCAAGAGGGGACTGGAGTAGCTTTCAAGTGGGTGAAAGTGAACCAGGATAAATCCTTGTGTCTCTTTTATTTTTCATTCCTTGTATTGCATTAATTCATTAACAATTGCATTTTTAGGTTAGAATTGGGGTTTTCTTAATTCTTCTCAATTGATCTAAAATTGCATGTTAATCTTACTTGAAATTGTTCATATTAATCATTCATAGTTTGTTGAATCATCATATAGCATTGTTATTCTTGAAGAACTCCATTGGAAACTGAGTTTTAATTGAATTTTACCCAGTTTACTCGAGTAAAGTTCTTGTCACTCGAGTAATCTGCTTTCAGTTTATGAACATTACTCGAGTAGGTTTTCTGTTACTCGAGTGATTTAAAAATAGCTTTCGTAATACTCGAGTGATTTGCTGAATACTCGAGTGAAATTATTTTTGCTTGCGTATTACTCGAGTGAAGTCTTGAGTTACTCGAGTAATCTGATTTGAATTTTTAAGAAAGTTTATTTTTATAAAACCATTCTCTTAGGTGGACGAAAAATCTGTAATAAGGCTTCAATATTCTATTCACCCCCCCTCTAGACTATATTGAGCTGCTTGTTGGTTTCCAACAGCTAGGTGTTGAATAACTGTGGATATGACTCCCTCATTTTGTCCTCTAGCTCCCACGTAGCTTCGTCAACATTATTGCGATGCCAGATAACCTTTACCAAAGGAATCTGTTTGCCTCGAAGTTGCTTAATCTGACGATCTTCAATCCGAATGGGATGGATTTCAAAAGTCAGATTTTCTTTCAAAGGTACATTATCCACATCGATTATATGCGAAGGGTCATGCACGTACTTCCGAAGTTGTGATACATGGAATACGTCATGCAACTTAGCTAGATGAGGAGGCAATGCAATTCGATACGCCAAAGGTCCAACCTTCTCAATTATCTGGTAGGGACCAATAAACCTGGGAGAGAGCTTCCGGTACTTGATTGCACGACCGATACCGGTGGTAGGACTTACCCTTAAGAACACATGATCACCACTATCGAATTTTAAGGGCCGTCTACGCTTATCTGCATAGCTCTTTTGGCGATCCTGAGATGCCTTCATCTTTTGCTGAATCATTTTGATCTTTTCTGTGGTTTCTTGCACAATGTCTGGACCAAGAAGCAGATTTTCACCAATTTGAAACCAGCACAGTGGGGTCCGACATTTTCTGCAATAGAGAGCTTCAAAAGGAGCCATCCCAATACTGGAATGGAAGCTGTTGTTATAAGTAAACTCAATTAGTGGCAGAAGACGTTCCCAACTATCTGATTGCTCAATAACACAAGTTCTTAGCAAATCCTCCAATGATTGAATGGTGCGCTCTGTTTGCCCATCCGTTTGGGGATGATATGCTGTGCCGAACTTGAGTTTTGTTCCCAAAGCCTGTTGAAGACTTTGCCAAAAACGAGAGAGGAATCTGGGATCACGGTCAGAGATAATACTTGAAGGGATTCCATGTAATCTCACAATGTTTTGAATGTATAGTTGTGTCAACTTCTTCATACTATACTTCATATTCATCGGAATAAAGTGAGCACATTTGGTAAGTCGATCGACTACTACCCAGATAGCTTCATAGCCGGAAGGGGTTCTTGGAAGACCAGATACAAAATCCATAGAGATGCTATCCCATTTCCACTCGGGAATCTCTAAAGGCCTTAACAAGCCTCCGGGCTTTTGGTGTTCAATCTTGGATTTTTGGCATACTAGGCAGTGGGATACAAAATCTGCAATCGCCTTCTTCATTCCAGGCCACCAAAATAGCCTTTTAAGGTCTTGGTACATCTTTGTGGTACCTGGGTGGATACTTAATTTAATCTTATGTGCCTCGTGAAGAATATCCCTTTGAACTTCAAAATCTTTAGGAACACATACTCTGCCTCGAAATCGGATGATTCCGTCTGAACCCTTGATGAAATCGGGCTCTTCTCCATCAGGAGCTCTTTCAAAGAGTTTATGCAATTCTGGGTCCTCTGCCTGCCTTTCTTTTATCAGGTCGATGAATTCATTATGCACCTGCAACATTTCCAGAATAATACTCTTTTCTTGCACATGCACACCCAACATGAGATTACTAAATTCCTGCATCAATTGCATCTCCTTTATCATCATATTGCTAACGTGAAGTGTCTTGCGGCTTAGAGCATCCACCACTACATTTGCTTTGCCTAGATGATATTGAAGACTGAAGTCGTAATCTTTAAGAAATTCCATCCACCTCCTTTGTCTCATGTTCAGCTCCTTCTGATCAAATAGATATTTGAGGCTTTTATGATCGCTGAACACCTCGAATCGACTGCCGTACAAGTAGTGCCTCCAAATTTTCAATGCAAATACCACGGCTGCCAATTCGAGATCATGGGTAGGATAATTCTGTTCATGTGGGCGAAGTTTCCGAGAAGCATATGCAACCACTTTGCCTTGTTGCATTAACACACATCCTAATCCTTGTTTCGATGCATCACAATAAACGTCGAAGGGTTGAGATGGATCTGGCAAAATGAAGACGGGTGAGCTAGTGAGTCGCTTCTTTAATTCTTCAAAACTATGCTCACACTCCTCTGTCCATTGATAGGGTACCTCCTTACGAGTTAATTTGGTTAGCGGAAGTGCTAACTTAGAAAAACCCTCAATGAATCTTCTATAATAGCAGGCCATGCCTAGAAAGCTTCTGATCTCTGTGACTGTAGTGGGTCTCTCCCACTTGAGTACTGCTTCTACCTTCGATGGATCAACTGCCACTCCTTTTTATGAAATGACATGACCCAGAAAGTACACTTCATTTAACCAGAAACTACATTTGGCAAACTTAGCATACAATTGTTTCTCCCTGAGGATCTGCAACACCATCCGGAAATGCTCAGCATGCTCACTTGGAGTTTTAGAATATACAAGAATATCGTCGATGAAGACAACGACGAAAGAATCCAAAAAAGGTCTGAATATCCGGTTCATGTAGTCCATGAAGATTGTCGGTGCATTAGTAAGGCCGAAGGGAATGACAACGTATTCAAAATGCCCATAACGGGTGCGAAAAGCTGTTTTGGGAATGTCGACCTCTTTAATTCGGATTTGATGATAGCCTGATCGAAGATCGATCTTAGAGAATATGGACGCTCCCCCCAGTTGATCTAACAAATCGTCAATTCGTGGAAGTGGATACTTGTTCTTGATTGTTACCGCATTCAACTGGCGGTAATCAATACACATTCTTGAACTGCCGTCCTTCTTTTTAACAAATAATACCGGGGCACCCCATGGTGACACACTAGGCCGAATGAATTGTTTAGCAAACAACTCTTCGATGTGCTTCTTTAGCTCGGCCAATTCAGGAGGGGCCATCCGATACGGGGCAATTGATATTGGTCCAGCACCGGGAACCAAATCAATGCTAAATTCTACTTCTCTATGTGGCGGTAAACCAGGAATATCATCCGGGAATACCTCCGGGAATCCTTGCACTACAGGAATCTTGCTTACATCTGATTCTGTTTCAATCTCTAGATTTGACACGGTTGCATTAGGAAATATGACGGCCTTGCTGTGGCAATCAATAAGAACTCTATTCTTCGCCATCCAATCCATGCCGAGGATGACATCGAGCCCCTTGAGAGGTAAGCAAATAAGATTCAAATCAAATTCTCTCTCAAGTACTCGAAGAGAACAATTTAGACACATAAGAGACGTAGACACTGCGGTACTAGTAGGTGTTGACACCGCGAGCACATATGGCATCTCCACTGTAGGCACTCCTATTCTCTTGACGCATGATGATGAAATAAAGGAATGCGATGCACCACTATCGAACAATATTTTATAAGGGAGATTATTTAAAGTACCAGTACCTCGAATAAGTTCATCACCATCCTCTATCTCCTCTCCATCCATAGTATACACTTTACCCTTCTGAACGGGTTTCTTTCCCTTGACTGGTTGCGCCTGAGTCGTATTAACTTCTTGTTTCACATTCTTCTTCGGGCATTGATAATAGAAGTGACCAGGTTGTCCACAAGTAAAGCAAACTCTAGGTTTTGAGTCTTGATTCTTAAACCAGCATTCACCAAGATGACGCTTTCCGCAATGAGTGCACGAAGGATAACTAGGAAAAACAGCTCCTGTGGGACCAGATTTGGATTGCTGAGGGCCTCTGTTGCCACTAACAGAATAGGGACCAGATTTATGCATAGGTGCTTTACCCTTGATCGGGCCTCCAGACTTCTGCACAGCTTTCCCCGTATCAGTCACTTGCGCATTCTACAAGCTCTTTTCATACGCACCAGTCATATTAATCAGTTGAGACAAACTGGCGATATTCTGATATTCAAACAACACCTTGATCTCAGAGCGTAAACCACTTTCAAATTTGATACATTTTGCCCTCTCCTCAACATCTCTGTAACCAAGTGAATAGCGCATCAACTCCCGGAACTTCGCGGCATACTCTCCAACATTCATGTTGCCCTGAACAAGATTCAGAAATTGCAGCTCCTTCTCTCTACGTTCATTCTCTGGGAAATACTTGCCCAAGAAAGTAGTGCGGAAAAGCTCCCAAGTGATTTCCCGATTTGCCACTTCAAGATCGCGACGTTCCTGCTGCCACCAATATTGGGCCTCCCCGATCAGCATGAATTCAGCAAGACGAACCCGTTGATCCTGTGGAGGCTGAAGAGAAGCAAATATTTTCTCAATATCCTGGAGCCAATCTTGGGCTCCATCAGGATTGTGTCCCCCTTCAAACCTCAGAGGATCCTGCTTCTTAAACCTTGAAAGCCAATCAATAGCAGGAGGGGCGGGTTGGGGTGGTTGCATAGCAGCAACAGCAGCAGTGACAACGTTTGCAATATTCTGAGCCTGATTCTGGTTGGCTTGAACCAGATTCTCTAGAATAGCTGTAAGGCGATCATTCTCGTTTTGTCGACGAGCCATGAAGGGTATCTACCTTGTTGAAGATCACAACTAAATTAGTATGCTAAGAAGAATTTAAAGAAGAAAGACTTAAAGGAAATTATTTAAGAATTACTAAAGATGAACCTAAACATTGACATTTGAACAATTTCTCGCTTGATGAGAAATCAAGGAGTAACGAAACTCCATAGCCGAGGACAAAACTGCTCTGATACCATAAATGTGACACCCTAAGTTTTATTATATAATTAAACAAAGATTTTATGAGTTTTCTTTACTTAATTAATTTCTAACTCCATTATCAGAGTGGGGAAGCCTAAATTCATTATTAAAATAGTGGTCTAGAATTTTTCTTTTCCTAACTTTTACAAACAAAGGGGTTCACATGTGGAATTACTTAATTACCCTTATTTAGAAAATATATTTAGTGGTATTTAGTTATAGAAAATTTTTAGGAAAAATCTGACAGAGTCTCCTCTGTTTATCGGATATTTTCCATATTTCTTGAAAACCTGCTACCTGCGTGAAAGTTAAAAATACATTTTCCAGTTCAGTTCCTTTTACTTATGTGCAGTGCTAGGGTGTTTCCCCAGCTCATTCTATAGCCCCGCACTCATTTAGTTTTGCAAAATTACATAGGTATTATTTACAACAAAAAATATGCACGGAACGTCCCCGTCCTAGCGAAGGAAATCCGGCCCAAAGGTGCTCACACATTGCACCACAAAAATATACTAAGTCATAAGGAAAGTTTAAACTAAGTTTTTATATACAATCTCAAAATAACTAAGTCCAAAACTAGTAAAATAAAGTATGAACCACTACTCTCCCTAGTTGGGAGAGTGATCCTGCTCGGCTGGGACCTCGGAATCTAACTCTGAACCTGAAAAATGGGCGTAAGGGGTGAGAAATCCACGAACCCAGAAATGTCATTTTAAAGAGGCATAAGAACAACTAAGGCATGCAACAATCAATTCATACACATACATAAATCATGCTTCATTGCATACCTTATTGGTTCGAAATTAAATCATATATCAATGATAATCACTCTTGGTTTCTCTTCAACTTTAAACATGACTTTTACTTTCACAAGCTTTTAACTTTTGTATCTTAACTTTGCTTGCATTATGAATTCCATTAGGTATTCTTGCTGCACAATTGGTTAGGATGGTATCTTCACCCAATAGGACTTCTTCTCACTCAGGACTTCTTGACCCATAAGACCTTTCCCTCGTTAAGGCCTTTTCTTTATTTTCTTTTCTTCACTCTCTTTCATATTTTCTCAATTATTCATAATTCATGTTTATATTTGGTAATGCAGCTATTAATCATCGCGTAGGATCCACATAACCTAACGAGCCTTTGATCTTATGGGGATTTTTCCTGAGCGAGGTTTGTACCTATTGGGACTATTCGAGCCTACTTTGCTAGTAGGACTCTGTCCTAACCGTGTGCACCTAATGGGTGTGGATCCCAATACGCGATTAATGGCTGCAGACCTTTTACTCTTCTTTACTTTGCATTACAATTCCATTTCATTACTCACACTTATACATAATTTGCAATATAGCATTTCTTATTTGCAATTAATATTAACTATACAAAACACCTCATTTCAAACTTGAAATTGCAAGATTAAGTGTTCCCTAACATAAACAAATCCTTGCTCCCTATTATCATAAATTCCCTATTTAACTCAATACTTACCATATTCACAAAATAATCAAATAATTGCCAAATACGCAACCAAGACATAACAATTCACCAATTCCATTATTAATCATACTTATTTCAAGTGTCAAGTAGGATCAAGCAAATTCATGAACATTAACACATATCAAGAGGGAGAAAAATCATATTATCTAACCCTAAACTTAATCACAATTATACACACCCAAAATTCAACTCCCAAGCCCATGAATCAACCCCCTTACCTTGATTTTGAAGATTAAAAATAGAAAATACCAATTTGAGCTAAGACCCTCTTGCTGGATGAGAGAGAAAACGTGGAGAGAGGGAGAGAGAGAGTTTCCAATCCTTGAACTTGAGAGATTGATAGAAGATTAAAGGTTTGTGGGTGATGGGGATTGATTTTTAGTGATTATTCAGGGTTTGAAGTGATGGTTTGAAGGTGAAATCATGGAGAGAAGGGAGAGAAGTTCGGCCCCTAGTAGAGAGAGAAAGCCATGGAAGAAATGTGGGAAGAAGAAGGCCAAAACGTTGTTTTCTGGGCTGGAAAACTCGACTTAATCGATTAATACTCGATTAATGTGGCCAATATCTGACTTATCTGCTCTCTAAAACTCGGGTTAATCGATTAATAATCGATTAACCACTGTTAATTGCCTTTTCTATTTTTCTTCTATTTTCATCGTGTTTTCAAATCACCATAACTTCTTCGTTAACAGTCGGATCTTGCTCAAATTTTAAAGCAAGATTCCTAAAAATCCGTACTCCATATCCAACGGTCGAAATCTTGATTGGAGTTGTAATTATTTAATTACAACTTTCCAAACTAGGGTTGTTGGAAAGGTGATTTAACTTAGCTAAAATTGCACTTTTTAACCCGATTCAATTTCGATTTCGATTCTCCCCTTTCTAACTCCTTTCTAACACCTCACCTACTCGTTGGATTAATTATCTTAATTTTTTCTTAATTAACTGTAATATATTTTTATAACAATTAATTAAATAAATTAACTGGAAATTAAATTGAGGACGTTACAAGAAATACATCATATAATCCCAAATCGGAGATGCAGAAGCTTGCATGTATCGATCGAAACTTTATAAGGGCGTGATTTGTGAGGGAAGAGACATCACTTTGTGAGCTTGCATGTGTCGATTGGAGATGAAGGAAGAGGCCTTGATGAGGGAAGAGGGAAGGAGAGGGAAAACGTGAGTGAGAGAGATGAGGCCGTGAGGCCTTGGTGAGGAGTGAGAGAGATGCGATTTTGCCTTGAGAGAGGGAAGAGCAGTGGCATGAGCGAGAGAGAGAGACGCGATTTGTGTTCTTGAGACAGGGAAGAGCGGTGGCGTGATGGAGTGCGTGAGGAAGGGAGAAAGCCAAGTGATTGAGGGACAGAGAGAGAGGAAGAGGGAAGGGTGGGTGGTGTGGGGTTGGGTACGGGTTTTTGGGTTTTTTTTTAATAAATTTAATTATTTTTTTTTAAATTCTGTTTGCCAGGTTAGCATGAACGACAAAATTTAACGGCAGAGACCAAAACCGAATTTTTTTGAACTTTTAAGGACTAGGACCGATCAAATAAAAAGATAGGGACTAAAACCAAAACACGGTTAACTTTCGGGGACCAAAAACTTAAATAATTTTTTAAAATTTTTTTATTTTTTTTATAAATTTAATTATTTTTTTATTTTTTTTTAAATTCCGTTTGTCACGTCAGCATTAACGGCAGGGACCAAAACCAATTTTTTTTTAACTTTTAAGGACCAAGACCAGGTCAAATAAAAAGATAGGGACCAAAACCAAAACACGGTCAACTTTCGAGGACCAAAAACTTAAATAAGCCATATATACATATATAGACACACACAGATATATACAGTCGTATTAGCATGCATCATGTGATGGGATTACTTTAAGCAGAATATATCTAGAATAAAAAAAGGTTAAAATTTTGTGAGGGCAACGGTATCCGCATCCTTTATGTAGCTTCGTTCATGAGTTCAACTATGGTTTTATTTTATGGAAGATATTTTATGTTCAACCATCGTAAACTCTAGCTTTAAGATTAAAAATTATATGATATAAAATATAATATTCAAAATGTCATGTTAAGATGGTTTTTTAATATCAGTTGAGCGTGGGCATTGGTTTTTATTTAATACTCTCTTCGTCTCATTATCTTGATAAAAGAAATATAAAATTTTTAACCCAAATTAAAGTAAAAATACTAAATCAATTTTTTTTAAAAATTATATATTATATTTATGATTAAATAATTAAGGAAAGATGCACGAAATTATTAAGAAAGAAAATATATGATTCATCAATAGTGAAATAAAACATAATAAAAAAAATATAGTATAATTTTTATTTGTAATTAATGATGAACTACATTATTTATTTATTTTTTTTTCACGTTTCAATTTTTACTAAAATATCTGCACAGAGGGAATATGTAAATAACCACATAAGAGAAGTTTGAGTACATGCTACAATGCACGTGCAAATTAAACCAACAAAGAACTGAATTATCATCGATTAACGAAAAACACATCTAAGTAAGGGATTCGTTTAACTGTTAATCACATGATTACCAGCTCAAGGCCAGATATGCTTAATAATTCTCAATTCCTCACATAGAATAACTTAAGACAAGTAAACTTTGCTAATGTTCCAGGAAGGTGGTTGCACGTGCACGTGTGGAGAATCCTGCAATTAATCACACAAATTCTTCAATTGTTTAATGGTTTTATTATATCAGACGGCTATAAGGTTCCACTGATGACCGACCACACCGGTAAGGAAGTAAGTAGGAAGCCCATAGAGCATCAGAAAAAGAAAAATGAGGTGCTGCAGCGGGTGTAGAAAGAGAAGAATAAGAAATATAATTGATACTTTAATTTGATAGTGTGTCTAAAAAAAGATGAGGTGTAAATAAAATTATGAGAGATTAATTGTAAAAATGCAAATGTTATTAAAAAAAGGTTAATATATATACATTATTTTTTTCGGATCATAAGGTTGATATATATTTAATTTGTATCAATTTATATCAGAATTATTTTTCAATATGTGTCATCTCATGTATTGCTTATTATGACCGGCAAAAAAAATATTTTATATATATATATATATATAATCTAGTGCTAACCTATAAATTAATGGTCATATTTAGCTTAAAAATGAAAAATTATATAACATATTATAATTTATATGATGATTATGTGAAAAACCTTTACTTTTTAGTACATCGGCTATTTTTTTCAACCAAAGTATTTCCCTACGAGCAACTTAGTTTTCTTACCAAAAATCTTATGGTTTTTAATCTAATTTGTTATGAAGGTATATATTTCTGTTAGAAAACTAGGAGAAAGATACACCGAAAAACACAAAAATAACAATATAATCTGAGGCGTGTCGAAGACACTGTCCTTAAGAATCTATTCGCGCACCGCGACGATTCCCCAGGATTCAGCAGATCATTCTGATATAAATATCAGGAAAACAGAACTAGCAGTGTCTTATGTAATGATATAACCCAGAATAGAAGATGAGTATTTAGAACTTGAAAATGAATGAACAAAGAACTGTGTAGAGGAAATTCAATGTGCACATAAGAAAATTTAAACTCTGTATGTATTGTATCACTCTTTTCCTCTTCACACTAGAGTCTTTTATATAATAGGAAAAATGAAACTTTGTGTCTGTTGAGTTTTAAATTTTCCAACCAGTGCAATCCTTCTTAATTTCACTACTGTGTTGCCGTGGTAGTTATCAGCTAATTAACACGTTGAAACTGTTTTGAATTCCAAGCGGTGCAACTTAAGTCCAAATTGAATTTCCAAGCGGTGCAACTTAAGTCCAAATAAACTGCTATACTGCATATAAAGCAGTAGTTTTTGTATTAAAAGTATGTATATCAAGTACTAAAAGAACTGATGTATATAACATATAAATATCTAAATACGTAGTTGTTATAAAATGTAATATTAAATAGAATAAATGCTTTTTGAAATAAAACTAAATAAATAACAACTAATAAATATTTATATTTTACAACAATCCCTCACTTATTTCAAAAAACATTTGAATAAAATTTGGAGAAAATTTTTTTGGGTTAATATCACGGATGTAATGCATCGTACCTGGTGCCTTCTGGTTCTGGGCTATGAACCAAGACTAGAAAAATAAAATTGGGTTTTTATTTTGTCACCCCAAGGTCTATGGATGCCACCCCATATGTATAAAATATACCTATTATGTCCTTTTAAAAAAAACAACTTTTAATACCTCTTACGACCTGAAGGTCGTAGCACTCCCTTACGACATTTTATAAAACTAAGTTTTAACACGGGTCGTAAACAGGTGTCACGTCCTAAATTTTTTTCACGAGTCGTAAGCAAGTATTACGACTATAAAGTCGTAATACTCACGTATGACTATATTAGGAAGTGATTCAGTTATAGTGGGGACCATAGATTCTTTTTGCTATAACTCCTTATCAAGTATTACATGCCTTAACTTTTCAGGAGCTAAGTTCTTTTCGGTTAAGCAGTCACCAAGTGAGTCTCCTGCTTTCTTCTATCTGGGATCAGGCAACATCTGCGGAAAATGCCCCTGCAAATTTTGAGGCAATGGCTCACACATATAGCATTGCTTTATCGTTTACTCGTTCTAAGGTGAGATTGGTGCAAAGCCAATGCCATGATTGCTTTAATAAGATTTATAATCTGTAAAGAAAAAAAATAATGCCTTTATTTGTTTTCTACACGTGTTAATGATTGATAGAAGATTAAAATTAAGATTGATAATTACCAGTTGATTATTGCGGGGGTAACTTGTACTACTATCCTTTACTGATATACGAGTTACGATAAAGCAGACTAGTTCTGTTTCCATGAGTGTAATGAGTAAGGAGTAAGGACACTTTTACAGGATTAGTTCCATAGACCTTAGCAATGAGTGATGAGTAATGAGTGATGAGTGTAATGAGTAAGGACCCGAAAAGAACTTAGCTCCTGAAAAGTTAAGGCATGTAATACTTGATAAGGAGTTATAGCAAAAAGAATCTATGGTCCCCACTATAACTGAATCACTTCCTAATATAGTCGTACTTGAGTATTACGACTTTATAGTCGTAATACTCGTGAAAAAAATTTAGGTCGTGACACCTGTTTACGACCCGTGTTAAAACTTAGTTTTATAAAATGTCGTAAGGGAGTGCTACGACCTTAAGGTCGTAAGTACCTCTTACGACCCATATTAAAAGTTGTTTTTTTAAAAAGGACATAATATGTATATTTTATACATATGGGGTGGCATCCATAGACCTTGGGGTGGCAAAATAAAAACCCATAAAATTTAACATACGGTGCATTGGTAGGGCTGAGCTCTATGAACCAATGACACTCTGATGTAAGTAGGGATCCTATCAGTCACACTACAACCAACAATTCCTGCTGTTAACGCCGATTTGCGCTCTTACGGCCATGCGCGTGCCTGGGTGTTCATGAGTGCTCTAGAAATTGTGCCACCAATTTCATAGGAGCGGCTCCACTCCACACTCATATAGGTGATTTCATCAAGTGTATGCTGCACTTCATACACCTCCATAAAGGATATGATTTTCATTAAGAGCTTTTAAACTCACCCTCTCTTGAATGCAGAATAGCACAACTCTACACCATAGGAAGGGAAAAATTAGTGGTGCTAGCAGTATTAACAAGTGACTTGTTATTACCCATATGAACCTTATTCATGGGATCTCCAATCACAAAGGTTGGGTTCCCATCACCGTTAATATCAGGTTGGCTTAAATATAAGTCTCATCCCCCTCGATGTTTCTTGTATCAACCTTTTTCCTAAAGGCTTTGTCAGAGGATCGGCCAAATTCACTTTTGACTTCACATAATCAATGGAAATAACTTCATTTCTCAACAGCTGTTTTATCACATCATGTCTCAATCGAATATGCCTATTCTTACCATTGAAACTTTTACTCTTTGCTATAGCTATAGCCGCTTGACAATCACAATGCATCGACACTGGAGGAGTTGGTTTAACTCCTAAAGGAATACTTGCTAAGAAGTTCTTCAACCACTCAGCTTCATTACCAGCCAAATCTAGAGCTATATACTCTGACTCCATTGTTGATCTAGCAATAATATTTTGCTTGGCTGATCTCCAACTAACTGCACCACCTCCAAGTGATATCATTATGCTATCACCTTCCCTTATAATTTTAACACCTAAAATCACACTTGCTTCACCCATGTCTTTCATATCAAATTTAGATGCTAAAAATTGTTTAGTATCATATACAACATCATTGCAAGTGCCAAAAATAAGCATATCATCCACATATAAACAAATAATCACACATTCATCATTCACTAGTTTAACATACACACATCTATCCACTTCAATAGAATGAAAACCAGAACTAGTAAGAGTATGATCAAATTTTTCATGCCATTGTTTTGGTGCTTGTTTTAAACCATATAAGGATTTGAGAAGTTTACATACTTTGTTTTCCTTCCCACTAACCTCACAACCTTCAGGTTGTTTCATATAAATTTCTTCTTCTAAATCACCATTTAGAAAAGCAGTTTTAACATCCATTTGGTGAATCACTAATTTATAAATTGAGGCTAATGCTATTAAAACTCTTATTGAAGAAACTCTAGCCACTGGAGCAAATGTATCAAAATAATCAATGTTTTGTTTTTGAGTAAAACCTTTTGCTACTACTCTAGCTTTATATTTTTCAATTGAACCATCAGGAAAATATTTTCTTTTGAAAATCCATTTATAACCAATGGGTTTTGCTCCTTGTGGTAAATCAACTAATGTCCATGTTATTTTTTACAAGAGAATCAATTTCATTTTTAATAGCTTCTTTCCATAATTGGGCATCAGAAGAGTTAACAGCTTCAGAAAAAGAAATAGGGTCGTTTTCAACTAAATACATGTAAAAATCATTTCCAAAAGAAGTTGCTTTTCTTTCTCTTTTACTCCTTCTCAAATCATCATGTTGGTTTTCCTCATTATTTGTCTCACTACTTTCTAAAGATGCATGGGTAAGACGTTCACATTTCATAGGAAAAACATTTTCTAAGAAATCAGCATTTTTAGTCTCTATTATAGTATTGCAATCAAGAACATCACTTTTTAATACTAAAAATCTATATGCAGCACTATGTTCAGCATACCCAATAAACATACAATCAGATGTCTTTGATCCTAATTTTCTTTTCTTAGGGTCAGGTAGTAACACTTTAGCAAAACACCCCCACACTTTTAAATATTTTAAGTTAGGTGCATATCTTTTCCATAACTCGTAGGGTGTCACTCCAGTTTTCTTATAGGGTATCCTATTTTGCAAATGACATGCACTTAAAATTGCTTCACCCCATAAGTTATTAGGTGCACCAGAACTAATTAGCATAGCATTTACCATATCTTTTAAGGTTCTATTTTTTCTTTCAGCAACACCATTAGATTCTGGTGAATAAGGGGGAGTAACTTCATGAATTATTCCTTCTTTTTCACAATAATCATTAAATAAAATATACTCTCCACCTCTATCTGATCTAACTCTTTTAATTCTTTTTCCTAATTGATTTTCTACCTCTGCCTTATATAACAAAAACATATCAAATGCCTCATCTTTATTCTTGAGCAAATATACTTTAACATATCTTGAGAAATCATCGATAAAAGTCACATAATATTTTTTACCACCTCTAGTAATTGTTTGTTTCAAATCTCCTAAATCAGTATGAATTAAATTAAGTAATTCAGTTTCTCTTTGAAAATTATTATTATGCGAATTTTTCGTTGACTTTGATTCAAGACATATTTCACATTTATTTAAGCATGCATTACTAACACCAGAAATTAAACCAAGAGATTGCATTTTCTTAATATAATTAAGACTAACATGTCCTAATCTAGCATGCCACATATCATATGAATCAATCAAGTAAGCAGAAGAGGATGCAATTTCATTTATGTTATCAACATTCAGTACAAACAATCCTTGGTCACAGTACCCTTTCCCTACAAAAAGGTTGTTCTTTGTCATGACAATTTTGTCTGACTCAAAAGTCACTTTAACCCCAACTTTTCCCAGCAGTGCTACAGAAACCAAATTGGCCCTAATACTAGGCACGTGCAACACTTCACTCAAAGATAATGTCTTGCCAGATGTGAGCTTTAATAAAACTTTTCCTTTTCCAAGAACTGAAGCAGTTCGAGAATCTCCTAGATAAACTTGTTCTTCTCCTTCATCCACAGATGTGTAGGAGGTAAAAGCACTTCTATCTGCACATATATGTCTGGTAGCCCCAGAGTCTACCACCCATTGTCTCACATTAGCAATCATCAGGGCTTGGGAAACTACAGCAGCAATAATATCATCTCCTTGAACCATATTTGCATTAGGCTTAGAAGGATTCTCATTTCTTTTACGGTGTCTACAAACTGATGCATAGTGCCCTGGCTTTCCACAAACAAAACAATGACCTTTGACTTTTTTCTTAAAAGAGGGGTTACAAGCAACTGTAGGAACAAAAGTACTGTGACCAGAATCCTTATTATGTGCGTACCTTTTCTTATTTTGTACCATGTTTGCTTTTGCACCCATTGCTTTTGCCCTAGCAACTTTGAGTTATTTTCTGTTTGTGTCTTCAATAATAATGTGCGTGATCAAGTCTGCCAACGACAATTGCTTGTGTTTGTGCTTTAGTTGTTGTTTGTAATCCTTCCATGATTCAGGCAATTTTTCTATCAATAAACCAGCAACAAACGCTTCAGGAAGAGTGATATTTTCTCCTTTAAGATCCTCCAACAACTTGTGATATTCATTAATTTGTTGCTTGATATCCTTTTCCTCCAACATCTCCCATTTGTAGTAATTCCCAATAACAAATTTCTGCTTTCCAGCGTCCTCGGCCGTGTACTTTAAATTGAGAGAGTTCCAAATTTCCTTCGCTTCCTTATAAGAAGCGTACACATCGAACAGATCATTAGACAAAGTACTTATTATAGTGTGACGACATACCTTATTGGCATAAGTCCATGTCTCAAGTGCCTTTGGATCAGCGGGAGATATTGGTTGGTCATATGTGAGTGTTGTAGCAACACCATGCATGTCCAGTACAGAGAAAACACGTTCGTGCCAACGCCTAAAATTCTTTCCATCGAACATTTCAATTTTTGATATGTCTGGAAATGGTCTCGCATATGATATTGAAGAAGGAAAAACATGGTGTATGGAAGTGGTGGTGGTGGTTTGAAGGTTGATTTCGGTTTCAGATACACCATTGTTAGTAACAGTGGTGTCAGTGTGATTCGGTGAGGATGTCATAGATTCTTAAGATTGTTAGAAAACTAGGAGAAAGATACACCGAAAAACACAAAAATAACAATATAATCTGAGGCGTGTCGAAGACACTGTCCTTAAGAATCTATTCGCGCACCGCGACGATTCCCCAGGATTCAGCAGATCCTTCCGATATAAATATCAGGAAAACAGAACTAGCAGTGTCTTATGTAATGATATAACCCAGAATAGAAGATGAGTATTTAGAACTTGAAAATGAATGAACAAAGAACTGTGTAGAGGAAATTCAATTTGCACATAAGAAAATTTAAACTCTGTATGTATTGTATCACTCTTTTCCTCTTCACACTAGAGTCTTTTATATAATAGAAAAAATGAAACTTTGTGTCTGTTGAGTTTTAAATTTTCCAACCAGTGCAATCCTTCTTAATTTCACTATTGTTGCCGTGGTAGTTATCAGCTAATTAACACGTTGAAACTGTTTTGAATTCCAAGCGGTGCAACTTAAGTCCAAATTGAATTTCCAAGCGGTGCAACTTAAGTCCAAATAAACTGCTATACTGCATATAAAGCAGTAGTTTTTGTATTAAAAGTATGTATATCAAGTACTAAAAGAACTGATGTATATAACATATAAATATCTAAATACGTAGTTGTTATAAAATGTAATATTAAATAGAATAAATGCTTTTTGAAATAAAACTAAATAAATAACAGCTAATAAATATTTATATTTTACAACAATTTCTGTGTCATTTAGATATTTTCCTGTCCCCGTAAATTTTTAAAAATTTAACAAAATTAAGGGAACATATTTTTAATATATTATTCCTTAACTTAGCTAATTATCAAAATAGGTATTTAATATTATATGTTTTTTTATTAACCAATCATAGAACATACAATATAATTTAATTTTTTATTTATTATTTTAACTTTAATTTGGAAAATTTTTTTATATTGTTTAGGG
This sequence comes from Crotalaria pallida, assembly GCA_037953625.1. Lineage (NCBI taxonomy): Eukaryota > Viridiplantae > Streptophyta > Magnoliopsida > Fabales > Fabaceae > Crotalaria > Crotalaria pallida. The sequence goes on from CM075655.1 coordinate 103,942,027, forward strand.
AATAGTTAGTTGTTAAAGATGATGATGACCTGACTATACAGCGAGATAAAATACCAAACTATCGATCTATCAAGATGACCATGAATGATAAAGTAAGTTGATGACACTCGACATTATTGTGTTTGTTTGGCCTCTGTCAATTATATCTTTCTTTGACATTAGCACGATGATGATGTAATGGTTTGGTAAATGTTTACACATTATTTATGCTTTATTTTATGGGTATTCCTTCCATGTAGCTTAATATTAATGATTGTTTAATAATTTTATGTTAGATTTATTACATATTTGATAATTCGTATATCATTGTTGTCTTTTTTAAGAGAGTCAAAATTTCAAAATTTTTTAATTTGGTCCAATATAAAAAATAAATTTCGTTTCAATTTAGTGTTTTGTACATTTGGATAAATTATTATATATTTAATTTTTTTAACTTAAGATTTAGTACTTAAGTATTATATTTTTGCTTGATTATTCAAGTTGGTCCAATCATGTCTAGCTTTTTTATTTGCTCTACTTGGCTAAATATGGCAATTTGGATTAGTTAGAAGTACTATAGGGCCGACCTAGTTCTAGTTTGGGTCATCATTTGGTAATTCCGGCTAAAAAAATTAAAAGATGTAAATATTCTTTCTCTTCTGCTACAATAATTGGTTATGTGCCACCTCTGCTATGCTTTTTAGCTTCTCTGTTTTCTCTTCTCTTGTGTGAGACTCTGGTGATTGCAAAAGGGATTGGAGTAGTGCATGGGACTATATAGATAAAAGCAATAAATTTTAGGACTCTAATGAGAAGAATTTATATTATAGGTTACATATAGTCCAGGCTTCATGTTAATTAATCGACATGTTCCTTGTGTTTGCGTTTGTGTTCATTTAGATTTGCAGCAATGCAGCCTTTGATTTATATTGCTGGTTATGAGATTTTTTTTTTTTTTTTTTTGTATGTTGGCTTAATGTTGTCCGATCAGTATTAAAAGTTCAAAACGAATTTTAAAAATAAGATAAAGTATAAAAATGTAATTAACCTAAAAGATAATGTGTTATGTTATATGTATATCCGAAATTGACATCTGAATGTACATCTGTTTGTCTTATATATGTACAAGAACACATTGTTTCTATATATACGATCAACATATATACACCCATATGTCAACTCTGGATATACATATGATATTTTGAAAAAATAATTTGCTCAAAATATAATTGGATTTGTTATAGTTGAACACTTGAACTTTAAAAATACCTCTGTTACTTCTTTTTTTTTATAACAACAATATAATTGATGATAGGTGCGATGCATTATTTAGTTCCCAGGATATGTTTTAATAACCTCTTGATTTTTTTCATAGATGTACTATCTCATTGCTGAGTTATTAAAGTTATATATCATTCGTTAAAAAAAATCCCTTAAACTTACCAACATGGGTTGGGACGAGTGGTAAGCGGCTCGGTCTCGCTTAAGCAAGGTCTCGAGTTCGAGTCCTTGTGAATGCAGAAAATTCATGTTGGGAGACTCACCTGCCATAGCCAGGCACGCGACCCGGGTCGGATCCGGATGTAGCTAGGTAGTACTTAGGGAACCGGGTGGGCAACCAAAAAAAAAAAAAAATCCCTTAAACTTCATATTTTTTTAAGAATTTTTAGTTTTTAATTCAAACGAAATAGATTAATTCAAATTTATTTTTCAACTAAGCTAACCAAATATAAATAAATTATAATTTTGTAAACCAAAAAAAAAATTATAATTTCAGCATATTATAATCTAGATAACTATAAACATAATTTCTTTCTCAGTTATAGCAAACACTAAGCAAGTAAGCATGTCAAGATATGCCGATAAATAGTAAAAAAAAAAAAAAGAAAAAAAAAAGCATGTCAAGATATGACCAGCATTATATTTTTATAAGAAGCAAAGATATGCTGAATTCAATTGTCTTTAGGTCATTGGGTACGAAACATTTTTTAGTCCTTTTTTATTGAGGTTTTCTTTTTGAACCCCATTAAGTGTTCAATGGCCCCCATTGTAGAATGCGCTGACGGAACTGCCCTTTAATAAACCGACTTATATAAGGCGGGAGAGTCTTCCGCCTAGTTGTAGGCGGTTAAAAATAGATTAAGTGAACCGACTATTTTAAGGCGGATCAATTACCGCTTAGCTATAGGCGATAGTAAATCTAATCTTCCGACATGATAGAGGCGGAATAACTTTAAAAATTGTTAAATTCCCAAACTGCCCCTCCGTTCAGTGACTCAAAAACAAAAGCAGCAACGATGTTTCTTCTCTCATAAGCTACGGATAGTACGTATGAGAGGAAAAGAAGTCCAGAGTTGTTGAGTTTGCATTTGAAGAGGTCCCAAGTGAAGCAACCTCAAGCCAAGCATTGAAGCAACATTGGGAAATTTTTGCACAAGAATATATCTCATTTAAGGTATTTGAAAACCTTTTATTTTGGTTTAAATAATATTATTTGAAGGAGATTATACCATTGTTATGTTAGGTTATAGTTACATTGAGTATATATGTTTGTCTCTGTATTTTTTTGCCTTGTGAATTTTGGCACTCCATTAATGGAGCAGTAATGGCTGACTTTAATACTCCCGCCAACCCTGAGGCGGTAAATTTACCGCCAACCCTAAGTCGGAAGTATTCCCGACTTGTTATAGGCGGTAGCAGTAACAGAATTGCATGGATTGTTAATAACGTAAATTAAACTTGCATGCAGATAGAATGGTGATAGATGTCGAAGACCCTATGCATGAGAAAGTTCCGAAGACTGAGTTTCCCGATTTTAGCACATCGTTTTGCACGAAAGAAATGTTTAAGAATCGTGATGAGCTTATTGATTGGGTTCGGGGAGTCGAATATAATCTAGGGTTTGTCTTCAAAGTATTGAAATCTGATTTAGGACTAGGCAAAAGTAAGCGGCAAAGGATTGTATTTGCTTGTGAGCAAAGTGGTGTTTACAAGCGTACCAAGGTAGTCCTTAAATATGAGACCGGGAGTAAGAAGATTAATTGCCCATTCAGATTGTATGCAAAGCGGAGTCGTTCTGATGATAGGTGGGATTTAAAGGTGAAATGTGGTTTCCACAACCATAAGGGATACGAGTCATTGGTTGGTCATCCATTCCCTGGAAGGCTAACTGAAGAACAACATGCTCTTGTTGTTGACTTGACGAAGAATGGTGTGAGACCGAAGAAGATAATGATTACCCTTCAAGAACGATACCCTGGGAATGTGACGACGATGAAGCAAATATACAATGTTCGTGGTCGATAGTAGAGTGGTCATCAGATGGTGATGGTGGTGGTGTAGGATCGCCTTCTAATGGTGGATCTACAGGTGGCTGTGACGACGACGCCTCAAGCTCCCCTGCCTTCCGCTTCCTACCCGACGCGCTAGGTGCCTCTCTCCCCGCGCGAGTAGCACCGGGTGGCAGCATCCCACGGTTATCGGGATGAACTGTCTGCGGCGGTGCACTCCTAATGGTGTTCTTGCACCTCGCCATACCTGAAAAACAACTAAATCAATAGATTAATAACTAATCAATACATTAAATCAATACTTAAAAAAACAAAATAATATAATAATTAAATCAATTCATTTATACTAAGCTATATAATAATAATAATAATATTAGCAATTAAATTTATTCAAAAATACAAATCTAATAATAACTAATCACCAAAATAAAAAAACGAAATAATGTACTAATTTAATAAATTCATTTATACTAAGCTATATAACATAATAATATTAGCAATTACCTTTATTGATTAATACTAATATAATAACAAATATAAAAAAAATTATAATATACTAATTAAATCAATTCATTCTATATATACCACTATTTTAATCAAATCAATACATTAATACTAATTTAATAACTATAACTAATCACCATAAAAAAAACAAAATAATAGACTAATTAACTCAATTCATTTATTAGTGTCTATATATCACTAATATTAGCCATTATAGTAATTAATTCTAATAACTAATCAACTTTTTTACTACTCTAATATTAACTAATGCAATAATACTACTCTAAATTTATACTAATCTATATACCACTATTCTAATCAAATCAGTACATTAATACTAATCAACAAAATGATAAAAAAATTACTACTCCCAAATCAGTACATTAATGCAATAATACTACTCTAATAAGATTAATAATAATAATAATAATAATAATAATAATAATAATAATGATACCTACCGCCTTTAGGGTGTCGGTAATCCTATACCACCTTTACGGTGGCGACAATCCTACCGCCCACATCTAGGCGGGAGTTCTACCGCCTATCTGTAAGCGGGAGTATCTCCGCCAACCATGAGTCGGTGGCTATGGAGTAGCAGAAAACAGCGAACAGCAAACAACAACCATACGCATGAAACAAGTATCAAACAAACACAAACCATACAATGATCAAACAAAACCCATAACCCATAACAATGATAAAACAAACACATAACACATTATTAAAACAAACACAAAACAATAAACCATTATCAATTGAGGAATAAACCCTACACCATAACAACTATCAATGGACCATGGGAGAGAATGAAAATACTTACTTGAGAAACAGAGATGAGATTGAAAACGAATGAGAAATCGAGTTGAGCGACTTGAAGGAGGAGACCGAGATTGAGAGGGAGTTGAAGGGGTTCTCTGAGAGTGGTTGACGAACGAATGAGAGGGAGAATGTGAAACGGGAGTTTTGAATGAATGTGGTAACCGTAGGGGCAATTTTGAAATTTAATAAATTCTTAACTTATTCCGCCTCTAACAAAGCGGAAATAAAAAATACCCCCGACTTAAACAAAGCGGGAATACTTCCGCCTTTAGACAGACGGTTTCATTAATAAATTGTTAACCGCCTAGTTTAAGGCGGAACTAGTTCCTGACTTGTATGAGTCGGTATATCGAGGGCAGTTCCGTCTGAGCACTTCAAAATGGGGGCCATTGAGCAAATCATGGGATTCAAAAAGAAAATTTCTTTTTATTTAGGAGGGTCTTACTTGTAAGTTGCAAACTCAATCTGATTTGTCAACAAAACCAAATGGGTATTGGGTCAAGTCGCAATTGGAGTTCATGAAGAAGATAAGGATATATGGGACTATGGGAGCTAGTCAGCTAGCTAGCATCTAAATTCAGATGAACTTCATCACTTCACTGACAAGACACTACCAAAGTTCAAACTTTCAAACATGAAATTCCTATTTTCACCAAGAAAATTAATAGAGTATGTGAATTGTCACGTGCCACAGCAAGAGAAACGATGTTGGTGCATGCAATGGTGTGGTACGTGGGAGGAGGGTGAACACACGCGCTGGGATGACTAGGAAAAACTAATGAGGACCCGAGGGGAGTTCAAATGATTGTTGATACGGAAGGTGTCAGTGGGTGAAGGGACAGGAATACCCCAACCAAATAGACTAAATTTCACCTTAATCCCTCACCAGAGTTTTTCACTTTAGATCCTGATTTTTTAATAATTCTTTTTTAGGTCGCTCACCTTAAAAAAAGTTATTGACGTTAGTCTTTGATAATGTTTTCTAATTATAGACGTTAATGTGACCGTTAATTTATACTCCATCCGGTCCTTATTATATGGCATACTTAAACGAATTACACATACCAAAGAAAGTAGTTAGTTTTATAAATTTCATGAGAATATATTGTAACATTACAATTTTACCCTCTAAATTTTTCTTGGAAAATCCACACTCATTAATGAACAACAAAAACACATAGATAGTCAAAGCATTTAATAAGGGCAAAAAAGAGAAAAAACAATAAATGATACATTAGAAATATAAAGTGACTTATAATTAGGACCAAAAAAATTTTCTAGAATGTGACCTATAATAAAGACCGGAGGGAGTAATATCATATTTCATTTTAGTCCCTAACTTAAAATTTTTAATTCACTTTAGACCCTCACCATATCGTGTTTCATTTTAGTCCATAACTTAACAATTTTAATTCACTTTAGTCTCTCACTATAATAACAATGATGTTTCTTTCGCTTTTAATTTCTCTTGTAGTGTGGCTACCATAAAAACATTGTATGTTCGTCCTGCTATTCTTTAAACTAACTTTATAGTTTATATAAGCACTGACTCCAAGCTCTACACGCACCAGAAGATATCAATAGCAAAGTTTCTTCCGGATGAACATTTTATAGTACATTATTTCATTATGCATGTAACTATTATGTTTTTTCTCTAAACTCTTTAGTGTTTTAATTTTTTTTATACACTCTTCAGTGTTTTAGTTATCTATCCATGTGTGGATTAACCGGAATCCTACAAACAGCACGTTAAGATATATGAAGAAGGGTCTTCAATAATACAAAACAGTACCTTTGTTTGATAGGCTTGTGTTTGACAAGGTATTCCATATCCACTTTACACATATGAAATTTTCACATAGTTTAGTTTCAGAACTAAAACATTGTTTGTATTAACAGACAAAACAAGAACTAGATGGACAAGTTCGTATCTTGCTATCAGGATATGCTCCTTTGCCTAAGCTTGTGGAGGAATTTTTGAGGATGACTAGGAGTAGATCTACATTATCACAACAATATGATATGACGTTTGAATATCATGCTAAACATATTGGGGGAGTTTACAACATTTTTGTGATGACTCTTAAACACATAACTCAATAGAATATTTTTGAATCAAAGCTATTGATACTTTCAGGTTCAAAATTTATTTGGAGTCAGTGCTTATATAAACTATAAAGTTAGTTTACAAAATAGCAAGAAGAACAATCAATGTTTTCATGGTAGTCACACTACAAGAGAAAAACGAAAGAAACATCATTGTTACTATAATGAGAGTCTAAAGTGAATTAAAATTTTTAAGTTAGGGACAAAAATGAAACACGATATAGTGAGGGACTAAAGTGAATTAAAAGTTTTAAGTTAGAGACTAAAATGAAATACGCTATTATAAATTAACAGCCACATTAACGTCTATAAACGAAAAACGTTGTCAGGGACTAACGCGAGTAACTTTTTTCAAAGTGAGTGACTAAAAAAGAATTGTTGCAAAATTAGGAACTAAAGTGAAAGCTCCTTACAAAGTGAGGGACTAAAGTGACAATTTAGTCAAATTTTAAATGAGTCAAATTATAAAATTAATTTACAAATTAAATTATATCACAATAAAATAATTTATATCATTTGTTAACCAATCAATAATAAATAAATGACATATGTCACATTTTCTATTATGTAGATTAATTTTGATTTTAAATACCGTGAAAATTTCTTAGATTCATACAGTACTCCATTTTCAATGATTATATACATGAGTACAGTAGTAATAGAGAGGGAAAAAAATTACACTACTTTTTTAGGGAAAGCTTAACTATAATACAACGCATCACAATTTATACTGCTCCATCCGTTCAAATTTATATATTGATTTAGGAATTTTACATGAACTAAGAAAATTACTCACTCCATCCTATTATCTTGGTAAAAGTTAGAGTTGTCAAAATAGGCCGGGCCAGCCGGGCCGGGCCAAAAAGCCCGAAAAATCATAGGGCTCGGGCTCTTAATATGGCCTGTTTATTCAACCCAGGCTATTTAGCCCGGCCCGGTTCGGGTTCGTGTTCGGGCCGGCCCGACGGCCCAGAAAAAAAGAAAAAAATTCAATTTTTTTTTTAACTTTATATGTGTAAAAAGACACTTATAATAAAATTCTCTTAATTTTTATCAATATTCACATATCAAAAATGCACCTGAACAAATCAAAGCACAACATTAATTGTCCTATATGAGTTATACATACATTTTAATTTATGTAAGAATAGAAAATCAAATATATCCTCTAAAAAATGTGTAAAAGAATAAAACACTTATTATTGTTTAAAAAAATATGTGTAAAAAATAAAGGAAGTTTATTCATTAATTTTTTTGAAAAATAAATATATATTTTTTTGAAGGGGTTGAATTGTAAAAAAAAAAAAGAAGAAGAAAAAGGTGATGCGGGCCGGCCCGCACCCGGCCCGAAGCCCGCTTAGGGCGGGTTTGGGTTTGATACTATGGTACTTAATTTATAACCGGGCTTTTTGGCCCGAGCCCGGTTTGGCCCGAACCCGAACCGGGTCGGCCCGAACCCGGCCCGCAGGCCCGTTTTGACAGCTCTAGTAAAAGTCAAACAAGTCAATGAAAATAAGAGAGTATTTATTTAATATAATACATGATTCATTCATTAATTATAAATTGATATTACACAAATTTTTATATCATTACAATTAATACATATTGCAATATTGCCTCCAAAAAAAATCTTTAAATGTGTTTTCCTTATTTACTTATTATCAATCATCGATACAATATACAATCTTTAAGATTTTTCATTTATTTTTTTACTTTAATATGGGACAATTTTTTTTTCATTTTTTTACCAAGATAATGGGACGGAGGAGGAAGTATTTAATATTTTAATTTTCAAAAGACGAATAAGGCAATATTATTATATTATTTATTACACTATAGTATTAATTATTATACATTCAAATATTTCAAAAGGTTTAAAATCAAGATTAAAATTGAAAAAAAAAGAAATAATACATTATTGAATTCCTAAATCGACAAATAATTTTTTTGGTTTGCACACTGGTATCTGGTCCACTGGGCCGACTAATCCAGTTCGAGGGGGTCCCGGGGTTAAGGTTTTATTCATCTCCCAACGTTGTTGCGGGGGATCGAACCATGGTCCGCCCTACCGAGTGCAGCCTCTGGCACCACCGCACCAACAGCTCGTTGGTAAATCGACAAATAATTTGAAACAAATTGAAAATATTAAGATAACAGATAAATTAAACAAAAAAAAATCATTATACTCTTTAATAAAAAAAATGCAAAGCTTTTGATAATATCTAAATCTCCAAATCTCATATTGTTGACAAGTTGCATTGCTGGGAATATTACACTAATCTACATTGTTAAGAAATGCTGGATAAACTTGAGCATTCTCCCGCCCAAATGGCCTTGAGTAAGTGGGTCAGCTTTCAACTTAGCATGTTAAATGCTAATATTTAATACCTCAATGTAGTTAGGTGCCAAGACCAAGAGGTAATAATTTTTGAATAAAAAAATCATTTTAATTTTAATTTGGAATCCCACATTGATATCCTCATTGGTATCCCACATTGATGTATACCCGGTGGGAAAAATTAGTCGTGGGCCCCATCATGAGTACTTGTGAGTACTTGAGAAGTACTTGAAGTGTGGGGGTGATTTTGGGCAGGACAGAGGTGTGTATGGAAATGGGAAGAGGGAAAAACATAAATAATAAATAACAAGAGTAGTAGTGGCCAGTGGGCCCCATTATGGTCAGTACAACAAAGAGGCTTGTGGTCTTGTGGACAATGCAACAAAGCTTCCACAAGAAGCATTATTTTCAAATTTCAGGAGACCTTCCAACCAAACTAATTATTCCCCAAAATTTCAGGAGACCTTCCAACCAAACTAATTATCCCCCCCCCCCCCCCCCCCCCCCCCCCCCCCCCCCCCCCAGCTTCAAAATTTCAAATTGCTTCCTATCTCTACACCCAAAGATAAAAAGAAAAGATATCTCTTAGCTTCCACAAACTTCCATTTTCATTTCCCTCCTCAAACAAATCTAATTATTCATCTTTCTTCCTCTCACAATCTTTCTTACTCTCACCAAAATAGGATCTCCTCCTCACTGAAAAGCAGAATTTGGTTGCTTCATTTTTTCCACCGAAATCGAGTTGAAGCCTCTCCCACTTCCTCCACGCCTCTTCATCTTCTTAATTTATACTGTGGTGTTCTCTTTTATTGATCTGTAATAAATTTGCAACAAATGATTAGTGTTTCTACAAGAACAATAACATGTATGGTTCCTAAATTATGGTATTTTACATTTATTTTCTATTTTTTAGAGCATTTTCATAATCAAGTTTAACACATTTCTTTCTTTCAATATTAGGTTACTGACTTGGAAGATTAGAAAATAACTGAGAAGAAGCAGAAAGTTGTACGGGAACTTAGGCCATTTATGAGGTACATGAATTTTATTATAGTAGATATCATATTTGGTGGATTCACTATCATTTTATAAGCTGCTACAAAATTAAACATTACTTTAATCCATTTTGTAAAACAATACTTGAAGGTAAATGCATTACTAGAAGGTAAATATATAAAAGCTACAATAAAATCCCCGATACATAATGATGCAGCAATATATCTATAGAAGAACCATGTTGCATGATACATATGATGCAGCAATATATCTATTAAAAAAAACATTATGCAGAGTTGAAATGTCCACTTTTTAGCCATAATATAGTCCACTTTTTGTTCATTTTTAAGGTACGTGAAAATTCTTTTTTTTTTTAGTAAAAATCAGATTTGTTGCACTAAGAATGGGGTTACACTTTAAAAAATTGTACAAATCGGGTTTGGTTTACCAAATAAATATGATTTCTCTTTAAATAAAAAAAAGCTCTGATTTGGTATTTAATTTTTAAATTACAAAATGTTCAATGGGTAAGAAAACATTTTAGGCTTGAAAACACGTGGAGTAATGGAAAAGGTATGTCATAAAGATAATTTTAATAATATTCATTTTTTCCACCAATTTTACAAATTATTTCTTTCAAAACCCAATTTTTGCTAACAATATTTTTACACATAATTTTTTTTATATCTTATTATTATTATTATTATTATTTTTTTGTTATGACCCCTCTCTTAAAAAGTGTTCTATACTTCATACCAACGTTTGTGATGCAATTTGGTGATAACAAAAAAATGCTTGGTCTCTCCTAAACAAAATAACGTGACGCCAAATTGATCTTTAGAGAGTTTAAGAGATTTCACAAATCTTTCAGGGACATAACTGATTTCACATGTATCTTTTAGGGACATATGTGACTATTAACTATATTTTGTTCTGTTTCTTGCATAATTTTGTGTTGCATATTTTCGCGATATGCACTATTATTGTTATTTTTTTTACTAACAATTTTTATACATTATTTCTTTATCAACAATTTTTACTTACAACATTTTTACACATTATTTTTTTATACCTTATTATTACACACTTTTTGTTATGACCCGTCCTATGAACGAGTTTACTTACTAGTTAGAATCTAAAATTGTGTTAGCCCATTGAAGTTAGCCGGAATCCATCTAATAAATAAATAAGCTTAGGTTTTTAAAAGTCTCTTTCTTTTTATATAATCAAAAGTTTAGGTGGGTTGAATTCCAATGACTCAACTTACATTTTTTTAAAGTATTTTTTTTAAATCAAAAGTTTATAATCTTGATCTTCACACTTAGGTTTGTGAATAGGGACCCTATTCTCAAATTTTCTCCATGCTAATTGTCGCGGTCGGGGTCCCGGGTCGCTCTCGGGGCCTCGCCTACGAGTGGGGGTCGACTGACCCGATATGGAGTCGCCACCGCATTTTGTTGCAAAAACGCGGAAAAAAATAATTATTAATTAAAACGGATAAAGATTGGTCTCGAACTAGATAGATTCCGAGTTCGGGATTCGGTTATGAGCCGGGGGAGGTATTAGCACCCCGTTCGCCCATTCGAAAATGGTACCTTTGATTGATTTTAATTAAAAGACCTAAATAATTGGTTTGCCAAAAATTATTTGTTTTTTATTGTTGTGTCTGACAAGGTTGCCCTTGGTCCTACGTACCCTCATAAAATGATGAATCAAAGCTACGTAGTTCTTATGGTTTTAATTTGATATTTTTAGAAAAAAGGTTTGATGTAGAGAGGAACATGCACAAGATTTTGTCATTTAGACAAGAAAATGTGGATTTCCAAGACAAGAAAAGGTGGATTTCCAAAACACATGCATGTTGTTAATAATTAATTAAAAAAATCTATTTAATTTTTTTAAAAAAATGTTTTTGTCTTTTAATATTTTTTACAACTTATTAAAATATTTACTTTTATATGCATATTTTTTGTGCGGAGAGGCAGCTAGAGAGATCTCTCCACTAAATTTGGGAAAGAAAAATCGACATATCAAAACGCAACCAATTTTTAAAAACAATAATTTAAAAAGTCTACATTTTTAATTTAATTATAAAAAAAATAATTGTTTTTATATATAATTTTGGTGCTTACAGAAAGTTCAAGAGATCCCACCACTGTATTCGGTGAGAAAAATTTATCTTACCAAAACACAACCAATTTTAAACAACAACGAAGAATGACTACATTTTAAATTATTATTTAACTATTTATTAATAAAAAACTGAAAATAAAAAGTAATAAATAAAAAAAGAAGGAAAAAAATGTATGGAGAAATGAAGAATAGTAGCAGCAGTTGACGCTGCTGGCTGAAGGCGCAGGGGAGTAGTAATCTTTAGCACGCAAACCGGAGAAAATTTTTTTCTTTGAATTGATTATATTTTTTAAGAATTAAAAAATTGTGTCTTCAAAACTGTGTCTTTAAAATTGTGTGAGTAAAATTATGTTTTTTTTTTTGTCCCACTCTCCCTTTCTTTTTTTCTTTTTTCTTTAAAGTGAGGAGGAGAGCTCTGTTTATAGGAAAAAACTAGGTTAAGAAAAATAGGGTTTCTCTTGACGGGCTTTGAAAGCCCAGTAGAATATTCCCTAGTTTATTACTCAATTAAATCTTTTAAAACTTTTTTTTAAAAATAAATCTCAATAAAATAAATTTGATGATAATCTTTTCACAAAAATTTATCTTTATCCTCACAACAACGAATCAAACCTTTTCTTAAAACACATTCTTATCTTATCTTTTTTTTTTTAATTTCGTTTTTTTTTATTTTTTACAAAAAAAAAACTTTTTTTTTTTCAAAATCTTTCTTATTTTTTATTCTTATTTTTTTTTTAAACAAAACTTTTATTTATTATTTTTTATTTTATTTTGTTTGGGGGAACAAAATTGCGTATCTACACCAATGGCATTATCTCTTGTATGTTTGGGAAGAACGAAGAGGGCTCCACGTGTGAAGAGATATAGATGGGGTGTTAGGCACGTGTCGTGCAGGTAGGGATGTTGGTCCATGTTACAAATGCTTTTTCTTCCACGCTTCCTTCATTTTCGCAGCACGTGAATTCACTCCCACTTGTTCCCTCCTTTCCACTTTCTCATCTCTCTTCGATGCTAACACTCTCAAATGACTGGCACCTTGGAAGAGTTTTAGTGTGGTGCCGTATTGATACGGAGCGACCAATGCATCCGTAGTTTTAGCAGTGATAGTGGGTTAATGGCCGGTCAGTGAGTATGTTGAACTCCGTTGAAATTGGGCCTCTAATATCAGCCCAAACATCATACATTTCTATAATCATATTTTTTGATAGAGATTTCTTTAATATAATAATTTTATTGTATGAAAAATGTTACTAATTATTATTAGATTTGTTAATCTCTTTTTTTTCTTTTTTTGGTAGAAGAAAAAATCTATTACCACATGCAAAAAAAAAAAAAACTACGTCCCAGAAACACATTGATGATTTATTGTATGAAAAATGTTACTAATTATTATTAGATTTGTTTAATCTCTTTTTTTTATTTTTTTTTAAGAAAAAATCTATTACCACATGAAAAAAATACATCCTAGAAACACACTATCTAACTAAACTGCCACCTTCTAGGAAGGGTTCAGTTCATTAGACATGTGAGCACCAAATATCAATGAGTAATATTCTTGTTCTGTCGTAGGATTACGGTACTTAGACAATTCGGTCTAAGAATCCAGCAATCCCACTTTTGATGTCTGACGTGAAATGAGCACCTTGAATACCAAGATACACACTCTCTTGTCGTTCTCAGTTTTGGGGGGTGGTGTGTGTGTGTTTGTGTGAGATGAGTTAGGACATACCTGCTTGTCTTACCAGGTATAATATAGGCATACCAGCATAATCCGCATTGATGGCCGCTTTCATGTGGCGGGTAAGATTCCCTCTAAACGGCTCTGGCATGATGGCAGATATTAAGATGAAAGGAATCCTATGTTGGTGAGGATAGTGAATTCTTCAGACTCCTTTATGCACGTGTCCGAATTCCTACCGGTATAACGGTATGGAGGCCAACAGTTTGAGATCATATCTGTATCTGAATCCGGTCTTCAAGATTCCCTTAGGATACTATTCCGTATCCAGATCCGGTTCGGGTGACCCCTGACAATCTCAATCCGGTATCCGAATCCGGCTTGGTTGGGCCTCTCAAGGTCCCAATCCGATATCTGAATCCGGCCTTAGTGGACCTCTCGGGCCTCTTTCCGGTATCTGAATCCGGCCTTGTTGGGCCTCTCAAGGACTCAATCTGGTATCCGAATCCAGACCTAGTGGACCTCTCATGGCCTCAATCCGGTATCTGAATTCGGCATACCGGTTCCGTTTACGTGATCCATAACAGTAGCCCCCCAAGTCATGGTTCATGAATGTGAGCCATGAGTTCTAAGTGGATTCATCAAGTCTTCCACTCTTCAATCCCTAAGTTATTTCCTAGGTACATTGGACATCATGGCTTCGAGATACTGGTTTTGTCTTTGTGTATCCATACAATTGTTGATCCATGGAAATCCTATTCTAGCCAGCGAATGGTTTTCCATTTAACTTATTAGTCTTTTACATTCAAGACTAATAGGGACCATACTAGATACATGGGTGGTGTTCATTTTTATACAAGAACATCTTCTACCCATTTCTCTCCTTATCTGATGGCTAATCAAATAAGTGGTGTATTTAGCTTTGGATACTGAATTCTTACATCCGAATTTGGATTTCTTGATTGTCTTGCCGAATTCATGGTATTAACAACTCATGTTTTAAACTGAGATGCCGAATTCCTGATGCTGATATGAGGCACTCTTTGACTCTGAAAAAGATTAGACTCACTCATGGGGTCTTTGATTGAAGGAAACCGGTTTGAGATGACCGGATCATAGGGGGTATAATACTTAATTCGGCTTTTCTATTAACCCTGCTACTCATGGAATTTTCACGATTCTTATTAATAAAATGGAAACTACCATAACTTGGACGAGACAATGGTCCTTATGACCTTCTTTCAAAACAGAAGCAAACTAAAGATATGAAGTGGTCTATAAGACTTTCTTGGCAAAATTATCCTGAGCTTTCTGGTACTCCTCTAAATTGATGTATTTTTCAGCCATTTCCATCACCTCGTCCATAGTTTTGATCTTGTGCATCACCAAATAGTCTGTAAAGTTTCCTGGTCTCAGAGCGCGCATCAAGAGATGAAGGGCCACCGAAGTATCTATGTCACTAATTGAAAGGTATTCAGTATTGAAACGGGTAAGGAAATCTCTCAGCGGTTCCCCATTTTCCTGCTTAATTTGGGATAAATGGTGTTCAGACTTTGGCTGCGCTTTGCTTGTTGTGAAGTGTCCCAAGAATTTGGCAGCCAAGTCTTTCCACCCTGTTATCGAGTCAGGTTCCAATTTAGAGTACCGGCGCAAAGCCGCTTTTTTCAGAGTCAAGGGGAAAGTGCGGCACTTATACGCATCCTTAGCCCTTTGGCATGACATTGCAACCAGAAAACTGTCTATGTGTTCCTGCGGGTCTGAATTTCCGAAATACGGATCTACATTGGCTGGAGCTTTGAGGTTTTCAGGCATAGGGAAAACCATTATGGTTTCAGAAAATGGGTGGTCTTTTTCTTCAGGTTCTCCAATCAGCTCCACTTCATTTCCTTTGCCCACGCCAGATTGGGACGTTCCTTTCTTTAATTCCTTCAGCAACTTATCTTGTTCATCCAGTCGCTTGCGCAGGCGAGCCAATTCAGTCTCCATGCTTGCTTTCCTCTGTGAGCATCCGCCATATGACCCCTTACTCTCGTGTCGGGAATGCGAAGGGCTTCCTCCTCTAGTTGGGGGCCTCTGTCGCGATCTTTCCTGTCCAAGAGAAGGTTCCTCCTGTCTCGAACGCTCCTGTTCTGCCCTTCTCCTTCCTTCACTTAACCGTTCTCTGAGGTCCTTCAAACGAGAAGGCGTTTTTTCTCCACTTTTCCTGACTTCCAGCACACTGTGGTGGCTGGGTTCAGCACGTTCTCCTTGCGACTGATTCGCCATGAACTTCTTCAAAAGGTGGTGGGAATTAGTTTGCCGCTCCCACTGTGGTCGCCAATGTTCTATCGTAGGATTACGGTACTTAGACAATTCGGTCTAAGAATCCAGCAATCCCACTTTGGATGTCTGACGTGAAATGAGCACCTTGAATACCAAGATACACACTCTCTTGTCGTTCTCAGTTTTGGGGTGTGGTGTGTGTGTTTGTGTGAGATGAGTTAGGACATACATGCTTGTCTTACCAGGTATAATATAGGCATACCAGCATAATCCGCATTGATGGCCGCTTTCATGTGGCGGGTAAGATTCCCTCTAAACGGCTCTGGCATGATGGCAGGTATTAAGATGAAAGGAATCCTATGTTGGTGAGGATAGTGAATTCTTCAGACTCCTTTATGCACGTGTCCGAATTCCTACCTGTATAACGGTATGGAGGCCAACAGTTTGAGATCATATCTGCATCTGAATCCGGTCTTCAAGATTCCCTTAGGATACTATTCCGTATCCAGATCCGGTTCGGGTGACCCCCGACAATCTCAATCCGGTATCCGAATCCGGCTTGGTTGGGCCTCTCAAGGTCCCAATCCGGTATATGAATCCGGCCTTAGTGGACCTCTCGGGCCTCTTTCCGGTATCTGAATACGGCCTCGTTGGGCCTCTCAATGACTCAATCTGGTATCTGAATCCAGACCTAGTGGACCTCTCATGGCCTCAATCCGGTATCTGAATTCGGCATACCGGTTCCGTTTACGTGGTCCGTAACAATTCTGAACCTCATTACAAATTCTATCAACTAAATACTTATTAGGCCCACTTCTAAAATTCTTAGAGCTAAAAAAAATATTCTAAAAGCAATTTCTCTTTTAATTAAATTGAATCTATGTAAGGGAGGTCTTGCCACATTGTTGAAAATCCTTTCATTTCTCTCCTGCCACGTGTGGTAGATACAAGCTGACACAACTGCCCAAATAACACATCTGTTCCATTTCCTTCCTTCAGCGAAAACGATCCAATGCCTCCATCTTGGCAAGGTCATCGGAACTCTGCCCAAACCGAACCAGTCACAACACAAAAGTCACAACACAAACGCAACAAATCTCTGTCCAGCTGCAATCGAAGAACAAGTGATGCAGAGACTCACCAGAATCCATACATAGACTACAATGATTCGATAAGAAACTCCAAACCATCTTATCTCTGGATTGTAATTTATCATGAGCAAGTAGCCAAGAAATGAATCGATGTTTAGGAACACTAAAACGGTTCCAAACAAATTGGGACATAGGAAATCTGGATTGACTCCCCTTTAGGAATCGATACCCAGATCTGATAGTGTATTCGCCATCTGAGCATGCTAGCCATTTATTATTTGCAAAACCAAACCGTAGCTTATCCCGAACTTTCAATACTTGTTTCGAGTGCCAACTTTGCCCTTCACACCACTCACAGTCCTAGAATGAGTTATCTTTAATATAGTAGATTTGTTTAATCTCATCACTTAGGATTGATGATAAAAATTGAGAAAATAGATAATGCACTGACAATGTAAAATTTGTTTACACCATCAATGCATCATTTGTCATTCATGTGTTTATTATTGTTGACTTTTAGATAAAAGTAATGCAAATCAATGATGAATTGATAGTGTAAAAAACTTTACACCGTCAGTGCATACTCATTAATCTAAAAAAAAAATCACTTTTTTTTGGTCTTATATATAAGCCTTTTTGATTAAAAATATACCCTTTAAAAAAGTTAGTTGTATTTTTTTTTTTTTACGAAAATTAGTTAGTATTGTTAGTGGCATTAGGTTTGATATAATTTTTTTAAACTACCCCTGTAATTATAATTGAAACCGTAAAATGTGTTGAGCAAATATGGATGTTTGTGAAAAAAAAATAATTAATGCCATAAAAAATTAGCTGTGTTGCATAAGTACGGGTACGGTACCGATACCTAGCATGGAGTATGGCATTTATTAAAAAAAAATTAGGATACATATACGCTTTTATATATATTTATTTTATTAATATAATTATATATAATTTTTTTTAAAAAAAAAATACATGCTTCAAATTGAATTCCCCTTTGTACGTGTTTATTAATTATCTATATCTATTATTCCTTTTGTTCTTGTTTATTTGTCCAATAACACAAAAAATACTATTTAAAAAATAGGCTTAATTATGTCACATTGCATGTCCCTGAAGTTTTGGATAATTTTGTTAGATACCTTTATTATTTTTTTCAATGTCAGATTCTCCGAAGTTGTTTCTGGGTTTTTCATATACCTCTACTATCAATTATGGCCAATTTTGATGACATGTAACATCAAAATCCTGATCAGACTAGAAGGTTGGTCATGTCGTGTCGGGTGATGTCACACTGGCGACCACTTTCTTCAATCTTTTTTTTCCTTTTTTCCTTTAACTAAAAATATAAAAATATTAATTTTTTAGTTTTTTTAATTTAAAAAAAAAGGATCTTCGTCCCACGTGGCACCACGTGTCTAACTTCCTATGTCTGACTAGGATTCTGATGTTACATGTCAGCAAAATTGGTCAGAATTGGTAGTAGGGGTATATGACAAACCCATAAATAATTTCGGACATTGCAAAAAAAAAAAAGAATAAGGATATCTAGTAAAAGTATCTCAAACTTCATGGACTTGTAACATAATCAAGCCTAAAAAATATAATGGTTATTTTGATTTTTAATAAATTAGTTTTTTTTTCAAACTTATCATTTCTTTATGTAATTACTCCCTCCGTTTCAGAACATTAGGCATTTTAGCCTTTTTTTCTTGTTTCATAACATTAGGCTTTTACAATTCCAATACATAAACATATTTTTATTTCAAATTCTAATCTTTATTCAATCATTTCATTCTCTCTTCATTAATTCTACTTTTATCATCTCTCTCATCTCTAAATCACTATACATTAATTAATGGACACACTTACTAATAAACATTAAATACTACTACAATTTTCAATAAGGATTGATAGGGGCATTTTGGACAAATTATACATAACACTTACAATAATTAACACTTTCTTAATCTGTGTGTCCATGCCTAAAAGACCTAATGTTCTGAAACGGAGGGAGTATTAGTTTCTTTCAATTACTTACGTAAATCAAAACTCTTTTGAATAAAAATAAATATGAAAAATAATAAATACCGTCATCTTGAACTTATAAATAAAACAAATAAATATAAAAAAAAATCACAAAAGAAATATAAATAAAGAGTATTTATCAATTGCTTTTACAACTATTTTTCATTAAAAGAAAAAAAAAAAAAAAAAAAGGAACCAGATGAAGAAAGATAGAGTGTATCCGTTGGAGAAAGATAGACTGTGCCCCACATATATAGCCATATAGTGGAAACTACACAACCAGATGGCCAGTTTGCAGGTAGCAACAAAATAACCGTTGATTGCTTTTTCATACGAAATCAACGGCTTAGAAGCATGGAACCAGAGGTGGTGCCGTATTACTTGCCACCTTTTGAAACGTTAACGACAGCTTGCTTGCTTCGGACCAAGCCAAAACATCTGCCTGTGGCAAGAGAGAGTCACTATTATTGCATGCACACAATTTTTTTTTTAAATATTTGTTAAAAAGGGCACTTCTTAAATAAACTTAATACTAAAAAAATAATCATAAATATATATTTTTTATGTTTCAAAAATTAAAAAAATTATATTTTATATGAATTTTTATTATGTTTAACTTGTTAGCAAATGCATAAAAATACTTATCAGCAATTGCAAAAAAGAAAATATCTAATCACTACTCAAAAGCATTAGCTAGTCGTTAGTTAAAAAATTAAAAATGTCAGTTTATATTAAAAATTATTGTATTTACTATATAATTTACAATCATTGTTTTTAATACAAACATATTTTATTAAACCAATATCTTTAGAATGAGAAATTATTAATTGATCATAAATTATCAAGTTATAATTTGTTATTAAGGTCAATAGTAAAAGACATTTAATAAAATTATTTATTTTCTTATTTTTATTTTTTCATGTCTTAATTAAAATTCTTTAAGTATTAATTTATATTGACCTAAATTATCAATAATATGATTGTCCAATATCACCTAATAATTTTTCATTAAGGGCATACATAACCTTTTATTTTATTGGTTTTTTTTAATATGTTCCTAATGTTAAGAAAGTACAATATTTTTTACCTTGTGGATTGATTATCACCATTCATGTGTTTTACTTTTAGTTAAGAATCAATGTTTAATAATACATCAATAATAAATGATATACTAACAATGTAAAAAATCATCGTAAATGCACCATCAATTTTCTCATAGAATTTTGGTTCACATTGCACTGTGATTGCTGGGATTCATGTTGAAATTACCTAACCAACCAAGACATAGTACAACAATTATTGACGCACACTTGTTATCGTCACGCTCCATCTTGAAAGCGTGAAAATACGAGCGGTAAAGCAAAGACCTTTTTCTCGAGGAAGGGAAACCACGCGCGAGTCTTTTGCAGGACACAACCTAAGGAACAAACAAACAAACAAAGTTGTTGTTTTCATATTTTTTTCATCTCAGGTTAAAGATAGAACAAATTAAGGGAAAAAGGTAAAGAAAGCGACGTTGTTGTTTTCATATTTTTTTCTCTCACGAGGAAAGATTTATGTGTCGCATAGGATAAGGGATAATGGCGAGCCATTTAGGGGCAAACCCTGCGATGGTGAAAAGTTTTCGGTATCTATTTGGTTCCAATCATGACCATTGTCCTATGGGATAATGGCTGTCTGATTGCGATGGATTTTGAAGCATGGTGCTAATCATGGATATTTTGAATCGGTTTATATAGGTAAAAGAGTTTAATATGTGCGTATAAAGTTTGCACTGTCAGTACAACATATATATATATATATACCGTTCATTTGCATTACTTTTATTTAGAAGTCAATAATTGTTTCGGACCGCTTTGTGCGATAAGTATATGATTAATAAAAAGATAAGTGGGTTCGTAAACTTAGTGAAGCTTTAAGCTTTTATTATATCGAAATGAGATACAGGGAGGTGGATACAAAGAAGTGGCTTTCACACTTGTGGTATTTTACAGGGGGAAGGGTGTGCGCTTTGGCTTTTACACTCTCCTCTATGTTGCTGAGCCTAAGTTTCAGAGGAAGCTTCTATTCCCTTTTCTCCCTTTTGTACTCTCTGTGTTTAGTGGTTATTGCTATGTGTTGTTCTCCATGTGTTGGATTTGCCGAAGTTGTTCTTGTTGTTGTTGTTATGGTGGTTGCTGGAGGTGTGCGCTCTCTGGCTTACCTCCTTCTTTGTATCTCTCTCTCGTGTTCTATCTCTTGCTTCTCTTTGATGTTCCTTCTCTGAGACTTAGAGAAGAGAGCTGGTGTTTCATGTGTTTATTGTGTTGTTTTCCTCCGTTGAGTTCCTCTTTTTCCTCTTGTTCGTGTTCTCCCTCTAAGTTGCAGAGGAGAGAACCTTGTGTTTTGTTATTGTCGCTCTGGTGTATTGCTTCTCTCTCCCGCATACGTTGGAGGAGGGTCTCTTTTATAGAGTCCTTCTTGTCCACTAGTTATTGTCTTTCCTGCTTTATCCACTGGTTGATAACACTTTTTCCCTTTGACTGCTGTGCATTATCTCCTTTATCATGTACCTTTTGTTTGTTTCCTTATTTTGGCTTTGTCATCAGTGGTTGCAGAAGGAGTGGGGCTCAAGTCTTGCTACTCTTGGCTTTGTCTTGGGTAGCCAAAAGATTTCCTCTTGGCTTCCTCTACAAGTCGTTGGAGTCTTGAGCAGTTGTGTTGTCTTTGCCTGAACATGTGTGCGTCTTCCACAAGCCTTATTCCCTGTTCGCTCTCATTTATCATGACTTTCTCCCCAAGTTTCTATGACACCTGGGACGCTTTGGGAGGATGTGTCATACTCATTGTTATCAGTACGTCTTGCTCTTCTCTCTGGGCACAACATCAAAATGTGACGCCTTGGTTACTGTCGCTTTGAGCATGTGACGCTCTGGGCAGTTCTTGGTGCTTGCACGCCCTTCTCAGTGTTCTTTTACTGTTTTGTTTTGTCTGATGATTTTTTGGGCCTTTATACAAATTGGGCTTTGCAATTTGGCCCCCTAAATATTCAGGTATCAACAATTGCCCCCTTTGCAGTGAGAAGGGAAGGATTTCCTTTTCAGTGCAAATCCTACTTTGTTTCCCCTCTCACCTGTTTCTCCTTTTCCTTCTTTCCGTTCCACTCATTCTTCGCTCTTGTCTTCTTTGTTCTGAGTTCCCTTGATCTGAGGCGTGCTTTCATGTAAGGGTCACTACCACAGGTGGGTGGCAAGAATGGATTGAGGACGTATTTCAGAAAGATGCATCCTTAAGGGAGCATCAAAGTTAGACAGGGGCGTGCGCTTTCAGATGTCGCTCTTGGACCTGCACATTTTCTTCTCTCTTTTTCCCGTTTGAGGTTGAACTGAGGGGACGCCTTCTGACTGCATGACATGGGGTAGAGCGTCGCCTTTGGGACTGAACAAAGATACTTCATACTGCTACTACTGGGCAAGGTGTCGCCCTTTGTACTGGACTGAGGGCGCCTTTAGTGCGCACTTTCGTTGTGCGCCTTCGGTGTGCGCTTTCGTTGTGCGCCTTCGTTGTGCGCCTTCGTTGTACGCCTTCGGTGCGCGCTTTCGTTGTGCGCCTTCGACCACTGATGGATAGTGACTCCCATTCTCTTTGGTTTCTTCTCTGATGTATTATTGATTAATTACTCTTTACTGTTGTTGCTCTTATCGCTCTTGCGGTGGAGTTATTATTCTAGGGAGCGACGTACGCTTCTCGGAGGTCGCTCTGGGACTTTCGCAATTTATTCTCCTTTTCTTCTAGAGAGTTGCTACAGACTCTGTTCACTTCACTGTTGTTGTTCCTGTTGCTTCTGTTCATTAGTTTTGAGATGCCAAGGAGTAGAGCGGTTGTTGCTGCTGGGCAGAGGGATGCGCTCTCTCTTGTGTCGCTCCTGTGAGGAAACAAGGTGAAGAATGCTTCTCTGGTTCGTTTTTCCGTTCTTCTCTTGACACTGTGAAGAACTTGTGTTCTTCTATGTTGGTTCATTGCTCTTGTGAGCTTGTTGAGCTGATCGAGTGCGCTTTGGTGCTTGATTTGGCAGCAACTTCTCCTTCTTCGCCTTTTTCTAAGCGTTTTCTCACTCATTGCGTCTCTCATATTCCTTTTGGGTACAAGTGGCTCTAGTGGTCATTCCTCGGCGTCGCCTTCGCCTCAGATTTCTGAAGGTGTCCATACTCCAGTCAGTTCTCCAACAATTCCATCCACCCTTGGTGGTGAGGGCTCCTTGGACTTCCGCCGTCATCCTTTTGTTAGTGGGGGCGTTGCCCCCTCCGTTTCTTCTGAATCTGCTGTTGGTGAGGATACTGATCCTTTGATGCCCCCTGTTGGCGCTTTTAAGGGCGTTTCTATTATTTCCAAGGGCGTGCTTGTTGATGCTCCCTCAGGTATTACTGATGCTGGTGTTGTTGGTGAGAGCGTCTCCGATGCTCAAAAAATTGATGATATATTTGGTGAGACAGACGCCGTGTTTGATGGGATGGATACTGGGGCAGGTACTTCTGCTTCCAAGGAAAGCCAAGTTGAGGTCGTTTGTTGAGATCCTAGTTGAAGGGCAGTTTGCCCCCAGGGATGACACTAGTTCTGTTCCTTCTTTGCTCTGTCTCTGCTTTGCAGCGGCATTTTCCGCCAAGTCTCGTGGCTCTCTTGATGCGGAGGAGTAGTCTATGCTTGACTCGTTTCTTCTTGCCCGTCTTGGCTTGGTGCCACCAGGTGCTTCGTTCCCTCGCTTTTTCAGGGAGTCCGCTGCGCATACCATGGTGCAAGTGCTGGGTTTGGTGAGCTCTGTTGATGTTGACGCCTTGTCGTGGGAGGACAAGGTGGAGCTCTTGGACTGCCTCCATTCTATCAGGTTTCAACACTATTCTGGTACTTGGCTTGATGATACCATTGATAGATTGGAGAAACTGCGGCCTCCCTTTGATGCCGCTGGCTTGGCTGAAACCAAGCGTACTTTGTAAGAGCGCTGCACTGCTTTGGCTACTCGTTCAAAGGAACTCTCAGCCCATCTTTGCACAAGTGACTTCTGAATGCTCTTTTTAGTGTTTGATAGTTGCTGTTAGGCTACGTTGCTTTTGGACTTGTATTTCAGAATTTGTTTTGCTGAACATCTTGAAGTTGTACTTATTTGTGGTGGTGTGCTCTTCAGACTTAGACTCTGCTTTTGTATGCCTGCTGCCACCTTGACAATGTTTATGCACATCTCAGCTTTGCTTCACGTGTCTTCGTTTGTCTTGCTTCTTAGGCTTGTATTTAAGTTGTACACTTTTGGCTCTTGTGCGCTCCTGTCGGCTTTGTCGCTTTGGCGCCATTGTAGTTTGAACTCTGTCTTGTGAACGTAGCTTTATAATTGCTTGTTACTGCACTTGTGCTTGTTTCTGCTCTTGTACGCTCTTCCCAGTTTTGGTGCTTTTTCTTGATAGCGCACATCTCTTCTTTTTCTTCTTCTTTTCTTTTCTTTCCTTTTTTTTTTTTACAACAAGGGCCCTTATGTCATTGGGTGCCCAAGGAAGGTTTTCTTTTCTTCCTCCCCTCTCCCCCCTTTTTTTTTTGGAGCGCGCTTTGGGCGCTTCAAACTTGTTGCAGACTTCAGTGGCCCCTCATGTCATTGGTGCCAAAGATTTTTCAGGTTATTTTCAGTAATGGCCCCTCATGTCATCGGTGCCAAAGATTTTTCAGGTTATTTTCAGTAATGGCCCCTCATGTCATCGGTGCCAAAGATTTTATCTCAGGGTGCACGTTGGGCACGCTCTACAGATTTTGCCGCTTTGGGCTTCTCAGCTACCGCTTTTGGGCTTTTTCTATCCAGTTGCCGCTTTGGGCTTTTCTTTTCAGTTGTCACTTTGGACTTTTTCAGTTTGCCGCTTTGGGCTTTTTCTTTTCAGTTGCCGCTTTGGGCTTTTTCAGTTTGCCGCTTTGGGCTTCATAAACTAACGGATCGCTTTGGATCTTGCGTTAGCCAACCTCTTTTTCTACAGATTTTCCGCCCGCGTTTAAGACTAGCGCCCTTGTTTCCCGGGACCTTTTCTAGTCTCACGATATGGCGTACTTCGCCCGCGTCTGTCCCGGAAATTTCTCTTTTTGAGGAGGTCTATCCGGGTACCACGATAAGGCGCTTGTGCCCGCGGTACGGTCCAACACTGTTCTTTCTTTTCTTTTTTCTTTTTCTTCTTTTTTTTTGAAGTGTTGAACCTCGCGTTCTGGCATTATTGACCCTGTTTGAGGGGTTTTTGATACAGCGATACCTCATGTCATCAGTATCATTTGAGCTCTTTCCGGGGACACCTCATGTCATCAGTGTCGCTTCAAGCTTTAACATTGTACCTTGCTTCTGATTGATTGCTTAGCTCTGATTGCTTGTGCTTCGTAACACCTCTTGTTGCTGGTGCTACTTTTCTTTTCTTGATATCATCAATTTGTAAGCACTTGGATTTCTATATTGTTCTGGCTTTCTTGACTTTGTGCTCGTGCTCATTTCCGCATGGTCTGTTTTGACGTACAGACGAGCTCAGATATGCCTTGCTTTAAGAGCTTTGTTATTACTATAGACTTCTTCGTTTCACTTGTGTCGGGATGCTTTGGCTTGTTTGTGAAAGCAGACTGGAATGAATTCCTGATTTTGCGTTGGTAGTTCTTCAATCATCAGGTAAACCGAGCTTGCCTTGGTTATGTTATGTTTGGAACGGTTTTGGGTCAGTCACTTGTACGCTTTCTAGCTTCATTTTATCTTGCACCTTGCCCTTGCATCTGATTCAATGCTTCAGTGTTTAAGTATGCCTTTGAGTAACATACTTTTCAGGATCTTGTACTCGTATTGGTCATTACGAAGCTTGCATTCGCCCTCATGTTGCATGTACGCCTTTTCATGTACGCCTTGCAATTGTACGCCTTTGCAATTGTACGCCTTGCAGGTGTACGCCTTTGCAATTGTACGCCTTGAAGTCGTACGCCTTTTGAGTATTGTTATGACCTTTTTACTTTTCATCTTGTCTTGCTGTTGCGCTCAGATATCTGCATTGATTTTCTTTTAACTTTCTGGCTTGTGATCTTTTGCACGCTTTTGCTTTGAAGTTGCCTTGGTCTTTCCGGTTTGAATTCTTTGTCAGCTTTTGATCACAGCTTCTGATGCACCTTCGCTCTCTAGTTTTTGGTTTGTTATTAGCAACTTTCTGTTTGCATTTTCTCCAGGATTTCTAGTACCGTTTCTTTTCTGATGCGCCTTGGATTTCATCTTTTTTGCTTCACATGAGGTTTTTGATTCAACTTTGCTTTCCTCGCCTTTGCTTGTTCCGCCTTTCATCTTGTCAATTAGTTTATACTAAATGCATGATTACTTCTGTTTGCAAGGCTGACATGCGCCCTGCCACCATGACTCTGTGTTTGACTTCTGGTTCTGGATTTCATGCGTCTTACTACCAACTTCAGGGTTCGCCTTCTGGTGTGATTTCATTCTTTATCTTTGCTTGATTTTGTTTGTTTGATTTTCACTGATCTTTTCTATTTGCGCCGTGTTGCTTTCTCTTGAAACTTTGCTCTTGTTTCATTATTCGTTGTTTGATACTTCACTTTTGATCGCCTTCTCACTGGGCGAGAGCGCTTTTCTATTCTGGATAGCTCAGGTGCTTCTTGTTCTCAGTGGGGGAAGCGGTCCTCCCATGACATTGAGTATCTTAGCAAAACATGGAAAATCATGGCCTAAGGGCATACTTAGGACTTCCTGAATGTGTGGAAGATATCAATTATTGTTCCTACATAAACAATTTTCATTTTTCGGTCATTTTCATGCTATTCAAGCCCATTTTTTTTCAGTTGTTTCTAGTAAGTCATGTACAAGATTAATAATGCATTATCATGTATCATTGCCAAGATCATGTTTTTCATGTAATGCTTTTCTAAAGCATGCCTTCTCAACATTTAAATCATACAATTTATAACTTTAGACGTTGTTTTTGCATGATGGAATTATGAAAAACAGTTTCTTTACATCATGCCATGGTTGAGCCAAGAAAAGTTAACAAGATTATGGCAAGAACGACTAGTATGATATACTAATTTTAGTTCTACAGCAAACATTCAAATGTTCAGAGTTATCTAATTACTGCTTTTCTAGTCAAATACTTGACACATATTAGAGCGACAACATTCATGATTGCGATCATACATATGCAATTCTCAGCCATGGCAAACTTAAAGTCAGACCATCTCCATAACATATCATAACAATGTTATTCTAGACAAAGTAAAATTAAATCATTGTTATCAGGATAATCTCTACGTAGAGCATGATATCACGTGAAAAGCCTATTAGGACATAGATGCACAAAATGAGCATATAATAACTATATTTTCTTAACTATACATGCAGCAACTGATACGTGATTGGATACAATACATTTTTCATTTGGTCATGATTCACATCTATTATAATTAAATTCATGAAAAAGGCATACTAGCATGTGCATTGAGTTAAGAGTTATATGTACTTAGCTTATGAAGCATTTTTCCATGTAGACTCTGGTTGCGCCTTTGCTCCTGAGTTTCTACCTTCTGTAATGTAGCGCCTTCGTCAGTAGGAGCGTGCTTTGTGTACGCCTTCGTCAGTGAGAGCGTACTTTGTGTACGCCTTCGTCAGTGAGAGCGTACTTTCGCCCTTTCGGTTGTGTGACCGCCTTCTGGTCGCCTTCTGTGAGCATGCCTTCTGGGAAGATCGCTCTCTGAGGAGCGCCTTCCAGGGAGCTCACCTTTTGGGGAGAAGACCACCTTTCAAGAAGGTCGCCTGGGCTGAAGGACAACCTCCTTGCTGAAACGCTTCTTCAATCGGATATTGTTGATCACAGTGAGTGCCTTCAATAGCCGTCCTTGGAGCGGCGCTTCTAGGAGCATTTCCTTCACTGTCTGGACCATAACTTTCTTGATCTGTTGGATCTGAAGCTCAGCCTCCTAGAATCTGCTCCCGTTCTACGGCTTGCAAGACCGGATGTTGGGTTTTGAATGGCAACTGCGGGTAGCGCCTTCGGAGCGGCATCTCCCACAGGCACCTGGTGCACAACGTGAGTCTCATTTCCTTCAAGGTTGGAAGCCATAGCTTCCCCAGTGGAGTCACCAATTGTTTCGGACCGCTTTGTGCGATAAGTATATGATTAATAAAAAGATAAGTGGGTTCGTAAACTTAGTGAAGCTTTAGGCTTTTATTATATCGAAATGAGATACAGGGAGGTGGATACAAAGAAGTGGCTTCCACACTTGTGGTATTTTACAGGAGGAGGGGTGTGCGCTTTGGCTTTTACACTCTCCTCTATGTTGCTGAGCCTAAGTTTCAGAGGAAGCTTCTATTCCCTTTTCTCCCTTTTGTACTCTCTGTGTTTAGTGGTTATTGCTATGTGTTGTTCTCCATGTGTTGGAGTTGCCGAAGTTGTTCTTGTTGTTGTTGTTATGGTGGTTGCTGGAGGTGTGCGCTCTCTGGCTTACCTCCTTCTTTGTATCTCTCTCTCGTGTTCTATCTCTTGCTTCTCTTTGATGTTCCTTCTCTGAGACTTAGAGAAGAGAGCTGGTGTTTCATGTGTTTATTGTGTTGTTTTCCTCCGTTGAGTTCCTTTTTTTCCTCTTGTTCGTGTTCTCCCTCTAAGTTGCAGAGGAGAGAACCTTGTGTTTTGTTATTGTCGCTCTGGTGTATTGCTTCTCTCTCCCGCATACGTTGGAGGAGGGCCTCTTTTATAGAGTCCTTCTTGTCCACTGGTTATTGTCTTTCCTGCTTTATCCACTGGTTGATAACACTTTTTCCCTTTGACTGCTGTGCATTATCTCCTTTATCAGGTACCTTTTGTTTGTTTCCTTATTTTGGCTTTGTCATCAGTGGCTGCAGAAGGAGTGGGGCTCAAGTCTTGCTACTCTTGGCTTTGTCTTGGGTAGCCAAAAGATTCCCTCTTGGCTTCCTCTGCAAGTCGTTGGAGTCTTGAGCAGTTGTGTTGTCTTTGCCTGAACATGTGTGCGCCTTCCACAAGCCTTATTCCCTGTTCGCTCTCATTTATCATGACTTTCTCCCCAAGTTTCTATGACACCTGGGACGCTTTGGGAGGATGTGTCATACTCATTGTTATCAGTACGTCTTGCTCTTCTCTCTGGGCACAACATCAAAATGTGACGCCTTGGTTACTGTCGCTCTGAGCATGTGACGCTCTGGGTAGTTCTTGGTGCTTGCACGCCATTCTCAGTGTTCTTTTACTGTTTTGTTTTGTCTGATGATTTTTTGGGCCTTTATACAAATTGGGCTTTGCAATTTGGGCCCCTAAATATTCAGGTATCAACAATAATCATACACTTTTGGATGGTGGATAATGTGTTGACAATGTAAATGTTCAATGTATAAACTATTTTCTCTAGGTAAAATTACTAATTCCATCTTTATCTTATTTTTATGTTTATTTTAAAATGATGATCATTTTATGATCTCATTTTGATTCCTTAATATAATTTTTTTTTCTCAATTCGATTCTAAATATTAATTTTAGGTATATTTATTAAAATATTCTATCAAATTAAATAAAATAATGTTTTTTTAGTAAAATATTATGTGTTTTAATTGTTTTGACTGAATATGATAAAATTTAATATTAGAAACCAAGTTGAAACATATAATTAAGTTGTTGAGGAACCAAAATAGAAGAAAACAAGATGATAAATCATTTTGAAACAATTAAAAAAATAAGAACCAAATGGTCAATTTTGCTTTTTAAATATAAACATTCTTAATTACCGAAAAACCTAAACCTATTGGTAAAATCTCCAATCGATTGTTGATTAAGCATATCCAAACATGAGTGTTTTTTTTTAAAAATTTTTAATTTGGTCAATAAACCAGTGAAGTCGTTTGATGAATAAAAACTAATGAGTGCTAGTATGTAGCTTTAAAAAAGAAAAATCTATAGCTTTTGAAGGCTAGCTTGTATATAAAAAGTTAATTGAAGTAATTTTTCAAAATATTTAAGAGCTTCCAATACATAATATGTCATTTTTGCCATGCATTTTTTTTTACATAATTACTTTAAATAAAAATTTAACAAATAAATATAATATATCCTTATAAGTCATTTAACAAATTTCAGTTAGTTTCACAACTAATTTTGCCTAACAGCTTTAATTTAATAAGCTAGTTTTATATATAATTATAAGCTTTTAGCTATATTTATAATTATAAGTTACAACCTTAGGGCATCCATAGTAGAGTCTGAAGAGAGTCCGGTGGAAAGTATGAAGAGAGTCTGGTAGAGAGTCTTAAGTTCAGATTTTCTTCCAATTTTCTCTAGACTCTGCTAATCTTCAAATCTGGTGGAGAGTCTTAAGTTGAGTATGTAAAATAACAGACTCAACTTAAGACTATGTGGGATCCGTTTGTTGTCTTTATCCCCCAAACCCCACTTTTATCAATAGTACCAAAACTACCCTCCTTTAAACCCCCCATTATACTCCATTTCTGACATGGGGTATCGGAAATTTACACAGTGTTTTATTTTTTTTCATTAGAAAAAATTCCGGTATATATATGTCGGATAACTCTTTAAAAAAGCTACCTAAAAATTTCCGCCATACCCGTGTTGGAATATCAAAAATTCTTACACTGGATTGTCGGAATTTGCACAGTAGAGTAAAAAAAAAAATATAAGACATGAATTTTACCTTCAACGTACAAGTATGGAACGTTCATTAATACTCCTTTCGAACATGAAGGAGAAAAAAACTTGTCTTTTTGGAGTTTTTATTTTTTTTTTTTGGAGTGAAGGAGGTTTGATGGTAGAAGAAGAAAGATAGGTTTGTGAGATGGTGAAGGGATGAAGTTTGAGGTTTGAGGTTTTGATTTTTGGGGTTTCTTTTTTTTTTTGTTGAATAATAAAGGGCAATATGAACATTTCTCATTTAAAATGGGGTTTGGGGAATAAAAATGGAGTTTGGGGACTTTTTTGTTTTTTTGATAAGAATGGAGTTTGGGGACTAATTACCATTTCTTAATCTATGTACAGTATATCAACTTTAAATTACAAAAATCATGGAGTGGAATATAGACGGAACTAATATAGGTTTAACAATTTCACGTCTTATGGTGCTACCTGGCCCACTGTTTAAATGCCCATGATTTCTTGCTATTTGCTTGACACGCCCTATGCCACCCAAAGTCCCAAAGGATGTGTATTTTTTTCTGTTCTTGGTTGTTAACTCATGGACTCATGCACACTGATTTAGGCATCCAAAGCTAACATTTTTCCTTCCATATTTCTAGCAACCAGCTTAATTTCTTCTCATTCTTAAAAAAAATTACTCCCTCCGTTCCATATTATCTGTCACTTTAGCATTTTTAACTTGTTCCAAATTATTTGTCGGTTTAGGAATTCGAGGATGTATTAATTGATTTTTTCCACCTTTAACCTTGCATTTAATGTGTTGAAATATGTGAAATGAGTGATAATTAATGTACTTTGAGGGTATTATAGTAAAGTTATTTAATAATTCTCTTGAAAATTGAAATATTAAATGACTTTCTTAATCTGTGTGAAATTGCTAAAGTGACAGTTAAATTGGAACGGAGGGAGTAAGATTTTGGTAACAAGTACTCTTATAAAAATTAGGAAAATGCTAAAAAGTGTCTTTAGGGCATTGGTTAAAGAAACAAAAGAGGTAGTTTTATCTTGAAAAATTGTGAATTTATAACTTTGAGAATTAGTGGACTTGTATTTTCAATGCAAGTTTTCCTTTAATGGATTATTTGACCAATGTCCTTAGGGCACTGATTAGCAATACTCTAAAAACTAAGAGCACTTGTTAAGCTTCTTAAAAATAAAAAAACAACACAAGCTTTTAGTTTTTCTTTTTTCCATAATTTCACAAATTATATTTTTTATTGTTTTCCAACTACATATAATTCTTTAGGGTATTTGTTAGCATTTTCAAAAAATTAAACACTATTTTCTCTTCATGTTATTTTAGTTTATTTGATTTGATGATTTTTTTTTAAACCTTGATTTGATCACCTTAATTATAGATGAAAGCACAATTGATGATCCGTTTTCATTAATTTTATCAACTTATTTAATTTTTTTTGGTGTACTATTTTATCAACTTAAACGTGTGGATATATAGATCGTATATTTTCTCATCGTCTATCTATATAGAAAAAGGGGAATCTGTCTCGTCGTCAAAAATAATGTGACATCAACATTATTGATTTGATGAATATAGTTATCGTCTTATCAGAACAGCTTTATACAATTTTCATTTCATTGATGGCATGCGGATGGGAAATAACAAACTTTTCAATGAATTATTTTAAGGATGCTATCATTTTCATATTTCCCCATTATTAGTTGTATTCCATTACTAGATTTTTTGCATTTGCCTAACAATTTTTCCTATAATAGATTATTTTATTGATAAAAAAATTTATAATTTCTTTTTAAAATTAATACAGCATGTACTTGTTCTGCAGTCACTGGTATTAATTGGTTGTTCAGTTGAGCTTCTTATTCTCGTTACAAAGGTGTGAAAGTAGTAAAGTTTAAGGCTTTCAAGTGGAATGTCTTAGTGAAAATTGGTTGTATACTTAGAGATTTCAGGGTCAAGGCTTGAGTCCCAGTGAAGCAACAATTCCTGAAAAAAATTCATACAGTTGAACCAAAAACTCACAGTTTTCGAATCCAAAGTAGATTATTTGGACCACAAAAATGTGAAGCCTAAACACATCATGATTTTTTTTTTTTTTTAAAAAGGGCGTTTTGCATTTACCAAATGGTCAAAGGTTAAAAGATACGAGTATATCTTGGTAAAGAGGACAGACAAAGCAGGGTTGTATTGTTTGGGGGGGCAAATGCCATGATTGAGATGACTGGCCTTCGCTGACTGACATAAGTCATGATTCACTTTAAAAATATTTTAATTTTGTTGGGACTACATGGAAACTTAACAAAACACTGTATAATATGTTGTGCAAGACTGCAAGTAAACACCGTAAATATAAAAAAAATAATACTAATAATAATAAGAAATGAGGTGTAACTTGTAACCCATTTGATCACATATCACATTAGAGTTAAATGTGAGAGGTTTGAACCTCGGTTATTTTGTGTGGTGTTTTTTTTTGCTGCGTAATGTTAAAATTTCTTAATGCACATTCAGATGATTAAAGCAAATACTGTATAACTTTAATGAATTTGGTAATATATACCTGACATAAATTAAACTTCTAAATATAGTTAAAGTACTTTGACTATAAAAATGTTATTTGCATGTCTATTTTGGACATTCAAGTCTAACACCTATATTTTTGGATAAGGAATAATGGTTGATTTTTCAAAAAAGATAAATTGAAAAATTCATCATTTATTATCCAAAATGATAAATGTTAGATTTAAATATAAAAAATAGATGTCCAAATAAATAACATTATGGTTGAATATATATCTTACCTACTACTATACTAGTCTTATGTTTAAATTTTGATGAATTTATATGATTCATCTCTCATGTCTTATAACTTACGGAGTATATCATTTTATTATTTTTTCAAGCCGTTTCTAATTTTTTGAAAAAGCTTTCAATCAATTGAGTCTTTAATTGATTTATTAGTCAATTTACCATACATAGGCTTAAAAAACTCATTTTTTTGTTCAAATATATACTATATCTCAAAGGTTTATTTAACATTTTAGTCCCTGAACTTAGGTGCTATTTTTGAATTGATCCTTAAACTTTTTTTTAATGCTTTGAGTCCCTAAACTTTGTTTAATTTATGGAAGTAGTCATTTCGTCATTTAAGTGATGATATAGTTGACGATATGTCACATCATTTTCACAATATCAACGAGTGACATGTCATGTATAGCCACATGACACTACATGATCTTTTTTATTAAAAGATTAATTTCTTTTAAAATTTATTTAAAGATTCGATTTTCTTAAAAAAAAATACAATTTTTAAATATTTTTAATAAATCGGAATTTTTTTTAATTTAAAAATTCACGTGACATCATCTGACACGTTACCTATCGATGTGGTGAAGATGACATGACATATTCTAGGTCATATCACCACTTAAGTGATGAAAGGACTATTTCCAAAATTTGAGCAAAATTTATCGAAAAAAAAGTTTAAAGACCAATTCCAAAAAGGCATCTAAGTTCAGGAAATAAAAAGTTAAATAAGCCTATCTCAAAACTAGTTCGTTATTCTATCTTAAAATATAGGCTTATTTAAGTTTTTAGTCCCTGAATTTAGATGTTCTTTTGGAATTTATCCTTAAACTTTTTTTTCGATACTTTGAGTCCTTAAATTTTGCTTAAATTTTGGAAATGGTCCTTTCATCACTTAAGTGGTGATATGACCGAGGATATGCCACGTCACCTTCGCTACACAAACAGGTAACATGTTAGATGATGCCACGTGAATTTTTTAAAGGCTTATTTAAGTTTTTAGTCCCTACACTTAGGTGCTCTTTTGAAATTAGTCCTTGATCTTTTTTTTGTTGCTTTGGGTCCCTAAACTTTTTCAATTTTTGGAAAATGACCTTGTTGTTGCTTAAGTGATGATATGACCGATGAAATGCTACATAACCTTCGCAGTATTGATAGATAACATACTAGATGATGCCACATGAATTTTAAAGATTAAAAAAAATTCAAATTTATTAAAAATAATTAAAATTTGTATTTTTTTAAAAAATAAAATAAAATCCTTTAATAATTTTGAAAAAAAAAATTTAATAAAAAAAAAATCACGTGGTGTTACAAAAGGCTACATAGCACTTCATTCTTCGATGTCGGACAAGTGACGTGACATTTCATTGGTCATATCATCACTTAAGCAACAACAGGGTCCTTTTCCAAAAATTGAAAAAGTTTAGAGACCCAAAACAACGAAAAAAAAGATCAAGGACCAATTCCAAAAGAGCACATAAGTTCGGAGACTAAAAACCTAAATAAACCTTTTTTAAATTTAAAAAAATTAAAATTTAATTAAAAATTGAATTTTTCTAAAGAAAATCAAATCTTTAAATAAATTTTAAAAGAAATTATTTTTTTAATAAAAAAAATCATGTAATGTCCCGTGGCTCTACATAACACATCACTCGCCGATATTGTGAAAATGATGTGATATGTCGTTGGCTATATCATTACTTAAGTGGCGAAAGGACTATTTCCAAGAATTAAACAAAGTTCAGGGACCCAAAACATCGAAAAAAAAGTTTAAGGACCAATTTCAAAAAAGCACCTAAGTTCAAGGACTAAAATGTTAAATAAGACTGAAGTATATCTAGTGCCAAAAAAATTTGTTCAAATATATATCTAGAATTACACCACCCTCACCCCCACTATCTCCTTTCTATATAATGCCCCTCCACTCCAAATAAAACCAGTCAAGCTTTCTATCCAATTACAAACCCTCTGCACTCTCTACACATTCTCCCTCTCTCTGTGAGAAAAAAAAGGGTAATTTTTTATTTTTTTTTTCAAATAAACTCAAGTCTTTGAGGACACTCCATGTTCTAACGTATAGACTCTAGAGAGATGATGTTTCAAAAGGAAGACTTGGGTTTGAGTCTAAGCTTGAACTTCCCTCACAATAATGCCCCAAATCCTCATCAAATGAATCTCATGTGTAGTAGTTCTCCACATTTCTCTTCCCCTTCATGTTGCAATCCTCACAAACCATCTTGGAATGGGGCTTTAACTTTCTCTGGTTCGTATTATTCAACTCTAAAGATTACCCTTTTTTTTTAAGAAAAAATTATTGCACATTAATTACAGTAGTGTTCTAGATCTGTTCAAGTTCTTGCCTTTAATTCCTTTTACTCTTCCAGTTTCTCATTCACTTTAAACCTTTTCTCTTTTCATCCTTGCTCTTCATTTTCAATATCTTTTTTTTTATGCTATTTTTATTTATTTGTTATAGTTAAAATTAATTCTTTTCTACCAAACTTTGTTTTGTCATGTGTTTAGGCTTTGCAACATGTTTTTAGCCAAAAAATGATTCATCGAAAATTAAAACACATTTGTCTTTTTAGTTTGCCTAATATAATAAAGTCTAAAAAGCGATTTTATTGCTCCAAATCCAGGGGAAAAAGTTTTGGTTTCATGAACTAGAAAATTTACATTCTTCATTTTTAAAGAAATATATCCAAACAAGTTTTTAAATGTGCAAAGTACTATTATTAACTTTTTTTATTGCTAAGGGTATTTGTTAATATTTGAGGATATATTAAAAAATACCGTACCACAAGTTTTAATTATTTCATTTTGTTTAAAGATAAAAAAAAAACAGTGCCTTCCAATATGTTTTTATGCAAAGTATCAAGTTCAATTTTGTATGAATGCAAAAAATCTGCAGCAATCAGATATGCGATCAAGCCAAATCCGGATATACCTAAATAATATACGAGGGACAGGGTATATACAACCATAAAAAAGGTATCATGAGCGTTTGTCTTAGTGCAGCATCTTTGATGTGTTTTTTTACTTGCAGATCGGGACTCAGATACATGTAGAGTGGAACCTCAATCTTTTCTTCGAGGAATCGACGTGAACCGATTACCTTGTGGAGTAGATTGTGAAGAGGAAGAAGCAGGAGTTTCTTCACCAAACAGCACTGTCTCGAGTGTGAGTGGAAAGAGAAGTGAGAGAGAGGTCATAGCTTATAATAATAATAATAATAATAATAATAATAATAATAATAATAATAATAATAATAATAATAATGGTGAAGAACATGAACATGAGATGGATAGAGCGTGTTCATCAAGAGGGATGAGTGATGAAGAAGACGGTGAAGCTTCAAGGAAGAAACTTAGACTCTCTAAAGATCAAGCTGCTATTCTTGAAGAGACCTTCAAAGAACACAATACCCTTAACCCTGTAAGCTTATAGTAATAAGCACTTCTTTTTCCCTCTTATCTAGTAGCTTGTTTGAAAGATCTTGTAAGAATATTATGGGATTTCTTAGCTTAACTCAACGCACTAGTTGAATGTATTTAATGAGAAATAAAAATTTAAAAAATATTATATTTTCAGTATTTAAAAAAAAAATACAACCATTTTTTTTATACTTATACTCAATTTTAAGGGTTGGATTAAGAAAACCAAAATAAATTTTTTATAATATTGTCTTAGAACATATATTAAAAATACTTTAATTTAAAAAGAAATTTATATAAAAAAATTTAATATTTAAGAAGTTACAGTAATATTTTTAATTTTCTCAAATTTTTTATAAGTAACTTTAACATTCATGATAAGCCTACGTTAAAAAACACTTTTTGTTGGCAAGCATTCAGAAATCAAGAGTCAAAAGTTTTGTTCATCCTGTTTTTGATGTTGACGTGGGTTACGTTGTTTGGTTTTTTAGTTGACAAATGTGAAGTTAATGTTTTTGTAGAGGCAAAAGTTGGCACTATCAAAGCAGCTAGGCCTTCGACCAAGACAAGTAGAGGTCTGGTTCCAGAACAGAAGGGCTAGGTTAGTTACTACACCAATCTTTGTGGAATACTAGCTGTTTTATTATTATTGTGATCCTTGTGGGGTTCCAAAAAATTCAGTTCTCATATCACATCAAAAATTTGCACAGAAATTTTATCTACCTCAATACTCGATACAATAGCTGATGTTATTATAAAAAAGAAAAATAAAAATCAAGCGACACTTGTAATTCAGTTCATGCACTTTAATTTTTAATTATTATTTTTTTTTTAAATTGTACATTAGAATAGTCAGTTAGTCACATACACCCGTAAAAAATGCAACCTCAACCTATAATCTCATGGATCTACTAGGAAACAGCTAAAAATTTACATATGATTAATTGGTATAAAAAATTGGTGATTATGTGCTAGGTGTTAGACAATCTCATAATATATATATATATATATATATATATATATATATATATTGTTTTTGAAAAAGACTAATGATTTTGTGGACCTGAAATTTCAGGACCAAGCTTAAACAAACAGAGGTGGACTGTGAAGTGTTGAAAAGGTGCTGTGAGAATCTGACGGAGGAAAATAGAAGGTTGCAAAAGGAAGTTCAAGAGCTGAGAGCACTGAAACTTTCTCCACAGTTTTACATGCAAATGACACCTCCCACTACCCTCACCATGTGCCCTTCTTGTGAACGTGTGGCTGTTCCTTCCTCCTCTGCCGTTGATGCAAATGCCATGTCAGCACCTGACGGCCCAATCACACCCTCGGCCCATACCCTTTGGCCCATGGGTTTCTCTAGTTCCCATTTCACACCGTTCATTTGATGCCTTCCTTCCATCACTAGTAATTTGTCATGATGTTTGAGGGTGTTTTGGTCATTGAGAATCTGCATGATATCCTTTTGTTGGTTAGTACATGTAGAGGTACCCAAAAGAAAAAGGGTGTTACTTTTCCAAACCTTTTTTAGCAAAATTCAAACCCCCATTTTCTTTGATGGGGTTTAGTTGAAATTTTCTTTTTTTGCATTCTTGAATTGAAAAAAAAATGCATTTCCCAACTTCTTTTTGCATTTTCAACCGGGGATTAATCGAAAAAATTCCGACTGAACTCTATCAAAACCAAAATGGAATTTGGGATTGCCAAAAAGAGGTTTGAGGACCGATAATAATAAAAAAAAAAGTAGGAGTGAAACAATGGAGGAGGTTAAAAACTGTGGGTTCTAACTAACAAGTCGAAATCGAACATAGTCGATATATAATTATATATTTTTTAAGCTTGCTCTCACTGTTCTTTTTCTTTTTCTTTTTTTTTAAATCTGCATATCACTCTTCAATTTCAGATCTTATATATATACATATATATATATATATATATATGACAAATTATTTTTCTTTGTCACCTAATATATTATATTTTGGCTATTATATAATATAAAATTGATATAGTATATAATGCACAAACTTTTGTCTATATATAAAGCAAAATGTAAATATTTATAAAGATTTTTAAATTTTAATAAAGGATGTCATATGTGGAGCTATTCATGAATATTTGCCTAAATAAAAACATATTTTATATTTTATATTTTATATTTGTCTAATCATGTCTTTGAACCCTCCTCAAGAGTGAATAATTGATTCCCAAAAGACCTACAAAATCACATCTCTTTCAATATACAAAATGAAACATATTATAAAGGGGATTGAGATCAATAATAGAAAATCCAATAATATATATAACATTAAAATTTAAAGATATTTAAAAAAACAATCGAAAATAGAAGATTAAAATAAGCAAACCTAATAGAAACTTGAAGAATGACTTCAAAAATCATGTCTTTGAAATCACCTTGCTTTCAAATAATCTTGTATTCAAATAAATGGAAATTTGTTTATGATAATAAAATAAAATAAGAAAATTAGCAAAAAATGGAATGAATAACATACAAATCTTATTCTATTACTCGAGAATGAATAGCATGCTTAGCGTTATTCAATATTAGACATCACGAACTTCTTACTATTAAAATATGATTAAAAAAAATATATAGTAAAATTACAATAAAATAAATAGAAGAGCAAAAATTATAGAGATGAAGCCTATATTTATATATACTACTATCAATTTTCTTGCACATTCAAAATCTTCAGCATGATAAAAAAGTAATATCTTAAAATATTTTACGAAAATGAACTATTATGCATTAATCATCTTTTCATTTCCTTTTTTTTTTTGTCGTAGCAATATTATTTTCATTTCTCTTTTCTTATGTCATTCTTGTTATAGCTTGTATTAACGATACTTCAATTATATTGTGCTATATTATTTTTTAATAATTGCCTTCTTAGCTTCAATATAAATTTAAAAATTGTATATTTATTCAATATAGAGTTTATTTTTCAGAAGTTAATTTTGCGTCTTCTCCATGTTGCATAAAGAAGATTGAAAAATAAATCAGCCTAAGATTTGATGCATTGCGACAACACTCTATCAAGCCATTCATTGAAGTCCTCTTCGCTGCTTTCATGAACCCAAATTGCAAGAGGGGATGCGAACCATATAGGCCTAACCATGCTGCAGTATATAAGAGAATGAGCATGCGTTTCTATCTCCAAACCGCATAAGGGACACTATGGGTCCTCAATATTTCCCTTTTCAACAAGTCTTGCGCATACTGGGAGTATGTTTTTTGCTGCTCTCCAAACCAGCTCATTAACTCTAGGCACATATTTAATCTTCCATATGTTTCTCCATAATGAATGCTGTCCAGAACCTGAAGATAAGGAATGGGTCATAAGGAGATTGTAACCTGACTTCACTGTATAGTTACCATCAGCCGTGTGCTAAATCTGACTTCACCGGATACTGATATTTTTTATACACACAGTCACACACTAAAATGTCTATTGGATGGTATTGGCTAGCTTGAGGATAGCTTGGTCATTGTATTGTGACTTGAGCGCCAAGTCACTTGTTTAATTATGCTTGTAAATAACATCTGATTAGTTAGCATTTGTTAATTAGTTAGGTGATTAGTTAGCTAGATATTTTGGCGCCAAATGAGCAGCCACCAGCTAGTGTAGCTATTAACCGTGTATAAATTAAATACCTCTCTTTCTTTTGTGTTCAATGAAAAACCCTTTCATTTTATCAATCAATCGTTTTAATGTCACTGCTATGCATGCCTAAGTTGAAACCACAAGACAAACTAAACCAAGGCCACAAATGAAAGCAGATAAAAAGAAGATTAGTTCTCCATTCCGTTAGATTTGTTGAATATATATAACTGGTTTGACATACCACATGACATCAAACAACTCTATACACTTGTTCATCACCAAAGAGTGAGTGCTTTTTTAAATCCACACAGATACTGTGGTGAGCGAGGTTGTAGAAAAAATATAGAAATGTGGGGTCCGACTTCTTTGCTTGATTCATTAAAGGCTGGATCACACAATTCTATATTTTTTCACGTTTCTACATTAGCCACTTTGCCTGACTGCATTAAATATTGAACCTCACAAATTCAGGTCTATAAAAGATTTTGTTAACAATTGTTCTTAAGCCAATAGTAAAGCAACACTTTCCCATATAAACTATATCTTTCGGATTCTTTACCTATTGTGCTTATACTGTTAGCAAAATCGTTTCGAAATAGGCAAATTGGAGTAGATCATTAGTCCTCCTGATCTAAAACAATTGCATAACTTGAAACCATAGTCAAGAACTCGGTAAGTATTTGAATGGCAAATGCAGATAAAATCAGCAAATCTGTCTATAATAGTTATCATAATTAGAAATTTAGGGGGGGGGGGGGGGGGAGTAGGAGAGGAATCCAATTACAACCTTAAAAGTTAAAACCGTGGAAAGAAAACATCCACTTTAATTACATCCCATTTATAAATAACATAGTACACTACTACTTCACAAGGATCTTCAAGATTACCTTGTAGAGTTTCTAGTCATCTTTGTAGTACTCCTCTTGATAGACTCTATTCTCTGAAGCCTTATTTGCTCTCTAAATTTTGCAATGAACTCATCAGCCTTCTTATCCACATCTGGTCCTTCATCACCAATGCCTCCAGAAGAAGTTTCATCTGTTTTTGAAGTCTCTAAATTATTATGTGGAGGACTTTTCGCACTTTCTTTCTCAATGATTCTCCCTCCAACATCTTCATCATCCTCAGTTTCTGTGTCCTCATCATAAGATTCCCTAACCACCTTGTCAAGAAAGCTTTCTTTCTCTTCTTCCTCACCAAATTCAATTGAATCATATCCCACACCCTTTCTTGTTGGCTCTTCTATGAAATGTTCTTCATCAT
This sequence comes from Crotalaria pallida, assembly GCA_037953625.1. Taxonomy (NCBI): domain Eukaryota; kingdom Viridiplantae; phylum Streptophyta; class Magnoliopsida; order Fabales; family Fabaceae; genus Crotalaria; species Crotalaria pallida. The sequence goes on from CM075655.1 coordinate 103,984,040, forward strand.
CTTCCAATTCCTCTTTCTGCATGATTCCTTCTTTTCCAAACAAAGCTTTATTCTGATCAGACCTCATTGTTCTAACTGATTTTCCAATATTTGACATGTTTTCAGCATACCCTTTTGGCCTAACTTCTAAACCTGACTTAATTCTATTCATTTTCATGCCATATTTCTCATCACTTGAGATGCTTCTCTTCAACTCCTTATCAAAGGAGGAATTCTTTGCTCTTTCATTGAATGAACCATACCTTGGTTTCATGGAGATTGGTTTTTGAAACATTGGTGGGGGTGGTGGAGGTGGAGGAGGACAATTCTTGTTGTAAAATATCCTCTTCCTCACCAAATCCTCCGCGTTCTTCGCAAGTGATTCTGTCGAAAAACAGGGCAGAGTCCAATAAACAGAACAGAAAATGAGAGAGAAAAACTGAAACATTAGACTTGTGAGAAGTGGAAGTATTCAACATAATCCAGGTTTATAATTATATAGCCAAATTTAAGAAATTAAACTAACAATGTTAACAAATTCTAATTAGTAATCACCTTTAACAGATTCAGAATGAGTAAATTTTGGAGACGGCAATGGACTTGTTCGTGACGAAAGCGAAGATTGAGACTTCACCAAGCGAGGTTCGTTCTTATTGAATTCAGATTCCATTGAAGGCCTTGAAGCATGTTGGTTAGATGTCTCAACTTCTTGTTTAGATTCTAACCTTCCTGACCTTGATCTCCATGGGATTGGAGAGGCAAGCACAACACTGTCCTTCATCTTATTCTCCAATTTTGCATCACCAACACCTTCAAATAGTTCATCATTTCTACCTTTACTTGAATTTCTTGTAAACCTTTTGGAGCCTGTTTTAGTAGTGAAAGAACTAATAGTGCTTGATTCATTATTGTCCACTTTTGCATCATTAAATTGCGATCCCGGTCGTGGTTGTGGCTGCTGCGATTCATTAACATATTGAACATCGTGATCATCATCAGATAAACGAGACTTCAAACTTCTAACAGGTAAAAACAAAGGCTTTTCACCAATTCTTGAGCTTGCACTTGCACTTGCACCAGCAACACCAACACCACCTTGATCTTCATGTGGAGCTACAACAACAACAGGTTTATTCCTATAGTGCTGACTGTTCCATGTTTGGACTTTGGTACTTTCATGATCATCAGACTCAGATGACGAGTTTTCATCACCGGCTTCTTCTTCGTCTTCGAAAAATGATGACACATGTAGGAGCCTTGAAACAAGTATTTGTGCATTATCAAACTTTGACATATTATTATTCTCTTTCTCCTTATTGTCTGCTTCATTGTTTCTACTACTGAATAGACCATAAGAGATTGCAATACCAACTAAAAGAAGGTGAAGAAGCTCCCAACTTCTAGTGATTAAACTTTGGTTAATGAATTCAGGAGCCTGTGAAGGAAAAAGTGGAATAATAACTAAGAAGATTGCAACTAATGCAGCTTTGTATAGAAAATTATGATTAAACTTATTAGGGTGCTCTTCATGGTTTTTTTCTTTCTTTTGGTGTTTGGTGTTGTGGTGGATTGCATTTGCATTTGCATTAGCACCTGCCATTGAAGAATGGAAAGAACAAAAAAGGGAGAAGGGTATGTGGGAAGAGACAGAGAATATTTGGGGAAGGGATGGAGAAGTAGGGGGAGCAGACTTACAAGTTAAGGAAAGAAGTTCATGGATGGATGAGAAAAGAAAGAAAAAGTTTAGTATGCAAATCTTAAGCTTTTGGCTTTTGTTTACTTTACACTGTCAAAGACAAAATGTCAAACATAGCCTTGTCTTTATTCTTCCCATTTGCCATTGTTGCCTTTTGGAATTTCTTCTCTTGATTGCTTTCGGCCATGAGATGCTTTGCCTGTACTAGAACTAGAGCACACATGTATGTAACAAAACTTGTTCCAAACTTTGAAAATTGTAGATTTGGTAAATTAAAAAAATTTAGGTACTCTGTTACACAATAGTTCAATACTCCTTGTTATGTTCCTTTTCTCAAGGGATAAATAATCCTAAAATATATTCAATGACAACAATGGTTGACGCAGCTCGTGAGAGAAAATTATCGCATAATCGAAATTGGTGTAGTATTAAATCTTACTAAAACATGGTTATTTATAAGCACTCTTTAAACCTCGACTCATCCTCTCATCCTAAGATGGGGCGAATACCTTTGACCCTAAATTTTTTATATGAAAGAAAACAACTTATAGATATTCTCACATTTAGTAAACGATAATTGTAATTATGTTTGTTTATATTAATAATGAAATGAGTTTTGCGGATGAAAAAAATGTGTTGAGAGAGCTTTATCAAATGAATCTTTTATCTACTTAACTCAAATTATTCGAAATTCAATATATTTTTTGGATAACGAAAAACTAGGAAAAAAAATTAAAAACTTAAGTAAAATATAGCTTATGAGTTATGATCTATGCCAACCACTAGTGTTCCAGGTAAATGGTCCATGACAACACGAAGAGTTAGAGGAACATATGCAAATGGATGGGTCCATATGCATCTAACTGGCTACATATATATCTAGTAATATTTGCCAAACTCATATTGATGATTGAGATTGGCAATTTTAGATATAGAAAGGGACAAGTTGGGAATAGAAAAAAAATGCTAGGTGCATATAGTTAGCGTTGGATGTAGTCATGATTCCCCTTTTTGGATGGAGGTAGTTTATACAACAACAAAGAAAAAGGCAAATTCGAGCAAGTGTTTGAAGCTGTGTAGAGAATGCTTTCCTCATATCAAAGGTTATTCTAATACTTCAAGTCCTATTTTTGGTCTGCTGTTAGATTCTCTTAAAGGTTACGCAGTGTACAATGTGGTTGCAAAAGATTATTCCATAAACTATTTGTTTAAATTGACAAAAAGTGATGGAATAAACAGATATCTTACAGTTAGTGATTTGTCTAATCAAAACACACATTGGAATACATAGTTCTATTGAGGCAGGTATAAGATGGACTAAGAATGTTGTAGGCCTTCTAGCTAAGTCCAATTTTACTTGTCAACATTAGATGACTCAGAAATGGTGGCTTATTCCATTGATGTGACTTAAAGTGTTCTGTTCTGATCTACAGTTTTCTCAAAGCTGCCAGAATTTTTATTTTTTTTTTACTAAACCACCGTTTTGGTACTCGAATTTACACTGAAGTTTATTTTAGTTTTTAAAATTACGAATAATGTTTTTAAGTTTCTGAATTTGTAAAATATTATGCATGTTAATCCTTAGTTTTTAGAGTCGTTAAAGAATATTAGCAATAATCAAATGTGACATGTTAAAAGGGTAAAACGATGTTGTGTTTCTATGAAAAATAGACACAAGGGTGAAGAAGTGCAAAGATAACGATGCGCAATGGTGTTACCAAAGATATGTTATGCGATGATGATGGTGACTCGCGTCGGTTGTTGGTTTTTTCATGGTGTTGCTATGCTATTTTTCTATTGGTGCTATGGTTTGATAAATTTTTGGTTGATTTAAGTTTCAAGAGTATGGTAATGGTTAGTTGTTATCGCCTAAGCTTTATAGCCATTTTTTATGATTGATGGTGTTTTAGTGAGACAAAGATTGAAAGTGATTGTTGAATTACTAACTACAAAAATGTATTGATTTGGATTTAGTGAGGGTTGGACTATGATAGTCAAATTTATATGAAGTAAGAACAATATGACTGTTGACTATGCACTCTATTAATTTAGTTAATTTAGTTGTTTTGATGCATAAAAGAAGATAATGAAGAAGTTAAAAAAAGAAAAAGCACTATTAAAATCTTATTAGTTCTTAGGGTTTGTGATACTTTCGAATCCACGTTGATTTTTTTTTAATTACGAAAAAATGACATTTTACCCTTTTAACGTGCCGCTCTTGATTAACGTTTTTTAAATTCCTAAAATAAGTGCCGTTAGGGGTAAAATGTGGCACCCTATTAAAATTCCTAAAAATTAAAAAAATAAAATAAAAACAACACTAATTTCTAATTTTTTTCATTAAGAATATCAAAAACTCATTTTTCAAAACTTTTCAACTTCATAACTCTTTTAACAAGTGTCATGTTTATACACTTGTTAGCGTTTTTCTTTAATTATTCTTAGCATTTTATATAGTTTGGAAAGCTACACTTTTAATTGTCTAAAAGATATTATCAAAATTTTACTCATCTTCCCTTCAAAGAAGTTATGTGTAATCTATACTATTATATAAAGCAAACACTGTTTTAGGTTTGTACGTAATTTTGTTATGCCCAAAATGCCCTTATCATAATACTAATTTACAAAAATGACAAAGATATGAAACTCCCAACAATAACTGTTACTTCCTTAAAAAAAACTGTCCACTATTCATTCATTGAAAAAAACTGCCGTCATATTTCTAATTAGATTTGAAACAGATTTTTAGCACAATGGAAAGTTTCACTGCAGAAACTACCATTTATACCCGTGCATTGCACGGGTGTGTTCTCTAGTGATAATAATACAAAGAGTGAAAGAGGTGTATATAACTTTCTAAAACTGATGAGATGCATTAAGTTAAAGCTCAACAGAGCTGTTTCAAATATTTAGCAATAATATCTTTCGTTCTATGCTAGATTTTGTAGATTCAAGCTTTAAATACAAATTGACCATGGACCTTCATTTATGGGCAAAATTAATTTTTCAAGGACTAAGAGAAGGAAACATATAATCAAACTTGATATTATATCTTGATGCAAAATCTTAAGATATTAGGTTTATATGCATTTCTACTTATATATTCTTTAATCCATTCACACTTTTTTAATGTAAATTTTTTTTTTCACTTCACAACTCACACCCATATTGTTGGAAACCAACAAGCGGGCTTAGCAATTACTAGAGGGGGGAGGTGAATAGTAATATGAAAGTAACAGTGGCTAATTTTCAGTGCAATTAAAAGATAATTGATCAAAAGCTTGATTTTCTGAAACTGGGCAATTTACTCGAGTGATTTTAAGAACACTCGAGTGAAAACCTACGAAATACTCGAGTGATTTGGAAAACACTCGAGTGTTTTATGCAGAACAGAAAAATTCAGTTTCAGAGAAATTTAGCCAAATGATTCAATATCTTAAAGACTAGGCAAGAGCTGATATTAATCAAAGTAGAGGACAATTAAATGAAGGTATAACAAGTTGAAAACAATTTAATTGCTACCAATTTCTACTTGAATTGTAAAAGCCCCTTTCTAGAGAACTTAGGGTTTGGTTTTTCTTGAAATCTAAGAAAGTTATAAAGAGAGAGACAACACCAATTTATCCTGGTTCACACTCAATCTAGAGTGCTAATCCAGTTCCCCTAATCAACTTAGGAGTTTCTACTAGTAATCAAATTGTTAGAAATTACAAGGCTAAATTGAGATTCCTCACTCAATCCTAACCCTTTTCAAGAGTGTACCAAACTCTTGAAATTTCTACCCCAACTTGATTTGGTGATGAAGAGTCCCTTCTTCTTTTGCTCCTTGGAACCTCCAAGAGCTCCACCAAAGCTAAGAACCTCTTAGCCCTTGCTTGAGAACCTCTCAAGTCTTGAATGAACCTAAGACCCACTTAGGTACACTTGGTTACCAACCAAGATTTTTAGAACAAGAAGTGTATGAGTGTTTGAGAATTGTACAACAAATAATTCTCTTACAATTAAAGCACACTCTCTTAACTCACTAAGACAATAATAAAGATGGATGCTTGATTGAGTTTAGAGAGAGAAAAGATTTTAACACTTGAGAGAGATGAAAATCAATGAAAGAGTATTGGCTTGTTGTAGTAAATGAGGTCAACACTTCAGAATATAAGTGAGGGACAAAAGGGAAGGAAAAACCAAGTTATTCTCCCTTTTTGTCCTCTTCTAACGTTTAGAAAAATTGCTGTCAGACCCAAAACACTCGAGTCTTTTTGAAAACACTTGAGTGTTTTGGTCAACTCTGATAGGGTTGCCTTTTTACTTTATCCAACGGCTATATTACTGAAAATTCATAAATCACTCGAGTGTTTTGAGAATCACTCGAGTGAATTGCTTAATGTTGGAAAAATTAAGTTTTTCTAACATTGTTTTCAATTCTCTCTTCAAGTCTAATTGGTTTTAATCTCAACCTTTCATGCATAATTATCATGTGACTTTATGTGAGAATAAAAACCTAAACTACCCACTCTCATAAATAAAATAAAATACATTAAAATTAAATGAGAATGAATAAATAACTAAGCACTTGATCTTCTTTAATGTTGGGCTTGCATTCTTCACTTTAAGTCCATAATTTAATTACATTGTCATCATCAAAATTAATCCGCCTTAATCGGAGACTTGATTTTACACATATATGTCTAACAATATACCCCTCAATCCTCATCAAGTACGAGTCCTTCAATATGGTCACTCCCTCTTACGCATAAGCCTTTGCGAGTATAGGATACATAAAAAAACAACTCTCTAAGTATTTGTACAACCGTTGGCTTGACTTGTCGTCAACGGAACACGTCGCCCGAATCACCAGGTCAAGAAGACTTTCAACACGCAGACCTTGACCACCTTGACCACCTATCGCTTCAATACTAGGAGGGACGGAGGGAAGAGGGGCGAGCAGGTGCAAGTAAGCCCATCCCGCCAATATATCATTGGGAAGCCCACTTAACAATATATCTTCACTACTTTAAGATATTAAATTTAAGGATTCTTTCATTTATATATTTTTTAACTCATTTGCTTCTCTTGAATGTGAAATTTTTTCAATATACAACTTACACTTGCTTATACCCAACTGAAATATATAGCTAAACAAACTTTATAACTCTTCTTTTTCTTGAAAAGAATTCGAAGACTGAAAAGAATATAGAAATAGTGAAGGAAAGAGATGAATTGAAATTGAGAATTGATTTCCATTAATTACAATTGCTGAGATTACATGAGTATATATAGACTTTGATACAAAAATAGGATTAACATCTAAGAAGCTAAAAAAGGCTAACAGAAAGCTAAGAATCAGTAAACAAATCCTAACAAACTACAAACTATGGAAGAAGTCAAGGATCAGAAGGAAAATTCGAATATGCCAGGCTAAGCTAATCCTTAGAATCTGGTAACTGCTGTTGTGTTGTCTTAGCTGCCTTGCCTGCAAGATGTTCCTTAGAATTTGGCAATTGTTGTTGTGCTTCCTTTTCTGCAACATTGTTTAACACTTTTTGCAGGAGAGGTAACAAAAGTACAATGGGAGAAAGTAAGTGGTAGGATAGTAGCACGCAAAATAATGATGATCGATCGATGTTGCTTATTAACTATAAAAAAACAAGACTTCAAATTTCATTCTTTCTTGTTTTCCACGAGGGTGAAGTTTAGCAGGGGGAGAAAGGGAGAACATTTAGAACACTTGTTGGCAATGAATTTGATTCCTACCTTATGCGTTTGAATATTTCAATTTTGAGAAATGCTTTACACCCCCAAAGACAACTATGGGATATTGTGCTTGATGTGAGAATGGCCCAATAATAATGTCATATACTATTATACCACCTTCAAATTCTATTATATTTCAACTAAAATAGATGCCATGGAGTGATACAATAACCTAATTTTGATGGCTATTTAAAAGTCTACAGAGATTTTTTTTTCAATGATCAAATATTTATAACGTATTCCCTCCGGTCTATTTATAAGATTTTGTAAGTAAAAAAATTTTGGTCTTATTGGTGAGACTCTATGTCAATTAGTTCTCATATGGAGCATGTTAGCATTAAATACCAAAATATTTGGACAAAAATAACCTTAATATTTTGTGGATGTTAGTTTTAATAACAAGGGTATTTTAATGATTTTTATTTTCTGAAATTAAAAAAAAACAGCCCCCAAACTCATCGTCACCTTATCTATCCTTCTCTCTACACTTTGATCCTCTCTCCATTCCCATGTTTCTCTTTCTTCATCAAGACCCCGTCCCCCCAATCCCTCAAATCATCACTGCACTACACTTTGATCCTTCTCTCCATTCTCATGTTTATCTTTCTTCTTCATCCTCAGTTCCACCGCCGCCCAGCCCCACCAACGGCATAGTCAATGCTGCAAGAGGCTCCTCACCTGCACCCGCCCTAGACCGTGAATATGTTAGTCACCGTCACTGCTGCTCCACCAAGATCCAACCTTGCCGTCATCGTTTCTCCATCAAGGCCCAACCCCTTTGCGATCTGCTTGTGGCTGAGATAGGCGCGCAACGGTTAGTTGAACCGAAGGCACGCGGTTGGGCGTGGAAAATGGTTCACGATCTAGGTGGGTTTGCCGGTCTGGGATATGGTTGGGCCCCAGTGGAGTAGATTTGGCTGAGTAGGAGACATCGTCGGCGTTGGTGGTTGAACGTGGTTACATTTCTCTGCAGTTTTCTTTTATTGGGGAAAGAGAGGAGAAAACACAGAAGTGATTGGGAGGAGAGAGAAATTGGTTTTTTTTTTAATTCCTTAAAAAAAGCATTTTACCAAAATAACTCTATAAAGTAAACTTATCCCAGTATAATAGCAAGGATATTTTTGTTTAAAAGTTTTTGGTACTCTTTGCTAACCTAATTCTTCATAAAATCAAATGGGATCATGTTAGCAAACCCCTATATGTATATGTGTGTATATGAATTACAAATTCTTCTCAAAATTAAAAAAAAAGAAATTACAAATTAGTAACTCATGTAAACTCAGGTCTGAAATGAATCAAAGATATATCCGGGGATAAGTGCTAACTCGCGCAAATTGCAGATTATGTGGATTAACTACTATATTGGGACCCAAATACTAGCTCTAAAACCAATAAATGTTCCTGATTATTTAGTGTTTTTAAAAATGTTGTTACCATGTCTCTGTCCACACGCAATAAAATTCAACAGAAGACTCAACTTCTAGTTGACAAATAAAGTTGGTAGGAAATGTGTCATGTTGAACTAGAATCATACCCTACGTTAAATGTTGGGTAACTATTCAACTAACAATGAATCACACATAGGGTTAGCTTTAAAAGAGGTGGTTGCTTTAATGGCATTTGTCTTGAAGCTTAATACAATGCTACTTAGTTGGGGCAGTTAGCATGGTGTTGATTACAGGCACAAGTGCACAACCAACTTTTAATTACTTTACTTCATAGCAAGAGAATTAGTGTTAATTGTATGTAGAGAACTGCTATATTTTGCAAAGAATTTTAATGAAATGCATGGATATGAATTTGGATTTGTCTAATCGGACTTTTTATTACCATAAATGATGGAGTAGGGGTTTAAGTTAATTGAAATTAAAGAAAACTAATGAAAACATACACGTTGTTAATTACGAATTTCGTTTTGTAGTATTTATCATTTGTGTTGTATATAATAGTAATACATAATATAAACAGTAAAATGGATATAATATAATAACAGCAGGGAAAGAGTACATTATTTGATAAACTCCCATAAGACTATCTTCCTGTCTTCTCTTAATGTGTTTCTCTCATTCTATACATGATTAGTGCCCTCAAGACAAAGATTAAAATGTTCCTCATCAATTGAGCTTACAGGTGCAATGTAGCTTAATTACAGAAGTACATAATCTACATAATATATATATATATATATATATATATATATATATATATATATATATATAAATCTGATCTAATAAAGATTGAGATTTAATTTTACTTGATTTTCATGCCACTTCAACTTACAAATTTAGGTTTTCTCTGGCTTTTCACTGAATTTTAATTTCCTACTCAACTCGTCACTCTTGCTTTTTTCTTTCTTTCTTATGAGCCAATGTTGCTTTCTATATCTCTGATTTCTTTTTTATGTTATCTCAAGAGGAAAAAACCGTCAATCAAAAAGTTGTGAACCATAAATTTGAAAAGATGGTTGTGCCAATAGTTGCTACACGGCCACACCACAGTTGGCTAAGAAGTCATGTACATGGTCAGAGAGTTAAATGGGAGTGATATATATCATATTTCTCATATACAAGGAGCTTGTAAAGTCTTACATTTACCAAAATAATGATTGTCTTTATATGCAAAAAATCATATTAAGTGTAAGTACCTTAGTGAAGAAGAGAAATAATCAATAAAGAAAGATAGAGAGTTAGAGACCACAGCAAGGGATGACTTGTTGATAAGGAAGTAACTGAGATAATTGATCCACCCATATATTAGAGAATACAAATTGTTGCTAAAGATTTGAGAGATTAGAAGGGATTATTATTTATCGACAATCTAACAAAATGGAATAAGGTGATGCTTGATAACAATTTAAAAATAGGTCAAGAATTTCATACATGGTCTTATAGACGTGATAATGAACTCTATTTTGTACTGGAAAAATGTTAGGGTTAACTATGACATGAAGGCTTGACCATAAGAACGATGCGCTGATCATCCCAAATAGCCATGAATAGCCTGCATCATGGTCTTGTATGTACTCTTGTTGGTCTTGTTTTATTTTCTTTCTGCTATCTTTTTTTTTTTTTTATTATTGTTTTCCTTACAACAAAAACCTACCAAAAAGTATGTAGTATATAGTTTAGTTTTTTTTTTCATTGAATATATATGAACTTACTTAGTAATTGTTTACTCTATCCGTCTCATAAGTTATTATGTTTCTTTAGCCATGTCAGATAGATTAAGAAATGAGTAAATGATGTAAGAATTTGATATATTTTAACTAAATGATTATCATTTAATAATTGAAGAGAAAGTAATAAATATATGAAGACTATATTGAAGAAAGATGAGTAATGAAAAAAGAATATGACAAATAAGAATATGCTTGAAAAAAATATAAATGGATATTGAATTTATAAAAATATATAAATTGAGATAAGATAAAATAACCAAAAAAATATAATTTATGTAACTAACAAAGTAGAATTTAGGTTTCAATTCTAGCATAAACTACTCTTAATGTTTTTTCTCATGAACATTTTTAAATCAAATCAAATACATGTTAAAATTCTAAAATTATTTACATTAAAAAAAATTGTTTATTTTAAAAAATAACTCAAACTATATTAGAGTATATATTGTATATAGATATTAGCTTAGAGTTAGTTAGCTTTGACTTAGTCTTGTCTAACCAATTGTCAGCTCATCATCTTAAACTCTTCTGTGAATAAAAAGAGTACCTCATTATGTAACTAACTGATTTTAGATTCAATAACAGAATTCATTTTTAGAATCTCTCTCATTTTTCTCTCTCTAGAATTCTATCAAAATAAAAGCAATTATTAATTAATTAATTTAAAGTTTTTTTAATAAGCATCCAAAAATAAAAATAATTTTTAATTTTTTAAATACATAATTTTTCATGAAACACTTCTACTTTTAGTTTGATCAACTTTAATTTAAAAAAAAATCTATTATCTAATCTTATCTAAAACAACAGTTATAGACCTGTAGCAGAGGGGCGTAGAAAGGAGGAAATCCCCTAAACCAGAAAAAATAAATCCTGTACCAATATGAAGTTAGTCAAGTGGTAGATTACTTGGTCCCTTAATCAACTGGTCTCGCGTTCGAGCCTCGAGTATGGAGCAATTTTCGTTGGAAGACTCCCTAGCGCTTGGTATGAGCTCAGTTGTATCGGACTGAGTGAGTCGAATTCTGGATAATCCGGATACCCGTTGGTGTAAAAAAAAAAAAAAAAAAAATCCTGTAAAATGCAAAGCCCCTTGAATAGTAAGAGCCTTACGTGTCTATCTCTCTACGACTTTCACCTTCCCTCTGTCACCATCACCATCACTTTAACTTTTCTCCACCTCACCCATTGTCTTCGTTTTCTTCTAATTTCCGTTTCACAGAGTTTTTCGCTGAGCCAAGAAATTGCGATTTTCTCATTCCACTCAATCCAAATCAAATCTTAGGGTTAGGGCTTCCAGTTATTCCCAATTTCATCTTTCCTCCGATTCTTTTCCCTCTTCCTCTTCCTTCCTAATTCTCTCTCTCTCCGAAAATTACGACAATCACCGATGAACATGCTCTTACTTTCCCGCGAAAATTCCCCTCACCTTTTTTCTCGCTCAAGCTTTTATCCTAACCTTCTTTGTTCTAATCGTTGTAGATTTACGATTTCCTAGTTTTCCTCCATCGATTTCGTGATTCAACAATTTCAATTTCAGACAATTTTCAACTTTTGCTTTTTTGTTTTTCTCGTTCGATCTGTAAATTGGTGTGTTTTTAGTAAGTTGGTTGGTTTTGTTATAGAATCGTTGATACGCAAGAGGGTGTGTGAAAAATTGTAGATTGTACGTGTTAATTAGGTGTATATAGCTAATTGTTATATAATTAGGTTTTTTTTTTTTTTTTTTTTTTGTTTTTGGGGGGTCAATCTGTTGATAATACTGTAATTGTTGTGTTTTTTGAAATTGGGGAGTGAGTGATGTATATAGAGGAACTGAAGGGAGGAGGTGAGGTGGTGGAAGAAGGTGGAGGAGAGGGAGGAAGAGTTTCTAGTGCTGTTGTTTCCGATGCGAAAAGGGTTTTGGTTGGAGCTGGGGCTCGCGCGCTTTTTTATCCAACCTTGCTTTACAATGTTGTTAGGAATAAGATTCAGGCCGAGTTTCGGTGGTGGGATAAGGTTGATGAGGTATACTTTCATTTTCACATCTAATCATTCATGTTATCTTGTTAGTTTTATATATATACATATAATTTGATCAAGTGGAATGTTGATGCTTGTTTTATGATTCGGGGGGTGTACCGGCTGGAGTAAAATAGACTGTGCACTATCTACGCATCATCATCATTGAATTTTATGTAACGGTAATGCACATGAATGGTGGATGATACTGTGATAGTGTAAATCGTGAACACATGTTAAGTCTGGTATATGTGCATGAGAGTTAAAATTTAGTTTACCTGAGTGAGGTCTTACCCTGTTTTATGAGTGTAACAGATAACAGAAATGTTGATATTTAAGGCAGTTATGTTGATAAGAAAGGTAAATAAGGCCAAGATCCCATATTAGTTAATGGGATCCCCACTAATAAATAGTAGACATGTTAGTCGTTATTCGGGCCGTTTTGCAGTTAGTTATTATAGATTAAAACCAAATCGGTTACGGACTTATGGTGGAATGAATCTAAGTCTGGCAGTCAGAACAATTTGAATTTTGTTGTGTTGGTGCTCGCTAGTGAGGACCTATTTATTTCTCTTTAATGTTTTTATTTTGAGATTTAGTTTAGTTATGGACATCGACTTTTTATGCACTTCCACGAATTTGACGGTTATTTTGAGTACAAGGCTTCTCCTAAATCTGATGCTCTTAATTTTTCAGTTCATATTACTAGGTGCTGTTCCATTCCCTATTGATGTTCCCCGGTTGAAGGAACTTGGTGTTCGTGGGGTCATCACATTGAATGAGTCATATGAGACTTTGGTCCCGACCACATTATATTATGTGAGTATTCTGCATATCCTTTATCTTTTTTGGTCTGTTGAGGTTCTTTATTTGAGTTGATTGATATTAGTATTGTTTAAGGGCTACTTTTCTAACTGAACCCTTTTGATCGCTAGTGTTATAAAAGCATGATGTTAAATAATAAATTTATAACGTGTGAAATTTATAGAGTTAAGAGTTCTTAATGTTTTATGGCCCTTCTGTGTTTGTAGAGGGCTTTCTGTTCACGTTGATTTCCTGTCGTTGATGACAATAGGCTGCTTTTGTGGCTCTGCAACTTTTAGAAAGTATGCAAAGTTTGACTATGAACTGAAGCACTCAATGTGGTTAAATGAAGCACAACTTTTTATAAATCTTTTGAGACTAGTAAACTCTGAGGTAGCTTATGAATCAAAAGACCAAGGACTCATGTCACTATAACTACATTCTTGTGTTTTGTTGTTTAATTCTTATTTGTATATTTATTCAATTAAGTGACTCTTGGAGTCTTGGTTATTATAGCATCTTGGGTATTTTCATGAGTTTTAATTTCATGTATTTTTGTATATTTAATTTCTTAGTGATTTTTTATTAAAATTTTGCAGGCTCATGGTATTGATCATCTGGTGATCCCTACTAGAGATTACTGTTTTGCACCATCATTGCATGACATATGTCATGCTGTGAACTTCATACATGGTGAGTAGTTTGCAAATTGATTGACTATAATCATATCCAGCTTTAAAGTGGCATAAACAACCATGTTTTTGGCTGAGCAAAAGTAATTATTAATATTTAATCTATTTGTATGATGTTGCATAGAGTGCTCAATAAGATGGGAGTACGGTCATGAATATCTTTTTTCATGTATTCTTTCCATATTTCTCTTCTCCCTCAAAAAGAAAATATAACAACTGGAAAAAAAAAAAAAAAAGAATCTATAATGAGTTACTGAAGCTATGAAACTTGTACTGGTAGGCTTGTACCAACCATATTCCTCATTATACGGTTATTTGGATTTATTTTTGACTTTTCCCCTAATGATTTGTTTTGATGAAGAAAACGCAATGTCTGGGCTCACTACATATGTTCACTGCAAAGCTGGACGTGGTCGCAGTACGACTATTGTTATTTGTTATCTGGTTGGTGCTAAATCTTAAAGTGGGTAGAGAAGATCAGAATAGAGTTTGGTGTTGGCTAATTATTCTTATGTTTTGTGCTTTTCTATGTAGGTTCACCATAAAATGATGACACCTGATGCTGCATATGCATATGTGAAGTCAATTCGGCCAAGGGTGCTTCTAGCTTCCTCTCAATGGCAAGTAAGTGTGATGCTTTTCTTTTGGTCTTTATTAGTACTATTATATTGTATAAATTTTAATCATTAAAATACTACTTTATTAATGATTTTTTTTAAAGTATTATGATTAATGATGATATGGTTTCATATTATTTTATTGTATAAATTTCAGGCTGTTCAGGAATACTACTACCACCTTATGGTGAGGAGGGCTGTTGGATGTGCTCCTACAGCCAATCTATTAGTAAAGGCTTCTGAGGCGGCAGCAGCAGCTTCACGAGATCTTGTTATGTTCGACGATAGTTCTGTAGTTGTAGTAACAGAGTCAGATCTTGAAGGATATGATCCAAATATTCACCCGGGAACCATGGCAAGTGAAATATGGGCAGATCTGAGTGTCGTTTACCGTGCGCGAGTTGCTGGACAAGCGGCATTGGCAAGAATCTCATGCTTTTGGCTGCGGTATGGTACTAACCAGAAGATATCCGCGGAGGAATTGAGCAGGGAGAGCAGTTGCACAATCAGAACTAATCACTTGGGAGGAATTAGTGTTGATATCCATGTGTACTGAGAAAAAATAAATACCCTAAGTTGCCTATGAAGTTTGACACGTTTTCAGAAATGTTCTGCCCAGTAATAGTACATGTTTGGCAGAGCTGAATGTGAAACTGTTTTCTTCTCTCTGTATATTCTGTTTACTTATTTGAATGAAGTGAGTTTTACGGGTTCAGTCAATCTGTTCTATTTATATTGTGGTAATGGTTTATTGGTGTTGTCTGCGCATTTATTTCAAATTTTATGCAAACATTTCTGATGCAAGCTCATTTTATGGTGGATGCAATCCATAAAACCTAGAAAAGGGGGAAAATTGGGAAAGGGGGTAATTGATATGCGTACAAGATGAAGAAATTTTGTCCGCCTAAATCTAATTTAGATGCATACAAGATGAAGAAATTGGAGGCACAAAAACATACATCTGACACTTTTAGAATTACAATAAACTTCACTGTTTGATAATTCCATGAAGTATACATCTTCAGCTGAGGCACCACTATATCTGAACAGCAGCACTGGAAGCAAGAAGAACAACAATGCTAACAACAGCATAATTGATTTCGCGCCCTTTGAACTAAACCAGAGAAGGGAAGGGTATTTATCCTTGAAGCATTCACCTCCTTTGAACCAAACACTGCTCAAAAACACTGCTCAAAAATCGTTTTCATTCAGAACAAGCGAGAACCAGCACTATGTTATTTCAGAATAAGAGGACATCGAATTGTACATAGACTAGTTATTTTTCGAGCAAACCTCAGCAAGTTTAGCATTAAATAGTAGACATCAACAAACAAAAAAGGTTAAATTTGTTAAAGGATGATATGATCGCGAAATCAAATTAATGGTATAGCTGAATAATTTAGTTTGTAATTTAATAGCATCTAGAGTACAACAGCCGGTCCATTTTCAATCATACAGGGCATATATACAATAGCATGCTGTATCATCTATGTAATACAAAACATGTCATTTGGGTCTCCAATATTTCCAGCTGAGGAAACTTGTTGCATTGTGAAAGCTTTTCCTCAAAAAAATTTGGTTTGAGTTGCACTGAATGATCACTGATATGGAGCAAAGTGAAGAAAGAAAGAATAACATTAAGTGGGGAAAACAATTGAAAATCATAAATTGTTTTAGTTACACTTTATGAAGAAATCACTCTTTAACTCTTTCCAGTGTAGTCCCCTTGAATAAGATCATGACTATACCAAGCAACGATACTAGAAGTACATGACACTTGGGATAGCTTCAAGCTTATTCTCCGGGGAAAACTTGCCTAACTTGGTGAGTCTCCAAAAGTTGGTGAGTAAAATGAAAATCTGGTTGAGCTACTCCAAATAAAATTGAAGTTCTATATGAATATTTTCAAAAATGAATAATATCAAAATATATATCTCAAGAATTTGAAATAATAAAATAAGTATAAATAAAATTCACAATTAACTTAAGAAAAAGGGTTTGCTTAACTTCAATCGTAAGGGTTAGGGATAAAAAATTAAAATATAGTAAATATGTATTAGAAAACTAAGTTCACTAGCATACTCAACCAGGGACAAACCTACTTGGAGCATAGTGAGGGCACTTGCCTTCGGTACAAGTTGGAAAAAAAAAATTTATTGTATTATAGTTAATTGTTATTTTTACTTTTATATCTTGTATTTATATGTTATTTTCACCTTCACTATTTAGTTTACTTGACCCGAATCTTAACAAAGAAAAGATTTATCTTAACAAAATAAATAAAATTCCTAGAATCAAAGTTAAACTCTCAAACATTTCTTTCTCAAGTAACCCCAGGAAGATGACAGAGAAATTGTCAATGAGAAGAGCAGAAGTCTAATGAGGTAGAAGACAAACTTCTCTGCCTAAACGAAGTGTAATGGTAACTTTGTTACTTCTCAGTTCCATCTCCACAGTGAAGCGGAAACATAGATTGATAACAGCAAATATAACCTATTATATATCAGAATTTGGTAACGGTAACTTGTAATTGTAAAAATAGAAAACAGCGGCTATCAACGTGAGGTTGGTCAAGTGATAGCTCACTTGGCCCGCTGGAAGACCCTATCGCTTAGTGCGAGCTCAGTTGAGGTCGGACCAGATGAGTCGGATTTCGGGTAAACCAGATGCGGGTACTGATTGGTGTACCAAAAATAAAAAAAAAAAAAAGAAAACAGCAGCTTACTAAATTGAGGTTTTTTTTTTTATTTTTTTTTAAGCAATCTTTTTTATTAAGCATGATAAATGGAGTTCCATCACTTGCTGGTTACAAGATTTTAAATCCGGATTTGCAACTACCAAGGACACCACCACAATGTCAAGGTTTTTTGAGTAAATGAAACCGCATTGCAATTGCAATTGTAACCTTCACAATAGTATGTAATGTTAAGGTTTCCGGCGCTCTCCGAAAGAGCAACCACAACCATTACTTAAAAACTTGGCAGCATGTATGAGAATAAAACAGTTATATCTACGCTTCAAAAAGACCATCTTCAAATTTTGGCAAGATACCCTTATACATACATAAAATACATTTTAGTTTTTTGCAATTTGCAACTTCTGATTATAGTCAGTCCCCTCAATTTAGAAGTTTGGTTCTAGCTCTCTAGTTTCACACAATCAAAGAATTGGCCTTATTATCAACTTGGTCTATAGTAGCATTAGTGTTTATCAGAGGTTGTTATTGATTGCTTATTTGAATCCTCTATGGCAAGCCATGACAGTGCTGTTATATTGGGAAAAACATTCAACCTCATCACTTACACATTAGCACCACTCTAGTCAAACTAGATTGGCTCACCCAAAATTGTGCATAGAGTAGTTACTTCATTATTTTTTGCATTAAATAGAAGTCATCAATAAATAAATAAAAAGGTTAAATTTACCAAAGGATGATATCACTACACACAATCCAATAACAGATGTGCTTTTACTTTAATAGCATCTAAAGAACAGCCTGTCCATTTTCAACAATCAGGACATGTAACAACATACTATCATCCTTGTAAATACAAAACATGTAATTTGAGTCTGCCATATTTGCACTGTGAAAGCCTTCTTTTTTCTTTTTTGGTTTGAGTTACACTAAAAACAATCATAGATATGGTACAGGCAAAGAGAACCAAGAATAACAACAATAAGCGGAGCAAATCAATCATAATCATAGGAGGTCCCGCGCAAGAGTCACTGGTTTTTCATGTATAAAGGAGATATCACCATTAACTGGAGTTAGCAAGTGGTGATCAGAATGCTCCTCTTCACTATCATCTGATGCAGAGGCATCAGTTTCTGATCCTTCATCATCTGCAATGACATAAATTGGAATCATGCATCAAATCCACCCAAGTGGCAAGATTCCATAATTCTAAGGTCCAAGGAATCATGCATCTAATCCATGAATGGGGTGTGTCTTTTCAGTAAATATTAAAATGGATTTCTATGTACAGAAGAGATGATATACGTCATATGATTTGTGCCTTCCATAATGGAAATTCCTTTTTTGAGGATCCAATAAAATCAATCTTTAAAGGAAATATAGTGTGAAAAAATTGACTAAAATGGTTTTGATGTCTCACCAGAATACGCAACACGGTCAGGTAGATGTCTAACGGCAGCAACCTGAAGGCTCTCTGGAAGAAGACAGTTGCAGAAAGAACCTGAAACTTCAAAATGCATGTGATCAGATGCCATAAAGACAACAATAGTACATACAATCACCAGATTCAAAAAACTAAAGCCAAGTTTAAGGAAGTGTGGATTGCCAGTCTCATCAAACTCTACCACACTCTATTTCAACAATTATCTGAAAGTCTTATTTAGTGCAGACACGGCAAACACAAATTAGGGGCGTAAAGTGTAATGGAAGGCAAAACATATTTATGCATACTGCATATGCGTGTCAAATTTATGGTAAACACACAGATGACAAGGCAAACTACACATATAGTGAGTAAAGTGAGTCCTCACCAACACGAGCCAACCGATTTACCCATGAAGGGATGGATTTTCCAGTTAGCTGTTGGCAAACTTCATCCGTGAAATGGTTGCAATTCTTGGCAATTAGATGGTATGTGTCTCCATGATATTTTGAAGAGAGGTGCTCCATGAAAGAACGAAATTCTGATTGAGACATATCAGTGGTGCCTAATAACACTGATCGTCTGAAGACAAAGCCAGGACAGCTTCTAGGTTCCACCTCAAATACACCACTTGTTGGGTATTCATGAGCACCAAAGCCATATTCCATACCATGCACTATTCATGAAAACAATGAGCTATAAGTTGCTACAAAAGGTATTTAAAACAGTAAATCAGTATATCAGAGCTCCTACTCAATAATTTGTAGATACATGTAGTTCTAATCTTTACAAGGTAGCTTGTTTTTTTTTTTTTTTTTTTTTTTTTTTGTCAATTATCTGAAACCGCTAACTTGTTCATTAGATGTTGTAACTTAGCAAATATCCAAAGTTGTTACATTAACTATCAACTATGAAAGAAAATTTATACAGAAATAGATGTTAGTTTTAACGTTTAAGGTCATATAAGATATTTGAAATAGAAATCCATTCTTGAGCACAAAAATTAGATGGAAATCCGAGTTTGACCTACTAAATATATGACAATCCTCAATGTTTGAAACATCCTTGGTTAATGCCTTCACTGATACAACATAAACTCAATTTAAGCATATGGGCTTCTCTTTTACAAGCTTTCACTTTTCATCATCCAAACAAATCTAAATTTTGTGGATAATTAATTAAGCTAAATGGAGAACAGTAAATAACAGTGTTGAATTTCCCTCAACCATCTCTCTTTAAAAGCACAAATACAATCAGAGAGAAAAATAATATTGTAGAGGAATAAAAAATCTTGGTCATGGCAACAAAAACAATATTGAACCAGGTATGTCCAGAATTTGGCAATCACAAAGTCTACTGCATTATCAATTACACACTCTGCTTTCACAATTAAGGAGATCATAAGTGTCCTCTGTCATCACAAACACAGCCACAAGCCCACAACAGAATTTGCAAAAATAAGGTAAACCAACACCTCATAAAACCATAATTACCACAATTTTTTTGGAAGCAGAAGCACATGGGACCTATACTTGATATTACTGAGAACATAACACAAAGCAAAGTCTCAATGTAATCCAAAGTCATAACATTAACTTGTGTGTACTTGTGCATGCATGTGTTAAGCCTTTAGCATGAGACGAACATATACCCAACATGGCACATCAATACTCAGTGAGATGCATGTGCTAAGGCTTTGGCATGATGCAAACAAACACCAAAACTGACACATTCAATAACAAACACCAAAACTGGACATTCAAACCTCCCTGGAACATTTGCATTTGATTGTCAAAATGCACTACTAAGTTACCCTATGAATTGTCAAAGCAGCATTGAATTGCATCAAGAACATAGATAATCCCAAAATTAACAGATCACAAAGCATACTTGAGAATTATTTCAAGAACATCAAGAGAAAAGAGAGAGAAGGCAATAAGAGAGAGGATAAAGAGTAGAGCAGAGCGAGGAAAGCATGTGAAGGCAGCGCCAACACAATTCAATTAGTTATTGACAAAAGGGAGCCAAACAAATGGTGCCCATTATAGGTGATTAGAACACATCAGATTATAAGGGAATAAAATATCAAACCATAAATCCAATAGGCCTATGAGACCATAATAAATGCTCAAATAATTGAACTGGAGAAACTAAATTGTAGAAAACCATATCTTAAATTCCCAAACAACCATTTGTTTTCTAAATTTAACATCCGAACAAGTATCTTCAAGATAATTAAAAGTCTACAGTGATAAGTATAAACAACTCTCTTAACTATTTCCACCATCCCAATTTAATTCACTTCCATATCAGATGAACAGGGCTAACAGAAATTGTGAAGTGTCATTGTCAACAAGAAGTTCTCATTAATCTAAAGACCGAAAAAAATCCAAAGCAAAATCCCATATACCAACCATTTAAGCAATATTTCCTATTTTCACCATCATACACTAACACTATTTTCTAATGGCATATCCCTCCGAAATCCCAATCATTGAATAACACAAGAGACCAAACAGATGAGTGGACTGAATGACCTACTGTCTGATTATACATGCTCCTGAGTTTCTCCTTGGCTGTACATTGAACAACAAACAAGCACCTTCCTTCATATTATACACTTTCACTATATAATTGTCATTTAACAATTCTATATCAAAAAGTGCAAAATCTAATTCCCTAATCATTCATTGAAGCTAAATTTTGTGATATAATAAATACCCAACAAGCTTAAGATTATGATAAGGATCATGCAGACAAACCTTCTATACCCGAATGAAAGATTCCAACTCCTAGCAGGTAAAGATAATTGTTAGCAGGTGTAAGATCATACACATTGAGATACACCGTAGAACTACTCTTTTTCTCGCTTTCCTGAACCCTAGCCGAAATTGTGCTCCGCGGCATTGCGTATGATTTCCTTCCTACACTTTCTTCTCCCCCAATTTCTCTAATCATATATCCCTAGAATCACAACCCCATCTTCTTCATGTCGCAAACACAAGCCTGCAAAAATATAAAAAGCAAATAAAAAACCCCCCATCTACAAAATATATATGAAATACAACGAAATTTTAAGAATTTCAATTCAAAAAAGAAAACCCATTAACAAAATCCTAACTTTTCATCTGGGGTTCGTAAGATTATTTTTTTTTTTTAAAAAAAAAACCGAAGCTTGCAATCGTTGCATTTATGAAGAAAAAGGGAGGTGAGGTGAAAATTTGGCATGATTTTGATTAAATTTCCTGAAATTGAGTAGTGGGAATTAATGGGAAAGAGTTTAATTTTAAAAAGGACAATTAAAGAGTGAGAGGTAAATGTAGATTACAATGAGATCACAGAACGAAACCCTAGAAGTGTTATGAAAGGGGGAAAGTGGGATGTGGCATTAATGAAATAAATGAAGCAATGAATGAATCAAAAGAAAAGGGGCAATGGAGAAAGAAAGAAAGAAAGAGGAACTTACGAAACGAGAAGAAGAAGGGGAAGGGTAGGAATTGAAAATTGAAGAAGTTGGGGGGTGCTAAGTTAGAGAACAAATGTGAGGTGCCTAAATTATGTTGCATGGTTATTTCGCCGCCTTTCTTCTTTATATTAAAAGACAACTTAGTTTTTTTTCCTTGCTTGTTAAGGTTTACGTATTAAAAAAAAAAATTATGAATATGTATTTATTTTTTTTTTTTTTTGGTTTTTATCCCTAAAAGTTCAATATGTTTTGTTTTTAGTCCCTAGAAGTTATTTTGACCGGGACTAGTCCTTAATTTATCAAATATTTTGGTTTTGGTCCCTCCGTTACTAAAAATCAGTTATTTGCTGAAATGGTTAACGAAAATACACACCAGCTGCCACGGGGTGTGACGTAGCGCCAAATAGGTAATATGACATAGATGATTTAAGTCTGTGAACTCAAAATTTTGCGTGTGGGACCATTTTGCGTATCGAATCATTTTGCTTCCGTGGATCTGTATCATCCACGTTATATCACTTATTTGACGTCACTTTAGACCACATGAACTGCTAATGTGATGTTCCACTAGTTACATAAACAAATAACCGATTTTTACTAGCGGAGGGGATCAAAACCAAAATGTTTGAAAATTTATGGACTAGTCCCGGTCAAAATAACTTCTAGGGACTAAAACCAAAACACGCTGAACTATTAAGAACTAAACACATAAATAAAACTTTTTTTTTTTTGAAACTGTATTACTTCATTTCATGTCTTGGAAATTTTAAAAAAATGCATTTTTAAATGGGGGCTAACCTACTCATTTGGTCTCTTACCTTATTTTTACAATTTCAAATTGGTTCCTTACGTTTTTTTAGTTTCATATTGGTCCCTCGTGTTTCTTTTCACTATCAATTTGGTTTCTGAATCATTGTTTATCCTACGTGTCAATATCATATTGATCCGCGTATATATTGTTGGAGAGAGAAAATGACACGTGTCCATATCATATTGGTCCACATTTGACTTCTTAACAAGGGCGCTGGTTGACATTTGTCAAATTTTTCTTTGGTTGATTCTTAATTGAGATTTTAACTATTTCTTAATTACCAGGGTTAGGACAAACATAGTAATTCAGGCTACCGGATCGGATTTAAACCAACCTTCTTTTGTTTTGGGCCATGATAGGGTCGAACCAAAAAAACGGTGTAATTCAAGTTTAAAATATTATATCTATGCTTAGTAGTAAGTTAATTTTTTAATCAGGTTAGGCTAAATTGTTATGCGATATGAGCAGATCAATTTGGAGTTCATGGTTTCAGACTCTTTAGAGGGGCCCAAAATAGCGCAGGATTTTTTAGGTCAAGTTTTAAGAGTTTAAACTCACCAAATTTTCAGAATGGTTTAAACTAAGACATTTTGTCGATTGTAGGCTAGATATAGGAAGAAAATTTGGTTTATGTTCAATAGATTCATTTGAAGTTGTTAAAAAGAGTTCGACTTGTGAGGTAACTTGGGTAAATATGAGTTTGGATCAATCGAGTTGGGTTGAAAATAATTGACTAAGAAAAAAAATAGTTTTAATTCGATTAGTTAAACCAGCAATAATACACAAAAAATCAATTGAAGTAAATCCGATAAACTTACGGATTTTTTGTGGTTAAAGGCGAATGGGTTGGATCATGAGAGGATGTTAAGCGGGATAATGGTGTCTTAAGACCTATCATTTCAAATATCATAAGTCTAATAAGAAGTAAGGTGAAAAGCATTAGATATCATCATAAATCTAATAAGAAGTAAAGGTGAAAAGCATTAGGTATCACTTTAATGATATTCTTTTTAAGATAGGATTGGTGATTTGGTGTACCTCTTGCTAAACTTGTATTTTCTTATGATTTATCTTACTAATACTCAAAAGAAAGATATATGCTTTTAGTGCTTGTCTCTATGTCTCTAGCTTTAAATTGATTTTATAATCTCAACCCTCCAACCAAGTGCAAAAGGATGTATCTAGGCATTGATTCTTGAATATACTCATTAGCCACATGCAAAAGATAAGAGATAAATGTTGATCTTTGGTATAGTGCAATAGTTATGATCCCCACCATACATATCATTGACTGCTTGAATATAGACAATACAAATTCAATTTCTTAAGATATCATGCATTATCTTTTCGAGCATTTTATATGGTGCATTCTGTGGTGCATGAAAAGCAATACATGCACCAGTGCATGGTTGACCAATTAGCACACGTGGCAGGTCCTTAGAAATTTTATTTTTCAGTTCGGCATAAATATGTAATTGTTATAAGGGGCCTGAACTATGAAATGTCCAATTTGACCTTACATCTGCCCCACATTCCTCCTCCACCGCATTCCTCCTCCAACCCCACCTCCACCGCATTCCTCCTCCACCGCTTTCCTCCTCCAACCCCACCTCCACCGCCTCCACCCACCTACAAGGTCAAGTTCCTCTGCAGCTACGGCGGAGAAATCCAACCCCGTCCTCACGACAACCACCTCCTCCACCGCATTCCTCCTCCAACCCCGCATCTGGAACGTCCTCCTCCTCCTCCGAACCCTAATTTTCTCTTCGACTTCGAAGAGAAACGGAGAAGGAAGGAGGTACGGTGGCGATGGGTTGAAACGGGTGTTGTATCAGATGCGAAGGAGGAAGTTACGGTGGCGGTGGGTTGGGTTGGGCTGGGCTGATTCGATGACAAAGGAGGGAGTGACGGTGGCGGTGGGTGGGGCTAGGGCGGGTTCGATTGCAGTTCAATATGGTGGGTGGGGCTGAGGCTGGATCGGTGGCGAAGGGGGAAGGCACGGAGGCGGTAGGCGAGAATGAGGAGGGAGATGGCGGTGGTGGCTGTTCGGAGGCTGCTGTTGCTTGTCTGTGGCAGGGCGGCGGGAGACGGGTTTGGTGATGAACCAAGGGTTCACGGCGTCGGTGTGGCGGCGATCTGGTGAAGTCTTGTGCGATTTGGAGGAGAAAGGGGTTGAAACAGAGTCCACTTCGCTGCCTCCATCCTACCGCCCTTTAACCATCATCGCTGTCTCCCGTCCAACCGTCCAACCGCCTCTCATCTCCAGATCTGGCGATACAGAAGAAGAAGAAGAATCGCGATTCATAAAAAACCAGAGAAAGAAGAGTCGAGCTGATGAAGAAGAATCGAGGCCACCAGATCTGCGATTTCTCATTGTGCGGTGGTAAGACGGCGACCGTGGGAGGCGAACCACCGCAATCAGACCCCGCTAGCTTGGTCTCAACCGCGAGGACCAGTAGTTGTGGCGGTGACGGTGGACCTTGGTGAAACGACGTCGTTTCATCCAGGGGATCCAGGGACTATCCAGCAAGTTGAACAAGTAAAATTGACAAAAAAAAGTCATCCAGGAACTATCCGGTAAATACTAATCTCAGTCGTTCATGCCATATCATCATTGATCTATGGATATATAACTCACATGCACCGGTGCATGTGATGCTTTCTATGCACCTCAGAATGCACCTTTTATATAGTACAAATTTTCCAAAGCAATAAAAACAATGCGGATGTCTCTTTTGTTCCTATATTAGTCCATCATATGTGTTAACAAGCTACGTTGTTTGTATTAATGACTTCTTTATAATATAAAACCAAAATGATTTTCAATATTGTGAAACCACCCTCTATCAATCTCTGCTAGTTACCCTTTTTAATAGCTTCATAGTATGAAGAATGCGTTTTTTTAAGGATTAAACAGGGCAAAAGCCCAAAAAACACAAGAAACTGCAAGTCTCTCGTAAAGAAGGTTCCAACCGCATCAGTTAGCAATAATAAAATAAGAGACAGAATAAAAAAATATACAATGAGTGACCATAGTATGGCCATACTTTGCTAAGTTATCTGCAACTGCATTAGCCTCCTTAAGGACGTGGACCCAAGTGAAGCTTCTATTCAGCATAAGTCTCTTAATCTCACGGATCAATGGAGCACAAGCATGAGTTTCCAAACAGCCAAACATAAAAAAACGAACTGCTTCTTGAGAATCCGTCTCTATGATAATTCCTCTAAAACCTTTCTCAATAGCAATCTTTAGACCATGAAAAATACCTCATATTTTTGCTTGCATAATACTGCACACATCTAGCCGTATAGAATAAGCAAAAATATAATAAACGCCCCATCGTTATCCCTTGCAACTCCTCCGCATGCCGCCGAAGGTGGGTTAATGAAAAAAGGCCCATTCGAGTTTATTTTAATAATAAAATTCTCTTCTAGTGGTCTATCTCAAAACTGCAATTTTTTAGAATATCATTCTCCTTGGTTGCGAAGAAGGCTGATCTTATCTCCACGACTCTCCTTTGTATAGTTGTGATGCTCGCAAACTACTTAACTGCTTCCTCGTTGAAAATAAGTAATTGGTTCCTTGTGTACCACAAATGCTCCAAAGCAATCGCAATAAGTGGGTTGACTAGCACCATGGGACAGATTCAAATAAAGCCAGTCATCATAGTCTTCTGTAATGAAGGAAACTCAAACCTGATTCGGCACAATGACACTCGAGATGGCTCTCTCGAACAAATAGTCATGCAAAAGGTGTGTAATTGTCTCTTCACGATCTCATAGTTAAGTGTCTAGACTTCCTCATGCTATTCCATAACTAGTAGCTTTCCAAAGGAACGCTCGAATACTTTGCGTAGCTTTAATCTTCTAGACTAACCTGAAAATAGGCATAAGAGACCATATTAGTATAACCACCCACTATAACTTGCACAATTTTAGGCAACTCTCTTGATCTTATTAATAAGAATTAAAGTGTTTGTTTTTTTCCTTCTACCCATTCAGTATTTTCTTTGACACTATAATTTCATTTCAAACAAATTTAGTGAGGCAATTAACGTCTTTTTCTCCTAAAACCTTTCATACTTCAATAAGTATTTTATCCGGTCAAGGTGATTTCTAATTATATAAATTTTACCACAAATTCTGTTAACCAAAAAAAAAAAAAAAAAAAATTTAACACAAACTCCCAAATTCTACAATGTCCTCATCTCCTATGTTTAACCTATCATACTGCAACAATGAAAGCTTATAAAAATAATTCTTCCATCTTTCTATAATATCTTAATATCTCAGTTTATTAAAAAAAATTTGGAAGTTACTAACATGCAATCTAAATTTGGATGGTTGCTATGCAACCCTTTATTAAACTATAAGAATTTACCATCTAATACAAGTATATGTCATGTCATTGTTTAAAGTAGTCAAAATTGATCTGTTTTTTGCAATTTAGTCCAACATTAAAAACTAGATTCTAAAATGAATGGCATACATGTATTATTTTTATGTTGGACTAAATTGATTATTTTAGTCCAACATTAAATTGATTATTTTTATGTTGGACCAAATTGCAAAAATAAATGTTGACTACTTTAAGCAATGACATAACATACATGTATTAGGTGACAAATTCTTTAGTTTAACAAAGGATTGCATAGCAACCATCCAAATTTAGATTGCATGATAGAAATATTCAAAAAATTTTGCTTTGTTTACCATAAAAAAAAATAAATAAATTTTGCCTTCATCCTTAATGTATTTCCATTGACCCAAGTTTCTTTTCTTTTTTTCCTTTCCCTACCTTGGCAAGCACATAAATACTTCATATTTAGGCTAAGAATGAATTTAATTTGAATGAAGCACATATTAGGCTATAGCTTAATAAAATTTTTTAGAAAAATGTCCATAAAACAGAACCCCATCCAAAGTAATGCACCATAATTTTTTTGTTCGGAAGTAATTGAAACTAAATACGTAATGACCTATGGAGCTCTTTAAAAGCACATGCCGTTGTATTTCTCCCGGTTGTGAGTAGACAGACGCTAACCCCTTCCATGTTTCTTCGCCTGTTTGACTCCTAATTCACTGCAAATGCAACAGTTGACCCAAAACAGAGGGAAGGGATTTACCTAACATTCAATTCAAAATTTTTTTTTTTTTGAAGGTTAAGATAAACTATACGTCAAGATGGACTTGCATGACATTTTTATTTTTATTTTACCTATGGTACATGGGTGAGGTTATGTTGCACCCTTGAGATGTTTATAGCCCTCAAATTTATGATTTTTTAAAAAATATTTTTACATGTAATTTTTGTCACTAAATAAAGAATTTCTTAAGTTTCTCCTTTTCAATGTTGATGATAAATAAATTTCTCTTTTGTGGCTATTAGGTATATGGTATGATTCCATAGTTAATATAGTACATTCAATCTAATTTAGAATATAATACGAGAACAATAATTTATACTCATTGTATCAATTTCAACATAATTAATGAGCACATATATATTTTTTTGATAAAAATAAATCACATATATTACTCACAAGTCACAAATCAATGGTTGATGAGGCAAGTATTACATTAATGACACATATCATTGATGAGGCATTATATATATGGATGAAATGATTTAAGGCTGATTTAGTTAAGATGATACTATATATTATTATTTTATTATGATAAAACTTGTCTATTAATAAAGTACACTTTCCTTTTTTTTTTTTTTTAAAGTAAATTTTTCCACAAGATGTAGCAGTATATTGTTAAAACATAAAAGAGAGGACGTCGAGACGAGCGATAATTGACTCGATCTCGTTTAAACAAAGTTTCGGGTTCGATTTCTTGTGGATGCAGAAAATTCATATTAGGAGATTCACCTATCATAGCTAGGCACGTATCCTGGATCGAATCCGGATGTACTTAAGTATTACTTAAGGAACCAAATGAAAAAAAAATAAAAATAAAAGAGAGGTAAGGTCAAAATAGCAGCATCAACACGGTAGTGGACTTGTTCAGGCACAGGGACTATTATTTTGATTTGGCTTAATTATGTAAGTCCCTGAAGTTTGAGGTACCTTTGTCAGATACCCTTATTCTTTTTTTTCCAATGTCTGATTCCCCGAAGTTACTTCTGAGTTTGTCATATACCCCTACTACCAATTTTGGCCAATTTTTCCGACATGTAACATCGGAATCCTGATCAAACGCAGGAGGTTAGTCATGTGATGTCACACGTGCGAAGACGACTTCTCTCTTCAATTCTTTTTTCTTTTTTTTATTTAACTAAAAATATAAAAATATTAAGTTTTTTAGTTTTTTAAATTTTTTTAAAAAAAGGATCTTCGACCACGGGACACCAGGTGCTTAACATCCTGCATCTGATCAGGATTCCGATGTTACATTTTAGCAAAATTGGCCAGAATTGGGAGTAGGGGTATATGACAAGCTCAGAAGTAACTTCGGGGAGTCCGACATTGGAAAAAAAAGAATAAGGGTATCTGACAAAAGTACCTCAAACTTCAGGGACCTGTGACATAATTAAGCCTTTTGATTTTATTCACTGAAGCATGGGTACTCCTGAATGGTGACGTACCCGTACCGGTACACTTTGGGTATCGGTACACGTACCGTACTCCTGAGTACTTGTAGCTAGTATGTTAAGGTATATTTTAGGTGTGGATCTTACCAATAATGTAATTTTTGCCTTATAATATATTTTTTAATGTTATAATCAATCTTTCGGACTTATATCTTGACTTATTTTGAGCATCAACCTATAATTTTCCGATACTCATATGCTATTTCAATGCCAAAATCGTTTATTTTCACCTTGCTTATATATAATTTTTTTAATAAAATTAGAATTATATTGTCATACTCGTACCCTAATTTTTTAGAAAATGTCGTACCCCATACAGGTACAGTACCCGTATTGGTGCAACCTGATTTTATTCTTAGCAATTTACGTACATTTCTTTTCTCACACCATAGAAGACAACTATGTCTATCATTGTTAGCCTTCAAATACACATGCTCATTTGATTCCATAAAAGTTGGAGGCCCATTAATGCTGTGGATGTTCTCCTATTTGCAAAGGTCATTATCAGTAAATGAGTGACCATCATGTCACACCGTACCCGTAGGAACATTTTTCTTGAAGATATAATATAGGCTTAATTATGTCAAGTCTATGAAGTTTGGGGTACTTTTGTCAGATACCCTTATTCTTTTTTTTTTCCAATGTATGACTCCTCGAAGTTATTTATGAGTTTGTCATATACCCCTACTACCAATTCTGATCTATTTTGCTAACATGTAACATCGGAATCCTGATCAGACGCATGAGGTTAAGCACCTGTGCCTCGTGGCCGAAGATCATTTTTTAAAAATATTTAAAAGACTAAAAAACTTAATATTTTTATATTTTTAGTTAAATAAAAAAAGAGAAAAAAAATTGAAGAGAGAGGTCGTCTTCGCCCGTGTGACCTCACGCGACACCAAATGAACAACCTCCTGCGTCTGATCAGGATTCCGATGTTACATGTTAGCAAAATTGATCAGAATTGGTAGTAGGGGTATATGACAAACTCAGAAGTAACTTCGGGGGAATCAGACATTGGAAAAAAAAATAAGGGTATCTAGCAAAAGTACCTTAAACTTCAGGGAGTTGTGACATAATTAAGCCTATGATATATATATTGGAAATATGATTGCGTGCACTTATACATGTTACATAAGAGATTGAATATCTCAAGTGTAGCAGAGTTAGCTCAGTGTTAATTACTAATTTCCAACACAGCTGATATCTTCATTGTCGATCACATTATAGTACAAGGAAGATGGCTTGCCATCAAACTTAGAAACTATTTGATGAGTTGCTAGGCCACAATAACGCTTCCCTAGACGAGCAATGAAGATATCTATGATCTTCTTAAACATAGAATCTTCTTGGATTAGTGGTTGCTTTACAAACTCAACAAGAGGCATCCACTGCATCAAATCACATAAGATTTAATAGAAATCTAGAAATCAATCTTGAGAAACATAAACACTCTTTCAGTATAAGACTATTCATATCTGAAATCCTTTTTTCTGTTTCTAAAACCAGGTCTTTCAACAAATATTCAAATTTCAAGGAAGAAAATGGATTATAATTACTATGTGTTCAGAGATTGATGATTAAAATAACCTGAATAAATATACTCCACCTAATAGGTCATGTTCATCTAAAGAAAACTTTGCTTTCCTTGTATTAAATGAGTATCAGAGCAAAAGTATCTAACCTTTGCAGCTTCAATTTCATGTTCATCAACAATGATCCTAGATGACAGTGGTCTTAGCATGCAGATGAAGAACAAATCTGACTTCTCAAAAGCCACATTATGTGCATGCCTAGAATTGATGATGAACTTTATCAGTTAAAAAGTACAAGAAAAGTGCTGAACTGCAGTAATGGAATTAAAGGCTAGCTAGTTGGTTATGATAAAACCCTTTCCAGTTATCCAATTCCTTTCCTAGATCACATAATAATCAGATGGAGACAAAATATTTGAAATTAATCTAGTATTAAAGTATAATCAGTAGTTAATGTTTGAAATTTATTTTACTTAAAAGTTATATATATTAAGTTTCTTGCTATATGGTTGTGATGTGAGCATGAATGGTGTTGTTACCTGAAAGCTATGACTTCAATAAACTCTGTATCTACCTGCAATTGCAATCAGCTAGCATCATAAGAAAGTCATAATATATATGATATATGCTTCATGAATAAAATTCAACAGGAATATATGAAAGCACTTCAAACTTACCCCAGTTTCTTCCTTCACTTCTCTTACAGCTCCTGTATATATCTCCTCTGCCTGATAATTAAGACAATTGATAAGGAATTCAAGTTGCCAAGTGAAAATAAAAATTGAAGTACAATTTGACACCATCTCTATTTTGGTTTTCTACAATTAAGTCAAGCTAAAAATTTACTAAATCAAATACCTCAAGAATGAATCCAGTTGGTATCTTCCAAAGTCCGAGAGTTGCAGGAGAACAGTGTTTCTCTTGCACTACAAGCACCTTTATAAATGTATAACAAAAGTTAATGCTTGCTTGAATCAAGTTACCTAAGAACTGTTTTGAGATCATATAAAAATGACCAAATGAGCACTGTTTTTCTTATGCTCATGCTTGACAACTTTCCCAACAACTTATCTTTTTATAATGCAAAGTACTAGTACTTTGCGTTATGTAAAAGTTTTACAGAAGTTGTCGAGCTTGCATACATGAAACATTTCAGTATTAAAAGATGAGAATGTTTACTAGCTTGAAAAAAGTTCCTTGCAAATTTTTTCAAAGTGCAGACTGCAGAATATCCAAGTTTCTATGTTATTCAATCGGGATGAGCTTGCCTTTTTCAAATAGAAGAGTTGATACCTCATTGTTATCATTGATGACAAATCCCCCAACTCCTACTTGATGCGATGCATTGGCTGGAAGCATGCAAGGTCCTTCAGGAATCCAGTAAGTTAACATCACATATCCTGGCTCCGCATGGTGGTATTGAAAGCCTTCCTGAGAATAAAATAAGTTACTTCATAGGTTAAACACGACACATAGCGAACATGACTCATAATTTACTTTTCTAGATGTCTTTTAGTTCATGAATGTAATCTTTAATTTATTTCTTCATGGTTAGTTAAATTACCTTCACAGCAATAGGAACCAGGTCAGATTGTTCTAACGGCAACTTAAGCCAAATTCCTTTCTTTCCCTGCAAATCATCAGATAGTTTTTTATGTAAGGTTTTCTATATGCATTATGATGGCTTCACTGGACATAAAATGCAGTCATTAAAAAAACCAAATCGAAAATTGTGTGTTTTGATATCTCAATTAAGATACTGTTAGAAATATAATAGCTTAAGCTATTTGAAGATTTGGATCATGATGATATGATATCAGTGCTTCTACCACCAATACCAATTGAATTTCAGCACATGATAAAATGGGCTAACGCATTTTCCACGCTTGAAGCCAGGGGCCCAGGGCTCGAGCTTGAGGGGAGCTTGTGAGAGATATGATCAAAATCATTCAGGTGTCTTCACCAAACTACTTACATTTTAGGTGAGTTGTTTTTTTCAAGACACACACATATTTCAGCTCTCATACCTAACAAGATGATAATAGATTTGATTTGTTGGAAGAAAGATGAAGATCATTCCTAACTAAACAATGGCTTACCATCTTTTTCCAATGAGAAAGAGAGAAACGCAGCATAGGTGCGAACACCGAAGGTTTAGCTGATAACCTATCTGGATCAATGACAACTCCTCCATACTCATCATCAAACGCATCGAGTACTCTTAGATTTGTTGAGAACAAGCTCAAGCCTGAGCCATTTATTCCATTAACATAATATGGACTCGTTTCCGCTGCAAGATTATCTGAACCAACTGAACTAACAGCTTTATCTGCCAAATAAGTGTTATCTGATGCATAAGTTCTAAGAAACAACCCTGAAAGTAAACATTGGTGTTAAGTATTAAACCCGTGTACCAGTTGAGCCCAAAAAATCTAATTTCAACACTGGATAGTAACTTTATCCTCATTCTTTGTACTCCATGCGGTTCTATTTATAAGATCCTTTTGGGGTTTTTCATTCCCACCAAGGAAAGTTGTTAAATTTGTTAGTGGCACAGGAAATGTGAAAATTTGATATACTTTTTCAAAATTACCTCTATAATTATCATTGAAACTCTAAAAAATGTTAACTTAATATGAGTGTTTGTGAAAAGAAGTAATTAAATGTTATTGAAAATTGAAAGAGGTCTTATAAATAGGTCCAAAATAAAAACCCAAAAAAGTCTTATAAATAGGACCGGAGGGAGTACTTTGTAGGAAGAAAAGAAAACTGGCAGCACCAATTATTAGTAAAATGTCAAGAGCAATCAAAATCAAACCATGACTTCCAATTCATTACCTTCAGCATTAGTTAACAAAATCACAAAACTAATTCTTGTATTAATATAAGACAGAAAACAAAAGGCTCAAATTTGGAAGCACACTTTTATGTTTCATCCATATAAGAAAAGAAAATTGCAGCAACCAAAAGAAGAAGAAGAAAGGGCTTTACCTCTGCGACACTTGAACTGGGTAGAAAATCTAACTCCAACTTTGTGCTTGAAACTCGAGAGCAAAGTGGAGTAGGTTCTTTCAGCATGGATAACCTCAGATGCAGACACAGAACTAGAACAGAAGTATTTGAGTTCCATATCCACTTTAATAAATCAGTGGTCAAAAATTCAAATGAATCTCACCTCACCTACCACACACTGACACCCGTAGCCACAAATCAGAATCCTATTATAAATATATACTCTAAGGGGTGAATATACAACTCAATATATAAGAGAATCTTCACTATAATCTATGATACCTTAGCACTTAGCATATATCGAAATTATGACTAAACAAACGTGTAGTTCATGGTCATGGACTAGACCTCATTGGATTCACCGTTTTTTTTTTATCTTCCCATGTTCATGATCAGAAACATTGATAATCCAAGGAGGTATGAACAAAAGTAACAGATATTATTCAGCACAATCTGGTTGGTACGTCACGTATGAAACCAAGTTTTGATAAAAGTTAGTTTAGCTTTATTGAAACTGGTGGTGTATAATGAGCGATGTGTGATTTATAACAAAAAAAATCAACCGGAAACAGAACAAAATATAAAATTGAAAGTTTTGTCTTTCTTTAGTGTATATATAATAATACAATACAGTAAGAATTATGTATATATAGTTGTATAAATGGAGAAAACGAGGGAAAATGATATATCCAAGTTAATTAAAGCATATGAAATGAAACGTTTAGAGATGGAATAAGTATTGGTATTGTATATATTACTATCTTAATAGGCAGAAAATTCGTAGAAAGGTATAACATTAATCCAAGTGAATTCGTAGCAAGGTCCTAACATTTTTCGGCGTAATCGGGAAGCATTTTACTTCACTTCATTTTCTATTATATATGTATAGCTAGGAAACATGGTAACCTCTTTAGTCTTTATTAGTTGGCATCGCATAGATATGATTGTGAGGAAAAATGTTAATTTAACTTGAGATTAAGATACCTTAAAATTGAAGGGTATGTTGTTTGGTTTGAAAAACTATTTTTTGTTTTCATTTTCTATTATTATTGTATTTATAATAATTACACCGTATTTTCATTCTATTTCAAATAAACTATGATTGTGTTCTCATATTTCTATTCCATTTATTAGTTTGAAAGATTTTGAATAGTTAATAATAAAAACAATTAAAAAAGTGTTGCAATGTTTCCTATACATATACAATAGAAAATGGAGTGAAGATACGTGCTTGGAAAATGAAGTGAAGATACAAGTTCATGTTCAGGTCAAATTCTTAATAAAAAAAGGGTGTTACTACCATCCAATCAAAAATTGAATGGTTGCTATGCAACCCATTGTTAAACCAATAAAATCTTGCCACCTAAGACATATATGTCACATCATTACTTAAATTAGTCAAAATTAAGTTTTGCAATTTAGTCCAACATAAAAATTAAATTAAGTTGTGCTCATTAGAACCACCAGCAGCATACTTTGATTTTTTTTAATAATGTTTTTTAAAATTAAAACTTATAATTTATCTATAGGTACAAAGGACTAAAATTTTAATTTACTATTTAAGTTGGACCAAATTGCAAAAAATTAAATTTGACTACTTCAAATGATGACATGGCACAGGTAAATTAAATGACAACTGTCTATTAGTTTAAGAGAAAGTTGCATGACAACACTCCAATTTTGGATTGCATATTAGAAATCTCCATAAAAAAAATGTAAAACACAATGTCATTGTTATAATTAATAAGAGTAGTGATATTTTTATATTTATTTTCTTATATTTCTATTTATGCTTTATCTTTTTGTTCTCCATTATATCATGAATTGTATCTTTATTTTTTGTATCTCTCTCTTCCTTATAACTTACACCTTAAAAGATGATATGAGATAAGCATTTTCCAATTGATGATGGTAGTAATAGAAAATTAAAAAAAAAACATTTTGTCAAGATAAGCTAATGTGGTGTTTGATATAAATGGAGTAATATTTTTTTAGTGCATTCTCGAAAACGTGATATACACAAAAGTTATGTTTATATATTTTATTAATGTTTAGTTGATATAAAATATTTTTATGAGTATAATTATTTTTTTTTCAAAAATATCCTTGACTGAAAGAATAATAAGAAGTAGAAGGAGAAAGATACATAAATGATTTTGAATCCAAATCATCTCTACTTAATTTTTTTTTTCTCTTTGTTTTTTTTCCATTTGCATCACCTAATAATTTCTTTAATCCTATTTTATCATATAGTAGTTAAATTATTGAAAGGATGAGATGTTCTATCTAGTGAATGATAATTTATTATTGATACACGTTCCTTGCCGTTCTTTGGTGGCCTAGGCGTTGGTGAAACTCATAACTAGTGCTTGGTGGTGAGTGTGGTTCGCCATAACACTAGGGGCATGATATCGGATACTATGTTGCGTGGTGCCCTTCGCTGAGGCAATTGTTCCCTTTATTCATGTTGATAATACAGGGAAGGTTTATTCCCGAAGTTAATGATGAATGGATGTAGCTCACATAATCATGCATCAAATATTAAAGTTGGGAATTAGAAATTTCTAGTACGATTCGGGATACCATCATCATTAAATGAATGTAATTTCCTTTCCTCAACTTCCATAAAAAAACTTTGTTTATAAAATTAATCCCGAAGTTAGTTCCTGCCATTCTTCTCCACAGCACCAAAAATGATAAGGATGTTCTTGTAAATGTAATTAAAGAGTCTGAAGTCTGAACTCATTCATTTTACACTAAAAATTGATTTTCGTATGTGAATCCAACATAAGTAGTACTATCTAGTAAATGACATTTTCTACATGGTGCCAAAGTGGGCCCTGAGTAATATTTTGTTGAGTAAATAAATGACAACAACTAAACTAGATAAGAACATGCATTTCCTACTTTAAAATATCTCCTTCATTTACAACTGTTTCAAAATGAATTTTAATTGAAAAAGCAACGACCTATAACATGTTCAAAATGTGCAAAACAATACAATAATATGCTTATGCTCTTTTTCCCCTTAGCTTGTTAGAATTTTTTCTATCAAGATTTTTAAGGAAGTAGGGGTCCTAGTAATGTTTTAGTAAGTTGTTAGGGGTCATTAGAATTTTGTTGATTAATAGTTGTAACAATTATTTTACATTCTCATGAAATAAACTCATATGTAATGCTTTTGGTTAGTTTTGGGCTATTTTGAACACATGATTATGTTTTCATGTTAAACCCTCCATAAAAGGTAGGGTTCATGGGAACTATGATGCTTATAGTCCTTATGTGTTGGAATAAAATCTAATTTACTTATAAAAAAAAGAAAAAACAATACAATATGCTAGTCACATGCAATTACATGATTCATAACACGTTACATACAAATCTCATCTATGTGATGCTTACAATATATTTTAATTACATTTATATTCATCTCATTTTCTATTAACATTATACTTTTTTTTATATAATTAACGGAAATAAAGTGGAATATTGAACAAATGTAGTTTAACTTATAGTTTAAGTCCATATACAAAAATGACTATACAAAACGATAGTTATACTTACACAATAATCAAATCCCAAATGCATGACAAAATACCTCATAATACTTTTTCATCATTGTATACACTCAATCAACTTTCACAAATATACAAAGAAAAACTATTAAAAAAAACATATGATTTTCTATGAGAGATAAAAGTGTTGGAAACCAACAAGCGGGCTAAGCAAATACTAGAGGGGGGTGAATAGTATTTTGAAGCACTAATACCAAATATTTCGATTGATAATTGAAGAATGGAGCTAAGACTGAATTTTCTGGAATCAGACACAAAAGACTCGAGTCTTTTGTGAAATACTCGAGTTTTTCAGGATGAACAACTCGAGTCTTTTCTGAAATACTCGAGTTTTTCCTATCAGATAGCAGAAAGACCAGAAACGAAAATTCAGCAATTTAACTCAAATCAATTCAATAATAAACAGGAACTTATCCAACAGAATAGCAAGTAATCTAAATAACTTTTAACACAAAGATTCCTTGAACTTGCTACCTAATTGTATAAATCCTAATTGATTGAAATGACTTAAGTCTATTGAGCTAGAAAGTAGATTAAAAGCAATAAACCAACACTCAAGCAATTTTATCCTGGTTCACTCCAACAATGAGCTACATCCAGTCCTCCTAATCACTTAGGAGTTTCTACTAATAATCAAATTGTTAGAAATTACAAAGGATTGCTTGAGAATGGCCTCACTCAACCTAACCCTTTCAAGAGTGTACCAAACTCTTGATTTCTACCCCAATTTGATTCCGGTAATTGAAGAACTCTTCACAAAGCTTCCTTGAACTCCCTTCAAGAAACTCCACCGGGCTAGGAACCTCCTAGTCTTGTGCTTGAGAACCTCTCAAGACTTCCAACACCCTAAGCCACTTAGGGTTTGCTTGGGAACAATCCAAGACTTTGAATAATCAAGCTTTTTGTATGTGTATTACTAATCTCACAATGGATTAGCACAAATAAGCACAGCTCAATGTAAGAATTGAGGCCTAAAACTCAACTTGGAATAAAATGACAATATGAGTGAGAAGTTGAGCTTTTTGGGAATTAACACTTGAGAAGAGGAAATTATGAAAGCTTGTAATCAATGATGTGTTATTGTCTTGTTTGTTCTTGCACAAATTCAAAGAGAAATTTTACAATAAGGTTCTGAATTGCTCTCTTGGGTTGGATGAGACTCAAATGCCCTCAATTGGGTTTTTGAGTTTCCCCAACGTTCATTTTTGCTGACTGGACAAAAATACTCGAGTCTTTTGGTAAAAACTCGAGTCTTTTTGGCCGGTCACGAGTGAATTGGTGCACGAACAAGACTAACGGTCATAATTGCTGACCTGGCACAAATACTCGAGTTTTTCTATAAATACTCGAGTATATACTCGAGTCTTTTTCAAAATACTCGAGTATTTTGATCAGATATGGGAAAAATTATTTTTCAATTTTATTTTTCCTCTCAAGTATTAATTTTTGGTCA
This sequence comes from Crotalaria pallida, assembly GCA_037953625.1. Classification (NCBI taxonomy): domain Eukaryota; kingdom Viridiplantae; phylum Streptophyta; class Magnoliopsida; order Fabales; family Fabaceae; genus Crotalaria; species Crotalaria pallida. The sequence continues at coordinate 104,023,323 of CM075655.1, forward strand.
ATCTCAACTTAATAAACATATAAAAATTTATTCCTAGAAGAGACTAACTATTTCTACCCACTCTCAACCACTCTCAACATAAATTAGAAATTTACAATTAATATTTGATTGAGAATGATTGGGCACTTGTCTTCTTTTCTTGACTTCTTGTTGATGTTGATGTTGCAATATCTTCAAGGCATGATTTGTTAATTATTTTGTCATCATCAAAACATAATCCACATAATTAGGAGCATTGAATTCACAATCTCCCCCTTTTTGGTGATGACAAAATAATTAACACTTGATCCATTTGTTAAGCTTGATCCACTTGGAGATGCAACTCCCCCTCACTATATGATACTTTTCACCTATCTAAAAATTCAGCTTGAGCAAGATGTTATGACAATTTAATTTTAGCACCAAGCCTATGGTATGAGAGAATTTAACAATTATCAGAGTATATACCATAATTAGAGATTTTAGGTGCAACAATATCAAGACAAGACAAGTGTAATATCTCTCCCCCTTTTTGTCATACGCCAAAAAGATGTAACAATTTAGAAAAAGATCAAGGGAGGAGAGGTGCATAATCGGAAAACCCCATAACCAACTATGCAAATAAAACGGAGATATAATAACGATAAAGAGCTCCCCCTGAAGCTTTGCACAAACATCATAATGAAGACCAAATTCATTAACATAAAAACATCATAAATGGTCCAAATCAAAGGTTCAATAAGAAACCCAAAGTCTCAAAACACCAAGTTCTCAAAATACAGAAAATGTAACAAAGACCAACATGATAAAAACAGAATGAAAACTAAGATAAAATCCAAAGGTCAACATCATCAAAACATCGAAGGAGCTGGAGCATCTGGAGGAGGATAAAACCGAGAGAAGAGTTTAGAGGATGAAAAACTAGTAAGATTTGACAAAACTTTGAGGAAAATCTGAGTTTTGAGGAGAGAGATAGGAGAAAACCGAGAGAGAAGAGGGTCGCAAAAAAAAACTTGAGTCTGAGAGTATATATAAACAGTTCAAAATACTCGAATATATTCATAAATACTAGAATTGTTCTTTAGGATATACTCGAGTTTTTGAAAATATATTCGAGTCGGTCGTGACTCAGCCCAGATTTCCCCAGAAAAGTCGAGTAAAAATTGAAAAACTCGACTTTGGTCCGAAAGTTCAAATTTCAGGAAAACTCAAAATACTCGAGTTTTTTTTGGAAAATACTCGAGTTTGGTCTGAAAGTTTAAAAATTGGGGGTTTCGAAATACTCGAGTGTTTCGAAAAACACTCGAGTATTTTAATAAAGACTCGAGTGTTTTTAGAAACACTCGAATATTTTTATCAGACCCTGATTAAAAACTTTTTCAATTTAAAACTGATTTAATTTTGAATTAAAATACTCGAGTGTTTTTGGAAAAACTCGAGTATTTTGACAGAACAGAAAGTAAAAACTCAGTTTTAAAAGACCAAACACAAATCAAACACAAATGCTTCACTACCAACTTGGAATACAGTACAGAATCACACACAATTAACATATACAATTTCAAATATCATCAAGGACAATTTAACAAAGAATCAATAACACATTAGAGTAAGACTAATATGGTGATTTTCCAAAAATGACACACAATGCAATTAGCCTATATTAGCTTCATCTAAAATACCAAGTTCTCTCCTAATATGATAAAAGGTGTCCCTTGGTAGAGGTTTTGTAAAAATGTCGGCTAATTGATTTGTGGTACTAACAAATTCAATTGTGCAATCACCCTTTTGTACATGATCTCTTAAAAAATGATGTCTTATTTCAATGTGTTTAGTTCTTGAGTGATACACCGGATTCTTAGTCAAATTGATTGCACTCGTGTTATCGCATCTAATCGGAATATTTTCAAGTTTCAAACCAAAATCCGATAATTGTTGTTTCATCCATAACAGTTGAGCACAACAACTACCGGCTGCGATATATTCCGCTTCGGCGGTAGAAAGAGCGACACAAGCTTGCTTTTTAGAAAACCATGACACCAATGAACTTCCCAAGAAATGGCAAGTACCACTGGTGCTTTTGCGATCAAGCTTGCATCCCACGAAGTCGGAATCCGAGTAACCAACTAAACTAAGATTGGCATCAGCAGGATACCATAAACCAGTGTTAATTGTTCCTTTTAGATACTTAAATATATGTTTAACTGCGGATAGGTGAGATTCTTTAGGATTAGCTTGAAATCTAGCACACATGCATACACTAAACATAATATCCGGTCTAGATGCAGTGAGATATAGGAGACTACCTATCATACCCCTATACTTACTAACATCAACCGGTGTACCTTGTTCATCCTTGTCTAGGTAGCATGATGTGCTCATTGGAGTGTAGGCTTCCTTGCACTTGTCCAATCCGAATTTTTCAAGGAGCTCTTTGCAATATTTCCCTTGATGCACAAATATCCCCTCCTTGACTTGCTTTATTTGTAAGCCTAGGAAGAACTTGAGTTCTCCCATCATTGACATTTCAAATTCCTTTTTCATCAAATTTGAAAACTTTCTACAAAGAGACACGTTAGTAGCACCGAAAATGATATCATCAACATAGATTTGTACTAACAAAATGTCATCCTTGGTTTTATAAATAAATAATGTATTATCAACCTTCCCTCTTTGAAACTTGTTTTCTAATAGAAAGGAACTCAATCGATCATACCAAGCTCTAGGAGCTTGTTTCAATCCATAGAGTGCCTTTTTCAATTTATAAACATGGTTTGGAAATTCACTATTTTCAAAACCGGGGGGTTGTTTGACATACACTTCTTCATTTATAAACCCATTCAAGAAAGCACTTTTAACATCCATTTGATATAAAGTGAATTTCATGATTGAAGCATAAGCAAGTAAAATTCGGATTGCTTCAAGACGTGCAACCGGAGCAAAGGTCTCATCATAATCGATACCTTCCTCTTGGTTGTACCCTTGAGCTACTAGTCTAGCTTTGTTTCTTATAATCAACCCGGATTCATCAAGTTTGTTTCTATAAATCCATTTAGTACCAATTATGGTATGATCATCGGGTTTAGGGACTAGATCCCAAACTTCATTTCTTTCAAATTGGTTTAATTCTTCTTGCATAGCAAGAACCCAATGATCATCCTCAATGGCCTTTTTAATTGAATCGGGTTCAATTTGAGAAACAAATGAGACATAGTGGCAAATGTTTTGTATAGACCTACGAGTAAGTACTCCCTTTGACATATCTCCTATGACTTTGTCTATAGGATGAGCCTTGACCGATTTCCAAGTTGGAGGAAGTTCTTCCCTTACTTCTCCTTCATCAACTTTTGAATTCTCTCTCTCTTTTTCTTCTTTTGAAAAGACAATGCCATCTTCACTAGCATCACATAAAACACTATCTTCTTTTGAAGACTCATTAAAAACCACATGAATTGATTCCTCAATAGTTAAAGTTCTCTTATTGAAAATTCTATAAGCTTTACTATGAGAAGAATAGCCTAAAAATATGCTTTCATCGGATTTGGAATCAAACTTGCCAAGGTGATCTTTTCCATTATTTAAAACAAAAATTTGGCATCCGAAGACATGAAAATGAGATATATTTGGCTTTCTTCCCTTGTAAAGTTCATAGGGGGTTTTATCCAAAGAGGGCCTTATCAAAATACGATTTAAAACATAACAAGCCGTATTGACGGCATCGGCCCAAAAATATTGAGGTACTTGAGAATCATTTAACATGGTTCTAGCAAGTTCCTCTAGCACCCTATTTTTCCGCTCTACCACTCCGTTTTGTTCCGGAGTCCTTGGTGCGGAGAATTGATGCTCAATACCATTTTTAGCACAAAATCTATCAAATTTGTGGTTTTCGAATTCACCACCATGATCGGTACGAATAATAATTACTTTTTGATTCACTTGGTTTTGCAAAAGTTTGACATGATGTTTAAAAGATTTGTAGGTCTCACTCTTAGTAGTTAAAAATAAAGTCCAAGTAAACCTAGAGAAGTCATCAACAATCACCAATGCATAATAGTTTCCACCAAAGCTTTTTACTTGTGATGGTCCAAACAAGTCCATATGAAGCATTTCTAATGGCCTTGATGTGGACATCACCATTTTTGATCCAAAGGTGTTTTTAGTTTGTTTACATTTCTTGCAAGGAGAACAAACACCTTCAATAGAAAAATTTAGCTTTGGTAAACCAACTACTAGATCTTTAGATTGTATTTTCTTCAATTGGTTTACATTAATATGAGCGGTCCTACGATGCCATAACCAAGTGTCATTTTCTTTGCTCACTAAACAAGTAGAGACCAAAGAAGTGACTTTGTTCAAATCAACTAAGTAAGTATTATTTGACCTTCTACCAACAAATTTGATTGATTCATCTTTGTCACTTTTAATGAGGCAATGGGTAGAGGTAAAAACTACATGATTACCAACATCACATAATTGGCTTATGCTCAAGAGATTATGTTCTAATCCTTGAACATAGAGCACATTATCAATAATCAAGTTTGAAGAGTTTCCGATTTTACCAATACCAAGGATTTTGCCTTTGTTGTTGTCCCCATAAGTGACATAACCCTTTTCCTTTGGAGTAAGCTCAATGAAGTGCCGCTTATCTCCCGTCATGTGCTTCGAACATCCACTATCAAGATACCACAATTGTTTTCCCGTTCGAAGACACACCTACAAAATGAAATCACTTGTTCACTTTGGGTACCCAAACAATGTTGGGTCCCTTAGGGTTAGTGTTGGGACTTTCTCCCTTCTTAATCCACATATAAGTGCCCTTTTTCATTTCAAACTTCTTAATGTGGCACTCAATGTTGATATGTCCAACCTTTCCACAATAAGTACAAGTTGGTCTCTTTGATGAGTTTTTCTTAGAAAATGTTCCAACCACCTTGTACTTTTTGTCCTTTTTATGAACATATCCTAAACCGGTTTTGTTGTGATTATGTCTTTGAGAGTTCAACAACCGGTTGAGGTTTCTATCACTATGTGAGATTGTGAGTTTGTTTTTCAATTCTTTCACTTCTTTTTCAAGTTCATCACATCTCTCACATGGAGTGATAATCTCCTCATGATTTGCACAATCACTTTGATGACTAGAATTAATAAGTTCCAAGGATTCATTTTGAAGTTTCAACTCATTTATAGATTTTTGCAATTCATCAATTTCATGTTGAAACTCCAAAATTTTCTTTCCTTTTTCCTTATTAATTTTAGCAAGCCTTTTAAATTGAATTAACATTTCATTGTAGGCTTCTTGCAAATCATCATATGAAATGGAGTTTGAAGAGGAACAAGAAGAACTAGAGGTTACCTCATCATCACTTTCACTCATGCCATGATTAGCTCTTGATGAGGACTCATGATTGTTCTTGGCCATGAGACAAAGGTTTGCATTTTCATCACCGGAGCTACTTGAAGATGATTCATTGCTCTTCTCCGGTGCATCCCAAACAATGTATGCACGCTTCCCTTTGGTCTCTTGGGTCTTCTTGTCATTCTTCTTCAAGAATGTGGCACATTCCATTCTTATGTGACCAACCCCTCCACATTCATGACACTTAACTCCATCATTGGTACTCTTTTCTCTTTGTTTGGAGTCTTTGGTTCTCTTAAAATTGGATGAAGATCCACCTTTCTTCCCTTTGAAGAATTTGTTGAATCTTTTCACAAACATCCCAAATTCTTCTTGATTTGGTTCACCATCGGAATCTCCACTTGTAGAGCATTCTTCAACTTCTTTTGTAGCTTTAGTTGAAGCTTTGAGTGCTATGCCCTTTTTCTTTTTGTCCGATTCCTCATGCATCCCAAGTCTTGTAAGCTCCATCTCATGCTCTTGGAGTTTGCCAAACAAAGTGGCTAAGTCCATGCTATTTATGTCTCTAGATTCCTTGATGGCGGTTACCTTGGGTTGCCAACTCCTATCAAGACATCTTAGAATTTTGTTAGTAGTTTCACCATTGCGAAATACTTTTCCCAAGGAAATCAAATGATTAACAATGTGAGAGAATCGCTTTTGCAAGTCACTAATGGATTCATTTGGCAACATGTGGAACAATTCATATTCGTGAGTTAGAGAATTCAATCTTGCATCTCTAACTCACTTGTTCCCTCATGTGTGACTTGCAAAGTATCCCACATTTCTTTTGCCGATTTACATTGGGAAACTCTATAAAATTCATCATGGGATAAAGCCGAAAAGATGATGTTTTTAGCGTTTAAATCAAATGAGACTTTTCTCTTTTCATCATCATTCCAACTACTCCTTGGAATTTCAACAATTTCATCATTTATTTTCTTTTTGGGAATGAAAGGACCATTTTCAATTGCATCCCAAATATCCATATCAATTGCTTCAATAAAAACTTTCATGCGAGTTTTCCAATAAACATATCCTTCACCATTAAATAATGGAGGACGGTTTATTGAAGCTCCTTCTCCACCAAAGTTATTGCTAGAGCCCATTAAGTTTCCAAAAGGATCTTTTTCGAAAAAGTTGTTACACTCGATCTTTCGACCGAGCTCTGATACCACTTGTTGGAAACCAACAAGCGGGCTAAGCAAATACTAGAGGGGGGGTGAATAGTATTTTGAAGCACTAATACCAAATATTTCGATTGATAATTGAAGAATGGAGCTAAGACTGAATTTTCTGGAATCAGACACAAAAGACTCGAGTCTTTTGTGAAATACTCGAGTTTTTCAGGATGAACAACTCGAGTCTTTTCTGAAATACTCGAGTTTTTCCTATCAGATAGCAGAAAGACCAGAAACGAAAATTCAGCAATTTAACTCAAATCAATTCAATAATAAACAGGAACTTATCCAACAGAATAGCAAGTAATCTAAATAACTTTTAACACAAAGATTCCTTGAACTTGCTACCTAATTGTATAAATCCTAATTGATTGAAATGACTTAAGTCTATTGAGCTAGAAAGTAGATTAAAAGCAATAAACCAACACTCAAGCAATTTTATCCTGGTTCACTCCAACAATGAGCTACATCCAGTCCTCCTAATCACTTAGGAGTTTCTACTAATAATCAAATTGTTAGAAATTACAAAGGATTGCTTGAGAATGGCCTCACTCAACCTAACCCTTTCAAGAGTGTACCAAACTCTTGATTTCTACCCCAATTTGATTCCGGTGATTGAAGAACTCTTCACAAAGCTTCCTTGAACTCCCTTCAAGAAACTCCACCGGGCTAGGAACCTCCTAGTCTTGTGCTTGAGAACCTCTCAAGACTTCCAACACCCTAAGCCACTTAGGGTTTGCTTGGGAACAATCCAAGACTTTGAATAATCAAGCTTTTTGTATGTGTATTACTAATCTCACAATGGATTAGCACAAATAAGCACAGCTCAATGTAAGAATTGAGGCCTAAAACTCAACTTGGAATAAAATGACAATATGAGTGAGAAGTTGAGCTTTTTGGGAATTAACACTTGAGAAGAGGAAATTATGAAAGCTTGTAATCAATGATGTGTTATTGTCTTGTTTGTTCTTGCACAAATTCAAAGAGAAATTTTACAATAAGGTTCTAAATTGCTCTCTTGGGTTGGATGAGACTCAAATGCCCTCAATTGGTTTTTTGAGTTTCCCCAACGTTCATTTTTGCTGACTGGACAAAAATACTCGAGTCTTTTGGTAAAAACTCGAGTCTTTTTGGCCGGTCACGAGTGAATTGGTGCACGAACAAGACTAACGGTCATAATTGCTGACCTGGCACAAATACTCGAGTTTTTCTATAAATACTCGAGTATATACTCGAGTCTTTTTCAAAATACTCGAGTATTTTGATCAGATATGGGAAAAATTATTTTTCAATTTTATTTTTCCTCTCAAGTATTAATTTTTGGTCAATCTCAACTTAATAAACATATAAAAATTTATTCCTAGAAGAGACTAACTATTTCTACCCACTCTCAACCACTCTCAACATAAATTAGAAATTTACAATTAATATTTGATTGAGAATGATTGGGCACTTGTCTTCTTTTCTTGACTTCTTGTTGATGTTGATGTTGCAATATCTTCAAGGCATGATTTGTTAATTATTTTGTCATCATCAAAACATAATCCACATAATTAGGAGCATTGAATTCACAATCTCCCCCTTTTTGGTGATGACAAAATAATTAACACTTGATCCATTTGTTAAGCTTGATCCACTTGGAGATGCAACTCCCCCTCACTATATGATACTTTTCACCTATCTAAAAATTCAGCTTGAGCAAGATGTTATGACAATTTAATTTTAGCACCAAGCCTATGGTATGAGAGAATTTAACAATTATCAGAGTATATACCATAATTAGAGATTTTAGGTGCAACAATATCAAGACAAGACAAGTGTAATATCTCTCCCCCTTTTTGTCATACGCCAAAAAGATGTAACAATTTAGAAAAAGATCAAGGGAGGAGAGGTGCATAATCGGAAAACCCCATAACCAACTATGCAAATAAAACGGAGATATAATAACGATAAAGAGCTCCCCCTGAAGCTTTGCACAAACATCATAATGAAGACCAAATTCATTAACATAAAAACATCATAAATGGTCCAAATCAAAGGTGCAATAAGAAACCCAAAGTCTCAAAACACCAAGTTCTCAAAATACAGAAAATGTAACAAAGACCAACATGATAAAAACAGAATGAAAACTAAGATAAAATCCAAAGGTCAACATCATCAAAACATCGAAGGAGCTGGAGCATCTGGCGGAGGATAAAACCGAGAGAAGAGTTTAGAGGATGAAAAACTAGTAAGATTTGACAAAACTTTGAGGAAAATCTGAGTTTTGAGGAGAGAGATAGGAGAAAACCGAGAGAGAAGAGGGTCGCAAAAAAAAACTTGAGTCTGAGAGTATATATAAACAGTTCAAAATACTCGAATATATTCATAAATACTAGACTAGAATTGTTCTTTAGGATATACTCGAGTTTTTGAAAATATATTCGAGTCGGTCGTGACTCAGCCCAGATTTCCCCAGAAAAGTCGAGTAAAAATTGAAAAACTCGACTTTGGTCCGAAAGTTCAAATTTCAGGAAAACTCAAAATACTCGAGTTTTTTTTGGAAAATACTCGAGTTTGGTCTGAAAGTTCAAAAATTGGGGGTTTCGAAATACTCGAGTGTTTCGAAAAACACTCGAGTATTTTAATAAAGACTCGAGTGTTTTTAGAAACACTCGAGTATTTTTATCAGACCCTGATTAAAAACTTTTTCAATTTAAAACTGATTTAATTTTGAATTAAAATACTCGAGTGTTTTTGGAAAAACTCGAGTATTTTGACAGAACAGAAAGTAAAAACTCAGTTTTAAAAGACCAAACACAAATCAAACACAAATGCTTCACTACCAACTTGGAATACAGTACAGAATCACACACAATTAACATATACAATTTCAAATATCATCAAGGACAATTTAACAAAGAATCAATAACACATTAGAGTAAGACTAATATGGTGATTTTCCAAAAATGACACACAATGCAATTAGCCTATATTAGCTTCATCTAAAATACCAAGTTCTCTCCTAATATGATAAAAGGTGTCCCTTGGTAGAGGTTTTGTAAAAATGTCGGCTAATTGATTTGTGGTACTAACAAATTCAATTGTGCAATCACCCTTTTGTACATGATCTCTTAAAAAATGATGTCTTATTTCAATGTGTTTAGTTCTTGAGTGATACACCGGATTCTTAGTCAAATTGATTGCACTCGTGTCCTTAGGACTATATATGTTAAGATAATTAGAAAAGAAAATTTAATGATAAGTCCACCACACTTAATCTCTCGAGAATCTGAAAAAACACATTTTTCAACAACATTTAACTATATTTAATTTGGATGTTTAACTATTACCCTAAGAAAAAATAGATGAATAAACAAATAATTTAATTTGAAGGTGTCAAACAATAAGAAAAAATAGATGAATAAACAAGAGTAGGGCATGAATTTAAATTTCGGTGCCAATGTAAGAATTTTATAGTAATAAAAATAATTTAATAGCATTTTCTAAAGATAGAGATGCACGGATCCTAGTGAACCCTGGACCTAACTTTAAAAAAAATTAAATACTGAAATATATACTATTAAAAACCAATAGATATTTCCCTTAAAAAAAACCAATAGATATTAAATATAAAAAAAAACAATAGATATTTAAAGACGTAAAAATCATCAAAAATGATTTTGTTATATAATACTAGCTATACTACAATGTTTATGGCACTACGCCACTACCAACTATAGATGTTGACTTTTTTAGAAGAACCAGGGTATCCACCCGCGCAATTGGGTGTCTAATCCCTCGCACCACGGTCGGGCCCTTTCGGGGGCGATGCTCCCAGTAAGGCTTGCTCCATTCACATGCGCCTCGGGAACGACTCGAACCCGCGATCACATGCTTAAGGAACACAAGCCTCTTTCACTTGTGTCAGCCTCTACTGGTTATAGATGTTGACTTATAAGGATATTCTTCCATTCTTAAATAATTGTTACTTCAATAAAATAAATTTATTTTTAATAAGTATTATTTTTACAACTAAATCTATCCTCGTCTAATTAATATGAGAAATAATAAGAGATAAAGACGAATTACTATTATAAAGAGACAAATAGCAAAAGAGGATAAAACAAGCATTAATTTGCTATAAAAAAAAGACATTAAATAATACATCTTAATCAACACGCTATAACTTTAAACATCGATTTATTTTTAAATGGAGGTAGCAGTTTTAATTGAACATTTTGAACATGTTAATGTAATGGTAAATGAACATTATAGTTTTAGAGGAGAATCAAATGGGTGAATCATGGTTTCATTTTGAAGAGAAAAGCAACGAAGAGGGTAATTCTGGTTACGCTTGAGAAATTAATTTTCTATTTTGATAATATGAAGGAAGGACATCTAATAAAAAATAAAATGTTAACGAGTGTTTTTTATTAAGAAATTGACTATTGTTAAAAGACAATAAAAAGTGTAGTTTTTGAGAGAAGAAAATACAATGACTCGTAGTTTTCTTTCTATGTTTAAAAATCTAAACAAGTGTTTTTAGGAAAAGGACAATTGTTAACAAGAGAAAATAAAAGACATTTTACCAAAAAAAAAAAAAAAATAAAATAAAAGACAAATGTTAAAAAGTATAGTTGATGCATTTGTTCAAAAATCAAACATATTAAAAACTAATAAAAAAATATAATTTTTATATTTTTGAGACATAAAAATACACACTTATAATTTTTTTTAATATTAAAATCCTTAATTTAAAAAAAAATCTAATGATTTGTTCAAAGTTATTAAATGAAAAACACGAGGTCTTGATTAAAAAAAAAGGAAAGAAAGGCATGCAGTGTTTGCAGGCCCGGCCCCGGGGTGGGCATTGAGGGCCACCACCCAGGGCCCAAAAATTTTAGGGTCCCCAAAATTTTTTTTAGTAGTACTTATACTTAAAATAAATTAATAGTTGCATATTTTTTATCTTTTAATTATTAATAGTTTAGTATAATATTTTAATTTATTTTTTTATTTGCTCACTTGACTTATAAATAGGTTAACTTATGAACTTTATTTTTATAACTTACTCCCTTTGTCTCTAAATATAACATCATTTTGATAATTTTATTTTGTCCTTATTTATAAGACCTAATACAAATTTTCAATGACAATTAGGTACTTTTTTCCACAAACACATATATTTACTCAACAATTTTTAGATTCTCAATAATACTTATAAAGATAGTTTTGAAAAAAAAACATATCAAATGTTCACATTTTCAATACAATTAACTAAATTAAACAACTTTAGTAATGAACGTGAATTCAATCATAAGGATATTATATACAAAGACGGAAGAAGAAACATAAAAACAATTTTAATTACCTATTTAATTAATAAATTTTTTTATTTTATTTCAACTCTATTTTATATAATATCTATTTTTATTATTGATTGTTATCATTGTTTTAATTAATTAAATATATAAATTAATAGTGTTTTAATTGATTTAATTTTAATAATTTTTTTTAGTAGGACCCCAAAAAAATTTTCGCCCTAGGGCCCAAGATAGGTTAGGATCGGCCCTGAGTGTTTGGCACATGGAAGGCAAACAAAAGGCAGAAACTGCGTGGACAGCAATATAACGTGATTTCTGTTTTCTGATATCTTCTCCCACTGGGAACCATTAAACAATTGTTTTAGGACTTCTTTATTACTAGTGGAGACTAACACAAGTGGAAGGGGCTTGTGTCTCTTAAGCATATGGTCGCGGGTTCGAGTCGTTCCCGAGGCGCATGTGAATGGAGCAAGCCTTACTGGGAGCATCGCCCCCGAAAGGGCCCGACCGTGATGCGAAGGATTAGTCACCAGTTGTGCGGGTGGATACCCTGGTTCATAAAAAAAAGGACTTCTTTATTCCTTTCTCCATCTGTTTAGGACCAAAAATCGGAAAGAGTGCTTAATGAGATTCTGGGTTCGTAATAACTTGTGAGATTTAAGGCAATAATAAGGAAGTTGGGATCTCTGTGTCCGTGGTGGCGGAGAGCAAGCGGGTCTTATATAAAGGTTTTTATGAGAAGGACGATGAGCTTAGCAAAGGGACTCTCTCTTTTCCTCCCTTTTCCCCTACCTCTAACTCGGTTTCTTTCTCCTATTTTCTGATTCCCTTTTTCCCTGTATTTTCTTTCCTTCTACCCCTGTGTCCCCCTTTTCCTCTCTATTCTACCCCTTCTTATGTTATCCCATTCCCTCTCCTGTCAACATCTTCTTCGTAATTCTCATTTTCTTAGCCGTTAAGCTCCTCCTCTACTTCTCACTCTCCTACTATTTATAGCTAATACACAGAGGTCTTCACCTCCTCGGACAGTGCTAAAAAGTCCCTTTTTAATGATTCTTAAACTATGGCCCCACTCCCTAAGCTATTCTCTTTCCCTTTTTGTTATCCAGGCTCATTCTCCAACCTTTATACAAGTCCCTGAGAGACCTTTTCTTGTTTCTCTGGGCAAAGTCCGCTCAGAGCCTGTCAGCCACAGTCCCTCAGAGCTCCCAGGATACGTCCGCCCTGCTGGCCACATCGTCCTCAATGACCAGTTTCGAGGGTGGAGTCCCAAAAATACCTTACTTTGTCATCACGTTTTGGACCGTCCTCTTCTTTGTGTCTTGATTTTCTTTGATGGGTTAAGTGGCCCAATTCTTGGCATTTCATTTTCTTTCAATTAGCCCAATTCAACTTTAATCCTGAAATGGGTCCTGAACAATAGCCCCTTTTTGCAGTAAAGGAAAAAACTTCTCCTCTTCCCTCACAAGAAACCACCAATCCGTGTTTTTTCCTTTTGCTGCAAAACCCACTCCCCCACGTCTCCTCTTCTCACAACCGCTCCCTTTGGCAATCAGTAGGGTCTCGAGCCTTGTGCCCTACTAACATATCTCCTCTTTCCTCTGCTCCCTCCTATAACTGCACTCCTCTTTTCCCCTCTTCCTTTAATTCGTCTTCAGAGCCCCTTTGACTCAACTTCCCTTTGTTCTCCTCCTTCACAACCATGTCCTCCTCTTCTTCTTCTCCCAGTAGTGATTCTGCATCCCCTTCTCAATCTGACGATCCCACCGAAGGCTCTTCCAATACTCCCATTCCCAATATCCTCCTCTTCCAACTTCTTCCTTCACTTCCCCCTCCCAGGGCGGAACCTGCTAATGGCGGGTCTTCAAAGGTTGCAACAGCGATTCCCTTTCCTACCCGCCCCTTTATGAAGCCTCCATCTTCTGGGAACTTGCTTGGTTCTCCTGGCCCACAAACCACTAGTATCCCTCTTGAAGCGGCCAAATTGATCGCTCCCCCATCTTCGAATTGCTCCTGCGAAATTGGCCCTCACTTACTCCGCTCTCGCCTGACTACCGAGGAGTTTCCTTGGTCTTCCCCTTGTTTTCGTGGTCGCGTGACTGGTACTGGTGGTTGGTCCTCATGGGTGGACCATGTCTTCGTTAATGATCCCTCTTTCGCTCGTGTTCTTGAACAAGTGGGCATAGCCCCTGCTATTCAAGTTTCTCCTTACTTGGGTTCGAATAGAAGGACAGAGGATTTTGAACTTCTGCTACAGCGGTGGTGCACCGCCACCCACTCTTTTTTTGCTTCTTGGGGCGAATTTACACCCACATTGGAGGATGTGGTCATTTTACTTAAGCTTCCCGTCTATGGGGAGCATTCCCTTTCCTTCGAATCCGTGGGTGCTGATATCATTGAAACGGCTCAACAACTCAAGGCGGCTACTTGGCAAAGCGCCCACCATTCTCGCAGCGTCTTCGAACGCCGAAGGGCGACCGCAGGTTCCTCTCATAAGGTTGCTGGTACTGGATGCTTGATTCCTAAGGCTAAAAGGTTAAGAAAAAGGATTCTTTAAAATACACCTTTGCTACATGGATTCGGTACTTCTATGGGGATACCCATGACGGCCGTTTCGAGCCTGGTCCTTCTGTAGATCTGAATTTGAAGAGGGCGGCCTTTGTTTCCTTCTGGCTTAGCCGATTCGTCTTCCCTGGTCCGCCATGGGAATCCGTTAGTCCTGCTGTATTTATACTCGCCTGCCTCTTGGCCAATGGTGTTCGCCTTCCCCTGGCTCCAATGTATCTGGGCGGTCTTTATGCCCGTTTGGACCAGGCGGCCGAGCAAATGAGGCTCTCTTTTGGCCGCTATTCTATCAGTTCTTTCTTGGATTTGGTTTTTATCCAGTACTTCCTCTTCGAACGCTTTCCTGACTATGGTCCCATTCGCCAAACCGCCACTACTCCTCTTGCCTCCAATGATCCTACAGTTCTTTTTGTGCAGCCTCGTGTTTTTGGTTGGTTTAATGGAAGGCCCCGTCGGCTGCTTCATGAGGTTATAGATGATGAAGACTCTTTCGTCTTTAGACCTTACCTTGGAAACCTTCTTCCGGGTTATGAAGGACTTCATGCTGTTTATTCAGAGGCCTCTTTTAGCTGCCGTAATAATTCTTCTAAGCGTATAGAAGGTACCTTTGACTTATGGCTTATGATCATCTCCCCTCGTTTCCTTCCTGGTTTCGTAATTACAGATGCCATTGGGTCCTTTGGCGGTGCTTTATGGCCCTTTGCATACATACCGGATCGTGTAGCCAGACAACTAGGCTTTGATCAAGCCCCTTGTCCTTTGGCTCTTGATCCTGTTGATATCTCTACTGTTATGGATGCTATTTTGCTTAAGCCCCTTGCATCTCTTCCTCCCTTTGATCCATCTTTACTTGCTTCTCGTTCACGAGCTGGTCTTGTCCTGCAATCTTGGGCGGAATACCATGCTGCTGTCCTTGTTCATCTTCAAGCATTTGAGGCTATCCAAAGTGATGCTCTTCCTCCTTCTGAAGTGATTGTTTGTAGAGACCCATATTACGCACCCGTCTCCAAAAGGGATTTGACTCTTGCAGGTACCTTTGTTGCCTTATTATAATCAATTTTCCTTCTTCGAAATCCTTGTTTTAATACTATCACCTCCTTTGCAGTTGAATTAGCTTCTTCTGTTCTTTTGTCTACCCAAAAGAGAAAGCATGCTCCTTCTTCTTCAAGCAAGTCCAAAGGTTCGAAAATTTCAACTAAACCTTCTTCTTCAAAGGCGTCCGCCCCTCCCCCGAAAAAACAGAAAAAGGCGGCCACTTCAAGTCCGCCTCTTCCTCATCGTAGGGCTTCGCTTCGCCTGCGCTCTCGCTCTACCACTTCCGCCCCTTTCTTTGACCCTATCGATTTATGCGACTCCCCTGCTGAAGGTGGAGGCGAAAGAGCTCCTTCGTCACCCCCTGTTGTTCAGTCTGAAGGTCGCTCCATTGAAGTTCCCGCTTCCTCTACCTCTGCTCCGTCAGAAGCCCAGCCTTCTCTTCAAAGGACTTCCTCTACTCCTTCGATCATTTTAGGAAGTTCGTCTAGTCAGGACCCTCTCTTGGATGCTTCCATTGAAACTAGTCAGACTCCTCCTGTTGACACGAATCAAACTCCTTCCGTTGGGTTAGATCACCCTCCTCCTACTGACCATAAGCAAGTCCCTCCTGCCGAAATGGGTGAGATTCCTTCTACTGAAGTAGATCAAATTCCTCTCAACGAGGTAGATCAAACTCCCCTTTCTCTTGGCTCGGATGTCGTGGTTACCCCTTCTTCCCCTCTGGCAGGTAATTTTTCCTTTCTCCATTCTCTTTATTCTACTTCTCTTCTTCATACATTTCCTTTCCTTATTATGTTGTTGTTGTTTTTTTTTTTTCCAGTTGATCCTTCTTCCCTTGTGGTACCGCTGTTGTCCTCTGTTGACATTGCTCCAGAAATCACGCAACAATGTCTTGGATCCGGTGCCCTCCCTGTCATGGGTTCTTCCATGGTTTCTCCTTCTGAAGCTGTTACCGTTCTTAATGATTCCATCAAACCTCCTCCTCCTATGCCTCCTCATTCTGAATCGGACCCTCTTGTTGTTGTCGCTGCTATAGCTGATAGGTTGAGTGCACTGAAACGGTCTTCTACAACTTCTGGTAGAACCCCCTCTTTTTTATATATGTACCTTCTCTTTCCTGTTTTCCTTTTCTTTTCCTTCATTTTATTTCTTTTTTTTTTACGCAGGTGGTTCGCTTCCTGATCTTTCCTCTGTTCTCTCTCAAGAACACATACAGTGGGTAACATCGTTCCTGTCATGCCACAATGATGTGATCCTTCCGCCTTCTTCTCTTCCGCCCCCCTTGCGTCATTCTGCTTTCCGTGTTTTGGCTAGCTTGTTGCAACTGTTCAAAGCACATAGCATCGAAGACCTTTTGTCGGGGCACTTGATTGACGTCCTTCAACATCTATCCTCTCTTCCTCTATTGGGTTTTGATGGTGCTTGGTTCCAAAAGCTTCATGACAATATGAAATCTATCATTGCTTCTTCTACTCCTGTTCTTATTGAAACGAAGGCTAAGTCCAAGCAAGCTCTTGTGTCTAAGCGTGAGACCATCCTCCAAGAGATCACTTCTTTAGAGGATAAGCTTGCCTCTTCACGTGCTCGTCTTGCCTTTTTGGATGATGAATTGGTTGTTCTGGAGACAGAGGAAAAGGCTCGTGCATATGCTTACGCTTCCATTGCTCCCCTTATTCAGTTTTAGGGCCTTTTATTATTGTTGCTGTTTTGTATTGACTATGTAACGTCTTCCGCTGTTCTTCTATCTTTTGTATTTGGTGACTGTTTCGTACTCTTTCTTTTGCTTCATCTGTGTTTTGAATTGAAATTAATCTTATGTACCTGCACAATGGATATTTAATGCGTTTCCCTTGAATTACTCTATGATTTTCCCTGCATAATCTTCGCAAGTATCTCATCTCTTTAAGCGATAAGTGGGGTGGCCTCTACCCACTTACACTTTATCTATCGCAAAGGCGGGGAGCGGCATCCAATCGCACCTTTGGATGTTCTACTTCCCATGTGCTCTTGCACAACTTCTATCTTTTGTGCTCTCACACAATTTATATCTTTTGTTCTCTTGCACAATTTCTGTCTTTTGTGCTCTTGCACAATTTCCATTTTTTGTGCTCTTGCACAGTTTTACTTGTTTCTTTTTGCGCTTCCGTGTTATATCAATTGTTAACAATTCTTAAAGCTGATGTAATCATTTGAGTTTATGACGTGCACTTCGTTTCTTACTGCGGATTCGTCATTTTTAATCATGCCTTCTAAATAAGCTTCATGCTTTTGTGTTTTAGATTTCTTTCCTTCCCTATCATCAACTTCCTTTATTAATTCATATATCCTTTTTCATCCTAACATAGCGGGACATAAAAAAAAGAAGCAATTTAACATAGTAAGGCAATAACATACTGATATAATTCAAAAGGGGTTCTTTGCTTTATACAAAAATGATTCTCCGCGCTAGGGCGGTCATACACATCTACTGTGTCTTTAAAAGCTAAAGAACCAGTTCTACCTATCACTAGTTCTAAGGATAGTACTTCTTAATATACTTAAAACTCAAAGGACCCATTTTCTTTTGATTGTCTGGGTTGAGGAGAAAACAGTACCCGTTGGGATGAGCATCTTGCACTATGTAGGGTCCTTCCCACTTGGGAGTCCATTTACCAGTGTGGAGGTTCCTCATCACTGCATCAGTAGCTTTGAGCACCAACTCTCCTTCACTAAACATCCTTGGTTTCACAATTTTGTCATACATCAACATCACACGCCTCTGATGCTTCAGCATCTCTTCCCTTGCTTGGTCTCTTCTTCCTTCCATCAGTTCCGCCTCCACTTCCCTCCGCCCCTCCTCTCCTTCAATCATTCTTGGCGAAGGTACAACGACCTCAGCTGGTAGCGTTGCTTCAGCTCCATACACAAGGGAGAAAGGGGTGGCTTTGGTGGTACCATGCTTGGTTGTTCTATATGCCCACAAGGAAAGTGGCAAATATTCACTCCAGTCTGCAGGCGTGTCGCTCACCATTCTTTTCAAGATCCTAACCAACAACTTGTTTGTCGCTTCCGCCTGGCCGTTGGACTGGGGGTAATAAGGGGTCGATCTACCATGAGTTATATCAAAGTTTGCCAAGGTGTCTCTTACTCTCTCGTTTATAAAGTGAGTCCCATTATCTGACACAATTCGCTTTGGCAATCCAAACCTGCATATAATATGTTCCTTGATAAATCTCACCACCGTTTCCCCATCAGCGCTAGTGGTCGCCTCTGCTTCTGCCCACCTAGTGAAATGCTCTGTGGCTACCAACATCCACTTCTTGCCCCTTGATTGTGGTTCTATGGGCCCCAAAAAATCCATTACCCAAGTATGAAAAGGATAAGGCGTATCTAGCCCCTGCATTTGTGCGGACGGTGCGTGGATCTTGTCCCCATGCCTCTGGCAGTCTTGGCATCTCCTGACATAATCCTTAGAGTCGCTCTTCATTGTGGGCCAGTAGTATCCCAACCTTATAAGCTCAAACCACAGGCTTCGTCCCCCTTGGTGCCGTCCACATACTCCTTTATGCACTTCTTCCATTACTCTTTCAATATCTTGGCCTCCTATGCACCGAAGTGTGTCTCCAGAGAATGTTTTCCTGAACAACTCTCCTTTTTCACAGAAATATCGTTCCGCCTTCTTCTTTAATGCTTCGCTCTATACTTTGTCATCAGGGAGGTATCCTTCCTGTAGGAATCTCCTTAAGGGGTCCCTCCAATCTTCGCCTTCCACCCTGACCACCTCCTCCTCTTCCTTTGCTTCCTGGCATCTAAGGCATTTTGCTTGAACAACATCACATTCAGTTTTCATACCTGGCCAGTAGATGCCTATACGTTGAAACCTTCGGTACAATCCTGGTCCAAGCTGTCCACACATGCTCTCATGAAGCCTCTTCAACTTTTCTCTTCCTTCCTCTTCTGACACGCATCTCATCAGCAGCCCTTCACTACTTTTTCGATACAAGCTGCTTCCCATCATGTGATAATCTCTTGCCGCCCTTACCAGCATCTTACTCCTTAGTTGCTTTACCACAATATTTCTCCAGTCTCCTTTCATCTCTTCTGCTTCATGGATTGTCGTTCCTTCTTTTTGTATCCTTCTAAATTTCACAATGTTCTCCCCTTCCTGTGCTTCCGCCTTGCTCCCTATGGTTGCTAGGGCGTCATCTTGTCTATTCTTGGCTCTAGGGATGTGCTCCAATCCTTCTATCTGAAATCCTTCCATTAGCTCGAACGCCCGCTCCCTACACAGTGTTAACGACATTTCCTTCGCCCCAAATTCTCCTCTGAGCTGCCTGATAACTAGGCTAGAGTCGCCCTTGATGACCAAAGCCTCCACTCCCAATTCCTTTGCTATCTTTAACCCAGCAATCAATGCTTCATATTCCGCTTCATTGTTAGTGCATGGAAATTCCATCCTAAGAGCGAAGGATAGCGACTCTCCCCGCTCATTGGTTAGTGTTATACCTCCGCCTCCTTGGGGCGCTGAAGGCGTCCCATCAAATGTGAGCGTTCACACCACTGCTTCTTCACATACATTAACCCCTGGCATCTCTCCTCTCAACTCTTCTATTTCTTCCCCTTCTATGGCAGCTGGGCAGACTGCCATGAGATCCGCCAAGGCTTGGCTCTTCAAGGCGGTGGGTGCTATCAGTGCTATCTCGTATTCTGTTAGAGCCAAAGCCCACTTGCTTAATCTCCCTGTCAGCACTGCGCCTTGCAACAAGTGTTTTATTCCTTCCGCCTTGGTCATTACCCTTATCTCATGCGCCTGGAAGTAGTGCCTGTATTTCTGAGCTGCGTATACTAACGACAGGCATTGTTTCTCTTGGGGTGAATATCTCAATTCTGCATCCTTCATCACCCTGCTGAAATAAGCTATTGGGCGTTCTATTCCTTTCCTATCCTGTGCCACCAGACCATTTATCGTGTCTTCTGAAGGAGCCAAATACACCTTCAATGGTTCTCCTTTCTCAGGTGCACTCATAATCTGTGGTGAGGTCAAGGTTTCTTTGATTTTCTGGAACGCCTCTTGATGTCTCTTAGCCCATTCAAATGTCCTGCCTTCTTTTATCAATTCTCTAAAAGGTTTCAACAGTTCACTCATAGCGGGTATGAAGCGGCGTATATAGCCCAGCTTCCCAATGACCCTCTGCAATTCCTTTCTTGTCCCTGGTGCTCCCATCTCTTGTATCGCCTTCATCTTTTCTTCGTCAGCTGAAATTCCTTCTTTGTGGACTTTGAATCCCAAGAAATTCCCTGATGGTACTCCAAATTTGCACTTCAAGGGATTCATTCGCAGTTTAAATTTTCGGCATCTCTCCAGCACGCTCCTCAAGTGCCCAATATGCTCTTCCCTCCTTTTGGATTTCACGACCAAATCATCCACATAATCTTCCACCAAGTCATGCATTTGGTCATGAAATATAGCAGTCATTGCCCTCTGATATGTTGCCCCTGCATTCTTTAACCCAAATGGCATCACCACATAGTGGAAGTTTCCCACAGGAGTTCTGAAAGCTGTCTTTTCCTCATCCTTAGGTGACATTCTGATTTGGTTATAACCGCTAAACCCGTCCATGAATGAGAATCTTTCATGGAAGGCTGTGGCGTCAACCATACTGTCAATGTGGGGTAAGGGGAAATCATCCTTGGGACAAGCTCTATTGAGGTCTCTGAAATCTACGCAGCAGCGTATCTGGCCATTTTTCTTTTTCACTGGGACAATATTGGCCAGCCATTCTGGGTGTTGAATTGGCTTTATGAAACCTGCTTCTAACAGTCTCTGAACCTCCTTCTTTATCTGAGCTTCCACTTCAGGGCTGAACCTCCTAGGGGGTTGCTTGACAGGTACTGTGCCTAGCTTTACCTCTAAATTGTGGGTCACCAAGTTCTTACTCAATCCAGGCATCTCAGTGTAACTCCATGCGAACACCTCTTTAAATTCTCTAAGTAATGCTACCAGCTCCGCCTTCTCTTGGTCACTCAACGCTCTAAATATGAACAGCGGCCTTTTGTCTTCACCCGCCTCCCCCACGTTTATTTCCTCCAATTCTTCTCCAGCCTCCTGTTCGCCTCTTATACCATCATAGGAATTTTCTTTTTCTTCTTGTGGCGTCTCTATTGCAGCATGGAGCGCCTGCCATAATCCGGGGTTGACTAGTTCTTCAATTTTGGGCCTAGCCAACCCCGCCTCATCCTATAAGATCTTCCACGCCATGGAACCGTCCGCTAGGCGGTACCTTTCAATCTTTTCCTTCTTTGGGACGCTCTGCCCTCCTGGCTCATTATCGCTCCGTGGTTTCTTGAATCCACTCGTAGATGCCTCGCCCTCTCCCTTTCCCCTGGTGAAGCAAACCGGGGGCGTCCTTCGTATTGCATTAGCTCCTGTGGGGGCGATTTCTTTGAAAACCGAAGCCTCAATCATGTGCAGTTCGGACGCCTCGAACGGGGCTCTAACTCCGGGTATCACAATGTTTCCACCTCTATAATTCGATTTTACGCACTGATGGAGCGTGGACGGTACACAGTGATGTTGGTGGACCCATGGTCTTCCTAATAGGATATGATAGCTGGGCTTTCCTGCAACAATCTGAAAGGTATTAGGTGTTACAATGGCTCCTACCCTTAGGCGTAGGACTACACTAGCTATGACTGTTACAGTTGCACCGTTGAACGCGTTTAGCCTCATGCTAGACCTTTGCAACCTTTCCGCAGGTACTCCTAAGGCGTGAAAGACGTCTATTGGAATAATATTAACTCCCGAGCCATTATCCACCAGGGCCCGCCTCATGGTAACGCCTTCCACACTTGCCTCTACATATAACGCCTTGTTGTGGCAAACACCCTGTTCATACTCAATGGGCCCTTTGAAAATGAGAGCTGTGGCATGCGACTTGGCTAGTCGTGTCAGGGGGGCGTTAGGCGAACATAGCCCGCCCCCATGCCTCATAATGGCCTCTACCAAGGCTTCTGCCGCCTCCTTCTGCGCTTCTTCTCCCAGGTTCAGCTGGGCGAACAAAATTCGGAACCCTCTCGTCTTGGCTATTCCTCTTCTGAGTATCTCCCCTAGTTCTCCTTCTTCATTGTCCACCATCTCTTCATCTTCCAACAGTTGTCCTTCTATTCCATCATTAGCATTTACTCCATGGTTTGGTAGCGGGTGGATCCTTAAATCTTCCTCACTCCTTTGCTCGGGTAATACTAACTTCCCTTGTGCCACCAACCTGTGAAAGATGCGCCTGATCACATAACAGGACATGGTCCCATGTGTGTTCGCTTCACGATGCACTGCGCAATACCGTGGATCTTCCATCTGTTGGTTGGTAGGCGGGCGGCGCCCTTCCCCTTTCTTGAGTATCCCCTCTCTGTACCAATCTTCTACCAACTGATACACCAGTTCCTTGGATATAGGCAGTATAGGCGGCTCTTCATCTTTTCCGTACTTTCGGGGCAGAGGGGTTTCTTTGTAACTTTTCTTCTTCCCACGCTCTTCCGCCGCATAGGTTTCTAGTAAGGCATCCTCCTTGGTTCGTTTTCCTTGTCTCCTCATGGCTTCAGCTACGTCCGCCCCTTTCCTTATCAATTCTGCAAAGGTGGTCACTTCGCTTAAGGACAGAAAGATCTGCGCACCATCTTCTACATTCTTTATGCATCCATAGACCAGGTCCGCCTCTGGCAATGTTTCTCTGCAATGAAGTGCCTTGTCTCTGTATCTCTTGATGAATGACACCAGCCCTTCTCCAGGCCTTTGCTTCACCCGCCCTAGGTCCATGATGTGCAGAGCGCCTTCCTCTTCTAGGAATTTATTGCAGAACTCTGCTACCATATCCACCCACGTGTGCAGAGATCCGGGGCGGAGCTTACTGTACCACGTGAACGCCCTCCCCACGAGTGATTTTGAGAACTCTCTGAGGCGTAAGTACTTGTTTTGACTGTGGACCCCCAAGTCATCCAAGTAAGTCATGATATGCTCTCTCGCACTCCCTGTTCCGTCAAATTTTCTGAAGGCGGGCGGGACGTATCCAGCTGGAAATGGCTGGGCGAGTACTTCGGCGGTGAACGGGAGCTGAACCTCGATCGCCTTCTTGGTTCCTCCCCTATGGTCTTCCAACATTCTCTTCAGTTGAGCCTGGGTGACTGGGGCGTCTTCCCTTGCCCTCACAAGTGACATCTCCGCTTCGTCATGAATCTTTCCTTCTTCCGCTTCCCTCCTCGCCAGTTGTGTCTTTACTTCCGCCATCATTTTAGTCAGGTTGTCTTGGTTAGCCAACAATGATGACAGCAAGGCGGTCGGAACCGTAATCTGGGACGGTCCCGCTCTTCGCTCAGAAATGGGTGTTTCCAAGTCTCCCAGAAGGTTCAGAACTGTCTCTGGTTCTTGCCTCGGCGGAGAGACCAGACTTCTTCCTTGCGGCCTCTCTTCATGTTGCTCCTCCTCTGGAAACTCCAAGTTGAAGGATAACCTCCTTGGTGTCACTGGTTCCTGTGGGTGTTGGCTGTTCATTGTTGCCTAATCTCCCCAGTGGAGTCGCCAATTGTTTAGGACCAAAAATCAGAAAGAGTGCTTAATGAGATTCTGGGTTCTTAATAACTTGTGAGATTTAAGGCAATAATAAGGAAGTTGGGATCTCTGTGTCCGTGGTGGCGGAGAGCAAGCGGGTCTTATATAAAGGTTTTTATGAGAAGGACGATGAGCTTAGCGAAGGGACTCTCTCTTTTCCTCCCTTTTCCCCTACCTCTAACTCGGTTTCTTTCTCCTATTTTCTGATTCCCTTTTTCCCTGTATTTTCTTTCCTTCTACCCCTGTGTCCCCCTTTTCCTCTCTATTCTACCCCTTCTTATGTTATCCCATTCCCTCTCCTGTCAACATCTTCTTCGTAATTCTCATTTTCTTAGCCGTTAAGCTCCTCCTCTACTTCTCACTCTCCTACTATTTATAGCTACTACACAGAGGTCTTCACCTCCTCGGACAGTGCTAAAAAGTCCCTTTTTAATGATTCTTAAACTATGGCCCCACTCCCTAAGCTAATCTCTTTCCCTTTTTGTTATCCAGGCTCATTCTCCAACCTTTATACAAGTCCCTGAGAGACCTTTTCTTGTTTCTCTGGGCAAAGCCCGCTCAGAGCCTGCCAGCCACAGTCCCTCAGAGCTCCCAGGATACGTCCGCCCTGCTGGCCACATCGTCCTCAATGACCAGTTTCGAGGGTGGAGTCCCAAAAATACCTTACTTTGTCATCACGTTTTGGACCGTCCTCTTCTTTGTGTCTTGATTTTCTTTGATGGGTTAAGTGGCCCAATTCTTGGCATTTCATTTTATTTCAATTAGCCCAATTCAACTTTAATCCTGAAATGGGTCCTGAACACCATCCAACATTAACGTAAGGAAGCAATCGTGGTCCGTGGATACACCCAATGGACATGATCCTAAACGTTTTAAATATTATCCATCCATTTCTTAATTTTTTATTTTTAAAGATGACACATATATTAAAAATATATATATAAATTATGATAAGTTTTATGTGTTTTATCTAAATACTTTTATTTAATTTTTATTAGGAAATATACTTATTAATTAATATATACTTGTTTAGGATGAGAGAGAGGGAGATGATAAAAGTAAAATTAAGAAGGAGTAAAAAAAATGATTAAAATTTAAATATATATATATATATATAATTGTAAATTGAAATTGTAAAAGAACAAAAGTTACGAAATAACAAAAAAGACTTAAAAACCAAAAGTTAAATAATGAAAAGAGTATTATTATTTTTTATTTATTTGTCTCATTATAAAAGAACATGTCACTTAAAAAATACAATAATTGTTTTGATTTTTAAGAAATTAATTATGTATGTTTTATATAACATTTTTTTTTTCTCTTTGTAATCACTAATTTATATTCACTATTTACGCAAATTATTATTCTATTAAAAAGGATAGCATAGAAAATTACAGTTATTACATTTTTAAACTTCTAATCAAGAAACAAAAAATTTCTTCTAACTAAATAGATACTGTAAATGGGAACGAATTGGAGTATTAGTATGACGCTATCCATGTTATTTTTTTTGGTAGATCTATTTATTATTATATGGATTTCTTGGTTCAAGTAGCAAAGACTTTATTTCGTATTAATATATATATGTATTATTTTCAAAGATTGAATTTTGGTTCTTCTTCTAGAATTATAATATACTTTTATCGCTACGTCAACATTTTTTTTGGCCTTATTTTATATTATGTTCAAGCTGAGTTTTGAGAATAGGAAAACAGAATTACTGGAGAGCTTAGAGTCCTTAAATGACTCTTCTTCTCAACCTGGTTCGGATCGGGGAAGGAAGGCTCAGAGAAAGGAAATTAAAAGAAAAAAGAACTACTGTATTTTGATCTTGAATAATGAAATGGAGGATAATGTTTAGTGTTTACTCTCATGAGTAGCTACATATCACGTCAGCCTGGTAGTGATCAATAAATGAGTTAGTTGGTATTTGATTGTATACCATTATACCCATCGGCTCAAATTATAAGGAAAAGTAACTAATTTTACGTTTATTAAGGAAATTGACTGTATTTAATTTTTTTCAAATTTATAAAAGAATAGAGGTATTTTAGGAACGTTGTATTGGAAATGAAACAAAAATTAAATAAGATAACAATTTTCTGTGGATGTTTTAAGAAAGTAGCATTGAGAATGAAATAAAATTTAAGAAGATTAGTTAATTTTGCTTATATTTTAAACCAAATTAAATATGTTTTTTGTTACTTATATTTCAAGCAAGAGAGAGTAACTTTTTCGATTGTGTGTATTGCTTCATCATAGCTCACTTCTAATGGGCCATATGTATTTGTAGCTACGACATTTGTATGTACATTCTCCTTACAAAATAATAAAAAGAAAAATATTCGTTTCATTCCTCGTGATAAATTTGATGATTAATCAACATTATCTAATTTTTCGTGATAAAACTTTTGGTGTTTTTAAAATGATTTTTTTGTGTGTAATATAGTCTCTGAAGCATGTGTATTCCAATTTTTTTAGGCATACGTGTATTGAGTGCGGGTATGGTCTGATTTTGCCTAATTTTTTCTATTCTATGCATCTTATATAGTATAAGATTAAAAAAAATATAAATCATAAAATTGTAATTGAAAAATTAAATAATTTTTTTTAATTCATTAAATGTATACATTAATATCCAAGATAACGCTTACTTTTTAAGATTTCATTAATATATATATTGTATTTTTCAATGAAAAATTTAGTTTAAAAATATTTACCTCAGATATATCTATATATGTTAATATTTAAATTCATTTTTCATATATTTCGTTCAATTAGTTATAAACATGTATTATTTAAAAAAAATTAAAATAATATTTGTTATAATTATGTATATAATTTTACTTATTATAAACCCTTAACTCCCATGATTTATGCATCCTAAATGAGTAGATCTATGATATAAGTATTAGACAAGATAACAATGGAACTAAATGCCCAAACTTTATATTGTTGGATTATATTCCCTCGGTCTTAATTAAAAGCAACTAAAAACATCTTATTTGTGGTCTCAAATATAAGCAAAATTTAATTATCTTTCTATTCTCAATACAATCATTCCTAAAATAGGAGTATCTCAATAAAGTGGTTGTATCATTTAATTTTTGTTTCATTCCCAATACATGTTTCCTAAAATAGTTTATTTTTTTATCATTTCAAGAAAATTAAATGCACTAAACTAACTTTCTTAATACAGTAAGTGTGAAATTAATTTTTTTTCTAATAATTAAGACCGGAAAAAGTACTTATTAATCTCTATTATATTCCTCTTGTTGTGATGTCCTAGACTAAGAGAACCTCAAGGTAAGGGAAGAAGACCTTAAGGAAGCCTCTGTCTATGGTTTATCTGTGATGTTTGTGGGAGTCCTCTAGTGGCAAGGTAGAGAGCCAAGAAGTAACCCTAATCACTGGTGTGTGAAGGTGACAATTAGGGTTAGAGGACATACCTGAGCCCCATGTAGTACGGAGCTACTTATAGGGGGGAGCTGGTTGCCCTAATGGGCTTGCTTGGGGCCCAAGTAGGGCCAGCCTGTAATGAGCTATGAGTGGATGAGCTGTCCTTGTGGATAAGGTATGCATGTCATCCTGTCCTTGGTATCGGAATCTCCGGGGGGTGTCGGACTCTAGGAGGTGTCGGACAAGGAAGTCGAACCTTGGTAGGAGCATGAGGTCGGCCCGTGTCTGATGTCTGTTCGGCCGTTGAGCTTTGAGCTCGGCCAAGCATACAGAGGGCTTCCTGAAGGGTCCTTAGGTCCTGAGTGAGGGCTACGTGGAGCTCGGCTAGGCCGAGTCCACCACACTTATGAAACCATGACATGTTCATTATACTAACCCAAAACTGGCAAATATATGCATCCACCGTAGGTGAATCGGATCAAAGGGTTCCCATCGAGGGCACAGAAAAATAAACCCCTTGTTCCATGATATCGTTTATGTTTTGTTTGGTTGCACAAGAGAAAATGAAAAGAGAGAAATAGAGAAGAAAGAAGTAGGGAAGAGAGATTATAGGAAGAAAATGAGTAGAGTTTGTGGTTGTTTGGTATGAGAAAATATGGAGAAATAGGGAAGAGATAAAAGTTAAGTTTTCTTTCCTTTCGTTTGGTTGGAGAGAAAAGTGAAGAGAGAAAGAACAATATAATTGTCAAAAGACAACTACATCCTTATTCTACTAATATAAATAAATATATTTTTTCTTTTTCACATGTATGTATATTTAAAATAACAAAAAAAAATTTACTTCAATTATTTTTTGTTTAATAAAAATTTCGAGTCCAAAATATTAAAAAAAACAATTTTTTATTGAATTAAAAATGCTTTATTTTTTTAATAAAAATTAAAAAATGTCAAATAAAGTGAATAAGTGAAGGACATATGAGTAATTTTATGTGTCAGACTCAGTTTTCTCTCCATTCTCTCTTCTGTTGAGGAGAGAAAACTTTTTCTCATGGGACCCACCACATTTTCTTTCCTCCCTCATTTTCTCTCCTCAACCAAACGGAGAGAAAACTTTGTTTTCTCCCTATTTTCTCTCTTCCCAAAATCTCTTCCCCCAAAATCATCCCAACCAAACCCAGGTTTAGTCTCCTCCATGCATAGATTTCGCCACTTCGGATTACTGTATGTTGCAAAAGCTCTTATTCAACAAGCAAGGGAAGAGAGCCATGTACTCCTTCCGTTCCTATTTATCTGTCATATTTCAAACAAAACACGCATTTTAAGAAATCTAAACATTACTTAGATTTCCAATACATTAATTAAGTTTTTTTCCACTATACCCTTTCTCTCTTTATAATCATTAATTTTTTTCCACTACTTACATAAACCAAGAAATATTAAATAGGGGCAAACATGAAAAATAGCATTTATTACACTCTTTAAATCCTCAATACCATAAATAAAAAGAAACAAAAAATCTCTCCAAAAAACGATAGATAATAAGAAACAGAGGGAGTACTATCGCTAACACATGCGATTGAGCTCTCTCGGTTCATGCTTAACTAAGACCCACATTGGAAGGTTTAATGGAAAAGGGCCCTACTTTTTTGACCCCCTTGTTACTTAGTTAACCCACTTATTTGAATGAAAATTCCATAATAACCTTAAAAATTTTCAATAATCCCAAAATACCCCTTTTTTATTCCATCCTTATCCCTCCCTTCTTTCACTCATGTTTAAATTTCAAATTCAAATCTCTCACACACCTTCTCACATTCAACACAATATTCAAGAAGAAGAAGAAAAACAGAGAAAAACCAAAGCAGAGAAGAGAGAAGAAGAACATCATAGCAAGCCAGCAACTGAAGCCAAAGAAGCAAAGCAGACAAAAACAAAAAACCGCAAGAAGAAGAAGTAACCGCAAGGTCCCAAAGCCAAGAATAAGAAGAAACCGCAAGAAGAAGCAGAGAAGAAGCAAAGAAGAAGAAACCGAAGCAGAGAAGAAGCAAAGAAGAAGAAACCACAAAGAAGAAGAAGCAGAGAAGAAGCAAAGAAGAAACATAGAAGAAGCAGCAAGCCAGCAAAGATCGAAGGTATACCCTTAGCCCTTTCTCTCCCCTGATGTGTTTGTTCCTAGTATTGTGTCGATCCCGTTTATACTCATGTTAATAGTTAGGTTTTTGTATGTAAATTGTGTCTCTGCTGGGTATGAATCAGAAAAACGCCATTGTTAGATCCCTCGCTTAGGGGTCAGCGAGGGTGTAGCGAGAGAACAAATTCATGCTCTCGCCGCACCCTCAGCGAGAGCATGAATTTGTTCTCTCGCTGCACCCCCAGCGAGGGATTTTTTTTTTTAATAATATTAATATTTATAAAAATAATTATTTAAATTATATAAAATTTTTGTTATTATATATTTTATCAAAATATATATTTATAAAAATAGACATATTATGATAACCTTTATATAGGCTAATTCAATGTCCTCTTTGGCTTCATAGAGATTAAGATTGTAAGGCTTATATATATATATATATATATATATATATATATATATATGAGATTTGAATTTGTTTATGTTATTATGTTGAGATCAGATAAGATATAGAGGATTATAATGTAGATTTAAAAAAAAGAAATAGGATAAATATTAGTTAATTTAAATAGGATAAATATTAGTTAATAGTATATTTGATTGCATCAATTCTCATATATAGGAGATTTGAATTTGTTTATGTTATGATGTTGAGATCATAGTAGATTAAGATGATTATAATGTTTATATTATTGAAAAAGGAATAGGATAAATATTAGTTAATTTAAAAAATTAAATATTATGCTTGAGGTTAGTGACTGTTATAAATATTTGATTTTATTTATTTTTTATTTATTTTATTTTATTTTATTTATATTTAATTTTAACATTTTTTTTATTTTTTTATTTTTTTAATTTATTTGTTATATTTTTTTATTTATTGCTAATACTGTTTTTATTTTATTGTATTATTATTTAATTTTAAATTTTTATTTTAATTTTATTGTATTTTTTAAATTATTTATTTTATTTTATTATTTATTTTAAATATTTATTTATTCTATTTTATCATTATTTAATTTTAACTTTTAATTTTTATTTTATTGCTTTTCTTGATTATTATTTAATTGTAACTTTTTTCTTTTTATTTAATTTCTTTTGTTCTTTCTTTAAGTTTTGGATATTGCATTTATTTTATTTTATTTATTTGTTTTATTGCATTTTATATTTTATTATTTTGACATTGTATTTTGCCATTTCAGATGCCGAGGATGAAGAACGCAACCGTCACTGGCAACGGGGATGACGATGACATGCCCATGATGAGAGAGTATTTGACACCGTCGGATAAACGGCGACGGATGGAGCGCGGAGGACCTTCCCATGCCGCTCCTGATCCCTCTTCTTCGGATGGTGATGATGGTGCCGATGATACGGAGACCGAGACCCTCTATGAGGATCATCAGGATACTTCGCTGTTGAGGTCATACGACGAGCATCAGGCGAAGCTTATATGGCAAGGACGGGTACGTATTTGTAACGAGACCAAAAAATAATTTAAATTTAATTTTATCTATTTCTTTAATTAATTGATATTTATTTGTTTTACTAATTTCTCTTAATTTAAATTGTGCAGGATCGTATCTTAAACCGATGCCACAACCACGCATTCGATTTTCCATTGTTAGATGTCGTGCCACAGCAAGTGCGGGAAATCGTCCAGGCATCCGGCTTTGCCCCATTGATCGCTTCATCTTACAGTGTAGTCGACAGGCGATTGATCGGGGCATTCGTCGATAGATGGTATGAAGATACCGACAGATTTCATCTCCTATGTGGGGAGATGACTATCACGCTGGACGACGTGTCATGTATCCTCCATATCCTGGTGGCTGGACATTTGATCAGTTGGGATAAACCCAACCAGGCGGAGGCAGTTTTGCTGATGACTCAACTGCTTGGTATGAGTCAGGCTGAGGCTACCACGGAGGCGATGGAGATTAAGACTGGTGCTATAAGGTTTAGCACGCTGAAGGTGATGTACAACAGAGCGGTTGGGATCAGACGATTTGATATTGCGGCCAGATGTTATCTGCTTTACCTGGTGGGTAGCACATTGTTCGCAGATAAGACGAACAACTCTGTTGGATGTCACCTGCTGTACGCTTTGGAGGTTCTCACCGTGGTTGATGAATATGCATGGGGGGCTAGTGCACTGACATATTTATATGATCACCTGTCATTCGCCAGCAAGGCGAATAAGGTCTCCTTGGCCGGATACATGTCTTTGCTGCAGGTAAACAAATACGAATTCATAATGTTTGATTCATAATAATATTCATCATTTTATTTAAATTCATAATGTTTTTTAAATTCTTTATTTAAATTAATTAATTGATGGTTTATTTGCAAGCATGGATACTGGACCATTTTCCAACAATTGGTCCATGTGCTATATTGTCAAGTGATTATGATGAGACCATGCCTCGGGTCTTCAGGTGGAGTCCTCAGCAGTCCGTACGACACTCGGAGCTTACGTATCGCATGTTTCTAGAGAGGCTCACTGCTGATCAGGTTGTGTGGCAGCCGTATGACCCCGAGCACCGAGATGTCCGACCATTCCAGGAGGTAGCTTTCTACTCCGAATTTATCCGCTATGGCATGATGCGTAGGGCTTATCTGCCTGACAGGGTGTTGCGTCAGTTTGGATACGTTCAGAGGATTCCGATGAATCCACCTGTGGGAAGAACCCCTGCCTCAGCCATTGATCAAAGTTTTGCGGAGTGACACCTCTATATTCTGGACGATGATACGAGAGGAGGTCACGTCACCTACGATGGTGAATGTGATCCTCACTATTATGATTGGGTACATAGATTTTCCCACCCTTTTCTCCTACGCACCTCGATCAGGGTGGATCGTCCTGAAGTTACCTTGCTGGTTAGTTCATTCATTACTTGTAAGCTATATTAATATTATATTAAATTTTCATTTTATTTACTTATTTATGTTTTCTTACATTTGTAGGCTCGAGCTCAACGGAGATTTGCTGAACAATCGCGGAGCTTGGAGCCGTTGTTGTCGTCGCAGCTTCTGGAATCTTATCTGGAGGTGGTGAGGAGGGTCCATCAGTTGGCTGTGACACCTCTCACAGAAGAGATGACACATGTAGTGCAGACGACTAGGGGTAGCGGAAGGGGTAGGGTTAGGGTAAGGGTTAGGGGTAGACAACGGCGAGAGTAGGAGTTGTCTCTCGCCGTTTTTTGACTTTCGATTTATTTAAATTTATGTTTTATAAATTTGTGGTGATTTTATTTTATTATATAGCTTCAATTATTTGATTATCCATTTTTAAATGTTAATGTTTGGAACAAAAAACCATTTAATATTTTGTGATTAATATTATATAATTAAACTAAAACCATACAAACAATAATAAAAATTAAATTATAATAACTAAAAGTCGACAAATTTAATAAAAATTAAATAGGAATTTATATTAATCATCAGAAAGATCATGTACAACACCGTCCCACGTTGAAGGAGGTATTAAATCTTTAAATAATGCAAAGCGATCGTTAAATATGGTATCCCACGGAGCCCCAGATTCATCGAAATGATATTTCCAAGAAGGATCAATAGATGATAATGGTGATCCTTCCTTCAAAAAAACTTGAACCCAATGATTTGGCTTACTATTAGGGTCCAACAAACAGCACGTATCGACATTCCCGATAACCCAAAGTTTTGCATGCATGGGAGGTGCTTTAGTGTACGGTAAAAACGTAACACAAGCTCTCAGATCATGAGCCATCGAAACAAGGACCACATTGTACCTGTTAGCAATTCCATGCATCAAGTTAGTATACGGTAAAATTGTAAAACAATCTCTCGTATGATGATACAACTTAAAAGATGAGACACGTTATACCTGTTAGCAATGACATGCCCCAATTCTGGAAGAGTCAACCATTTATCTTCAGGAACACCGCCAATGTTGCTCACATGTAGTGATTTGAACACAACGTCATAATCTTTGGTCCCAATCAGCTGAAGGTACATTTCCTTGTGTTGCTTCATCTCATGTATAAGATCATTCCGGACAAGCATATAGGATTCCTCACACTGGTACGCATACAAGCTAATCGATCGAAAACCACAATTCCCATCTGATCTCACACCAACAATTTGATCGATATATTGTTGCATGCAGGAGGGAAATTGTTCTAAGTACCGAGATCTCACATTTGCTTGTTGAGAGCTACTTTTGGAGGATTTTTGAGAGCTTTGCATTGGAGGTGCTTTTGGAGGATTATTGGAGGATTTTGGGGAATCTTTAGGATGGTTTTTGGGGGATTGTTGAGAGCTTTGTTGAGAAGCTTTTTTTGATTCTTTCTCAGCATATTCCCATCCCGATGAATCACGCTTTGTTGATCTCTTATGATCGCTTGTACGCCCTTTTGTCTTTGCTTTTTCTTTTGGTGGCAACAATGATGTAGTTGCTGGATCCACAACCTAAACAAAACAAATTTAATTGTTAACATTAAAAAATTGATAATATTTAAAAAAATTGTTAAAATCATTATTTGGTAATAGTATAAATTGTTAACCTCTCGAAACTTGTCCGTCAAAATCTTCTTTCCTACATCATTGGTACCATTAAATACTCGCCAAAACTCCTCGATCAAAGGAGTTGGGTCGATGTATAGCTCCTCTTTCTTGCCTGTATTGTTGAATGATAGAATCTTCCAATGATCATGAATTGCCGTCAAAGGAATAGGTTTACCACTTTTCCTGTATCTATCAACCTCGCATGCACATGGTAAGCCATGTGTGATTCTCAACTTGCAATCACAATGTTCACACTCATCAAACTTCCCCAGTCGGGTAAAAATAATACTCATTGCTTCCCTTGACACATAATAATGTAAATTACGGAAAAGCGGAATATTCACCCTGTGATCCAATCTTGTGAGACTCTTCTGGAAAGACTCAATATTGAGAGTGTGTTGACATGTCAACATCTTATGCATAGCTGTTAAACATGTGTAGAGATCCCCGTTGCTGCTTGCCAACAATCCCTTCAACGTCGCGTGAGCACCTTCTACACTAAGAATGATGAAATTTAAATGTATTATGATATGCAAAGAATCATGACAAATTAATACAACATGCCAAATTAAGTAAAAAAAAACTTACCGGTTTGTTGTAGTATTACCAAGATGCATATGATTACTTGTCCATGCATCAATGAATTTTTCTTTCTGTTCGGCCAAGTAAGTCTCATTCACATATTCATAAAGACCAATCGCCTTCCAAATCACTTTCCGAAATCGGATTAATGAAGCTTTATAGTCTTCCTCATCCTTGGAATGGACTACCTTGGCCCAAAGAATCTCAAGTAACGACACATCATCCAGATTACGAACATACTTCCTCATATGTTTTGTCACGTTCTTCTTAATATGATATTGACACAACAAATGCGCCGAAGTTGGAAAAACGGTATGGATTGCTTTCACCAACGCAGCTTCAAAATCAGAGACAATCACCTTGGGCATGTCATCATCATCTTTAAACAATCTCTTCACTTGTTCTAATGCCTATACGAAGCTTGGATACTTCTCCGCCTCCATATAAGAAAATCCAACAATAAATGACTTCTCTGTAGATGTTTGCCCGACCACCTCAAGTAACGGCCATTTGTATCTGTTAGTCTTGTAGGTGTTGTCCACGATGAGCACAATATTAAACGAACTCAAAAGACAAACAGATTTTGGATGAGCCCAAAAAATTTGCTTCACAATATCTGTGGTATCGTCCTTTCTATACCAAGTGTCATAACCATCATCCCTCAAAGTCTTCAGAAGATGCTGCATCTGTGTTCTCGAACGCCTGACCTCTCTTCTCCATTTATCGCGGATATTGTAAATTTGCTTCAATGTAGTGCAATTATTTGGGTTTTCCTCCTTCAATGTGGCCAGTATCTGTCTCGGCGTCACTCCATTCTTCGTCATAGTGATGATCTTTTCATACTCTTCAGGCGTAGGTCTTCCGGGGAAGGAGTGCCCGATGAATGATTCATACTTATCGTGGTTATGGGAGCCACAAGATACTCTTACCTTCCACGCTCCGAGTGACGAATATGCTCTACCATGAACCTTGAACGGACAATTTCTCTTCTTTGAGCCGTGACATACTCGAACTTCTCATTTTTTGGTTTGTATATGCCAAACCTTTCACAACAGAGTGTAATCCTTTGCTTCTGGCCCATTCCTCCTTTATCAGACCTAAGGATCCTTAGAACATGTCCCTGTGAATATGCAAATTCACGAACCCATTTCACCAGGGCTTCACAATCAGGGAAAACCATGTTAGTCTCAAACGCACTAGTAAAATCCGGATATTTGACCTCTTCATGATCCACCGATGCACTATGACTCATCTCGTCATCGTTGTTGTCTTGCATGATTAAGCTGCGAACACAAATAACGGTTATAATTTAAATAATAAATAATAAATAATAAAATTCAAAAATTCAAAATAAAATAAAATAAAATAATTTAAAAATATAACTAAAATCAAAATAAAATAAAATAATAAGTTAAAATTAAATAATAATAAAATAAAATTATATTAAAAATAAATAATAAAATAAATAAAAAATTAAATCAACATTATAATGCTATATATCTTATCTGATCTCAACATCATAACATAAACAAATTCAAATCTTCTATATATAAGAATTGATGGAGTCAAATATATCATAACACGGATAGATGAATTCAAAATAATTTAAAGTTTTTGAATCCTAAAAATAACGTCTTGATATTTTTATAAAATATATAATAACAAAATTTTTATATAAATTTAAATAATTAATTTATAAATATTATTATAATTTTTAAAACATTAAATAAATAATTAAAATTATGCAATGAATAAATAATTATAAAAACATATTAAATATAACTGAAAAAAAAAATTTTAATCACGTTTTATTATATCTAATTCCTTAGCGAGTATCATCATTATCCCTTAAAAAAAATAATGCTCATTAATATACAATATGTAAAGTTGTTTTCTTATCTTAATTTTAATTAATGAATGAAATATTTATCATTATAATATTTTTTTATCTCAATTTTATATTATATATATTTAAAAAAAAAATCCCTCGCTGGGGTGCAGCGAGAGAACAAATTCATTCTGTCACTGATCCCTCAGCGAGGGTGTTATTTTTCCAGAAAAATAACACCCTCGTGTTCGCAGAACCACGATTTTTCTAATTCCCAATAAAAACTAAGGGCATGTATATTGTTTGCTTAATATTAACCGCTTCAAACACATAATGATACAAAAATAAGCATAATGAATCAAGTTTATGATCATAGAATTACCTCTTAATGAATGTTTATTAATTACTTGCAATTGAAGAAAGTGGAAGAGAAAACAAGTTTTGGGTTGATGAATATTGGAAGAAGTTGCTGTAGAGAATAGAAAAAAATATAGGTTTCTATATATAAGAGAAGGAAGGGTATTTTGGGTAGTTTATATTATTGTAAGGTTAATAGAGTCTTAAACAAAAAAAGTGAGTTAACTAAGTAATGGGGTGAGTCAAAAAAGTAATTCCTAATGGAAAAATATGGTTTATATATTCCATTTGAAGAGCTGCACAAAACTGTTATTGGGCTTGTGCATGGAGTGTAGCTAGGAGCAAATGGGTTCGTCGACCCATTATTGTTTGGCCACCACCTCACGACACATTTGCCAAGCGTTGAACGTGATGTGACAATTTATTAGAGATATTTGTTTAAATTCTAAAATACTTATATTTTTATATTTGATTAAACTGTCACTTTAATCCCTCATTTTGTAAGGAGCTTTCACTTTAGTTCCTGATTTTTCAATAATTTTATTTAGTCCCTCACATTGAAAAAAGTTATTCACGTTAGTCCGTGACAACATTCTCCATTCATAAACGTTAACGTCGCCGTTAATTTATAATATTGTTTTTCATTTTAGTTCCTAACTTAAAAGTTTTAATTCACTTTAGTCCTTCACTGTATCGTGTTTCATTTTAGTCCCTAACTTAAAAATTTTAATTCACTTTAGTCCCTCACTATAATAACAACGATGCTTCTTTCGCTTTTCTCTTGTACTGTGACTACCATAAAAACATTGACTGTTCTTTTTCCTATTTAGTAAACTAACTTTATAGTTTATATAAGCAATGATTCCAGGCTTTGCACCCGAAGGTATCAATAGTTCGATTCAAAATTATTCTATTGAATTTTGTGTTTAAGAGTCATCACCCAAATGTTGTAAACTCCCTCAATATGTTTAGCATGATATTCAAACGTCATACCATATCCTTGTGATAATGTAGATCCACTAGTTATCCTTAAAAATTCCTCCACGTGCCTAGGCAAAGGAGCAGTTCCTGATAGTAAGATACGAACTCGTCCACCTAGTGCTTGTTTTGTCTGTCAATACAAACAATATTTAGTTTTGAAACCAAACTATGTGCAAATTTAATAAGTGTAAAGTGAATATGGAATACCTTGAACACAAGTCTATCAAACAAATGCGCTGCTTTGTGTTGTGGAAGACCCTTCTTCATATATCTTAACTTGCTATCAGTAGGATTTCGGTTAGTTCACACATGGATAAATAAGTAAAACACTGAAGAGCTTATAAAAAAAACTAAAACACTAAAGAGTTTACAGGAAAAACATACTAGTTATATGCATAATAAAATAATGTACTCTGAAATGCTCATTCGGAAGAAATTTTGCTATTGATACATTCAAGTGCAAAGCTTGGAATCAGTGCTTATATAAACTATAAAGTTAGTTTATAGAATAGCAAGAAGAACAATTGATGTTTTTATGGTAGTCACACGATAAGAGAAAAGTGAAAGAAACATCATTGTTATTATAGTGAGAAACTAAAGTGAATTAAAATTTTTAAGTTAGGGACTAAAATGAAACACAATATAGTGAGGGACTAAAGTGAATTAAATTTTTTAAGTTAGGGACTAAAATGAAACACGATATTATAAATTAACGGCGACGTTAACGTCTATGAACAGAAAACGTTGTTAAGGACTAACGTGAGTAACTTTTTTCAAAGCGAGGGACTAAAAAGGAATTATTGAAAAATCAGGGACTAAAATGAAAACTCCTTATAAAGTGAGGGACTAAAGTGACAGTTTAATCTTTTATATTTATAATGAAAAACATGAGTGCAATAAAAGTGATATTTATTTTGAGAAATATTTTTGTCACTCTATTATAAAATTATGCCACTCAATCAATAGATCATGATTTTGACTAATTGTTTACGATTTTGAGTATAGTCAAGACCGTCTTTTTTTTTTAAAAAAGAAAATTCTTGACCCAACTCACGACCTTTCTTGAGATGGCACGGATATAACGTGGAGTGGC
Source organism: Crotalaria pallida (assembly GCA_037953625.1). Taxonomy (NCBI): domain Eukaryota; kingdom Viridiplantae; phylum Streptophyta; class Magnoliopsida; order Fabales; family Fabaceae; genus Crotalaria; species Crotalaria pallida. The sequence continues at coordinate 104,062,290 of CM075655.1, forward strand.
AAAAATATCTCTAATCGATTTTTAGCTCGTCATTCCATGAAAAAGTCCTGAATTGATATAAGACAATTAGTCCCCAAAATCCCTTTTTATCCCCAAACCCCATTTTAAATGAGAAATGTTCATATTACCCTTTATTATTCAAAACACAAAAAAAAAACCAAAAACCAAAACCTCAAACCCAAATATCCAAAACTCCATCCCTTCACCATCTCACAAACCCCTCTTTCTTCTTCTACCATCAAACCTCCTTCACTAAAAAAAAAAATCCAAAAAGACAAGTTTTTTTCTCCTTCACGTTCAAAAGGAGAACCAATAAACGTTCCATACTTGTTGAAGGTAAAATTCATGTCTTTTATTTTTTTTACGCTATTGTGCAAATTCTGACACGGGTATGTCGGAAATTTTTAGGTAGTTTTTTCAAAGAGTTTTCCGACATATATATGTCGGAATTTTTTCTAATGAAAAAAATAAAACACTGTAAATTTTCGATACCTCCGTGTCAGAAATTTAAAATTCCGACACTGGTTTGCCAGAATTTTACAGCGCGAGAATAAAAAAAACAACAAACATTAACAACGAAGAGAAAACAAATGGATTTGCTTAAAATATAACAAATGGACAAAAAAAAACTACTAAAAAAAATGAAAATCTAACTTCAAATAGCCTATTAATCATTTAACCTAAACCCTAAACGAAAACCCCCCCCCCCCCCCCCTCCCAAAAAAAATAAGAGGAAAGTGAAGGAGGTGGCGACAGCGGTAAGAAGAACGACGGTGGGAGTTGAAAGGTGAGGAAGGAGGAATGTGAAAGAGGACGAAGAAGAAGGTGAGGAAGGAAGGAGGAAGTTGAAACGGTTTTGGTATATGGGGTATGGGGTTTGTGAAATAAAAAAGGAAGAAGTATAATGAGGGGTTTAAAGGACGATAGTTTTGGTATTATTGATAAAAGTGAGGTTTGGGAGATAAAAATAAGGTTTTAGGACTAATTGCCTTGATATAATGGTAATGGACCCATATGTAAATGCTGTTACATAAACGATTTGTGGGCCTAGGTAAGCAACCCAATAGAATGAACGGTATATCCAAACTCCACATTTCTCTTGTTCTAATCTTCACTATCTTGCACATGCACTTTCAACTTTCATGCACGTAAAGATAGTTATCGATCGTATATTAAAAATATGGAAAATATTACTCTAAATCTTATATTTAGATGTAGGCAGTGTGGTGAGGAGAAAAATATGATGAAAAAAGAGAAATGATTGATAATGTGATGTGATAAGAAGAAAGAAAAAAGAGTATTAATTTTTGATTTTCTATTAATCCTTTTGAAAAGATCAAAATATTTTTGGTATTAAATAATTTTCAACTTCTACATGTCAGAAACTTTAAAAATATATACTTCCTTCGTCTTTAAATATAAGACCCTTTTGACACTTTTATTTTGTCCCTATTTATAAGATCCTTTGACAATTTTCAATGATCATTAATTACTTTTTTCGACAAACACCTCTATTTATTTAACACTTTTTAGATTCTCAATAATATTAATAGAGATAATTTTGAAATTACATATCAAAAGTTCACATTTCCAATACAATTAACTAAATTATTTCACTTTCCTGGTGAACTTGAAATCCCTAAAAGAGATCTTATATTTAGGGATGGAGAGAGTATTTCCAAGTTCCAACACACTCGTATCAAAAATATGTACCGACTCACCAATGTTGAAAATGCAAATTTTTACCCTTCAAACAAAGTGTCTGATGTGCAAAATTTCATTCATCCTTTTATAATAACATTCCTTTAATTTGCAATCACCATAACTTCTATAACATCTCTGCTAAAAGTCAAAGGAGAAGAACAAGATGAAGTATTGGTTGAAAAGCCAAAGCCACTCCGGCAAGGAAGGAAGTCATTATCTCCATTCTCCAGCAACACGGATGAAGATTCCAAGCAATTTCAAGAGTACTTGAAGCTGTTGACAATCTGATTTAAGGAGTCTTTAAGAAATGCACGAACGGAACGCCATATCGCACTAGAGGTTCATAAAAGTCAACATAACAAGGAAATATCCACATATTAAGATGACAGAGGAAACAATTACCTGATGCTTACATCAACAGAATTGTTGGCATATTGAGCATGTGTTGAGGACCTGTTTTTTTAATTTAAGACCAATAAATTAAAATGGGGTTGTTTAGGGATAGCCCAGAAAAATAAGATTGGAAGCAATTATCAAGTTTGGGCCTGTAAGCCCAACCTGAAGGATCCAACAGCAAAAAGAGGAGGAAATGGAGGTTTACGTTAGAAGGAAAGCATCTTTTGGGGTTTCTACCCATGAAGTTGGTCATCAGAAGATGATATGGTCAGCAAGGTGGAAATCTCTGGGAGCACTGGGTTGACTGTGGTATGGCAGACTCCGAGTGAGCTTCGCCTCAAAGAGGCAAACTGGTCTCTCAAAGAGGATTTGTACAGTTATTGGAGAGCGAGCCTTAGGCAAAAAAGTGAAAGAGTGGTAACAGCAATAGGTGGGCCATGGTTCAGAAAATCATGGAAAAGAGTCTTTTTGTCCCTGACTCAGGCTAAAAGGGGACATCTTCAAATAAGGGGATTAAAAGAGAAAAAGTGACGTAGGGGCTAAGATAATGAGAGTTACGAGGGAGATGGTGACAAGAGAGAAAGGTAAGAGCTTAAAAAGGGATGGAGGTAACGGAAATGGGAGAACGGAAAAACAAAAGGGAAAGAGGAACAACGAAAAAAGCGGAGGGAGAACGAAAAAAGCGGAGAGAAGAATGAAAAATACAAAGGGAAGACGGGAGAGAAAAGAAAGAGAAAAAATATAGAGGGAGAGGAGTGAAGAAAAGAGAGGAGGAAGATAGAGAGTTTCTCTTTAGCCTAAGGTAGCTCATCATCCTCCCCCCTAAGAATTACTGTACAAGACTTGCTCACTCTCCGTCATCACCAGACCCCAGTGGCTCATCATTGTTGCATAATCTCTTAAGCTTACGAACTCAAAATCTCATTTTATTGTTAAACCTCCTTTTCAAAAAGTGGTCCTAAACAGCATGTGAATTGGGAGGTAATAACCGGATCGGTCGTTCGGATCAAAAAACCGGTGAACAGGTATGAAAAACGGTTTGTTCAGGCCTAGTAACCGTTCAGACAAAAAACTGGAATTGAACCGATCAAAAACCATAAAAACCTGTGGTTCAATAATTTTTTCCAGTTCGCATTTAAAGCTTTGTAAACTACTCCCTTCGTACTTAATTATAAGGTCCTCTTGGGCATTTTTACGTCCACCAATGTTGTTGAATTCTATATTAAAATTGATATGTTCTTCCAAAAACACCCCTATACCAATTATTAGAACATAATAAATTTTTTTCATTTTTCAATAATTAATTTAATACCTAAATACTCCATCATCTATAGTTAATGCAGTGAATCAATTTCTAAGTCATTTACAACATTAAACAAGCTCCATTTCATATTCCAATACACTATTATTTATTTCTTCTAACAAAAACTTAGATCACAATGATTAGATGTAAAGGTAATTTTGGAAAAAATTACAAGAGAATCTTATATTTAGAACCAATTTTTTTTTACCCAAGAAGACCTTATAATTAGGGACGGAGTGATTACTAAACTTCGCATCGGTGCCCTCTCTGTTGAGTAATGCAGTTTCAAAATTGAATAGAAAGGAACGGCCATAGTTTCATAAGTAGTACTCCATCTATCCCTTAATATAAGTCACTTTTATCTTATTTACGTATTATAAGAAAAATAATTATTACTCTCAAATTTATCAAAAAATATGTTATCATTCCAAAGTTACTCCTATTTAAAATTTTACAACTCTATTCATTTCTTTCTCTATTGTAATTATTACCCTATCACCCCTATGTAATTATGAGGGGTGTATTTGGAATAAACTATTTAATACTACCTAGATATTCTAAAACTATTTATAAAAAGGAATACCAATTCTACCAAAATGGTGTCCTGTAATAAAGCACAGGGAGATTAGTATACAGTACTATCAACGCAACACTATAGTGTGCACAGAAAATTATGAAAATTTATGTTTGGTTTTATCATGCACAAAATATCTAAGTTTTTTTTTTTCCTCAAAATATTGTGCAAAGTTTGTACATTTGCTATGCATATAATTTTTTCAAATTCATTAAAAAAAAGAGTACTGTATGTACGAAAATAATATTGAGAATGAAACAAAAATTAAATGAGACAACTCTTTTATATGAATATTTTAGATAAGTAGTATTGAGAATAAAATAAAAGTTAAAAAAAGTTAATTCTTTTGATTTTTCTTATATTTGAGACTGCTTATAACGATGTTTTTTTTCTTTTTATAATTGAGATCAGAAAAAGTACTAAGACTGGATATCAATAAATTCTAATATTTTAATATTATGAAAATTATGTTTTTTTCTTTTTTTTTTTATGATGTACTATGTAGTATGTTAGTTTATTGCTTTATTATTTTATGTTTGCATACACACATGAAGAATATATATATATATATATATATATATATATACATTAAAACCGGTTTAACCATGGTTCTAATATTATTAGAAACTATAGTTAAGGCAAGTCTTTAGATTTAAAAGACGCTTACGAAAATATTTATAGATTATCTATCAATATTCTCAATCTCGGACTCAAACCTTGCAAATTGAGTCAACGGTTATTTTCATGGTCTTAATAATGGTGTTTAATTTGGAGAGATCCCTAGGAGATTCCTAGACCATGGAACTTTCGTCCTTCGACTCCAAATTTATTTTGCTCCACAAGACCACAACTCCTAGTACTGTTTGCATTGATTGATCTGAATACTGAATAGATCATGAAGGAAGCGTATTATTGTTGACCGTTTCATTTTTTTTTCCAAGTTATTCACTCGCGCAACTGGATGACTAATCATTTTAACATTGTCGGGCTCTTTCGGAAGATAGTCTCCCTTATCATTTTAACTTTTCCAAGGTCTCTTACATTCGCAAGAGCCGAGAATCGAATCTCAACCACTTGCTTAAGTAACAACAAATCCCTTACCATCTGTGTTAACCTCTGCTAATTATATTGTTTACCATTTCATACCTCATGACAATGAGACTATATATCCTTATTAGTATTTGGATTTGGAATCATCAAGAGCCTGACACACTATTTTCATTTTTACGATTGTGGGATGTTTATTGTGAATTTAAATTCCCTAACTTATTTTTTTAAAAAAACTTCAATAACTTCATACTACATTTAGAGATACGTAATTAATTATTAAACAAAATATAGAATGAGGAGGGAGAAAATTATTTTCAAATATGATATGAATTTATGAAAATTGAAATTAGAAAATCAAAATCTCTTTACGGTTACTAGCGTCTACAACTTTGAGAATGATCTTTTTTTTTTAAACCATGGTGTTTATTCACGCAATTGGGTGACTAATTTATTCGCATATCGATTGAATCTTTCATCCAGGATGACGCTTCCAATAAGGCATTCTTCATTTACATGAGACAGAAATCATACATGTAACCACATGTTTAAAAAACATAGATCCCACCCATTTGTACCTGTCTTCATCTATACAACATTATACTCCCTCCGTTCCTAATTATAAGATCATTTTGACACTTTTATTTTGTCCCTATTTATAAGACCCCATACCAATTTTCAATGATCATTAATTACTTTTTTCGACAAACACCCCTATTTATTTAACATTTTTTAGATTACCAATAATATTAATAGGGGTAATTTAATTTTGAAAATACATAACAAAAGTTCACATTTCCAATAGAATTAACTAAATTAATCAACTTTTTTGATGAACGTGAAATCTTTCAAAGATGTCTTATAATTAGGGACGGAGGGAGTAAATGATACTCTCTCAGTCCCTATTTATCTGTCATATTTCAAACAAAACACACCCTTTAAGAAATGCAATCATTACTTAGATTTTGTTCCGGATCTTTTTATTGCAAAAGATGATGATTATTCAGAGGTTACAGAGGGTTCGTAAACTTAATGAAGTTTGGCTCCAGTGAAGTGGAAATGTTGATATTATTTCTACAGACAGAGGGGGGTGCGCCTTTGGCCAGCCCGATTTTGTGGGGGCGCCCATTACAAGCGTACAAGTACTACAAATGATATAAATAAATGGACGCTATCAGTACTGCTTCTACTGTCATGCGATGCGCTCTTGTCAGTCTAGTTTTACGAGAGCGATCTCTGTATCAAATATACAAGTTACAGCCACGGCCCCAATGGTGGTGGTGAGGCGGTTGCAACATTGACTGTAGGGTGTTTGCTCTGATGTGTGCCCTGGCATCCTCCCCTTCTTTTGTCACCTCTCTCACCATTGTTCCTCCGGATGTTCCTTCTCTCAGTTTTAGAATAGAACCAGTGTTTTTCTCTATGTTTGGTGTTTGACTGAGTTGATTGCCTTCCTCTAGCTGGTTTAGTTGGGTGAGTTTGTGGGGAACGGAAGGCGTGCACTTTGCTGCTCGCCTTCGGGGCCTCCTTGTTCTTAAGTATTCTTCTCTTTCTCTTGTGTTCTTCCTCCAAGTTGCAGAGGAAGGAAACTTATGCTCTACTCCAGTGTATCGTTGTTACTGAGATGATGGTTGGAGGTGTGCGCTTTCTAGTGCATCTCCCTCATTTGTGTTTCTCTCAGATTTTGATTCTTGAGCTCTTGGAGGAGCCCTATATCATGTATTTCTGATTGCCTTTTACTCTCCTGAGTTGATCACCCCTTTTTCGGTGATCATTGTGGAGGATGGAGCTTCCTCTTCTTATAGTGTGGCCTTTACCCATTAGTCCTTACTTCCTCTTACTTTACCCACTGGTCCGTGGCACTTTTCCACCTTGGTCGCTGCATATTCCTTCTTTATCAGGTCCCTTTTGTTTGTTTCCTCCTTTTGGCTTTGTCATTCAATGACTGCAAGAGGAGAGGGGTGCAAGTCTTGCCTTTCTTGGCTTTGCCTTGGGAAGGGCTGAATGAAGTAAGCAAAGATTCTTTTGGACAGCTGGCTACCCTCGTCTGGGTGTGTGTGCGTGCCTTGGGCTAGGTGCGCCTTTACTCGTAATTATGGTGCTTTTGACGCCTTCTTTCTCGCCATGGTTATTTTCTTGAGTTTTGCGACTACTGCAATGTTGCGGGTCATTCTCTCTTTCTCTCTTGGCTACGTTAATGAAATGCTTCATATTTCTTCGGGAAGGCGTACAGAGGAGGACGCCCTTGTACTGCAAGTGCCTGTCACATGCTTTCTCTAGCTCATTATTTGTTTGGTAGTCTTAGCTTCTATGATGGATTTGGGCCTTGCCATGCAATTGGGCCTTATTAATGGACCACTCTTTTTGGGTATCAACAGATTTCCAATACATTAATTATGTTTTTACTCACTATACCATTTCTCTTTCTATAATCATTACTTATCTTCCACTACTTACGAAAACCAATACCCTATTAAATAGGGGTAGACATGGAAAGTAGCATTTATTATACCTTAAAATAATCAAAAGGACAGATAAAAAGAAACAAAAAACTTCTCCAAAAACGAACAGTTAAATAAGAACATAGGGAGTAATTTATAGGAAGAGTACGTTTTAGTAGTAATTTAGAGAGCCCATCATACAATGACAACACTACGGAAGACCAAGATCTCGGAGAAGGTGAAGTTGTTTTGGCGACATGTTCTTCGTGATATTATTCTTCCTTAGAAGTTAGAAAAACCAATCTCTTCGAAAAAAAAAATTGTCCATCATAATGAATGCAGTAGATGTGGCCACGATGGCTCGAGAGAACCATTGGCATGTCCTTTTATGAAGTCCTTATGCATTTGAAATTGCATCACACCGTGGTTTGAAAATTTCATTTGACCAGTTTGTTGAGAAAATATGTCCTCTGTACAAAGAAAATAATTTGATTTTTATTAATGGAAAATGCTAAAGAGTGTCCTTAGGGCACTTGTTAAGTAATTAAATGTGGTTAAAAGTTATGGGAAAATGCACTTTTTTGGATTCTCGAGAAAATAAATACCTTGGACTTTTAAATTTTTTTCACTATTGGTATCTTTAACAAGTGCCCTTAGGACACTTGTTAGCAAGACCCTTTATTAATAATAAAATAATACAAGACACTACTCATTTGGATATCTCACAAATGCAGTTAATTTTTATACTATTGCACATAAAACTCTTTCACGTAACCAACAAGGTCCAGCATAATTGGCAAATAGTTGGGTTCTTAACCATGATGTGAGGATTGTGGATATGAAAAAGACCACTTAGATGATATCTACGCCTCGGAGAAGGGATTTATCTTTGACTATCGACGGGAAGATACCTTGGTGGCTGGTAAAAAAAAAATAAGGCTTAAATATTCTTTTGGTCCTTTATCTTATTTTTAGGTTTCAATTTGGTCCTTCATCTTTGATAAGAGTCAATTTAGTCCTCTATGTTTTTAATGTTTGTCAATTTCATCGTTCTGTCATGACAATGTTAAATTTTCATCGGAATATACTAATTTTGCCTAAAATTCCTTTTCTAATCATTATAATCTGCATTGTATCATTGTAATTTGTAATTTTTTTAAAAAAAAAGGCAAAAATGTGAACGAACTTTTACCCTAAAAAACTGGAATGACATTGAAATTTTATCAATCAAAGTATCAAATATGATGAAAATGTAAATTTTGACGAGCATATGCAGATTCTGATTACTGGAATAAAAAACCTATTACAAAATCACTATAATTTGGTGAAAATTTAACATTATCATGCCAAAAGGATAAATTGACAAATATCAGAAACATGAAGGACTAAATTGACTCTTTTCAAAGATAAAGGACTAAATTGAAACCTAAAAATAAGATACAGGACCAAAAAAGTATTTAAGCCAAAAAAAACACTCTTTCACTTATGCTCTTTTCTCTGGCTAACTTACTTTATGCACTAAACTACTGTTTACTACACTCATCTGTTAGGAGTCCCACATTGAGTAACTTAGGAAGTTCAATGTGGTACTTAAGCCTTGAGGCTCTCCCACCTAATAGACTAGTCTTTTGGGTTGGGCTCTCCTCATGTGCTTAAGTCCTAACAATTAGTGCTTTCATTGAGAGGTTGAACCACGAAAAGGGCAACCTATAGGCTGGATTAAGATATATCACCGAATACTGATAGGTGAGTGGAGCCGCCAAAAGAGAAAGGGCTATCATCGGGTCGGTATCGATATAGTGAAAGCCGCTGTAGACGTCGGCCCTTAAAGGGGGCGGCAAGCCGGCAATGTTACGAGTCCTACATTGAGTAACTTAGGAAGCTCAATGTGGTACTTAAGCCATGAGACTCTCCCACTTAATAAACTAGTCTTTTGGGTTGGGCTCTCCTCATGTGCTTAAGTCCTAACATCATCACACACAAGTGCATCAATGCAAGTTGGTTAATCAAGATTCATGAAGCTTCTTTGTACTCTTATCTATGTCTTTTTTTTTTTTCATGAATCTAGAATTCTTTATTTATTTTTTGATCAGCAAGTTTACGGCGCTCTTCCAAATTGTAGTAGTCTCTTCATAATTCCTTAAATGTCAGCCCAACATTCAATCACCTTTTATAAGATTCTAATAATTTCTTTACTATAACAAATTCAAGCTAATTTTAAAATATATTTTAAATTGCTTCTTGGTTCAAAGTACTCTAATTTCTTTTAGCACTTTTTACACATGTTTCATAAAATAATCATTTACTGTTCAACACTTTTTTTGGACGACGTTAGGAGCTGGCTTTTAATGACAATTTTCATCTAATCAGTTCCGTGAAGATATCTCGGTGTTTGGAGAGCTCAGTAGGAAGAAAAAGCATAAGACACGAAGCATGTAATTACTAGGATTTTGCATGCAAGACCTCTTGACCATGTTTATAGTGCGAAATATCATTGTAAGATCGAGGATAATGATATACGATGATTATTCCTGAAATCATTAATATGACGTACTACTGAGTACCAGTGCATGTTGCATCTTATGGATGGATATTCAAACTCATAAGAGTCAATTTGAAATTTCAAATCACGTGCTCAATAAGCAAAAGAAAATTGAAACCATGCATAGGCCGGTTTGAATAATTATGGGCAGGTAAAACAGTGATGTATGTCAATTGAATTGAGAGAACGGTCATATAATACAAACTAGTCATTAATTAGTTCGTACGGGTGCTAACTGGGTTACAACTTACAAGCACTTGGATCATTTGTCTAGTACTATATTCCAGTAAATCAACTGTTATGTTGTGCTTTTATCACTGCAAGCCAAGACACGGTATATTTTGTCAATTCACATGTTATTGACATTTCCCTTCTTCCATCACGTTCACTTTTTTTTTAGAATACTCCCATATCTTATTTGTAAATTGTATTTCAAAAAAATTCTTTCATGTTATTTATAAGTCTTTTTGTATTTTCTAAAAAATATTTTTAATTTTTTTATTTACCTTTATCCATTAATATAAAGAGTGAATGGACACTTTAGTCCCTCAAGTTTTTCGACAGAGACACTTTAGTCCCTCAAAAAATTTAATTCATTTTTAGTCCCCCAAATTTTTCAAAAGTAACAATTTAATCCTTGTCCTATTTCCGTTAGCTGCTTCGTTAATGGCCGTTACTCTCGCCGTTAACGGTGTAGCCAACGTGGCTGTTAATTGCCAGTTGAACCCAAAACGACGTCGTTTGCACTTCTTATTCATAACCCAAAACGGCGCCGTTTTTTATTTACCCTAAAATGACCCCGTTTTGTTTCAACGCCAAACCCATTAGGTGAGAAAGTGAGAAGAAACCCCATATCAGAATCTTAGAAGGCACTCTTCTTAGGTGACATAGTGAGAGAGTGTCATCGATCTAGTAAAGAAGAAGAAGAATTTGTGCATGTCATTGATCGAACAAACGAAGTCAGAGACGTTGAGGGACATTATTGTCGAACGATCTTTTGGGTGACGCCATTGTTGAACGATTCCACGGTAGCAGGTAATCATTGAAAGGTATGTATGGTTACTCCATGAGTTTGAAAATTTTCGTCACCATATTTGCTCTATTGTTCATTGTTTGAACTCTGTTAGTTTGCTTTGATAGTTGGGGTTAGGTTTTTTTTCTCCTCTGTTGACTTCATTTGTAGATGTTGGTAGTTCTGTGTTGTCGTTCCTTTCACTGCATGTGCTTTGTATTGCTTTTTTTTTTTTTTATGTATTGGTATTGATTTTTTTTCTTTATTTTTAGATGGATGAATATGTGATTTTTGTGTATCATCATGGTGGAACATTTGTGAGAGATGATGATGACGGTTTGGTGAAGTACATGTTAGGCAGAGAAGATGAGTTACCTCCAATGGATATTGACTTAGTGAACTTGAAAGATATGAAGACAATGTTCAAGGAGTTTGGTTATGATGATGTTGACTTGAAACGTATGTACTGGCTTAAACCTGGAGAAAGTGACTTAGAAGTTGGGTTGAGTGCTCTTGATAGTGATAAAGATGTTAATGATATGTGTGATGCAGTGTTAGCTATTAGTATGGATAAGGAGGGTGCAAAGGGTAAGGCCAAAAGAAAAAACAAGGTGAAGAAGAAGCAAGATAAGCAAATGCACATCTATTTTGAACATCCAACATATTTTAATATTGGCAGTGAAGAAGAATCATCATATGAAGATGACAGTTCTGAGGAAGTGGTGGACATAAGTGATGATGAAGAAGAAGTATCGATTCCAAAGAAGAAAAGAACCCCCAAGAAGAAGACTAAAGTGGCTGATGAGGAGATAGAACAAGCGGCTGGTCCAGTTGAGGAAGAAACACCAACAGTCCCAAAGAAGAAAAGAAAGAGCAGGAAGAAACAACCACCATTGAAACCCACTAGTCCAGTTGTGGACAAGGATGACTATGACAGTGTTGGGTCCTTTGAGAAGGGTGGATATAACTCAAATGAGGAGTATTTACATACCCCTGTTTCAACTGATGATGAGCGCAACATTAAGGAAGCTCTCCCGACATTTAATGAAACTGCTCCATTTGGTCATGTTCAATTAGAAGTGAACATGGAATTCAAGAACTTGGAAGCTTTTAAGGATGCAGTAAGAGATTTCAACATTAATCTTGGAAGGCAGATAAGGTGGGAGAAGAATGATCATGTTAGAGCTAGGGCAGTGTGTGCTGAACCTGAGTGTAACAGGGTGGCATTTTGTTCCTGGAACAGCAGGTTGAACACATTCCAGCTTAAAACCTTGATTGCTGAACATACATGTTGTAGAACCTTTGAGAATAACACTGCCTCTAGAAATTGGGTTGCTAAGAAGCTGCAACACAGGTTATTGACACAACCTGATTTGAAACGGTCCCAAGCTAAAAACTACATGAGAGAGGATTTCTTAGTCCATTTAGAAAATAAGAAAGTGTCAAGGGCATTGAGGAAGGCAAGAGAAGCTGTTGAGGGCAAAGAAAGAGAGCAATATAGTAGATTATGGGATTACCTCCATGAGGTGCACAGAAGCAACCCTGGATCCATTCCCTCAATGGAATTCATCCCGATCCCACAAGCGCCACCAATATTCCATAGGCTGTTCATATGCCTTGATGCATGTAAGGAAGGTTTTAAAGCTAGATGTAGGCCTTTCATTGGCCTAGATGGATGTTTCCTAAAAGGATACTATGGAGGCCAACTTCTGTCTACTGTTGGACAAGATTGCAATAAGCAATTCTATGTTATTGCTTATGGTGTGGTGAATGCAGAAACAACAGAGAATTGGAAGTGGTTTTTAACTCTATTTCAAGAAGCTATTGGTGACCAACAAATGTATGGCTGGAACTTCATTCCTGACCAGTAAAAGGTATGAAGTTTGCTAACACTATATATGCTCTGCTTTGTAGATTTTGTTTTGGAACTCTATACGCTTTGTTTTGTGTATATGCATGGTGTGTGAATATGCTCTGTTTTCTGAATTTCAGGGGTTAGTTGCTGCCTTGAAGGACATTATGCCACGTGCACCACATAGGAATTGTGTGTTGCACATATGGAAAAACTTCATCAAGTTTTATAAGGACATGGAGCTTAGAGGTGTGGTGTGGAAGTGTGCAAATTGCACCACAGTAGAAGAGTTCAACAAAGTTATGAGTGAGTTGAAGACTAAGAATGTTGTTGCATGGAGCTACCTGAACAACATCGATCTGCATTGTTGGGTGAAGGCTTACTATAGTCATTGGCCAAAGGTAGATAACATCACCAACAATCAATGTGAAGTGTGGAATGCAACAATTGTTGACTACCGTGAGAAGCCAGTGCTAACAATGCTAGAGGAGCTAAGGCTGTACATTATGAGAAGGATGGGTAAACACGAGAAATTTGGGATCAAACCAAGGCAACCTACCCCCTGTTCAACAAAAACTACTTGACAAGCTTAAAGTTGATAGCTACCAATGGGAGCCAATCTAGACAGGGGATACTGACAGTCAAACCTTCCAAGTCAGAAGCAAAGGCACAAGCCTTGGGGTTAGTTTAACTAATAAGACATGCACATGTCAAGCATGACAGCTCTCTGGGATGCCTTGTGTCCATGCAGTTGTAGCAATTACATTTAAAAATGAGAGACCTGAAGTCTATGTGCATCATTGGCTGATAATGGATGCATTCCATTCTACGTATCAGCATTGTGTTCAACCTGTGAATAGCCAAGAGTTTTGGCATGAAACTGGAAAGTCAATGCCTGATCCACCTAAGCTGAAAAGGCCAATTGGAAGACCAAAAAAACATAGAAGGAAAACTGCCACCTCAGAAGCTGCACCAAATGATTCTCATAAGACCAAGAAAACCTAGGAGGTTATTTGTCCAAAGTGTGGAGAAGGAGGTCATTACGCGAAAACATGCAAGGGTCCTGGTATGTCGAGAACTGTGGAGAAAAAGAACAAGAAAAAGGCTGCTGCACTGGAAGAACAAGCCCATCAAAGCAAAGAAGCAACACAGAAACAAACAACACAAAAGGAAGCAACACAAAAAGATGCAACACAGGTTAATTTTTTCTACTTTTTCTTAAGGTACTTTACAATACTTGAATTACTTAACATTTTTTTATACTTTGTACTTTAAATGTAGTCTGTTAGCAATGTTTCAAGTGAGCCCCATATAGGACCGATTACTAGATCTGCCTCAAGGAGATTACCAATGTTATTGGTATGTTTTCTCACTTTTTTGGACCAATTTGGTACTTTGTCAATTTCTTTAGGGACTTAACTGGTACAATTTTATTTTTTTAGGGACTTAATTGGGTATTTTTATTTTCAGTTTGAGGATGACATATCCCCTTCCATGAGGGTACCTGCAGTAAGGCCACCTCTAGTAAGGCCACCTCCAGTAGGAGCACCAGCACAAGCATCACCTATGAGCACTCCACCAGAATACTCACCAAGTGTGGGGAGGCCACAGGCACCACCTATGGGCACTTCACCAGCATACTCACCAAGTGTGGGGAGGCCACAAGCACCACGAAATGAAATGTTCCAATTTATGCCAACTCCTGGATTTAGGCCTCAATCAAAGAAGAATGGCATAAACAAGAGTGGCTGAATAGTATTTGTCTTTCTTATGTAATTTGAAGGGGTCATCTTTTGATATAATGTTTTGACCCCTTTTACATTAGTAGGTAGTTTTATGGTCATGAAGAATGATTTGTGTTTGTTGTGTAATTTAAAGGGGTCATCTTTTGGTATTATGTTTTGACCTCTTCTTGGTTAATAGGTGCTACTTGGTTAATAGACACCCCCTGGTTTATTTTTTGAACCTATGTGAACCAAAAAACTTATGTTGTATTGTTTTGACTCCTTCCTGGTTAATAGCTACTACTACTTAGTTAAGTGTTTTCCTGATTCTCAAGTTTATGGTGTTACCATATTTTCGTGTTACCCAATTTTCATGTTACCATACTTATGGTGTTAGCATATTTTCCTGCCAAAGATAAAGACATTGTGTATAACAACATTCAAATAAAATACAAGACACAAAGATATGAAAGACTCATTTTCATTCATTAAAACGAATAAAAGATACAAAGGGAGAAGAAACACCAAAGTCTAACTATCTACTTGCACATTTTCAATAGACACATTACTTAAACAAACAGATTGCATTAACTACACCCAACATGATTAGCATAACTACACCAAATGTTTTCCATTCCATAAGACATTTGCCACTACCACTCCTAATTTCCTTCACTTTCAACTGCAATTCTTTCATGTTCACTTGCATCTCCCTTAGTTTAAACTGCATGTCCTTCAAATTAGAATGAATTTCCTCCATCTCCCTGCTTTGTTCCATCAACTTTCCATCTTCAATGTCAGAGTTTTGAAGTAGCATCTGTTCCCAATCATCCACCCAAAAGAAAATTGAGCAATGGGTCTTCTTCTCCAGTGAAGGTTTCAAAAGGGTAAACCTAAGTAATTTATCAAAGAGTGAAAAACAAAAATTAGGTGCAAACCAATAAAGAAATCAGTTCTGCATCAGATGATGAGCCTGTGCGAAAACTTTTTCTTTTATTGGCGCCAATAACCTTGAAATATGGGCACCCATAGAATTGTCTTCCAGGATTCAAAGCTGTTTTTGAAGTGTACTTCAAGTTTTCAACCTTGCACTCACACCTTGGAGGTGGAAATCGTGTACGATAACCACTACCGCCGCCACCCACACTAGAAGAAAAACAAGAAGATTACAAAGACATATCGCGCCTGGACCTCGTAGCACTATCGTTGTCGTAGTTTCTCATCTCACCGATTGCAAGGGAGGAAGGGATTTGAACCAGAAATTTGGGATTAGGGTATAAATTGGGGATTGGGGATTCAAAGCTTTTTGAATTGAAATTTATAATTGAAGAGTGCAAAACGACTTCGTTTTGGGTTCAGGTGGTAATTAACAGCCACGTTGGCTACACCGTTAGCGGCGAGAGTAACGGTCATTAACGAAGCAGCTAACGAAAATAGGACAGGGACTAAATTTGTACTTTTGGAAAACTTGGGGGACTAAAAATGAATTAAATTTCTTGAGGGACTAAAGTTTCCTTGTCGAAAAACTTGAGGGACTAAAGTGTCCCTTCACTCTAATATAAAATAATTCATTTGTAAAATTTATGGTGTAAGCTAAAAGAATAAAATTGTAATATTAATTTTTTTTAAAGTTTCAAAAAGTAGAGATATTCAATTGGTTGTGTTAATGCAATGACATAAAAACTAGAGATAATCAATTAGGGCAAATATGAAGCAAAAAAATGTTACTAAAAATTGTAACGTGACTTATAAAAAAAACTGTGAAAACCTTCTAAAATATTATGACTTATAATAAGAATGAATAAGAGAAATATAGTATAATTTTACAATTTTATTCCCTCCGTTCCTAAATATGTTCTTAAATTAAATAATTGTCATTTTATAATTAGCAAAATGAATTTGTTCCTAAAAAATTGTCTTTGTAAAAACTCAATACAACATTAATTATTACTTTTACAACTATATTCTCATCTAATTAATAGGAGAAATAATAAGTGGAAAAAATGACCAATAACTATAAAACAAGCATTGATTTATAAAAAAAAAACATTAAATATACTTATTAATTCACTTATTATAACCTTAAACATCAATTATTTTGAAAGTGAGGGAGTATTTAATTATAATAAATTTGATGTACTCCATCTAGTATTAGCTACTCCCTCATATCCGGCAATAATATAAAAAAAAATCACTTAACTATGTTTTCAATTGCGATTGTTCACTTATATACATTCATTTTGACTTTTAGATGCCATATTTATAATTAATTTGAAGTGCTAATAAAGTTTCATTACTTTACTATATGGTAGCTGAAAAAAATGGTGTTATTACGTTATATATCAAACCGAAATGATTTTAAATATAGTGTATGTATACACATTGGAGGATGCAACCATCATTTTATGAGAAGAACAATAGCCGATTCAAATGACGACCAATGGGAAGTTAACACAGGTCTTAATGTTAGTAACATCTGTACCGTTAGTGTACATTTGGATGGAAAGAAGAAATTGGTCACCAATTAAAAATAGGAGGACTAAATTGATCAAAAATAATAGAATGGGTATTAAATTTGTCAAGTTGATCAAATTTGGGGATCGCAAGTGATATTATTAAACCTTATTTTTTGTTAAACTTAAATTTTTATAATTAAAAGAAATTTTACGAAGGATAATCAGGTGCTGACACATGTCTTGGCATTAACCACGTCAACACCGTTATCGTTGATTTTAATAGAATGACGAAATTGATCACGAATTAAAAATTAAGGGCCTAAATTCGTAAAATTAAAAGCAAGATCAATAAATTCATCAAATTAATAAAATTGAAAAATCAAAAGTGCAGTTAAGCCTATAAAAAAGTTGCATTTTTATATGATATATTTAACTATATTTTTTTACCAATAAAAAAATAAAAAAGTATTTTTTTTGTCAATAATGAATAGAAAAGTAAAGTTTTTTTTGCTAGCATATGTTAAAAAATTTCTGAATATTTATATTCATTGCTTTTTTTTAATTAGAATATTTATATTTTTTTTTGGGTTGTCCACCCGGTTCCTCCGGTACTACCTAGATACATCCAGATCCAACTCGGGTCGTTTGCTTGGCTATAGCAGGTGAGTCTCCCAATATGAATTTTCTGAATCTACAAAAAATCGAACTCGATACCTTGCTTAAGCGAGACCGGACTACTTACCACTCATCTCAACTCATGTTGGTTAAAATATTTATATTCATTGCTTAATGCTCGTGATTAATGAATTTAATGAATAGTATGCATCATTAATGTAAGATTTTTTACATTATTCTCCACTGAGATGAGGATTGAGGATATACTTAGCATTTTCCTAATTCACTCATTATTACTCCCTCCGTCGCTTAATATAGGGCACCATTTTGAAAGATTTTTTATCCTTTTTATAAGTCGTTTTGGAATATCTTGGTAGCATTAAAGAGTTTATTCCAAATACACCCCTCATAATTACATATGAGTGATAGGGTAATAATTACAATAGAGAGAGAAATGAATAGAGTTGTAAAGTTTTAAATAGGGGTAACTTTGGAATTACAACATATTTTTTGATAAATTTGATAGTAATAATTACTTTTCTTAATATGTGTGAATTAGATAAAAACGACTTATATTAAGGAACAGAGGGATTACAAGATATAGATAAAATTGAAAAAATAACCATCCACCTTGTTTTGGCTTCATAGTACATTATATATGCAAGGGTTGAGAATATAACCCTCAATTGCTTGTTTAAATGACACACTTCAATATTAATTATGCAAACTTATTATTCCCTCGTTTTTTTGATATATTTAATTTTTCAATTCAACAATTTTTTAAAAAGAGAGTAAACTTAATTTCATAAATATATTTTTATCACTTTTTAATTATGTACTTATCCTCACAGCATTTGTATATGGGTTAAGTAAATCTTGATATTAATTACTCTAATTTTACTAATTTTCTTTCATTAATGTGTGAAAAGTTTGCAGCTTGATTCAATAAAATTATTTAGAGTAATATTAGATATGACTATAAAATCAACATAGAAATAGACCTACAATTAAAAAAAAAGTAACATACGTTATTTGTTAATTACTAATCAATAGTAAATAAAATATTATTTTATAACACATATCTTTTTTTTTATGATGTAAACTTACTTTTCGTTAGTGTATTATTTTTACTTATCATTTGTGTATTATTTAACTTAACTCTATCATTTTTTTTAAGAAAAAAGTCATTTATTTTGATTCACTAAATAAAGTAATTTATCTTTTATAAAAAAAAATTAAGTTAATAAAAAAAATGATAAATAGGCTTGCAAAATTAATCTACAAATCAACCTACACTACTATAAAGTGACATGCGTCACTTATTAACCAATCAATAATAAACAAGTGACATATGCAGGCATTACTCACTGTATGGAAAAACCAACCATGCACTGAGCATGGGTTGACATTTGCGGTCAACAATCAATTATCTATATTTATCTATAAAGGGCTTACATTTTTCACTTTCGCTGATATACCTCAAGTGAGATTTGTCCAAATTACCCTTGTCATTGAAAACAAAAACTTGGCTTCATCCTATCTAAACTGAACAGCACGAGGACGCTGAGTATATTGAGTAAATCAAAAGTGGGTGCTTGGTATCTCTTAGTTTGTCTAGATTTGATTGGGATCAGGAAGCTAAAGCTTGGATTTATAGGCAAAAGAAAACAAACCTGTACAAATAAATTTTTAGAAAGTGAGTTGCATCAGTTGTGTCGTAAACCATTTGTTCTTTCCTAAGCGGTTAAGAAGGTGCAGTCCAGTTATGATATTTTTTAGAAGAGAAAAAAAAAGAGGTTGCTTAGTTCACATGTTCCTTCATCTTGCTCATCCAGTTCACATAATGGAGTGGTCGAGGTCCACAATGGCAATGCAGCTTAGATTAGCTCAGCTCATGCAATTCGCATCTTCCTTCATCTTGTAGATTAGCTTATCAGATCAGGTTCCATGACAATGGCAGCTTGATACTGTGTAAAGCTAATGCCTTAGAAGAATACGAGAAACAAAAGATCAGACGGATTAAGCAGTGGGTTTCAACATACTGACGTTCTAGCAAAAGCTAAAACGACGACGTTTTCGGGCTCTAAAATTTTATTTTTCAGGGCATGTGAAACGACGTCGTTTCATTAATGGCATAGGTGCAAAATTTTAAAATGCTAGAACAAAAGGTAGTCCTCCATAATCAAGGCCATTTGTCCCACGTAGGCTACAATCAACACGTAAGCTACAATCAACTGTAACTTGCACATGCATCAGTGCCTGGTTGGCCAACTCACATATGTCACTTTTTTGTGATGTAGGTTGATTTATAGATCAATTTTGTAGGTCTAAAAATCATTTTTATATTAAAAAAAATCACATAGGCACCAAAACACACCATAAAAAAATATGAAAATGCTAAAAAAAAATTGTTCGTAAAGTATTGTTTAAGTAAGTGAATGAAATAATTTTGTATTAGAACATGATAAATTTCAAGCTTCAAAAACTAACAAAGACAAAATTATCACTATGGTTCTTGAGATTGTAAGATTGTTTTACTTTCTTTATTGAGATTTCGAAAATTTATCTTTAATTCCTGAGATCGTAAAATGTTACTCATATTAGTCCATATAAATTATTTTTTATTTTTTTTTAATTTAGTCATTAACTTATAAACATTTAATTCAATTTGATCATCGAAATTATTAAATTTATTTAAGTTAACCTTGAATTGAATGTTAACAATCCATATGAGACTTAAATGAATAACAGTTCACAATTTCGAAAACTATTAAAACACAAAAATAAAACTATCTTGCAAATGCTCATGACTAAAATAGAAGTTTTTTTAACTAACAAACTTCAATTTTTAATAATTTTTTAATGTATTTCTTAAATCATTGATCAACCGGATGCAAAACCATGACTTGTTAAATAAATGAAATCATCTCCATTCATTCAGAGGGGAAAATCAACAAAATGTACACTGTACTTGTCCTTAACAAGATGCAATAAACAACAAAATCAAAAATAAAAAAAACAAAAAACGAGCCCTAAACTTGTAATATCACACGACCATTAGCTGTGCATAACCCAAAGACGGAATGGGAGATAACGGCGACAACGGCGGAACGTTAAATACTCCGTTGCTGACATCACTATCCCAAAACCCAGTCCAAATAGACGGCGTTAACGGAACATCACCACCACTCTTCACCTCCGTTACCGTTACCGTTTCCATCGTTTTCTCTTTCTTAACCACCGCCTTCACTTCTTCTTCCACAACCTCCTCCGTCTCTTCGCGGCGTCGCTTCCTATCCCCGTCACCGTTCTCCGACGCCGCAGCACAAACATCAAGCGGGAAATTGAGAATCGCTTTCGCGCCACGAAGCTTGAACGCAGCTCTGTCGTAAGCTTTCGCAGCTTCAATGGCGGTTTCGAACGTTCCGAGCCAAACCCTAGAACCGCGCTTGTTCGGGTCGCGAATCTCCGCCGCGAATTTTCCCCACGGTCTTTGACGAACTCCTCTGTAATGCTTCTTCTCCTCAACCGGTTCAACCTTCTGAACCGGTTTCGGTTCAGGCTTATCGAACCGGATCCACTCGGTTTTCTCCGGCACGGAAATCTGCAGAGAAGGTTTACGGTTCAATTGAGGTTTCTTCTTCTCAATTAGGGTTTTCGGGGTTTCAATTACCTCGGGTTTTAAATCAAATTGGGGGAATTCGAATTCGGGTTCAAGAAGATCAGTGAAGTAATGATTCAATGAGATAGAAGAGTCAGAAGAGTCAGATTGGGATTCTGATTGAGAGAAATTAGGGTTTGGTTCTTGAAATTGGAACCATGGTTCGTTGTTGGGGTTTGAAATTGGAGTTGAAAGTGGAGAAAGTTCACCCAAGAGATGAAGTTTGATTTGTTTCAAAGCAGAAACTTCGGCTTGGTTCGCCATCACTTAAACCGAACCGGTTTTTTTTGCTTCCTTTTTTGAACCAGTGTTAAACTGAACCGGTTTTATTTTTTAAGGGGATAGGAGGTTTTGGAAAATTGAGAGGATTTGAAGGTGGGTGTGTCTAAGTGGAGTGGAAAAGGGGTATATATAGTAGGAGAAAAGAGATAACGTTTGAATGTTTTAGAGACACTTTCAAATGACGTGCGAGGATGGTAGGAGGAAGCATCGTTTTTCATTATCTCAATTATTCTATTTGGTCATCATTTCATAATATGGGTTGAATTTTCGCCTATGGTAAGGAACATTTTGTGTAACTTTGCACCCTATCTTGTCTTGTCCTTGTCCAAATTAGCTTCATCTGGGTTTTTTTATTTTTTTTATTTCTTTATTTAATTTGTTTCCACTTTTGCTGCATTTGTTAATTAATTAATTAATTAATTACCAATTGTTCACTATGCTTGTCCGTTCTGTAGGACTTTATAAAAGGTGCTCCTTTTGATTTTGATTCGTAATCTTAAAATGTCGTACTATTGTTGGATAATCAATTATCTACTGGGTTAATTATTTATTGGCACTACTTCTATGCAATCAAAATTGGGATAGTAGGACAATAATACATTAATAAACCAATGAATGTATGACAAGTCACACCATGTTGTTAGCTTTTAGTGATCAAAATTGAATGATTTATCACTCAACCATTGGTTTTATTAGTGAAGTTGTTATTCTATCATCTCAATTTTGATTGCATGATAAAAATATTCTTATTTTTTTATGAACATCAGTCTGATTCCTTTTACTCGTTTACGTGTTAAAATTCTTATAATTTTTTTAGGACAAAATTGTTTCTTTAGTTTATTTATTTGTTTTAAAGTGATTTCTCAAGTGTTTTTTTTTTTAGTTTAAAAATGGTCTCTTAAGTTTATTTTCGCTAGCATGGTTGATCATTCTATAATATTTTCCGTCTTCGATCATCTTATCTTGCAAATGAATTTAATATATCATTTAAGTCAGACTATAAAAATAACTTATACTCCCTCTCTCCCTAAATATAAAGTCATTTTGGCACTTTCATTTTGTCCCTATTTATAAAGTCTCATACCAATTTTCAATGATCATTAATTACTTTTTTCCACAAACACCCCTATTTATTTAACACTTTTTAGATTCCCAATAATATTAATAGGGGTAATTTTGAAATTACATATCAAAAATTCACATTTCCAATACAATTAACTAAATTATTCTACTTTCTTAATGGACGTGAAATCCCCCAAAGAGATTTTATATTTAGGGATGAAGGAAGTAATAAAAAAACGTGTCACTTGTTAATCAATTATTAATCAATACAGTGAAACGCACTTTATACAACGTGTATATCATTTTTACTAATTTGTAAATTAATTTCTTAAGTGATATTTTTTTTATATTTCTATCATGCAATCCAAAATTGGATGGTTGCTATGCAACCTTTTCTTAAACCAATAAGAAGATGCCACCTATGTCATGTCATTGTTTGAAGTAGTTAAAATTAGGTTTTTGCAATTTAGTCCAACATAAAAAGTAAATTAAAAATTTAGTCATTTGCCACCTAAGTTAAATATAGGTACAAAGAACTAAATTTTTAATTTACTTTTTATGTTGGACTAAATTGCAAAAACCTAATTTTAACTACTTCAAATAATGACATGGCATAAGTGACAACTTCTTATTGGTTTAAGAAAAGGTTGCATAATAATCATCCAATTTTGGATTGCATGTTAGTAAGTCCCTATTTTTTTTTTTTTCATTACACTACCAAAGGAAATAATACTTTTATTTAGGAATCAGGTAAAAAAGGTTGCATTTCTTTTTACAATTTTTTTGTTATTACGAGAAGTACCCTATTTCTTTACTAACAACAGCCGCCCCAATTGGCAGTCTTAAAAAGAGAATGATCAAATCTAGCTGTTTTGGTTCGAGATGATCAAAAGAGTGAAACATGGCACCAGGATTTGTCATCACTTGCTTAAGATAAAATTGGCTTAGGCGTGCAAGCAAAGGACAAGTTTGATTTCAGTGTGTGACTCTGTGTAGTGTGAATGATTAATTTTTGTAGGCTTAAAGACTTCTTCTATCTATCAGAAAAATACAATGACGTCTGTAAAATGCAGCGTAGGGACATGGATTTTCCTTTGAGTTTTATCTGCGGTAGTGCATTTTTCCGCCTTATACAAGGCGGTAGTGTAAATTATCAGTTTTTTCCGCCTCTTTCTAGGCGGAAAAATGGTAATTTTGCACGTCCGCTTTGTATAAGACGAAAAAAATGTGATAATTTTACACTGCCGCCTTGTATAAGGCGGAAAAAATGGGGATCGGTGAATAAACAACGGAGTTCAAAAAGTAAAGCTCTTTCCTTTAGGGCTAAGAGTTATGAACGCAAAATAGAAAAGAAGAAAATGATCAATCAATAGATAGATCGATCAAACAACACCGGAGCCTGGAGGGAGCATCTAGAAAGGTTATCCTTGTCACTCTTTTTCATGTGCTAGTTTCGCCTCATTGGATCGGAACAGCATTGACTGCCCATGATTAGAGTTTGTAATAAAAAAGGTTTACGGGACAAGAATGAAGATATACTTGCTCGTTTCTTATTTATTGTGTTTTAAGGTTATATATGAATTTTAAGGGATTGTTAAATGATATAAGAATTTGAGATATTTTGACTATAATAATCTTACATAATCATTATTGAAGAGATAGAAAAATATTGAAGGTGAAAGAGAACCTATCTCTCCAATCTTTTTTCTTTTTTTTTTATCAGCAAACCAATTTTTTTTCTTTAAATTAAAAATATAAAAATATTAATTTTTTTAATATATAAAAAAAAAATCTTTGTCCACGTGATTAATCTCCTATCATTGAGATTCTGATGTAACTTATCAACAAAATTTGATCAAAATTAATATATAAATAACTTTGAGAAATCAAACATTGAAAAAAAAAACAAAAACCTATAAAAATGATCCTAAAATTTAAGAAGTAAAAACATAATTAAACCTTTATAAATTCTCAGCTTGTAATTTGTACATTCATCTTTTTTCAATATAAAACTTCTTTTTTGTAATGCTCATACTGACATGAAGACAATCCTTGTAAAAAACGTAGTCTCTTGACCATTTCTCTTGCTAATAGAAACGAGTAATAATATATTATCAATTTCTCATATCGATTTTTTCCTCTTATCTTTTTTACACCTATTTATAATTATTCTTCATTTACATTTTTGTTTATCTTTTAATCAATATTATAAATAATTCCAAGAGTTGGGATTATAAAACAATGTGAGATCATTTTTTTTTTTCAAAGCCATTTTGTTTTGGTAAACGAGAATCAGTCGTGGACATAAGCTAAGGCAGTCGCTTTTGGTGATGACAGATTAACAACTAGCCCTACAAAAGGAACATCGATATGCATTTCTAACTACTATGACACGCCTTTTGTTGATATGTTGGTACTGCAGTGAAAATTAAGAGATATAATGATACAGACTGAAAATGTTCAAAGAAAGTCAGGGTTATAGCCTATAGGCTTAAGGATCATTCAAATTAAATTATGCTTTATTATCATTATATATGGAGATCGAGTAGCGTTTTTGCTTTGCCTTTCATATCGCCATATCGATAATAATTTACGGAGGAACTTGTTTCTAAAACGCTGAGCTGAGATGTCACGAAACTAGTTTTTATAATGTTGAAACTAGTTCTTATATATAGTGTTTAAATAAAGGCTTAATTTCAATTCTTTTATCTTATTTTTAAGATTCAATTTCGTCTTTAATTTTTTAACTTATTTTTATCTTAAAAAAATTCAATTTAGTCATCCCATCGTAATAATATTAGTTTTAATAAAATATTTACACCAACTTTTTAAAATTGGAAAATGTTGTCAGAATCTAAAAAAATTTCAGCTTACCATCTGACGAAGGCTAAGAAGAGTGGAATTGCTTCGTAAATGGTGGAGCAAACTGACTCGCGGTGGTAATTGATATACAAAGATGATAATATGATAGAAATATAAACAGAATAACAGTCAAAGCTTTATTTATTGATAGAGTCGTAGAAATACATGTTCCACTCTATCGATGAAACAATAACGCATGTAAACTAACATGGTTATGATAGAATGATCAAATTGAATTTTTTGAACAAAATAAAGAACTAAAATAAGTATAAAAAAAAAAGATTAAAGATCAAAATAAATCTTAAAAATAAAACAAAGGAAAAAAATGTAATTAAACTCTAAATAAATGAAAGGTGATGAAGAAATTCAACGGTTGTTGGTTTATAATTAAGTCACCCTAATTTGTTCGTGTCTTCAGGCCTGTTTCAACCACTATATTTTTAAAGCTCTGGGGCCACAAGGAGATTAGAATATCCTGCAGGTCTGGCTCATTCGTTTTTTTTAGAGATTTTTTTTATAAGACAATCTTTGTATTATGGTTTGTTATTTTTGAAATATTTGCACGTATAAAAGATAAATATAATTTGCATATTAAAAAATTGGACAAACTTTAAAGTTCAATTAGATGGACTCTTTTTTAAAAATTTTGTTTCTAGTATATAGTAGTTAATTAAATAAGTGAAATAATAGAATACTATAACTAAGTCTAAGTTCTTGTCAATTCTTAAACACGATTAAAGAGCAGTTATATATAATTAAAATATAATAAATTTAAGTGTAAAATGATCTAGATAGAAATGATTGATTATAAGTTAATTTATCAAAATCTTTTTTTTTAAATGAAAAATTTTTTCTTTCAATTATCGGTAAATTGAAATTTGAATCCATTTTAGATAAGAAAAATGCTTGGTGGCCGGTGCGAAAAATGTAGTGACGAAATGAGTGTAAAATGTATAAATTGTTGAACCAACAAAGTTCATCAGCACAATTGATAACTGAGTTCTTTAAACATGATGTTGAGGGATTTCTAAGCCTTGAAGATGATTAATCTTCGGCTGGAGGATACCTTGGGGAGCGAAAAAAATATGTATAAAATGTTTATTTAACATTAGTGTTATACACACGTACGTGATATGTGATGAGTGCATCACCACTGTTTTTCATTTTCATTGAAATTCATGCAACTATTTTCGTATCAAATAGTAGCATTCTTTAGATAATCAGCAAGATGGATATAATCGTACTTATATGTTTATTTTACCTTACATTCAAACTCACTTTAAAAGAGTTCATCATGTAATATAATTTATAGAGTCAATAATAGCATAAATATATTTGTAAAGAAATTCAGACACAGAAAATATACATTGAAAAATATAACCATTGAGTTTTTTATTTTTTTTTATAATATAATTATTAAATTTTTAAAGTCTTTGAATACACGACATTCAAATACACATTCTTTATTTTCCATTCCTTATCAAATTTTCTTAACACATTTTTTTAACATTTTCTTTCTTAATTAATAAATATTATAATCATAGACTTGGCTTTATAACATGAATTTGATGCCGACTATGTTCTCATATTTTACTCCTAAACGTCTTGCTTTAGTTGACATAACTCGTCATGCAGAATCTTGGGGGAGTGGCGTTTAGTTTTTGACAACAAAGGTGTTAGTGAATAATAATATACTATTCCAATAGCTGATGATTGAAGTTGTCATCAAGTTTCTTTATTGAGGGTTTACTCGTACAATTAATTATCAAAGCAAAGAAGGAGATGACCCTTTCAAATGTCATTATTATTATGTTTGGGAAAGCAAATAGAAATGCCATTGGTTTTTTATTGAATGAAACATCCTTTTAATTGGATGATTAACAAATATTCGCAGTACCAACCGAGGTTAGCATAGTTGGTGTGGAACCGTGTCACTTAAGCAAGTAACTGGGATTCAATCCTCAACTCTTGCGAATATAATGAATTTCAGTTGGGAGAGTCACCCCGAAAGAGGCGAATCGTACCCAAAGGATTAGTCACCATGCTCGCGTCGATGAATATCTGAGAAACAAAATCAAATATTAGCAGTTCATAAAACCCCTAAAACAATGATTCAGATTTTTTTTTAAGATTTACACAATTTTTTTTATTAAATAGCAAAAAAGTAACCAGATGATAAGTAGTTTAGTTAAAATTTATTAAAAACATTAAAAAAAAATTTAATAATTTGAACTTGAAGCATCTCATCATCTAATAAAATAATTTTGAAATCTTTTGTGGCATGAGAATAAAATTGGGGAATGTTATCTCCGATCCACACCCAATTTGCTCAAAGAGACCATCAAGATATCAAAAATTTATCCTTTTGTAGTGTATCCACGGGTTTGACAACAACATAAAAGTTGACGGCTTGTTGGCGAAGGCAGTTTTTCTACCTGAATAAGCCCTCTTTCTCCTTCTCAAGCAAGGGGAGAGTGGTGATACGATGGATAGGAAGAGAAAGGTGGAGTTTTGAGATGATGATGAGGAAAAAGGGATATTGATCCTAGAGTAGGAGATTGAGCTTGTTAAACCTAGCGGGAAAATTGCAACTCAGAATTCATACAACCTGCGAACATTTGAGACAACGATAATATAATCCAATCATAGAAGACAAAAGAGGATGCAAAAATAGGTAATATGACAAAGAACATGTTTCTCTAAAGAAGATTTTGGTCTTTTCCTTGTACTTGAGTTTCAAATACGTAACATTGTGATCTTAATAATACATTGTCTTATAAAAAATAAAATAGAAAATTTTTAATTGAGCTCGTCAACATGATCAATCGATCATCTTATTGAACATCCTAGAGGATCAATTTGTTGGGAGCAAATGAAGTCTTGAAAAATGAATTTTAGTGTAAAAGGATACTTGTTGTTCAAATCGAAAAATTAATTATTGAATTGAATGGTTTTTGGGATAGTCGAGTGGCACGCATTAGAAATGCTCCATATATAATTAATGTTTAAACTTTTGCCATTAGTATTAAATGACGTTATTTATACGCTTAGGTTACTATTGGGGAACTCAAGCTTTAAAAGGAGAATTGTTGAGTTCGTTATTCATAGTTACTCCTCCGATCCTTATTATAGGGCATACTTAACTGAATTACACATATTAAGAAAAGTGGTTGGTTTTATGAATTCTATGAGAATATATTGTAACATTACAATTTTATCCCCTTAACTTTTCTTGGAAAATTCGCACTCATTAATTAACAACAAAAAACACATAGATAGTCAAAGCATTTAATAATGGCAAAAAAGAGAAAAATCAATAAATGATGCATAGAAAATATAAAGTGACTTATAATTAGGACCAAGAAAACCTTCTAGAATGTGACCTATATATAGGACCGGAGGGAGTACATTACTGCTTATTAGCATTGAAAACAAAGGGTTTGTGGTTAAAAAAAATTACACTATCCGACAAGAAATATAAGAAAAAAAAATATTTTATTTGGTTTAAAATATAGGCAAAATTAATCAACTTTCTTAAATTTTATTTCATTCCCAAAACAATTTTCCTAAAACATTCTTAGAAAATTGTTATCTTATTTAATTTTTGTTTCATTCCCAATGCAACTTTCCTAAAATACCTCTATTTTTTTTTTATAAATTTTAGAAAATTAAATACAATCAACTAACATCCTTAATAAGTTTAAAATTAGTTAAAGTTGCTTATAATTCGAACCGGATGATGTATGTAAGCAAGAGCAATTTGGAGATCAGAAAAGAGGATTACAACATTTTGGGAAATCCACGTTGTAGTTAATGGACCTCGTTTGGTTGATAATTGTATGTAATACAGAGAAAAAGGCTCTAAATTAAACATTATGCAATGAGCTTAAGAATTTTTGATACTGGAAGTTGTGTCAAGTCTCAAGAATTTTTCCACTAACCACAATTCATCTAATTAAAAAAAAGGTAGTGATGATAAGTTAATAACAAATGCATGGTTATAGTAGTTTTGATAGTTTAAATGGATTATACACAATTCACAAATATAGTAACTGATTCCAAAAATTACTCTCCACATAAATTAACACCTAGGGCACAAAATAGGGTTTTAAAACAAGACCCATGACCACAAATAAGGTTGTAATATATTGGACTTGACTTGGTAGTCTATGCTACTCTTATTGAAGAGGAATTATTAGTCGGTTTTGGACCATTACGTTATTCGTGATCTAGGTCAATTATAATTTGTCATGTAAGAAAATACTACAACAATAACAACAACTAAGCCTTTGTCCCACTAGGTGGGATCGGCTACATGGATCAAACGACGTCATAAAGGTCTATCATAAATCATGTCTTTGGATAAGGCATTGATTGTCATATCCTTCTCAATTGTTTCGCCTATAGTAAGAAAATAAAATTAAAATCATGTCATGTAAGAAAATAAAATTAAAAAAAAAAGATAAAATAAGTGGTAGTTATTTGTATTATATGTCAGATTATAATTGACCTATCCTATATATGTGAGATGACGTGGTGCTCCAAAAGTAACTAATTACTTTTAATTTCCTTATTTAGGCCGCAACATTATGATTTTTGTAATCTACACTACTGAATTTTTTCCGTTAGTGACTCACTGAACCCAGGTGTTCCCAGGGATCCACCACCATTAATAGGGTTCCTAAGACAAATTTTGTGCGAGCTTCATGGTTACCTCTCCCAGCAGAAAGTTTTTACTAGGAATTGAACATGGGGTTACTAACACCCGTATAGTATAACATACATTTCTAAAATCTTATAAGGAGACCTTAGCTTACACCAACTGAGCCAACCTACGCTGGTTCTACACTATTTCATTATGATCACATATCGCTAAAATTGCCTTTAATTGAAATAAATTAAACATAATATAACTGTTATCACAACCGTAATTGAAAACCTTAATAACATTGCTACTCATGGTTAGAGAGAGGCCAAGAGATCAGAGAGAGGCCCGTAGAATTCTCTTAAGTATTATAAGCTCAAATAAAAGAAAGTGGCAAAATGAGCTTTGTCAACCAAAATTTATTGCATGAGTTGGAAACATTCAGGATAGCAATAAGGTTGAAAAATACCAATTGCAATGTATACGATTACATACCTTCATCTGGATGAAAGAAAGAAATGAAATTTAAGACGGTTCTTTACAATTTATACGCATCAGGCTTCCGTTTGTTGCTTGATCTACCTTCCATTGCACTAGAAATCAAAAAGGAGAGTTGAATAATTAGAACGACAACTTCGGAAGAAAGGGGATTATAAACTTACAATGTTAAAATAGTTACATGCATGAAACTCGTGTGCCTGCTATTGGCGATTACTTTAATTTATTTTTATAATTGTGTCGTTTTCATATTCTTGGTGCTATATATTGTTGAAGTAGAGTTAAGTTATGTTGTTTCTAGTCTTATTTATTAGTCATACTTAACCATATTAAACGGATAACGAGGGTATTTACATTTCTTGAAACTGTGAAAAAATACTTTAATATTACAATTTTATCCTCTTAACTTGCATTAAAAAATTTACAAATATATTTTTTTTATAAGCAAAATTTACATATGGGGCTCAAAGGAAATAAGAACTCGAACTCATACAGAGTGACTTATAAATAGGACCGGAAATTTTTTATAGAATGTAACTTATAAATAGGATCTAGAGAGTAAATTGATATATAAATGCACGAGTGATCTTGCTTGTTGTTTGTACCTGCGATCGGGAGCTCTAATCATTGACATTACATCTTAACCCAATTATATATTAAGACTTTGAAATTTTCATTTAAAACGTGATGTCTCAATTATTGGTGACGATCTTTACCTTTCTTATGACCCTGTAGCAATAAGACGGTGGTTGGAGCTCTTGGTTGCAAGCTCTAATAGTGGTTTCATAGTGGATAACTTGACTAGGATGATATTGAAGCAGCAAGTGGCGATAGATCCATGTGGGGTCATTTTTGCTTTAAGTTTTCTTGACGAGGTGGTTCAGGCTACATGTTTCGTTTATGACATATTATGTTAATGGCGGTATAAGTATTTATAGAGTTATTCTCTAATGGATCCAATACTTGATTTAAAGCTTTCTGCTTGTAGGGGAGTGACCATATTGAAAGACTCACATTTGAGAGAGAGACTCTTGGGTATATCCAAGTGTGAGTTGTGTAGCGAAGAAGTCTCACATTTGAGAAATGTGGATAAGTTAAATAGTGCATAAATGGAAAAATACATAAATATAAAACCTTAATATTTTTGTTCAAGTCGTCATATTATATTTCATTACTTGTTGATGACTCTTCACTTTTCTCATAATCTTGAAGCAATGAGACTTTCCCCGTGGTTACAGCTCTTTGATCTATTGCTTGCCCTAACGCTACTTATTATAGCATTAATGTTCATTAGTTTTTAGTATTAATAAGCTTAACTCTCTTAACTTTTATAAAATGTAAACAAGTAGATAAAACACATAAATCATGAATAAAAGAAAATCAGACATCAACATATAAAATCAATATTTAAATCAGCTTGTATTGTAAGAAAAATAACATATATTACAATGTGGTACTTAATTGATTGACAAATGATATGTATTTTCTTCTGTTTGGTGTAAATTGATTTCATGGTTGATATAATCCAATCATAATTGCTTTACAACGTCAATCACACATCAATTAATAAGTAACTCTAAAAGCATCAATAATATAACTCTATAAGCATCAATAAATTATTCCTATGATTATTATTGAAATTTTAAAAAATGCAAAGTAAATAAAATGTATGCTTGTAAAAAAAATTATCAATGTCATTAAAGATTATAATAAGAGTTTACATAGGAGAAAAAAACTATATCCAAACATAATTTATATTTAAGATCGGAATTAATAGTGCGCCACATAAAATTTGAAATGTATACTTCGGTTATATATTTATGGTTTTTTTAAGCGATAGGTCCCTAAACTTAGGGGGTGTTTTGAATTTAGTCCTTAATCTTTTTTTTTGTTGGATCTGGTCCCTAAACTTTAACGTCGTTTGGAATTAGTCCTCCCGTTAACCCAAAGTTAACTCCGTTAGTGTCTTCCAATAAGATGTTGCCACGTGTCCCAACTTGCATTTTTTTTGGCTTTTTTGACTTTGAGGTCCCTAAACTTAGGGGAGGAATTGAATTTAGTCCCTATCCTTTTTTTCGTTGGATCAGGTCCCTAAACTCTGGACCATTTTGGATTAAGTCCTTCTGTTAGCTTTAATCTAAGACCGTTACCCTGGAAAAATTTTTATGCCATGTGGACCAATAAATTAATGCCACATGGAATTTTTCTTTTAAAATTGAAAAATTACAAAAAATAAATAAAATTAAAAAAAAGCCAAATATTACCTGATTTGAAGTACAACTGAACCAAGCATCATTAATAGATCCACCATGCCACAGAAATTTTTCAGGCCATCAGAATGTGAACCACCTTCCCTATCTTCCTCTCGTTCCTCGTTGTGCTCGATCGTCTCGTTAGGGCTTGACATCATGGTTTCTTCACCTTGCTTTAGGGGGTGGCATTGTTTTTCAGAATATAAAGATCTAAACAAAACAAAAAAAAAAGAACACACACAGTGTCAAGTGAAAAAAACTGAGTTAGACACCTACCAAACCTTTATCATCAAACTCTAAAGTAATAAAAAAGATATTTTTCCTGTGTCAATCAAATATACTTGTTGCGTTTCTTCCTCCCTCCAGACTCTACATATGATGCACCGCTAAGAAGAAGGCAGAGGAAGCGGAGAAGAGGGCGGAGGCTGGAAAGCAGAGGACGCTGAGGTTGTTGAGGGTTCGAAGTTGCGAGGCTGCTGCATGGTGAAGGAAGCGCGACTGGTCTCCTTTGGTGTCACATCAGATTTGCAGAGAAGATGACCAAGCGAATGATGAAGAACGAAGAGAATCTTCGGGGTCGCCGCCGCAACTAGGTTGCAGGGGCTTTGGCTATAACTAGCGCCGCCGCACACCATCAAGCGAACTTGTGACTGTGACAGTGATTTTCGCTGTAAACCGAAGCAAGCACAAAACTCAGATCGAGGCGCGACCTTGAGGACGGTGGCGAAAGCTTCTCAAATCGTTACCCTGATGGCAGTGGTGTGTGCTCGAGACATCACGACCATGACGATGATGCATCTCGTCGCAAACGCGTTTTATTCCAATCGTTATAAAAAAATCATTTTTTTTAATTTTATTTATTTTTTGTAATTTTTCAATTTTAAAAGAAAAATTCCATGTGGCATTAATTTATTGGTCCACATGGCATAAAAATTTTCCCAGGGTAACGGTGTTAGATTAAAACTAACAGAAGGACTTAATCCAAAATGGTCCAGAGTTTAGGGACCTGATCCAACGAAAAAAAAGATAGGGACTAAATTCAATTCTTCCCCTAAGTTTAGGGACCTCAAAGTAAAAAAAAAAAAAGCCAAAAAAAAATGCAAGTTGGGACACGTGGCAACATCTTATTGGAAGACACTAACGAAGTTAACTTTGGGTTAACGGAAGGACTAGTTCCAAACGACGTTAAAGTTTAGGGACCAGATCCAACAAAAAAAAAAGATTAAGGACTAAATCCAAAACACCCCCTAAGTTTAGTTTTTGACATATTGGCTGCCTCTTCCACTAGATTTATTATTATTATTTTTTTTAAAACCAAGTGGTGTTTGGGCTTTACATTTTTTTGAGGATTCGTGAACTGTGTGAGTCTTTGACTCAACGATATGGACCCTCCGATCCCCAGAAATTGTTGCCTCACTGGGACTCGAGTCTTTGACCCTAAAGTCCCTAAACGCCCAACCAGTTTCCACTAGGTCAATCTACTTGGGTTTTCCACTAGTTATTTTATTTGGGGGCTTGAAGTCGCAGATTTTAGCTAATTTTGGCATAAATAATGCCCTGTAGGTGCAATTAATTATTCTTAACACGATATAATAATATGAAATCCAGCTTTGAATAATGCCTTTAAATTCATCCAAGATTTCAATGAGCTAGTCTAAAAAGGTGATTAATTGAACAATTAGTAAGATCTAAGCTTGTAAATTGCTGATTAATTGAATCTGTTCTCTCTCAGGAAAGAACACGTGCGCTACTTCAATTATCTAGCTTGAAAAAACACTTTCAAAGGCCCGTCGATACAATATATCAATAAAAAATTTACAACTTGCGAAGATGATATACTTGTATATTAAGAAAGAATTTCAACTTGTTTGAATGAAAACATTTTACGTAACTGCAGAAAGATATGGCCAAACTGTATGATTGGAATATTCAACAAGTTGCACTTAAAATAATGCTACATTATTAATAACTTTTGACAAAGTTTCAAAAAGAAAATATTTTTATATTTTTCACCATTCAAGGAAATCAGGAATAGAGTTTCTAATATTATTTGCTTACAACATGTGCACGTGAAGATTTCTGACTATTTTATAATCTTTTTTATTTTTAATTCAAAGTCCGTCATCAGCTAACTATAGTACTACTATGGGCCTCAAAATTCAACTTCAAACTAGTGTTGAATGGAGACTCTAATGCATCTTTAGTACTATAAATATGGTAAATTTTAGAAGAATAAAAAATATAAAAAATAAATTAATATTTTGTTCAACAAATTAATTAATAGTAACTTTTTTATAAAGTAAATTATACTAATTTAATACATTATTTATTGATCAATCAATCACAAATTATACTCCCTTCAGTCTTGTTTGTAAAATATTTTTGAGATTTTGCTCTGATCTTTCATCAATGAAAGTAATTAAATTTGTTAGTGGTATATTAGAATTGTGAAAATTTGATATACTTTTTTAAAACTACCACTATAATTATCATTAACATTATAAAAGGTGTTGAGTTAATAAATATGTTTGTAAAAAGAGTAATTAAGTACTGTTAAAAATTAAAACAGAATCTTGTAAATAAGATAAAATAAAGGATTTTACTTCGGAATCCTTTGAGATGAGAGGGTTTTGGTACCCTTTTGACGTGGACCAATACATATTTGTCATGTGTTGTTCTTTGCCATGTCAGCGGGGTATATTTTTTATTTATAAATTTTGCAATTTGATCCCTAAAATATTTAATTAAAAATATTATTTTTATTTGTAATTTGATTTACCTATAATAACCCTGATCTAATGTTATTTTTCAGATTTACCCACCATACCACCATGAATAATCAAACCACCGCGAACCCCATCGTTAATACTGGTGTCAAAAGCTGAAGAATGGATAGTAAATAACAATACCAAAGAAAACTTAAAGAAACATCACTAATGCCCCCACTTAATAGCCTCGTTATATAAGCTTGGTGGACATTTTTCCAAACGCCTACTGTGCAACTTTTCACAGATAAAGATTCAAGAAAGTATCTACCCGTTTGCGGAAGATACGGGAGATGATTCGCGTATAAGGTGGTCATCGATGATTTGGGCAGAGAAGGGTGAAGGTCTAATGGAGGCAATTCTTGCAGCCATCGCCAATGAGAAAGATGAGCAACGATTGGGTTACGGAGTTAATTGGGCTGAGAAAATGGCATGGCAGGTTTACATGATGTGGCAGATTTTGATAGGTGGGACAAGGATCGGGACAGAGGATCTTCGTCCATACATCAGTACATCAGTATCTTATGCATGAAGAAGCCAACTGTGGTGGGTGAAAGGAATCGTGAGAGCATTGTTTGGTTACGTTCCACGGTAACGGAGGTTGTAAGGTGGCTGTTGATCACTTGAGATCAAGCAACGATGGGGTTCGTGGTGGTTTGATTCATGGTGGTACGGTGGGTAGATCTGAAAAATAATATTAGATCGGGGCTATTATAGGTAAATCAAATTACAAATAAAAATAATGTTTTTAATTAAATATTTTAGGGATCAAATTGCAAAATTCATAAATCAAAAATATACCCCGCTGATATGGCAAATGCCTATTGATCCACATCAAAAGGGTAAAAAAACCCTCTCATCTCATAGGGTTCCCAAGCAAAGCCCTAAAATAAAAACTCTAAAAGAGTCTTATAAATAGGTGCAAAAAGGGAGTAATGGACAATTTTTCAGTACATTTTTTTTTAACACTAATCGATACCTGTATCTGGTTTACCCAGAATTCGACTCATCTGGTCTGACCCAATTGAACTCGCACGAAGTGGTGGGCTCTCCCAGCGAGGATTGCTCCATACCCAAGACTCAAACTCGAAGGGGTATTATTTTTCTATAGAAATAGAAGTAGAGAACTGGG
Source organism: Crotalaria pallida (assembly GCA_037953625.1). Lineage (NCBI taxonomy): Eukaryota > Viridiplantae > Streptophyta > Magnoliopsida > Fabales > Fabaceae > Crotalaria > Crotalaria pallida. The sequence continues at coordinate 104,099,115 of CM075655.1, forward strand.
TGAGAAGACTCAAAGTTTGCGGTGATGCCCACGTGTTGGCCATTGGCACGAAGTGACTATACGTGCTTGCCTATAATAGTAATAGAACTATAGAAGTCATGGTCAAATGTTCCAAACATAGTCATTGGTCAGCTTCAAAGTTTCTTTATTTATGTAACGTTGAATTGTTTCCTCTTCTTGCGTGCCATCAAACAAAATGTAAAATATGATTTTTTTTTATTTAACCTTTTAGTCCATAAACTTAGGTACTTTTTTGAAATTGATCCTTAAACTTTTTTTGATGCTTTAGGTCCCGAACTTCGTTCAATTTTTGGGAATGATCCTTTCATTACTTAAGTGATGATATAGTCGATGACATGACACGTCACAGTCACAATATCGACAAGTGATGTGTTATGTAGCTCACGTGACACTACATGACCTTTTTTATTAAAAAAATTATTTATTTTAAAAATTATTAAAAGAATAGGTTTTCTTTAAAAAAACAATTTTTAATTATTTTTAATAAATTTGATTTTTTTTTAAATTTAAAAAATTCACGTGGCATCATCTGACACGTTATCTATTGATGTGGCGAAGGTGACGTGTCATGTCCTCGATCATATCACCACTCAAATGATGAAAGGACCATGCATTTCCAAAATTTGAACAAAGTTTAGGGATTCAAAGTATTGAAAAAAAAGTTTAAGGACTAATTTCAAAAGAGCACCTAAGTTCAGGGACTAATTACTTAAATAAGTTTTTTTTTTACTAGTAAGTGTTGAATGATTATATTTTTAACAATTAAAAGAAAGTATTTAAATTTTTTATATGGAAAAATTTAAATCTGTCACTTTTCAAAAACATAAACGCACTATTTTGCTCTTACACACATTAGAACAATTCATTTATATAATCTTATTCCCATCAAACAACGTAACGACGGATGAGGTAGGGTATTTTTTTAATTTATCTATTTCAATTACATATTATTATTACTTTTAAAAAAATTACTTATTATTATTTATACATTTAGACAAGAGGAAAGAAAAATTACTTTTGTACTATCATATATTCATATCACTACTACACTTTCTTTCCACTATGTTCTCGTGTGTTATTACTTAGAGTGTATTTAGGTTATGTGTCCAAATGCCTCCATTCTCTAACTCTTTTATATAACGGCATACATAACAGTATTTAATTAAGAGTTAGATATGTTGGGAACGTGTAAGTCTTGGACACTTTCACTTTAAAATAATATTTTATATATAGTGAAATTAATTGATTCAATTGTTGAATTATACTATATGATTTTATCATGATATGATCATATATATATATATATATATATATATATATATATATATAGGTGAATGCTTCCATGTCTTCTAGTGAGGGAAGACATTCATGCTAACCAAATTAGACCAATTATGTATTGACATTTGTGTTATTTTTACATAGTCATCATCTTATATGTCAACCTATGTGTCATAATTAAGGATTAATTTGCAAATTATTAAATTTTTAACTTAACCATAGTTTCAAATAAAAAATTAAAAAAACAAAAACAAATCAAAATTAACCTAATCCTAAAATTAACAACACTTAGACCTAGCAACTACTCAAAATTCAGTATGCACGAGATTGAAGAATTCCAGCCATCACGAATCACAGCTACCAACATATCCGTGGCACATTGAGATGAGATGCTTGAGATGCTCTATCCAAATTTTGATCATTGAGATGCTTTATATGGATATCCGTCCCACATGCTTCGCTGTATTTTATGAGTTCGCCATGCTTTGCCATGCTTTATGATTCGCCATGCTTTATAGGGCGGGATTCCCACTGTGCAACGGATATGTAAACATGAAGAAGACTTAATTTGTTTTTTTTTTATCACAAACCAGAAAAGATTAGAACATAGAAATTAGAAAATATGAAGATCTTGTTATGAACATGGAATCCAGAAACCTGACAAGATGAGGATGAATTTGTTTTTTTTAATAATTAAAAATAAAAAGTTAATTTAATTGAAATTATGGTTGAGTTAAATTTTTAAAATTTGCAAAAAAGACCTTATTATATGACATATAAGCAGACAACTAAGCGTTGATTGTGCAAAAAATCCTACATGTCATTCTGTGATTGGTAGAATTAAAGATGGCATTGATACCTTTTAAAACAAAAATGGCACAAAAGCAATTCCCATATATATATATATATATATATATATATAAATTTTTAGATTATTTAAAGACTCGTAAGTATGCAATTTAATAATGGATATTTTTTTATATATTTCAAGTAACATATTATTTGTTAAGATATAATGGTGAGATGAAACATCAACTAATTTTTATATAAGAACATTGAACTTAATGGTTGAATTGCATAATTTATAATTTATAAAAATTATTCGAAAATGTAAATATTCAAAACTTATACCTGGTGTCAGCATATCTAACTCTTTAATTAATAATTTAAAATTCATTTCATTATATACCCACTCATATGTATTTGCACGTATAGCTTTACCAAAATAATATGCGAGATGCTAGTTAGTCACATAAATTTCACGTCTTAATTAGGTTTATTTAAGTTTTTAGTTGCTTAATTTAAGAATTTTTCTGAAGTGGTAGTTATTAAACTTTTTTTTTGATGTTTTGAATTCCTGAATTTTGCTCAAATTTTTTGAAATAAACTTTTCGCCACTTTAGTGATGATGTGGCCAACGACATACCACGTTACCTCTCAACTCACTAAATTTAGAGGTAACATGTTACCACGTGGATTTTTAAATTAATAAAAATATACAAATTTGTTAAAAATCGTATTTTTTTTTTTTAAAAAAAAGAAAAACGAACTCTTTAATAATTTAAAAAAAAAATCATGTGGTTACGTGACGCTACATAGCACATGTCGATGTTGCAAAAGTGACATGACATGTCGTCGATTATATCACCACTTAAGTGATGAAATGATTATTTCCAAAAATTTGAGCAAAATTCAGGGACTAAAAAAATGAAAAAACCAATTCCAAAAAAGCACAAAACTTCAGAAATTGAAAACTTAAATAAACCTATTTAACTATTACCATTGTAGTTCACATTATAATTTATAAAGAAAGCTAATAAGAAGGAAAAACTATTACCACCGGCTCTAATCTCATACCACTCAAGGAGTGATGAAAGGGTCTTAAAATGCATTCACAGTCACAATTGCAATCACAATGTTATGAATTATGATTCCGAAATTTTTGTGATTGTTTTTGTAGTTATAGACTTATAGTTAGTTATTACAAGCAATACAAATGCATCAACCATATCATAATGTTTCTCAATCGCCATAAACATATTATAATCACAACTACAATTTAAAATCAAGTATAATAATAGAAAATATATATTACTAGCTCTTACCCCGTGCAATGCACGGGTTATTGATATTTTAATTTTTATGTTAAATATTTTAGATTAAAAATTATTATTTTTTTTATTATTAAGTAAAGATTATTATTAAACAACAACAAAAAATAATTATATAAAAATGTAGGAGTTCAAACCAAACCCTATACTTTAAAAAATTAATCTAAATGATTTTGTTGATAAATTTTGTACTTCCTTGTATGAATAAAAAATATAACACTTTTTATATGAGATATTCCTTCTTTACTTTATGGATAAATTGACATTTTTATATATGATTATCAAATTTTTTATGATAAATAAATATTAAATTAGAATTGAACATGATCCTTTATATATTTATGTGATGGATGAAGTAGTTTTTTTTGTACAATTTATATTTTTTTGAATATGATTATCACATCTGTTGTTATTAATCATAATTAAATATTTTTATCTTTTTAATCAATTATCTTATCACATATGTTTTCTTGTTTCTCCCTATTTCTGTGATCCGAACTTTCTTTGATGGTTGTATGTTTATATATAAAGTGGATATCATGAATGAAAAGATAGATATAAACTTTTTTTTTTAAGATATACAGATAATAAGATGATAAGAGATAAGATATGATAAGTTATACCATATAGCAGTAGATTTATCTTTATTATTATTTAGTCTTATGAAATATATTTTATTGGAATTATCCTTCAAATTTTAAATTTTTATTTGTTTTAGGAGGCTAGTTGCATTTTTTTTAAAATGTTTTAGGTTTTTATTAAAGATTTTTCTGTTTATGCTACATTTTTTTTATTCATCACTTTTTTTTTACGTTTTGTATTTTATATATTTTTTTAATGTAGATTTTGATTCTATTACCGTATGACCTCATAGCGATAAAGGAAAAAAGGTTGCTTGGATCACTGTTATATCATACTCATTCTTATATTTTGTAATTTGGGCAACCACTTTTTCTACTAATACTCAGAGTCGTCTCTGGGCTATGGTCAGAGGGGCGCCCGCCTAAGGCCCCCAAATTTTTGGGGCCCCAAAAAATTTTTTGACTCATACTTGAATAAAAAAATTTAAGTAAAAAAAAAAAAAGAAATAACACTTTAGAACTTTCCAACGCAACTTTTTTAAAATATATTTTTTTTATGAATTTGAAAAAATTAAATATGCTCAACTAACTTATATAATAAGTGTGAAATTTGTTATTTTTTTTAATAATAGAAACCGAGGGAGTATATAGATGATTCAGGGTTAATGATAATTATGTAAGGGTGGTTTGATATGGTTTAAAAAAATGGGAATTTATATTGTATTTGTTCTTTTTTGTTTAATGATATTATGAGATATTTCTTATATTTATGTGATGGATTGAGTAGTTTTTTTTTCTACAATTAATATTTTTTAAATATGATTATCAGATTTATTGTTATTAATCATAATTAAATATTTTTATTTTTTATCGATTATCTTATCTTGAGTTAATAATAAGATTAAATCTTAAAAATCTTATTTTTATTGTTCTAATGATTTTGATTTAAATTTTTTATGCAAAGATGATGTTATCTATTGGTGTGAGCAATTTGGTACTTGTCACTGAGACTGAGGAATAGATGAATATGCGCATAAGAAAGACCCTTCTTCTAGAACTCAACAATATAAACAACTGCACCTTATTATTATTAAAATGGTTTCTAATGTCACGGTTGGATGATGTCTTTGATTTATCTTTCCTTTCATCATACCTTATTCTCTCCACTACGCTTTGAATATTGTTTTCCCGTTAAAATCAAACAGAAAAACTAAAATCTGTTGAATATTTTTTAGGTCTACCAAAAAAAAAAGAAAAACTAAAATCTGTTTTTTTTTTTACTTTTATTCTTCGGTTTCCCACCCCTCATTTCCCAAGTAGATTTCTTTTTATTATTCAAATATATATTTTTGTACTTTAATATAAGTTCCTCTCTAACCCAAATTTATTACCATAAATAAAATTAATTATAAGCAAATATTTCAATCCTTTCTAGATAAATATAAACTTTTGTTAGATATTTGAGTTTATCATGAACTTTTTGCTATAATCATAGAAGTTTCATCTTTTTTAGGATAATGATTACTTTTTTTTATATCAATAAACTTTTGTTAGATGTTTGGATTTATCATAGACTCTTTAATATGATCGTAGAAGTCTCATCTCTTTGGGTTTATCTTTTTGAGGATAATGATTAAATTTTTTTTTAACAAAATGATACTGTGGATAATGATTTCACACAAGATTAATTATAAGCAAATATATCAATCTTTTTTAGATATATATATATATATAAACTAAACACCAAACAAAAAAAATAAAATAAATTATCTGTTTTTTTTGTACGTCTGGTCCGGTGTTTTTTTTTTGACGTTGATTAAAAATAGGCTTTATAAAATGTAAAAGGTTAAAAATGAACACATGAACGGAGGGATTATTCGCTGAACACACTTTAAAGGTCTGTTGTCCATTTTTTGAGAGTTCATTTATTTAGTTTTTTGGATATATTTTAAACTTTTGGGTTTATTATATATTATCCTAACACTTTGTTTGGTAAAATAAAAAATGGGTAGAAAGAGAATGGAAGGAAAAATTTCAATTATTGAATACCGCATTAAGATGGATGGTGCATCACTTTTGTTGTAGAGCTGCTATCTTTAAATCTAAAGATTGTATATTAAATTGTTATCATGAGAAAAAAAAATCATTCATGGTTTATTCTATCTTCGAAACATTTCCATTATCCTATATTTTCTGGAATTAGAGTTTACTGGTAAGACATAAGAGAACGTAATCAACCAAGCACAATATAATATAATAAATAATTGAAGAATTAATTATTGGTTATTTGGTGACCAAATAATTTGTAAAAATTAAATAACAAAGGGAATGGTAATCATGTGTGAACAACTAATCTAGACATGGTTAAAGTAACAATCCCTTGCCACATCATTATTTGCATTTAACAAATCTAGACTAATGATAAAGACCTAAATTAAATGGTCGACCCCAATCATAGTTCTTCACGCAGCAAGTTGTTGTTCTTCCCATGTTGTTATTGGGAATTCATTGCTATAGATGAAGCTTCTGCCAATGCAAAATGACAATGGTGATGAATGCGTGCAGTGGAATTGCAACTTATATGGTGACACATTGGAAGAGGCGATGGTTCATAAACAATAAAAAAAGAGAGGAGAATGATGAAGAAGGTGGCTTTCATGACTTGAGAAATCATCATATTTATAGTTTGAAAGCATCATCTCTTTGGGTTTATCTATCTTTTTGAGGATAATGATTCCACATATAGATAATTTATTTAATTTTCAAATTATAATTTTGATTAAAGAAGATGTTATCTACCTACAAATGCTTTGGTGCGAGTATTTCTTAAGCGGACAAACGTGGTGCCTCGAAAAGGGATGTTTTTATAGCGGAGAAACGTGATGCCTCGAAAAAGGATGTTTTTATATAAGGATAGTAGATAAATCATATAGCCTTTCATCTACCAATATGGGTTCAGGCCTACTTTTGAGATTCTAGAAATGGGATACGGGTGTTTGTAACATCGTGTTCGATTCCAAGTAAAAACACTTCGCTGAAAGAGGCAGCCACAAACATCGCATAAGATTAATCTCATGCATGGATCTCCATTAGTGGTGGTGGACCGTTAAAGATACCTGAACTCAGTGAGTCACGTACCCACTAACAAAAAAAATAGTCTTACGTCTTATACATATAAATAACTTAGTTAATAAAATTAAGTGACATAAAATGCGAAGGGAGATGTTATTTGCACCCTTGTCGTTACTCCATAAATCCAACTTTTATAATTTTTTACTCCAAATTTCTAATATTACCCTATTCTAAAAAACTAATCCTTCTTTTCATTTTTACTTACACCCAATACTATTAAACTTTCCATTTCCCTTCCACACCCACTTTATTCAAACATTACATCTTAAAACCTTTCTTGTTCACTCCTCTTCTTCTTCTTCTTCGTTGCCTCCTCTTCTTCATCGCTGCCTCCTCTTCTTCTTCATCCCTTCCTCCATACATTGTGGGAAAATGCTTGGTTGTTGTTGTTGTTAACTGAGTTGGATTTTATGGTGTTATTAATCCATCAAACGAAGTATTGCGGGTACATCTTGTAATTAAAGCTTCTGGAGTTGTTGGGCATGTACCTTGACTTGCAACAATTAGTTGTGAGAATTGCTGGCTGTGATAGCTATGTTCTACTTATGAATACAAACAGACAACTGTGTTTAGTCTTAATGCCACCTGATTGTTTGGGCATACAGAGATGTTCCCGAAATCTGCCCTCTAAGTTGTTCTATCATCATATTGCTAAATTTAATGAGTTTTGCAGAGCGTCCTTATTGTCTCTCATAATACCTATAATATTGTTTTTTTAATGTTAGGATGTGGACAGAGAGTTTCTTCTTAGAATGTGATACATGGAAATTTATAATGAAGAGATAAATGATTTATTGGCTCCTGAACATCGAAAACTGCAGATTCATGAAAGCCAAGAGGTTATTATTCATTTTTAATAATTTTGTTCTTATAAACACACATTTATTTATTTTATATTTATATATAATTATATATAATTATATATTAATTATATATTACATACTGTGAAGTCTGCTCATGTCTGGTATTATATTTGTATTCCCTGATACTTCGTGTCATTGTTCTTTGTTCTCACAGCGGGGAATATATGTTGCCAGGCTGCGAGAAGAAATCGTTGCCTCTCCAGAGCAAGTCCTTGATCTCATGGAGTTTGGAGAATGTAATTTATTCTTATCATACTTTTTTTATATGTTTTCCTCTAAACCCCTTTTGTGCGACTTATATATCCCTTCATGTTAAATTGGAGGGCAATCAGAGCATACTGAATATTGAAATGAAAATGAATCCCAATCTCACTTTGATTTCTCCGGTTTCTTCATTTGCAATGTTTTTCCTTATCATCCTTCTTATGGTGAACAGGGTTTTTATGGAGAAGAGGATTTGTATGGAGAAGAAGAAGAAGTTGGGTGTAAGTAGTAATATATAAGGTGTGAGTATTATATATATATAGGTTTTTAGGATTAGGGGTGTAAATATTAGTGATGAGTGTAAATAATAGATGTATGGGTGTGAGTAGTAATGATTAGGGTAATATTGGAAACTTGGTATAAAAAATTATAAAAATTGGATGTATGGAGTAATGACAAGGTTGCAAATAACATCATCTCCCACATGCGAATATATACTTAAATTCAAACCCCGACAAATGTACATTTTCCTTCCCTTTTTCCTAAAAGAAAAAAAAAAGTTTACCTAAAAAAATATAGCTTTACTAATAAATTAGGATATGTGTTGGAGCATTTACTCAAGAGTAAAGGCAAAATCTCTTATAGTGGATAACTTTTCTATACATGCACTAGAGGATAATCTTATTTTATTGCCATCCAACAAGAACCCTACTAAACGCTATTTAAATCAACATGCAAATTATTAATAAGATAGATGGTATATATACAGCTGTTTTTAGTCAGTGTCCTAATCTTGAGATAAAACAACGAGTTGTGATTTGTAAAACAATTTTTTGAACATCATAGTTAACACCGTATACATTTGAATTTGTTTTATTTACTTTTATCATTTTTCGTATATACAATAAAAAAATACACCAAAAAATCAAACCAAATAATATACTTCCTCCCATTCTTGATATAAAATTCTCTTAAAGAACTTTATTTTGTCATATTTATAAGTTAATTTTCAAAATTTTAATGGTATTAATTATTTTTTTTTATAGTTTAAAAAAATTACTTCTTTCTACAAAAATTCATATTTATTCAACACTTTTTACAATATAATCCTAATAATAATTATACGTGTGGTTTTCAAAAAAGAGAGGTTCTTCGGTACCATTGTAAAATTAAAGATCGAGTGACTTTCCGTACGATAGAATAAGCAACCAATAAAAAATGTGCCACATCACATTAATAGCCATGTCATCAGATTTGTTGTTGAGAAATACTACTTTCACTTTTTGCATTTTGGTCCTCAATATTTTAAATAAGTTTAAATAATCACTTTAATTACTTAAATGAAATAAAATATTCCCTTTTGATTAAAAAAATTAATATTAGATCAAACACAAAAATAGAATTTCTCCTCCTTGTTCTCTCATTATTATTTCCTTCTCACTTCTCAATTTTCACCCATAAGTCCATAACCTCCCCATAGCCACTCTTCACCTCCCCCTTTCACGACTGATAAGACACACAGACTCCTTCTCAATTCTCATAATTATTTTCTCCTAAACATGTTTCTATATTTAGTTACTCCCAAAAAAAAATATATGCAAAGATTCTAATACGGCAAAATCATCTCACCATCAAATATGCAAAGATTAGATCTGCTAAAGGGCTAAAAATAGAGCATTCGAATTAGTTGTGATCGAGGAATAGAAAGATCCAAAATTATGAAATTTTGAAAAGCTTAAGGATGTCGAGAATAATGTCGTTACAAGGTTGCAGTGGCACGACAAAGGCATTAAGTCGTGAGTGGCGTTAGCGGCTTTGACATGACGACTTTCCTTATTAACCATGGTTATTCACAGAATATGCAAATTGGGATTTCAGGATGACAGTGTCAATTGTTGTTAGGATATGGGAAATAAAAAGGATCAGAAAATACCAACGGGGTTTGGTTCAATTATTGTAAGGCCCCAACTGAAATCTTGGGAATATGATACATGTGCTAGTAGCCCGTGTTCGATTCTGACTAAAAACATCTGCTGGGAGAGTCAGTCACGCAGCTCGCTCCGGATTAGTCTCAAAAGCTAACTCCCTGTTATTAAGGGTACTCTTTGGATACCGGTGGTTTCGCAAGGAATTCAAAAAAAAATAAAAAAATATGTTTTTTTTTCTTCGGAGGAACATTTTCAGATGTAAATAATTAAGAGAATTTAGAAGGAGTTCGGGAATCTTATCGGCCTTGAAAGAGGGTGGAGAATAGTGGCTACGAAGATTTTGAGTGAAAAATAAGAAATGGAAAGGGAACAATGATGGGGGAATAAGGATGAGTAATCCTATTTTTAGGTTTAATCTATTTTAATTTTGTAAATCAAAAGGTAATATTTTATTTGATTAAAAGTTATTAAAGTAATTTAAACTTATTTAAAAATATCGAGGAACAAAATGTAATAAGTGAAAATAGTATTCTTTAACAACAAACTTGATAACATAGCTATTAATAATATGATGTGGCACATTTTTGTTAGTTGGTTATTTTACGATACCGAAACCTATTTTTTTAAGACGGTACCGATAAAACTCTCTTTAAAAAATATTAAATATCAACATTTTCAATATTATTATTAATAATATTAACTAACTTCCCTATTTTTTAAAATTTCTCCAAAATAAACTTATATTAGAACATCCTGCATCCACAATGATGAGGCTGTTATAAGTGAGGCTTTGATACATTAGTATTTGTCCTTTCCAGACTCAATTTTAAACTCTCCAACCCTAACACTCTACAAATTAAAACACATTGTACTCTAATAACTCTACTATTTGATTCAATCAAATTTACTTTATTATGGAATTTTAATTTTTAACATTGTTTCTAAACATCATAAATTTAAAAAAAAATTATAATTTTTTCCATTTGAATATTATTTATGCATAAAAGTATCACTGATAAATTTTAGTTTTAAATTTCCTAAAATTCTATTTACAAACAATTAATGATTATGAATATAAATTGCATAAAAAAAATATCATTACAACAATTGAAATTACATAAAAAGTTAGAAAAACTATAAATGATTAACAACATAATATAGAATAGGAGAAGTATGAGGACAAAAAAGATTTCTCTCCTAAAACACCATCCATTTTCACTCTTAATGATGTATTTCCCTCCTAAGTCCATTATCAATGAGAGCCAAAACAGAAGGATAATTTTGTATTTTCCTCAATGAAACTTCTTTTAGAAGTTTGGGTCAAACTAAAAAAAACAAATCATATCCTCTCTACTCCCTGTGACTTCATATCACTCTCTCTTCACATCGTTCTTTTGTCTTTCTTTCTTCCGGCGGTTACATTTGACAGTCTTTCTTTTTCTTCTTCTTCTTTTTTTCCGTCGTTCTTTTTCTTCTTCTTCCATTGTTCTTATTCTTCTTCTTTTCTTTTTTTTTCTTCTTTCATCGTTTTTTATTTCTTTTTTTCTTCTTTTGTGACCCTAAAGATTTGATTTGCTCTTTTAAGGATTTTTTGATATGGGTGTTTTTTTTACAAATTTTCAAATAAGTGATTTGCTCTTTTTTAGATTGTACAAATTTTCTATTTTTTTATTCACATCCTCAAATCTGTGACCCGCTGCGATTTTTGATTTTGTTTTTGTTTTAATTTTGTTTATTTTTTTTACAAGTATGTAGGTTTGGTTTTTTTTTTCCAGTTGTGATGATGACAATGAATCAACAACACATGATAATGTTTATTTCAGGTGAGTTTTATTTTTTATTTTCATGTAAAAGCTCTCTATTTTGTGCTTCTAGGTAGTGTAATTGCCATTGATATTAATAGTATTTGCTTGTATTATTTTAGAATATTGTAACTTGAACCTTTCCTAAACACTTCTATATTGTTAGACCTTCAACAATAGAGGGAATAACAGATGCAAGTCATCATGAGATATATAGATCAACATGTTGACTTAAAAAATAGCTTTTGGTAATTTTTTAATTTTTTGTTTTTTTTTCAATTGTAAAGCTTTTGTAGGTATCGTGAGAAGCCTTTGCTAATAGCTTTGAAGGTTATAATTTATGATGTCTAACTGAGAAGAAAGGTTATATGAGACTTAAGGAGACTGATCCAATACTTCTATCCCATAATTTTCAATGTCAGTAATAGATAAGTAAAAACATTCTTTTTTGGATTCACATAATTTTTTTTGGGTAAAACGAAAGGGGCAAAGGAGCCCAAAAAAACACCAAACAAACAACTAACTAGCTAAAACATGTCTAGGAAAGGAAATCTTTCTGTAGTCTTGAGCCATCAGCTTCTTAAGCTCCTCATCAGTATCTTCAAGCGTATGAAAACCATAATCCAGAAGCAGACTCTTGTTGGCTAAATAATCAACACACATGTTTCCTTCTCTTAAGGTATGAGTGAAAACAACTCTCCACTCCTTACTTCTCATGAGATTTATGCGCCCCATGATACCTTTATTACTGATAGACCTGTACTGAGAATTGTCTTGGTTAAGCATATTGATTATTGACTTGGAATCACACTCAACTATGAGATTACGAATGTTGAGATTCCAAGCCATCTGCAAACCACTAAGAATTCCCCAAAGCTCTGCTTTAAAGGCTGTTGTATGCCCCAAGTTATGACAGAGACCAGCCTTATATTTTCCTTCATGATTTCTTATTAATCCTCCACATCCAGCCTTACCGGGATTGCCTTTTGAAGCTTTATCGGTATTTAGTTTGCACCAATTTTCTAGCGGGAAATTCCAGTGGACAAAGATAGTCTCCTTCCGGTGGATATGAGCATCCAGATTTAAGTTGTTGGCTTGGAACACGTCCTTTACCTGTTTCGAAATGAAAACATGCAAATTATGAGGATAGGTAAAGGAATTATCATAAAAGTGATTATTGCCCCAATTCCATAGATAGTACAAACAACAGAGAAAGATACTTCCCCAATAGTCTTTTGTGTGATTCCCCCAACCTCTTTGGATGTTATTGCGAAACCACTCAAAGATCTCAAAGCTGAAGAATAATGGTCTTTCTTCTTGTTTAATAAAACTGTTCCAAAGCTGCCTGGCAGATGTACAATCCCTTAGCACATGAATTGTAGATTCTGTGTGGTATTGACACAACTTGCAAGATGCTGGACCAAGACCCCATCTGTTTCTCCTGTCATTAGTCATAAGAGGATTATGGCCAACTTTCCACCCGTGAACTTTCCATCTTTCCATCGCTGTTATTCCCCATAGCTTGTGCCACGGTATTTGCTCCACAGTTGCTACCTCATTGTTGATGATTTTGTAGGCACTTCTTAGTTCTTACCGTGAAGCCTCCAGAAGGACCCCAAGAGATGCAGTCTTCTTCACAGTCTTCTTCACATTCAGCAGACGGTGTAGGAATTGCTCTTAACCGCAACAAACCTTCTTCTGAAATAATTTCTTGTAGCTCAGCATAATTCCATTCTCCAGTTGATGTGACCATATCACTTACCAATGTCATATCCCCCATATTCGCTGTAGCACTGCAAACAAAATCCTTGAGTTTCATGTTGTTACCTATCCATCTGTCATTCCAAAACCATGTATTTCTTCCATTACCTATGATGTGTTCCACATTAGATGTCAGAACAGGCCATAGTTTCGTCAGTCCCTTCCATAGGCTAGAATCCTTAGGCTTGTGAGTAGCCCTTTGAGTTAAATCTTGCCCACGAGCATACTTCCCTTTGAGGACGCGGACCCATAGGGAATCAGGTGTAGTGATCATTCCCCAGCCAAGCTTTAGCAGGAACGCATCATTGAAGCTGGCCAGTCGTCTAAAACCAAGCCCTCCCATGCTTTTCGGTAAGCACACTTGATTCCATCCCAGTAAATGAACTTTTCGTTGCTCTCTAGTACCTCCCCAAACAAAATCTCTTTGTATTTGCTCAACCTCAGTGCATATACCTTTCGGAAGAGCCTCATGTTGCATAACATATAATTTTAATACTACATGATTTTCTTGTTCATGAACCTTTTGCAATGTCTTGAACATTTAGCTGCACAAGCAGAGGGTGATAAGTATTTTAAGCACTGATTTTGGGATGTAACACTCATTTGAGGTATTTCCTTTTCCTTTTGTTTTTCCTAACTTTGACTAATTTCCTTTTACAACCTTTATCATTTTTGCTTAGTTTAGAAAGACGTTCATTGTTTCTAATCATGAGTGTAGCTTTGTTTTTTTAATTCATATCTTTAGTATTATTCATTTGTTAGTAAGGCTAATAATGGTTAGTCTTTTAATCAACGTAATAACCAAATATGATTCATACTCTTAAAGTTGATTAAACTATGAATATGAGTTTAATTCTTTGATCTATTTTCTGTGTGTGTTTGCTATTCCTTTTTTCTTTGTGATTCCTTTTAGTATCATTGTTAATTAAGTGGTTATCATTGTTTTATTTTTTTTAAGTGTTTGGTGTTTGTGTAATTTTGAGGTAGGGAGAATATAATTGACATTGTTAATTTATTGTTAACTAATTTATATCTTTGCTCTACCCTCCTGATTTTGGTGTGGTTGTTGATAAATGAACACTTACTTGATTCTAATTATCTTTTAGAAGATGATGAGCTCTGAATCATTGAATGTGAAGATCTTGGTGATATTTGTTTTCTTTTAATATGTCTCTGGTTATTAAGTTTTTTTGGATATTATCCTTTTAGGGATACATGTAGTTATTCTAATTAGATTTAGTTATTTTTCCATCTTATTTGAAAATTGTTAAATACATTTATCTTTGTTAATATTTTGTCATTTTTTCAATGCAGGTCAAGATGTGTATAATCAAATGAATGTGATTTGTATCCTATGGAACGCATAACTAATATGTCATATTTTATTTGATGTATGTCTACTCCATGATATATTAATGCAATTGAAATGTATAAATCAAACAATTAATTAATGATTGCTTTATTGCTAAATGTAGAATAATTCGGTAGCTATTATGTTTCACTCAATATGAGGTCCACACTTTTATTTTTGTAATTGATTCTGGAGTAAATAAGATTGATTTTTTACAGGAGATCTTGGTATTTGGTATTCATGCTTCTATTGTTAAGTTTGTGTAAACTTCATTATGTTATGTTAGATAAATAATAAGATTTTAATTTGGGGAATGGTGAGAATATACATAATCTAACATTCATTTTTGGAGGTGGGGATGAACATAAGTTTAAGATCAAAATTGAAAAAATAACACCATCCATCAAAGGTCAATAATGCTTATACTATTCATTTTTGAATACATGTAAATAATCTTTATAAAAAAGTTCATATTAACTTATCATTTAAAAAGACATATTTCCAAAATTTATAATCAAATCAATGCGAAGAAAATACAAAATTTAAACTCGTGCAATACACGGGTAAAATTACTAGTAATTAGAAACATAAATAATTAATAATAAATTATCATAATAAAATATTTAGTAAGTTAGCAACATAAATAATAAATAATAATAATTGGTAAAAATATAGCAACATAAATAATAAATAAGAGAAAGTAATAAATTAACATATTACTCACTCTGTTCAATTTTAAGTGTCTTTTTAGGGTATAACGTTCAGATTAAGAAATGTAATTAATTTTTCTTTTGTAATTAAATTAATGTGGTGCTTTTCTAATTTGTCCTTTATTTCCCTTAAAATTATATTTTACTATATTTTCCACTTAATATCTCTCTTTTTAATTAGATGAGGATAAAATGATAAGAAGAGTAATTAATGTTGTATTAGTTTTCTAAAAATACACTTATGTAGAAATAAATTTTTTAGAGTAAAAAGACACTTAAAATGGAAAAGAAGAGTAAAATATTTTTTGTTGGGAACAACATTGAATTCATTATTTTTTATAACTATAATTATTAACTAATTATTATTATAATTTTTTGAAGGTGTAAATGATTTTATTTATTATTGCCTCTGTCTTTATTTTTTTTTTTGAGAAACTTTAAAAAAATATTTTAACATTACAATTTTACCTTCTTAATTTTTATTGAAAATTTTGCAAATGTATTATTTCACATTAATGAGAAAATGGTTAATAAGAGAAAAAACAATAAATATCTTATAAAAAATACAAAGTGAATTATAAATAGAATAAAAAAATACTTCTAGATGATATATATATATATATATATATATAAAACCAAATAAATTGTTATATTAATAATAAAAGGATGGAAAATGAAGTAAACTGAGTCCACATAATTAAAGTATGCTAATTAAACGATTCTAATCCACCAATGTGGGGTTGGTCAAGTGGTAGCTCACTTAATCCCTTAACCAATTGGTATCGAGTTCAAGCCTTGGGTATGGAGCAACCTCGCTGGGAGACCCCTACCGCTTAGTGCGAGCTCAGTTGGGTCGAACCGGATGAGTCGTATTCTGGGTTAACCAGATCCGGGTACCGGTTGGTGTAAAAAAAAAAACGATTCTGGTACCAAAATCTAAACCAAAGTTTATTACTCCCTCCGTTTCATTGAGTTTGGCCTTTTAAGTATATGCATACAGATTAAGAAAGTGTTTATTATTGTAAGTATTACTAGTAGTATTTAATTTTTATTAGTAAGTGTGTTCATTAATTAATGTATAGTGGTTTAGAGATGAGAGATGATAAAAATATAATTAATGAAAAGTGAATGAAATGATTAAATGAAGTTAAAATTGGAAAAAAATGTTTATGTATTGAAAATTTAAAAGACCAAATATTGTAAAACAAAAAAAAAAACCTAAAAGTTCAAACTCAATGAAAGGGAATGAGTACTTTAATACTAAAGAAACTGCATCAAACTGAACGCAGATTCTGAACAAATTTTTAAGTGGTTGCCCTTAATGACAGGAAGGAGTACCTATTTTAATTAATTTTAATGTACATGAAACCTTATCCAAATCATAATGATGTATTGGGCCACTAATGATAGATCTTCTTGTTAATCCAAATTGATGAAACCTAATGAAAAGGGTAAATGTTCTATGGATTGTGATTTGTGGTACCTTCCGTGAAGATGCTTAAAAGCATAGTTAGTTACTGTATGGTGCAACTTGGAAAGGAATGGTCCACTCGTAGGTTTGATGGGAGGGTAATGACTTTGGAGGAGACTTATCCACAAATCCAAAAGTCGCAGACATGTCCACAACCGTTGTATCCGTATATAAGTTGATCATTGTCCTTTTCATGAATAATAATAATAGTCCCACTTGTTGCTTTAATTCCCCGCCTTACTCACCGAGTCCTCGCCATGTCCCTTAACTGCTGGCTCTTAATAATCGTCAACTTGTAAATCCAAATTCACAAGCTATATTATAGGTAGGGAAAATGAGCAAAATTGTTCAATTGATAAGTATCAAATTCATATATTCATACTTTATATTACTTTATATCTCGTAATAATTTTATGAGTGAATGAGCTACAAATTAGTGTTAATGAGAAATCCTCATATGTAGATATATATCTTTTCCGACAAATAATTTTCTAAGTATTTGAACTCTCACAAAATTAATTGAAATTCGATTTTATCAACAAGTGAACCAAGAATTTGTTGATAAATTCACAAACTATATGGTTATGCACAATATATTATAAATTTTTATCAACAAACAAAAATATTGACTATTTTTCCTTCGCAAGGCCCCACTCTCCATTCTGCCATCCACATGATAACATGTCCGGGTCAATGTCAAACGGAAAGGCCGATCATAAGGGTTCAAGAACCTCTAGATCAATCATCTCTTAATATGACTTTGCCGATTTCTTTGTCCATCAATCATATCAATTTTCCATTCTGAAACCTGATATGGAAGCTTTCTTAATTCCCCCCTACTCCCTTCCAAATACACTCATAAATACCCTCTCTCCTTTAAATGAAACAGTAGACTGAATCTACTAGGGATGTAACGGTCCGGTCTTTCATGGACTTTAGGGACCGGACCGTTTAAATTAGTGTGGTCCGGTCCGGTCCTGACGTTATTCATCTGTAAAGACCGTTCCTCCGGTCCGGTCTATTTAGACCACAGTAATAAAAAAAATAAAAAACCTGTTTTTTTCTTCTTTTTTTTTCCAATTTTCTCCGCTTCTCCGATATCCAAATGAATATATCAAAAACAGATATTATCTACAGCTAGAAAATAAAAATCTTTATTGTCAAACACAAAACTGAAACAAAAGCATTCCTAATATGCAAATCAGTAGAAAGATCGATAATACAAAAACCATGAAATCATTGATCCAATTCTCAATACAAAACTCCATAAATGGGAACAAAGCATAAAGTATTAGCAAACAACTTCTCACTGCATTTTTTGCCAAGACAAAACAAAAACATCTTCAACCTACAAACAAAACCACCTTTAATAATCACACTTACAAGCCACAACCAAAATGATCCATTTCATTAAAATATT
The DNA here is from genome assembly GCA_037953625.1 of Crotalaria pallida. NCBI lineage: Eukaryota > Viridiplantae > Streptophyta > Magnoliopsida > Fabales > Fabaceae > Crotalaria > Crotalaria pallida. The sequence goes on from CM075655.1 coordinate 104,117,748, forward strand.
CATTCAATACATAACCATATTAAGTTCAACATCTCCGTGCATTTCTTAAGGAAACAACACATCTGCAATATTTTCATATTGTATCATCAAATTTGAAAGACATAACACAATAAGGAAACAAAAAATGAAAACAAGCAACAGATCTGCGGCGAGCGTTGGGGGTTGAGCGGCGAGCGGCGAGCAGCGGCGTAGAACGGAGGGACCTTGAGAAATGAGAACGAGGGAGAAAGAGGGAGGGCGGCGGCGGAGAACTGTGAAGGGAGGGCGGCGGCGGAGGGAGAGAACTGTGAAGGGAGAGAGAGGGAGAGCTTGAGACGGCGGAGGGAGGGAGGGCGGCGGCGGGGTTGGAGTGAAGGGAGAAAGTGAAGTGTTTGGAGAGTGAGAGAGGGACGTTTTTAATTTTTAGGGATTTAGGGTTTGTAACTTTGTATTTTGTATCCTGTGTGAGTGACTGAGTGTGTGTGAGTTTTTTATATATATATATATATATATATATATATATATATATATTATATTTATTTCAGCTATCGGTCCGGTCCGGTCTAAGTGGTCCCAAAATTTTCCAGACCGCGGACCGGACCAATGGTAGATCGGTCTAGATATTTTCAGACCGGACCGGACCGCGAGACCAGACCAGACTGTATTTTTCGGTCCGATCCGATCCGATCTGACCGGTCTCGCGGTCCGGGACCGGACCACTTACAGCCCTAGAATCTACTATTCACTCTCCTTTACCTTAATTTTTTTTTTTATGTTTTCTTGCTCTATCTCTTTGTACTTATACAACTTATTATCCCCCACCCTTAATCTTATTTACTAACTTAAGTATTGAACACATGCAAACAGTGAAGGAATCAGGTTTATTTGGTATTGGGAACAAAAATATGTATAATAGAAAGGTTTTTTTAATTTATCCCTTCGAACTAAAGATGAAAGATCAAAACATATATTTTTCTATTGAGAAAAGATACATTTATAACATAAAGAAGTAGTTAAGTTGATTTTAAAATGAATTTTTGCTTTATGTTAACTACTTATCCTTGATCGTAAAGGCTTAAGTTAAAAAACTTATAATAGTAAGTATAAATCTTTAAATAGTAAGGGCAAAAATATACATATACAAGAGTAATTTAACAATTAAGTTATGGTATAATTGAAATTTAACAAATTGTAATGAGGGCAGTTGCCCTCACTATGCTACGAGAATCGGTCAACATCCACGTCAGCCCAACCATTCTCAATCAAATTTTTAAAACGAATAATTAAAAATGAGTCGAGGTAAAAAAATTTATAGAGATCAAAACTAAAACATCCTCAACTTTCAACGACAGAACACATAAATAAGACTTTAAATAATATTGAATAAATAAGAATATTTTATTAAAAAAATGAATACTATTAAATATTAAAATAAAAACTTATAAATAAGATTAAAAAAAATTCTTAAAGAAAATATTTCACTAAGTAGTATGTAGCTTAACATGGCCCGTGCTCGTGGGAAAAGCTCTAACTTGAACACACAATAACTCGGCGATTTGTGGCTAAGAAAGTGACAACAGAAAAGACAAGCTGAGATGCAACTTGTTTGCCCTTGTCACAACTTGTAAGATGAATGACGTCACACCTCTACTACTGTTTCCTTTTTTTAAAATTTCTTTCCCATTCCATGAATACACAGCATAAAATTACCCACGTGATGAAAACCCCTTCCTTTTAAAGTAAAGAGAACCTTCCCAGAACCTACATCTATGAGACTATGACCAACAAAATTAAAAAAAGAAAAATCAAATATTCACCCCACACCCAAATGGAGTACTAAAATTTCAAAGTTCAAACAAATAAAATAAAATAAAATCACAAAAATCATCATTATTATAAATCCAAGTTCATGAACCTACACTTCTATAAATACCCTCTCATTCCCATTTCTCCAAAGTTCGAAAATTCAATTACCTTTCTTACCAAATAAACCCTTCTTCTAGTTTCAAAAAAAAAATAAACCCTTCTTCTCATTTCTCTCTCTATCACAAAACACATAACATGTACGGACACAATACCTACGACTCAGACGTGGCTCTTTTAGACTCCATACGACGCCACTTGTTAAGTGAACCCGATCCAAAATTCGGGGCTCCGAATAACAATTCGGGTTATAACCCGTTTTCCAGCTTGTACCCATGCTTAAGTGAAAATTGGGGAGAATTGCCACTCAAAGAAGATGATTCCGAAGACATGGTTCTCTACGGTGTTCTCCGTGACGCCGTTAACGTCGGGTGGGTCCCTTCTCTCGAAGCCGGGTCACCCGAATCGATAACATCGGGTCAATTCATGGTGAAATCGGAGCCGGAGGTTATTCAGCCGTCGACTCCTCCGATGGTGATGGTGACGAAGGCGGTGGTTCCGGTGAAAGGGAAGCATTACCGCGGCGTACGGCAGCGGCCGTGGGGGAAATTCGCGGCGGAGATTCGTGACCCGGCGAAGAACGGGGCTCGGGTTTGGCTTGGGACGTTTGAGACGGCGGAGGATGCGGCGTTTGCTTATGATCGCGCCGCGTACCGGATGCGAGGGTCGCGGGCGTTGCTGAATTTCCCGCTTCGGGTTAATTCCGGTGAACCCGACCCGGTTAGGGTCAAGTCGAAGCGGTCATCGCCGGCAAGTTCTTCGTCGTCGGCAGAGAGTGGGTCCCCGAAGAAACAGAAGAAAATAGTGCCAGCTCAGCAAGTGGCAGAGTGAACACGTGGAGATCAGTTATTGGTTAGTTGATGATGACGTGGCTGCAAAATGAAACATGTTGTAATTAAACTGAGATTATGCTTTTCTTTTATGGCTCGGTGCTATTTTGTGCCACTTCCAATTTTGTAATTGGGGAAAAGGAAAAATGAGAAGGGGAATGGAAAATGAAAAAGAAAATATGAAAATTTTAGTGGGAAGTTGAATTGAGTTACAATGGAAAAAAAATGGAGGAAGAATAAGATTGGGGTTAGGGGGTGGAGGATTTGTAATGGCTTGTGAATACAAGATTTGTTAGTTTTTTGTTTAATCAGCATTAGAATGTGTTAGTTACTATTATGATAAGTGAGATGGGAGGTTGTGTTAAAATTTTCCAAATTGGAAATGCTGTGAAACTGTATAAAGAAAAATATATGCGGTATGAATGAGATGTGACTTACAAGATAAGAAACGACCATACTTTCTAATTTTACGGGAAAAAGGTAAATACAATGATAAATCATCACGATAAAGTACACATATGTAAGGTCCATTTGTTTACGCGTTGGGAAGTCCCAAACGCACGTTCCCGCAAAAATTATCAGAGGGAGACTTTCGCATTTGCGGCACCCAAACGCCCATCCAAACGGGTACGTAGTGGCAGTGATTTTGATGGTAATGGTATAAACAGAGTTGTCTCAGCATGAAATTTGCAATTGCGCGAAGTCTTATTTTGTAGAGATTCTAAAAAAAAATTATCATTTATATTTTTAGTAGAGTAAATTTTTATAAATTAAGAAACTATTATTGATTATTATTAATATATTTAAAAATTAAAAATACTTAAATGCACAGTTTTTTAAAATAATAGGGTTGAATCTCATAAATTTTGAATCTTAAGCTGAAAGTAAGAAAAAAAAATCATTTTGTATTTTACGATAAAACTAAAAAGGCGAGGGCAAAAAAAAAGCGAATTTGACTTTCATGTTATAAAAGAAAAAGAAATCGCATTATTATTAATGCCAAGAAAAAGGAATCACATTATCATTGAAGGCTCAATTATTTGATTCACAGCAGGGCATCCACAGTAAGGTCTTGATAGAGGCGGTAATTCGAGTGCGTTCGGGCTGGCCCACTTTCGGCTCGAGCCATAACCAGGTCGGGCTAAAAAAACCCGGCTTAAAATTGAGCTTTCAAATTAATGTGTAAATCCGCCCTATGCGGGTAGCGGGCTTATACGGGTCGGTCCGACAACCTTTTTTTTAAAAAAAAACAATTAAACAAAATAACTAAGAAGCGTTAAAAAAAATTTAAACAAAATAATTAAGAAGTGTGTGAAACTGACTGAGTTATGAAAATTGAAAGGACGAAATTGTTTGAGTGTTATCCTCTCAATCTTAACAGTCGCATTTCAGTTCCTATTCTTTAGGCCAATCTAATTCTTTAATTTATTATTCTGTTTTTCTTTGTATTTATCTATACAAGTTAACAACTTCAAAACTGTACTTTATATACATGTGACCGTGTACAACACATTGCATTAATGAGAATTACGTTGTTTTTTCTCACTCTCTCTAGTTTACTTCTTTTATGTAAGAATGGTGTTTATCACTATAATACTATATTGGATTATTGGTGTTAATGGCTTCAGCCTTAGTACCTTAGTCATGCGTGCGCTTCACTGCTTTGTGCAAAGCTTGGAGGGCCATGGTTTGGCCCATTATTTTTTAAACAACTTATGTATTATAATATTACTAACTTTCTTAAATCAGTAAAAAAAATAAAAAATTATATATATAAATTGGGCTTTCGGGCCGGGCTGGGCTAGCCCGGTTCAAACTCGAATATAGTTTGGGCTTTTTGCGAGCTGGACTAAAAAGGTCTGGATATATTTCGGGTTCAAATTTTGGTATATAAACTCGGATATGATGCGGGCTTATTCGGGCCGGCCGTAAGGGCCGGGCTATTTGGCCGACTCTAGGTCTTAATATCAAATTTGTTGGACTTTGACACTCCAGCATCACATTATCATTTTGCTATAAGACTCAACTTCGGATTTTTCATATCTTTTGCCATAGTAGTTATGACTCACAAGACTCACAAAACTCATGCATCGGTATCATATCATCATATACTTTTATATTCAATTTTATTTCAATAATTTTTTTGGAATACAATTTCAATAATGTTAATTACCTACTATTTCTAAAAGCAATCCCAAATATTTTTTATATCACATCAATATTTATAAATATCCAAAAACTATATTTGCATTCAAATAATATTTAAAAATTAAAATATTCAATTTTGTGTTAAAAAGGTGACATGGCCATTTTTATAAAAAGAAAATGGACTGCAACAATAATTTCAATACCTTTGTTTTTTATATATATTCATTTTTAAATTTTTTTTATATATCCATATTTAAATATATATATATATATATCTTTTTCTCTACAATAATAACATAGTATATTTAAGAATAAAATTCGAAAATCATATATCTAAGAACAATAATATTTATTTATTAATATTAGTTTATTTATTATTATTTATTTAGTTATAATTATTTTTAATTGTCAAGATGATGTAGAATAAAAAAAGAAAAAAGAAAAAATATGGATTATACATAATCTTAAGTTTAGTTTCTTATTTTACATATTTATTTTAAAACTCTTTAGCAGATTTTTAAAAAATAGCATAATTTTATTAAAAAAAATTGATATTAAAACTCTTCACAAAACAATTTTAAGATTATGTTGTGTTGCCCAAAGTTATGAATTCTCGTGCAGGCCACTACTACAATTATTTGTTATTTTATTTTGTGTATTACAATCATGTCATTCTCATTTTATTGGTTACTCCCTCTAATCCTATTTATAGGACCTTTTTGGGATTTTTGTTTTGTTCCTATTTATAAGACCTCTTTTCAATTTTCAATAGCATTTAATTACTTCTTTCCACAGACACCCTTATAAAGTCAACAATTTTTAGAGTTCCTATAATAATTATAGGAGTAGTTTTGAAAAAGTATATCAAATTTTCACATTTCCAATGTCACTACCAAATTTATCCAATTTCCTTGATGGGAGTGAAAAACCCCGAAAAGGTCTTCTAAATAGGACCGGAGGGTATTTTGTTTAAAAATTACTCCTATATTATTTTTCTTTTTAAAATACTCATTCCAGCTTGAAATATAAGAAAGAAAACATGTTTTTTTTTTTAGTTTAAAATATAAGCAAAACTAACCAACTTTCTTAAATTTATTTCATTTCCAATATTACTTTCCTAAAACATCCCTAGAAAATTATTATCTTATTTAATTTTTATTTCATTTTTAATATAATTTTCCTAAAATACCTCTATTCTTTTATAAATTTGAAAAATTAAATACAATCAGCTAATCTTCTTAATAAACGTAAAATTAATTACTTTTTCTTATAATTTGAGCAGAAAGAATACTACTACTGTACCACAAATAATTTATGCATGACTGCAACACATAAAATAAGACTGCAAATGAATTCGATACTCTAGCGTCAACTGCCAGGAAACCCAGCACGTGGGCACATGCGTCAATTGAAGACCTTGAATATTGTCGTATCTTATCCTTTGCTATAGACTTTCAAACTTTGACCTTGACTTTTACCCATTGCCTTGCCCTTATGAATTTTCAACGATTCTATTTTTTTTTTTTTACTGAATTTTCAACTATTATAAACAATCAAGTCAGTGAATCTCTAATTTTTTTTTTTTAAAATGGTTTTTCAAAAGAATGAACGAGTGTTTATATTAATGATATTTAAAATAGTAAAGTTATAAGAGAAAATAAGTATATATCGGAATGTAATGTTTTTAGTTTTTAATAAGAGTTTACTTTTTTCAATCTAAATTTTAAGAAAAAAAAACTATATATTTATGTTTTTTTATAATAAAAAATCAATTAGAATAAGATAGAATGAGTGCTTGAATCAATTACAAGATGAATCTTAACATAGTCAAAAATCAAAAATTGATGCAAGATTTGAGAGACATGTACTAATAATATTTAAAAGAAACTTTTTTACCCCAGTAGATTACAAATCAATCCCATAAATAAACCTTAATAAAATCTAATACAACAGCATGATCACAAAACTTGAAACTAACATCAAACTAGTCTCCTTAAACTTGAATAATTAAAAAAGAACTAATAACGAAATCTTAATCCGAATCCATATATAGAGTCTATATTAAACTCGTGTTAATTAAGGCAAGAGATTCATACAACAAGTGAAAAAGACACGGTAAGAATAAATGAAGAATAAATTTGTCATGCATATTACAATAAGCATAAGAATTGAGGTACTTTAAAAATTATTATCAATAATGAAAAATAATTAAATAAAATATCCAACTTTACAAGAATATTTTAAAAATGATTGTGTTTAATAATAAAAAGTTAAAAAACTTTTTCTTATATTTGAGATCAATAATAAAAACGTTTCTTTCTTCTTATAATCAAGATCAAAGGAAATACTTTCTTAAATACTCTAAACATATGACTTAGACTTAGAGCACATATTAAAAAAAATCCCTTAAAAGAGTTTAGAGAAATATAATACTGAGGGTCTGTTCGGCAAAACTAACTTATAGTTGTGAGTTTGTAACTTATAGCTATGAGCTTGTAGTTTGTAGCTGTGAAGCAAGCTCAGAGCCTTAAGCTTGTAATTACGAGCTTATAGCTATTTAGTAGACTGTTTGAAATAGTGTTGTTCGATAAAACTAGTTTTTGAAGTAACTGAAAGTTATTAAATGACTGAAAATGACATGCAACATTATATTACTTATATTTTATTATTTTAATTTATTCATTTATTAAATAAATAGTAGTTAATTAATTGATTTCGTTTCTTTTACTTCTTTTTTATTAAGTATGTAATTAATTAGTTAATTATAAAAATTATTAAATTATAAATATTTAATCAAATACACAATTAATTAAAAATTAAATTGTTGTCAGGTAAATAATTTTGGAAAATTTTCGAGGGCATAATTGATATAAGAATTATTGAAAGCTAGTTTAGTTTCTTGAGTTTTTAAAAGCTATAAACTCCTTTTTTAAAAGTTATAAGCTTTTTCTAATGTGTTTGCCGAATGAAACTAGTAGTTTATTGACTGAATCTAAAAACTCTTAGTTAGCTAAAAAGCTCCTAGCTAGTTAGGTACGTGCAACACAGCCTAAAGCTAAAAACAATAATGTTCTGGGCTTTTTCAGTAATGCCAGTTTTCACACAGAATTTCCAAGTTAAACTTCAAGAAGTTTTTTAATTATCAAGAATTTAATATTTTGAACACACTACTACACACATTTGTAATATTGTGAAATAATTAGTAGTTTTTGGAAGATAAGGATATTTTTTGAAATGCAATAATACAAAACCTGTAAATTAGTCGGGTGTAAATAATAAAATTGCGGATGTCAATAAAATATTCCGTCAAGCTAAATGAAGAGAGAGAGAAAAACACAATACTAGTATCATCTATACTATTCTATAAAGGAAACACACTTTTTTAACTAATAACTAAAAAGGTAGTTGGCGTAAATTAGCTTCTACCTATTTTACCATTTTACTTATCTTAATTTACACAATGACCTTGCAACTATTTGTACCATTCTTCTTCCACATTATGCAACAAGTTGGAAAAAAGGGTAAAAGTGAACAATCATAATATGTAACTAACAAATGCAGTTTCTCCTACTGACAACCACGGCAGTTTACAAGCAAATAAAAATCAAAACCACCCTAAAACTACAACTAGATAAAATTTTGCAGTTCCATAAACAACTCAATCTCTCCCTTAAAAAAACTGTTTCAACAACTACAGCATCAACTTTAGTTTCCATGAGACGTGTGAATTCCTCTGTTTAAAAACTGCAGCATCAAGTACAGTAGTTTCTACTATCTAATTTCTGACTCTGTAATTTCTTTGTATGAAAATGAAAATTACAAAACTCCCTCCTATACGTTTTTTGCTTTTTATCTGTTTTTTTTTGTTGAAAAGTATGTGTGGCACTTGCGGCAGCGCCATGTTGTTGCTTATTTCTCTCTATTTTTATGTGTGCTTATTTCTCATGTTACTATTAAAATTAGATCTGATCAGTTTGTTTTTGCAGTAGTGTCCTGTTGTTGTTTATTGGCTTTTGTTGTGCTTATTTCACTTGGTTTTTTTCCCTTATTTCTCATGTTTTTTTTTATTACTATCTATTTGTATTAGATTTGGTTTACAATTTTTAATAGTTTTCTTTATTCTGGGTTTATGAACTACTATCACTTATATATATATTATAAGTGATTCTTTTAACCTTTTGTTATATTCAGATTGTAATGGATCGAACAAAAAAAGTCAGAGTTGATTACCTTATCAAATCATAAATTTTTCGGATCTTCGCAACAATCACAAATAGAGAAGGCTACTGCCGTTATATAAGGCTAAGTTGCTTCTAGCTTTATGCCATGCAGCAGATTATGCGTCAACCCCATAATCAGCCCATTCTGATTTATGCTCCCTCAAGAAACGAGCAAGCAAAGCATGAGGAACATTCTGCAGAGTACCATTTTAAAGAGATAAACATAATTAAATTAAAGGTATGTCTTCCCCTTCCAAATACTCTATTTTATTGTTTTTTATTAAATTACATTTTTTTATAATTCTTTTTCTTAATTTTTTTTAAGTGAGTAAGCACATATGGGCTTCCCGCAAAATTTTTATCATTCTTATCCACACATATGGCTCCTCCTGGAATTTTTATAACATTTGGATTATATTTATCACCAAATTTTGATATTTGCCACTTTGTTGTTCATGTGATTCAGACCAATTTTTTATTCATCTTTGTAACAGAGTGTAACACGGAAGAACCATCCTGCAACACAACCATCGAGCAGGAAATCCATGATTGGAATTCAAGAGAAAGAGAGCGCGGATCATTCTTCCTAAAATAGTTACTTACATTCAATTTCCTTATCTTGCTTTGCAGAGGAAAATGTGGGCTGGTAAATTGGAACCGCAATGGAACAAGGCGGAACTGGAGAGGTGTTATGTAGCATATAGGAAGTATGAGAATAACAGACGAAGGTGCATTTCTGTTTCTTGGTATTTTCTCCCATCATCTTCCATGTTCATTGGAAATTTGGTGGCAGTTGTACTTGCTCTTTTTGCTTCCTTTGATTATTATCTTGACTTAAACGTAGTTATTTATTAAAATTTATTAAGATTATTCACCATTCATAAAATGAATTTTCAGATTGTTGAAGTTGAAACATATCAGTAGAAACGTTGAAGGTTTTTTACAATATGATCAAGGTACATATTACTACAGTACTTGAGTCTGTAGCTATATAGTATCTTGAGCCTTATCAATATGCACCCGCCTTTAATTTCGGAAATTCAGCATTGTTTTTGATTGTGTTCATTTTTTTCCTCATCTTATTTGGCTAATTATATGATTGATACTTCGCTTATTTGTACCTCTTTCACTCTTCTTTAGTGATTTTATCAACTCTGTTTGCTTATTAATGTGAGAGATGGGGATGGGCACAAATGAAGATTTGGGAACTCATAACTTTTATTTACTGCTTAGAAACTTATTCTCTCTTATAATATAATTATTTCAATTTGTATAGTTGTGTCAAGTAGAACTTAAGTGGTGCATATCTAATTGGCTTCTATGCTGTGAATTATTTATGTTCTCAATTTTTCATATGTAGGTTGCACAAAATTGTTAGTTTTCCAAATTAATTTCATGTTTTACTAAAGTACCTGGTTCAAAATTTGTTTTTATGATTCCTTATGTGATTGAACGTTCTCATTCCATTATGATCTACTTCCTCATCATTAATATTTTCATTTTAATTTTAATTTAATAGGGTGTAGAGTGTTTCTAATTATGCACGTGGGGCAAACCCTCTCCCTCCTACGTATTGATATTTAAGGATGTATGAAGGTGGTGTCTCAATGGATTCTTTCTAGATTCTAGATGTACATAATGCCACAATTTCTTACAAAAGAATGCATGACAAAATTTGGCCTACATTTAGAAACCATGGTTAAAGTTGAAGGTCTATATGCCAACAACCTATTGGTTACCCAAGACCTGATGACACAAAGCAGCATGAGATGATATAACAATGATAGGAATAAGTTTATGTAGCATTGACTTCTATGTGTATATTTTGAAAATCTAATATTGAAATTGAAACTTGGTTTTTAATAGACTCCAACAATTTAGTAGTTGTGACCCACATATGGATTTCTATGGTAATAACAGAAAAATGTGGGTGAAAGAGTAAAAAGAATGTAAAATAACAACAAAACAATGCATGAATAATTCCATTGAAATTATGTGGTTCCATATTATAGAACTTCACAAGTAAGAATGAGCACAATTAATAAATTCTAACTTCACAAAATTGAACATCTTTAATATATAAGATGACATTCATAATTATCAATTTTACAATATATTATTTTACTATAAACAACTCTTTACGACAAAAACATGACAATGGGATGCATGTCGAGACGCTAGGGTTTGATAGATGGTTAACGCTAAATTTTACTACGTCAAGTTATGAAAACTCTATTACGTCATACATCTAGACAAACACATTAAATAACATTCATAAAGACCGATTTTTCAAAATAACCTTTTACTATAAACAACTCTTTACGACAAAAACATGACAATGGGAATGCGGGACGACAGACACGGGAGTGTCTGTCGACACGCTAGTTTAATATAACTTTTTCCTTTTTTATATTTTGAGCCGGAGAAACATTTTTATTAAGACTATGTTTGGAAGTTCTAAATAAGGAGTTTTGATTTTTGGCCCCAAAAGTGAAATTTTGGCTCCATTTTAATTTTTCGTGAAGAAAATTATCCTTTTGCATGTTATTTTTTCCGTCTCCAACAAAACGAAAGCCAAAAATATATATTTTCGTTCACCCTGTGACGGAAATTTTCCATCTGCATAGAGCCAGAAATTTTCGGTCTGAAGTGAGACGGAAGAGTATCATTAGTCATTACTGCAGTGTGTTGGGTGATGATTCCACTTAAGAAAATAGATATTTAACATTTGGTAGTGTGTTGCTTCCTTCCTCCACGTGTACATATACATCATCATACATGTATATTTAACACTGCAGTAATGATACTCTTTTGTATATCTGAAGATGAAAAATTTCTGTTTATATGAAGATGGAAAATTTCCGTCACGGGATAAATGAAAATATATATTTTTGACTTCCGTCTAACGAGACGGAAAAAATAACATGCAAAATGGTAATTTTATCCACGAAAAATTAAAATGGGGACCAAAATTTCACTTTTGGGGCCAAAAATCAAAACTCTTAAATAAGATACTAGAATTGAAATGGAAATTTTTTGATTCCATTTCGGCCCATTCCATGAACTGCATTCCAATATATTGGAGAGAAAATTATAGCCATTCTGCACTGCATCCCCATAGAATTTTAAGAGGTGATTTCCATTTTGTTTTAGTTTTATTGATAAATAATGAAATATCAATTTAATTATTTTCATTCTATTCTATCTCCTATTATTCCATCCAAACATAACCTAAGTGGCTGTCACAAGCCAACTTAATTGTGGAATATTGTAGTTTTGGACTGAAAAGCCATGTGGAGCCAATGATGTTGACATGTAGCAATGTCAATCAAGAATTGAACGGTTTTAACGAGTGAGGACGTATAATTACCGAAAATAGTGAGTAACAAAATCAGTGAAGGTTAGCGCAGATTAAGTGAGTGACTTGGCGGTTTGATTCTCGACTTTTGTGATTAAAAGAGACTTTGTTGGAAGATTAGCTTTCAAAAGGGTTCAATAATGTCAAAAAAATTGGTTATCCAGTTACACGAGTGGATACTTTGGGAAATCGAAAAAAAAAAAGTGAGTAACTCAGATGGTCGTTTAAAAATTAAACTTGTTAGTTGGCTTTAAAATCAAAAGGACATTATAGAGGGGAGGATTAGTTAGAGGTCAATTTGAATTTTCTATCCCCCCCTTTTTCTCAATATACTGAGGTGGATTATAATGATGAATCATGAATGAATAGAGTGCAGTGATATAGACCACGACACAGGAAGGAGATGCGCCATTATTAAGAGCCAAAACTTGGAGGAGAGAAGTAGTTATCAATTAAGAGCAATGATTAAGAGACTTACATATGCACATCTACATGCAAATCTACATACAAGATTTTGACACATGTTATTTTTTAAATTAAAAAAATAAAATAAAAGAGCATAAAATACAAGTGTCACAATTATGTGTATAGATTTGCACGTAAATCTCTTTGAGCAGGTCTCTAAATCATTTTTCTTCTATTTTTTAACTAAGGCTATGTTTGCTTTGAATGAGGGGAGGGAAAGGAAAATATTTTAATTAAATTTTGTTTGGTTCAAAAAGGGAATGAAAGAAAAATAACATTTTACAAGTTTGGTTTGACAAGAGAGGAAAAGTAAAATAGAACTAATTTACTTTTATATCCTTAAATACAAATAAACTACTTCCTCTAATCCTATTTATAGGACATACTTAACCATATCACACGGACCAAAGATGGTAGTTAGATTTTTTGAAATTTTAAAAAAATACTTTAATATTACAATCTTACCCTCTTAACTTGCATTGGGATTTTCACAATGCATTCTTTCACATTAATGAACAAAGGACAAATAAAAAAAAATAGCAATAAATGCCTCCTAGAAAATACAAAGTGATTTATAAATAAAACCAAAAAATCTTTCTAGAATATGACCTATAAATAAGATCAGAGGGAGTACTAATTTAGACGATTTAGTGCCTTTCTCGATCCATATTATGATGAAAGTAATAACACCAGAGCATTACTTTGTTTAATTTTTTTTATTAGCAAATACTAAAATATCTTGAGCTTGATAATGATTTGGTTGAAAAGTAAGCCCTGTAACTCTGTAAGTCCTGGTCCTTTGTACTAGTGGAATAAAAACAAGGGCACCATGAAATAGAAAATGAAGAGCATTAAAGGAGCCTTGCATTATATGTGGTGGTAGATGCTCAAGACTCAAGAGTCAATTCTAAGTCTATATTGAATTTTGTTAACTTGTATAGAGGTTAGCATCTCCAACGGGATATGCACTTATGCTAATTATACATGCATCATGCATGAATGGATGATATATGTCTAACAACATAACCAAGTGATATTGGTGTGCTTCACTAGCTACCCTCAAAAAATCATCCATGGCTATATCCACCCTCCACCTTTTTCTCGCCCTTATCCTTCTTCCTCTTCACTTAGCTTTTGGAAACAACATAACTTTGAATTCAACACTTTCCACCAATGACAAGAATCCTGTGTGGCTTTCATCTTCAGGTGAATTTGCATTTGGATTCTACCAAATCAATGACACTGATCAGAACCACAACAACCTCTTTCTGCTTGCCATCTGGTACAACAAAATACCTGACAAAACCATTGTCTGGAATGCAAGAACAGGCAATCCTGTACCAAAAGGATCCACTGTTCAGTTAACAGCAACTGGCCTAACACTGAGTAATCCTCAAGGTGAAGCTATATGGAAAGCAGAACCACCTGAATCTGAAACTGTTTCCTATGGGGCTATGCTGGACACTGGAAACTTTGTTCTAGCAAGCACTGATTCTAGTTCCACTTCAACTTCAACTTCAACCTATGTGTGGGAAAGCTTCAAGAATCCCACTGACACATTGCTGCCTGGTCAAAATCTGAATGTTCAAGGTACCCTTACATCTAGATTGACAGAATCCAATTACACAAAAGGTAGGTTTCAGCTTTATTTTGATAATGGTAATATGTTCCTAAATAGCATTGGCTGGCCAGATGCTAACACCGATTCTCGCTACACAAGTTATTTCCGTGTCAATTCTAATGACTCTACCTCACAGCTAGTGTTTGATAGTAAAGCAGATATTTATGTAGAGATATTGAATGGAGAAAAAATTTCACTTGGATGGGGTGGTTCAGCTCTTGATCCTAATGCATACTACTATAGAGCAACACTTGACTTCTATGGAGTTTTTACTCAGTATGCTCATCCAAAGGGATCTGGTGGGCAGCAAGGTTGGTCTATAGTGCGTTATGTTCCTGATGACATCTGCTTCGCAATTTTTAGCGATCATGGAAGTGGTTCGTGTGGTTATAATAGCTACTGCTCCATGGAAAATCAGAGGCCTACTTGCAAGTGTCCAGAAGGGTATTATCTGATTGATCCAAAGAATCAATTTGGTGGATGCCAACCTTATTTTCCCCTTGGCTGTGGAGCAGATGATGCAGGATCAAGAGACAGGCCTGAAGAGGTATTTGAATTTAAGGTTTTACAAAATGTGGATTGGCCTTTGGCTGATTATGAGAGGTTAGACAATTATGGTAGCCAAGACTGTCAAACAACTTGTTTGCATGACTGTTTGTGTGTTGTTGCGATATTTGTCAACAATACTAATGCATGTTGGAAGAAAAAGTTTCCCCTTTCAAATGGAAGATCAAAGACAGATGGTCATGTGGCATTCATCAAAACAAGAATTCACTCATTGAGGGACAATCATCTTGATTCATCACCAAAGGGCTACCCTAATGATCTTGGTGCAAAGAAAGAAGATCCAGCTAAGCCAATACTTATAGGATCACTTGTTGGTTCCCTTGCCATCAATAGTGTGCTTCTAGCCTCAGTTATTCTGTTTTTTCTCCTAAAGCCAAAAAAGCTACCCAAAGCTGTAAGCGTTTTGGAAACAAATCTGTATTCATTTCCTTATGAAAAACTGAAACAATACACACAGGATTTCAGTGAAGAGCTAGGTAGGGGTTCTTTTGGAATTGTTTATAAAGGCACTCTAAACTCAGCTTCTGATCAATTTGTTGCTGTGAAGAAGCTGGACAGATTAGCCGTAGAACGAGAAAAGGAGTTTAGGACAGAATTGAATGTTATTGGTAAAACTAGCCACAAAAACTTGGTTCGGTTGATCGGGTTCTGTGACGAGGGAACTCACAGGCTTCTTGTCTTTGAGTTCATGAGTAATGGTACCCTTACCGACGTCCTTTTTGGACAAGTACAACCGGATTGGAATACAAGAGTTGCAATTGCTTTGGGAACTGGAAGAGGGCTGGTGTACTTACATGAAGAGTGTGGCACTCCCATAATTCACTGTGATATAAAACCTCAAAATGTACTCATAGATGAACATTTCACACCAAAAATCTCTGACTTTGGGTTGGCCAAGTTGTTAATGTTTGATCAAAGCAAAACTCATACCATGATAAGAGGAACTAGAGGATATGTTGCTCCTGAATGGTTCAAGAATGTGCCTGTGACAGCTAAAGTGGACGTTTATAGCTTCGGAGTAATGTTGTTAGAAATCATTTGTTGTAGAAGATGTGTGCTGGAGCTTGAGCAAGAAGAAAAGGTTGTACTGATAGACTGGGCTTATGATTGCCTTTGGGAAGGGAGGGTAGATGCTCTAGTAGAGGGAGATAATGTGGCCTTGGCTGACAAAATCAGACTGAAGAAGTGGGTGATGACAGCAATGTGGTGCATTCAAGAGCATCCTGAAATGAGGCCTACAATGAAGACAGCCATGCACATGTTAGAAGGAGTTGTTGAAGTCCCAAATCTGCCATCACCTTCTTCTTTCACCTTAACTTCTTGAATATGCCAGTGCTCAGTGGTACTAGTAATGAAATCAGCAACTTGGGAGAGGGAAGGAGGTCTGTGGCTTGGATTTCTGTCTGGTTCTACTCTGTAATCAACATTCATGACATGGTTTTTTAGAATTAAGATTGTCTTATATTGTGCTTACATAAGCTTAGTGTTTGTTTCCCAAAACACTTGGCTAGTTTATTTTGCCAAACAAGAAAAAAAAATTGTTATTGCCTATTAGGGAGCTTTTTCGAAGAAAAAAAAGCTCTTATTTGATAAGCTAATAGCATAGCTTATGGCTTATGTTGAATTGTGTTTGATTTGCTGAGATTTTCCTTGAATTTTAAGTTTGTTTCAATTTGTTTCTATTATTTGGGAGTTGGGATACTGATAAATATCTCATCTAGTTTGTCTGAATTTGATAAGTTATTTGAACATTAAGATTTAAACACTGTATTTGAAATTGCATATATTTGCTTTATCTCTCATTTACTTTCTTTATCTTTTTTTTTTTTATTTTTTTTTTATATAACATGATAAAGAGGATAATGGGGGAGGATGAGTATATGTTAAACTCAAGTTAAGATATTATTCCACTCAACATGCATTTAGGAGTCATTGGTTTTATCTCTGCAAAAATGAGTAGAAATGTTGGATTTGATTGTATGCACCAGTGCACATCATTGATATTCAATGCAAATAACATACAGGTACTGAAAAGTTGAGATAATTTTAATCATTAATATTCAGAAGTCATGGCTTAAAGAGAAAATGATGATCAGTTAATGGTGATTTATTTTATATAATGAGATGATGGCTACCAGCTGCGGATTTACAAGGAAACAATTTCTTAGCTAAAATTAAGTGAAGAGAATTATTTTGCTATGGAATTTTCCAAGTTAATTGTGTAAGCTACCAAATTGAGTAGTAAGAAATATTTTCTTTGTTATTCAGTAGTTACTCCATCCTCCATAGTTGTTTTGTTAAAGAAAAGTTTCCTCTTGATCTGCAAAATTTAGCCACCAAATAAATATTAGTAGCCAATCTAGAGGATCGTTTAAAAATTAATCTGGTTAGTTGGCTTTAAAATCAAAAGGACATGATAGAGGGGAGGATTAATTAGAGGTCAATTTGAATTTTCTATCCCCCCATTTGTTTCAATATACTGAGGTGGATGATAATGATTAATGAATAGAGTGCAGTGATATAGACGACGACACAGGAAGGAGATGCAACATTATTAAGAGCCAAAACTTGGAGGAGAGAAATACTGTAGTTATTAATTAATTACTTTAACTAAGGCTATGTTTGGTTTGCATGTGAGAAGGGAAGAGAAAAGATTTTAATTAAATTTTGTTTGGTTCAAGAGAGGAAAAGTAAAATAGAACTAATTTACTTTTATATCCTTAAATACATAAAACTAACTTAAACAATTTAGATACATGTTGGATTTCCCAGAATTGATTCTGGGAAGTAGATGCTAATCATTCTTGCTTCACATTCAATATGATTTTGAGCTCTAACGTGATTTTCTACCGTCAAATCAAACATGCACTTAGTGCCTTTTTCGATCCATATTATGAAGAAAGTAATAACACCATAGCATTACTTTGGTTAATTTTTTTAGGCAAAACTACTAGATTAGTTCTTAAGTTATTTTTTAGTTGCGATTTCGTCCCTTAACTTTTTTTCGTTTCAAATAAGTCCTAAAATTATGCCATTTAACAAATCAGCCCTTTACGTTAATTTTTTTCCATTAAGTGGCACATGTCACCATAAGAAATTTTTTAAAAAAGATCATTAAACCATTTTTTTAATATGTGGCACCAATATTTGAGTGACACGTGTCACTTAATGGAAAAAATTAAATGGAAAATACTGATTTGTTAGACAACAACAACTGCAGGACTTATGTGAAACGAAAAAAAGTTAAGAGACGAAATCAAAACTAAAAAATAACTTACATGACCAATCTAATAGTTTTGCTTTTTTTTTAATTAGCAAATACACCATCCAGTCTCAATTATAAGCAACTAAAAACATCTCATTAGTGGTCTCAAATATAAGCAAAATTTAACTACCTTTTTTATTTCCAATACAATCATCCCTAAAATATCTCAATAAAGTGGTTGTATCATTTAATTTTTGTTTCATTCCCAATACATGTTTCCTAAAGTACTATTTTTTTTTTTTATCATTTCAAGAAAATTAAATACACTCAACTAACTTCCTTAATAAGTATGAAATTAGTTTTTTTGGCTTACAGTAATTGAGACCCGAGGAAGTACTAAAATGTATGCATGACATTATGTCAAGAAAAATGGTAAGAAAAACAAGAATACCGTGCAAACCACTCTCTTCATTTACCCCAAGCAAACGGACCCTAAAGGAAGGAGCTAATGGAGGAAAAATATCTTGAGCTTGATAATGGTTTGGTTGAAAGGTAAGCCTGTAAGTCTTGGTCATTTGTTTGTACTCCCGCGGTTTCATTGAGTTTGGCCTTTTAGGCCCAGACACACAGATTAAGAAAGTATTCATTATTGTAAGTATTATATATGATTTCTCCAGAATGTCTCTATTTAATTTTTATTGAAAATTGTAGTAGTATTTAATTTTTATTAGTAAGTGTGTCCATTAATTAATGTATAGTGGTTTAGAGATGATAAAAGTAGAATTAATGATGAGTAAGAGAAATGATTGAATGAAAAGTTAAAATTGAAAAAATAATTATGTTTGTGTTTGAAAATGTAAAAGGCCAAACATTGTAAAACAAGAAAAAAATGCCTAAAAGGCCAAACTCAATGAAACGAAGGGAGTACCAGTGGAATAAAAACAAGGGTACCATGAAACAGAAAATGAGAGAGCATTAAAGGTGCCTTGCATTATTTGTGGTGGTAGATGCTCAAGACTCGAGTCAATTCTAAGTCTATGTTGAATTTTGTTAACTTGTATAGAGGTTAGCATCTCCAACGGGATATGCACTTATGCTTATTATACATGCATGAATGGATGATATATATCTAACAACGTAACCAAGTGATATTGGAGTGCTTCACCAGCTACCCTAAAAAATCTTCCATGGCTATATCCACCCTCCACCTTTTCCTCACCCTTATCCTTTTGCCTATTCACTTGGTTTTTGGAAACAACATAACTTTAAATTCAACACTTTCCACCAATGACAAGAATCCTGCGTGGCTTTCATCTTCAGGTGAATTTGCATTTGGATTCTACCAAATCAATGACACTGAACAGAACCACAACAACCTCTTCTTGCTTGCCATCTGGTACAACAAAATACCTGACAAAACCATTGTCTGGAATGCAAGAACAGGCAATCCTGTACCAAAAGGATCCACTGTTCAGTTAACAGCAACTGGCCTAACACTGAGTAATCCTCAAGGTGAAGCTATATGGAAAGCAGAACCACCTGAATCTGAAACTGTTTCCTATGGGGCTATGCTGGACACTGGAAACTTTGTTCTAGCAAGCACTGATTCTAGTTCCACTTCACCTTCAACTTCAACCTATGTGTGGGAAAGCTTCAAGAATCCCACTGACACATTGCTGCCTGGCCAAAATCTGAATGTTCAAGGTACCCTTACATCTAGATTGACAGAATCCAATTACACAAAGGGAAGGTTTCAGCTTTATTTTGATAATGGTAATATGTTCCTAAATAGCATTGGCTGGCCAGATGCTAACACCGATTCTCGCTACACAAGTTATTTCCGTGTCAATTCTAATGACTCTACCTCACAGCTAGTGTTCGATAGTAAAGCAGATATTTATGTAGAGATATTGAATGGAGAAAAAATTTCACTTGGATGGGGTGGTTCAGCTCTTGATCCTAATGCATACTACTATAGAGCAACACTTGACTTCTATGGAGTTTTTACTCAGTATGCTCATCCAAAGGGATCTGGTGGGCAGCAAGGTTGGTCTATAGTGCGTTATGTTCCTGATGACATCTGCTTTGCAATTACAAGTGATTTAGGAAGTGGTTCATGTGGTTATAATAGCTACTGCTCCATGGAAAACCAGAGGCCTAATTGCAAGTGTCCAGATGGGTATTCTCTGGTTGATCCAAAGAACCAATTTGGTGGATGCCAACCTGGTTTTTCCCTCGGTTGCGGAGCAGATGATGCAGGATCAAGAGACAGGCCTGAAGAGGTATTTGAATTTAAGGTTTTAGAAGATGTGGATTGGCCTTTGAGTGATTATGAGAGGTTAGACAATTATGCCAGCCAAGACTGTCAAACAACTTGTTTGCATGATTGTTTGTGTGTTGTTGCCATATTTGTCAAAAGTTCTAGTACATGTTGGAAGAAGAAATTTCCCCTTTCATATGGAAGATCAAAGACAGATGGTCACGTGGCATTCATCAAAACAAGAATTCACTCATTGAGGGACATTCCTCTTGTTTCACCACCAAAGGGCTACCCTGATGATCTTGGTGCAAAGAAAGAAGATCCTGATAAGCCAATACTTATAGGGTCACTTGTTGGTTCCCTTGCCATCAATAGTGTGCTTCTAGCCTCAGTCATTCTGTTTTTTCTCCTAAAGACAAAAAAGCTACCCAAAGCTGTAAGCGTTTTGGAAACAAATCTGTATTCGTTTCCTTATGAAACACTGAAACAATACACACAGGATTTCAGTGAAGAGCTAGGTAGGGGTTCTTTTGGAATTGTTTATAAAGGCACTCTAAACTCAGCTTCTGATCAATTTGTTGCTGTGAAGAAGCTGGACAGATTAGCCGTAGAACGAGAAAAGGAGTTTAGGACAGAATTGAGTGTTATTGGAAAAACTAGCCACAAAAACTTGGTTCGGTTGATCGGGTTCTGTGACGAGGGAACTCACAGGCTTCTTGTCTATGAGTTCATGAGTAATGGTACCCTTGCCGACGTCCTCTTTGGGCAAGTACAACTGGATTGGAATACAAGAGTTGCAATTGCTTTGGGAACTGCAAGAGGGCTGGTGTACTTACATGAAGAGTGTGGCACTCCCATAATTCACTGTGATATAAAACCTCAGAATGTACTCATAGATGAACATTTCACACCAAAAATCTCTGACTTTGGGTTGGCCAAGTTGTTAATGTTTGATCAAAGCAAAACTCATACCATGATAAGAGGAACTAGAGGATATGTTGCTCCTGAATGGTTCAAGAATGTGCCTGTGACAGCTAAAGTGGACGTTTATAGCTTCGGAGTAATGTTGTTAGAAATTATTTGTTGTAGAAGATGTGTGCTGGAGCTTGAGCAAGAAGAAAAGGTTGTATTGATAGACTGGGCTTATGATTGCCTTTGGGAAGGGAGGGTAGATGCTCTAGTAGAGGGAGATAATGTGGCCTTGGCTGACAAAATCAGACTGAAGAAGTGGGTGATGATAGCAATGTGGTGCATTCAAGAGCATCCTGAAATGAGGCCTACAATGAAGACAGCCATGCACATGTTAGAAGGAGTAGTTGAAGTCCCAAATCTGCCATCACCTTCTTCTTTCACCCTAACTTCTTGAATATGCCAGTGCTCAGTGGTAGTCGCTTGTAATGAAATCAGCAACTTGGGAAAGGGAAGGAGGTTTGTGGCTTGGATTTCTATCTGGTTTTACTCTGTAATCAACATTCATGACATGGTTTTTTAGAATTAAGATTGTCTTATATTGTGCTTACATAAGCTTAGTGTGTGTTTCATGAAACACTCACTAGCTTATTTCGCCAAAAAATTAAAAATAAAAGCTATTGCCTATTAGGGAGCTTTTTCCAGGAAAAAAAGCTCTTATTTGATAAGCTAATAGCGATAGCTTATGGCTTATGTGTTTGATTTTGCTAAGATTTTACCTTGAATTTTAAGTAAGTTTGTCTCAATTTGTTTCTGTTATTTAGGAGTTGGGATACTGATAAATATCTCATCTAGTTTGTCTTAATTTGATATGTTATTTGAACATTAAGATATAAACATTGTATTTGATATTGCATATATTTACTTTATCTCTTATTTACTTTCTTCATCTTTTTTATATAATATTTATAGAGAGTATTACGGGGGAGGATGAGTATATGGAAGCTAATATATTATTCCACTAACATGCTTTTAGGAGTCAGTGGTATTATCTCTGCAAAAAATGAGTAGAAATGTTGGATTTGATTGTATGCACCAGTGCACATCATTGATACTCAATGCAAAGAACATACAGGTACTGAAAAGTTGAGATAATTTTAATCATTAATATTCAGAAGTCATAGCACAAAGAGAAAATGATTATCAGTTAATGATGATTTGTTTTATATAATGAGATGATGGCTACTAGCTGCAGATTTGAAAGGAAACAATTCCCTTGCTAAAATTAAGTGAAGAGAATTATTTTGCTATGGAATTTTCCAAGTTAATTGTGTTAGCTACCAAATTTTGAGTAGTAAGAAATATTTCATTGTTATTCAGTAGTTAGTTACTCCATAGTTGTTTGGTTAAAGAAAAGTTTCCTCTTGATCTGCAAAACTTGGCCACCAAATAAATATTAGTATCCAATCTAGAGCTAATTAACTAGGAATTAGCTCTGGAAAATATCCATAGCTAAAATAATTCTTTTACAGCCCATTAATTTTTTCCCCTTTTTTTAGGGAAGGGGGAGTAAGCGCATGTACTTGAGTTTGAACTAACGCATTGACATTTTATATCCCATAACTTTACAAAGTGACCTTTCTTTCTTTCTTTCTTTCTTTTTTCTAATATAATCATGTGGGGTACAAGAAGTACTCACCCTGTTACAAGCACCAAGAAAAAAAAAAAAGACCACTCAACTACACAATCAACATATGACTTGCATCAATTTGAAAAACTAGTAACTAGCCCTCCAAAAGAGTTAAACCAAGATCAAGATCTCACTTTTATCATATCTAAAAAATTAATAGCATAAAAAAACTCATCTTTGAAAATCCTTGCATTTCTTTTAGGCACCAAGCCATCCCTAGCAGTCTAGCACACAATAGCCATTGACTCATGTTACTACTTTACATAGATCACAATTCAAGAGTATGATCAAATAAATTATTGAGTTAATATTAAAGTTATCATTTATAGAATAGTTGCTTTTAAAAATTAAATATTTTCATTTAAATCAACTTTATAATCATCGAGCAAGTGGGGACTTTTCATCCCTTTCTAGAAGTTGAGTCTAGCAACCACTATGGATGAGAAGTAGAGATTTCAGTTTGCACATGCAATATTGTTTTTTCTTGAATCCTTCATCAGTGATACTAACCACGACCCCTAAATAAATAGTGACAATGTCTTCTCCACGAAAGAGGATGAACCAAAGAGAACATGACAAAAAGACTTTAAACATATCCATTATCTTAACATAGATGTTCTCCACCATTAGTTAGTATACTCACAATGAGTAATAAATCCATCCACATGGTTTATTATAAAATTTTACTCGGACTATATCTATTTTAAACGAAAGAAGGTTCTGGTAACTAGATTACTGAATAAAAACTAAAGCCTGAGCATGCACACTAGCCAAGTAAATAAAAAGCTGCATGGATGCCTGGGATCACACCTGAGATTACTTCAAAAAACTGCTTAGTTAAGAACCCTGAAAGCACAGCTTGACAGAATTAATGTCCATCACTGGATTTCTTTGATATTGCCATGACATTGAAGTTCAGGGACTCTGGATTTTTATGGATCATGCTCTGAATGACTTTTGCTGCATCCTGTTGCAAATTAAGATGCTTATTAGTAATTAAAATTAAATCACTTTGTAAATTCCTTTTACTTACTGAAAAATACCAGTGTCCATATACTGAAGAACCCTCCAAATTTAAGGGGTAGGCGGCACAAATAAAAAGGCAGACACAAGCAGGTATAGTTCGTAAAAGATATTTACTCGAATAGAGAGTGGGCCCGTGTGATTTAGTGGATCTCACATGAAATCTACTCAATAATAGGGTATGTTGAAGTTGAAGAGAGTGTGTTGAAAAGTGTATTGCTAGCACTTCTCTATATATGCACTTGCAAACCAAATCAAATCTTTTGCTGAATACAAGGCATTAAGGAACAAGATTTTAGCCTAACATGCAGATATTTACCCTCAACAAAGTATTTGGTGTGGATGCACCATGAGATATTGGAGCTGACTTCCTTCCATCAAGCTCATAAAGTTCACCTGCATATAACGCAGTCATGAGGAAATTAATCAGATAAAATGCAGGTAATGGCAAAAGGGAGGAGTACTGAAAACCAATATAATACATGCACAGGATCCAAAATAGTTTTTGAAAGTGTTCATTGTATATCAGTATGTTGCTTTGTTTTTCTTACAAACATAAATACTCACTAAACTATAAAAAGAAATTACCATCCACGCAAGTGAAGCAGATGAAATGAGTGTCCACATTATCCGATGCCTGTATTATAAATATTTCAAACCAAAAAAAGGGTAAGATGAGAGAGGAAACTATTTGAAATAAGGAGGCTTTTCTTCATTATTTATTTGGGGGAGGGGGTTGCTATGTACCAATGAGATTTATCTGGAAGGATAACAATATCAACACATGAAAATACTTTTGACAGTTATATCTACTAAAACCGTAAGTAATTTACATTTCCAGCATGTTGAACCCAGCATAAACACTACTAAAGCTAGTTACCAAAAATTGGTCAAAGTACTTCCCCGAAAACATGAGGCTATACACATTGTGAACAGCATTTGCCATATATTACTACTACCTTAAAAAAAAATTTACATTGCAGCTTATTCTAATTTAGAAAGAACTTCTTAGTTCCTTGTTGGCCCAAAAAAGTAAATCCTTATGTGCATGTAAGTCCCACAACTTTAAGCAAGAGAATTCAAGAAGGAAGCAGTGTTTGACTCCCATGTATAAATTTTATGTGAACCTTAGCACTACATCTTACCCCCCCCCCCAAAAAAAAAAAAAAGGAAAAAATCTGTGAGGATTTAACTTTAATCTATAAAAACTACCTCAGTATCACCAGCACTGGCTGCAACTGAATGAGCAACTTCCATCTCTCTGTCATTCTCAAGAAATACAGCACGCTGCAAGATATAGAAGTTAGAAAGTTCCAAATGAGCATTATATTTTAGCTGACCAGTAATGTAAATTTCTTGCATTTGTATGATACAATAAAGAACGAGAAGAGGTGCAGGCAGAACCTGAAACGGGTCCAAGCTTTCAGTAGATTTGAAGAATTTCTCAAAGAAGGAACCCTCAGCTGATAACAACAAATTAACAACAGTAAAATGAAATTAATGAGAATTAATGGTTGATGCACTAAAAGGCTTAACCGAGGTTATATGGTCAATGAAAACTTACCAAGCTTGACCTCAGAAGTTATGTTCCCAAGAGCATGAAGAAGCCCTATTGTACCACAAGCATTACCCACAGTTTGCTTCATAAAATACACTTTACTGCTATGCTCCTACACCAAAACAACACATAAAAATCCTGCTCAAGGCATGCTTCTAAATAATCAATCGTTATATGGTATATGTTACCCAAAATTCAGATTTCTTGGACTATTATTAACTTCAATAAAATAGTGACATTTGTAAAATAGTCTTTCAATACAGTACAATGTGAAAAAATTATATAAATAAATATGTGTGCCTCACCTTGTTTACATTTTCCTGTTGCAACCTCTCTTCTTCAGTCTGATAAGAGATAAAATTTCCACAAAATCAGAATAAACACATAGCAATAAGGTATGAGATATGACAGTAGAAATAAATAAGTTAAAAAAAATCCCACAAAGAGAGGGTGACTAATTAGAATGTTTGGTACGGTTTCATTATGTACCAAAACAACTTTTGTTGAAGGAGCTATTTCAGGTATAACAATCTGATAAATTTGGCATACCTGATTAAATTACAAAAGAGCTGTTTTTATGGGGAAAAGAGAGATTTAAAGAAGCTCTAAGTTGAAAGATTATTTATAAGAACTGTCAGATTATTTCGAAACAATCACATTTTTCCCATTTCGCCCCTCCCAAACAAACAACTCAATATTCATTTTAGAAATTTACTGTATAAAAGCAATTTTTTACACAACAAAAACGAAACAAATTTGTCTTAAAATCGCTTTTCATCAAACATAAAACTGATTCTACTAGAATTGATTATTGAAATAGTCTAATTTTTCGCAGCTAATACAAACACAGACAAAATAAAAAAGGTGCATGAAACAAACCTTGGTGGTAATAGGATACAGAAAGAGCACAGCAAGAACAGGCTTTGGAACCATTTCCAAAAGTTCTTCATCTAAACCGTAAACATCATAGCACTCTGCCTCTTCCTGTGGAAGCCCAAGACCCCAAAGGAACTGCAATTAAAAAAAAAAAAAAAAAAAAGCACGATTTGAGACTTACTTTTGCCATGTTGCTAAGTTCACTTCTATCCAAAAAATACAACAACAACAACTAAGCCTTTGTCCCACTAGGTGGGATCGGCTACATGGATCAAACGACGCCATAAAGGCCTATCATAAATCATGTCTTTCGATAAGGCATTGATCGTCATATCCTTCTTGATTGTCATATACTTCTTAATTGTTTCGCATATCCAAAAAATACAAAATAAAATATTAATGCACTTCTTCAGTAAAAGGTTCAGCCAATTATATACTTTATTTTCTTCCTTTTCAATAAAAGAGCTAATGCCTAACCCAAAACATAAAATAAAATAAAATAAAATAAAAGTGGTTCTTATGTAAAATCTGTTACATGGGTGTATTTCTTCAATTTACTATCCTAATCTCAGACATCATTACAGTTTGAACATTGTTTTTGTACAAAAACAAAAACAAAAACAAAAAACTTGGGACATAAATTTTCCGTGCTGCCAAGTTCATTTATATCTAAAAACACACAAAAAATAATAATAATATTAATGCAAAACTGAAAATGAAAAAAAAAAAACAATTTTTTTAAAGAAAAATAGAGGGCTAGTCCAAAACCGAAAAAGTTTATTATTTAGTCAAATCTATTTCATGGGTGTATCTACAATCTACTAAACTAATCTCAGAAATTATTCAAGTTCAAAACTTATTGAATAAAAAATATGAAAAAATAATTAAAAATGAAGAGGGATTGGGAGAAGGACAAAACCTGGTTCATGACGTCAGGGTTAGCTTCAAGTGGAAGCCATCTTTTGGCAGTAGCTATTTCGTCCAACGTTGTTGTCATTCTTCGCTTCGCTTCTTTCTGGTTTATAATAAAATCGTGTGTTTTGTGTTTTGTTCTAAGCTTGTTTCTGTGTTCTTCTTCTAGTTCCAGAAAAACTAAGTTTGAGGTGAAGACGCCGTTTTTATAGTTAACCTATGTGGATCTCAGTGGGCTTTCAGTTCAGAAAGTGAGAAGCCCATTGAGAAGGAGAATTAGTCTACAAACCCCACATTTTAGATCCATTGTTAATCCCCAAACCCCGTTTTTTCCGATGGAGTTTTCTCGGAATTTTTTCCGATACCCCCGAGTCGTAAAAATGCATTTTCCGACTTTAAAACCTCATTTTTAATAAACGAGCATTCAGAAAAATGCATTTTTCCGACTTGGGGGTATCGGAAAAAATTTCGAGAGAACCCCATCGGAAAAAACGAGGGTTTGGGGCCTAAAGAGTGGGGTTTGTAGACTACTACTCTTCTCGGGTGATATTTTCTACTTTCTAGTAATCATTTTCATTTTCAAAATCGACACCGTTAAGTATTTATTTATTTTTTTTACACCAACCGGTACCCGGATCTGGTTTACCCAGAATCCGACTCATTCGGTCCGACCCAACTGAGCTTGCACTAAGCGGTAGGAGTTCCCCAGCGGGAGTTGCTCCATACCCAAGGCTCGAACTCGAGACCAGTTAGTTAAGGGACCAAGTGAGCTACTACTTGACCAACCTCACATTGGTTCAACACCGTTAAGTAGAAATTCCAACTTTCAATAATTACTATAAAAGGTGATTTTGAAATAATATATTAAATATTTACAACTTTAATATAATTAACAAAATTAACTATTTTTCTTTGATATATGTAATTTTTTTTTAAAAAAAAAAAACTCAATTTAACGATTGAAAAAAGAGAAGAAGTAATCATTTATAATTGAGTCTTAAATCTAATAACCATTTGTAGCTGGATCCTAGGGTAGAGGTGTTATATTACTCCATGTTACTCAACCGTTGAATTCAATCTCGTAATAGTAATCGTGAATATAATATAAATTAGTTTTGCACGTCCACTTGAAATTAAAGCATCCTATGAATCTTTTTTCTTACTTACCATGTTTTAGTTCACATCAAACACAAACGTTTTGGCAATGGAACCAATTGATTAATTTGTTGATGATACATAAATTTATGATTCATGTGTACGTGGATTTGCTAAGTGTAGCATCTTTTCATCAAGTTCACTTATTTTTAACCCAACAATATGCATGCATCATTGAAAGTTGTAAACCCTTTACTGCTCTGGCTTGCAAGAGTATACCATGCACTCCATTGATTAGATAGTGCAATCCTCAGTGGTGGTGAGTGCAATTTCCCCTAATATTATTCATGCGTATAACAATTGTTTCTTGTTTGTTTACACAAATGGACTTTAATCTTTGACTTGAATCACCACAGGGGTATACTATTAAGTTCTCAGCCACATTAATGTTATAATGTTCACAAGGACGACAACAAAATGAATGATGAGAAAAAAGTGCAAAGCCAATTCATTAAAAAAAAATAGGAAGATGATAATTATTGCCTCATTTGTGAAATGCAGAGTCTCATGGTACATTATTTATTTTAGATACAGTTATCATCAGCTTGGGAATATGGTTGTGCTCTTCCTGCTCCCTAGCAAGTAGTAACTATAATGACAGTTCATATCCAGTAAGTTGTCTCCAGGCTCCATATATCACACTAATCACCACATGGTAGAGATTCCTCTCTAGCAACATAGGCATAGAGATAACCGAAAAAAATAGAAAAGTGCTAGCAACACACAAAACTACATGATCGACTCCTATTAAACAGGTGCCACATGAATTTCGTGGGTTGAAGCAAGTGTTGAAAAAAGTTTGTTGGTAGCATTCGTTATCGGCATAACACTGCTCCCTTCACTCACCGGTATACCTTGGCTTCCGCTTCTCAGCAAACGCAGCCAAGCCTTCAAGTCTATCTTTGGTATTCAACACCTGATCATAGCAATCTTCTTCCAAAGCCAGAGCTGATGTTAGATCAGTCTCTACCCCCTCGTTAATAGCTCTTTTGGCCATCCTTATAGCTAAAGGACCCTGTTAAAAAAAAAAAAATTAATATTATCGAATGACAAGAACAACAACCAATTCCTATCTCAAAAACCGAATTTTCAATAAATAAGAAGGATTGTTTTATTTTGGTAATATCGCACTTGAAAGTAATTTTACTTTCACTATATTTCACTATACAAGCAACTCAATCTCACAAAATTACTTTCAGGTGTTCATTCTCAAACACAAGAAAAATGATTAATTCTTCCAAAATACATTCTCTATTCAAATGTAATTTTGGTCAGATTGCACAAGTGTTCTATCTTGATTTGCAGAGTCAGACAGATAGCATGGGTCAATTGCACCAATCAAATTATTTCGCATGGGAAGAAAACTTTTTCATTATTTACTTATATAACAAGAGTAATCTTTTTTCTTTTTCTTAATAGAAGAACTTCATAAAAAGAAAATGAAAAATCAGCATCTAACCAAATCAGCCACTGCCATTTATATACAGAAATTCAATGACATAAGAGGCCTGCATGATACCTTCTGATTGATATCCCGAGCAATTGCAAGTGCCTTCGAATAAGCTTCATCAGCAGGAACACAATAATTGACGAGACCTGCACCAGGGATGCTTATTCAGCTCTATATCATTGATACTAAAACAACTAGCGGTATGATTTGTCTGTGAAAAGCAGTGGGAGATGTTCATATTTTTCCCACTGGCAAAAATTTGGTACTTCTTATCGAATTTAAAATTGTACAACGGTGGTGGGCGATGACTGAGTAACTAATCAACATACCAATGGACAGAGCCTCTTTGCCATTAATCTTTCGACCAGTATATATAATATCCTTTGCTATTGCGTGTCCAACCAATCTAGGTAATCGTTGTGTTCCACCTGCTCTGTGCACAACAGAATCCATGAGACGTGATCTATCCCCAAAGATCCAACGTGTTCTTTGCAATATTAAGACAACTTTTCAAACACAAGACATAAATATAAATAGTTGGCTATTTTTACTCATTGCTGGCTTTAGGATCTTCAACTCAACTCCAAGCAATAACCTACAAATTTGATACTAGCTGGGGGAGTATAGGCTGTAGATGCTCACAAGCAAAAACAAGCCATTAGGGAATAAGGCCCATTTGTTTGGGTTTTGAAAAAGTGATTCTCCATAAACATATTTGGCAGAAATTTTTTAGAGAAGCTGAAATCCAGATTTCTTCTCTTCAAATAAACATTTTTAGTAAAACGGAACCAAACAAGCATATATGAATGTCAGAAGTAATTTTTTTAGTTTAAAAAAAAAAAGCATTTTTCAAAGTATAAAGCCTACACAAGCAGGCTTGACAACGAGACTGTATCAAGAACATGGTCTCCTGCATATTATAATGACCTAATTGCACTCATTCAGAAAAAAAAATAAAAAAAACCAATTCAAAACCCCTACTTAGATTTTTTATTCATTTACATATATATTCTCAACAATCTATCTAGAAATTTTATCATAACCAAGACATGACCATCGCTAGATAGCAAAACTGAAGAGATATATTGCTGAAACAGTTAGTGCCAAAGAAACACCATGCTTAAGAGGATTAGTAAAAAGCATACCCAGGGATGATAGCGAGTCCTGTCTCTGGCAAACCCATCACAGCGTCTTCTCCTATGCCATGAAAGAAGAAACAAGTGAAAACAGTCTAAACACTTGCATCACACCCTAAGCATCCAAAATATCCTATACAAAAATAGATCCAAACTATAAAAGTGATGCATATTCAACTACCACATATTCGAATATCACATGCCAGAGCCATTTCAAGTCCACCACCAAGCGCTACTCCTTCAATAGCGGCAATAGTTGGCACCCGAACTGCCTGAATAAAGAAAACAAAGATAATGCTAGTTTCAAGGAGCAGTGTGTTGACAAAGATGGGAAAACTGAGGTGCTATGAAATTAGCAAAGCATGTACGAAAGAACATGATAGAGACCAAGAGAGATTTTCCATCTCCAAAATTTATTTTCATTACCACACAGCGGAATAGTTGAGGCAGAAAAAATAATAAAGATACCAATTACACCAATAATTAAACAAAAACCAACACCTTCTTGGGAGAGAGTATTCCCTCAAACAAAACCAAACATGAACTAAGATGGCTCCATTGTACTAGAGTTAAAAAAGGATACAAACTGGAATAGAACTAAAAACCTTCACTGCATGATACCCCATCCACCATTCATTAATAATATGAAGTTGATAAGTCCAAAACTACAAGAATGTAACTAAGTGAGTGATGTGAACTAACCTCTAGAAATGAGAACGTCGAGCGAAGAGAATTAACAAAATCCTTAACCTCTGATTGATTCATGGTCCTGCGCTCCTGCGATCCAACAAACACAGAGACTTTAAACACACAAGTGACTCTGCTCTAAGAATATAAGCAGCAACAGTATATCTTATAGTAGCTTGCCTGATAGCAAGAGCCCATCGTGGAAGCTATTAAATTATGTCTAATTACTATCCTTTGAAGTTTGAAGTATTTTCTTTATATTACTGCAATCATAGTCACTTCACTATAGAAGAAAATTCGCGAATTAAACACCCCGGTCTTAATATATGCTCACATCTGTGTTATTAAAGATGGAAATTAACCTTTAAATCAGCCCCAGCACAAAATACTCCAGGAACTGAACTGGATATGATAGCAACATTAGCATGGGAATCCTGATCAATCAAATCCAATGCGTGACTTAGACCTCGCAGCATATCTTTCCCTATAGCATTTTTAGCTCCAGGCCTGTCCAATCTAACCTCAACAATCCCTGTAAACAAACAAAGAAAAAGAACATTTTTTCATTCACTACACAACACATCCAATGCCAGTACACAAAGAAAGTTAACATTTTTTTCAATGGAATTTGCAAAAAACTCAAGAAAAAGATGGGAAAACTCTGCAAAACAGTTTGTCATTCACTACACAACACATACTATCACTTTAAACAAAAAAAAGTTTAATTTTATTAAATGGGAATTTTAAGTCAAAGACAATATAAAAACACATGAACAAATTCAAGCCAGATTTCATTCACTACACAACACATCCAATCCCTGCAAACAAAAAAGTTTAATTTTTTTTCCTAATGGGATTAGTAAATCAAACACAACATAAAAACACAAGAACAAAAGAATTAAAATCCCTGCAAACCAATTTTTCATTCACTACACAACACATAAAATAGGAGTAAAATAAAAGCTCTAAATTGGGTACAAAGTTTGAATAATGTTGATGTAAGTGTCACAATGCACTAAATGAAATGAAAGGAAAAAAAATCAAATGGGTTAGTAACTCTCCAAAATTCCAGCTCAAGAAAGCTGCAATTTAAAATATATATACCGGAATCAGAGCCTTGGAGATTGTGAAGCTTAACGAATTCAGAAGCAGAAGGCACCAAAATAAGGTTTCTATGGCTCTGGTAGTTTTGAAGAGAAGGGAAAGGGTGATTGAGATTGAGGTAATAGTAGTGTTTGAAACATGATTTCAAAATGGAGCTGCAGTGAGTGATGAGAGACCTGCTCAAAACCACCCTCATCTTTTTTCTTTAGGTTTTGAGATTATGCTATTGAACAACTCAATTCACTTCTTCAGACAAGACTAGAAAAACTAAAAATAAAAAATAAATAAAAAACTGATAGAAAGAATAATATCAATACAGCATGTTGGAAAGAATTAAAAAAAAATGAGAAATAAAAAACTGATAGAAAGAATAATATCAATACAGCATGTTGGAAAGAATTAAAAAAAATGAGAAATAAAAAACTGATAGAAAGAATAATATCAATACAACACGATGGAAAGAATAAAAAATTGAGAAAATAAAGTTGGTGTTTAATCTTTATTTTTTATATTAAATTCATAATTCATTCTTAATTATAAATGTATGGATTTGAAATATGAAAATGAAAAATAGAATAATTTTTTAATATAATTATAATATTGTAATATTTTTTGGATAAAACAAATTAATTAAAAGAGAAAGCAAACATAAGAAATCTTTATTATTGGTAAGTTCGAAGAACAGATCATAAAGAAATATATATAATATATAATAAAAAAACCACTTTTTTTTAATTTCTTATTTTGAAGTGAAGAA
Organism: Crotalaria pallida; assembly: GCA_037953625.1. NCBI lineage: Eukaryota > Viridiplantae > Streptophyta > Magnoliopsida > Fabales > Fabaceae > Crotalaria > Crotalaria pallida. Next base: position 104,151,581 of record CM075655.1, read on the forward strand.
ATTTTTTGGGCAGTAATGCGGTGTTGTGCAAGTTGTGTGAGTATTGTATGTATTGATTAAATGAACAATAATAAATGAGATTTGGGGAATCAAAGATGAAAAATTATGGAAAGATGAATGATAAAAAATTGTTACTAGCGTGTCGACATGCCTATCGACACGCATTTCTATGGTCATATTTTTATGTAATGAGTATGTTTGTCTTTTAAAATTTTTTTCTTTGTTTTCAATCATTCAAACATGAAAATGCAATGTTTTTGAAGAAAAAGAGTATTTATAATCAATGTAATTAAAACTTGCTTCACAATAGATAAAACTTGATGAAAAAGTAGTGATGAAAATGGAATAAAGATTCAGAATTTAATACGTTCAAGGCAACATTTTGATACTTGAATAATGGGAAAATAGGTATAGATGTTTCTTTAGGAATTCTCAACTTCAAAAGCATGTTCTCTGAACCTTGAGTGCATTCAAGCATGAAAATGCAAGTGATAATAAATGAAGGTGGTTTTTTAGTTTTAAGTTGGTTTTTTAATTTTAAATTTTTTTCATGAAGGTGGTTATTTAATTTTAAGTTGGTTTTTTAATTTTTAATTTTTTTCATGAAGGTGGTTTTTTAATTTTAAGTTGGTTTTTTAATTTTAAATTGTTTTTCTTTCATGAAGGTGGTTTTTTAGTTTTAAGTTGTTTTTTTAATTTTAAATTGTTTTTTTTCATGAAATTCATTTTTTTAATGAAGTTGGTTATATTGTGAACACCATAAAGATTCTGACTTTATTAATCTATACTATCTATACTATTATATAATAAAAAAATAGTGTTTTTTTAACTGTTTTGTAACTAAATTAACTAATAAAAAGTGTACATAATTTTGTATTGCCAATTTTATCCTCATCAAATACACTCACTTACAAAAAAATAAGGCATGAAACAATGCTTGATAAGAACCTTTAGAATGATCCGAAACAATGCTTGATGCTCCAAAAGACGTAGAGGATGTAGCATGAGTCCTTTGAGGCTCTAATAAGTGTAGAATGGTTAAGAGAGTATTCTAAAGGCTTAGAAAGATCTAGGAATGTGTATTAGGACATATAAGAGTGTTTAGAATGATGCTAAACAATGTTTGGTGCCCCAAGGGACGTAGAGGATGTAGCATGAGTCCTTGGATGCTCTAACAAGTGTAGAATGGTCAAACGAGTATTCTAAAGGCTTATAATGGTCTAGGAATGTGTATTAGGACATATAAGAACCTTTAGAATGATCCTAAACAATGCTTCGAGCCTCAAGGGATGTAGAGGATGTAGAGGATGTAGCATTAGTCCTTGGAGGCTGTAATAAGTGTAGAATGGTTAAGAGAGTATTCTAAAAGCTTAGAATGGTCTAGGAATGTGTATTAGGACATATAAGAACCTTTAGAATTATCCTAAACAATGTTTGGTGCCCCAAGAGACGTAGATTTCAAAATGAACCTTTAGAATTTATTTTAATAAATTTTAAAATAAATTATTTTTTTAATAAAAAAATCATGTAGTGTCCCGTGGCTGTACATAACACGTCACCCATCGATATTGTAAAAGTGACGTGACATGTCGTCAGCTATATCATCACTTAAGTGACGAAAGGATCATTTCCAAAAATTAAACAAAGTTTAGGACCCAAAGCATCGAAAAGAAGTTTAAGGATCAATTTTAAAAGAGCACATAAGTTCAGGGACTAAAATGTTAAATAAACAAAAAAAATTATTTCCAAAAGGTTTTCTTTATAGAATAAAATTAAGATTAAATGTCATCTTTTTTTAAATTAGTATTACAAATACACATTGATAGATACATAAAAAATGATATTTTAGAAAAAAAAATATTTTGAACAAGTTTCAAATCAAATTGATTTTATGAACTATCTATTTACCCTTAATAATCAACAAAAGTGTTAATATTATTGCTTACTTCTCATTACAGTGAAGTCTCACTCAAGACTTTTGCAAATTAGATTTTCCATATGTATAGTACTAAATTATACATCTTGTTACTTAAAAATTTAGCATTATAATGGTCACGCGTATTGTTGGAAACCAACAAGCGGCCTAACAATTTACTAGAGGGGGGTGAATAGTAAATGGAAGCAACGATCTCAAATTTTTGGATATAATTGAAATTAGCAATAAACAAGCTTACTGTTTTCAATAAAAATTTTGTTTCTGTCCAAGACCACTTGAACTACTCAATTAGTGCTCTAACTAATCGAGTAGTACCAGCAATTTCAGATAGATCACAGATTTGCAGCAGGAACACAACAACGCCAAAAATCATGATAACTATCCTAGGGTTCAGAGATGCAATAAAGACAGAATAAAGGAAAGCAATAAAGAGATAGACACAAGGAATTTTATACTGGTTTACTCTCAAACCTTGAGAGCTACATCCGGTTCTCCCTAAACCTTAGGGAGCCTTTACTAACAATCAATTAAATTGGATACAAACATGATTAATTAGTGAACCCCATTCAATCTAATCCTTACCCTTTCAAGAGTGTACCAAACCCTTGAAATCTTACCCCAATTTCAATTGATTTACTGTCGAAGATTCAACCTTCCACAAAGGGAGCTTCTTGAAACCTTCAAGTTGAAACCTTCAAGAACACCTTCTCCCTTTAGCAATAAAGTCTCTTGAAACCTTCTAGTGCTCCTTCTTCAAGCTTTAATGGCAGCAATAATATGAATAACAATGGCTCCAAAACACATACTCAATTAATATGATATGAAAATATGAGAACTAATTGAGTATATGATGTAAGACTTAAGAGAGGGATTGATATGAATAAAATGAGGTTTTTTTTTCTCGTGTCCGCTTCTCTTTATGAGAGTTGGAAGAGGCAACAAGTTATAGGCTCCAAGAACCCCTAAAAATCAGGAAGGAGCGCAGCAAATCAGATTTGAGGCTTGATTGTCCTCCAACAGTCATATTTGGATTAGACTGGATGATGATGCAGACTCGTACTAATCGAGTAGCACTACTTGATTAGTTAGAGCTTCCAGAATAAAATAATTTTTTCTTTTTCAGCTGACTACTCGATTAGTTCATGCACTAATCGAGTAGTTATTGTTAAATACTGAAAATTGGTTTTTCAATTTTGTTATAATTTAACTTTTGATTTTACTAATCCCTATCTAGTCTTTTTCAGATATTTTACTCAACTAATTTGCATACTTAATATACCATATTAAATAGAGCTAAATACCTAAATCTACCACCCACACTCATGAACGATAAATGAATGAATACAATGAATTACAAGAGAATGAGTAGACTTTGGGTTGTTGTTTGTTGATTCAATCTTCAAGGCAATTGACTTCATCAAAACAACTTGTTGATTTATTTGTCTTCATCAAAACCTTTTTGATTCTACACGCACGTCATTTATTCCAATTACAATGATTACGTAAAAATATGTCATGTAAATTGCCAAATGCATAGGAAAACCCGCTTAAATAAATTATTTTGTTTAGAAAAGAACACTAATTAATGAGAAGCGTTATATCCTCTAACTAATTGATCTCATAATTCTCCTCAGCAAAAAAAAATGTCACAATCTATCAAGTGGAGGCAGCCATGAGTAACTTGAAGTTCCTCAGGACACTCTTCTATTTCTAGTTTGTTTGGAGGATGTAACGTTCTTTCAATTAGTTGATTGCATTAAGTAAATATATATTGCTTGCTAATATCGCTTGGACAATCATTAATTAGATATTTAATTGGTTTACTAAATATTTGAAAATTAACAAATCATCACAAATCACAATCGTTAATATATAAATTGACTAGATTGTTACTTTAGTCCATCACTTTGTAAAGAATTTTCACTTTAATCCCTGATTTTTCAATAATTCCTCTTTAGTCTCTTACTTTGAAAAAAATTACTCATGTTAGTCCTTGGCAACGTTTTCCATTCATAGACGTTAACGTTTTACACACGTGGCCGTTAACTTATATATCGTGTTTCATTTTAGTCCATAACTTACAAATTTTAATTCATTTTAGTCCTTCACTATAATAACAATAATTTTACAAAATTAATAGTGATATGGTCTTGCTTTCGCAGCCAAATGCATATTTTTCAATAACATCAAGGCAATATTGAACTTTAGGCAGTTCCACAGGTTGCCAATATATGTTCCTTGAACGAGTCTGTCTTCCTTCTCTATTCTTTTCATTGCAGGGTGCACCTGAAATTCCTTCTTGATACTCAGCCATTATGTCTTGAACCACAAATACACATTTTTTTGGCACCATATATAATTTCCTTCTTAGGGAAGGTTATGTTTGAATTAGGAGCCAAGCAGTAATTGTTGGCTTCATCAACTTTCACATTAGTCGAGACAACATTAGCCATAGGTTCCAGTGTTTTTATCAAGAGATTTCCTTGAAGCTTTAAGGCATGAAAAACTTTGGATAGTGTGAGCATGTTGTGGTCACCCATGACCTCCATTACCGGCTTTCTCCACAAGTCCTTATTACTATAGGATCACTACTCCTTGATTCTAACAAAATCATATCTATTCCTAAGATCATAATAGATTTGCTTGATTGAGACAGGAACATAGGATACCCTATCACACTCTTCAAGGAAACCCCATTTTCCTCTTAACTTCAAGCTTTCAGAAACATCAACCCGGCCAGTTCTGCATTATCCGCAATTGCTGAATTTTAATCTTCATCTCATCACCCAAATCAGAGAAGAATGTGCTCCTCTCTTCCATTCCATTACATTAGCAAGAAACCAAAGGCTGCAACATTTTGTTAAACATCAGGATCTAAATAATTTTGACATGCAATAATATATGTTGAATATATTATTTTATATTGAAAGGATTATCAAGAAATACATACCTATTATTGGAATTTGGTGCTTCATCAATTTGATCTAAGACACTCCATAATATAATATCATCATGATCATCTTCTTCTTCTTCATCCGACTGTATAATTATTATAGATGTAGTACTCATTTTGTTAGTACACATAGTGATTTAACATTAGGCTTTAGGCACACACACATATATATACATACTACTCAATACCCTTATAGTTGAAGAGGAACGTTTTGTAATATATCACACATTATATTTTAATATTTTATTAATAAGGAAAAATCTTAAGTAAGCAAATAAATATGACAAGAAATCATTCTTTTGTAAATTTTCTAAAATCTATACAAGTATATATGGAAAGTGGTTTCCACATTTGATATTTAAATTTTCATTTTTGGTATTCGGATGAAATTATTTCCAACTTACTTTCAATATAAATAGAAGAAAATCCTCACTTTATTTCCATTTTTATTTAATTTTAAATTAAAATAGTTGTTTCCAAACATTAGATTTTTCTCTTACCATTTTCACTTTTTAAGAATGTGAAATTGATATGTATCATTTGGAAGTTATAAATACGATTTTTCAATGGTTTGGATGCACAAGAATAAGATAATTCATAAAGATGATATAAGATTTCTTGTAATTTAATGATAGATTAGTTAATTATGTAAACAATTATTACTATCTTTAATATTTATTGGAAAATATTCAATTACTTTACTAATTGTTTTACTAGTCATTCCTAAATTTAAATTCTACTATCATATATAACAATTGTAATTAATATTATTAATTTTTGAGTATTATTCTATCCGTCTTATAAATTAAACAGTTTAAAGTTATGCACATATATTAAAAAAAATAATTAAATAATGTAAAAGAATTTGATATATTTTGACTAAAGTATCCTATTTGATAATTGGATATAGAATAATAAAAAATATATAAAGACTATATTGAAAAGAGATAAAGAAATAAGTGATGAAAAAGATGATGTTAATATATAAGTGTATACTTGGAAAAAAAGTATAAATGAGTATTGAGTTTTTAAAACTACACAATATATGAGACAAAACAAAATGGTAAAAATTGCATAACTTATAAGACAGATGAGTTTTTTTTTTTTTTTTTGTGAACCAAAGGTGTCATCCCGCTAATAGCTAAAGACTAATCCATTTCAAGGTGATGAGATCACCAAAGTGAGCATTTTTTATACCTACAATAAGAGTCAAACCCCTAACATCATGCTTAAGGAACTCAGTTATCTACCAGCTCTGATGAACTTTGTTGGTGGATGAGTATTGTTTAAAAACATACCTTATATACTCCCTCCGGTTTGCCATATAAAAAAAATTATTTCCAAAAGGTTTTCTTTATATAATAATATTAAGATTAAATGTCATCTTTTTTTTTTTAAATTAGTATTACCAAATACACATTGATAGATACATAAAAAATGATATTCAAAATATCCTCACGACACTTTTCTATTGCTAGTTTGTTTGGAGGATGTAACATTCTTTCAATTAGTTGATTGCATTGAGTAAATATATATTACTTGTTAATATCTCTTACACAGTCATTAATTAGATATTTAATTTGTTTACTAGTTATTTCAAAATTAACAAATCATCACAAATCACAATGGTTATTAAATTGACTAAATTGTCACTTTAGTCTCTCACTTTGTAAGGAGCTTTCACTTTAATACTTAATTTTTAAATAATTCCCCCTTTAGTCCCTCACTTTGAAAAAAGTTACTGTTAGTCCTTGGCAACGTTTTCCGTTCATAGACGTTAACGTCTTACACACGTGGTCGTTAACTTATGATATCGTGTTTCATTTTAGTCCATAACTTACAAATTTTAATTCACTTTAGTCCTTCACTATAATAACAATAATTTTACAAGATTAATAGTGATTTGGTCTTGCTTTGGCAACCAAATGCATATTGTTCAATAACATCATGGCAATATTGAACTTTAGGCAGTTCCACATGTCGCCAACATATGTTCCTTGAATGAGTCTGTCTTCCTTCTCTATTCTTTTCATTGCAGGGTGCACGAGAAATTTCTTCTTGATACTCAGTCATTACGTCTTGAACCAGAGATACACATTCTTCTGGCACCATATATAGTTTCCTTCTCATGGAAGGTTATGTTTGAGTCTGCAGCGAAGCAGGAATTGTTGGTTTCATCAACTTTCACATTCGTTGAGTCATCATTAGTCGTAGGTTCTAATGTTTCTATCAAGAGATTTCCTGGAAGCTTTAAGGCATGAAAAACTTTGGACAGTGTGAGCGTGTTGTAGTCTCCACTCACTAATGACCTCCATTATTGGCTTTCTCCACAAGTCCTTATTACTGTAGGACCACTTGATTATAACAAAATCATATCTATTCCTAACATCATAATAAATCATAATAGATTTGCTTGATTGAGACAAGAACATAGGATACCCTATCACACTCTTCAATCAATTCAAGGAAAACCCATTTTCCTCTTGGCTTCAAGTTTTCAGAAACTTCATCCCAGTCTTGCGTGATCCGCAATTGCTGAATTTTAATCTTCATCTCATCACCCAAATCAGGGAAGAATATGCTCCTCTCTTCCATTCCATTACAATAGCAAGAAACCAAAGGCTGCAACATTTTGTTAAACATGAGGATCTAAATAATGTTGACATGAAATAATATATGTTGAATAATATTATCTTATATTGAAAGGATTATCAAGAAATACATACCTATTATTAGAATTTGGTGCTTCATCAATTTGATCTAAGACACTCCATAATATCATCACGATCATCTTCTTTCTCTTCATCCGATTGCTCAATTATTACAGATGTAGTACTCATTTTGTTAGTACACATGGTGATTTAACATTAGGCTTTAGGTACATATATATACTACTCAATACCCTTATAGTTGAAGAGGAACGTTTTGTAATATCTCACATTATATTTCATTAATAAGGAAAAATCTTAAGTAAGCAAATAAATATGACAAGAAATCATTCTTTTGTAAATTAAATTTTCTAAAATCTATACAAGTATATATGGAAAGTGATTTACCACATTTGATATTTAAATTTTATTTTTTGGTATTCGGATGAAATTATTTCCAATTTACTCTCAATATAAATAGAAGAAAATCCTCACTTTATTTTCATTTTTATTTAATTTTTAATTAAAATAGTTGTTTCTAAACATTAGATTTTTCTCTTACCATTTTCACTTTTTAAGATTGTGAAATTGACATGTATCATTTGGAAGTTATAAATACCATTTTTCAATGGTTTGGATGCGGGAGAATAGGATAATTCATAAGGACGATATAAGATTTCTTGTAATTTATCAATAGATTAATTAGTTAATTATGTAAATAATTATTACTATCTTTAATATTTATTGGAAAATCATCAATTACTTTACTAATTGTTTTACTAGTCATTCCTAAATTTAAATTCTACTATCATAGATAATAATTGTAATTAGGCTTATTTAAGTTTTTAGTCCCTAAACTTAGGTGCTCTTTTGAAATTAGCCCTTGATCTTTTTTTTTTGTTGCTTTGGGTCCCTAAACTTTTTCAATTTTTGGAAAATGACCTTGTTGTTGCTTAAGTGATGATATGACCGATGAAATGCTACATAACCTTCGCAGTATCGATAGATAACATACTAGATGATGCCACGTGAATTTTAAAGATTAAAAAAAATTCAAATTTATTAAAAATAATTAAAATTTGTATTTTTTAAAAAAAGAAAATAAAATCCTTTAATAATTTTGAAAAAAAATTAATAAAAAAAAATCATGTGGTGTTACAAAAGGCTACATAGCACTTCATTCTTTAATGTCGGACAAGTGACGTGACATTTCATTGGTCATATCATCACTTAAGCAAGAACAGGGTCCTTTTCCAAAAATTGAAAAAGTTTAGGGACCCAAAACAACGGAAAAAAAAGATCAAGGACCAATTCCAAAAGAGCACATAAGTTCGGGGACTAAAAACTTAAATAAACCTTGTAATTAATATTATTAATTTTTGAGTATTATTCTATCCGTCTTATAAATTAAACAGTTTAAAGTTATGCACATATATTAAAAAATGATTAAATAATGTATAAGAATGGTATATTTTGACTAAAGTATCCCTATTTAATATTCGGATAGAGGGTAATAAAAAATATATAAAGACTATTTTGAAAAGAGATGAAGAAATAAGTGGTAAAAAAATGATGTAATATATAAGTGTATACTTGGAAAAAAAGTATAAATGAGTATTGGGTTTTTAAAACTACACAATATATGAGACAAGTCAAAATGGTAAAAATTGCATAACTTATGAGACAGATGAGTATTTTTTCTTTTTGTGTGAACCAAGAGTGTCCTCTTGCTGATAGCTAAAGACTAATCCGTTTCAAGGCGTTGAGATCACCAAAGTGAGCATTTTTTATACCCATGACAAGAGTCAAACCCCGGACTTCATGCTTAATGAACGTAATAGTTATATATCTACCAACTCTGCTAGACTTTGTTGGTGGACGAGTATTGTTTAAAATCATACATTATATACTCCCTCCGATTTGCCATATAAGAAAAGAAAAATTATTTCTTTTAATTTAAAATATAAAAAAAGTTAATTATGAGTCACTTGAAGTTAATAACGACATTTTTTTATGGTTTAGAGGGTTTTTATGCTTTTTTTTTAGGAAGTAACATTCTCACAATTATTTGATACTATGAAGCATGGGTACTTCCAAACATGTGACGTATCTATGCCCGATACACATTGGTGTTGTGATACAAGTGGGTTAATCCTCACACCTAGAGGCGGGGTGAATAGGTGTGAAGGTGGACGATGTACATTTTTAAAAATTTATCGCGGAAACTATTACAATTTTATGAATTATATATCTAATATTGTATGCTCTTAACTGATTAACCAATTAAATCAACCAGTTAATTACCAATTAAATCACACAAAATTCAAGAACACAAATTCATGAAATTGATATCTAAATGAATTAATCAGAGCATCTACCAACTAGAATCAATCACATAGAACATACTAATTATTCAACTAAGGTTAATTGGTTGGGAAAATTAGTTTTTATCAAGATTTATGAAAAGCTCAAATTTAGACAAACTAAGTTATGAAATTGAAATGAAAGAGAGAAGAGATAGAGAAATTGACACAGAGATTTTTATACTGGTTCACTCTTGAACATCAACAACTACATTGAGTCCTTTCTTGTGGATTTGGGAGAGTTGCTATAAGAAGAAATTAGAATATCAATTCGTTTACAATCTCACGCGCATCAAAACCTTTGATCGCTTCTTCTTGAGACCCAAAACCTTTGGATGAAACTATTGATCTTCGATCTTCTTCTCTCTTGAAAGAACCTCTTCCAAGTTGTTATGAACCTCATAGTCTTTCTCCTTTGACATGATTGAAACCTTCAACGATCTTCTCTTTCCTTTTGCTTGAAACCTTCAATCACCCATGTAATATCTTGATTTTCTTTAGTATTATAAATTTTGAGTTTTATCAAAGTAAATGATTAATTCTTGTAAATAATTATTAAAGTGTTGGGTATTTTCATAAAATACCTTATATTATTTTTATTTTACTATTTTATTTATATACCTTAAAGTAAACTCATTTAAAGTAATTACCCTATATGGAAAAATACACTTTTTATATTTTACTTACTTTTGACATATTCAATATTATTTTATGTTTAATATTTTCAAAGTTTTAACCTCATGATTCTCTTATATGTGTTTTGATAATCAAACTTATAGTACCAAGCTCATGAGAACCGAACATGTAGCTATGAGTTCATGAGAAACGACCAGTTAGCACCGAGCTCATCAGTAGCACCGAGCTCATCAGTACCACCGAGCTCATGGGAATCAACCTCGTTTCGTTTTACAACCCTTGGCAGTGAGCAGCCGACATATCGAGACGATTCACGACGGACGATTATACGCACCTATCTCAGCAATATCCCGTTGGCCACAGCAAGTCGCCTAATTGTAAAAACCGAGTATAAGTTTGATATCTTACCGACCATCGATAGGCCACATCGACCTCGCATCGACGCCAAGACATCTCAACCTCCACGTGCCTAGCATCTCGTTGGTGAGGTTAAACCAATCTTGCACCAACGACAAGATATCTCGGCCTCCACGCGCCGAGCATTTCGTTTTACATGTCTTATTCCGAGAAGGTGATTCCAAGAACCCGAGCACTGAGGTCCTAACACAGACCCCATGACTCCAGTCCGATCGATTCGATCGTAGGCCGATCAGTTAGCACTCAGTTTACGAGCACCGACCACGATCTAGTCGGATTCGTAACACACCGAGCTAGGGCCAAACACCAGCGCTGAAACAAATGGCTCTCACAACATTTCCGCGCCCAGACGCCCCATTCTCTACGCCCAGGCGTGCGCGTCGGACCTTGATCCCTCTCAACCACTCGTTTGTGGCTTCCTCAGAAAGCCATTAATTTATAACCACATATTTACCAAACTTCTAAGGGAAGCTTCTCACCAGGACCACATGTTTATTTCCAAAGTAAAAATAAAACAAAAACAAAGACCAACACAACCAACACTCATTTATTCCTTCGTCATTCTCATTTCTTCTCCTTCCGGAAACCATTTTCTCTCAAGGCTTAGGAACTCAAGACTCCCTAATATTCATCATCATCACCAAATCAAACAAGGATATCACCCCACCTCCTTGGACAAGAACGAAGAGCACCAATACCACCCCATATCATCACACGGGCCAAACCCTCCTTACCAAAGCAAGTCGCCAGCTCCTCAGTGGAAGCTTTACAGAGCTAGGGCACAAAGGAAATTCAAGGTTCATTGTTCCCTTATCTCTCTTGACACTCTTGAGGTAAGGGGTGGGTGTTACCTTAGCTTAGGTTTGGGTTTATAGTGTGCTTCATAGTGAGTACTGAGAATGGGTGTTAGATTAGGATATTGAACCGTAGGATAGTGGATATGGATTACTATTAGAGAACAAAGTGAATAAAAAGAACCCATTAAATTAACTGTGAATATGTGTATGTTTGATATCATGATTACTGTTATAAATGTGTGATGTGCTTAAGTAAATATAATTGATAACTAGAGAGGTATAATTTAGGAGTAAAGTGTTTGACAAGCATGAACTTATGTGTGAATTGTGATAGTTTTTATACATGTTTGCTATTAATTGAGTAATGTGAATACGACCATAGGTGACCGAGCTTAGGTGGTGTAAAATACCAGGGGATAGATTAAATGAGGAGTAATAAATGAGATGATAGAGTTTATAACAAGAGGGCAAGTGAAATGGTAAACTGAAGTTAGAAGAGAGAATTCAGGAGTGAATAAATAAAAGAGAAAAGATAAGTAAAGAATAATGGTTGTGTGAGACGGGTCAAGTTAGACATTACGGTTGGGTGCAATAAGCCGCGCATGAAAATGTGTGCTATAAGCCACAAGCGGACCGTGTGCAATGACCGTGTAAGACACATGGAATGTGCATCTGTAAGACCTGCCTCATGAGAATGTACGTAGTAATGATTCACACAAGATTCCTAATAACAGAATCGGTTAGGATGTGCTCCTGGTCATGTAAGACGTGCGGGGCGCCGTATGCCATCATTGTGTAAGCCGCACGCGATGCGCAGCTGTAAGACGTACACCAGGGGTGTGCGCGATGATGGACACTCCATAACTCCAATAAAGGTGTAAGACGTACACTAGGTGTGTGCTTCCTAAAAGAAGAAAGGTGTAAGACGTACACTGGGTGTGTGCTTCCTAAAAGAAGAAAAGTGTAAGACGCATACTGGGTGTGCGCTTCTCTAAAAGATATGAAAAATGTGAATAAAAAGGAAAAGAGGAAAGAAGTCTCAAAGTAAAGAGAATTTAAGACATGATAAAAGGATACAAGTGAGAATAAAAGGGGAAAGGGAATAGGCAAGGAAAGGTAGAAGAGAAAAGAATAGATACAGTAGGCAAGGATTGAATAAATGATGATAATTGTGTATGATGCATGTTTTGGATTGGATAATGTGATTATGTGCATATTTGAGCCCGAGCTTACACATACCCCGACCGAGCAGGAGTACTCTCCCTTACAGGGAGAGTGAGTCTTATTAGTTAGGACATGTGTCTTGTCCTGGGTCTTGTTGATAGAGATGATGTGACTTTTGGATATTTGTATAAAAAAAATGAAAATGTTATTTTTGGGATGAACTCAGGACCGTCCTTTTGGGTAAGGGATATTTTTGGGAAATCTAAAGAAATACACAACCTATTAATAGTGCTGCTATCTCTGATGTTAATATACTGATGTTGTTATATGGTCACAGTGATGCACTAAGTTATGATATATGCTGATTGTAGCCCTGCTGGCTTCTGGTTATTATTTAATGAATGTTTGATCAGGTTGCAGGGAAAACTAATTTTTGGGAAAGCTGAAAAAACAAAGGAAACTTCGTCCGTTTGACGGAAGATTTTCATAAGTTAAAATGGTTTTAAAAAGAAATTTTTAAGTTTATATTTTATTATTGGGTAATTAAGGGTAAATATTAGTAGGGTGTTACATGTTTGTTTGAGATATTGATATATGTGTTTAAATGATGAAATGAAGTGTATGATTACTTGGATAGAATGCATGTCTAATAAGAAAATGAAATGAACAATAAAAGGAAAAGAACTTAAGAATGATGGTTGTGTGATAAATGAGTATTGAATGATAAGTGTGTTTGATGAATAAGTTAACCAACAAGAGAAAGAATTAAAAGTTAAGGTTGAAAGAAAGTGCAGCTGAATTGATCGTTGGGGCACACTAGGTGCCCTGCTAGGTGTTCCTAACGCCCCATTAGGGCCAAACGCCCCATCAGGCTAAACACCCCATAGATCCAAACGCCCCGTTAGGCGTCGGTGTACCCAATGGATCAATTCGCTGCTAAATAAAATAAATGTAAATGTGAAATAGAACTAAAGAAAATGAATTTGAGCATGGAAATGAATAAGATAAGAAAGAGCAAAGTAATACGCATAGTCCTAGCGGGTGATGCTTAATGGGTGTTAAAGTTCTGGTGGGTGCCAAGTCCCTAATGGGTGTTCCAAATGCCCTAGCAGGTGCACACAAATCCTAGTGGTGCAAATAAAAGAAAGGAATGTAAGAGAAAAGAAAAGAAAGAATAATGAAAAGGTTGAAAAAGATATATGATGCGAAATAAACCAAATTTGAAATGACATGAAAGTATAAGACCGGAAATAAGAAAATGATTTAATGTTAATGTTCGAGTGTGAATGTGCATGATTTGAATGTTGGATGAAAATATGTGTGATATATGCTTATTGTGTTTGACTTAGTGTGTTATTATGTCTAGTTAGAAACTGCTTTTCTACTTCATTTGTAATGCTCACCTCCTTACTATTTTTACACAGGTACTGAGCTTGAATTATAGTCATTTTATTATAATCAATTTATTTTAGTTTTGAATTAATGCAATCGTTATAAGCCACAAGATTTTTTTTTACTTTGTTAATATGACGTGCAAAACTGATTAGTGTGTATATAAGTGTTTAAATGTTTTTCTGGGCCGTACTGGATTGAACAGGTGAAAAATCTAAATTTTTGGGAAGTTCGAAAAACAAAGGAAATTTCGTCCGATTTTCAGGAGAATTTTTATAAGTTAAAAAGTTTTAAATTTTTTTTTCAAATAACTAACTTTAATTAAGGGAAATAAAGTGAGGGTGTTACAACCCACTTGAAACCTTCAAATGTTTTTGTTGAATATTCAATAGAAGATGTTGTTTGCTATGATTCACACCTCATTGTGCATATTAAAACAACTAATAATCAACTAGAATCTAGTTCTTGAATCTCAAAGAATACTTAATAAATAAATGAAGAACTTTGAGTTTCAAGAATGAAAAAGATAAAACTTTCTCTTTTATTTTTTGTGAAATATAGCTAAGTGTATTTGATGTTTTTCCCTCTATCGGGGTTATAAAATTCGTGTAAAACATACCTTTATATATTGGGTTTCAATAGATCAAATTGGTTAAATAATTTGTTGAAGTTTCCAATAGTTTTCTGTCATATCTAATAGGTTTAACCGGTTACAAAACTCATTATCTGGTTACAGGTTTAAAAACAATCAGACCTGTAGAAATTTTGTTGGAACAATCGATTGTCACACTATAAACTTCACCAACAAAAAACTTTTTAAACGCAACTTGATTTATATAAAAATATAAGTTTCAAAACCCATTCTTAGCCATTTATTAATGCATTAAAAAGTATTTTCAAATATTTCTAAAATATATGCATCATTTTCTAAAATAGATTTTAGTAATGTCTCAATTTCTTAATTTGTTAAAAGCTTATTTTTTTAGATTCATTACTTAACCTAAGACTCTACCCAAGCAAATACCTAAAGAACTTAAAATATAAATGACAAATAAAAAGAATAAAGTCCGAAAGCTTTGCTCTTGAGTCCTTGTTGTTGTTTGTTGTGTTTTCTTTTCTTTTCTTTTCTTCTTCATGCACTTTGTCTTCATCAAAACACATGTCAAGCATTTGCTTTACAATTGGGTATCGTTACACATGCGATACTGTCAGGGACGGAGCCACATAACAACTAGAGGGGGCACGTGCCCCCACAAAAAAAATTTTATTTATTTTTTATAATACACTCAAATATTTATGTTATAAATGTATTGTTTTGTGAAAAAGTTACCTAAACAATCCTGCAGCACAGTGGCTTGAGTTCATAAGCTAATGAATGTCATCACATGTTTGAAACCTGTCTTGGAGATTTTTTTTATGTTAAATTTTAGCACAAAGCTTTTGTTGAGTAACATGTTTGACTTTCACCATATGTATAAATATTATTTTTTTTATAGGCAAAGAGTTTTTTTGGTTTTTTTTACGGAGATAGGGGAAGGAAAATTAAATCCACCAAATGGTGGTGGCCAAGATCGAACCTGAAACTTCCAACTCCCAAACCATAAAACTTGGTACATGACCACGTGGGCTATTATTACTAGAATAACTATAAAACTAGTATCATATTGAATTTTTTCTATTTTGAAATTGTATTGTTGTGGCAATGCTATTATTATGTGATTTTTATATGACTTACATTATCTAAATGTTAAGTATCTCTTGATGACAATAGAAATTAGTATGTTTTTTTCGTAAATATATTTTATATTGTTTTGTAGTCCCTTCGGTCCTATATATAGGTCACATTCTAGAAAGTTTTCTTGGTCTTAATTATAAGTCACCTTATATTTTCTATGCATCATTTATTGATTTTTCTCTTTTTTGCCCTTATTAAATGCTTTGACTATCTATGTGTTTTTTATTGTTCATTAATGAGTGTGAATTTTTCAAGAAAAGTTAAGGGGGTAAAATTGTAATGTTACAATATATTTTCATAGAATTCATAAAACCAACCACTTTCCTTGGTATGTGTAATTCGGTTAAATATGCCCTATAATAAGGACCGGAGGGAGTAAGCAATATATTATTCTCTTCGTTAATATTTTACAAGTCACACTTAATCAAAATACACGGATTAAGATAAGCAGTTGAATTGTTTTTTTAACAAAAAGATATCTATCAATTTTATACTTTTACTTATTTTATTTACATTACTTCTTTTATGATAAATTAAATTTAGTTAATCAAAACACTATTTTAATATGTGTAATTTAGGAAAAAAAATTAAATACCTCCTAAAAAATATAAAATGACCAAATATAAGAATGGATGGAATATAATTGTAATATTATATATTTATACATGTGTCGCCCCCACAGTTAAAAATTTCTGGATCCGTCACTGGATACTGTTGAGTACGTCCAGCATACATATCGATTTATTATTATCATTTTAATTTTAAGTTGGGTACATATGTTTGTATGGTTACACATATCAGGTATGTATGATTACACTTTAAATATGCCTCATTTCAAAACTATGTCATATTTGCATGAAAACTTTGATATTTTCTCTCTTTTTTTCTAGATTCACACCATGATTTTAAATTTAACTTACATAATCAGTATCTTGTTCAGATATCTCTTAAGTTTTGAATTTCAACTTCTCAACTGAGACACTTTATCCCACGTAAATGTGAATATTATTTGTTTGAATTTTTTTTATATTTATTTATTGATTTTGAATTTATAATACAATACTAGTACTCTAATTTTTATTTTTAAAAAATATTGTACGATGTACCCATACTCGTATTCGGTACCGGTACCATACCCGTATCGACGCAACATACTCCCTCTGGTTCTATATGTTAGATTCTTTTGGGATTTTTTTTTCCACCAAAGAATGTAGTTAAATTTGTTTGTGGCATTGAAAATGTAAAAATTTGATATACTTTTTCAAAACTATCCCTATAATCATTATTGGGACTCTAAAAAGTGTCGAGTAAATATGAGTGTTTGTGGAAAGAAGTAATTAAATGCTATTGAAAATTGAAATATGATCTTATAAATATGATAAAAATAAAATTCCCAAAAAGGTCTTATATATAAGATTGAAGGTAGTAGGTGGATAGATAGGTTGATTAAGTAAACAATAATTGCTTGTTAATATCTCTTTGAAAATCATTAGTTAGATATTTAATTTGTTTATTAGTTGATTTTCAAATTAAAATTATTAATTGTAATGTATTATTTTTTAAATACATGAATTATACGTATTGTTCTTGTTTGCATTTACAAGGTAACGAATTTAAATTGTTATTTAAAATAGAAAAAAAATTATATAATTATAGTGAAATTCTTAAAGAAAAATCTTATATTTAAAGAATATATTTTAATTTTAACAATCAAGAAAAGAAAATATCATTTGAAATAACGTGAGGTTTTTCTTCTATTTTCTCTTTTTCCATATGAAAAATAATTCTTCATAAAAAAATATAGTTTTCCTTTAATTGTTTTTTATAAAAAGTAAAAAAGAAAAAGGTCAAAATTTCAATCATATGTGCATTCTTTTTTATAATAGGTTTTATTTTTTATCTAAAAATTACAATTAAAAGATATTTTATTTTCAATTTAATAAAAAGGGAAAATAAAAAGAGACTCGGAAGTTGCAACGAAATATTTTGATAAGAGGTAGAAGTTTCGAGGAAATTTCCTGACAAAGTGATTTTTCTCTAAACTCATTCATATATAAACAACTCAAAAGTCGCATTATTCTATATTCAAACTTCATTCATTTTCTTAAAAAAAAATATATGATTTCTTCCTATCTCCCTTCTCGTTTTTTCTCCTTTCTTTCTCTTTTTTCTCTTGGACAATCATTGATTAGATATTTAATTAGTTTACTAGTTATTTCAAAATTAACAAATCATCACAAATCACAATCGTTATTAAATTCTTAATTTTTAATGTATTAAAAATTATTGTTTTAATACATGTATTACATAAAATTCTTTTATATTTGCATTTACAACATAGCGAATTTAGATTGTCATTTAAAATTTAAAAGAAAAATTATATATATTTACAATGCAGATGTTAATGAAAAATCTTATATATTTAAAAAATAAATTTTAATTTGAAAAATCAATAAAAAAAAATAATATGAAATAATGTGAGTTTTTTCTTCTATTTTCTTTTTTTGCCTTATCGAAAAATCAAAATTTTTTTGGGTGTTAACATGACGAGGAATCTGTTGTTTACGACCTCTGTTACTTGAATATAGCATATGTAATATTTAGAGAGTGTTTCCTTCGTATTTTAAACATAGTGTTTTTTTTTTTAAAAAAAAAACTCGAAGTATAATTAATTCTATTTTCACTAACTATACCCTCCGGTTTAGAAGATAAGGAAAAAAACTAAAATCACTCTTGTTATGGACTATGACAAGGCTAGAGATGTTGACCGAGTTAACCATGTTTATCAACTGGCCACGTTAGCCAGGCCTAGCCCCAATATTATTAGACCAGTTGAGTAGTCCAAACCCAAACTATCCAAACTCCTATCTCAGCCAAGTCGACTAGGTCACACTATCACCGTGGCTCAACATGATCACTTATACCAACTGATAAGCTGATTGAGATAACATAAAGGCGGCTTCCGAGATTCTCACTATCCCAAACAAACTCGATAAGCTTGATCTTGCCAAGTTGCATACCTTAGTAACGCATGCAATCCTATATATGACACTTTACTTCTCAAGTATTCCTAACTCATCTCACACAAACACACTCAAATACTGACAAAGGTTGCTAGCTACATTCTTTTATCGGGGACTAGTTGCCAACGTCATACATCAAAGCCAGTTCAAATTTCATTTCGGAAACTTGGACTGGAAAATCTTCGATATCCCAGATATCCTAGACATGTCAACTCTTATTATGGAAGTTAGTTTATCGTATTTAATTTTTTAAATTTATAGTAAAAAATAGAGGTATTATAATAAAGTAATAATATTGATAATGAAACAAAAACTAAATCAGATAACCACTTTGTATGGATCCTATAGGAAAGTAATATCAGAAATGAAACAAAATTTAATAAAGTAAGTTGACTTTTCCTTATATTTTAAACCAAGATATATATGTTTCTTTTTTTATATTTCAAACTGGAGGACGTATACCCTTATTTATCACAACCTCTTTCTCAACTTTAATATTGTTCTCTCTTTTCAATAATGATTACATAGAGATATTATAGTTAAAATATCCATAATTCTTATATTACTCTGTAAAAAAGAAATGAAAAGAAAAGCTATACCGTGAAAATAATGATAATAAATTTTGCTATGAAATATTTTTTTAATTAACCACATGCTATAAAATTTTAAACCATTAAATGCTATTGAATATGCATCATAAAAAAAATATTATTTCTTCCGGTCTTATTTATTAATCGTATTTTAGAATAATTTTTTAAACTTATTTATAAATTACTTTGTATTTTCAAAAACGGTAGGGATCATAAAAAAAAATATTGTCAAACTAAAAATGCCAAACAATAATGGAATGTGAAACAGCCAAATAATATTAAGCATAGAAATCACTAAATTAAAATTAAAATATGAACAAAAGGTAATAAATTCTAGGAAAGTGCTAAAGAATATCCTGAAAGCATTGGTTAAGGAACCAAAAGAAGTAATTTTATTTTGAAAAATTTTAAATTTAAAATATTAAGAAATGATGGACTTAAATTTCTAATACAAGTTTTTCCTTAATATATTTCTTAAACAATATTCTTAAAACATTACTCTCTCCATTTCATATGTAGTGTTCATAGAGTTTTTGTCTCATGTTTCATATGCATTGTTTTTTTACAAAACCCAATACACAATGAATGTTATTTTTCCAAACACACCCGTATTTATTACACTCTTTTTTTCACTTCCAATATCTTCCTCTCTCTTCAATAATGATTATATAGGTCCATTATAGCCAAAATACATCAAATTCTTACATCACTTGACCATTTCTTAAAACTCGTGCATAACCTTAAAACATATTACATATGAAATGGAGGGAGTAGTTAACAAGATCATAAATTGACTAAACTGTCACTTTAGTCCCTCACTTTGTAAGGAGCTTTCATTTTAGTCCCTGTCTTTTCAATAATTCCTTTTTAGTCCTTCACTTTGAAAAAAGTTACTCACATTAGTCCCTGACAACGTTTTCCGTTTATGGACGTTACAGTCGCCGTTAACTTAAAATATCGTATTTCATTTTAGTCCCTAACTTAAAATTTTTAATTCACTTTAGTCCCTCATTTTATCATGTTTCATTTTAGTCCCTAACTTAAAAATTTTAATTCACTTTAGTCCCTCACTATAATAACAATGATGTTTCTTTCGCTTTTCTCTTATAGTGTGACTACCATAAAAGTATTGACTGTATGTTTTTCTTGCTATTCTGTAAACTAACTCTATAGTTTATATAAGCATTGACTCCAAGCTTTGCATTTGAAGGTATCAAATGGGAAAATTTTTAAGCTTTGAAGGAAGAAGAAGAAGAAGCTTGCTGTTGAATCCATTTACAATATTTCATTCACCAAATGGTAAAGTTTTTTAACTTTTGTTTTTTTTTTTTTATATAAATTTTGAACTGTGTTTTGAAAGTCCGCCGGGTTGGGACGGGTCTCCGGGCCGGGCCGGGTCATGCTCACCCCTAATAGAAATCACTAAAATTAAAATTAAAATATGAACAAAAGGTAATAAATTCTAGGAAACTGCTAAAGAATATCATGAAAGCATTGGTTAAGAAACCAAAAGAAATAATTTTATTTTGAAAAATTTTTAATTTAAAATATTAAGAAATGATGGACTTAAATTTCTAACACAAGTTTTTCCTTAATTTATTTCTTAAATAATATCCTTAAAACATTACTCTCTCCATTTCATATGTAGTGTTCATAGAGTTTTTGTCTCATGTTTCATATGTATTGTTCTTTTACAAAACTCAATACACAATGAATGTTATTTTTCTCAACACACCCGTATTTATTACACTCTTTTTTTCACTTCCAATATCTTCTCTTTCTTCAATAATGATTATACAGGTCTATTATAGCCAAAATATATCAAATTCTTGCATCACTTAACCATTTCTTAATACTCGTACATAACCTTAATACATATTACATACGAAATGGAGGGAGTAGTTAACTAGATCATAAATTCTATGCCTCATGAAAGCAACAGGCACTTTACAACTATAAGACGCTCGCATATAAAACTCCAAGTTCTGACCAACTCTTTTTGTGCCTCGGTTTCTGTGCTTATATCTGCACCATGAACAATGTGTAGACATGTTGCTAAAAAGAACAATGTGTAGACATGTTGCTAAAAAGTGGAGTTCTTTAGTATATCAGCAACATGGTTTTGAATAGCACGCTAACCAAGCTTCATTCAATGATGATTACTAATATGATGTATTTGTCTTTCAACATATTTTAGTTTGATTACTTTTATTTTAAAGAGTTGATTATTATATTGTTAATTTTGTTTGTTGACAAGAGAGGTAATGATACAATTTATTTTTAAAATATTAAAATTCTGGCATGTTGCAGTCATACAATTACAAATGGTGGATCACTTTCAAAGAGTGCAACAAAAAATTGAATACATGTCTTTTATTTTTAAGTTGAAATGTTGAATATACATGTCTAATTTTATTTTGTCTAAAATTTTTCCTCTATTTTTCAAAGAAGAAAAATATCACTCACGATAAGGTGACCAACTTAAAAATCTATCTCATCCCAATTTACCATTTAAAGTTCCATTCTTTATTTTTCCCACGAGTGAAATACTGGTCATAGAGATATCTTTTGTTGGAGGAAGAATATATTCCATGGCAGAGTAAATCATTATAAAAACTGGCAAAGAAATTGAATACTTGTATAATCTTATTTAATTATATTGAAATATTGTATACATCAAAAAATCAATAATGTAAAATTATATTAATGCAATTATATAAATCCTATGTAATTCTATATGTAAATTTATATAATGTCTTTATATATATATGTATGTAAAAAAAAAGATAAATTTATTAAAATTAAATCAATTAAAAATGTAATATATATATATATATATATGTGTGTGTGTGTATAGAGTGAAGTATCAATTTAATCCCTGATATTTTTTCACTGTACTAATTTATTTCCTGAAAATTTATAAATACATATTTAGTCCCTTAAGACTTTTGGATGTACCAATTTAGTCTCTCAATGTTTTCTTACATACCAATTTGGTCCATCATACTTTAAGGACCAAATTGCAACATCCGAAATCTTGAATTGTTGAAAGCAGGCGTGGTACACCAGATCACCCTTCTCAGATAAGTGAAGTAGAGGGAAAAATTAACAAGAAAAATGGTAATCGTTTAGCAAGCTCAATCATCAAACAAGGTCCAGCGTCATCTGAAGGAACGAATGCAAGCATGAAAAGATGTTCACCTTTACCACCGCAAGAAACTGACGCTGACCAGAATGATAATTCTTGTTTAACCTGCGGAGATGGGAGATATTTAATCTGCTGCGATGAATATCCCTTCACTTACAACATTTGGTTAATTAAACATCAGGATCTACATAATGCTAATAATGTGCAATAATATATGTTGATAATACATACCTATTAAAAAGTAATCTACATATATACCTCTATATTGGAAGGATGATCAAGAAATACATACCTATTATTTGAATTTGGTGCTTCATCAATTTGATCTAAGACACTCCATAATATCATCATGATCGCCATCTTCTTCCTCTTCATCTTAATGCTTAATTTTTATAGATGTAGTACTCATTTTGTTAGCACGGATAGTGATTTAACATTAGGCTTTAGCATGTACATATATATACTACTCAATATCCTTATAGTTGAAGGGGAACGTTTTGTAATATCACACATTATATTTCATTAACAAGGAAAAACCTTAAGTAAGCAAATAAATATGACAAGAAATCATTCTTTTGTAAATTTTCTAAAATCTATACAGGTATATATGGAAAGTGGTTTACCACATTTGATATTTAAATTTTATTTTTTGTATTTTGATGAAATTATTTCCAATTTACTTTCAATATAAATAGAAGAAAATCCTCACTTTATTTTCATTTCTATTTAATTTTAAATTAAAATAGTTGTTTCCAAACATTAGATTTTTCTCTTATCATTTTCACTTTTTAAGAACGTGAAATTGACATGTATCATTTGGAAGTTAAAAATACAATTTTTTCAATGGTTTGGATGCGGGAGAATAGGATAATTCATAAGGACGATATAAGATTTCTCGTAATTTATTGATAGATTGATTTATTATATAAACAATGATTACTATCTTTAATATTTATTGGAAAATCATCAATTACTTTACTATTTTTTTTAGATAAGACAAATTTTTTTTATTAAAAAGCCTGCAAAGTATAAGAAATACTTTCAATCAAGCCCAAAACAGAAACCTACTACAAAATAATAAGACCAAAGGGGACAAAGACAAAACCCCAGCAAGACTCCCACCAGCACAGTAATTACTTTACTAATTGTTTTACCAGTCATTCCTAGCTAAATTTAAATTCTACTAAACTATTATCTCGGTTCCTAAATATAAGACACTTTTGACACTTTTATTTTGTCCATATTTATAAGACTCTATATCAATTTTCAATGATCATTAATTACTTTTTTTTTCACAAACACCCCTATTTATTTAACACTTTTTAGATTCCCAATAATATTAATGAATAGGGGTAGTTTTGAAAATATATATCAAAAGTTCACATTTCAAATACAATTAATTAAATTAATCAACTTTCTTAATGGACATGAAATATCCCAAAGAGATCTTATATATAGGGATGGAGGGAGTATCATAAATAACAATTGAAATTAATATTATTAATTTTAGTATTATTCTATCCGTCTTATAAATTAAAGAGTTTAAAGTTATGCACATATGTTAAAAAACTATTAAATGATGTATAAGAATTTGGTATATTTTTATTATTAAAAAAAAGAATTTAGTATATTTTGATTAAAGTATCCCTATTTAATAATTGGATAGAGAGTAAAAAAATGTATGAAGACTATATTGAAAAGAGATGAAGAAATAAGGGGTGAAAAAGATGATGTAATATATAAGTGTATGCTTGGAAAAAAAAGTATAAATAAGTATTGAATTTTTAAAACTACACAATATATAAGATAAGACAAAATGGTAAAAATTACATAACTTATGAGACAGATGAGTATCGTTTTTTGTTTTGTTTTGTTTTGGTATGTGAACCAAGAGTGTCCTTCAGCTGATAGTCAAAGATTAATTCGTTTCAAGGCGGAGAGATCACCAAAGTGATCATTTTTCATACCCACGACAAGAGTCAAAACCCTTACATCATGTATAAGGAATTTAGTTATTTACCAATTCTGCTGGACTTTGTTGGTGGACAAGTATTGTTTCAAAACATACATTATATACTCCCTCCAGTTTGCCATATAAGAAAAAAATTATTCTTTTAATTTAAAATATAAGAAAAAGTTAATTATGAGTCACTTGAAGTTAATAACGACATGTTTCTATGGTTAAGAGGGTTTTTATGCTTCATTTTTTTTAAGGATGTAACATTCTTTTAATTAGTTGATACTACAAAGCATAGGGTACATCAAAACATGTGACGTATCCATGCCCGATATATATTAGACATCGATACACGTGCGATTGGGTACACATATCAAAGCATACGTACGTACCGATTTATTATTATCATTTTAATTTTAAGTTGAGTACATACGATTATATGGTTACACATATCAAGTTTGTATAATTTTCCTTTTTTTTAAAACTATGTGACTATGTCATATAATTTATATAGTTAAATGCTTGCAAATGTTCCTGATGCATTTATTAAAAACTGCATATAATAAAAATTCATGAAAAAATCTAATTAGTCCAAGACAACAAAAAAAAAAATACACTTATGATTATTTTATCAATATTAGTTCCTGCCCATTCATATATAAATATAATTAAGTCCCATATTTATTAAATGAGAATGCACCAACAAATTGCAAGCAAATGCATAGTCCTAATGCAAGCAAATGCAATGCACCAACAAATTCCATCTCCAAAAATCTCTGCTTTTTCATGCTCTTCTTCTTCTTCTACCTTCCTCACTCCATTCTATTTCTCTTCTTCAAATTCCCCACTATGCAAAGTCAAGTTTTTTTTTTTTAAATCCATTATAATTTCTCGCGAGTTTTTCCTCATTTTCTCGGATTCATGAAGCAGATTCGATTCAAAAACAAGAACTTCTATTTTTGCGTTCGTGTCAAAGATGAAAACTTTGAGAAACCCCAGGTTGAATATCAACACGAATTGGGAACCCCAAACAGAAGAAAGAGTCGAAATGAGAAAATTGGAAATAGCATCAATGCTCTGTTTTCCCAAACAGAAGATGCAGAGCCTGGTTTTGGTGTGCAAAATCATAAGCCACTGGTGCCAAATGGGAAAATTTTTAAGCTTTGAAGGAAGAAGAAGAAGAAGAAGAAGAAGCTTGCTGTTGAATCCATTTCATTCACCAAATGGTAAAGTTTTTTAACTTTTTTTTTTTTATATATATAAATTTTGAACTGTGTTTTGAAAGTTTGAGCCTTTGAGGCATAGTTACTGGGTTCACTTGTTTACCAAATTCAGTGTAGTATTGGTACGGCGTGTTTGGTAACTATGGTATGATTGCCAAGGTGCCATTTATCTTGAAGGATGTTTGGTTTATGCCATTTAATTTTTGTTAATTTTCTTGTTTTTCCTATGAAAATCTCAATGAGACTTTAGGAATTAGGACAACTGGACACGTTTCTCTTTTTATTTATTTATTTATTTTATTTTCCCATTCTATGCCTAAAAAGTGTGTGCTAGTTTTTACAACGAGGGATGTTAATCAAGCTGCCTTCATAAGGCTTGGAGAATCTGCGACCAGCAATAAAATGTGAAAAACTAACTCAAAATTTTAACAATGGTTTATTGGCATTTCCTTTTTAGATCATACAGATAGTAGTTACTATGTGATATGAATTAGCCTGGGATAAGCATTTTAATGAATTAATGACAATTTATATATGGTTGATTTGTAGCGATGCATAGTTTCTCTTGAGCTAACTAGTTTACTCTCAAATCTGAATTACTAAGCAATTTACTTTTTGATGGACAAAAATGGCTTAATTATGTCACAAGTCCCTGAAGTTTGGGTACTTTTGTCATATACCTTTATTCTTTTTTTTCAATGTCTGACTCTCCTGACAATTAACATCAAAATCCTGTGAGCGAAGATCCTTTTTTTTTATAAATTAAAAAACTAAAAAACTTAGTATTTTTATATTTTTAATTAAATAAAAAAAGAAATAAAAAGGATTGAAGAGAGAGGTCGTCTTCGCCCATGTGACATCATGCAGCACCGTATGACCAACCTCCTACGTCTTACTAGGATTCTGATGTTACATGTAAGCAAAATTGGTCAGAATTGGTAGTAGGAAAGCTGTATATGCTAGAAGATACAACAAATTATATGTAAAAAAAAGTTCATGGTAGGAGGCAATAGTGCAATACATCAATTATTTCGTCACTCAAGTTGGTGATAAAATTATGTATAGATTTAAAATATTTGACCTTAAGTTCACGTTATGCTGCCCATTGTATTGTCATATGGTAGAACATCAGGAACTGCATTTTACAGTTTCTGTATGCCTATCTAACTTGGAGAAAGAGTAATGAAACAGAACAAAATACTCTCACATGGCATAAGTCGTTACCAAAAATTTATCAAGCTTATTATTATCTTATCTAATTGAAGACCGGGTGAATAAAGTGCATCTAATATTAATATACAGAAGGAAGCTTACAATTAATGATGCATTATATTATATTATAGAATTAACAAGTGAATGCATTTGAGAAGCGTTGGGTCAGCACCAATGTAGACCAAATTATCTTGGTTGTCATTTTCATTGGATTCATTGTTTTTAGCTGCGTTATAATACTAAATGGTTTTTCGGACTTTCCTTTACAATTGTATGGCAATTATTTTAGAAAAATTGTATTTAATATGAAAGAGGAAGTACTCTTTCAATGTAAAGTTGTCGGAGGCCAAACCCTAGCGGATTTAAACATCTTAGTAGCCAGAGGAAAAGAAAGCAAAAGCAACTGTAATAGCGGCGAGCAAATGGGAGCAGCCTAAACCTTGAAAACAAGGTTGTGGTAGAGCTATACAAGCGTCGTTGTCGTGCTCTTGCTGAACAACGCAATAACACTTTCGTGATCTCCTTAGGTACTATTGAATTGGAAGGTTTTAGGTTAAGGAAGAAGAAAGAGAGGATAGAGAATCAAAATAATATAACAATGATATTAATTTGATATTACTTAAAGTTATTCAAAAGTACAAAGGATTGGTCCTATTTATAGGCCAATAGCAAAAGACAAATAGAATCCTAATATAATTACTCATAATGACATAATTGATCCTAACTTGATTACCTATAATGATAGAATCAATCACAATCATTTCCATGATATGTAAAATATTACTTAGATCTTTCTAGATATTTTAACACTCTCCCTCAAGCTAAAGCTTACTAAGCTTAAGCTTGTTACATGATATTATAGAAATATTTTCCTTGGCACCCAAAATATTTGAATTTGAAATTAAGGTTGGCATCTAGGAGATAGACGGGGCTGCTGTGAGTCATTACCAATACAAGTCACCATCGGAATGATTGTCGACGGGAAAACGAGTCCTTACTAATATATGATTTATCAATGGGAGATTAGGCACCATTGGAATGACCATCGGAGGGAAGAGAAAGCACCACTAATATGATTCATCAGCGGGTGAGAAGGCGCCACCGAAATGATCGTCGGTGGGAATAGCCACTGGCATGATCCATTAGTGGGATAGGAAGCACCACCGGAATGAGCATCAATGGTAATAGCCATGATATGATCATATATGATCAATTAGTAGGAGAAGAATAGCGTGACTGATAGTGGAAAGAAGAAGCAAGCACTAGAGCAGAGCCAAACATCATGAGATCCAAAAGATTTGGGTAAGTCAAGGTGACAACACAATGGTCTTGTGAGGGATGTGAGAACATATACGGATAGAGAAGGCTTAGGGGAGCAAGAAGATGAAGTAGCAGCTGGAACAATGGCTTGAACAACGGCTGATGGTAGTAAACGTCATAAGAAAGTGGAGACAAGAATGCCGAGAGGATGCCACGGCAAAGGTGATGAGTTGACAAATCGGAGTTCCAGATTTTTCGAGAACTCAGCAGCGGAATAGTGACAGGACAAGTCATGGAGGATGATACCGCTCTGATACCATATTGAATTGGAAGGTTTTAGGTTAAGGAAGAAGAAAGAGAGGATAGAGAATCAAAATAATATAACAATGATATTAATTTGATATTACTTAAAGTTATTCAAAAGTACAAAGGATTGGTCCTATTTATAGGCCAATAGCAAAAGACAAATAGAATCCTAATATAATTACTCATAATGACATAATTGATCCTAACTTGATTACCTATAATGATAGAATCAATCACAATCATTTCCATGATATGTAAAATATTACTTAGATCTTTCTAGATATTTTAACAGGTACCAATTTTTTCCATTCTTAATAGTGTCTCTAACATGAATTGTTTCATTGATTTCAGATTTTTTCTGCAATTTTTTAACAATTTCAAGTTGTGCTGCCATTTCATAGGTATACCAATAATTGACTGTTGCGGTGACGGCTGCTCAAATTTTAAATCTAAAAAAATCTGCTCATCAAGAATCTACGTCAAAGATCCACCCTAGTTGATGGTAAGTTTTCTCCTCGGTCCCAATTTATGATTAGATTTTGTGGTAGATAGTTATCACTACCCCTTTTGTGAGAAGAGTTCAAATACTGATTTTTCAAATTTTTAAACTTTATTTTCATTTTAGTGGGTTCCTGCATATATGTGTATTGTAATAGGTATGACATTTGCAAGCATGAAAAGATGTTCATCTTATCTGCGAGAAACGGATGCTGACCAGAGTGATGATAGTTGTTTAACATGTGGAGATGGGGGAGATTTAATCTGCTGTGATGAATGTCCCTCCACTTATCATCCATCGTGTATGAACATGGAGGTAATCAAACTATGATTATTACTTTCTTTTCCGGAAAGGTTCTGTCTATATTTCTTCAGAAACAGTTTTTTGTAGTAGACATATTTAATGACCCACATAATAGTTATGTGAATCCATGACTTTTAAACTGCAGAGGATTCCTAGCTCTAAGTGGTTCTGTCCGTATTGCGTATGCAAATACTGTGGTCTTGGAGAAAAGAGTAAGCCATTCGACACGTGTTCCCAATGTGACAAAAAGTGTAAGATTTCTCTCCTGATATATCTAGCCTTTGGTTTCTTTGTTGCCTTTTTTCCTTTTCCGTGGGGTGGGTTAAAGCTTTCCAAATGGGCATGTTACACATGTTCTTTTCTCTTTCCCCCAATTTATGTGGCATAAATCCATTGATGTTGCTGAGATAGTGGTTTTCATTCTTTTGTAGTTCACCGGCAGTGCTTTAAAGAATCTGGAAAAGAATTCTCAAAAGAAACTCTAGACCATAACCTTTCAAGACTATATTGTAGTCCAGGGTGTAGGCAGGTACATATTCTTTCACTGTGATTTCTGTCAAATATGACATGAAATACTATGTTTGGAAGTGATTATTTTTGTGTTTTTTTCCATCGCCTTTACAATTTTGACTATGAGCTTTGTGAAAGATATATGAGACAGTGGAGGGCTCACTTGGAATCAGAAATGTTCTATGTACAACCTACTCTTGGAGAGTCATTCGCCAAACTGACATAACCCCCGAGGTGGTCTCTGCTGCTACTAGGAACCAACAATTAGAAATCAATTCAAAGGTTGAAGTAGCTTGGATGTTGATGAATGAAGCTTTTCAGACAATAACTGATAGAAACACGGGCATCAATGTAGTTCAAAGTGTGGTTTACAGCTGTGGGTAAGCCACATCGATGTTTTTTTTCCAAATTATTTCATATATTAGTTTTCTCCATTGTAAAGCATACAACTCATTAAGCTACTGTCATCAACAGTTTTGTTATTTTATACACTACCAAATTACTCCTAATATTCTTCTACTTTTCATACAAGCATAGCAATACAACCTTTTGATCAATTGCTGTTATTTACCATTTACTTCTCAGGTCAAACTTGACCAGGATTAACTTTAGCCGTTCTTATACATTTATCCTGGAGAAAGATGATAAGGTCATTGCTGCAGCTTGTATCAGGTATCCTTTTTCTGTTTGTTAATATTGTCACAACCCTTTTTGGTAGTGAATTTGGGAACACTTTGTAGCAATACCCCTCTCGTGCTTAGATGCTCTTTGCCCACTTCATTCAGTTTTTTAATTTTGAATAAACAATGACTGACATACATAGCTGTTTAATTGTTATTACATGGCTCTATAGATTTCATGGGAGAAGGATGGCAGAGATGCCTTTTATTGCCACAGATGAAGCATACAGGGGCCAAAGAAACCAAAGGCTGCAACATTTTGTTAAACATGAGGATCTAAATAATGTTGACATGCAATAATATATGTTGAATAATATTATCTTATATTGAAAGGATTATCAAGAAATACATACCTATTATTAGAATTTGGTGCTTCATCAATTTGATCTAAGACACTCCATAATATCATCATGATCATCTTCTTCCTCTTCATCGGACTGCTTAATTATTATAGATGTAGTACTCATTTTGTTAGTACACATGGTGATTTAACATTAGGCTTTAGGTACATATATATATACTACTCAATACCCTTATAGTTGAAGAGGAACGTTTTGTAATATCTCACATTATATTTCATTAATAAGGAAAAATCTTAAGTAAGCAAATAAATATGACAAGAAATCATTCTTTTGTAAATTTTCTAAAATCTATTCAAGTATATAGGGAAAGTGGTTTACCACATTTGATATTTAAATTTTATTTTTTGGTATTCGGATGAAATTATTTCCCATTTACTCTCAATATAAATAGAAGAAAATCCTCACTTTATTTTCATTTTTATTTAATTTTTAATTAAAATAGTTGTTTCTAAACATTAGACTTTTCTCGTACCATTTTCACTTTTTATGATTGTGAAATTGACATGTATCATTTGGAAGTTATAAATACCATTTTTCAATGGTTTGGATGCGGGAGAATAGGATAATTCATAAGGACGATATAAGATTTCTTGTAATTTATCAATAGATTAATTAGTTAATTATGTAAATAATTATTACTATCTTTAATATTTATTGGAAAATCATCAATTACTTTACTAATTGTTTTACTAGTCATTCCTAAATTTAAATTCTACTATCAATTGTAATTAATATTATTTATATTTGAGTATTATTCTATCTGTCTTATA
This sequence comes from Crotalaria pallida, assembly GCA_037953625.1. Taxonomy (NCBI): domain Eukaryota; kingdom Viridiplantae; phylum Streptophyta; class Magnoliopsida; order Fabales; family Fabaceae; genus Crotalaria; species Crotalaria pallida. The sequence goes on from CM075655.1 coordinate 104,183,465, forward strand.
AATTAAACAGTTTAAAGTTATGCACATATATTAAAAAATGATTAAATAATGTATAAGAATATGGTATATTTTGACTAAAGTATCCCTATTTAATATTCGGATAGAGGGTAGTAAAAAATGTATAAAGACTATTTTGAAAAGAGATGAAGAAATAAGTGGTGAAAAAAAATGATGTAATATATAAGTGTATACTTGGAAAAAAAAGTATAAACGAGTATTGGGTTTTTAAAACTACACAATATATGAGATAAGTCAAAATGGTAAAAATTGCATAACTTATGAGACAAATGAGTATTTTTTCTTTTTGTGTGAACCAAGAGTGTCCTATTGCTGATAGCTAAAGACTAATCCGTTTCAAGGCGTTGAGATCACCAAAGTGAGCATTTTTTATACCCATGACAAAAGTCAAACCCCGGACATCATGCTTAATGAACGTAACTCATTTATATATCTACCAACTCTGCTAGACTTTGTTGGTGGATGAGTATTGTTTAAAATCATACATTATATACTCCCTCCGATTTGCCATATAAGAAAAAAAATTATTTCTTTTAATTTAAAATATAAAAAAAAGCTAATTATGAGTCACTTGAAGTTAATAACGACACTTTTTATGGTTAAGAGGGTTTTTATGCTCTTTTTTAGGAAGTAACATTCTCACAATTAGTTGATATTATGAAGCATGAGTACTTCTAAACATGTGACGTATCTGTGCCCGATACACATTGGTGTTGTGATACAAGTGGGTTAATCCTCTCACCTAGATGCGGGGTGAATAGGTGTGAAGGTGGACGATGTACATTTTTAAAAAATTATCGTGGAAACTATTACAATTTTATGAATTATATCTCTAATATTGTATGCTCTTAACTGATTAACCAATTAAATCAACCAGTTAATTACCAATTAAATCACACAATATTTAAGAACACAAATTCATGAAATTGATATCTAAATGAATTAATCAGAGCATCTAGCAACTAGAATCAATCACATAGAACATACTAATTATTCAACTAAGGTTAATTGATTGGGAAAATTAGTTTTTATCAAGATTTATGAAAAGCTCAAATTTAGACATAAGTTATCAAATTGAAATGAAAGAGAGAAGAGATAGAGAAATTGACACAGAGATTTTTATACTGGTTCAAACATCAACAACTACATTCAGTCCTTTCTTGTGGATTTGGGAGAGTTGCTATAAGAAGAAATTAGAGTATCAATTCGTTTACAATCTCACGCGCATCAAAACCTTTGATCGCTTCTTCTTGAGACCCAAAACCTTTGGATGAAACTATTGATCTTCGATCTTCTTCTCTCTTCAAAGAACCTCTTCCAAGTTGCTATGAACCTCATAGTCTTTCTCCTTTGACATGATTGAAACCTTCAACCATCTTCTCTTTCCTTTTGCTTGAAACCTTTAATCATCCATGTAACATCCTGATTTTCTTTAGTATTATAAATTTTGAGTTTTATCAAAGTAAATGATTAATTCTTGTAAATAATTATTAAAGTGTTGGGTATTTTCATAAAATACCTTATATTATTTCTATTTGACTATTTTATTTATATACCTTAAAGTAAACTCATTTAAAGTAATTACCCTATATGGAAAAATACACTTTTTATATTTTACTTACTTTTGACATATTCAATATTATTTTATGTTTAATATTTTCAAACTTTTAACCCCCATGATTCTCTTATATGTGTTTATTTGATAATCAAACTTTATTCTAGGTATTTTCTTGAATAGAAATAAATAAATAAAATGTGTGTGTTAGTATTAAAAAAAAGGGGTGTAATATGTATGATATGTTGAAATGGGGAAGGAAACCCTAAATCTTTGGTCCAGCCACCGCCCGCCTCCCCCCTCCCCCATTTCTCTCGTCCTCGTGTTTTCTCCCTCCTTCACCGTCCTCCCGCCGGCGTCACCCAACACCAGCCAAGCCGCGTCGCGCCCTCTCTCCCTTGCGCTCTCCCTTGCTCCCTTGTCCCTTCCTCGCGCCGCCATCAATTCACCGAGGGGAAGGCTCTCAAATCGCGAGCCCAGCCGCCGCCGCTCCCACCGCCTTCAACCACCACCACCATTGCAGCGCCCTCCTTTCTCTTGACTCTCAATTTCTCCCTCTCTATTGGTCTGGTCACGAATCGCGACCCACCGGCCTTCGTCATCGTTGAACTGAACCAAGGACCATGGAGTTCGCGAAGCCAGCCACCGTCGTTGTTGCAGCGCTCTTCTCTCTCCCCCGTGCTCGCGTTTCTCTCTCTCCACTAGACTGTCGCACTTTGGATGCTACGGTGCTTCGCCGGCCACCATCTCCACCTTCTGACGTGGCTCCTGTCATGGTTTCAAATCGAATCCCCCGCCTATGAGGATGTGGTTGTGCAGTACGTGCTGTTGCGTTTGGGGCAGCAAGCAACTCCCCAAATCGATTGAAAATCCGCTTGTCACCGTGAACCGAGTTTGACTGAACCGGCCTTCAAAAACCGATCTTGAGGGTAAATCCCTAATACCTTTTTAATTGCTCTGTATTGTGTTTTAATAATAATAATAATAATAATATTAATAATATTGATAATAAAGATCTAGTGTTATATTATTTTGGAAAAATAAGTGATATTGTGATTTAGTATTGATTTATAATTATACCGTTATTGATAATGATTTTTAATTGATTACTTTGATTTGTTATAACATCGAATTAAACGTTATGTCAAATGAATTGTTTTAGAAGTATTTTGTTAAAGGTGTTAGGTCTCTAAGTAACTGAGTTGTTGTTTAGTGAGGTTGAATTGTCCCTGAACTAAACAATACACCAATTAATTAGGAACCCGATATGTTCGACATACGTTAATTCGGATTAAAGGCTTGAACTTTAATTTCAAATTGAAAGGAAGTGTAATTACCTGAACGTTAGAAATGTGATTTCGACTTATTTTGGATTGAGGGCATTTCCTTTTAATTCAGAATTAATAGTGTCAAGTAACATTAGCATTTGAATTTGTGAGTTATTATCAAAGTTACGTGATTTTGGTTTGTTTTGATAGATTATATTAGTTCTGAAAGTTGTGATGTCCAAGACTGAGAGGACCTCAAGGTAAGGGAAGAAGACCTTGAGGAAGCCTCTGTCTAGGGTTTATCTGTGATGTTTGTGGGTGTCCTCCGGTGGCAAGGTAGGAAGCCAAGAAGTAACCCTAATCACTGGTGTGTGAAGGTGGCAATTAAGGTTAGGGGACATACCTGAGCCCCATGTAGTACGTAACTACTTATAGGGGGAGCTGGTTGCCCTAATGGGCTTGCTTGAGGCCCAAGTAGGGCCAGCCTGTAATGAGCTATGAGTGGATGAGCTGTCCTTGTAGATAAGGTGTGTACGTCATCCTGTCCTTGATATCGGAATCTCTGCGTAATGTCGGACAAGGAAGTCGGACCTTGGTAGGAGCATAAGATCGGCCCGTGTCTGGTGTCTGCTCGGCCGTTGAGCCTTGAGCTCGGCCAAGCACACAGAGGGCTTCCTAAAGGGTCATCAGGCCTTGAGTGAGAGTTCCGAGGAGCTCGGCTAAGCCGAGTCCACCACATAAGCCCCCCAGCTCAGTCAAGGCCATTCAGGCCTTGTCCCGAGGTCTTGGGTCAGGTCCTTTTTCCAAGTCCACCACATAAGCCCCCCAGCTCGGTCAAGGCTATTCAGGCCTTGTTCCGAGGTTCCAGGGAGTTCGGCAGAGGAGTTGCCGAGAGCTGAATCCAGCTGTCTCTGATGTCCTTCCACTTTGACTGAGCAGAATTGAAAGCTGTCCTTTCACCTGCTCCGATGTGGCGTTTGCTTTCCCCGTGTCAGAAATCACATTGAACAAAGCGTTGCCATTATTGCAACGTTGCTCGAGGTCTGCCGTTCCACTCACTTCGTGCCACGCGTCTCTGTGCATATGGTTGCACGCTGGGTTGGGCTGTTGGGCCAAGCCCACATTTCAGAAAAGAGGGGGGGAACTCCCTATTTAAACCCCCTCCGACCCCTCCTCTACCTCCTTTTCGACTTTTCCATTTCTCCCATATTCACCAACTGTTCCTCTCCCACTCTGAACACAGTTTTCTTTCTCTGCAACCTCCTTTCTTGATCCTTCCCGTAGCACAAGTTCCCTCCTGCTTTTCCTCCTTCTTCCATATTCTTCTTCACGCTTCTACTCTTTCAAGGTACTGCTCCTTATTCATTTCTCTTCTTTCGTCATTTCTCTTCTCTTCCTTCTTTACTGCTCTCTAGTTTGCATGGAAGGGGTCGGTACTTTTTTGTTTTTGTTTTTATGGAAGTGGAGTGGTTTCCTCTGGTTGTTTTGTGTTTTGTGGCTAAGATCTTGGGTTTGAGATTTGTAGATTTTGGTTTTGGGAAATAGTCTTGGGGTTTTGGCGCTCCTGGGTTTGGAGTGTTTAGGCATTTGGAGAGTTGTTGATTTTTATTTTCGTTCTTATTTTTCAGAAACCCAGAGGAGTGGATTGGGGAAGTGGGAAGATGAGTAGGAGTAGAGAGTGGTTTAGGAAATGGGTTGGGTTGGTTTCCTTGTCAACCAGTAGCAGTGAGGAGGAGGACGGCTCATCCTCCTCGTCCTGCTCCTCGACGGAGGTAGACGAGATGCTGCGTCGTCGGGAGAAGTATAGGCAGAAGTATGAGAAACAAATCTTGGAGGTCGATCTCGTTGAAGTCATCTACCCTCGGGATTGGAAAGAGCAGAGAGAGTGGGTGAAACGGTATGCCTGGGCCGAGTTCATCGATGGTAGAGAGAGTTACGATTTCGAAATGATGAACAGAGAAAGGCTGTTTGAGCGGGGGGTTCCTGTGAGAGAGGGGAGATGCTCGCCCCTCGGAACAACTTCGAGGGGATTTTCTGGGGGGTTATTTTTTGTAACCCGTAGGACTAACGCCGAGCTCCCCTATTCTTCCACAGGTAACATGCCACCCTGGAAGTGCATCACTCACCCCGAGCTCTACCTCGCACCTCTTGATGCTGACCACTACCAGTGGGTTGATATTGAGCCCAAAGGAGTTCGGTCCAGCCTAGATTCCGAGGACAAACTTGCGGATGCAAAGAGGGCTGTGCTGCCATGCTCTGGGGATACTACTGGAAACTCCTATGAAGTTTTGCCTTGCTCCGTGAATGATAGGATATGCTCGCAGACCGATGAGAATTCGTTTTTCTTCTATGCCGACTTGATACATAACCTCGGCGTGACCCTCCCTTTCACTGACTTGGAGATGAGGGTTTTAAATGAACTCGGACTGGCTCCTTCCCAATTACATCCCAACACTTGGTCATTTCTTCGAGCCTTCCAAAAATACTGTGGAGGCCAAAGGACTAGTGTGTACAGTTCGGCTTTTCTTATGGCTATACAACCCTTTCGTGAGTAACAAAGAAGGGGTAACTGGTCGGCTTTGGGTGTCGACCAAGGCCCGAGGTCATTTCGGGCTCTTCGGCATGTTCACTGACTCTTGGAAGCATTTCAAGCCAAGATTTTTTAAGTATAAGTATGTGGGCACGGAGCGACCTTGGTTTCGGGCCGAGACGGGACCGAAGTTTCGCTTGGAATGGACCTAGGAGTTCTTCACTCGCCATGTCGGCACGCCGCAGAGGTGGTCGGCTGCAACTCTTGATGCCGATAAAGTTGTAACGGCCAATCATTTCCAGTCCGAGTACCGGGCCAGGAAGTTCTAGCTTGACATCGGGGTGTTTATGAAGTGTCCTGATAATGAAGTCGTTACAAAGATTGGTAGTTAACTTTACTCTTGCACTTGTATTTTTTTCTTTCAACCTCCTGACTGATTTTCTTTATTATTCTGTTTTCAGACAAATACTGGTCGGACATGTCATCGAAGGCGCTCAAAGCTGCCATGGAGGCCTGAAAGAGGAAGAGGACTGACAGCTCTTCCAACGAAACCATGTCTGCTGAAGTCTCTACCGACACGACCTTCACTGACTCGGCTCCTCAACCGCAACCTAATCCTCCTCCAGTGATTTTTGCCCCTCCTCCTCCTCGGTCTCCGAGCCTTAACACCGAGGTGGTTACTGCTGCTGATCTCCCTCCTTCATCGTCAGGTCCGAGGAGGGGGATTGATATCCTTCCAAGGCCGCCAACCACCACTGCCAAACCCTCGGTTAAGGATGCTTTGATTAAGATGTCCGGGGTGGAATGGAAGAAAATGGCCGAGGAGCTTGCTTTCCAACTGAAGCGGTCGACCACCATTTTTAATGCGTTGGCGGAGGTCTCAGATGATGTAGCTGAGGGTGTATCTCCTGTTAAGAAGAAGGCCAGGGCTGAGTTGGCGGCCGAGGTGGTTGACCTGAGGAGTAGTCGAGATTCTGCCGACCAGAAACTGGCCGAATTGGAGGAGAAGCACCGTTGGCAAATGGAGGAGCTTCTCAAAAACCATGAGGAGGCGCTGGCCCAAGTTAAAGAAGATGCCCAAAAGGCGGAGGAGGCTGCTAAAGAAGCAGGTTGGCAGGAAGGCCTTGGCGAGGTTGAGAGAGTCAGATCTATGCTGAAGAAAAGGGCTGCTCAAGCACTGAAACATAAGATAGCTGCGGCAGAGGCAACCTTCGATTTTGAGAAGGGGGAAGTAAGATCTTTGCCAGTGCTGTTGAGCAGATTCAATTTCTGAACAAGGAGATCCGAGTTCGGGTTGTCGGCGCCAGTCCTGGGTTTGGGGTCCTTGATGGGAAGATGGTGGACTTTGAAAATGATGGAGTCGAGGTAGATCTCGACCAACCTGAAGAGAACCTTCCCAACCCCTTGGAAGAGAAACCCGAGGAAGAGTTCGATCCGACCAAGGTCCAGCTTTCCGATATTGAAGATGATACAGCGTAAGTCCCTTATGCTGGGCCACTTGTATTTTGTCAATGTTTTTGTACAACATGTTTGACAGCATTGGAACTGTTTTATTTTGCTGGTTTTGTCTTTGTATAACATTTCCTTCTGTTTAATGCAAGTTCTATTTTGTTTAACTTGTTGCATCATGTCATTTTTATGCAAGTTTTTCGTTTTAACTTGTTGCATATATATTCTGTATCCGAGATCGTTTTTATGCAAGTCTTTTCTTTAACTTGTTGTACAATGCGAGTTTATATTGTTAACTCGTTGCATGTTCGCTATTGATACCTCGGATCCGAATTGCGATTAGTTGTCGGGTCACCAAGGAAACTTGTTCTGTTAAAAACGCAAGTCCTTGAGACTTGTTGCATTTTGTTTAGTTGCCTATTGTGATCGGACTTAGTCGGACCTGAGCTGTGGTCAGCTGTTAGGTAACTGAATAAAATTGTTTTTAAGAATACAAGTCCTTTTTTACTTGTTGTATTCGGATTGAGTCGGACCTGAGAAACACATGATAAAGACAATTTTGTTGTCCTTCGTTAAAACTTAAAATAAATAATTAGGTTGTGCTCGGACGACTCAGTAAGTGCAGTAATCTTATAAGTTTTCCTCTGAAAAAAGGTACTGTATATAAGTGCATACGGTAGGGATCTCGGATCCAGCCACCATAGCCAAGGTGGGTATCCTCGTCCCCGATGTGAAAGAGGTTGCTGAGTGAAGTTATGTGAGAACATTTCATAGCAAGCTGTACTTTATCGGGTGTCCCTTGTACACTGTGCTTATGAGCCGATCTCATTTACAAGATGTTGACCGTACATAGCGCCATGCAACATTTAGGTGGCTAGTGCTAAATGAGAAGCTAGTACGTACGTATATAAAATTGTGGCACTTGAGTAAGGGCAAGTTTGTACTATTTCACTGATCACAAATATGAGTTCATTGCCATTTAGGGAATTTAAAAATGAGTATATAACAATGGAACGAGATGTAAACAAAGGAAGTAAATGTGAAGACTTTAACAGAAACTAAAATGAAATTAAACTTGAACTTGAACTGAAGGTGCAGGTGATTGCTGATGATATCCGGGGTAATCCTAACTGAAATAGGTTCTCAACTTCGCAACGTTCCAGGAATTCTTGAGCTCGACTCCCTCGAGGGTTTCTAACTTGTATGCCCTAGAGTGTGTTTTTGAAACGACTCTGTAGGGGCCTTCCCAATTCTGGGCAAACTTTCCATCCCTTCGATTTTTGAGCCCAATGTCTGCTCTTCGGAGTACGAGGTCTCCGACCTCAAAGGACCTGGGTTGCATGACTTGTTGTATTGTTTTGCTTGTCTTTCTTTCACTTTCTTCTCACTAACTGAAGCGGCTTCTCGGATCTCCTCGGCCAATACTAGGTCTTCTTTGATCAGATTCTCATTTTCTTCCTCGGGTCTGTCCCTCATTCGGAAGGTATGGATCCTTCGTTCGATGGGGATGACCGCGTCACAGCTGTAAGTGAGTCTAAAAGGGGTCTCCCCGGTTGAGGTCTGTACTGTGGTCCTGATCGACCAGAGGACCGCAGGTAGCAGATCGGCCCACGCTCCTTTAGCCTGTATAATTCTCTTTTTGAGGCCATCAACAATAGCCCGATTAGCAGCTTCGGCTTGCCCATTAGTCTGGGGGTGTTCGACCGAGGAGAATCGATGAGAGATTCCGAGGTTTTCAGCCAATATTTGAAAGTTGTTGGCAGCAAACTGGCTACCATTGTCAGTAATCAGAGTGAGTGGAAGTCCGAAACGAGAAATGACTTGTTTTAGAAAAAAATTTTGGATTCTTGCGGAAGTGATGGTTGCTAATGGTTCGGCCTCAATCCATTTAGTAAAGTAGTCTACTGCTACCACAATGAACCTTAGCTGACCTGGGGCTGTTGGGAACTGTCCCACAATGTCCATTCCCCACATACTGAAAGGCCAAGGGGAAGCAAGAGAATGGAGTTCCTCAGGGGGCTTCTGGTACACATCACTAAAATATTGGCACTGAGGGCACTTTCTGACATGATCGATGGAATCTGTTACCAAGGTAGGCCAAAAATAACCAGCCCTTAACACTTTCCTTGCTAAGGACTTGCCTCCCATATGGTGGCTCCCCATTCCTCCATGAACCTCATTCAAAGTTTCTTGGGCTTCCTCAGAGGTGAGACATCGGAGGAGTGGGGAAGACATTCCTCTCCTGTAGAGGATTCCATCAACAATGACATACTCGGCCGCTTTTCTGATCAGCTTCTTCGCTTCCTTCTGGTCGGCGGGGAGTATTCCATGCTCTAAATATGCCCTGATCGAATGCATCCAGTTCGGAGATACAGCAATAGCCATTATTACACTAGGAGTCGAAATCTGTTCTTGAATGAGGCTTCTGTTATTCCCTGCTCCTTTTGTGCTTGCCAGCTTGGAAAACACATCGGCACGGGAATTTGAGCAACGGGGAATGTGGGTGATGGAGAATTTGGCAAAGTCCTGAGCCAGAGTCTTAACTTTATCAAGGTACTTTTGCAGAATGGGCTCTTTCGCTTGGTAATCTCCGATGACCTGGGAAACCACCAACTGGGAGTCGCTTAGTATTTGAACTTCAACTGCTCCGAGCTCTTTAGCCATACGGAGGCCAGCAAGGACTGCTTCGTATTCAGCCTGATTATTCGAGGTTAAGAACTTGAATTTCAGGGAATATTCAATGCTGAGACCCTCCGCGTTCTCCAAGATCACCCCAGCTCCTGCTCCCCTATGATTGCTTGAACCATCAACATATATTACCCAAGTGTCTGAGCTAGAGCTTTGGTGGGGCTCTGTGAACTCGGACACGAAATCTGCCAACGCTTGTGATTTAATTGCCCTCCTCGGCTCGTAGGAAATATCAAACTCGGAAAGTTCGATTGCCCACGCCATCATTCTCCCGGCGATGTCGGGTTTCTGAAGAACTTGCTTAATGGGTTGGGCGGTTCTTACGACAATGGGATGACTCTGGAAGTATTGTCGTAGCCGCCGTGCAGCGAGGATCAAACAAAATGCGAATTTTTCAACCTTGGAATACCGGAGCTCGGGACCTTGCAGAGCTCGGCTTATGTAGTAAATGGGAAACTCATTTCTGCCCTCATCTCGGACCAACACCGAGCTGAGGGCTAAATCACCAACAGATAAATAAATGAAGAGACTCTCTCCCTGCAGAGGACTGGAGAGAACTGGAGGAGAACCGAGATACTCTTTAAGTGCCAGGAAAGATGCTTCACAATTTTGATCCCAATTGAAAGTTGTTCCTTTTTTCAAAAGTTGGTACCAGGGTAAAGCCTTTTTTGCGGCTTGAGGGAGAAACCTTGACAGTGCTGCCGCCTGTTAACTGTTGCACCCCTTTAAGATCAGCAGGACTCCTCATCTCTAAGATAGCTCGGCACTTGTCGGGGTTTGCTTCTATCCCCCTTTCGGATAGCATGAAGCCGAGGAAAGCGCCCGCGGGGACCCCGAAGGTGCACTTTTCTGGATTCAGCCTCATACCGTGTGCCCTTACCCTTTCCAGCACCATGGTCAGATCTCGAACGTGGTCCTCCTTTTTCCTGCTCTTTGTAATCATGTCATCAATGTAAACCTCCATGGTGGTACCAATGATACCATCAAAAACCTTGTTCATCATTCTTTGATAAGTTGCTCCAACATTCTTTAGACCGAAAGGCACAACAGTATAGCAGTATGTCGCCTTTCCAGTCGTGAATGTGGTTTTATCCTGGTCGGGAGGATACATTGGGATCTGATTGTATCCTGAATAGGCATCTGTAAATGACAACAGTTGGTAGCCTGCCGAACTATCAACGAGCTGATCTATAATCGGCAGCGGGTACTGATCCTTGGGGCAGGCTTTATTGAGGTCGGTGTAATCCACACACATCCTCCAACTGCCGTTTGCCTTCCTTACCAAGACTGTGTTTGCAACCCACTCAGCATATGGCACCTCTCTGACGAACCCAGCTTCGAGTAATTTGGAGACCTTCTCCTGAATCACTTTTGCTTTTTCTGCTCCAACTCTTCTTTTCTTTTGTGCAACTGGCTTTGCTTTCGGATCCACGCTGAGCATATGACAGATGAAATTCGGATCAATTCTCGGCATGTCGGCCGAGGTCCAAGCAAACAAATCTCGGTTGGCCCTTAACAGGTTGATGATCTCGACTTGGATTTTCTGAGGGAGGTTGGCTCCCACCTTAACAGTTTTGTTGGGATCAGAAGGATCAATGGGAATTGCCAACCACTCCCCTTGAGGGGAAGGCCTAAGATCATCCTGTTCGGCCCGAACATCCAGCTCAACTAATAAAACTCTTCCTTTGGCCAACGTCGGACCAGTCAGCTCTTCTTCTTGTTTCTTTTTTATTCCCCGTAGACTCGCGTTGTAGCAGAGTCGAGCCCTGACCTGGTCGGCTTTGACAGTGACGACCTTGTCGTCTGAACCAACAAATTTCATAGCTAAATGCACCGTTGAGACAACCGCCCCAAAGGCTTGTAGGCAAGTTCTTCCTAGTATCACATTATAGGGGGATTCTGAATTGACAACTAGAAACTTAATGATCTCCGTTCGGGCCGAAGGCTGCTTACCTAAGGTCACCGGGAGGTGGATGGCTCCTAGGGGGCGAATCGCCTCTCTCGTGAAGCTAATAAGATTGCCTTCAAATTCGACGAGGTCAGCTGACCTCAACTTTAGTGCTTGAAAGGTGTGGAGAAAAAGAATGTCGGCCCAGCTCCCTTGATCAATGAATACTCGGGCGACTTCGAAGTTACCAATCAACGTCGTGATCACCATTGGGTCATTGTGATCCGGGATGATGTCCTCCATGTCCTGATCGGAGAAAATAATGGGGATGTTCCGAGATGGTTTCTTACAGATGGGTTTATGATGAACAGCTAATACTTGATTGACATATCTCTTCATTTCTGATCTTTTCTCACCGCCATCGGCGAAACCTCCCGAGATGGTTTCGACTCTGAAATTTTCCGGTGACTTATCCAAATCCTGCACCACGACCATATTCACTCGTTGTGGCTCTTCGGTTTTCTTTTCTGGAGTTGGGTCAGCCTTGGCTTTTCCTTTGTCTCTGTTCGGACTCCGAGACCGTCTTCGGCCTCTTCTCTCCACAGCTTCTCATACGTACTGTTGCGACTTACCCTGTCTCACCATGTCTTCGATAACGTCTCGAAGCCAGGTGCATTGGTCGGTATGGTGGCCATACCCATCATGGAAGTTGCAGTACTTAGATTTGTCGCTGATGCTATTTTGGTTTCTAATGAAAGGTGGCCTGGGTACGTGTCTGAGTTCAGTCTGCATGGTTTCCCTCCATACTTGCGACCTCGGAACTGTCAGTGGGGTATAACTATCATACTTGGTGACATAAGGACGTCGGCGGTCATCCTGCTGGCCGACATGAGGACGTCGCCGGTCACCTTGGTCCACCCTTCCACCTTTGTCGTCCCTGTTTCCTCGAGGGCGGCCTCGAGGAAGGGCATTCTGTGAAGCAGCTTGGGCATTCTCCATCCTGCTTGTTTGACCTTTGTTGAACTCCTCCAGGTTGATATACTTGTTGGATCTTTGTCTGAGCTCGACCATATCTCTTGGTGGCTTGCCTATTAGTGAGTCTTTGAACCCACCCTCTGCAAGACCTTGAGTAAGAAGGAGGACGGCCACTTCGGGAGATAAGTTGGGAACCGAGCTGGACTCGTTATGAAATCTATGTAGATAAGCACGTAGCGATTCGTCAGGTTTTTGTGTTACTGTTGCTAGTGTGTGGTCGGATCTTGGCTGCACACAGCTAGCAGTGTACCTATTGAGAAACGCTTCATCTCTGCCCAGCAGTTAATAGAATTCTTAGGTAATGTCGCATACCATCGGAGAACTGGAGCTTGGAAGGTCATGGAGAAAGCTCGGCATTTGAGCCTATCTCCACCGCCATAGAAGTTCATAGCTCCCTCATAAGAGAGTATGTGCTCTTGAGGATCTGTCAAGCCATTATACCTAGGTATGTTGCTAGGTCCGAGGTATCCTGGTGGTGGTTTATAGGACATAACAGCTGCTGTGAAAGGGTGTCCGGGGTGAGAATCATCTAAGTCGGGTTGTTGATGGTCACGGAGAGGTGGTGTATGTGTTAGTTGGGTGATGACGGTATGTAGTGTTGTTAACGTTTGTGGTGTTAGCGGTGGTGGTGGTAAGTTTTGAGCTGGGGGTACCACAGTGCCCTGTTCAGCTGGAAGTCCCAAAGGTTGTGGAAGTTCGTTTGGGGCTGGAGCTTGTATGACGGCTCGTTCAGCCAAACGCTACATGGTAAGCTGCTGAAGATCTGCTATGGCTTGGCCTTGCTGCTCTATGATCCTCATTTATTGTCTCATCATGGCCAAGATCTCTACATCACGAGAATGTGAAGATTGACGTGAGTGAGAACGATGTGTAGTACTGACGGAGCGGGCACGTTGGCCGTGTTGGCGGTGCTGTTCTGTGTTGGTTTCCCCAAGTTGGGAACGTAGCTGCACGCGCCGACCTCCTTCCTGGTGCTGAGTTGGATTTGAGGTATCTCCAGTGTGGATGGTATAAGTTCACTGTGGGTGTGGGTGAACTCTGGGGGTGGTGGGGGAGGTGGAGGTGGCGGTGGTGGGGGAGGTGGAGGTGGTGGGGGTGGTTGTGGGGACCTTGCTACTCTATTGGCTTCAAGGTGAAGGTGCATGTCCTCTGTTGTTGGCACCCTCCTTGGACGCCCCCTCCTCCTCCTCTGAACTGGTGGTACATCAGTCATGGTAGATTCTTTGGGTGGGGATGAAGTTTTGCTCTTCCCACAGATGGCGCCAATGTGATGTCCAAGACTGAGAGGACCTCAAGGTAAGGGAAGAAGACCTTGAGGAAGCCTCTGTCTAGGGTTTATCTGTGATGTTTGTGGGTGTCCTCCGGTGGCAAGGTAGGAAGCCAAGAAGTAACCCTAATCACTGGTGTGTGAAGGTGGCAATTAGGGTTAAGGGACATACCTGAGCCCCATGCAGTACGAAGCTACTTATAGGGGGGAGCCGGTTGCCCTAATGGGCTTGCTTGAGGCCCAAGAAGGGCCAGCCTGTAATGAGCTATGAGTGGATGAGCTGTCCTTGTAGATAAGGTGCGTACGTCATCCTGTCCTTGATATCGAAATCTCTGCGTGATGTCGGACAAGGAAGTCGGACCTTGGTAGGAGCATAAGATCGGCCCGTGTCTGGTGTCTGCTCGGCCGTTGAGCCTTGAGCTCGGCCAAGCACACAGAGGGCTTCCTAAAGGGTCATCAGGCCTTGAGTGAGAGTTCCGAGGAGCTCGGCTAAGTCGAGTCCACCACAAAAGTTAAGGTGTTTTTAATAAAGAATCATATTATTTTATCGAGAACGCAATGGTTCTAAGTTTAATTTCCATTTAGTTGGGGTTTATGAATTACGTTCAAACAATCTTTTGATATGATAACTTATCAAAATATGATATATTGATACTTATTAGTTTTGGAGATTCGAAGTAGTTTGTTTTGAATTACATAGCTAAATCCCCTGTTACGTAAAGTTTGAAAGTATTCGTTTTAAATATGATTTTGACGTGTTTTCACGTTGCTATTAGCTTACTAACTGATTTTAAAATATGTTTTTGAGAACATCAAATGACACCATTTTAATTTTGTTAGTTTACTTCACGTATAAAGGAAAAATATATTTTTATAACTTATTGAATCAAACCACTAGCCCAATGCCGACATTGGTTTGGTTTAAATAAAAGCGTTTGCGTGGTTGTTTTTCTATCGTGTTTGAGTAGCCTTGGCGCATTATATTAATTGTTATTTAATTTATGTAATATGATTAGACGACGAAGGAGCTTTAGAACCTGTCGCCACACGCAAGCAAATGAACTCTGATACATTTGGACATTATCGTACAAAAAGGAACACGTCTTTGGAAAGGCAAGGTAAGGAGTGGGTGTTACCTTGATTTAGGAAACAATTTCTAGTTAGTTCATAGTGATGGCTAAGAATGTGTGTGTAGTTATGACATTGGACCCTAGGATAGTTAATAAAAGACAAAAAAAGTAAATTATGGAATTAAAGGAATTGAACCCATGTTATTTGTGAAATTATGTTGATAATATTAATATGTTGAATGTGCAACTAAATGAATTGAAACCATGTTATTTGTTGTGGATATTTGTGTGTACAATATTTGCTATGTATTTTTGAATGATATAGTGAAATATTTGTATATTTGTGGCTATGTGTTTTGTAACATCTCGAATTTATACTCCAAGCTTAGTTCGGTTAAATTCGAGTTAGAACTGAGAATAAACAGAAGAGTAAACTGGAATGTAGTGAAGTATTCTCATGGCCAAAGTGTATGTAGGAGTTGAGAAGTATGCCATAGAGTTAGAAGCCATCAGTACGTAACAATCTATTAATGTAATGGATTACCGTGGGGTGTTAATCGATTACAATAATTCTGTGAGGTAGCTAAGCCTTAGCAAAGAACAAGCGGGTTTAAGTGTAGTGGCTCGGACCTCGGTCCGACCAAATTCCATCTTAGCCGACCAAAAGCGAGGTTCAGAGTCATAAGCCGACCTCTAGCGAGGTTCAGAGTCATAAGCCGACCTCGTTTCGTCTCTCACCCCTCGTCAGTAATCAGATGACCACAATGAGTCGTCTCATGTCAGCTGATCTAAAGCAGTAACCAATCTTCTCAGGTTTAAAGGACGTCGGACCGAACAGTTATCACCGAGCTCATGAGAACCGAACATGTAGCTATGAGTTCATGAGAAACGACCAGTTAGCACCGAGCTCATCAGTAGCACCGAGCTCATCAGTATCACCGAGCTCATCAGTACCACCGGGCTCATGGGAATCAACCTCGTTTCGTTTGACAACCCTTGGAAGTGAGCAGCCGACCATGTCGAGACGATTCACGACAGACGATAATACGCACCTATCTCAGCAATATCCCGTTGGCCACAGCAAGTCGCCTTGTGTAAACCGAGTATAAGTTCGGTCTCTTACCGACCATCGATAGACCACATCGACCTCGCATCGACGCCAAGGCATCTCAACCTCCACGTGCCTAGCATCTCGTTGGTGAGGTTAAACCGATCTTGCACCGACGACAAGATATCTCGGCCTCCACGCGCCGAGCATTTCGTTTTACCTGTCTTATTCCGAGAAATTGCTTCCAAGAACCCGAGAACCGAGGTCCTAACATAGACCCCATGACTCCAGTCTGATCGATTCGATCGTAGGCCGATCAGTTAGCACTCAGTTTACGAGCACCGACCACGATCTAGTCGGATTCGTAACACACCGAGCTACGGCCAAACACCAGTGCTGAAACAAATGGCTCTCACGACATTTCCGCGCCCAGACGCCCATTCTCCATGCCAAGGCATGCGCGTCAGACCTTGATCCCTCTCAACCACTCGTTTGTGGCTTCCTCAGAAAGCCATTAATTTATAACCACATATTCACTAAACTTTTAAGGGAAGCTTCTCACCAGGACTACATGTTTATTTCCAAAGTAAAAATAAAACAAAAACAAAGACTAACACAACCAACACTCATTTATTCCTTCTTAATTCTCATTTCTTCTCCTTTTTGAAACCATTTTCTCTCGAGGCTTAGGAACTCAAGACTCCCTAATATTCATCATCATCACCAAATCAAACAAGGATATCACCCCACCTCCTTGGACAAGAACGAAGAGCACCAATACCACCCCATATCATCACACGGGCCAAACCCTCCTCACCAAAGCAAGTCGCCAGCTCCTCAGTGGAAGCTTTACGGAGCTAGGGCACAAAGGAAATTCAAGGTTCAATGTTCCCTTATCTCTCTTGACACTCTTGAGGTAAGGGGTGGGTGTTACCTTAGCTTAGGTTTGGGTTTCTAGTGTGCTCATAGTGAGTACTGAGAATGGATGTTAAATTAGGATATTGAACCGTAGGATAGTGGATATGGATTACTATTAGAGAACAAAGTGAATAAAAAGAACCCATTAAATTAACTGTGATATGTGTATGTTTGATATCATGATTACTGTTATAAATGTGTGATGTGCTTAAGTAAATATAATTGATAACTAGAGAGATATAATTTAGGAGTAAAGTGTTTGACAAGCATGAACTTATGTGTGAATTGTGATAGTTGTTATACATGTTTGCTATTAATTGAGTAATGTGAATACGACCATAAGTGACCGAGCTTAAAAGGTGGTGTAAAATACCAGGGGATAGATTAAATGAGGAGTAATAAATGAGATGATAGAGTTTATAACAAGAGGGCAAGTGAAATGGTAAATTGAAGTGAGAAGAGAGAATTCAGGAGTGAATAAATAAAAGAGAAAAGATAAGTAAAGAATAATGGTTGTGTGAGACGGGTCAAGTTAGACATTACGGTTGGGTGCAATACGCCGTGCATGAAAATGCGTGCTGTAAGCCGCAAGCGGACCGTGTGCAATGATCGTGTAAGACACATGGAATGTGCATCTGTAAGACGTGCCTCATGGGAATGTACGCAGTAATGACTCACACAAGATTCCTAATAACGGAATCGGTTAGCAGGATGTGCTCCTGGTCATGTAAGACGTGTGGGGTGCTGTATGCCATGATTGTGTAAGCCGCACGTGATGCGCAGCTGTAAGACATACACCGGGGGTGTGCTCGATGATGGACACTCCATAACTCCAATAAAGGTGTAAGACGTACACTGGGTGTGTGCTTCCTAAAAGAAGAAAAGTGTAAGACGCATACTGGGTGTGCGCTTCTCTAAAATATATGAAAAATGTGAATAAAAAGGAAAAGAGGAAAGAACTCAAAGTAAAGAGAATTTAAGACATGATAAAAGGATACAAGTGAAAATAAAAGGGGAAAGGGAATAGGCAAGGAAAGGTATAATAGAAGAGAATAGAAACAGTAGGCAAGGATTGAATAAATGATGATGACTGTGTATGATGCATGTTTTGGATTGGATAATGTGATTATGTGCATATTTGAATAACTGTGTCTAACTTGGTATCTTTTTATGTCATATTAGAAACTGATTCCCTAAGTTATGTGCAATGCTCACTCCTTACTATTTTTTACAGGTATTGAGCCCGAGCTTACACATACCCCGACCGAACAGGAGTACTCTCCCTTACAGGGAGAGTGAGTCTTATTAGTTAGGACATGTGTCTTGTCCTGGGTCTTGTTGATAGAGATGATGTGACTTTTGGATATTTGTATATAAAAATGAAAATGTTATTTTTGGGATGAACTCAGGACCGTCCTTTTGGGTAAGGGATATTTTTGGGAAATCTAAACAAATACACAACCTATTAAGTACTGCTATCTCTGATGTTAATATACTGATGCTGTTATATGTGCATAGTGATGCACTAAGTTATGATATATGCTTATTGTAGCCCTGCTGGCTTTTGGTTTTTATTTAATGAAGGTTTGATCAGGTCGCAGGGAAAACTAATTTTTGGGAAAGTTGGAAAAACAAAGGAAACTCCGTCCGTTTGACGAAAGATTTTCATAAGTTAAAATGGTTTTAAAAAGAATTTTTTAAGTTTATATTTTATTATTGGGTAATTAAGGGTAAATATTAGTAGGGTGTTACATGTTTGTTTGAGATATTGATATATGTGTTTAAATGATGAAATGAGGTGTATGATTACTTGGATAGAATGCATGTCTAATAAGAAAATGAAATGAACAAATAAAAGGAAAAGAACTTAAGAATGATGGTTGTGTGATAAATGAGTATTGAATGATAAGTGTGTTTGATGAATAAGTTAACCAACAAGAGAAAAAAATTAAAAGTTAAGGTTGAAAGAAATTAAAGTGCAGCTGAATTGATCGTTGGGGCACACTACCGGCACACTAGGTGCCCGGCTAGGTGTTCCTAACGCCTCATTAGGGCCAAACGCCCCATCAGGCTAAACGCCCCATTAGGTCCAAACCCCCGTTAGGCATCGGTATACCCAATGGATCAATTCGCTGCTAAATAAAAGAAATGTAAATGTGAAATAGAACTAAAGAAAATGAATTTGAGCATGGAAAAGAATAAGATAAGAATGAGCAAAGTAATATGCATAGTCCTAGCGGGTGATGTCTAATGGGTGCTAAAGTCCTGGTGGGTGCAAAGTCCCCAATGGGTGTTCCAAACGCCCTAGTAGGTGCACACAAATCCTAGTGGTGCAAATAAAAGAAAGGAATGTAAGAGAAAAGAAAAGAAAGAATAATGAAAAGGTTGAAAAAGATATATGATGTGAAATGAACCAAATTTGAAATGACATGAAAGTATAAGACTGGAAATAAGAAAATGATTTAATGTTAATGTTTGAGTGTGAATGTGCATGATTGGAATGTTGGATGAAAATATGTGTGATATATGCTTATTGTGTTTGACTTAGTGTGTTATTATGTCTAGTTAGAAACTGTTTTTCTACTTCATGTGTAATGCTCACCTCCTTACTATTTTTACACAGGTACTGAGCTTGAGCTTGCACTATACCGGCCGAGCAGGAGTACACTCCACGGTTTTTGTTATAGTCATTATATTATAATCAATTTATTTTAGTTTTGAATTAATGCAATCGTTATAAGCCCCGAGATTTTGTATTACTTTGTTAATAAGGTGTGCAAAACTGATTAGTGTGTATATAAGTGTTTAAATGTTTTTCTGGGCTGTACTGGATTGAACAAGTGAAAAATCTAAATTTTTGGGAAGTTCAAAAAACAGAGAAAACTCCGTCCGATTTTCACGGAGAATTTTTATAAGTTAAAGAATTTTAAAAAGAAATTTTCAAATAACTAACTTTAATTAAGGGAAATAAAGTGAGGGTGTTACAACCCACTTGAAACCTTCAAATGTTTTTGTTGAATATTCAATAGAAGATGTTGTTTGCTATGATTCACACATCATTGTGCAGATTAAAACAACTAATAATAAACTAGAATCTAGTTCTTGAATCTCAAAGAATACTTAATAAATAAATGAAGAACTTTGAGTTTCAAGAATGAAAAAGATAAACTTTCTCTTTTATTCTTTGTGAAATATATATCTAAGTGTATTTGATGTTTTTCCCTCTATTGGGGTTATAAAATTCGTGTAAAACATACCTTTATATATTGGGTTTCAATAGATCAAATTGGTTATATAATTTGTTGAAGTTTCCAACAATTTTCTGTCATATCTAATAGGTTTAACCGGTTACAAAACTCATTATCTGGTTAAAGGTTTAAAAACAATCAGACCTGTAGAAATTTTGTTGGAACAATCGATTGTCACACTATAAACTTCACCAACAAAAAGCTTTTTAAATGCAATTTGATTTATATAAAAATATAAGTTTCAAAACCCATTCTTAGCCATTTATTAATGCATTAAAAAGTATTTTCAAATATTTCTAAAATATATGCATCATTTTCTAAAATAGATTTTAGTAGTGTCTCAATTTCTTAATTTATTAAAAGCTTATTCTTTGAGATTCATTACCTAATCTAAGACTCTACCCAAACAAATACCTAAAGAACTTAAAATATAAATGACAAATAAAAAGAATAAAGTCCGAAAGCTTTGCTCTTGAGTCCCTTGTTGTTGTTTGTTGTGTTTTTTTTCTTTTCTTTTCTTCATCAAAACACATGTCAAGCATTTGCTTCACAATTGGGTATCGTTACACATGCGATACTGTTGAGTACGTCCAGCATACGTATCGATTTATTATTATCATTTTAATTTTAAGTTGGGTACATATGGTTGTATGGTTATAGATATCAGGTATGTATGATTACACTTTAAATATGCCTCATTTCAAAACTATGTCATATTTGGATGAAAACTTTGATATTTTCTCTGTTTTTTTTAGATTCACACCATGATTTTAAATTTAACTTACATAATCAGTATCTTGTTCAGATATCTCTTAAATTTTGAATTTCAACTTCTCAACTGAGACACTTTATCCCACGTAGATGTGAATATTATTTGTTTGAATATTTTTTATATTTATTTATTGATTTTGAATTTATAATACAATATCCGTACTCTAATTTTTATTTTTAAAAAAATAACGTACCATGTACCCATACTCGTATTCGGTACCGGTACCATACCCGTATCGACGCAACATACTCCCTCTGGTCCTATATGTTAGATCCTTTTGGGATTTTTTCTTCCACAAAAAAATGTAGTTAAATTCGTTAGTGACATTGAAAATGTAAAAATTTGATATACTTTTTCAAAATTATCCCTATAATCATTATTGGGACTCTAAAAAGTGTCGAGTAAATATGAGTATTTGTGGAAAGAAGTAATTAAATGCTATTGAAAATTGAAATATGATCTTATAAATATGATAAAAATAAAACTCCCAAATAGGTTTTATATATAAGATTGAAGGTAGTAGGTGAATAGATAGGTTGATTAAGTAAACAATAATTGCTTGTTAATATCTCTTTGAAAATCATTAGTTAAATATTTAATTTGTTTACTAGTTGATTTTCAAATTAAAATTAACAAAGTATCATAAATAACCATCGTTATTAAATTATTAATTGTAATGTATTATTTTTTAAATACATGAATTATACGTATTGTTCTTGTTTGCATTTACAAGGTAACGAATTTAAATTGTTATTTAAAATAGAAATTTTTTTTATATATTTATAGTGAAATTCTTAAAGAAAAATCTTATATTTAAAGAATATATTTTAATTTTAACAATCAATAAAAGAAAATATCATTTGAAATAACGTGAGGTTTTTCTTCTATTTTCTCTTTTTCCTTATAAAAAATAATTCTCCTTAAAAAATATAGTTTTCCTTTAATTGTTTTTTTTAAGTAAAAAAGAAAAAGGTCAAAATTTCAATCATATGTGCATTCTTTTTTATAATAGGTTTTATTTTTTATCTAAAAGTTACAATTAAAAGATATTTTATTTTCAATTTAATAAAAAGGGAAAATAAAAAGAGACTCGGAAGTTGCAACGAAATTTTCTGATAAGAGGTAGAAGTTTCGAAGAAATTTCCTGAAAAAGTGATTTTTCTCTAAACTCATTCGTATATAAACAACTCAAAAGTCGCATTATTCTATATTCAAACTCATTCATTTTCTTAAAAAAAATATGATTTCTTCTCATCTCCCTTCTCGTTTTTTCTCCTTTCTTTCTCTATTTTCTCTTGGACAATCATTGGTTAGATATTTAATTGGTTTACTAGTTATTTCAAAATTAACAAATCATCACAAATCACAATTGTTATTAAATTCTTAAGTTTTAATGTATTAAAAATTATTGTTGTATTACATAAAACTCTTTTATATTTGCATTTACAACGTAGCGAAGTTATATTGTCATTTAAAATTTAAAAGAAAAATTATATATATTTACTATGCAGATGTTAATGAAAAATCTTACATATTTAAAACATAAATTTTAATTTTAAAAATCAATAAAAAAATAATATGAAATAACGTGAGTTTTTTCTTCTATTTTCTTTTTTTGCCTTATCGAAAAAATCAAAATTTTTTTGGGTGTTAACATGGCGAGGAATCTGTTGTTTACGACCTCTGTTACATAAATATAGCATATGTAATATTTAGAGAGTGTTTCCTTCTTATTTTAAACATAGTGTATTTTTTTAAAAAAAAAAAACTCGAAGTATAATTAATTATATTTTCACTAACTATACCCTCCGGTTTAGAAGATAAGGAAAAAAACTAAAATCACTCTTGTTATGGACTATGACAAGGCTAATGATGTTGACCGAGTTAACCATGTTTATCAACTGGCCACGTTAGCCAGGCCTAGCCCCAATATTATTAGACCAATTGAGTAGTCCAAGCCCAAGCTATCCAAACTCCTATCTCAGGCAGGTCGACTAGGTCACACTATCACCGTGGCTCAACATGATCACTTATACTAACTGATAAGCTGATTGAGATAACAAAGGCGGCTTCCGAGATTCTCACTATCCCAAACAAACTCGATAAGCTTGATCTCGCCAAGTTGCATACCTTAGTAACGCATGATATCCTATATATGCCACTTTACTTCTCAAGTATTTCTAACTCATCTCACACAAACACACTCAAATACTGACTAAGGTTGCTAGCTACATTCCTTTATCGGGGACTAGTTGCCAACGTCATACATCAAAGCCAGTTCATATTTCATTTCGGAAACTTGGACTGGATTATCTTCGATATCCCAGATATCCTAGACATGTCAACTCTTATTATGGAAGTTAGTTTATCGTATCTAATTTTTTAAATTTATAGTAAAAAAATACAGGTATTATAATAAAGTAATATTGAGAATGAAACAAAAACTAAATCAGATAACCACTTTGTATGGATCCTATAGGAAAGTAATATTGAAAATGAAACAAAATTTAATAAAGTAAGTTAATTTTTCCTTATATTTTAAACCAAGAGAAATATGTTTCTTTTTTATATTTCAAACTGGAGGGCATTGTAGAATCAAATCTCCAATGAGGTGGATTTATTTTGATGATGACAATATAATTAGATCATGGATTTAAAGGAAGAATTCAAGCTCATCAAGTCAAGAAGATCAAGTGCATCACTTAGCTAGTCATTCTCAATTTTACTTTAAATGTAATTTTATTTATTTTATTGAGAGTGGGTAGCTTAGGAAGTAATCTCATCCTTAGGATAAATAATTTTAAATGCATGAAAAAGGTTGGGGTTACATAAAATTATTCCTTGAGGAGAGAATTGAAATAAATTGTTGAAAAACTTGATTTTTATCAACTCTGGGCAAAACACTCGAGTAAGCTCAAAAATACTCGAGTATAAAGACACTCGAGTAATCTGAAAGTTACTCGAGTACTTCCCAGAATACTCGAGTATTTCAGCCTCAAATCAGAGATTTGACCGTTAGTTCAATACATGGGCATTTCTATTGAAAGATGGGCAAAAGACTCGAGTAGTCTCAAAAATACTCGAGTATTTTGACTTTGACAGCAAATTTTTTAACCGTTGGAAGAGGGCAAAAATGGGAGAAAAGAATTACTCTTACTCTCTCATTTCCTCTTCCATATATCAGAAATGAATGCTATTGAACCAAGGGATTAGAACATTAAAGTCTATTGTGCTAAACATTCATTTTGATCATTCTCTCTCTCAAGTGAAAATTTACTCTAACTCAATCTATTCATTCATCATTATTATTTGTACTAAGAGTTAGAGTTGTGCTTAATTGTAGTGGAAATCATTTGTTGGATTTCTCCACATACACAAACACTTCTTGTTCTAAAAATCTTGGTTGGTAACCAAGTGTACCTAAGTGGGTCTTAGGTTCATTCAAGACTTGGGAGGTTCTCAAGCAAGGGCTAAGAGGTTCTTAGCTTTGGTGGAGCTCTTGAAGGTTTCAAGGAGCTTGAAGAAGAAGGAGTCTTCATCACCAACATCAAATTGGGGTAAAAATTCAAGAGTTTGGTACACTCTTTCAAGTTGTTATAGCTTTATTTAATTGCTTTCTACTCTATTATTAATCTGCCCTGGACTGGATTAATTCATATTGATTAAAGTGCATATAATTCAGAAACTGTTTTTCTGCTAACTGCACGATTTACTCGAGTATTCTTAAGAAGACTCGAGTGTTCTTGTTATTTTACTCGAGTAGTCTTAAAAACACTCGAGTGTTCTTGCTCTGTTTCTGAAAAATCTGCACGTGATCAATTATACTTAATTGCATTCAAAAATTAGTCACTGTTGCATTCAGATTACTATTCACCCCCCTCTAGTAATTGCTAAGCCCGCTTGTTGGTTTCCAACAAGTGGTATCAGAGCTCGGTCGAAAGATCGAGCGTAAAAGCTTTTTCGAAAAGATCCTTTGGAAACTATGGGCTCTAGCAATTATCAAGAAGGATCCTCTTCAATAAACCGCCCACCATTCTTTAATGGTGAAGGGTATGCTTATTGGAAGGTTCGGATGAGAGTTTTTATTGAAGCAATAGACACCGATATTTGGGATGCAATAGAGGATGGTCCATATATTCCTAGACATATGATAAATGGGGAAGTCATTGAAATTCCTAGGAAAAATTGGAATGATGATGATAAAAAGAAAGTATCCTTTGATTTAAAAGCTAAAAACATCATCTTTTCCGCTTTATCCCATGATGAATTTTATCGAGTTTCTCAATGCAAGTCGGCTAAGGAGATGTGGGACACTTTGGAAGTCACACATGAAGGAACAAGTGAAGTAAGAAATGCTAGATTAAATTCTTTAACACATGAATATGAATTATTTCACATGTTCCCGAATGAATCTATTGATGACTTACAAAAGAGGTTTTCACATATCATTAGTCACTTGATTTCTCTAGGAAAGCAATTTCGTGATGGTGAAACTAATCACAAAATTTTGAGATGCCTTGATAGAAAATGGCAACCAAAGGTCACCACCATCAAGGAGTCCAAGGATTTGAACACTATGGACTTGGCAACCTTGTTTGGGAAGCTCAAGGAACATGAGATTGATCTATCAAGACTTAGCTCACATGAGGAGTCGGACAAAAAGAAAAAGAGCATCTCTCTCAAGGCCTCAACCAAAGTTGTAAAAGAGGTTGAAGATGACTCTACAAGTGAGAACTCCGATCATGCACTCAATGAGGAGGAAATCGGATTATTTGCGAAAAGATTCAATAAATTCCTCAAGGGTAAGAAGAGTGGCTCATCATCAAGAGATAGAAGACCCAAGGAGCAAAAATCAAAGAACAAGACTTCAAGTGATGTAGTGAAGTGTCATGAATGTGGAGGCATTGGACATATAAGGATGGAATGTCCTACATACTTGAGAAAGAGTGAAAAGAAGACCCAAGAGGGGAAAGGCAAGAGAGCTTACATTGTGTGGGATGCACCGGAGAAGGAAGCAAACTCATCATCAAGTAGCTCGGATGATGAAGTTGCAAATCTATGTCTCATGGCTAGAAGCAACAATGAAGCCTCAAGTGCCAATGGTGAAAATGAGGATGAGGTATCATCTCAAAGTTCTAGCTTTTCCTCTTCCTCTATTCCTTATGATGATTTGCTCAATGAGTATAATGAAATGTTAACACAATTTGAAAAACTAGCTAAGGTTAACAAGGAAAAAGGAAAGAAAATTTTGGAGTATCAAAAAGAAATCAATGAATTGGAAAAATACATAAATGATTTGAAACTCCAAAATGCATCCTTAGAACTTGCTAGCTCTAGTCATGTTTGTGATTGTGCAAATCCTAAGGAAACTATCACTCATTGTGAGAAGTGTGGTGAACTTGAAAATGAAGTTGAAGAATTGAAAAACAAACTCAACACACTCTCCAATAGTGATAGGAACCTAGATCGGTTACTTAGTTCACAAAGACATAATTCAAACAAAACCGGTTTAGGATATGTCCATAAGAAAAGAAACAATAAAGTGGTTGGTTCAATCTCTAAAGTTGATTTTACAAAGAAACCAACTTGCTTTTATTGTGGAAAATTTGGACATACAAACAATAGGTGCCTTATTAAGAATTTTGAAATTAAAAAGGGCACTTATGTTTGGATTAAGAAGGAAGCAACATCCAAAGCTAACCCAAAGGGACCCAACATAATTTGGGTACCCAAAATGAACAAATGATTTTGTTTTGTAGGTGTGCCTTAGAACCGAAAAGAAACCGTGGTATCTTGATAGTGGATGTTCAAGGCACATGACGGGAGATAAGCGGAACTTCATAGAGCTTACTCCTCAAGAAGGTGGATATGTCACTTATGGAGACAACAACAAAGGCAAAATTCTTGGGATTGGTAAAGTCGGTAATTCCTCCAACTTGGTTATTGATAATGTACTTTATGTTTAAGGATTAGAACACAATCTTTTGAGCATTAGTCAACTATGTGATATTGGTAACCATGTATTATTTACCTCTACCCAATGTCTCATAAAAAGTGACAAAGATGAAACTATCAAATTTGTTGGCAAAAGGTCTAATAATACTTACTTGGTTGAATTGAACAATATCACCTCTTTGGTTTCTACTTGTCTAGTTAGCAAAGAGAGTGACACTTGGTTATGGCACCGTAGGACCGCTCACATTAATGTAAATCAATTAAAGAAACTAAAATCAAAAGACTTAGTAGTTGGATTACCAAAGCTAGATTTTAAAATTGAAGGTGATTGCACTCCTTGTAAGAAGTGCAAACACACCAAAAATCATTTTGGTTCTAAAAATGATGTGTCCACAACAAGACCATTAGAAATGCTTCATATGGACTTGTTTGGACCTTCTCAAGTAAAAAGCTTTGGTGGGAACTACTATGGCTTGGTGATTGTTGATGACTTTTCTAGATTTACATGGACTCTATTCTTAAGTGCAAAGAGTGAGACCTACAAATCTTTTAAACGCCATGTTAAACTTGTGCAAAACCAAGTAAACCAAAAAGTAATTACTATTAGAACCGACCATGGTGGTGAATTTGAAAACTACAAGTTTGATAGATTTTGTGATAAACATGGTATTGAACACCAATATTCCGCACCAAGAACTCCGGAACAAAATGGAGTGGTAGAGCGGAAAAATAGGGTGTTAGAGGAACTTGCAAGAACCATGCTAAATGATTCTCAAGTACCTCATTATTTTTGGGCCGATGCCGTTAATACGGCTTGCTATGTCATGAATAGAATTCTAATTAGGCCCATGCTCAAGAAAACCCCCTATGAGCTTTACAAAGGAAGAAAACCAAATATATCCCATTTTCATGTTTTTGGATGCAAAGTTTATGTTTTAAACAATGGAAAAGATCAACTTGGAAAATTTGACTCCAAATCCGATGAGGGAATATTTTTGGGTTATTCTTCACATAGTAAAGCATATAGAATTTTTAATAAAAGAAATATGACTATTGAAGAATCTATTCATGTGGTTTTTAATGAGTCTTCGAAAGAAGATGGTGTTTTAAGTGATGGTTGTGATGAAGGTTTTGAGTTTTCAAAAGAGGAAAAAGGGAAGGAGATTTTAAAGGATGAAGGAGAAGTTAAAAATGATCTTGATCCGGCTTGGGAAACGGTGAAAGCTCACCCTATTGACAATGTCATAGGAGACCTTTCAAAGGGAGTATTAACTCGTAGGACAATTCAAAATATTTGTCATTTTGTTTCCTTTGTTTCTCAAATCGAACCAAATTCAATTAAGGAAGCAATTTTGGATGAACATTGGGTTATGGCCATGCAAGAAGAACTAAATCAATTTGTTAGAAATGATGTTTGGGAATTAGTGCCTATACCCGACGATCATACCATAATTGGTTTAAAATGGATTTATAGAAATAAACTTGATGAATCCGGTTTGATTATAAGAAACAAAGCGAGACTTGTTGCCCAAGGGTACAACCAAGAGGAAGGTGTTGATTATGATGAGACCTTTGCTCCGGTTGCACGCCTTGAGGCAATCCGAATCTTGCTTGCCTTTGCATCAATTATGAAATTTACTCTTTATCAAATGGATGTCAAGAGTGCTTTCTTGAATGGTTTCATAAATGAAGAAGTGTATGTTAAGCAACCACCCGGTTTTGAAAGTCATGAATTTCCAAACCATGTTTATAAATTGAAAAAGGCACTTTATGGATTAAAACAAGCTCCTAGAGCTTGGTATGATCGATTAAGTACCTTTTTATTAGAAAATGACTTTCAAAGAGGAAAGGTTGATAATACCCTATTCATCTATAAAACCAAAAAGGACATTTTGTTAGTGCAAATATATGTAGATGATATTATCTTTGGTGCCACTAACGTGTCCTTGTGTAGCAAGTTCTCTAATTTGATGAAAAAGGAATTTGAAATGTCCATGATGGGGGAGCTCAAGTTCTTCCTAGGACTTCAAATCAAGCAAGTCAAGGAGGGGATTTTTGTGCATCAAGGAAAATATTGAAAGGAGCTCCTTGGAAAATTCGGAATGGACAAATGCAAAGAAGATTACACTCCCATGAGCACATCATGCTACCTAGACAAGGATGAACAAGGTATGATGTTAGTAAATATAGAGGCATGATAGGTAGTCTTCTATATCTTACCGCATCTAGACCGGACATTATGTTTAGTGTATGCATGTGTGCCCGTTTTCAAGCTAATCCTAAGGAATCACACCTATCCGCGGTCAAACATATTTTTAAATATCTTAAAGGAACAATTAACACCGGATTATGGTACCCTAGTGATACTAGTCTTAGTTTGGTTGGTTATTCGGATTCCGACTTTGCAGGATGCAAGTTTGATCGCAAAAGCACTAGTGGTACTTGCCATTTATTGGGAAGTTCACTAGTGTCATGGTTTTCTAAAAAGCAAACTTGTGTTGCTCTTTCCACCGCCAAAGCGGAATATATCGCCGCCGGTAGTTGTTGTGCTCAACTCTTGTGGATGAAACAACAATTATTAGATTTTGGTTTGAAACTTGAAAATATTCCTATTAAATGCGATAACACGAGTGCAATCAACTTAACTAAGAATCCGGTGTATCACTCAAGGACTAAACACATTGAAATTAGACATCATTTCCTAAGGGATCATGTACAAAAGGGTGATTGCTCTATTGAATTTGTAAGTACCACAAACCAATTAGCGGACATTTTTACAAAACCATTGCCAAGAGATACCTTTTATCATATAAGAGGAGAACTTGGAATTTTAGATGAGTCAAGCATTAGCTAATTGATTTGTGTTTGTGAAAAATCACCAAGTATGTCTCATTTCATGTGTATTGGTATTTGATGAACAATTGGACCTTGAGATACTGTGAAATATATGATTTTGATTGTGAGTGATTTTAATTCAAAATCTGTGCTGAATGTTAAATATGTTGGATTTGTGAAATTGTGTTCAAAATGCTATTAAAATTGTCTGTCTGTCAAATTTACTCGAGTATTTTTATTTTTACTCGAGTATTTTAATTCCAAAATTAAATCATTTGAACATTGAAAAAGTTTTTGGCCATGTCTGATGCTTTCACTCGAGTGTTTTAAATTTTACTCGAGTAATTTCGTTTTTACTCGAGTCTTTCAAATTTTAATCGCGTGAATTTCAGTCCAGTAACTTCCAACTTTCTGGACTGGGCTTTTTACTTGAGTACTTTCACCAATACTCGAGTATCAGGCTTAGAACACTCGAGTGTTTTTAAAAACACTCGAGTAATGCGACAAGTTTAAAGCCAGCAGCAGCGTTTCAGCCCCTCACTTTTCACGAACCCCCTCTCTCTTCACTCGAGTTCTCTCACCCTCCATCATCAAAAACACGATTTTAACTCAAATTTTTCACAGATTTCAACTCCAAATCATCTTCTCATCATTATTCTTCACTTATTTCACTTCAAATCTCTATTTTTCACCCTCAAATCCGAAAATCCCTTTTCAAACCCTAACTCCCCCAAATTCAAAATTCTTTAATTTTTCTTTCAATTTGTGTGCAAATGTCTACTTCTCGTGCTGCCCTACGTCCAAGGAAGAAAAGGAGGGAGCCCACTCCTCCTCCTTCATCATCTTCAGAGGAAGAAGTGGAATTCTTCTCTCCAAATGAGTGTGCTAGGAGGGAGGCATTGTTTGTGACTCATGCATACGGTGTGCAAAGCTGGACCACTGAGGAATTCCTTGAGGGTAATGGCTTTACATTTGTTCAAAAGCTTAGAGATCAGCATCTTATGCAATTTATCTCTTTTCATGGTCCTATTTATCTTAGGCTTGTGCAACAATTTTATGCAAATTTTAAGGAGGTAGATAGGACTACCTATGAAACCAGTGTAGAAGGCACCCATTTTCAGATTAGGCCTAGGGATTTAGAGACCGTTTTTGGCATAACACGAACGGGGCAGAACAATTTCAATACTGACACTGATGATATTTTTAGAAACCTGCTTCGTCCCAATCGTGTTTATGACGGAAACGAGAAGAAAGCTGTGCATATGACCACATCAAACCGCATACTTCATCACATAGTTTGTCATATACTCTTGCCCCAAACCTCTCCAAATTACTCAAAGCCCACCAAATTAGAGCTTCAACTCACTGATGCCATTCTTAATGATAATATGCTGAATTGGGTTGTGATTGTTCTTGCTCGGATGGTCAAAGCGGGGAGCTCTAAAGCCACCCAAAACTTGCCTTATCTGATGCATGTGAGTAGACTCCTCCAGCACTTCAATGTGCCTATTCCTGTCGGTGAGGAGTCCTTTGATCCTCCTGCGGAGTTGCATGCGCTTCATGACGGGCTGCTTCGTCAAATGAAGATGAGGAAGCGTGGTGGGAGGTGGTACTGGATGGATGAGGTGGCAGCCGTGGAGGCTCAGGAGGCCGCTGAGCGTGCTGCAGCTCAGCAAGGAGTAGATGCTGAGCAGTTGGCTGAGGAGCAGGCTCAGTTTGATCAGGCTGATGGTGGTGGTGCTGGTGGTGGTGCAGATGATCCGGTTGATAATATTGATTTTGGCAATCCTGCATTTGGGACATATCAGACTCACTTCGATGCTCGCTTTGATCAGTTTGACAGCCGTATTGATAGTTTTGAGCATCGGATGGCGGAGCAGCAGGACAGCATTAGCCGCCTTGAGTCACAGATGGGAGTTCAGTCCGCTATGCTTTACTCGCGGTTGGACCAGCATTCGGTTCAGATGAATGCTCGGTTCGACGACATGATGACTGCCTTCGGACGCTTCTTTCCTCCGCAGGACCCCCCTGCACCGGACATGTTCTGAGACTTGTGGACATTGCACACTATTTTCGATGTTTTCTGTTTTATGGCATGTATTTCATGGTTTTTAGTTTTTTTTTCTCATTATGTCGTTGGGAATTAGTTTGCACCTTGTTACCCCTGCGTGGGTCTCTATCCGCTTTTGTGATGTTTATTTTTTTTCAGACTGGGATTTGGTCTTTATGTTGTTTTATGCTGTGATGACTCTTGCTTTATGTTATGATTTTCATTGGTTTTCGCATGCGTTATGTTCTCCGATAGTCATATTTATTTTATCTTGCTATTATTTAGGGGGAGTTTTCGTTATTGGTATCCTTCTTGTCTCCTCCGTTTCCAAATGATATTTTTTGATTATGACAAAAAGGGGGAGAAAAGAGGCATGAGAAGAGCAAACACATTTTTTTTTACTCTGATATTATTTTTGCTCTCGCTCTGATACCAATTGCATATTGTGCACTTGACTATGATTACTATGATATTATGCTGTGCTTGGAATTCTCTGGATTGACAGGTTTATAGGTTCCTATATTGAGGGGGAGCTCTCAAAAGTGAAGGAACGGTTTAATTATTTTGTCATCATCAAAAAGGGGGAGATTGTAGAATCATGTCTCCAATGAGGTGGATTTATTTTGATGATGACAATATAATTAGATCATGGATTTAAAGGAAGAATTCAAGCTCATCAAGTCAAGAAGATCAAGTGCATCACTTAGCTAGTCATTCTCAATTTTACTTTAAATGTAATTTTATTTATTTTATTGAGAGTGGGTAGCTTAGGAAGTAATCTCATCCTTAGGATAAATAATTTTAAATGCATGAAAAAGGTTGGGGTTACATAAAATTATTCCTTGAGGAGAGAATTGAAATAAATTGTTGAAAAACTTGATTTTTATCATCTCTGGGCAAAACACTCGAGTAATCTCAAAAATACTCGAGTATAAAGACACTCGAGTAATCTGAAAGTTACTCGAGTATCAAAACACTCGAGTACTTCCCAGAATACTCGAGTATTTCAGCCTCAAATCAGAGATTTGACCGTTAGTTCAATACATGGGCATTTCTATTGAAAGATGGGCAAAAGACTCGAGTAGTCTCAAAAATACTCGAGTATTTTGACTCTGACAGCAAATTTTTTAACCGTTGGAAGAGGGCAAAAATGGGAGAAAAGAATTACTCTTACTCTCTCATTTCCTCTTCCATATATCAGAAATGAATGCTATTGAACCAAGGGATTAGAACATTAAAGTCTATTGTGTTAAACATTCATTTTGATCATTCTCTCTCTCAAGTGAAAATTTACTCTAACTCAATCTATTCATTCATCATTATTATTTGTACTAAGAGTTAGAGTTGTGCTTAATTGTAGTGGAAATCATTTGTTGGATTTCTCCACATACACAAACACTTCTTGTTCTAAAAATCTTGGTTGGTAACCAAGTGTACCTAAGTGGGTCTTAGGTTCATTCAAGACTTGGGAGGTTCTCAAGCAAGGGCTAAGAGGTTCTTAGCTTTGGTGGAGCTCTTGAAGGTTTCAAGGAGCTTGAAGAAGAAGGAGTCT
The DNA here is from genome assembly GCA_037953625.1 of Crotalaria pallida. Taxonomy (NCBI): domain Eukaryota; kingdom Viridiplantae; phylum Streptophyta; class Magnoliopsida; order Fabales; family Fabaceae; genus Crotalaria; species Crotalaria pallida. The sequence continues at coordinate 104,216,611 of CM075655.1, forward strand.
TCATCACCAACATCAAATTGAGGTAGAAATTCAAGAGTTTGGTACACTCTTGGAAGGGATAGGTTGAGTGAGGCATCTCAATACCCTTTGTAATATTTCTAACAATTTGATTTTAGTAGACACTCCTAAGGTTCTTAGGGGGACTGGACTAGCTCTCTAAATAGAGAGTGAACCAGTATAAAATTGTTGGTGTTGATCTTTTATAGCTTTCTTTAACTTCAAGCAAAAACCAAACCTAAGTTGCTCAAAAGGGGGTTATTAATTAGTGTAGTAATTCCGCAGCAATTAAGTGATTTTCAAGTTGTTATAGCTTTATTTAATTGCTTTCTACTCTATTATTAATCTGCCCTGGACTGGATTAATTCATATTGATTAAAGTGCATATAATTCAGAAACTGTTTTTCTGCTAACTGCACGATTTACTCGAGTATTCTTAAGAAGACTCGAGTGTTCTTGTTATTTTACTCGAGTAGTCTTAAAAACACTCGAGTGTTCTTGCTCTGTTTCTGAAAAATATGCACGTGATCAGTTATACTTAATTGCATTCGAAAATTAGTCACTGTTGCATTCAGATTACTATTCACCCCCCTCTAGTAATTGCTAAGCCCGCTTGTTGGTTTCCAACAGGCATATACCCTTATTTATCACAATCTCTTTCTCAACTTTAATATATTTCTCTCTTTTCAATAATGATTACATAGAGATATTATAGTTAAAATATCCATAATTCTTATATTACTCTGTAAAAAAGAAATGAAAAGAAGAGCTATACCGTGAAAATAATGATAATAAATTTTGCTATGAAATATTTTTTAATTACCCACATGCTATAAAATTTTAAACCATTAAATGCTATTGAATATGCATCATTAAAAAAATATTATTTCTTCCGGTCTTATTTATAAATCGTATTTTAGAATAATTTTTTAAACTTATTTATAAGTTACTTTGTATTTTCAAAAACGCTAGGGATCATAAAAAAATATTGTACAAACTAAAAATGGCAAACAATAATGGAATGTGAAACAACCAAATAATATTAAGCAGGTGAGCATGGGACGAGTTGGGACGGGTTGGGCTTGTCCCTCACCCGTCTTGAAATGTTGTTCGGGTCAATTTTTCAACCCGAACCCGTCCCTAATTGGAGAGGGACAAGATAAGGACGGGTCCAAAATAGGACGGATCCTAATAGGGACGGGTCCGGGTTCACCCGGAGGACGAATCAATCACATTAAAAAAATCTCAAACCATTCAAATTTTGAAATTTTCGAAAACTTTCTAAAATTCGATAACTGGTCACATGAAGTATACAATAATTTCATTATTATCATACATTATTTCACATGAAATATACTATAATTTCATTATTATCATACTCAAGTGTGTGCGGCGGTAAGTGAGAGCCAAGGTATTATCATACATTCAGACCTAGGGTAGTAATATTTTGACTAAAAACACTAATACATAATAATAAAATAATAAATAAATATAATATAATAAATTCCGGGCCGGGCCGGGTGACCCGGGCATCAACCCGTACCCGTCCCGACCCGGGATGGGTTTGTCCCTTTTTGAAACGGGTCTGTCCCTCCACATGTGCGCGGACGGGTTTAACCCGGCCCGAACCCGCCGGGTTGGGGACGGGTCTCCGGGCCGGGCCGGGTCATGCTCACCCCTAATAGAAATCACTAAATTAAAATTAAAATATGAACAAAAGGTAATAAATTCTAGGAAACTGCTAAAGAATATCATGAAAGCATTGGTTAAGAAACCAAAAGAAATAATTTTATTTTGAAAAATTTTTAATTTAAAATATTAAGAAATGATGGACTTAAATTTCTAACACAAGTTTTTCCTTAATTTATTTCTTAAACAATATCCTTAAAACATTACTCTCTCCATTTCATATGTAGTGTTCATAGAGTTTTTGTCTCATGTTTCATATGTATTGTTCTTTTACAAAACTCAATACACAATGAATGTTATTTTTCTCAACACACCCGTATTTATTACACTCTTTTTTTCACTTCCAATATCTTCTCTCTCTTCAATAATGATTATATAGGTCTATTATAGCCAAAATATATCAAATTCTTGCATCACTTAACCATTTCTTAAAACTCGTACATAACCTTAATACATATTACATATCAAATGGAGGGAGTAGTTAACTAGATCATAAATTCTATGCCGCATGAAAGCAACAGGCACTTTACAACTATAAGACGCTCGCATATAAAACTCCAAGTTCTGACCAACTCTTTTTGTGCCTCGGTTTCTGTGCTTATATCTGCACCATGAACAATGTGTAGACATGTTGCTAAAAAGAACAATGTGTAGACATGTTGCTAAAAAGTGGAGTTCTTTAGTATATCAGCAACATGGTTTTGAATAGCACGCTAACCAAGCTTCATTCAATGATGATTACTAATATGATGTATTTGTCTTTCAACATATTTTAGTTTGATTACTTTTATTTTAAAGAGTTGATTATTATATTGTTAATTTTGTTTGTTGACAAGAGAGGTAATGATACAATTTATTTTTAAAATATTAAAATTCTGGCATGTTGCAGTCATACAATTACAAATGGTGGATCACTTTCAAAGAGTGCAACAAAAAATTGAATACATGTCTTTTATTTTTAAGTTGAAATGTTGAATATACATGTCTAATTTTATTTTGTCTAAAATTTTTCCTCTATTTTTCAAAGAAGAAAAATATCACTCACGATAAGGTGACCAACTTAAAAATCTATCTCATCCCAATTTACCATTTAAAGTTCCATTCTTTATTTTTCTCACGAGTGAAATACTGGTCATAGAGATATCTTTTGTTGGAGGAAGAATATATTCCATGGCAGAGTAAATCATTATAAAAACTGGCAAAGAAATTGAATACTTGTATAATCTTATTTAATTATATTGAAATATTGTATACATCAAAAAATCAATAATGTAAAATTATATTAATGCAATTATATAAATCCTATGTAATTCTATATGTAAATTTATATAATGTCTTTATATATATATATGTATGTAAAAAAAAAGATAAATTTATTAAAATTAAATCAATTAAAAATGTAATATATATATATATATGTGTGTGTGTATAGAGTGAAGTATCAATTTAATCCCTGATATTTTTTCACTGTACTAATTTATTTCCTGAAAATTTATAAATACACATTTAGTCCCTTAAGACTTTTGGATGTACCAATTTAGTCTCTCAATGTTTTCTTACATACCAATTTGGTCCATCATACTTTAAGGACCAAATTGCAACATCCGAAATCTTGAATTGTTGAAAGCAGGCGTGGTACACCAGATCACCCTTCTCAGATAAGTGAAGTAGAGGGAAAAATTAACAAGAAAAATGGTAATCGTTTAGCAAGCTCAATCATCAAACAAGGTCCAGCGTCATCTGAAGGAACGAATGCAAGCATGAAAAGATGTTCACCTTTACCACCGCAAGAAACTGACGCTGACCAGAATGATAATTCTTGTTTAACCTGCGGAGATGGGAGATATTTAATCTGCTGCGATGAATATCCCTTCACTTACAACATTTGGTTAATTAAACATCAGGATCTACATAATGCTAATAATGTGCAATAATATATGTTGATAATACATACCTATTAAAAAGTAATCTACATATATACCTCTATATTGGAAGGATGATCAAGAAATACATACCTATTATTTGAATTTGGTGCTTCATCAATTTGATCTAAGACACTCCATAATATCATCATGATCGCCATCTTCTTCCTCTTCATCTTAATGCTTAATTTTTATAGATGTAGTACTCATTTTGTTAGCACGGATAGTGATTTAACATTAGGCTTTAGCATGTACATATATATACTACTCAATATCCTTATAGTTGAAGGGGAACGTTTTGTAATATCACACATTATATTTCATTAACAAGGAAAAACCTTAAGTAAGCAAATAAATATGACAAGAAATCATTCTTTTGTAAATTTTCTAAAATCTATACAAGTATATATGGAAAGTGGTTTACCACATTTGATATTTAAATTTTATTTTTTGTATTTTGATGAAATTATTTCCAATTTACTTTCAATATAAATAGAAGAAAATCCTCACTTTATTTTCATTTCTATTTAATTTTAAATTAAAATAGTTGTTTCCAAACATTAGATTTTTCTCTTATCATTTTCACTTTTTAAGAACGTGAAATTGACATGTATCATTTGGAAGTTAAAAATACAATTTTTTCAATGGTTTGGATGCGGGAGAATAGGATAATTCATAAGGACGATATAAGATTTCTCGTAATTTATTGATAGATTGATTTATTATATAAACAATGATTACTATCTTTAATATTTATTGGAAAATCATCAATTACTTTACTATTTTTTTTAGATAAGACAAATTTTTTTTATTAAAAAGCCTGCAAAGTATAAGAAATACTTTCAATCAAGCCCAAAACAGAAACCTACTACAAAATAATAAGACCAAAGGGGACAAAGACAAAACCCCAGCAAGACTCCCACCAGCACAGTAATTACTTTACTAATTGTTTTACTAGTCATTCCTAGCTAAATTTAAATTCTACTAAACTATTATCTCGGTTCCTAAATATAAGACACTTTTGACACTTTTATTTTGTCCATATTTATAAGACTCTATATCAATTTTCAATGATCATTAATTACTTTTTTTTTCACAAACACCCCTATTTATTTAACACTTTTTAGATTCCCAATAATATTAATGAATAGGGGTAGTTTTGAAAATATATATCAAAAGTTCACATTTCAAATACAATTAATTAAATTAATCAACTTTCTTAATGGACATGAAATATCCCAAAGAGATCTTATATATAGGGATGGAGGGAGTATCATAAATAACAATTGAAATTAATATTATTAATTTTAGTATTATTCTATCCGTCTTATAAATTAAAGAGTTTAAAGTTATGCACATATGTTAAAAAACTATTAAATGATGTATAAGAATTTGGTATATTTTTATTATTAAAAAAAAGAATTTAGTATATTTTGATTAAAGTATCCCTATTTAATAATTGGATAGAGAGTAAAAAAATGTATGAAGACTATATTGAAAAGAGATGAAGAAATAAGGGGTGAAAAAGATGATGTAATATATAAGTGTATGCTTGGAAAAAAAAGTATAAATAAGTATTGAATTTTTAAAACTACACAATATATAAGATAAGACAAAATGGTAAAAATTACATAACTTATGGGACAGATGAGTATCGTTTTTTGTTTTGTTTTGTTTTGGTATGTGAACCAAGAGTGTCCTTCAGCTGATAGTCAAAGATTAATTCGTTTCAAGGCGGAGAGATCACCAAAGTGATCATTTTTCATACCCACGACAAGAGTCAAAACCCTTACATCATGTATAAGGAATTTAGTTATTTACCAATTCTGCTGGACTTTGTTGGTGGACAAGTATTGTTTCAAAACATACATTATATACTCCCTCCAGTTTGCCATATAAGAAAAAAATTATTCTTTTAATTTAAAATATAAGAAAAAGTTAATTATGAGTCACTTGAAGTTAATAACGACATGTTTCTATGGTTAAGAGGGTTTTTATGCTTCATTTTTTTTAAGGATGTAACATTCTTTTAATTAGTTGATACTACAAAGCATAGGGTACATCAAAACATGTGACGTATCCATGCCCGATATATATTAGACATCGATACACGTGCGATTGGGTACACATATCAAAGCATACGTACGTACCGATTTATTATTATCATTTTAATTTTAAGTTGAGTACATACGATTATATGGTTACACATATCAAGTTTGTATAATTTTCCTTTTTTTTAAAACTATGTGACTATGTCATATAATTTATATAGTTAAATGCTTGCAAATGTTCCTGATGCATTTATTAAAAACTGCATATAATAAAAATTCATGAAAAAATCTAATTAGTCCAAGACAACAAAAAAAAAAATACACTTATGATTATTTTATCAATATTAGTTCCTGCCCATTCATATATAAATATAATTAAGTCCCATATTTATTAAATGAGAATGCACCAACAAATTGCAAGCAAATGCATAGTCCTAATGCAAGCAAATGCAATGCACCAACAAATTCCATCTCCAAAAATCTCTGCTTTTTCATGCTCTTCTTCTTCTTCTACCTTCCTCACTCCATTCTATTTCTCTTCTTCAAATTCCCCACTATGCAAAGTCAAGTTTTTTTTTTTTAAATCCATTATAATTTCTCGCGAGTTTTTCCTCATTTTCTCGGATTCATGAAGCAGATTCGATTCAAAAACAAGAACTTCTATTTTTGCGTTCGTGTCAAAGATGAAAACTTTGAGAAACCCCAGGTTGAATATCAACACGAATTGGGAACCCCAAACAGAAGAAAGAGTCGAAATGAGAAAATTGGAAATAGCATCAATGCTCTGTTTTCCCAAACAGAAGATGCAGAGCCTGGTTTTGGTGTGCAAAATCATAAGCCACTGGTGCCAAATGGGAAAATTTTTAAGCTTTGAAGGAAGAAGAAGAAGAAGCTTGCTGTTGAATCCATTTCATTCACCAAATGGTAAAGTTTTTTAACTTTTTTTTTTTTATATATATAAATTTTGAACTGTGTTTTGAAAGTTTGAGCCTTTGAGGCATAGTTACTGGGTTCACTTGTTTACCAAATTCAGTGTAGTATTGGTACGGCGTGTTTGGTAACTATGGTATGATTGCCAAGGTGCCATTTATCTTGAAGGATGTTTGGTTTATGCCATTTAATTTTTGTTAATTTTCTTGTTTTTCCTATGAAAATCTCAATGAGACTTTAGGAATTAGGACAACTGGACACGTTTCTCTTTTTATTTATTTATTTATTTTATTTTCCCATTCTATGCCTAAAAAGTGTGTGCTAGTTTTTACAACGAGGGATGTTAATCAAGCTGCCTTCATAAGGCTTGGAGAATCTGCGACCAGCAATAAAATGTGAAAAACTAACTCAAAATTTTAACAATGGTTTATTGGCATTTCCTTTTTAGATCATACAGATAGTAGTTACTATGTGATATGAATTAGCCTGGGATAAGCATTTTAATGAATTAATGACAATTTATATATGGTTGATTTGTAGCGATGCATAGTTTCTCTTGAGCTAACTAGTTTACTCTCAAATCTGAATTACTAAGCAATTTACTTTTTGATGGACAAAAATGGCTTAATTATGTCACAAGTCCCTGGAGTTTGGGTACTTTTGTCATATACCTTTATTCTTTTTTTTCAATGTCTGACTCTCCTGACAATTAACATCAAAATCCTGTGAGCGAAGATCCTTTTTTTTTATAAATTAAAAAACTAAAAAACTTAGTATTTTTATATTTTTAATTAAATAAAAAAGAAATAAAAAGGATTGAAGAGAGAGGTCGTCTTCGCCCATGTGACATCATGCAGCACCGTATGACCAACCTCCTACGTCTTACTAGGATTCTGATGTTACATGTAAGCAAAATTGGTCAGAATTGGTAGTAGGAAAGCTGTATATGCTAGAAGATACAACAAATTATATGTAAAAAAAAGTTCATGGTAGGAGGCAATAGTGCAATACATCAATTATTTCGTCACTCAAGTTGGTGATAAAATTATGTATAGATTTAAAATATTTGACCTTAAGTTCACGTTATGCTGCCCATTGTATTGTCATATGGTAGAACATCAGGAACTGCATTTTACAGTTTCTGTATGCCTATCTAACTTGGAGAAAGAGTAATGAAACAGAACAAAATACTCTCACATGGCATAAGTCGTTACCAAAAATTTATCAAGCTTATTATTATCTTATCTAATTGAAGACCGGGTGAATAAAGTGCATCTAATATTAATATACAGAAGGAAGCTTACAATTAATGATGCATTATATTATATTATAGAATTAACAAGTGAATGCATTTGAGAAGCGTTGGGTCAGCACCAATGTAGACCAAATTATCTTGGTTGTCATTTTCATTGGATTCATTGTTTTTAGCTGCGTTATAATACTAAATGGTTTTTCGGACTTTCCTTTACAATTGTATGGCAATTATTTTAGAAAAATTGTATTTAATATGAAAGAGGAAGTACTCTTTCAATGTAAAGTTGTCGGAGGCCAAACCCTAGCGGACTTAAACATCTTAGTAGCCAGAGGAAAAGAAAGCAAAAGCAACTGTAATAGCGGCGAGCAAATGGGAGCAGCCTAAACCTTGAAAACAAGGTTGTGGTAGAGCTATACAAGCGTCGTTGTCGTGCTCTTGCTGAACAACGCAATAACACTTTCGTGATCTCCTTAGGTACTATTGAATTGGAAGGTTTTAGGTTAAGGAAGAAGAAAGAGAGGATAGAGAATCAAAATAATATAACAATGATATTAATTTGATATTACTTAAAGTTATTCAAAAGTACAAAGGATTGGTCCTATTTATAGGCCAATAGCAAAAGACAAATAGAATCCTAATATAATTACTCATAATGACATAATTGATCCTAACTTGATTACCTATAATGATAGAATCAATCACAATCATTTCCATGATATGTAAAATATTACTTAGATCTTTCTAGATATTTTAACACTCTCCCTCAAGCTAAAGCTTACTAAGCTTAAGCTTGTTACATGATATTATAGAAATATTTTCCTTGGCACCCAAAATATTTGAATTTGAAATTAAGGTTGGCATCTAGGAGATAGACGGGGCTGCTGTGAGTCATTACCAATACAAGTCACCATCGGAATGATTGTCGACGGGAAAACGAGTCCTTACTAATATATGATTTATCAATGGGAGATTAGGCACCATTGGAATGACCATCGGAGGGAAGAGAAAGCACCACTAATATGATTCATCAGCGGGTGAGAAGGCGCCACCGAAATGATCGTCGGTGGGAATAGCCACTGGCATGATCCATTAGTGGGATAGGAAGCACCACCGGAATGAGCATCAATGGTAATAGCCATGATATGATCATATATGATCAATTAGTAGGAGAAGAATAGCGTGACTGATAGTGGAAAGAAGAAGCAAGCACTAGAGCAGAGCCAAACATCATGAGATCCAAAAGATTTGGGTAAGTCAAGGTGACAACACAATGGTCTTGTGAGGGATGTGAGAACATATACGGATAGAGAAGGCTTAGGGGAGCAAGAAGATGAAGTAGCAGCTGGAACAATGGCTTGAACAACGGCTGATGGTAGTAAACGTCATAAGAAAGTGGAGACAAGAATGCCGAGAGGATGCCACGGCAAAGGTGATGAGTTGACAAATCGGAGTTCCAGATTTTTCGAGAACTCAGCAGCGGAATAGTGACAGGACAAGTCATGGAGGATGATACCGCTCTGATACCATATTGAATTGGAAGGTTTTAGGTTAAGGAAGAAGAAAGAGAGGATAGAGAATCAAAATAATATAACAATGATATTAATTTGATATTACTTAAAGTTATTCAAAAGTACAAAGGATTGGTCCTATTTATAGGCCAATAGCAAAAGACAAATAGAATCCTAATATAATTACTCATAATGACATAATTGATCCTAACTTGATTACCTATAATGATAGAATCAATCACAATCATTTCCATGATATGTAAAATATTACTTAGATCTTTCTAGATATTTTAACAGGTACCAATTTTTTCCATTCTTAATAGTGTCTCTAACATGAATTGTTTCATTGATTTCAGATTTTTTCTGCAATTTTTTAACAATTTCAAGTTGTGCTGCCATTTCATAGGTATACCAATAATTGACTGTTGCGGTGACGGCTGCTCAAATTTTAAATCTAAAAAAATCTGCTCATCAAGAATCTACGTCAAAGATCCACCCTAGTTGATGGTAAGTTTTCTCCTCGGTCCCAATTTATGATTAGATTTTGTGGTAGATAGTTATCACTACCCCTTTTGTGAGAAGAGTTCAAATACTGATTTTTCAAATTTTTAAACTTTATTTTCATTTTAGTGGGTTCCTGCATATATGTGTATTGTAATAGGTATGACATTTGCAAGCATGAAAAGATGTTCATCTTATCTGCGAGAAACGGATGCTGACCAGAGTGATGATAGTTGTTTAACATGTGGAGATGGGGGAGATTTAATCTGCTGTGATGAATGTCCCTCCACTTATCATCCATCGTGTATGAACATGGAGGTAATCAAACTATGATTATTACTTTCTTTTCCGGAAAGGTTCTGTCTATATTTCTTCAGAAACAGTTTTTTGTAGTAGACATATTTAATGACCCACATAATAGTTATGTGAATCCATGACTTTTAAACTGCAGAGGATTCCTAGCTCTAAGTGGTTCTGTCCGTATTGCGTATGCAAATACTGTGGTCTTGGAGAAAAGAGTAAGCCATTCGACACGTGTTCCCAATGTGACAAAAAGTGTAAGATTTCTCTCCTGATATATCTAGCCTTTGGTTTCTTTGTTGCCTTTTTTCCTTTTCCGTGGGGTGGGTTAAAGCTTTCCAAATGGGCATGTTACACATGTTCTTTTCTCTTTCCCCCAATTTATGTGGCATAAATCCATTGATGTTGCTGAGATAGTGGTTTTCATTCTTTTGTAGTTCACCGGCAGTGCTTTAAAGAATCTGGAAAAGAATTCTCAAAAGAAACTCTAGACCATAACCTTTCAAGACTATATTGTAGTCCAGGGTGTAGGCAGGTACATATTCTTTCACTGTGATTTCTGTCAAATATGACATGAAATACTATGTTTGGAAGTGATTATTTTTGTGTTTTTTTCCATCGCCTTTACAATTTTGACTATGAGCTTTGTGAAAGATATATGAGACAGTGGAGGGCTCACTTGGAATCAGAAATGTTCTATGTACAACCTACTCTTGGAGAGTCATTCGCCAAACTGACATAACCCCCGAGGTGGTCTCTGCTGCTACTAGGAACCAACAATTAGAAATCAATTCAAAGGTTGAAGTAGCTTGGATGTTGATGAATGAAGCTTTTCAGACAATAACTGATAGAAACACGGGCATCAATGTAGTTCAAAGTGTGGTTTACAGCTGTGGGTAAGCCACATCGATGTTTTTTTTCCAAATTATTTCATATATTAGTTTTCTCCATTGTAAAGCATACAACTCATTAAGCTACTGTCATCAACAGTTTTGTTATTTTATACACTACCAAATTACTCCTAATATTCTTCTACTTTTCATACAAGCATAGCAATACAACCTTTTGATCAATTGCTGTTATTTACCATTTACTTCTCAGGTCAAACTTGACCAGGATTAACTTTAGCCGTTCTTATACATTTATCCTGGAGAAAGATGATAAGGTCATTGCTGCAGCTTGTATCAGGTATCCTTTTTCTGTTTGTTAATATTGTCACAACCCTTTTTGGTAGTGAATTTGGGAACACTTTGTAGCAATACCCCTCTCGTGCTTAGATGCTCTTTGCCCACTTCATTCAGTTTTTTAATTTTGAATAAACAATGACTGACATACATAGCTGTTTAATTGTTATTACATGGCTCTATAGATTTCATGGGAGAAGGATGGCAGAGATGCCTTTTATTGCCACAGATGAAGCATACAGGGGCCAAAGAAACCAAAGGCTGCAACATTTTGTTAAACATGAGGATCTAAATAATGTTGACATGCAATAATATATGTTGAATAATATTATCTTATATTGAAAGGATTATCAAGAAATACATACCTATTATTAGAATTTGGTGCTTCATCAATTTGATCTAAGACACTCCATAATATCATCATGATCATCTTCTTCCTCTTCATCGGACTGCTTAATTATTATAGATGTAGTACTCATTTTGTTAGTACACATGGTGATTTAACATTAGGCTTTAGGTACATATATATATACTACTCAATACCCTTATAGTTGAAGAGGAACGTTTTGTAATATCTCACATTATATTTCATTAATAAGGAAAAATCTTAAGTAAGCAAATAAATATGACAAGAAATCATTCTTTTGTAAATTTTCTAAAATCTATTCAAGTATATAGGGAAAGTGGTTTACCACATTTGATATTTAAATTTTATTTTTTGGTATTCGGATGAAATTATTTCCCATTTACTCTCAATATAAATAGAAGAAAATCCTCACTTTATTTTCATTTTTATTTAATTTTTAATTAAAATAGTTGTTTCTAAACATTAGACTTTTCTCGTACCATTTTCACTTTTTATGATTGTGAAATTGACATGTATCATTTGGAAGTTATAAATACCATTTTTCAATGGTTTGGATGCGGGAGAATAGGATAATTCATAAGGACGATATAAGATTTCTTGTAATTTATCAATAGATTAATTAGTTAATTATGTAAATAATTATTACTATCTTTAATATTTATTGGAAAATCATCAATTACTTTACTAATTGTTTTACTAGTCATTCCTAAATTTAAATTCTACTATCAATTGTAATTAATATTATTTATATTTGAGTATTATTCTATCTGTCTTATAAATTAAACAGTTTAAAGTTATGCACATATATTAAAAAATGATTAAATAATGTATAAGAATATGGTATATTTTGACTAAAGTATCCCTATTTAATATTCGGATAGAGGGTAGTAAAAAATGTATAAAGACTATTTTGAAAAGAGATGAAGAAATAAGTGGTGAAAAAAAATGATGTAATATATAAGTGTATACTTGGAAAAAAAAGTATAAACGAGTATTGGGTTTTTAAAACTACACAATATATGAGATAAGTCAAAATGGTAAAAATTGCATAACTTATGAGACAAATGAGTATTTTTTCTTTTTGTGTGAACCAAGAGTGTCCTATTGCTGATAGCTAAAGACTAATCCGTTTCAAGGCGTTGAGATCACCAAAGTGAGCATTTTTTATACCCATGACAAAAGTCAAACCCCGGACATCATGCTTAATGAACGTAACTCATTTATATATCTACCAACTCTGCTAGACTTTGTTGGTGGATGAGTATTGTTTAAAATCATACATTATATACTCCCTCCGATTTGCCATATAAGAAAAAAAATTATTTCTTTTAATTTAAAATATAAAAAAAAGCTAATTATGAGTCACTTGAAGTTAATAACGACACTTTTTATGGTTAAGAGGGTTTTTATGCTCTTTTTTAGGAAGTAACATTCTCACAATTAGTTGATATTATGAAGCATGAGTACTTCTAAACATGTGACGTATCTGTGCCCGATACACATTGGTGTTGTGATACAAGTGGGTTAATCCTCTCACCTAGATGCGGGGTGAATAGGTGTGAAGGTGGACGATGTACATTTTTAAAAAATTATCGTGGAAACTATTACAATTTTATGAATTATATCTCTAATATTGTATGCTCTTAACTGATTAACCAATTAAATCAACCAGTTAATTACCAATTAAATCACACAATATTTAAGAACACAAATTCATGAAATTGATATCTAAATGAATTAATCAGAGCATCTAGCAACTAGAATCAATCACATAGAACATACTAATTATTCAACTAAGGTTAATTGATTGGGAAAATTAGTTTTTATCAAGATTTATGAAAAGCTCAAATTTAGACATAAGTTATCAAATTGAAATGAAAGAGAGAAGAGATAGAGAAATTGACACAGAGATTTTTATACTGGTTCAAACATCAACAACTACATTCAGTCCTTTCTTGTGGATTTGGGAGAGTTGCTATAAGAAGAAATTAGAGTATCAATTCGTTTACAATCTCACACGCATCAAAACCTTTGATCGCTTCTTCTTGAGACCCAAAACCTTTGGATGAAACTATTGATCTTCGATCTTCTTCTCTCTTCAAAGAACCTCTTCCAAGTTGCTATGAACCTCATAGTCTTTCTCCTTTGACATGATTGAAACCTTCAACTATCTTCTCTTTCCTTTTGCTTGAAACCTTTAATCATCCATGTAACATCCTGATTTTCTTTAGTATTATAAATTTTGAGTTTTATCAAAGTAAATGATTAATTCTTGTAAATAATTATTAAAGTGTTGGGTATTTTCATAAAATACCTTATATTATTTCTATTTGACTATTTTATTTATATACCTTAAAGTAAACTCATTTAAAGTAATTACCCTATATGGAAAAATACACTTTTTATATTTTACTTACTTTTGACATATTCAATATTATTTTATGTTTAATATTTTCAAACTTTTAACCCCCATGATTCTCTTATATGTGTTTATTTGATAATCAAACTTTATTCTAGGTATTTTCTTGAATAGAAATAAATAAATAAAATGTGTGTGTTAGTATTAAAAAAAAGGGGTGTAATATGTATGATATGTTGAAATGGGGAAGGAAACCCTAAATCTTTGGTCCAGCCACCGCCCGCCTCCCCCCTCCCCCATTTCTCTCGTCCTCGTGTTTTCTCCCTCCTTCACCGTCCTCCCGCCGGCGTCACCCAACACCAGCCAAGCCGCGTCGCGCCCTCTCTCCCTTGCGCTCTCCCTTGCTCCCTTGTCCCTTCCTCGCGCCGCCATCAATTCACCGAGGGGAAGGCTCTCAAATCGCGAGCCCAGCCGCCGCCGCTCCCACCGCCTTCAACCACCACCACCATTGCAGCGCCCTCCTTTCTCTTGACTCTCAATTTCTCCCTCTCTATTGGTCTGGTCACGAATCGCGACCCACCGGCCTTCGTCATCGTTGAACTGAACCAAGGACCATGGAGTTCGCGAAGCCAGCCACCGTCGTTGTTGCAGCGCTCTTCTCTCTCCCCCGTGCTCGCGTTTCTCTCTCTCCACTAGACTGTCGCACTTTGGATGCTACGGTGCTTCGCCGGCCACCATCTCCACCTTCTGACGTGGCTCCTGTCATGGTTTCAAATCGAATCCCCCGCCTATGAGGATGTGGTTGTGCAGTACGTGCTGTTGCGTTTGGGGCAGCAAGCAACTCCCCAAATCGATTGAAAATCCGCTTGTCACCGTGAACCGAGTTTGACTGAACCGGCCTTCAAAAACCGATCTTGAGGGTAAATCCCTAATACCTTTTTAATTGCTCTGTATTGTGTTTTAATAATAATAATAATAATAATATTAATAATATTGATAATAAAGATCTAGTGTTATATTATTTTGGAAAAATAAGTGATATTGTGATTTAGTATTGATTTATAATTATACCGTTATTGATAATGATTTTTAATTGATTACTTTGATTTGTTATAACATCGAATTAAACGTTATGTCAAATGAATTGTTTTAGAAGTATTTTGTTAAAGGTGTTAGGTCTCTAAGTAACTGAGTTGTTGTTTAGTGAGGTTGAATTGTCCCTGAACTAAACAATACACCAATTAATTAGGAACCCGATATGTTCGACATACGTTAATTCGGATTAAAGGCTTGAACTTTAATTTCAAATTGAAAGGAAGTGTAATTACCTGAACGTTAGAAATGTGATTTCGACTTATTTTGGATTGAGGGCATTTCCTTTTAATTCAGAATTAATAGTGTCAAGTAACATTAGCATTTGAATTTGTGAGTTATTATCAAAGTTACGTGATTTTGGTTTGTTTTGATAGATTATATTAGTTCTGAAAGTTGTGATGTCCAAGACTGAGAGGACCTCAAGGTAAGGGAAGAAGACCTTGAGGAAGCCTCTGTCTAGGGTTTATCTGTGATGTTTGTGGGTGTCCTCCGGTGGCAAGGTAGGAAGCCAAGAAGTAACCCTAATCACTGGTGTGTGAAGGTGGCAATTAAGGTTAGGGGACATACCTGAGCCCCATGTAGTACGTAGCTACTTATAGGGGGAGCTGGTTGCCCTAATGGGCTTGCTTGAGGCCCAAGTAGGGCCAGCCTGTAATGAGCTATGAGTGGATGAGCTGTCCTTGTAGATAAGGTGTGTACGTCATCCTGTCCTTGATATCGGAATCTCTGCGTAATGTCGGACAAGGAAGTCGGACCTTGGTAGGAGCATAAGATCGGCCCGTGTCTGGTGTCTGCTCGGCCGTTGAGCCTTGAGCTCGGCCAAGCACACAGAGGGCTTCCTAAAGGGTCATCAGGCCTTGAGTGAGAGTTCCGAGGAGCTCGGCTAAGCCGAGTCCACCACATAAGCCCCCCAGCTCAGTCAAGGCCATTCAGGCCTTGTCCCGAGGTCTTGGGTCAGGTCCTTTTTCCAAGTCCACCACATAAGCCCCCCAGCTCGGTCAAGGCTATTCAGGCCTTGTTCCGAGGTTCCAGGGAGTTCGGCAGAGGAGTTGCCGAGAGCTGAATCCAGCTGTCTCTGATGTCCTTCCACTTTGACTGAGCAGAATTGAAAGCTGTCCTTTCACCTGCTCCGATGTGGCGTTTGCTTTCCCCGTGTCAGAAATCACATTGAACAAAGCGTTGCCATTATTGCAACGTTGCTCGAGGTCTGCCGTTCCACTCACTTCGTGCCACGCGTCTCTGTGCATATGGTTGCACGCTGGGTTGGGCTGTTGGGCCAAGCCCACATTTCAGAAAAGAGGGGGGAAACTCCCTATTTAAACCCCCTCCGACCCCTCCTCTACCTCCTTTTCGACTTTTCCATTTCTCCCATATTCACCAACTGTTCCTCTCCCACTCTGAACACAGTTTTCTTTCTCTGCAACCTCCTTTCTTGATCCTTCCCGTAGCACAAGTTCCCTCCTGCTTTTCCTCCTTCTTCCATATTCTTCTTCACGCTTCTACTCTTTCAAGGTACTGCTCCTTACTCATTTCTCTTCTTTCGTCATTTCTCTTCTCTTCCTTCTTTACTGCTCTCTAGTTTGCATGGAAGGGGTCGGTACTTTTTTGTTTTTGTTTTTATGGAAGTGGAGTGGTTTCCTCTGGTTGTTTTGTGTTTTGTGGCTAAGATCTTGGGTTTGAGATTTGTAGATTTTGGTTTTGGGAAATAGTCTTGGGGTTTTGGCGCTCCTGGGTTTGGAGTGTTTAGGCATTTGGAGAGTTGTTGATTTTTATTTTCGTTCTTATTTTTCAGAAACCCAGAGGAGTGGATTGGGGAAGTGGGAAGATGAGTAGGAGTAGAGAGTGGTTTAGGAAATGGGTTGGGTTGGTTTCCTTGTCAACCAGTAGCAGTGAGGAGGAGGACGGCTCATCCTCCTCGTCCTGCTCCTCGACGGAGGTAGACGAGATGCTGCGTCGTCGGGAGAAGTATAGGCAGAAGTATGAGAAACAAATCTTGGAGGTCGATCTCGTTGAAGTCATTTACCCTCGGGATTGGAAAGAGCAGAGAGAGTGGGTGAAACGGTATGCCTGGGCCGAGTTCATCGATGGTAGAGAGAGTTACGATTTCGAAATGATGAACAGAGAAAGGCTGTTTGAGCGGGGGGTTCCTGTGAGAGAGGGGAGATGCTCGCCCCTCGGAACAACTTCGAGGGGATTTTCTGGGGGGTTATTTTTTGTAACCCGTAGGACTAACGCCGAGCTCCCCTATTCTTCCACAGGTAACATGCCACCCCGGAAGTGCATCACTCACCCCGAGCTCTACCTCGCACCTCTTGATGCTGACCACTACCAGTGGGTTGATATTGAGCCCAAAGGAGTTCGGTCCAGCCTAGATTCCGAGGACAAACTTGCGGATGCAAAGAGGGCTGTGCTGCCATGCTCTGGGGATACTACTGGAAACTCCTATGAAGTTTTGCCTTGCTCCGTGAATGATAGGATATGCTCGCAGACCGATGAGAATTCGTTTTTCTTCTATGCCGACTTGATACATAACCTCGGCGTGACCCTCCCTTTCACTGACTTGGAGATGAGGGTTTTAAATGAACTCGGACTGGCTCCTTCCCAATTACATCCCAACACTTGGTCATTTCTTCGAGCCTTCCAAAAATACTGTGGAGGCCAAAGGACTAGTGTGTACAGTTCGGCTTTTCTTATGGCTATACAACCCTTTCGTGAGTAACAAAGAAGGGGTAACTGGTCGGCTTTGGGTGTCGACCAAGGCCCGAGGTCATTTCGGGCTCTTCGGCATGTTCACTGACTCTTGGAAGCATTTCAAGCCAAGATTTTTTAAGTATAAGTATGTGGGCACGGAGCGACCTTGGTTTCGGGCCGAGACGGGACCGAAGTTTCGCTTGGAATGGACCTAGGAGTTCTTCACTCGCCATGTCGGCACGCCGCAGAGGTGGTCGGCTGCAACTCTTGATGCCGATAAAGTTGTAACGGCCAATCATTTCCAGTCCGAGTACCGGGCCAGGAAGTTCTAGCTTGACATCGGGGTGTTTATGAAGTGTCCTGATAATGAAGTCGTTACAAAGATTGGTAGTTAACTTTACTCTTGCACTTGTATTTTTTTCTTTCAACCTCCTGACTGATTTTCTTTATTATTCTGTTTTCAGACAAATACTGGTCGGACATGTCATCGAAGGCGCTCAAAGCTGCCATGGAGGCCTGAAAGAGGAAGAGGACTGACAGCTCTTCCAACGAAACCATGTCTGCTGAAGTCTCTACCGACACGACCTTCACTGACTCGGCTCCTCAACCGCAACCTAATCCTCCTCCAGTGATTTTTGCCCCTCCTCCTCCTCGGTCTCCGAGCCTTAACACCGAGGTGGTTACTGCTGCTGATCTCCCTCCTTCATCGTCAGGTCCGAGGAGGGGGATTGATATCCTTCCAAGGCCGCCAACCACCACTGCCAAACCCTCGGTTAAGGATGCTTTGATTAAGATGTCCGGGGTGGAATGGAAGAAAATGGCCGAGGAGCTTGCTTTCCAACTGAAGCGGTCGACCACCATTTTTAATGCGTTGGCGGAGGTCTCGGATGATGTAGCTGAGGGTGTATCTCCTGTTAAGAAGAAGGCCAGGGCTGAGTTGGCGGCCGAGGTGGTTGACCTGAGGAGTAGTCGAGATTCTGCCGACCAGAAACTGGCCGAATTGGAGGAGAAGCACCGTTGGCAAATGGAGGAGCTTCTCAAAAACCATGAGGAGGCGCTGGCCCAAGTTAAAGAAGATGCCCAAAAGGCGGAGGAGGCTGCTAAAGAAGCAGGTTGGCAGGAAGGCCTTGGCGAGGTTGAGAGAGTCAGATCTATGCTGAAGAAAAGGGCTGCTCAAGCACTGAAACATAAGATAGCTGCGGCAGAGGCAACCTTCGATTTTGAGAAGGGGGAAGTAAGATCTTTGCCAGTGCTGTTGAGCAGATTCAATTTCTGAACAAGGAGATCCGAGTTCGGGTTGTCGGCGCCAGTCCTGGGTTTGGGGTCCTTGATGGGAAGATGGTGGACTTTGAAAATGATGGAGTCGAGGTAGATCTCGACCAACCTGAAGAGAACCTTCCCAACCCCTTGGAAGAGAAACCCGAGGAAGAGTTCGATCCGACCAAGGTCCAGCTTTCCGATATTGAAGATGATACAGCGTAAGTCCCTTATGCTGGGCCACTTGTATTTTGTCAATGTTTTTGTACAACATGTTTGACAGCATTGGAACTGTTTTATTTTGCTGGTTTTGTCTTTGTATAACATTTCCTTCTGTTTAATGCAAGTTCTATTTTGTTTAACTTGTTGCATCATGTCATTTTTATGCAAGTTTTTCGTTTTAACTTGTTGCATATATATTCTGTATCCGAGATCGTTTTTATGCAAGTCTTTTCTTTAACTTGTTGTACAATGCGAGTTTATATTGTTAACTCGTTGCATGTTCGCTATTGATACCTCGGATCCGAATTGCGATTAGTTGTCGGGTCACCAAGGAAACTTGTTCTGTTAAAAACGCAAGTCCTTGAGACTTGTTGCATTTTGTTTAGTTGCCTATTGTGATCGGACTTAGTCGGACCTGAGCTGTGGTCAGCTGTTAGGTAACTGAATAAAATTGTTTTTAAGAATACAAGTCCTTTTTTACTTGTTGTATTCGGATTGAGTCGGACCTGAGAAACACATGATAAAGACAATTTTGTTGTCCTTCGTTAAAACTTAAAATAAATAATTAGGTTGTGCTCGGACGACTCAGTAAGTGCAGTAATCTTATAAGTTTTCCTCTGAAAAAAGGTACTGTATATAAGTGCATACGGTAGGGATCTCGGATCCAGCCACCATAGCCAAGGTGGGTATCCTCGTCCCCGATGTGAAAGAGGTTGCTGAGTGAAGTTATGTGAGAACATTTCATAGCAAGCTGTACTTTATCGGGTGTCCCTTGTACACTGTGCTTATGAGCCGATCTCATTTACAAGATGTTGACCGTACATAGCGCCATGCAACATTTAGGTGGCTAGTGCTAAATGAGAAGCTAGTACGTACGTATATAAAATTGTGGCACTTGAGTAAGGGCAAGTTTGTACTATTTCACTGATCACAAATATGAGTTCATTGCCATTTAGGGAATTTAAAAATGAGTATATAACAATGGAACGAGATGTAAACAAAGGAAGTAAATGTGAAGACTTTAACAGAAACTAAAATGAAATTAAACTTGAACTTGAACTGAAGGTGCAGGTGATTGCTGATGATATCCGGGGTAATCCTAACTGAAATAGGTTCTCAACTTCGCAACGTTCCAGGAATTCTTGAGCTCGACTCCCTCGAGGGTTTCTAACTTGTATGCCCTAGAGTGTGTTTTTGAAACGACTCTGTAGGGGCCTTCCCAATTCTGGGCAAACTTTCCATCCCTTCGATTTTTGAGCCCAATGTCTGCTCTTCGGAGTACGAGGTCTCCGACCTCAAAGGACCTGGGTTGCACTGACTTGTTGTATTGTTTTGCTTGTCTTTCTTTCACTTTCTTCTCACTAACTGAAGCGGCTTCTCGGATCTCCTCGGCCAATACTAGGTCTTCTTTGATCAGATTCTCATTTTCTTCCTCGGGTCTGTCCCTCATTCGGAAGGTATGGATCCTTCGTTCGATGGGGATGACCGCGTCACAGCTGTAAGTGAGTCTAAAAGGGGTCTCCCCGGTTGAGGTCTGTACTGTGGTCCTGATCGACCAGAGGACCGCAGGTAGCAGATCGGCCCACGCTCCTTTAGCCTGTATAATTCTCTTTTTGAGGCCATCAACAATAGCCCGATTAGCAGCTTCGGCTTGCCCATTAGTCTGGGGGTGTTCGACCGAGGAGAATCGATGAGAGATTCCGAGGTTTTCAGCCAATATTTGAAAGTTGTTGGCAGCAAACTGGCTACCATTGTCAGTAATCAGAGTGAGTGGAAGTCCGAAACGAGAAATGACTTGTTTTAGAAAAAAATTTTGGATTCTTGCGGAAGTGATGGTTGCTAATGGTTCGGCCTCAATCCATTTAGTAAAGTAGTCTACTGCTACCACAATGAACCTTAGCTGACCTGGGGCTGTTGGGAACTGTCCCACAATGTCCATTCCCCACATACTGAAAGGCCAAGGGGAAGCAAGAGAATGGAGTTCCTCAGGGGGCTTCTGGTACACATCACTAAAATATTGGCACTGAGGGCACTTTCTGACATGATCGATGGAATCTGTTACCAAGGTAGGCCAAAAATAACCAGCCCTTAACACTTTCCTTGCTAAGGACTTGCCTCCCATATGGTGGCTCCCCATTCCTCCATGAACCTCATTCAAAGTTTCTTGGGCTTCCTCAGAGGTGAGACATCGGAGGAGTGGGGAAGACATTCCTCTCCTGTAGAGGATTCCATCAACAATGACATACTCGGCCGCTTTTCTGATCAGCTTCTTCGCTTCCTTCTGGTCGGCGGGGAGTATTCCATGCTCTAAATATGCCCTGATCGAATGCATCCAGTTCGGAGATACAGCAATAGCCATTATTACACTAGGAGTCGAAATCTGTTCTTGAATGAGGCTTCTGTTATTCCCTGCTCCTTTTGTGCTTGCCAGCTTGGAAAACACATCGGCACGGGAATTTGAGCAACGGGGAATGTGGGTGATGGAGAATTTGGCAAAGTCCTGAGCCAGAGTCTTAACTTTATCAAGGTACTTTTGCAGAATGGGCTCTTTCGCTTGGTAATCTCCGATGACCTGGGAAACCACCAACTGGGAGTCGCTTAGTATTTGAACTTCAACTGCTCCGAGCTCTTTAGCCATACGGAGGCCAGCAAGGACTGCTTCGTATTCAGCCTGATTATTCGAGGTTAAGAACTTGAATTTCAGGGAATATTCAATGCTGAGACCCTCCGCGTTCTCCAAGATCACCCCAGCTCCTGCTCCCCTATGATTGCTTGAACCATCAACATATATTACCCAAGTGTCTGAGCTAGAGCTTTGGTGGGGCTCTGTGAACTCGGACACGAAATCTGCCAACGCTTGTGATTTAATTGCCCTCCTCGGCTCGTAGGAAATATCAAACTCGGAAAGTTCGATTGCCCACGCCATCATTCTCCCGGCGATGTCGGGTTTCTGAAGAACTTGCTTAATGGGTTGGGCGGTTCTTACGACAATGGGATGACTCTGGAAGTATTGTCGTAGCCGCCGTGCAGCGAGGATCAAACAAAATGCGAATTTTTCAACCTTGGAATACCGGAGCTCGGGACCTTGCAGAGCTCGGCTTATGTAGTAAATGGGAAACTCATTTCTGCCCTCATCTCGGACCAACACCGAGCTGAGGGCTAAATCACCAACAGATAAATAAATGAAGAGACTCTCTCCCTGCAGAGGACTGGAGAGAACTGGAGGAGAAGCGAGATACTCTTTAAGTGCCAGGAAAGATGCTTCACAATTTTGATCCCAATTGAAAGTTGTTCCTTTTTTCAAAAGTTGGTACCAGGGTAAAGCCTTTTTTGCGGCTTGAGGGAGAAACCTTGACAGTGCTGCCGCCTGTTAACTGTTGCACCCCTTTAAGATCAGCAGGACTCCTCATCTCTAAGATAGCTCGGCACTTGTCGGGGTTTGCTTCTATCCCCCTTTCGGATAGCATGAAGCCGAGGAAAGCGCCCGCGGGGACCCCGAAGGTGCACTTTTCTGGATTCAGCCTCATACCGTGTGCCCTTACCCTTTCCAGCACCATGGTCAGATCTCGAACGTGGTCCTCCTTTTTCCTGCTCTTTGTAATCATGTCATCAATGTAAACCTCCATGGTGGTACCAATGATACCATCAAAAACCTTGTTCATCATTCTTTGATAAGTTGCTCCAACATTCTTTAGACCGAAAGGCACAACAGTATAGCAGTATGTCGCCTTTCCAGTCGTGAATGTGGTTTTATCCTGGTCGGGAGGATACATTGGGATCTGATTGTATCCTGAATAGGCATCTGTAAATGACAACAGTTGGTAGCCTGCCGAACTATCAACGAGCTGATCTATAATCGGCAGCGGGTACTGATCCTTGGGGCAGGCTTTATTGAGGTCGGTGTAATCCACACACATCCTCCAACTGCCGTTTGCCTTCCTTACCAAGACTGTGTTTGCAACCCACTCAGCATATGGCACCTCTCTGACGAACCCAGCTTCGAGTAATTTGGAGACCTTCTCCTGAATCACTTTTGCTTTTTCTGCTCCAACTCTTCTTTTCTTTTGTGCAACTGGCTTTGCTTTCGGATCCACGCTGAGCATATGACAGATGAAATTCGGATCAATTCTCGGCATGTCGGCCGAGGTCCAAGCAAACAAATCTCGGTTGGCCCTTAACAGGTTGATGATCTCGACTTGGATTTTCTGAGGGAGGTTGGCTCCCACCTTAACAGTTTTGTTGGGATCAGAAGGATCAATGGGAATTGCCAACCACTCCCCTTGAGGGGAAGGCCTAAGATCATCCTGTTCGGCCCGAACATCCAGCTCAACTAATAAAACTCTTCCTTTGGCCAACGTCGGACCAGTCAGCTCTTCTTCTTGTTTCTTTTTTATTCCCCGTAGACTCGCGTTGTAGCAGAGTCGAGCCCTGACCTGGTCGGCTTTGACAGTGACGACCTTGTCGTCTGAACCAACAAATTTCATAGCTAAATGCACCGTTGAGACAACCGCCCCAAAGGCTTGTAGGCAAGTTCTTCCTAGTATCACATTATAGGGGGATTCTGAATTGACAACTAGAAACTTAATGATCTTCGTTCGGGCCGAAGGCTGCTTACCTAAGGTCACCGGGAGGTGGATGGCTCCTAGGGGGCGAATCGCCTCTCTCGTGAAGCTAATAAGATTGCCTTCAAATTCGACGAGGTCAGCTGACCTCAACTTTAGTGCTTGAAAGGTGTGGAGAAAAAGAATGTCGGCCCAGCTCCCTTGATCAATGAATACTCGGGCGACTTCGAAGTTACCAATCAACGTCGTGATCACCATTGGGTCATTGTGATCCGGGATGATGTCCTCCATGTCCTGATCGGAGAAAATAATGGGGATGTTCCGAGATGGTTTCTTACAGATGGGTTTATGATGAACAGCTAATACTTGATTGACATATCTCTTCATTTCTGATCTTTTCTCACCGCCATCGGCGAAACCTCCCGAGATGGTTTCGACTCTGAAATTTTCCGGTGACTTATCCAAATCCTGCACCACGACCATATTCACTCGTTGTGGCTCTTCGGTTTTCTTTTCTGGAGTTGGGTCAGCCTTGGCTTTTCCTTTGTCTCTGTTCGGACTCCGAGACCGTCTTCGGCCTCTTCTCTCCACAGCTTCTCATACGTACTGTTGCGACTTACCCTGTCTCACCATGTCTTCGATAACGTCTCGAAGCCAGGTGCATTGGTCGGTATGGTGGCCATACCCATCATGGAAGTTGCAGTACTTAGATTTGTCGCTGATGCTATTTTGGTTTCTAATGAAAGGTGGCCTGGGTACGTGTCTGAGTTCAGTCTGCATGGTTTCCCTCCATACTTGCGACCTCGGAACTGTCAGTGGGGTATAACTATCATACTTGGTGACATAAGGACGTCGGCGGTCATCCTGCTGGCCGACATGAGGACGTCGCCGGTCACCTTGGTCCACCCTTCCACCTTTGTCGTCCCTGTTTCCTCGAGGGCGGCCTCGAGGAAGGGCATTCTGTGAAGCAGCTTGGGCATTCTCCATCCTGCTTGTTTGACCTTTGTTGAACTCCTCCAGGTTGATATACTTGTTGGATCTTTGTCTGAGCTCGACCATATCTCTTGGTGGCTTGCCTATTAGTGAGTCTTTGAACCCACCCTCTGCAAGACCTTGAGTAAGAAGGAGGACGGCCACTTCGGGAGATAAGTTGGGAACCGAGCTGGACTCGTTATGAAATCTATGTAGATAAGCACGTAGCGATTCGTCAGGTTTTTGTGTTACTGTTGCTAGTGTGTGGTCGGATATTGGCTGCACACAGCTAGCAGTGTACCTATTGAGAAACGCTTCATCTCTGCCCAGCAGTTAATAGAATTCTTAGGTAATGTCGCATACCATCGGAGAACTGGAGCTTGGAAGGTCATGGAGAAAGCTCGGCATTTGAGCCTATCTCCACCGCCATAGAAGTTCATAGCTCCCTCATAAGAGAGTATGTGCTCTTGAGGATCTGTCAAGCCATTATACCTAGGTATGTTGCTAGGTCCGAGGTATCCTGGTGGTGGTTTATAGGACATAACAGCTGCTGTGAAAGGGTGTCCGGGGTGAGAATCATCTAAGTCGGGTTGTTGATGGTCACGGAGAGGTGGTGTATGTGTTAGTTGGGTGATGACGGTATGTAGTGTTGTTAACGTTTGTGGTGTTAGCGGTGGTGGTGGTAAGTTTTGAGCTGGGGGTACCACAGTGCCCTGTTCAGCTGGAAGTCCCAAAGGTTGTGGAAGTTCGTTTGGGGCTGGAGCTTGTATGACGGCTCGTTCAGCCAAACGCTACATGGTAAGCTGCTGAAGATCTGCTATGGCTTGGCCTTGCTGCTCTATGATCCTCATTTATTGTCTCATCATGGCCAAGATCTCTACATCACGAGAATGTGAAGATTGACGTGAGTGAGAACGATGTGTAGTACTGACGGAGCGGGCACGTTGGCCGTGTTGGCGGTGCTGTTCTGTGTTGGTTTCCCCAAGTTGGGAACGTAGCTGCACGCGCCGACCTCCTTCCTGGTGCTGAGTTGGATTTGAGGTATCTCCAGTGTGGATGGTATAAGTTCACTGTGGGTGTGGGTGAACTCTGGGGGTGGTGGGGGAGGTGGAGGTGGCGGTGGTGGGGGAGGTGGAGGTGGTGGGGGTGGTTGTGGGGACCTTGCTACTCTATTGGCTTCAAGGTGAAGGTGCATGTCCTCTGTTGTTGGCACCCTCCTTGGACGCCCCCTCCTCCTCCTCTGAACTGGTGGTACATCAGTCATGGTAGATTCTTTGGGTGGGGATGAAGTTTTGCTCTTCCCACAGATGGCGCCAATGTGATGTCCAAGACTGAGAGGACCTCAAGGTAAGGGAAGAAGACCTTGAGGAAGCCTCTGTCTAGGGTTTATCTGTGATGTTTGTGGGTGTCCTCCGGTGGCAAGGTAGGAAGCCAAGAAGTAACCCTAATCACTGGTGTGTGAAGGTGGCAATTAGGGTTAAGGGACATACCTGAGCCCCATGCAGTACGGAGCTACTTATAGGGGGGAGCCGGTTGCCCTAATGGGCTTGCTTGAGGCCCAAGAAGGGCCAGCCTGTAATGAGCTATGAGTGGATGAGCTGTCCTTGTAGATAAGGTGCGTACGTCATCCTGTCCTTGATATCGAAATCTCTGCGTGATGTCGGACAAGGAAGTCGGACCTTGGTAGGAGCATAAGATCGGCCCGTGTCTGGTGTCTGCTCGGCCGTTGAGCCTTGAGCTCGGCCAAGCACACAGAGGGCTTCCTAAAGGGTCATCAGGCCTTGAGTGAGAGTTCCGAGGAGCTCGGCTAAGTCGAGTCCACCACAAAAGTTAAGGTGTTTTTAATAAAGAATCATATTATTTTATCGAGAACGCAATGGTTCTAAGTTTAATTTCCATTTAGTTGGGGTTTATGAATTACGTTCAAACAATCTTTTGATATGATAACTTATCAAAATATGATATATTGATACTTATTAGTTTTGGAGATTCGAAGTAGTTTGTTTTGAATTACATAGCTAAATCCCCTGTTACGTAAAGTTTGAAAGTATTCGTTTTAAATATGATTTTGACGTGTTTTCACGTTGCTATTAGCTTACTAACTGATTTTAAAATATGTTTTTGAGAACATCAAATGACACCATTTTAATTTTGTTAGTTTACTTCACGTATAAAGGAAAAATATATTTTTATAACTTATTGAATCAAACCACTAGCCCAATGCCGACATTGGTTTGGTTTAAATAAAAGCGTTTGCGTGGTTGTTTTTCTATCGTGTTTGAGTAGCCTTGGCGCATTATATTAATTGTTATTTAATTTATGTAATATGATTAGACGACGAAGGAGCTTTAGAACCTGTCGCCACACGCAAGCAAATGAACTCTGATACATTTGGACATTATCGTACAAAAAGGAACACGTCTTTGGAAAGGCAAGGTAAGGAGTGGGTGTTACCTTGATTTAGGAAACAATTTCTAGTTAGTTCATAGTGATGGCTAAGAATGTGTGTGTAGTTATGACATTGGACCCTAGGATAGTTAATAAAAGACAAAAAAAGTAAATTATGGAATTAAAGGAATTGAACCCATGTTATTTGTGAAATTATGTTGATAATATTAATATGTTGAATGTGCAACTAAATGAATTGAAACCATGTTATTTGTTGTGGATATTTGTGTGTACAATATTTGCTATGTATTTTTGAATGATATAGTGAAATATTTGTATATTTGTGGCTATGTGTTTTGTAACATCTCGAATTTATACTCCAAGCTTAGTTCGGTTAAATTCGAGTTAGAACTGAGAATAAACAGAAGAGTAAACTGGAATGTAGTGAAGTATTCTCATGGCCAAAGTGTATGTAGGAGTTGAGAAGTATGCCATAGAGTTAGAAGCCATCAGTACGTAACAATCTATTAATGTAATGGATTACCGTGGGGTGTTAATCGATTACAATAATTCTGTGAGGTAGCTAAGCCTTAGCAAAGAACAAGCGGGTTTAAGTGTAGTGGCTCGGACCTCGGTCCGACCAAATTCCATCTTAGCCGACCAAAAGCGAGGTTCAGAGTCATAAGCCGACCTCTAGCGAGGTTCAGAGTCATAAGCCGACCTCGTTTCGTCTCTCACCCCTCGTCAGTAATCAGATGACCACAATGAGTCGTCTCATGTCAGCTGATCTAAAGCAGTAACCAATCTTCTCAGGTTTAAAGGACGTCGGACCGAACAGTTATCACCGAGCTCATGAGAACCGAACATGTAGCTATGAGTTCATGAGAAACGACCAGTTAGCACCGAGCTCATCAGTAGCACCGAGCTCATCAGTATCACCGAGCTCATCAGTACCACCGGGCTCATGGGAATCAACCTCGTTTCGTTTGACAACCCTTGGAAGTGAGCAGCCGACCATGTCGAGACGATTCACGACAGACGATAATACGCACCTATCTCAGCAATATCCCGTTGGCCACAGCAAGTCGCCTTGTGTAAACCGAGTATAAGTTCGGTCTCTTACCGACCATCGATAGACCACATCGACCTCGCATCGACGCCAAGGCATCTCAACCTCCACGTGCCTAGCATCTCGTTGGTGAGGTTAAACCGATCTTGCACCGACGACAAGATATCTCGGCCTCCACGCGCCGAGCATTTCGTTTTACCTGTCTTATTCCGAGAAATTGCTTCCAAGAACCCGAGAACCGAGGTCCTAACATAGACCCCATGACTCCAGTCTGATCGATTCGATCGTAGGCCGATCAGTTAGCACTCAGTTTACGAGCACCGACCACGATCTAGTCGGATTCGTAACACACCGAGCTACGGCCAAACACCAGTGCTGAAACAAATGGCTCTCACGACATTTCCGCGCCCAGACGCCCATTCTCCATGCCAAGGCATGCGCGTCAGACCTTGATCCCTCTCAACCACTCGTTTGTGGCTTCCTCAGAAAGCCATTAATTTATAACCACATATTCACTAAACTTTTAAGGGAAGCTTCTCACCAGGACTACATGTTTATTTCCAAAGTAAAAATAAAACAAAAACAAAGACTAACACAACCAACACTCATTTATTCCTTCTTAATTCTCATTTCTTCTCCTTTTTGAAACCATTTTCTCTCGAGGCTTAGGAACTCAAGACTCCCTAATATTCATCATCATCACCAAATCAAACAAGGATATCACCCCACCTCCTTGGACAAGAACGAAGAGCACCAATACCACCCCATATCATCACACGGGCCAAACCCTCCTCACCAAAGCAAGTCGCCAGCTCCTCAGTGGAAGCTTTACGGAGCTAGGGCACAAAGGAAATTCAAGGTTCAATGTTCCCTTATCTCTCTTGACACTCTTGAGGTAAGGGGTGGGTGTTACCTTAGCTTAGGTTTGGGTTTCTAGTGTGCTCATAGTGAGTACTGAGAATGGATGTTAAATTAGGATATTGAACCGTAGGATAGTGGATATGGATTACTATTAGAGAACAAAGTGAATAAAAAGAACCCATTAAATTAACTGTGATATGTGTATGTTTGATATCATGATTACTGTTATAAATGTGTGATGTGCTTAAGTAAATATAATTGATAACTAGAGAGATATAATTTAGGAGTAAAGTGTTTGACAAGCATGAACTTATGTGTGAATTGTGATAGTTGTTATACATGTTTGCTATTAATTGAGTAATGTGAATACGACCATAAGTGACCGAGCTTAAAAGGTGGTGTAAAATACCAGGGGATAGATTAAATGAGGAGTAATAAATGAGATGATAGAGTTTATAACAAGAGGGCAAGTGAAATGGTAAATTGAAGTGAGAAGAGAGAATTCAGAAGTGAATAAATAAAAGAGAAAAGATAAGTAAAGAATAATGGTTGTGTGAGACGGGTCAAGTTAGACATTACGGTTGGGTGCAATACGCCGTGCATGAAAATGCGTGCTGTAAGCCGCAAGCGGACCGTGTGCAATGATCGTGTAAGACACATGGAATGTGCATCTGTAAGACGTGCCTCATGGGAATGTACGCAGTAATGACTCACACAAGATTCCTAATAACGGAATCGGTTAGCAGGATGTGCTCCTGGTCATGTAAGACGTGTGGGGTGCTGTATGCCATGATTGTGTAAGCCGCACGTGATGCGCAGCTGTAAGACATACACCGGGGGTGTGCTCGATGATGGACACTCCATAACTCCAATAAAGGTGTAAGACGTACACTGGGTGTGTGCTTCCTAAAAGAAGAAAAGTGTAAGACGCATACTGGGTGTGCGCTTCTCTAAAATATATGAAAAATGTGAATAAAAAGGAAAAGAGGAAAGAACTCAAAGTAAAGAGAATTTAAGACATGATAAAAGGATACAAGTGAAAATAAAAGGGGAAAGGGAATAGGCAAGGAAAGGTATAATAGAAGAGAATAGAAACAGTAGGCAAGGATTGAATAAATGATGATGACTGTGTATGATGCATGTTTTGGATTGGATAATGTGATTATGTGCATATTTGAATAACTGTGTCTAACTTGGTATCTTTTTATGTCATATTAGAAACTGATTCCCTAAGTTATGTGCAATGCTCACTCCTTACTATTTTTTACAGGTATTGAGCCCGAGCTTACACATACCCCGACCGAACAGGAGTACTCTCCCTTACAGGGAGAGTGAGTCTTATTAGTTAGGACATGTGTCTTGTCCTGGGTCTTGTTGATAGAGATGATGTGACTTTTGGATATTTGTATATAAAAATGAAAATGTTATTTTTGGGATGAACTCAGGACCGTCCTTTTGGGTAAGGGATATTTTTGGGAAATCTAAACAAATACACAACCTATTAAGTACTGCTATCTCTGATGTTAATATACTGATGCTGTTATATGTGCATAGTGATGCACTAAGTTATGATATATGCTTATTGTAGCCCTGCTGGCTTTTGGTTTTTATTTAATGAAGGTTTGATCAGGTCGCAGGGAAAACTAATTTTTGGGAAAGTTGGAAAAACAAAGGAAACTCCGTCCGTTTGACGAAAGATTTTCATAAGTTAAAATGGTTTTAAAAAGAATTTTTTAAGTTTATATTTTATTATTGGGTAATTAAGGGTAAATATTAGTAGGGTGTTACATGTTTGTTTGAGATATTGATATATGTGTTTAAATGATGAAATGAGGTGTATGATTACTTGGATAGAATGCATGTCTAATAAGAAAATGAAATGAACAAATAAAAGGAAAAGAACTTAAGAATGATGGTTGTGTGATAAATGAGTATTGAATGATAAGTGTGTTTGATGAATAAGTTAACCAACAAGAGAAAAAAATTAAAAGTTAAGGTTGAAAGAAATTAAAGTGCAGCTGAATTGATCGTTGGGGCACACTACCGGCACACTAGGTGCCCGGCTAGGTGTTCCTAACGCCTCATTAGGGCCAAACGCCCCATCAGGCTAAACGCCCCATTAGGTCCAAACCCCCGTTAGGCATCGGTATACCCAATGGATCAATTCGCTGCTAAATAAAAGAAATGTAAATGTGAAATAGAACTAAAGAAAATGAATTTGAGCATGGAAAAGAATAAGATAAGAATGAGCAAAGTAATATGCATAGTCCTAGCGGGTGATGTCTAATGGGTGCTAAAGTCCTGGTGGGTGCAAAGTCCCCAATGGGTGTTCCAAACGCCCTAGTAGGTGCACACAAATCCTAGTGGTGCAAATAAAAGAAAGGAATGTAAGAGAAAAGAAAAGAAAGAATAATGAAAAGGTTGAAAAAGATATATGATGTGAAATGAACCAAATTTGAAATGACATGAAAGTATAAGACTGGAAATAAGAAAATGATTTAATGTTAATGTTTGAGTGTGAATGTGCATGATTGGAATGTTGGATGAAAATATGTGTGATATATGCTTATTGTGTTTGACTTAGTGTGTTATTATGTCTAGTTAGAAACTGTTTTTCTACTTCATGTGTAATGCTCACCTCCTTACTATTTTTACACAGGTACTGAGCTTGAGCTTGCACTATACCGGCCGAGCAGGAGTACACTCCACGGTTTTTGTTATAGTCATTATATTATAATCAATTTATTTTAGTTTTGAATTAATGCAATCGTTATAAGCCCCGAGATTTTGTATTACTTTGTTAATAAGGTGTGCAAAACTGATTAGTGTGTATATAAGTGTTTAAATGTTTTTCTGGACTGTACTGGATTGAACAAGTGAAAAATCTAAATTTTTGGGAAGTTCAAAAAACAGAGAAAACTCCGTCCGATTTTCACGGAGAATTTTTATAAGTTAAAGAATTTTAAAAAGAAATTTTCAAATAACTAACTTTAATTAAGGGAAATAAAGTGAGGGTGTTACAACCCACTTGAAACCTTCAAATGTTTTTGTTGAATATTCAATAGAAGATGTTGTTTGCTATGATTCACACATCATTGTGCAGATTAAAACAACTAATAATAAACTAGAATCTAGTTCTTGAATCTCAAAGAATACTTAATAAATAAATGAAGAACTTTGAGTTTCAAGAATGAAAAAGATAAACTTTCTCTTTTATTCTTTGTGAAATATATATCTAAGTGTATTTGATGTTTTTCCCTCTATTGGGGTTATAAAATTCGTGTAAAACATACCTTTATATATTGGGTTTCAATAGATCAAATTGGTTATATAATTTGTTGAAGTTTCCAACAATTTTCTGTCATATCTAATAGGTTTAACCGGTTACAAAACTCATTATCTGGTTAAAGGTTTAAAAACAATCAGACCTGTAGAAATTTTGTTGGAACAATCGATTGTCACACTATAAACTTCACCAACAAAAAGCTTTTTAAATGCAATTTGATTTATATAAAAATATAAGTTTCAAAACCCATTCTTAGCCATTTATTAATGCATTAAAAAGTATTTTCAAATATTTCTAAAATATATGCATCATTTTCTAAAATAGATTTTAGTAGTGTCTCAATTTCTTAATTTATTAAAAGCTTATTCTTTGAGATTCATTACCTAATCTAAGACTCTACCCAAACAAATACCTAAAGAACTTAAAATATAAATGACAAATAAAAAGAATAAAGTCCGAAAGCTTTGCTCTTGAGTCCCTTGTTGTTGTTTGTTGTGTTTTTTTTCTTTTCTTTTCTTCATCAAAACACATGTCAAGCATTTGCTTCACAATTGGGTATCGTTACACATGCGATACTGTTGAGTACGTCCAGCATACGTATCGATTTATTATTATCATTTTAATTTTAAGTTGGGTACATATGGTTGTATGGTTATAGATATCAGGTATGTATGATTACACTTTAAATATGCCTCATTTCAAAACTATGTCATATTTGGATGAAAACTTTGATATTTTCTCTGTTTTTTTTAGATTCACACCATGATTTTAAATTTAACTTACATAATCAGTATCTTGTTCAGATATCTCTTAAATTTTGAATTTCAACTTCTCAACTGAGACACTTTATCCCACGTAGATGTGAATATTATTTGTTTGAATATTTTTTATATTTATTTATTGATTTTGAATTTATAATACAATATCCGTACTCTAATTTTTATTTTTAAAAAAATAACGTACCATGTACCCATACTCGTATTCGGTACCGGTACCATACCCGTATCGACGCAACATACTCCCTCTGGTCCTATATGTTAGATCCTTTTGGGATTTTTTCTTCCACAAAAAAATGTAGTTAAATTCGTTAGTGACATTGAAAATGTAAAAATTTGATATACTTTTTCAAAATTATCCCTATAATCATTATTGGGACTCTAAAAAGTGTCGAGTAAATATGAGTATTTGTGGAAAGAAGTAATTAAATGCTATTGAAAATTGAAATATGATCTTATAAATATGATAAAAATAAAACTCCCAAATAGGTTTTATATATAAGATTGAAGGTAGTAGGTGAATAGATAGGTTGATTAAGTAAACAATAATTGCTTGTTAATATCTCTTTGAAAATCATTAGTTAAATATTTAATTTGTTTACTAGTTGATTTTCAAATTAAAATTAACAAAGTATCATAAATAACCATCGTTATTAAATTATTAATTGTAATGTATTATTTTTTAAATACATGAATTATACGTATTGTTCTTGTTTGCATTTACAAGGTAACGAATTTAAATTGTTATTTAAAATAGAAATTTTTTTATATATTTATAGTGAAATTCTTAAAGAAAAATCTTATATTTAAAGAATATATTTTAATTTTAACAATCAATAAAAGAAAATATCATTTGAAATAACGTGAGGTTTTTCTTCTATTTTCTCTTTTTCCTTATAAAAAATAATTCTCCTTAAAAAATATAGTTTTCCTTTAATTGTTTTTTTTAAGTAAAAAAGAAAAAGGTCAAAATTTCAATCATATGTGCATTCTTTTTTATAATAGGTTTTATTTTTTATCTAAAAGTTACAATTAAAAGATATTTTATTTTCAATTTAATAAAAAGGGAAAATAAAAAGAGACTCGGAAGTTGCAACGAAATTTTCTGATAAGAGGTAGAAGTTTCGAAGAAATTTCCTGAAAAAGTGATTTTTCTCTAAACTCATTCGTATATAAACAACTCAAAAGTCGCATTATTCTATATTCAAACTCATTCATTTTCTTAAAAAAAAATATGATTTCTTCTCATCTCCCTTCTCGTTTTTTCTCCTTTCTTTCTCTATTTTCTCTTGGACAATCATTGGTTAGATATTTAATTGGTTTACTAGTTATTTCAAAATTAACAAATCATCACAAATCACAATTGTTATTAAATTCTTAAGTTTTAATGTATTAAAAATTATTGTTGTATTACATAAAACTCTTTTATATTTGCATTTACAACGTAGCGAAGTTATATTGTCATTTAAAATTTAAAAGAAAAATTATATATATTTACTATGCAGATGTTAATGAAAAATCTTACATATTTAAAACATAAATTTTAATTTTAAAAATCAATAAAAAAATAATATGAAATAACGTGAGTTTTTTCTTCTATTTTCTTTTTTTGCCTTATCGAAAAAATCAAAATTTTTTTGGGTGTTAACATGGCGAGGAATCTGTTGTTTACGACCTCTGTTACATAAATATAGCATATGTAATATTTAGAGAGTGTTTCCTTCTTATTTTAAACATAGTGTATTTTTTTAAAAAAAAAAACTCGAAGTATAATTAATTATATTTTCACTAACTATACCCTCCGGTTTAGAAGATAAGGAAAAAAACTAAAATCACTCTTGTTATGGACTATGACAAGGCTAATGATGTTGACCGAGTTAACCATGTTTATCAACTGGCCACGTTAGCCAGGCCTAGCCCCAATATTATTAGACCAATTGAGTAGTCCAAGCCCAAGCTATCCAAACTCCTATCTCAGGCAGGTCGACTAGGTCACACTATCACCGTGGCTCAACATGATCACTTATACTAACTGATAAGCTGATTGAGATAACAAAGGCGGCTTCCGAGATTCTCACTATCCCAAACAAACTCGATAAGCTTGATCTCGCCAAGTTGCATACCTTAGTAACGCATGATATCCTATATATGCCACTTTACTTCTCAAGTATTTCTAACTCATCTCACACAAACACACTCAAATACTGACTAAGGTTGCTAGCTACATTCCTTTATCGGGGACTAGTTGCCAACGTCATACATCAAAGCCAGTTCATATTTCATTTCGGAAACTTGGACTGGATTATCTTCGATATCCCAGATATCCTAGACATGTCAACTCTTATTATGGAAGTTAGTTTATCGTATCTAATTTTTTAAATTTATAGTAAAAAAATACAGGTATTATAATAAAGTAATATTGAGAATGAAACAAAAACTAAATCAGATAACCACTTTGTATGGATCCTATAGGAAAGTAATATTGAAAATGAAACAAAATTTAATAAAGTAAGTTAATTTTTCCTTATATTTTAAACCAAGAGAAATATGTTTCTTTTTTATATTTCAAACTGGAGGGCATTGTAGAATCAAATCTCCAATGAGGTGGATTTATTTTGATGATGACAATATAATTAGATCATGGATTTAAAGGAAGAATTCAAGCTCATCAAGTCAAGAAGATCAAGTGCATCACTTAGCTAGTCATTCTCAATTTTACTTTAAATGTAATTTTATTTATTTTATTGAGAGTGGGTAGCTTAGGAAGTAATCTCATCCTTAGGATAAATAATTTTAAATGCATGAAAAAGGTTGGGGTTACATAAAATTATTCCTTGAGGAGAGAATTGAAATAAATTGTTGAAAAACTTGATTTTTATCATCTCTGGGCAAAACACTCGAGTAAGCTCAAAAATACTCGAGTATAAAGACACTCGAGTAATCTGAAAGTTACTCGAGTACTTCCCAGAATACTCGAGTATTTCAGCCTCAAATCAGAGATTTGACCGTTAGTTCAATACATGGGCATTTCTATTGAAAGATGGGCAAAAGACTCGAGTAGTCTCAAAAATACTCGAGTATTTTGACTTTGACAGCAAATTTTTTAACCGTTGGAAGAGGGCAAAAATGGGAGAAAAGAATTACTCTTACTCTCTCATTTCCTCTTCCATATATCAGAAATGAATGCTATTGAACCAAGGGATTAGAACATTAAAGTCTATTGTGCTAAACATTCATTTTGATCATTCTCTCTCTCAAGTGAAAATTTACTCTAACTCAATCTATTCATTCATCATTATTATTTGTACTAAGAGTTAGAGTTGTGCTTAATTGTAGTGGAAATCATTTGTTGGATTTCTCCACATACACAAACACTTCTTGTTCTAAAAATCTTGGTTGGTAACCAAGTGTACCTAAGTGGGTCTTAGGTTCATTCAAGACTTGGGAGGTTCTCAAGCAAGGGCTAAGAGGTTCTTAGCTTTGGTGGAGCTCTTGAAGGTTTCAAGGAGCTTGAAGAAGAAGGAGTCTTCATCACCAACATCAAATTGGGGTAGAAATTCAAGAGTTTGGTACACTCTTTCAAGTTGTTATAGCTTTATTTAATTGCTTTCTACTCTATTATTAATCTGCCCTGGACTGGATTAATTCATATTGATTAAAGTGCATATAATTCAGAAACTGTTTTTCTGCTAACTGCACGATTTACTCGAGTATTCTTAAGAAGACTCGAGTGTTCTTGTTATTTTACTCGAGTAGTCTTAAAAACACTCGAGTGTTCTTGCTCTGTTTCTGAAAAATCTGCACGTGATCAATTATACTTAATTGCATTCAAAAATTAGTCACTGTTGCATTCAGATTACTATTCACCCCCCTCTAGTAATTGCTAAGCCCGCTTGTTGGTTTCCAACAAGTGGTATCAGAGCTCGGTCGAAAGATCGAGCGTAAAAGCTTTTTCGAAAAGATCCTTTGGAAACTATGGGCTCTAGCAATTATCAAGAAGGATCCTCTTCAATAAACCGCCCACCATTCTTTAATGGTGAAGGGTATGCTTATTGGAAGGTTCGGATGAGAGTTTTTATTGAAGCAATAGACACCGATATTTGGGATGCAATAGAGGATGGTCCATATATTCCTAGACATATGATAAATGGGGAAGTCATTGAAATTCCTAGGAAAAATTGGAATGATGATGATAAAAAGAAAGTATCCTTTGATTTAAAAGCTAAAAACATCATCTTTTCCGCTTTATCCCATGATGAATTTTATCGAGTTTCTCAATGCAAGTCGGCTAAGGAGATGTGGGACACTTTGGAAGTCACACATGAAGGAACAAGTGAAGTAAGAAATGCTAGATTAAATTCTTTAACACATGAATATGAATTATTTCACATGTTCCCGAATGAATCTATTGATGACTTACAAAAGAGGTTTTCACATATCATTAGTCACTTGATTTCTCTAGGAAAGCAATTTCGTGATGGTGAAACTAATCACAAAATTTTGAGATGCCTTGATAGAAAATGGCAACCAAAGGTCACCACCATCAAGGAGTCCAAGGATTTGAACACTATGGACTTGGCAACCTTGTTTGGGAAGCTCAAGGAACATGAGATTGATCTATCAAGACTTAGCTCACATGAGGAGTCGGACAAAAAGAAAAAGAGCATCTCTCTCAAGGCCTCAACCAAAGTTGTAAAAGAGGTTGAAGATGACTCTACAAGTGAGAACTCCGATCATGCACTCAATGAGGAGGAAATCGGATTATTTGCGAAAAGATTCAATAAATTCCTCAAGGGTAAGAAGAGTGGCTCATCATCAAGAGATAGAAGACCCAAGGAGCAAAAATCAAAGAACAAGACTTCAAGTGATGTAGTGAAGTGTCATGAATGTGGAGGCATTGGACATATAAGGATGGAATGTCCTACATACTTGAGAAAGAGTGAAAAGAAGACCCAAGAGGGGAAAGGCAAGAGAGCTTACATTGTGTGGGATGCACCGGAGAAGGAAGCAAACTCATCATCAAGTAGCTCGGATGATGAAGTTGCAAATCTATGTCTCATGGCTAGAAGCAACAATGAAGCCTCAAGTGCCAATGGTGAAAATGAGGATGAGGTATCATCTCAAAGTTCTAGCTTTTCCTCTTCCTCTATTCCTTATGATGATTTGCTCAATGAGTATAATGAAATGTTAACACAATTTGAAAAACTAGCTAAGGTTAACAAGGAAAAAGGAAAGAAAATTTTGGAGTATCAAAAAGAAATCAATGAATTGGAAAAATACATAAATGATTTGAAACTCCAAAATGCATCCTTAGAACTTGCTAGCTCTAGTCATGTTTGTGATTGTGCAAATCCTAAGGAAACTATCACTCATTGTGAGAAGTGTGGTGAACTTGAAAATGAAGTTGAAGAATTGAAAAACAAACTCAACACACTCTCCAATAGTGATAGGAACCTAGATCGGTTACTTAGTTCACAAAGACATAATTCAAACAAAACCGGTTTAGGATATGTCCATAAGAAAAGAAACAATAAAGTGGTTGGTTCAA
The DNA here is from genome assembly GCA_037953625.1 of Crotalaria pallida. NCBI lineage: Eukaryota > Viridiplantae > Streptophyta > Magnoliopsida > Fabales > Fabaceae > Crotalaria > Crotalaria pallida. The sequence goes on from CM075655.1 coordinate 104,255,401, forward strand.
TCTCTAAAGTTGATTTTACAAAGAAACCAACTTGCTTTTATTGTGGAAAATTTGGACATACAAACAATAGGTGCCTTATTAAGAATTTTGAAATTAAAAAGGGCACTTATGTTTGGATTAAGAAGGAAGCAACATCCAAAGCTAACCCAAAGGGACCCAACATAATTTGGGTACCCAAAATGAACAAATGATTTTGTTTTGTAGGTGTGCCTTAGAACCGAAAAGAAACCGTGGTATCTTGATAGTGGATGTTCAAGGCACATGACGGGAGATAAGCGGAACTTCATAGAGCTTACTCCTCAAGAAGGTGGATATGTCACTTATGGAGACAACAACAAAGGCAAAATTCTTGGGATTGGTAAAGTCGGTAATTCCTCCAACTTGGTTATTGATAATGTACTTTATGTTTAAGGATTAGAACACAATCTTTTGAGCATTAGTCAACTATGTGATATTGGTAACCATGTATTATTTACCTCTACCCAATGTCTCATAAAAAGTGACAAAGATGAAACTATCAAATTTGTTGGCAAAAGGTCTAATAATACTTACTTGGTTGAATTGAACAATATCACCTCTTTGGTTTCTACTTGTCTAGTTAGCAAAGAGAGTGACACTTGGTTATGGCACCGTAGGACCGCTCACATTAATGTAAATCAATTAAAGAAACTAAAATCAAAAGACTTAGTAGTTGGATTACCAAAGCTAGATTTTAAAATTGAAGGTGATTGCACTCCTTGTAAGAAGTGCAAACACACCAAAAATCATTTTGGTTCTAAAAATGATGTGTCCACAACAAGACCATTAGAAATGCTTCATATGGACTTGTTTGGACCTTCTCAAGTAAAAAGCTTTGGTGGGAACTACTATGGCTTGGTGATTGTTGATGACTTTTCTAGATTTACATGGACTCTATTCTTAAGTGCAAAGAGTGAGACCTACAAATCTTTTAAACGCCATGTTAAACTTGTGCAAAACCAAGTAAACCAAAAAGTAATTACTATTAGAACCGACCATGGTGGTGAATTTGAAAACTACAAGTTTGATAGATTTTGTGATAAACATGGTATTGAACACCAATATTCCGCACCAAGAACTCCGGAACAAAATGGAGTGGTAGAGCGGAAAAATAGGGTGTTAGAGGAACTTGCAAGAACCATGCTAAATGATTCTCAAGTACCTCATTATTTTTGGGCCGATGCCGTTAATACGGCTTGCTATGTCATGAATAGAATTCTAATTAGGCCCATGCTCAAGAAAACCCCCTATGAGCTTTACAAAGGAAGAAAACCAAATATATCCCATTTTCATGTTTTTGGATGCAAAGTTTATGTTTTAAACAATGGAAAAGATCAACTTGGAAAATTTGACTCCAAATCCGATGAGGGAATATTTTTGGGTTATTCTTCACATAGTAAAGCATATAGAATTTTTAATAAAAGAAATATGACTATTGAAGAATCTATTCATGTGGTTTTTAATGAGTCTTCGAAAGAAGATGGTGTTTTAAGTGATGGTTGTGATGAAGGTTTTGAGTTTTCAAAAGAGGAAAAAGGGAAGGAGATTTTAAAGGATGAAGGAGAAGTTAAAAATGATCTTGATCCGGCTTGGAAAACGGTGAAAGCTCACCCTATTGACAATGTCATAGGAGACCTTTCAAAGGGAGTATTAACTCGTAGGACAATTCAAAATATTTGTCATTTTGTTTCCTTTGTTTCTCAAATCGAACCAAATTCAATTAAGGAAGCAATTTTGGATGAACATTGGGTTATGGCCATGCAAGAAGAACTAAATCAATTTGTTAGAAATGATGTTTGGGAATTAGTGCCTATACCCGACGATCATACCATAATTGGTTTAAAATGGATTTATAGAAATAAACTTGATGAATCCGGTTTGATTATAAGAAACAAAGCGAGACTTGTTGCCCAAGGGTACAACCAAGAGGAAGGTGTTGATTATGATGAGACCTTTGCTCCGGTTGCACGCCTTGAGGCAATCCGAATCTTGCTTGCCTTTGCATCAATTATGAAATTTACTCTTTATCAAATGGATGTCAAGAGTGCTTTCTTGAATGGTTTCATAAATGAAGAAGTGTATGTTAAGCAACCACCCGGTTTTGAAAGTCATGAATTTCCAAACCATGTTTATAAATTGAAAAAGGCACTTTATGGATTAAAACAAGCTCCTAGAGCTTGGTATGATCGATTAAGTACCTTTTTATTAGAAAATGACTTTCAAAGAGGAAAGGTTGATAATACCCTATTCATCTATAAAACCAAAAAGGACATTTTGTTAGTGCAAATATATGTAGATGATATTATCTTTGGTGCCACTAACGTGTCCTTGTGTAGCAAGTTCTCTAATTTGATGAAAAAGGAATTTGAAATGTCCATGATGGGGGAGCTCAAGTTCTTCCTAGGACTTCAAATCAAGCAAGTCAAGGAGGGGATTTTTGTGCATCAAGGAAAATATTGAAAGGAGCTCCTTGGAAAATTCGGAATGGACAAATGCAAAGAAGATTACACTCCCATGAGCACATCATGCTACCTAGACAAGGATGAACAAGGTATGATGTTAGTAAATATAGAGGCATGATAGGTAGTCTTCTATATCTTACCGCATCTAGACCGGACATTATGTTTAGTGTATGCATGTGTGCCCGTTTTCAAGCTAATCCTAAGGAATCACACCTATCCGCGGTCAAACATATTTTTAAATATCTTAAAGGAACAATTAACACCGGATTATGGTACCCTAGTGATACTAGTCTTAGTTTGGTTGGTTATTCGGATTCCGACTTTGCAGGATGCAAGTTTGATCGCAAAAGCACTAGTGGTACTTGCCATTTATTGGGAAGTTCACTAGTGTCATGGTTTTCTAAAAAGCAAACTTGTGTTGCTCTTTCCACCGCCAAAGCGGAATATATCGCCGCCGGTAGTTGTTGTGCTCAACTCTTGTGGATGAAACAACAATTATTAGATTTTGGTTTGAAACTTGAAAATATTCCTATTAAATGCGATAACACGAGTGCAATCAACTTAACTAAGAATCCGGTGTATCACTCAAGGACTAAACACATTGAAATTAGACATCATTTCCTAAGGGATCATGTACAAAAGGGTGATTGCTCTATTGAATTTGTAAGTACCACAAACCAATTAGCGGACATTTTTACAAAACCATTGCCAAGAGATACCTTTTATCATATAAGAGGAGAACTTGGAATTTTAGATGAGTCAAGCATTAGCTAATTGATTTGTGTTTGTGAAAAATCACCAAGTATGTCTCATTTCATGTGTATTGGTATTTGATGAACAATTGGACCTTGAGATACTGTGAAATATATGATTTTGATTGTGAGTGATTTTAATTCAAAATCTGTGCTGAATGTTAAATATGTTGGATTTGTGAAATTGTGTTCAAAATGCTATTAAAATTGTCTGTCTGTCAAATTTACTCGAGTATTTTTATTTTTACTCGAGTATTTTAATTCCAAAATTAAATCATTTGAACATTGAAAAAGTTTTTGGCCATGTCTGATGCTTTCACTCGAGTGTTTTAAATTTTACTCGAGTAATTTCGTTTTTACTCGAGTCTTTCAAATTTTAATCGCGTGAATTTCAGTCCAGTAACTTCCAACTTTCTGGACTGGGCTTTTTACTTGAGTACTTTCACCAATACTCGAGTATCAGGCTTAGAACACTCGAGTGTTTTTAAAAACACTCGAGTAATGCGACAAGTTTAAAGCCAGCAGCAGCGTTTCAGCCCCTCACTTTTCACGAACCCCCTCTCTCTTCACTCGAGTTCTCTCACCCTCCATCATCAAAAACACGATTTTAACTCAAATTTTTCACAGATTTCAACTCCAAATCATCTTCTCATCATTATTCTTCACTTATTTCACTTCAAATCTCTATTTTTCACCCTCAAATCCGAAAATCCCTTTTCAAACCCTAACTCCCCCAAATTCAAAATTCTTTAATTTTTCTTTCAATTTGTGTGCAAATGTCTACTTCTCGTGCTGCCCTACGTCCAAGGAAGAAAAAGAGGGAGCCCACTCCTCCTCCTTCATCATCTTCAGAGGAAGAAGTGGAATTCTTCTCTCCAAATGAGTGTGCTAGGAGGGAGGCATTGTTTGTGACTCATGCATACGGTGTGCAAAGCTGGACCACTGAGGAATTCCTTGAGGGTAATGGCTTTACATTTGTTCAAAAGCTTAGAGATCAGCACCTTATGCAATTTATCTCTTTTCATGGTCCTATTTATCTTAGGCTTGTGCAACAATTTTATGCAAATTTTAAGGAGGTAGATAGGACTACCTATGAAACCAGTGTAGAAGGCACCCATTTTCAGATTAGGCCTAGGGATTTAGAGACCGTTTTTGGCATAACACGAACGGGGCAGAACAATTTCAATACTGACACTGATGATATTTTTAGAAACCTGCTTCGTCCCAATCGTGTTTATGACGGAAACGAGAAGAAAGCTGTGCATATGACCACATCAAACCGCATACTTCATCACATAGTTTGTCATATACTCTTGCCCCAAACCTCTCCAAATTACTCAAAGCCCACCAAATTAGAGCTTCAACTCACTGATGCCATTCTTAATGATAATATGCTGAATTGGGTTGTGATTGTTCTTGCTCGGATGGTCAAAGCGGGGAGCTCTAAAGCCACCCAAAACTTGCCTTATCTGATGCATGTGAGTAGACTCCTCCAGCACTTCAATGTGCCTATTCCTGTCGGTGAGGAGTCCTTTGATCCTCCTGCGGAGTTGCATGCGCTTCATGACGGGCTGCTTCGTCAAATGAAGATGAGGAAGCGTGGTGGGAGGTGGTACTGGATGGATGAGGTGCCAGCCGTGGAGGCTCAGGAGGCCGCTGAGCGTGCTGCAGCTCAGCAAGGAGTAGATGCTGAGCAGTTGGCTGAGGAGCAGGCTCAGTTTGATCAGGCTGATGGTGGTGGTGCTGGTGGTGGTGCAGATGATCCGGTTGATAATATTGATTTTGGCAATCCTGCATTTGGGACATATCAGACTCACTTCGATGCTCGCTTTGATCAGTTTGACAGCCGTATTGATAGTTTTGAGCATCGGATGGCGGAGCAGCAGGACAGCATTAGCCGCCTTGAGTCACAGATGGGAGTTCAGTCCGCTATGCTTTACTCGCGGTTGGACCAGCATTCGGTTCAGATGAATGCTCGGTTCGACGACATGATGACTGCCTTCGGACGCTTCTTTCCTCCGCAGGACCCCCCTGCACCGGACATGTTCTGAGACTTGTGGACATTGCACACTATTTTCGATGTTTTCTGTTTTATGGCATGTATTTCATGGTTTTTAGTTTTTTTTTCTCATTATGTCGTTGGGAATTAGTTTGCACCTTGTTACCCCTGCGTGGGTCTCTATCCGCTTTTGTGATGTTTATTTTTTTTCAGACTGGGATTTGGTCTTTATGTTGTTTTATGCTGTGATGACTCTTGCTTTATGTTATGATTTTCATTGGTTTTCGCATGCGTTATGTTCTCCGATAGTCATATTTATTTTATCTTGCTATTATTTAGGGGGAGTTTTCGTTATTGGTATCCTTCTTGTCTCCTCCGTTTCCAAATGATATTTTTTGATTATGACAAAAAGGGGGAGAAAAGAGGCATGAGAAGAGCAAACACATTTTTTTTTACTCTGATATTATTTTTGCTCTCGCTCTGATACCAATTGCATATTGTGCACTTGACTATGATTACTATGATATTATGCTGTGCTTGGAATTCTCTGGATTGACAGGTTTATAGGTTCCTATATTGAGGGGGAGCTCTCAAAAGTGAAGGAACGGTTTAATTATTTTGTCATCATCAAAAAGGGGGAGATTGTAGAATTATGTCTCCAATGAGGTGGATTTATTTTGATGATGACAATATAATTAGATCATGGATTTAAAGGAAGAATTCAAGCTCATCAAGTCAAGAAGATCAAGTGCATCACTTAGCTAGTCATTCTCAATTTTACTTTAAATGTAATTTTATTTATTTTATTGAGAGTGGGTAGCTTAGGAAGTAATCTCATCCTTAGGATAAATAATTTTAAATGCATGAAAAAGGTTGGGGTTACATAAAATTATTCCTTGAGGAGAGAATTGAAATAAATTGTTGAAAAACTTGATTTTTATCATCTCTGGGCAAAACACTCGAGTAATCTCAAAAATACTCGAGTATAAAGACACTCGAGTAATCTGAAAGTTACTCGAGTATCAAAACACTCGAGTACTTCCCAGAATACTCGAGTATTTCAGCCTCAAATCAGAGATTTGACCGTTAGTTCAATACATGGGCATTTCTATTGAAAGATGGGCAAAAGACTCGAGTAGTCTCAAAAATACTCGAGTATTTTGACTCTGACAGCAAATTTTTTAACCGTTGGAAGAGGGCAAAAATGGGAGAAAAGAATTACTCTTACTCTCTCATTTCCTCTTCCATATATCAGAAATGAATGCTATTGAACCAAGGGATTAGAACATTAAAGTCTATTGTGTTAAACATTCATTTTGATCATTCTCTCTCTCAAGTGAAAATTTACTCTAACTCAATCTATTCATTCATCATTATTATTTGTACTAAGAGTTAGAGTTGTGCTTAATTGTAGTGGAAATCATTTGTTGGATTTCTCCACATACACAAACACTTCTTGTTCTAAAAATCTTGGTTGGTAACCAAGTGTACCTAAGTGGGTCTTAGGTTCATTCAAGACTTGGGAGGTTCTCAAGCAAGGGCTAAGAGGTTCTTAGCTTTGGTGGAGCTCTTGAAGGTTTCAAGGAGCTTGAAGAAGAAGGAGTCTTCATCACCAACATCAAATTGAGGTAGAAATTCAAGAGTTTGGTACACTCTTGGAAGGGATAGGTTGAGTGAGGCATCTCAATACCCTTTGTAATATTTCTAACAATTTGATTTTAGTAGACACTCCTAAGGTTCTTAGGGGGACTGGACTAGCTCTCTAAATAGAGAGTGAACCAGTATAAAATTGTTGGTGTTGATCTTTTATAGCTTTCTTTAACTTCAAGCAAAAACCAAACCTAAGTTGCTCAAAAGGGGGTTATTAATTAGTGTAGTAATTCCGCAGCAATTAAGTGATTTTCAAGTTGTTATAGCTTTATTTAATTGCTTTCTACTCTATTATTAATCTGCCCTGGACTGGATTAATTCATATTGATTAAAGTGCATATAATTCAGAAACTGTTTTTCTGCTAACTGCACGATTTACTCGAGTATTCTTAAGAAGACTCGAGTGTTCTTGTTATTTTACTCGAGTAGTCTTAAAAACACTCGAGTGTTCTTGCTCTGTTTCTGAAAAATCTGCACGTGATCAGTTATACTTAATTGCATTCGAAAATTAGTCACTGTTGCATTCAGATTACTATTCACCCCCCTCTAGTAATTGCTAAGCCCGCTTGTTGGTTTCCAACAGGCATATACCCTTATTTATCACAATCTCTTTCTCAACTTTAATATATTTCTCTCTTTTCAATAATGATTACATAGAGATATTATAGTTAAAATATCCATAATTCTTATATTACTCTGTAAAAAAGAAATGAAAAGAAGAGCTATACCGTGAAAATAATGATAATAAATTTTGCTATGAAATATTTTTTAATTACCCACATGCTATAAAATTTTAAACCATTAAATGCTATTGAATATGCATCATTAAAAAAATATTATTTCTTCCGGTCTTATTTATAAATCGTATTTTAGAATAATTTTTTAAACTTATTTATAAGTTACTTTGTATTTTCAAAAACGCTAGGGATCATAAAAAAATATTGTACAAACTAAAAATGGCAAACAATAATGGAATGTGAAACAACCAAATAATATTAAGCAGGTGAGCATGGGACGAGTTGGGACGGGTTGGGCTTGTCCCTCACCCGTCTTGAAATGTTGTTCGGGTCAATTTTTCAACCCGAACCCGTCCCTAATTGGAGAGGGACAAGATAAGGACGGGTCCAAAATAGGACGGATCCTAATAGGGACGGGTCCGGGTTCACCCGGAGGACGAATCAATCACATTAAAAAAATCTCAAACCATTCAAATTTTGAAATTTTCGAAAACTTTCTAAAATTCGATAACTGGTCACATGAAGTATACAATAATTTCATTATTATCATACATTATTTCACATGAAATATACTATAATTTCATTATTATCATACTCAAGTGTGTGCGGCGGTAAGTGAGAGCCAAGGTATTATCATACATTCAGACCTAGGGTAGTAATATTTTGACTAAAAACACTAATACATAATAATAAAATAATAAATAAATATAATATAATAAATTCCGGGCCGGGCCGGGTGACCCGGGCATCAACCCGTACCCGTCCCGACCCGGGATGGGTTTGTCCCTTTTTGAAACGGGTCTGTCCCTCCACATGTGCGCGGACGGGTTTAACCCGGCCCGAACCCGCCGGGTTGGGGACGGGTCTCCCGGCCGGGCCGGGTCATGCTCACCCCTAATAGAAATCACTAAATTAAAATTAAAATATGAACAAAAGGTAATAAATTCTAGGAAACTGCTAAAGAATATCATGAAAGCATTGGTTAAGAAACCAAAAGAAATAATTTTATTTTGAAAAATTTTTAATTTAAAATATTAAGAAATGATGGACTTAAATTTCTAACACAAGTTTTTCCTTAATTTATTTCTTAAACAATATCCTTAAAACATTACTCTCTCCATTTCATATGTAGTGTTCATAGAGTTTTTGTCTCATGTTTCATATGTATTGTTCTTTTACAAAACTCAATACACAATGAATGTTATTTTTCTCAATACATCCGTATTTATTACACTCTTTTTTTCACTTCCAATATCTTCTCTCTCTTCAATAATGATTATATAGGTCTATTATAGCCAAAATATATCAAATTCTTGCATCACTTAACCATTTCTTAAAACTCGTACATAACCTTAATACATATTACATATCAAATGGAGGGAGTAGTTAACTATATCATAAATTCTATGCCTCATGAAAGCAACAGGCACTTTACAACTATAAGACGCTCGCATATAAAACTCCAAGTTCTGACCAACTCTTTTTGTGCCTCGGTTTCTGTGCTTATATCTGCACCATGAACAATGTGTAGACATGTTGCTAAAAAGAACAATGTGTAGACATGTTGCTAAAAAGTGGAGTTCTTTAGTATATCAGCAACATGGTTTTGAATAGCACGCTAACCAAGCTTCATTCAATGATGATTACTAATATGATGTATTTGTCTTTCAACATATTTTAGTTTGATTACTTTTATTTTAAAGAGTTGATTATTATATTGTTAATTTTGTTTGTTGACAAGAGAGGTAATGATACAATTTATTTTTAAAATATTAAAATTCTGGCATGTTGCAGTCATACAATTACAAATGGTGGATCACTTTCAAAGAGTGCAACAAAAAATTGAATACATGTCTTTTATTTTTAAGTTGAAATGTTGAATATACATGTCTAATTTTATTTTGTCTAAAATTTTTCCTCTATTTTTCAAAGAAGAAAAATATCACTCACGATAAGGTGACCAACTTAAAAATCTATCTCATCCCAATTTACCATTTAAAGTTCCATTCTTTATTTTTCCCACGAGTGAAATACTGGTCATAGAGATATCTTTTGTTGGAGGAAGAATATATTCCATGGCAGAGTAAATCATTATAAAAACTGGCAAAGAAATTGAATACTTGTATAATCTTATTTAATTATATTGAAATATTGTATACATCAAAAAATCAATAATGTAAAATTATATTAATGCAATTATATAAATCCTATGTAATTCTATATGTAAATTTATATAATGTCTTTATATATATATATGTATGTAAAAAAAAAGATAAATTTATTAAAATTAAATCAATTAAAAATGTAATATATATATATATATATATATATATATATGTGTGTGTGTATAGAGTGAAGTATCAATTTAATCCCTGATATTTTTTCACTGTACTAATTTATTTCCTGAAAATTTATAAATACACATTTAGTCCCTTAAGACTTTTGGATGTACCAATTTAGTCTCTCAATGTTTTCTTACATACCAATTTGGTCCATCATACTTTAAGGACCAAATTGCAACATCCGAAATCTTGAATTGTTGAAAGCAGGCGTGGTACACCAGATCACCCTTCTCAGATAAGTGAAGTAGAGGGAAAAATTAACAAGAAAAATGGTAATCGTTTAGCAAGCTCAATCATCAAACAAGGTCCAGCGTCATCTGAAGGAACGAATGCAAGCATGAAAAGATGTTCACCTTTACCACCGCAAGAAACTGACGCTGACCAGAATGATAATTCTTGTTTAACCTGCGGAGATGGGAGATATTTAATCTGCTGCGATGAATATCCCTTCACTTACAACATTTGGTTAATTAAACATCAGGATCTACATAATGCTAATAATGTGCAATAATATATGTTGATAATACATACCTATTAAAAAGTAATCTACATATATACCTCTATATTGGAAGGATGATCAAGAAATACATACCTATTATTTGAATTTGGTGCTTCATCAATTTGATCTAAGACACTCCATAATATCATCATGATCGCCATCTTCTTCCTCTTCATCTTAATGCTTAATTTTTATAGATGTAGTACTCATTTTGTTAGCACGGATAGTGATTTAACATTAGGCTTTAGCATGTACATATATATACTACTCAATATCCTTATAGTTGAAGGGGAACGTTTTGTAATATCACACATTATATTTCATTAACAAGGAAAAACCTTAAGTAAGCAAATAAATATGACAAGAAATCATTCTTTTGTAAATTTTCTAAAATCTATACAAGTATATATGGAAAGTGGTTTACCACATTTGATATTTAAATTTTATTTTTTGTATTTTGATGAAATTATTTCCAATTTACTTTCAATATAAATAGAAGAAAATCCTCACTTTATTTTCATTTCTATTTAATTTTAAATTAAAATAGTTGTTTCCAAACATTAGATTTTTCTCTTATCATTTTCACTTTTTAAGAACGTGAAATTGACATGTATCATTTGGAAGTTAAAAATACAATTTTTTCAATGGTTTGGATGCGGGAGAATAGGATAATTCATAAGGACGATATAAGATTTCTCGTAATTTATTGATAGATTGATTTATTATATAAACAATGATTACTATCTTTAATATTTATTGGAAAATCATCAATTACTTTACTATTTTTTTTAGATAAGACAAATTTTTTTTATTAAAAAGCCTGCAAAGTATAAGAAATACTTTCAATCAAGCCCAAAACAGAAACCTACTACAAAATAATAAGACCAAAGGGGACAAAGACAAAACCCCAGCAAGACTCCCACCAGCACAGTAATTACTTTACTAATTGTTTTACTAGTCATTCCTAGCTAAATTTAAATTCTACTAAACTATTATCTCGGTTCCTAAATATAAGACACTTTTGACACTTTTATTTTGTCCATATTTATAAGACTCTATATCAATTTTCAATGATCATTAATTACTTTTTTTTTCACAAACACCCCTATTTATTTAACACTTTTTAGATTCCCAATAATATTAATGAATAGGGGTAGTTTTGAAAATATATATCAAAAGTTCACATTTCAAATACAATTAATTAAATTAATCAACTTTCTTAATGGACATGAAATATCCCAAAGAGATCTTATATATAGGGATGGAGGGAGTATCATAAATAACAATTGAAATTAATATTATTAATTTTAGTATTATTCTATCCGTCTTATAAATTAAAGAGTTTAAAGTTATGCACATATGTTAAAAAACTATTAAATGATGTATAAGAATTTGGTATATTTTTATTATTAAAAAAAAGAATTTAGTATATTTTGATTAAAGTATCCCTATTTAATAATTGGATAGAGAGTAAAAAAATGTATGAAGATTATATTGAAAAGAGATGAAGAAATAAGGGGTGAAAAAGATGATGTAATATATAAGTGTATGCTTGGAAAAAAAAGTATAAATAAGTATTGAATTTTTAAAACTACACAATATATAAGATAAGACAAAATGGTAAAAATTACATAACTTATGGGACAGATGAGTATCGTTTTTTGTTTTGTTTTGTTTTGGTATGTGAACCAAGAGTGTCCTTCAGCTGATAGTCAAAGATTAATTCGTTTCAAGGCGGAGAGATCACCAAAGTGATCATTTTTCATACCCACGACAAGAGTCAAAACCCTTACATCATGTATAAGGAATTTAGTTATTTACCAATTCTGCTGGACTTTGTTGGTGGACAAGTATTGTTTCAAAACATACATTATATACTCCCTCCAGTTTGTCATATAAGAAAAAAATTATTCTTTTAATTTAAAATATAAGAAAAAGTTAATTATGAGTCACTTGAAGTTAATAACGACATGTTTCTATGGTTAAGAGGGTTTTTATGCTTCATTTTTTTTAAGGATGTAACATTCTTTTAATTAGTTGATACTACAAAGCATAGGGTACATCAAAACATGTGACGTATCCATGCCCGATATATATTAGACATCGATACACGTGCGATTGGGTACACATATCAAAGCATACGTACGTACCGATTTATTATTATCATTTTAATTTTAAGTTGAGTACATACGATTATATGGTTACACATATCAAGTTTGTATAATTTTCCTTTTTTTTAAAACTATGTGACTATGTCATATAATTTATATAGTTAAATGCTTGCAAATGTTCCTGATGCATTTATTAAAAACTGCATATAATAAAAATTCATGAAAAAATCTAATTAGTCCAAGACAACAAAAAAAAAAAAATACACTTATGATTATTTTATCAATATTAGTTCCTGCCCATTCATATATAAATATAATTAAGTCCCATATTTATTAAATGAGAATGCACCAACAAATTGCAAGCAAATGCATAGTCCTAATGCAAGCAAATGCAATGCACCAACAAATTCCATCTCCAAAAATCTCTGCTTTTTCATGCTCTTCTTCTTCTTCTACCTTCCTCACTCCATTCTATTTCTCTTCTTCAAATTCCCCACTATGCAAAGTCAAGTTTTTTTTTTTTAAATCCATTATAATTTCTCGCGAGTTTTTCCTCATTTTCTCGGATTCATGAAGCAGATTCGATTCAAAAACAAGAACTTCTATTTTTGCGTTCGTGTCAAAGATGAAAACTTTGAGAAACCCCAGGTTGAATATCAACACGAATTGGGAACCCCAAACAGAAGAAAGAGTCGAAATGAGAAAATTGGAAATAGCATCAATGCTCTGTTTTCCCAAACAGAAGATGCAGAGCCTGGTTTTGGTGTGCAAAATCATAAGCCACTGGTGCCAAATGGGAAAATTTTTAAGCTTTGAAGGAAGAAGAAGAAGAAGAAGAAGAAGCTTGCTGTTGAATCCATTTCATTCACCAAATGGTAAAGTTTTTTAACTTTTTTTTTTTTATATATATAAATTTTGAACTGTGTTTTGAAAGTTTGAGCCTTTGAGGCATAGTTACTGGGTTCACTTGTTTACCAAATTCAGTGTAGTATTGGTACGGCGTGTTTGGTAACTATGGTATGATTGCCAAGGTGCCATTTATCTTGAAGGATGTTTGGTTTATGCCATTTAATTTTTGTTAATTTTCTTGTTTTTCCTATGAAAATCTCAATGAGACTTTAGGAATTAGGACAACTGGACACGTTTCTCTTTTTATTTATTTATTTATTTTATTTTCCCATTCTATGCCTAAAAAGTGTGTGCTAGTTTTTACAACGAGGGATGTTAATCAAGCTGCCTTCATAAGGCTTGGAGAATCTGCGACCAGCAATAAAATGTGAAAAACTAACTCAAAATTTTAACAATGGTTTATTGGCATTTCCTTTTTAGATCATACAGATAGTAGTTACTATGTGATATGAATTAGCCTGGGATAAGCATTTTAATGAATTAATGACAATTTATATATGGTTGATTTGTAGCGATGCATAGTTTCTCTTGAGCTAACTAGTTTACTCTCAAATCTGAATTACTAAGCAATTTACTTTTTGATGGACAAAAATGGCTTAATTATGTCACAAGTCCCTGGAGTTTGGGTACTTTTGTCATATACCTTTATTCTTTTTTTTCAATGTCTGACTCTCCTGACAATTAACATCAAAATCCTGTGAGCGAAGATCCTTTTTTTTTTATAAATTAAAAAACTAAAAAACTTAGTATTTTTATATTTTTAATTAAATAAAAAAAGAAATAAAAAGGATTGAAGAGAGAGGTCGTCTTCGCCCATGTGACATCATGCAGCACCGTATGACCAACCTCCTACGTCTTACTAGGATTCTGATGTTACATGTAAGCAAAATTGGTCAGAATTGGTAGTAGGAAAGCTGTATATGCTAGAAGATACAACAAATTATATGTAAAAAAAAGTTCATGGTAGGAGGCAATAGTGCAATACATCAATTATTTCGTCACTCAAGTTGGTGATAAAATTATGTATAGATTTAAAATATTTGACCTTAAGTTCACGTTATGCTGCCCATTGTATTGTCATATGGTAGAACATCAGGAACTGCATTTTACAGTTTCTGTATGCCTATCTAACTTGGAGAAAGAGTAATGAAACAGAACAAAATACTCTCACATGGCATAAGTCGTTACCAAAAATTTATCAAGCTTATTATTATCTTATCTAATTGAAGACCGGGTGAATAAAGTGCATCTAATATTAATATACAGAAGGAAGCTTACAATTAATGATGCATTATATTATATTATAGAATTAACAAGTGAATGCATTTGAGAAGCGTTGGGTCAGCACCAATGTAGACCAAATTATCTTGGTTGTCATTTTCATTGGATTCATTGTTTTTAGCTGCGTTATAATACTAAATGGTTTTTCGGACTTTCCTTTACAATTGTATGGCAATTATTTTAGAAAAATTGTATTTAATATGAAAGAGGAAGTACTCTTTCAATGTAAAGTTGTCGGAGGCCAAACCCTAGCGGACTTAAACATCTTAGTAGCCAGAGGAAAAGAAAGCAAAAGCAACTGTAATAGCGGCGAGCAAATGGGAGCAGCCTAAACCTTGAAAACAAGGTTGTGGTAGAGCTATACAAGCGTCGTTGTCGTGCTCTTGCTGAACAACGCAATAACACTTTCGTGATCTCCTTAGGTACCAATTTTTTCCATTCTTAATAGTGTCTCTAACATGAATTGTTTCATTGATTTCAGATTTTTTCTGCAATTTTTTAACAATTTCAAGTTGTGCTGCCATTTCATAGGTATACCAATAATTGACTGTTGCGGTGACGGCTGCTCAAATTTTAAATCTAAAAAAATCTGCTCATCAAGAATCTACGTCAAAGATCCACCCTAGTTGATGGTAAGTTTTCTCCTCGGTCCCAATTTATGATTAGATTTTGTGGTAGATAGTTATCACTACCCCTTTTGTGAGAAGAGTTCAAATACTGATTTTTCAAATTTTTAAACTTTATTTTCATTTTAGTGGGTTCCTGCATATATGTGTATTGTAATAGGTATGACATTTGCAAGCATGAAAAGATGTTCATCTTATCTGCGAGAAACGGATGCTGACCAGAGTGATGATAGTTGTTTAACATGTGGAGATGGGGGAGATTTAATCTGCTGTGATGAATGTCCCTCCACTTATCATCCATCGTGTATGAACATGGAGGTAATCAAACTATGATTATTACTTTCTTTTCCGGAAAGGTTCTGTCTATATTTCTTCAGAAACAGTTTTTTGTAGTAGACATATTTAATGACCCACATAATAGTTATGTGAATCCATGACTTTTAAACTGCAGAGGATTCCTAGCTCTAAGTGGTTCTGTCCGTATTGCGTATGCAAATACTGTGGTCTTGGAGAAAAGAGTAAGCCATTCGACACGTGTTCCCAATGTGACAAAATGTGTAAGATTTCTCTCCTGATATATCTAGCCTTTGGTTTCTTTGTTGCCTTTTTTCCTTTTCCGTGGGGTGGGTTAAAGCTTTCCAAATGGGCATGTTACACATGTTCTTTTCTCTTTCCCCCAATTTATGTGGCATAAATCCATTGATGTTGCTGAGATAGTGGTTTTCATTCTTTTGTAGTTCACCGGCAGTGCTTTAAAGAATCTGGAAAAGAATTCTCAAAAGAAACTCTAGACCATAACCTTTCAAGACTATATTGTAGTCCAGGGTGTAGGCAGGTACATATTCTTTCACTGTGATTTCTGTCAAATATGACATGAAATACTATGTTTGGAAGTGATTATTTTTGTGTTTTTTTCCATCGCCTTTACAATTTTGACTATGAGCTTTGTGAAAGATATATGAGACAGTGGAGGGCTCACTTGGAATCAGAAATGTTCTATGTACAACCTACTCTTGGAGAGTCATTCGCCAAACTGACATAACCCCCGAGGTGGTCTCTGCTGCTACTAGGAACCAACAATTAGAAATCAATTCAAAGGTTGAAGTAGCTTGGATGTTGATGAATGAAGCTTTTCAGACAATAACTGATAGAAACACGGGCATCAATGTAGTTCAAAGTGTGGTTTACAGCTGTGGGTAAGCCACATCGATGTTTTTTTTCCAAATTATTTCATATATTAGTTTTCTCCATTGTAAAGCATACAACTCATTAAGCTACTGTCATCAACAGTTTTGTTATTTTATACACTACCAAATTACTCCTAATATTCTTCTACTTTTCATACAAGCATAGCAATACAACCTTTTGATCAATTGCTGTTATTTACCATTTACTTCTCAGGTCAAACTTGACCAGGATTAACTTTAGCCGTTCTTATACATTTATCCTGGAGAAAGATGATAAGGTCATTGCTGCAGCTTGTATCAGGTATCCTTTTTCTGTTTGTTAATATTGTCACAACCCTTTTTGGTAGTGAATTTGGGAACACTTTGTAGCAATACCCCTCTCGTGCTTAGATGCTCTTTGCCCACTTCATTCAGTTTTTTAATTTTGAATAAACAATGACTGACATACATAGCTGTTTAATTGTTATTACATGGCTCTATAGATTTCATGGGAGAAGGATGGCAGAGATGCCTTTTATTGCCACAGATGAAGCATACAGGGGCCAAAGAAACCAAAGGCTGCAACATTTTGTTAAACATGAGGATCTAAATAATGTTGACATGCAATAATATATGTTGAATAATATTATCTTATATTGAAAGGATTATCAAGAAATACATACCTATTATTAGAATTTGGTGCTTCATCAATTTGATCTAAGACACTCCATAATATCATCATGATCATCTTCTTCCTCTTCATCGGACTGCTTAATTATTATAGATGTAGTACTCATTTTGTTAGTACACATGGTGATTTAACATTAGGCTTTAGGTACATATATATATACTACTCAATACCCTTATAGTTGAAGAGGAACGTTTTGTAATATCTCACATTATATTTCATTAATAAGGAAAAATCTTAAGTAAGCAAATAAATATGACAAGAAATCATTCTTTTGTAAATTTTCTAAAATCTATTCAAGTATATAGGGAAAGTGGTTTACCACATTTGATATTTAAATTTTATTTTTTGGTATTCGGATGAAATTATTTCCCATTTACTCTCAATATAAATAGAAGAAAATCCTCACTTTATTTTCATTTATATTTAATTTTTAATTAAAATAGTTGTTTCTAAACATTAGACTTTTCTCATACCATTTTCACTTTTTATGATTGTGAAATTGACATGTATCATTTGGAAGTTATAAATACCATTTTTCAATGGTTTGGATGCGGGAGAATAGGATAATTCATAAGGACGATATAAGATTTCTTGTAATTTATCAATAGATTAATTAGTTAATTATGTAAATAATTATTACTATCTTTAATATTTATTGGAAAATCATCAATTACTTTACTAATTGTTTTACTAGTCATTCCTAAATTTAAATTCTACTATCAATTGTAATTAATATTATTTATATTTGAGTATTATTCTATCTGTCTTATAAATTAAACAGTTTAAAGTTATGCACATATATTAAAAAATGATTAAATAATGTATAAGAATATGGTATATTTTGATTAAAGTATCCCTATTTAATATTCGGATAGAGGGTAGTAAAAAATGTATAAAGACTATTTTGAAAAGAGATGAAGAAATAAGTGGTGAAAAAAAATGATGTAATATATAAGTGTATACTTGGAAAAAAAAAGTATAAACGAGTATTGGGTTTTTAAAACTACACAATATATGAGATAAGTCAAAATGGTAAAAATTGCATAACTTATGAGACAAATGAGTATTTTTTCTTTTTGTGTGAACCAAGAGTGTCCTATTGCTGATAGCTAAAGACTAATCCGTTTCAAGGCGTTGAGATCACCAAAGTGAGCATTTTTTATACCCATGACAAAAGTCAAACCCCGGACATCATGCTTAATGAACGTAACTCATTTATATATCTACCAACTCTGCTAGACTTTGTTGGTGGATGAGTATTGTTTAAAATCATACATTATATACTCCCTCCGATTTGCCATATAAGAAAAAAAATTATTTCTTTTAATTTAAAATATAAAAAAAAGCTAATTATGAGTCACTTGAAGTTAATAACGACACTTTTTATGGTTAAGAGGGTTTTTATGCTCTTTTTTAGGAAGTAACATTCTCACAATTAGTTGATATTATGAAGCCTGAGTACTTCTAAACATGTGACGTATCTGTGCCCGATACACATTGGTGTTGTGATACAAGTGGGTTAATCCTCTCACCTAGATGCGGGGTGAATAGGTGTGAAGGTGGACGATGTACATTTTTAAAAAATTATCGTGGAAACTATTACAATTTTATGAATTATATCTCTAATATTGTATGCTCTTAACTGATTAACCAATTAAATCAACCAGTTAATTACCAATTAAATCACACAATATTTAAGAACACAAATTCATGAAATTGATATCTAAATGAATTAATCAGAGCATCTAGCAACTAGAATCAATCACATAGAACATACTAATTATTCAACTAAGGTTAATTGATTGGGAAAATTAGTTTTTATCAAGATTTATGAAAAGCTCAAATTTAGACATAAGTTATCAAATTGAAATGAAAGAGAGAAGAGATAGAGAAATTGACACAGAGATTTTTATACTGGTTCAAACATCAACAACTACATTCAGTCCTTTCTTGTGGATTTGGGAGAGTTGCTATAAGAAGAAATTAGAGTATCAATTCGTTTACAATCTCACGCGCATCAAAACCTTTGATCGCTTCTTCTTGAGACCCAAAACCTTTGGATGAAACTATTGATCTTCGATCTTCTTCTCTCTTCAAAGAACCTCTTCCAAGTTGCTATGAACCTCATAGTCTTTCTCCTTTGACATGATTGAAACCTTCAACCATCTTCTCTTTCCTTTTGCTTGAAACCTTTAATCATCCATGTAACATCCTGATTTTCTTTAGTATTATAAATTTTGAGTTTTATCAAAGTAAATGATTAATTCTTGTAAATAATTATTAAAGTGTTGGGTATTTTCATAAAATACCTTATATTATTTCTATTTGACTATTTTATTTATATACCTTAAAGTAAACTCATTTAAAGTAATTACCCTATATGGAAAAATACACTTTTTATATTTTACTTACTTTTGACATATTCAATATTATTTTATGTTTAATATTTTCAAACTTTTAACCCCCATGATTCTCTTATATGTGTTTATTTGATAATCAAACTTTATTCTAGGTATTTTCTTGAATAGAAATAAATAAATAAAATGTGTGTGTTAGTATTAAAAAAAAGGGGTGTAATATGTATGATATGTTGAAATGGGGAAGGAAACCCTAAATCTTTGGTCCAGCCACCGCCCGCCTTCCCCCTCCCCCATTTCTCTCGTCCTCGTGTTTTCTCCCTCCTTCACCGTCCTCCCGCCGGCGTCACCCAACACCAGCCAAGCCGCGTCGCGCCCTCTCTCCCTTGCGCTCTCCCTTGCTCCCTTGTCCCTTCCTCGCGCCGCCATCAATTCACCGAGGGGAAGGCTCTCAAATCGCGAGCCCAGCCGCCGCCGCTCCCACCGCCTTCAACCACCACCACCATTGCAGCGCCCTCCTTTCTCTTGACTCTCAATTTCTCCCTCTCTATTGGTCTGGTCACGAATCGCGACCCACCGGCCTTCGTCATCGTTGAACTGAACCAAGGACCATGGAGTTCGCGAAGCCAGCCACCGTCGTTGTTGC
Organism: Crotalaria pallida; assembly: GCA_037953625.1. NCBI lineage: Eukaryota > Viridiplantae > Streptophyta > Magnoliopsida > Fabales > Fabaceae > Crotalaria > Crotalaria pallida. The sequence goes on from CM075655.1 coordinate 104,275,647, forward strand.
AGCGCTCTTCTCTCTCCCCCGTGCTCGCGTTTCTCTCTCTCCACTAGACTGTCACACTTTGGATGCTACGGTGCTTCGCCGGCCACCATCTCCACCTTCTGACGTGGCTCCTGTCATGGTTTCAAATCGAATCCCCCGCCTATGAGGATGTGGTTGTGCAGTACGTGCTGTTGCGTTTGGGGCAGCAAGCAACTCCCCAAATCGATTGAAAATTCGCTTGTCACCGTGAACCGAGTTTGACTGAACCGGCCTTCAAAAACCGATCTTGAGGGTAAATCCCTAATACCTTTTTAATTGCTCTGTATTGTGTTTTAATAATAATAATAATAATAATATTAATAATATTGATAATAAAGATCTAGTGTTATATTATTTTGGAAAAATAAGTGATATTGTGATTTAGTATTGATTTATAATTATACCGTTATTGATAATGATTTTTAATTGATTACTTTGATTTGTTATAACATCGAATTAAACGTTATGTCAAATGAATTGTTTTAGAAGTATTTTGTTAAAGGTGTTAGGTCTCTAAGTAACTGAGTTGTTGTTTAGTGAGGTTGAATTGTCCCTGAACTAAACAATACACCAATTAATTAGGAACCTGATATGTTCGACATACGTTAATTCGGATTAAAGGCTTGAACTTTAATTTCAAATTGAAAGGAAGTGTAATTACCTGAACGTTAGAAATGTGATTTCGACTTATTTTGGATTGAGGGCATTTCCTTTTAATTCAGAATTAATAGTGTCAAGTAACATTAGCATTTGAATTTGTGAGTTATTATCAAAGTTACGTGATTTTGGTTTGTTTTGATAGATTATATTAGTTCTGAAAGTTGTGATGTCCAAGACTGAGAGGACCTCAAGGTAAGGGAAGAAGACCTTGAGGAAGCCTCTGTCTAGGGTTTATCTGTGATGTTTGTGGGTGTCCTCCGGTGGCAAGGTAGGAAGCCAAGAAGTAACCCTAATCACTGGTGTGTGAAGGTGGCAATTAAGGTTAGGGGACATACCTGAGCCCCATGTAGTACGTAGCTACTTATAGGGGGAGCTGGTTGCCCTAATGGGCTTGCTTGAGGCCCAAGTAGGGCCAGCCTGTAATGAGCTATGAGTGGATGAGATGTCCTTGTAGATAAGGTGTGTACGTCATCCTGTCCTTGATATCGGAATCTCTGCGTAATGTCGGACAAGGAAGTCGGACCTTGGTAGGAGCATAAGATCGGCCCGTGTCTGGTGTCTGCTCGGCCGTTGAGCCTTGAGCTCGGCCAAGCACACAGAGGGCTTCCTAAAGGGTCATCAGGCCTTGAGTGAGAGTTCCGAGGAGCTCGGCTAAGCCGAGTCCACCACATAAGCCCCCCAGCTCAGTCAAGGCCATTCAGGCCTTGTCCCGAGGTCTTGGGTCAGGTCCTTTTTCCAAGTCCACCACATAAGCCCCCCAGCTCGGTCAAGGCTATTCAGGCCTTGTTCCGAGGTTCCAGGGAGTTCGGCAGAGGAGTTGCCGAGAGCTGAATCCAGCTGTCTCTGATGTCCTTCCACTTTGACTGAGCAGAATTGAAAGCTGTCCTTTCACCTGCTCCGATGTGGCGTTTGCTTTCCCCGTGTCAGAAATCACATTGAACAAAGCGTTGCCATTATTGCAACGTTGCTCGAGGTCTGCCGTTCCACTCACTTCGTGCCACGCGTCTCTGTGCATATGGTTGCACGCTGGGTTGGGCTGTTGGGCCAAGCCCACATTTCAGAAAAGAGGGGGGAAACTCCCTATTTAAACCCCCTCCGACCCCTCCTCTACCTCCTTTTCGACTTTTCCATTTCTCCCATATTCACCAACTGTTCCTCTCCCACTCTGAACACAGTTTTCTTTCTCTGCAACCTCCTTTCTTGATCCTTCCCGTAGCACAAGTTCCCTCCTGCTTTTCCTCCTTCTTCCATATTCTTCTTCACGCTTCTACTCTTTCAAGGTACTGCTCCTTACTCATTTCTCTTCTTTCGTCATTTCTCTTCTCTTCCTTCTTTACTGCTCTCTAGTTTGCATGGAAGGGGTCGGTACTTTTTTGTTTTTGTTTTTATGGAAGTGGAGTGGTTTCCTCTGGTTGTTTTGTGTTTTGTGGCTAAGATCTTGGGTTTGAGATTTGTAGATTTTGGTTTTGGGAAATAGTCTTGGGGTTTTGGCGCTCCTGGGTTTGGAGTGTTTAGGCATTTGGAGAGTTGTTGATTTTTATTTTCGTTCTTATTTTTCAGAAACCCAGAGGAGTGGATTGGGGAAGTGGGAAGATGAGTAGGAGTAGAGAGTGGTTTAGGAAATGGGTTGGGTTGGTTTCCTTGTCAACCAGTAGCAGTGAGGAGGAGGACGGCTCATCCTCCTCGTCCTGCTCCTCGACGGAGGTAGACGAGATGCTGCGTCGTCGGGAGAAGTATAGGCAGAAGTATGAGAAACAAATCTTGGAGGTCGATCTCGTTGAAGTCATCTACCCTCGGGATTGGAAAGAGCAGAGAGAGTGGGTGAAACGGTATGCCTGGGCCGAGTTCATCGATGGTAGGGAGAGTTACGATTTCGAAATGATGAACAGAGAAAGGCTGTTTGAGCGGGGGGTTCCTGTGAGAGAGGGGAGATGCTCGCCCCTCGGAACAACTTCGAGGGGATTTTCTGGGGGGTTATTTTTTGTAACCCGTAGGACTAACGCCGAGCTCCCCTATTCTTCCACAGGTAACATGCCACCCCGGAAGTGCATCACTCACCCCGAGCTCTACCTCGCACCTCTTGATGCTGACCACTACCAGTGGGTTGATATTGAGCCCAAAGGAGTTCGGTCCAGCCTAGATTCCGAGGACAAACTTGCGGATGCAAAGAGGGCTGTGCTGCCATGCTCTGGGGATACTACTGGAAACTCCTATGAAGTTTTGCCTTGCTCCGTGAATGATAGGATATGCTCGCAGACCGATGAGAATTCGTTTTTCTTCTATGCCGACTTGATACATAACCTCGGCGTGACCCTCCCTTTCACTGACTTGGAGATGAGGGTTTTAAATGAACTCGGACTGGCTCCTTCCCAATTACATCCCAACACTTGGTCATTTCTTCGAGCCTTCCAAAAATACTGTGGAGGCCAAAGGACTAGTGTGTACAGTTCGGCTTTTCTTATGGCTATACAACCCTTTCGTGAGTAACAAAGAAGGGGTAACTGGTCGGCTTTGGGTGTCGACCAAGGCCCGAGGTCATTTCGGGCTCTTCGGCATGTTCACTGACTCTTGGAAGCATTTCAAGCCAAGATTTTTTAAGTATAAGTATGTGGGCACGGAGCGACCTTGGTTTCGGGCCGAGACGGGACCGAAGTTTCGCTTGGAATGGACCTAGGAGTTCTTCACTCGCCATGTCGACACGCCGCAGAGGTGGTCGGCTGCAACTCTTGATGCCGATAAAGTTGTAACGGCCAATCATTTCCAGTCCGAGTACCGGGCCAGGAAGTTCTAGCTTGACATCGGGGTGTTTATGAAGTGTCCTGATAATGAAGTCGTTACAAAGATTGGTAGTTAACTTTACTCTTGCACTTGTATTTTTTTCTTTCAACCTCCTGACTGATTTTCTTTATTATTCTGTTTTCAGACAAATACTGGTCGGACATGTCATCGAAGGCGCTCAAAGCTGCCATGGAGGCCTGAAAGAGGAAGAGGACTGACAGCTCTTCCAACGAAACCATGTCTGCTGAAGTCTCTACCGACACGACCTTCACTGACTCGGCTCCTCAACCGCAACCTAATCCTCCTTCAGTGATTTTTGCCCCTCCTCCTCCTCGGTCTCCGAGCCTTAACACCGAGGTGGTTACTGCTGCTGATCTCCCTCCTTCATCGTCAGGTCCGAGGAGGGGGATTGATATCCTTCCAAGGCCGCCAACCACCACTGCCAAACCCTCGGTTAAGGATGCTTTGATTAAGATGTCCGGGGTGGAATGGAAGAAAATGGCCGAGGAGCTTGCTTTCCAACTGAAGCGGTCGACCACCATTTTTAATGCGTTGGCGGAGGTCTCGGATGATGTAGCTGAGGGTGTATCTCCTGTTAAGAAGAAGGCCAGGGCTGAGTTGGCGGCCGAGGTGGTTGACCTGAGGAGTAGTCGAGATTCTGCCGACCAGAAACTGGCCGAATTGGAGGAGAAGCACCGTTGGCAAATGGAGGAGCTTCTCAAAAACCATGAGGAGGCGCTGGCCCAAGTTAAAGAAGATGCCCAAAAGGCGGAGGAGGCTGCTAAAGAAGCAGGTTGGCAGGAAGGCCTTGGCGAGGTTGAGAGAGTCAGATCTATGCTGAAGAAAAGGGCTGCTCAAGCACTGAAACATAAGATAGCTGCGGCAGAGGCAACCTTCGATTTTGAGAAGGGGGAAGTAAGATCTTTGCCAGTGCTGTTGAGCAGATTCAATTTCTGAACAAGGAGATCCGAGTTCGGGTTGTCGGCGCCAGTCCTGGGTTTGGGGTCCTTGATGGGAAGATGGTGGACTTTGAAAATGATGGAGTCGAGGTAGATCTCGACCAACCTGAAGAGAACCTTCCCAACCCCTTGGAAGAGAAACCCGAGGAAGAGTTCGATCCGACCAAGGTCCAGCTTTCCGATATTGAAGATGATACAGCGTAAGTCCCTTATGCTGGGCCACTTGTATTTTGTCAATGTTTTTGTACAACATGTTTGACAGCATTGGAACTGTTTTATTTTGCTGGTTTTGTCTTTGTATAACATTTCCTTCTGTTTAATGCAAGTTCTATTTTGTTTAACTTGTTGCATCATGTCATTTTTATGCAAGTTTTTCGTTTTAACTTGTTGCATATATATTCTGTATCCGAGATCGTTTTTATGCAAGTCTTTTCTTTAACTTGTTGTACAATGCGAGTTTATATTGTTAACTCGTTGCATGTTCGCTATTGATACCTCGGATCCGAATTGCGATTAGTTGTCGGGTCACCAAGGAAACTTGTTCTGTTAAAAACGCAAGTCCTTGAGACTTGTTGCATTTTGTTTAGTTGCCTATTGTGATCGGACTTAGTCGGACCTGAGCTGTGGTCAGCTGTTAGGTAACTGAATAAAATTGTTTTTAAGAATACAAGTCCTTTTTTACTTGTTGTATTCGGATTGAGTCGGACCTGAGAAACACATGATAAAGACAATTTTGTTGTCCTTCGTTAAAACTTAAAATAAATAATTAGGTTGTGCTCGGACGACTCAGTAAGTGCAGTAATCTTATAAGTTTTCCTCTGAAAAAAGGTACTGTATATAAGTGCATACGGTAGGGATCTCGGATCCAGCCACCATAGCCAAGGTGGGTATCCTCGTCCCCGATGTGAAAGAGGTTGCTGAGTGAAGTTATGTGAGAACATTTCATAGCAAGCTGTACTTTATCGGGTGTCCCTTGTACACTGTGCTTATGAGCCGATCTCATTTACAAGATGTTGACCGTACATAGAGCCATGCAACATTTAGGTGGCTAGTGCTAAATGAGAAGCTAGTACGTACGTATATAAAATTGTGGCACTTGAGTAAGGGCAAGTTTGTACTATTTCACTGATCACAAATATGAGTTCATTGCCATTTAGGGAATTTAAAAATGAGTATATAACAATGGAACGAGATGTAAACAAAGGAAGTAAATGTGAAGACTTTAACAGAAACTAAAATGAAATTAAACTTGAACTTGAACTGAAGGTGCAGGTGATTGCTGATGATATCCGGGGTAATCCTAACTGAAATAGGTTCTCAACTTCGCAACGTTCCAGGAATTCTTGAGCTCGACTCCCTCGAGGGTTTCTAACTTGTATGCCCTAGAGTGTGTTTTTGAAACGACTCTGTAGGGGCCTTCCCAATTCTGGGCAAACTTTCCATCCCTTCGATTTTTGAGCCCAATGTCTGCTCTTCGGAGTACGAGGTCTCCGACCTCAAAGGACCTGGGTTGCACTGACTTGTTGTATTGTTTTGCTTGTCTTTCTTTCACTTTCTTCTCATTAACTGAAGCGGCTTCTCGGATCTCCTCGGCCAATACTAGGTCTTCTTTGATCAGATTCTCATTTTCTTCCTCGGGTCTGTCCCTCATTCGGAAGGTATGGATCCTTCGTTCGATGGGGATGACCGCGTCACAGCTGTAAGTGAGTCTAAAAGGGGTATCCCCGGTTGAGGTCTGTACTGTGGTCCTGATCGACCAGAGGACCGCAGGTAGCAGATCGGCCCACGCTCCTTTAGCCTGTATAATTCTCTTTTTGAGGCCATCAACAATAGCCCGATTAGCAGCTTCGGCTTGCCCATTAGTCTGGGGGTGTTCGACCGAGGAGAATCGATGAGAGATTCCGAGGTTTTCAGCCAATATTTGAAAGTTGTTGGCAGCAAACTGGCTACCATTGTCAGTAATCAGAGTGAGTGGAAGTCCGAAACGAGAAATGACTTGTTTTAGAAAAAAATTTTGGATTCTTGCGGAAGTGATGGTTGCTAATGGTTCGGCCTCAATCCATTTAGTAAAGTAGTCTACTGCTACCACAATGAACCTTAGCTGACCTGGGGCTGTTGGGAACTGTCCCACAATGTCCATTCCCCACATACTGAAAGGCCAAGGGGAAGCAAGAGAATGGAGTTCCTCAGGGGGCTTCTGGTACACATCACTAAAATATTGGCACTGAGGGCACTTTCTGACATGATCGATGGAATCTGTTACCAAGGTAGGCCAAAAATAACCAGCCCTTAACACTTTCCTTGCTAAGGACTTGCCTCCCATATGGTGGCTCCCCATTCCTCCATGAACCTCATTCAAAGTTTCTTGGGCTTCCTCAGAGGTGAGACATCGGAGGAGTGGGGAAGACATTCCTCTCCTGTAGAGGATTCCATCAACAATGACATACTCGGCCGCTTTTCTGATCAGCTTCTTCGCTTCCTTCTGGTCGGCGGGGAGTATTCCATGCTCTAAATATGCCCTGATCGAATGCATCCAGTTCGGAGATACAGCAATAGCCATTATTACACTAGGAGTCGAAATCTGTTCTTGAATGAGGCTTCTGTTATTCCCTGCTCCTTTTGTGCTTGCCAGCTTGGAAAACACATCGGCACGGGAATTTGAGCAACGGGGAATGTGGGTGATGGAGAATTTGGCAAAGTCCTGAGCCAGAGTCTTAACTTTATCAAGGTACTTTTGCAGAATGGGCTCTTTCGCTTGGTAATCTCCGATGACCTGGGAAACCACCAACTGGGAGTCGCTTAGTATTTGAACTTCAACTGCTCCGAGCTCTTTAGCCATACGGAGGCCAGCAAGGACTGCTTCGTATTCAGCCTGATTATTCGAGGTTAAGAACTTGAATTTCAGGGAATATTCAATGCTGAGACCCTCCGCGTTCTCCAAGATCACCCCAGCTCCTGCTCCCCTATGATTGCTTGAACCATCAACATATATTACCCAAGTGTCTGAGCTAGAGCTTTGGTGGGGCTCTGTGAACTCGGACACGAAATCTGCCAACGCTTGTGATTTAATTGCCCTCCTCGGCTCGTAGGAAATATCAAACTCGGAAAGTTCGATTGCCCACGCCATCATTCTCCCGGCGATGTCGGGTTTCTGAAGAACTTGCTTAATGGGTTGGGCGGTTCTTACGACAATGGGATGACTCTGGAAGTATTGTCGTAGCCGCCGTGCAGCGAGGATCAAACAAAATGCGAATTTTTCAACCTTGGAATACCGGAGCTCGGGACCTTGCAGAGCTCGGCTTATGTAGTAAATGGGAAACTCATTTCTGCCCTCATCTCGGACCAACACCGAGCTGAGGGCTAAATCACCAACAGATAAATAAATGAAGAGACTCTCTCCCTGCAGAGGACTGGAGAGAACTGGAGGAGAAGCGAGATACTCTTTAAGTGCCAGGAAAGATGCTTCACAATTTTGATCCCAATTGAAAGTTGTTCCTTTTTTCAAAAGTTGGTACCAGGGTAAAGCCTTTTTTGCGGCTTGAGGGAGAAACCTTGACAGTGCTGCCGCCTGTTAACTGTTGCACCCCTTTAAGATCAGCAGGACTCCTCATCTCTAAGATAGCTCGGCACTTGTTGGGGTTTGCTTCTATCCCCCTTTCGGATAGCATGAAGCCGAGGAAAGCGACCGCGGGGACCCCGAAGGTGCACTTTTCTGGATTCAGCCTCATACCGTGTGCCCTTACCCTTTCCAGCACCATGGTCAGATCTCGAACGTGGTCCTCCTTTTTCCTGCTCTTTGTAATCATGTCATCAATGTAAACCTCCATGGTGGTACCAATGATACCATCAAAAACCTTGTTCATCATTCTTTGATAAGTTGCTCCAACATTCTTTAGACCGAAAGGCACAACAGTATAGCAGTATGTCGCCTTTCCAGTCGTGAATGTGGTTTTATCCTGGTCGGGAGGATACATTGGGATCTGATTGTATCCTGAATAGGCATCTGTAAATGACAACAGTTGGTAGCCTGCCGAACTATCAACGAGCTGATCTATAATCGGCAGCGGGTACTGATCCTTGGGGCAGGCTTTATTGAGGTCGGTGTAATCCACACACATCCTCCAACTGCCGTTTGCCTTCCTTACCAAGACTGTGTTTGCAACCCACTCAGCATATGGCACCTCTCTGACGAACCCAGCTTCGAGTAATTTGGAGACCTTCTCCTGAATCACTTTTGCTTTTTCTGCTCCAACTCTTCTTTTCTTTTGTGCAACTGGCTTTGCTTTCGGATCCACGCTGAGCATATGACAGATGAAATTCGGATCAATTCTCGGCATGTCGGCCGAGGTCCAAGCAAACAAATCTCGGTTGGCCCTTAACAGGTTGATGATCTCGACTTGGATTTTCTGAGGGAGGTTGGCTCCCACCTTAACAGTTTTGTTGGGATCAGAAGGATCAATGGGAATTGCCAACCACTCCCCTTGAGGGGAAGGCCTAAGATCATCCTGTTCGGCCCGAACATCCAGCTCAACTAATAAAACTCTTCCTTTGGCCAACGTCGGACCAGTCAGCTCTTCTTCTTGTTTCTTTTTTATTCCCCGTAGACTCGCGTTGTAGCAGAGTCGAGCCCTGACCTGGTCGGCTTTGACAGTGACGACCTTGTCGTCTGAACCAACAAATTTCATAGCTAAATGCACCGTTGACAACTAGGGGGATTCTGAATTGACAACTAGAAACTTAATGATCTCCGTTCGGGCCGAAGGCTGCTTACCTAAGGTCACCGGGAGGTGGATGGCTCCTAGGGGGCGAATCGCCTCTCTCGTGAAGCTAATAAGATTGCCTTCAAATTCGACGAGGTCAGCTGACCTCAACTTTAGTGCTTGAAAGGTGTGGAGAAAAAGAATGTCGGCCCAGCTCCCTTGATCAATGAATACTCGGGCGACTTCGAAGTTACCAATCAACGTCGTGATCACCATTGGGTCATTGTGATCCGGGATGATGTCCTCCATGTCCTGATCGGAGAAAATAATGGGGATGTTCCGAGATGGTTTCTTACAGATGGGTTTATGATGAACAGCTAATACTTGATTGACATATCTCTTCATTTCTGATCTTTTCTCACCGCCATCGGCGAAACCTCCCGAGATGGTTTCGACTCTGAAATTTTCCGGTGACTTATCCAAATCCTGCACCACGACCATATTCACTCGTTGTGGCTCTTCGGTTTTCTTTTCTGGAGTTGGGTCAGCCTTGGCTTTTCCTTTGTCTCTGTTCGGACTCCGAGACCGTCTTCGGCCTCTTCTCTCCACAGCTTCTCATACGTACTGTTGCGACTTACCCTGTCTCACCATGTCTTCGATAACGTCTCGAAGCCAGGTGCATTGGTCGGTATGGTGGCCATACCCATCATGGAAGTTGCAGTACTTAGATTTGTCGCTGATGCTATTTTGGTTTCTAATGAAAGGTGGCCTGGGTACGTGTCTGAGTTCAGTCTGCATGGTTTCCCTCCATACTTGCGACCTCGGAACTGTCAGTGGGGTATAACTATCATACTTGGTGACATAAGGACGTCGGCGGTCATCCTGCTGGCCGACATGAGGACGTCGCCGGTCACCTTGGTCCACCCTTCCACCTTTGTCGTCCCTGTTTCCTCGAGGGCGGCCTCGAGGAAGGGCATTCTGTGAAGCAGCTTGGGCATTCTCCATCCTGCTTGTTTGACCTTTGTTGAACTCCTCCAGGTTGATATACTTGTTGGATCTTTGTCTGAGCTCGACCATATCTCTTGGTGGCTTGCCTATTAGTGAGTCTTTGAACCCACCCTCTGCAAGACCTTGAGTAAGAAGGAGGACGGCCACTTCGGGAGATAAGTTGGGAACCGAGCTGGACTCGTTATGAAATCTATGTAGATAAGCACGTAGCGATTCGTCAGGTTTTTGTGTCACTGTTGCTAGTGTGTGGTCGGATCTTGGCTGCACACAGCTAGCAGTGTACCTATTGAGAAACGCTTCATCTCTGCCCAGCAGTTAATAGAATTCTTAGGTAATGTCGCATACCATCGGAGAACTGGAGCTTGGAAGGTCATGGAGAAAGCTCGGCATTTGAGCCTATCTCCACCGCCATAGAAGTTCATAGCTCCTTCATAAGAGAGTATGTGCTCTTGAGGATCTGTCAAGCCATTATACCTAGGTATGTTGCTAGGTCCGAGGTATCCTGGTGGTGGTTTATAGGACATAACAGCTGCTGTGAAAGGGTGTCCGGGGTGAGAATCATCTAAGTCGGGTTGTTGATGGTCACGGAGAGGTGGTGTATGTGTTAGTTGGGTGATGACGGTATGTAGTGTTGTTAACGTTTGTGGTGTTAGCGGTGGTGGTGGTAAGTTTTGAGCTGGGGGTACCACAGTGCCCTGTTCAGCTGGAAGTCCCAAAGGTTGTGGAAGTTCGTTTGGGGCTGGAGCTTGTATGACGGCTCGTTCAGCCAAACGCTACATGGTAAGCTGCTGAAGATCTGCTATGGCTTGGCCTTGCTGCTCTATGATCCTCATTTATTGTCTCATCATGGCCAAGATCTCTACATCACGAGAATGTGAAGATTGACGTGAGTGAGAACGATGTGTAGTACTGACGGAGCGGGCACGTTGGCCGTGTTGGCGGTGCTGTTCTGTGTTGGTTTCCCCAAGTTGGGAACGTAGCTGCACGCGCCGACCTCCTTCCTGGTGCTGAGTTGGATTTGAGGTATCTCCAGTGTGGATGGTATAAGTTCACTGTGGGTGTGGGTGAACTCTGGGGGTGGTGGGGGAGGTGGAGGTGGCGGTGGTGGGGGAGGTGGAGGTGGTGGGGGTGGTTGTGGGGACCTTGCTACTCTATTGGCTTCAAGGTGAAGGTGCATGTCCTCTGTTGTTGGCACCCTCCTTGGACGCCCCCTCCTCCTCCTCTGAACTGGTGGTACATCAGTCATGGTAGATTCTTTGGGTGGGGATGAAGTTTTGCTCTTCCCACAGATGGCGCCAATGTGATGTCCAAGACTGAGAGGACCTCAAGGTAAGGGAAGAAGACCTTGAGGAAGCCTCTGTCTAGGGTTTATCTGTGATGTTTGTGGGTGTCCTCCGGTGGCAAGGTAGGAAGCCAAGAAGTAACCCTAATCACTGGTGTGTGAAGGTGGCAATTAGGGTTAAGGGACATACCTGAGCCCCATGCAGTACGGAGCTACTTATAGGGGGGAGCCGGTTGCCCTAATGGGCTTGCTTGAGGCCCAAGAAGGGCCAGCCTGTAATGAGCTATGAGTGGATGAGCTGTCCTTGTAGATAAGGTGCGTACGTCATCCTGTCCTTGATATCGAAATCTCTACGTGATGTCGGACAAGGAAGTCGGACCTTGGTAGGAGCATAAGATCGGCCCGTGTCTGGTGTCTGCTCGGCCGTTGAGCCTTGAGCTCGGCCAAGCACACAGAGGGCTTCCTAAAGGGTCATCAGGCCTTGAGTGAGAGTTCCGAGGAGCTCGGCTAAGTCGAGTCCACCACAAAAGTTAAGGTGTTTTTAATAAAGAATCATATTATTTTATCGAGAACGCAATGGTTCTAAGTTTAATTTCCATTTAGTTGGGGTTTATGAATTACGTTCAAACAATCTTTTGATATGATAACTTATCAAAATATGATATATTGATACTTATTAGTTTTGGAGATTCGAAGTAGTTTGTTTTGAATTACATAGCTAAATCCCCTGTTACGTAAAGTTTGAAAGTATTCGTTTTAAATATGATTTTGACGTGTTTTCACGTTGCTATTAGCTTACTAACTGATTTTAAAATATGTTTTTGAGAACATCAAATGACACCATTTTAATTTTGTTAGTTTACTTCACGTATAAAGGAAAAATATATTTTTATAACTTATTGAATCAAACCACTAGCCCAATGCCGACATTGGTTTGGTTTAAATAAAAGCGTTTGCGTGGTTGTTTTTCTATCGTGTTTGAGTAGCCTTGGCGCATTATATTAATTGTTATTTAATTTATGTAATATGATTAGACGACGAAGGAGCTTTAGAACCTGTCGCCACACGCAAGCAAATGAACTCTGATACATTTGGACATTATCGTACAAAAAGGAACACGTCTTTGGAAAGGCAAGGTAAGGAGTGGGTGTTACCTTGATTTAGGAAACAGTTTCTAGTTAGTTCATAGTGATGGCTAAGAATGTGTGTGTAGTTATGACATTGGACCCTAGGATAGTTAATAAAAGACAAAAAAAGTAAATTATGGAATTAAAGGAATTGAACCCATGTTATTTGTGAAATTATGTTGATAATATTAATATGTTGAATGTGCAACTAAATGAATTGAAACCATCTTATTTGTTGTGGATATTTGTGTGTACAATATTTGCTATGTATTTTTGAATGATATAGTGAAATATTTGTATATTTGTGGCTATGTGTTTTGTAACATCTCGAATTTATACTCCAAGCTTAGTTCGGTTAAATTCGAGTTAGAACTGAGAATAAACAGAAGAGTAAACTGGAATGTAGTGAAGTATTCTCATGGCCAAAGTGTATGTAGGAGTTGAGAAGTATGCCATAGAGTTAGAAGCCATCAGTACGTAACAATCTATTAATGTAATGGATTACCGTGGGGTGTTAATCGATTACAATAATTCTGTGAGGTAGCTAAGCCTTAGCAAAGAACAAGCGGGTTTAAGTGTAGTGGCTCGGACCTCGGTCCGACCAAATTCCATCTTAGCCGACCAAAAGCGAGGTTCAGAGTCATAAGCCGACCTCTAGCGAGGTTCAGAGTCATAAGCCGACCTCGTTTCGTCTCTCACCCCTCGTCAGTAATCAGATGACCACAATGAGTCGTCTCATGTCAGCTGATCTAAAGCAGTAACCAATCTTCTCAGGTTTAAAGGACGTCGGACCGAACAATTATCACCGAGCTCATGAGAACCGAACATGTAGCTATGAGTTCATGAGAAACGACCAGTTAGCACCGAGCTCATCAGTAGCACCGAGCTCATCAGTATCACCGAGCTCATCAGTACCACCGGGCTCATGGGAATCAACCTCGTTTCGTTTGACAACCCTTGGAAGTGAGCAGCCGACCATGTCGAGACGATTCACGACAGACGATAATACGCACCTATCTCAGCAATATCCCGTTGGCCACAGCAAGTCGCCTTGTGTAAACCGAGTATAAGTTCGGTCTCTTACCGACCATCGATAGACCACATCGACCTCGCATCGACGCCAAGGCATCTCAACCTCCACGTGCCTAGCATCTCGTTGGTGAGGTTAAACCGATCTTGCACCGACGACAAGATATCTCGGCCTCCACGCGCCGAGCATTTCGTTTTACCTGTCTTATTCCGAGAAATTGCTTCCAAGAACCCGAGAACCGAGGTCCTAACATAGACCCCATGACTCCAGTCTGATCGATTCGATCGTAGGCCGATCAGTTAGCACTCAGTTTACGAGCACCGACCACGATCTAGTCGGATTCGTAACACACCGAGCTACGGCCAAACACCAGTGCTGAAACAAATGGCTCTCACGACATTTCCGCGCCCAGACGCCCATTCTCCATGCCAAGGCATGCGCGTCAGACCTTGATCCCTCTCAACCACTCGTTTGTGGCTTCCTCAGAAAGCCATTAATTTATAACCACATATTCACTAAACTTTTAAGGGAAGCTTCTCACCAGGACTACATGTTTATTTCCAAAGTAAAAATAAAACAAAAACAAAGACTAACACAACCAACACTCATTTATTCCTTCTTAATTCTCATTTCTTCTCCTTTTTGAAACCATTTTCTCTCGAGGCTTAGGAACTCAAGACTCCCTAATATTCATCATCATCACCAAATCAAACAAGGATATCACCCCACCTCCTTGGACAAGAACGAAGAGCACCAATACCACCCCATATCATCACACGGGCCAAACCCTCCTCACCAAAGCAAGTCGCCAGCTCCTCAGTGGAAGCTTTACGGAGCTAGGGCACAAAGGAAATTCAAGGTTCAATGTTCCCTTATCTCTCTTGACACTCTTGAGGTAAGGGGTGGGTGTTACCTTAGCTTAGGTTTGGGTTTCTAGTGTGCTCATAGTGAGTACTGAGAATGGATGTTAAATTAGGATATTGAACCGTAGGATAGTGGATATGGATTACTATTAGAGAACAAAGTAAATAAAAAGAACCCATTAAATTAACTGTGATATGTGTATGTTTGATATCATGATTACTGTTATAAATGTGTGATGTGCTTAAGTAAATATAATTGATAACTAGAGAGATATAATTTAGGAGTAAAGTGTTTGACAAGCATGAACTTATGTGTGAATTGTGATAGTTGTTATACATGTTTGCTATTAATTGAGTAATGTGAATACGACCATAAGTGACCGAGCTTAAAAGGTGGTGTAAAATACCAGGGGATAGATTAAATGAGGAGTAATAAATGAGATGATAGAGTTTATAACAAGAGGGCAAGTGAAATGGTAAATTGAAGTGAGAAGAGAGAATTCAGGAGTGAATAAATAAAAGAGAAAAGATAAGTAAAGAATAATGGTTGTGTGAGACGAGTCAAGTTAGACATTACGGTTGGGTGCAATACGCCGTGCATGAAAATGCGTGCTGTAAGCCGCAAGCGGACCGTGTGCAATGATCGTGTAAGACACATGGAATGTGCATCTGTAAGACGTGCCTCATGGGAATGTACGCAGTAATGACTCACACAAGATTCCTAATAACGGAATCGGTTAGCAGGATGTGCTCCTGGTCATGTAAGACGTGTGGGGTGCTGTATGCCATGATTGTGTAAGCCGCACGTGATGCGCAGCTGTAAGACATACACCGGGGGTGTGCTCGATGATGGACACTTCATAACTCCAATAAAGGTGTAAGACGTACACTGGGTGTGCGCTTCCTAAAAGAAGAAAAGTGTAAGACGCATACTGGGTGTGCGCTTCTCTAAAATATATGAAAAATGTGAATAAAAAGGAAAAGGGGAAAGAACTCAAAATAAAGAGAATTTAAGACATGATAAAAGGATACAAGTGAAAATAAAAGGGGAAAGGGAATAGGCAAGGAAAGGTATAATAGAAGAGAATAGAAACAGTAGGCAAGGATTGAATAAATGATGATGACTGTGTATGATGCATGTTTTGGATTGGATAATGTGATTATGTGCATATTTGAATAACTGTGTCTAACTTGGTATCTTTTTATGTCATATTAGAAACTGATTCCCTAAGTTATGTGCAATGCTCACTCCTTACTATTTTTTACAGGTATTGAGCCCGAGCTTACACATACCCCGACCGAACAGGAGTACTCTCCCTTACAGGGAGAGTGAGTCTTATTAGTTAGGACATGTGTCTTGTCCTGGGTCTTGTTGATAGAGATGATGTGACTTTTGGATATTTGTATATAAAAATGAAAATGTTATTTTTGGGATGAACTCAGGACCGTCCTTTTGGGTAAGGGATATTTTTGGGAAATCTAAACAAATACACAACCTATTAAGTACTGCTATCTCTGATGTTAATATACTGATGCTGTTATATGTGCATAGTGATGCACTAAGTTATGATATATGCTTATTGTAGCCCTGCTGGCTTTTGGTTTTTATTTAATGAAGGTTTGATCAGGTCGCAGGGAAAACTAATTTTTGGGAAAGTTGGAAAAACAAAGGAAACTCCGTCCGTTTAACGAAAGATTTTCATAAGTTAAAATGGTTTTAAAAAGAATTTTTTAAGTTTATATTTTATTATTGGGTAATTAAGGGTAAATATTAGTAGGGTGTTACATGTTTGTTTGAGATATTGATATATGTGTTTAAATGATGAAATGAGGTGTATGATTACTTGGATAGAATGCATGTCTAATAAGAAAATGAAATGAACAAATAAAAGGAAAAGAACTTAAGAATGATGGTTGTGTGATAAATGAGTATTGAATGATAAGTGTGTTTGATGAATAAGTTAACCAACAAGAGAAAAAAATTAAAAGTTAAGGTTGAAAGAAATTAAAGTGCAGCTGAATTGATCGTTGGGGCACACTACCGGCACACTAGGTGCCCGGCTAGGTGTTCCTAACGCCTCATTAGGGCCAAACGCCCCATCAGGCTAAACGCCCCATTAGGTCCAAACCCCCGTTAGGCATCGGTATACCCAATGGATCAATTCGCTGCTAAATAAAAGAAATGTAAATGTGAAATAGAACTAAAGAAAATGAATTTGAGCATGGAAAAGAATAAGATAAGAATGAGCAAAGTAATATGCATAGTCCTAGCGGGTGATGTCTAATGGGTGCTAAAGTCCTGGTGGGTGCAAAGTCCCCAATGGGTGTTCCAAACGCCCTAGTAGGTGCACACAAATCCTAGTGGTGCAAATAAAAGAAAGGAATGTAAGAGAAAAGAAAAGAAAGAATAATGAAAAGGTTGAAAAAGATATATGATGTGAAATGAACCAAATTTGAAATGACATGAAAGTATAAGACTGGAAATAAGAAAATGATTTAATGTTAATGTTTGAGTGTGAATGTGCATGATTGGAATGTTGGATGAAAATATGTGTGATATATGCTTATTGTGTTTGACTTAGTGTGTTATTATGTCTAGTTAGAAACTGTTTTTCTACTTCATGTGTAATGCTCACCTCCTTACTATTTTTACACAGGTACTGAGCTTGAGCTTGCACTATACCGGCCGAGCAGGAGTACACTCCACGGTTTTTGTTATAGTCATTATATTATAATCAATTTATTTTAGTTTTGAATTAATGCAATCGTTATAAGCCCCGAGATTTTGTATTACTTTGTTAATAAGGTGTGCAAAACTGATTAGTGTGTATATAAGTGTTTAAATATTTTTCTGGGCTGTACTGGATTGAACAAGTGAAAAATCTAAATTTTTGGGAAGTTCAAAAAACAGAGAAAACTCCGTCCGATTTTCACGGAGAATTTTTATAAGTTAAAGAATTTTAAAAAGAAATTTTCAAATAACTAACTTTAATTAAGGGAAATAAAGTGAGGGTGTTACAACCCACTTGAAACCTTCAAATGTTTTTGTTGAATATTCAATAGAAGATGTTGTTTGCTATGATTCACACATCATTGTGCAGATTAAAACAACTAATAATAAACTAGAATCTAGTTCTTGAATCTCAAAGAATACTTAATAAATAAATGAAGAACTTTGAGTTTCAAGAATGAAAAAGATAAACTTTCTCTTTTATTCTTTGTGAAATATATATCTAAGTGTATTTGATGTTTTTCCCTCTATTGGGGTTATAAAATTCGTGTAAAACATACCTTTATATATTGGGTTTCAATAGATCAAATTGGTTATATAATTTGTTGAAGTTTCCAACAATTTTCTGTCATATCTAATAGGTTTAACCGGTTACAAAACTCATTATCTGGTTAAAGGTTTAAAAACAATCAGACCTGTAGAAAATTTGTTGGAACAATCGATTGTCACACTATAAACTTCACCAACAAAAAGCTTTTTAAATGCAACTTGATTTATATAAAAATATAAGTTTCAAAACCCATTCTTAGCCATTTATTAATGCATTAAAAAGTATTTTCAAATATTTCTAAAATATATGCATCATTTTCTAAAATAGATTTTAGTAGTGTCTCAATTTCTTAATTTATTAAAAGCTTATTCTTTGAGATTCATTACCTAATCTAAGACTCTACCCAAACAAATACCTAAAGAACTTAAAATATAAATGACAAATAAAAAGAATAAAGTCCGAAAGCTTTGCTCTTGAGTCCCTTGTTGTTGTTTGTTGTGTTTTTTTTCTTTTCTTTTCTTCATCAAAACACATGTCAAGCATTTGCTTCACAATTGGGTATCGTTACACATGCGATACTGTTGAGTACGTCCAGCATACGTATCGATTTATTATTATCATTTTAATTTTAAGTTGGGTACATATGGTTGTATGGTTACAGATATCAGGTATGTATGATTACACTTTAAATATGCCTCATTTCAAAACTATGTCATATTTGGATGAAAACTTTGATATTTTCTCTGTTTTTTTTAGATTCACACCATGATTTTAAATTTAACTTACATAATCAGTATCTTGTTCAGATATCTCTTAAATTTTGAATTTCAACTTCTCAACTGAGACACTTTATCCCACGTAGATGTGAATATTATTTGTTTGAATATTTTTTATATTTATTTATTGATTTTGAATTTATAATACAATATCCGTACTCTAATTTTTATTTTTAAAAAAATAACGTACCATGTACCCATACTCGTATTCGGTACCGGTACCATACCCGTATCGACGCAACATACTCCCTCTGGTCCTATATGTTAGATCCTTTTGGGATTTTTTCTTCCACAAAAAAATGTAGTTAAATTCGTTAGTGACATTGAAAATGTAAAAATTTGATATACTTTTTCAAAATTATCCCTATAATCATTATTGGGACTCTAAAAAGTGTCGAGTAAATATGAGTATTTGTGGAAAGAAGTAATTAAATGCTATTGAAAATTGAAATATGATCTTATAAATATGATAAAAATAAAACTCCCAAATAGGTTTTATATATAAGATTGAAGGTAGTAGGTGAATAGATAGGTTGATTAAGTAAACAATAATTGCTTGTTAATATCTCTTTGAAAATCATTAGTTAAATATTTAATTTGTTTACTAGTTGATTTTCAAATTAAAATTAACAAAGTATCATAAATAACCATCGTTATTAAATTATTAATTGTAATGTATTATTTTTTAAATACATGAATTATACGTATTATTCTTGTTTGCATTTACAAGGTAACGAATTTAAATTGTTATTTAAAATAGAAATTTTTTTTATATATTTATAGTGAAATTCTTAAAGAAAAATCTTATATTTAAAGAATATATTTTAATTTTAACAATCAATAAAAGAAAATATCATTTGAAATAACGTGAGGTTTTTCTTCTATTTTCTCTTTTTCCTTATAAAAAATAATTCTCCTTAAAAAATATAGTTTTCCTTTAATTGTTTTTTTAAAGTAAAAAAGAAAAAGGTCAAAATTTCAATCATATGTGCATTCTTTTTTATAATAGGTTTTATTTTTTATCTAAAAGTTACAATTAAAAGATATTTTATTTTCAATTTAATAAAAAGGGAAAATAAAAAGAGACTCGGAAGTTGCAACGAAATTTTCTGATAAGAGGTAGAAGTTTCGAAGAAATTTCCTGAAAAAGTGATTTTTCTCTAAACTCATTCGTATATAAACAACTCAAAAGTCGCATTATTCTATATTCAAACTCATTCATTTTCTTAAAAAAAATATGATTTTTTCTCATCTCCCTTCTCGTTTTTTCTCCTTTCTTTCTCTATTTTCTCTTGGACAATCATTGGTTAGATATTTAATTGGTTTACTAGTTATTTCAAAATTAACAAATCATCACAAATCACAATTGTTATTAAATTCTTAAGTTTTAATGTATTAAAAATTATTGTTGTATTACATAAAACTCTTTTATATTTGCATTTACAACGTAGCGAAGTTATATTGTCATTTAAAATTTAAAAGAAAAATTATATATATTTACTATGCAGATGTTAATGAAAAATCTTACATATTTAAAACATAAATTTTAATTTTAAAAATCAATAAAAAAATAATATGAAATAACGTGAGTTTTTTCTTCTATTTTCTTTTTTTGCCTTATCGAAAAAATCAAAATTTTTTTGGGTGTTAACATGGCGAGGAATCTGTTGTTTACGACCTCTGTTACATAAATATAGCATATGTAATATTTAGAGAGTGTTTCCTTCTTATTTTAAACATAGTGTATTTTTTTTAAAAAAAAACTCGAAGTATAATTAATTATATTTTCACTAACTATACCCTCCGGTTTAGAAGATAAGGAAAAAAACTAAAATCACTCTTGTTATGGACTATGACAAGGCTAATGATGTTGACCGAGTTAACCATGTTTATCAACTGGCCACGTTAGCCAGGCCTAGCCCCAATATTATTAGACCAATTGAGTAGTCCAAGCCCAAGCTATCCAAACTCCTATCTCAGGCAGGTCGACTAGGTCACACTATCACCGTGGCTCAACATGATCACTTATACTAACTGATAAGCTGATTGAGATAACAAAGGCGGCTTCCGAGATTCTCACTATCCCAAACAAACTCGATAAGCTTGATCTCGCCAAGTTGCATACCTTAGTAACGCATGATATCCTATATATGCCACTTTACTTCTCAAGTATTTCTAACTCATCTCACACAAACACACTCAAATACTGACTAAGGTTGCTAGCTACATTCCTTTATCGGGGACTAGTTGCCAACGTCATACATCAAAGCCAGTTCATATTTCATTTCGGAAACTTGGACTGGATTATCTTCGATATCCCAGATATCCTAGACATGTCAACTCTTATTATGGAAGTTAGTTTATCGTATCTAATTTTTTAAATTTATAGTAAAAAAATACAGGTATTATAATAAAGTAATATTGAGAATGAAACAAAAACTAAATCAGATAACCACTTTGTATGGATCCTATAGGAAAGTAATATTGAAAATGAAACAAAATTTAATAAAGTAAGTTAATTTTTCCTTATATTTTAAACCAAGAGAAATATGTTTCTTTTTTATATTTCAAACTGGAGGGCATTGTAGAATCAAATCTCCAATGAGGTGGATTTATTTTGATGATGACAATATAATTAGATCATGGATTTAAAGGAAGAATTCAAGCTCATCAAGTCAAGAAGATCAAGTGCATCACTTAGCTAGTCATTCTCAATTTTACTTTAAATGTAATTTTATTTATTTTATTGAGAGTGGGTAGCTTAGGAAGTAATCTCATCCTTAGGATAAATAATTTTAAATGCATGAAAAAGGTTGGGGTTACATAAAATTATTCCTTGAGGAGAGAATTGAAATAAATTGTTGAAAAACTTGATTTTTATCATCTCTGGGCAAAACACTCGAGTAAGCTCAAAAATACTCGAGTATAAAGACACTCGAGTAATCTGAAAGTTACTCGAGTACTTCCCAGAATACTCGAGTATTTCAGCCTCAAATCAGAGATTTGACCGTTAGTTCAATACATGGGCATTTCTATTGAAAGATGGGCAAAAGACTCGAGTAGTCTCAAAAATACTCGAGTATTTTGACTTTGACAGCAAATTTTTTAACTGTTGGAAGAGGGCAAAAATGGGAGAAAAGAATTACTCTTACTCTCTCATTTCCTCTTCCATATATCAGAAATGAATGCTATTGAACCAAGGGATTAGAACATTAAAGTCTATTGTGCTAAACATTCATTTTGATCATTCTCTCTCTCAAGTGAAAATTTACTCTAACTCAATCTATTCATTCATCATTATTATTTGTACTAAGAGTTAGAGTTGTGCTTAATTGTAGTGGAAATCATTTGTTGGATTTCTCCACATACACAAACACTTCTTGTTCTAAAAATCTTGGTTGGTAACCAAGTGTACCTAAGTGGGTCTTAGGTTCATTCAAGACTTGGGAGGTTCTCAAGCAAGGGCTAAGAGGTTCTTAGCTTTGGTGGAGCTCTTGAAGGTTTCAAGGAGCTTGAAGAAGAAGGAGTCTTCATCACCAACATCAAATTGGGGTAGAAATTCAAGAGTTTGGTACACTCTTTCAAGTTGTTATAGCTTTATTTAATTGCTTTCTACTCTATTATTAATCTGCCCTGGACTGGATTAATTCATATTGATTAAAGTGCATATAATTCAGAAACTGTTTTTCTGCTAACTGCACGATTTACTCGAGTATTCTTAAGAAGACTCGAGTGTTCTTGTTATTTTACTCGAGTAGTCTTAAAAACACTCGAGTGTTCTTGCTCTGTTTCTGAAAAATCTGCACGTGATCAATTATACTTAATTGCATTCAAAAATTAGTCACTGTTGCATTCAGATTACTATTCACCCCCCTCTAGTAATTGCTAAGCCCGCTTGTTGGTTTCCAACAAGTGGTATCAGAGCTCGGTCGAAAGATCGAGCGTAAAAGCTTTTTCGAAAAGATCCTTTGGAAACTATGGGCTCTAGCAATTATCAAGAAGGATCCTCTTCAATAAACCGCCCACCATTCTTTAATGGTGAAGGGTATGCTTATTGGAAGGTTCGGATGAGAGTTTTTATTGAAGCAATAGACACCGATATTTGGGATGCAATAGAGGATGGTCCATATATTCCTAGACATATGATAAATGGGGAAGTCATTGAAATTCCTAGGAAAAATTGGAATGATGATGATAAAAAGAAAGTATCCTTTGATTTAAAAGCTAAAAACATCATCTTTTCCGCTTTATCCCATGATGAATTTTATCGAGTTTCTCAATGCAAGTCGGCTAAGGAGATGTGGGACACTTTGGAAGTCACACATGAAGGAACAAGTGAAGTAAGAAATGCTAGATTAAATTCTTTAACACATGAATATGAATTATTTCACATGTTCCCGAATGAATCTATTGATGACTTACAAAAGAGGTTTTCACATATCATTAGTCACTTGATTTCTCTAGGAAAGCAATTTCGTGATGGTGAAACTAATCACAAAATTTTGAGATGCCTTGATAGAAAATGGCAACCAAAGGTCACCGCCATCAAGGAGTCCAAGGATTTGAACACTATGGACTTGGCAACCTTGTTTGGGAAGCTCAAGGAACATGAGATTGATCTATCAAGACTTAGCTCACATGAGGAGTCGGACAAAAAGAAAAAGAGCATCTCTCTCAAGGCCTCAACCAAAGTTGTAAAAGAGGTTGAAGATGACTCTACAAGTGAGAACTCCGATCATGCACTCAATGAGGAGGAAATCGGATTATTTGCGAAAAGATTCAATAAATTCCTCAAGGGTAAGAAGAGTGGCTCATCATCAAGAGATAGAAGACCCAAGGAGCAAAAATCAAAGAACAAGACTTCAAGTGATGTAGTGAAGTGTCATGAATGTGGAGGCATTGGACATATAAGGATGGAATGTCCTACATACTTGAGAAAGAGTGAAAAGAAGACCCAAGAGGGGAAAGGCAAGAGAGCTTACATTGTGTGGGATGCACCGGAGAAGGAAGCAAACTCATCATCAAGTAGCTCGGATGATGAAGTTGCAAATCTATGTCTCATGGCTAGAAGCAACAATGAAGCCTCAAGTGCCAATGGTGAAAATGAGGATGAGGTATCATCTCAAAGTTCTAGCTTTTCCTCTTCCTCTATTCCTTATGATGATTTGCTCAATGAGTATAATGAAATGTTAACACAATTTGAAAAACTAGCTAAGGTTAACAAGGAAAAAGGAAAGAAAATTTTGGAGTATCAAAAAGAAATCAATGAATTGGAAAAATACATAAATGATTTGAAACTCCAAAATGCATCCTTAGAACTTGCTAGCTCTAGTCATGTTTGTGATTGTGCAAATCCTAAGGAAACTATCACTCATTGTGAGAAGTGTGGTGAACTTGAAAATGAAGTTGAAGAATTGAAAAACAAACTCAACACACTCTCCAATAGTGATAGGAACCTAGATCGGTTACTTAGTTCACAAAGACATAATTCAAACAAAACCGGTTTAGGATATGTCCATAAGAAAAGAAACAATAAAGTGGTTGGTTCAATCTCTAAAGTTGATTTTACAAAGAAACCAACTTGCTTTTATTGTGGAAAATTTGGACATACAAACAATAGGTGCCTTATTAAGAATATTGAAATTAAAAAGGGCACTTATGTTTGGATTAAGAAGGAAGCAACATCCAAAGCTAACCCAAAGGGACCCAACATAATTTGGGTACCCAAAATGAACAAATGATTTTGTTTTGTAGGTGTGCCTTAGAACCGAAAAGAAACCGTGGTATCTTGATAGTGGATGTTCAAGGCACATGACGGGAGATAAGCGGAACTTCATAGAGCTTACTCCTCAAGAAGGTGGATATGTCACTTATGGAGACAACAACAAAGGCAAAATTCTTGGGATTGGTAAAGTCGGTAATTCCTCCAACTTGGTTATTGATAATGTACTTTATGTTTAAGGATTAGAACACAATCTTTTGAGCATTAGTCAACTATGTGATATTGGTAACCATGTATTATTTACCTCTACCCAATGTCTCATAAAAAGTGACAAAGATGAAACTATCAAATTTGTTGGCAAAAGGTCTAATAATACTTACTTGGTTGAATTGAACAATATCACCTCTTTGGTTTCTACTTGTCTAGTTAGCAAAGAGAGTGACACTTGGTTATGGCACCGTAGGACCGCTCACATTAATGTAAATCAATTAAAGAAACTAAAATCAAAAGACTTAGTAGTTGGATTACCAAAGCTAGATTTTAAAATTGAAGGTGATTGCACTCCTTGTAAGAAGTGCAAACACACCAAAAATCATTTTGGTTCTAAAAATGATGTGTCCACAACAAGACCATTAGAAATGCTTCATATGGACTTGTTTGGACCTTCTCAAGTAAAAAGCTTTGGTGGGAACTACTATGGCTTGGTGATTGTTGATGACTTTTCTAGATTTACATGGACTCTATTCTTAAGTGCAAAGAGTGAGACCTACAAATCTTTTAAACGCCATGTTAAACTTGTGCAAAACCAAGTAAACCAAAAAGTAATTACTATTAGAACCGACCATGGTGGTGAATTTGAAAACTACAAGTTTGATAGATTTTGTGATAAACATGGTATTGAACACCAATATTCCGCACCAAGAACTCCGGAACAAAATGGAGTGGTAGAGCGGAAAAATAGGGTGTTAGAGGAACTTGCAAGAACCTTGCTAAATGATTCTCAAGTACCTCATTATTTTTGGGCCGATGCCGTTAATACGGCTTGCTATGTCATGAATAGAATTCTAATTAGGCCCATGCTCAAGAAAACCCCCTATGAGCTTTACAAAGGAAGAAAACCAAATATATCCCATTTTCATGTTTTTGGATGCAAAGTTTATGTTTTAAACAATGGAAAAGATCAACTTGGAAAATTTGACTCCAAATCCGATGAGGGAATATTTTTGGGTTATTCTTCACATAGTAAAGCATATAGAATTTTTAATAAAAGAAATATGACTATTGAAGAATCTATTCATGTGGTTTTTAATGAGTCTTCGAAAGAAGATGGTGTTTTAAGTGATGGTTGTGATGAAGGTTTTGAGTTTTCAAAAGAGGAAAAAGGGAAGGAGATTTTAAAGGATGAAGGAGAAGTTAAAAATGATCTTGATCCGGCTTGGAAAACGGTGAAAGCTCACCCTATTGACAATGTCATAGGAGACCTTTCAAAGGGAGTATTAACTCGTAGGACAATTCAAAATATTTGTCATTTTGTTTCCTTTGTTTCTCAAATCGAACCAAATTCAATTAAGGAAGCAATTTTGGATGAACATTGGGTTATGGCCATGCAAGAAGAACTAAATCAATTTGTTAGAAATGATGTTTGGGAATTAGTGCCTATACCCGATGATCATACCATAATTGGTTTAAAATGGATTTATAGAAATAAACTTGATGAATCCGGTTTGATTATAAGAAACAAAGCGAGACTTGTTGCCCAAGGGTACAACCAAGAGGAAGGTGTTGATTATGATGAGACCTTTGCTCCGGTTGCACGCCTTAAGGCAATCCGAATCTTGCTTGCCTTTGCATCAATTATGAAATTTACTCTTTATCAAATGGATGTCAAGAGTGCTTTCTTGAATGGTTTCATAAATGAAGAAGTGTATGTTAAGCAACCACCCGGTTTTGAAAGTCATGAATTTCCAAACCATGTTTATAAATTGAAAAAGGCACTTTATGGATTAAAACAAGCTCCTAGAGCTTGGTATGATCGATTAAGTAGCTTTTTATTAGAAAATGACTTTCAAAGAGGAAAGGTTGATAATACCCTATTCATCTATAAAACCAAAAAGGACATTTTGTTAGTGCAAATATATGTAGATGATATTATCTTTGGTGCCACTAACGTGTCCTTGTGTAGCAAGTTCTCTAATTTGATGAAAAAGGAATTTGAAATGTCCATGATGGGGGAGCTCAAGTTCTTCCTAGGACTTCAAATCAAGCAAGTCAAGGAGGGGATTTTTGTGCATCAAGGAAAATATTGAAAGGAGCTCCTTGGAAAATTCGGAATGGACAAATGCAAAGAAGATTACACTCCCATGAGCACATCATGCTACCTAGACAAGGATGAACAAGGTACACCGGTTGATGTTAGTAAATATAGAGGCATGATAGGTAGTCTTCTATATCTTACCGCATCTAGACCGGACATTATGTTTAGTGTATGCATGTGTGCCCGTTTTCAAGCTAATCCTAAGGAATCACACCTATCCGCGGTCAAACATATTTTTAAATATCTTAAAGGAACAATTAACACCGGATTATGGTACCCTAGTGATACTAGTCTTAGTTTGGTTGGTTATTCGGATTCCGACTTTGCAGGATGCAAGTTTGATCGCAAAAGCACTAGTGGTACTTGCCATTTATTGGGAAGTTCACTAGTGTCATGGTTTTCTAAAAAGCAAACTTGTGTTGCTCTTTCCACCGCCAAAGCGGAATATATCGCCGCCGGTAGTTGTTGTGCTCAACTCTTGTGGATGAAACAACAATTATTAGATTTTGGTTTGAAACTTGAAAATATTCCTATTAAATGCGATAACACGAGTGCAATCAACTTAACTAAGAATCCGGTGTATCACTCAAGGACTAAACACATTGAAATTAGACATCATTTCCTAAGGGATCATGTACAAAAGGGTGATTGCTCTATTGAATTTGTAAGTACCACAAACCAATTAGCGGACATTTTTACAAAACCATTGCCAAGAGATACCTTTTATCATATAAGAGGAGAACTTGGAATTTTAGATGAGTCAAGCATTAGCTAATTGATTTGTGTTTGTGAAAAATCACCAAGTATGTCTCATTTCATGTGTATTGGTATTTGATGAACAATTGGACCTTGAGATACTGTGAAATATATGATTTTGATTGTGAGTGATTTTAATTCAAAATCTGTGCTGAATGTTAAATATGTTGGATTTGTGAAATTGTGTTCAAAATGCTATTAAAACTGTCTGTCTGTCAAATTTACTCGAGTATTTTTATTTTTACTCGAGTATTTTAATTCCAAAATTAAATCATTTGAACATTGAAAAAGTTTTTGGCCATGTCTGATGCTTTCACTCGAGTGTTTTAAATTTTACTCGAGTAATTTCGTTTTTACTCGAGTCTTTCAAATTTTAATCGCGTGAATTTCAGTCCAGTAACTTCCAACTTTCTGGACT
The DNA here is from genome assembly GCA_037953625.1 of Crotalaria pallida. Taxonomy (NCBI): domain Eukaryota; kingdom Viridiplantae; phylum Streptophyta; class Magnoliopsida; order Fabales; family Fabaceae; genus Crotalaria; species Crotalaria pallida. The sequence continues at coordinate 104,303,339 of CM075655.1, forward strand.
GGGCTTTTTACTTGAGTACTTTCACCAATACTCGAGTATCAGGCTTAGAACACTCGAGTGTTTTTAAAAACACTCGAGTAATGCGACAAGTTTAAAGCCAGCAGCAGCGTTTCAGCCCCTCACTTTTCACGAACCCCCTCTCTCTTCACTCGAGTTCTCTCACTCTCCATCATCAAAAACACGATTTTAACTCAAATTTTTCACAGATTTCAACTCCAAATCATCTTCTCATCATTATTCTTCACTTATTTCACTTCAAATCTCTATTTTTCACCCTCAAATCCGAAAATCCCTTTTCAAACCCTAACTCCCCCAAATTCAAAATTCTTCAATTTTTCTTTCAATTTGTGTGCAAATGTCTACTTCTCGTGTTGCCCTACGTCCAAGGAAGAAAAGGAGGGAGCCCACTCCTCCTCCTTCATCATCTTCAGAGGAAGAAGTGGAATTCTTCTCTCCAAATGAGTGTGCTAGGAGGGAGGCATTGTTTGTGACTCATGCATACGGTGTGCAAAGCTGGACCACTGAGGAATTCCTTGAGGGTAATGGCTTTACATTTGTTCAAAAGCTTAGAGATCAGCACCTTATGCAATTTATCTCTTTTCATGGTCCTATTTATCTTAGGCTTGTGCAACAATTTTATGCAAATTTTAAGGAGGTAGATAGGACTACCTATGAAACCAGTGTAGAAGGCACCCATTTTCAGATTAGGCCTAGGGATTTAGAGACCGTTTTTGGCATAACACGAACGGGGCAGAACAATTTCAATACTGACACTGATGATATTTTTAGAAACCTGCTTCGTCCCAATCGTGTTTATGACGGAAACGAGAAGAAAGCTGTGCATATGACCACATCAAACCGCATACTTCATCACATAGTTTGTCATATACTCTTGCCCCAAACCTCTCCAAATTACTCAAAGCCCACCAAATTAGAGCTTCAACTCACTGATGCCATTCTTAATGATAATATGCTGAATTGGGTTGTGATTGTTCTTGCTCGGATGGTCAAAGCGGGGAGCTCTAAAGCCACCCAAAACTTGCCTTATCTGATGCATGTGAGTAGACTCCTCCAGCACTTCAATGTGCCTATTCCTGTCGGTGAGGAGTCCTTTGATCCTCCTGCGGAGTTGCATGCGCTTCATGACGGGCTGCTTCGTCAAATGAAGATGAGGAAGCGTGGTGGGAGGTGGTACTGGATGGATGAGGTGGCAGCCGTGGAGGCTCAGGAGGCCGCTGAGCGTGCTGCAGCTCAGCAAGGAGTAGATGCTGAGCAGTTGGCTGAGGAGCAGGCTCAGTTTGATCAGGCTGATGGTGGTGGTGCTGGTGGTGGTGCAGATGATCCGGTTGATAATATTGATTTTGGCAATCCTGCATTTGGGACATATCAGACTCACTTCGATGCTCGCTTTGATCAGTTTGACAGCCGTATTGATAGTTTTGAGCATCGGATGGCGGAGCAGCAGGACAGCATTAGCCGCCTTGAGTCACAGATGGGAGTTCAGTCCGCTATGCTTTACTCGCGGTTGGACCAGCATTCGGTTCAGATGAATGCTCGGTTCGACGACATGATGACTGCCTTCAGACGCTTCTTTCCTCCGCAGGACCCCCCTGCACCGGACATGTTCTGAGACTTGTGGACATTGCACACTATTTTCGATGTTTTCTGTTTTATGGCATGTATTTCATGGTTTTTAGTTTTTTTTTCTCATTATGTCGTTGGGAATTAGTTTGCACCTTGTTACCCCTGCGTGGGTCTCTATCCGCTTTTGTGATGTTTATTTTTTTTCAGACTGGGATTTGGTCTTTATGTTGTTTTATGCTGTGATGACTCTTGCTTTATGTTATGATTTTCATTGGTTTTCGCATGCGTTATGTTCTCCGATAGTCATATTTATTTTATCTTGCTATTATTTAGGGGGAGTTTTCGTTATTGGTATCCTTCTTGTCTCCTCCGTTTCCAAATGATATTTTTTGATTATGACAAAAAGGGGGAGAAAAGAGGCATGAGAAGAGCAAACACATTTTTTTTACTCTGATATTATTTTTGCTCTCGCTCTGATACCAATTGCATATTGTGCACTTGACTATGATTACTATGATATTATGCTGTGCTTGGAATTCTCTGGATTGACAGGTTTATAGGTTCCTATATTGAGGGGGAGCTCTCAAAAGTGAAGGAACGGTTTAATTATTTTGTCATCATCAAAAAGGGGGAGATTGTAGAATCATGTCTCCAATGAGGTGGATTTATTTTGATGATGACAATATAATTAGATCATGGATTTAAAGGAAGAATTCAAGCTCATCAAGTCAAGAAGATCAAGTGCATCACTTAGCTAGTCATTCTCAATTTTACTTTAAATGTAATTTTATTTATTTTATTGAGAGTGGGTAGCTTAGGAAGTAATCTCATCCTTAGGATAAATAATTTTAAATGCATGAAAAAGGTTGGGGTTACATAAAATTATTCCTTGAGGAGAGAATTGAAATAAATTGTTGAAAAACTTGATTTTTATCATCTCTGGGCAAAACACTCGAGTAATCTCAAAAATACTCGAGTATAAAGACACTCGAGTAATCTGAAAGTTACTCGAGTATCAAAACACTCGAGTACTTCCTAGAATACTCGAGTATTTCAGCCTCAAATCAGAGATTTGACCGTTAGTTCAATACATGGGCATTTCTATTGAAAGATGGGCAAAAGACTCGAGTAGTCTCAAAAATACTCGAGTATTTTGACTCTGACAGCAAATTTTTTAACCGTTGGAAGAGGGCAAAAATGGGAGAAAAGAATTACTCTTACTCTCTCATTTCCTCTTCCATATATCAGAAATGAATGCTATTGAACCAAGGGATTAGAACATTAAAGTCTATTGTGTTAAACATTCATTTTGATCATTCTCTCTCTCAAGTGAAAATTTACTCTAACTCAATCTATTCATTCATCATTATTATTTGTACTAAGAGTTAGAGTTGTGCTTAATTGTAGTGGAAATCATTTGTTGGATTTCTCCACATACACAAACACTTCTTGTTCTAAAAATCTTGGTTGGTAACCAAGTGTACCTAAGTGGGTCTTAGGTTCATTCAAGACTTGGGAGGTTCTCAAGCAAGGGCTAAGAGGTTCTTAGCTTTGGTGGAGCTCTTGAAGGTTTCAAGGAGCTTGAAGAAGAAGGAGTCTTCATCACCAACATCAAATTGAGGTAGAAATTCAAGAGTTTGGTACACTCTTGGAAGGGATAGGTTGAGTGAGGCATCTCAATACCCTTTGTAATATTTCTAACAATTTGATTTTAGTAGACACTCCTAAGGTTCTTAGGGGGACTGGACTAGCTCTCTAAATAGAGAGTGAACCAGTATAAAATTGTTGGTGTTGATCTTTTATAGCTTTCTTTAACTTCAAGCAAAAACCAAACCTAAGTTGCTCAAAAGGGGGTTATTAATTAGTGTAGTAATTCCGCAGCAATTAAGTGATTTTCAAGTTGTTATAGCTTTATTTAATTGCTTTCTACTCTATTATTAATCTGCCCTGGACTGGATTAATTCATATTGATTAAAGTGCATATAATTCAGAAACTGTTTTTCTGCTAACTGCACGATTTACTCGAGTATTCTTAAGAACACTCGAGTGTTCTTGTTATTTTACTCGAGTAGTCTTAAAAACACTCGAGTGTTCTTGCTCTGTTTCTGAAAAATCTGCACGTGATCAGTTATACTTAATTGCATTCGAAAATTAGTCACTGTTGCATTCAGATTACTATTCACCCCCCTCTAGTAATTGCTAAGCCCGCTTGTTGGTTTCCAACAGGCATATACCCTTATTTATCACAATCTCTTTCTCAACTTTAATATATTTCTCTCTTTTCAATAATGATTACATAGAGATATTATAGTTAAAATATCCATAATTCTTATATTACTCTGTAAAAAAGAAATGAAAAGAAGAGCTATACCGTGAAAATAATGATAATAAATTTTGCTATGAAATATTTTTTAATTACCCACATGCTATAAAATTTTAAACCATTAAATGCTATTGAATATGCATCATTAAAAAAATATTATTTCTTCCGGTCTTATTTATAAATCGTATTTTAGAATAATTTTTTAAACTTATTTATAAGTTACTTTGTATTTTCAAAAACGCTAGGGATCATAAAAAAATATTGTACAAACTAAAAATGGCAAACAATAATGGAATGTGAAACAACCAAATAATATTAAGCAGGTGAGCATGGGACGAGTTGGGACGGGTTGGGCTTGTCCCTCACCCGTCTTGAAATGTTGTTCGGGTCAATTTTTCAACCCGAACCCGTCCCTAATTGGAGAGGGACAAGATAAGGACGGGTCCAAAATAGGACGGATCCTAATAGGGACGGGTCCGGGTTCACCCGGAGGACGAATCAATCACATTAAAAAAATCTCAAACCATTCAAATTTTGAAATTTTCGAAAACTTTCTAAAATTCGATAACTGGTCACATGAAGTATACAATAATTTCATTATTATCATACATTATTTCACATGAAATATACTATAATTTCATTATTATCATACTCAAGTGTGTGCGGCGGTAAGTGAGAGTCAAGGTATTATCATACATTCAGACCTAGGGTAGTAATATTTTGACTAAAAACACTAATACATAATAATAAAATAATAAATAAATATAATATAATAAATTCCGGGCCGGGCCGGGTGACCCGGGCATCAACCCGTACCCGTCCCGACCCGGGATGGGTTTGTCCCTTTTTGAAACGGGTCTGTCCCTCCACATGTGCGCGGACGGGTTTAACCCGGCCCGAACCCGCCGGGTTGGAGACGGGTCTCCGGGCCGGGCCGGGTCATGCTCACCCCTAATAGAAATCACTAAATTAAAATTAAAATATGAACAAAAGGTAATAAATTCTAGGAAACTGCTAAAGAATATCATGAAAGCATTGGTTAAGAAACCAAAAGAAATAATTTTATTTTGAAAAATTTTTAATTTAAAATATTAAGAAATGATGGACTTAAATTTCTAACACAAGTTTTTCCTTAATTTATTTCTTAAACAATATCCTTAAAACATTACTCTCTCCATTTCATATGTAGTGTTCATAGAGTTTTTGTCTCATGTTTCATATGTATTGTTCTTTTACAAAACTCAATACACAATGAATGTTATTTTTCTCAACACACCCGTATTTATTACACTCTTTTTTTCACTTCCAATATCTTCTCTCTCTTCAATAATGATTATATAGGTCTATTATAGCCAAAATATATCAAATTCTTGCATCACTTAACTATTTCTTAAAACTCGTACATAACCTTAATACATATTACATATCAAATGGAGGGAGTAGTTAACTAGATCATAAATTCTATGCCTCATGAAAGCAACAGGCACTTTACAACTATAAGACGCTCGCATATAAAACTCCAAGTTCTGACCAACTCTTTTTGTGCCTCGGTTTCTGTGCTTATATCTGCACCATGAACAATGTGTAGACATGTTGCTAAAAAGAACAATGTGTAGACATGTTGCTAAAAAGTGGAGTTCTTTAGTATATCAGCAACATGGTTTTGAATAGCACGCTAACCAAGCTTCATTCAATGATGATTACTAATATGATGTATTTGTCTTTCAACATATTTTAGTTTGATTACTTTTATTTTAAAGAGTTGATTATTATATTGTTAATTTTGTTTGTTGACAAGAGAGGTAATGATACAATTTATTTTTAAAATATTAAAATTCTGGCATGTTGCAGTCATACAATTACAAATGGTGGATCACTTTCAAAGAGTGCAACAAAAAATTGAATACATGTCTTTTATTTTTAAGTTGAAATGTTGAATATACATGTCTAATTTTATTTTGTCTAAAATTTTTCCTCTATTTTTCAAAGAAGAAAAATATCACTCACGATAAGGTGACCAACTTAAAAATCTATCTCATCCCAATTTACCATTTAAAGTTCCATTCTTTATTTTTCCCACGAGTGAAATACTGGTCATAGAGATATCTTTTGTTGGAGGAAGAATATATTCCATGGCAGAGTAAATCATTATAAAAACTGGCAAAGAAATTGAATACTTGTATAATCTTATTTAATTATATTGAAATATTGTATACATCAAAAAATCAATAATGTAAAATTATATTAATGCAATTATATAAATCCTATGTAATTCTATATGTAAATTTATATAATGTCTTTATATATATATATGTATGTAAAAAAAAAGATAAATTTATTAAAATTAAATCAATTAAAAATGTAATATATATATGTGTGTGTGTATAGAGTGAAGTATCAATTTAATCCCTGATATTTTTTCACTGTACTAATTTATTTCCTGAAAATTTATAAATACACATTTAGTCCCTTAAGACTTTTGGATGTACCAATTTAGTCTCTCAATGTTTTCTTACATACCAATTTGGTCCATCATACTTTAAGGACCAAATTGCAACATCCGAAATCTTGAATTGTTGAAAGCAGGCGTGGTACACCAGATCACCCTTCTCAGATAAGTGAAGTAGAGGGAAAAATTAACAAGAAAAATGGTAATCGTTTAGCAAGCTCAATCATCAAACAAGGTCCAGCGTCATCTGAAGGAACGAATGCAAGCATGAAAAGATGTTCACCTTTACCACCGCAAGAAACTGACGCTGACCAGAATGATAATTCTTGTTTAACCTGCGGAGATGGGAGATATTTAATCTGCTGCGATGAATATCCCTTCACTTACAACATTTGGTTAATTAAACATCAGGATCTACATAATGCTAATAATGTGCAATAATATATGTTGATAATACATACCTATTAAAAAGTAATCTACATATATACCTCTATATTGGAAGGATGATCAAGAAATACATACCTATTATTTGAATTTGGTGCTTCATCAATTTGATCTAAGACAATCCATAATATCATCATGATCGCCATCTTCTTCCTCTTCATCTTAATGCTTAATTTTTATAGATGTAGTACTCATTTTGTTAGCACGGATAGTGATTTAACATTAGGCTTTAGCATGTACATATATATACTACTCAATATCCTTATAGTTGAAGGGGAACGTTTTGTAATATCACACATTATATTTCATTAACAAGGAAAAACCTTAAGTAAGCAAATAAATATGACAAGAAATCATTCTTTTGTAAATTTTCTAAAATCTATACAAGTATATATGGAAAGTGGTTTACCACATTTGATATTTAAATTTTATTTTTTGTATTTTGATGAAATTATTTCCAATTTACTTTCAATATAAATAGAAGAAAATCCTCACTTTATTTTCATTTCTATTTAATTTTAAATTAAAATAGTTGTTTCCAAACATTAGATTTTTCTCTTATCATTTTCACTTTTTAAGAACGTGAAATTGACATGTATCATTTGGAAGTTAAAAATACAACTTTTTCAATGGTTTGGATGCGGGAGAATAGGATAATTCATAAGGACGATATAAGATTTCTCGTAATTTATTGATAGATTGATTTATTATATAAACAATGATTACTATCTTTAATATTTATTGGAAAATCATCAATTACTTTACTATTTTTTTAGATAAGACAAATTTTTTTTATTAAAAAGCCTGCAAAGTATAAGAAATACTTTCAATCAAGCCCAAAACAGAAACCTACTACAAAATAATAAGACCAAAGGGGACAAAGACAAAACCCCAGCAAGACTCCCACCAGCACAGTAATTACTTTACTAATTGTTTTACTAGTCATTCCTAGCTAAATTTAAATTCTACTAAACTATTATCTCGGTTCCTAAATATAAGACACTTTTGACACTTTTATTTTGTCCATATTTATAAGACTCTATATCAATTTTCAATGATCATTAATTACTTTTTTTTTTCACAAACACCCCTATTTATTTAACACTTTTTAGATTCCCAATAATATTAATGAATAGGGGTAGTTTTGAAAATATATATCAAAAGTTCACATTTCAAATACAATTAATTAAATTAATCAACTTTCTTAATGGACATGAAATATCCCAAAGAGATCTTATATATAGGGATGGAGGGAGTATCATAAATAACAATTGAAATTAATATTATTAATTTTAGTATTATTCTATCCGTCTTATAAATTAAAGAGTTTAAAGTTATGCACATATGTTAAAAAACTATTAAATGATGTATAAAAATTTGGTATATTTTTATTATTAAAAAAAAGAATTTAGTATATTTTGATTAAAGTATCCCTATTTAATAATTGGATAGAGAGTAAAAAAATGTATGAAGACTATATTGAAAAGAGATGAAGAAATAAGGGGTGAAAAAGATGATGTAATATATAAGTGTATGCTTGGAAAAAAAAGTATAAATAAGTATTGAATTTTTAAAACTACACAATATATAAGATAAGACAAAATGGTAAAAATTACATAACTTATGGGACAGATGAGTATCGTTTTTTGTTTTGTTTTGTTTTGGTATGTGAACCAAGAGTGTCCTTCAGCTGATAGTCAAAGATTAATTCGTTTCAAGGCGGAGAGATCACCAAAGTGATCATTTTTCATACCCACGACAAGAGTCAAAACCCTTACATCATGTATAAGGAATTTAGTTATTTACCAATTCTGCTGGACTTTGTTGGTGGACAAGTATTGTTTCAAAACATACATTATATACTCCCTCCAGTTTGCCATATAAGAAAAAAATTATTCTTTTAATTTAAAATATAAGAAAAAGTTAATTATGAGTCACTTGAAGTTAATAACGACATGTTTCTATGGTTAAGAGGGTTTTTATGCTTCATTTTTTTTAAGGATGTAACATTCTTTTAATTAGTTGATACTACAAAGCATAGGGTACATCAAAACATGTGACGTATCCATGCCCGATATATATTAGACATCGATACACGTGCGATTGGGTACACATATCAAAGCATACGTACGTACCGATTTATTATTATCATTTTAATTTTAAGTTGAGTACATACGATTATATGGTTACACATATCAAGTTTGTATAATTTTCCTTTTTTTTAAAACTATGTGACTATGTCATATAATTTATATAGTTAAATGCTTGCAAATGTTCCTGATGCATTTATTAAAAACTGCATATAATAAAAATTCATGAAAAAATCTAATTAGTCCAAGACAACAAAAAAAAAAAATACACTTATGATTATTTTATCAATATTAGTTCCTGCCCATTCATATATAAATATAATTAAGTCCCATATTTATTAAATGAGAATGCACCAACAAATTGCAAGCAAATGCATAGTCCTAATGCAAGCAAATGCAATGCACCAACAAATTCCATCTCCAAAAATCTCTGCTTTTTCATGCTCTTCTTCTTCTTCTACCTTCCTCACTCCATTCTATTTCTCTTCTTCAAATTCCCCACTATGCAAAGTCAAGTTTTTTTTTTTTAAATCCATTATAATTTCTCGCGAGTTTTTCCTCATTTTCTCGGATTCATGAAGCAGATTCGATTCAAAAACAAGAACTTCTATTTTTGCGTTCGTGTCAAAGATGAAAACTTTGAGAAACCCCAGGTTGAATATCAACACGAATTGGGAACCCCAAACAGAAGAAAGAGTCGAAATGAGAAAATTGGAAATAGCATCAATGCTCTGTTTTCCCAAACAGAAGATGCAGAGCCTGGTTTTGGTGTGCAAAATCATAAGCCACTGGTGCCAAATGGGAAAATTTTTAAGCTTTGAAGGAAGAAGAAGAAGAAGAAGAAGAAGCTTGCTGTTGAATCCATTTCATTCACCAAATGGTAAAGTTTTTTAACTTTTTTTTTTTTATATATATAAATTTTGAACTGTGTTTTGAAAGTTTGAGCCTTTGAGGCATAGTTACTGGGTTCACTTGTTTACCAAATTCAGTGTAGTATTGGTACGGCGTGTTTGGTAACTATGGTATGATTGCCAAGGTGCCATTTATCTTGAAGGATGTTTGGTTTATGCCATTTAATTTTTGTTAATTTTCTTGTTTTTCCTATGAAAATCTCAATGAGACTTTAGGAATTAGGACAACTGGACACGTTTCTCTTTTTATTTATTTATTTATTTTATTTTCCCATTCTATGCCTAAAAAGTGTGTGCTAGTTTTTACAACGAGGGATGTTAATCAAGCTGCCTTCATAAGGCTTGGAGAATCTGCGACCAGCAATAAAATGTGAAAAACTAACTCAAAATTTTAACAATGGTTTATTGGCATTTCCTTTTTAGATCATACAGATAGTAGTTACTATGTGATATGAATTAGCCTGGGATAAGCATTTTAATGAATTAATGACAATTTATATATGGTTGATTTGTAGCGATGCATAGTTTCTCTTGAGCTAACTAGTTTACTCTCAAATCTGAATTACTAAGCAATTTACTTTTTGATGGACAAAAATGGCTTAATTATGTCACAAGTCCCTGGAGTTTGGGTACTTTTGTCATATACCTTTATTCTTTTTTTTCAATGTCTGACTCTCCTGACAATTAACATCAAAATCCTGTGAGCGAAGATCCTTTTTTTTTATAAATTAAAAAACTAAAAAACTTAGTATTTTTATATTTTTAATTAAATAAAAAAAGAAATAAAAAGGATTGAAGAGAGAGGTCGTCTTCGCCCATGTGACATCATGCAGCACCGTATGACCAACCTCCTACGTCTTACTAGGATTCTGATGTTACATGTAAGCAAAATTGGTCAGAATTGGTAGTAGGAAAGCTGTATATGCTAGAAGATACAACAAATTATATGTAAAAAAAAGTTCATGGTAGGAGGCAATAGTGCAATACATCAATTATTTCGTCACTCAAGTTGGTGATAAAATTATGTATAGATTTAAAATATTTGACCTTAAGTTCACGTTATGCTGCCCATTGTATTGTCATATGGTAGAACATCAGGAACTGCATTTTACAGTTTCTGTATGCCTATCTAACTTGGAGAAAGAGTAATGAAACAGAACAAAATACTCTCACATGGCATAAGTCGTTACCAAAAATTTATCAAGCTTATTATTATCTTATCTAATTGAAGACCGGGTGAATAAAGTGCATCTAATATTAATATACAGAAGGAAGCTTACAATTAATGATGCATTATATTATATTATAGAATTAACAAGTGAATGCATTTGAGAAGCGTTGGGTCAGCACCAATGTAGACCAAATTATCTTGGTTGTCATTTTCATTGGATTCATTGTTTTTAGCTGCGTTATAATACTAAATGGTTTTTCGGACTTTCCTTTACAATTGTATGGCAATTATTTTAGAAAAATTGTATTTAATATGAAAGAGGAAGTACTCTTTCAATGTAAAGTTGTCGGAGGCCAAACCCTAGCGGACTTAAACATCTTAGTAGCCAGAGGAAAAGAAAGCAAAAGCAACTGTAATAGCGGCGAGCAAATGGGAGCAGCCTAAACCTTGAAAACAAGGTTGTGGTAGAGCTATACAAGCGTCGTTGTCGTGCTCTTGCTGAACAACGCAATAACACTTTCGTGATCTCCTTAGGTACCAATTTTTTCCATTCTTAATAGTGTCTCTAACATGAATTGTTTCATTGATTTCAGATTTTTTCTGCAATTTTTTAACAATTTCAAGTTGTGCTGCCATTTCATAGGTATACCAATAATTGACTGTTGCGGTGACGGCTGCTCAAATTTTAAATCTAAAAAAATCTGCTCATCAAGAATCTACGTCAAAGATCCACCCTAGTTGATGGTAAGTTTTCTCCTCGGTCCCAATTTATGTTTAGATTTTGTGGTAGATAGTTATCACTACCCCTTTTGTGAGAAGAGTTCAAATATTGATTTTTCAAATTTTTAAACTTTATTTTCATTTTAGTGGGTTCCTGCATATATGTGTATTGGGTATGACATTTGCAAGCATGAAAAGATGTTCACCTTATCTGCGAGAAACGGATACTGACCAGAGTGATGATAGTTGTTTAACATGTGGAGATGGGGGAGATTTAATCTGCTGTGATGAATGTCCCTCCACTTATCATCCATCGTGTATGAACATGGAGGTAATCAAACTATGATTATTACTTTCTTTTCCGGAAAGGTTCTGTCTATATTTCTTCAGAAACAGTTTTTTGTAGTAGACATATTTAATGACCCACATAATAGTTATGTGAATCCATGACTTTTAAACTGCAGAGGATTCCTAGCTCTAAGTGGTTCTGTCCGTATTGCGTATGCAAATACTGTGGTCTTGGAGAAAAGAGTAAGCCATTCGACACGTGTTCCCAATGTGACAAAAAGTGTAAGATTTCTCTCCTGATATATCTAGCCTTTGGTTTCTTTGTTGCCTTTTTTCCTTTTCCGTGGGGTGGGTTAAAGCTTTCCAAATGGGCATGTTACACATGTTCTTTTCTCTTTCCCCCAATTTATGTGGCATAAATCCATTGATGTTGCTGAGATAGTGGTTTGCATTCTTTTGTAGTTCACCGGCAGTGCTTTAAAGAATCTGGAAAAGAATTCTCAAAAGAAACTCTAGACCATAACCTTTCAAGACTATATTGTAGTCCAGGGTGTAGGCAGGTACATATTCTTTCACTGTGATTTCTGTCAAATATGACATGAAATACTATGTTTGGAAGTGATTATTTTTGTGTTTTTTTCCATCGCCTTTACAATTTTGACTATGAGCTTTGTGAAAGATATATGAGACAGTGGAGGGCTCACTTGGAATCAGAAATGTTCTATGTACAACCTACTCTTGGAGAGTCATTCGCCAAACTGACATAACCCCCGAGGTGGTCTCTGCTGCTACTAGGAACCAACAATTAGAAATCAATTCAAAGGTTGAAGTAGCTTGGATGTTGATGAATGAAGCTTTTCAGACAATAACTGATAGAAACACGGGCATCAATGTAGTTCAAAGTGTGGTTTACAGCTGTGGGTAAGCCACATCGATGTTTTTTTTTCCAAATTATTTCATATATTAGTTTTCTCCATTGTAAAGCATACAACTCATTAAGCTACTGTCATCAACAATTTTGTTATTTTATACACTACCAAATTACTCCTAATATTCTTCTACTTTTCATACAAGCATAGCAATACAACCTTTTGATCAATTGCTGTTATTTACCATTTACTTCTCAGGTCAAACTTGACCAGGATTAACTTTAGCCGTTTTTATACATTTATCCTGGAGAAAGATGATAAGGTCATTGCTGCAGCTTGTATCAGGTATCCTTTTTCTGTTTGTTAATATTGTCACAACTCTTTTTGGTAGTGAATTTGGGAACACTTTGTAGCAATACCCCTCTCGTGCTTAGATGCTCTTTGCCCACTTCATTCAGTTTTTTAATTTTGAATTAACAATGACTGACATACATAGCTGTTGAATTGTTATTACATGGCTCTATAGATTTCATGGGAGAAGGATGGCAGAGATGCCTTTTATTGCCACAGATGAAGCATACAGGGGCCAAAGAATTTGCCAGGAGTTAATGAGAGCAATTGAATCCGTAAGTGATGACCATTCAATCATGAATAATCCACATAGAGATTTGACAAAAATTTATTTCCCCCTAGCTGGTTTTATATCATTGCTATACACAACAATATTCTTTAGACCTAGACAATTTCTCATCATCTCTACCTATTCCAGTTTCTGCGCAGCCTTAAGATCGAAAAGTTGATTATTCCATCTGTGTCGATGGTGTCTGGGATGTGGAAGCACAAGTTTGGTTTTGATGAAGTGGGTGAAGACTTAAAGAGAGAAATAACCTCCTGTAACATGTTGATGTTCCCTGGTTGTTTGAGGCTGTACAAGGACTTATCCACATGCATAACAGGTGAATCCTCTCTTTTTCTTTCTTTTTTCTCTCCTGCAAGGAGTTTTCTCTCTTTGCTCATGTTCCCCTTCTACAGATGGTGACAATGACCGAAAGCGCAAGCGGATCGAAGCAGAGTGACCACTTCTGGCCTTGAACGAGCAGCCTCGTCCAGAAGATTAGCAGTAGTACAAAAGTCTCGGGGCTTTTACAAATGATGAATGGTAGGGTGATACTGATTCTTGATGTGATTGATTGAATAGAAGCTACAATAGTTTCTTTCTGAACCTAGTAAGGTATGAAGAGTTGATGATCCTCAAGTCAAGGCAGACCTTGTTTAGACCTTGATGTAATGAGCAAAAGTTTCTATAATGTTATCTTTTCGTGTAGGCATTTGAAGTGTTTTTTTAGTACCCACATTTGAGGAGTGTTTAGTTTTGAGCTGAGATTTATTTTGACCATTATTAGGAAAAACTATATTTCTGACTTCTGTATTGTCTATCATCTCAGAAAACAAGTGTTGTCCTTCATGTTTGTACTAGCACTTGACAAGTAGCAACTAAATATTATAACATGATAACTTTTGTGTTTATCTTCAAATTTCAAAATTATAGTCATTTCACTTGCATTACCTATCATTATTTTGAACAAAGCCATCTTTTCAAACGAATTTGAAAAAATAATGAGAGTCTGTGAAACACTTGAGCCTTTATGCATGTTGTGGGTTTTATTTTATTTTTATTTTTGTAATCAATGCATCTCGGTTTCATTTAAGGGAGAATTATACTAATACTAATCTCTCCTGAAGTATGGTCTTGTTAAATCTATAGCATTTTTGAAATCTTACACCATCCATCTTGATGTTTATATGCCATTAAGAAAGTTAGGAATTAGTGGCACACTGACACGTGGATGTCATTGTTTTGAGTAAAATGTTAAAATTGGTCGTCCAAAGATACAATACAAGTGTTACCAACTGGTGCCCGAAGAAAATGGTCTCTGCAAAAATTCTTGAAAGTTTCAAAATGTCACCACATTGGTGACAATTAAAATCTTCATGGCACTTAATTTTTCGTTATGGCAACCTTTTAAACTTTGTAGAAACTTGTTTGATAAAATTTTTCATTGAGGAATAAGGACAAGCCGGTGATGCTTTTCTTTATTATATATATATTTTTTTGGGGTATCCTCTCCCTATTTATTAGAGTGGAACTAAGTTTTCGAGCTTAGTTGCGCTTCCTACCAATGCCTTCTCCAAAGACCAAACCATAGTTAAGTTTGCTCTCCCTGTCCAAGGAACAAGCTGTAATTCTCTCAAAGCCGTAACGTAACTCCACCACTATATCAACACCCGGTGAGTAATGACATTATCTTTAAACAGCTGATTTGATATTTTTCTAATGTTACAATCTTTTAGACTTCCATTATAGGAAAAATAATTTGTATACGAAAAGAGTGGATTTTTTAATAGTTTAAGTCTCCCCTAACCCATAGAGAATGTAAGGGTAAATAGGTGGGTAAGTGTAATTTTCTCTATAAAATAGCATTACACACATAGTAAAAATTAAATTTTGTTAGCTTGATCCTTCTCATTTTATTTCCAAGTGAATTTGCAATTAATTTTTATGAAAAAAATTATCAAGTAATTAACATTTTGTTATTACAAATCTTTAATTATTCTATTACACGATACAAATAAAAGAAGCAAAAAATATGAACAAAGGTAAAATAAATTATAGTAACATCCTTTTTTTATTTTTGTGTGCACCCAAAGGTTCCCTCGATTGATAGACGAAAACTAATCCATTACGAAGCCTGAAAATTCTCAAAGTAAGCTTTGTTTTTATCAACAGTGTTTTTTGTTTTTGGTTTTTTTTTTTTTTTTTGCACATGACAATGATCAATCCTTAAGAGTTTTAGTTCTCAACCCCCGTTTTTTGAACCCAGCCCTCAATTTTTTTTGATGGAGTTCAGTCGGAACGTTTTTCATACCCCGAGTTGGAAAAATATATTTTCCGACTTTAAAAATACATTTTTCAATAGGGAGATGAATAAAAAATGCATTTTTCGATTCAGATGTGTGGAAAAAATTCCGACCGAATCCCATCAAAAGAAAAAATGGAGGCTAGGAATACAAAAAATGGGGATGGAAAACTAAAACTCAATCCTTAATATCATACTTAAAAAACCTAGCTATATGTCAATTGTATCAGACCAAGCTGGTTAATGGTTATAGTAACATACCCAACGAATATATAATTATCTAGTTATCATACTCAAATAAACGATACTAGATAGACTATACGTGTGTGTGTGTGTGTTTACTTGTGCCATGTACATCCACAATGTGTCACAAATGTTGTGCAATCCCCAAAGGGGGAACCATAATCCAATAAGAAACGGTAAGACCATAATAATCCAATAAAAAACAATGATGTTATTGATGTGATGTAACTTCCTAATTTATAATCTGGTATCATTGAAAATACAAAAATGATAGGTCAAATACAAGCAATATTTTTTTTCTTACAAGAAAGATGCTCATTTCAAGTACAAGCTGGATAATTCAAATAACTCATAAAAAATTGATAATTTTAAGTAACTAACAATAATTGCAAATACAAAAATGAGAACCTGCATTCAAGCAAATACAGGCTAGAGAATGATGTATATAACTCATGCTGTAGTTGCAATTTACTTCTGGTCTTTAACTTTTGCCAGTTCCAATCCCTTGTTTCTGTAACTATCTACAAGTCTACTGCATTTGTCCATTGTGCGGGCATCAAGAAGACCGGTTTTCCAAAGTTTGACCATGAATAACCTCCAAGACCTGAACACAAGGGAGGCAGGAGTAGTGATAACATAGACTTGGAGGGAAAATGATATAATTTTTAAAACAAGAATAATCCCTGAGTGTAATTAAACTAAATCTTAGGGGAGCTCAGTGTTAATTTTTGAAAGAAACAAGGAGAAAACAATAGCAAAAAAATTATATGCAAGTACTACATGCTGTTGACCAGAAGTCAAGTGATTAGGCAAACACAACAAATACTGCCTACGTTAGGCACTAATTGAGCCAACTGCGTCATACAAGTATCCCCTGTAAGTACTTGTTGAGCCCAAGGACCTACCTTGACCCCTAAATTTTTATTTACCAAAACAAAACTAATAAACTAAAATATAATTTATAACAATGAAGAATGAAAACTAGAATACTTAAAGAGAAAGGTAGATTTTCCATACAGCCAAATAACAGGTAAATCATACATCGTACTGCAACCCAATTGGGAGCCCATTTCTTTCTAATTTGTGAACATCTTATAGAAAGTACTGTTTTCAACTATGGATGCAAAAGCTTCCATTATTAAAACAAGTATCTATCTAAATTTATAAAATGACGAAAAAAAATGAAACACAACAAATCGCAAGATGTCAGACGAAACAAGAAGGATATGGTCAGTTTGTAATGTCATCCTTATAAGCATGTTTTACTTTCAAGTGGTTCGCGTATTAACTACATTTTTAGAAAGAACAGGAATTTCTTCGAATAAAGTGAACAGGAAAACTTTTATTTCATTGTTCTTTCGGCAAGATTCCTTTTAATAGGGCAACTCCAAGACCTTTCTTATGAGTATCCAGGCTACAACAGTTCCACTGAACAGTCACTCACTTGACAGTTATATAATTCCAGAAGCTGATCTTAAAATCGGGTCAATCAAGTTTATTAGAAGTGGACAATATAGTAGATGTCTCAGGTAAAACTCATCATAGTTTGGGCTGTATATTAATGAAAAAAAATATAAAAAAAAAAAAAGCAAAAATAATACCAAAATAAATCTTGGGATGAGATAAGCTTTTCTGCATGGAGCTTGGAAAATGCCTCAAAGGCCCAGGGAATATGAGAATCTGCTAGCACCCTGCCATAGTGGAAAATACATGAAACCAGCAATGATTATGCACATGATACAGAACATTTATTTCACTCAACATGAAAGTACCAAAAATGGAACCAGTGTTGTTTATTGCTCTGGGGGAAAGGAAACAGTAATAATGATATAGAAAGTAGACATATGTGAAAGCTTAGTACGCCCTCAGCAAGTAACACCTTTGCTTCCTCACGAAAGAGTTCCACAGATGCATCAGCTGTTTTTCATCTTTGGAAACATCCACAAAATCATCAAGCATCTGCAACAATACAGTTTTGACTTCAGGTTATAGTGATTAATCTAACAGTTTTTGCACTTTTAGACAAGTAAACTAAACAAGTTCTTGAAGAGCAACAAGGACAGGGAAGGGCCAAAATGAAGTGAGAATGTTTGCCAGTAAAGTCTATTTGATGAATTGTGCCCATATTTGATAAATTCTAATTCAGCATCTAAGTTTTCATAAGAGGAAAAAGAACTGAAAATGGAAATAAAATTTCAAATATACTTTTATCTTACCCTTTGATCTTCGATATCAGCAATGTCATGATCAATTTCATCTTCACTATCACAATCGGATAACACTTCTTCTAGTGTCATAGGCTTCAATTAACACACAAAATGAGAGGGCA
Organism: Crotalaria pallida; assembly: GCA_037953625.1. NCBI lineage: Eukaryota > Viridiplantae > Streptophyta > Magnoliopsida > Fabales > Fabaceae > Crotalaria > Crotalaria pallida. Next base: position 104,321,678 of record CM075655.1, read on the forward strand.
CTTAGAAACAAATCAAATAAATTAACTCGCTTCATTAACCATTATTAGAATAGACCATTAACAGAAGTAAGTTGTAACCCCAATTTTATTCAAAAAGAATGTTCAATTTTATCAAGCAGGAACAATCAAATAAGTGTTTCAAACACAAGACAACCAAGTATTTAGCTGAACAACAAAAACATGTATTGCATGGAACTTAAAATAAATATAATATTCTTGCTGATGTTACATCAAATATATGATGATACAATTTTTAATTGGGAAAGGGGTTGCACATAGCAGAAGCAACAACACAAATAAATGGATAAAAATAAAGAAATACTCCATCCCGTCTCTATTATAAGGAAAAAAAACTAACTTCGCACTTATTAAGGAAGTTAGTTGAGCGTATTTAATTTTCTCAAATTCATAAAAAAAAATAGAGCTATTTTAGAAAAGTTGCATTGGGAATGAAACAAAAATTAGATGGGATAATCACTTTCTAGGAATATTTTAGGAATAATTGTATTGGGAATAGAAAATTAGTTATCTTTTTCTTTGAGGCCAAAATAAGTATGTCATTTTTTTCTTATATTAGAGACAAGAGAGAGTAAACCTTTTATGGTTGAAAGAACCTGCGAAGCAAAATATGTGACAAGCCAAAAATATACCCCCCAAGAAAAGAGTATGTCCAAAAGGCAACAAATAAAATAGGCCAAGGAGAAGGTTTCAAAGAAAAAGAGAAGGCCTAAGAGAACACACAAATTTTCACAAGGAAAACCCCTAATGTGAGAAGTAAAATCCACGAGGCAGTTGGGAGTTGGGACATGCAAGGAGAGTAGTTGGGGTTCAATCTCTGGAAACCCTCTTCACCTTAATATCCCTTCTCCTATGCCCCACCCCCTCCCCCAGGTTACTGGGCCATCTGCCAAGCCTGAAGAGTTGTCTTGACTTTATCCCCCCTCCTTCCCAAAAAAAAAAAAAAACCAAGGGACCTAATTCAAAAAAATAACACCAAGTAATGTTAAGGAGTAAATCAATAGTCAAAAAGTCTCCCAAGACAACAGGAATCTAACAAAAAGCCTCTACTCATTAGTCACTGATCCTTGTACTTTGATCTTTTTAGATGGGATTTTCAAAAGATATGGTAATTACTGTTTTGAAAATTTAAATTTACAAGTAGAATTAAATTGCACAGAAAATAGCCCAAAGTTCAAGCATCAAGCATGTTAAGAAGAGCATAGCTTAAGAAAAATTGTGAGAAAGATCTGGGAATCTAGGAAAACAAATCACCTGAACTCTATGAGAGTGAAAGAACTGTCTTTTCTGAAGAAGCATACGGCTGCAGAGAAAACATATTGAACTTAGAAATGAATCAAAATGTCAAATTAGGGTCACAAGAATAATCACTATGACTCATTCCACTCAAACTAATCATAGTGCATGGGGTTACAAGTTTGAAATGCGTTTCAACTTTCAACCATGTTGAAATGTTCAAAAAACAGGTTCTAGAATGCATATCAAATAAAACACCCAATTTATTTTAAACATCAATAAACCATAATGTAAAAATATTAAACATTTTAACTTTACAAGGCTCAAAATTTTATCAAAGTATCAAATTAAGTGTTTAGATGGGCTTTGGACATGATTCAACTTTAGATTTTAGAGGCATTGTCCTGTTATTTAAGACCAATCATACCAATTCCTAGATTTTTTTTTCAAAAAACTATGCATCCTTGTATTATAGTGTACCACAAACTATACTATACCCATATCAATGTCTTAGGAAGTACTCCCTCCGTTTCATATGTAATGTTTTTTTGGCATTTGTACTATATTTCATAAGTCCTGTTCTTTTATAAACACAATACAAAATTAATGCTATTTTTCCAAACACACCCCTATTTATTACACTCTCTTTTTCACTTCCAATATCTTTCTCTCTCTTTAATAATGATTATATAGGGGCATTATAGTCAAAATGCAACAAATCCTTACATCATTTAACCATTTCTTAAAACCCGTGCATAACCTTAAAACACACTACATATGAAACGGAGGGAGTAGTTACAGCGACTGAAAAACATTAGAGAAAATAACATATTAAATTTAAGGATGGTTGAAGTCTTCATTAGAAACTGAAGTTTATATATCTTTAAAAACTGAATAGAAAGATTAGGGACAAAGGATGCAAGCCATAGGTTTTATGAGCATACTTTCTTGAGTCTGATCGATCCATGTTCAACTTCTTCGTCTTGGCAGGCACTGCAGGATCACTTCTATGTACTGATTTACTACATTCAGGGGGCCCTGAAGATTGGGACATGGAAATCGGACCACCTGTAATGTTGAAACTGGAAGCAACATGTTCCTGGTAATCCATGGAGCCAGGATGATCAGTGCTAAATTTTTCTCCACCATGACTTCCATTCAGGCCAACCACACCTGGTGGGCAAAGGCTAGGTTGTTGATGTCTTCCATTCTGCAAATCTTTCTGACTAGGAGGTGTTCTAGACATGTTTTCCCCTTTGCAGGAAAGGATATCTACAAATGAAATTACAACTTCAGTCCACGCAACAAAGAATTTATGGATAAAAAGCATTATCTAGACATTACTTTTAGGTTTAGATTATTCAATTATACAAGCTTCCTAAATATAATGCAGAAACATATATATGCTGCAGGAAATCATTTACATCAATTGAACCCTTTATTTTGGAATGGGTAGGAGAGGAGTTAACCACACTGTGTGGCATTTCGAGCTTGTTAGTAGAAAAGATGTTAAGCCAGTCCAGAACCTTAGATTTTTTTTAATTTTTTTTAATTTATAAATAAAGAACTCATCAAAAATAAGAGGTTAACAGAACAGGTAGATCAGGAACTATCCTGACAGCAAGAGGGAAAAAAAAACAGAATGAGAGCACACAAACATTAGTACAGAGGAGCTCTTCAATCCCATTATGAGTGTGCAACAACAAAACCTCATTTAAAAAACCATGCGCTTAAACCCACAAGAAAGCATTAAAAATAATCATTCACATCCCCGGTGATATTGTATTTGGACAAAGCAGATTGCAGATAAACAACTGAGGTTACACTCAGCACAACTCTATATCGAGGGAACCTGTTGCACAACCCTACGGCTAAATGTACACTTGAGAAAAAGAAGAGATAAATGATCTTTTCCATCCTCTCATATCCTTTAAATACTTCAGCTCCAAGCAAACATGTTTAAGACTAGACAGCAGTAATTCTATCCTATCCCTTTAATCCTGGCATTCCAGTCGGGGCGAACCCAAGAAGGGTGAAGACTAGGGACCCTGTCATTCATACTCTTAACAGGAGGCTGGATTCCTGGGGCTATAAGCACATCTCACAGGCAGGAAGAACGGTGCTTTTAAACTCAGTCTTATCCAACATCGCGATTTATATGCTCACGATCTATAAGGCGACCAAATCGGTAATCAGTAACGTGGATATCCAGCAACGATTCTTGAGGGGGAAGTCTGATGATTCGCGAGGGGTGCCGTGGGTGGCTTGGAACAAGGTGTGTAAGCCAAAAGAATGTGGCAATCTAGAGGTTAAAAATTTGAGCACTCCTAACGTGGCTAGGTGTGTCTGTGGTTTGGGCGTTTGGCCAAAGCCGAACACTTCCTATGATCCCTCCTCTCAACATGTGTCGCCCTTTTTAAACCGGAAAGTAAGAGTTTCTGGAGAACTTTTTGGCTGGTTACAGTGTGGTTTTTATGGCTGTCACGTAATGATTCAATTTTCAAGGGTTTTTCAATTGACTGTATACAGATCATGGACTTGATCAAAGTGAGATCGTGGCGGTGGTTTTCCGTCTCCTTGCAATCCCATTTCTGTCTATTCTTGGATTGGTGCTTGGATCCGGTTTTGTGCATTCTAGCTTCGGCTTAGCTGCTTTGCTCTTCTTTTAAGTGTATTGTATGTATATGGGTTCGAGTACCCCTTGTACTCTTAATTATATTCAATTCTTTTGCTTAGCAAAAATAAATAAAAATTACAGTCACAGAAGGTAAAAATACAATGGATACCATCATCATTCTCTATAAACCCGTTCTGTAACCCTTCTGTGGGTGAGTCCAACTTCAAGAAGTTGACACTGGCATGGTTGCGATTTTGAGCAGGAGCAGAGTCCTTTCGCATACGTTTTCGAGGTCTTGAACTGCAAAAATTGTGATTATACAACAATTACGAGTCAGTAACATGAATCAAAATTATAAGAATTGACAACTGAATGGTTTAAAGAAGTAATTCACAACCCACCAGAAGAAGAAGGTTTGTGACTGTGGATTTACTCCATCGGTAACATTCTGCAGACAGATAGATTCACAATAACAGAATAAATAGTTAGCAAAAATTTCATGATTTGAAAAACGGAATTTATCTATGTCTTTGAAAAACAAGCAGTTTTTGTCACTCAATCTAAGTCATGAAAACACCTCATGTATATAAGACAAATGTTATGTAGAAAGTTGCCTGGCATTACAGATTAATGCAAGTTGAAATAAATCTTTAAAGCTGAATGCATTATTCAGCCTTTGCTAAATGCCTGAAAGAATACATTACCCAACTGAGGCAAACAGTCATGGGACAAACAAGATACGCATCCAATCCTGGCTTATAAGAAGTAGAACCTATATTAAGGTCAGTTTAATCACTTAATACAATTTACAGTTAGCAAATCCCCAGAATATGTTTCTCAAAAGAGTATTGACATCTACCCACGACAGCACAGATAAAAACCAGGAAAACCTTCTTAGTTGCGTCAGGCTATCCAACAGGATGTTGATTGCTTATGACCACAGAAACCAGATTTTATTGGATTAGCATTTTATGTGTCCACCAGAAAAAAAGATTTCTGTTTACTCTGTTTGAGAATAATTACAAAACAACACATCATAGAACAAGAATCTAATTTGTTGCTTTTGACCTTTTTTCCGTAGTACCCAACATATTTTTTTTTCATGATTTGATTAGTAGTAAATTTGTGTGAACAATTTACAATCCCTAAGCAAAGTAATTCCAAGTAAAATGAAGTTCTGACCTCATTTCTCGACATATCAACCTTTACAGCGACATTCACTGCTTGGTAACCTTCAGACACCTATAAAATAGAAACAGTATAGTTTAAAAGCTATCTAGAAAGAAATCAGAGTAAAATTGACTTCTCAGTTAAAATTTGCGAACCCAGAACTCAAAGTTGAATAGATCATGCGATGAAGAAAGATGAAATTGCAAACCCTGCACAAATAAACCGAGGTTATGGCTTTATAGAGAAAGGCATAACGCTTTCAAGAAAGTAAACAGCTTAAAAAAAAGTTGCAAATCATTAATTCGGCCTATTAGATTCCACCTCAAATTATGAAAGTAATTTTCTGACAAAAGATGTAAAAATTGAGACTTTAAATTTTTTTAAAGACCCTATCTATATCTATATTCAATGAATAATTGTATTTTAAATTGTTTCACGCTTTAAAACAATATAAATAAACGACCAATCGAATCAGAGGATAAGTACATAAAAATGCATACATACTACACATTTTTCTGCGACAGGCACGTGTTTGGGATGACACCTATGAATCATGGACACTTCAAAATGTTTGTCGTGTCTACAGACGCGTATCCGTATTGGATAACTCAGACACTTGTGACAACTTTTTACTTTTACTTTATGAATTTTTATAGCATTATAAGTGGAAATGCCGCAGTAGTAAAATAAATACTAGCATTTTTCTATATTTGCAAGATTCATATTAACTTTAGTTTTAAAACATTAGTTCTCTCTTTCTTGCTTTTATATTAACATCATACCAATACTATATCTGGTATCATAGAAGCATCATGTCTTATAATTTTTAAAATTTTGTGTATCCCCGTGCTTGTATCAATTTTGTATCTGTTCTACCTGAGTTGACATGAACATGATAAACAAACCAATTTTCTAACTTTTAACTTCCTCAACTCCTAATAAAAAAAAGTCACATTCTCCTTTTCTAATCATTAAATTACGAACAGACAATAGAATAATAAACCCACAGTATATACCTTAAAGCTTCCACAGCGCATCAAGCAAAATGGGCAAGAGAAGTCTTCAGTCACTGCATTTCAATGGGTACAAGAAATGTATCAGAATTGTCAAAATATTTTTGCAGTTTTTTTATAAAGAATTATTAGAACAGAAGAGAAATAAATAGAACATAAAAGAGCAGGAAAAAAATTAAAAAACATGTGCTCTAGAAAACAGTGTAGTCTATCTTATTCACCCAATAGGAAGATGCAAATCTGCACCGGAAAACTGTGTCATATGCAAATGCTAAGAAGTTGGCATACATGAAAACAAAAACAGATGATAAACTGCTGCCAACAAGTTTGATTGCCCTTTAGAAAACTTTTTAATTAAAAGACGTTGAAGCTAGTTAAGGTGAACATGACATACCTTCACTCTTTCGGAGAATGTTGTAACAGTCCCTGTAGTTGAAAATCACAATTCCTGCCATCAACCTAGAAAACAGTAGGGATCCAAATATATTTTACTACTCAACAATGAAAAATAAATAAGACAACCAACCATAAACAATAAAGTCAGAGCACAATTCATGAGAAATTCTTTAATTATTTCTTATTCAGGCAAACGTGCAAGAATTATCAGCTGTTGAATGTAAACCATGCGTAAAGACACTTGTGCAGTCAGATAGGAATTAATCCACCAACCAGAAACTAAGAACAATGCACCAAGCACCATTCTAAAATTTAATAAAACATTAGCTTATAATAAAACAAAGAGAATTTAATAAAAGTGCATGACTAATTTACGTTGAAAATTGAATGATAATTACTTTCACTAACAAAGGCAGTAATTGACATTTGCCAAATATAACTCATCTAAAGTTGGCGACTCATTATTTGGTAAGCAAAGAGACTGATGGACTTTCTTTCTGACTTGTTTTCTTCTCATTTTTGTTTAATGAGGATTCCAAACCTTAACACGTTTCTAATCCTTTCTAAAAAAATAACTAAACACTAGCCTTCATAAAACTAACAATAGACTATACATTATGTGTATGGAGCAGGAAGAAGGAACAATTACCTCCTTTCACGCCTTGCACATATTTTGAAGCTCAAGCATCTCTGAAGAAAAGATGGCTGCAAGGGAAATATAGTTCTGAATTAGAACATGGATTCAAGAGCAAGGTTTTAAATAGTCGACCACTTCACCAGATGCAGCTGCGACAACTCACTTGAGGCCACCACCAGTCCACCACACTGTATCACATTAAGACTGCGGACCACATTAGACCGCAACAACCACAACACAACCATGTCCATCACACAACCGTGGTTTTCGGTCAATGGATACACTAGAGCAGTTAAAAAATAACAACTAATATGGAAGATTTTTTTGTTAAGAGAAAGAATAACAATATATACAATAGCACATGTAAATAAATTTTATGTGCAGCCAGCCCCACATGGAATATGTTTCCAAAGATATGTCAATGAATAAACATGAGCGTTACATGAGTATATCATAACAATATCAACGAAAAATATAAGACCACCAAAGCCGTGTCACACTAGGATTGCAGAGCGCAACAGTCGCAATGCAACCATGTCAATCAAGCGACAACAGTTTTAGGCCAACAGAGATACTCCCAACCATTAAAAAAAATCAACTAATATTGAAGACATTTTTCTTAAAGGAAAAAAATATACAAAAACACATGCACATAAATTTGAAGCATGCTTAATATAGAAAATGTTTCCAAAAAAGATGTCATAATGCCAATAAATAAACTTGAGTCGTAAAACAAGTATTTCATAACAAAATCAACGAAAAATATAACACCACCTTCCCAAACCTATATCATTTAAGTAGTCAATTGAATTCATAACAACCAAACATGGAATTGGAGCAGCATAACTAAATGCTTGTTAAATAAACTAAAAAGAGCTTATTTTCATAAGTTTCTCTAACAAGCTTATCAAAACCATCATGTAAAATGAGCTTATAGGAATGCCAAAAAGCTACATTCATAAGCTACTCTCACAAGCTCGAATAGGCATGTTTACTATAGACCCCAAATTAGGCATGTATGCATTAGATTATCAAAGGACAAACACATTAGATTATTATTTTTTTCAAAAGCCATCTCATAGTAGCTTTTATTTATGGGCCATTTTGAGCACAAAGTATGTGACCCTATTTTGTAAAAAAATATGGATGACTTGTCCGACAGTGTTAATACACGGTGAGATGGCTCATCTGACAGGTGTGAGTAACAGTTTCACAACTTTAAATGCAGCAACACAAAACTAAATAAGGACAAAAAAAAAAAGAAAAAAAAAAGAGAAAGAAATGAAAGCATTGATTAAATAAGAATAAGAACAGATTACATTATGAAGAGAACGGTGGTAGATAATATTGTAGAATTCAACAGGCTTGCAATAAATTAAGAGAGTATCCTCAGCTGGAATTTCTTCTTCATCCGAATGATGAACACGAGCATTTTGCCCGCACATTTTTAAACCTGAATTTAAAAATAAAAAATAAAAAATGAAAAAACAAGCTCGTAATAATTATAATAATAATACATTAGATCAAAATTCAAAATTACGAAGCAAAAAATGAAGAAAATAAAATTGGATGGTGCGAGATTCATGACGGTGGAGCTGGAGAGGTGAAAAGAAAAGAGAGAATTGAGAGAGAAAGCTTACAAACTGGGTTGAGAAGAGAGAGAGAGAGAGAGAGAGAGAGCGCCGTGGAGGTGGTGGTGGGAGTAGAATACAAGTTACTAATAAAGGAGGCTTCCAAATAATTAAGTAAATATTTTGGTTAATTAATACGACTAACAAAATGAAAGCTGTGCCACGGAAAATTTTTGAAAATGCTACAACTTGTTATTAAGGTATTTGATTATAGATTGAGGAAAAAAATGTAATTTTATTTTGAAAATGATAAATTTAAAATATCGAAGAATAATGAATTTAGATTTTCAAATGAAAATTTTCCTTCATTTTCAAAACATTTCTTAGTAAAACCGTTAAGTTTTAATTCATGTCTTCAATATATATAAATATATATTCTCATTTTATAAAGTTTTTGGAAACTTATTTTTTAACTATCGGTTATGATGATAATAAGTGTTTTTAAGGGTATTGTTTAATATTTTTTTTTTTAAAAAAAGTAGGTTAACATTAAAAAATTAAGTTTAACAATTTCTGATATTTTAAATTCATTAGTATTTCTCAAGATAAATTTGTTTTTTCTTTACTTGCTTAAATAATATTCTTATAACACTTGTTAGTATTTTCTTTTAATAATTATTTATAAGTTTTTTTTCAATTACTTGTAAACTACAATAATTAATGTTTTTTTTAAATTGATGTTATAAAGTGAAGAGATATAATTAATGTGTCGCAACTCTCAATAATTAAGGATAGTTTGATAACAATATATTAAATGCTTGCGGTTCAAATAGCGTTAACAAAATTGATTTTTTTTAATGTGAATCTCTTTTCAAATGATTTTTTTATCCTATGTATCAGGCGTATAGGTTAATTGAACCTTAAAAATAAAGTGTTTATTGGGAATTTATACATTTAAATGCATTAAAATTTTATTATTTAGTTTTCCAATGCACTTTTATCATTTATATTCTTTTATCCTATGCATGAGGTGCATAGGATAGAAAAACCGTATTACATCATTGTTAAGCAAAGACAAGAACTATAAAACCAAACATTAAAAAAAATGTTAAGATTCCAGGAAAAAAATTAAGGACTAAACTTTTAAAAAAAAATGCACAATCATTTTGGAATGAAAAATTTAATTAAACCATATATTTGTAATCATTCAAGAAATGTCAAGAGCACAGTTTTAAACAATTAGGATTCTCCCTACTGTGGGATAATATGATTCTTACTCAACAAATTTCCATTTTCTGCATATGTTAAAAATTAATTAAGTCACTTTTTAATAAATATATATGTTGAAAACGTGCTAGTACCTCTTGATTTTCTTAAGAAAATGGATACCTTAATTTCGGTAATATAGTTTGGGAATAGCAGGTCAATGTTTTACTTGATTATGGGTGTCCATTTTCGAGATATCCATTTATATATGGATCCCCTCTCCATAAATTTTTGTTTTCTTATGGAAATGGACAATTTCTAATCAAGAACAGAATTGATCAATCTTCGAATCTTATTATCATAGTGGAGATGTTAATTTTCTTAAGAAAGTAGGTAGGATACTAACCAACAAGGTTCAAATTTGATCCTATATGATTAGAGATTGAGATTCTTTGTTTCTTGCTACATTTGGAAGGTTAAGTGTGTGAAGAATTTTGACAGTGTTGGCTACGAGGATAAGGAGATGTTGCGAGGAGAAGGATAATGAAAGTGTCCAGTATAAATACTTGTTCGTCACTCTTATGTCCGCTTAATTATTAGGTGAAACAAATATTAATTTATTAAAATATATCAAATATATTTTTTAATCTATATGTTATATACTTAAACAGTAATTATAAAGGAGGATTTCCCCTCCTCTCCCCATCCTGCTTGTTGTCATCTGCTTTTTTTCCGTAAGAGGAAGGAAATTTGTCTCTCCCCTTTTTTTGAGAAAGTGTGTGTTTGTTTTCCCCAGTTTATTTGGGTTTTGTCTTGCCTTTGTGCAAGTTGTTTTGCTTTGTGTGTTTCCAGTGGAGGATGCCTCTGGATAGTTTCTACTTTCCAGATATGATGGTCATCCTCTTTGCTCCAATAATTGGAAGACTACTCGTCGAGACAGATCTCCCTTTAACGACTGTTGATTTGGCTACCGTCCAACGGCTCTCTCGTTTAAGATTTGAGATTCCTTCTTGTCGCCGAACTGAGCTTAGTCCTAACATCAATGAGATTGTTATCTTGGAATTAAAGGCTGTTGAATCTCCTGTTAAAGTTTGGTTTCGGCAGTTGTTGATGATCCATGTTCACATGGAAGAGTATGTTGTTGCAGTGTATTTTGTTTTTCCTTTAACTATTATTAGTGTGAAATATCATGTACATGTAATTGTCATGTTTGTCATTACTGGTACGACATCATCTTATCTATGAATAAAATACACATTTCCTTTTAAAAAAAATAATTATAAAGAAACTGGGATAGTAATAATCAAAAAGTTTTGAAAAGGTTATGCCACTTAAATCATAATTTCAACAAAATAGCCAATCTATTAGGTAATTGTATCCACACCTTACGGATTTTAAGTTAAATCGTTAAAGATGGGATACCTAAGAATATTTTGTTGGGAATGAAAATAACAAATTATCAATGGAATTACACAACAATTCAAATGGTACGTAGCCTAAACCAACACATAATTGATAGCAAGTAATGTTCATCTTCTTGGAGCTGAACATGACTAAATTTAAATTATAGTAGAAAATCTTGAATTACATATTGAAAGTTAGAAATGAGACATGAGTATGTAGATATGTTAAGACTTACATTTTGTTTGATTTGAGATATATAGGAAAGATAGATTTGAGGGAAGATAAAACAATGAGAAAATAAGAAATCACTTTTATTTGGAAGAGCATAGAAAAGGAGAAGATGGAACAAGATATTGTAGGATCCACCAAAATTCTTTTCTTCTCATTTTTAAAAAGAAAAGTGTATAACATCCCTCATTTTTATAAAAAGAATAAATAATTATTTTATTTGTGACAAATATTTTTAAGAAAAGTATTTTAGAAAAATAAGTATAAGGAAACATATTTTGGAAATAAAATAGCTTTGGCAAAGAAAGATTTAAATGAAATATGTAAAAAGATGATATTTTGGCAAAATATCATGCACAGATCGGGCAATATATCTTTCTTTATCCGTTGGATTTTACTCAAATTTTTAGACAAGGTTTCTAATGATTTTATCTTAACATCCAACCGTGAAAATTTAGTTTTGAGAAGTAAATCTTGTTAAATTAATTTTTCAGTGCAACAACATATTATATTTGAATTTCTGAATTTTAGCAGTGACTAACCTGTTAGTAAAACCAGTAACCGGTTAGAGCGTCTCTATCTGTAGAAAATTAAGTCGGTTTAATCTTGGAAGCTCATGGAAACCCGACTTTTTCTTCTGGGAACGTCCTTAGGTGCGTCCTATGACAAGTGTGTGGTATGGGGAAGGGCGTGGTGGCATGATTTGTTCCACCCTTGCCTCATTCCCTCTCTTTTCCCTCTCTATAAATACCATGTTGTGGGTTGTTGTTTTGTTCGTGTTCCTCACGAATTTCAGAGCCAAAACTCTGCCCAAATACCTCCTCAAATTCGTGCAGGTAATTAGTGAGTGTGAGAGCTTGTAAACCAAAGGGATTTGTGCTATCCTTGTTGCTCTGTTTTGCTGTGCTGCTGCTGCTACCCTTGTGGCTGCTGTTCTAGGAGTCTTAGAGCTTATGTAGTATTGTCCAATTCGTGCAAGGTATGGGAGACCTCATTCATATCGCTAGGATTATTGATTGTGAAGTTTGATTATGTGTTTATGTATGCTAGAACCATGACAAGGATTGCTTGGTATGGAGACCAAGACAATCCATGGTTCCTTGTGATTATATGCTGCAACTAATTAGTTGAGTATGCAAATGAATTGAATATGACTGATATGATATGATAATGAATTCTTTGTCTTGTTTTGCGGTGCAACTTGATTTAATGAATGGATGATTCACTAGGAAATAAATCTGTTATATGCAAAAAAAGGAACTAGTGGATGTCCTATGATTGTTGATTGAAGCTATATAAGTTTTAATTTTGTGAAACTAATACTGAAATGATGTGACTATATGTTAAAAACAAATGTTAAAATTGTAGGAAGTATCATGTTTATGGATTTAAGGATTATGAATGGAATTATGTTTTGATGAGTTAATGTCTACAACAAGTTTACAATCATGCAAAGAAGGTGTTATATCAACTACTAATGTATAGGAATGAGATTTAAAATGGGTTGGAACTGAAAAGTGCAGAATTTTGCTCTCTGATATGAAGGTTTGCACTGACTAAACGGTTAGTGGTTTCAGTAACCGGTTAATACCTGATAGAATGCATAAATTGATTGTGTTTGGTATAACGACCATGGAGAGTAGTTGTTACTTATACTAAGACTAATGATTGAACTAGGAATTGAGAGTAAATAAGTTAGTACAAAGGGAATGGAATATGATGTGATAATGAGTTTTAATTGGAAATTATGTTACATGAAAGAATTCAAGTGATTAGAATGCTAAGGCCATTAATTTATGATTGGAGTTTAATATAAATGTACTCAGGAATGTACCCTAGGTTGTTTTAAGAGAGAGAAATGAATTTAGAGTTGGTTTCCATGGTAAGGGAAACATGTTCTGTGCTCAGATTGCATAATCAAACCGATTAGGAGTCAGTCTAACCGGTTAGTGCCTGACAGCTTGCAGTAGTTGTTCAAGTTTAACCTGACGATCAACAAGGGTTGGTATAACCTAGGTTTGAATTAATAATTAAGCTAATAACTTGAAGTACGTAATTCAAATAATTATGGTAATTGTTCTTATTTAGTAAGACTTTATTCAGAATTATGTTAATGGACTAAGAACTTACAAAGTATGCTTTGATATGCTTAAGTTTTGTTAAAACCTTAGAGTCATAGTTCACTGTTAATCTAATTAAATCATATTTCAATAATGCCTAGGTGTTGCATAAGTGTTAGGAATAAATTAGTTGAAGTTTGAAATGAATTGAACTTAGAATCTCTACAATTTACTCTCTAACTGCAGAATCTAACCGATTAGGAGTCCCTGTAACCGATTAGAGTCTGACAGCATGTACTAGTTATTCATATTTAGCATAGTGATCAATAAGGGTGGATAGGTTTGGACTAATAAATTAGACTGAGAATTTAAGGAAATTAAGCTAATAACTTGTAATAAATAAGCTAAGGAATGATGTTAGTTATTATGATTTAATTTAGAATTAGGTTGATAAATTGGAATATAGAGTAGGTTTTGTAGAATTGAGTCTTGTAACTATTCCATAATCATGACTTAAATGCTAACTAATGATTAGAAAGAAATTGGTTTGGAAATTGAATGACATGGACTTAGAATCAGTATGGTTTGCTTTCAGGTCTGCTGTCACTAACCGGTTAGTGGATCTTGTAACCGGTTATTGCTTGAGAGAAATGAATAAATAAATAAATTCATTGCAATAATCATGGAGGGCTTTGCATAGACGTTATACTAGTTGGTTATTGACTAGAGACCTCATGGAATTGTCAATGAATAATGATGATATGGCGAATATAATGATGCATGCATGATGATTATATAGCTTCGATATGAGATTGTGGAGCATGAATGAATAGCTCCGATATGAGATCATGAGCCTGAATGATTAGCTCCGATGTGAGATCGCTGATCTTAAATGATACCGTATAGTACGGTGTGGCCGCTATACGAAGACATGTGGACCGGTGTGGCCGCCATATGTGTGTGATTCCATATAGTACGGTGTGGCCGCTATATGAAGACATGGAATGGTGTGGCCGCCATATGTATAATGATGATGATTATTCTTGATAATGGAATTGTTGATAATTAATATATGGAATGTGCATCTCATGCATGGTGTTGCGGAAATCGTAAAATGAGTAAGGTGCATGCGGGATTGGGAGACCATATAGTACGGTGTGGCCGCTATATGAAGACATGGAACGGTGTGGCCGCCATGTGTATATTGATGATGATTACTCTGTATAATGGAAATGTTGATGATAATTAACATATTAAAGGTGCATCTCATGCATGATGTTACGAGAATCGTAAAATGAGTAATGTGGATGCGGGATTGGGAGACCATATAGTATGGTGTGACCGCTATATGAAATGGTTGGAACGGTGTGGCCGCCACCGTTGAAATGACAAGGACCTAGGACTAATTGTGGACAATGGTTCAGGGATCATCCCCTTGTTCATTTTGGGATCGTGGTAGATGAGGTTCCAGTATAGAACGGTGTGGCCGCTATACAGGTTGTGAAAACATCGAGTGCACGATTGCCCATCTCAGAGTATATATGTTGTTTTTATGGAAGTGATGAAAAGAATGTGTTGAGAGACGTGCATGCATTGCATGAAAGATTAATGATATTATTTATTGTTTGTTAAGACACTTGAGCATGCATTCATTACATCGAAATGATATCTATGATGCTTGTGTTTGAACAATCATATATAATCTGTTTACGCGATATGACAAGTGACTTACTCTCATACTACCACATCGGTGGTGGTAGGTTCTTTTGAATGACAGGTCAAAGCCATCTCCTGTTAGAGTTAAAGGAACGATAGCAGAGACAGCCAGGATGACATCTTGTTGTCCGAGTCCTCGTATTGAAGGATAGTGTTGTGAAGATCATGCTCTTGTGTAAAAGGTGATTTTTGGGAAAATTTGATATTCTTATATTTACACTCAGACAATTTTGTAATATAATATGATATTAATAAGAAATACTTTTGGTTTTCACAGTCTTTTGGAAAAATGTTTTTATTAATTCGAATTTTTAATTACCTTTAATATTTTGGGGCGTTACAAAGTGCGTAAAGAAGAAAAAAATGAATAAATTTACCAAACAACCCTTTCTTTATCATGGAAAAATGAAAATATATTTGTCTTTAATTTTCATTGATCAAATTTGTCTTTCAACAAATTTATCAATTTCTCTTTATTCATTTTTCCAAATAAATGAGTGGAAAATACAATTTTTTTCTCCTTTTCTTTCATGCAAAACAATGGAAAAATTATTCACTTTTTTTATCATTTTTTCTCTCCCTTTATTCTCTTTTTTCTAACACTAGTAAGCAAGCCCGTGCACATGCACGGGCGAAAGAGGGAAGGGTATTATTTAGTAATTGAGTAACATATTAAATATTTATATTATATAAAAATTAAGAAAGTTTTTATTAAATATTATTTGATAAAAAGCATGTTGTATATTTATTTATTAGTTGGGCTTTACCAAAAAAAAATTCATATAGGAAAGCTATCAAAAAAACTTCATAGGCACATGTTGGGCTTTACCAAAAAAATTGTTTGCAATTACTATTACCTCTGCACAACTAAAAAAGAGGTAGACTTTGGTATGTCTTCATTCCCAATATATTTAACCATCCACATAAGTTTTGGACATTTCGTTTCTTCAGTTAAAGTTGTTCAGTTAACGTAGTATACTGAACTTAGTTTCTGTTTGTACAGTATATCCATATCAAGTTAACATTGAATATGAATAACTAATTGAATTGCCAGCAAAGTAATTTCATACCCTTTACATTCATAAATTCATAATAATTTCATAAGTTGATAGCAAAACTTCAAATGAGGACATAAAAATCATAGTATTATGGTAAGAAAAACATAACTGAAACAGTGTTTTTGATTAAGGTTAAATCTGCAATAGTGGTTGAAATGAATTAAGAAACCGAAAAATTTCAAACCAAACAATTCTTCTTGTCTTAAAATTATAGTTTTATTTCAGAGATGACAGAGAGTGCTGAATTTTTTTGTTTAAACCTGCAAAGTTAATGATAATATTTGTTACATATATACCTTATTATATCTGAATTAAAATATATTATTCTATTGTATAACAATGGAAACTATTTGCTAAAAGCTTTGTATTATTTACCAAATCAAACACATTCATTATGCAACGAAAAATGCAGAATGGTATCAGATATTGTAAACATATATATCTAACAGGAATGAATTTAGTTTCTTAACTTTTGGTTTTATGATTGAAGATTAAAATATATTCTTTTAGTTTCTTAACTTTTCGTTTTTTAGGTTTTTTTTATTCAATATTTTTTTCACAGAAATCAGTTACTATAAAAAAATCAGTTACTAAGAGAAGAAAAAAATCAATTACAAATTAGTTACTAAAAGTATGAAAATATGGTGTGATTCATTAATTAATAGAAGATAAATTTTTAATAGAAGAGAATTTAATGAGATCATTGAGAAAAACGAAATTAATGGCATTGAGAAGACCAAAATTAATGAGATTATTGAGAGCACAAATAGGAGATAAATATTTACAATATTTAATACCGAAATTAATGGGATTATTGAGAAGACAAATAGGAGAGCAATGTCTCTAACATTTAAGATCGAAATTAATGGCATTGAGAAGACCGAAATTAATGGGATCATTGAGAATATAAATAGGTGATAAATATTTACAACATTTAAGGAATATTTTCAAGTTTATTATTATTAATTAATGGTTTTTGTTATGCATTGATGCATAAGTTACGAAAATTTGTATTTCATTAAAAAGTTTCAATTTTAGGTATTATATTATTTTTTTGAATGTAATTATTTTATTCCAAATTTGAAACAAATCTTTTTCAAACAAAAAAAACATAAAGAAATATATTAGGTAGTTATTATGATTGAAGATTAAAATATATTTTTTTTAGTTTCTTAAGTTTTGGTTTTTTAGGTTTTTTTTATTCAATATTTTTTTCATAGAAATAAGTTACTATAAACAAAAAAAATCAGTTACTAATAGAAGAAAAAAAATCAATTGCTAATTAGTTACTAAAAGTATGAAAATATGGTGTGATTCATTAATTAATAGAAGAGAACTTAATGGGATCATTGAGAAGATCGAAATTAATGGCATTAAGAAGACCAAAATTAATGGGATTATTGGGAACACAAATAGGAGAGAAATATTTACAAATATTTAATACCGAAATTAATGGGATTATTGAGAAGACAAATAGGAGAGCAATATCTCCAACATTTAAGATCGAAATTAATGAGATCATTGAGAAGACAAATAGGTGATAAATATTTACAACATTTAAGGAATATTTTCAAGTTGTTATTATTAATTAAAGGTTTTTGTTATGCATTGATGCATAAGTTACGAAAATTTGTATTTCATTAAAAAGTTTCAATTTTAGGTATTATATTATTCTTTTGAATATAATTATTTTATTCCAAATCTGATTCAAATCTTTTTCAAACAAAAAAACATGGAGAAATATATTAGGTAGTTATTATGATTGAAGATTAAAATATATTTTTTTTTAGTTTCTTATCTTTTGGTTTTTTAGGTTTTTTTATTCAATATTTTTTTCATAGAAATCAGTTACTATAAAACAAAAAAAATCAGTTACTAATATAAGAAAAAAATCAATTACTAATTAGTTACTAAAAGTATGAAAATATGGTGTGATTCATTAATTAATAGAAGAGAACTTAATGAGATCATTGAGAAGACCGAAATTAATGGCATGGAGAAGACCAAAATTAATGGGATTATTGGTAATAAAATTAGGAGAGAAATATTTACAAATATTTAATACCGATATTAATGGGATTGTTGAGAAGACAAATAGGAGAGCAATATCTCCAACATTTAAGATCGAAATTAATGAGATCATTGAGAAGATAAATAGGTGATAAATATTTACAACATTTAATGGCATTGAGAAGACCAAAATTAATGAGATTATTGGGAGCACAAATAGGAGAGAAATATTTACAATATTTAATACTGAAATTAATGAGATTATTGAGAAGACAAATAGGAGAGCAATATCTCTAACATTTAAGATCGAAATTAATGGCATTGAGAAGACCGAAATTAATGGGATCATTGAGAATATAAATAGGTGATAAATATTTACAACATTTAAGGAATATTTTCAAGTTGTTTATTATTAATTAATGGTTTTTGTTATGCATTGATGCATAAGTTACGAAAATTTGTATTTCATTAAAAAGTTTCAATTTTAGGTATTATATTATTTTTTTGAATGTAATTATTTTATTCCAAATTCGAAGCAAATCTTTTTCAAAAAAAAAAACATAGAGAAATATATTAGTAGTTATTATGATTGAAGATTAAAATATATTTTTTTTAGTTTCTTAACTTTTGGTTTTTAAGGTTTTTTTATTCAATATTTTTTTCATAGAAATAAGTTACTATAAACAAAAAAAATCAGTTACTAATAGAATAAAAAAAAATCAATTGCTAATTAGTTACTAAAAGTATGAAAATATGGTGTGATTCATTAATTAATAGAAGAGAACTTAATGGGATCATTGAGAAGACCGAAATTAATTTCATTGAGAAGACCAAAATTAATGGGATTATTGGGAATAAAATTAGGAGAGAAATATTTACAAATATTTAATACCGAAATTAATAGGATTGTTGAGAAGACAAATAGGAGAGCAATATCTCCAACATTTAAGATCGAAATTAATTGGATCATTGAGAAGATAAATAGGTGATAAATATTTACAACATTTAAGGAATATTTTCGAGTTGATTATTATTAATTAATAGTTTTTGTTATGCATTGATGCATAAGTTATTTTTTTGAATGTAATTATTTTATTTCAAATCTGAAGCAAATCTTTTTCAAAAAAAAAAACATAGAGAAATATATTAGGTAGTTATTATGATTGAAGATTAAAATATATTTTTTTTTAGTTTCTTAACTTTTGGTTTTTTAGGTTTTTTTTATTCAATATTTTTTTTTCATAGAAATAAGTTACTATAAACAAAAAAAATCAGTTACTAATAGAAGAAAAAAAATCAATTGTTAATTAGTTACTAAAAGTATGAAAATATGGTGCGATTCATTAATTAATAGAAGAGAACTTAATGGGATCATTGAGAAGATCGAAATTAATGGCATTAAGAAGACCAAAATTAATGGGATTATTGGGAAGACAAATAAGAGAGAAATATTTACAAAATTGATCAACCTTCCACCAAAATATTTACTAAGAACTTTGGTGTCAAATTGATCAACCTTAATTGGATTATTGTGACAGGAAGTGCTTAATTGCTTAAAATTTTGAGTACTATTAATTACTAAACCTCAATTTTGATCTTTGAGTCCACTTTTTTCTTAAAATCAGACACAGACCCATCATTTCATTCAATTGAAATATTTGAACTTTGTTGTCAAATTGATCTAACTTTTTTTCCCAAGTGCCCGCGTTATTGTTAGATATCATGTAGCTAAAAGGTTAATACAAAATAATGCAAAACCAAAAAATCTTTCCAGCCCACCATTTTTTTTTCAGACAAAAGAATAAAAGAAAAGAGCAGATGACTCAGCCACATAATGTATTTCAAGATAACTAATCACTTCAATTGCAGTATATCGACATAACTAAAACGCCACCTGGAGTACATATTATCAGAGTATATTACAAAAGAGAAACTAAAACGGCACCTGACAAACGAAGCTCAATGTGTTCATCATTACGAATTGGAGTTTTATTATTTTCCAGAACGGAGTTCCCAGATCGAGATTTCAGCACAGAGGTTGGAGTCACAAAGCCTTCTGCAATGTCAAGTTAATCAACTTTATAGAGAAAGAAATGTTGGAAATCAAAAATAAAGATGAGTTAAAAATAATGAGTTTATTCTTGTATTTGTATTGAGTATTGATTACCAGAAACATTGCTATTGAGTATTGATTGAGAAGAGCTCCCATCAAAGTTTCCATCTCTATTTTTCTCTGCACCATCCCCATTTGATAGCTTGGAGATTTCACTGCCCATTTTCGATACTAAGAATTCAATCCCACCCTTTTTTTTCCCATCCGATATATTTGGGAAAACAAATATATTTGGGCTTGAAGCCCACTGTTATGGACCGGATTTAGGAAAATACTTCATTAAATCGGTTTATCGGCTATAAAGGCCCCTTTAAGGGACTTGGACGTCATAAAACCGGTTTACCGGATTTGGGGGTCTTATAAGGGCCCATGCTCCTATTGAATCAGTTTCTCAACATAAAAGGCTCTTTAGTAGCCCAGTAACCCTTGAAACCAGATTACCGGTATAAGAGGCCCATTAGTGGCCCAAATTCTCTATTCCTCCAAACTGGTGGAGAAGAAGACTTCTCATTGACTGACATAGGATTCCTTACCTCGCGAAACCGGTATGACGGTTATTCAGAAGACAAAGCCATTAAGCCTGAATACCTTGGATTCCAATATCATGATGAGTATCAACTCTCCAATAAAGACCATTATCACTTACCGTTAGTAGTAATTCGGCCGCCCCATTGATGAGGAAGGAAACCCAACGGTGAGGAAATCCGCCCCATTGATGAGGAAGGAAACCCAAAGGTGAGGAAACCCAACGGTGAATACCAGACTTGAGCACGTTTAAATAAAGGCAATACTTTTTCATTCATAAAGAAGAGAAGAAAGTTCATTTCTGAGAAATAATGCTTGCATAAATCCAGAAAATTTGAATGACATGTACGTGGAGAAACCGGTATACCGGAAATACTGCAAATTATCCAAATAAGGACACGTTTACCGGTTTAGCGGCAAGGTTCTTCAAGAACCCAAGTCCTTTCCCGTTTACCGGTATACCAGCTTTATGAGGCTTCAAAGAAAGTCAAAACCAATGTAAACCGGTTTACCGGTTTGTCCCTTTAATGCACAAGTATTGCAAAGCCCTATTTGAGGCCAATTAAATCGGTGTCAGATATTAAAACGATAGAAAATCGGCTTACCAAAAAATCAAGAGAGCGTAAAGATACCGCGTTAAACCGGTTAACCGGTTAACCGGAGTATCGGAGCATTTGTCTTAAATCCTTCAGTAATGCGAAAAGAGAAGAGGTTCATCAGGACCCAGCCTTTTTTGACGAACTTAAACCGGCAAGGAGGTATATTTAGAGGAATTACCGGTGTGATGATATGAGGCTCGAACGCCTCACAAAACCGGTTAAGCTTCTAATTGAGCTACTTCTCATGAAAACAATAAAACCAAGGTTCATAATTATAAACCATGGTCTGGGGGACAACTGTTATGGACCGGATTTAGGAAAATACCTCATTAAACCGGTTTATCGGCTATAAAGGCCCCTTTAAGGGTCTTGGACGTCATAAAACCGGTTTACCGGATTTGGGGGTCTTATAAGGGCTCATGCTCCTATTGAATCAGTTTCTCAACATAAAAGGCTCTTTAGTAGCCCAGTAATCCTTGAAACCGGATTACCGGTATAAGAGGCCCATTAGTGGCCCAAATCCTCTATTCCTCCAAACTGGTGGAGAAGAAGACTTCTCGTTGACTGACATAGGATTCCTTACCTCGCGAAACCGGTATGACGGTTATTCAGAAGACAAAGCCATTAAGCCTGAATACCTTGGATTCCAATATCATGATGAGCATCAACTCTCCAATAAAGACCATTATCACTTACCATTAGTAGTAATTCGGCTGCCCCATTGATGAGGAAGGAAACCCAACGGTGAGGAAATCTGCTTATATAAACAAACAGAGGATAACCAGGTATGTATTCTTCAATCTCACACAAACACACACACCACCCCCCCAAACTAAGAACGACAATAGAGCTGGTATCCTGGAAATCAGGGTGCCTATCTGCAGTCTGAAAGCAAACCGTAGAATACTGGACACTTGACCGCTTAGTTCAAGTACCAGACGTTCTACAACAGAACACCCACTAACTCGATAAACACTCACATAAACAATGCACTATCTCTCATTAGACTTCTTAAGTCAAAATTGGCGGCTAAAATCATATTTTGGTCTTCTAATTGGAAACCATTATGGATTTATAATAATATTGATTATCTTCTCTGCAAAGTGCAAAGTGTAAAATGTTAATTCTACTAGTTACCTTTGGGAGTCATTAAGTGACTCATTCCTCAAGGGACAAAACACATTTTCTAAACTTATAATTTTTAGGCCACATGCCTTGTAAAATGCTGTTGGAATAATTTTATTTATTAATATTTATTTTAAATCAAAAATTATTATATTGATTTCCATTGTTCGTCAATAAATTTATTGTCTCAAACTAGGTGCATGGTTTTATTTAATATGTAATTGATGGAGTAATAATTTATAATATAATGTTGTTTAATTTAATAGTTTTAAAAGCTCAACGGACAACTCATTATTGTTTTAAGAGCATGCAATGCATGATATGAAGATATAGATTTTTCAGAAAACTATATTTGTTTATTTTCTTGAGTGAATAGTATTCTTCCTTTAATTTTTTGTTTTTGTTCTCAATAGCAATCCAAATAAGTTGTTCCTTAATATCTCATCAGTTCAATTAAAAGTAACTCTTATATCCTAGAGGATATTAGTTATTGGAGACCTTTTACAACCAGGTGATTTACTTGTGGCGGCAAATACTCTTAAGCCCAATGCATTTATGCACGTCTCAATCAAATTTTAGATGATAAGTCAATTTTATTTTTTCTTTATAAATTATGTTATTAATGATTATTTAATTTCTTTTGCTATTTTTGCTATTTTTCCAACAAATTCTTTACATTTCTATTTCTTATTTTCTAGGTTCATTTAATTAAGTTCTTAAACTCATCATTTGAGCACATCTCTTCCTATTTTAGATATGCACTTGACCTAAAATATTACTTGTACTAGCTTAAATATCCTTTCTAATTATAGCATATGCGAGCATTGCTATATAGTATATGGTAACGCCTAGAAAATTATCATTTGGTTAAAATTAAATCTAAACACCTAGTGAAAACATATACTATCAACTCAAACTTTGGTAGAATAAATACTACTAATATTCTTTTAAATTAAAACATAGATATAAAATATTTGCGAAAGATATTTCAACCAATTTAAGTTGAAAGGGAATGTTACAAGAAGCACCAATCATTTAAGTTGAGACATTATTGGGCAAACAAAACATATACTTGAGCCAAAAATAAAAGAATAAAAGATAATAATTGCAAACATTGTTACCTCTTTCTAAAACTTAAGTTTTTCATATATTAAAGCCAAATAACAAATCAGGAATATTCCTTTAAAAAAAAAAACAAATCAGGAATATATGATAATGGAGCATCAAGGAGAGAGGAGAAAAAATTAGAGTAACGGCAGGATAATTTGTAGATATTTTAACCTTAAAAAAAATTAGAAGTCCATAGATCTTTCAACAATCTTTATGATATCAACTCCGAACATTATAGAGTTTCTAAGTAGACACCCCCGGCCCGCTACTTCATCATCAAATATCTTTGCATACTTACTTATCTTTACTTCCAATGACTACAATTTAACAAAGCATGCATGGATGTTGAGTTATCGTTGAACCTGTTTAATTTTGGGAGATCCTACACAATTAGAGTGAATTAGATACACAATAGATTCTGGAAAATAAAATTGAGCATTAGCAGAAACTTGGCAAATAAAATGCAAGCATCTGAGGGAGCAATTAACATGGAGAATAACGATTAGAAAACACTACTATAGCACTTTTTTTTCATTTAGTTTCTTAAGAGTAAACGAAGAGAGTTACTGTCTTCACATTAGCGAGCACTTGTAGTAAAAACAATTAAGACTAAATGACCCTTTGGCTAAACTCCACCATATAAATGTTGGGAAAACCAGAACTAATTTCCCTCCTCTGTGTGACGCAAAATAGACTATACAATGCGGAAGCAATATATATGCAGCTAGAAGTAGAAGATATAACACCAGAAAATTTTAACGTGGAAAAACCTTCTCCAAATTAGAGAAGTAAAAAACCACGGGCACAAGTCAGTAAAATCTCCACTATGAAAAAGTAGGAATACAAAGTGTCTCTCCATGTGTAGGAGGAATACTTTCAATCTCACCCTAAAAGGATGGAATAAAATATCTCTAGTTGCACTAAGATTTCTCTCCAGCGTCTCGCTAGGAACTCTCTATACTCACTCTATGGTGGAAGAACTCTCTAAGACTCTCTCTTGAGGTTTGGTGGTGTTGGTACATCTTGCTCTCTCCTAGAGAGCTCTATTTATAATGATTTGGATTGGAGGCTCTGACTTGCTCCCCACTCCAATTGCTTGCTCTCCACTCCAAGTGGCTTGACTTTGTCTCCAAGTAAATAAGCTTGCTCTCCAAGTAAGTAAGCTTGCTCACCAAGTACCTTGACTTGCCTTCCACTCAACTTGACTTTCTCTCCAAGTAATGACTTGGGCTTTTTATCTCTTCCCATCAAATAAGGAAGGAAACCCAACAATTCTCCCCCTTCCTGACTTAGTTGAGGGGATGTCATCAGTCCTACTCCAAAGCAACAATCTTTGAGCTTCTTGACTGGAACTACCTTGGTCATCATATCGGACCAGTTGTCATCAGTATGAACTTTCTCTAGCTGCAGTAACCCTTCCTCCAGAGCATCTCGTATCCAATGATAACGATAGTCAATGTGCTTTGTCCGGGAATGAAATGTAGGATTCTTAGCTAGGAAAATTGCACTTTGATTATCACAGTGCAAAACATATCTTTCTTGATCATGACCTAATTCACGCAAGAAGTTCTTCATCCACTTCACCTCCTTGCCAGCTTCTGATGCTGCAATGTACTCGGCTTCAGTGGTTGATAATGCAACGCATCTTTGTAACTTGGACTGCCAAGATACAGCTCCCCCTGCAAATGTAGTCAGATATCCTGATGTGGATTTTCTGGAATCTACATCACCTGCCATGTCAGCGTCTGTGTATCCTACCAACACAGGATCTCCATTACCAAAACATAAACATCTATTGGTAGTACCTCGTAAATATCTGAGAATCCACTTTACTGCATTCCAGTGTTCTCTACCAGGATTGGACAAGAATCGGCTAACAACTCCAACTGCATGGGCAATATCTGGTCTTGTACAAATCATGACATACATTAAACTTTCTACCACAGAGGCATAAGGCACCTTTCTCATCTCAGTCTTCTCTTCTTCACTAGTTGGACACTGCATCGCACTCAGCTTGAAATGCGCGGCTAGTGGAATATTGACTGGCTTTGCCTTATCCATGTTGAATCTGTTGAGAACTTTCTCAATGTATTTTTCTTGTGATAGCCACAACAACTTCTTGGAACGATCTCTAATCACCTTCATCCCAAGGATCTGCTTTGCAGGACCTAAGTCTTTCATGGCAAAAGACTTGCTCAATGCTTTCTTCAAACTAGTGATCTTTGCTTGGTCACGACCTATGATTAACATATCATCGACATATAATAACAGTATAATAAAACTATTATCTTCTTCATACCTCTTTATGAACACACAGTGATCAACAATTGTTTTCTTGAAATTGTGCTTGGTCATGAAGGATTCAAAATTCTTGTACCATTGTCTGGATGCTTGCTTCAGACCGTACAGACTCTTCTTTAAGCGACATACAAGGTGCTCCTTGCCTAGTACCTCAAATCCTTCTGGCTGCTCCATATAGATTTCCTCTTCGATGTCTCCATGCAAAAATGCAGTTTTAACATCGAGTTGTTCGACCTCAAGGTCAAGGCAAGCAGCAAGACCCAAGGCTAATCTGATGGAAGGGTACTTCACTACTGGTGAGAATATCTCATCGAAATCAACTCCTTTCTTCTGATTGCATCCTTTCACAACAATTCGAGCTTTATACCTTGGTCTTGAGCTTCCTTCTTCAGTTTTAAGCTTGTAAACCCATTTGTTCTTCAAAGCTTTTCTACCTTTGGGCAGCTCTACCAGATCATATGTCTGGTTCTCATGTAAAGAGTTCATCTCCTCTTTCATGGCTTTCATCCACTCTTCTTTCTCAGGAGACTCTAAGGCTTCTGAGAAGTACTGAGGTTCACCTTCATCTGTCAATAATATGTAATCATTAGGGGAATACTTTGTAGAAGGTACTGGTGGTCTCAGGGAACGCCTTAGTTCAACCTGTATCTGATGCTCTGCTGGCTCAGGTTCTTCTTCCATTTGTGCTTCTTGATTCATCTGATCAGGATTCATTTGATCATCTGTTTGATCAGGAACTTCATGTTCTACTCAGACAGGGTCATCCTGATGGTGTCTCTGATCCGGTTGTTGATCAGGAACTTCTTGTTGAGGTTGAGGAATCTCTCCCCCTGAATCATTGCAATCCTTAATCTTAGGTTGCCTTCTCTGCCCGATGTCTTTAATTGTCTGATCTTCAAAGAACACGACATCTCTGCTTCTAACAACTTTCTTGTTGATAGGATCCCACAATCTATACCCAAACTCATCTTTGGGAGACCCAAGGTATATGCACTTCTTGGTCTTAGCATCTAGTTTCTTCCTCTCGTCTTTAGGAATGTGTACGAAGGCTCTGCATCCGAAGACTCTCAAATGGTTGTAGGATGCTCTCTTCTTATACCACATTTCCTCCGGGATTTCACCTTTGAGGGTTCTTGAAGGAGTTAGGTTTATCAAATCAACTGCAGTCTTCACGGCTTCTCCCCAGAAGGACTTGGGAAGATTTGCATCTTTAAGCATACATCTGATCTTCTCCTCAATTGTCCGGTTCATCTTCTCAGCCACACCATTCAGTTGAGGAGTTTTTGGTGGGGTTTTCTGCAATCTGATCCCATGAGCCTTGCAATAAGCTTCGAACGGACCTTTGTACTCTCCACCATTATCTGCCTTTAGACATTTCAGCTTCTTGCCAGTCTCACGCTCCACCTGAGCATGGAATTCTTTGAATGCTGGTAGCACTTGATCTTTACTCTTTAGCAAGTATACCCATACTCTTCTCGAGTGATCATCAATGAATGTGACAAAGTAATAGGCTCCTCCCAGGGACTTCTCAGATGGTGCACAAACATTTGAATGCACAAGCTCAAGTACTTCTTCTCTCCTTGAGGGTTCATCTGGTCTCTGAAAATTGACTCTGCATTGTCTACCTGCAATACAGTCAATACATGATTCCAATATTTGTCCTTTTATACCTGTCAAGTGTTCTTTGGCGAGCATCTGGAGTGCTCTGTCACTCATATGCTCCAACCGTCTGTGCCAAAGATCTTTGCAGTCTACAGCTACATTTGCTTCTCCAGAACAAATGTTTCCTTGCATAATATACAAGGAGCCTTCCTTTTTACCTCTGGCTACTACCAGGCTTCCTTTGGCTAGCTTCCACTTCCCAGCACCAAAGTGGCTCACATAACCAGCATCATCTAACATTCCTGTTGATATAAGGTTAAGACGCATATCCGGGACATGTCTCACCTTCTTCAGCACAAGCTGGCTACCTGTATCAGTTAATAACACAATATCTCTGATACCTGCAATCTTGCTGGTAACATGGTTTCCCATTTTCACAGTACCATAATCACCTTTCATGTAATTAGAAAAATAATCTACATGAGGACTTACGTGGAAAGAGGCACCTGAATCAATAATCCAAGAGCAATCACCATATGCAACATTGAGATAATTGTCTTCTCCAATGAGGAATATGTCATCGTCATCTACTGCGACGGCAGTGGTAGGCTTGTCATCTTCTTTCTTCCTCGGATCAATCTTATCTGGATGAACTGTTCCTGCTTTCTGGTCTCTCTTCAAGGATCTGCAAACTGATCTCTTGTGGCCTTCAATGCCACAATAATAACACGCAATTCTGGAACGAGACTGGAAACGTCCTCTATCTCCACCTTTGCTTCTTCCACGGGATTTACTTCTCCCACGGGCTTCTCCTCTCCCTCGTTTGTCCACAACATTTGCTTCGAACTGGAAGGACATTTCTCTTTCTTTTCTCCTAGATTCTTCATTCAATAGACTATCTGTAACAGTATCCATTGAGATCTTACCTTCAGGCACATAATTGTTAAGCGTCACCACCAACGTGTCCCAGCTCTCTGGCAACGAACTGAGTAGCAGAAGTTCTTGCAACTCGTCATCAATCTTCATATCCACCTTCGACAAGTGATTGACTAGCCCCTTGAACGTGTTCAAATGCTCCATCATGCTCTGACCATCCTTGTAGTCGAGCTTTACCAGCCTTCTGACGAGCATAGCCTTATTCCTTGGAGTTTTCTTTTGAATCATAGATTCAAGCTTGGACCATAATTCATAAGCATTGGTGTAAGTAGACATATGCTCGAACAAACTCCTATCAATATACTTTCGAATCATTGCAACAACTTTTCGATTCAAAAGGTTCCATTCTTCGTCAGTCTTACCTGTAGGCTTGTCCTTGCAAGAGATAGGTTGATGCATATCCTTGCAGTATAAGTGATCCTCCATCATGGGCTTCCAATAAGAGTAATTATCTGCAGTCAACTTGAACATGTCTCCATCATATGAAACAGTAGAGCTAGCGCTCCCATCCATCTTGAGTCACACAGGCAACGCTCCCCGGATAAACCTGGGAGCTCTGATATCACTGTTGGGAAAACCAGAACTAATTTCCCTCCTCTGTGTGACGCAAAATAGGCTATACAATGCGGAAGCAATATATATGCAGATAAGTATGTTATTGGGAAATAGAAAGGGTAGAAGTAGAAGATATAACACCAGAAAATTTTAACGTGGAAAAACCTTCTCCAAATTAGAGAAGTAAAAAACCACGGGCACAAGCCAGTAAAATTTCCACTATGAAAAAGTAGGAATACAAAGTGTCTCTCCGTGTGTAGGAGGAATACTCTCAATCTCACCCTAAAAGGATGAAATAAAATATCTCTAGTTGCACTAGGATTTCTCTCCAGCATCTCGCTAGGAACTCTCTATACTCACTCTATGGTGGAAGAACTCTCTAAGACTCTCTCTTGAGGTTTGGTGGTGTTGGTACATCTTGCTCTCTCCTAGAGAGCTCTATTTATAATGATTTGGATTGGAGGCTCTGACTTGCTCCCCACTCCAATTGCTTGCTCTCCACTCCAAGTGGCTTGACTTTGTCTCCAAGTAAATAAGCTTGCTCTCCAAGTAAGTAAGCTTGCTCACCAAGTACCTTGACTTGCCTTCCACTCAACTTGACTTTCTCTCCAAGTAATGACTTGGGCTTTTTATCTCTTCCCATCAAATAAGGAAGGAAACCTAACAATAAAATAGACATAAGTATCCACTTCAAAAAAAAAAGGAAGATTGCACGTGGTGGAGAGTTCATGAATTAGACACTAGCTAGTTGATAGTGAGCGAAGTAAGGTTTGGAGTAGAAATAAAGCACAATTTTGTAAACTTCTATGACAATCAAGAAGACTAATATTTATGGTCATCTAAGAAAGTTTAAAATTAAATTAGTTACGCCGAGAAATTTTTATGGTGATCAAAATATTCAACATGTTACATATTGAAAAAAGGTTCGTCGCTAGTATTATACGATCCCGTGTACTAAAAGTACTATACTTAAGATGCAAAAAAGTTTAATGATGTCAGCTCTAGAGATTATGGAAGTTTAATATTCCTAATTTTGTGAGGCCAAACATGACTTTGTATTTGTCGAAAGAGAGCAAATTCTCTATTCCAAAAAGTGTGTCATTTCATGTGTCACTTGTTGTGATTGGTTGGAAAAATAATATTTAAATTAAAATTTAATAAACAAATATTTTTTCGACCAATTACAACAAGTGACACATGAAGTAACACACATTTTTGAAATAGAAGATTTTAACTCGTGTCCAAACAGAAAGATCAAGGTATGTTAAAAACCTACTAGAAAATATGAAAGGAAACTCAATATCATGCATGTTTGAGATAACTCGTGGACAATATTTGGATATACTATTGAGGATGAAACATAATGGAATAAAATAAGGTGAAGTGGGATGGACTGGGATGGAACAAAAATAATGCTCCATGGGAGAAATGAAAAAGTGAAGTTTTTTATGGAATTAGATGGAATCAATTCCACCAAGTTTTACTTCATTCCATTATAAATATATCAATCCAAATAATGAAACTTGTTTAAATATTATTTCACTCCCCTTCACTCCATCACATTCAACCACTCCAAACATATCCATCGAGTTAACATTGGTTATCATTCTAAAGATCCGGGCACTCCATTTGATATTGGTACGTGGGACGTTTTCAAAGGTGCTTCTATCTTTTAGACATACATGACCCAAGTTTGGCAAATATGTTTTCGTTTCCTTAAATTTAATTATATGCAACAAAACATAATCCGGAAGATCACGAAGCCTGTTTTTCTTATACTTTTTTAATCTCTTTTCCATTTTTTCCTCTTCATCTGGAAAGACTGTTGAATGGCTTAATTAAGTTTTAATCCCTGGAAATATAAATGATTTTGAAATATGTTCTTAAAATTTTTTTTTATGGTCCGTGTCTTTATGTGCAAAAAATCTTTGCCATATATCCTTCCATTCACTTCTGTTTTTTAGAAAGTGACGTGACTGCCATAACTCAAAGATAGTGAATTAGCCATTTTCACAAACACATAGACATGTAACCATGTGTTAAATATTGTTTAATTTTTTTAATAAAAAAATTCATTTTTTTTTTTATTTTATACCTTTTTGGGCAAAAGGCAAATCACAAGGTGCCACATTAAAGGTTCCAATTTTATCTAATTGGGTGGCGCCACCTCTCTGTCGCTATTTGATGTATTTACCATCAAATAAGGCCGGTTCCAATTTTGTTGTCTTGAGGTTGATCTATGAAAAGAGGTAATCAAACCAAAATATCCTTCGATATGTATTTTTTTTCCTTCTTTTTATATTTTATACACTGAGTGATAAATATATGAATTTTAAAATTACACATATTCTGATTTTTTGGATTATCAACAAATTTGATGCAAATACTTAGGATTGATGTATGTGTAAGTTTTACATTCACGCTACTCCAATAATATGTATCACAAAACAAAAATTAATTTTTGCACATACACTAGCGTACCAAATATAATCTGATGCTAACTAGTTGGATGGATTGGCTACATTGGTATTCTTACATAGTTACAGATAATGATATGTGTCATTTGAGGCTTTCCTTTACCGAAGCCCTGAACCATAAAGCTCGCTTAGTTACCATGGTTGAGCATCTCAATGAAAGCAGTGACTCAACTAGCAAGAGATGCTGAGCCCTTCTGACACTTCGCCTCAGTACCATAGGCGCTTGAAGAATAGGGGCATTCTCATTTTTGAACTTATGGCACCTTTGATGGGACTTGGATCCTCCGTCACTAAATTTTCTGTCTCCCTATCCCCAACCAATTAAATCTTATTAAATATTACAAAAATGTCATCACAGTTGGGTAGTTATTTTTTAGTTTTTTAAAAATTGCGTGAAAAGATAGACTTGGGGACAGGTGATCCTCATCCCCTTTGATAGGACTGGTTTGACAATAAGAAATAGAAAGGAGATAAAATGATTTATTTTTTTTTTATAGTTGTAAATAAGCTATTGAATGGATGCTGAATTATGCTTTTATGGTTCTTAAAATCTGTTTCTTTGGTAATCCTTTGCATCGTGGAAACTGTGACCATTGAATTTTATTTCTTCGGGGCATTTGGATGGCTTTCTAAAAGAATAAGAAATACCTATTATACTTATTTTGTTATATTATTTTGCTTGTACTTCAGTAGTTCATTGTCACATTCAGTACTTCAGTGCAAGTTTTATTAGGTACGCATTGCCGTACGCTATAAGGTCAGTGTCCAAAACAGATTATTTTTTCTCTGATAAGATGTAAAGGTGATATTTATACTATTACATAAAACAAACCCTACTTATACATAATTTTGTAATTTTTCGTTATACCCTTCCTAACGGGAAGGAAAGTTACTACAAAAAAATAATAATAACTGTTGCATCAACAAGTAAAGACAGTTACACATGGCAGTTTCAAAAAACAAAAATCAAATGGGAAGGGAGCCATTTTAAATGGGAAAAGAGCAGTCCACACATGCTTGGATGAGTTGATTGCTTTACCACAACCAAGTAAAAAGAAAAAAACTATACAAAAACTGTCTTATACTATTGTCTCCTTCTCATCTTTAACATAAAAAAACATGACAAAATGAATGTCGATTTACAAATACAATATTTTATTACAAACAACACATTACAACGAAAACACGACAATAGGAATGCGGATCGACAGACACTCCTGTGCCTGTCGAGACGCTAGTAAGTATAAAATTTACACAAACTCTTATCCTTAAGCATATTTAACAAAAATTTTAATATTTCAAAAGGTCATGTATGTGTAATTTTAAAACTCATACTCTTATCCCTTAACGTATAAAGCATAAAAAGAAAAAAAAATCACATAAAAAATTATTTTTGGATGGTCAACTATTAACTGGGGTCAAAAACTAGATCCCTTGGTTAATGGATTGTCAAATTTAAAGCCCAGCTCTCCATATACAAAGCCCATTTATATGTCTATTTTGCTTTTTTTTTTTTTTTTGAAAGATAGTTGTGTTAGGGAATTATTGATTCAATTCCATTGAAGAAGTTTGGATCAGATTCCCAGTTTTGAGTTCTTTTTTCACCCCCGGCTTTCCCAACATAAATTTTTTTTTTTTATTTTGAAAAAAGTAGACGTAGATTTATTCTGTTTCGTGAGTATTTATTTTGAAGAAAAAAAAAGTTATTATAGTTTCATGTTCATGTCAAATAAAAAATAAATAAAAAAAAACAATTATCTTATGATGTCTAAATTATTTCAAAATTTGGCCTAGTGGAAGCATGCTAGAATCATGAGGATATTGAGAACCCATAAGACCATAAGGTCAGAGGCTCGAATCTTGGTGGAGAACATCCCTTGGGGAGGCACCTCACCCATGTTGCTCCAAATATCGGGACTGTGAAATTCCCCTCCACAATTTTTTGATATCAGATAAATTATTTCAAAATTTGTGGTAGGAACGTGCCAACGTGGAGTCCAAAGCAACCATGCATATGCAACAAATGGATTAAATAGAGAGCAACATTAATGGGTTTATATTACACTTCACTCAAAAATAGTAGTAAGACATTAGATATACGATTTCTTATTATTTACAATTTGCTCTTGTTAACTAGTGAAAACACTTTTTAAGAAATAAATAAAAAACAATTTTTCTTTGGAAACATGCATGGACATAAAATTTCTCAATTTATTAAATACAACATTTCTCAATAACATTTTACTTCTTTTGATATTTTAAAGAGTGTCCTAAAAACATTTGTTAGCATTTTCCATACTTACATGCTTTTCGGTTAATTCATTACTCCTTCCGATCCTATATATAAGACTCTTTTGATATTTTTATTTGGTCCTATTTATAAGACCTAATTTTAATTTTCAATAGCATTTAATTATTATTTTTCACAAATATCCCTATTAACTCTACACTTTTTCTAGTTCCAATAATAATTACGGGGGTAATTTTAAAAAAGTATATAAAATTTTCACATTTCCAATATCACTAATAAATTTAAATACTTTTCTTGATGAAAAAGAAAAATCTCAAAATAATCTTATAAATACGAACGGAGGAAGTATTTTCCAACGTGAGACTTTTTTTTTTCTCACTTTTTTGCATTCTTAACCCCTTAAATAATGTAAATCTTTTACATTGGACTACTCCCCTAATACCATTTGTTAAGACCAAAGAATCCTAAGAAATAGTAGAAGAAAGTCACTCAGTCTCATAAATTATGGAGTTTAAGTCATTTTATCTTATTCTATAATATACTATTATGCAGTTTTAAAAATTCAATATTTATTTATTTTTTTAATCATATATACTACTCTTGATTATTATATTTTCTTTTTCATTATCAATTTTTTTCATGTCTCTTCAATATAGTTTTTATACATATATTATTATTCTTCAATTATTTTTTTGGTAAAATAAGAAATCTTATTACCACAGATCAAAGAATACATCAAAACTAAGACTTGCTTAGGTCTTTGTCATCTTCTAGGAAGGGTTCAAAGAGGACTAAACAAACCAAACCCAAGTACCTCTGTTAACAGGAAACTTGGACAAGAGAAATCAAAGTTCAAGAGTAATTCTATCAACCAAAGCCCTATTTGGCCAATTCCTATACAAAGGAAAACAAAACTGAATTCTATTGGCAATCTCATTACGAATGGACTTCATAATACTAGAAATGGTTTTGCTTTGGTCCCTGAAAGTTCTTGCATTCCTTTCCTGCCATGTATGGTAGAGAACTGCAACAAAAACAACACATACACATTGCCTTCTCACCTTGTCTTTGAAAGCATAAGTTAGCCATCTTGTCCAGTTTGCAAACTTCTGTGGACAATGACTAATACCTATCCAGTTTAAACACCTTTCCAGCAGCCTCTTAGTCCAGGAGCACTCAAAAAAGAGATGATCCCTAGACTCAGCAGCATCAAAACACAAGCAACAATGATTTGAAGTGGAAATCCAGTTGACATGATCTAGAGTTTGAAGTTCCCCATGTGCAGCAAGCCAAAAGATGAAGCAATGCCTTTGAACAACTACACGATTCCAAACAATCTTGGCTAGAGGAAAAGTCTGCTGAAAACCAACGAAGAAATTGTAACCAGATTTAATTGTATAGTTACCATCAGAAGTTCCAAGCCACAAGTCAGCCTGGAAACCAACTTTAAGCATGTCTCTGACCTTGATTAATTGCTTCCAATTCCAGCTTGCACTGCTACTAGGCATACAGTCCCAGAAATCTTGGTCCTTGATGTAGATAGAATGCATCCACTTAACCCATAAGACATCTTTTTTCAGAGCCAATGACCACACATGCTTCCCCAAAGCTGCATAATTTCACATCACAATATTTCTAATATTCAGCCCACCTTAGCTTCTAGGTCTGCAAACAGTTGACCATGCCACTTTGGATTTATAACCACCAGCCTCATTCTGACTCCAAAGAAAGATTCGACACTTCTTTTCAATCTCCTTAATGACCTTCTTAGGCAGGATAAAGGTTGAAGTCCAATAAACATGAAGGTTCATCAAAACAGAATTAATGAGACAAACTCTGGCCTGATAAGAGAGATGCTTGGATTTCCAACTCTCAATTCTGCTGGTAAACTTGTCAATGAGGATCTGACAGGAAGCTACATTCCACTTTTTGGCCATGATTGGAAGACCCAAATACTTGCAAGGAAATACACCCAACCTGAAGCCAGTGATTCCCAAAATATTCTGCTGAACATTGCTATTTATTCCTGCTATATACATGGAACACTTTTCAGGATTGGCTTCTAAACCAGAACAAGCAGCAAAATGCATCATTGTTTCCCAAATTATGGCAACACTTGCAGGATGAGCTTTGCAGAAGACCATAAGGTCATCTGCAAAGGCAAGGTTTACCAATCTCAGCTCTTTACACAAGGGATGATATCTGAAATTTCTTTGTTTGGCTGCCAGCTGCAGAGATCTAGTTAAGTATTCCATTGCCATCACAAAGATCAGAGGGGAAAGAGGGTCCCCTTGCCTGATCCCTCTTGATCCTGCAAACCTTGTCCCTTTCTCACCATTAATAACTATGCAGTAAGAAGCAGTGGTTATGCATTCCATGACCCAATTAATGAATTTTCAGGGAAATCTGAGGCTAATCATCAAATCTTCAATGAAGCTCCAATCAAGAGTGTCATAGGCTTTCCTTATGTCTATTTTCATGAGACATCTGGGAGACACTCTCCTTCTGCCATATAGTCTCAAAAGTTTCTGTGTTATAAGGATAATATGCAAAATGCTTCTATCCCTAACAAAGGCAGATTGATTGTCCTGAATTAAATTAGGCAAAACCGAACTCAGTCTATTGCATACAAGTTTAGTAATGCATTTATAAATGCTGTTACAACATGCAATTGGCCTAAACTCATGCACAAATTGAGGATAATCAACTTTTGGAATCATGACTAGGTCAGTTTGATTAACTTCTCTGAGTAACAAACCTGTTTGAAAGAATTGAGTAATGGCCTTACAGCAATCAGGACCAATGATGTTCCATGCAGCAATAAAAAAACCTGATCCATAGCCATCTGGGCCTGGGGATTTATCCTTATGAATCTCAAACATAGCCTGTTTAATCTCCTCATTAGTAAAAGATTTGATTAAATCAAGCTGCTGAGATGAATTAAGAACAGCTCCTTCTAAAATTGCTTGGGGATTCAGAACAGTATTGTGGTCTCTTCTTTTAAACAGATCAGAGTAGAAGTCCATAAAAAGCTGTTGAATACCTTCCTGGTCATGAATAATCACACCCTCATTATTGGTGAGCCTGGTAATTCTATTTCTGTATAATCTGGTTTTGATAGAGCTATGAAAAACTTTTGAATTAGAGTCACCATCCTTGAGCCATAAGAGCTTTTCTTTTTGTCTCAAAAAGGAATAAGCATCCTTCCTGACTGACTCATACTCCCTTGTCAATTGTTTCTCAACAAGATGAAGATTAACATCCAGGGGTCTGAGGATTAATTCATTCTGAACCATGTCAAGCTTGCTCCTGATCTCAATTTCCCTTCTGTCAACCTGAGCAAAGTGTTGGTTATTCAAGTCCCTTAGAGGCTTCCTCAGTTGTTGAAGTTTTCTGCAGATTTGGAACATTATAGTACCTTCAACCCGAGTATTCCATACATTTTGAGCAATGGTTGTGAAATCAGCATGCCCTGCCCACGTATTAAAGAATTTAAAGCCATGGCTTCTTTTCACATCAGGATCACCCCATTCTATTAGGATTGAAGAATGATAAAAAATTCCAAGGTTAAGGAACACAGTTTCAGTAGCACTCCAATCATTGCACCACTGGTTATTAATCAAAGCTCTGTCCAGTTTACACATAATTCTATCTGCACCTGATTGCTTATTAGACCAGGTATAAAAGCAGCCTCGATATCTCATATCAAACAGATCACAGCTATCAACACACATTATGAAGTCGTGAAGATGAATAGGATTTACATTCCCACCACTTTTTTCATGCTGATTCAGGCAACAATTGAAATCTCCCAGAAGTAGCCAAGGGATATTAATTACAGAATTCATACCTTCAATGACAGACCAAAGCTCCTGTCTGTCTACTTGATCATTAGAAGCATAAATGTAGGTAACAAAGAAACTCCTCTGTGTCTGTTTTAAAGTGACATAG
This sequence comes from Crotalaria pallida, assembly GCA_037953625.1. Taxonomy (NCBI): domain Eukaryota; kingdom Viridiplantae; phylum Streptophyta; class Magnoliopsida; order Fabales; family Fabaceae; genus Crotalaria; species Crotalaria pallida. The sequence continues at coordinate 104,359,563 of CM075655.1, forward strand.
CAATGCATATATTGAGTGGACCTGCTTATCAACACCACATCATAGTAATCTGGCCTCCAAATAATCCAAATTCTGCCAATATTGCAGACATCAAGATTGCTAATAGAACCCCAAAACTAGACATAAGATCATCTCGAAAAGTTTTTATATACAAGAACAAAGATAGCTAGTATATAAGAGAGCATAAGATCATATTTTGACCCAAAACTTTATTTAATACATACATTAATTAAGTACATAGATATGTGTCATCTATATACACTTCAAGTTATATATATATATATATATATATATATATATATATATATATATATATATATATTGCAATGTCAAACTTCTTTTACTTGTTTATTATTCATACTTGAAATTCCTAAAAATTTGTAATATTTTTACTCAGTAGTGGGCGAGATTACTAAACACTCAAAATATCAAAATGTCAAGCATGTTTGAAACAAAGCACTTGGTACATTTCATTCTTTAATTTGAACGAATCACCTAAAAGGCTAAAAGCCATATTGTCAAGTCACACTTATTTATTTATTTTCGTACAATTGTCAACTCACATTTAACTGATACTTTAGAGTATATTTTATTATACCACTACTTATTTTTAAAGTTATACACGGCGAAGTAATCAAAAGGAGTAAATTTCTTGCAAATATAATGTGATACTGAAATGAATATATGTAAGCTAGGTTCTATTAATAATTTGGCATATATAATGTGATAATGTTACTTCTATTTTTTTTTTTTTAGTTTTATCGGATATCCTTTTATATTATTATCAGACTAAAAGATTAATTTTTAAAACATAATTAAACTTACATTCTCTTATCAAAAATTGAATTTAAAAAATTGAGTTAAGCTATCCTGTAATTGTAAACCTTTACCACTATCCAAACAGTACACTTTTGTTAATTTTAAGCATTAGATGATTTTTTTTTTGTTTTTAAATATAAGCTCTTATTTTAATTTTTAATGGCATTAATTACTTCTTTTTCACAAACATCTATATTTATTTAACACTTTTTAGAGTCTCAAACTCTAAATAATAATTATAGGGGCAGGTATTTTGAAAGTGTATATTAAATATTACAATTTATAATATTACTAACAATATTACTCCCTCCGTCCCATTATCTTGGTAAAAAAATGCTAAAAAATTTGTCCCATATTAAAGTAAAAAAAATAAATGAAAAATCTTAAAGATTGTATATTGTATCGATGATTGATAAGTAAATAAGAAAAACACATTTAAAGATTTTTTTGGAGACAATATTGCAATATGTATTAATTGTAATGATATGAAAATTTGTATGATATCAATTTGTAATTAATGAATGAATCATGCATTATATTAAACAGATACTATCTTATTTTCATTGACTTGTTTGACTTTTACCAAGATAATGGGACGGAGGGAGTAACTAACTTTCTTAATAACGTGAAAGTTCACCTAAGATCCTTATATTTAAAGTTGAAGGGAATAATTGTATGTGGTATGTTATCATAGTTTATTGTCGATCTCATAATAAATTTTTTAAAATGGAGTAATCAATGAACAAAAACACATTTGAGAAACTCACCTTGATTCCTTGAATATTATCGGTGTCATGAGGTGGATATTTAATTAGAAGATTTTTATCACTAATTATGACACAAAAATTTCAGACAGTATTAAATGGAAATTCTTTTGTTTGTCATTAATTAAATTCTTAAATTTCTAAGAATTTCTTAATAAAAAAAAAAGAATGCTGACAAATGTTTTACTAGGATTAAGAAAGAAAAAGATTAGTACTATTTTGAGTTGGAAAATGACATGAAGAAACTTTTAAAAATTTAAGGTCTTGTTAATAAAGCATTTGTTAAAATTCTTACAAAATTGAAAATATCACAAATTTTTATTTTTCAATTTTTAATAATTTTTTATTATATTTGACTTTTTAACAAATACACTTAGTATTTAATTATACAAATTTATGTAATGACATCTGATCTATATCTTTCAAGAGTTGAATTTTGTTATAATTATATTTTCCACATAAAGATATAGAAACCTTGGTATATAGTCAAACTACTCATCACTTACCTCGTCAACGATATGTACTCGGTTTGGAAGACTACGAAGGAATAAAAGTTGTTAGGACGAACTTCAGCTATGGTCGCTCCAATAATTAATAGTGTGCAGCTTTTACAATAGGGAAACATCATAGTACACGACACGACATATTGTTTGTGCGACACATTATTGACAATAAATCTGAGTTTTCTTAATTCACGAGTAGTATTTTAATTTCACTAGGTAAATGTGAACAAACACATAGCTTCCACATATACTGTACAACATGTCTTGACCAAAATTGTTTGGAACGTTGATAAGGAGAAATTCTATTTTAGTTTTAATTAAGGAGACCAAACATAAGTAAGACCTAGTATTAAATAAAGTGCAGTGTGCATCATATACAGAAAAATGTTACTCTCATTCATACTAACAAACAAGCAATTTACTCGTTCTTTTGAAAGATACGAGACAACAAATGTATGTAAATCTTGGAATAGTTTCCAGATATTGATAATGCAAGGCTTGCAAATTGCGAGGCACCGTACCAGCAAAGGACCAACAACGAATAGACTTGGCTTGTAGTGTGAGAACGAGACAATATTCACACTTAAAATTTCACGGTAAAAGATTCATGCATGGAAAAAGAATCATGGAAATACTGAAATAGTAATGCATGCTAAACCTCTTATTAGCTTAAAAATATCCATGATATATAAAATAAGAAAAATATTATTTGAAAGAGTAAATATATTCAAAATCTTAAAAATATTTAAAATAATATTTAATTGTGTTTTTTACGTATTTAGTATTATATTCGGAAGATTTTTCACCTGAAAAATATTAGAAAGATTTCAGATTAAAATTATAGGATGATTTAAAATGGTTCTTTCTCATGTTTTTGTTTAACTTGCTTCCTCCAAATCGGCACCACATGAAGTCTTTGACTCTTTCATTATTTGATAATAATGTTTGGTGAATATCCCTTGTCTATATATGATTAAGGTTTCATTTTAAAATTAATTGATAATGAGATAAGTAATCCATTAAGTATTTAAACCATACTACGTATGTATAATAAAGCAAACGATGTGTTTATATATATATATATATATATATATATATATATATATATTTATTTGTGTGTGTGTGAAATTAATAACTATGAGACAATAAAAACAAATAATAAAATCTATATAGATATGAGTATTTTTGATTCAGATATGAGAATAATTGGATTATTAGATTATTCTTTTTCTTTAAAATTATCAGATAATTTAGTTAAAAAAAATAATTTTTTTTCACTCAAATAAGAAAATAACTTTAGTTTCAAAAAAAAAAAACTTTAACCAAACATCTTTCCTTTAGTGTACCAAAAAAAAACATCTTTTCTTTGTGTAGATTATTATTATTTTTGAGCATCAACAATCAGTGACAAACCCGGGAATTTTGAGTAATGGGGCAACTTACACATAAATATGTAAACATTAAAAATATTAGAGTGAGTAAAATAATAATATTAATATGTCACATAAATTGCTTTTCAAAAAAAAAATATGTCACATAAATATGTAATATTTTTTCAAAATAACATATTAAGATACTCAACCCATGACTTAATCCAAAAATCACATAATAACAACATTATCAAATATTTGCATTAATAAAATTTAAAATAGAGAAAAATTTCATATTTTTTATAAATTTTTTGAAGTAAACAATTTTTATTACTAGTAATTTATTCATGCAATAGAATTAATATATACGATTACAAAGTCTAAAAATAGAATTGATGAGGCAAAACTTGAGCTCAAATATATTTTTCATCCCTTTCAAAGATACTACATTTTAAGGTCATGCATAAAGATTAAGAAATAGTTAAATAATGTAAGAATTTAGTTGAGAAAAAAATACAATAAATAAAGATATAGTTGAGAAAATAATATTAATTATATATTATGATAGTATAACAACTATATATAAAGACAGAAGAAAAAAACTTAAACTATGGAACGGAAAAAAAGTTAATAAGAGAAACAAAAATCTTATTGGGACATCTGACATCAGATGTAGACACCTGTCTTTTTTGGTAAAAAGTGGTAGGTCCTGTAAGAAAGAGAAACTGCAGGACTCACCAGTTTTAACCTGAAAAGGCAGATGTCCTATATAGATGTCAAATACAGATGTTTGAATAACAGAGTTGTAAGAGAAATCGAACCTATGTTACCTCATACATCCTACGCCATTGCCCCCAACTACTATGGTACAGTAGTCATTATACGTAGGTTATATTAATATATTGCAGATACATATGCATACATATATAATAAAAAGGTTTATTTATGATTTTAGTCCCTAAAAGTTCAACGTATTTTGATTTTAGTCCTTAGAAGTTATTTTGACTGCGACTAATCCTTAAATTTTCAAGCATTTTGGTTTTGGTCCATTTCATTAGTAAAAATTCGTTATTTGTTTATGTGGTTAGCGGAACATCACATGAGCAGTCCATGTGATCTTGGATGACATCAAATAAGTGATATGACGTGGATGATACAAATCCACATACACAAAATGGTCTGATACGCAAAATGATCTCGTACGCAAAATTTTGAGTTCATGGCCCTGAATCATCCATGTCACATCACCTATTTGGCGCTACCTCACACCATGCGGTTGCTGTTGTGGATTTTCGTTAGCCATATAAGCAAATAACAGATTTTTACTAATGGAAGGGACCAAAACCAAAATGTTCGAAAATTAAAGGACTAGTCCCGGTCAAAATAATTTCTAGGGACTAAAACCAAAACACACTAAACTTTTAGGGACTAAAACCATAAATAAGCCTCATAAAAATATTAAGTAGCCCCCACTACATCCAACGTGGGTCCGTCCCTGCTGGCAACAATTATTTTTCTTTAAAATATATGAACAAAATTAAACACCTCATAGCTCCAAAAAAAAAAAAATAATAAACACCGCTCAAAAAAAATAAAAATAAAAATAAAAATTAAACACCTCATAGTATCAAAGCGTTAATGAGTAGTGTCATTTAGCTTCAGTAGTGATTTGAATATATACAAATAACAGTTGAGCACCTGAACTACAATTAAATTAGCTTACTAATTTCAGTTCATATATGACTATATGAGCATCTTAATTTGCAGTTGCGTCCACTAGTGGTAGTGGTCCTCATGAACAAAATTTTCCACTGGTCCCAACTTGAATTGAATTATGTTCCCCATGTTCATCATGATACAAACATTCTTATTTTTTTTTTTTTTGATAATTCAAACATTCTTATTTGACACATCATCTTCACGAATGGAAGCATAAAAAAAAGAAAAAAAGAAAAAGAAAAGAAAGAAAGCTAGCAGATGAAAAGAAAATTGAAGGGGGAAAAAACAAGTGAAAACGTGTCTAGGCACAAAACACTCGCAAGGCGTGCAGCCCCAGAACTCGATCATGTATGTACGACTCTACTCGATTTGCAGATCTTTCAAGGAGTGACACCTAATTAGTAACTTGTCAGCGTATACTGAGTTGAGATACATTTTAACTCGAGTAGGCATATTGGTAATAGTACGAATTTTGCAAATTCCAATCCCGTCTTCATCAAAATTGCAGCGGGTTTAAGATAAGTTAAACAAGAGCATGGATGAAATAATACTTCTGACTTAATTATATCACAAGTTTTTGAAGTTTGTGATATTTTTGTTAGAGACTTTTATTCTTTTTTTCAATGTCTATGAGTTCAAACTTATCTCCGATTTTCTATTTGCTCTTGTGACGGATTTCGGTCAATTTTTGCAATGTTTATGCCTTCAAACTTATCTTCGATTTGTTATTTGCCCTTGTGACGAATTCCACCCAATTTTTGCACACATGGACCACCGTGGTCCTAGTCACCCCACTAGAGCTCTTCATCTTCAACCTTTCTTCAACCACCATGTTGTCTCCGCCATCATAACTCACCCCACCAGCTCCCAGCTCCATATATACCACAATTGCTGCCAAAATCTCGAAGACGATCTCCAAACCTTAAAGCAACCCCGCTCTGATATCGAGCACCACCCCGATCCCTCCCTCCCCTCCCATTGCGACCTCTTCCAGTCCTACTTCAAATCTCTTTGTCTCGTCGAAACCCGCTTCCCTATCTCACCCGACCAGAGCCACGACGTCAACTCTCTCACCTTCGTCTAGTTCGATGCCTTCAAATCGAAGAACAAGTCCTCTCAGCAGAACATTCACCTTCAGAAGGCTTCCATGTTGTTCAACTTGAGCGTTATTTATAGTCATATAGTATTGTTGTACGATCGTAACATGGTTGATGGGCAACGATAGGCTTTGCACGCATTTATCACTACGGCGAGGTCATTTGCTTATTTGAGGTAGATAATATGGTGGTTGGAGCTCTGATGGTTGGAGAAGATTGAAGATGAAGAGTTATGGTGGGGGTGACTAGGACCACGGTGGTCCACGTGTGTAAAAACTGGCCAAAATTTGTCAGGGAGGTGATGAGCATTTTATTTCCCATTATTCCTTGCATTATTTTACTCCTATTATTGATACTTGTTGCCCATTTGACATTGTTTAGCTTGATTTAGTGATTTAGAGTTTATTGGACTAATATTCTGAATATTGTTTAATTTGGGATTATTTAGCCTAATTAATTTTATTTCTATTTTCAGGTCATATTTGGCACAAGGGCTTTTTGGACATTTTGGGAGTGAAGATTTAATTTTGGAAGAGAAGATATATGATGAAGTGAAGATTGTAATCTATCTTTAGAATTAGTTGAGATTTGGTTATATCTTTTAAGATTTAGATTTTATCTATAGGATATTTTTAGATTTAATTTAGAGATAAGCTTTCCTTAGGATTTGGGCCCATGATTTAGGCCCGTTTTGAGATTTAAAAAGCTAAATTCGTGTAAACCCTAGCGGCCACTAATCATTCCACGTTTTTTACATTCTCTCTCATAGAGAAGGCTTAGTTTTGCTCTCCAAGCTTGTGGTGGCTGCTAGGGTTTCTCTCTCTTCCCTTTCTACACGTTTTTGGTATTTTTCTTCATGGAAGGCTAAACTCTTAGGTTAAATCCCTTTGGTAATGTATCACATACTCTTGAGGTTTTATTCTTAATGCTATTTCGTTTTTATTCGCTGTTTTCATACTTATTGATATGTTATGGTTCGCTTAGTTCCATTCTATAGAGATAATCCATGTGCATGAATGCTTAATTTATGCAAACTCGTAAAAACTCCATGCTTTGGCTTTTAATGCTTAATTAGAGGTTTGGGTTTTGGGGTGAGAATTGAATTTTCGCTTAGTATTTAGTTCTCACGAGTTGGACAGTGAAGAGGAAAAAAATTGATCTTTTGTGACCGATGATAGAGTTGTGAACGCGAGCCAAAGGGGTTTATCCGCTTTTCCTTATCTGTTACTTCGTTTTGATTTAATTCTGTTTTGATTTCAATTATTCAATATTCAATACAAAATCCCCCCCTGTTTTCTATGCATACTATGTGTTCGACCTTTTGCTTGATAAGATATTCCTTGGGAGACGACCTAGGAGTCACTTCCTAGTACTATATTTAAACTGTTTTTATTTGTATCGGATACGGCCTCGATAAAATTTGGCCACGTTGCCGGGGAATATCGGTTCTTGCCAAAGGTCATTAGTAGTTAGTTAGTGTCGTAGTTAGTATAGTTATTATAGTGTGTCGTGTCTGATTTAGGGTCTAGAAGTCAATTCTGATAATTGGTTGAAGTTGCACTGTTTGCTGTTTTGCTATTTTGTTGCAATTAGTGTATTTGATTGATTCTGTGGTTGCTAGTTCACATAGTTGTGGGTGGAATTTTTGCACGAAAATTTATATCCACACTAATTTTATCATATAAAAAGGTTTTGAGGCACCACAATCACTCAGATCATCACTGGTTGTGAGTTCCAGAAAAATTTTCCAAGTTTTAGCAGCACTTTCTTCAAATCGTCGCAACTTTTGACCCGTAACTCGGAATTTGACGAATTTTATATCAAATCGAAGGGAATTTTCTGAATAATCTGATTTTTCTCACTTTGTCAGAAAACTCCTTCGTCTGGACCCTGAAAAAGCCGTTTTACTATTTCTTTTTTATTTTACAAGTTTTATTTTCTTAGTTTTTGGTCTCTGATTTAATTGTTTGACTTGGTTCCTTTTTGAATTTTGTCCTCAAACTTTCTGTGATATGTTTTCATGATTTTAGGGTGCTGAAAAAAATAAAGAAAAAATTTTAAAAAAATAAAAAATTTTGTTGCCTATTTTGGTCATGCATATTAGTGACAGTTTGCTAAGCTTAATGGTGTTCTGTTCAGTACATGACTAGGGGCAACCCAAGCTACTTGCATCCATACAACCCTGAAATTGATAGAACTTATCACAGACTAGTTAGACAAAATAGGAACCAGTCCATAGGTAGTGAGTCTGTTGAGTCTTTACATAGTGAGTCTGCTTCTTTTTCTTCTATTCCTATAAATTCTGATTCTTATTCTGATTCTTATACTGATCATTCTGAAAATATGGCTCAACCTCCACCACGTGAGAGGACATTGAGGGAGCTGGCTGCACCTGATTTCACTATTGAAGATTTGTGCATCCAGTATCCCGATGACCCGTATGAGCTAAGGTCTGGACTAATTCATTTGTTGCCCAAGTTTAATGGTCTTGCAGGTGAGGATCCTCATAAACATCTCAAGCAGTTTCATATTGTCTGTGCTACTATGAAACCACGTGATGTGCAAGAGGATCATGTTTGTCTTAAGGCATTCCCACACTCCCTAGAGGGGCTAGCCAAGGACTGGTTGTACGATCTGGCCCCTGGTTCTATCACAGGCTGGGATGACCTGAAGAGGGCATTTTTGGAGAAATTCTTCCCTGCATGCAGAACAACAGCAATCCGAAAGGATATATCAGGCATCAGGCAACAAAGTGGAGAAAGTCTCTACGAGTATTGGGAGAGATTCAAGAGACTGTGTGCGAGCTGCCCCCACCATCAGATCTCAGAGCAGCTGCTTATTCAATATTTCTATGAAGGTCTCAACCTCATGGAGAGAAACATGCTTGATGCTGCAAGTGGTGGTGCCCTAGGAGACATGACACCTTTAGAAGCCATAGCCAAGATTGAGAAGATGGCTTCCAATTGTCAACAATTCCATGCAAGGGGCAACAACGATGCAATCGTAGTGAGAGGAGTGAATGATGTTGGCACAAGTTCTGGTAAGGTTGAGAAGCTTGAACAGAAGATAGATTCACTTACAACTTTGGTCACTCAATTGGCCATCAACCAGAAGAAGTTGTCCGTGCCTGCTAGATTATGTGGCATATGCACATCCGCTGAACACCCCACAGATGCATGCCCTTCTGTGCAGCAGCAACCAACGACTGGTGCTGACCAACCTGAGGCATATGCCGCCAACATCTTCAACAGTAGAAACCAGCAGCCATAGAATTTTGATCTCTCTACCAATAGATACAACCCTGGTTGGAGGAACCATCCCAACCTGAGATGGTCTGATCAGCAGCAACCTTCACAGGTTCAATTTCAGAACAATTCCAGACCACCATATGTACCTCCTCCAGTCCAGCAACAGAGACAACAACAGGCTAATTCTGCACCACCAGCTCCTAGTACTGAGCAGCAGCCTTCATTGGAAGAGCTGATGAAATAGATGACCATGCAAAATCTCCAATTCCAACAGGAAACTAGAGCATCCATTCAAAGACAAGAGGCCTACATTCAATCTTTGACCAATCAGATGGGACAAATGGCAACAGCAATCAACACTATGCAATCTCATAATTCTAACAAGTTGCCATCCCAAACAGTGATCAATCCAAACCAGAATGTGAGTGCCATTAGTCTAAGGTCAGGGAAGCAGATTGTCACACCCACACCAGAATCTGACCTCAACAAAGATGATCTAGTTTCACCCAACAAGAAGAGCCAAATGGTCGAGGAGAGTGAGCACACAAGTACCAGAAAATCCCATCCAGCTCAGCCTTCCACAAGCACAACACCTGCTGCTGCCCAACAACCACCCCCCATTCCTCTTCCTTTCCCACCAAGGGGGGTGACTCAAAGCAAGAAAATGGAAGAGATTGACAAAGAGATACTTGACACATTCAGGAAGGTGGAAGTCAACATACCCCTTCTTAATGCAATCAAGCAGATTCCAAGGTATGCAAATTTCTTGAAGGATCTATGCACACACAAACGGAAGCTCAAGGGCAATGAGAGGATCAACATGGGAAGAAATGTCTCTGCTCTTATAGGTAAACCCGTCCCTCATATTCCTGAAAAGTGTAAGGATCCTGGAACTTTCTCTGTGCCTTGTATCATAGGTAATACTAAATTTGAGAATGCTTTGCTAGATTTAGGAGCATCTATTAATGTTATGCCTATGTCTGTTTTCAAGTCTCTTTCACTTGGACCTCTTCAACCTACGGGTGTGGTTATTCATTTGGCAAATAGATCTACTGCCTACCCCGCAGGTTTGATAGAGGATGTCTTGGTTCGGGTTGAAGAGCTTATCTTTCCTGCTGATTTTTATATTCTTGATATGGAAGAGGACACCTCTCGTAGTGCTGTCCCTATCATATTAGGGAGACCATTTTTGAAAACAGCCCGAACCAAGATAGATGTGCATGCAGGTACACTTTCCATGGAATTTGATGACAGTGTGGTTCGATTCAATATTTTTGATGCTATGAAACATTTTTCTGATGACCACTCTGTCTTTCATGTTGACTTACTTGATGATCTGATTGATGAGCATGTTCTAGACTTTTTGCATGATTATGATTTGCCATCTTTCACTAGCTCATTTACTTGTTCTGCATGTTCTGATTCCGAAATGTGCACTGCATGCATTGAAATTGACCAGTTTTTAAATTCTGCTACTGCATCTGTTGATTCATATGATATAGATTCAGATCATGCTAACCTTAACCCCATTTCTGTTATGCATGAGTGTAATCCATTTGTTCAGGTGCAGGCGGCAGAATCCAATTCTGCTGCTCCTTTAGTTCCATCTGTGATGCAGGCACCTTTATTGGACCTTAAGCCCCTTCCTCCTCATCTCAAATATGCTTACTTGGAGGATGAGCAGAAACTTCCAGTGATCATCTCTACCTCCCTTTCTGTTGATCAAGAGAAGCAGCTGCTGGATGTGATTAGAGCAAACAAAAGGGCAATAGGATGGACTTTGGCAGACATACCTGGTATTAGCCCCTCCATGTGCATGCATCGGATTTTATTAGAGGATGAGGCTAAACCAGTGAGACAACCCCAGAGACGGTTGAACCCCCAGATTCTTGATGTGGTGAAGAAAGAGGTCACCAAGCTGCTGCAAGCTGGTATTATCTACCCCATTTCAGACAACACTTGGGTAAGCCCGGTTCAAGTAGTTCCCAAGAAGTCTGGGGTGACAGTTGTCAAAAATGAGAAGGATGACCTGATTCCCACTAGAGTGCAGAACAGTTGGAGAGTCTGCATTGACTATAGGAAGCTCAACCAGGCGACCCGCAAGGATCACTTTCCTCTTCCCTTCATTGATCAGATGTTGGAGCGCCTGGCAGGTTTCTATCGCAGTTTTATTCAGAACTTTAGCAAGATAGCCCTTCCACTATCCAACTTGCTTCAAAAGGATACTGCATTTGAGTTTGGAGACCAATGCAAGAAGGCATTTGATGAGCTAAAGAGAGCACTCACCACCACTCCCATCATCCAACCACCTGACTGGACCCTCCCATTTGAGCTCATGACCGATGCCTCGAATTATGCTTTGGGAGCAGTTCTCTCCCAAAGGGTTGGTAAGCTGTCTCATGTGATTTATTATGCATCTAGGACTTTAGATTCAGCACAAGTGAAAAAGTGTTGCTCTACAACTCTAGGCTTGGACTCATGAGTGGAAAGCTCCGCTCTAAGTGGATTGGACCGTTTGTAGTCACCCAGGTGTTTCCTTATGGCACTGTGGAGATCAAGAGTGAGTCCACAGACAAGATCTTCAAAGTCAATGGCCACCGACTCAAGCCCTTCCTCACTACCCCTTCTTTGGATGATGCACCTGTGGAGGAGGCCTCATTGGTCGACCCCACTTTTGAGCCACCATGATTTAGGGAGTCTTCTTTTCTCCTTCCTTACTCTTTTTATTGCACTTGTCTATATCTGCTGGCTGGTATGTCTGTCTGGATTTTCTGGTTGTTTTACATTGAGGACAATGTGTGATTTAAGTGTGGGGGGGAGAGTAGTTTAGGTTGCATATTTTTGCTTTGATTTTTTTGGTTTTGCTAAGTTTTGGGCATTTTCTTGCATGTTTTTGCTTCATTTTAGTAGAGTCTTGGTATCTTGTGTCTGAATTCATGCATTTCTGTGTGTAAAGTTGCTTTTGATAATTAAGAGGTGGTAACACTGTGATAGAATTGTCCCTTTTGTGAGGATTTGAGCCTTAATTGTGGGTGGATTGCTATATATGCCACCTAATTTTCTTTCATGTGTGATTTCACTCTGGATTACTTGCACTCTAGAACTTGACTTGACTCTTGTTGATACTTGATATTCCCATGCACATTTTGAAATGATTTAGGCATTGTTTTTTCTTGAATAAGCCACTAGCCAAATGAGCCTACCTTGAATGAATTTATCCTTTGATAGCCCCTTTGAGCCTTTATATCCCTTTTCTTTGTTCTTTAGCTCATTACAAGCCTATGACTGAAAAACCATGATTATCCTAACCTTAGGGAATTTTGGAGCTTTGGAATTGTTTTGGGAATGGGTATTAAGTAAGCGAGGGTGCTTTGTTCTTCATCTCTTGTGAGTTCTGGGTTTTGCCTCTATGGTCGGTGATGTAATTATGGCTTTATCTCATTATGCCATTTTTGTTGTTTCTTCTTTCCTTTCGTTCATGAAGTTCTGCAATGCAAAAAAAAAATAAAAAAAAAAGAAAAAAAAATAGAATAAAAGGTTGATTGAGGCATAGAGGATTGGAATTTGAGGTTGTTGTTATGTTTATCATTTCATTCTGGGGTGAATTGTGCTTTTTTTTTTTACTTATTCCCCATTGCTCCTTTATTCCCTTGGGTTTTAGCTACATTTCTCATATTTTTATCCTACCTTGTCCTTGGCCCCATTACAACCCTGAAAAGACCTTTTGATCTTAATGTGCATGTGTGTTGATTGTTGATGTTAGAGGCTTGTCAAGCTTATGGTTGTGTTTGTTTTTCATGATGTGCCTTGAGTGTAAACACTGATTAACCTTAAACACTTGAGTGTAAACACTTTTGAGTGATCCTTGTGAGTTTCTATCATCTTTGTGACTACCCTCTTGATGTCATTGGTTTTCTTTGCATATTTGAAATAATTGGATGATGTTCATGGATGCCTTGATTCTTTGGTCCTTATTCTCTTCGTGTGCTCGATTTTGCCCATTTCTTTGCATTTCCTAGAATTCATTGTGAAATATGTGATCTCTTAGGTTTGCATTCATTAGTTGTAGTAATCTCATTGCATGATTCACTTTAGTGCATATTGATCTTCTCAGTCCTATTTCTTAGTTTTGCCCAGGAGTGCAAAAGGATAAGTGTGGGGGTGTTTGATGAGCATTTTATTTCCCATTATTCCTTGCATTATTTTACTCCTATTATTGATACTTGTTGCCCATTTGACATTGTTTAGCTTGATTTAGTGATTTAGAGTTTATTGGACTAATATTCTGAATATTGTTTAATTTGGGATTATTTAGCCTAATTAATTCTATTTCTATTTTCAGGTCATATTTGGCACAAGGGCTTTTTGGACATTTTGGGAGTGAAGATTTAATTTTGGAAGAGAAGATATATGATGAAGTGAAGATTGTAATCTATCTTTAGGATTAGTTGAGATTTGGTTATATCTTTTAAGATTTAGATTTTATCTATAGGATATTTTTATATTTAATTTAGAGATAAGCTTTCCTTAGGATTTGGGCCCATGATTTAGGCCCGTTTTGAGATTTAAAAAGCTAAATTCGTGTAAACCCTAGCGGCCACTAATCATTCCACGTTTTTTACATTCTCTCTCATAGAGAAGGCTTAGTTTTGCTCTCCAAGCTTGTGGTGGCTGCTAGGGTTTCTCTCTCTTCCCTTACTACACGTTTTTGGTATTTTTTTTCATGGAAGGCTAAACTCTTAGGTTAAATCCCTTTGGTAATGTATCACATACTCTTGAGGTTTTATTCTTAATGCTATTTCGTTTATATTCACTGTTTTCATGCTTATTGATATGTTATGGTTCGCTTAGTTCCATTCTATAGAGATAATCCATGTGTATGAATGCTTAATTTATGCAAACTCGTAAAAACTCCATGCTTTGGCTTTTAATGCTTAATTAGAGGTTTGGGTTTTGGGGTGAGAATTGAATTTTCGCTTAGTATTTAGTTCTCACGAGTTGGACAGTGAAGAGGAAAGAAATTGATCTTTTGTGACCGATGATAGAGTTGTGAACGCGAGCCAAAGGGGTTTATTCGCTTTTCCTTATCTGTTACTTCGTTTTGATTTAATTTTGTTTTGATTTCAATTATTCAATATTCAATACAAAATCCCCCCTGTTTTCTATGCATACTATGTGTTCGACCTTTTGCTTGATAAGATATTCCTTGGGAGACGACCTAGGAGTCACTTCCTAGTACTATATTTAAACTGTTTTTATTTGTATCGGGTACGGCCTCGATCAGGAGGCAAATAACAAACTGAAGGTAAGTTTGAGGGCATAAACATTACAAAAATCGGTCAAATAGCAAACCGGAGATAAGTTTGAGATATAAACATTGCGAAAACTGGTCAGGATCTATGACAGGGGCAAATAGCAAACAAGATATAAGTTTGAGGGCATAAACATTGAAAAAAAATAAGGATATCTGACAAAAAATACCCCAAACTTCAAGAATTTGTGACATAATTAAGCCCTTTTTTTTATTCATATATCTATGCTCTTCAGCAGTCAGTCATAACCATTGAAAGAAGGCTCCTTTTATCTAGTTTTGCTTCAATGCTCCCTTTTTATAATATTATTATTGATTTAATAATTAAAAATCTTGATAATTAAGATTAAAAGTTGAAACAATGATGAATTGTAATGGACCTTAAGGTAATTAGGAGATAGACGACATCTGCTATATCATTTTTTTTGGAAGATTGTTAAGGTCAATGATGTTGATAGGACATCCACATCAGAGTCTTAATATTAGACTCATTAGACTTTGACACATTAGCATTTCATCATCATTATGTTATCAGACTCAAATTTCAGATTTTTCATATCTTATCTTCCACCACAATAGTTAAGACTCACCAAATTTACTAGACTTATGCATCAACATTACATCATCATATACTTTTAAACTTAATTTCATTTTAGTAATGTAATTTCAATAATGTTAATTACATACTATTTCTAAAAATAATCTCAAATATTTATTAATCACATCAATGTTTATAAATTTCTAAAAACTATATTTACATTAAAAAAATATTTAAAAATTAAAATATTCAATTTTTTATTTAAAAATGTGCTATAACCATTTTTATAAGAAAAAAGTGAATTGCAACAATAATTTCAATGGCAAAATGTTTTTTGAAATATCCAAATTTTTAAATGTTATATATATATATATCCATATTTAAATAAATATATATTTAATACATCCATTTAAGAATATAATACGAAAAAATATATATTTAAAAATATTATTATTTACTATCTAAAAAATTATTTATATATAATTATTATTATTATTATAATTATTTATTTATTTATTATTAAGATGATGTAAAGTAAAATGAGATAAATGAAAAAAAAAGAACTCACAGAGTCTTAAGTTGAGTTTCTTATTTTACATACTCAACTTAAAATTGTCCACCAGATTAAAGAATAGCAAAGTTTTGAGAGAGTCTGGCAAAAAATAGAAAATCTGATGTTAAGACTTTTCACTAGACTCTCTCAAGACTTTGTTGTGGTTGCCCTTATATTGGTAGAGCAAATATCACAGGTGAATCTGGATTTGATGATAACGGTGTTAGAGTATGGTCAGTGATATTGAACTATTTATCGTAAGATAAAAGTAGATAAATTTGATATTAAAAACAAAGTTAAAATTTTTTTCGAAAACAAAAATTAAAAAGGATGAATGAATATCATTTAGAAAATAGAGCATAAAACAATTTTCTTAAAATATATGTCTGGTTAGGAAAAATATGAATAAATATTTTTAAAAAAATATGTTTTGTGAGATTTTTTTATTGAGTGAAGGGACACTTTAGTCCCCCAAGTTTTTCGACAGAGACACTTTAGTCCCTCAAGAAAATTAATTCACTTTTAGTCCCCCAAGTTTTTGAAAAGAACCAAATTAGTCCCTGCAATAATTCCGTCAGCTGCTTCGTTAGTCACCGTTATGCACTCTGTTAACCGTGTAGCCAACGTGACTGTTAAGTGCTAGCTGAAGCAAAACGAAGTCGTTCTGCCACCTCCCAATCCCCAATTTAAACCCTAATCCCAATTTTTTTTTGTGAAACCCAAATCCCAAATTTCTGGTTCCAAATCGTTCAAATCCCTTCCTCCCTTGCAAACGGTGAGATGAGAAACTACGACAACGATCGTGTTACGAGGTCCAGGTGCGATATGTCTTGGTATTCTTCTTGTTCTTCTTCAAGTGTGGGTGGCGGCGGTAGTGGGAATCATACACGACTTCCACCTCCAAGGTGTGAGTGCAAGGTTGAAAGTTTGAAGTACACTTCAAAAACGGCTTTGAATCCTGGAAGACAATTCTATGGGTGCCAATATTTCAAGGTTATTTATTGGTTTGAACTTAGTTTTTGTTTTTCACTCTTTGATAAATTACTTAGGTTTACCATTTTGAAACCTTCACGGGAGAAGAAGACCCATTGCTCATTTTTCTTTTGGGTGGATGATTGGGAACAAAGGCTTCTTCAAAACTCTGACATTGAAGATGGAAAGTTGATGGAACAGAGCAGGGAGATGGAGGAAATTCATTCTAATTTGAATGACATACAGTTCAAACTAAGGGAGATGCAAGTGAACATGAAAGAATTGCAGTTGAAAGTGAAGGAAATTAGGAGCGGTAGTGGCAAATGTGTTATGGAATGGAAAACATTTGGTGTAGTTATGTTAATCATGTTGAGTGTAATTGCTGCAATCTATTTGTTTAAGTAGGTAGTTAGGCTTGGATGTTTCTGCTCCCTTTGTTTTGTATCTTTTATTCGTTTTAATGAATGAAAATGAGACTTTCATATATGTGTGTTGTTTTTTATTTGAATGTTGTTATGCACAATGTCTTTATTTTTAGCAGGAAAATATGTTACCACCATAAGTATATGGTAACATGAAAATTGGGTAACAGGAAAATATGGTAACACCATAAACTTGAGAATCAAGAAAACAATTAACCATGTAGTAGTAGCTATTAACCAGGAAGGAGTTAAAACATTACAGCATAAGTTTTTTGGTTCAAATAAGTTCCAAAAGATGAACCAGGGGGTTTATATTAACCAAATAACACTTATTAACCAAGAAGAGGTCAAAACATAATACCAAAAAGATGACCCCTGCTAAATTACACATCAAACACAAATCCAGGTTCAATTCATGGCCATAAACTACCTACTAATGTATAAGGGGTCAAAACATTATATATCAAAAGATGACCCCTTCAAATTACATAAGAAAGACAAATACTATTCAACCACTTTTGTTTATGTCATTCTTGCTTGATTGAGGCCTAAATCCAGGAGTTGGTATAAATTGGAACATTTTATTTCGTGGTGCTTGTGGCCTCCCCAAACTTGGTGAGTATGCTGGTGGAGTGGCCATAGTTGATACCATAGTTGGTGCTTGTGCTGGTGGAGTGCCCATAGGTGGTGCTTGTGCTGGTGCTCTTGCTGGAGGTGGCCTTACTGCAGGTGGCCTTACTGCAGGTACCCTCATGGAAGGGGATATGTCATCCTCAAACTGGAAAAAAAACCCAATTAAGTCCCTAAAGAATCACATTTTACCAACTAAGTCCCTAAAGAATTTGACAAAGTACCAAATTGGTCCAAAAAAGTGAAAAACGTACCAATAGCAGTGGTAATCTCCTTGTTGCAGATCTAGTTATCGGTCCTACATGAGGAAACCGCAATTGGTGGTTGGAGAGACTTAGGAACCCTAGGAATACACCTAGAAGAGGGGGTTGAATAGGTGTTGAAGCTACCTTGAAAGATTTTCGAACGAAACAAATCTAAACAATCAAAACAAATGATTTTTGCAAATTCTACAGCACTTAATCGATTAACCTGCAATTTACTCGAGTAGTACTCGATTAAACTTGAACTTAATCGATTAAATATGACAGAAAACAGAAAAATCAATTTTTCATTCGAATACGAAAATCAATCAATTCACATGCAAGATCAGAGATTCAGCGGAAATGATTAACACCTATATTCTTATTGATTAACCTAGTTATGAAAATGATTTTCCCTTTATCAATTTGAACAATCAAAGATTCAATTCAATCAATTATGAAAATCAATCTTTCTAGGTTTTCAACCAAGAACGCAATCAAATGACTTGAATATAAAGAGTAAGGGTTTAGAGATACGACACAGTGATTTATCCTGGTTCACTTTCATCCACTTGAAAGCTACATCCAGTCCCCTCTTCAACCAAGAGAGATTCTTCACTATGAGGAATTAGAGTTCTCAAATTACAAGTGATTGCCTCACAAGACTCCCTTCTTGCTAGCTTACAAGAGATAACCGACACCCTTGCCTTGTAATCCTATTGATCTTCTCTCTAATCTAACCTCTACCCCTTGTTGATAATCGACACAACAGGTCTTCAATTGCTTGATGATAAACCACACACCAAGGCTTCACTTGCTTGATTCACAACCAAGACTTCTTCTTCTTCTTCAATAAGAATGCACTTGCTTGATGATAAAATCGACACACCAAGACTTCTTGTTTGTTGTAGTGGCTTGCCTTCTTGCAAAGATTACAACACAATAGAAAACACAAAACAATCCTATGAATCTCAATCAAGAGTTATGACAATTCACCATAAGAGATTCAAAGGTTCTTGATCAAAGAATATGAAAATATGAGAACTTTGATCTTTAGAAAAATGAGAGAGAATAGAGTGGCTTGATTCTTTGTAAAACTTGTATGAAAATGATTCTTACTAATCACAAATAATAGGAAAAGGTTTATATAGAATACCCAAAAGTTGTAGCACTTGAAAACTGATTTTGAGAAGTGAAAAACGTATTTTAAAAATCAGTTCAGCAGTACTTAATCGATTAAGCAAGTCGTGTACTCGAGTAATACTCGATTAAGTTATCACTTAATCGATTAAGTTGGTACTGTACATGTTCAAAACTTGTTTTCTCAAAATCCAACCTTTCCTTTAAAACCTTTAAGCCACCTATTGATTCTAGATTAAGTGAAAACTCAAATTATGATTTAATCATGACTTATGAATGAGATTCACTACCCTCTATAATAATCTACCCAAATAAAAAACCTATGAAGCTTGAGAGGCAAAAGATAAAAGAAATACAAATACACTCAAACTTAGGTCTTCATGAGCTTGCTTTCTCTCTTCTTCATTTGATGTTTGTTGTTGCTTGTTGAACTTGAAACTTGATCAACACTTGTAGCTTGTTCAAAAACACTTTGTCATTATCAAAACATTCATCATGTTCATCATGGAACTAACAATCTCCCCCTTTTTGAAAATGACAATCCATGTTTTGAAATCGCTTGAAGTTGTTGATGCTTGAAACATTTGATCACTTGAGAAGACTCTTTCTCCCCCTCAATCAATGCTATAACACTTGAATCCAATTGAGATAGAAGCTTGATTCTCCCCCTATCTTAAACAACTTAGCTCAACCTACATAAAAACAACAAAACAACCTTTCTCCAAATATAATATCATATTTCTCCCATGTTTTAAAAACATACCATTTCTCCCTCTTTGAGAAACATTTCATTCAATTCAAAACATAATATTTCTCCCCCTTTGGCATTATCAAAAAGTAATATATACCAATTGAAATATAACATCTAAGCCAAGGTAAGAAATCAATGATCATTTCTTCACAACATTGATACCAATTGAACAAATACAATAGAGCTATACTTTGAAATGTGATATCAATTGGTAAGAGAATATAACAATGAAATATAATACCAATTGAGAACTAAAAAGATCATAATATCACTTAACAAAGAAGATATCAATGTAAAGAAATATCAATAATCACAAAAACATGATAATCAACTAATAATCTCTCAATGATACAAATTGAATTAACTAAACATTTAGAAAAGTAATATCAATTGAGAAGATACCAATTGAGATAATATATCAATATCAAATATTACCACTTTGTAGGACATTCACTTGAGATGCAAGTGTGATACCAATTGAAAATGTGAATATAGACATTCATAGTTGAGATCAATTGAGAACATGTGTCATTCATTTGCATCTTCAATCAAACCTACAAAACAATCATGCTTTGCTTTTTGGTATCCAAATGGTTTTGGATCCATTTTTGTTAGTGTAGGGACTTTCACCCTTTTTCATCCAAACAAAATTTCCTTTAGATATACCATGCACTTTAACATAACACACATTTGAAGTATGTCCATGAGTACCACAATAGAAACATGTTGGAGGATTTGAAAAATCAACTTTAGAAAAATCAACAACATTTCTATGAGATTTACTCTTAGCATTAGTATAACCCAAACCAAACTTGTTTGAATTTTCTCTTTGAAAATTTAACAATGTGCGCAATCTAATATCACCATTTGAGAAACTTGCAAGCTTATTTTTCAAAATAGCATTTTCATTTTTAAGCAACTTGCAATTCTCACAATCAACCACAATATTCAATCTACTAGCACAATCACAAGAAGAACTAGCATATATAAGATCAAGAGTTTCATTTTCAAGATTAAGCTCATCAACTTGTTTTTGAAGATCTAAAATCTCTTTTTGATGTTTCAAAATGAGCTTCTTTCTTTCAATGTTTTTCAAAGCTAGTTTTTCAAGTTGTTCATACATTTCTTCATAAGCATTATGTAACAATTCATATTTAGAAGAAATTTCGGATTTAGATTCACTTACATTGCTATCCTCGCTTTGATAACTTGATTCATCATTTGAACTTTGTTCTTCATCATCTACTAGAGTTATCAAGTTGAGACAAGCGGCTTCTTCATCATCCGATGAATTACTCGATGTGCTTTTCTTGTTATCTTCATCACTATCCCAAACTATGTATGCTCTTTTAGATTTAGAATTTTTCTTGTCTTTCTCCTTCTTCTTGAGATACTTAGAGCATGAGTACTTGAGATGTCCGGGCTTTCCACATTCATGGCAAACTACACCTTCTTTTGAAGTTTTGGTCTTATAGTGTGGAGAATTCTTCTCTTTACTTTTGTCCTTGTTCAACCTTCCTTTTCTCCTTAGAAACTTGTCAAACTCTTTTAACAAAAGTTTCATGTCTTTTTCATCAACATCGGAATCGGAATCTTCACTATCATCATCATCGGAACTATCTTTCTTTTTATATGCACTTTTGACTCTAAGAGCAAGTCCTTTCCTTGATTTGTTCTTATCCGACTCTTCATTGATACTTAATCGTCCAAGCTCCATTTCATGTTCTTGAAGCTTTCCGAAAAGTGTTGCTAGATCCATAGCATCCAAATTCTTAGATTCAACAATAGCCGTTACTTTTGGTTGCCAATTCCTGTCTAAACATCTCAACACTTTGTTAGAAAGTTCACCTTGTAGAAAAGTTTTACCAAGAGCAAGTAAATGATTTATAATGTGAGTAAAACGCTTTTGCATATCATTTATAGATTCATTTGGAAGCATATGAAACAATTCATAATCACGCATTAAAGCATTCAATCTAGCTCTCCTAACCTCACTAGTTCCTTCATGAGTCACTTGTAAAGTGTCCCACATTTCTTTAGCACTAGAACATTGAGAAACTCTAAAGAACTCGTCATAGGATAAAGCGGATGTGATGATATTCTTTGCTTTATAATCATATTGTACTTTCTTTCTATCATCATCCTTCCACTTATCCTCGGGAATCAATTGTTCTACACCTTCAACTAAACTAGAGGGGATATGAGGACCTTTTTCAACTACTTTCCAAATTTCACTATCTATGGCTTGGATAAAGATTTTCATTCTAACTTTCCAATATGCATAGCCTTCTCCGGTAAACAATGGAGGACGACTTATTGAAGCACCTTCACCACCAAAGGAATTCGTAGAACCCATTGCGATTTTCTTAAAGGATCTTTACGAAAAAGCTCTTATGCTCGTGTCTTTCGACCGAGCTCTGATACCAATTGAGGAAACCGCAATTGGTGGTTGGAGAGACTTAGGAACCCTAGGAATACACCTAGAAGAGGGGGTTGAATAGGTGTTGAAGCTACCTTGAAAGATTTTCGAACGAAACAAATCTAAACAATCAAAACAAATGATTTTTGCAAATTCTACAGCACTTAATCGATTAACCTGCAATTTACTCGAGTAGTACTCGATTAAACTTGAACTTAATCGATTAAATATGACAGAAAACAGAAAAATCAATTTTTCATTCGAATACGAAAATCAATCAATTCACATGCAAGATCAGAGATTCAGCGGAAATGATTAACACCTATATTCTTATTGATTAACCTAGTTATGAAAATGATTTTCCCTTTATCAATTTGAACAATTAAAGATTCAATTCAATCAATTATGAAAATCAATCTTTCTAGGTTTTCAACCAAGAACGCAATCAAATGACTTGAATATAAAGAGTAAGGGTTTAGAGATACGACACAGTGATTTATCCTGGTTCACTTTCATCCACTTGAAAGCTACATCCAGTCCCCTCTTCAACCAAGAGAGATTCTTCACTATGAGGAATTAGAGTTCTCAAATTACAAGTGATTGCCTCACAAGACTCCCTTCTTGCTAGCTTACAAGAGATAACCGACACCCTTGCCTTGTAATCCTATTGATCTTCTCTCTAATCTAACCTCTACCCCTTGTTGATAATCGACACAACAGGTCTTCAATTGCTTGATGATAAACCACACACCAAGGCTTCACTTGCTTGATTCACAACCAAGACTTCTTCTTCTTCTTCAATAAGAATGCACTTGCTTGATGATAAAATCGACACACCAAGACTTCTTGTTTGTTGTAGTGGCTTGCCTTCTTGCAAAGATTACAACACAATAGAAAACACAAAACAATCCTATGAATCTCAATCAAGAGTTATGACAATTCACCATAAGAGATTCAAAGGTTCTTGATCAAAGAATATGAAAATATGAGAACTTTGATCTTTAGAAAAATGAGAGAGAATAGAGTGGCTTGATTCTTTGTAAAACTTGTATGAAAATGATTCTTACTAATCACAAATAATAGGAAAAGGTTTATATAGAATACCCAAAAGTTGTAGCACTTGAAAACTGATTTTGAGAAGTGAAAAACGTATTTTAAAAATCAGTTCAGCAGTACTTAATCGATTAAGCAAGTCGTGTACTCGAGTAATACTCGATTAAGTTATCACTTAATCGATTAAGTTGGTACTGTACATGTTCAAAACTTGTTTTCTCAAAATCCAACCTTTCCTTTAAAACCTTTAAGCCACCTATTGATTCTAGATTAAGTGAAAACTCAAATTATGATTTAATCATGACTTATGAATGAGATTCACTACCCTCTATAATAATCTACCCAAATAAAAAACCTATGAAGCTTGAGAGGCAAAAGATAAAAGAAATACAAATACACTCAAACTTAGGTCTTCATGAGCTTGCTTTCTCTCTTCTTCATTTGATGTTTGTTGTTGCTTGTTGAACTTGAAACTTGATCAACACTTGTAGCTTGTTCAAAAACACTTTGTCATTATCAAAACATTCATCATGTTCATCATAGAACTAACACTACAGGGGGCTCATTTGAAACAGGGATAACAGACTACATTTAAAGCACAAAATAGAAAACAATGTTAAACAATTCAAGTATTTTAAAGCACATAAATTATTGTAAACAATTCAATGTTAACCTGTGTTGCATCTTTTTGTGTTGCATCATTTTGTGTTGCTTCCTTCTGTGTTGCTTCTTTTTGTGTTGCATCATTTTGTGTTGCTTCCTTCTGTGTTGCTTCTTTTTGTGTTGCATCATTTTGTGTTTCTTCCTTCTGTGTTCCTTCGTTTTTTGTTGCTTCCTTCTGTGTTGCTTCCTTTTGTGCAACAGCTTTTTTCTTGTTCTTTTTCTTCACAGTTCTTGGCATACCAGGACCCTTGCATGTCTTCGCGTAATGACCTCCTTCTCCACACTTTGGACAAATAACCTCCCAGGTTTTCTTGGCCTTAATGAGAATCATTTGGTGCAGCTTCTGAGGTGGCATTTTTCCTTCTATGTTTCTTTGGTCTTCCAATTGGCCTTTTCAGCTTAGGTGGATCAGGCATTGGCTTTCCAGTTTCATGCCAAAACTCTTGGCTATTCACAGGTTGAACACAATGCTGATAGGTAGAATGGAATGCATCCATTGTCAGCCAGTGATGCACATAGACTTCAGGTCTCTCATTCTTAAATGCAATTGCTGCAACTGCATGGACACAAGGCATCCCAGAGAGCTGCCATACTTGACATGTGCATGTCCTATTAGTTAAACTAACCCCAACGCTTGTGCCTTTGCTTCTGACTTGGAAGGTTTGACTGTCAGTATCCCCTGTCCAGATTGGCTCCCACCGGTAGCTATCAACTTTAAGATTGTCAAGATTTTTTGTTGAACAGGGGGTAGGTTGCCTTGGTATGATCCTAAAGTTCTCTTGTGTTTACCCATCCTTCTCATAATGTAAAGTCTTATCTCCTCTAGCATTGTTAGCACTGGCTTCTCACGGTAGTCGATCTACAATTTTTGCATTCCACACTTCACATTGATTGTTGGTGATGTTGTCTACCTTTGGCCAATGACTATAGTAGGCCTTCACCCAACAATGTGGATCAATGTTGTTCAGGTAGCTCCATGCAACAACATTCTTATACTTCAACACACTCATAACTTTGTCAAACTCTGCTACTGTGGTGCAATTTGCACACTTCCACACCACACCTCTAAGCTCCTTGTCCTTATGAAACTTGATGAAGTTTTTCCATATGTGCATCCTTAAAAGCTTCCAAGTTCTTGAATTCCATGTTCACTTCTAATTGAACATGACCAAATGGAGCAGTTTCATTAAATGACGGGAGAGCTTCCTTAATGTTTCTCTAATCACCAGTTGAAACAGGGGTATGTAAATACTCCTCATTGGAGTTATATCCACCCTTCTCAAAGGACCCAACACTGTCATAGCCATCCTTGTCCACAACTGGACTAGTGGGTTTCATTGGTGGTTGTTTCTTCTTGCTCTTTCTTTTCTTCTTTGGTACTGTTGGTGCTTCTTCCTGTACTACACCAGCCGCTTGTTCTGTCTCCTCATCAGCCACTTTAGTCTTCTTCTTGGGGGTTCTTTTCTTCTTTGGTATTGATACTTCTTCTTCATCGTCACTTATGTCCACCACTTCCTCAGAACTGTCATGTTCATATGATGATTCTTCTTCACTGCCAATATCAGAATTTGTTGGATGTTCGAAATAGATGTGCATTTGCTTATCTTGCTTCTTCATCACCTTCTTTTTTCTTTTGGCCTTACCCTTTGCACCCTCCTTATCCATACCAATAGCTAAGACTGCATCACACATATCATTAACATCCTTATCACAATCAAGATCACTCAACCCAACTTCTAAGTCACTTTCTCCAGGTTTAAGCCAGTACATACGTTTCAAGTCAACATCATCATAACCAAACCCCTTGAACATTGTCTTCATATCTTTCAAGTTCACTAAGTCAATATCCATTGGAGGTAACTCATCTTCTCTGCCTAACATGTACTTCACCAAACCATCCTCATCATCTCTCACAAATGTTCCACCATGATGATACACAAAAACCACATATTCAGCCATCTAAAAATAAAGAAAAACAAGATCAATACCAATAGTTAAAAAAAAACAATAAAAAGCACATGCAGTGAAAGGAACGACAAAATAGAGCTACCGACACCTACAAATGAAGTCAACAGAGGTTGAAAAAAACCTAACCCCAACTATCAAAGCAAACTAGCAGAGCTCAAACAATGAACAATGGAGCAACTACGGTGACGAAAATTTTCAAACTCATACACAAACCATACATACCTTTCAATGATTGCCTTCTACTGTAGAATCGTTCAACAATGGCGTCACCCAAAAGATCATTCGACAATAATGTCCCTCAATGGCTCTGACTTCGTTTGTCGATCAATCACATGCACAAATTCTTGTTCTTCTTTACTAGATCGATGACACTCTCTCAATCTCTCACCTAACAACAGTGCCTTCTAAGCTTCTGATATGGGGTTTCTTCTCACTCTCTCACCTTCTAAACTATTCATGTTCCGTCGTTTGGGTTTGGCGCTGAAATAAAACGGGGTTGTTTTATGGTAAATGAAAAACGACGTCGTTTTGGGTTATGAATAACAAGTGCAAAATGACTTCGTTTTGCTTCAACTGGCACTTAACAGCCACGTTGGCTACACGGTTAACGGAGTGCGTAACGGTGACTAACAAAGCAGCTGACGGAATTATTGCAGGGACTAATTTGGTTCTTTTCAAAAACTTGGGAGACTAAAAGTGAATTAATTTTCTTGAGGGACTAAAGTGTCCCTGTCGAAAAACTTGGGGGACTAAAGTGTCCCTTCACTCTTTTTTATTTAGTAAATCAAAAAATTATTCTTGCACGGATGAAACACAGTCTTTAATTCCTTACCCTTTTCATAAAAAAAAATTATAATTAGTTAAATTCATATTGATTTGTTTCAAATATCTTTTGTCTGGCTAACAAGTATCCTTAGGACACCTATTAAGATTACTAGATTTGAAAAAAGAATATTATAAGTTCACATTTTCTCTTGTTTCAAGAAGATAAAAAATTACACTTTTCAACACTTTTATACTACATTTGGTTCTTTAATAAGTGCTAACATTTGCCTTTTTTTAATATTTTTTTTGGATGAACTAGGGTATCCACCCGTGCAACTGGGTGGCTAATCCCTCGCACCACGGTTGGGCCCTTTCGAGGGTGATGCTCCCAGTAAGGCTTGCTCCATTCACATGCGCCTCGGGAACGACTCGAACCCGCGACCACATGCTTAAAGGACACAAACCCCTTCCACTTGTGCCAGCCTCCACTGGTTTATATTAATTCACATGTTAATATTGATTTTTAAACCTTGAAACAAGATGATCAAATTTTTTATATTAATTCAAAATCTGTTTTTTTATCCTATATATCCTATGCATAGAATAATAGAATATAAATAGTAAAATTGTATTAAAAATTTTAAAAAAAATTAATTCATTTAATTATATCAGTTCGAAATATATATATATATATATATATATATATATATATATATATTAAAGTGTGATTAACCTATTCATACGATAGAAAGTCCCCTTCAAAATTTAGAACCGTGTTTCCAACTCCATGCGTGTGATCGCGTTTGATTTCCACGTTTATGTGTAACGGTCGGTGGGCTGTCGATCTTGTAAACAAAAAAAAATACAATATTAATAATAACTCCAGTGATAAGCTTTGAAAATTAAATAATTCAATTGAACACCTAACATCTCATGCCCTTTTTCCTGCACTCCACTTTTTCCATAACACTCCACTTTTTCCCTGCATGTGATTCATATGGTATGACTTTTTCTTTTTGAACCCCTTATTTTACTCATTGATCCCCATTTCTTATTTTACGGATGAACTTGCTCTTAATTTACCGACTGTAATAAGGTGAAAATGACTTTCCGATTTTAACAAAGCGGAAGCAAAAATATCAATTTCCGACATATGCAAATCGTAATAACAAATTTGAACATTGCTGATTACTTAGAGTCGGAAAAAATTTGACTACTTAAAGTCGGAAAGACTAGTCCAGATTTAGAATC
Source organism: Crotalaria pallida (assembly GCA_037953625.1). Classification (NCBI taxonomy): domain Eukaryota; kingdom Viridiplantae; phylum Streptophyta; class Magnoliopsida; order Fabales; family Fabaceae; genus Crotalaria; species Crotalaria pallida. Next base: position 104,387,761 of record CM075655.1, read on the forward strand.
CAACTAGGGATCAATGAGGCCAGATTCTGTCCATAAAAGACACAGACGTAGAGTGTGTTTGGTATGACAAGCTTAGAGCTTATCTAGTAGCTTTTAGCTTATTGATTTGGTCAATAAGCTACTAGAGCTGTTTGGTGAACAAAAAATAAAAGAAGCTTATAGCTTTCAAAAAGGAAGCTTATAGCTTTTGAAAATTAGCTTTTAGAAAGCTACATCAGGTAGCTTTGAGAAAAAAAATAAGAGCTTTCAATAAATCATATCTCAATTTTACCCTTTTTTTATTAAATTATATTATTATTTATTCTGGCCCAAGTTAATATTACCTGCCAAATTTTTTACTTTTTTCCCTCAAACCCAAAAACCCAGAATCCTTCTATATATTCAACATCTGTACGCACCACACCAAAACCACTCATAAAGAAATCCTAAATTTAACTATTGATTCAGGAGACATAAAGGTATGTGATATTTATTTCAACATTGATCATCAAATTTCTCTTTCACTTTTATGTTATCCTCAATTTTATTTTATTTTTTTTTATTTTGTGAATTTGGTTCAGATTGGATTTGTGTGATTTTGTGATGACGGTGTGTCTAATCAATAGGCTAAAAGTTTTATCCTTCTTTCTGTCATTGTTAATAAAGATACCATGACATTTTTATAAAAATAATAAAAATGTTTAAAGTGCAGTAGTACTTAGTAATAATTATTATGAATGTTATAATTTTTTTATCATTTATATCTATTTGAATGAAGTATATGTCTTTCTCTATAAGCTACTAGTGTATTATTATCGTCATTGAAACATGAATGTCAATGTTAATTATTATTGTACATGTTATGTACTTTTCAGTCATTTAACATGTTTAAATTAGTTGCACAGCTAGTTTTGCCAAACAGCTCTAGTTCAATAAGTTAGCTATACAGCTATAAGCTCACAACTATAATCCCACAACTATAAGCTAGGTTCACAGCTATCAGCTATAAGCTCACAGCTATCAGCTACAAGCTCACAGCTATCAGCTACAAGCTCACAGCTATAAGTTAGTTTTGCCAAACTGACCCGTAATGCAAAGAAAAAGAGACAAAGGTATATGGCATGGTCCACACAATGAGGTCTATGAATACTATATTGTGATTATGATTGCATTTCCTTTTTCTTTTTTAAAGAAATGAATGCTAGCTGGACTAGTCTTTCTTGCGGTACTTAGAGATGAATACTTCCGACTGTAAGTGGTCAACATTTTCCCGACTCCAGATAGTAGGAAATTATATTACGACTTGAACAAGTCGAAAATTCATATATTTCTCTTCCGCCTTGTTAAAATTGGGAAACACTTCCGCCTTCTTTACGTCGATATATAAAGAGCAACTTCATCCATACAAAATCAAACGGGGGCCGAAAAGTATACAATGGGGTTCAAAAAGAAAAACTCTATGGTATAGTTCATATAAAGGGCTTGCCTGGGTGTGTGCTAAAGGTGAGAACGTTCAGGGTTTTAGGGTATACCAAAAAGACTTTTGCTTTTTGGTGTCCATAAACAATTTTTTGGCTCTCATTTTCAATTTTTATGGACTAAAACACCATTTTATATGTGTGTTACTATTTCCGACTCTCAAGAGTCAAAAAAAACATTTTGACTCTTGAGAGTCGGAAAATTAAACTACATACTATTTCCGACTCTCAAGAGTAAAAAAATTTTGACTCTCGAAAGTCGGAAAATTAAACTACATACTATTTCCGACTCTCAAGAGCTTGCCAGTCGGAAAATCAAAGTATACCATTGCATGTCCACAGAGACCAACACATGCATATGAGATTATGAGTATCATTGCATTAACATTATATGAAATTGTTAGTTTTTATTTGTTCTTATTGAATTCAAGTTCTTTAAAAAAAACGTTCTGATGTGAAGTTTGCTATCGTTACTTGGTTTAATTTAAAAAATTACAATTCTGTTGTCATCGCACTATTTATTAATATCATGCAAATTTTTATCATTATATCCAAATTTGGTTGTTTTTATATTTACAAAAAATTTCATACGGACATATTTCATTCATCTTATTTTCATACTTTTATTTTCGACCATGCGTTATGGATGATTTGATGTTATTTTCTACTTGAAGCTCTTAACCAATGCATATACATCCAATATAAACTTGCTAGTTTCATCTTCAATAACCTTTTTATCACACAAAACCTGCTACGGAAAAAATAATCATTTTTGAAAATACTCCTACTATTTTAAGACCTTTATCCAAATTATTAAAGACATTTTTCTAGACACCCATCATCCATGGTTCATTACGTATAAAGTGTGCTGGAGTACTGTGATACTCGTGTCACCTTTTCACAGTGATATATGGACTATAGTTATTGAGTTGTGGCCGGTTGGGAAACAAAAAAGGGAAGAGGATCGGAGTGATGGAAATGGCTGCTGGCCAGTGCGTGGCCACTGTCGCATATGCAAAGATATTGTGCCATTAAAAAGTTGCTATCTAGTGCGTGGGGTAGGGAGATTACACCTCTTGTTAAATAATTAATAACGTTTGAAGCTAAGTAACGTGTTAAATGATTCCCCTGCATTTTATTTTCATCCTAATTTCTAAATATAAGTAAATGGAATGATTTTACAAAAAAAAATTAATACAATTAGTAGTATTTTTTGGCTTAATTATGTCCCAAATATCTGAAGTTTGGGGTACTTTTGGCAGATACCCTTATTCTTTTTTTTTCAATGTCTGACTTCCCGAAGTTACTTCTGAGTTTTTCATATACCCCTATTACCAATTTTGGTCAATTTTGCTGACATGTGACATCGGAATCCTGATAAGTGGGGCGGGAGGTTAGGCACCTGGTGCCCCGTGGACGAAAATCTTTTTCTTTTTTAAATTAAAAAAAATAAAAAACTTAATATTTTATTTTTTTAGTTAAATAAAAAAAGAAAAGAAATGAATGAATAGAGAGATCGTCTTCAATTCGCCAATGTGACATCACGCAACATCATATGACCAACCTCCTGTGTCTGATTAGGATTTTGATGTTACATGTCAGCAAAATTGGCCAGAATTGGTAATAGGGGTATATGGCAAACCCAGAAGTAACTTCATGGAGTCAGACATTGAAAAAAATAAGAGTATCTGACAAAAGTACCTCAAACTTCAAGGACTTGTGACATAATTAAGCCTTTTTTTTTAAAAAAAAATAAGATACAACTAGTAGTATTGAAATTAATAAAATATCACGTTTTTAATATGATGACAAATAAAATGGTGTTGAATCTCAATGTGTTTTGTGTGTGAATGTTATGCTGTGTTTTGGGTTAAATTAATTGTACTATTTCTTTTGTAACATGAAAGTGAAATTAATTCACTTGCAAATCTCTTTTATCCCTTTAGTTTTATTGTGAAATACTCGGCAGAGTTGTTTTTTTTTTTTAACTTTTAACCCAAGGCCTATGAGATTAAACCATATTGTTATATGCGAGTGTGTATTTAAATATTTTTTAATTTTTAAGTATGTTAATACTAATTAGTAATAGATTTACAGTATTTAGAAATATACTATAGTATAGTATGAAGTATAAAAAAAATTAAACTACGTATTTGGTCCGTTACTTTATTTTTCAATTTCAAATTGGTCCTTTACATTTTTCAAGTATCATATTGGTCCCTTACGTTTCTTTTCACGATCAATTTGATTCCCGGATTGAATCACTATTCATATTATGTGGACCAATATGATGTTGACACATATAATGATCGGTGACTTAGAGATCAATTTCAAATTGAAAAATAAAGTTAATGACCAAATACATAATTTAGCCAAAAAAAAAACAGAGACCCCTAAAAAATGAAGGTCATGCGCGGCCATGTGCGAGCTCGCACATGTGTCAAGATAGCTCTGTATGCAATTCTCAAGCTTTTTTCACATTCTTTGTTTTTCTTTCTATTTAACAAAGCATGGCATGTTATATTAAAAATTAAGATAGTTGAGTTCCTTAATCATAATGTCAAAGGTTTGACCTCTGTTGTGGGTATGAAAAAGACTTTGTTGGTAGAGGCAAAGTTCATTTAGGTGCATAATCTCTAAGTCTGGAGGGGATTAGTCTTCAGCTATCGGCTGGAGGATACCTTTGGTCCACACAAAAAAATGTTAAATTAAAAAAAAATGAGTGAAGTACCAACTTAGTTCCAGATGTTTTTTTTCATTGTATCAATTTAGTCCCTGAAAATTTATAAATACACATTTAATCCCTCAAGATTTTCAGATGTACCAATTTGGTCCTTCTAGATTTTCTTAGATACCAACTTAGTCCCCCATATTTTAAGGACCAAATTGATACATCCAAAATCTTGAAAGATCAAATTGATACATCTAAAAATCTTGATGAACTAAATATATATTTATAAATTTTAAGGAATTAAATTAGTAGTGTGAAAAAACATGAGAAACTAAATTGATACTTTAATAAAAAAAACACATGCCCGCACGAGAATTTCGTTTGAATAAAGTTTCGGACACATGAATGTGGGGAGACATAGACATAGAGTGGAAGTTGTAGTAAGCTCCTTTGATTTGTAATGGAAAGTGCATAATATTTTAATGTTTCTATTGTAGATAGAGGGAGACAAGCCAAGCAATCAAGATAAATAGAAACATTAAAATATTATGTGTTTCCATTACAAATTAAAGGAGCTTATTATAACCAGTGCCGGCTCGGAGAGAGGGTGATGAGGACGGTCGCTCTGGGTTCAAAAAATTCAGGGGCCATAATTTTTTAATAGTATTTTTATTTTTGAAAAAAAAAATAATTTTAAGTTTTTTTTTAATCTCTTAACCATCAATGATTTTTAGCATAAAACTTCAATTTGTTTTTTTTATTTGCTCACTTAATTTATAAATAAATGAAGTAATGAACTTTACTTTTGCAACCCAACAAAAAAAGAAGTTTTTTTATTACCTCCTTACTTTATAACTTTTTATTATATTTAAAATCTTATTTTTTTTAATAACTAGTTTTATTATTGATTGTTGTCATTATTTTAATTGATTATAAGTATATAAACTACACTTTTAATTAGTTTATTTTTAATATTTTTTTTATGAATTAGGGACCCCAAATTCTTTTTTGCCCTAGGACTCAGAATAGGTTAAAACCGGGCCTGATTATAACTTTCACTCTATGACTGTCTCCCCACATTCATGTGTATGAAACTTTATTCAAACGAAATTCTCGTGCAAAGGGCATGTGTTTAAATATATATTTAGTTTCTCATGTTTTTTCACACTACTAATTTAATTCCTTAAAATTTATAAATATATATTTAGTTCAGCTCACTCCGGATCTCAAGGGCTTCCTGATATTAAGGGTACTCTTGGGATACTGGTGGTTCCACAAGAAATTCGAAAAAAAAAATAAAAACCTTAAAAGGTTGAAATACACTCATCCTCTAATGTTTTTATTGAATAAATTACATATTTTTCCTTAAAAAAAACCAAAATATTTATTCTTTTTGCTATTAAGAAAAAAGATATTATTCCAACACAAGGGCTCTACATAAATATCATTGTATTCATGAACCTCCCTTTTTATGAAGGGTTTAAATATAGGTATACAATCATGTGCTCAATACAAACCAAAACTACCAAAGAGCATTACAAATTGATCTACTTATGTGAAGCAATAGTTACAAACTTACAATTTATGAACAGTAACTATCGGTGACATAATTTATCAAAGCATTACTAGAATTTTTGTCTCCTCAAAAATTTTGATAGGAAAAACCTAATGAAAAAACTCCAAAACAAGGAAAAAAGACTATAACAAATACTAGCAAACACAATCACGGGCATTCCACCTGTCATTACAATCAACCCAACCTCTTAATACAACCAATAATTAATTGACATACACCAATCATTAAAATTAGTTATCTAACCACTTAAGCATTAAAACATAACCAACTTATTTAAACTTTTCTATTTTTATAATTTTTTCTTTTAACATGTTTTTATTTACACTTTATCAGTAGTCTTTCTAGTTATCTATTTTTTTCTTTCACCTCACGATATAATATCAATCATTTTTTTTTGCTTATTTAACATTTTAGTCCCTAAATTTATGTGCTTTTTTGGAATTGATCCTTAAACATTTTTTCTGATGCTTTGGGTGCTTGAACTTTGTTTAATTTTTGGAAATGGTCCTTTCGTCATTTAAGCGATGATATAGCTGACGACATGTCACGTCACTTTTACAATATTGACGAGTGACGTGTTATGTAGGGCCACGGGGCACTACACGATTTTTTTTATTGAAAATATAATTTTTTTATTAAAAATATAATTTTTTTTTAAAAATTTATTAAAAGATTCGATTTTCTTTAATAAATACAATTTTTTGATTATTTTTAATAAATTTGAATTTTTTTTTAATTTAGAAAATTCACGTGGTATCATCTGGCATGTTACATATCGATGTGGCGAAGTTGACGTGACATATCCTCGGTTATATCATCACTTAAGTGATAAATGGACCATTTCCAAAATTTGAGCAAAGTTTAAGGACTTAAAACATAAAAAAAAGTTTAAGGACTAATTCCAAAAGAACACCTAAGTTCAGGGACTAAAAATTTAAAAAGTTTTTTTTTTCCTTCTCTATACCTCTTATATCTTTATGAGATACGGAAGTATCATTTTTGAACTAATTTTTTGTATTTACCTGTTAATTTAATTTTATTGATTACTTAATAATTTTGATATACATTTACTGGTACCATCGCATTTTTGTCATCTTAAATAGAAAACGAAATAAGCAAAACACAAAATAATAAAAATAAAATAAAAGACAACAGAACGAGATAACCATATTTTTATGTTGGAGTTTTTTAATATGTATCTTAGAATATTTATCAAGCATACTTTAATAAGTTAGATTTCATGAAAAAAATCAAAATATTATACACCAAAATATTACTCAAACTATTTTCTCAGCCAACTTTTTAAAATAATTTCAACATGTACCCTAATAAACATATTAGAAAAACCCTCTTATATATACGTGACCAAAATTCAACGGCATCCGGCGCATTTTCTGAAGGTATATGCCTAGTTCACACTGCATTATTCTTTTTTTTTTTCTTAAAAAAAAGTTCACACTGCATTCATGAGAGTGTTAGACTACTTTATAGGAGTATTATAGTAAATATGTTAGTAGCTTTTATGGGGACTGAAAAAAGTAATTTCAATTCACATAGAAAATTGTTAAGTTTAGTACTAATAAATTTAAGTTTCGAATGAGCATTTACTATTTTTTCTTTTACGAGTAAGTTCTTATAGGTTGAGGTCAGCAAAAAAACTTATTTTATTACTCTCTCCGTTCCAATTTAACTGTCACTTTAGAAATTTCACACGGATTAAGAAAATCATTTAATATTTCAATTTTCAAAAGAATTATTAGATAACTTTACTATAATACCCTCAAAGTACATTAATTATCACCCATTTCACATATTTCAACACATTAAATGCAAGGTTAAAGGTAGAAAAAATCAATTAATACATCCTCGAATTCTTAAAACGACAAATAATTTGGAACAAGTTAAAAATGCTAAAGTGACAGATAATATGGAACGGAGGGAGTAACTTTTTTTAATCTTAATCCTTAAGATAGAAAATAATGTTATAAGTGAATAACTGTTTTGAGTTTGTTTTGGTTTGCTTAACCCGATTTGATTTATTTTAGAATCACCGCTGCATTTGTTTTTTGCCTTCCATTTTGTCTGGGTTTATTTTGGTTTTACTTTGTGTATATCATTGTTCTGATTTTGTTTAGGTATGTTTGATTCGGTGCCGATGCATCAAAGTTAATCCTCTTTATTTTGTTTTACTGGAATTATTAAATACAAATTTTAATTCAATTCATTTGTGATGTTAATTCAATTTGCGTAAGTATTTGGATTTGTAAAATTTTTTATTCAATTATTTATGTAAATTTGAAAAGTAGCCATTGATGTTAGCGAAGAAGAAGAAAAAATGTACAGATTAAGATGTACGACGCCTTTTTGATCATTTAATGGACCACATCAGTTTGTCGTTAACGGACATAAACGACAACATAACATAGGGATTAAAGTGAATAATACTTTATAAATTGAGGGACCAGGGAAAAAGTCTTTAATTTTAAAGAACAAAATGAATATTAAATGCAAACTCAGAAACCAAAATGACAATTTAGTCTTTTTTTTTTTAACATTGTTACAGAGAGTACAAGGGATTTAATTAGTATTGGCAACTAGGGCGTATGTCCATGGGGTCCGCCTGTCCGCAATTTTTTGCAGACAGGGCATTAGTTTTAGGTCAATTTTTCAAATAATGCCTGTCCGTTTTGCCCATATTTTTTTCGGACATTATTGGGCGGGCGGCAGACCGCTCATGATATATTAAAAAAATAAAAAGATTCTAAAATCTAAAATCAGCTTAAAAAAAATAAAACGTCACACTCTGACAGACCAATGTAATTGTGAAGCCAATGTAATTTTCATTGTATGTGTCTCTGCACTTTTCATTGGTTATTACAGGAGCTGTGAATGGTTGTGAATTGTGAAGCAATGAGCAATAACTTTTCAATGCACAGAAAATTTGCAAAAAATGAAACATGGAGCTGTGATTTTTTTTTTTTGGTTATATATGGGGAGGGCAAACAATAAAAGGGCAATATTTTTTAATTTTTTAATTAAATGTGGGCAGTCAACGGGCCCGCCCTGCCCACGTTTAGGACGAGCAAGACATGAATTTCTAATTCCAAATATTTTAATGGGCAGCCCGCCCAAAAAAATACGGATATTTGATGGGCATGGACAAGCCCACTCGCCCTAATTGTCAATACTCGTTTATTGGGGTAATGCATTGATGATACTGGAAAAATTAAAGTTCAACATTTTCTCATGAACTTGTTGTCTTCAGTTTAAGTAGTAAAAATGTATTTGCGCTGATATTTCTTGAGTTCCACAAAGATATATTGGTACTACGTATATTCTTTTTTCAATATAGTAGTTAGTTATTCCTACGAATTGGTTTTTTTATTTAACTTTTTGTTTTATTCTCTATGCAACTTTTCTAAAGAAACATTATTTTTTTTTATAAATTTGAGAAAAATAAATGCACTTAACTAATTTTTTTAATAAGTATGAAATTATTTTTTTTCTTATAATAGAGACCGGAGAGAGTAGAGTATTAATTATTTGTGAAAACTTTTTTTCTATTTATATTGACATTTATTATTTTTTTCATGAATACTCTTATTTAATACTATGATCAATAATAAAGAAAGTCATTTATCTATAAGTTTAAGAGTTTTACAAGGTTTAAAAAAGTCATTTAATGATTCAAAAAATGTTTAAAAGCAAGGTTAAAGTCGAAAAAATTAATTGATGCACCCTCAAATGACAACTGGGTGTAGCCCATATGGTCAATTGATCATGTACCAAGTCTTAAAGCTTAGGAGTTGGAAGTCTTGAGTTTGATTTCAAGCTATCCCCATAAAAATAAACAAATAAAAATTAATGTACCCTCAAATTCCTAAAGCGACAAATAATTTGGAATAAGTTGAAAGACTAAACCGACAGATAAACTGAAACAAAGTGAGTACTTTTTTTACAGGAACATAATAAATAAATCTCAATAATGATAATTTAAAATATATTATCATATATTAACAATATTAATATCACGAATAATATTAATTGACTTTCTTAATTTTCATGTGCTTTATAAAAAAAAAAAAAAAAAAACTTTATATTTTGAGCACGAGGAATTGCATGCTACCTACATATGTATTATGTAGCGAAGATAAACACAAAAATGTTCAAAACTAAGAATTAATTCCAAGTATTTCCTTAGGCACAATTTGACTTGAAAAAAAAAAATTCAGTGTTCTAATTATTTTAAAACAAGAATACAATTTGACTTGAGCCTATTGAAGCTGGAAATTATGTAGCTCTTGAAAAATATAATTTGGTATAACGAAAAGATATTAATGATTTGGAGCAAACATGCGTAACATAGTTAAATTCCAAATTTCGCCGTCGAAATAAGTCGCATGAAAATCCACCAAATTTTAACAAAAATCACTTAATTTATTGAGATGGTCCCAGAAGTTCGGACTTTCGCAGAAGTAACATCGTTTGTTCGACTTCAATAGTATTTTCAATTTTTTCACACATATGTTTACGTATTCAATATCCAATAGCCATCAGAATATGTTTACCCAACCCTAAAATACAACAATTGTAATATTAAAATAATATTTCGTGAGTGTAACAACCTTGAGACATGTGAAGGTTGAACACATACGTGAATACATTCCGATAGAGTAGTTTCCATCGGGCTGACCTTAAGTCCTTAACGTATTTTTTAGGGTCAAGTCCTTAACGTTACGTTATTGTATGTGCCTAGGTCCTCTCCATGTTAGTTTTTACGTACCCTAATGAATACTTAAAAGATGGAGAATGTTATAATTAGAAAAACATGTGTATTTGATATCAGAAGGTGACATCTGTCTTTTTGGGTGAAAAGTGATGAGTCATGTAAGAAAGAGAAACTGCAGGACCTACCGGTTTTTGCTAAAAAAGACAGGTGTACTGTACAAATGTCAAATATAGATGTTTATATGTAAGATAGTTTTTAAAAGATTGTAGGCCATACACTAAGTTGACAATATCAATATTTGTATATCTAAAGGGTATTATCCTAAAAAAAGGAAAGAAAATTATTTAAAAAAAGTTCCGAAATTACATATTATGATTATGATTGTATTATCAAGAAATAGACATAAAATGTAAAAAGAAAAAAGAAAAATTTATCCATTAAATGTCAAAAGCTTATGCTTTGATGCAATTTTTTTTACATTAATTACAGTTAATATGAGAATATACAATTAAATAATAAAAATTGTGAAAAATTATTGTAGTTAGTGTAGAAAAAAGGTATCCCTTTATTTTTGTTGACTATTCAATTTTTTTTTTAAAAAATAATGAGTAATTTATATTAATAGATAATAAGTTTATAAATTGTATGAGTATGTAACATGTTTTCACCAATACAAAATTATTATTTTTGGATACGTTAGTATTCTTAAACATACAATAAAAAATAGTTTTCTTAACAGGATGAGGATGAGGATGAGAGGCTTAAAATACTCTCTTCATCCTAAAATGTTAATGAAAAAACATAAAAAATTTGTCGCAAATTGAAGTTACAATAATAAATAAAAAATTTGATATTTTATATTATATTTTGTGATTGATTAACTAAGAAAATATATATTAAATATTTGTTTTAGTAATTGATTGATTTGTGAGACAATGCATTAAAAACATGATGTTCTTTTATTTGTATTGACTTTTTAACATTTTACTACTAAAAACATTTTAGAACGAAATGAGTACGTAACATTTTTTTTTTGGTCCGTATTCCTTGTGGAACCACCAGTATCCCCAAGAGCACCTTTAATACCAGGGAGCCCTTGAGACTAATTCGGAGCGAGCTGCGTGACTGACTCTCCCATCGAGATGTTTTTAGTGGGAATCGAACCCGGGGCTACTAGCACCCGTGTCCTATTCCAAAGATTTCAGTTGGGGCTTTACACCAACTGAACCAAGCCTCGTTAGTGAGTACATAACATTTTATATTGAAAAACTAATATTCAATATTTAAGAAATACTGGGGCGCTTCATTTTCCATTACCATTTTATAACTATTTTATAATTTCTTATTCTCAAAGTAAAAGCTGAGGTTAAGTAATTAAAAAAAAACTTATTTATAATCTCCATTTGGATTCAAAAAGTATTTACGGGTTCAAAACAGTGGCAATTGTGGAGATAGGAAAAGTCAAGCATATAAGTTTCCTTTTTGTTTTATTGACCGTAACATATTTTTTCATTACAAACACTTTTGAGACTTTTGATATCTTACTTTCCAGAGGGATAAATCAGTCAATTTAGGCTAAAACCGAGTGGCACAATTTTGTGGTGGTCGCAGGCCATATGGAACTGGAGTACGAGACTAGCTCCAGATTTTTTATTTTTTTTCGCACACTAAGGTTAGTTTATAATTAATAATCGAAGATTAATTTTTTTTAATGTAATAATTATTGGATATTGTAGTTTTTTCATATATATATATATATATATGAAATACCAAACTTTAATATAATGTTTAAGGAATTCAATAATTTATTAACCGTGTTATGTTTTGGTGATAGATTTTTTAAAATCTAAAATAGGATTCCCTATTCACAATTTATGAAGTAATCGTTTTCTAGTTAGTAAAATTATTATGATGGAGTTCGCGTAAGTCAGCCCAGTTGATGGCTGCAGAGACACTTAGGATTTTTCATTCCCTCAGGTCATGGGTTCTAGTCCCAGACCTCCCATGTAAACAAAAAAAAAATAATTATTATGATGGAAAAATTTCTTCTCCCAAATTTTAACATAACTATGTTCTTAAGACTCGAATTCGAAATATTTGATTAAGTTAAAAGAACTTTTCATCAATTGATCTAAGCACTTGATAGTGACCTCTCCAAATAACACAATAAATGAATTTAATTTTCATGAACATATATAGCATCATTTGTATAGAAAATAAGAACATGGAGCATTATTCGAAAAGAATAACTACTAATGTATACTCTCATCAATTTGGAATATAAGAAAAAAAATATTTATCTTTATTTAAAATATAACTAAAAGTAATTGACTTTCTTAAATTTTATTTCATTTCCAATGCTATTTTCCTAAAACATTTCTAGAAAATTATTATCTTATTTACTTTTTTCTTTCATTCTCAATACTACTCTCCAAACTACCTCTATTTTTTTTTTATAAATTTAAGAAAATTAAATATAATCAACTAACATCCATAACAAAGATAATTTTAGTTTTTTTTTCATATATTCTAAATCGAAGGGTGTATCCTTTAAAAAAAAACTACTAATGTATAGGAACATTATTGATTAAAAATAATTGTTGGCAACTGCCTTAATAAATAGTAAAGATTAATGAGTATTCATTTACGGTGTAAATTTTTTTACACCAGTACATCATCCACCATTCATTTGTACTATTACTTTAATCTAGAAGTCAAAGACCATATACGAATGAATGATGAATGATGTAATGATGATGTAAAAAACTTTTACACTATCAGTGCATCTTTATTTTCTCTAAGTAGTATGGGTTAAAAAAAATAAAATGATTATTTTATTTTATGCGTGTGCCGTTGCATTTATTATATAAAAAATAATGAATTTTATTTTCAAATACATGCAAAATTTTTTTTTTCATCTTTTTAACTAATACGTATATCCTTTTAACACTTACCGTAAAGCATATACAGTATACATTTTTTTAATGGTAAACATCGAATTAAGGCTAAATTTCATGTTGTATTATATCTTATGAATCTTAATTTTTACCTAATCGACATATCATAATTTCTAAGTGTCTAACGTGAGTCAGTATTCCCTCTGTCTCATTATTTTCGTAAAAGTTAAACAAATCAATCAAAATAAGAGAGTAGTATCTGTTTAATAAAATGCATGATTCACTTAATAATTACAAATTAATATTACACAAATTTTCATATAATTACAATTGATACATATTGCAATATTACCTAAAAAAAATCTTTAAAATATGTTTTCTTTACTTACTTATCAATCATCGATACAATATACAATCTTTAAGATTTTTTATTTATTTATTTACTTTAATATGAGATAATTTTTTTTGCATTTTTTACCAAGATAATGGGAAGAGTGTAATTTAGCCCCAACTTTGGTCCCTCAATGATTAGGCGTTTGTAGCTTTAGATAGTGAAAGATGAAAATTTTCCACTTGATTCCGCAAGCATCAATTCATCGGTAAGTTTGATATCCAATTTGGAGTTTATTGATGTTATAGATAGAATTCAGATATTAAATTGATGTGCATGCAAGTTATTATTCAAGTGATACCTTTTTAAACAAATTTTATTTAGTATATTTCGTTCTCAATTAATATTATTATATTACACTGGTTAACAAGATGTCAAGAACTCAAGATCCCTTTTATATATATATATATATATATATATATATATATATATACTATTGATTAACAATATTTTTAGAAGAATTTAATTTTTAGTACATTATTGTTTAAAACGTCAACTATTATTAAAACGTGAATGATGATAATACACTTAAAGTATAATAAACCTTTACCATGTTGATATACACTTTTTTTTTTAATTTTTAATTATGAGATTCAATCATGTCAATTAATACATTTTATTTTCATATTAATTATATCAATATTATTCATGCATATGATAAAATACGACTACATAAAAATTCTACGCAAAAAAATGTCTCCCTAAAAAAAATATATAACTACATTTCTTCAAAATTAAACTCAAGACTCCATTTGTCTTTTTTATGAATTACCTTTTAGAAAAAAATTTGGTCTTATTTATAAGTCAATTTATATTTTGACTATTATCTAAAAAATATTTATTGTTTTTTTTCTCTTCTTTGCCTTAGTTCATTAATTTGAAAGAATAGATTTGTGAAATTTTTAATACAAGTTATGAGAATTAAATTGTAATAATATAAAATATAATTACTCTTCTTAATCCTTGTAATAATATAGTTAATTACTCCATAACCTATAATAAAATCCACAATACTTACCTACAAAACAATTTAATTAAGGTGAATGCTTCCATGCCTTCTAGTGAGAGAATGCATCAATGTCAATTGAACCAATTATATGTTGACATTTGTGTTATTTTTACACAGTCATTATTTCCTATGTGTCATTTGCAAGGATCTATTTGCAAACTTTAGACTCTTAAATTAACCAATGTTATAATTAAAAAATAAATTAAAACAAAACAAATCAGTTTCTTCAACCTAATCCTAATATGCACAAGAGTGAAGTGTGGAGAAACCCAAGAGCTTGGAGAAACCCAGGAGCACTAACGCCGCCGGAAGAAAAATTGTGATCTTTGGTGCAAAAGTATTTTCTGACTAAATCGCATCAAAGGATTTGTTTTGTTGATGTAAAAAAGCAAATAACGATACAAGCAAATACTCGTGAATAAATCGCATAAAAAGGGGCAACAATTATAGATGACAAAACACGACCTTGCATAGATGAAAAGATATGTTGCATAAAAAGAAAAAAATTCAACGCATTTTTTCCAGCATTGATATTATGCGTGCTGCAATGATATGCTGTGATACTATAGGTGCTATGGATACTATGAGTACTATGGTTGCTGTGATCTTGTTGGGTGGAGTGGTAAAAATGAAGATTTAATTTTGTTTGTTTTTCCAGAAATCAGAGAATATGGAGATGATTATGAACATAGAAATAAGAAATTAGAAAAGATGAGGATGAATTTATTTTTTTTAATAATTAAAAATAAAAAGTTAATTTAATTGAAACTATAATTAAGTAAACTTTTAAAAATTTGCAAAAAGAACCTTATTATATTATTATATGACACGTAAGCAGACAACTAAGCGCTAATTGTGAAAAAAAAATCCTAAATGACATTTATTGATTGGTAAAATATAAGATGGCATTGATGCCTTTTAAAATAAAAGTGACACCAAAGCAATTCCCTTTAATTAATGGAAGACTAAAGTAAAGATTTTCGTACTACTAGTTGGAACACAAACTCAATCCAGAAACCGTACGATTCATATTACCAACGAACAGCGAAATATGATGTTCGGACTTTGAAGAATTTGCATTAATTACTTTTATATGCTTACTCAGTCTAAAAAAGTGTAAAAAATTATAAAAAATTTGTTTTAAATTAAAGTCATAATGATAAATAAAAATAATTGAAGATTATACACAACGGTGCTGTATATGATTAGGCACTTAATAGTAAACGAAACATTAAATTATTAGATAAATAATTAATTAATGAGATTAATGGATATGCACTAACGGTGTAAAGTTTTTTACACCAACAGTTCATCATCCATCATTAATTTGTATTACTTTAATTTAAAAGTCAACGACCATAAACGAATGAATGATGGATAATGCACAAATTGTGTAAAAAACTTTATCCTATCAATGCATTACCTATTTTCTCTTAATTAATTTTTCGATAAAATATTAAAAATAATATATATATATATATTTTATAAATTATTACTATATTATTTTCTCTGGTTCTATATGTAAGATTTTTTGGAAAATTCACGCTTACCAATAAAGTAAATTAATGTTGTCTATGGTATTGAAAATGTAAACATTTAATTTATTTTTTCAAATTTACACATATAATTGTTATCGAGATTCAAAAAAATGTTGATATAACAATAATATGTTTTAAAAAAAATAATTAAATGTTATTAAGGTATGATTAACCTATGCACTAAATGCATAGATTCTAAAAATTAAAAAATGATCTAACAAATAAAATCAAATTTTTTCTAAAAAAATCTTATAAATAGAATCCCATTGGAATTTGACATGAGAACGAACAATGTAGTTAATATTAATCTTCGTTTTGAACTTTGAACCTGTATTAATTACTTTAATCCTTGTTAAGTTGAATACTAATGCTCCTTTCAGTTTCATTTTTAAGCAAAAATAACTATTTCACACTTATTAAGAAAGTTAGTTGAGTGCATTTAATTTTCTTAAATTCATAAAAAAATAGGCTACTTTAATAAATTTATATTGTGAATGAAACAAAAATTAAATGACTCAACCACATTATGAGGATATTTTAGGGATTATTGTATTGGAATAGAAAATTAGTTAAGTTTTGCTTATATTAATGAATTATTTTTTTTCTTATAAATAAGACAAGGAGTAATTTTTATCAATTTAAAAAATAAAAATGTTAAATACATATTGTACAGCATTGGAGACGATAATGATAATTTAATCTGATAAAAAAAAAATAAGAGAATACTAAGTTAAGATCTTTGGGGGCTTGAACCAAACACTTGCCCTTTACTATTATCTTAAGAGGTAACCAGGCACAAGAAACGTGAAAAAAATAATTTTTATTATCTAAAATAAATAATATAAATATGCAAAACATCACTATCACTAGTGACGTACAGAGACCATAGTTGGTTGATCCAGTAATATATATTGAAGATGAATGGCAATAATCAAACACCCCAAGCTTAAATAAGCATCTTAATCAATCATCTCTCATCTTACTCGGTTACCAACATATTCCATTCTTCTATCTCCATACCTTTCTTGGTTGCAACAAACATAACTCGTTGCTAATTGAGATTTCAGTATTCAACATCAACAACAACAACAACAACATCAATCATGATGCAGATGCATGTGATCAGCTCAACCATACCAGCACACAATCTTCACATGTTCCAAGCAAGAAGAGCCAGCTTCACGTGCCAAGCCTCTCCCTTGAACCCTTCACGCGCCGCCACCACTGACTCCACGCGCTTGCACCTCTCTAACCTCGACAAGCTCCTCCAAAAGCAATCTCAAGAACCACCAACCCACCTCAACCATCAACTAAAGCAACAAGAACAACAACACCAAACAATAACAACAGCAGCAACAACAACGGCAATAGAGAAGAAAGGAAAAGGTGTGCTTGAAGGCCTTAACTTGGCAAGGTTGTGGCCTGAGATGAAGGCGACCGAGGAAATGTCTCCCCGCCACCTCAACCGCCTCCAACGACTGCTCTCCATGACGTCGGAGCATTCTCCGAGAAACATCCTGGGGAGCAGGTGGAGGGAGTACCATGGTAGCGACGACTGGAAAGGCATGCTGGATCCTCTCGACGAGAATCTTCGTCGAGAGGTGGTCCGTTACGGTGAGTTTGTTCAAGCCGCGTATCATTCTTTTCACTCTAATCCTGCCATGTCAACAGAGGAGCCTCCAATGCCACGACACGTGGTTGTCCCAGACAGATCCTATAGGGTGACAAAGAGTCTTTATGCCACATCATCAATTGGGTTGCCCAGATTTGTTGATGATGTGGCACCAAATCTTGGATGGATGACTCAAAGGTCCAGTTGGATTGGGTACGTGGCCGTTTGCGATGATCGGAGGGAGATTGCACGATTGGGTCGGAGAGACATTGTAATCTCACTTCGTGGAACAGCCACATGTCTCGAATGGACCGAGAATATGAGGGCTCATTTGGTGGACATGCCAGAAGAAAATAGTTCAAATGCCGATGAAAAGCCCAAGGTAGGATGTGGGTTCCTGAGTCTATACAAGACCCGAGGGACCCACGTACCGAGCTTGTCCCAATCGGTGATCGAGGAGGTGAAGCGTCTCATGGAGGTGTACAAAGGTGAGGCCCTAAGCATCACAATTACCGGGCATAGCCTTGGTGCGGCACTAGGCTTATTGGTTGCTGATGAAATTAGCACTTGTAGCCCAGAAGTGCCACCCGTGGCTGTTTTTTCCTTTGGTGGGCCTAAGGTGGGTAACAAGGCCTTTGGAAACAAAATAACAACACAAAATGTGAAAGTGCTTAGAATAGTGAATTCTCAAGATGTGATCACAAGGGTTCCTGGCATGTTTGTGAGTGAAGAGCTTGAACAAAATTTAAGGAGCTCTAAGGTTGGTGGTGTCCTTAACATGTTGGGCGACAACCTGGCTTACACACACGTGGGGACCGAGCTACGTGTCAACACGGAGATGTCGCCGTATCTGAAGCCGAATGCTGACATGGCATGTTGCCATGACTTGGAGGCTTACCTTCATTTGGTGGATGGGTTTTTGGCTTCTAATTGTCCATTTAGAGCAAATGCCAAGAGAAGTTTAGCTAGATTAATGCAAGATCAAAGTTCTAATGTAAAGAAATTGTATGCGGATAAGGTTAAAGCTTTGAGTGTGAGTCTTGAAAGACAAGGGTCTTACTCAAGACAAGGATCTTACTCTAGACAAGGATCCTTCTCTATGTCTTGTTTGCCTAGTCCATCCCAAACGTGAATACATATAACTTTATGTTTACTTATGTGTTCTTCACATCTCTTATGTTTTATATTTCTGCTAAGTTATTCAACTGCCTACCTAGAATGATACTTATCATCAGTAAATTAACACTTTTTGCACAAGTAATTGATCTAACAAAAAAAAAAAAAAAGGATTATATTGTTCATTCGATAAGTCCAAAAAATATCTGGTCTAATATGTATGTCATGAATATGAATATATAGTAAAAATCAGAGCAAATTACACGCACTTGCCTCTAAGTATATGATGTAACATATACTCATAAATTAAAGATAATCATAGTTATCATTTTGCCTTTTTTTAGATTTGCTAATGGAAGAAATTAAAACTAAACTTTGAAAAAAAAAACTCTAGCTCAACGAAACATGATGAGAAACCAATTTGATAGCACAAAGAGATCGATATGAAAGACCAATTTGAAAGTGAAAAATAAGGTAAGGGATCAAATAAGTAGTTTAGCCCTTTTTTTTTTTTTTTTAAATTATAGTTATCATCTTGCCTTTTTTTAGATTTGCTAAGGGAAGGAATTAAAACTTAACTTTGAAGAAAAAACTCTAGCTCAGCAATTTTATATTTAACATGTTTTATTTTTTTTAATGCTATTTTGAATTTATAATTTCTATCTATGAGTTTTTTTATATGATTTATTTTTGTTTACTCTGGTGTTTATTTAAATGAATTATTATGAATTTACAAATTGTATAAAATTGCAAACAAATCTCCTTTTTTGCGTGTTAGCTAGAATTGGCAGTGTGATATTTTCTAGTTTTATCGTAAAAACTTGGAAAGTCATGAATTTAAAGCATTGGTGGATTGCATAAGTGAAAAATAAACTAAATAGGAATTTTGTGGACTTTGACACGTTTGTTAGCTTCATTTAGCTCTAACAATAATTCCAAATTTATTTCGTTTAGATTTAAGATGAAGTTTCATTTGGTACAAATAGTTACATTCAAATTATATAGGAATAAAAATAAGGAGACAATAAAAATGTGGTCAGGTATATTGGAATAATAATAGCCTCATCCTCTCAAATGTAATTTCCTCTTAAGTTTACCATCATCTTTAGCTATGACTATGAAGAGGCAGCCACAAATCGATAGTGAATAATTATAATATCCACGTAATGTCCCGTAAGAAATCGACATAATATCCAGATAGTGGCAAATTGACATGATGATATCCAATAGTGGCCCCTAAAAAATTGACATACAATTTTGAAAAAAAAAATGTAAATCTTCGATTCTCAATTACTTTAAAGAATAGGGTATCAACTATCAATGATTATGAACACTGACAGGTATAAGAACATCAGAGTATTGTGGGGTGGGAGCCATAGAAAACTTATTTAAAACTTTGACAATGCTGCTATTCTACCTTTGTCATTATGCATTTCTATTGTTGGAAAATGGTCAGCCAACTTCCATTTAAGCAGTTATGTTTTTAGTTTAACATGTGTTCATCACCAATTCAATTTGAGCAGAAATAGTTAAATTCAAATTTAGTCTCTGCATAACTTTTCACCTTTTGTTTGAGTGATCAACAGAAACGAAAAGACAAACACAGTATAAGGCATTGCCACTTTGGTAAAAAGAAACAAAAGGAAAAACACTAGCTAAAGGAAGTAGGGAACAAAACAAAGTGCTATCCTCTAAAAGCACATCAACTAACACCAATGAACTTTATGAGAAGGGAAATGTTGTGCTGCTGACTTCTTGTTTATATGAGCAATCAATAATGTCCACATTTTTATGTTTTGAAACAAAGGTATCTTCCACGAATCGCAATTTGTTACAACCAAGATAGAGTTATTATGAACGACAAAACTCTTCATGTTAAGTACTTAACGTACTTGCATTCCCAGAAATTCGAACATAAAAAGCTTTTATTTAGCTATTACAACTCCATGCCAGTTGATCAACAAAAACTAGCAATTAAATGTTCACATTGATTCACTTTTAGTGAATCCTTGTTATTACCGGTCTTCTTTTTAAGAGCATTCATATCATAACAATTAGTTTAATGTGTAGTTAAGAGTATTACTAGCAGTGCCAAAGCATCAAGTCCGTTGTAGTCTAGTTGGTCAGGATATTCGGCTCTCACCCGAAAGACCCGGGTTCAAGTCCCGGCAACGGAAACTTTTTAATCAATATTTTTCAGCAACTTTATTTTTTTCCATTATAAAATATCCCGAAGTGCATATCATCATAACTGCAACAATCACAACTACAAACAACAGAAGAAATTATGAAACACAAGAACATTGAAACAACTAAGAAATCATCTAGAACAAAGCCATTGATATATTTGATACATGTATTACTTAAGATTCCTAAGGAACAAAACCCAAAACCCATTGTCTACCTTGTCCTTTGTTACACTGACCAAACATCATGTTACCACCACAACCCATTCCAATTTTAACCATGACAATGTCATTGAATCAAATAAACTTATTACCAGTTATGTTCGATCCGGCGACATAGATACTGCACTCAATGTGTTTGAAAAAATGACTCTTAGAACCACTGTCACTTGGAACTCTATCCTATCTGGATTTGCTAAGAAACATGGGAATTTTGAACATGCGCGCCAACTGTTCGAAAAAATTCCTCAACCAAATGCTGTATCTTATAACATCATGTTGGCATGCTATTTGCATAATTTCGGTATCCATAAGGCGCGTGAGTTTTTTAATGATATGCCTGTGAAGGATATAGCGTCTTGGAACACTATGGTGTCAGGTTATGCTCAGATTGGGAAAATGAGCGAGGTGCGGGGGTTGTTTGCAGCAATGCCGGAGAAGAACAGTGTGTCGTGGAGTGCGATGGTGTCGGGTTATGTGGCCTGTGGGGATTTGGATTCTGCTGTGGAGTGTTTTTATGCTTCGCCCGTGAAGAGTGTGATTACTTGGACTGCTATGATCACTGGGTACATGAAGTTTGGAAGGGTTGAATCAGCAGAGAGATTGTTCAAAGAAATGTCTTTGAAGAACTTGGTGACGTGGAATGCTATGATTGCTGGTTACGTTGAAAATGGCAGGGCAGAAGATGCAGTAAAGCTTTTCAAGACAATGTTGGAAACTGGTGCTAAGCCTAATGCATTGACCTTGACTAGTGTCTTGTTGGGTTGTAGTAATTTGTCAGCATTGCAGCTTGGTAAGCAGGTTCATCAATTAGTTTGTAAATCCCCATTGAGTAGTGATACAACAGCAGGAACTTCACTTGTCAGCATGTATTCGAAATGCGGGGATCTAAAGGTTGCATGGAAATTATTTGTTCAGATTCCGCGTAGAGATATTGTATCATGGAATGCAATGATTTCTGGTTATGCTCAACACGGAGCTGGTGAAAAAGCTCTCAGTTTGTTTGATGAGATGAAAATTGAAGGCATGAAGCCAGATTGGATTACTTTTGTTGCAGTATTATTAGCCTGTAACCATGCTGGATTGGTAAACCTTGGGATCAAATATTTTGACACAATGGTAAAGGATTTCGGAATTGAAGCTAGGCCAGAACACTATGCATGCATGGTTGATCTTCTCGGTCGAGCTGGTAGGTTATTTGAGGCTGTAGATTTGATAAAAAGTATGCCTTTTAAGCCTCATCCTGCTATCTTCGGAACACTTTTAGGTGCTTGTAGGATCCATAAAAACTTACACCTAGCCGAATTTGCTGCCAAGAATCTGCTTGAGCTTGATCCAACTAGTGCAACTGGATATGTTCAATTGGCTAATATTTATGCAGCACAAAACAGATGGGACCATGTTGCTAGGATCCGAAGCTCAATGAAAGAAAATAATGTGGTTAAGGCACCTGGATACAGTTGGATTGAAATAAACAGTGTGGTACATGAGTTTAGATCAAGTGACAGATTGCACCCTGAATTGGCTTCTATACACAAAAAATTGAATGAATTGGAGAAGAAAATGAAGTTGGCTGGCTATGTGCCAAATCTAGAATTTGCATTGCATGATGTTGGAGAGGAGGTGAAAGAGCAACTTCTTTTATGGCATAGTGAAAAACTCGCAATTGCATTTGGACTTCTAAAGGTACCATTAGGGGTTCCAATCAGGGTGTTCAAGAACTTGAGAGTTTGTGGAGATTGCCACTCTGCAATCAAGTACATGTCAGCTATAGAAGGAAGAGAAATCATTGTTAGGGATACCACAAGGTTCCATCATTTTAAGGATGGGATCTGTTCCTGCAGTGATTACTGGTAAGCTTGCAAGGGCACAGCCAATACAAATGTTATTGAATTCAAGGGTATGTTTTTATTGCAAGAGCAATGCTGTCACGTCATGCTATCCATCTTGAAGTTGATTTGGTTTCTGTTATACACAGAAAGGAAAAGTGTACAAGAGATTCAGAAAAATGTAATTGCTCTTCTAAGAAGATACTCCAAAAATGAGAACGTACATATTCATAAGCTCATATCTTACAGTGTTATGTGTCCCATACATCCAGATAAGTATCCAAGAAGTATCATGAATCTTACAGAAACGGATTGTGTTTTATGTGGTGAAGGCACAGAAGATCATGAGTTCATGACCATCTCCTTTTCAAATGCCAATGGTCGAGCACTCTGTTAACCACCTTCTGAATTGGATCGGATGTACCAACTTCAATATAATAAGCAGATGGAAGAATTATGCCTTTCATACCTACAGACATAGCAGAATCAAAAGAAACATGTTGTATATACTTTCATTGCAGCAACTATTCATTCCAGATGGATGGAAATTAATTTTAGAATCTTTAGGAGCTGCTCCAAAACTGTGAGATTTGAAGCAGTTGATAGCTGTTAGAGTGAACTGTTGCCTTCCTAGGAATCTAAGGAAGCAGTGGAAAACAATATCTCAATAGAATAGATATGACAAAATTGTCACTTTGATCCTCGACATTGCAAGGTGGTTTCACTTTCGTCCCTAAAATTTAAAAAAATCCCTCTTTAATCCATGAGATTGTAAAACGTTATTCATGTTAATTTCTAAGAAGTGATGCCGTTTAATTCCTTTTCAGTTTAATCCCCCAACATATAAATATTTAATTTAATTTAATCCTTGAGATTACTAAATCTATATCAGTTACATCCTTTGGGATGGTTGTTAACAACTCAAGTGAGACTAAGGTGAATAACATTTTACAATATTAGAGATTAAAGAAGAATTTTCGAAATCTCAAGAATGAAAGTGAAACTATATTGTAATGTCGATGACCAAAATGACAATTTTGTCGAATAAATATGAATTAAATTTAGTTTTTTCTTTTTGTTTATATTAGGCTTAATTATGTCATAAGTCCCTGAAGTTTGAGGTACTTTTGCAAAATATCCTTATTCTTATTTTTTCAATGTCTGACTCCCCGAAGTTACTTTTGGGTTTGTCATATACCCCTATTACCATTTCTGACCAATTTTGCTGACATGTAACATCGAAATCCTGGTCAGACGCAGGAGGTTAGGCACGTGGTGCCCCGTGTGCGAAGATTCGTTTTTTCTTTAAATTGAAAAACTAAAAAACTTAATATTTTTATATTTTTAGTTAAATAAAAAAAAGAAAAAAAAATTGAAGATAGAGGTTGTTTTCGCCCATGTGACATCACTCGGTACCACATGACCAACATCCTGTATCTTACCAAGATTCTGATGTTATATGTCAGCAAAATAGGTCAAAATTGATAGGAGGGGTATATGACAAACCCAGAAGTAACTTCGGGGAGTCAGACATTGAAAAAATAAGAATAAGGGTATTTGATAAAAGTACCCCAAACTTCAGGGACTTATGACATAATTAAGCCTTTATATTAATGTATCCCAAACTTTTTTTTATCTTGAATTTCAAAAAATTTCTCATATTTGTGTCTGGTATCTTATGGTACCAATGTAGTGCTTAATTATCCAAGCTTCTCCCTTTTATTCACATTTAATTTCTGGTTGAACTAGTTGGCTGTACACTGAAAATTAATACTCCTCCCTCCGTTTCATATGTAGTGTGTTTTAAGGTTATGCACGTGTTTTAAAAAATGGTTAAATAATGTAATGATTTGTTGTATTTTGATTATAATGCCCCTATATAATCATTATTGAAGAAAGAGAAATGTATTGGAAATGAAAAAAGGAGTGTAATAAATAGAGTTATGTTTGGAACAATAATATTAATTATGTATTGAATCAATAAAACAACAAAACTTATGAATCATAATAAAAATGCTAAAACAACTTCTAAGACCAACATCTTAGCTGTTGGCACACTTTTGGACAGTTATTGTGGGGTACAGAGGATCCGGGGAGTAAGAGAAATTAATTGTTTGGTGTTTGTTGGGACCCCAAAAATAAATGCTTACTCAAATTCAGCCTCAGAAAGGAAGGACCTCTTATTTTTTTCTAACGTCAAAGGGCTTCATGGGACATATTGTGCAGCAATAGTTAGCTGTTAACATACCCTGACAGGAACTGATGAAAGTTTCATATATATATATATATATATATATATATATATTACCCAATGGAGCCGTGTGGGACATCTAATTTCAGCCTATGTTGGAGGAGTAATAATACTATATCTATACACTATCACAATTGAAGGGTTGTACTTGCACCCTCTATCACTGTTCACCTCCCTTAGGAGCTTTCTACACGATTGAACAACACGTGTTGTGCGGAGCTTTTTCTCCCTTTGGTTTTCGCTCTCCCTTTCGCAAATAGGTCCCACTCGAGTAATACCCCCGAAATGGTGCGTTCAATCTCGACTGCTCTTTGTTTGTCTTTTGCCTGCGTCGTCCTTGTCGTTACGCTCTTTTTCAGACTTCACTGGTTCATGCGTCAGTGTTTTCCTTATTCCTTGCCAAAATCGTATGTGTAAATTACGTTGGTGACCTTTCTTTTGCTTTGCTTTTTTCTTCATATGCTTGTAATTCTGCTTGGTTTCGTATGTTGTAACCTAAATTTAGTTTACTTTTTTTCTTAAATGCGTTTAACTGGACGCTCGTTTTTGCTTTCTGCTGGTTTCGTCCTTTGCCGCAGAAATGCAGTGTAATAATGCTCCACTTTTTGTCCACTTCCCTTTTGTGTACTCATTTTTTTTTATATTTGTCATTTTCCTATTTCTTTATTTAGAATTGTCTGGATTTTTTCCCTCCCAACACTCGATTCAAATCTATGTTGTTGTGCTATATAAACTTTTTTCTCAGAACCAACTCTTTTAAGCGAGTTATCTGCTGGCTGTGCTGCTGTATGTGATGGCTCCAAAATTTGATGCTCTTTGTGCTGTTTTGCCGAAAAGGGAGGCATATCGGTTTAGGGTTCGAGTTGTTCGTGTTTGGTTTGTTCCTGGGTTCATCAATCCAGCACAGCCCATGTCAATGGAGATGATTTTCATGGACGAATATGTACGTTTATTTTTTTTTCAAGCGTGTTACCTATTTTAGGTTTTTGTAGCGTTGTAATTTTCTTCTTTTGTAGAATTTTTAAGTCTGATTACATTTTTTTCACAATTCCAGGGTGATAAGATTCAAGCCACCGTAAGGAAATCTCTTCTTTACAAGTTTTCGGACGTTTTGAAGGAGGGTAAGGTGTACCGATTTGCATCCTCTACCTCCGGTCAACCACGTCTGACTCTACCTTGCTCACAAATCACTACCTGGACCACACCTCCACACCTCCGCCGTGAGTGAGAGAGGGCTTTGAAGGGAAGCAATGCAACCAACATTGTGCTGGTACTCACAAATTTGTTGAAATGTTTGATCTTTTTTTGTTTTTTGGGTTTGCAGATTAGGTTTCGTTCTATTAGGAATCTGATGAGAAGATTGACAAGGCTTTGAAGGTTGCAGAGGTCATATTGGCTCACCATGTTCTCCATCGCCACTCCGTTGTTGATGATTGAAATCTGAGATTGATTTTTTATAGTTAATCTTTGTTTTGGTGTTTTTATTGTTGTCTGGTTTTTTATTTTTTATTTATTTTTTTGCTTAATCTCTCTATTGGGGTTTTTTTTTCTTCTTATTTTTATTTTTCATAGTGCATGAGCACCACGCTGTTTGTCCAGCCACCGTCATCGAGCCACCGTCACTGGTCATTGTTCCAAAAGGTAACCCCTTGCCTCCTTAACTTTGTTCTACTATGATGATGATGCTACTACTGATATTTGATGATGATGGCATGATACTATTGTTATGTTCTTCACTCCTTAACTTCTTTTTTGTTCTGTTTTATTTTTCCTGTAAAAAGAAAACAAGAAAACTTATATATAGATATATTTGATCATGAGGCTGCTTATTTGATTTGATGATCATACTTGATATATAAATATAAATATATCATTGATACTTTATATGTTCTTTGGCGATGATGATGATGCTTGATATTTGGTGATGATGTTTGAATATGTTAGGAACCCAGAAATTAGAGAGAGGAATATATGAGGTTAGGGTAGTTTTTATTGATCAGATAAGTATCATGATCATTCAATAAGCATTTTCTGCAACCTGTCGAGATATGAGTAACAAGGATTCTAACAATGGCAACCATTAAACCTACAACCCTTCTGAACTGCTTGGAAAAGCACAAGAAAAAAATCGGAAAGATGAAGAAATAAAAAGGATGTTACCAATTACCATTGTCGCCAACAGTGATGACAGAGAGTTTTGAACCAAATTTATTACCCCATGTAAACTACCCAAATCCCTTACTACTACCCTACTCCTATACCAACTAATCTTTGCCACAATTGGACATGACCTCAATTCCTAAACTAAATGTACATAAAGGATGGAATTAAAAGACACTAAATCGAAATTTCTGCTCATTCTTGCATGCTTGTGTCACGCTCATAATTTAGAAGCACACAGCCAATGTCTTCGCTTCTATGCACCTACAACAGTCCACAAAAGTATTAGGGTCTACACTCTATTCCAATGTCTGACTCAGTCAGTGTTGGTCATAGTTTTTAAATTTTATAAAAATGCACTGATATTAACTATCAGAACGGCTAGGACCTAAGAAGATTTAAATCCATGATAAAGAAATGCTATATCTTCCTACCCTCATGTAAGAAGCATAAAAACTCTTGATGTCTGTCCTTATTGGCATTTACTGCCTTCATTAATGTATCAGCTACCTTATAACTGATTGATGTTCTATCCCTATGTGTGGAGAGATTGGGCAGTCGTGCCAGTGTGCTACATTCTTGATTTTCTTCTTGTGCCTTTGCATTCTTTCTTTAATTCCAATTCTTTGAATACCTTACCCTTACCATCTTACTTTCCTTCTTTCTCTTTTACAAAAAATCATTCAAATGGGAACTTAGCTTATGGTTTTGCCTTGCTTGCTTTTGTAGCTTGCTTTTCCATCTACTTGGATGATATTTATTCCAGCATATTTTAATTGTTTGCATAGTTTCTTCCAGTGTTCATTCCTGTATGGATAAACTAAATTTATCAATTTTGCTCTTTCAGGTTCTTCAAAGCATGTCTTTTATGAACAATAAGATTTTCAGAAGACACCTAAGAGAATTCTATCCTTTGCTTACAAAACTTGTTTGCTGTGACCAGGTAATTTCTTGTTTCTGCAATAATTATAGGCTTCATTTTTTCAGTAAATTTGGCTTGTTTGTAATTTACTGTCTGATCTTTAAGGAAATAGCTGTTGTAGACTCCCTTTTTTTTTAAAAAAAAAGTAAACCAATCCCTGGTGTGATAAGCTTATTATCCTTTGTTTTGATCAGATGGATGTACGGGGAGCTCTTGGTGACCTATTCCAAGCACAACTGAAAGCTCTTTTACCATAATTATCTTATAATGCCACAGTTAGGAATCATGAAGATAAATTCTTCAATGCATTGGCGATATCAATTTGGCTGGCTTGAAAAGAAGATATACTGTAAACTTTTGATTTTGGTCATTTCTATGAAATTTTGAGCTGGCACCAACGGTTTTGTAGAAAGGCAATATAAATGTAATTTTGGTTTCATCCCACCTCCCAATATTCGTTTGCTGTCAGGTTCATTTGTTTGTGCAGTGTTATGCTGTGACCAGGTTGATGCTATTTTCTTCTCCAAAAGAAAATATTGATTTAGTTTTAACATTGTTATGTTGTTTTGTGTGTATCTCAATTAACTTTATTTCTATAGATATTATGGTTGTTAACAAGTTATTTAATTGCATAATTAGACCTATGGAGTGTCACTTTCAATTGGATTGGGACTGGTTCCTTGGGTCCAAATGCCTGAAGTATATATCATTTGACACAACATATGAATGATTTCGTTATGCAATGCATCGTTTGAGACATGGTTGTGTTTTCATATTGCAAACGAGTTTGAGACATCAGTGAGCCTTTCTTTCTTTTGCTATTTTATATAGTACAAGAGTACAGGATTCAATTTATGTCAGCTAGCCAAATCTGTCCTCAATTTCGTTGATTGTCTTGATTCCACTTATACTAGACCTGGATCATTTTATCTATGTATGTATGAATAGATATATTTTTATTTTTACTATGGCTGAATTTTGAGAGATTTTAGTTTTGTCGATTCTTAGCTGCAGCATTTGGTTGGGTGGAGAGTAATAAGAAAGAAATGTGGGAAGGGAGGAGGAGCTACAACCATCCATGTCTATTCTTGCTCTGTTGTCACAGGTGATTTTGTTGTTAAATTTTTTATTTTTACTTTCATTCTAAATTTGGGCCCTCTTTATTTAAGATAATGGAAAAGTGATTTTAAAATACTATAAAGTGATTTTTTATAGAAAAAGTGATTTTTCATTTTTCATTTTTACTTTCATTTTAAATTTGGGCCCTCTTTCTTCTCAGGTCACGTAGTTATCTGTGTTCTTAAAGCCATGTTTTGTTACATCCTTTTATTTGGAATATTTGGTTTTAGAATGTTAACCTCTTTTTTGCTCTTTGCCTTATGAAGGGAGTGTGTTTTAAGCTTTTTATTTTTTTTTCTTTTTTATTTTTCATAACTTAATATTTTCTGCTCCTGTTTTGTTTTGTGGTGGATGATGCTCTCAAAGTGAAGTTCAGGAGGCCAAAGGTATGTTCATAATTAATGGTTATATAGGAATGAATCCAATTTTTTCATCTTAATAACATTTTTTGTTTGCATTTTAATAACATGTTTTCTTTACATAATGCATAACCTCTTATGCATTGAGTATGTTTCTAGATTAAAAAAAATTGACCTCATATGCTGGCTTGGTGTATGCTTCTGAACGACAAGGTTTCATTTAGGATGTAATGGCCTCAGTATACAGGCCTGCAGGTCAATGGTATGTTAATAAGTCATATTGTTGTTACTGGCTTGTTGTTTTATGTTGTCTGTTTAGTTTAAATTTTTATTTTATGGTATGCAATTAGAAGCACATCATTTAAAGTGGACCTTCAATTTTATTTTTTTTTGTAAGACTCGTCCTTTCTTATTGTAATATTTGAAATTTGTTATCATTAATTTGACTCTCATCCATGTAGGTGTTCCTGTTCGTGCAATTAACAGACCTGATTCACAATTGCTTGGGGCTAATGGTCGTTATGATGGTCCAATTGTGAGTTTGCTACCATTTATGTTTTATTACTTGCAATAACTACTTGAATTTTTCTGAATTGCTTGGGGCTATTCTTACTTTCAGTGAGTTTGCTATTCTTAGTTTTGTAATGTTTTATGAATTGCTTGGGGCTATTCTTACTTTTTTTTTACTATGTAGCTATCTTCGATGATTTTATTAGTTTCCATATTTTTTCTATATTGTTACATTCAATGATTTTGTTAAGCTTTGATTTTGTAGATTCAATGTGAAGCTTGAATTTAGGTTTAGGTTTTCTCACATCCTAATCTCCATCTCTTTGTTCTATGCATGTAGATAATCTCTTTGTTCAAACTTTGAAGGTGAGTTTCTTTGCTCTTACTTATACAATTTTAATTTTTGGTATTCTCTTTAGTTTCTACATATTTTTGCTTGATTGATAAAATGATTTTTCATTCTGAAATGATTGAGTTAATTAGCTTGATATATTAAATTTTGTTGGATGGGAATGTGGCTAATGGAAGAAGATGGAGATTTGATATGTTAGCTTAAATCATTAAAAATATTTGATAATTAACCAAAATGTGAATATGTTGATTTTTTAATCAATAAAGTAATCTTCAAATGTGAATATTGTTGTTTGTTGCTGGTTTTTGTTGCTGCTGTTGTGCTGCTGCTCCTATGCTGCTGTGCTGCCGTGCTGCTGCTACTGCTGCTGTGATGTTGTGCTGGTGATTAAACCAATATACAATCTTTTAAAGCTTGGTGTACTTACTTTGCACTCACGCTATTCTGCTACTTGGCACTCAGGCTACATACTTACTTGTGCTGTGCTGCTGCTACTGCTGCTGCTGTGATGTTGGTGTATTTACTGCTGCTGTGATGTTTGTACATATAAGTGTAACAATTACCCTTGAAGATTGTTTAGGAACTCTTCAAAACTGAGTTTTTCTTAGTTCAATTGTGTTCTTTATAGGATCAATTAAATTGGTAACGTTTCTGCTTATGTGATTGCTTATATGATGATTGGTAATTTTGCTACTACTGATTAAATTGGGTATGATTGTTAACAAAGGTGATTGGTTTTTTTATGTGCAGCTGAGAGATTAGGACGGGGCATTGTAACTGATGCAATTACCACCCCTGTGGTCAATACTTCTGCCTACTTCTTTAAGAAAACTGCAGATCTCATTGATTTCAAGGTACTCTTCTTTGCAGCATTAGAACATGTTACATGATTCATGAAAAATGAGAAATTTTATCGGTCATATGGGTCTCTCATCTCTGACTAGAAAATTACTATGTTAGTCTTTCATGTTACTCTTTGACATGAAAATTGTCTTATTAGACTTTCAAATTATTCTGACCTGAAAACTATCGTCTGTTTTAGTCTATGAAATTGTCACCTTTAGATCATATTATCATTTTGACTGCATCAGTACCTTAGACTAACATGTTAATTTTCCTAAAGTCTAAGTCTAATATGACCGATGATTGTAATTTCAGAGACTAGAATTTATGTAATTGGTGGCGTAGTTGTTTCATCTTTCTTTTTTTTTCTCGCAGGAGAAACGCCAAGTGAGTTTTGAATATGGTCGCTTTGGAAACCCAACCACAGTGGTTTTGGAGGAGAAGATAAGGTTTGTGATTGATTAGATTATGATCTTCTGGTGTTATTATTGTTATGTATATGATTGAATGAGCTTATAATGAGGTTTCTTATGGATATTCTTTCTTTCTGAGCCAGTGAGCTAGAGGGGGCAGAGTCAACTTTGATTATGGCTTCTGGGATGTGTGCTAGCACAGTCCTGTTGATGGCGCTGGTCCCGGCTGGTGGACATCTTGTGACCACTACTGATTGCTATAGGAAGACTAAGATATTCATTGAAACCATGCTTCCAAAGATGGGAATCACCGTATGTGTTCTGCTTATTTCCCAGTTTGATTGTATTTTGTTGTGTCGGAAAGTTCTTATGTTGTCATGCTTCTTCAGGTTACTTGAAGAGATAGATAGCTTAAGCGTTTTGGTCCTTTGGGTTGAAGTTACATTTTGCTGCTTATATATATATGTACATACATATATATATATATATATATATATATATATATATATATAGCTATTAAAAGGTTATAAATTTTCAATTTATTGTGCAGGCCACCATAATTGATCCTGCTGATGTTGGTGCCTTGGAAGCTGCACTGGAACAGAACAATGTGAGTGTTGAAGAGAGTAATTGGTTTCTTTATATGAACTTTCTCTATGATTCCTTTATGATTGGTGGGTAGTATTGAGTTCAGACGATATTATACATGGCTGCAGGTCTCTCTGTTCTTCACCGAGTCTCCTACCAATCCATTCCTCCGATGTGTTGACATCAAGCTGGCTTCTGACCTATGTCACAAGTATGGGGCTTTGGTCTGCATTGATGGCACATTTGCCACACCTATGAACCAGAAGGCCCTTGCCCTTGGAGCTGATCTTGTGGTGCACTCTGCTACAAAGTACATCGCTGGACATAATGATGTAAGCCAGCCTGCTCTTTGTAAAATCTTGTTTGATGAATAGCATTGTAATCTACATTTGTCATAACTCATAAGTCACTTAAAGTTTAGCATCAACAAACAAGTAGTCACTTAAAGTTTAGCATCAACTAACCTTTTTTTCTCCCTGTTTCAGGTCCTTGCTGGTTGCATAAGTGGTTCAGAAAAGTTGGTTTCACAAGTGCGTATTTTGCATCATGTTTTGGGTGGTACTCTTAACCCGGTGAGTCATTTGTACATTGCTCTGCCCTTGCCTTTCTGCTATATCTTTGCCACGTCTTTTCATTGGAAGGTTATATTTAATTGATTGCTGTACAAATGAGATAAGTGTACTTGTGTTGTGCTGCTGTTACTGCTGCTGTGATGTGCTGTGTTGTTCACGCTACATACTTACTTGTGCTGTGCTGCTGCTACTGCTGCTGTGATGTTGGTGTACTTACTGCTGCTATGATGTTTGTACATATAAGTGTAACAATAACCCTTGAAGATTGTTTAGGAACTCTTAAAAACTGAGTTTTTCTTACTTCAATTGTGTTCTTTATAGGATCAATTAAGAGAAGAACTTGAGATGGATCCCAACTTGCCAGCAGTGTTGCTGATGGGAGGTGGTGAAGGAATGGGACCTGTCAATTTCAGAAAATAATGCTCTTTTTTTAGCTTACTATTAATAATGTCTCCAATTACTTTATATCATATTTGCTTTTTACAAGTTCAAAGCATTTTTACCTTTATAATGCTATTGTTTGGTCCTATAGTTTGTTAATGATTGTACATACAGACTGCACCTCTGGCACCGAATTGTTCTTTGAAAGCTTCATCCTTGCTTGATACTAAAAAATGTTGTACTTCATTCTTGGGGGAAATTGTGCCTGCCAATCGCTCATCTCTGGCTTTTGGGTTCTGACAACTGCAAGCTTGTAGGCTGTGAAAGTTCAAGCGGTACATGTGGCACGGTCTTGCATAGAAGGAAGACCGTGCTATCACAAAAACGTCCCATGGTTGATTTGACTGAAAATTCTCAACCAGCTGAAAAATCAACAGATATGCTAATAACACATTGTTCTGCTAAGAAACGTAGAGTTATAAGTGGAGACTATGACTTGAAGCAACATATTGGAAATTCTCTGGAGCATTCATCGGGTACATTTTATTTTTTTGAATCATAGAGCGCTCATTTCAATTTTAAATGTGATTTAATTTTGGTTTTGGGTTTAATTAAAGCTATGTAACATACATAAGTCTATCTACCTATATGTTTTTTCATCAACTCTATGTATTTATAATTTTTTTTATCAGCCCTATGTATCACATACATTGTCTATGAGAACATCCCAAGCTTTGTTTATCTGCAACTTTGTTTTGATTCTGCAATCTCTCTTTAGTTTAAAGGGCATGCTTCATTTGAAATTTTTCTTATTCTTTTTTTTAGGTAGTATATATTGATGGGAATTCTTACACTATATACGCATAAAAAATTGGATAACTCTTATACGGAAATTTTGGTTTCTCTTTCATTCTAATGGTTGTTGATTCAATGAGTAATTTAGCAACTTAGTTCATGGAATTCCTTTTTAATAATAGTTTTCATGTTGGCATAGTCATTGAATTGCTATTTGGAAACTCTGTTGTGCATTCCTTGCTGTCCTGCCTCGGATTATGGTCTAATGAAGATGAAAAAAAATAAAAACAGTAATGATCCTTCAACTCTGAAAAGCCAGAAGCAGAAGACAACAAGAAAGCAATAACGATCCTTTCAATTTTCGATTTCTAAAGGATATCATAAACCTGCATTTTTATGACAATATGACATTTGTTGAGCATTTTTTTTGTGCTTTTTTTTCTTGTTCTGTGATATGGAAAACTTGGTGATTCTATTCAGGTTTTATTGAACTATCAAAGAATCTCTTTTAAAGATCTGAATAGTGTTGTTCATTCAGTTTTCTTTTGTACCATGTACAACCATTGTTGAAAATCTGCTAATTATTACCATTTTATCTCTGTTAATATAATTTTACCCAATAAATCTTCTTTTTGCTGTGATATAATTTATCCTTTTATTACTAGCTCGGCTTCAATGTTGTCATTTTTTAGCCAGCTGTTAATTTGTAATGGTTACGGAGTGCTAGAATTTTGCTAAATTACTTTAACTATATATTGAGTATATCATCAAATCATTACTCCACTTTTTGTGTTTCTTACATTACGTAGAACTAGGTGATCTTTCAAGCTATTTAAATTTAAAAATATGTTTTTGGATTTAAGGAGTCTTAAACTTTTGAGTTGATCTTATCGTTTTTTTTCATTGATTGTCTTTAATTGGTTATATTTTTAATGTAACAGTTTAAGGACTCATTATATCAAGCAAAGTCCTTCAAGCTAATAATTGATATTGAAGCTAGCTGGTGCTATTTATGGCATTATTTTGGACCAAGCCAATATGAAAATTGTTATCAAAAGGCTAATATGTGATGTGGTGCTGCTAATGATTGTAATTTCAATATGCTCTGCACTGGTGTTAACGAGTGTAGTTTTTACTTTTATGTTTCAATATGCTATTTTCTTCTCTTTGTGCTTGAAATTTATTATTCTTATTAAAATACAAATGCTACTATATTTCTTTATGTGCTATCAATAATCCGTTGGTTTCATTTTCATATTTTTGTCGAATTTCTCAGAATAAAGTTTGAAATGTTGAAGTGCCTTTGGAGGAGAAGAATATTTCAATAGCAAGGAAAGAAGAGGAGGAGGATGACAATGATGGTCATGCTGAAGATGTGGAATATAGCAAGGTAAAAAGGTTATTAAGATAAGAAGGTGCTGGAATATAGGAAGGTTTGCTGAAGATGTGAAAGCTAGATGCATGGAATTGGAAAATTATAATTAAAAGAAATTTAGACAGGGAGCTACTGCTACAAAAAATGCAATAAATTTCAGGTAGTTTGTAATTTATAATGAAGTGGAGGCCATTCGTTTGCTTCTCTTTAATAAATTACTACTGTAGCTATAAAGTACATTTGAACAAATAAATGAAATTTGCTTTACTATGATCAATTATTTACCTATTCTGCTTCCTTATATCCATTATACACCATTTCATTATCTAAAAGAAAACAATAATTTAGCTGAGGTTGCAATATTCTATGAAGTAAAAGCTTTGGTAAGTGAGTTACACATCTGTCATAATTCTGACGTTACTTATAAATGTATTATTTTTACTCTATTAACTCATTTAAATTTATGTAATGCACAAGAGGGAATTGAGGCTGCTCAGAGGATTATGAATATTACTTATAAATTCTAGGCATCAAGCCAAATAGGCAAAAATTCAACAGAGATTTGCAAGCTCAGAAAGAAGATAAACAAAAAACAATCCATAATCTAAAACTATAATCTAGCACTCAAATGAAACATACATGTCCTACATAGATAAAACTAGGTCCATATGTCACCAAAAAAAAAAAATCATTTTACTTCATACTCACTTTAGGTAACTCCAAACCAAAATCCATAATATAAGATTGCAAAACCTTCTTAGTATCTTTGCCTAGCTATTTCTTCTATAATTATCTTTACGGTCTACTAAAAAATGTGCTTTTAACAAAATTATCACTCTCTCTTCTTGTGAGTTACTCTCTCAAGTCCTATATATAAAATCATTTTGAGATTTTTATTTTTGTCCTATTTATAAGACCCATTTGAATATCCAATAACACTTAGTTATTTTTTTTCTTTCACAAAAACATCTATTAACGCAATGCTATTTAGAGTCTCAATAACAATTATAGGATATTTTGGAAAAAAATATATATATCAATTTTTAATATTTCCACTACCAATAACAAATTTAACTATCTTGGTGAAAGTGAAAAATACCAAAAGGGTCTTACATATATGATTGGAGGGAGTATGTTCTTTTAAGCTATTTATTTTGTCCAATATATGTTAAGTAGTTTTAGAAATCTAAATTTTATTTTTACTTTGTTTTAGGCATATATTTATTTATTACATTTTTTCACTACTCATTTTTCCATCTCTATTTAATATAGTCTCTACAAATATATGGAAAAACTAAGAAATAAATGATCTTGAAGTTTCCATTGAGTCTGTAAGTAAGATTCTACAAAGAGCCTCGGTCCTATGTTCATACTCTAAAATATAGTCATAACTCATAAGCAAAACTTTTGTTTGCCATCCGTTGCTAATATTATGTCGAAACATATATTTATCCAAGAATAAACATGAAAAGCATACATATGGTATCGTTTCTTAGTAGCATCGTAAACAAAATTACAAAATTGCAATGTGTCAAGATTAACAATCACCATAATTCATATTTTAAATATATAGTAACTGTTAAGCCATATTTTCTCATTACAGTTTACAGGCATTGCTGGCCTCTCTTTAAATTTTTATTTGAGTAACTCATATTTCTTGCAAAATCTAATGTTAGAGATGTAGATCGTCATTAAAGATGCTAAACTATAGCATGAATGATTTCTTCATGCCCTTGGGCAGAGAATACACTATAAAGTAATAATCCATTTCTGTTTTCAAAGGATTGTATGTTAAGAACTATAGCTATGCTTTGCATATGCTTGCAGCAAAGTAGTTGGCAAGAATATGCAGGACCTTGGTACTTAAATATATCTATGGGGAGGTTAAACATAGATATTATTATGCCAAAATGTCGGGCAAATTTTTTTTTTTTATGGACCAAGACCAAGGGGTGAAATTTTGTACATGATTTCGTGATTTTTTTTTTTGCGTAGACTTATTCTAGATTAGGTGTTTTGAAGTCTTTTGGAAATCATAATGTTATTTGTGTCTGACTTTATGTGATTAGATTTTTTTTTATGTAATCATTGCATGATATAATAGTGAATTTTAAGAAAACATGATTATCTCATTTTGCAAATGATAATAAAGAATATTATCATTTAACACCGAATGTGTTATTTGATTTGGAAAAATAGGTTTTATTGTTTTGTTTGTTTATATATTTAATCTTGCTTAGCTTAAACAAGAGTGAATTAACAAAGAAAGTTGATAACTTACATTTTGTTTTTCAATATTAATTGTAATATCTAATTTATAAATTGTTCGTATTATCTTATTAGACCTCAAATGCTAAGTACTCTCTTTATTTCTTAACTTTTGTCTTTTAAGGTTTTTTTTTTAAAAAAAATTCATAACTTATTTTTTTTATAATTTTAAAGTATAATCATTCTCTTGCAAAAAATAAAAAAAAATAAGGGTAGTTCTTAATGGATCATGGTGGATGTATGGATTATGTGAAGCTGAAGTGTTGGATGTTTGCTTTTTTATACTTTCCAAGTAAGCTAAGCATTATATAATTTTTAACATGTGTCAAATAATTATAATTTTTTTTTATAATGATAAGTGTGAAAAATCATATCTAAATATTTACGTTTTGCTTAATATATAGACAAAAGTTTGTGCATTATATATTATACCTATTTTATATTGTATAATTGCCTCACCAAAAAAGCATGGAGAAAAATGCTAACAATTATTCATAACATTTTTAAGTATTCATGATTGTTTCGCATATTATAAATTTTTTTCATTCACAATACAAATTATCATTTATGTAGTGTGTTTTATCAGTTTATGTTTGAGACTTTGTTCTCATTTTTATTTATATAAAAAAAATTGTTTTTTTTAAATCTTTTATATAGAAAAATGGTTAAATTTGTTGGTGTTATCAGAAATATGAAAAATTTCTATACTCTCACAATACTATGGCTATAATTATCATTGGAATTCTAAAAAGTTTTGAGTTAATAAATATTTTCTTCGTTTAAAATTGAATTTCAAAATGTTTTGAAGTTATTTTTGTTTTAAATATGTGTTATTTTAGAATATGTAGGCCCCATTAAATAATCAATATCAAATATATCTCTTTAATATATATTAGGGAATGATGCTTGATAATAAATTTAAATTATAGTTGCAAGAATTTAAACGTTAGAATTTAAATATATATATATATATATATATATATATATATATATCCATTGAAATAATTAATTTTCATGCCACTTACCATAAGAAAGTTTGATCAATCTTATTCAACGAACATGGTTATTTTTTTTTTTAATTCTACGACAATATATTTTAACATTATATTTTTGTCTCCTCAATTTTTTTTTGAAAATCCACACTCATTAACAAACAATAAAAAAAATACATAGATAGTCAATGCATTTAATGAGGGCAAAAAAGAGAAAAAACAATAAATGATGCATAGGAAATATAAAGTGATTTTTAATTAGAACCTAAAATATACCAATGAATCAAACGTTAGAAATTTAGTTTCTATTTTTTTCTGGTTGTTTGACATTTTAGCCGACATTTAAATATATAATTCATACTAATCGTGGTTGACTCGAGTAATATTATTTAGAGAAGCTCATAACAATATATTAAGAATGAATTATAATAATGTATTGATAGAGTAAAATTTTAAATTTTTGGTGCATATCCACTAAAGGCTACTTTTAATGGGATAAATTGACATATTATTTAACTATAAATTGGTCATTCTTATATAAACTAATCTAAACTTTATAAATAACTATGTAATATTTAAAATGATCTAATAATTCCATTTTATATGAAAAATAATTGTGTTGAATAATATTTGAATTAAATTATTCATACAAATAAATTTTATTTAATTCTCGTGCATCGCACGGGTACTGCACTAGTAAACTTACAAAACAACCTAAAAGTTCATACTATTAAAAAAAAGATATGTGTAGTTTGTTAGCCAATCAATACTCCCTCCGTCCCTTATTATAAGACACGTAGATTTTTTTATCCCTTTCTATAAGTCGTTTTAGAATATCTAAGTAGCATTAAAAAGTTTATTCTAAATACACCCCTCATAATTACATAGGGGTAATACAGTAATAATAACAATAGAGAAAAAATGAATAAGGTTGTTAAGTAGTATTAATTAGAGATAACTTTGGAATGATAATATATATATATATATATATATATATATATATATTTTTTTTTTTAAAATTTGAAAGTAATAATTACTTTTCTTAATCTACGTGAATTATGTAAAAATGAATTATATAACAAAGGACAAGGAAAGTACTACCTCCGTCCCTATCTATAAGATATTTTTGACATTTTCATTTTGTCCCTATTTATAAGATACTCCACCAATTTTTAATGAGCATTAATTACTTTTTTCCACAAACACCCCTATTTATTTAACACTTTTTAGATTCCCAATACTATTAACAGGGGTAATTTTGAAAATACATATCAAAAGTTCACATTTCCAATACAATCAACTAAATTTTTCCACTTTCTTAATGGACGTGAAATCTTCTAAGAGTATCTTATAAATAGGGACGGAGGGAGTGGTATACAAGTGATACCTTTTTTGATGTTGGAATCATCAGGCAATTGGGAATATTAATAAGACTGAGTGAATAAATGAATCATCTTAATTTATCTTTGATTTGTGAATGATACTTGCATACATTTTTGTCTTACGTTGAATCATGAAAGGCGAGCTCATTTTATAACCATAACCAACTTGCACCCACCAACAACTAACTCAATAACTGAATATAAGTAGTAAAGTACCATTGCATCTATGATAGCTGGTTGCTATAGTGTAAGATTTTGTGCTAAATCTAAAGGGTTCTATCCCCAACTTATTTGATATTGCAAAAATAATAGTTTAATCTCAGTCTTGTACCATGTATTTTATTATTGAGCTATTCTACTTGGAGATATAACAGGTAGCACTTATAGATCATAATGGTTTACTTCTGTGTAAGCAACATTTCTCTAATATACATGCTGTCTTTCAGCAAGTAACATCTGGCTAGTGGTCCTACACTACTATTTCTGGAACAAAAAAACATATATACATATATATTCTCCCATTAAAGAAAGAGACTCTCATCTCAAGTGATTGATTGATAAGAGAACATAATGATAACAAGTGAAGCTTCCTTTTACTAAAAACAAATCCAGTTTTCTATGTATTTTATTTCATAAATTCATAAGTGAACAAATAGGCTAATAAGCTATTGATGAACGAACAACGTTAAATTGTGCATTGTTGGACAAAGAACAAGGCAAATACTGATATTCACCGATATTCCTAATTTTGTACAAACGTTTTTTTTTTTTTAAAAATCAAATACATTGAAAAGAATTGAAGTTTTAACAGAGCTGGAAGATAAGCAAATCATGAACAATCTTCATATGAAAACATTAAGTGAAAAACTAGTTTTACATGCCAAGGAGACACATATAAACGTCTTCTAAGACCACAAATATATTGTCTCTAAGATGAGCAGCAACCAGACTTCTGGTTCAC
Source organism: Crotalaria pallida (assembly GCA_037953625.1). Lineage (NCBI taxonomy): Eukaryota > Viridiplantae > Streptophyta > Magnoliopsida > Fabales > Fabaceae > Crotalaria > Crotalaria pallida. Next base: position 104,429,234 of record CM075655.1, read on the forward strand.
CGGCTGTCCTCGAATTTGGACCGTTGGAGGCCTGGCATTGTTCATTGGTTGGCTTGCCATTCTGAGGAAAAGAACCAAGCACAAGCAAAAAGGTCAGTCATCTGAGTACAGTGTGTGTGTGTGTGTCTATATATATATATATATATATATATATATATATATATATATATATATCTGTTGATCGATATCAATCAACTAAACAAAATTCCTTGAACTCCAAAATTCAAAGAAATAGCTCAACAATCACCTGTTTTTTATTTCCGCAGCCATAGCCATGAAAGCCTGTTCCACATTGCTGGCATTTTTAGCACTAGTTTCCATGAAAGGAATACCAATTTCATCTGCAAATGCCTGGAAAGATAAAACAGAAAACTCGAGTTTCAAACCATTATTATTAGACAAAAGGAAGGATTCAAGTTCAACAGATGTCAATGGGACATATATATGACATAACCAACAAATTCACAATCACCTTCGCTGTCTCATAGGACACAACTTTATTTGCCGTGAGATCGGACTTGTTTCCAACCAAAAGCTTGTTAACATTTTCACTTGCATAACGGTCAATTTCATTCAGCCACTGCTTAACATTGTTGAAGCTCTCTTGGTCAGTGACATCATAAACAACCTGCAGAAGAAAGGAGGGAAAAACAGGATTACACTACCGTCTCTCATTTATAAAAAAAGATATTGCCAGGGAAGGACCAGTTTATAAAGACTCACAATAATGCCATGAGCACCACGATAGTAGCTGCTAGTGATCGTACGGAAACGTTCTTGACCGGCAGTGTCCCACTATACATTAAAAAAAATGCAGAAAATGTCAACTTGGCAACGTATTCCAAAAAACCGACACAATTGAGAACTGGATACAACTTGTAACAAGACTCTTAGTAAATATAGCATATGATAATTACATTAAATGCTAAAAATAGAAAAGTACTTGCTTGGGAACATAGGAGATAACTTTAGATTGAGGGGATTTTCAAGGCATATTCAAGTGGATTTTTGAATAGCGAAGTGAGTAATTTAGAAGGAAAACATAATCATGAAGACATTTCCAACAGAACCAAAAACAAGTGAATCAAAATTTAACAGCATAATTCCAAATCACATTAATATTATCATGGACTTACAATTTGAAGTTTAATAGTCTTCCCGTCCTGTTCCACAGTGCGAATTTTCTACAGAAGATAACACGGTAAATAATTAGTCACATTTGTGTTAGAGTAACATGGAAATAAGGTCAACTGGTGAATGTGCTTACAAAGTCCACTCCAATAGTACTGATATAGCTGTCAAGGTAAGAATCATCCTGTTTCACAAGAAAATAAAATATCAGAAAGAAAGTAACTTATCTTTAAAAAAATAAAAGTAAAAGGTTTTGTTCAGCATCACAGCCTCCAAATATATTTAGACTCGCATAAGATGTGATCCAACATGCTACACCAACATTATACATGACCTGGCTGTATATTTTAAATCTTAAAAAGGAATTTAAAGTTCTGAGCAAACAAATCATTGATTACAACCGAGACAATAAGTAAACCTTCCATTCTCTAACTCTACGGTAAATTTTGACCTTTATGATACACGGAAGCTAAATGGTGAGAATATTCAACTTCAATTATTATTAACAGAATAGAAGAGGTAACCATGAAACACAAATACCTAAAGAAAGGCTCAGAACTTACAGCAAACCTCAGAAGGAGACATGACTTGCCTACACCAGAATCTCCAATAAGCAATAGCTTGAACAAATAGTCACTGCAAAAAACACAGTGATGGTTCAATCAGAGAGAGAAAAATATTAAGGAACTGTGCATCCCTTTTCTAAGAGAATGGGATACAAGCACACGGAAACCATGACATTTCTAAAACATACAACATAGGTTACTATGTATACAAAACATTTATCATAACAGTATAATTGCCAAGCACAGACAAATACATTTGGCACTATTAAATTTCACTCTAGAATTGTGCAATACTCGTTGGCAAAAGTCCAGATGAAATCCAATCGCTTCGCACAAAAAAGTTGTTTTCTTTTGATTAACATAACCGTCTCCCATTTAGCATTGGAGAATGTTAACCCAAGAACTGGTTAAAGAAACAAAAGAAGTAAGTTCAATGAAAATTGCCGTATTCAATAATACTAGTATTACATTTTAAAGTGGTAATTGCTGTTTCTAAGCAAAAAACTTAAATTTTATTGATTCCTTAACCACTGCCATTAAGAGGGACTAAACAGCTAAAAATGCCTATAAATTTATAAAATTTATTTTGGGGAAGACCAGTCATTGGTCAACCATCATACTTACAGATCCGTCCATAGAACTTCAACAACCGGTTTATCCAAAACAGTTTTTTTTTGCTTTAAAAAAAAAAAACAGATTAGAGTATAATCCAACACAAGCCATTTCTAAATTCTAACTAAAATACAATATCAATTATATGGCTCCTCCCCACATGGCCACATAACAATATATATTCTTGCTCTGAGAAGTTACCAATTTTAAGAAATCGACAACTTCACAGCAATCACCGACACCTTAGAACTCCCATATGTGTTTAGCTAATAGACAAAGTTAAAATTTTTTTTTCTGCACACTGACCCTTTTTCTTCACTTATACATCACCTTTGGAAAAAAAAAAAAACTTTTTTCTAAATTTAAAAAACAAAAAATTCACAAAACCGGATCAGAGAAACAAACAATTCCAAAATAATTGATCTAACTTCTGCAGATACAGATCTAAATCAGCAACGAATTTTTCAAAACCACGACCACCGACACGAATTTCAGATAAGAGGTTAAACAAAATCGAAAAGAAGACAAAATTCAGCATCACAGAACAACAATCAAAACAGATCTAAACGAGAAAAAAAACACAGAGAACGATTCATAAGGAGATTTTAAGTATGAAGGAGCGAGAATTGAAGCGGAAAGGAAAATCGAAATCGCACTTACTATTCAGGATTCATGGTAGAGAGAGAGAGATTAGAAACGACGGAGAGAAGAGGACGGAGAAGAGAGGAGTGAGGGTTTGGCGGCGATTGAGGTGAACGGAATCTGAGATCGTCGCCGGAGAGAGAGAAAGAGAGAAAATGAAAACGTAACGTGAGAGAGAAAGAGAATGAAATGGAAGAAAGGAGAGAGAGAGGAAGTGGCGTTTTAAAATGACCCGTTGGTGTTGGAGGTGCCGAGTGGGGTGACGCATCAACGGGTTCCAAGTCTTGCCACGTGTCCCTCGTCATGTTTCCATTTACCAAGTACTTTCTTTGTTTCTTCCTACTTCCTACTCCATTATAGATGCCTTTTTTTATTTTAAAAAAGCATTTATAAACTTGTCAAAAAATTTGTTTTACACCTAAAGTATGTATTGTTCGATAATCAATAATCGGAGACTAACCTTTTCCTATGCACATAGATAACTGAAGTGAATATTTATAAATGAAATAAAAATATTACAAGTTCCTATTTCTTTTTCTTGAGAAAATTTTTTAAAAAAAATCAATTTTTAATAATTTGTGAGTACATTTTAATGTTTGTTGGAAAAAAAATGCTACGGAGTATCTTACGTCATTGTCTAAGGAAAAAAAAATAGTTTTATATTGAAAAATGTTGAATTTAAAACATTAACTATTAATGGACTTAGATTTTCAACGTAGAGGCATTGGTTAGCAAGACTTTTTTAGAATTCGCCATATACTTTTAGCTCTGAAACATGGATACTCCTAAATTCGTGACGTACTCGTACCACAGGTACACCTTGGGTACTAGTACACGTACCGTACTCCTGGGTACTTGTAATTGGTATATTAAAATATATTTTAGGCGTGGATCGTACCAATAATGTAATTTTTGCCTTAAAATTTATATTTTAATATTATAATCAATCTTTCAGCCCTATATGTAGACTTATTTTGAGCATCAACCTCTAATTTTATTATACTCATATGTTTTTCAATGTCAAAATCGTTTGTTTGTACCTTGTTTAAATATATTTATTTATAAAATTTGAATTTATATTATCATACATGTACCCTAGTTATTTTTTTTTTAAAATGTCGTACCCCGTACCCGATACTGTACCCATATCCGGTACCCGTATTGATGCAACATAGATTTTTAGTAAAGTTCTTTTGGTTTTAGTTTCATTTATTTTGATTTTATATTGTTGGTTTTCTTAGTAAGTAAATATATTCAATTTTGATGATGACAAATATTAAATGATTTATGTTATGTGCTTAATTGATATAATGCACAATGAATGTTATTCATGTTATGGCTTAACTGATATTGTGCACAATGAATGTTATATTACGAGATTAGACTAACCATGCTTTTCAAAATATAAGTTATTCTTTATAAAGCAGTGTGACAATCATAAGGATAAATGAGAATATGACTCGAGCTATTGGAAGGTTGAGATGAACATCAGAAGTGAAGAGTTTATCAAGAAATTTGAGGATTATGTCCTTAGAGGAATCAATTGTCAAGCACCTGCATGAATCCGTCTGAACTCAAGCTACATTTTTAAACTCAGTATTACTTAGAAGAAAAATTGAAAATTCTTTTTAAAATTTGTTAATCTAGTAACTATAGGTGCAACAAATGTTTTTGATCAAAGTCTTAACTGTATGGATTGTGAAAATATGATTTTATGAAAATTAGCATGAAGTAACTTATTACTCTTATATGTGAATCGATTAATTCGTTGCATTATATAAAACTCAGAGAGTTTTGAATCGATTTTGAAGTTAGTGTAATCGATTAATTTCTCATGAAGTAATTGATTAATCTATGGATGAATTGGTTACTTTGTTGCATCATACAAAATCCAGGGAGTTTTGAATCAACTAATTTTTTTTATGGTGAATCATTTATTTTTTGTTAAAATAATCGATTACTTGAAGGCACGAATCGATTATTATTTTGAAAAATCAGAATAATAACTCTAGATCAATTATATTTATTATTTGGATTATTTTTTTATTTTCCCTGTTCCGAACATGACGCAAGCTAAGGACGCCTACCTTACATTATGACCTTCAAAAGACCTACTACGACTTGCAATATGGATCCAACGACACGAACCGAGTTTAGGCGACCTACAATGAAGGGCTTTAAGCCTGGATCAACTCGGAGAAGCTTGAAAATAAGCATAATCTACAGATAAGTCACGAGACTTATTCTTGAAGTAAATCTCCAAACGATAAATAACTCAATTATCGAAGATTGATGATACATTGTCGATGGGTTATAAGCAATTATAGAAGACCACTTATTATCTCCTTAGATATAAGATTACATGAAGATTATTTTTAGAGATAGAAGATTTATCAAGAGAATACATCAAGCCAAAGAGTCATCCTGATTTTATAAATACCAGCCTCAAGCAGGGGGTTAAAGGCAACTGATATATATCAAACACATCAAATAAACACAATTTCATACTCCTTGAGAACATAATCGGCACTCCCTAAAGAGAGATATTCACTCTTACTATCCCATACGGTGCCAGTTTTATCCAACCACACACGAATGTTCAACAACCACTTGAGACTCATCGCCAAACAGTATTGAGAATCTAAACTACTTCATGATCCAAAACGGTGTGCCACGTCATTCATACAAGAGTCAACATATTGCCAATGACCTCCCTCAGAGTAGGGGGCATATCGTTAACTACTCTTAAGGACAGCTCGAAGCCATTTTGTTCTCTCTTGATGCACTATTCCAACGTGCATGATAGAAATACGTAGTCTTGATTCCCTAAGACTAGTGTGAACGAGTATGTAAGACCTAAAGCTCACTCTTATCAAACTAAGTATCCTTAACAAGTATCCCTATTATAACTAGACAAAACATTCCCTAATCGAAAGTAAGTTTAAAAACTATTAGGATCAGGTTTTCAAACAATTTATTCATTCATTCTTTTATAATCATAATTTTAAAAAAAACATTAGAGAATGCTCATTCTTTTTCATAGGTACTGCTTCTCCTTGCTCGAGTTCTTCTTCATATAAGTGTCATATGGATTCAGTTTGTTTTATATGTACTGGCAAGAGTGCTTCTTGTAATGCCCTAAATTTATATTCATTTATTTATATAAAATGTGAATTTATTTTTTTTCGAAAATAAATTTAAGACGTTACTAATTCGACTCCACACATAATCATAAACTTGAACCACACCACAAAATAATATACATCATAATACATTAATCATAAAAACTTAAGTTATACATCATCATATAGTCAACAGTCATAAAAGATAAACCCTGAGTTATATATATATACCTATACCCATTATATCACAATAAAAAACATAACCCAAAGCCTTGGTTCGAAACTCAAAACATAAAAGTTCACAAGATATCATTATTCCCCTAGGATAGGTGGAATATATATGACTCCACTATGGGAATTCTCAATTGGAGGGGACGTAACTAAGGAAGAGGATTCAAGTGGTAGATAAGAATCTCCACTTCCCTTCCAGGAGAATGTGACGTCCCACCCCATGCCACTCCCCATCAGGGAGTAGCCTCAACTCCACATGAATCGGATTCTGAGCGATGACCTAACAAACAAAGGGCAGGGAGTAAGTCATAGACGAAGCACATCATCAAATAATAAACAATAAAAACTAGAAAAGATAATCACAAACGCCATCATAGATATGAACAATTCTTTAACTTAGTGACCTAACGTAATCACTGAATCCTTCTCTTATACATTCTATATCCACAATTCATTTCTTTACGTTTATTTTTTATATTCACAATTCTTTGATATTGCTCGATACTAGGGACCGAGACTTTTGGGTGGATACGTGCAACTCTCGTGCATACCTCAATACTCGGGACCAGGGTGAGACCACACCCATGGCAGATTCTCGCAACTTATGTGCATCGCCTTGATACTCGGGACCAAGGGGGACCATGCCAATCACTACTTCTCTTTTATTAAGTTATTTCTCACTACTCTATCTCGACATTCGAGTATTCTTATACGAATGCAAATGCAATTTAATGCAACATTCATCCTCATAATTTCAATCCTTTAATAAAAAATCATTGTATTTGCCATCTACAATGGTCAAATATTCACAAATATATTCTCCATAATCAATAATAAGGTTTGGTCAAGGTTACATGTCATAAAAATTGATATTTTCCAATTCAAGGGTCATAATAATCAATTACCATAAGGTGATAATCGTTTATCACGTGTAAATTGAATTTTTAGTGTAAATTTGTACCTGGTAATCGATTACCTAACCCTGGTAATCGATTACCCTGCAGCATAATGCACACTGAATTGGGTTTTGACATACCAATCTTTAGTACACTTCACTTTAATCAATTTCAACCCAAAACAGATTGAAAACACATATATTTAGACAGGTTCATGCATATTTTAGGCAATCAAATCATCACTTACATATTCAATTCATTCAATATGCATAAAACATCGTAAAATCACAACTTAGCATATGAAGTTCAATTTCTTTGTAAAACAAACCAATTCAGGGATTCATACAGCATATATTCAACAAATAGAGTTTGCTCAAATCAAGAACTAGAATTGAAATGACCTCCAAGTCATAATTCCAATTCAAGTTGCATAAAAATCACTTTTGTCATTGAGTTCCTTGGAACTCCTATATTTCTAGCTGCATGATTATTATTCTAGCACCCAGATAACTTCTCCCTTACCTATGTCAAGTGTTTGGATCGATTTGGAGCATAGATAAACGAGTTTGTTGGGAAAATCCCAAGTTTTGGTTTCAGCCACAAGTTCTCTGTTTTGATCAGTTCAGCAAGGGTACAAAATCAGTGTTGATCACTAAGAATCAGCCATAGAAATTTGTGATCAAAGATTAGAATCAAAACTATGACATGTTATCTTGCAAATAGAACAAGTTTGAAGCTCAAAGGATGCTCGAGCTTACCACACGAATCAAAGAAATAAGGCTTCACGAATTTGAAACTCAGATTTCAGATTCAAGCACCAAACTTTGCAGGGTTGTAACTTCTTCTATGCTCCACCAAATTAAACAAACTTGGTATCGATTTGAAGAGGGTCGGACAAGCTTTAATTTGGTGTATGATTTGCTAGGGTTTAAGGCTTAGAACTGGGAGAACGTAAGAGAGAAAGTTCAGGCCATAAAAACTTGAGTTTCAACAAACTTGAGTGTTTGTTCATGAGTTTTGAGGGTTATCAACACTCAACCATGTAAAATAACCCCTCCAAAAGTGTCATTATCAATCTAGCACGGTGTTAGGTTGATATTTACATGAATTTGTGGTGGAAAAATGGGTTAATCCTAGCCATTCATGCTCAAACCGATTTACTTTTGGCTCATCAGAGTCATGGTAAACGATTATCACGATCTGGTAATCGATTACCAGACTTAAATTTGGTCAATCTTTGAAATTTTGACCAGGTAATCGATTACTGACTCTGGTAATCGATTATCTAGGCTTTTTGGTCTCCAAATACAATTTCCACCGTTGGATTTGAAGATAAAAGGGTTGGAAAGCTTGTCTCCAAATTTGAGCACGATCCAACGGTTAATGAGATATGACTCAATCTTTGGGTGATGTTTTCACTAAAATTCACTTTGATGATTATTTACAAAATATTCACATAATATTTCATTTAATCTATATAATATTTATAATTTCAAGGGTAAATTCCAGTGGGCGTTACACTTCTATATTGTTACACATTCCTTATCATTATCATTGTAATAGGGTGTCTCACTATATTGGGTTTGGTTGAGATTCCATATGAACGGTGGAACACTCGGTAGTTTGGTATCCTTTGGTAGTTAGGAAGGGGCATCCCTAGTGAAAGAAGGTGTGACACCTTCATTGTATTAGGGTGTTGCATCCTATTGTCTATATTCGAGATCTATAACGAAAAGTCGAATCTTAGTATTTTAATTTGTAGAGTACTCTGGTATTGTATTGGGGTTTGGAACTTCGATTGATTAATACAACAAATCGAAGCATATTGCTGAGAGCTTGGATGTAAGTCTTTCTGGAACCTAAACATAGACTCACCAGATAGGCCGAACCAGGATAAAAATTCTTTGTTTGCATTTTTCTCTATCCCCTATCTTTCTAATATAATTTCTGATGCAGTTATTTTTTGTTGTTCGTTGTCGTTTACGCATAATTCTCGATTTACATTTATTCGTTCAAATGCACGCTAATATTTTCCAACTTATTAATTAGTTTAGTTTCATTTGTAATCGTTTTCATAATTATCGATCGTTTTTCTGCTTCATATCTTGTTAGAATTTTTTTAAATGATTTAAATTTAATAATTTTTCAAGGTTTTTAGAAACACTCAATTCACTCCCTCATGGTATGATGACTGCCAATTCCAACATGCATTGTGCACCACACCAATTTTATTTTATTGAGAAAATAAGGAATGTATACACTGTCAACGCATTATCAACTATTAAAATACTAATGACTATTAGTAAAAATATTATAAATAAATAGTGAATAATATATTGATAATGTGAAAAACTTTATTCTATTAATACATTATCATTAATCTCTTTTTTTATTTGTTTATCATGCATGATAGTGGACTATACGTAACATGTAATGTCGAAGATTAAAATAAAAATGGACAAATTTACAAACTTTACCCTTTTTTTTAACAAGAACAAAAGGAAAAAAACTATGAAAATAATTATGGAAAATTTCATATTTAATTTGGTTGAATAAATTAATTTATTTATGAGCACTAAGAGTATTTTCGACTCAAACATCAATTATGTGATATTGCAATTCTCATCAACATTTTTTCGACACACAACAATAATTACACTTTGATAACACTCTCAATGAGACTAGCTATTGCGACTGGTTTACATTTTAGAAACAAATTATGACATTATTTTAATTCAGGTTCGAGTTAAACTCTTTGATCGTCTGAATTTGTTATGATGTCTCACATCATTTAAATGATATATTTTCCTTATATATAATTAATTAATGGTATCCCCTAGTCCCATGGGCAATGAATTACTTATTTGCTAATTTTGCATTATTATTATTATCTATATACATATAAAAGTTTAGATGAGTTAGGTCTCGATCGAGACTCACAACGGTCAAGGCATAACTCATGGCTCAAAGAGCATTTACATATTTTCCATTTACAAGTTCCATATATTGGCAACGAAATTTGAACTCACATGATTGTAGGATATGCTGAGTTGAATCATTACATATTATACTAACATTCATTTGCATCTAATTCTATCATATGGTTAATAAATATATAATACATAAGGTTCATATTTGCATATTATTATGTGAATACTGACGTAGTTTCAATTGAAATATTATTAGGTTAAGATTAGTTTGACTTAGAGTATAAGCATATGACTTTGTCAAAATATCAGTTAAACTCATCCCAACTTTTTCATACATGACATATCAACTATCTAACCACATGATATAGAAAAAAATAAATTCATATAAGATACTATTTTTTAGCCCGTGCATATGCATTGCATGAGATATTTGTTTGTTAGCTTGTTATAAACTTATTATTATTGGATAACTTAAGTTGATAATAATTGTAAATCATTAATGTGGATTTGATCATTTTGACACCACTGGTCAATTTGGGTCATGAGATCACATAAATGCGGATTTGTCAAACATCAATTTGATCATTTTGAGTTTTTGACACTACTGGTTAATTTGGTTCATGAGATCACATAAATGTGGGTTTGTCAAATTGATAACTAATGTCAAAGACTAAATCGAAATTTTTGTAATCTCATAAACCAAGTTGATGGATGGTGTCGATCCCATGGACCAAACTAATTATTTACTCAAAATTAATGCATCTGATATTAAATTCAATGTTACGTTTGAAATTGAATTGGACAAAGGAAGCAAAACAATAGTGCAATTATGAGTTTAACACTAATAAAACACGGGTTGCAATTACAATATGGTTTTGAATATAAAAAAGAAGAAAAGAAAGAGGATTTTATTCATATGGAAGGAAGGAAGGAACATACGGCTAGTGGCAACTGGCAAGGGTGTTGTTTGGATAATTGGAAATCGCATCTGCATTCGGAAGAGGAGGGGGAGGAGGAGAAAGGGGTGTAAAACCTGCTGAAGTAGTTTATTTTATTGGATTATCAGTTATAATTCCAGTTGGAACAGTTATTTTGATAAAGTGGTAACCACCATTGCCATGTGGATGCTTTAATTGTTGAGGAATTCTCAACTTTTAATCAAGAACAGGATTTCAAAAAGGAGCATTAATAAAAAGAAAGATGAAGGCATATGAATCTGATGTTCCTAATAATGTTTCAATTGCATCCTAATAATGTTGAAAGCAAGATGAAGCCGGTATCATAGTTCAAATCACTAATGTCAAATTCTCTTAATACGGTATCATAGTTTCAATTGAAATATTATTAGGTTATGATCTGTTTAACTTAGAGTTTAAGCATATGACTTTGTCAATATATCAGTTAAACTCATCCCAACTCGTTTCATACATGACTTACCAACTATCTAACCAGTTGATATAAAAAAAAATTCATATAAGATATGAGGACGCTACATTAAGGTATAGTCCACTATGGATATTGCATCCATGTGCTTCCTCTCTCTAAATTCTTCATGAAATCATCACCTAAATCCATGGATAAATCACCAAAAACAAATTCCCATCACACATACACTCTTAATCCTCTCTCAATCTCTCATATTACCTTCTCCAAATTCAAAACCCCCAATTTCTCTATATGTCAAAACCCTAGGTTTTGATTCATGAAGATTAACATACATGGAGCAAGGAATAGAAATTATAAGCTAAGGATTCAAGGGAAACAAGTGGGAATGAAGAAATTAGAGCTAAAAGAGGAAGATCTCTCTTCCTTTTCTCTCTCTAGCCACTCTCCCTCCTAAAAACCAAGGTAAGAGGGGAGATATTTGCATAAATTAGGGAAATGATGTAATAATAATAGTAGAAATATAATTATATGCATGTTTAAATTAATTATTGGTTGTGAGTTTGGTTAGTTCCTAATTCTTTGGTTTTGTATTGATTGGTTGATGATGATACTTGAATAATTGCCTATATGTTTGAGATTTTCAATAATCTGGATGAATGAATGTTATTATCGTTAGGCTTATTTAACATTTTAGTCCCTGAACTTAGGTGCTCTTTTGGAATTAGTCCTTAAACTTTTTTTCGATGCTTTGGGCCCCTGAACATTGTTTAATTTTTGGAAATGGTCCTTTCGTCACTTAAGTGATGATATAACCGACTACATGTCACGTCACTTGCACAATATCGACGAGTGACGTGTTATGTAGAGCCACGGGACACTATATGATTTTTTTTATTTAAAAAATAATTTCTTTTAAAATTTATTAAAAGATTCGATTTTCTTTAAAGAAAAATACAATTTTTAATTATTTTTAATAAATTGGAATTTTTTGTATTTGAAAAAATTCATGTGGTATCATCTGGCACGTTACCTATCGATGTGGTGAAGGTGACGTGACATATTCTCGGCCATATCACCACTTAAGTGATGAAAGGACCATTTTCAAAATTTGAGCAAAGTTTAGGGACTCAAAGTATCGAACAAAAAGTTTAAGGACCAATTCTAAAAGAGCACCTAAGTTCATGGACTAAAAACTTAAATAAGCCTTATCATTATTATTGTTAGTTGTGTCCTTAAATAGCAAATTATTTTATTATTATGTATAAATATCCTAAGTTAGAGGAATTGTCTTAACTAATATAATTATATAAAGGCTTGGCTATCCAAATTCAATTAAAATGGATTAGAAACACGTTAATTATGAAATGAGGAAAGACGTTAGGAATTGGAAAAGATATATACGAGAAAATTCTATGAACTGAAGGACGTTTCGTGAAGGTTCATAGAATTGACGGACGAGAGTGTCATAGTGACTAGATTGTGTTATTGAAACAATCGCGGAAAACTATTATAGAGGACTTTGATCTACTAGAGGACCTAATACAGTATGAGGTATTCTACAAAGGGATGAAGTACTGGATAAGTCGGGGATTGGTCCTGTGCACACTATAGTAGTTTTTATCGGTCACTTAAACACATCTGGATTAGTTGAGGGTGGTCCCTGCTATAGCCAATTTGGGTAAAATGACCCAAATTGTACGAAGGACGATTCGTGAAGTACTGTGCAAACATTGGTTGAGGGACACTTACTCCTAGTTGATCTTTTCCAAGGTGTGGAGGGAGATGTGAGGAAAAAGGAAAAATGAAAAAATGGAAAAGAAAATGGAATGCAGTGATAACTGCAATGAAATGAACAAAAATGGTATATGGATCAATTATGGAGAACTATATTGTATTGCTTATACTTATATATTATTAATAATGGTTGTTAAGTGCATATGGATGAAGTTATGGAATGAAGTGACCGATTATATTTTTATATCTTATTATTGTTGTTATGTGCTTTTTTTAATTTATGAATAAATATCTCACCCTCTTTGTTGTCATTTTTAGGTATTCATAATGGAGATAAAAAGGACATTCCGCCCACCGAGGAGGATTTCACTGCAAATGACGGAGTGTAATTTCTAAATATAACTCGAGAGTCATATGTATGCAACCATTGTAGTTCTTTAACCATAAATAGTAATTTAGTAATGAATTATGAAGGATATTCAAATATCCTCTTTTGATCTTCATTTAAGAAATTGTGTAATGATTACATATTTATACTCACTTTGCATATGAAGAAGTCGTAACACTTAAGTATATATAGATGATTCTGATCTGAAATCTGACAGGTGATTTATTTTATAAGGGAAATATCAATTTTTAAAGTAAACCAATTTCTTTTATAAAACTCGCTATTTCAATAATTAAACTTTATTTTAAAAAGTAGGATGTTAAACGTAACACTTATTAAAGCTTATTTATATTAATAAAATAAAACTAATCGGTCACAAAATCTTAGAGCTTTGTGCTCCCTTGGTACACCTAAATTTAGCCCATAAAAACAACTAAAAACAAGCACAAAAATAACCAAAATTTAGGATTTTTGGTGTGTAACACAAAGTGTAGCCATAAGCCTTATTACAACTTGATTTAACTTCAAAGTAAACAAAAAAATAGGTGTTTAGAAGTTGGACTTCAAGTCTTCATTGTTAGTTTTCCCCTCTAGCACTCATCATTCGACAAATAGTATTTGAGAAAATTAACTTGCATGTTGTTGTATTGGTTAATTTTGAAATGAAAATTAGGTTGTAATGAAAAACTAGTATATAAAGGACTTACGTCAAATACAAACGATTTGAAAACATAATAGTTCATGAAATGGTAGCTAACACTTGGCTACCATTAAGTAAAGTTACAAGTATAGGCTTAATCTTTTTATAGGTTTGAAATCCTGATAGAGGAGAATATAGATGATTTGTTGCTCTAGTGTCCAATAATATCCATAATGAGGAACAAAATGAGTTATAGCTTTGTTCTTTGTTGTCAAAACCATAGTTTTGATCAATGGTGTTAGCAAGAATTTTGGAATAATCAACAAATTGATTTAAGTGTCTTTCTTGGTGTACAAATAGTGAGAACACTTTGTTAACAAATGATAAAGGTTCCATTATTAACATAATGTGCGATGACCTAACAGCTCCATATTGTTCATTCAATTCTTTCATGATACAAATAACATGATATTATTTATATAAGATTTTATTGTTGGAATCATTTCACAAACCCACCTCACAAGACAAGTACAATTAGGAATTGGTCTAAAATTGTCTAGTTCTTGCCATAATCTTTTCAAATAGACGAATTCCCTAACTTTTAAACGTAAATTTAACAATTTATTTTAGAAATTTGAAAAATATCACTCTGAAAATACATGTCTTTGAGATTTTTCCAAATCCCAAAAGTTATCTCCATGCACATAATACTCTGAACAATTGATGCATCAATCGATTGATTTAGCCATGAAACAACAAGAGTGTTGCAATGATTCCACGCACCAAACATCGGATCATTATTCCGAGGGTTAGGAAGAGAGCCATCACAAATTGCAGTTTATTCTTCAATTTCATTTCAAAGCCATTACCATTGCTCGTGACCATGAGTGATAATTCTCACTAGTGAGAGGTGTAGAAATGAGAATTGCTCCTGGATTCTCATTAGGATGTGTTTAATAAGCATTGGTTGCATCTAGAACTGTATTCATCAACCGATTCACCATTAACATAACTTTGTAGAAAAATGGTGAAAATTGAATACGTGGACAAGTGAAAATTTGAAGAAGATCAAGAAAGGCTTCAATTGAATAGATAAAATTTGTTAATAAGAAAGGTGCAAAGCGTTTGAAGGGCTCTAATACCATGTAGAAATGGTAAATTGCCATAATAGAGAAGGGGAAGATAGAAGTTGAGTTGAGAAAACTAATTTCATGTAATAATGATTAGAGAGAAATGTAAGTATAAACTAATTATAATGTGCAATCATCATTCTATTTATTGAATGAGCTAACTAAAGTTAATGACTAACTAGAGTTCTAACTAGATTGAGCCCAACTAACCATCCACAGACCACAACTAAGTTAACTAGATGTCAATTACATTGCCAACAAGCTAACTAGTGAGAGGAAGCTAGATAAGTTGATAGTCAAGTAATAGGTGGAGCTTGATGATGGTGTAAAGTATGATATATTTCATTTATTTTATCCCCTCTTTATCTTAATGTCTGTTTGTTTCTAACGGTTTTTGTGTTAGTTTCATAGCTTTTTCGGTTTAATTTTGCTTAATAAACTCCATCACCTAATGAATATTTTGGCTTATTTTAAGGTGTCTTTGAGCAAGGATTGAAGTATGAATGTGGTGGAGACATTCTGGGATAAAAGGAGCTATAAAAAGGTGTGAATAAGGCAAAAACAGAGGTTTGGGATTTGACGAGGCGCCTGGGCGCAGAGAACCAACGCCCAGGTGCAAAAAGCAACAGAAACAACAAAGAATCATGCCCAGCTGCAGCTCAGGGGCGCCCAGGCGTGTGCCGACAAAATTAAACCCAAGGGCGCCTAGGCGCCAGTTCCATGGGCCTGGGCGCGAGCAACAACTCTCTATCAGATTTTTTTTCACGATTTTTCATGACATTTGGGTTTCCCAAGGCATATAAACTCATTTTTCATCATTCTTACTCATAGAACTCGAAGGGGAGGAGTGGATAATTGAGAGAAATCTTCGGAGAAGTCCAAGAACGCGATTGATTATCGAAGGAAGGGATTACAAAGGGATGACCAGTTCGTGGCACACATGGGGTTACTCTTTCTCTCTTGCCTTTCTTTGTTTATGAATATGAAGTATAGCTAAATCTCCAATAGGGATGTGATGGATTTGGATTATGTATAGTTGATTTACAATATTTGGTTATGAATGGATTCTTATTTTTGCTAATTGTTTGATTATGCAATGATTATTACTCACAGAATTGGCCTCTATGTGATTAGGGACTCTATTCTCCAATTAGGAAATTGGGGATTTAATTGACCCTAATCAAACATTATAATTTATCAACTTGTAGAAAAACTTTTGAGAAATTATATAACATTATGATTCTAGAGTTTATAACTCAATGATTATTAGTTTAAGACTCGCTTAAGAGATTAAGAGGTATAAACTAACTATCCAAAGTAAGTGCCTGAGGAATCAGTTCTTACTGCCTTTAGAATCGTTGTTAGCATAATAGGAATGATATTCATAACCAATGTAAATCACTATTATATCCAATGAAATCACGTCCCTAGAACCTTTACCCACACAACAACCGTTTTCATTTTATTCTTTCCTTCAATCTTCAACCTTTTTAATCCAATTTCATTAGTTTAACCACGTTAAGGTGATATTTTCCCAAATACTAATCCCTGTGGGTTTGACACTCTACTTATCCCTTTATTACTTGTACGACTCGGTATACTTGCCGGTGATCCAACAAATTAAAGCTGTGCGCATTGCGTTTGTTACTAAGTTTGCTGCTCTTGTTGATGGACTGAAATTGGAAAGTAAAGGTGTTGCTGCTACAGTAGAATTTAGAAGAGCTAGAGTTGATATCAGCCACATGTTGTATTTTGGTGGTTAGAAATCCATTCATTCAACTTGAACCAGAAAACCCACATAAGAATAATCACTACAGCATTTTTGGTCTTAGACCACGCTCAAAAACCATGGTATAAGGTCAAAAAACTGTGGCCTGATCTTTACACCACGGTTTTGCAGACGTAGTAGTAGCTGGCGTGGACTATTCTAATAGGCCACGGTTTTTTGAGTTTAGGCCACGATTTTTTAAAACCGTCGCCTAAAACTATGAACAGACCACAGTTTTATGTAATGCATATAGTCCACGGTTTTCTCTATATTCTTTTGGCCACGGTTTTCTTAACCTCCTTTTGGCCACGGCTCGGTAACTGTTGTTCTTTCTTTAAACCACGGTTTAATGCCAAGTATTGAAGCCACGGTTTTCCTTCTATTTTTTGGCCACGGTCTTTTTAGAATATTTTGCCACGGTTTTCTTCCATAGTTTTAACCACGGTTTTCTTTACATTGTTTTGGACACGGTTTGTACATCCTTTTGGCCACGGTTTTCTTTACTATTGTAGCACTATTTTTTTTACATCGTTTTGGCCACAGTTTTCTTTCATTGTTTAAAACCTATTAATGATGAGAATGCAAATTTTATATAAAAGAAATTCATCCATCCCAAAATCAAAAGTACACGAACGGATTATTCATGGATAAGAAAGAACAATAAAAACATAAGATCCAAACACAATACTATAATATATACTAGAATAGTTAAGAATCTTATCAAAATTAAGATTCCAAACAAAACAAGCCAACCCCACCCAAAAATACAAAGGCATACAAGCCTCGCATAAATGGCTAGATGTTAGTAACAAAACAAATACGAATAGTTCTTTCTGACATCATAAAACAACAGGTCAGCATCACTCAAACAGTAGAAAAAGGATCGGCAAAACAACTATCCGAAGTATTATTGGATAGAATAGCAAAAATTTCTACATTAATATTCTTCATCAATATCTTCATCATGGCCTTCCTCTCCAACTTATATGTGTACATAACCTTTCTGACCATCCTCTCATTGTTATTCTTCATCATCAATATCTTGAACATAACCTTCCAATCCAACCTACATGTGTGAAAATATAAAATATCATATTATGACTAATAATAAAAGCAAAGAATAGTAACATATTCGAAACTAGAATTTAACATTTTTCATGTACAGATAAATGGATCACAAATTATACCTTGTCAATATTAGGAATATTGGTCGATGTAGAAGAATGAAGTGATACACTATTTTCATTGGCTATAGCATTTTCCACCATAATATCCAAAGCCTCATCATCCAAATCTGAGTTGTTTTGCTTCAACAAACTTCTTACAAGCATCTTCATTTTATTCATCTCATTTTCATGTTCCTTCTTCTCTTCTGCATATTGCTTCTTTAGAGCCGCAATTTCTTCATTTTTTTTAAACTGTGACGGTGTGACAGTTCTTCCATAGCAACGCACTCTACCAGACCTTTCCTTGCCAAGCAACGATCGAAAAGTTTTTTCAGCAGATTCCCTAGACTCTTGAACTGAATCTCGAAGTTTACCCTAGTAAATAAGAATTAATGTCATAGATAAAATTATCACTGTATTATTTCTACCATATTACTAAAGCTATCTTTTTGTTCATCCAGGACTAACTAAATCAATAATTAGAATTACTGGCTTAATAGCAAGATAAGAATAGTAAGAAGTCTAAGTTGCTAATTTACTCAAATTTCTATCCAAGCTGTGTTACTGTAAGGATGAAAAAAAATCAATTTTTCAGGTTGTGTTCTTCACAAATTCTGATAGACTCCTTCTGAATAAATTGCAATATAAATTGTAAGCTGAATAAATTCTATCATTCCTTCTGAATAAATTTCAGGACTCCTTCTGAATAAATTGTAAGCTGAACACAATTTAAATTGCAATATATTAAATAAAAACGAACATACTTTATGTGTAGCAATAAACTTACAATGACAAATTTTGTTTCCTCATCGACCTTTTTTCCATTTCGGCTTGTGCGAGTCTCAATAAACATTTCAGCTTGGTATACTCCTTCTGAATTTTCCTTCTTTGCAAGCTACGTTATTTAATGACATTGAACATTGAGAAACAAATACAAATTAGAAGACTTAGTTGTTTATGTAGAAAATAGCACACATCAACATACAAATATAAAAGAAAAATACCAATTTTGAGCGAATTCTTGCAAAATTTACTGGTCCGTACGGTGCAAATACTTTTGCTTAGCCTTGTTGATGGCATTTTTCTTAGCAATGTCCTACATTGCATAGAATCAAAAATTAGATATGGATGATTGATCCAAATAATAATGGCTAATTCAAGTGTATGAATCAAAGCAAAGTATGAAAATGATGTCATACAATCCATCACCGTGCTTACTTGAACAATGCTACTTCTCCAATAAGTTATTAGTTGCCAAAAAAAATCCCATAATCATTCTCTGTTTCATCTCCTCTGTTTTTGCCCATTCCCCCGCAGAACCACTATTGAGTAGTTCAATTGGTAACAATACCAATGGTGCAATTTTGGCTCCAAGCCAAGTTGGTCATCAATTTCACACTCCACTTTTCAAGGGAATCAATAACCCTGCTTCTAGTAGTGTTGCTGGTCAATTGATTAGTGGAATTGGAACTACTACTGGATCATCATCTGGAGCTGTTGGTAATAATGACAATTCAATTGACAACAACAAAAACAAAGTTGCAATGTTGATGCAAAACAAGGTTGTTGCTGCTAATAATAACAATAATAATGGAGGACAATCTAGAGTGTTGGGGAGTGACCAAGCACAACGAGCCCTAATGCTAAGGATTTTAAGAGGTGGAAGGCCTAAAATTACGAAGCCACTTCCAACAAAGTATGAACCTTTTTTGAAGAAAAGAAGTTATAATGAAGCTACATCATCATCATCATCATCATCATCATCATCATCACGAGGTATCGAATCATATAAATTTCTCTTAAAATAACAGAAATTGGAAGAAATTACTAATAAAATAATAACAACAAGCACTAATTCTCATTTGAAATAACACTTCTAACTACTACAGTACATCAACATTCTCATAGAAATTATACAAAAACAAGAAGCATATAAAATATACAAAAACAAGAAGCATTTAAAATAAAGTACTGTAAAATAAATATCGAACATAGTCTCAAATCCCCAATTATCAACAGTCGTGATTATAGTCTCAAATCCCCAATAATCAACAGTCGTGATTATAGATGCAGGAATGACAAGTATATAAACATAGAGACCGAATTGAAAACCAAAAACCAAGGCCAAGCAGAAACACAAGAATAAAGGAAGTAATATTGTTGGAGAAGTGAAGAGAACCCACAAGAAGCAAAAGAAGTAAATATTATTGGCTGCATACCTTGGAAAAGAGGAAGAAATTGACGAAATAGGGTTTGCTCGAGCTAAAGGGGGAGAGACAGCCGTCGTCGCCGACGAATACAGGCCACCATCGCCGACGAATAGAGACCGCCGACGAATAGTGACCGCCGCCGTCGAATGGAGACCGTCGCGAGTGAGCTTCGTCGAGAAAAGAGCTAGGAAGGTGACGAGTTTTAGAGAGAGAGAGTGAGTGATATTTGTTCTTTTCTTTTAGTTTCAGAGAGAATAGACATGTTTCTTTGTTTTTGTTTTTTTATTTAGTTCCCGCTTAGACCAATCCTGCTAAAATTGTACATAACTTGTGACCACAGTTTTTTTTATCAAATTTTATAAACCACACTTAATGAACTGTGGTGTAACATATTATTATAAAACCGTGGCCCATATAACACTTTTGGCCACGGTTTAAAAGTTAATATTATAAACCACACAAAATAAACCGTGGTGTAATATATTGTTATAAAAACCGTGGTTTATATAACACTTTCGACCACAGTTTAAAAGTTAATATTATAAGCCACGTATATATAACTGTGGTCAAATATAATTTGTTAAAAACCGTGGCCTTTAAAAGAAAGAGGCCACGGTTACCTTGGATGTTATGTTGGAAAATGAAAATTTTACATATTATTAACCACATTAGAGAAACCGTGGTCTATTTTGTGTTTTGACCACGGTTTTTTAAAAGGAAAAAAAAAGGTGTGGTCTAAACTCAAAAATGCTGTAGTGAATCGGATAGACTACCACCTCATCATCCTCGTATGCTAACATCTGCGCAAACCAATGTTGGAAGCGCCAAACATTTGTTAAATATCATTAAACTAATATAATTTATGAACTTCAAAACTTTTACAGTATTAATAAACTAAACAACCGTCCAAATAATACCACCAAATACATGAGGCACCAAAAAGGAACGTATGGAATGGACAATTGCAAAAATATGCTTAACGTGTATGAACTGGTGCTCTAGTTTATCACGTTTCTGTGTACTTAATTGTTATACAAGGGATGATTATGATTTTTTTTTTTAAAAAAAATTAAGTTCAAAATAGAACGAAATAAAAATACAGGTCTCATTCATACTGACAAAAAAATATAGTAAAAAAATTGGAATCAATATCACAAATATCAATAACAATGGAAAACGAAAATGAAATTGATTTTTTTTTTAAAAAAAAACAAATCCTAAGTTCATATATAAATATATATATAAACTCTCGTTAAAAGAGCATGGTTACTATCGAGAAAGTAATGAATTATAAACGCCATTATATTTACTTGATTCGATAAATAAAAAATGTTCATATTCCTCGGACATACATAACATAAAACATAGTAGGAGTGTACGAACTTTGGTAAATCATTCTATCTTAACTTATAAAATGTTATGTGTATATATAGCTCATAAAACTCAATCATTTAGTTTTGCAATGTCATTATACTACAATATTATGAAACAACCTTTTGGAGGAGTTGGGTAGATCCTTCAATTTTGGAACATTTTTTGATAATTTGCTAAAAATTAAAGGCTTACATAAAACAATACATGAAAGCTAAGACAAAAGAACTATTAAAAAGTAGGATAAAAGACAAACAACTTACAAAGAGTAAAACCTCAAGGTTTGGCCCTAAAATTAGTTTTTTACCCTAAAAATATTAATTTGAGAGAGGTCAAATGATATCAAACATACAAGAATAAAAAAGTAGGGAAGACCTTGATGCACGACAGATCATAAATATAAATATTAAAAAAAAAGAGTAGTATTAAATAAATTAGTTTACCTTTAATCAAGGAAATCAAGGCCGTTGACTCTCATCAATTCAAATCATGGAGAACAAAAAAAGGGGAAAACATGTAAGACATAAATGGTCTTTTCGATCCAAGCAGATCTGCATCAATTATCTTCGAAGCATCCTTGCTCATGAATCTATTTCAAAAAAGAATGATAGTTTCTAACATTAGAAAAGATGACAACAAAAGAACAATTGAAATGAAAATAAAGGATTCAAAACTTAGATAGATAAATAGATAGATAGATTGTACCGATCTATGCACAAAGCACCACTCATAGTCATTGCACAAGTATTAGTAGTTGTGATCTTAGGAGGAAAAAATGGCAACCCGAAAGGTAACAACAACGGAAGACGTCTAGAGACACATGGTTTGCGCATCTGAGTTTTGAAAAAAGAAACTTTCACTTTGGTGAGTTTGTTTACGCCTTGAGAAAATGAAGGAGCTTTTGTGGAAGAGAGTGACAGAAAGAAAGATTAAAAAAAGGAGAAGGTAAGAAGATAAAGGAGCATAAACAAATGGGACAAGAGGAATGCGAATGGATTGAGTGCGATTAGGGTTTGAGATGGATTGGAAGCCGCCGACAAAATTCTTTTCTCAACCTATAATTTTATGTCCTTGAAGATGAACACTTTTTTTAATTTATAGTAGTTGTGGTACTTACAAAACCCTAAAAATGCATATTTAAATTGGGCCAGATATACTTTGTAATTTGGATTTGGGCCATTTATCCGGGGTGCAATATGATCACATCAACTTTGCGTAGCTAACTTAGCAAGTGCGTGAAAATCTCAATTACAATAAAGATTTTTCCATGGAATTCACTTATGTTTTTCATTCTTAGTCTACATTCCAATCATGCTTAAATTTTTTTTCCATTTCAACATTAAATACAAACAACGATCAAGTTACATTTTTTAGACTCTCCTTCACCAAATATAATTCCAAAGTAAGAGCCCAAGTTTTGTGACTAAAATACCCTCTAAAGATAGATTGAAAAAGGATAATGATTGATTAACATATTAGATTGGTCCTTGATTTTGTGGTCAGTGATCAATTTAGTTCCTGAAATTTTCGAAATTTTAAATTGGCCCCTGATATAATAAAACGTAAGTCATATTAGTCCTTGACGTTAATGAACGAAAGTGATCCTTAACGTGGACCAACAGAATGTCCAAAACGACATCGTTTTGACAAAAAAAAAGACTATTGATTATCAGCCAAATTAATTTATGAAATTGTGAGCATCGATCAAATAAGTTAGTCTCTGACTTTAATTTGTGGACCAGTAACGACAAAAAGTAATGTGACTCATGTTTTGATATCTCGGAAACTAAATCAGAATTTCGATAATTGCAAGAACTAATTTTTATTGATGTCACAAAGTTAAGGACTAATCTTAATATTTACTTTAATTATTTACTCGATAATGATTAGTACAAAGTTGGCCATCTTAGCACATTTAAACTTTTGTTCATTTTCAACTTTTTTTACAACAAACTAATTTTTGCTTTTTTTCCCCTTCTTTTAATAATTAAAATAATGTTTTTTATTGTGTATAGATTATGTAATTAGAATAGCTTGATGAAATTGTTGCTAAATTAAAAAAAAGCTTAAATATCAAATTGGTCCCTATAAATATTGGCATTTTTAAAATTAGTTCCTACATTTTTTTTGTCCCTACTTTTCTGTTTTGTTTTGATTTTAGTCTCCTCCCTAGAATCGTGGGTTATCTTGACCTCCAAGCCAAGTAACCTTGTCATGACTCACAAAGAAATTTTCCACAAGCTCATGGTAGCTTGCACTACACTTTAAAGCCATAGCTAATTATCGAAATCTTATCCTTTAAAAGATACACTACAATATTTATAAACCGAAATTATTTTACATTCTGTAATAAAAATTATGAGAACTAATTATCATATTTCTTTTGAAGAGGAATTTATTTAGTTTCTCTTCCTATGGTTGCTATTAATAATGATAAGGTTTTTAATTTTGTGAGCGGTGCTTTTTTGGTGAGTGCTCTAATGAAGCTGATGATGGTGAAGCCACCGACTATGTTGCATTACTTGAAGCCAACCCACTCCTACCATATCAGAGGAGTACACATGAAAAGATGGAAGTTGAAGCCAAGCCATCGGATTGGAAGGAAGACCACCAAACATTGTTTGGATCATTTTGAATGTTCTTATATGTCTTAAGACACATTCCTAGTCAATTGTAAACCATAGAATCCTCTCTTACCTTTCTACTCTTTGTGGCAAGCTTTTAGCCCACAAAGGCGAAGACTTGACGCTCACAGTTAGGGGTGTAAGTGATCTGGTCCGGGACCGTGAGACCGCTCGGACCGAATCGGATCGGACCGAAAAATGCAGTCTGGTTCGGTCTCACGGTCCGGTCTTAAAAAGTTCAGACCATACTTAAATGGTCCGGTCCATGGTCCGAGATATTTTTAAACCGCTGAGACCGGACCAGACCGATAGAGTTAATAATATATATATATATGTATAACAAAACTACATACGTCCTGTATAATATATGGATGTTTCTAAATTTAGAGTAAAGCTATAATATAATTTAAGAGTAAAGCTACACAACATAGTAACATACTCCTTCCTTCTGCAGAAAGCCAGAAACCATTCACATCTCCAGTCTCCACACAACACGTACACGTCCCTTCTCCTTCCTTCCTCAGAGAACAATCCTCCGCCGCAACAAACTCCTTCCTCCATCGTTCTCTCCTTCTCCTTCTCTCCGCCGCAACAAACTCTTTCCTTCGCCGCAACAAACCTCCGCCTCCATCGTTCTCTCCTTCTTCCTCCGCCGCAACAAACTCCTTCCTCCGCCGCAATCAATCCTCCGCCTCCATCGTTCTCTCCTTCCTCCGGCACAAGTCTTTTTTTGAAATTTTGTTTCTTTATTTTTTGTTCCAGATCTGATTTCACTGCTACTTATTTTTATTTTTTTGTTCCTGGTTTATTTTTTTCAGATTTTTTCTTTATTTTTTGTTCCAGATCTGATTTCACTTCTATTTATTTTTATTTTTTGTTCCTGGTTTATTTTTTTCCAGATTTTTTACTTTATTTTTTGTTCCAGATCTGATTTCACTGCTATTTATTTTTATTTTTTTATTCCTGGTTTATTTTTTTTCCTTTATTTTTTTCCTGATCTGTTTATTTTTTCTGTTTATCTTGAATCTGGGATGATGTTGTTGCTATTGTATTTTTTTCATATTTTTCTTGACTTTAAAGGAAAAAAAGCAAAATAGACCAGACTGGATCGGACCGGACCATTCATGAATGATCCGGTCCGGTCCGGTCCGGTCCGATCTTTGAGGATAAAAAATGTTGGGACCGGACCAGACCGGACCATACTAAATTGAGCAGTCCGGTCCGTAATATGGCTCACAGACCGGACCGGACCGGACCGGACCGGACCGGACCGGACCGTTACACCCCTTCATAGTACAAAAGGGCTTGAATCGAAAAGCTCTCAAAAAATTAAGCTGATCAAAACAAATATCTGTCTACTTTGGATGAAAGATGGTGAAGTAGTCTAATGGGACAAGAACCAAAACAAAAACTAAAACGAAACGGAAAAGCAGAGATCAAAACCAAAACAAAACAGAAAAGT
Source organism: Crotalaria pallida (assembly GCA_037953625.1). Lineage (NCBI taxonomy): Eukaryota > Viridiplantae > Streptophyta > Magnoliopsida > Fabales > Fabaceae > Crotalaria > Crotalaria pallida. The sequence continues at coordinate 104,455,243 of CM075655.1, forward strand.
AAGGACCAAAACCTCCAAAGACAATAAAACTATGGGGAACAAAATCAAAACTACATTTGCATTATGATAAACCAAAGTTGACATCAGGATCAAAACTAAAACAGAACGAAAAAGCAGAGACTCAAACAAAAAAAGTGTAGGGACTAATTTCAAAGAAGATAATATTTATAGGGACCAATTTGGTGTTTAAGCCTAACAAAAATGACGTTAAATTAAATCCATACTATTATATTCTCATGTCATTTTTTATCATAATAATGTTTTTGATTTTAAAAAACAATTATGGATATATGATTGATGGTTAGAGTTGGTATTAAAAATGTTCTTAGAATTTTATTTTATTTTTTGTAAAATTATCATTTTCCTTTCACTTGTAGTTTGCGGCTTTATGGCAGGATTTTGTGGTCACCTCATTTAAACCATTATAAGATCTATAACCATGTCGCATTGAGTGCACACAACTCTTCTGTAAAGTTTAATTTGTTAAATGAAAATCATTTTTCTATGAGATCAAGTTATTAAATATATATGTTTTTCTATGATGACCATAAAATATTCAACTACAATTGCACAACATAACTATTATTTTTTTTCCGTAAAGAATTATGTTATTGTAACATGAAATTCTAAAGATCAAAGAAGTGCCTTTTTAATTTTAAATGGACCAAGCTTGAACGTGGAGGATACTTGTAGCCTTCTTGATCATTGAGAACTTGCTCAAAAAATGGCCTGAAATTCACAACAATGTTACCCCCAAATAAATGAAAAGATAAAAACCCTAATATTTTGTCACCCTAGCCTTTTCTTAAAAAGGGATTTGATTTTTGTCTTCATTAGTGAGTTTTTGGCCCCCATTTTAAAATTTCAATGACTAAAATAATCTCAGCGTTTATATTATTTTCGTCTTCGATGTCATGGAATTATTTTTCGTCTAGGGAGAAACGGAAGCAAAAATATACCTTTTCGTCTCACACTTGACGGAGGGGTATATTTTTTTTAATATACCCTTCCGTCAAGTGTAAAAAAAATACCCTTCCATCAAGTGTGAGACTGAAAAGTACATTTTTTGGGACCAAAAATAAGGAAGCACCGATATATAATATTCGTCGTCGTATCGTGTCCCGACACGTATCCATTTTAAACACTTATAACCATCTACTTTGACATTTTATAATTTTTGTCGTATCGTTGTGTCTCGTGTCGTGTCGTATCCATATTCTGTGTCATGTTCGTACTTAACCAAAAATATACTTTCCATCAAGTGTGAAACAGAAAGATATAAAAAAATATACATTTCCCATGTTTGAGACGATAACTTTGCATTATTTGCAGCCACTCCACATTCTATAACCCCTTTATAATCTTCCTCTTTCTTAAAATCACTAGAGGCTAGGATGCAATCCATGGACAACCCTTTAATATTAAATACCACTTCTTCAATCTTCTAAGTCTCTTCCATTCTTGTCCTTGAATGGCTCTCATCAAGGCCTTCACCGAACCTTGACAACGCTACCCAGCGTGTGCTATGAGAATGCCATCAATGTTTCAATAGTCTTAACTAACATTTTCCACTTCCATCGGTGTGGCAATCATTTGTCCTAGCCCTTTGGTTATCATTCTCTCTAGGCTTAGCTAACTTCCTACCTCTGATCGTAACAAAGGTAGTTGCATATAGCTCTACTTTAACTTACCCGAAGCTTAACAATAAAACTTGATCCATCTAACTTAAACAATTTCTAAAATTGAATGAAACTTCATTCTCGAATAATTTCCAATTGATACTATAACATCTTGTCAGAGATTGACAACGAAAGGAAGGGAAACCATACTCTTAGGCCGAAAGGAAGAAACTGCTCTGATACCATAATTGTAACACCCTGATCTTTTTAAAGGAAATAAAAGAATTTATTCAAAAATAGTGTAGTGGAAAATAAAAATTTCCCTTTATTGAAAAATATTGAATAAAATTTTCTTTGCAAATACACTTGATCTCAGGGTTACAATGGACCAGACAAGGTCAGTAAACAATTGAACACCTTCCTTTTATGCTTGAGTCTCTGGCTTGAAAGGTCAACTAACTCTGACTGCCATTTGTACCTACCACACAAACATGGTAGTATGGGAGTAAGTCACTTGTCATATCACGTAATCAAACTAATGGTTGGGTAACATACACGTACATCACAAATCACAATGCGTATGATGCATGTTCAACAAGTGTCTTATCATTTAGAATTATTATTTTATTAATCTGTATGCAATGTCAGAATATTTCTCTCTCTTCCACGAAAGGATTCATAGGTACGATTATCACTTTTCACAAACATCTCAACTATGCATGGGTCATACGTACACTGGGCTATGACGCCTACAGATACACTCCTTCGTATCTGCACCATGTCCTTTCCCAAGGGACATGTCGCGCTGGGATATCAACATTGATATACTGCTTATGGATAGCGTCCCATCCGCAACAGGCCTTTTCCCACAAGACACAGTATATCAGGATCCATGGTTATACCGCTTACAAATATCGCGACAGGTCCTTTCCCAAGGGACATAGTATACCGCGACTCTGATCTTCCGCTTACGAATAGCGTCCTATTCGCAACAGGTCCTTTCCCATAGGACATGGTAAGATCGGGACTCTAGTAGTATATCACTTACGAATAACATCCTATTCGCAACAGGCCCATTCCTGGCGGACACGATATCCGGGGTTCTCATCACTCTCATGTATGTCCCTTGTACACATTTCACATCATAAATACTTGTACTCTATGAATTCTATCGGACTTGGTATTCATACTGATTTGGGTCTGATATATAGTGTTTTCAAGTGATAATTAACTCCCTTTTGCTATGGTTTTGGTTTCTTTCTTGAATGAATATTAGGTTTTTGTTACGTTTTTAGTTAAGTTAGGTAATTTAGAATCCTTGAACATTTTGATCCGTCTTGGGTTTGATTTCAGGTATTTGAAGCTTAATTTGATGATTTATGCTTTGGAATGGAAAAGAGCTATGAAGACCTGAAGACTGGAGTTAGAATGAAGAGAAATGGTGTTCTTAAATGTGGTCCAAGATGGGGTTTAAATGCCAAGAGCTGGGGGTGCAAAAAGTCAGAATTAATTGAAGAAAAATCCAGCCAACTCAGGTAGAGTCACGCCCAGGCGCAAGGTATGGTGCGCCTAGGCGCGACTGGCACAAGAAGAAGAGGAGCTGAGGAATTTTGTCTCACGCCTAGGCATGGAGGAGCTGCTCCTAGGCACGAGTTCCTGCGTGGACCTGCGAGTTGGGCCTATTTATTTCGTTTTTGAGGATTCTAATAGATTTTTGATAGATTAATTTTAGGATTAGCTTTTGCGACATATTCTAGTTCTTAGCATTAGGTTTAGGTAGCTTTTAGAGAAAGAGGGAGATTGCATATTCTGCACTTCATTCAAGGAGAAGAGTTTAGGTAATCCTTATTGTCTATGATAGGATATCCTATTCTATTTCTTCTACTTTATTCTTTTGTTATGTGTAACTAAAACCTTTTGTAGTTAGGAACATGGTGGATTTGTATGGATGAGTTTATATATTTATGAATTAACGTTTTTCATTCAAAACCTATTGTTTGGTTGTGTTTTAATTCCAATTCATGAAATTGGTCACTTTATGTTTTCTTTTGAATCTCTAATCCAACAAGAGGGATTTGAGGGTTAGAATAGATCATTCTTCCAAACTTTATGACCGCCTAGTATGTAGGGATACAACTAGCGCTTATATGACGTGTATGTTCCAGTGTGCTTAATTAATGGTTATTCGTATATCAAAATCACTTAAGGGATTAAGGGTTCTCATATGTATAAGAAACATAAATTCACAGAGGGATCCTGTTTTTCTTACATCTGGGATGTCGTGGGTTTAATGAAAAATAGAGATTCATAATTAATAAATAAGTCTTGCAATGAAACTAGTTCCTAACGCCTTTCTCTATCTGTCTCACAAACCCTATTTTAATTAGTTTATTTTTAATGGTTTGTTTATTAAATAGCAAAAACTTGTAAATTTCTATTTTAATTACCCTTTGGTGAGAATTAATAGGAAACAACTCACAATCCCCGAGTGGAACGATAATTTACTTACTCTTTATTACTTGTGATCTAGTATACTTGCTAGTATTTCCAACAAGATTTTGGCGCCGTTGCCGGGGATTGGAATTCGATTCCGGTTAATTTTTGGTACTTAGGTGTAATTAGATAGGAAATTTATCTGGTCTCAATTATTTTATCTTAATTGTTCTTTTTCTTTATTAATAGGGGTTGCTTAACTCTTTATGCATTTGCGTTCTGCAGGTGGTAAAGGAATTGTTCTGTTTGATCCTAAGATTGACAAGAGTGCAAGAAGTAGGAAGCGACATGCCCTTTTGCAACGGAAAGAACAAAAGGATAAGATGGCTGAGAGGGCAGAAAGAGGTGCTGAGAGAATTGAAAGAGAGGCTGAGCAAGCTATGCCTCCACCCAGAAGAATGACACTGGCTGACTATGCAAAGGTTGATCCAAATATTTGCACTTCTAGCATAGTCAGATTTGCCATCACTGTTGAATCCTTTGAGATTGATCCACAGTACATTCATCTAATCAAGCAGTGGAGCGCCACATCAAGATCCAACTGATCATATAGCCAACTTCTTGGGTATGCTGGATTTCTTCAAAATCCAAGGTGATTCATAGGAGGCCATCAGGATGAGGATGTTTCCTTTATCTTTAAAGGAAAAGGCGTACAACTGGGTTCGTAATCAGCTACCTGGAAGTCTTTCCTCTTGGGAAGTTCTAGTTAGGAAGTTCATTGACAAGTTCCTTCCAGCTGGAAAGCAAGCCAAGCTTCATCAAGATGTAAACTCCTTTGTTCAAGAGGATAACGAGCCTTTACATGAGGCCTGGGAGCGCTACAATCAGGTTCTTAAGAAGTGTCCCACTCATGTTATGCCAATATGGTTGTAGATTCGTTTGTTCTATGACAGATTAAAGATGTCCAATAAGGGAATGATTGATGCAGCAGCTGGTGGCTCACTGATTAAGAAGACGGTGGACGAGACCAAGGATATTCTGGAGACAATGGCTTATAACAGCAGCCAAGCCCTGAGTGAGAGGAGCATCATGATGAATTTTGATCTGAGCTCCACTCAAGTCCAAAACCTTCTTCAGCAAAACAAGGAGATGCAGCAACAGATATCTGCATTAGCAAAACACATGGGACAAACTCATTTGATAGCTGCAGTCAACCTAGTCTGTGATTTCTGTGGTGGGAATCACCGCAATGGTGAATGCTCACCTAATGTTGGCAAGAGTCCAGAGACTATTGAGGAGCAAGCAAAATATGTTGGTGGTGGAGGTCAACACATGAACAATCTATTTTCCAACACCTCCAATCCGGGTTATAGAAATCACCCGAATTTTACATGGAATAGTCCGACTCTGAATCCATCTCAGCCACAGAAGCAGAATTGGGAGATAGCAGTGGATAAATTGCCTACTCAAACAAGCAACTTCATAGATGAGGCTAGGGCGCATTTCGGCAATCAGAGTGCTAGCATTAGGAATTTGGAGGTTCAAGTGGGGCAGATTTTAAAGCAAATTTCAGAGAGACTGCCAGGAACTTTTCCTGGTGACACTATCACCAATCCAAAGGAGAGATGCAACGCCATAACTCTTCGTGGAGGCAAATCGTATGAGGAGCCGAAAATGAAGAGTACTAGATCTGAAGATGGAAAGAAGGGAGAGTTGAAGAAGCCAATTGAGAAAGACACATCTGATGAGAACAAGAAGCAGGATTCACCTACGAATCAGGCTAAGGCCCAAACACAACCAACACCAACCAAGGTGCCTTTTCCTCAAAGGCTTAAGAAGGAAGAAGACAAGAAGCAGTTCTCAAGGTTCATGGAACTATGGAAGTGTTTAAGAAGCTTCAAATAAACATTCCATTTGCTGAAGCTCTTGAACAAATGCCAGGTTATGCTCGGTTCATGAAGGACATGCTGACAAAGAAGAGGAAGATGCCGGTAGAGGAGATTGTGATGCTAACTCAGGAGTGCAACACTATTCTTCAGAAGAAGCTGCCAAATAAAATGAAGGACCCGAGATGCTTCAATATTTCATTCAACACAGGCAAGGATTGTAAGGCTCTCCGTGATTTAGGATCTAGTGTTAATATTATGCCTTTGTATGTATTCAATGATCTGGGTATTGGCGAGGCTAAACCTATTGAGGCTATGCTTCAGTTAGCAGATAAGTTTGTTCTCCGCCCCTATGGTTTGGTGGAGGATGTGTTGGTCAAGGTGCATGATTTTATTTTGCCAGTTGATTTTATGGTGCTTGATATTGAGGAAGATGATCATATTCCTCTGATTTTTGGGAGACCATTTTTGGTCATAGCTGGAGCTGTAATAGATGTGCCAAGGGGAGAGGTAATTTTGCGTGTGAATGGGGAGCAGAACATTATTAAAATTTTTGAAAACCCCCCACTCACTGCAGAGTCCTTTGCCCCACTGATGAGTGTCAAAGCTGAAAAGGATGATAATTATTATGTTAAGAGCAATGTTTCTACCTTGTGGGGGCATTTGGCAGCCCCTTGATCCTTGAATAAAGGACAGACGTCAAGCTCAGGACGTTAAACAAGCGTTACTGGGAGGCAGCCCAAGATTTGATAGTAATTTTCTTAGTTTTTAGGTAGTTGTTATGTTTATTTTTTGCATGAATGATTTTTGGTGTGTTTTTAGTCCCTTTTCTATATATATATATATATAAAAGAAGAAATTTAAAATGCAAGTTTGATGTTTAGAAGGGAGGGGGTCCATGGTGGATTTGGGGGTCAAAGTGCTGAGAAATTGAAAAAAAAAAGGGGTGTCACAGGTTCACTAGGGCCCTGGGCGCCAAAAGGGAGCGCCTAGGTGCGCGTGGTGCGTAAAAGCCCACGCCTGGGGGCTTCATGCCCCATTCCTCTCATTCCTTCATAATTTCATAAACCCCAATTAAGAACCCTAACCCCCAAACTCATAAATCCATCAATTCCAACCCAATTTCTCTCTAATTCTCTCAATTTCTTCAACATTTATCAAGTTCTAAGTGTTCTTCTCTCTTTAGTGTTGTTACATTGTGCATGCAGGTTGATGTTTCCTCTCTCCCTCTTAAATTCGCTTTCTCTCTCAAAGGTTTCCAAGAGCACAAATTTTGCTTGGTTTAAGGGGTAAGAACACTTAATCTCTCTTCTCCATCGCACTCTGGACTGATTTAGATTAGTTAGTGTTTGTTGAGAGTTAGTGTTAGTGTTTGGTGGGTTGAGATTTAGATTAGTTTGGTTTGGGAGTTTTATACCAACGCCTGGTGGAGGGCTCAGGATCCAGATGCACCGAGGGTGAGTTATGTTAGAGGTCGGGAGGTACCATATGATGCGAAGACTATCCGCTGGGTTATGATGTTACCGGAGTACCCACTTGAGGCTGACCCTACTTTGTTTTCATGGCGGAGTCTTTCTGATGATGATTCCTATCCTCTGGACACTTTGAAAAATAACTTATTTATCGCGGGTAGGGATTGGAATAGAAACCATCAGGGCCAAGTTAGACATGTTTATCAAAAGAGTTTGATAGGTCCTGCAAGGTTTTGGGTGAAGTTTGTACTCCACAATTTGGTTCCCGCCTCTCATGACACCGAGATTCAGCCTAGTGTTTGTCGGCTGGTGTATGCATTACGTGATGGTATAGTAGTGGACGCTGGGTCCATTATCTTTGAGAAGATGCACCAGTTTGTTACCAGGTCGACTGGTTATGTGGGTTTCCTGTGGGTGATCCACAAGCTTTGTACACACTCGGGAGGGTAGAGTTGCAGCACCACAGCCACAGCCACAACAGTTCCCACCACCTCCAGTGCCAGATATGGGGGCAGGTCCTTCTGTGCCACCGGTTCAGCAACCGGGTGGTATGGAGGAGATGATGCAGATGATGCAGCAGCTTTTGTTGGAGCAGGAGGATTTGAAGGGTGGACAGGCGCATATTTTGACTAAGATTGATAGAGTACATGCTCTACAAGAAATATAGCTGTTTTCCGACGAACTTTAAGCCATCAGTGTTTTTTGTGTTTATTGACGAAAATTGCTGTCGGAAAACATTTTTTCGACGAATACGTGAATTTTCGCATTTTCCGACAGATTTTCTAACGGAAAGCTTTTTTGATTATTTCCCGACGGATTTTCCGACGAATTTTCTGACAGAAAGTATTTTTACTCTTTTCTAACGGATTTTTCGATGGATATTATTTGCCTCCTTTCCGACGGATCAAATCCGTCGAGAAATTAATTTAAAAAAAAATAACCCTTCATGTTTCCGACGGACTTTCCGACGGAAAGTATTTTTATTGTTTTCCGACGGATTTTCCGATGGAATTATCCGTCGGAAAATTTATTATGCAGTAAAAAATAATTATAACTCAAGATTATAATTAATATTATTTATTTTTTAAAAAAATTAATATTAATATTATTTTCAAAAAACAAAATATAATTAATATTATTTTCCAAAATATTTTATGCCTTCTGTCTTCTAATGAATATGTATGTCAGAAACTTTTATGGTTTATTTTAGTTTAATTTTGGGTCTTGCTAACGAGTGTCATATAAGAACATTCTCTAAGCAATCAATAAAAAATAATATGCCACTGGAAACGTAACATACACATAAAACCTATCAATTTATTTCATATAACATTTTAGGGTTTAGGGTTTACTTTTTTTGGTATATTAAAGAGTGTTCTATGGATACTTATTATTAGTATTTTTCTTTATTTTTTTAATTCTTCCTCCGGTTTTATTATAAGTCACTTTTATCAATTTTCACATCCTTTAAAAAGTTAGTTATTATGGTTTGTGGTATTGAGTTGGTAATGTAAATATTTGATACACCATCCAATTTATTTATATATAATATTATACTTGTTAAAGTTATTACATATTAAAAAAAATTTTAAGTCCACATTTATTACTCTTTCGGAAACATAAAAAATCACATTTTCCAACAATAATTTTTATTTACAATAGGTTTTTTATAAAAAGTGCCCTTAAATCACTTGCTAGCATTTTTCTTAAATTTATATTAAGAATAAAGAATAAAAAGTATGCTTTCAGCAGGAACAAAATTAGAAGGAGGATGATTCAAGCTGCATATGCTTCTCTTGTTTATCATATTTGGACCGAGAGAAACAAAAGATGCTTTCAAGCATTACAGCTAAACTTGTCTCAAGTGTTTATGCTTATTAAGCGTGAGTTAGCTCTTAGATTTAGCTTAGTATCTGTTTTTTTCTCTCATCTAGAATGGAATTGTTGTTTATGATTATGTGATTTTCATTGCATGAATTTTTCTCTTCTCCCCTCTGTTGGCTCGAGGAAGAAGAAAGAGAATTTTTTTTTTATTTTTAATGTTTTCCATACGGTGCCGGGCCCACAACGGACCTCAAGGCACTCACACTTCCCTATATCCTAAACAACTCTAACACAATTTTGCTCAAACCTCAAACACCAAACCATGGTTCTTGAATGGACCCCACACCCTACCCAACATTACTTTTTACATATTATTTATTATAATAAAATTTAAATTGTAATTCAATTAATACTAATAATTCAACAACAATAATTTAAAAATAATATAAAATTGCTAAAAATACATAAACAATATATAAATGATCAAACAACAATAATTTAAATGAAAATAAATATAAATATAAATAAAAATACACATAATAAATGCATGCTAAAAGAAGGAATACGTGGCTTAAATCCACCATGATGGGTGAAGGTACTAGACTGTGATAAAAAAGAAAAAAGCATAAAGTGACTCACTGATCCACCATCCCTCAATTATTATATTCCCCCAATTCAACGATCCACCCTCCATCCATCAATGAGCCACCTTCTCCTTCCTCCATCAACGATCCACCGTCTCCACCGCCAACCTTCTCTCTCCATCACAATCCCACACCGCCACTCTGTCACTCACTCACGGTTCGAAGCTCTCAAAGCTACGAAAGGCCGATTTTCCCTCAATCATGGTTGGATCATCGATTTCCTCATTTCCCCTCTTGCATGTGCTTGGAGCAGCATCAATTTATGATCTGAAAAGAAGAAGAGGAATCTAGGGTTTTGTTCTTCCCCTTTCTTATTTTAGTTTGCAATTTTTATTTTAAATTTCGATTCTTGTAAGAATGATTTTGATTGTATATTGATTCTTCCCCTGTTCTGGTTTTATGTGATTTTTTGTACCGAAGAGGAAGAATTATTTTTATGTGATTTCCTCTGTTCTCATTCATGATGCTGAACCGAAGAGGAAGAATTATTTTTATGTGATTTCCTCTGTTCTCATTCATGATGCTGAACCGAAGAATTATTTTTATGTGATTTTTATAATTTTTTTATTTCATCTTTCATCTTCTCTGCTTTCTTCTGGAAATGGTGTCAATTTTTTTTCTTCATTGATTGTTGAACTACTATACACTATACTACTGTTACTGTGTTGCTAAGAATGCTAAAAAATATGTTTTTGCTCATGTTGCCTATTCTTCTCTCTTTTTGGTTATTGCACTTTTCTCCTTTGTTATTCCTTATTACTTTTTACTGTACTATTTTAATTTCTTGAAGCATAAACTTTGTTAGTCTGTTTTAAATATTGTGCATAAACTTTACTGTTTTGTTGCTGAAGTAAATTTTAAGAAACTTGTCTTGCAATAGTTTCTTGAAAGTTAAAAGCAAAGGTAAGACTTTATTTTGTCAAGTGTGAAATTGAAATTCTTATAAGTAGTTGTAGGGAACACAACCCCAACTTGATTCTTCTAAGGGGATCTGCTTTTGAGGTTGTCTCTAGGTTTTCTCAATAGCTACATCTGAGGTGTAACCTGAAACTTAAATCATTGAACAATAATAACGTACACAGATATTTTTACTTTAGAAAGAAGTTTGGAACACAAATTCACTTTCTTCTAGCCCATCCTTGAAATCATTGTGTTGAATATGTCAATTTCATATCTACTGCATTCCTTTTGCATATTCAATTACCATTATGTTCTTGTTTAAATTTCAGGTTTAGTGAGATTCAGCTTTTATTCTACTCACTGCTGGGTGCACCACTCAATTGAATTCAAAGTAAGACTTATCCAACCCTGAATTGGCCCATTATTTTGTTAGTATTTTGACCTTATTATGTCGTTGTGGCTGTTGTATAGATGTTCTCTGTTGTGATGTTCTTAATGGTGTTTTCTATTAAATTAATGCTGCTAAACTATATGGATGTGTGAAGTTAAGTCTTTTTTTTTAATTTATGTATAGAACCGATTTGTTGTGTCAACTTCACTTTTGTTTATTTATGTGCAACACGTATAACTATTTATCACTCATAACTCTTATAACTATTTATCACTACTTATAACTTGTAATCTATATGACTAATAACTTATAACTTATCACTTATAAGTAAAAGTGTTTTGCTTGGTTAAATATGCAGATGGATTTTTATCCATCAAACAGTAGATAGATGTATGAAAGGAATAATCCTGGTAGAGGTGGTATTAACTTATCATTTGTTAATGGAGTAATGAGTTTGTTGCCCATTGCAGCAGAGGCCTAACTTTATGATTGATGGACAATTAATTAGATGTCCATGTGTTGAATGCAAATGTATCAAGTTTTTGACAACTGGAGTATCGAAGGTCCACCTGTTCAGACGTGGTTTCAAACCGAATTATTGGATTTGCCAATCTGAAGACAATGAGGTGATTGCCAATCTGAAGAAAGAATTGGAGGAAAGCAAGGAAGATAGGCAAGCCTTGAAGAAACAATTGGGGAAAACAAGGAACAATTGGGGAAAACAAGGAACAATTGGCACGTATTACATTGCGGCAAGACAGGTTGATTGATGCTCTTATGCGAGTCGTTCCACCTAATGTGTTACCCGAAGAAGAGATGCAGGAAGATTTCCCCAAAATGACCCAGTTGATAAACAGCATGATGATGATAATGATGGTGATGAAGATGATAACTCTTATCTCAATTATTAATAATTAGGACATATATTTAATTGCAGTTTGGTTGGGTTGTGATGAGTTGGTTTTATTTTACTTGGATGCATGATTTGTGAATTATATATGGATTTATTAGTTTTTTAAATTATGAAACTGTAGTTGATATTAATATGTAATTATTGCATTTCTATTTTTCAGTTTGATATGAAAATTCTAGCATTTGAAAATAAATAATATAGAATGATTTGTAATTATTTAAAAATATAGAATGCTTTATTTTTTTTAAATTATTAATAAAAAACCCTTTCTGATGGATTTTCTGTTTTAGAAGATTCCCACAGTTGACATTTCCGATGAAATTTTCCGTTGGTAATAAAATAAAAATATTAATTTTGTTTTTTCAATAAATATATTACCGACGGATCTATCCGTCGGAGAATTCAATAAAATTTGTTCTGCTTTCTGACGGATTTTACCGTCGGAAACTATTTTTTGCGACGGAAGTCTTTTCGTCGGAAAATTTTTCAACGCCCTTTTTTATGATTGACTGACGGCCGTCGGAAAATCCGTCGGAAAAGACTATTTTCCAACGGATTTGGGCTATTTCCGAATAGGCTTATTTCTTGTAGTGAGGATGCGCAAGATCAGATTTTGAGGAGGCAGGCACGAGCTGCTAAGTTCTCTCGTCGTGAGGTGAGGAGAAACCGAGCAGTTCATGCATTTATGAGTAGCTGGGGCCAGGATCAACGTTACTCTTTTGATCTGCCTGCGTACACGCAAGAAGATTTTGGTTTATTGGATGCATCAGAGGAGGAAGATGAGTAGTGGTGTATGGTGTTTATTTGTTATTTTCTGGATATTGGGACCATGTATTTAAGATCTCTCTCTCTTTATCATTATTTGTTATTTTATTTTCTTTTCGATGTACAATTATGATGTAAGAACAGGTTGTTTCTAAGATATTCTTTTCTTTATTCGCATGTGTGTGATTTTACTCGTTTTGCTTAATTATTGCATATGTTATCTATATATTGTACATTGTAACAGGGGAAGTTGGTGTTATCCCCCTGGGAGGTGCTTTTGTGACAGGGAAGGACCCAGTCCTTTGACCTGCGGGTACATTAGTTTGAGGAAGCATCAACCTTCCTTGGTGTGGAATTTGAAGCAGATGTGATAAGGAAGTGATTTTGGGCCTTTTTAGTTTTATTTTTATTTTGTAGTTTAGGTTAGATTGTTTGCTTGAAGACAAACCAACCTCTAAGTTTGGGGAGGAGACAAAATAAAAATGATTTTTTCATATTTGAATTGTTTCCCCATATTTTTGTGTTGGTTTGTGTCTTGGTGTAACGGTAGATGATTATTCGAGACATAAGACTAGTGACCGTTCTTAGTTTCATATGATATACTTGATCTAGGCATGGATTCATTGACCTTAGCGCGCAACACTGATTGGATTGAGTTGTAATTTTTGTTGAGAACTGATTATTTTGATAAACTGTTTTGGAGCTAGTTATTAGTGAACTGATTATTAGCCTGTGAGATTTTTGAGCCTATACACTTGAGGTATGTGGTTTATACTGATTTTTGTTATTGAGACCCCTATTTCTTTTATGAGTGTGTTCACTTTGATTTTGTGTTCTAGAACTTGACTGTGTGACCTTTTTGAGATTGATAATTGTTTGCATGCATGAAGATTATTAAGGCACTTAGGATTGTGTTTTTGTGGCCTTCAACTGATTTGAATTGATTATATATTCCCTTAGTTGCCCATTTTGAGCCTTATTGAGATATTATGATTTTTCTTTGGTACCCTGCATTTATTGTATTATTATTTTGAGTACCTTGGAAATTTTGAATGAGAAATTGAGAGGAATAACTTAAGGAAAGTGAAAAAATTGGTGAAAAGTGCGTTGAGAGTTCTATTTCTCTTCCAAGTGAAAAAGAAATAAGAAAATAATGTAAAGAAAGAGAATAGAAGGAAAAATTGAAAAAGTAAAGAAGAATAAAATGTTCTTGATGTGAGTGTGAGTCTTAATTGTATTCATTGCTCATTCATGATTTTTGAGGGAAATTTTTGCATTTTAGCCTTTAGTTTTATCCATTCTTTTTTTAATCCCACCTTACACTTTTAGCCATGGCCTCATTACAACCAAAATAAAACATTTTGATTTTTGCATGTATTCAATAATTTCAGTGGAGATTTGGATCTATGGTCAAGCATATGGTAACACATTGTCATTGGATGAACTTGAGCCAATTGATATAACCCTTGATACACATGAGAGATATACACAGTGAGGTTGAGAGTATTCACTAGTTCCTGGTTCTTTTGGAGTTTGTTTTTCTAACCAGTTTTTATGGAAGTTTTTGCTTGTGAAGAAAGGTGTAAGAGTCATGAGTCTCGTGTTTTAAATTAGGTGTGTACATATGATTTAAGAAAAGGTTTTGTGTTATGGAATCTTTACTTTACTTTTGCCTAGGACATGCAATATGCTAAGTTTGGGGAGTGATTTGGCCCTGATATATAGTGTTTTCAAGTGATAATTAACTTCCTTTTGCTATGCTTTTGGTTTGTTTCTTGAGTGAATATTAGGTTTTTGTTATGTTTTTAGTTAAGTTAGGTAATTTAGAATCCTTGAACGTTTTGATATGTTTTGGGTTTGATTTCAGGTATTTGAAGCTTAATTTGATGATTTATGCTTTGGAATGAAAAGGAGTTTTGAAGACCTAAAAATTGGAGCTAGAATTGAGAGAAATGATGTTCTTAAATGTGGCCCAAGATGGGGTTTAAATGCCAAGAGCTGGGGTGAAAAAAGCCAGAATTAATTGAAGAAAAATCAAGCCAACTCAGGTAGGGTCACGCCCAGGCGGAAGGTATGGCGCGCCTACTGGCACGAGAAGAAGAGGAGCTGAGGAATTTCGTCTCACGCCTAGGCGTGGGGGAGCTGCGCCTAGGCGCGAGTTGCCTGCGTGGACCTGTGAGTTGGGCCTATCTATTTCGTTTTTGAGGATTCTGATAGATTTATGATAGATTAGTTTTAGGATTAGCTTTTTTTTTTATATATTTTAGGTCTTTGCATTAGGTTTAGGTAACTTTTAGAGAAAGAGGAAGATTGCATATTATGCACTTCATTCAAGGAGAAGAGTTTAGGTAATCCTTATTGTTTATGATAGGATATCCTATTCTATTTATTCTACTTTATTCTTTTGTAATGTGTAACTAAAACCTTTTGTAGTTAGGAACATGGTGGATTTGTATGGATGAATTTATATATTTATGAATTAATGTTTTTCATTCAAAACCTATTGTTTGGTTGTGTTTTAATTCCAATTCATGAAATTGGTCACTTTATGTTTTGTTTTGAATCTCTAATCCAACAAGGGGATATGAGGGTTAGAATAGATCATTCTTCCAAACTTTATAACCGCCTAGTATGTATGGATACAGCTAGGGCTTATATAACGTGTATGTTCTAGTGTGCTTAATTAATGGTTATTCGTATGTCAAAATCACTTAAGGGATTCTAATATGAATAAGAAACATAAATTCACAGAGGGATCTGGTTTTTATTACCTCTGGGATGTCGTGGGTTTAATGAAAAATAGAGATTCATAATTAATAAATAAGTCTTGCAATGAAACTAGTTCCTAAATCTGTCTCACAAACCCTATTTTAATTAGTTTATTTTTAATGGTTTGTTTATTAAATAGCAAAAACTTGTAAATTTCTATTTTAATTACCCTTTGGTGAGAAATAATTGGAAACAACTCACAATCCCCGAGTGGAATGATAATTTACTTACTCTTTATTACTTGTATCTACAACACATACCAACTCATCAATGACACATGTTTATTTAATTTCATCATATTTTACTTTAGTACCATGTCATATACTTATTCAAGCACTTCATTTCATTACCATTCCAATACTAATACAATACATATGTGTGTAACTTATGAATTCATATCCCAATTCCTGACACAAACCAATCCAATATTCACATTACAATTCTATTTAATTTATTTAATTAACAACATTTATGTTACTTTTAATTCCATAATTCTTAATTTAGCGCATTCACATCCACATCAACTCATATCCTTTGATATACATCATACACAATCCATAATTGAGTTTTGTTAAGGATAGGTACATTTAACTTTGGTATTTTACATTGGACCAAGATTTAATCAATTAATAAAATTGTTAATCGATCAACGAGTTTAAATTCAAACTATTTTGATCTCAGATACAGACTTTAATCGATTAAACTGCAAAATTTTGTATCGAAATTATGAGCTTTGATATACCAAAATTTGGTGTACTTTCTTTTAACCAATTCCAACATTCAATAGCAATTTCACATCATATATTACACATGTTCATACAAGAAATTCAGGACATAATCATCAAATCATTAATCAATTAACAAAAGATTCAAGTAATGCATAAATCACATCTCAACGTGTGAAATTCATTTTCTTTGTTAATAACATCAAATTCAGGGTTTCCTTTGTAACATCCCTGACAGGCAAATGGATTGCGACTGTCCCCACATACCAACACGGGTCTTTTCAGCATGCTTTCTCCTCACTCGCACGCTTCCCGGGAAACTTCCCAGGAGGTCACCCATCCCAGAATTAACAAGTCAATCACGCTTAACTATGGAGTTCTTGAGTGATGGACTACCGAAAAGAAGATGCATCTTGTTGATATGGGTAGTACCAATCAATTTATTTAAGCCTTCCTGTACTATGTAGTCCCATTCCTACACAGTCTCAGGATCACCCTCTCATTCCGGTGTGTCGGTTCATTCAAGTACTCTACCCTTAGAAGTCTGTCAAGAGCCGCTCCTTGTTCGTGCCTCTTGCACCGACGTTCACTCCCCGACCTCATCAGCCCGTGGTCTTACATTCCTTAGCCCATATTTATCAATTATAATAATAAATTAAAGAGAACCATGGGTTGTCTTGGTCTCCAAACCAAGCAACCTTGTCATGGTTTACACTTAAACATATTAAGCACTGCACAAATATTATCTCAAACCTTCAAACATGAATCGTAGCGATATGAATAAAATCTCCCATACCTTAGATTTTAAGAAAAACAATGGAAATGCTCAAGAAATCTAGTATATAAATCCCTAGAACAATCATTAATAGAGTTGGGCATCACAGCCCACACTAATAGAACCACCCTTACCCAATCCGCTGAAACCAAGAAAAAACAAGATATTCAATATCACTCACCTCATATCATCTTCATCATTCTCACATACACAAAAAAAACCCATCAAAACTACAAAACCCTTTAACCCTATAATAGAGTAGATTACATGGGCAAAGAGTACTCCTATCAATCCTCCCTGTGACTACTCTTCATGATGCTCAATCGGTTCTTTCCAAGCCAACGAGGAATGGAGTTTCCACTTCGACACACAACTCTCAAGTTTACAAACCTAAAATCTCTCATTATTATTTGTTAAATCCTTTTACTAAAAAAACGCTAAAACTAAGGTGAGTAAAATTTTGAATGCTTCCATAAAAAATACATCAAAGCTAAAACTAAAGAACTAAATAAAAAATAGGATAAAAGACAAAGTACTTACAAAGAGTAAAACCTCAAGGTTTGGCCCTAAGAATTTTTACACTAGAAAAATTTATTTTTGAGAGAGGTCAAATGTTATCAAACATAGAAGAATAAAAAGTAAGGAAGACCTTGATGTACGACAGATCATAAAAATAAATATTATAAAAAAGTAATATTAAATAAAGTAGTTTACCTTTAATCAAGGAAATCAAGGTCGTTGACTCTCATCTATTCAAATCATGTAGAACAAAAAAGGGGGAAAACATATAAGACATAAATGGTCTTTTCCATCCAAGCAGATCTGCATCAATTATCTTTGAAGCATCCTTGCTCATGAATCTATTTCACAAAGAATGATATTTTCTAACATTAGAAGATATGACAACAAAAGAACAATTGAAATGAAAATAAAGGAGTCAAAACTTGGATAGATAGATAGATAGATAGATAGATTGTACTGATCTAAGCACAAAGCACCACTCATAGTCATTGCACAAGTATTAGTAGTGGTGATGTTAGGAGGAAAAAAATGACAACCCAAAAGGTAACAACAACGGAAGACGTCTAGAGACACATGGTTTGCTCATCTAAGTTTGGAAAAAAAAACTTTCACTTTGGTGAGTTTGTTTAGGCCTTGAGAAAACGAAGGAGCTTTTGGGGGAAGAGAGTGACAAAAACAAAGATTAAAAAAAAGGAGAAGGTAAGAAGATAAAGGAGCAGAAACAAATGAGACAAGAGGAATGTGAATTGATAGTGAGATTAGGGTTTGAGATGGATTGGAAGCCGCCGACAAAATTCTTTTCTCAACCTAAAATTTTATGTCCTTGAAGATGAACACTTCTTTTAATTTATAGTAGATGTGGAATACTTACAAAACCCTAAAAATGCATATTCAAATTGGGCCGGATATACTTTTAAATTTGGATTTGGGCCATTTATCCGAGGGTGCAATATGATTAGATCAACTTTACGTGGCTAACTTAGCAAGTGCGTGAAAACCTCAATTACATTAAACATTTTTCCATGGAATTCACTTATGTTTTTCATTTTTAGTCTACATTTCAATCATGCTTAATTTTTTTTTTCATTTCAACATTAAATACACAAACAACGATCAAGTTACATTTTTTAGACTCTCCTTCGACAAATATAATTCCAAAGTAAGAGCCCAAGTTTTGTGACAAAAATACCCTCTAAAGATAGATTTAAAAAATATAATGATTGATTAATATATCAATTTAATCCCTGAAATTTTCGAAATTTCAAATTCGCCCCTGATACAATAAAACGTGAATCATGTTACTCCTTGGCGTTAATGACCGTAAGTGATCCTTAATGTTGACTAACAGATTGGCTAAAATGACATCGTTTTGACAAAAAAAGACTATTGATTATCAGTCAAATTAATTTCTGAAATTGTGAGCATTGATCCAATAAATTAGTCCCTGCTGACTTTGTGGACCACTAACGGCAGAAACTAACGTGACTCACGTTTTGCTATCTCGGGGTCTAATTAGGAATCTCGATAATCTCAAGAACTAATTTGATTGATGCTCACCAAGTTAAGGACTAATCTAAATTTTAACTCTAACTATTTGCACGATAATGATTAGTACAAAATTGACCATCTTAGCGCATTTAAACTTTTGTTCAATTTCAACATTTTTACAACTAACTAATTCTCGCTTTTTTTTCTTTCTCTTTTAATAATTAGAATAACTAGAATAGCGTCTTTTTTTGTGTATAGACTTTGTAAGAATGTATAAACTTGGAGCTTGATGAAATTGTTGCACAATTAAAAAAATGCTTAAATATCAAATTGGTCCTTATAAATATTGATATTTTTGAAATTAGTTCCTATATTTTTTTTAGTTTTGGTCCCTACTTTTTTTTGTTTTGGTTTTAGACTCCGTCGTAAAATCATGGGTTATCTTGACCTCCAAGCTAAGTAACCTTGTCATGACTCACAAAGCACTTTTCCACAAGCTTATGATAGTTTGCACTACACTTTGAAGCCATAGTTAATTATCGAAATCTTATCCTTTTGTAAAAGATATACACTACAATTATGAACCAAAATTATTTTACATTCTGTAATAAAAATAATGAGAACTAATTATCATATTTCTTTTGAAGAGGAATTTATTTAGTTTCTCTTCCTGTAATTGCTATTATTAATGATAAGGTTTTTAATTTTGTGAGCGGTGCTTGGTTGGTGAATGCTCTAATGAAGTTGATGATGGTGAAGCCGCCGGCTATGTTTCATTACTTGAAGCCAACCCACCCCTACCATATTAGAGGAGTACACATGAAAAGATGGAAGTTGAAGTCAAGCTATCGAATTGGAAGGAAGACCACCAAACATTGCTTGGATCATTTTAAATGTTCTTAAGACATATTCTTAGACCATTCTAAAACATAGAATCCTCTCTTACCTTCCTACTCTTTGTGGCAAGATTTTAGCCCACAAAGGCGAAGAATTGACACTCACAGCACAAGGGGGCTTGAATCGAAAAGCTCTCAGAAAATTAAGCTGATCAAAACAAATATTCGTCAACTTTGGATGAAAGATGGTGAAGTAGCTTAACGGGACAAGAACCAAAACAAAAACGAAACGGAAAAGAAGGGATCAAAACCAAAACCAAATGAAAAAGTAAGGACCAAAACCTCCAAAGACAATAAAATCATAGGGAACAAAATGAAAACTACATTTGCATCTATTATCTATCTATCTATTATCTATTACTATCTATTACTATTATCTATTACTATTATAAAGAAAACCCTGTTTTTTTTAACTAAAATAACTAACAAAATGTATATAAATTGGCTTTTCCAATTTTATTCTCAACAATTACACAAATTTACAATTTGTAAAATTGAAACAAATTTGTTAAAGGGTAAAACAGTAATTTTATAGATAAAAAAAGCAATTAAAAAAGGAACCGTTAATAAAACAAAAAAAAACATACAACTTACACAAATTTAAAATAACTGGAAAAATAACATTATGTTCCTGAACAATGCCAGTTTTTAAAAAACTGTTTGTGTACAGCAGTTTTACAATTGCCATGTACTGTATTAATATAAAGCCACCTTTTTGGCAGTTTTAACTTTTAAGCAAAATTGAAACCATATTCTTCTGAAGAAAAAAAAGACATAAAAAGGACATGATTTTTAACTCTTTGATAGTGTTTTTTATTTTTTTTATGCAGGTTTACACATTGTTTTGGTGAAGAAGGAACTTAAGTCAATGAAAAAAAAAACCAATGCCATGTTTCATTTCTTTAATTGATGATTCGTGATTACTATTTTTTTTAAATAGTTCATGATTAGTATTTTCACGTGTTAAGAGTTTTGTTCATTAAAGCTCACATTCAATTTCTAGAAACTGCATAACTAAAACTAATTTCTTTTTGTGTATGAATAATGATAACTCTTTGATAGTGTTTTATATTTCTTTTTATGCAGGTTTACACATTGTTTTGATGAAATAGATGAAGAAGGAACTCAAGGAAATGAAAAAAGAAACAATGTCAGGTTTCATTTCCTTAATTTTTTCATTGCAATCCTTCTCTTATTTTGCTCATTCTCTAATGTATATAACATTTTTTGTTTTGCTTTATGTTGTAATTTGTTTGTTTCTTCATCCCAACGTATGTAATTTGTTTATTAAATATGGGTTTCAAGAAATCTTTTTTTTTTTTAAATTTAATTTGTAGGTCTTTATGTTGTAAATGTGATAATTTTTCTTTGTGATTTGAAAAGGGCGGAGCAAGGTGACATGGGAGGATCAGCATAACATCAAAATACTTAAACAAAATCGCTAAGGTATTTTCTATTTACAACTAATTTTTCTTCTTGAAATTTAACAAAATCCTTTGCTCCTTCTCTAATGTATAAAACTTTTTTTTTCTTTATGTTGTAATTTGTTTGTTTCTTCATCCCATAATTTGTTTATTAAATATGGGTTTCAAGATTTTTTTTTAATTTAATTTGTAGGTCTTTATGTTGTAAATGTGATAACTTTTCTTTGTGATTTGAAAAGGACGGAGCATAGGTGACATGGGAGGATCAGCATAACATCACGATCCTTAAACAAAATCGCTAAGATATTTTCTTTTTACAACTAATTTTACTTCTCAAAATTAAACAAAATCCTTTCTCTGTGTCATATTGATTTCTATTTTTACTTCTTATTTTTCTTCTTGAAATTAAACAAAAGCCTTTCTCAACGTCATATAGATTTCTATTTGGAGGAGAGGATCATCCTGAAGATATTGAAGAGAAAATTCTATACTGTATATTCACACTCATGCATTAAAAAAAGTGGTTGATTTTCATTTTGTGTACATAAATTACACTCCTGATCTATTATGATTACTATCTTTCTATACGTATTCAATTATTAGACGTTAATTCTAGTGCAATACCCAAATTCTCAATAGTACAGGTTTAGGCTGTGCAAAATTGCATACTTACAAAAAAAATACGTATAAAAAATATTGATAAAGTTGTTCTAAAAAAATATATATAAAAAAATAATGATATCGTTGTTCTAATAATGAACCATATCAAAAAATAATGACATGGTTGTTATAAAAACATAAGATAATCGTAAATTTCATAAAAAAAAAGATATAGTTGTTATAAAAAGAATATGTAAAAAAATAAAGATATAGTTAGGAAAAAAATTAACCATAATTTTGATAATTATATTTGGTTTTTTTTAACATCATCCCGTATCTAAAAAGGATAAGTTTTATTGGGAAATATTATATTATTTAAAAAAAAAAAGATAACCATAACTTTAGTGGTTATAATTGATTTTTTTAACTTCATTTTTTAGGGTTGAGGATAAAAATCTAGAAAGTATAAGTTTTAATAAAATAACCATAACTTTTGTGGTTATAATTGGCTTTTTTTAACCTCATTTCTTCGAATTGAGGATTAGAATCTAAAAAGTATAAGATATATTGGGAAATATTATCTTAAAAAATTGAAAGATTTTTATTGTTTCAGTAAAACTTATCCCTTTATGGGTTCTCACTTCGACCTTCACTCGAAATTCTTAACGATGAATGAGACATTCATTTAAATTTTTTGATTAAATTGTTTCTTCTTTGATATTTGGAGTTTTTTTGTCCAAAATACAAAGTAACAATGTATCTATTAAAATTTATGAAAACTCTACATCATGTATCTAGACAAACGTATTAAATTTAAGGGAAATTAAATCGAAGGTTAACAAAATAACAATGCATGTATAATTTCTTTGAAATTTATGGATCCATATTTTGGAACATGACGACTAAGAATGCATACAATTCTTAATAATAATTTACACGAAAATAAACCTCTTTAACATATAAATATTATTCATAAAGACTGATTTTTCTTTATATCATTTTACTATAAACAACTCTTTACGACAAAAACATGACAATGGGAATGCGGGACGCGTGCCTGTCGGCTCGCTAGTTATGATAAACCAAAGTTGACAACGGGATCAAAACCAAAACAAGACGAAAAAGTAAAACAAAAAAAAAATGTAGGAACTAATTTCAAAGAGGTCAATATTTATAGGGACCAATTTGGTATTTAAGCCTAACAAAAATGACGTTACATGAAACCCAAACTATGATATTCTCATGTCGTTTTTTTTCATAATGTTTTTGCTTTTAAAAAACAATTATGGATATAGATTGATGGTTAGAGTTGGTATTAAAAATGTTCTTAGAATTTATTTTTTTTATAAAATTACCATTTTCCTTTCACTTGTAGTTTGCAGTTTATGGCAGGAATTTGTGGGTTTTCTTCACCTCATTTAAACCATTATGAGATCCATAACCATGTTGCATTGAGTGCAACTCTCCTATAACACGAGTCTTATAACATCCCTAATTTAATTCCAAGCATAACTAGTGAATTAATAGGTTTAAAGGTTAGTGAACGAATAGATATTAAGAGGCTAAATTATCGAAGTCGAATCGGGGGTTAAATCGGCGTTTTAGATGTTAGAAATCAACCGAAAAGAGAAAATTAGGAATTTATTATAGGATGCTAAGAAATTAAATTCCACCGTTGGATATGAAGTTTAAGGGATTAAGAATCTTGTCTAAAAATTTGGACCCGATCCAACGGTTAACGAAGAAGTTACGGTGAATCGAAGTTTCAGATTTCTGGTGCACGCCCAGGCGCACCGGTGCACGCCCAGGCGCACCAGGGTGCAATTCATGCACCAACTCGGTGAGAAAACCGCCCAGGCGCGCCCTCCATGCGCCCAGGCGCGCCCTATCTGCACCAGCCATGGAAAATGGCGCACCAACCCGCACCAGCCCCCACCAGCGCACGCACCAGCTCGTCCAGCAGCACCAGCCTGGTGCCTGTCTCGCGCTCAAGCGCCAGAACCGCGCCCAAGCGTGCGCGCGCCAACCAGACCAGATCTGGTGCGTTGATCATGAACTTGGGGACCAAGCCAAGCAGCACCAGCCACACGATTTCTTTCCTCTTGGCAAGAAACAAATAAACATCAACAACAACAAGAACACCATCAACATCAACACATCTCCTTCTCCCTCCTCATCATCTTCTTCCACCATCCTCTTCCCATTCTTCCCCTTTCACTCATGTGCACCAAGTCACCACCACCCACCAAGCACCCAAAATCAAGCCACCCCAACAACTCATCCTCCCTCAAGCACCATGAACACAAAACCACACCAACACCAAGATTAAAACCTCATCTACCCTCCTTGATCCTTCTCACCATCACCCTCCATCATGGATCAAGCACCAAATCATCATCTCCATCAAGAATCAAGCCAAGAAATGTGAGCCTCAAACCCTCCCCTTCTCATCCCTAAAATTCGTGCCCTTCTCTCTCTCCTAGGGCACCATTCCTCTCTCTTGATTCTAGCTCAAGAACATCAAGCCACAAATTAGTTCACCCATCTTTCCCACCAAGAATCAAGCATGAAACTAACAATCCACAACTCCCCTCCTCTTTCCCTTGAAATTCGTGTGCCTCTTCCTCTCCATGAATTTCTCTAATTCAAGTGGCTATGGAGAACACCTCATGAGCACGCCTTTAGCTTCAAAGTCAAAGCATAGGAGTTTAAGCTGGGGTTTCAAGGGCCAAGTGGGTACAAGACAAGGATTAGGGTGCTCAACACCAAGGATCAATGGGCTAGGACTTGAGATTCATCACCACCTCTTAGGAAGGTAAGAGGGGTTTGTGTTACCTTTGCTAAGGATATAGATTCTAGGTTGTTGTAATGATGACTAGGTGTAGATAATTGATTAAGAGAATAAACCATAGGATAATTAAAGTGCATGAAATGAACCTTGGGGTATAATTGCTACTAAGTGTGTAGATTATATGTTAATTAAGTAGGAATTGAAGAACCCTAGGGAGTTGACTTAATTTATAGTACTCTGAGACATACCTGAGTATGTCGACTGTTTTGTTTACCAACTGTGGATTGTTATTTGTCATTGATGTATGCTCATATTGTGCTTGGTTAGGTGACTCGTAAAGCAAATAATGGATTAAGTGTTAACGTAGTCGAGACATATAGAAAGGGCTAAGTAAGGTGGGAAGAATGGAAAATTACGAATGAGTAATTAATGAATGGATTAAGGACAAGTGACTTGATAAAAGGAAAATGATGTTTATTATTAAATGAATCATGATTAAAGGATGGTGATTGAGTGACAAGGAAATTTTGATGGATGTTGTGCTTGATTTAATTTGTTAAGTGTAAATGTGACAATAATAGTTGTATGATAATGTGTGATATTGGAATGATGTTTGTGCTTGAATATTCATGAGATGTGATGTTGTTATGATCCAAGAATGAAAATGAAATATACCCGGACGCAGTAAGACGTCACGCGAATGAGGACGCAGTAGGACGTGACCAGGGACAGAATGAAATGAAATATACCCGGACGCAGTAAGTCGTGACCAGCACATTAGTGCGGACGCAGTAGGTCGTGACCAGGGACAGAGTGAAATGAAATATACCCGGACGCAGTAAGACGTCATGCGAATGCGGACGCAGTAGGACGTGACCAGGGACAGAATGAAATGAAATATACCCGGACGCAGTAAGACGTCACGCGAATGCGGACGCAGTAGGACGTGACCAGGGACAGAATGAAATGAAATATACCCGGATGCAGTAAGTCGTGACCTGCACATTAGTGCGGACGCAGTAGGTCGTGACCAGGGACAGAATGAAATGAAATATACCCGGACGCAGTAAGACGTCACGCGAATGCGGACGCAGTAGGACGTGACCAGGGACAGAATGAAATGAAATATACCCGGACGCAGTAAGTCGTGACCAGCACATTAGTGCGGACGCAGTAGGTCGTGACCAGGGACAGAGTGAAATGAAATATACCCGGACGCAGTAAGTCGTGACCAGCACATTAGTGCGGACGCAGTAGGTCGTGACCAGGGACAGAATGAAATGAAATATACCCGGACGCAGTAAGTCGTGACCAGCACATTAGTGCGGACGCAGTAGGTCGTGACCAAGGACAAAATGAAAGAGAAATGTGAAATTAATGGAAGAAAAGAGAATAAAAAGACTTTATGAAAATAATGATATATGTACGAGAATTGGTAATTTATGAGAATGGAATTTGGAATATGGAAAATGTTAATGCAAGTGGAAATGAAATGTAACTTAAGGTTGAATGTAGGATTGCTAGGAAGGTAGTATGGACATAAGGCTTAAGTTGTCAAAAATGAACTTGTATGTAATTACCTGAAAAAGAATGTTAGATTAATAGATAGTTTTTATAGTGATAGGGCCTAGTTTGTCAGCTATGTTTCTTAGAAGCTATTTTCCTTAGTACTGTGTAATGCTACCCTTCTTGCTATATTTTTACAGGTACCGAAGGAGCATACACAAGTCTTGCCGAGAAGGAGCACATTCCACCACGTGGAATGTATATAGTTATTTAGCGACCACCTTCTGGTCATGGGTTTTCTTGGGAAGTTTTATTGTATATCATTTATTTTGTCATTTTGAAAAACTAATAGTTTGGGAAAATGTTTGTATTCCCTTGGAAATAATGTATTGAGTGGACTAAATAATATTTTGGGCCCTGCTGGCCTCTGATGAATTTGAATATGTTGATGTTTATCAGGTTACAGGAAAAACCAGAATTTTGGGAAAGTCAGAAAAACAAACGAAACTCCGTCCGTTTGACGGAAGATTTTTATAAGTTAAAAAGAAAATTTCAAATTCACTATTTTATTAAGGGTACTTAAGGGTAATTAATTTAGGTGTTACAAGTCTTTTCAGCGTGCTTTGTTCTCACTCGCACACTTCCTGAGAAAACTTCCCAGGAGGTCACCCATCCCAGAATTACCCCAAGTCAAGCACGCTTAACCATGGAGTTCTCATGTGATGGGCTACCGAAAAGAAGATGCATCTTGTTGATGTGGCTTCCACCTGGTTCGTCCAGGAACCACACCATACTAGGAGAGGAGCCGCTTTAATACCATTTGTAACATCCCTGGCAGGCAAATGGATTGCGACTGTCCCCACATACCAACACGAGTCTTTTCAGCGTGCTTTGTCCTCACTCGCACACTTCCTGGGAAAACTTCCCAGGAGGTCACTCATCCCAGAATTACCCCAAGTCAAGCACGCTTAACCATGAAGTTCTTATGTGATGGGCTATCGAAAAGAAGATGCATCTTGTTGATATGGGTAGTACTAATCAATTCATTTAAGCCTTCCTGTACTGTGTAGTAACATTCCTACACAGTCTCAGGATCACCCTCTCATTCCGGTGTGTCGGTCCATCCATGTACCCCTCCTTAGAAGCCTGCCAGGAGCCGCTCCTTGTCCTTGCCTCTTTGCACCGGCTATCACTCCCCGCCCTCATCAGCCCGGATCTTACATGCCCACCAGCTTCCGCCTGGTTCGTCCCCGAACCACACCGTACTAGGAGAGTAGCCGAGGAGCCGCTCTGATACCATTTGTAACATCCCTGACAGACAAATGGATTGCGATTGTCCCCACATACCAACACGAGTCTTTTCAGAGTGCTTTGTCATCACTCGCACACTTCCCGAGAAAACTTCCCAAGAGGTCACCCATCCCAAAATTACCCCAAGTCAAGCACGCTTAACTATGGAGTTCTTATGTGATGGACTACCGAAAAGAAGATGCATCTTGTTTATATGGGTATATGGGTAGTACTATTCAATTCACTTAAGCCTTCCTGTACTGTGTAGTTCCATTCCTACACAGTCTCAGGATCACCCTCTCATTTCGGTGTGTCGGTTCATCCATGTACCCCTCCTTAGAAGCCTGTCAGGAGCCGCTCCTTGTCTGTGCCTCCTTGCACCGGCGATCACTCCCCGCCCTCATCAGTCCGGGTCTTACAAAAATCATTTTTCTATGAGAACAAGTTATTAAATATATATGATTTTCTACGATGACCATAAAATATTCAAGCACAACTGCACAACATAACTATTGTTTATTTTCATAAAGAAATATGTTATTGTAACATGAATTTCTAAAGAGAAGTGCCTTTTTAATTAATTTTAAGGGGACCAAGCTTGAATGTAGAGGATACTTGTAGCCTTCTTGATCATTGAGAACTTGCTCAAAAAATGGGTTGAAATTCACAACAATGTTACCCCCAAATAAATGAAAAGATTAAAAAAAAAACCCCAATATTTTGTCAACACCTTAGCCTCTTCTTGAAAAGAGATTTGATTTTTGTTTTCCTTAGTGAGTTTTCGGCCACTTTTTTAAAATTTTAATGACTAAAATAATATCAGCGTTTGTATTATTTCTGTCTTCGATGCCATGGAATGGTTTTTCGTCCAAGGAAAAACGGAAGCAAAAATATATCTTTTCGTCTCATACTTGACGGAAGGATATATTTTCCGTCGGAAAAGTACATTTTTTGGGACCAAAAATATACTTTCCTTCAGGTATGAGACCGAAAAATATAAAAAATATACCTTTCCCATGTTTGAGACGGTAAATTTGCATTATTTGTAGCCACTCCACATTCTGTAACCCCTTTATAATCTTCCTTTTTCTTCGAATCACTAGAGGCTAGGAAGCAATCCATGGACAACCCTTTATTATTAAAGTCCACTTCTTCAATCTTCTAAGTCGCTTCCATTCTTGTCCTTGAATGGCTCTCAGGAACTTCACCAAACCTTGACAACGCGACAATTCTTCTATTTCATCTTGACGTATAGGTAGGACCAATTATTTGTACTACAGACATACCTAAATATGCAAAAAATTAAAGTACATAAACTTATTCATCTCAATAGGTTTTAATATCCACATATGGATCTGTGGACGGAATTAGCCATGCTTTTGTGTTGATGAAGCTGAGAAAAAGCTTGAACAAAAAGTGAGGTCAAATCTTTGCTTGTTTGTGAAAGAATCCTCTAAGATAAGTAAATAAGTATGTACATAATGATGTTTGTTACCAAATATGTTCAGTGGCTTTGTGGCATGGAAATGGAGTCATAATAAGTTTTGTGGTTGTGAGGTCGATTCTCACTTCAAGCTACTTTTTTCCTCATTTTCATTTTTTAACAACAGCAGTAAAAAAAAAATTGTTTTCATCATTACAGAGTAAAGATTTTTTACACTGTCAGGATATTATCCATCATCATGGGTTAGCAATTGTTGACTTACAAGTAAAAGTAATTCGTATGGATGGTGGATGATGCATCGACAGTGTAAGTACATATATTAAACTCAATATATATATATATATATATATATATATATATATATATATATATATATATATAATAAAAGGTTTTCAGTCATATTTGAACTAAACTTAGAGGTCCCATAAAGCAGCACAAACCATTACACTACAACATTCAACTATTATGATATCCATTTTATTAAATAAAAAGATTGAAACTTTGACCCAGACATTTTTTCAAGATCATCCAACAATTGCTCATGTACACAGGCAATGCATCCCCTAAACTTTTATGCAAGATTCGTCAATGTAAGCATGTACATGTTTCTCATTCGATTGGTTCGGTTGGTGATGGACACGTTACAACACTCCCATATCCAAGGGAAAAAGTCTCTCCTTTGATCCTAGTCTCGCTTCACTTCATTGAAAAAGAAGTCTAAAATGTTCATTATTAGCTCACAAAAAAAAAAATAATAATAAAATGTTCATTATTTTATATCAAGATCATGGCCTATGCTAATGTAATTCATAATTCGTTTGATTCCTTGTCATTGAGAGTTTCATATATTTATTTTAATTTCTACATTGATATACCACGACTTCTTTTCTAGATGAATTCTCTACCATTTCTAGGTGTATAATATGCCACCATACTACCAATAAACAAAAACATGCTCTTTATGTTCTTATTTTTCAAGATTGCTTGTCATAGATATAGAGTGTCTCTGGCGCAACGATGAGATTGGATTATGATCATATTTGACTATGATTTTAATCAATTATAAGCTAAGTTAATATTAAGGTCCACCAGATTTTGTTATATTTTATTATATTTTGCTGAAAATCGATTTTAAGTTAAGTTAATATTAAGGTCCACAAGATTTTGTTCATGTGTATAAACACATCATCTTTTTTTACTTGTTATAACATATGTACATGTGTTACTTTTTTTTTAATCTCATCCCTAATTTTTTTTAAATTTTAATTTTAACAAATTTTAAGATTTAAAATGTAAATTAAATATAAATTAATTAATTAATTATTACATGCAAATTTCAAAATTTTATAATATATTCTTTAAAATTATTAAATCAAAATTAAATTATTGTGCTCAACGAATTGAAGATGTAGGATGTGAATTATTAGTCTTGGCCTCTATGGCGAGTATCTAACGAAAATCAATATATTTATTCAACATACATGAAAAATACTGTACATTAAAAAAATTATCAATAAATATTGATAATTCAAATATTAAAGCTAATAAAGAAAACTATAATGCATTGAAAATTGTATGCATTATTAGATTGATTACTGCATCTAACAAATCATGATTGAGATGCCGAATCATCACATAAGTTTACATCAAGGATCATATATAGTCTACTAGATTCACATGTTATGTGAATGATACATGGATCATTATGATAATAACTGGAAAAATTAAATTATGATTATGTTTATCTATGATTATAATCCAGTAAGCTTATAATCTCCTAAAGTTATAATCTATTATTATATTTGATCTCTTAGTTAAAAATGAATTTAAGTTTATCTATTTTGTTTAGAGATAATGTAAATGATATTATTTTATTGAGTAAAATTAAAAAAAATAGAATTATTTATTGTTGTTAGAGTGATTAAGGTAAAATAGAAAAATTACATGAATCTCAAAAAATAATCTTACCAAAAATAATGAACAACACCTATAAAAGAGATGTTGAATTTTAATCACTTTTCCAAGAATTATAATCTGCATTGGCAACCAAACACATTAAATTATAATTATTTTTTTTAAAAAAATTCAAAACATAATTTTAATCTAAACCAAACACACTTTAAATATTAAAAGTTGATGACAACAATCATATGGTGAATGTGATACTTGAATCCAAAGTTATCACAATCTCCAAAATGTTGAACATGATAATCTAAAAGTTCAACTCACACTTTACAATTTAATAATATTCATAAATCTACAAAATTTAATAATCCAATATTCTGAAAGTAAAAAAATAAATTATACTACATAACAACAAAATATCCTTGATAAAATAAATTATTTATTTTACACCCTACAAGATCATTATAATCCGAGTTACTTACCAATGTGCGATTAGTCAAGTGGTAACTCACTTGATTTCTTAACCAACTGGTCTCGAGTTTGAGCCTTGGATATGAAGCAACTCCCGCTGGGAGTCCCCTACCGCTTAGTGCGAGCTCAGTTGAGTTGGACCGGATGAGTCGGATTCTGGGTAAACCAGATCCAAATATCGGTTGGTGTACACCAAAAACTAAAAAAAAATCCGAGTTACTTTATTTGTATCTCCTATGTTAAAAATACTTCAATAAAATAATTGATTGATTTACACCCTCATTAATTTATACAACAGAAATAATTTAGTAAATTTAGAATTTATGATCCTTTTAAAAATAAATAATTTTAAAAAATTTATAGCATAAACAATAATTAAAAAAAGTAATATATATATATATATTTATTTATTACTTATTAATGAAAAATCTATAAATACAAACAATATATAAGTTCATTGCTATAGGCTATATTTGCAAATTCACTAAACCTATAAATCCAATTATTTAATTAAAACTAGATGCTATACATGTTGCAAGTAAATCCAATTATTTAATTAACACATTATGCACTCAAACATCAAATACATTTGATTTTTTTAAAACTAAAACCTCTAAGTTAATATTTTTGTTTGGACTGTATAAAAAAAATACGTAGTAAATAACATAAAAGAATAGGAAGTAATTTGTTTATATTTCTAATTCTATTTGGTTAGTTAGGGGGTGCACTTGTCTTTTGCACAGACTAATCAAATTTAGAAATTAAATAATCATAAAGCCCTCATGTGAAGGCTTGAAGCTGTGAGGAGAATGTTTAATTTCTATAAGAAAAGCACTTTCTTTTTTCACTTTTAAGCTAGACAAATAGAAAAAATAATATACGTACGGAAATGCTTTTTATGGGAAAAAAAAAGCCTTAAACTTGCAATAATCAATCTGTACCAAACACCTTCTTAACTCTTAAGCTGCATTTGATACTGTTATTTGATTTATCATGTCATTTATTTATCTTCACAATAAAGGCTAGTGATTTTAGAAAAGATAAACTCCAACAAGTAGACTATTCACGGCAGAGAAGTCACAATTTACAAGTTAATTACCTGCTGATTAAATGAACACCATATTACCATAGTGCTAAAAGGAAAAATCTCCAACCAAATTTCTCTTTTTCAGTCAGATACAAATAAAATAGTACAACGTGACAAAGGACATATATATGGCATACATCCAAAAAGCATGCTCATTTCCCCAATCAAATCACCAGTTAATGAAGCTCCCAAGAATCATCCACCAAATCATTGTCTAGCCACTATTCATACAAGACATATTAAATGATAAAGTGAACAATGCACATATTAGGGAAATTAAGTAGGATTCACAAACAACACTAAAGAAGATAACTAAAGTTACACACATCATAATTGCATGTAAGTAGGCAAGAATTACTTGTTTTATTTATTTATTTATTTATTTGGTTGCATATGCAAATCTATTTGATGAGAGCCTTTTTCTTACTAAATCACAACCTGGGTCTTGTTTTCATAAATACCTGTAAATCGCCTTTTTCCTTTTTTTTTCCATTCTGTTTTCTGATCTCAGCCAAATTTTTAAAAATATGAAAGATAATGTAAACAAGGTGGCAAACTGTTAATTATTGTCGACAATGGAAAACATTGTCTTACACTAGGTAATAGCGATCAGCATCCACATCGACACCATCGAAAGCTATCAGCTTAAAAGGAATCAAGTTCAATTGCCGATAATGTGCAATCATCACATTTGGAATCCTCTAGAGAAGAAACTGATATTAGTGCTGACTTTTACGGATGTAATCGATCTACTTGCTGATTTACTTATCAGTAGTCATATATCATAATCATAGAAAATGAACAATGAAGTGGCTAATGCAAGCTACACCACAACCATTAACAAAATCTTACAACTTTCTCATATTATATAACCCGACACAATTTATCCATGGAATTGATGTTGCATAGGCAAGCAAAGAGACTAATAAAATGAACGAGATGTCTTTCCACTTATTTCAGAAGCCAAGGACAAGAGCTAGATGAACCTAATTTTCAAGTTTCAAACCAAACTCTCTTAAAAATGTAATCTGAAGTACTTGTTTTTGAGATTTTTCAATGTTAATTCTAAAAAATATTCATCCAAAGGAAATTGTAATGACTAAACTGTCACTTTAGTCCCTATTTTGTAAGGAGCTTTCATTTTAGTCCCTGACTTTTCAATAATTCCTTTTTAGTCCCTCACTTTGAAAAAAGTTACTCACGTTAGTCTCTGACAACGTTTTCCGTTTACCGACGTTAACGTCGCCGTTAATTTATAATATCGTATTTCATTTTCGTCCATAACTTAAATTTTTTAATTCACTTTAATCCCTCACTATATCGTGTTTCATTTTAGTCCCTAGTTTAAAAATTTTAATTCACTTTAATCCCTCACTATAATAACAACGATGTTTCTTTCGCTTTTCTCTTGTAGTGTGATTACCATAAAAATATTGACTGTATGTTCTTCTTGCTATTCGGTAAACTAACTTTATAGCTTATATAAGCATTGACTGCTAGCTTTGCATTTGAAGGTATCAATAGTTTTGATTCAAAAATATTCTATTAAGTTCTGTGTTTAAGAGTCCTTACCAAAATGTTGTAAACTCCCCCAATTTATTTGGCTTGATATTCAAACGTCATACCATATCCTTGTGATAATGTTGATCCACTAGTTATCCTCAAAAATTTATCCACATGCCTAGGCAAAACAAGATACGAACCCGTTCACCTAGTGCTTGTTTTGTCTATCAATACAAACAATGTTTTAGTTTTTTTTTGTTACAACAATGTTTTAGTTTTGAAATCAAACTATGTGCAAATTTAATAAGTGTAAAGTGGATATGGAATACATTGTTAAACACAAGCCTATCAAACAGAGGCGCTATTTTGTATTATGGAAAACCCTTCATATATCTTAACTTGTTGTCCGTAGGATTCCCGGTTAGTTCACACATGGATAGATAACTAAAACACTAAAGAGCTTATAAAAAAAACTAAAACATTAAAGAGTTTAGAGGAAAAACATACTAGTTATATGGATAATGAAATCATGTACTCTGAAGTGCTCATCTGAAAGAAACTTTCCTATTGATGCTTTCAGGTGCAAAGTTTAGAGTCAGTGCTTATATAAACTATAAAGTTAGTTTACAGAATAGCAAGAAGAGCAGTCAATATTTTTAAGGTAGTCACACTACAAGAGAAAAGAGTAAGAAACATCATTGTTATTATAGCGAGGGACTAAAGTGAATTAAAATTTTTAAGTTAGGGACTAAAATGAAACACGATATAGTGAGGGACTAAAGTGAATTAAAAATTTTAAGTTAGGGACTAAAATGAAATACGATATTATAAATTAACGGCGACGTTAACTTCGGTAAACGGAAAACGTTGTCAAGGATTAACGTGAGTAACTTTTTTCAAAGTGAGGGACTAAAAATGAATTATTGAAAAGTCAGGGACTAAAATGAAAGCTCCTTACAAAGTGAGGGACTAAAGTGACAGTTTAGTCAAATTGTAATATATATATATATATATATATATATATATATATATATTTAATTACAAAGGAGATATCTGGGACTAGAACCCAAGACCTGAGAGTCTAAGTTACCTAAGTGTCTCTACAGCTACCAACTGGGCTGACTTATGCGAATGGAAATCGTAATATTTTGAAGACATTATTCAATGGATAAAGGTTTGCTAACTTTCTCTATGATTTCAACTATGACCAAACGCGACAAAAGAAGTCTAGTAATCAAAGCACCAAGGATTAGCATAATGAAAACTCCATCCCATGCCCTTTCTGAAATAATGAACCCCCATAAGAAGAGGGCCAAGAGTAGCAAATGAACCCTTTCTGAAATGAACCCTATAATCCTACGTGACATGTTAAATGTTTTTTCGGCTCTAGTATCACGTTGTAATGTTAAGAAGGTGTCACGTTTGGGTCAACAAAACATTTAATGTGCCACGTAGGATTCTGTTAGGTCCCTCATGGGGAGACTAGTGTGATGTCAAATTGATCTTTGGGGTTTAAGAGATTCCACAAATCTTTCATGGACCAAACTGATTTCACGGGTATCTTTCGGGGACCTATTAACTCTTATTTAAAAATAGTGCAGCATAAAATAAAAATTTCCCTTCATTGAAAAATATTGAATAAAATTTTCTTTTGGAAATACACTTGATCTCAGGGTTACAGACAAGGACAGTAAATAATTGAACACCTTCCTTTTATGCTTGAGTCTCTGGCTTGACAGGTCAACTAACTCTGACTGCAATTATTACCTGTTGGAATTAATGGCATTCACACTATAAACCTAGTCCCAGACTGGCCAATTTGTGAAGATCTTAAACCTTTATATTTTATTCTTCTCTACACACTTACAAATGAGTTATTGGGTTTTGGTAATGGATTTGTTGAACCCAATACGCACACGCATCGCCGTCCGTGCGGGCGGGTGTACGGGTCCTCTTTTTGGAAGGTCACTGGCCAAACTTTTTTTTTAATTACCCACGTTTTTGAATATGGTCGTTGCAAGTTTTATGAGCCTTTTATTCCAACAGTTTAAGATAGGCCATTATGGCAATTTATTGGCTATTAATTTATGGTTGTTGGGTGTCTAATTCTAATCCCTATATTTTGGTGGTGCTTCTTCTTTTCTGTTTCGGATACAGTAATTTGACCCCATTTCTTCTTCCTCCATTTCTCTCTTCCTTCTCTTTCGAAAGCGACCTAACTTTGTGAGATTCCAAGTTCTCTGTGTTGGAAACCAACAAGCGGCCTAACAATCTACTAGAGGGGGGGGGGGTGAATAGTAGCTTGAAACACTAATACCAATTTTTTGGATTAATTGGAGGTTGATAATTTATGTTTGCTGTTTTTATGAAAATTGCCGAGTTTATGCCGAGCAGATGCTGACAATCTATTGTCTAAGCCGAGCAATAGATTATTCGAGCTGCTACACAGAAACTGGTTTTTGCAGCGGGAACTTTGCAAACACGAATTAACGAATAGAGGTCGATTTTGCCGATGAAGATGCTCGGTAAATATGCAAACAGTTAAAGAGCAAATAATGTAGAAAGCGGAAAAGAGAGACACAAGAAATTTTATACTGGTTCACTCTCACCCACTTGAGAGCTACTTCCAATCCCCCTTGAACCACAAGGAGCTTTTACTCACAATCAATTTAAATGGTTACACAAGGATTTTACAAGAGAACCTCTCTAATCCTAACCCTTCAAGAGCGTACCAAGCTCTTGAAATCTACCCCAAATAAATTGATGGCTAAAGAACCTCTTTAGCACTTCACACACCGAAGCTTCTTGAAACCTTCAAGAACCAGCTTCGTTCAACACGGTTACAGAGATGAATGAAAAGTATGGCTCCAACTCGAAAAACCCAACAAAGAATGATTGGAAAGTTTGTGTATCTGGTGAGTAATCGATTAAGAAAAGAAAAGGGATTTCACAGAGAAGTTGAAACTGGGTTTCGAATGTGAAATTTTGTTTCTCTGTGCTCTTAGAAAATTATTGTTGTTGTTGTGTTATCTCTCTTTCTTCTTGGTGTTCTTCTTATCTTTTTGGAACAGAGAGGTCGAGCTTTTATACACAAACTCAGCACCCAACAGAGGTAAGATATTTACTGACACACGTTGTCCTTGCAACGGATATTCCAAATTTTATCCATTTTGCTGCAACGTTCAGATTTACACATATGTCCTTTTTAGAAGCTTCTAATTTGCAGCAACGTACAGTGAAAGCTATAGTCCTTTCCAAATTCAATCCCTTTTTCAAATTTGAAATTCACGATTGGCGGTGTCGTGTTGACTGAATGTTGAAGACGATGAACAGTATCCGATCTAAGTATTTTGTTCGCGTAGAGCAACTTGATTTCTTATGCAGCAGAGAGCTAAGACAGAACTGAACTTGAACCAGGCTGAAAGACTGAGCTTGATGATGCTTGCACTGAAACTGACCAAAAGTGAACCGAGCTTGACCTTGACCTTTGACTTCCGAGCTGTGGCCGAGCGTTTGCATTCTGCCTTGAGTTTTAACTCTGATCTTGGTCGAGCGTTTGCATTCTGGCTTAAGTTGTTTACTTAAGATTTTGACTTGGTCTGTACCAAAGGGCCGAGCTGATGGTTTTGCCGAGCTGATGATATAACATGTTACTTATTCGAGCAAAACTTCTGGCTCGCTGCTGGTTCAACTACATTGGCTGGTCATCTTCGAACTTGCATCTGAGCTTATGACTTGTTGATGGTTCAACGACATTTCTTCAGAGCAACTGTTGAGCATCTTCCAAAACATCTTCTGAGCATCGTCTGAATAGAGCTTCTGTTTGACCTTGATAACTTAGCTTGTGCTACATGTTAGACTGAGCAAATTCAAAACGTCTTCTGAACTTGCACCTAAGAAACTGCCGAGCTTGTTCTTGATCTTCAGACTTGATATCTAAGTCCGATCATATTCCAAGCTTGAACCTGAACTGCTGACTTGCTACAGGTAGCCGAGCAGAGCATTTGCCGAGCTGATCAAAGACCGAAATCAACATATGCTGATGCATTTGACTTTATCAAAGCCTTAGCCGAGAACCGAGCTATTTGTCTTCATCAAAATGTCTTTGATTCAACACTCTGCCTCAAGTGCACGAGACGGTATATACCAGGACTCTGATCTTCCACTTACGAATAGCGTCTTATTTGCAATAGGTCCTTTCTCAAAGAACACGGTAAGATCGGGACTCGGTAGTATATCGCTTACGAATAGCATCCTATTTGCAACAGGCCCATTCCCAGCGGACACAATATACCGGGGTTCTCAACACGCTCGTGTACGTCCCTTGTATTCATTTCACATCATAAATACTAGTACTCTATGAATTCTTTCGGACTTGGTATTCATACCAACTCATGCATGACACATGTTTACTTAATTTCATCATATTTTACTTTACTATCATGTCATATACTTATTCAAGCACTTCATTTCATTAGCATTCCAATTCTGATACAATACATATGTGTGTAACTTATGAATTCATATCCCAACTCCTGACACAAACCAATCCAATATTCACATTACAATTCTATTTAATTTATTCAATTAACAACATTTACCTTACTCTTAATTCCATAACCCTTAATTTAGTGCATTCACATCCACATCAACTGATATCCTTTGATATACAGCATACACAATCCATAATTGAGTTTGGTTAAGGATAGGTACATTTAAATTTGGTATTTTACACTCTGGACCAAGATTTAATCGATTAATAAATTTGTTAATCGATCAACGGGTTTAAATTGAAACTATTTTGGTCTCAGATACAGACTTTAATCAATTAAAAACATGTTTAATCGATTAAACTGCAGAATTTTGTACTGAAAATAGGAGTTTTGGCATACTAAAATTTGGTGTACTTTCTTTTGACCAATTCCAACATTCAATGGCAATTTCATATCATATATTACACATGTTCATACAAGATATTCAGGACATAATCATCAAATCAATGATCAACCAACAAAAGATTCAAGTAATGCATAAATCACAACATAATATGTGAAATTCATTTTCTTTGCCATTAACATCAAATTCAGGGTTTCCTTCGCCCATATTCATCAATTAAAACAATAAATTAAAGAGAATCATGGGTTGTCTTGGTCTCCTAACCAAGCAACCTTGTCATGGTTTACACTTAAACATATTAAGCACAAACATTATCTCAAACCTTGAAGCATTAATCCTAGTGATATGAATGAAATATTCCATGCATACCTTAGATTTGAAGAAACACAATGGAAATGCTCAAGAAATCTAGTATATAAATCCCTAAAACAATCATTAATAAAGTTGGGCATCAAAACCCACACTAATAGAACCACCCTTATCCAATTCGCTGAAACCAAGAAAAACCAAGATATTCAATATCACTCACCTCATATCATCTTCATCATTCTCACATACACAAAAAACCCATCAAAACTACAAAAGCCTTTCACCCTATAATAGAGTGGATTACATGGGCAAAGAGTACTCCTGTCAATCCTCCCTGTGACTTTTCATGATGCTCCATCCGTTTTTTTCAATCCAACTAGGCATGGAGTTTCCACTTCGATACACATCTCTCAAGTTTATGAATCTAAAATCTCTCATGCATTATTATTGGTTAAATCCTTTTACTAAAAAAGGGCTAAAACAAGGTGCGTAAAATTTATGAATGACATTTCATAAATTTTCATCAATTCCACTCATCAAACGAAAAATAAAACACAACGAAACATAAATAAAATACTACTCAGAGTTTCAGTAAGCAACATATATATGCATGCACTTAATTTCATCACAAATATCCTCGGTCTTATTATTAGTCTCAACTCTCAAACTTTAATTATTAATATGACGAGACATATATATATATATATGGATTATTCAGAGTTTCAATAAGCAACATATATATATATATATATGCATGCACTTAATTTCATCACAAACATCCTCGGTCTTATTACTAGTCTCAACTCTCATATAGGTCATTAACAAAAGTCGGCAAACTCTTTGCCTTTGCATGTGCATTTGTATATGTTCTTTTCCTCCTCCTCTTTGTTAGTGACTGATCGAGGTCGTACCCGATCAAAATAAAAGGGGTTTAATTCTATAGTACTAGGAAGGTGATCCTAGGTCGTTTCCCAGCGAATATCGGTCTAGACAAAGTATCAAACACGTAGTGTGCAATAAAATGGGGGGGGGGGGGTTTGTGTGTAACAATTGTGAAGAACAAAACGTAAACAGAATATAAAAACTAAGAAAATCAGAAACAAAAGCGGGCAAAACCCTTTGGCTACGCACACTACTCAATCCTAGCTCACTAAAGATCGATTCCTACCCTCTCCTCTGTCCAACTCGTGAGACCTAAATACTAAGCGAAAATTCAGTTCTCACCCCAAAACCCTAGCTTCTAATTAAGCATCAGAAACCAAAGCATGGGATTTTTACGAGTTAGCATAAATTAAGCATTCACACTCATGGATTATCGCTAATAAATAGAACTAAGCGAACCATAAATAGAGATAAACCACGAAAACAGTAGAGAGAAATTGAAATAGCATTAAGAACAAGAGCTCATGAGTAGGTGATACAATACCAAAGGGATTAACCCTTGAAGTTAGCCTTCCATGGTCATAAATCAAGAAAAACGTGTAGAAAGGGGGGAAGAACAAAACCCTAGCAGCCACCAAATGCTATGGAGAGCCAAGAGAGAAGTTCTAACCTAGAGAGAGAGTGAGAAATCTGAAATGAGAGTCTGTTCTTGGGGGTTACACGAATTTCCTCTCTTTAGTCATGAAAATGGGCCTAAAACATGGGCCCAAGTCCTAAGAAACACTATTCTGAAAATTACAATTAAAAAGGACCTAAATGCAAATTACAATCTTCACTTCAATACTTCAATCCTCATTTCCAAAATGCCCAAAGTGTCCTTGTGCCAACTATGATCTGAAATTAGAAATAGAATTAATTAGACTAAATAACCCCAAATTAAACAATATTCGGAATATTAGCCCAATAAACTCTAAATCACTAAATCAAGCTAAACAATGCCAAATGGGCAACAAGTATCAATAATAGGAGTAAAATAATGCAAGGAATAATGGGAAATAAGATGCTCATCAGTGACCCAAACTAACTTGGCACTTGGGCGTTTCTTCCCATTCGGAATGAGTATGTCATGTCTGAAACATTAACAATGTAGTATTATATATACAGTATTTTATTGAAGAAAAATAGGGAACAATTAAACTGAAAAAGAAAAAACATAACCAAATAAAGGAATAATTCCTAACACCGAAATAAAAAAAAGACTATCGCAAAAAAAAAACAAATTAGATTTGAATTCTTTAAATAAGATGGTATTTACATGTATGAGATGGGCGATTAAGATCCATTTTCTTATCATGATATATATATATATATATATATATATAAACTCTCGTTAAAAGAGCATGGTTACTATCGAGAAACTAATGAATTATAAACGCCATTATATTTACTTGATTTGATAAATAAAAATGTTCATATTCCTCGAACATAACATAAAACATAGTAGGAGTGTACAAACTTCGGTAAATCATTATTTATTAGCTTATAAAATGTTATGTGTATACATAGCTCATAAAACTCAATCATTTAGTTTTACAATGTCATCATACTACAATCTTATGAAACAACCTTTTGGAGCAGTTGGTCAAATGTTTTCAAACATAGAAGAATAAAAAAGTAAGGAAGACCTTGATGTACGATATATCATAAATATAAATATTAAAAAAACGAGTAATATTAAATAAAGTAGTTTACCTTTAATCAAGGAAATCAAGGTCGTTGACTCTCAACAATTCAAATCTTGGAGAACAAAAAAAGGGGAAAATATATAAGACATCAATGGCCTTTTCCATCCAATCAGATCTGTATCAATGATCTTTGAAGCATCCTTGCTCATGAATCTATTTTACAAAGAATGATAGTTTCTAACATTAGAAATGATCACAACAAAAGAACAATTGAAACGAAAATAAAGGAGTCAAAACTTAGATAGATAGATAGATAGATTGTACCGATCTAAACCCAAAGCAACACTCATAGTCATTGCAAAAGTATTAGTAGTTGTGATCTTAGGAAGAAAAAAAATGGCAACCCGAAAGGTAACAACAGCGGAAGACGTCTAGAGACACATGGTTTTCGCATCTGAGTTTTGAAAAAAGAAACTTTCTCTTTGGTGAGTTTGTTTACGCCTTGAGAAAACGAAGGAGCTTTTGGGGACGATAGTAAAAAAAAGAAAGATTAAAAAAAGGAGAAGGTAAGAAGATAAAGGAGCAGAAACAAATGGGAGAAGAGGAACGTGAATTGATAG
The DNA here is from genome assembly GCA_037953625.1 of Crotalaria pallida. Lineage (NCBI taxonomy): Eukaryota > Viridiplantae > Streptophyta > Magnoliopsida > Fabales > Fabaceae > Crotalaria > Crotalaria pallida. The sequence continues at coordinate 104,497,678 of CM075655.1, forward strand.
AGTGAGATTAGGGTTTGAGATGGATTGGAAGGCGCCGACAAAATTCTTTTCTCAACCTATAATTTTATGTCCTTGAAGGTGAACACTTTTTTTAATTTATAGTAGTTGCGGAATACTTACAAAACCCTAAAAATGTATATTCAAATTGGGCCAGATATACTTTTTAATTTGGATTTGGGCCATTTATCCGCGGGTGCAATATGATCACATAAACTTTACATAGCTAACTTAGCAAGTGCGTAAAAACCTCAATTACAGTAAACATTTTTCCATGGAATTCACTTATGTTTTTCTTTTTTAGTCTACATTTCAATCATGCTTAATTTTTTTTTCATTTCAACATTAAATACACAAACAACCATCAAGTTACATTTTTTAGACTCTCCATAAATATGTCACATTGGTCCTTGATTTTGTGGGCACTAATCTATTTAATCCCTGAAATTTTCGAAATTTCAAATTGGCTCCTGATATAATAAAACATGAGTTATATTAGTCTGTAGTGTCCTTGAACACTATATGTCCTTAACCCTCTAAGTGCTCAAGATTATGGCAACCAGGAGCCCAAGAGAGGATCAAGTATTACTGTGCGACTTATGGTATTTCTGCAGTTCCAGTTGGGAAAAGCAGGGTCTCCCCAGTCAACGTGTGTGTGCAGAGTGTCAACTTAGGGATGAGAGTACTTACCTGAAACCCTAGCTGTGATGAGCTATTTATAGGGTTTGGAGGAGGCTGATATGGGCCCTTTAGGCCTTGTATCAGAGTTGTGTTGAACCAGGATACTATTGAGATAATATCGGACGATTATGCTTCTAGAATCTGGATAGGATCAGCTGAAGATCTCATGTCTAGGCTGTTGCGAGAATCTAGGAGAGATTTCCGGAAGGGATAAGAAGCCTCGGCGAGCCTGAGCTTATCCGTGAGCCGACGGTATGTCTCGGTCCTAGAGTCCCGAGCCTGATGGATTGAGGACCGATGGTGCGGCTCGGTTCCATCAAGTCCGAGCCTGGCCCTTTCGTATTGCTCGGATCCTACGAGTCCGAGTGAAGGACTTTAATAGCAGGTGGACCGAGCAAAGTGTCCTTGGAGAATCCCTTTAATAAGACTTGTGTCCGTATGTGGTCGGCAGACCCTACAAGCCCCCCAGCTCGTAAGACTTTGGAAAGTCTGGCGAGGTAACAAGTGGGTAGGGTTGAACTTTTTGCATGTCTTAGTTCGGGAATGTGTGACAACTGTAACCATGTAGCCTGTTCGAGGTGACGTTTTAGGTTCTCTAGGTGCGGCGCGTGCCTTGAGAAGTTGTGCCAAATCATTTTGAATTTCGAAATTTGAAAAAGCAACTCCAATGACTGCCACGTATTCCACTATGAATGGCTGAACGGGTTAATGGGCCCTTGGCCCAAGCGATGCACCGTGGAGAGAAGTTGAGAGGTTTCGAGGGGTGTTTAAACCTTTTATTCGTTTCCTTCCATTTCTATACACTGCATTTTCACAAACCAAAAAACTTCCTCATTCTCTAATACTTTTCTGTGCATCCCCTCTACGCACGCAGGATCCACCGCCGCAATCAACCTCTTTCAAAGTTCAGACATCAACCAACATCAGGTAAACCTTTCTTCTATTTTGATTCAAACAGTTAGTTTTGGTTATGCCACTTCTGGTTTTGTTGAGAGGGTTTTGCTTTTTTTTGGGTTTTTGCAGGGATTTGGGGTCCTAGTTCTAGGTTGGTTATTAAAGGGTTTGGTATTCTAGGATTTCTCAATTATGAGGGGCTGGAGATATTGGAGGAATGTTTATCACGAACTTTGTGAGAAATTAGGTGAAGAACCGTCTAGCAATTCTAGTTCTAGTTCCTCTGGGGGTTTTGGGACTGAATCCGTTCCCTTGGAAATTAGTTCTGATACTGGTGATACTGGTAATAAAACAGTAGATCCTCCTACCCCCCCTTGTGGCAAAGGATCACACGAGTCATCCGAAGTAGAACCGTTGGCCACGGAGTACCCATCCGACCCCGTAGAGGAAAATAGGTGGCTGTTGGCTTATAGGTTTGCCGAGCGTCGGGCTCAGGTTAGGGCTAGCCCAAAGTGCTGTACCAGAGGGGAAGAGTTTTTGGGAGATCCTATGAGGGAGGGGGGAAAAGGTCCAAGGCTCGGCCTTAGTTTTAGAATTAAAACATCTGCTATAAAAAATGCAAACGCCGAGCCTTTTACGTTTTCCCCAGATACGGTGGAGCGCAGGTGTGACACCCATCCCGATGAATTCCCTTTGTCACCCAACCACGCAGAGTACGATGCAGTTTTTGATCGGGAAGTACTTGGAACGAGGCCTTCGTTGCTGACGACGGACAGCTTGAACCACCTTCACCCTGTTCTAACCCCTCCGAGTGTAGACGGGAATGCCTCAGAATTTATTTTAAGACATGTGGGCATAGATGATCGCATCTGCTTTCGAGTGCCAAAAAACAAACAATATTTTTACTTTTACGAGGAGGTAGCGACAAAAGTCGGAATTCGTATGCCCTTTTCTACCTTTGAAATAGAGGTCCTCAACCACTTAGGCGTAGCCCCGAGCCAGCTGCATCCGAGCGGTTGGGCTTTTGTCAGAGCTTTCCAACAGTTTTGTGACGCTGAAGGTCTGGTAGCGACATTACGAGCCTTCTTCTGGATATATGCCGCCCAAGTAAATAAATTTGGTAACTCCAAGGGGCTCTGGGTGTCATTGAAGGCTCGGAAGGAGCATGCCCTTTTTTCAAAGGTAACCGATTATTGGAAGTCCTTCAAACCCCGCTTCTTCCAATACTAGTATACGGGAACCGAAGTATGCTGGTTCATGAAGCGAGTTGAGGAAGAAGGGGAAATTAAAGTCGTGCCTCAATTTCCACTATGTTGGACAAGCGGTATTTATACTAGAGGGGCCTCCTTATACCAATTTGATTACAAAGCAGACTTAACTAGGGCCGAGAGGCGCTTATGTGATCGGGTTTGGGAGTATCTTCAAGGAAAGGGTCAAATTGATACAAAACAAATTTTGTTGAAGAGAACCCAGGCTGAAGTGAAGGCCGAGCTGGGTACTATACCATTTTTTTTGGGGTCTAATACAACATACTTTCTGCTTTTTCAGAAAAAATGGGTAAAAAAGCATCAAAGGCCAAGAAGAGTGCTGCTGCTTCATCCAGGATGGCTCAGCTGGCTGCTGTGAAGGCAAGCTCTGGCTCCTCGGCTAAAAGCCAGTCCTTCGAGCCAGTGCCAAAGAGTAGTCCAATCGTTGCTCCTCATGCTGTCCCTGCCGAGGTGATTTCGGCCGCCGAAGGCATAGAGCAAATAGTCAACTCGGAGGCTCAACCAAGTGCTAGGGGTACCCCCGAGCGTCCACCCAAGAGGCCTCGGACGGACACAGGAAATGGGGTAGCTGGGGATTGGCTCAATATGAGTAAGTCCCACAAAGGGATTCAAGGTGCTGAGGGCATGGATGACATTGTTGCCAAAACAGTGTGGGCTAAGAAGAATTCTGATAACTTTAACGCAACTGTCTTTCCTCCTGAGGATGTGCAAGTGATAGATGCCTGGACCCTAGGTATCTGGGAAAACAATTGTTCGGCCTTGGTGAGGAGTCTCCTAAGAGGTGCGAGCATTCTTCGTTACCTCGGTCAGCGTGGTGATGATGTTCATGCTGGTGTGTCTACCGAGGAGAAGAAAAAACGGGAAGAAGCTGAGAGTCGGGAGGACTATCTACAGCTCCAGGTGGAAGCCTTTGAAAAAAGACTTCAAACACTTGCTGCAGAAAAAGAAGGGTTGCAAAAGGGGAAACAAGAGGCTGAGGACGCCAAAGCTAAGGCCGAGGCTGATAAGGAAACGACTGAGAAAACTCTTCAAGAAGCCGATGAAAGGATGAGGCGAGCCGAGGAAATCCTAAAGAAGGCTGAAGAAGATTCCACAGCTTTGCGCGAGGCCACAGAGAAAGCTCGGAAAGCCGAGGAAGACGCTGCGGTGGCTCGAGAGCAACTTGAATATGCCAAGGACGAGGCCGCTGGACTCAGAGCCTCTCTGGACAAAATGAGAGCGAAAGCTCTTAAACATAAAAGAGCAGTCGGGGAGAATCTTTACAACTGGGATCATGCAGTTGAAGATTCGTTCCTCAATACAGCCGAGCAGCTTCGCATCCTAAACCCGGGCCTCGTAACGAAAGGTGCTGACCCCAATTTCAGTGTCAAAAATGGTCGGATCGTTGGCGAGGATGGAGCTGAAGTGGACTTGGGTGGAGCCGATCTACCATACCATTTCGCTGAAGAATCCGAAGGAGATGAGGCCGAGGATGAAGGAGAAGAAGATAAGTTTGATCCCGACAGTGTTGTGTTGTCCGACATAGAGTAGATTTACTCTTGCTTTTTAACTTTGATGTATTTACCCCAACAGATGAGTCTGAACCTTTTAGCTGTAACTATTCTGAATATTTATAATATCCGTCATGATTTAGTGCTTCTCATATTATTCTTTTTGTTATGAATTCAAGTGTTTAAGACCTCGGAACTCCGACACTTTAGCCGAGGTGGGTTCCTCTATCCGCGATGTATAAAATGATTTTAAAAATCATGTTTGAATCGGAAATCTTTTTAAAGTACTTGACGAGTTATAAGCTCTTGTTCGAGCTGTTTATAATCGTTCGCGTCATAAGCGATGGCTAATCGGTTATGAGGAAAAGTACGTAAATACAATGAATTTAAAAACAGAACTTTCATTTATTTGAAGCAGTAAGTACAATGGGCTCGGAGTTTCACCGAGCGTACACCATTATCAAAAATAATCAGTCCTAACATTTAGTCAAGGGTAATAATAATGAAACTAAAAACAGAATTGAAAATCAACAATTAAAATAGGGATGAAAACTTTAGCTGAAATACGCCTTAAGCTTCGCCACATTCCACGTGTTATTGATGAGAGCACCAGAGAGGGTTTCGAGCTTGTAGGCCCTTGTTCCAGTTTTGGAAGCTATTCGGTATGGCCCTTCCCAGTTTTGAGCCAGTTTCCCGTCTTTAGCATTTTTTAGGCCAATGTCGGCTCTCCTTAGGACGAGGTCACCTACTTCGAATTCTCTGGGTACTACCGAGCGATTATACCCTTTTGCTTGCAGCAGCTTTGCATGTCGTTCCCGCTCGGCGGCCAGATCTCTGACTTCATCAGATAGAATGAGGTCCTCACACAGTAAAGTGTTGTTGAGGGGGTTTGGTTGTTGCATGGCTTGGAATGAGGGGATGATCCTTTCTATCAGGATGATCGCGTAGCAGCCATAGGTAAGTCGATAAGGAGTTTCCCCCGTCGAGGTCTGTATTGTGGTGCGATATGACCAAAGTACTTCATGCAAATTCTCCAGCCAATTTCCTTTTGCACCAATGAGCCTCTTCTTGATTCCCTGGATGATGGACCGATTTACTGATTCCACTTGTCCATTGGTCTGAGGATGCTCAACCGATGAAAAATAGTGCTCGATGTTTAAAGCATTGACCAAGTCTTGGAACGCCTTTGCTGCGAACTGAGTTCCATTGTCGGTCACCAGAACGTGTGGAACTCCAAACCGAGCTATGACCTGCCTCTCAAAAAACTTATGAACCTTGGCAGACGAGATAGTTGCTAGAGGCTCGGCTTCTACCCACTTGGTAAAGTAATCAATGGCGACTACAACCCATTTCAGCTGTCCTGGTGCGGTGGGGAACTGGCCAATCAAATCCATTCCCCACTGATAGAAAGGATAGGGAGATGAAAGTGAGTGGAGTTCCTCGACCGGCTTCTGGTACACATCGCTGTGAAATTGACACTTTTCACATCTCTTCACATGATTGATCACATCTTGTTGAAGGGTCGGCCAGTAGTATCCTGCCCTTAGAATCTTTTTGGCCAATGATTTTCCCCCAACATGATGGCTTCCGATTCCTCCGTGAACCTCTTCGAGTGCCTGTTTCGCTTCAGTGGGATCTAAACATCTAAGCATAGGGCTACTGACCCCTCGGCGAAACAAAATTCCATCAACCATAGTAAACTGTGTTGCCTTCCTGACGAGCTTCCTAGCCTCGGTTGGATCAGTAGGCAAGGTTCCCTGTTCTAGGTAACTTGTGATTGGAGCAGTCCAACTCGGATCCACTGAAACAGAGAGGACAACGCTAGGCCCATGCACCATTTCTTGGATCAAAGTCTTGTTATTTCCGGGGCCTTTCGTTGAAGCCGGTTTTTGAGAGGATATCTGCTCGACCATTGCTTTCCCTTGGGATATGGCAGAATTCAACCTTGGCAAACTCTGAAGATAGGAACTTTACCTTCTCAAGATACTTTTGGAGGATGGGTTCCTTGGCTTGATAATCACCCTTAACTTGAGAGATCACCAGTTGGGAATCGCTGAAAATCTTGACTTCTCGGGCCCCTACCTCTTTCGCCATCCTGAGACCAGCCATTACCGCTTCATATTCTGCCTGATTATTTGAAGTAGGAAATCCGAACTTCAAAGAATATTCGAGGGTAACTCCATCGGAGTTCTCCAGGATTATTCCGGCACCTGCTCCAAGCTTGTTGCTCGACCCATCAACATAAATGTTCCAATCCAAGTTTGAGCTCGTCAGTGGCTCAGTGAACTCGTTATGGAAATCAGCCAGGACCTGAGATTTCATTGCTTTCCTTGGTTCGAAAGTGATGTCGAACTCGGAAAGTTCAATGGCCCAAGTCACCATTCTTCCTGCAAAGTCGGGTTTTTGAAGAATCTGACGGATCGGTTGAGCTGTTCTGACCTTGATGTGATGGCTCTGAAAATACTGACGCAGTCTTCTGGCCGTGATAACCAAACAAAAAACCAATTTTTCCACCTTCTGATACCTCAACTCGGGTCCTTGAAGCGCTCGACTGACAAAATAAACAGGGGATTCTTTGCCTGATTCTTCTCGAACTAGAATCGAACTGACAACTGAATCACCCACTGATAAGTAAAGGAACAGAATTTCTCCCATTATAGGACTAGATAGGATTGGGGGGGATGCCAGATATTGCTTAAGGTCAGTGAAGGCCTTTTCGCATGCCTCGTTCCACTCAAACGTCTTTTCCTTTTCCTTCCTCATCAGCTGGTACCATGGTAGAGCCTTCCGAGCTGATTGGGATAAAAATCTGGAAAGAGCCGTTACCCGACCTACCAGCTGCTGTACACCCTTGATGTCAGATGGGCTCTTCATCTCAAGGATGGCTCGGCACTTCTCTGGATTTGCCTCGATTCCTCGTTCAGTGAGCATAAATCCGAGGAATGACCCAGCAGGAACCCCAAAGGTGCATTTTTCTGGATTCAACCTCATATCGAACTGCCGAATTCTCCCAAGAATGATCTTCAAGTCCTTAGCATGGTCCTCTTCCTTCAAACTCTTAGCAATCATATCGTCGATGTACACTTCCATTCTGGGCCCAATAAGTGAGCCGAACACCTTGTTCATCATTTGCTGGTAAGTTGCCCCAGCGTTCTTGAGTCCGAAGGGCATGACATTATAACAATATGTAGCATTTTCAGTCACGAATGAAGTTTTCACCTGATCCGGGGGATACATCGGAATCTGATTGTACCCAGAATAAGCGTCCATGAAGGATAGTCTCTGATATCCTGCCGAGCTGTCTACTGATTTGTCTATGCAGGGAAGTGGGTATTGGTCCTTGGGGCAGACCTTGTTCAAGTCTGTATAATCCATGGACATTCTCCACTTTCCATTGGATTTTTTGACCAGTACGGGATTAGCCAACTAATCGGTGTATACCACTTCCCTGATGAACCCTGCTTCAAGCAGCTCGGCAACCTTTTCCTCTGTTGCTTGAGCCTTCTCGATTCCGACCCACCTTTTCTTCTGACAAACTGGCTTAGCGCCAGGATAGACACTCAATTTGTGGCAGATGAAATTTGGGTCGATGCCTGGCATGTCTGCCGAGGTCCAGGCGAATAGATCTTTATTTTCTATGAGCAGTTCAGTCAATTCTTTCTCAACTTCCTCAGCAAGACCAACGCCAATCTTGACACAACGGGATGGATCGGAGCCCAAGATTACGTTCTTGAAGTCCCCCTTAGGGGTTGGCTTGGTTTCATCATCCTCCCTTACATCAAGATCTGCCAAGTTAACACTTCCCTTATTGAGTGGTTCTTGCATAATCTTCTCATCTTCAAGCTTCAGTTTACCTAGGCCGATATTGTAGCACTTCCGAGCCAGTTCTTGTTCAGAACACACCGTGACCACCTTCACATCAGACCCTGGAAATTTCATAGCTAGGTGAGCAGTTGAAACAACGGCGCCGAAAGACTGGAGTGCAGTACGGCCGAGGATAGCGTTGTACGCCGACGGAGCCTGAACGACCAAAAACTTTACTATCTCCGTTCGAGCGGATGGTTGTTCCCCCATGGTGACTGGTAAATGGATATGGCCTAGGGGAACAATCGAATGACCCGTAAAGCCAATCAAACTTCCTTCGAACGGAGTCAGATCAGACCTTTTCAACTTCAGGGCTTCAAACAGATCCAAGAACATAATGTCTGCTGAACTTCCCTGATCAACAAGAATCCTCCTTACTTCGTAATTACCTAACCGAGCTGTAACTACCATGGGATCACTGTGGTCTTGGATAATGTCAGCAAAGTCCTCGTCACTGAAGCTGATGACGATGTTCTTCTTTTTGGGCTTTTGGATTGGTCGGCTGGCAACAGAAAGAACTTGGCCCACATACTTCTTTCGATCACCTCTTTTTTCCCCTCCACCTGCGAATCCTCCAGCAATGGTGTTGATCAGAAAAGTCTCTCGACCCTTATCCTGTTCGGGCAGTAGGGCAGAGGCTCCCCCTGCAGGTGGTGAAGGGCTCCTATTTCTTTGTTTCTGCTCGGGTCTGGGTGGGGAATGACTTTTTCTCCTAGCACGCTTCCGCATTGCTTCACCAATGTACTGTTGAAGCTTTCCATCCTTCACTATTTCTTCAATCAAGTCCTTCAGCATAGTACACTGGTCAGTTGTATGCCCCCATCCGCCATGATGGTCACAATACTTTGTTTTATCTTTTTGAGCAGCTTTTCTCAAAGCTGGAGGCCGAGTAATATTGCGCATCTCAGTGTGCAAAGTCTCGCGAAGGATTTGACTCCTTGGGACTGTAAGCTGAGTATACTCATCATACTTGCCTTTTGGAGGCAGTTTTTCTCCTCTTTCTCCCTCTCTCTTGTCCTTCCTTCCTCTACCATCTCGAAACCGATCGTTTTGACGAGGGCGTTGCTCTTGACGAGGGCGTTGCTCTTGACGCTCTTCCCTACCACGTGCCGCGGTACTAATTCTGTGAAATTCTTCCAGATTTACAAACTTCCTGGACCTCTCCCTGAGCTCGGCCATATCCTTGGGTGGCTCTCCTATCAAATAATCCTTAAAATCTCTATCTCGTAACCCTTGGGTAAGTAAGAGAACAGACACTCCAGATTGTAGACCCGATATGCCACTAGCCTCTTGCTGGTATCGAGCTAAGTAATCTCGTAGAGACTTGTCTGGTCTCTGTGCGACTCCAGCCAATGAATGATCAGATTTTGGCTGCGACATACTGGCAGTGTACCTATTCAAGAACGCTCTTTTGAGCTCGGTCCAAGCGTGGATTGAATTAGCAGGTAAGGAATTGAACCATCGCAAAGGTGCCGAGCCCAAAGTCATTGAGAAAGCGCGACATTTCATGAAATCCCCTCCTCCATAAAAAATCATGGAAGACTCGTAAGCCGCAATGTGGTCCATCGGATCGGTTGTCCCAGTATAACGAGGAATGTTCTGATGGCCCACATAAGTCTGCGGGGTTTGGAATGCCATGATCTCAACCGTAAAAGGATGGCCGGGATGAGGTTCCCCGGTAATACGCTCAGGAACCATGCTCGGGTTGAGGGGTGGAGGTGGAGGAAGGTTGCTCGGGTTGCCGAAAGCCACGTGAGGGCCTTGCTCGGCTGCTCTAGTCAAGCTCTGCTGCTGAAGAGCAGCGATAGCCTGATTCTGTTTCTCAATCAAGGAAGTCTGAGTTCTCAAAATTTCCATGATAGATTCTTCTCGCCTTCGTGCCGACGAGGTGGTCATGTAAGACCTGCCCTCGGTTTCAGCGGAACGTGGGCCACCTTGTAGCGTTCCAAAGTGGCCCCTCGTTAAGTGAGGTACTTCTCTATTGGATCTCTCGGCTCGGAAATGATCACGACGAGTGGAACATTCTACTCGACGATCCTCATCAGTTTGTGATCCAGCAGGGGCCCTCCGAGACTGATGTGGTCTAGAATCTGCAGTATCATGCCATTCTGAGACATGACCATCAGGAACAGTACGGGGGTTAGATCGTTCTCCGCCACCCCTAGGAGGAACATTAGCCTGCGCCTGAAGCTGATTTTCAGGAGAAGCCTGGGGGGAGGGTTAACAGGAGGAGCCTGATTGCCTTCAGGGGGACCTCCCGGAGCAAGCCTGTCCTTGACGTTTTTGGGTGGCCTCCCACTGAGGCGACGGCGGAGATCTCCACCATTATTGTTGTCGTTTTCGATAAAAGCAGTGGATATGGGAATACTAGTTATTCGTTTCCCACAGACGGCGCCAATGTAGTGTCCTTGAACACTATATGTCCTTAACCCTCTAAGTGCTCAAGATTATGGCAACCAGGAGCCCAAGAGAGGATCAAGTATTACTGTGCGACTTATGGTATTTCTGCAGTTCCAGTTGGGAAAAGCAGGGTCTCCCCAGTCAACGTCTGTGTGAAGAGTGTCAACTTAGGGATGAGAGTACTTACCTGAAACCCTAGTTGTGATGAGCTATTTATAGGGTTTGGAGGAGGCTGATATGGGCCCTTTGGGCCTTGTATCAGAGTTGTGCTGAACCAGGATTCTGTTGAGATAATATCGGACGATTATGCTTCTAGAATCTGGATAGGATCAACTGAAGATCTCATGTCTAGGCTGTTGCGAGAATCTAGGAGAGATTTGCGGAAGGGATAAGAAGCCTCGGCGAGCCTGAGCTTATCCGCGAGCCGACGGTATGTCTCGGTCCTAGAGTCCTGAGCCTGATGGATTGAGGACCGATGGTGCGGCTCGGTTCCATCAAGTCCGAGCCTGGACCTTTCGTATTGCTCGGATCCTACGAGTCCGAGCGAAGGACTTTAATAGCAGGTGGACCGAGCAAAGTGTCCTTGGAGAATCCCTTTAATAAGACTTGTGTCCGTATGTGGTCGGCAGACCCTACATAGTCCTTGACGTTTATGACTGTAAGTGATCCTTGATGTGGACTAACAGAATGGCCGAAACATCGTTTTGACAAAAAAAAAGATTATTGATTATCAATCAGATTAATTTCTGAAATTGTGAGCATCGATCAAATAAATTAGTCCCTAACTTTGTGGACCACTAACGGCAGAAACTAATGTGACTCACATTTTGCTATCTCGGGGAATAATTCGGAATCTCAATAATCTCAAAAACTAATTTGATTGATGCCCACAAAGTTAAGGACTAATCTAAATATTTACGCTAACTATTTACTTGATAATGATTAGTACAAAATTGGCCATCTTTTAGGACATTTAAACTTATGTTCATTTTTCAACTTTTTTCCAACTAACTAATTTTCGCTTTTTTTCCTTCTCTTTTAATAATTAGAATAACATCTTTTATTGTGTATAGACTATGTAAGTATGTATAAACTTGGAGCTTGATGAAATTCTTGCACAATTAAAAAAATGCTTAAATATCAAATTGGTCCTTATAAATATTGATATTTTTGAAATTATTTCCTACATTTTTTTTCGTTTTGGTTCCTACTTTTCTGTTTCGTTTTGGTTTTTGTCTCCGCCATAAAATCATGGGTTATCTTGACCTCCAAGCCAAGTAACCTTGTCATGACTCACAAAGCACTTTTCCACAAACTCATGGTAGCTTGCACTACACTTTGAAGCCATAGTTAATTATCGAAATCTTATCCTTTTGTAAAAGATATACACTACAATTATGAACCAAAATTATTTTACATTCTGTAATAAAAATAATGAGAACTAATTATCATATTTCTTTTGAAGAGGAATTTATTTAGTTTCTCTTCCTACAGTTGTTATAAATAATGATAAGGTTTTTAATTTTGTGAGCGGTGCTTGGTTGGTGAGTGATCGATCTAATGAAGCTGATGATGTTGAAGTCGCCGGCTATGTTGCATTACTTGAAGCCAATCCACCCCTACCATCTCAGAGGAGTACACATGAAAAGCTGGAAGTTGAAGCCAAGCCATCGGATTGGAAAGAAAACCACCAAGCATTGTTTGGATCATTTTAAACGTTCTTATATGTCCTAAGACACATTCCTAAACCATTCTAAACCATAGAATCCTTTCTTACCTTTCCACTCTTTGTGGCAAGCTTTTAGACCACAAAGGCGGAGACTTGATGCTCATAGCACTAGGGCGCGGGGGCTTGAATCGAAAAGCTCTAAGAAAATTAAGCTGATCAAAACAAATATCCGTCAACTTTGGATGAAAGATGGTGAAGTAGCCTAACGGGACAAGGACCAAAACAAAAACGAAACCGAAAAGTGGGGATCAAAACCAAAACAAAACGAAAAAGTAAGGACCAAAACCTCTAAAGACAATATGGGGAACAAAATTTAAACTACATTTGCATTATGATAAACCAAAGTTGACAGCGGGATCAAAATCAAATCAGAACAAAAAAGCAGACTAAAACAAAATATATATATATATATATATATATATATATATATAGGGACTAATTTCAAAGAGGTCTATATTTATAGGGACCAATTTGATGTTTAAGCCTAACAAAAATGACGTTACATGAAACCCAAACTATGATATTCTCATGTCATTTTTTATCATAATGTTTTTGCTTTTAAAAAAAATTATGGATATAGATTGATGGTTAGAGTTGGTATTACAAATGTTTTTAAAATTTATTTAATTTTTTTTTATAAAATTCATTTTCCTTTCACTTGTAATTTGCAGCTTGTGGCAGGATTCTGTGGGTTTTCTTCACCTCATTTAAAACATTATGAGATCCATAATTATGTTGCATTGAGTGCAACATGACTTGGTTGGTGAGAATGAATTGATGCAGCCTTGGTGACGACTTGCATAGGAAAAGTTTAATTTGTTAAATAAAAATCATTTTTCTACGAGAACAAATAATTAAATATATATGTTTTTCTATGATGACCATAAAATTTTCAAACACAACTGCACAACATAACTACTTTTTTTCATAAAGAATTATGTTATTGTAACATGAAATTCTAAAGAGAAGTGGCTTTTTAATTTTAAGGGGACCAAGCTTGAATGTGGAGGATACTTGTAGCCTCCTTAATCATAGAGAACTTGCTCAAAAAATGAGTCGAAATTCAAAATAATGTTACCCCCAAATAAATGAAAAGATAAAAACCTCAATGTTTTGTCACCCTAGCCTCTTCTTAAAAAGGATTTGACTTTTGTATTCATTAGTGAGTTGTTGGCCTCTATTTTAAAATTTCAATGACTAAAATAATCTTAGAGCATCTCCACTAATGAACCTACTTTTCCTTCATAAATGGACCTCACACATTATTTTATTATTCTTCACATCTTTTTATAATTTAAAAATCATTCATCCACATTTTCACTCCACCCACGAACCTACTTTTCGTTCATAAATGGATCCCACTACATACCCCACACACATTCCTAATATTTTATTATAAATATAACCACCATCAAATACCCAATTTTTTTTACCGCCAAAAAAACTAACTACATTTTGAATAACTTTTTTATTTTTCAATGGCTATTTTTTTCCCCGTAAACTCAAAAGCACAAAAGCATAAAATATCATAAATTCCAACTACTATATTGTGTTGATACAATGACAACCAAATACTACTAGTAGTAGTTTTTTTTGGCTTAATTATGTCACAAGTCCCCGAAGTTACTTATGGGTTTGTCATATAGCCCTACTACCAATTCTGGTCAATTTTGCTTACATGTAATATCGAAATCCTGGTCAGACGCAGGAGGTTAAACACGTGGTGCCCCGTGGGCGAAGATCATTTTTTTATTTAAATTAAAAAACTAAAAAAACTTAATATTTTTATATTTTTAGTTAAATAAAAAAAGAAAAGAAATGATTGAAGAGAGAGGTTGTCTTCGCCCATGTGATATCACGCGGAACCACATGACCAACCTCGTGCGTCTGACCAGGATTTCGATGTTACGTGTTAGCAAAATTGGTCAGAATTGATAGTAGGGGTATATGACAAACCCAGAAGTAACTTCGGGGAGTCAGACATTGAAAAAATAAGAATAAGGGTATCTGACAAAAGTACCCCAAACTTTAGGGACTTATGTTATAATTAAGCCTTTTTTTTTAACTGAATACTACTAGTAGTTGATTTTTTTGTTATTTTATATTTTATATAGAGTCTTCCGGTGCCAGCACCAATGACTCATTTTCCCCTTCTTTGTTGACCCATTCTTCCCTTCTCTTGCCCCACTGCGATTCACTCTTCACCTCCACTCTTTGCTTCCCACACTCATTCACTCTTCCACTTCTCACTCTTTGCTTCTCTTCATTCCACTTCTCACCATCACCACTCGCCATCACCATCCGAAGCCACCACCACCATCAACCATCGATCACCACTCACCATCACCATCCGAAGCCACCACCACCATCAACCTTCGATTTTTCCTCCTCAATCCGAAGCCACCATCACCATCATCATCAACCATCAACCATCAACCATCAATCATCAAATTTCATATTCAAGATTCAAGCCAGATCTTTGATTTTAGTTGTTGATTGTTGGTATCAGTTTTTTTTTCTGATTTGCATATTTATGGGTAATTTTGGGATTTGTTGTAATTTGATTTGGGGTTTTTATTTTGTAGGCAATTGATGAATTTCGGTTGTTCATTGTTGTTCTATGTTGTTTCCCTCTCAATCTGGTTATTCATTGTTGTTCTGTGTTGTTGTGTTGCTCATCATCTTCTCTCTCCTTCCTTCTATTTTTTCTGATTAAAATATTCACCCTCAGCCCATGAACTCATGACCAAACTAGAGCACAGTTGCGAAAAACGGATGACTCGGAATGAGACTCCAGCGGTTATGAAGCTAATGAACGGTTCATCGCTAATAAACGAATCAAAATATTTGTCGTTGGAGGTGCTCTTAGCGTTTATATTATTTCCGCCTTTGGAGCCATTAATGGTTTTTCGTCCAAGGAAAAACGGAAGCAAAAATATCCTTCGTCTGGAAACTTCGAGTCACCCTAAGTTATAACTTCGTCAGAAAACTCCTTCGTCTGGATCCTGAAAAAGCCGTTTTACTATTTCTTTTTTATTTTACAAGTTTTATTTTCTTAGTTTTTGGTCTCTGATTTAATTGTTTGACTTGGTTCCCTTTTGAATTTTGTCCTCAAACTTTTTGTGGTATGTTTTCATGATTTTAGGGTGCTGAAAAAAATAAAGAAAAAATTTTAAAAAAATAAAAAATTTTGTTGCCTATTTTGGTCATGTATATTAGTGACAGTTTGCTATGCTACATGGTGTTCTGTTCAGTACATGACTAGGGGCAACCCAAGCTACTTGCATCCATATAACCCTGAAATTGATAGAACTTATCACAGACTAGTTAGACAAAATAGGAACCAGTCCATAGGTAGTGAGTCTATTGAGTCTTTACATAGTGAGTCTGCTTCTTTTTCTTCTATTCCTATAAATTCTGATTCTTATTCTGATTATTCTAAAAATATGGCTCAACCTCCACCACGTGAGAGGACATTGAGGGAGCTGGCTGCACCTGATTTCACTATTGAAGATTTGTGCATCCAGTATCCCGATGACCCGTATGAGCTAAGGTCTGGACTAATTCATTTGTTGTCCAAGTTTAATGGTCTTGCAGGTGAGGATCCTCATAAACATCTCAAGCAGTTCCATATTGTCTGTGCTACTATGAAACCACATGATGTGCAAGAGGATCATGTTTGTCTTAAGGCATTCCCACACTCCCTAGAGGGGCTGGCCAAGGATTGGTTGTACGATCTGGCCCCTGGTTCTATCACAGTCTGGGATGACCTGAAGAGGGCATTTTTGGAGAAATTCTTCCCTGCATGCAGAACAACAGCAATCCGAAAGGATATATCAGGCATCAGGCAACAAAGTGGAGAAAGTCTCTATGAGTATTGGGAGAGATTCAAGAGACTGTGTGCGAGCTGCCCCCACCATCAGATCTCAGAGCAGCTGCTTATTCAATATTTCTATGAAGGTCTCAACCTCATGGAGAGAAACATGCTTGATGCTGCCAGTGGTGGTGCCCTAGGAGACATGACACCTTTAGAAGCCAGAGTCAAGATTGAGAAGATGGCTTCCAATTGTCAACAATTCCATGCAAGGGGCAACAGCGATGCAATCATAGTGAGAGGAGTGAATGATGTTGGCACAAGTTCTGGTAAGGTTGAGAAGCTTGAACAGAAGATAGATTCACTTACAACTTTGGTCACTCAATTGGCCATCAACCAGAAGAAGTTGTCCCTGCCTGCTAGATTATGTGGCATATGCACATCCGCTGAGCACCCCACAGATGCATGCCCTTCTGTGCAGCAGCAGCCCACGACTGGTGCTGACCAACCTGAGGCATATGCCGCCAACATCTTCAACAGTAGAAACCAGCAGCCACAGAACTTTGATCTCTCTACCAATAGATACAACCCTGGTTGGAGGAACCATCCCAACCTCAGATGGTCTGATCAGCAGCAACCTTCAAAGGTTCAATTTCAGAACAATTCTAGACCACCATATGTACCTCCTCCAGTCCAGCAACAGAGACAACAACAGGCTAATTCTGCACCACCAGCTCCTAGTACTGAGCAGCAGCCTTCATTGGAAGAGCTGATGAAACAGATGACCATGCAAAATCTCCAATTCCAACAGGAAACTAAAGCATCCATTCAAAGACAATAGGCCTCCATTCAATCTTTGACCAATCAGATGGGACATATGGCAACAGCAATCAACACTATGCAATCTCAGAATTCTAACAAGTTGCCATCCCAAACAGTGATCAATCCAAACCAGAATGTGAATGCCATTAGTCTAAGGTCAGGGAAGCAGATTGTCACACCCACACCAGAATCTGACCTCAACAAAGATGATCTAGTTTCACCCAACAAGAAGACCCAAATGGTCGAGGAGAGTGAGCATACAAGTACCAGAAAATCCCATCCAACTCAGCCTTCCACAAGCACAACACCTGCTGCTGTCCAACAACCACCCCCCATTCCTCTTCCTTTCCCACCAAGGGGGGTGACTCAAAGCAAGAAAATGGAAGAGATTGACAAAGAGATACTTGACACATTCAGGAAGGTGGAAGTCAACATACCCCTTCTTGATGCAATCAAGCAAATTCCAAGGTATGCAAAGTTCTTGAAGGATCTATGCACACACAAACGGAAGCTCAAGGGCAATGAGAGGATCAACATGGGAAGAAATGTCTCTGCTCTTATAGGTAAACCCGTCCCTCATATTCCTGAAAAGTGTAAGGATCCTGGAACTTTCTTTGTGCCTTGTATCATAGGTAATACTAAATTTGAGAATGCTTTGCTAGATTTAGGAGCATCTATTAATGTTATGCCTATGTCTGTTTTCAAGTCTCTTTCACTTGGACCTCTTCAACCTACGGGTGTGGTTATTCACTTGGCAAATAGATCTACTGCCTACCCCGCAGGTTTGATAGAGGATGTCCTGGTTCGGGTTAAAGAGCTTATCTTTCCTGCTGATTTTTATATTCTTGATATGGAAGTGGACACCTCTCGTAGTGCTGTCCCTATCATATTAGGGAGACCATTTTTGAAAACAGCCCGAACCAAGATAGATGTGCATGCAGGTACACTTTCCATGGAATTTGATGACAGTGTGGTTCGATTCAATATTTTTGATGCTATGAAACATTTTTCTGATGACCACTCTGTTTTTCATGTTGACTTGATTGATGATCTGATTGATGAGCATGTTCTAGACTTTTTGCATGATTATGATTTGCCATCTTTCACTAGCTCATTTACTTGTTCTGCATGTTCTGATTCCGAAATGTGCACTGCATGCATTGAAATTGATCAGTTTTTAAATTCTGCTACTGCATCTGTTGATTCATATGATATAGATTCAGATCATGCTAACCCCATTTCTGTTTTGCATGAGTCTAATTCACTTGTTCAGGTGCAGGCGGCAGAATCCAATTCTGCTGCTCCTTTAGTTCCATCTGTGATGCAGGAACCTTTATTGGACCTGAAGCCCCTTCCTCCTCATCTCAAATATGCTTACTTGGAGGCTGAGCAGAAACTTCCAGTGATCATCTCTACCTCCCTTTCTGTTGATCAAGAGAAGCAGCTGCTGGATGTGATTAGAGCAAACAAAAGGGCAATAGGATGGACTTTGGCAGACATACCTGGTATTAGCCCCTCCATGTGCATGCATCGGATTTTATTGGAGGATGGGGCTAAACCAGTGAGACAACCCCAGAGACGGTTGAACCCCCAGATTCTTGATGTGGTAAAGAAAGAGGTCACTAAGCTGCTGCAAGTTGGTATTATCTACCCCATTTCAGACAGCACTTGGGTAAGCCCGGTTCAAGTAGTTCCCAAGAAGTCTGGGGTGACAGTTGTCAAAAATGAGAAGGATGAGCTGATTTCCACTAGAGTGCAGAACAGTTGGAGAGTCTGCATTGATTATAGGAAGCTCAACCAGGCGACCCGCAAGGATCACTTTCCTCTTCCCTTCATTGATCAGATGTTGGAGCGCCTGGCAGGTAAATCTCACTATTGCTTCTTAGATGGTTTCTCTGGTTATTTCCAAATCTGTATTGCACCAGAAGACCAACATAAGACTACATTTACCTGTCCTTTTGGTACATTTGCTTATAGGAAGATGCCTTTTGGCCTATGCAATGCTCCTGGCACTTTTCAAAGATGTATGATGAGTATTTTTAATGACTTACTTGAGCATTGCATAGAGGTCTTCATGGATGATTTTAGTGTATATGGTTCCTCTTTTGATGCATGTCTTGATAGTTTGTCTAAGGTGCTTAATAGGTGCATTGAGACTAACCTTGTCTTGAATTTTGAAAAATGTCATTTTATGGTAGAACAAGGCATAGTCTTAGGGCACATTATTTCGCATAAGGGCATAGAGGTTGACCCTGCTAAGCTGCATGTAATATCACATTTGCCTTACCCCTCTTGCGTGCGAGAGGTGCGTTCTTTTCTTGGCCATGCAGGTTTCTATCGCAGGTTTATTCAGAACTTTAGCAAGATAGCCCTTCCACTATCCAACTTGCTTCAAAAGGATATCGCATTTGAGTTTGGAGACCAATGCAAGAAAGCATTTGATGAGTTAAAGAGAGCACTCACCACCACTCCCATCATCCAACCACCTGACTGGACTCTCCCATTTGAGCTCATGACCGATGCCTCGAATTATGCTTTGGGAGCAGTTCTCTCCCAAAGGGTTGGTAAGATGTCTCATGTGATTTATTATGCATCTAGGACTTTAGATTCAGCACAAGTTAATTACACCACAACTGAAAAAGAGCTGCTAGCCATTGTCTTTGCACTTGATAAGTTTAGATCATATCTGTTAGGTTCTAAGGTTGTGGTGTATACTGATCATGCTGCTCTGAAGTATCTTTTGAAAAAGATAGATTCCAAACCTAGGTTGATTAGATGGATGTTGCTCCTCCAGGAGTTTGATCTTGAGATTCAGGATCGGAGTGGTGCACATAACCTGGTCGCAGACCACTTGAGCAGAATAGAGAGAGAGGAGGATGCATTTCCTATCCGGGATGACTTCCCGGATGAGCAGCTTTTAGTTTTGCATGTTTCACATCCCCCTCCCCTTATTCCTTGGTTTGCTGATATTGTAAATTATATAGTTGCTTCTGTTTTTCCACCCTTGGCATCCAAAGCTCAAAGAGACAAATTGAAGAGCGATGCCAAGTATTATGTATGGGATGACCCCTATTTGTGGCGTATTTTCAGTGATCAGGTCATTCGCAGGTGCATTCCAGACCAGGAGATCCAATCGGTTCTCCAATTTTGCCATGCTTCACCAGTTGGAGGCCACCTTGGCACTCAAAGGACAGCACGAAAGGTGCTGGATTCTGGATTTTATCGGCCTACCATCTTCAAGGATGCAAGCAAAATCTGCAGCTCATGTGAGCAATGTCAAAGGGAAGGAGGCACCCTATCTTGGAGGCAACAGATGCCGCAACAACCTATGTTGTTCTGTGAGGTGTTTGATGTCTGGGGTATAGATTTCATGGGCCCCTTTCCTGTTTCTTTTGGTTTTTATTATATCTTACTTGCTGTGGATTATGTATCCAAATGGGTGGAAGCTAAGGCCACCAGGACTAATGATGCTCAGGTTGTTGTAGATTTTGTCAGGTCTAATATCTTCTGCAGGTTTGGCATACCTAGAGCCATAGTCAGTGATCAAGGCACACACTTCTGCAATAGATCCATGCAAGCTTTGCTCAAGAAGTATGAGGTTGTGCACAAAGTTTCTACACCATATCACCCCCAAACCAATGGGCAAGCTGAGATTTCAAACAGAGAGATCAAGCGGATTTTGGAGAAGATGATGAAGCCTAATAGAAAGGATTGGAGCACACGATTGGAGGATGCTTTATGGGCCCATCGGACTGCTTACAAGGCACCCATAGGGATGTCACCTTATCGGGTTGTTTTTGGTAAGGCATGCCACCTGCCTGTGGAGATAGAGCACCGTGCATATTGGGTTGTGAAGCAATGTAACTTAGCTCTTGATCAAGCGGGTGAGGAGAGGAAGTTGCAGTTGAGTGAGCTAGATGAGATCCGTTTGGAGGCCTATGAGAATTCCAAGTTCTACAAAGAGAAGACCAAGAAGCTCCATGATAGCTCAATTTGCAGAAAGGAGTTCTTGGTTGGTCAAAAAGTGTTGCTCTACAACTCTAGGCTTGGACTCATGAGTGGAAAGCTCCGCTCTAAATGGATTGGACCGTTTGTAGTCACCCAGGTGTTTCCTTATGGCACTGTGGAGATCAAGAGTGAGTCCACAGACAAGAGCTTCAAAGTCAATGGCCACCGACTCAAGCCTTTCCTCACTACCCCTTCTTTGGATGATGCACCTGTGGAGGAAGCCTCATTGGTCGACCCCATTTTTGACCCACCATGATTTAGGGAGTCTTCTTTTCTCCTTCTTTACTACTTTTATTCCACTTATCTATATCTGTCTGATTCTGCTATTTGTTTTACATTGAGGACAATGTGTGATTTAAGTGTGGGGGGGAGAGTAGTTTAGGTTGCATATTTTTGCTTTGATTTTTTTTAGGTTTTGCTAAGTTTTGGGCATTTTCTTGCATGTTTTTGCTTCATTTTAGTAGAGTCTTGGTATCTTGTGTCTGAATTCATGCATTTCTGTGTGTAAAGTTGCTTTTGATAATTAAGAGGTGGTAACACTGTGATAGAATTGTCCCTTTTGTGAGGATTTGAGCCTTAATTGTGGGTGGATTGCTATATATGCCACCTAATTTTTCTTTCATGTGTGATTGCACTCTGGATTACTTGCACTCTAGAACTTGACTTGACTCTTGTTGATACTTGATATTCCCATGCACATTTTGAAATGATTTAGGCATTGTTTTTTTTCTTGAATAAGCCACTAGCCATATGAGCCTACCTTGAATGAATTTATCCTTTGATAGCCCTTTTGAGCCTTTATATCCCTTTTCTTTGTTCTTTAGCTCATTACAAGCCTATGACTGAAAAACCATGATTGTCCTAACCTTAGGGAATGTTGGAGCTTTGGAATTGTTTTGGGAATGGGTATTAAGTAAGCGAGGGTGCTTTGTTCTTCATCTCTTGTGAGTTCTGGGTTTTGCCTCTATGGTCGGTGATGTAATTATGGCTTTATCTCATTATGCCATTTTTATTGTTTCTTCTTTTCTTTCGTTCTGCAATGTAATGCAATTCAAAAAAAAATTGAAAAAATGAATGATGAAAAAAAAAGAAAGAAAGAAGAAAAAAAAGAATAAAAGGTTGATTGAGGCATGGAGGTTTGGAATTAGAGGTTGTTGTTATGTTTACCATTTCATTCTGGGGTGGATTGTGCTTATTTTTTTTACTTGTTCCCCATTGCTCCTCTATTCCCTGGGTTTTAGCTACATTTCCCATATTTTTATCCTACCTTGTCCTTGGCCCCATTACAACCCTGAAAAGACCTTTTGATCTTAATGTGCATGTGTGTTGATTGTTGATTTTAGAGGCTTGTCAAGCCTATGGTTGTGTTTGTTTTTCATGATGTGCCTTGAGTGTAAACACTGATTAACCTTAAACACTTGAGTGTAAACACTATTGAGTGATCCTTGTGAGTTTCTACCATCTTTGTGACTACCCTCTTGATGTCATTGGTTTTCTTTGCATATTTGAAATAATTGGATGATGTTCATGAATGCCTTGATTCTTTGGTCCTTATTTTCTTCGTGTGCTCGATTTTGCCCATTTCTTTGCATTTCCTAGAATTCATTGTGAAGTATGTAATCTCTTAGGTTTGCATTCATTAGTTTTAGTAATCTTGTTACATGATTCACTTTGGTGCATATTGATCTTCTCAGTCCTAATTCTTAGTTTTGCCCAGGAGTGCAAAAGGATAAGTGTGGGGGTATTTGATGAGCATTTTATTTCACATTATTCCTTGCATTATTTTACTCCTATTATTGATACTTGTTGCCTATTTGACATTGTTTAGCTTGATTTAGTGATTTAGAGTTTATTGGACTAATATTCTGAATATTGTTTAATTTGGGATTATTTAGCCTAATTAATTCTATTTCTATTTTCAGGTCATATTTGGCACAAGGGCTTTTTGGACATTTTGGGAATGAAGATTTAATGCTGGAAGAGAAGATATATGATGAAGTGAAGATTGTAATCTATCTTTAGGATTAGTTGAGATTTAGTTATATCTTTTAAGATTTAGATTTTATCTATAAGATATTTTTAGATTTAATTTAGAGATAAGCTTTCCTTAGGATTTGGGCCCATGATTTAGGCCCGTTTTGTGATTTAAAAAAAGCCAAATTCGTGTAAACCCTGGGGAGACCTTCCATTCACGTTTTTTACATTCTCTCTCATAGAGAAGGCTTAGTTTTGCTCTCCAAGCTTGTGGAGGCTGCTAGGGTTTCTCTCTCTTCCCTTTCTACACGTTTTTGGTATTTTTCTTCATGGAAGGCTAAACTCTTAGGTTAAATCCCTTTGGTAATGTATCACATACTCTTGAGGTTTTGTTCTTAATGCTATTTCGTTTTTATTCACTGTTTTCATGCTTATTGATATGTTATGGTTCGCTTAGTTCCATTCTATAGAGATAATCCATGTGTATGAATGCTTAATTTATGCAAACTCGTAAAAACTCCATGCTTTGGCTTTTAATGCTTAATTAGAGGTTTGGGTTTTGGGGTGAGAATTGAATTTTCGCTTAGTATTTAATTCTCACGAGTTGGACAGTGAAGAGGAAAGAAATTGATCTTTTGTGACCGATGATAGAGTTGTGAACGCGAGCCAAAGGGGTTTATCCGCTTTTCCTTATCTGTTTCTTCGTTTTAATTTAATTCTGTTTTGATTTCAATTATTCAATATTCAATATAAAAAAAAACCCCCCTGTTTTCTATGCATACTATGTGTTCGACCTTTTGCTTGATAAGATATTCTTTGGGAGACGACCTAGGAGTCACTTCCTAGTACTATACTTAAACTGTTTTTATTTGTATCGGGAACGGCCTCGATCACATACGTACAATGGGCTATGATGCCTACAGATACACTCCTTCGTATCTGCACCAGGTCCTTTCCCAAGGGACACGTCGCGTCGGGATATCAACATTGATATACTGCTTACGGATATGTCGCATCCGCAACAGGCCTCTTCCCACAAGACACAATATATCGGGATCCATGTCTATACCGCTTACGAATAGCGTCATATCCACAACAGGTCCTTTCCCAAGGGACGGTATATACCAGGACTTTGATCTTCCACTTATGTAACATCTCTGGCAGGCAAATAGATTGCGACTATCCCCACTTATGTTACAACTTACGAATAGTGTCCTATTCGCAATAGGTCCTTTCCCATAGAACACGGTAAGATCGGAACTCTAGTAGTATAGGCCCGTTCCCAGCAGACACAATATACCAGGGTTCTCAACACTCTCGTGTACGTCCCTTGTACTCATTTCACATCATAAATACTAGTACTTTATGAATTCTTTCGGACTTGGTATTCATACCAACTCATGCATGACACATGTTTACTTAATTTCATCATATTTTACTTTACTACCATGTCATATACTTATTCAAGCACTTCATTTCATTACCATTCCAATTCTAATACAATACATATGTGTGTAACTTATGAATTCATATCCCAACTCCTAACACAAACCAATCCAATATTCACATTACAATTCTATTTAATTTATTCAATTAACAACATTTACCTTACTCTTAATTCCATAACCCTTAATTTAGTGCATTCACATGCATCCACATCAACTCATATCCTTTGATATACAGCATACACAATCCATAATTGAGTTTAATTTGGTTAAGGATAGGTACATTTAAATTTGGTATTTTACATTCTGGACCAAGATTTAATCGATTAATAAAATTGTTAATCGATCAACGGGTTTAAATTCAAACTATTTTGGTCTCAAATAAAAACTTTAATCAATTAAAAGCATGTTTAATCTATTAAACTGCAGAATTTTGTACTGAAAATAGGAGTTTTGACATACCAAAATTTGGTGTACTTTCTTTTGACCAATTCCAACATTCAATAGCAATTTCATATCATATATTACACATATTCATACAAGAAATTCAGGACATAATCATCAAATCATTGATCAACCAACAAAAGATTCAAGTAATGCATAAATCACAACTTAATATGTGAAATTCATTTTCTTTGCCATTAACATCAAATTCAGGGTTTCCTTCGCCCAAATTCATCAATTATAACAATAAATTAAAGAGAACCATGGGTTGTCATGGTCTCCAAACCAAGCAACCTTGTCATGGTTTACACTTAAACATATTAAGCACAAATATTATCTCAAACCTTCAAGCATTAATCCTAGCAATATGAATGAAATATCCCATGCATACCTTAGATTTGAAGAAACACAATGGAAATGCTCAAGAAATTTAGTATATAAATCCCTAGAACAATCATTAATAAAGTTGGGCATCAAAACCCACAATAATAGAACCACCCTTATCCAATCCGCTAAAACCAAGAAAAACCAAGATATTCAACATCACTCACCTCATATCATCTTCATCATTCTCACATACACAAAAAACCCATCAATACTACAAAAGCCTTTCACCCTATAATAGAGTGGATTACATGGGCAAAGAGTACTCCTGTCAATCCTCCCTGTGATTTTTCATGATGCTCCATCCGTTCTTTCCAATCCAACGAGGCATGGAGTTTCCACTTCGATACACATCTCTCAAGTTTATGAATCTAAAATCTCTCATTATTATTGGTTAAATCCTTTTACTAAAAAAGGGCTAAAACAAGGTGCGCAAAATTTATGAATGAAATTTCATAAATTTTCATCAATTCCACTCATCAAACGAGAAATGAAACACAACGAAACATAAATAAAATACTACTCGGAGTTTCAGAAAGCAGCATATATATGCATGCACTTAATTTCATCACAAACATCCTCGGTCTTATTATTAGTCTCAACTCTCAAACTGTAATTATTAATATGACGAGGCACATACATATATATATATATATATATGGATTATTCAGAGTTTCAATAAGCAACATATATATATATATGCATGCACTTAATTTCATCACAAACATCCTCGGTCTTATTACTAGTCTCAACTCTCAAACGGGTCATCAACAAAAGTCGGCAAACTCTTTGCCTTTGCATTTGTATATGTTCCTTTCCTCCTCCTCTTTGTCAGTGGCCCAAACTAACTTGGCACTTGGGCATTTCTTCCCATAGTATGTCATGTCTGAAACATTAACAATGTAGTATTATATATACAGTATTTTATTGAAGAAAAATAGGGAACAATTAAACTGAAAAGAAAAAAAACATAACCAAATTATATATTATAGTTTTTTTTTTGAAAAATAACAAAATAAAGGAATAATTCCTAACACTGAAATAAAAAAAAAACCAAAGACTATAGCAAAAAAAACAAATTAGATTTGAATTCTTTAAATAAAATGGTATTTACATGTATGAGGTGAGCGATTAAGATCCATTTTCTGATCATGATAAAAAAAATCACTTTCTTAAAAAAAAATCCTAAGTTCATATATATATATATATATATATATATATATATATATATATATATATAACTCTCATTAAAAGAGCATGGTTACTATCAAGAAACTAATGAATTATAAGCGTCAATATATTTACTTGATTCGATAAATAAAAAATGTTCATATTCCTCGGACATAACATAAAACATAGTAGGAGTGTACAAACTTCGATAAATCATTATTTCTTAGCTTATAAAATGTTATGTGTATACATAGCTCATAAAACTCAATCATCTAGTTTTACAATGTCATCATACTACAATCAGATGAAACAACCTTTTGGAGCAGTTGCTCAAATGATATCAAACATAGAAGAATAAAAAAATAAGGAAGACCATGATGTATGACATATCATAAATATAAATATTAAAAAAAGGAGTAATATTAAATAAAGTAGTTTACCTTTAATCAAGGAAATCAAGGTCGTTGACTCTCATCAATTCAAATCTTGGAGAACAAAAAGAGGGGAAAATATATAAGACATCGGCCTTTTCCATCCAATCAGATCTGTATCAATGATCTTTGAAGCATCCTTGCTCATGAATCTATTTCACAAAGAATGATAGTTTCTAACATTAGAAAAGATGACAACAAAAGAACAATTGAAATGAAAATAAAGGAGTCAAAACTTAGATAGATAGATAGATAGATTGTACCGATCTAAACCCAAAGCACCACTCATAGCCATTGCACAAGTATTAGTAGTTGTGATCTTAGGAAGAAAAAAAATGGCAACCCGAAAGGTAACAACAACGGAAGACGTCTAGAGACACATGGTTTGCGCATCTGAGTTTTGAAAAAAGAAACTTTCACTTTGGTGAGTTTGTTTACGCCTTGAGAAAACGAAGGTGCTTTTGGGGACGATAGTAACAAAAATA
Organism: Crotalaria pallida; assembly: GCA_037953625.1. NCBI lineage: Eukaryota > Viridiplantae > Streptophyta > Magnoliopsida > Fabales > Fabaceae > Crotalaria > Crotalaria pallida. Next base: position 104,524,978 of record CM075655.1, read on the forward strand.
AAGATTAAAAAAAAAGGAGATGGTAAGAAGATAAAGGAGAAGAAACAAATGGGAGAAGAGGAATGTGAATTGATAGAGTGAGGTTAGGGTTTGAGATGGATTGGAAGCCGCCGACAAAATTCTTTTCTCAACCTATAATTATATGTCCTTGAAGATGAACACTTTTTTTAATTTATAGTAGTTGTGGAATACTTACAAAACCCTAAAAATGTATATTCAAATTGGGCCAAATATACTTTTTAATTTGGATTTGGGCCATTTATCCGTGGGTGCAATATGAACACATCAACTTTACATAGCTAACTTAGCGAGTGCGTAAAAACCTCAATTACAGTAGACATTTTTCCATGGAATTCACTTATGTTTTTCTTTTTTAGTCTACATTTCAATCATGCTTATTTTTTTTTTTCATTTCAACATTAAATACACAAACAACCATCAAGTTACATTTTTTAGACTCTCCATAAATATGTCATATTGGTCCTTGATTTTGTGGGCACTAATCAATTTAATCCCTGAAATTTTTGAAATTTCAAATTGGCTCCTGATATAATAAAACGTGTGTCATATTAGTCCTTGACGTTTATGACTGTAAGTGATCCTTGATGTGGACTAACAGAATGGCCAAAACATCGTTTTGACAAAAAAAAAGACTATTGATTATCAATCAAATTAATTTATGAAATTGTGAGCATCGATCAAATAAATTTGTCCCTAACTTTGTGGACCACTAACGGCAGAAACTAACGTGACTCACGTTTTGCTATCTCGGGGACTAATTCAGAATCTCAATAATCTCAAAAACTAATTTGATTGATGCCCACAAAGTTAAGGACTGATCTAAATATTTACTCTTGTAGGAAACCAACAAGCGGCCTAACACTCTACTAGAGGGGGGTGAATAGTAGTTTGAAGCACTAATACCAATTTTTCGGATTAATTGAAAGTTGTTGATTTATGCTTGCTAATTTTATGAAAATGCCGAGTTAATGCCGAGCAGATACTAACAATCTATTGTCTGAGATGACATTAGATTATCCGAGCTGCTACACACAGAAACCAGTTTTTGCAGTGTGAACTTAGCGAGCACAAATAAACGAACAGAGGTCGGTTTTGCCGACTAAGATGCTAGGGAATATCAAATGCAACACAGAAAAGAAAATGAAGAAAGCAGTAAAGAAAGAGACACAGGAAACTTTATATTGGTTCACTCTCACCCATTTGAGAGCTACATTTAGTCCCCCCTAAAACCTTTAGGGAGCTTTTCCTCAAAATCAATTTAAATGGTTACACAAGGATTTACAAGTGAACCTCTCTAAACCTATCGCTTCAAGAGAGTACCAAGCTCTTGAAATCTACCCCAAATAAATTGATGGCTGAAGAACCTCTTCAGCACTTTACAACATTGAAGCTTCTTGAAACCTTCAAGAAACAGCTTCGTTCAACACGATTACAGAGATGATTGTAAGAGTATGGCTCCAACTCGAAAACTCGACAAAGTATGATTTTGAAAGTTTGTGTATCTGGTGAGTCATCGATTAAGAAAGGGATTTCACAGAGAAGATTGAAACTTGATTTCGAATGTGAAAGTTTGATTCTCTGTGTTCTAAGAAAATGTTGTTGTTGCTCTGTGTCTTGATCTCTCTTGTATTTCGTATGTATTAGCACCTACAAGTGGAGGAAAGGCTAGTGCTTTTATACTGATCTCAGCACCCAACAAGAGGAAAGATATTTTTGTGACACACTGTCCTTGCAACGGATAATCAAGATATTATCCATTTTGTTGCAACGTTACAATCCACGTATCTCCTTTCCAAAGAATGATTCCAGATGCTTCTAATGAGAGCAACAAACAGAGACATGTATTGTCCTTTTTGAATTCAATCCCTTTTTGAATTTGAAATTCAAGTTTGATGGTGTCGAAGACAAATGAATGTTGACGACGATGAACAGTTATCCGAGCTTATCATTGGTTCGAGCTAGGGAACTTGATTTCTTTATGCAGCAGAGAGCTAAGAAAAAACTGAGCTTGAACCGGGCTAAAGGTCTGAGCTTGATGATGCTTGCACTGAAAAATAATCTGAGCTTACTTCTGTAACAAGGGTCTGACCTTTGGCCGAGCTTCTCACTTAAGCTTGTACTGAAATGTTGAGATCCGAGCTCTAGCCGAGCTTTATGCTCTATCTTGAGTTGACCCTTGAAATCTGAGCTTTGGCTGAGCAATGCAAATTTGCTTGAGTGACCTTGACGTCCGAGCTTTGACCGAGCTTTGTATCTTATCTTGAGTTTGACTCTAAGCTGAGCTTGAGCTTAACCTTTTACTCCTGAGCTATGGCCGAGCTTCTCGATTTCATCTTGATTTTGACTCTGAGCCGAGCTTTGGTCGAGCTTTGCATTGATCTTGAGTTCACTTTGTCAACCGAGCTTAGGCCGAGCTCAACTTCGGTCAAGCTGATTACTTAGGATTTTACTTGACTGCACCAAAGGGTCCGAGCTGATGGTTTTGCCGAGCTGATGATGTAACATGTTACTCGTTAAAACAAAACTTCTGACAAGTTGAAACTTTACTATTTTACTCGGAGGGAGAGCTTGACTTCAGATTTGATGAAGGCCGAGCTGATCATCTTAGAACTTGCATCCGAGCTTCTGACTTTGTTGCTGGTTCAACTACATTTCTTCAAAGCAACTGTTGAGCATCTTCCAAACATCTTCTAAGCATCTTCCGAACTGAGCTTTTATTTGACCTTGATATCTTGGCTTGTGATACATGTTCGACTGAGCAACTTCAGAACGTCTTCCGAACTTTCACCTTAGCAACTGCCGAGCTTGTTCTTGATCTTGACTCGATACTTATGTCCGAGCATATTCCGAGCTTGAACTTGAATTGCTGACTTGCTACAGGTAGTCGAGCAGAGCATTTGACGAGCTGATCAAAGACTGAAATCAACACACGGAACTGGTTCATTTGCCGAGCTTCATAGCATACGCTGATTCATTTGACTTCATCAAAGTCTTGGCCGAGAACCGAGCTATTTGTCTTCATCAAAATCTCTTTGATTCAACAACTCTAACTATTTACTCGATAACGATTTGTACAAAATTGCCCATCTTTTAGGGCATTTAAACTTATGTTCATTTTCAACTTTTTGCCAACTAACTAATTTTCACTTTTTTTTTCCTTCTCTTTTAATAATTAGAATAACATCTTTTATTGTGTGTAGACTATGTAAGTATGTATAAACTTGGAGCTTGATGAAATTGTTGCACAATTAAAAAAAAATGCTTAAATATCAAATTGGTCCTTATCAATATTGATATTTTTGAAATTATTTCCTACATTTTTTTTTTCGTTTTAGTTCCTACTTTTCTGTTTCGTTTTGGTTTTTGTCTCCGCTGTAAAATCATGGGTTATCTTGACCTCCAAGCCAAGTAACCTTGTCATGACTCACAAAGCACTTTTCCAAAAGCTCATGGTAGCTTGCACTACACTTTGAAGACATAGTTAATTATCGAAATCTTATCCTTTTGTAAAAGATATATATACACTACAATTATGAACCAAAATTATTTTACATTCTGTAATAAAAATAATGAGAACCAATTATCATATTTCTTTTGAAGAGGAATTTATTTAGTTTCTCTTCCTACAGTTGTAATTAATAATGATAAGGTTTTTAATTTTGTGAGCGGTGCTTGGTTGGTGAGTGATCGATCTAATGAAGCTAATGATGTTGAAGTCGCCGGCTATGTTGCACCAATCCACCCCTACCGTCTTAGAGGAGTACACATGAAAAGCTGGAAGTTGAAGCCAAGCCATCGGATTGGAAAGAAAACCACCAAACATTGTTTGGATCATTTTAAACGTTCTTATATGTCCTAAGACACATTCCTAGACCATTCTAAACCATAGAATCCTTTTTTACCTTTCCACTCTTTGTGGCAAGCTTTTAGACCACAAAGGCGAAGACTTGACGCTCATAGCACTAGGGCGCGGGGGCTTGAATCGAAAAGCTCTAAGAAAATTAAGCTGATCAAAACAAATATCCGTCAACTTTGGATGAAAGATGGTGAAGTAGCCTATTGGGACAAGGACCAAAACAAAAACGAAACCGAAAAGTGGGGATCAAAACCAAAACAAAACGGAAAAGTAAGGACCAAAACCTCCAAAGACAATAAAATCATGGGGAACAAAATTTAATTTAAACTACATTTGCATTATGATAACCCAAAGTTGACAGCGGGATCAAAACCAAATCAGAACAAAAAAGCATAGACTAAAACAAAAAATATATAGGGACTAATTTCAAAGAGGTCAATATTTATAGGGACCAATTTGGTGTTTAAGCCTAACAAAAATGACGGTACATGAAACCCAAACTATGATATTCTCATGTCATTTTTTATCATAATGTTTTTGCTTTTAAAAAAATTTATGGATATAGATTGATGGTTAGAGTTGGTATTACAAATGTTCGTAAAATTTATTTAATTTTTTTATAAAATTATCATTTTCATTTCACTTGTAATTTACAGCTTGTGGCAGGATTTTGTGGGTTTTCTTCACCTCATTTAAAGCATTATGAGATCCATAACCATGTTGCATTGAGTGCAACATGACATGGTTGCTGAAAATGAATTGATGCTGCCTTGGTGACGACTTGCATAGGAAAAGTTTAATTTGTTAAATAAAAATTATTTTCTACGAGAACAAGTTATTAAATATATATGTTTTTCTATGATGACCATAAAATTTTCAAACACAACTGCACAACATAAACTTTTTTTTTCATAAAGAAATATGTTATTGTAACATGAAATTCTAAAGAGAAGTGGCTTTCTAATTTTAAGGGGACCAAACTTGAATGTGGAGGATACTTGTAGCCTCCTTGATCATAGAGAACTTGCTCAAAAAATGGGTTGAAATTGAAAACAATGTTACCCCCAAATAAATGAAAAGATAAAAACCTCAATATTTTGTCACCCTAGCCTCTTCTTAAAAAGGGATTTGACTTTTGTATTCATTAGTGAGTTTTTGGCCCCTATTTTAAAATTTCAATGATTAAAATAACCTTAGAGCATCTCTACCAATGAACCTATTTTTCGTTCATAAATGAATCTCGCACATTATTTTATATTCTTCACATCTTTTTATAATTTAAGAACCATTAAGAACTTCAACCACATTTTCACTCCACCCATGAACCTATTTTTCGTTCATAAATGGGCCCCACTACATACCTCACACTCCTAATATTTTACTATAAATATAACCACCATCAAATAACCAAATTTTTTTTACCGCCAAAAAAACTAACTACATTTTGAATAATTTTTTTATTTTCCAACGACTATTTTTTTTTCCATAAACTCAAAAGCACAAAAGCATAAAATATCATAAATTCCAACTACTATATTGTATTGATACAATGACAACCAAATTAAATACTACTACTAGTTTTTTTTTTAACTGAATACTACTAGTAGTTGATTTTTATGTTATTTTATATTTTATATAGAATCTTCCTGTGCCAACACCAATGACTCATTTTTCCCTTCTTTGTTGACCCTTCTTCCCTTCTCTTTGCTTCCCACACTCATTCACTCTTCCACTTCTCACTCTTTGCTTCTCTTCATTCCACTTCTCACCATCACCACTCGCCATCACCATCCGAAGCCACCACCACCATCACCATCAACCATCGATCATCAAAATTTCAGATTCAAGATTCAAACCAGATCTTTGATTTTAGTTGTTGATTGTTGGTATCAAATTTTTTTTTTCTGATTGTGAGACGGAAAAATATAAAAAATATGCCTTTCCCATGTTTGAGACTGTAACTTTGTAACTTTGTATTAACTTTATAATCTTCCTCTTTCATCAAATCACTAAGGTTAGGAAGCAATCCAAGGATAACCCTTTAATATTAAAGTCCACTTCTTCAATCTTCTAAGTCTCTTCCATTTTTGTCCTTGAATGGCTCTCAGGGCCTTCACCGAACCTTGACAACACGACAATTCTTGTGTACAAGGATTCTACACGATAAAACGATTCTATTTGTCTTTCATCTTAACCTATAGATAGGACCAACTATTTGTACCATAGACATACCTAAATATGCAAAAAAAAGTGTTAAACTTTCGTCTCAACAGGTTTTAATTTCAACATATTGATCTGGAGGGAATTAGTCATGCTTAGTGTTGATGAAGCTGAGAAAAAGCTTAAACAAAAAGTGAGGTCAGATTTTGGTTTGTTTGTGAAAGAATCCTCTAAGATAAGCAAATAAGCATGTTGCTTCTCATTCGATTGGTTCGGTTGGTGATGGACACGTTACAGCACTCCCATATCCAAGGGATAATGTCTCTGCTTCACTTCATTGAAATAGAAGTCTAAAATGTTCATTATTCTATACCAAGATCATGGCTTAGGCTAATGTAATTCATAATTCGTTAGATTCCTTGTCATTGAGAGTTTCATATATTTATTTTAATTTCTACATTAATACACCACAACTTCTTTTCTTTTCTTTTCTAGATGAATTCACTACCATTTCTAGGTGTATAATATTCTAACATACTACCAATAAACAAAAACATGTTCTTTATGTTCTTATTTTTCAAGATTGTTTGTAATAGATTTAGATTGTGTTTGGCACAATGCTGCGATTAGATTATGATAATATTTGGCTGTGATTTTAATCGAGGTTTAATTATATCACAAGTCCTTGAAATTTGGAGTACTTTTGTCAGATACCCTTATTTTTATTTTTTCAATGTCTGACTCCCCGAAGTTACTTTTGGGTTGGTCATATACCCCTATTTCCAATTCTGACCAATTTTGCTGAAATGTAACATCGAAATATTGGTCAGACGCGGGAGGTTAGGCACGTAGTGCCCCGTGGACGATGATTTTTTTTATTTAAATTAAAAAACTAAAAAACTTAATATTTTTATATTTTTAGTTAAATAAAAAAGAAAAAAAAGATTGAAGATAGATGTTGTTTTCACCTATGTGACATCAGGTGACACCACATGACCAACCTCCTGCGTCTGATCAAGATTCTGTCAGCAAAATTGGTCAGAATTGGAAATAGGGGTATATGACAAACCAGAAGTAGCTTTAGGGAGTCAGACATTGAAAAAATAAGAATAAGGGTATCTGACAAAAGTACCTCAAACTTCAGGGACTTGTGACTTAATTAAGCCTTTAATCAATTATAAAAAAATCTGTTTATATTTTATTATATTTGGTTGAAACTCGATTTTAAGTCAAGTTGATGTTAAGGTCCACCAGATTTTGTTTGTGTGTATACACACATTATTTTTTTTCACTTGTTATAACAGATATATATAACCTGTTACTTTTTTTTATCTCATCCCTAATTTTTTTTTATATTTTAATTTTAACAAATTTTAAGATTTAAAATGTAAATTAAATATAAATTAATTAATTTAAATAAAATTAATTTTTACATATGCAAATTTCAAAATTTTGGAATATATACTTTAAAATTATTAAATCAAAATTAAATTATTGTGCTCAACGAAGATGTAGGATGTGAATTATTAGTCTTGGCCTCTATCCGAGTATCTAACAAAAATCAATATATCTATTCAACATACATGAAAAATACTATAGATTAAATATTTTATCAATAAATATTGATAACTTAAATATTAAAGCTAATAAAGAAAACTATAATGCATTGAAAATTGTATATATAGATTGATGACTACATCTAACAAATCATGGTTTTGAGATGTTAAATCCTCACATAAGTTTACATCCAGGATTATAGTCTACTAGATTAACATGTTATATGAATGATGCATAGATCATTATGTAAGTGTGTGTTGGATATATAATTGGAAAAGACATAATATGATTATTTTTATTTATGATTATAATCTATTTATATTTGGTTTCTTAGTTGAAAAATGAATTTAAATTTACCTATTTTGTTTAGATTGTGTAAATGATATTCTTTTATTGAGTAGAATTAAAAAAAAAGTATAGGATTAATTAATGTTGTTAGAGTGATTAAAGTAAAATAGAAAAATTACATGAATCTCAAAAAATAATCTTACCAAAAATAATATACAAAACCTATAAAAAAATGTTGAATTTTAATCACTTTTTTAAAAATTATAATCTTTATTGCAACCAAACATATTAAATTATAATTATTTTTTGAAAAAAAAGGTTCAAAACATAATTTTAATCTAAATCAAACACACTCTTAAACATTAAAAAGTTGATGACAACAATATATGGTGAATGTGATACTTCTATCCAAAGTTATCACAATCTCCAAAAAGTTAAATATAAATGATAATCTAAGTTCAACTCACACTTTACAATTTAATAATATTCATGAATCTACAAAATTTCTTTTAACGTAAATTTAATAATCCAATATACTGAAAGTAAAAAATAAATTATACTACATACTGGCAAAATATCCTTGATAAAAATAAATTATTTATTTTACACCCTGAAGATCATTATAATCCGAATTACTTTATTTATATTTCCTACGTTAGAAATGCTTCAATAAAAAAATTAATTGATTTATACCATTATTAATTTATACAACAAAGATAATTTAGTAAAATTAGAATTTATGATAGCCTTCTTTTAAAAATATATAATTTTAAAAAATTTATAGCTTAGACAATAATTTAAAAAAAAGTAATATATAGATATTTTATTTATTACTTATTAATGAAAAATCTATAAATACAAACAATATATAAGTTCATTGTTATAGGCTATATTTGCAAATTCACTAAACCTATAAATCCAATTATTTAATTAAAACTAGATGCTGAGTATGTTTGATATGACAAGCTTATAGCTTATCTACTAGCTTTTAGCTTATTGATTTGGTTAATAAGCTACTAGAAATGTTTGATGAACAAAAAATAAAAGAAGCTTATAGCTTTCAAAAATGAAGCTTATAGCTTTTGAAAGCTAGCTTTTAGAAAGCTACATCAGGTAGCTTTGAGAAAAAAAATAAGAGCTTTCAATAAATCAAATCTCAAATTTACCCTTTTTTGATTAAATTATATTATTATTTATTCTGACCCAAATTAATATTACCCGCCATACTTTTTTCCCTCAAACCCAAAAAACTAGAATCCTTCTATAGATTCAACAATTGTACGCACCACACCAAAACCACTCAAAGAAATCCTAAATTTAACTATTCATTCAGGAGACATAAAGGTATGTAATATTTATTTCAACATTGATCATCAAATTTCTCTTTCACTTTTTTGTTATCCTCAAATTATTATTTTTTTATTTTGTGAATTTAGTTCAGATTGGATTTGTGCGTTTTCGTGATGAAGGTGTGTCTAATCAATAGGCTAAAAGTTTTGCTCTTCTTTCGTGTCATTGTTACTAAAGATACCGCGACATTTGTATAAAAATAATAAAAATGTTTAAAGTGCAGTAATACTTGGTAATAATTATTATGAATGTTTAATTTTTTTTTTATCATTTATATCTACATGAATGAAGTATATGCCTTTCTCTATAAGCTATTAGTGTAGAAGTATTATCGTCATTAAAACATGAATGTCAATGTTAATTATTATTATACATGTTATGTACTTTTCAGTAATTTAACATGTTTAAATTAGTTGCACATCTAGTTTTACCAAACCGCTCTAGTTCAATAAGCTAGCTATACAGCTATAAGCTTACGGCTATAATCCCACGGCTATAAGCTCACAGCTATCAGCTACAAGCTCACAACTATAAGTTAATTTTACCAAACAGACCCGCTATACATGTTGCAAGTAAATCCAATTATTCAATTAACACATTATGCACTCAAACATCAAATACATTTGATTTTTTTTAAACCAAAACCTCTAAGTTAATATTTTTGTTTGGACTATATAAAAAAATACGTAGTAAATAACATAAAAGAATAGGAAGTAATTTGTTTATATTTCTAATTCTATTTGGTTAGTTAGGGGGTGCACTTGTCTTTTGCACAGACTAATCAAATTTAGAAATAATCATAAAGCCCTCATGTGAAGGCTTGAAGCTTTGAGGAGAATGTTTAATTTCTATAATCTCTTTTCAATTTTAAGCTAGACAAATAGAAAAAATAATATACGTACGGAAATGCTTTTTATGAAAAAAAAAAGCCTTAAACTTGCAATAATCAATCTGTACCAAACACCTTCTTAACTCTTAGCTGCATTTGATACTGTTATTTGATTTATCATGTCATTTATTTATCTTCACAATAAAGGCTAGTGATTTTAGAAAAGATAAACTCCAACAAGTAGACTATTCACGGCAGAGAAGTCACAATTTACAAGTTAATTACCTGCTGATTAAATGAACACCATATTACCATAGTGCTAAAAGGAAAAATCTCCAACCAAATTTCTCTTTTTCAGTCAGATACAAATAAAATAGTACAACGTGACAAAGGACATATATATGGCATATATACATCCAAAAAGCATGCTCATTTCCCCAATCAAATCACCAGTTAATGAAGCTCCCAAGAATCATTTACCAAATCATTGTCTAACCACTACTCATACAAGACATATTAAATGATACAGTAAGCAATGCACATATTAGGGAAATTAAGTAGGATTCACAAACAACACTAAAGAAGATAACTAAAGTTACACACACATCATAATTGCATGTAAGTAGGCAAGAATTACTAGTTGAATTTATTTATTTTTTTTATTTTATTTTTTCGGTTGCATATGCAAATCTAATTGATGATGAGAGCCTTTTTCTTACTACATCACAACCTGATTTAGGGTAGAAAATGTATCATGTTTTCATAAATACCTGTAAGTCACCTTTTTCCTTTTTTTTTTTTTTCCATTCTGTTTTCTGATCTCAGCCAAATTTTTAAAAATAAGAAAGATAATGTAAACAAGGTGGCAAACTGTTAATTATTGTCGACAATGGAAAACATTATCTTACACTAGGTAATAGCAGTCAGCATCCACATCAACACCATCGAAAGCTGTCAGCTTAAAAGGAATCGAGTTCAATTGCCGATAATGTGCGATCATCACATTTGGAATCTTCTAGAGAAGAAACTGATATTAGTGCTGACTTGTATGGATGTAATCTACTTGCTGATTTACTTATCAGTAGTCATATATCATAATCATAGAAAATGAACAATGAAGTGGCTTACAGCAAGCTACACCACAGCCATTAACAAAATCTTACAACTTTCTCATATTATATAACCCGCCACGATTCTTATCCAAATATATATATATATATATATATATATATATATATATATAACCCGCCTCAATTTATTTCTGATCATTATTGTCACCTTTCCTCCTCTAGAAGTGGTTGAGATGCAGGGGCTGCAAAAGTTCACTGGTATGTTAGATAAGACAATTACACATTTAATTTTCAAAATTAAAGCATTGAGTTTGACATAATTCAATAACAATTGCATAAAACATAAGTAGGCTTATTCCCTTATATTTTGGCAAAACAAAATGAAGGAACAAACACCAAAAAAAAAAGCATACTGCTATGCCGCTACAAAGGATAATGGCTAGATGCAGAGACTAAAAGCAATTAAACAAAATGATTTGATTTCTTAACTCAGTTTCAATATTAACTACTTTATCCATGGAATAGATGTTGGATAGGCAAGCTACTAGACAAACAAAATGAACCAGTTGTCTTTCCACGTATTTCAGAAGCCAAGGACAAGAGCTAAATGAACCTAATTTTTTAAGTTTGAAACCAAACTCTTTAAAAATTTAAACTGTAAGGACTTGTTTTTGAGATTTTTCAATGTTAATTCTAAAAAATATCTATCCAAAGGAAATCGTAATATTTTGAAGACATTACCTCCAGAACTTTGAGGTTCAGTGGATAAAGGTTTGCTAGCTTTCTCTGCGATTTCAGCTATGACCAAACGCGACAAAAGAAGTCCAGCAATAAAAGCACCAAGAACTAGCATAATGAAAACTCCATCCCATCCCCTTTCTGAAATGAACCCTGTAAGAAGAGGGCCAAGAGCAGCACCAACCGATCCGGTACCATCTATAATAGCGGTCACGGTTGCGAGAGCCCGAGAATCTCCTCTAAGAGATTTGTGTGTACCCAAGTCAGCAGAGACAGCAGTGGTGATAAGTGCATAGGGACCGTTTACAAATAAACCAGTCACCATCATAAGTGAAATGTTGAAACTCATAGAAATGCCTCCATAGTATCGATATAATAACATACAAGGAATCGCCGCATACATGAAGCTGGCCGCAGTGATAGCGCGGGCGCAGAGTTTATCAGATACGTAGCCAGCAAGAATACCCCCAACAATACCCCCAACATCAAACAAGGTTGAAAGGTTTCCAGCAGATTTAACTGAGATGTGCTTCCCACCTATTTCTGCAAGATGAAAAATGAAAATTTATATGACAGCTAGGAAGCACAAATACAGATACCAACATGATACTAAATCAACCCAACTGCTATATTCTGATATTCACAGAGGCATTGTACAACTAATTCAACATGACGCTTATTAAGTGAAATAGTCAAATAGTTCTTCTGAACTATAATTATGCCAAACTATTAGCAACCAAGATTAAGTCACAGACATTCACTTCCCACACTCCACTTGCTGTCCTATAACAATCGGGGGACATTATGCACATCAGAGTAGCAGACCTAGTTTGATATCCACAAGTTAACTGCAATTTGTAAGTAAGGACTAACATCTATAGACGTTTTAAAGAATCAACTATACAATAAAGAGCAAAAAATTAATCCTAAATGACTGGAAGTTCTCATGGCAGTTATAATATATCATGAAAGCTTAACTCGTCAAGGAATCAACTTCCCCAAGTCCTGAGATGAAGCAGAAGTGCAGAACATGACTTTTTTGAAGTAGAAATGGGGACGGCATGCTTGAGTAAGAACTTTGGCACAATCCTTGAACAAACTATTATGCAGCTTGTTATCATAACTTAATAAGGTTTTAAGTTACAGTCCAAGACCAGAATTGCGACTGCTATGTTGCAGTTTTAGTAGTCTTCATAATCGCCGCATTGCAACTGTGTGGGTGCATTTTCCCACATTGCAGTAAATACAACCTAACACTACCACAGTTTATGATCATAACTTTAATCAGTTATTGACACAGTATAACAACTGGTCAATTGTCCTCCAACCCTTGACACCATAATCATCAATAATTTTTTATGCCCTTATTAACTCTAATGTATATTGCCACTTACAACTCCATTGGATATTTTTATCCTAATTAGCTATGGCAGAAACTCACAGCAAAAATAATGTGAGTTTCCATATACTCCCTCCGTTCCAAAAAGTTAGTAAATTTTTGAAAATTCAACAAAAAGAAGGGAACATGCTTTTAATGCATTGTCCTCCAAATCAACCAATTACCAAAGCAAGTATTTAATGCACTTTTTCTTATTTAAACCAATCATAGAATACACAATACAATTTCAATTTTTTTATTTACTATTTTAACTTTAATTTGGGATAAAACTTTTCTATGTTTTTTACTAACTTTATGGGAAAGAGGGAGCACTAGTAATTGAGATAACATCTCTTTGCTGCAGCTACGTGACCTACTTCCTCTAATCGATCATGAAAATAAAATTAAAATTACTTGATTTAAACTTCCATTAATTAGACGTAGTGGCACAAACACAAATAATGTTATTCTCCTAATTCTTATACAACTAGAATTGCAAAAGCAACCAAGCCTTTTCCCTAGTAAGGTCAACTAACTACATGGATCAAACAATTGTACAATGTTCCATTTGCAAACCAGTGACATCTAAGTCATTCTTATACCACTAGAGCCAACAAGCAAAAACCAAAACCAATCAAGTAGCAAGAAGTAGAAGATGTTCACCTGTCTGAGTCAAGTAAAACGGCAACCAATACAAGAAAGTGTATGCAACAAGCTTGGCAAAGAAAAGACACAAAGCAAAAGGTATCACTCCAGGTATCATGCATGCATCAACAAGCCCAATACTCTTCCTTCTCACAGACCCTTGTTGTTGAGAACCACCACCACCAACATCCTTGCTCACAACCTGAGCCTCTTCATCACCCCCAACAACATCAACAGTTGCATTAGGCATAAGATCAGAAGGTGCACCATCAATATTGCCACAAAATCCCACATCTTCAGGATAAGCAGCTAAGAACAAATAAACAATGATTCCACCGAACACAATCAACACACCAGGCACAATAAAAGACCAACCCCACCCATACTCCAAAACACTAGCAGCAAGAAGAGAACCACTAATGTTACCAACAGATGTATGAGCATTCCAAACCCCCATTATCAAACCTCTCTTCCTTTTACCAAACCAGTTACCAATCACTGCCACCACAGAAGGCCACCCTGTAGCTTGAAACATCCCTGCAACCATTTGCATCACAAGATAGAACCAAAACTCATGCACATTCCAAAAGTAACCCATCCCAAACAACCCCACAAAAACACCACTCCCCATCATGCCTATTGTCAAAAACAAACGTAAATCCAATGTATCACCTAAGTGTCCAGCAATGTACATTCCAATAGCATAACATGCCAAAAAAGCAACATCAATCTCTCCTAGCTTTGATGTCCCTTCAGGTCCATCAAAGGGTATCCAACCATGGCTAATATATTTTGAATTGCTGATTTTTTTGGTGTTGGGGTATGGACATAACACACTCTTGACTATGCCAGTTGGTTTTCTAGTAGCATGGTAACATGTGTATGCTATGAATGTTACCAATAAAACGATGTAACGGTAGGTATTGAGGTTCCAATCTTTGCCTCTAAGGGTTCTAATTAGATGAATCCCTGGTGGGGTTGTTCTATGCATCGTATTTGAACAACATTGTCTAGACATCATTAATCATAGGTAATTTGATTAATGAAAATTTGTTATATATGCATGAATAATGTAACAAAGTATATAAGGCTTATATGCATGTAACAAAGTATATAAGGCTTATATGTATGTAACAAATTAAATGATCATGCAAATTGGGACATAAAAAGCTTAATTATATTATGTGAATGGAGTCATGGAACTAACGTCGTTGATGATGTTAGAGTGAAAGGGAGATGGTTGAGTAAGTTTGAGGGTATAGGAATAGAAGGGAAGAGAAAGAAGGGTGAAAGTGGTTAGAGTGGGAGAGATAAGAGAGGGGGAGAGAGAATGGCGGGAGAGAGAGGGAGAGGAAAACGTGGCAAAGGGGGAAGTAAGGGTTTGACACGTGGATTTTAGGACGGATGGTTAAGAATGACGCGGTGTTCCGTTTATTTTGCCATTAGGATTCTCTAACTTCAACTTGGTGTAACTTCAATGACTTCATACCACATTTGGAAATAATTTGTTTTATTTAATTAATTAAACAAAATATAAAAATTAAGAGGGAGAATATTATTTCCGAATATGGTATGAAGCCATTGAAATTAGGATAATCCATTTCCTATATTTTGGCAGCTGCACGTGTCTTTTCACCCAAATTCAAATTCTTCTTTAAACAAAAATACAAATGCGGACCCTAGTTCTAACAATTTTGTTTTCTCTCCTCGTGCTTCAGTCAAAGATATTAACAATGGAAAAATAAGTATATATATGCATTTTTATGTCTTGGAAATAAAAAATTATTTTTTTATGAGTTTTTATTATGTTTGATTTCTTAACGATATATTAAGGACATTTGTTAACCTTTTGTCATAATTAAAATGTCATTAAAAGTGATTTAGTCGTGTGTGTTTTTATATATATACTGGTTTTTAGTCGGTGTATTATTTTGTGTTTGTTTGTTTATCTAGACTTAGTTAATAAACTTCAAAACACTTAGTTAATAGTTAGTTATGAATGATGCAGTATAATTTTTTAGGATTTTCTTAATTCAGCATTTCAAGGTGGTTAGAATGTCTTGAAAAAAATAAAAATATAAGCTTTTTGATTTATTTTACGTGAGATGCTTATTCTCAGCCCTTAGAATGGTTAAGAACAATTTGGGATGGATAAGAAAACCCTTTTTTTTTATTTGGCACTGCATGTGTAAGTTTGAATGAATCAGATGCTGAGGAGAATAAACCACAACTAGGGATGACAACTGGACCCGGACCCGCAGCTAATACTCGCAACGGATTCGGGTCTAGTTCCAAAAAAGAGACCCGTGGGTTCAAAGAATGGAACCGTCTGAGTACCCGTTTTGAACGTAGGGTCCGGGTCTGACATATCCAGATCCGTGGATACCAGAGCCGTCCATATTTACATATATGCATTATATACGCATTATATATATATATATATATATATATATATAATTTTAGTATGTTTGTATTGAACAGAAGAATTTAGTTGAAGTCTATGAGTGTTTAATGGTGGTATGTAGAGATTAATATTAAGTAGAATGTGTAATGATGTATTGAGGATCCCTCAGTCTATAAAAAAACATAAAAAATAATTTTAAAAATAATTTTTTCTTTTAAAAAAATTGCTAATGGATATCCGCAAAACCCTTATGAGTACTCAAAGATCCGTCTATCCATTATGCAGCGAATACTTACTCGGTCTGAGTGGGTCCAAGTCCATTAATTTATGAACGGATCCTGATCCGGATACCCCATTACACGGACCCAACCGAACCTAAGCAACAATTTAGCTTCTTACTCCAGGTGAGGCGCTAACTTCATAAATTAACC
The DNA here is from genome assembly GCA_037953625.1 of Crotalaria pallida. Classification (NCBI taxonomy): domain Eukaryota; kingdom Viridiplantae; phylum Streptophyta; class Magnoliopsida; order Fabales; family Fabaceae; genus Crotalaria; species Crotalaria pallida. The sequence goes on from CM075655.1 coordinate 104,541,705, forward strand.
TTTAATTTTGTATTATACTACTCCCTCCGGTCCTTATTATATGTCACATTCTAGAAGGTTTTTTTGGTCCTAATTATAAGTCATTTTGTATTTCCCATGCATCATTTATTGCTTTTTCTCTTTTTTGCCTTTATTAAATGCTTTGACTATCTATGTATTTTTTGTTGTTCATTAATGAATGTTAATTTTCCAAGAAAAGTTAAGGGGGTAAATTTGTAATTTTACAATATATTCTCATAGAATTCATAAAACCAATCACTCTCCTTGGTATGTGTAATTCGGTTAAGTATGTCCTATAATAAGGACCGGAGGGAGTATAGTCTTTTTTTCTTACATGGATTTTGGTTTTCTTACTATTATATAACACAAACCCTGTTTGTATATAATTTTGTAACTTCCCATTATACCCTCCCTAATGGGAAGGGAAGTTACTGCAAAAAAAATAATAGTTATTGTTACATCAACAAGTAAAGGCAGTTACACATAGCAGTTTCAAAAAACAAAAATCAAATGGTAAGGGAGTAATTTTAAATGAGAAAAGAGCAGTTCACACATGCTTGAATGGGTTGATTGCTTTATCACAATCAAGGAAAAACAAAAAAACGATACATAAACTGCCTTATACTATTGTCTCCTTCTCATCTTTAACATAAAAAAACATGACAAAATGAATATCGATTTTCAAATATAATATTTATAACAAACAACACTTTACAACGAAAACACAACAATAGGAATGTCAATAGACAGGCCGAGACGCTAGTTTATAATAAATTTAAGCTGGTTATTCGAAATTTATGTCAAATGTGAGGACTGTTTATTTGAAAGAGTGTTTCTCCCCAGTATTGTTCCTTTTTAAGTCTTGCAGCTTAATTTATCTTTATTTCTAGAAAGGATTAGCATCTCAGTAAACTTGGACTATGTAAAAATATAATTGGTATTGCTTTTGGTGTGTTGTAACTTGTAATGCAAATTGATTTATCCATTTTCTCTTGGTACTATCTGAGTAATTAGTTTTCGTTGTGCACGAATGTTTGCCTAAAGTTTAAAGCTTTACTGCATGTTTATGTGCCATAATTAATACTCCCTCCGTTTTACTTTAAGTGTCTTTTTAACATCAAAATTTTGTTTCAAAATAAGTGTCTTTCTACTAAATCTAGACAACATTTAATACTGTTTTTCCTTATTTACCCTTACATTTAATGTTGTTTTAGTTTTGAAATTTGTAATACTAGTAATGATGCATTGACAAAATAAAAATATTAAATAGGGGTATTTTTGACAAAATACACATAAAACTTACGATAATCATCATACTCTAGTACAAAATATAGATTTTAGGCCACTTAATTAAGACTGGTTCCGCATGGAACCAGTCTCTTTATGGCCATTTATTGAAATCAGACTGGTTGCTTGGTATAACCAGTCTGAATTATATATTAAATAAGACTGGTTCCGTGCTGAATCAGTCTCCTTATGTAAAAAAATTTAAATAAGACTGGTTCCGCACAGAGTTGCCCTTGTATGCCAGAGTTGAAGCTTGTGCTCTTTATCTACTTGTGGTATCCCAAAACAAAGGTTGGCCTTGGGCTTGATTATTGTGCTTTTAGGTTCATTATGATAAGGTTCACTGTTTAATTAGTCATTAGTTTGTTTTATTACTCCCTCCGTTCCTAAATATAAGACCTTTTTGACACTTTAGTTTTGTTCCTATTTATAAGACCCTTTACCAATTTTCAATGAGCATTAATTACTTTTTTCCACAAACACCCCTATTTATTTAACACTTTTTAGATTCTCAATAATATTAATAGGGGTAGTTTTGAAAATACATCTCAAAAGTTCACATTTCCAATACAATTAACTAAATCATTTCACTTTCTTAATGGACGTGAAATCTTCCAAAGGGGTCTTATAAATAGGAACGGAGGGAGTACCTTGATGATGATTAGATTGTTGGGTCGATTTTAAACTTTGGTTTCCTCTCTAGCTTTGGACAATGAGGATGGAATATGTTTTGATGTACTTTCGCTTTCTTGATTATCCGAATTGATTGAATGTGATACTCTGATTAGTATTCAGTATTCAGTATTCAGTGCTGCAGAGAATTGAAATGAAAGAATAATAAGAGAAAATGAAGCTTGATGTAGATGTCTTGAGATATCTCTCCAAAGATGACTTTAGGGTTCTCACTGCTGTTGAATTGGGCATGAGGAATGTGCATTTCTCTATTCTTATTCTTATTATTGTTATTCTTTTAAAAGATGGAATTGAATTTGATGCTATTGAAATTTAGGGAAAAATGTTTTTTTTTCTCTTTTCTCACTGGTTCTTTATTCATTGCAGCATAAATTGTGCCTACTGAACTCATCAACCGAATTGCTCATCTCAAGTATGTTCTCATGCTTTGTGTTTTTTTTCCCGATGTCATATTATCTCTTTCACTCTCTCACCCCCTTGAATTATTCTTTTTTGGATGTTAATGTGTGTAGACATGGGGGCACCTACAAGGTTTTGAAGAACTTTCTCAAGCATAAGTTGTTGCATCACGACTCTTCCAAATGTTGGTTCCTCCTAATCTTTATTGATAACACCAATTTATATCAAGTTCATATTTTCAGAGACAATATAATCTGTATATTAAACCTTAATTAATTTGCTTTTAGATGACGGGTTTCGCCTTACCTACCTTGGCTATGATTTTCTTGCCATTAAAACTATGGTGAACAGAGGAGTCTTTGTGGCTGTTGGTCGCCAAATTGGTGTTGGAAAATGTAGTGTCCTGGAACACTATGTTCTTAACCCCCTAGGTGCTCAAGATTATGGAACCAGGAGCCCAAGAGAGGATTAAGTGTTAATATGTGACTTTATGGTGTTTCTGCAGTTCCAGTTGGGAAAAGCAGGGTTTCCCCAGTCAACAGGTGTGTGCAGAGTGTCAACTTAGGGATGAGAGTACGTACCTGAACCCTAGCTGTAGTTAGCTATTTATAGGGTTTGAGGAAGCTGATATGGGCCGTATGGGCCTTGTACCAGAGTTGAGCTGAACCAGGATTCTGTGAGATAATATCGGAGGTTTATGCTCTTAGAATCTGGATAGGATCAGCTTACGATCCCATGTCTAGGCTGTTGCGAGATTCCAGGAGAGATTTGCGGAAGGGATAGGAAGCTGTGGTAACTGAATCTATCTACCAGCCGACGTTATATCTCGACCCTGAAGTCCCGAGCCGATGGGCTGAAGACCATTGGCGAGGCTCGGCCCCATCAAGTCCGAGCCTGGTCTTTTATTGTACTCGGAACCAGCGAGTCCGAGCGAGGGACGTTTGTGCTGAGTAAACCGAGGGAGGGGTCCTTGAAGAACCCCTTATATAAGACTTAGTCCTTATTCGGTCGGCAGACCCTACAAGCCCCCCAGCTCGTAAGACTTTATAAAGTCTGTGACGAGGTAGCATGTGCTTAGGGTTAGACCTCCTAGATGTCTCAGTTCGAATGTGTGACAGCTGTCCGAGTTGACGTTTTGGTTTCTCTAGGTACGGCGCCCTCTCTTGTAAGTTGTGCCAAATCATTACAAATTTTGAAATTTGAAAAAGCGCCTCCTGAAACTGCCACGTCTCTTCCAACGAGTGGTTGCATGCGTTTATGGGCTTTTGGCCTGTATGTGCGATACGGAGGGAAACTGAAAAGTTTCCGTCATTACTCCAAATCATTCCTTCATATTTCCAAATCCTTCCTTCATATTTTTACTAACATTTCTTATTTCTTTGCCTCCTCCAGAATCTTCATCTCAACCAGAACCCCCCATTTTCCTCTCCTCTAATCTCCTTCCCAGTTCCTCCGCATTTGATCCCGAACTCTTCTGCTGCTATCCTAACTTTCTCAAAACAACATCTTCAAACCCAGTCTTCTCATCTCTTTCAGCAACCAAAAGGCAGGTATTTTTTCCAACTTTTCTTATAACTTCTGCGATTTTTCAATTTTCGTAAAAGGGGTTTTTTGTTTTGGGTTTCCCAGTGAGCTTTGATTTTAGAGGTTCTGGTTGTCTCTGGGTTTTGTTCTAAGTAAGTAGTGTTTAGGCTTCTTTTCATTTAAATCATGAGGGGATGGAGAGGTTTAAGAAGGATTTACCATGAGCTTTGCAGAAGATTAGGAGAAGAACCCTCCAGCAATAGTGATTTGGGGACTTTAAGTTCTTCCGAGTTTTCTGGAAATGAGGGAGATTCTGAGTTTTCTGGAAATGAGGGAGATGAAATTGATGATTCTATACCCACTTCTACTCCCCCTTTAAACCAGGGATTCACTGAGTTAAAACCGTTAACTGTAGAATACCCCTTGAATTTCGCCGACGAGAATAAGTGGTTGGTAGCTTATAGATTTGCCGAGCGCCGAGCTCAAATTAGAGTCAGTCCTGACCGTGATACCGAGGGAGAAATTTTAGGAAGCTCAACTAGAGAGGGGGGAAAAAGTCCAGGGCTCGGCCTTAAATTTAAAACGAAAACACGTGCTGTAAAAAATCTTAACGCCGAGCCTTTTACTTTTTCCCCAGATATGGTGGAACGCAGGTGCGCGACAAATCCTGAAGAGTACCCGTTGCCGCCGAATCACGCGCAGTACAGTGCCATTTTTGATCGGGAGGTGTTGGGGACAAGACCTTCCTTGCTGACAGAAGACAGTCTTACCCACCTTCGACCAGTTTTAACTCCTCCGAGCGCTGACGGAAACGCCTCGGAATACGTACTGAGACCTCTGGGCATTGACGATCGGATATGCTTTCAAATTCCAGAGAATTCTCGGTTTTTTTACTTTTATGAAGAAGTAGCCACCAAAATTGGTATTCGCATGCCTTTTTCCACTCTTGAAATTGAAGTCCTGAAACACTTGGGCATTGCTCCGAGCCAACTTCATCCGAGCGGATGGGCTTTCGTCCGAGCCTTTCAGCAATTTTGTGACGCCAAGGGGTTGACGGCGACTTTACGATCTTTATTTTGGTTGTATGCCCCACAAGTTAACAAATTCGGAGATTCGAAGGGGCTTTGGGTATCGCTAAAGGCTCGGAAGGAGCACGCCCTATTTGCCAAGGTAACCGACTCGTGGAAATCTTTTAAACCCCTCTTTTTCAAATATGAACATACGGGAACTGGAGAATGTTGGTTTATGGAGCAAGTCGTTGAAGACAGAGTAATTAAGTCTGTACCTCGGTTCCCTTTGAGCTGGACCACCGATATCTATAGCCGAGGACCTTCTCTATACCAATTTAACTTTAAAACAGAGCTTACAAGATCCGAACGTGGGGTGTGTGATGATGCTTGGACTTATCTTCAAACCCATGGGCAAATAGATACTAAGCGAATCTTGTTAAAAGGAACACGGGATGAAGTGAAAGCCGAGCTGGGTATTACTATTTTTTTTTCTAACCTATTTTTCTTGCAGAAGCAATGGGAAAGAAAGCGACCAAGGCAAAAAAAAACGAAGCTCGGGCAGCTAGAGTGTCGCAGCTGGCTGCACTCAAAGAGACTACATCCGGATCTCCAATCAAGAGTCAGTCTTCTGAGCCGACCCATCCTGAAAGCCCGACCGTTATCCCCAATACCACCCCCACTGTAAGGGTTACGGGTGTTGAACAGGTGATCAAAAGGGGCCGTGTTGTCGACGCGGTGAATATTGAAGTGGAAGCTCGTTCATCTCCCCAAGGCATTCCCGAGCACCCCCTCAAGAGGACTCGGCTGGACAAAGGAAAAGGTCTCGCTGGAGATTGGTTCAATTTGAGCAGGTCTAACAAAGGGATTGAAATTCCCGAGGGTAAGGAAGATGCCACTGCCAAGACGGTGTGGGGTAAGAAGATGTCCGACTCATTCATTGCCACTGTCTTTCCTCCTGAAAATGCCGAGGTAATTGAGGCTTGGACACCTGGTACTTGGGAAAATAACTGTAAGTCGTTGGTGAGAAGCTTCTTACGGGGTGCGAGCATTTTCCATCACCTTGGTCATCATGGTGATGACGCCTATGCCGGATTGGCCCCCGAGGAAAAGAAGAAAAGATATGAGGCGAACGAGCAGGAAGACTACTTGGAAATTCAGGTTCAAGGCCTGAATAAAAAGATTCAAGAACTGGCAGCTGAAAACGAGCGACTTCAAAAGGCTGCCCAAGATTCCGAGGGAGCCAAAGTTCGGGCTGAGAGAACACTTCAGGATGCCGAGGCACAAATAAAGAGGTCGGAAGAAATCCAGAAAAAGGCTGAGGAGGATGCTGCTGCTCTTCAGGTAGCTACAGAAAAAGCTCGTATGGCCGAGCAAGCTGCTGCAGTGGCTGAGGAGCGACATGAGTATGCTAAGGACGAGATACTCAGGCTCCGAGCTTCCTTGGAGAAGATGAGTGCGAAAGCTCTTAAGCATAAGAAAGCAGCTAAGGAGAATCTGTTCAATTGGGACCATGCAATTGAAGATTCTTTCTACAACACTGCCGAGCAACTCCGCGTCTTGAATCCTGGGCTCGTGACCAAGGGTGCTGACCCTAATTTTGCTGTGAAGAAAGGTTGAATTGTCGGCCCGAGTGGGGTTCCCATAGATCTGAACAACGTCAACCTTCCTGACCATTTGGCCGAGGATTCCGAGGGGGAAGGAGCCGAGGATGCTGAAGGTGAAGAAGAAGAAGACACATTCAATGCTGACAGCATTGTATTGTCCGATTTAGAATAGTTTGATTATTCTGCTATCTTTTTTGTAATTGCCCCAGTAGATGGGTTTAAACTTTATTACTGTTTCATTTGGAATATTTTATAATATCCGTAATCATGTTATGCTTCTTTTTATGCTCTTTGTTAAGAATTCAAGTGTTAAGACCTCGGAACTCCAGCACTTTAGCCGAGGTGGGTTCCTCTATCCGCAATATAAAATGATTCGAAAAAATCATGATTTAATCGGGAATCTTATTAAAAGTACTTGACGAGTTATAAGCTCTTGTTAGAGCTGTTTATAATCGTTCGCGTCATAAATGGTGGCTAATCGAGTATGAGGAAAAGTACGTAATACAATGAATTCAATAACAAGTCTTTTTATTAACCAGAAGCAGAAAGTACAATGGGCTCGGAATTCCACCGAGCGTAAAAAATACAATAAAAACAATTGACAAATTGAAATGAAAGAGAAATTCTAACTATAGTATGCTCTGAGCTTTGCCGCGTTCCAAGTGTTGTTGATGAGGGCTCCCGAGAGAGTTTCGAGCTTGTAGGCTCCTGTTCCAGTCTTAGAGGCTACTCGGTATGGTCCTTCCCAGCTTTGGGCCAGTTTTTCGTCCTTTGCATTTTTGAGACCAATATCAGCTCTTCTTAGGACAAGGTCGCCTAGCTCGAACTCTCTGGGCACAACCGTACGATTATATCCTTTTGCTTGCATCGTCTTGGCATGCTTCTCTCATTCGGCGGCTAAATCCCTGACTTCCTCTGACAAAATCAGATCCTCACACAATATAGTGTTGTTAAGGGGATTCGGCTGTTGCATAACTCGGAATGAAGGGATGATTGTTTCAATGGGAATGACTGCATCAGACCCATAAGTGAGCCGATAAGGTGTTTCTCCTGTTGAGGTTTGTATGGTTGTGCGATACGACCAAAGTACCTCATACAAGTTTTCCAGCCAATTCCCCTTTGCACCTTCGAGTCTTCTTTTGATTCCCTGAATGATGGATCGGTTAACGGATTCTACTTGCCCGTTAGTCTGGGGATGCTCGACTGAGGAAAAATAGTGCTTAATGCTCAGAGCGTTGACCAAATCCTTGAATGCCTTTGCCGCAAATTGGGTTCCATTGTCTGTTACTACCACTTGCGGAACTCCGAATCGAGCTACGACCTGTCTCTCGAAGAACTTCTGAACCTTTGCTGATGAAATGGTAGCAAGCGGCTCAGCTTCAACCCACTTTGTGAAATAATCAATGGCCACTATCACCCACTTGATCTGTCCTGGTGCGGTAGGGAACGGTCTGATTAAATCCATTCCCCACTGATAGAAGGGATATGGAGATGAAAGTGAATGGAGTTCCTCGGCGGGTTTCTGATATACATCACTGTGGAACTGACATTTCTCACATCTCTTCACATGGTGGATTGCATCTTGTTGAAGGGTCGGCCAGTAGTATCCTGCCCTTGGGATCTTTTTAGCCAGTGATTTCCCCCCAACATGATGACTTCCAACCCCCCCGTGAACTTCCTCCAGCGTTTGTTTTGCTTCGGCAGGGTCCAAACATCTGAGCATTGGGCCGCTAACCCCTCGGCGAAACAAGATTCCACTTACAAGGGCTAACTGCGATGCTTTTCTGACGAGTTTCTTGGCCTCGACTGAATCAGTTGGCACAATCCCTTGTTCCAAGTAACCTACAATTGGAGTGATCCAGCTTGGATCCACTGAAATGGAGAGGACAACGCTAGGTCCATGCACCATTTCTTGAATCAGAGTTTTGTTGTTTTCAGAATTTTTTGTTGATGCGAGTTTGGAAAGAATATCCGCTCGGCTATTACTTTCCCTCGGAATGTGGCAGATTTCGACCTTCATAAATTCGGAGGATAGGAACTTTACCTTTTCCAAGTATTTTTGAAGGATAGGTTCCTTAGCCTGAAACTCGCCCTTGACCTGTGAAACCACCAACTGAGAATCACTAAAAATTTGTACCTCTTGGGCCCCCACCTCTTTTGCCATCCTCATTCCTGCCAAAACGGCTTCATACTCCGCTTGATTGTTCGACGTTGAAAATCCGAACTTCAAAGAGTACTCGAGGGTGACTCCCTCGGAGTTCTCCAAAATTATTCCTGCCCCCGCTCCAAGTTTGTTACTTGATCCATCCACATAAATGTTCCAATCCGAGGTTGAGATCGTCAATGGCTCAGTAAACTCGGTGAGGAAATCAGCCAAAGCCTGAGACTTCATCGTCTTCCTTGGTTCGAAAGTGATTTCAAACTCGGAAAGCTCAATTGCCCAGGTTACCATCCTCCCAGCCAAATTAGGTTTCTGCAATATTTGACGGATCGGCTGGGCCGTTCTGACCGTGATATGGTGGCTTTGGAAATACTGGCGCAGTCGTCTGGCAGTAACAATCAAGCAGAAAGCTAATTTCTCCACCTTTTGATATCTCAACTCTGGTCCCTGGAGAGCTCGGCTAACAAAATAGATGGGCAACTCTTTACCAGATTCCTCCCGAACCAAAACCGAACTGATCACCGATTCTCCCACTGATAAGTACAAGAAAAGAGTTTCACCATTGTTCAGGCTAGACAAAATTGGAGGTGATGCCAAATAACGCTTAAGATCAGTAAAGGCCTTTTCGCATGCTTCATTCCATTCAAACGCCTTTTCCTTCTCCTTCCTCAACAGCTTGTACCAGGGAAGGGCCTTCCTAGCTGATTGAGATAGAAACCTTGAGAGAGCTGCAACCCGACCCGTCAGTTGCTGTACACCCTTGATATCCGACGGACTTTTCATCTCCAGAATAGCTCGACACTTTTCTGGATTTGCCTCGATTCCGCGCTCAGTAAGCATGAATCCGAGGAAGGACCCTGCCGGAACTCCGAATGTGCATTTTTCCGGGTTCAATCTCATATTAAATTGTCGGATCCTTCCTAAGATTTCCTTCAAATCTTTAGCATGATCTTCCTCCTTTAAGCTTTTTGCAATCATATCGTCTATATAAACCTCCATCCTCGGCCCAATCAGAGGACCAAACACCTTGTTCATCATCCGCTGGTAAGTTGCCCCAGCGTTCTTCAACCCGAACGGCATCACATTGTAACAATATGTGGCGTTTTCTGTGATAAACGAGGTCTTTACCTGATCCGGGGGGTACATTGGGATCTGATTGTACCCCGAGTAAGCATCCATAAAGGATAGCCTTTGATAACCTGCCGAGCTATCCACCAGTTTATCAATGCAAGGAAGTGGGTACTGGTCCTTGGGGCAAACCTTGTTCAAATCTGTGTAGTCCACACACATCATCCATTTCCCATTGGATTTCTTGACTAACACGGGATTGGCCAACCAATCAGTGTACACTACCTCTCTGATAAATCCCGCTTCCAATAGCTCGGCTACTTTCTCATCCGTCGCCTGTGCCTTCTCGATTCCGACCCTTCTCTTTTTTTGACACACTGGCTTAGCGCCAGGATACACACTTAACTTGTGGCAGATGAAGTTAGGATCGATTCCCGGCATGTCTGCCGAAGTCCAGGCAAACAAGTTCTTATTTTCCATTAGTAAATCAGCAAGCTCCTTTTCTAGTTCCTTAGATAGGCGAACTCCGATCTTGAAGCAACGAGATGGCTCGGGGCCTAGGATTACCTTTTTGAAGTCCCCCTGAGGGGTCGGTCTAGTTTCATCCTCCTCTCTTACGTCGAGATCAGCCAAGTTGACACTTCCTTTGTTCAACGGTTCCTGCATAATTTTCTCATCATCCAGCTTTAGCTTCCCCAAACTGATGTTGTAGCACTTCCGAGCCAACTCTTGTTCGGACCGTACTGTTACTACCTTGTCATCCGACCCCGGGAATTTCATGGCCAAGTGTACCGTCGAAACAACGGCGCCGAAGGACTGGAGTGACGTTCGGCCAAAAATAGCATTGTATGCCGAGGGAGCCTGGACAACTAACCACTTCACCATTTCAGTCCGAGCAGAAGGTGGTTCCCCCATGGTCACTGGGAGGTGGATGTGGCCTAAAGGAACAATTGAATGTCTCGTGAAGCCGATCAAGCTTCCCTCGAACGGGGTGAGATCGGACCTTTTCAACTTCAATTTTTCGAACAAATCCAAAAACATGATGTCCGCCGAACTCCCTTGATCGACGAGAATCCTTCTTACTTCGTAGTTGCCAATCCTTGCCGTGACGACCATTGGGTCATTGTGGTCCTGTAGGATGTCTTCAAAATCCTCATCGCTAAAACTGATGACCACACTTTTCTTTCTGGGTTTTTGTATTGGTCGGCTTGCCACCGAGAGAACTTGTCCCACATACTTCTTGCGATCGCACTTCTTTTCCCCACCACCAACAAATCCTCCAGAAATGGTGCCAATGAGGAAATCGTTGCCTTTCTCGGATTGCTGGATAGGGGCTCCGCCCGCTGGTGGTGAAGGGCTTTTAATCCTCTTCTGTTCAGTTCTGGGAGGCGAGGGGCTTTTCCTTCTGGAACGCTTGCGCAACGCTTCTCCAATATAGTGTTGAAGCTTACCATCCCTTACCATCTCTTCGATCAAATCCTTCAGTTGGATACATTGGTCGGTGGTATGCCCCCATCCGCCATGATGATCGCAATACTTCGTCCTATCCTTTTGGGCCGCCTTTCTCAAGGCTGGTGGCCGAGTGATGTTACGCATCTCTGTATGCATAGTCTCACGAAGGATTTGACTCCTCGGGACTGTTAACTGGGTATATTCATCATACTTGCCTTTGGGAGGCAGTTTTTCTCCTCTCTCTTGTTCTCTCTTATCTTTCCTTCCCTTATCTCGGAAACGATCATTCTGACGAGCCTCGTTTTGGCGAGGACGTTGCTCATGTCGTCCTTCGGCACTCCTTGCTGCAGTGCTAATCCTTCGGAACTCCTCTAGATTAACATATTTCCTGGACCTTTCTCTCAGTTCCGCCATGTTACTAGGTGGTTCCCCGATCAGACAATCCTTGAAATCTCCATCTTGCAGTCCTTGGGTAAGCAGAAGAACGGATACCCCCGACTGCAAACCAGATATGCCACTGGCCTCTTGCTGATACCGAGCCAGATAGTCGCGTAAAGACTCGCCAGGTCTTTGTGCAACTCCAGCTAATGAATGGTCTGATTTGGGCTGCGACATGCTGGCTGTATATCGATTCAGGAAAACTCTTCTAAGTTCAGCCCAAGAACTAATGGAGTTAGCTGGTAGGGAGTTGAACCATCTCAACGGCGCCGGGCCTAACGTCATTGAGAAAGCTCGGCATTTCATTTCATCATCTCCTCCATAAAACATCATGGAAGACTCGTAAGGTGCAATGTGATCCATCGGATCGGTCGTCCCATTGTACCGGGAGACATTCTGATGGCCCATATAAGTTTGTGGAGTCCGAAATGCCATAATTGCTGCTGTAAAGGGGTGTCTAGGATGGGGTTCTGTAACTGCCGGTTCGGGAGTCACATTCAAATTGAGGGGTGGCGGTGGGGGAAGGTTAATTGGGTTGCCGAGAGCCGCGCGAGGGCCTTTCTCGGCAAGTCTAGCCATGCTTTGCTGCTGTAGAGTAGCAATAGCCTGGTTTTGCTTTTCAATCAATGAAGTTTGGGTTCTCGGTATTTCCATAATTGACTCCTCTCTCCTCCTGGCCGAAGAGGTTGTCATGTAGGATCTTCCTTGAGATTCGGAACGTTCGCCGCCCTGAAGCGTTCCAAAGCGGCCTCTAGTAAAGTGTGGTACTCCCCTATCAGATCGATCGGCTCGGGAGTTATCATGAGCATGACGTTCGACTCGTCGCTCCTCCCCAGTTCGCGATCCGGCAGGGGCCCTCCTAGATTGACGTGGCCCAGAATCTGCTGTGTCACGCCATTCCGACACATGACCATCAGACACGCGACGCGGCTGAGATCGTCGCTCGTGGCCTTCAACAACCGGAGGGACGGTGGCTGGCGCTTGGACCTCCGGAACAACTGGATCAGCAGGCTGGACAACTGGAGGATCCTGAGGATTTTCAACCTGGTTGCCCTCAGGGGGTCCTCCAGGGGAAAGTCTGTCCCTTACATTCCTTCCACCAACATTCCTTGGTCCAGCGTTCTTAGGTGGCCTTCCCCTAAGGCGACGGCGGAGGTCTCCTTGGTTGTTGTCATTATCATTCGCCATTAGTGCGGTGAGTGGTGGGGATACTGATTATTCGTTTCCCACAGACGGCGCCAATGTAGTGTCCTGGAACACTATGTTCTTAACCCCCTAGGTGCTCAAGATTATGGAACCAGGAGCCCAAGAGAGGATTAAGTGTTAATATGTGACTTTATGGTGTTTCTGCAGTTCCAGTTGGGAAAAGCAGGGTTTCCCCAGTCAACAGGTGTGTGCAGAGTGTCAACTTAGGGATGAGAGTACGTACCTGAACCCTAGCTGTAGTTAGCTATTTATAGGGTTTGAGGAAGCTGATATGGGCCGTATGGGCCTTGTACCAGAGTTGAGCTGAACCAGGATTCTGTGAGATAATATCAGAGGTTTATGCTCTTAGAATCTGGATAGGATCAGCTTACGATCCCATGTCTAGGCTGTTGCGAGATTCCAGGAGAGATTTGCGGAAGGGATAGGAAGCTGTGGTAACTGAATCTATCTATAGCCGACGTTATATCTCGGCCCTGGAGTCCCGAGCCGATGGGCTGAAGACCATTGGCGAGGCTCGGCCCCATCAAGTCCGAGCCTGGTCTTTTATTGTACTCGGAACCAGCGAGTCCGAGCGAGGGACGTTTGTGCTGAATAAACCGAGGGAGGGGTCCTTGAAGAACCCCTTATATAAGACTTAGTCCTTATTCGGTCAGCAGACCCTACAGAAAAGAATCTGGTACTCTTTTTTTTTGGCATTTTGATTTCATGACACTATCTTCTAATTAATTATTGTGATTAATGTTTTAATATGGAGCCCTATCATTCAATGATATATTCAGCCAGTTCTTTCCTCCTTTTGTAATCATGGTTATTTGTGCTCTGCTAGATATATTTGAGGTTGCTCGTGAAGATGGAACAGTTCTAGCTATGAAGTTACATAGGCTTGGTAGAGTATCTTTCAGAGCTGGCAAATCAAAGCATGACTACCTAAGACATCGTAGTAGTTATAATTGGCTTTATTTGTCTAGGCTTGCTGCACTCAAGGAATTTGCTTTCATGAAGGTTTTCCTTCCTTTCTGTTTGCCTCTACATTTGAACAGGTATCTTTAAAAGTTTTTCTAATGGCACAAACTTTGCCTGAACAGGCTTTGGAAACACATGGCTTTCCCGTTCCAAATGTTGTGGAACATAACAGGCATTGTGTAGTCATGTCACTCGTCCAAGGTTACCCTCTGTAAGTGTCTGTTCATTTAAGACGCATAATTTGTTTTTGCAACCTGCCTTTAGCTTAGTGATTGCTGTAAATCCTACTTACTCTTGTAATCAGTTTTGACCATGAAATGTTCCTTATTATTAAATGTATGTCGTTAAAGGTTTTAGTAAACTTAATTGTGTTAGTTGCATCTTCTTGATATTTGTTAACTTCAAAAATTGCTTGAATTTCTAATTTTATTCTGCAATTGCAGTGTTCAGGTGAAGAGCTTAGAAAATACAGACACAGTTTTTGAGACAATTATTGACATAGTTGTTCGACTGGCAGAGCATGGTCTCATTCATTGTGATTTCAATGAATTTAACATCATGGTATGCTGGAATTACTTGTGCTTTACATCTGCTATTTTGTTGTCTTCCACTTCTGGTTTACACTCTGGTTTGTGTTCATTGCAGATTGATGATAATGAAAAAATTACCATGATTGATTTCCCCAAATGGTGTCTGTATCTCAACGTAATGCACAGATGTAAGAATCTCATCCTTATGTGATACTATATCCTTATGTAAATTTGTTATTTGCTAACGAAGTTTATATGATCTGCTAGTCATTTGCATTCAAGCCAACACTTCATTGAAACTTGGTATATGATACTTAGCTATTCAAATAATGAACCTCTACTTTTAATTTACCAAAAGAGAATCTCTCTGTAATTAATATATAACGTTGTTTATTTAAATATATATTTTCATTTATTTATGATCTATGATATATATATTTTCCTTTTATATTTGTGTGTTAATTAATTTTCTTACAAATGTTGCAGGAATGTATACTTGGCCTTAGATCAAAATATAAGGTGGCTAGACAATGGAGCTTATAAAAGGAAATGTTGCTAGGTTGCAAAATATAAGTAGGTTGCTAGATAGGTTCCTTATAAGGAATTTTGCAAGAATTAATGCTTTTCAGTTACAGGCCGGCTTTCTCATTTTGTGTAGCTTATGTTAGTTTCACTAGGCATAGAAATGTATAGAGGTCGGCTTTCTCGTTTTGTGTAGCTTATGTTAGTTTCACTGGGCATAGGAATGTATACTTGGTGTTGATCAAAACTGTAGTACAAATACATACATATATATAACGTGGTTTTTATATTATAATTTTAGCATCTAGTTATTATTTATTAGTTTTATTATATATTATATTCATGTGTTTTTTTAATTGAGACCAGTTAAAAACACTAAATGAGTCCGATTCAAAATTTAAATGAGGCCGGTTCAAAATTTAAATGAGACCGGTTAAAAATTTAATTGAGACCGGTTCAAAATGCTAAATCAGACTGGTTATTTTTAAATTTTCAGACCGGTTCAAAATGCTAAATCAGACTGGTTATTTTTAAATTTTCAGACCGGTTCAAAATTCTCAATGAGACTGGTTCATTTTTTAATAGAGACCGGTTAAAAATGCTCAATGAGACTGGTTCATAATAATATAGAAACCGGTTATTTTTGATTTTCAGACCGGTTTGAAACCAGTCTGTTTAGTTGGGAACCAGACCGGTTCGGAACCAGTCTCATTTAAAGTCATAGCAATAAGACCGCCACTTTTGAGACTGGTTTTTTTGAGACTGGTTAAAAACCAGTCTCAAATGGGGTGCGGAACCGGTCTCTTTTGACCAATCTGTAGTAGTGATAATCAACACTTTTTTAATCTATGTGCAAAAGTCCAAAAAGACACTTAAAGTGAAACGGAGGGAGTATATCATTATAGATTGGCATGAAAAGTGATTTAGTCGTGTGTTTATATATATATATATCAACAAATTAACTTTACTTTTGAATTAGAGCAATTATTAGGAAATAATCAAGTTAGAGCTGTAGCTATAATAAGTGTTAGAGATGGTCTAGGTCATGTAATTAATACCTGGGTAATTAATACTTGGGCTAATATTATTAACCGCGTTAATCTTGGTATGGAAGTTATACATGAACGTAATATCCATAACTTCCCTCTCAACCTGACTGCTGTTGAGGCTCCATTTATGATAATCTTTGGGTCTTAAAGTATAGTATTCCGCAAGGGTAAGGGTACCAAATTCATTAAAAGAACGCTCAATAACTTATTTGTCATTTTACAAAGTATTTGAAATACGGGAAAGAAATATTATTCAGGCAATATGTCCAAATTAAAGGAGTTGCTTTATATCAAAGTGTATAGTTATATTTCTTCAACTTTTTCTTAATTTGTATTAGAAGTTTTATAATATATTATTTTATATTAATAAATAAATGATAAATAAAATAAAAAAATAAATACATTTTAGAATATTTAAAATGACTTATAAACAGAATCAAATTTTTTTTTAGAGGACGACTTATAAATACGAAAGAAGATAATATACACTATATTATTCTTAATACTCTCTCCATTCCAAATCTTTTGGCCTTTTATGTTTGTGCACACATATTAAGAAATTATTGATTATTGTAAGTTTTATATGTATTTTGTCTATACACCACAAGAAAAGGTGTTGTTTGTGGCAGAGAATTTGCGGCGGTTCTCCAACCCGCCGTCGGTGGCTGATTGAGAGCCTGATTTTGTGTCGGTTCTTTAAACCGCCGCAAGTTGCAACATCTCACGTACACTCGCACGTACACCAATCAGCTTCAAAACTCAGTGTTCATTCTCTCCGATAAGGACCGCTTCACCTTCGTTCTCTCGTTCTAACCAATCTTCCCCTTCGTTCTCTTGTTCTAACCGGTCTTCACCTTCGTCTCCTTCAAGCTCTGCTGGTTGCAGCTTCCATCATCTTTGTACTTAAGCTCCGATCCGGTTCCAGCTTCGTCTATTACTTCACCTTCGGTATGTCTTCCCTTCATTCCTCTTGTATTCAAGCATTTATTTAGATTTTATTCACGATGAAGATGACTATTTTATTATGCTTTTAATTGATTGAAGTATATATGAGTTTAATTGATTGCATTTTTGAGTTTTAGGGTTTCAAAATTTGATTCAATTGCTGATTTTAGGTGATTCGATTTCTGGTTTTAGGTCCTAGAGTTTGTGCTTTAGGGTTTCAATTCTAAAATGGTGACTAATATATGTTGTTATTTTCCTCTAATTTAGACTTAATTTGAATGCATCTAAAGTACTTGACAAAATGCCCAAACCAGTCATTTGTTCATAAGTTCAGTCATTTGGATTTACTCATTCTCTTTTGAGGAAGCTACATCTTACTTGCCACTCCTTTGCTTAAAAATCAGGGAGAGCGATCGTCATCGTCGGCATTGGAAGCAGAAGAAGAACAAGTAGGCTTCTCAAGGACTGAACGTAACTCTATTGAAGACGGTGACTGAAGACGGTGGCGACAAGAAGGAGAATACTAATTCCCATCAGGTTCTCATCCATTTCCTTTATAAGTGCTTTGATTTCTTTAGGTTTGCAATCCAATCTGATGTAAGCAAAGTTTTATTGAATCATTAAGATGTTAAGAGAGAAAGGTAAAATACAATTACATGGAGTGGAGGAATTGGATTTGGATGCACACCTACCCACAAATCATCCAAGTTCTGAATAATTTATAGGTTTGTAGGAAGAAAAAAATTAATAAAATTAATAAAAAAATTAATAATAAAATTAATATTTTCAGCCAGCGCAAGCCCGACTTTCCTAGGGGGCGTCCTTCTGCAAATTCAAGCATGCCTCTGCATAAATCAGAACCAAGATGGTTCAAATATGGCCATTGTTTGTACTTGAAGTTGCATGCTCATTTTTAAAGTAGTTTAGACACATTTGTTGTGACAAATATTTTGTATTTCTAGCAGCATATTTTCTAGTACATGCATAAATTCAATATTTTCTGACCCTGTTGCTAACACCAAACTGTGATTACACTAACAGGCCAGGCACATGGTCATCTCATACATGCCAATGTTGGTGCCACTTATTAATTGGACAGGGTACTGAATTGACTTCTTTAAATATATTTGTTCTTCAACCTGTTCTGAAGCTCCTTTGTTTTGTTTTCTATGTTTGCTTAGTTAATTGGACTTGAATATAACTAACAACTTTCTTAGCAACATGTGAATCATAATAAGAAATTGAACACTTTATTACTTTACCGGTTCATTGTTTAATGTGAATGATAAGAAGAAATCAAACACCTCATTCCGAATTTTGGACTTCTGACAGGTATGACAAAGGAGCATACTTTTTTTTGCCATCTCAAGTTATGAGAATACATGAAGCAAAGCAGCAACGTGAAGCAGTTAGAAGGGCTCCTAAGAAAGAAACTAATTTTCGATTCAAATTGAGTAGCTTTCCAGCACAACGTTTTTATATGCTTTATTGATTATCATTGGTTTGTTTTTCATTGAATTGCATTACTCAACTGACATCACAAGAAGATATTTCTACAATCTATTTTTTTTTCTATCATCCAATTTTCCAAGGAGGTAAGTTTATCAGTTTATGTCTTTTGGTGGCAGACATTTCAATTGCTACAACATTATAGAATATAGAGATCTTTTGTCCTGCTCTTCCTTTTTACTTGTGATATGCTGGGAGATTCATGAATTCAAATATCTTTATGTAATTGTACATATTTCTGTGACACTACAACAACATGACTCTCTAAAATATTAGGTACTGTTCTCAGATTTCAATTTGGAAGTTTAATTTAACTGCCAACTGCATCTCTTACAGGTCATTCCCATGGTGTTGTTTCATTAGTTGTTGGAGCTAATAGACTCTACTTTGACTCAATGGACAACACAATAAGAGTAAGTATTCATATGTATCATAAAACTGTCATAAGCATCTAATCCTTTTATGGTTCTTTGCTTATTAAGACTCTTTAAGAGCAATGTTATTGAAGGTTTTGATTTGCTGATTTGATTTGCAGGCTCTAACTGGTTGCTATCTCAGTTCTGGAACCTTGAAACCTTGCAGTGTGTGTAGACATTTCAGAGGATACTTCGAGTTTTAAGGTATATCTTTCTAATTTGTCTAGAATTTAATATTACATAAAGATAGTGCTTGCTGTAGGGTTATCAAGAGAATCAAGTCTTTTTGAATCTAAGCTTGTAAATTTCTGAGTCTATTTTGCAGGAACTCAGGGATGGGACAAGGGCTTCACAGCCTTCAAGTTCTAATAGCAATGCGAGGTACTTCTTGACTGTTTTCTATATGTTTTTGATGGTTTGCCATTGTTAGGCTTGTGCCATTGTTTCCTAATGACATTTGGTTATTGTATTTAATTTTTCTCTTTTAAAGTAGAATACCGCTGACTAGATAGCTTAAGCCTACATTTTTTAATAATTTTGTTACCATCTTACCAAGCAAAATGAAACCTAAACTTGTTTACTTCCTGTAATAAAAGATAGAACATTGTGGCTTTGTTTGATTCTTGTAGCTGATCTCACCTAGTAAGAAAAGACTTAGTTATTATTGTTGTTAGGTAGTGCAGAATAATGAATTGAAAGTGACTTAGTTTCTCTATTGCTGTTTACTGTACTGTACTGAGTTTCATGCATTACTTGGAAGGTTGATACTGGCAGATTGCTTAAGAAGTGGCATGCTCATTATAGACCTGTTACTTGCCTGGTATTTTCTGAAGATGACTCATTGCTGATAACTGGTTCTGAAGATGGTTGTGTTAGAGTTTGGTCTCTCTTCATGTACTTGACACTCATCTTGTCTCATTATTTTACCTGTATCAAGTTCTTATCTCTTAGGATAATATTCTGCTTGGTTACTAGCTGTGCTAACTACTCTGCATTTCATGATTCATTGTATCAGGATATTTGATGATTTGAAAAGTCAGGAAGCAAGTAATCTTTATATGCATAGTTTTTCACAGAACTCCCTGCCTGTAACTGATGTTGTGATTGGCAATGGAGGGGCTAATGTAATTATAGTGTTAGCTTCAGAGGATCGGACCTGCAAGGTTTGGTTACTGTTTTTGTGGGTGGTGTTGATGTATCAAAATAGATAAGTAATAACAGATGTTTGCCAAGGAATAATGTTTACTATTTTTAGCTTGAATAATCAACCTCTATTATTTGTAAGATTCTAATCCTTTATGGTTATGATCTTACATACCTAAGCAATAAATGCTTCATAATATAGAGGGAAACCTGCTCTTGTTTTGGGGATGAGGGCCAATGGTGCATATTATTCAGTTTAAATATGAAGGGCATATATGCTAAGGAAAATTATCAATATGTGTATGAGATTTCTTTTTTAGTTTACTGAATATGTACCATGCATGCTGTAGGTTGAGAGAGTTTTCTTTAATTTTTTTTTCCTTTTCCTCTTTGCAAAAGCTAGGTGTACTTTAGTTTCCTTGTAAAGCCGTTTTTTTTTCCACTCTCATTTTGATGACTTCATTAAGTGAAGAGATACAGCTGAAATAACTTGGAAATAGAAATAGGCATATTGCGGCAGTTAAAACTGTCGCAATTGTTTTCATAATATAAAGAGGCATCTTGCGGCGGTTATAAACTGTCGCAATTGTTTTATAAAAAATATATAGGCATCTTGCGACGGTTATAACTGTCGCAATTGTTTAATAAAAATATATAGGCATCTTGCGACGGTTATAACTGTCGTAACTGTTTTTAATGGAATTTCATATTTGCAATTTGCGGGGGTTTTGAACCGCCGCAAATTTTGCGTCAAAATTCTACAACCGTTGTCATAACCGCTGCAAAATATGATTCCCGACAGTCAGTTCTGCGTGAGTTATAGAACCGCCGCAAATATATTTTGCGACGGTTAAAACCGCCGCAAAAGACCTCCATAACCGTCGCAACTTGCCCGTTTTTTTGTGGTGATAATATCTCTGAAAATTATAGTAATATTTAATTTTTATTTAGAAGTGTGTCCATTAATTAATATATAACAGTTTAGAGATATGAGAGAGGATAAAAGTATAATTAATGAGGAGTAAGAGAAATAATTGAATGAAGTGTTAAAATTGAAAAATAAAATATGTTTATGTATTGAAATAGTAAAAGAACAAAAATTATCGAATTAAAAAAAAAAACTGAAAGGCCAAAAAAAGTTGAAATAGAAAGAGTAATAAATTAGTTTCTTCCGTATCCCTCATAATTACTGTTACTTAATTAGTTCCATGTTTGTTCATATTATGATGATTTTTTTTTGGGTTTTCTTAACCTCAGCCCTAAAGGCTGAGGATAAGAGGCTAAAAGTGGATACATTTCATTGAAAAGATAAATACAAAGTGTTTTTATCCTATCAATACAACATTTCCCAATAAAATGCATCCACTTTTAACCTCTTATCCTCAGTCCTAAGGGCTGAGGTTAAGAAAGCCTTTTTTTTTTTATGAGCAAATAGATTTTATATAAGAGTACTAAAGGTACCCTACTAATCAAATTTCGTGAGGTTAAGAGAGCGTATTAAGGCAATCAAATGGGTTCATAAACCAATCACAGAAATAAAATGAGGATTCGCTGAGTGCTATAATCTATAACCACAGTTTAATCTTGAATTTATCTCAAAAATCCACCATCGAGAAGAAGGTTTGTTTGAAGATAACTTCATTTCTTGCTTGTCAAATGCACCAACATATCATATACCAAAGATTCATTACAAACCTGTGTTGCATCTTCGCTATAGAAAGCCCAACAATATTTAAGAAAGCTTCATTTACTGTATCCACCAAAGCTTGGTGCACGCATTTGCAATCAAGATAAGACCAATACCATAGAGATGTCACAACCGGGCAAGAGTAAAATAAATGAATTGAACCTTCCATTCCCACGTCACAAAGGCTACAACGAGTGCCAACATTCACCCCTCTAGCAATAAAATTGTAACACGTTGGAAGTCTATCAAGGGCAAATTTCCAAGTAAAGGCAAGCACTTTCATAGAAGCCTTACTTTTCCACAAAAATTTAAAGGCTTATTTATGGTTTTGGTCCTAAAAGTTCAGCATATTTTGGTTTTAGTCTCTAAAAGTTATTTTGACAGTGACTAGTCCTTAATTGTTCAAGCATTTTGGTTTTGGTCTCATCTATTAGAAAAAAATCAATTATTTGTTGACGTGGTTAACGTAAATCAACACCAACAACTACGGGGTGTGACAAAGCGCCAAATAAATATTGTAGCATGGATAATTCAAGATTTCAAGTCCATAAACGCAAAATTTTTTTTATGGGACCATTTTTTGTCCGTGGATCTGTATCATCTACATCATATCACTTATTTGATGTCACCTCACACTACGTGACTGCTGATATGGTATTCAGCTAGCCATATCAACAAATAACAGTTTTTACATAATGGAGTGGATCAAAACCAAAATGTTTAAAAAATTAAGGACCAGTCCCAATCAAAATAACTTATAGGGACTAAAACCAAAACACGATGATTTTTTAGGGACAAAAAACATAAATATCAATATTAATCAAGGCATTAGAGGGAAGGTGCATACCAACTCATTAACTGGGCAACAATAGATATCGCGAATTGAGAAGATGCCCGAATTATTGATACTCCAACGCCACCTATTTAGAATGTCGCACTGGAAAGGAGTGTCACGCAATAGCGATATGAATTCCTCAAAGAAGGTATGCCTCCAATAATTTAAACTCCCCTCCCAAGAGTTATTATTCCACCAACCAATACCGAGGCCATAAATTTACCAGCATCATCGAAAATAAAGTAGAGAGTAGGGAAGTGATCTTTAAAACTTGATGGTTCAAAACACTTATCTTCCCATAATCGGGTATTATTGTCACATTCAACTTGGTTAGCAATGCATGAGGTAAACCAATCAACAGAAAAATTTGTAGTGCCTATAGTACATAGTGTCTTCCACCAAGCAGAACTTTTTAGATAGTTTGAACCCCTATTAACAGAGAGAGATACTGGACAAAATTCACCATACCGGGCCTTAAGAATCTGAACCTAAAGAGAGTTCTCGCCTGAAACAAGCTTCCATTGCCACTTGGATAATAAAGCGAGGTTAAAAGTGTCAAAAAATTTAACACCAAGACCTCCCTCCTTCTCGTCCTTGCAAATAAGGTCTCATTTGACCCAAGAAATTTTCCTTAGATCCTGAATACCACCCCACAAGAAGTCCTCTTGTATGGAAGTTAGAATGTGAAAGACTTTTTTAGGAAGCCTTAGGAATGAAAGCTGATAGAATGTTGACAGACTATAAAGCACAAAATTAGTAAGTGTAATTCTTCCTCTCATAGACAGGAATCTACCCCTCCAACTTGCCAAGCATTTCTGAAAGCCATTTCTTGATGGGTTAGGCTCAAATGCATGTTTAGAGAAACCATGCATCAGTGCATGGGGCCTTGATTGATTTTCTCTCATGTGGCATGAACAGCTGAGATTGATAAGGAACACCCGTTGCTCCGGTTTTTTGTATAATTAGAAACTGTTGCCGTTGATTTCCTTGCAACAAAGGTCATAAATTAAATAGATGGCGTCATAAATTATTTTCTCCGTTCCATTTTGTTTGGTCTTTTAAATTTTTTTTCGTTCTATATCTTTTATCTTTTTACAATTTTAATGCATAAACATATTTTTCTTTCCAACTTTAATCATTCATTCAAATATTTTTATTACTCCTCATTAATTCTACTTCTATCATATATCCCATTTATAAATCAGTATACATTAATTAATGAACATACTTATTAATAAAAATTAAATACTACTAAAATTTTCAATATGGATTAAATATGGGCATTTTAGACAAAATACATATGAAACTCATAATAATCAACATTTTCTTAATCTGTGTACCCAAACATAGGAACAGAGGGAGTAAATTGGTATTACCTTCATATTTAAATATAAACTTTTTTGAAACTTTTATTTTGTCCTTATTTATAAGAGCTTATATCAATTTTTAATAACAATTAATTACTTTTCCAACACCCCTATTTATATACAGTAATACTTTTCATCGATTTTTCAATACTATTAATAGGGTTAATTTTGAAAATACATATAAAATACTCATATTTCTAATATCATTAATTAATTAACCAACCTTTTTTGGTATAGGTTAAAAACTTAAAATATCTTAATTATATACAATATATTTTTTTTTTCCAAAAAATACAAGACACTGTATAATTTTTTGCATAAACATCGCAATTAAGAAACAAATAATGAATTAAATTTCTTATAAACAATTTATCAAGTTATAAGTATGAAAGTTGCTAAAAAAAATTAAAACATCAAAAAACTATGTTACAGTAAATAAAATAATAATTTAAAAGACGAAAAAAAATGTTGTAGTAGTAGGTGGGGTTTGAACCCGCAACCTCCCGGTTTTCAACGGACGCTGTGACCACTGGGCTAGTCGTAAATTATTATTTTAAATGTAGTTCGTATATTATATATTACCGCTTGTCATCGATTTTTTTTAAAAAAAAGGAAAAAAAGGACTGTTCATCATCTTCTTCGTGGCTCTCCATCTTCCTCTATCCATTTTGCTGCAGATCCGCGAAAACTGGTGAAAGGAAACCACTTTGACTCATTAAACATATGCTGCGGTGGCGTCAAAACTCGTGGAGATCCAGATCTGGATGCATTCGACGATGGCATGGTGGTCACACCGAACGGGGCAGTCTTGGCAAGACCGCTCCGGAGTCGGCGGGGCACAGGGGAGGCGAGTTTCGCGGTCATCTTCTATGATGTTGGAGGTCGGTGGCACGATTCTAGCGCTAGTGACATGATGATGGGTCGCGGCGATACCGACACTCGTGAGATGCGGTGGTGTTTCGATGGACTTGCGAGATAAACGAATCTGGACGAAGCAAGAAGAAATCTAGGAGATTAAGCATAAACAATGAACGAACATGAAAAAAACCATATTTGGAACGAGATTAAGCATAAACAGATTAAAGGTAAACACATTCCTCCCATAAACAATGAAGAAATATGGGAGATTAAGCATATGTTATAAATGAACGAACATGAAGGAAGCATAAACAAATGTTGGACATGGGATTAGATCTGATCATCTGAACTGTGTTGTTGTTTTTTTTCTTTTATTAAGGGCATTTTTGTCATTTAAGACTGGTGGGTATATCAGCAAAAACTTAAACTTGTAGGCCCTTTATGAAAAATAAAAGAAAACTTGTGTTTGACGGTAAAGTCAACCCATGCACTGATGCATGGTTTCTATTAACATGCATTTGAGCCTAACCCTTTCTTGATCGTTTACCGCTTTCGTAGTATTAACGTTATGCATAGAAACTTCACCAATTATAATTGTATCATCAAGATATTGCAAAAGGGAGACATGTGTGTCTTCTGAACACAACTGATAAGGAAAAAACACCCTCAACCATAGTTTTCCTCGTGAACGCATTAAGACCTTCAACAAGAATCAGGAATATAAAGGGAGCCAAAGGGTCCCCTACTTTAGGCCTCAGCCAATAAACACCTCCTCGGACTGCCATTCACCAAAATAGAGAGGTTCCCAGTGAAGATACAAGATTTTATCCAAGAAATCCAAGTAGCTCAAAAGCCCATAGCATGCATCATATATTCCAAGAAGGACCATCTTACTAATTCATAGCCCTTTCAAAATCAAGCAGAATCTCCTGAATTTTTTTTTTGCGTGATCCACAATTTCATTCATAATACACACCATCCATAATTTGCCTCCTTGGAATAAAGGCAAACTAATAAGGAGAGATTAAGGAGCCAATCACCTTCCTCAAGCAACCTGTCAGAATCTTAGCAATAATTTTAAAGAGAGACCTCGGTAGAGAAATAGGCATGTATTCACCAATCTTCTTAGGACAAACCACCTTAGGAATAAGAGTCACAAAGCAAAAGGAGGTACATTTAGGAAGCATGACTAATCGATATAATTCCTCAACGATATACCATACATCTTCGTTAAGAATGTGCCAAAAGGCTCTGAAGAATTTTAAATTAAATACATTGGGATCAGAACTTTTATCATCATCACAAGAATTAATAATATTATCCAACTCCTCCATATTAGTAAAAGGTGCAATGAGATTTTGGTTAAATCAAAATCCTTCGTCTACTACAATTAAATTAACCTTATATTGATGCGCTTATTGTAAGCGACTCTTTCATTATGACTTATTTTAATTACCATGCTAAAGCTTTTGCTTGCACCTTTAATTATTTTGCTTTTTACTTTTTCAGCATTTTTAAGGTATTAATTGATAGAGAAATTATATATTTCGAATATACTAGCAAGAAAAATAAAGTGAATGGCAAGACACATTTTAAGGATTGCTTTCCTTTTAACTTGAATAATGCATATATTTCTTATCTTTTATCTTTCATGTTCTTAATTTAGTAAGACACATTTTTTAAGCATTGCTTTTCTTTTAACTTGAATAAGAATGCATATATTTCTTATATTTTATGTTCGTGTTCTTAATTGATTTTTTGTTAGATTGTCAAGCTATATTAATGGACAAAAAGGAAGATGGTTGATCTTATTTTATTTTTTGTTAGATTGTCGAGATATGTTAATAGATAAGAAGAAAGATGGTTGTTCACATGGTTAAAGAATTGATTCTTTTCACCTCTTCTTAGCATAGGTGTTTTCATGTAGTTAAATGCATTTCAAATGAAAATGATTATCATTGGATTTCAAAAAATAAACGTTTTTTGGTACTCTAACTGTGCTCCACTTGTAGATAAATGAGACCAATTGAAGCCCCACCGGAAAGTTGCATCATTTCATCGTTGTTATAGGATTAAACGATCACGGCTAACAAGAGAAGATATATTCTTGCCCTTCCTTGATGTACAGGAATAAATTTGCGTAGATAAGATATTAAAAAAGCAACATAACTAATATCAAAATAACAGTAGAGTCAAATTAATTAACTGATGGCTTGGAGCCTGTATTAAGAGAAGACCTAAATACTTATATGATTTTATTTGCTGAACATGAGTTAATTGTATCTTTTTATTTTAGTTCCTGTTGGGCTTGGCCCATTTATTTTATTCTGTTTGGAAGTTAGGTTCTTTTCCTTTTAGTAGCTGCAGCGTTGGCTGCTGGAAATCAAGAAATGAAGTTAATTATTTTCTTTTAGGTTTTACTTGTCTTCTCTCTTCTCTTGCTCTCAATGGTTATTACTCTATCCCTAACTTCCTATCATCTTTTGGTGCTTTCATGTCGCAACCTGAGCCTCCCCCACCTCCTGAAATGGAAACCCCCCCCCCCCCCCCCCATCCTCACCTGCTGACAACACCGTACAGCAGCTAGCAACACATTTGCAAACCATGCAATCTCAGCTGGAAAATCAGCAGCATATACAAGACAGCAGGTATGCAAGACTACAACAAACCGTGGACACTCGTCATTTGGCTGTCCAGCACTACATGGATCAGATTGCAACACTTCATTTACAAACTCAACTTGCAATGATGGGTTCTAATGAAGGTACATCTCACCCAAACACTAGTTTTTTTTTCAAAATAACTCTTCTATACCTTACACACCGCTTACACTCTCACTTCCCTCGATCACACGCTCCCCACCCATCTTAACCACCTCACCTACAACCCCCTCCCCTTTCAATTTACATACACCTCCCTTATCCACATCAAACCCTAACCCTAACCCTACTACCACCATTTCTTTCACCCCTACTACAACCCTCCCATTTCTCACCCCCACTACGTGTCATATTCCACCTCCCCACTACATCCCACAAACACCTTTTGGCCAATACACCCCCAACGTCTTTCATACCCCATACCCGTCACCCACTTTCACCCAAGCCACCAACCAGCAAGCTCTTTCAATTAGAGCCCCTAAGCTTCAACTATTACCCTTTGATGGTAGCGAGCCCCTTGATTGGATTTTTCAAGCTGAGCAATATTTCCAATTTTACCAAGTGCCTTGGGAACAAAGACTAAATTTGGCAGCTTTCTACATGAAGGGTGATGCACTTAGCTGGTATAAATGGCTTTTCCAAACCAACCAATTATCCAATTGGCAAGCTTTCACAAAAGCACTTGAAAACAGGTTTGGGCCATCCACTTATGACAACCATCAAGCAGAACTTTTTAAATTATATCAAATGAGTACTGTAGTTGATTACCAAGCTGCATTTGAGAAACTATCAAACCGAGTTACAGGGCTTTCCCATGAAAATTTGTGAATTGTTTTTTGTCCGGGTTAAATTCTGACATCCGTCGAGAGCTCACCATTGTTAAACCCCAATCTCTCTCGGATGCCATTGGTTTAGCTAAACTAGTGGAAGCTAAACTCAAAGACTCGCGCCCACGTTTCACCCGTTTTCCACCACCTGTAACAGCCCAATTTTCGTAAACTAAAAATAATTGACTTTCATTTATTAAAGTGGCAAAAATGAGGCCAATTTTTTTTTTATAAAACCATTTTGAAGTGTCAATGCTAAGTGTACCACTCTTTACTGAAAATCGAGTTGTTACTAGAATCGTTCATCACCTAAAACTTCCATCTTCATAAAGTAGATTGATTCAAAAGCACCATAACATGTTTCCTAAAGGATTACATTGTTTGTTTTTCCAAAAGTAAACGTTCCGCAATACAGAATTAAAATTGGGCTTAGTTACATAATTGGCACATTGCTTGGTAATCCTTGACTCAGAACATAAATCACAACTTAAACTAAACACACTACTCTCGCTTCCTTCTGATGGAGACCACCGGATGAAGGTTCCCTTCCTTCTTGCACTCTCTCTTCGCTCCAGCAAATGAAGCCCCCTCTGTCGTTGCTTTCCCGTTGTCGTTAGGTTCCAACTCCGATTCATCTAAAGTGACGATCTCCATGCGATACTCTGTCTGCCCGTTGAGATACCAGCAGCCCCGATATGCCAACGAACAGGAGAGAGTAAGCGATCCGAAAGACGAATCGTCGACGGTGTGGGATGACAATAGGCAAAATAGTAGGACCACACAAATATACAATACAACATGCAAACACACAACGCTCAAGCATATCCTTAACATTATCATCATCATTATTATTATTATTCTCATTTCCTCTTCATCTGATCTTTACTTCTCGTGAACTTTCTTGCTTTCTAATATTCATTTCCTTCTCTTTTCATTCCGTCTTATCAATTCACACTCTTTTATGACAGGGAAAAACTTTCGGACATCATCAAAATACTCGCTTCGATTCCGGCTATCACTCACGTCTACATCTCCTCGGTCATCCACCCAACCTAGTCGGAAGCAAACAAGAGTACAGGACCTTTACCGTGCGGGCACGACAGCTGTCACAACACAAATGGTCCCAGACCAGGAGGACTCTGCCTCAATCAATTCATAATAAACATGGCTCACTGCCTCGCAGTGGCAAACAAAATGCCCCACTCCAGTCCCTCTCACTGTTCTCGATTTGCAATCTAGGGGGCGACAGTATGTTTCTAGTGGGCCCGCAGAACTTACCACGGCATTAGACCCAGTCCCCACCACGTTAGTGCGCCACTTGTGGAGTTCGTTCTGCCTAGAAACATACTCTAGACTTCTTGACGTTTCACCGTCATCGTCCTCCGATCCCCTAATGCAATCTCGTCCTAAGTATCCGTAGATACTTATCGTTTCTTCCTCTCCACTACTTCGCACTCTCATACCTCACCGCGCATGTCTTTTAAAGTCTTTTAATCTTTTTAATTAATCCTAAGGTCGGCCCGTCCTTCGTACAACCCTTCAACGAGTCCCGACCACTAACTTTGCACGAACTTTCTCTCAACATCTCTCACATAGCACAGAGCTGGGATCACATCACCAATTCCAATCTCAATTCTCAACTGTCTCATCATACTCCATTTCTCACCATCATTTCATTCCAACATTTCTTTTCAAAACAATCTTTTCACAACTTTCTCGAAACACCATTTCATAAACTTTCGCAAATCTCTTTTGATAAACCTTTCCCAAAATCCCTTTCCAAACCTCTTTCCAAAAATTTCCTTTCACAAACTTTTCTCAAAATTTTCTTTCTAGTTCTTTATAAAAATCTCTTTTCACAAATCCTTTCAAAAATCTTTCTTCAAAAACCTTTTTCGAAAACTACTTTGCAAAAATCTTTTCAAAACATTCCTCTTCACAACCTTTTCAAAAATCGCTTCTCAAAATCTTTATCAAAATCGTTTCTAAAAAAAAAACCTTTCTCAAAAATACAACTTTACTGGGCGCTAATGGAGGAGCAAGCTCAACTCAACACTAGTTCCCAGTCTAAAACCAAAATCAAAGGAGCCCAGCTCCGTTCAATTCACATCTCATCTCAACATCACTCTCCCATCTCTCGCTCGTTCTCAGCATTATCATATCATTCTTTCCCCAAGCTCATCTCTTTCTCTTTTTCATCACATACTTCATTTCCAATCATAATTTCTTTCTCATTATGTCTTTTCTTCACAATCTTATTTATTTCGCTTCTATTTTCAGGACGTAACAGACGTCCATCAGCATATTACGCATTTTCATTAACAGCAATAACATAAGGCGTAATTAAATAAATAACTAAAAGCATGCACACAACATCACACAATAACATTGTGGCCTTTGTCACCTTCGTATAAGTGGCCACACAACACAAACAATTGTCACTCATACTACTGACTCAGAACCACTTAGTTCCGATCTTTGAGATGATACGGAACGTCCTAATAAATCACCTAACTACCACAGTGTCTTAGGAAAGCTTCTCTCTCACCTGAGGTCCAGCAATTTAATGCATGCCATCTCCTCGGATCCTTTGTGCTGTTGGCTGCCCCAATCCCTCGTCTTTAAGGTTTCCTCGTACTGAATAAAATACACTTACGTTATTATCTTGTACTAAGAAGATCTTCTCTTAGTTCGTGACACGTTTCGTTCTTAACCGTAAGACTTAAAACACTGTTGTTTTATCAAAACAATTCCTATATTTCCTAGTACTTTAAATATTTTAAAACCATTTGAAAACATTTTTAGAGTTTAGGAAATAATTCTGCGCAGCAACGAATTATTTTATAAGAACAACTTTGATAAAACCCCGGAAACATTTTAAAACACTTTTCGCTTTAAATAACTCTTTTATTTAAAATTACCACTTTAAAACTCAAATCTTTATCACAAAATACTTTGGGCAGCCATAAACACAATTTAAAAACCTCAAATAAATCAAATAGAATTTTCTTAAAACCAATTTATCTCAAGACCAATTACACACTCAAGTATTTATCAAACATCAATTAACACACAACCACGACAACACTTAAATGAATGAAATCATACAAGCAATTAATCAGTCATTTAATCAAACAAAGCATTTAGACATTTTTCTACTCAAGGATAGAAACTAAACACAATAACTCAATCCTAAAAAAAATCACTACATGAGTTTATTTTAATGCAACTAAACTTCCTAAACCTATTTATACTATATGGCCGAATGTCCTTAAGGAAAACAATTCAAAGATCACAAATTTAAAACACATAAATCATCTTAATTTATTTCAAGCACTTAAATTCTATTTTCTTTTTCATGCAACAAAATCATTTACTCTTTCTTTCCCTCTAAACCGAATGCACATACACACACATTTATTTACACAAAACTTTTCCAAAATCATTTAATTCATTTATTCCCTTTATTTTTAAATCAAAACTGATTAGAAATGAATGTTCACAACACCACTTCAAACAATTCATTTTAGCATGATTCCTCAAAACATACTCATTTCTTTTAAGTCATTTCATGGAAAAGGAATCCTAGTCTAGTATGAGTAGGCCGAACCCTAGTTTGACATAACAAGGTCAAAAGAAATTAACATGCATGTGTTCTTTCATGAAAACAAAACATGAGTTTCCTAATTCTAGGCTTAAACCAAATGCATATAGAACATGAATCAAGGCAAAATCACTTTTCCAAAACTTATTTCTTTTGATTCTTTTACAAAACCGTGAGGTCCATTAGGAAAAATAAAATCTCTTTATTCAAAACCACATGCATGCACCTAAATCTTGTAGATCAATTTATGAAATCAAATATAATAGTACAAATCAAAAATTAAAAATCACTTTGGATTACGAGAAGTCAAAACCGTGGCATGAAATGAAGGGAGGTTAAGTCTTTTGCAAAACCGTGCGTGTTGATCATTAAGGAAAAATTAAATCTTTTTATTCAAAGATTACATGCAAGGTTCAAGATTAAAGCTTTTGTTTGAAAATTACATATTTGACTCAAGATTGAAACTTTTCAAAAATCAAGGCAAAATCAAAGCTTTTAAAAGATCAAGTTCAAAGACCAAACATTTCAATACCCCAAGTCAAATTTCCTAATCAAGAAATTAACATGCAACCACTTAGATCAAGTCAAAAACACCAAGATCCATAGTTCTAGTCAAGGCCGAATCATATGGCTCTTTATCTAGGGTTCTAGGAGTTTGTTTATCCTTAAAAATTCAAGATCAAGGGTTAATTAACACATGCATGAATTCAAATTATCAAGATCACCAACAAAATCAACATGAAACACCAATACATCTTTAGATCACGGCTTTAAGAAATAAAATTCATCATACAAAAAGATTTACTTTAAGCTTTACAAAAATCCCATCAAACCTCTTGATTTAGAAGATTTAGTTTAAAAAGTTTTAGGATCTCTTATGAAAAACTTTAAACGAGTTATGAAATCCGTTGATTAGACATTCACAAGTTCTTTTAAGCTTTGAAAATCCATGATCAAGCACAAACGTACTTTTACTCATCATTTAAGCTTGGAAAATTAACATGCAAAGAGGTTTGCTTTTAACCTTTACAAAAATCTCAACAATCCTTTAGATCTTTAAGATTTATGTTGAAAAACTTTAAGATCTTTAATGAAGATCTTAACCGAGTTAGGAAGTCCGGTAGTTAGACGCTTACAAATTATTTTTAGTCTTGAAAGTTCAAGATCAAACATAGACAAAACTTAGAGAATTAACATGCAAAGAAGAAAAGAAAGATTACAAGGTTAAAGAAAACTAAGTTGTTACAATTTTCTTCATAACTTCGAGCTACCCACCAAAGAAAAAGGTTGATCTCCTAGCTTTTGGGGTCTTGGATCTTCAAGAAAAATTCTAAGTTTTGGTGTTGATCTCCTCTTCTTCTTCTCTAGTCTAACCCACGGCCTCCCTCTTCTCTTGGGGATGTTGAGAGCTTGATTTTTGCTCTCAACAAATGTGTGTGGAAAATGAAGGGAAGTAGAAGAAGTGAATGGGAAAATAGGTGAAAGAACCAAGGGTGATGGCTTATATAAGAAATTGGTGCACTTCCTCTCTTACCCTCATGAAAATTCGGTCATGAAGGAGTGTGGAGGGTAGTTTTGGTTCTTCAAAAAGTTGCATGGGTGGATGTTATCAAAATTAGGGAGACATGGTGGAGGGATTTAAGGAACTAGGTCTCTTTTTGGTTTGGTTACTCCTTGGCCTATAGTTAGGGTTTCCTACCCATTTGGTTTCCTCATGGTTCTTATCTTAATCTCTAAGCTTCTTATTTTTAAAATAAATGGAATCATGACATGCATACACATACATCCACACGTATCACACACATAAACACACATATACACATACACATATACATATCCCCTCACGTCGCACACACCTATACATATATATACATACATGCATTATAATTTTGTTTCTTAATCATATAGTTACCAAGTTTACATAATACTTCAAACATTTTTAAGAAATCACATTGACACCATCGCATATCAAACATGTATCAATCAACACATAAATACAGTAAACAAATCATTTTCTCATAAAATAACTCTTGTTTAAAATTCACCATTTCTTTCACCTTAAAAACGTGAATTATGAAAACCATTTAAGGAAATACTCTTTCAAACACTTTTCTCAAAAATAATTTTCTTTTAGTATTTTAAATTAATACGAGGAATTTGCGGGGTGTTACACCACCCACCCAACAACCCACATAACCACCTCGCAATATCCTACCCATTCGAAAATTAACTACAGCCCAAATGCAGGAGCGAAGAGCTCAAGGTCTGTGCTACAATTGTGACGAAAAGTTCATTGTGAGTCACAAGTGTAAAACCAAACAATTCTTGCTATTGTTGATTGATGACACAACCAACCAAACCGCCACTCAAAATGAACTTATCACTCTAGAACCTATTGAATATGCTGACCTAGACACTTCCACAAACCCTACCCAGGATGACCCTGTCCATTTTCAGCTTTCTGATCAAGCCTTGGAAGTTAACCTTTCCCCTAAAACACTCAAATTTTGTGGCTCAATTTTTGGGCATGTCGTAACAGTTCTTATTGATACCGCAGCTCCCACAATGGTATTCAGCCTCGCGTTGCCCAATTTTTACACTTACCTATTACTACCACACCCCCCCCCCCAATTCCCAGTTATGGTTGGAAATGATGCCCACATTTACTGCAGTGGACGTTGTGATAATACACCAGTCGTATTACAAAACCACACTTTTCACATTCCTCTTTATCTCCTTCCAATCAAAGGAGCAGATGTGGTTTTAGGCATTGAGTGGTTGCGCACCCTTGGCCCTATTATATCTGATTTTCTTGTCCCCTCTATGCAGTTTAACATTGGGGATACTTCCATCACTCTAAATGGCAGCAACCAGCCACCAGTAACACACTCTTCCTTTCACCAACTCACTCGCCTATTACATACCGATGCCATTGCCTCCCTACACACAATCCAATTTTTACCTCCTGCCCTATCCTCTATTGTCGCTGCCCCACAACCCACCCAACCAATTAACCCAGCTACAAAAAATATTGTTGACAAATTTTCCATTGTTTTTCAAAAACCCAGAGGCTTACCCCCTATGCGAACCCATGACCATGCCATTCCCCTTTTACCCAATTCTGCCCCTGTTAAAACTAAGCCCTACCGCAACCCTCACTCCCAAAAAGAAATAATGACCAGTTTATTGCAAGAGATGATTAGAGAAGGCATTGTGAAACCTAGCACTAGTCCATTTTCTTCACCAGTTTTATTAGTTAAAAAAAAGATGGTTCTTGGCGATTTTGTGTGGATTATCGTGCTCTAAATGCTATCACAGTGAAAGATTGTTTTCCGATGCCTACTGTTGAGGAACTACTTGATGAGTTGCATACAGCAACTATTTTTTCAAAAATTGATTTGCGCTCTGGATATCACCAACTTCGGGTTCAGCCTCAAGACATGCACAAGACAGCATTTCGTACGTTTGATGGGCATTATGAATTTTTAGTTATGCCTTTTGGACTTACGAATGCCCCCTCATCATTTCAGGCAGCTAGAATGACCTACTCCGCCCGTACTTGTGTCAATTTGTTTTGTTTTTTTAGGACATTTTAATTTATAGCCCTTCTTTAGATGCTCATTTACAGCATTTGCATATTATTTTGTCCCTATTAGATTCTAGCCAATTTTATGCAAAACTTTCTAAGTGTATTTTTGGTGTGACTTCAGTGAGCTACCTAGGGCATATAATTTCAGCAGGTGTTGTTAGTCCAGATCCTGATAAAATTAAGGCTATGGTGGATTGGCCACCACCGCGCACTCTCACTCAGCTACGTGGTTTTCTAGGCCTCACCGGCTTCTACCGGAAGTTTGTTAGGAACTACGCCGCTCTCGCCTCTCCTCTCACCGACCTACTCAAATCTAATGCTTTTACATGGTCCGAGGCGGCTCAACTGGCCTTTACAAATTTACAAAATGCCATGGTAGGGACTTCAGTCCTCAAACTACCAGGCTTCTCAAAAGAATTTACAGTAGAAACAGATGCCTCTGGAGTTGCAATTGGTGCTGTTTTGTCCCAAGCTGGCCACCCTCTAGCTTATTTCAGCAAGAAGATGTCCCCTCGCATGCAGGCTGCCTCCGCATATGTGCGGGAAATGTTCGTCGTCACTGAAGCTGTAAAAAAATGGAGGCAATATTTATAGGCAGACATTTCAAGATTTTAACAGATCAGCAAAGCCTAAAGCACTTATTGACACAAGCCCTCCAAACTCCAGAGCAACAAAAATGGGCCACTAAACTTATTGGATTCAGTTATGACATTGTGTATAGGTCAGGGAGAACTAACCGTGTGGCGGACGCCCTTTCCCGCTGCCATTCCGAGGACACCCCTCTGTTCACCGCCTTGTCCTCACCGCTGCCAGCATTATTCCAGCAACTCTCCGCATTTTATGCCACAGAGAAGGGACAGAATTTAATTCATCAATCAACAACCAGTGATACAATGCAACAATTTTTCCATGTTTCCAGAGGATTATTGTACTATAAAAACAGGTTATTCATACCGGATATTGAGAATCTGCGTGAGTCACTCATCGCTGAATTTCATGCATCACCGCTTGCTGGTCACTCTAGTCTCAAACCCAATTTGGCCCGCCTTGCCTCCTTCTACTACTGGCCAGGTCTATACACCCAAACAAAGGCTTTTCTCTCCTCTTGCAGCACCTGCCAAACAAACAAGTATATACCACAAAAGCAGCAGGGCCTATTACAACCTCTACCTACACCAGCAAATGTATGGGAAGATTTATCCATGGATTTTATTATAGCCTTACCTTCTTCCTTTGGTCATACTGCTATATGGGTCATTGTTGATCGCCTAAACAAATACTCGCACTTCATCGCTTTACCCTCCAAGTTCTCTATCGAACAACTTGCTGCACGATTCGTGATTGATATTGTGCGCCTTCATGGGGTCCCTCGATCTATTGTCTCTGACAAAGATAAAGTTTTCCTCAGCCACTTCTGGAAAGAGGTATTTCGCCTGCAAGGGACAACACTCAAATTTAGCTCAGCATATCACCCAGAGACAGATGGACAAACAGAGGTTGTAAATCGATGTTTGGAAACATACCTTTGGTGTTTTGCCAGTGACAACCCCCGCTCCTGGTTTCGGTGCCTCCACTTAGCCGAATACCGGTACAATACATTGTGGAACTCTTCTATTCAAATGTCACCGTTCCAGGCTCTTTATGGTAGACCTCCTCCTTCTCTCAAAGACTATGCCCCTGGTAGCACTTCCATTCCCACTCTCGATGCAACATTACAGCAGCGGCAACAATATTTATCAGATCTGCAGTTCTACCTTAACAGAGCCAAACAAAGAATGAAGGCACAAGCTGATACAAAACGTAAAGATGTTACCTTTCAGGTCGGAGATTGGGTCTTGCTCAAGTTGCAACCTCACCGTCAAAGCTCGGTACAACGTCGTTCCTCTCAAAAGCTTGCTCGAAAATATTATGGCCCCTACAAGGTGCTGGAGTGTATCGGCCACGTCGCTTATCGCTTTGATTTCCCTCCATCTGCACGCATCCATAACGTCTTCCATGTGAGCCTCCTCCGGCGATTTGTTGGTGACCCAGCCTCGACTTTCGCTCCTCTACCCCCAGATCTCTCTTTTCCCGAACCAAAAACCACCATCTCTACCACCCAACAAGACACAGCAGCGGCAAATGTTGGTGACATCACCCATTCGGTGATCACCGCCGATGCAAACAGAAGCAACCAGACCATGGCAGCGGTGTGTGATGAGGACACTCACCATTCGGAGAGCACCGCCGAAGAGGTCATAGTGAAACCTATAAGAAGGAGCACACGCATAAAGGAGAAAGAACAATGTTATTCAGCGGTGGATGAGAACCGTATGGATGTGTCAAAGTTGAAAGAAAAAGAAGAAGAGAGTGAGAAGACTCTAGAGAAAGAAAGTTTATCTCCTTGGCAGTCAGAGAAAAGTGCAGTACTTCAAATGCCAAGTAAATGTACTTTGAAGCCTTTGGTTACTGACCCAAGTGATAAGATTCCTTATCCTTTTTCTGAACCATCACGTGATGCTCCCCAGCTGGCCCTCGAGACTACCAATGCGTCTTCCCCACGCTTTGACTCACCAACGGCTACAAAACTAGGGCAACACTCTTCTGTGGCAGCAGATACATCTCCCAACAGGCCGGGTTTTGTGGCCCAAAATGGCAAACCCTCAGTTTTTCCACACACCCTTGAGGACAAGGGTCATTTTGAAGAGGAGGGCAATGATGGGCTTGGAGCCCGTATTAAGAGAAGACCTAAATACTTATCTGATTTTATTTGCTGAACATGAGTTAATTGTATCTTTTTTATTTTAGTTCCTGTTGGGCTTGGAACATTTATTTTATTCTGTTTGGAAGTTAGGTTCTTTTCTTTTTAGTAGCTGCAGTGTTGGCTGCTGGGAATCAAGAAATGAAGTTAATTGTTTTCTTTTAGGTTTTACTTGTCTTCTCTCTTCTGCTGGGAATCAAGAAATGAAGTTAATTGTTTTCTTTTAGGTTTTACTTGTCTTCTCTCTTCTCTTGCTCTCACTGGTTATTACTCTATCCCTAACTTCCTATCATTAACATACAGCAAAACAACAAATAAAAAACAAAATAGATTATAACACAGTGATGAAAATACCTAAATGCCGCCCCTCACTTTGCAGTAACATACACTTCTTTAACCCACTTTATTAACTTTTTTGTCTTGATTTAATTGGCGTTTTCTCCTTTTATCCCTATCAAAACTATGCCCTCAATAATTTGCAAAACTTTTTCATAGATTAATTGGAACTTTTAACACTTACGCACAAAACATGTGTTGGAGTGTAGACAATTTGTACCATAAATCTCAATTTTTTTAGTTTTAGCTTTTAGAAAATAGGTTTTGTAAACAAATTATCCTCATCAAGGAATAAAATTTAACATTATTATTTAAAATTTATGTAAATCTTTGGACTGGTTATCCTTGTTAGGTTTTTTAAACAAATTATCCTTAATTATTAAGGAATAAAATTTAACATTATTATTTAAAATTAACTTGCTAGTTTGTTAATTTATAATTAAATCTAAATGTTTGTCAGAGAAAGCAATTATATGGGAAGCTTGAAGTATTATCTTTTGATCCTTCGTCTGGTTCTGTCTAATTTTATTGAAAGTAATATTGTAGTGACATTAGTAATTATCATATATTACGTACATTCTTTTATGAAAAACCCAAATGAATGCAAAATCATTGTTAAAGTAGAATATGAAAGGCATTTTCTAAGAAAACTTATCACCCAAGTTCCATAAAGCTAATATATTTATATTTGTTGATGAACTAATCATAAATAGATCTGTTTTCTCATAACCTAACAATGTTGAGCACTCTCACTTCTCGGAGGGAACGTGTTCGCATAGAATTACAACATTTAAGCCATCTCTTATTAAATCTTTCATGACCAGCTGAGTGACGAAAATAATGGGTTAAAATTAAGTTGTTATATGTGCAAAAGTGTATCTAACGTATTAGTTACAAAAGGTGGATTCATATTGACAGGTTGTTGGTATTGAATGGCACAATTCTAATAGACACTTCTTAATTGCATATAAATTGGTGGATTCTATATGAATTTACATTTTTTATTGTTTTTGATGATGGTGAGGATTTAAATCTAGCTAAGAGGCAAGTAGATGATAAGGAGAATCAACTAATTGATATGCTTTGTAAATAGATAGAGTTATCTATATATGGTATGCATTCCTTGAATTCTGTTGGTCAATGATTTTACGCTGAATATATTGTGCATTAGGCTCCATTCTGGTAATCTATTTCAAAACATTGATATACATATACATACATATATATATGTGTGTGTGTTTGTATTTACAGTTTTACCTAAGAGTACTTTATAACAATGACTAAGGCATTTTATGTTTTTTTTTTATCGTTATCTTGAACCCATGATAGTTTATAATCTTCTGAAGTTGCACTTAGTGTTTAGCTAGTTGGTTATTTTTCCAGAATGTTTTAAAATTTAAATCAGAATGTCATCCTTATGACAAAATAAATATTGATACATTACAGTGGTCAGTGGCTAGACTTTACTAAGAGTTCAATGCTACAACAAATTGAAAAGAGAAAGAGATTCATGATCCTACTTGGGTATAGAGAAGACTATATTGGAAGAGGTTATATCAACTTCGGTAATCTCTTAGCTTCGGAAGAAAGAAATTAGTCTGGCTGTCAGGGAACACCCTTGGTTCACACCAAGAAATTCACGAAAGAAATCATCTTACATAACAACAACACAATCTCAAAGAAAGTAGTTAATTGCCGTTATAATTTATATTAGAAAAATTCTTAAATTTGATTATTTCACTATAAATTTGTTAATTTTAACTTGGTTTACTACAATGAACTTTCATGGCGGTAACTGTTTGGCATACTTTCCTGATCGACTTAATGAATTCAAGGAGAATGGTCTCATTAAATAACTTTCAATCTTGTGTCTAAATAATTATTGTGTTTGGCGAGTATCTTTGTTTTTATTTGTTGGTTTATTGTTGTTTAGTTTTGTTGATCAGTTACCAATCATATGAATGATCGTTGGTTTCATAAGCAAAGACATATAGAATTGCATCTGTGTTGGTGTCCAAACTTAGAAGCTCATATGGGATTATTGAGAAGTGACTGCATTTTAGGATGATAGATCGTTCATAGTTTTTTTATCAAGTAGTTAAGAATGCTCAAATTGTAATGGATCGGATAACGCTTTCCCTTCGCTTTGGATTTGATATCTTGTAATGGATTAATATTGATTTTATTATGTTTACCAAAAAAAATATTGATTTTATTATCAATCTACCTGGTTTATTATTTGAAGATATAATTATATTTTTGTTTGAAATTAGTATGTTCTAGAAGCAAATATTATTTTAAGATAAAGTGGTTTAGAAAAGTGTAGTATTTATAGAAAAGTGTTGTCGATAGTTGATTTTTGATATCATTTGTACTGAAATTGCGAGACTTTTGGAGTGTTTTCTATAAAAAATGCTATTAATTCTAGACTATTACTCCCTCCGTTCCATATTATCTGTCACTTTAGCATTTTTAACTTGTTCCAAATTATTTGTCGCTTTAGGAATTCGAGGATGTATTAATTGATTTTTTCCACCTTTAACCTTGCATTTAATGTGTTGAAATATTTAAAATGGGTGATAATTAATGTACTTTGAGGGTATTATAGTAAAGTTATCTAATAATTCTTTTGAAAATTGAAATATTAAACGACTTTCTTAATCCGTGTGAAATTTCTAAAGTGACAGTTAAATTGAAACGGTGGTCAGTAACGTTTTTATTTCAGTACCGGTAAGAAACGCTCACAATTTTAGTAGCATTTATGATCGAAAACGCTACTAAATGTACATTTTTTTTAGTGTTTTAGAAAGGCAAATGCTAACAAGTGGCCTTGATGCATTTGTTAAGAAATCAAATGAAGTAAATAATCATTAAAAAATGCATTTTTTTTATATTCTCGATACATGGAGTAATGTGCACTTATGATTAATTTTCGAAGTTTAGAAACCTTAACAAGTACCCTTGGGGCACTCGTTAGTAAGACCCTTTTAGAAATGCTACCGGTTAATATTGATACTTTTTATAACACTCGAATTTGTAATGCTTGAAAGCAATACTAATTTCATTTTAAAAAAAATAGTACTCCCTCCGGTCCTATATATAGGACATATTCTAGAAGCAATTTTTGGTCTTATATATAAGACATTTTGTATTTTCTATGCATCATTTATTGTTTTTTCTCTTTTTTGCCCTTATTAAATGCATGTGTTTTTTGTTGTTCATTAATGAGTGTGAATTTTTCAAGAAAAGTTGAGAGGGTAAAATTGTAATGTTACAATATATTCTCATAGAATTCATAAAACTAACTACTTTTCTTGGTCCGAGGAATATGGTTAAGTATGTCATATATATAGGACCGGAGGGAGTAACAAGGAAGACTAGCGCCATAATTAAGGATTTAGCTTATATATAATTGGACTACCAAACATTTTAACTTACAGTAACCTAAAACATGCTTGTCTTGACTTAGCTTGTTTGAGCCAGTGAGCCTAATCAGCCGTATTGTTTAATGAGTTATTAGGCCATTACTTTTTTGTTTTTTGGTGAACATTAGGCCATTAATTTCATCAGCTTGGATTCTCCCAAAGAGGCAATCTATCATAAAAGCCCAAGAAATTACTTATGTCATGTTAATCACCGAGCAAGAAAGAAGTTTTACATAACATTTCAGGCCCGAAACTCTATAAGCCTGTCATCAAGTTAGGTTAGGCCAACCTCGGAACTAGATGTGGTCACCTTTCTCATCACTTATTATACTCCCTCCGGTCCTATATATAGGACATACTTAACCATATTCCTCGAATCAAGAAAAGTAGTTAGTTTTATGAATTCTATGAGAATATATTGTAACATTACAATTTTACCCTCTCAACTTGTCTTGAAAAATTCACACTCATTAATAAACAACAAAAAACACATAAATAGTCAAAGCATTTAATAAGGGCAAAAAAGAGAAAAAACAATAAATGATGCATAGAAAATACAAAATGTCTTATATATAGGACCAAAGATTGCTTCTAGAATATGTCCTATATATAGGATCGGAGGGAGTATTTGTTTTTTTACTCCCTCCGTCCCTAATTATAAGGTCTTTTTAACATTTTTATTTTGTCCCTATTTATAAGGCCCTTTACCAATTTTCAATGAACATTAATTATTTTTTTTCCATAAACACCTTTATTTATTTAACACTTTTTAAATTCTCAATAATATTTAATAGGGGTAATTTTGAAAATACATATCAAAAGTTCACATTTCCAATACAATTAACTAAATTATTCCACTTTCTTAATGGCCATGAAATCTCCCAAGAGGACCTTATAATTAGGGACGGAGGTAGTATATATTTGGAAGATTTTTCTGATTAAAATGTCTTTTTGAATATATAATTTATATCTGAACCTGGATCATATTTTCTGATGTATTGTTCCATTATATATGAACATAGATCATATTTTCATAATCAATAATACTCCCTCCGTCCCTAATTATAAGACCCTCTTAACATTTTTATTTTGTCCCTATTTATAAGACCCTTTACCAATTTTCAATGAGCATTAATTATTTTTTTCCACAAACACCCCTATTTATTTAACACTTTTTAGATTCTCAATAATATTAATAGGGGTAATTTTGAAAATACATATCAAAAGTTCACATTTCCAATACAATTAACTAAATTATTTCATTTTCTTAATGGACGTGAAATCTCCCAAGAGGACCTTATAATTGGGGACGGAGGTAGTATGTTTCGAGAAATGATAATGTAGTAATTATTATGAACTTTACTGACTTAATTATATATAATACTTGAAGATTTAAATAAGTCGAATTAAAATTTAAAAAAAAATATTTATATAAAACTGTGAAGTAATTTGTGGGATAACTTATCAGTTCTATTTGATAAATTTTTTAGAAGTTGTATGATTGAGAGAGAGTTGTTCAGCTATGCATAACATAAACTAAATTGAGATAATATGATAGATGTCACGCAATGCAAAATGCAATT
Organism: Crotalaria pallida; assembly: GCA_037953625.1. Taxonomy (NCBI): domain Eukaryota; kingdom Viridiplantae; phylum Streptophyta; class Magnoliopsida; order Fabales; family Fabaceae; genus Crotalaria; species Crotalaria pallida. The sequence continues at coordinate 104,585,135 of CM075655.1, forward strand.
CAAAAAGATTTTCTAAAATAGCTTATTGCTTATACGAAGAAGAAAAAAAAGTACTTTTTTTCCCCACCCATTACTCTTTGGTCTCCATTACTCTTTCCGCTTGAAACAAGGTGGAAACAAAATAAAACAATTTCTGTCTTATTCAAGTCGTATTATCTTCCGTCTTTCCAAAGTCGTAAATAAAATAGAGTGTTCCGCCTTTCATCAGGCGGAAACATTAAAAATTTGTTATAATACCAAAATTGCTCATCCGTTCATTCACGTACAAAAAGGAGGTGGATGGTTCACGAAGGGGCATTTCTGGGATTTCAACCTTTTAATTGTTCCACTTCTTAAAAGGCGGGAGTATTTCCGTTTTTAAATAGTTGGTAATTCTTCCGACTTATGCAAATCGATAGTAAATTAAAATAGTTTCCGCATTTTGAAAATCGGAAAGGGCAAATAGAGACCAAAAAGTAATTGGCGGGGAAAAAAGAAAAAGTCAAAAAAAAAAATGTTCTGACATAACATGATCAACCATCAACAAAGTAGCCATCTGGCCCTGGATCATTGCCGGGCGTAGTGATCTCACATTCCAACGGTCGTAGACAATAATCACGCATTTAAACATAGGGTAGTAAGTATGAATGAATTGAAGGAAGCAACAAGAACAGGTCCATCCAGGACAAGAAGCTATAAGTTTTTATAGGACCCACCTATGACTATGACCCTGACTATTTATGTTTCTAAATTTAGTTATTGTTATCATATAATTTTAGGGTTTTCTTAACCTCAGCTCTTCGGGCTGAGAATAAGAGTTTAAAAGTGGATGTATTTAATTGAAAAAATAAATACAAAGTCTTTTTATTCTACCAATATAACATTTCCCAATGAAATACATCCACTTTTAGACTCTTATCGGGCTGAGGTTAAGAAAACTCATAATTTTAATATGTATAGAAGATAAACATTTGTAGTCTAAAACATAATTTTACTTAAGATAATGACCCTCGTCTCAATGACCCTGACTATTGATGTGTTTGTTTGAGCGTTTCGACAACCTAAACGCGCGTTTGGACCACGGCCGCCACTCAATGGCTTTCACGTTTTCGGCAACATGACGCCAAACCAAACACATTCTATGTCTTTTATCCTTTTTGCTTTTCTCAACACTTACCCATTCCTAGAGCCTTAATCTAGAATTGGTGATGACGTGCTTGGCATTAAGCAATTCTGGATCATACCGCAAGATTACTGGGATTCAACTAAATTAAATTGAAAAATGTGATTTGCATGGTTTGATTTCATAATTCGGTTTGGTATTAATTTTTTCAATTTCAATTTTATTTTTTAGTCAAGTGGCACTAGAAAAAAGTAAGAAAAACATGTTCGTATTGGTTTCAGTTTGTTAGTGATAAAAATATTTGTTTCATAAACGGAAACATTTCAGTACAATATTTATTCAAAATTTCCATTAGAAAACTAGAATAAAATATTTTCATATTGACAATTTGTCATACTAATATGAAATTCCCAAATTGAAATTTAGCATATTATTTGAAAGTTCCCAAATTCAGTATCTATGAATTTCAATATTTTTAAAGTGGCATATGTTGGAAACCAACAATCGGCCTAACAATCTACTAGAGGGGGGTGAATAGTAGTTTGAAGCAGAGATACCGGATTTTTGGATTTGATTAAAAATGGATAAAACATATTTGCTGGTTTTATTAAAAATGCCGATTAAGTGTCGAGCAGAATCTGATCACCGATTATCTATACCAATAATCGGCTATCCGAGCTGCACTACAAAGAATCAGATTTGCAGCGGAATCACAGCAAATACACTTCACCGAATATGCAGTTAGACAGAAACCGATTAAATGCCGACAATGCAGAAACCAAATAAAAATGCAGAAAGCAGTAAAAGAGAAAGCGATAAACTAAGACACACAGGAATTTTTATGCTGGTTCACTCTCACCCACCTGAGAGCTACGTCCAGTCCTCCCTAAACCTTAGGGAGCTTTTCAATGAATCAAAATGATAGAACTTACAAGGGAACTATTGAATGAACCTCACTCAACCTAACCCTTCCAAGAGAGTACCAAACTCTTGGATTCTACCCAATTTGATACCGGTAGGAAGAACCTCTTCCACAACCTCCTTGAAACCTTCAAGTAGCTCCACCGGGCGAACAACCTCTTCGACTTTTGCTTAGGAATCTCCTAAGACTTCCAATGCTTGAGAACCTCTCAAGACTTCTTAATATCCTCCTCTGGAAGGACCATGGAAACTCAAATGCAATCCTAAAACCATAAGCTCAAAGATTGAAGAATTTAAGGGGCTGCCCTTAAATGTGCCCTTATGGAGGACACATACCCTTAATAAAGACACTTTGGAACATGAAATAAGGCCACTAATGTGGAGGCCAAGGTGGTGCACGAATTTGGTTTCATTAAGAGGCAAGGAATCAAATTGAATGAAGGACTTAATTGCAGAGTTGAATGACAATTAATGTCATTAATTGAACGTTACAGAAACTTAATTCAAATAATAAAGTTTAGTAACCACAATTCATTAAATGACATTAAGGACATTCATGATTGAATTGAATGCAAGATTTCTCTCTTCTTCATGGAAAGGAATTCGTGCAAGGATAAGAGAATAAAAGTGTGAAAGGTTTCATTCATGGAGATATCAATCTATGGAAGTCACAAATTGAGTTTCAATTCCAATTTGACAATCAAGCTCATGGCCAAGCATTGAAGGGCAAGAAGATATGAATTGAATTTCAATTTATGATGCCATAAAGCTCATGGCCATGATGAAGAGAAAAGTTACAAAATGAATTCCAAATTCATGAGCCATGAATGGCATGGACGGCCACATAAAAGCAAGAGGAGGAAGTTTCTTTCTTGTCATCAATTAGCCATAATCACTCATTCATGTTTCCATCATGATTGTATGGCTAGGCATTCAAGAGGAGACAAGGAAGTTTCAAATTGAATTCCAAATTCAAGAAGGCAATCATGCAGGTGCGGCCACACATTAAGAGCAAGAAAAGAGTTACTTTTTAGGCATCAATTTGGCTTAATGAGTCGTGTAGGCTACATAAAGGAATTGATGATCCTTTAGTCAAGTTTTTATGACTCATCATGGCTTGCCTAAGCATTTAGAATCATTCACGTGTATAGGAAGAAATGTGGCAGCCATGAATCCCATTTGTAGACTCTATATATTGTAAACCATTTCCATGAATGAATAGAACTTTTGGTTTTGGGAGAAAACACATACGTGTGAGCCTTGTGCTTAGAGGCGTGATGCCTTTCTTCTTCTCAAGGGTGAGATGCTCTTGATGATTCAGTGAATGAATCAAAACAAGTCTTCCATGGAGTGATTCTATGTGAAGCAAGGTGGCTTCTGTTCTTCTATGAATGAGGCGCCATCTTCTATCCCTTTTTGAGCCTTTCTTCTTTTTGTTTTGATGAGTCAAGAACACATGTGTGTTCATTCTAAAAAATACAAAAAGAGTCTTGTTCTTGAGTTTTAAGATGAAGATCAAAACGTGATCTTCTTAGAGTTTAAGAGTGAGTCTTTTCTTTTGGTATTTCTTCTCTAGAGTCTTGTGTTTGTGCATCTCAATTAGAGATTGTACATGGTCTTGAGTTTTTAGTTTTCAAGTTTTGAGTTTTGAGTCCAATTCGGTTTAGAGACAATTCCTTGATCATTGTGTTTGAGTTTTTGTTCTTGAGAATTCCATGCTTGGTTTTCTGAGGATTTGAAAGAATTAAGAACCTTAAAGCAAAAGAACACAACAAATGAACAATGAATCATAAGATTCATGGCCTTAAAGAATGAATTGATGAAGAACCGAATCCTAATTTGTGATTGAGTCAAAGATCATTTGATCTTTTCTTGGAGAAAAGAATTGGAATCGATGGTCTCATTTCCTGGGGGCATCACTTCTGCTTAGAAACCTTCTAAGTCTTCTGCTTAGGAACCTCCTAAGACTCCACGCTTGTACAGTAACAGTAATGTGGTGTGGCTGTCACGTTTGAATGTGACAATTGAATAGCAACTGAGTTTCAGTGTTTTAGAGAATTGGCAGAGAAAGAAGATTTAACTAATCTGATTTTTACAAAAAATGTTTCGAGCAATATTCTCTATGTTCTCTCTCTGTGTATTGACGTTGGAGGTGGCACTTCCTTTTTATTTACTCTGAATCCCAAGAATCATGGAAGGAAGAAATTCACCACATGAGGAATTTGAAGAATGTGAGATTCCCTCTCCAACAGTCATATTCTGATTCGGTTTAATTTTGAATCAGATCTTTCATTTATTGCCAATTCCATTTTAAACAGATTCTGATGGTTAGAGAGCTCCGAGCTTCGATTTGGACAGAGCTTCCATAACTGATGACTTGACGCGAACCGAGCTTGTTGCTTGACCCGAGTCGATTTGCTTCCATAGCTTCCATACCAAGTCGCTGAGCTTGAACTTGATGATGCTTGCACTGTTGCTGACCAAGTATGAACCGAGCTTGAGCTTGAACCGATCTTGTTGCTTGATCTTGATAATGCTCTCACTGATGCTGACCAAGTATGAACCGAGCTTGAGCTAGACCTTTGACTTCCGAGCTGTGGCCGAGCTTTGCATTCTGGCTTGAGTTTAACTCTGAGTTTGGCCGAGCATTTGCATTCTGGCTTGAGTGACCTTGACGTCCAAGCCTTGGCCGAGCTTTGCATATTATCTTGAGTTTGACTCTGAGCCGAGCTCTGGCCGAGCTTTGCATTCGAGCTTGAGTTCAATTTTGTCAACCGAGCTTAGGCTGAGCTTTGCATTCGAGCTTGAGTTCACCTTTGTCAACCGAGCTTAGGCCGAGCTTTGCATTCGAGCTTGAGTTCAATTTTGTCAACCGAGCTTAGGCCGAGCTTTGCATTCGAGCTTGAGTTCACCTTTGTCAACCGAGATTTGCCGAGCTGATCATCTGATGCGCTGAAGCTTTACTGTTTTAGTCGGACTTAACGAAGGCCGAGCTTAACTTCGGTTGAGATGATTATTTAAGATTTTGGCTGAGCTAACCACCAAAGGGCCGAGCTGAGCATCGTTAATCTTGCTTCTGAGTTTCTGACTTTGTTGCTGGTTCGACATCTAGTTCTTCTGAACCGAGCTTCTTGCTGTCCGAGCTAAGCTAACCACTTGAGTCTACCGCTGCTTGATATCTAAGCTACGGTACGTCGGCAGACTCGGAATCTGGGCTGTTGTTGTTTTCTCGATACGCAATCCGACTTCATTCACTCCATTTGTCTTCATCCATGCAATTTGTCTTCATCAAAACTTAGCATTCCATGTTGATTCTGCAGCATACTATTTTCGGTATTATTGAATTTTTACAACTAAAAAAAATATTCTAAATTTTAAATAAATGTTATAGATGGACCGTTGGACTTGACCGAACTAGACCATCTATGAATGATTCAATCCGGTTCGATCTTTGTATATAAAATAAAGTTGGATCGAACTAGACCGAACCACTTTTATTTGATTGATCTGATCCTTTGTTGGAAAACTACACTCGGTGGGTGAAATAACTAGGAACACTAGGAGAACACCTAGAAGGGGGGGTTGAATAGGTGTTATAGAAACTTTGAAAGATTTTCGCAAGAAATAAATCTAAACGATTAAAACCAATGAAAATCAATCAATTAACAAATATTATATCAGAGATTAAGCAGAAACAATTAACACCTATATTCTTATTGATTCACCTAGGTTATGAAAATGATTTTCCCTTTATCAATTTTGCACAATAAAGATTCAATTCAATCAAATATAGAAAAATCACTTTTTCTAGGTTTTCAATCAAGAACACAATTAATAACAAGAATTGTAAAGAGTAGAGAGTTTAGAGATACGACACAGTGATTTATCCTGGTTCACTTTCATCCACTTGAAAGCTACTCCAGTCCCCTCTTCAACCAAGAGAGATTCTTCACTATGAGGAATTAGAGTTTCTCAAATTACAAGTAAATGCCTCACAAGACTTCCTTCTTGCTAGCCTACAAGAGATACCACACCCTTGCCTTGTAATCCTATTGATATCTAATCTAACCTCTACTTGCTTGTTGATAACCCCACAACAAGTCTTCTTTGCTTGCTTCACTCACAAGACTTCCAAGTACTTTGAGATTCTTCAAAGTGCCTTCCAAATGCTTGATGAAATGCTTCTTCAAGACTTTCAACTAAACTTGCTTGATTCACAAAATCAAGGCTTCCTTTGTTGTAGAATGTTTGCCTCTTGCAATGATTACAACTCAAATGAAAAACAATAACAATCCTATGAATCTCTTTCAAAAGCTATGAAATATCAACATGAGAGATTCAAGGTTCTTGATCAAAGAATATAAAAATGAGAGCTTTGATCTTGAGAGAGTGAGAGAGAATAGTGTGGCTTTGATTCTTTGTAAAATTGTGTATCAAAATGATTCTAGATGATAGAAATGATTAGGAAAAGGTTTATATAGAATACCCAAAAGTTGGAGCACTTAGAATGGCTTTTGAGAAGTGAAAAACGTATTTAAAACAGTTACAGACCCTGTTTACTCGAGTAAAATAAGTGTTACTCGAGTAATACGAAAGCTGCATAAATTTCACTCGAGTGAAAAAGGTTTTACTCGAGTAAAAGTTCAGATAATCGATTATCAAAAGTTTGTTAATCGATTATCTGTTCAAAATACACTGTTAATCAATTATCAAAATCTGTTAATCAATTATTAACATTAAAAATCACTTAAAACTTGTTTTCTCAAAAACTAAACCTTTTCTTTCAAACCTTTAAGCCACCTATTGATTTTAGGCAAAGTGAATACTCAAAATATGATATAATCATGCAATCAAAAGAGATTCACTACCCTCTAATAAATTCTACCCAAACTCATAAACTAAAAGACTTGTGAGGCAAAAGATAAAACAATAAAACATAAACTACCAAACTAAGTCTTCATGAGTTGGCTCTCTCTTTATAACTTGATGTTTGTTGTTGCTTGTTGAGCTTGAACTTGATCAACACATTTGTAGCTTGTTCAAAACCTTTTGGCATTTATCAAAACATTCTTCATGGATCTTACATCCTTAACATCCGTCAAGGACCAAATCAGACTAGATTGCTACCCCCTACTTGACATCCCAAAAATGTGAAAATAAGGACGGGTTGATTAAGTTTTTGACCTATGTAAATATGGTCAAATTTGTGTTTAATCCATGAATTTTTACCAACGTGGGGTTGGTCAAGTGGTAGCTCACTTGGTTCCTTAACCAACTGGTCTCGAATTCGAGCCTTAGTATGGAGCAACCCCCACTGGGAGACCACTACCGCTTAGTGCGAGCTCAGTTGGATCGGACCGAATGAGTCGGATTCTGGGTAAACCAAATCCGGGTACCGATTGGTGTACACAAAAAAATATCCCTGAAATTTTTATTTTTTATTTTTTTTGCAAGATTTTAGTTCTTGCAAAGTTCAAAGTTTTGAAATTTTCGTCCATCTGATTCTGTTAATTACTGAAGTAATAGACATAAATCAACGTTAGCAACGCCACGTGTACCGCGTATGACATGTGGATTTTTTAATTTTTTTTAATCTATAAATACTAGGAAAATCTAGATATATTTTCATTTTACTTTCCACTTTTTCAATCTTTTCCGATTTTCTTTTTTGTATTTTCAAGTATTTATCGAATAAATAAATTAAAATTTTCATGTTTCATACATGGTGCACATGATGGACAATATGGCAATGTTAAGGTGCATTTTTGTTTGTCTCAGCACTTAATAGAACCACATATGGATAGATGAATTAATTCCAAAACTTTGAACTTTGCATAAACTAAAACCTCACAAAAAAAATTTGGGACTAAATGCAAAAATTAACCATATCTACATGGATCAAAAACTTAATTAACTAAAAAAAATCATGGCACATTATTGAATTAATTTGTACCATGGATTATGGTTGATTAAAGGATTAATCTATCTCAGCATGCGAATTTGAAAATAGGAGTCTTGTGAATATTTTGATATGGTCAATTTTCATTTGAATTTTTTTTGAAATCACAGCAAACTTAAATATGGTGTGTGTAGCTTAAAAAACACTAATATATATGGCTTTGATGTGGTCGTTAGGAGTAATCGTGATTCAAAGTGGCAGCTTAAAAATAAGTCTTATTTATGTGTTTGGTTCATGAAAGTTTAACATATTTTGGTTTTAGTTTTTAAAAGTTATTTTGATTGAAATTAATTCTTAATTTTTTAAACATTTTGGTTTTGGTCCACTCCGTTAAAAAAAAATTGTTATATGCTCATGTGGTAAGTGGAATACTACATTAGCAACCACATGATGTATGGTGGCATTAATTAGGTGGTGTGACATGATTATTCAGGTTCATGAATGTAAAATTTTGTGTATGGCTGGGACAACATTGCGTACGAGACTATTTTGAATTCGTGAGTCTATATCATCCATGTCATATTATTTATTCGACGCTACCTAATACCACGTGGTTGCTAATGTGCGGATAACAAATTTTTTTCTAACAGAGAGGACCAAAATCAAAATGTTAAAAGAATTAAAGACTAGTCTCGGCAAAAGTAACTTTTAGGGACTAAAACCAAAACAACTTTTAGGGACCGAATACATAAATAAGCCTAAAAATAATATGAGTTTGTTTAACCTCAGCCCTTAGACTGAGGATAAGAGGTAAAAAAATAGAAAAAAAAAGTTTTGCAATACTAACCCACTAACTCTTAAAATATTAAATATTTAATCTTTCAATGCAAAAATACTTTTTTTAGTCTTTGGGTTGAGGTTAAGAAAATCCAAATAATATTGTTTGTTTTAAGTTTAAAAAAAAATCCACTGCAAATAATATTATTTACTGGTATGACATAGAACAAGAAATAAAATGTAAGAAAAAGTAAAGAAAAGGCACACACAATTAATGTGGTTCGTTCAATATGACCCATGTTTATAGAAATCAGATATTTTCGATTTTTGTTTGAGAATTATCCTTCTCTTCCACTTTTTACATACTTCTTTTTTTTTTTTTTTTTTCATTATTAATCGGGTTATAGTTCATGCTAAACCTTCAAAAATTGAAGGCATTTCTACATATATAAATAATAGGATTTTCTTAACCGAAGCACCCCAAAGTAGTTATTATTTTTTGAAAATGATGCTTCTAATAAATCAAAGAATTTGTGCTTTTATTTTTTCAAAAAATACTAACCACTTTTGGGTGTTTATCCTCAACCCTAAGAAATCCTCAGCCCTAAGAAAACCCATAATATTATTTACATTAAAATTAGAGTGAATAGTTTAAATTTTGAAAATGGATTCGGTTTGGATTAAATTGGTTCAAACGGTCTTTTCAACATTTTTTTGGTGTGTATCAAGGGTATCTTTCAACCGATAACCGAAGACCGATCCCCTCCCAAGTGTAGAGATCACCGAAGTAAGTTTTGTCTCTACCAACAAAGTATTTTTCATACCCACGGTCAAGATCGAACCCTTGATATAATGCATAAAGAACCCAACCATTTACTAACTGCGTTGGACCTTGTTGGTTCGGTTTTTTAACATGAAAAGCGAAAAATACAAGTAAATAAAGCATTATATAAATTAAACTAGGTTACTAACTTGTTTTTGTCAAATAACCTTAGCTTCTTAATTCACTAGCCTATGAATGATGATGTTGCCAAACAAAGAATTGCCTCTCAAAAATCCCAAATAAAGATCATATTAGTCATTTTAGAACAAATTGTAACGATAAAATAGTTTTTTATCAAATATTCCTTCTTATTTATAATATTAAAAAAAAATTGTTTAACCTTAGCTCTTAGGGCTGAGATTAGTTGATTGTATTTAAATTTTTAAGATTTATATAAAAATAGGTATTTTAGGAAAATAACATTGATCATGAAACAAAAAAAAACATTGATAATGAAATAAAAATTAAATGGCATAACCATTTTTTATAAATATATTAGGAAAATAATATCGAGAATAAAATAAAATTTTAAAAAAAATTAGCTAAAGTTTGCTTATATTTTAAATAATTTTTTTCGTATATTGCAAACCGAAGAAATACAATTTTTAATGTTATTTGAGATTTATATGAACCAGATTGAGATGTTTTATTCTATATTTGTTAAATTGAATTGAATGATAATTTTTTTTAAGCGTGGACTTGGATATTATAGGAAAAAAATATATCCTCATTGAAAAAAGAATTGTTTTGCTATTTTAACTTAAATAAGAAAGATGTTGTCTTGTCATTGAAAAATAGGAATAAATGAAATTTGTTTTACTAACTCAACTTATAAGAAGTGCTCGGGCCTTAGATGACTTTGCATACAAGGAATCCGAATCTTTGACAAAGAAGTTAAAGGAAGATAACTTAACGGAGTAAATTATTTTTTCCTTTTTCTTCTTCTGTGACTCCTCCCTTAGTCTTATATGCTATGATCTTTTGGAAATTTCACATAGATTAAAAAATGAGTGAATGATATAAGAATTTGGTATAATTTAACTAAATTACCCCCATTTAATAAAAGGAGAGAGAGAGTAATAAAATTTGGTATAATTTGACTAAATTACCCCCATTTAATAAAAAGAGAGAGTAATAATAAATGTATGAAGATTATATTGAAGAGAAATGAAGAAATGAGTGATGAAAAAAGAATGCAATAAATAAGGGTAATTGTTATGTCTTTGAAGTAGTGATGATTGACTTATTGACGTGGACGTCTTGGCTGGGAAAGTTGATTGGTCCAAGTGAGCTGAAGCGAATCGGATGAGTTGGCCCGGCCTTGACTTGACCCCAGGTGGGGGACCTGCGCGGACTCCGACGCTCAAGTCAGATATATATAAAGTTAAGTATAGAGAGTCACAAATAGAAAGGAAGGGGAGAAAGAGGGGAGTAGGTGAGGGGCGAGTCAGGTCGGTCCGGAAGGAAGAGTGAGGTGGGGAGGTTGTATTTCGTGGTGGTTTTCCTCTGTGTAGCGGGGTTTTTATAGGAGGTTGTTGGGCTTGGGCTGAAGGATAGTCGCGTAAGTATTATAGACCTAGGCCATGATGGCCGCAGCAGTGTCAGCGGGATTCGAGGGATTCTAATAGTGGCGGCGGATATAAAAGCTTATATGACAACCTACACTCTACACAAGTAGGTATGACCGGGCAGAGAGGTCCGTGCCACATAATGCCTAAGGAAGGTACCGACCGCGCGAGACGCGTGTGGAGAAGGGGGGCGGTACCAACCATGCCAAGGAGATCCCCCTTGCTCATACGGGTCCGTGCCTAGTAAGGAAGAAAGTACCCGTTCCTACCCGGTCGGACTTGGAAGGATAGTACCTCGCTGGTCTGGTCCGACCCGGTCAGCTCTGGGGGAAAGTGTCGGTCCGGCCCAGTCGAACCATGCGGGAGGAGTGCCACGTGTGCTCGAGCGTGTAACTTAGATTCTTCATAACAGGTATGTTTGGAAAAAAAAGCATAAATGCATCTTGGATTTCTAAAAACATCATGACTTATGAAAAAAAATCTCCAAAAACTCATAACATATGGGACGGGGAGCAATTAATTGATACTAATACACTTCAAATTTTTTTAATTAATAATAACAACGCGGGTTGAAACTTGCAAGTTGTAATGTTATTTTATCTGCAATGTAAGGGGCTATCAACTGACCTGGCTGAATGTAGTGGTCTGGATGCAAGATCTGAATAGTTGGTGACTTTTGAATTCCTAAAGTTTTTCTGAATTTTATTTCAGAAGTTTTATTTTTTATTACTTTCATTCAACATAATTTTGGGTTGTTGTTATGCAATCTTATATTGAATTAATGATATTTTGTCACCTAACATACAATTATCAAGTCATTGTTTAAAAAATCAAAATTACATTTTAAGTGACAAAGTATCATTAATCCAATATAGGATTGCATAGCAACAATTCAAATTTAACCCAAAATTAAATTGCATACTAAAAATATTATTATTTTTTTAATTTATGCAAGGCATGTTCTTTCAAACGACTTTGAGCCATCGGATTTGTATTTCATTGGGGCCTTCTAGGTCGTTTGATTTGATAAACATAGGGTGTGGTTGAATAAATCAATTGATTTGGGGCACAAACTAACATCCTTTGATGGAAAAATTTAAGGGTATTTCTATCATGCAATCTAAAATTGGATGGTTGCTATGCAACCTTTTCTTAAACCAATAAGAAGTTGTCACCTATGCCATGTCATTATTTGAAGTAGTTAAAATTAGTTTTTTGCAATTTAGTCCAACATAAAGTAAATTAAAAATTTAGTCCTTTGTACCTATAGACAAATTATAACTTTTAATTTTAAATTTAGTCACTTGCATTAAGCCTTTTTACACAGGTGACTAATTTTAACTACTTTTAATTTTTTTTAAATTAAAAGTTATAATTTGTCTATAGGTACAAAGGACTAAATTTTTAATTTACTTTTTATGTTGGACTAAATTGCAAAAACTTAATTTCAACTAAGTTTAAGAAAAGGTTGCATAGCAACCATCCAATTTTGGATTGCATGATAGTAACTCCCTAAATTTAAAAGTAATCTAGTGGTTGCAACTCAACAATATCCCCAGTCAATTAAGCTGGCCTAATGGTGCATTTTCAAAGATGGGTTGGACAAACTTTCTTTGTACAAAGTACACAGACTCCACCACCCTCACAAGCCTTTTTCAATCTTAGATTAAAGGGGAAAAAAAGGTTGGAAAATTACAAGGCACCAAATCAGTCAAATTCATGAGATACCCACTATGTGTCATGGACACAATATTTGTCACATTGCCTATCTTGAAATGTATATTGTCTTCCAAAAATTTGATCTTATAAAAATAAAATTACTTTTATCAGCAAATAAAATTTGGTTAAGAGAATCAAAACGGCATTTTAATTATCTGAATGTGTCTCAAAGAATCGGTACCTGCCTATCTTCTTGAGAACATCTAATAAAGAAAACTATTCTAAGAAAATTAAGAAGTTTTGAATTTCAAATTAGATTAGTTCATTTTTACTAGTAAATCCTTAACTTGAGAATTGATCAACCGTGTCATGGGCTCTTTGCTTTGAATGATTGACTGCGGGATTCATGTGGCTATGTCACAAGCCTCCTTAATCACCGTTGGCTCCAAATTAAATTAAAATCTGACCAATGCAAAAGCATAGTACTGTTGGTGGGGCCCCATATCAGCCACCTTGGCCTAATCAACGGTTGTTATTGGGAGAGTGACAACATACACAAGCACTGCTACCTTATTTTTTATTTTTTTTTTTAAGTACACTGCTACCCTATGCTTATTCCTTTTATTATTATTATTATAATTATTATTATTATTATCCTTCATGAAGACCCACTACATGTTTATGAACATCATGTCATCACACATGCAAGAGAATATAAAATTATGAATATATACTATATATGAATTATCATCTGAACTTTAAAATAAATAATTGAATCATACCAGGAAGCAAAAATTAGGAAACCCTAAAAAACTGAGTTCCCTTCTCCCTTTTTATTTTAATATTGCTCCGGTAGCGGGCTTCATGCTTTCTCCTTGTCCTCAAAATATTCAGTTATAATCAAATTGTTTTAGACCAAAAAAAGAAGGCAAAAAATCAAGCAGATTTGGTTTAGTGGAATAAGTTGATCCTAGTCGTGTGTGTATACATCATTTTTAAATTATTTAGCCAGTAATCAAGCTCAATAGAGAGACTTACAACTCTACGTTGAGATTAATCATTGTACTCGAATTGATATTTTAATTTGGAATATCTTATCTGAAAAAAATTGCAATGCGAAAATAGGATACATTATTTTACTTAATAAAGATTTCAAAAATTAGAAGCAAAGCAAAGGAAACTCCTTAGTCAACAAGATACGTGCAATAATATGTTAATTTTCATATGATTAGTTTCTTCTAAAATGCAAAGTATGTTTTAATGAGTAAAATGCATAATTAAATAAATCTTGTATGGAGTTGTTGCTTACTAAGCACAAGTAACCAAATATTATAGCAACAATTTAAAAAAAGTAATAAAGTTCAAAAAAAAAGTAATAAAGCAAATATTTATTTTAAAATCATCTCAGGATTTTGATTGGTTGTATCTAAGTAAGAATTACTCTCAAAGCAATTATAAATTCTTTTTTTTTTTTTGCCACAAAAATAGAATATTTACGCTACATACATTGCATTATAGTGCATAAACTAACACTAACAACTATGAAACTTTTCCTAAAAAAAACAGGAGCAAACAATATGCCATTAAAGAATTATCCATCACATAAAGATATCCAAAATTTAAATTTAGGACCTCAAACCTTCCCATTTTTAAGACTTACTAATGCATAATCATTGATTTGTTGTTATAAGATCTTCCAACAAATTAAAAACTACTTTCCAAAGATATTAAAACTTCATAGGAAAACATTAATACTACGAAATTTTATAGAATTCACATACTTAGCTAAGATATATTTATCAATTTGTATTGTCCCAAAAGTAAGAGACTATGGCTCCCTGAAGCATACATGTTTTGGTCTCATGACTATTTATATGTATATAAAAAAAATATTATTGAGAATATTATTGCTCAAGTGTTTGGCCATTCTTCAAAAGATTAATATTATTGGAAGTTAAGAAAAAGATAATATATAGATAGATTGTAATATTTTTGCACCACTTTTTTTATAAAAAAAAAAAAGTTGAAGGAAATTACATTATAATAACTTGAGAATGAGATATCACATCATGAGATTATGTTGTATAAATCGTGAGGATAGAAAATATTTACGTAATTTGTAAGGTGATGCACAACCATATTGCTTGCCCTCCGAACATAAGAAATTGGCAAGAATCAATAGAATAGGCCAGCACCACTTTTATTAGTGTTTATTCTCCAAGTTTTAGTTTATAAAAGAAAACAAAATTTTAATAATCTGATATCATGAAGTAAAAAAAAAGCTTAAGTATGTCACAAGTCCCTGAAGTTTGAGGTACTTTTGCTAGATACCCTTATTCTTTTTTTTTTTTCCGATGTCTAACTTCCCGAAGTTATTTCTGAGTTTGTCATATACCCCTACTACCAATTCTGACCAATTTTGCTAAAATGTAACATCGGAATCCTGATCAGACGCAGGAGGTTGGTCATGTGATGTCGAGTGATGTCACACGTGCGACGACGACCTCTCTCTTCAATTTTTTTTCTCTTTTTTTATTTAACTAAAAATATAAAAATATTATGTTTTTTTAGTTTTTCAAATTTTTTAAAAACAGGATCCTCGATCACGGGGCACCAGGTGCTTAACCTCCTGCATCTGATCAGGATTCCGATGTTACATGTCAGCAAAATTGGTCAGAATTGGTAGTAGGGGTATATGACAAACTCAGAAATAACTTCGGGGAGTCAGACATTGGAAAAAAAAGAATAAGGGTATCTGACAAAAATACCCCAAACTTCAGGGACCTGTGACATAATTAAGCCAAAAAAAAAATTCACATGTTTAATTTGAGCATATTTTAATGGCTAAATTACTTATTTGGTCCTTTATTTTTATTTTTCGTTATCAAATTGGTTCCTCACATTTTTCTAGTATCGTATTGGTCTTTCACGTTTCTTTTCACTATCAATTTGGTCTCTAAGTCACTCTTCAACATACATGGACCAATATGATACACACATGTGTCATTTCTCTCTCCAATAAAGCAAATGTAGACCAATATGATATTGACACGTATGATGAACAGTGACTTAGGGACCAAATTGATAACAAAAAGAAACGTAAGGGACCAACATGACACCAAAAAAAAGTGAGAGACCAATTTGATAATGAATACCAATGAGGGGCCAAATGAAGAATTTAGCCTTTTAATGCGTTAATATTTTTCTATTTTTTCAATAAAATATTAATGGTTTATTGAAAAGTCATTAAATAGGTAACGTAGATCGTTAAGGAATTGACTCATAACTCACAAGGTCGTGAGATCAAATCTCGTTGACGATGTGCGAGGAGGACTTTTATTGATGTGTAATCTATAACTATAAGTATCTCTATAAGCGAACATATAGCTGTGACACCTACATTGACCCTGGAAAGCTCTCGGGATCCAACTTACCTAAATTTTTGTTAATAAAAGAAAAGTCGTTAAACATTTTTTTGGAGACTCGTCTAATATAAATTTGTCTTTAAAATAAGTAAGAGTATATCTATCTTTATTATTAAATATCTAAATGCATGGAGATCTACATTCACTAAATAATTGAAGGAAGGACATACTTTTTTTGTGTGGTAAGTAAGGGTATTCCCTCATCCAGTGGGTAAAGAACTAATTTCTTTCGGGATGAATCACTGCTCCTCAACAAGTGTTAGTCTCAATAATCGAACCTTTCACCCGATACAATACATAAAGATTAAACAAAGCTTTATATCACTGAACCAACTCCTTACTGGTGAATATACTATTATTTATTTACTTTAGAGTCAAACTCATTTGATAAGAGCATATACATGCCGTAATCATTACTAGATAGAACTCATATTTCCCTCGATTTGATTCCAAAAAATGAAAAAACTAGGATAAGTTGATTCACAAATGGATTTTCTTCGCTTGTCTGTATTTAATTTGCGGATGTACATAGTTCAACTTGGTTCTGTTTTTCAAAGGACCATAGATGCATGTTGCTAACTTGTTATTTCTTTTTGGTTGGATATAGTTTGGTCTAGTCATATATGAACTAGAAGGAACATCCTTCCTTCCTTCCTCCTTTTCTTTTTGTTTTGAGTTGGTTTTTGGAGGGGGAAAGCTTTGGAACTTACATTTGTGAGAGGGTTCTCAAGCCTTCCATTTCCTTCTCTTCTCCTCCAAAAATCAACACGCAACATACCCTGAGAGCTGAAATGTATCTTTTGCCTTAACTTTTATCTTTTAAGACATATGAATGGCAGCGGTTGCGGTACATAGAAAGGGTCGCATGCACCAGTGCATGTGAATTGTGGAGCGTCGATCTTTGAGCAGCGTGGCACGGACGGCAGGATTTTTGCGCGATGTAGTTGTTGACGATATTGTAAAAATTGCAGTTATGGGTTTTTCCGAAACGACGTCGTATTTGAAGTTGCAGATACGGTGTTATTTAAACGTCGTCGTTTAGTGAGATTTGCCGAAAAGGGTCTGTTTGAACGACAACGTTTTTATCACGCCAGTTAAAACGTCGTCGTTTAGTTTGGTATGAAGACGGTTTTGTTCTATGGATAAGTTAAAAACGGAGTTGGTTAAATGTTTGCTTCCATCAATCAATTAGGGTTCCAAGTCATTGTTGTTGGATCTTGTGGATTGTTGTTCACCAGCTCTCGCTAACATCGCCAGATCCAGATAATTTACGATTTCAGACGCTTTTGTGGCCATAATTCGCAATTCGCACATATTGATTATTACTCGACTTGTATGAGTGGAATTGATTTATCGGGTGAACCTTTTTAGGGCCTATCATCAGATTAGGGTGTTTTTGGTGTTGGTAGGGGTTAGAGTTCAGTTTTTGTGTTGTGATGATTGGATGAAATATAATGTTAGTTATTCACATGCGTTAATGTTTTGTGTGAAAGGTGAGTATAATGTGTATGTTGAAACTTTTCAGAATATTTAGGGAATTATAAAATGAATTCAGTAGTCTATGAATTTGCAGTTGATACAATAGTTATAAAGGTGTGGAATCCGTTTTGGGCTGTGTAATTAATTTTAAGTTATTGTGCAATAGCAGCTGTGAAGTAGAGGTAGCTTTCTTTCTTCAACATGGTTGGGTTTTCTTTCGGATATAAATTGTGGGAGGTAAGCAACTGTAACATAATGTTTGCTCTTAAAGTATATAACCGTTTGGAATTCGGTGGGTAGTTCGTTAAGGTATGTTTATTTAATTTAAATTTTTTTTGTTTTTTTATTTATGTGTGTAGGGAGATGTAACCCTTCAAGATGAAGTTTGTCAAATGCTTGGCTATGCTAGGTGCAAGAAGTGGAGCGTGATAGACCCTGTCGGAAATACTCATGAGATAAGGATTCAACAAATGTATTGCAATGGGAAGTTAGCTATAACTGACGGTTTGGATAATATAATGGTCTTTTATGATTTGGTACACAGGAGGCATCTGATTAAGTTAAGGACAATAAACAGTGACACCTTTAGGATTGTAATCTATGATAATGGAGATGAAATAGAGTATCAGCAACAATATACATACACTTTTTTACATCCAATATGCAAATGTCGCTGGTGTTGTAGCGTTGGTAAGTAGTTATGTCCTAAGTGTTGGAAAGTTTTGGCATATTAATTGAAATTATGGTTGAACGCAACTGATGTTGTTTCTTATAGGTCAAACATTTCAGTGGGATTGTGAAGCCGAAATCACAGTGAATAGAAATCAGAGCGAAAGAGCAATATTGGTGTGTATTAAATTCAGGTTCTTGTTGTATATTGTTACTGATCTTATATACAGAATATTGACGTAAGGTTTTATATTTTGTTACCAAAAATAGCCACTTCCTGAATCCTTTGTTGCTGCTGCCTTGCCTTTATCGTTTGGTGAACATTACATTGTTGACGAAGATAATGTTGAACATCCAGTGGAGTTAATAAGATCAACACGAAACCCCAATGATGCATACCTTACGGGACATTGGTTTGATTTCTGTATCGTCTTCCATATTGTAGCCGGTACTACCTTCAAATTTGCTGTCACTCATGCTCATCCAAGAAGGATTTACTTTTTTCGTAAGTATTTGTGTAGTAACATCAATTAATTTTTGGTTCATGTAAATATTATTTTACCATTTGCATTGTTATGACGTGACTATCGATTGTAGATATACTGATCTTGATTTTTTTCTAATCTACAGGGCAACCGTGAAGCCGTTGATATCAAACTACGTACTCTTTTAGCCATCATTCGTAGACGGTGTGCGGTGTGGAAAAAGTATGATACCGTTGATGCATTTGATGTTATGCCTTATTAACTGATTGTATCTGTACTGTAATGACTAGTATTTAACTTATTTGCAGTGTTGACAAACTTAACGTGTATGTGGTGGTTATCAAGCTTGTATGTTGTATTGAAATGTTTTGATGGATCGAAATGATTTTATCTGTAACGTAACCAGAGTACTAATTAAATTATTGAGTCTTGACAAACCGAAAGTGTATTTGGTGGTTATGCAGTTTTAATATTGAATTGAAATGTTCTGAGGGATATTTGTCAGTAATTGATGTCTTGATTTAGTAACTAATACCATATAACACGATGATTAGGTGGTGATGGTAACTCGTATCCCCCCCCCCCTCAAAATTCATGTCGAATATTGTGTTGTAAAGAATTGTTTGTATGTTTGAACCGAATTATTTCATTCTTAGAAGGTACATCGATATCGTACGAAGAACGGATACCGATTCGAGCATCTTATACGTATCGTCGTATCCGATATGTCGATACGCAAATTCTTGCAAATTTTGGATACGATAAGTTTGCACATACGTGCATCAAAATATAATAATATAATTAAGAATAAATATATCCAGATTAAAATTAAAATTGTAAAGTAATGTAAAATAAAAAATTATAGCTAATAAATTGAATAAGGATAAATCATTATCCTAAAAGAAAATAACTTATTTTAATATACTACAGTAATGGCCGCTATATATTAAATACCTGGACTGAGTCATTAGGTAAAAGTTATTTTAGGTAAATTAATGCCATTTTAATATACTATGTAATATTAGACACTTGTACTAGTTATATTAATATACTAAAGTAATATCCATTTTATAATATTTACATATACCACTGTATTAGCACTGAAATATGACAATGAGTAGCGCTAAACGACTGTACAATACTGAAATGTGAAAATGATTAGTGCTATTGCGAAACCACTATACCAACGCAGTGACCGGTACTTGACTACCTGTACGTCATAAATTCAAACTTTCAACTATAAACTAAAAAGAAAGCTTTTAAGTAATTACATATCCGTTGAATCCAGAATAAGTCTGAGCCAAAGACAGAAAGCAAGGGCTAAGGAAAGCACCGAAAAGCACAAAGAAAACAAGGTATAAGGGAAGCACCGTTAAGTTTTCTGACTCTTAAGATTTGAAGAATTTGTGCATATGAAAAGAGCGCAAAAGAAGAAGAGAGAAAGCTTGTATGTAACGAAGTTAAGCGTCAGGTAGATGGAGAGACATTTATAACAGGGATATTCGAGGAAGTATGGTTGAGTATCTTGATTGATAATTGTAAATAGTTACATTTTTAAGAACCTAAGGTTGTTCTATGTGTTTTATGGAACCAAAGAGTTTGTATTCACCAGGAAAAATTTAACTTCGAATATAGCTTTGTTTAAAAACAAAAAATAAAATCGTGTCTGCTACATCATTCTTCGTATCCATACGAAGCAGATTATGAATTTTTATTTCGTATATACTGTTTGGATACGTATTTCTCCCGTTTCCGAACGTATCTGTATCGGATGTGTGTCCGATACGGACACGAGGGTCATTTCAACGTATCTCTGCTTCTTAGTCGTAACCAAAAGTTGCAAAGTTGAAGCAATTGGTAATATAAATAGAATTTCACTAATACAAGGATATAATGGAACTACCAACAAGATATAATAAAGATGATAGAATTAACATTGTATATATATATATATATAATATATATTTTATGTGCTTGTCTGCTTCAAAGATGAAAAAAACATAAGAAAAACACAGTTAAGCCACAAAAGATGTGTAAGAGAATGTTTATCTGCATGATGGCAAATGGCAAGCACCCCTTAAAAGGATCCCTATCCAAGGACAAGACCCATGTTCCATGCATTTGCGTTGAACTGTATGATGGCCTAGTCGATCCCAAGTTTGTTGTTAAATAGTTGAGCTATATCGGCGGCACGGGCAATGAGCTCTGCACAACCAGAACATGAGTTATTTTTCTCATTTTATTTCATTTATAATCGGTAAAAAATTTTAAACCAACGAAAGGAAAATGAAACATACACAATGATAAAGCAGATACACAATTAACAGACTCAGATGCAACATAACACAAACGATTATTAATGACTAAAAACAAATATTTTCACCTTATCACATAACCAATTCCGATATAAAATGCGACTTTAATCCACGTATTTGTTTTAATAACCATGCTTCTGATGGAAGATATTTTCTTTGCGTATCACAGATTTGAGCAAAGCAGTGACATTACTATACTGGGCGAAAATTTATAAGAATACATGACTAATATCTGAGCCATCTAATGAGAAGATGAACATTATTAACTAGGAATTACCACGGTTGTACATGTCGAGCCAATGCACTGGGAAACTAAAAACGGTGATTGTGAGTGTATCGTAAGTGATATTATCATATCGATGGCTATGCATTTTTTTTTATTTTTAGCTAAGTATGAGTGAACTTGTTATTTAAGACAGGTGTGGTGTATCGTGTCAGTGCATACAGTTGCATAGTATTCACTTCGCTCAATGGCCTGAACCGAATTAGGCAACTTGCCTATGTTTGTTACAAGGATTCTAGTGGCGATTGCCTTGTATGTATAACGGATAATTTGATCTAATTTGTTATTGAAATCTGAAAATATTGCTGTCAACTGTGGATATGAGGATGGTCCATTTGTGACATGCGTCCGAATTTTAAATGTTTTTGAAGCGGCGTATTGTGGAATTATAAATTTGAATTATGTAAAAATTTGGTACCTCAGATATGGTTATGTGGTGTGTTAAGCATTTTAACCAGATTTTAGAAAGTGTCATGTATTCGGTGTTACATATTCAGCTTTATTAGATGTTGAGTTCGTTTATCACCATGAAATGATATGGTACACATTTAAAGAAGTGCAAACATTCCAAGGTCATTGTAACAATTTTGGAGGAAGACACATTCGGTAAGTTTAATGTTCTAACAGATCCGATTATAATTGTTGAAAACGACATTATAAAGGTGCACAGCAGTTACCTGAATCAGTGTATTACGATGTCAACGACATCATAACATACATATGTACAAGGATCCATAGGCTATAATCGCCAAGACAGCAATGACATAAATCAACATTTGTGTTTTTTTCTTCTGTTTCATCAGTTTCAATTCCAGCTTTGAGCACTTAAGACCCCAAAACTCATGATCAGCAATGTTCGGTCCATCAGCGGTATCATCTTTTGATACGGTGCTGTTGTCTTCCAACCATTTGAAATAATGACTTCTTGGATCGTCCTACGTTTGAATAACAGTTATTAATTGAACTAAATCAATACAAAGAAATTTATTTCGTGTTATTATTTTACCTCCCATCTCGGACATCTCCAAAAAAACCCTGTACGCGAAATCTTCAAAATCGGCTTACTTCCACATATACCGCATGCCCTCTTTCCAGATGTTATGGACGACGACGAAGCCATAATGAAGGTTAGGTGATCGAAATGTGTACAAAGGATGGACTTGTAATAGTTTGTAGGGTCATGGACTATATTTATCCACCTCATATACCGTATTTGCGTGTCAGGTACGATTAGGTAAGATGCACGCGAGCAACAAAGCGATACTACTGCTACTCGAAACGACAAGTCCGGTAAGGGATTCGGCGAAGCATTTGATGAAATGATCGAATAGTCAACAAGTGGGAATTTGTGAAGGTTAAAAATAAATATTAGTAATAAAAAAATAATAAAAATACTTATGATTCAGTATGAATCATAATTTAATAAAGATATATTGTTGAATAATAAACTGGGGGTTGGATATACCTTGAATCTGGACGCCGTTGGAGGTGCTCTTTTCCAACTCATGTCTAGGCGGCACTGTGTTTGGAGTTAGGGTTTTGGGTTATTGCCGAAGGTTGCGAGGTCCACAAAGACTTAAGGAGTAAATTTTTCAATTTCACCCAACTCATTCATTATGAGCACTTGCCCCAGTCGACCTAATTTTTTTCAGGTATATAATATACCGCACATCGTATTTTGCTTTAAATGATAGATTTTTGTGAAGGTTGAACTTATGTTTGTTTTAATGAATGGAATTTGTTATAAAGTCCCGAAATAGAAGGTTATTTTGGATGATTTCGCATCCACTAAAAAAGTGTAATAAATTAGTGAAGTTGAATTTGAGAATGTGAATTATTGATATGTATTTACAAAAATTATACCTATTAATATTATTGTTTATAGTGTGGAATGGACAAATATTATCAAATGTAAATTTTTAACAATTTTTTTCATTGTTATGTCAACTAATGTGTTAATGTATCAATTCATAAATAAATTATTAAAGAACATATTATAATTTTTTTAATCGTCAAAACAAACCTTTTTTTTTAAACCATGAATTTTCTTTTCTGTATTAAGAACGGGGGTTTGGTTGTTAATTCATACGCCTCGGAATAATTAATTGAATGGGTGGAATGCAAAATTAGTTAATCTTCTTATATGTTCTTAGACTATTAAATTAGTAATGATTATGAATAACATCATACCCATATAATCCATATAAAGATCAGTACTGTGGTTCATTAGTTCATGTGGTCTTTAAATTCCAACATAGCAATGATTTCTTTGGAAAGTGTAATTTGACTCATTAAAAAACTTACATGTTTTAAGTTAGTTTTACGACGTTGTTTAAGTTAATTTTTCAATTTTATGGCTAGTATTATTTTATTTGCAAATTTAGCAA
This sequence comes from Crotalaria pallida, assembly GCA_037953625.1. Taxonomy (NCBI): domain Eukaryota; kingdom Viridiplantae; phylum Streptophyta; class Magnoliopsida; order Fabales; family Fabaceae; genus Crotalaria; species Crotalaria pallida. Next base: position 104,608,927 of record CM075655.1, read on the forward strand.
CAAGTAATCGATTTGTCATTTGTGTCAATAAGTATGTTTTCCTATCTTTTATTGTTGTAGTAATAAGTATGTGTCTATGAAAACACGTTGTAATTTTATTCTTTTTTTGTTTCGGAACGTACAAACTCATTTGTGACCTTTAAGGATCAGCAAAAAATTCCTCTAACTAAAACTAATGATATAAATTTGATCGACTTAATGTTATTAAATATACGTTGTCTTAAAAAATAGTATCAGTTTAATGAAACTTTATTATAAATTTAACCTTCATTATTGGGTATTTAATAAGTAATTAAATATAATGTACAGAACAATGAATAGAATTGTAATCATTAAAAAACATCTAGGTTTTAAACCAAAAATAAAAATGTGCAAAAGACTGGTATTAAATATTAAGCACATAGCTCCAGTATTATACGTACTCACCTGACATTGTGCGTGGATACTAATTATTTTTTGTTAAAAAAAATGTAAAGTTAAAAATCCAAAAATTACAATCTTTTACCGCTATTCTGATTTATGATTAATTGAATGTACCATTTCAAACAAGTACAAAATTTAATCATGTAATCTTGTGTTTGCTCTATTGACGAGTCGGTTGGCAATAGTGGACAACGGTATAAACGATATTAACTTAGAGCAAAAAATAAAAAATTACTACATTACAAAATGATTAGACAAGATATGGTATAAGATGCTATGTAAATTTAGTTTTGCATTATCACTGACAACATTCATTTACAAATATGTAATTTTAAATATCTTTAAGTGATTGGCGCATTTAGCTAAGCTATTCATTTGTTTGTAATGGTAATAAGTTTTATAAACCTTTGGATCAATTGGAAATCGTGGTTTGTATAGATAAAGTTATGGAGTGATATAACTTTATTGGTGAAACTATATATATTTGATGGTAATAACAAATTATTTATTATATACTAATTTATAAATCTTTAAAATTTTTGAGATTGTATCACTGTACGCCCTCATTACGACTACATGGCATAGACATACCGTAATGTGGTATGTGGTCTTTCGCATAATATCCATGAACACGTGATGCCTTTGAATATCTGATGTCACATTTTTAAGTTTTATGTTTAATTAATACTTATATTTTATCCCTTACCACGTAAAAAGCAATATGCATAGGTATTCACTATATCCTTTCCAATTAAACACAAAATGACACTTACATTTCCAATATAGAGCAGACGTTTCAAGTGATGTCACGGATATGACGCATCACTGTTGCCTTTGGGAGTGATGAGCGAAGCAGTCAGGATTTGACCGTATTTCTGGTGCATGGTTACACGAGGAAAAAAAAAGTTGGGCATTTAAAGCGCGAATTTTCAACATGTACTTTATCCCTTTGATGTCTATTCGGTTTGCACGCTACTGTCTTGAATAAGGGTGGTTACCCGAGGTCATGTATACATTAAATTAATAAATACAAATAAAATATAAAATAATCATCAATACTATTATAAAAGCCAATCGGTCATTTCCAGGCGGGAAAGATCAATTGACCAATTTGCAAAAGGCGGTAGAGTTCCCTCCACCAAGTTTCCGCCATTTTAATAGAGTAAGGCAAATAAAAAAAATAAATGGACATAAATAATGTAGTATGCCCAATTACTCCCTCCCATTTCACGTTAGACTAATAATATTTGGAAGACTTCAAAGGCTTCGTGAAGAAGCCAACTGTGGATGGAGGCAAATAAAATAAAAAACTGATTGAAAAATAAAGTATGTAGGTATTTTGGATTATAACTAAAGTTTCATGATTTCTAAAAATAAAATACATTTAAGTATATCAATATTATATTTCTAATTACTCAAAACTGATTGAAAAATAATAAAGTTACCGATATATACAGATAGCTATATATTACGTAAGAAAAAGTATCAAAATTCAAATGTAAATACATTTTCACAACCCTAATTTAAAAGTTGATAAAATATTAGTACATAAATATTATATTTCTAATTAATTAAAACTGATTGAAAAATAATAAAGTTACTGATACCTACAGATAGCTATTGCGTAACAAAAAGTATCAAAATTCAAATATAAATACATTTTCTCAATCCTGTTGTAAAAATTGATAAAATATAATATTCAGCATCTTTAAATAATAAGTCATTGAATATAACTTATACGGATAATATATTAAAATCAGTCTGGGAGCTAAAAATAAAACAGTCTCAGAATGCTATGAAAATAGACGGTAACGTTCCAAATATTAAATTAAACATATGTTGCAAATTTATACTTATTTTGATTAGTATATTTATTTTTGTAAAGCGTATGGTAACATATTTATACTTATTTCGATTAAGAAACATATTTCAAATATAATGATGAAATTTCAAATTTTGTTCATGGTCACTACAATCTTGAAAACATGATATTAAATCATTTAATTTTTTTTACTAAAAGTATTAAAAAAAACAGGATGTTACAATAATATATATCTATTATTATCTATATTCTATATTGTATTTTTTTATTGTAAAACTCCATCGGTATTTTAGATTATAACTAAAAGTTTGATGATCTTAAAAATAAAATACATTTAAGTACATCAATATTGTATTTCTAATTACCCAAAACTGATTGAAAAATAATAAAGTTACCGATACATACAGATAGCTACTGCGTAAGAAAAAGTATCAAAATTCAAATGTAAATACATTTTCTCAATTTTGATGTAAAAATTGGAAAAATATAAGTACATAAATGTAATATTTTTAAATTCTCAAAACTGATTGAAAAATAATAAAAGTACTAGTAGCTACAAATAGCTATTGCGTAACAAAAAGTATCAAAATACAAATGTAAATACATTTTCTCAATCTTTATGTAAAAATTGATAAAATATAATATTCAGAATTTTTAAATAATAAGTCATTGAATATAACTTATACGGATAATATATTAAAATCAGTCTGAGAGCTAAAAATAAAACAGTCTCAGAATGCTATGAAAGTAGACGGTAACGTTCCAAATATTAAATTAAACATATGTTGCAAATTTATACTTATTTCGATTAGTATATTTATTTTTGTAAAGCGTATGATAACATATTTATACTTATTTCGATTAAGAAACATATTTCAAATATAATGATGAAATTTCAAATTTCGTTCCGACACTCCAATTTTGAACACATATATTAAATCATTTAATTTTTTTTACTAAATTAATTAAGAAATTACTATAATCTATATCTATTATTATCTATATTCTAGATTCTATATTTTATTATAAAAGCGCATCGGTATTTTGGATTATAACTAAAAGTTTTATGATCCTAAAAATAAAATACATTTAAATACATCAATATTATATTTCTAATAAAATACATTTAAGCCACAATAATTTTATTACTGCCACGATAAATTTTATCATATATTTAACACCACAATAATTTCAAACTTAAGTTGGTGGGTTATAGTATTGGCTCTGTGCGTGGCACGGGGTGTTTCTAGTTGTCCTAAACAAAAATTTTATAAAATACACGCACTATTTAGCTAATTTTGTAACCTTAATACTCTGAGTAGCATAAGACTTGTATCGTAAATACGTAATTTTAATTTAATTATGATGTGTTTTTTTCGGAGTTACCTATATTAAAACTATTGAGAATCAATATGTTATAATAAATCTTATAACATATTTTAATTCTGTCTTGTTTTTACATAATGTTTTTAAGTTTCCTATGACAATTAACAAACTTAATTACCTTCAACATCTCATTTTGAATAACAACTACTGATTCACCGACATAGAAATAGGGGCATTGTTGAATATTAATAAAATATATTCAGATTATCTATAAAATCTACACACCTATTTAGCTTCCATACTATGCGTAAATTTTGGTAATATTGGTATCACTAATTTTTTTGGTATACAAATACTAGTGATTTATATTTACACATGTGATGGAATACAGTGACACATGCGGGAGTAAATATTAAAATAAAATAATTATGAATAGTTACAGTATCAGATATTATCGATTACCCACTATCTTTACGGTTCATTATCCCAAAAGCATTGAACCGAAGGATAGTCGCATTTAATAAATTTATTGGGTCATGCGTAGTTAAGTGTACAAAACAACTGAATGGTCATGTACAACCTGATAAGATGACACGGACAATCCAATACACTTCTTCCAAAGTAGTATCAGAGTAGTTGGTCCCACCGAAATATATCTTCTGGGGTAGGGGGTTCTGGGAAAAAGAACCCTAACATTTGTAGATAAAAAAATATCATATGTTTTTTTCACCGATAGTGTACTTTCAGTCCGCAATAGTGTTTTATTTAATGGCAGCTTTGGTTTAAGCATCGCAGAACATTAGATTAATATTTAAATTGTTATTTAAAATTTCCCAATTAAAGTTAATAACCGAAATATCACTCATGTATCATCCAATCAACGAATAAGGGTAACGATGTTAATATAAATGACTCACTCATGTACTTAGTTTTAATTCAACAGGTAGTGACAATTCATAATTTATATGGATGACGGAATATAGCCAAATCAATGGCATAACAAATGATACGGAAATGTACCACAGCGTGCATCAACATAACATAAATTTAAACATATGTTTTAAACATTTAAAAGTTATATTTTTTAATAACAGTTATCAAAATACGCAACACATTACCTAAAGTCTTTAAATCAGTCTATTCTGGATGGATGGCTGGAACTGGTCATTATATTCAGAAGGTGTAAACATATGATACCTGTGATCAAGATAGAAGTTAAAGTTGTGGTTTAAATAATGGCAAATTTCCAATTTAACAGGTTTAGTTATTAAATTAGACAAACCTGTTCAAGGATCGGTCTTGAATGCAACCCCCCCCCCCCCCCTTGAATGTAAGCTTGCATCCTTAGTTGGCATCTACAAAATACTTAAACAAAAGTTGAGTTAGTGTTTCCATAACGGAATTGGTATTCACTTATTTCCTACAAGAACTCATTAATAAATCAGACTTTCGGTTTACATTACCAAAGAAAAATATTGTCCCAGGCGTGTCTTTTTTTATACCGAGCTTAAATTGATATCCCTCCTGCATGTTATGGAACACGCAGAAAGCACGCCAACATTTGGAGATGTATACCTCTCTTTTGTTCCTCGTAGCCTTGACCAACTTGCATTTCATCTCCGCCTCGTTTTCGTCCATAATGTAAAAGTACTTCCTTTGTCCTTGAAAAGCTTGCGCCACAAACTCCGCAGGAAGTGGCTGTAACAAATTTTAATAAGAAACGATTAAAATTGGACACCTGCTTGAAGAGCATGATAAAGTTCACAACACAAAATAAACATTACCAAAATTCCTTTGACTGACTGATACTTTGTCAAAGTCTTGTGGATAATGAAATCAAATTGTGCATCAACCTCTGTTTATTACATTGCAAATTGTATCATTTAACATGGTTAACGAACTAAATTCATGTGAATTATACCTGGTATGTCAGATTTAATATATCGGTTTAATGGAATATGGCTTACCTTCTGATGTGTTGCATCGTTGGCATCTGCAATTCGATAACTTGATAACGTGATGAAGGGTGGGGTAAGTGATCTTCGTGCCATCGTCGTTGTATATTCTGAAGAGAAAATGAGTATCATAAAATCTTTTAAAAAATAAGTCAACCTTGCGGTAGAGTCGGTAGAATAGAATCAGTTCAGGCAAGCCCCTCGTTATAAACAAATGTTGCCCATCATCAAGCAGTCTAATGTGTATTTCCAGATGGTTGGGCACAGGGTCAACCAGAATCCATGTTTTGCACCTTGCTTTCCCACGTATTCCGATATCTCTTTTGTTAACACTTTCCGTATCTACATCAAAAAAAGGATTTAAGTATAATGATAAAACCAATGCGTATTATGCGAAGTTTGTAAAGGGCATTAATCTAGTTGAAGATCACACTCACCGTCCCTGGTTCACATGAAATGATGAATCCTTCTGCGTCCATTTGCATTAATCTAATAGAACACAAACACACGGGTACCGAAGTCATGGTTGTGTAACTGAATAAAACCACTGTCCAACATTTAAATACATATCTAATCATAAATCGGAAATATTTGTTACTAATTTTATTATCAAACAATCACACATCATTTGCGTAGATCTATGGTGACATTAGGTTGTTTATCTATTACAATCGATTAAAACATTTAAATTAGGCGATTTATGCTCATCACAACATGCGATCAAATTGGGAAATACTAAAATGATCAAAATCTAGGGTTTTTAATGTGTATTCGGCGTATTATATATCCTTTCCACATTTAACAGCATCCATACAATAAGTTAACAACATAAACTGGATAAGAATCACACAGTCTACAAATTCCTGTTGAATATTACTTCTAAAATGTTGTATCGAAGTAAGATAGATAGCGAACCTGTTTGGGACGATGCTGCGATTGAGGGATTAATTGCCGTAGAGAGTAGGTGTTTGTTTCAAGGTTAGCAGAATAAGCGATTTGTTATTGGTTGTTTGTATTTCAAAGTGATGATGCAGTTTGGTTACACCGTGTCGATGAAGTTTTTCAAAGAGGGTAATGCTAATGCGCGTTTGGAATAGACGTGATGCGACGATTTACTAGTGATGTAGTGAATCAGCGGTTTTTTTATTTAAACTTTTTCGCAACTATCCAATTTTTTAGATACTCCTTCAATTTTAAATTAATTGTACTTTTTGGTATTTTTACACATAGATTAATAAAGTGTTGATTATGATGATTGATGTAAGTTATATGTGTATTGTGTCAAAAATACCTACATTAAATATTTTAAATTTGTCTATGTAAAATTACTAATATTACAAATTTCAAAACTATAAGAATTAATTATAGGCCTAAAAGACTTATAGTTCTGAAATGTAGAGAGTGATTTGGAACCAAAATATTGAAGTTAAGAAGACACTTAAATTGTAACAGAAAGAATATTAAACGAAAAGTCAACAACTAAAAATTGATGAATGATGTATGCTGTAAAAAACTATATACCGTCGATTCATTATCTATTTTGACTACTTTTATTTACATTAAAATATTTGTTCTTGGAAATAATCTATATGCAATTACAGTCCAATATAGAATAAAGGCTTAATTATGGTTTTGGTCCCTGTAAGTTGATCTCGTTTTGAATTTAGTCCTTAAATCTTTTTTTGACCTTGAACAGTCCTTAAATCTTTTTAAATTTTGTTTTTAGTCCTTAAATATTTTTTTGACCTTGAATGGTCCTTAAATCTTTTTAAATTTTGTTTTTAGTCCTTCTGTTTGTCTTCTTCCGTCATCTGCTGACATGGCAAACGGTGTGCCATATCAGCCCTTACATTGACTGCCAACGATGCATCTGATGTGGACCTCCTACTCATGTGAGCAGGAACCAAGCATTAACCGATCATGAACCGAGCATGACTTGCCAAACCGAGGGGAGATATCGACCGAGCACGATGAACTGAGCACGAACCAAGCTATGCCGTTACCAATTGCATCGTACTCGGTCGATATCTCATGCACGGTTAATGCTCGGCTCATGCTCGGTTCATACTCGGTTTCTGCTCACATGAGTGGGAGGTCCACATCAGATGCATCGTTGGCAGCCAATATAAGGGCTGACATGGCACACCGTTTGCCATGTCAGCAGATGACGGAAGAAGACAAACAGAAGGACTAAAAACAAAATTTAAAAAAATTTAAGGACCATTCAAGGTCAAAAAAAGATTTAAGGACTAAAAACAAAATTTAAAAAGATTTAAGGACCATTCAAGGTCAAAAAAAGATTTAAGGACTAAATTCAAAACGAGGTCAACTTATATGGACCAAAACCATAAATAAGCCTAGAATAAATATAACAATCCTTATTATTAAGAGAGAACAAGGTTGAACTTCTGTTTGTGTGTTTTTCGACCGACGCCAACCATACTGACCGTGATGGATGTGGAGTGGGTAATGTTGGGTGTATGTTTTAAAATCGCAAAGGAATCTCATCGTTTTTTTCGCGTTTTTGATAATTTAAGTTGGAAAATGTTAAAATCGCAAAAGCAGAATATAAACCGACACCAATAACATGATGCGTCGAGATTATATTGTGCAGTATAGTAAATGACATGGAATCGAAACGAAAGGAAAAAAATATTCTACTAAATTAATTAGCATATAATAATAAAAGTGCATAGAAGAGTAAATACTTTATTGAATTTTAAAAAGTGTTGGACGGCTGAGGTTCTTTAGAGAAAAGATTGCATTGAATTTAGGTCTAAATAAGAGAAAGAAGAAGATTATTCTACTTTAGGAAAAATACTCAACTTATTGAAGATTGCATTGAATTTTTCTTATAGTAAAAATTGCATTGAACTTTACTGCCCACGTCGTTGTTTGGGCTTAGTTGCTACTCCTGTATGAATTCGTGTTGACATCTTTGATGAGACCCCTTCGACCGGTGCTCTTCTTCGACTGCAACCACTTGACTCTTGTCCAAGTCTCATTGTTGCTCCAAGCATTTACACTGTTGTGCTCTTGCCTTTTAGGTCCAATATGCAAACCGACATCAAGTTCCTTTAGATAAACATGCCTTCTGTCCAAATAGATTTTCGACATCAAGTTCAATGCCTGACCTCAGTTTCATGAATGGGGTTTTTATGCAAACAAGGGGCATTAGATGCCATCGTAATGCCTCATCTTGCCCATCGTCGACATGGTGACTTTGACTTCCTCTTTTCTTGCCCCACACTTATTTAGACACACACCTCTTGATTCCATCGCTTCCTGAGGTCAACAAACGTACACGTCCTTCGAAGTCACTTTTAAGTCATGAGACTTAACTGCACCTCCTTCGACATCACTAATGATGTTTGTACACACCCTTTTAATTCAACAAGTAGACATTGTCAGGTTGTATGTCCACTTCCTTCAATGTCACCTTTAGACTCAAATGTTTAAGTTCACATCCGTCGATGTCACGTATACATCTGACAATTAGTTAAAATAAATGCACATAAGATATTTAAATGCACTGTTAGACTATGAAAAAACTCACAAATTTTATTATTGCCCGTCAACGTGGAAAGGGTTGTAATTTGTTTATCAAGGTACACAATCTATTGTCGTTGTAATTTGAATTTGTACTTGTGTTTGTGTGCAATGAGATATAACATACCTATTAGCCTTACTAGTTACACGTATCCAAAGAAGCACCAATGGTGGGTATTGGCGTCTTCTTGTATCTGGTAATGTTTCCTGTAGACAGCGTATGCATAATGGATAGTAATAAGTACAATCGAATCTTATGTTTATGATGAAAACGCGATTCTTCTAATACCCTAACATGTGTCACCGAATTGGTAGAGTCTCACCGGTATAACAGCAACGATAGTAGAGTATGATATCACGTACTCAAACCGACATATCGGTAATTAGTTTCATTTGACATCCTCAATCCTCATTTCCTTTCTTCCGTTTATGTATCTATCTTACCTCTCTAGCCTCATCTCAGCATCCTGTTATCGGCGTAGTTGGTCGTACAAGGTCTTATACTAGTATATGAGACCGGTTTCATTGGGATGATTGGGACCTTATACTCTTCGGCCACATCTTCACCCTTGAGGTTTTAAATATAATATTATTTTTAATACATTAATTTTACCTTCAACGGTGTATATGTGGACGACGCTATCGATACCAGATGATGAAATAATTTCACGTTCTCGTCCGGTACTTAAAAATTTTACCCTTATAGACATTAAGTTGGTCCTATTTATAAGATAATTCTTTGCAAATAAAAAAAAATATTAAATTATTTATTTACACAAACATCTCAATTGAATAAACACATTTATGAGTATCAATGGTAGTTTTGGGGGTATTTTTAAAAGGTATGTCAACTTCTCATATTTCCAATGCCACTACTAACTGTGACAACTTTCGGTGGTGTTTGTGTAAAACCCCAAAAGGGCCTTTTAAATAGGACCCGAAGAAGTACAATAACACTCTGCAATGTAGCATTCAATTGGCAAGAACAGTACCACCTAAGTCAATAAAAACCATAACTCCAGCCGCTCAACAACACCTGATTCGTGCTCGCCTGCTACATACAGTAGAGGATATGTAAGTCATTTCCCATTTTGTTCACACGACTACTACACACCAATCTAGCACCACCATACAGCGTGACTGAGCATGACAACACCATTGACAAAAGTCTTGCCCAACTACGGAAGAAGTTTCATCATCCACCTGTGCGAGCACAACATAGAAGACGGAAGTCAGGTGCAACGGGACTGTGTTCTTTAATATTTATTTTGGATTTATGTAATTGTGTTATCTGAAATTGAACTTGTTTTAATCGATTGTGTGTATTAATAGAGGATTCCTCAACAATTTCTATACTCTGGCATGTTTCTACCCAACCCAATTGTTGTTCAAGTCCCAACAAAATGAGTTTGGAATATTGAACTAAACTGCTACGACGGTGAAGTTTGGTTTCAAGATGGTTGGAAGAAATTTCGCTCAGATCTGTCGGCTGGAAACAATGCTTGCCTATCATTTATCTACGACGAGTGTACTTGTGTCTTCCATGTCAAAGCTTGGCAATATAGTTGCTTCTCAGAAATCTAGTATCCATCAATGATTCCGTTAGGTGCCAAAAATTAACAGATCCATGATGTCCATGTGTTACGTTGTTAGTATTTTCAGTTTTTTTGTAGCCTTTTGTCTCATTTTCTATTGTCTCCACCATGAAATATTCTGCAGATGATGACGATGTACCAACATTCTACCTCACTCTGAAAGATTACATGATAGAAGCAGACTCCTTAGTAAAAATTCTTTATGCACTTGACAGTTTATTGAAAATTTCATCTTCTCACCCATCAATTACTTATAAGGTTAATTGTTTTTATAATTGTAGTCATTTCCCAGGGCGTACATTGTGGAATACATCAGTTCAAGAATGAAACATGAAGCAATTGTTGTCCACAAGAACAACAGCGCCCGTATAACAATGTCAACGCCTTAAGATAAATCAACATGTTTTTTAACAAACGGGTGGAAGGAATTTGCCATTAATAATGGATTTGATGACGACAAGGAATTCAAAATTAAGGTGTACGTCAATGATGTTAATGAAATCCTTTTGGAGTTTCATATTATAACACTTTGAGCCGTCAGTAGTTGTTGTTCTAGTATATGAACTGGAAAAAGAAAAAAACCACTATTTTGTGGAACATGTTTTGTTATGTAATTCTCAATGTACTCGTGGTTAAATATCAAAGCTTGTTTGGAACTGTTAACAACTTATCCAGATTTCTATAATGTCTACATATATTGTGAATGAAGGTTTATTTATGGTTTTCGTATCTCAGATATGAATGTTGTTCCTCAAGTTGAACGTGTTTCTTGAAATTTTCTTTTTAATGGTTACTGATACTTAATGCTTAAAACATTATTGATTTTGATACCTATGTTATTAAAAAAAATACTTATTAATCGAAAATAAAAAAGTGGTTAACCGAAAATAACACCAAAGGCTACCTGGTGTGAGATAAAACTTAATTTGTGTAGTGGCAAGGATGATTTAGGTACATAAACACAAAATACTACATACAAGATAATATTGTCAATGAAAACATTATGTGTCCATAGAACTGTAACATCCATGTCATGTCATTTAGTTGGCGTATTTGCATATTGTATAGATGCTGATATGATATTTAGTTGGCGCCTTTGCATATTGTATATCTGCTGATATGTTGTTTTCCTAGCCGCGTAACTAAATAATCATTATATCGTAATGGATCATTTGAACATTATTACATAATTTTTGATTAACACTCGAAATTAAAACTAAAAATTGTCGTTAATGATAACTGGATTTGCTATATATAGTACAATATTGTCTTGCACCCAGTAATAAACTCCGAGACAAACACATTATAGATAGAGAAAGTTTATTTTGAACCATAATCGGATGACTATTCATATTTATACGTTGCAAATTAGGTTTTGTAAGCATATGGAAGAAGGATTGGAAATGTGTTTACTGACCAAGTGCATACATTTCAAACGCAACCGCAACCCTAACAGTACATGTCACAGTAAAAACGAAAATACACCGAAAATGGCATTGAACCATCTATATCGTACTTGTAGGTATTTTGATAACATTTATAACTATACATCTATTTTAGTGACATTTATAACAGTACTTATAGGCATTCATAGCCAATTGCTACCATGTCATCTATTCATAGAGCAACAACATATGAAGTAACTTTATCAATTTCAGAATCCGAAAAATTTGAGGACACACAGAGTTTAGAAATAAAGTCATATAACTTTGATCAAATAATCACTTCCATTAAGCAGCAAGTATATCCACCAACAAAGGTATAGATTGATTAGAAAACACAATTACATAATCATGAGGTTACCCGTTGCATCCGCCCTTACTATCATTAGTTAACTTTTGTAAAGGGCGTAAAATGCCACAAAAGCCGCCTATAGTTAAAGACCGATGCAATAATTTATGGGTTGAATGAAAAAAGATATTCCATCCATTCACTTTTTTGAGTAAAAAGATTGCTCAATCAATTTTTACCATTGTTAAGTGTAGAAAATAAACTATGAAATCATAAAGAATGTTTATTTATCACTGATCTGATAAATATCCATAGAAACCAAAATTTGATTAATTTTTTATTAGTAAATTACCGATGTAGTGTATTACATACAATGATTTTCAAAATTTGTTGTTTTCTCAAATTATAACTAATGAAAGAAACATAAATTTTATTAAATACATATTCTCATATCATAATTAATTTGCTTGACTTTTAACAAAACAAGGGGAGTATTAAAAATATTGTCCTTATTTAGAAGACACTACACCTATTTTCAATGAACATAAATTCCAATTTTTTTCACATATACCACTCTTTATTTACCTATTTTGGATTACCAATAATATTAAAAGAGGTAATTCTTAAAAAAGAAATTATCAAATGTTTATACACAAATTTAGGATTTGGTTTGAATAAGTGTGGTTAACACATGAACCGTTTCATATGGACGCATATTGAAAATTATTCAATGACCTAAATATATCTACTACTCCTTCGAGATGCCTTCGCGTTAAAATATATTCTACAAACGTTCCAACTGTCCAAATCCACCCGTCACATCGCAAACATCGAGCAACACGTCTAAACCCGATTGACAAAGGCACGACTCAGTAACCCAGCTTTTCTACTATTTGCGGCAAAGGTGAAACCCTGAACAAGCATGAAGACGAAAAGGGAGTTGGCTATGCATCCTAAGGCATCCCACCGCAACGCCTTCAGAGGCCTTGAGCCGTTTGAGATTAATATCAAGGATGAAATGCTGAGTGACTGCACAATGGTAAATAAACATTAACAAACATCAATCTCCTTTGTTATACAGTACGAAAAGTGTTAGACTTGGTATACCTTTGTTAGTCATTTGATTATTAAGTTCCTAATCCCTTAGGTATAGCATATTCCAATTTTATGTGGTTTTAATAAGTATTTTTTATATTAAAAATGCCTAATATGACATACATCAATGTTGGAAGACGAATTCATGCGCGTTATACCAATTAAGGAATTCATAGTTGGCCCGCAAAAAATTTGTGATTACTACACTTTGCTACTCTGGCTTTCGTCTTAAAACATGTATATTCAATTTCGTGTTATTGTTACAGGTGTGTCCAAGAGGGATGTTCGATGCTTCTGGTGGGAGAGTACCGAATTTCGTAAACATCAGACTGGAGAATGAGTCTATGTGGCATGTGGATATTGTGAAACAGAATAACGAGTACTATTTTGGTGGTGGGTGGAGTATTTTCACTTCTGCAAACGACGTTGATAAGTGGCAGGTCCTAGTTTGCAGTTTTAAGTTCAAGCCGATATTGGATGTTAATTTTTGGTACAGGGATGGTTGTAGAAGGCGACTGCGTCTAAACAATGGAGGTATGACCGTGTATATGTTGTGCTTGTTTAAAAATTGTTGGAGTCTAATACAGAGTTGCACAATGCCATGATTATACTTGATTTATTGTTTTGTTGGTTTTTTGTTTGGTTTATTTTTTCTTTCTTTTGTCACCCAAACACTAAACCAAACAGCTTGTTACAAGCCACCACCGAGTGATAAGGTTGAGCATTTATATCGTTTTCTGATTGAAATCAAGCCATATCAAGTTCGTGGACCTAAACTGGTACGATAATCTGGTTTTGCCCCAACAATTAATTACATTGCTGTTTCATATTCCCCCGTAATTATAACCCATGTTTTAATTTTAATATTTATTGCAGTGTCTGCCATATTCTGAAATTAAGGACTTCGTTGTGGTGGGTAAACGGCAGCAGGTTCTGATCATGGGATTACATGTGGATGGATCGCCGGTGACATTGATTCACTACCGGGCCCGCCGTCAATGCTACTTGTCCACAGGGTGGCGTGCCATTGCAAATCGTTACAAAGTTGAAAAAGACGATGTGTGTCGTTTCATCCTGTTCAGGAACCCACAAGATGGTCTGATAATGCACTTTGCTGTAAAAAAAACAATGCTACCAGGTGAAGTCGAGGATTTCTACTAAACCCTAGGTTTTGGAAACCGAAATCAACGCTATTTTGTTAGTAGATAATCCTAATTTACAGCTGCTTAACTACTGAAACAGACTTTTGTTATTCCTTTTTTTTTTTGGTACAATGTTATAAACTGTTAACCTTGTTTTAATATTATGTGTATTAATTAATTAGTGAATGTTCTTAAATTAATCCCTAAATTGAAGCGTGCATATCTCTGATACGATATGGAAATTTTTTTAAAACTGTGTGGTATATTACGTTATCCATGATTAACATCATGGAATACACAGTTTGGTGTGCACACAAACAATATGCAGAGGAACCAACCATCTATATGTCATTGAAACATTTCAAAGCATGGTAAAGTTTTATTTTATTTTATTTTTTTCAGACTTCTATATGTAAGTCAACGAATGGTGGGTTGTAAAATAAATCTTACTCATATAACCTAAAACACTGGACGTTTAACAAAAAGTTTGGTGTGTCATTGTAAAAATAACAGTTAAATAGCTCGTTATTGTCACATGTAAATAATCATAAATAGGTTTAAGTACGACTCAGTAATAAAATATATACATTTGTAATTGACAAAATGTTTTAAGCTTAATAAATTAGGGTGAAAAAATCTAAATAACAAAATAAGTTGACAATGCGATCTAAATAATTTAATTACATTGATACCATTATTAAATTTTCACAAATAAGCAGCTAACATGTGGTTGACGTATGCGTTGCAAAAAAAAAATAATAAAATAAAACAAAAATTCAAAAAAAAATTTGTATAAGTTAATTTTATTTTAAATTTTTATGTGGACTATGTATTGAAAATAATCATTTATCAAACGTGGTTTAAATGCCAAAACGTACACAGCTACATCAAGATATACACAATATACTCACTAACCTATATGTTATCAATCTAATATTACTTATGGTATTTTGCCATACGTGATAAACTATAAAGGACTCATTTCAACATATTAAGAAATTTATACAAAAAGCTATGGCGAAAAAATACAAATTATATTTTAGTAATACTTTTTTGCTGACTCTTTTCTAATTTTGTATACAATATCCCTTTTAAGTCAAACACCAATTTAGCTAGTACCATAGTAGCAACGCTTATAAAATGGCAAATTGATGGAGACACATTCATACTAACTTATTCTCTTTAATAAAAAAAATAAATAACCATGCAAAATCTTATTGATGTTTTAGTATAGTGCCATAAGGATTTGCCTCACAATTAGGACACAGATAACACTAAACAAAGTGACCTATATATATATATATATATATATATATATATGATCGGAGGGAGTATATTAGAACAAAAATATCATTTTAACATGTGACATATAAATACGATCAGAGATTACATATAATTAATTTTGGTTTTAATGGGTGTGTATACCAAAGATATCATTAACCGATTTTCACTCAGAGTTAATTATATTTTCCCAATAAATTCCATAGTTATTTTACATTGTCTAGATACCCAATAATATTAATAAGGTTAATTTTGAAAATACATGTCAAAATTTCAAATTTTTAAGACAAACATCTAAATTATTTATTTTTTATACTGTAATTGATATCAGCCAAGAGAGGCTTATAATATGCAACTGAGATTGTAAGTATGACTACAAGGAGTAAGTTGAAGAGTGTAATTAACAGAGGAATACTTACCCTATCCGCAGTGTTACGTGCGAGAGTGAAATAGTTGGAGTACATTTAGCAGTGTAATTGCATATGGGTTGGATCGCATGTACCAAGCAGAGTTGATGTTGACAGCGCCAAAGTTACCACACGCTTCTTCCGCACAGCAGTTGGTGACAAGCTTCACTTCACACATTCAAATCAGTCAGAACTGCCTGGCAAAGTATGATGAAAAGTTGCAACGTAACAGGTGTTGTAGCCTCCATTTGCAGGACGGAGTAAGTTTCGAGGAAGGCATACAAATGGGAAAACATAGGTAAGCGTCTTCACATAGTACATACAGTAGCTGGTTTTAATTTTTGTTTTTTTCCACATTATTGAAACCAGCCTTCACATGTGTAATGTAATAATACAACCTTATTTCAGTAATAATATATTTATGTAACTGATTATATTCATATAGTTATGTGTGAGTAAAATTGTATATCGGATCGAAATATAACAAAATTTAAACAGTTATAAAAGATTAATTACAACTGCGTTATAAACTTTAAAAAAAATTAGCCCTTTCGATATTTATTATAGGCCATAGTAAACCAAATTATACATACCAAATAAAGCCAAATGGGTTTACGAATAGTACGAGAACATATTATAACATTTTCATTTTACCCCCGCAACCTGTCTTTTAAAACTCATGCAGATTATTTAAAACCAAAAAACACATACATTGTCAAAGCATTTAATAAAGAGAAAATGATAAAAAATAAATAAATGTTGCATCGAAAATATAAAGTAACTTAAAATTAGGAACATGAAAACTATCGAATTCGAGACATATATATTGGACTGAGTAAGAAGACCAAGTGTATTTTTTTACAAACCAAAAAATTATTTATTTAAACGCAACAAACTTTGAATACTCCCTCCGTCTATAAATGTAAAGCCCGTTTGGGAGATTATACATACATTAAGAAAGTGAAATAATTTAATTAATTGTATTGTATGTGCGAACTTGTTATTAGTAAATAAATAATTACCCTTATTAATAGTATTGAAAATCTAAAAAGTGTTGACTAAATAAGGATTTCGTGGAAAAAAGTATTTAATGATCATTGAATAACGATATGAGCCTTTATACCCTAGCAAAAAATTAAAAATGTAAAGAGGACTTCAAATTCAAAAACAAATGTAGTGATAACTACAACCTCGTGGTACACTTTTGCACAAAAACCAACTAAATATAACTTTATTGAATACGTAATTTGATTTTATATAAGTTAATAAAATTTAGAGTGTTACTATCATGCAATCAAAAAATTTAATGGTTGCTATGCAACCCATTGTTAAACCAAGAAAATATTGCCACCCATGACATGTATACCATATCATTATTTAAATTAGTCAGAATTAAATTTTGCAATTAAGTTCAACATAAAATCTAGATAATTGTAATTTAGTCTTTTTGTACTTTTATACAAATTATAAATTTTAGTTTTTATATATATTAAAAAATTTCTTAAACACAAAACTCATCTTCAATTCACAAAAGACTAAAATTTTATTTTACTACTTGAATTGGATCAACTTCCCAAAAATTAAATTTGACTACTTCATATGATGACATGACACATATAAATTAAAATGAAACTATCTATTTGTTTAAAATGAGGTTGGATAACAACACTTCAATTTTGGAATGCATATTAGAAATATCCTAAAATTTAATACACGCAACAAGTATTTATTAAAGGTCGTATTTGTAGTGCAACAGTATTAGGAAAATATTAAGCCATCAATCAAAGGCCTTAAAACACCTTGTACATTGAACACAAACACACCGAAATAAAACTTTAAACTCCATCATAAACAAAACCGTGTTTAACAAGATCTGGAAAACATCCACAACCAAAACACTTCACCATTAATGGTTTCCAAGCAAAATGAAAAACAGACTCAGTTTGAAGGCACACCATTAAGGTAACCCAACTGTATTAATTGTTATGCAGCTGTTTGTTTTTGTTATTTTTAATTTGTGTCCCTCGGTTTGCACATTCTTACAACAGTACATCATCATTTTAGCCATCTGGCAGTTTGTGTAAGAGTGGAATAACACCCATGCATGTAGACACTGTATTCCGTAATGTAGCATGTCGTCACTTTCAATCTGTAAAAGAAGCCAAAGTCATTCGTTTTAAATCTTTTTTTTTACCACTTTCTGTATGCACAAAAACAAAAAAAGGTTGACAAACAACTATATATGTGGTTCACGTGGATGCTGAGTACTTTCCGGTCCATTGTTGGATCGATGAGGACTGGACGTGGAAACTGATCAAAACAACACCTTGAACACGTGAAGCAAATTTCCCATAAATATATGATTTATATTGTGCATGTCAATGGCTTCACTAAAGGTTTTTAACTTTCTCACTTTTTAGTAAAACAACCCCGATAGTTATTATGAGTTGGATTTGAATTTTTTTTACATTTAGCAATAAACAAATTAAAAATTGAAGTATCAAATTTGGATTCCATACATATTGAGTATAATCATTAAATCATCATAACAATCCTTATTTTTTTAGGAAAAAAAATAAAACTAAAAAATAATTTTTTGGATCAAAATGTTTGGTGAAACACAAATTTTTTAATTTATAAAAATTTATTTGTTCAAAATGAAAAGAAATGTAGGATCTGCTGGAATCGAACTCACAACCTCAATCATAATGTACAAGCCCTTCTACCACCGTGCCAATATGTATGTTGATGCATGTATCATACGACCATCTTGTACTATAAGTGTAGTTTTACTATGTTAACTTATACTGAATGAATATCCTAATACATTCATTTACTCCTTTCAATAAAAGCTATGTAAATATCACCGACGACTCTCTCCATGGCGGTTCGAATGACAAGGCTGTCACGACAGATACATTGCTCCAAGCAATACAGGTGAATACAAAATTTTGTTGCCCATTTAATCAGTTTTACCATTTCCAAGAATGCAAACACTGATTTAATTATTTAAAATTATTGATTTAATGACACCAGGATTTGGGCAAGCGTTTGGGGGCAGTGGAACAAGAGAATCAAGAACTGAAGAGGCAATTGAAAGCTGAGCAGGTTCAAAGCAAAACAACACAGTTTTTGGCAAATTTGTTTCCATAGGAAAAAGGAACAAATGAAAGCATTTCGGGTGAAAAGATCAATTCCTTGGTTTCGGACGTTATACAACACTGCAAAGATCCCATTTCAGAGATTAATTACTCGCCTGGAAACTCGAAAGAACGACCTATCCGACTGGATGACGTTGTTGAATTCACTCAATTTGCTGAAGAGGTCCCGCAAATTGTAATTGATGAATACACCACACCGCATGCGCCAAATACCAGCAGCAAAGTCAGAACCCCCAACCGAGGAAATTCTCGTATGGTTGGATCATGTTCTGCACCCGGACCACAATCGTCCAAGGCTTCACAGAAAGATGTAATCAATTTACACTAATTTCGAATTTTCCCAAAGTTTTACCGCTGCGAATTTATGTGCGAAGCATTATGTTATTAAAATGTTGAAATCATTGATTCGTGATAACTGTTCATTTTCAAAAGACATTGTATGTATGAAATTATGTAACCCCTAAAATTATTGTTAATGACAGATTGGAATACAGTTGGGACTGGGTTTTAGGGCACAAAGAGGAGCTTCCATAGTACGACAATTATTCCAAACAACACCACCGTTGGAGGTAAGACCGGTGAAGAAACCGCGTACGGACCAGTCAAACAAATTCCGGAAGTTCAACACGTTCAGTTATGGTTCGTCAAGTCAAGCACTCAGCCCGGTGATTAGGTCTTCCAACCCGAAGGAAAAATTTCCATGTCTAATACCGAAGGTGAAACCACTAACAAAAAAATAAGATCGACTTTAAGTTATATTTATTAAAAAAACAATTGACTTTAGCAATTGACAAATAAAAAAGGTAATTATAACATCACATTTAATATTTTTTATCAAACGCAGAGGGCACGAATGCTATTCCATATCAAACCAGAGATGAACCTTGACGAACTGCAACAGAAGATTGCATATTATGTATTTGGCTGTGAATTGGATGAAAGGTACATAAACATTACTGACCTTGCATGTTATCAAATACTCAGTTTTTCGTATATCAAATTGTTACTAATTTTGAATAAGCCGTAGTGAGATACTCTTCAACTGCTGTGGATTTGTGCTGACAAGGGAAAAGATGAAGTGTTTTGTACCGGGTAATGAGATCACACAAGAGGTTTGTATTAGGATTATAGTGCTTAATATGTATATGACAATCAATACATGTATTTACACCTGATTCAATGTTATCATAATTAGATTGTTCTGCTTTTTTGCTGGTTATACACGGTGCGACAATCTCAACAAAGCTCAATTAGAACATGGGTTTTACCCCCATTATTTGCGGTATGTTGACTACAACTGTGCATTTACAAAATAATTTAATTTAACACAATAACGATTCTTTAAGATAAATGGCATGAAATGTTCGTCATTTTGACATGTATAACTAATATTCATGCAGAGTGATGTTCTCAACAAAAAAAGCGTATGTGACATTTTGGATGAATACAGTGACACATGGATGCCACACACACGTGATCTCCAAAATGTAAAGTTTCTGCAACCGTTGTTCAATACACTATAAGGAAGTTTTACTCATTCAATGTTATTATAGAATTATCGAATTACTTAAATATATGTTGCAATATATTACATACTTATCAACTGTCCAAGTTTCATGAATTATTCGAAACAGTTGAATTAATTTCATGTGTAAATTATGGCCAGATTTTCGTCCCTGTTCTTGAAGATACGCACTGGTATATGGTTGTTGTTTCGTTCCTGGAGCAGAAGATCTGCTGGCTTGATACAAACAACATACCTGGTTTAAAGCAGGGGAGAAGCTATCACATAGATACCCTGGTATCTGACTATGTCAATCTAATATCAATAGTTTAAGTCGACCCGCAAAATCTCAAGACGACATTTATAGTTAATAAAGCATCTATACTTTTATTGAATCAACAAATTAACTATAAAATCAAATCATTATTTGTTAGGTTGCATGCTTGTCGGAGATACTTCCACAGAATCTTAAGAAATATAGCTGCCCGACATACAATTTTGAAGTAAAGGATCTACCTGTGGAGATTTGTCATGGAGTCCCATATTGTGGAAACAGGTGTTGTTCAGTATTGCACATATCACTTGTTTTTAAAAAGGAATGATGTTCTATTGTTTTATCTAATTAACTTTCATGACAACATCCATAATTTAATTGCAGCATTCTATCCGCTTTATATGTCCTCGAATGGTTGTCTATGGAGCATTCCTTCCGCTCATGGCCTTATGGAAATGTGAGCATTGCGAACCTGTGTATATATATATATACATATATATATATATATATATATATTATCTGCTAACACATGGCTTACAAAATATTCACTGACCAGTTGAGGCCATACTTTTTTCATTGTATTCAGATTGATGAGGACGTCGCTAGGATGAACGCGATGTTAACACTCATCACGTCTCCTATCAACGAGGAAGCCTCAAAGATTAAGAAACAAGCTGAGAAGGCATTCTCCAAAATGAAGGCCCGCAAATCACCTACCTCTGTTGCAAAATGAGTCATCACCTGCTGAAACACTGTCACAATCGCCTCTTGTCCTGATATTTTAAGGTCGTTTTGTCTTTTATTTTGCAAATTTAAAGTTTGCGGCATCATTGTGGGTTGCTGGTGTTACACATTAACATTGTCGATCACCACCACCATATGATGTTGTTTGTAATGTTGAACTTCTTTTAACCATTAACACTACTTTGTTCGTTGTGATATGCTAAACGTATGAAATTTCGTACCTTGTTTCCAGCAGGAATTTCTTAAAACGATGGGTATTTTATTTGTTACAGGCAAAAATTAAGGCAGTTGGTGTATAAGTTACATTACATATTTCGTCGTTTTAAATATCTACATAAATAAAAAATGAAAAACTCAACATTTAGAATTGCAATTCCGGAACAGCAATTAAAAATTCATACTTGTCATTTGGCTTGCTTAATTATGTAACTAGTAATTAATTAACCGAATTCAATCTCTCTCTTTGATGTTACATCACAATATAAGGGATGATAGTTGTGCTACTTGAATTGGAAACAAGAACTGAAATCTTATTACAGAAACAATAATATAAAACAGCGTATGTGTTTGGCAGAAACACTGGCTAACTCTTCAACCAAAGTGTTCAGTATATCTTGTGATTACATGACAATTATAAATTAACAAGTTTGGACGTACGCCATAAATTCAAATTTGGACGTACATTATCTCATAATTTGTACCAGTCGTACAAAAACATAATCTTTTTAAATGTTTATATTCATGCCTTCTCCCTTTTTTTTCCTAATGTATGCGTGTCTTATTCGGTCATCAACATTGGCTTTAATTCACATAGTAGATATTCCATTATGATATTTGTGACCACAGCACCAAATGACAAATTGTTACAATTTATTCCTTCAAAACCTCTCGTTAACTTCCATATGATTTATATTTTAAGATTGTTGGTGTGTTGTTTACCTTTCCACTACATGCCTGATCTTAATGTATTATGAATTTATTATGTAAGATACATTAAATGATTCTAAACATTGAAATAACAAAAGCGCCTTTAAAAAATTTCCATAAATTTAAACACCATCAAATAAAAAAAAAAGTTAAAAGAACATTAGCTAGTTCAATACGAGGACTAACAATTCTTCACACTTTTGATAAGTCCATTACATTGAATTGAAATGAAGAAATTCTGCATTTCTTCCACACTTTATCGAATTGCAGTTGTTCTTACTTGTACTGGTTCTGCTCCTTGATAAAAGTGGAATCCAACGCAAATAGGCTACGGCGCTAGATCAAATGAAATGTTATATGAATCAATCACACACTACAAATGCTATACATTACATAATTACTTACTACACCCAACAGGTTCATCTACTGCAACAATATGTGATATTGTCATCACTGATATCAAACAACACTAAAACAATACAGGCAATAAGCATTGGGTGGATAAATATGTTTCGGACACCAAAACCTGAACAAAACTCATCCCTACAACAAACCACACAAAACCAAAATTACAACATACATGATTCAAGCTAGTTCAAAATAGTCCAAGTTTTACATAACCACATAACATAAATAAACCAAATTTTGGGTTTAAATAAAACATTTTACCTTTTATTCATTCAAATTCCTCCATGACATCAAATTGGTCATCACCATTTTCATCAGAGGAATAACCACCTATATTACTGTAATCGGGTTCATCGTCACCAATCGATGACCGTGCCTCAATTTCAGAATCACTATCAACAAGTCCATGATCATCATACCCATTATAATCATCACCATTGTCGCTGATTTCCTCCCTATCCATACCCTCTATAATAACCGGGCATCTCCGCACATTTTGACCTGCTGCACGACATCTGGAACAATGCTTACCTGCACTTTCAGGATCGGACATGGGAGGGTCAGTAACACCACCCGTGTCTACAGGAGCTTCGTTTGTACCCGTGCCACCGTCATCTTCATTTTCCAATTCCGCTAACTCGACAAATACTTTATCTCTCACAGCATTAAACTTCTCTAAAGAAAGACACGCCACAACACACATGCGCCTACATAGCATAACCAACGACGTGTAACGGCTAACCACACCACTGGAACAACAATCAATTCCACCACGGAGTTGAGCGCCAACAAAATGCTTCGCTTTCATAGTCCATCTCAATGACACAATGCTGTCCGGAAATTCAGTGTAGTTCATCTTATAAATCATAGCAAGAATATGAACGCAGGGAAATCCAAACGATTCCATCCGTTTGCAATCACAATAAAACTTTGAATCGCTGCGCTGCATGAAGACAACCCATGTTCCAATCTCATTTGGATACTTCACAACCTCAAAAACAACGTTACTCAGTGTTTCCCTCCAATCAAGCACCTTGTACTTAGCGGAAATAAACAACAATCGCTGCACAAGCCGAAACACCTCCTTCGAGTATATGCCGGCAGCTGACTTCTCCAAAAGCTTGAAAGGTGTGATCAACGTTGGAAGCTCATCCAATGTTTTAAAATTAGCAGTTAACTCATTGTATTGCATTAGTTCCCAACATCTTTCCACTTGTTCGATGAATTCACATAGGTTTTGTCTGGACGCAACGTACTTCCGCATTTGTGAATGCAACGCCTCACACCTTGATGTAGTTCTCAGACCGGCAAAAAACTTTCCTCTAGTGTATGCAATTGCCCACATCTCCTTCTTTGCATATGCTGCTTTAACCCATTCATTCTCCCCTACCCCACAACCATCACATATAAGCTTCCACCTCGCTTCAAAAACAGGGATGTCAAAGTCATTGAACATGCATTCCTTGAATCCCTTTAGGAACTTTGGATTATGAACTTTCTTGCCAGCATTTTTAAGAAGATGCCATGCGCATAGCCTGTGATGTGCACACGGAAAAACTACACCAATGGCATTTCGCATGGCCAATGCACCATCGGTTATAACACACTTCGGAACCTTACCATTCATTGCCTCAACCAATTGTTCCAACAACCAAATATATGTAACTTATTCCTCATTCGAAACGATTGCAGTGCCAAACACAATCGTCTGAAAGTGATGGTTGACCCCTGAGAATACAACTACCGGACACTTATACTTGTTCTTCCCATATGTAGAGTCAAATGCTACGACGTCACCAAATGCTTCATAATCACTACGTGAAGTGCTATCACACCAAAATAGATGAAGCAAACGTCCTTCGTTGTTGGTTAGGTGCTTCCAGAAAAAACCTGGGTCAATACGTGATAACCGGCGCATATACTTGAGAGCTTGATTTGCATCACCCTCCTTGCGTACAAAGCGCCCACTAATCTTGTTGTACATGTACTTCCGGTTAAAACCTACCATTGAATATCCACCTACACGTTCGGCAATTGCCGCATATATCTGTGGATTCTTTATTCCAACTTTTCTCAAACTACTAACCTCAGCCAACTCAGTTTTTGACAATTGGCATTGCGATCGGTGGATCACACCAAAATCGGTCAACAGTTGATGAGTATGAGCTTCGTTGAAATACCCAACATTCCATCTCCCAGTTGTCTTTTCAAGATAAATCCTAAGTTCCGCTTTGCAGCAACATCTGCTCCTACCCTTTTCCGCCTTCTTCCTATCCTCAAGGTTGTCCCACTTTTTGTGTCTCAGGCCTTGCTTCGAGCATACAAACGATTTAGACACTATTTCCCCTTTCGTGTTTCTTGTTGTTAGGTGTCTGCGGATGCTGAACCCTTTCGCTCCACCATAAGCATTGTAGAAATGATATCCCATATCGAAATCACGGAAACTATACTTCATCATCTCTTCAAAAGTTAAATTCTGAAAATCAATATTAACAAATTCATTGATGTTGTCAACACGTCTCCACTGCATCCCATCCACACTATCATCGACTCTTGTTTCCACTCCCTGCATATATATAAATGAATGTGATCATTAAAAGACACAACTTTTTTCACATCTGATAACTGAGCCAGCATCTACATAATAAAACATTAAGTTCATAAATTGGGAGAATTTTAATTGTTAATTTAACCTATGCAGATAAGTTTAACCTTCTTACCTCGGAATTGTCATCTGCAACATTCTCGCCGACGTTCGAATTTCTGATCACCTCTTCCATTTTGAACGCCTACTCCAAATCACTCTCGCAATTTCAATCTAAAGGCGTAAACGATTAAGCCCTATCACCTATCCAAAAACTCCCCTAACACCCAGCTTTCTACGGTTGCAGCACCCCTTCGCCCAATACACATATGACAACACCGCCTTCCTGGGTAGCAAATTTCGCCAATACCTCGATCAAGTATTCTCCTTCCAAACTCATACGGCGATTTGTTTAACCGAAGTATTGCACTTGTGAAGAAAATGTCGTTTAACAGATTTGATAGGGTCAACTTGGACATTTCCTGGCTGACGACCCATATTGCAAATTCGTATTTGCACAGGACTAAAAATAAATTAATTCATAAGGACCTGCCACGTCACTTTTTTTGTCAACCATGCACTGGTGCATGACATACTTTCTATGCACCACAGAATCTGCCTGAATAACATGATTCACGATCTCAACTACTATTTCAAAGTTACACTTTACCTTTATGATTGTAAGTTTTTTATTTGATTGCATCCTTATATAGGAGTACCATATCACCGCATTTAGCTTTTTAATGCTTTCTGTCGCTATATAAAACGAACTATATATTGTATGGCAGCAAATTTAATTTGTCCACGGGCATCCTTAAGTATCCTTAAGTAGCTGTTAGTTTTTTTGTATGACAAATTATACTTTATGTGCAGAAAATGCTCCTGCCCTGTGGCTTGCCTCCTGAAAGAGAAGAAGATTAAGATTTGTCATCGAATTACAAAGGAATCATCAAGCAGTCAAGCACAGTTTGTAACCTTTGTCTGATGATGTACTGTTATTTTGATTGAGGAAACAGATGGCCGTGTTTGGCCTTTGATTATAGATTGTTGGATTGTCTTTGGAAAATGTTTATCTAACATCTGTATTTGACATCTGGGTTGACATCTGTCTTTTTAAGTAAAAACTGGTGAGTCCTGTAAGAAAGAGATATTGCAGGATTCACCAGTTTTTACTTAAAAAAACAGGTGTCCCGTACAGATGTCAAATACAGATGTTTGAATAACATGATTGATTGTCTTTCTTTTGGTTTAAGTTTTAATTGTCATGGAGCTTGAAAAATTAAATAATGAAATGCCAACCTTACCTAAGTTGAATAAACCTAACGGCTCTAATTGCGACACAAAGTAGATTTTCATCTGATTTGGAAAAATTATAGGTAAAATACGAAGTAAAGGGGATTTAGAAGGAAAGACCCTCTTCCAAGTTGCACAACCAGCATGAGTTTGTACCCACTTGTGACCAGTCATAGCCACTGCCCTCAGGCCCCATGGCTGTTGTAGTTGATGGCGGTTGTAGCATTGCATTGCCTACTGCTATAAGTTGAGTCGAGGAAAATTTTAGCTCGAATATTTTTTGTTAAGCTTAATCCAACAATTTATTAACCAGTTACGTGATTACCTAATATGGGTAATAATAAAATTAAGATGAGATAGAGTTTTTTATCTTTTTTTTAATTGTTTTTATGATTAATAATATCTTAATTAAGAGAAAATGTTATGAAATATTAATTTATTTTTTATTAATTTTTTATCTTAAAAGGGAAAAAAATTGGCCCATGGATCGGTCTAGCCCAGTCTAGAAAACTAGTGGGTTGGTAAATGATTGATCTTGTGTCAAAGTATTGAAGACTAAAGATGCAAGTCGTGTAAAATAACCGCATAGGAAGTTCACCTTCAAGCTACAGTATTGTGTTGCGTGTAAAATAACCGCATAGGAAGTTCACCTAGAGGCTATAGTATTGTGTTGCGCACCAAAATAACAACGAAAATGTTTAACTAACATTAGTATCGTCAGGCTACGATACCAACTCATAATATAAGTTATCAACAAATTAAACACAAGTTACCAATATTTTTTCCATGGTTACTACCTCATCAGGTGGCAAAAATTTACTTCATCCATAGCTTTCTTTCTAGGTTTTTCTTCTCTCCACTAACCTAAGCTAAGCTCCATTGAATGAAGTTAGTGATGTCTATATCTTCTTTAGTTCTTTCTTAGAAGTCAGCCTCAGTTTTCCTTTCTCTTAGTTTTTGTTGTTGAGAGAACTCCATAACTAAATATGCGACAATATTGTAAAAGAGAGGAGGATGAGAACAATTATTCAACACACATATGGGTATGTAGCTTAGAGAAGGAAAAGCTTTGGAAGAGAGGAAGATAGGACTTGCGGGTGGAAGAGAAAGAGAGGAAGAGAGGAAGAGAAATTTGGCGGGTGGAAGAGAAAGAGAAAGTGAAAGTTATTTTACTTTTATTCATCTTTTATTTTTTCCGTTCAAAAATGTTATGCAAATAAGAGAACTTGGTTGATAATATGCATCTACCAAGTTTTGCTTTTTTTTATGCCAGACTTACATTCAAAATATTATTCTGAAATGCAAGTCTGTGTATCGCCACTTACATGCACATTGTTTTTTTTTCTTTTTCAGTTGAAGATGCACTGGCACACCCTTACTTGACATCACTGCATGACATTAGTGATGAACCTGTGTGCATGACTCCCTTCAGCTTTGACTTTGAGCAACATGCTTTGACAGAGGAACAAATGAAAGAACAGATATATCGAGAGGCTCTAGCATTTAACCCTGAGTATCAGCAGTAGTGTTATTTTTTCGTCTCTCGAGAGATGAAATTTTTCCGTCTCCCGGTAGATGGAAATTTTCCATCATGGGATAGATGGAAATTTTCCATCATGGGATAGATGGAAATTTTCCGTCTCTAACTAGATGGAAAATTTCCATCAAGGGATAGATGGAAATTCTTCGTCTCGTTATGGACGAAAAAAATAACACACAAAGGATTTTTTTATCCATGAAAATACCAAATGGAGGCCAAAATTTCAGTGAGGGTCAAAATTTAAAACTCTTTTAGTTTACGAATCCGAACTGAACTAATCCACTACTGATTGGAGTAGGTTGGACATGTTTATTAGATTCGATGTTTAAAATTGCAAGTAAAATAAAATAATTTCAACATAGCTTTGAATGCATATCAAGACTAGGAAGCAGACGAAAATACTCATAGTCGCTGGTGAAGCACAATTGTGAGATGAGGGTGAGATATGTGAGGTGTAACAATTAGGGTGAGTACTAAGTATTGAAGCAATAGTCAAAACTCAAGAGGGTGATATGTGAGTTAGAGATGCATGGACAAAGAAAAGTAAAGACCTAATTCTTTTTATGAAATAATGTCCTATAGTGTTCTATGTTTGAGTATGCTTAGCCTATATATTGGCTCGATTCTAATCATAGTTAGATCGAGAATTAAATCAACCATGATTAGGTTTAAAAAAAAATTGAACCAGTCTAAAAAATATGGACTGAGTTAGTGTAGGTTACTTAAGTTTGACAGGCCCATGCGACACATCCCTTGTTTCATCACGGGTTTAGACAAACCCTCAGATTCAATGAACGCGTATAAAGATATTTACCAACAACTCACCGACAATATCAGCAACGACCTAACTTTATCCGCGTTAGGTGGGTTGGCAGCGCAGATTAAACAATATTATAATATTCTACCATACATCTTGTTTTTTTTTAATAAATTATTCTTTTTATAAGCATTTTTAATAAATTATTGATATCCATATCTTCTTAATTATTTTACGCTTATAGTTTTTCCTTATCTTTCCTTACTTTTGATAATTACTAATTAGTCTACCCTCCATCATGAACACGTAATTATGAGTTTAATTTTTATCTTCATAAATCATAATGTATCAATATTAAATTATTTAAAATATAGCTTTGATTTAAAATTAGTCAAACTCAATAACCTCTATATAATTTTAGAGAAAATAGGTTATGTATTGACAATGTAAAAGTTTTTTATATTGTTAGTGCATCATTCATCATTCACGAGTTTATGATCATTAACTTATAAGTCAAAGTAATTCAAATAAACGGTAAATAATATATCGACAATATAAAAAACTTTGAACAGTCAGTACATACAAATTAAATTCATAATTTTTTTTATCTTCTAAAAATAACCCAAATTTCTAACTTTTTACTATTCTGTTTATTAAAATTTTTAATTCAACAAAAATGAAACTGAAATCTTTCAAATAAGTTAGAGAAAAAAATTAAAAAAAAAATGAAGAAGGTAAATGAAAAAAAAATAATAAAAAGAAGAATGAAAAAGTTGAACCATTTACTTCGTGTACAATACAACAAGTCACATACATACATACACAAAACCTTCACCTTCCTTCCTCTCTCTTTCACAGTCTCTCTCTCTCTCTCTCTCTCTCTCTCTCTCTCTCTCTCTCCATTGCATTTGCACCCTTTCTTCTTTTCTCTCCCATTTCTCAGATTCCTCCATTGCTCTTTTCTCTTCCATTGGATTATTATAAACATATCAAATTCGTGGCTATTTATGTTTGAGGGAAGAAAAAAAAAAACACTTTTTAAGAACTGAAACCAAAAAATAGATACAAAAAAGAACTCTTTGCCTCTTTGGGTCTATTGGGTTATGCTTATTTTCTGCAAAACTATCTTCTGTGTTTGCTTCAGAATAAAGCCTTCAATACCCTCATAAAAAAAAATTATTTAACACAAAATTTGTATATTTTTTTTTATATTTTTCTTAAAGTTTTTTTTCTTTTTTGTGAATAAATTGTGTTCTCCCCTTTTCTGCAATTTATTATTTTTATCTTCACTTGAGGAAAAGATTGAGATATGGTCAAGGAAGGGCCTTGTTATCACTGTGGAGTTACTAGTGAGTTCTTGTTTCTCTAGTATCACAATTTTTTGTTTTCATTTTTTTTTGGAGTTATTGGCTTTTTTTTTTATTTTTTTTTTTTTTTATATAAAAATTCAAAGTGTGTTCTGCAACAATTAGCTTGGACTGTGTTTTTGATTCAATTGATATATGTGCTAAATGATGACTTGCTGGCACTATAAACATACAAGAAAAAATAAATGTAATGTTCTTCTTGGTGTATTAGAAATTAAGATTACAAATTTTCTTATTGGTTAGTAATATTTAGAATTAAAAGTTATGGTTAATTTTATGGAGTTCCTTCTTTGGTGTGTTTTTCTTTACTCCTGTGGAGGGTATATGTTTTCTTTGACTATGTTTGAAGCATGAACAAATGTAATGGATGCAAGATAAAGCTCAAAATCTATTGAATTTTCGATTGGAATTGCTACTTGATAGGCAGAATACCTGTTGTTGTTGAAGGTGTTTATGAAAAAGAGTCAACTCACAGTTTACCACTTCCAATTTGGATTTTGTGAACTTAGATAGAGTGCAAAAGAAAATGAGGACAAATGTGCATTTGTAAAATGCCTATAGCTTATCCACTTGTGTGTTCTTAAAGGATTCTGTTGCCACTTTGTCTATAGAGCAATTTTTCTCATTGTATTAGGAGACTGGTTCTTGCATTGTATCCATCCTTCATACGTGTCTTAGTCCCCTCCCTTCTAGCTGAAAAAAGTAATCACAGCGATTATGCATTACTATATTTTCAAGCTTTCTCAATGTGAAAGAACTATACTTGTTCATAGACTTGATCACCTTAGTAGAAGGAATCCTGCAACTTAAGCCTTATAGATGTTCACTGTGTTTCTGATAATTGTGAAACCGTTTCCAAGCATTGAAGTGGTGTGCACTTCAAAACTGTAGTGCCAGTGCTTGAGAACAATGATTTCGGTCCCTAAGAATGAAAATGTTTCATTTAGATTCCTTAACTTTGATGCCTCGAGCGATACTAAGCAGACAAATGCTAATCCTTTGAGTTCAAATGCGAGCACTTAGTCTTCACCACTAGTCTTCAAGT
Organism: Crotalaria pallida; assembly: GCA_037953625.1. Lineage (NCBI taxonomy): Eukaryota > Viridiplantae > Streptophyta > Magnoliopsida > Fabales > Fabaceae > Crotalaria > Crotalaria pallida. Next base: position 104,640,857 of record CM075655.1, read on the forward strand.
CTTCTTAGTTAAGTTCACTGACGTCTGCTTGAGGAATGTAGACTGTAGACCGATGTCCTGTTTTACTTGCAGAGTAGTTTTGCTATGTGTTATCTAAGGTATTAAACTAGTGGCTAATCACGGGCAGATTATCATGAATACTGACACATAATATCTCAACCTTCAAGTTGTTTGTTTGGTTTTATATTATATCAAAGAAGAACTATGAATATGTTGTTTTTATTAGTCTATTTGATCTGAGACACATCTCCATTCTAGATTCCAAGGGTTTCTAGTTTTTCTGACATTTAAGCATTGCAATAGGCACACCACTTTGGCGCAATGGGCCACCAGAGAAGCCTGTACTGTGCAATGCATGTGGATCTCGATGGAGGACAAAGGGAACACTTGCAAATTATACCCCTTTACATGCTCGGGCAGAAACTGATAATGACGATCAAAAGGTTTCCAGGGCAAAGAGCTTATCATTAAATAAAAACAAAGAAGTGAAATTGCTCAAAAGAAAGGTGGGACAAACTGATTATGCTGTATCTGGAGGGTTTGGCCCTGATTACAATCAAGGATTTCGAAAGGTTGTAGATGAAGATACAAGCAATAGATCAAGTTCAGGGTCAGCCGTCTCTTACACAGAGAGTTGTGCTCAATTTGGTGGCACAGATGCCAGTGATTTGACAGGTTGGACAATTACTGTTTGCTTATTTTACTGAAACAATACTGATTTTAATTGTGGAATTGCATATCAACTTACATCGGTTTTCTTGAAAGAAGACAAATGAAGCTTGCTTCTAAATGTACATTATACAGGAGAATGCTTTTCATTGACAAAAAAATCCAATTAGTGATTTAAAGAATTCCCCATAATGAAGGTCTACTTGTGTCTCAAAATACTTGCAATGACAAGCTTTTGAATTAGACATGGCTTATTTTTATCTATCACAAGTGCATTTCTGTATTCCCTAGACAATACTTTCTTTCTACTCAGCTAACTTTGTTTCTTTAATAAAAGCAAGTAATTCTAATGTAGATAGTTTGATTAATTTAGGTCCTGCTCAGTCAGTGGTCTTTGAAGCGACGGTACCTTCGAAAAAGAGGACATGTGGAGGTCGTCCAAAGCCTTCTTCTGTTGAGAAGCTCACAAAAGATTTATGCACTATTCTTCATGAGCAACAGTCTTATTTTTCTGCATCCTCCGAAGATGATCTTCTTTTCGGAAGTGAAGCACCAATGGTCTCCGTTGAGATAGGACATGGAAGCATTCTCATTAGGCATCCTAGTTCTATTGCTCGTGAAGAAGAGTCTGAGGCTAGCTCTCTTTCAATTGATAATAAACAATGCCTGATGAGTGAGGCATACTCATGTTCTAATGGCATTCCTTTGTATGGTGATTCCAATGGCATGAACTTCTCATCTCTGGGAGTTGAAAAGATCAGAAACTCTGCTGGCAAAATAATGCCACAGGAGGAACTTAAAAGGCATGTTTTCCCACATCACTATAATGACTAGTATAATTTTGATATTTTCCCAATAGTGGATTGAATATCTTGACATGGATGGTTTGTTTTACACCTGTGGCTTTGTGAAGAAATAATAGCAATAAGCGTGAAGAAATATTAGCTATAAGCGTGTGAAGAAATTGTTAAGGAGTGAGTTGTTCAGTCACTAATACTTTTTTCTTTTTTAATTCCAGGGACATGTCTCAGCTTGATGAAAGACTACAACTTCTGGGAAATCAAAATTCACCTCTGTGCTTAATAGATTTAAATGTGAGTTGCATATGTGCATTCCTTTACCCTTCATAAATAATATGCTCATGCTTCTGGATCTTGTATTCTGTTCTTGGTCTGCATACGCATTTATAACCATATATTGGCTGGTAAAGCTTCTTATCCATCAAATTGGTGAATGTTTGATTTGATTGCTATTATGCTTGGTTAGGTCATAGCGAACTATGAGGAGTTTGTGAGAAACTTGACAAATGAAGAGCAGCAGCTATTGCTAAGTCATCTTCCTGTGGTTGATACTGCGGAACTTCCTAATAGGTTAGAATCTCTGCCACTTGTGTTTGATACATATCTCAAATGTCAAATCTGCCCTATCCATTGAGAGGGACGAGGGGTGGGGGTCGATTAATAGCAAATCTGTGCATAATTGCTTTAGATTGTGCTGTTCCAATAAAATTAAAGGGTTTTAATTTGATACATGCATCATTGCATTAGAATTTCTTAAATTATGTTTCAACCTACCAAACATTATTTCTCCCAAAATTATGTACCGACATATCTAACATTATTGATGGATCATGCTGTGCAGCCTTAAAATCATGTTCGGCAGCTCTCAATTCAAGGAGAACTTAACTTATTTTCAGCAACTTCTTGGGGAAGGCGTCTTTGATATTTCTTTGTCGGGGGTGAAACCTGAAGACTGCAAGACATTGAAAAGGCTTGCATTATCTAATCTGTCAAAGTCAAAATGGGTAGAACACTATAATTTTCTCAAGGTTTGTGCTGGTTTGTTAGCTAGATATTAATGCTTGTGTTCAAAAATAAATATTTTAATATTGATACTTATCATATATCATATCCTCCTATAGATGCAGAGATGTAAAGGAAGAGCTGGAATGTCTATTGCTATGGGCTCTCCTGGTATGGCATCTAGTAATGTTGCAAATGTCAGGAGATTGCGTGACAGTCAAAATCAAAATTTTCCAGGTTAGCTGAAAATCTTATGTCAACAAGTCATTATTTACTTACACTAACTCTCAGTTGTTTGATCTTATTTTCATCCAATGAGTACTTGAGTTAAAATCATAAACACAATTTGACGAAAATGCGATCAACTTCCAAGAGTCAATGCAAGTGAAAAATGACTTACTCTAGTATAAATGGATCCTTCCTCTATATCATAAATGTTTGTGTGCACTAAGACCTAGCAAAATGCTGAATTATATGTCAGCTTTTACTCTTGAGAGTTGAGACACCTGAAGAAAATCGGGTTACATGTCTATTAACTAGTTAGAATTAGAACTGAGCTGTTGGTGTTCACTGCTGTTTATGATTTAACTGAAGAATCATTCTTGACTCTAGTTTTGCAAATTTTCAGATTTGAAGAAAACAATGAGGAGCCCGAAAAGTGTGATCGCAGAGGCTGGATGCGAGGGCAAAGAAGTTGTAGAAGATGGCTCTTCGTTCAGTGCGAAAAGTCTGTTTGCTTTGCCTCATAGTGATGGTAGCTCGGGCATGATGGATTCTTTAAACTTGGCTTATGAGAGTTCAGATCAGGATCTGCTGCTAGAGGTGCCATCTAACAGTTCTTTTCCACAGGCAGAGCTCCTGCATCCAACTCCAAGTTTTGGTGCCCAAGCCAGCACCAGTAGTAGCTCAAAGCACTCGCATATTACCCATCATTAGCTATAATCTTGACAAGATTACTTGCATGATGGGTATGGACAGAGTCTTCTGTCCTAATTAGATTCTGCATGTTTTCAATCTATAAAACTTAAAAAAAAAACATGTACAAGATATATATGATGGTTGTGCTTTTATTTCCTTACGACCTTCTTGATCTTGGTTTGTCAAAGGATGAAAGTTGGATGGGCTTTTTTTGTATAGGTTGGTAACAGATTGTAACATAGCATGAAATGAGGATTTATACTATAATCTCCAGAGTTTTGTATGCAATTGTAGTTTATGTTTTGTGAACATGGAAACTACCTTGTTCAGTCAGTCTTAAGAAGGTCGACGGTATCAAAGATATCAAGATGTTATTTAGTTGGATGCATGAGCAAAGCATCAACTTGAACAAATAAGGCGGCAGGTAACTGTAAGAAGTCTGGTACGCGAACTTACTGGGATCCAAGTTTAGCGATGGAGATTCGAGTTATACAGAGCTCGAGTCTAAAAGCTACGATGCCAATGGAAATGCTGCTCTGTATAACTCAAATCTCCGCTGCCACTAGTTACTAGACTCAAGCTCACAAGTGGCGTTCAGGCTAAGTCACCATGGGGTCAACAAGAGAGATGCATCATACTAGAGTGTGTGGTTGATTTAATTTCAGAGAAAGTGAAAGGATTAGCAAAATTGCAAGTTTGCATGTGCTTAGACTGAATTCACATAGCAGACTTACACTTTTGTCTTGCCTTCTCTAAATCACCTATTTTCTTAAAGACAAACCAACCAAACTATCAGGCAATTCTACGTTTTCCTCAAATATTAGAGTTGCTAGACTTGATTCCACTTTGCAAACTTCCTATTCCACCCTTCCTTTCGAGGTTGGTAAATCACTTGAGTACTTTAAGCATGTTGTGAGATATATTCACATATACTAATGGGAATTAGTCCTCAAACCCTGTTTTTTTCTGATGGGTTCTGTCAGAATATTTTCTGATATCCCCGAATCGGAAAAATGCAATTTTTCGGTTACTCTTTTATTAAAAAAATTCATTTTAAAGTCAGAAAATGCATTTTCCGATTCGGGGTATCAGGAAATATTCTAATAGATCCCCATCGGAAAAAAAATTAGGGTTTGGGAACTAAAAACGAGATTTGAGGACTAATTCCCTGTGCTAATTCCCCTCAAACTAAAGTTTATTGTATTTAAAGCTAGTTCCAAATCCCTTTTAAAGAGTAGAATAACCAACAAAATTATGAGTAATGTCTATGACGATGACGCTTCTTGAACACGACTATGTGGTCACCTTAAATATCCAACGAAAGTAAACAAAATGAAATACCAAAAATCAAAAAAAGTTATCATAATGTGATTGTTGGACAACTGAACAATGGTGGATGTTGGCCAACAGAAGATAGACAATTACTAATAACAAGTGTTGAAAAGACAATAAGCCAAAGATAGGTGTGGATAAGATCAAATAGCAACGAAAACGATGAACCTTTGTAAGTCGGATGACAACGAGACTAGGAACTATTTAGGCATAGATAAACCTTAAAAAAAAAAAAAAAGGTTAGTATAGAAGAACAAGGATTGTACCTTTGTCCCATGTATCATCAAAAGTGCAAGAAGAAATCAAGGTTACGTAGTTTATTTAAAAAAGAGAGAGAATGCATCTAGAAGTATCTAGGAGTATGTTTTTTAAGCCTTCGGAATGATGCTTCACGAGTAGGATTTCTTGGTTCTTGAGTCTCTTTGTTAATATTTTTATCGTTGATCTTCATGAGATGCTCAAAGATTTATTACCTTGTTGTGAGAATATATCGTGCCAAATGTTAGTCAATTAAATTCTTTTTATCCAAAGATTATCTTATGGATTTATTCAATATAGTATAATAAGATAATGCTATTCGTCAATGTGATCTTTGGATTATGGATAATCCTAATATAATCTAGCATTTATTGCTACTAGAACGCGTTATTTAGCCTTTCAGAGATGGTTTACATTGAACGCGTTATTTAGCCTCATGTTCGTGTACCGGTCTAGTTCAGGAACAAGATGGTAAGAAGACAACAACATCAAAACTAATTGGAAGAAGAATCACCAAACTAATTGGATGTTCTACTAGGAAGAACTTTGTTTTTCAAATTGAAGACTAAAAATGGAAAAAGAAAGTGGAAAAATTTGGTGACCTTGTAATCAGAAGTCAAACAAGTTAAACTTTATATGCTTCAAAATTAAATAGTTAATCTAGCTCATAATGATCGATAAATAATCTTGTGCATTCAATATGTGCTTATAGGATTCAAAGCATAGTAATAAAGTTAATATTAGTATCTTAGATTTTTGTTATTAGTATGTTAGACTTTTATTGTTAGTTTGTTACGTAGATGCATTGAATAATTAGCTTTACGTAGCTATTCTTTAGTTATCACCCTGTTCCTATAGTTAACACCCTATATTTGTCAACTTGATATGTATATATATGTATTGTGGCTAAAGCCTTTGACATAATAATACAAACAAAAACAAATGCAATAACTTAGCATTTGCAATTCATTATGGCATCAGAGCAAGGTGATCAAGGGCCAAAGAAGGAGACTCCTCCCTCCTCACCTTATTACCTTGGTTCTTCTGATAATCCAGGGACACCATTAGTGGCTTTTGTAAAATCAAGTCTCCGATTAAGGTGGATTAATTTTGATGATGACAATGTAATTAAATTATGGACTTAATTTGAAGAATGCAAGCCCAACAATAAAGAAAATCAAGTGCTTAGTTTAATTATTCATTCTCATTCATTCTTAATGTATTTTATTTATGAGAGTGGGTAGTTTAGGTTTTTATTCTCACATAAGGTCAAATGATATTCATGTATGAAAGGTTGAGATTAAAATCAATTAGACTTGAGAAGAGAATTGAAAACAATGTTAGAAAACTTAATTTTTCCAACATTGACCAATTCACTCGAGTGATTCTCAATTCACTCGAGTGATTTATGAATTTTCAGTAATATAGCCGTTGGATAAAGTAAAAAGGCAACACTATCAGAGTTGACTAAAACACTCGAGTGTTTTCAAAAAGACTCGAGTGATTTAGGTCTGTCAGCAAATTTTTTAAACGTTAGAAGAGGACAAAAAGGAAGAATAACTTGGTTTTTCCTTCCTTTTTGTCCCCTCACTTATATTCTGAATAGTGGTCATTATCCAAGAGGAGAAGCTTACACTCTTTCATTGATTCTCTCTCTCTCAAGTGTTAAAATCATTTTTTCTCTCTAAACTCAACCAAGCATTCATCTTTATTATTTTGTCTTAGTGAGTTAAGAGAGTGTGCTTCATTTGTAAGAGAATTATTTGTTGTAAAATTCTCAAACACTCAAACACTTTAGCTTGTTTAGAAAATCTTGGTGAGGTATCCAAGTACTTGGTGAGGTATCCAAGTTCTCAAGTCTTGGGAGGTTCTCAAGCACAAAGACTAAGAGGATTCTTAGCTTGGTGGGCTCTTGGAGGTTCCAAGGAGCTTAAGAAGAAGGGACTCTTCATCACCAAATCAAGTTGGGGTAGAAAGTTCAAGAGTTTGGTACACTCTTGAAAAGGGTTAGGATTGAGTGAGGAATCTCAATTTATCCTTGTAATTTCTAACAATTTGATCACTAGTAGAAACTCCTAAATTGATTAGGGGGACTGGATTAGCACTTTAGATTGAGTGTGAACCAGGATAAAATTGGTGTTGTCTCTCTCTTTTATAGCTTTCTTAGTTTTCAAGTAAAACCAAACCCTAAGTTCTCTAGAAAGGGGCTTTTATAATTCTAGTAGCAATTGGTTGCAATTAACTTGTTTTCAACTTGTTTTAACTTAGTTTAATTGCCCTCTACTTTGATTTATATCTGCCCTGGATTAATCTTTAAGAAATTGAATCATTTTGCTAAATTTCTCTGAAACTGCTCCTTTCTGTTCTGCATAAAACACTCGAGTGTTTTTCAATTCACTCGAGTATTTCGTAGCATTTCACTCGAGTGTTCTTCATTTTCACGCGAGTGTTTTTAAATTCACTTGAGTAAATTGCCCAGTTTCAGAAAAACAAGCTTTTGATCAATTATCTTTTAATTGCACCGAAAATTAGTTACTGTTGCTTCCATATTACTATTCACCCCCCCCCTCTAGTAATTGCTAAGCCCGCTTGTTGGTTTCCAACAGCTTTGCCACTCACTGGTGATAACTACCGTAACTGGGCAAGATCCATAAAGATTTTCCTGCGTGCGAAGACAAAACTTGGATTCATTGATGGAACGATAAAGAAACCATCGATCGAATCATCAGACTTCCATGTGTGGGAGAAAGCTGATTCCATGGTGACTGCATGGATCGTTAATTCTACTGATCCCAAATTACATGGAAGCATTTCTTATGCGACAACAGCGAGGGACGTTTGGCTTGATCTGGAGGAATGTTTTGCACAGACAAATGCACCACGCATGCACCAGTTATGGCGCACACTTAATTTGATACAACAGGAACCTAAGATGACAGTGACTGAGAATTACACCAAATTCAAGAGTCTCATAGATGAGCTCGGTGAACTACAACCATTACCAGAATGCACATGTGGAGCCTCAAAATAGTTAGCACAAAGAGAGGAAGAACATTATGTTCATTTGTTTCTTGGAGGCCTCGATGATGATCGTTTTACACATGTAAAAGGAACAATCCTCAACACTGATCCATTACCTTCATTAAGGAAGTTATTCAATCACATATTGAGAGAAGAATCTCGAATGACAACAGAGAAAGGTAGAGAAATTGATATGGATATTGGATCGGCATTTCATGTTGGCAACACAAGCAGGTATAACACTTACAAGCAGAAAAACTGAGATGAACCAAGGGTGAGGTGTGATCATTGCGGAAAACCTGGGCATGAAAAATCAAAATGTTTCGAGTTAGTAGGTTATCCTTCTAATTGGAACATGCACAGGACACAGAGAAAGTTCAACAAACCCACATCAACTCCAGGAGGTGCACGACTAGCCTGGGCTGACAATAATCAAAAACCAAACGTAGAGCAGAATCACAGCAATCATGCTCTTCATGGGTCCCAAAACAAAGAAAAGACCGAGTACATGTCTCGTAATGATATAATAAATGATACACAAAAGTGGGTCTTCGATAGTGGGGCATCACACCATATGACCCCATTATTTTCTATCCTTGAGGAGGTGCATGTTTTGAATGAGCCTTTACGCATCATTGTGCCCACTGGAAATGTGATTATTGTTACTAAAGTGGGAACAATAAACCTTGGCAGGAATATAACGCTGCATAACGTTCTACATATCCCTTAATTCAACTGCAATTTAATATCTATTTATAAACTTTCATGTGATTCAAATTGCATAGTGACTTATTCTGCTAATGGTTGTGTTATACAGGACCGAACCACGAAGAGGACGATTGGGTCCGGCGACTTGCATGAAGGGGTTTATGTCCTCAAGATGGCAGAGCAAGGGTCTTCATTGGAAGCTATCTCTGAGGATGCATATGCTCTTTGGCATGCTAGGATGTGTCATCCTTCCAATCAAAATTTATTAAAACTTTCTGGCATTCTTAATTTTCAGTTCAAAGAGAATAAATTAAAGTGTTGCGATGTGTGTCATCGTGCTAAACAATGTCGATTTGTTTTTCCTTTAAGCAATAACAAAGCAAATAAAGTCTTTGAGTTAATACACTGTGACTTATGGGGAAGATATCATACAACATCACATAACGGATCACACTATTTTCTCACAATTGTTGATGATTTCTCTCGAGCAGTTTGGGTTTATTTGCTAAAAGAAAAATCTGAAACTCAATCTCATCTCATTAATTTTTGCAAAATGGTAAAAACACAATTTGGTGCTAAAGTAAAAACTATCCGCAGTGACAATGGAACGAAGTTTGTCAACTCAAAGATGTATATGTTTATGAAAGAAGAAGGGATGATTCATGAAACTTCTTGTGTAGGCACACCTCAACAAAACGGTCGCGTAGAGAGAAAGCATAGACACATTCTTAATGTAGCAAGGGCACTAAGATTTCAGGCCAATCTCCCGTTACATTTTTGGGGAGAATGCATCCTTGCAGCCACTCATCTTATTAATAGAACTCCTACTGTGGCAAATGAGGGGATCACACCCTATGAAATGCTCTATGGGAAGCTAAGGCACCATCTTATGCTCATATAAGAGTTTTTGGGTGTCTTTGTTATGTCACAACACTCAAACCTGGTGACAAGTTTGCTTCTAGGGCCAAGAGAAGCATTTTTTTGGGATATCCACAAGGGCAAAAGGGATGGCGTGTGTATGATCCACAAACCCGTGTGTTTACCACATCCAGGGATGTGATATTTTATGAGACTATTTTCCCTTATAACATGAAGGAGGAGCCTTTTCCCAGGAGCAAGACAATTTTTGTTGAGCCTACAGTTTCATGCACTGAGCCTATAGAAAATAAGGAACGTACTGGAGTTGGAACAGATTCCATCGCAACATCACAAGAGGACCAATCTGAAAACAACGTTTCCAATGTACCACAAGAAGCTCAAAATGAGGGGGAGCCACTTGATAATGTATTGACTCAGGACATGCGCTCTAGGCGTCCCCCTGAGTACCTTAAAGACTATCATTGCTATACTGCCTCACATAAAACCCCATGCATGTCTCAGGACCAATCAACCTCTCCGGGTAAGTCCATGTATCCCATATCTCATTATATCAATTATGATAATTTATCATCTAGTCACAAAGCATTTCTAGCTGCTATCATGTCCCATGATGAACCTAAAAACTATTCACAAGCTGTCTTAAGTCCACAATGGCGTGCAGCAATGGAGAAAGAAATCCAAGCTCTTGAAGAAAATAACACTTGGACTATTGAGCCGTTACCGCCAGGCAAGAAATTAGTAGGATGCAAGTGGGTTTACAAGGTCAAATACAAGGCAAATGGTGAAGTGGAAAAATACAAAGCGCGCTTGGTGGCAAAGGGATACACGCAGGTTGAAGGAGAGGACTTCACAGAGACCTTCTCCCCGGTCGCAAAGATGACAACGGTTCGATGTTTGTTATCTGTAGCTGTGGCAAGAGGATGGCAATTACACAAAATGGATGTAAGCAATGCTTTTCTTCATGGAGATTTAAAAGAGGAGGTATATATGGCATTGCCTCCTGGGTACGTTGTCACATCCCCAAACCACGTGTGTCGTTTGAGAAAATCACTATATGGCCTCAGGCAAGCTTCAAAGAATTGGTTTGACAAATTATGTGAGAGCTTGACACGGTATGGTCTTCGTCAGAGTGATGCAGATCATAGTCTCTTCATATACTCATTTGGGAAACATTTTCCTTGCTATCCTCATCTATGTTGATGATCTCATTGTAGTTGGGAATGATACGCATGCATGTAACAGCTTCAAAGATTACCTTCACAAATGTTTTCACATGAAGGATCTAGGGGCACTCAAATACTTTCTTGGTATTGAACTAGCTCGAAGTTCCGAAGGTTTGTTTCTTTGCCAGCGCAAATATACTCTTGACATACTTAGCAAATGTGGGATGTTGAATTGCAAGCCATGTAGTTTTCCAATGGAGCAGAACCATAACTTATCTGTTATCGTTAGTGAACCATTTACTAATCCATCTCAATACCGACAACTCATTGGACGTCTAATTTACCTCACTATTACTAGACCTGAAATCACTTATTCGGTCCATATCCTAAGTCAATTCATGCAAGAACCAAACCAAGCACATTGGGACGCTGCAATGCGTGTTTTACGCTACTTGAAATCTTCACCTGGACAAGGTATTTTGCTTCCCAAGAACAATGATCTAAGGTTAGTAGGTTATTGTGACTCAGATTGGGCTGCTTGCCCCATCACGAGATGCTCTTTATCAGGGTACCTCATGACTCTTGGTTCAGCACCGATATCTTGGAAGACCAAGAAACAAAAGGTAGTGTCTCACTCTTCTAGTGAAGCTGAATATCGTGCCATGGCCCATGCGACTAGTGAAATTTCCTGGTTGCACAACCTTCTATCTTCTTTACAAGTTCCATGTGATACTCCAACACCCCTATTTTGTGATAATCAAGCAGCTCTTTACATAGCAGCTAATCCAGTTTTTCATGAAAGAACAAAACATATTGAAGTGGATTGTCATTATGTTCGACAACATTTACGTTCTGGTACCATTGTTACTTCTTATATTTCAACCAAACAGCAGCCAGCTGATATCTTTACCAAGGCGTTGGGTTCCAGACTTTTTCATGAACTCTTGGACAAGTTGGGAGTTTATAATGCTCACTCTCCAACTTGAGGGGGAGTAATAAAGTTAATATTAGTATCTTAGACTTTTGTTATTAGTATGTTAGACTTTTATTGTTAGTTTGTTACGCAGATGCATTGAATGATTAGCTTTACGTAGCTATTCTTTAGTTACCACCCTGTTCCTATAGTTAACACCCTATATTTGTCAACTTGATATGTATATATATGTATTGTGGCTAAAGCCTTTGACATAATAATACAAACAAAAACAAATGCAATAAGTTAGCATTTGCAATTCATTACATAGTGATACATAAAGAAGACACACAGACATTGCATAGACATTGTAAGCAATTTTTTAATACTTATTGGTTACACAATCGCGGTAAATTCAATAGAAAGTATAAGAATGTTCAAATGCACATAAAATAAAATTTCATAGTTATTGCACATATGTACTTCAAGGATTCTGTCTCAGTTACAAGTGAAAATGAAATAATTTTTACTTTTAATTTGATTATGTATTTAGTTTCTGAAATTTGGGAGTATTTTGGCTTTGGTTCCTGAAATTTTTTTTAACCTTGACTCATTCTTAATTGTTTTGAAAATTTAGTTTTAGTATGTCGTTAGGTAAACTCCGTTAACTGCTGACGTGGCTAACGGAATACCACAGTAGCATACACGTGTGCAGGTACTGCGTGACACCACTGTGATGACATGGATGATCCAAGCCTGCAGGCGCAAAAGGGTCAAAGCATAACCCAAATGTGTTTGTCAATTGCCCTTTGGCCCTTTTGCTCATGCGGGTCCGGATCATCCACGTCATCATACCAATGGCATGCAATACTTTCACACGTGTATGCTGATGTGACATTTCGCTAACCACATCAACATTTAACGAATTTTTTCTAATAGCATGTATTAAAACCAAAATTTCAAAACAATTAAGGATTAGTCAAGGTCAAAAAAAAATTTCTTGGGACAAAAACCAAAACACCTTCAACTTTCAGGGACTAAAAACATAAATAAACCTAAAAACTATATCAGGAAAAAAAAACAAAACAATATCATGATATTAAATTTATGTCTAAGTCCAAAACTCTGCTAACAAGACTCTCAAAACAATTAAAAGAATGAAGGAAAAAAAACCATGTGAAGATTAAGAATTTTTTTAAATAAATAAAGTTTGAGCAAATTATCATAATTTTTTTTGATATATTTTATTTATTTTATAAACAGTTTTATAGTAAATAATAAATGTTACCATGATATTAAATATGTCATGCATTATAGCTAGAGTATTAATACTGCCTTTGTCTATGAATATAAGTATTGGTTAGTGCCATGATCTTGTCCATTTTTATAAGTCTTATTTCAATTTTCAATTTCATTAAACTATATTATTAATTACTTATGTTTTTACAAATATTCTTATTTATTCAATAGTACTTTTTTAGAATCTCAATGATAATTATAAAGGTAATTAAAAAAAATCAAATATTATCAATTTTAATGCCGCCACTAAAAATATCAAACAACTTTCTTACCCTTATGTGAGTGCAATTATAAGAAACTAATTTCACACTTATTAATGAAGTTAGTTGAGTACAATTAGTTTTTTTATATTTATAAAAAAATAAATAGTTACTTCAAGAAAGTTGCATTGAGAATAAACAAAATTAAATGAGATAATTACCATAAATATATTAGGAAGATTGAATTGAGAATAGAAATAATAATTTTTTTTTTTATTTGAGACAAGATAAATATGTTTTTTTTCCTTATATAATAGATCAATGGAGAGAGTATAACATAAGATTAAAAAAAAAAAGTTTTAAGTTTACGGTACATTTTCACATGCTAAAAACTTTTGTCCCATGTCAAGCATTAGATGATCTAGAATAAATGGTCCCAAATATATATTACTAGCTCTTACCCCGTGCAATGCACGGGTTGTTGATATTTTAATTTTTTTTATATTAAATATTTTAAATTAAAGATTATTATTATTTTTAGATATGATCATAGAAGTCTCATCTCTTTGGTTTATCTTTTTGAGGATAATGATTTTTTTTTATAACAAAATGATATTGAGGATAATGATTTCACACAAAATTAATTATAAGCAAATATATCAATCTTTTTTAGATATAAATAAACTTTTATTAGATGTTTGGGTTTATGATGGACTTTTTACTATGATCATAGAAGCCTCATCTCTTTGGGTTTATCTTTTTGAGGATAATGATTAATTTTTTTTAACAAAATGATACTGAGGATAATAATTTCACAAAAAAAAATATAAGCAAATATATCAATCTTTTTTATATATATATAAACTTTTATTAGATGTTTGGATTTATGATGGACTCTTTACTATGATCATATAAGCCTTATTTATTTGGGTTTATCTTTTTGAGGATAATGATTTATAAGGAAAATTAATTAAACAAAATTAATTGTAAGCAAATATATCAATCTTTTTTAATTAAAATTGTTGGTAAAGAATTAATTTAAATCTGAAAAAAATTATTATTGCTTTTTTAGTTTGATATTTATGTTGTACAACATGTCTTAGTGCATTTTTCAATATGCTATCCCAAATTTTTTCACTTCGAATAAACTATTCAAAGGGTTCAAAACATAAAATTATGGGCATCGATAGAAATTGTTATTTTCATTATATATTTTTACTTGTTTTTTTTTTTGATAATATGAAGAATAGAATGTATGTATGGTGTAGCAAAATCTTGTCTACCGAAGAAATTATCTCTTCGTGTGTCTCATTCACATTTCATTATTTATTTATCTTTACACGCATTTAAAAAAACACATCCAAAGAATAAAAAACAATCACAAGTTGACACCTTGATTATCAATATAATATAATAAATAATTGAAGAATTAATTATTGGTTATTTGGTGACCAAATAATTTGTAAAAATTAAATAACAAAGGGAATGATAATCATGTGTGAACAACTAATATATTGATGTGTGAGTTTTACTTGACATGGTTAAAGTAACACTCCATTTCCACATCAGTATTTACATTTAGCAAATCTAGACTAATGATAAAGACCTAAATTAAATGGCCGACCCCAATCATCATTCTTCACGCAGCAATGAAGCATATGAAGCTTGTTGTTCTGCCCATGCTGTTGTTGGGAATTCATTGCTATAAATGAAACTTCTGGCAATGCAAAATCATCAATGGTGATGAATGCGTGTAGTAAGATTGTAACTTATTATATGGTGACACATTGGAAGAGGCGGTGGTTCATGAACAATAAAAAAGAGAGGAGAATGATGAAGAAGGTGACTTTCATGACTTGAGAAATCATCATATTTATAATTTGAAATATGTGATAACTAAAAAGATATTTGGGTTTATCATGAACTGAAGCATCATCTCTTTGGGTTTATCAATCTTTTTTAGAATAATGATTTTTTTTAACAAAATGAGGATAATGATTCCACATATTCCACATATAGATAATTTATTTAATTTTAAATATTAATTTTGGTCAGATAATTTATTTAATTTTAAATTATAATTTTGATTAAAGACGATGTTATCTACCTACAAATACTCTGGTGCGAGTATTTCTTAAGCGAACAAACATGATGCCTCGAAAACGGATGTTTTTATATAAGTATAATAGATTATAATTTTGATTAAAAACGATATTATCTACTTACAAATGCTCTAGTGCAAGTATTCCTTAAGCGAACAAACGTGATGCCTTGAAAATTTATCCGACAAACGTGGTGCCTCGAAAAGGGATGTTTTTATATAAGTATAGTAGATAACCATTCAATATTATTTTTGTTAGTTAAAAAACACATAAAATAGTAGGAGTGTAAGTGATCCGATCCTGGATCGCGAGACCGGTCGGATTGAATCGGATCGGACAAAAAAATATAGTCCGATTTGGTCTCGTGGTCCGGTCCGGTCCAAAAATTCTTAGACAGTTTCTTTATGATCCAATCCACGGTCCTATAAATTTTGAGACCGTTAGGATCGGACCGGACCGATAGTTTATAAAAAAAAATAAAAAAAAACAGTGACCTATATTAAACAAGTAATAATATATTAATTTTTTTTAATATAAATACATTTGTACGTTGATTTTATAAATATAGCTATCACACTCATTTCTTGTGGATTTTTATTTTTTTATTTTTGGTAATATTTGTTGTGGATTTAAACTACCCGAAAATAGACAAAAATATATTGCTTTCTGCATCACTTAACCAATCAAATATTAGGTATAAGTATACACCTCATTTTCATTCCAGGGTCAAGAAACTGTAAAGAAAATAATTAACTCATTTGTGAATATTAGGCACAAGGAACACATTATTGAATGAAAAAAAATCAACGAGTTAGAACAGTGAATGTTTTTTTTTCCTCCCTACCTAACCGGACCATGTTAATTTAATTGGTCCGGTCCTTAAAATATATCAAAGATTCGACCGAATTGGACCGTTACACCCCTAAAAAATAGGTAATGGATGATGGTGATATATCAGGGACCATTAGTACCGAACCACCTAATAAACTCATAAAATGCACTCCTTCCGTTTTGCAATATTTAAAAAAAAAATATTTTTTAAGTTTAAAATATTAGGCAAAACTGCTTCTCTGGTTCCCTAAGTTATTTATTTGTTCCAAAGCGGTCCCTCAAGTTTTTTTTTTTGAAAGTGGTCCCTTAAGTTTACTTCTGTTAACACAGTTGGTCCTTCCGTCAGTTTTTCCGTTTCCGGTCATCTTCTCCGGCAAGCATACAATATTTTCCGGTGAAACACCATTTTTTTCGGCCAAATTCCATTTTTTCCGACAAATCTTTTTAACATCTAACTCACCTTTATTTCCAACCCCATTAATCTCATCCCATTATGTATATTTTAAAATCCAATTGACTAACAACTAGACAATCAAACTCAGTGCAAAATCCCTCTCCAAGATGAAAGTTATTCAAGAGAAAAGCATACTTTTTAATGCCATTCCATTGAAGAAAAAAGTCTTAACTCTCAACTATACTTTTAAGCTTAGTTTCCTCTCTTTTCCCCCCGTGTTTCAAAGACATTCCCCTAATTCCAATAGCAGCAGTGTAACTCTCCTAGGTTCAAATTTTGTGCAGCTTGTCCCTGTATAAATTGCAGCCAGTTGTAATATGGCCATATTTTTCGCAAGGATCCTAGTGTATTGACATATAGAGCAATACACATAAGATTAATGAGATGAAATTATTGGGGTTGGAAATAAAGGTGAGCTAGATGTTAAAAAGATTTGCCGGAAAAAATGGAACTTGGCTGGAAAAAATGGTGTTTCACCGGAAAATGTTGTATGCTTGCCGGAGAAGATGACCGGAAACGGAAAAACTGACGGAAGGACCAACTGTGTTAACGGAAGTAAACTTAAGGGACCACTTTCAAACAAAAAAAACTTGAGGGACCACTTTGAAACAAATAAATAACTTAGGAGACCAAAAAAGCAGTTTTGCCTTTATTAGAAAAAAATTAACTAACTATTTTAAAATTATTTTGTTTTCATTCTTATGCTATTATTTTAAAATATTAAAAAAATAGGAAAAAAGTATAAACATCCCTTAAACTATTTGCCTTTTGCAAATAACCACCACAAACTATTTTTCATACACAATTACTCCTTAAACTTCAACATTTGATAAAATTAATACTTCCGTTAACTTAAATTTAAAACTTAACATTAAAAACATTTCACCGTTCAATTTTTTGTAATTTCAACCATCATATCTTTATAACTTATTTTTTAAAATTTAGGTAATGGTATTCATTTAACCTTATTCTAAAATACCTTCTTTGTAATAAAAAAGAAACGATATCAATTTTTTCACACCACGACAATTTCTCAATTTTTTTAAAGAAGATTAAATGAATTCTATTAAAATTTAAAAACTAAGTTATAAAGATTCAATGGTTGATATTATAAAAAATTTAACAGTCAAATGTTTATATTGTTAAGTTTTAACTTTGAGTTAACAAAAGTATTAATTTAATCAAATGTTAAAGTTTAAGAAGTAATTATGTAGAAAAAATAGTTTGTGATAACTATTTGCAAAAGACAAATAGTTGAAGGCATATTTATATTTTTTTCTTTATATCCTACATTCCTGCACAAGAGGGAGTACAGTACACCATCTGATTTTTCTTTTTTTCCCCACCAAACGGTTCCATAAATGCAGTTGAGCACGTGTCCCAAAATGGAGGACTCACGGATACAATGTATTAGTACCTCCTGTGTCGTTTTTAAGTAAAAAAAAAAACTAATTTCATAAGTGTTAAGAAAATTAGTTAAATTAATTTAATTTTTTTGAATTCATGGAAAAATTGATTACTCAAAAGAACTTGAATTAAATGTAAAACAAAAACAAAAATTAAACGTTACTCCTTCCGGCTCGAATTATAAGTAACAAAAAACATATTTATCTTGGTTTAAAATATAAGCAAAATTAACTAAATTTATTAAATTTTGTTTCATTCCCAATGTCACTTTCCTAAATCATCTCTAGAAAATTGTAATCTTAATTAATTTTTGTTTCATTCCCAATACTACTATTTTTCTAAAATACCTCTATTTTTTTATAAATTTGAGAAAATTAAATATAATCAATTAATCTCTTATTTAATAAGAGTAAAAGTGGTTGAAATTGCTTATAATTCGAGTCGGAAAGAGTATAACCATTTTGTAGCGATATTTTAAAAATATTTTATTAAGAATAAAAAAATTGTTAATTTTTGCTTATACTTCGTGCTTAAGACTATTAATTAATGAATTTGGAGTACATTACTTGTACCAACGTTACAGAAACCAAAATTGTGTTAAGAAGCCATTGTGAAAAGAAAAACAACATTTGACTACTGAACTGCTTCTCACTACTGACCTTTCACTTCAATCCCCATTCTTCCTCCTCCTTCTTTCTTCTTCTCACTTTGTTGTAGTACTTACATTTTCATAAAACCTGATTTCGAAACGACGTCGCATTGTGCTTTTTGTTTCCCATCCACACCTTGCATTCTCTCAGCTCCCACCAACAGAAATTAGGTAATGTTGCTGACTGAAACTCCTTCTCTTGATATTATTATTATTATTATCCCTCATATTTAGATATTAATGTTAATTTTATCCCTTAATATTTATGTTAAGATTGTTATTGGTGTGAACTGTGATTATGATTTTAACGAAGGGAATGGGGAATGTGAGTTTTCTTTGAATGAATTTGGTTGAAAATTTAAACATATTTTTGTTAAGGTTTTGCGTAATCTCAGCTCTTAAGACCGAGGATAAGAACCAAAAATGGATAAGTTTCATAGGAATGATGACATTTATGAGAGATAAAATCTTATATATTTTTAAAATTTTTTTTTTCAAGAAAACTTATCTGGTTAAAGGTGTTTATTCTCAATCGGATACATACTGATGTTAAGAAAATCTTTTTTAAATTGTAAAAGCTCTACATTCAAATTTTCTCTATGCAAACAATAATCCTTGAATATTGTCACACATGATCCTACCGGGGAATCAATCTGCCCGAACCGGGTAGGATCATGGGTGACATGGCTCTTTTTGAGTATTAAACTCAGTTGTATACCTAAGGCTCGAACTCTAGATCTCTCGTTAAATTGGATCAACCCCAACCAACTGAAATGGTGGTGAATTTCTTTCTTTTGAGTTGGGGAGAATTGGATATTTAAAATTAAATAAGAATAAATCCACCCAAAAACAAAAGAATGAAATAAGAATAATTTATCCATCAAAAGAAATTCTAACCCGTAATAGGTTAAAGGGAAACCTAGTGCTAGGAATAGGGTTCGAGAAAGGGTCAGACCCGCTATGTGGGTTTATAATAGGTTGCCTTATCTTATAGTATTTGCAAAATCATAATTCAACAACTCTAATTTGTGATCTCTTTGTTGCAAGATTATCCTGTCGAGATATAATGGAATATTATCCTATTTCGATATTTTGATTCGATTGTAGCGTATCTTTTTTTTCCTTAGTTAGCTGATCCTAATAACTAAATTTTAGGGATTGATTATGTTATCCCTAAGTTTTAGGGATTAATTCTTTATCCCTAATTTTAGGGATTGATTCTGTTATCCATATGTATAAATATTATATAAATCATTCATGTCATCTTCACAACATTCATTCTTATTCAAGTTGGTATCAGAGCTAGGTTCTTAGCCTAGTTTTGTATTGTAGTCTGAGTGTTCTTGGTGACACCATAGTTTGACTTGGAGACCACATTCGAATGAGCTATCACGTGCCTTCACGCGTGGGTTTTTTGGTTCTGCCCTTTGCCATAGCGTGGGGTCCACATGCCACCTTCCCGGCAAGGCGGCAACCAATTGCTGCGCCACTGATCTGTTTTGGATCTGTTTTGGTTGGTCTTCCTTCCCTTGTTCGTTTATGATCATTTTGGTTTGTGTGTTTCACATTTGAGGTTTTGTGGCCATTTAAATGAGCAGTTAACAATGTTCAAAGAGTGGATAGTGTCACATGACACATGATACTCAAATGCAAGATTATGTATTTGACATGAATTTGGATCCTAACAAATGTTCAACTTGTCATATTCTTTCTTTCTTGATGAACTTTATTTTTTGAATGGAAAGTATAGCTATGATGAACTAGTATTTTTAATGGAATAATCTTATGGTTCTTCCTATTTTTTGTTAGCTTTTTGATATTAAAGGCTTTTTTATTTATTGTTCCCCTTTTTATTTCCTTGAATGGTTTTTGTAGCATCAAATTTGTAGGAATGAACATCTGCATGTTGGCATGTTGGCCAACAACATGTTATTTGAATATTGGGAACATATCTCATTATCATAATTATATCTTAGTGAGATATTTGAATATTGGGAAGATATCTCATTATCAAAATTATATCTTAGATTAGTTTAGAGCATCTTAGAAGATCTCTTAAAATTAATTTCCTTATCTTCTTATCATATATGATATGTTTCCTTATATGTTATGGACGCATATTGTGTGAAGGTTCGTCGGGTCCTTGAGCCACCACCTTCTAGGTTTTCGATCGTCGCGATTTTGGCCTAGTTCTACTTGATTGCTCTTGCTGGTTCTGTTTTGCCCAAGTCCCATAATTGGTTTCGAGTTTCAAGGTGGTTTTCTACCCGTTTTATTTCTCTTGTTTAGTGTTGTTTGGTTTCGTTAGTGTTAGTGTTTTGCCCCTAGTTCTTGTTTGGTATTTGGTGCTACCT
This sequence comes from Crotalaria pallida, assembly GCA_037953625.1. Lineage (NCBI taxonomy): Eukaryota > Viridiplantae > Streptophyta > Magnoliopsida > Fabales > Fabaceae > Crotalaria > Crotalaria pallida. The sequence goes on from CM075655.1 coordinate 104,661,816, forward strand.
ATTGTGTGCTCTTAGTTCTTGTCGTTTGGCACTGCCTTTTGTGCACCCATGGTCCTTAACTTCTTGTTCTTGTTGTTTGGTGTTGCTTGTTTTTTGCCCATGATCCTTGTTTGGGTGTTTGGTGCTGCCTATTGTGCACCCATAGTTCTATTGTTCTTGGTGTTGGCTGTTGTGCACCCATAGTTCGTGTTTGGTTTTTATGCCCCTTTCATTATATGGTAGGTTTTGGGAGATCTAATTAACACCCATGTTTCCTTACTTGCACCCACCACTTTTAAACAGTCAGATAAACCATTCGAATTTTTTATATGCAATTTTTCATAGTCGGATAGTCTATTCGATGGATGCGAGTAAGGAAAAGGTGGGTGTTAATAAGATTTCCCCAAGGTTTTTTGCTTTTATTTCTTGTGGTTAAGCAATGATATTTTGTTTTTTGCTTATACCCTATGGCTAAACCTTAAAGTGTTGCTTTTGCTTGGTGATTAAGCTTTTTTTGGTTTAGTATTTCAAGATTTCAACTGTTGTTCGTGGATCTTAGCCCTTATTTCAGCTACTTTAGACTACAATCATTGCATCCGTTATTTCCTAGGTAGTCAATCGCACGCGATTGGGAGGAGCGGTGCACTCTGGCCCTTCGATGCGACAGGAAATCAAATTACGGAGCACCTGACCGTTGACTACCTAGGCGCTTCAACCACGGTTACAACTGAGAAGGGTTCCTGAAAACAAAGGCCTTGTATTTTAAGGCTTTAAGCCTATTTTACCCCCTTGGAAATACTGGGCAAACCATTATTTTTAATTTCTACGTAATTTTGCGGAGGCAAGGTTGCGTGCATATACCCTACCCAGACCCTACTAGGTGGTAGCCTCGTGCACCGGGTCTCCCTTTTCATGTAATTTTGCCCCTCCCATTCTTTTTGTGAATTGGGTTAGGATCAACAAAGGCTTTCAAAGTCCTCCCTCCTAAATCTTCTGAAGCTATTGCACATAGAAAAAACACGACATTTACTTCTGCGGCCAAGACAGAGACACAAAACCCCCATGTTTTTCAACGATTTCTGACCATTTCGATCGATTCCCAACAGTTTTTGACCACCCCCCTAACTCTTCTATCCCTCGCATGTGGACAGCCACTCAGCTCAAGTTCTCTACCTTGCTTTCATTTAAGGATTGAACATGGAGATGGTGATTCCAATGAAATCGCTTTTATTTAGTTTGAATGCTTATTATTATTAAGTATGATTACTCTGTCTTTACTTGAATATGAATTTCAATTATTAATTATGAATGAGTCTTTAATTTTGTGTATTTTAGTATTTTTGAACATTTTTGTAGAATATAAATTATTTATGCTAGTTGTAGCAGTCATCTTGTTACCTACCATCCCGCTATAGCATTTTTAGGGTTGGTTGTTATGCTCAGCTATCCGCGATTGACTTCTCAGGTTATTCCATCATCTTCAAGGCTGATTTCCTCAACCTCTACAAAATCCTTGAGTTGCCTTTCTAGCTATGTTTTGTGGAGCACATATAATTTTTGGTTATTTTTCCTTTTGAAGGGAGTATTTATAACAATCTTAAAGCTAGGCTATGAAGACCAGATACTCCAAAAATGGAAAAGTATCCGTGTCGTATCCGTGTCCTGTACTGATATGCCTATGATACTTTACGATACGTGTCCCAAAAGTATCCAATTATTTTTTATTTAATTTTAATTATATTAAAAAAAATACTTTTAAGATATTTTTCCGATACTTCCCGATACTTTTTCGATACCTCTCAGATACTTGTTTGACTTTATTTTGAATTTTTTTATAATTATTTTTTTAAAAGTAACTTTTTAATTAGTATTTTTAATAAAATTAAATAACCCTTTTTTTTGTCCTTTAAATTGTGGATATTAATGGGTCTGCAGTAACGGCATAAAGTTTTTTACACTATCATCCACCATTCATGTGTTTGTGGTCGTTAACAGATGAATGATGGATGATGAAGTGTAAAAAAACTTTACAACGTTGGTGCACTATCTATTTTCTCTAAATTGTGATAATTATAGTTATGTACTAATGTCATTTTGAACTAATGACAATATGAATGAAAATTATCAATGTACAATCTCTTTTTTAAATTTTTAGTGTGTGTGTGTGTATATATATATATATATTTGTGTTCACGTATCCTATGTTGTGTCGTATCTTGAATTTTCAAAAATTCCCGTATCTGTGTCGTGTCGTATCCGTGTCATACTAAGTATCGGGGCTTCATAGAAGCTAGGTAAGATTTAGATGAGGGGAGTGTTAGAATTATCTTAAATTATATCTAGTCATCTAGAGGATGTTTGAATATCAAGATCTCTTGGTATTGATTTCCTTGTCATCTTATCTTTAATCATCTAATTGCTTGTCTAATATTAGAATAAGTAGGAGCTGTTCTCATATTTTTTAGGCTTAAACACCAAATAGGCCCCTATAAATGTTGATATCTTTGAAATTAGTCCCTACATTTTATTTTTTGGGTTTTGGTCCTTGCTTTTCCGTTTCGTTTAGGTTTTGATACCCTCCGTCAACTATGGATGAAAAATGCTAAAGTGGCCTAACAGGTTAGGAACCAAAATCTACACCTGCTAATAATATAAGGTCCAAAACTTACACCTGATAATAATATAAGGACCAAAACCTCGACATTGACAATATGGAGTCCAAAATCAAAACTATATTTGCATTATTCTTAACCATAATTGACGGCGGTGACCAAAACCCAAAAAAATAGAATTTAGGGACTAATTTCAAAGAAGTCAACATTTATGGGGACCAATTTGGTATTGAAATCTATTTTTTATATTACATCACATCATTCAAAAAAATATTAATACAATTTTACTGTTATGAGCATTTCTTTTTGTTCATCTATACTAAAACCCTATAATTTCAACATATCCAGCAACGTGAACTTTAACACTCAGCGGTTTCTTCTTTGCAGAGAAGAAAGGAGTGCAGGCTCAATAGTTGGCAAAGCTGAATTCAGGCAAATAAAATGGTTACATCATTAAGTAATGGTCATTCTGAGAAAAGATGTGGGAAGCAACTGATGGTAAATGGGGATTGCACTTTTCTTGTTCTGCCTATACACAGGCGCCGTAAAGTTTCTGCGATTCGTGATTTCCCAGAAGGATGTGGGCTGTCTGATTCAAAGATCCATCCTGAAACCCGTGTCCAAACAATTGACTGTAGTTTGATGAAGGAAGATCAGGTGGTGTCATCTCATATATATGTGCCTCCTTCGGCAAACGATGAACCTGCTACTGTGCAGTGGGAAGGCAAAGAAGCAGCAATGGAGGATAGGGAGTTGTCAAGAACTCCAGAAGCTGTAAAATGTGATTCCTTCCGTATGTCAAAGTCGCCTTCTACAGCTTTCGCTGGTGGTTCAAAATTCTTATCATCTGGTGGCAATTTGTCTGGTTCTGGTTCTTGTTTGGAGAAGGCTGTAACTACAAGGTATTTTCCTCAAAGAAAGTTTTCAGCTGTCAGAGATTTTCCGCCTTTATGCGGAAAAGATGCTTCACATCTCAGAAATGATGAAAGCCCAAATGGGAACTCATCTTTGGAAAACACGAGTATTGATCTAAAGAAGTTGGCTGTAGATGACAAGAAATTGGAAAAGACAACAGCAACTGATGCAATGGAAGTGGAAAAGAATGTTCAAGATGGATGTGTTTACAGTGAAAGGCCAGCGGGCATAGTTCAACCTGATTCTCGAGGGGATGACGATGCAAAGAAAATAAAGACGCATGATGTCTTTGAACCTTCAACGACACAGTTACCACCGGAAAACGTAAGAGAAAGGCGCACTACAATTTGCGAAGGAAGCAGTCACCACCAAGTTGAAATAACAAAGGCAGTAGATATAGAGGGAAATGGAGATGCTGTTCAGTTTGAAGGAACATCATGGCAAAAGATTATTGTTCACCCTGAATTTCGAAGTCTTGAGACAAAGCCTTCGGAAATGTCAAATTTTCAGCACGAGCCTGAAGGAGGTTTTGATGGATTGCAGGTTGAATCTGACAGGGCAGTAGTGCTAGGTCTGATGGCTGAATCAGAATGTCCTTGGAGGCATGGTAGAGGTTCCTCCAAATTTGATTTGATTGATGGTACAAACCACAGCAAGGGAAAGAAAGTTGATTTGTTTGCACAGAGTGACAAGTCAAAAGCTGATAAGAAGAGAGAAGAGACACCAAATCATACTGCTGGGAAGAAGCCTTCACAAAAGAAAAAGCGTAATGCTGCTGCTTATGAAGGTTCAGATCAATTGGTAATTTGGGAAAAGAAGGATTCTCAGTGCTGTAATGAAGATACTGGAGAATTTTGGGTTGACAAAAAGTCACGTGGTTCAAGTGTAGTCACTCCTCCTATTAATCATGATAGCAATGACTCAATCGTGATCCGAAATAAAGTGAGGGAAGCATTGCACCTTTTCCACTCTCATTATAAGAGGCTGTTGCAGGAAGACAAATCGAAGATAAAAGAGCAAACAGATGGTCCTAGAGTTTTCCATTTACAAGCCGCAAAGATCCTTAAGGACGAAGGGAAATATGTTAACACAGGCAAGCAGATCTTGGGATCTGTTCCCGGGGTTGAAGTTGGAGATGAATTTCAGTTTAGGGTAGAGCTCATGATTGTTGGCCTTCATCGGCCGATTATGGGTGGCATAGATTATGTGGAGCACAAAGGTAAGATACTTGCTACAAGTGTAGTTTCATCTGAGGGCTGTGCTGATGAGTTAGATGATTTGGGGGTCTTGACATATACAGGGCAGGGTGGGAATTTGACGAACACCGATAAAGAACCTGAAGATCAAAAGCTTAAGCGGGGCAATCTTGCATTAAAGAATAGCAGCGAGGAAAAGAATCCTGTCAGGGTAATTCGTGGCTCTGAATCAACGGATGGAAAGCTTAGGAAATATGTTTATGATGGACAGTATGTAGTTGAGAAATATTGGCAAGATATGGGGCCACGCGGTAAGTTGGTTTTTCGGTTTCAGCTGCGAAGGATCCCAGGTCAGCCAAAGATTGCGTGGAAGGAAGTGAAGAAATCTAAAAAGTTGAAGATAGGAGAGGGTCTATGTGTTATCGATATTTCTCATGGGAAAGAGCGAGTTCCGATTCGTGCAATGAACACCATAGATGACGAAATCCCCCCTTCATTTACATACGTTACTAGCATGATATATCCAGATTGGTGCAATCCTATTCCTCCGGAAGGATGTGATTGCATTGATGGATGCGCCGACTCGGAGAAATGCTTGTGTGCAGTCAGAAATGGTGGAGAGATCCCATTCAATCACAGTGGAGCTATTTTAGAAGCCAAGCCTCTAATCTATGAATGTGGACCTTCTTGCAAGTGCACTAAATGCTATAATAGAGTCAGCCAACATGGTATAAAGCTTCAACTCGAAATCTTTAAAACCGAGAAAAGAGGGTGGGGAGTGAGATCCTTAAGCTCCATTTCTTCAGGAACTTTTATTTGTGAATACACAGGAGAGCTTCTTGAAGATAAAGATGCTGAACAAAGAACTGACACTGATGAGTATCTTTTTGATCTTGGCAATAACTACAGCAATCATACGTTTTCGGATGGAGTTTCGACTGTTGTGTCGGATATGGAGGGTAGCAGCTTCACCATCGATGCAGCGAAATATGGTAATGTGGGGAGATTCATCAACCATAGTTGCTCGCCGAATCTCGTTGCTCAAAATATCCTTTACGATCACGACGACGATAGGATTCCTCACGTAATGCTCTTTGCTGGTGACAACATTCCTCCCTTGCAAGAGCTGACTTATGATTACAATTACAAGATTGATCAAGTCTTTGATTCTGATGGCAATATAAAAAGGAAGGATTGCTATTGTGGCTCTGTAGAATGCACTGGTAGGTTGTATTGAGGCTTGACAAAGATTGTTGTTGTTGTTGTTCCTGCTGCTGCTTATGCAGAAATAATGAAAAACTCCTAGAAAATGAAAACCTTTTTTTACAAGAATAGTGCTTAATTGTACGAATTTGGATTCGTTGATATGTATGAATTTGGATTCTTCAACTATATGCAATTTTTGCGATGTTGATATGCAATTTTTACGATTCTGATTTTTATAGATATATTTTTTAAAAAAAAAATAAAATAAAAAATTGAGAAGACTGCAATAATTTACTCAATCACTTTTGATAATTAATTCTTTTTTTCGTAAAAAGTAAGATTAAAAGAAATTATCGAGAACAAGAAATTATGTAAAAATAAGTTTATGTACAAGTTTTTTTAAAGTGAATATAGAAAATCAAAACGTGTTGTCTACATAAGAAGCATATTTTTTTTGTAAGGGAGAGGTATTATTTTTTTTTTCTATTTCTTTACAAGAAAATGGGTAATGCACCGCCAGTCACCATTCATCTGTGTATAATTGTTGACTTTTAAATTAAAGTAATCCAAATGAGTGGTGAATAATGAACTTATGGTGTAAAAAACTTTACACCCATTAATCTCTTTCTTTATATTGCAATTCCTAAAATCCTAATTTTTTTCCCTTTCTCCTTCCTGATTGCTTTCACCTGGTGTTTCTCGGTAGCGGGAGGATCTCCCTCCCCTTCCTTTGGGAAAGTGTGTGAGTTTGTTTTCCCCTAATTTATCTGGGTTTTTGTCTTACCTTTGTGCAAGTTGTTTTTGTTTTGTGTTTTTCCAGTGGAGGGATGCTTCTAGATAATTTTTACTTTCCAGATATGATACTTATCCTCTTTGCTTCAATAATTGGAAAGCTATTCAATTCGTCGAGACATATCTCCCTTTGCCGAATGTTGATTTGGCTACCGTCCAACGACTCTCTCGTTTTAGATCTGAGATTCCTTGTCGCCGAACTGAGTTTAGTCCCAGCATCAATGAGATTGTTATCTTGGAATTAAAGGTTATTGAATCTCCTGTTAGAGTTCGGTTTTAGGTAGTTGCTGATGATCCATGTGCACATGGTAGAAGAGTTTGTTGTTGTAGTGTATTTTGTTTTCTCTTTAACTATTATTAGAATGAAATTTCTTGTACTATTTCTGATCTATAAATAAAATACACATTTCCCTTTAAAAAAAATATTGCAATTCCTTATTTTGAAAAAAATTCTTGCAAATTCATGAAATGCAAAAAATAATAATAATAATAATAATAATAATAATAATAATAATAAAAAATTAAAAATTGGTATTTTAAGAAAAAAAATTTGTCTCTAAGAGAATCCGTGATATGTTTTAAAATTTATTTATGTATTGTTTGATTTGATTTATATATGATAGGTATATTTTTTTCTTGGGTCCGTATACTGTATTTATCGTTTGTGGATGAGTACAGATACTCATTGGCTGAATCTATGATCAATGTCCTTTTTAGGACATTGGACGGCTGAGATTGATGGATGAGAGCATGGTGGTTAAGTTAAGTGTACCATAGAAAATGACAAACTATAGGTTTTTTTTTTTGTAAACTGTTTTTTTTTTTAAAATGATAAATTTTCTTAAAAATAATGACATTTTTTATAAGGAAAAAATAATGACCTTAAAAATACACTAATCACAATTTTTTGACACATGTCCACTAATAAAACATTACTTCCTCTATTCTTTAACTTTTGGGTTTTTTCAGGTTTTTTTTTAATTCATATTTTTTGTCCTTTTACCAATAAAACATTACTCCCTTTACATATCTTTTTTTTTTCATTTTAACCTTTCATTCAATTATATCTCTTTCATCTCATTAATTTTACTTTTATCATCTCTCTCATATCTAAATCATTATACATTGATTAATGAACACACTTTCAAATAAAAATTAAATGCCATTATAATTTTCAACAAGAATTTAATAAAAATATTTTAGACAAAACACATTTTGATATACGTTGCCACTTTAAATTTGTCATTTTATTTATGAATTAAAATTATCATCGTACTGTTATAAAATGCTACACAGTAAGTTCAATATAAAATACTATTGTCCACTTAAAAAAAATATAAAATACTACTGTATGAATTAAAACTGTCACCGTTAAAGAATAGAGGAAGTAATGTTTTATTAGTGGACATGTGTCAAAAATTGTGATTAGTGTATTTTTAAGGTCATTATTTTTTCCCTTAAAAAAAAGTTATTATTTTTAGGAGAATTTATCATTTCTTAAAAAAAATAGTTTACAAAAAAAAAAAGCCTACAGTTTGTCATTTTCTATGGTGCACTCAACTTAACCAGGTGTATACATACACCATGCTCTCATCCATCAATCTCAATTGTCGAATGTCTTAAAAACACATTGGCCATAGATTCAGCCAATGAGTATTTGTACTCATCCACAAATGATGAGTACAGTATACGAACCCTTTTTTCTTTTGGAGAATTCATGAAGTTTTATAAATCATAAAAGACGTTATTTTTTTTGTTGCCCATTCGGTCCCCCAAATGTACTCTACCTAGGTACATCCGTATCCGACCCGTGTTGCGTGTCTGACTATGGCAAGTGAATCTCACAACATGAATTTTCTGCATCCACAAGAAATCAAACCCAAGACCTTGCTTAACCGATACCGAGCCGCTTACCACTCGTCCTAACCCATGTTGGTTATAAAAGACGTTATTTTGTTGGTTATAACATTTTTTTCGTTTGTTGTTGTTGTTGTTTTTTTTTTAGGGGAAACGTTGAATGCATTAATTACCGGCAAAAGTCAAATGTGGATCCGGTACAAAAAACTGCACAAGAAAGTCTGGCACTTCCACCAACCAAAGTTGTTTATGTACCAATAGAGCTTTCTTTTCAGCAATTACATTCAACGAATGAGGCTTAAATAAAACCTAAATAAAAATAAATTTAATTGCTAGGTCCCTACACTCAGATACTAACTCCTCCATGTAAGTGTGGTGCCCCCTTTTATTCTTCCAAGACAAAGCAATCCTTTGACTATCTGTGAATATTGTAGCGTGAGTGACCTCCAGATCTACAAGCATCTCCATTGTCCACCGAAGGGCCATGGCTTCAGCCACCAACGCGTCACCAGCTTCAGGTATGAAGTCCGTTGCAGCTCCAAGGAAACCATTCTCCTCATTGCAAATCACAAAGCCCAAACCTGTCCCTACAGAAGCCTTCAAAGATGCGTCGCAATATACATGAAAGACCCCCTGAATCACTTCGTCCTCTGCTTGCTGCTGCGACCACAATTAATTTTCCAGATTCACTGCAATAACCAGACCACCCACATGCATCAGAGTGACATGTATGTTATCTTTTATCTGTTCATATACCCACTTATTCCTTCTCCTCCAAATCGCATAAACTAGATTCAACACTAACCCAACACCATCTTTATGCCCAGCTTGAAAAATTGATAGGAGCCACCCATGAAAAGATATTTCGTTGCCACCTGGAATACGAATAGCCAAAGGAGAAGCAAACCAAATCGGTCCGACCATTGGACAGAGGAGAAGAGCATGTGCCACCGATTCATCTTCTAATCCACACAGGGGACAGCAGGTATCATTTATAATACCCTTCTTCATTAAATTTATGTGAACTGGGAGAATATCTTTAGCTGCTCTCCAAGCCAGCTCTTGAACCCGTGGAATGGCTTTTGTCTTCCATATATTGTTCCAGATGTTTACCGAAGCAGATGGCCTTGATGGAGATGCAATCAAAGGGGCTATTAGAGTATTATAGCCTGATTTAACCGAATATGTTCCATTATCAGTGTATTTCCATATATGGGTATCATCCTGATTCATCCTGAGTTTTGGAGTCTGTAGATCAGCATTGCCTTAGCTTCATTAGGCGATAATAAATTATACAGTAGATCCCTATTCCAAGCTCCTGTTGGTGTGAATAATTCATGGACCCATGTAGAATGGTCTCTCCATTCCTGACCTGAATGAATGCGACCATCAACTGCAACAGGGATCCATTTGCTATCCCAAATGTTGACACGAAGACCATTCCCTATTCGACAATATGTACCGTTTTCAATTAATTCCCTTGTTGCAAATATACTTTGCCATGTATAGCTTGGCCCAAAACCCCTCTTAGCTTCTGAAAAAGATTTGTGAGGATAGTATTTACCTTTTAGAACCTGCTGAAATAGAGAATTCTCTGCTGTTTTTAGACGCCACCATTGCTTCGCCAGCATAGCTTTGTTAAAAGTAGAAAACTGTCTAAAACCAACACCTCCCTCTTTCTTAGGGATTGCCAACTTATTCCAACTCAGCCAATGAATTTTTCTCTTATTAGCATCATCACTCCAGTAGAACCTTGCCACCATACTTTCTATCTGTGAACAGAGAGTTTGAGGAAGCAGGAAACAACTCATGACATACGATGGAATTGCCTGGACAACAGCTTTGATAAGAGTTTGCCTACCCACCTTTGAGAGGAATTTTTCCTTCCAACCTTTGAGTTTCTTCCACACCAGTTCTTTGACAAAATCAAAAATTTGATTTTTGGATCTCCCAATCAAAGTTGGTAAACCCAAATATCTAGTGTGCTGCTCCACTGCCTTTATGTTTAACAAAGAAATAATCTCATCTTTTCTGGAAGTAAGTACATTTCGGCTGAAAGAGAGCTCAGATTTGTCAATATTGATGCACTGGTCGAAAGCATTTTCAAAGGTTGTAAGGAGTGATTTAATTGCCAAGGCCTCCTCCTTAGTTGCTATAGTGAAAAGGATGCTATCATCTGCAAAAAATAGGTGTGATACAGCTGGAGCATGAGGGGACACTTTCAAACCATGAATAGCATTTGATTCCATGTTTTTAATAATTAGAGCAGATAGAACCTCATGGCAAAGAATAAAGAGATAAGGGGATAAAGGATCTCCTTGTCTAATTCCTCTAGAAGCTGTGAAATTTTGTTGGGGCTCTCCATTTATCATAATAGAGAAGGAAGTTGATGTCACACATTTCATGATTAGATGAGTCCATTTAGCAGAAAAACCATAACTATTTAAGATGCATTCAAGAAAAGGCCACTTCACCCTGTCATGAGCTTTAGACATATCTAGTTTGATAGCCATAAATCCCATTTTCCCTGAAACCTTTTTCTTCATATAGTGAAAGCAATCAAAGGCTACTAATGCATTATCCGTAATCAATCTGCCCGGAACAAATGCACTTTGGTACTCATTGACAATAGATGGCAAAACTAATTTAAGCCTATTAGCAATTGTTTTTGTTACAATTTTAAAAATAACGTTACAAAGACTAATAGGCCTAAATTGGTTAGCCATGACAGGATTTTTAATTTTTGGAATGAGTACTAAGTGAGTTTGATTCATAAAACCTGGATCCAGGTCAGTGTTGAGGATGCTCAGAACCAATGCCGACACCTGATGACCAATAATATGCCAGAATCGTTGGTAGAACAGTGCCGGTGTTCCATCAATACCAGGAGCCTTTGTTGGATGCATCTGAAATAAAGCTTACTTCACCTCCTCATGTGTGAAAGGACTGTCAAGTGAAACACTATTTTCTGCAGTGAGCCTTCCTTTTACTAGATCAGCTAGGACCAGAAGTTGTAAAAATGTTGTTGAAGTAACTACCAATAACCTCTGCTATATCCTGCTCCTTATCAAACCAAACTCCAAAGTCATTCTGAATTTTAGAAATGGTATTTGATTCACGTCGTTGTGATGCTTTTTTTTGTCAAAAAACGGAGTGTTACGATCTCCATATTGTAGCCAATCTGCCCGCAATCGTTGTTGCCATTTCTGTTCCTCCTCAAGCAACAGTTCATCAATTCCTTGCTGATTCTGTTCTCCTCCTCAAAAGACCAATCTGTTTGTGGTTTTGCCTGTATGTCACAGAGTCTCTGCTTGAGAGTTGAGATCATTTTTGACAAATTGCCAAAAGTTTCTCTTCCCCACTCAGATAGGTTAACACTGACATGTTTTATATTGCTTATTATGTCATTTCCAGGAACCCATGAGTGTTGTACAAGAGTCTCACACTCCTCATTTCTGAGCCAAAATTGTTCAAACCTATATAACCTTTTCTTCTTTCTCTTCTGTAGCTGCCTGGCTTGTTTTTCTGCATTCAGAATTATTGGGCAATGATCTGAGCCATGTCTTGGTAAATGAGTAACCATAGAATAACTCCAAGACTGAGTCCATGCAGGATTTGAGAAAGCTTTATCCAAGTGTTCTTCAATGGAATCAGGATGTTTTCTGCGATTGCACCATGTATATCTCGGTCCCACCCAGTCAACAATTTGAAGGGTACATGACTCAAGACAGTTCCTAGCATACTCAATCTCCCCAAGCTCAATTAAGTTTCCACCAATTTTATCCTCAGGGCCCAGAACTTGATTCAAATCCCCTATAACCAGCCATGGACAATTTGCCTCCCTAGCCATTGCAGCTAACATATCCCAAGTTTGAAACTTCAGATTTGACTCAGGATGCCCATAAATGCACGTAATAAATACTGGATATTCAAACTCTTGTAGAACAATTGAGATATCAATATGATTAAGGGAGGCTGACATGACAGTGATGTCTAGTGACTTATTCCACAGTAGTGCAAGACCCCCTGCTTTGTTTTTATTTGAACCATCACAATCCACAGAAAACATGTTATACGAATCATTTATTGAATGAATAACTTGTAACTCCACAGCCTTCCTCCTAGTTTCCATAAGGAAGGTGATGCAGGGTCGTTCGGAATTTACGATCTTCCTAAGGTTTCGAATTGCTCGAGGTGACCCTAGGCCCCGACAATTCCAGCTTAACATTTTCATGGCTCCTGGCGGAGCTAATCCACAGCCTCCGCCACTGAAAATGTTTCCTTCTACCTCTTAGCCGAATTATCATGACCATCGACAATTATTATCTGCTCCTCCGTGTCTTTCATGATAATGTCACCATCCTCCCTCCTTTTATTACCAACAGAGCACTTTTTTTAGGGCTTGTCGATCCTTTACTCCCTCGTGCCAGTTTTTTCCATTGTTTCTTCTTCGGGGATCCTGCCCTTGTGATCAGAGGAACGCTGCTATATTCATCAATCTGAATACGGTTCGGTCTTTTGAATTGATTAGGAGGCTCTGGACCCAGTTCTTCATCAAGGAGACGATTTGTCTCTTCATTAGTAACAATCTGCTTAATTGGTGGTATGACTTCTTCATGTGTGACATATACTCCCCCCTCAGATAGGTCATCAGTTTTAACTGGCTGACTGGTCATTCTCTCAAACATTGTTGTTGCCCTCATAAAGTCACCATAACAACCTTTTGCCGAGTCAGGTTTGTCACTATCACAGTCCTTCTCTGCTTGGCCAATTATACCACAGTTATAGCAAAAGGTTGGAAGCCTTTCATATTGGATCCAGTACCATCTTGTCTCCACAAATTTCGTTTTTGCCACGTACACACCACGTCGTAATGGCTTACTGATGTCAAGCAATACCTTCACCCTAAGATATGGGTGTAATGAAGCCCCAAAATCATCCACATCCACCTTCACCATTCCCCCAAAGTAGTCACCCACTGCAGTGCCTATACCTTTGTTCCTCATTCCAAATAGAAGATCAAAAATTCGGATCCAAAACTCTGTGCATGAGAAATCCTGATCAGATGCTCGAATTTCTAGTTTGTAATCCCTAAAAATGATGATTTTTTGTCAAAGGTCCATGGCGATCCATCTATCACCTTCCTCTTTTCAAGCAGCGCTCCAAACCTGAAAATAAAAATGTTCTCACCCGTCGGTCTGATCGCAAAACCTGGACTGGTTTTCCATAGTCTGTGAAAGGTTTCATATAGCCCTTGTACACTTACAGTCTTGTTAGTAATCACTTTCCCCACCAGACATAGTGGATGATCAACGATCTCATTTGGTACGAAGGGTTGTAGAGTGACACCTTCGTTTCCTCATCAGTGAGACTAAGTTTCTTCCAAAGAGACTCCAAATCGTCTGCCATGAGAAAATTGTCAACAGGTGTTGAATGTGTGACAACTACAGCGACTCACAAAACGTAAGACCAAAGTCTCATGCAGAGACACATCATACACGTAACAAAAACCCTAGCTAGCAAACCCTAGCAGAGCTATTGGACGTGACTCCATTCAGGTTCACTATCTGTTGGTTATAACATTGTTTTGATTAAATATTGCATTTTTTTTGTTATAGATCTTTATCTTGAGGAATCTATAAAGATTCTTGGAATACAAATCAAAACATAAATAACCAAAATACTAAATCTTGATAAAATAGAAAAAAATGTAATATCCATATATTCTATAAATGTAATATTTAAAGGAATAGATATTCTAATCTACATCATTATAAATATTAATATTCAAATAGATTAGTTTACCAAAAAAAAAATATTCAAATAGATTCACTTCCTACCAGTCTAATTATTTAATAATATTACAATTGTAATAATATTAATTATAAACTAACAATTATCTAATGTATCAAAAAAACTAACAATTATCTTGCAACATCAAAATCAAAATTATTTCAAGATTTATTTTAAAAGTGAAACAAATATATCATATTTAATTTATCGTCATAAAGTATACTTTTTTTTTCAACATTATAAATAGTATGGATAAATAATTAAATGTAATGATTATCATTTGACAAAAAATTTATAACGATTAACATTGTGATGCCTCTCATCATTGTTTTCCCCTGATTCGGGAAATTTGGAACCTCATGTGACTGGATAGACATATTTCCCTTAGTCACATCTATCGAGAAGCTAATCGGTGCAGATTTTCTTGTGAATTGTGGTCATGATAGTGATTATAGTTGTACTTTTTTAGATTGATGTCCTCCTAATTTGTTTCACCTAGTGTGTGAGGATGCTTATGAGATTGCTTTTCCTAGACTAGTGTAGTTTGTTTTGGTTGTATTTGGGCTTTTAGCCCCGTTGATTATAAAAAAAAAATGTAACGAATAATACTTTAGTAGTTATTATAATCTTTGCACTAATAAAAAGGTCGAATTGATACAAAACAAAGATACATTTATTTCAAAAAGTAAAAAATAAAATCAAAATTATTAGAACAATTAGATTAAAGATTCATTAGGATCCATGTTAAAAAAAAAAGATTCATTAGGATCCTGTCATGTGATTATATTAAAATAAGATAACCAATGAATATACAAAAAGAAACATAAGCAACCAATAAATTAAAAGTGAGATTAAATAAAATAATGACGTAGACTATCTTTAATGAAATATTAATTTAAATAAATAATTGTCCATGTATAAAGATTTTTTGCTCAATAAAGAGTCGAATAATTGTTGTGACGCTCCGAATATAAAGGATACAAATAATAATTTATATTGAATATAATTAATAATTGATTGATTAATGTTAAAAGTTAAAAGTTTGTGAAATAAAGCTTATATGTCACATAACATGATTTCTATTTTAGAAATATACAAATTTATTATTTTTAAATTTTTTCGTTGATAAATTTATTTATTTTGATATTAAACAAAAAATCAAAATACTTTAAGAAAAATAAAAACTCGTACATAAAGAACTAACAAAAAGGATTATACAGAATACAACATGATAAATATAAGAAAAATGCACATCAATGATCATAATTTTTTTAAAAAAAAAAAACTCAAAAATTAATTATATTGTAGGTAGGGGTGAACGTGTAAGGTCGAGCCAAACTTTAACAAAAATAAGTTTGACTTGTATTCCAAACTCAAGGATTAAACAAGGAATACTCTAATTTAATACTTATTTATACATAAACAAACATAATATTTAATAAATAAACAAAATAGTCATTATCTTTCTTATAAAACGGAATGCATTAATCACCCACAAAAGGTTATCAAGAATAACCATTTCAATGTCAATATAAAAATAATAGTGATAATAAAAAAAGCTTGCTAACAAGAAAACAGACTTATTTTAAGTTCGACTAATAAACTGTCAATTTAGTACTTCATTTTATATGGTGCTTTCACTTTAATCCCTGACTTTTCAATAATTCCTCTTTGGCCCCTCTCACTTTGAAAAAATTTACTCACATTAGTCCCCGACAACTTTCTCCGCTCATAGACGTTAACGTTTTACACCCATAGCCGTTAAATAACCTATATACTCGTGGCCGACATGATGCTGAATTCAAAAGACAGAAAATGGATCGGAGGAGGAAGAAGAGGCTAAAGCTACTGAAGAGGCAGTTAAGGCAGCTGCAAAAGCTAAGGCAACTGTAGATAAGGCAGCTGGTAAAGCTGTGACAGTTGTAAAAAATATAGCAGCTGATGAATCTATGGTAGCAACACAACAACCAGATGTCGTATATATTATTCAAAGACCACATGTGTATAGACGTTAACGTCTATAAACGAAGAAAGTTGTCAGGGACTAACGTGAGTAGCTTTTTTCAAAGTGAGGGATTAAAGAGGAATTATTGAAAAGTCAAGGACTAAAGTGAAATCTCTTTACAAAGTAATGGGCTAAAATGACTGTTTAGTCTTTTAATTTCCAATGCCTTCTTCATATCCTATGAAATGGGGAATATTTTGATTTATTCTTAAATCTGCTTATAATACCATAAAATAATGAAGAATCATAATGTTTAATTTTGATTAATCATTATATTGAAATAAATGTGGTAATGATATTAAAAAACGTGCTAATTTATCACTAAACAAATAAGGCAAATACTGATTTAATTTAATATTGATCTATACATAAACATAAATAAACAAAATATTTAATAGTAAAAAAAGAGTAATTATTATCTTCCTTATAAAATGCAATGCACTAACCACCCGAAAAAGTAATCAAGAATGACTATTTCGAAGTCAATAAAAAAGATTTACCTTCTAAAATTTGAATGCCTTCTTCCTATCTTATGAAATTTGGAATATAATGATATAATGTGTGTGTGTAAATCTGCTCATAATAGATCAAACAAAAAATATCATAATATTTAAGTTTATTTAATTATGATTAATTATAATAAAACTGATAATCATATAAAAAGTGATAATTTATCATTCAAATAAATAAGAAATATATCAAATAAAAAGTAATATTTTTAACGAGGGTTCGGTTTGGACCCTTCTTTTTTTATAACTCTTTTTTCTGTTGCTTAATAATATCTTTTATTTTGAAAAATATTTAATATAAAATAATTTAATATATTAATGATTCGTACATTGAATTGGCTAAAAACTATTCCCTTTGTCCCATTATCTTGGTAAAAAAATGCAAAAAAATTTATCCCATATTAAAGTAAAAAAATAAATGAAAAATCTTAAAGATTGTATATTATATTGGTGATTGATAAGTAAGTAAGGAAAACATATTTTAAATTTTTAGGCAATATTGCAATATGTATTAATTGTAATGATAGGAAAATTTGTGCAATATCAATTTGTAATTAACGAGTGAATCATGCATTATATAATACAAATACTTCCTTATTTTTATTGACTTGTTTGACTTTTATCAAGATAATGGAAAGGAGGGAGTAGTTTTACTGTATAAATTTGGTGCATATCATGGCTTCATATCCCTATCAATGACAAAAATAGTCGCGTGAAATTTATACTAAAATACAACTTTGAAAGAGAATTATATTAAGAAAGAATGCGAAACTCTTCACTTCATTTAGCTCTTCTTGCCTTCCTATTCCTTGCTGCATACGGTAATCCTTCTTCCTTTTGTCGTGTTCTTTGATAACAAATTTATATAAGCTATATTGTTTTAATGAAAATAGCCAATTATAAAATAGCTATCAAAATAATCACCATGATTATTTTTAATAAGTTTTAATTTTATTCAGGTTTGATGGCACAATCCGTTTCAATAAGTTCATGCGCGAGAAACATCGATTGTTATGGACTTATTAGATGTTCCCTCCCGTGCCTTACGAGGTGTATTAAAGGACATTGTAACTGCGCTTGTAATTCAAGAAAAGTTCATATGTGAAAACAATTGGTGGTGACAACCTGTTCTTGAATGTCCGAAAAGTACAAAAAAATCAATTAAATAAGGTATATATAATGACAACCAATTTCTAAAATTATCGTGTATTTAGTTTCTTTTTTTTTTTTTGGTTAACATATCGTGTATTTAGTTTCATGGCTTTATTTGTGTGTGTGTGTTTTTTTTTTTTTTTTTTTAAATTGAAATAAAGTTAAAGGGTAGTAATACAATTTCAAAAACTACTGACCTAAATGGTGGTTTGGTGATAATGCTAGTTCCTTTTCAAGGTTTGAACCCTACACTCTATTATGGCCAAACTTATCACCGAGCCACTCGTGATTTTAAGCTTTTCTCTGCAAAATTTTCATTACATTATATTCAAAACTTAATTGAATTTAGTCTCTGACCGGTTGATTGTAGGATTTTTTTTTTTTACAAAGTATCATGAGGATATTTATTAAAAAGTCAAATGTAACGAAAAAACATTGAAAATATAGTTTTTTTTTATATATATATTTGAGAGGAAAAAAAAGGAATAGTGTTATAATTAAACAATCTGTAATTGCCTAATTAATTAATATATCGATGACTCTCTTTGTTATGGTTTCATATTTTTTTTTTTATAAATAGGATTTACTTGTAATGTAGATTAGACATCAAGAAATATATTGTTTCTTATCTTTTATTCTCATTAATTTCATAACACATTATTGATTGTTCTAATTCAACCAATGGTGTTGATGCGAGATAAGCTTTAATACTATTAATATTTAACTTTTTTTTATATATAAAATGTATTGATCATATGAACATGAACATTTTAATAAGAGAGGTTAGTTCCTGAAAAATTAAATCATTTTATTACGTTCATTAGTAAGAATAGTTTCTGAAAAATTATAAATAATAATAAAAGGTTTCTTAAAAAAGAATAACATTACGATTTATTATGTTACAATTTTAATTTCTAGAAAGAATGTTATTGGTTTATAATGTTACAAGTTTATGATGTTTGAAAGAATAATGTTACTAGTTTATTACGTTTCAAGTTTATTATGTTATAATAATTTTAATTTTCAGAAAGAATGTTACTGGTTTATTGTGTTAGTTTCTATAATTTTACAAGTTTATAATGTTATTGGTTCCTAAAAAAATAATTAGTTTATGCCTTAATTTAGGCTTTTTTTATGAACCTTAATTTAGCTTTTGGTGCCGAATAATTTTATGTCAATTTTGTAACTTTTTTAACTTAGTTTATCAAGTTCATGTCCTTTTTTTTTTTTAATTTTTGTTACATAGCAATACAAGAAAACAAAAAATGAAACACCACATGATTTCGACCAAAATAAATAATAATAAAAAATGAAACATATTATGTGTCTTAGGCTACAAAACAGACACACTTATGTGCCAAGTTCATATATGTCAGATTAAAGAATTATTGCAATCAAAAATAAAGGAATGAAGAGTCATATTTCATATATCATTTTATTGCAATAAAAAGAGTTACATCGCTGTACAAGTATCAAAATTCAATATTACATCAAATCTATTCTACAAATACTTAAATCTTGTTAGGAAACACTTGTTACATCATACATATGATAATAGCTTTAAAACTTTTTACAAGGAAAAAAAAAAGAAGGAGATGCTTTGAATGCTTCTCTTTATTTTAACAAAAATGCAGTCAAGTACAACAAATACGCACAAGCAACCCTTTTATCTTGCCAGATTAGATTAGTTGTACTCCGTTTCAATAAGTTCACTTATTGCCAGATTCTCTTATATATAATATAGGCAGAAATTCCTATATTCTCTTGTTATAATTTTAGTGAGGTTTGATGGCACAATCCGTTTCAATAAGTTCTTGCGCGAGAAACATCGATTGTTTTGGACTTATTAGATGCTCCCTCCCGTGCCTTACTAAAGGACATTGTAACTGCACTTGTAATTCTAGTAAAGTTCATATATAAAAACAACTAGCGGTGACAACCTGTTCTAGTGTTCTTGAATGTTGGACAAGCTTTTTTATTTAAAATAAATTTCTTATCTTTCTCTTATTCTCATTAATTTCATAACACATTATTGATTGTTCTAATTCAACCCTTCTAATTCAACCAATGGTGTTGATGCGAGATAAGCTTTAATACTATTAATATTTAACAAGGTATAATGACAACCAATAGGATTTTCCCGACTTTCTAAAAAAAGAGTTGTTATACCTTTTACATTATCCAATAAAAAAAGTGTCATATGTAATTAGATGTCACATCAATTAGTCACACATATAAATTATAAATTTTATAATTAAATCCCTAAATTATTTACATAGAAATAATATTTTTATCCGTAATATAATTTTTCCAAAATACCCCATTAATTTTCCATTGTTCTCTCTCTCACCATTCTTCTTCCTCATAACTTATTATTCTTCCTCTTCCAATATTCAATTCTCAAACCCAATGTCAATATAGGAATTCAGATAAATTAAGCATGCTCTATGTCATAAATTAATCGTAAATAGATAAATTTTTGAGAAATCAAAAAATGTTGCTTAACGAGTAAATGAACACTTTACAAATACAAGACCCACTGTTTAGAATTGTTTTAGAAACAACAAAAAATAAAGAAGAGGAAAATAGCAGAACATGCATTTCTCTCAAGCTAAACAACAAACCGCGTTACCATAGTGTTCTTCATAAGTTACCAACGATTTTCTTGAGATTGTTGGTGCAAGATAAAAATACGTTAAGAGGTATTTTGGGCAAATTATAATAAGGATAAAAATACTATTTTTATTTAAATAACCCATGAACCTAATTGCAAAAATTATAATTTATATGTATGTTTAGCTTATCCTAACTTATGTGACACACGCGCACACACACACATATATATATATATATATATAATATTTTTTTATTGAGCCATCTAAAATGGATACAACAACCATTTTTCTTAAAAATAAAGATATATATCAAAGCAAAGTCCTTTCAAAAATTAGTGTATTTAGTTCCATAGCTTTATTTGGTGTTTTTTTTTAAAAAAAAAAAATTGAAATAAAGTTAAAGGTAGTAATACAATTTCAAAAACTACTTAATTAACAAAATGGTGGTGTGGTGATAATGCTTGTTCCATTTCAAGGTTTCAACCCTACACCTTGTCTATCATGGCCAAACTTATCACCAAGCCACTCATGATTTTGAGCTTTTCTCTCCAGAATTTTCATTACATTATATTCAAAACTTAATTGAGTTTAGTCTGATAATTGATTGTAAGATACCCTTTTAATCTTTAGAAAAAAAATATATAGAGATATATTAGTTATTATGAAGAATTTTTTCTAAAAAATGCAAATAATATAAGTATTATATACGGATAATTATTAAAAAGTTAAACGTAGCAAAAACAAAAACATTTTTTTGCTAGCAAGTTTGTTTTCTTCATCAATTTGTTGGGAATGATAATTGAATAGAAGGGCAAGTGTAAGTTAACCATAGGAAAGAGACTGCCCAATCATCAATATGTGATATCCATTGTGCATGGTTGGTGATTCTTATTCCAAACCGTCCATTTGGTGGCTCTTTCCTGAGTACACGAAGCAAACCTCCAGGTATTACTATAATCATTGTAAATTAACGATCGCCCTTTATGCATTTGTCAAAAAATAAAATGTAATAGGTAACTATTAAAAAATACATTTTTTTTTCAAAATTCCAGAAACACAAAATAATATATATTGATAATTAAATTTTTTAGATATAAAAATCTTAATAAATACCCTTAAGACACTTGTTAACAAAGCTATTTTTATATTAGCATAATAGCATGCAGCTTTTGATGGGGAGAATTATAGAGCTGATCCATCATACTCCACTCATACAAATTAAACTTACTTAAATAAAGACATGTGGAAAGACCCAAAAAAAAAAATATATATATATAGACCCAAATTACAAACGTGATCAGCATAAATATTAGAGCTTTTATGGTTAAGGATAAGAAAATAAATAAAAAATATATGAGATTAATTATTATGCACAGTGACAGTGTAAAATACATTGTCGATATATAATTTTTCATTTATTTACAATATTTTTATTTTGAAGTCAATAATTATAAATTTATTAATGATATATGATGCACTTATAGCGTAAACTTTTATACAGTTAGTGTATAAACTATTTTCTAAAAAAATACATATTAGAAAGCTAAATTCACCTTTTTTTTATTTTTATAAGAGCTAAATTCACCATATTTTAAATACTAGTAAATATTTAATTTTACGATATGTAAATAAAGAAAATAATATATGTTTTTATAAGAAAAATTAAACATAAACGAAAAATAAAATCTATACATCACAAAATCCCTAATATGAAAATAATTAATTTAGTGCACTGACTACCAGGGTAGAGGCTCCATCGCTGTTCTTGTTACTACTATTGAACTTCTCGCTGTTTTCTTTCATGTGTTTTGTGTTTTTTTTTTTTAAAAAAAAAATTTAAGCCAATGAATAATAGAATAAAAGGGTACTTGAAATGATAAGCCAATGAATATCAGAGAATAAAAAAATAATAATATGAAAAATAAAGAGGACAAACCTTGGAGGAAAAAGATGTAAAAAAAAAAATTTAAGCCAATGAATAATAGAATAAAAGGGTACTTGAAATGATAAGCCAATGAATATCAGAGAATAAAAAAAATAATAATATGAAAAATAAAGAGGACAAACCTCGGAGGAAAAAGATGTTATACCAGCAGAGGAGGAAGAAACAGGCTGAGCGTTGCACTTGGCGGGATTTGTGAAGAGGAATAATACGTTTTGTTTTCTACTACTCTTATATATGCTTTGTTTTGTTTAAGGGTAGATAAATAATTTTAAAATTTGTTTGAGGGTATAATTGATATATGAATTATTGAAAGTTTATTTTAGTTTTTTGAAAAAGCTACAGCAAGTTCCTTTTTTTTTAAAGCTATAAGCTCCTTCTGTTTACCGAATGGGACTAGTAACTTATTGACTAAATCTAAAAGCTCCTAACTAGCTAAAAAATTTCTAACTCGTGTTGCCAAAAGAGCCTAAGAATCTTCAATCTGCACTCATTCTTGAAATCAATCATCCAACTCCTTCCAATAGATTAACTTCTGTCAAATCTATTTGAACTCTTAATAACTTTGTGTTATGAATACTTGTTGGCTGTTAACCCTTCCCCTTGCTAACCTTTGTTGAAGTGTTTAATTTGCCAAATGATGGAGCAGAGTTCTATCTCTGCTACACTCTACTTCATTTCAGATAAAGTTTCTCCAAAGCAAACTTGTGTGTAAACTGAGTTAAGAGTATATCTACGCCATTGATTAGCTGAAGTGCATCAAGATTTCAACTTACTAAATAATGTAAAGACGGATACATCGTTACTTGCTCGTTTTACACACAATTTCAATTTACAGTAGCATTTCCCTCATTTCATCATCCTATACCAGACTGGTATTAAGGGTGGAGATACACTCTAAACTTTGAACAAAGCCTTAAGCACATCTATCAGAAAGACCATTTCATTTGATATGGACCAAACTACTCTATCCATCCTTATATATACGACCTCCTATGGTAGAATTCAAGTTAAATAAAAAAGTTGGTTAATGTAGTGAATGGTAACGCCGTAATGGAAATGTGAACATTTGATATATTTTTTTAAAATCATCTGTATAATTATTATTGAGAATTTAAAGAGTATTGAATAAATAAAGATGTTTGTTGTTGAAAAAAAAATTAATTGACATTAAAAATTTGTATAAAATCTTATAAATAATAACAAAATAAAATTCTAAAAAGTATTATATTTAATAACGGTGGGAGAGAGTTTTATTAGCTAGCTGGAATTATGGTATTCCTCTTCCTTAACATTCCTATAGTGTCAGGATTGTTAGGAAACAACCAATGAATGTTGATTTTATTTGGATGAATAAAAGACATTAAAAATTAAGAAATTTATGTAGTATTTTACTAATTTTATCTTCTTTTTTAACATCAAGGCTATTGAATTGTTATGGCATTGGCAGCCAAATACTTTTATAAAGGAGAAAGAGCAATATTTATTTTATTTTATTCATAATCCATGCATGTAGTCTCATGGAAAATACATGAATCCCCATTATTCTAGTATTCTTTAATAGGGTAAAAGAGCACTAACTCCTCCCAGCAAAACACAGCTACATATTTAGTTTGACACTAATGAGAAACAAATTAATTCTAGTGCCTATCTATCTTTATAATCTGTTCCTGGCTTCTCAAAAGTGCCTTTTTTTTTTCTTCCTTCTCTTTTTCATTTTAAGTGAGCTGAATCTCAGTGTCATAAGCAGCTCCAGCCTTCCAATCACTAGGGATAGCATTCTTGGATTGCACCCAATAAACCCCTGCACTTCCACTCACTTGGAACCTTAAGTTGATTTCACCGTTTGGTGGGTAAGCAGTGTCAAACACTGCCCCAAAGGTCCTTCTCAGTGGCCTCCATTCTTGGCAGTCTTCCTGCTCCAATCACAGCATTACAATGATTAAATTCAACAGTTACAAAGTAAAGTAATTGAACAAGAGTACTCTCAAAGATAAAGTTTAACATTTCACACCTTTTTTTTTCATGGAACATTTTTATACCTACTTTATAACTATTGAATATTGATTATCACTCTATTGTTTTTTCCAAAACAAAAATGTTATAATCAATCATTATGATTATAAAGTGAGTTAAAAAGAATAAAGATAATAAAAAAGAGACTTTCTTTTCACACCCCCATTTTTCTCCTCACCCCCATTTTTTCCGCCTCATATGAGGCGGAAGTGCTTTTTTTCACCCATTCCGCCTCTTGAGAGGTGGAAAACCCAATAAATTTATACTTCCGCCTCATGTGAGACGGAAAAAATGGGAGGTGGGAAGAAAAATAGGGGGTGTGAAAAGAAAGTCTCATAAAAAATAATGTAAAAATTTCATTATTGTTTTTGTATGATTAAGGTGGCTAGTAACCGTTAATTAATATTACTAACTAGTAACTTCTTTAGTAACATTTATACACATACTTCTTTAGTAACATTTATACACATTAATCAAATATTTGTACACATAATTATCTAAGTGCAAAATGGGAATGACTCAAATGCATGGAAATATGAAACATGCATCGGTGCATGTGATAATTTCATTTTTGCTTTTTAAATTTTTTTAATATAGATTTATTCAGAATATTTTTTAACACAAATTCGTATACAGATTTATCAGAATATGTAAATTTTGAATACAATTTTACTCAGTACAATTTTTTAAGAACACAGAGTAAAGAAAAAAATAAATTCAAATTATAAAAATCACTTATTCGAAGTGAGAATTGAATGCATTACCTGCCATATCTCAACAGAAGTAACATCATTTGTTCCATCTACATAGAGAATCAAGATTGCAAAGTAGTCAGGGTACTTGCTGTGTTCATGGACCTTATACACGATGTTGCCATTGTATTTACATGGGACCCTTCTGTATTCAACATCCACAACACCATATTTGAACAGCACTTCAGATGCTTCTGCATTGCGTCCCAACCTTGAGTAGCCACGTGGGCTCATAATGAAATCTGTTCTGTCTCCTTCACCATAGTCTGTTACAACCACGTATGCTCCATTTTCATCACAGTATTGTGGTATTTTGCACCTAACCTGAATCACCATCATTTATGTTTGATATAAATATAAAAAGAATTATTGGTGGAAAAACTTGCCCCACCTTTTTTTTAATCTTATAAAAATTGTTTCAATGATGAGCAAACTTTATTTTACTTAAGGGTTGAGTTTGTCTTTAAAGTAAGTAAAAGTATACACCATTTTTGTAATCAAATAGGTAAAAATCTCCAATACTTGATCTAAAGGTTAATAGTTTAGTTAATTAAATCTATTTTTTATAGGCAAAATTTTGACAAAAAAAAAAATTGCATATGTTCAAATTGAAGTGTTCATATTATTTGAGTTGTAATAACTTTATTAACTAAGTTACTTCTTGAATATTCTAACAAAGATAGTTCGTAAATTATTAGTATTTTCAAAAGTGACAAAGTAGAATAATTCTTTGAGAAATTTTTTCTATTAAAAATAAGGGAAAGAAAATCTTTACCTGATAGCATGCACCACAACCAGTTCCATTCTTCCATAGCCTAGACACGCCAGCTACACTGCCATCATTAATCGTCTTTCCATATTCACCAAAGCCACAAGCTCCCCCTAGAATTTATATATCAATTCATCAATGATGCTACAAAAGTAGTGGAATGTGACAGTGCACATTTTTTACTTCTAAAAAAACATCTAAAAGGAGGGACTCTAGCGGAGCATGCATGATAAAAAGTAAATGAGAAAATATCATTAACTAGAGTAACATACAAAAAGCTACTATATATGGGGAAGGCTTCGAACCATGCATCGGTGCATGGTTTAATTTTTTTTGTTTTTCAAATTTTTTTAATACAGATTTATTCAGAATATTTTTTAACACAAGTTTGTATATAGATTTATTAGAATCTGTAAATTTTGAATACAGTTTTACTCAATACAGTTTTTTAAGAACACAGAGTAAAAAAAAAATAAATCCAAATTATAAAAATCACTTCATATCCGTAAAAAAGAAAACACATAGAATATTTTTTAATTGATTAAATTTTAAAAAAATAAAAAAAAACACAGAAATAAAGGCATGCACCATGTTATATGTTTACATGCACCGGAGCCTCAGCCACTATATATACATCAAACTTTTAACTTCCAATCAAGTCCATGGACTACCCTACACATTAGTGATACATGCAAATGTGCCACCTCAACATAAGTATATACCCTAATAATTCCTAACGTTTAAATAAAAGAGAAATAATAACAACATACTTGATTGATCTAATTAACACACTATCTAGGTAAAATTTACTAAATTACACAGGTTCACGCTCTATTAAATGATTCTCACATAAAATTAACCTCATTATAAAAAGTGTATTAAAAAGTGTGTTACTTGGAGATAAATGTGCGTGGTACATACTACATGCACAGTTTATATATATACGATAAGCACACACATGGTATGGATATAGCTAGCTAGAAGAGGATATTGACATACTTGGGTTCCCATAGCAATCAGGGCTACCATAATAGGTTGCTCTGGAGTCAGTAAAAGAGTCCTGGGAGTTGCATAGTGCAGGTAAGAGTAGTATGACACAAACAAGGCCAATTTGGTTCTTAAAACTATGTTCCATGGCTAATTGACAAATTCTCTAGTGCAATAAAGAGGACAGAAATGCAGCAATTAATTATAAACTTAAGTATGTGAAGCAAAGAATAACTATTAATATGAGAAGGCTTAGTGAGATAGGAAGCAAAGACATGGAGTCATATTTATAGTAGTATAAGTACAGGCCATAGGTCTAAATGGTGGTAGCCCACTTTTTCTCCCACTTATGGAATGTAAATGGATGGGAAAAATATGATGTGTACTAGAAGACCCTAGCAATATTGGGGATATAATATTCATAAAATATCTCAAACTGAGGTTTTAAATTACAATTATGATTATGTTGTGTTTATTACAATGCAGACTATTATGATAAAAAAATATGATTGATACTATTATAATTTTGACCACCGTGGTTTTAGATAATCAAAATGAAATACCGTGGTTGCGAATTACGGTCTTAAAATCTGAAGCCAACCTTTTTATTATTTCAATGGCAGCATACCTAACTTTGTTCTATTGTAACAGTTTAATGGGAAGATCCATGCACTTGAATTGCAGCTCAACTCAAGGTTCAGAGTCCTGATAGACTTTATCCATAAAGGCAAAAAAGAATGAAGATATACTAGTAGATCGAGATGGTGGTCTTCGTTTCTTCTAAGTTACCTATACACCCCTTCCCTTTTCTTTTAGTAAATATTTCTGAAGTATGGCTACTTTAAAATACGTTATGTACTTGTATATGTATCTGGTATGTATTAGGTATATATGATATCTTTGGATACATACTGATTTATTATTAATTTAATTTTAAGTTAGGTATACGTTCTGTCATATCGGACACAAATATCAGTTAAGTTTGAGTATATTTTGAATAGGCTTAATTATATTACAAGTCCCTGAAGTTTGAGGTAGTTTTGTCAGACCTTTATTCTTTTTTTCTCAATGTTTGACTCCCTGAAATTACTTATGGTTTGTCATATACCCTTATTATCAATTTTGAGCAATTTTGCTGACATGTAACATCATAATACTAATCAGACGCAGAATATTGGTCATGTGGTGCTGCGTGATGTCACATGGGCGAAGACGACCTCTCTATTCAATCCTTTCTTTTTCTTTTTTTATTTAATTAAAAATATAAAAATATTAAGTTTTTTAGTTTTTTTTTTTAAAAAAAAAAAGATCTTCGCCCACGAGGTACCAGGTGCCTAACTCACTGACCCTCTGATCAGGATTCTGATGTTACATGTCAGCAAAATTAGTCAGAATTGGCAGTAAGGGTATATGACATACTCAAAAATAACTTCGGGGAGTCAGACATCGAAAAAATGAATAAGGGTATCTGACAAAAGTACCTCAAAATTTAGGGACTTGTGACATAATTAAGCCTTTTGAATATGCATCATTTCAAAACTATGTCGTATTTTTCTAGAGAACTTCGATATCTTCACTTTTAATTTTCCTACATTCAAATCATGACTTTAAATTTAACTTACATAATCAGTGTCTCGTCCTTATATCTCGATAGATTTTTAGCATCAACTTCTCATCCGAAAACACTTTTTCTTATAAGATGTTAATATTATTTGTTTGCATATTTTTTATTTATATTTATATATTGATTTCGATTTATAATACCGTACTCATATCCCAATTTTTTAGAAAATGACGTACCGCGTACCTGTATCCATATCTGATATAAATATTGTACTCGTATCTGATCTGTATCAGATATTATTCCTCTTTCTAAGCATTAGTTTTAGATTTTGTTTTGGTTTTTTATTTATAGGTGTTTATCTATTTTATTGATACACAACAAAAGTCCCACCTTCTATGAAGGATTTGTCAAATGGTACACAATCATGAACTCCAAGTTAACCCAATACCAAAAATACATGAGATTATTTCACAATATTGTGAAGCGAATAATAATGTAGCTATGTGAATCATACAAGTAATGCCCCCTTTCACATTTTCTATTAATTAACGAATATTTAATGCAACACTCTTTCTCCACTCAATTATCTCACAAAATTATTAGTGTGTAAAAGGTGTATCATTATAAATAAGGAAAAATATAAAATTACACCTCTAATCATTAACAAATTTAATACTATTATCATTATTCATTTTAACTAATTTCCTTAATTCATGAAAAAAATCACTCTAAGAAATTGTTTAACAACGAATGTAGTAGTATTTGTTAACTTATGTATTTCTCTTTTCTTGATTATGCCTTGTAATAAATCACATATAAAAGAAGAGAATTTCTTCGATTGATCATTTTTTTCACTTGTTATATGATGCACCTCTCTAATTTTATATGTGATATATTTTTTTGTCTTTATCTCTAATCTTTAACTTGATTCTCCCATTTAAAGTGATGTTTATATCAACTAATCCACCATCACAACGCAATGCCACTACTCCACTACTAGCATTGATACCCGTCCCCGTAACACCCTACTACATTTTTCTCCACGAGGATCTCCATCATTATCAAACACAATCTCATGACCTTCATCTTAAAAACCAACATATTTAAGGTGATGGGTGTAAGCGCATGGTAGCAGCGGTAGTGATTGTCATAGTGGGTGAAAATGGTAGCAAGGGTGGCGATTGCTGTAGTTGTGACGGTTGTTATAAAAGATGATGATAAATTGTAGTGGGTTTAAAACAACAAAGGCAAAATTGTTATTCTATTTTTTCTTCTTTCAATCTCATCCTTAGAACATTTTAATTAATATATCAATGGTGATGAGAATGAGGAGCATGAAACTAAAAAACTCCAAAGGGGAGCATGGAAGAATCACCCATAAAAAAATGGTTGTATTAAGTGAACTCTTTTTAAGAAATAGAAAGAAAATAACACAGTATTAAAAAATTAAGTTTTAGATTTTTTTATATAAAAAAAATATTATTTCTCAATAAAAAATTAATTACTATTTTTTCTTAAAAATAATGCATCTATTAGTATTCCCCTAAAAATATTTATTAGTACTCAATACTCATAAAATCTTGACTTATTGCACAATAAAATATTCTTATAAAGGTACAAACTTAAGATAAAGATACTCAAGTGGTTCGAGGGCTCAAGGGAGTGTGCATGGTGATCCATCTCATGTGAGCCTATCTATCTTGAAATTGTGTGCAAGTACAAAAGAAATGCCCTCGCATGTTTACAGCATGTTTGAATTTCCATTTGATTAGAAAAAGAAAAGACTAATAGGACATGCATATTGAATATTGATAACCATCGAATCAGCACACTAACGTAACGTATCGTAGTTTTTATGTTTATCGTATTAACATGTGGTTTAATGCCAGTTAGATGGATCAAAACCAAAGACCATGAGGAAATAACAAATCGAAGGAACCTTGTCAACCCTACACCACGTCCCCCATTATTTTATTTTAATTATTAAAATTTAAAGTTGTAAGATTTTAATAAGTGATGATTATATATATTATATAATTATTTTTTATATCACTTAATTTAATTAATCTATATAATTACTCTATTATTTTTTTCTTTTTTTATAAAAAATAAATAATAGTATATAGTAATAGTATAAATAAATGGATAAGCAAATAAATAGATGAATGAACGTATATCAAGTCTAAAGTCTCAAGATTCCACACCCACTTAAATATCCAGCAGCCACGTTTGGTTGTAACGCACCCACATATTCATGATTTTGTTCAACTATGAACTCGACAAATTGTAATTGAATTACTTAATTCGTTCTTTTTAATGTCAAATAGAATCATACAAAACTGTATAAATAAATATCAGTATAGATAAGCCAAAGTGAATTGGCCTAGTGGAAATTGGGTGAGCGTTTAGGGACTTCAGAATCAAAGACTCGAGTTTCAGTGAGCCAACAATTTCTAGGGAGAATCCGTTAAGTCAAAGACTCGCACAGTTCGCGAATCCGAGGTAAATTAATTGGGCCACAAAAAATGTGAAGCCTAGACACTACATGATTTCGAAAAAAAATAAATATTAGTATAGAGGATAATAATAATAATAAATAATGATTATGCTAACATTAGGGACTTTGTTTGTGCCTGCCGCCAAGTTTCAAGCGGATTTATGCTTGACATGTAAAAGGAGAATGCTGGCCATTATAGATCATCAGTAGTTCTTAAGTTCTTACATCAAATTAAGAAATAGACAGATGTTGTAACTTGTAAGATTGATAAGAATGGAAAATAGCAATATCTCGAGTAGTAGGTGTATGAGTTGGCCCCCTCCTCCATGATTTAATTTGATTTTCAAACAATTTATATACAAGCAAATTAAATAATCTTCTCGTGGTTGTTTTTTTTGTTTTGTGTGTGCAAGTGCGTGTGTAGGGGTGGGTGGAGTGAGGGGTGTTGTTGCAATGGATTATAAAAATTTAAAAAAGAAAACATCACTTTGAAGACACACTATTCGCTAATTCATGCTAGACGATATAGAAGAGACTCAAACAAAGTTGCTCATTGTTTACTACTGTAGGAGCTAGTTTCTCTATCTTGGTGAGAGACATGTGACAGCAGTCAGCAGATCCTCGTTTGAGAGGGATGTGTATTGGGTTGATGAGAAGCATCCCTTCAACTGTTTATTACTCCATCCATTTCGTTTCAGAATTATATAAGTTTTTATGAGAAAAAAATTTGTTTGATAATATAAGGTTTTTTTCTTTTATTTTTATAAAATTAATGTAATATTAATTCTTTTTTTTTGTTCGAATTATATTTAGAAATGTGAACCTATTGATAGATAAAGAGCTGATCAGACCCGGTCCTAACTTATTTCGGGCCCTAGGACGGAAAAAAGAATTTGAGACTCCTAATTCATTAAAAAAATCAATTAAAAATGTAATATATATATATATATATACATATAATCAATTAAAACAATGACATCACTCAATAATAAAACTAATTATTAAAAAATAAGATTTGAAATAAAATAAAAAGTTATCAAGTAAAGAGGTAATAAAAAACTTTTTTTATGTTTGATTGCAAAGTTAAAGTTCATTACTTCATTTATTTATAAATTAAGTGAGCAAATGAAAAAGACAAATTGAAGTTTTATGCTAAAAATCATTGATGATTAAGAGATAAAAATAACTTGCAACTATTTTTTTTTTTGGTATACCTATTATTTTTTTTTCAAAAATAAATATATTATTAAAAAAATTATGGGCCCCTGAATTTTTCGGGCCCAGGATGTAACACCCTCATCTTTTAATAAAGGGAATAAAGTAATTTATTGGAAATTGTTATGGCGGAAGAGTGAAAATTCCCTTTATTCAAGATTCGTAGATAAATTTTTTTTTTAAAAATTACACATATTGGTGTTACAATGGATCAAATACAGAAATGCCCTTCTCCCTTTCTCAGCTTGAGTCTCTGGCTTGCCCGGTGGATTAACTTCATCAGCTACTTGTACCTACCATCAAAGGCTAGGGGGAGTAAGTCATAGCCGAAGCGCATAATCAAATAATAATCTATCAATACTAGAAATAACAGTCACAAGTAATCAAGTAATTCAAGTAAAATGCATACTTCATGGCACACCCAATTTATCACATAATTATCTTGTTATTAAGTGGCATGATGCATGAATGCTCATCTCGTCTTTCCCATCTGGATCCAGTATCATTCTCGTCGATTGAATTCAATTCTAATGAATTCTCTAGCCGACTGAATTCAATTCTAATGAATTCAGCATATTCTCTCTAATCAAGGAAAGCAACAGGGAGTAAACGCCTTTCTCCACGACAGATCACACAACTCATCTATGTGTACCCTTTCACTAGGGTGAGATCATTGCCAAAGGTCGTCCTCCGCAGTCACGATATGTCCCCGGAGGCTGATAGAATATATTATGGTTAAGCAAAACTATCCCGAGAAAAGCCAGCTGAACCCCCTCACCATAGGACCGTTTTACCCATAATAATTCCCAATGGTTACTGACGAGTCACCGTCGAACCTAACCTCCGCACATTCTCGCACCAGTTCTAGGAAATTCTAATCCCTAGAGTGGACGCGACTTTCCTGATATCCTATCTTACCATCCACAACTCCTTGTGCGAATGCAAATGAGTTTAGTTCCACTTTTCATTATGAATTCATTTCATAATCATTCATTCTCAAAGTAACTCATAAGATTATGCATTCACATATATAATCATTCATCATCAAAGTCATCGTGTAAGTGTACATTTATTCACCAAGTATCATCCACAATTTCCAATTATAATAGGTTGAAGTTAAGTACATTAAGGTTTGGTATTTCCAGCTTTTAAAGTCATTCCATTTAATCAAAAAGGCCTCCAATCAAATAGGATATGAAAATTCAGGTTTTACTAGTAAAATTGGGGTATGGATATCGATATCCTCTTGTGCATATCGATATGCACAATCGATATCCTCATACTGGATATCGATATCCACCCTGTTTTCCTGCATACTGATTTGAGTTTTGAAATACCAAATCTCAATATAATTTACTTTAACCATTCTCAACCCAACATAGATCAGTATCAAGTACAAATACACTTGTTCATGCATAAATTCAATAACCATAGCATCAACTTCATATAAGATTCAAGTATTATGCATCAACAATGAAAAATCACAACTTAACCTATGATTTTCATTTCCCTTTCATTACAGCCAAGTTTCTTCATTAGTTCAGCCATTAATCATCATATATACTTTGTTCAAATTCAGAAATTATGCTAGAATGACCTCCAAGTCATTTTCCTATAGCAAGTTCTCAACTTTCCCTAGTTTTGCCCTTGAGTTCATGAGAACTCCTATATCTCTAGCCATCCGATTATTATTCTTGTAGAATCAAGTCTCCAATTAGGTGGATTTATTTTGATGATGACAATATAATTAGATCATGGAGTTAAAGCAAGAATTCAAGCTCATCAAGTCAAGAAGATCAAGTACATTATGTATCTATTCATTCTCAATTTTATTTTGAATGTAATTTTATTTTATTGAGAGTGGGTAGCTTAGGAAGTTATCTCACCCTTAGGATAAATAATTTTAATTGCATGAAAAAGGTTAGGGGTTACATAAAATTATTCCTTGAAGAGAGAATTGAAATAAATTGTTGAAAAACATGATTTTTATCATCTCTGGGCAAAACACTCGAGTAAGCACAAAAACTACTCGAGTATAAAGACACTCGAGTAATATGAAAGTTACTCGAGTATCAAAACACTCGAGTACTTCCCAGAATACTCGAGTATTTCAGCCTCAAAACAGAGATTTGACCGTTAGTTCAATACTTGGGCATTTCTATTGAAAGATGGGCAAAACACTCGAGTAGTGTCAAAAGTACTCGAGTATTTTGGTTCTGACAGCAAAATTTTAACCGTTGGAAAAGGGCAAAAATGGAATGAAAGAGTTGATTTCACTCATTCATTGTATTTTCCATATATCAGAAATGAATGCCATTGAACTAACCAACAAGAGCATTTAAAAAGTCCATTGTGCAAAACATTCATTTTGATCATTCTCTCTCTCAAGTGGATAATTACTCTAACTCAATATTCATTCATCATTATTATTTGTTCTAAGAGTTAGAGTTGTGCTTAATTGTTGTGGATATCATTTGTTGGATCACTCCACATACACATACACATCTTGTTCTCAAAATCTTGGTTAGTAACCAAGTGTACCTAAGTGGATCTTAGGCTCATTCAAGACTTGGGAGGTTCTCAAGCAAGGGCTAAGAGGTTCTTAGCTTTGGTGGAGCTCTTGAAGGTTTCAAGGAGCTTGAAGAAGAAGGAGTCTTCATCACCAACATCAAATTGGGGTAGAAATTCAAGAGTTTGGTACACTCTTGGAAGGGATAGGTTGAGTGAGGCATCTCAATGCCCTTTGTAATATTTCTAACAATTTGATTTTAGTAGACACTCCTAAGATTCTTAGGGGGACTGGACTAGCTCTCTAAATAGAGAGTGAACCAGTATAAAATCGGTGGTGTTGATCTTTTATAGCTTTCTTTAATTTCAAGTCAAAACCAAACCTAAGTTGCTCAAAAGGGGATTATTAATTAGATTAGTAATTCCACAGCAATTAAGTTGTTTTCAAGTTGTTATAACTTTATTTAATTGTTTTCTACTCTATTATTAATCTGCCCTGGACTGTATTAATTGTTATTGATTAAAGTGCATATTTTCCAGAAACAGTTTTTCTGCTAACTGCACGATTTACTCGAGTATTATTAAGAAGACTCGAGTGTTCTTGTTATTTTACTCGAGTATTCTTTAAAACACTCGAGTGTTCTTGCTCTGTTTCTGAAAAATCTGCACGTGATCAATTATACTTAATTGCATTATAAAAATTAGTCACTGTTGCATTCAGATTACTATTCACCCCCCCTCTAGTAATTGCTAAGCCCGCTTGTTGGTTTCCAACAATTCTAGCACCCGGTTAACTTCTCCCTTACCTATTTGGAATGATTCAGACTTGCTTTGATTGGAAAGGATTGGTTTTGTTGAGAAAGAAATGGATTTGTTGAGGTAGAACTCAAGCTTTTAGTTTCAGCCAACCTACCCTGTTTTCAGTTAAGCAACACCACAAAATCAGCTTTAATCACTCAAAATAAGGGACAACAAATGGTGATCAATGATTAAAATCAAAACTAGGATATATAGTCTTGAAAGTAAAGCAAGTTTGAAGCCCAAAGTATGCTTGAGCTTACCACAAGGATCAAGGAAAGTAGAGTTCATGAATCTGAATTGCAAAATTCAGATTTGAATATCAAACTTTGCAGGGTCACTGCTCCTTCTACAGGCCACGAAACTTGACACTCTTGGTACCAATTTGTAGAGGGTTAAGAGAGCTTTAATTTGGTATGTAGTTTGATAGGTTTTGATGCTCAGATCATAGAAAATGAAGCAGCACAAGGTCATACCAGAAAACACGATTTTTCAGAGGTTGGGTGATGTTCTTGGTTGTTTGATGTGTATTCTCCCTTCCTATATGCAAATCAACCGACCTTAAGGGTCCTTATCAAGCCTAAGAAATGTCTCAGAGATATTTGGGGTAATTGGGGGTGAAAAACGTGATTAATTCACAGCCACTCGCGTTAAACCGACTTACTTCTGAACTGGCAGACTCGTGGATATCGATGTCCACTTCTGGATATCGATATCCAGCATCGATATGCACTTCTGCATATAGATATGCATGGCTCAAAAAGACAGCACCTTTCGCATTCAAACGACCATAACTTTTTCGTTAACCGTTGGATCTTGCTCAAATTTGGAGATAAGCTTCCTAACATACTTATCTTCAAATCCAACGGTTAGTTTTGAGTCTAATGCTATAAATATTTTATTTCAATTTTCCTAATATAAGAATTCATACTAATATATAAAACATGGATTATATTCTATTTTAGTCCTACAACACTTATAATTTTCGAGGATAAATTCCGTGGGCGTTACACAGGGCGACCGCCCTCGTCGCCCCCCTCAGGGCCGGCCCTGGAGCTGATGCGCGAGTAATTAATTATAGAAACAATAAAATGAGAAAAATATATACAAATTTAAATTAAACAAACATATTAATTATATTTCTTATTGTACGCCATAATTTTAAATGATATATATATATATATATAGAGAGAGAGAGAGAAATAAATATCTAT
Organism: Crotalaria pallida; assembly: GCA_037953625.1. Taxonomy (NCBI): domain Eukaryota; kingdom Viridiplantae; phylum Streptophyta; class Magnoliopsida; order Fabales; family Fabaceae; genus Crotalaria; species Crotalaria pallida. The sequence goes on from CM075655.1 coordinate 104,698,709, forward strand.
CCCCAATTGTTTATGGGTATTGCTTGTACAACTAATTGTAATAAGTAATGATAGGCATATAAAATTAGTTTACAAATTAACTTATATCACAAAGTCATATGTGTCATATTCTTATTATTGATTGATTAATAAGTGATATATGTTTTCTTTTGTGTAAATTAATTTTGTAGATTTATAAATCATTTTTAATTGTAATAAGAGTTGCATAGACAAATTTATGCTTCTTAATAGCTTAAACAAGGCGAGAAAGAGAAAAAAATGTACTCATCCGTCTTTAAATACTAGGATTAATTAGTGTTATAATTTTGTCTTTTTTAATAAGCTTTTATTTATTTCCAATGATATAAATTATTTTTTTCCCAAAAATTTTATTTAATATTTTTTAGAATTTCAATAATAATTATCGGTAATTTTAAAAAATTATCAAATATTATCCATTTTTATATCACTAATGATATTAACTAATTTTCTTAACTCTTATAAAAAAAATAATTCAAGCATTTATATTTCAAGACTGAACAAATAAATTTTTTTGTCGAAACCAGGTGGTGTCTGGGCTTCACATTTTTTGTGGTCCGACTAATCCATCTCGGATCTGCGAATTGTGCGAGTCTTTGACTCAACGGTATGGATTCTTCCTAGGAAACGTTGTCTTACTAAAATTCGAGTCTTTGACCCTAAAATCCTTAAACGCCCAATTAATTTTCACAGGGCCAATTCACCTTGGGTTGAACGAATAAATTTCGATAGAGAGGAAGTATTTGTTAACAATTTTGATTGGATACATAATCGCACAAATGGTAGAATTTTAAATACTACGCCTCCGGCCTGCCCCATGTAAATGCACAGTTATTAACCAGTGAATGCACAATTATTTTTTTTCAAAATAATTTTCACTCCCTCTTTCTCATAAGTTACTCTCTCCATTTTATTTCGTTTTATTTTAAGTGTTTTTTTATTAAAATTTATTTTTTTAAAAAATACCAATACAATATTAATTACTCCTTTTCTAATTTTATCATCATATAATTAAGAAGATATATAATAAGTGAAAAAAATATAATAAATATAATTATAATTAAAAAATATAAAGGATAAATTATGCAAACACCATATTAGTTTAATTCAAAAATACACATTTAATACACTTCTTAATCCGAGTAATATACTCTAAAAGCTAAGGACACTTAAAGTGGAACGGATGGAGTATGTACTTTTAGCCATTTTATCTTGTCCATATGTTATGTACTTTTAGAAACATAATACTCATTCATTTTTTATTATTTTTTTTGCAAATATACTCTCATTTGTCACATTCTCTTTTCACCAATCATTTCTCCATATGTCTTTAATATAGTCTTTATACATTTATTATTACTCTATTTAATTATTAAATAGGTACAATTTAGTTTAAATATATCAAATTCTTACATCTTTTATTCATTTTTTAATCTATGTGCAATGACTAAAAGTACATAACTTACGGAATAGAGGAAATAATAAATCTTCTTCTGTTTTAGGATCATGAATTTGAAATCTTCTTTTCAAATATTACATTAAGGATTTTCAAAAATAATACTCTTTTCGTTTCAAAATGTTAATAAAATATTATTAAAAATTTTGTCCAAAATTAAAATTAAAATAGCGAATAAAAAAAATCAAATTACTTATTATATTTTGTGATTAATTAATGAAGAAAAGATGCATTAAATATTTTATTTGGTAATTGATTGATTTGAAAAACAATACATTGAAAGCATCTTCTCTTATTTTATTGCCTTTTCAAAGTTTTACTAATATTTTGGAATGAAGAGAGAAATCATATTATTGAATTTTTAAATTAAGCTAAATTTGCAACTTGGACATTAATTTGTATGTCGAATAAAAGAAAAGGAAATTGTATAATTTGTTAGTATGACATATGTCAAATTATTTTTCTATTCAAAATATTAAAATGTATTAATTATTTTTTCCAACCAACCCTTACCTAAAGATACCACTTAAGATACTTTTTTATTTTTCAAAATAGATAAATTAAATTAGTATATTGATCTCTTAAGTTATTTTTAGACTCAAGTTTTGTAAATTGTTACCATCCAACAAATCTGTTTTTCTGATAATTTTCTTCCTTTAGTGACGCATGTCACTTAACTAATTGTAACATCCTTAATTTTATTCTAAGTATAATTAGAATAATAAATAGCTTAAGAAAATGATAATTATGTTAAATAATAATTAAGGTGATGAATTAGAATTATTTTTCGTGCTATGAAGTAATTGGATAGCCTTAGCAAAGAATAAGAGGTTGAAAGACGGGGGAAAACGAGTGTTAGAAATGACATTTTCGGTGTTATAAACAGGCTATATTAGGAAATTAAAAATAAAAGATTTACAACTCCAAATATAAATTCCACCGTTGGATGTGAAAATTAGTATGTAGGGAAGATTCGACGGGTAACGTTGTAACGCCCACGGAATTTATCCTCGAAAATTATAAGTGTTGTAGGAATAAAATAGAATATAATCCATGTTTTATATATTTTGTATGATTTCTTATGGTAGGAGAAATGAAATAAAAGATTTATAGCATTAGACTCAAAACCAACCGTTGGATTTGAAGATAAGTATGTTAGGAAGCTTATCTCCAAATTTGAGCAAGATCCAACGGTTAACGAAAAAGTTATGGTCGTTTGAATGCGAAAGGTGCTGTCTTTTTGAGCCATGCATATCTATATGCAGAAGTGCATATCGATGCTGGATATCGATATCCAGAAGTGGACATCGATATCCACGAGTCTGCCAGTTCAGAAGTAAGTCGGTTTAACGCGAGTGGCTGTGAATTAATCACGTTTTTCACCCCCAATTACCCCAAATATCTCTGAGACATTTCTTAGGCTTGATAAGGACCCTTAAGGTCGGTTGATTTGCATATAGGAAGGGAGAATACACATCAAACAACCAAGAACATCACCCAACCTCTGAAAAATCGTGTTTTCTGGTATGACCTTGTGCTGCTTCGTTTTCTATGATCTGAGCTTCAAACCTTAGAAAACTATTTACCAAATTAAAGCTCTCTTAACCCTCTACAAATTGGTACCAAGTTTGTCAAGTTTCGTGGCTTGTAGAAGGAGCAGTGACCCTGCAAAGTTTGATATTCAAATCTGAATTCTGCAATTCAGATTCATGAACTCTACTTTCCTTGATTAGAGAGAACATGCTGAATTCATTAGAATTGAATTCAGTCGGCGAGAGAATTCATTAGAATTGAATTCAATCGACGAGAATGATACTGGATCCAGATGGGAAAGACGAGATGAGCATTCATGCATCATGCCACTTAATAACAAGATAATTATGTGATAAATTGGGTGTGCCATGAAGTATGCATTTTACTTGAATTACTTGATTACTTATGACTGTTATTTCTAGTATTGATAGATTATTATTTGAGTATGCGCTTCGGCTATGACTTACTCCCCCCTAGCCTTTGATGGTAGGTACAAGTAGCCGATGAAGTTAATCCACCGGGCAAGCCAGAGACTCAAGCTGAGAAAGGGAGAAGGACATTTCTGTATTTGATGCATTGTAACACCGATATGTGTAATTTAAAAAGAAAAAAAAATTTATCGACGAATCTTGAATAAAGGGAATTTTCACTCTTCCGCCATAACAATTTCCAATAAATTACTTTATTCCCTTTATTAAAAGATGAGGGTGTTACATAACGAAGAAGTTATGACACTTTGAAGTGCAAAGAAATAAAAGAAAATAAAAAGAAGCAGTGAACTTACCGGTTAGTCATTTCACTAACCGGTTATTAGCACGCGTTAGACTAGGAAAAAATAGGGATTTGGAGGGCACGACACGAAATTGCCTTTAAGTGGCAAGCTTTTTGGGCAAGCTTTGGCCATCATACACTCACAACTCAAACCTCATTTCCTCCATTGCAAAAAGCTCTCTCTTCCTCTTGATATCCATCGATCATCATCAACACCAAACAAAGCAAGAGCATCATCTTTCCTCCATAGCCAAGTCACAAATCAAGCTCCACCTTCCCATTTCTCTCTCTCCCTCTCTTCCCTTGGAATTTCAAACACCCACCATGGGAGACCTCAAGCTCTAGGTAAGATTGATGCAAGTTCCTTTCCTCTATTCCTTCAATTTGAATAAATTATCATCTCTAACCATGAGCTTCTATTTGATCATAAGGGGTTAGGGTTCACTTTCTCTCTCCTCCATAACCATTGAAACTTTCTCTCTCTACACTAAGGCTTGGGAGTCAAGCTCTCTTCCTCCCTCTCACTACGCATTTGGTGGTTATTTGGGTTGTGGTTCAAGAAAAAAAAAGAGTTAGGGTTTGGTACCCCCTCCTCCCTCTACAAGGTTAAGATAAGGAGTGAGTGTTATCTTGATTTAAGAAATAGTTTCTAGTTAGTTCATAGTGATTGCTAAGAATGTGTGTATTTTTGAGATTGAACCCTAGGATAGTTAATATAGACATAAAGGTAAGGTATGAAATTGAATGAATTGAACCCATGTGATAGATATGAATATTTGTTGTTGAATAATGATGATGATTGTGAATATATGTTGTTGTGAAAGGTTGATAACTAAGAATATATGTTGAATGGGAAATGAGGTTATGTATGTTTGAATAATAATTATGAGATATGTGAACGCTTACCTGAATTGTGTGCTTGGTAATTGATGACACAAATGAAAGAAAAAGTAATAAATCAAAGTTAAATGGAAAGAGCAGCTGATTGATCCATTGGGGGACAGTGACCCACTAGGTGCTTTGTTAGGTGCCAAATGACCCATTAGGAAAACGACCCATCAGGTGCAAACGACCCATTAGGTCCAAACGCCCCGTTAGGTGCTTGTGTACCCAAAGGATCAATAAGCTACAGGGTAATTAAAATGTTAAAAGTGAAAGAAAAGAAAAGCAAATGAAATTGAACTAAGTGCATAAAAGACGCAAATGAAAGGGAGTGAAGTAAACAAAAAAGGGTCTAACGGGTGATTCATGGTCTAATGGGTGAAAAGCGACCTGATGGGTGTAAAATATACCTAATGGGTGACAAATGACCTAACAGGTGCACGAAATCCTAGTGGTGCATAGAAAGATAAAAAGAAATGAAATGTGTGGTTGTTGAACTAAAGAAAAGAGAAAAAAGTTAAGTATGGAATATGGAAATAAGAAATAGTGTAACATCCCGAATTTTAAATCCAAGAGTAATTAGAATAATAACAAAATTAGGAAATAATAATTATGCTAAAAAGGATTTAAGGTGATGGATTAGGATTTCTTTGAGTGCCAAAAAGGAAGTTAAGAAGCATTGTCATCGGATAAGAAATTTGAAGAAGACCAAACGGGTGTTAAGAACGGTGTTTTCAGTGTTAAAAACACCCTTCATTAGGAAATTAAAAATAAAATATCTACAACTTAAAACGTAAATTCCACCGTTGGATGTGAAGATAAGGGTCTTGGGAAGCTTGTCTCAAAATTTGAGCAAGATCCAACGGTTAACGAAGAAGATATAGCAATTTGAATGTAAGTCCGCTGGGCGCGTGCCAAACGCACCAGTATCACGCACCTACTCGAAATATCTGGATATCCTGGTCGATATCTGGATACTTCGCCCAGATTAAGATAATAAAGAGGCGAAAATGACCCAAATTACACAAAAAAAACTCACAAACTCCTTCTCTTTCCTCTCAAGCACGATTTTCACCCTTTCCAAACCCTAGATCTCTCCACTCCAAAATCCACCTCAAAATCCAACAAATCATCATCAAATACTTGATTCCCATCACTCATAACCACTCCATCCTTCATCAATCTCTCAATTTCTCTCTCAAAAGTCATGATCAAGAGTTAGGGTTCAACACCCATTCTTGATTTTCCTCATCCCAAGCCTCAAGTAAGTTGGATCCAAGATTTCCTACTTCTTCCTTCATGGTATACGAATTTCCTTCCATTGTTGCTAACTATTTTCATTTCTTTTGCTTCATGGTTCGTTTCTCTCTCCTCCATGGCTATGAAGCTTTCTCTCCATCTTCATTTGAGGTAAGAAGGTTGTGTTACCTTAGCTTAGGACATAGGTTCTCTTTGGTTATAGTGGTGACTAGGGGTAGAGGGATGAGTAAAATACAAGACCTTAGGGTAGATGATATTGAAAATAAAAAGAAGTAATTAATAAAAAATAGAAGGAAAACTAATTATAGTGTAGGGAAATAAGTGTAGGTAATTATGGCAAGGGAAAAGAATTATTGACTAAGTGGGTAGTAAACTAGGAGGTGATAAGAATAAATAAGTAGAGCCTTCATAAGAAGAGTGTATAAGGATTAAGGGTAGATAATAATAAGACAATGAGAAAAAAGGAATGTAAAATGTAGAAAGAAGATAAAAGACTAAGAATGAGTAAAGAAAATGGAAAATGGAACTAGAGTAGATAATAATTTTATAGATTCTAAGGTAAATAATGAAAAGAAACTTGCTTGAATGACTGTGAAGATATAGATTTATGATAGACATGGAATACAGAATTATATGAATAATTGAGAAGTAGAGAAAGAAAGGAGAAACATGAATGGTAAACTGGTTATAGTATAATTATGACTAGATTCGGTTAGGAACGCTAAAGCTCGGAATGAAATTGAAAGGAAATTAGGTAATGAATGAACTAGTAATGAGTGTACTAATTGAATAATAGAACTATATTGCTAGTGTGAGAAGGACCACCTATCAAGGTGTGTGGATATAGGAATGTGAAAAGATGAATATAATTTGTGCATGATGGTGTATGTATAAAAGACCCTCCCGAAGGGATTGCGAATATGTGAATGAGTATGAATGACCCTTCCAATGGAAGTGAGAATATGCATAATTTATAAGGACCCTCCCTAAGTGGAGCGTGAAAATATATAAATGGACCCTTCATAGCAGAGCGTGTACATAAATGGACCCTCCATAACGGAGCGTGTATATAAATTGACCCTCCATAATGGAGCGTGTATATGTATGGACCCTCCCGCAGGGATTGTGAATATATGTGAATAATGGACCCTCCCTAAGGGAGCGTGAATATGTGTGTTATGGACCCTCCTCCATGGAGTGTGTAATAGGTAATAGGACCCTTCAAGACGGAGTGTGTGGCATGTAAATAATACCCGCCCTTGTGGTGTGTGAAGAAATGATAATAGGACCCACCGAGAGGTGAGCGAAAGATAAGAAAGGAATGAAAAGAGTAGAAAGACATATGGAAAGTATGAAAATGAAAAGATAAGAAAGATTGAGATGAATAAAAGGAAAGTGAGATAGTATACGAATTGGGTATTATGGCATAGTGTAGGACCTTGGTTTATTGCTATGTTTTTGTAGAAACTATTATTCTAAGTTATGTGTGATCGTGATGCTACCCTTCTTGCCATTTTTTATTACAGGTACAGAGGCGGAGCATGCACGAGTCGTGGCCGAGCAGGGGCACACTCCACACTGTGAAGTGTGAATATTTAGGGGTGGAACCATATGTTGGTCCAAGACTTTAATATTATCTTTTGGGGATCAAACTATTTTGTATCTTGTTTATTATTTTGGAAATGATGTAATCGAATGCACTATAATATATTTTGCCTGCTGGCATGTTGTTGATTCTATAAAAGTGATAATACAGGGTTACAGGGAAAATTAATATTTTGGGAATGTCCCTAAAACAAAGTAAACTCCGTCCGATTTTACGGAAATTTTTATAAGTATTATAATTAACTAAGAGTTTTCAAAAGAAATTTTCAAGTCACTAAATCAATTGGGGTAATTAGAGTATTAATTAAGGTAGGGTGTTACAAATAGAACTAATGTAAATGTTTGAGCGTGAATGAGCATTATTGGAATGGTGAATGAAAATCTGTGAAACATTTGTTTATTGTGTTTGACTTAGTACGTTATTATGACTAGTTAGAAACTACTTTTCTACTTCATGTGTAAATTGTAATGCTCACCTCCTTATCGTTTTTATACAGGTACTGAGCTTGAGCTAACACAGCCCCCGACCGAGCAGGAGTACTCTCCCCCTGGTTATTTTGGGTTGATCATGATGTCGTTCTTTTTGTATATGAATTGTAAATATTTTTTTTTTTTTTGGGTTTAGCCAGGACCACTTCCTATGGGTAGGAAGTATGTTTTTGGGAAAGTTAAACAATTCTGAAAACTTGTAAATATTTTAAGAATATTCCATTGTGTCAAAAACTCTGATGTGGTTGCATTTTGATGCACAATGAATATGTTTGGCCCTGTTGGCCTTCTGCCTGGAATGAATATTTTGATTATAACAGGTTCACAGGAAGTCTCCATTTTGGAAATGTTATTGCAACAAAGGAAACTCCGTCCATTTTTCACGGAGATTTTTATAAGTTAAAAAGATTTTAAAAGGAAATTTAAGTTCACTAATTTATTTATGGGTATTTAAGGGTATTATTATAAGTAGGGTGCTAGACTAATGATGTCACATATTAAAATAAATGGTTTAATGGTTTTTTTTATTTTATTTTCTTATGGTGCCATGTAGAGATGTCAATTCGGGTTGACCCAGGCCATTTGGGCCACTAGTTTTTCGGGTTATGTTGGCCTATGGGTGAGCTTTTTTTCCTTTTCAAAATAAAAACAATTAATCAAGAACAAAATGTTATAACATTATCTCTTGATTAAATGACATTATTAATCATGAAAACAATAAATGAAAAGGTGAAAACAAAAGTTCAAAACAATAAGAGAAACCATCACATTAAAATCACATTAAAGACAAAACATCTAATAATACATAAAATTGTTTATCTTTATAAAAATTAGTGCATGGGATAAGAAATTACACTTGATAAGTGCCGACCCTTGAGCACTAACTACAGTGTGACCGAAAAAAAAAGGATATAGAGAGTGGAGAGTGGAGGTATAGAATGAAATATACAAACCACGGGCCAAGAGGCTCTTATCTTAATTTTATCATTGCACAATTCAATGTAATAGCAAAATATTGTAACATGGAAAAAAAAATTAAGTACAAGCCAAATGGGCTGACTCAACCCATATTGGGGTGGCTCGTGTCCGACTAATGAATTATTGGGTTGAGCTGGGCAGGGCCAAAAAATGTTCGGGTTAGAGTTTTTTCAAGCCCAATCCATGCTTATATCAAGTTAAATGGTTCAACTCGTAAGGAATAATTGACCCATTTTTAATGGCTTTAGTACCACATGTTACTTAACAAAAAAAATTAACAGAAATGACGGATTTATGGGATGATTAGTACTTACAGGACTTATTTGAAACAAAAAAACTTAAAAAATTGATCAATAACTTAAAAGACCAATGTAATGGTTTTAACCTTTAAATATGTCTCTCTCCCTTCTGTGTATTATCCCAAGCATAAGTTTAATAAATACGTTTATAAATTGTTAAAGAAAGTTGATAAAGAATTGATACATATTTTATAAGGTTGAGTGTTCAAATCTTATTACCGATGAGAAAATCTTGTTATGAGTAATGGATAAGTATCTTTGCAAATGTCCATAAAACCATGTGATCTGCCTTACTTTTGGTAAGCATTTGAAACAAAACTTAAGTAAATTTTTTTAAAATTTTTTTAGAAAGTTTCTAAATTGCATGCTATTGTAAACAGTGAAGACTTCTTTTTAATTATGCTAAAGATATTGTAGTTGACAATATTTTTTATTCTACATTTTTTATTTAAAATTTAAAAGATTTCACATATTCACCTTTATTAAAACCTTGGTTTAAATAAAGGATCAAACTCAACACCGATGGAGCTTCTAAGAGTATCCCTGAGAAGACAGGCTGTGGGGGTCTATTTCGTGATCATACGGGCAAGTGGCAGCTTGGCTTTAGCCACAATATAGGAATTATCACTGCTTTTAAAGCAAAGCTTTGGGGGTCCAAGGACTCAAAATTGCTTGGGAGAAAGATTACGAAAAAATCCTTGTTGAATGTGATCTCAAACAGTTCTTTGCACTCTTACAAATTTCAAGAAAGAGAATTTAACAGAGAACCTTGCAACTAGAATTTAGTCTCTTTGCGGAAGGGATTGGGAGGTAAAGTTCAATCACATGCTAAGGGAAGACAACAGATGCGCTGATTACCTTGCTAATCAAAGTCTATCTTTCGATTATGGATGTCATTTAGTAGAAAGCCCAGACTATGCTTTAAAAGCTTTATCAACTATTGACTATAGAGGAGTTGCTGGTCCAAGAGATTTCATTTGTAGGTACGTAGTTTTTTTTCTTGTTTTCGGGCCTGTTCCCCCTTTGTTCCAACAAAAAAAAAACCTTGGTTTAAATATATTTTTGGTCTTTGTAAATGATTAACTGTTGTGAGTTTTGATTTTAGTTCTTATACTTTTATTTTCTTTAGTTTTGTTCTTATTTTCCGAAATTTTGTTTTTAATTAATATCGATGACTTTTTAACCTCATAATTAATTACGATAGCAATTAATATGACATGTATCACATGTCGCTATTAGTCATCACTAGGAACTAAAATAAAAAATTTGAAAAATACAAGGAGCAAAACAAAAAAAAAGTATAGAGACCGAAATCAAAACTCACTACATTTATAAGAACTAAAAACATATTTAAACCTAAAAGCTTTAATATGTATGTTTTCGAAATAAACTGGTGTGAAACAATAAATTTGTTAATTTTTCAAAGAGATGATAAATTTATTATGTTATACTCCCTCCGTTTGATATGTAATGTGTTTTAAGGTAATCCACGGGTTTTAAGAAATAGTTAAATGATGCAAGAATTTGATGTATTTCGACTATAATATAACCATTATTAAATAGAGAGAAAGATATTGGAAGTGTTCTAAACAAGAACAAAACTCTGAGTACTATACAAGGAAATATACAATACTCTCTAGTCCTATTCTTCCAAGTGAACTGAGTTCTATCTACTTCTAATCCTATTTATTAGTATTTCCCTAAGCCTAAGAGCTTAACTCCACTCGACAATCATGGACTTCGTGAGTGGTAATAACTGCCTTCCCCACTAAGGAGTTATCTTTTGTACTTTGGGATATTGCTTACTTATTGGCGCTTATCTTTCACGTTTAAACCAATCTTTTCCACTTGGTGGGATATCCTCTGGGGTCGGATCAAACATTTCTTAATGGGCCTATTACTCTCGAATCTTCTCGACCCAATATGAAGGAAATCTAATTCATCTCGACCGGACTGGAACATAAGTCCTGCGAGTGTTGGTTCTTCGAACGATGCTTCACCCTTTTTTATTTTATCACTTCCAATATCCCGGGAGGATTTGCCGAGTTTTGGCAAAATCAATTTCTAATTTTTATTGCTTCTAATGATCCGTGAACTTAATAATTGGTTCCTCCTAGGATTTACGTGAGGATTAGAAGATTTGAGGAAGATTTTCATGTAAATGAATGTTTCCTAATTTCCCATGAAGATTTGTGATTGATTTATCTAATTTTCTGGGAGGATTTTTAATTGATTCACACTTGATTTTATGAGAGGATTTATGATTGGTTTATTCTTGATTTTCTGGGAGGTTCATAATCGATTTGCTCTTGATTTTTCTAGGAGGATTTGCGATTTATGATCAATACTTACTCTTGATTTTTCGAGAGAATTAATGATTGATTTGCTCTTGATTTTGTGGGAGAATTTGTGATTTACTTTTGATTTTCCTATTTATGATTGATCTTGATTTACTCTTGATTTTCCGAGAGGATTTATGATTGATTCACTCGAGATTTATGATTGATCTTGATTTACTCTTGATTTTTCGAGAGGATTTTTTGTTATTTTCTTTTTGATTTTGCATAAGGATACTTGATTGTGCTTCAATTGATTTCTTCCCATTTTTCCGTGAAGACTCCTCATCAATTAATTAAACTTGCATTTTCCATGAGGATAAAAATGTTGACCTGTGTCATATTTATGTGAGGAAATCTAATTGATTCCTTCCCTATTTCCCTGGGGAAATATACTCAATTCTTTCTCTATTTTCGTGAATAAATTTACTAAACTCCGTCCGTATTTTAATGAGGATTTGTGGTTGATTCTGAGGTTTCTATTTTGACAGATGTTTAGTTCTTACACCAACCATTGGACTCACTTGTCTTTTCATTTTCCTATGGTGACAACTATTTACCATGCATTTGCTCATTTTTAATTAGATGTTTTTTCGTTTCTAATGTCATTAAATGCTTCATCTTTCCCCTAGCATAATTGATTAGTTGCATTCAATTTAAAATATTTTTTCCCAAAAAAATTCCTTATTTAATATTTCATGCTATCTTTTCCTCTTCCATCCTCTTTCTATATAAACCTTTCATCATTTTACATTTCTTCAACATCAGTTGAGTCTTGTCCTTACTTTTAAGTTTTACTTGTTCTCCCTTCTTCATATTTTTTTCAAGTTGCTGCCATGGATGTTGATTTGATTTTTTTTTCAAGTTGTTGTCATGGATGTTGATTTCAAGTTGTTGTTGATTTGATTTTCAGGAAAAAATACAAGGCTGAGAAGAAACCAGAAGGTGCTCCTCTTTCCCCTGAAGTGTTTACTCCCTTTCCATGGGTTTCCATGGAAGTCCAAAATGTTTTTTCTTGTTTTACTTCTTTGTATGCCATAAGCACCTTCTAGTTTCTTCTTAGCCTTGAATTTTTTCGTAACGAGTAAACCTTGAGTAATGGCTTCACCAGACACTGGATATGTGGGAGGAGCAACTCTAGTCACCAACAAATCAACATCCATGGCCATGGTAGCAGCTTGAGGAAAACCCTTATTATTGAATGAAAGGGATGCCTTAACTTAAAGTAAGGACACGACTCTTGTTGACCTTGAAGAAAGGTAAAGTGAAGAAATCTTTATATAGAAAGAGGATGGAAGAGGAAAAAAAAAGCATGAAAAATTAAATGTGGAAATTTTTTTGGGAAAAAATATTTTAAATTGAATGCATCTAATCAATTATACTTTGGGAAAGATGAAGCATTTAATGGCATCAGAAACGAAAAGACATTTGATTGGAAAGATGTCAATTCATGGTGAATAGCTATCACCATAGGAAAATGAAAAGACAAGTAAGTCCCAAGGGTGGGTGTAAGAACTAAACATCTATCAAAATAGAAATCTCAAAGTCAACCACAAATCCTCACAAAAATAGAGAAGGAGCTTAGTAAATTTCTTCACGAAAATAAGGAAAGAATCAAGTATATTTCCTCAAGGAAATAAGGAAGGAATCAATTAAATTTCTTCACATAAATATGAGAGGGTTAATATTTTTATCCTCATGGAAAATGCAAGTTTAATTGATGAGGAGTCTTCACGAAAAAATGGTGGGAAGAAATCAATTGGAAGACAATCAAGTATCCTTATGCAAAATCAAAATGAAATTAACAAAAAATCCTCTTGGAAAATCAAGAGTAAATCAAGATCAATCATAAATCTCGAGTGAATCAATCATAAATATTGATCATCAATCACAAATCCTTCTTGAAAAATCAAGAGCAAATCAATTATAAACCCTCCCAGAAAATCAAGAGTAAAACAATCATAAATAGTGTGAATCGATTATAAATCCTCCCAGAAAATTAGATAAATCAATCACAAATCTTCATCGGAAATTAGGAATCATTCATTTCCATGGAAATCTTCCTCAAATCTTCTAATCCTTACGTAAATCCTAAGAGGAACTAATTATTAAGTTCACGGATCATTAGAAGCAATATAAAAATTAGAAATTGATTTTGCAGAATCCTCTCCAAATCCTCCCTGAATGTTGGAAGCTATAAAATAAAAAGGGTAAAGCGTCATTCGAAGTACCAACACTCGCAAAATTGGCGTAATTGATGCAATAGTTCTTTCACTAAACCTTAGTTCAGAACTAGGAGGACTTATGTTCCAATCTGGCCGATAGGAAATAGATATCATTCCTGTTGGGCCGAGAAGATCCGAGAGTAACAAGACCAATAAGAAATTATGATCCATCCCGAGAGGATATTATACCGAGAGGAAAGAGGAGAATATTGGTTTAAACGTAGAAGATAAGCACCAAGAAGGAAGGAATATTCCAAAGTACAAAAGATATCCCCTTAGTGGGGGTAGGCAGTTACCACTCATGTAGGCCATGATCGCTGAGAGAAGTTAAACTTTTAGACTTAAAGAATTACATATAAATAGTGTTAGAAGTAGATAGAAGAATTCGGTTCACTTGAGAGTATTGTATATTTCCTTGTATAATATTAAGAGTTATGTACTTGTTCAAAATCGGAAGTAAAAAAGATAATGTAATAAATAAGGGTGTGTTGATAAAAATATCATTAATTACATATTGGGTTTTGTAAAAAAAAAAATACATATAAAATATGAGACAAAATTATCAAAAAAAAATATGAGACAAAAACTCTATGAATATTACATATCAAATGGAGGGAGTAATATTTTTTTTTTTTAAAAATATCAAGAGAATTAATTATTTTTATTGATATGTATATAATCTAGTTAAAACTACCATAAGTAATAAGTAGCATTGGCAATTACGGCCAATGGGAGGGCATGGATCGGGTCTTCAATCACCCACATTTTAAACGGGCAAGCATGGACAACCCGTTTTGATTTTAGTGCAGCAAATCCATGCCCTGTCCGCCCACGTTTTTTGCGGGCGGACATGCGAGCCACCCATTTTTTCGTTCTTAGCTTCAATTTGCTTTCTAATACCCAATATACAAATTACCTTATCAAACCCTCAATAACAAAGAATGCATCAACCACACAACAAAAAATATATAATAATCACCCAATCAGCAAAATAAATCAGAGATTAAAGTAAAATAAATGCAAAATAAATTACTAAAAACAATATTACATAATCAGAAATTCGTAATTCAAAAAGATTAAAAGGAAAAACAATCCAAAATAACAAATAGAAGGAACTGAGGAAGTTAGAATCGAGTAAGAATGGAAGTAAATAGGTGATTTACCTTCTTTACCTCTAACATTTGATGTCTCAGTGGCCTTCCCAGACGCACCGTCGCCGTCGCTCCTCCTTGTCTTGGTCTTCATCATTGTAGCAGCAAACCGAGAGGCTGAGAAATTGCGAGCCAGAACGGGAGTAGCCGAGAGCAGCAACACAGCAGCAGCAAGCCTTGGCGGCTTAGCCCTTGGCTAGCAAACCCTAGCAGCGTCGACAATGAGAGGAAGAGGTAGAGTGAAGATTGAAGCGTGACTGCGTGAGGATTGAGGAGCTGAGTAGGTTGGGGGGTAACCTAATTTAACCCCTAATTTTTGTGCGTTTGGGCCAATTTCTACATTGGGCCACAAATTCAGTGTTTTTTTAATGGTCCGTAGATTGCACGCAAGCCACCCTAGAATGCCCGACATTTTAACGGGCAGACCTGTCCGACCTTAATTGAAAATTGGGCTAAAAATTAGGCTTTGCCCGCATTTTTTGCTGACGGGCTGAACAAACACACGGATCTAGACCCTAATTACCAATGCTAAGGATGGACTAGAGGGAGCAATAGGTATTTTTCGGGTGGGCATTGTTGGTGGGAAAGGTAATTTTGATCGCTATATGGTATACATATGTCAACATCTTTTTTTTCTTCTTCAACATAACTAGTCTAAATCTTCAACAAATATAAATAAGAAAAAGCAGAAAATAAAAACATTTCTTTTCGAGGAAATCAACACATTTTCACCAGCTACACCAAGAGTCATATTCCCTCAAACATTCCGACTGCCAACATAGAATCCAGCCCCAAGGCCTTTGAAACTCTTAAATCTTGCTGTTTAAAATTGGCTTAAATGCTTTTTTTTTTTTTTTCAATTATGAGAAATTGGTCCCTTAATATTTCTTTTTAGCAATTTTAGTCCCCCTATTTTTTAAGGATGTGCATCATTAGTCCTTGCCAGTCAACTAACGGACGTTGCTAACTAACAGGTTCTATTTAAAATATTTAATATTTTATAGAAAATATTCCCTCTGATTTTTAGTATAAATCATATTTAATTATATTACAAAAATTAAGGAGGATATATTTTTTTTTTTGTTTTTGAAAGGGGATATATTTCTTGAAACTTTAAAAATATATTTTAATATTACAATTTTACATTGAGTATAATAATGTAGTAAAGAAAATAAGTAACAATTTAGTATGTTCTAAGCATAATAATTTAAAAATAAGTGAATGATAACTATCATATCACATTATTACTTCATAAAAGATAACAATTATCTATCAACAAAGCCCATCACAATTGATAAATAGTTGAGTTCCTTAAACATGATGTTCAACTCTTGCCGTGAATACAAAAAAAGACTTTGTTGAGTCCACTTTGGTGATCTCTCCATCTTGAAAGGATTAGTATCTGACTGTCAATCCGAGTACACCTTGGTTTAAAAAAAATAAAAAAAAAAGATAACAATTCTCTGCTCTGGGAAGTCTGTATAGCATAACGTAACTTTAATGTTCTTCTCCGTGGGACTTGCTCTACCATCTTAAAAGCTTCATCTTCTTCGTCTCAAATGCAGTTATGTAAGAGATGCTAATTCTATGTTGAGAAACCAAAACCCGGAGAACGTTAGTGAGATAAGATCATCACAAGAATAACAACAAATGACAAAACCATTCTTCTAAGCTCTCAAGTTCCAAGCAAAATCTGATGACCAACACATGGTGACACATTATCACAGAAATGAAAAAATAAGGGATTAAGGGACTAAAATTGCATTTTAACCTTTAAAATTTGAGATGTTTTGTATTCCAATTTCTGGTAAACATTATTAATGGCAAGACAACCATCGTTCTTGTACTGACAGAGAAATTTACTAAACTTTGAATTACAATGGACCATAATACAATCATGTGTGGACAGCATATTACAAAACACGTAGGAGGTAGAACCCACTGCCTTTTGTTGGGGAGAGGGAAATATAATATAAATAGTTTTAACATTGAGACTCCACTTCCTACTAAATTGCTTGGACCAGAGCTTGGCAGGGTATTGCAGTTTGGCTGCTGTTCTACTAGATCCTTCATTTCAGCATATCTACATTTCCAAGCACAATTTTCTATGGTCAGTAGTATTTCTATCAGAAACATATCAAACCATGCCTAAACTTTCATAGCATATTTGATTGGACTATGGAGCAAGTCAATATGTATAGAATTAAGAAATGATGTGTCTTGTGACACCTCCCTCCCCTATAAATTCAAATCTGTCTTAATTGTTTCAAAAAGTGAAAAGTGACAATCACTACAATGGGCACCGCATAAAAATTGACATCACTCCTCAGTACCCATCAATGGGTCATACCACTTATTTTTAGATAATGCAAAAATACAGGGACAAGACATAAGGACAAGCATATTTGGAAGGCATATCATAATTCCTATGCCTCCCTAACATCTGTCTCCAACACGTGTTCTGGTGCAAGCAATCAACTAACGAGAGATGAAATGAAACTTGATCATAAGTAGGGGACTATTTGTCAACTCAGTCATAATCTGAACTCTAGTGGCCATATATGTGAAATATTTATAATACAAATGCAAGGTGTATACCTAACACCTCATTCTACGTGTCCCTTCTCCTTGTTTGTCTTTTTCAAATTCTTGAGGGGAGGGTGGGAGGATTTATTGCATAGGTTATGAATGAAAAGAAAAAGCAACTGCTCTTCTAATCAAGAACCTATTTATGATAGCACTTGTTGGTGGAATAGAAAAGAATAGAAACTATAGTTATTGTGGATGTCACTATCGATAGAAGCTACTGTAACTATTAAGATCATTAAGAAGAGTGAGAAGCTTGTTGGAGGCATGACGTGCCAAAAAAGTTCATTACCTTAAGAGATTTTGGTCTTTCTTTTTTCAACACAAACTTGAAATGCCAACTCATGGTTGGTGCAATCATTAGACCACTTTAGACAACGACCCATTTTATGGTTCCATATATCGTAAGGTTAAAGCCAAGTGTAAATGTGACATTAATGAACACAGGCAATCACCTAATTGGCCAATCCTAGTTTCACAAGCATTAAAGGCAAAATTATAATAAGGCAAAATCACTAGATTAGTTCTGTAGGTTATTTTTTAGTTGCAATTTCGTCCCTTAACTTTTTTTCGTTTTAAATAAGTCCTAAAGTTAAGGAATGAAATCACAACTAAAAAATAACTTGAGGGACCAATCTTATAGTTTTGCCTTATAATAATGAATAAAAAAAATTGGTTAAAGGGGTGGTTACTCTTTTTTTCTGAGATGATGTCAGTTTTTGGTGCGTTATGGACAGAGTTTATTCAATCTTGGAGTTGCAAAAGGTGTTTAACATGATAATGACGCCACATGTACTTTACCTCAATACTCCACGAAAATAGCTATTTGAATTCTCCAACAGTCAAATAAGCTGTGCCTTCTTAAGGTCAGAAACAACTCCACGATCCTCGTGGCCTCTCTCATTGTATATTACCTGCAAAAGGACAGTAACTTTTATTTTTCGAGGCAATTAAATGAACAAAAGAAGTAAGTTTGCTTTTTGATGGCAAGTACCTTGTCTATGATTCCATACTCAACAGCTTCACTAGGACTAAAATACTTTGGACGCCGAATATCAGCTTCAATCTGCTCAGGTGTTTTTTCCATATGCTTTGCATATAAGTTAACCTTGAAAATTAAACAGTGCGAATGTGAGTTGTTACAATAATCTTTAGATCCATATTTGTTAATGATAATGAGTAAACCCATTCACAGAAGTTCATATTTTAAATCTAAAACATACATAAGTCAGTGGTAAAGCCAATTTATATATCTTCTAAAGCATAAGTCGTAAATTCGAAATCTCAATCTTTGTGGTGAAGGGAACTGGTGGGAACCAGAAAATACTAAGGGCATGTTTGGATGCATGTGCTGCCTTGGAATCGCATTTGGGAAGCAAAAGCTACTCATAGTTGCTTCAATTGAACGTGCATTTGGGGCCCAAAGTGATTTTCCACCATGAAACAAAACACACACTAAGTAGAGTTGGACTTGAAAATTGGAGCCAAGTTACTAACAATGCAAACTATGCAGAAAACAGCAGCACATAAACCAGGAGTGCAGAAATTCTTAACTAGAAACAGAAAAACCAGAAAAGAAAAGCAATAGGAATTGCCACTTGAATAGTGAACAACCCTCCCCTAGATCAAGGCCTCTCCACTTCAATTCCATTTGTCAGATGCCCCCCTTCACCTTCCAGCTCTCCTACTCTCATATACATGGGCCCGAGGCCGATCAGGAATGGACAAATGTTTGGCCACAGCTCTGTAATCTGATATCTTGACACTTTAATGGGGACTACGAACATCAAACTATGCATTGGTCCATGTAGCTTTACAGATAACAATGACCGATTACAATTGAACTTAACTCTGTAAAAGTAGATTGAAGTAAACAAGATAAATAGAGTTCTAACCAATTCTGTCTTCACATTATTGACTTCTTTTCTTGCAAGGTTAACATCCGTTGCTTGACCTTGAAACCGTCCAATTGGCTGCAAAATGAAAATGATAACATGGTTAGGTATGGATAAACAAATCCCAGAAGACAAACAGTAAACTTAGTATTTGAGTAAGTGATTGAGACTGAACCTGTCTTATCATTATGGTTGATGATGGCAAAGCAGAACGGTTTCCCTTTGCACCAGCAGCTAAAAGTAAGGCTGCTTCTCCCCAAGCATTACCAACACAAAGAGTAAAAATAGGAGGCTTGACATACCTGTAGCAGAACAATTTAACTAAGTTTATAAAACATAAACCCAGACCTGCTGTGGGGAATCTTTCAAGTTGGGAACAATTTATACAATAAAAAGACAACTTGTCTAATCTTTAGGGGTGGGGGTGGGGTTATGCAGCAAAGACTAAACATAGTTATTCCACTGGTAAATACTCAGCATCATGTCCACTAAAAAACTAAAGGTATGTAACAGATAATAACATCAGTTTTTCAACATGTAAGGGGAGAAATCTTAATCTAGAGAGAGAGAGAGAAAGATTCACGGAATGCCAATATAAAGTCTCTAATAAGTAGCATGTCTATGGCAAAGCAAGACCTACACAGGGCATAGGCAAATGTTGATAAATGAACATCGGGAAAGATAAATGAGCATTTGGTGACATCATAAACGACTTTAGCCGTTATGCCTCAATATAACTGAAATTTTTAAAATGTAAATGACAAAACTCATCTAGGAAATTCACAACATCCCCTGATCTGGGTTGGTTATGCATGTAAGCTGAACATATGTGCTTCATGAACCATGAATTCGGGGACAAGGCCATGAAGAAAAGAATTAATTTAGTAATCACCCAGACAGTTGAAAACTTTAGCATATTTTAGAGATTATCATCAAAGGTACCTATCAGTCAACATAGCCTAGATAATCACTTCCAATGAAAAATAGTTGGGTATTCACTACCAAGGCAGTGCCTATTATAGGTATTGCCACTAAGATTGTTGCCCTACAGAGGGACTCATGCAGGTTCCATCTACTAATAAATCTGAGCAGCAGTACCTATTTAGGCATTGCCAACACAAAATTTCTCCACTTTCAAACTCACTACATGCAAGGTGGAGCAAAGAAAATAAAAACCGGTAGTTAAATTTTCTTTTCACTTGAATAAAACTAATGCAGTATATACTATATAGTTTAAGAGCTAAACATAAGTGCCATAAAGACAACAGTTAACATGATCAAGAAAAGCATAGAGGTACTAACCTCATCACATCATAAATTGCAAATGCTTCAGTCTCATAGCCCAATTTCTCACCTCCCTGAAATAAGGAAACAAGATTTTACTAAACAAATGAACATATTCAATTACTCATGGAGACAGAAGTACCATTGTTACAGCTTCTTATGGGAATTATTTGAAGAGTGTTCTGCTTTGCAAAGACAAGGGATAAGGATTAAGGCAATTTCCCATGAAAGTAGCAAGAAATGAAAACATGATAGCCAAATGGCCTTGATTCATTGATGGAGCGAACCCCACCTAGTGGGTAAGGAGTAATTGGTGCTAATGATATTGTTGCACATTATATTCTCGTGAAATTGAGTGGCTTTCTATTCATAATTCTATCAATAATTTAACTTCTACGTATTGATACAAAGAGAAATATATTAGATTTTATTGATTTTCATATTTAGCTTTGACATTTAAATTAATAATTTAATTATCAATCGTAATATATATGCCTTAGGTAGACATTTGGCATCATTGTTTCTCCAAGATTAAAAAAATTAAAAAAAAATAAAAACCTTAAATATAAACCATTATGGTTGGTGGGTAGCTAATTGAATTTTCAAAACTCATCCTTCTCTTTCTCTAGTTACTATGAGCATGGCATGCATGTGACAAGATGATAGTTTAAATATATTATTCGATAATAGATATAATAGATATTATGAAAATAACTCAATATTGGTCCCCTCTAAATTTAAAAATTTTGGTTCCACTTTCACCAGTTTTGGTTGTAACATTTAACCTCATCAAGCCAAGGTGGCTCTATAAATTGAAGGTGTGTGCATAAAGAACATTACTTACCTTAGTTGTCCCAGTGGAGTTTATGTATAGGTAAATAGGCTTTTCAGCATCTTCATATTGAAGGTAGAGGAATTCAGCTAGTATCAACTCTGTGACAGATGGTACTAGAGACATGCCCAAATAAACAATTCGATTTTTGTACAAGTAAGAAGCTAAATCAGGTGGAGGTTGTTCCCATGCACTTCCTCTTGAAAAAGGAATAACCTATCCAAAGACAGAAAAAAATGAACAACAAACCTGCATAAATTATATTGGTAGCATATATTGAGTCCCAATGTGCCAAAAAATATCACATATCCAAGTTATACCACTTATTTGAATAATATATAAACATTGCATGCAGCATGAACAACATTACACTTTAAAAAGAACTCAAAAATTATGGAAAGTTTGTTTGTGACACTGCACAGCCATCACTACATACAACATATATATGTCAAACAAGATTGACCTACACACATCCGTCTCTTTTCAACAAAAGAAGAAAAACTATTAGCATGACATAAGAAAAAAAAGAAGAATGATGACATGTGCTCCTCATACAAAGCATAAAACAAAAGCCACCCCAACTCTTCTTCAATCACTCTCTAAATCTCTTCAAAGTCAAATTACCCACCATGCCATTACCGTTCAAGGACAAAAGAAGTAGATTCTATTAGATTCTTCTATGCCCAATTTCATGTTTAATCTGTTCACATTTATCTTACATTTTATTCAACTCAACCTTATATTTATATTTTTGATGCCAAAATGAAAATAAAAACCCTGGGAGCTTTTACAAATGTTTAAACCTAAATCCACATTTCAAAGTAGCACAGCATTTCTAGAAACTTGGTAAAGTCACACGTTAATCGCTTATCCAATTTCAAATTCAAACACTGCGTAAGACACGTGATCGATGTTATTTGAATAATTCATCCTTTTAATCCCTAAAATCATTAACAATGGTAATATTAATCTATAATTTAGGAAATGCAAGTAATAGTTCCAAAAATGTAATACATCACTTGACAGAACAATTATTGACACGAGAGACCAATATAACCAATGCTTAGATTTCAAAAACTAGCACCATAATTTCCTAAATCCAAGCTTCAAAAGATTTCAACATTTCTAGAAACTTGGTAAAGTCTCTCGTCAATCTCTTATCTCCATTTCAAATTTATGCTTCAGAGAAACATGACTTATGAAATTTGAGTAAGTCATTATTTTAATCCCTACTTTTAATCCCTACAATTGTAAACACCTGTAACATTAATCTCCAAATTTAGGAAATTAATTTATCAGTAAATGAAAATGTAACCTGTCACTTTACAGAACAATAATTTTCACAAGAGACTAATGCTAACAATTTCAACGACTAGTCCGATAATTTCCTAAATTCAGGACTAACATGATATCCGTACTTATAATCAGAATTTTAAATTGAGGCCGCAATTTTAAAGTTTTTGTTGTCACTGCAGCCGCATCACGACTACAATTGCAGCTGCATCGGTCGAATATTCCGATTATCCTTCGTAATTGCAGTAACCAAAACTTAATTGCAACCGCAACCTAAAACCTTGCTTATAATTTCATGTAGTAAATATATTTTATCCTATGAAACTCGATTAAAGTAAGAGTTATGAAAGAGTTACCATAGTAACGACGCCTCTTTTACCCTTAGAGGAACGAAACGACGCCGGATTGAGAGAAGAAGGACGAAGCTTGTGACCAGAGAAAGAGCTAGAGACACTGGTGCTACCGGCGAAAGGAGAAGCGAAATCTGTGGATAGAGGGGTTCTGAAGGAAACGGAGGAAGAGTTCATGGCTCGGATTGGGTTAATGGTTCGGGACGGTGAAGGTGACGCGCGGAGCATAGGCCTGTTGATAGTGAAGCTCGAAGCTACGGTGGCAACCTCCATGGCTCAACGATTGTGTTGTAACTTCCAAGCTCTGTGTGCGCGTAAGAGAGTAAGACGATACGTTATTGGGCTGGGCTTCTTCAGGGTCCAGATAGTGTTTATTCCATGATTGGGCCTCAAGCCTTGTGGTACTTAAAGAGAACTTAAATATTCAGAGTTTTGAATTTTGGCCCCCAAAAGTGAAATTTTGGCCCCATTTCAATTTTTTTGGACAAAAATACCCTTTTGTGTGTTATTTTTCCGTCCCTAACAAGACGGAAAATTTTCATCTATCGAGAGACGGAAATTTTTCATCTATCCCGTGATGGAAAATTTCCATCTACTGAGAGACGAAAAAATTCAATCTCTCCGTAGACGGAATAATTGCTCTATAAAGGTACCTCTTCACTGATATTTCTCAAAACAACAAACTATGTCTTTTGCATTTGAAAAATATATACATGATGACTTCATGAAGACATGGTTTTATTTGCAATTGATTTCACAGACAGCATTGAGTGCTATAGCAAGGGGCTTGATCAACAATACACTACAAGATTTTGGGATGAATCGATGTTCCAACTACGAAGTTGCTTAAGTTCCATATCAAGATTTGAGAACAACCAGAGAATGAAAAGAACATGTAGGCCCACTTATATAATATTTCCAAGGCCAAGATTTTGCAAAGGCTTTTTTATGAAAATGGTCCCTGAACTTATTGCTCGGTCTGAAATGAGTCCCTGAACTTTTTTTTTCGTTTTAGTCCCTGAACTTCTTTTCCATTTTGCCGTTAGTCCCTGACGTCATGTTTGACGAAAATTGCTGACCTGGGTTGACGGAGGACACGTCAGCAGCCCTTTTCTCTGTCCTACGTGGTCCAACAAGGCTCCAGCTTGTCATAGTGAGTCACATGGCCCTCACGTGTGGTCCTTATAGAGTAAACCCTAGATCTGAGTAATGTTGTTGGTTATTTCCTCCACTGTGCAAGTATGGCTTCTAGGTTCTCCTCCTCTACCAATGACTCACGAAGAAGAGTGTGTAGCTACGGGAACACAGCCATAGTGATGACTTCGCGAACTCCAAATAATCCTGGACGAATGTTTTGGCGTTGTCCTAATTGGAAGGTAAGAATAATTGTAGTTGGTAATGGCTTCTTCTCCTTGTTGAAATAGAGTGATTGGAATGGAGTGATTGGTAATGGATTGTTCTTCTTCTTATTGTTGTTGTTCTTCTTCTTCATTTGTTGTTTAGGACAATCCACGTGGGCATTATTTCGAATGGACTGATTGTGAGGTTGATGGTGAGAGCTCTGTGCAACCATCGATGGAGGCTCCAACCAACACAGGAGATTCAAAGCAGTTCGATGAAGCTGGTTATTGGAAGAAGAAGTGCTTGAAATTGAGGGAAAAAGTAGGTGATGAAAGGGAGAGATCGATGATGCTGGTGTTTGTGCTGCTGATAACATGGGTTGTTGGTTTTGGATGCATCACCGTGTGTTTGCTGAAATGCCACTAAGAAGAAATCAGTGTACTTTGTATTTTGGATGTAGTCCCTGAATTATGAATGTAATTTGTTTTAGGTCCTCTAATGTAATATGATTTTCACTATGGTCCTCTAATGTAATATCGTTTTGGGTATGGTCCCTAACTAATGTAATTTCCTGTTTCTGTGTGCTTGCTTTTCTTTGAAAGCCTTAATATAATGATGAAGATAACTATTTTGAATTAAGCATCAAAATGAATGACTAAACCAAAATATAAAGATAATTGATTTGGACATTGATAATGTGTTGATATCCCCATTACAAGTCATGTGGTGGAGCAAAGTACAGAGAGCAAACTTCTAAACCAAAATAGAACCACCTCATTTACATCCAAAAAACCATAGATATGGTAAATGTCATACCATCCAAAACCCGCAATATAATCAAAACATGTGGTTTAAACTACATTGTCTAGAACCACAATTACATTAACAAAACAGAGAATGTAACATAGTCAAAACATAGTCATAAAACAGCATTTCATTTCTTGTCTTCAAGTCTCCTCTTCTTCAGTTCATTGTAGGATTGTGTGACATCACCCCAAGCTTTAACCAACTTCCTAGTTCTTGCTGTCTCAGTGAACCCATGAGGAATTTCCGAAACCTACAACAGTGGCAGAATACATTATTTTAAAACATCATTGAAGAAGAAAATGAAGTCATATTTATGGGACAACCAAGATGCAAAATACCTTTGGATTTTTTGGACTAGTTGCTGCCTTTCCTTTGGGTCCTGAAACTAGTAGTGTCTTTCCTTTAGGTGCTGAAGATGCTATTCCCTTTCCCTATTGGAACAATAAGCAAGTTAATGTCGTGGTTAATGTTACAATCAATGTAAAAAAATAGTGCATGTGAATATATAACCTTTTTCTGCACATTAGTGGGTGCATTGTTCTGAGACACAACAGCAGGTGTAGCAGCAGGTGTAGCAACAGGTGCAGCAGCAAAAGGTTTCATATACCTTGATTGCACAACCCTCTTTGGCCTCTCAGCATGGATGGTGGGAGCAGGTTGAGAGCTTGTAACCATTTTCGAGTTACTCTTAGTAGGGAAACTAGCAACAACCATTTTACCCTTACCCTTAGCAGCAGAGGCACCCTTACCCTTAGCAGAAGCTACAAGGACAGGGTTAGGTTGAACCACAGGGGCAACTACAGGGGGAGGTTGAGAGGCAGGGGCAAGTACAGGGATAGGTACAGGGACAGGGGATGGTACAGGGATAGGGGTAGCTACATTTTCAGCACCAAGATTGACTTCAGCATGAACATGACTTTGAGAAGCAGCCCCATTACCTTGGTTTTCAAAAGCAGCCCCATTTCCTTGGTTTGATACAGGTCCATTACCTCCATTTTGAGGAGCAGCCCCATTTCCTTGGTTTGGTACAGGTCCATTACCTCTATTTTGAGGAGCAGCCCCATTTCCTTCAGCTGAAACTCCTGCATTTATTGTCCCTCTGGTCTGTAAGGAAATAACAAACAAGTCAAACAAATACAATTGTATATGCACAATTACCATAAAAAACATAACATATAGTAGTGAGTTGAATTACCTTTCTTTGCCTTGGTATATAACCCTCTACAGCTTCATTTCTGCAACCTGCTGCATTGTGTCCATATTGATGACATCTATTGCATCTATTTTTACAATTTCCTCTCCTGAGCCTATTACCTCCATTTGTAGGCTCATCTGGTTCTCTTCTCCTCAGTTTCTTTGGTCTCCCTGGTCCCCTTTTATACAATGGTGGCAACACTTCTTCATGATTAGTGGATGGCCATTGATTTTGGCCATTGATTGGGCTAATCATGTGCCCATAACATGCTGTATAAGCAGCTCTTTTGTAGCAGCCATCACCAAATCCCTTACTGCTGTACCACATCCAGGGATAGCCTTTTTCAGATTGTTGTATAGATGCCTCAAACAAAACCTATGCTCAGTTCCTTCCAGCATTTCCTCAAACACTTGCACCAAACCCTATAAGAAGCACAATATTGATAGATTAGTAATAGCATACATATATGAATTCTTAATGATTATGTAAGATGCATACCTTTTGTTGGTCAGACATAAAAATCCATCTGTTTGTACTGATGTCACCAATGTCCTCCAATAACGGAGTCAAGAACCACCTCCAACTTTCCTTGCATTCAGTTTCCACCACTGCAAATGCAAGAGGAAAGTATTGATCATTTGGATCTCTGCCCACAACAATCAACAGTATGCCTCCATAAGATGTTTTAAGGTGACATCCATCCACACCAATGAAAGGTCTACAGCCATGAATAAATCCTTTCTTACACCCATCAAGACACATGTAGAAACTCCCAAACCTTGGTAGCACATCTGGAGGAATCCTGTTAACAGTCATCTTGCATCTGTTACCTTCACATGCTCTTCTCAGTTCAACTGCATAACTCCAAAGCATGTTGTACTTCTTCATAGCATCTCCATCCACAGCCTCTTTTGCCATTTGTCTAGCTTTCCATGCCCTATGCACTGTAATCCCAGTCTGAAATGAGGTTCTAATATCATCCATCACATCCTTTAAACTCATGTATGCATTGTTCCTGTACTTCTCAACCACCTTCTTGGCAACCCACTTTGAGGTTGCATTCTTGTTATCAAATACTCTTCCACATGTATGAGGCTGAACAAGTGTTTTTACTCTATATGTTGACTGACTCCCAACTTTGCTAACAAGAATCACAAAATCACATTTATGCTTGCATTGACCCCTCACCCTAACTCTGTCATTCTTCACAAATTTAACCTCCTTACCAATAAGCACAGAATGCTCTAGGATGGCATCTTTGAACTGCTCCAACGAACTAAACTCCATACCCAACTTGAACTTGAAATCCTTTCCCATTTCCTCTTCCCTGAATTTTGGGTAACTAATTCTGCTTCCACCATCATCATCACTGTCACTCTCCCCACTTTCTAACTCGTCAGTGTTGTATCCACTTTCAATTTCATGTTGAGTCTCTGCACGAAAAGGGATAAATCTACCAGTCACAGGATGCTTGTATGCTTTCCTCTTTCTGTAATTCCTAGAAGGAGGACTCCCTTCCTGCCCTTCATTCTGATCAGCTCCATTTGCTTCCTGAGGGCCAACGGCAACAATTGGGCCATCACCATCACTTGGCCCAGAAACCACATTTGCTCCAACAGCTTCACTTGGGCCAGCAGGAACAGTTGGGCCAGCAGCAGTAGATGCCATAACAGTATCACTTGCACCAGCACCAATGTTTGATGCAGCTGCAACATTGGGTCCAGCATCAACAGAGGGCCCACGAACAACACATGGGCCAGCAGCAACAGAGGACCCACCAACCACACTTGGCCCAGCAGCAACATTGGGCCCACCAGCAACAACACTTCCTCCATTTTCTTCAATTGACCCAGCAACCACACCACCACCTAGCCCAAACTCACCACATAGCCCAAGTTCACCACCTAGCTCAACCTCAAAAGCATCATCTACACCCAGGTCTCTCTCTTCTTCACTGTCATCAAAATGCACTCCCTTCACACTATCATTCTCACTATCACTTTCACTCCCACTGCACACCTCCTCCTGAACATCATTTCCAAACCCAGACACTCCACCATCAACACTGGGTCCACCACCTTCCACTTTGTTCCCACCACCTGAAACATCACCACTTCCACCACACCCTTGGTCTTTGTTCCCATCTCCACCACCTTGGTCCTTCTTCTCATTTCCATCATCATTACCTTCATTCTCAACATCAACAATTTCAACAGGCACTGAACGTTGGACATGCTCTACATAGATGTCAACCTCACACTTGTTTTCTATTGCATAATTTGCAATAGCCTCTGCTTCTTTGTCATCAACAATGTGTACCCGTTCACTTCCATTGGGTTTCCATCAAAGTTGGACAACATCAAGGTACCCAAGATCTCTCACCAACGCAAGAGCTTCAAACCATGACCAACCCTCCACCTCTATGTCATGGACAGCAGTAATACAACCACCCACATACTCCAAACGGTCAACCGTAAACATACCCATATGATGCAACACTGCAGTGAATCTGATCAACAAAATAAATGGAAAAAAAAATAAACAGAGTCAACAACAAACCAACTTCACAAACAAGTAAAACCCTAAGAAACCATGAAACCCTCAAACCCTCAAACCATCAACCCCTCAAACACATAAAACCGAAACACCAAACACATAAAACCCTCAAACACGTAATACCCACAAAAAGAAACAAAAAGATCAAACCGAACAATCTACAACAACCAAAACAAGAAACGTAATACCCACAAAAAGAAACGGAATAAAATACCTCTTATTGGTCTGGCCTCCTTCGTCACTCTCCATTTCCTTCCACAACAAACGGTTTCAACCTAAACTTCGAATCAATGGAGTAGTCAAGTGCGATTTTAGGTTTTCTTTGTTCTTCAAGAGAGTAACTGTGACAGAGGAAAGAAGAGAGAATGTGAAACGAATGAGAACGTGAGGGAGATGAGAAGTCTGATACAGTCTAAGTGAAAAATGGAGGGAGTTTTACATCACGTGACTTTCACGTGCAAAAATTGGACCACGTAGGACAGAGAAAAGGGCTGCTGACGTGTCCGCCGTCAACCCAGGTCAGCAATTTTCGTCAAACATGACGTCGAGGACTAACGGCAAAACGGAAAAGAAGTTCAGGGACTAAAACGAAAAAAAAAGTTCAGGGACTCATTTCAGACCGAGCAATAAGTTCAGGGACCATTTTCATAAAAAAGCCTTTTGCAAAACAATGCCATACATGCATTTGTAGATAGAGTTGAAAAAGTTTCCACGTAATGCAAAAATGAGAATAATATAACAAAAAATGACTCCAACAGAACAATGAGAACATCGATGTCTGCTTATCACTCATCCTTCGCATTTGTTGTAACCATTAAATGATTCAAAGCCAATTGCCAGTTCACCTAAATTTCTATATAATGTTCTACTGGAATATTTGTTCCACAAATGATTCCTGAAGTGATTTTTTGGTTTTGGAAACAAATTCAAATTGATAAAAACAAAGAGATTTGCAAGCCAATACAAATTCAGTTAGACAGGATATAACCTTTGAATTGCACAACATAAAACATTAGCCTTGTATATGATTATTAGGATATCAAAATAGTCAAGATACAATATTTCAATCGCAGAAATTAAGGTTCGGTTGCAGCACCTTAGCGCCCCTTATCTGGTTTTCAATCATAGGATCAAGTTGTCATAACTTTCCGTCTCTCGAGAGATAGAATTTTTCCGTCTCTCGGTAGATGGAAATTTTCCATCACGGTATAGATGAAAAATTTCCGTCTCTCGATAGATGGAAATTTTCCGTCTTGTTAGGGACGGAAAAATAACACACAAAAGAGTATTTTTGTCCACAAAAAATTGAAATGGGGGCTAAAATTTCACTTTTGGGGGCCAAAATTCAAAACTCAATATTCAAACCTCATGTTTAGTATGAAATTTTTTAATATTCCCTAAAAATTGAAAAAACAAGTGTTTCAAGCAATTTTATTTTTTCAACTAAATCCCGTCTAAATTTTTTTTTGACTGAATCGTGTTGGAAAATGCATTTTCGTAACTTAATAAGATTGGAAAATACATTTTTTCGATGTGTTTTTTTTTCGGAAAATATATTTTTTCCGACGGGGTCCAATATAAAAAATTAATGGAATTCAGTCTGAAAATGACACTAATTTAGGGATATGGGAAAAACTTTTCCAATGCCTCCAAATTAAAAAAAAAAAAAAAGAAAAGTTTGAAATCCAATTTGATAGGATTTTATAATCCAACACTCTTTAAATATACATATATTTTTATATATTCCACTCCTTAAATATTTCATCAATCAGTAAATAATAAAAGATATTCCATCCTATTCTTGTCATAAATCAATTGGCATACATAAGAAAACTTGTTTCTGCAAATGATTCTCAAGTTTCTCTTTAGAAATTTGTTTCTTAGAAAGGGAGGTGTCACTGCATTACAAATAACATTATTTTATAAGTAATATAATTATTCCCTCCGTTTCATATACAATGTTTATAAAGTTTTTACTATGTTTTATATGTATTGTTCTTTTACAAAATTTAATATATAAGTAATGTTATTTTTTTCAACACACTATTATTTATCATTTTTTACTTCCAATATCTTTCTCTCTATTTAATAATGAGAATATAGAGGCATTGTTATCGTAATACCCCAAATTTTTATATCATTTAACATTTTTTTAAACTCTTGCATAGGCTTAAAATACATTATTTATGAAACGGATGGATGGAGTATATCTGTACAGTGTATAGAATCTGACCATCTGTTATTTCTTCTCAAACAGAGGCAACACCTGACATTCCCATCTCCAAATTTCACTCTCAAAAAGTCAAAATACCAATTTCAAAACCCCCGTCGTGTCTCTTTCTGTGTTGTCAACAATTTCAACATTAAGAATAAGAAAATGATAACAATTGCATTATGATATTATATAAAGTAGTGAAAGAGAAAAAAGTGATTTTAAATAATGAATTACAAACTTTGAAAATTGGTGAATTTAGACTTTTAATATAAACAATCTTTTAATAAAATCTTTAATCAATGTCCTTGAAATAATGATTGATTAGTAAGAGCTTGAAAAATATGATGGGTGAACTTGTTTTTATTGAATTTGTTACTTAATGACGAAATTGAGTTGCGTTAACAGTTAAGACTTCTAAAACTCTGACATTGTTACACACGTAAAGGCTCCTTTCCTTTTAATTTCCTCTTAATAAAGAATAAACTTGTCATCATAAGCCATAATAAGTGGAAAATAATTTAGTCAACTCACTCTAGAAAGAACATGATGCCTGCTGTGTCCAATCAAATTCAGAGAAGGCTATGGAGATTGGTTGGTTTTGTTTCAGCTGTTGTTGGACTCCTTTGTTATGCCCTCAGCTCCTCCTTCAACCACATATTTGGTCACTGGAACTTCTTGAAATTATTTCTCTATGTTACGTTCAGTTTCACCATTCTCTTCATCACTTGTTTTGGAAAGGTATGGCAATGCTCAACAACTACAAGTATCATGTTCAAAACTCACATGGCAATTTTGGTCTTGTTAGCTACCTCTGTGTACTCAGTTTTCTATGATAAAGCTGTGAACAAAAAACCAGATGCATATATCTTGATCTCTTGTGCTGCTTTTGCTGTCATGTCTCTCAGTTTATCGAAGCAAACTCGATGTGGTTGCGAAGTTGACCTTGTAAATTTTTTCTTGGGATGTCTGATCATACTACTCATGAAGATAAACTTGTGGTTATTTTTTGTTGGAACAGGTTTTAGTTATTCCCTTATCCTTATTCGTTCGTGTTCGGATATTACACCACAAAGTGAGCATTTTGATCACTTGGTGATTCAGGTGGATTCACTAGAACATCAGGTATCTCATGATCATAGGTTTATTATGAACCGAAACTATGCAGAAGTTAAATCTTTATTGAGATTCGAGTCGAGAGAAGTTCGAGTCATTGGCATATGGGGCATGGGTGGCATAGGTAAGACAACCATTGCCAATGCTGTTTTTCACGAACTGTCTTCGCGATTCGATAGTACTTGCTTTCTAGCAAATGTACGAGAACAATCGAAAGTGCATGGGCTCAATTACATTCAAAGTAGACTTTTTTCTGAGTTACTAAAGGATGATGATCACATTGACATTCACACTCCCATTGCTATGAATAGACTCAGGGATAAGAAAGTTTCTATCGTATTAGATGATGTGAATTCTTCTGGACTTCTAGAAATTTTGGTTGGAGTGAGGAGTTGGCTAGGAGATGGAAGCAGAGTCATTGTGACAGGTAGAGATAGGAATGTGCTTAAAAGGGGACGAGTTGGCGAAATTCATGAAGTAAAAGAAATGAATTTCGCAGACTCCCTTCAACTATTCAGCTTATACGCCTTTAACAAAATGCATCCTGAAAAGGAATATGAGGAGCTATCAAAGAGAGTGGTTGATTATGCGAAAGGCCTTCCCTTAGCTTTGAAAGTTTTGGGATCATTTCTTCACTCCAAAACTAAAGATCAATGGGAATATCAACTAAGTAAACTAAAGAGGATTCCCAATCCTGAAATCCACCAAGTCTTGAGATTGAGTTTCAATGAATTAGATGATGCAGAAAGAGAAATATTTCTGGACATTGCATGTTTTTTTGAAGGGTTTAATAGAGACCAAGTATCAAGAGTATTAGACGCCTGTTGTTTCTTTGCGGATAAAGGGATAAGAATACTTTTAGACAAGGCTCTTGTAACTATTGATTTACATAATTGTATAAAAATGCATGCCCTCATCCAGGAAATGGGTCGTGAAATTATCTGTAGCGAATCACTTGAAGACCCTGGATGGCGCAGCAGATTGTGGGACTCTCAGGAAGTCTGGGACATGTTGTCAAGTAATAGAGTAAGACAATTACAATTTACACATTGACTTCCCTTCCAAAACACATGTATCTATATATAAAATGTAACATACTGTAAAGTACTAATAATCTAATATTAATTCTAATGTTTGTTAATTTGTTCGCCAGGGAACTGCTGCTGTTCAAAGCATGTTCTTGGATATGACGCGAATTACCGATCTACAAATAAGCACATACGCCTTCAGAAACATGCCAAACCTAAGGTTACTTGCTTTCGACAACGGGGGTAGTTTGAGAATTAATAATCCTGTGAGCATTCCAAAGGATTTTGAGTTGCCTTGTAACTTAAGATATCTGCAATGGGATGGATATCCATTGGAGTCTCTACCATCAATTTCATGGCAGAAGCTTGTTGATCTATCCATGCCTCACAGCAACCTGAAAAAGCTTTGGGATGGAGTACAGGTGTGTACTATATATGTTTCAATTTCTGGTTTAGTAAAATTTGGAGTCTGCTAACTTGTTTGCTCCATTATAAGTTGTGACAGAATATGCCATGGTTAAAGAAAATTTCCCTTGCTTACTCTAAGCTCCTGATAGAGTGTCCGAATTTTTCTGGTGCGCCAATCCTTGAATCTGTATCATTCCTTGGCTGTGAAAGTTTGAGCCATCTTCAGCCATCTATTTTTTCTCTCAAAAAGCTTCAAGAATTAGATGTGAGTGGATGCACAGCACTTAGGAGCCTTTGCAGCAACACTTGTTCGCGGTCTCTCCGAAGATTGCATGCTGTGGGATGCACCAATCTCCTAGAGTGCTCAATCACAATGCCGGGTGATCAATGCAAAACACATTTGTATTTGTAAGGGAAAATGGACTGTTTTTCTGGTTTCACGTCTTATGCCTTTCTCATTGAATTGAATTTTTATTTTATAATGAGAAATTGAGAATTAGAGAGCTACTGTCACATTTCTATAAAAATTAGTGTGATTGGAAAGTTATTTTGTTAACTATCTGAAATAAGAGACTTTGGTTCCGTCATCGCATTACAGCATTTATTTCCTCATTTTCCTGCAATAGTTTTGTTAATCTTAATTTATGGTATATTTAACTAGTAAGTTGTGTTATTGCTAATCATTTTACTAATTCCATTTAAAAAGTCTGCGTTCTACTCTGTTCTGCTGGATTGGTTTACATTTTTGTCAGAGTAGAGCAGCACTTGGGTTGGTTCATTTTAGTAAGACATAGTAGTATGCATGTCACAAGCTCATGATAATCCCTACACAAGATCTATTTACGGAATTGATATTTTCTTCTTTTAATTAGAGAATTGGAATTTCCTGACAAAAGATGATTAACTATTGATTTGTGTTCTATATAAGTTTTCGCTGAGCAATGGGGGTGTTGCAACTTGCAATCACTCTCAGTATAGTTATGTTTTGTACTGATATTTTTTCCTTGATCACCCTCAGTATAATTATCTTTTGTACTGATATTTTCCAAATTGAAAATACTTATTAGTTTTAAAAAGAAAAAATACTTATTAGAAAGCTGATTAGGATATCTACAAAATTGAATACTAAATAGTACTTATTAGAAATTTGATTTGGATATCTACAAAATTGAATAGAATGTGCAAAGTACTTAATAAAGAGCCGAATTAGAAATTAACTTGGATGTCGTGTTTAATTTTTAGAATATTTCTATTATGCAACCAAATTTTGGATTATTGCACAACAATCTCTTCATAAATCACTAATTACTTGACAAATTATATATTGAATTCATATTATAGCCACTTCAGTTTTATATAAATCAAAAATTGAATTTTTGCAATTTGACCCAATATCAAAGTTTGGTTATTTTTAGTCTTATTGTCTAACATGACAATGACTTGTATTCACTGAATGATTTGTCAAACAATCACTAATTTATTAAGAAATTGTTGTACATCCATCCAAAATTTGAAAAAATTTTATTTTACTTGGATCCAATTTTGGTTAAGGGGAAGAGGAGATATTGTTAATCAACATATGTATAGATGATACACCTAGGAGGAAGGAAACATGCTTATTTATAGAAATCATGTTGAGCAATATCCATCCTCTCAATCATACTAATCTCTTTAAAGTCAAATTTTACACCTTTCAAAATGTTCAAGGCCCTAGAATTATGTCATATTCCCTTTATCCCGGTATAAAGAATCGTTTTGATAAATTTTAAGTTCATTAAAAAAATGTTGGTTAATTAGTTAACGATATTAGAAACATGTATATTTAATATATATTTACAAAACTATCTTTATTAATATTATTGGAAATCTAAAAAATATTAAATAAATAAAAATATTTGTAAAAAAATCAATTGGCATTAAAAATTGATATAAAATCTTATTTGAATAAAATAAAAGTCTTAAAATTGTCATATATTGAAAGATTAAGAGAGTAATAAATTCTCTTAAAACTCAATTCCATGTTCAATCTATTGGCGTTTCTCTTGCATTTTATTCACAATTTCATCCCAACCCTACGATAGCGAAGCTCAAAGCTACGGTGGCAATTGGCAACTTCCATGTCTTAGCAATAACCTCCTAAAAGCTTGTGTTGTGAGAAAGAGAGTAAGAAGATCTGAATGGAACGAACGCTTTTCTCATGGTCCCGTATTAATACGGTACCACCAGTGGTACATACGTTTGGCTGCCACGTGTGGGTTCTGAATTTCTTTGGTTGGAGGACCAAATTGCAATAGGGGTTTTAAAATTAAAAAAAAAACACATGAAGCCCTAAGTTGTTTTGTTGTTGTTGTGTGTTGTAGATGCCAATTCTCACTTTTAGAAACACTTCCTTGTGGCGGCCCCTTTGTTCCTCTGAAGTAGAAATACAAGTCATTGACATTTAAGAGATTCAAGTACAGCTTTTTTATCATCTTCTCCTGGTCGTGCACATTCTGGATCTAAGGGCACCAAGAACACGCAGATTTGCTTGACAGGTTTTCAAAGTTGCAACTTGAGGTAAGATAATGTTCTATTATTCAAGTTAAGCGTTAATAAAGTAAGTCATATGCATATCCAATTTAACTATTTCAAATCTTAGTCTTGGGTTAATGAGATCTGGAAACTGAGTGTTAGGTAATCGAGATCTGAAAATAAAAACATGTTATTTGTATTTTGAGTTTAATTTTTTTCAACCTTGAGTGAATATAATATGCATTCGATCTATGTGCATCCCTTTAAGCTGATTATAAGTATTTGTCAGATATTCTTCTATAATGCAGGCAAAATTGCTTCATTTCCATTTCCTTTTTTTTTACTTACTGAGTTCCATTTTTTTAGTGTGCTCTTGTTTCTTCTATTTTCCCCTTCCTTCAGCACTCTGTGAATTTAATCCTTGCTTAATTTAGATTTTAATTTGATTTAATTTAAGAGCATAATTATCCCCACAAATCTATGTAAATCATTGCAATTCTCAGAGTTAAAGAAGCTCATTGGATTAATAGTGAGGTGATTGATTAGTGCACCCTTTTAAGAAGATAACCCATCTACTACTATAATTTTTTTTCTTTTTTCCTTTATTTTTTTGTGTTTTCTACGTCCCCTCAAATTATGGGGATAATGGTCTGTTATGCAAGTTAAGCGTTAATAAATTAGGTTATATGCATATCCAGTTTAACTATTTCAAATCTTGGTGTCGGGTTAATGAGATCTGGAAATAAAACAGGTTATTTGTAGTTTGAGTTTATGCTTTTTCAACCTTAAGTGAATATAATATGCATTTTTATTTTTTTTATAAGCTATCATATGCATTAAAGTGTTTGTTATTTAAGTTATTATTTTCATCGTGGTTACAGTTGTGAGATGGATGATATCGTGCAAGAAGGCAGCTCAAATGTTGTTCCATCCGAAGGCATTGTGCGAAGTGAGAATTGCAGCGATGAAAATGTCAATCTTGTTTTCATTCGCGGCAAGGACGACATTGGTGGTATTGATTTGACTAAATTAACAGAGGTTGATATGAAGAATTACAGATTTGCAAACAATGAGCTGGCTTATGCATTCTACAATACATATGGATTGGTTGTTGGTTTTAGCGTCAGGAAGAGCAAAATGAGGAAACCCATCATTTAAGAAACTTAACCAAGTGAACCCCTCCATTTAAACAAGTGAACCCCGCTACTTAAGTTACTTAAACAAGTGAAACCCACTACTTAAGAAACTTAACCAAGTGAACCCCTCCATTTAAACAATTTAAAGAAGTGAACCCCACTGTTTAAATAAGTGAACCTCACTACTTAAGTTACTTAAACAAGTGAAACCCATTATTTAAGTTATTTAAACAAGTGAACCACACTACTTAAGTTACTTAACCAAGTGAACCCCACCATTTAAACAAGTTAAAGAAGTGAACCTCACCATTTAAGATACTTAATCAAGTGAACCCCACTATAAAAGCCTCCATCAATTTCTTGCATGAAGTAATCGTAGTACTCCATCTAACTCGAATTATAAGCAAATCCAACCACTTTTACGCTTATTAAGAATGTTAGTTGATTCTATTTAATTTTCTTAAATTTATAAAAAAAAAGTAAAGGTATTTTAGGAAAGTAGTATTTAAAATGAAACAAAAATTAATTAAGATTATAATTTTCTAGAGATGTTTTAGGAAAATGACATTGGGAATGAAACAAAATTTAATAAAGTTAGTTCATTTTGCTTATATTTTAAACCAAGAGAAATACGTTTTTTGTTGCTTATAATTTGAGCCGGAGTGAGTAATAAATAATCTCTCCTGTCTTATTTATAAGACCCTTTGGAAATTTTTCTATTCCATCCACCAAGATGATTAAATTTATCACTGATATTGGAAATGTGAAAATTTGATATACTTTTTCAAAATTACCGCTATAGTTATTATCGAGACTCTGAAAAATGTGGAGTTAATATGAGAGTTTGTGGAAAAAGGTAATTAAATACTATTGGAATTTTTAATTGGGATCTTATAAATAGACAGAGATGATAAAAGTAAAATTAATGAAAAATAAGAGAAATAATGGAATAAAAGATTAAAGTTGAAAAAAATATATGTTTATACATTGAAATTATAAAAAAAAAACAAAAAGAAAACCCTAAAAGAAAAAAAAAAGGACCGGGGGGGGGGGGGGGGGGCGGAAGGAGAGGTAATAATTTTAAAGATTTTCACACCTAAACCAAAGGACACCCTTTGAGCTACAGTCGTTAATGCCTTTTACGAAACACCAAATATCAACAATCACAATAAAAATTGGTAAATACAATAAGAGTATTTTTCACAACTACTAAAGGTAACCGGTAACCAACATCCACCGTCGATTCGTTCCAAGTTCAAAATCAACGTTCAAAACGAATTGTACCACCGGTGGAGACATACGTGAAGGGACAACGTGAAACGTTCACGAATGGAACACGAACGATTTTAATTTGGTGCCGTATACATGCGGCACCACCGGTGGTGACATACCATTTACCTGTTGGTGTAGGTAAGAGTTCCGGATCTGGTGCGGCAAGGACCATAAAAAGAGGTGCACCCGCGTGATTTAGGCCATACGATTGGCTTCCTCTCTTGATCCAGTGGCTACGACTCAATGAGTGAAATAAGACATAGATAAAGTGGGTACACGGTAAAAAATAAAACCAAATCTGATGATAATCCTTTTAAAACAAAACCAAATTTTATCTTTATCTTCACAAATTAACCAAATCTTTTACCAAAACATTTTTATCTTATTATTTTTTTTTCTGAAAATTTTTATTTTTCGTTTTTTTTATTTTTCATAAAAAAATACTTTTTCAAAATCTTTTTATTTTCTATTTATTTTTCGTTTTTTTATTTTTTTTTAAAAATTACTTTTTCAAAATCTTTTTTTTATTAACGAATTTCCTATTTTTCTTTTTTTTCCTCAGCAAATACTTTTTGAACGTCTAAACTTGTTTTTGCTTATGTAATGTGAAACTTGTTTTGTTGCTGAAGCAAAAATTAATGGAAGAGTTTAATATTTTTTTATTGCCAATTGAAAAACACCAAAATTAAAATTAAAATTAATTTTTTATTAAAATTCAAAATTAAAAAAAAAAATGAGCCGGAGCGCCAAAAACCAATCGATGGTAGAAGCAGTCTTGTACTGTTTGGACAGGATAATCAAAATAGTAGTAGTTTTAAAAAAAAAGAGTGGGACAGAATGAGATTCATAAAAAAATTAGAACTTCACAAATATTAACGTGGACTAAGTGAATTCACAAATATTAAGCTTTTTTTTTATATATATATTTCGTGACTTATTAATTTTTTTTCACAAATTAAAATTCAGAAATAGAATTCACTTTGCCAATTTTTATTTTCCATCAACTTAGTGGATTTAATTTTGTTGATATGGATAAAAAAACCGTTTATTATAACAGCTCAACCCATTGCATATAAAAGCTCATTTCATCATTTCGTATTAAATTTTTTTTTAATTCAGAAATACATCAATGTATTTTAACCTGTATAAAAGTTTGCAGGTAATAGATATGAACCATTAATCTTGTATTTTATTGAGATCAAGGGCTCTAAGGCATGGAACCACCAGTGGTGCCAAAATTTTGGCACCAAATCAAACGCCAACAATGGAACACATCTTATTGGGCCTCATACCATGTGGAATTTAACTTTTTTAATAAGGGATTTAATTTTTGGCTTCCATAGGTGATTTTGACGGAAAGTTTCTCCATGAAGACAGAGATGGAAGCAAAAATATTTACTTTCCGTGAAGTAGCAAATGGAAAGAATTAAAAGTTTTGGAAATTTTCAAAATATCCTTTCGTGTGTTGACATTCCCTTGACTCTTTATATTCGAAACCCCTCCCTCGTTTTTTATATTCACGTTCATTCCTCCTTCTCTTACTCTCTATACACAGTCATTTTGAAACCTCTCGTTTTTTGTCTCCTTTATCGGTGTCCCCCACTCTCTCGTCGTCGCCACTCAAATATGTTATTTCTCTTCTTCTCTCGGTCATCATATTTGTGTGTAGCATAATAATCAAGTATAGTTGTTTGTCCCATTGTTTGATTAGAGTAGTTACTGTATTAATTTTGATATTATTATAGATTGGTAATAAATGTGAAATTAATTTATTTTAACAATTTATATAAGTGATATATGTGATACTACACATATATCACTTATATAAATTGTTAAAATAAATTAATTTCACACTTATTATCAATCTATAATAATATCAAAATTAATACATAATATAAAAATTGTTGAGAAATTAGATATTAATTTGGAATTTTTTTTGTCATTTTTTTATTTTTTGCTAAAAAATAGTGCTTATATTTAAAAATCGATTTAGTACTCTCTCTGTTTCATAATATAAGTCTCACTAAAGATTTTTTTCCACATTATACGTCTTTCTATAAAAACAATGCAACATTAATTATGATTTTAACAATTTTACCCTCAATTATTATATATAGATAATGAGTGTGAAATTAATTATAGAATGATAGTAAATGATAAAAAAGACAAAAAAATAAAAAAAAAATTATTAAATAGTAATTAAACTAAAGTTAGAAGAAATGACAAAAAAATATGTTTAAGATTGGATGTGGTATTTTGAAAAATTATTTAAAAAATAAATAATAAATATATTCATTTCACCCATTATGCACATTAGAGCCTTTGGCTTAGTGGCTCCCTATTAGTGTCTAGAGTTTCCCTGTGGTCGCAGTTTTGAAACCTAGTCGGACCAATAAGCACTAGGTCAACGGGATCCACCACATGTCGCAATGCACATGTGTCAACGACTTTTTTTTTTGCAAACTTTTTTGACCAATCAGAAACTGACATGTGACACTTTGACACTAACCAAAAAAATAAAATAATTTGGTTGACTTTGCTCCATTTTCATAAATAGCTTTGTTGACTGCCCCATGTTTTGTAAATAGTTTAAAAACTACCTATTTTACATAAATTGTTTGTAGAGCTACCATACTTAAGTAAAAAAGTCTAATATGTGTTAGTTTGATGCAATGACACATGTCACGAAAACATGACACAATGCGAAGATGACACATCACCTAACTAGTTGGCACCCATTATCATGGAGATGACATGTATCCATGCCAACTTGGCAATTAAATTTTAATTGACGGAGGGATTAGAGTAACTGTCATCAAATACATTCGGGAACTAAATGTATAATTTCAATTTGTTAAGAACTAAATTAATTTGTGACGGCTCACTGTTAGAGACTAAAGTGATCGATCACCGTGAAAATAACACATGACCATGTCAATTTAAGTGTCATATCAACACCATTAATGATGCTGGGTAACTCCAACTAATAAAGAAAACTAAAGTAATCGATGTCAAACATCGGAACTAATCATGTAATTTGAATTTATCATGGACATTATCAAAGACCCAAATATTATTTACTAATCTATAAAGTCGTAAATGCACCCTTTTCGGCTTTTTTACCTAATTAGGGTCAATTAAAAAACTATTTACCAATTTGGGGGGTTTAAAAACTATTTTCCGGAGAGGGGTTGTTTTTGCCTACGTGGAAGAGAGAAGAATTTTTTTTTTTACACGTGGCAGTGGCGCTACACAGGGTAGCGCCACCGGTGGCGCTGGTGGCATTAGCGCCACCGGGTCCCCATTGGTCAGGGACTGCCAACGTTTTATTTAAAAAAAAAAAGAAAAACATGCGCCACCACCTTTTTATTAAAAAAAAAAAAAAACTGGGTGGCATTAATCCAGCAGCTAAAAAATACAAACATGTCTAATACTTCAACTCTAAAATATTACTCCCTCCACTCGAAATATAAGAAAAAAAAAACATAATTTTTTTGGTTTAAAATACAAACAAAATTAACTAACTTTATTAAATTTTGTTTAATTTTCAATGCTACTTTCCTAAACTAACCTCTTTAAATACAATCAACTAATACTGATATTAATTTGAGAGGTTAGTTGATTGTATTTAATGCTCTCAATGTTTTTTAAACCAAAATGTTTTTTTTTAAATGTATGTTTTTTTTTTGGGCTTATATTTCGAGTCGAAACATCACTAAAATACTACTCCCTCCGACTCGAAATATAAGCAAAAAAAAAAAAAAACATACATTTTTTTGGTTTAAAATACAAGCAAAATTAGTTAACTTTATTAAATTTTGTTTCATTTTCAATGCTACTTTCCTAAAACATCACTATATTTAAAAAAATTGAGAACATTAAATACAATCAACTAACATTTCAAACTAATATCAGTATTAGTTGATTGTATTTAAAGAGGTTAGTTTAAGAAAGTAGCATTGAAAATTAAACAAAATTTAATAAAGTTAGTTAATTTTGTTTGTATTTTAAACCAAAAAAATGTATGTTTTTTTTCTTATATTTCGAGTGGGGGAGTAATATTTTAGAGTTGAAGTATTAGACATGTTTGTATTTTTTAGCTGCTGGATTAATGCCACCCAGTTTTTTTTTTTTTTAATAAAAAGGTGGTGGCGCTACTGCTGTAGGCGCCACCTATGTTTTTCTTTTTTTTTTTTTATTTTTTTTAAATAAAACGTTGGCAGTCCCCTGATCAGTGGGGATCGATGGCGCTACACTGCCACGTGTAAAAAAAAATAAAAATTCTTCTCTCTTCCATGTAGGCAAAAACAACCCCTCTCCGAGAAATAGTTTTTAAACCCCCCCAAATTGGTAAATAGTTTTTTAATTGACCCTAATTAGGTAAAAAAACCACCCTTTTCCATTCCACAGTTTCTATAGTATTTTCAATTTCTACAAATGTTACAAGGTAACTCATTAACATTTCCCTCTTGTTTATTATCATAATTTTGTCCCTTTAAAACAAAACAAAAATATAGTTTTTCTAACCTATTCTCCTTCTGGTGTTTTTTAAGTATAAGAAAAATGAATCGAAATCACATTTATTAGAAAAGTTAGTTGAGTGTTTTTAACTTTCACAAATTTATATAAAAAAAATATAGCTATTTTAAGAAAGTTGTATTGGAAATGAAACAAAAATTAAATTAAGTCACTATTTTATAAAAATATTTTAAGAATAATTGTATTAGAAACTAAAAATGTGTTAACTTTTTCTTATTTTTGAGACCAATATAAGTATATCTTGTTTTTTCTTATATTAGAGATCGAAAGAAATACATCTTATGCATATGGTGATGAAAAATAAAAGATAACCTTGTATCGGAAAATTAAATAATTATTTTTAAATTTATTTTTAAAAAAATGTTAAAAAGTGTCCCTATGACACTGGTTAAGAAATTA
Source organism: Crotalaria pallida (assembly GCA_037953625.1). Lineage (NCBI taxonomy): Eukaryota > Viridiplantae > Streptophyta > Magnoliopsida > Fabales > Fabaceae > Crotalaria > Crotalaria pallida. The sequence goes on from CM075655.1 coordinate 104,742,472, forward strand.
AAAGATGTAATTTTATCCTCAGAGATGTTGAATTTAAGATTAAAAACTAATGAACTTACATTTCCCAATACATGTTTTTTCTTAAAAATTCTTTAACCAATACCTTTAAGCTTTGCTTAGATATATCCTTTATTTAATAAGAGTATATCATTTTCCAGCAAAAACTTGTTTCTCCAAGTTTGATTGACCCACATAACGACACAACAAAAAACTACCTTAATAATTTTGTCAATGTTGCACGCGTTAAGGCTACTTTCCTTTTAATTTCCTGTCAATGAAGAGGAAACTAGTCAATTTCCTTTTAAGCCATAAGTTGAAGTTACAATTTCATATACTGTTATGTGTCTAAGTCAGAGTCATTTTACACTCAACTCACTCTAGAAAGAACATGATGCCTGCTGTGTCCAATCATATTCAGAGAAGGCTATGGAGATTGGTTGGTTTTGTTTCAGCTGTTGTTGGACTCCTTTGCTATGCTCTCAGCTCTTCCTTCAACCATATATTTGGTCACTGGAACTTCTTGAAAAGATTTCTCTATGTTACTTTCAGTTTCATCATTCTCTTCATCACTTGGTTTGGAAAGGTATGGCAATGCTCAACAACTACAAGTATCATGTTCAAAACTCACATGGCAATTTTGGTTTTGTTAGCTACCTCTGTGTACTCAGTTTTCTATGATAAAGCTGTGAACCAAAAACCAGATGCATATATCTTGATCTCTTGTGCTGCTTTTGCTGTCATGTCTCTCAGTTTATCGAAGCAAACTCGATGTGGTTGCGAAGTTGACCTTCTAAATTTTTTCCTGGGATGTCTGATCATACTGCTCATGAAGATAAACTTGTGGTTATTTTTTGTTGGAGCAGCTTTTAGTTATTCCCTTCTCATTATTCGTTCCTCTTCCGAAATCACGCCACAAAGTGAGGAAGTCTTTGAACTCCAAGGTATCATCATTGCACCACAAAGTGCAGAAGATATCACACCACAGAGTGCAGAAGTCTTTGAACTCCAACATTTTCTGTTTGCAGAAGATACCGATGCCGATACGACTAGTGCATATGTATCACCTTCAAGTGAACATTATGTACCACTTGAGCGTGTGTTTATATTGGATGAAAACTATGCACAAATTAAATCTTTATTAAGAATCGAGTCAGGAGAAGTTAGAGTCATCGGCATCTGGGGCATGGGTGGCATTGGTAAGACAACAATTGCCAATGCTGTTTTTGAAGAACTATCTTCCCAATTCGAGTGTACTTGCTTTGTGGCAGACGTACGTGAACAATCAAGAACTCGAGGACTCAATTATGTTCGCAGTAGACTTTTCTCCGGGTTACTAAGGAAAGATGTTCACATCAACACTCCCAAAGTAGTATCTTCTATTGTTAGGAGGAGACTCAGGCATAAGAGAGTTTTAATTGTATTAGATGATGTGTATTCTTCAGAATTTGTAAAAAATTTGGTCGGAGTAAGGCGAGGTTGGTTAGGAGCAGGAAGCAGGGTCATTGTGACAAGCAGAGATAAGTATGTGCTCAAAGGGGGAGGAGTTGACGAAATTCACGACGTCCATGAAATGAACTTACTAAACTCCCTTCAACTATTCAGCTTATGCGCCTTTAGCAAGATTCGACCTGAAATAGAATATGAGGAGCTATCAAAGAGAGTGATTGTTTATGCCAGTGGCCTTCCCTTAGCTTTGAAACTTTTGGGATCATTTCTTCGCTCCAAGACTAAAGATCAATGGGAATCTCAACTACGGAAACTGAAGATGATTCCCATTCCTGAAATCATGCAAGTTTTGAAATTGAGTTTCGATGAATTAGGTGATGCAGAAAAAGAAATATTTCTGGACATTGCATGTTTTTTTGAAGGGCGTGATAGAGACCAAGTATCAAGAGTATTAGATGCCTGTGGTTTCTTCGCAGATTCAGGGATTGAAATCCTTGTAGACAAGGCTCTTATAACTTTTGATTCACATAATTGTATAAAAATGCATGACCTCATTCAGGATATGGGTCGAGAAATTATTCGCCTTGAATCCAGCAACAACCCTGGAGAACGTAGAAGATTGTGGAACTCTCAGGATGTAATGGAAGTGCTGACAAATCATACGGTAAGACAATGATACATTGATTTCCCTTCCAAAATACGTGATATCTATATATAAAATGTAGCTTACTGTATAGCACTTATATTAATTCTAATTTTTGTTTGTTAGGGAACTGCTGCTGTTCAAAGTATGTTCTTGGATATGACTCAAATTACTGATCTACAATTAAGGTCATATGCCTTCAGAAATATGCCAGACCTAAGGTTACTTGCTTTTGACAGCGGCAATAGTTTGATGATTGATAATCCTGTGAGCATTCCAGAGGATCTTGAATTGCCGAGAAAGTTAAGATATCTGCAATGGGATGGATATCCTTTGAAGTATCTGCCATCATCAATTCATTTGGAGATGCTTGTTGATCTGTCCATGCCACACAGCAACCTGCAGAAACTTTGGGATGGAGCACAGGTGTGCACTATATATGTTTCAATTTCTATTTTAGGAAAATTTGTAACATGCTAACTTGTTTGCTCCATTATATGCTTTGACAGAATATGCCATGGTTAAAGAAAATTTACCTTGCCTACTCCAAGTTCCTGATAGAGTGTCCAGATTTGACCGGTGCGCCAAATCTTGAATCTGTATCATTCCTTGGCTGTGAAAGTTTGGATCATCTTCATCCATCAATTTTCTCTCTCCAAAAGCTTGAAGAATTAGATGTGAGTGGATGCACAGCACTTAAGAGCCTTTGCAGCAAAACTTGTTCACCATCTCTCCGAAGATTGCTTGCCGTGGGATGCACTAATCTCCGGGAGTGCTCGATCACAATGCCGGATGATCAATGCAAAACTCATTTGCATATGTAAGGGAAAATAGACCATTTTCTGATGTCATGTCTTACGCCTTTTTCATGTGATCAAATCATGCAACTGATTAACTGGAAATGATTTACACTGTTTGAATTATACAAGTACAAACTTTTCAACAAATAAGAAAAGAAAAATAACTCACAGAAGAAGAAAAATCAAATTTTTTAAAAACAGGGAATAAGTATTTTTACTGTAAAAATATGACTAGCAATTTTTATTAATATGGTAATTTTGATATCAAGCTTTTCATCTTTTTTTTCTTGTCTAAAGAAATTATTTATTCCTAGGAATTTTCGTATCTGATATATAAGTACAATTGCTTTTGTATAATCATGTAGGAAGCTTGAATGAAGAAGATTTGACAGAGAATGACCATGCAGCAATGATACAAAAGTGTGAGCAGGCCAAAATGGAGTTGAGGATTTGAGCATCATCATCTCATATATGGTCTTATTAAACTGTTTGGTGGGTTCTTTTTTTCTAATTTCATGATTGTGAGCTTATTAAAGTTGGATATATTATTATTATTATTATTATTCTGTAACATATTGGAGTGCATTGAATTTTTATTTTATAATGAGAATCAATGAGTTATAGTCGCATTTCTATAAAAATTAGTGTTTTTGGAAATTTATTTTGTTTACTGTCTGTAAGTTCATGAACTGCAATAAGATATTTTGATTATGTGGTTGGATTTATTTGCTGCAATGCTTTTATAAATAATATAAGATATGATAGATTTAACTAGTTAGTTGTGTTAGTGTTAATCATTTCACTAATTTAAAAAGTCTATGTTTTGCCCATTCATTAGCGCAGAGCTACATGAAGCAATCTTTGGGAAGACATGAAGAGTACTCAAACTTCTTTTTAATCAGTGTGACATATATTACTATGCATGTCACAACCTCACAATGATCCCTACTCAAGAAACTTATAAAACAAGATAGGGTTCGGTTTGCAATAATGTGAATTTGGATCAATTTTAGCTTATAACATATTCGAAAGAGCCCTCAGTTCTATATACTTTTACTTTTCTGAGAAATGGGGTGTTGCAATCACATAATATAATTATCTTCTGTTCAATCCTTAATCGTTCTTACAACCCTTTGAAGTGTTCAATCCCAAAGTTCATTGGAAAAACCAAGATGCTCAAATCTATGCTTCCAGAAGACAGTAGGAAAAACCTCTTATTGTCCTTAACATCCCTGAAAGCAAAATCCATAGCCCTCCGGTATATTGTTATTGTTATTATTATTATTTTATTATGACCTATTGCACTTGACACATGAAGCTGAAGCTATCACTGGAGGTGGCATAGATGGACGGGGTTGTTTGTGTCCTTTAATCATGTGGTTATGGGTTTGATCCCTCACTCATACGAACGGAGAGTACCTTGCTGAAAACATTATTTTCGAAAGGGCACAATCAATACGCGAACGGATTAGTCACTCATTTATACGGGTGGATATGGTGGATTAAAAAAAAAAACAAAAACAAAGGTGAAGCTAACATAAAGTTTGGAGTTCACACTTACAATAAGGATTTTGATAACAAAAGGCACTTGTTGCTCCAACTTAGCATTTGCCTGGGAAGTACACTTAAAAGACTCCTTTTATTTAAATTCTTTGTGGGGATAAAGAGGAAACTTGTCATCTTAAGAAAAAGTAGCATGTCCTATAAATAAGATTAGAAAAGGATAAACACATGAAAAAATGTCAATAATAATCAATTGATTGCAAGGGCCAATGTATGCAAGGTTCGTTTGATGGTGATGATAGGATAAAAACATGATATAATAGAGAGTAAACTAGGACATAAGCGAGATAACTCTTATCTTGTCCAATGTTTGGTGCACACCACATAATGGCGACATTGATAAGATAGTGGTAGTGTGATGATGTGGTGGTAGTAGTATTAATGTGTGGTGGTACGAGGGGGAAAACCGCACTATCTGCTCTTTTCTAACCTAGTTCATTTCATAGGATAAAAAATACATTTTGCAGACAGGATAAGATAAGCCAATAAGATATCACTATCCTATCTTGTTGGCTCACCAAACTCAGAATAGTGACAGGATAAGACATACTATCATATCATGTCTTTCTTATCCTGCCCACCAAACATGCCCTAATATAAATTTTTTTCTTATAATTGATACCCAGTTCCCCTAATCCTTAATGTAAGCTGGTCTTTTGATTTATTTTTTTTAACAATCTCATTGTTCAATTTTCAATGTTATTAATTATTTATTTTCATAAATATTTCTGATTACTTAACATTTTTTTAGAGTCTCAATAAAAATATATGATTTTGAAAAGTATATTAGCGTACATCATAAAAAAAATGACATGTGTTAGAAAGCAATATTTTACTTAATAATAATTGGTTGTGTCATTTTATTATAATGAATGTTGAATTATAAGTTGATTTTGTAAACAAGTATATTATTATTATCAGAGAAAAATATTTTGACACGTGTAACTATTATTTAAAAAAAAAGCAAAAGATAGAAAAAAAGACGCAAGACAAAACACAAGAAGACAGAACGCAGAGAGAAGAGAGACCGCTCCACTTCCGGCCTCCTCCACCAGACCTCCATGACATAGAAGAGAGAGCTCTCCGCCTACTCCACCGCTGACCGCCCAATGCCCGCCGCCGTCCGCAAGCCACGACAAGGAAGGCGTCGACGCCTCATGCGACGACGAGATCTCACACCTCAGCCCTCTTTCTCAAGGTCGGCTTACTCCTCTGTCTTCTCTTCTTCTTTCTGTAACTCTTCTCCCCTTTTGAATCTAATATCTTCTCATTTTAAATAATAGTTACAAGGTGAATTCTTTTGCCTTTCATTATCTGTTTTGATATCTGCTTGGGGAAAGCCTCCGTTTTCTTTTCCTTCCTGTCCCCGTCTCCCCTTTTGCATACCAATTTTATTTGGCAGATCATTTTTAGCTATTGATCATTTTTCCTTCATACCCGTTTTCTCCTTGGTATTTTTGGTTTCTGACTTGGTTTCTATTTCGAAAAGGTATTGTTGGGTGAGAGCCTTGAATATGAAGTGGGAAATAGCTTCCCTTCCAAATCTGGCCTGCAAACTGTTATGAATGGTTCACACACCCTTGCTCACTTTAAAGGAGCTCTTTCTCAAAATTTGATTGGTGTATGAATTGTTTTTTTTTTACCTCACAACAACCTCAGAGACTGACTCATCTGACCATGATTGTCGATAACGGTCAATCCAGATCCAGAACCCAAGACCATGGTAATGAAAAGAAGCCAAAAGTCTGCTTTGATCAAAGCTTGTGTTAGGGTAAAATCCTCGCCTCTGGAAGAAATGCCCCTTCCTCTGGAATGTCAACTGGGACAAGTAGGAAATGTATGAAGTTATAGTGACGAGTCATCTCAATGACCATTGTTACTGGAAAATTGTTTCATTGTCACAAATAGCACATGGAATTTTTACTACATTAGGTTCATTGATTGTAATATATAGACTAGTAGAATGTTGGTTTAATGGTTGTAAAAGGGGACAATATGATGTATAAAATTCATTTTGGAATGAATGTAATCTCTTGTTGACAATCAAAATCTATAACACAAAGTTGGAAATACACTTTGTGAGATGACATTTCAACTGGACCTTTTCTAATATTAAGCATTATTCTTTATCTTAATTAATGTACTAGAATTTATCTTGATGTATTGGATTTGACAGAAACCCACCAAACATAATATTTGCTGCATATCTCTTTGCTACAAATACTGGAGCCTGTTTTATAAACTAGTAAATTATAAACCAGTAACATTCTTTTTAGAAACTAAAATTGTAACATAATAAACTTGAAACGTAATAAACTAGTAACATTATTCTTTTCTAAGAACATAATAACCATGTAAAAAAAGTCATTCTACATATTAAAGTCGAACTTTTTCATAAGACTTCTTCAATGCTTCAAGGTTTCTTCACGAGTGCATCATGACAATCACTACATGTTCGCATTCCTGTTTGAGATTGACTTTGAGCCACCACTTTTCCAAAAGGAAATCTTGTAGCCACTTTTGATCTTCATTGATAGACATTTTCTAATCAAAGGAATAAACAACCATTAGATTGTATAAAATAAAATGAGCATTACATGCAATAAAATAAGCCATAATATTGTACAATGAGCATTACATGGAACAATAAAATTAACATCAGCAGGCTATAACATTCAATTGTCTAATGTCTTTATAAGCCATAACATTCAATAAAATTAAGCAGAAAACCAGATTAAGTCATGGTCTAGTATTAATGTTGCATATGCAGGGTCAAATGATTATCTATGTAGATGATTAAAAAAAAGTTAACAAAGGGCTACACCAAAATTGAGCACCAACAGATTAGAGTACCTAAATCAAAAGCATAAAATTAGCAATCCACATTCTATGTTCTAGTTGAAAACAAGAAATGAAAATCCTACCTTGCAAAGCACTCAGATGTTTGCCTCTACCAACTTGACTAGTTGCTTTTTAAATGATCTCCTCTTTCGCAGCAAAGGTTAAGGAATAGGTGCAGGTCTCTTTGCTTGATAACTATAATAACAATAGATTAATAAACTAATTGGAATTGAGAAGATAATCAAGGAATAAAATTATGAACAAATTAACAAACCCTACATAACTATTATAAAATAAAATGAGAAGATATTAGATTCAAAAGGGGAGAAGAGTTACAGAAAGAAGAAGAGAAGGCAGAGGGGTAAGCCGACCTTGAGAAAGAGGGCTGAGGAGTGAGATTTCGTCGTCGCATGAGGCGTCGACGCCTTCCTTGTCGTGGCTTGCGGACGGCGGCGGGCATTGGGCGGTCAGCGGTGGAGTAGGCGGAGAGCTCTCTCTTCTCTGTCATGGAGGTCCGGTGGAGGAGGCCGGAAGTGGAGCGGTCTCTCTTCTCTCTGGGTTCTGTCTTCTTGCGTCTTTTTTTCTATCTTTTGCTTTTTCTTTTTAATAATAGTTACACGTGTCAAAATATTATTCGTTTAAGGATATAACTTATCTCCTTAAACCAGGAGGAACTGTATTCTCAATTCCTATTATTATTTGACCATTTATACTAGGCTGCTGACGCACTAAGCTGACATAAAGTTTGGACGTGACACTTATAATAATAAGGATTTTGATAACAAAAGAAACTTGTATCCCTTGTGAAAATAGATTTTCTAATATAATGTCATGGTAACATAGGTATAAAATCACTAAAATTCAAAACAAAAAATCTTGGTTTTATTTTGGATTTTAGTGGTTTTATAACTCATGTTATCCTAACATTATGTTAGAGGATCCAAATCCATCTCTCATGTAACAATTTCTTTGTTGTAGTCAAAGCTGACATAAGTACACGTAAAAGACTTCTTTTATTTTAATTTCCTGTAGGATGAAGAAGAAACTTGTATCTTAAGAAATAAATATATTTAAGCTATATCAAATATGTGTCTATGCGAAAGCAATTCTCGTATTCAACTCACAATGAAAGAGCAATATACTTGTGTCCATTCAAAATCAGAGATGGCCAATTCAGCCAGAGATATGGAGATTTGTTGGTTTTGTTTCAGGTGTTGTTGGACTACTTTGTTATGCTCTTAGCTCCTCCTTCAACCATCTATTTGAACACTGGAACTTTTTGAAAATCTTTTTGTGTGTTACTTTCAATTTTGGAGCAAGATCGGTCGTGGAAATACTTTGGCTGATCTTTTCTTATTATGATTATTTTGTTTCTTCCAGAATTCCCAACCAAACTTATATATTATCATCTTTTGTAAGTAACGATGTTCATATATATCATTGCAAGACTTTATCTCTATGCAGTGATAAACTTAATTAAGATATTATATGAAAGTTGTTCAGTTTAGAAACAGGGTTATATTTATTTACAGGTTTGAATTTAAAGAAATTATATCAAACATGTTCTCTGATCAAAATTAAATCAGAGACACAAAAAAACAATTTTTATTAAAGTAAATTATTAGTCGCGAATTTTATCTTAACAAATATGTAACTTTTACATTAACTGGGCTGAATTAAATAATTGGCCTGTCTTTTAACCTCTATATCATAAATTTGTCGCCCATTACAAATTTAAATTCGACAATATTAATTGGATAAGGGTGTAATTAATTGTGAAGGGTGTAATTAATTGGCCTGAATTAATTAAAAAAATTAGTTATTTTTATACAATATTGAATTTCAAATAAGAACATGAAAATTTAATTTAGAATAACAAAAATTTCATGTCATCAGAAACATGAAAATAGCGCTGAATTTACAAATAACACTATTTTTTTTTAAATAAGACTACCTTTGATCTAATGTATATAAATTTAGACAATTTCTTTATTTTTATTTTTTTTTAAGATATGCTGATACAACTTATTATTGAAAAATGAAGACTAGATATTATAAATTTTTATATTTAAAGATTTAGGAAAATTTTACATTTCTTCCAGGCAAACTTAAATTTGATACAACTTATTATTGAAAAATGAAGACTAGATATTATAAATTTTTATATTCAAAGATTTAGGAAAATTTTACATTTCTTCCAGGCAAACTTAAATTTAATCGCCTCATGTGTGGCACGGGTATATTAGCTAGTGTTAAAAATTAGAGAGAGCAATAAATAAAAAAATATTTTTATATTAGAAAACTAAATATTTAGTACCTATAAGATAGAAACTTTGGTTATGAAAAAAAAATTAACTTCTATGTGTCATTTTTCTATTATATAGTACCTATAATATTTTCTATGTGTCATTTTTCTATTATTTAAAAAACTTAGGTTAAAAAACTAAATATTTAGTACCTATAATATTTTCTCTGTGTCATTTTTCTATTATTTAACTTCTTAGAACAATGTTATGAAAAAAATTAAAAAAACACATATGTAAGCAAAAGTGCCCATAGCCAACGTTGGACCTGGATTTTTTGACTTCACAATAAATGTAGTCACTTGTACAGTCAATAATCCAAATAAAAACTTTATATATAATTTTTTCTTCAAAATTCAAATATATAAGAAATTATTTTCAATGGTTAAGATTTCATGCAGTCATCGAAGTGACCACAAAGAATCTATTTCCGCCAACGTTGATGGCAAATACGGCAAATATGACACATGTAATAATACTCTTCATTGCACAAAAACATGCTATTAAAAAGGAAAAATGATATATCAACTTAGAAGATCAAATTACAAATTAATTTATATAATAAGAAAGTGATATGTATTAGAAATATATATTTTTATATATGATTGATTATTAAGTAATATGTGTCATTTTATTATTATATATGCTGATTTATAGGTTGATTTTGTAAATTGATATATCATTATTATTAATATTATTCTCGTTAAGTGGTACTATTTGACTAATTACACTTGATAAAGTTAGGACTTGACCGGGCCCGGTTCTAACCTATTTCGGGCCCTAGGGCGGAAAAAAGAATTTGGAGTCCCTAATTCATTAAAAAAAATCAATTAAAAATGTAGTATATATACAATTATACATATAATCAATTAAAACAATGACATCAATCAATAATAAAACTAATTATTAAAAAATAAGAATTGAAATAAAATAAAAAGTTATCAAGTAAAGAGGTAATAAAAAACTTTTTTTTCATGTTGGGTTGCAAAAGTAAAGTTCATTACTTTATTTATTTATAAATTAAGTGAGCAAATGAAAAAGACAAATTGAAATTTTATACTAAAAATCATTGATAGTTAAGAAATTAAAAAAAAAACTTACAACTATTAATTTTTTTTTCCCAAAAATAAATATATTATTAAAAAAATTATGAGCCCTTGAATTTTTTGGGCCCAAGGCGACCGCCCTCTTCGTCCCATCTTCGCCCTCCCTCAGGGCCGGCCTGGACTTGACAATGTTATTATAAAAAGGATTTTGATAAGAAAGGACACATGTAATCCTAAGTTAACATTACTTCTCCATGTGAAAGACTCCTTTTATTTTAATTTCCTGTGGGGATGAAGAAGAAACTTGTATCTTAAGAAATAAATATATTTAAGCTATATCAAATATGTGTCTATGCGAAAGCAATTCTCGTATTCAACTCACACAGAAAGAGCAATATGCTTGTGTCCATTCAAAATCAGAGATGGCCAATTCAGCCAGAGATATGGAGATTTGTTGGTTTTGTTTCAGGTGTTGTTGGACTACCTTGTTATGCTCTTAGCTCCTCCTTCAACCATCTATTTGAACACTGGAACTTTTTGAAAATCTTTCTGTGTGTTACTTTCAGTTTCATCATATTTTTCATCACTTGGTTTGGAAAGGTTTGCCAATGCTCACCAAGTATCATGTTCAAAACTCACATGGCAATATTGGTCTTGATAGCTACATCTGTGTACTCAGTTTTCTATGACAAAGCTGTGAACCAAAAACCAGATGTATATATCTTGATCTCTTGTGCTGCTTTCTCTGTTATGTCTCTTAGTTTGTCAAAGCAAACTCAATTTGGATGTGAAGTGGATCTTCTAAACTATTTCTTGGGATGTCTAATCGTACTACTCATGAAGATAAACTTGTGGTTATTTTTTGTTGGAGCAGCTTTTAGTTATTCCCTTCTCATTTTTCGTTCCCATACAGATATCCTCGCTACTCGTTCCTCTTCAGAAATCACGCCACAAAGTGAGGAACTCTTTGAACTCCAAGGTATCATCATTACACCACAAAGTGCAGAAGATATCACACCACAGAGTGCAGAAGTCTTTGAACTCCAAGATTATCTGCTAGTTGATATGGATTCACTAAAGGCTGAGACTAATGTCCATATTGTCAGTGCATATGTATCACCTTCAAATGAACATCATGTACCATATAAGCATGTGTTTATATTGAATGAAAACTATGCACAAATTAAATCTTTATTGAGAATCGAGTCATGAGAAGTTCGAGTCATTGGCATCTGGGGCATGGGTGGCATGGGTGGCATGGGTAAGACGACTATTGCCGAAGCTGTTTTTGAAGAACTATCTTCCCAATTCGACTGTACTTGCTTTGTGGCAAATGCACGTGAACAATCAAGTATTCGAGGACTCAATTACGTTCGCAGTAGACTTTTCTCCAGGTTACTAAGGAAAGATGTTCAAATCAACACTCCCAGAGTAGTATCTTCTATTATTAGGAGGAGACTCAGGCAAAAGAAAGTTTTAATCGTATTAGATGATGTGGATTCTTTAGAATTTGTAAAAAATTTGGTTGGAGTAAGACGAGGTTGGTTAGGAGCAGGAAGCAGGGTCATCGTGACAAGCAGAGATAAGTATGTGCTCAAAGGGGGAGGAGTTGATGAAATTCATGAAGTCAGTGAAATGAACTTTGGAGACTCCCTTCAACTATTCAGCTTTTGTGCCTTTAACAAATCCCATCCTGAAAAGGAATATGAGGAGCTATCAAATAGAGCAGTGGTTTATGCCAAAGGCCTCCCCTTTGCTTTGAAAGTTTTGGGATCATCTCTTCACTCCAGAAGTCAAAGTGAATGGGAAACTGAACTTAGTAAACTAAGAGAGATTCCCATTGTAGATATTGCGCAACCTTTGAGATCAAGTTTCGAAGAATTGGATGTTATGGAAAAAAATATGTTTATGGACATTGCGTGTTTTTTTGAAGGGCATGATAGAGATCAAGTATCAAAAGTATTAGATGCTTGTGGTTTCTTTGCAAATTTAGGGATTAGAACCCTTTTAGACAAGGCTCTTATAACTATTGATTCACATAATTGTATAAAAATGCATAGCGTCTTGCAGGAAATGGGTCGTGAAATTATTCGTAATAAATCCAGAAACAACCCTGGAGGACGTAGAAGACTGTGGAACCCTCGGGAAGTCAGGGACGTGCTGACAAATAATACAGTAAGCAAATGATACATCGACTTTCCTTCCAAAACACATGTATGATATATCTATATATAAAGTGCAGGCAGCTTAGTAGTACTAATATTAATTCTAGTTGTTGTTTGTTAGGGAACTGATGTTGTTGAAAGCCTGTTCTTGGATATGACTCAAGTTACTGATCTACAGTTAAGGTCATATGCCTTCAGAAATATGCCAAACCTAAGGTTACTTGCTTTTGATAGCGGCAATAGGTTGATGATTAATAATCCTGTGAGCATTCCAGAGAATCTTGAATTGCCAAGAAAGTTACGATATCTGAAATGGGATGGATATCCATTGAAGTATCTGCCATCAATTCATTGGAAGATGATTGTTGATCTATCCATGCCACACAGCAACCTGCAGAAACTTTGGGATGGAGCACAGGTGAGGTGTGCACTATATATGTTTCAATTTCTATTTTAGCAAAATTTGTAATCTGCTAACTTGTTAGCTCCATTATATGTTGTGACAGAATATGCCATGGTTAAAGAAAATTTGCCTAGCTTACTCCAAGTTCCTGATAAAGTGTCCAGACTTTTCCGGTGCTCCAGATATTGAATCTATATCATTCCTTGGTTGTGAAAGTTTGATTCATCTTCATCCATCTATTTTATCTCTCCAAAAGCTTGAAGAATTAGATGTGAGTGGATGCACAGCAATAAGGAGCCTTTGCAACAGCACTTGTTCACCATATCTACGAAGATTGCATGCAGTGGGATGCACCAATCTCCAGGAGTGCTCAATCATAACGCCGGGAGATCAATGCAAAACTCATTTTCATATGTAAGGGAAAATGGACTTTTCGCTGGTTTCATGTCTTATGCGGTTATGCCTTTCTCATGTGATCAAACAGTAGAACTGAACATGACTTACATTGCTTGCATTGTAAGTATAAAATTTCAATTAATAAGAAAAAATAACTCACAGAAGCAAAAAATCAATTTTTTTATTAAGAGGTTATAAGATATGACTAGCAACCTTTTTCTAATATGGTAATTCTGATATCAAGCTTTTCATATTTTTTTTCTGTCTAAACAACATATTTTTTCCTAGGACTAGGCATTTTTTAATCTGGTATAAAAAGTACAGGCGCTTTTGTATTATCATGCAGGAAGTTTGAACTTTGAAGTGCAGAAAAATGAGAGAATTATCAAGCATCAAAGATAAAAATGCGTTGGCAGTCTGAAATGGAGTTGAGGGTTTGGGCATCATCATCATCTATGTTCTTAAGCAAATGCTAACAAGGACATTAGTTAAGGAACTTAAATATAACTGAAAAATGCATCTTTTAAAGTTTTCGAGAGAAGAGTAAATGTGAATTTACGATTATTTTTCCTGTATTAATAACCTTAACAAAGCAAATCCCATGTTCTTAAATTGCTTATTGAGTTCTTTGTTCTGATTTTATACGACTATGAGCTCATTAAGTTCTGTTGAATATCTCATTTCTCTTTATAATATGAGAGTGCACAGAATCTGTATTTCATAAGAATAATAATAAGCTACATTTCCATAAAATAGTGTGATTGGATATTTATCTTGTTTATAAACTGTGAAGGCTTTCATTATATTGAAATGAGATACAGAGAGGTGAATACAAGGGAATGACTTCCATACTTGTGATATTTTTACAGAGGGAGGAGTGTGCGCTTTGGCTTTACACTCTCCTTTATGTTGCTAAGCTTAAGTTTCGAAGGAAGCTTCCATTCCTTTTCTCTCTTCTCGTACTCTCTGCGTCGTGGGTGTTGTGGGTTGTTGTGTTTTGAGTATTCTGATCACCCTTGTCCTGATTTGATGGCAGTTGTTGGAGATGTGCGTTCTCTGGCTTTTCTCTTTCGTTGGACCTCTCTCTTTCTTGTGCTCTGTCTCTTGCTTTTCTTCAGCGTTCCTTCTCTGAGACTTAGAGAAGAGGACTAGTGTTTCATGTGTTCATTGTGTTGTCTTCCTTGGTGTGTTGTTTTTTCCTTGAGATTTGCCTCCTTTCGTGTGCGCGCTCTAAGTTGCAGAGGACCTTATGTTTTGTGTGTTGTTATTGTCGCTCTGGTGTATTGCTTCTCTCCAGAGGTATCCTCCCCCGGCTCCCCTCCTCTGCTCAGGAAGGAGAAGTATCTCCTATTTATAATGGTGCTTTGGACCAATGGTCACTGGCTACGCACCTTTGCCTGTTGGTTAATAGCGTTTTGCATCATGTGCTCAGGGTATCTTTTCAGTAGCTTTGTCTTCTTTATCATTTTGGGCATTGGCATTCAATGGCTGCAGGGAGGAGCTGTGCAAGTCATGCCATTCTTGGCTTTGCCTTGGGAGTGGCCAAGTGAGGTAAGCAAAGATTCTCTCTTGGCTTCCTACACAAGCCGTTGGAGTCTTAGGAGGCTGGGTTGCCTTTGTTTGTACATGTGTACGCCTTCCGCAAGCTCCACTCCCTGTTCGCTCTTGTTTATCATGACTTTCTCCCCAAGTTTCCGTGACACCTGGGGCGCTTTGGGGGGACATGTTGTGCTTGCTGCCATCAGTACGTCTTGTTCTTTCTCCTGGGCACCTCATCAGAATGTGTCGCCTTGATGACTGTCGCTCTGGGCATGTGACGCTCTCGACAGCTCTTGGTGCTTGCATACCTTTCTAGAGTCTTTTATTGTTTTATTTTTTGTTTGATGGTTTTGGGCCTCCATATGGATTGGGCCTTGTAATTTGGGCCACCAAACAATGGAGTACCAACAATTGCCCCCTTTGCAGTGAGAAGGGAAGGATTTCCTTTTCAGTGCAAATCCTATTTCTTGTCTTTTCCTCACTTGTTTCTCTTTTTCTCAACCCCTCATCCTTCGCTCTTTGGGGCTTCTTTGTTATGTCTCCCGGTATCGCTTTTGATCTTCTGGGGAAAGCGTACAGAAGGAGACGCCTTCGCACCGCAGATATCTGTCTCATGCTCTCCCTAGCTCATTAGCTGCTTGGCAGTCTCAGCTTTTATGACGGACTTGAATTTTGCCATTCGATGGGGCCTTGTCAATGGGCCATTCACTCTTAAGGTGTGAATTCTTTTCATTTCCTCTTTCTTCTTATTCTTCTGCTGCATTCCACGTGTCATCTAGGGGAGAAAGCAATATCCCTCAGTCCCTGGTACTTGCACGTCTCCCCATGTTCCCTCCTTTACTCATACTTTTCAAAACTTCCCCCAACTTTTCAGTTTCTCTTTGCTCAGCTGCACACTTCCACTCGTTCTCTCTCTTTTCTTTGTCTGAAACTTCCTTCTTTCATTTTCTCAAGACCGAAAGCTTTTCTTGTTACCTCTTTGTTCTTCGTCCTCTTGATTTCTTCTGTTCATCTCTTGCCCATTTCTGAATTTGCTGTCACTAGGTCGAAATCGAAGGCTGCTGTCCCTCCTGCGGTCGAAGATGTTTCTTCAAGTTCTGAGGAAGAGATTCCACTTCCTGGCCCTATCTCCTACTGCTTCTTGCAACAGCTTCCCTGTCCTCGTTATTATCCTGTTGAACCAGGCTATCGCCGTTGGGCTTCGGGGGTGAGGGCGGACTCGCCCTTTGGTCCAGGCTCGGGTGATTTCCTTGCTGGTTCCTCTTCTAAGGCCATGGTGGTTTCTGAGGACACCGCCGAACTCATTTCTTCGCCTTCCTATAACAAGGACCATTGTGCATTGGGCCCCTCGCTGCTCCGTTCTTGTCTTCGCCGCTCAGAGTTTCCTTGGGTGGATGTGAACTTCAATGTTCGTGTTGAAGGCACCAGCGGTTGGCAAGAGTGGGTTGACCACGTGTTTGCTACTGATGTTGCATTTGTAGCTATCCTGGAAAGAGTGGGTATTGCCGCCGCAATCAAAGCGTCTCCTCGGCTTGGCGCTAACCGTAAACCTGATGATTTGTTGATGTTGATGCAACGTTGGTGTTCCTCCACCCACACTTTCCTGTCATCGTGGGGGGAGTTCACTCCAACCCTTGAGGACGTGGTTGTACTCCTCGAACTTCCCTCCTTTGGAGATGAAGACTTTGATGTGGAAGGCGTCGATGAACGTTTCTCTGAATTGTCTGTGGAGTTGAAAGCCGCCTCGACTCTTAGCGCCAAGTACTCTCGAGATCTTTTCAGACGAAGGCGCGTTTCTTACGCGAGGGGCTCTTCTTCTCAGAGATTGAGGGGTACTGGGAACTTGGTTCCTAGAAGTCGAAGAGCGAGTCAACGCTCCTCCCTCAAGTATACTTTTGCTAGTTGCGTCAGGTACTTTTTCGGTGATTTTCATGACGGCAAGTTTCAGGTTGGGCCCGTCAAAGATCAACGCCTCTGCCGTGCCGCCTTCGTTGCTTTTTGGCTGAGTAGGTATGTGTTTCTTGGACCTCCGTGGGAGTCTGTGAGCCCATGTGTTTTTCTTTTCGCTTGTTCCTTGGCAGAAGGCGTTCGCCTACCTCTTGCTTCGTTCTACTTGGGCGGTCTATATGCTCGCCTAGACCAAGTGGCAGAACAGATGCGGATTTCTCATGGACGCTTCGCGATCAATTCTTATATTGACTTGACTTTTCTTCAGTATTTCTTATTTGAACGCTTCCCGGATTACGGTCCTGTTAGGCTCTCCCTTTCGGCTGATGCTACTGACTTGGAGCCTCGCTCTTGGTGTTGGACAAGAGGATTTCCAAGAGAATCTTTGATTTCTCTTATTGATTCAGAAGATAAGTTCATGTTTCGCCCTTACTCGGACCTCTTGCATCCCCTTTATGATGAGGAAGCTTTTGTCACAAGAAATGATGCTGCTGCCTGTTTTGAGGGAATTTATGACTTGTGGAAGTTAATTTTGACTGCTCGTCGCTTGCCTGGCTTTGTTCCTCTAGACAATAAGAGTGTCCATGGCGGAGCTCTTTGGCCTTGTGCTTATCGCCCCGATCGTGTGGCTAGACAATTCGGGCGCGATCAAGCTCCTTGCGTTCTCCATATTGAGCAGGCTCCTGTAGAAGACTTGGTCAAAACGCTCCTTTTTGGCGCAGCTTCTGAAGTTTCTGATACTTCTTGTGTTTATGTTTCTCCTTCCCGTGTCGGGGGTGTTTTGTGCACCTGGCTTACGTCTCATGATGAGGACATTCTTCAGCATCTGCGGGATTTTGAAGCCTCTTCATCGCATTCGGCCCCTTCTTTGCTGCCCATAGTATATAATGACCCTTATTTCTGTACCTCCATGAAGAAAGTTAAAGGTAAACATCTTGGCCATTTTCTGTTTTTGTCGCTTTCTTGCTTTGTATTAATTTTTCGCTTGGTTTCTTTTTCAGCTGAGGAAGACTCGCCTAGTCGCAAGGTTACTGCGTCTTCCTCTGTTGCCCCCAAATGAGGCAAAAGGAAGACTTCCTCTCAAGGTCCCTGCGTTTCCAAATCTCCTGCCAAAGGCGGTGGTAGTGGCGCCGCCAAGTCTCGCAAGAAGAGAAAAGCAACTGCGTCCGTGCCTATTCGCCGATCCAGTCGCCTGCAAGCTTCTGGTATCCACATTGCTCCCTCTTCTCCTGTTCATGTTGATGTGGTCCAGGATGATGTCAATGAGACCGATACAGATGATTCCCTCTTGTCTTGCCATGATGATTCCGCTGAAAGCGGCGGCACTGAAGAAGAACATCCCTCAGGTCCCCTCCCTTGCTCCTTTTGCTTGCGGCTCATTAGGCTCCTTTTCGTTTCTCTCCGTTTTTGTTTTGCTTTGCTTTGGGTAATTTCATGACATTGCTAATTCTCTTCTTCTTTTTCGAGTGCAGGTGGTTCTTGTGGTCATTCCTCGGCGTCGCCCTCGTCTCGGTTTCCTGAAAGCGTTCCTGTTATTCCTTCGACAATCCCGCCTGTTTCTGGTCATGAAGACCCCATGGATTTCTACCATCAATCTCTTGTTGGTGGGGGCGTTGCCCCCTCTGTTCCTTCTGAATCTCCTGCTAGTGAGGACTTTGATTCCTTGATGTCCCCTGCTGATACTCCTAAGAGTGTTCCTACTTCCTCTAAGGGTGTGCCCCTAGATGCCCCTTCGGGTGCTGCTGATATTGTTGATGAAATTGTTCCTGATGCTCCAAGATTTGAAGATATGCTTGACGGGATGGGTGTTGAGGTGGATGCCTCCATCCCTACGGAGAGCCGGATCGCTGTTACTGCTGAGGCCCCAATTGGAGAACGTCTTGCCCTCGGAGACAACACAGGTCTTGTTCCTTCAGCTGAAAAGGGCAAGGCCCCTGCCGAGGCGGCTGAAGCCCCTAGAAATGTTATTGACATTCTTGGTGGGCGCTCTGTGCATGAAACTTCTTATTTCAGGACTCCTCCCGCGAGGGGAGGTCACACCTCTGCTTCCCCAGGATCTTCTTCGGTTTGTAAGTGTTCCTTTCTTTTCTTGACCTCAGTTGGACCTTTCTCCTCTTTTGTTTTATTGCCTCATTATTTCTGCATGTACTACTGTGTGCTCTTGCAGCTGCACTTTCTGCTAGGTCCAGTGGTTTGCTAGATGCAGATGACCAAGCTTTGTTGATTCATTCCTTCGTGCTCGTACTTCCTTGATACCTCCTCGTGCTTCGCTTCCTCGTCTTTTCAGAGAGTCTGGTTCTCGCACCTTGTTGCGGATGTTGCACTTGGTTCGCTCGGTTGATGTAGACGCCTTGCCATGGGAAGACAAAGTTGAGATTTTAGATTGTCTGTACACGCTCCGGTTTCAGCATTACTCCGGTTTTTGGCTTGAGAAAGCTATCGCCGGTTTTGAAAGTTTACGTCCTCCATTCGATGATGTTGAGTTGGTTGATGCAGAGCGTGCCTTGCAAGAACGCCACGCTCCCTTAGTATCCCGCATCAAAGAACTTTCCTCTCAGCTTGACCAAGCAACTTCTGAGTTAGAGAGTCTTGACCAGGAAATTAGCGATTTGGCTACCATGAAGTATTCTTACGAAGAAGTTTGCAGGAACACTTCTTTGAATTCTCTCTTTATCATTTAGGCACCATTTTCGTCACATATGCCACTACTTTTAACATTCTGCTTTTCAGACCGTGGTTTCAGTTGTTGCTTTCTTTTGGCTTCGTAATTTGTATGACTTTGTTCGGACTTAGCCTCTGTCACTTTATTGCTTTTGGATTTGTATTTCAGAATTTGCTTTGCTGAACCTTTTGAAGTGATGCCTTTCGTTTGTTTCTTCAAGTTTGGACTTTGCTTTGTATGCTTGTTGCCGCCTTAACAGTATCTATGCACATTTCAGCTTTACTTCACACGTATTTGTTTGTTTTGCTTCTAGACTTGTTCTTAAGCTGTACATTTTTGGCTCTTGTGCGCTTCTGTCGACTTTGGCGCCATTGTAACTTGAATTCTGTCTTGTGTACGTAGCTTTATAATTGCTTGTTACTGCACTTATACTTGTTTCTGTTCTTGTACGCTCTTCCCGATTTTGGTGCCTTTTCTTCAAGTATTCTGATAGCACACATCTCTTCTTTTTCTTCTTCTTTTCTCTTTTTCTCTTTTTTTTTCTTCTTTTTTTTTATAACAGGGGCCCTTATGTCATTGGTGCCCGAGGGAGGTGTTCTTTTCTTCCTCCCCTCTCCCCCCCCTTTTTTTTGGAGCGCGCTTTGGGCGCTTCAAACTTGCTGCAGATTTTAACGGCCCCTCATGTCATTGGTGCCAAGATTTTTCTCAGAGTGCACGTTGGGCACACTCTACAGATTTTGCCGCTTTGGGCTTTTCAGTTGCCGCTATTGGGCTTTTTCTTTTCAATTGCTGCTTTGGGCTTTTTTTTTCTTTTTAGTTGCCGCTTTGGGCTTTTTCTTTTCAGTTGTCACTTTGGACTTTTTCAGTTTGCCGCTTTGGGCTTCATAAACTAACGGATCGCCTTGGATCTTGCGTTAGCCGACCTCTTTTCTACAGATTTTCCGCCCGCGTTTAAGACTAGCGCCCTTGTTTCCCAGGACCTTTTCTAGTCTCGCGATATGGCGTACTTCGCACGCGTTTGTCCCGGACATTTCTCTTTTTGAGGAGGTCTATCCGGGTACCGCGATAAGGCGCTTGTGCCCGCGGTACGGTTCAACACTATTCTTTTTCTTTTCTTTTTCTTCTTCTCTTCCTTTTCTTCTCTCTCTTTTTTTTTGAAGTGTTGAACCTCGCGTTTTGGCATTGTTGACCCTGTTTGAGGGTGTTTACTACGGCGATACCTCATGTCATCAGTATCGTTTGATCTTTTCTGGGGACACCTCTTGTCATTAGTGCCGCTTCAAGCTTTAGTACTGGCATCTCTTGTTACAGGCACTATCTTGCTTCTGATTGATTGCTTGATTCTGACTGCTTGTGCTTCGTAACACCTCTTGTTATTGGTGCTACCTTTCTTTTTGCTTTTCTTGATATTATCAATTTGTAAACACTTGAGTTTCTAGATTGTCCTGGTTTCTTGACTTTGTGCTCATGCTCGCCTTTAATCCGCTTTGATGTATGAATAAGCTCACATGCGCCTTGCTTCAGAGGCTTGTTATTATTATAGATTTCTTGGTTTCTCTTGCGTCAGGGTGCTTTGGCTTGTTTATGAACCCAAGATTTTAGCTTGGCAGTTGTTCAATCATCAGGTAAACTGAGCTCGCCTTGGTTATGTTATGTTTGGAACAGTTTTGGGTCAGTCACTTGTACGCTTTTTGACTTGTTTTCGTCTTGCACTTTGCTCTTGCATCTGCTTTAATGCTTCAGTGTTTAAGTATGCCTTTGAGTAACATACTTTTCAGGATCTTGTACTCGTACTGGTCATTACAAAGCTTGCATTCGCCCTCACGTAGCATGTACGCCTTTTCATGTACGCCTTGCAGTTGTACGCCTTTACAATTGTACGCCTTGCAGTTGTATGCCTTTGCAATTGTGATCACATACAGTCGCCTTTAAGGTTCGCTTTTGACTTCTGGCTGGCTTTTTTGCTTGGAAACATCTTCTGCTTCATCCTCATTTACTCTTGGGTTTAGTTGTGTCAGCTTTTGCATACGTGCTTGCTCTTGCTCTTCAATTACTTCTCTTGCACGCTTTTAGAAGTCACCTTCGTCTATTTCAGGATTTTTAGCTTCAACACTGTTATTTTCTCCTGATGCGCCTTGGGTTTCATCTTTGCAGCTTCACATGAGGCTTTCTGATTCAACTTTGCCTTTCTCGCCTTCGCTTGTCCTAACTTCGTTATTCTATGTAGCGTATCTTTTTCAATCAGTTCATGCTAAATGCATAACTATCTCTTCCTGCAAGGTGTACATGCGCCACTCTTCCACCATGACTCTGTGTTCGCCTTCTGGTTCTGGATTTCTTACTGTCAACTTCAGGGTTCGCCTTCTGGCATGATTTCATTCTTTCCCTTTGTTTGATTTTGTTTGCTTGATTTTCACTGGTCTTCTCTATTTGTGTTGTGTTGCTCTCTCTTGATACTTTGCTTTTGTTTCATTACTTGCCTTCTGATACTTTATTTTCTTTTTATCGCCTTCTTTCATTGGGCGAGATGTGGAGCACTTTTCCGCTTTAGACAGATCAGGTGCTTATTTCCTAGGGTGGAGGAAGCGATCCTCCCAAGGCAATGAACATCTTGGCAAAACTTGTCAAATCATGGCTTGAGAGCGTACTTAGGACTTCTCGAATGTGAGGAGGATATCACTTATTGTTCCTACATAAACAATTTTCATTTTTCGGATATTTTCATGCTACGCATGTCCGCTCTATTAGTTGTATCTAGCAAACCATGTATAAAATTAATTATGCATCATTATGTAACATTGTCAAGATCATGTTTTCATGTAACGCTTTTCCAAAGCACGCTTTCTCAACATCTAAATCATTCAGTTTATAACATTAAACACTGTATTTGCATGCTATAATCATGAAAAACAGTTTATTCACATCATGCCATGGTTGAGCCAAGAAAATTTAACAAGATTATGACAACATGATGTACTAGTTTTAGCAAACATTCATTTATACAGACTTATCTAATTATAGTCACATATTTTAATGTATATTAGAGCGACATCATTCATGATTTTGGTCATACAGATGCAATTATAAGTCATGACGTACATAGTCTAGAAATCAAACCATGCACATACCATATCATGTCTTGTCAGAACAATGCTATTCTGGACAGAGTAAAAATAAATCGTTCTTATCAGGGTAATCTTAGACATGAAACTAACTACGTAGAGCATGATGTCATGTGAAGGCGATACTTCCAAAGCGTATTAAGACATAAATGCACAAAATGGGCATATAGTAGCTATGTTTCTTCAACTATACATACAGCAACCGATACGTGATTGGATACAATACATTTTTCATTCGGTCATGATTCATATCTATTATAATTAAATTCATGAAAAAGGCATGCTAGCATATGCATTGAATTAAGAGTTATATATACTTAGCTTTTAGTGCAGATAACATGAAGCGAGTTTTCCATAAAACCTTCTGGTTGCGCCTCTGCTCCTGAGTTTCTTCTTTTAGCACCATGGCGCCTTCGCCAGTAAGAGCGTACTTTGTGTAGCGCTTTCGTCAGTAAGAGCGTACTTTCGCCCTTTCGGTCGTGGGACCGTCTTCTGAAAAGCTAGGTAGAATGAACGTCGTCGCCTTTTGAAGCGTCGCCTTTCTGGACAGTTGGGCTCGCAAAGATCTATACCGCCTCTTGGACGAGTCTCGTCGCCCTTTGGAAAGTTTGTATCAGAGCGAACCTGGTTGCCTTCTGTGAACGCGCCTTCTGGGGAGATCGCTCTCTGAAGAGCGCCTTCCAGGGAGCTCGCCTTTTGGGGAGCAGATCGCCTTTCGAGAAAGTCGCCTTTGGGCTGAAAGACAACCTCCTTGCTGAAAACGCTTCCTTAGTTGGAGACTGTTGATATCAGTGGAGCGCCTTCAGGAGCTATCTTTTGAGTAGCGCTTCTAGGAGCATTTCCTTCACTGTTTGGAGCCATAATTTCGCTGATTGGCTGGGCTAAAGCTCAACCTCCTAGAACCTGCTCCTGTTCCACGGCTTGTAAGACTGGGTGTTGGGTTTTGAATGGCAACTGCGGGTATCGCCTTCGGAGCGGCATATCCCACAGGCACCTGCTGCACATCGTGAGTCTCATTTCCTTCAAGGTTGGAAGCCATAGCTTCCCCAGTGGAGTCGCCAATTGTTTCGGACCGCTTTGTGCGATTAGTGAATGATTACGGAGAAATAAATGGGTTCGTAAGCTTAGTGAAGCTTTAGGCTTTCATTATATTGAAATGAGATACAGAGAGGTGAATACAAGGGAATGGCTTCCATACTTGTGATATTTTTACAGAGGGAGGAGTGTGCGCTTTGGCTTTACACTCTCCTTTATGTTGCTAAGCTTAAGTTTCGGAGGAAGCTTCCATTCCTTTTCTCTCTTCTCGTACTCTCTGCGTCGTGGGTGTTGTGGGTTGTTGTGTTTTGATTATTCTGATCACCCTTGTCCTGATTTGATGGCAGTTGTTGGAGATGTGCGTTCTCTGGCTTTTCTCCTTCGTTGGACCTCTCTCTTTCTTGTGCTCTGTCTCTTGCTTTTCTTCAGCGTTCCTTCTCTGAGACTTAGAGAAGAGGACTAGTGTTTCATGTGTTCATTGTGTTGTCTTCCTTGGTGTGTTGTTTTTTCCTTGAGATTTGCCTCCTTTCGTGTGCGCGCTCTAAGTTGCAGAGGACCTTATGTTTTGTGTGTTGTTATTGTCGCTCTGGTGTATTGCTTCTCTCCAGAGGTATCCTCCCCCGGCTCCCCTCCTCTGCTCAGGAAGGAGAAGTATCTCCTATTTATAATGGTGCTTTGGACCAATGGTCACTGGCTACGCACCTTTGCCTGCTGGTTAATAGCGTTTTGCATCATGTGCTCAGGGTATCTTTTCAGTAGCTTTGTCTTCTTTATCATTTTGGGCATTGGCATTCAATGGCTGCAGGGAGGAGCTGTGCAAGTCATGCCATTCTTGGCTTTGCCTTGGGAGTGGCCAAGTGAGGTAAGCAAAGATTCTCTCTTGGCTTCCTATACAAGCCGTTGAAGTCTTAGGAGGCTGGGTTGCCTTTGTTTGTACATGTGTACGCCTTCCGCAAGCTCCACTCCCTGTTCGCTCTTGTTTATCATGACTTTCTCCCCAAGTTTCCGTGACACCTGGGGCGCTTTGGGGGGACATGTTGTGCTTACTGCCATCAGTACGTCTTGTTCTTTCTCTTGGGCACCTCATCAGAATGTGTCGCCTTGATGACTGTCGCTCTGGGCATGTGACGCTCTGGGCAGCTCTTGGTGCTTGCATACCTTTCTAGAGTCTTTTATTGTTTTATTTTTTGTTTGATGGTTTTGGGCCTCCATATGGATTGGGCCTTGTAATTTGGGCCACCAAACAATGGGGTACCAACAGTCACCATGTGGATAGATGATGCACCCTAATATGAAGGAACATGGTTACTTATAGAAAGCATGCCAGTAATGTTCATTATTTCCAGACAGTTTCAGGGGATCTCATCGTGAAAATTTCTTTAAAGGTTTTAGCCTTTCAAGGAGCAATTATTTTTCTAATGTGAATGACTTGCGATTACAGAAAGTTGCCGTTATGACAAGTCAGATTAGGCCATGTTGTTTTAATAAACACTAGTACCTATGCCCGTGCGATGCATGGGCCGGGAAAGTTATGGCAGTTTGAGCAGTTTTTCTCTGGTAACTTCCTTCCCCTCATTATTTTAGCAGTTTTTTTATTTCAATCAAGAAGGGTATAATAGGAATTGACAAAATTATGTACAAAGTTAAAACCATGTTTTCTTTATAATAGTATAGATGTTAGGCTTAGGTTAACATGTGTACACTCTCATCGTGAAAATCTTTAATTCTCCGAGTATAAACTATTTTCTCTTTAAGAACCTACTCCTTTTGTCACACAAGGATGATTAAAAAATTCAAAGGTCAAAAAATTAAAAAGACGCGTATTTAATGATTTGTCTAACAGATCAACCAATTATCAAACATATCATTAAATGGATGTTGCATGGATCAACCAATCACAATTCAAAGTTTACAATTTCTAAATTCTTCATTAATTATTTTAACTATAGTTTTAGACAAAAAATTTAACCAAATTTTACCGTCCTCGTGGGACAGAGGGAGTATTTAATTTAAATAAGTTAAGTTTAGATTTTCTTAAAAAAATTTAAGGTTTATTTACGTTTTTGGTTACTGAAAGTTGACTAAATTTTGGTTTTGTTCCATATATTTTTATTTGATCGATCATCCTTAAAAGTTTAAATTTTTTGGTTTTGGTCTCTGCCGTTAGGGATCCACCGTTAATTGAGGACGTGATTAATGAAATGTCACGTCAGCATGTCATGTGTCTTTTTATTTAAAGTAAAAAGTCCTTGAAAGTTGACCGAATTTTGGTATTAGTCCCTATTTTTTTATCGGTCAAGGCCCTAAAATTTTTTTTTTAAAAAAAAATGTTTTGGTCTCTGCCATCAGTAAAATATCATTAATTGTTGACAAAAGGATTATTACATCAACATGTCATGTGTCTGCAAAATACTCCCTCCGTCTCTTAATATAAGTCGTTTTTATCTAATTCACACATATTAAGAAAAGTAATTATTGCTCTCAAATTTATCAAAAAATATGTTGTCATTCCAAAGTTACCCCTATTTAAATCTTTACAACTCTATTCATTTATCTATCTATTATAATCTATCACCCCTATGTAATTATGAGAGGTGTATTTGGAATAAACTCTTTAATGCTACCTAGATATTCCAAAACAACTAATAAAAAGGAACAAAAAATCTACCAAAATGGTGCCCTATATTAAGGTACGGAGGGAGTAATGAGTTGCTGTCATCCTATTATTTTAATTTATTTATTTTTTTCTTTATTTATTAAATAAATAGTTAATTCATTCATTCATAAAGTATAAAAAATTTTAAATTATAATTAATTATATGTTAGAGTGAAGTAGTCTTTGTTGAGAAATAGTTTGAATATATATATATTAGGGTAGGTAAATAGTTTTGAAATTTTTTCTGAGGATATAACTAATATATGCATTATTAAAAAATTAGTTAAGTTTCTTGAAGAATAACTTTCTAAAAAATACTATAGCAAAAAATTACAATTTTTTTTATAAAAACCATAAGCACTTTCTAATGTATGTTTATCAAACAAAACTAGTAATTTATTTAATGAATCTAAAAACTACCAACAAACCAAAAAGCTCCTGTTTGATAATACTCCCTCCCTCTGTCCCTGAATATGAGACTCTTTTGACACTTTTGTTTTGTTTCTATTTATAAGACCCTTTACCAATTTTCAATGATCATTAATTACTTTTTTCCACAAACACCCATATTCATTTAACACTTTTTAGTTTTCCAATAATATTAATAGGGGTAATTTTGAAAAAAACATATCAAAAGTTCATATTTCCAATACAATTAACTACTCTCTCCGTTTCACTTTAAGTGTTTTTTTAACATCAAAATTTTGTTTCAAAATAAGTGTCTTTCTACCAAATCTAGGCAACATTTAATACTGTTTTTCCTTATTTACCCTTACATTTAATGTTGTTTTAGTTTTGAAATTTGTAATACTAGTAATTATGCATTGACAAAATAAAAATATTAAATAGGGATATTTTTGACAAAATACACATAAAACTTACAATAATCATCATAATCAACACTTTCTTAATCTATGTGCAAAAGTCCAAAAAGACACTTAAAGTGAAACGGAGGGAGTAAATTATTTCACTTTCTTAATGGATGTGAAATCTCCCAAAACGGAGGAAGTAGCATATATATATATATATATATATATATATATATATTTTTATATAATAAGTATAAAAATGATTTAGTATAGTAGGAACTAGAGTACAATATCTGTTCTTGCTTCTCAAACGGAGGCAACCACACCGGTTAGAGACCCAAATTCCCATCCTCCAAATTTCAATCCTTAAAGTCAAAATAGTTGAGGTGACAATTCGGGCTATCGTTCGGGTCGGCTTGCTTCAGGCTCGGATCAAGAGAGGGTTGGGCTAAAAAATTCCGATAAAATTTGGGTCAAAAATCATCTTATTAAACTCGGGAGCAAGTCATATTTTTACACTATATCGGATTTTTTTAAGCAAACCGCCCAGATATTTGACGGATTCGGGCTAAAAAAACCGGAGATCTATTCGAATTGTGTTTTAAGAATTTAAACTAGCTTTAAAATCGGGCTTATTCGGGCAAGCCGGTTTTTTTTGCCGGCTCTGCAAAATAGGAGTAATTTCAAAACCGCGTGGTGTCTCTTTCCATGTTGTTTACAATGATAGAGAATAGTATATAATAAGTGAACTTGTTTTTATTTAATTTGTTACTCCCTCTTTTTCTCAACACAAGCATTGATTACGAATTTTTTTTTATTTAATAGGTTTTTTTTTATTTTCATTTTTCAATTGAATTAATTGTTTTTTTCACAAATATCTTATATCCTTAATATTTTTTCAAAATTCAATAATAATTAAAAGTATAATTAAAAAAAGAGAAAATAGTTTATACACTGACAGTGTAAAGGTTTTTTACACTGTCAGTGAATCATTCACCATTCAAGGGTTTATAGTTATTGACTTCTAAGAAAAAGTAGGTTTATTTAAGTTTTTAGTCCCTGAACTTAGGTGCTCTTTTGGAATTGGTCCTTAATGTTTTTTTCTATGTTTTGAGTCCCTAAACTTTGCTTAGATTTTGGAAACGATGATCCTTTCATCACTTAAATGGTGATATGACCGAATATATGCCACATCACATTCGCCACATCGATAGATAACCAGATGATGACACGTGAATTTTTTAAATTAAAAAAATCAAATTTATTAAAATAATTAAAAATTGTATTTTTTTTAAAAGAAAATCGAATCTTTAAATAAATTTTAAAAGAAAATATTTTTTTAATAAAAAAAATCATGTAGTGTCCCGTGGCTTTACATAACACGTCACTCATCGATATCGTGAAAGTGATGTGTCATTACGTCGGCTATATCATCACTTAAGTGATGAAAGGACCATTTCCAAAAATTAAACAAGGTTTAGGGATCCAAAGCATCGAAAAAAAGTTTAAGAACCAATTTCAAAAAAGTACCTAAGTTCAGGAACTAAAATGTTAAATAAGCCAAAAAAGTAATGTAAATGAACGATGTATGATATACCGACGATGTAAAAAACTTTATACGTCAGTGCACACATATTAAATTCTTAAAAAAATATATAAGATGATGTTATTAATTCAAATACCACTATTAACGAATTGTAAATAAGGTAACAAATTAATGACATTTTTCCACACGGTAAAGGCTCATTTCCTTTTAATTTCGTATGAAATAAAGAGGAAACTTGTCATCCTAAACCGTATACTTCCTCCGATCTTATTTATAGGGCACATTCTAAAAGAATTATTTGGTCATATTTATAAGGCATTTTGCATTTTCTAGTAAGCATTTATTGTTATTTTCTTTTATTTGTCCTTTATCCATTAATATGAAATAATACATTATGAAATTCTCAATACAAGATAAGAGGTAAAAATTGTAATGTTAATGTATTTTTTTAAAAGTTTCAAGAAACTTAACTGTCATCCTTAATACGTGTGATATAGATAAGTATGTCCTATAAATAGGACAAGAGGAGTAACGTTCGTTTGTGTGTGGGTCTCTGAAAATTATTCGTAGTCAACTCACTTTAGAAAGAACATGATGCCTGCTGTGTCCAATCAAACTCAGAGAAGGCTATGGAGATTGGTTGGTTTTGTTTCAGCTGTTGTTGGTCTCCTTTGTTATGCTCTCAGCTCCTCCTTCAACCATCTATTTGGTCACCGGAACTTTTTGAAAATCTTTCTCTATGTTGCTTTCAGTTTGACCATTCTCTGCATCACTTGGTTTGGAAAGATATGGCAATGCTCTACAAGTACCCTGTTCAAAACTCATATGGCAATTTTGGTCTTGTTAGCTACCTCTGTGTACTCAGTTTTCTATGATAAAGCTGTGAACCAAAAATCAGATATGTATATCATAATCTCCTGTGCTGCTTTTTCTGTTATGTCTCTGTGTTTGTCAAAGCAAACTCAATTTGGATGTGAGGTGGATCTTCTATACTTTTTCTTGGGATTTCTAATAGTACTACTCATGAAGATAAACTTGTGGTTATTTTTTGTTGGAGCAGCTTTTAGTTATTCCCTTCTCATTATTCGTTCATGTTCAGATATCACACCACAAAGTGGGGATTTTGTACTCTTCCAAAATCACTTGGCCATTCCAGTGAATTATTTACTCCAACTTCTAGAACCACAACATGCCAATTCTGATAGTGCTATTGAACACTATGTAGCACAAGCCAGTGAGATGCACAGATTCATACGGAACAAAATATATGAACAAGTTCAATCTTTATTCATAACGGAATCAGTAGAAGTTCGAGTCATCGGCATCTGGGGCATGGGTGGCATCGGAAAGACAGCCACTGCTCAAGCTGTTTTTAATGAAGTATCTTCCCAATTCGAGTGTACTTGCTTTCTGGCAAATGTACGTGAAGAATCAGAAAGGTTTGGACTCAATTACATTCGCCGTAGACTTTTTTCTGAGTTACTAAGGGATGTTGCTCACATTGACACTAACACCGACACTCCTATTGCTATGATTCTGAGTAGACTCAAGGATAAGAAGGTTTTAGTCGTCTTAGATGATGTGAATTCTTCAGAACAATTAGATTATTTGGTTGGAGTAAGGCGAGGTTGGTTAGGAGCTGGAAGCAGAGTCATTCTAACAAGCAGAGATAAGCACGTACTTAATAGAAGTGGAGTTGATGAAATTTATGAGGCAGAACAAATGAATTTGCAAGACTCCCTTCAACTATTCAGCTTATATGCCTTTAACAAAACCCATCCTGAAATGGAATATGAGGAGCTATCAAATAGGGCGGTTGCTTATGCCAATGGCCTCCCCCTAGCTTTGAAAGTTTTGGGATCATTTCTTCGCTCCAAAACTAAAGATGTATGGGAAAGTACCCTAAGTAAACTACAGAAGATTCCCAATCGTGAAATCCTGGAAGTTTTGAGATTGAGTTTCAATAGATTAGTTGATGCAGAAAGAGAAATATTTCTGGACATTGCATGTTTTTTTGAAGGCCGTGATAGAGACCAAGTATCAAGAGTATTAGATGCCTGTGGTTTCTTTGCAGATTCAGGGATTGCAATCCTTTTGGACAAGGCTCTTATAACTATTGATTCACATAATTGTATAAAAATGCATGACCTCATTCGGCATTTGGGTCGAGAAATTATTCGCCTTGAATCCAGCAACAACCCTGGAGGACGTAGAAGATTGTGGAACTCTAAGGATGTAATGGACGTGCTGACAAATCATACGGTAAGACAATGATACATTGATTTCCCTTTCAAAATACGTGATATCTATATATAAAAATATAAAATGTAGCTTACTGTATAGCACTTATATTAATTCTAATTTTTGTTTGTTAGGGAACTGCTGCTGTTCAAAGTATGTTCTTGGATATGACTCAAATTACTGATCTACAATTAAGGTCATATGCCTTCAGAAATATGCCAGACCTAAGGTTACTTGCTTTTGACAGCGGCAATAGTTTGATGATTGATAATCCTGTGAGCATTCCAGAGGATCTTGAATTGCCGAGGAAGTTAAGATATCTGCAATGGGATGGATATCCTTTGAAGTATCTGCCATCATCAATTAATTTGGAGATGCTTGTTGATCTGTCCATGCCACACAGCAACCTGCAGAAACTTTGGGATGGAGCACAGGTGTGCACTATATATGTTTCAATTTCTATTTTAGGAAAATTTGTAACATGCTAACTTGTTTGCTCCATTATATGCTTTGACAGAATATGCCATGGTTAAAGAAAATTTACCTTGCCTACTCCAAGTTCCTGATAGAGTGTCCAGATTTGACCGGTGCGCCAAATCTTGAATCTGTATCATTCCTTGGCTGTGAAAGTTTGGATCATCTTCATCCATCAATTTTCTCTCTCCAAAAGCTTGAAGAATTAGATGTGAGTGGATGCACAGCACTTAATAGCCTTTGCAGCAAAACTTGTTCACCATCTCTCCGAAGATTGCTTGCCGTGGGATGCACTAATCTCAGAGAGTGCTCAATCACAATGCCCGGTGATCAATGCATAACTCATTTGCATATGTAAGGGAAAATGGACCTTTTTCTTATTTCATGTCTTACGCCTTTTTCATGTCATCAAATCATACAACTGATTAACTGGACATGATTTTCACTGTTTGAATTATACAAGTACAAAATTTTCAACAAATAAGAAAAGAAAAATCAAATTTTTTTTAAACAGGGAATAAGTATTTTTACTGTAAAAATATGACTAGCAATTTTTATTAATATGGTAATTTCGATATCAAGCTTTCCATCTTTTTTATCTTGTCTAAAGAAATCAGTTATTCCTAGGAATTCTCAGATCTGATATATAAGTACAATTGCTTTTGTATAATCATGTAGGAAGCTTGAATGAAGAAGATTTGTCAGAGAATGATCATGCAGCAATGATACAAAAGTGTGAGCAGGCCAAAATGGAGTTGAGGATTTGAGCATCATCATCTCATATATGGTCTTATTAAACTGTTAGGTGGGTTCTTTTTTTCTAATTTCATGATTGTGAGCTTATTAAAGTTGGATATATTATTATTATTATTATTCTGTAACATATTGGAGTGCATTGAATTTTTATTTTATAATGAGAATCAATGAGTTATAGTCACATTTCTATAAAAATTAGTGTGTTTGGAAATTTATTTTGTTTACTGTCTGGAAGTTCATGAACTGCAATAAGATATTTTGATTATGTGGTTGGATTTATTTGCTGCAATATAAGATATGATAGATTTAACTAGTTAGTTGTATTAGTGTTAATCATTTCACTAATTTAAAAAGTCTATGTTTTGCCCATACATTAGCGCAGAGCTATATGAAGCAATCTTTGGGAAGACATGCAGAGTACTCAAACATCTTTTTAGGTATATATATATATATATATATATATATATATATATATATATATATATACACACAATATAGGCACTTGACTCTTCCAATTTAGTGTGACATATATTACTATGCATGTCACAACCTCATAATGATCCCTACTCAAGAAACTTATAAAACAAGATAGGGTTCGGTTTGCAATAATGTGAATTTGGAACAATTTTAGCTTATAACATATTCGAAAGAGCCTTCAGTTCTATATACTTTTATTTTTCTGAGAAACGGGGTGTTGCAATCACATGATATAATTATCTTCTGTTCAATCCTTAATCGTTCTTACAACCCTTTGAAGTGTTCAATCCCAAAGTTCATTGGAAAGTTATAGAATTTGGAAATTCTGAACTTTGTGTATGCTCAGCTTAATGGGTCTGTGCTTGCATAGTTGGGAGATTGTTTGAAGTTAAAGATTGTGATGTTTTCCTTCAATTCACTCTCGAGATCACATATTCCCAGCATCTCTGCGGTGACCAAGATGCTCAAATCTATGCTTCGAGAAGACAGTAGGAAAAACCTCTTATTGTCCTTAACATCCCTGAAAGCAAAATCCATAGCCCTCCGGTATATTGTTATTATTATTGTTATTATTTTATTATGACCTATTGCACTTGACACATGAAGCTGAAGCTATCACCGGAGGTGGCATAGATGGACGGGGTCGTTTGTGTCCTTTGACCATATGGTTATGGGTTCAATTCCTGACTCATACGAATGGAGAGTACCTTGTTGAAAACATTATTCTCGAAAGGGCTCAATCGATGTGCGAACGGATTAGTCACCCATTTATACGGGTGGATATGGTGGATTAAAAAAAAAAACAAAAGTGAAGCTAACATAAAGTTTGGAGTTCACACTTACACTAAGGATTTTGATAACCAAAGTCAATTGTTGCTCCAACTTAGCATTTGCCTGGTAAGTACACTTAAAAGGCTTCTTTTATTTAAATTCTTTGTGGGGACAAAGAGGAAACTTGTCATCTTTAGAAAAAGTAGCATGACCTATAAATAAGATTAGAAAAGGATAAACACAGGAAAAAAGGTCAATAATAATCAATTGATTGCAAGGGCCAATGTATGCAAGGTTCGTTTGGTGGTGATGATAGTGTAAAAACATGATATAATAGAGAGCAAAGTAGGACATAAGTGAGATAACTCTTTTCTTGTCCAATGTTTGGCACACAACACATAATGGTGACATTGATAAGATAATGGTAGTGTGATGATGTGGTGGTAGTAGTATTTTTTTTGAGTTCGTATTCCTTGCGGAACCACTGGTATTCCCAAGAGTACCCTTAATACCAGGGAGCCCTTGAGACTAATCCGGAGTGAGCTACGTGACTGGCTCTCCCAGCAGGATGTTTTTAGTGGGAATCGAACGTAGTAGTATTAATGTGAGGGTATGAGGGGGGAAACCGCACTATCTACTCCTTTCTAACCTAGCTCATTTCATATGATAGAAAATACATTTTGCAGACATGATAAGATAAGCCAACAAGATATCATTATCTTATCTTGTTGGCTCACCAAACTCAGAACAGTGACAAGACAAGACATACTATCATATTTCATGTCTTTCTTATCCTGCCCACCAAACATGCCCTAATATAAATTTTTTTCTTATAATCGATACCCAGTTGGCAGTTCCTCTAATCCTTAATGTAAGTTGGTCTTTTAATTTATTTTTTTTAACAATCTCATTTTTTAATTTTCAATGTTATTAATTATTTATTTTCATAAATATTTCTGATTACTTAACATTTTTTTAGAGTCTCAATAAAAATATATGATTTTGAAAAGTATGTTAGAGTACATCATAAAAAAAAAAGTGACATGTGTTAGAAAGCAATATTTTACTTAATAATAATTGGTTGTGTCATTTTATTATAATTGAATGCGATTAAAATTGGAAAAAAAATATATTTATGTATGAAAATGTAAAAAGCCAAACATTGTTAAACAAGAAAAAAGCCTAAAAGGTCAAATTTAATGAAACCATACTAAAGGGAGTTGATTTTCTAACCTCCCCTTTATGGTTTTTGACCCCCTTTAATTTTTTTTCCAAAAATATCATTCTTCATATTCTTCTTCTTTCTTTCTTCTTCACCCCTCCATCATCTTCTTCTTTTTTCTTTCCTCTTCAAACCCCCTCCCCTCAATCTTCTTCATCTTATCTTTCTTCAACTCCCTTTTTATTCCTTCTTCTTCTCCTTCTTCTTCTTCTTATTATTTTTCTCTCTCACACTCTCACACTTACAATCATTCCATTTCCCTCACACACACAAACACATTCACTAATTCATCCAAACACTCACCCTCAAACTCACCTACAATCACCACCACTCGCATACTACACTATTCTGTTTTTTTTCGTGTAAAAAGTGTCATACGCCAATATCGAAGCGTACGAAACATGGCGTAAGGCTTTTTTTTATTTTTTTCCCAGTACGTCAAGGCCTGGGTGTACATGTAAAATACACGTACGCCTCGGCATTGGCGTACTGGACTTTTTTAGCAAAAAAAACCCGTACGCCAACCCCTGGAGTATCCTGGAGTATGTGTAAAGTTACACAACTTTACACATACTCCAGGGGGCTGGCGTACGGGTTTTTTTTGCTAAAAAAGCCCAGTACGCCAATGTCAAGGCGTACATGTATTTTACACGTACACTTACGCCTAGGCCTTGACGTACTGGAAATTTTTTTTAAAAAAAAAAAGCCATACGAGGCGTACGAACATGTAGTACGCTTCGACATTGACGTAGGCACTTTTTACACGGAAAAAAAAAACAGAATAGTGTAGTATGTGAGTGATGGTGATTGTGGGTGAGTTTGGGAGTGAATTAATAAGTGTATGTGTGAGGGAGTGAGTGTGAGTGTATGAGAGAGAAGAATAAGAAGAAAAAGGTGAAAAAGAAAGGAAGAAGAAGATGGAGGGGGTTAAAGAAAAGAGTTTTACTTTTTGAACCCCTTTGTTTACTTATCGATCCCCATTTTTTCCGCCTTATACAAGGCGGTAGTGCAGTAGTGTAAATTATCAGTTTTTTCCGCCTCTTTCTAGGCGGAAAAATGGTAATTTTGCACGTCCGCTTTGTATAAGGCGAAAAAATATGATAATTTTACACTACCGCCTTGTATAAGGCGGAAAAATGTACTTCCGCCTTATGTAAGGCGGAAAAAATGGGGGCCAGTGAATAAACAAAGGGGTTCAAAAAGTAAAACTCAAAGAAAAAAGAAAGAAGAAGAAGAAGAAGATGGAGGGGGGTGAAGAAGAAAGAAAGTAAAGATAAAGAGAGGATATTTTTGGCAAAAAAATTAAAAGAGGGGTCAAAAACCAAAAAAGGGGTGTTAAAAAATCAAATCCCATAAAATTTTGTATGGACTTTAGCCTGATAGGTCCACACTTTTATACTCAGTTTAGCTCCACGGTACGGTAAAAGGTGAAAATGTAACAAAATATGTGACGAGGGCGGGAGAGAGGATACCCGTTAAAAACCATACATGTGAAGAAATTCTTATGACATAATGATGCTATGCTTCTTTCACGAGAACTAAACTAATCTCCAAGAAGATGAAACCTCTGCTGTATTTGCATAAAATTCACACAGAATGTTACAATAGAGGTACAGAGAAACAAAATGAAAGACGGATCATAACTTGTGTTCTTGTGCAGCCGGAGAATAGCTCATCACAAGTACCATCATTGAACAATACTACGTACTTCGGACTACATTAATCATCTCCTAATTGACCTAATCTGTGTGTTCCAGAAAACCCACCAGGTAAATATTGAATGGTCCACCCCACCAGAACTTTGTCAGCAAACAACCTCGCACTGCACAATTTCAAAAGAAAACAACACTCAAAAATTCGAAATATATAATAATAATAATAATAATAATTAAAAAAAAAAAAACGAAATGATTCACAATTTCAACTAGCTGATTAATGGGGAGAAAAGTTTTTTGAGTGTATGGCCAAACTGTTTCCTAAACTATGTTTGGACTCATGGAAATGGATAAAATGAACCAATGGAATAGGGAAAATACTAAGTTCCATCGATTGGATTGTTTAAAATAGGATCAGATGGATAGGAAAATTTCAATCCATTTCATCCAATATCTCATTTTGCTTCCTCCTTATTTGGGATATGGGATGGAACGAGATGAAACCAACTCCATTCCATGATAAATATATCCAAACAATGGTATAGTAACTTCTTTCCAATAATCAAATAGTACATAAACATTAGCCTAAAAGATGTAGCCGACTCCTTAATAGCCCGAAAAGCAACCTTTTATAGTCCATGAAGAGTTAAAAAACCAATCCAATTGGTCCCTTTTTATCAATCACACTGTTTCTAGAAAGGATATCAGACAGAGTTTTTACACTCTCAATGACTAAAATGAGGTTTCTCTCCTCGTTGGAGTAACTTAAAAACGACGATCACATCTTGAGGAACCAAGTTATCCATGCCTTTTTCAATACATTGCAACATAGAAACTAAAACAATTATTTCAAAAAAGGGGAAATTTTGAAATGACAAAAGAGCCAAACAATTCACACAGGTACTAATTTTCGATGTTCTCACCTCTGTCAGTAATGCAAAACACCAACCCTAGCAGATTTGGACTTCTTCTTACTCTGCTTCTTCTGCTTCTCGACAGCATCGACATCGGTCCTCTCCTTCCACTTACTCTTGCAAAGCTTAATCGGCCTATTCCCAACATACTTCCCATTCATCTCCTTCAACGCGACGGCCAAATCCGCGGGATCAGCGAAGCTCACGAACCCGTACCCCTTCGTCTTCCCGCTCCTCTTATCCCTCACAACCCTGGCCATGTTAAACGAGGGGAACTTGGCGAACGCCTTCGACAGAACGTCGTCGTTCACCTCGTTCCCCAAGTCCCCGCAGAAGAGCCTGTGATCGTTCTCGGGCCACTCGGCCAAGGAAGGGTCCTCCCAGGTGAGGCCGGCGGCGCGGCGAGGGACGGACTTCTTCTTGGAGTCGGCGGCGGCCTTGTGGTCGATGTCGCTGCTGGCGATGGCGGCTTTGACGTTTTCGAGGGCTTCGGGGGTGATGGTTTGGGCGTCGCGCTGGAAGAGCTGGTGGGCGTCGCGCTGGAAATGGGAGGGAGGGGGCGGTTGAGGGAAGGAGAAGAGAGGGGCGGAGGGTGGCGGTGGAAGGGAAGGGGAGAAGGAAGGGGGTTGTTGGAGGTGGAAGGGCATGGGGAAGTAGGAGGAGGGAGTGGAGGAGTAGGTGAATTGAGAGGAGGAGGAGGAAGAAGAGGAAGAAGGGTTTGCCATGAGCGATTGATCGATTGAAGATTGGATCCAAGATTAGGGTTTCGGAATTGGGAATTGGGGGTTTTTGATTGGATTCGGGTTTCGGAATGATTGTGTCTTTAGGGACAAATCATCGTTGAATCAATTCCAAGGGCGCCCAGGGTTGAAAAAGTTCTTGGAAGGTATGATTCGATTGATCGCCAAAGACTTTTCTTGAGAAGATATAGAAATATCGAAATACGAGCAAAAACGAGCATTTATTAGGTGGTCCGGAATTATTAAGCGCAACTTAATCACCATAATTTATTATTTAGTTTTTGAATTTTTTTAAGGTTTATTTAAGTTTTTGGTTTCTGAAAGCTAACCGAGTTTTGGTTTTAGTCTTTATCTTTTTATTTGACCGTTCTTGATTCTTAAAAGTTTAAAAATTTTGGTTTTAATTTCTGTCTTTAGAGATTCACTGTTAGTTGATGACGTTATTAACGGAGTGTCACATTAGCAAGCCACGTGTCTTTTTTTTTAAATAAAAAGTCCCTTAAAATTGATCGAATTTTGTTTTTAGTCCCTATCTTTTTTTATCGATCAAGGTCCTTGAAAGTTTAAAATTTTTTGTTTTGGTACCTGCCGTTAGTAAAATACCATTAATTGTTTACATGACTAATAGATTGCATATCAGCATTCCATTTCATATGTCTACTCAATAATGAGTTGTTGCCACGTTAGTATATGACATGGATAATACAACAATGCATGCAAAATTCTAGGCACGGTTGACCCCAGATTGTTTAACTTATACTCCCTTCAGTCCTATTTATAAAACCCTTTTAGAGTTTTTATTTTGGTCCTATTTATAAGATCTTTTTTCAATTTTCAATAGCATTTAATTACTTCTTTCCACTAACATCCTTATAAAGTCAACACTTTTTAGAGTTCCAATAATAATTATAGGGGTAGCTTTGAAAAAGTATATCAAATTTTCACATTTCCAATGTCACTAACAAATTTATCCACTCTCCTTTGGTGGGAGTGAAAAACCTCAAAAGACTCTTATAAATAGGACTGGAGGGAGTATAATAAACAAAATACATGATAGAAATCATGTCTTATTCTATACTGTTATACTGTTATTACATGCCTATTGTCTTACATGTCATTTGCCAACTTGACAATACAACTCATTATTATGCAGACACGACACGTGACATGATGATGTAACAATCTGTTGGTTATGTCAGCAATTAACAGTATTTTATTAACAGCATGGACCAAATTCAAAATTTTTAAACTTTTAAGGACCTTGACCGGTCAAAAAAAAAAGATAGGGACTACAACCAAAATTCGATCAACTTTCATAGACCTTTTACTTAAAAAAAAAAACACGTGCCCTGCTAACATGACACTATGTTAATCACGTCATCAATTAACGGTGAATCCAGGGACTAAAACCAAAATTTTTAAACTTTTAAGGATAAAACCGATCAAATAAAAAGACAAGGACTAAAACAAAAACTCGATCAACTTTCGGGACCAAAAACTTAAATAAGTCTTTTTTTTAACTAAAAAATAAATAGTGAACGTTTAAGATGAGTTCATGATAATTCAGGACTAATTAATAATTTTTCGAGTAGAAATAGTAGTATTTGTTTTTCTCTCTTGCACGAAAAATATTTTGCTCTTATTTATTTTTCGATTCAAAAGTTTAAGAATATACTAATAATTATCAATTTTAATATTTACTCTTAGTATCTTAATTTATGTAACTAAAATTTTAAATGATATTTTTTTAAGGTTTGTTTTTTAGGGTTGATGATAAAAAATTAAAAAATGAATTTTTTTTTGAAAAACTAAGTCCATTAATTTTAATATACTTTAATTTCTCAATACAGAAATATTTTTTATAGTCACTAATCTTAGTTCTTAGAGTTGAAGTTATTTTTTTTTTCAAGATAAATAAATAGATATAATAAAGCATGTTTTAGATTCAACTACATACCCAAATTTTATCGAGATTGAATATAAAAATGTTTGGTTAAATGATATTTTGGTTCTTTATATGTATATTTTTTTGAAGTTCTATGCTAGTCCTTTGTTTTTTTTCTTTTTTTTAAATTTATTTTAGTCGTTTACACTTTAAAAAAAAATTTGTTTTGATCCTCCTATTCTAAAGAAGATGTATCAAAACAATATTTTTTGAACCACGAGATGAAACTAATACCATTCATTCGCAGTCACAAATATGTTATATATGCGACGAGCAAAGAATTATTTGCATTTTTCAGATAGTTAGATAAGCACCAAGCCTAGATGAAGGTAGTAAAGGATGAAAAGGAATTGAGAGTGACAAAGGGGAAGGTGAACAATATTTTGAAGCAAAACAATATCTTTTTGATACATCTTCGTTAGGGACTTAACTTATGACCCTTTACCTAAGACCAAAGTTAAACTTTTTTAAAAAAAAAAAATGGATTAAGATGAATCCAAAAAAGTTAAAGGATCAAAATAGAATTAAGATAAAAGATAAAGGACCAAAACACCATTTAAGCCGTGGGAAGCAGTGTACTTGCAAAATATTACTTTTTTGTCTTTAAATATAAGATTATTTTGAAATTTTTATTTTTGTCTTATTTATAAGACCTTTTACCATTTTCCAATTACAATTAATTGCTTATTTGTATAAACACTCATATTTATTCAACATTTTTTAAAATTATTTTGAAAAAAAAATCAATAAATATTCACATTTTCAATGTCACTAACTAAATTAATCATCTTTTTTTAAATGAATGTAAATTCTAACAAAAATGTCTTTATATACATGGATACTTTTGAAAAAGTATACCTACCAAATATTTACATTTCCAATATTACCAACAATACTAACTAAATTTCTTAAAAGGTGTGAAAATTGGTCAAATAGACTTATAATAAAGACAGGAGGTAGTATAAGTTTCTTTTAGAAGATTTTTTTTCCTTTAACATATGCCCAATTTTCAATTTTGAATGGTATTAATTATTTCTTTTTATTTTTTTTTACAAAAATCATTATTTACTCCACACTTTTTAGAATCATAATAGTAATAATTACTCCCTCCGGTCCTAAATATAAAATCCTTTTGGGGTATTTCACTCCCACCAAGGAATATAGGTAAATGTGTTAGTGATATTGGAAATATGAAAATTTGGTATAATTTTTAAAAACTACCCATGGAAACTCTAAAAAGTGTTGAGTTGATTTTGTGTTTGTGAAATGAAATAATTAAATGTTATTGGAAATTGAAAAGGGATCTTATAAATAGGACCAAAATAAAAACCTCAAAAGGGTCTTATATTTAGGACCGGAGGGAGTATAAGGATATTTTTGAAAAAATATATTTCTTTTGGTCTTTATTATAGGACATATTTAACCGAACTACACATAACAATGAAAGAAGTTAGTGTTATGAATTTTATGAGAATATAACATTACAATTTTACCATCTTTATTTTTCTCGAAAGTTTCCCATCCATTAATAATAAAACATATAATCAAAGCATTTAATAAAGACAAAAAATAAATAAAAAAGCAATAAATGATGCATAAAAAATATAAAGTGACCTATAATTATAAAAAAAAATCTTTTACAAAATAATCTATAATAAAGACCTGAGAAAATATTAAATATTTATTTATAATGTGACTAATAATATTACCTTCGTCCTTAAATATAAGACTCTCTTGACACTTTTATTTTGTTCCTATTTATTAGACCATATATCAATTTTCAATGACCATTAATTATTTTTTCCCACAAATACCCTGATTTATTTAACACTTTTTTTATTCTCAATAATATTAATAAGGGTAATTTTGAAAATACATATCAAAAGTTTATATTTTCAATATAATTAATTAAATTAATCAACTTTTTAAATGAACGTGAAATCTCTCACTGGTTCAAGGACGACGAGGGAGTATTTTTTAAAAGGTGTGATTTTGAGTGAAATAAACTATTCCCTCGGCTCGAATTATAAGCAAAACTAATTTTACGCTTATTAAGGAGGTTAGTTATTGCATTTAATTTTCTCAAATTTATAAAAGAATAGAGGTATTTTAGGAAAGTTGCATTGTGAATGAAACAAAAAATTAAATAAGATAACAATTTTCTAGAAAATGTTTTAGAAAAGTGACATTGGTAATGAAATAAAATTTAAGAAAGTTGGTTAGTTTTGCTTATATTTTAAACCAAAAGAGATATGTTTTTTGTTGCTTACTCCCTTCGACTCGAAATATATGCAACAAATGATAAGCATGTGTTAGTTTACTCCAACAAAATTTCAACCCAATTTTTTTCCAACAAAATTTTTACATTCTTTCCAACAACTAAGAATTTCAACTAACTTTTTCCAACAAAATTTTTTCATTTCAAAACTACCTCATTTAATATACACGTTACATTTAAAAACTGTCATCCAACTCATAGTACTATGTGCAATACTCCCTAGTCATACTCCACTACTGTTAAACCCAATAAATGCTGTTGCATTTTCAACACAATTATTCCGTCCAACATTTTTTTATATAAATTCATTTCTCTTTCATGTTTTTCTTTTTCTAGACTTTTCTTACTTTCTTTATCTCTTGTTGCATTCTTTGCATCTTCTGCAATGCTCACTCACTCTGTCTCTTTTTTCCCTTCTAAAACCCAAATTCCCAACTCTAGGCATTAGTATTTTTCTTTTTTGCATAATCTCCTTTCTCTTTCTCTGCTGCTCTCTCCTCTCACTCACTTCTTGATCCACTCTCATCCCCAATTCCCAATTTTTTAAATAATAAATATTCAAAGGCATTTTAAATAATAAATAATTGTTTTAATTCTTGAAGCCTGAGAAAATCATAGTGAAAACTTTGCATTGGGTCTCATATATATATATAGACACACACATTGGAGAAATCACAAAGTACTAGCAAGCAAAAGGTGGTGGCGCCAATTTTTGTTGGCGGTGTAAATTTGTGAATTCGTAAAGTTTATTTTCCATTTCTATCAATGTAGTATACTCTTTGGTGACAACAGTGAATACTTTTTTTAAACGATGGTGGTCTGGTGGAATATGCAAAGTTTTTTTTATAAGCCATGAAATGTGTAAAGTTAACAGTACTACATCAATTTTATTGGACCGAGTATTTTGGTGGCAGATTAGCAAGCATTAATTGTGAATTAAAGTTATTTTTTTTCTTTGGACGTGAAGGGTATTTTTGGTAATATACTCTACTTTTTTATAAATTTGAGGACATTAATTATATATAATTACCATTTTTTTAATAAGCGCAAATATGGTTGACAAGCGCAAATATATTTAAAGTCGGAGGGAGTATCCTTTGTATAATACCTTAAGGAGCATACGTCCATGGGAAATAAAAAGACCTTTTTTTTTTGGCCCCCACCATTTACTCACCGGCTCCCATTTTTTCCGCCTTATACAAGGCGGAAGTGCAAATTACCATGTTTTCGATTAATTTGCACTTTCGTCTTGTATAAGGTGGAAAAAAAATGGAGACCGATGAGTAAACGGTGGAAAAAAAAAAGTCAATAGAAATGCCCCTACTGATTTGTGCGATAATGTAGATGGTTAGATAGTACTACTATAGATAGATAATAGTAGTAGTAGATGATTGGGTGTGAGATTCATCCAAAGCCAAGTAAGTACAAACAAGTTGAGCTGCTGAGTTTAAGACATTGTACCCTTTTCACTTTTTGATGCCTTTTATATTCACAACTCACTTCACTTCCCTTTCCTTGTGCCATAAATAATTTCCAACGCTGAGGATAGCC
This sequence comes from Crotalaria pallida, assembly GCA_037953625.1. Taxonomy (NCBI): domain Eukaryota; kingdom Viridiplantae; phylum Streptophyta; class Magnoliopsida; order Fabales; family Fabaceae; genus Crotalaria; species Crotalaria pallida. Next base: position 104,786,418 of record CM075655.1, read on the forward strand.
TCTCATAAACTCAAACCCACCAACCACAACCACACACACACTCAATCACTAACCATGTTCTGAATCCTCTTCTGATCTCTGATACCTCACCATAACACACAAAATCAATGCAAGTGCAACAAGCCATGTCCACCACCACCACCATGGCTTCTTCCTTTTCTCATCCAACTCATTTCTCTTCAACATTCTCCAAACCCCACCATCATCACCTTATCCACAACAACAACAACTTTATCATTCTCAAACCCAAATACAAAAACAACCCTCATTTCTTTATCTTGAAGGCTTCTACTTCTGATGAGAATGGTGTTGGAGCTGCTTCTGCTGCTGCTGCAACTGTGGTTGAGCCACCACTGGTGGAGCCTTCTCCAACAAATGGGTCAGTTGCTTCTGCTGCTGCTGCTACTGCTGTTAAAGGAGTAGAAGAAGAAGAAGTAGAAGAAAAGAAGGTGGTGAGTGGTTTTAGTGACCCAAAATGGGTTGGAGGGACATGGGACTTGAAGCAGTTTAAGAAAAATGGCACCACTGATTGGGATGCTGTTATTGATGCTGGTAACTATTACTATTGTCTTGAATTTTTTTTGCAACCTTGCTTAATGTGCTCTATGTCTTGTTAAAGTTTTTGTCTTTATTGAAATCAAATTCTGGGTTTGTTTTGTTTCTGTTCAAATTACAAGATTTAAGTATATGGTTAAGATTTCAATAGGTTTGTTTAGCTAAAGGTAATGATTAAGAAATCAAAAAAGTAAACTTTTCATTGTGAAATGATGTTGAAGTTGTGTATTCAATGGATTGAGGATTGATGTATTTAGTTTTCCCAAAAAAAAAAAAAAAATTCCTTTTAATGATTCAAAGGAGTTGTAAAACTGAGTTTCATTATTCAAGTTCTTTTTTATGGGGCAGTATGAGTATGAGATAAATGGCAACACTGATTGGGATACTGTTGTTGATGCTGTTAACTGTTAATTCATCTTTTGAATTTGTTATACCTTGCTTAATGTATTCTATGCCTTGTTAAATATTCTCTTAATTGGAATCAGATTTTTGTTTTTTTTGTGTTTTTTGTTCAGATTACAGGTTTTAGGTATGGTAAGGTCTCAATATTTTTTTAAAACCATCTAATTGTCAGTTACCCCATTTCTGTTTATTTGCCATTTTTGTTCATTTAAATACTGATTGTTAAGAATTTCAAGTTTTAGTAACATGTGGTGAAGTGAAGAAATCTATCATGGGAAAGGAGTGGATAAATTCGAAGTTGTTTAAGTGGGAAAAGACCTATAGATCTGATGCTTTAAGGTTTTGATTCAAAATGTAGTGTCAAATTCCACTTATGTGGCTCTTTGTTTAGCATCTAGAATGCAGATCCCCTCGGTGTTTTGAGCTCCCCAAGTCTAAAACTCATCTATCTCCCACCCTTGCAACTTTTGACCCCCTATCCCCTCCCCCTTCCCTTTTCACAGTTATGTAAGAAGGATTAGAAGAGGAAATGAGCCTTTCAAAACAAAAAAGAAGAGGAAATGAGAATGTGAGGTTTGAAAACAGGATCAACAACTGAAATTCGTATCACAGAGCAAACATTTTTCAGTTGCTAGGGCTGCAAATGGTGGTTGATGAGAGTGGGTTTTTTTTTTTTGGCCCTTTTCTTGGACTAAAAAGAAAGGGAAGTTTCTGTTGAGTGTTGACGCAGGAATGACTACTTCCATTTTTGAATCCAAATTCTTTAAAATAATAATAATAATTCTGTGCCTTGCCTCGTATATAGTTATCTTATCTCTTCTCCTTGAATTGTTATTTTGGTATGGATTTTTTTGGACACCCCTGGGTATAAGGCCCAGTGTGGTGACTGGTGAGGATAAAGGGTATGATAAAGTGCAGGCAAAAAAGCATAGCAGCTATTTTTATCCTTATCTTTGGAGATAAAGTCAGTTATGTATATATATCAATATATATTTGATGGCAAAATTGATCAGGCATTTTGGCTGCTGTGCTGAAACATTTTTATGGTATCAAGAGCCCTTTATTAATATAGGTAGTGCCTTCCGGGCTTGAGTTATTTAATGAATTTGAGCTCAAAATAGAGTTTTTGATTTGGTTTCATATTCTTTTCTTGATATAGCAATTGGCATGTGCCTCTCTATGACTGTTGGTATATTAGCAATGCCAATAATATATCCTATTTGACAGTGCATGTTTTCATCTGTTTTCATTTTCTGTTATTTGAGAGAGTGGGAAACAGATAGTAGTTGGTGCAAGGACTTTATGTCTGACCTTTTTTCCTAAATATTCTGAGCATTATTTCATCTTAGGATATGCTTTCCTAATTATTTTCAGAGGCAAGGAGGAGAAAATGGCTTGAGGATAACCCAGAATCGAGCAGCAATGACAACCCTGTAGTTTTTGACACCTCCATCATACCTTGGTGGGCATGGATAAAAAGGTTTCATCTCCCTGAGGCCGAACTGCTTAATGGTTAGCTCTTCTTTGTATTCTTAAAAATGAAATTAGAGAATAAAGGGTTTTATCTCAATAAGAGGAAAGAAAAAATCTTCATTACTGACTTTTTATCTTCTCCTGAGCATCATGCAGGTCGTGCTGCAATGATAGGATTCTTTATGGCATATTTTGTTGATAGCTTGACAGGAGTAGGTCTAGTTGATCAAATGGGCAACTTCTTTTGCAAAACTCTTCTGTTCATAGCAGTGTCGGGAGTACTTCTTATCCGAAAGAATGAGGACATTGACAATCTTAAGAAGCTAATTGATGAGACTACATTCTATGACAAGCAATGGCAAGCAACATGGCAGGATGAGAACTCAAGCACTCCCAAAAAAGAGTAGTTGGATTTCTGTTTTGCAGTTCTCTCTTCCCCTATCTATCTCTTGCTATAGAGCTCTATTAATCTTGCTAGTGTTATAAACAATGGACATGAATATGAATTAGACATTCTATTTCGATTATGCAGTCATCCTAGTGCTGAAGAATGGCCTACATAGTTTTGTATGTTTGCAATGCAAGAATTTTCTTTAGTCCTTGAAATTGAGTGATTAGTTTTAGTAGGTTCTGTTCAGGTCTGTTACAGGCCGTTCAACAAATATAACAAAGGGTAGTCTACTCCTTTTCTTCCTTGAACTCGCCTGGCTGCAAATCCTTTCATTGTATTGAAAATATAAATATAAAAAAATTCAACGTTTTCTTCGTTTAGGCTCTATTTGGCACAATTAACCTAAAAGCCTGAAGCTGAAAGTTGTGATCAATAAGCTAGTTGATAAGTATAAATGATAAAAAATTTCTAGACAATTGACTTATTAAAACAGAACTTATAAGTTGAGTGTTTTTTTAAAAGCAAACTAGGCTACTAGCTTTTATTTATACCAAATAAGCTCATAAACTAACTTTATAAGACCCTTAAGGATGCTTCCAAATAAATAGGAGGATATGTAGGAATATAGTTGTACAATGATACAACATATTTCATTCTAGAAAGGAGTATACAAACAATCGTACACATATGAACTGCTATCAATATTAATCAGTTGGTTCAAGTAGTGATTGCATTTGAGCTTTGTAGGATTAGGAAATGCCATATTGGAAAGTGAACGAGTTTAAAGGGGAATTGGAACTTAAAAAGATAAGGACCAATCAATGTATCATTGTCTTTTGAATGGTCCTCACAGGGCTGGTCTATCTATATATTTTGTCACTTTCAATGGAGATAATAAATGACAATATTCCAACTTTTCTTCCATGCTTCCTTACTGACAACATGGATGCCCATATCCTAACTACCAAGTTCAATGTTTCAAGAAATGGAGCTCAGAATGTGACTTGATTTAGGATGAAGTTGATTTTTCAAAATTGATTATTGTTAGTAATGAGCTTGAAGTGAATTGATTTTGATAGAGCAATGTTGTTTAGATAGTTATAAGTAAAATCACTTTTTTCCTGAAGGAGTAAAAGAGTGGTACAATAAATTTTTTGTTATATTTTATTAGAAATTTTCAAAGGTTGTTGAAAATTCCAATACAAAAGCACCAACTTGCTTCTGCCAAAGCCAAGTTTATAGATTAGAGCAGGAAACACAACTGACTATAACTTCATTTCATTCATGGGGCATCCATCAGTGAAATAAATAGTGTTTACTGGCAAGTCTCACATGACTACACTCATTTACTAAGATAACAAAGGCCTCTTTTTTTTAAAAATAAAAAATAAAATAAAATTAAAACTTAATAGCAAAAAACATAAGGTAGCAAAAACCTATTGTCTAAAGCACCAAGCAACAATGTAAACAAAAACTTAAGCTTCCCAACCCCTCAAAACTGTAGCATGGGCGACGCGGTTGAGTCCTAGAGTGAATGCTCCCATTCTCAAGTCACAGTTGTGAGTTTTGCACATTTTCTTGATGTCCTGGAAAGCATTAGTCATGTACTTCTTCAGCTCAAGGTTCACCTTTTCTTCATCCCACATAAAACCTTGAATATTCTGCAGAAAGCATAGAACATAAATATCAGAGGAAGATTTTAACATAAATGAAAAGATATCTTAAGCTTGATTTTCAAGTTAGGCTTTTGAGTGTTTTTGTAATCCCATTACCTGAACCCACTCAAAGTAGCTCACAGTCACTCCACCAGAATTGGCATAAATATCAGGTAATATGATGACTCCTTTCTTGGACAAAATCTGCAAAATAAAACCAGTTTCATGATCTATGTCTAACGCATATGTATCTCGTGAGAAATAGCAAAGCAGTCAGTAACAATACCTCATCAGCTTCAGGGTCTGTGGGGTGATTTGCAGCTTCAATAACAAATTTCGCTTTCACATCAGCGGCATTTTCCCTTCAAGAATAAGGTTCCAAAATTAATTTATAGTTAGTTAAAATCAAAATGTAAAAAATAATATGCATCTATGAAGCACAGACACAGATGTGGAAAATCGATACAATATGATATGACATGGATATGTTGATACGGGAAAAAATCATAAAATAATTGAAAGTATCAAAGTATCCAATACGATACATATTAGATACCGGCTCAACAACCATTTTGAAGTATCGATGCTTCATAGATGCTATTTTAATCAGTGTGCAAGACTCAGAGGAAACTAAAAACAATAATGCTGATGATATTTTAGCATTGACTAGCATACTTGTTTAGAACTCCTCCCAAGGCACATGGGATAAGAACGTCGCATTCATGAACAAGCAATTCATTTGGATCCATGGCATCTCCTCCTGGGAAGTCTTTCAAGGTACCTTCATTGGCCTTATGTTTCAGAAGGGCAGGGATATCAATTCCATTTGGGTTTTTAATAGCACCAGTGATGTCACTCACAGCAACCACCTTACCCCCTCTCTCATAAATAGACCTAGCAGCCCAGGTGCCCACATTTCCAAAGCCCTGCACAGTATAATAAAAAATCAAATGGATGATGAAATTGAGATTAATATCTATATACTAATCATCCAGCCATGGTGATGAATCTTCTCGGTGACCCTACAAACAGTGTCTCAATTCTTGCGTACCACATATCGAGTACCAATTAATAGTACTTTAGGGTGTGGGGAAAGTATTGTAATTACATGATAACAAGTGATGAACCGCACGCTGATACCGAGTACGCTTATCAATAATTATTGTGAATTTGGTAACTATGGTGATATGCAGAAATACCTGGATGACAAATGTGTAATCAGCAATTGACTTCCCATATTCCGCAAATAAAGCCTCTGTTGCAAAAACCACTCCAAGACCGGTAGCAGCCTCCCTTCCCAATGAGCCTCCAAGGTCCTGCAGGTCAAAACAGTCAAAGATAAGAATTCCGAGTTCTCGGCTAATTATCGATATACACAAGAAAAGAGGATGTCCCTAGGCAGCATGAATATGGATACAAGACACAGATACAACATGATACCGATAAGTTGAGACAGAAAAAATTATAAAGTAATTAAAAGTCTAAAAGATATGTAGGCGAATAATATCTGGAAAAATACCAAAGCATCCGATACGAATACGACACGCATCAGATACCAGTACAACAATCATTTGAAAGTATCGGTACTACACAGGGATTTTGCATTTTGCAGAACTTACAATTGGCTTCCCAGTCACAACTGCAGGAGAATGCCCATGAAACTTTGAATACTCATCAAGAATCCATGCCATCGTCTGTGAAACAGTGGAACAATGAGAAGGGAAATATGAAACTGTAAGATTCTAGCATCTAATAAAAGAATAAGGACAGAAAGTAAACACTAATTTGTGAAAGGAAAATGCTAATCGGTACGAAACAAATGAATTATGAATTGAATGCACAATTGCAATGCGAAATTCTATCTCGATGATCCATTTAAATTTGAAAATTTTCGCACGAAAGCTCTTCATACTAAATAGTATTTCTCATTGCGAAATCAGTACCTGTGAATTAGTTCCCATGTCAGGGGCAGGAACATCCCGCTGAACACCGATGAGGTCATGAATCTTTTGGGTGAAAACTCGAGTTAGGCGTTCTAATTCACTGATGCTCAGGTCCCTTGGACTGCAACCAATCCCACCCTTTGCTCCTCCATAAGGAATGTTTGCGACCGCTGTTTTCCACGTCATCAGCTGAGCTAACGCATTAACTTCATCAGGGTCAACCTGGCACGGGAGAATATGACAGTTTGATATTAGAAAGAAAGATAAAAAATTTATGATGACATTCATAACAATACCTTAAAAGCGTCACATGCAACAACATAACGACCATTAGAAGAACTTAGTTAATTAACATAAAATTTTGATCTTCTTGCTTAACAAAACCGACAATTGCTTACAATTTTTTATGATCCATTTAAATAACAAAAATTGAATACTTTTTAACAAAAATAAAAAACCCTTTACTCTTCCAATTTGGTTCCTCATACTCATTGATAACATCTCCTGCAAAACATATTCCCACCGCCTCAAAATACAAATTTGAAAAAACTTATTCAACTGTTGGTTAATATTTGTAACCGGACAAAAACACAGCATATTAAGTTGCACACATAAAGGCTAAATTATACTTCTATCATAAGTTCAAGTAATGAATTCTCAAACATAAGGAATTCAACAACAAACAAGTCTTTTCTCATAGAAGAGATCAATCCAAACTAAACACAAATTCCAAATATCTTTGTTGATTTGAAAACAACAAAAGACAATTAAAAAATTATATTAATATTAATAATAAGAGATGGAAAAAACAAAAAACCTCAGGGTGATAGCGAATTCCTCCTTTCATGGGACCACGAGCATTGTCATGTTGGATCCTAAAACCCACATAAGAAACCAAAGTTCCATCATCTTTTGGAATGGTGCATTCAACCTGCAAATCAAAAACCACAGATTAAAAAAAAAAAAAAACTTTTTAACAAAACCCCACAAGGAAAAATAACCTTTTTTTTTATATATAAGATATAATATATCAAGAGGGATAAAAATTTGAACCCCAAAGAGTGAAAAAACAGGGAAGAGAAAAAGAAAAAGGATTGAAACCCAAAAAAGCTATGATTGAAAAGATTATTACTTTGATCTCTCTGAAGGGAATGAGAAGACTTCTCTCAAGCTTGGAATCCAAGCCGAGAATTCGAGCTGCACGTGAAAAATTGCGGTTGGTGGCTGCTAAAGCATTCATAGCTGACAAAGAAAAGAACCAATACAATGCAACAGTGTTTATTTGTGACTGACTCAACTCAGAACAAAAAAAGTGTGAGCTGTCAGAGTAAAAAAAATTAAAACACTAACGAGAATAATGAAAATTGAAGGGATCAATTGGTGTGAATTTATAGGATCACAAATTCACAATAGATAAAGCAAGCATTGAATGCACGTGTTACGTTCAAGAAAGGAAGCCGTAACAAGGTTTTTTTTTTTTTTTTGATAATAACAAGTTTTTTTTAAGTACTGTGTGTATCCAATATTGTATTTAAAAATACTCCCTCTGGCTCGAATTATAAGCAAATTCAACCACTTTTACGCTTATTAAGGAGGTTAGTTTATTATATTTAATTTTCTCAAAATTATAAAAAACAGAGGTATTTTAGGAAAGTAGTATTGAGAATGAAACAAAAATTAATTAAGATTTCAATTTTCTATGAATGTTTTAGGAAAGTTTCATTGGGAATGAAACAAAATTTAATAAAGTTAGTTAGTTTTGCTTATATTTTAAACTAAGAGAAGTATGTTTTTTGTTGCTTATAATTCGAGCTGGAGGGAGTACACTCCTAACATATTATCAAAAAATAATTTGATATACTCCTTTAATTCAGATATATAAGATTTTTTATAGATTTCACGTTTATTAAAAAATTGATAAATTTAGTTAATAATATTAGAGATATAAACATTTTATATGTATTTTTAAAACTATCTTTATTAATATTTTTTAAGGATATGTTAATGTTATTGGGAATAAAAAATGTTAAATAAATAAGGATGTCTGTGAAAAAAGTAATTAATTATCATTTAAAATTGATATAAGGTCTTATAAATAAGACAAAATAAAATGCTAAAAAAAATAGTATATTTAGGAACGAAGGGAGTAGTGTTTTTTTTTTTTTTATATATGTCATAGGGAGAATAAATTTTTTTTTTAATTTTAAGAAAGAATTTTAATATTGCAATATTGGTATTGTATGGTTGAAATATTTTGGTTTCAAATAATCAACGTTTTCTTATAAGAATATATTTAAATCTTCTACCTTCTTTATATATATCATATACATGCTTCTTATGTTCAGATATTATAAGATATTTTGGTTGAATTTATGTTTATTTAGAAAATTTATTAATTTAGTTAATAATGTTAGAAATGTAAATGTTATAAATGCTTTTCAATATTTTTTATCGAATAATCAATCGAGCAATGATTGAGAGACCTACATTGAGAGATATACTCATAAACTTACACATAAGATTTTGACATTTGTTATTTTTTAAGTTAAAAAAAATAAAATAAAATAACTTAAATAACACATGTCACAATCTTAATGTGTACGTTGTGTATAGCCTATTTGTGTAGTTCTCTAAATCAATTATCTAATCTAATCAAATTTATCGTATGATTAGAAGTGTTTGACCCTCTTTTCTAGTCGAAGGTATTCTCAATATCTTATTGTCCCCTTAAAAAAAAAATAATAATCTTATTATCATTCAAAGTTCAAACTGTGGATGGATTGCTACTGTATTAAATATGGAAGAATGTTTAAAATAAATTTGCCATGTCATGTTGCCGCGTATGGATGAGGTTGAAATCTTAACATAGAAAATTGGATTTTTTTTTTTCTTCTGAAAAATATGGACACCTTTTATTATTTTTACAATAAAATCGTGAATGGATAGGATTGCGATATTATTACCTTATAAAAAATAATTACTTCTTTTTTTTTTTTTTTGTTAAATCAAGGATACTGCAGATGGTATTCCTATCAAATATGGAATAATGTTCAAAACAAATTTGCCATGTCATGTCGCCGCGCATGGATGAGATTGAGAATCTTAATATAGAAAATAGATTTTTTTCTGGAAAATATGGACACCTTTTATTATCTTTAATATCGCAAATGGATACGGTTGAGATATTACTAATATCTAATTATAGATAATAAATTATTATTTTTAATCAATGATATTTTTTCTATGAAGCTCCGATACTTAGTACGACACGGATACGGGGATACCGGAATTTTTGAAAATTTAAGATACGACATAGCATAGGATTTTTTACAAAAAATTTATATATAATATATATATATATATATATTAAAAATTTAAAAAAAAATATTGTACATCTTTAATTTTCATTCCTATTCTTATTAATTCAAAATGATATTAGTACATATATAATTATAATGATAACAATTTATAGAAAATAAATGGTGCAATGATAGTGTAAAGTTCTTTAACCAAATCAATTCATCATTCATCATTCATCATTCATTTATATTACTTTTATCTAAAAGTCGACGATCATAAACACATGAACAATCGATAATAGACCAATGATGCAAAAAATTTACATCATCCGTGCACACTCATTTGATTTCTCTTCAATTGATGAAAAAAAAGGTGTTAATCAAAACATTTTAACAAGGGCAAATAGGAGAGATAAAAATGAATGTTATATGAAAATTGTAAAGTACTTTATAAAAGAATAACCAAAAATTTTTAAATGTGACTTATACTGCAATAAGGATGAAAGGAAATATAATCCTTTAATGTAAAATTTCACAAGAGTTAAGGAATTTGATTAATATTATTGGTAGCATTATAATTGATAATTGACCGATAATAGTCAATATATTTTTTAAAATTACACTAACAATTATTAACTCCAAATGTTTGTTGAGTAAATACACGTATTTATGAAATAAAAATTATAAATAATAAAAAAATACTACCTCCGTCCCTAATTACAAGGTCATCTTAACACTTTTATTTTGTCCCTATTTATAAGGTCATTTACCAACTTTCAATGAGCATTAATTATTTTTTTCCATAAACACTCCTATTTATTTAACACTTTTTAGATTCCCAATAATATTAATAGGGGTAATTTTGAAAATACATATCAAAAGTTCACATTTCCAATACAATTAACTAAATTATTCCACTTTCTTAATGGACGTGAAATCTCCTAAGAAGACCTTATAATTAGGGACAAAGGTAGTATAAAATGTGCTAATATCAAGGGATGGTAAGAGAGTTCATAGAGATGAATAATTAGTGTAGAGTTGAATAATTAATATTCCTTAAAATCGGCTCCGTTGGTCAGTGGTTTTTTTTTTTTTTTGCCGGTGCTATAGTTTAAATTCAAGCTTTTGTCTTTTCAAAAAAAATAAAAAAAAAATCAACTTTTTTGGTCCTTAAAAGATGTGTCAATTTTGGTTTCGGTCATCTGAAATTATTTAAATCGGGATTAATTGGAGTAATTTTTTTTTAAAAAAAAAAAAATTGGTTTTGGTTTGCCATTAGGGGGAAGGCTCCGGATTAAACCATGCACCGATGCATGGTTTATTTTTTTTTTGTTTTTCAAATTTTTTTAATACAGATTTATTTAGAATATTTTTTAACACAAGTTCGTATACAGATTTATTAGAATCTGAAAATTTTGAACACAGTTTTATTCAATACAGTTTTTTAAGAACACAGAGTAAAAAAAAAATCCAAATTAAAAAGTCACTTCATATCCGTAAAAAAGAAAACACATAAAATATTTTTTAATTGATTAAATTTTAAAAAAATAAATAAAAAACCCAGAAATAAAGACATGTACCGGTGCATGCTATATATTTACATGCAAGGGAGCCTTTGCCCATTAAGAGTAGTGTGGCATGGATGAGACTGGGTAAACTAAGCAAAACAAACTATGGCCCATTTGGCCATTTCCAATCGATCAGCTTTTGGTCCTTGTACAGTGTCTTTAGAGTTTTAAATTTTGGCTCCATTATGGACAAAAATACCTTTTTATGTGTTATTTTTTCCGTCTTAATGAGATGAAAAATTTTCATTTATCCTTGACGGAAAATTTCCATTGACGGAAAATTTCCATCTACCTAGATTTGAGTCATTTGACATTTCTAAGGGAGGATCCGTATAGTATTCTTGTTCCGCCAGGATTTGAGTCATTTGACATTGATAAGGTATGCTGCACAAAGATTACAGGGCTTAGACTTGAGTCAAGTGATATGCATGTCATGTAGCTACAGAAAGTTTGAGTGCTCCCTCTCCTTTCCTATCATAGATAACAGAAGTTGTAGCTCAATATAAGCATATAACTAAATTCCTGATTTGACTGTTGGTATCAACTCCCCTTATAGTTTGAACCGAGTTCAATATTTATTTAAAACAATGTGTTTAACTACTTTAACATGTTACAAATAAATAATTGTTTCAATTGATAAAGTGGTTGAAGTTCACTGTAACTACTTATTTTTCCGTCTGTCCAAGGACGGAATTTTTTCGTCTCCAGGTAGATGGAAATTTTCCATCAAGGGATAGATGGAAAATTTTCGTCTCTAAATAACGCACAAAAGAGTATTTTTGTCCATAAAAATACAAAATGGGGGCCAAAATTTAAAACTCGTGTCTTTATGCTGGTGTTCAAGTTTAAACCCAAGCTTTTAATCTCTCAAAATTTGAGTGAATTTGAATTTTAATTTTCTAACATTATTTTGACCATGACTTTTTTTTTTTGAAAATTTAGGATTTGGTCATTGCCATTAAGATTAGAGCGATATTGATGAGACCCATGCAAGTTAAGCAAAACTACCAAGAGCCCATTTCAAACATGGGAGATTTGAATGCTCCCTTTTGAATTTTTGATTTCATGCTCCCTCTTTTATCACTACTGATTTATTAATTAAAATATTTTAATGGTTGGAACTGAAACATAAAAAATGGTGAAATGTCAATTTTATCATTGTTATCTAACTCATGCTAGTCTCATGGCAATTCTAGTGATCACCGTTATCGCCACCTCCACTCCACACCTCACTTTTATTGGTATTGCTGAAACGCCTTAGGCCTGCATGATGCCATCTCAATAGAAATACTCTAGCAAACCCGAAAACACAATTCTAAAAGACTTATACTTCATCCCTTCTCCCAAAATGCCTACCAAAAAGGTCAATTACTTCTACAAGTTATTTTAGTATCTTTGTAACATGTGATATGCCAGAAATTATTGAATGACCCTAAATCAATAGTTCATGAAATATTTTTATTGTTGATTTTGAATAAATTCATAATTTTATCTAATCAATGAATGCATGATCGACAATCCAATAATTTCTTGTCATATGCTTGACATGATTTTGCCTGAATATTTGTAGGTAAGTTATTGCAAAGACAAGGCAGCGTTGGTGAGGGTATATGTTGAGAAGCCTAGGAAGAAAAAGTCATCATCAATTCAGCATCATCACCACCACCACTACTATCATATCCATCAAACACTCAGACAAGAGGTAGTTCATGTCCCTAGTAGACAAGGACATGATAGAAGAGCAGGATTGCTTATGTACTCACATCACCTGCGGCAATCTGCAAGAGGAGCATCATCTACACCCTTACTTTCACAGTGGTCTGCAAACAACACTAGTATCCAATGTGAAAAACAGGTACCATTAACATTGCATATGAATTATGATTACATATGAGATTCTTCATAACTTTTTTTCCCCCATTTTAAGGTTGTGCATGAATTTAGAAACCTACACGACATCTTCCAATACCAACTCATATGCTCGTCAATGATATAAGTATAAGTTATGATTAATCACCTTTATTGATTATAATTAGATTACTTTTCTATTAATATCTCCTTGACCCACCAAATGATCAATACATAAACCAAGAAATCTTTCCACGAATGTATTCTTTTCAACACGCGCTCTATTAGAATTTCACTAAAAACTAGCTTATATAGGTCTACTCTTTACGAATCATGAGGCTCAAATGAAATCCACCTAATCATAAAGAATATCTTACTAGGATTGTGCTTTTTTTTCATCATTAACCAATAAAGAAAAATGTTGCAAAATTTTTTGTGAGAAAGTTATAATCACAGAATTCATATTAGAGCATTGCAAGATTATTGAGTTTCAAGAATAATGTAATGTAGCTATTTCCTTGCTACCCCCTTGCAGATGGCCCCTTCGAAGAAAAAACCGAAGAATGGAAGAAGACCAGCTTGCTTTGGCAATTGGAAACAATTGATTCCAATCTTTTTAAGATCACGGTCCAGCGCCCCACAAAAGGATAAAAATAAGAAACAGAATCATAGTGGATTTTTAGGAAATGCCATAAAAATACTACAGGTATTTGGAAAATTGAATGCAAGATTTTCTAAATTTTTGTTATATAATCCATCATTCCATGCTCCACTCTGATGTATATATTGTTCTCAGGTGAGGAGAGGCAGAAGTTTTATTAGGAGTATGTTTTCAACAACGAAGCGTGCTTGAGGTTCCATTTTGTGGCCTTTCACCCTTACCCTCTTTCATCCTAAGTTGTTCCAAACGATGATAAAGTTCATGCAACACAAATGTCGAGTTTGATTTGTAATTTAAATATTTAGAGATAAAAGGCACCATTTGAAATGTTATAGAGTAGATAGCTCAAAGAATGCCCTATTTCTCGGGCCAAATTTGTAATTTACTCATTTAAAGGTTAGCAATGCATTCTAAACGTTTTGGCATAATATACTAACATTCAAATATTAATATATACTTGAGCCAAATTACTACATTGGTTTATACCTTCTTTACCTTTCATGTATGTACATGAAGATAATACAAGATATGAAAACACAATTCTTAAAAAGAGTAAAGGGTGTCTGAAAAGTTGGCATGAGTAGCATACATAATATACCAAGATTTATCTAGTTAATGTAATATTTCAATTTATAATGCCATAAAAATTCAAAAACAAAATATAAAAACTTGTAAATACAATTGTATCTAAATGTATTCATGAAGTATCCGATATTGATACATGTTTGTGACATGGCATACAACTATTTTGAAGTGTCCATGATATTGATACATTTGCTAGATAAAGAATGATTCTAACCACCAAGAGTTTGTCAACCAAACTCGCTGGTCCCAATTCTTCAACGGCTCAACCAAAAATGCCATGGAGAATACAACAAATATTTTATAGGTATTGTAATATAATAGGCTTGAAAAATTAAATCATTCAAAGATGGGCTATTGAGATCTCTGTTGTCTAGTATACTCCCAGAGAGCAATAGCACCACTGACATGAACATTGAGAGATCTAACAACCCCAAATTGGGGAATCTCAATGCAATCATCCAGAATATGAATTATATCCACGGGAATACCTTCCTTCTCTCGGCCAAGAACCAGCACCTGAGTAAACCAGCAATGAAATAATTAAAAATAAAGTGGGGAATATAAAAAAGTGGTGTCATCAAATGGGAACTAGTTTTAACCAATATCAGAGACTTCATGAGAAAAAAAGTGCATCCAACCATTTCAGCACGAATTTTTTTTAATGCATAAAATATCACCCACCTCCCACAAAATGAAAGGGGAAATTACAGTGACCAGACCTCCACTTATTCTAAAATTTCATCAACATCCCTTGACGTTTATGTTATAATTACAAAGAACTCATTCGACTGAAATTACATTGAACTCTCTCAAGGGGAGGTGAGTGTAGCTTTTAAAATAAGACAAAAGTCATATGTAATTAAGTCAAATGTCAAGATAGATCAATGTAACTTTCTAAGATAAAAACAAAAAAATAGAAGATCAATTCTGTAATTTCCTGCAAGATTTTCGACATGGTAACTTTAACATTATAAGAAAATTTACTATTTGTGTAGTGGTTTTTCATCATCAAACACAGTTATAGTGTTTAACCCATGGATCTTATCACAACGTAGTGAGAACTCAGAAAAAAGATTTGGTTGTTTTTTTTAATGCTATATGAAAATTAACTATTCTTGATGATAGGGATGAAAATCCAAGAGAATGAGGAACCAAAGTAATATAAGTTCAAACAAGTGTATAAGGAGGAAAACCAACAACTACAATCTCAGAACAAAATATCAGAAGCGGGAGACCAGAGTTCTAGACAACATACCGTCTTTTTGGGAAAGTTATACTGATCAAGGGGTACACTATTTGCAGTTTGTTCCAAACCCAAGATGGAGAATCCTTCTCTCTTTTTTTTCTGCAAATACGCTTTTAAGCTATCTACTGGGACTTCTGTTATGGGAACCCACTTTTCAGCTGTAACACTGCAAACAATAATTTAGGGAATCATTGAAAAAAATCAAAATTATCATGCAATATATTGAAATTATTATACAAGAATTTTCAGCTTCAAAACGAGACACTAGTTTATCCATATCCATCATCAATAAACTTTTATATATGAAACAGGCATCGAGAATCACCTAAGAAGGATTATTTTGGTATAGGAAGTTTTTATTGATCTGGATAGAGTTGAAAATATGTTCAAGAGAGTGAATGTATATAGGCATATGAAAAAGTAAGTTTTAAGCGAGTTTAAGAAAGAGCAGGAGCGTTTGTGTTTGATTGCTGTTCTATTAACGAGTCAAAGGTGGTTTCACACTTTCACTTGCCGAATTTAACAAATTAGTCAATATGTTCATCATAGCAGTTCTGAAAAATGAAATATCAAGCATGCTAATTTTTATTTATGCTTTGCAGTTACTTATCAGTTCATAGCCATATAAGTCCATCAACAAAAATATCTGTTCTCTAAAGATTTGAGCATTTAAAAATATTAGTGCTCCAACAATACTTCTCTTTTTGACATTTATGTGGAACCCAAGTAGTTAACCTATTCATTGAAGTTTGTGACATGTATAATGGGAAAAAAGGAAATTTTTACTATAATCAAAACGAAACCTGATTAATTGGAACTGTTTATCTTTTATGATGTTTGTATCAGCAATGGCAAGCCCCGATGCTCTAAATACCTGAATTAAACAACAGGTGGTGTAAAGATAAATTGTTTTGTCCAAAAAGAGAAATAAGAAAATGAAATAATTGAGTAGATATGATTGAGAAAGGGAGCATTGTAACTTACCTCACATGTACGTGCCAAACCAGCAAGATTGGGTATACGGTCAAGCAGTGAAGCCACAAGGATAATATTCTGTCGACTTGCTTTCAGTCGATCAAGAGATAATCTTCTTGACTGCAGTATTTGGTCCAGAAGGAGGTCATCCCTTTCTATTTCTGTCATGTTGATAGTAAAATTAAATTATAATAGATTCAAAACTATGAGGCACGTGAAGAACGTGGAACACAGGCATCAAACGCAACACGACATGGTTATGATGACACGACAAGGACAAAAAGTGTCAAATTATCTGTTCCTTTTCATCAATTTCTTAGTTGCCAAATAAAGTTAAACATACCAGCCATTTTTCTGTAGGTTTCGTCATTTCCAAAAAGGAAACCTGGTTCTGTATTCCCCTTGTCATATTTGGTGAGAGTAACCTTTTTCTGGAAATCTGAGGACATATCTTTAAGCAGGGTTCCTTCGGTGTCACCGGAAAAACGTTCCATGCAATTCTTATCTACGTTGAATTTTAGAGTCTCATTCCTGATAGTCGCTACATCCTTTGCCATTGAAGACCGTAGCTCTTCTCTAGCATCCTGTAATTGTGGGGGAAAAAAACATACAAGATGAAACAGAAAATATGACCTTTCTCTTCTAAAGAGGTAAGTATGGCAAAGTACTTACATTCAAAAATTTGAGAACTTGCTCCATGAGAGATGTTGGAACACATTCAAAATCAACCTCCTTTACACACCAAACAAAAAGAAAGAATCAATAGGCATGTATATTTCAACCACACAGCAAAAGCAATATGAGGATTCAATGATTTTCTATATATCAACAAAAAAATATAAGCATGTGGAGCGTTTCTATCTGATCCAAAACTAGTAAAAACTAAAATATAAACTACCTCATTTTGCAATTTAGAAGATTTATATTTCTTAATTAGTAGAAATAGTGTGAATGTTCAAATACACGCAGACTGTTACCTCAACTCGATTGACAAAAATTCCAGCAGGGGTGGCAGAGCTATTTGGGTTATAAGCATCAAGATATCCTATCATTGATGCTCGTAAGCTGAAAGATAGAAAGCATAATTTAAGAATTCAACTCATTAGAAAGTAGTACAACAGTTTTTCACTTCTAAACTTTAAACCAATATACAATAAGAAATAGAAGACAAAATGTTGAAATAAAGGATTTAGGAAGGGGGTAGGAAAAGTGAACATGAATACTAATGAAAAATATGATATTGGATTGATTCGGAGATGTGAAATACAAAGCATAAACACCTATTTATATCAAGGATTAAGTCAAATACTACCCTAGTACTAATACAAGTCCAAGCCAAAGCCCAATAATACAATAAGTCAAGTACTTTTTGTTAAACTACATCCAAATGTAAAATAACTTCTGCTTTTCATTAAAAAAGAAAAAAAAGGACCCCGTAGTTTTTATCTCATTTTAAAATCAGTTTTTTCCTGAAGCTTATCCAAATGCACCTGTAAAGTGAGGCAAGGAACATTAAAGTGAAAATAAAACATGAAGTGGAAAAAACAAAAAATGAATAATAAATATATTCCCTTGTGAATTGATATATTTTTCCTTCTTATTGTTATTCTTCAATTCCTTCCTTCTTATTGTCATTCTTCAATTCCTTTCAAGAGGGCATCTTGTCCCTCATATCCAAAATTTATCTCCTCCATTATAAAATTTTCTTTTATTATCCTTTAAAATAATAAAGATAAGCTCTTCTCAACAGAACCCAACCCCTTCTAGGTAATAAAAGCTCAACAATTGTTCAAACCATAAAAATGTGCCAAAACATCTAAGATTCGAATGCTGAAAACCTGGTTTTATCCACAACCCATGTGATAGTATGAGTATAAGATTAAACCTCTTAATCGTTTTAGCTGTGTACAGAAAATTCTACATTATCCAAACAAACACAGAGAGCAACATGATACACTTGAAGAGCATACCAATCTGATAAACACCCCTACTGTTCTACACTACTACAGATGTAGTAAAATTGGAAAGACAAAGATTTATGAATAGAATACAGATATATAACAAGAGAAAGAAAAATAAGAAACATACCGTGCACAATCAGTATTCTTTTCAAGGTACACTTTCAAATCCACGAAGCACTTCTTCTCTAAAGGTAATATCTCAGAAGATGGAGAATTCAACAGCGGAAATAGTTTAAGCAGTATCTGATATACTAGTAACTGCAAAAACAGTTAAGCATATCATGACTCACTTATTTGAGAAAGAGAAAGAGAGAGATATTACAAATGCTAACCTGGGTAAAACCCCGTAAACTGTGATGATGTGAGGTTAACAGTGGAACAAGAGGAGGAAACAATTCATCCAAATGCCTAGATTGAACATCTTTAGACGAATTGAGAATGACATTAGCTGCTATGAATACATATGAAGATAGCGCCTGCATTCAATCAAGCTTCAATTTATATTAAATTTTTCTAGACAATGGCCAACATAATCACAACCATGCCACTATGAAATTTAACAGGAAACATGCAAGTTATGGAGCTTATGCATCAATTGAGATATTACTGTCTGTCTGTCTGTTTACACAAGCTAAGTTTACATATTTAGTGCAGTGATAGCCTGATAGGTCATTAGCAAGAAATAAAACACAGCAAACCAGAGGTCTCGTGTCATAGAAAATAAATATTCAGAAAAAATATTTACCTGTTGTCTTGTATCATAATCCCGCAATATAGGTACCAATTGTTCTTTAACCTGTGAATTTGAGCATTAGGAAAAGTGAAACATAAGAGAATTTCAACAGAGACAAATAACAGATAACAAAATTTGCATAATAGGTTGCAAACTGGATAGTACATGCAACAGATTTACAATAAATTTTGACCACTGACAATTCTCTTGAAACTTTATGTGAAATTAATCTATGCAGAAAGCAACTCAGAAATTATTTTTTCTCATCTCCGAATAAAATGTACAAGCAACAAGTGCTGAACTAGATTTAATTTAAATAAATGAGTCACAAAAAACCAAATCTAAAGTAAACAAGCACTTTTAATATTTAAGGGTTTTGGCCAAAGAATAGTGTGCTTTTCTATACGAGAAGCAGCTGAACATCTGTTAAAGAGAAGCAAGAAACCGGTGCTTCTCCTAGGAAGCAAAAGCAAAAAATCTGCTATATTTGCTATTATCTAGAGCTTATGGTTGGAGAGGAAAGCAAGAGTTTTCAGGGATATCTTTTTGATATTCCCAGTTATTGGATGAAGTGACCTTAAGCCTCTTTACAGTGCCTACCCACTACTTTTAATTGGTGAGCTTTACTTAGATAACATGCTTTCTTCTTTGTTCTGGTTTTAGTGCTTTTCGAGTTTCCTTTAGGAGGATGTCATATCATCTGCTCTTGCACTCCTTTATTTCTCTTTTTCTAATAAAAAAGGAGAAAAACAAATAATTTGGCTGCTAATAAACAGGGGCATAAATATGAAGAGGAAATTGAGCGAAGTGAAAAATGGAGAAGAAGATAGACTTACAAGTGACGGAAACTTCAAGTACATGTTGATTGCAAATGTTTCTAAGTATTGACGAACAGCAGGTAAGTTATTTCTCTGCAAAAATACAATACATGTAATTATTTCTGTTTCATCTCACATTTAAAACAAATAATGTTTGTCGCATTAATAAAGATACTTATTGCCACTTTGTCCAGAAGTGATTTCTATTAAATAAAAATACTAATACAATGATGAAAACATATTTAAGTATGCATCTCAAACAAACCCATCAAGAGAGAAGAGAAGCAAAATATGGTCATTGTCTTACAATCCCATGCACATATATGAAAACATAACTAAAAGGTTCATCTAATAAACATTCAAGTGAAATCTAAATAAAGGAGAACATGCATTTGTTTATATGAGCCCACACGTGTTTCCAATGGCATCAAATGCACAAAAACTTGAATGTAAAATGACTGAATGAGAAACACTTTGCAAGGATTTACATTATACAGACAAAGGGAAATAAATGCCTGATTAAATCATTAAAATAAAGCTAAAACTAAGCGATGTTACAACACAACATTAAAAACTCAAAAATAAACTCAAGTGAAAAGATGTGGAAGTCACTTACATTTAGTGATGTATACGTGTAATCTACAACTTTCCCAACTATATCTTTGTCAACAAATGGTGACAGCACACATATTATTTGCCAAGCACGTATTTTGCGTCTATGAATCTGTAGTATCAATGTAAGAAATTGAAGTCAAAAGCCAATCAATTTGCTTCGTGGGAACAATATAGGAGTAACCTTTATATATGCTTGCTGTTTTTTAGAGGAGGCATTTTCCCCAACATCAAACTATGTAACCCTAGCAAGCTTACACCTAGACATCAGATCCATTGACACATCAGATAAGGAGTCAAGAACCGTTATAATACAAGATTTTTCTTTGGTTTTCGATACTTCTAAATTTTAAAGAGATTTTGGATAAGATAAAATAGAACATTCTCACAGCTTACAAGACATGGCACCCTATAACCAACCCTAAAGGAATGACGGGAACAAAGGATACTCACAGCACTATACTTTTTGTATAACTCCTTAGCAAGATCTTTATCATTCACCTACATCAACAAATATCATATCCAGCATAAGAATTTCAAAATAATCATTTGAGCTTAGTCACAATCACAATGAACTCCTGTACCAAAAAATGCATGGAGAGAACCAAACATGGTACAAACAAAGAAAATTATTCAAGATATTAAATTCCAAATTAAGCTACAATATGTAGAGAAGTTGGCTTGCCTAGTTACATGACGGTTTATCTCTTAGCTCCTACGGTTTATCTCTTGGCTCCTAAATGTTTCTTTTTGTTTACTTAGGAGGATATGGATAGAGTTTGAACTCCTTTGTGCTTTAATTTTTTTTGGAGCTTGTTGGTTGTTCTTGTATTTATGTCTTTGTAGTTTATTGGTGGAGAATTTCTTCTTTTTTAATATATCAAAAGAAATATCATTAGATAAGAAGAGCATAGTATAAACAAAGAGAATAGTACATCCTCGCAAAAAAAACAAAGAAACAGATAAAATGTATTCTTTAGAATCAATTGACAGTAATATTCTACCGCAGAGTCAAGAAGCTCTAACAAAAACCATTTGCCAGATTCTAGTGCTGCAATGCAATCTGCATCTTCATTTGGTGATCCCACCATACTAGCCAAGTCTGCCAACTTATGAAACAGAACGGCAACTGATACACGTGCATACAACTCTGTATTAATAAATGCCTGATAAGAGAAGTGACCAATTATTACGAAGTCTAAAGCTTATACGACATTGTTTTATTTTTTTAAAAAAATATATATATATCATTAATCAGTATATCATGAGACAAAACATATTAATTTTATATGAAATTTGGATAGAAAAGTAGAAAAAGTAGAAAATTTCTATTAGCCAAATAAGTTAATGTTGAGTTGCTCACTTCAGTCAGCTCAGAATCAGGGCTGTTGGCCAGTATAGAAACCTCAAGTCTAGCATCATTGTTTCCAGCTAATTCAGCTTCAAAATCCTCATCAAATGCAACTAAAAAGCACAATGTCAAAGTCATAATGATATTATATAGTAAAGCAATTGAAAGCCAAGTAAGTCACGTGTATATCAAATAAACATGTTTGGTACCTGAACCATAGAGAGATAGCAATTTAAGCTCCTTCAAGTAAAACTTTATAATCCTGGGATTAAGGAGCCATAAACCTGTTAAATGCAATGCTGCAAGACGAATTGTGCGAGGACTCTTTGTGCCTTCCTGAAGAAGATTTTCAATAAACTGAACGCCAAACATCAAAGAACATAGTCACTATTTGCAAGAGATTAACAGTTAACTGAGAAAACATAGGAAGAGAAAACTTGTTGAAGAGATCACAAACCCATTTCAGGGGTCCAGGAGCATTGTCTGCTTGATGCATGCTCTCATCATTAAAAACCAAAGGATGCAAAACAGATGATAAAAGAGCAGCGATTGAAGCAACCCTTCGCTTGTTGCAGCTTATATGCAATATCCAAGAGGAACGGACCAAATTCCACATCATCTGATCAAAAGATTGCTAGTCATTAGATTAGTGAACAATGCTAGCAGGTGAGGAGAGGCTATGTATGTGATAAATACAAGAAATTTTCATCCTTCAAAGTTCAAATTGTAATTTGCTAGTCTAAACCATAGTGAACTACAATAACTACAATTGTGCAAGTTCATGCATGCTAAAAAAAGGCAAAAACAAACAAAACCAAGCTGATCTTGTGTGTAAAGGCACAAACTAAAGAGCCATCCAAGAAGCAAACCTGAGTGTCTATTACATGGGAACTTGAAGCCACTTTGCCTACTAGCTCTAATAACATTCTCAGTGATCTCATCATGGGTAAAACAGAACTTTCCCCAGCATTTTCAAGGCTGCAAAACACAATAAGCTAAGCTTAATGAACAAAATAAGACTGACCCCAGGTGGAATAGAAGAAATAGCCAACAAGATGTCCATTATGGTAACTATATCCTACAAGGAGGAATACACTAACTCGCCCCCTCATCCTGTTACTTACCTCTGAACAAGATCATTGAAAATGCATCTCAGAGTGCCATCTGAGAAGAAAGTGTGGTTTTCCACCGGATGAAACCCATCCTTGAGAGTGTTAGAAGAAATTGACAACAAAGATTCTAGGCACACCCACTGAATCAGTAATAAATCAGTTAGATTCTTACGAAATAATTAGTGTTGAAATTTGAAATAGATTAACTGGAAGGATGATAAGCCAGGACATAGTAATTGACTGATGAGAACAATTAAATTAATGAAACTAGAGAGAAAACGAATATGGGGAGTTCAGAGTGAGTTTATCATGAACTAAATACCAGATACTATGGCAATAAAGGTATCTTCAGGAGAAAGAGAGAGATTAGCACCTTTATATCTAACAAAACAGCCCTTCGAGTTCTTGCCAAAACTCCTGCTCCTAGGATATCATTAATATTTTGAATGAAAGATACAAACATACAATCTAACTGTGGCCTGCCTTCTGTCTCCGAAAACAATTGCTCATTTTCCTCAATTAGATTCGAAGATTGAGAGAAGTATGAGGATGCTAGAACCCTCAGAGCAGAAACTAGTGCTTCATGTGCTGCAAGACAAATTTCTGCTCCAGTCTGCATTAAACATACATAGCAGCAACAAGTGCATCATCACACACTTCAATCATGTAAGAAAGTAGAAACGTAAGAATTTTGTAGCAGATAATTCATCTGATAAGCTAGTTACCTCTGAGCAAGAAGGCGGAGATCTAGTAGTCCTCCAGAAAAAATGCCACAAAAAAGTGAAAGCAGTCTTGCATGGAACATCATCTTTAACTTGTTTACAGAACGTCAAGATTAATGATATTGCCTTCACTGACATAATCTGCTTCGTCAAACACAAGGAAAATAGTTAAAAACAAAAAAGGTGTTTACTTCAAGAATGGCCAAATAATCAAGTATGTAAATTAGTGGTTTGGACTTTGGATCTAAATTTATAGTAAACTCAGGTACCGCCTCCAATGAATAATTTTCTAGAAGCCATTTCTATAGAAAAATCAATCAGCCAACCATAATAAAAGTGCATAAAGAACCTACCGCCAGCAAGACAGTAGTGGTGGTAGAAATTGACAGCCTTCGTTGACTGGGGCCCCCAAGTTTTCCTTTCACTGCACCGGGCAGTGTAGTGTTCTCTTCAGTAACACCAGACCAGAAAATAGAACAAGAATGGTTTGCGAACTGAACCAGATCATCCTGCATGCCATAAACATTTGAGGAACATATAAAAATAAATGGACTACCGCACCATAACAGAAATATGTATAAGAGATTAGAGATGGTACCAATAAATATAGATATTTATCAACAAACTTCTCAGAGACACCGCCTATGAGTCTCTGATCATCAACTATTCCGGAGAATGCATCTCCTCTAGCTTTATTACAATATTCAATCATTCTTTCCTTTATTCTATGGAGCTCCAAAACCAAGCTCATGACAAGAATCAAGAATTTGACTGCTTCATATCTTGTACCATGGTTTTGTTTCAATATAGTAGGGCAGTTGTTTTGAATGAACTGCAAACATAGGTGCAGCGGGTCCATTGTAAGACTTCATACAAGAGAATTGATAGATACCAATGCAGTTAGCTGTATCAATTGTAAGTCAGAAAATGATCCTATTACTGTTGTAAAGTAAAACTAATATAGCACGCAAATGAAAATATGTTGCTTGCACCCACCATCGAGGTAAGAGCCCATCAATGATGATATTATTTTGGAGAAATTACACCGACCTCCACTGAGATTTGGATTAATTCCACCCTGAAACCCATCTTGTTTCAAAAATTACAATAACCTGCCTTGAGGTTTATGTTGTAAGAGGTGTAAGTGTAGTGAAGGAGAAAAAGGAATGTTTCAAAACAGCTAGGCAAGGCAATGTTTCAAAACTTGGTCCTTGAATAGAAATGCAAAGAGTTGGGATAAATATAAAGTAGCTAGGCAAGAGACTAAGAAAGCGGTGAGCGAAGCAAGAGCTAGAGCGTATGATGGGCTATACCAATCTATAGGCACTAAGGAAGGGAAAAGAGGCATTTATAGGATTGCTAAAGTTAGGGAAAGAAGGACGAGAGACCTAGATCAAGTGAGGTGCATTAAGGATGGAGACGGTAAAGTCTTGGTGGCGGATTCGGATATTAAAGAAAGATGGAAGAGTTACTTTCACAAGCTTTTCAATGAAGGTCATGAAAGTTCACATCTTGATCAGATAGTCACTAGAGAAAAGGACCAAAATTTTACCTTTTACCGTAGAATTAGGGAGATTGAAGTAAAGGAAGCATTGAGAAGGATGGATAATGGTAAAGCGGTTGGTCCGGATAGTATTCTCATTGAGGTTTGGAAAACCTTGGGAGAGAGGGGCATCAGTTGGCTCACCAAGTTGTTTAATGAGATCTTGAGGTCCAAGAAGATGCCGAACGAGTGGAGGAGGAGCACTTCAATCCCTATCTACAAGAACAAAGGTGACATACAGGATTGTGCGAATTATAGAGGGATCAAGCTTATGAGCCATACCATGAAACTTTGGGAAAGGGTGATAGAGCGAAGATTGAGACAGGAGACTCATGTTACTTAGAATCAATTTGGCTTCATGCCTGGGAGATCAACTATGAAGGTAATATACTTACTGCGCCGGTTGATGGAGGAATACCGGAAGCAACAAAAGAATCTGCATATTGTTTTTATTGATCTGGAGAAAGCCTATGATAGAGTGCCTAGAGAGGTACTATGGAAGGCTCTAGAGAAGAAAGGAGTGTGTATTGCCTATATAAGAGCCATTAAGGATATGTATGACGGGGTCCAGACGAGCGTGTGGACACAAAGTGGGATTTCAGAAGATTTTCCCATCACGATAGGACTACACCAAGGGTCAAGTTTCAGCCCCTACCTCTTTACACTGGTCTTGGATGTGCTTACTGAGCATGTCCAAGAGCCAGTGCCCAAATGCATGCTCTTTGCGGATGATATTGTTCTTATTGGGGATACTAGGGAGGAAATAAATGGGAAGATTGAAATGTGGAGACAAGCTTTAGAAGGGTATGGTTTTCGGATAAGTCGAAGTAAGACAGAGTATATGACATGTAATTTTAGCAAGAGGCACATAAGCCCTACTCGGGAGGTGAAGGTTGGAGAGCATGTCATAGCACAAGTCTCAAAGTTTAAGTACCTTGGATCTATCTTACAGCATGATGCAGAAATAGAAGGAGATGTAAATCATAGGATTCAAGCAGGGTGGATGAAATGGAGGAGTGCCTCGGGCGTGTTATGTGACAAGAAGGTACCACTTAAACTTAAAGGAAAGTTCTACCGCACTGCTGTAAGATCGGCGATGTTATATGGGACAGAGTGTTGGGCGGCAAAGGGCACACAAGAGAATAAACTTCATGTAGCGGAGATGAGGATGCTGCGGTGGATGAGTGGGCACACCAGACACACCAGACAAGATCGGATTAGAAATGAGTATATTCGAGAAAGAGTCGGGGTTGCCCCTATTGTTGAAAAGATGGTGGAATCTCGTCTTAGGTAGTTTGGGCATGTGTGGAGGAGGCCGGTGGAAGCCCCGGTTAGGAGGGTAGACCAAATGGAGGGTACTACAAGGGCTACAGGAAGAGGAAGACCTAGAAAAACTATAGGCGAAACAATTAAGAAGGATATGGCAATCAATGCCTTATCGAAAGACATGATTTATGATAGGCCTTTATGGCGTCGTTTGATCCATGTAGCCGACCCCACCTAGTGGGACAATGGCTTAATTGTTTTTGTTGTTGTAGGTGTAACTGTAGTGACAATATAAATCCTTTAGGAGAGTGAATGTAATTAATGATTTCATAAAACCTCAAGGGAGGTCTGTGTGATTTCTAAAACAAGAGAGGTGCCAAGTGTAATCAGTCAAAACTCAATGGAAGTTGGTATAATTTTACCTATTAATTTTCTTTAGAATAAATTAAATGCCCATTGCCCAATATTCAGAGGGAGTAAATAAGAAGTTATAGAAACTAAAGAGTAAGTATTTAAAGCAAACCATTAAAATGGGTTCCAATGAATGTTCCTCCTTGATTGCAAGGAAAAGCACTCTTGCCCATCTATTTGCTTCAAACTCCCATGCACTCAAGTCACCATCATCATAATTAAAAGAAGCATCAGTGGAAAGATGATTATGGACAAAGCTATCAGGGAAGTCATAAAGACACTTCCAGAGCTTCATCTCATTACTACAGCAATTGGCACAGCTATCCTTGTAGCCACAACCTGAAAGCCATGTCTGCACAGTCACTCTTAACTGACCTGGGGGCAAGTGGAAGAGAGTTGTCAAAATTTACCAACTGAAAAAGCAAATCATCAGACTTTCTAGTCTAACTCATAGAAAAAATGGTTAAATCTGATGAAAATTCATCTACAGTCATATTTTTAGTAGATTTCCCACCAAATACTATAACAAGCAATGCACCCAAGTCTCAACTCACAAACTGTGACACTGACATAAAAAAAAAGGAACAGCAATATCAGAGAGTATTTCATTAGTGAGTTTCGACAAGAAAGTGTTCAGCATTATTTTTTTCCACTGTTAAAAGTAGTGTAGAGATGCAAGTTCAAGGTCACACTATTAGAAAGCACTATACAATAGATATTTTACTTACCACCATAATCCGTAAATTCCCTTGGGAATGCTGAAAGGAAAAGCAAAATCATCTCAAGAGGAATGTCAAATGTACACACAACTGAAACAGCAGCCTCCAGAATTTTGCCGCAAACTGTAACCAAGGTGTAAGCTGACTTATATACCATGGCTCATAAATTTATGAATATGAATATAAAAATCGCATAATCCAAGAAGAATGAATCATACACCTTGAAGACGGTAATTGGGATTGAAATGTTGTTTGCTGCTCCCAACAACATATCTGAAAATATCTAGTAATTCTTTTTTATCCATTGGATTTGCAACTCCGGAAACAAATTCCACTGGAAAAGTGCCTTTAAACGATTCTGTCTTGGCAATAATAAGCCTCTCAATGCTAGTAGCAGCTGAAGCAATGCATTCAACAAGGCCCATAAGTCCAGCTCGTCCAAAAGATTGATGTTTAGCAGTAGATGCTAAGTTGCACAAAAATGCAATGCGTTTCCTGTAACTAACTTTTAGACAATAAGAACTGTAAAGGCAAAGAATTGCATTACACTTTAACATCAACAGAGAAACAAAGGAAAAGCTTAAAAAAGCATTATGAACAGAGTCTTCGAAGCATTACCGCTAAACTATATACAGACAAGCATGCATGTTTCTCATCATTTTTTCTATAAAGAAGAATCTGTGGAGAGAGGGAAAAGAAAGAGCAGGAGAATCAAGGCCCTTTTCTTACTGCCATGTAGAGGGATAGCATAGGCATTAAGGTTTTTGCTGCAGGTGTTTCGGCAAAGCTCTTTTTTGCAGGAGTCGGGGTTATTTAGCTGGAGCATAATTCAATGAATTTTAGCCATAAATTTCTTCTTGCACGGCTATTAAGGGACGTACTTATGTTCTGAGCCCCCTCACGGGTTTCATGCATTTTAAAAGGAACTGGGTAGCTATTGAACTTTTGCATTTGAACACCCCCCCCCCCCCCCCAAAAAAAAAAAAAGGCCCCACAATTGTCTAAGCCTTCTGCACATTTCTTTCTCAATGAATTTTTCCTTCATACACCGCCATCACCTCTACTGGGTGAGGTCCGCTGTATGGATGATGGATCGCACGGTGACATAATGTTCATACACCATACCGAAAACGTTATTGCTGGTATACTCACAATTAGAGGAGTTGCCCAAAATGTATTTATACCATACCACATGTACTAAGGGGATGTGGGACTTTCAACACACCCCTCCAACGAAGCCTGCTGAATCAGGCAAAGGGTAACTTGTGACCCGTAAAAAAGGGCAACTCTTGGCCCATGACAACCCAAAAGAAGTTGGGTTCTGGCTCTAATACCATGTTAAGATTTCATCTCAAAACCAATTGGCAATGAGAGGAGTAACCCAACATGTATTTAAACCATACCACATGTACTAAGGTAGGCGATGTGGGACTTCCAACACTTACAATCACAAATTTCTAAGTGTACCTTGGTTCCAGAAAATTAACATAATGGTGTAGAAACCGAGCTGCACCTTCAATCACTTTTGATGTGTAAACTCCTTTTACACCTGACATGTGACGTCAATCACGAGCAATATTAGGCAGAATATAATTATACACACACACACACACACACACACATACATACATACATACATACATACATACATATATATATATATTGTATTTTTCATCATTCCAGTAGGATAAGCAAAAGAAGGAGAAACAGTTTATTACACCTGTCAGAATATCTTAAAAAACTTTATTTTCTATTCCCTATTTCATGATTTGTATTAGAAGCCTAGTTTCAGTATAACTAAAACTATTGTGCTTGTCTTCCGTATCATCACATCACATCATCATCAAACCAATATCAATGTCAATTTCATATTATCATGAGTTTCCATTCTCCCTTGCCCCCTTCCTTACACAAAACCCTCCAATTCAAAAATGCTAAAAAAGAAACATCGGATTTGGAGGAAGTAATAATTTAAGCATTTTATTGTTGAATCATTGCGCAAATAGATAAAGAAAACATAAAACAAATTCACATGAATGAAAAGAAATTCATTTGAAAAGGCCCGAAAAAGCAAAGAACTAACCAAACTCTTGGTGGTGTGTTGGATCATTCAGCCCTTGAAGAAACGGACCAAGAACAAAGGTTTCAGGCACTGAATTTATGTAGTTCCCATATTTCTCCCAAATGATGTCCAGAAAAGACTGCATGATCAAGCACCTTACTGCATTATTGGGAAACAGCAAAAAGGGAAAAATGGTGAGGGAGAATGAAAGGGCTAATTTAATACATGACAAACTATTGGTACCCCAAACGTAGTTTTACTAAAAGAAATATTAATTGATTCCTCAATTATTCATAGTGAATGCCACACTAACCTTGAGGATTCTCATGATGAAGGCCCCGTTCCCATAAAATACATAACCAGCTAAAGGTCTCGCCATATATTTCAAACTGATTTTGATGAACTTCACTGACACTGCTTCTAACACCGAGGTATGACCCAGAGAACTGAAGCAACAAAGAGACCTGTATGAAACAATTATTTTAGCTTGTCAGATGCAATCATTGTGGAAAACACAAATTCAGAAGCAAAACTACCAAGTCCTACAGAAATATTTTCTTTTATAAGTGAAACATACATGAAGAGTATGTCTTTGCCACTACATATTCCAAAACACAATAAACTTCCCTGCCATATAGAAGGGTTTCTCGATTACTCCGACCATATAAAAACTGATTGTGACAAAAACAAAAATAAATGCGCAGGTGTTTCTGAGCTAGACAGAAAAAAAGGACCCAGTCTTTGCTTTATCACCTCATTTTTATATATGAAACGAAATTTTCTTTTCAAGTACCTTTTAGTCTTTTACAGAGCATTACAACACTCCTCTGGACTACAAATTTTTTTTTAAGTATTTGGCTGTGCATGCTATCCATTTTTGCGACCTTGCGAGCTACTAGACATGTTAGGAATGGGGGAGCCCAATAGAACGGGAGATTAGAAATAATGGGCTAAGTGAAGTTATATATAAGTGGGCTTGACACCACATCTTGACCCAAAACCTTAAGGCGATGGGTCTATGGGCCAGCCTTATCACTTACTTATATACAATTTAACTTATCCATTATTACACAATGTGGGACTTCTTTACCCACAACTCACACTGGGAAATTCCTAACAAATCACGTGGAGCTAGACCCCTTATTTGTAATAGAGAAGTTCATTAACAACAGCATGACTGTTTCCCACTTTCCTGCACAAGATCAGACTGCACTCTCTCTCACTCTACCACAAGCCTGATCAGCAAAGACTTCAGAATCTCTCTCTCTCTCTCTCTCTAACACACACACACACACATTCCTTCAGCTCTTGACTTCTAAAAGTTTCTCACTCATTTACAACTCTTAAATATCAAGCAGACCACATATCCTCGTCAATCTTAAATCACACCTTTACAATAAAGTACTAAGGTGTTGATGCTGAAAGAAAAATAAGATGACACGTGACTACGCACCTGATGATTCCAAGCCGCTTCAACTAAATGAGTACCGTATTCTTCAAGCATCTCATATAGAAGTACAAATGCATCCCAATACTGTTGGCTGTTGAAAATCAGGTCATCTGAAGTCGAAATGTTCCCAACACCAAGTGACTTGGCTTCCTTGTAGGCCCACTCCTCCCTTTTTGTCACACTATGAGGCACAGAATTCTTTCCCTTGTTATCCTGTTTTAAAATGCTAGACATGGAACTGGTTCCTCCTTGTATGTTCAAAGCCATCTTCAATAAATGTAGACTCTGCTTCCTCACTAAACTCTCCTTGTCAACCTGACCAGGTTCAGTTTGATTCTAAAGTAAGCAAAGCAGCAACAAATAAAACAATCAAACAGAAAAATGCTCATCAAAGCTCAAATACCAGCCCCATCCTTATTTCATCCCAGAACTCCTTTTCTGCTCTTATGTCAAACTCTTTAACAGCATCTTCACATTCTTCTATAAACCAGGAAAAAGAGAAATACAAAGAGAGGACATTATATGCCTCTCTTCTCTCTAAAGTTCCAATCGAAAACAGTGTTCTGCAGCAGTTCCACATTTTGACGAAGAAATGCTCCCTGAAAATCAATTATATACAATATGCATTTATAAAAAATAACAGAATGTATATAAAACAGATGAACATTAATGAATTCAACTGATTGTACCGAGAAAAAACATGTTTCTGTGCACGAATTGAGACTTCAAATGAGTTGTTGGCAGGAAATGCTTTAAGAACGATAGGAAGAAGAAAACCAACTCCACAAGACCTGTGCTCTGGACTATGCAAAAGCATCCGTTCAATCATATAACATAATTCCCAGATCAAAGTTTTAACAAATTTATCAGCAAAACCCCATTTTTCTTCTGTTGACTTATATATTATATCTGTTTGCAGAAACTGGAGAGCAGCTTCCAGAATTACACACAAAACACTGCATGATGTTGGCAATGTAAAACTACTTGAAGAAGACAACAGCTCCCTATCTATTAGTGGATCCATTGCAACATTATATGAACCCTGGCAAGATGATTTGCTGTTCCATTCGTAGAAATCCAAATCACCATTATGAAGCATACCCATGGAAAGACCAATTGACATTACAAAAATTGGCACAAAAGTTGCTTCGAGAACTTCCCAGGTGCAAGTTAGAATCACAACATCCATGAAAGATTCTGTGATCTAAAACACCAAAGTCAATCGTATCCAGCATTAGCTGATAAAACGTTCTGCAATAATAACCTATAATAGAAAGTAGCATGGCTATTCAACACTGCATTATATACCTGATTAAGCAAGTCATGCTGAGATGCCTGCAACGTCTTAGCTAAAGGAAGAAAACATCTCCAGATAAAGGATTGCAATGCATCAGAATCATCCCCTGCAATGAAATGAATCAGATTCTATACAAAGATGAGTTGTAGTATAACAGTTGAAAATGCTCTTCCATGTCAGCATAACATCAGAGTCTCTATTTAGTGATGAGCAGCACTTCCGGATGATAAACAGATAAATTAACTAAAATACCGTAATAAATCAGAATTGAAACGTAACTCACCTATTTTCTTCAAGAGGTGACAAAATGTGGCCAACAGTGACTGAAGATGGAGTAGTTTATCAGAATCCAAATTATCACCCTCCTTGGCTATATCCTATCTCATTCGTCAATGACACCAAATATAAATCCCAAAACAATTCAATATAACATAAAGATAAAAATAATGATGATGATAATAATAATAAGGACAAATTAAATTTTAATTTTTTAGAGTTAACTAAGGGTAGCCGACCCCACCTAGTGGGACAAAGGCTTAGTTTTAGTTGTTGTTGTAGAGTTAACTAAGGGTATCCCCAAACCCTATAGGTAAGAAACTAATACTTTTCGAGATGCGTGGCTGTCTGCCTGGATCGAACCATGGCATTTTGGCCTCGTGCAATACATGGAGATCCAGCGGAGCCTTACACCACAGGACCAACTCATTGTTGGTAGGACAAATGACACTTAGCTTAATCACATTTAGCATCCTTCAATAACTACACTACACTTAGCTCGCATAGGCGATGTCATTGAGATTACAATTACCTCGAGACTCAGTGAGTGTAATGGTAAATGGATCGCTAGCGAGTGAGTGTAGCCGTTGAAAAGGGAGGGAAGCCTATTGTGATTCAATTCATTGTAATTTTTCCCTAAATAATAATAATAATAATAATAATAATAATAATAATAATAATAATAATAAACAACGGTAGTTTTATTTTTCTTCTAGAAATAACTAAAATTACAATGAAGGCTGGATAACCTTACTAGCTACTACTATAAGCTATTTTTCGACAAACTTATTGAAACAAGCGAAGAAAGAGTTTGTAAGAAGGTCATAAACTATTGTAATAACTTATTAAGCTATCTAATCAGCTCTATCTAAACTAAATTAATAAAAATGAAAAGAAAGAGTGGAGAAACCTTGAGAAGAGGAGGGAAATGAAGGAGAAGTGAAGAGAAGAGGGAGCGCGGCGAAGAACCGGTTGAGAGCAGAATGCAATCAAGCATTGGCGGCACGGCGGAGGGAGGCACTTGGTGGAAGCTTTTGGATAGAGAAGCGACGAGAGGAGCCATGGAAACCGCTTCTGCTTCGGCTTCTGGTTCGGACATTGCAATGTATCTAATCACTCTATTTACTCCCTCTTCTCTTCGGTTCGTGGTTTTTGATTGAAATTGAAGAAGTTATGGAAGTTCAGTGAAACCCTAAATTTGATGTCGAAGGAGATAAACCCTGAAGGGAAGGAGGTGTGGTGAGGGTCGGCCGCCGCAACGTCCAGCGGCAACTCTTCCCGCCCTCCTTTATACGACACCCGTAATATTTAATTCTTCTTCTTTTTACGAATTTTTGAAAAATAAAAAATAAATAAATAACAAATGTTTTACCTTGGACTTTAAAGAAAAATGAACTTAGATTCTTGTTTTTTTACGATTAAAAACAAATGATTAACACTTAACTTATTTATGATAACTTAAGTTAATTGATTAAATGGTTGATTGGTCTCGATGATTCACAAATTTTTAATATATAAATAAGTTATTAGTATCATATTATCAAATCTAATTTATAAGAAAAAAAAAGCAAAGGATGAATGGTTGAGGTTTTCGACTTTTTAGATCACATACTCCTTCCGGCTCGAATTATAAGCAATTCTAACCTCTTTTACGCTTATTAAGGAGGTTAGTTGATTGTATTTAATTTTTTCAAATTTATAAAAAATAGAGGTATTTTTGGAAAGTAGTATTGGGAATGAAACAAAAATTAATTAAGATTACAATTTTCTAGAGATGTTTTAGGAAAGTGACATTGGGAATGAATAAAAATTTAATAAAGTTAGTTAGTTTTGCTTATATTTTAAACCAAGAGTAGTATGTTTTTTGTTGCTTATAATTTGAGCCGGAAGGAGTATAATTTTTAAGGAGTTATTATATATATTTAAAAAAAAAAACAACATCCTTTAAATTATTACATTGGATCGGTTTAGAGCTAATGATTTGATCAAGGATAAAACGAGTCAAATATCAAATATGTCTCGTCTCAACTTGATTTCATAAGAATTTGATTGACTTGAAATTAATACGAACTATTTATTTCAACTCGTATTTTGTTTGATTAAAGTTCACAATTTATTCGACTCAACTTGTTAACTTGAATTTGTTTGAGAAATGGTGAGTAATTATATATATATATATAACCATTTAAATCAGTTTTATGGGTGGAAATTTTAATTAATTTTTATTTCATTTTTTAATTTTAATATATTTATCTATATAATTTTTTGTAAATTTGATCATAATTAGTCAAATCATAAACAACTAATCAAGTTATAATTGATTCAAGCTTGACTCATTTATTTAACGAAACCAATTTTTAGCTTACTTCGAACTTATTAAACTCGTGAGTTTAGTTAATCAAATTAATAAAGACATCAACTCTTTCAAGTCGATTAAATTTATTGGTTGCCTTGTGTTCGACCTAACATGTACTATTAGTGAAATAATTTTATCCTGTTCTTTTTTTTTATTATTTATTTTTACCTTGATGAAATAACATTGCTAAAAATATAGCAAGCCCTCCAACAACTATTTTTGAGAAATGATTTTGCTTCGTGCCATTTGATAGTGGCATCCTAATCAATTTTTTATTTTAAAAAAATATTTTTTTTTCATAGTAACGTGCAGGTCGTGAACAAAAGTCATGATCCATTACGTAACTCGTGATTATGATTTTTGGTGACGATGATGATGTTGGTATTGTATTTGGTGATGGAACAATGATGTTGTGGAATCAAGGTTAATTAGCATCAAATTAGATTATGAAGATGCTCATGTGGAACAATGTTGTTGGTGGTAATGATGAAGAAGATGAAATGGAATAAAAAAAATATAATTTAATTTAATTTTAATTTTTTATATAAAAAATAATATTTTTATTTGATTTAAATTGATTAAAGTAATTAAAAGTTACTTAAAATATAGAAACTAAAATCCAAAATGTTAAAATTGAATTCTTTAATAGTAAAAACGATAAAATGGTTACTTATATTAGGTGACACATTTTTATCAGCTGGTCATTTTATGGTATCGAAACTCGCACTTTTATGACAGTACGGGAGAAATTCTTAAAAAGATTTAAATTGCTTTTTATATTTTGGCAAATGC
Source organism: Crotalaria pallida (assembly GCA_037953625.1). Lineage (NCBI taxonomy): Eukaryota > Viridiplantae > Streptophyta > Magnoliopsida > Fabales > Fabaceae > Crotalaria > Crotalaria pallida. The sequence continues at coordinate 104,822,500 of CM075655.1, forward strand.
TAACAAGTCAATTATAGTTTGCATTTTTTTTTTTAAATTTTCAAGAAATAAAAGAATATGTATTTATGATTATTTTTCTTATGACAATAACATTATCATGTGCATTAGCATGTCACTTATACTCTCATGTCTCATACTATCCAAATCACCAATGAATATTAGTCCCCAAATCACACACTTTAGCCCTCAAACCCTAATTTTATTTTAATTCCAATAATATCCTCTTCAAACCTCAAATTCCACACTCTCTTATTTCTCTTCCATCTCAAAAAATCTCAAACCCCAAATCCTACACCCTCTCACTTTCTCTCTCTCTCTTCCCTTCCCTCTCCCTCTAACTTCACCTTCCTTTTGTACAAGTTGTCGTCGTCAGCCACCGCAAGAAAACCTCTCTCAAATTTCTTCTCCTCCCTCCTTTATCTCTCTTTGTTGTTCTTAGGGTTTTTTTATATTTTTTAGGCTACGAGTTTAATAGGTTGTTTTGTGTTAAGTTTTCATATTTTTAGTAGTTTTGGACCCTTTCACGTTGGTTTTTATGTTTAATTTCTTCCCATTTGTTTTCTGTTTCCTTCTTATTCGTTTTTTTCTTTAACTGTTCCAGAAATTCCAACAAACCGGTGTTGAAATTTTGAATTTCCGACACGGTGGTATCAGAATTTCAAAATTCCGATACGTGGGTGTCGAAAATTTACTGCAACATTGTTTTTTTTTTATTTATTTTTTTCCGACATGCATCTATCGGAAAACATTTGGCAGAAATTTTTAAAATTCGGAAAAAAATCCGACACCGAATTGTCAAAATTTATACAATTACGTAAAAATAAAATAAAAACAGAAAAAAATAAGAAATTTAGGTCTAATAAAAAATTAAAGCAGTGTTGAGAGAGCCTCTACTCTAGGCACAGCAACAACAAAGCGCGCGAGATAGAGAAAAGGAGAAGAAGGAAGAATAATAGGTTCAATTTGTTCAGTTTAAGATAGGAATGATAATGGGTCCAGGTAATGCGGTACTTGGAGCCGGACCCGTACATAAATTACTAAACCCGAATCCACCCAGACCCGCGCGGGTACCCGCTGCATAATGGGTAGACGGGTACCCAGACAAATTTTGTGGGTACCATTTGCAATTTTTTTTTTAAGAAAAAATCATTTTCTAAATTAATTTCTATGTCTTTTTTGATGGACTGAGGGATCCTTAATACATCATTACACACTCTACTTAATATTAATATCCCTACCATCATTAAACACTCGCAGACATCAAATAAATTCTCTCGTTAAACACAAACATACTAAGATTATATATATATAATGCATATATGCAAATATGGACGGGTCCGGGTCTCACGGGTCTGATTATCTCAGACCGGGACCCAGACCCGGATCCGAACCCGTACAAAGCAGGTACCCAAACGGACCAATTCTTTGAATCCACGAGTCTCTTCTTTGGACCCGAACCCGTTGCAGGTATTACCTGCGGGTCCGGGTCCAATTGTCATCCTAGTTTAAGAAAAAGAGACACTTTGTTCGGTTGAAGAAAAAGAAGAGTGAGTTTGGAAAAGGAAAGAGTGAGGGAATTTATTTTGCCACCCCATTGTCTATGGTTGCCACCCTAAATATATTATTAATACCCATCATGCCCTTTTGAAAAAAAAACAAAATTGGACACGGGTCGTAAGAGGGTAGTACGACCATCAGGTCGTAGTAACCCCTTGCGACCTTTTAAAAAACAAAATTTTAAATTGGGTCGTAAAGGGGTGCTACGACCTCCAGGTCGTGACACCCCATTACGACAATTCAAAAACTAATAATTTACACGGGTCGTAAGCAGGTGCTACGACCACCAAGTCGTAGCACCCTTTTACGACTTATTTGAAAATATGATTTTTAAAGGGTCGTAATGAGGTGCTGACGACCTGAACCTTCAGGTCGTCAGCACCCCCTACGACCCGTGTAAATTATTTGGGTAAATGGTCAGTTTCCTCATTCCAGTGACTATCGTTTATCCTCTCTCTCATATTTTCACCTGCGAAATCTTGTTCTTGTCACCGGCGGCGAAATCCTTCTCCGTTCTTCTCACCGGTGAAATCGATTCTCCGTCACTCTCACTCACATCTCCATTGCTCCGTCACTCTCACTCGCATCTTCCTCCATTACTCTGACTCGCATCTCCCTCCATCACTCTCACTCGCAAATCTCAGATTGGAAAGCTTCTTCCCCGTGCGTCTTCTCCGTGCACCTTCTCCGTGTGATTTCTCTAGTTCTCCGTGTGTCTTCTCCGAGGTAATATTTTTTTTCCCCAATTTTCAAACCCTAATTTGTTTAGAGAATGGATTGGACGTGGATAAAGAATGAGTTTTTAAATAGACTTAATATTATAGGAAATTGATTATGATAATTTTTAAAATTGAAAAAAATGAATATTAGTCTTCTGTGGCTTGGAAAATTCACCAATTATTTGGATTTAGGCATATTCAGGATTTTTCTTTTACATTTGTTGCTAATCCTGCGATATTTGGATTTAGGCATATTCAATCCAATTAATCTGACAACACCTTATACCGGAGATGAACAAAGTTAGCACTCTGTTATATCTATTGATTGATATGGGTTTTTACAAAAGGTTCCCATTGGTTTTAAATCATCTATAAGAAAGTAAGCACTCTGTTAAACTTTGTATTAAAGAGCCTTTGATATTATTCATGTGGCTGCCATTTTCTTATTATTTTTATGATAATTCTGATTCTTTAATTTTAGTAGCTGGTTGTGTTCCAAAATGACGTGAGTCCACTTGTTTCCTCATTAGAATACATTTCTCATTATATATATTTCATGTTGCACATTCAAAGATGATAATAATCTGAGTTCATGTATGTATATTTTTAAACTATCAGATGAATCACACCTTGTATCGTAGTAGCTTTTTCAAGTGATAATTAGAATTCTCAAATCATTTGTGCTTTTATAACTACTTGACGTGAGACACTTTGAATTTTAATGATTTCAACAAATTGCTAATAAATAGTTATATCTTTTTCTCATGCTTCTATTATCAGTTGTATCTTTGTTTTACATCCTTTTCGGGGATTTTATTTCGCAAATCAAGATAGAGGCAGCATGACACAACTAATTTAGTTGAATAAGTAGTACTACTACTATTTGCTAGTTGTACTCTTAAGTAGTTTATGGTTAATTTAGTTGAATAAGTAGTACTACTACTATTTGCTATTGAGAACAGATATATATATGTAGTACTACTACTATTTGCTACTGAGAACAGATAAAGAATTGGAAAATCCATATTTGCTATTTGTTCTAAATATATATGTAGTACTACTACTATTTGCTATTATCTATTTGCACATCCTATTCCTTTCTTTTGCATTTTGCTCTTATTTCTCTCTAGCATACCGTCATAAAATACTTGGCTTTTTATTCCTATAATCGCAGCTGCTGCTATTGGTCATGATTCAGGTGTATATATTTTTATTCCTCATGATTCTGCTGCTTTTTATTTCTCATGATTCTCGCCATTTTATTATTCTGGAAAATTGTCTTTTCAAATCATACTAATATTATGTTGAGTTAATAATATTAAAGTTGATTTGTTTTTTCTTTTCAGATGGCATCCCGCGATGACTCTCCTCCCCGTCCTCCTGCGAGACATCGCCCTAGTGCATCAAATCGGAAGCGTCTTGTGGATGAACGTGCTGCAGCACGAGCAGCGGCAGCAGAGGCTGCAGAGGCAGAGGCGGCAGCAGCCGCATATTTAAATATGGGGGACAACAATCCAGTTGACAACGATCCAGTTGTCAATGCAGCGGAATTAGACGACGACGTTGACGATCCTCAAAATGAGACTCTGTTGACTACTTACAGCGGCCACAGGGCCAAGGAGATATGGAAGGGCAATGTAAGTAATAATTAAGTTAAATGTAATATCCTTTGTAATTTTTTTTAATTAAATTGCATAACTAATTATTATCTTTTTCTTGCAGGATCCTGGTCCTATGAACCGGTTTCTTAACCGGATATTTGGGTTGAGGTCATTAGCTCAGTTACCGGAACAAGTTCGTACACTTGTTCTAGGTTCTGGACTTGCGCCTCTGATCAATTCGTCATTTGCAATGACGGATAGGCGCATACTGAGCTCGTTTGTGGAGCAGTTTTATGAAGACACGTGCACCTTCCATCTACCATGTGGTGAGATCACGGTGACACTGGACGACGTTTCGTCCCTTCTCCATATTCCTGTGACGGGCTACCTCATCCCTTGGGATAAACCGTCGAAGCCTGAGGCGGTGGTTTTGTTGCACGAAGTTCTAGGACTGTCTACAGAAGAGGCCATTGAAGAGGTGGATCGCACCAAAGGTGGTGCGGTTTCTTTCTCGGCATTGAACAGATGGTTGGACCAGTTCATCGAACAAAATCGGTACGAGCACGCTGCAAGGTGCTATCTGTTGTACCTTGTTGGGTCGACGCTTTTTATTGACAAGACTGTCAATTTCACTGGAGTTCAGTGGCTGCATGCGTTGGAGAACCTGCATTCTGTGAGTGAATATGCATGGGGTGCGTGCGCATTGGCGTATTTGTACGACCGATTGGATCATGATCTTCAAGTCGTTAATGTAAGTTATTTAATAATTTTAATTTATATTTTTAATAATTTCTATTTATTTTTTAGTAATAATTTGTAATTATTTTCGTGTGCAGATCGAATTAATATCAAGAATGCGTCGTATTATACAACTTGTTGATATAGCAGACCAAGATCAGGGATACATCCCTGATGTACATCATGACATCAGATTGTATGCTAGCACCCATGCCATGCGTGATGTTCAGGGTTTAAGGGTACGTGGGAGAGGGCGCAGAGGTGGTGGATCGACTCATGATGGTGCAGAATCAAGACGGGCACGTCGTGCAAGACGGCAATAGGATTGATTTAGTTATTAGTTTTGGATATTTTAATGTTATCTTGGATATCTTACTTAGTTTGTATATGGATGTGACTAGTACTTTTCAAATGCGTTTCATTTATTTTTATGATAAAAACCGTTTCATTTGGTAAAAATTGCAAAACATATTTATTACTAATTAAGTTGTTTGTATGTGGAATTGTAATAACATTACTAATTAGCATTAATAAATTTTATAAGGTAAAATTGGAAAGTAACATTTATTTAAAAAAATTAATACTAAAATGTTGCTAATATACTCATACCAAAAATAATAAATCTAATGAGAAGAGTAAGGGAGTATTGTGGTAAAAAAATAAAAAAAAAGTAAGGAGTAAAAAAAAATAGTAAGGGAGTATTGATCATCTTTAATTCTTCTTATTCTTCTTATGATCTTTGTGTTCTTCGTCTTCGTCCAGATTAATAGGCTCATTTTCTTCTGTGTGAGGCTCAGGCAAAAATGGTTTGAACATTTGAAGACGTTCTTGAAAATGAGATTCCCATGCAAGGACTCCCGTACTTGCATATCTCCACCATCCTACATATATTGGAGGTATTGGTGAACCTTCTTTCCAATGAATCTGCAAGTGAATTGAAAATAAGTTAGTAATTCGCACAAATTAAAATACTTTATAAACATTATATATTGAATTGAATGTTACCTGTACCCAATGGCTTTTATGCACATTTCCCATCACCCAAATTCTTTTTTCACTTGTTTCCAAAGATGTCCTGTATGGAAAGAACGTTTGACATTCACCTGTTGTTGACGAAATAGTCACTAGCCCAACATTGTACAAATTAGCAACTGCATGTCCCATGTCTGGAACCTCAAACCACTTTGCTTGTGATACAGCACCTAATCCATCAACATATAATGCATTATATGCTTTGTCATAATAGGATTGTCCTAATATGTCAACATACAGAACTTTGTTATTAATCATCTCCTTTATAACCTCCTGTCGAATCAGCATGTAGTTTTCTTCTGTGCCATATCTATACAATGATAAGATACGGAAGCCACAATTTCCATCAGCCTTGACATTAATTATTTTGTGAATGAACTGGTGTAACACATCAGGGAAAGTTGTCAACATTGTTCTCCAAGCATTATATGTTTTTGTAGAACGCTTTCTTTTGGTTGACATGTTTGTTTGAGAACCCTTTGTATTGGATCCTGTAGATTGAGAAGAATAAATGATCACAATTGACAAAACATATTAACAAAGAATAAAAAATAACAATTGACAATCACCTGTAGATTGAGACCCTTTTGTTTTTGACCTGGTAGATTGTGAACCCTTTGTTTTAGATTGAGATCCATTAGATGGATAAGCACCTTCCATGACATCATCTTCCCAATGAGATGGTTCACGCTTTGTAGATTTTTCATGTGATGTCTCCTTCCTACTACCTTTCACACCGCCTTTTGTCTTCACTTTATACTTAGGGGGCTTCATTGAAGTTGTTGTTGGATACACAAACTCATGTAATCTTTGAAAATATCTTTTCTTTTCAAGCACGCCCTTATCATCTAATGCTTCTACTTGACGATATATCTCATCCACGTATGGTTTTGGATCAAAATCTGTTGGTGAAAAAGAGATCTTTATTTTTTCATTAAAAGACAAGCGTCGCCAATGATCGTGAACTGCATCCAAAGGGATGGGTACTTCCTCTTTATAATATTTTGCAAATTCACATTCGCATGGTAAACTGTGAGTTCTTCTGATTTTGCAATCACAACATATGCTTTCCCCTTTTGTTTGGCGAAGACTTTCCATGATCTCCCAAATACGTATTAACGCATTGCGAGAGACAAAGTGACGTAACTCCTTGTAGAAATCATTATTTACACGATGATCCACCTTGGTGATACTACTTTCAAAAGAATCTTTAATATCAGTATGTTGACATACCAGCATGTTCTTCATTGCCTCAAAGCTGGTGCACATATCCCCCTGACTATCTCTCAATAATCTCTTGAATGTGGCATGAGCGCTCTCAACCCTGGTAAACCAAAAAATAAACATATAAAGTATTTTTCACAATTATTTTAAAACTCAATAGGTAAAAACACATCACTAAAATATACATAAAAAAAATGTTTGGGTTTTTTTAACTCACCTATTAGTTGTGGTATTGCCAAAATGCATCAATTGGTTTACACAAACACCCACAAATTTCTCCTTGTTGTGCGCAGGTAAGTACGTTCCACGTAGTCATAAATTATTATTCCGCACAAATCCTTAAATTTTTTCAAATAATCTGTATACTCTTGCAAGTCTCGAGATTCTACGACTGCTTTCCAAGCGTCCATTATAGGTGTCTCATCTTTTGTCTCACAAACCTTCTGCTTCACTCTATGCTGCACGTTCTTTGAGATGTGAAACTTACATAGCAAGTGAGTAGAGGTTGGAAATACCTTCCTGACTGCCAAAATCAGAGCATCTTCTTTATCAGTCACTATGATCTGAGGCATGGCATCATCACTTTCAATCAAGTTGCGAAGCCGCTCTAGAGCCCATGTGAAGTAGGAAGCCTTTTCAGCCTCCATATAACAAAAGGCAACATGGAACGTCTTCTCTGTCGATGTTTGACCTACGATCTCAAGAAGCGGATATCTGTATCTATTTGTTTTGTAGGTACTATCCATAACAAGAACAATACTGAACGAGTGTAATAATGTTATTCCACTTGGATGTGCCCAAAAAATGTCCTTGACCACATCACTTTCTTCGTCTTTTACATAATTTGTCACATATCCAGAAGAAGTCAATCTGTGTAATAAATGCTGCATCTGGGTCCTGGGATGTCTGATACTTTTTCTAAATCGTTGACGCTCATTGTACACTTGTCTCAAGGTAGTAGTGTTGTTCTTGTTCCGTTCTTTCAAACTAATGAGAATTTCCTTCAGTTTGACCCCTGCCTTGGTCAAGTTATCGATTAACTCCTTTTCCTCTTTGGTTGGCCTACCATAATGACCCTCCAAGCTTTCACATGGTTTGTGATTATGGACGCCACATTTGATCGAAAGCATCCAACCTTTTCCATTACCAAGATCCCAAGCATTAATCTTGAAAGGGCATTCAGACTTGCGAGTACTAGATACACACATTACCTCACCTTTTGTTATTTTCCTATATTTTCCACTTCTTTCGCAACCCAAAAACACCCTAGGTCTTCTCTTATAGGTCCCTCCTCTGTGTCTGACCGATATATAACGATCACATGTTTTTGTTCTTTTCCAACAGCCTGTACCCAACGGATCAATTCGTCTCTACTTGCAAAAATCTTATTATGTGAAAAGTCATCACTATAGTCTGCAATAATATTGTTAAATGAAAAAAAAAGTTATATTATGATTTAAAATAAAAAAATTAAAAATAACATGTTAAAAGGAATTTAAAATAAAAAATATGAAAAAAAAGTGTTTCATTATGAATTTAAAATAAAAAAACAATGTTTCATTAGGAATTTAAAATAAAGAATTAAAAAAAAACAGTGTTATAGGAATTTAAAATTAACATAAAAGGTTGTATTACAACTTTAGCATAAAAAGTTATATATTAGAACTTTAGAATAAAAATGTAATATTAGGATTTCAATAAAAAAATGTTATATTAGATATTTAAAATAAACAAATAATAATAATAATAATAATAAAGGATTATAAAAAAAAACAAAAAAAAACGGGTCGTAACACTTGGTTACGACCCTAAAAAAAACACGGGTCGTAAGCCAGTGTTACGACTTAAACATAAAACACAGGTCGTAACACTGGGTTACGACCTGGTAAAAATTTTAGAAGAATTTTTTAAAATTAAATAAACAAACAACCCATAATAATTCATCAATTAGGATACAATAAATTATTGAAAACATTAATCCTAACATAACTTTATGAATGAAATTTGAAAATTACCTTGGAATTCAGGTTCAACAGCAGCCATTAAAACCAACGTTTTTGTATGATGAAGTATAAGATTTGGTAAAAACAATTTTAGGTATCAATGGGCTTTATATAAAGAAAAAAAAAGAAAAGAAAAGAAGGATTTAACACGGGTCGTAAGGAGGCACTACGACCGTCAGGTCGTAACACCTCCTTACAACCCTATAAAAAACAAAATTTTAATAACGTCGTAAGCAGGTGTTACGACCTACTGGTCGTACTACCTGCTTATGTGGTCGTAAGCAGGTAGTACGACCAGTAGGTCGTAACACCTGCTTACGATCCTCTTAAAATTTTGTTTTTTAAAGGGTCGTAAGGGGGTGTTACGACCTTATGGTTGTAGTGTTTCCTTACGACCCGTGTCAAATTTTGTTTTTTTAAAAGGGCATGATGGGTATTATTTTAATATTTGGGATGACAACCATAAAATATGGGGTGGCAAAATAAATTCCCAAGAGTGAATGAGATTTGAGATCACCAATTGAGCAGAGGCAAAGGCCCAACCAAGGCCTGCCAGATGTCTCGTTCTTTTTCGCTGGTCAGTAGACAACTACTCCTACCAGTTCTGTGTCCGTCGTCACTCACTCCGCATTTTCATCCACTCCTGCTTCTTCCTTCTCGTCACACTCAAAATGCGGACCATCTCTCTCTTCCTTCTCATTCTCGGTACTCTCTCTTCTCCCTCCCTCCCTTTTTTTTTTCCTTTATCACTGAAGAGTGAGCGTAGCAAATTACTTTACTTAAGTTTTTGTTTCTTTTTCAGGGTTACTCAATCATGCACTGCCCCAAGAAAACGAAGGATTTTGCTCTGCTCCTCCTTCTGCTCTTAGCTTGGATTCCAAATCCAACTCTAAGTATTGGAAAGTGGACAACCCCACTCTTTCTCCTCTCCATCTTCAAGGTCACTACTTCACTATTCTATTCTTCTTGTTCCACTTTTTTTATTATGTCTTCATCTATAAAAAATTGATTTAAATATTCCTACTTTGATGTAACTAGAAACTATTGGTCATTGGTGGTTAATGCTACTATAGTAAACATTGTCTATGCATAATCATTATAACTTATTATTGATATGGTTTGAGTTAGGCCTAATTATTGTAACATGGTATCAGAGTCGTGACGTGGGGCCACTAGGCCACCCGCGGATGTCCAGTCTTGCAAATTTATGGCTTCCGATGTTCATTCTTGAACGTGAGGGGAGTGGTTGAACATATGTGCAAAGAACCAAATATAAATGACACGGGCAACCCTCCCTTGGGGTGGAGTTGCCCATCTCCATTGTTTTGTCGTGGGCGGGAGCCTATCTTTGTGTGGTTCCGCCGTTTATCGCGTGTTTTGTCAAGCATTTTTGGAGGGGGTGTTGGAAGTCCCATATCTCCTGCGGTTTATGTAGCTGTTAGGCAACTCTACTTGATGCCAAATGGTTTTAAGATGGAATCTAATACTAACTAATTGTACTTTCTCACATGAAAGTACTTTCCAGAGCCAAGCTTAAATTGGCATCCACTTTGCCATACTCGATTCCACTCCCTACTTTCTTCCACTTAGTTTAATCAAAATAAAGCTGGGTACTTCACAATTGCCTTGAAATTATCATCTTCATTTGCTTAAAGGATTTAAGCGCTGAAATGTGACACTCAACTACCAGGCTTGATTCCATTAGGATATTTACTTGAGTTGTGAATTGTGATCTTTGTTTTATTCGCATTTCTGTATCAAAACATTGGTTGGATCTTGATGTTTCTGATACTGTTGACTCCTCGATTATTTTCCAGGAATTACAAGAGTAATTAAAAAGAGAAATTGTGGTAAAATGACTTACCTTCTGGTTTTGTTTGTCAGATTTGCCTGGATTCACGCGCAGTGTTTATAAGAGAGATCATGCTTTGATAACACCAGAAAGTCATGTATATAGCCCATTACCTGATTGGTACTCTCTACTTTCCTCATTTGTTTTGGTTATAATGTTTAAGCCTCTTGCTCTAGAGTAACTTGAATTGCTTTGACAGGATCAATACATCTGGGGCATATTTAATTTCACCAGAAATGGGTTCTCACTTTGTAATGTACCTAGCTAAATTGAAAGGTTTGTTTACAACATATTTCACAACATCTATTATATTACAACTTATTACAAATTATTTTCTCTGCTTAAATTGCCATCATATCCTCATGTATAGCTTGACACTTTCCCTTCACTCAACCATATTGCCATCATATCCTCATTTTTTACTGGGCATGCCATGTCATTTGTAACATTTAACGACTTATGTTCTTGCAACTTATAGTTTGCCACTGGAACTTTTTTTTCTTGGTAATGCTTCTGATTTGTGCTTCACCCCTTTTGCAGAGAATTCTAGATCAGGACTACTCCCGCATGATGTGGAGAGGTTGATAACTTGTGATTTCTGTTTTTTAATGCTAAATTCCACGACACCCAAATCATTTGACATTGTGTTTGTTTCTGTCTCTAAATGCTTGTTACATACGTTTATGAAATTGTCATTTGTGTTATCCTGCTAGATTCTTCTTTGTGCTCCAAGGTGCTATCACACTCACCTACGCCCCTGGTGTTAGCCATATACTGAAGGTAATAAGTGAATGATTGCCACATAAATGAAATATTTCTGTTTGCATGATCACTAGTTCAGACTTTAGAGTACTTTTAATGGTAATGTTTTGGTTTTAAGATTCTAATGCAAGCTTGGCTCCTTTGGTGGACCCTCTTGTTTTCAGGTTACATAATTGAAGCATAGAAATATGTATCTCTCACTAGCTTGGCACTTATAAAATTAGTGTCTATGTCTATTTGCACACTGCTTAGCTATTGCCAGCATTGAATGCAATCAAGATTAGTGGAAATATTTTGCGCTGTTCTAGTTGAAGTGTCTTTCATCTTTCTTTTTGGTTACTGGCCCGTATCTCATTATTGGTGAAGAATTTGATGATGAAAATATTGTTTATAAAGGCTATATAATTTTTGATGCCATGTTTTCAATTCCAGGTGGATTCTTATGCTTATTTACCTCCAGATTTTGAACATTTCATTGAATCTGATGCAGCTGCTACTATTGTTGTATTTGAACGAAGGTTTGTGTTTTGTACTTGACTGTTTTAAAAATAACTTTGCTTATTCCTCATGAGTGACCTCACCATTATGAAAATCCACCCAATTAGTTATATACGAAATGGATGGATGAACCTGCTTTATATTTCAAGGTTCTTGGTCATTAAATTGCCTTTAGTATTCACAAAATAAGTTGCTGCAGTTTTCAATGATTATATATCATATTTTTGTTTCTTACATTCATGTAGCAATCAGTCACATGAGTAATCTAATGAGTTAAGTACTGAAAATGTCTATAACCTATTAGATATTCTCCGCTCCAAGGTCATGTCCCAGAGCTAGTGGTTAATTCAACAGATAAGCAGCCGCTCCTTGAAACTCCTGGCGAGGTAAGTTGTTGACTCCAATATTCTGAAAAGCAATATGCTCTATTTGCCATTTTTCTTTTTTATTTAAATCCAGGTATTCAAACATTTTTGTTTCCAATTTATGATGATAGTTCATAGTAGAACATTTTGGCTGCTCTTACTACTATTAATGTCATTGTCTGGAGGATTTCTTACATCCATGGTTCAGGTCACTTCTTATTGTTAATCTGAGAGTCAATATTTAACTACTCTGACAGTCTGACTCATCGGCTGTCAGATTGTTCTGGGTGTAATACACCCAACAGTTCTGATAATTTCTTCAAGTTAATCTGACTGTCCATATTTAACTACTGACTCAAGTTGCAGTATCTATGAGAAATACACTTGGGATATATTAGAATTTCTCCATTGCTTGAAGCATATCCTTAACAGTCAAGGCTGCATGTTTTGTTATATTTTGCACTCTGTCTTTCTATAACTTCATGGTAAACAGAACTGCAAATAGCCTGCATGTACTCATATAGTTATATTCTGTTCTATATACCTATGATCAGATTTTTGAACTGCGTAAGCTTCTTCCAACATCTTTGGCATATGACTTCAATATCCATGTAAGCTCAAACCGCTCTTATTTTATCTCATTTATTTGGGTTTCTATTATTTTGGCAATGTCCGTTATTTATTGCATATGTGTAATATTCCTATGTCCATGGTTTCTGGCCAACATTAGTTAACTGTTACTAATGTACCCATGCTTGCAGATTATGGATTTTCAACCTGGAGAATATCTCAATGTAAAGGTGATCTTCCATTCCTCTCTGCTTGTATTTTAGTCGTATGGATATTTTATGTATGTACGCATTGCAGATGTACAAATGTAGCTCGCGTTATAATGGGATGTGCTGATACCTTGGTTTATTAGTTGTAACTATGGTGCAATTTAATAATCTAATGATGCAGAGCAGCAGAAGCTTAGCATGTGTAGATTTATGACTTAATCCATTATCCTATGCTGGCAGAGTTGAAACATGTTTAAAGCATCAACCCGACGATTCTTTTTTAGCTTGCGCATGAAGCTCAAATTTATGATTTTCATAACCAATTAATGTAATGTTATTCAATCTTTAGCACTTAATATAGTTATAGTTCCATGATTTTTTTTTTTTTTTTTTTTACTTCGGCAAAGTCATCTTCTTAACGTTAGGGTCTATGTTGCACTACATAGAGTTAATCATATATGATAGGCTTTGCCTTCCTGTGAAAATTTAAAGGCTTTAATTTTTATATTTTGTGGCTTTCGTAGGAGGTGCATTATAACCAGCATGGTTTACTGCTACTGGAAGGGCAAGGCATTTATCGTTTGGGTGATAGTTGGTAAGAGTTATAGACATAGAGTTCTAGATAGGGGCATTCTTTGCTTTACATTAAACTTTATGAGTACTACCACATTGGAAGAGAATGTTTCACTTGGCTTACGTGGGAGTTCGGTGACTCTATGCCATGTTAATTACTCACGAGTTTTTTGGTTGAATTTGGGATCTTGACCCTATATTTGGCTACTAATGGTGTTTTAGCTATTAAACTTATCTGGTCATTAATCTAATATTGGTGGGGAGCATTGCACATTGACATATTTTGTGCTTACAACTTGTATTCAAGTCTGCTTTTGTCTCTTTCATATTTTTATTATATGGTTTATTTTTTTATTATGGCTTTTGTTGGTGTTTCTGTGATTAGGTACCCAGTTCAAACCGGTGATGCCATTTGGATGGCACCATTTGTCCCACAATGGTAAATTATAGCTACACTTCCCACAAAAAAAATTTAATCTAACTATATTCTTAAAGAGTTTCATTTTGATACACCGTTAGTGCAAAAAATTTTACACTGTCAACCAATCATACCTCATCCCATGTTTTAATGATATAGTAGTGCATGATTGGTTGATATTTTAGAAAACTTTTATACTCTCAATGCATTCTAATTAAGTCCCACTTTTAATTATAAGCAATTACAGTACATTATATGTAACTTTCATATTGTCTTCCTACATGTCTCCTAATACATATGGTGCCATCTTCAGGTATGCTGCCCTTGGTAAAACCCCATCACGGTATCTTCTGTACAAAGACGTGAACAGAAGTCCATTATAACTGTGATGTTGGTGGATGTTAGATTAATGGTTCCAGCCACCTTCAGGTATAGTTGTGATGTTGATGGATGTTAGATAAATTGTTGCTGATTTAATTAACTCCAAGAATGTTTCTATTTTCATGGCAGATCATGGTCATTCCATTAGTCTTGGGTTGTAGGTGTTCTTGGCTCCTACTAGGGGCTTCCATTGATGCATGATGGCAATGAGGATCTTCTATTAACTCCATAAGGTTCCTGTTTAAGGGGTTTCATCCTCAATGAAAAATAACCTCAATGGATTTGTTACATCTACATGGCCTCTCAAGTGGTCATTGTTGCTTAGAGCTCAGTCTATCGTTTGTTTATACTTTCACATTTTTCAATAATGCCATATCATTTTTCATTACTTAAGCAATTCAGCAATTTTGAAAAGTTTTTAAATAGAGTTCATAGTCTATTCTACACTTTCCTTTCTTGAATTCAATATTTATTATTATATTATTTTAGGGTTTTCTTAAACTCAGCTCTAACCTTAAAGTGAATAAATTTTATGGGTAAATGAGTATTTAATACCATCTCCATTCCCTTGTATATATAAGTACTAGATAGTGGGAGTACATTGATCCTTTTTATAAGTACATGATTCAATTTTTAATGACATTAATTTTTTTTTCTTCATAAACCCCCTTATTTTCAATGATATTAGGAATCTGTCATTTCCGACCTCATCGATACGTAGTTGGCAAAGTTGATATTATAGCTAAATTTTTATTTTTTATTTTTATTTTTTTGTTGAAAGCTACAAGAAAAAATCAGTTTTGTCAGTAGTAATTGATGCTTTGGTAAGCAAGAAATAATAAGCAAAGGTTGCTAAACCTCTCAAGTCTCATGGGGGTAAACATGCTCTAATGTCCACAACTTCCATGAGAACAACATCATCGTTCAACATCATCACCCTTCACTTCTTTTAGCACCACTCAACCCTGGGAACAGTAGGTAGGGTCATGGGGGATGAGGCATGCATGGTGGCTTCGTCGTGCACGTGCATAGGAATATCATTGAGTAACTAGTCATCTCTGACTCCTTGATGGTGCAACGTTTCTTCTTTTTCATAATAACCTCGTCACAAAGAAAATTCAAGCAGCCATTTAGTTTTGTACATTTGTCTTTATGACAACTATAAGCTAGTCTATAGTCATTGAGCTGGACCACGTGACTTAACCTCTACATAAAGGATCATTGAGTGGCACATCAAACAAATTCAAATTGGCACCTTCATTTGGACTTCATTTTATATTTAGTACATAACTCTATTTAGTCTAAGAGGAGGGTAGGATAAGGCTGATGGATGAGTTAAACATTACATTACTATTTTGTCCCTGCCGCCTAACATTGTTCACATCGCAATCAACACAACTCTGTTACATAAACATCAGTGTTTGACATCTATACGGGACATTTGCCTTTTTTGGCAAAAACTGGTGGATCCTGCAGTTTCTCTTTCTTATAGGACCCATCACTTTTTATCCAAAAAGGCAGGTGTCCCTATCTGATGTCAAATACAGATGTCAAGCAAACATATTCCCATACCATAAATATCGTTGCTGTGGTCATCAAAACTTACGATCACCTCATGGCTAATCTACAACTTCTTTTCCCTACTAATAGCATGTTCGCTGTAGCGTTTGCCAAGCACGTTTGAGCAAAAACTTCAAAGTGATTTTGGGTGAATTTATCTTTCAACCATAAACATGCTATAATTATATTAAATTTTATTTTTTGTCAGGAAAAATGTTATGTGTCTAAATTATGGAGACATTATTTGGTGGTTTGAGGGATAAGTTACGTCACCATCATTCAATATTTTTTTTAATTTTATTTTCAACTAATAAAATAGATGATAAATGATAATAATATATTTGGTATCGTTGATCCCGTACCATCCAATGATCTTTTACTATGAGAAATATTCATATTATTCATACTATCATATGCCACGGTCCAAGTACCATAGAAAGGGCCCGACCGTGATGCGAGGGATTAGTCGCCCAGTTGCGCGGGTGGATACCCTGGTTCATCTAAAAAAAATACGAAGGTTATGAAAAGTTCTCCTTTATTATTATAGCTTATATATATATATATATATATATATATATATATATATATATATAATCCCAACATTAAAGCTGAGGATAATTACCAAAAAGTGAATGTGTTTTTAAAAAGAAAAAGTGTATAGGATTTTTTATTTCTTAAATACATTATTTTCCTTAAAAATTATTTATTTATGTATATTTATTCTTATCCTAATTTCTAAAGTTTAAGGTTAATAAAATTCTTTTATATATTAGCAATATATGGAAAAGAAATGGGATTTCATCTCTTGATTGACAGTCATAGAGATGTTACCTCGTACTCAATAACAAGAGTATGTTACTTATCACTAACTCACTCTTACATTACTTTTTTTAACAGTTTAAAAAATCAATCTATGATATAAAAAAAGTGACATATATGACAGAATAATATTTTTTTTTTTACTAATTGTTTAATTAACCATTAACACATGCTACTTTTTTAATAGTATAATAAGTTTAATTTTATAAGTTAAGATATCATTACTCTTAACTTTTTACATGCATGAATAATTTTAAGTGGAGCTCTTTTTCAGTTCCACGTTACATATATATAGCCTTCTTGCCTGGAGCCAAAGTACCCATCCATAGCAGGCATAGTTCCAAGTTGAAAAGGATAAAAGAACAAACAAGAACAGGTCATAACAAAACAACAAAAATAAACTCCTAATTATGTATAATTAATTATTTGTTAAATAATTGATAGTAAAAGAATTTTATCAATTTATCAAACTTTGTCGTACAGTATCTTATTTATCTTTTCATGCCACAACAACAGCAATGATGTAATACTAAGACTTTGAAGGAACTGTCCATAATTGATCGCATGTAATAAAGTGACAACTTATCTAGAATCGAATATATGCTTAACTTAACTGTCTGATGGTATGCACATCGTGAAAAACATCCCTAATGAAAAACCTTGTGCTCAACCACCGTTGTTTAATTTCAGCAAGTAGCAATTATATAGATGGCTTATTTATGGTTTTCGTCCCTGAAAGTTCAGCGTGTTTTGGTTTTAGTCCCTAAAAGTTATTTTAACCGTGACTAGTTCTTAATTTTTCAAACATCTTGGTTTTGGTCCCATCCGTTAGAAAAAATTAATTATTTATTGGCGCGGTTGATGGAAACTCACATACACCAACAGTTACGTGGTGTGAGATAACGCCAAATAAGTATTGTAACATGGATTATTTAGGTCCATAATCGCAAAATTTTGCGTATGGAACTATTTTATGTCCATGGATCTGTATCATCCACGTCATATCATTTATTTGGCGTCTCCTCATACTACGACGTGACTGCTGATATGGTGTTCCGCTTGTCACAACAGCAAATTACAGTTTCATAATGAAGTGGATCAAAACCAAAATGTTTGAAAAATTAAGGACCAATCACGCTCAAAATAACTTTTAGGGACAAAAACTAAAACACGCTGAACTTTTAGGGACAAAAACATAAATAAGCCTATATAGATTATCTGTACAACATATCTGCATTTTCAATACAATGCACCATATCACCATCGATCATTAAAACATTTGATCTATAACTATAGTTGAAAACAATATAATGCACCACCTACCGTTGTTTTATCTCCACGACCTTTTTTCATAATTAAAATGTGAAGATGTTAGATTTCATCACACAACTTTTGAGCACATAAAATGTGTTTCCTATGTTATCATGAAGGACCATTTTCATTAAATAAGTAGCAAAAAATAATAAAATAATCACTCTTGACAACATTTGATGAAGAATAAAAGAAGGAGATCAATGGGTATACACCGAAGGCGTAACGTTTTTTACATCATCAGTCTATCATTTATCATTCATTTGTATTACTTTTATTTGAAAGTCAACGACAATAAACACATGAATGATGGATGATGATGTACTGATGGTGTAAAAAAATTTTACAGTGTCGATGCACCATTTATTTTCTTTAAAAAAAATTACATTGAAAAAGTATGAAACTTAAACCCTCTAAAAAGAGTGTTTACTACCAATGTTTACTAATTAGAACACCAATGAAATACTCTAAAAAAATAGTCTCCTGCAAATTTTCTTGTCTTAGGTATCTAATAATAACCATGAGAGTGGTGACATCCTATTAAAAAAAAGGAGCTTTTTATTTAATTCTATAATTTTTAAAGCGCGGTCAATGTTTAATCTATAAGTACGCTTATTACGACAGACGATCACCAGTGGATCCGTGGCGCAATGGTAGCGCGTCTGACTCCAGATCAGAAGGTTGCGTGTTCGATTCACGTCGGGTTCAATATCCCGAGTTTTTTTTTGTTCTATTATATAATTCCCTCTATTTCATATACTGTGTGAGCTAGTATTTATATCGATCAGAGTTGTCGAGAATCCTCACCCGGCTGTCTCACTCTTTTCATAAATCAACGAATATATATTTTCATTTAATGCACCATATCTGCGTATCAAAACTTAACTTGATAAGAATATTGAAGAACCACTTTGGTCTTAAGAAGTATTCGTTTTTTTATGAACAATGGATTGATACTTGCAAAAAAATTAGAGTCAATGAATACTCCCAAAGGGTTTTTGCGTGACACAAATTGATTTTTGAATATTATCATTGCACCTAATTTTTGATGATTGATACATGGCATCTTTTGTGAGCAACAAAAATTCCTCCAATTCTTAAGAAATCAAAATGTTTTACAAAAGAAATTTCAATAGATCACATTGTACAGTTCATCGTTAATGGGTAACTAACTACACAACTCTCATCCCTCATCAAAAATTTCACCTATAAAAAAAACGGATCACATTGTTCCAAAAAAAATAAATCTAGGATTGCTATTTAGTGCGACAATAGCATCACGTCATTAGACGAAAATATAAACTAACGGTGATGCTTTCATTATATATCACTTGCAATAATCCTCATTTCAAATCTATAGTCATTAAGTGTCGTACTCAATTCAGCACATCATTTTGTCTCACTATTGAGCATTTCAAAAAAAAAAAAAAAAATAGACACCATTTGATGGTTTTTTCTTCCAGAACAAATTTGTAGAGTAAAAGATTAAATTAGGGATAAAGAGGAACAAAGTAAGAAAGACAATAACAAATAGAGATGATGAACTATGTGTGAAATCTGTATATGCAAACTGTTTTGTGTCCATATCATTGCTCAATAACAAAGACTCTTCATAAAAACCAGTGTTTACCAAACCATTTTGCCCTTTGTGGTTCACTGAAAATAAACACCACTTTCAAACCTAGGTACATTATGTAATTTTCATAACATGACAGCTGCACAATGTGACAAATGTGTTAATAATAAAGCAAACTATATATAGGAGTATGTATGCCTTATAACAATGTAGCCATTCATAAACTAATCAAAGGACTTGATCACACATTTTCATAGTCACCACTAACATCAACTTCCTCATCATCATCCTCAACATCCATTGATCCAGTAGCAGCTTGACCACCATCACCACCAGGTTTTGATCCAGACCCTGGTGTCCTTGCTTCTTGTATGATCCTCATGATTTCTTCCACACTTTGGCTTGGTTGGTCTTTCTGTGTTCCCCCGTAACCTTCTTTTTCAGCATCAATGATCTCTTTAGGAATATTCTTCAAAAACCAAGGGTTCTGCTTTATCTCTGGGATAGTGATCCTCTTTAGCAAGAAACATAAATAATTAGTTCAAAAATATTACAATATTTATAGTTTACAAGCACTAAATGCTTAATGAATACCGTACATGGAAAAAAATATGGATACCATGAAATTTCCGGATTTCCGATGCTTCTATAGAATTTAAGTATACATACCTTGGCAGGATTGGCAACGAAGATACGAGAGAGAAGATTTCTGCACTCTGCAGAAACACGTACATAGTCGGGTATGGAGTATTGAACACCTATTATTCTCTACAAAACATAGGAATCGGAGTTTAAAAATTCCTACTGTCAAAGATGTTGATCGTAATTGAACTTTGAAGTTAAATGAAGAGCTCACCCCAATAGTCTTTCTGAAATTCCTAGGATCTTCCGGATCCTCGAATGGGTATGCACCAACTAACATGACATAAAGTGTCACACCACATGACCAAACATCTGCAATCTACAAAATAATTTGCTTGTGAAATTGAGCATTTTGGTTTATGGGGGATTAGGCGCGTATAGCATAACTAAGTCAATAGGAGTAGCTTAGGACTTAAGTTAGGAGCTTTTAAGTCATTTATATTTATCAGTCAGTTTATCAGTGAATTTTGCCAAACACATTCAATTCAATTGATCAATCACAACCTTTCAACTCCTAGCTTTTCAATTTTCATCTAGCTTTGAAGCAAAATAGAACCTAAAACCATTGCTGACAATTGCCATGTAATGTGGCTGGACATGATTTTTAAGGCACTTAAGAAAATAACACAGAGATTCTCAATACCTTTCCATCATACTCCTTTCGTGATAGAACCTCTGGAGCAATGTATGCAGGAGTTCCAACAGTTGATTTAGGTTGAGAGTGCAGTATAGCAGACTGCAATGAACACCAAGTTAAATAAGAAAGAAGGCAAAAATGATTAAAAGGGAATATATGCAAGCATGGGATATAATTTAAGCTATATATAAAATCATTTGGTGAGGTTTTACTAACCTTGGAGTAACCGAAGTCACAAATTTTAAGCCGAGGAGATGGATTTCCATCCAACAGAGTGTTTTCTAATTTCAGATCTCTGTGACAAATTTCCTGCGGTAAGAAGCATAACATGTATTTGTTTTAAACATGGCAAGAGCTAAAAAGAGAAAAAAATAACCAAGAGAAATTGAAATTGTGCATAATTGGTTAAAATGAGGAAGATAATACAATGAACGTAATATAGAGCTTATCTACGATAGAAATATAACTAATCTCTTAGTAATTTGTAGCTAAGTTTTCCATGTTATTCAACTAACCATAACAATATTTAAGACACACGAGTACGCAATGAATTATGAGTGCATACCATTGAGTGACAGTAGCTAACCCCAGATATTAGCTGCTGGAAGAAATATCTTGCCTGTGATATAGGGAAACAGTTACTAGGTAAATTTCAATATGAATACCTTATATATGTATATGGATTACTTAATAGGAAAAAAACACATATTAACCAGATAAGTTCCACAACCTCATCTTCACTAAATCGACCGGCGGTGCATATCCTTTCGAAGAGTTCACCACCTGAAGCATACTCCAAGACAATAGCTAAATGAGAAGGGGTTAGCAAGACCTGCAGAAAAATCTTTGATTAATCATTTTGTTGTATATAATATAACTCCTGAAAACTCTGAATAGAACAAATCACAATCATATGTGACTTATTGGAGTGAAATTTGATCTTAACACATAACAAAAGGACATATACAAATTATAGCATTAGATGCAGGTATCTAAACTACTTGAACATGATTTTTCTTTCCGAAGATACAAGTCCATGTTAATGGGATAAGAGGAATATTAATTGACTGGTTTTGTTAGTAACTATGATTTTTGCAGATATATTCTGAAAGATCTTGGTTTGCAAATTTACTGAAGAAACAATGCCACAAAGAATGACAATAGCATGCAAGATAGATTTTTGTGTTGTGATCTCATTTCTCGGAGTAACTTTGACAAATAATGCGAGAACTAATTACTAGCATTAGGTAGACATATCAAAACACGACAAAACTAAACACACGGATTTTGTTCTGTGTGTTTGGTGTATGTTTCTGTTGGCACACCAAACACTACCTAAAAGTGCAGAGCATTATGCATTGCATCTAGATTTCCTTGAGTCAGCGGCATCTAATTATGCAGATGTCAAACTTCTTTCTGAAACAAGTTTCAATCAGTGGGTAACATGATGCTGTATAAGCAAAAAAATAATGCAGATAACCCTATGCTAAATTCAACATGTCCAATCCCCCCTTAAAACCAAAGGAAGGAACAGTTTAGGGTATTAAAACAAACTCTTACCTCTTTGAACCTGATAATATTTGGATGCCTCAATGATCGGTGGTTAATTATCTCCCTCTGAACATTCTCATCAATCTGATAACACAAACAAAACTCACTCAGAAGAAAAGCAGTTCAGAATGAAATTGGACAAACTATTTGACAAGAAAATGCGGGGATTGTTTTAAAATCCATAATGCAGTGTGGTGATGTAAGCTTACTAAGCTTGATTATATCCTTCTCCATAGTGCTTAGTGAGGTTAGGTAGCAACAAAAATAAATTCTTATGATTATTTTATCACTTTATGAGTGTCACAAAATGAATTTCATCACACATCAGCTTTAGGTACAAAAATTTTGTCAGTGTTTCCAAGGACAGTCAAAATTTCAACATCAGTGGCAAATGACCTCATGGAGAATCCAATTATTAACATTCATTCCTTTTTTTTTTCAATAAAAAAATTTCAGAGTGACCTTTAAAGACTCCAAGGGTTCCAAGCACAATAATTCTAGAACTTTCTCTCATAAAAGAAAAATAATATTCTCTTGCACTTTTTCCCGCATCCTTTTTCATACCTACTTTATAATCGTTGATACAAGACTTTTGCTTTGAGAATAATAATTGGTAGATGATGATCGATTATAAAATAGGTGTAAAACGAGTGTTTAAAAAAAAAAGTGCAAGAATATATAACAATATTCCTTATGAAATTAGGACCACATTTTGATATGATATTAAAGATGAAGTATCAGCTGTTCTGGAGTCACACAATTACTGGAACTCATTTTGAGAACTAGGAAATATAAGGATAAAGAAAAATAATATTATGGCCAGAAAACAAAAATAAAAATAAAAATTAAAACTAAAAAAACTCCTTTGATCAACAGTTTCAATAATCCAAATCATTAGATTGCGCCCTGACTTGAACATTAGAGATTAAGATTTTAGTACATGGATAAATATGCAGAAGATTACTGAAAAAAAAAAAAGAATAATCAATGCACATACAGAAACAAACATTAGAACAAACCATGGCATTAGAGTCATTAGTTAGTAACTTAGTATTAGGTACTAGGTAGTTGAATTTACACAATACAATTCAATGGTCAATGAATAATCATGAATAAAGCAAAAGGTTAGTTTTGTATATATAATATACCTTTTTCCCTCTCTCTATGTATTTGACAGCAACAAGCTCTCCAGTTTTCTTATCTTTGGCCAACCTGGCTACTCCAAAGTTGCCAGAACCAAGGTCCTTCAATGGCTCATACCTCTCTTCCATGTCAACCCTCTCTCTACCACAGGCACCTCTGTATCTGCTGCAGACCAAAAGACTTAATAAGAGAGGACCCCAATAAAATATACAAAGAACTTAGGCTTATATATTTTGCCTACCAATGCTTTGATGGCACTAGTTAATGATTGAAGAAAAAAAAAACTTGTTGAAAATTTAAAACAAGCATTCTTATAATATAATAACTTTATCACTTTCTCATAAAATATTTGTGTTATTGATTATTTAACCAATGTCTTAAAGATATTGGTTATCATTTTTCATTGTACATTTTTATTTTATATAAAAGGGTAAGGAGGCCAAATTAATAAATTTAGAAGCATATACATACGCAAGCCGGGGAAAAGTTCAAAGTAATAAAGTATATAAAAACAAATCAAAAGAGACCTATGGTAAAGGGAAAAGTTGTGTCAATGTAGAAAATTAAGCCACTCAATGTTCAGCTTCTGGCTTTCAGCAGTCTACCTCAACAAATTAATAATATATATTTTTCTTATGTTTTTAGTTCTATAAAAAAATATCTATAAATTTATTTATTTTTTGTTTTAGTTTATATGCATTAAGTGCTGATGTCACAAGGATGAAATCCAAAATTTCAAAATCTAAAATATCAACACAACCCAATAGATATTTGAGAGCTTAAAACTAATTGTATTAGAGCTGTTAAAAATTTAATTGTTAAAGTAATTAAATGATAAAAAAAGAAATAAGATATTATATTAATAATATAGGAGTAGTACTTATTTGTTTAGTTCTTTATTTATTAATTAATTATACTTAATTAACTAATTAACTAAAAAACTAAACAATAGTAGTAATTAATAAGTAATTAAATAAAAAAATTGATTAATTAAGTATAATAAATAAATTAGTTTATAATTAATTAAATGATTTAATTTGCAAATGAATTATTGAAGCTTTATTTTTTTAAAGTAACTTTTAAAAGCAGACTTAGCTTGTTTTGTGTTTATCTAACAATGTTACTAGTTTATTGATCGTGCTTAAAAACTAGTACTAACAAAAAGAAATAAATTTGTGATCCTCAACAATACCTTAGTCTCGTGGGCATGTCAATATATCCAAAGTTTCTTTTTTTTTTTTAAAAAAATAAATATATATATATATATATATATATATATATACACACTAATATCAACTAAACGTCGATTGCTGGTAGTTCGAATTGTTTGGGTTGACATGGGTTTGATTAAGTTTTTTTAAAAAAAAAGGGTTAATGACATGATTTTTTTTTCGTCCGAATTCCATTAATGATATGATGTGAAATAAAGAAATTTTTTTAAAAAAAATAAGGTGTAAATAAAAATACAAGAATTTTTTTAAAAAAAGTAAATTTTCTTTTATTAAAGTACTATTAAGTCTACTCCTATTTGACAGAACTTTTGAGATCTTAAATACACTCCATTTGTGGGTTTTACCTTTTTTGTCTTTAAGACCTTTTAAGACCTCTCATTTATGAGCAAATTTGGTTTTACCCCTTTTGTTGGTATTAATTGTAAAAATATTGTTCTCAAAAGTCAGCATAGTTAAGGAAGTTGGGAGACTTGAAAAGTTGGAATCATGGTTCAAAACTTCAAATCTCAAAGATAAAACTGTATTGGATAAAAATAATATTCTTCTTTTCAAAAGTAGAGCAGTCAATTAAGAGTAATTTTTTTTTACAAAAAATGTAAAGGGAGTTAATATCATGCAATCCAAAATTGGATAGTTGCTATGCAACCTTTTCTTAAACCTAGTTAAAATTAGGTTTTTGCAATTTAGTCCAACATAAAAAGTAAATTAAAAATTTAGTCCTTTGTACCTATAGACAAATTATAACTTTTAATTTAAAAAAAAATTAAAAGTAGTTAAAATTATTCACTTGTGTAAAAAGGCTTAATGCAAGTGACTAAATTTAAAATTAAAAGTTATAATTTCTCTATAGGTACAAAGGACTAAATTTTTAATTTACTACTAAATTGCAAAAAACTAATTTTAACTACTTCAAATAATGACATGGCATAGGTGGCAATTTCTTATTGATTTAAGAAAAGGTTGCATAGCAACCATCCAATTTTGGATTGCATGATAGAAATACCCAAATATAAATAATGATATAGAAACAAATAGAATACGCGGAAAGAGTAAGAGAATAAATTGATTATTGATTTGAGTGATGGAATGTACAATAAAGATCTTTTTTACTCTTTAAAGAGAATCGCTGGACGTGTCTGCTCCTCAGCTTTTGTATATGGAACACGTTTAGAATGTAACAACAACCAGATACTTGTAACGTGAAGTGTCAGCCTTATTAAAGAGAGAAAGGGATGGACTCCGCACATGACAGGGAGGAAGGAGGATAAAGCATTTTAGTTACACATCAAACATGCATGCACACATTTATAGCCAAACATGTTCTGTATGTTACTCTTCTATTTTATATATAAGATTTTTTTTTTAAATTTATGACTATTAAAAAAGTTGGTTAATGATATTGGAAATATGAACATTTAATATGTAATTTGAAAACTACTTTTATTAATAATATTGAAAATCTAAAAAACATTAAATGTATAGAGGTGTTTATGAAAAAAAAATTAATTATCGTTAAAAATTGATATAAGATCTTATAAATAAGGACAAAATAAAATTATCCATAGAGTCTTATATTAGGGATGAATGTATTATTTTTTTTTTGGAAGTATATCCAAATTAAACAAATTCGAAGTATGTAATAAAACTAAAATTTTTTATATTTCAGCAAGGTACAACACACGGGTTAGATGATGAAATTTTTTTAAGTGTGATACTAGTATTCTATTTGATTTTAGTTATGTGTATTAAAAAAATTCTCAATAGACATAAAATTTAATGTAGATGATTAAGCCACTAATAGTCTCATTGCTAAACAGCAATAAAATAAAATATTAAATAAAAAATAAATCAATTCTATATTTTGAAATTAAAAATATATTTAACTTTTACTTATTATTTAATTATCTAATAAGTAAAGGCTATATTTTAATAAAAATCAAATAGGATATTGATTCGATACAAATACTGATTCACAACTCACAAATCTAACTTTAATCGAACCATGATGGGATCGGTATATAAATTCATATTTTTATTTTATAAAATATGCTTTGTAGAGTAATAAATTTTCCTTCTAATTTAATAAGGTAATATCCTTATATCCCAAGAGTTGGCTTAAGCTAGGATTCATGAGGAGTTGTAATTTGTTTTCTTATTGCTTTGCTTGATTTTGTTCAATCAAGCTTAGTTGTTTGATTTTGTGATTAACATTTTACCAAGTTGGAATGAAGTTTTAAAAGAGTAGGCTTAAATTAATAGAATTTTGGAACATACAGTAAGTGTTAATAAACCTGTAAAAGTGTGGGATATATGTTGATAAACCTGACAAATCTAGTGGTTGTAGTTTCTTCCTCACCTAGAAAAAAAAAATAAAAATTTGTCTATAAAAAACAGTCTATATTTAAAATTAAATGATAGTATCACAACATTCATAATAATACTAGTATACTACTAAGAGTATTTATTTTCATCGGAGCTTATGATTGAAACCAAAAAACGTGTAAAAGAATTTAATAGAGGAAATAAATAAGCATAGGATAGATAATTACAATTCCTTTGCAAGAAATTGTTCAATACAAAAAGTTAGGCCAACGGGTCCTACCCGATGATGATATGTCACCGACGAAATAGAACGCTGTTTAGTGCTGTGAACGATGGTGTCGGTAGTCTTTACCTTTAATCTCTTGTTATTGACCGATGAGAAAAACTTGCATAGTTACCAGCATAGCCCATTGATTTTTTGTAGGCAAAATTGTTTTAAGTTTATTAGAAAATGGGCATGATAAGATATTTTAAATTAAAAAAAAAAGTTTGCTCCTGTTTGTGAGAGTATTTTCTAATCTCAATAGTATTTAATTACATCTATTGTGTTATATGGTTCTTGCACTTGAACTAAACCGTCAAGCGATCAAGTCCTTATTATATGACTTTGAGAATGACACCTTACAAGTAAGATTACCATTCTCTCTTAAGTATTTTGGTGTGTGGATGTACTTGTGTAAGTATTTTGGTGTGTGGATGTACTTGTGTAAGAAAGTAAGTTGCATACCCTTTCTCCTCCATGTCTATTCTTGTAGGTGTTGCCATTGTACCGTCATTGCATGGCCCTTCGTGAGGATCCCTGATTCTCATTGATGGTTAGTGGTTATTCCCTCCGTGCCATAAGTTATGTTCATTTAGCTATATTGATTTGTCCCACAAGTTATGTTCGTTTGAAAACTTAATACCCATTTATACTTTTTTTTTCCAAGTGTACATTTATTTATTACATCCTCTTTTTTACCACTCATTTCTCCATCTCTCTTCCATATAATTTTCATACATTTATTGTTACTATCTCTCCTATAATTAAACGGGGATAATTTAGTCTAAGTATATCAACTTTTTGCATCATTTATTCATTTCTTAATCTATGTACAATTTCTAAATCAACTACTTATGGGACGGATGGAGTAGTCATTAAGGTTACGATTACCTGTTGGTGGGAATCTGATGCCATGACTTAACGAATAGCTTAAATTGGTGGGAATTTGATGCCATGACTTAATGGATAGCTTATTGACATTCATTCTCTTATCCGATTAGGTGGTTGTGAATATAAGTTGGTAAGGAGACGGTCCAATGGGTCGGCACTGCTAAGTTAGTTTATGGTTATTCTAGGCTTGAGATCGGATAAACCAGTATACATGGACTAATTAGAGTCCAATATTCGATACGCGGTATGTTTATGTATTAGGCTGGATGTGGCGGTATATCTAGAATAGCGGTCATGGTTGGGTCGTTAATATGTGAGACCGGTATTCTTGGGCCCGGGCTTGGGTTCCCTTCTTTGAGGTTGTACCAGTTTACCGGAAGATATCCATCATTTTCACACCTTGAGGTTGTGGTCTTTTTGGTGCCGATGAACTGGTTTCCTTGGCTCATGGCTCGGTTGTTGTCCGTTAAATCGGTAAGTAAGTGACCATATTGTCGATCCATAACGGTAGCCTCCAAGCCATGGTTCATTTTCTGAATGGGCTATGGATCACATCAACTAGGCATAAATACAAACTATGCATTTTATAATTAAGTCATTTATGTAAAATGAACACTTTTACTATGGCCGTAACCCGAAGGTCCAGTCAGATTCGGTCTTTGACGGATATTGGAGACTGAACCAATCAAATTAACATGGTTCGGTTTAGTTTGGTTTTTATATATAAAGACCGAATCGGACCGGACTGCACATAAATGATTCGGTTTGGTCTGGTCTGGTCTATTTTACACATTTAATTAAAATTTAAAATATCGGAAATAATATCAGTCCAAATAACAATACCAAATATCCAAATTAACATCAAGAAATAAAAATTCAAAATTGCTTTGTAAATGAATTTTACAATAAATAAAATTATAAAATTTCTAGTTATTTTTCTCCATGGGTAGTTGTTAAGATGAGACAACTAAGTATAGAAATTAGAAAGTTAACATTGAGCAAGTGAGCAGTGATGGTTAGAGGAATGAGAAATTGTAAACTGAGATGGATTATGTAATAGATTATTTTCTCTGTGTTTTTATGAGTGGAGTGAATGGTGAGGCAAATAGGCAATAGTTAAATAGAATTTAAAAAAAAATTGGAGTAACTGATCCGGTCTGGTCTGCATGGTCTAAAAAATTACGAGGTCGTGGACCGGACCATAAGGCAACAATATGGAAATTTTGAGATTGGGTCGAACCATAAGATCAAACCAGACTACATTTTTCGGCCCGGTCTGGTTCAATTCCAACAGTCTCGTGGTCTAATCCGGAACCACTTACACCCCTAACTTTTACAATTAAATAAAAAACACGATCCTTATTTCTTCATCCCTCCCTCGATATACACCCTGTATATTGCTTTTTTCTTTTCATATTCAAATAGAAACTTATTAACCAAATGAGATTTTACGAAAAGGGTTCTTCCAATTCTTAAGGGAGAGCAACTTTTTCGTTTTTAGATGTTAATTTAACATAACAGAAAGGGCTATTAAAAAGTTTTTTCTATAATTTTTCAGTTTAGAATTGAATTTCAATTTTTAATTTCTAATTATAACATAAAATAATTAAATAAATAAAATATATAACAAAGAATACAATATAGTAGATAGTAATAAATAAATAAATAATCGATTTAGTAATATTTTAATATTAAGATTTTTTATTTTTTATTTTTTTATTATTTGTAAAAGTGTTTGTTTTACATAAATAATCCAATGACTTAATTACAAAATTTATAGTTTGTATTTGTGCCTAGTAGATGTGCCATCAAAGCACATGTGGGAATTTTTATTGGGCCACCCAAAAAGGATAGAACAACCTTTTTGCATAGGATATCGGGAGAAAATCCTAATAGATAATCCTTAAAAAAAAGGCTTTGTTACAATTTTGATCCTTTATCTTTTGAAGATTCATTTTAGTCCTTAACTTTTTTTATAATTATTTTGGACATTTTTTCTTTCAAAAAAATCAATTATGTTCTTTCACTAGCTAATAGACCCGTGCGATGCACGGCTTATTTGCTAATTAAAAACTATATAAATATATAAATCGGAGTCTATACTTTATGTTATACAATTAAGTCAATAAATTTACCTTCTGATATGGAATAATCTAAAAGTGCAAAATTTCTTGCAAACTAACATATATATAGAGTTTTTATATTAAGTTTGAACTGTAATTTTTAGATGGAAACAAAAATATAACATAGCACCACACATTAAGAGAGCAGAAAAACTATTAACATTGATACTGATCTTGTAGTAACAACATTGAAGCCGATAAAAGTTTCAGTCAAAATGACATTTGAAGCTTTTGCAAATTCGACGTTGCATTTCCTTTAATAACCTGTTAAAATAAAGCAGAAATACTAATGTTAGAAATATGTTAACATTAAAAATAAGAAACATTGAACTTAGAGAATTACCAAAAAAATAAGTATTTATATTTTTCTTTTAGTTCTATGAAACACAGAAGTAAGAGAAATAGGGTAAGAACAGAACTATTAGAAATATTGTCAAATCGTACGTATGGAAATGAAATCATACAAAAATATCTTTGCATTAAAATTGGCAAAGTTAATATCAACTAAATTCCTTGTCAATTTTCTATAACTCACCACTTGCATTAGGGCATTGATGTGAACGCAATCCTCAAAGTGCTACAATAACATGAGCAAATAAATGTAAATAAAAACTGAATAAAGTAATAAAATGAATAAATGACATTTAATATTGTTCAATATATATAAATAAGTATGAGGTAATATTAAAACTGGTAAATTGATTACATCAAATACATATAGCTAATAAGAAAGTGAGCTTACAAATGACATAAATTTTGGATGGTTCATTTGCATTTACTCCAAGTTTGAATCTGTAACCTGGCTGTAAAAAGTGTTCATTGCAAAATTCCAACCTGCCCTCAGACAAATATGCCTCATTCTTCCTTCTTTTAGCTCTGATCAGCTTGACAAAGAACTGATGTCCAATATCATCAATAAGAGAGAAATATAGTCT
The DNA here is from genome assembly GCA_037953625.1 of Crotalaria pallida. Classification (NCBI taxonomy): domain Eukaryota; kingdom Viridiplantae; phylum Streptophyta; class Magnoliopsida; order Fabales; family Fabaceae; genus Crotalaria; species Crotalaria pallida. The sequence goes on from CM075655.1 coordinate 104,854,006, forward strand.
CTTTCTTGGGAATGTCTGTACAACAAAGCTTGATGGCAAAGACTGAAGAAACCATGAATAAGCAATTACTATTAAAAATTAGTATACATTCGATAGAAAAAGAACCTAACCAAGTTCTGTATATGATTTAGGTAACTAACCAATATTCCCTTCGTGCATTGATATTTTGAGAGTGTTTTTTCAACTTCGAAATCAAAGCTTCTAATGTGATCTATAATTTGCCAAAAAATTAGATATATTAAACAGTTTACATAATTCTGAATACCAAATGAAATAAACAATGATTTAAAAATTGTTTCAAAATAAACAGTTAGTATCCCTGCATAATGGACAGGTGCAAGTAGGTAACTTTCTAGTTGTGCTTGAAATTGGAAAGTAAATAGGTATGTTATCTGTCCTTTTCACTCTTAACTTGTAATAATTGTCATTAGTTGCAAAAATATCAATCATAACAGGAGCAGGAACATCATAGAAATGCATAAGTCTGTCCAACCCATCTGTAATGCTTAGATTTCCACATTGGGTGACAACCCGAAATCTGATTTCATGTAAATTACCAACACAATCTCGCGCAGTTATAGTTTTGCATGGTTGAATGCCAATAAATTCAAAAGTTTCTCGATCAAGCCGAATATTTCCCTGCTATACCAAAGATACATAAAAACAAAATTAGACCGATAGATAATTGTATTTGGAAAATTCTTTACACGAACGCAGTTTTAAATCTTCCAAAATAGAGCATGTCTAACCTCTCCACGCCTATACATAAAACCAAATCCTTTCATGACTTGCTTGCCTGTTACTTTGTATCAAGTAAATAATTTGAGATATTAAAAAATAACAAAAAGATAATTGCAGCATTGGTTTATGTATTTTAAATAGTGTATAGTAATCATCCTAGTAAACAGTGTGTCCATATCATCATTTGATTTAAATTAGGACAAAAAATTGATATAAAGATAGTATGTTTGAGTAGTGCTTTGGTCATAAAATGACATATTGCTTTTACTTTATATATATATATATATGTAATATTTAAGTAAAGGTTGTGTGGAAAAATATGATTAACATAATTTTTTTATGATGGCAAATTTATAAATTCGTAAAAAAGGTATGAAAATCATCATTGCGAAATAATAAGTAAATGTAATACCAACTAAGAGTGTGAGCCAAATAAATAAGGAAATACGCTTTGATATTAAGAAAATTAAATTAAATATTTGAAAAAATAAAAGCGACCCATACCCAGTGGTCCCAGAAACCCTAAAGTTGGTAAAGTCAAATTGATTTTGAAATATAAAGAGATTGAAGTAGAATAATACTACTTTATGGTAAAGTCATGATGATTGTTACCAACTGAAGATGAATGAGTAATGTATAAGGAGAAAACGACGGCAACATGGTAGATGTACTGCGAAGAAACGTACCTCAGATGGCTGTTAGCGTCTCCTTGTTTTGTTCGGTACGGTTGACATCTCTCTCTTTCATCTTTTATAGTTGGACCAGAGTCTTTTTTTTTCGATAATATGGACCAGCAAAAGTTGCTTTTCTTTATTTGGGCCACCATGTATTAGCACCCAATTTCGATAGTGTTGTACGCATATTGACTTATGTGCACGACATTAAAAATAATACTAATTAGTACATGTAACCTAGTCATAAGTTGTACTATAATACTATAATATATCAATTTTCTGAAAATGATCTAATAAAAATTTTTAATAATGACATAAATGGGTATTCACTAACTTTAGAAATTTTTTCACACCACCAGTCATTCGTACCTATTATAATTTTTATTATTTTATTGTAAAAGTAATTAACCATGCCTGGATAATTTTTAGATAATGGAAAGGATTGAGTAAAAAACATTGGCACTATTAGTGTATTCATAATTTTTCTCCTAAGTAATATGTATTAATTTATAGTTGACCTAAAATGGATTCAACGAAAAATATAAATTACTTTTTCCATAAAATTATTTTATTCACTTGCCAGTCATCATAATTCCACTAATAGTTTTTATTGCACATGACAAATAATTTATCTACTTTCTAAGGTTATCTAACAAACTTGTAAATATATTTTGTCTATTTATTCTACTACAATTTGTCTATGTGTCAGAGTAATATGCTAAAGAGAAAAGTTTGTCAAAAATAAAATAGGAAAAAAATTATATACCAATAAGATTCAGTATAACATTATATAACAATTTCAGTCAGTATTTGGAAAATATATTCATAAATATTTTTGCTAATATTATTTTCTTCAAGCTTAATGGAACATTGAAAAAAACACACTATTCACACATTTTTGTGTTAAGAATAAATGCTTAATTAACAAAATGGTATTAAACACACACCACCTTAAGGAATTTTGATTTTGAACAAACATAAGATGAACTAATACATTAAATAATATAAAACAAATCAAAATAACAATTCATATCCAATATTAACAAATTGGGTCAATGCACCATCTGTCATTAGCCTATGCAAGACCCCGGATAATAAGCCATATAATTGCACCACGTGCTTTTGTCATACATACTTAATCAAAGGTGCATATGAAACAAAATAACATATCAAATCCTCCAAATATCAAGGAGCTATGAACAAACAAAATTTACTCCTCTTTTAGAAAAAGCATATACTTCCTAACAAAAGATGCTGCAAAAGGAAATTAAAAAGGGTTAATATAAAAATGAAAATAATAACTAATTTTTAATAAGTGCAAAGTACAACATAAATTTTTCGGCAAATGAAATTATTACCATAGTTCTGACACCAATTTCTATTTTTTTTTCTTCCTCGCACTTGATACGAACGACTCCCTTGGAAGTTGAAAACTGAGGAGTCTAAAAGTCTCCAAGGCCAGGAATTTCTTCATCATCTTCAAATGCTATCTGTTTCATCTTTCTCTTAGAATTATCAGGAGTTGTAAAGTCAATAATGGCATTCTCTTTAACACCAACGTTGCTTGCCTAACCAATTATATAGACAAATAATTTGTAATGTTAAAATTGATAATTTTCCAAGGTAAGTATATGATACAGTTGATATATTTTGTAATTCCCAAATTTTTACATGACATAGTTTGGAATAATTTCTTACACTTTCACTCCTATCCAGCAGAGCAATTGTCTGCTCATCATCAGTTGCAGACAAATATTTGTCTGTGGAGCTGCCCTGCTAAACAATTATATCATTTACACTTTATAACTTAGTATTGTGTGGATAACAAAACTACAATATGTAGAAAATTGCTAACATTTAAACAACAGGGATAATAAGAATCAAAATAATGGCCATATAAATGGTAGACATTAACCTCATGAGTTGAGTTGGTACTGCGAAATTCTTTTATATGTTCTTCCAATGGAGAAATATAAAGCACACCATAATTATCCTTTTTCAACTCAATATTGAATCTTTGATTAACCTCAATCAGAAAAACATACTCCTTGTTGAGCATTTGATAGAGATCTTCATGAAACCCAAATTCATCTCCAGCCTTCAATAAATATGAATACACAATGTAAAAACTTCCTTCATTCGTAATTACCATATAGGGTACAATGTACGATAATTCTAACCTGTATTAATTCCAGTCGCATTTGAGTTGTTGTCTTGTTGAAAATTCTAAAAGCTTCCTTGTCAAATAAAATGAATGCAGCCTCACCGGTACTGTCTGCTACACGCAACTGAACCTTAAACCTGCTAACAGGTTCAACATTACGGACCCTTTGTAACACTACTACAATATGTAATATAACTAAAAAAAAGGTAAAAACACACATAATTTTTACCTTGGAATTATCAACTTTGGAGTGTCTTCACATTTAGGACACCACTGAAATTCAATTTCATTTTGGTGCAGTGTTTTGATAGCTTTGTTGCATTTGGAACATGAATTATAGCACCAATTGTTGTTCTCAATGATCTCTTTGACAATTGCAAGTGTAGCAAACTTACCACCCAGTGGGAAATTAAGTTGAGAAAAACATGAACGTACCCAAATTCAGTAATTCAGAAATTTAATAAGAATTTAACGACTATTGTGGTTTAATATTCCTAATAATATACCATTTCGCTTTCAAGAATTTCCCTTATGCTTCTACGCAAAGATGGGTCTGTCAAAGCAGTTCTTCCTTATGCTGATGGAGATATTTCACTGAATTGAGACTGGCTTAAAGTTTGAGTTGGGACAACATCAGATGATCTACAACAATCATTGTTGCAACATGTTGAAAACATTAAAAACATTTTATTTAGGATCGCATGTAGAACGTATTAATCAGCAGGAATGAATAGAGCAGATAAATATCTTACATTTGCTTAAAGGTCATAACTTCTTCCAATGGTGGATTCACCATTATCTTGGTTGCATCCCAGTAAGTATTCAAAGCATAAGAACCTATCATGAAAAATACCAATAACAATTTAAATAAAACCACCTCGTTGCATTGAATGACATTAGTATCAACATATGCTAATGGCAGTCAAATGTAATTGATACAAAATCTTACTGCCAAATTTGTTGATTTTGGCAAGTTGCATGACCACAACTTTTGGATAGTCAGGGCTGTTAAATTCTTCAAGAATATCTTGAGCATGATGACCAAACAAGCAATAAATGACCTCTGCAAAGAGAAGCACAATATTTCACACAGAAAACTTATATCAGATTTAATAAATATAAGGATAATGAGTCAAAATGATGTATAAAGAGTATTGATATATCAGTCTCAAAATAAAGAGTAATTACGCTTCATCTGAAAGAGTGAAGTTTAGTTTCTGTCCCACAACACCTCTGTTTTGAAAATTTTGGATGTGTCCATGTTCAATTACCACTCCAATAGCATCTGAATTATAGGTTGCAGTACAAATTTATCAACATCTAAGAAAACCTGAGGTATGTGATTCAAATATAATTGACAACTTGGAAAATGTTGATTTAAATTAATCATTACCTATTAAATATTGGTCTGGTTTTTCAGTAGTTAGAATTTCATTGAATGGCATAAATTCCCATCCCCACTGTGGAATGTCTTGAACAGATGATAGATAAACTTTACTCCCATAGTTGATAAATAGTTGCAGTTGATTTTTACATACCAGATATTTCCCTTCTGCCACAACAACATTGAACTTCGATATCCCAATTACTCGACCTTCTAGTAAATAGGTTTTGTGTTTGTTCATTGCATCAACAGACTTGATAGTTGCATGAATCTTGTCTCCCTACAATGTATCTTCGTCTTAGATTAGGAGTATGAGATTCAAGTGGAATACATATTTTCATTGTCTAACAATATAAATATACTCACATTCCTGTCTATTAATAACATATGCATAGCTGTAGTCTCACCATCCTTGCCAAAAACTTTCCACAGACGAAGAATTCGCACATCCAACTTTCGTACTTCTCTAGGAGTACAAATATCGTTGATGGTGCAAATTTCGGTCTTACAACCATATAAAATATTAGTAAGTACATTAGTCAATTAACACAGGCAAATAATATTTCTCATAAAAATCATGATCTTGCAAATTAAATTATACCAAGTCATAGCTGAAAAATTTAATATATAAATTCTCTTTTTTTAATTCACATAACTAAATAGCCTTTGAAATATGTGTTCTGATTTGTAAACAGTAGAATTGAAATTTTTATCACCCATCAAGTTATGGTCATTATAAATCATATAAAATTATATATAACTATACATTCAAGCGAGAATTTAAATTATTAACTGTGACCTTATTTTTAAAACCATCTAACATTATTGTCTTGAAGCCATATATTGAATTCCCTTTCATATATATTGTATAGTACGCATATTTTTCACATGTATATCTGTCTTTCAAAATTCGCAAAACTTCAACTATGTATTATTCAGAACATATAAACAACATTTTATATGTTACTGAGATACAAATTAAAAGTTACTAAACTTTTAATCATGTATTTGTTCATTAACGTATAATCACCTCAGATACTTGCTTTTTCCCTTCTTTGATGGCAACCTAAATACATAAAACTAATAATTACAAATTACTATAGAAGAACATCAACGAAGATACGGAAATTAATAGCTAATACTATGCTCATCACCAAAAACTTACTCTTCTCTCTATTTCCTTGCTCGAGTAGCTGTCGCCGTCCATGATTAAACGCCTTCTGCGACTCTGAAAAACAAAAACACAGTCAGTGAAACACGGTTTCACTTCCTAGTCCTCATACGCATACGGAAATCTATACTAAGACTCGTCAAAATCCAGTTGAAAAATAAAAAAGGTTCAAAAAATAATGACTTCTTGATATCGTCAAACCCCTCTCTCCTGTTTACCCTGGAAATTTGTCACAGAAACTTAATTGAAATATGAAAGAGAACAAATATCTTTTCAAAGAGGTACTTACCAGATAGTATTGTAGGAAAAATTAGGGAACAGAACAGAGAGAGGAACGATGGGATGTTTACTTTCTTCCTTCTCATCTTCTTTCTCAATCTCCGTGATTCAAGACAGATTGATTTGACAATTCGCTGAGCAAATAGAGATCTACTTTACTTCTAGTTCATAAAGTTGTAGTTCAATTAAGAAAGATTTTATATTTTTGCCCCTGTTGCTTCTTCGAGCTAATGTATCCAAAGTGATACTTAGCTTTCAGAACTGAAGGATGAACTAAGAAACGAAATCTTTAATACTTGGTGATGACAACCACATTATTGAATCCAACCATTAATTTACTCACGTAGAAATAGTTCAATAAACAGAGAAGGGAAAGAATATAATTTTTTTTTATAAATAGACTCATCTATATAATTGGTATGTAATTTTTTCTAAAAACCAAAATCACTTCTTAAAAGAGTATAGTATATTTAGTACATAACACTAAGTAGAAAGAATAAATACTCAACTTATTTTGTCACATTCTATGTTCATCCTCAATTAAATTTTTCTCGCTCGTCTCCGGTTCATTAATATTATATTTTTATGAGTAACTATGCTTTCCTAAATTTTATAACTTATTATTTGTAACTAACTATGTTAATGATGAAAATATATTCACCTAAAAAAACAGAAGTGATACCATAAATCAGTTAAATGTATAAATTCGTTTTATTTGTTTAAATCCAAAATATAATTAGTGGTGTTTGTCATATTAGTATCCATAACAATATCCAAAAAGTATGTTACTAACATTTTGATCCTTGAATTACTTACTTAACTATTTATTTTAACACATAATTAAAAAATGAACTTCCAACACTCACCAAAATTAGACAAACTAATATACATCCAAATTTCATCTAGTTGAATAGATTCTTTTAACATCCATGTTAGTTATTATTTATATACATTTAGTTTTTATAAATAATAAGGCATTGACTATTTGTTTCACACGTTGAAATATTGTATTTTGTTTCACTTTACTCATATTATATCTTTCAAAACCACATACTGATTTACTCATTTTTAACTTATAATTTTCAAACATACTTTCCATACAATAAAAATACATGACAACACTTTCAGATGAAATAGTTTTTATTTATATTTGCATATTGGTCGCAACAACTCTTCAGACTACTAATTAAGTTCTTCGTTTAATAATTTTAGGAAACTGTATTAAGGTATTTAACATTATCTCTACTTTCTTTCTACATAAATCCTATGTAATGGTAGTACTTTTGGACAATTTAACAAAAAACATAGTACATACGATTATGTGCATAAGAAACAACAATTCCTATCAACACAAACACATAAACTTATGCTATATACATATATATATATATATATATATATAAAATGAAAATTAAACTTGTCTTAAATTATTACATAGGAAATAAAGAGTTATAAAACTCAGAAATAAAAAAAGACATAAATAGTACTAACAAAAATATAAAAATAGTCTGCAAATAAAAATGTAACAAAAAACATAAGTAAAGACAATAAACAGTATCTTAATTATCAGCATTAGTTCCTCCAGCCTGGGCAGAGACCTGGTTTGAATCAACTCCTCCCAATGGTTCCTCAACATCTTCCTCCTCCTCAACTGAAACCTCATCCTCCATGTAGCCTACGATATTGGCCATCCCTGGGTAGAGAATGTCATTCCAACTTGGCACTTCGACCCTGAACCTCTGCTGCCCAAGATAGTGAAAATGAATAAGATCTCCATTATTTATGCCAAAACGAAGTAGCATGTCCTTCCAAGTGCATCCATGGACAATTCCATATTTGTAGCGACCCGCATGGTAAAACAGCCTTGTCATCTCTCCGTCAGGAAGGTAAGACACCCAATAGGCTCCAATATCTTTTTCATATTTTTCCAGAAACTCAGGCATGACCCAAAAACCATCCTGCGTTTATTGCATTAACAACCAACATGTTAATGTTAAAAAAGGCAATTTGAAATATAGAAAATAAAATTAAGAAAACTTTTCACCATACCTCGTAAAGAGAATGGAATCTGATTAGAAATCAAAAGATCTTAATAAAAAAAAAAATCACACACTTACCAGAGAAGACTCCACGACAACAGGATGGTGAAAAAGAGAAGGCAAATTCATAACTTGTTGGTTAGCCATGGACGATGTTTTCTTCAACCTACAAATTGAGAGTGGTTAGATAGTTATGTAAAAGTAAGAATGAATGTATATTTTGTAAAAGGAAAGATGAATAGTAAGAATGAATGTATAAAAGGTAAGAATGAATAGTACCACTAAGTTTCTATCTCAACAAATGAAGATGACTTGATGTTGAAGGACAGAGTAATTTTATACCCTATTTATAGGCCTCGGATGAAGTAAACAGTCGTTGGAAGCAACTCTTCACCCAATACGTCGTTACAGTTCTAAATTAGAAATGAAAAGACGCAAGTCTTACCATTCACTCATAACTGTTCACTTCCGGTTGTGATGCCAACTGAACCGTTTCATTTATTAACTATTTATTCTTACCTTTGGTTTACATAACTACTTACTACTCCAAAAAGTAACAAAGTATTATATATAAAAAAAACTTAGAAATACTACATAAAATAATGAAGTATTATAAAATAAATGAATACAAATTATTAATTTCACACAGAGAACCGTTTGATTATCAGATTTTAGGATTCATATGCTGCCTTTTCTCTGCATTCATTATTTATAAGTGATTTAGATTTTCCAAAGTTTCTATGTACAGCTTCATAATTTTTAAGATAATTGTAAAATATAATATAATAATGAATATAACTCTATTTTAAACTTACAAACATCGAAAGTTGTTTATTTACTATTACATATTAGTATGGCAACATTTATTTATTGTACCATGTATTTTAAACTTTCCACACTTTCTAAATATATAATGGGTTTCTTTATTGCGATAATATTGAAATTAGAAACCTACCTGATGAACAATTGTAAAACATAATATTACTCCATGACCTAATATAAAACATAAATAGTATACACCGTTTTTAGTATATTACAATTATCAATTGATAGCAATAACACTTTTGCAATCTAATAAATCTATTGTTCTTTGAATATAAAACAAAACATTTTATTCTCTTTACTTTATAATGTAGTAGGCAACCATCATATCATCATTGTAAATGGAAATCATTAAGTTAAAGATCTATAGCGTAGAAAAGGAACAAAGAAATTGTACTCACAGTTCAAAACGTTTGGGTACAATATACTGCATCACCAGTGCACCTGGAAACTATAAATAAAGAAAAAAATCAAATAAATATAACGATATGAGATGTTACATTTTCAAAACCTGTTGAATTATAGCGTGATTGTATATCAACAATTTATACACCAATTCCACATCATACGTTTCAACACATCAACCTTAGTATAATTTTAAATACAATCTATTGCAAGATTCAAATATCATAATATGCATAGGTATATAACAATTGCAAATTTACGCTTTTGCCTGCTTTCAGCTCCTGCCATTGTCACTGGACTGAAAAAGGATGAGCAAAACTATATTCGGGAATGAGAGTTCCTGAAAATTAAAAACTTGCAGGACCCATTGAATCCTGATTCATTAGTGTATAAACACTTAATTTAATAAAATTTAATCATCATATATGTTGTAGACATCTGAGGACCATTTAAATTATAAGTAATGTCAATTGAACAACAACCTGTTCTATATCAAAAACCTTCAAATCAGTCAAAAAGACCATTAAATAACTCTGTGAGTAAATGTTCATGTAACAAATTGAAACACATACCTACGAATAACATACTATTTTAATAAGACTAAGTTGGTGTATTGAAAAATTACCTTGTTGGAACCTTGTTTTGTGATTGCATCTGGGTTTTGGGCCTCACCATTCATCATATCTATTTATACATTAAAGTATTTATTTAGAATTGTTTGTCAAAAGAAATCAGTTCCAAAACAATACTTATCTTCTTCGCAAGTGGCAGTGTCCTCGTAATTTTTTTTTGCTTCATATATTCTCCAAAACTTCCTTGAACTCTACATTTCTTGTCGTAGTTACTGGCTTCTGATCTTTGTCCAAAATAACAAACTTCAATCCTTCTCTGCACTTCACCCTGGATACAGCAACGTAGAGTTGTCCATGGCTAAACACAGGTTTAGGTAGATATATGGAAACAGATTGCAGAGATTGTCCTTGGCTCTTGTTAATAGTCATACAATAAGAGAGAGTAACAGGGAATTGGCGACGAAGGAGCTTAAATGGGAAACGTGTATCAGAAGGAGTGAGATTCATCCGAGGAATAAAAACTTGATCTCCCAATCCATTGTCTGTCATCACCTTTTCCCCGATTACATGATCTCCTAAATGAGTGATTATTAACCTTGAGTCATTAACCAATCCTGCACCCTGATCTAAATTCCTAAGCAACATAACAGGAACTCCTAATTTCAAAGTTAGTTTATGATTAGGCATACCTGATATTTTTAAGTCATTCAACATTGCTGTGCTAATACATTGAGCAGTGATATCAAAATGATCACCAGAATTCATAACACTATCACTTGAGAGATAAATCTTTTCAGCTTCATCAATTTTAGTTAATATATATTCATTGACTTGTTCTACCACGTCCAGAGTTGGAGCCAAAATAGCCTTCTGCTTTAAATACATTGGATCATTATAATGAGCCACAAAATTGGGGAATGTTGTTTCAAATAAGGCTTCAACTGGATCGGCAAAGTCAGTCAAACATAGATCCATTGGAATTTGAATATCAACTTCCCCATCATTTGGTTCATTAATCTTACCCTCTCCAACTGCCAGCATCCATTGCGAGAAGGTCCTCAATACATCTACATCATTTACAGTTCTTTGTTGCAGGCGCATATTCTTCGTCAGTTTAAATTCTTTGCAATAATTCCATAGATAAGATGAGTTAATAGTTGCAAACACAATATCAGATCTACTGCCATTGAGTATAACGGGCAGAATTTGCCTAAAATCACCCCCCAATACTACTGTTTTACCTCCAAAAACCATTGACGCTGCATCAGGATTATGCATCTGCATTATATCTCTGAAAATTCTATCTAAAGCTTCGTAGCACTCTCTTCTAACCATTGGAGCTTCATCCCATATTACTAAGGTGGTTTCTAACAATAATTCAGCTTGCATAGACCCCTGTTTCACATTACATGTTGAGTCTTCAGTAATAGCTATTGGTATAGAGAATCTAGAGTGAGCCGTTCTTGCCATCGGAAGAAGAGTTGCGGCAATGCCACTCGAGGCCACACAGAGAACTATTTTACCCTGAGATCTGAGCTTCGCTGACAAAGCTCTCCAAACAAAGGTTTTTCCTGTCCCGCCATAACCATTAAGAAAAAACAAACCACCTACAAAAACACACATTCTTTAATTAACATAATATGTTATATTAGATATGAGTATTTTTTTTACAATTACATAGTTATAATGTCTTTTTTAATCATATTTTCATAATTATACACATAAATATAAAAATATAAAACAGTACCTCGTCCAGACATTATAGCTGACATAATAGCTTCAGACACTACCTTCTGCTCATCGGTCATTGATGCTTCGAGCATACGGAATTCACTGTCCTACTGCTCACGGTTGAAATTTAATTGTTCAGCAATGAGAGAATTTGTTAAGTTGATCGTGCCTTCACTTTCTGGCTGTGGCATTGTTGCAAAATCCCTTAAAGATCTTCCACTTGTGCAAAGCATCCTTTCTATTTCCCTAAGACCAAGATTCTGTATCTCGTGTGGTTGAAATTGAACTACAAAAAGTATAAATGTGATCTACAATATGTTCCATAGATTTTATAATCACTCATAGAGCTATTTTTCAGTATATAGACAAAATTAAGAAAACAAATCCAATTACCATTGTCTCCTAGTATTCTTGTAAATGGTAGAATGAGGTCTTCATACAACATCATCCAAGTCTCTTCCCAAACTTTGTCTGGTTTGCTCATAGAAGAAGACAAAAGAAGGGTGACAAACATTTTCCTCAGCATAGTTCCAGAACCCCAATGAGCAGCTTCCTCAATTGCACGTACAAACTCCCTATCATCAGACAATAGACCTAAACTAAAGCAACATTATCTAAACGTTGGATATTCAACATCGCCAACGGTTCTGATTTGTGCAAAATTGGTTGGGCCCTTCACTCTATGCAATAAAATACTTAAATAATATAGTTCACCGGCAGAGTATGGAACATATATCAATCTCCCAATGGAAATTCCTTTCTTTCTTTTATGCCATGTCCGAGTTCTTTTATTATAGGTAAATTTCCAAGGAAATTGAACATAAGTAAGTTCCTTAGCTTCTTCATATATTTCATTTGCTTCCATCCAAGCAATGAACATTGAAGTCAGATTTATCTCCTTATCGACAACTGATTCTAGGTCATCTTCATCTTGGTATATAACTGTCTGCTCATTCTCCAGATGAAACTTCAATCTTTCAACACTTGGTTTCCTATAATTAATCTCAAATCCATAAATTCTCCAGGCTGCTTCACATGGAGAAATGTATCAACAATCATAGTAGTACTTTATTTCATCAATAGGTTTATCCGATTCATCATTCGCCTAACGATACAACGCAGCTATGATTCTATCAGTCCCCTTGCTAATATATTTGAATAGATATTTTATACTTCTACTTTGGTTGCACCATTCAGTGTTGATGTGCGACTGAAATTTTTCTTACAACGTCTCATTGAAGGGAACAACGTCTCTATTATCATATATAAAGACACCCTTTTCAATAGTACGTCCAATGTCTCTTCTTTTGTAGACAGGATAGCCATCCTCATTGACTTTTGTCTCTTCTTCGAATTTCTTTGGAAAAAATTTAGAACACCTCCCATCAACCATACAGGGCGAGTTTCTATTGGCAGTACCACATGGACCATGTAACATAAACTCTTTCACTGCCTCATATAACCCAGGTTTCTCATTTGGATCGGGAATTTCAGCTGATATTATCTTGTCAATATCCTCAGGATGTGGATGTTTGGCATCTTCATGAAGAAAGATTAAAAGATGGGCATGAGACAATCCTCTCTTTTGAAATTCAATGGTGTAAACTACTGCAAGCAAAAAAACAAAGATGGATTAACTTATTTCCACGATTTTCCAAAAAATATTCAAAATTTAAAATACATAAGACCTCAATATTCAAAGAGAGGAGAACCTGACAAAAAAATACCTGCTTTGCAAGGACCAAAGACTTTTCCATCCTTTAATAGTTTAAGTAACTGCCTAAGCTTCATCCTAAAAATCCTAGCCACAATATCAGATCTGTCTTCCACCTTCAGAGATCTTTGATTTAAATATCTTGTGATCTCTGGCCATTTGGGATTGCATGTAAAAGTAATGAAGATATCAGGATAACCGGCCCATTTGCATATAGTCATAGCATCTTGGTAATTCTGCATCATATACCTTGCACCACCTGTAAAGCTAGCAGGCAGAACAATCCTTTTCCCAGAAGATGAACATTCTGTTCTCCCTTGCGAAATAGCGTCTGTTATACCTCTATAAAGTTCTTGTTTGATCTTATCTTGATTCTTTCTATAAAAAGCTAATCTCCAAGCCTCTACCATGGTATACCCATCAACTACAAACTGCTGAAATAACCTTCTGGTGTGTAACAAAACGCCTTTTTCATCCTCCCTTTCTTGCAATCTAAACGCAAAGAATTCTCTGAGGGTAAGTTTCTTATTTTTTCGAGTACGCTGCTGAGAAAGGTCACTATGTTCAGTATTTTCACAAAAACCATCCTCACCACGTGGCAAGGCAACAGGATACTGAAGAGGAAGATACAAAGGATGCAACTCATCAATCCGATGCAACGACCCACTGTGTTTCTCAACTATGATGTCTCTCTCACCACTGTAAACAGTGGCATCACCAACAATCAAAGCAGCCACTTCATCAGCTGTCGGCAAATTATACATTCGACAATCTTTGGATCTTTTTCTAATAAGGCGCAACTTCAGATCGTCAACAACCTGACCTTCGAGCCCATCCCTGGCCATTCTAAATACCTTTGCAATGGGATTAAACGTGTCAATCATTTCTTTCAAGTTGTTAACAATTGATTCATGAATTTTATCTTCCACCTCACCACAGCTCACCAACCTGTGGCAGTACCAACACATTAAATGCATGAGGTAAATCAATACTGTTTACATTACTTGGTAAATCTATAACAACAATTATTGTATTGTATAATTGGAGATATATTGGAGAAATTCCAATACCTACACGATGCGAGACGATTGGAAATTTCATTTTCGGTATCATAGATGTATAGTTGAGCAAACTTAGGACTCTGACCAACACTTGGTAACAACGATCCAATCTTGTGGTGATTTTGACCTCCTAATCTATACACATATCTCCCACGGCCATCATTAACATCTTTGTCTACTTTGCCTCCCATAGATGTGAAAGAAAACATCATATTGAAGAGTCTAATTTTGTTTTGAAAGTACAATGATTCATCGTCATCCTTGTCAAATATTAGATGATGCAGATAATCTGGAGCTTTATCAAGAATTGGAAGTTGAACCTTTCCAAGACCACAACAAATAGAGGAAACATGCAAATCAGACTTCTTCCCTTTACTTAATTTCTCCATACTCCAGAATTTAGCACCACACCATTCACATGTACAGTCAGGATCACCAATATCTTCATATGTAATCCGATTTTCAGACTGGTTGTTCCGACCCTGCCTTCTTCTCTTGTTTTGACTTTCATGAATTTCACCACCAAGACGACCACAAATTTCTCTTTTTCTCGTACCACTCTTTCGGCTTAATGTAGATTCATTTGCAGAACTTTCAACTGTTAAATTGAATACATAAACCATAAAGTACATAAAAACCAAGATAAGTTAACGAAAACATTTTGCATGTCATAACTGATTTCTGACCTATCGCATATTCATTACACTGAGGTCCAAGAGATGGTCCTCCATTAGATCCATTTCTTTCAAAATACATGCTGTATTGTTGCCGTTTTGGCCGCCTGGATAAATCACCATGTTTCTCCTCCTTACATTCTATTGAATATGATATCAGAACAAATTATCTCAGAAAACATGTTGCTTGAAAATACAATAATACACGATACAATAATATAACTACATAGCCGGATATCTTCACTATTTAATTTTTGGCTTACCAAAATCTTCACTATCATGGTCGGCTATGTTATGCACGATATGATTAACACTTTTGTAATGTTTTCTTTTGCCTTTTACTGGAGAAAGAACCGCATGACGATTATTGATATTAGTCACACACAAAGATGTTGCTGAAATCACCTTTGAGTGTTTTGAGCTATGATGGGATTGTGGAACCTCAACTGCACGTTCAGGCCAGCTACATGTTAATACATACCTCTTCATAAGTACCAAGAGAAAATATTTTGACAACATTATTAAAGTTGTTAAATTTAAAATAAACATAATATACAAATACACAATGGTAATGCTTATTAAGGATGTTAGATTTAAAATAAACATATATACAAATATACTAATACAATTAATTACATATGGTACCTGCTGGATCATTGAACTCCTTAGATAACTGGCGCACAATTTGATTAACACTTTTATAATTCATTCTTTGCCCCTCCTTCGGCGATAATACAACATGTCGTCGTTGCAAATTATTCACAGAAGCAGCCGACTTCATAGAATCCATGTACAAATGAATTGTATCTTGTGTATCATATTTCCTCTCGGGTGGTGTATACAAACAGGAAACTTCTTCATTACCATTTGTTAAAGTTGACAATATCTCCCCAACTTGTTTACGGCTTCTCAGAAGGTAAGTTTCTACATCTAGTAAACATGTCATGGTTTTAGAACAGCTTTTTTTGAAGATATATTACCCAGTATATTCAAAAAAAAATGAATTGAGCAAGAAAGCTACACCAATACACTGTGGTAGATTAAGATGGACCAATTAAACTGCCGTTTTACTTAACATTTAAATTATTTGACTTAAATTAAAATGAAACAAACAGATTGGACAAAATAGTAACTTCATGAGCATAATATTTTATATCAGAAATACAAAATCATGTATATTTCAATTCAATATGCTATTTTCATTCTTTCAATGATAAATTGTCCAATTAAAATCGACTTTTGGAATAATCGTGAAAAATTTAACCACACAATCCTAAGTTGAATCTTGAATGTCGGTTTCACATCCTACAGGTGACACATTCATAAATCAATTATACACAGAAACTATTGACACATATATTCTAATCGATACAAACAAAGATATATTAACATATAATTGATGATAAATCCACCTACCGTGTGACACGTTATTCTTCTGCACGTGAACCTGCTGCCCAACACCAGAATTCACGGCCATCTTCGCACTACCTACTGCCAAACCTTCATTATTACTACAATTGTCAACAGAACTATGTAGTTGATTGTTAATGTCACGAAGTACATGAATCCGAGTAGCTTCAGGTAACATAGAACCACATTCCCCTCCTGCAAATATAAAAATAATCAACATTAGCAAGAGAATTTGATTAGACAAAGAAATATCAAACATTAGACAATTGTACTTCAAGAACTACTCTTCCCAACAAATATAGTCATCGGTGCATCAGTAAACCTTCATAAACATAGAAAGATAAATATATAGAAATAAAAAGGTGTGAAAACACATTTTAGCACTCCTCACCTTCAAACTGTGAGATAGCAGCAAAAGAAATTGGAGACATACCCTTGATAATGGTTACACAACAAACACACCCAAATATTGTTTAGACTGTACTCACTCACCAGATTGATTCATCGAATTTAAGAACAATGAATTCCTAAATGCGATCCTACTCCGAGTAGAGCTTTGGCCGTTGTTGATACCCCGATATTTGATAGCCCAAATTACAAGGCCCAAATCATGTAAGGGCCCAGAAGTTGTCAAAAAAAATAAAGCAATGAAGATATTGAGGAAAGCGCGCCAACTCCGGTGAGAATCGTCCAAGGCGACACACACTCACGGCGGCAGCCATCAAGGCGACACGTCCTGATAGGGTGCCCAGAAAAGAGTAAAGCGTACCGGTGATGGAAAACGCCATGTGCTATCCCAAGGCGTCTCAGGTGCTATAGAAACCCAAGAGAAAACATTGTGATAAACAAAGGCGAGTCGGGAGCAGAC
Organism: Crotalaria pallida; assembly: GCA_037953625.1. Lineage (NCBI taxonomy): Eukaryota > Viridiplantae > Streptophyta > Magnoliopsida > Fabales > Fabaceae > Crotalaria > Crotalaria pallida. Next base: position 104,871,715 of record CM075655.1, read on the forward strand.
TCCCATGGAAGGCGCACACGTAACCAGCCAAGAGCGACATAGCTATCCAAGGCTGCAACGGCTTGCAAAGTAAGCCAGAAAGGAATCTTTTATTCACCCAAGACAAAGCTGAGGGGAGTAAGACTTGGAGTCCTTTCCCTCTCCGTAATCATCAAGTGCCAAAGCCAAGAATGATAAAGGAGACAAAGCCACTGGAAAGATGCTCTGAACACATGATGCAAGAGGTCATTAACCAACAGACAAAGGGAAGCGAGCAGAGACCGCAGGTCCAAGGCACCACTATAAATAAGAGAAAGAAAAAGAGAAAAGGGGGAGCGACGAGAGGGACGGAAGGCCACCCCCCCAAAGGTCGAGAAACGCCCCAGGGCGACAATAACTGCAATGCAATACACTCAATATACACAAAAAGACACGAAGCTCCTCCCTCTGAAAACGGAGAGGAATCATGAAGAAGCAAGAGACAGAATAAAACGACAAAGGAGAAACAGAAAAGAAGGAAAAGGCCCGAAGGCTTCCACCTCCAGCAATCGTCGTAAAAGCCAAGACGAGGGGGTCAGAATACCCAGAAAGCGCCGCAACCAACGACGGTTACAGAACGGGAGGCATACAGCGAAAAGGAAAGGAAGCTCCCCTTCTGAAACCCAAGATTTAGCAATGCAAAAGGGGTGTAAAGCCAAAGCGCACACCCCTCCCTTTGTAAAATACCATGAACGTGGGAGCCATTTCCTTGTATCGACCCCTCTGTATCCCGTCTCAGTATAATAAAAGCCTAAAGCTTCATCAAGTTTACGAACCCATTATCTCTTTTAATTAAACAATCATTATCGCACAAAGCGGTCCGAAACAGCCGTCAGATTGGGTTCCTAAATACATTACTAATCTGTCATAGCATGCAAAAGAAATGAAAATACAACTAAAAAGACGTATTAATAGCACTCACCTACAACTATAGATCTCAGACTGGCAGAAAATTGCGATTTGTAACAGCCCGGTTTTCGGAAACCGAAAATAACTGATTTTTATTTATTGATGTTACAAAAATGAGGCATTTTTTTTTACATTGCTAAGTCTCTTCAGCACACTCTTTCGAAAACCGAGTTGTTACTTGGAACCAACTCATTCTCTTTGCTTTCCGAAAACATTTTATTTTAGAAAATCGTTTGGTTCCACTTAAACAACTCCATTCATTTCCTTAAAGAAGATTGAACACATTTCATAAAGATATGAAAAGTCGGGCAGTCTTCAGAATAAGTGTAGTTACATCATACCATTGCTCAGGTAATCCTCACCACAATACATTCATTACAATCTAATCTGACTACACTATTGTTCTGCTACCCTATTAAAAGCAATCGGGTGAAGGTCCGCCTTCTTCTTGTGTCCTCTTCTCTTTCCCCAGGATAATGCTCCACGGATCGTGGTCTCTTCTGTGTCATCATGTTTCGGCTTTCCTTCATCTCTAGTAGTGTGATTCCACCGCTTCTCGTACTGCGCCTTCTCCCTATAGTTCTTGTATCCTCGCACGGTGACTTGTCTCAGAAGGGGTCCTAAGTCAGCTCCGCTTAATTGATGCTTCGGGTCGGGGATCACGATCTGAGCATGACCGATCCACTCCCAACCCCTTGCGGTTTGCTTCCATCCTCTCCCATATTTGCTCCAGGTGGTGACATCCATGCAACAGTCCGTCTGCCCGTTGGAATACCAGCGACACCGATGCGCCAACGAACAGGAGAGAGTAAGTATTCCGGACGCGTAGCGTCGACAGTGTGAAATTACGGTAGGCGAGATAATAAGACACATACATACACATAAACAACATACAATACACATACACAACAACAGGCACTCATTCCATTTATTCGTATTATTATTTCCTTCTTCCTTCACTTTTGTTTCTTCCCCCACTCATGGGTCTTACTTTCTTTTCCACATATCCATTCACAGTCTCTCCCTCAATTTCCCCGTTTTTCAACTCTTACTCATGTATAACTCTTTTCTCATAATGTTTTATTGAATTATAACCATCGATGATCAGGGGAGTTAAAGGATCATCGAGGTGCACGTTTCTTTTCGTAGTTAGCACTCGCGTTCCAAGCCTACATCTCCTCGGCCAACCATCCACCTAGTCGGAAGCCAACAGGAGTACATGACCTTTACCACGCGGGAATGACAGCTGTCTCAACAAATGGCTCCAAGCCAGGAGGTCTCAGCCTCAAATATATCATACAATCAAAAACACATTGCCCCGTTCCAGTCCCTCTCCACTGTTGTAGATTTGCATCGAGGGAGCGACAGTATTGTTGTAGTGCGCGCACAGAACTTACCACGGTATTGGACCCAGTCCCCACCACGTTAGTGCACCACTTATGGGATTCGTTCTGTCTACAACAATACTCTAGACTTCTTGACGTTTCACCGTCATCGTCCTCCCCTCCTGCAATCCCCACCTGAGTATCCGAAGATACCCATAGTATCTTCCTCTCCACTACTTCAGGTTAACTCTCATAACTCACCACGTTCGCGTTAATGTCTTTTAAAGTCTTTTAATTATTTAATTATCCTAACAGTCGGCTCACCCTTAGTGCATCCCTTCAATGAGTCCCGACCACTACTTTGCACAATTCTTTCTTATCGCATCACACGTAGCTCAGAGCTGGGGGTCACTCACTTGATACACATCTTATTTTTCAACTTAACCACAATCTCAACTTCACAACTTTCCCAAAAACATCATTTACAGAAAAAAAAATTCTCAAAAATCATCTTCCACCAAAATACCATTTCAAATACACTTTTCCCCGATCTCGTTCATAACATGTTCCACAAAATATCTTTTCATAAAACCTTTTTCAAGAGTCCGTGTCATAAAATTTCTTGGAAAGTATTGTTTCACAAACTTCTTCAAAATCCCATTCCAAAAACATTTTCAAAAATTTCAGTTTACAAACCTTTTTCAAAAATTGTTTTCACAACTCAAAATTTCTTTTTCAAACACCTTCGTGTTGAGCGCTAGTGGAGGAGCAAGCCCAGCTCAACACTAACTCCCAGACTAAAACCAAGAACAGAGGAGCTCAGCTCAACTCGGTTCGCCTCTCATCCCAACAATCAACATCACACTTCCCAGCTCTGACTCGTTCTCATCATTATCATCAATTTCATTTCTCGGTCTCAACTCTCATCTCTTTGTCTAATCACTCTTATCCTTTCATCATTCTTATTTTCTTGTCATTATTCTTAATTCGTTTTCCTCCTCTCATACCCAACAGTCGTTTACTTATTATAATTATAAGCATCATGATACATGAATCAATAAACAATACAAGGCATACTATAAACACACAACATCATACAATAAAATTGTGGTTTTTGTCACCTTCGTATAAGCGACCACACAGGGCAAACAATTGTCGCTTATACTACTGACGCTAACCACGAGTTCCGATCTTTGAGATGATACGGAACGCCCTACTAAATCACCTAGCTACCACTATGTCTTAGGGAAGGCTTCTCTCTCACCTGAGGTCCAGCTGTTGAAGGTGTGCTCTCCTTTGAACCTTGTGCTGCCATCTTCCCCAACCTCTTTTCTTTATTATTCCTCATATTAAATAAAACAGTTTACGTCATCAACTTATTTGAGGGAAATCTTTTCTTAGTTTGATACTTATCTTCTCTTTTGTTGAGAATTTTGAAAATATAATTATTTTCGATCCGGTTCTTTCTTAAATCAATTCCCATTTAAAAACTTTACTATGAATCATATGAAAACATTTTTAAACCAAGGAAACTCGTCCAAGTAATGCTGGACAGTAAAACAGTTTTACGAAATCATTTTGATAAAACTCCGAAAATATTATAAATACATTTTTTTATTGTAAATAACCCTTTTATTAAAATCAGTACTTAAAAACTTAAACCTTTTTCGTAGCCATGAACACAATTAAAATTCTCAAGCAAATCAAACCACATTAACATTAAGCACATAGTGTAATCAACAGTAGAATGATCATGCTGCCCACACATAATTCGTCAACATAAAGCACTTAGTCACGCAAGCATTTATAAACCAATTTGAGTCAAGTTTCAAACGCATAAATATTTATTTTCCTAACTTTAAACAATCATCATGCACATTACATGCAATTAAACTCCTTGAACTCATTTAAATCACACAACCGAATGGAACCAAAGAAGACAAATCAACATCACAATTCAAATCACCTAAATCAACTTAGTTTATTTTAAACACTTAAATTCTACTTCCTTTTAATCCTACCCGAATACACATAAGCACACACATGTGTTTATTCACACAAAATTCTTCCAAAATTAATTTAACTCATTTGTTTCCTTTATCTTTGACTAAAAACCTAATAGAAAAGAAGTGCTTACAACATAATTTAAAGCAATTCATTTAGCATATTTCTTCAAAACATACTCAATTCTTTTAAGTCATTTCATGGAAAGGAATCCTAACCTAACTAACATGATTAGGCCGAATATCATCATGGTATAACAAAATCTAAAATCTTAAATTTCTATCATGCATGCACCTAGAACATGAATCAAGACATAGATCAATTTTTTTCAAAAACTTGTTTTCTTATCTTCTTAATAAAATCGTGGGTTACATAAGGAAATTAGCAAGTAAAAATTTAGTTCCTTAACACAATAAAATTAGGAATTATATCAAAGTCTTTGTTTTCTTAAGAAAAACACATGCATGCGCCTATAAATCTCTAGGTAAGGAAATTTTCAACATGCAAGTAAACAAGATGATGATCTATTATGATTCCCTATCCTACTTAGACTTGGCCGAATGGTTCTTTAACAAAATCAAGAGGAAAACTTAAATCTTTGTCTTTGAAATACTTATGAGTTAAGTCGAAACATAGATCATTTGGAAAAGAAGTGTTTCCCTTAGTTTCTCATCAAAACTGAATCATGCAAGTAAAGGATCAAAATTTTTTGAGCAAGAAAACTACATGCAAAGCTTTGTAAGATCAAAATCATAAAAATCAAAGCAAGTATCAAACCTTTTTCAAGATCAACACAAAAGATTCAAGACATTTTGAAAAGAAAATCAAAGATCAAAGCTTTAGAAAAATCAAAGTTGAAATCAAAGCATAAAAATTATTTAGATCAACTTCATTAAGCATCAAATCGACATGCATGGACTCAAAATGAAATAAAGATCATCATGACCTAATTCCCAAACAAGGCCGAATAGGAATGTCCATGGGTTTAGGTTCTACAACTTGGAAAGTTCTTGAAACTCAAGATCAAGGCTTAACAAACTCTTACAAACATAGATCCGCTAGGAACTTAGACATACAACAACAACAAAAACTTTTACAAGACTTAGAAATTAAAATCACTTAGAACAACTTAGGATCTTCGAATAAGCTAGAGAATGAGAAGAATCTTCAACCTCTTCACTTAATCTTCAAGGATCTAAGGCTTAGGACTTGATCTTTCTCTTCCTCTTCTCCTTGGGTGCTCACGGGTTCTCCCTCTCTCTCTATGTGTTTCTAGTTCCTTTCTAAGAGTTGGATGCTCTCTTAGAAGAAGTGTTTGGTTGTAAAAGTGAAATGAGAAGTAAATGGGGTTGAGGGTGCTACGGTTTGGGCTATAAATCAACACACAACATTTTCCCTTCTTGCCCTTAAGATCATTCAGTCAAGAGTTGTTGGGTGAAGGGTAGAATTGTCCAAACCAAGGCTTGCATGGCTCAAGCCAAGCCTTAGACAAATAGAGAAGAATTAGGGCTAATCCCACTTCCTATTGGTTGGTCAAACATCTAACCATGCTTAACATTTAAACTAAACCTAGGTGCTAAGGATTACTAGCCTAGGGTTCAAGAAGTCAAGGCATGACTCATTCATGCACTACACACTCTCCTTCTCACGGCGACACATATGCACACACATGCACAATTTCATTTTCCTTTTTCTTTTTCACATAAATCATAATTTCCATAAAATTACAAAATATAAAATGCTTAAAGAATTTAATTTAAAATGCCATAAATCCGATATTCATAAGGTTTGCCTCGAATAAAATCAGTTGCTTAAAAATCCAAAATCACTTGAAAACACAGAATAAATTTAAGTCAAGAAATACTTTTTAGGGTTTTCAAACAAATATGAGGTATTCAATCAGGGGTTACAACATGAATTTAGGGAGAATACATACATGTTCACATGGCACACATATACATATACACATAAATTTATAGATCCATACATCACACATTACTCTATACATATACACACATCGTAATAATTAAATTCCTTAAAACCGAAGTATATTCATGTATGTCAAACCGTATATACACACTTAATAAATCACAAACATTTTAATAAATTATTAAGTGTGTAAATTTTCTCAAAAATCAAATTTCTAAATGTTGGACATCATTACTTTAAAATCATTCATTATCTCAAAAACGTGAATTCTAAGAAAATCAATTAAGAAAATACTCTTCCAAAACAGTTTTCTTGAAAACAAGTTCCTTTAGTGTTTTGGTTTAATATGAGGAATTTATGGGGTGTTACACGATTTACACATGTTCTCAGCTCCATCAGACTTAACTAATCTCCTACGCTTCGAAGCTCGGCTCGGAAGAATTGATTCATTGGAGGCCAATGGTGACTGACATAAGTTACTGACTCCCACATTTCCATGCTTTTGATTTATTTCAGGTGTCTTGGAATCAACTACACATCCTACCAACAAAGACAGAAACAAATAAGAAAAATACAACAACTATTAAGCCAAATTAAAATTACATGTCTTTATTTGACAATCTTTGCGACTTGTGATAAAATCAATACCCTTTTGACTTCCTTAGTAAATTATTATAATGATGTTACAAATTTGATGTACTATGTGATTAGTAAAATCCGTGAATAATCAAACCCTTTCAGATTTGAAGGTAAAACATTATCTTCATAATTCAGGGTCTGCATATTATAACTCCTTAAATGATCAAATAAAAACACTATAAAAATATAGTACTATTAGCAAATCAAAAATCAAGATCAAACCTTTATTATTGCTAATGTCACGAAGGATTTGATTTGGTTTTGCTTCAGCTAACATAGAACCACATTCCCCTCCTGCATCGAAGGTAAAACATTATCATCATAATTCAGGGTCTGCAGATCATAACTCCTTAAATGATCACATAAAAACCCTATAAAAAATATAGTACTATAAACAAATCAAAATTCAAGATCAAACCTTTATTATTGCTAATGTCACGAAGGATTTGATTTGGTTTTGCTTCAGCTAACATAGAACCACATTCCCCTCCTGCAAATATAAAAAATTATCAACTTATTGGCAAGAGCATTTGATTACACTAGCGATATATCAAACATTATACAATTATACTTCAAGAACTACTCTTCACAGCAAATAGAGTCCATCGGTGCATCACTAATGAATTTTAGCAATCATAACCTTCAAACTGTGAGATAGCAGCAAAAGAAATTGGAGAAATAACCTTCACATTGGTTAGAGAACAAACCAACCCAAATAATCTCTAAACTGTAATCACTCACCAATTTGATTCATCGAATTTAACAACAACGAATTCCTAAATGAGATGCTACTCAATAAAAGGGATTTGCGCATCAGATTGGGTTCCTAAGAACATCCCCTTACCTCATTAGTAGTAGCACTCACCTTCAACAAAAGATCTCAGACTCGCAGAAAATTGAGAATTACACATGTTCTCAGTTCCATCTGCATTAAGCAATCTCCTACGCCTCGAAGCTCGGCTCGGAAACATTGATTCATTGGATGCCATTTCAACCCTAAAAGTGAAAACATGAAATAATGAAAATGCATTAGAACTTCGAATCCCGATATAGAAAGATATATCGCGAAAGTAATATCGCAAAACGACAACAGGTTCGTCGGTAGATGATCGAGCTAACGATTAATGATAAGAAGATTTTAATTTTCCTTGATTGTACCTTGTTTAGAAAATGAACATGCCCAATCTCGACCAAACCACTCTCTCCTCCGTTGAAATCCCTCTGTTGATAGGTCCGTGGCGTATTGGAGAAGCCACAAATTTTAAAACGGGTTCTTTCAGTACGCACGTGAGAAACACCACCAACACATTTGCCATTTACTGTAGATCTACAGTATAAGGGGCCATTGTTCATAAACCTGTTTTAAAGGGTCTGCGGTTTCACACCTGAGTTCAAAAGTAAAATTTAATAAATTGCCTTTCACTGTAGACCTACAGTAAAGGGGGTCACTGTTCATAAACCTGTTTTTTACGGGCTGAGGTTTCACACCTGAATTCAATCCTAAAATTTAATAATATAGAGATTATAACCAGTACTTAGTATTACCTGGAATATTTCGAAATACTCTAACTCGTTGCCAGAAATTGGAAAATATAATCACAATCTGGAATAATTCATCGAATTCTTTACTCTCTTTCTCTAAACCTTCATCTTCATTTTCTTTGTTGGTCTAGTGGAACTTGCTTCATGCCTTGGTCCCTGGTCACATCTTGTGATGAGTGCATGGGTGTCGATTTGAAAAAGAAGTAGTTCATGGTTGAGCAACCATGCAAAGAGCTAGCAAGCCACGGTGGTGGCAACAAACGACATAGTGGTGGCTCGGTGATTTGACTCATGGTGATGATGGCTCTGCTCTTCGTGATGGAATGAGTTTCATAATGGTGGTTCGTTATTTTGTGAAAGTGCACTTTGTTACAAGTGCTGGTGAAGCTTAGAGTGGTGACTATATTTTGAGGGGAAATATGACAGCCATGCCATACGAAAGAAGAATGAAGAAGAAGGTGAATGTTTGGAGAAAAAGAAGAAAGATTCGGGTGAATTTTTTTTAGGGAAGACCACTTGGTCAATGTCGATTTTGTACAATACCAATATAATTCCTGATAATTCATAATACCATATTTAGTTTTTAAAAAAAAATTTATATCAATTTTGTCCCTAATTTTTTTTCCATACCAATTTCGTCCCTCAAGATTTTCTTCCATACCAACTTGGCCCTCAATTTTAAAGATGAAATTGGTACATCTGAAAATCTCGAGGAACTAAATTGATATGAAAAAAGTTGAGGGACCAAATTGGTATGGAAATTTTTTTTCGAGGGACTAAATGTGGTATTATGATTTGTCAGGGACTAAATTGATACTGTACAAAATCGATAAGGGTCAAAGTGGGTCTTCACTCTTTTTTTATGAGTCTTGTGATACTTTCTAGTTTGTAGTGATAGGTGAGAATATTCTAAGTAAAATTAATATTGTTTTAATCTAATGACCAAATTGAATTTTTTTAGAAAAAATGACAAAAATAATTTTAAAAAAATTAAGAAAGAAAATAATCTCTAAAATAACATAAATAATAAAAATATAATTAATCTTTTAAAAAAACATGAACAACAACACATTAAGTGATTTGGTCTTTGTCTCTTGGGGTACTTTATCGTAAGTATTTATTTATTTTTTTATGAATACTTTCTCGTAAGTCTCAGAATACATAGAAAATAAAAAAGTTACTGTTGCTATTTAAATTTAAAGAAAATTTGTTAAAGAGTGTTTTCAATGATATTTGTTAAGAGATTAAATAAGATCAAATATTATAGAAAAATACATTTTTTAGAATATCGAAAAAATAAATAATTTGGACTTATACATTTTTACCATTTTTGGTATGTTTAATAAATGTTTTAAGCACATTTGTTAGCGAAATACAAATTTAAAATGGAAATGTTGACTATGAAACTTGTTAAAAAGTTATAGAAAGTTGTTAAAAAATAAAGGCTTATTTATGATTTTAGTCCCTAAAAGTTCTGCGTATTTTGGTTTTAGTCACTAGAAATTATTTTGACTGGGACTATTCCTTAAATTTTTAAACATTTTGGTTTTGATCCTTTTTGTTAATAAAAATATGTTATTTGTTTATGTGGCTAGCAGAATATCACATCAGCAGTCCATGTGGTATGAGGTGACGCCAAATAGGTGATACTATAACATATATGATACAGACTCACGGATGCAAAATGGTCCGATACGCAAACTGGTCCCGTACACAAAATTTTGAGTTCATGAGCCTGAATCATTCATGTCACATCACCTATTTGGCGATACTTCACACCACGCGGCTGCTGGTGTGGATTTTCATTAAACATGTGATTAAATAACAGATTTTTACTAATGGAAGGGACCAAAACCAAAATGTTTGAAAATTTAAGACCAGTCCTGGTCAAAATAACTTCTAAGAACTTAAACCAAAACACGCTGAACTTTTATGGACTAAAACCATAAATAAGCCAAAAATAGAAAGATCGAAAGTTTACTTATTTATGGCTTTGGTCCCTAAAAGTTCAATGTGTTTTGATTTTAGTCCTCAGAAGTTATTTTGACCGGAACTAGTCTTTAATTTTCAAACTTTTGGTGTTTTGGTCTATTTTCTAACATGGTTAACGAAAATCTACACTAGGTGCCACTAGGTGTGAGGTAGCGCTAAACATGTGATATGAGATGGAAGATTCAAGCCTACAACTCAAAATTTTTGCGTACACGACCATTTTACGTCTGTGGATATTTATCATCCATGTTATATCACCATATTATCTATTTGGTGTCACTTTCGATATGTGATGTTCCGCTAACTGCACAAACAAATAACAGATTTTTATTAACGAAAGAGATAAAAACCATCAAAATAAATTTTAGGACTAAAACAACAAGCCTATAATAAAAGACGGAAGGGGTATATGAAAATATATTCATTGCTATCGTTGAGGAAACCCTTGCGCCGATAGTTGCTGCTTCTTCCTTCTCCTTCTCCTTCTGTTGTTACCATTTCTCAGGTATGCGTAACCCACCATCACTCCCTTCTATTCTCTTCGTTTTATTATTCATCATTCTTATACCTTTAATATTATTATTGATTGATTGATTGATTGAGGATTCTTGCTAACTCTAAACATGTTCCTTTTCATTCTCAAATCACCAAATTTACGTACTTTTTTTTTAATTATTATTATCAATTGTCACCACTCTCTGAATTAACAGTCTCTGATCAGATTTGTTGTGTAATTTCAATCTTTCCCATTTGCTGAAAATTAAGGTTTAAATTGACATTGAAACCCTTCAATTGATGTTTAACTTTTGTAACACAAGATAATGTATGAATTACACCAGTGATGTTACTTTTGTATGAAATTTTCTTTCTCTGTATGTTGATGATGAGTTTTCTCTGTGGTTTCTATGGTGTGTGCCAGTTCTTTGCATTTACGCTGTGCTTTGATTTTCGTCAATTTTTTCGGTGCTTTGATAGTTTTTGTGCATGTTTGTTCTGCTTTTGGAGTTAAATGATTGAAACTTGTCTCATATTGCTTATCCATGTTTCTATTATTTAGGGCTAAGCTAACAAGTTGTGAAGTTTATTATTTTATGGTTTGCGGCGTGAGGAATATCAGATGCAATATGATGTTAATTGTGCTATATCATCATTACTTGATTTCTGATGTTTTGAGAGTGGCATATTGCATTACACAATTATTATTCTATTCTTAACAGTTTTCAAATTGAAGACAGAAGCGATTTGCTTTCGTCATTGACAATGAATACATTCCTTATTTACTTTGCCTTGGATTCTAGTTTGTCGCAATAGTTAAGCGAACTTTTTAGTTTTCACCCCCGAGGCCTTTTGCATTTTTGTCATGTTACTGTTCTGACGTTGGTAGTTTGAGGCTTGCTTTCTTTTGGGTTTGTTTAATTGTATTTGTTATAATTTTTTATTGTTGGAATTAAGTTTGTTAGGTTCAATTAGATTTGCCTTTGTAATGTTCTAAAAATGATACTATTATTGGCTACTGATTCCACAACTTTTGGTTTGACAAACCAGTTTGTATTTCACCTTTACTTTTGATTCTATGATTTTTGCTTGTCATTGCAAGTTTGGTGTTTGATACTAAACCCTTAAACTACTTTTTGAACTTGTCACACATCTTCCTTGAAATAATAACTTTTCTCTTTTTTCAGTTCTATACAAACAGAAGACAAGAGTTTTTATGGAGAACGGAGATATTCCTGAGGATGCCAATGAGCGTACGTATACATTTCCTGCTCTCCCTTCTTTTTGGGATTTTTATTTTTCTTGCATGTTGCTTATATATACGCTTATGAGTATGATTCTTGTGTTTTTATTGCATTGGCAGATTGCCCAGGTCCTCAATCAGAATCTGCAGGAAAATCTGATGCATGCGAAGGATGTCCAAATCAACAAATCTGTGCTACTGCCCCCAAAGGACCAGACCCTGGTACTCCTTCCCTCTCTCTATCTTAACGACTTTCATCATCCTATGTTTGTATGCTTCTTCCCAATACCAAAATCAAGTATTTTAAAATTCTCTTAACCATGATTTTAGCTTGTTCAAATATGATTGCTAATGATTCTGGAATTTGGGATTATTGCTCAACGTGTGGTGTGAACCCAAGTCTCCACCCAAGTCTTTGTATTCACTTAGTGGAGAATACTAGTGGTATCATTTCTTCGTAGTGACACTACTTATTTGAGTTGGCTAGCAGGGAATAACATTTCATATATGGGTAATGGACTAAATCATCTCCTTCACATACTATATGCCTTTTTTACGAGTTTTCCTGACATATTAGGAAGGATATTGTTTACTGTAGTCACTTTATAATTATTCTAAGAGGAGCTAGGAGTAGGAGCACACTTTCTAACACACTCCTATCTATTGGTCTTCCTCATCAAATTCATTTAGACATTTACTTAGTTTCAGCTTACAAAAACCTTTCTGAAATTTATTTTATTTTATTATGAAATTGGAAAAAAAAACTTTTCTATTTCTCATCATAGATGTGGTTGCAGATCATGAATATTGCAAATATCCCTACCATCCCTGATATCATGTCCTTCCAAAACTCGTTTTAACAGACTCCCCTTTCCTGTTCCCATCCTTCCCAGGATAACATCCTTTATTCTATGATTTTATCACTAACCTAGTTCAATCAAAATGAAAATCCATTAACTGGAACTCATTTCAGTTCAATTGAAAGACTAGACTTTTGGTTTAATTAATAAAGATGTGTTTTTTAGGATTTCTATTGTAATTTGGGAACTCAATTTGAGGGTGTATGGTTAATGTATATGATATTGGGTTTACACCGACGAAGTAGAAGAATAGAAAATGGGTGTGGGATCTCCAAAATGAATATAAAATTTGCAAAGATAGGAGAAGAAGGAGAGTGATTGGCTGTTTGGTTCGTTGGCTTTCTATCAGACAGCACACCGATAAAGGAAGCAGGCAGTGCACAGTGGTGATAGGTGTAGGTGATGGTGCTCCAGTGACTGGAATAGGTGGCGTGCAGCGGTGATGGGTGTAGCTGGCAGCAATGAGATATAGTTGTAAATAGGTTACTGATATGTTGCAAAATTGGAGGAGAGAAGAAGTAGATTTTTTAAAATTTTTTTTTAGAGAATATAAGCTTTAATAACCTGGATCAGCTTTAAACATGTTAAGTTGGGGTGAGGTGGACCGATTGGAGATAGTGTGATTAAATGAGTGTGATAGTAGCATTACTCTTTGGTCTTATTGGGTTACTAATTACTTGGACGTTTGATTGTAGGGGTTGGTTGCTTTATTACTAGAAGCCTAATATTAAATACTTTTAAGCGTCATTTGCATAAAGTGAAATAGTAAAAGAGATTACACATCAAAAGAGACAAAACAGAGTGTTTAAAAGGTGGTAACCTTCAGCCAACAGGTCATTATAAAATGTCCACACTTTACTTAGCTTGTTACTCATGAGGGAGGGAGGCAAACTATGGAATGCCTACTACATGCCCTTAAAACAGAGTTCTTCATTGCTCTGCGACTAGATGTTTACTACACCCTGCATATAAGAGCATGTTGCCACAGCTGTTTAAATATTTTTCTAATTCCAATATGACTAAAACCTAGCTGTACCATAGCATCTTCCATCAACTCATGAAGGTCTCAACTACATTGGTTGATTTTTTCACGTCACATATCTAAGAAAATGGGAGGACACGACAGGAATGAAACTAATTTTTAATCAATTCTGAAATCAACAGATTCTTTATAGTTTCATAGTAGGATTATGGCCTTTGAGGCTGATTTTCTCCTAATTCGAATTATTGAAATCGATGCTCATAGTTTGTGATATGCAATGTGCTTTGTTTGATATATTATACATTTCTAATTCAGCACACTTAATGTGATACTGACAACTATGAGCTGGATTGCATTTGAACTGTTTAATTTACATGTCGTGCTTTTCACGGACACACGGCTTGTGCAATTAGGCAGCTCATGCCATGATGTTTGCATGTGTTTGTCTCTCGCTTCTGTACAACTCGCAGGACTTGATTTTAGGTCATATTGAAGGAACGTGATGGTAGATTCACTATTTGCTGTGTTGTTATTAGCCTTAAGAACTTTGGTCATCTTGTCTTTCGCATTTGCTTTGACAGATCTGGCTGCCATCGCAGAAAGAATGGCTACTGTGAAGCATAAGATATTGGTCTTATCAGGAAAGGGGGGAGTCGGTAAGAGCACATTTTCTGCCCAGCTGGCATTTGCTATAGCCGCGATGGGTTTTGAAGTAGGTCTTCTTGACATTGACATCTGTGGTCCAAGCATTCCAAAGATGCTTGGGCTAGAAGGTCAGGAGATACACCAGAGCAACCTTGGGTGGTCTCCCGTCTATGTGGAGTCCAACCTTGGTGTCATGTCGATTGGGTTCATGCTTCCTAATCCTGATGATGCTGTTATATGGAGAGGTCCACGCAAAAATGGGCTTATCAAGCAGTTTCTAAAAGATGTCCACTGGGGTGAGCTTGATTTTCTAATTGTTGATGCTCCACCTGGAACCTCGGACGAACACATTTCAATTGTTCAATGCCTTGATGCGACTGGAGTAGATGGTGCAATCATAGTCACGACTCCTCAACAAGTTTCTCTTATTGACGTGCGAAAAGAGGTTAGCTTTTGCAAGAAAGTTGGAGTGAAAGTTCTCGGGGTTGTAGAAAATATGAGTGGCCTAAGCCAGCCCATCACAGATTTGAAGTTTATGAAGTTGACAGAAAGTGGTGAGCAGAAAGATGTCACCGAGTGGGTTTTGGAAAACATTAGAGAGAAAGCACCGGAAATGCTGAATTTAATCGCTTGCAGCGAAATATTTGATAGTAGTGGTGGTGGAGCAGTGAAGATGTGCAACGAAATGGGTGTACCCTTTCTTGGTAAGGTCCCATTAGATCCACTGCTTTGTAAGGCAGCTGAAGAAGGTAGGTCCTGCTTTGCTGATAATAGATGTGTTTCAAGTGCTCCTGCATTAAAGAATATTATAGAGAAGTTGATGGAAAGTAATGGCTTATCAATGTTAGATAGTAATGGAGTGTAGGAAATTTGCTTTGTGTGTTATTTGTTAAATACTATTTTGTCTCTGCACTTTTCAGCAAAGAAATCTTTTCACTTAGTTTAAAGCATGTATAAAAGCTGAATATTTTAGCTGCTGTGACATTTTGGGATTTGGAGTATTTGGTTTTTGGTTCGATATGGATATATTATCTAAAGGTTAGTTAGTAAAATAAGTTTCCCCATGTTATTGAGTACTTTCATTTAATTTCATTCCACCACAAAATACCCAAACAACGAATAGTAAAATAATATCGAATGGTAAAATAATATAATTCTATTCATTCCATTTCACTCCACTTTATCTTATTACTCCATTCCACTCTATTCAATGTTGAATATCCAAATATAGTCTAAAATACATTAGAGTCGATTAACCGGTTGAATGGCACTTGTGCTCTCAAATCCATTTGGTTGGTTCACTGTGCACGACATTGCCCTAGTATGAGGTACTTAAATTATATAAAAAAAATGTGGTACTTGATCGAATGTACGGAGAATTTCTAAATTTAAGGCTTTTTCATAAGCAAAAGAAAAATCCTTCTTTTTGTTTGTACTAAATGACAAATGAGGCGGAAAAAACTGAAATTTCAAATGCTGGGAAAAAAACACAAATGATAGGAATATTCCAAATCCAAGATTCCATAACGCAGGTTTCTTCTTTTCCGTTTGAGCTAAAGTTGCTTTATTATATTTTGGTGTTGCTAAGGTAGCAGTACTTGTTAATGTTTTCGTAATATTTTTTTTCTAAACACAATTGTAAAAGTTTAGGTATGAAAAAAAGTACCATATTTTTATTATTTGATCTCTAAAAATTTAAACAGCTCAATTTTCTAATTATTTTTTAATATATCTAGCTCATTAACAAATTATATGTTTTTAAGATATTTATTAGCATTTGCATAAAGAAATATCACAAATTTTCATTTATTCTTTTTTCGAAAATATATAAACCTACAATTTTTCAATGACATTATGTCACTTTTAACTCCTTAACAATTAGGTACTCCCTTGGATCTCTATTATATAAAAAAACATATATTTATCTTAGTCTCAAATAAATAAATAAATATATATATATATATATATATATATATATATAAATTAACTAACTTTCTATTACTAATATAACTATTCCTAAAACACTTTCGTGAAGTAGTTGTCTCGTTTAATTTTTGTTTTATTCTCAATGCATCTTTTTTAAAATAGCTCTACATTACCAACGTGGGGTTGGTCAAGTGGTAGCTCACTTGATCCCTTAACCAACTGATCTCGAGTTCGAGCCTTGGGTATGGAGCAACCCCCGCTGGGAGACCCCTACCGCTTAGTGTGGGCTCAGTTGGGTCGGACCGGATGAGTCGGATTCTGGATAAACCAGATCCGGATACCGGTTGGTATAAAAAAAAATTAAAATAGCTTTACATTTTTATGAATTTGATAAAATTAAATACACTCAATTAATTTCTTTAATAAGTAATACTATGAAATTGGTTAGTTTTTCTTACTCCTTTTGATCTTGATTATATAAGTCACACTTAATTATACTTTACAAAGAACAAATAGGGTAATTACTTTTCTTGAAACTTTAAAAAATTACTTTAACAT
Organism: Crotalaria pallida; assembly: GCA_037953625.1. NCBI lineage: Eukaryota > Viridiplantae > Streptophyta > Magnoliopsida > Fabales > Fabaceae > Crotalaria > Crotalaria pallida. The sequence goes on from CM075655.1 coordinate 104,888,782, forward strand.
TACAATTTTAACCTCTTAAATTTTATTAAAAATTTCATAAATACATTATTTCACATTAATGAGCAAATGGAAAATAAGAAAAAAAAATCAATAAATATCTCCTGAAAAACCCAAAATGACTTATAAATAAAATCGATTTTTTTTTTTAAAGATGACCTATAAATAAAATTGGAAGGAATAAAAATGAAAGAGACTACTACTCCCGTGTGTTATTTTTTATTTATTTTTAACCCCACTCCACTACACTAGAAAGTAAAAATACATATTATATTGTATGTAACCCTCACTCCCTTGTTGTCTCAGTATTTTAATTTTTATCATTCATCTCATTATCTCACTGTCTCATCCCTCAAACAGTCAAACCCTCGTTACTTTCATACATTAGTATATCACTGCTTTCAATATATATTCTCAAAATTGGTTGTCACATTTTACTGTAAGCGTGATTACCCACTTATAGAAATAATTCTGCAACTTGCTTGCAAGTAGAAGAATTGTTATAACATGTAAGGCCGATGATACAGCACAGTGAAGTTAAACCTTGATTTTAGCCTTATTTAAGTTTTTAGTCCCTGAACTTAGGTGCTCTTTTGGAATTGGTCCTTAAACTTTTTTTTCGATGCTTTGAGTCCCTTAACTTTACTCAAAATTTTGGAAATGGTCCTTTCATCACTTAAGTGATGATATGATCGAGAATATGATACGTCATCTTTGCCACATCGATAGGTAACGTGCCATGTGAATTTTTTAAATTATTTTTTTTTAAATTTATTAAAAATAAATAAAAATTGTATTTTTTTAAATAATATCGAATCTTTAAATAAATTATAAAATAAAATATTTTTTTAATAAAAAAAATCATGTAGTGTCCCGTGACTCTATATAACACGTCACTTGTTGATACTGTGAAAGTTACGTGACATGTCGTCGGCTATATCATCACTTAAATGACGAAAGGACCATTTCCAAAAATTAAACAAAGTTCAGGGACCCAAAACATCGAAAAAAAGTTTAAGGACAAATTCCAAAAGAGCACATAAGTTCAGGGATTAAAATGTTAAATAAGCCCTTGATTTTATTAGAGACTAATCACTTACAAATCAATATAGACATGATTAAGTGTTTCATTAATTTGGATTGATGTTATTTTCAATATTTTAAATTTTAACTAAATGCGTTAAATAAATAATATCAGATCGAACCATTTATGTTCAGTCCGATCCGATTCGGTCTTAATACATGGACCGAACTATATTAATTTGATTGGTTCAGTCTCTAATATTCATAAAAAATGTGACCATTACACTCCTACATAAAATACAGGCAATAAAAACTTATTCACTTTTACGTTATTTAATATTATCATTCCTAAAATATCTCTAATTAAATTTATAAATTTTTTAAATATTCTTAAACCTCTTCATTCATTTATTTAAAATTCACATTCTTAATAAGGATAATTTAGGTAATGCTTTTTATTTTTTTATATATAAAATAAAAAAGTTTAAGTGCACAGAAACAACTCTCTTAAATCTTAATAAATCTATTTTAATTTTTTTAATATTTCATATCGAATGGAGTACTATTTTTGCCGGGCTTAAAATACTGTTAAGATTGTAAAAACAACAAAATAATCATAAGTTAATATTACCTATTTTGTTGAAAATCTCATGCTGCTAATACTTTATTTTACATTTGATTTTTAAATAAATATCCTCGAAACATTTATTAGGGTTTGATTTTTGTTTATACTCGTAATTACTATTTTCGTTACTAAGACAAATCTTAAGGTTTTATAATGTTCCCTTAAAAAAAGGTTTTATCGCCCCCGGAAGGGCCCGACCGTGGTGCAAAGGATTAGTCACCCAGTTGCGCGGGTGGATATCCCGGTTCATCAAAAAAAAAATGTTCCCTTAAAAAAAGGGTTTTATAATGTTATAAATACATTACACACTAATTTCTATATCGAGATTCCACAGCCACCTCCAACAACTACCTTCGCCGTTAACGTTTCAAACTTCGCAGTTAAGCAAACCTTTTCAGACAGACACCAACAGCGTCAATCTCTAATCACACGCGCATATATATAAAGAGAGAGGGATCTTTTCAATTCATACTTGAGTTCTAAACCCACTTTCCCTTTTCTCACCATCTCCTCATCGTTTTCGTTTTTTCTTTCTCTCTTCTCTTATTCTCCCTTACTTGGTTTCTATCGCTCTCTACACGCTCTAATGCCAATTTTCTAACACAAAGTTTCTCACTTTTTCATCTGGGTAACTCTCTTTCCATCACAAAGATTCGTTTTTTAGCTTGATTTGCATCTTATGTTGAGTTTTTGCTTAATGGGTTTTTATGGAGAATGGAAAAGAGAGAAAAAAATTTTGAATGTGGGTTTCCATATTTTAAAACTTTTTTTATACTTAATTTGTGCTTTGATTTATAGATAGTTTTATAAAGTTATGGAATTTGAACTTCTGTTCATAGGGATCCATGGAATTCTGGGTTGTTGGGTTTATCTTAAATTTTATGTAAGATTAATTTTTGTTATTATTGTGTATTATGTTTGGATAAGAAATCTGATTATTTTGAGCTTATGATGCTAACATGGGGTGGGGTGGTGTGCAGTAGCCAGAATAGTTTTTTTTTTTAAAAAAATTTTATTTTAATTTGTTATGTTAATCAAACACAAATGGCTTCTTGGAAATCTATATATAAGGTAAATCATGGTCTTACAAGATCTAAAAATCACTTTTTTTTTAAGCTTTAATAAAAGGGTTCTGAGTTTTTAATTATTAATCACTCAATATGTTTATTGTTATTTGACCATCTGCCTTCTTCACATTAGGCAACTTGAATTATTATATAAATTGTGTCCTTTTGTGACTCCAAGCTCATGGTCATAGCCATCTTTTCATAATGATCAATTATTGTTCTGACTCACACAGTTGGAACACTCCACACTGCAAGTCTGCAACCATTTTTTTATTCAGAGTTTAGTTAAGCTAACATGTAGTACCAAAACTTGATAGGGTTGATTTGGTTTATTATTATTTTGTGTTGTGTTGTTTCAATTTGACATTAATATGGCAAGGTTAAGATGGTTTTGATGTTATATTTCAGTGAAGCGGTGAAGAGCCTGAGCATTGCTCTGGTACCTTGCTGCTTTGCCTGCATTTTCATCCATAAATGGGCTGTTTCAACTCTAAGGTTAAGAGACAGTATCCTGGCCAGGAAGATCCAGTAATTCTTGCTTCGCAGACAGCATGTAAGTCGATTTTTCGTCCCAATTGAATGATGCAATTCTGTAATTCTTGTAAAATTGTAAGATTTGTTGTGATTGTGACAGTTCTATTGAATTCTGTTTATACACAGTTTTGCGCTGCTTATTGTGAATTCTCTTTTTATCGTGTACTCTTGCTGTACGAATGTTAGAAGTACAATAATGATATCACAGAGTACAGTACTATGTAAGGGTGAGCAGTTATGTGTAGTATGTCTCCTATATGGTTTTTCAGAAGGGGAAGAGTGCAAGCTTTCTACAAATGGAACATGCTGTTCACTTTCGTTCGTTTTATTGTTAAAATTTGGCAAAGGTGAATCTATGAAAACAACACTCCTCCTTTGGCCTTCCCCTTTTCTGATCTACCTTAATGTGCGATACGTGGAGGAAAAGAATTTTGACAATGCGTTGTCATTATATAGGCGGAGCCTGATTTAGTGGAAAAGGCATGGTTGTTGTTGTTTGTAATTATAGGCCAAGTCTTGTCGGTGGGTATATACGTATATGGTAATATTATAAATTGCATTTCTTATGCATTTTGTGATGCAAACCAAACCAAAGAAAATGATGTTAGTTTTTTTTTACATCCTAAATTTACGAGATTAAAGAATAGTCTCACATCTTTTCACTCTTGTTAGAGTTAGATTTACTTTTACTTTCCGTCAACTCCCTAAATAAAAAGCTGTTTCTTTCCATTTCATTTGCTACAAAAAAATAAAATAAATTTAAACCTATGCCTCTAGCAAGCTCCTAATTTGAGAAACAAAATTGACACTTGTTGCTTCATACATGTATCAGCTCATGAACTGAATTGGATGTAATGGTTGATGTTCTAGTGTTTAACTTTGTTATGGAATTGTTCTATCTCCATTTCTCAAGCACCCATGTTTGTTTTTAGCTTAAACTTGTGTAATTTTTTGTTTCCCAGTCACTGTCAGCGAGGTTGAAGCACTATTTGAGCTTTTTAAGAGCATCAGCAGTTCTGTCATAGATGATGGGCTGATAAGCAAGGTACCATATAGCAAGTGCCTTTTATTTTGTTTATGTTTTTGTTTTGGAAAAGTTAGCCTATGATCATTGTTACTTTTCATTGTTTCATCTCCATTTATTCTCTGCGAGGAACTTGGTTAGAATACGAAGTCTATTTTTTGTGTATTTTGTTATGAGAGATAAGGACATTAACCTTTTTATGTGCAATTTGTCAGAAGAATATAGTCCATAACCTTCACTTGCAATGTATTTTCAATTTCATACATTATGCTAATCCTGTTATCATTTAGGTTTTTTATGCTTATCTTCTCTTCATATTGAATTCTTGGTCCTCATAGTCATTGTGATAATAAGTATTCTTTCTTTGCAGGAAGAATTTCAACTGGCAATTTTCAAAAATAGGAAAAAGGAGAACATCTTTGCAAATCGGGTACTATATAACATACTACTTTTGCTTTCTCAATAAGTATCTCATAATTGTTGAGAGTTTCATGTAGACTTGTGTGATTGGGATCAATGATTTGCATTGCATGTAGGTTACCAAAGAAATTTGCTCTTTCACTATATCCATTTGGAAGAAACTCGATTTACTAATCCTTTTATTACCCTGTAACATGCTTATCGTTAACCACTGGGTTGGCTCCAGTATTACATTTTGATATGATGGTTATTTTCCACGTTTTCGTGCTCCCCTTTCCAAATAGAAGTCAATGCTTGCATAACTTTGCGACTTTGTTATAAATTTCTTTGTCGAAATTTTGTATCATTCTTGTGGTATCTCCATTAATGCTATTTATTGATATCGAATTTTTTTCTACACGCAGATCTTTGACCTATTTGATGTTAAGAAGAAGGGAGTCATCGATTTTGATGACTTTGTTAGATCTCTCAATGTCTTCCACCCAAATGCACCACTTGAAGACAAGATAGATTGTAAGTTATTCAACTCATTTTACATTACCACACATTCCATTCTGTGATCTGGCTGTACTGATATATTAACATTAAGGCTTGGGATTTTGTTGCAGTTTCGTTTAAGCTCTATGATTTGGACAATACAGGATTTATAGAGCGCCAAGAGGTAAGATGGTGATTGTTTTATTTGTTCTTTTATGGCAAATAAAGGGTGCATTTGATTTGCTAAAAAGTAAGAAGTGAGGGACAACACAGTACAAAATTTTTTGTCCAATGTTTGATTTCTTAATTTGGCCTTGATACTTGAAAAAATTATCCTCATGGGTCAGCACATAAGTTATATTTTTTGTTCCCACTAAACTAGTGGACAAACTATGTTTGGTGCACTCAATATGTCCGGTGTGTCCCTTGCATCAAATGCCCCCAAAGCCCAAAGTGTTTGGTTCGACAAAATGGAATGTAGTCCTCTTTGTTATAAAGTGATAATTTATAATTTTCACATGTCACTTGTATATGTAGTCATTCTTTAATGAAAAGATGTTTTGTTTTGTACTTGTGGCATTCATATTAAGCTTCTGGAATGATATTCTATTAATTTAACTGAGCATCTTCATTTTTCTTTCATGCGATTTCTAACAGGTCAAGCAAATGTTAATTGCGCTTCTATGCGAGTCTGAAATGAAGTTGGCTGATGAGGTGATAGAAACAATTATTGACAAGGTGAGTTATGTTTCTAAAGTTCCTGGATAATATAAAATACTATCAAATATGAAAGTCAACATTATGGAAGAAATTAATATGCTGATGCTGTATTGTTAGCTCTTTCTCTTATCAATTATCACAAATTAAATAGAAGGCTGAAGCTTGACATTTTATATTTCTGGCCAGACTTTCGTGGATGCTGACCTGAACCAAGATGGGAAAATAGACATCGTGGAGTGGCAAAATTTTGTTTCTAAAAACCCATCACTGCTTAAAATCATGACCCTGCCCTACCTGAGGTATGTGTAGGAATTATTTTACGTAGAAATTACACCGACTTCCCTTGAGGTTTGGTTTAATTACTCTTGCCTTGTCCCTTGAGATTCGGTTATCCTTACGCTGACCTCCCTCGAAGGAAGGTGAGGGTAGCTTTTGAAACAAAAGGTGCCCCTGGGTGTAATTAAGCTCAATTTAAGTCAATGTAATTTCCACTTATTTTAATGATTAATATTAAACTGCTTTTATCCAGATTATGTTATTCTAACTATAGTATATATGATGTGTTATTTGTAAAATTAATGCAGGGACATAACTACTTCTTTCCCAAGTTTTGTATTTAACTCTAATGTGGATGAAGTTGCTGCTTGAGAGAGCACACAGCTTTACCTTGAGCTTAAAGATTGATGATGAAGCAATAGCCTGATATAGTTAGCTTTTTTTATTTTTTATTTTTAATCATTATTATTATTATGATGGTTGCAATGAGGTTTGAACTTATATCAGGACCAAACCCTTCACACCACTAGGGCAATTGTAGCGGCTTTAGTAGTTTAGTTAGCCTTTCTCAGTGAATTGTAAATCATATTCTCCTTGAAATTTTCCAGTCAGGTTCTGTCTGAACTTTGAGATTATACTCTAAAACTGATTCTATTTTGTGCATTGGTGATTATTGCTTGGAAATTTGAAATCAAATTAGTATCTTTATGTATTACTTGGTTAATTTATTGAATTTTATTAAGGATTAAAAAAAGTTCCATCATGCAAATTTATTTATTTTTTAAGATTAACTGTTGAGAGGATCCATTCCCGTTGTTATTGTGGATTAACTATCAAGACTACTATGATGGTTAGGATAAACCTCTCCATAAAGGGGGAAAAAAGGATTTCAGGATTTTTAATCCAAGCAATTTGACTTAAAATTTAGAATCTAATTTATGGTGTTTTTGGTCCAAGGGCCAGGGGAACGCAGGGGAAGTGGAAAAAAGGATTGATTTTAATTGAAATCATAATTTTGGTTCAGATATTTGGAGGGAATAGGACAAAAAATAATGAGATAAATAATGCAAAATACTAAAACATTTTGAACTATTCGAGCTCTCTCATCCTGTCATCCATAACCAAATAGTGTAAGTGAAAATAATTGTTATTTCCCTCATCTCCTTTATCATGAAATTAAAGAAGGAAAAGTACCAATTTAACAAGATTGATCTAGGAGTAATTAGTAAGAAATTGATTCATAATTTACAAGATCATATAATCAAATTCTGCTGCTGATATAAGGTTTGCTTTGACTATGATAAACTCTCGGGATCTAATTTACCTAAATTTTTCTTTTAAGAAAGAAAAATTATTTTATCTACTGCTCCATTCCATTTCTTTCTTTCATTAAAATTCTTTTTGCTTCACTTCTATATTTTTAATCCAACACACTATCCACTTTGACCAACATTCCATGTATATAATAAGTCTTTCTCTTCACGATGACCACAAGTATATTTTCTTTATTTGAGCCAGAAATATTTATAATATGGTAAGATTATTTTTCCAGGTGAAAGTTTTCTCCCCACATTCACTCAAAGCCAAATTTTTGTTCAAAGACAAACATGTACTACTACTTGAATCAATCACTCTGCGTTACAAATTAATTTGAGAAACAAACATAACCTTATTATTTAAATTTTTGAAAAGCATGATTAGACAAATAGTAGGAGATATAATGTTTTTTTTTCTTCTTAACTAATAGTCCATCCGTTTTATATGTAACGTGATTTAAAGTTATGTACAAAAATTAAGAAATTAATAAATGATATAGTAATAATTTAAGGTATTTTGACTATAATACCTTATATAATCATTATTATAGAGAAAGATATTTGAGGTAAAAAAGAAATTTCCCTCAAATCTCGGATATATAAAAAAAATCTTATTAGTGATATCAAATATAAGAAAATTTTAACTAATTTTCTATGGTTCAATACAATCATTTCTAAAATATCCTTACAAAGTAGTTATTTTAATTAATTTTTGTTTTATTCTCAATTATATTTTTCTAAAATATCCCTATATATATATATATTTTTTTAATAAATTTGAAAAAATAAAATACACTAAACTAACTTTCTTAATAAATTTAAATTTAATTTAATTTTATTATTTTTGAGAAAAAAAATATTTGATTTGTTAGACAATATGTAAGGGAAAAAACTATTGCATTATCCATGAAGAGTACGTTCACTTAAAAGAAAAAGGCTTAATTGCATAATTGGTCCTTTATCTTATTTATTAGATTCACTTTGGTCCTTTATCTTTTTTTTTTGCAATTTACTGGTCCTTTGTTTTTTTTTTAAGATTCAGTTTGGTCCTTCCGTTAAAATAAAGTTAAATGAGAAGAAATATTCCAAGAATATTCTCCTTTTAGGCTTAATTGCATAATTGGTCATTTATCTTATTTATTAGATTCACTTTGATCCTTTATCTTAATATTCCAAAAATATTCCCTCTTCTTCTTCCTCTTCCTCTGCTCTCTCCTTACATCGGCGGCAGCCACCATGGGCTCACACCTTTAGGGCATGGCAAAAAAAACCAGACCCGCGGGCACCCGTCCGAACCCGACCCGCTATCAGCGGGGAAAAACCGGTTTAATCGGGTATCCGGGCGGGAGCGGGGAAAAATCGTTTTTTAATCACGGGGCGGGGGCGGGTGTGGGAATTTTACTATCCGCCCCGCACCCGGCCCCGAAACCGACCCGCCCATATATATATATATATATAATATTATAAAATATATAATTTATAATAAATTAATATATTTTTACTTACCTAGCTTTTGATATCTATTATAATGTGTGGTTAGACAATGTCCCACGTGTACTACAGGGCCTCCACACATTTTTTGCTCAAAATGGAATACTGGGCAAAAAAATTTATTAAGAGAAGTTGTTGAATTTTGAAAAATAAAATATAAATTGACGAGTGCGGGTACGGTGCGGTTTTACCCGAACCCCAGCGGGGACGGGGTTGGGTGGGTTTTTCTGATACCCGGCGAGGGGCGGGGGCGGGGCGGGGACAATTTTGCTAGACTGGGGCGGGGGTGGAAAGTGCATAATCCGCTCCCGCACCGCCCCGTTGCCATGCCTACACACCCTCTTCCCTCGAAAATCATCAAATTTCTTCAACATTCTTCAATTTTTCACGGTTTTAAGCTTTATTTTCATTATTCCTCAAACAAATTCGTTTTTTTCGTTCTTTTTTCCTTAAAATCCGAATTCTAGGGTCTCTTTTCTAAAACCTTGGTATCAACAATGGTCTCCTCCTCTGAACTTGCTGGAAAATGTGTGAAAACACTTGCAAAACGCTTCAACAACTCCGATTAATTTTTAAAAATGGCGGCAACGGTGGCATGGGCGGTAGCGGCGGTGCCCATGGTGGCTGCCGCCGCTGTAAGGAGAGAGCAGAGGAAGAGGAATAAGAAGAGGGAATATTCTTGGAATATTAAGATAAAGGACCAATTATGCAATTAGCCTAGAAGAGGGAATATTCTTGGAATATTCCTTCTCATTTAACTTTATTTTAACGGAATGATCAAACCGAATCTTAAAAAAAAAATAAAGGACTAGTAAATTGCAAAAAAAAGATAAAGGACCAAATTGAATTAATAAATAAGATAAAGCACAAATTATGCAATTAAGCAAAAGAAAAAAAACACTATCAAAAGTCAAAACGTTGTCGTATGGTTTCTTCTTCATCTTCCTCTGTTTCATAGGGTTCGCACTTCATAGCATTCCAATTCTTCCATTGTTTTGCTTCTGTTACTCTCAAAATCAAAACATCTCTTTACTTGGTACGAAATTTTTCCTCCTTACACGTTTTGAGTAGCAAAATTTTCTTTCTTAGTGTTGCATTTGTATGCATATAAGCTTAACATCATAGGCATGGTGCCATGGTGTTGCTTCCTTTCACCAAACACATTCTTTTCCAAAACCCCTTCATCAAAAAGGCTTCAACTTTGCACAAAAATTTTAGTGGGCATGTGTGGTTTGTTCAGCAAAAATTTTCAACTTTTAATTCCAACCATTGTGAAAGGTTATCATGGGAACGTTCTAACCAAGATATTTTATTGGGGAAGCTTAGATTTTCTTTGAGAAATCACCAAGTTAATGAAGCATGGGAATGTTTTCATGATTTTAGAAACCTTTATGGTTACCCTGAGGTTCATCTTGTGAACCAGCTTATTGTTATGTTGTCTTATTCTTATGATCATGTTTGGATGAAAAGAGCTTGTGATTTGGTTTTGCGTATCGTGGAGGAGAAGAAAGGGTTGCTTCGTGCTGATACCTTGACAAAGCTTGCATTGTCTTTAGCTAGGTTGCAAATGCCGGCTCCGGCTTCTGTGATTCTCAGGTTGTTGCTGAATAAAGGGTGTGTTCCGCCTATGAATTTATTGTCTTTGATTTTTTTGCACCTTGTGAAGACCGAAATCGGAACGTGTCTTGCATCCAATTTTTTGACTCAAGTTTGTGATTTTTATAATTGCTTGAATGATAAAAAGGCTCAAAATGTGGTCGAAGTCAAGCCGGGTACATTGATCTTTAACCTGGTACTTGATGCTTGTGTGAGGTTTAAATTATCTTTGAAGGGCCTTTGCCTTGTCGAGTTAATGCCACTGACTGAGACTGTGGCTGATGCACACTCAATTGTAATGATTGCGCAGATCCTAGAGATGAATGGTTTGAGAGATGAAATTAAGGAATTGAAAGATCATATTGGTGGGGTATCAGCTGCTTACGCTGGTCACTATCGTCAGTTTTATGATAGTTTGTTGAGCTTGCACTTCAAATTTAATGACATCGATGCAGCTGCTGAGCTTGTTTTGGATATGAATAGTTCGCATAATTATCGTATTAATAAAGAAGGTAGGACGGACTCGCAAAAGTCTTGTTTTATAGCAATCGGATCACACAACCTTAAGAATGGATTGAAGATACGTGTTGAGCCTGAGCTGTATCAGAAGGATTCTGTCCTGAAAGTGGAAGAAGGTAGACAAGATCTAATTTTTTATAGGCGTGGTAAACTTGTCCTCAGTAATAGAGCTCTGGCTAAGTTCATCAGTGGTTACAAGAAGGATGAGAGGATTAGTGAACTTTCCAAACTTTTACTTAGCATTCAAGAGGGAGGATCCAATTTGTGTTCTGATGTGATTGGTGCTTGCATTCGGTTGGGCTGGCTTGAATCTGCTCACGACATTTTGGATGATGTGGAGGCTACTGGGTCTCCGATGGGCTCGGGTACATATATGTTACTCTTGTCAGCATATCACAATGCGGGGATGCAAAGAGAAGCCAATGCACTGCTAAAACAAATGAAAAGGGTTGGTTTGGAGACTTTGGACAAAGAATTATCGGATAATGCTGTTGATGAACACCTCCTCTGTGCGGAGACATCAAATTCACTTGGAAAGTCAGATTTGGCTGTCGCATTGGCTCATATATTGAAAGATGAAGATCAGACAGTTAGTCCTTTGGTGTACGAGTTCAATTCTTCCATCTTCTTCTTCTGCAAGGCGAGAATGATAGAGGATGCGCTTAAGGCATATAGAAGAATGTGCGAAATGAAAATTCAACCCACGATTCAAACTTTTGCTTTTTTGATATGTGGATATTCATCTCTTGGTATGTACCGTGAGATCACATACTTGTGGGGAGACATCAAGAGATTCATGAGGAACGGCAGTGTAGTACCGAATAGAGATGTATATGAATTATTGCTGATGAACTTTCTTCAAGGCGGTTACTTTGAGAGAGCGATGGAGGTCATTGCCCATATGAAGGACCGTAACATGTATACTGATAAGTGGATGTACAAAAGTGAGTTCTTAAGACTTCATAAGAATCTTTACAGGAGTTTAAAAACATCAACTACTAGAACAGAAGCACAAAGCAAAAGGCTGGAGCATGTTCTAGAGTTTAGGAAATGGGCAGGTATTGATTAAAGGTCTCTGGTAAATATATATTTACTGATGTATGTTTACAGCAATACCTCTGTGCCTGAGCCTTGTCAATGTTCTCTGCTTAGACTTATTTGAGTTTGTTCAATTTTAGTTCTAGCTTAAATTCAGCATGCTTGGCAAAAAAGAACCAAGTAGTAATTTTGTTTTCATTAATGGTTAATCCTATCATGATATAAAGAATGAATTTTATCACTTATCACACTGATTGTGTAATTATCCAGTTTGATATGGATCCACCATTTGATCTCTCTCATCATACAGCTCTTAAGTTCTGCTAAGCAGTGGATTCTGCTCACTGATGACGTTCTCTTCTATATTGAAAGATGGCCTGGTGCTACTTGCTTGTTTGAAAGACTCTGGATGAAATCAATTGTACTGATTTTCCAGGGAGTGAGTTAAGAGGTATTCTAACAAATAGGACACTTTACTTATGGCTGGTGAAGCTTGAACAGCTACTCACAAGTCACAAACTCTTGGCGGCATTCTTGGTTTGGTTCATCACCGGATTGTCCTCATTGTCCCGGTGTTCAAGAGACGACGCTGCATGTTCTCTGTGATTGCACTAATGCGTCTCTGGTATGACTCCCCTTTTTGAATCAAAGCTGCTTTCCATCCTTTCATAACAACTCTTGCAAAAACTGGATCTTGCTAAATCTAAAGGGTAACTTCGGTCATTGTGAACCTAAGTTTTGACCCTCTATTTTCATGGTTGCATGCCACTATCTTTGGCAATGGAGAAATAAGGTTATTTTTGACACGAGCTTCTCCTTCCCTCTTATGCCGCATCTTGTGGTTATAAAGTACGATATGGAAATTTTTGTAGCAAAGCACAACAATGCTTCTCCTCGTCGCTCCATTCCTTATCACGCAATCCATGTAGCTTGGAATTTCCCTCCTAACGATTGGATTAAATGTAATGTTGATGGCTCATTGAAAGGTAATCCTGGTGAGGCTAGTTGTGGGGGCATTTTCAGGAACATTGCATTTTCTGGCTTCGCTTTCCACATTGGCATTTGTTCATCCTTTTTTGTTGAATTATTATGGGGCATTTAGGAAGGTCTTCAATATGCTTGGCTCTTGGGTTATAGCAAGGTAATTCTGGAAATAGATTCAATGTCCATCTTCCATTTGCTCGATAATAAAGAGGCTTCTTCAAAGTTCAAATAGAATAGTGAAACCGTATTCCACATTTGATGGATAGAGACTGGTCCCTTCATGTTAGTCATACTTACGGGGAAGGTAATTTTTGTCCAGATTGGTTTGCTAACTGGAGTATCTTACAAGAGTTTGATTTTCATATTATATCAGAGCCACCTAGTGCTCTTTTTTTTTTTTGTTCTTTTCAAGTATCCATCCGCGCAACTAGGTGATTAATACTTTCGATATTGTCGGGCCCTTTCGGAGGCTAGTCTCCCAGCAAGGCCTCTTACATTCGTAAGAGTCGGGGATCAAATCCCCAACCACTTGCTTAAGTAGCAATAGATCCCTTACCATCTGTACTAGCCTCCATTGGTTTAGCAACAACCTAGTACTCTTTGTAGATTGATTTTCAACAATTTTTCTAGGACCTTTTTACCCGTGTAGTTCGTTTTATCCATCAATAAATCTTGGGCTTTAGCCCCTCTTGTCATATTTTTTTTTTTTAAAAAAAAAAACGGAAATAATGAGTTCTTGATGAGTGTCTTAATTACGTAAACCCCCTATTTTTTAAAAGAAGTTACACACCAACCTTTCTATTCACGTTATCAACTTATTACACTTCCTCCTCTATAAAGCGATTGTTGAAATTTAAGTAAGCTTGCGAAAACAAGAATACATACTTTGTTAGAAAAAATTCAAAAAACTAAAGTTACAACATACAAGAGAAATGCAATTTCTTGTCAATATACAAGGTTAATGTTATTGGAACCGACGATTTTGTTAATTCCACCAAATGTTGTATTATTATTATTATTATTATAACACATTCTATACTTCCAAAAGCTATTTTGAAATAGCTTATGGAAATATATTTATGGAAGAGAAGTACTTTTGAAAAAAAAAAAAAAACAGGCCGACGAGATGAGGTGGCCCATGAACATGAGAGGGTGACAGATCCAACCCAACACCAAGAAATATAATTATAATTTAAAAATAAATAACTACTACTCGTACTAACCTTGTTCTTCCAAATAAAAATTAGTTCCAAACACAACACACAGAGAAAGAGAAAGAGAAAGAGAAAGATGGAAGAGGAGAAGAAAAAAAGAGAAGCGATGATGAGGGAAGAAGCAATAGAGAGTATATCAGAGCGGTTATCATGTTTAGATAATCTTTACTTCCCTCGTTCTCTCCATCACTCTTCCACCTTCCCTTCTCAACGTAAATCCATCTTCCGCGACCTTCTCTCCTCCGACCCTGCTATTTTCTTGGGTACCCTTCTTTCTATTAGGGTTTCATGAAATTCACATCATTCTCTTTAATTTTCACACTTTGATACTACTCTAGTACAAAGCGAATAAATTCAATTCATGATTAATCACATGTGTTGGATGTTACTAGTTGTTTCATGGATGCATTAATCACTTAAATCAGAAAAAACCACAAATATCATTAACCAAATGCGTAAAAGAAGTAGCAAGCTGATAATTTTTCAGTATTACTAACATGTCTCTGTTAATGTGTTGAATATGTAGAACGATATGGATCCAAACTTACATTTACTGAGCTGGGAGAATTTGATTCGATGAAGGAAGATTACGAGATAAATTGGCATATAAAGAGACTTCGGAGCTTAATTAGCCCAACATCGGAGGAGAAGAGGATGAGGTCGGTTACGGTGAAGAACCGTAGGCGGGCTTACTTGGATAAACTGATATGCGATGGAAAATACTTCTCTGAAGATGCAATGAGGGATAGAGAGCCATATTTGCATTATGAATACCTCGGTAAGTTTCAAGACCAGGCAGGCAGGGGCATGGCAAGGCCAGGAGAACGCTGGTCAGAGACACTTATGCGGAGGTGTGAGGAAGCTGAACTGGTTGCTAAGATTAGAGGGGAGCAGCAGAGGCTGGGTGTGGCTGAAAGGGATTGGATTGGTAATGAGAGATTTCAAGAAGAAGAGGAGGAAGAGGAGGATGAGGAGGAAGAAGAAGAAGAAGAAGAAGACGACGATGACGTAGAGGAGGAGGAGAAGCAGGATGAGGAAAGAAGAAAAGGTAGTGGCAATGCACAGCCTGCAGAGGTATTATTCTCCAAACTATCAATTGATGTGAGTATTATTTCCGTGCGAGTTCAATTTTTTCTTTTTGAGTAAATTTTCAACTTAGCTTCTCATGTTAGTATCCGACACTATGAAAATTAACATATCAGTCCCTAAAACTGTAATATGTCATCAGTCAAGCTTATTTTTATGTGAGGACCAATTTGGTGGGGTGACGGTTGACTCGGGGGACTAAACTGTCTGGTACTTGCAGTTTTAAGGACTAACATTATAGTTTTCTAAAGTCAGACTAACATGGTCCGTGCTTACAATTTCTGGGACTAAAACAAGGGTTTACTCTTTTTTATTGTTTTAAATAGCTCCTTTTTAAAACCATGTATTAATTTCAAGTAGTCATTTTACTTTTTCGTGACCTTTTGGTGATGATGCTGTTCACTTTATGCCTAAATTAGTTTCACCAGATTTAGATTGGATACTCTGCATGTTCTAATTTGTATTTGAACTGAGAATGAGGCCCTGTTTCATCTTCGCTCATCAAGAAGATGATTATGCATCCCATCCATAATAATCCTTTTTTGGACTGGTCTCTCTAAATAAAAGGGATATCAATCAAGTAGTAATTGCCTATGCATTTTATCAAAATGCATTTTTTGGACTTGGGCATTTCATTAACCAAGAGACAGAAGTTGCGCTTGGGGCCTAAAAGATGATATATCATATTTTATGATGTCATCTATTTCAACTTTGTTCAATCGGTTTAATTTTCATGTACAACCCAAACTGGCCCGATTTGGTTTGTCTGGAGAAACTGCAAACTGAGTTTTGAGCTGGTCCATTTAGGGCTTAGGGTGTTCTTTGAGAAATATTCTAACCCAACTACACCCTATCTCAATCCTGACTTCAGATCTGTTACATAACTCACCCTTGAGACCCGACCCTCTTGGTTGTATTTACGTTGTAGCTTGCATGGACCAATCACTGTATCTAATGGTATAATGTATGTTAATATGTAAGATTTCATTTGTAGTAATTTTCTACTGGCACATGTTCTCAAAGATGACAGTGATCCATCAATGAACCATATGTTGTCTTAAAGAGAGAAGCAATGTGATTTTTCATAAGGTTTTATTGGATTGAATTCTGATTATAATCTCTTCAACTTGAATTGTCTGTTTTAAACACAATTTGATGATTGCTGAAACTTTGCGTATTGTTTTTGGATCTGCTGTTCCTCTTCCTTTGAGACTCGAGGGGCAATGTAGCACCAATACTTGAAAATGGTTGTCTTAACAGTGTCCCATAAGTATCATATCTTGTACTTCAGTACTTAGTTACTTTTAATCTACGTGTATCTTTCAATTAATTTTTTTTTTAATTTTTTTTTTCATCAATGTATTCATAATTTCATATTGTGTTGGTATCTGTGTACCATATACCCATGCCTTACTCTGTGATTGTGGACCTAAATGATTATTGCTACTGCCAGGGGCACTTGAATCAGAATGATGCAGTTGATGATGCACCATCTGTTCCAGCCAGAGAGAGCCACGAGCCTACTTTATCTGCGGAAGAGCTGGAGGACCGTTTGAACCAATTCACCTACATTATGCAGCAGAAGTTTCTACTAGGGGAAGATCATGAACATCTAGATTACTCTAAAATAGATAATGATGAGACCCTTGATGATCATTGGCAGAGAGAGGCTAATGTTGATGCCGAGGAGAGATATTTTGCTGATGATTAAACTCTAGAATCAAACTTACTGGGTAATAGTGATTCAGATGTGTAGATTTTGCATATTTTTTTTTTGCTCACATTACCTATCTTGAAATCTATAATGTACTACTTTAATTGACAGGACAGGTTTATACTTGTAAGAGTAAGGTTTTTTCTGATTTATTTGTGCAAGATGGTTGTGTTCAGCAGCTAGTGATAGGTCGCTTCTTGTAGTGGCCACAATCACTCACGCTCATGGCATTCGATTGTGTATATGTTGCAAGTTACCTTCTCATTAGTGAGAATGTCTCTAGGCCACCCAAAAGAGCTAACTAGCCATGTTGGATAGTTGTTAGGTGCTGTAGCTATAGTTAATAACGGTGCTCATTGGTTAATGGTTGCGCCAGGATTGGTTTAACCTAGCTGTAACCCAATTAATGACTAGGACGGGATCAATTGAACTCTTGTATGTTTGTTTGTTTGTTTGCTCCCAAAAAAAAAGCCCTAATGGCTCATCTTGTAATTATATATCGATTAAGCTAATATAGCAATTAAAAAAAACTAGGCAGAAATGAGAGTCTAGATAGGATGAAGATGATTCGAATTCATTTTTTGATAATATTATAAATGACTAAATTATGAAAATTATTTGTGCACTAATTTTATGTTGGGAAATACAAACAATTGCTATTAGAAATGTTGTGTGTTTCGGATCGCTTTGTGCGATAATCATTGTTTAATTAAAAGAGATAATGAGTTCGTAAACTTGATGAAGCTTTAGGTTTTTATTATACTGAGACGAGATACAGAGGGGTCGATACAAGGAAATGGCTCCCACGTTCGTGGTATTTTACAAAGGGAGGGGTGTGCGCTTTGGCTTTACACCCCTTTTGCATTGCTAAATCTTGGGTTTCAGAAGGGGAGCTTCCTTTCCTTTTCGCTATACGCCTTCCGTGTTGTAACCATTGTTGGTTACGGCGCTTTCTGGGTATTCTGACCCCCTCGTCTTGGCTTTTACGATGGTTGCTGGAGGTGCACGCTTTCTGGCTTTTCCTCCTTTTCTGTTTCTCCTTCGTTGCTTATTTCGTCTCTTACTTCTCCATGACACCCCTTTGCAGAGGGTGCTTCCGGGGGAGGAGTGATGTCTCTTGTGTTTGCTGGGCAGTTTTTTCCCCTTCGAGCTTCTCTCTTACTTCTCATGCTTTCTCTCCGCTTTTCAGAGGGAGGAGCTTTTTGTACCTTTTGGTGCATATTGTGTGTATCGTATTGCAGCTATTGTCGCTTTGGGGTATTGTTCCTCTTGCCTTCTGGCATCTCTCGACCTTTGGGGGGGGGTGGCCTTCCGGGGCTCTGCCCTCTTCCCTTTGATTCTCTTTTCTTCCTCTTATTTATACTGGTGCTTTGGACCAGTGGTCCTTGCTCGCTCTTCTTTGTCTGTTGGTTAATGACTCCTTGCATTATGTATTCAGAGCACCTTTTCAGTGGCTTTGTCTTCTTTACCATTCTTGGCTTTGGCATTTGATGATTACGGAGAAGGAGAGGACTCCAAGTCTTACTCCCCTCGGCTTTGCCTTGGGTGAATAAAAGATTCCTTTCTGGCTTACTTTGCAAACCGTCGCAGCCTCGAATGGCTATGTCGCCCTTGGCTGGTCACGTGTGCGCCTTCTGTGAGCTTCTGCCTCCGACTCGCCTTCGTTTATCCCGATGTTCTCCTCGGGTTTCTGTGGCATCTGAGACACTTTGGGATGACACATGGCGTTTACCGCCACTAGTGCGCTTTACTCTTTCTTCTGGGCACCTTATCGGGAAGTGCCGCCTTGGTAGCCATCGCCGTGAGTGTGTGTCGCCTTGGACGATTCCCGGAGTTGGCGCGCTTTCCTCAGTATCTTTATTACTTTATTTTTGTTTGACAACTTCTAGGCCCTTACATGACTTGGGCCTTGTAATTTGGGCTACCAAATATTGAGGTATCAACAATTGCCCCCTTTGCAGTGAGGGGGGAAGAATTTCCTTCTCAGTGCAAATCCTATATTTGTGTTTTTCTTGCTTGTTTCTTCTTTTCTTGATTTCCCATTCTTTGTCCTTCGCCTTCTTGTTATTTCTTTCGGCGTCACCTTCGATTTTTGGGGAAGGCGTACAAAAGGGGACACCTCCGCTTTTACGGGTGCCCTTTGCATTTCTCCTGGCTTACTGATTGCTTGGCAGTTTTTGCTTTGAATTTTGACACCCAGTGGGGTCTTGTCAACGGGCCCTCACTGGTGAGTCTTTTGGTTTTCTTCCCTTCATTCTTCTACTGCGTTCCACGTGTCGTTAGGGGGAGGAGGCAAATATCCTTCAGCTTTGATACTTGCACGTTTCCCCACGTTCCCATATTTTCAAAACTCCCTCAAACCTTTCAGTTTTCTTTTCACTTCCACTTTGTTCTCTTTCTTTTTCGTTTCCGAAACTTCTTTCTTCCAGAAAGGAACTCCCCATTACTCCTTTGTTTTCTGCTTTCTTGTTCTCTCCTGTTTGCCCTTCTCTTGTATTTGCTGTTATCATGTCAAAATCGAAGGCCATTACTCCTTCCGCGGTTGAAAGCGCTTCCTCAAGCTCCGAGGAGGAGATTCAACTCCCAGGCCCCATCTCTTATTGCTTCATGCAAGAGCTTCCCTGCCCCCGCTCTTACCCTGTTGAACCGGGATACCGCCGCTGGGCCACAGAGGTGAAGGCGGACTCGCCCTCTGGTCCCAACTCGGGCGATTTCATTGTTGGCTCGTCTTCCAAGGCCATGGTGGTTTCCGAGGAGGACGTCGAACTCATCTCTTCTCCTTCTTATGATAAAGATCACTGCACCCTGGGCTCTTCATTGCTCCGCTCCTGCCTCTGCCGTTCGGAGTTCCCCTGGGTAGATGTGAACTTCAATGTTCGCGTGGGAGGCACTGCTGGATGGCAAGAGTGGGTCGATCACATTTTTGCTACTGACGCCGCTTTCGTGGCTATTCTGGAAAAAGTAGGGATTGCTGCCGCCGTCAAGGCGTCGCCTCGACTTGGTGCCAACCGCAAGCCCAGTGATTTGCTGATGTTGGTGCAACGCTGGTGTTCCTCCACCCACACCTTTCTGACATCATGGGGGGAGTTTACCCCAACGCTTGAAGATGTGATTGTGCTTCTCGGACTTCCTGCTTTCGGAGATGCAGACCTTGACGTGGAGAATGTTGATGAGCGTTTTTCCGAGTTTTCAAGCGAAGGCGCGCCTCGTATGCTAAGGGCTCTTCTTCTCAACGGGTGAGGGGTACTGGGAACTTGGTTCCTAGGAGTCGAAGGGCAAGTCAACGCTTTTCTGTTAAGTACACCTTTGCTTGATGGATTCGCTATTTCTTTGGCGATTTTCATGATGGTAAATTCCAATCCGGGCCTGTCACAGATTCGCGCCTCTTCCGCGCCGCCTTTGTTGCTTTCTGGCTTAGTAGGTACGTGTTTCCTGGACCTCCATGGGAGTCTGTAAGCCCATGTGTCTTTCTCTTTGCTTGTCTCTTGGCGGAAGGTACACGCCTTCCTCTTGCTTCATTTTTCCTGGGCGGTTTGTACGCCCGCCTAGACCAAGTATCAGTGCAGATGCGCATTTCTCATGGGCGCTTTCCAATCAACTCTTATGTAGACTTGACTTTTCTTCAATACTTTTTGTTCGAACGCTTTCCTGATTATGGCCTTGTCAAGCTTCCTCTTTCTACTGGTGTTGCTGGTTCAGACCCTCGTTCCTGGTGTTGGACGAGAGGATCTCCAAGAGAACCTCTAATTTCTCTCATTGATTCAGAAGACAAGTTCTTGTTCCGCCCCTATTCGGACCTCCCGCATCCTCTTTATGATGAAGGGGCCTTTACTTCAAGGAACGACGCTGCCATCCCCTTTGAGGGAATTTATGATTTATGGTCATTGATTCTCTCCATTCGCTGCTTGCCTGGTTTTGTCCCTTTGGACAGTAGGAGTGCTCACGGTGGAGCCCTTTGGCCTTGTGTGTACCGTCCTGATCGGGTGGCTAGACAGTTTGGGCGCGATCAAGCTCCTTGTGTTCTTAACATCGAGCAGGCCCCGGTGGAAGATTTGGTCAAGGCGCTTCTTTTTGATGCAGCTCCCGGGACTTCTGATTTTGCTCTTGTTTATGTTTCTTCTTCTCGCGTTGGAGGTGTTTTGAGTTCTTGGCTTACTTCTCATGAAGACATCCTGAAACATCTCCGGGACTTCGAAGCTTCTTCCTTGCATCCCATTCCTTCCTTGCTGCCCATAGTGTACAATGACCCTTATTTTTGCACTTCCATGAAGAAAACCAGTGGTAAATATCTTGACCATTTTTCGCTTTTTGTTGCTTTCTTTTTCTTGCTTTGCACTTAATTTTGTTTGGCTTTGTTTTCAGCTGAGGGGGTTTCGCCTAGCCCCAGAGTTGCTGCGTCTCCTTCTGTTGCCCCCAGGCGAAGCAAAAGGAAAACTCCTTCTGTTTCCAGATCTTCTGTTCGGGGTGGTAGTAGTAGCGCCGCCAATTCCAGCAAAAGGAGGAAGGCAGCTGCAGCCGTTCCTACTCGTCGGTCTAGCCGCCTTCGCACTTCCAGCATCCGTATTGCTCCTTCTTCCCCAGTCCATGTGGACTTGGTTCAAGATGACATTGCTGAAACTAATTCTGGTGATTCTTTCTTGTCTTGTGATGTTTCTGCTGAAAGCGGTGGCGCTGGGGGTCGCTTTTCAGGTTCCATTTCTTGCTCTTTTATTTTCTTCTAGTCTTTTCAGTTTGTTTTGCTTGGACAGTTTTCATAACGTCACTGACTCTCTTTTCTTTTTCCTTTTGAGTGCAGGTGGTGCTGATGGTCATTCATCGGCGTCACTTTCATCTCAGTTTCCTGAGAACGCTCCTGCTGTTTCACTTGCTTCCGATCATGAAGATTTTATGAACCTCTTTTGCCAACCTTCAACTGGTGGGGGTGTTGTCCCTTCTGATTCTGCTGCCAGTGATGGCTTCACTTCTTTGATGCCTCCTGCTGGCACTCCAAGGAGTGTCCCTGTTTCTCCCAAGGGTGCGCCTTCGAAGGCCCCTTCAGGTATTGCTGCTGCTGACATTATTTATGAACTTGTTTCTGATGTTCCAAGATCTGAAAACATGTTTGGTGGGATAGGTGCTGAAGTTGACGCCCCTGCCCCTCCAGAGAGTCAAGCTGCTGCAAATCTTGTTTCTTTAGCCGATAAGGGTAAGGCTCCTGCCGTGAGGGCAAGTCACGCCTCCGCTTCTCCAGGATCTTCTTTGGTTTGTAAGTATTTTCTTCACTTGGCCTAAGTTGGACTTATCTCTTCTCTTGTGTTTTGGTCTCATCATTTCCGCATATGCTTTTGCAGCTCCATTTTCTGCGGATGATCAAGCTTTGATTGATTCGTTCTTGCGTGCCCATGCTTTCTTGATTCCTCCTTCAGCTTCGCTTCCTCGCCTTTTCCGGGAGTCCGGTTCTCAAACTTTGTTGCGGATGTTGCATTTGGTCCGCTCAGTTGACGTAGATGACTCGCCATGGGAGGAGAAGGCTGAGATCTTGGATTGCTTGTACACGCTTCAATTTCAACATTATTCTGGTCCCTGGCTTGAAAGTGCCATTGCTGGTTTTGAAAGTTTGCGCCCTCCATTTGACGACGCCGAGTTGGCCGACGCTGAGCGTGCTCTGCAGGAGCGCCGTGCTCCTTTGGTGTCTCGTATCAAGGAGCTTTCTTCTCAGCTTGATCAAGCAACCACTGAATTCGAGGCTCTTGATCAGGAGATTAGGGATTTGGCCAACACAAAGTATTCTTATGAGGAAGTCTGCAGGGTCACTTCTTTGAATTCCCTCTTTTTTATGTAGGCACTGTTTCGCCACTTTATGCCATTGCTTTGATGTTTCTCCTTTCGAATCATGGTTTCGGTTATGACCTTCTCTTTGGCTCCACGATTTGTATGACTTTGTTAGAACTTGACTTCTGTTGTTTTATTGCTTTTGAACTTGCATCTTGGGGTCCATGATGCCTTTTGTATGTGCTCCTCAAGTTTGGATTCTACTTTGTACGCTTGCTGCTATGTTGACAATGCTGTTATGCATATCTTGTCTTTGTCTTTTCATCATCTTGTTGTTGTTGTTGTTGTTGTTGTTTGCCTTGCGCTTGAGACTTGCATTTGAATTTTACGCCTTTGTTCTTGTGCGCTTTCGTTGGCTTCGCTGCTTTAGCAGTTGTGGCTTGAACTTCGTAGCTTTGTAATCGCTTGCTACTTCTCTTGCGTTTGTTGCACTTCTTAGTTTTGGTGCCTTTTCTTCAAGTGTTCTGATAGAGCACAACTCTTCTTTTCTTTTTCTTCCTTTTTTTTATTATTCGTTTTTATAGGGGCCTTTATATCATTGGTGCCCCAAGGAAGGTTTCCTTCCTCCCCTCTCCACTTTTTTTTTTTGGAGCGCACTCCGGGCGCTTCAAACTTGCTTGCAGATTTCAATGGCCCCTCATGTCATTGGTGCCAAGATTGTTGTTGAGGTGCTCGTTGGGCACGCTTCACAGATGTTGTCGCTTTGGACCCTTTCTTTTGTTTGTTGCTTTGGATTTTCTGCTTGTCGCCTTGGGCTTTTCAATTGCCGCTTTTGGGCTTTCTTTCTCCTTTTATTTTTGAGTTGCCACGTTGGGGCTTTGCCGCTTTGGGGCTCTCTTCTTTTTTTTTTTCAATTGCCACGTTGGGGCTTTGCCGCTTTGGGGCTTTTTTTTTTTCAGTTGCCACGTTGGGGCTTTGCCGCTTTGGGGCTTTTTTTTTCAGTTGCCACGTTGGGGCTTTGTAAACTAACGGATCGCTTTGGATCTTGCGTTAGCCAACCTCTTTTACAGATTTTTTCCGCCCGCGTTTAAGACTAGCGCCCTTGTTTCCCGGGACCTTTTCTAGTCTCGCGATATGGCGTACTTCGCCCGCGTCTGTCCCGAAAATTTTTCAGGAGGTCTATCCGGGTACCGCGATAAGGCCCTTGTGCCCGCGGTACGGTTCAACACTACTCTTTTTCTTTTATTTTTCTTCTTCTCTTCCTTTTTCTTCTTTTTTTTTGAAGTGTTGAACCTCGCGTTCTGGCATTATTGACCCTGTTTGAGGGTGTTTTTCTACAGTGATACCTCATGTCGTCAGTATCTTTCGAGCTCTTTCTGGGGACACCTCATGTCATCAGTGTCGCTTCGAGCTTTAGCATTGGTGCCTCTTGTCATAGACACTTCCCTGTCTCTGATCGATTGCTTGATTCTGATTGCTTGTGCTTCGTAACACCTTTTGTCATGGGCGTTACTTTTTAGTTCTTCTTGCGATTATCGGCGTGCAAATGCTTGGGTTTTCTGATTGACCTTGTGCTTATGCTTGCTTTCGCATGATCTGCTTTGACGTATGTATAGGTTCATATGCCTTGCTTCAGGGGCTTGCTACAGACTTCTTCGCTTTATTTGTTTTGGGATGCCTTGGCTTGGTTATGTTGTGTTTGAGGCCATTTTGGGTCAATCGTTTGTTTGTACGCTTTCTTGATTTTACCCTGCACCTTGTCTTTGCATCTGATTCAGTGCTTCAGTGTTTAAGTACGCCTTTGAGTAGCATACTTTTCTGGATCTTGTACTCGCATTGGCCATTACGGAGCTTGCATTCGTCTTCATGTTGCATGCGCGCCTTTTCATGTACGCCTTACGGTTGTACGCCTTGAAGGTGTACGTCTTTGCAATTGTACGCCTTTTGAGTTTTGTTATATCCTTTTTACTTTTCATCTTGTCTTGCTGTTGCGCTCAGATATCTGCATTGATTTTCTTTTAACTTTCTGGCTTGTGATCTTTTGCACGCTTTCGCTTTGAAGCTGCCTTGGTCTTTCTGATTTGAATTCTTTGTCAGCCCCTTCGGGGCTCACTTTGACTTTTAGTTTTGCTTGAGAGATGTCCCCTGGTTTAGTTGTGTCAACTTTTGCATATGCGCCTGCTCTTGTTTTTTAATTACTTCTCTTGCACACTTTTGTTTTGGAGTCGCTTTCGTCTTTCAGGTTTGAATTCATTGTCAGCTTTTTTTTTTGGGTTGGCACTAGCAACGTTCTGCTCTTGGTTTACTTCAGGATTTCTAGCTTCGGTACTGTTCATTTTCCCTTGGTGTGCCTTGGGTTTCATCTTTGCAGCTCCTCATGAGGCTTCATGATTCACCCTTGCTTTTCTCGCCTTTCCTCGTCAGTTAGTTTGTACCGAACGCATGCTTACATGTGTCTTGCCACGATGGCCTCGTGTTCGCCTTCTGATTCTGGATTTCGTCCATCCCACCATTTTGCTCAGGATTCGCCCACTTCTGGTGAGCTCTCTTTTTTTTATTATTGTTTGATTTTTCACTGCTCTTTTCTACTTGTGCATTGCGACTCTTTTTCGGCGCTTTTGCTTTCGTTTCACCGTT
Organism: Crotalaria pallida; assembly: GCA_037953625.1. Classification (NCBI taxonomy): domain Eukaryota; kingdom Viridiplantae; phylum Streptophyta; class Magnoliopsida; order Fabales; family Fabaceae; genus Crotalaria; species Crotalaria pallida. The sequence continues at coordinate 104,914,291 of CM075655.1, forward strand.
TGCTTCTTCACTTTTAACCGCCTTGCTTTCATTGGGCAAGATGCGGAGTTCTTTTTTTTGGAAGAGCATCAAAAGGCTTCTCAGACTTTAAGGAGTGATTCATCCTTATTCCTACATAAACAACTTTCATTTTCCGGATGTTTTCATGCTATACATGTCCGTCTTATTAGTTGCATCCAGTAAATCATGTATACAATCAATTATGCATCACTATGTAACACTATCCAGGTCATGCTTTTATGCAACGCTTTCCTAAAGCATGCTTTTTCAACATTCCAATCATATAACTTATAACTTTTAGATGTTTTTTTTTATGGAAACAGTTTCCTTTCATCACGCCACGGTTGAGCCAGGGAAAAGTTGACAAGAATAACTGGTATGATATACTAATTTCAGTTCTTAAAGCAAACATTCAAATGCATAGATTCGTCTAGTCATTGTTTTCTCTAGTCAAACATTCGATACATATCAGAGTGACGACATTCATGATTGTTATCATGCACATGTCATTTTCAGTCGTGACATACTCAGATTTGGACTATATTGCAATAATGTCATTCTAGTCAAAGTGAACATAAGGCTAACGGCGTAGAACATGATATCATGCGAAAGCGTCACTACCGAAAGCATATCAAGACATAGATGCACAAAGCAAGCATGTTGTAGCTACATACAACGACTTATATGCAAGTAGGTACAATATATCTTTTATTTTGTCATGATTCACATCTACCAAATTCATGGAAAGACTTATCAGAATAAAAACGATAAATTAGACCGAGTCAGGGTTTGCGTATACTTAGCTGATAGTGCAGATGATATGAGGCGTCTTCCACGTGGATTGGTTGATTGCGCCTCCGCTCCTGAGATTCTACTTTCTGCGACCCGGCGCCCTCGTCAGCGAGGGCGTACTTCGTGTGGCGCCTTCGTTAGCAAGGACGCATCTCCACCCCTTTCAGTCGCGCGACCGCGCTTAAACAGAGCGAAAGTCACCGCCCTCCGAGGCGTCGCCTTCCTGAGCAGTCGAGCTCGCAAGGATCTATGCCACCTTTGGACGAGTCTCACCGCCTTCTAGAAAGCTTGCATTAGGGCGAAACCGGTCATCTTTCGTGATTACTCCCCTTTAGGGAGATTGCTTCTTTGAGGCGTGTCTTTCGGAGGGCTCGCCTTTCAGTGACGGGCCGCCTTCTGAAGAGATCGCCTCTGGCCTGAAAGAGTACTTCGTCGCTGCAACGCTTCTTCGGTTGGAGTCCGAATGCTCTCGGGAGCTGCCTCCTGAGTAGTGCCTCTAGGAGCCTTTTCTTCAAGGCTGGAAGCCGTAGCTTCCCCAGTGGAGTCGCCAATTGTTTCGGACCGCATTGTGCGATAATGATTGTTTAATTAAAAGAGATAATGGCTTCGTAAACTTGATGAAGCTTTAGGCTTTTATTATACTGAGACGAGATACAGAGGGGTCGATACAAGGAAATGGCTCCCACGTTCGTGGTATTTTACAAAGGGAGGGGTTTGCGCTTTGGCTTTACACCCCTTTTGCATTGCTAAATCTTGGGTTTCAGAAGGGGAGCTTCCTTTCCTTTTCGCTGTACGCCTTCCGTGTTGTAACCATTGTTGGTTACGACGCTTTCTGGGTATTCTGACCCCCTCGTCTTGGCTTTTACGATGGTTGCTGGAGGTGCACGCTTTCTGGCTTTTCCTCCTTTTCTGTTTCTCCTTCGTTGCTTATTCCGTCTCTTACTTCTCCATGGCACCCCTTTGCAGAGGGTGCTTCCGGGGGAGGAGTGATGTCTCTTGTGTTTGCTGGGCAGTTTTTTCCCCTTCGAGCTTCTCTCTTACTTCTCATGCTTTCTCTCCGCTTTTCAGAGGGAGGAACTTTTTGTACCTTTTGGTGCATATTGTGTGTATCGTATTGCAGCTATTGTCGCTTTGGGGTATTGTTCCTCTTGCCTTCTGGCATCTCTCGACCTTTTGGGGGGGGTGGCCTTCCGGGGCTCTGCCCTCTTCCCTTTGATTCTCTTTTCTTCCTCTTATTTATACTGGTGCTTTGGACCAGTGGTCCTTGCTCGCTCTTCTTTGTCTGTTGGTTAATGACTCCTTGCATTATGTATTCAGAGCACCTTTTCAGTGGCTTTGTCTTCTTTACCATTCTTGGCTTTGGCATTTGATGATTACGGAGAAGGAGAGGACTCCAAGTCTTACTCCCCTCGGCTTTGCCTTGGGTGAATAAAAGATTCCTTTCTGGCTTACTTTGCAAACCGTCGCAGCCTCGGATGGCTATGTCGCCCTTGGCTGGTCACGTGTGCGCCTTCGGTGAGCTTCTGCCTCCGACTCGCCTTCGTTTATCCCGATGTTCTCCTCGGGTTTCTGTGGCATCTGAGACACTTTGGGATGACACATGGCGTTTACCGCCACTAGTGCGCTTTACTCTTTCTTCTGGGCACCTTATCGGGAAGTGCCGCCTTGGTAGCCGTCGCCGTGAGTGTGTGTCGCCTTGGACGATTCCCGGAGTTGGCGCGCTTTCCTCAGTATCTTTATTACTTTATTTTTGTTTGACAACTTCTGGGCCCTTACATGATTTGGGCCTTGTAATTTGGGCTACCAAATATTGAGGTATCAACATTGTGTATTGAACTTAAATTTTCAAGATTGTCTACTCAATATTCAAGACAAGTGTTATTATGCATATTAAAATTAAATTGAGGTGAATATAGGAGAGATATGTCAATACGGAATAACCTAGTATTCTCTCAATTCCTTTTTATAAGATTTTGGGTGTCCTAATACGGGAAATAAAAAATTAGTAGTTAATATTGTTAGTGGCATTGTAATTAATGGCATTTAACATATATTTTAAAATTACTCATATAATTATCAGAAAAACTCTAAAAAATGTTATTAAAAAACATTAATTCATAAATTATAAACTCATCCATACAAATCCATCATGTTCTTAACTACAAAGGGTTTTAATTACACATTACAAAAGAATAAAGTAGAAGAAATAGAATAGGATACCCTATCATGGACAATAAGAATTACCTAAACTCTTCTCCTTGAATGAAGTGCAGAATATGCAATCTCCCTTTTTCTCTAAAAGCTACCTAAACCTAATGCTAAGACCTAGAATATTTAGAAAAAGCTGATCCTAAAACTAATCTATCAGAAATCTATGAGAATCCTCAAAAACGAAATAGATAGGCCCAACTCATAGGTCCATGCAAGCAACTCGCGCCTAGGCGCATCTCCCCCACGCCTAGGCGTGAGACAAAATTCCTTAGCTCCTCTTCTTTTCGTGCCAGTCGCGCCTAGGCGCACCATACCTTGCGCCTGGGCGTGACTCTACCTGAGTTGGTTGGATTTTTCTTCAATTAATTCTGGCTTTTTGCACCCCAACTCTTGGAATTTAAACCCCATCTTAGGCCACAGTTAAGAACACCATTTCTCTCCATTCTAGCTCCAATATTCAGGTCTTCAAAGCTCTTTTCCATTCCAAAGCATAAACCATCAAATTAAGCTTCAGATACCTGAAATCAAACCCAAAACGAATCAAAACGTTCAAGGATTCTAAATTACCTAACTTAACTAAAAACATAACAAAAACCTAATATTCACTCAAGAAACAAACCAAAAGCATAGCAAAAGGGAGTTAATTATCACTTGAAAACACTATATATCAGACCCAAAACAGTATGAATACCAAGTCCGATAGAATTCATAAAGTACAAGTATTTATGATGTGAAATGAGTACAACGGACGTACACGAGAGTGATGAGAACCCCGGTATATCGTGTCCGCTAGGAATGGGGCTGTTGCGAATAGGATGCTATTCGTAAGCGATATACTACTAGAGTCCCGATCTTACTGTGTCCTGTGGGAAAGGACCTGTTGCGAATAGGACGCTATTCGTAAGCGGGAGATCAGAGTCGCGGTATACCGTGTCCCTTGGGAAAGGACCTATTGCGGATAAGACGCTATTTGTAAGCGATATAACCATGGATCCCGATATACTGTGTCTTGTGGGAAGAGGCATGTTGCGGATGAGACATTATCCATAAGCAGTACATGCCCCTTGGGAAAGGACCTGGTGCTGATACGAAGGAGTGTATCTGTAGGCGTCACAGCCCAGTGTACGTATGACCCTTGTATAGTTGAGATGTTTGTGAAAAGTGATAATCGTACCTATGAATCCTTTCGTGGAAGAGAGAGAAATAGTCTGAAATTGCATACAGATTAATAAGATAATAATTCTAAATGATAAGACACTTGTTGAACGTGCATCATACGCATTCTGATTTGTGATGTACGTGTATGTTACCCAACCATTAATCTGCTTACGTGATATGACAAGTGACTTACTCTCATACTACCATGTCTGTGTGGTAGGTACAAATGGCAGTCAGAGTTAGTTGACCTGTCAAGCCAGAGACTCAAGCATAAAAGGAAGGTGTTCAATTTTTTAATGACCTTGTCTGGTCCATTGTAACCCTGAGATCAAGTGTATTTGCAAAGAAAATTTTATTCAATATATAAATGGAAATTTTTATTTTCCGCTACACTATTTTTAAATAAATTCTTTTATTTCCTTTAAAAAGATCAGGGTGTTACAATTATGGTATAAGAGCAGTTTCTTCCTTTCGGCCTAAGAGTATGGTTTCCATTCCTTTCGTTGTCAATCTCTGACAAGATGTTATAGTATCAATTGGAAATTATTCGAGAATGAAGTTTCGTTCAATTTTAGATGGATCGAGTTTTATTGTTAAGCTTCGGGTAAGTTATAGTAGAGCTATATGCAGCTACCTTTGTTACGATCAGAGGTAGGAAGTTAGTTAAGCCTAGAGAGAATGATAACTAAAGGGTTAGGGAAAACGATTGCCACACCGACGGAAGTGGAAAATGTTAGTTAAGACAATAGAAACATTGATGGCATTCTCGTAGCACACGCTGGGAAGACTTGTGTCGCGTTGTCAAGGTACGGTGAAGGCCTTGATGAGAGCCATTCAAGGACAAGAATGGAAGAGACTTAGAAGATTGAAGAAGTGGACTTTAATATTAAAGGGTTGTCCTTGGATTGCTTCCTAGCCTCTAGTGATTTTAAGAAAGAGGAAGATTATAAAGGGGTTATAGAATGTGGAGTGGCTGCAAATAATGCAAAGTTACCGTCTCAAACATGGTAAATGTATATTTTTTATATCTTTCCGTTTCACACTTGACGGAAAGTATATTTTTGGTTAAGGAAGTACGGACACGACACAGGATATGGATACGACACAACACGAGACACAATGATACGACAAAAAATTATAAAATATCAAAGTAGATAGTTAAAAGTGTCTAAAATGGATACGGGACACGGGACACGATACGACGACAAATATTAAGTATCGGTGCTTCCTTATTTTTGGTCCCAAAAAATGTACTTTTCCGTCTCACACTTGACGGAAGGGTATGTTTTTTTACACTTGACGGAAGGGTATATTAAAAAAATATACCCCTCCATCAAGTGTGAGACGGAAAGGTATATTTTTGCTTCCGTTTATTCCTAGACGAGAAATAATTCCGTGACATCGAAGACGAAAATAATATAAACGCTGAGGTTATTTTAGTCATTGAAATTTTAAAATGGGGGCCAAAAACTCACTAATGAAGACAAAAATCAAATCCCTTTTTAAGAAAAGGCTAGGGTGACAAAATATTGGGGTTTTTATCTTTTCATTTATTTGGGGGTAACATTGTTGTGAATTTCAGCCCATTTTTTGAGCAAGTTCTCAATGATCAAATTAAAAAGGCTACAAGTATCCTCCACGTTCAATCTTGGTCTCCTTAAAATTAAAAAAGCATTTATCTGATCTTTAGAATTTCATGTTACAATAACATAATTCTTTAAGGAAAAAAATAATAGTTATGTTGTGCAGTTGTACTTGAACATTTTATTATGGTTGTCATCGAAAAACATATATATTTAATAACTTGATCTCAGAGAAAAATGATTTTCATTTAACAAATTAAACTTTACAGGAGAGTTGTGTGCACTCAATGTGACATGGTTATGGATCTTATAATGGTTTAAATGAGGTGAAAAAAACCCACAAAATCCTGCCATAAAGCTGCAAACTACAAGTGAAAGGAAAATGATAATTTTACAAAAAAAAATAAAAAATTCTAAGAACCATTTTAATACCAACTCTAACCATCAATCATATATCCATAATTGTTTTTTAAAATCAAAAACATTATTATGATAAAAAATGACATGAGAATATAATAGTATGGATTTAATTTAACGTCATTTTTGTTAGGCTTAAACACCAAATTGGTCCCTATAAATATTATCTTCTTTGAAATTAGTCCCTACATTTTTTTTTGTTTTAGTCTCAACTTTTTCGTTCTGTTTTAGTTTTGATCCCACTGTCAACTTTGGTTTATCATAATGCAAATGTAGTTTTGATTTTGTTCTCCATAGTTTTATTGTCTTTGGAGGTTTTGGTCCTTACTTTTCTATTTTGTTTTGGTTCTGATCCCTGCTTTTCCGTTTCGTTTTTGTTTCGGTTCTTGTCTCGTTAGACTACTTCGCCATCTTTCATCCAAAGTAGACAGATATTTGTTTTGATCAGGTTAATTTTTTGAGAGCTTTTCGAGTCAAGCCCCTTGTACTGTGAGCGTCAAGTCTTCGCTTTTGTGGGATAAAATCTTGCCACGAAAAGTAGAAAGGTAAGAGAGGATTCTATGGTTTACAATGGTCTAGGAATGTGTCTTAAGACATATAAGAACATTTAAAATGATCCAATCAATGTTTGGTGGTCTTCCTTCCAATCCGATGGCTTGGCTTCAACTTCCATCCTTTCATGTGTACACCTCTGATATGGTAGGGGTGGGTTGACTTCAAGTAATGCAACATAGCCGGCAACTTCACCATCATCAGCTTCATTAGAGCGCTCACAAACCAAGCACCGCTCACAAAATTAAAAACCTTATCATTATTAATAGCAACTATAGGAAGAGAAACTAAATAAATTCCTCTTCAAAAGAAATATGATAATTAGTTCTCATTATTTTTATTACAGAATGTAAAATAATTTTGGTTCATAATTGTAGTGTACATCTTTTACAAAAGGATAAGATTTTGATAATTAACTATGACTTCAAAGTGTAGTGCAAGCTACCATGAGCTTGTGGAAAAGTGCTTTGTGAGTCATGACAAGGTTACTTGGCTTGGAGGTAAAGATAACCAACCCATGATTTTAAGGCGGAGACTAAAACCAAAACAAAACAGAAAAGTAAGGACCAAAACAAAAAAAAAAAATATAGGAACTAATTTCAAAAATATCAATATTTATAAGGACCAATTTGGTATTTAAGCATTTTTTTTAATTGTGCACAATTTCATCAAGCTCCAAGTTTATACATACTTACAAAGTTTATACACAATAAAAGACGTTATTGTAGAAAGAAAAAAAAGTGAAAATTAGTTAGTTGTAAAAAAGTTAAAATTGAACAAAAGTTTAAATGCGCTAAGATGGTCAATTTTGTACTAATCATTATCGACAAATAGTTAGAGTAAATATTTAGATTAGTCTTTAAATTTGTGGGCATCAATCGAATTAGTTCTTGAGATTATCGAGATTCTTAATTAGTCCCCGAGATAGGAAAACGTGAGTCACGTTAGTTTCTGCCGTTAGTGGTCCACAAAGTCAGCAGGGACTAATGTATTGGATCAATGCTCACAATTTCAGAAATTAATTTGGCTGATAATCAATAGTCGTTTTTTTTTTTTGTCAAAACGATGTCATTTTAATTAGCCAATCTGTTAGTCCACATTAAGGATCACTTACGGTCATTGACGCCAAGGAGTAATATGATTCACATTCTATTGTATCAGGAACCAATTTTAAATTTCGAAAATTTTAGGGATTAAATTGATATATTAATCAATCATTATATCAATTTAATCATGATGTCAACACAGTTGGTAGATAGCTGGGTTCCTTAAGCATGATGTCAGGGGTTCGATCCCTGCCGTGGGCATGGAAAAGGCTTTGTTGGTAGAGGCAAAACCCACTTCGGTGATCTCTACGCCTCGGAGGGATTAGCCTTCGGCTGTCGGCTGGAGAATACCCTTGGTGTACACCAAAAAAAAATGTAACTTGATCGTTGTTTGAGTATTTAATGTTGAAATGAAAAAAAATTAAGCATGATTGAAATGTAGACTAAAAATGGAAAACATAAGTGAATTCCATGGAAAAATCTTTAATGTAATTGAGGTTTTCACGCACTTGCTAAGTTAGCCACGTAAAGTTGATGTGATCATATTGCACCCTCGGATAAATGGCCCAAATCCAAATTTAAAAGTATATCTGGCCCGATTTGAATATGCATTTTTAGGGTTTTGTAAGTATTCCACATCTACTATAAATTAAAAGAAGTCTTCATCTTCAAGGACATAAAATTTTAGGTTGAGAAAAGAATTTTGTCGGCGGCTTCCAATCCATCTCAAACCCTAATCTCACTCTATCAATTCACATTCCTCTTGTCTCATTTGTTTATGCTCCTTTATCTTCTTACCTTCTCCTTTTTTTTAAATCTTTGTTTTTGTCACTCTCTTCCCCAAAAATCCTTCGTTTTCTCAAGGCGTAAACAAACTCACCAAAGTGAAAGTTTTTTTTTCAAAACTCAGATACGCAAACCATGTGTCTCTAGACGTCTTCCGTTGTTGTTACCTTTTGGTTTGTCATTTTTTTCCTCCTAAGATCACCACTACTAATACTTGTGCAATGACTATGAGTGGTGCTTTATGCTTATATCGGTACAATCTATCTATCTATCTATCTAAGTTTTGACTCCTTTATTTTCATTTCAATTGTTCTTTTGTTGTCATCTTTTCTAATGTTAGAAACTATCATTCTTTGTGAAATAGATTCATGAGCAAGGATGCTTCAAAGATAATTGATGCAGATATGCTTGGATGGAAAAGACCATTTATGTCTTACATGTTTTCCCCTTTTTTTGTTCTCCATGATTTGAATTGATGAGAGTCAACGACCTTGATTTCCTTGATTAAAGGTAAACTATTTTATTTAATATTACTTTTTTTAATATGTATATATGTATATATATATATATATATATATATATATTTATGATCTGTTGTACATCAAGGTCTTCCTTACTTTTTTATTCTTCTATGTTTGATAACGTTTGACCTCTCTCAAAATAAAATTTTCTAGGGTAAAAATTCTTAGGGCCAAACCTTGAGGGTTTTACTCTTTGTAAGTTGTTTGTCTTTTATCCTATTTTTTAATAGTTCTTTAGTTTTTAGCTTTGATGTACTTTTTATGGAAGCCTTTAATTTTTAGCAAATTATAAAAGAATGTTCCAAAATTGAAGGATCTACCCAACTTCTCCAAAAGGTTGTTTCATAAGATTGTAGTATGATGATATTGTAAAACTAAATGATTGAGTTTTATGAGCTATGTATACACATAACATTTTATAAGCTAAGAAAGAATGATTTACCAATATCCGTACACTCCTACTATGTTTATTGTTATGTCTGAGGAATAAAAACATTTTTTTATTTATAGAATCAAGTAAATATAATGGCGTTTATAATTCATCAGTAACCATAACTGGTCTTTTAACGAGAGTTTATATATATATATATATGAACTAAGGTTTTTTTTTTTAAGAAAGTGATTTTTTTTTATCATGATCAGAAAATGGATCTTAATCGCTCACCTCATACATGTAAATACCATTTTATTTAAAGAATTCAAATCTAATTTGTTTTTTTTTTGCCGTAGCCTTTGTTTTTTTTTTAATTTCGGTGTTAGGAATTATTCCTTGATTTTGTTATTTTTTTTATAAAAAAACTATAATATATAATTTGGTTATGTTTTTTTTTCTTTTCAGTTTAATTGTTCCCTATTTTTCTTCAATAAAATATTGTATGTATAATACTACATTGTTAATTTTTCAGACATGCTATACTCATTCCGAATGGGAAGAAACGCCCAAATATCAAGTTAACTAGAAACGCCCAAATATCAAGTTAACTAGCTGGGGACATTGACAAAGAGGGGGATGAAAAGAACAAATACAAATGCACATGCAAAGGCAAAGGCAAAGAGTTTGCCTACTTTTGTTGATGATCTGTTTGTTGAGAGTTGAGACTAATAATAAGACCGAAGATGTTTGTAATGAAATTAAGTGCATGCATATATATGTTGTTTACTGAAACTCTGAATAATCCATATATATGTCTCGTCATATTAATAACTACTGTTTGAGAGTTGAGACTAATAATAAGACCGAGATGTTTGTGATGAAATTAAGTGCATGCATATATATGCTGCTTACTGAAACCCTGAGTAGTATTTTATTTATGTTTCGTTGTGTTTCATTTCTCGTTTGATGAGTGAAATTGATGAAAATTTATGAAATTTCATTCAAGAATTTTACTCACCTTAGTTTTAGCCCTTTTTTAGTAAAAGGATTTAACCAATAATAATGAGAGATTTTAGGTTCGTAAACTTGAGAATTGTGTGTCGAAGTGGAAACTCCATTCCTCATTGGCTTGGAAAGAACCGATTGAGCATCATGAAGAGTCACATGGAAGATTGATAGGAGTACTCTTTGCCCATGTAATCCACTCATTATAAGGTGAAAGAGTTTTGTAGTTTTGATGGCTTTTTTGTGTATGTGAGAATGATGAAGATGATATGAGGTGAGTGATATTAAATATCTTGGTTTTTCTTGGTTTCAGCGGATTGGGTAAGGGTGGTTCTATTAGTGTGGGTTCTGATGCCCAACTCTATCAATGATTGTTCTAGGGATTTATATACTAGATTTCTTGAGCATTTCCATTGTGTTTCTTCAAATCTAATGTATGGGAGATTTCCTTCGTATCGCTACAATTCATGTTTGAAGGTTTGAGATAATATTTGTGCAATGCTTAATATGTTTAAGTGTAAACCATGACAAGGTTGCTTGGTTTGGATACCAAGGCAACCCATGGTTCACTTTAATTTATTATTATAATTGATAAATATGGGCTAATGAATGTAAGACCCCGGGCTGATGAGGGCGGGGAGTGATCGCCGGTGCAAGAGGCACGAACAAGGAGCGGCTCCTGACGGACTTCTAAGGGTGTGGTACATGAATGAACCGACACACCGGAATGAGAGGGTGATCCTGAGACTGTGTAGGAATGAGACTACATAGTGCAGGAAGGCTTAAATAAATTGATTGGTACTACCCATACCAACAAGATGTATCTTCTTTTCGGTAGTCCATCACTTAAGAACTCCATAGTTAAGCGTGCTTGACTTGGCGTAATTTTGGGATGGGTGACCTTCTGGGAAGTTTCCCGGGAAGCGTGCGAGTGAGGAGAAAGCTGGTATGTAGTCGCAATCCATTTGTCTGCCAGAGATGTTACAAAGGAAACCTGAATTTGATGTTATTGATAAAGAAAATTTTGGTATGTCAAAGGACTTTGGTATGTCAAAGGACCAAAGCTCATAATTTCATTACAAAATTCTGCAGTTTATTCTATTAAAGTGTGTATCTGAGATCAAAATAGTTTGAATTTAAACTCTTGGTCCAGAATGTAAAATACCAAATTTAAATGTGCCTAAAAATGTTATATAAATAAAAATAATTAATGTTATTAAAAATTGAAATATAAATTTTCATAAAAAAGGAGCAACAAGAATCAAAATTATGTGCTTAGAAACGGACGAAGTATCAAGTAACATGATGACACCCCAAACGAACTAGTTGAGGAGAGAGTGAGTGAGCTCTTGGCACTCCGACACTCCGGAAGAACCGTGATGATGATGATGAAACGAATACAAAAAGAGGTCCCACCCAAAAAATGCCACTACTACTAATAATAATGGGATTTAGATTCTCTAACTTCAATTAGCCTAACTTCAATGATTTCATACCATATTTGGAAATAATATTATCCCTCTTAATTTTTATATTTTGTTTAATTAATTAAATAAAACAAATTATTTCCAAATGTGATATGAAGTCATTGAAGTTACACCAATTTGAAGTTAGAGAATCCATTTCCTATTCCCCTACACTCTCACATACACTTTGTTGCATCACATTCATTTTTGTTCATTAATTAAATTAAACTAAAGCTCCTACTAGCTGTTATTCTCGTTGTACTTAACTACTTATCATAGAAGAATGAGAACAAGACACACACAGAATAGAGTAACCACTAAATAATAGCACTAGTGCATGTAATGAAACAAAGTACGTACACAGTGCTGCATCAATTATTCAATTCTCAATTCAGATTTCATAATTGAACCCTAGCCACCACCATAGACGTTAAGGTATGTATAGTATGAGAGGCAGAGTGCGGGGACGAGGAGGTGCTGCCGCTGTTGTTGACCTTAAGAAGCCAATCGGAGAAACCCTCAAGCAACAACTCTCAACCATTTCCAACCCTCCTCTACATGGTTTGCATTCCTGTACATATTAGTGTGTTTTATAGTAATAATTCAATGATTCATATATATTCCGAAATGTTGTTTTTTACTATGTTCTTAATTTATAAAAAATATCGGTCCTAGCGTGATTTCTTGTTATTGAAGGTTAAAACTTAAAATTTAAATTAAGTGGTTGTTATATCAATCAGTAGTAAATAGTTTAATGATGTTAGCAGTTAGCACCTCGGTGGATGCACCGGGAAGGAAGGAAATGAGTTCTTTTGGCATAAGTATTATCACATATATTGAGCATATTCTAAATTCTAAAGGGCAATAGATCAGAAGGATAGGTTAATATAACATTTGCTGATTTATCATATCACCTTTAATACTCCTAGCTCAAATTGCTTTTGGTAATTTGCAATTTTGCATTTTTTGATCCGAAATTGTTGGTTCTAGAAGATAAAAAGCAAAGCGAAATATTGCTTGCACATAACAACGACTGGTGGCAAATAGACGAAGGTTGGAGGTGGGCGCTAACAATTAAAGCAAGCCACAAAGTGTGGGAGAGAATGCACTTAATATTGTACTGCTGAGCCTGAGTTTAAATACCTGACCCATATCTTTATCTTATATGTATTGGTTTCAGAGGAATCTGAAACAGATAGTGAAGAATCAAATGTTAGTGGTTCGGAAGGGGATGATGCACATCTTGGATATCATGGTATTGCAATTTGAGAGGAAACGAGTTCTTTTGTGAGGTTGATGAAGATTATATACAAGATGACTTCAACCTCTGTGGATTAAGCAGTCTAGTGCCTTACTACGATTATGCACTTGATTTTATTTTCGATGTTGAGTCGTCCAACAGTAAGCTTATTTCTTTTCCTTTCTAGACAATTTTATGTTTGTAATGCAAGTGATGTTATATAATGAAACTATGAAAGTACTTGTATTTCTCATACTATCGCTCTATTCTGACTGACGTAAGGCAAATTTTGTCTCCTTGAAGCTGAATTTAATTTGGAGACTGATATGTCTATAGAGATCTGATTATTTGGCATTTCCGCTATTTGTTTGTTTGACTGCTACTTTCGCTTGGTGGCAATGTTATAGGTGACATGTTCACCACGGAACAAAATGAGTTAATTGAAGCTGCAGCGGAGATGCTTTACGGTCTGATCCATGCCCGGTACATTTTGACAAGCAAAGGAATGGCTGGAATGGTATGATTTCGCTCCCAGTTATCATTTCTTTCGCGCTTCATTGTAAACAAAGTTGGAACTGGTAAATGAAATTGGATAATCTACAGCTAGAGAAGTACAAGAACTACGACTTTGGCAGATGTCCGCGAGTTTGTTGCTCTGGACAATCCTGCCTTCCAGTTGGTCAGTCAGACATGGCAAGGTCTGGCACCGTAAAAATATATTGCCCCAGGTGTGAAGACATTTATTACACACGTTCCAAGTATCAAGGTAGTATCCTTTAAAGTGTCGTGTTCAGCTCAAGTAAATTATTTATTACGTCTCTTGAGAATTTGGTTTTTGTTGTTCTCTTCGACCTGTCATTCCTGCTTGCAAGGCTCGTATCTTGTTAGTCTGCCAAGCAAGGTTGTGCTTTATAAGGTGTCATATCTTAGTTTTGGATTTTAGGCATTTCACATTTCTCTTACATTTACCTGCTGTCCTTCTTCCTTTTCTTCTTTATTGCCATCTAAATAAAAAATATAATAGAAATTATATATTGATCCTGAATGTTCTCCTACATGCATGGTTAACTATCAATAAGAATGACCCTAGCAACTCATCAACTCATCAACTATCAATAAGTCTAAACTTGGTCATTTAGCAGAATATAGTGATTGGGGAAACTAAACATGATGTTATATCTACCTAAGGAGGTTAGGGTACCTTTTGCGGTTTCTATTGCCGTTGTAATATGTGGACACTCAAACACTTATTAGAGTTGTTATTTAATCAAGACCTCTAATTAGTACAATTTCCTGTCAACACACACACACACAACAGGGACATTTTTTTGAAGTTTCTGACAACTCACTGTTTCCATTATCCTTTTCACTTGTTTAGCTAGAAGGCAATATATTGTTGCTTCTCGGTTGGATAGATTCTTTTATGCATGTAGATGGTAGGATGTTTTCTGAGCTTATGAAAGATAGTTTATCTCACCCAATTTCTGATCACTTCCTTATTGTATTGGACTCTAGTAAGATGAAGTGAGGTGCTACGCTTCTTAGGTTTGAGAAAATGTCATTAAGTTGCAACTCTTTTCTCCTCTCTGTTACAGAAATTTGGAATACAGTGTCCATTGAGGGCTGAGAAGGTTTTAAATCAGAGGAAATCAAAACTTCAAAAGGAAAAACTTAAAAGAGTGGAGTCTGTCTTTGGAGTTATTCAAAATAGGAAAGAAGATATTTTGAAAGAGATTGATTTGCAAGATATGTTGGAGTTGGAGAATCTTTCTGAGGATCTTTGTGCTAGGAGGCAGTAGTTGATGCTAGAATCAGATGGAATTCTGCTTTGGGAAGAAATGATCCGCAGACAAAAGATGAATTTTCATTAGGCTAAAGTTGATGACATTAATTCAGAGTTGCTTCACAGGGTGGTTCTAGGAGGCACATGAGGAGTTATAAATTGATTGCCATAGTGTTGTAAGGGATGTTGATGTTATTGTATCTGAATTTCTTGGCTCTACTTAGAGTTGCTTTGCTCACTTTGCTGACGAAATACTTGTTAGACCTTTCATTGAGGATTTGGATTAATGTCCCATTACTATGAATAAGGCTCACAGAGTTGCAGGTATATGAAATCCATATGACTTTTCTTAGTTTGGGGAATGACAAAGCGCCTAGCCTGAATGACTTTTCCTTTTGCTTTTATTTTTTGGCAGAATTGTTGGGATGTTGTCTAATCTGACTTCAATAGGTTGTTTAATGAATTCTTCTATAGTGGTTAGTATACTGGAATTTCCGTGAACTTTTTGTTTTTATTTTTCTTGTTTTCAAAACAGATAGGATGGTTAAAATAAAAGATACTGCCCTATTAGCTTGGTTTTTGTGTTTATAATAGCATAACAAAAGTTCTCATTTCCAGGTTCGTTCTGATACCATTTTGTCAATCAAAGTGCTATTATTCTAGGCAGGCATTTGTTTTATGTTCCTATTGCTAATGAGATGGTGAATGATATTAGAACTCAAAGGAATGTAGGAAACAAAATGTTGTTTTTCAGTTTGATTTTGAGAAAGCCTGTGATCATGTTAGCCGGGGTTAGATTTTGAGAAGGCTTGTGATTTTATTAGTAGGACTTCTCAAATAAAGTCATGGACGAGAAAAATTTTGTGGCGAGTTGGAGGAATTGGATTTCAGGATGTTTATCCTCTTCCATTTTTTCGGTCATGATGAATGGTGAACCTAACTTTTGGTTCAAGGGACAAAGGGGAGTGAGGCAAGGGGATTCTTTCTCTCCCTTTCTGTAGTATTATGGTAGATTATTTTCAGGTAACAAATTTGAAGCTTGTCTATCTTTGAGGTTAAGACGTTTTGCTTGATTTCTTGTATTGCGAATTGTTAACTTGGTCAGCAAATTATTTCCTTCAAGTTTTCTGAATCTTACTTTATTGAGGTTTTAGTACTATTTACTACTATATCCCAGGTCCTTTGGATGTGTGTCTGTTACTCTCTATTTTGCCACTTGGTTGTAGCTTCAATGTTATTTATATTGGAACGTAATATCCTGTATCTATTTTGAACACAAACTTCCTTAACCGCTTCTAGACACTGATGGAGCTTATTTTGGAACTACATTTCCTCACCTATTTCTGATGACATATGGGAATCTGAAGCCTCAAAAGCCATCTCAGAGTTATGTACCTAGAGTTTTTGGTTTCAATGTTCACAAGCCCTGAAGCTGCATGGAATTTCAAGTTTCCATTGAAGTAAGAGTCTGATCATGCCTTTCTTTGCTTAGTCCTTGTTGCATTTCCTTTAACGTACAGTGGATATTCAGTTTTCGGAATCAACACTGTTAAATGTTGTATATGCACGATGAGCATAGTCTTATTTTCTCCTTCAAATATATTTTTTTTTTTAAATATAGATCTTAAAAGGCAAGTACTTGAATGCATTTGTAGTGGCTTATTTCAAATTGCTGTTATTTAGCCAAAAAAATTTCTTTTGTATGCACTAAGCATGCACATGGCCAGTCAAATCAATTGTTGACATGTTACATGTAAGATTATTTAGAGTATGCTTGGGTGAGTGGCGGGTAATGTCAAAATCAAGTTTTGAGGAAGCAAAACGTGAAAGCTATAATATGTACTTCCCCTGAAACGCACTTTTGCATGAGAATTGTCACTACTCCAAACATGCAGTTAACCGTGTAAAAAATTTGCTTGGTAAGATTCTTGACTTGTGACTTGGAGATCATGGGGTGAAATTGATTAGGACCATCAGTGTGACATCCAATGATATATTGACAAATCAGGATTTTTGCTACCACTTTTTTTTTTACTAAGATCACCATAAATGCCACTTTAACTCCTTTAAACATGTCTCTATTCTTTTTTGGATGAACCTGGGTATCCACTCGTGCAACTGGGTGACTAATCCCTCGTACACGGTCGGGCCCTTTCGGGGGCGATGCTCCCAGTAAGGCTTGCTCCATTCACATGCACCTCGGAAACTACTCGAACCCGCGACCACATGCTTAAGGGACACAAACCCCTTCCACTTGTTTCAGCCTCCACCGGTAAACATGTCTCTATTCTTGTTAGTGATTGATTTGATTGTATCTAATAGACTGTGTTTACCACATAATTACTCTTTAATTTGCTTAACATAGTATTTGGGCACAGTTTTTGGTTGTATATCAGGGATTTTGCCATTTGTTACTTGGTACTACTACTATAATATAGGTGGGACTTGACCTAATGGATTTGGGCTTCTAAATCTGATTGATCTAAGTCCCTCTATACCAAGAGTACTTTATTTGATGACAATCATTTCACGTTATTTGTACAGTCTGGATGTGGAGGCCGGATGGATATATCTCAATTTTTCCAAATAACGTTATTTGTACGTTATTTGTGCAGAAAATCACGGAAGTATTATTATTATTATCCGGTCTCTGTAGACATGATATATGAGGGAATACAAGATAAATACTTCTTGTTCATGAAGACATTGATACATTTCGGTTGAAGTGATCCTAGAGCTGACCCTCTTAAAACTTAAATCACAAAATTCGTTACTCTTATCTTCGTCTTTCAAATAAACACGTTTATTTTTTGGAGTGAACATAGGCTGTCCATGATTCCTCTTTGATTATTGGAGACAAAACTCTTTCGAAATATAGAGATATTGTAGTGGTTTTTATCTTTTTTTGTTTTTTTCCCTTCATATATATAATCAAGATCAAACTGCTAACACAATGTTTAAGAAATTCCATTATTTGACAAATATATTGGGATTTGTTGGTAAAACATTGTAATTTTAAAAAATAACAAATACAAAGGTTATATTTTGATCTTTGAAATAATATTACGATGTTGCATGTTTTTAGTACAAAGAGTAGGGATTATTGGCTCTTCGGAATCTCTTTGGGTATCCCATTCTTATATATTTTTTTCGTAGATGAGAGAATTTCTTACTAGAGATATTACTTTTTAATTTCTTTCGTAGTTTTCTTTCATATATTGTTTCCCTTTTTTTTTCCAAACACAATAGTGGACAAATAAGAGCCTTTTGATTAAAAAAAGGGTGTTACTACCATGCAATCAAAAATTGAATGGTTGTTATGCAACCCATTGTTAAATCAATAAAATCTTGTCACCTGAGACATATATGTCACATCATTACTTAAATTAGTCAAAATTAAGTTTTGCAATTTAGTCCAACATAAAAATTAAATTAAGTTGTGCTCATTAGAACCACCATGCAGCATACTTTGATTTTTTTTTTAATAATGTTTTTTAAAATTAAAACTTATAATTTATCTATAGGTACAAAGGACTAAAATTTTAATTTACTATTTAAGTTGGATCAAATTGCAAAAAATTAAATTTGACTACTTCAAATGATGATATGACACAGGTAAATTAAATGACAACTTTCTATTGATTTAAGAGATGGTTGCATGACAACACTCCAATTTTGGATTGCATATTAGAAATCTCCTAAAAAAATCGTGAAGTGGATGCGAAGATAAACTGCTGCCACCACTTTACCGAAATTAAAAAAGAAAAAGTCTAACGTTGTCGTTCAAATATAATAATAAAGGAGTTTGCGAAATATTACAAAGTGATTGTTTGAGCTTGTTGGAGTTTATTTGTACCATGTAATCAAAATTGAGATGATAGCACACTAATCTATTAGGAGTAATAAAAGTAATTTGTTGGGTGATAAATCATTTAATTTTGACTTCTAGATAATGATGTGAATATCTCATTAAATGATTTGTCACTCAATCATTGATTTTATTAGTGAGTTGTTGTGATATCATCCCAATTTGAATATAAGTTTTTTTAAACTTATTTTATTGTTTAACAAATAGATTTATGAAATATTTTTAAGTATATTTAAACTAAATTTACTAAATAAGTGTTTATATAATTATAATTAACTAAATTATTTATCCAAATGTGTCATACTTATAAAGAAAACAAAAGGAATAGAAGGCGAATTTTTGTGATCTTGTTAGGATATCGCTAATTTGCACGTTGGTCATTGTGCTAATCATTTTTGAAATATTGTGATTATTTTTTTCAACAAGTATCACGATTGAATATTTTTGTGTAATTAGTTAAACTATCAAATAATAAGATTCTATCGACATCTCTTTCTCGAAAACGTATTAGTTCTTCATTCATAACTTGGATTGTTTTTTCCATGTATCTTGATGGCAGAAGTGCAAAACAAGCTAATGAGTACATGAGCATTCAAAGTTGGAGGCGTTGTGTGCCCTATTACATGATAAGGCGTTGTGTGCCCTATTATCTTGATGGCTTGTGTTATAGTAAGGGCCATGAGAAGGATAGGCAAAGATGGATAAGGACAAAGTAAGGCCACACAACCAAAATGCACACTCACACACATGTGGAGGCTTCACCCCTCCACTTGAACTTCTTATCACCTCATATTATAATATCAATTGGTTTCATCTCAAATTAGTTGTTATAATGCTATCATTGGACTTAAGTTTATATATTAAAATCTCTTTGATAATGATGTGGTACTATTTTTGTTGATATATAGCAATATCTTTAATTAATAATATGGAATAACATGACCTAGTTTCACAGTTCTTCGTCAACAAAAAGGGTATCACGTCATTGTCTAATGATCTGATTGTTTTAGAAAACTATACAAATAATATCATCGTATTTTGATTTAATATATCTTCCATACCTTAATTTTTGCTAATGTTTCTTTTTCCCTGAACGGTTTAGGTCCAAAAGTTTATTTGATCATCCAACGTTAGTTCATTTGCCATTCCAAAATCAAAAAATTATTAGTTGGTTTCGGGTCTGTTTGGCAAAACTAACTTATAGCTGTGAGTTTGTAGCTGATAGCTGTGAGCTTATAGCTGATAGCTGTGAACCTAGCTTATAGCTGTGGGATTATAGTTGTGAGCTTATAGCTGTATAGCTAGCTTATTGAACTAGAGCTGTTTGGCAAAACTAGCTGTGCAAGTAATTTAAACATGTTAAATGACTGAAAAGTACATAACATGTAGAATAATAATTAATATTGACATTCATGTTTCAATGACAATAATACTACACAAGTAGCTTATAGAGAAAGACATATACTTCATTCATATAGATATAAATGATAAAAAAAAAATTATAACATTCATAATAATTATTACTAAGTACTACTCCACTTTAAACATTTTTATTATTTTTTATAAAAATGTCACGTATCTTTATTAACAATGACACGAAAGAAGGACAAAACTTTTAGCTTATTGATTAGACACACCCCATCACAAAATCACAAAAATCCAATCTGAACCAAATTTACAAAATAAAAAAATTGAGGATAACAAAAAAGTGAAAGAGAAATTTGATGATCAATGTTGAAATAAATATCACATACCTTTATGTCTCTTGAATCAATAGTTAAATATAGGATTTCTTTATGACTGGTTTTGGTGTGGTGCGTACAGATGTTGAATATATAGAAGGATTCTAGGTTTTTGGATTTGAGGGAAAAAAGTAAAAAATTTGGAGGTAATATTAATTTGGGCCAGAATAAATAATAATATAATTTAATTAAAAAAAAGATAAAATTGAGATATGATATATTGAAAGCTCTTATTTTTTTTCTCAAAGCTACCTGATGTAGCTTTCTAAAAGCTAGCTTTCCAAAGCTATAAGCTTCCTTTTTGAAAGCTATAAGCTTCTTTTATTTTTGTTCATCAAACAGCTCTAGTAGCTTATTAACCAAATCAATAAGCTAAAAGTTACTAGATAAGCTATAAGCTTGTCATGCCAAACACACTCTTCGGCTATCGTGTTATCTGTGGTTCAAATCAATAACAGATGACACTTAACAATTTTTTTATTTAAACATCTAGCAAAATTTAATAAAAATAAGAAATATAAAATGAAAAAATTATTACTTTTTATTATGTGTCATTTTTTTGTTAACTTAAATCACATATGACATAATAATTCAAAATCAACTAATAATTTCTTTAAAATGTGTGACATTTAACCATGTAGGTAATTTTTGTTAGCTTTTGAGCAGAAGAAAATATCGAAATTGCATAATATGAGAAAAAAAAATCATTTGATTGGTTTTTAGGTTAAAGTACAAACTTTTCTTTGCATATTTAAAAAAAAAAAGAATACTTATATAAGAATGAATTTCATAAAATTAAGATTGACCCAAAAAAAAAAACTCTTATCCACTCTTCCTGGAGCCTAGTGTATGGCTTTCCATTTCTTACGTTTTCTTAGTGGAAAGGAAAGGGTAAACTGTATAGTGGCTTTTCCGTAAATTTAGCACAACCATGCGACTCATTAGCTCAGCACTAGTTTTCTTTCCATTTCAGGAAACCACGTGGCAATAATCATCTGAACCAATTCCAACGTATCAGCTGGGCAGAGTGCCACGTGGAGGTAGTTACCGTTGACCTGCAGTGCCTGTTATTGAATACGTCCACGTTTTGGCGTAGCCGGTTGCGCAGTAGTTGAGAACTCGACAATAAGAGGCGACGCGACCCGAGTTTTTTAGGTTCTGCTCTCACTTTACATATTTACCCCTTAATATGCTTTGATTGTACTGGCCATCTTTTTTTATTGAGATGAAATAATCAATCCTTTTTCAAACATTGATGATTGATTCAGTTTTTTCGGTTTTCAAGTTATCCATCCGTATAATTGGGTGACTAATTCTTTCTTTGTCGGCCTAGCAACTGGGAGTCCTTTTTAAAATAGTTATTTAGTGAGATTACTTATACTTGTAAAAGTAAGAAATTGAAACCTCAATCATGTACTTAAATAGTAACATCAAATCTCTTATCATTTGTACTAACCTCCACTAATAAATAATGATTCAGTTAAAATTGCAATTTATTTTATTCCATTTATCAACTTTAATATTTTATATTTCGTTTGTGAAGTTAAAAGCCCCATGTGTACAGAAAATTATTGACTAAACTGTCACTTTAGTTCTTCACTTTGTAAGGTGTTTTCACTTTAATCTCTGACTTCTCAATAATTCCTTTTTAGTCTCTCACTTTGAAAAAAGTTACTCATGTTAGTCTTGACAACTTTCTCTGTTTATAGACGTTAACATTTTACACATGTAGCCGTTAAATAATTTATACACACGTGGTAGTTAACATCTTACACATGATGTTGAATTCGAAAGACAAAAATTGGAAGTAGAAGAAGCTAAGACTGCTGAAAAGGCAGCTAAGATAGCTGCAGAAGCTAAGACAATTGTTGAAGCTGTGATAGTCGCAGAAAATACAGCAACTTGTGGTAGAAGCACAACAACCAGACGTCGTATATGTTATTTAACGGCAACGTGTGTAAGACACTAATATCTATGAACGGAGAAAGTTGTCAGGGACTAATGTGAGTAGTTTTTTTTCAAAGTGACGGACTAAAGAGGAATTATTGAAAAATCAGAGACTAAAGTGGAAGCTCCTTACAAAATGAGGGACTAAAGTGATAGTTTAGTCAAAAATTATTGTAACAATTTGTGTGAAATGTCAATCCGATCAAAGATATTTTTACATTATTTTTATAAAAAGAGTTAGCTTAGTTTCTTTTGTTACTCACCCAATTCTTTCAGTATTATATAGTTACAACTGAATTCAATCCAGGTTAAGTACTTGACTAACAAGACTAACATGAATTTTTTTATCTACCAAAAAAAATGAGCTCGAAATTTTATTTAAGCGAGATTGAGCCAATTACTAATCACTTTAATATGATTAGCTTAATTTTTTTTATTATCAATGAGGCGAAAAGCCCGAATTTTTACCAATCTGGGACTAGCCTAGGAAGGGCTAGACCAGCATAGTCATCAAAAAGAATGGGGCTAAATAAGGGGGAGAAATATCAAAATAAATACAATGATACGAGCCCTCATTGATGGCATTAGCTAACTTATCTGCACTACGATTAGCTTCATGGAACACATGCTGGAGCACTATCGTCCAATCTTTGCGGATTAGCGAGCGAATCCACCTAACAATAGGGAAACAATGATGGGAAGAAGGGCAATGACCTTGAACCAGCGACATTGCAGCTTTGCTATCCATCTCAACCAAAATTTTGCAATGTTACAATCCGCAGCCATCGACAAACCATGAAAAAGACCCCAAAGTTCAGCTTGCACACTACTACATACCTACATATTGCATTGGAAAGCACGAACCATACTACCATCATCCCGTCTTAGAATACCACCACATGCTGAACAGTTAGAATCTTTTCTGAAAGATCCATCAACAATAATTTTCCAATAACCAGAGGAAGGAAGTTTCTAGCTAATAAACTTCTCCACTTTTGTAAAATCACGAGGGATGCGCGGACTAAAACACATATTCGTCATCAAAATATGAGTATAATTCATGACACTGTTTTTCGACTAAATTATTCAAAATATGAGTATAATTCAAAAGCTAAATTATTCATTTGATTTTTTACTTTATTTATATTTTGATTTTTTATATTTTCTTTATATTATATTAGTCCTTCGTATATTTTTCTTATCAATTTGATCCATAATTCAATGCTCATCCTATATTCAACATGAGCGCAATTAGAAAAACTCAATTATTATCGTAGCAAGTTGCATAATGTAATTTTAACGTAAATAGCAAACAAGAATCGTTTTGATATGGCATTACAACAACAATCAATGCAGCCTGAATATTTTTATCTTATCATATAAGTATTAATTAATTAATCAAATCAAAACTTAATTTATTTTATGTTATCATTGACACCACGTCAACATGAGTTGTAGTAACTTGAAGCCCAGGAGGAGGAGGAGGATTTATAACATAAATGGCATTTAAGAAGGGCTCTAGTTTTTTACACTAGTTAATTAGTTGACCCCTTTATTTATGTAAAAATCCTAGAATAATTTTACTAACTTCCCATAATCTTAAAATATATCCTCTTATTCCAACCTTATCCCCTTAAAAAAAAATTAAACAACCCACGCTTAACCCTCAACGAGGGTTATAAAATATATACTTTAACAAGCACGCTGAGAGCACAGCGAGGGTTGTAAAATTTTATAACCCTCGCCGAACCGAGAGGTTAATGAGTGTTATAAAATGAAAAATTATAACCCTCGTTGTTATAAAAATTAAATTTTATAACTCTCGCTGAACCATCAGCGACCGTTATAAAATCAAAATTTTATAACGCTCACTGAGTGGTCGGCGGGATTATAAAATAAAAAAATTATAACCCTTGCTAGGTCAACGAGGGTTATAAAAATTAAATTTTGTAACCTGTATTATAAAATCAAAATTTTATAATACTCGCTTGGTCAGCGAGGGTTATAAAATAAAAAATTATAACTCTCGTTCACGTATGATATTGAGCAATATCTTATGATACGATATTGAGCAATATATATATATATATATATATATATATATATATATATATAAGAGATAGCAACAGAATATACTAACAATATGCAAGAATATCTGATACAATAACAACATGCATGATTCTCTAAGCAACAATAGAAGAGTGTATAACAGAGGAGATAAAAACAAGTGAGATGATGATATTATCCAATTATAAAAATTAAATTTTATAACTCTGCTAAACCTTCAGCAACGAGTGTTATAAAATCAAAATTTTATAACCCTCGTTGGGTCGACGACTGTTATAAAATAATAATTATAACCCTCGCTGATCCCAGCGAGAGTTATAAAACCTCGCTGAACCTCCAGCGAGTATTATAAAATATTATTTTTATAACCCTCGCTAAATTTTATAACCCTCGCTGAGCCCTCAACGAGGGGTATTTTGGGTAGTTTGATTTTTAGTTAGTTGGATAATGTTTTTTCAAAATAAAGGAGGTTAACTAATTAATTGGGATAAAAAAATAATTCCTAAAAAAGAAAATCCAAGCAAATAACAACACCTCTTCTTTGTTTTTCTTTTTATATAAGCCGGTTTCCAAATCTCGCTCTCCATAACCAACCACTTACCATCTCCTTATTATCCCAACACAAACACATTAGTACTCTTCTGTTTTCTCTGATCCAGAAAAACAAAGCCACAAACATCAATAACCTTGTAGTATTATTATTCATTGCAGGTTGAAAAAAAAAAACCAACACTTTTCACTTTGGCACACATCATTTAGATTTCTGAATGTACCAATTAACATGAATTTTAGATCACAATAAAAGGATAGCAAAACAAACTCTCAGAGTGCAGTTTCAATTTTTCTTTTGTTATATGGCAATGGATCGTAACAAATCTGAGCTTCACATTGGAATAGAAAGCTTAGAACTTTCTTCCAATTCCACTTCTTCAACTTTATTACCCCTTTCCTTCTCTCCAAACACTCAATCACAACAACCTCAAACTCAAACCACTTCCACCACTACCCTTTCCTCATTTCAAGTTCCAATCTTTTCTTCACCAAACTCACCAGCAACAACATCATCACCAACCCAACAACACAATACCCCATCATCATCATCATCATCTTCTTCTTCTTCTTCTTCTTCTTCTTCATCAACATCACAGACACAAACTCCAATATCTTCATCACCTCACAAGAGGCCTATTATGATGAACCACTCTTTCTCTTCTCAATCTCCATCAAATCACAACCATAGCCCAAACTCTCCACAATTCTCAACACCCTTTGGGACAAAGTTTCAGACTTTGAAGCCTCTCACCCATTTACCACGCTTCCTCATCTTCCTCTACCTCCCTTCACTCTACTTCCTCCTATCAAATCACCACCATTCATTCCTCTTAGATTTCTTCTCTCTCATATCTTTCTCAACATCACTCTTCATTATTATCTTATTCTTCACTAGATTGTTATTTCCCTCTAAGCTCTCATCATCATCATCTTCCACTCACGCAAATTCTCCTAATAATCCTGTTTTATGGTCTATTGGTTCCAAACCACCAAAGCAATTGAAAACCACAAATTCTTCAGCATCCTATGTGCAAGTTTATAGCAATGGTGATGTGTATGAGGGTGAGTTTCATAAGGGGAAGTGTTCAGGGAGTGGTGTTTATCATTATCACATGATGGGTGGGAAATATGAAGGTGATTGGGTTGATGGAAAGTATGATGGTTTTGGTGTTGAGACATGGGCAAGAGGAAGCAGGTATTCTTATTATTATCATTATTACTATTATAAGAATTTAGAAATAAAGCTAGTTAATTAATTACTTACAATTTTGTTACTTACCCATGTTGTATTACAAATCATATAGATGATTTTGATGTAATTTAATATTTGATTTTTTTTTTTTTTTAAAAAAATAATTTGCTAAATTCTATTTGCATCCATGTTTCTGGTGCTCTCACCATTTTAAATTTTCAGATAGGCTATTTGATAGTGTGTCGAAATTTTGATATAGGCCATCCGGCAGGTGCAAGCAGCTGGTGCCAATAGAATTATCCATTTATTTTCTTCATTGAATCAGTGTTATGTTTTTGATTTGCTCTAATTATTTTCTTCTCTTTGGGCTCTGACATATTTCTTACAACAGGTATAGAGGTCAGTATAGGCAAGGTTTGAGGCATGGAATTGGAGTATATAGATTTTACAGTGGAGGAATGTATGCTGGTGAGTGGTACAATGGGCAGTGTCATGGTTTTGGAGTCCACACTTGCAATGACGGGAGCCGCTATGTTGGGGAGTTTAAATGGGGTGTGAAGCATGGTCTTGGACAGTACCATTTCAAGTAAGTTATAGTTAGTTCTTTTGATAATAATAATAATATTAGCATCAAAGTTTAGCTCTCCAATTTACTATTGTATATTTTTTTTACTGGAGTTACATTTTCTAGCTTGGTTAATAATGACTTAAGTAGGATTTGATAGTCGGTGTGGTTTTAAGCACATTATGCCCAAGAATGTAAAAACTAAAAACATTTTGTAACCAAACATAACTTTAAGAAGCATAGGGCAGCTTGGTGTTATAAAACTCCTATTATGCACGGGGTCAGGGGAAAGGCCAGTATAATAGGGAGCCTTACCCTGCATTTGCAATTGTCTGATTCCACTTACTTATGACTTTTGACTCACATGGATACAACTCCAGTCTCTTACCGTTGTGTCAAGGCTCCTCTTCTGCTCAGTTAATGATGTAATGTATGATTGTTCGTTAAGCATGTAGGAACAGAATGGGCTCCCCAATGTACCAGAAGACCAGATGACCAGAATGTTATGGATAGAGTCTAGAGTTGGATTTGGTTATTAGGTTTGTTGGGTTGTAACCAACTAATGGTTTGGACCTTATTTGTTTAGGTTTAGCATTTTGTATTGTTGAGTTGTTCAATGCAGCTTGAACTTATTGAGCATTTCCTATTTAATGTTAATCCAATTTCTGCATACATCAGCCAATTTCATTCCCTTTTTAAGAAAGATAATGATTTTTGTTTAGGCAAAAGTTATAAATATATCCATCTTGCTTGAATAATAGTCGCTTCAATTATGATGTCATAAATTACCTATATCAGGTCTATTGATTAATATTCATGTGTGTCAGTTACAATGATTCTAGAGCACTTTTATCATACTATATAAAGCAGGGTAAAATGCATTTTCTGGTTACTAGCTCATTATTTTCTGGTTTTTGCAAGGTGCTCCACACCGAGTTCCATTCTTAACTTTCTGTTATATTTATCCTAGCTAACTGCAGACTGATAATATGGTAGCATTGCCCCAGAGTGATTTGCATAGTTCTTCCTTACCCTTAAATTGGATTGGTTACATTACTAATCTTGGTTTAGAAGTTGAGGGGATATAGATTTAGCTTTACTATGCATAACAGTTAGCCAAACATAAAATGCTAACAACAATTGTTTTTAGTTTACTTTATGACTTTATGTTTTCTCTGATGTTCTATCAGTTGTTTGCATTTGTGCTATTTAATGTCAGAGCCAAAAGGGCTACTTTAGTTTGACATTAACCACAAATCTAGTTAAATCAAATGTTCTATATATTTTTCAACCTCCTTGGGACAAACCACTTCTTGTATGTAAATCATGCATGTGTCAGTCACATTTCTTGTGGACAATTCATTTCTAAGATTCTATGTTTTTAAAGATCTTCTTGAAAAATACTAAATTCTGCTAAATAGGAGGTCCTGAACCAGTATCACATTTATTTCCAACCAATTTTACCAATATAGAAAAGTATTGAATATTGAATAGCTATTTTCTGGTAGTGTAAAGTGCACTTTATGTACTTGTTAGTTACTGCATCAGGTACAATAATACAACTTTCTGGCTTTGCCTAAATTTCTTTTTCAGCCTGACATCATTAATATCTGGAGCTCTCTTAACGATCTCATTTGAAGGAATAACACAACCGTGTTATTGTCATTGATATTGGAGTATCTTAAGTTTTTCTATATATATTGAATGCATTACCAAAGAATTATAGTGCTAAGAAGGTTTAGTTTCTGCCACTAACTTTATGCATGCTACTGCAGAAATGGGGACATGTATGCTGGGGAATATTTTGCAGACAACGTGCATGGTTTTGGAGTGTATCGATTTCAGAATGGCCATCAGTATGAGGGAGCATGGCATGAAGGAAGAAGACAAGGACCGGGAAGGTACACTTTCAGAAATGGGGAAACACAATGTGGTCACTGGCAGAATGGGATTCTTGATAATCAAAATAGCCAAACTGGCTCTCCATGTGCTGTGGACCATGCTAAGGTTTTCAACGCAGTCCAGGTAATAGTCCATTTTGCACTTATGATGAATCAAAATGTATATAGAAACTTGTATAGAAAACAAAAAAATTTAGTTGAACAATGGAAAAGAAAAGGATGAGGAGAAGGGAATTGTAAACTATGGTATAATTATATTTTGTTTTGCTGCTCATTATAGCTGCTATCACCCTGTTTCTTCCTGATTGTTATCATGAAGGAAATTCAGTAATAACAAAACCAGGAAGAAACCTAGACTAACTAATTCTGTCCGACTTAGCTCTCTGCAAAATTTTGTTAGACCTTAACTAAGGGGAATTAAAAGGACTTCGGGGACGTTTTGGAGAGCTTATACACAGCTTATTTGGACTTATTATCTTCTGTACACATTTAAGCAAGTGTTTGGAAGAGCTTATGAAAATAGTTATGACCTTAATAAGATTGTAATAGAAGCTTATGACATAAGTTAAAAGCAGTGGCGGATCTTGGTAGGAGCAGGTGGGACCTGCTCCCACCTGCTCCCCCTGAAAGTCGCTAAATAAAATATTTAATACTCATTATTACAAAATCTTGAGTGCCTTGTTGGCTCGCCTGTCTTCTATGAGCAGTGAGACTGTCCACGGTCTCAGTTTTGAATCCATCTTTGGATTCTCTGATCATTTTATCTTATTTTTCATTTTTCTTTACTTTAAAAATTAGTTGCTCTCTTCTTTTGTTATTTGTTTATTTAGAGATTTACAAGCAATATATTGATGGACATAAAAATTGATAAACTCATGTGTATTATAAAGAATTTTGATATAATTATGTATGTTTTTCCTTTTGTATTTTATTGTTACTAGATAAATTTTGATTGTAAATTTTAATTAATTTTTACTACACCCCCTAGATTTTCAAGATCCGCCATTGGTTAAAAGGAACTTATGGGAAGGTCATAACTCGTGATCAATGCTTATCAAATAAATGCTTAATTAAGTTGTTTACCCGAAGGTGCCTGATGACAACACAATGATGACGTTTGATCCATGTAGTAAACCCCACTTAATAGGAAAAGGCTTCATTTTTGTTGGTAGCTCTCTCTGCATAAGTTACTTGGCTCCTCTGCTCAACCTTAAGCATGGGCAAGAGAGTCCTAATCTAATGATCATGAGAAATATTATGCTTAACTTATGTCATTCTGAGCAGGATGCAAATTGTGCTGCTGAGAAAGCTTACAATATGGCGAAGATAGATCAAGGGGTGAACAAAGTGGTGACTGAAGCTAATAAAGCAGCAAATGCAGCGCGAGTTGCAGCTGTAAAGGCTGTGCAAAATAACGTGCATCATAATAATAATGATAAGTGGTGCTCACCATTTCCTTAAAGGCTTAAACTTGTGATGATGGAAAAACACTTCATCTCAGTATCATCTTCCATTATAGGTTGCATGCAGATCATTATCACCAATGAGAAAGCTAAGGAAGGAGATTGAATACATGGAAGAATAACCATGAAGAGAACGCAATAATTATATGCTCTCTGAAAGTTGATTGCTAAGGACCTGTTTGGTTTACGAAAACATTCTGTCTTCGCGGATAATTCCAAGTATCCCATCTTATTTTCATTTTGTTTCCTATTTTCAAAGATTTGTATAGTCCAAGAAAAACTGTTTTAACGGTTTTTTCTATACCAATATTTGAAAATAGGTAACATAAATACATAATGAAAACAGCTTAACATACTTATAATTATTAGAGAGGACATGAAATGTTTTCTTAAAACAAAGAGGCCCCAAGTTTTGTATCTCCTCTTCTCCTTATTTGGGAGTTTTTTCCATTTCTTTTATCCTAGTACAGCTTGGAGGTACCTTCTTGGAACCACTTTCTGTCATAGAACTTGATGGCAGATTTTGGAGCAAATAGGTTCCTCAATTTTAGTGGCTGCTTTACATTTATAGGAAATTAATAGCAACAATAATAGAGTATAGAGTTGTAATGGATAAGGCAATTGTGCCAAAAAGATGATCAAAGTTTTAGCGTAGCAGTCCGCGTAAGACAGCCCAGTTGGTGGCTGCAGGGACAGTTAGGATTTTCCCCTCCCCCAGGTCACGGGTTCTAGTCCCAGATCTCCCATGTAAACAAAAAAAAAGTTTTAGCGTAGCATGTTGCCTTTCACTTGTAAATGTGTTGAGTGAATCCATCTATTTGCTACATTATTTATTAGTCCCAAAATATTAGTAAAATTTTAAAAAGTGAAAAAAAAAATTAAATAAAAATATTTTTATTTTTTAATGCAATTTCTTTCAAATCAATTAATTATCAAAGCAAATATTTAATGTATGTTTTTCTAAGTAACAAAAAAAAAAGTAATACAATTTTATTTTATTTATGAGAAAATGGGTAATGCACCAACAGTGTAAAGTTTTTTATACCATCAGTGCATCATCTACAATTCATCCGTTTATGGTCGTTGATTTTTAGATTAAAGTAATACAAATGAATGGTGGATGATGGACTGATGATGGAAATAACTTTACACCGTCAGTGCATACACATTAATATTTTTTTTTATTCATTACTTTAATTTCAATATGGGACATTTTTTTTTAATGTTTCTTCCTAGCCTTTGGAACGGAGGGAATATTTAATAGAGTTTTATACCAACGAGCGTTGGTTGGTGAAGAGTTCAAATTTTAGAAAGCTCAATATCGTTTTCATCTGTATGATTTGATTGTGCATCAAATGACAATATAAGCATGTTTTAATCATAGAACAGTAAGTTTAACATGTATAAATAATTTCATTACTAAATACTAATTTTAGTCCTTATAAAGTATAGCGATATTGATTGTGATCCTTATTTAAAAAAAAAAAAAGTAGGTTTAACATCCCTGCCATGAGATGGTTTTTGAGGCTAACACATTTTTTATTTTAGTTTAAAGTTCTTACTGTGTGCTATTCCTCCTTTCTTCTGCAATGCACTTTTTTTTTCGTTTTAATTTTTTTTAATAGTTATATCCATGTGTCAAAATCTTATTTGTTTAAGGATATAACTTATCTCCTTGTACAAGGAGGAACTTTATTCTGATATATATATATATAAAGTGGTCAAAACGCGTGTGACAGAAGCCTTAAACGCGTGTTACAGAAGCCTTTCTTCTTCCCATTGAGTTTCTTCTTCTTCTTACCAAGCGTTCCTTCTTCTTCCTCTTTTTCTCACTCAGAGTCTTTCTTTTTCTTCTTGTTTTGTAAGATTGAGATTTGAGAAACCCCATCTCACCCTTCTCTCTTCTAGTATCCCTCTCCCTTCCGATTTCGACCCCATCTCATCCATTCTCTCTGTCCAAATCAGAGATTCAGAGCATGATGCATGTATGTGGCTGTAGGATAAAAACAAAAGGAAAAAGGGGTTTTCACTTTACTTGCTGCTGCGGTGATGAATCTGTGATGGCAAAACTTTTCATTTCTTTTAATTTTCCTTTCTGATCTGATGAAAAAACAAGATGGGGTAGAAAAACGGCCGATGCAGCCGTTACGTTGCAGGGATGTGGCCGTTGCGGCCGTTGTGTCACCGTTTTTCTTGTGAATTAGAATCACACCACAAATGCGGTGTTATGCGATAACGGTGGTATCGCAACCGTTACGTAATGGCCGCAAAACGGGATGCGGACCGTTATTTAAAACACTGTGATTCACACAAAATAAGTATGTATTATGTTGATCGTTCGCCGACATTTTATACTTACCTGTAATCGGATTTTGTTTTTCAAATCACTTCAGTTTTATCTTGATCTTTCTTCTCTCTTCTTTTGTCTCTCTGCGGTCTTTTTATATCTTCTATGCTTGTTTTTCTTTTTTCTTTTTCTTGTTTTTTTAATTTAATTTGTTCTATCAAGTGTCAAAATCTTATTTGTTTAAGGTCTTACCATCATATACAACTAAGAAGTGGGCAAGAAAGCAAAAGGTGTCTTCCTTACACTAAAGTTACTGTATTAAACTAGGACTAGGTCCTAATTTTTAAAATATCAAGACTATCATATCAAAATCTTTATTTCTAAAAATCAAAGCATTTCTAGCCAATCAAATCATGCAAGTACAAGCAATCAAAGAAATACAACCAAAAACCTTACCTCCTTTTCCATGGACTTGATGTAAGTGTAAATTTCATATTTGATGAACCTAACATTAATGATTATCTCTTGGCACTGAGCTTTGTTTGGTTGGCGTGAAATTGGGAGGAGAGAATTTGAGAGGAAAGAAATTGAGAGGAAAACTGAGTTTTCCCATGTTTGTTACAGGAGAGAAAACGGAGGGAGAAAAAAAAACGAGTGGATCCCACGATCAAAAATTTTCTTCCCGCATGAAGAGAGACTTTTGGGGAGCATTGGTTCTGCGCATTAATACTACATCCTTCTACTCTCCATGATACTACATCCTTGCTAGTCCAACATTGTTTGTTTTTTTTTTTTATTTTGATACAATTTTTTATATAAATATTTTTAATTAGGATTTTTATTATATAAAAAAATTAAAGCAAACAATAAATATTTGGTTATTTTTTTATATTAAAAAATAAATTTATATTTTTTTATGTAAAATAAGTGTATATTTGTCTTTTAACAAATATATTGGTTTTTCTTTTCCCACTTTTCTCTTCCAATTAACAAAACAACTTTTCTCTTCCTCATATTTCTTCTCATTTTCTCTCATCTAACCAAACAACCCCAAAATCTACTCATTTTCTTTTCGTAGTCTCTTTTTTCATTTTCTTTCTTCTCATTTTCTCTCTTCCCATTTTCTCTCGTGCAACCAAATAAAGCCTAAAAACATTTCAAAACTATATCTATCTCATTACAAAAAATTAAATTAGTTCTATGATATACTAATTTACCCTTCAATCTCTAGGTCTTAATTAACATATTTAATTCATATATTATAAAAAATAGAGTGGTTATTCACAAACCTACGAAATCAATCTACAAACAAGCCTACACCAATAGAAAGTAACATGTGTCACTTGATAACGAATCAATAATAAACAAGTGACACATGTCATTTTTTTTGTGATGTAAGCCTATTTGTAGGTTGATTTTGTAGGTTTGTGAATCATTTTTATTATCAAATGCTAGGTTTTAAGATCACCAATGTTTGCACAGTCATTTACATTATCTAATTTTGATATTAATAACTTGAGATATGAAAGAACCTTGCACTCACGAGAAAAACTTATGTCAACATGTGTCCGATTGACACAAATAATAATATCAATCATTAGATTTTATTTAAATAACTATGTTGAGGGTTCACTGTCTTTTTATCGACTACTTTTAATGAATCTAATGTTTGATATCATTCGTGTTTATTGGACACGAATCCACGCAAATCTTTCTCCATAAGTTAGAATAAACTTGATTTCAATATCAACTGTTTGGAAGGGATTCAACTAAATCTTCGTTAAATCATATCAAAACATTCAACTTTTAGCCAAAATGGCATTGGTAGAGAATAGAGAAAGGTATAATTATCGAGTATTCCTTCCGATTTGAAATATAAGCAACAAAAAATATATTTTGTTTGCTTTAAAATATAAGCAAAATTAACTAACATTTTAAAATTTTATTTGACTTCCAATACCACTTTCCTAAAATATACCCAAAAAATTGTTATCTCATTTAATTTTGTTTCATTCCTAATACTACATCTCTAAAATACCTCTATTTTTGATAAATTTTAGAAAATTAAATACAATCAGTTAGTTTCCTTAATAAGTGCGATTTTAATTCTTTTTACTTATATTTTAAACTAGAGGGTGTAGGTGATATGGAGTACTAACAAGATTTTTTTTTTAAAAAAAAAAAAAAACTCAATTAAACATAGAGTGGATTGTTGGAGGTAAGAAACCAATAAAATAAGCATTTAAGTCTATATCAAATCGTGAAAATTTATCATTTGAAGCCATTTACTTTCTTTTGATTGAGCACAAGAGCTCTTGTAATGGTGAATCATTGAGCTTACAAGAACAATATTTATAAGTTGAGTGTTTAGGGAAAAACAAAAAGTGGGAAGTTAGTAGTAAAAATTTTCAGAACAAATATTAGGGAGGGAAGGCCAATTTTTTTGGATATGCCAAGGGATACATGTGTAGCCGAAAATGTACATTTTTCCGCGAGAAATTTACCATTACAGTGCCTCAAGTATTGAATGAGAATGAGGTGTTTACATAGTTTGTTAAGTATTACTAGCATTTAACGAGAGAAGCATGGAGCAAAGAGATAAAGGGTATATTAGTAAAAAGGCCAAAAAGTTAATTGATAATCATTACAATCATTGGTATTTTTATAGGGCGGTTTTTTTTTTTTTAAAAAAAGGGTTTGTTGATTTATTCTATGCATATCACTTTTGAGTGCTTATCCTCAATCCTAAGAGTTGAAGTTAAGAAAACCCAAAAAAAAAAAAAAATTAGGACTGATAAATGGAAGGGGAGTATCCAACTATCCATACATGTTAAATTAAGATTTAGCGTTAGAAGTAAAACCTTGAGTTACTTTTTGAAAGAAACATCTAAATTTAAGAAGAAGAAATGAGGAAAACATTATCTAAGTTATGCAAATATTCAAATGATCTTAAAGTCTGGTTACTCTGCCACATTTCAATCATTCTAATGTATACAAATATTATACTTAGATAAAGGAACAGAGAGGCGCTCCAGGTAAGGTAGTACCAGCATTAACAATAAATAAAATTATTGCCAGACATATATTCAGAAGAATCATGAATTAAGTAACGAATTAGTGAAGTACCTCAACCAATCTTTTTGCATTAATTTTTTGTTGATTTCGGATTTGAAAAGTCCAGGAGATATAGAATTTACCGTGATTTTGTGTACCTCCAATTCCAATGCCATCATCTGCCAAATATCATTAGACAAACTAAATGATACTACATACTTCATGAAGTAAATATCCAAATTGGTACTCCAAATTTTTTATACTACCCTATATGATCTAGAAGAAAAAAGACATCAACAGTCACTGCTGAAGATTTCGTTTGTAGCATAATTGTTGATGAAAAAAAGTTGACAAATAGTCCCTAAAGATTTCTTTAGTGGGACAAATTAGCCCCTGTTTTCGGGGACTGTTTGATGACTTTTCTTTAATGACCAAATTGTTAAATAAAAGAAATCTTCAAAAATTATTTAATGTCTTTTTTTACGGCCAAATTGAGTCGATTGAACTTTTCACCCACTATTTACTCTTAATCATTTATGAACAAAATAAGAAATATGATACGTATAATTTCGTAAATATCAAAATAGCATATGCAATTAGAGCAAAAAGCAACAAAAGCCAAACCAGGAACTCATCAACGTATATTAAAATTGAAAAAGTAGAAAGGCAAAAAAATTTCCCTCCTAAAACACCCATTTTTCCTCCTAATGGTGTATTTCTCTCATAAATCCATCATTAAGTGTGTGTTTTGTATCTTTTAATCTTAGCCGTTTATCATATTTTATTAGATTAAATCATAACCGCCCATTTTGTATCTTTTAATCTTAGCCATCCATCATATTTTATTAGATTAAATCATAATCGCCCATCATGTTTTCTTAGAAACACAATATTAATAATTAATAATAGTCATCATCAACGTAATTATCAACATGTTATAAAATAGGAGAAGTTGATGGTTAATCTTACTTTCCCTCCAAATGATATTTTTTCCCTCCTAATTTCTTTTCTAATCGCAGTCATCCATTGCAAGTAAATCACATCCGTCCATATCATTTCTAATCTTTTCATCTCTCTCTCTCTATATATATATATATATATATATATATATTATTGTACTCTTCACTACATATTTATAATAAATGCGATCAATCAATATTAAAGGTAAAAAATGTTAAATTTAAATAAAAAACAACTTTTAAAAAAAGATACTTTATATATAATGCATTACATAATATCGTTAAAAGAAACTAATAAAAATGATAGAAAAATATAAATTAAATAAAATAATAAAAAAAAAGTCTAATAAAAATATATACATCCGAAATATTTTAGCAAGAAGTGTCAATACATGTGAAATTTCAACTAAAAAGTTTTATTCAAAATATTAACATAAAAAATTAACATTTTAATTATTCATCTTTATCTATCTATCTATATCTATAATTTTTTCGTTAATGAATCTATATTTATAGTTTTTGTTTAATTTGCATGAGCTCATTTCAATTTATAATAAAACTTAATTATTACCACATTCCAAAATTTGCTTATAAAAAAAATTTAATAAATATTTTGCTATATATTATTGTATTCTTTACTACACATTTATAAAAAAATGTTATCAATCAATATTAAGGGTAAAAAAAATTTTTGTGTGTGTATTCCTTGCGGAAGCACCGGTATCCCCAAGAGAACCCTTAATACCAGGGAGTCCTTGAGACTAATCCGGAGCGAGATGCGTGACTGAATGTTTTTAGTGGAAATCGAACACGGGGCTACTAGCACCCGTGTCTCATTCCCAAGATTTCAGTTGAGGTCTTACACCAATTGAACCAAACCCCGTTAGTTAGGGGTAAAAAATTATTAAATCTAAATAAAAAAATTATTTTTAAAAAATAACATTTTCTATATATATATATATATATATATAATGCACTACACAATATCATTAAACAAGACTAATAAAAATATAAAAAAAAATATAGGTAAAAAAATAGTAAAAAAAGTCTAATAAAAATATACATATCCAAAATATTTAGCAAGAAATTGTCAATTGTGTGAAATTTCAACTAAAAAGTTTCATTCAAAATATTAAAGTAAAAAATTATCATTTAATCCATATATATTTATCCATATGTATCTATTTAGTTTTATTTTTCCAATTTGCATAAACTCATTTCAATTTCTAATAAAACTTAATTACCTTTTCCAAAAAACGCTTATAAAAAAAACTTCTTTTAAAAAATATTTCAATTAAGTCAACACCTTTTAAAATGTCAATAATATCTTTAGAGGTAGTTTCAAATGAGTATATTAAATTTGTACAATTTCAATGTTACTAACAAAATTAACCTACCTTTATGATGGATGTAAATTTCTCATAAAGATTTTAGATTTAGGATTGAGGGAATACTCTCGGCCTTCGTCCCATTTAACGATTGAAGAAATACTCCCGACCACAAGGATGGTAGAAAATCACAAAAATAAGAAATATTAAGGAGACAAACATTTAATGAAAGTGACTGCCTTCAAAATGCTTGAGATAACTAAAGGTAACGTGTTCTCGCCGGTGATGTAAGGATAAAGATCTTTATCCTTAAACACGAAAAAATACGAAATTTTTTTTAAAGTATACATGAGTAATATATGTTGATAATTGTCCTACCAAAAAAACACGAAAAAAAAATAATAACAGTTATTCATAACTATTTTTAAAGTATACATGATTGTTTCACATATTATAAATATTTTTTAAAATCTTTATCGCATTTTATCTAATTATAAGTATTGTATTCCGATTTGATTACATAAATTTGTCTGATCATAAAAAAATAAATTTCAGTGTAAATTTGTAATAATTAAAAAAAATACCATATAAAATATAATTCCAAAAAATGATAGATTTATTGTCCGCTAAAAAAATTCACATGTAAATAAAATTAATGTTTAATGTTTTAACAAATTGAAAGCCCTTAAAAAAAAAGATAACAAAATTTAAGACCCGTGCATCGCACGGACAATTTTCCTAGTCATTGTAACGTGGGAATACATAAACCTCCTGGAAACGGTGATTCACCACTTTTATCTAAAGTGGAATACGAAATGATGTAATAATATGAAAGTTTTCCGAGATTTAGCTTATATAGTAAAAGATTGGGACATCATTCCTCCCTCACTCAAAGTTTTCCCTCCTAACTCTTCAACGGCTCAACTTTAACACTCACGAACAAAAATTACGTCTTCTAGCTTAAGTTCCCACTATCAAACCTTGAGTTTTTAAGCTTTAAGCAGTATGTATTTCAACAATTATGTTCTTCCCAACATAACATACAACTAAATTTGTTTCTTAATTTTATGCACTTCCTTTATTGCTTTAGTGAATAGGTTACTAAAAGTGGGATAAGTAATCAAGAAATCCAAACAAAAAAATTCATAAACCAGAAATTGAAGCAATATTGATAATTGTCCCTTTTCTCTGTGCATCGCACATGCGCAAGCATACATATTTTGACACCAACCATGTACCGGTTAAGTTCCTTCTGAACACTTGATTCCATTCCTCCGATCCTCAGGCAATTCCAAGGGCGAATAGACATTTCCTACACAGCACAAGAATCTGGAAATTAAACTTCACAATTTTTAGCAAGCAATTATCAATTTCACTTAGCTAGCTCAAAACCAAGATAATATATATATATATATATATATATATATATATATATATATATATATATGAGATTGCGACACCTGGCAGACCAAATATTTATCAATTCCAATGCCACAAACAAATTTATCCACTCTCCTTGGTGGGAGTAAAAAACGCCAAAAGGGTCTTGTAAATAGGACCGGAGGGAGTAATATACCTGCTCACTTGCTTGCAACTTGTGCAAAGCAACATGCAGATGGCTCGTGGAGCCACTCCACCCCATCAACTGTACTTCAAGCTTGTTTGGCTGATTGCTTAAGCCAATGAAAGTTTCCACGTTTAAAAAAGAAAAGAGTTAGTTGTATAAATAACTGAACTTTTATTATTATTTCGTATAGCTAGGTGGAACAAATTTCAACAAGGGCAATCTACTCAATTTTTATTTTTTTTTTCAAATGAGGCTAATGGTTTACAACCTCCATTAGTTCCTATATAATTATCATTTAAAATTATAGCATATGGATTAAAAATATATTTATTGTATTTTTTTTAAGTATATTAGTATCTGTTTCATCACTTTTATTTTTTATTTTTCTATGATAATTGATATTTTTTCTCCATTTATTATCTTTTCTATTAATTAAATGATGATAAAATTGTAAAATAATAATTAATGTTACATCACTTTTTTTAAAAAAAATGACAATTACTATTTAAGAACAAAGCAATTTTATTAAAGTGGCAATTACTTTCTCTAATCCTAAATGTAAGTTTATTTGACCGAAAAACATGTCCTTTAAAAAGATTAGAATTTTTAGTAGTAATGGAAACATAAGTATGTGATATACTTTTTCAAAACAATTCGTTCGCACATCAATTAGGCCATTTTCAGGGTGGTATCAGACACTCTCCGTTCGCATGAATTTGGGATCGAATACATAATCACATGTTTCAGGGATACAAACTCCATCCATCTATGCATGTTAGTCTTCATTGGTTATTACTATTATGGCTCTAAAAAAATTTAGATAAATGAAGATGTTTATATAAATATAAAAGTAATTGATACTGTTAAAAATTGGAAAGAGAACTTACATTAATGACAAAATTTATTTTGTTTAAAAGAGGCTTGTATTTAGGAAAAGGAAAAAAAGAGTATAAAGGAGCAAAGGTAGTAATTGCTATCAAATATGCTTGTTGACTAATTTCTAAGAATATTAGGGTTTTACCAAACACACAAGAACACAGCAAATTTATTTGAACTAAAAATACTTGTAAAAAATAATGTTATATATATATATATATATATATAATTTCAAAAATAGATTAAGGTCTTGTTAATAAGTGCTTTAGGATATTTATTAAAGATAGAATAAAAATACAATAAATCAATATTATTTTCTCTCTTGAAAATTTCAAAAACTATATTTTTCAATATTTATTTATTATACTTGATTGTTTAACTAGTACCCTCATTAGCATTTGCCAATTGCCAATAAATTCTCACATTCTTGTAAGCTCTTTATTGGCATTATAAACTGAGAAATGTTTATGAAATTAAGTCATTTTAAACTTATTTTAAAACAAGGTCTTATCCCGTGCAATGCACATGTTATTAAAATTTTAAATTTTTTAAATTAAATATTTTAAAACAAATATTATTATTTTTTATTGTAAAGTAAATGTTATTATTAAATAATAGCAAAAAATAATTATACAAAAAGGCAAGGTTTCAAATTACCCTACCAATAAAAAAAATAATCTAAATTATTTTGTTGTTAATTTAGTACTTCCTCGTATGAATAAAAAATTACACTTCTTATCTGAGATATTCCTTATATATTTGGTGGATAAATTAGCATTTTTTATATGATTATAAATTTTATTATGAAGAATAAAAATTAAATAAGAATTAAACCTTTTGATTTTTTTTATATTAAATGAATAAAGAAGAAATGATTTATCTATTCATTTATGATAATGATAATAATAATAATTTATAATTATGTTATAATATAATAATTATAATATAGATTTTGGAAGAATAAAAAATATGAGTAGTAATTGATATTGATTTTTTTTAATTAATTAGAGCATATGGAAACTTAGATAAACTTTAATAAATATTTTTAATAAAATAATTAAATACAACATGAATTCTTATGAATTTATAATAAAATAAAACAACATACCATCTCCATTTCAAAAAGTGTAAGTTAGTGAAACGACATATCACTTGCGTTTTAACAGTATCACTTTACTGTTAAAACGACATATCACTTGCGATATTATTTTTTTAATTTTAAAAATGTAAAATTTAATGTAATATATTATATATGTAATATTTAATTTAATAATATTCAGGAAACAGTACATCATTTGCTTGAACCTGTACCGAATTAGATTCATTGGTTGAAACTTGAAACAATGTATCATTTCAATTGCATTGTTACAACTTATACTTAAAAAACCGAATTATAGAGCAAAACATTGCACCTCTAAA
Organism: Crotalaria pallida; assembly: GCA_037953625.1. Lineage (NCBI taxonomy): Eukaryota > Viridiplantae > Streptophyta > Magnoliopsida > Fabales > Fabaceae > Crotalaria > Crotalaria pallida. The sequence continues at coordinate 104,956,011 of CM075655.1, forward strand.
TCTGTACTGAATTATAGAGTAAAACATTGCATTGTAACATTAGTTTTTTTTCCTTCTTTTTAAAAAAAAAAAATTCAAGACACGTGACATGTCTCTTTGTTTTTTATTTTTTAAACTTTTTTTGTGAAAGCTCCATTTCATGTGGAGCTCTTTGATTGCAAAGTTTGGGTTCAAAATATAGAGTCTTAAATTGATAAGATGCATTACTATTATTATGAAAGGGTGTTTCAGAATTTTTTTAACAGGTGCATTAGTATTATTTTAGAATTTATTTTTTTAAAATGTATTTAGTAATACTATTGTGAAATGATATTAGTTCATAAGACATAACTTTTCAAGAATTCATTAGTATTGTTTCAGAATTTTTTTTTTTTAAATTATATTTAGAAACACTATTATAAAAGGATGTTAGTCCATAAGACATCTTTTCAAGAATTTTTATTTTTGTAAAACTATTATGATTTTTTTTATTTTTTTTAAACTACTATGAAAGAGTGTTAATCCATAAGTCATATCTTTTCAAGAATTTTTTATTTTTAAAACTATTATGAAAAGGTGTTATTCCATAAGATATATCTTTTCAAGAATTTTTTACTATTTTAAATAATAAATGTCGTTGATACGTAGCATATCTCATACGTTCCCATTTTCCTAACATTTATTGTGAGAGCTCTATTTCATGAGGAGCTCTCTGGATTCAGTATTTGGTCTCGAAATTATTATATAATAGTGTTTCATTGCTTATTGAACAAACACTTAGTGCATATTTGGTTCTATGGTGATTTAACCAAAATCAATTCTGGAATGTCAACGCTACTAACCGTTGCCTATGCTCCAACATGATTTTGGAAAAAAATGATTCTGGAACAGTAAATCAAACATGCCCCGTTAAGTTTCACAAATTCCTATAATTTAGGCACTATTTGGTTCAACAGCAAAATGATGAAGCTAGCTAGCTAGCAAGGTATAATCACTGCAAATACAACATATAAAACAAATTAAAACTAACTTCACATTTTGTCTTAGCAAAGGCTCAGATTGCGCTATATATCTTGCATAGTGTTGACACTAATTTGTACACAACTTTGTAGTGCAAGCCTCGTCCATAAATAACAGAAATTAACATGCCAAATCTACTTCCTTTAAGGTTCTTGAGCCTTGGTCCCAGATTCCATCACATGTGCAATCTGCTCTGCATATTTTCGATACTGCAAAAATTTGTGTACAATAGTTCAGCTATTTTCCAATCAGCATGGCAATCCTAAGAGCAAGGATTCTCAAGCTCGTCCGACATAAATTTTAAGCCAAACAAGGTTGATTAGAACACACGGAAAAAATGGCCATTACCTCTTTAACTACCTCTTCACATTTGAGTCGTAATAGGTTCACTTTGGCTTCTTCGGATTCTTTTATTGCTTTAATTTTACTATTGATGGCTTCAACCTATCAATTGTAGACAAGATATAACAATTTATTCTTTCATCAAATTTAATTGATTTATTAATCATTATGAAATTCAAGAAATACCTCTGCTAACACAGACTCAACATTTCTCTGCCTAGCTTCCATAGCACCTCTTTTAGATTCCACCTCCAATTTTATACTTTGTAGGTGTTTAGTTGCTTCTTCACGCATAACATTGCATTCTTTCTCCACCTGCTTCCTCAATTCTTCCATCTGCTCAACTGAGGAAGGGAAAGCAAGAAGTTGAAGGTAAAACACAACATATATCTACGCTTAAATAGCGCTGCTACATAGCACAAAAGGATTCCAACAAAAAATAGAGTGGCAGACAGTTGTACTGCTTTTCAGTTAACAAATGCTATTTATTTTTAGACTAAATTATTTGATAGAAACCTCATGCCATGTCATTTCCTAAACAGATTTCGTAGAATACAATAAGAATTAGCACAAGTCATGTTTAAACCATCTATCTGAAAATGGAGACACATCATAGCTTGCACTAGAACATAGTAACATACCTTTACTTTGCCTTTCAACCAATTTGACCCCAAGCGTCTGCTCCAATACTTCTTCATCACTAAGTTTAGTTTTTAAAGCTTTCAGTTCCTTTTCAACTGTTTTAACAGAATTTACCTACAGGAGTTGCTAATGACTTTATGCAAGAGGTTTTGCACAATAATAATGTTTGAATCAAATGAATAAGTATATATCCATAATAGATCTCATATATCATAAGACAGCATTTCAGTTATGAGCATCATTCACATCAAAAATAAGAAAAGAAAAAGCTTTTCTCTCCCCAGTAAACAGGGAGAATTATTAGCAAGTTTTCAATCATCATGATAAATGCCATAGCATAAAATACAATTAAGCAGTGCATGTCAATACCTGTTCTTGTATAGCCTGCATCTGCTTGTAGTGCTTTGTCATTTTCTTGTATACCTGAAAAATAAATACAATAAAGTGTTGCGAATTAATCTAGGATAGAATGTTATGAATATATCCATGTCCCTGCGGACATTCCTACATTCTTAGGTTGTTTGCCTTTTGAAACTGCCAAGAGGATATATGCATAAATTACTTAACCATTTTAAATAAACTCTGATGAATGCCTTCCAAGAATTTTCTCAAGCTTCAGGGTTATATGCCAACAGCCAACATGTCTATGTCAAATGTGTATTTAGATGGTGGGGAAAAAAAACACAGGGAAAAGGATGCTATTCTTAACATCATAGGGTTTCAGTTGGGTGCGTTTCCCATGAAATACTTTGGTGCCCCTCTCATCAAAGAAATTGAATCAACGTGATTGCCAAATCCTTATTGATAAAATAACAGGGCGGCCCAAGAGTTGGTCAACTAGAAATCTATCCTATATGGGTAGATGTCAATTAATAAATTCATTGTTGCTGTCCATTCATGTTTATTGGGCATCCTTCTTCGGTAATCTGTATTGAGAAGAATATTGATAGCATCTGCAGGAATTTATGTTGGAGGAAGAAGGATACAGATAGACTTATGCCTTTGTTAGCTTGGGATAGGAACTGTGTAAATGAGAAAGTTGGCTTAAATTTCACGAATCGTAGCATTTGGAATCACGCTGTAATTGACAAACAACTATGGTACCTTGCAGAGAAAACAGATTCTTTATGGGTTAAGTGGATAGATGATATTTACTTGAATGAAAGTAACATTAGCACTGATAAACCTTCTACTGATTCTGGATGGTATTGGAAGGAGATTAAGGGTCGAAAACAAGCTTGCTAATGGTTTTAACTTTTATCAATGGAAATTGGTCCCAACTCCCAAACACAGATTGGTGTGTACAAAATTCAGATGGGCTATGCTTGGCTGATGGGACCCCAACAATGGAACAACCTTTTGAATTTGCTCAAATAACTTGGAATAAAAGCAACGTCCCCAAATATTCATTCATCTTCTGGTTGATTATGCATGGCAGGATTCTCACGAGGAATAGGTTGATTCAACTCCATATTCAGGATCAGATTTGGGGGAATGTTGTCAAAGACATTCAGCAAGTAAGCAAGGACATGGATACGGAATGCTTTAAAAATATAGGACTCGACACAACTAATCTGCGACTACTGTCTAAGAGAAGCAAAGCGTGTAAGGATGGGGAAACTAAGATGTGGGATACTAGTGGAGATGCATTCGAACATCCTGATAAATGTCCTGGTCTTCTTGAAGTAGCAAATTTATCACTACATGAGCCAGATTTTTAAAGAGTATTATCTCCGGGAAAATGGACAAGGAGGAGGAGAGACTGACACAATTCATACAAGTCTCCTTTTTTGATTTTTATAAGGATTTGGGTTTTATATTATGGATATTTAATTTTATTATTATAATATATTTAATTTTTTTGTTTTATTATGTAATGAGTCCTAGCCATATTGTGTCCTATATTTTTAAATTGTGCCAGTGTCACATTGTCCGTGTCTCTATCTCATGCCCATGCTTCCTTGGGAATATTCTTTCAGCAAACTGATATTGGCAGCGTTTTTTAAAAGTGAAATGGCCACTAGATTCATTTACTGTTATCCATCCAGTCCGGATGAATTGGACTCAATCATTCAATGTTATTTACTACAATTAGAATGGCTCGTTGATGTTATAATGATTTTCTATATTTGTGGTGTTGTTAGTGCTTGTTTCTGGTGGGGCTAGTTTTCTAGCTGCCTTTGTTTTGTAATGTTTTGGTTTATGGTGTGAAATTTCTTACTCTTTACCCAAAAAAAAAAAAAAAGAGTGAACAACAATTTCTATGGCAAAGTTCATAATGCTTTCAGAGGCATTGCAGGAAACAGCTTAGCTTGCATCAGCCCAACCTAGCTTCTGCAACAGCACCAACTAATCAGTCACTCTCAGTTGATTCATGTGCTAAATGCTACCCAACTCAATAGGTTGAGGCTTCATAAAAGCTGAATCACATTGCATTTGTTGCAAATGCATCCTAAAATCTTATATAATTAAGGTACAGATTTATGATAGCTAAACAGCATTAAAATTGGAAAACAACTTCTGCTGTCTAAACTCATCCAAAAAGCAAGGCCGAGGGAAATTATTTTTAAACAGATATTAGCATTCAGGAATTGAGAATACAGTATTGTAGGCACACTAGTTTTCATAATGTAAGAAAAAAAAAAGTGAAATAATATCAGTAGACTACTTTTGCGCCCAAAATGCAGATGTAAAGCAAAGAAAGACCTAGTCTGTGACAAAATACCTTGGAATAAATTTCAACAAGGGCAGTCTTCTCATGGAAATTTTGCATAGCTAATCTTTCAGCATTCCTTGCCTCCTCTCGAACTAATTTCTTTTCCTCCAAAGCCCTCTTCACTTCAAATTAGATAAAATCATTTATATGAGTAAAGAGGCAGCCAAAAGAATCCTAGGTCGCTCTACAAAGCAAAAACATTTAGACCAAGCATGCAGTTTTAGTTTAACTCCACAGCAATAAAGAAATTTGTTTTTAAAAAAAACAGCTGAACAAAAGCATATTCGAACTCCTCACGATTTCTAAGAGATGTAGGCTTATTCATGGTTTAGCCTTGATGCAATCCTCCAGTGTCAAACAAGTAAACAATGAATGTTCCCCAAATTAAAAAACATCTTTTTCTTTTCTTTTCTTTGTCACTGATTATTTTAAAAAGAAAATTTAAAACAAAAGAGACTGCAAATATAGAAGCACTGAAAGAGAACAGCTCTAATTTAAATACAATCTTCGAGGAAATAAATAGGGAGGCAGTGAGAATTATGGTCAAACACACTTTCGAATGAATTTTTTCAATAATGAGTCATAATTAAAAGATAAGTTACTTTATTCTTGGCAAAATCGGAGCCCGAACTTTTCTGCTTTCAAGCAATATGTTGAATGTTTTCTATCTGAGTCTCACTTGGACATAACGTCTAAACTTACCTCTTAATTCTTAAAGGAAATCGTGCTTAAGCTTGTATTGATGAAGTTTCTAAGTGTATGAAATATGAATGAAGTACACACTGTTAATGTCTGAAAGGAATTATGCAATAGTATCACTATATGAGATAGATCAAGATTGCAGACTATTTTAGGACAATTAGTTTCATGTAGGAATAGGAACCTAAACAATGGAAAGCACTTGGAAAAAGTTGATGTTTTAAACTTTTGGGAACAACCAAATACGTGCTAAAACAAAATTTTACTATAAAAAGAATCATCTTTTATTTGCTTACAGTAAAAAGCCATTATGAATTAAAGGAAAAGGGTAACAGTTTTAAGCTACCAAAGTTTTCCTAACTGTTATCCGATCATACTATGGTACAACAAAACAGTAAGCTATTTTTGATCAAATAAATATAGTACCTGTACTTTGTCAGGTGATTGAGCTATTTTTGAACGCAGATTTGCATTTTCTTGAACATTTTGCACCAGTGTAAATTCAGCATTAGAAATCTGGGGCAAGAGAAGGACAACAAGAGTAAGAATAACTAAGGAATAATATAATTTATGCACCCAGTACCCCCCACAAAGTAATACGCAGGGGCAACCACAATGTAACATGCACAAGAGTGAACACCTACAACAGCCAAAATTGACCATATACAAAGTCATCTATACACAATGAAATACTGCTTATGTCCAACAAAATACAATACAATTGATTTGCTTAATTAATTGCTGATCTTTTAAACAGAAAGTGAACACTGAACCTTCCAAAACTGGAGCTTCTGATATATATATATATATATATATATATATATATATATATTCATAGCTTCAATACTTCATAAGCCTATATAAAAGTTTACATAATCTTTTACTCTATGAAGCATAGAAATGGACACTGACATTGAGCATGACACAAACACAATAACATACCGAATTTAAAAAATTGTAGAACATAAAAACAGCACTCCCACATATTGACAATTTAAAAACAAATATTCATAATATCACATGCATAAACTTCAAGACTTACGACACCTTGATGGTGATACATGTCTTATGTCAAACCCAGTAAGCTCCTTCCAAAAATATGAAACGCCATTTCTATTGACATTTTCCAACAAATCTCCTAACCAATTGGTCCTAATAGAACTAGCCATGTACCTGTAAATGGTATTGATAAGGGCATATAACCACCCTCTAACTTTTATTTCTTTATTATTAATGGTGACTGAGTTTATATTTTATTTTAAACTCCCTGTGTTCGTGCCGTGTCTGAGCCAAAAAAAGACACCTCTTTAACTGGACATGTACAGAGATATACAACATGCGTGTCCAAGTGTGATACTAGGATGTTTGTGTGTCTAACATGGTTCAAAAATAATGTGTCCTAGCTGCATGGCCTTCAGTCGTCTGTAGTTGATTCTGTCATAATATTGGCTGAATTGCTTGAGTGCCCTGCCACTCAGGGGATCTACTATTTATATACACTTCAAGGAATAAATATAATTAACATTTTCAAGTAGACTAATGATAACTCTTCTCCCTAAGTGCATGAATAATATTATCCTAGATACATGAACATTTATGTACATGAATCTGATTGTTAAACTGCTTAAACTCCCAACACCGCTAATTCCTACAAACACAATTAAGGAGCAATTCCTAGACTAACAGATTCTTCCATATACCATTAAAGATACCAGTATAAAGACATAAAATTAACAATTCAGTATGCTAAGCTTCCATTATTGGTCAAAGCATTGGATGACATGATAACAGACAATAAGTTCACCTTCTCATCCATTTCTCCGCTCTTCTCCTTCAATTTCCTTAAATTTGTTTTCAACGACATCTGCTGGTTGTTAAGGGCTGCGATAGTTTGACGCAGTTCTTTAACTTTTACGTCCACCTCCTGAACAAGAGGCATCTCTCTTTCCCTGGCTTCATTGCATTCAGATATCTCTGATTTCAACTATGTAAAGAATAAATTCAGTGAAAGCTTGATGCTTAGATTAAATAAGATTCAGATCCAGTATATGAACCTGCAAAATCTTGACCTCCAACTCTGCACGCTGCTCCTCGAGAACGTTGAATTCATTTACAAGTTCTGATAGAGAACTCATTCGTACTTCCCTGAGATTAAAATGGTGTTTTTAAAAAAAAAAATTAAAAAAAAAAAGTTGAGAACAAAATGAGCAAATACCTGAATTCTCTGCTCTGCCCCTCATTTTAGTCCTTAAAAATGAAAAATCCTAACCCGGTCCTTATAAATCTCAAATTCAGTCAAAATAGTTCCTCATAGGGACCAATGTTTCTCTAAAACTAGTCCTGAAAATGTGTAAATTGACTGGCATATGAGATTCTCAGGGACCATATTTGAGAATTTTTATTTTTCAACCACTAAATTGAGATATAACTTTTCTCAGTATGAATTTGGCTATTTACTCTTGATTATAGGTAGTTATGTGAACATGCATTCCCAACATTATGAGTCTCTGAAAAAACCATCGCTAAATGTAGACATGCTATGCCCACTCTAAATCAACAATACCTCCATACATCAGCAATATGCCAGAATTATTCCACGACAAAAATTTATTTTTTTTCTCCCCATCTAAGTTGCATAAACCTATATAAGTATCTCTTCTTTTTCTACTCATAATCCCCCACATGTACCTAAAATCAAAACGAGAACTACTCACCTATCAAGACAGAAATTGAGGAGAGCACCAAGGAAAAACTCGGCTCGACGAGGATCTGGTGCAATAAGATCATTCAACGTAAATTTCTTCGGGCACTCCAGTGCATCCAGCACCTCTTTTATCCTATTGTACAGCTTCATAGCCCGAACAGATTCGACATGATGATCAGGATTCTCAAGCTGCTCCAGCGCATCAAACTCAAGCTGCTCATTGTCATCCCTGTCAAAATCAAAGACCTCATAGTCAAAAGTTCAAAACAACTTATTTTTGCACACTTTAATATAAAGTTTTCACTTTTTAGTTTTTACACTATCAATCAATCAAACATTACCATACAGTATGTGACTTCCATGATAATTAGCGCAAGAGAGTCAAATATTTCCAATTGAGACTTTTTTTTTTTGGTTTCCCAAGGTATGTATCCATCCACACGAGCAGGATGACTAATTCTTTTACGTACTGGCTGCCCTTTCCTTTTGGGGTGACCATTACATTCGCAAGAGCCGGGGATTGAACCCTTCACCATTTGCTTAAGTAGCAACAGCCCCAGTTGGCAACTGTGTTAGCCTCCACTGGTAGGATTGAGGCCATTGACACACTCAAATAATTATTGGCACTCCCTCGCTCACCAATCGTGGTTGCGTAAAACAAAAAACCTAAAATTATGAGTAATAGCCCCACCCCATATTTTTGACATTTTACTGTTATTTTATGAATTTATTATGAGTTGAGTGATGCAAGCTGAGTTAGAAGTAAGATAGAATAAAAAAGGAGCAGTTATAGTAGGAGTACAGTACATACTGGAGGAAGAATTGGAGGTGAAGGAGGATGCGGGTGTAGAGTTCGGAAATGAAGTCAGAGGTGGGGTTAATGAGATCGTGTTCGGTGACATTTGCGATTTGATACTCCGCTAAGATTGCTGATATGTCCGAACGGGAAAGCCTTGGGTACTCGAACTTCGACACTGCCATCTTCTCCTTCAACTGCAACTCTGCAAGAAGGGAAAGGGAGACCAACGGAGGAGATGAGAGGAGACTAGGAGAGGTAGGGGTGAGCATGGGACGGGTTGGGCTTGACCCTTACCCGTCCCGAAATGTTGCACGGGTCATTTTTTCAACCCAACCCGTCCCGAACCCGAAATTCATGATACAGGATAATATAAGTGTGTATTCAATATCATTATTGATAAAATAAAACTCAATAAATGGAACAAAAATAAAGACTTACATGAATGAATTCCTATTCAAGATGATAATGCAAGATCTTCTTAAAAAAACCTGAAATTTATGAAGAGAAATCCACAGAATAAAAGAAAAGATACAAAGAATAGAAATGCTCAAATACTTTTAACAGTAATAATTCGTTTTCACTTTTAATAGTAATAATTCGTTTTGCTTTTTTGAAAATCTTCAATTCAAAGCTTGTATTGGCTTCTCCCGAAACTGCTACAGATGCAGATTATGCTGCAATATTAGGGGTTATTGGCCATGAGGTTTGTGAAAGTCATATATTTGCAATGCTCTAAGTCATTAGCTTTTCTAAAACTAAATTTCTGTAGAATCTTTTGATTCTGACCATTGCTTATTTCTTTCTATTATGCAGTATTTCCACAACTGGACTGGCAACAAACTACAAGGGCCTAATCAATACCTCATTTAAAAAAAATAAAAAATAAAAAACTACCTTGAGTGTGAGAGACAAAGAGATCGACAGAGAAGACGGTGCAGTGGCGAGCCGGCGACCGAACAGCCACGACAGAGAAGAACCGAACCGCCACGAGCGAACAGCGGCGACCTCTTCTTCTCGGCGACGAGCGAACAACGGCGTGCGACTAGGAACAACAGCCACGACCCACGAGCGAGGAGCGACGAGATCAGCCACGACCCACGACCCACGAGCGACGAACGAACAGCTGGCGGCTGCAAGCCTGCGATGATCAGATGGTGGCCGACGGAGGAGGGTTATGCGCCGTCGGTCCGTGAGAGTGTGAGAGACAGAGAGAATAAGGAAAGGAAAGTATAACAGTGTAGGGGTGAGCATGGGACGGGTTGGACTTGACCCTTACCCGTCCCAAAATGTTGCACGGGTCATTTTTTCAACCCGAACCCGTCCCTAATTAGAGAGGGACAAGGTAAGGACGAGTCCAAAATAGGACGGGTCCTCATAGGGACGGGTCCGGGTTCACCCGGAACACGGATGAATAACATTAAAAAAAATTTCAAGAATGGAAAATAATATTTTCACAAGTAAAATGAGGACACTTTATTTTTGATAAGCAAAATGGGAACACATAACAGCTTAATCAAATTAATTCAATTGATTATCACAACAAATGAAGTGCTGTCATTCAAAACCTCGGAGAAATTCTCATCACATACCTGTAACAAGAAGCAACCCAGATGGAAGCTGCTTCAAGAAAACAACCCTCTTTCCCTTGAATCTCCCAGCAAGCAAAATCAGCACTGTCCCTGGTGTAATGCTAGCCCTGAAGACAAAATCAAGCACACATCATTAAGAGTCCCCTCACAACAAAACACCCATATCAACAAGACTAACAAAAATGTCGAAGTTTCATTGATTAACTAAAATAAAATAACCCATCGATTAACAAAATCAAAGCTATTTTAAAACGAACCCGAGCTTTGTGGGTTTTTGGCTTATGCTTATTTTAAAATGAACAAGCTTTTATGTTTCATCAAATCATTATTTTTAACAAATCAATAATAATAAATAATCCATAATAATCAGTACAAAAATCCATAATAATACTACAAAAACTCAAATAGTTCAATAATACTAATAACTAAATAATCAGTACCTCATTTTTAAAAAAAAAAATATAAAAAAAAAATTACCTCCTGGCTCCTGCAGACCTTGAAGTCTTGAACTGACAGAGAAAGAAAGAGAAGAGCAACTGAACAGCGACGGAGAAGAGCAACCGAACAGCGAACAGCCACGAGACCCGGCGAACAGGGGCGAGCCGACGACCTCTTCTCCTCTGCGACGAGCGAACAACGACGAGCGAACAGCAGCGACGAGATCAGTACCTCTTCTCTTCTGCGATGGCGCAGGACAACTGAGATCTTCCGGTCTGCGTGCGTGGGAGCAGCTGCTGGCGGCTGCGACGGCCAGATGGTGGCGGACGGCGGCAAACCCTAGCTCAGAGGAGGAGTCGTTTATGCCGCCGTCGGGTGAGAGGAGGAGTCCCTAGGTGAGAGTGTGAGACTAAACTAAGAGCATCCACAACCATGATCCCATTTTTTGTCCCTAAATGAACCCCACTCATTATTTTATTATTCTTCACACTTCCCCACAGTTTTAGGGACAATCACATATTTTTTCTACACCCATAAACTCACTTTTGTCCCTAAAATTGGGACCCACACACTACCCACACTCTTAATATTTTACAATAAATTACAACCACCATCAACTAACTATATGTTTCCCACCAAAACTATAATTACAATTTAAACATTCCATATATTATTATCCAACGGTAACTTTTTCAAAAAATAAATTTTTTTTATAATTTCGCATTTAAAAAATGCCGTAATAAAATTAAATGCAATAAAAATAAATTTATAATGCATTAAAAAAATTTTAAAAAAAAAATCGCAATAAAAATTATAGAGAAATTGGCAAAATAAAAACATTAAAGATTCGAATAATAAAAAAATACATAAAACAAACCACACCATACAAAAAATAAATCACACCTCGCAGATAAAAATACATTAACACCTCAAAAAATAAGTCACATGTTTGTGGATCACAATTGTGCACACTAGAGAATTGAGATCAACACAACACACACTAGTTCATAAAATACCCAACACACACGACTCAACACGGTGAATGCACAAACTTAACACAAATACTCTCTCTCAAACACACGGACTCTCAAATACAAAGACACACTCTCAAATACTCTCTCAAATACACAAACACACCACACACATCTCTCAAATGAAGCACTCTCTCAAATACACACACTCCACACTCTCTCAATGAAACACACCCACACACCACACACATCGTGATCTCCCTCCCTCTACTCTCTCTCTCTCTCCCTTCTCTCAAGACCGGCGGCGTCGATCTCTCTCCGGCGTGGATCTCACCCTCACCGCCTTCGATCCAGCCACCGCAACCTTCCCTCCGGCGTCGATCTCCCTTCCTTCCTCCTCAACCGCCACGATCTCCCCCCACCGGCGTCGATCTCCCTCCCTCTGGTGTCTATCTCCCTTCCTCCCTCCTCAACCGCCACGATCCCCCTCCACCGACGTCGATCTACCTTCCTCCCTCCTCAACTGCCATGGATCTCGATCTCCGATCTCCCTCTCCGGTCGGCGAACTCCCTCCACCGTCATGGATCTCAATCTCCCTCCACCGCCTTCGACTAATTGGTTTCTGTTTTGGTTTTTAATTTTGTTTGTTTTTTATCAGATTTTTTTGATTTTTTTTTTCTTTCTGTAATTTCGATTATTATTTTTTTAATGATGATGATGAGTTTATGTTTATTTGTGGTTGTTAATGATGATGGTTTTTTTTTGTTATTGATGAATTTTTGGTTGTTGATGATGATCCAAATTTTCGTTTATTGTTGTTGTTGTTGTAGTTCATGACCGTTTCTTCTCCCTCCATTTTCACAATTTTTTATTCCGTTTCTCTCTCCTCTCTCTCTTCCCCTCTGACTGTGTCAGTGTTCCAAATTAGCAACAATATCTAATTAGGGACTACAAGGAGGTGCTCCACACCGGTGTCCCAAATTAGAGATAGTCCCTAAAACTTTTAGGGACTACCGGTGTGGATGCTCTAAGAGCAAACAGATACCCTAAACTAAGACACTAAAAAATAAAAATTGAAATAATTAATAAAAATATAAAATATAATAAAAAATATAATAGTGCATATTCCGGGCCGGGTCCGGGTGACCCGGCCATAAACCCTAACCCGTCTCATCTGTCCACTTTGTGCACGGGTTTGTCCCTTCAATCTCACGGGTCCGGGTTTGACCCGGCCCGAACCCACCGGGTTGGGACGGGTCTCCGGGTAGGGTCGGGTCCTGCTCACCCCTATAACAGTGTATGTGTGTCACTGTAAACCTAAAGGCCAATAAAAATATTTAATAAAAATATAAAATATAATAATAATTAATAGTGTATATTTCGGGCCGGATCCGGGTGACCCGGCCATAAACCCGAACCCGTCCTTATCTAGGACGGGTCTGTCCACTTTGTGCACGGGTTTGTCCTTTAAAACAAATAAGTCTGAGTTTGACTCGGCCCGAACCCGTCGGGTTGGGACGGGTCTCCGGGTTGGGCCGGGTCCTGCTCACCCCCGGCGAGCTTGATTCAATCCTCAACTCTTTTGCATCTAAAAAAATTTCACTTACCCAAATGGATTGGCCTAGTAGAAACTGGTTGGATGTCTAAGGACTTCAGGGTCAAAGGCTCGAGTCTCAGTAATGCAACAATTTCTGGAGAGGAGTCATACCGTTAAGTCAAATACTCGAACAGTTTGCGGATTCGAGGTAGATTAGTTGGGTCACAAAAAATGTGAAGCCCAAACACCACCTAATTTCAACAAAATAAATAAATAAAAAAAAAAAGCTTCACCAAAACATTCATTTTGAATCTAAAGACATAGTAGTGGAAGTTAAGGTATACTCCATCCGTTTCACAATGTTTGGCCTTTTAGCATTTTTTTCTTGTTTCACAATGTTTGGCCTTTTACATTTTCAATACACAAACATATTTTTTTTTCCAATATTAACCTTTTATTCAATCATTTCTCTTACTCCTCATTAATTCTACTTTTATCATATCTCTCATCTCTAAATCACTATACATTAATTAATGAACACACTTACTATTAAAAATTAAATACTATTACAATTTTCAATAAGGATTAAATAGGGGCATTTTAGACAAACTATACATAATACTTACAATAATTAACAATTTCTTAATCTGTGTGTCCAAACCTAAAAGGCTAAACATTGTGAAACGGATGGAGTAAATTACTAAGACATTCCCATCTTTAGTAGCATAAATTCTCCTTAAAATGCATCTAATTCCTCGAACACGGGACTTGTGAATTTTGCTCACGTGTCATCTTCCACCACAAATTTGTCACCCCCTAATGTAAGACATGATGTGTCACTATGGTAGAAATAGGCTATGTCAAGCTAGATTTTTATTTTTACTCCCTCCGTCTCTAAATATAAAGTCTCTTTGGGGGATTTCACGTTTATTAAAAAAGTGAAATAATTTAGTTAATTGTATTAGAAATGTGAACTTTTGATATATAATTTCAAAATTGCCCCTATTAATATTATTGAGAATCTAAAAAGTGTTAAATAAATAGAGTGTTTGGGGAAAAAAGTAATTAATGATCATTGAAAATTGGCATGGGGCTTTATAAATATGAACAAAATAAAAGTGTCAAGAGAGATTTATATTTAGAAACGGAAGGAGTATTTTTTCCAAATAGATCTGGTTTATAAACCCTCTTAAATAGTTTTGAACCCCTAATTTTTTTTTTCAAAAATACCAAAATACCACTTTTTTCTGATTTTTTTATTCAGATTTTCTACTTCCCTGTCACAAAACTCTTCAACCTCACTCCCTCCTTCATTGACAAATCAGGTTTGTAAGTTTGAGAGTCGATGTATCTCTGTATTTTTTTCTTTTTTTTTTTAAATGAAGCCCTATGCTCACCACTAAGTTTACTTGAAAAAATTGATTTTGCAGATTCATAATCTTGCAAGCTGGAGTATGTGTTATGAAAATTTGCTTTTAAAAACAAAGCAAAACTGCGATGGAGAATTATCAGGATTGTTTCGAACATTTCAGGAGTTATGTACGTAAATAAATAATGAGATTACCTTGAAAATAGAAAAAAGGTAGAACAATTTAAAAAAAAAATCATATAATTTAATCATTGTATTAAATTCAAATTCACTCTCAAAACTAAATATGAACTTTCACTAAAAGTGTCATTAATTTAAAACTTTTTTAAAGCAAATTCATACATTAAACCATAGTAATCAACTTTCTCCAAGATATCATTCTCAATTGTGGTTAACCATAATGCACATATAATTTATTTCCATCAACACTAGATTCATCATTGTCCCTAAATATAGCTTTTAAATGGTCGCAACAAGATTTATAGCTTTTAAATGGTCACAACAAGATTTTAGATTTGTATCATCTAACGAAAGGAATTTCTTAGAAGTAAACAAGAAACTAAAATATTTTTTGTATTGTTCAAATCTCCTAGCCAACAACCCAATTGCTTGATCCACAATGTGCAAGAAAAATTAATCCTAAATAATTTATTTGTAGATTGCGAAGGTATATATCACTTGAATTCTCATCATCAAAATGTTTTTCATTCGAATTTCACGCCTTTCGCCAAATGCCTCATCAACATTCAATTCAATGCAATCTTTTTTGTAGCATCCATGGCTTAAGAAAAACTAGTTTCTTTATATTTTTAAAAAACGAAATCAACCATTTTGCATTTTTAATAGGATCATAAATAAATGTATTCTTTAACTGTAAGTGCAGCTAACCAAATTAATAGCATGTAGTATTTCAAACCATATCAATAGTGCAAATAAGAACTCAAAATCAACAAACTCGTTTTTGGCTAAAGACTTTGCTTCGCTAGTAATTTTTGAATATTATCACTATATGCTACTTGAAGTAGAGCTTCACGATTTTTTGAAACTTGAAGTCTTATAGTTTCAACACTATCAATACGACTCTCTCCGACGAGTAACTGATAATGATTTAAGGGTTGACTCTTTTACAATATCTTTCAAAACATAGCATCTCTTAGTAGATTTTGCAAATATAGTGTAAATATGTTATATAACACCAAAAATATTCCCAGCTTTATCACGAGTATCGACCAAATCACATAATGCCAAAGGGTATTAAAAAACTCGAGATTTTTTTTTTAATATTTAGAAGTATAATAAAATATAGTATAAAGAATTAAAAAAATAAATATTTATTTTTGTATATATATATATGTGTGTGTTTTTGTATATATATTTATTTTATTAATATAGTTCTATATAAATTTAAAAAATAAAAATAAAATCAACAAGTTGAAATTCATAGGAATTAATAACTTCCTACAACAGTGATCATACAATTTAACGTTTGCACTTTGTTACATCTGATAACAAATCAAAAATACCCAAAAATAGCACAAAATAGGGAAAAGAACGGAGCATAATATAAAAAAAGTAAGAGGTTGAATTCCTAAATTAGTTTAAGAATTTCATCAAACACTTAGTGTGCAAAACAAATCAAAACAAAATATGAGCACCAAACCACTTTCGTTGCTCTAAATCAAGATAATATTCACTATTTCATCCGAACAAAAAAAAAAGAAAAAAGAGAACTTTTGATAAAACATGAAAAACAAAACAAAAACAAAAAGTAATAGTTAGTGAAAGAACAAAATAGAGGGAGGAGACAGTTTAGAGAGAGACACACCAGATTGATAAAGCAAGGGAAGCACCGTAAGGGGCACCAAGGGCGGCGGAGGGGTCAAGCACAGGGAGCGACTGAGGGGATCAAGCACAATGAGGGACGGGGGGTCAAGCCAGCGAGAGGAGTAGGAGATTTGAGACTTGAAAGTGTTTTCTATGGTTAGAATAAGAAAGGATGAGAAGTTAATTGAAAAAAAATGACTTTCCATGATCCCTGTGAACAAAAGGCATCGTTTGAAGAAAAAATTTATGATGGGTACATTCAAGTACCCAGCGGTTGTACCCACTCAAGTAGCCATTTTTCAAAGTTTTTTTTTGGATTGAGTACGTATCGAGCGTACCCGTACCTGATACGTGTACAACAACAAGACAGAAATACCCACATTTTAGAGGGTAAGACATTCCTACAAACTACTTTAATGATGAATTGCATTAAGTTTTGTTCGTAAGTTATTATGGTAAACCTCAATAAGTTTTTAATATGTTTAAGTAATTAAAGGTGGCATAATTTATCGACCTTCGTTTATACCTTTTAAAAAGTAGTTTGAGAAAAAAAAATTGTCCAAAACGTCAAAATCATTTGGCCTTTTCGTTGTCTAGATTTCGGTTTGCTCGATCAAACCAATTACAAAACAAGTTAACGATGAAGAGTCCTAGTTCTCAACCCTCATCTTTTAGATCCCAAACCTCAAAAATAAATTTAATTCCAAAATTACTCCTTCTTATATTCTTAACCCCTGCCCTTACTTTCATTTTTCAAAATCCTCAAACCCCAAATTCCAAAATCCTCATTTTTATTTGCAATTAATAATAGGATTGGACTATGAAGTTAGTTAATTAGTCCAAACTGAAATGTTTTTAAGCACTTGAACTTTTCCAGAGTTGTGGTGATGGCATAAAATCGCCAACACCATGGCAATCTGTCAACAAATTAAATAACTGGCTTGTAGTGCTCGCTTGTTTTCCATCGCATACAAAAATCTTAAATATTTTATCAAACACTAATATTATAACGAGAGCTCAAATATTGAAAGTCATGGGAGGGTGTTTATTGGGAAGAAAGAGGGAGTTATGGGTTTTGCAAAGGAGAAGGAAAGTCATGATGGTTGAGGGAGAGGTATGAGGAAGAAGAAAAGTGTTTGTTGTGGGGAAAGGTTAGAGAAGAAAAAGGGTGTTGTGAGAGGAAGAGGAAGAGGAAGAGGAAGAAGAAGAAGAAGAAGGGTGACACGGGGATTTGAGGTTTGGAGGAAAAAAAAAAGAGATATGAGTATTTTAATCATTTTGCATTTAAAATGGAGGTTAATTCTAAAATATGGAAGCTGACGACTAAATAAATGCTTTTAACACTTCTTTAGTTTCTAAGTTTACACCCTTTATTTTTTTTCTAAATTACGAAAACATTCTTTTTAACTTATATTTATAGAGATATACTTAACGAAAACATTCTTTTTAACTTATATTTATAGAGATAAACTTATATAAAATAAAAGTAAAATTAGAAAAATGAGGAGTGGGAAATGAGTAATATTTGAGATTTGTCTCAAATTTTGTGGCCATCGATTAATTTATTCTTTGAGATTTTCGAAATTTTAAGTCAATCTTTTACGTTAATGGTCATTAGTGGTAATTAACGTGGACTAACAGAATGATCAAAACAACATCGTTTTGGTCAAAATAGAAAACAAAAATCGTTGAGTATTAATCAAATTAGTCCATAAGATTATGGGCACCGATCAAATTCGTCTCTAATTTTATGCACCATTAACGATAGGGACTAAATGTGACTCTGTTTTGTTATTTTAGGAACTAATTTAAAATTTCGATAATCTCAATAAATAACTTGATCAATATTCTCAAATTTGGGATTAACCTAACTATTTGCTCAATAAAAAAATATTCATTACAAGTTAAAAGGCCGAGTTAGGACTATGACATGTAAAAAAATTGGAGCTTTTATCTGATGTGATAAGACCTAAAACCCTAAATAAGTTGTTTTGAGTCTATACGATTGCCAAAACTTTACAAATAATGATAATGATGATTAGCAATATCAAGTGGACAAAAACAAAGACACTAAATTGAAAAATAAAAGAAATGACTAAAGCATATATTTGAAAAATGGCAAAACACCATATTATTCATTCAATGACTTTTAAATTAGTCCTAAACAAAATTATACCATTATCGAATAAGTCTTTAAATATTTAAAATGCCATCACATTACTCTTTCTAAAAACATATTTGATTTTTAGGTGAATATTTCGATGAACATTCCATTTAAATTTTTTGGGATTTATTCGTCAATTTTTAAAAAAAACTAACTTGACGACATCTTATTGATGAAAAAAGAAGCCAAAAAAGAAATAAAAAATAATAATAATTAATTTTAAAAAAAAAATAAACAGAAGAAGTAAAAAAATATCTTAAAATGGACTACAGCTTAGCTTAGCATTGTGTTTGTATAATTGCAATCGCAAGCATCCATGTTTTGTATTGTATTGCATCGGTGGTGCCTGCCCCTGAATCAAAAACCCTAAACGCTTTCTTTATATCATCTCATTCTCTGTTTCTCTGTTTTCTTTCTTTCTTTCTTTCTTTCTTTCAATGAATAAGCCATGATTCCTTAAACCAAGAACAAAAAATTAAAAAAAAGAAAAAAGAAAAAGAAAGGGTGAGTGTTGTTGCTATTATTATTATTATTATCATTATTATCATCATTATTATTATGGCAGGCATGTACAGAGAGCGTGTTGGTGTTGGTGGTTCCATTTCCAAATCGGAGGATCGGAAACGAATCAACGAGGTTCTCGATAAGCAGCTCGAGCGATCCTCACCCTCCACTTCACGACCCATCAACCCAAAAGACAATAACAACAGCAACAGGTCTTCTTCCCTTAATTCTGCTGCTAATATCTCCAAGAATTCCAATGTTTCAGGTACCCTTTTGTCTCTATTCTTTAAAGTTTTTATCTTTTTCTGCTTTTTCGCTAGGATCTGATCTGTTCTCAATTTAATGTTCTTAGAAAAAAATATCAACTTTTTTCTTTTTTCTTTTTTTTTTTTATATACCCCAATTGCAATTTTCTTTTCTTTTTTTTTTTTTAAGCTTGTTAAAATTTTCTTAAATGCTTTTGGGTCTGTTTTTGTTTTCCCATTAGAGTATGTGTTTGGTTGTTTGGTATGATTTGTGAAAGATTGGAACTTTTTTTATCTTGGTTTTTGTTAAAATTGTGAACACTGCATCTAACTTGCCTCAACTTTGTTCTCATTGTTTTTCAACCTTCACCTACTTTATCCATTGTCAAATACTTGATGAGGGTTTGAAATCTTGTCATGCTATATGTGATACCAATTACTTTATTGTATTTGGACCTCAACTAATTCTAGTTGATCGGGGAAGACCTGTCTGAGGGGGCGAAACACTCTCCGAGCTGATTTTTGTTTGTTAACAAGACTAGAATGGATACTTTGCTTAGGGGAAGCAAGCTCATTGTCACTTGCACTAATCCACCTTGGTGATACCAATCACTTTTAGTTTTATTGAATGGAAGAACTTCAAACTTTTATATCTTTGATCTATCCTCTTACTTTAATTATAGGAGTGTAGATACCGATCCTGAAATGGTGATAGAATGTTTTCTCATTGGATTGTATATATGTAAGGCAGAGCATGAAAAACCAAGGGAATATTTGCCTGCTTATTAGTACATTGTATGCTTTAGGAGAATATTCCTTCATAATTTGTTATGTTATTGTATTTCTTGTGTAATTTTTTCTGTTTAGTCATCTGCGTCCCTTTTCAAACAAAGAAAAACTCTCCTAGACAATTTGATTACATTGCGTAGTAGGACTTGTTGCACTAAAAGATATTATTGGTTGAAAGGTGTCAAGTTGGACTGGCAATGAGTCAAGCTAGCTCATGAGCTACTGGTGGTTCAGCTTAATAACAGTTTAATAAGCTAGGTTCATGAGTCGTGAGCTAAGGTTGAGCTGGGAGTTTTGACTTGTTTAAAAAATGAGCTGAGTTTGAGCTTTCATATGTTTAGCTCGTTAGCTTGTTTGTTGGCTTGATATACACACACACACGAACAGAAGTGTGTGTTTATTGTTGGAGTCCACTTACAAAGATCTTTTTATTCATAAATTTTTACATTATTTTATAGTTGTTGCTTTGTTGAGCAAATGGTCTCTACTATTACCAATGGATTATGATCTTTAAACTGAAATGCTATGACCCACTATCTCTTCACTATATGCACCTTAACCATTCTTTAGTTGAATAATTGGTAGCTGTGTTCTTTACGTTATGACTTATGAGCCTGCTCGTTGAGCTCAAGTTCTCTTGAGTCCAGTCAAGATCGATTCTGCTTAGCTGAGCTCATTGCCAGCCCAAGTGTCATGAGCTGGCTATGAAAGAGAGGGATAAAAGACAGTTAATGAATATATAATTGCCAAGGCTGACATTTTATTTGGTCAGAGACTGGCATTCACGAGCTTAACTTAATTATATATGTATATGCATAGCTGCAGAGGAATCTGAAACAGACAGTGAAGAGTCAGATGTTAGCGGCTCTGACGGAGATGACACATCCTGGATCTCGTGGTTCTGCAATCTGAGAGGAAATGAGTTCTTTTGCGAGGTTGATGATGATTACATCCAGGACGACTTCAATCTCTGTGGATTAAGCAGTCAAGTGCCGTACTATGATTATGCTCTTGATTTAATTTTGGATGTTGAGTCCTCCCATGGTAAGCACATTCATATTATATTTCATTTATAAGTCGAGAATGCAAGTGTTTGAATTTTTCATTGTTGTTGTTTTTTAAATGATACTCCAGTGTACTTAGATGACTATGTTCTAAAATTATTATCATTGAAGCTGAATTTAAATTGTAAAAACTTGTATGTTTGTAGCTTTGGTTACTTATTTCGTCATTCTGTTCAGTTTTGTATAATGGATACTTTGGCTTGGTTGGAACTTATAGGTGACATGTTCACAGAGGAACAAAATGAGTTAATCGAATCGGCAGCAGAGATGCTTTATGGTCTGATTCATGCCCGATATGTATTGACAAGCAAAGGAATGGCTGCCATGGTAAGATTTCACTGCACTTATCATTGTTTTCTTGCTTTACCATTCTGGAGATTGGCACTGTTAATGATGTTGGAACTTATGCAGCTCGACAAGTACAAGAACTATGATTTTGGCAGATGCCCAAGAGTCTATTGCTCTGGACAACCCTGCCTTCCAGTCGGTCAGTCAGACATTCCCAGGTCAAGTACCGTGAAGATATACTGCCCTAGGTGTGAAGACCTTTACTATCCTCGGTCCAAGTATCAAGGCAGTATCCTTATATATATATGGTTGCACTTAACATTGTTTGTGAGTTTTTTTTTTTGGGTGGGTGGGGAGTTTAGCCAATGCAGATATTTATCACGCTATCTCTGAAAAATTCTATTTTCATTCTCGTGTCTCATTTTGTCCTTGCTTTTGAGATTCATTCTTTAGTCTGTCGTTGAACATGTTTGTTTGTAGCGATGCATCGTTTGACGTTTAGCTTTTTCAATTTGCATCACGCTTGCATATCTGTTAGTTTTTATTTGCACTCTTGAAAGTGAAAAAACAAAATGAATGTCGTTCACTTTTCTGAAAATACCTATTTTACTTAGATGTATTAGTAATTTCCAAAACTAAGCTGGTCTATAATGGAATAAGAGCAAGTTGAATTCAGGGTGGCTTAACAATAATGGGGTGTGGGATTCATAATAATGTAGCTCTCTGAGTAAGAGATATCTGATATCTGGCAAGTTCTTGGTGACTTCATAAAAACACGTGTTAAGCTTTGTTTTCAGAAAAGCTATATCCTGTAATTTAAAGTGGTTGGATAATTTCCGAATTTAAGGCATGTTTACGCTTAAAAAATCTCTGCTTTGATATGAAAATGAAGGAAATCCTGGAAGCTGCATGGAAAATATACAGAAAAGTGAGCAACTTTTTTGGAATTGTAAAATCTGTGTAAGATCACTTTTTCTCTAATTTAAGATTAAGTTTTATCATTCTGGTATGTCAATTTCTTTTTAAAATGCAGGGAGACATTATATTAGAAATTTTTTGTTCTGCCTCCTGTTATGAACTGAATCTAATTTTTTTTTTTTTTTTTTTTTGAGATGTTGTCTGTCAGACTGTCACTATGGTTTGGCTATATTTATTGTGGTTTAAATTTATGTTATAATTGCACTCAGCTCCTCTGGAGGGTGATAGTGAAATTACAGTGACCTTTCTTAAAAGGGTGGTTAGTTAGTGTATATTCCTCTATCTTTATTATGTAATCATTACACTCACCTCCTCTGTTGTGGTTTAAATTCCCCTACCTTGTATTTCCTAAGTTTCCTTGACTCTTATCTAGACATCGATGGAGCTTATTTTGGAACAACATTTCCACACCTCTTCTTGATGACATATGGACAACTGAAGCCGCAGAAGCCATCACAGAGCTATGTTCCAAGAGTTTTTGGGTTCAAAATTCACAAGCCATGAAGCAGAAATTTATGCTTTTGTCGAAGTAAGAGCCTGCATTGTCTTATCTAACTCTCTTCCTTGTTGCACCCATGGCAACATTCAGCAGATCATAAGTTTCCAAAGTCAGTGCAATCTAGACCTGTTTTTACTTGTTTTAGGAGTGTGTTGTAAAGATAGTTGCAGACATGTGATGCGAGTGCTTAGTTTCACCACCAGCTTCATTTTTAATGAGCAAGTGCTTAGGTACTTGACTACACTTTTTTAATGGCTTATTACAAATTGTATTTTGCAATTAACTTCATGTTTTTATATGATTATGTCTCGAATTACAGACCCACCTGCTATTTTTTTATGCTGTTTTATTTCATTTTCCCCTATTCGTGTTGTTTGATTTTGTGGATTTTGTCTCAAAGGATTCATATAGTATTTTTTTTCCATATTATTAGTTCACTTGCTAGGATGTTAAACTGGTCCAAGCAACATTAATATTGATTATATGGAATATTAATACAGCATTGATTTGGCGCGTATGTGTGCATGGCTGCATGCTTTTATTGGATGAACTTGGTGTAGGTATGACTTATCTATGTTGCTGATTTTGAATAAACTGGCCATTATTAATTAATTGCTTATAGAAGTTATTAATCCTTTTATATGCGGTGTTTATTGAGCTTTTGTCCCATGTTTGGAGTATTGTTCTTTTACAAAACCCAATACATAATTAATGATATTTTTTCCGACAAATCCCTATTTATCACACTCTTTTTTTTTTTACTTCCAATATTTTTTTTCTCTTCAATAATGATTATATAGGGCATTTATAGTCAAAATATTCAAAATTCTTGCATCATTTAACCATTCTTAAAACCTGTGTTTAATCTTAAAAAACGCTATTTATGAAACGGAGGTGGTAATGTTTTTAATTTCTAAACATAGGTGCTTTTTAGGAATTAATCTTTTTAACATTTTTTTTTTTTACGATGTAGGTTCCTAAATTTTGTTCAATCATTTGGAAAATGTCCTTTTGCCATTTAAGTGATGATGTAGTCTATAATATGTTTTGTCACATTGACAAGTGACACGCTATGTGGTATCACGTAGTTTTTTTATTTAAAAAAGGCAAAATTGTTCATTTGGTTTTTAAGTTATTGTTTGTTCAAAAGTGATCCTTCAAAGATTAACGGGGATGACTTAATAAAACTTGGCGTCACTTTCAAACAAAAAAAAAATTCCAAGGATTACTTTAAAACAGATAAATAACAAACAAGTAGTTTTTGCCTTTGAAAAATAATTAAAATGTTTATTTTTCTTAAAAATTTGATTTTAATTATTTTTAGTAAATTCAAATTTTTAACTAACGGAATGAAAATTTTCAAATTATTGAGCCAACTTCAGGGGTCTTAAACATAAAAAATTCACCTAAATTCAAGTACTTAAAATTTAAATAAGCTATAATTTTTTAATGCATGATCAATGGTACATACAATCTTTGGACCATTTAATAATATTTTAACTTCATAGAGTTGGTTTAGATATTAAGTTGCGTGAATTATGGGTAAGCGAGTTTAAATCCCCGTAATATTAAGTTTCCCACGTTTCCCATTTAGCTTCCTAATGTGTTTCCTACAATCCCACGTTTCCCATTTAGCTTCTAGAGTTGGTTAATTTATTAAGCCGTTTGAATTACGGGTGAGCGAGTTTAAATCAAAGTGGTTTGTTCCCTCATTGATCATTCTCCTATCTTCTCAACCCTTCACTCGTTGGCCCTCTTGTAGGGTTCCTTCTTGAATTTTTGAAAAGAAAATTGAGATATTTTTTTATCAACTATGTAATTATAAAATTGTACTCCCTTCGGCCATTTATATAAGATTTTTTTTTGGTAAATTTCATATTCATTAAGAAAATTGATTAATTTAGTTAATGGTATTAGAAATGTGGATATTTGATATATATTTTTAAAACTATCTTTATTAATAGTATTGGAAATTTAAAATGTGTTAAATAAATAAGGGTGTTTGTGGAAAGAAGTAACTAATTGTAACTGAAAATTGGTATAAGGTATGAACAAAATAAAAGTGTAACTGAAAATTGGTATAAGGTATGAACAAAATAAAAGTGGTCTTATGTATAAGGGAGGTAGTAAATAGTATCAAGAGTATAATGATTATGTTAATAAGTATCCAAATAACATTTGTTAAAAAACTTAATAGAAATTTTGCATTGCAAAATGGTGTATTCACACATTTCATGGTCAATTTTCAATATATTACGATAATCAAGAAGAATAATAGGTGAGTTCGTGATGAAACAAAGCATCATCAACTATGGGAGGGCTTGATGGAACATTTGCGCCTAATTTGGAGGAGTAAGGCCACTAAGGGGAAGTATTTTTTTTGAAAATTTTTTGTGTCAGAGCCTGAGAAGACTAATTGAGATTGTGGATCGTGAATGTACTTTAAAAGCATTGAGTAATGATATATAAACATGCAAATTAATTTATACTACAAGAAAGTTATATGTATTATTTGTTAATCAATTAATAGTGAACAAATGACACATGTCATTTTCTGTAGCTTGATTTATAAACTAATTTTGTAAATTTATAAATCATTTTTGAAAAAAGCATAGAGTGATTATGTGAAACTTATGTTTCGAAAAATGACAAATGCTAATATATTAAAGTATAACGAGTATATTAAATTTATGTTTTGAGGAGAGAGAGGCTAGACCTTCTCTCTTCCTCATTTTTCTTCTCTTCTCTTCTCCGTTTTCCTCTCTTCTATGATAGCGGTAGAAGAGGAGGGAGAGATTCTCCATCCCCTTTGGTTGGTGTGTGGGTTTTTTCTCTTCCAGTTATATCTGGGTTAAATAAATAAATCTTGCCTTTGTGCAAATGATGTGGTTTTTCTTGTCCCGGTTTCATCTGAGTTTTGTTTTTGTGTGTTTGAGTGTAGGAAGGCTTTTTGTTTGTCCAGATTTGATGACCTTCCTATCTTCTCCAATAACTAGAAGACTAATATTCGGGACAGCTTTTCCCTTCCAGATCTCTGTCTTCTCCTCTGTCCAGTGGCTCTACCTCCTCAGATCTGAGATTCTTTGTCGCCGAAATGTGCTTACTTTCGGCATTGATGAGATAGTTATCTTGGAAACAAAGGCTGTTGAATCTCTTGTTAGAGTTCGAAGCTGGATGTTGATGATGATCCTGATCCACATAGAGTTTGCTGTTATGGCTGAGTATCTTGTCTTTTTTAGCAATTTTTATTGTATGGAAAATATGTGCTTTGCTATTGTACTGTTGGATTCACTTGTACTATTTTCTGTTATGGAATGAATTACATATTTTCCTTAAAAAAAAAAAAGTATAACGAGTATATTGAGTATAAAGATAAAGGACACCCTTAAAAATCATATAAAGAATACAAACAAAGCAATGGAACAATAAAAGAAGACAAGTATATGTTCATAAGAGATAGCTCAATCATATAAAGAATTTTTTATTTTTTTTACATCAAGGGTATCCCCAGCCGACAGCTAGCCGAAGACTAATCACCTCCGAGGCGTAGAGATCACCGAAGTGGGTTTTGCCTCTATCAACAAAGTCTTTTCCATGCCACGGCAGGGATCGAACCCCTGACATCATGCTTAAGGAATCCAGCTATCTACCAACTGTGCTGGGCTTTTTTGGTGTCCAAGCCCTTGTTTTATACGAACAAAGAAACAACTACAAAAGATACGTATAAATGTATAATATGATTGACTGCAAAATGTCCATCAATTCCATTTTATCTATTAATTTAAGTTGTTTTGCTATACAATCTCTTATTTGGTGAATACAAATCATTGACTTGTTGATTTATGTGATTCTAAGAGTACTCCCAGTGCAAACATATGTTATGTATGTTTAAAACTTTTTTTTTCCATGTTATCAATTCTTTAGCATACTTTTTTTAGTTAATTCAACACTCTAATCCTAGCATACATTTTATATATTAAGATGGGTCTCACTTACAGTATTGAATTGAAGACTAATAAGCTAGCCCCATTTGTACAATAGTACAATTTTGAACTAAGGTAAAATTGCATATTTGGTTCTAAAGGTTATTTCTTTATTCCAAAGTAGTCCCTCACGTTTTTTTTTTCGTTTGAAAGTGATCCCTCAAGTTTTATTCCCTCAATTTATCCATTAAAATGTCTCTCCAATCATCTTCTCCGTCTGACTACCACTTTTCCGGACCAAAACTCCATTTTTTCTTTTTTCCGACAAAAATTCCAATCTTTAACATCACTCTCTCTCTTTCTCTCTGTAAGCTATTTTTTCTCTCTCTTAAAATTACCATTGCTAATAAATTTGTTCTTAACGAGATGAGGATGGAAATGGTTAATTTTGAACTATGTTATTATTTGTTTTTTGTTAAAGATGATGTTAAATAGAGAAAGGGAGATCAGAGAATATGATGTTAAAGATCTGAGTTTTCACCCGAAAAAATGTAGTTTTTGTCGGAAAAAATGAAGTTCCACCGAAAAATGTTTGAGCCGGTCTTAAGAAGATGACTGGAAAGACATTTTAACAGAAAAATTAACGGAATGACTAACAGTGATAACAGAGTAAAACTTAAGAGATCACTTTCAAATTTAAAAAAAAAAAAATCTTGAGAACCCACTTAGATTAAATAAATAATTTAAGGGACTAAATAAGCACTTTTGCCTTAAACTAATGAATGAGCGTTATTTTTGGCCGAGCATATTTACTTATACAATTACATAAGTTTGTATAAATGTACTTGTTACTTTCACTCCAATACTAATTTTTTATAAGCATATATTCTTAGTCTTAGCGTATGTCATATGGTACCTTCGATGAGCATCAGAGATGCTTTAATAGCTATGTTCTCTGGCCTTGATGCATGAGTGAAACACAAAATTTATAATTGTCTCAATAGAGACAATCCAAACAATAATAATTGTCTCCAAAGAATCACTTTAGGAGGGAGATATGCTACGCCCTCCATTTCGGTGTTCAAAGAGTTTTTGTTCCATATTTTATATATATTATATTTTTCAAAACTTAATACATAGTTAATGTTATTTTTCTCGACATATCCATATTTATTACATTCTCTTTTTCACTTCCAGTATCTTTTTCTCTTTTCGATAATAATTATATAGGCATTATAGTCAAAATACCCAAGTTCTTACATCATTTATTATGAAAAAGTATGTAAAAAATTGTTAATTCTAATACCACTAACAATATTAGCTAATTTCCTTAATTTAGGCACAAATCACTTATACAGAGAAACGGATAGAGTATTAGTAATGTAAGTGATCAATTAACAAAAAATTTGGGGTTACTATGATGAACTTTCTGTACTCGACTAATGTAAATGGAAGGCAAAGCAATGAAAACTTGCGAAAAATACCTTGATAATGCCGCCAATTTGCCAACTTATATGATTTAGATAGTTTCATCAGTCTACTTTTATGTTTATGTTGTATTTCTTATGCAACTGCTTCTGTTTAGACACACCCCTTTCAATTTAAAAACCAATATAAAAGCTTTCCAAGACAATGGTGACTGGTTAGGTATTGAATAGTGGGAAGGGTTGGACAAAAGAATATTGTTGGCTGAAAGGTCTTTTGGTACAAAGGAAATGGCTAATGAGTCAAGCTGGCTCATGAGCTATTTAAAATCAAACATTAAGATATGACGGTTAATATTACCAAGACTTTAATAGAATCATAAACAAAAGGCCCACCAATGAGCAATTAATGAATGCTGCAATATGATTAACTTTCAATTCATTTCAAATTAGTAAAATTTTATTTCAGTTTATTTATAATCAATGCTAGAGACCCTTCTCAGTTCATAGAATATCTCCCAATGAAATCCATGAAGACACTATCAAATTACTAATACTCATTGGCAAAGAGCTTCCTAGAGTAGAGCATTTCCAGTGCAAGTTGGCAAACAAGAATGGAGAGAAACAATTTGACAATTGAAGTTGTAAAAAGCAAGAGAAAATTACGAAAGCTAAATTGAACCCACAGAAATTTCCAAATAGTTAAATTAAAACAGTCTTCTCAGATAAAAATACTTCAACTGAAAGTTTACTTCGCATACAATCAACGCAGTTCTCTGACAATAAACTAAGCATTTCTCACAAGTCTAAATTGATTCAAAACTTAAATAAACCAAAACTCAACCCTCAGTTTGTTCCCTCAACCTCCTGATAGTGCTCCGAACTGTCACAGCACTTGCGGTACTGTCAAAGTAGCAAGAAAAAAGTAAGGAGCTGATATGCAAAAAATAAAATAATAATAATAGAAGAAAGTAAGAAGAGCAATACTTCAAAGTGTAGGCACCGCCTGCTTTCACTTTACCGCAATCCTTGCATCCCCAAATACCAACAGCTTTCCTCTTCACAGCATACTGCAACAAAATAATTGATTATCATCATTCATAGGGGTACATAAAAGGTTCCGTTTAACCTTGTAAACAACTCAGAAAATCATATTTACATTAGACATGAGAAAAAGCACAAGGATTCTACCTTTCCACAAAATTCACAGAAAAACTTGCTGTGTTGACTGACTTCCATCTTCTTAATCTGCTTACGCAGAGAAGCCCCATATCGGGTGCCTGATAAAAGAAAACAAGCAACAAGAGGTTTTTAACGAACTAATCCCAATCAAAATCAAAATAAACATATTCTCGAAGCAGCATTTCATTTGACTATACAATAATTCCAAATTTTTTATGCCAAAAAAAATAACGCCCTAATACTACATCAATCAATTCAATAAAATTAGCAAATATGTATAACACCACACTAATTTTCCCCCCAAAATCAAAAACCTATCACACCCAATATCACATTACATAACATGTCCTGAATGAAATGATTCAGATTAAAAAAGTATTTCAGCACCTTTCTGCGCAGTTAATCATTCGCATCTAAAGCCTTAATTATAAACTTGAAAAAAAAATAGCTATGGCAACCACCTAAAATTCTTAAAGTATAGCTTTTTACATCTAAATTTTTAGGGAAAAAGGTATTATTCTATTTAATCCCTATCAACTGAAAATCTTTCAGCTCCGCCATTGCGCATCTAAATTAAAACAATGAGCATTCTTCTAGAATCTAGAAACTACACTAAAACACAAAGAGCATAACATATTACACAAAAAATCAAAAGGGGTAAAACGACATACCGTATTTGCCAACAATGCCAGCCTTCTTAGTTCTCTTAGTCTGCAAAACAAAAAAAAAAAAAAAAAGTAGAAAAGAGGAGGGTTCAATAAAAATCAGAAAATGAAAAGATATGTTTGTTAATGGCGGGAATTGAATGGGATTGAAGAGGGATTAGTGAAGAGAAGGTGTACCATGGTTTCGGAATCGAAGAGGCGCAGTGAGGTGAGAACGAATTGGGGAGCAGCGAACAAAGGCAATAGCAACACAAAACCCTAATTTTCTTTCGTTTGTTTGTTTATATAGAGAGGCCACTGTTGCATGGGTCGGGTATGGATCCGAATTGATTCGCTGCTAAATTGTTTATTAAGGATTGAGTCGTGGAAAGTGTGGTTTGTTTACACTGTCTCGTGTTTCGACTATCAAATCCGTTGTAGTCTAGTTGGTCAGGATATTCGGCTCTCACCCGAAAGACCCGGGTTCAAGTCCCGGCAACGGAATAAAATGTTTTTCGTTTTTGCTTTTATGGGCTATATATGTTGTTGTTTTTTTTTTTGAACGAGGACTATATATGTTGTTGTATCTATTGTCAATTATCAAACCATGTTTTGGCTTTAAAAAATATTTTAATCACCTCCTATGCTGGAAACGAAAGATGTTTGGGTTCCTCCTATATGACTAAGGTTATATTTTAATATATTGTTTCAATTAATTAATCTAAGATTCTAAGTTGAGCTGGAACAAATATTGAAGGAGATTAAAAAAAAAAAAACTTATGATATATATCTTATTATTTCTCATTTAGAAAACTTAAACTCAAAACCTTGATTGGCAAGAAACACACTCTTATAGCTTAGAGCAATTGGTATTGATATATAAGTTTGTTTTTTTGGAAAAAATATTTATGAGTTTTTAACTTATAATGTATAAGCTGTTAAAAAAAAAACTTATAATTTATAAGTATATTAATTTGAGGTAAAATTACTTAAGATAGGTTGAACTATTATATGTGACAAATGTAGCTTTGTATTCTTTTCTTAATTCTGTTCTCCATTATAAAATATGGCTATAGGCAAATCATCATTTGGCATTATAAGTTCTGCCTTTTGCATAAGAATAACTGAATATAAGATGGTACCTACGTCATACCATCCCATAATGATCTTATATTACTTAAATTACCCAAAGTTTTGTGCCACCTTAACTAAAAATTATTATTATACTCACTAGCTAGCTACTAATCATATCCTCGGATCATGCACAAGGTGTGTGAGTTCATTAAAAAAAAAAAAAAAAGAAAAAAGAAAAGCACAAGGTGTGTGAAGCTGAGTTGGTGAAGCAGCATGTTTGCATTTGCACTTAAAAAAAATACCCCTTTCCCTATTCAATTACCAGATTCCAGAATGCACTTTACATGATAAACAATCAACATATTCAAAAGAGGAAGAGAAATCAAACAACTTGCACAAAACATCACCAAACATGGCAAACATGAACACGTTCTTCTTAGTAGTATTCTTCCCATTGATGTTGTTTTCTTCTGTCACCCCTGCAGATATTGCAAGGAACCAAGACCTTGTTGCAGCCACTAAGGAGATGCAAAAGGCAAATTACTTCACATTTGTAATGCTCATCAACATGTCTCCTCCAGACACAAGACTTGAAGGGAATGTGACTTTCTTGATGCCAAATGACAGAATCCTAGCCAACATGGTGTTACAAGAAGGTTCTGTTTCTAACTTCTTGCTTAGGCATTCAATCCCGTCACCTTTGATCTTTGAGACATTGGAACAATTCCCTACAGGAACAACTATTCCTAGCTCATTACCAAATTGCATGCTTAGAATATCTAACTATGGTAGGAAGAATTTTGTTCTCAACAATGTTAAAATTATTAGTAGGAACATATGTACAGCTGGATCTTCAATTAGATGCCATGGAATAGATGGGGTCTTGTCAGAAGATTGTGTATCAAATAATAACTCTAGTGTCCCAACATCACCACTTTGTGCTAATAGCACATACCCTTCATGTTTGGCCTCACCTCCAATTCCATCTCCCACATTACCTTCACCACCTCAAACTAGAAACAACATTAGTCCTTCAATATTGGATGCCCCTGGCCCAAGTGATGCAAATGTTGGGCCACATAAATCAGGGTCTCTTCCTAATGATGGATCATTTAATTTTATCACATGGACATGGTTGATGTTGTTTCTTATTGGGATCTATTTTTAATCCAAGCACTTAAAGTTCTGCTTTTTGAAGTAAGAGTTATATTCATCCAGAATAGTAAGTAAGGTACTTGCAAGATAGATCAAGGTAATGAAGGAGGGTCTTATTTATTTTATTAGCATCTGGATGACCTATTTAGCAAAAATAAACTTGTTTCATTATAATAGGTGTATTGTAATGATTTTTTTTAATTCTTTTTCCCCATTTCAATATGTTACTATATTGTAATATTGTAATATTGATGTTAATTTCACCTAATTTTGTGATTTAAAATGTTTTTTTATTATTAATGTTGTTAACCATCCCTGAACAATAAAATGGAAAACAAAACAAGGTGGTAAATGATGTCTAATATTTTACATGTCCACTTTCTCAACATTCTTCATGTCCACCAAAACTGTGGAGGGAAACTTCAACATGGGTGGGGTGCCTCCCCAAGGGATGTTCTCCACAAGGATTCGAGCCTCTAACCTTATGGTCTTATGGATTCTCAATATCCTTATGGTCCTAGCATGCTTCCACTAGGCCAAACCCATTTGGGTATCATGTCTAATATTGTAGTTTTAGGATCAATAAAACTTAATACAATGATCAAATTAAAAACAAGTAAATACACAAAGCAATAGTAACTAAATTCATTTCTACCCTGTGTGATTCAATGGCTCACACTTCATTATTATTAACAAAAATCTCAATGACATGCTACTTTTTTTTGTTGACTTTAACATAGCAAACTTCAAAGTTAGATTATCATCCATGTGTCAAGGAACTTCTTCATTTGTTCTAATTGTTTTCAAGTAGAACTTTCCATAGCAACAATCTGGTCTATCCAGCTTGCACATCATTTGTGATAGGCCAGAGAAGTAGACAAGTAATTGGACATTGGATGGGGTCGGACGACTAAAATAAAAGAGGATTTTTTTATATTGCTATTTTAAAATTGCGATAATTACTTTGTCCATTTTTAACACCATTTAATAATACGTTTGTACTAACAAAAGAAAAAAACTATCTGAGATGTGACCAATACGTTTTTTTTTTACATATAATTTTTCCACGACATATTATAATTACATGATATTTCATATGAAAGAATTTGATCATGTGACTTGACACGTATAATTGGGCTACATCCCTCAATCATGACTTAGGTTAATATACATAGATATTCATTTCTATATGCCTATAAATAGTAAATTATTGACTTATATTTACCTATCACTTTTTCTCCTCAGTACATACCCCTTAAGTCACTCGTTGCCTTATTTTTTTTTTGGTGAACGTCATTCCTTGCCTTAGGACAAGAAGTATGCTTGCACGTTATGCTTCATCATCGCCGGTGATTTGGCCAAAAAATAAAAACAATCATCCACATACACCAACTAGTGGACCAAAGCTACCCACAATCGGCCATGGACAAAGTTGATAAGAATGTAGATAGTTTGATGCTTAAATAAAAGGCAAATTTGTATAAACATTCTCAAAACTTCATCTCTTTTTTTCTTTTTCTTTTTCTTTTTTGTAAATTAGCTTCATAAACATTTTTTTCCCTCCCAATCAATCCTTAAACTTTATTAGTTATTGGTAAAATTTATGGAGGCTGACACGAGTGGAAGGGGCTTGTGTCCCTTAAGTATGTGGTCGCGGGTTCGAGTCATACCCGAGGCGCATGTGAATGGAGCAAGCCTTACTGGGAGCATCGCCCCCGAAAGGGCCCGACCGTGGTGCGAGAGATTAGTCACCCAGTTGCGCAGGTGGATACCCTGGTTCATCCAAAAAAAAATTTATCCCTCAATTAAGTCATCGTTAAGTGAGCAAATCTAACCATTCATTTGAGCAAATCTCCTTGTTACTTATCTTCATATTTTCAATTAAGAGAAAATAGAGTAAGTGCATGTTTGGTTTGGCAGCTCAAAATTACATTAGGGCTCATGATCACGTTGAATGTAAAGCAATTCTGAATAGCTTCTACATCCTAGAATCAATTACACGTGAATCCAATGTGCATCTAGACATGCACTAAGAGACCTTGTTATCGTCGTTGTGATAAGTTTCCACGCACGATCTTCAAACGTCTAACGGTAACAAGTGAAAGGGACATTCATAATGTCAGGGTTGTCTCAGCACATGTGCTAACACGTGTAATCGCATAGGGCATCCAAAATTTTTTCATCATTTATATTATGCTAAAGTATACTTTTAAATATTAAAAAATTGAATTTTCTTAACCTCAACCCTAGCTTCAGGGATGAAAGACCGAGAATAAGAGGTTTAATAAAGTAACTTTGTATTAAAAAAAAGGCTTATTTATGTTTTTAGTCCTTGAAAGTTGGGAGTGTTTTGGTTTTGATCCCCGGAAGTTATATTGACATTGACTCATTCTAAATTGTTTTGAAAATTTGGTTTTAGTCCCTATCGTTGGAAAAAGTTCATTAACTGTCGATGTGGCTGACGTAACTCCATGACAGCATACATGTGGTATTCTGTATCATTGATGGGATGACATGGATGATCCGGACTCGCAGGAGAAAAAGGGTCAAAGCCCAATCCACAAACACATTTGGGTTGAGCTTTGACTCTTTTGCTCCTACGGATCCGGATCATCCACGTCATCCTACCGTTGGCATGCAATATTTGCACACGTGTATGCTGATGTAC
The DNA here is from genome assembly GCA_037953625.1 of Crotalaria pallida. Taxonomy (NCBI): domain Eukaryota; kingdom Viridiplantae; phylum Streptophyta; class Magnoliopsida; order Fabales; family Fabaceae; genus Crotalaria; species Crotalaria pallida. The sequence goes on from CM075655.1 coordinate 104,991,242, forward strand.
CGCTCCGTTAATCACATCAGGAATTAACGGATTTTTCCAGCTAACAACAAAGATTAAAATTAAACCAAATTTTCAAACAATTAAGGATGAGTCAATGTCAAAAAACTTACAGGGACCAAAAGTAAAACACTCCCAACTTTCGGAGACTAAAGATATAAATAAACCTTGAAAAAATGAAGATTTAATAGTTTAAAGAGAATAAACTTAATTTTCCAATGTGTTTTTATTCTTTTTTAACCTCTTATCCTCAACCTTAAGAATTGAGGTTGAGCAAACCCAAAAATTATTACTTATTATTATTAATATATTTAAAAATTAAAAATAATTAAATACCCAATCTAACAATATGATCCAGTCTTATAAATTTTGGATTTTGGATTAAAAGTAAGAAGAAAAAAAATTTCACCCTGTATTTTACGATAAAAGTAAAGGGGTATAAGGGCAAAAAAAATCACACCTAGCTGCGAGGATATTTCATTTTCACATTATAAAAGAAAAACGAATACTCAATGCTAACGAGTTTCCTCTTTGATTTTCAGTGCCTTTCACTCAGTGTTTATATGCGCGACTTTCCAAAATAATTTGAAAGAATTTCGGGATTAAATACAGGTGTGTTTGTTTTCACGTTTGGAAACATGTTAGTACAATGAAAGCTCCAGCTTGGAAGCTTTGGGAAAATGCGTGTTTGCCCACTGCAAACGCTTTTCCAAACGGGTACTACATCTTGGCATTAAACTTAAAAAAACATAAAAATAAATAGTGTAGAACATGTCAAAACTTTACCCACTTGGTATAATTTGCGTGTAAAGTTCCAAAATAATCAAACTATTGATCATGTGACTAAAAACCACGAGAAAGAAACTAATCATTGAAAAAATATTTTGCCATGAATTATTGCAACTGTGAAGTACTTCCTCCGGTTTCATATGTAGTGTTGTTTTAGCATTTATACTATGTTTTATAAGTCTTATTGTTTTATAAACTCAATACATAATTAATGCTATTTTTCCAAACACACCCCTATTTATTATACTCTTTTTTTCACTTCCAATACTTTTCTCTCTCTCTTCAATAATGATTATATAGGGGCATTATAATCAAAATACAACAAATCTTTACATCATTTAATCATTTCTTAAAACTCGTAAATAATCGTAAAACACACTAAACGAATGGAGTATCTTGCAAAACATAATTTGGCATTTTGCCTAATTAATGAAATATTATGTCAACATATGAATTGAAATGAATTACATATTGAGTTAAAGTTAATTAGAGAATTTTTGTATGAGAAAATGAATAAAGGATTTGATAATTTTAAATTTTTAAATGGTTGGTGGTATGATGTGAAATAAAAAAATAGGTATCAGTAAAAAGAAACATGGAACTCATTCTGTTTCACAAATACAGTACTCCCTCCGTCCCTAAATATAAGATTTCTTTGGGGGATTTTATGTTCATTAAGAAAGTGAAATAATTTAGTTAATTGTATTGGAAATATGAACTTTTGATATGTAATTTCAAAATTACCCCTATTAATATTATTGAGAATCTAAAAAGTGTTAAATAAATAAGGGTGTTTGTGGAAAAAAAAGTAATTAATGATCATTGAAAATTGGCAAAGCGTCTTATAAATAGAGACAAAATAAAAGTGTAAAAAATGTCTTATATTTAGGGACGAAGGGAGTAAAAAAATGGAAAAGTCAAAAAATTAAGGAAACATGTATTTAATGGTTTGTTTAATACATTAATCAATTATCAAATAACTAATTTAATGTATTTTACATTGATCAACCAATCACAATTGAAAGTTTACAATCTCTAAGTTTTTTCATAATTATTTGAATTTTAGTTTGGAACAAATTTTTTTATCATTTTTTACCATCATCTTGAAATAGATGAAGTAAAATATAAATGAAAAAGAAAAATAGAAAAGTTACCATAAGAATATAAATGCTGTAATTAATTTGTCTAATTAAATAGGTCATGCATTAAAATCGTTTTGAATCAAACTTAAATCAATGTGAATCTAATTAGTTAAACCATGTTAACAGCATGTTGATCATGTTTCTACACTATTAATGGTGAAAAATTATGCATTTGCGGTGAATTAACTCAGAATTAATTATGTAATGCCAATATTATTTATATCAATTTTTATTCTGATATAAAATAAGGATCAATGTGATTTTGTAATGTGAATCTAACATACCCTTAACTAGTTAATAAAGATGCTTTATTGAAACAATTATACGAAATATGAAAAACACAAGTGACAACAATTCTTTTTTCATATCTTGGAGGAGGGTGTATTGCCTTTATTTATCATCTATTTCAATAATGTAGTTCATGACTTGGTACTAGAAAATTTTATATTACTGCTTTTGGACAATTTGAGATGCTAAATTGCGTAGCTGTGTTGTTTATGGATATTATTTAATTACTTATCTATCTTGCTTTTTGTTTTTGTTTTATTTTTATTTTTGTATTTATTTTTTTTATTGAGATGAGGCATATATACCTAATCGCCCAATCCAACCCAACCGGAATTTCTATGAGTTGGGTTGGTTTGGTTTTGACACTAAAATATAAAGCAATTTAACTTAATCTACTTTAGTTGGATCGGATGCTTAAAATTCTTAAAAACTAACCCAACCCAACTCGTTACAACCTTATTTTAAACCTTAGAGCAATGGATAATAAAAATTTTGTGATAAAAAGGAAGGTTTTGTTGTTTTTTTGAGCTATATCTTTTGCTTCACTTGTTCGTGAAGTTGACTCTTCTATAATGTTTTTTGTTGGTTTTAATCAAAATGTGTGTCTATGTTCAAATCCTTCATAGAATGTGTGGTTCGTATGTACAACTAGCTTTTACCCCGTGTAATGCACGGATTATTAATATTTAAATTTTTTATATTAAATATTTTAAAGTAAAAATTATTATTTAATAATAGATGCGCAAAGTGTACTTTCCGCATCAGTTAAAAAAATAATAGATGCGAAAAGTGCACTTTCTGCATCTCTTAAAAAAATAATAGATGCGAAAAGTGTACTTTCTGCATCAGTTATTATACTTTCTACATCTGTTTTAAAATAAGTGATGCTCAGTTATATAAGTGATGCAGAAAGTTCTGATATTTCGCATCTGTTTTAAAAAGTGATGCGAAAAATCATAACTATCTACATCTCTCACAAGAACATCATTTCCAAAACAGATGCGAAATGTCTTAAAAAACAGATGCGAAATATCCGATCTGCAGTAGTGTTATTAAATAACAATAAAAAGTAATTATGCAAAAAAGGCAGAGACTCAAATCAAACCCTAAATTTAAAAAAATAATTTAAATAAGCTTATTGAGAAATTTTGTACTTCCTTATCCTTATATAAATAAAAAAACAACATTTTTTACCGTGTTCATATCATTGAGGAGAGTGCACTAACACCTTTTTTTTAAGTGAAAATCAAACCCTAGTAAACCAGACATTTGCAGCACCTCTTATTCAAAAAAATTATGAAGAGTTGTTCCACAATATTGCACAAATTAAAGTGAAAATTTATATAGAAAGTTGAGAAAAACTTAGCACTATTTCTACAATAAATTTTAAAGTGCCAGAGTAGTTGTTTGGTATTTAGCGCGCTTATTGTCCACCATGTGATGCACTTATATTATTTATTATAGTAAGCGTTAAATACCAAATAACCACTCTATCACTTATCGTAGAAACAATACTAAGATTTTTCTCAGCCGTTCTATCTGAATTTTCAGATTAATTTGTGTAATATCGTGGAACAACTTTTCATAAATTTCTTGAATAAACACTATTGTGGAACAACTCTTCATAAATGTCTTGGATAAGAGATGTTGCAAATGTTCGGTTTGGTTTGAAGAGATGTAGAAACATGAGAATAAGAACAATGATATGAACAAAAATAAGAGGGTGTTAGTGCATACTCCTTAATGATATGAGCACAGTATATATGAGTAAAACATACGAAAATAACTCACCAATTTTGATTTGAACAAAAGTTGCAACAAATCTAGGAAGAACAAAATGTGAGAGATATCACACACAGAAGGACATAATCAATTTAATATAATTCAGAGTAACATATGAAAATGAAAAGAAGGTGTTTGCTCACCAAATATTGATTTGATCTTTATCCATTTAACTCACCAAACCCTTCTTCAAAGGATAATCATTGTTGGACACTGTGTACCTTTTATAATGCAAAATTGATGAAAAATAAAAGGTTAAAGATAATGATTATTTCTAGTTTTAAAATTTGTGTAGAGGATAATGATTTCACATGAAAATGATACATGGGAGATAATGATTATTTTAAATTTTAAATTTTTGTCGAGGATAAGGATTTCATGTGAAGATGAACTTAGTTGGGGATAATGATTTTAAAAACTTGAATACTCTATTAAATTTCAAATTGTATTTTTTGTTAGTTAGAGATGATATACCTACAATCGCTCTAGTGCGAGAAAAATTTCAACGACAAAGGTGATACCTCGAATATGCGTCTTTTTATAAATGAAAAGTAGATAGATAATGCTTATTTAGGCCTTGTGTTGGAATAATATTCGTTTTGTTTATAAAAAAACGAAAAATATAATTTGTAAGGAAAAAAACTAAAATTAATTATCTGATTAATATGTTTGACTAATCATTATTATAATCTCATACTATTTCCTTTTTTTTTCCTTATTTGAAAAGATCTATATCTATGCAAGAAATAATTAAAAAAATAGAATAATAAAAATCAAATCGATAAAGCTAATATGAAATTAGTTTAATGGTGTAAAAGCTTATTAAATCCCCATATATTATTCAAGAATAAAGCCAACATGGATTGAGACGAGTGGTAAACGGCTTGGTCTCACTTGCTCGTGTTTGATTCATTGTGGATACAGAAAATTCATGTTGGGAGACTCACCTGCCGTAGTCGAAACCGGATGCGCAACAAAATAAAATAAAATAAATAAAGGTGAAGGTTTGACCAACTTGATTGAAAAAGTGACCACCCATCGTGAAAAGATTAATTTTTTGACCAAGGAAAGAAAATACAATCTCGATTAAAGGAAAAAAAACCAAATGAATAAAGTATTAATCACCAAGTGTTGAAAATAAGGAAAAAAATGTCCACCAAAAGTGCAGATAAAATCTCTTGTATTATAATTCTTCCGGTCCTTTTTGTTTTTTAGAAGATTTTTTTTTTAATTTTATTTACAAATCATTTTGTATTTTATAATAGATATTTATTTTTTTATTTACCCTCATTTATTAATGTGAAATATCTAATAAAAATCAAGAAGTAAAATTGCATTGTTATTTTTTAAAATTAAAAAAAAAATATCTATCTTCTTTAATTTTTTAGAGTAATTAAGTGTGTCATATAATAAAGATGAAATAAAATATTTTGTAGTGTTTCATGTGATAAAGTATGGAATCGATATAAAAAAAAATTAAATTCAATTGAAAATTAATTTTATAATATTTTTTTTATCTACACTCATAATTTGACACAGGAAATGATTGCAAAATGCAAGACATGTAAATTTGTTCTCCTGATGGTGACCGTAGATGAAAGCCAAGAGCAATTTAAATTGAACGGCCGAGATTCAAAAGAATAATAAAGAAACAGTACTAGTAAAATAGAACGGCAAAGTGTATGTAAATCACGAGGGAGGGAAGGAAAGAGGAAGAAAGAGATCCATCCAATATTCCAATATTTGTTGTTTCTCCACATTGTCAACTCAGAGAGAGTTTGTGTAAGAGAGTGTGTGACTCCGATCCTCTCATTCTCTTACGTTCTTCTTCCGATCCCAATCCAACTCACCTTAGTCATTTCATTTCCAGCATCAAGTCAAGGATCACTCATTCTTCTTCTTCTTCGCTCAGATCTGAGTGAAGCTGCATTGTAATAACATGGATCAGTTATCAGCAATCAGCGAGGAACTCGCCGACATCGACGGCCGCGTCGCCGATAACTTCCGCGTCTTATCGTCCGATTCCCTCATTTCTTATTCCTCATTTTATTTTTATTATTATTTCTCAATATTTGTGTTCCCTTCCAATAATCACTCTCATGAGTTGAGTTGAGTTGAGTTAATTGATGATGCAGAAATGGATTTCAGAAGCTGGATAAGATTAAGGATTCTAGTAGACGGAGCAGGCAGCTCGAAGAGCTTACTAACGTAATGCGCGACTCTAAACGGTACTCATCAATCATCATATTTGCATTTCCCTTAAATTTCATTTCAATTTCAATTTCGAATAACCGATTGATTCAGATACGGTTATCTCGCATTACGGTTTATGTTTTTTTAGGAGCTTTGAATGTTGTTTATGGTTCACGTACTTGCATTTTTGAAAATGTGATTTGAACAATTGATTCGTAATAACCGATTCCTTTTTTTAAACTGAAGAATGTACTTCGTAGTTCGTACATAAAACTATCACGTATCACATGAAGTTTTTTTGAATTAATTGTTCGATAACACTGCTATTTCATTTTGTGCCATGAATCATGATTCGGTTTAACGAAAACTCTTGTGTCTCAATATGCCAAGATGAGAGAGAAGAGATGTGAATTCGATATTCTGATTACTCCGAAATTGTGTGCAATGATTAATTCAAGTGAAGTAGTATGATACTTAACACATCTCACAATTTCTAGATCTGTGTAAAAAAGAATAATTAATGATCAGAAACCAAAACATGCTCGATCAGTTCAATCACTTGCCTATAGCAAGAGATTCGACTTTAATTAGTATTTTCTAAATAAACCTGTTTTTCCGTGTTTTCAAAGTCTTGCCTAGTCATGACCCATGACTCATGATCATGAATTATGACAATTAAGAGTTAAGATTTTACTGTCTCTATTAGTAGTCACAGAAGTGTATGATTGTTGTTGGATCTATATTGCAGGCTTATAAAAGAGTTTGATAAAGAAATCAAAGCTTTGGAGGGTAACTATGATAGAGAAACCAACAAAATGTTGAATGAGAAAAAGCAGTCAATGGTGAGATGCTTGCTCTGATACTTACATAATACAGTATATATTTTTCTTTGTTGACACCTCGCTTTGGTAACCTCTTCATATTTTTAATAGATTGATCTTCATAAATTATGCATGAAAACTCATATTCGCCAACCTTACTGACAAGCATTTGCCATTTTTTTATGCAGATCAAAGAGTTAAATTCATATGTTGCTTTGAAAAAGCAGTAAGTGAACATATCATATTTGCGTGGTTGGTGTTAGACTGCTTGGCGGACACAGATTTCCCCTTCCCTAGCTCATACTATATTCCTCCAGCTTCCTTAAAGACATAAAAAACCAATAAGGATATATACCTTGATAGCATGAACCAATAAGTGCATTTGTTTTTATTGCAATGCAGATATGGTACAAATATTGATAATAAGCGAGTTGAGCTCTTTGAAGGGCCAAATGAAGGTTATGCAGAAGAAAATGTCTTGCTAGCTTCATGTAAGCATATGGATTTCTTCACCTTTGTTATGCTAATAGCGCAATACTCATGTGTCATAACACATTAAGATGTTTTTAGCAGTCAAATAAATGAAAATCCATAATCAATTTGTTTTCCTAGGTGCGGCACTAGTGATAGTTTGATAGAACAGGCTTCTTGTCTACCAATTCATACTTGTCAGTTCTTATACTAGGTGTTTGGTTCTTGTTATGCTTGATTTATATGAGTCATTCTTGTATTCATTTCATGCTGACACATGACATAATTCTAGCAAATATTAATGCAGTCACAGGGGAAGTATAGAAAGAAATATGTGGAATGTATGGACGGTTACAGAAAGTGGGAGATGAGCCAAATTATCATGCTTCCACAATATTTTGTATTGGGAGATAATGCATGCTTTGATATGCACATAACATACTTCACAGTCTAAGTTCCAGTTTGGCTTGGTTTCACGCATGATCCTTTTGATTTTTCTCTTGCTGCTCTTCAATGGCATATTTTATGCTTCCTCTGTCGAAAAGTTGAAAGTAAATTTTTTTCCTTAAAAAAAACCTTGAAACAACTGTTGCTGATTTCACAGCATGACCAAACAGGATCCAAGTTTTTTACTATTTGGTTAATGTAGGGCATTTATGATGTAACCTTTTTTCCTTTACAGCAATGACAAATGAACAGCTAATGGATAGAGGCAATCACATGATGGATGAGACTGATCAAGCCATTGAGAGGGGAAAGAAGGTAGGTTTATTTCTTAAATAATTGTTTTTTATTATATAGTACAACATATTTTATAGTTTGCTAAAGTATTATTCAGTACGAGAGGGAAACAACTTAGTTCTACATGTCATGCTTGCTCTCCTTTCATTACAATGATTGCTGAAAGTTATTTAAGAAAATATATGATTTTTGGAACACAATCTGATTGCTGGTAATGAATCTGAGCCATGTCACCAACTCCATATTTATCATCTTGACTTATTTTCCCATTCTGCTGTTCCCCAGTTTCTTTCCTATTGTTTCTTTCACCTGCTCATCATTTTGTTTCATCTTATGACAGTTTAACCATCTCTTCGGAACATTTTCTTCCTCATTTGAATTAATAAACATATTCTGTTTTGTTTTGAGAGTATTAATTTAACATCTTGCTCCTGAAGCACCGCAATCCCAAAAAAATGTGAGTGAACGAATATTTCTAATTTTTTTTTCCATTTTCAAAGGAAGCATATTTCTGTTGTCCTTCCGATGACTTGTCCGTAGAGGTAATATATTACAAAGTACATTCAAATCTTGGAATCTTGTATAAAGTATAACAAAGAAGTTATCCATGCACCTCCTCAAATCTTGGAATCTTGTATAAAGTATAACAAAGAAGTTATCCATGCACCTCCTTGAATTAATGTGTTAAGAAATGTGCATTTTATGCATACTAACCTTAAAAGCAAGTGCGAAAGAAGTTGTAAAAGAGAAATGAAAAGGATCATGTCTGATTGAAAGATTCTGGATATTTAAAATTTAATCTCCATCTCCTCGGGGTAAAAAAGGGAACGCTGCTGACAGAAACTTCTTTTCCATGAATTTCTCTGCATTATTAGGTTGTTCAAGACACTATAAATGTTGGTACAGAGACTACAGCGGCTCTCAAGGCTCAGGTATGAATCTTATGCATAGTCTTGCCTGCACCCCCTTTCCCACAACTAACAAAAAAAAAAAAAAAAAACTCAAATTTGACATTGGAACTAAGGGCTGTGATCTGTTATTCTATGTTTAGACGGAACAAATGAGCAGAATTGTGAATGAGCTTGATTCTATCCATTTCTCTATAAAGAAAGCCTCTCAATTGGTCAAGGAAATCGGTAGGCAGGTCAATTTCTAAAGAATTCACTTCATTTTTATTTTTTGGCAATGTGGTTTTCTATACAAATCATTCATTAATTAACATGCTTGAGTTTTTCAACAGGTTGCTACTGACAAGTGTATTATGGGATTACTTTTCCTTATTGTTGCTGGAGTAGTTGCTATCATTATTGTAAAGGTAAGAGTAGAAAGTAGCTTTAACTACTCAATTCTCATGATTAAACTCATAGCCATTATCCGCTATTATTGCCATGGTTTGAAGGGTATTTATCGGGCCTCAGATAATTGCTTGAAAATATGATTCATTCCTTATTGTTTACCTATGCTAGAAATTGCTTGAAAATACATGGAAGCATTTTTGTTAATTATGGTGCATGATGATATATTGATTTTTATTGATTATCGTGAGAAAGAACTTTCATCTGCAAAGTCTTCACTGGATACAGCTTTTAAAATGACCTTTTACAGATTTGTAGGTTTAGTTCGTAGATTTTATATATACTGTGTGCAAAGATTTGTTTATTTTTTGCTGTTTTTTTCCTGTAGTTCTTGAGGATTTCTTATCCTCTTACTATGGTACTGCTCTCTTCTTCTATCTATATATATTCTTCTTTTTTATTAAAATAAAAAAGAAATTGTTTATTTTTGACTTATTGATCCATGCAGCCATGTAACAATTATTATTAGGAATTCTCAGATATTTTGTAGGCACAACAAACCAAAAATCATTTCAAACTCTATATGGTTGAGTTGGGGTTGTTCCTTGTTATATGTTAACAAATGTTGAAGGAAAGTATTAAAATGAAGATAGCCTTGATAAATTTTCTTTTTTGCCAATGTCACCTTGGTTTCATACTTCAATTGTTTTTTTTTCAGTTCATTTTTTTTTTTACACCAACCGGTACCCGGATCTGGTTTTCATTTCACTAAGTAGAACTAGATTCCATAAGCCACTTTTGCAACGTGATTAAGGGGGCGTTTGGAAGAACTTATCAAAAATAAGCTTACAAAAGTACCTTATAAAAATAGTTTATGACTTATCTATAATTTCTTTGCTTATCGGAGAAGCTTATGAAAATAAGCTCTTTTTTGCATATTAGAATATTAGATATTAGATACTATGCACTTGTGAGAATAACTTGTAAAAATAAGCTTACAAAAGTAGCTTATAAAAATAGTTTATGACTTATCTATAATATCTTTGCTTATCGGAGAAGCTTATGAAAATAAGCTCTTTTTTGCATATTAGATACTATGCACTTAAGTTGTTCTACCCAAGTGTACCCTAAATCTTATGACAATGCTCCGATTTTCCGTCTTACGATGGTAGCTTATCTTTCACATTTTCAGCTTGTGCACCCAAACAACAAAGACATTCGCGACATTCCAGGATTAGCTCCTCCAGCCATGAACCGGAGACTGCTTTCACATCACAATTAAAGGACCAAATTGAACACTGTTATGAGCCCATGACAACTGCTTTGGAGATAAAGGATTCAAATGAACATTGTGATTAGCTCATCAAATTGATTTGCATGTGCTCATTGGTTTGATGGTGATGATGACATTAGCTGCAGCTGTTGCTAGAAAACAGTGACGCCAATAATTGAGTTTGTTATTACTTGCATAAATGTCGTAGGGGTTTATTGACCCTTAAAAAGAATGATAGGCCATGTTACATGTTACCTTTGAACTAAACATTTTTTATTATATAGCTGCTGCCGTCTATCGAATCATAGGGAAATCCAAACATATGAGCCCTCGAGATTGTTTGTTGATTGTGCTGATGTCAATCTTGTACCTTGTAATAGAGTTACATTCCCAGTTTTGATTTTGAGACCCTTTGTTGTAGGAGCCTTTCCATTACTTACTTACTATTGATATGTTTGGCAAGTTAACATCAAGTATTGAATGGATGGATACATCTCGTCAAATCTTTCTCCACGTTTGTTGTGCCATACTGCCATTGTTTTGATTCTTATATCTCATCTATTGGTAGGTGATACGTAAATTCCATGTAATCCTTTGAAAAAGTATTGTGTAATTAATATTTTCATGTGGAATGTTAGCAATATTTTTTTTTAGAATAGAGGAAGGGAAATTAAATTTAACATCAATCCACCAAATGGTGACACTCAATATCGAATTCAAAAATTTCAATTTTCAAACCTTAAGACTTATACATGGCTATCACTGGTCTAATAATATTATTTTCCTCAAATTTGATAGGTTTTTATTTTCATTTTAAAATCACATTAAAAAAAGACTAATGCCCAAATTTATCTCTGAAATTTTTTTTCATGATAAAACTTAATCTTTTGAAAAAAAATAAAGTCACCAACAAAGCCCAGCACAGTTGGTAGATAGCTGAGTTTCTTAAGCATGATGTCAGGGGTTCGATCTCTGCCGTGGGCATGGAAAAGGCTTCTCTGGTAGAGGCAAAACCAACTTCGATGATCTCTACGCCTCGGAGGGGATTAGTCTTCGGCTGTCGGCTGGGAATACCCTTCATGTACACCAAAAGAAAAAAAATAAAGTCTCAAAATTAGTTTTTGAAAATATTTTTTCGTGAGACAATTTAATCCTTGAAAAAAATAAACTTACCAAATAGTCCCTAAAGTCTTTTTACACGAGACAACTTGGTCTCTTAAAATTTTTCATGGGACAATTTAATTCCCAAACGTTGAGACTAAATCGAGTAAAGTTGAAAGTGCTAATTCAGGCTTCCTGATCAAATTTGGGTAGGCTCATTTCTGATTTTTATCATAATTGAGACGGATTAAAAAAAGTCTGGATATAAATATATAATTCAAGTAAAAAATCATCAACGGAAACCACACACAGCAGACATTTTTTTAAACATAATCGGGAGGGGTCTTTTAAAAAAAGTGAGATGTGATTTTGGTGTTTAAAAGCATGTTATTGTTACTATTATTTCCCAAATGTACATTTGTCTCGTGATTGAGCTAGTTGTTATGTTGAGCTGGCAATAAAGCTGAATTGTTGTTGGCTTTTTGTTATCATCGTACAATTCGCAAGCTGGACCTTGGAGTTTCCTTGGGGCAAATGTCACATCGAATTCATAGGGACGTTGGCGCTTATTCATTAGAGTATCTTTTCTGATTCTTTTTTCATGTTAATTTTACTGCTGTCAAACATTTTAAAAATATGTCTTTGATTTTATGGTAAAAAATAAAGTTAAATCCTAAAGTTATGTCCGATATAAAGCAATCGCGAGTCTTATAATTTGCTTTTCGTAATAAAATAAGATTGATGCGATTAATGGGATCAAGTGGTACGATTATGTAAACTTGAAAATTTGGAATGGAGCATGAGACTAAAAAATCTTATATTCGATTCACAGTTAATACACACGCTGGGAGATAAATAAGAACGCGACCTCGTGTATAATTAATCTCAAGGATTCCTTCCTTAATACTAAAGGTGCTCTTGAAAGCAAAAAAGTATAGAAAAAAATTTGATGCGGTACAATGCATGTTCAAATATGCACTAAGGTTATTTAAGCATTCAATAATGCTATTGCTAAAGCACTAATACGTAACCACATATTCAAGGGTGTTTATGTATCTTCGAAATTATTGTTTTCATTTTATGTAACATTTATTAGAGTTCAATCTATATATATTGATCGAGTAATAATATATCAACTTACAAATCAATTTATATAAAAAAATTGACATGTTTCATTTGTTAATAACTAATTAATAATAAACAAGTGACATATATATCTTTCTTTGTATGATGTATGTTGATTTGTAAGCTAATTTTGTAGGCTTATTTATCATTTTTTATAATGATATGTAAATATTTTAACATTATCAACTAATTATTCATCATTTATGTGCATTACTTTTATTTGTTAGTCAGCCAATATTAATCCATGAACGATGAGTAATGTATTGATGGTGTAAAAAAATATACTGTCAGTGCACACTATTTACTAAATTTATTAAAAAAATCACATATATTATTATCATCATTTAGGGTAATGTATTTTTATTTAGACTCCTATATGTAATGTACATTTTCATAAAATTTTACACCTTTTTTTATATGTAAATCTATTTTGTTTTTAAATCTACATAAATACAGTGTGAACATATTTTATTGTTTAAATTCATTTAACAGTTGACACAAAAATGAAAATCTGCATCATTAGAAATTTAGAATCATCCGTGTAAATTGGATCAAACCTTATTCATACAATCCCTGCACAACCCCCCTAGACCATCAAATTAAAAGTGACCAACATACTTGGGTAATGGGTATTCTTCATTTATTTTTTACACTTATTTTATATCGCTATTGATCATCTAACCATTTTATAATAACAATAATAATTCATACAATCCCTGCACAGCCCCCCTAGACCATCAAAAATGACTAACATATACTTGGGTAATGGATATTCTTCATTTATTTTTTACACTTATTTTATATAGCTATTGATCATCTAACCATTTTATATAATAATAACAATAACAACAATAATTAATCACGAGTCATGACACTTTGAAACACTAGGAGGCAATGACCAGGTGAGTTGGATCCTCTCGGCACTAGGCAACCTTAAAAAGGGCATCGAAGTCTTCATGGCTGGTTGAAACTCGCAAGGGGTTCAATGTATAAACAAAAAGGGATATATTTCACCTTCGGAGAAATAACTTCTAGCCAATAGTTATTATGACTATCAGACTATCTATACAATGTCGTTATACTCCCTCCGTCCTTAATTATAAAGCCATATTGACATTTTTATTTTGTCCCTATTTATAAAGTCCTTTACCAATTTTCAATGAGCATTAATTACTTTTTTCCACAAACACCCCTATTTATTTAACACTTTTTAGATTCTCAATAATATTAATAGGGGTAATTTTGAAAATACATATCAAAAGTTCACATTTCCAATACAATTAACTAATTTATTCCACTTTCTTAATGGACGTGAAATCTCCCAAGAGGGCTTTATAATTAGGGACTTAGGGAGTAATATTTTATCTATATTATATGGGCATAAGGCATTATTAAAACTGTTTAGGGGTAGACAATGACATTTTATTTTATTCTTCATTCTGATATGATAATTTTAGTATTGGTAGCTCAGATATGGAAATATTTTTGTGGATTGACAACGCATGACCTCAATTACATAGTCAATCATAGGGAAAACTGCTTGTTTGGTCCCCTAAATTATTTTTTTTTCAATCTGGTCCTTTAAGTCATTTTCGTTTGAAAGTAGTCCCCTAACTCATGTAACGTTAGCACCTTAATCCTTTCCATCCATGAACGAACTCCCTATCGTACTCACAATTAACGACAATGTTGCAATTTGCTCTCTCTCAGCAAATGCCCTAGCAACCCTCTGTTTTCCCTCCAAAGTATAGTGTTTTACTCTCTTAGCTCAGAATGACTTCTCATGGAAGAAAGGAAAAGATGAAGCGAGTGGCTACAAATACCAAAACGGCATCGTTTCACTTCACCATTTTAAACTTTTAACGTGGCAAAAGAGAGGGTACACGTGGATCTGCCACGTTGGGCACTTTGGCTGCCACGTCAACTTAAATAGACGATGTTAGGAGGTAATGGATGGAAAGGACTAACGATGCTAACGTTACATGAGTTAGGGGACCACTTTCAAACGAAAATGACTTAGGGGACCAGATTGGAACAAATAAATAACTTAGGGGACCATACGAACAGTTTTGCCGTCAATCATACCACAAGAGAAGTTTAAGTGATGTAAAATCATTATTTAGCATATTTATTCTATGATTTTCTAAACATAAAGATAGTGAATTTTGCATTTATTAACAATTCGTTCCTTTACTTTTGATCCTTTAGTTTTGTGCACACATATCAAGGAAATGTTGATTATTGTAAGTTTTAAATATGTTTTATTTAAAATATTCCTATTTAATCCTTATTGAAAATTATAATAGTATTTGTTAGTAATTTAAGATAGTTAGTTTAGTTCTTTAAAAAAAATTACTTCTTTAATTCTTAGCCTTAGATCTTAACTTAGTTAGTTATAGATTAGTGGTTGAGATTTAATCTCATGAATTGTGTATATATATATATATATTTGTAATCATTCACAAAGTTAGTTAACATGAATTGTATATATATATTTGTAATCATTCACAAAGTTAGTTAATGAAAATCATTTCCATTTACTTGAGCTTTCTCTATTCTCTCAAACTCTCTCTTTCCATTTAATTGAATGAAATATTAAAGTTAAAAGAAAAATATATTTATGCATTAAAATTATAAAGAACAAAATATATAAAATGAGAAAATAAGTATAAAAAGCCAAAAGGTAAAAAACAGAAAGGGAGAGTACCGGTTTGTGCTAATTAGTTAAGACCATGTTGAAATTGCATTTTTCAAGAGAACAAATAAAATATTTATCTTTAAAAAAAATTACAATATTCGAGTTTTCAAAATTTTGAATACAACGTTGTCAATACTCATAATACACATTTCTCACTTTTGTAAGCCGCGGTTAACATGCAATGGTTAATTCATTGAAATGTCTGTTTGTTTTCACGTTTGAAAACCACATCAAAGTAAAAAATGTGAGGGGCAGTTACTGAAAACGCGTGTTTGGTCCCTTCTTACCGCTCAACCAAACACACATGAAATCTAATCACCTAAACTTTTTGAGATACATACCCATCCCCAATGCCAATGCCTCGTCTGTTTGAATTGCTAGCAAGCCATGTGCGTGAAAATATAGGATATGGAATAAAAAGTGCTTTTCAACCTCCATTTTACCTAAACATTTGATGTTTGAATCTTAATTAACAAATCATGTGTTTAATTCCATGCATCTTGCAACGTAAGCAGCGGGAACAAACAATTTTGGCACTGTAATTAAATTTTGATCCGGTATTAACCTATAAAAAAAAGTTACTATGTCGTCCTCAGCTAAAATAATCTTTCTCAATTTATTTTTAAGTAAAAGGCGAAAGAATAACTTGCATTATGCTCATCATCACACAGCTCCGTTTCTTGATTTATCTTGAAAAGATGATTTTTTATTTGTCAACCTACTACTAATAAAATACAATTTGTACAGCACAACCCTCAGTCAATAGAAGCCACTGAGCAAGCAATGTTGAACATAATCATAATTTATTAAAACTAAAATTTGCGGCTTCCAACATATACATACTCCTATGCTTTAATGCTTTATGATCGGTTGACACTTGAAAGGCCACCCTGTTGAGGTGTAGTGCCAATGCCCAATATTTTATTCCAGCAGAGACAATGATTTCATGCTTTTAAACTAAATGATTTGAATATGCTTAGAAACTGATTAATCTAATAAAAATGATTAAGAAATACTAACAATTGTCCAAAAATATTGTTTAAACAAATAAAGAAGACATCTTGATCTTGAAAAATGATTTATTTAATGTATCAAGAAGTGTTGAATTTGATTTTACAATATCGATAAGAGTTTAACTTAATTTATTTCTTTTGGAATCTTTAAACAATATCCTAAAAAAAATTACCGTTAGTATAACTCATATGAATATCCTCTTAACAAATCTATCTAATAAACAAGGTGTGTAACCATTTAAAAATAAAATAAATAAGGATAGTAAAAAATACAAATCAAAGTTAAAGTAATTAATGAAAAAATTTAGAAATTGCAAACTTTGAATGTGATTGGTTGAACAATATAAAATACATTAAATTAGTTGTTTGATAATTAGTTGATATACTACACAAACTATTATATGCATATCTTTTTAAATTTTTGACGTTTTAAATTTTTTATGGGTCTTGCTAACAAGTGTCCTAAGCTTTCTAGAAGTAGAAAAAATATCACAAGTCTCAAGTCTTTCTTCTCTCGCAAACTTAAAAAACTTCAACTTTCAATGCTTATAAACCATATTTAGCTTCTTAACAAGTGTCCGTTAGCATTTTCATTTTTTATTATCCTTATAAAACGGAGGGAGTAATTATATATCAATTATTAGTAATGCAAATACCCTATGATACTGCATGCCACTTTACTCTGATTATAAAGATTTATAGTATGCTCGGTCATTTTGAGATTGAACTACATAGGTTTTTTTGGTACAAATGTACAATCAACAACATAGTTTATTAATAATGAAAAGGCTAACTATATACTAATAAATGAGAAGTTCATGCTGCAGTTATAGATGATTAATGAATTTGGAGATTCAATTTCAAATACTTTAATTTAGTGATAAACTTAAAAATTCTCAAATAATAATTTGTCACTTAACTTAAAAAATTCAAAATGAAGTGATGCAATAGCTTGCACTAAAAAGAAAAAAGAAGAAAAAGACATGATGCAGTAGCACATCAATTCTGCGAATCAGCACTGAATATCTGAAATGGAATTGAATCAAATACTTTTAAGAATTCAAAATTGGCAGATTTTGCCATCCGTGGTCACCCATTCCAAGTTCCAATATCATTAACATTTTTTTTTAATATATAAGTTTTGTTTAGAGAAATTTTATACGGAGTAATTTTTATAATTTTATCTTTAATTATTATAAAAATATAACAAATAAAAAATTATAAAAAAAATAAAAAAACAGCACAAAAAAATATAAAAAATTAACACAAATAAATATACAATTAATTACGTTAAAATAACACAAAATTTTAAAGGGTTTCAAGGAAGTAACGTACTAACCTCGTCAACATATTCCAGGTTTGAAAGGTCATTTTGGTCTTCCCCTGTGTTGAAAATTTGGTCTCACTTCTGTCCTTTTCACACCTGTTTTTTTTAATCTTAACTTTGATTTCCATCTTTCTCTCTCTCTTATCTCTACGCGGGTGTGATCATCTTCCACACCTTCTTCTTCTTCCAAGTTCCCATTCTTGTTTTCATTCTATTCCTTTCACTTCACGCAATAAAGGGGTCACTTCTCAAGTTTTCTCTTCATTTTCTCATATCTTTCTTCGACCCCCTTCATTTTTCTATATATTATATATCACCTTATTCATTTTTCTCTCCATAATTCTCCACAAGCTCCCATTTTTTCTCATCTGGGTATTCGTTAATTCACCTAAAGCTTCATTTTTGGGCCTCAAGTCTCAACCTTTTTTTATTCTCTTAAAAAGGGTCACTTCCCAAGTTTTCTGTGTTTTTCTTCACTTACTCAATTTTCTGAGCATAATTCAGTTCAAGCTCCAGTTTTTCTCATCTGGGTTTTCATTGATTCTCCTAAAGCTTATTTTTTTATACTCAAATCTCAACTTTTTGAAGCTTTCTCTTCATTGGTAAATTTGGTAACTTATGATTAGAAAATGAAGTGTTTTTTCTTCAAGGATAAGTCCAAATCAGCCCCGGAGCTGCAGAACCAAAGCAACAAGAAGAAGAACCCGGGTTCGCAGCGGGCTACAAACTCAACCGGTTCAATACCATCATCATCACCAAGGAGTGTGAAGGAATTGTACAAAGAGAATGAGCACAACTTTAGAGTTTTCACTTTGCAAGAGCTGAGAGCTGCTACAAATGGTTTTCATAGGATGTTGAAGATTGGAGAAGGGGGTTTTGGGAGTGTTTATAAAGGATCCATTAGGCCTCAAGATGGACAAGGCGATCCAATTACAGTTGCTATCAAAAGGCTTAACACTCGTGGCTTTCAGGTATAAATGTTATTAATAATTAAACACTTGGTATTCAATATGTTTTATTATTATTATTATTATTATTATTATTATTATTATTATTATTATTATTATTATTATTATTTTAAAGTTAAGCTAAAATCAGCTTATTTTCATAAACTTCTCTATAATTTTATAGAAATAAACTAAAATGAGCTCATGGAAAGACCATAAGCTATTTTCTTAAGCTCAATCAAACTTTATAAGTTCTTTCAAACACCTCATAACATGCTTCAATAGTTTTTCTTTAATTGGTGTCTAGGCTGAGAGTTTTAGTATTTGTTGCATGTTGGTCTTCCATTGTCATGATCCGATGAAGGGAATATTTGATGCTTTGGGATCCATGGCTCATAGGGAACTATGTGATACTTTGAAATTGAGAGAGTATTTTCTATGGTAACTATGTTATGCTGTCCTATTTTTTTTTAATGATATGGATGCTGTCATCTTTTGTTAAGTCTTCAGGTTACACATTTCTAAGAGAAAAGCACCATGAGAAGACAAATAGAACTTTAAGAAACTAGAAACTCAATGAGAGTACTTAACATGCTAAGGGCTAATGGTGCTTGGTAGTTTTGTTTAATAGGCATAAGAAATGTTGTTTTATTTTCCATTTACATTATTGTCTTGGTGCCAGTTGTCATTGACATTTGACACAGTATCACCGATGCAGTCAAAGAACAGCGACGTTCTAGTGATAATAAGTAGGATTTGCCTAGCAAAAAATCCATTGATTGGACTCGGGTACATGCGAAATTTGTTTGCATCATATACTTTACATGATTTAAATGATCTAGAAATCATATCCAATCCATGGCATTGTTATTGTTTGTTTTTTCACTGAATTATCAAAATACTTGTATTGTACTTTACAAATATACCTACATTCTTATGTTCGCTTTCTTTTCTTGTATAGGGTCATAAAGAATGGCTTGCAGAAGTGCAATTTCTCAGCATTGTTAATCACCCGAATTTGGTTAAGCTTTTGGGTTACTGCTCCGTAGATGGAGAAAGAGGAATCCAACGGCTGTTGGTGTACGAGTACATGCCCAACAGGGGCTTGGAAGATCACCTTTTCAATAAAGCTTTACCCCCTCTGCTTTGGAAAACAAGATTGGAGATCATGCTTGGTGCTGCTCAAGGATTAGCTTATCTACACGAGGGACTTGAGATTCAGGTATCTCAGTCTCATACTGTCAAGTGTCAAAGAGTTGAAATTTGTTGCCTCTTGACATATCCTTTTGCTTAAGGGCATGCCATTTTTTAATCAACATTTTCTGGTGTCAACTTCATAACAATATTCACATTCTTCTCTTTAGCGTCATTTTCTTCGAGTAGGACCATTCTTTATAATGATACAGATTGCACATAAAAATTGATTGCTTCTAAAGCATTTTGTTTATCATAATATAACTAATGAAAAATGCATGGTAGGATATGCCAACTTTTCTGGGGTAAGAGTCTTACCGTAAGACGGGTATGATAATATAGTCTTACAATGGTGACGTAGATGATTATAAATATTCTTACAGCAAATTGTATATTTCAATGCCTATTTTGGTTGATAATCTTTTCATTCTTATGTTTGGAAGGTGATTTACCGAGATTTTAAGTCATCAAATGTTTTGTTGGATGCGGATTTCCATCCAAAGCTCTCAGATTTCGGTCTTGCTAGGGAAGGTCCGCAAGGTGATCAAACTCATGTATCTACTGCGGTAAGCTCCACAAGTGCCTAAATTATAGGGTTTTCGATACATACAATCACTATGCAACATTCCTAAAGCCTGTTTTGTGATTTAGCCACTAAACTATTTCATACATGGCCAACTCCTTTTAGGCTGTGATAACTGATATGTATAAGCAACGTTGCTTTGCGTCTGTTTATCTACAACTGTATGTTCACGAGTTTAGGCTTATACCAACGAATTGGATGCTGTCGTTTGTTATCAGGTAGTTGGGACACAGGGATATGCTGCGCCAGAGTATATTGAAACAGGTCATCTCAAAGTTCAGAGTGACATGTATAGTTTTGGTGTTGTGCTCTACGAGATCCTCACGGGAAGGCGATCATTGGAAAGAAACCGTCCAACGGCGGAACAAAAGCTTCTAGATTGGGTTAAACAGTATCCTGCTGACACCAACAGATTCAGCATGATAATGGACCCACGTCTCAGGAACCAATATTCGCCCAGTGCTGCTCGCAAAATAGCCAAGTTGGCTGATAGCTGCTTAAAGAAGATTCCCGAAGATAGACCATCCATGAGCCAAATAGTGGAAACCTTGAAGCAAGCATTGCAAGATTCAGAACCATCGAGCAGTTCTCTGAAATCTGCTGAATCATCGCGATCTAAAGGGGTTCGAAAAGTTAAATAGAAGTGGTACATTTAAGAACTTAGCGAGTCTTTTTGGAAGACCAGGGACTAGGAAACTTATCAATTGATCATGAGTTGCATAGATCATCATCTATGTACCATCAAGCAGCACTTGTCAATCTTGGAAGTCAGTTTTGGGGGAATTCCCCTTTTACCTGTCATTGTATAGAGTCTTCCAAAATTCATGAATATTAGAGCATAGTGATGAAAAGGAGGGTGTACATTCTGAGTTGTTCTTTTATTATTTGTCTATGTATCTTGAAATTGATCCTTTAGAATCTTGCTCATTTTGTCATATATATTGGAGATTGAAGTTAAAATATTTTAAAGATGGAGAGTATTATTTTTTTATGTACACTAACCAGTACCCGGATCTGGTTTACCTAGAATCTACTCATCCGGTCTGACCCAATTGAGCTCGCACTAAGCAACAGGGGTCTCTCAACAGGGGTTGCTCCATATCCAAGACTTGAACTCGAGACCAGTTGGTTTAGGGACTACCACTTGACCAACTCACATTGGTGGAGAGTATTATTTTCTTCCGTGTGAACTCCTCAATTTCCTTGTTAAACTAATGTTGAAAGCTATACTATACATCTATACCAACCTTGGAGAAAACTCTGTATTTATCGGAAACTAATTCTTTTTGAGATGTAAAGATTATTGAAGTAAGTTTTAACTCAATTTTATTTAACTACTATTTATTATTGGAAACTTAGACCATAATAAGGTGTTACTCCCTCCGGTCTTATATATAAGCCAAAATAACTAATTTTGCAAGTATTAAGAGAGTTAGTTGAATGCATTTAATTTTTTTGAGTTCACAAAAGAAATAGACCATTTTAGAAAAGATGTATTGGGAATGAAACAAAAATTAAATGATACAACTACTTTGTTGAGATATTTTAGGAATAATTGTATTGGAAATAGAAAGTTAGTTAAATTTTGATTATATTTAAGACCATAAATAAGATGTTTTTATTTGCTTATATTCGAGACCGGATGGAGTAGTGTAGTTGATGTAAGAGGCAATATTGAAAAATTCAATTATACTTTTCAAAGCTTTGTCATCGGTTGAATTAGGGAAAGAAATTCTTGCCTTGTGGTCTGTTGTGGATGTCATGGGATGGTAATGAATTGTTGGGTGTCTATTTCTTGAAAGAAAAAAAGTCTATTCATTGAATTAAATAGTATTGAATGCATACTGACTTTTTTTTTTTTTTGGTTGCCCACCCGGTTCCCTAAGTACTACCTAGGTACATCCGGATCCGACCCGGGTCGCGTGCCTGGCTATGGCAGGTGAGTCTCCCAACATGAATTTTCTGCATTCACAAGGACTCGAATTCGAGACCTTGCTTAAACGAGACCGA
Source organism: Crotalaria pallida (assembly GCA_037953625.1). Taxonomy (NCBI): domain Eukaryota; kingdom Viridiplantae; phylum Streptophyta; class Magnoliopsida; order Fabales; family Fabaceae; genus Crotalaria; species Crotalaria pallida. The sequence goes on from CM075655.1 coordinate 105,014,032, forward strand.
GCCGCTTACCACTCGTCCCAACCCACGTTGGTATGCATACTGACTTTGACTTGAATGAAATAAAAAAAATATATACTCCCTCTGTTCCAATTTAACTGTGGCTTTAGCAATTTCACACAGATTAAGAAAGTCATTTAATATTTCAAATTTTCAAGAGAATTATTAAATAACTTTACTATAATACCCTCAAAGTACATTAATTATCACTCATTTCACATATTTCAACATATTAAATGCAAGGTTAAAGGTGGGAAAAATCAATTAATACATCCTCGAATTCCTAAAGCGACAAATAATTTGGAACAAGTTAAAAATGCTAAAGTGACATGGAACGGAGGAAGTATATGTGATTGATTGTGATCTATCTACTAGTTCGGATGTCTTGTTCGTTGAAGGCTGGTAGGTGTTGAGCAATTTCGTGTTGGAATTTATAGTAGCTTATTTATGTTTTTGTTTCTCAAAGTTTAGTGTATTTTAGTTTTAGTCTTTCATAAATTATTTTGATTTGAGTTAGTCCTTAATTTTTCAAATATTTTGATTTTGATTTTTTCTATAAAAAATTTTTGTTATTTTTTAATGTAGTCAACGGAACATCATTTGACCAACCACGTGGTATGAGATGACACTAAATAAGTTATGTGACATGATTCAAGTCCATGAATGCAAAATTTTGCATCTGGGATCATTTTGAATCTGTGAGCCAATATCATTCGCATTATAGCATTTATTTGACACCACCTTTCACACCACGCAACTGCTAATATGATGTTTTGCTAGACAATAAGTAACAGATCTTTTCTACTGATGAGAACTAAAATCAAAATATTTGAAAATTTAAGAATTAATCCCGATCAAAATAATTTTTAAAAACTAAAACCAAAATACACATCACTTTTAGGAACCAAAACATAAATAAGCTTTATAGTATTGACATAATGCATACATCATTGCACATGGCAGCATTCTGATCATCCATATCATAGTATGATGGTATAACCATGAATGAACATTACTTACACAATTGGGGTAGCAGTTGGACCTACATTGTTTATTTATGCTGCTTAAATTATAGAATCACTTATTGACTTCTATTACAGTCTTTTGCCGATTGCACATGTGATTCATCATCTGCAACTCTTAATCCGTCACACCATGATATCTTACTTTCTTTTTTTTCTTTTATAAAGAAATTTTCACTCACATCATGTATATGTTAAAAAGTGGAACAAAGAGGTAAAAAGTCAATTGTTTGAAGTTTTTTAGTGAAATCACCAATCACATGTTCGGACGAGACATATTGTTGTAGCAGCAATAATAGAAACAGAAGAGAAAGAGAGAGAACACACAGAATTGATCACGCATTTCGATCAATAATGCCTACGTCTGCGACTATAGAGCAGCTATAGTTCCATATTATTTCTTGTGCTAATTAGGGTTACAAAGTACAAGCCCTTTGCCCTTTTGTAGTACCTATGAGCCATACTCAACACATATACTATAATTAAGTTTGTGAAAACCCTTTTACTTTTGATGCAACAATTGACTATGCAATTTTTACATAAAACTTCATAGTACTTAGCTTTTTGCCTCTCAAATCATGCAAAGCACAAAAATAAAATAAAATAAATAAATAAATCACCTAAAGCTTTGTGCAACTATGCGCAATCCCTATTGAAAATGCTTCTATGCAGCAATCGCATTAATAAGATACAATATTTGCCGGTGAACCTCTTTTTATATAACGGTAAAAAATCAAACTTTCGTAGGCTGCTCTGCTACTACAAAGTTAAAGGTGGCATTTGGATTGAGTTTGGGTCAAGTCAAATAAATCTGGATGTTATTTTGGTAAAAAATTATTTGCTTAAACAAGATAGCCAATTAATGAGATTAGGAATTTAAATTTTGTCTTTTATCCATAAATCTCATTTTGTTTTTGAATTGAAACATTATCTTCGTAATTTTTCAACAAGTACCTTTTGAGAAAAAATTCGTTGGCGGTTGACAAAACAACACTGCTTCTAAAAATATTCAATAGCATTTATTAAATAGAGATAAACAGAATAACGTCGCTTCTAAATATATTCAATAACTTGTAGCAATCAAACATTTCATAATCAAGCTAAGAATTGTTAAAACAAAGAAGTTACAAAAAGTAAATGAAATAATTACAGTTATAGATAGAGGGTTGGGGTTTTCATGAAGTCTCATTAATTAATGTTGTTGGTGCAGTTTTATTTTGGTGCTAGGGTTTGATGGAGGTGCTTTGATTTGAGGTGAAGGTAAAGGAAAAGAGTAAGAAGTATGTGGATACAAAATGGTAAAGAAGCAAAATGATTAAATGTCAACAACCAACACATTTTTTTTTGAGAAAGGTACCTCTCGAAAAATTTCAAAGATGATTTTGAAAATTCACACTTAAAATAAAGTTTGTGGACAGAACATGGGATTTAAATTCCAAATATCTCAATCAATTCGTTAACTTTTTTGGTCCAAAAATGAAAAAAAAAGGGGGTTAATGATCCAAAAAACGAGGTTGTTAAACCAACACTTTGGTAGAGCTGTTACAACCTCACTTATGATTCTATACACCTTCCTTGTGAAAATTCCAAAATACTCTTAATTTAAAAAAAATGCTAAACTACTCATTTGATCTCTTACCTTATTTTTTACTATTAAATTGGTCCTTTACGTTTTTTTGGTATCATATTGGTCTCTGACGTTTCTTTCCAGTATCAGTTTGATCCATGAATCACTATTCATCCTGTGTGGACCAATATGATATGCACAATTTTCATAAGGCACAATATTCATTAAGGGTAAAATTGAAAATAAATAAACTCTTGAGATATGTAGATTGGTGTGACAAAAAACCACGGAGATTTAGTCAACAAACCTAACACTTTAGGTCCATTGTTAATCCCCAAATCCCGTTTTTTCCGATGGGGTTCTATCGGAATATTTTCCGATACCTCCGAATCGGAAAAATGCATTTTCTGACTTTAAAACCCCGTTTTTAATAAACGAGCATTCGGAAACCCGATCCAACAGTGTAAGGAAAAAATAGTTGGGCCTGGTGATGGATATGAAATGAAGGCCGGCCCACTCTGAGTGAGAATATCAGAATAGTGTCCCTAACACATAAAGCATTGCCACTAGAATCGAATTCATTGATTCAGAGAATCAGAGCTAAGCTTGGTTGTTTTGTTTGTTACGACTGAATTGAATTGAATGGAGAAGAGGCTCACTCTTGTTCAGACCATTGCCACTGCCGGCGTTTTCTCTGCTGTTTCCTTCTGGTACGTTACTCTGTATTCTATTGGGGTTTCTTCTCTCTCTTTTTATTTTTAACCCCATTTCTCTCTCATTATTCTTTCTTTTCTCATTCCATTTACTTACTTACTTCTTTCAGGTATGGATTCATGTTTGGAAGGGAATCCTCTCGCAAAGAGCTTTCTCAATTAATCGATGATCTCCGTCGCGCCAATCCCACCCCCACCTCCACCTCCCATTCTTCAAGTTGAAAACAAACACAAACACCATGGTTTCTTCTTTCTCATTATTTCATTTCTGTAAATTAATTAATTAATTTGTTAATTCTAGTTGACAATTATGATGTATGTGTTGTTCTATATTCACATTCCCCCCGAACTGTGTTTTTTTGTAGCTAGTTTTATTCTACTTTTTTTTTTTTTTTTAAAGTTTGAAGAGTAACTTTATTAACTATTAGCCTCGCGAGCCTGTCGTCCCGCATTCCCATTGTCGTGTTTTTGTCGTAAAGAGTTGTTTATAATATAATGATATATTTAAAAATCGGTTTTTATGAATGTTATTTATATGTTAAAGATGCTCATTATATGTTTGAAGAGTAACTTTATTAACTATGTAATAACCTTCGAAAGAGCTTATACAACAAAAGCTTATTTTTGACCTATCTCGTTTCCGAGAGATTATAGAATCTGGGTAGTTAATTGCGGATAGCGGTCAACCTGAAAAATGGCATAGCGGGATAGCGGGTAGAGGGATGACCGCTATGACTTCACCACTGTGGCTAACAATAAGGGAAAATATACTAAAATATATCAAATTAAAAACACATTTATAAATAATAGTCATATATTCATCATAGTCAATCAATCATAATCAAACCTATATTTTTTTCTTATAGGAAAAACGAATTTTATTAAGAAAGAAAGCAAAGAAGTAAGAGATCTACTTCTTGCACAGACTGATATAAGATAGAAAAAAGAATCACCCAACACCACCCTTGCAGAGAAAATACAAAGCATAACAGAAACCCCACCCCTTATGTGCTACACATACTACAGACCAGGTACAAAAACCAGAAAAAACACCAGCACGACAATAAAAAGACTACAGACCAGATACAAAAACCAGAAAAAAAAAACATAGTCACCACCAGTATAGCAGTATAGTGACCATGGCAGCAACCAGAAATCCACAACAGCTGCCAACTGATTATCGACAATAGGGCGAAGAATTGAAGAAGGAATTAGAGGTAGGCTGTTGTGTGGGCTGCTAACTTGTTGAAGGCTCAATAGGGCAAAAACGGTTTTTCATATTTTAGTAAAGCATTTATGACATTTCACACTGAAAATTGCTTGTGTTCAACCTTGGAACCCTAGCGGCTGCAGCAGCTGCGATTTCAGCAACTTCTGACGCTCCACCTCGCTGCTACGGGCGCGACGGCCGGCCGCTCCGTTCCTCACTGTGCCGTCGTGTTCCGGTGGCAACACCTGCCGCTCCACCGCTATCCCACCGCGATCCCACACGATTAACTACCCAGTATAGAATAGATTATGATATGCGGGTATAAGCTATTGTTGTTTTTATTTCTACAAGCTTATTGGAGAACTTTATGAGCGAAATAGAGCTTACAGGAAGCTCGTAAGTTCTCATTTGACAAGCGCATACTAAATGTGCGTTTAATGAAGTTGTTTACTTTACTCAAAAGCACCCTTGAGAGGAAGAGTGTTTTCACCCTATTGTAATGTTTGGATCCTCCTATGGCTATCAATAAAAAAAGAAGATGGGGGTGGACGAGGATGAAGTTTTAGTTTCTTTGCATCTAAAACCTCTTGGTTTGGTGATCAATAATATGTCATGTTTGTTTACCTTTTGTTTATACAAGAATGTTTTTGGGATCATTAGTCATTGCTGTTCTTCTCATGGTATATCTTTTTGTCACATTGAAGACTGTTAGGAATTGTATCCCAAAACACCACAAGAGTTATCATACAATATGCAAAGTTTTTCTCTTTGAATAATCTGGCATGTGCTTATTTTATGCAGATGTTAAACACAGAGAGAGACAAATGCACTGGTGTGTTTGGTGTGTAAATGAATTTTCGGGGATTAAAGTCATCAACATAGAAGCGATGAATAGGGTACAATATCTGTATGTATTGGGGTTTTAACATCAGCAGATAAAGCTTTTCTCCTATGACACTTGGAGTTGTAATGTTGTATACATTAACATTAAATAAAATAATATGTTCTTCATTGTCTCAGGTTATGGCATGGCAAGTGCCATTTTTCTTGGCTATACACATCAATTTCCCCCTTTTTTTCTATATAAAAAAGTCTTGTGATGCTTTTAACTATACACCATGATGCCTGAACACGCTTAGAGGTTCACACAAGAGCAATTTCATGCTCTTGCTCTTTCTTCTTCTGAGTTTCTGTGATGTGCCCAACATAAAGATCACTCCCCTTGGAATCAGATTCCGGAAGTCTTTGTCTCCGACCACCCTCAGACATGTTTCTTACAAACTCCACTAGGTGCCGCCAATTATCACCTTCAAACAACTTCTTATTCATTCTTAGATATGTAAATGCAGCCAATCCATTGCCTGAGTCTGACCTACTTGTAGACAAAACTTGAGCATATGCATCTGCATCATATCTCTCCAATGCGTTTTCGCCGGCAAGTTCTACTTTAGCTGTCCGAGTTGCGGCCTTTACTTGGTGAACTAAACCTTCCGGCGAGCAGTTAGCATGCCCAGGCTGCTCTCTGTCTTTCATTTCCATGCAGGTGAAGTTGAAGACAACTCCATGTCTTGCCAGCATTTTGGCTATCTGTAGATAACCGTCATTAGATCGTGTATTATGGTAGCCGGCTGTTAGTTCAGCTGCGTGTGACCTTGTTCTATAATGCCAATGGATTCCGGCAACTTTCCCAGATAGCTTCACCCCAGATGTTTGGAATATCCCTTTGGCTGATACAAGGAGCCTCTCACCATGTACCAGCAATTTATTAGAGTACCATTCCAGAAAGAATTGTCCATATTCAGAGTTCCATGTTCCTTCCCTTTTGAAAAATCCAGTGTCCTCAGGAAACTGATTGTACTGGCCAGAGTCATGGGGACCACTTCTTCCCCATTCTCTCTTTCCGATTGCCTCGGCTGCCGCCGCCAAGGATGCTTTCATGTACTGCATGACCAAGAAGTTATTTTAGCAAATAGATATTTTTAGATTCTTTCATCTGAGATGTCATTATTATCCCCAAGCTAGTGATTAGTAAAATGTTCCAGTGGTTATGAAACATCTCTAAGATTACTGTGCTTTTGGACCTTAGTAGAAAACTAATGTGAAGTAATATTCCTTTTTTTTAAGTACCTTGTCATAACATTGGAATTCCCCGATTCCAGGAAACCTCCAAGTTCCATTGCTTTCTGGATAAGATGGATATCTCAGCTCACCACAAGGACCCATCCCAACTTGTATTTCCTGCAAAATAACTGGTCTTAGAATTTCCAATCTCATTCGATGCACAGACAGATAGTGAAAAGGATGTTTAAATGCCAATATGTCATCCATCATGTCCAAGTTCATTGTCAATTTTGACTGGTCCTTTCCCTTCCCTTTGTAAATCCTATAAACTAAAGTCTTAAATTAATATTTAAAACTCATGATGGAAATCTACTTTAATTAATACCATAACCTGATCAGTCCACCATCTTGGGATAGGCCCTAGGTAGGGATGGCAACGGGGCGGGGAACGCTCGGGGAGACCTTTCCCATTCCCCATCCTCGGGTCTCATTTACCCCCCATTCCCATCCCCATTCCCCACCACCCCACGGATTCCCACGGGTCCCCACAGGGAACCTAACTTCAATTTGACCTGTTATAAAATTCACAACGTCGAATAGCATTTTTAAACTTGTACACTACAGAAAAATAATCGTTAAAATTCAAGAGATTCAATTTAAAAAAATCGTTAAAATAATCGTTAATAATAATAATTATAATTATAATTATAATAATATATTTGAAGTTACTAAAAAACTTATTTTTAGCTATATAAAGCTTAAATATTTAAGGGCATATAAGTAAAATTATCGGGGACGGGGAACCCGCGGGGACGGGGGAACCAATCCCATTCCCCGCCCCAAAATTTGTTCGGGGAAAAAATCCCCCCTATCCCCACCCCCGCTGGGAAAAATCCCCAAACTCGGGTACCCGAACGGGGCGTTCCCCGCGGGGATCCCCATTTGCAGTCTCCCATTGCCATCCCTAGCCCCAGGTTTATAATTATGTATGGCTGCTATACATAACAAGATAATGTTCACTGCTATCTCAAAATTATAACTAAATTTCTTCCATACTTTGTTCCCTAAATCCAAAATTGTAGTTCATGAAACACACAGATGAACTTCCTAAATTTTATTATATTACATTGCTGTAGCTGTATCCTGTATTAGTGTATATGCATAATATTTTGCAGCAAAAGTTGCTGTGTAACTTACCACTATAACGCTGCCCAAGTAATCTTTGAATTTGTCACTGAAGCTCCTCATGTAATCACCATACACCTGGAGAGGAGTCCTTCCTCTTAGAACAGGCATTGAATCACAGCCCAAGGAGATGTACTCAGGATTCCTCCTCCCTGATCTGTCTGTGTAAACCAGGTCAGGGTTCTGACTGATTTCTTCCATCACCCATGGGGGTAGAGGAATGCTGAAAATGCAATACAAAGACAAGTTTAGCAGAATTTTTTCATTTAACCTCCCAGCAGTCTCCAGAAAAATCAATTAGCTCACATCATTGCTGATAAAAAAAAAATAGCTTACATCATCTTATTTTATTTGGGTAAACAACTTAATTAAACAGTTATTCAATAAATTTTTTTGAACTAATTAAAAAATAGCTTATTTTCATAAACTTCTCTGATAGACTTGTTGAACTGAACTAAAACTTATAGGAACGTTATAAATTATTTTCATTAGTTATTTTGAGAATCTTTTAAAAATAACTTGTTTGTTTTAGACTTTTAGCCTAACTAAACTATATATATGCTCTTCCAAATATTCCATAGAAGATAATAGATGCACTTTATTATATTTTTTACTTTTTGATTTCTGCCTGCTTTTCCAACACATGAACAACTAAAAAAAAAAACAGTACACCTAAAATTCTTCTAGTATGTTTAAAAGTCAGATTACATCAAAAATTCAAAATCAACAAGGGGGAAGTTACAAAGCATATTTCACAATAAATCAAGTAATGACTCATACCTGCAGGAGTCTCCAACATTTCCTCCACACTGATGGAAAGACATAACAACCTGAAGCTTCAAGCCATGCATTTGTACCATCTGCACAAGCTCAGTGTAGCCATCCCAGTTGTACTTCTGAGGGCCATCTTTTTCCACCAAACCCCACCAAGCATCCACCATTACCCCTTCTACTCCTGCACTCTTCAGGGCCATCAAACTAGCATTCATTGCTCTTGGCTTATTCAAGCTTCCTCCAAATGTTACTGTGTCTAATGGCAGCATCACAAACACAGGCACTTTCTTTGAATCATCATTATGGTTATGATGAACAACTGATGGCGCATGCACCCTCTCGCCTTTCCTTGTTTCTGGGTTGAAGCTTTTCTGTGCTTCTTGCATGGAACTCTTGGCTCTGAGAGGGAACAATGGCTTAATTTTTGCAAAGCTAACTGTAGTACTAGAGACGTCATCAGAATTTTTAAGGAAGTTGGTTTCTTTCTGATTAATGAAAGAAATTGAAGAACGAAGCGTTAAAGTCATTTTTGTATTTTGAAGATGGAGGTAGAAGGATATGTTTGAATTGCTGAACTACTGTTTATTTTATAAATAGAAACTCAGGTTTTGGAAATGAAGTTGACAACATTGGTAGGGTCTAGTTGAAAAGTGGAAAAAGTGCAAAAAAGCAAAACTAGTATGTTATGCTTGACCCATGCATACGTGTTTACTCCTCTTCCAGTCTTATCTAACCGAAAACATATGGCCTGCAATTTATTATAAAGGTTATTTTACCTGCTGAAATATATTTGCCTTGATTCTTGATCATGTCATGGGTGTTGAGAAGAGATGAAATAATAATGTGACTGAGGATGAAGAAAATGACATCTTTTTTCTTGTTCAATATGACAATCATGTTAAATTATACATATAACGAGGCTATGCAAGTTGCAAATAAGGATATGCAAATAACAAAGTATGCATTAAACGTTATGATACAATATCAGATATCAATATATATATGACATTTGTTAGCATGTCCGAGTGTCGTCCTCATAGTAATGCCTATGTGCATAATTAGATTCAGATTTTGTCATTCAACCAAAGGTGTTCTGCTTGGAGGACCTGAATTTTGTATTCTAATCGTTTATAATTCAGATTCAAGTGACACTTGTGCCAGTTTGTGTGTGCCTAGATCAATGCATAGACATACATGTACATCAATATTTCTATAAATTGATCTCTGCTAAACTATTTGGACTGCTTGATGTACTATAGCCATTTGTGCAACTAGTTAATGATTAAGAAATAAATGTCTGTTTGACATGGATAATGAAATATCGGATGGAGTTAGAAACACTTACCATCTTTGATTCTAAATTTCTAATCACTTAAATTTTTTACAGCAGCTGCAAGCAGCTTTCTATGGCACAGACAAACTTGAATGTAGTAGAACTATTATTTTTGTTTTCTTTTTTGTTTGTGATATTGCAAACTTATTGCTTGGCTTTGATAATTAATGAGTGGTTTTGAATTGCTGCCATGAGAGAAACCCCGCCAAGAACCCAAAAGTGGTTGGTCTCAGTGGAAGTGGATTCCGTCGTAAATAAACTTTACTTGTCATTTCAGGTTTGAATCCAAGAGTCATTATTTTGGGAGAATTTTATCTAATGAATACCACTGTCTCAAAGGTTAGTCTCACCTCTATGTCTTTGAGATATCTAACCTGATACACACAAAAAACTACCCCACCAAGTGGTTAGTTTGTCACCTGTTTCTGTTTCTGCCTTCTCCTGCAATCTGGGTTTTCGTGGATGCAAATTATCTCATAATTTCAATATTTTCTTGGTTCTAGTTCAACTTGCTCAAGATAAGAAAGGCTAGATGTCCATTTAATTGGGGAACATGTGGTTCAGAAGAAGTCTTTGGTTTCATTAATCTTGGACTTTTCTTTTGCTTTGTTTTTGGCTATTGATCAACTTTTCATACTATATTTCAAGTTTAAATAAATGTGGAATTTGCTTGATAGACACTATTGGAATCTTAATGTTGACCATTAATGTATAGTCATTGAATATAGTATTCCTTTCGATTCTTGATATAAGATCCTTTTAAAATTGAAAGATGATTAATTTTGTTGATGGTATTAGAAATATTAACATTTGTTATGCTTTTTCAAAATTACCTCTGTAATTATTATTCAGATTTTAAAAAATGTTGAGTGAATATAGGTGTTAGTGTTAAAATGTAATTAATTGCCATTAAAATTAAAATTTGAAATAAAATTTTATTAAATACGTACTTAAAACCAAAATAAAATTTGGAAAAGAGTTTTTCTATAAAGTACATACCAGAGATAGTATAAAAAGTCTTTTTCAGGCAACACTTTTCGGTGTACTTACCGGTTACCATAGACATGCAATTGCTTAGTTTGACAACTTCAAAAATTTTTGATGCCTTACACGAAGAAGTAATTTCCTGATTAGGAATCTAATTTGGCTTAAATATGAAAATGGTCCCTATAAATATTGACTTTTTTGAAATTGGTCCCTGTAAAATTTTTCTTTTGGTTTTGGTCCCTATATTTATAAATTTTTTTGGTTTTGGTCCTCTTGTTATATGTGGATGCCAAAAATGACGAAAATGTAATATATTATATTCTATGACCAATTAAAGATGATATTCTTGCATTAATTCTCAAGGGTAAACAGACAACTTACATTATATAAGAAAACCAATTCAAAAACCATGACACCAGAGGGACCAAAACCTATCAAATCTAAATAATAGAGGGACCAAAACAAACTACCAACATAATTATGGGGACCAAAATTTAACATGAGGGACCAAAACCAAAACGTTTTGTAAGTACAGGGACCAAAACCAAAAGAAATTTTTTTACAATGACCAATAAAATCTGCTGCACTTTTGTAGATTTCAGATGATTTCTTAATGTTATTCTATAGTGCTGTGTAAGGTGTATTTTTTTCTTTATTAACATGAAATGATATTTTGAGTCTACTGTACATGTTTGAATGCACGTTGGATTCTCCTGGAATAGAGTCTGGGAAGCAGAAGCTACTCACACTTGCTTCACATTTAATGTGATTTTAAGCCCTAACGTGATTTTCTACCACCAAACCAAACATGCACTTTGTGTGTATGGACTAATTCATCCAATGCCTCAAGTCATAAGCGATACAACACTTGTCAAGTTCTTTCTATATTCAACCAACTAATTAGAATAACCCACTTGAATTAGTGTATCATTTGCTTGGGCATATAATGGCATGACCCTGGCTGCAAGGCGGGACAACATAGGTGTGTGAACAAAGTATGAACGCTCTCTTATGTTCTTTTTTGTCTAGAAAACGTGTGTATCATCGAAATGGATTGATTAAGAAAACATTAAGTTATTAATTATTGGAAAATGCTAAGGCACTTGTTAAGAAGCTAAATATGGTTTATAAACATTGAAAGTTGAAGTTTTTTAAGTTTACGAGAGAAGAAAGACTTGAGACTTGTGATGTTTTTTCTACTTCTATAAAGCTTAACAAGTGCCGTTAGGGCACTTGTTAGTACTGTTGGCAATTAGGGCCAATGCCCGCCCGCCCCCAATTTTTTGCGGGCAGGGCGAAGGATTTGGACAAAATCAAAAAATTATGCCCGCCCGCGCCCGCCCTAATTTTTTGCGGGCTAGTGCGGGCGGCCCGCGGGCCTCTATTAAATTAAAAAAATTTCTTTTTTGCTGCAAAATACAAGAAAATAGTCTAATTAGGGCGGGCGGGCCGCCCGCATTTTTTTACATTATATAGTAAAAAACCAAAGGAAAAAGAGAAAAAAATAAATAATAACAAAACGGGCGACCCGCGGGCCCGCCCTGCCCGCACTTAGGGCGTGCAGCGCTTGATTTTTTGGCCCTAAAAATTAATTAGGGCGGGCATGCCCGCCTGCAATTTTTGCGGGCTAAATGCGGACCCGGGCCAAGCCCGCCCGCCCGCCCTAATTGCCAATGTTACTTGTTAGCAAGACCATTAATTATTACATATTGAAATTAAGTAATCTTAAATTGTATTATATTTCATTGACCGATAAGAGAAAATGAGTGAATAATGCATAAAGTAATACACAATTATGGAATAACAAATATTATCTTGTTTTTTCTCTATCTTTAGCAGAACCAAAATATTTTACTACTTTTTAACCTAATGTCACAATAAAACAAACCTTCAAGAACAGAACTAGTATTCATATATTACCGTATAATTAGGAAGGCCTTGGCTAACAAATGTTTGTTGGTAGTATGATTCAACCATAAGAAGGAACAATGAAGTATTCAAGTTTGATTGAGAAATTGGGCAAGTTGATATTTCATTTTTGTTTCATAAATATATGATTTCATAACATTTCAAAAAATGCAAGATTTGGGATGTTTTGTCTTCTATTCTAAGATGGGTTATTGAGATCGATGAGCTGTGTCCATGTAATTACTTGGCCTACCATTGCAATTACGTGGAGGAAATGGAACCTTATCTTGCCGTTTGTCACACTTCCCTCTCAGCTTAAATAGTCATCGAAGAAACAAATAAAGCATTGGAATTTTTATTTTATTTTATTTTTTATTTTTTTTTTGGAATTAACCTGAAGGGAAAAACACGTGCATGGAAGGGACATCTTATCAAGTAAGAAATTAACAAATTGAGATTTGGAAATCAAAATGCTAGTGACGTGTGAATATTGCTTTATTAGAATTGCTTTATTTTTTCAAAAAATTTAATTTGGTCTTTTTTTTATCATAACAACATTAGTTACATCGAAATACACACACCCATAATAAAAAAATGACAAATATTGCCAAATTTTGGAAATGTTCCAGTCCACCACCCAATAAGAATAAGAACGATGGTACTGTTTCGCAAATGATGGAACAATTTGGCTTTCGATATGATTGCCTGATATAAATAGAAATGATAATGTGATAAAGATTTGAATGGAGATGACATTAAGAGCTCTATCGAGATAGAGCCGTAAAAATATTTGTTAAGCTCTATCAATATAATATAATAAGTGTCAGTATTATCAGTAAAACTAACAATATTATTACAGAAGGACCATATTCTTTTTTTTTTTTTTTGAAAAAAGATAAAGGACCAAAATAAGTCAAAATAAAGATTAAGGACCAAAGTGAATCTTAAAAATAAGATAAAAGACCAAAAATGTAATTAAGCCAAAAAAATAACATGTATAACTTGTTAATTAATTAATATTAAGTAAAGTATTGCTTTATGATATATGTTATTTTTTTATTGTGTATGCTTATTTGTAAATTAATTTTGTAGTTTTTTATATTTTTTATAATAATTTTATAAATAAAAACCTAAAAAAACAAAGTAACGATATGTAGGCTTATAAATAAACCTATAAATAAGATTACATTTAAAAAGGTGACATGTTAACCAATCAATAATAAGCAAGATAGATAATAATTGGTTTTATATGAAGGCTGATTCGTAGATTGGTTTTATATGTTTATATGTTATTTTAAAACAATAATTGGCTAAAAAAATGTACAGTATATACTGTAGTAGATAATTTAGAGCAACAATGATATTTTCGTAATTATTTATTTATTTATTTTCTGCGAAAGGGGATGAACCACTTTGATTGGTTTAAATGAGCAATGGCGTCATGGGTAATGGGTTTATATGGGGAAGCTAACTTCTAAGGACAAAATATTAAAGGCTTGATTAATTCATACTCCTTTAAGTTTGAGGTACTTTTGTCAAATACTTTTAATATTTTTTTTCCAGACTCCCCAAAGTTTACTTCTGGATTTGTCACATATCCATACTACCAATTCTGATCAATTTTGCTTACATGTAATATCGAAATCTTGGTAAGACGCAGAAAGTTAGGCATGTGGGATGTCCATGGGAGAAGATTTTTTTTTAAAAAAAATTAAAAAATTAATATTTTTATATTTTTAGTTAAATAAAAAAAGAAAAAAAAAAAAGGATTGAAGAGAGAGGTCGTCTTCGTCCGTGTGACATCACGCGATACCACATGATCAACCTCCTGCGTCTTGCTAGGATTATGATGTTATATGTTAGCAAAATTGACCAGAATTGGTAGTATGTGTATATAACAAACCCAGAAGTAACTTCCGGGAGTCAAACATTGAAATAAAAAAGTATCCGACAAAAATACCCCAAATTTTCTGGAAAATGCTAAAGAGTGACATTAAGACATTGTTTAAGGAACCAAAAATGTTAGTTTTATCTTGAAAAATATTGAATTTAAAACATCGAAGACTAATAGACTTAGATTTCCGATGTAATTTTTTTTAGAGTGCTTCTTAAACAATGTCCTTAAAGCATTGATCAGCAAGACATACAAGAGAAGAAATACCGAGTATGATTTTATTTTTATTTATAAGAAAAATCCCCCATGCACATTTTCACTATTGTGGCACAAGCTGCACTCATGACTAATAGCCCCTGTGTAGTTGGATGTGGTTCTCCCCTTTGCATACCGACTAATAATCCAAGTAAAACCCAAAAGAAAAACGAATTAGATTTTCACACTTTCACATGTTAAGTCATTTCATTTGTGAAAGATTTGTGATTGATCAATAAATTAAACTTCATTAAATTTAACTAAATTTATTGTATTTTGATCAAAATGTGCAACAATATATGTGATTCACTGATTCCCTACCATTCATGTGACCGTTGTGTATTTAAACACCATTGAGTATAAATTCAAATAGCTCTATTTTTATATACTTTTAAGATATATATTTCGTTAATTTTGGCGTATGTAAATAAAGTACTAAATGATTTTGGATTTTTGTGAAATTTGATATAGATGATCTACATGATAGAAACTTTCAATCCAACGGTTGATTGGATTAAATTTGATTTGGTGTAAGAGTTATATGCGATGTAAGATTTGGTGTAATTCAACATGATGTAAATAGATCCCTCCTCATATATATATATATATATATATATATATATATATATATATATATATAAATTTTAACGAAACAAGAATATGAATGTCAGAAATAATTTTGCCATTAAACAATTAGTCTTTTCTTTAAACAACATACGATCTTTAGTTTAATAGCAATGAAAACATTGGTTATAGGCTCTTTGAAGTAAATTGCTAATAAAAGATTGAAAGGGGGGTTGTTTATGTTAAAAGTTTCTTCAGTTCCGATTGAGCAAGAAACTTCAGACATGCAAGAATGTCATACCAAATACTTTGGTCACTAAGTGCATTGTGAAGTAGTATGCTATGGCTGAGAATTTTAAAAATAAAATTAAACTCAACTGAAAAAATAGTGGCATTTTTAGAACTTAGCATACTTCACATTATGAGATAAAAAAATCTAAACCAGAAATATCTTGAGACTTCATAGATATTTTTGTTAAGACATGCTACAGGGTTGCCCATGCAGCACAGCATAAAAAGTTGATTGAAAAGTATCCAAGGGAAGGAACTTTTTTATGATCCAGAGTTGTATCTCTCATGGTCAGATACATGTATCCAACTCTAAGCTTCCACAAACCAACAAACTCAGATTTTTTATAATAACACAGAATAGCATACAGATATTTTATGAAGACTATTAAAAAAATATATAAGAAAAACCAAACAGTTCCACAGCAATTTGTTTTATACCAGTGCTAAACAAGGAGCCATCAAATGTATACTCTCTCAATATTGGGCTACCTTGTAATAATTAATGTAACTGATATTGTTGCCATAAGAGTGGTTTCACTGGGAACAAATACAATTATTGCTGCATCTGAGAATTCAAGAGTCTGCAATAGGGAAAACAGATCCAATTTTATCCCCAAGATGATAGCACTTGATATTAACTGCGTATGGACCAAGCTGAATATGGTTATCCTCTCCACCAACATAGAAACACAGGGTATACAAAGCAATTTCAAACTCAGGGCTAACTCCAACCAAAGTGCTTGATACAGATTTCAGAACACCATTCCATTCAAACTGAATTGTCAGAAGCTGGGTTTCGGAGTCCGGCTGCAAGTTACGTTACAGTGATTACAGCTCAAACCATAACAAATGCTTACATACTAACTAAACATAGGTTACTAACAACAAAAAAAAGGTCATTTTTAATGAAACAAAATGATGTTTATTAAGTTATAATTAAGGTTCTTGTTTAAAGAAACTATAACTTAGTTCGAAATATTTCAATGTGTTTTGATGTCTGACGCAGAAGTTTATTTATTACTTTCCTGCATTTGGTGAACTGATATTTAATTTCTATTGGAATAAAAATTCAACAGAAAAAGAATCAAATTAAAACACAGTCACTCACAATTTCTCCCCGTTGACGGGGGAAAATATAGCCTTGATAATCAACTCTCCCTTTGGCTTCTTCAAGGTAAAACTGAAAAAATACAACAATAAGTAAGATAAAAGTTTTACATGATGACAAGATAAATTCAAATTACTAGTTAAAGAAACAGAATATATCAATGTAAGCCCCATTTGACAGATTAATGAACTCACAACGTCAAAACCCTTAGAATAATAATAATATTATTGGAATAAAGCACTGCAGAAAGTTAAGAAGAAAAAAAAAGGAATTAGCTGGTCTAAATAAGGACCCGAAGATATAGCATGTGATTGGGAAATTATTGAAAGCATAAGATAACTGCAAAGTATCTTTAGCAATATCAACTTTGAAGTTAGTCTACATTTTTTCTACTTGTTAATACAAATTCAATTTAGCATGAGTTTCGAATAGATCCTAACCTGCAACCAGTTATGAAAGCCAGAAACTTCATTGTTTTGTTTGATTTCTCCAACAAACACATGTTCGAAGGCAGAAGAGGAACCAGAAGTGCCACCACGACCATAAAGGTCAAACCACAGACTAGTCATCATTCTTTTGAAATCTTGGTAGCTCCCTGGTGCAATCCCCCTGGATGCAAGGTACTTGTGAAGATATTTAATTGGTGCTGTTCTACTGATTTCTTCTATGAAAGAAGCTTGCTCTTGCCTTTCTTCTGAAGTGACCACTTCCTTAGTTCCTTGATGCGGGTTGTAATTATCTAAAAGTGAAAGGAAACGAGCAAAAGTAGGCTTTCTGAATACATCATCATTAACCCAAGTAAACAAGCTCCCTTGTGCCATATCATCCTTTTGGTAAGCCTTTTTTCCTTCACCACAGTCAATTTCATAGTCTTTTCCAGGCACCAAACGATTTAAATCAAGATCCCAAAGTTTTTCACATGCATGTGACAGATCATTAAGTTCATTTTCTGAGGGCTCCACGCGACCGCCAACTTCAACCTCGTTAGAGTATCGTTGCTCATTAGGAGGTAGTTTATATTGGTTCCAGCTTTCCTTTGGAACCTATCATCAAATCGTAATATCCATCATCCAGTTAGATATTGATGCAGCATAAAATGTTCAGGACTGATTTCATCACACATTTGATGCCAAAATTTAAAATATAGTAGACCTCAAAGAAGATATGAAGTTAACAGCAGCACTAACATAATCCAAACTGTATAAATTGATGCACAACACTCTGACATGTATCTTCATAAGTTTTTTTATTTGATATATTTATTAAAATTAAAAGATAAACCTTGTGTTGCTGCCTTGAATGTTTATTGCCAACAGTCTGCCATCCATCATTGTTATCTTCATCCGACTGCAAAAATGAAAATTAAATTTCACCAAAATAGTTAAATTTTCATAGAAAATTTTGCATATCACATACTGCATTGCATTAAAAGAAGAAAATCCATGTGATTGGCTAATAACCGAGCTTTCTCAACATGACTACTTGAGAGATTGGTTTTCATAGATAGACCAGCAGCACAAACCATGCAGCTTCAAAATGCGACTCTGATCTTGCAATTTTAATGATTATCATGACATATAAATGAAATTGTTAAGTCTCATTACAGGAATGATCCGTCACAACGATAAGGTAACAACTGAGAAAACAATCATGTTGCTACTGCATGATGTATATATAATAAAGTTAGATTTCAGATACATTAGATTTTATAACATAATTAATTTATCATTTCTTGAAATCTGCAAATGGAAGACTTGGAAACTTTAAAGCTAAGCATAAGTTTATATCTCTCAAGGGCAATGGAGCAGTTTAAGGTTTGTCAAAACTATAATTTTATGATCACTTCAATTAAGCAACTACACAGTGGAATAAAAAAACACAGAGAAAGAGAAGAAGAAGAAGAGATTTTTTTTTTTTTTTTTAACCTTTGGTGGTCTGTTGGAAGTGTTGAAACTTTCAGATTCCCACTCACCCTGCTCAGGACGATATTTTTCCTGCAATGATAATGAGAAGAAAAACTTTATTACTTGAACACTCACATTTGACGCACCGGTTGACTTATTTCTCACTCCTGCATGGAAATGGATCCTCTCAATCTCTTTTTTCCTTTTCAAGTAGTCATGTGGATGAGAAAAACAGACACAAAAATTTGATTAGTTGGTCCAGAAAAAATTTGAAAAAAATTGTTTATAACTTTTGTGTTGTGTGAATCTCTCTACTCTACATCATCACATGACATAGAAAAACACGAGATGATCCATTCCATGCCTCCATAAAGTACATGTACTCCGTCTTGGGACATCAATACTCATACTCATCATACCCACATCAATCCATGGTACCACACAACAACAGAATAAAAACACATGAGAAGATCCATTCCGTGTCTGCATACAGTATATCAACGGGAAAAACTCATCTAAACTGAGTTTGAGTATAAAGCGAGCAGCAATTAAGGATGAAACCACTCTTGATTAGCTAAAGTGTATCGAGATCTCATCCCGAATTTAATGAATCAAGGATAGAAATACAGTCTTACTGGATCACTTTAGACGCAAACTCACTTTAGAAGAGTGAGTCTTATTATACTGAATCAAGTGCATCTTGAAATATCATATACAGTATATAACTCGATATCCACTAACACTTAACATCAATCCATAGTATCTATGGAGAGAGGAAAAAACAAGTGTTGTTTTGGTGATATGAATAGGGAAAAAGGGGGGTTAGTTAGACAATTTGCTGCATAAGTTGAGTGAAAATTCCAAAGAATAATGAGGACAGAAAGAATGGTAGTTACTAGTTAGTATCTATTGCATCTACCGATTCATATCCCGATTCGATACAAATCCAACCCCTAGCAATACGAAACTCTTGACGTATCTTAAATCAACTTGTATCTTGGCACAATCACGATTCGATTTGCACGATTCGGATTTGCTTATCATAAAACCTGGTTACACACTTAACCGGGTCGGGTCATTTGGGTTTTTTTTTCCGGATTAATTAGGGTTATTTTGACTTGAATTTGGAGGTTTCTGTTTCAGTTTATTGGTTAACAATGAATTCTTTGACTTGAAAATGCTTATATATATTATATATTTATATAAACTATATTTCATGTTATTTTTATTATCAGTTATGTATCTTACGACTCAAGATTCGATTCGATTCATGAAAATCGATCTTCCAATACATGATACGAATCTGGATTCTATAACCATGACAGAAAGTAGTAATGAGTAATGATTGATAGAAATTCCACCTGATGAGGCGGAGGCCTGGTGGTGGTGGAAGTCTTCCTCCGGCTATGAGCATCATCTTGCCACTCCTCCTCCTGCTATGTTAATAAATAAAAATTCAAATTTTGATTTAGTGGGGTGGAATTAAAATTAAAATGAGTGAATATATAATAAGTAACTAGTAGTATACTAATGATTTTTCAAAGTATATATTAATATAAGCAGCTACATACGTACCTTGTAAATTCTGGAATCCTGGGATTGAAAAAAGAATGAATGAATGGTTTGAAATCACATATATACAGTAATCAACCAATCAATCGGAGATTTAAAAAATGAGAACCTGTGGGTGTGGGTTGGTGCGGTGATCTTCTTCTTCTTGTTCTTGTTCTTCACCGGAGACAACTTGGGCCCAAGAGGATCTGGATCGTTCATCCCTGTTGTTGTTGTTGTCGTTATCGTTGTCGTCGTTGTGGTGGCCACCGAGAGCAACGTCGACCAGACCTTTGATCAGACCCTCCATATTACTTACTCACTGTATGTGAAATGAAATGAAATGAGAGAGAGGGTAATGCAATGATAACGAGAGTTTAAGATTTATTGTTATTTGAGTGTGTGTACTGTATGTTACGTGTCCGAAGGAAGAGTGTACATATATATATGACACTGAGTGAGGTGGTTGGTTAGTTGGTTAGTTGAATCAAGACAGTAATATCACCATTTTTCAATATAATATTATGGTTTATTTATTTCTTTAGTCCTTCAAAGTTTGGAGTGTTTTTGGTTTTGGCTCTTAGAAGTTTTTTTGACCTTGATTCATCCTTAATTGTTTTAAATTTTTGGTTTTAGTCTTTGTTGCTACTGTTAGGAAAAATCCGTTAACTACTTACTGACTAATGAAATGTCACATCAACGTACACGTATGCATGCATGTATGGAATGTCATCGGTATGATGATATAGATGATCCGGACGCACAGGAGCAAAAGGGTCAAAACCCAATCCACAAACACATTTTGGTTGGGTCTTGGCCCTTTTATTCTTGCCGGTTCGGATCATCCACGTCATCTTACCAGTGACATGCAACATTTGCATACATGTATGTTGATGTGACGTTCTTTTAATCACATCAATAATTAACGAATTTTTCTTACGACAGGGACTAAAATCAAATTTTCAAAAACAATTAAGGATGAGTCAAAGTCAAAAAACTTTCAGAGACCAAAATCAAAACATTTTCAACTTTCAGGGATAAATTGTAATAATGTTATCCGGATATCCAAAATTCAATTTCAATATCCAACAGGACCAACACCCGTCTTTAAAAAAAAAACAAAAGAGAGAATTTTTGGGATGATTCTCCATTATTTTCATAAGAATTGGATGTTAACTTGGATTTGAATGTTCATATATTATTATTGATAATATTGTTCTCACTCCGATATTATTTATAAATCATGTTTAACCATATCATAGGAATTAATGAATGTAGTTATATTTTTTGAAACTTTTTAAAAAATACTATAGTTATCCTCTTAACTTGTATTAAAAATTTCACAAACGTATGTTTCACAATAATGAACAAAAGACAAATATGAATTATAAATAGAGGGGGGAGTAAATAATGTCTTGATCATAAATGTAAGTTTTTTTAGACAAGTACGAAATTTAAAAAAAAGTTAGTTATACTCCCTTTAGTCTTATATGCAACTTCATTGGAAGTAAAAAATACATCATTTGATAAAGTTAGTTAGTATTGGGAGTGGTATTAGAAATATAAATATTTGGTGTACTTTTTAAAACTACCTCGATAATTATTATTGAGATTCTAAAAAGTGTCTAGTAAATAAGGATATTAATAAAAAAAAGTAATTAATGTTATTAAAAATTGAAAATAAATCTTATATTAAAGAAAAAAATCTTTAAAATATGCTTATATATAAGACCGAAGGCACTAGTTATTATTTGTATTAGAAATTAGAAATAATAATAGAATTTTTTTTTAAATTGCTCATTGAAGTTTAAAAATAATGTTGAATAAATATATAATATCTTTATGAATAAAAAAAGTAATTAATTTTAGTAAAAAATTGAAATATAGTTTTACATTAAGGATCAAAATAAAGTGTCTAAAAATTTAGGATAGAAGAAAATATGAGCTTTATTGAATTGTTTAGTTACTTTTTAGTATTCTACTATACAAAACTTAATTGATAAAAAGATTATCTTAAGTTAAAAAAAATTAAATTATTTATTTCTATTAACAAGATCCTAAAGATATTATTAAAAAAAATTTATCAATAATTTTTTTATCCTAATTTTTTTTTCTCTCCCCTCCTCCTTCCTCTACTCCTCTTGTTTTCATTTGTTATTTCTTTAGGAAATGGTGTGAGTTTATTTTCCCCCAGTTTTTCTGGGTTTTGTCTTGCCTTTGTGCAAGTTGTTTTTGTTTTGTGTGTTTCAAGTGGAGGGATGCCTCTGGATAGTTTCAACTTTCCAGATCTTATGGTTATCCTCTTTGCTCCAATAATTGGAAGGCTACTCGTCGAGACAGATCACTCTTCGCTGACGGTTGATTTGGCTACCGTCCAACGACTCTCTCGTTTTAGATCTGAGATTCCTTGTCGCCGAACTGAGCTTAGTCCTAGCATCAATGAGATTGTTATCTTGGTATTAAAGGCTATTGAATCTTCTGTTAGAGTCGGGTTTTGGCAGTTGCTGATGATCCATCACATGGAAGAGTTTGTTGTTGCAGTGTATTTTGTTTTCCCTTTAATTATTATTAGTGTGAAATTTCTTGTATTGTTTTTGATCTATGAATAAAATACACCTTTTCCCTTAGAAAAAAAGATATTATTAACAAAAAATCAAAATAAATAAAATTTGCATCCGAAATAAGTTGGCATACTCATACCGAATAGTAACTACTGTTATAGCTGTTTTTTGGCTGTCTTTTGCATGCATATTTTGATTTTGCTAGCTCAAAATTTATGAAGTAATATGATTTTTAATAACTAATGCTAGTAATGCACCATTCATTACATACACTATATCAGCTCGGTTATTAAGTCGTTGAACATAAAAATGTTAGTACATGGTTCATTTTCTTTCTGAGAGCCTATCTCTTGAAAATGGAAAATCACCATAATCAAACTTTTACTTGACTACTCTTGAACATGAATAATTTGAGGTTCAAATTATTTTGTATATTTGTACATTTAACTTTTGTTCTCCCCTATATAACTTCTTGATAACAAAACAAGATATGAATTATACTACCTTTCTCAATTTTTCAATTTCTACTCGAGAGGAAGTATTCAAAATTCAACCAGGCTTGTTGTTTGATTCAAACCACACAGAACTATGAATGTGTTACTGGTGACAAGACCAAAGGAAAGTTAAAAACATCACATGGAAATGGTGATTTCCCAGGGGGATCAAACTTAAAAAACAAATACATTCATTCATTAATACATAGGTATCACAAGTGTATGTACACCAAAGAACCATGGTTATTTTGTTTAAAGGTATCCCATGGTTTCTCAATTAGTTATAATATTTGTAAGTCGTAAATCTAATCTCATGGTAAATGATGCACAACTTAGTTGTCCAAGTAGGAACTATTGTTGTACTTTACTCTTCCCTCTCAATAAAAATGCGGTACACCGTACACCAACTTGTATTTCCATAGAAGAATGCAAGTTGTATACAACACACATCATTCCAAGGACGAGGCTTTCCCTCAATGACATGATCAAGTCCAGGGACTAGTTTGAGTGCAGAGGTCTTTCTCACAGGTTCAAGAAGCCATCAATTTCAAGAATCCTATGATGAGTGAGCTTCACAATCTGCAAATCAGAGAAAAAAGTTGGTGAATGAAAAGGGTGAAGAGGACACAATTTCCATTTCCAAGTGTATCCTTTTAATATCGGGTTTTTACCCTTTTTAGCCAGTTCATTTGGAAACCATCCGTGGTCCATTTAGGCTTGGGGATAATGGTAAAAGGCTCCCTTCCTCTGGCTACAAATTGGCTTCCTCCTCTGCACCTGCAAGCAAGAGGACAAAAATGAAGTGAGTTACTAGACTATAGTCATTTGAAGGAAGTTGTGACAACTGCGGCCAAAAGGAGAAACGCTACATTCTAAGTATTTCTTCATGAACAAGTTAGACAACAAACCTTTTAAGCTGTGTTTCATTGTTGTTTGTGGTTTTAACATGTAACCCTTAGCGATTTATGAAGCCGGTTGAACATGTTTCTTGTCAAACAATCTGCAAAATGTATTATATTTCCCAATGTTGTAGCCAACGACGTCTGCTAAAGATCTATCACTTGAAGGAAACTCATAAAGACCAGCACCAAACTTTGATCGCAAAATTCACTCAACACTTCCCTTGATTAAACTACAAAGACCAAATATTCAATTAATGCACATATTCATGAATAAATGAAAACAGATTGAAAACAAAGAAACTACCATGAAAGATTTTGAAACTAAGTTCCAATATTCAAGTCCATGCAGTCAGCAAAGCTGGTAAACTCCCTCCCACCAGGATTCTGTAAACCCTATAGCAACAATAATGGTCTAGATTTAAAAACTGTTACAATAAAAAGTAGTTGGAAGCAAAAAGAACATAATGCGTGTATAATAAGAATGAATTTAAGAGAAAGAGATCACATACTGCATGTATAACACAAAATGATAATAAATGGTTATCTGTTATAGCATGCTGACTTCAATCAGGTGGGCCAGAATAGTGATTAATTGAGTAATCAAATCCTTTGATACTTTCCCTTGGCTTGCTCACTGCAGCAAAAGAACATGCAGATAATATTACAATGTTCAAAACCCTCAAGTAAAAAAATTCAAACTTTTATACATGTCTAACAACAAAAATTCAGGAAATAGAACTTGCCTATACCATCAATATAGCAACCTTGGCAAGCTTTATCTTTATATCCCTATTGAAATGGTAAAAGAATGGGTGGATGGCCCAGTGCACGAAGCTCCCACCTAGTGGGGTGTAGGGAGAGTAGATGTACGAAGCCTTACCCCCGCAAGCGGAGAGCTGCTTCCAGTGAAATGGTAAAAGAATGCTGTAGTTAAATTATTATCCGTTTACAAGTGAATATGCACCAACTGAACGTGCAACCTTTGCAACTTCAGCATCACTATTTGCACCACTCACCCAACCTGCAAATGAAGATGGTTCTTTTTTTAAAACAAAATCTCATGCATCAAGGCAATCACAGGACACGATCAAAGAGAAAGAAAATGGAGATAAAAAACAAAATCTCAAGCAATTTAGCAAACTTCTTTTTTCATCTTGCTAAGCAGTAATAAACAACAATGAAGTTAGCCACATCTTAGCATGCCTGAAATTGAGTAGCTCTACCACTGTCTAGAGAAGATATACAGCCTAACCCAGATAACCACTAGCCAAAGCAATAATAATATCATTAGCACTAGTATATCTATCTACCTCTTTCCAAATCTTGCAAAAACAAGGCATTGATGAATAACAATCCTAAAAATGCACCAATCACAGAATGGCAAAAGCTTTTCTATGCTGAAAACATTGCACTACTTAAAAAACAGAAATAAAGAATATATAATACTATTAACTTCAAACATGTAATTCTCCTAACATGTTTTAGTAATTTACTATGGGCAGAATTGGGAAAAGAAAAACATATGTATTAGCATTGTAGTAAACTATTTTGTAGTACCACATATCACCAATTTAAAAATAAATGACGAAAACATGTTATGCAGGAATGAATTTCAGAAACAAAAATATGCAAGAAGATAGGGATGGAAGAAACATATACCTAATAAGGAAAATGATGCCCATAATACAAAAGAGTGAAAGAACCCACCGAGAAGAAAACACCTGTAAGAGAGCTTCGGATAATAATAAGGTAAATCAAGCTTACAGTTTGCCATCAAATTTTGCACGGATGCATCCACAGCACGAAATGCTACCTCACTTTAACTGAGGATGGACTGAAGTTAAAGCTTTTGTTGGTAGTTTTTACAAACGCCGCTGATTGAACATGAATGTACCTTTTAACAATTTTCATCGGAATCTGCAAGAGGAAAAGGAAGAGTTGAATGAGAATGAATTGGAAATGAAAAAATGGTTACTACTGGTTTGCATTTTCTGAAATGGATTTGTGGTTAATGATTCCAAAACTTATTTATCTTTGAGTAATGTTGAAAGTGAATACAGTGATAAATTTCCTCTTATCGAAATTAAGTTTCGTAATCTCACTCTGATGGGGCCAAAGTTAAGACAATTATTGATAGAGAAAATAAATTAATGGGCAAAATTAACCAGGACAAACATTTTTAGTCGGTTTTGCTGCAAGTATTACAAGCACTGCTAACATGAAAAATGATATATTTTCACATCCAAAACCGTTAAGAAACTGACTTTTAAGAATCTTACATGTGACATGAGCAATATGGAATTGGAGCATACCTCGTAGAATTTGTAGTGTACATGAACAAGTTTTCTGCAGTCTTTGCCCTTTGCTTCTGCTGTATAATCAACAGGAATATCACCCGACTTATTCGAGTAAAAAGGGAAACTGATAGATACTCCTCTTGCAAGAATTGGAGTCTGGTACAGTGAATATTATAGACATCAGGGCTATGCAGAGTGATAATATGATACTATGCATTATTCTGAATGCACATAGAAACTCAAAGCAAATTGTATGTACCACCCAGCATACCTTGGACATGTCGATTATGGGCATCCAGGGTCTAGATTCAAATGGGTGGCTGAACTTGAATCATCTCTATACATCTATTTACATAGACATTGTCAGGCTTAAATGTAAGGATGTTTTAATCGACAAATATTTGAACATACGAGGATCTTTTGGAACAAGCGCAGGTTGAAAACTACCTCTTGTTCTCAATAAAGCACAAATATCAGTGAAAGAAGACCTCAATGAGGCATGTTGCTCTCCCTACATCCCAAGCTATTGATTTTGGAAGACCTTTCATTATTCGCTGACAAGGACGGCCAAATCAAACACCACCTTTACTTAAAGAATATATTTAAAAAAAAATTAAAAGAAAATCATGCCTCAAGGCAACCATGGGACATGATCTAAGAGAAAGAAAAGGGAGATGCAAAGGAAATCTCATGAATTTTTGCAGCCTTCCTTTTTTTCCCTTGCAGAGCAGTGATATATAAACAACAGTCAACTTTACCGCATCAAAGCATTCTTGAAGTTGCGTAGCTTCATTGTCTAAAGATGATATACATCCTAACCCAGATAATCGACTAGCCGAAGTATTCACAGTATCATAGATACTAGTATTTCCATCTACCTGCATCTAAATATTGCAAAAAAAACAAGGTAATAGTCAAGAACAGTACTAAAAATGCACGAATCACAGAAAGGCAAAAGCTGTTTTGAGGAGAAAACATGGCATCACTTTGCACAAAAGAAATAAAGAATATAGAATATATAATACTAGAATATCAATCACAGATTTCTCCTATCATGCTTCAGTACTGTAATATTAAAATTGTGAAAAGAAAAATCTATGTGCTAGCATATTGGTAAATTATGGTGTGGCACCACGCCGCCACCATGTCACTAACTAAAATTTCAGTTTGGATAAAAATAGGTGGGAAAGACACGTTACCCTGGAATGAATTTCAAAAACAAAAATAGGCTAGAAGAAGATAGAGATGGGAGATATACATACCTAAGGGTAAGTGATGCCCAAAGCCAGAAGACGCAGGAACACAAGCAGAATAACAGAAGCGAGTGAAGGTAACAGCAGAGAAGTAAATACCAGCAAGATAAATTGAAAGAAGAGTAAGGGAAATCAAGCTTATAGTTTTCAATGGTTTTTATCTTCAGAAGATCACTGGAGCACTCAACATTTGCCATCAAATTTTCCATCGATTGCATTTACAACACAACACTCTAACTCCCTTCTACTCAAAGTCTGGATTAAAGCCAAACAATTTGTCGGTAGTTTTAACCAACACCACTGATAGAACATGAATGTGCTTTCGAATGGTCAACAGCACGCTTTGCCAAGCCAACTAAGTCTACCTTTCTGCAAGTTTCATTGAAACCTGCCAGAGGAAAAGAAAGAGTTAGATGAAAATGAACTTGAAATAAAGAAATTGCTACTACTATTTTGCATTTTTTAAAACGGGTTGAGGCTAATGATTGCAAAAGAGTAAGATTGCCTTCTTACTTTGATGGGGGCATATTTGAGGCAATAATTGATAAACAAAAGAAATTTATGGCTAAAGCCCACCAGCACAAACTGCAATCATTGTAGTTGGCTCTGCTGCAAATACTACCAACATTTCTAACCAGTAAAATAATTTGTTTTGCATCTGTAATGGTTGATAAACTGGCCTTGAGATTCTTAAATGTGACATGAACAATATAATATTGGAACATACCTTCTTCAATTTGAAGGGTGCGTGAGCAATTCTTCTGCTGTCTTTGCCCTTTGGCTCTGCTGTATATGGGAGAGATCCATCTCCTCCTCTTGCAAGCATTGGAGTCTAGTTTGGTGCACAAGAGTGAACATAATATTCGCTGGGCATGTGAAGTGAATGTACAAAGGAACTGAATGCAAACTGTAACTGCATCCAGGGTCAGGTCTTCCATAGTTGTTATTTTTAATTTCAGTTCCTAAAATTTAAAAAGAAAATTAAAAATGGCAACAAACACACACCCCCAAAGATAAAAGAAATTCATGCCTCATGAAAGATTCAAGAACAAGGAAACCCATGGTTGAAAACCTCAAGCCTAAACCTATATCAGTATCATGCAATTGAGAATTCGTTTTCTCAAGTTAGAAGTTAGAACTTAACAGAAAGGACAAAACAAAAAACCATAATTATTTCAACAGAGGGAAATGGTGCCCTGATTTTAAACCACAAATCAAATTCCAATGATAAAAATGTAAAGTTTCATTTTGAAAAATAAAATCAAAGTTTTTTCAAAAAGCAAAGCAAGACTCAAATTCCAATTCCAACACAAATCATCTAAATAAGATGGAAACAGATCCAATATGCAAATGTTAAGCAAATAAATAGTTTAATGTTTTATCCAAGGGAATGACCCATGTGCAATGTCTTGAATTAAAAAAGATTACCTGAGAACAAGGGTGATCCCATTTCAAAGTTGCAGCTTATGTGAGTATATCATCACCAATTCGCACATAAGGGATGTGGGCAATCTTACTCCAATTCTCCCCTCTCTGTTTTTGGCATCGTTGTTTGAGCAATGGACAATCGCCATATATTTCAAGTTTAGAAAGGGATTTGGGAAGACCCTCCTTTGGTAAGCACTGGAGTCTAGGACAGTTATAAATACGCAAGTATTTCAAAGAGGAGGGATGGCAAAGACCTTTGTAATCCAAAGTATGAAGCTTTGACGATGAATATAAAGAAAGAGTAGTAAGAGTTGCGGGCAGTAACCCTTGATCAGGGAAAGAATCCACATTTGCATCTTTAACACGCAAAACACGTAAAGAAGTACAAGTATGTAAACCCCATTTCATTCCAGAGGCAAATAGTTTAGGGCAATTCCCTATTTGTAGCTCCTTCAGGTTTGATGGCCAAGTCCAACCACCCTCGGGACATTCCAGTTGTGGACAATCATTCAATGTTATGTCAGTTACAGATGGAAAGAGGGTGTGCATACCCTTAGGAAGTGATTCCAAACTCTCCATACAACGAATCTCACATAATTGTAGATTGGGGGCAGAGAATCGTCCTTCAGGAAATGATACGAATTTAGGACATCCTTCTATTGTCAACCGTTCAAGAGATGTGAGGCTTCCTTCAGGAAACGATACGAATTCCGGACATCCTCTTGTGATCAGATATGTAAGAGATGTGAGGCTTTCATCAAGCCTGTCAGAGATAGAAAACCTTTCAAGGCTACTAAACTGGTAAAAACCGAGTGTCTGAAGCTTTGGGAAGAGGTCCAAGGGGAAGGTTTTAAGGGTACCACCACAGCTACCGAATAGTTTCAAATTTTGAAGAAAATTGAAGGGATGCTTTATAAGAAAATCCACAATTGGACAATTAGAAACCCGGATTTTTTCAAGGCAAGTATTGGAAATCGAATAAATGAATTTCTCAAGTAAAGATATTTCCATGCATTGCCCACCAATCGAGAGATAATTAAGAGTGGATGCAAGATACTCCCATTGCAGATTTCCAAAATCATGTAGCAATAATTGATGAATTGCTGGTGCATAAGGAAGAGAAGCCACAAGCTGCATGCAGTTTCTAATTTCTAGCTTCTGTAAAAAAGGAAGATGACCAGGCAACTGATTTTTCAGCTGTGGACAATCACTTACCTCGAGGCTTGTAAGACAAGGGAAAGCTCTTGATGCATCTTGACAATCCCATTCCTCTAACCCCTCCATTTTCTCAATTTTCAATGATTCGAGGGATCCAAATGGAACAGCAGAAGAGTTATTGCCGTAAAACTCGGGACCAATAACCCGTATCCCTTCAAGTCCTATGATCGACAATTTCTTTAGCGAGGGCAAGATGCCAATGGGTGGCAAAGAAAAACAATATTTACAGTTTTGCAACACCAAAGACACTATATTCGACAAATAATTGTCTCCAAACCAGTCAGGAAATCTTGTACCACCATAATTTTGAATGGACAACCGTTTTAAGCTTGAAGGAGGTTGTAGCTTCTGGAGTACATCCCTTTCATTCTCCGATGCAACATCATTCATGCTCCATCCCAAACTTAATCCCTCGAGATGTGTTCTATTTTTCATGTTAGCTGCTAATGCATCCATGGGATCGGCCACATTCTGCAACTCTTTAATTGACAGTGACCCATAGAGTTTATTAACTTCAGCTAATTTACTCAGGTTGGGCTCACCATCTTTTCCTACACAAAATGTTGGATTCAATATTTCAAGCCTTTTTAGTTCCCACAGTCCATTTGGCAACTTTCTCAAATTAGTTTGCCTTAAGTCAAGATGACATAAGTTTATGAGTTTGTGCATATCAGAGGGTAATTCTTGCAAATAAGGACAATTTTTCAACTTCAATATTTGTAAATTATAAATCAAACATATTGAATCAGGAAGTTTTTTCATACAACTGCCAGATAGGTTTAAATAACGTAAATGCTTAAGATTCCCTATGGTATCCGGAACTTTAAAATCTCTCCAATAGCAACATAGGGACAAGACACGTAAGCACTTACACTTGGACAACCAATCATCTAACGTTTTGGAAGAAATCGTGCCATAAGAAAATTCATCCATTTCTACATTTAGGAGTGTACGCAATTTATGAGCTGTGTAGATAGCTTCAAACCGCTTTGGAGATTCAAAATCATGTTTGGAATATGAGAAATGACGGATCATTTTTGATACATTTTTTGCTATCCCTTCCTCTAATCTCAAAGAAAACTTTCCAGAAACATATTTTGCCAAATCATTAACAAGGTCATGCATGACAAATAGCTCATGCTTTTCATTCGATCGTTGGAAAAATGACCTCGATAGTAGATCACTAAAGTACTGATCTCCTAATTCTTTCATGTTCTTACTTTGTTGATGGAGTTGTAAGAAGTTTTCAGCCGTCCACAACTCCACTAGATAGTCCTTGTCAAATTCATAATCTTTAGGGAATAAAGAACAATAAGCAAAACACCTCTTCAGAGGAGAAGGAAGGTGTGGTGTTGATAGCTCAATCTCAAAGCTGGGATAATATCGCAGCCTTCGATGGAGATGTGCCACATCTCACTAGTTAAGATTCCATTCCATTCCTCGTTAGATAATTTGGTATACAAGAGACTTCCGATTGCTTTTAAGGCTAGAGGTAACCCATTGCACTTCTTGATAATCTTTCTTCCGATTTCTTCAAAGTCAGAGGTTGAATTAGCATCACAAAATGCATATTTAGCAAATAACGACCAGCTTTGTTCTTCAGGCAATTGTTTTAGTCGATGCGGATATGCACATCGCATCGTTGAAGAAACTTGCTCGCTACGTGTAGTTACAAGGATTTTGCTACCACGAGCCCCATAAACAAAAGGAGCTTTCAAAGCCTCCCACTTTAAGTGGTTTTCTTCCCAGACATCATCCAAAACAAGAAGAAATTTATTTCCTGATAACTTTTCCTTCAACTTAACTTGAAGAGCATTCAAGTCCTCATTATCATCAGCAGGTAAAGCAAGTGCCTTAAGAATTGTTCTTGTGACTTTGGCAATATCAAAGTTGTCAGAAACGCACACCCAAGCTTTGAGCTGAAATTCATCCTTCACCTCGCCGTCATTGAAAACAAGTTGAGCAAGGGTGGTTTTACCCATCCCTCCCATACCCACAATGGAAATGACAGATAGGTTGTTTCCACCACTCCCATTGTCATTGTGAGATAGCAACAAGTCAATGATAACTTTTTTGTCTTCATCTCTACCACATACATCTGCTACATTCACCAAAGATGTTGATTGCAATCTTTGTGATACGTTCTTTCCTGAGCCAACACCAACATCACCACCTTTTTTCAATCCTAGAATATCCTTTTGACTTGCAAGAGACTCTAGGTTGTGAATGATATCTTTCATCCTTAATTGCAGCTCCTTATCAAAAGAACTAACAGAAGAAGAAGAAGAAGGGGAGAAGTAGCTCCATACCTTACTAGCAGTAGTAGCAGTGGTGGTATGAAGTTGATGAGGTTCCAACAGCAGCCTGGACTTGGAGGCTTCAGTGTGAATCTCATCCAAGAGATCTTCAGCATCAAGCACAGCATCTTTGACCAAATCAAGCCAGTCTTTAACATGCTGGTTGGTGTAGTGTTTGTCCTCAGCATCATCAATCACAGCATTGATGGATAACAGTGTAAGCTTCAACTTGGGCAGCAACTTGTCATCGAGACCTTTACCATGGAAGTAGTCCACGACATCCTGAGAAGCCAAGAGATCAAAAACAACTTGAAGGAATGCATAAAGAAGAGCACCACCACCAACCAAAGTGCCAGCCATATTAGTAGCAGCAGGAGAACGAAGGAAGGAAGGAAGGTAAGAGAAAGTGTAATTGCAAAGAGAAATAAGTGAAGGAGTGAGTAACATGCAAATGGGGATAGCTTTTTTACGTCAATGATGATGGTGATGCATGATGACTTTACTAATTTAGCCTCCACGTTTGAATTACCTTATTCATCTTTTTCTTTGATTGTCGGCCAATCTAACCAAACACACTAAAAAAAACCCAAGTACTTTGCACTGATTTGATGTCTTTGTGTAATAGTAGTAAAAAATTTCAAAACAAAGAGAAAGTATGTACGAAATTAGGTGAGAGCCTTTATTTTCCTCTCGTGCTCGAAATTTATTTCCTTCCACTCCTGCACGAAATTCAGTCAATTTGGTTGGGGCATTTATTTCTTTCATCCCACATAGGGGTGTAAGTGATCCGGTTCCGGACCGCGAGATCGGTCGGATCGGACCGGACCGAAAAATATGGTTCGGTCTGGTCTCACGGTCCGGTTCGGTCTGGATATTTCTAGACCGTTCTCAATTGGTCAGGTCCATGGTCTCACAAATTTTAATTTAATGGTCTAAATGGATCGGACCGAACCAAAATGGTCTGGACCGATGCTGTCCGGTCTGGTCTTTATATATAAAACACATCAAGACCGGACCGGACCATGTTAATTTGATTGGTCCGGTCTCCAATGTCCGTCAAAGACCGAACCAGACCGGACCGTTACACCCCTAATCCCACCACGTTATAAATTGTAAAAATTTCATTAAAAAAAATAAGGGCACTTAAAAAAAACTCATTAAAAAAATAAGGAACATTTGTTAATTACTCGTACTTCCTCCTACAAAGTTAGAAAGAAAAAAAACAATTTACTTAACATGAGCTCTAAGGGCTGAAAATAAAAAACTAAAAAATGATAAAGTAACATTGAGAAATGAAGTCCACTATCACCTAAATATTAAATCTTTAATTTTTCGATATAAAAATATTATTTTAAGCCTCTTATCTTCAGCCTTAAGGGTTGATATTAAGAAAATCCTAAAATAATTACTCGTAAAAAATTCGTTTCAAATTAAAGTTAAAATTAATTAAGGAAACATGCATTAACTACTTCCTTTGATAGTTGATTGATATGAGGGCAATGCATTAAAAACATGTTCCCTTATTATTGTTCAATTATTAAAAATTTACCAACTTTTTGGAACGGAGAGAGTAATAAGTTTAGTAAATACTCTCTCTGCTCTATGATATAACAAAAAACAAGACATATCTATTTTGGTCTTAAAAATTAGAAAAATTTAACCAATTTTCTATTCACAATACAATTATTCATGAAATGTTTTTAGAAAGTAATGATTTCATTTAATTTTTGTTTCATTTCTAATACAGCTTTCCTAAACTAGCTATATTTTTTTTATGAATTTGAAAAAATTAAATACATTCATGTAACTTTCTTAATAAGTGTGATTTCAGTTATTTTATTAGGAAAATATGACACTTGTTAAGATACTAAAAATAGTATATTATTATAGAAATATGTTATTTTTGAGGCTTTCAAAAAAGTGATTAATGCTAATTTAGGATTATTTTACCACTCCTAATAACCTTAACAAGTGTCTTAAGTTAAATATTATTTTTTATTATACTCCCTCTATAACATCTTACCTTTTTAAATAAAATATAATGTTTATAAATAACAATTTTCTTTAAAAAATTCGACAGGGTTTACTCTAAAGATTGACATTTTCCTTTCTAAAATATTTCACCTATCAGATTCAGATTTAAAACCATATAGATAAATCCAAGTGTCAAAACTTCTTTTCATATACAACCCTCACATATACTCATTAAACAAAATATCAAATATAAGACTCCATGAAATCAAAGGAGGATATTTGAATATCCTTCATAAATATCCATTAAATTATTATTTATTTTTACAGCGCCAACCTATGGTTATATACATATGACTCTCAAATCATATTTGAAGATTATACACCATCAATTGGAGCATAATCCTCCTTGATAGGCGGAATATTACTTTCATATCCATTATGAGTACCTAAAATAACAGCACAGAGGGTGTGATATTTATTCATAAATTAAATAAAACATCTGATAATGATAATAAAATATAAAAATATACACATTATTCTATTTCATAATTCCATGCATATACATTTTCTAAATACCATTAACACCATTATTGATAACACGTAATATAAGCAATGTCATGCAATGCAATGCAATTCTCCACAATGGATCCATATACCATTTTTCTCCATTTTCTTTCTTTTATTCCAGTGCATTCCATTTGTTTCCTTTTCATTGCAGCTATTACTGCATTCCATTCTATTTTCAAAGTAGATATTACTACTTACCATTTTCCTTTTTCCTCGCATCACCCTCAACTCTTGAAAAAGACCAACTAGGAGTAAGTGTCCCTCAACCAAATGCTTGCACAGTGCTTCACCCATAGTCCATCATACAATTTTGGGTAGTTTTCCCAAATTGGCTATAGCAGGGACCACCCTCAACTAGTCAAAAAGTGTCTATGCAACTGATAAAACTATTATAGTGTGCACATGATCAATTCCCGACTAGCCAATACTTCGCGAAATGTACTTCATACTGGTGTCCTTTGGTAGATCAAAGTCCTCTATAATAATTTTCCTTGATTTTTTCAATAACACAATCTAATCACTATAACACTCTCGTCCGTCAATTCTATGAACATTCGCAAAACGTTCTTCAGTTCATAGAATCTTCACGACATCTTTTCCAATTCCTTACGTCCTTCCTCACTTTATAATTATCGTGTTTCTAGTCCCTTTTAATTAGTTTTCTATCCTAAAGCGTATCAAATTATATAAAGTGATTTAATCATATACTTAATCAACATATTCACAATTTATCCCTAATTCATTTATGATTCATTTATATCAATATACTTATTCTAATAATAACAATAATAAGAATACATGATTAAACCATTCAAATGGCCTAATCGATTAACTCATGGCCTAATCGATTGGTGCCTATCAACTTCCTTTCTCTAATGCATTCCAATGGTTTCTAAGTTATCCTTATGCATAAAAAGGACTATGAACACTAAATTTCCAATTTCTAACATTTTCTATTTAATAACAAAACTCAGGATGCTACAATTCTCTTTCACTTAAATGAATTTCGTCCCCGAAATTCAACTAGTCTCAAAGAGATGGAAAGAGATATTGGATTGCATGACTTAAATAAGGAATCTAAGATTTCTAATGGTCTACTCCCCCACTTAAAGTATGCCATAGGTTTAATATTTTTGGCGATACTACTACTCTTTTCCTAATAAAGGTTCTTTCTTCAATTGGATTTTTACTAATATATCACAATCCCACTTCAGGGATACAACACATTCTAACTTTAGACAAGTACCACAACATCGGAGTAAAAGAAATCAAATCATCATACAATAAGCAATCAATCATTTTATAGTCATGTAATTGAAAAATCAATAAAATTCACAATTTAAAATACAACATATTATAATTTAAACATGAAGTACATACAATACAAGAGTAACATTAACCAATTCATAACTTTAATGCATTAAAATCATTATACTTCCTAACCACAAACTTATTTATATATATAAAAAAAGAGATATAATATCTAAACTACCAAAAGTTGGTGCACCATTCAATCTATATAGGTAAATTTACATTCCTCAAGGCAAACATATACGAAGAAATCAGAAATATTTCTATACTCAAGTTACCTTATGTCATAATAAAATTTATTGAAAATAGTTATAAATAAGTATTAAAGAGATTAATAAAAGGTTTTAATCAAATTAGATAATAATAAGATTTAGAGTTCATAAAACAAAATCATCCGCTTAGACCATTAGTGTGGGATTGGAAAAAGATTTTCAACAAAAGGACAATGTGCATGCACCCACACTCTTGTTTAAACAAGTTTCTAATGTGTTTTATAATTAGTGAATAAAACATGGATTGTATTCTTATTAAATCTACAATCAGTGTAATTCAAGGTCACAACATGGCATAATTCACACATGAAGCACAAGATGGGCTAAAAAGAATCAAACCACCATACAATAAAATTTTTCAATTCATTTTGGCACTCCATAGCATTACATAATTACATCAAACACAGTTACATAACTAGAACACAAAATAAACTGCCAAACATCTAATTATCATGTATGTAATAAACAAGAAAACTATTGTTTCAAAATTTTAACAAATAATCATACACCATAAAATATCACTCTTACAAGGAAATACATGTGGAATAGACATAAAAGGAATAGTCATTCATGCAATTTACTTTCCAATGTTATGGGAATTATAAAAAATTATCATTAATAAGTATTCAATTAGAAACTAAATCTTATGAGTTTATAACTTAGTTTTCATGAAAGTAATTCTTTACTCCTATCATTAGTATAAAATTTGAAAAGAAAGATTTCGAATAGCATAAAGCTACATGCACTCACTTGGGTTTTTATCCAAGACATTTTCATTGTGCTTCTTGACTAAGAAATGAAATATAATATTTTCAATAATTCTTTAACAAATGAAACTTAAAGTTATAATAGTATGGGTTTTTGAAAAATAATGGCTGGTTTGAAAAGTTAAGGAATATATGAAATTTTAAAATAACATTTGCATGTTTTACCTTATATATTTGCAAAAACATTGATAATCAATTAATATGAAAAGACATGAAACTCAATTTCAATAAAAATCACTCGGTTATTTTGGAAAATTTTAGATAACTATCTATTTTACGTACCCTATAGTTAGGAAGAGAAGGTTTTCAAAATTTCTTACTTTACTTTCTCTATAATTTTCTCAAAGGAAATAATATTAGAGTATATACATATAGATAGCACGGAAATAATTAGAATTGGGAAAAAGTTTAACACGAGAAAATATGAAACTAATGATTTTCAAAAATCAATTTGATTAGTGGGCATAGACAAAATTTAAGTCACAATTACACATACCTCATCCAATTTTCTCATACACAAACATATACTATATACTAGCACATATAAACATCCAACTCAACACTTGACCAAATCAACTTAGATTCTACACTATCATTGACTAATCAATCCTAACTAGACCTTACTTTCTCACCTTGAGGCAAAGAACTTCCTAGAAGAAGTCCCTTATTACGCTCTTCATAATGGTTTCCTAAGTTTTGGTTCGACACAGCTACATATTCTCACTCAAAAGGTATGCTCCACAAGGAAAATATTTGTTTACTAATAGTTTAGAATTATTTAAAAATCATCTTCCACTTAAGTGAAGAAATACTTGATTGTCTATAAATTAGTCTTGTCCAAAACTCAATCAAAATTTTCAACTATTACTAACATATTATACTTTTGATTATTTATAATACTTATATAAGTTCACAAAATAACTCATAACGATTTTGGAAATCTAGTTTTGAAAATCGTAATTTATTTCACAAAAGAAGTATTTCCATTCACTCCCATGAGGATTTAAATGGAGAAATTTAAATTCACTTGAGGTGATCAAATCCAAACTAAAAAAAGTTAATGGGCTTTTTAGTCAATATCATTTTAAATCATATTCCAAAGCTTTAAATATTTACACTCCCCTTTGATTTGAATTTGAAGTTCGAGGCTTATTCGAATTAACGTATGTCGCATGTATCAGATTCCTACTTAACGACATGTGGTTTAATTCAAGAGTAAACTACACCACAATTCAATTACCTAGGAATCCACATTCACTAATGCATTTATAAAATTTATTGTGCGACATATCAGTCAATTAAACATAATTTTGAATCAAATCAACACATCTAAAGTCATTGTAAACATCGGTGTACTTTAAGATCAAAGTACTCATAATAGCATCACTTTTCAAAAATAAAGTTTCAAAACAACTTGATTCAATAAGTAATACAAACATTAGTATAAAACGGTTAAGAAAGAGCATTAGGGTCTTCGTCGGAGGAAAAATTTAGTGATTGAAACTTGCGGAGAAACATGGAACTATGTCTAATCGCGTCCGCTGCGCACTCTAATTAAGGGTACTTAGGAATCTATAGGGTTTAACTAAAACAAACTATTTTCCATTGACTTTCAAGCATCACCTAACTCAAAAGATATTTTGGAATTCGGGGACTTGATGATTTCACCTTCCAATAAATGTAAACCTTGAGATGACCAGTCTCAATTATACATTACATTGAGGGTAAGATCATTTCCATCATTCCTAGGTTTCAGACACAAAGTTTGGAAACATATAAATACATTGTTGCATTATCACATTTAAAAATTGGCGTACTTAATTCAAAACTAAGGATCGTTCCTTCCCGTTGGGGTAACAATCATATGCTCTAGCCCGTTGGGGGTTCTTTCACTTTCCTTAGCCTCGATATTCTTCCATTTTCTAAATACAACACGTCCAAGTTTCAAAGAAATTGTTTTGAAGCATGCATAATTCAAAATATATTAATAGCTTTCAACTAAAACTCGAAGAAATTAAATACTATTTAATTCTAACATCTCTAGAGATTAATTACAGTTCAACAAAATACTATACTACTACAACTATGCTATCAATATTTAGCTAATCATAGTTACTCTCATGTGGAGTAACACCTTGGAGATATGGAAGCCCATACTCCACAACCGAAGATCGCAACCATTGCTCTGATACCATAATATAACATTCTACCTTTTTAAATAAAATATAATGTTTATAAATAGCAATTTTCTTAAAAAACTTTGACATGGTTTACTCTAAAAATTGACATTTTCCCTTCTAAAACCCTAACATATACTCATTAAACAAAATATCAAATATAAGACTTCCATGAAATCAAAGGAGGATATTTGAATATCCTTCATAAATATCTATTAAATTATTATTTATTTTTACAGAGCTAAATTATGGTTGTATACATATGACTCTCAATCATATTTGAAGATTATACTCCATCAATTGGAGCATAATCCTCCTCGGTAGGCGGAATATTACTTTCATCTTCATTATGAGTACCTAAAATGACAACACAGAGGTGAGATATTTATTCATAAATTAAAGAAAACATCTGATAATGATAATAAGATATAAGAATATACACATTATTATATTCTATAATTCCATATATATACATTTTCTAGATACCTTAACACCATTATTGATAACACATAATATAAGCAATGCAATGCAATGCAATTCTCCACAATGGATCCATATACCATTTTTCTCCATTTTCTTTCTTTTATCTCCAACGCATTCCATTCGTTTCCATTTCATTGCAGATGTTACTGCATTCCATTATCTTTTCAAAGTAGATGTTACTACTTACCATTTTCCTTTTTCCTCACATTACCCTCCACTCTCGGAAAAGACCAACCAGGAGTAAGTGTCTCAAATGCTTGCACAGTACTTCACCCATAGTCCATCGTTCAATTTTGGGTCATTTTCCCAAATTGGCTATAGTAAGGACCCCCTCAACTAGTCAAGAAGTGTCTAAGCAACTGATAAAACTATCATAGTGTGCATAGGACTAGTCCCCGACTAGCCAGTACTTCGCGTAACGTACTTCATACTGGTGTCCTTTTGGTAGATCAAAGTCCTCTATAATAACTTTCCACGATTATTTCAATAACACAATCTAGTCACTATAACACTCTCGTCCGTCAATTCTATGAACCTTCGCGAAACGTCCTTCAGTCTATAGAATCTTCACGACATCTTTTCTAATTCCTAACGTCCTTCCTCGCTTCATAATCATCGTGTTTCTAGTCCCTTTTAATTAGTTTTCTATCCTAAAGTATATCAAATTATATAAAGTGGTTTAATCATATACTTAATCAACATATTCACAAGTTATCCATAATTCATTTATGATTCATTTATATCAACATACTCATTCCAATAATAACAATAATAAGAATACCAAGATCAAACCATTCAAATGATGATTATAACAATTATAAATCCTTCTAATATCATCAACAACACATTCACACCAACATATTCATCTATAATTTAAAAGATTGACAAACATATCATATAATCAATTTCATCAAACTAAACATGTATATAATCATATTCCTACTACTATTATCATATCCTTTCCCTAATTTATGCAAATATCTCCCTTCTTACCTTGGTTTTTGGAGATAGATAAGGTTAGAGAGAGAAAGAGAGAGAGCTTTCCCTTTTAGCTCCACATCCTTCCTTTCACACTTGTTTTCCTTAGACCCTTAGTTTAGATTCTATATTCTTTGCTTCTTGTATGAAAATCTCCATGAATTAGGAACCTAGGGTTTTGACATAGGAAGAGAGAGATTGGGGGTTTGAGTTTGTGAGAGGATTTATGAGAAGTTAAGGGAGGATTAAGTATTTATGTGTGATGGGGAGTAAAACTTGTTGATTTATGGTGAGTTTAGTTGATGATTTTGTGAAGGATTAAGAGAGGGAGAAGAGGGGTTCGAACTTATAGAAAAAAACAATTGAATGGAAATAATGTATAAAACACATTTTTAAGTCTGGTTTGTAGTGGTTAATCGATTAGCTAGGAGGCTAATCGATTAATGCATGAGACAATAGATAAAACTAATCGATTAACATACAGATTAATCGATTAACGACTAGAACTGATATATGGCTAATCGATTAACACATGGATTAATCGATTAGGACGTGAGAGGTGATTAATCCCTAATCGATTAACTCATGGCTTAATTGATTAGTGTCTGTCAACTTCATTTCTCTAATGCATTCTAATGGTTTCTAAGTTATCCTTATGCATAAAAAGGACTATGAACACTAAATTTCCAATTTCTAACATTTTCTATTTAATAACAAAACTTAGGATGTTACACCCTCCATTTCATAAGTACCCTTTTTGTTTCATATATT
Source organism: Crotalaria pallida (assembly GCA_037953625.1). Taxonomy (NCBI): domain Eukaryota; kingdom Viridiplantae; phylum Streptophyta; class Magnoliopsida; order Fabales; family Fabaceae; genus Crotalaria; species Crotalaria pallida. Next base: position 105,056,106 of record CM075655.1, read on the forward strand.
TTGGCATTTTATGTCTGGACACACAGATTTAGAAAGTACCATTGATTATTGTAAGTTCTATGTGCATTTTGTCGAAAAAGTCCCTATTTAATATTTACTGAAAATTGAAGTTGTATTTAATTTTTATTAGAAAGTATGTCCATTATTAATTAATATATAGTTAATGAATGAAATGATTAAACGAATGGTTAAAATTGGAAAAAAAATTATGTTTATGCATTGGAATTGTGAAAAGACAAAAGATAAGGAATGGAAAAAAAAACCTAAAAGACCAAAAGATATGGAACAGACAGAGTAATGTGTTTTAATTTAAGAAATGATTAAATGATGCAAGAATTCAAAGTATTTCGACTATAATGCCCTTGTATAATTATTGTTGATGATTGATAAAGATATTGGAAGTGAAAAAAAGAGTGTGGTAAATGGGGTTGTGTTGGGACAAATAACATTAATTATATATATCAAATTTTGTAAAAAAAACAATATATATGAAACATGAGACAAAAATTCCATGTACACTACATATAAAACAGAAGGAGTAATAGAGACATGAGGGAGTATGTATGAGAACATTTGTATTTAAGTGACGAATAGATCATATGTGTTTTGTCTAAAATATTTCTATTTAATTCTTATTGATAATGGTAACAGTGTTTAATTTTTATTTAGAGGTGTGTCCATTAATTAATGTATAGTGGTTTAGAGATGTGAAGGAGATGATAAAAGTATAATTGATGAGCAGTAGGGAAAATAATCATATGTTTCCGACCCTGGTTCGTCGAAATCGATACATATAGTTAAAAAAAAACGTATCTTAGCACACAAGCGATCCAAAACACTAACACTGCTTCAATGATGCACCAAAAACACTTGAAGTTGATGTAAGTGAAGGCAAAATAAAGTATTATAGTGAGAAGGTGAAAGGTTGGGTTTGGAAGAGGTGTAAAAGAGTGTGGAAATACTTTTGGTGAGAATAATAAGAAAAATAAAAGGTTTCTATACCAGGGGTCAAAAGGAGATGAAAGGGTTTTGGGCTGGAGTCTATGGACATTTTTAAAGGTTTGTAATCTAATTTTTTTTTGAATTATTATAATTTAATAAGGAAAATAGTTTTTTTACCCCCCTCTTGATTTGTTGACCCTCTTCTTTTTTAAAAGACACTAATAACCTTTTTCTCTTCCTCACCCTCTCATATTTAAATTATATATGCAAAATAAAACAAAATGTAGCAACTAAGAGGATCAATCTCTACATTCAAACTCATCACCTCAACATTCCCTCCAAACACTAACAAAAAAGGTGGCAATGACCCCAACTCATAAATCCTCTTCTTCTTCTGCAACTCCATCCAAGCTTCAATCTTTTTCCTATAATTCCCCTCCCTCCACTTCACCAAATCCATTACCATCACTCCGATGTTAAAATAACAAGGCCTTCTAGAATAAGAAGAAAAGACATGTGCTAATAATGGATCATCCAGAAGCTATCTGTGAAGTACTTTGTGAAATTTGCATGGCAGTATTCTGGTGCTCTGATGACACGTGTCCCTGTGAGGGTAACGTTCCAGAGCTTGTGAATGTCATCGACTACTATTATGTTTGAGTCGAGGTATATGACCCGGTCAACGCACGGTGCAGCGTTAAAAAAAAGTACAAGCACGCTGCAAGTTCGGCGTGTAAATTTCATAACACACACGCTGATCCCTCAGCGTGCATACAAAATTTTTATTATTTTTTTTAAGCGCACTGACCCCTCAGCGTGTGTTATAAAAATTAAATTTTATAACACACGCTGAGGGATCAGCGTGCATACAAAAATTTTAATTTTTTTTAGCGTGTGTTATAAAAATATCCTATGAGGTCAGCGTGTGCGTTTAAATTCTATATGAGAGAGTATTTTGGGATTACATTATTTTAGTAAGGTTATTATGAAATTTTCACATAAAAAAGAGGGTCAACAAATTACGAGAGGGGGTAAAAAAACTAGCACCTAATAATAATGGGTAATAATTTCCATGTTAAAATTGGGATTTGGGAATACTCTATGGCGTTCGAAATCGAAAACTCTTACTCTTTTCCCCAGGCTATAATTTGGTTCGGCCCAAAAGCCCATTTGATTGAGGCTGATCTTCTGCTTCTCCATATTTGTTCCGTCCGCTTCTTCACCTCAATTTTCTTCAATCCTTCCAAACACGTTAACAGAGTCTCACTGTTCTTCTCATCATCATCATCATCATGGCTACTTCACCTTCACCACCCAACATCACCACCGCAACCACCAGCACCAGCACAATCACCAATGTTCCTCCTCCTCCTTCTACTTCAGCATCTGCAGCAGCACCCAAGACAGGAACCCTAGCTGCTGCCGCCCCCGTTAATCGTACGGACACGCCGCCATCCAAATCCTCACGCGGTCATAACAAACCCAAATGCAGACAGTGTGGCAATGTCGCTCGTTCCAGGTCTCTCCTATTTTATTCTATTTTACACTATTATTTATTTCAATTCTTCTTTTTTGCTTTAATTATTATTATTATTATAATATGCTTCTTCTTCTTCTTGCAGGTGTCCTTATGAATGCTGCAAGAGTTGCTGTTATAAAAATCAAAACCTTTGTCATATTCATGGTGCGTCTATCATTCCTTGAAAAAATAAAATAAAAAAAAAGTATTTTTTTAATAAAAACTATTATGTATGCCCGTGCGATCGCACGGGCCGGCAACCTTTGTTGATTGAAAAGTGAAAAAAATATTAAATTCAAATTCATGCGTTATTTTGTTTTTTATTTTTTCAACTGCTCTTGGTAGTTTTATGATCATGCCGAAGGGTATTTTGGAAATGACAAATTTACTTACAAATTAACTGTTTTTTTAGTTGATTTAGTTAAAAATTGTGTTTCCTTTATATAATAGTATAGATAGTATAGATAGTATAGATAAATATTATCTTCTTCACGTTGTGATTCGAGTGAATAAAACGTTGTTGCTAACAATTGCATGCCTTTTCATGTTCTCCTTGTTCAGTTTCATGCTGAATTGTTGAAACTAGGATGTGATTCCAATCACTTGTCTTTGTGCTTAACCGTTTTACCAAACATCTTATAGCCCAAAATTTACCCAAAAAATTTGCTAGTTTAATGAAGTACTGCTTCATATTGAAAATAAAATCCTTAGTTTTTTTTTTCACTATACATCCTGCTCGGGGGAGGAAATTTTCTTTCTACGCCAATTCGATTATTTCAGAAAAATTAGGGATCCCCGTGTTTAGTTTAGTTTGGGCTATCACGAAACAGATTCCTATTTCAGCTCCTACCAGAGCAGTCAATCTCGGCGAATAGCGCTGCATTATGCCCTCTGCTGCTCCTGTGATGTTGTATTTGATGTTTCAGCTGGCCATATTGCGGCGATTCTCTACTGGAATAGCATTGATAGCAAGCTCTATACGGCTATACTCCTCGTAGATTGAAACATCTGTTTTTCCATCCATTAAAACACACCTGTTTGTTTTTTGAATATGTCTAGATCCTCCTAAAGTTTTAGCTTGTAATCTATTGGTAATTTGTGCACACAGTCTGTCTAGTATTGCATTCTTCTGTTAGCCATTGGTTGTTATTCCAAATGGTTTTTTGGAAAGAAAATTTTAGGTAAAGAAGTTCTTTAAGCAGGGTAGGTATTTAGTAAGTGAGAAAAATTAGAAAAGGCATTTAAAATATACTAATGTAATTTTAATTGAATAGGTCGGATATCCAATATCTAAAATATAATCAATAGATGGGCTGGATAGTTATTGGTTATATGGGTTAGGGATGTATTGAATTTTTTAGTACTATCTCCGTTCCTTTTCAAGTGCCCTTTTAGCAAAAAAAATATTTGTTCCTATATAAGTGTCTCTTTAGAAAATGTATGCATCATTCAAGATTATTTTTACTACTCCTACCTCTTTACACTTATTTTGACCTTGTAAATTGTAGTAATAATTACTAAAGTAGTTTGTGTCATTATTACATGGAGATATTAGTGGAAGACAAAATAGGTAGAAGATGAATTGATTTAATACAAATAGACACATTAAATACATTTCTTAATTCACGCGCAACATACTTACTCCCTCCGTTTCACTATGTTTGGCCTTTTAGGCCTGAGCATAAAGATTAAGAAAGTAGTATTAATTATTGTAAGTATTATGTATATTTTGTCCAAAATACCCCTATTTAATCCTTATTGAAAATTGTAGCAGTATTTAATTTTTATTACTAAATGTGTCCATTAATTAATGTATAGTGGTTTATAGATGAGAGAGATGATAAAAGTAGAATTAATGAGGAGTATGAGAAATGATTGAATGAAAGGTTAAAATTGAAAAAAAAATGGTTGCACAATATGAAACAAGAAAAAAGCATTGGGGGGGGGGGGGGGGGGGGTAAGGTTGCATACGTTTATCTTCCTTAGACCCCATTGGGTGGGAGCCTCCTGCACTTGGCCACCTGTTAGCAGCCCAAAATTAACCCAACCCTTCCATTGGCAGCCCTAATTTTCTGACTGTCCCACCCGTTTCACCATCACTGCACTGCACAACACTTTCCTCACCTTGTGCTGCACAGCCCACCCTGATTTGGTAGGTTTCTCTCCTCTCAATCTCATTTTCAGCTTGGACCTTCCCTGATGTGCTTCTTTTTATCCTTTTTTCAAACCCCTGTTTTTCTGTACTTATTTCCTTATGCTTTTTGTTGTTATCATTATGCCTTAGATTAATGATGATCATTTCTTTAAGCTTTTACTTTCGAATATGCATGATTAAAATTATAATTGTCTTATGTTTTAAGTACTTTTATGTTTTATGCATTGTATCTGCTATCTTCATGTTGTGGCTGATCCACAAACTGCTAAACCGCTATAGCATTTTTGGGATTGATCACTTCAGACCACTATCCAATATTAACTACATTGGTTCCTATTCAAAAATGGAAGACTTAAGTGAGTATTTTGGAAAGAAAGCATTTAACCCTGGTACCGGTTTAAAGTTTTTTGGAAAGAAAGCATTTTAGGCTCTCAAATGTAGATAGGCTTTATGGGAAATGATGTATCTTAGAAATAAATAGACTTGTCTTTTATTTTTTCAAGAAAATATTCCCATTTCGGGGTGCTAGGGCTGAGGTTAAGAAAACCCTAAATTATTTTACTTTATACAGTTTATTGTACTTCTAGTACTTGTAACCAGTGGCCTCATGTGTACAACTCTGTTAAAGTAACTGAGAAGGCGAAATAAGAGAATGTAAAAAAGAAAATAGATGCAATTGTTCTGTGAATCTGTCAGCATGATTAAGAATATCTGTATGCTTTCTGTTATTTGTCTTAATAATTGCCATAATATACATATACCCCTACAGCTTTTAATCCCCCCTTTCCATGTCTAATGGTTAATGCAGTGTTAAAAGCAAGTTCTACTCTTCCTGAGAAGATACCATCTTCTGGTGCTGCTCCACTTGACCAGCAATCCTCTGAACCACCTCAAACAACGTAAGTTTTGAGTATCTGCACCTCAAATTTTCGTTGTCTCTGTCTTTTTATATTGTTGAACATGTCAGGCAAAATTTTCTTTTTGCGAAATAGCATTGCTATTTTCTCTTCTAACACCTTGGTGGACCATGGAGTGAAGTGCTAGTGGTGTGTTCATATTTTCTCTCTCTTGAATCTATTTAGTAATTTCTCAATACTATGCCAAAGTTTCAAAACTCTTAAAGTTATCTGATTATTTTATTTGCCAGAGGTTGCTGGCTCTTGAGTTCATTAAATTGTATCTTCCTTTTCGTGTCATACTATTTTCTTAATGTTGTATTTTTCTTAAATTTCCAATTTGTTCCTCTCGTTATTCATTTTTATCGACTTGAAAGATTCAACGGTACAATCAACATTTAAAGCATCTTCTAGATTCTTTTCCTCCTGCTGAATAGTCGGTTTTCTTTTTGCTATTTATTTCAGAAGTGCAGGTAGAGCTGCATCTTATCGACAACTTTCCAATAGTTTTGCACAGTTCAATAATTTGAACACTTCACTCCGTTCAAAGAGGCCACTGACCAGAAAGGTACTGACCAACACAATATATTAACAATGCTTGGTTAAGTTCAATCCCAAAAAACAAGCTTGTTTAAGTGTATAGCTTGTGGCGAGCTGTATGTTGTGCGGAAGTAATAGCATTGCAGGTGATTGCAGGATGCTGCAGCTATCAACGAATGGAGATTTTCCAAGTTAAAGGAATACAAGGAGCGAAGTATTGAACTGGAAAATGAATCTTTTGACAGATACATGAAGAATGTTGATTTACTGGAGGAAGTATTATCTGTGAAGTCTTTGGATGACAATGTATCTTCTGCATCAGAATCTAATCCTACTTCAGCGGAGAATGAGACAATGATCGCTGGCTTAAAATTGCAACTAAGATCAAACTCAACACGAAGTGATGCTGTGAGAATGAGAATAAAACAAATCGTAGACGAGGGATTAAAGAAGCTTCAGAAGTGCGCTGTAGATGGTGGCATCAATGAACCAATTGACGAAGAAGCTGATAAAGCTTCAAAAAGGGGAAAGAGGACCGAAAGGTTATCAGCTATAAGTGATCTTATTGACAAAATTAATAAAGCCCGGAGTGAGGAGGATTTGAAGTCATGCTTGGAGATAAAATCTCAACTCTTCAATAATACTGACAAAAGCTCTGACACTGACACGATGGAACTAGACAATGAAACACCTGAGAATCAAACTGTTGAAAGTGAAGGTGCACCTGCAAAAGAACTGGATTATTCTTTACCAAAAATGGTTGAGACCATTGAAGTTGATCAAGAAACCCTCAACACCATAGACAAACAATTTACTTCCCTTGAGCATGTACAGAAGCTATGAGGCTAGATTTCTTAATAACTTTAATTTAGTCTGGAAAGAAATAGAAATCTAAATGTTGTATTGTTATATGAGCAAAATGGAAGCCAGAGCGATTTGGGATGTTCTAATGATTACTATCAGATAATCTTGCCTGAATTTGCCAATATATATTGTTTAATGCATCAAAATTCTGTGCTACAATGCAGCTGCCTCGTTAGTTTGGCAAAATTTTGTTCATCAGTAATTTACTATTTTTACTAGTACTACTTTTGTTACATTGCATGCGTTATATCCTTGTCAACTAATTCCAGTAACGTACGACGACCCTTGCCATTAATGTTTTGATAGGGTTTGTCGGTTTGGTATTGGTTGAATGATAATTCTCTATCAACTTTCTTCTTCTTCTTCTTTTTTTTTAAAAGAATTTTTTTTTTAAGCTAAAATGCATTCAGGGGCACTAGGGGTGCCAAAGGAACTAAGAACTGTTTACAACAGAGTTCCTATCAGCAGCCAATATGCAATTGATAGGACTAGTACACCATTGAGCAAAAGAAAGAGTATTACACTGAGAATAACATGAGAACCACCTCCAAAAGTCCTAACTTGGATTAAATCTAGAGTATGGATATAATCAACCTGGGAGCCGGAAAAAATAGCATTATTCCTCAGTAATCATAATGACCACACAATTCCCAACCAGATCATCCTCCAACACTTGCCACATTTTTTTGTGTTTGAGAATTGAGGCATGATGCATAAAGTGATCAGTATATCCACCCCCAGCCATCTATAGCATGATGCATAAAGTGATCAGTACATCCACCCCTAGCCATCTATAGCACCCAACCCAGATATTATAAGAGAGAGGACAATTGAACAATAAATGATTAACCGACTCATCCTGAGAGTTGCACAAAACTTTCTTTGTGTTTTGTTGGCAAATTATATTAGTGATGGGAATTTGAGGGAACCGTGCCCATTCATCTTAATTCTTATCAACGCTAGACAAGTTTATGTTGTGTTACCATCTTAATTCGGAGTGCGCTATTTTGATACAAAAATGATTTAAAGACCTACAAATCAACCTACACCATAAAAGGAGTGACATGTGTCACTTGCCTATCATTGATTGGTTAACAAGTGACACATGTCACATTCTTATTGTGTAGGTTGATATGTAGGTTCATTTTGTAGGTTTCTATATCATCACTCATTTTGATATTGATATTGTGTTATCATGTTTGGTTTCCAACTGCAAGCAAGGCTCGAAGTGATCCTTTACAAGCTATAAACTCTTGCAAGTGAAAAGAATATTCCAAGATTGAAAAAGGGTATGGCTGCTGGTGTTGGTGTATCATAGCCTCATAGGTAATCTTAAGCATTTATTCTATTTGGATCTTTGTGATACTTGGTTGAAAAAATTACCTGATTCAACATGTTTGCTTTATAGTTTACAAACATTGAAGTTGTCAAATTGTAGATATTTGGAAGAGTTACCCTCTGACATGGACAAACTCATTAATTTACGTCATCTCGACTTCAGTAGAACTAAGGTGAGAAAATTGCCAAATGGATTGTGGAAAATTGAAAAAGCTTGAAGTATTGAATTCATTTTATGCAGGAAAATGTGGCGAGTCTAACATCAATCAATTAGCTGAACTGAAACTTATAGGCACATTTGAAGAGTTGCAGAATGTGACTGATCCCATGGATGCATTAGCGACTAACTTGAGAAGTAAAATATATCTAGATGGATTAAGGTTGGGATGGAGCACAAACGATGATGGATCTGAGAATGAAAGAGATGTGCTTGAGAAGCTGCAAACTCCTGTAAACTTAAAGGAGTTGGCCATTCAAAACTATGGTGGTACAAGATTTCGTAATTGGTTTGGACATAATTATTGTTCCAATATAGTTTTCCTAGAGTTGATTGACTGTAAATATTGTTTTTCTTTGCCACCACTTGGCATCTTGCCCTCTCTAAAGACGCTCAGGATCGAAGGACTTGAAGGGATACAGACTATTGGTCCCGAGTTTAATGGGAGTAACTCTTCTACTGCTCCATTTGGATCTCTCCAACTCTTGTTATTTGCGAGAATGGATGGGTGGGAAGAATGGGATTGTTAAAATCTCCCATGTCTTAAGAAGCTTCATATAAGAGATTGTCCGCAACTCAAAAATCAGTTGCCTGAATATCTTCCTTCTTTATGGATGCTATCAATTAGGAACTGCAAGCAGCTTGTGGTTTCTCTTCCTTGTGCACCAGCAGTTCATGAATTTTATCTCTGTGATTGTGGATATCTGCAATGGGAGTCTCTCGGATCCGCTCTTAAAAGTCTTTGGATTGGTGGACTGTGCATGGAAATATCCTTACTTGAGAAAGTCATGCATTCAATTTCCAATACCTTGAGATTTGCGATTGTCCAAATGTGGAATTTACCATATGCCATCCTCTCAACTTTCTTCAAAGATTGGAGTTACGAAAAAGCTGCGACACCCTTAAAGCCTTACCACTGGATCTCTTCCCAATGCTTCAGAGACTTGTTTGGGAAGATTGTAGAAGCCTTGAAAGGTTTTCTATCCCTGATAGGCTTGATCAATGCATGACATCTCTTATAGAGTTGACAATAAACTTCTGTCCTAAACTGGTATAATTCCCTGAAGGTATGCACACTCTCTTTCCATCTCTGACAACAATATGGTTAAGGAGTTGTCCACAACTGGAATGGCCTGAGGGTGGTTTGCCATCAAGCCTGAAGAGACTTGAGATAGTTAATTGCCCTAAACTGGTTGCCTCTCAAATGAAATGGGATTTACATAGTTGCACTTCTTTAAGTCAGTTGTGTATTCAAGATGAAAATCTTCATAAGGTGGATTACAAAGGGTTACTGCCTCCAAATCTTGAAAGGTTGGATGACAATGCTCCTCGGCTTGTCTCCTCTTTGAAATACTTCAGTTATGGATACTGTCCAGTGCTACGCTCCAAAGCAAGGCCTTTCTAGCTCTTGATATTAACGGCGATTGTCCATTGCTTCAACAATGATGCCAGAAACAGAGAGGGAAGAATTAGATTAAGTTTGCCCTGCATAAGGATTTATGGTATTGGTGATATAATTACATGAGCTCCAATTTCCAAAGATGTTCCCAGATCCTCTTGTACTCAGGTAATCCTTTTAAATTCAACACATTCTCTTGGCTATAAAAAACAACAATTCAGTCCCTGATATTGCTACTTCGATCGATATATCATTATTGTGGATGGAAAATAAAGCAAATTTTCTCTTTTGCATTTCTGGTGGCCTGCACATGAATTCCTTATTCATTGATTTTTTTTTTACCTTCTGCAACCTGACTTACTTAGTGGCATCCTTGTCATATTGGAAATATGTTTTGTTGCCCATTTTGAAATAGTTCTGAAATTTTACCTAGATGCTTACACATGGAGTATTCTTTTCACAATTCTAACTGAAACATCTTAGGAGTTTCTCAAATTTGAAATTATAGTATCATATATTCTACAGTTCCTCTTGTGCAAGTTGTGCAATGTTGTCACTGTAGAAAAGCTTTTTCCCTTGGATGATTGTTTTTAGGATTTTTAGCATTTTTAGGATTGTTTTTCATTATTGCCTTGTTTTAGCAATATCTTACTAGAAGTAGACGGAGATACTGGTACTAATAATACTGTTATTGCTTTGGCTAGGGGTTATCTGGTTATTATATATCAGGTTACTTAAATTATTGGATAATAATTTAACTAAAGTATTCTCATACTTTTTCAATATGGCTATAGTCTAATTTACTAATATAATGCTCATTAGGCTGCTGTATATGTTAGAGACCCAAATTACGGACATACTGCAGCTACCAACAGTCTTAAGGTGCACAGGCATCTGTGCAAGCCTTTTGCAGAGTAAGAAGGCACTGACCTAAATGTTTTGTATTGATCACCGTAATTTAGAGATGATGGTTGCTTAATTTAAGTTTGGCAAGTGTTTTGAAATACACACATTTCTTATCGATATTGAATTTGCAAAGTTCATTGATAATGCTATGTTTTTTTATGATTCAATTTTTATTGCAAGAGGTTGTTGGCTTTTGAGTTCATTAAATCATACCAACATCTGGCTTCCTTTTTTGTATCATACCAATTTCTTAATGCTAAATTTTTTATTGAACTTCAAATTTGTTCTGCTAGTAATTTCCTTTCCATGACTCAATTGTTTCAACTTTCAAATATACAATCAACATTTAAAGCATCTTTATGAATTTTTCCCCTCCCTGAACAGACTATGTTCTTGCTTTTCATTTCAAAAATGCAGGTAGAGTTGCATCTCTGCGACAACTTTCCAATAGTTTTGCTTGGTTCAATAATTTCAATATTTCACTTCATTCAAAGAGGCCACACTAATCTGAAAGGTACATGCACATAATATTAACAATGCTTGATTAAATCCTATCCGAAAAAGAAAAGCGTGTATAACTTTTTATGGCGAGTTGTAACTTGTAAGTTGTGTGAAAGTAATAGCATTGCCACTTGCCAGTGATTGCAGGATGCACCAAACTATCGAGGAATTGAAAATTTCCAAGTCAAAGGAATACAAGGAATGAAAGATTGAAGTGGAAAATGAAGCTTTCGATTGATACATGAAGAATGTAGACAGTAGATTTACTGGGGAAGTATCAACTGTGAATTCTTTGGATGACAATGTGCCTTCTGTGTCAGAATCTAATCCAACTTCGATGCAGAACAATGAGTCAATGATCCCTGGCTTAAAATTGCAGGTAAAATCAAATTCGGTGAGAAGTGATGCTGTGAGAATGATAATACAACAAAACAAATTGTAGATTAGGGATTAAAGAAGCTTCAGTAGAAGTCTGCTGCAGATGGTGGCATCAACCGCCATCAACGTACCAAATGATGACAAAGCTGATAAATCTTCAAAAAGGGGAAAGAGGGCCGAAAGGTTATTGGCCGTAAGCAATCTTATTGATAACATTAATAAAGCTCAAAGAATTTGAAGTCTTGCTTGGAGATGAAATTCCAAGTCTTACAATAATACTGACAAAGGCTCTTATATGAGGAAACTAGTCAATGAAACACATAAGAATCAAACTTTTGGAAGTGATGCCGCTGAACCTGCTAAAGAACCGGATTATTCTTTACCAATATTTGTTGGGATAATTGAAGTTGATCCAGAAACTCTCAACACCATAATTAAAAAACAATTTTCTTCCCTTGAACATGTACAGGAGCTATGAGGCTAAATTATACTTAATTATTTTTTATTTAGACTTGAGATATATAGAAATCAAAATGTGTGTATTCTAATTCTTCATGGAAACTGCTATATTATTAGAATAAGGAAGTCAAAAATGGAATCCACAATGAGTTTGGATGTTGAACTTGAAATGAATGGTCTTTACCATTGTTATCCAGGAATGTTAAATAAATTCTGTAGAACTTTAATGTTTACTGCATCAAAATACAGTGCTTACACTGCATCAAAATCCTGTTAATATATCAGTATCTTATACTCTACTGTACTAGTTACATTATAACACTATATGTTATCCTTTCAACTAATTCGAATAACGTACGTTCCTTGCCACTAATGTTGCAATAGGGTGCTATTGGTTGAATGATAATAGCACCATCAACTGTCTTTACCGCATGTTTTGTTGGCAAATTATATTAGTGACTGGAATTTGAGGGAACAGTGCTCACTCATTTCAACAATGCTATAGTCTGCTAAACACATTTGGCAATTCACTATATTACTGTCAGGTTTACTTTGTTTATCATTTAGAATATGAGCTCTTACTCTATATACTATTTTCAAAAATTGCTTTTTATTTTATTTTTAATTTTGGTCTACCGACAAAGGGGAAAATCTTTGATTATATGGATATGACTATTAGTGGTTACACACTGAAACAGCATATACCTAACGCTTAATTATCTACCTAAGTCACTTAGGTACTTATTACAAGTGCTAGTCCACGTGCAGCAGCACAGTGGTCATAGAAGCAAATTATAGTTTCAATTGATCAGCACTCAAACAAATTGATTATGCATAATTCCAATCAAAGACACATCAATTCAAAGGCTTGTTTGTTCTTGAGTCTAAAGAATCCTAGATGGGGGCAATGGGGTTCCAAAGACCAAAAGAAAAAATAGTTGGGACAGAAAAGTTCTATCTATCTTCCTTTATTTTCTTATAAGCTTTTAATATATATATATATATATATATATATATATGTATATATATGTATGTATGTGTATATATAGGTACATTTCTTAATCTCTAAGTCCTCTCCTTCTTGCTTTATTCTCCTACATGCCTCTCAATCCACAACTACTTTCTTGGTGGGAATGAAATTTCCAAGGACATCTTGACCATAGACACAAGGGTGTCAATAGTATTGCTTTCAAGTTTCAATGGCTATACTCCTCTCAATATCAACTTTTTAGAGTCTCAGCCAATTTTATCAAACCCATTATCATGTCAAATGTTCTCAACCCCTTAATCAATAGTAATGATTCTCTCTAGCTTGTAAGATTTTGATTCATTATAGACTTTATTATTAGCACCACCAAAATAAAAAGGGAAGCTAGCAATAAAGAAGAGCCTATCCAAGGTGGGAAGGACTTGTCGTATTATCAACGAAATCAGAATCAGGATTTTTACTATATATACCTTTGAAAATGGTAGATTTGCAATGCATTGTTGGTAAATGTTTATTTACTCTATTAAGTATTAGTTAATTAGTTATGTTTTGGCACGTTATTAAAAATAAAAAAAATGCTAACAAGTATCTTGGTTAAAAAAAAAAAAAAACTATATATAATAAGTTATTGGACAATATATCTTTTGAAATTTTTGAGAGAAGAGTTATTGTAATTTATGATTGTTTTTTCACCTTTAGTAATTTTATCCTTAAAAATATTTCACTTTTATAATAATTGCTTCAACTCACTGATAAGATAATGTATAACCATTAACCATTGATTGATGCTACAAAAACTAAACTGCATCAAAATTAAACTCCAAAAAATTTTGTGAGGCCTTGGCATCTTAATGGCTTTTCCATATGGAAGTATTCTAAAATTCAAACAAAGAAATTTGTTGGTGACAAAGGGCAGAGGAGAATTAAAAGCATCACATGGAAATGGTGATTTCCCAAGGGCCAAGGGGGACAAATTTAGAAACAACACAAGAGATATATTAATGCATTTCTTTTTTAAAAGGTATCCCATGTGTTTGTACAGCCAAAAACCATGGTTCTTGGTCATACGGAACATAGTCCTATGCCAATGAATATATGATCAAGATAGGAACAAACTAACACATGAAATCACTAGTCATCTTTGCTTGTCAAGTGTGGCCCCTGTCTCGTGGTTTCTCACACTGTAATAATATCTGTAAAGACATGAATCTCATGTCATGGTAAATGATGCATAACTTAGTCCTCCAACAAGGAACTATTGTGTAGTGTTCTGAGGAACTTTAAGGAAGATCCCTCTCGACCTCCCATGAAGCATATAATGGACCTTTGACCAAGACCGGACCAGGTAAAAGAAGGTCTTTCTCTCTTGGCCTTCCAACCAGACCAACCCTTAAAGAAAGGTCTCTGTCGACCTCCCCGGAGGTGTACAACAAAGGCCTAGCAAGGTCCCCGTGAGCGGACCGGTCCCAACCGTTGCGGTAGGTCCTGTCCAAAGTACGATCCTCCCTTACTTGTTCCACGATCACCCCGGTCGCAGTGAGTCATGTCAGGTGTCACTTCCAAACCTCTGGCTCTAACTGACTCCGCCGACTGACAAGGGCGACGACGTCTAATCAACGACATGACCACTGATGGCTATCACAACCAATTTTCCACTATAAATACCCTTCACCTGAATAGTGCAAGGGACACACCGAAGATAATCCTCCAACTTCCGCTCTCCCTTCTAGCTCTCTTTACCCTCTCTTTCTCTACTTTCTCTCTCTTTGAATGCTTTATATCTATATACTTGATATCTCCCTCTCTCCCTGTATATACATCTGACTTGGGCATCGGAGTCCGTGCAGGTACCCCACCCGCGGGCGGGTCAAGGCTAGGAACCAGACCGATTAGCTGGACCAGCCACGTGGACGAAACTGTCAACGTACCAGTCAACCTTCAGGTCAACCTCCCCCCTCAACCTCCCAGAACATGTAGAATCAGTATTGGACTACTTATGGTATAAGGTCATGATGCAGCACACCTTGAATCAAAGTTAATCCTTTTGGGTCAATGGTTGTTAAACTATTCGTTTAACTTTTAAATTTTAAGAGTTTACATTTTCAGGTTATAAAAGGTGATTTTATATAAAACTTTCTTTTTAGGAAACTCGATCGAATTCAAATTTAAATTTGGCTTATTTATGGATTTGCTCCCTAAAAGTTCAACGTATTTTGGTTTTAGTCCCTAGAAGTTATTTTGATCGAGATTAGTCCTTAATTTTTCAAACATTTTTGTTTTGGTCTCATCCGTTACAAAAAAATTAGTTATTTGCTGACATGGTTAACGAAAATCCACACCAACTGCCACGAGGTGTGAGGTAGCGCCAAATAGGTGATGTGACATGAATAATTCAGGCCTATGAACTCAAAATTTTGCATATGAGACCATTTTGTGTATCGGACTATTTTGCGTCCGTGGATTTGTATCATCCACGTTATATCCCCTATTTGGTTTCACTTTAGACCACATGTGCAGTTCCGCTAGCTACACAAACAAATAACAAATTTTTACAAAAGGAGGGGACCAAAACCAAAATGTTTGAAAATTTAAGGACTAGTCCCGGTCAAAATAACTTCTAGGGACTAAAAACCAAAACACGTTGAACTTCGGGACTAAAAACATATATAAGCCTTTAAATTCTAATAAAATAAGTAAATTTTGGAGTCAATTCTCAAATTTATGAGTCTATATTTATTTATTGAAAATATATTTTTTTTCATTATTATTTTTTTTGTGTACACCAAGAGTATCCTCCAGCCGGCAACCAAAAACTGATCCTCTCCGAGGTGTAGAGATCACCGAAGTGAGTTTTGCCCCTACTAACAAAACTTTTTCCATACCCACGGCAGGGATCGAACCCTTGACATCATGCTTAAGAAAACCAGTCATTTATCAACTGTACTGGGCTTTGTTGATTTTTTCATTATTTTTTATACTTAGATGAATTAGCTATATTTTACTATATAATAGATTTATAAAGCTATTTATATCTCGTAATATTTTTTATTGTTGTATTAAGTTACAGAATAAATTAAGTGATCGACTAAAAATTATATAAAATAAGTAATCAACTAAAAATTATACTATAAGGTAAGTGATCAACTAAAAATATTAGGTAATTACTTATTACCTAAACTCGTCATTTTTTTTTGGGGATAAGAACCTAAACTCGTCATCTTTGGTAAGTGAAAACGACAAAATTAAAGAAAGGGAAGCCAGAATCCGACAAATCCAAATGAGTTTGAAAAACATATACTCAAGAAATTAAGCACATATCATTGTATTACATGGCCCCTACCACACCTTCAAATCTTGAATAGTTGCAACTCAAACAACCAAACATGTAATCAAAAGAGAGTGGCTGGCTTAGTTATCAAACATCAATTATCAATCCCATGCTTAATTAACAAATATGCTTAATCACAATAATGCTTCATTGACACGGCGCAATTGGGTTTGGGGTATCAAGTCAAAGGAGACAACCGAAAATTTTGGAAACCTTATTCCATGAAAAAGCATTCTAGCTCGACGTGTTTCAAAAGGGATTGAATGTATGAGGTAAATCCAAACAAGAAATTCCAAAAGCAACGTAAATTTTCACAATCTGTGTATTTGTTTTCACTAAGTCCATATTGATGACAGTGGCACAATCAATCCCCCTAATATTAGGGACACTAATCACTAAATTAGAGTTGATGATGATGGAGATAATAATGGCATGGTTACGTTGAATCCAATTCCAAAGTCTTCTTTTTTGTGCTTTTCTTTGTGTATGGGACTTACTATCATGCAATCCAAAATTAGATGATTGCTATGCAACCTTTTCTTAAACCAATAAGAAGTTGCCACCTGTGCTATGTCATTATTTGAAGTAGTTAAAATTAGTTTTTTGCAATTTAGTCCAACATAAAAAGTAAATTAAAAATTTAGTCCTTTGTACCTATAGACAAATTATACAAACAACTTTAATTTTTTTTTTCAAATTAAAAATTATAATTTGTCTATAGGTACAAATGACTAAATTTTTAATTTACTTTTTATGTTGGACTAAATTGCAAAAAACTAATTTTAACTACTTCAAATAATGACATGGCACATGTGGCAACTTCTTATTGGTTTAAGAAAAGGTTGCATAGCAACCATCCAATTTTGGATTGCATGGTAGAAACCTTTTCTTTGTAACGTTTTGGCCTTTGTCTCTCACCAAGATATTATAACATGTAGATTTGTTATTATATGAGAAGTTTTTCAATTATTCCTTTTTAACTTATTTTTATACACTCTTTTAATTTCATATGTGAAAATTTTCTTCTTCTTATCTTCAACCTTTATCCTGTTCCGCCACTTTAATACACCAACTGATTCATCACCGATCACCACACTCCACTGCCACTGTTTCATTAGTATTGACACTCGCTTTTACAATCCTCGATATTTTCCCTTTGCCATCATCTACATCACTATCAAACTCAATTTTATGATCTTCATCTTCAAAAACCAAAAACCAACATGTTCAAAGTGATGGATGGAAGTGGTAGCAGCTATGACAGATTAGTATTGGCAATTAGGGTTTGAGTCCGCGGGCGCGCCCAGCCCGCCAAAAAATGTGGACAAGGCTTGATTTTTGGGCCAATTTTTCAATTAGGGCCGGGCAGGGCCCCTGTAAAAATTGCAGTCATTTATGGGCGAGCAACAGGCGACCCACGAACATTTTTTTTATATTATTTCTTTAGTTAAGACTTTGTTTTTGTTTTTTTAAGACTTTATTATCCAATTGCTTAATGTGCATGAACTTATGAGACTTTGTTAAGACATAGACTTTTATATTTTAATGAACTTTTGAGACATTTGTAAGAGTCAATATTATGATCTATGGATGACCCCGATTTTTATTTTTATTTTTTTGAAATTAAAAATGGGCGGGCAGGGCCTTGGATTTCCTGCCCAAAATATCTAAACAGGCCGCCTAGCTCGCCCGTTAAAATTGCGGGTCATTACGGGTGCGGCCCATACCCGTCCATTGCCCTAATTACCAATATTTATGATCAACGCAATTTGAGGTGGCAGCAATAATGGTAGTCACCGTAGTTGCGATGGTTGTCGGCGAAGATGATGATAGGTTGTGATGGGTTAGAACTTCAAGGTAAAATTGTCATTTTGCTTTTTTCTTCTTTCAATCTCAATCCTCAAATATTTTAATTAATATATCAATGATGATGAAATAGAGAAGCATGAAATAATTATAAAACTTAAAAATGAAGCATTGAAAAATCACCTTGTTATATATATATATATATATATATATATATATATATATATATATATATATATAATTCGAGTTTAAGTAAAGATCTATTGAATGACAGCTTTGATATTCAAACTTGACAAGGCATATAATTAAGGTTCAACCTATATCGAAGTCCACTTCTAATTAGGTATTGGATCGAATAACGATATAGGGTAGTACTCACATCATCATCATATTAGGTAGTCAATAGGTGCTTTATCTATTTTTTTACATCCAATAGAAGGTTAAGAGAGGCCTTACCGAGGAAGGGGAGTAGCAGAAGAAAATAAGAAAGGAATACGTATATCGTATTTTTGAAAATTTTTATCCTGACTCTTGTACTTAATCTATTATATACTACTATGTAAAAATATACTTATTCGACACACCATATTTTTTGGAGAAATTTTCGAAGCACCATGTTTGTCAGAGAAATAATCTTCAAAATTTGTCAGAAAAATAATCTTCAAAATACCACGTTTGTTGGAGAAGTTTTCCTCGCACCAGAGCGTTGGTAGGTAGATAATCATTATCTCCAACCAAAATTATAATTTGAAATTAAATAAATTATTCCAATTTATTTAATCATTATATGCATGTGAAATCATTATCCTTAGTTTGCTGAAAAAACAAATCATCATCCTCAACAAAAATATTAAAATTTAAAATTAAATAATTAATCAAGTTTTACAAGTTTTCCAAATCACTATACATGATTTTATGCTTAATATGAGTATTTTTTTTCACCTTCAATCTTTGTATTTTTTTTCACCTTTAAATCTATCAAATTTTGATGATTCTTGTTCATCTTAATTTATATTATTTGATTCTTTAGTTCCTCTCTAATTGCTTACTTCAATTCAATATTTCGAAGACGTTAATAGGATTTATTTTATGTCTCTCTAATTGCTTACTTCAATTCAATATTCGAAGACGTTAATAGAATTTGATTTTATATATACTTGATGTGAGTATTTTTTTTCCACATTCAATCTTTGCATTTTTTAACCTTTAAATTTTTCTAATTCTTAGAATTCTCGCTCATCTTAATTTTTATTATTTGATTTTTCAGTTTTTCTCTAATTGCTTACTTCAATTCGGTATTTCGAAGATGTTATTTAGATTCGTCACACTCACTTTTAGGATGTTATCCTTTGATAAATTAATAACTCTTCTCGAGGAACTAAAACTTTAATTTTAGAAGATTACATCTTCTCGAGTGTTGTTTTAATTTAAGAGGACTGCATTTACGGCTGCCGCAATTTCTTATGTAATAAATTTTGTTTAGGGTAACGTATGAAAATAAATTTTGTTTATTGTAATAGATAAAAATCACTATTTAATCAATTGCCACTCATACTTTTTTATTTTTTTTCAAAATCTAAATTATAATTTTTATATTATACAATTATAATTATAAATTATTATTATTATCATCATTATTATTATCATCATCATTATCATAAATGAATCGATAAATCATTGATTCTAAATTCTTATCTTTATTTAAAAATATTAAAATAATTCGAATTCATTTACCCATATATATCATCAGAATAAAAAACAATATTATGTGATAATTATATAGAAACAAAAGAAAATAACTCATGTAAACATCATCCTTGCATTAAAAAAAATTAAATCAAAATTATCAGAACAATTAGGATAAAGATTTTTAGGATCCAATCTTATGATTAACTTGGAATAATCATATTTTAAAAAAATGCTAATTGTACAAAAAAAAATACTAATCTATCCATCAAATAAAAAAGATAAGAAGATATAATTTTGATTTAATTCTGATTTTTCATATTAAAGTTGATAATTATATTCAACAAATGCTAAATAATCATGTCTTGTGATATATGAAATATTTTGATTTATCCTTGAATCTATTCATAATATCATCAAACAAAAAATATTAAAAAGCTTAATTTTGATTTCACTCTAATTAATCATAATATCATGATAAATATAATAATAGTATATAAAAACATATTTATTCATCGATCAACTAAATAAGGAATAAGTTAATTTAATATTGGTCTATACATAAACAAATATAATATTAAAAAATGAACCGTCATTATCTTCCAATGAATTTATGTCCAATGAAATAACGGATATTATGGTTTATCATTAAATATGCTCATAATACCATCAAGAAAAAAAATCAAAATGTTTAATTCTGATTTAATTTTGATTCATCATAACAAAGTTGATAATCATATAACAAATCTTAATTTATCCATCAAATAAATAAGTAATATTCAAGATAAAAAAAAGTGTTATTTTTTATTCATATGAGGAAGTTCAAAATTTATCAACAAGATAATTTAGATTAATTTTTTTAAGTGTAGGGTTGACTTGAAACTCTGGCTTTTTGTGTAATTATTTTTCGTTGTTGTTTAATACTCCCTCCGTCCCTTTATATAAGACCATTTTGATAGATTTCACGTCCATTAAGAAAGTTGGTTAATTTAGCTAATGGTATTAGAAATGTGACTATTTGATATGTAAAAATTGGTATAAGGCCTTATAATTAGGAACAAAATAAAAGTATCAAAAGGGTTTTATATATAAAGACGGAGGTAGTAATAATCTTTACTTTGTAATAAAAAAATTAATTACTTTAAAATATTTAATATAAAAAATTTAAAATATTAACAACTCGTGTATTGCACCGGATAAAAGTAAGTAAAATGATATTTCGTAGCTTCACTATGTTGGCTCGAAGGAGCATCGGCTACTTTATCTCTACTCCATAACAAATTGGTTTGTAATTAAAATTTTGCTCCATGGGATTTGCTAATTGCCTAATTGGTGGATTTATATATATTTATATTTATATTTAATCAAGGAAGAAGTAATTAAAATGATTAATTAGGGAACTGTGTTTTAACTTTAACTATACATGATCCAAACCTGAAACATCCATATATAAAGCAGGCTTATTCGGAGGGAGGCATACAAGACAAGACATTTTAGAATTGAGATAATGATTTGGCAACCCCCAACCTAAGCAAGGAATTTGCACGATTTGGGCAAGTAGAGTTTATTTTTTATTGAATTTGTGTCACTTGCTTCAATAATGCTTTTAAGCTACCCCCAATATATAAAGCACTCAATAATTCACTTAATTTTTATGCTTATCACGGGGGATATGAGATTAGTAGGTTTTAAGATTCTTCAGATTAATGTTCAAGGTTTGGAACAATTCAGTCATATATGTAATCAATTCTCATTACACTTTTGACTTTGCCTTCTTGTAACGCACTATTTAGTACTAAAAAGAGGGTCAGATAATAATTTTTAAAGCCAAGTAGTCACTTCGTGGGTGCTTCTTATATGTCTCTTCAACATGATTCAAATTTTAACAAAGAGAAGTTATCATGATTGGCACAAGACTTAGTAGGTAAATATCCTAATAAATCATTTGAAAGCAATGGTGATCCTGGCTAGTTAGATCACAATCAAAGCGGACAAAAAAGATTGAGATTTTATTTGATTTCATTCATCAGCCACGCCAAAGTTTGATATCTCAAATTCAAGCTTTGATTGAGAGGTATCGGTGCGTGCATAGTTGTACTTGTCCCACATTCCCCAACGTTGTCATTAGAAGTATTTCACATTTGGGTAGTGGACTTATACATACGTAAAGTCCAATCATGCATTAACCCTATATATGCAGACCATTCAAGCTGGTTAACATAAATTACTATTAGCGTACGTAGTGATCAGTGCATTCACATTACTCAACTACTGAACTATGAAAGAAAAAAACCCTTATTATATTAATGTTATTAAAATCAGATTTGATCGTTGATTTAATCGTAAAATCGATTAATCAGACCCATGATTGATTTAATCGTTTAAATAATTAGATATGCAATTGACCCGTTGACTATAATATGATCAAGAACCAAATTAAATCGAAACAAACCAATCAATACAAAATTGAACCGAACCAAAATTTTAAGCTATTTTTTTATGATCAACGCATTTTCTCTTTTGAAAATATTGTCTAGGATTGCTACATGCTTGAGTTGCTTGCTTCCACCCGAGCACCCGAATGCTTGTGTCAATATATGTGAACATTTATTTTTATTATGTACATGCTTCACTTTTTATTGATATAATTATACTACTTTATTGTGTTAATTGTATACTAATATTAATATATAATTATGTAATATGATCGGTGTTGATACCCCACTATTTGGGAGCCCAAAAGTCACAAGGCCCAATTCACAAAGAGGCCCAGAATCACCAAACAAAAAATAGAACATCAGAAGGGATTGGGAGAAAGCGTATAACATCCGGGTCACCCAAAGCGCTACACCCGGAGCGTCAGCCTTCAAGGCGTCATATCCTGACGACATAGCCAACAGGAAGAGCAAGGTGCGTCGATGCCAATGAGCACAACGTACCCTCTCAGAGCGTCTCGGGTGTTACGAAAACTTGGAGAGAAAGTCACGATAAATGGGAGCGAACAGGAAACAGAGTTTGGGGAAGGCGTACATGTACAGACAAAGGGTTCCGGTTCCCCAGACTATGAGGAGCGTGCAAGAGAAGCCAGAGCATCTTGGCTTACATCATGCAGCCCCTTCTTTGAGGAAAGTCGAAAAAGGGAAGTCTTGTGAGCCTCCCACTGTGATAATCAAAGAAAAAGCTTAAAGAAGTAAAGAAGACAAAACGGGTTCTGCAGAGAGCAGCCAGAAAGAAGGAAAAGGGAAGAAGACCGATGGACCAAGAAACAGGAAGGCAAAGACCGATGGGCAGAAAAGGCCCTATAAGAGGAACCTTCCTCCAACGTACACGGGGACCCAAGGGAGAAAGGGAGAGAGAGACAACACAACTGAAAGAACCAACACTACTGAAGCTAGGCATAACTGAAAGAACCCTAGCAAAACACAGAGAGGGTGTAAGAGAGAGGAATAGAATAGAAGCTTCTGCTTAAGTTTTAGAATATAGAGGGAGGTGTAAAAAGGGCGAAGGCGCACAACCCCTCACCCTGTAAAATACTAGAAGTGTGGAGCCTTACTCTTACATTTACCTCTCTGAATCCCCATTTCAAAGTAATAAAAGCCTAAAGCTTCACTAAGTTTACGAACCCATTATCTTTTTACTAATTATTCATTACTGCACAAAGCGGTCCGAAACAATTGGCGACTCCGCTGGGGAAGCTATGGCTTCCAATCACGAAGGAAAAGGGGCTCATGTTGTGCAACAAGCATCTGTAGGAGACGTTGCTCCATAGGTGGTGCTTGTGATCACCGTTCAAAACCCAGCGGCCAGTCACGCAAGTTGTGGGACGGGACAAGGCTCCAGAAGGTTGAGTTTCAGCCCAACCAACCAAGGAAGCGATAATACTCGCTCTCCCTCAGACACTCCAGAGGATGACCAAGAGCCTCAAGAAGAAGAGCTCGACAGCGACAAGGAAACGCTGCGTCACATCAAAATCCCTCACATAGAAGGCGATTCCAACACTCAAGTCGTGATATCAACTACGCTACTCAACTCTCTGGTGGCGAACCAAGGCGCACTATCTGAAATAGTGGCGGAATACAAAGCCCAGTCTGCCAAGGCAAGAGAAGAAAAGGAGGCCCTGAGCGCAAGATTGAAAGAAGAGGAGGAGGCGCGCAGGGAGACAGAGTTAGCAAAGGCAAGAGCAAAATCAGAGGAGGAATTTCAGCACGAGACGAGTGGAAGGCGAGAAAGCACAGAAGACGCTCTGGTCACACAAGCAGAGTTGAAGCGCATCCTACAGGCGCACAAGGAAGGACAAAATATGGTAATAAATCTAAACCCTCCTTTTACCGCTGACGTAGCTGCCTATCGCTACCCACAAGGGTATGCGCCCCCAATGTTCCGAAAGTTTGACGGAACCGGGAGCGCGCGTGAGCACTTGATGACATATGTGGATGATCTTGGGGTGTACAGTGCAGACCACTGTTTAAGGTTAAGGGAGTTTTCAAAGTCCTTTGTTGGGCGCGCCTTCACTTGGTACTCCAAGTTGCGCCCAGCATCAATTCAGACTTGGGAGGAAATGACTATAGAGTCTTGTAACAAGTTCTTGGAAGAGGAAGGCGCTATCCATATCATGGACCTTGGTCGTGTAAGGCAACGAGCAGGGGAGAGTCTGACCGCCTTCGTCAAAAGATACAGGGACAGAGCGCTACATTGCAAAGAGACTCTCCCTGAAGCGGACCTAGTTTATGGGTGCATTAAAAGCATTGAAGATGGCTCGCAAATATTCTTGGCACTCAGTAAGATCACCACTTTTTCTGAGTTGCTTGGGAGAGCGATGGATGTTACCGAGGCCATGAAGAAACAAGGAAAGAGAACCAAAGACCAAATCGCCTTTGACGTAAACGCTGTGGATGACAAGAGGAGGAAAAGCTACAGAGTCATGCCGCCTCCCAGGAACTATGAAAGGAAGGAACCCCCACCAAAGCTCCCAATCTCTAGAGAACTTACTTATCAGTTGGTGGAGGAATGGCTAAAGGAAGGCATCCTCACTAAAAGGGCGACAAGACCCCCTCTGACGCGTGAGGAGTACGATAACCCAGAGTATTGAATTCTACACAGACAGAAGAGTCATGGTACTATGGATTGTTACGTCATTAGAGGCGTGTTTCAGAAGCAGTACGCGGCGGGAAAGATATTGCTGCCAGAGGGTGAAGGCGAAGAAAGCCTAGGCGATCGTCCTTTACCTAGACACAATGTGAATGTTATCCTTTCCCACGACGATAACTTGTTAGAGGAGATTGAAGAAGAAGAGCTGGTGGAGAATGAACTGAGAAGGGGACTTGTGAAGACCAGAGGATTCAGAGCCTTATTTGACCAATTAAGGTTGGGAGCTGACGTCAGGGAAGAAGCAGCACATGCTCTAGCTGATGTGATAGTTAGAAGAGGAGCAAACACCAGTGCCGCCTACGCACCAGCAACCAGGGTAGCCAAGGCGCACGCCTCGGCAGTGATGTTTAGAGAGCCGCAGCGAATACATCCAGGCTTTTGTCACAACAGGTCGCTGTTTGTGGAGGCAACTGTCGAAGCCGTACATGTCCGGCGCGCCCTCGTGGACAACGGATCAGGAGTAAACATCATCCCAACCCATATATTTGTGAAGCTGGGAGTTGCTAAAGAAAGGCTCAAGAAAGCGGAGGCAACACTGGGAATTTTCAACGGAGGAACAGTCACGGCAAGGGCGTGCGTAGTACTCAATTTGGAGGTAGGGCCCATAAAAACTCTGAACACTTTCCACATTGTTGATGGAGAGCCTAGTTATCATATCCTACTGGGACGCCCCTGGATCCATCTACACGGATGTGTTCCCTCTACGCTACACCAGTGTGTGAAGTCAATGTATAAAGGACAAGATATTGAGATCTCGGCAACAAAGGCGCCATTTGACGCTTCGGAGTTGCATTTGATTGATGCCACAGTGTTCGATGAACTAGCTCCCCATGGGACCAACAAGATTGGAAGAGAACCCCAAGATCTTGATCAGAGGAAAAGAGAAAACGAAAGAGCCAGAGAAGAGGCAGTCAGTGTTCAAGAGACTCCGCTTACCAGAAGAAGAGGAAAGCGCACAGCAGCGGATGACCAAACCAAGATACAAACTGCAAAAGCAACGCCTTCCTGGAGGAGGGGCTAGATGGGTCATCCTCTAGGAACTCGCGGGGCCAGCCAAGCCAAAGCTGAGCGACTTGGCTAGCCCCACACTCATGGGTGTCATAAAAGGAGAGGCGCGGTTTGCTTCGACGGAGGAGGTTATGCACGCCCAGCAAAAGTGGAATGAAGCTAATGGTCCAGAAGGTTTGGAAGAAGTCAATGTAGGAGGAGAAGGCGAGCACAAGCCTCTCTTCATTGCCTCTTCACTCACCCCGTCTGAAAAGGGGAATTGGTCGCCTTGTTGAAAGAATTCAGAGAAGTGTTCGCCTGGAGCTATGAGGAGATGCCAGGACTTAGCCCCAAGCTGGTCACTCATAACTTGGCTGTCAAAGCTGATGCAATACCTGTAAAGCAACACCCCAGGAAGTTTAGCCCTGAGATTGAGAAAGCGATAAAAGACGAAGTGGAGAAATTACTGGAGGCGCGCTTCATCAAGCCTATACAACACCCCACTTGGTTGGCCAACATAGTCCCTGTAAAGAAAAAGAATGGCCAGATTAGATGTTGCGTGGACTTCAGAGATTTAAACAAGGCGTGCCCCAAGGATGATTTCCCGCTGCCACACATAGACTGCATGGTGGATGCAACAGCCATGCACGAGCGCTTTTCCTTTATGGATGGTTTCAGCGGCTACAATCAAATAAAGATGGCAGAGGGCGACGAAGAAAAGACCGCTTTCAGAACCCCAGTAGGAAACTTTTACTACTTAGTGATGTCGTTTGGTCTCAAAAATGCCGGGGCGACGTACCAAAGGGCAATGACAGCGATCTTCCACGACATGATGCACAATATAGTAGAAGACTATGTTGATGATATAGTGGTCAAATCAAGGAAGAAAGAACAACACTTGACACATCTAAGAGCTGTCTTTTCCAGATGCAAGAAGTACAAACTCAGAATGAACCCTCTCAAATGTAAATTTGGGGTCTCTTCTGGTGAGTTCCTGGGGTTCAGAGTTCATAAGGAAGGTGCCTCAGCCGACGAAAGGAAAGTCAAGGCAGTCAGGGAAATGAAAGCGCCTCGCAACAAGAAAGAATTGCAACAAATGATGGGGAAATTGGGATATATCCGCAGATTCATACCAGCCATGGGGGAACTGTTGGGTCCTATGAGGAAACTTCTCAAGGGCAAGGAAATTTTCAAATGGGAAAAAGAGCACCAGGACGCTTTCGACAGAGTGAAAAAGGCTTTAGCAACACCACCAGTAATGATTCCGCCTCAAAAGGGGGTACCACTCCGAGTGTATCTGGCAACTACCCAAACGGCGATCAGTGGACTCTTTGCACAGGAAGTTGAAGGCTCAGAGCGCCCTGTAGCGTATTGGAGCAGAATGCTAAAAGAGGTAGAATCTAGATATTCCAACCAAGAAAGACAATGTCTCGCTTTAGTGTACGCCGCCTAGAAGTATCGTCACTACTTTCAAGCGCACGCCATTCATGTGATGACTAAAGCTGAGGGAATCAAGTACTTATTGCAAGGCGCTGTTGTTCTCACAGGGCGAATAAGCAAGTGGGCGCTCACGTTGACAGAGTATGAAATAACCTTGGTAACGCCCACGACGCTTAAAAGCCAGGCCTTGGCTAATCTGATGGCCATCAGTGCAAATCAAGAAGAAGAAGAAGCAATAGAGTCTGTCAACGCGTGCGAAGAGCCCGAGGTGTGGACTTTGATGTTTGATGGCTCGCCCTCGGCACCCAAAGGCGGAGCGGGAGTTATTCTGACGAATGGGAAGGGTGAGGAACTGGCCTTCGCCTTCCAACTCGAGTTCCAATGCACTAACAACAAAGCAGAATATGAGGCCCTCCTCCTGGGACTTGACATGGCTGAAGAAATCGGGGTTCAAAGACTCATTGTGAAAGGAGATTCCAACCTGGTGGTGAAACAGCTAAAAGGAGAGTATGGAGTAAAGGAAATGTCCTTGGCGCTATGCAGAGAGAGAGAGCGCACCAAGCATTGGCAAGATTCAAATTAGAATATCTCGAGCATGTGCCACGGGCTGAAAACAGAAAGGCTGACGCTCTCGCAACCTTGGGGAGCAGAGCAGGCATAGCAGAAGGCGAACACCTAGTACGTTTCAGGAAGGCATACCAACCCAAGATCCAAAGGAACATACAAGAAGATCAAGCAGGGAAAGATTGGAGAGTCCCAATCATGTGGGAGCTCCACAGCAAAGCATTGACAAAGGCATCCAGAGATTTCTGCCTTCTAAAGGGGGCATTGTACAAGAGAAGTACGGAGGGGTTGCTCATGAAGTGTGTCGCTGAGGAAGAGGGAAAACGGAAAATGACAAGCCTTCACGACAGCATATGTGGGCAGGTTGGCCCTGGCATGTACAGAAGAATGCAAAGGCTAGGAGTGTACTGGTGATCGAGGCCGTACCCGATACAAATAAAAACAGTTTAAGTATAGTACTAGGAAGTGACTCCTAGGTCGTCTCCCAAGGAATATCTTATCAAGCAAAAGGTCGAACACATAGTATGCATAGAAAACAGGGGTTTTTTTTTGTATTGAATATTGAATAATTGAAATCAAAACAGAATTAAATCAAAACGAAGAAACAGATAAGGAAAAGCGGATAAACCCCTTTGGCTCGCGTTCACAACTCTATCATCGGTCACAAAAGATAAATTTCTTTCCTCTTCACTGTCCAACTCGTGAGAATTAAATACTAAGCGAAAATTCAATTCTCACCCCAAAACCCAAACCTCTAATTAAGCATTAAAAGCCAAAGCATGGAGTTTTTACGAGTTTGCATAAATTAAGCATTCATACACATGGATTATCTCTATACAATGGAACTAAGCGAACCATAACATATCAATAAGCATGAAAACAGTGAATAAAAACGAAATAACATTAAGAACAAAACCTCAAGAGTATGTGATACATTACCAAAGGGATTTAACCTAAGAGTTTAGCCTTTCATGAAGAAAAATACCAAAAACGTGTAGAAAAGAGAAGAGAGAGAAACCCTAGCAGCCTCCACAAGCTTGGAGAGCAAAACTAAGCCTTCTCTATGAGAGAGAATGTAAAAAACGTGAATGGAAGGTCTCTCCAAGGGTTTACACGAATTTGGCTTTTTAAATCACAAAACGGGCCTAAATCATGGGCCCAAATCCTAAGGAAAGCTTAATCTCTAAATTAAATCTAAAAAATATCTTATAGATAAAATCTAAATCTTAAAAGATATAACTAAATCTCAACTAATCCTAAAGATAGATTACAATCTTCACTTCATCATATATCTTCTCTTCCAAAATTAAATCTTCATTCCCAAAATGTCCAAAAAGCCCTTGTGCCAAATATGACCTGAAAATAGAAATAGAATTAATTAGGCTAAATAATCCCAAATTAAACAATATTCAGAATAATAGTCCAATAAACTCTAAATCACTAAATCAAGCTAAACAATGTCAAATAGGCAACAAGTATCAATAATAGGAGTAAAATAATGCAAGGAAAAATGGGAAATAAAATGCTCATCAAATATCCCCACACTTATCCTTTTGCACTCCTGGGCAAAACTAAGAATTAGGACTGGGAAAATCAATATGCACCAAAGTGAATCATGTAACAAGATTACTAAAACTAATGAATGCAAACCTAAGAGATCACATACTTCACAATGAATTCTAGGAAATGCAAAGAAATGGGCAAAATCGAGCACATGAAGAAAATAAGGACCAAAGAATCAAGGCATCCATGAACATCATCCAATTATTTCAAATATGCAAAGAAAACCAATGACATCAAGAGGGTAGTCACAAAGATGATAGAAACTCACAATGATCACTCAATAGTGTTTACACTCAAGTGTTTAAGGTTAATCAGTGTTTACACTCAAGGCACATCATGAAAAACAAACACAACCATAGGCTTGACAAGCCTCTAACATCAACAATCAACACACATGCACATTAAGATCAAAAGGTCTTTTCAGGGTTGTAATGGGGCCAAGGACAAGGTAGGATAAAAATATGGGAAATGTAGCTAAAACCCAGGGAATAGAGGAGCAATGGGGAACAAGTAAAAAAAATAAGCACAATCCACCCCAGAATGAAATGGTAAACATAACAACAACCTCTAATTCCAATCCTCCATGCCTCAATCAACCTTTTATTCCATTTTTTTTTCTTCTTCTTCTTTTTCTTTTTTTTTTTTTTTGAATTGCATTACATTGCAGAACTTCATGAACGAAAGAAAAGAAGAAACAATAAAAATGGCATCATGAGATAAAGCCATAATTACATCACCGACCATAGAGGCAAAACCCAGAACTCACAAGAGATGAAGAACAAAGCACCCTCGCTTACTTAATACCCATTCCCAAAACAATTCCAAAGCTCCAACATTCCCTAAGGTTAGGACAATCATGGTTTTTCAGTCATAGGCTTGTAATGAGCTAAAGAACAAAGAAAAGGGATATAAAGGCTCAAAGGGGCTATCAAAGGATAAATTCATTCAAGGTAGGCTCATATGGCTAGTGGCTTATTCAAGAAAAAACAATGCCTAAATCATTTCAAAATGTGCATGGGAATATCAAGTATCAACAAGAGTCAAGTCAAGTTCTAGAGTGCAAGTAATCCAGAGTGCAATCACACATGAAAGAAAAATTAGGTGGCATATATAGCAATCCACCCACAATTAAGGCTCAAATCCTCACAAAAGGGACAATTCTATCACAGTATTACCACCTCTTAATTATCAAAAGCAACTTTACACACAGAAATGCATGAATTCAGACATAAGATACCAAGACTCTACTAAAATAAAGCAAAAACATGCAAGAAAATGCCCAAAACTTAGCAAAACCTAAAAAATCAAAGCAAAAATATGCAACCTAAACTACTCTCCCCCCACACTTAAATCACACATTGTCCTCAATGGAAAACAAATAGTAGAATCAGACAGATATAGACAAGTGGAATAAAAGTAGTAAAGAAGGAGAAAAGAAGACTCCCTAAATCATGGTGGGTCAAAAATGGGGTCGACCAATGAGGCTTCCTCCACAGGTGCATCATCCAAAGTAGGAGAGGTTAGGAAAGGCTTGAGTCGGTGGCCATTGACTTTGAAGCTCTTGTCTGTGGACTCACTCTTGATCTCCACAGTGCCATAAGGAAACACCTGGGTGACTACAAACGGTCCAATCCATTTAGAGCGGAGCTTTCCACTCATGAGTCCAAGCCTAGAGTTGTAGAGCAACACTTTTTGACCAACCAAGAACTCCGTTCTGCAAATTGAGCTATCATGGAGCTTCTTGGTCTTCTCTTTGTAGAACTTGGAATTCTCATAGGCCTCCAAACGGATCTCATCTAGCTCACTCAACTGCAGCTTCCTCTCCTCACCCGCTTGATCAAGAGCTAAGTTACATTGCTTCACAACCCAATATGCACGGTGCTCTATCTCCACAGGCAGGTGGCATGCCTTACCAAAAACAACCCGATAGGGTGACATCCCTATGGGTGCCTTGTAAGCAGTCCGATGGGCCCATAGAGCATCCTCCAATCGTGTGCTCCAATCCTTTCTATTAGGCTTCACCATCTTCTCCAAAATCCGCTTGATCTCTCTGTTTGAAATCTCAGCTTGCCCATTGGTTTGGGGGTGATATGGTGTAGAAACTTTGTGCACAACCCCATACTTCTTGAGCAAAGCTTGCATGGATCTATTGCAGAAGTGTGTGCCTTGATCACTGACTATGGCTCTAGGTATGCCAAACCTGCAAAGGATATTAGTCCTGACAAAATCTACAACAACCTGAGCATCATTAGTCCTGGTGGCCTTAGCTTCCACCCATTTGGATACATAATCCACAGCAAGTAAGATATAATAAAAACCAAAAGAAACAGGAAAGGGGCCCATGAAATCTATACCCCAGACATCAAACACCTCACAGAACAACATAGGTTGTTGCGGCATCTGTTGCCTCCAAGATAGGGTGCCTCCTGCCCTTTGACATTGCTCACATGAGCTGCAGATTTTGCTTGCATCCTTGAAGATGGTAGGCCAATAAAATCCAGAATCCAGCACCTTTCGTGCTGTCCTTTGAGTGCCAAGGTGGCCTCCAACTGGTGAAGCATGGCAAAATTGGAGAACCGATTGGATCTCCTGGTCTGGAATGCACCTGCGAATGACCTGATCACTGCAAAAACGCCACAAATAGGGGTCATCCCATACATAATACTTGGCATCGCTCTTCAATTTGTCTCTTTGAGCTTTGGATGCCAAGGGTGCAAAAACAGATGCAACTATATAATTTACAATATCAGCAAACCAAGGAATAAGGGGAGGGGGATGTGAAACATGCAAAACTAAAAGCTGCTCATCCGGGAAGTCATCCCGGATAGGAAATGCATCCTCCTCTCTCTCTATTCTACTCAAATGGTCTGCGACAAGGTTATGTGCACCACTCCGATCCTGAATCTCAAGATCAAACTCCTGGAGGAGCAACATCCATCTAATCAACCTAGGTTTGGAATCTGTCTTTTTAAAAGATACTTCAGAGCAGCATGATCAGTATACACCACAACCTTAGAACCTAACAGATATGATCTAAACTTATCAAGTGCAAAGACAATGGCTAACAGCTCTTTTTCAGTTGTGGTGTAATTAACTTGTGCTGAATCTAAAGTCCTAGATGCATAATAAATCACATGAGACATCTTACCAACCCTTTGGGAGAGAACTGCTCCCAAAGCATAATTCGAGGCATCGGTCATGAGCTCAAATGGGAGAGTCCAGTCAGGTGGTTGGATGATGGGAGTGGTGGTGAGTGCTCTCTTTAGCTCATCAAATGCCTTCTTGCATTGGTCTCCAAACTCAAATGTGGTATCCTTTTGAAGCAAGTTGGATAGTGGAAGAGCTATCTTGCTAAAGTTCTGAATAAACCTGCGATAGAAACCTGCATGGCCAAGAAAAGAACGCACCTCTCGCACGCAAGAGGGGTAAGGCAAATGTGATATTACATGCAGCTTAGCAGGGTCAACCTCTATGCCCTTATGCGAAATAATGTGCCCTAAGACTATGCCTTTTTCTACCATAAAATGACATTTTTCAAAATTCAAGACAAGGTTAGTCTCAATGCACCTATTAAGCACCTTAGACAAACTATCAAGACATGCATCAAAAGAGGAACCATATACACTAAAATCATCCATGAAGACCTCTATGCAATGCTCAAGTAAGTCATTAAAAATACTCATCATACATCTTTGAAAAGTGCCAGGAGCATTGCATAGGCCAAAAGGCATCTTCCTATAAGCAAATGTACCAAAAGGACAGGTAAATGTAGTCTTATGTTGGTCCTCTGGTGCAATACAGATTTGGAAATAACCAAAGAAACCATCTAAGAAGCAATAGTGAGATTTACCTTCCAGGCGCTCCAACATCTGATCAATGAAGGGAAGAGGAAAGTAATCCTTGCGGGTCGCCTGGTTGAGCTTCCTATAATCAATGCAGACTCTCCAACTGTTCTGCACTCTAGTGGGAATCAGCTCATCCTTCTCATTTTTGACAACAGTCACCCCAGACTTCTTGGGAACTACTTGAACCGGGCTTACCCAAGTGCTGTCTGAAATGGGGTAGATAATGCCAGCTTGCAGCAGCTTGGTGACCTCTTTCTTCACCACATCAAGAATCTGGGGGTTCAACCGTCTCTGGGGTTGTCTCACTGGTTTAGCCCCATCCTCCAATAAAATCCGATGCATGCACACGGAGGGGCTAATACCAGGTATGTCTGCCAAAGTCCATCCTATTGCCCTTTTGTTTGCTCTAATCACATCCAGCAGCTTCTTCTCTTGATCAACAGAAAGGGAGGTAGAGATGATCATTGGAAGTTTCTGCTCAGCCTCCAAGTAAGCATATTTGAGATGAGGAGGAAGGGGCTTCAGGTCCAATAAAGGTGTCTGCATCACAGATGGAACTAAAGGAGCAGCAGAATTGGATTCTGCCGCCTGCACCTGAACAAGTGAATTAGACTCATGCAAAACAGAAATGGGGTTAGCATGATCTGAATCTATATCATATGAATCAATAGATGCAGTAGCAGAATTTAAAAACTGGTCAATTTCAATGCATGCAGTGCACATTTCGGAATCAGAACATGCAGAACAAGTAAATGAGCTAGTGAAAGATGGCAAATCATAATCATGCAAAAAGTCTAGAACATGCTCATCAATCAGATCATCAATCAAGTCAACATGAAAAACAGAGTGGTCATCAGAAAAATGTTTCATAGCATCAAAAATATTGAGTCGAACCACACTGTCATCAAATTCCATGGAAAGTGTACCTGCATGCACATCTATCTTGGTTCGGGCTGTTTTCAAAAATGGTCTCCCTAATATGATAGGGACAGCACTACGAGAGGTGTCCTCTTTCATATCAAGAATATAAAAATCAGCAGGAAAGATAAGCTCTTCAACCCGAACCAGGACATCCTCTATCAAACCTGCGGGGTAGGCAGTAGATCTATTTGCCAAGTGAATAACCACACCCGTAGGTTGAAGGGGTCCAAGTGAAAGAGACTTGAAAACAGACATAGGCATAACATTAATAGATGCTCCTAAATCTAGCAAAGCATTCTCAAATTTAGTATTACCTATGATACAAGGCACAGAGAAAGTTCCAGGATCCTTACACTTTTCAGGAATATGAGGGACGGGTTTACCTATAAGAGCAGAGACATTTCTTCCCATGTTTATCCTCTCATTGCCCTTGAGCTTCCGTTTGTGTGTACATAGATCCTTCAAGAACTTTGCATACCTTGGAATCTGCTTGATTGCATCAAGAAGGGGTATGTTGACTTCCACCTTCCTGAATGTGTCAAGTATCTCTTTGTCAATCTCTTCCATTTTCTTGCTTTGAGTCACCCCCCTTGGTGGGAAAGGAAGAGGAATGGGGGGTGGTTGTTGGGCAGCAGCAGGTGTTGTGCTTGTGGAAGGCTGAGCTGGATGGGATTTTCTGGTACTTGTGTGCTCACTCTCCTCGACCATTTGGCTCTTCTTGTTGGTTGAAACTAGATCATCTTTGTTGAGGTCAGATTCTGGTGTGGGTGTGACAATCTGCTTCCCTGACCTTAGACTAATGGCATTCACATTCTGGTTTGGATTGATCACTGTTTGGGATGACAACTTGTTAGAATTCTGAGATTGCATAGTGTTGATTGCTGTTGCCATCTGTCCCATCTGATTGGTCAAAGATTGAATGGAGGCCTCTTGTCTTTGAATGGATGCTCTAGTTTCCTGTTGGAATTGGAGATTTTGCATGGTCATCTGTTTCATCAGCTCTTCCAATGAAGGCTGCTGCTCAGTACTAGGAGCTGGTGGTGCAGAATTAGCCTGTTGTTGTCTCTGTTGCTGGACTGGAGGAGGTACATATGGTGGTCTAGAATTGTTCTGAAATTGAACCTGTGAAGGTTGCTGCTGATCAGACCATCTCAGGTTGGGATGGTTCCTCCAACCAGGGTTGTATCTATTGGTAGAGAGATCAAAGTTCTGTGGCTGCTGGTTTCTACTGTTGAAGATGTTGGCGGCATATGCCTCAGGTTGGTCAGCACCAGTCGTGGGCTGCTGCTGCACAGAAGGGCATGCATCTGTGGGGTGCTCAGCGGATGTGCATATGCCACATAATCTAGCAGGCAGAGACAACTTCTTCTGGTTGATGGCCAATTGAGTGACCAAAGTTGTAAGTGAATCTATCTTCTGTTCAAGCTTCTCAACCTTACCAGAACTTGTGCCAACATCATTCACTCCTCTCCTTATGATTGCATCGCTGTTGCCCCTTGCATGGAATTGTTGACAATTGGAAGCCATCTTCTCGATCTTGACTCTGGCTTCTAAAGGTGTCATGTCTCCTAGGGCACCACCACTTGCAGCATCAAGCATGTTTCTCTCCATGAGGTTGAGACCTTCATAGAAATATTGAATAAGCAGCTGCTCTGAGATCTGATGGTGGGGGCAGCTCGCACACAGTCTCTTGAATCTCTCCCAATACTCATAGAGACTTTCTCCACTTTGTTGCCTGATGCCTGATATATCCTTTCGGATTGCTGTTGTTCTGCATGCAGGGAAGAATTTCTCCAAAAATGCCCTCTTCAGGTCATCCCAGACTATGATAGAACCAGGGGCCAGATCGTACAACCAATCCTTGGCTAGCCCCTCTAGGGAGTGTGGGAATGCATTAAGACAAACATGATCCTCTTGCACATCATGTGGTTTCATAGTAGCACAGACAATATGGAACTGCTTGAGATGTTTACGAGGATCCTCACCTGCAAGACCATTAAACTTGGGCAACAAATGAATTAGTCCAGACCTTAGCTCATACGGGTCATCGGGATACTGGATGCACAAATCTTCAATAGTGAAATCAGGTGCAGCCAGCTCCCTCAATGTCCTCTCACGTGGTGGATGTTGAGCCATATTTTCAGAATAATCAGAATAAGAATCAGAATTTATAGGAATAGAAGAAAAAGAAGCAGACTCACTATGTAAAGACTCAATAGACTCACTACCTATGGACTGGTTCCTATTTTGTCTAACTAGTCTGTGATAAGTTCTATCAATTTCAGGGTTATATGGATGCAAGTAGCTTGGGTTGCCCCTAGTCATGTACTGAACAGAACACCATTAAGCATAGCAAACTGTCACTAATATACATGACCAAGATAGGCAACAAAATTTTTTATTTTTTAAAAATTTTTTCTTTATTTTTTTCAGCACCCTAAAATCATGAAAACATACCACAAAAAGTTTGAGGACAAAATTCAAAAGGGAACCAAGTCAAACAATTAAATCAGAGACCAAAAACTAAGAAAATAAAACTTGTAAAATAAAAAAGAAATAGTAAAACGGCTTTTTCAAGATCCAGACGAAGGAGTTTTCTGACAAATTCAGAAAAATCAGATTATTCAGAAAATTCCCTTCGATTTGATATAAAATTCGTCAAATTCCGAGTTACGGGTCAAAAGTTGCGACGATTTGAAGAAAGTGCTGCTAAAACTTGGAAAATTTTTCTGGAACTCACAACCAGTGATGATCTGAGTGATCGTGGTGCCTCAAAACCTTTTTATATGATAAAAGTAGTGTGGATATAAATTTTCGTGCAAAAATTCCACCCACAACTATGTGAACTAGCAACCACAGAATCAATCAAATACACTAATTGCAACAAAATAGCAAAAACAGCAAACAGTGTAACTTCAACCGGTTATCAGAATTGACTACTAGACCCTAAATCAGACACGACACACTATAATAACTATACTAACTACGACACTAACTAGCTACTAATGACCTTTGGCAAGAACCGATAATCCCCGGCAACGGCGCCAAATTTGATCGAGGCCGTACCCGATACAAATAAAAACAGTTTAAGTATAGTACTAGGAAGTGACTCCTAGGTCGTCTCCCAAGGAATATCTTATCAAGCAAAAGGTCGAACACATAGTATGCATAGAAAACAGGGTTTTTTTTTTTGTATTGAATATTGAATAATTGAAATCAAAACAGAATTAAATCAAAACGAAGAAACAGATAAGGAAAAGCGGATAAACCCCTTTGGCTCGCGTTCACAACTCTATCATCGGTCACAAAAGATCAAT
This sequence comes from Crotalaria pallida, assembly GCA_037953625.1. Taxonomy (NCBI): domain Eukaryota; kingdom Viridiplantae; phylum Streptophyta; class Magnoliopsida; order Fabales; family Fabaceae; genus Crotalaria; species Crotalaria pallida. The sequence continues at coordinate 105,093,813 of CM075655.1, forward strand.
TTCTTTCCTCTTCACTGTCCAACTCGTGAGAATTAAATACTAAGCGAAAATTCAATTCTCACCCCAAAACCCAAACCTCTAATTAAGCATTAAAAGCCAAAGCATGGAGTTTTTACGAGTTTGCATAAATTAAGCATTCATACACATGGATTATCTCTATACAATGGAACTAAGCGAACCATAACATATCAATAAGCATGAAAACAGTGAATAAAAACGAAATAGCATTAAGAACAAAACCTCAAGAGTATGTGATACATTACCAAAGGGATTTAACCTAAGAGTTTAGCCTTCCATGAAGAAAAATACCAAAAACGTGTAGAAAAGAGAAGAGAGAGAAACCCTAGCAGCCTCCACAAGCTTGGAGAGCAAAACTAAGCCTTCTCTATGAGAGAGAATGTAAAAAACGTGAATGGAAGGTCTCTCCAAGGGTTTACACGAATTTGGCTTTTTAAATCACAAAACGGGCCTAAATCATGGGCTCAAATCCTAAGGAAAGCTTAATCTCTAAATTAAATCTAAAAAATATCTTATAGATAAAATCTAAATCTTAAAAGATATAACTAAATCTCAACTAATCCTAAAGATAGATTACAATCTTCACTTCATCATATATCTTCTCTTCCAAAATTAAATCTTCATTCCCAAAATGTCCAAAAAGCCCTTGTGCCAAATATGACCTGAAAATAGAAATAGAATTAATTAGGCTAAATAATCCCAAATTAAACAATATTCAGAATAATAGTCCAATAAACTCTAAATCGCTAAATCAAGCTAAACAATGTCAAATAGGCAACAAGTATCAATAATAGGAGTAAAATAATGCAAGGAAAAATGGGAAATAAAATGCTCATCAACTGGCCAGACGTGAAGGCGCATTGTGATTCATTTCAGAAGGCGTGCAGTCGATGCCAGGAGGCCAAGGAAGAACTGGAGGTCCATCTGGTGGATGAGGATTGGGCTAGGCCAATTCAAACGTACTTGGAAAGTGGCGTCTTGCCGGAGAATCACATGGAAGCGGAAAGGGTCAAGAAGAAGTCGGAATATTATTTCATTGAGAAAGGCGAGTTGTTCAAAAGAAGTTTCACTAGAGAGGCTCTCAGATGCATTAGGAGGGAAGGACGAAACAAAGTCATGAAGGAGGTCCACGGACGATCTTGTGGAAGGCACCAAGGGGGTAGATCGCTCTGGAGCGAGCTGTTGAAAATCGGCTACTATTGGCCGAATATGAAAAACGACGCCCTCGATTTTGTGAGAAAGTGCGAACAATGCCAGAGGCATGACAACAGAATCCACGCACCCTCTCTCTCTATGAAAGGCCTCAGCTCGCCCTACCCTTTCCACACATGGTCAATGGACTTTATTGGTCCAATTGACCCACCTTCTAAAGGGAAGAGGTGGATCCTGGGGGCAACCGAACACTCCACCAAATGGGTCGAGGCAGCAGCGTTTAAGAAAGGTGACGCTGACGCCACTACACAGTTCATCAAAGAGCACATCATCTGCCGCTTCGGGCTACCCAAGAGAATAGTATCTGACAATGGCACTCACTTCATCAACAAGAAGGTAGAGCAAATATTGGAAGAATACGGGATCACACATCACAGGTCCACCCCCTACTATCCACAGTCTAACGGCCAAGCTGAATCCACAAACAAAACATTGATCAAAATCTTGGCCAAGACAGTGAAGATGCGCCCACAGACTGGAGCGAATACTTGCCACTCGCCCTTTGGGCATATCGCGTGACTAAGCACAGTGCAACAAAGGCGACGCCTTTTTCCCTAGTGTATGGGGCGGAGGCGACGCTACCAGCAGAAGTGGTGGTCCCCTCAGCAAGGATGATTGCCCAGAATGAAAGCGGGGCGGAAGACAGAATGCTATCCTTGGAAAGCGCCAGAGACAAGGCGCACGAGGAGTTGCTCAAGAACCAAAGGCGTATAATGTTGTCATATGAGAAGATGGTGAGGCCAAGAATGTTTGTCAAAGGCGAGCTCGTGCTGAAGGCGACAGACGCAGTCATTGAGGAAACCGCAATTGGTGGTTGAAACAACTAAGGAACCCTAGGAGAACACCTAGAAGGGGGGGTTGAATAGGTGTAAAAGAAACCTTGAAAGATTTTCGAACGAAACAAATCGAAACAATTAAGACAAATGATTTTTGCAAATTTGCACTGTCTTAATCGATTATTCTGAAGTTTAATCGATTAAACCTGAAAGTTCAAAAGTCCTTAATCGATTAAGAATGTGCTCAATCGATTAAATCTATCAGAAACTGAAAAATCACTTTTCAATCGCATACGAAAAACAATTAATTCACACTAAGATCAGAGATTCAGCGAAAACAATTAACACCTATATTCTTATTGATTATCCTAGTTATGAAAATGATTTTCCCTTTATCAATTTGAACAATAAAGATTCAATTCAATCAATTATGAAAATCAATCTTTTTCTAGGTTTTCAACCAAGAACACAATGAATGACTTGAATGTAAAGAGTTAAGGGTTTAGAGATACGACACAGTGATTTATCCTGGTTCACTTTCATCCGCTTGAAAGCTACATCCAGTCTCCTCTTCAACCAAGAGAGATTCTTCACTATGAGGAATTAGAGTTCTCAAATTACAAGTAAATGCCTCACAAGACTCCCTTCTTGCTAGCCTACAAGAGATACCACACCCTTGCCTTGTAATCCTATTGATCTTCTCTCTAATCTAACCTCTATCCCTTGTTGATAATCGACACAACAAGTCTTCAATTGCTTGATGATAATCCACACACCAAGGCTTCTCTTTGCTTGATTCACAACCAAGACTTTCTTCTTCTTCAATTGCTTGAATGAACTTGCTTGATGATAAACGACACACCAAGTCTTCTTTGTTGTTGTAGTTGGCTTGCCTTCTTGCAAAGATTACAACTCAATGAATACACATGACACTCCTATGAATCTCATTCAATAGCTATGACAAATCACAATAAGAGATTCAAAGGTTCTTGATCAAAGAATATGAAAATATGAAAGCTTTGATCTTTGAAATTGAGAGAGAATAGAATGGCTTGATTCTTGTAAAATTGATTATGAAAGTGATGTATATTGATCACAAAGGTTAGGAAAAGGTTTATATAGAATACACAAAAGTTGTAGCACTTGAAAACTACTTTTGAGAAGTGAAAATCGTATTTTAAAAAACCAGATCTGCAGTACTTAATCGATTAAATCCCTTCTTAATCGATTAGTAATCGATTAACAATGTTCTTAATCGATTAGACACTGATGAAACTTGATTAAAACTTGTTTTCTCAAAACCAAACCTTTCCTTTAAAACCTTTAAGCCACCTATTGATTCTAGGTTAAGTGAAAACTCAAATTATGATTTAATCATGACTATGATAGAGATTCACTACCCTCTAAATAAACTCTAACCAAATAAAAAACCTAACAAGCTTGAGAGGCAAAAGATAAAACAATTACAATTACACTCAAACTAAGTCTTCATGAGCTTGCTTTCTCTCTTCTTCATTTTATGTTTGTTGTTGCTTGTTGAACTTGAACTTGATCAACATCTTTGTAGCTTGTTCAAAACACTTTGTCATTATCAAAACATTCATCATAGAACTTACAATCTCCCCCTTTTTGAAAATGACAAACCATGTTTTGAATTTGATTGAAGTTGTTGATACTTTAACAATTTGATCACTTGGTGAGAAACTTGCTCCCCCTTAATCAATGCATTTGATATTTGAAATCCAATTGATAGAAGCTTGATTTTCCCCCTACCTTCAACAACTTAGCTCAACCTACATAAAAACAACAAAACAACCTTTCTCCCATTTTTCAAAACATACCATTTCTCCCCCTTTGGCATTATCAAAAAGTAATATATATACTAATTGAAATATGAAATACTAAGCCAAAATAGAGAAATTCACATTTATTTCTTCAAAGAAATATATACCACTATCAATGTTGTGAAGAAATAACAATATAACACCAATAAACTTTGAAATATAACAAGTACTATACTTTGAAATGTGATACCAATTGGCAAGAAAATATAACAATGAATTATGAACCAATAGAAATACTAAGAAGTCATAATACCAATTGAGATATCATCAATGTAAAGAAATATCACAACAATAATAGCATGATAATCATCTAATCATCAAAATTAGTAGCATTGAGTGATCAATATCAATTATACCAATTGAACTTTAGAAAAGTAATACTATTTGAGAACAATTCAATTATACCAATTGAGAAGACTAAACAATTGTAAATATTCAACAATATCATTTTACCACTTTGTAGGACATTCACTTGAGATGCAAATGTAATACCAATTGAAGATGCAAATGTATGAATAACATTTGTAAGCCCTTTGCTCTTCAATCATACCTACAAAACAATCATGTTTTGCCTTTTGGTATCCAAATGGTTTTGGATCCATTTTTGTTAGTGTAGGGACTTTCACCCTTTTTCATCCAAACAAAATCTCCTTTAGGTATACCATGCACTTTAACATAACACACATTTGAAGTATGTCCATGAGTACCACAATAGAAACATGTTGGTGCATTTGAGAAATCAACTTTAGAAAAATCAACAACATTTCTATGAGAATTACTCTTAGCATTAGTATAACCCAAACCAAACTTGTTTGAATTTCCTCTTTTAAAATTTAACAATGTGCGCAATCTAATATCACCATTTGTGACACTTGCAAGCTTATTTTTCAAAATAGCATTTTCATCTTTGAGCAACTTGCAATTCTCACAATCAACCACAATATTCACTCTACTAGCACAATCACAAGAAGAACTAGCATATATAAGATCAAGAGTTTCATTTTCAAGATTAAGCTCATCAACTTGTTTTTGAAGTTCTAAAATCTCTTTTTGATGTTTCAAAATGAGCTTCTTTCTTTCAATGTTTTTCAAAGCTAGTTTTTCAAGTTGTTCATGCATTTCTTCATAAGCATCATATAACAATTCATATTTAGAAGAAATTTTGGATTTAGTATGACTTACATTGCTATCCTCGCTTTGTTCACTTGATTCATCATTTGAACTTTCCTCTTCATCTACTTGAACAAGCAAGTTGAGATTAGCAACTTCTTCATCATCAGACGAACTACTCGATGTGCTTTTCTTCTCTTCTACATCACTATCCCAAACTATATATGCCCTTTTGTGTCTTGAATTTTTCTTGTCTTTCTCCTTCTTCTTGAGATACCTAGAGCATGAGTACTTGAGATGACCAGGTTTTCCACATTCATGGCAAACTACACCTTCTTTTGATGTCTTGGTCTTGTAGTGTGGGGAATCCTTCTCTTTACGTTTGTCTTTGTTCAACCTTCCTTTTCTCCTTAGAAATTTGTCAAACTTCCTTAGCAAAAGTTTCATTTCTTTTTCATCAACATCCGAATCGGAATCTTCACTATCATCATCATCGGAACTCTCTTTCTTTTTATATGATCTATTGACTTTAAGAGCAAGTCCCTTTCTTCCTTTGTTCTTATCCGACTCTTCATTGATACTTAATCGTCCAAGCTCCATTTCATGTTCTTGAAGCTTTCCGAAAAGTGTTGCTAGATCCATAGCATCCAAGTTTTTAGATTCAACAATAGCCGTTACTTTTGGTTGCCAATTCCTGTCTAATCATCTCAACACTTTGTTAGAAAGTTCACCTTGTAAGAAAGTCTTACCAAGAGCAAGTAAATGGTTAATAATGTGAGTAAAACGCTTTTGCATATCATTAATAGATTCATTTGGAATCATTTGAAACAATTCATAATCACGCATTAAAGCATTCAATCTAGCTCTCCTAACCTCACTAGTTCCTTCATGAGTCACTTGTAAAGTGTCCCACATTTCCTTAACACTAGAACATTGGGAAACCCTAAAGAACTCGTCATAGGATAAAGCGGATGTGATGATATTCTTTGCTTTATGATCATATTGTACTTTCTTTCTATCATCATCTTTCCACTTGTCCTCGGGGATCAATTGTTCTACACCTTCAACTAAACTAGAGGGGATATGAGGGCCTTTTTCAACTACTTTCCAAATTTCACTATCTATGGCTTGGATAAAGATTTTCATTCTAACTTTCCAATAAGCGTATCCCTCACCATTAAAGAGTGGAGGACGACTTATCGAAGCACCTTCACCACCAAAGGGATTCATGGAACCCATTGCGATTTTCTTAAAGGATCTTTACGAAAAAGCTCTTATGCTCGTGTCTTTCGACCGAGCTCTGATACCAATTGAGGAAACCGCAATTGGTGGTTGAAACAACTAAGGAACCCTAGGAGAACACCTAGAAGGGGGGGTTGAATAGGTGTAAAAGAAACCTTGAAAGATTTTCGAACGAAACAAATCAAAACAATTAAAACAAATGATTTTTGCAAATTTGTACTGTCTTAATCGATTATTCTGAAGTTTAATCGATTAAACCTGAAAGTTCAAAAGTCCTTAATCGATTAAGAATGTGCTTAATCGATTAAATCTATCAGAAACTGAAAAATCACTTTTCAATCGCATACGAAAAACAATTAATTCACACGTAAGATCAGAAATTCAGCGAAAACAATTAACACCTATATTCTTATTGATTATCCTAGTTATGAAAATGATTTTCCCTTTATCAATTTGAACAATAAAGATTCAATTTAATCAATTATGAAAATCAATCTTTTTCTAGGTTTTCAACCAAGAACACAATGAATGACTTGAATGTAAAGAGTTAAGGGTTTAGAGATACGACACAGTGATTTATCCTGGTTCACTTTCATCCGCTTGAAAGATACATCCAGTCCCCTCTTCAACCAAGAGAGATTCTTCACTATGAGGAATTAGAGTTCTCAAATTACAAGTAAATGCCTCACAAGACTCCCTTCTTGCTAGCCTACAAGAGATACCACACCCTTGCCTTGTAATCCTATTGATCTTCTCTCTAATCTAACCTCTACCCCTTGTTGATAATCGACACAACAAGTCTTCAATTGCTTGATGATAATCCACACACCAAGGCTTCTCTTTGCTTGATTCACAACCAAGACTTTCTTCTTCTTCAATTGCTTGAATGAACTTGCTTGATGATAAACGACACACCAAGTCTTCTTTGTTGTTGTAGTTGGCTTGCCTTCTTGCAAAGATTACAACTCAATGAATACACATGACACTCCTATGAATCTCATTCAATAGCTATGACAAATCACGATAAGAGATTCAAAGGTTCTTGATCAAAGAATATGAAAATATGAAAGCTTTGATCTTTGAAATTGAGAGAGAATAGAATGGCTTGATTCTTGTAAAATTGATTATGAAAGTGATGTATATTGATCACAAAGGTTAGGAAAAGGTTTATATAGAATACACAAAAGTTGTAGCACTTGAAAACTAATTTTGAGAAGTGAAAATCGTATTTTAAAAAACCAGATCTGCAGTACTTAATCGATTAAATCCCTTCTTAATCAATTAGTAATCGATTAACAATGTTCTTAATCGATTAGACACTGATGAAACTTGATTAAAACTTGTTTTCTCAAAACCAAACCTTTCCTTTAAAACCTTTAAGCCACCTATTGATTCTAGGTTAAGTGAAAACTCAAATTATGATTTAATCATGACTATGATAGAAATTCACTACCCTCTAAATAAACTCTAACCAAATAAAAAACCTAAGAAGCTTGAGAGGCAAAAGATAAAACAATTACAATTACACTCAAACTAAGTCTTCATGAGCTTGCTTTCTCTCTTCTTCATTTGATGTTTGTTATTGCTTGTTGAACTTGAACTTGATCAACATCTTTGTAGCTTGTTCAAAACACTTTGTCATTATCAAAACATTCATCATAGAACTTACAATGAGGAACCTATATACGAGCAAGTGGATGCCAAAATGGGAAGGACCCTACATTGTGCCAGAGGCACATCCTAATGGGTATTGTTTCTTACTTGAATCAGACACTCAAAGGAAAATAGGGCCTTTAAATTTCAAGTATGTTAAGAAATATTATGCCTAGCTCACTGTATGATATAATGAAAGAGCGGTAGTCTTTGTTTTCTGTTGAAATCTAGGAAGTAACTTATTTTGTACGCCCCTAACCAATGAATAAGAAGCTGAAGACATTCCCTCATAAACTATCTCCTTAGAAATATGTTAATATGAAATATGCATGTTGAAAGTAAACACGGTTCAAACAAGTAGATAATGTAATGACATACATACGGCTCATTAAAAAAAAAGGGAGAGCGCTCTCAAAGTAAAGAGCCAAAATGCCAAATGCGAGGTCCAACACTAAAAAGAAAAGGAGGTAAATCCATATACATATGCATTTGACAGGCTGAAAATAAAGTGTTGGGCCGTACCGCGGGCACAAGCGCCTTATCGCGGTACCCGGATAGACCTCCTGAAAAGAAAATTTCCGGGACAGACGCGGGCGAAGTACGCCATATCGCGAGACTAGAAAAGATCCCGGGAAACAAGGGCGCTAGTCTTAAACGCGGGCGGAAAAAATCTGTAAAAGAGGTTGGCTAACGCAAGATCCAAGGCGATCCGTTAGTTCATGAAGCCCAAAGCGGCGAACTGAAAAGTCCGAAGTGACAACCAAAAAAAAAAGAGAGAAAGCCCAAAGCGGCAAAATCTCTAAAACGTGTCCAATGTGCACCTTGAAGAAAATTTGGCACCAATGACATGAGGGGCCACTGTTCAAAAAAAAACGTGCCCAATGTGCACCTTGAAGAAAATTTGGCACCAATGACATGAGGGGCCACTGTTCAAAAAAAAAAAAAACGTGCCCAATGTGCACCTTGAAGAAATAAAATTTGGCACCAATGACATGAGGGGCCACTGTTCAAAAAAAAAAAAAAACGTGCCCAATGTGCACCTTGAAAAAAATTTGGAACCAATGACATGAGGGGCCACTGAAACTTGCTGAGAAATTCGAAGCATGCTAAAAAAACGGAGAGGGAGAAAAAGAAGAAAAGAAGAAATGTGCGCTGTCAAATACTGGGAGAAAAACATTTACGTCAGGGAAAGCATGCTGGAGAGGTAGCAAATACAAGCAGTACCAAATAAACGCAAAGACATGATTCGAACCACAAGAGTGTAAAGCGACAAAGTCAACAAAGGCACACAAGAATCGAAAAGCATAAGACCTGCGTACAAGTCCAAGGAACAAAGCAAATAAAGGCATATGAAGCAGAATTAAGATATTCATTGTCAAAGTGGTGACAAACACACAAAAGCAAAGTCTAAGCTCGAAGAGCATGCAAAAGAAGCCATTACAAACGGCTACAACCACAACTTCAAAGTTCAACAAATAAATCCCAAAGTACATGTTCGAAACAGCAAACCATAATGCAATGATAACTATCAAACGTTAAACAGAGTGTTCAGGCTGATGAGCTTGCAGGCTTCCTCATAAGAGAGCTCCTGAGCAGCCAAATCATTGAGTTCTTTGTCAACATTCTCCAAGTCAGCAGTCACCTGCGCAAGTTGGGGTGAAAGCTGCTTTGAACGAACGGTCAAAGTGGTGCGACGCTCCTGCAAGGTGCGCTTGGTTTCGGCCAAGCCAGTAGCATCGAAAGGGGGGCGCAATTTCTCCAATTTAGCATTCGCCTCATCAAGCCAAACACCAGAGTAGTTCTGAATCTTCAAAGAATGAAGGCAATCAAGAAGCTCAACCTTATCTTCCCACGACAATGCATCAACATCAACAGAGCTCACTAAGCCCAGCATTTGTACCATGGTGCGCGCAGCAGACTCTCTGAAAAAACGTGGAAACGAAGCACCTGGTGGCACCAAGTCAGGATGAGTAAGGAGGAATGATTCAATCATAGATTGCTCCTCCGCATCAAGAGAACCACGGGACTTGGCAGAAAATGCAGCTGCAAGACAACAAAAACAAAACAAAAAACAAACAAAGCGGAGATAAGTGAGAAAAGCGGCAGTATTTGCAAATCCAATAAAAGCATGGACACATAGCAAAGGAAACCCAACTTGATGAATGGTTAAAGGAACACTCACAAACCGAAGAGGAAGCCGGAGACGCAGCAACCTGAGTGATCTTGACAGGGGCAAGCCGAACGGAGGGAATCTCGCTCACGGGGCGCCCCTCGGAGGAATTCACAGCGCCTTTCGAAATTTCAGCCACGTTAGCAGAGCTCGGGGTGAGGCCGGTATCGCCCTCATTAACAGCGCGTTCCCTAGATGGAACTTCGGCGGCAGCATCAACTTGGCTTTCCTTGGGGGCAGGGGTGTCCATCACCTCAACATCCAAGCTATCAAAAACAGTATCAACAGGAATACCCTCACCTATGACAATGTCAGAGACATTTGCAGCAGCAACACTTGTAGCAACACTTGAAGAAACATCAGCAGGAGCGTCCGTGGAAGCAATGGGAACGCTCTTTGAGACCTCAATAAGGGGCAAGGAAAAATCACCAACCGCAACGATTTCCAAACCAGAACCAACATCATCAGCAGGTTCGGAAGCAACACCAGAATGAGTAGGAACACTAACGGCGACAGCCTCCAAAGCGGAAACGGCCGACAACGGTTGCACAAACAAAGGGCCACTAACTCGACCAAAAGGCACGTGAGTGGCAAATCCGGTGGGCGCACGAACCATCCGCACGATCAAACGGTGGAATTGTTGGAGAGCTGACGGAGGTGCTAACGGGAGTCGGAAGGCTCTCAGAAGCCTGAGGCGAAGGCGAAGCCGAACCACGTCCGCCAGAACCACCTACAGTGAAACAAACAAACGGAATAGCGGAAAATAAAAATGTGCATTAGTACTAAAAATCTGAAGAAATGCAACAACAGTAAAGAGCAGAAAGGCCGAAGGGGAAGAAAAGAGCCACGGCGAAGGAGAAAATGGGAAGCAAGAGGCGGAACCTAGGGGGGTTTTCCTCATCAGCTTCGTCGCTCTCACCCTCAGAGGAATCACCATCTCCTTTTGAAGTGTCATAATAAGCCAAGAGAGCGTCGCCCGACTGATCTTCATTGTCGCTCTCAGCTTCAACTAAATCAACACGAATAGGAGAAGTAGGGGCAGGAGGAGTATTGTGAAGCTGCAAGCGAGAAGACCGTCGAGAAGGCACAGCTGCAACAGCCTTCTTCCCTTTCTGAGAGGGTGCAGCATTCTTACCCCCGCCTTGAGAAGAAGATTTAGGAGCAGAAGGAGCTGGGGAAGAAGCCTGTTTCTTACCTCGTTTTGATATTACAACAGCGGAAGGCGAGGACGCAGTGGCTTTACGCTTGCGCACGGAAGAAACCGCTTCAGCTGAAACAAACAAGGCAAAGTATGAAAACGGAGCCAAATGGATGAAACAGTAATCAATAAAACAAATGAGACCAGTAAAGAGACTACCTTTTCCTTTCTTCACAGAGGTGGAGTAATAAGGATCATTACACACAATAGACAAAAGAGCGGGGATGGTGCGCTTCGGAGTAGCTTCAAAACTCTAGAGATGCTGTAAAATGTCTTTATGGGATGTCACCCAACTGCGTAGAACGCCTCCGACATGAAGGGGAGGGATATAAACCAAAGGAGCACTTGAAACATCAGGATCGGCATCAAAAAGAACGGATGGGATAGTTTCATGCAAAGAGACTTGATCAATCAAAAGGACGCACGGAGGTTGATCGCGCCCAAATTGCCTCGCAACACGATCAGGGCGGTATACAAAAGGCCACAAAGCGCCTCCATTGTCACTCTTGTTATCCAAAGGAATGAAACCGGGAAGACAGCGAGCAGTCAGAATCAGTTTCCACAGGTCATACATACCCTCAGTATAATTTTGAGTATCATTCCTGGAGGTAAGACGCTCCTCAATATACAAGGGGTGAAAAGGGTCACACCCTTCCCAAATGTGGTCTAAATAAGGGCGGAAAACGAACTGCTCCTCTAGATCAATGACAGCAACTAAAGGCTCTCTGGGACAGCCTTTGGTCCAGCACCAGGCGCGAGGCTCAAGGCCAGAGGCATCATCGGAAGGGGCGAGCCTAACCGGACCATATCCAGGAAAACGCTCAAATAAAAAGTATTGAAGGAAAGCCAAATCAGCAAAAGAATTGATAGAAAAACGACCATGAGAAATTCGCATTTGTTCAGAAACTTGATCGAGGCGAGCATACAAGCTACCCAAATAAAACGAAGAGAGAGGAAGACGCGTTCCCTCAGCCAAAAGATAAGCTAGCAGGAAGACACAAGGACTAACAGACTCCCATGGAGGACCCGGAAACACATACCTGCTCAACCAGAAAGCGACGAAAGCAGCACGATGAAGCCTTTGATCCTTCACAGGACCAGGATGAAATTTGCCATCATGAAGGTCGCCGTAAAAATACCGAACCCAGCTAGCGAACGTGTACTTGAGCGAGGAGCGTTGACTTGCTTTCTGCTCTTTGGGGACCAAATTCCCTGTACCCCTGACTTTCTGAGAGGAAGAACCTTCAGCAAGCGAAGCACGCCTCTGTTGAAGTAACTCGTGAGAATGTTTGGCACTAGCAATAGAGGCCGCCTTCAACTCCAGGGCCAAATCAGAAAGGCTCTCATCCACTTTTGTTATGTCAAGATCAACGCTCCCAAAAGAAGGAAGCTTCAATAAGACAACTACGTCCTCCAGAGTGGGAGTAAACTCACCCCAGGACGTCAAAAATGTGTGTGTCGAAGAACACCAGCGCTGGATCAAAGCGAACAAATCATCTAACCTACGATTAGCGCCAATACGAGGAGACACCTTGATCGCTTCCGCTATTCCAACTTTCTTAAGAACCTCCACGAAGGGAGGGTCACTTGCAAACACTTGATTGATCCAGTCTTGCCAGCCGGTAGTCCCGCCGATACGAACATTAAAGTTCAGGTCCACCCAGGGAAACTCTGCACGGCGAAGGCGAGAACGAAGCAGTGAAGGACCCAGCTCGCGGTGGTCCCTGTGGTAAGAAGGAGAAGAAATGAGCTTGGCGGTGTCATCAGGGATCACCATTGCTTTGGTAGGAGGACCGTTGAGTAGGTCACCGGATTCAGGGAAGGGACCAAAAGGGAGTGTCGCCTTCACCCCAGTCGCCCAACGGCGGTGACCAGCGTTTATGGGATAGGAACGGGGGCAAGGGAGACCTTGCATGAAGCAATAAGTGATAGGGTTTGGGAGAGAGATCTCCTCCTCGGTTTCTTCAAAGGTAATGTCATCCTCAACTTCAACGGCGGGAGTAGATTTCGACTTTCCCATGATCGAAGGCGGGTAGCAACGTAGAAAAAAGAGTTAAAGTGAGAAGAAACCTAAAACGAGAAAAATGGCAACAATGAAGAAAAGAGGAAGTAATGTGGAAAGAAAAAGAGTTCTCTACTGTCGGAAAAAGTAAGGAGGCAGAGGAAGTTTTGAGAAAGAGAAAAGAAGTGGTTGAGAAAAAGAGGGACTGAAGAGTTAGAAGGAGGGAGTTTTGAACTGCGGAAGAAAGTGGGAGAACGTGTAAGTAACTGAAGAGTACCCCTCAACTGGCACGTGGAACGAAAAATGAGGAAAGAGGAACAGGCGACAGGGCGACAAAAACAGGATTTGCACTAAAAAGGAAAAGTCTTTCCTTTTCACTGCAAAGGGGGCAATTGTTGATACCCCACTATTTGGGAGCCCAAAAGTCACAAGGCCCAATTCACAAAGAGGCCCAGAATCACCAAACAAAAAATAGAACATCAGAAGGGATTGGGAGAAAGCGTATAACATCGGGGTCGCCCAAAGCGCTACACCCGGAGCGTCAGCCTTCAAGGCGTCATATCCTGACGACACAGCCAACAGGAAGAGCAAGGTGCGCCGATGCCAATGAGCACAACGTACCCTCTCAGAGCGTCTCGGGTGTTACGAAAACTTGGAGAGAAAGTCACGATAAATGGGAGCGAACAGGAAACAGAGTTTGGGGAAGGCGTACATGTACAGACAAAGGGTTCCGGTTCCCCAGACTATGAGGAGCGTGCAAGAGAAGCCAGAGCATCTTGGCTTACATCATGCAACCCCTTCTTTGAGGAAAGTCGAAAAAGGGAAGTCTTGTGAGCCTCCCACTGTGATAATCAAAGAAAAAGGTTAAAGAAGTAAAGAAGACAAAACGGGTTCTGCAGAGAGCAGCCAGAAAGAAGGAAAAGGGAAGAAGACCGATGGACCAAGAAACAGGAAGGCAAAGACCGATGGGCAGAAAAGGCCCTATAAGAGGAACCTTCCTCCAATGTACACGGGGACCCAAGGGAGAAAGGGAGAGAGAGACAACACAACTGAAAGAACCAACACTACTGAAGCTAGGCATAACTGAAAGAACCCTAGCAAAACACAGAGAGGGTGTAAGAGAGAGGAATAGAATAGAAGTTTCTGCTTAAGTTTTAGAATATAGAGGGAGGTGTAAAAAGGGCAAAGGCGCACACCCCCTCACCCTGTAAAATACTAGAAGTGTGGAGTCTTACTCTTACATTTACCTCTCTGAATCCCCATTTCAAAGTAATAAAAGCCTAAAGCTTCATTAAGTTTACGAACCCATTATCTTTTTACTAATTATTCATTACTGCACAAAGTGGTCCGAAACAATCGGTATGTGGTTTAGTTATTGACTTACTGGTAGAATTAGCAAGTCATTGTTCCAGTACCTTAATCAATTTTATAAATGGTATGATTTTAATAACATAACGGTTGTTGATGGGACATAACTAGGATGATGCAAATAAAGTTTGGAATATAACTTTGAAAATCAATTTTTTTTTTAAGATGGAGATATTTTTACTCTCATTCAATTATATATTTATATTTTTAAAGTTTATTATAAGAATTAGGTTATGTTCATTATAATTTACATGTTTTTCTGTCTATTCAATATAATTTTATAACTCCAAACAAACGTTGGAAATAAGCATGTTTACCAAGCTAGGGGGACAAGGATTAGATCCACGGTTCCTATATATATACAGTAAAATTTGGACGGTTTATTTTTGCAATCCATTGTGTCCCAAGTCACCTGCTTATCAAATGACGTGTTTGATAACAATTGTCACCCCCATTCAATGGTGACTGAAAAAGATGCCATACAGATGCATGAAAAAATTGGCCAAAGGTTTGGGGCCCTAACAAACTGTGATGGAAAGGACAATTGGATCCAATTAATTAGGGTTTATCCTTGGATCATATACTATGTACCTAAGATATTCATATTAGTTTAGTAGCCCGTTATGATATACGTGAGTCCCAAATCTCCCCCCTTTAAAAAAAAAAAAAAAGAAAAAAAAACAATTGCTAACAATTTTTTTTAAGAACCTAAAAAATAATAGTAAAAAGTCATTGAAACATGTATTCATTTTATATCCAAGAATAATAACATACACTTGTCATTGTTTTTGGATAAATTACACTTATTATTACTCCTGAAGTTTGCTGTGAGGACACAAACGTCCTTCTAGTTTAAGAAATGGTACTCACATCCACTACTTGGTATTTAGTATTATATTTACACCCCTTACGTATAATACACTTACAATTAGTTTATACTAACTAAAATGGATCAAAAATGACATTTATGCCTTCAACGAATATCTTTGTCACTAACACAAATTTTAAGTATACTTAGTGAATTTTTTATTAAAAATAATAGGTAAAATTGAATTATTTTTTGACAAAAAATTAATATTTTTAAGAAAATGCGGCTAGAAATTTTATACAAGAAAGTGTTTTCACTCGCAAAAAATATGATTTTTTCATAAAAAATTATTACATTTTCTTTAATAAAATTAATTAATTTTTTTATAAAAAACAATTGAATAATGCTTTTAAGCTACCCCCAATATATAAAGCACCTAATACACTAGCAATTTGTGTCAATGACTGATACACCTATTAGGGGGATAAATATAATTTTGGATCTTAAGCAGAGCATTTCGGTTAGTAAACCAACGGACTATTACATGTAAAGGATGTAAGTGTACAAAATGTCATTTAGGGGAGGTGAGTATCATTTCTAAAATTAGAGAAAGTGTTTGTGTCATTGTGGCAAGCCTCAAAGATGATGAGTGCAATTTTCCTTTATTTTTTTTTTTTAATTTTAGTAACCTTAACAAATATAAGAACACTTGTTAACCAAACCATAAAAAAATAAAAAAAATTGTGTATGTTACGTGAATTTCCTGAAGACCTGCAAACTAGATTGTCTACACTACAACTGTTGTACCTAACCCGTGCATATACTGATTTCTAAATGGATATAATTAATCATATACTGATTTAGTGATATTTTTTTGTTGTCTCGATTAAAATATACTTTAATAATATATAATACTATTGTATGCTAAATTTAAATACAAAAAATGTTATTTTGATAGCCAATTATGATAATTTGTTCTTTGATTTTTAAATGAGTTTTGTAATCATCAAAAGAAAAATTTTAAATGTGTTTTTTAAGATAAATGTATGGATAAAATATTAGGAAAATTTTATTTACATATGAATTTTGTTATTGCATTAGTTGTTTTACAAATTTTATAGTTTATACCAAATTCTTAAACTAACCTCACACCCTCATCTTCGATCTCCATTATACCCAAACTAACCTCCCTGAAGACCTAGAAACTAGATTGTTTACAATTTTTATGCTTGTCGTCAACGTGAGCTTGTGTTTTTTCAGTTTAGAATTTTTTTATTAGGTCAATAAGTTAGTAGAGTTATTTAGGGGAAAAAAAAACCGATAAAAATTTATGACATTTTAAGAACAAGTTTGTAGCTTTATTTTGAAAACTATTTTTGTAAAAGTAGCTTTCTAAAATATTTAAGAGTTATCTATACATCATGTCATTTTCGACCTTCTTTTTTTTTTTATTAAATTACTTCAAATAGAAACAAACGAATAAATAAATTTATATATACTTTTAAATCATTTAACTAATTTTAATTAATTTCGCAACTAGTTTTATGAAACAATTCCAATTCAATAAACTAGCTCATTAATTATAAGTAGTAGTCAAATACAAATTCATAATTATAAATTATAAACTCACTGCTAATTAAGAACTACAAACTTACAATTATAATTTGGTTTTGACAAACAAACCCTTTGAATATTGGCAAAATGAACAAGGTTTACATGAAGATATAAAAGTTTACTTCGAAAGGAATCAAATGGTAGTGCATCATGATCCACTTCAAACATAAACTCTTTTTGGTTTAAAATATAAGAAAAAAACTATTTTTATATTTATTAAAGAGATTAGTTAATTGTATTTAATTATTGTATCAAATTTATAAAAAAAATAGAGGTATTTTAAGAAAAATAATATTGAGAATAAAACAAAAATTAAATGAAAAAATCACATTCTATGGATGTTTTAAGAAAGCAGTATATATTAAGAATGTAACAAAATTTAATAAGGTTAGTGTGGTGAACCTCTCCCTTAAACTCGGCGTAAGACTCACATAGACTTACCGAGCTGGGGGGGCTTATGTGGTGGACTACGCCTCAGGCCGAGATCACAGGACACCAGACCCTCTCTCACCGAGATCAGGTTACAACTACACCCCCTGTGCTAGGTCGAGATCTTCATCTCCCGGCCGAACAGCATACCAGGAACGGGTTGAACTCACGCCCCCTACTCGACCCACTGGCCAAGTACTACACAAGCTGATAAGCACAGGATAAGGACAAGCTGACTCACCCGCCCTTATCCTCTTACAGCTCACGACAGGCTGGCCATACTGGGCCTCAGCTCAGCTGGCCCATTAGGAGACCCACCCACCCCTATAAGTAGTACCGTGCTACATGGGGCTCAGGTACGTCCTCTAACCCTAATTAATACAGCACACACTCTGTGATTAGGGCAACTCAGGTACTCCAACTGAGTGCCTTGGAGAACTCATATAGATCACTCATAAACCCTAGATAGAGCTACTCCATTAAGGTCTCCCCTTGGCCTTAGTGTCGGCTCTGGTCTAGAACATCTCAGTTAGTTAACTTTTTCTTATATTCTAAACCAAAAGAAATATATTTTTTTCTTATAGTATAAACCGGAAGAAGTATTGATTAATATTAGTATAAAAATTAGCCCGCATGGTCATGTGCAAGTGAGAGTTGGAAGTTCTGGGTTCGATCCTAGATACCACTGTACCATTTAATGGATTTAATTAATTTCCCTTCCCCTATACTCGTAAAAAAAAATTTGCCTAATATATATATATATATATATATATATATATATATATTTTAATTAACAAGACTTGAAGTATAAGCACCTAATTTAAAAGGTTTTATTAAATTTTTGGTCATTTATCTTATTTTCAAGATTATTTTTTATTCTTTATTATTATTTTTTAATAATTTTGATCCTTTATTTTTCTGAAAAGATTCAGTTTGGTCCTTCTGTCAAAATAAAGTTAAATTTCACCTGAATATTCCAGAATATTCCATGCCCTCTATGGATTTTCGAAATGGTGGCCGGATTTTAGAAAATGCTACCAAAAATGGTCGTCGAGTTCTGAATTCTTCTTCTTTCACAAATTCATTTTCACTTCCTCTTTTTTCGATCTTCCTCCTCCATTTCCTCTCTTTCTTCTTCTTTTTTCACAAATTCATTTCCTCTTCCTCTCTCTTCTTCTTCCATCTCCTCCATAAATCCATTTTTCCTCCTTTCACAAATCCATTTCCTCTCCTCCTCCTCCTCCTCCTCCTCTTAGTGGCCATTTCCGGTAGCATTTTCCAGAATCCGACAGCAATTTCCAGAATCCAGGGGTGAGGGAATATTTTGTTGAAATTTAATTTTATTTTGACGGGAAGACCAAACTAAATCTTATTTTTTTTTAAAAATAAAGAATAAAAATTGTTAAAAAAAACAATAAAGGACCAAAGTGAATCATAAAAATAAAATAAAGGACAAAAAATATAATTAAGCCAATTTTTTGGTAAACAAAAAAATTCATTAACCAAACCAACAAAAATTATACATCAAATCCCACCAAGAGCCATTGATTCTAGGTGCCCACCTATTATGAAGGGTTGCACTAAGATCAACGCCCAAAGAATTAAAGTTCCGCTAAAATTCTAGTAGCTATTACATTATTGCAGCAAGAATTTAAACTATGGAAATAAATCCTAAATCTAATAGCAACATCCCTCTTCACAACATTAAACACATGAAACGGATCGGAGCTCGAGCCTTGTCTGAAAAGATCCTGCGATTTCTTTCCATCCAAATATGATAAAGAGTTGCAGCCATAGCAGCTTGAACAAATTGCCTTCTCTTCTTGTGTCTAAAGCCGTATGTCAACCAATGAGTCCATGCATGAAAGTTTTGGCGCCACCCATCCATACCAATCCAATTGCAAACCAGCTCCAAGAGATCTCTACTCCAAGCACAATCAAAGAATAAGTGATCCCTGTCCTCATAATTATCATTACACAAGATGCAAGTGGGGTCAGAGTCATCGAATGCTGCCATGCATGTTTGCTTTAGTTCTGAGTTTATCTTGAATAGCCAACCAAAAGATGAAACTATGCTTTGGAATAGAAGCTGAATTCCACACTGTTATGCCAGATTACAGTGCCCCCTGGTTACCAAGAAGCCATTGATACCCTTTTTTAATTGTATAATCCAACTCTGTCCAGGCGCCATTCATATAAGATTGCCTGAAGCTGTTTCTAACCTTTATAAGTTGTTTCCAATGCCAACTGTCCTGATTGCCAGCCTGATAGTCCCAGATAATTAAGCAAATTTAAAACCACAACGATTACACTTTTTTTCTCTTAAAAAAATATTTGCCAAAAAAACATTACGTATACACTAATCGGTAATTATTATCATCATTTTTATTTTTTGTTGTGAATCAATGATATTTTCTGGTCAACAGCTAGAGAATAATCCATTTCAGGACAGGAAGATTACTGAAATTGGCTTAATCTCTCCCAACAAAGCCATATATATTTTTTGATCAATGAATATTTAATACAATATTTAACTCTTTTTATACAATACTAATATCATAAAATTATTATTAAGTGAGAAAAATGTATCATAATAATCAAAAATAAATATAAAAATATATTTAATTATTAACTAATTTAATATTATTAATTATTTTAATTAACTTTTTTAATAACATTGAGCGACAATGGAGTAATCATATATTAGTTCCCAAGGTGTAGGTGAAGAAACTATACTACGGAGTACTAGCTAGCACTATTGAGTGGGAAAAGGGGGATCGGATTTGAACTGGGGATACGTGCCAAAATAAGTAAAGGCCATGAATTATGGTTATGGCAATGACATATAATAAGGAGGGTCAAGATAGAAGGCAACAGAACAAAGTAACGTGGAGGCAAAGGAAAGAAATGGCAAAATGCATCACTGACAGACACAAATGATGCTTGTGACCTTGTGTGGTTTCTGAGATGGGTGGTCGATCGGTGGGAGAAAAGGTTGTGCTAAGTGAGACTTTGTTGTGTAGCCGGTAGCCCCATCTTTCTTTAAAAATTTGAGTAAATAGTCAATTTATTAGTTTCTAAATAATTTTGTACGAATTAATATATGAGATTATTGAAATTTTAAATTAATATTTAAAATAATAAAATGTGAGTCAAATTAGTTTCTGCTCTTATTAGTGGTTTATAGAGTTAGAGAATAATTTAACTAAAACTTAATGATTTTTGTTTTGTTTTGTTTTTTTTTTCCAAAATAACGTTATTTTGGCCATCTCATTTACGTCAAGGATTACTAACGGTAATTAATGTTAGATACTAATGTGACTTACATTTTTTTTATGTCTTGGATCAATTTGAAATTTCAAAAATTTCATAAACTAAATAATTGATGCCCACAAAATCAAGAACAAACAAAATCAAGAACCATTATGACATGTTTCTTAAATTTTGTTACTTTTTATATTGATAGCAAAGTTGACCTCTTACACTAGTTAAGAGAAAAAAATAAATAAATAAGTTATTACTAAGAAATAAATTCAACACTCCTTAAAATATTAAATATATTATTTCTGAAAACAAAATTGTTTATTTTAATTTTTTAAAGGTTCTAGTTGTTAATTTCTGCTACGGTAGTTTTGTGTTGCCAGAAAATTTCTTCACAACCTAACTCTCAATACGCCAAGGTGAAGTTCAAGTTTGGATTTTATTTGTCAGCGTGCTTTCGAAATTAATGCTTAATAAAAAGAGTCAAATATTGTTTAACGAAAAAAATGTTTTAACCTACTAATTCTTTAGAATTTCGAGTAGGTGATTTTGAATAATCTAGTCTAATGTTCTCGATCACCATTGAACATGCATGAATTAGATATCCATGGATGGATGCTTTGAATTTGTTGTTTCTCAAGCAACTAACATATATTCCTCAATCTAATAAAAATGGTAAAAAATAATAATTTTTTTTCAAATTAAAACTAAATTAAATAATAAAAATTTAGAAATTGTAATTTTCAAATCATGATTAATTGATCAATGCAAAATACATTAAATTAATTGTTTAATAATTAATTAGTTCATGTATTAAACAAATCATTAAATACATATTTTCTTAATTTTTTGATATTTTTTAAATTTTTTATCATTCTTATAAAATTAAGGCAGCATAAAAGTTTGGTCAACTTGTGTTTTATTTCCATTTTAGTTTGAAGAATTTAAATGAACGGTAAAGAAAAAGTCGTCAATACTAAGATTATGAATTATGTAGAGTCCCACATGGAATCGTTTTGCATGTTTAGGATTTTTGTATGTTTAGGACTTGAAGGTAGTTTTTATGCTTGTATATATATATATATATATATATATATATATATATATATATATATATATGATATTCCACCATATCTGCATATTCTAGATTTGGAGTTTTGTTCCTTTTTCTTTTTATTTTTTTTTTCCTGCCATCAAAGGCAGTAAGGCTGGCTATTTGTTTTCAAGAAAAGGACTTGAACCAAACGTATCACGAGAATAATTTCAGCGCAAATAACTATTTGACAAGCCAAATCAAACTATAGAAGAGCATAACTTAACCCAAAAAAAAAAAAAAAAAAAAAGAAGGAAAACAAACAAGAGAAATTTTGTAAGTGATAGGCCTTTAATTTAATTTCCTTTCATGATTCCATCCAACACTGTCAAGAAACCTGTATCTATACTCCATTCACTCCTTAAACAATTGTTATGGCAAGGTGAGGAGAGGAAATGACAAGAGTGTGATAAAAAAAGAAATTAACAATTTTGATAAAAACAAATATTTCTTATAATGATTTCCTTACTTGGTATAGAGAAACATATATAAACACTACTTATTTATATATAGGCCGGAAGGAGGGTCGGAGTAAAAGAAAGAGTGGAGCTTTCACTTGTAGCTAGCTTACTAAGGAATAAGGATAGAGGGTATGCATGAAGTTCTTTATACTTTAAAAAGAATGGTTTTGTTAATCCGTAAGTGAACATTTTTTATGAGAAAATGATTTAATTAATAATTTGAGATGGGATATTTGTGATTTTTCTATGAAAATGTATTCTTTCAAGTATTTTTAAGATATACAAGTCGTCACACAGTAAAAAATTCCTTGAAGAAAACAAGAATTTTCATGCATGTTATCATGTGTTGGAGGTGTTGGAATTAATAATGATGATCAAGTATAATTATATATTGCTAATATCAAGCTTATTGACATTATTGGACTTTTTTATAAGGAAAGGTTAATAACCTTTGAAAGCATTTAACTAACATTAATACCTCCTGCTTCTGGCTGATTCTTCAGGAACTACTGTTTATTTGAGGGAGTAGCATTTTTCTTTCTATCCTTGTTTCTTATTTCCGGTGCATAAAAAAAAAAACTAATATTAATGTGTCTTGTGAGAAGTTTTTCACATTTATTTTCACATTTTTATAAACCTCATTCTGTATATTATAAATTAAATACTATTTAAAGTAAAAAAAAAAATTGTTAACTTATTTTTTATGTTAATTCCAATTTTTTTAATTATATAATTTTAAATTTTCAATTATAGACTCCATATTTATCCCATACTTTCAAAGGATTTGACATGGAGTGGTACACTGGTCCATATTGCATTTGTGTGTTACAATAGATGTTATCCTTATTTTCACATGACTCTTCTGGATCTTTATAGATTGACACTTTTTAGCAATAAGTTAATGAAATATTCCATGGTACGTACACTACTCGTGCTTGTGCATGCCCAATTGGTGGAGAGAAAGTAAAAGAATCCAAATCCCGGGCCTATATATAAGAGAAGAATAAAGGGAAAAGAAAATTCATCTCGGAGAGGGCGACTTTATTTGCTAGCTATCTTCACACAATATATAGTATATTCCTCTACACGCATGCTGTTAAACTCAATGGGTGAAGAATTAGTTAGATAGTTTGTTAAAGTTAGTTAGATATGTACAGCTGTAATTAGTTAGTTGGTTGTAATTAGAAGGTTGGATTTTAGGCTAGATTCATTTTCTCAACTTGTATATAAAGCTCTTATGAGCTTAGCTTGTAACTTAAGCAATTTCATTTTTTCTTCATTCTCAATAAGATTGCATATTCAGTTTATCACTTCCTCTTCTGGATTCTTCTCTTGTTCAATGAGCATTCATTTCAACATGGTATCAGAGCTCTCTTTGTAGAGAGTTTCTGATACGCTTCCGCAATTCAACTCCAACTCTTCGATTCATTCAAGCTTCTCACGATTGATGCATATCTCGTGATTGATTGTGATTCTGATCATCTTCATCTTTGCGATTTTCTGATTCTGTGATTCTGCTCCAGTTCCAGTTCCTCAAACTTGTTCAAATTTCTCACGATTGATTTTCATCTCGTGATCGTTTGTGAGTTTCGATTTTCTAACTATGAATTCTGCTGCAATTTCTCAATTTCTTCTTTAATTGATCAACACTATTTTTAGTAGAGACAATTAAACAAGATGAATAATCATAATATGAATCCGATTATGGATCCATCGAGTGTATACTACTTGCATCCGAATGAGAATCCAGGAACAAATCTTGTTAATGCGATTCTCATAGGAAGCAATTATCATTCATGGAATAGATCAATGACTATGGCGCTCAAGTCAAAGAACAAATTGTGTTTCGTTGATGGCACATTGCAAAGGCCACGTAACACTGATCCTTTATTTGAAGCTTGGGATAGATGCAATACATTAGTAATTTCATGGTTGAACAATTCAATTGATCCTGCGATTGTGCAAAGTGTTCTCTGGATGGATTCTGCTGCTGAGATATGGAATGATCTATATGAGCGATTCTATCAAGGTGATGTGTTTCGAATTTCTGAATTACAAAAGGAATTATATATGCTGAAGCAAGGAGAACTATCTGTGAGTGCTTATTTTACTCAAATGAAAGGGATATGGCAAGAATTAGAGAATTTTAGGCCAATTCCTTCTTGCTCATGTGAAATTACTTGTGAATTGGTTCCAATAATTCAACAATATAGGCAGAATGATTATGTAATCAGATTTCTGGATGGATTGAATGACATGTATGCTTCTGTCAAGTCTCAAATAATGCTCATGGATCCTTTACCTCCAATTAATCGAGTTTTCTCATTACTTATTCAGCAAGAAAGACAGCTGAATCTTAGTGTGAATTCTGACTATAACAGTAGTGCAATCAATATGATGAATGGTGATAGAGGTAGATCTAGAGGAAGAGGAAAACCTTATGATTCAGGCAGAAACAATAGTGGTGTTGGTAGAGGTCAGAATACTAGAGATTCTAGAGTTTGCACATATTGCAATAGAACTGGCCATACCATTGATACATGCTATAGGAAACATGGGTTTCCAACACACTGGAATAGAAGATCTGGCAATGTAAATCAATATTCCACAAATGACAATGAGTCTTATGAAGATCATAATGAAGATAATGAAGATGATCACATTCAGGTCCAAAATCAGAAGGAAACTAGTAGGAATTTAAGTATGTTCTTTACACCTGACCAGCACAAGGCTTTGTTAGCATTACTACAGCAATCATCATCACATGTTTCTCAAGAACACAGTGCAAACCAAATCATAACCAAACCTATTGCACATTCTCAGGGTCATATACCCACAGGTATAACTTGTATGACTAAAACACCAAACTTTAAACATGATTCATGGATTTTAGATACAGGTGCCACAGACCATGTGTGCTACTCTTTATCTAAATTCCAAACTTACAAGAAAATAAGACCAATTTCAGTAAAACTTCCCAATGGCAATCAAATTAGTACTTGCATTGCTGGCACTGTGTTCTTTACCAATGAATTTTACCTTACTGATGTGTTGTATATCCCTGATTTTAATTTCAACCTAATCTCAGTTTCTAAACTAACCAAATCTTTGTCATGTAAATTGATTTTTTTGAAGAGCAAGTGTGTGATACAGGATTGCCATACCTTGAAGATGATTGGTGCAGCTGAAGCTGCAGGAGGCCTATATTCAGTGATTTCTTCAAGCTTACCAGTTGCTCAATGTCCTGTTGTTCATTCTGTAAATATGCATTCTTCTTCTAGTTTGTCTTGTAATTTGTGGCATTTAAGATTAGGCCACCCCTCTCATCATAAGCTTCTTGTTTTGAAATCCATTTTCCCTTTTATTCAGTGTAATAAAACTCTTGATCCTTGTGCATCAGATCTGATAATGGCTTAGAGTTTAATTTAAATGAATTCTATGCCACTAAAGGTATCTTGCACCAACAAGTTTGTGTTGAGACTCCTCAACAAAATGGGATAGTTGAAAGAAAACATCAACACCTCTTGAGCATTGCTAGAGCATTAATTTTTCAATCCAATATACCAAAGTGTTTCTGGCATTATGCTGTTGGTTATGCTGTTCATATCATAAATCGATTACCTTCGACATTTCTTAAAAATCTGACCCCTTATCAAGTCCTGCACAACAAATTACCCAATTTTGATGACTTGAAAGTCTTTGGATGTTTAGCATATGCATCAACTCTTGTTTCACATAGGAAGAAATTAGATCATAGATCTAAGAAATGTGTATTTCTTGGACTGAAACAAGGCACAAAAGGTTTTGTTCTCTATGATTTAGCAACAAGAGAGTGTTTTATTTCAAGAAATGTCAATTTTTATGAGCAACACTTCCCTTATCATTCACTATCTCATTCCTCACACACAAAATCTACCAATGATATTCCTACTCAGTCAGCATATTTTGATTTGTTTGATTCTTGTTTTCATAATCCTAATCCTTATAATCCATCAAACAATCAAATCTCTGACTCACAGCAATATTCAATTTCCAATAATCATGTCCCTGATCCTATTGATATTTCTGGTCATGCTGTTCAAGATAATCGTGAGCCTGAAAATCAAGTCATTGGTCCAAGACAATCTTTGAGAGTCAAAAGAGCTCCAAGTTACTTGAAAGATTATCACTGTTCATTGGCATCCACAGCAGCACCATCTTCTTCAGTAAGGTATCCTTTATCTCAGGTTTACTCTTTGCATAATTTTTCACCTAACCATCAAACCTACACATTAGCCATATCAACCACATATGAGCCAACCTGTTTTAAAGAAGCTGTGAAGCATGAGTGCTGGA
This sequence comes from Crotalaria pallida, assembly GCA_037953625.1. Classification (NCBI taxonomy): domain Eukaryota; kingdom Viridiplantae; phylum Streptophyta; class Magnoliopsida; order Fabales; family Fabaceae; genus Crotalaria; species Crotalaria pallida. The sequence goes on from CM075655.1 coordinate 105,120,407, forward strand.
GGAATGCTATTAAATCTGAATTGCTGGCCCTTGAAAAGAACAACACTTGGACAATTACAAGTCTTCCTCCTGACAAGGATGCTATTGGTTTCAAATGGATCTTTAAGATCAAACACAAAGCTGATGGATCCATAGAAAGACATAAGGCTCGATTGGTGGCTCAGGGTTTTACACAAACTGAGGGCATCGATTATTTGGAGACATTTAGCCCTGTAGTCAAGATGACAACTGTGAGGTTATTGTTGGCTATTGCTGCTCAGAAACAATGGCATCTTCATCAATTGGATGTCAACACTGCGTTTTTACATGGTGACATTGACACTGACATTTATATGAAACTTCCTCATGGTGTTACATCTTCAATTCCTAATGCTGTGTGCAAGTTGAATAAATCTCTATATGGGTTGAAGCAAGCTAGTTGTCAATGGAATGCAAAGCTAACCGAATCTTTACTTGCTCTAGGATATCAACAGTGCAAAGCTGATTATTCTATATTCACTAAATGCACTAACTCTACTTTCACTGCAATTCTAGTTTATGTAGATGATTTAGTAATTGCAGGAGACAACCTTACTGAAATTGAGCATGTCAAACGAACACTTGATGATCAATTCAGTATTAAAGACCTTGGAGCATTAAAGTATTTTTTGGGTTTTGAAATTGCTAGATCCTCTCAAGGCATTGCCATGTATCAACGCAAATATGCAATGGATTTGCTACATGATACAGGATTACTGGCTTCTAAACCTGCTTCAACACCTATGGAATCTAATGTCAAGTTGTCAAATCAAAGTGGAGAATTGCTCTCAGATCCTTTTCCATACAGAAGATTGCTTGGTCGATTATTGTACTTAACTCATACTCGACCCGATATCTCTTATGCAGTTAGTTCTCTTAGTAGATTCATTGCCAAACCTACAACTACTCATTATCAAGCTGCTTTAAGAGTTATTCGATACATTAAGCAATCTCCTTCTCAAGGGTTATACTTTCCTTCTACTTCCAATTTGAAACTTCAAGGCTTCACAGATTCTGATTGGGGTAGTTGCATTGACACAAGGAAATCGATCACTGGCTTTTGTTTCTTTCTTGGACCTTCTCTAATTTCCTGGAAAAGTAAGCAACAAAAGACTGTAGCTCGTTCTTCCTCAGAGGCTGAATATCGAGCATTGGCTGACGGTGGGTGTGAAGCACAGTGGTTGTTGTATATGCTACATGCTTTTCACATTGATCATTCTTCTCCAGTTGTGATCTATTGTGACAACAAGTCTGCATTGCATATTGCGAACAATCCAGTTTTTCATGAGCGCACAAAACATATCGAATTAGATTGCCATAGTATTCGTGAAAAAGCAACCTCTGGCATTGTTCACTTGCTTCCCATTTCAACCAAATCTCAGCTGGCTGATATTCTCACAAAACCCTTGGCTGTTGGTCTGTACAATTCAATCCATTCCAAGCTTGGTTTGCTTGACATATGCAATCCAGCTTGCGGGGGGGTGTTAAACTCAATGGGTGAAGAATTAGTTAGATAGTTTGTTAAAGTTAGTTAGATATGTACAGCTGTAATTAGTTAGTTGGTTGTAATTAGAAGGTTGGATTTTAGGCTAGATTCATTTTCTCAACTTGTATATAAAGCTCTTATGAGCTTAGCTTGTAACTTAAGCAATTTCATTTTTTCTTCATTCTCAATAAGATTGCATATTCAGTTTATCACTTTCTCTTCTGGATTCTTCTCTTGTTCAATGAGCATTCATTTCAACACATGCTGCATGCTGCATGCTGCATGCCCATATGAGAATGAAATTGATACATGAAGTGGGAAAGAAAGTTTTAGGCTTAATTATGTCACAAATCCCTGAAGTTTGAGGTATTTTTGTCAAATACCTTTATTCTTTTTTTTCGATGTCTGACTCCCTAAAGTTACTTCTGGATTTGTCATATACTCTTACTATCAATTCTGGCCAATTTTGCTTACATGCATGTAACATCGGAATCCTGGTCAGACACAAGAGGTTGGTCATGTGGTGCCGCGTGATGTCACATGGGCGAAAACGACCTCTTTCTTCAATACTTTTTTTTTATTTAACTAAAAATATAAAAATATTAAGTTTTTTAGGTTTTTAATTTAAAGAAAAAAGGAACTTTGCCCACGGAGCACCACGTACCTAACTTCCTGCGTCTAATCAGGATTCCGATGTTACATGTCAGCAAAATTGGTCAGAATTGGTAGTAGGGGTATATGACAAACCCAGAAGTAACTTCGGGGAGTCAGACATTGAAAAAATAAGAATAAGGGTATGTGGCAAAAGTACCCCAAACTTCAGGGACTTGTGACATAATTAAGCCAAAGTTTTATATATATTGTAATAGGAGAAATTGATTTGATGAGAGAGAATATGCTACATTTCCAACGGCAATCGAATTTTACAAAATCTGTGTTCAACAAAATTACAAGAAAATTGAAAGGAGGGGAAAAAAAAAGTTCATGCATGCGTGCGGTTGTTCAACAAGCTTTTGGTTGAGGTGGAGTTCGGATTTGAGAATTTGAGAAAGAAAAAGAGAGTGACTAGTGAGCAATTTGGCAGAGAGATGGGTTTTGGAGAGGATCGAGGGATTTGGGTTATTGGGCCAATATGTCCCCGATTTAAACTTCTCAACTATTTTTTTAGTTTTAATTTTTGTCCTGCAATTGAATTTTTGTTTTTTGTTCTAACATCAAAATATCTTTAAAGTTAAATATAGTTTTAATAAGAATTAAATATGAATATTTTAGACAAAACACATATAAAACTTATGATAATCAACACTTTCTTAATATGTATATGTCCAAACCTAAAAAGTCAAAAGTTAATGAACGGAGAGAATACAATATACACACTAGCACTTGAGCGTCCACAATGATCTTACCACATTTGTCACTTACGAGTCACCAATGTCAAAAGTGTAAAAATGTGTAATTTTTTTCGGTAAAAATGTTTATTTTGTTCTTGAAAATGTGTAATTTCGATATTAGTAAATCAGAACATATTTTTAACAGGGATAGTGTTGGAAGTGTATTTTTTTTTTCATTTCCGACACTCTAAAGCTGGAAACTATTTAACTCTAAAAATATTTTGATATTTTTCCCGAAAAAATATGCACCAGTAATTCAATTATGGGGATAAAAAATTAAAACCATTTTTCTTCTAATAGCCCCACATTATTCTTTGAAATATTTAATAACCTAATTTCTTTTTTTAAAGTAATGTTTAATAACCCAAATTTTAACTTCTCGTATAATATAGTACAGTACCAATTTATATATTACACTGGTTTGTGTTTAGCTAATTTTTTTTAACCTCAGTCTTTCATATTGAGGATAAGAGTACGTAAAAAAGAAATGTATTGAGAATCCACACTTATAATTTTTTAAAATTTTTAAAAGTTTAACTTTTCAATATAAAATTTTTATTTTTAGCTTAATTTAAAAAAAAAAATAAACATCGTGTTTACCTTAATTTTAATAAGTACTGTATAAGTATAGCAGCATAGGTATAACTATTGTAATCGTTTTAATAAAAGTAGCCGTTGGGTAGTGGCGTATAGTAGTTTGTAGTTTTATTATTATTGTAAAATATTAAGAATGTGGGGTAGATTGTGAGTCTTAGTTTAAAAAAAAAAAAAAGTTTATATGTAAAGTTAAAAATGAGTGAATTTTATAAAAGTGTGAAAATTAATAAAATAGTGCCTGAAATTTATTAAAAAGCAAAAATTTGGTTTAAAAAATTGCATTAAGATATTTCGGTGGTTGAAATATTACTTTTTTGGTATATTAAAAATTTAGATTAAAAATTGGGATAGGGTGGAATTTAGTAATTTACACTTGTTGGACAAGTTTTACTGTACCGGATGAATTAGTCTTTCATTCTAATGATAGGAGAAAAAAAATACCAAACAACCAAAGAAAATGAGTAACAACCAAAAAGGAGAAAAAATACCCGATAAAACCAAAAAAGATATTACTCCATAGTTATATGAAATTATGAATTTACCCTTTTTTTTAATTAGTTATACTGTACGAATTTACTTGATTTCATTACACAAAAAATATAAGAGTATTGAATTTACTTGATTTTCACGTACCCCTAAAGAGTATTTTTTTTTACTAAACCCCATAAAAAAATTGCCTTATTTATAGTTTTAGTCCCTAAAAGTTTAGCGTGTTTTGGTTTTAGTCCCTAAAAGTTATTTTGGCCGAGACTAGTCCTTAAATTTTTAAACATTTTGGTTTTGGTCCCTTTAAAATATGTTATTTGCGGACATGATTAACGAAAATCCAAACCAGCAGCCACGTGGTGCGAGGTAACGCCAAATAGGTAATATGACACGGATGATTCAAGGTCATGAACTCAAAATTTTGCGTACGGGACCATTTTGCCTATCGGACCATTTTGCGTCCGTGGATTTGTATCATCCACGTCATATAATGTCACCCCAGATCACATGGACTGTTGATGTGATATTTCGCTAACCACATAAACAAATAACGAATTTTTACTAATGGAAGGGACCAAAACCAAAATGTTTGAAAATTTAACGACTAGTCCCGATCAAAATAATTTTTAAAAACTAAAAGTCTAAAACCAAAACACGCTGAACTTTTAGGGACTAAAACCATAAATAAGCCAAAAAAATCGACTGAAATCTGTCGAAAAAATGCATTTTTCAACTAAAAACCATCAAAAAAGTGCATTTTCAAATAAGACTCTCATAGAAAATTGCATTTTTCGACAAGGTCTAATAAAAAAATTTCAATTGGATTTAGTAGCAAAAATACACTTGCTTAAAAAATTAGTTGTTTCGACTTGGAAACACCAAACCTTTTCAAACTAATAGGAGATTTGAGAACCAATTTTATAATCCAATACACAAAATATAATTTTAGATATGTTTGATTAATAAGATGGAACTTCACCTTTCAAATTTGAGGTCCACTTGTATTTTTATGCAAAGGTCCACTTGTTTGGCACTGATTTCTTTGTTATTTCCTTCGAGAATAAAAAAGAATGAAGTCACAATTCTTTTTCTCCCCTTCCTCCCCACTCTTTTCTCCAAATATGGAAGAAGAAGAAAAGAAGGTAGCTAAAGATGGAGATGTCTAGTTGAAATAATTAGACATATTCGATTGGCACCTCATCTTTGAAAGGCAATAACACCTTCCCTTGTTTGCACCCAAAGTCAATGTAATGCCAATTAACACAAAGGCATTCCAAAGTATGCCAACCCGTGCCATGGCATACATTTTTCATTGATTCCCACCACATTAGCCTTCCCCTACCCACCTCACTTATGTATCGGTCCCCATGAGCCCATGATCTCGACATAGAGAAAGAATCTGATTAACTACTCTATTAATTTATTACTAATTACATGCACCATGATGGTTTATTACCTGGTAATTAAGAAGCTTATACTCGTTCATTTGATACTTTATTTGGCATTGTGTCCTGCAATTTTTTTCAAGAGATATTTCATTCCAAAAGTCAAAAGTATAAAATATATATACTTCTAAAAAAGTAGTACAAAGAAAAAAAAACAAATAAGGTTTCAAACGCTGAAAACATTAAAACAGAAAAATATGATGTAAATTCCATCTTTACAAATTCTTTATAAATATAAAGTTTTTAGTTTTTTTTTTCTTATATTTAATATCAGAAGAAATATGTTAATTATATTGAAAATCTAAATACATCCTTGAGTATATTGTTCCACATAAAAACTTACTTTTTGATTGTTTTCATTTATAAGCAATTTTCATCTAAAGGAAGTACAAAGTGTACTCTAACCCTTAAAATAAAAAAAAATAAAAAAAAAACACAAACGATCATTTCCTACATATCTAAGAGACACATTGAAAGAGATTATTACACTAGGATACAAAAGGCATATTGCAATCACTAATGTACATAACCCATTGTGAGAAAATAACATTTACTTTATCTAGCATATTCATAATAGAAAAACTTCCGTCATGGAAATCTTCTCATTCCTACATGCTAAGCTAAATTATCTAAAGGCTTATTTATGTTTTTAGGGTCTGTTCGGCAAAACTAACTTGTAGCTATGAGCTTGTAGCTTGTAGCTTGTAGCTGTGAGCTTGTAGCTTGTAGCTGTTAAGCTAGCTAGGAGCTGTGAGCTTGTAACTGTTTAGCTGACTATTTGAAATAGTGCTGTTCGGCAAAACTAACTTTTGATGTAGCTTAAAGTTATTAAATGACCAAAAAGGATATACTATATTATATTATTTATATTTTTTTTCATTTTTTCTTTATTTATTAAATACATAGTTAGTTAATTAATTAATTAAGTATATAATGATGCCATTAAAGTATAAGTTCAACTCACAAGCGCTTATACTTTAATGAGTATAAGAAGGTATAAGAACAATACAACGACTCTAAATTTGATCGCTGTTTATGATGCAATTTTTTTTTTTAAATTAAGCCTATAAACCTACAAATAATAGAATAAAAGGGTACTTGAAATGATAAGTCAATGAATATCAGAAAATAAAAAAAATAATATGAAAAATAAAGAGGACAAACCTTGGAGGAGAAAAATGTTACAGCAGCATGAGGAGGAAGAAAGAGGCTGAGTATTGCACTTGGTAGGGTTTGTGAAAAGGAAGAGTACAATTTGTTTTTTACTTCTATTAATATCTCTTGTGTTTTATTTAAGGGTATATAAATAATTATTAAATTTGTTTGAGGGTATATTTGGTATCTGAATTATTGAAAGCTAGTTTGATTTCTTGAAAGCTACTTCAAGTAGTTTTCTAAAAGTTAGCTTTCAAAAGCTACAAGCTCCTTTTTTAAAAGCTATAAGCTCCTTCTAATTTATGTTCACCGAACGGGGTTAGTAGCTTATTGACTGAATCTAAAAGCTCCTAGCTAGCTAAAAAATTCCTAGCTAGTGTTGCCGAACAGTGCCTTAGTCATTGAACTTAGGTGTTTTATTTAAATTGACCCTTGAACTTTTTTTGATGTTTTGGATCCTCAACTTTGATCAATTTTTTTGAAAATGACGATCCTTTCATCACTTAAGTGATGATATGACCGACTACTTGCCACGCCACCTTCGCCATGTGATGAGTAACGTGTCACATGATGCTATGTGAATTTTTTAAATTAAAAAAAAATAAATTTATTAACAATTATTTAAAATCGTATTTTTTTAAAAAAAAATCAAACCTTCTAATAATTTTTAAAATAATCAATTTTTTTAATAAAAAAATCATGTAATGCATGCCACGTGACGCTAAATAACACATCGTCACCTATCGATGTTGCGAAAGTGGCTTGACATGTCGTCAGCCATATGATCACTTAAGTGACGAAAGAACCGTTTTAAAAAATTTGAGTAAAGTTCAAAGATCCAAAGCATCGAAAAAATCAATGGCCAATTTCAAAAAAGCACCTAAGTTTAGGATCTAAAAACCTTAATTAAGCCTTACTTAAATAATAACATGTCACAGATTGACATCATGGGTGATGCTATGGTGCTCCGTGTTACAATATATACATCAGACACTTTTTTTTTTAAATCTATTATATTAAAAAAAATATATTTTGGATTTTCTGTGTTCTTTTTATGTTCATATTTTTGTTATTAGGCTTTGAATTTTTTTTATTATATGTTTTTTGATACAGATAAAAAAATTATATTGAGTAAATCTGTATTACAAATTGACATATTTTAATAAATTTACATTAATAATCTGTATTAAAAAATATTCTGAGTAAATCTGCATTTAAAAAAAATTTAAAAAAAAAAACCCAGTGCATGTTATTGCTCGCAGCATCTTAGAATTTCCCTTGACATCATACCTGTGTTGAGACTTACCATGTGACTTTAATTTGGGACTTTTAGATTCTTTAGGTTAAAAAAAAAAACTTTTTATTTTTTTTTTAAAGTGAGTACAAACGTATACTCAATTCAAAGGATAAAGGGTCATATGGTGGGTCGTGCCTAGTGGTCTTACTATTGGTTAAAATGGAAAGGTAGCTTAACTTAGTCTGCCTGCAAACTAGCTACAAGGAAGAAGCAATCACAGCACGATGCTTTCTATATTGTCTAATGTCTATTGATAATCTAAATATGGTTGGCTTCGTATTATAGTCATGGCTGCTAATAAACTTTTCTTAATTTGAAGCAGTATAAGTCCCTTTCTCTTATTGATCATCAATGTTCGCGATTAATTATATTCTTGATTACTACTATAAATTAGACATATATAATTTGTTTGTTCACCAAGAAACATTTAAAAGTTGAGAAAACAAATTGAATATTGTCACTCTAGCTCATCCTTCTCCCTTGCTATATGCTTATCTATTTATTTATCTCTATATATCCTTATTATGTAACAAACAGAAGGTCTTGGTGGTTTGGTGCTTATGGGCGGTGAATATAAAATGCAGTCTGAAAACGCCACAATTATTTTAATCAAAACCATTAATTTGGTCTTTTTAGAGCAACTTAATTAAATTTACTAATATGTGTCTATTCACTAAAGTTAAACAACGTACGATAGACTTAATTAGGTTTGTTCTATATATATATATACACTCCCCATTATTTCATTCTTGACTTTTTATTTTATGCATTAAACTTGAACGTGAGCTTATGCTCTACTACTTATTATACGAAAGGATTTTTCATAAAAGTTTACTTATTTAGGTATTTATAACGAGATTAATGCGTATATACTGAAGGTGTAAAGTTTTTTATATCATCAGTTCATCATCTACCGTATCATTCATTTGTATTACTTTAATTTAAAAGTCAACAACAATAAACGGATGAATGGTGGATAATGCACTAATGGTATAAAAAACTTTACAGTGTCGATGTATTACCCATTTTCTCATTTAAAATATGTGATCAATGGTACGAGTTTTTTTTTAATATTATTTTTAATAAAAATTATATGAATTACAATATCGTTCAAATAAAATGTCAACATTATCCCACACTTTTTTTTTTATTCGAATTGCGCAGGAAATCAATTTCCAAATAGTTCAGATTAGTTTTTTAAATGATTGCTTAATTCAATGTTGTGAAAATTATATAATACGTGAATCACGTTTAAAGCCAAAAACTGCCGATAACGCCGTGACATCCTAATCTGAGTTTTGCTACACAAAAAGGGTAATGGACTAATGGTATCGGATAAGCATTGGAATTATTTTTAGTGGTTGTAACATTTTCTTGCTTTTCAAATAATAAATTGATTCGGCTATGTAAACCTCTCGTAAATTTCCCCTTTATTTGTATCACTTTTATTATTTAATTAATTGGTTTTGTTTTTAAAAAAAAATACTCCATCCATTTCAATTTATACGTTATTTTAGCATTTTCAATTTGTTTCAAATTATTTGTCGCCTAACCAAGTGGATTGTCCTAACTAGTGGAAAATGGTTGGGTGCTTAGGGAATTCAGGGTTAAAACTCGAATCTCAGTGAGGCAACAATTCCTGGGAGGATCCATACCGTTGAGTCAAAGACTCGAACAGTTCGCGGATCCGAGGTGGATTAGTTGGACCATAAAAAATGTGAAGTCAGACAACACCTGATTTCGACAAAAAAAAATTTATTTGTCGCTTTATGGATTCGAGAGTGTATTAATTATTTTTTTTTAAATTTTAACCTTGCTTTTAAACATTTTGAAATATGTGAAATAATATAATAATAATATAGTAAAGTTACTTTTTTTAAGTTCCAATAAAGTTACTTTTTATTATTGAAAATTAAAATACTATTAAATAATTTTCTTATTCCACGTTAAACTTTTTCTGCTAAAGATAGGAAGTAACACTCCTTCAATGTCCTTATAATAAGTCAAATGAGGCTGTAATAATACATACTTTCCTTTTTTCAAGAGTAATTGATTACAAACCCCACTTTGTATTCCCAAATCCCTTCTTTAAAAGTGTAATTACCATAATGTCTTAATTAAAAAAACATAGAATACAAATCTTTTTTTTATCCCCAAATCCCAAAATCCTTTTTCTATCCATAAACCTCAAACCTCTTTTTCATATATCCTATGATAGAAATTTCATCCTCCTTATTCTCTCCAAAAAAAAAAAAAAAAACTCCTTCCTCTCCCTTTCATCACTCAACCCCTCTTCTTCTTTTTTTTTTTTAACTTCTTCGTTCGTATCTATCACCGGTTCTCAAGATCCGAATCTCTCTCTCTCGCTTTCTCATGGAGGCTTGCAAAGAGATCATTCTTTCTCTCTCTTTATCTCTGACTTTCACTTTCGTTAACTAATCGAATTTGATTTAATTTGCATGGTTCTACTAATCATTCAAACCAACTGATGATGCATGATAATATTAATCACCTCATAAAATTGATGCGTCTCTCTCTCTATTTGATTCGTGCTGCCACACACAAACACAGATGACATAGTTTTATTATTAATTTTATTTTTATTTAATTTTGTAATTTTGAAACCAATAAAACTGAAGTAGTACGTGTTGGAAATTGAACCTATTTACGGTAACAAATGACTTTTTTTTTTAATTAAAAAAAACTAAAGTTATAGTAATTAATGAAAAAATTTAAAAATTGAAAATTTTAAATTGGTTAATCAAATACAAAATACATTAAATTAGTTATTTGATAATTTGGTAATATGTTAAACAAATCATTAGATACATAATTTTTTTTTTACTTTTTCAATTTTTTAATTTACAGAGGAAGTATTATTTTTTAAGGAAGACAAACTTCATCACTGCATTGGAGTTTTTTTTTTTGAGAAAATAAGGAGGATGAAGTTTTTATGATAGGATATATGAAAAAGGGGTTTGGAGTTTATGTATAGAAAAAGAGTTTTGAGGTTTGGAGATAAAAAAAGGGTTTGTATTCTACTTTTTTTTTTAATTAAGGCATTATGGTAATTACACTTTTAAAAAAGGGATTTGGGATACTAATGGGGGTTTGTAATCTATTACTTTTTTTAAAGACTAAGATTGATTGACTTATTATACTTATTTATTGGAATTATGGACTATTGAAAGGCTAATGCAACCACAAATCCAATGACAAAAATTATCTAAGCTACGACATTGCATACAAGATAAAGACGTCGATTTAAATATTTTGACGGTTCCAAAATACACCTTAATTATGGTACTGGCTTTATCTAGGGTCTGCCGACCGTATAAGGATTAAGTTTTATATAAGGGGATTCTCTAAAGGTACTTCCCTCGGCTTAGCAAGCTTAAGTGTCCCTCGCTCGGACTCATGGGCACCGAGCTTATTGAAGGACCAGGCTTGGACTTGATGGGGCCGAGCCTTATACTTGGGTCCACAACCCATCCGGCTCGGGACTCTAGGGCCGAGACTTATCATCAGATTGAGGATAGACTTAGTCTCATTCAGGCTTTTTATCCCTTCCGCATATCTCTCCTAGATTCTCGCTAACAGCCTAGACATGAGATCTTGAGCTGATCCTAACCTGATTCTAAGAGAATAAACCTCCGATATTATCTCACAGAATCCTGCCTCAGCTCAACTCTGATACCAGGCCCATATCAGCTTCCTCCAAACCCTATAAATAGCTCATAACAGCTAGGGTTTCAGGTACGTACTCTCATCCCTAAGTTGACACTCCGCACACACTTGTTGACTGGGGGAAACCCTGCTTTTCCCAACTGGAACTGCAGAAAAACCATAAGGTCACACATAAATACTTGATCCTCTCTTGAACTCCTGATTACCATAATCTTGAGGGCTTAGAGGGTTAAGGATATAGTGTTCAAGGACACTACACTTTATATCGCACGTCGCTAAGAGGGAAAACCCAAAGGGTGACTTATATTGGTTAAATCCTATTCGTAATCATAAAATAAGGAAATTTATTGTGTCCCCGATCTTATGAAAAATTCACCTTCTGAAATGAAACTCAGACATGCATGATGTGATAGGCACAGTACTATTGTTATTATCAATATGGTACCTGTGCTTCCATCTATTAGCAGATTAGGGGACCACTCTCCACTGGCTTTGAGCATTCATGTATTTTTGTTATTAATCCCACTTGTTTTTGCTCTATTCTTGTTCTGGATTTGGATTTTGGGAGCTTGCAATGGTTTCTTTTATTATTTGGGAAGGCAACATATATTGACAGTGATCCATAATTTTGGTTTCTTTTTATTAAATTCTAATGCAAGAGCTCGATCTCATGAAAATGGGTTCAACTTTTCCTTTTTGTGGTCCACTTAGTGTTTCCAAAGATTATATATTCATTTTATTTTCTGATTGAAATTCCCAATCAACAATCTGATTGAAATATATAAGTTTAACTTTTAGCACCAAGTTTCACAATCAAAATTCTCTAGCTGGATAACCAAACTCAATTATGATTTTTTAAACTTTTCTTCACTCTTATTAGTGAACAAGATAAATGATACAAAATCTTATAATTTTAAGATATTTTCAAGGCTTCAAGTTCAATAAAATAACTAGATAGGCCAGCACAATTATTTAGTTTGGAAACATATTAATAAGGCTTAAATATCATAGTGATCCTTATAAATGTTGACTTTTTAAAAATTGGTCCTTATAAAAAAAATTTAGGTTTTGGTTTCTAGTTTTATATTCTGTTTTGGTTTTGATCCTTGATATCAAATATGAATAGAAAATGATGACATAGACTAACGGAGAAGGTTAAAGTAAGGATCATCAAAACCAAAAAGAAATGTAAAAATAGGGGCAAAAACCAAAATTGAATATAAAAATAGGGACCAAAACAAAATGCGAAAGTACCTTTTTGCATCCATGTTTGCTACCGGGGACCAAAATCATAACGAAATATAAAAGTAGGGATCAAAACCCAATTTTTTTTAAGGACCAATTTCAATTCTTTTATTATTCACAAAGCTACTATTTTTCATTTAAAATACTTCAATAATTTATATTTTATTTTTGTGTATATATCATAAAGATTGGTGACATAGACATTGGATTCAAACTTGAATAATGTGGACATCTAACATCTGAAAGGAGTAATGGCTGAAATATTCAAACAAAGAATTATAAGAAATTTTCTCAACTAACTCAAATTGTAATTCAAACTTAAAAGACATATTTGATCATATACACCGTACACTCTCAAGAATGAGGTTCATGCATGGGGCCATATGAAGAGCATGAGTCTAAATAAAAGTTGTGTGCCCACTAATGAATGTGTAGTAAGTAGGGGTTGTGTTTGCAGAATTAAGGAGATAGCCTTTGATTAATTGATTCTCTCGCATCAAATACAAAGAGAGAGACCCACCACCACCATCCCACACCCTTTGATGTTTTTCCTCATTAATTACCTTTCACTAATTTTTTTTTTATTTTAGGGAAAATGTTAATAAATGTTCTAAATGTATTGTTTAAAGAAATAAAGAAGATATGTTTATTTTGAAAAATAATTCATTTAATATATCAAGAAATATTGAACTAAGATGCCAATATTGACCTACTCATTTTGTAATACTAAAATAATATCCTTAAAACACTTATTAGTATAACCCTTATTTAATAACTACGTATAGTTATTAAATACTAAAAAAAACTACGTATAGTTTTTTTTAGATAACCCAAACTTAATCATTTTAATTTAAACTATAAATTATTAAATACTTCTTCCGATTTGAAATATAATAACAATAAATTAATTTCACATTTATTAAAGAGATTAGTTGATTATATTTAATTTTCTCAAATTTATAAAAATAAAAATATTTTAAGAAAGTTGCATTAGAAATAAAATGAAAATTAAATGAGATAATCACTCTCTAAGTATGTTTTAAGAAAATAATATTGAGAATAAAAAAATCTAAGAAGGTTAAGTGCGTGTTTAGTATAACTGGTAAAATGAGATTATGATTATTTTTTCTGTGATATATTAAAATTATAATCTGTTTATGTTTAGGTATCTTAGGTGAAAAATGGATTTAAGCTGATCTATTTTGTTTGAATAGTGTAAAAAAAATATTTTTTATTGAATAAATTACAAAAAAGGTATGGAATGATAAGGGGAGTTAATGTGTTGAAATGATAATGATAGAATAGGAAAGTTATATGAATCTAAAAAAATAATCTTCAACTGCTACGAGGGAACTACAATATTAGATTTTGATTATTTTTTCAAAAATATAATCTAAGATTATAATCTACTTTGACAAATAAACACATTATATTATGATTATTTTGAAAAAAAAGTTAAAACTTCAATCTTCAACTAAAATAAACATGCTTTTAGTTAAATTTTTTTATATTTAAAATTAAAGAAGTTTTTTTAAGACTTATTTATGTCTTTAGTCCCTAAAAGTTGGGAGTGTTTTGGTTTTGGTTCCTAGAAATTTTTTTGACCTTGATTGATCTTTAATTGTTTTGAAAATTTGGTTTTAGTCCATGTCTTTAAAAAAAATTCATTAACAATTGATGTGCCTAACAGAATGTCGCATCAACATACACGTGTGCAAGTATTGATTGTCACCGGTAAGATGACGTGGATGATTCGGACCCGCAAGAGCAAAAGGGCCAAAGCTCAATCCACAAACACATTTGGGTTTGGTTTTAGCCATTTTGCTCTTTTAGGTCCGAATAGTCCACTTCATTCTACCGATGACCTGCAATAATTGCATACGTGTATACTGATCTGACATTTCGATAGCCACATCAACGATTAACGGAATTTTTCTAATAACATGGACTAAAATCAAATTTTCAAAACAAGTAAGGATCAGTCAAGGACTCAAGATATAAAAAAAGTTCTAGGAACCAAAATCAAAACACCACAAATTTTCAGGGACTAAAAACATAAATAAGTTTTTTTTAATATTGTAAAATGGAGAAAATACAAAAGACAAAATTAATCATTTTTTTTATAACATAAAAAGTCAAAATTAAACATTAATTAACATTATGATTAAATTGATCCTTTATACGGTATACTGCTACTTATTTGCTTGATTTCTTTAGCTCTCTCTTTGATATGTGCGCTCTGCAGCTGGCTACTCTGCTGTTTCTTCTTGTGACTGCCTTTATCATGATCGATCATCAGGAAAAACGAAAGCCAATGTACTAACACACTCACAGGCTCATAAATTAAGTACTACTCCATATAGCACCACACCAACCACTGCGCCTTCCCCATCCTACCAACACTGACAATCCCATAAATAATTCACTAACAATTTTAATTAAGACCATTTTGTGAACATAGGCATTTTCGAGGTGGATCAGTGATGAGTAGTCCTCCGCATTAGTTTGATTCCATTCGTTAAAGTCGAATCATGCATCGTGGATTGTTGAATTTCTATATTTAATCAGACGCCAATATACAGAGGTTATGTATGTATGTTCTGAAAAAAGCACTAGATAAATTTTTTTTGGTTACATAGAATCGTTTAGTGGGACTACATGCATTATCAAAAAGATGATAACAGCTGGTCCATCAAGTTTTACTTTATTTCTTACTGTCTTGCATCATGCGTTAGGTGTATTGCCTCACAACAACCCATAAAACTTAACACTTATATAAATTTAATAATAAGAATTGAATGTTTTAATAATACATTACACTTGTTTATATATATATATATATATATATATAGACACACACACATTATATTTATAGGAGCAAATACGTTATTCTTAGCATCATGAATCATTTGAACAGAAATCAAATTAAAATGGACAATAAGATCAATTTTAATCTCTTTAAGCAACAATTTCGTTCCAAGTTAGTAGTAATTTATAACAAAATGTTATTAATGTCAATCATCTTAGCCACATCAACATTAAACCCTTTGAAGCATTTGTATCGTGAAAGTTTTTTGAGTGGAACAAATATCTGGAGTTGCTTATTTAATGACTCAAAAAGAGGTTGCTTACCTTGTAGGCATAAGGTGCATCCTAACCCATGTGGGGTTGGTCAAATGATAGCTCGCTTGGTTCATTAACCAACTGGTTTCGAGTTCGAGCATTGAATATGGAGCAACCCCCGCTGGGAGACCCCTATCGCTTAGTGCAAGCTCAGTTGGGTCGGACCGAATTAGTCGGATTTTGGGTAAACCATAGATCGGGTACCGATTGGTGGAAAAAAAGTGCATCCCAGAAAGAGAGAGAAAAAGAATGTATGTATGAATAATAAAATTGTGAGGTTTATTTAAGAAAATTTTCTCGGAGTTGTTGGATTTAAAGGAAAAAAATCAATTGAAGTTGTTTAAATTATGTGAACATCACAAAAAAGCACATGTATATATCTGTGATGCCGGTGCTTGAAGTTTCTTGGACCGGTGTTAAAGATGATATATAACTTTATTTGAGTTGACAATCTTTTATCACAGAGAAAGGAAAGGGGACATAATTGAGGGAGAAAGTGATGATTTTCATCCATTTAACCTATACATGCAGGGCACTAACAAATGTAAGTCACCAATCTCTTAATTAAAATGACACATGAGATTGGTGCAGTATAATTTTTCCTAATTATTGTGCATCAAAGAATTTAATTATTATTAGTTTAAAAAAAAAAGAATTTAATCAATATTGTTAGTAAGATTGAAAATGTAAATATTTGATATATTTTTGTTAAAATTAATCTTATATTATTATTGAAACTTGAAACATTGTTGAGCAAATAAAAATGTTTATGAAAAAATTAATTAAAATATAATTAGACATTTAAATAAATTTGTTATAAATAAGAATAAAATTCTTTAAAAAATCTTATACAAAGCAGCGGAGGGGTATCGTTGATGCCTTGATGGTAACAATTCAACATTATCATGTGTATATTATAGTTGAATCATGACTACCTCAAAAAAAAAAAAAATAGTTGAATCATGACGAGAAACACGTCAAATTATAAATAAGAAAACAATTGGCACGGTATAAATCGTTGAAATTAAGATGCTCACGGCACTAATTTATTTGTGGTAAAGGAGTGAGGACCTAGGTGTGGTACGTATCACCATATCAGAAGGGAAAGCCAAGAAATATATTTTTAAAAATAAAATGTTAATTAGTTTGATTTACCGAATAAGAAATTATTGTATGATTGGAGACCATCAAATCATGTAATCATAAATAATTTAGGTTAATTTCATGTTTTTATTTGTGAGGATCATATGTTTTTAATCTCATAACAATAATTTGTTTAAGAGTAACAAGTAATGGATTAGACTATGGAGAAGTTGGAGGGATGGAGTGGTGAATCAAGTTGGTTCCATCTAACCAAAAGGAAGGAACCTCAAAGAAAATATATTGAGATTCAATTAAATATTAAGATAAAGTGATGGAAAAACCTAGAAAGGAGTACGTTTAGTTTGGGTTGGAAATGTGTGGGTCAAAGAAATTGGGGTTATTAGTGTCTGGATGAGGACTAAAGAATTATGTTAAGCAAAGTTATGGAACGGTTTTCTCGTGGTCCCGTATACATACGGGATATCAGTGGTCTCTACAAATGACCTACTATCACCGGTTTTATAGTCAAAATAGCGACGGAAAAATCCCTTGCAAATCTTCATACATACACCTGCCTCAGATCTCCTTCTCCACCACCGGGTCCGCCATCATCGATTCCAGTACCACCAAGATCCGCTGCTTCCCATCACCATAGGAACACACCTCCACCACCACCACCTTCGGCTCGATTCGAACCCGTGGAGGACACCGGTGACCAGAGAGGGAGCGTGCGACTGAGGGGGAGGGAGAGAGACGGAGGCGACTGTCGAAGCAGAGAGAGAGAGAGCGCACGGCGGCGGTTCGGTCTTGGCTGCTAGGATGGAGTCGCAATTCGCGACTAGAGGGAACGCAAGTGACGGCTTGAGTTCGACGGCGGCCCAGGGAGAGAGAGACTCGAGCGGATCCGTGACTGGAGGGAGGCGATTCGTGATTCCGACTCCCATGGCAGGCGGCGGCGCAACACAGCACACAGGAATCAAGCTCCTCTCCGCTCGATCCAACCTGTTGTCCGCTTCTTCTCTCCGTTCGATCCACCGCTGCTCCGTTCGATCCGCCACCTTCCCGCGGTCACCAACCAAAACCGACGGCACCACCAGAACCGCTGTCCCATTCTGATCCGGAATCAACCTCCTCCGTCGCCGGCCGCTTCCCGACACCCCCTTGCCTCGCCGCCGCCGTTGCTTGTTAGCCAGCTCCAGATCCGGGTTAGGTTTACCCGGTCACCAACCCATTTGCTCATAGCCATTGAAAACCGTCACTAATTTGAAAACCATCACTAATCTGTCCCAAATCCGTCACTAATTTGAAATACGGTGACCTTTTGTTTAGGTTACTAGGTAACCATTGAAAACCGTTGGATTACACTTTTGGTTGAGATCTACGGTCCTCAAGCAAAGGACCACCGGTGGAGAAATACAGGAAGGGACCACCTGAAACGTTTACAAAGTTATGGCCTCACCAAGGGAAATGCACTACGCTTCATGACATTTCTTGAAGAAGGCACAACGGTGACCATGTAAATTCTTTCCTCCAAATGATCGTCGTTTTAAAGTAATAGTAAAATATGAAAATATAATAATCCACTTCGTCTTGGAGTTTCCTCAATTGCTTTTTTTTTCATAAATTTAGTAATTATGCAGGTTACACGTTTCAAAAAACAAGCAGCTCAATTAAAAAAATATAGCACAATCCAGAACGTTTAGACTTTTGTAGAGCATACGATGTGATGATGTGGCCAAATTGTTCTTTTAATTGTTAAGAATCAAAGTTTGAATAATAAGGAATTAGAAGTTGCGAAAAAATAATTAGCATACATCACAAAATAAAATTAATAATTCTTTTATAAGATTATCTCCTTAGTTAGATACTGTATGTCATCCCAGAGAGAATCTATATATATATATATATATATATATATATATATATATATATATAAAGAATAGTCTTTTAAGTTACAAATCAGTTTTAATTTTTTTTTTTAAAAATCCGGTAAACTATTGTTGTCCAACAAATCAATCATTTTTGTTAATTTTCTCCATTAAGTGATATGTTTATAAGAAAAATCATTAAACTATTTTTTTTAACACGTAGCATCATTAGTTGAGTGACAAGTGTCACTTAATGAAAAAAATTAATGGAAACCATGGATTTGTTTGGATAGCAACAATTTCCAGGGAATTTACTTGAAACCAAAAAAAAAAAAACATAAAAGACTAATTTGTAGCCTAAAAATAACTTAAATGATCAATCTAGTAGTTTTTCCTAAAAAAATCTTCTATGTATTTTTAGTATTTAAATTTGGCTTAATTATTAAATTCGTATAAATGCTGCAAATTTTGAATTTCATCCCCGCATTTTTTTTTTAAATTTCGATCCCTACTTTAATAAGTCACTTTGATTTAAGTCTACCATGTTGGCGCGTGGCATAATAAATGTCACTAATTCATTGTCAGTTGTTGCCTTAACATTAGGCCACATCAACCAATCTTAATGTGAGAGACTAATTAAATCATCAAAATAACTTATAAAAACAAAGATCAGGACAAAAGACAAAAACAATACAAAGACGAAATTCAAAATTAATAATATTTCTAAAGACAAATTTAGTAATTAAGCTTTTAAATTTTGATTTTTTTCCTAATAGTCCAACTAACATACCATCATACTAATATTTGTAAATTGTTTTACTATCCAATCCTGCAATTCTCAAAATCTTTGTAAACTTTCAAGAGTTATATGGCTTCTTTCTCAACCCAAACCCCAAAATAACAAGTTTACTGGCATCAACATACAAAAACCAAACCAAAGATCTCCTTTAAGAGCATAATAAGATAAAGAACACAATAAGAGCAAATGGGTTAAGACTACGATTGATAAGCATCCAAAATAAACTAATCATATAATGACATGATATTTTACAAATTATATGCAAATGACATGTCATAAGGGTTGTGCAATCCGATATAATTGATAGACTTAAACAGTAGAGCAAAAGGTATACAAGAAACTAGTCGTTAAAGAAAGAGAAGGAGCGAATACACCATTGTGAAAAATCATGAGCATGGTGTAAGTGTGTAACAGCTCGATTCACTATGCGTAATATTGCCCGCTTTTGTAGCAAGCAACCTTGCTCTTCACGGATTTATTAAAACGTGACACATGAGAAAGGTATCTACATCCTTACAAGGTATGCTTTGTTCTCATACCCAACCGATATGGCACTTCACATCCCTCCCCGCTCAGAGGAATCGGCACTGATACCATCTGTAATATTCTGACTCACCATGTGTGATATTGTCTGTTTTGGCAGCAAGCAACATTGTCCCTCCATAGTTTCAAGATGTGTCACACGGGGAAGGTATCCACACCCTTATAAGGCATACTTCATTCTCTTTCGCAACCAATGTGGGACTTCACACATGGCATTATTTAGATCAAGTCCATAATTTGTACATAGCTGATAGGCGACCTTTTGAAAACACCATCACTATGCATACCAAAATGACCACATTACGGCTGACCAAAATATAATCTACATCTTTCTTTTATTTTTATTTTTGAGTCATTCCAACATGCTGACAGAAGTAATCCACGACATTGTTTGATATAACAAATTAAACACCCAGTCATCGATAACAACCAACCCCAAACCTTATTTGCAAATTGACAATTCAACAAAATAATGTGATTGAGTTACTTCGTATGGGGACCATAAACAATACACATATGAAGGGGGTGATGATGGTGAGAGTGGCAGTTAGGGTAGGGTGATATTGTGGCAATGATGATTTATGTTGATTTGATTATTGATGGTAATTGGTGTGACATCAGGGGTGTCTATGGTCGCGAGATGATATTGGTGATAGGATAATGATTTGGTAATAATGACGACATGTGGTGGTAGGGGGATATGGTGTGACTTTGCATCGACAGTAGTGGTGTTGCTAAGGGTGTGGGGCATTGGTCGTAATGATGGCGACGATGATAATGGTGATGATGATGGTGTAGTGGTGGAAATGTGGCAATGATGGTGGTATGGTGTGAGGGATTTAGTATAAAACAATGTTCTATTTTATCCCACTCATTTATAACTCATCTTCTCACATATGATAAAAAGTACTCCATGTGAACATGATAGGATAAGCCAACTTGCTAGTCATATCTTATACTCTTGGCACATCAAACCATGACTTACAACAAGATATCATATCATGTCTCTCTAATCTTAGTCACCGAACGGGCCCTATAGGAAATATAACCCATTTGACATGGCCCTTCATGCATGGACTCCATCATTAATATATACACCCATCATTCTTAAATATAGACAAGCACCCATGGGTGCTTTGCACTCTAACTAATAAAATTGGTTAAAGTGAATATTAGTATAAAATATGTCAATGTTTAGAAATACATTTTTAAATTTTTACTCAATTTTTGTGTAGGACAAAATTTATTCTAAAATAAGGAACTAGGAGTATAAGGCATACACCTATAACCAAATACAAAGTTTAAGATACATATCCTTTAGCATGATACTCCCCAGCAACAGTAGCGTCAGAAATAAGAAAGTATCGTGCAACCACCAAATAAAACCCCTCAACAACACTCACATAGAGCAATTTGCATTTGATATATAATACCCCACCCCTTCCAAACTCTGTAAAAAGCAATAAAGATCATCACCAAATCATCTCACCAGACAAAACTTCTTTAAAAAACTAGCTACTAGCGATAAGTGTGAATCTGAGAGAGATGGATATGTAATACATTCAAATAAACATATAGAACATTTTTTATTCTTCCCTTTTAGCCATAGCCAACTCCTATTTTTTTATCTTGTCTTGTCAATCATTTCTGCAGTTGTCAGTATCTCCTGCACGAACACAACCTTGTTCTTGCTAACCCAAATATATCAAACAACCATCGTTAGCCATATTAAGGACCATGCTTTTTACACCTTTTGCCCCCTCAATAGGAAACATATGTTGATTGAAGTTTTGCACGCCATCTGCAGGTAGGACCATAGAAAAGCCAAACCATAGATAGAAGGCTTGCCAAATCCCATGAGCAAACTGACATGTGAACACCAAATGGGAGCAGGATTCTTCAACATCAGCACACCAAATGCATTTACTTTGGTCTACTGGTATTGGTACTCTCCTCCTTAGTTCGCCTTGCATGGAATTTTGTTGAGTTGCACTCTCCACCCAAACACCATTGTCTTTATAGATGCCAATGAACTCCACAATAATTTGAAAGATTGTTGCACCTCTGGCAGCACCTGACTTTGTATTGATGTGTATGCTGACTTCGCCGTATAAGCTCCTCCTAAGTACGCAAACCAGACCCAAGCATCCTCCAATCCCTATTTCATTATAAATCCAGCTAACATAGCAACAAGGTTATTTTGCAGTACTCTTTCCCTTTCAAAAAATCCCCTCCTCCAGTTCCAAACTCACTCCCCGTTCACTCACTGTCCTACATCACTAATGAAAATGCCTTTATCTTCACTCAGGAGAAAAGGACGTGGAAATCTCTCCCTTAACGGTGACCCCCTCACCCATTTATCTATCCAGAATTTGATTTTTTTCCCATTTCCAACCTTCCTTGTAAGTGTAGATGAGAACTATTCCTCCCCCAGGCCAAAACTACTCTCCAAATCCCACAGATTCCGCCACCATAAAGAATCTTTTTGTACTCCCTTTCCCATCCCCACACTTGATATTTTCCCATATCCTGACTTTAACAACCTCACCCACAACCTACTTTCCTCATACAAAATCCTCCATCTTCATTCCATTAACAGCGCCACATTAAAACATTTTAAATCCTTAACCCCTAAACCACCCTAATCTTTTTTTTTTCTTACACACTATATCTCACTTAACCCATGATATTTTCCTATTACCTTCACACCATCTAGGGAAAATTTCTTTGAATTTTTATTAAAGTACTTACCACACATTTTGGAGCTTTAATTTGTAGAAATAGAACAGTATGGTAGAGCATTGAGGAAAAATTCAAGAGGACAACTTTACCTCCAAATGACAAATATCTCCCACTCTATACTGACAATCTTGATTTTAGTGTTTTGATAATACTGTTCCAGTGCTTCCCCTTCTATGATTGATGCTAATGGGAATACCAAGGTAACAAAAAGGAAATGGGTCCCAATAACTTGCAGCCCAAGTAATTGGCTATTTGAGCAACATCCTCCTTATTGATTATATTGATTCCCATCAAACTACACTTGAGAAAGTTCACCTTCAACCTAGAACATAGTTCAAACATACACAAGACGACTTTTAGAACAATGATGTTATTATTACTGAACCCATCACCCACAATTATTGCATCATTCATCTGCACACTATAACACATTGATCCCCACTTCGTCACATCCAATCTTATATTCTTTGAACATTCCTCTTGACACTGCATTCCTCATTGGCCCACTAAAACCCTCTGCTACTAGTAAAAAGAGAAACGGGGATAAGTGGATAACGGGTCACCTTGACGCAAGCCCCTTTGTAATTGAATTTTTCAGTAGGACTATCATTAACAAGGATAGCCATAGAGGCAGAAGAGATAGATTCCCAAATCCAAGCACGCAATTTCTCATTGAAAACCATCCTCAACATAATATCCATTATAAACTCCTGACATACAAAATCATATGCCTTTCCAAGTCAATATTGAACAGCAGGCATTTTTTTATTTTTTTCTTAATATGACACTTAATGGAGAGAAAGTTAGAGGTATTTTTGGAAGAAAAAAATAATACTATAAACTAAAATGGATAAGGTGCTTATAAAAAGTACTAAAACAAAGTAAAAAAAATAGTGCTTATATTTAGGAGGAGATGAAGTGTGTGCGTGTATATATAAAGGTGTAAGTGGTCCGGGCTCATATCGCGAGATTGTTGAAATTGAATCGGACCGGACCAAAAAATGTAATCTGGTCTGATGTCACGGTCCAATCTCAAAATTTTCAGACCATTGCTTTGCAGACCAAACCAGACTGCTTATTTTAAAAAAAAATTTTTTTAAAAAAAACACGGAATTTCGAATTTCCCTAAAGACCTAAACTACTCCTCACTTAGTAAGTTTCCAAGAATATATAATATATACGTCTAATTTATTTTACTCAAACTATATACCGTTAATTTTTTTTTTTGTTATAACTGTACAAGTTTTTTTTTGTTATATGATATATAATGTATACCTCTAATATCTTCCTAATTTTTTAACTTGGCAGAACTATTGAACTATTCACATGTTAATTTGAATATTCGATGTTGTTATTTATATTGATGTTATTTCCTATATATAAAGTTTGCCTAACCTTAACTCTATATAATGTCAAAAATAGTAAAATAAGATAGAAAGACTTATCACGTTACTTGCAAACTATAAAATATTTCATTTTTCATTGAAAAAAAATACTTTATATATCTTGTCCTTTATCCTCAACCATTAAAGTTGGGTTAAGAAAATTCGTGTATATATATACACACACGATATACTATTATTCCTGGGCACTATATATCGTAATCAACAATCTAGAATTATATTCATTGGTTTGATCTATTTTACTATGAACTTTCTTTTCTAGATGCAACTTTGGAATTATGCATATTCACATCACTACCTATCACTTTACCTAACCTATAGCAATTGATCATTTCTGTTGTGTTGTGAACACAACTATTTGTATGTGAGCTAAACCAACGAAGGTGCTGGTCCAATCTTAGCTTGTTTCTAGGACAACAATTCCCATAATTCCCGGTATTAATTGTCAAACCTATACATCTAATATAGAATCTAGTGTGTGTGTGTCTCTCTCTCTCTCTCTCTATATATATATATATATATATATATATATAAGAATAAAACCATTATTTATCTTCTATTAGGCTATTTATATGTAATTGAGGAGAATGGGGCAGTATTATTATGGAGCTGGCTATGCTTAAGCAATGAATGGGTTGCTATATTCCGTTGGTGGACCAAAAGATAAAGTAAAAAAAAAGGAAAAGGAGAGATGAGAGATTAGTGTGTCCATGCATTAAGGATTTATGAAGGGCACAAGGCAAGCTAGACAGCTGGTTGTTGCCCCTATTAACTGTATTACTACCAACATTATTATGTACTGAAACTATAAACAAACAAAACAAAGAGCCTTGCGCAGATGGGGAAAAGTAGGGCTGTCTTTACTACGAGGGTTAAGAAAACTAAGTCTAATAAGAAAGAGAACGAGAGTCATGTTTGCCGTTCAGGGTTGTAAATAAGCATAAAAAAGACAAATTAAAAGGAAAAAAAAAACTTTGTTAATAAGTTTTTTAAGAATATATTTGTTAAAATTTTTAAACTTAAAAAAACAATCATAAATGAATATGGTTCTATATCTCGAAAATTTCAAAAAAAAAAAAGAAAATTTAATAATTATATTTTTTTAACAATTTTCTGTTATGTTTAGTCTCTTAACAAGTACTAAATTAAAACACTTGTCAGCATTTTAAAAAAATATGTTACCACCAACGCATAAATTAACATGAAATTGTTATAGCTTAATCAAAATTCTTGATTCATATCTCTTAAAATAAAGCTACGTTAAATATTTATCTAAGATAGCTTTATGCCCTTGTGCTCTTGCCCAGCTCAAGTTCAGATTGGTTGACAACATGATTTAAAAAAAAAAACCTAATATAGTAATGGTAAAATGGGAGAAAAATAAGGGGATCAGCTGGCCGACCCTCTTATGGTTGGGACCTAAGCAAAGACAAATTGTGTGATGCCATTCCAAGCACTCTCTTTCACATTTTCCTCTCTTTGCTTTCCCTTTCTCCTTTTTAAGTGCCTTCATCTCTTTCTATGTCATTCTCCTCCATTAATTAAAGTTAGAAATCCTTCTTGATTTATGGGGAAGATCACCCAATACCGGCTTCATTCTTTTTCTTCTTTGTGGGATTCACTCAATAACCTTAAATTATTAGACAACTAATTTTTCACGGCTACCATTACATGTCAAAACAAAATAAATATCCATATCATTTAAACAAAATGAAAAGATTAATACTCCCTCCGGATTACACAATATACCCAAAAAAAAAAATTAAAGTTGGAGTTAGTTGATTATATTTAATTTTTTAAAATTTATAAAAAAAATTAGAGATATTTTATTTAGAAAAGTAGCACTGAGAATAAAATA
The DNA here is from genome assembly GCA_037953625.1 of Crotalaria pallida. Taxonomy (NCBI): domain Eukaryota; kingdom Viridiplantae; phylum Streptophyta; class Magnoliopsida; order Fabales; family Fabaceae; genus Crotalaria; species Crotalaria pallida. The sequence continues at coordinate 105,146,633 of CM075655.1, forward strand.
AAATTTAAATAAGATAATCATTTTTATGAATGTTTTAGGAAAATATCATTGAGAATGAAACCAAATTTAAAAAGGTCAATTACTTAAATTTTTCTTATATTTTAAAAAATATATGTTTTTTAATTATTTTATTGAAAACAGAAGAAAGTACATCATTCGTATCTAAATATAAACCTTTGTGGGTGTTTGGCACGTGAATTAAGAAAATTTGTTAAAGTGAATGATACTATTTTTTTTTCACCCTGGCATTCGATCCATTGGATCGATTAATCCAGTTCGAGGGGGGTCTTGGGGTTAAGATTTTATTCATTTTCCAACGTTGTTGCGGGAGATCGAATCATGATTCGTTCTTCCAAGTGCAGCCTCTGACACCACTGCACCAACAACTTATCGGTAAAATAAATGCTACAAAGCCATAGGCCCAATGTGGTTACATTCTTTGAAACTTTAAAAAATAATTTTAACATTTCGATTTTACATTCTTAACTTGCAATTGAAAATTTCATAAGTATATTATTTCATATTAATGAACAGATGTTAAATAAGAGAAAAAATAAATGTCTCTTATACAATTTAAAGTAACTTATAAATAAAACCAAATAATTATTCTAATAAATGACTTATAAATTTGACTGGGGGTAGTATTATATTTGAAAATGAATAGAAGTCTATTTCAAAATTTATCCTTACTTACTACGGCACGCATGGGAGAAAGATTATTAAATAGAAAGAGAGAGAGTTAAAAGCACTACTAGAAAAAAGTTATTAATAATATAAATAAAATGGATAAATACTTATAGAAAGAATCAAGATAAAATTTAAAACTAGTGTATATATTTTTTTTTGGTGTACACCAAGGATATCCTCCAGCCGACAGCCGAAGATTAATCCCCTCCGAAATGTAGAGATCACCGAAGTGAGTTTTGCCTCTACCAACAAAGTCTTTTTCATGCCCACGACATGGATCTAGTGTATATATTTAAAACAAAGTGAGTAATACTAAGGAATTGAAAGAAATGGACTAGTGAAATATAACTAATGTGAATCATTCCTAATTTTTAAGCATCAATGGTGGAATCAAATCACCATCCAGTCTTAACTTTCTTCTTGATTTATTAAAATAAATTATTGATTAAAATTACTTAATTGAAATCTTAATTTTAGCCTACCCATATTTCTATTTGAAAAATCATGTGCTCCCTCCATTTAATAATATAGGTTGTTTATGATTTTGACATATATTTGTTTTTTGTTTTTCCTTAAAAAAAACTCATACTATACAATGGAGGGAGTAAGCATACACTCTTAGCAAAATTAGCCCAAATCCTCTTAATCACTTATGACGTATGTCAAAGAATGTTACATGCCTTATCAATTAGAGATATTCAATAGTCAGACATATGTCTAATGAATGTTACTCTTTAACAACCGTTGGCATTCATTATATTTATTTTTTCACAAGATGCATGCTTGGAGTAATAATTTTTGAGTGATGTTTGGTGTAGTTTATTATTGCCATATTTAACGAATTTGTCTGGTGTGTTTATTTTACTAGGACGGTTTCATTTAGAGTACCTGAGAATTTTTCAATTTAAATTAATTTTTGCCTTTTAATGTTCGTTCACGTAGTTTTGTTTTCTCTGAGCATTCTGCTACACAATCGGTAAAATACTTATCTTCTGAATATATAAGCAGATAATATATATATACTCTGTGTAGTGCACGAGTTGATAATATTTTAAAGTAATGATTATTATTTTTTTATTATAAAATAAAGATTATTATTAAACAACAACAATAAAAAATAATTATACTAATATGCAGAGGTTTAAATCAACCGTACACTTTAAAAAAATTAATTTAAATGATTTTGTTGATAAATTTTGAATTTTCTCATATGAATAAAAAATAACATTTTTTATCTTAGATGTTCCTTATTTATTTTATTGATAAATTAACTTTTTATATAATTATCAACTTTATTATGATGAATCAAAATTAAATCAGAATTAAACATTTTGAACTTTTTTATTTAATGGTATTATGAGCATAATTAATGATAAACCAGAATATACCTTATTTTATTAAACATGAATTCATTAGAAGATAATGACTATTCATTTTTTAAATATTATATTTGTTTAATTATAGATTAATAATAAATTAACGTATTCATTATTTAGTTGATTGATGAATTAGTATATTTTTATATACCATTATTACGTTTATCGTGATATTATGATTAATCAGAGTAAAATCAAAATTAAATTTCTCGATCATTTTTTGTTTGATGGTATTATGAGTAAATTTAAGGATAGATGAAAATATTTCATATTCCAGGAACATGATCATTTAGCAATTTTTTAAAATATAATTATCACCTTTAATATGAAAAATATTAAAATTATATCAAAACTATACATTCTGATCTTTTTTATTTGATCATTTTATGATATATTTCTTATATTTATTTGATGGATAGATTAGTACTCCATCCGTTTTTCATATGTAGTGTGTTTTAAGGTTATGCACAAGTTTTTAGAAATGATTGATGTAAGGATTTATTGTATTTTGATTATAATGTCCCTATATAATCATTATTGAAGAAAGAGAAAGGTATTGAAAGTGAAAAAGATAGTAATAAATAGGGGTGTGTTTGAAAAAATAGCATTAATTATGTATTGGGTTTATAAAATAACAGGACTTATATGAAACATAGTACAAATGCTAAAACAACATTACATATGAATTGGAGGAGGTTTTTTTTTTGTACAATTAACATTTTTTAATATGATTATCACAATTATTATTATTATTAATCATAATTAAATATTTTGATTTCCTTCACCAGTCGTTCTATCTCAAGTTAATTATAAGATTTGATCCTAAAAAATCTTTATATTAATTGTTCTAATAATTTTGATTTAATTTTTTTATGCATAGATGATGTTTACATGAATTATCTTCTTTTGTTTCTTTGTGATTATCACATAATATTGTTTTTTTATTATGATATATATATATATATATATATATATATGAGTAAATGAATTTGAATTGTTTTAATCTTTTTAAATAAAGATAAAAATTTAGAATCAATGATTTATCTATTCATTTATGATGATATAGATTTTGGAAAAATAGAAAAGTATGAGTAGTCATTGATTAGATTGATTTTTCTTTTTAATGGGCTAAAGCATGAGGAAACTTAGATAAACTCTAATCTATACTTTTAAAAGAAAATAAGTAAACACATCGTGAGTTACTATGAATTTAGAATGAAATATTTAAAAATATAAAAAAATTAATTTATTCTTTAATTTGTGCAATATTCATGTATGGGGCAACTAGAGCATGTGCTAGTCAACTCGCACCATCTACTCGCTAATGTAGGATGTGCTAAAAATTGAAAGGAAGAATTCTAGTATTCATAGTCATCCTATCTAATTTGTGTATAATTGTTTTCTTAAAGGATACATGTGGTTCATGTCATGTAATTTATAAAGGTATTTGTTAGATCTAGTGTGCATGTGCATGTGCATGTGGAGATTGTTAGATCTATTATGCAAGTGCATGGTTTTGATAATGAAAAATGTTTTGAACAAACTCAAGTCTTGGAGACGCTCACCAAAGAACAACAAGCAACAATGATAAAGAGAGAGCAAGTTCTTAGATTCAATATGTGTATTGATTGTAATATCTTTATTTTGAATCTTAGAGTTTTGGGTAGAGTTTTTAGAGAGTAGTGAATCTCTATCAAGTGCATGATCATATTATAATTTGAGTATTTCACTTAAACTTAAATCAATAGGTGGCTTAAATATTTTTAAGAAAAAGTTTAGTTTTGAGAAAACAAGTTCAAATTATAATAGTGGTTAATTGACTTTTACAGTGGTTAATTGATTAAATAGAAGGTTAATCGATTAACAGGAATTTTGGAATAGCCTTTAATTGATTAGCACATTTGCTTAATCGATTAGCTGTTGTTCAAAAGTGGTTAATCGATTAGCCTGGTACCTTAATCGATTAACACGTGTAGAACAGCTTTTTAAAACAGCTTTTCACTTCTCAAAGTCAGTTTTAATGTTTTCTAAACTTTTGGGTATTCTATATAAACCTTTTCCTAATCATCGTGATTAAAAAAAATATTCATTTTCATATTATTTTAGAAAGATCAAAGCCACGTTATTCTCTCAACATTCTCCCTCACTTTTACAAGGATCAAAGTTCTTATTTTTCATATCTTTGATCAAGGAACTTTTGAATCTCAATTTCTAATAGTTCATAGTTCTTGAAGGAGATTCAATAGGTTTATTGTGTTTTCTTAGAGTTGTAATCATTGCAAGAAAGGCAAGCTCAAATACAACAAAGAAGAAGTCTTGGTGGTGTTCATCAAGCAAATTGATTTGGAAGTCTTGTTGTGTTAACAAGCAATTGGAAGTCTTGTTGTGAGGAATCAACAAGCAAGTGGAAGACTTGGTGTGGGGTTATCATCAAGCAATAGAAGAGAGGTTAGATTAGAAGTTCAAGAGGGTTGCAAGACAAGAGTGTGGTATCTCTTGGAGGCTATCAAGTGGGGGTATCTTGAGAGGCAATCGCTTGTAATTTGAGAACTCTAATTCCTTATTGAAGAAACTCTCTCTATTGTGATAGAGGGGACTGGATGTAGCTCTCGGTGGTTGAGAGTGAACCAGTATAAATCTCTGAGCAAGCTTTTCTTCCCTTAACTCTTTAACTTTTGTAATTTCATATTGTTCTTGATCGAAAACCTAGAAAAGATTGATTTTCTAATAATTGGTTGAATTAGGTTTTAATAGTTCAAATCACTGATTTGGGGAGAACCTTTTTCGTAATCTAGGTAATCATTAACAATCTTTGTGTTAATCAATTCCGCGCTATCTCTGATATTCTATGTTAATTGATTGATTTTCGTTTTCGTTTGAAAAGTGATTTTTCAATTTTAACAGTGATTAATCAATTAACTGAGTGTGTTAATCGATTAACCAAAATCAGTTTCAGGTGTTAATCGATTAACTCTTGCTTTAATCGATTAAGAGCTGAAATTTTTCTGAAAATCATTCGTTTTAATTGTTTCGATTTGTTTTACTCAAAAATCTTTCAAGGTTTCTTTAACACCTATTCAACCTCCCCTTCTAGGTGTTTTCCTAGTGTTGTTTAGTTTAATTCACCCACCGATTGTAGTTCTTACAATTGGTATCAGAGCTCGGTCGAGAGACACGAGCGTAGAACTTTTTCGTAAAGATCCTTGAGGAAACTACAATATAATGAGTTCTACGAATCACTTTGGTGGTGAAAGTGCTTCAATAAACCGCCCTCCTCTTTTGCATAGTTTGATACTTGGTTGTTCTTTTTAATGGATTTTTCTTTGTTTGATGTTCAAAAGAAAATTAATGAAAATTTTTAGAAATTGCAATTTTTAAATTGTGATTGGTTGATCAATGTAAAATATATTAAATTAGATGTTTAATAATTTTTTTTTATTTTTTTTGTTCCCCATCCGGTTCCTCAAGTACTACCTAGGTATAAAAATTCTTGATATAGATTTAAAATTCCTAGGGTTAATATAAAAATTACACACCCCTCCAAATCGGATTTAGATGGGATGTTTCACAAAAATGTTAATTTCACTAATTTCATTAAATTTGGATAGTTGATTAAAGATCCAACGGTTTAAGCTAAGCTTTGAATTTTGTTTTACTATAAGTTGTGAAATTTTTATTGAAGAATCTAGATTGATGAAATTATCATTTGATGAAGTCACTAAATACAAATTCCTCAAAACCGCCCCTCCAAACCAAATGAATGAAAATTAAATTATGGATGCGGGATACCAGTTAAAATTGCATTCGTTAGCTTATCATAGTTATCTTAACTTTTTTTTTTTTTGTTTTCCTACCCTACCATGATTTGACAAAGATAATAATCAATATAAATTAATTTAGCCATTTCACGAAGGCACGAGACCTGAACAATGAAGCAAAAATTGTTGATTTAGTTAAGGTAGATCATATTAGCAGCGGACCAGCGATAAATAACAAAAACAAAATTGTGATCATGAAAAATGACAGTTTTTATTGGTTAAAATTAAACTAATATAGTCAATTTTGTTTCAAATATCATGTCATGTTTGAAAGTTTCTTGTTTCACTGATGTGCGCTGCTACTGTGGGGTTAATTTTTGCTACGTTCGTTTTAGGTCATTTGAAATAGTCCTGTGTGAAATCCTTTTAATTAGCAAATACCTTTCAATGAAGAAAGAAATTAGCAAAGAATAAAGAGAACTGCTCAACTAACCTAGCTCTTCCAATCATGCAATTAGATCGGAGATCCTTCAAACTGTTCATCCTTTTCTAAGATAAGAATAAGAATTTCAATCATACACACAGCTGTTTTTGAACATTCAAGATCTAGTATAATTCAAACTTAGATTTAGGGTTAAATAAAAGTTGTGTTATCTAATTAATGGATGAGTTAAATTTGGAGTCAGTTAAATATTAATCCTAATAAGACATTTTAGTAACAAAAATGTTAGACTAATAAGTTACGCTTTGTGAAAACTCTTAACTAATTCATTAAAGAGATTATTAGCTAGGAGGGTAATTAAAGGAAACCACATATATCAAGAGAAAACCAAAACTACATTCTCATATTCTATATGCCGTTCAAGCTATCGTGTTCAAAATAAAAATTTGTATATATATTATTACTGTTTATATAAACTAAACACTTTTTTTCATAGATACAATCCACTTTGGTTTTTGTCGATTTTACACGGTATTAATTTAGTCCCTAACAATTTATAATACCACATTTAGTCTCTCAAAAAAAAAATTTCATATCAATTTGGTTCCTCAACTTTTTTTCATATCAATTTAATCCCTCAAGATTTTCAGATGTATCAATTTGATCCTTAAAATTGAGGGACCAAGTTGGTATGAAAGAAAATCTTGAGGGACGAAATTGGTATGGAAAAAAGGTTAGAGACAAAATTGGTATGAAATTTTTTTTAGGAACTAAATGTGGTATTATAAATTGTTCGATAGAGACCAAAATGGGTCTTACTCCTTTTTTTTTTTTTAAATCTTAAGTGATATCCTAGGTTCACTTTGTGTGCTTAGGACTAATCTTCTCGATATAATAAATTATAAACGGTATGATACTTTCCCAAAAATTATTGTCTCACTTAAAATTGAACCTTGTGCTTAAGACCTATAATTCTTAAGACACCAAATCAACTAATATAACTTGATCAACCCACTTAAATTAAACTAAACACATCTAACTCTAATAAACTTATCATGTTATGAAGGTCAATACAAAAGCTATGATCAGTGATTAAATATAATCTTATATATTGAGATCTACATTATTCCATGTGGGTGGGAGTGCCCCAATGTCCGGGTAACTTCTGAGACATTTCTATTATCCAAAAATACGAATACCCATTAATTGAAACTTACATTTCTATGAACATGTTATGTGAGTAAGTGCCCAAAATAATAATTTTCATTGGGTTTAGAAAAAATGTGAAGGAAAAAAAAAAAGGGAGGAATGAAAAAGAGGGTGTGAAGAAAGCAAAGCTAGCTAGGTAGCGAGAGAAGCATGGGCCATACATATACAAACAATTCCAGCGGCAGAGGTTGCGCCAGTGACCTGCATACCCCAACAACAACAAATACATCACCCATTTGCTAGCGCCTCTTTCATTCACACACAACACAACACAACCCCACGCACAGACACCATCTTGTTGCTTCTCTCTCTTAATATTAAAGTCTTGTCTACTATTAATTGAATTTTTAATCCACACACATATGATGTACTATAAGTTAAATAAATTTTAAGAAATAAAGTTTTCTGAAAAAATGCATGTTTATTATAATAAATTAAGAATAATTATTTAACTTTTTAATATCTAATTGTCATATGCAATGGTGCATAGCTTATAAAAAAAATTACTATTATTTTTTTGAACTACCTTTATTAATTTATGACAAATGCTTGCAAGAATTTTTGTTACGAAGTCAAATATAATAAAAAATATTACAAATACATTTTTCTTAAAAAAAAAATTCGAGATATAAAGTAATATACATTTATATAATCTTTTTAGAAACATTAATAATAAGTGCATATATTAGTAAAACTCTTAATTTATTACGATTACTATTGTTTATCAAGTTAATTTACTATTATTATGATTATTTTTTTTTAACAGCAAAGAAAAATTTCATTAAATAAACAACGGGCAATCAAGCATCTCGCAAAAACGACCCCACCTTCTATGAAGGCTTTGCTGCCAAGTACACAATCATTTGTTCAAAGTTGCACCACACCAACCAATACATAATTCACCTTCACCTTAATGTGAAGGACATCTGGTAATTATGAGTCATACAATACAGATTCCCCTACATCCACCTACCATACAATACAAAAACACCCACCACCAAAAAACCTCTTAATAGGATCTCCACCTCCTTAAAAACCATGTATAAAAAAACCTAAAGGAAAAATCAAACATGGGAAAAAGCATAGCAGAACCTAGGACCATGTAACCCAACTCTAGTATTGGGAGAAAAGCACGGGATGTGCTCAACACAAAAAAAAAGAATAACAAAGACCATATAACCCCAACTCAACTATTGGGAGAAAATCACAGGATGTGCTCAACACCAAAAAAAGAATTACAAATTACAATTACAATAGGTAATGAACTGGGTTTAAAAGTCAATCACTATACATAACATGATAATCCATAATCACATTAATCCATTACCAAATGTTGAATTTCACTCATTCTATCAATTCCGTGTGTTGTACAGCTTCTTCCTCAAAGATTTTCTCATTTCTCTTTAGCCAAATAACCCACAGCACTACACACCATTACGCCTATACGTTTTTTTTATTTTTTATTATGATTATTATTTTCTTTATTTATCAATATAACATAACACAAGACAATACTGTCACTAATTTTAATTTGGTTTTGAGCTAATTAAAATTAAAGAAGGTAAAGTTTTCTTTATCAAAATATTTAATGCACATGAATTATCAGATTCAAACGCGAGATAATATATATATATATATATATATATATATATATATATATATATATATATATATACCAATGGAGTTTGGTTCGGTTGGTGTAAGACCACAACTGAAATCTTAGGAATGGAACACAGGTGCTAGTAGTCTCGTGTTTGATTCCCAGTAAAAACATCTCGCTGGGAGAGCCAGCCACGCAACTCGCTCAAGATTAGTCTCAAGAGCTCCCTGATATTAATGGTGCTATTGGGGATAACAGTGGTTCAGCAGTAAATACAGACAAAAAAACGCAAGATAAATAAATATATATATATATATATATATATATACATATATATATATATACATCGTAGTACATTTTTTTTTTTATAAATTTTTCATGTTTCTTTGATCGGCAAAATAGAATGTGTCATTATCATATGTTTTATCCTACTGGTAATCAAAATAGAATTTATAATTACTTGATTTAGATAATACAATAGCACAAAGAGTGATACACATGTAACTCTAATTTATACTCCTTCCATCTCTAATTATAAGGTCCTTTTGGGTAAAAAAATTTGGTCCTAAATATAAGACTCTCTTGTAATTTTTTCCAAAATTACCCTTACATTTAATCATTGTGGTCTAAGTTTTTGTAAGAAGAAATAAATAAAATCGTATTGTAATATAAAATGGAGCTTGTTTAATGAAGTTTGTTTAACGTCGTAAATAATTTGGAAATTGATTCACTGCATTAAATATAGATGATGAAGTATATAAAAATTAAATTAATTATTGAAAATGAAAAAATTTATTATGTTCTAATAATTGGTAGAGGGATATTTTTGGAAGAACATACCAATTTTAATATAGAATTCAATAACATTGGTGGGCCAAAATGTCCAAGAGAGCTTTATAATTAGAGACGAAAGAAGTATTAAGATTATGATTAACCATAAGAAGGATTATCTAAAATTAATACTAGTATTGTTCTGGTGTACATTTTTTTTGGTTGCTAGGAAAGTATAAATTTAAACAATATTTGGTGGTGTGAAGGGGAATAACAAACACGAGACTAGTTCTAAAGAAAAGCCAACTCCACGCGAAGAAGAAGAGAAGCAAAAGAGAAAGGGAAAGAGCGAGCGAGCATAATAAGGTGTCTCTCTCTTGGACTGATTCGCTTCAATCGCATCTATTTCTTCCCCACCTTCTCTTCTACTCTCTCCCCACCCCATCTCTTCTCTCTATTCTCCTTCCCTCAACAACAACAACAACAACAAAAGGCAAAAGCTATCATAGCAAGTGTTGCAAGAATTGAAACAATCGAACATAGTTAATTTTTTCATGGCTGTTCAAGCTCAATATCCATCCAATGTCCTTTTTCTAAACAGGTTATTAATTCATTTACATTCTCTTAATTCCTTTACCCCCCACCACCACATATTATTATATATATGCATGTTCATATGTATATATGTACCTTAATTCTGAATAATTTCTAATTCATCATCTATGTCTCTTCAATTTCTAACAAGCAGAAACGGGCAAGAAGGAAATGATTACTCATTACAACAACCACAACCAAAAGTACTCCTTGATCAATCCCATACTCTATACAACAACAACAACAACAACATTGGAAGTACGTTTCATCCTCATAAAGGCTCTCTTAGCTTGTTTTTACTTTAGGCGCTTATTCTATTTATCTATCTATATATCAATATAATGAATATGCTAATATTTCTTATTTCATTGCTAGCAGGTGCTAATTCTCGCAAGAGAGGAAGAGAAGCTATAGGGATTATCGGTCACACAACACCAAATAATAACAATATTATGAACCCATTATTCCCTATGCAATCACAACCTCCACAGCTAATAGACCTCTCTCAACTCCATAATAATAATCAGCACCAAAATGTGGTCTCTACAGGCCTAGGCTTATCTTTTGGTGACCAAAACCAACACCAAACATTACAACTTCAACAACAACAACCTCAACAACAACATGGGTGTCACTCATCATCTCCTTTCTTAGCTTTATTGTCTCAAGGCTTTGCTTCACAATTGAAACAACAAAGAGATGACATTGATCAATTCCTTCTTGCCCAGGTACAAATTTTATTTCTTTTTATTTTTTTTTCTGTTTTTTTATTGAAAAGTTTATTTTTTTAGGAGAAAAAATTGAAAATTGAATGATGGGTTTTGTTGGGATATTTTTAGGCAGAGGAATTACGGACTACATTGGCGGAGAAGAGGCAGAGGCACAACCGTGCTCTGCTGCGTGCGGCGGAGGAGACGGTGGCGCGTCGGTTGAGAGAGAAAGAGGCTGAGGTGGAGAAGGCCACGCGCCGGAACGCGGAGTTAGAGGCACGCGCCGCCCAGCTGAGAGCGGAGGCCCAAGTGTGGCAGGCAAAGGCGAGGGCTCAGGAGGCCGCGGCAGCGTCGTTACAAGCTCAGCTGCAGCAGACCATGATGGCTGCCGGTGCCGGCGGGTGTCACGGCGGCGATGACGGTGGCGCCGGGTTGTCATGTGCCATTGATGGGGGCCAGGCGGAGGATGCTGAGTCGGCTTATATTGATCCTGACAGAGTAGAGGTTGTTTCAGCTGCGGCGGCGCGTGCGAAATGCAAAGGGTGTGGGAAGCGCGTGGCATCGGTGGTGGTGTTGCCGTGTCGGCACTTATGCATGTGTGCAGAATGTGATGCGCATTTTAGAGCGTGCCCAGTTTGCCTTACTCTCAAGAATTCAACCGTTGAAGTGTATCTCTCCTAAGGGGTACCCCACAAGCAATTACCATAGCACTCCCCTTCAAAAAGGCACAACCAGAAAAAGACAAAAGATTCTGATAAAAAAAATATATAAATAAAATTTCATTTTTTTGTTTTTTGTTTTTTGTTTTGTTTTTTTTTTTTTTTTGGAATTTACAAGAAGGGGAAGAAGTTTGGTTTGAATCTGACAATCTGACCCTAATAGAGTTTTACCTTCAGGTGATGTACATGGTCACATGGGTAATGGCATTGTTAATTTTTTTAATTTAAATTAAAAACAAACTTTTTGTTATTTATCTTTTTTATATAAATATTTGTTATTTCTCTTTTTTACTACATATTCTCTCACAAACTTTTTTGTTATTTCTCTTTTTTTATATAAATATTTGTTATTTCTCTTTTTTACTACGTATTCTCTCATTTTATGAATGCTTTTGCTATGGTAGACTTTTCAATTTGAGTTTGATTAAACCAATCCTATATCACTCTCATGTGATTTTTGAGGTACTTATTAGAAAAGTCAAATTTTTAATTGTGTATAACATACATGTTTAGCTACATTGTAAAAAAAATTAAGCAGGTAAAATTATGTTACATTTTTGTATTCTAGACAGTTAAATCTTGTCAATTTTTAAAATGTCAGAAATCTTTGTTGGAAATGAAAAAAATTTGCAAAATTTTGAGGTTCGTTTGTTTTCATATATGTTTATGAGTTAGGGTGCTTGTTTAGCTAGGTTTGTTTGTTAGGGAGCACCGAAGTTGTGTTTAGATATGAGGTTTGCTGGTTTTATTTTCATTACTTGCATGAGTCATGAGCATAAGTCAGGTCAGGTGAGAACGGTTTATCGATGGTCAATTTGAGGAATAATACATGTATGCGTGTGCATGCAGGTAACTTTTTTTTTTTTTTTAAACTTGCAAGCTATTACAGTTTTATATACATTGTTTGTTGCATTTATTGCATGGTACGTAAAAAACAGTAGAATGAATTAAATAGAATGGTTCATTCTATGGTTTTGCGAACGACCATCCTTTAAGGTTAGAAATGAAAAATTAACCGAGTTAAAATTAACCTAAGTCTCTCAAAATCTAATTTTTTCCAACAACTTTCTTATTTTCGGTGCACTGCATATAATAAAATTCAATGAAGCATTGATTTGTACTTTATGATTTGTTTTGTTTGTTTTTTGGTTGAGGAATCCATGCGGAATTGACAAAGGACTGTAATTGATCTTTCATATTTGGAGTGTGATTTTTGGTTCTATATACTATTTGAATTGTGATTGATGAAAGAAAATAACTTCCCAAAAACTGTAAGATAAATATTTGCTCCCTCGATCTAACAAGGATAATAAAAAATAATAAATTTTTTGTCCCAAATTAAAATTAAAGCAATTAATTAAAAAAATTAGAAATTATAAATTAGTTGTTTGATAATTATTTGATATATTAGACAAATTATTGAATGTATGTCTCCTTGATTTTTTAATTTTTGCAATTTTTTTATCATTTTTACATTACAAAAGAAATGCTACTTTATTTTATAAGAAAAAATTCATTAATAAAAGAATAGGGAATACCCTACTTATTACAACGATGAGCATGGTGAATAATCAAATCAACCAAACAAGATTAGCCCAAGCCCCTCTTGATACAATAAAAAAAAATCTAATAGTAAACCACTAAAGGCCAGGATACAAAAACTAATTGAGATTTGGGGAAAAAATATATGATGATGATTTCTCAGATATGTTTGTTTGATTGAAAGGTTCTGCTGCTACAGTTGTAATTCATACTTTTTTGAATACAAGTTTGCTGATGCAATAATTGTACTATGACATGCCCGTTTTCATCATATATACTTGAACCAAAATTGTCCCTCTTTACTAAATATAAATATAAATACTAGTTTTTTTTAAAGGACTTTATTTATAAATAAAGTATAAATACTAGTTTGAATTTTGTTTTTTTAAAGGACTTTATTCATTTATTTGTAGCTTAATTATTTTTAAAAAAAATATTTTCCATATTTTTTAGTCAACAAAAACATCTCATAAAATAAAAATATGTAATTATAATTAAAGGTAAATATAAAAATACAATTTCAATCATTAACAAATTTAATATTATTACTTACTTTATTTAACTTCTTTAATTTCACGTGAGATATCATCCTAAAAATTTGTATTCAGGAGCGAAGGTAGTAAAATAGGGAAAAAGAAGAAGGAGGACATTTTAAATAGGTTTTTATTTTTTCCAGTACTATAAGATTATCCTTTTTGTCATTTCATTTTTGGTCATGGAACTTTTTAACGTTCATGTATCCTTTAATGCGGGAATTACTTGTGTACCAAATATTGAAAATAAAATAAAAAGAGGCACAGCCCAACAAGCACACGCCACTATCCTAAATAGGCCCATTTAAGTCTATTTACTCTTGAGTCTTGACAAAATTCATATTGTTCATTTTCTTATACCAAATCTCTTGATTTTTTTTAATTTTTTTTTTAAAAAAAAATCATTACAGGAGATACGAATATATAATTTGGACTATTTTTAGTTTTTTTTAATGAATGAAAGGGGTCCAAAGACCCACACAACAGCAAAATAATTTGGACTACTTATTTGATAGTATAACTTTGCTTAGAGTTGTTTAATTTCTTGCAAAGAATTATATTATATAAAAATATTTGCAAATACTGTAAAAAAGTGAAGCACACTTCCAGTGTTGTCCTTTTTAAGTTCACCGAGATTAGTATATGACACCGCTAATAAAGGCAGTTCAATTGATTCCCAAGAAAATTGTCCTTCCTTCATCTTTATGTCACGACTCACGAGTCACGACTCTCTTTAGTTTATTTTATGAGAAAAACACTGTATGCATTGACAGTGTAATTTTTTTTTTTTTTTTACATTCTCAGCAAATTATTCATCATTGATTGATTAGCTATTGTTGACTTATATTTAAAAGTAATGCATATTGATGATGGATGATGCATTGATAGTATAAAAAACTTTAAATTATCAGTGTACAAATATTAAACTCTTTTTTTTTTTTTTGCCGAGTCTTTATAATTTAGGGTTTTTTACTATACTCATCCAAAGTGGATGAGTTTCTCTACTAATTCTTATAACTTAGTGCACCCGGTTGTGGCCATTTTCAGCCGGTTAAATTTATTTATTTAATTTGTCATTGCATTTTTTTTTACCTCTAAAACACTTTGAAACTGCAAAAGAAAAACCAACCATGCTCACCATAGAAAGAATTTTCCAATATCACAGTCAACCAACAAATTAATCTTCAAGTTCAACAAATCTAAATCCATGTCATACCCAGCTACATACTATTTAACACCGTGTGGTGTTCTTCTATGAATTCTTCCTCCATGGTGGCTGTTAGAGAAGGTGACAAATCACGATGCTCATCAATAGCAGAATTAGAGCTACTATTCATACTCAGTTACCTACTTTGGAGCACACCAAAATTATAGCTCGCACAACAATGCTCATTAATGGCAAAACCTTCCACGACAATTAAGCTTCTTATTTCACATGAAAATACTCTTAAAAACTAGGGTTTTTTGTGCTTAATCTCTTACGAGCCCAATGAACATACAAGTCCAAATTGTCAAAAAATATATCTAAGGTGCACCTACATGATTGGAACACCCTTCTCACCTAGCTAGGTAGCAGGTCATCAATCTTGGCCTTCCAATTTATTGAATGGTATAGGATAGCATTAGCTAGTTTGCATCTTTCTAATTATTGTAATTAGTTAGTTAGTCAGCAAATTAGTTAGCAAGTTAGTTAGGATTAGTTTTGGCGCCAAATGAGCAGCCTTAGCTGATTTAGTAATCAGCCGTGTATATATACTTCCTTTTTGTGTTCAATAAAATTTACCCTTTCATTTTAATGCATTCTCACAATATGGTATCAGAGCTCTTAAAATGAGAGCTCTGCTGCGTGAACTCTGAGAAAGCAAAATATCTTAATTCTGTTAAAATTCAACAGAATCTTCCATTTTCCAGCACCTTCCGCATCTGAATCTGCATTCGAAAAACTGATTCTGTTCTATTCAACAGATCTTCTTCTCTCGCATCTGAATCATTACACGATAACTTCATCTTCTCACTTTTGCGATCGATTATCGCAACTGCGGATTCAAATTGAATCAAGAACAAATGTTGAAATTGATTCATAATCAAGTGATTTTTTCTATAATTCACACTTCTCATCATGCCAGAAGCTGAATCTGAACTCGGATCTGGAATTGATTCTTCTCATAATCCTTCTAGTCCTTATTACTTGCATCCAGGTGAGAATCCTGGTGCGATTCTCGTTTCACCACCGCTTGATGGAACGAATTATCATAGTTGGAGCAAATCTATGAAGAGAGCGCTATTATCGAAGAACAAGTTCAAGTTCGTCAATGGAAGCATTTCGATGCCTGATTTTGATGATCTGATGTATGATCCTTGGGAGAGATGCAATAACATGGTAATTTCATGGATTACAAGGAGTTTATCTCAACATATTGCTCAAAGCACTGTTCATGTTGATAATGCTCAAGAGCTATGGGAAGATCTGAAGGATAGATTCACTAAGGGTGATCATTTCAGAGTTTCAGATCTTCTTCAAGAGATTCACTCTATGAAACAAGGAGATCGAACTGTTTCAACATACTTCACATATATGAAGATTGTTTGGGATGATTTGGAATCATTAAGACCAATACCTACTTGTATTTGTGAAATCAAGTGCAGATGCGATTTGACAAAATCTATTCGGAGGTACAGAGATTCTGAACGAATAATCTGTTTTCTCAAAGGTTTAAACGATGAATTTGATATTGTTAAAGCTCAAATTCTGTTAATGGAACCCTTACCTCCAATTAACAAAGTATTTTCAATGGTTTTTCAACAAGAGAGGCAATCAATTGCTAATTCCACTGTTAATTCCAAAGTTCTGTATAATTCTGCTGATAGAACTAAGCAAGGAAAGAATTCTGGCTATTCTGACAAAAGAAACTATAATAATCATGCCTCCTATAACAGAATTGGATCTGATTCTGCATCTAAGACCAGTAATAGACCTAATTTCAGAAGAAATAGAAATTCAAGCACTAAAGTGTGCACATATTGTGGGAGGGAAAGGCATACTGAGGAGACTTGTTATTTCAAACATGGCTTTCCCCCTCACTACTTCAAATCTAAGAATGCCACTGTGAATAATGCTGTTAATGATTCAGATGATAATCCTGATTATGCACCTGAACCTAAGCAACAATCAAAACCTGCATCATCTGAGAGATTGACATTCAGTCCTGAAGATTATGCACAATTGCAGGCTTTGCTTAAGAAGGCTAATACTGGTTCTCAAGATCACAGTGTTAACCAAATAAGTAAGGATAAAAATGGTGAAATGCATCATCAATTGTCTCAGGTTTCAGGTACTGCAGATCATCAACATTCATTCTATCATGATTGGATACTTGATAGTGGTGCTACTGATCATGTTAGCCATGATTTATCCTTATTTTCACATCACCATACTATCAAGCCTATCACTATCAGGTTACCTAATGGTAATACTATCCTGGCCAAAATATCAGGAACAGTCCCACTTTCTGATAATTTGGTATTACATGATGTGTTATACATACCTCAATTCAAATTTAACCTGATTTCTATCCATAAACTCCCTAATTCATTGAATTGCAAGTTGATATTTGACAAATCTACTTGTCTTATACAGGATATGACTACACTGATGATGATTGGATATGCTAAAGTTCAGAACAATCTCTACATCCTTACTTCTCAGTCATGTCAATCTACCTCTCCTACTGTTCATCACAGTAATGCCATTACCACAAATACTCTAGACTATTTTGATCTATGGCATTTTCGTCTAGGTCATCCTTCTAATACTGTTTTACAGAATGTTTGTAAGCTTTTTCCCTATGTCAAATCAAATTGTAACAAAGTATGTGATAGCTGTCATTTTGCTAAACAGACCAAACTTCCTTTTCCTGACAGTATTCATAAATCTAAGGCATGTTTTGATTTGGTTCATATGGATATTTGGGGACCTCTTTCCATTCCCTTTATTCATAACCACAAATATTTTCTCACTATTGTAGATGATTTTAGTAGACATACATGGTTATACTTGATGAAATCTAAATCTGAGTGCAGATTATTAGTGCAAAATTTTGTTCAATTTGTTTCACACAATATAATCATACTATCAAGATTATTAGATCTGATAATGGTCTGGAATTTAATATACCAAATTTCTATGCTGATCATGGTATTTTACATCAAACTAGTTGTGTTGAAACATCTCAACAAAATTATGTTGTTGAGAGGAAACATAGGCATTTGTTAAATGTTGCTAGATCCCTGTTGTTTCATTCTGCTATTCCTAAGCAGTTTTGGTGTTATGCAGTCAATCATGCTTGTTATTTGATTAATAGACTGCCCACACCTATTTTGCACTACAAATCTTCTTTTGAAATCCTTACGGGCTCTCCACCTGTTTTTGGTGATTTGAAAGTATTTGGCTCATTATGCTTTGCCTCCACCTTATCACAAAACAGATCCAAACTTGACTCTAGAGCCCACAAATGCATATTTCTAGGATACAAGTCTGGTACCAAGGTTTATTTGTTACTAGATTTGCATTCTAGATCTATTTTCCTATCTAGGAATGTCATATTTCATGAACATGTATTGCCTTTTCATTCCACTCCTTCTATCTCCTCTACTCCTCTTAACACACCTGATAATCCTACTTCTTTCTCCTTCCTTGACTATCCCCTTATTCCATCCAAATCTACACCACTTACTCATACCTCCTCTACTCACATCTCACCTCATTCTATTGACCAACCTATAGCCATTCGAAAACCTACTAGACCACATATTCCCCCTTCTTACCTAAAAGATTTTCATTGTAATGTTCTGACTTCATCATATTCAGATTCATCAGGTAGTATTCCTTATCCCTTATCTTCTGTCTTATCTTATCACTCTTTATCCCCTACTCAACTGAATTATACTCTTGCTTTAAGTACAACCACTGAACCTAAATCATACAAGCAAGCTATTCAGTCTCCTGAGTGGATTAAAGCTATGAGTGATGAGCTTAAGGCATTAGAACAGAACAAGACTTGGTCCTTGGTTGACTTACCACCTGACAAGATTCCCATTGATAATAAGTGGGTGTACATAATTAAATACAGGTCTGATGGTACTGTTGAAAGGAACAAAGCAAGGCTTGTAGCTAAAGGCTTCACACAAATAGAGGGCTTAGACTGTACTATTTTGATATTTTTGCTCCTGTTATCAAATTAACCACTGTCAGATTATTACTAGCCATTGCAGCCTCTCAAAACTGGTTGTTGCATCAACTAGATGTCAACAATGCTTTTCTTCATGGTGATCTACATGAAGATGTTTATATGAAAATACCAGAGGGTGTTGTCAGTCCTCAGCCAGGCAAGGTCTGCAAACTCCATAAATCTCTTCATGGACTCAAGCAAGATAGTAGGCAATGGTTTGCCAAGTTGTCTCAAGCCTTACTCAGTCTTGGTTATGTTCAATCTCAACATGATCATTCCTTATTTCTTAAGAAGTCTCAACATTCTTTGACTGCTCTCCTCATCTATGTTGATGATCTTATCTTGTCAGGCAATGATGCTGCTGAAATTGCTTCAGTAAAGTCTTATCTTGATGCCAAATTCAAGATTAAAGACTTAGGTGTTTTAAAATACTTTCTAGGCTTGGAAATTTCCAGATCTTCCAAGGGCATTTCTCTTTGCCAAAGAAAATATACCCTGGACTTATTGTCAGATTCTTGTTATCTAGCAAGCAAACCTGTCTCCACTCCAATGCTCAAGAACACTAAATTGCATCAGGGTGATAGTGCTCCTTTTACTGATCCTGCTCAGTACAGAACATTGGTTGGTAGACTGTTATATCTCACTAACACCGGACCTGACATAAGTTTTGCAGTTCAGCAACTTAGTCAATTCATGGCTTGTCCTACTGTTAATCATCATGCTGCTGCCATCAGGGTTTTGAAGTACTTGAAGGGCACTCCTGGTCAGGGTTTGTTTTATTCAGCCAATTCCTCATTGCAGTTGAAGGCATTCAGTGATTCGGACTGGGCTGCTTGTCTTGACAGCCGCAAATCTATCACTGGTTATTGCATTTTTCTTGGTAGCTCTCTTGTCTCTTGGCGATCCAAGAAGCAACATACTGTCTCTCGTTCTTCATCTGAGGCTGAATATCGCGCTCTTGCTATTACATCCTGTGAAATTCAGTGGCTTACATATCTTCTTTAGGATTTTCGTGTGCCTTTCATTACTCCTGCACTTCTCTTCTGTGATAGTGCTTCAGCAAGACACATCACTGCCAATGTTGTGTTTCATGAACGCACTAAGCACATTGAGATCGATTGTCATGTAGCTAGAGAGCGGTTTTTGTCCAAGTTGTTTCATCTGCTACCCATCTCTACTACTGATCAACTGGCTGATCTCCTTACCAAAGCCTTAGATCCCACACAATTTCTGCGCTTATTATCCAAGCTTGGAGTGTTAAATATTCACTCTCCAGCTTGTGGGAGGGTATTGAATGGTATAGGATAACATTAGCTAGTTTGCATCTTTCTAATTATTGTAATTAGTTAGTTAGTTAGCAAATTAGTTAGCAAGTTAGTTAGGATTAGTTTTGGCGCCAAATGAGCAGCCTTAGCTGATTTAGTAATCAGCCGTGTATATATACTTCCTTTTTGTGTTCAATAAAATTTACCCTTTCATTTTAATGCATTCTCACATTACAATTACTCAAAATTTCCCAACCCATTGATTAGGCAATGAGTATATAAACTCATTCTCTTTCGATGAGTATTATATACGGACCCTATAATTTATAGATGATATGGATTTTCTGATTTACTAATCTCCGTGTGTATATATATAGTATAATTTCTTTTTTTTTTAAATGGTATATATAGTATAATTGAATTCATGTATAATCCGAAGTCTGTAGAATGAAAACAAAATATAGTCCCTTAGCTTTGTTCCAACTTCCAAGAAAATGAAAACTTGAAAGGAAAAAAAAAATTATGGACTAGTTGATGTCCTGTACATAAAGGAAAACGAAAGGATCAAGAAGAATACAGAGCAAACAAACTAGGGAATTGGACAAAACTTGGCATCATCATATGATGTGAAGTCTTCTCCATGAAGTTCAATTATATATATCAAAGTGGTGGAACTCAATTCAAAACCAAACTGATATCTATTTAGCCAAAATCAGGGCTATCAAACAAGTTAGGCAAGCAACGGAGAAAGAGAGGGGGTCACACTATTATTAATAGTTGGAATACAACAAGTGATCGAAAATCAATTAGGATCATAGAATATCTGATTTCTTTTGCTACTATATATGTTTCCTATTAATTAATATTGCTGGGCCACCAACTCGTATGGAAAAATCTTGCACAAATTTGGAGTACGTAAGTTAGCTAGATATACTAAACTACTGGTTATATACACTGTATATTAGTATTAATTATTAATTACGTATAAATGGTAGCATAATGAAAACAATTTTTAATTAACTATCATAATTATTCATCAATTAATAATAGTATTGTTGAACTAGTAGCTAGTAATGATTTCATAGACTCACAAATCAACCTACAGGTACGGTTATACTAACAAAGTTTTTTTTCATGAATACATATGTTATTTGTTAACCAATCAATAATAAATAAAATATCATTTTCTAACATATATTATTTTATTGGCTTAATTATGTCACAAGTCCATGAAGTTTGAGTACTTTTGTCAGATACCCTTATTCTTTTTTTTTTTCAATGTCCGACTCTTTGAAGTTACTTTCAGGTTTGTAATATACCCATATTACCAATTCTGATCAATTTTGCTGACATGTAACATCAAAATCCTAGTATGGACGCAAGAGGTTGATCATGTGGTGCCGCATGATGTCACATGGGCGAAGACGACATCTCTCTTCAATCCTTTCTTTTCTTTTTTTTATTTAACTAAAAATATAAAAATATTAAGTTTTTTAGTTTTTTGATTTAAAAAAAAAGGATTTTTGTCCACGGGTCACCACGTGCCTAACCTCATGCGCCTTTGACCAGGATTCTGATGTTACATGTAAGAAAAATTAGCCAGAATTGATAGTAGGGGTATATGACCAACCCAGAAGTAACTTTGAGGAGTCAGACATTAAAAAATAAAGAATAAGAATATCTGACATAATTACCCCAAACTTCAGGGATGTATGACATAATTAAGCCTATTTTATTTATGCTATTATCAACTTAAATCTAGCTAGGCCTCACAAAAATAATTTTGTTTTTTAAGCATATTATCATGAGAACTTATATTTCTATGTTGTGTATATATAGATAAAATTTCATCGCAAGAGGTAAAATAGGGGAAAAGATAGTAAGCTTCAATGACGATATGTTAAGGACTCTCTTGGTGGAAAAACAAACTTAAATCTTTCATGTTTATATAAAAAAAAATTTGCTTGTATGTTTTTTAAAACAAAATAGCATTGTATTGATGAATAACAAGCACAATGGATACTCAACCCAATACCAATAACGGACTACAAGTCTACAACAAATGTCTAAGATGATCAAGGCTCCTAAGAAAGCCATTAATACACCATGACTATGGATCATTACAGTAAATGATGAAATTATTTGCCTTAGTCCCAAATTTTAAACAAAACCAACTCCAAATAAAATCTAATTTGCGTTAAATCCATAATTTCGTGGTATGTATGTATATGTTATTATATACATAAAAACAACAATCAGATTGTCCTCTCATTATGTGAGCTTACTCCACTTTGTCTACATACGCTGCTGCTATTGACAATTTATGTAGTTTCTGAAATTTTCAATGTGAATTGAAGAAAGATAACCAATTGAACAAAAAAGAACAAAATATGGGGAAAAGTAAAATAAGATCGTATCATTTAACTTCTGTGAGAGTGTGACATATAAATTGCTAGTGACGGGTACAGATCAAACGAGAGTGAGTGTGTTGTCATGGATGGATGGACGGCACGCCGGATTCCTATAATTTCATTCAAGGACGGTTCATGATTCACTTTTGCATAGTTGGGTTCTTGAAATTGATGATTTTATTTTTATTTTTTTTTGTTTTCAAATCTAAACCTTTGTCTTAGTGAAAGGCTTTATTAAATTTTCTAGCTAACTAATTCTGCCAGATTCTTCCTCTGGGTTGACGAATGGGTGGCACACATGAGTTTTTCCACAAGGTGGCAAGAATAAAACCAATTAATTAACTTTTTAATTTATAATAAGCCAATCAGAAGCTTTCAATGTGGCTAACTAATTAACTTAAGTAAACAACCATTATTTAATTTTCACACACATATATTACTTCTTTCTATCTCTAATTCAAGAAAAAAAATATTTTTATCTCATATATAAGAAAAAGTTAACTAATTTTTTACTCTTAATATAATCATTCCTAAAACATTCTTATAAAATGATTATCTCATCTAGTTTTTATTTCTTTACAATACAACATTTCTAAAATAACTTATTCCAAATTATTTGTCGCTTTAAAAATTTAAGGATTTATTAATTAATTTTCTCCAACTTTAACATTACATTTAACATGTTGAAATATATGAAATAAGAGAAAATTAATATAGTATAAAAATATTATAATAAAGTTATTTAACATTTAAAAAAAATTGAAGTATTAAATGATTTTTTAATCAATATAAAATTCCTAAAACATCAAATAAATTATAATGGAGGTAGTATTTTGGAAAGGAGGAGGGAGTCAACACCATATCTATAAAAGCAAAGTGCCTCCTGACCATCGCCATGACATTTAATTAACCGGACATAATAAGTGCAATGTATAGTGTATCTTATAAGCCAAACATAATCTTCCATCCCCACTTTCATCCCAATAATTAAATATTAGTATGTCTTGAATAAAGACAGAATATTATGCAAATGTAAAATTGAGATGAAGGTATTTCGTAAAGATATTGTTATGAAGCACTTGTTAAGGTTGTTAATAATAGAAAAATAATTATAAATTTATATTTTTTTTCAAAAATCTTAAAAATGTATTTTCAATACCTTTTTATTTCTTTAAGATCTTTAACAAGCGTACTTAATATTTGTCTTTCGTAAAAAGGAAATTTGGCTTAATTCATATTGTTGATATTGTCATTTAACTCTAATCAGGCCCGGTTCGAATCCATTTTAGGTCATAGGGTGAAAAAAGATTAGGGTTCTAACTCATAAAAAAAATATATTAAAAATAAAACATATAGTATATATGAACCTAATCCCACTTAAAAAGAAATATACAATTATCCAATTAAAACAATGACAACAATTAATAATAAGATTAAGAGTAAATAGTCACTTTGATCCCTAAATGGTATATTGGTCATTAATTTAGTACATGTTTGATAAACCTTAAAAAATGAAGTGTTAGCTTATTTTTAGAAAAATAATCTATTTTTTAAATCTAAAAGATTTTTGGTATGAAGATTAAATTATAAAAAAGATTTTATTTTTGAGAAAAAAACTGAAACTCTAAGCTCTAATTTTGATGAGCTGTTGCTTTTTTCTTTGTGCAGAAATTACTTCCCTTAATTTTAATACAATCCAAACAAAACAAACTAATTTAAATTCATTTTTCAGTTAAGATACCCAAACACAAACAAAATCTAAATTTAAAAGATTATAATCATAACAGATTATAATCTTGATAAATATAATCATTATCTAATCTTTTCAGCTACATCAAACACACATTTTGTCCCCAAAAGATTTCTTTACACCGATTTGGTCTCCCAAAGATCAACATGAAATCATGAAGTGTAAATTTTGGTCCCCGAAAGATTCATATGATCACCAAATAAGTTCCTAAAAGACCAATGTTGTGTCATGTTGATCTTTGGGGGACTAAATTTTTTTATAAGCAAATTGTATTAAAATCGAGTACTAGTTGTACTCAAACCTGTATAGAAGAGATGACATTACATATGAGAAATAAGAGAAATATAAGACATAGGATGACTTAAGCACCAACAAGAGAAAGGAACACTCTTACCAACAATTGTAACAAACCAACGTCTGGTTCTAACTTTAATAATGTCTAGGAGAGAAGCATCATCGCATGTAGCATTATTAAAGATCATATCATTTCGCAAAACCTACAATGACCAAACAGAACCCAACCAAATCATCCAACCAAAAATTTGGCATTCACTATTGTTGAATAGATAACCGAATTGCTCAAAGGAACACGGAAAAAAAACACGTTTTAGCGATGGAAAAATCGGTCGCAAAATAATTAATTTTTGGTTGCAAAACGTGTTTGAGACGGAATTTGTGACCACTTAACTCTGTCGCAAAAAGTGGGGTTGCAAACCGTTTTGCAACTGCTTCCAATGTAGTCACAAATAATGATGGCAAATTTTCGTCGCAACGGTTAAAATAACGGTTGCTAAGTCTGGTCGCTATTCCACCAGAAATGCGACCACCGAAAAAATTAGTGACGCTTTTTTCCCGTCGCTATTTCAGTCACAAAAAATTTGTTTTTTTCCTATTATTTGCTACAACTTAATAATAGCGACGTTTTTTATTTTCGTCACTATTTTTTTCCGAAATTTCTTGCTACAAACACTGAAAAACAACATTAAACTATATAATATGGCTAGAAATTAACTTCCAAAATCACTGAAAAACAACATTAAACTATATAATATGGCTAGAAATCAACTTCCAAAATCATAGAATCAAATAATTGTCATGAAACAAAGGATCCAATATCTCAAAACACATTAACATAAACCAATGTACCAACAATATAACATAAACTAATATCTAAAAAAAGCAATGCAACTAAGTGTTGATACCAATAATATAACATAAACTAATATCTAAAAAGGCAATGCAACTACAGTGCTGAGGAGATATAGTCATCACCAATGGCATCATCGTTATCTTCATCATCAGGGTGGTGGACACTACTCTTGGTGGTGCGCATGGTGTTAACAAAAGTCTCGGGCAAAGTCAATCCTAAATGATCCAACACTAGCTGAAGTGTAGCATGGATATCCTCAAGCTTGTTGTCTATCTCCTTGTCTCTCTCCTTTATTGTGCTCTCAAGGTTATGCACTGTGTCCTTAAGGTTCACAATTGTATCCTCAAGATTGGCAATTTTCTGCACATAATGTGAGGTAGTAGGGAGCTGAGCATCAAATGGAGTACCATAAGTTTCTTTTATGTACTGATCACCCAACCCCCCTAAACCAAACACATTACCCTTCTTGTTTCGACCCCCAACAACCTCCAAGTAAATGGCATTCTCTAATAGTAATGCAACACTATTTTGACTAGATGAAGTACCCTCGCCATTCTCTAGTGCCTCCATTCGACGACGTTGTACCATTTCCTACATAATATAAATATATACAAGTACAATTATAAATATATACAAGTACCCTTTCCTACAAAGTTCAGAAGGCACAAGCCTTTGATTCAACATTAAAAGGGCAACCCAACAATGTGAATGGTGCAACAAGACTGGTCAATATGCTGAACTAATAGTTAATATTAACTTAGCATCAAACATCACAACAAAGTTCAGAAAGCACAAGCCTTTGATTCAACAGTAAAAGGGCAATGTTATACAGAAGAAGTGCATAGACTACATTTTTATTTGGATGCATGGTCAATAAAAGACATGATCATATATCACTTAGTTAATGGTATGGATTTGTTACCGCAACTTCCTCTGCCTTGCCGACCCATCGTTCATCCTTCTTCTTCTTTGTCCTGCCTAGGACATCCATGCAAGTGGGTCGTTTCAAATTAATATTTTCCTACATGTACAAAAAACAGGATTTTTTTAGAGAGGTAATAAAGCAAAACAAAAGCAAATTTCGATCCTAATAAAATCCCAACACTTACATAAATAAAAATAACTAAGACATAATTCAAGGTACTTACCATCCTATAAACATGATCGGCAGTAGAGACACGGCCACCGATGTACAAAGGTGCTCCAACATCAGCTGCTCTGTTCTGCTTACCATTGGCACTCCTCTTTTGGAAATCTACATCGATGTCCCAATATTGTCTTAAAGATTCTAGGACATTAGGCAGAAGCCACTTCCCCTTGTTCTTTCCATCTCGAATCTTGCTCATGGTATTTTTTATTAGTAAAGACCCTTTATGCGCAAATGCATTCTCCATCCATTCATTGTATATAGGCAACCATTTACACTTTAACTGCAATAGAATAAAAGACATTAGTGGTGACGATAATTAATAGCACAACAACATAAGCGCGAGTAAGAACATATTTCATCAAACAATTTTAGTCTTAGACAATTCTCTATTTTCAGTAGTTTACATTCTACTTTAATCTCTGGTTAGAACATCCAAAAATTGAAGTATAAAATTGCTAACGATAAATATAAGGAAAAAAATGTAAAACGTAGAACCAAATGTAAAATAATAGTATTTTAATCTGAACCTCAAACCTCAAATAGTTCCAACCATTCCTTTCGTGTAGCTTTTGGGACAAGTGACCAAGTGGGCCATGCACTAGAATATCTTGCCTTGATAACTTCAGCTATGTCATTTGCAACAAGCCCAGGAGGGAAAAACCTGTGAACAGTAAACACATTATATTACGTTTGAATCAATTGTCTTACAAAAATGATTGACTTAAGATTAAACAAGAAATCCAAGCCAACTCAGATTAAACAAACAGCCCCTCTCAAGAGAATATAGAAACTACTTAAGATGCACGAGATTAAACAAAAAACCCCTCAAAATTCCTAGCAAAGAGCTCAACAGTTATAGCAGCACAAAATTCTTAGCATTGCTAACTATAAAATATCATAGCATACAACAAGATATCAAATAACAGCAAATATCAAAAACAAATTGAAAAGACTGAATAAAAGACCATTATAACCACATTGCAAATATTGAGTGCTTACTCCAATTTGGCACCTGGGCCAATTTCAAATATCATTTGGTAATGAGGCATAGGCAATAGGAAGCAATTGCTGCATAAATATATGGCAGTCATAGCCTTTCATTCCATTCAACTTTCCTTCTTTAGTATTGACACATCTACCCAAATTGGAAGCATATCCATCTGCCAATTTCAGTTTTAAGATCCAATCAAAAATATCTAGCTTTTGGGCTTTACTTAGACAATATTTGGCCTTCGGTTTTCGAAGGGTCTTTCCTCCCATGTCCTTCATTTCAAGCTCCTTTCGTTGACATAATTGTGCTAGATCTAATATACCATTATATGTATCCTTTGTCTTGCCTTTGAAATCCATCACCGTGTCATTCACATTCATAAAGAAGTTTCTCTCGGTATGCATAACATCAATGTTATGACGAATGAGGTGCGTTTTCCAATAAGGCAGCAACCAAAATATACTAATTTTGGTCCAATTATGAGTCTTGCCATACCCTTCTTCATGAATGATTTGACCAGATTCATGGATGAACTGATACCCTTTAATATCATACCAAATATCTTCTCTAGATAATGGCACTTGAGGAGGGCAATCTGTCACAACATGGCCCTTCAAGAATGCAGTTGAGTTCATCCTAAAAGGATGATCTTGTGGAGGGAATTGATGATGACGATCAAACCATGAAATCTTCCCACTGTTTTCAAGTCTAAAGCCTTTTGTCTTACCCATACAAACAAGGCAAGCAAGCTTTCCCTACGTCATCCAGCCTGACAATATCCCGTAAGCCGGAAAGTCACCGATTGTCCACATCAAAGCGGCCTTCATGATGAAATTTTGCCTCAATGATACATCATATGTTAAGTCGCCATTTTCCCACAAATGATGCAACTCTTCTATAAGTGGTTGAAGGTACACGTCAATCTTATGTTTGGTATTCTCGGGACCAGGAATCAACACAGTCAAGAACATATACTCCCTCTTCATGCACATTCCAGGCGGGAGATTATACGGAGTTAGAATTACCGGCCAACAAGAGTAAGATTTACCGGATCTACCAAAATGATTAAACCCGTTTGCACATAATCCCAACCTAACATTACGAGTTTCTTGAGAAAACTCTGGATACACATTGTCAAAGTGCTTCCATGCTAGTCCATCGGATGGATGGCATAAGACATTTGGATCTCTCTCGTTCTCAGCATGTCATCGCATGTGAGGTGCGATGACCATTGAAGAGTACATTCTTTGGAGCCTTAGAGTAATGGGGAAGTACCACATCTTTTTTTTTTTGGAGACCACAACCTGTGTGTTGGAGTAAACCTTGGCGGTAATTGTTTCAAACATGGGTTGTAGGTAGTTAGACTTAAGAGCAATTACTGAACTTTGTCTATAAATAAGAATCGCTTATTTAACATTTTAGTCCGTGAACTTAGGTGCTCTTTTGAAATTGGTCCTTAAACCTTTTTTCGTTGCTTTAGGTCCCTGAACTTTTTTTAATTTTTGGAGATGATTCTTTCTCACTTAAGTGATGATATAGCCGACGATATGTCACTTGACTCTCACAATATCGACGACTGACGTGTTATGTAGAGCCACGAGACACATCATTATTTTTTTAATTGAAAAAATAATTTATTTTAAAATTTAGAGTGAAGGGACACTTTGGTCCCTCAAGTTTTTCGATAGGGACACTTTAGTCCCTCAAGAAATTTAATTCATTTTTAGTCTTCATGTTTTTCAAAAGTACCAATTTAGTCCCTCATGTTTTCCAAAAGTACGAATTTAGTCCCTCAACGAAGTGGCTAACGGAAATAGGGCAGGGATTAAATTGGTATTTTTGAAAAACTTTGGGGACTAAAAATGAATTAAATTTCTTGAGGGACTAAAGTGTCCCTATCGAAAAACTTGAGGGACCAAAGTGTCCCTTCACTCTAAAATTTATTAAAAGATTCGATTTTCTTTAAAAAAAATACAATTTTTACTTATTTTTAATAAATTTGAATTTTTTTTAATTTAAAAAATTCATGTATCATCATCTAGGACGTTACCTATCGATTTGGCAAAGGTGACGTGACATATGCTCAATCATATCACTACTTAGGCGACGAAAGTACCATTTCCAAAAATTAAACAAAGTTCAGGGATCTAAAACATTCAAAAAAAAAGTTTAAGGACCAATTCCAAAAGAGCACCTAAGTTCAGGGCTAAAATGTTAAATAAGCCAATAATGATTTTATGCTAATAAGTTAAGGGTTGGAAAAAACTTGCAAAAATTATCACAATCACAACACAGTATATTCATAGGATGCAAATCATGTACTTTCCTTCACCTGCTAATTAATGCAACAACTTTACTTTTCTTGTTCATTTCTTCTTTGTTTTGTTTCATTGTTCTTTACATTTACACATTTTATGTTCTTACTTTTCCTTGTCACAACTTTGTAACGCTTTATGTTTCTTGCACTACTCCAAAAGTTTGTATTCTAATTCGTTGGAGCACTGAACTGATTGCTTGAGGCAATTTTAAATTCTGATCAATTCTTTCAACAAACACATAACATTTAAAAATTACCGCACAACCTATCAATACCTACTCTTTAAATTTTTCTCAAATATTTCATCAAATTCTTAATACAAAAAATAGATAAGTTCTGAAAACATTTTTGCCACCAATCACATACCAACGTTTATTTATACAAAAACTTAATGAGGTTAATTGTAACGTGCCATCTAAATTTGAATGGTTGTTATGCAATCCTTTGTTAGACTATTAAGTATTTGTCGTCTAATACATATATGCTATGTCATTGCTTAAAATAGTCAAAATTGATTTTTACAATTTAATCCAACATAAAAACTATATTATTTTAATTTAGTCTTTTATACTTTTAGACAAATTATAATTTTTAATTTTCAAAAATAACAATGACATGACATATATGTATTAGATGACAAATTCTTATTAATCTAATAAAAAATTACATAATAACCATCCAAATTTAAATTGCATGTTAGCAACTCCCTATTTTTTATGTAGTAAATGAATGGGCCGGCAGTTGGCATATGCATTCTAATAAGAACATGTGCAACTTTGTATTTGGTGTAAGATTTACTTCTATGCATGGATATGACCAAGCCAAAGAGGTAAAAATAAGAATTAACGCATGCTAAATTTGTAAGTAAAGGCAGAATGATAAGGACAAAGACTAGAGAAAGAAAAGAAAGATAATGATAAAGGGTGGTTCATTGCTTTCTTTGACGTAGAATTGTCACGAGTGGGTTAAGTTATCGGTCCTTATTATATGGCATATTTAACAGAATTACACATATTAAGGAAAATGGTTAATTTTGTGAATTTTATGAGAATGTATTGTAACATTATAATTTTATCCACACCATTTTATTTGGAAAGCTCACATTCATTAATGAAAAAAAAAATATTTAGTCAAAGCATTTAATAAAGGAAAAAAAAACCAATTAATAATGCATAAGAAATATAAAGTGCATATATATATATATAAGACCAAAAAATTTCTTTTAGAAAGTGTATGTATTGCACATTGGAGCACAGGGAGTATATATTAAGTTGTTGATATATAGATTTGCTAAGGGAACATGTGCATATTAAAAAAATGGAAAGAGAGAGAGAGAGAGAGAAATTCCCTCAGTTGGAGGGTTCTTTCCAACACTCGCAACTTTACCATCAGTGGAGGTTGAGGACAGATGTATTGAGCCGTCTTCTCGTTATGATTACACATGTCACTGTTTGATCCCATTTTTTTGATAAGAACACGACACCATTTGTAGTTATTGTAACCCTTCTTTTGAGGAACAAATTGTGATTTATTTTAGCTTTGGCATCTTAGGATCTATGTAGTCTATATATATATATATCAAATATCGGGTATAGCTGGTCACTACACAAATTCAATTGGATTATTGAATATGACTATTAACCGGAGCTTGTCATCAAAAGGTGACATCATCGATGTATAAATGGTTAAGTCGTGTAAAACTAATATCACTTTGTACATCGAAGGGGCCCTTGTGACATGATGATCCATTGATGATCTGATGCATGGCTCTTTCTTTTCTCTTGCTTAATAAGAGTAATTACCAAGTGAGGTGAAGTTACCACATTTTAAGTTCATTCTTTCTTTGTTTTTACATTTACAAAGAATGATGAAACATTAAATCACTTTCTCGTGCTACATTAATGTGGCATGTTTGATTCAGATTATTAAAATCAATTCTGGGACCAAAATCATGTTGGAGAATAAGCAACCGTTAATAACGTTGGTATTCCAGAATTGATTCTGGACTAATTCACCGCATAACCAAACATGCACTAAAATAATTTTGGAATGCCAACGCTACTAACAGTTGCTTCTGGTCCAACGTGATTTTGGGGACAAAATTGATTTTAAGATTAGAAACCAAACATGCTATAAATCATGAGAATATTAATAAGTGCACCGAAAATATTATTTAAGTTTTAAAAAAATTGCATAAAAACTAGTAATATGTATGTTTAACATATAAATTAATTCAACAATGTTATGGGTATCAAATTCAACATCTATATCCGATACATATCTTTTCTTTAAAAAAAAATTAAAGAAAAGATAAAAAGTATGAAAAATTGGGTGATTCTTTTTTATTTACTAAAAAAAAGGTAAATGTAAAGTTGATGTTAGATTTAGATTCACATATAATATTTTTTATATGGCAAAATCACTAGATTGGTCCTGCAAGTTATTTTATAGTTGTGATTTAGTTCCTTAACTTTTTTTCGTTTCAAATAAGTTCTGAAGTTATTGTCATCTAACAAATCAGTCATTTCCGTTAATTTTTTTCATTAAGTGACACGTACACTTAATTAATGGTGCCACGTATTTAAAAATCACGTGTCACTTAGTATTCTAACATTAGTTAAATTACTTTTTTGTTTTTATAATAAGTGAAGAACTTAGTATTCTAACATTAATTAAATTACTTTTTTGTTTTTATAATAAGTGAAGAACTTAGTATTCTATAACATTAATTAAATTACTTTTTTATATTCTTCAAAGATTATATTATGTTGAGAATGCTCATTACACTTAAAAAAAAATGAGAGAATGCTCGTTAATACAACTTTAACAAATACTAGTATAAACTAAACAAAACGACTTCACATGTTTAGAGAGTTTCCAAAAGTCAACTAAATTGGTAGAGTCGCGAAAAATTAAATACTAGAAACATGTTTAGTTTAAACTTTGTTGGAATACAGTTTTTTTTTTAATAAAAAAAAAATCTTTGTTGGAATTCTTATATCAACCGCCTCTTAATATGTAGCATGATTTAAATATTTATTGGGTTGTCCCTTCGATTACCAATTGATTTTGGGATGAAATTTTAATATGATGTTAAAGTCCAACTTGTTTGCC
The DNA here is from genome assembly GCA_037953625.1 of Crotalaria pallida. Lineage (NCBI taxonomy): Eukaryota > Viridiplantae > Streptophyta > Magnoliopsida > Fabales > Fabaceae > Crotalaria > Crotalaria pallida. The sequence goes on from CM075655.1 coordinate 105,179,950, forward strand.
ATTATCATGGGCCAAGAGTTGCCCTTTCGATGTCGATAAAAAATTATCCTTTGCTTAGTCCAACAAGCTTCATTGAGGTATGATGAAACTCGGATGGGGTCTGATTACAGACAAAGATTCTCTATGGGCCCGTGTTGTTAGAAGTAAATACAAATGTGGTACGGACATGATGCCTACTGTTAAAAGAAGACAATCTGAGTCCATCATTTGGAAAGGTATTAGAGCTCGATGGAGTATGCTGCAGGATAACATCATTTGGCGGCTTGGTAATGGTAGGACTATCAATTTCTGGAATGATAAGTGGTTGTTGGGATGCGGTGTGCTTAAGGATGTTGCTTTGGTCCCTATTACGGAAGATGATTGGAAGGTTACTGTGAGCAATTTCACTGACATCAATGGAAATTGGGATCAATCTAGATTGACGTACTACCTCCCTCCACACTATAAGAACAGGATTATGGCTCTTGTTCCTCCGGCTCAGGATGGACCTGATGATTCGGTTGCTTGGAACCTTGCAAATGATGGCTGGTTTTTTGTTAAATTTGCATGAGTCTGCTACACACTATGTTGCAAATAATAACCAAAAGGTTTTCAAGCTCATTTGGCGTTGGCAAGGACCCCAGCGGATTAGAGTTTTAATGTGGAAAATATCATCTAATGCTATTATGTGCAATGCAAAACGGAGACGTCGACACCTTGATGTCAATGATAAATGCCCTCTTTGTAATGTTGAAATAGAATCTATTTTTCATGTCTTTAGAGATTGTAATCACGCTAGAATTGTCTGGAATCATTGGATCCCTTGGGATAAAGCTATTGACTTTTATAATGCTGGGACAATTCATGAGTGGTTACTCATTAATTTATCAAATACTAAATGGTTTCCTTTTGACTATTGGCAGGTTTTCTTTGGAGCAACAATTGATATTCTATGGAACCGGCGCAATAATTTTATATTTGAAGGGAAGCAAATCTCTTGGCATGAAAGTATCAAGCGTATATCCTCAAGTGTTGATTTCATTCGCCAAGCCATGAATAGCTCTAATTCTGTATCTGCTTTAACCTGTAACATGAAGCCTTCCTTTATCAAGTGGATGTGTCCACCTCTTGGATGGGTTAAAATTAATACTGATGGTTCAGTTATCCAACATTTAAAGACAACTTCATATGGTGGTGTCATTCGTGATCATCATGGCAGATTTATGATTGCTTTTGCTGGTAATCTGGGTTGCTTCTCAATTACTCATGCGGAACTATGGGCGATTTGGCACGGGTTGCAGATAGCTGTAACAAAAGGCATCCAACAAGCTATAGTCGAAACTAATTCTCAAACGGCGTTTCATTTTGTTGATTTCGGTGTCCGGAAGACACACCATGCTTTCAACCTGGTCAACTCTATTAGAACTTTGCTAGCAGAGGGCAATTTTATCTGTATTCATTCTTACAGAGAAGCAAATTTTGCAACGGATGCCTTGTCAAAACATGGTCACTCTCTCAGCTCCCAAAGATTAGTGTATGATGAGGCCCCTAGCTTCTTGTCTATTCCGCTGTTGATGGACCGTGCTGGTACCCCTGTTATGAGGGGCTGTTAGTTTGCTCTGTTTTCTTTTTTGCTCTTGTTTCATCAAAAAAAAAAAAAAGCAAGCTTCATTGAGGAGATTGTGTAGGAAGTTCTACATTACTTATCTCATAATATGTGATATGATTTAAATACTTATAAACTACTCACTCATTATCAATTGGTTTTGACATGAAACCTCAACACTTTCTCCCCAAGAAATTGAGATCAATCTACCTGCACCTCAAATTATGTTAAACCTTCCTCAGGAAACATTTGATCGATGTAGTCATGTCATCATGAATAATTTCCCTATTGCACAGAGGCCAGAGCACGCAATTAAGACATTATCATTATAATACTTTGATCCAAGACCTGAAAAACGACTCCAAATCAGGGTTTTGTCAACCTTATTTGTAGCTAGCACAAACTTCAGATGCTCAAATCGGAAGGATAGATAATGATCAAATATCATGTAAGGTCCCCCTGATTGAATACATTTTCCTAATCTTCCTTCATGCCACATTTCACCATAAAGTCTCCATACCTAATTTATTTCCATGATTTCTAAACTCGTCCCCTTTTAAATCTTAAAAAGTCCATGAATGTAGAATCATTTGTAGACAATGGATGGTGGATGGTTGGCAGGTAGCTAGTGATTAGTAGCTACCAACGATAACATGGAAGATTGTAAAAAAAAAAAAAATGTGAGAAAAATATGGCACTTGCACGAGTTTGTTTAACACGATGAACTTGTATCCATCCATCCATATGCATATATTCTATGGAGAGATGAAATCATGTTTAACCTAAATGTCCAAAATATAATTGATTTGATTCGGGAATAGGAGTAATTAGAGATATAATTTTATTTCTTATAGCGAAAAGTTATAATTTGATTTATGATTATGTTCATTAATATTTGATTATGTACTTGTTGTATTGACTTAATTATGTCACAAGTTCCTAAAGTTTGGGATACTTTTGCCAGATACCCTTATTTTTTTATTTTTTTTTTGCGATGTCCCGAAATTACTTCTGAGTTTGTCATATACTCCTACAGTCCAATTACCAATTTTGACCAATCTCTTGCGTCTGTTACATGTCAGCAAAATTTCCCAAAATTGGTAATAGAGATATATAATAAACTCAGAAGTAACTTCAGGGAGTCAAACATTGAGAAAAAAAGAATAAGGGTATCTGGCAAAGTACCCCAAATTTCAGGGACTTGTGACAGACCTATTATAAATAAGACTCCCATCTTGTATTCTATTTTCTATGCGAGATATCAATATCAAATTTACCTTTTTCCCATACTCCTATTCTCTTATTAGTCTTGTTGTATTTTTCTCTAACACAAAATGGTTCATTGAGAGCAATATAATGACCACATGAAATGTTGGGAAAATTGCACATTGCATCACTCTCACGCCCATTGTTATATGAGTTATAGTTATGGCCTATACGGCCACTCTATATGTTTTCTCTGACGACTTGCAACAAACTTCCTTGGATTCACCACCGACAAATTAAGCCCACTTCACACTCGGGCCCATAGTCACTATGTGTGCGACCCAAAGTGGTAAACAACACCGGCAGGCGGCATCACTGTGTTGTGCAGTGCAGGTAGCTAGGGATTGTGGCATCGTGGTAGGGTGAATTGAGTGATATCAAATGTACAACTACTGAATTAAAATTGACAGATACCTCCCACCAATCACCACCACTTGACTCACCACCCAAGAAAAATAATTTGAAGAGAGATCATACAGTAAATAACATACATGTCCACAGTAATAAGATTCATTTGCTAAGGATACGTGAATGTAATATTATTGTATAGCTTCCTCTTAAAATTAAAATCACTGTATTGTTGTATTGCTCTTAGAGAGAGAGATATTATTATTGTGTTGCTTATTATTTAGACCAGCTGATTGTTAACTTTCCATCTACTCACTATTTTCTTTTTTTTAAATAGTCTTTGCTAATTAACAAGTAAAACACTTGCCAAAGAAACAAAAATAAAAAGTTTTAAATGAAAACATAAAATTTTTCAGTTTTCATTGCATTGGATGCCTTTTTTTTTAAAAGTAAAATTTCCTTACCAAGTATGTGCCTCTATCTTTTGGGGTGCATCTTACCTCACATCATCTTAATGAATTTGGTCATTTATTTACTCTTTTTTGATTTTATATGTAAGATATTTTTAAGAAAAAAAAATTGGTCTTATTTGTAAGATTTTATTTCAATTTTCAATAATATTTAATTACTTCTTTTCAAAAACATCTCATTAAGTTAAGACTTTCTAAAATCTCAATAATAATTATAAAAGTTATAAATTTAAAAAGTATATTATATATTTATATTTTCAATATTACTTACAACCTTGACTCATTTTCTTAATGAACGTAGTTATTTAAAAAAAATTGCATATAGAATCGTCAAAGTGTAATTAGTTTTCTTGACCACAATTCTAAAGGTTAAAAATAAAAGATTTAATACAAAAGCTTTACATTGAAAATTGTGTAAAACTTTAGAAATAATGAACTAAAACTTTTCAGTGCTATTTTCCCATTTATATTTATATTTTATCTCCAATATTAAAAATTGGAATAAGCAAATTCTTTATTTACTAGATATTACTTCTTCTGTTTTTAAATATAAGACTTCTTTTATATTTTTATTTTATAAGATTCTATACTAATTTTCGATGACAATAAATTACTTCTTTGCATAAATATTTATATTTATTTAAATTTTGTTAGATTCTCAATAATATTAATAAGGGTAGTTTTAAAAAAAAATATATCAAATATTCACATTTTTAAATATCATTAACTAAATTAACCAACTTTAAAATCTACCAAAATGATCTTAGGGAGTATGTATAATTGTACTGGTTGGACCAAGTTGGTTCATTCCTTCACGGCTTCGTCTTCACATGTACAAGCTAGGAGAATGTACTAGACGCTTGTTAACCCTTAAAAATTAAAATTTTAGTGGGGTTGTGTAATTTCTGAATTCTTTTAAATTTTAGGATTGTTTTATGGTATTTTTTTTATATATCTAGCTCTCAGAGTTTTTCTGAATTTGCCATATATTCAAGAATTGCTTAATCCATTAAAACAAGAAATTATAACAAAAAGATCTTAAAATTTAAAGATTCGAAACATAATTAAGTCATTTAATTTCTTAATCAGCTAATAAAATGACATTAGAGCACAGTAAAAAACATCCCTATCGTTACTAGTCATTAATGTTAACTACTGACCGTCCTTCCTACCCATTACAACCATCTACCAAGCATCATAATTTAGTAGCAACTGGTAATTTGTATGCTTTGCTCCCTCATCAAGAAGACTTTTGTAGGATGCATTTATGGTCAAAATGGAAGGGAAGAAACTAATAAAGCCAGTCAAATTTCATGGTCATGGCGTGGGTGTGCCCTCATTTCAACGGCAAGACATTTATTTTCATGTACACAGCCATAGCCGATTGAAGACTAGTTCTTTTTAAGATGAATATATGTATAAAAATATAGGAAAATGCCAACGAGTGCCCTTAATTAGGGCATTGGTTAAGAAAGCAAAAGAAGTAGTTTTATCTTGAAAAATGATGAATTTAAGACTTCGAGAACTAGTGAACTTAGATTTTCAATGCAAGTTTTCCTTTAATGTATTCCTTAACCAATGCTCTTAGGGCACTAGTTAGCAATACCCACACACACACATATATATATATATATAGGCAGACATATATAGTTTTGACAAAAATATTATGGGCACTACTTTCATGCAACCAAATTTTGGATGGTTGCAAAACAATCCCTTAGTGGACCAATATTTGTTTGACAAATCAGCTAATCTGAGCTGACATGGCAGTAACTTAGAACTTCATTAGCTGACGTGTCAAACAATCATTGGTTCATTTAAAGGATTGTTGTGCAACCATCCAAAATTTGGTTGCATGATAGAAATATTCAAATATTATTTCCCAATAAACTAAATAAAATATTTTTTTTATACATATAACAAAATTAAACAAGTGGATGAAGCTCACCTTATCATATATCAAATTTTAAGATTTGAAAATCGAAGATCCTGACTTTAATCCAAAGCATCACCATTTAGAAATTAAATAATGAATTTAATTTTCTTTCTTCTATTCTCATTAAAAAAATATATAACAAAATCGAACCACACATGATATCTTTAAGAAACTCAACTATATTTCAAATGATGAGTTTTTCTTTTGTTGTGCAATAATGACATTTTTAGGTCTGCCAGATTCTCTTTCTCTTTTGTGAGGGTCAATTACCTGGAATAGTACACGTGAAATGCAAACAAAAGAGTTTATCATAGCATCATGGCGATGGGCCACATGCCCACATCCAAAGTTTTAATAATATAGCATGGCGATAAAGATTGAAGTTTGTCCACTGTCCTTGAGGTTTATTGCATGTCATTTTTATGGATGTATACCAACTAAAATAAGAAAATCATTAATTACAAAACTTTGGAACATGAACTTGAGAACCTATATGGAGAGGAAGGGACCCCTTGATGATGCATGAAGGCGTTGAGCAAACAAGATTTGAAAAACAACCGAAATAATGCTGTGAGGTCCTCTCAATAAATTTTGCAACACCCTTCTAATAATTACTCAAAACATTAGTGGCGTGATTAGATAAATGATTTAATTAAGTGTTTAGTCTATTAGCTTCTCTTAATAAGCTAAAATTGAGTTTATTGGAACAAGTTCAAAAATATTTTAGGGAGAGCATAATTAAGTTCTCATATATACTTTAATTTTCATAAGTTACTCATATGTCTATATAAGGTTTTTCATAATGCTCCCCAAATATTAAATAAAGTAAATGTTTAATTAATCTTAACTCTATATGCATATGTATATCCAAATGCGAAAGTGCTTTCCAGTAAAACTAAATGTACGAAACTTTTAACTTCTTAATTTCATAAATTCTCATAAAATTTGTTTATTTTTAAGGGTTTATCCTCAATCTTAAAGAAAATCCATAAAATAATAATAGTAATGTCCAATGTTTGGGAAACTTTAAATCATTTAATATTTCTTTTTATATTTAATTTGAAGGATTATATTTTTTATAAAAATATCGGAATGATAAGCTTGCAGCATGTTTGATTTAATTACCAGTAGATATTGTCAACTGAAAATGTGCATTTACATGCATGGTTGTACACTTTCCAGACCATTTTATTGAAGGAATTATGGCTCCTTTAATTTGAGTCGTCCTTGCATTCACTTGTAAAGAAAATTGCTAAACGACCTAGCTAGCTGTTAACACTTAATTAATTAAGTTTACTTTTAGAAAACAAAAAACAAAAATATCATCTATTGAACTACTCAAACAAAAATATCATGTACTCATCATACAATCTTTGTTTGTTATACGGTACCAATGTACAATCTTACCACTTACTACTCTAGGAGTGTTATATATATATATATATATATATATATATATATATATATATAGAGAGAGAGAGAGAGAGAGAGAGAGAGAGAGAGATCTAGAGTAAACGTTGGACAGCTTTGTTTGTTTGTTTGTATCCTTGGTGCTTTATTATTATCTACTACTAGGTGGGTTCTTTGGTATATATCTTGCTAGCTGTATATCATTTTGGTATCCTCTTTTATATTTGATTATTTGCAAACCATTTGGTTGAGAGGACGCACATTGAAATTTATGAGTCAGAAACTCAGGTTCGTGGATTGGATACGGTAGTGGTGACTAGTGAGCCGGTGACTATGCGTGCACATCCACTAGGCCACTACAGAAAAGGAAAGCTCCAAAAGCAGCATCTTAGTTAGATATATGGATGTGTTTGGTTTATATTTTCAAATACAGTAATCTGATATGGTGAATCTTTACTAATTGGAAATATATATAATAAAGAAATATGTCATTTTTTTAATATATACGTTCTAAATATAATGAAAAAAATAGGCTTAAATATTGTTTTGGTCCTTTATCTTATATCTAGGTTTCAATTTGGTCCTTCAACTATTAAAAGAGTCAATTTAGTCCTCTATTTTTATGAAGTTTGTCAATGTTGTCCTTCCGTCATAACACCGTTAGAATTAATCGAAATATTCCAGATTTTCACGGAGATTCCTTCAAACAGTGCATGATTTGGTGACGGATTTTGCAACGGATTTTGTGACGGATTTTGCTACGGATTAGCGACGGATTTTTTTAAAAATAATAAAAAAATTAGAAAAATAATTAAAAATTCATATTTTTTTTTAAAAAAAGTGAAAATATTTTTTAAAAAATTCTGCAATTTTTTTAATATTTTAAATATTTTTAAAAAATAATAAAAATTTTCAGAAAAATTTTAAATAATCAGTAAAATATTTTAAAAACGACTTTTTCGTTTTTTTCATAAAAATCATAAAAAAAATTAGTTTTTTTTCACATCTTTTTTAAAATAATTTTATGATTTTTTTTTACGAATTTTATATTAATTTTTAGAATATTAAAAAACCAAAAATAAAATTTTCATAAATTTTAAAAATATTTTACTGATTATTTAAAACTTTTTTGAAAATTTTTATTATTTTTTAAAAATATTTAAAATATTAAAAAAATAAATTTCAGAATTTAAAAAAAAAAATTAATTTTTTAAAAAAAATATGAATTTTTTATTATTTTTTGAATTTTTTATTATATTTTAAAAAATCCGTCGCTAATCAGTAGCAAAATCTGTCGCAAAATCTGTTGCAAAATCCGTTGCAAACGCATGCACTGTTTGAAGGAATCTCCGATGAGAATCTGGAATATTCCGATTAATTCTAACGGTGTTATGACGAAAGGGCAACATTGACAAACTTCATAAAAATAGAGGACTAAATTGACTCTTTTAATAGTTAGAGGACCAAATTGAAACCTAGATATAAGATAAATGACCAAAACAATATTTAAGCCAAAAAAAAAAGATGAATTTTGAAATGTAATAAAGGAATATGGCACATTGAAATATATGCCACTTTCATAGTGTCCCACACAAATCATTGAAAACAAGAAATAAATTTTTTAAAAAATGACAATAATTATTATTATTAATAAAAATTAACAATATTCTAAAATCAAACATGCTCTTTTTTTCCAATTTTTTTAAGTGTTTACTTAATTTCAATCTTATATATGACTAAGAACAAAAAGTTAAAATTTTGTAAAATTGTTTATAGGAATCTAAGTTTGCAACATTTCAAGTATTATTATTATTATTATTATTATTATTATTATTATTATTATTATTATTATTATTATTATTATTATTATTATTATTTGGCTTAATTATGGTTTTGGTCCCTATAAGTTGAGGTCGTTTTGAAAATAGTCCTTGAATCTTTTTTTGACCTTGATTGGTCCTTAAAAGTTTCATAAATTTGGTTTTGGTCCTTTTGTTAGTCTTCCTCTGTTAGATGCTGACGTGGCAAACGGCAGGGCCACGTCATCCCACACCTGGCTTCCAACGCAGCACCTTAAATTATGGTTTTGGTCCCTATAAGTTGAGATCGTTTTGAAAATAGTCCTTAAATCTTTTTTTGACCTTGATTGGTCCTTAAAAGTTTCATAAATTTGGTTTTGGTCCTTCTGTTAGTCTTCCTCTGTTAGATGCTGGCGTGACAAACGGCAGGGCCACGTCAGCCCACACCTGGCTTCCAACGCAACACCTGATGTGGCTGCTCCCCATGTGCCTCCCACGTGACCTCCTTTATATGTAGGGTTGAGCACACCCATCTTCTTCTACCCTAGATCGCCGCCGAGTGAGTGAGTGGAAGGAATAGAAAGCTTGCTGCAACAATGGCGTCGAAACCAAGCACCACGAAGGGAGGTAAGTTTGATAGCGTGAGAAGCTGTAAGTCTCGTGTATCCGGATCCGTGACAACATCGAGGAAGACAGTGTGTGGCTGTGGTGCAATGACTATTTTGATGACCTCTCATAGCTCTCAGAATCCAGATAGGTAGTTCTGGAGATGCCCGAATTGCAAGGGCTGGAGAAGTGTGGGCTGACGTGGCCCAACAGAAGGACCAAAACCAAATTTATGAAACTTTTAAGAACCAATCAAGGTCAAAAAAAGATTTAAGGACTATTTTCAAAACGATCTCAACTTATAGGGACCAAAACCATAATTTAAGGTGCTGCGTTGGAAGCCAGGTGTGGGCTGACGTGGCCCTGTCGTTTGCCACGTCAGCATCTAACAGAGGAAGACTAACAGAAGGACCAAAACCAAATTTATGAAACTTTTAAGGACCAATCAAGGTCAAAAAAAGATTTAAGGACTATTTTCAAAACGACCTCAACTTATAGTAAATATCAAAATGGTCCCTATAATTATTGCTCATTTTGAAATTAGTCCCTATAAAAAAATTTCTTTGGTTTTGATCCTTGACATTATTTATTGTTTTGGTTTTGGTCCATGACATTATTTATTGTTTTGATTTTAGTCCCCCATGTATAAAATTGGATGGAAATCACTGCCGTGGCCTACCAGAATGGTGGTCAAGAGGCTGTTGCTACTGGGAATGGTGATCAAGAGGTTATTGCTACTGGGAACGAGCAATCATCTGCACAACTTGCACAGTCATGTAGAAAGAGAGCTAGATCAATTGATAAAGCCCTCTTTCTACATGACTGTGTAGGTTGTGTAGACGGATGATCATTTCTAGTAGTAGCAGCCTCTTAACCACCATTCTCAGCAGTAACAGCCTCTTGACCACCATTTCGTTAGGCCATGTTAACGATTTCCATCCAATTTAAATGCGGGGGACTAAAATCAAAACAATAAATAATGTTAGGGACCAAAACCAAAGAAAAAATTTTATAGGGACCAATTTCAAAATGAGCAATAATTATAGGGACCATTTTGATATTTAAGCTTTTTTTAATCTATGCATGTTTTTCTTAATTTCTTATCATCAACCCTAAATATTGAAATTAAAAAAGTCTTTTTTTTTTCAATGTTCTCTTGAACGTAGGCATTTGTGCAAAAGGAGAGAATGAAATGATGCAAATTCTTCGATTGCTCATAACACACAATCTTCTGAATTAGTGATGTGAATCGAGCAAGACATTCATTCACATAGCCCAATCAAAATAAACTAGGCTTCCACCTAAAAAATGGTTAAGGCTTTTTTCACACACGAAGACTTCAGACAGCTAAGAACAACAAATACAACTACTATGGGCTGCGCACGAGACCAATAGCTTTACCAAAAAAAAAAAAAAAATGTGCATTGAGGTGGTTAAGAAACAGAACTTGTAGAACTTGACAATCGAAATTGTTAAATGTTTAGTTTAACACACACATAATATATAGAATCAAACATTTTTCAACTCTTTTTGAGACTTTATTATATTCGAGAATCAATAGTACACTTTTTTGAGTAAAAAATATATTAATTATATCCCTTCTTCTATTCTCTTAAAAAAAAAACTTTGTCTATAAAAAAATTTAGATTTTAATTTCATTATTTTTTTTAAAAAAAAAATAATGTCTTAAAACTTCAAAATAAGTATGCACATGTTATGCCATCTTGTTTTAAGTTAAAGCTCGCTTGCATTCTTTTAAAGAGGGAGTTCTGAATTAGTCTAAACCATATTTTAGTAATGAAACTTATTAACCAATGTCATAAGAGCATTGATTTAAAAATACATTATTAAAGAATAATTTGTTTTGAAAATATAACTTCATTAGTTCTGAAAATCTGAAATCCATCATTTCTAAAGATAAAATCTTCCTTTTTACTTCATTAAACAATACATTAAAGACAATTATTAATATTTTCCTTTAGGATTATATAAGTTAGGTTAGACAATTAGTTAATGGATATTAGTCCCCAAACCCCAAATTTATCCACCAAACCCCATTTTAATTGTTAAATGTCTATTATACCCTTCTCCATTAAAAAAAAGGAAACAAACCCCAACCCGAGCAACCTCTTCACCTTCTTCCACCATGCAAACCCCAAACCCCAAGCAAAACCCCATAACCCCATATATCCCATAATTTTACAAACTTCATTCTCTCTCACCTTTTCAAAACCCTACCATATTCTACCTACAAACCACTTCATTTGGTTATCTATTCGTAAAGGAAGCTCCAGTGGGTTCTCTATTGGTGTTGTTGAAAGTAAAATCATCTCTTCTACGGTTTTTTTATTTTTTTTACGTAACTGTTAAAATTCCGACTAACCACTAAAATTCCGACACGGGTATTTCAGAATTTAATTTTACTAAACCATATGAAAACGTCTCTCTCTGTAACCTTTTTCCGATATACTAAATTCAGAATTTAATTAAATTCCGACATACATGTTTCAGAAAATTTTTAAATTCTGAAATATGTTTTTCGGAATTGTTCAATTCTGAATAATGTGCTAATGTCATTGCAGCAAATGAGCAAAGCAGCGAATTTCTACTATGTTGAAACCCTGTTGCTACATCAAATTTCAAATTTCTACCTTAACTTAATCATTTTCAACAAAGTAAATTGACATTGAAAACTTAATTCATTGATTCAAATAAATTCAGAATAATTTCAAATAAATTCATAATTTAATTAAATTCCGACATACATGTTTCAGAAAATTTTTAAATTCTGAAATATGTTTTTCGGAATTGTTCAATTCTGAATAATGTGCTAATGTCATTGCAGCAAATGAGCAAAGCTCGAATTTCTACTATGTTGAAACCCTGTTGCTACATCAAATTTCAAATTTCTACCTTAACTTAATCATTTTCAACAAAGTAAATTGACATTGAAAACTTAATTCATTGATTCAAATAATTCAGAATTCATTAATAGCTATACAAATAACCAAAACAAATAACAATTCCTATACTAAGAAGTTCAAAATCACGATGTCCAGAAGCATCAATGACTGTGCAGTAGTACTTGGTTGTCTCAAACTTCCACAATGCAATATCAATGGTAATCCCTCTCTCACGCTCAGCCTTGAGCTTGTCAAGCACCCAAGCATACTTGAACGACCTCTTGTTCATTTCAGCAGCTTCTTTCTCAAACCTGTCAATAACACGCTTGTCAATTCCTCCAAGCTTGTAGATCAAGTGACCAGTGGTGGTTGATTTCCCAGAGTCAACATGACCAATGACTACAATGTTAATGTGAACCTTTTTCTTTCCCATGATTTCTTAAACTGCAAACTGAACTCAAATGTCTGCAATTCAGAAAACAGTGATAAAAGTTAATCAAACATGGACAATAATAATACATAGAAACCGTAATAACATTTAAATTATATAACACGGAAACAACAAGGGAGCAAACATATTATACTAATAAACACATAAAACAAATAATTCAATGATAAAAAAATCCACGACAAAGTGTTTCAATTTCAAACAAGGAGCTTTACAAATCAACCTTAAGGAAAGTCATTACCAATCTCACAGAACAAAAAAGATTGAAATGAAATGGCTTAACTAAACCCCAAATCCATTAAAAAAGTTTAAAATCACAGAACAACATTCAATCTTTGATAATTTATACAAATTCAGAATTGCTGGGTCAAAACATAAACTAAAATCTGAACCAACAGGGCTACTATTTCAACACACAACCATCAGATCCATGCATGCAGAAACAAAAATCAAAGCCAGAACAACAATAACATCAATCAAACAATTCAAAAACCCTTTTCGAATAATCAATTACAAAACCAAAACTCTTCAAGGCAACGAGAACAGAGACAACAATCGAACAATTGCATAGCTAAGAAAACGAACGATGAATTAGGAATAAGGAAAGCGAAAAGATTAAGACTTGAAATTTGCAGAAAAGACAGAACTTCAACTACGTTAATGGCGGAAAGGAAGAGCAACACAGCAACATCAAGAATAAACCCTAAAACAACAATAAATAAAAAGGAACAAAACCCTAAAAGAAATAACAAAAGCTAAACCAAACCTAAACAAAACCTAAATCAAATAAACAAAACAATAGAGAAAAAGAAACAGAGAAGAAGAAGAACGATGTCACAGAGAAGAAGAAGAACGATTGTATCTTCGAACGGCGGCGGAATGGTGGCGACGGCAGCAACCTCGAACGCTGGAAGGAAGGAGGAGGAAGGAGGAACAGTGGGAAGTTGAAGGAGGGAGTAGGTGGTGGTGCTGGTGTGCTGGAAGTTGAAGGAGGGAGTTGAAGGTGGGAGTAGAGAGTTAGAGAGAATGTGTGGGGTTTGGGGTTTGGGGAAGGATAGTTTAGGTATATTTTAAAAAAATGGGGTTTGGTGGATAAGTTTGGGGTTTGGGGACTAATGACCTTAGTTAATAGATTTGTTTTTCCTTAAGAACCTTAACTTGTTTTATTTATATCTTCTGCTTTTCTTTTTTTTTTTTTTCAAAGCCCAATAGATATCTTTTGAAATAAGCAATCGTGTTTTTTTTTTTTGAAATAAGGCAATTATGCTTAAGTTGAATAGAATTACAATGTGATAAAAACTTTTTCTCTAAATATTTAAAAGTGTTGTATATCTAAGACTCAAACTCGATAACTTTAATTAATTAAGTTTGATTAACCCTTGTCAGCTGCTCCATGTTCGGTGATCTTTACTTTTCTTTTTGAAACCCTAGATTTCTTTATGTTTAAGTAGTCGAGCACATTTGTGGATATGTGGTGTCTGATGATGCAATATATTCCCGCCTTTGCTTTCAATATTTGGTTGATATTAAAAAAAAACTACCAGTTCAGGTTAGCACAAATTGTAAGGGATCTGTTGCTACTTAAGCAAGTGGTTAGGGTTTGATCCTCGGCTCTTGCGAATGTAAGAGGTCTCGCTGGAAGACCCCGATAGGGCCCGACAATGTCGAAAGGATTAATCACCCATAGATCGGGAAGTGAGGATGGCGGTAAGAGAGCGCTTCCCTGCTTTGCGCGCCAGACCACTCTTATTCTATTCTAGCTTTCGAGGGAATTGAGCGGTGAAAAAGAAACCCATGGTCCAAATCTTCTGCTATATCCGGAATGCGTTAATCTCATGCTCCCAAATAAAACTCTCAGGAATGTAGGATATTCATTGTAACGACTTTACCTTGGGAACTTCTGAAATTAGCAAGTTGTTTTGTGATTTGAAATTTTTAAAGCTGATTTGCAAATGTGCTTGGAAATAGGTTTCGATATCTAAAAACCAAGTTGTGATTAATTTCTTTTTGTCTGGCTGTCAACCATGTATCCCCGGGTAAAATTGTATAAGGAGAGAAATTTTTGGGTGGGATTTCCTTTTTGCTTTTTATTTTAGGTAAAGATACTTTTATTAAAGAACCAAGAGCCTAAAGCTCGGTTACAAAAGCAGGAGGGTTGTCAAAGAGGTCCCCAAATCTTTTTTTTTCTTTTAATATTCTTAATGCCCACATGATGTCTTCTACCTTGCGTGACGGTTGACACAGACTGCAACACATCCATAATGCCACCGCATCTTGTCGGCGCTGGCACAGCTACAAACCACCACCATCTCACATTCTCACTAACGCCGGAACGGACCTACCCACCACCAACATCATCAATGATGACCGACCATGAAACTAGCGTCCCCCGTGCCCCACTGTTGTTATAACAGCACATGACACCGCCACCCTGGCCGGAGCTCTTTCGGTGTGACCACCACGCCGTCGTCATCTGCATCCGAATCTGGAACTTGACGAGTTTTAACATCACCGCAGCACACGGTTAATGGCTCAAAGCGATTTCAGTTCACCGCCGTACCACCTAGTCGGAAGCAAACAGGAGTACAGAACCTTTACCGTGCGGGCACGACAGCTGTCACACACAAATGGTCCCTGACCAAGAGGCCCAGCCTCAAATCATATCAATATATAACAAAGCACGCTCTTAGCGGCAAACAAAATGCCCCACTCCAGTTCCTCTCACTGTTCTCGATTTGCAATCTAGGGGGCGACAATACAACTCTAGTGTGCACGCAGTAATGTAACACCCTATGATTTTTACCCTTAAAACCCCGCTATTAAAAATATGAATTTGAAATTTCATTTTAATCTGATAAAAATCACCCGTCAAACGGACGGAGTTTTGTTTGATTTTAGGACTTTTCCAAAATTTAACCTGTGATAAATAATTTCAATTAAACATCAAGTAGCCAGCAGGGCTTCAGAATATATATATCTAATTCATCACTGATTTTTTTACCATTTTTTAATTGATGACTTACATTATTAATCTATAAAGTAAGAACCAAACTTAAAACTAGTATCATTTAACGGCAATGGTTGTAGTACATAAAAAGAGTCACAAGCACTGATGCATGTGACTATTATCCACTGTTGAGATTGAATGATATGGCATGAAGGGCTAGGATGTTGGTTGGCTACCTGCTGCTTCAATTATGAAGTATCAATACACACTGCTACTTTGCTCCGTTTCCAGCCACGGAGCCACCGCTAGCCCCCACCCCCATCGAAGACCTCCATCGCCGCCGGCACCGGCACCTCCATTCCCATCGAAGACCTCCGTCGGCACCGGCACCTCTTTAAAGACCGCCGCCATTAACAGAGGTGCCCCTCCTCCGATCGACGAACCACCTAGCGCTTCTTCCGACAAAGACCCCTCACTCTCTCACGAAGAAGCAGAAGAAGAAGACAATTCCACCACCGGATTCTGCCACTCACTCACGACAAAGACCCCTTCCAAAACCTCTCAGCCCTCTAAACCCTCATCCTCCGATTCCGCCACCGGATCCGACTCTGGTTCCGAATCCGACTCTCCCGTTCCTTCCAACCCCAAACCCAAACCCCTCGCACTGCCACGCGAATTTCAGTAAATATTTCACGGCTGCGTTCTGGTCGGACCAGAGATTCTCAGCGGCGTTTGCAGGGTAGAGACCGTGTTACTTCAACACGGGAGTGATGGTGATAGATCTGGTGAAGTGAAGGAGAGTGGGGTACACGTGAAGGATAGAGAGGTGGATGGAGATCCAGAAGAGTTATCAGATCTACGAGCTTGGAACCATCATCACCCTTACCTTTGCCGCCGCGGAAACCGCGACCACCGGCTCATACTCCGTTTCGAGCCGCCATCTCTATTCCTATTTTCTCATCTCTTTATCGAACCTTAAACTTCACCCGCGTGACACCCTTGTTACCACCACCTCTACAAATTCAAAATCCACTTCCACGTTATCCTGTTCACAAATCTAAGGATTGAGCCTTTATTTGTTGGGAATGCTTGGTTTGATTTGGGATGCACCATGCTTATGAACTGATTCAGTGCTTGGGTTACTTGATTTGCCACTCAGTATCTCAAGTGGATGAGGCGAGGAAGGAAAGGGGATTGAAAGGGAGGGATGAAGAAGTGGCGGCTGCGGGATAATGGTGGAGATGTCGATGCCGACGGTGGTGGAGGTCTTCGATGGGGTGGAGGTGCCGGTGACGATGTCAGTGCCGGTGCCAATGGAGGTCTTCGATGGGCAGAGGTGCAGGTGCCGGTGCCGGCGGAGGTGGAAGTCTTCGAGGGTAAAATTGTTATTTTGTGCAATAGTATTGTTAAACAATATTAAATCTATAAGGGACTTTTTTGTAAATACGTGAAAACTTGCTATAACATGTAAAAGTCAAAGCATGCACCAGTGCATGCTATGTCTTTTATGCATTGCAGAATGCACCTCATTTAACTAGCCTAATGAATCTTGAATCTTCAATAAAAATAGTGGTGCTTCGATCATTGGGCCAATTAAGATAAGCTGATAAGTTTTGATTCCGTATTTAATTATTCGTTTTTTTATTTAAAAAAAAATAAAGATGCTTTCACCATCATCTATCTCTTGCACTGGTTCTTCTCCTTTGTTGTTAATATACGACAGAGGTAAATGAAGGAAACCCATTGATTCGTGGACCGAAAGATGTGGTGATGGTCAAACAAGTCGTTTACGATCCAGATCTAGATGCAAATGATGGCATGGTGGTCAAACGGTGCCTAACTTTCTCGGTGTCTTGGCCAAACTGAAACGGAGTGCGGTGGGACGCGAGGCACATGAATTTCGTGGCATAGTTAACGATGGTGGGGTGGTGGGTGCGGCAGTTCCGGTTTCGACGCCGGTGAAGTGGTGGCTTGGTTACAATTTACACAATACCGAGGAGGTTGTTCTTGTTCATGGCATTGTTATTAAGTTGCAGGGATGATATTAATTTTTTTAAGTAAACAATAAAACAACTTGATTTTTATTAAGGATCTCTTTGCAAATATTTGCCAAAAATTCAAGTAGTACTTGTTGCTTTTATACTTGGTAGCCAACTAATTTTTCAGCCCTTGATCACATGACAAAATCAATGGTTAAAACAATGATGACATGTATCAGTGCATGCTTTCTATTATCATGCATTTGAGCCTAACCCAAACAAATCCTACTAACAGATGCATGCTTCAACCATCTTGCAAGACGATGAGCTGCTACATTTAAGGAAAATTTACAATTAATAAATCCAAGAGCTAAATTATTGATAGATTATCTAATAATTCTTCCTAGCTCTGAGACATCATCCGTTCCTCCATTTATCGAATCAATTAAGTGCTTGCTGTCACTTTCCTTATTTACATATAGAAACATGTTTTTGAAATATGTAAAGTTTCCCTAATATGGACTTTACATATTGATTTGCGTACAAAGTACTCAATCGTAGAAATTCTCTTGCATAAAGTTCTCTTCTCAACATGTTAAACTAATGCTGCAAATTAATGGACTATGGGAGAAAAATAATACATTTGTTAAGCTTTAGCTGCTTTGTCTCTCGCTCTCGTACTTAGTGGGCTTCCTACATGTTTTCGATCAAATTGAGATTTGCTATTTAATTAAAACCATGGAATCTAGCAAGATCGCCTGTGTTGTGCTTGTGGCTATCTCCATAGATTTGCAAATCGTAGCATTCAAATTGGTCACTTTTTTATACTCCCTCCGTACGATTATCTTGGTAAAAGTCAAACAAGTCAATGAAAATAAGAGAGTATTTCTTTAATATAATGCAGGATTCATTTATTAATTACAAATTGATAAATTTTCGTATCATTGCAATTAATATATATTGCAATATTGTCTCCAAAAAAAATCTTTAAATGTGTTTTCTTTATTTACTTATCAACCATCGATACAATATACAATCTTTAAGATTTTTTATTTAATTTTTTACTTTAATATGGGACAAATTTTTTTGCATTTTTTTACCAAGATAATGGGACGGAGGGAGTACATTCCATGTGAGTGATTAATTTCTGATTTTTTTTAAAAAACATTATCTATTGTTTTAATAATTGATGAATTGGTTACTTTTTCTTAACTTGCTACAGGTATTAATAAGTGTTGATAGAGATGTAATGTAGTGTAAATAGATAACTACATTATAATATTAAAATAATAAAGTACATTAAAAAGGTATAAATAAGGATTATTTTTGGAAATTATATTAATTTTTTTTAACTGGGATTTATATTAAAAATTGGGGAAATGAGAGTGAAAATACACATTAACAAATAGTAGAATTGAAGATTAATATAGTGACATGTTTTGAATAATAAAATAATGATGAAATTACTCAAGTGGATTACCTTATTGGAAACTGGCTGGGCGCTTAGGGATTTCAGGGTCTAAGGTTCGAGCCTCGTAAGTCAACAATTCATATTCCTGAGGAGGATCCATACCGTTAAGTCAAATAATAGCACAGTTCGTGGATCCGAGGTGGATTAGTTGGACCACAAAAAATGTGAAGCTCAGATATCACCTGGTTTCGAAAAAAATGATGAAATTCAGTTAAATGTGACGTTTTATATTTATTATAAACATTATTTATTACATTAATTTATTTTAATTGTGTGCGTAAAAAAATAATAAAAAGATTATATAACCATATTGAAAGATTCCCAACATTATAATTTCACATTTTAAAGTATAGACTAATTAGAATTAAAATTGAACTCAACTATAATGTAAGAGCATAATATATTTGATGTTTCAAAAAGTGTGTCACTTTATACATCATTTGTAGTGATTGGTTAAACAAATTTATTTACTCTACCAAAAAAAATTATTTAAATCTAAAATTTGGTAATAAACACATATTTTGACTAATCAAAACAAATGATACATGAAGTGACACACTTCTTGAGATAACATATTTTATCTCACAAACGAGGGAAAGAATATCCACATCTTTATTAAAGTAGTTAGCCTATATATTTATTCATGTAAATTAAACTTAACATGATTCATATTCAAATGAGCAGGATTATCTTCATGGATGAAAAAATACTTGCAATTATAAAAATAAAAAAATTAAAAAAAAAACCAACATTATATCCAACTTATCGAAGCTAAGGGAGACAAGACCTTGGTATTGTGATCTACATTATTATAAATTTGCAAATGTAAACCTTTGGTGTTTCCCTCCACTTTCTCATCTAATTGTGGGTCCCCCACTACTTAAAGGTACTAAAGGGGTACTCACAAGTACTAAGTAGTACTTGCTTTTGTAGTGGCTGGGGGTACTTAGGAGTACTTGGGGTACTTATGAGTACTCGGGGGAAAGTATTTCCCGCTCGGCTCAATTTTTCACTTTCAATTTTCACTACTTATGTGTGGAGCGTGTGTATGGGTGAGGCATGTCAGTCACGTGGGGTTGATAGGGGTTGTAATGAATTTTCGATCTCCACTTTCATTTCTCACTCTCTCTCATGTTTCCTTTGTTTTCTCTCGGTGTCTGAAGAAACTTTGTGCTCTCTTCTTTGTCGTGAATTTAGGGTTTCGTTTCTTTGTAATATTTCGAGCTATTAAGCTTCAATTTAAGCTTCATCTTGCGTTAAACATCACCTTGAACATGGTTTTTCACTTCATTTTTGTTGGGTTCGTGGATTTTGCTCTCGATTGGAGTGAAATTGTATTTGGGTTTTGGGTTAAAGGCATCCTAGCAGCGGTGTTTATTTGGAGGATTTGAACTTTGATCTTAGCTATGATTCAACTTATCAGGGTACAGGTTTTGGATTCGCATATCTATATCGTTATTGTTGAATCTAGGTTTCGATCTCTGTTTCTGTCCTTCAATATTTTTAACATTTGTTTGCTTGGGATACTGGTACCGTGAAGATGGTGGTGTTTATGCGATGGATGTCAAAGATTGAAGATGTGGCTTGGATTGTATGTCTTTAATAGAAGATGCATGTTGATATGAGATTTGTATATTGTTGTTTATCATTCTTTGGAGAATTTGTTATGTGAATTTCAATTTTATTATTTCTGCGGTGAATTTGTTATGTGAAGCTCAATCTTATTTTTTGTGATGTGAATCTCATTTCTGAATTCTTTATTATCTGTGTGGTGAATTTTTTATGTGAATCTCATTCATAAGGGTTTATTGAGATATGGCCATATGTGAATCTGGAAATTCTGAAATGGACATGTGGTTTGATTTAGTAATGGGTCGTTTTTGTCATTTTTTCTTTTTGTTATTTACTAATTAGTTTTTTGATGTCGTAGGAATAGTAGTTGGTATTAAATTAAGTGTAGCATTATTGTTATCACTTTGTTATTTTTTTTTGTGTTACGTTCTATGTGTTTAATACCAAAATGGAGCAGAGGAGCGGAGCACGAAAGAAATTTGAACGAAACAAGAGAGGTCGAAGTTTGATTGAGCCAGATGAAATTGATGAATATGAATTTGAGAGTGAATGTAAGTGTGAATGAGTTAGTGTAGCTTTGGTTTCATCTATTGTTTGTACATTAATGTTTGCATTTATGCTCTTATGGACGTAAATCAGCTACAGTCGATGAAAGAAATGTCAAGTTTCAGCGTCTTTCCTCTGGTGTTAATATTCTGAATTCATCGAATGGTAGACAAAGAGATAAGAGTAAAGCTTCCCAACGAAGTAAGTTTTATATTCAGGAAAATATTGTGAATTCATATTTTAAAGTGCTACTAGGTGTTGAATGTTTGAACTAATTTTGCATTTGATTTAGTCACTCAATCAAGTTCCAGTAGTGGAAGATTAACTCAAAGCAAGAAGAGAGGTATACGTTTGATTGAGATTGATGAAAACAAAGAAAATCAATTGTCTGTTGAACGTAAGTTTTAAATAATTGAAGTTTATGTGTTTGATGCTGCTACTTGAAAATTTTGTACACAATTGATGTAACTTTGCTGCAATTAATGAGAAGAATGTGCAAGATATTTTTCGTGGTGTGCAGAATCTGAATTGTTCTAAGTGTTACGACAGTGTTCAATCTGCTGAAAGTAAGTTCCATATTCGGGTATCAATTTTTGATTATTTCCTATGTTGCTCAATGTTGACTGACTTTTACGCTTGATTTAGAGAATCATTCAAGGTCGGGTAGTGGAATATTAACTCGAAGCAAAAAGAGATGTATCAGATTGATTGAGATTGATCAAAACAATGACATTCAATCGTTTTTCGAATGTAAGTTTTGAATAATTGAAGTTTATGTGTTTGGTTTTGGTTTTGTAAGTTTTAGCACTCAATCAATGCAACTTTGTTGTAGTTAACGACAAGAATGTGCAAGATATTTGTAGTGGTGTCCAGAATCTGAAATGTTCCAACTATGATGATGTTGTTCCATTTGTTAGAAGTAAGTGAAGAATTGAAGTTTATGTATTTGGTTTTGGTTTTGTATGTTTTAACACTAAATCAATGGAACTTTGCTGTAGTTAAAGACAAGAATGTGCAACATATTTGTCAAGGTGTGCAGAATCTGAAATGTTTCAACTGTGATGATGTTGTTCCATTTGCTGGAAGTAAGTGTCATATTTGTTTGTTCAATTGTTGCTATAGTTTGTTGAATCTAGGTTTAAAATCATTGAAGTTTATGTGTTTGGTGTTGTTGTTCTTGTGAGCCTAAATTGGTTGAAATCATTTAACTGCAGCTGCAGTGAACAACCAAAGTGCTTCTGATGAATTTAATTCCAAGCATGCCAGCCTCAAAATTGTTCAAGCTGTGAAAGATGGATTGAGAACTGTTGACAACTCTTCAGTGCAAGGTACGGTCAAGATGTTTGATACAAAGACTGAAGTCTCTAATTCTTGCACACCTAAGAGTGCTATGCCTCCAAGACGCCTCTGACTGATGTGACAAATATTATCGCTGAGAGAAAGTTAAATCAGCTTACACATCTGAAGCATGGCAAGCATAGTTTGACATTACTTCAGAAGTCTTTGGCTCAGGCTCCTAATTTGCATGAAACTAATTCACCTGTTTCTGACTTAGTTACTCCAACTGTCAAACATTGTGATGTATCTCGACATATTATGTTGGATTGTAATAGCACACCTGTCTTGGAGGAATTTGGAGGTTTTTATGTTAATTCTGGGTTAAGTAGTGGTGAGATGATGAAGATAGCTCACCTTTCGCGTGCTTCTAGAATTATAAGAGACTTATCATCCACTTTTGAAGAGGGGTGTAGTTCTCGCGAAGAAGTGAATTTAAATCCCTCCTGCTTAACTCAGGCTACGGATTATTTTGGAACTTATGTTAATAGTACTAACATCATGTCAGATGATGAGATCGAGACTTCTGATGATGACAATGGTGCTGAATATTGTGAAGAATCAGGTATGTCATTTTTGAATCTCTTGATTACTATCTTGGAGTTTGGTTTTCCTTTGATGTAAAATTTATTTATTTCTTTCTTATTCTTTTCATTCTTTCTGTAGATGAGGAATTTGGAAAGATGGAGGTCAACAATCACTTATGAAGGATATTTTGATGTTGGTGACCCTGACCAAGTATGTGAATTTTGTGGTGCAAGATTTTGGCTTTTGGAGAGAATTCGACCAAAGAATAAGAATGAAAGACCAATAAATACTAAGTGTTGTTCTAAGGGAAAAGTGAAGGTACCATTGTTGTCAAGACCTCCTGAGTATTTATTGAAATTAATGACTGATAGGGATGGTGTGGAAGCAAAACATTTTCAAGAGAATATTCGAGTGTACAACATGATGTTTTCTTTTACATCAATGGGTGGAAAAATTGATGGAAGCATAAATAATGGCGGCGGTCGATATGTGTATCGTTTGTCTGGGCAGAACCATCACAGAATTGGAAGTCTTATTCCACCAGAAGGACAAAATCCAAGATTTGCACAATTGTACATTTATGACACTCAGAATGAAGTGAATAATATATTGTAGTCATTGAGGTAATTACTTTCATTATCACATGTAGTTCTATTTTAATAAAGTTCATGCTCTATTTTTTCTGTGCACTAAGTATGGTATTAATCTCTGTAGTGGAAGATCAAATGCTGCTTCTAATAACCTTCACAGTGAGATTGTCGAGAATTTGCAAAATATGATGTATGAACACAATCGCATAGCTAAAGTATTTAGGATGACAAGAGATCGACTAGAAGGTCAAGAAGTTTCCAATCTGAAGTTGAGGTTATTGAGAAAGAGAAGAAAAGATTCTAGGCTATACAGTTTTCCAACATGTGATGAAATAGTAGCTTTAGTGGTAGGAGATGTTGACGTTGACAATGGCGAGAGAGATATTATCGTAGAAACTCAAACTGGGTTATTGCAAAGGATTCATGAGCTTCATCCCTTATATATTCCATTGCAATATCCAATGTTCATGTCATATGGTGAAGATGGTTTTTGTGAGTCCACATTGCATGTTGGGCATACTAACCCTGATAACAGAAAAAATGGAAAAATGACATTGAGGGAGTATTTTGCATTTAGAATTCAGCATCGGGATGGAGAGAATACGATAATGTTATATGGTCGCAGATTGTTCCATCAGTTTATTGTAGATGCATATACTATGATTGAAGTTTGGAGATTGACATATATAAGATTTAATCAAAAGAAGCTTCGACATAAGGGATTAAGTGATGTTGTTTTCCAAGGAGAAAGAGAGGCTGTTGCTGTTGGCAAGAGGATTGTGTTGCCATCTAGCTTTACAGGAGGTCCTCGCTATTTAATGCAAAATTATCAAGATGCAATGGTCATATGTAAGTGGGCTGGATATCCCGACATATTCTTGACATTCACATGCAATCCTAAGTGGCCAGAGTTTATGCGATTTAATTCAGCTCATGGTTTGAAAATTGAAGATAGGCCTGATGTAGCAGTTCGTGTTTTCAAAATGAAATTAAATGAACTCATGGATGATCTGAAAAAGGGGAAAATCTTTGGTCCTTTAAAAGCTGGTATATCCTAACTTTTATTTTAATTTAGGTAATTATTTAATTTTCTCGCTATGATATAATGTAATCATTTTTTTTGTTTGTGTTGTAGCAATTTATACAATCGAATTCGAAAAGCGAGGGCTGCCTCATGCTCACGTTATTTTGTTTCTGCAACCTCAATTCAAACACATGCATCCAGAAGACATTGATAAAATTATAAGTGTTGAAATGCCAAATGAAGAAAATGACCCTGAGATGCATGCATTGGTGAAGGAGTTCATGGTGCATGGTCCATGTGGAGCTACAAATCCAAAATCTCCAGGTATGGTTGATGGTCGTTGCTCGAAGTACTATCCCAAAGATTTTGAACCAGTCACAAACGTGAATGAAGATGGTTTTCCCATTTATAGGAGAAGAAATGATGATGGAACGGTTTTTGAAAAAGGAGGACTTTTACTTGATAATTGAAGTGTTGTGCCGCATAATCAAGAGCTAATCCGGAAGCATCGATCGCATATTGACACTGAATATTGTAATCAAATTCGCAGTATTAGGTATTTATTCAAGTACATTAGCAAAGGCAACGACCGAGTTACAGTTGCTTTATACCAGCAATCTACTTTTGATTCATCAATTCCTGTTGATGAGATTAAGTGCTATTATGATTGTCGATATATCTCTCCCTGTGAAGCAATGTGGAGGATATTTGGGTATGAAACTGATTTTAGGAAGCCTGCTGTTGAAAGACTAAAGTTGCATCTTCCTGGGGAACAAAACATTATTTATAAAGATGATGACCTGGAAAATGTCATAAGAAACCCAGCAAACCAAACCTCAATGTTTATGGCAAGGATGGAGGCTAACCAAGTATATGATGAGGCAAAGGAATTGCGTTACTTACAATTTCCTACCAAATTCGTATATGATAAGAAGGAAAGATGTTGGGGACCTCGAAAAAAGGGATTAACCATTGGACGACTTATTTATATACCTCCAAATGGTGGTGAGCTATTTTACCTTAGTCTTTTGATTAATAGAGTAAAGGGACCAACAAGTTATGCTGACATTCGTACAATAGATGGTGTTGGATATAACACTTTCAGGGATGCATGCTATAGCCTGAGACTTCTTGATGATGATACTGAATTTATTGAGGTTATTGAAGAAGCAAAGAGTTGGGGAGTTGGGGTACAGGAGTTTAACTGAAAAGATTATTTGTAACAATGTCCTAAATTCATTTATTTTATGTTTATTGTATTGTCATCTTCTATTTTTTAATTTTTTTTTGCATTATTATTTGTAATAAAACTTAATATCCATATGAATTGAGTGACTGAACATCAAAAAAGGATTTTTAAAGATGACACTTTTTTTTGTTAGGTTTCGAAATGAAGATTATGCTTTTGTTTTATAAAGAAAATTGTTGGCCTTCGTACAAATTCAAATAAAAAATATAACAAGTTTAGTACCATTGACACGTTTATGATAATGTGACATTTTGATATTGCAAACATATTTATAAGCATTTTTTTGTCTGAAATAATTTTCACTACTACTTATATATAATTAAAAATGAGTTTTAGTCTAACTATAAGTTATTTACTTTCTCTTAAACTTTTCAAATGAAAAATTGGTTTGCTTTTAATAATCTAAGTGGTTGGGCCTCACAGAAAATAATCACTATTTATTTAATGGGTCATTCATTATATCTTAACAGTATCTTTTTCTTCTGTATTTCTTACAACAAATAAATTTTTATTTATATATATTATTATTTGTTATATTACTTTTTTCTATCATTATATTTTTAGTTATATTACTTTTCTTAAATTTAAAAAAAAATATTTTAGTGAATTAACATTGAGAACGAAACAAAAATTAAATGAGTAAACCATATTATAAGGATATTTTAGAAAAGATTGTATTGGAATTAGAAAGTTAGTTAATTTATACTTATATTAATGAAGTGTATTTTTTACCTTATGCATGAAGGAAAAGTGAGTACTAAAAATTAAGTTAGCAAATTTTTTTCAAAGTACATATTAATGAATTTCAAAATATATTATCACTCACAATTTGAAATTAAAGTTTATATTAGAAATTCTTTAATATTATTTCCAATATTAGTGCCAAACATGGCTATATATATATATATATATATAACTACTCATACAAAAAAAACTAATTCAGCAAATTGTCAAAAAGGAGAAAGAAAATACATTAAGCAAGGACCAACTTTATCCTACATGGATCCAATGTGAAACACTAAAAGCCAAACTGAAAAAAAAAAAGGGCCCAAAATTAGCAAACCAATTATTCTTTCCCTTACCACAATACTTCTCCCGCCAATGTCACTTCCTCCATCAAAATATCTCTGACACCTACACTCTACTCTTCACACTTGTCGATTCCTCTACCTTCTTTCATCCTCATTTCCGAACCTACAGAAGTGAGCATGCAATCCTTCCTTCTTTCTTAATATTTCGTCACTCTAAACTTAATAGTACACCTGCTGCTAATTTTCATTTCCTCTTACCTATAGTTGTTGGCTGTTGAGTGATAGCAGCAAATCTTGCAAACTCAGTTTTGGATATGGAACTACAGCTGGGAAGAAAGTCCAAGCCCTCAACTCACGAAGTGCAAAGGTAATCATTTCAAATCGAAGCAATGTTTCCATATAAAGATATTTCATAAAATTGGTGAACTAGATGAATAGGTAGTGTCTTATTAGCTCTCATTACGTTTTAAAAAGGTAAAACATTAAACCCTAATCATTTTTTCCCCTAATATGTGTTTCGGTACTATATTTTTCTTATTAAACTCTATTTCGTTATTGTATGTTTTTTCTTGACTACATTATCAAAATTGGGAATCGTTTTTAAAGTTGTGCATCATGCATACACATTTCCATTATGAACATTGAATCTCCAATATTGTTGTGGTTTATTAGTAGCTAATTTCCTCCTCTGAAAACTGTCTTTGGAAATCAAAATGAAAGATTTTTGGAATAATGATTTGTTGAATGTGATTCTCAAGTATTTCATTTACACTGAAATTTGTTTCTCTGTTCCAAATTAATTGCAGAATTGGAGCTGTTTTAATTAAGGATTTCAAACGTGGAAGGGAAAGTAGAGTATTGACTGCAAGACTCTCTAGACTTTGGTATAACAAGACTAGAGATGGACATATTTCATCACACCATATGTTGTTAATAGATGAAAATGTATGCTTCCTATAATCTTATGTTCAGTTTTATATTCTTAAGTATTATTATTTACTTATTCATCCTATCTTATTTTAGAGAGATACAATAACAGCAAGTATCTTCCAAGACCTTACTCTAGCAAAGCATAAAAATAGTATTGTTGAAGGTTTTTGTTATGAATTTTCGAAGTTCATTCTAGAAAACAACAACAAAGACTACAAAACCTCTACAAATCAATTCAGAATGACTATCAACTTGGCTACAAAGATTAAAATATGTGAAGCTAACATTCCTATGCATGCATTTCAGTTCATGACTGTAAGATCCATGAAGAATGTTTTGATAAATGCCAAAAGGTTTTGAACAAGCTTAAATGTGTTGATCAAGTTCAAACTCAACAAGCAACAACAAACATCAAGTTAAGAAGAGAGAGCCAACTCATGAAGACTTAGTTTGGTAGTTTATGTTTTATTGTTTTATCTTTAGCCTCTCAAGTCTCTTAGTTTATGAGTTTGGGTAGAGTCTCTTAGAGGGTAGTGAATCTCTTTTGATTGCATGATTATATCATATTTTGAGTATTCACTTTGCTTAAAATCAATAGGTGGCTTAAAGGTTTGAAAGAAAAGGTTTAGTTTTTGAGAAAACAAGTTTTTAAGTGTTTTTTGAACTGACTACTCGATTAGCCACTTTATTACTCGAGTAGAATTTTGCAGTCTTGCGCAAATACTCAATTAAGGGGCTGATTACTCGAGTAGAATTTTGAAGCCTTGCGTAAATACTCGAGTAGTAACTCAGATTACTCGAGTAGTGAACACTGATTACACTTGTTACTCGAGTAATGACTTGGCTACTCGAGTAACACGAGCTGTTACTGTTTTTAAATGAGTTTTTCACTTCTCAAAAGCACTTCTAACCATTCCTAACTTTTGGGTATTCTATAAAAACCTATTTCTAACCTTTGTGAATCATTATTACAATTACCTATCATTTTTATATCAATTTTAAAAAGAATCAAAGCCTCTCTATTCTCTCTCACTTTCTCAAGATCAAAGCTTTAACTTTTACATTCTTTGATCAAGAACCTTGAATCTCTCATGTTGATCTTTTCATAACTTTTGAAAGAGATTCATAGGATTGTTATTTTGTTTTCATTTGAGTTGTAATCTTTGCAAGAGGCAAGCTATCTACAACAATTGGAAGTCTTGGTTGTGAATCAAGCAAAGTTATTTGGAAGCCTTGGTGTGGCATTTCATCAAGCACTTGGAAGCCTTGTTGTGTTAACAAGCAATTGGAAGTCTTGTAGTGAAGCAAGCAATTGGAAGTCTTGTTGTGAGGTATCGGCAAGCAAGAGAAGAGGTTAGATTAGATATCAATAGGGTTACAAGGCAAGGGTGTGGTATCTCTTGTAGGCTAGCAAGAAGGGAGTCTTGTGAGGCATTTACTTGTAATTTGAGAAACTCTAATTCCTCATAGTGGATGAAAGTGAACCAGGATAAATCACTGTGTCGTATCTCTAAACTCTCTGCTCTTTACAATTCTTGTTATTAATTGTGTTCTTGATTGAAAACCTAGAAAAAGTGATTTTTCATAATTGATTGAATTGAATCTTAATTGTGCAAAATTGATTTGGGGAAAATCATTTTCATAACCTAGGATAATCAATAAGAATATAGGTGTTAATTGTTTCCGCTTTATCTCTGGTTATACATATTAATTGATTGATTTTCGTATTTGATTGAAAAGTGATTAATCCATTAGCAGAGGCATTAATCGATTAGTTCATATCATTAATCGATTAAAGTTAAAGAATTTTTGTGAAAATCATTTGTTTTAATAGTTTTGATTTGTTTCTTGCGAAAATCTTTCAAGGTTTCTTTTACACCTATTCAACCCCCCCTTCTAGGTGTTCTCCTAGTGTGTCCTAGTTGTTTCACCCACCGATTGTAGGTTCTCACAATGACAATTGATGAGATTCTTAATATCAAGAATGCAAAAGAAAGACTTATTATAGGTATATATAGCTTTATTTATTTATCTGCAAATTATGTTTTCATTCATACGATTTTTATCTTTAAAAAACAGTTGGTTTATACTGTTTTGCATATTTTGCTGTCTCAAATGCAATCGGTTTTGTTTCTGACTATGGAACCTTGGATGATTTTCAATATCAAGAACAAACTTCTAAAAGACTTGTGTTCAGATTGAATGATTTAAAATATGTTATTGTAAACTTTAATAAAGATTTCCTCCTATATAAATGAATGCATATTCATTTCTTTATTTTGAAGGTTTTTTGTTTTCTTTAATGCAGTGGACACTTCATAAAAGTTTGCTTATTCCAAGAAAGAGCAATTGAGATGTTTAAATTTCTGAGTGAAGGAGATGAACCAAAAATAATAGCTCTGCATCTAGCCAAACTCCAGATTTATGAAGGTATGATTGTTGTAGGTTACTTAAATTCTGTAACATAATTATTTCTTAACAAATATTTCAACTATTTTACATTTCTTAACTGCATTCAGGATCAAAATCACTTGTGACTTCTTGGGATACAACAAAAGTGTTGTTGAATCCTGCAATTGATGAAGCTCAACCTTTCATCAATATGTAAGAAAATAACTTGATACACTTTATATAACAATCCATGATACGAGTAAACAAATTAACTTGGAATATTTTTCTAGACATTTAAAAATCTATTCTGTTTTTTGCAGACCACACCAACCTCCAACCTGCTCTCAAGCTATATCACAATCTTCTGCAACTACATCAGTATCTAATGCTTTGAAAAACCCTGATTATTTCAAAACACTGAGTCAGATTCGGCAAGAGACCACAGTAAATGCAGCAATAGCTTTTTAAATAGTTAGTTATTGATTATATAATTTAACTCTGATAAGCAAAAATGTTGTTTAAAATTCAGCCTGGAACTTATTCAACTATTGCAACCATTACCGAGATTCTTGAAGATAATAATTGGTGGTACTTAGGATGCACCGCATGCAATAGACTCGCATATAAGAAAAGAGAAACCAACACTCTTTTCTGCACAGGATGCCAGAAAGAACTTCAAGCTACTAATCCAAAGAATAATTGTATAATATTTAAATTCTATTGTTCAAACTTAAGAACAAATTACCGATTCACTCATTAACATGTACAAGATTGAAATGACTGTCACGGACAAATCAGGAGATGCAACTTTTATCATGTTTGACTCTCAAGCATTCAAGCTCTTCCACAAAACATGTGCCGAACTTAGAAAACATATGCTTAAGGTTGTGTATTTGAACATATTTAAATCTCTTTTATTTTAATTATGGAATAAAACTGTAAAGTAATTTCTTCGTGTGTAACAATTGTGTATAGGAGGATGATACTGAGGATAACTATGACTTCCCTGATATCCTATTCTCTTTGATTGATGAAAAATTTCTATTTGTTGTCAATGTCAACAAGGAATTTAACATTGAGAGACGGAAAAATAATTTCAGCATTGTGTTAATGACAAGTGATGAAACTATGATAAGCAAATATCATGAATATTCTTTACAATTAGAGGTAAAATTTTGTTTACACTTGCAATTGTAATGAAACTTAAATATCAAGAATATTATTTTTCAATTGATGATTCTTACATATTCATATATCTTTATATGGAAGGTTGCAAGTGCTGATGTTACAACTGTTATGGAAGAGACTTCTGACATCATCAATTCATCTCTCTCTCTCTCAAGCTATTTCAGTCCAAAATTCTGTTCTGAAAGACATGGTTATTTTTATTTTTTCATATACATTCTATACTTTTATGAAATTTAGAATATACAACATATGTGTGTAAAGGATCTCTAAATTTTATATTTTTGATACTTTGATAGCCTCACACTTCAGACATTGATGAAAGTCAAGCTGATATGTTCACCACACCTACACAACCTCCTTCCAAAAAATTAAAGTCACTTTTTGATTCAGAAGAAAATGTTTTGGGACATTCTGAAATTCCCACTCCACGATTCTCAACAACCAAAACAATGGTAAAAATCAAAATTGAAAAAAAAAAAGGATTAAGGTAAGAATGTAAACAGGTTTGTCTATTGTTTCAAAACGAAATATTTCTTCCCTTACTTATTCCATAATTTTATTAATTTCATTTCATATATATTGTATTCGTTTGTTCTGTAACCCAGTTTTTTTTTATTTCAATAGCTAGCATGCAGATTTCCACTCGTAGTGCAGTTCAGGAAGGTCAGCTAATCTTTTGGCAGCATCATATGGATTATTTTGGATATTGCTGCTGTTAAATATTAGGACTAAATTACATGCCTCTATTTTTGTTGTAAAGTATGCATGTCTTTTTCTTTTTTGTGCTAACGACTCTGTAAAATATAGCAAATTAATATGTATCTTTCGCAACTGTAAGCTGTATAAATTATGACAAATATGTAATGCAACTTATGCCATGTATGATCTGTTATATAGTGCCAGTATCAAAGTTACATTACCTTTTTGTGAATCTCACTTTTCACTTTTAAATTTTGTAATATTTGCACACATTCAACAGTTTCTAAATTTCAAATCTTAAAAAACTTATGCTCTACAAAAATTCCGCCCCGTGTGGAAGTACGGGTCAACCAACTAGTTGAAGAAAGAGATCAGAGGCTTAAATTAGATGCAGGGTTGGCGCCTATAAAAAATTGTAGGCTTGGCAAAAGGATCGATTTATGTGGTTAAAATGTATAATGTTGTCTTATCAATCAATAATGAACCATTTGATAACTTGGTGTAGTTCACTTATTCATGTACTTTATTTTTAAAGTTTAGGAATTTGGGGTTTTGAGTTCGATCTTTGAATACTTTGATTAATAGATTATTTGAGGATTTAATTTTCTCTCATTCGTTCCCGACCAATCAAAAACTTTGTGTGACAAAAAATAATAATCGCCCATTTAACGGGGTCCAACATAGATTGGCTTACTAGACTCGTGGTTTGGGTGGGCAAATATCTTTATTTTGTTTTATAAATTTGATAAAATTAAATGCAATCAACTAATCCCTTAAATAAATGCAATTTTAGTTTTATTTCCTTATATTCTAAATTGGAAGGAGTATACTTGGTTGATGTTTTCATCCGCATTGCTTGCGGAACCACTGATATCCCCAAGAGCACCTTAATACCAGGGAGCCCTTGAGACTAATCCGGATCGAGCTGCGTGGTTGGCTCTCCCAACGGGATGTTTTTAGTAAGAATCGAACACGGGGCTACTAGCACCTATGTCTCATTCCCAAGATTTCAGTTGGAACCTTACACCAACTGAACCAAACCCCATTGGTTATACTTGGTTGATGTTGTCTTGACAGGAGTCCGGAATCTTTATAAGTTAATTCTTTTAAAAGTCGTCACGACATTTTGTTTGTAGGACAAAATGCAAAAATATCTTTAAATATTCATTTTTATAAGGTACAATCTATTTTCCAAATATTTATTATTTAGGAGTCAGTTACAAATCGGGAAGATATTAGTATCCAATTTACCCGTTCAAATACAGTGCCTCTATTTATCGACTTTGGTTAACATATCTAAATTATTTATGTTAATACTTTAATAAAATAATTTATTTTTATTATTATCGATTTGTCATCAATATTTTATAGTTTTTTCAATAGGCCATACTTGAACATACCGTCAATGAAATATTTATTATTTTTGAATTAATATAAGTCATCGTCGTTCAAAAATTTGTGATCATTGACTTTTAAGTAAAAATAATGCAAATGAATGATGGATGATATATCGATAGTGTAAAGTGTATACTAATTAAACTCTTATTATAATTATTAAATTTTCTAATAACATAGCAATTTAATCTTTTATCCTATTTTATTTTTTTCACTAGGAAATGTTGATAGGAAGCCTAAAAATGGACAGGAATAAAAATAATGTCCGACAAATTGTGTCCCACTCGTCCATTGATCAAGAAGATATTTATTTAAATCAAGAAATTTTAGTAACTACTCCCTCCGTCCCTAAATATAAGATCCCTTTGGGGTATTTCACGTCCATTAAGAAAATGGAATAATTTAGTTAATTGTATTGGAAATTGTGAACTTTTGATATGTAATTTCAAATTTACCCCTATTAATATATTGGGAATCTAAAAAGTGTTAAATAAATAGGGGTGTTTGTGGAAAAAAGTAATTAATGATCATTGAAAATTGGTAAAGGATTTTATAAATAGAGACAAAATAAAAGTGTCAAAATGGTCTTATATTTAGGGACGGAGGGAGTATTATTTTTGAAGTCAGAAAAAAGGTTATATTTTTTTACCAATAAAAAAATGTGATATGGTGAGTGACACGCAATTGTAAAACAAGAAATGTTACATACAAGGATGATTCTTCAATGTTCCTTTTAAGTTTTTTAATTTCATACTTCTCTTTTTCATTATCATTGATATATTAATTAAAATAATTGAGTGTTGAGATTGAAAAAAGAAGAAGAAAAAAAGCATAATGGCAACTTAGCCCTTGTTGTTTTAACTTAT
Source organism: Crotalaria pallida (assembly GCA_037953625.1). NCBI lineage: Eukaryota > Viridiplantae > Streptophyta > Magnoliopsida > Fabales > Fabaceae > Crotalaria > Crotalaria pallida. The sequence continues at coordinate 105,214,462 of CM075655.1, forward strand.
CACAACCTAGCATCATCATCTTCGGCCATTATCACAACTACAATGACCGTCATCGTTGTCGGCATCTCCACCCACCACCTCAAAATATGGTGGCCACCACTGTTGCTGCCACCTCTACACTCATCACCTTGAACATGTCGTTGGTTTTTTAAGATGTAGGTTGTTGGGTTGGGCTTGATAGTGATGAAGATGTTGGTGGGGAAAAGGTAGCGAAAAATTGTAGAGGTGAGTATCAATGCTAGTGGAGTTGTGTGGTGGTGAATTAGTTGATATGAACACTACTTTAAAGTGGGAGTAGCAAAGGTTGAAAATGAAGGCAAAAGAGAAATTTCGTGTATAAAATTAGAGGAATGCATAAAAATAAGTTGAGAAGAGTATCATTGAAGAACTTCCCTATATACAAGGAATGAAACTTATTTATTCAGACCGATAGAATTTTCAATTTTCTAACAATATTAGATGATTAAGTGTACATCATAAAACAATTTAACATATGTATATCCATATTAAATTCAAAATAAAAATATTAAATTCGATCTAATTTGCTTTTCAGTAGCTTTGATTAATGCTAATTTATCTTCATTAAAAAAAATGAAATTCAAAATATGATGAGTATTTGTATAAAATATTTCTTAACTAAATTTACTTTGATAATCTTTATACTTGAAGTAAATTAGTCTACAATTATCCCTTAGAAAATTTAATACAGCCCTGGTGTTATTCATGTGAATGTTTGAGCATTGTTGTTGTGTGCTCATAAGGTATCTTTGAATTTTGTCATTAAGTTCTTATTCTTATAAGATTTTTCTTGTTCTAATTTTCTTCCATATTTAATCGATCTGTCTTCAATAACATACATTGATTTTCGAATAAAAATTAACATTCTTTAATTATTACTATATGAAAGGAGTTTAATAAGTGACTATTGTAAAATGTTATTCCACGTGTATAGTTAAATCGGCTTATTAATGTATGATGGTGGTGATGAAACTTCAGTTAGAGGGTTGCATCAGCCGAGTCAAGGAATTTGGGTGTGTGTGGAAGGCTAGTCGATGTATCATGGTCTTTTACCTGCCTTTATAAGCGTAGTGGCGGGTATGGGTGTATAACCGGTTAATGACGAATTTGGGATTCCCGTCAATGACAACCTTTATTATGGCGATTTCATTCGATAAATACCCATTATGTCTCCTCGACAGATAGTTGGCTTACCGAAGGCCTAATTCTCTTTTTCCACGAATATCTGGTTATCCAACCTTTCCAGGAGTAGGGCCTCACAGCCCATGAGCAAAAAGGTCATGAAACCGCTAATTTGTGAAGTTCGTGTTGACCCGTGGAACTCGTGTCTGCTGGGGTATCTGTTGACCCGTGAAGTTGATATCCACTGGGTCCGTTAAACTGTCAAATCTGTAAGAAACTGACATAGTGGCGGGTTTTGACAATACCAGCCCCGTACCCATCAAGAGCGGAGCGGATTCGGGTGCGGGTTTTAGGAGAGCGGGTATGAAAAAGTGAAAACCAAACTCATCCCCGCCGGGTTCGGGAAAACCCGTGGGTAACCCATCCAATTATTTTTTAAAATTATTTTTTATTGTATTAAACAAAAATCACACATAAGATACATTATAATTCAAATAATATATAATAATAAACGTCAAATTTTAAAAATATCTAAAAACTTAAGAATTAAATCATGGTTTTAGCTAAATATGTTAGTTTGACTTTTCCATTTAACTATAATTATAATGAAAATTATTTAAATTTTATATCAGAGCGGGTTTTCACCACTAAAATCGGATCGGTTTCAAGAGGGTAACTGAGGGTATGGTTTTTTTTTTTGCCATCCCTAGCCCCCCAAGCCAAGGTTCGTTCTTGAAACAAGCCTTGGTTTTGTTGTTTTGTTCACATACCACTCACGATAGGTCTATTGCGAGGTTGTGATGTTTTCCGAAGCACCATGGTTACTAAGATTAAGCTCTTGACCAAGGTTCTTCCATCTCATTCTTCTAATTACAACTCAAAATATTTATTTTGATATGAATAACTCTACCTTAGCCAATGAGGTACTCTTGCGCTGCCTAAGTTACTTTATACAACTCAAATTGTGTCATAAATTTTGTACATGGGTGGTGTCCGTTGTGCGGGTCATTGCTCCCCATTTGTTTGTCCCTCCGGTGGCTAGTAAGGTGGTGGGTGTACTTAATTTGAGTAATTGTCATACTGACTCGGGATTATGCCAGGGTTGAATACCATCATTGTTTACCAACAAGTGTTTTGTTATACATCACAATTATGATTCTATGATTATTTGGAAAAAAAAATTACACTTTATTTTACGCAATATTTATTTCTTAGACAAACTGAAATTGATCACAAAATAATTTATTTAAACATAGAATACCAAATCCTCCGTGCCTTTCTTGGATACGAATAGAACTCAGCTACTTCATTCACCCTCTCAAATTTTCTTTGAACTCATCCTCCTAGTATATTTTGGGCCTTCGGTATTCATCCAAGTGTATATATGTTTCAACCTTTTCCATGATCTCATCAATGGTCTTTATGTTGTGCATCACTTAATGGTTGGTGAACTTCCCGGGTTTAAGTGCCATCATAAGCAAATGTACTGCAACCAATGGTTTGATGTCATTGATTGACGAATACTCGATGTTGAACCTAGTTATGAAATCTCTCAGGGGCTCTTCTTCACCTTGTTTAATATGAAAAACATGATGCTCTGATTTCGGTTGGGCCTTAGTTGTGGTGAAGTGACCCAAGAACTTGGTGGCTAAGTCCCTCCACCTTCCTACTAAGTTGGCTTCGAGCTTGGAATACCATCGTAAGATAGCCTTCTTCAGTTTCAATGGGAACATCCTACATTTGTAGGCGTTCTGAGCCCCTCGACAAGTCATGGCAACCAAAAAACTATCGAGGTGCTCATGGGGATTCGTGTTACCATTGTATGGCTCCACATTAGTTGGGGCCTTGTGGTTGTGTAGCATAAGGTATTCCTCGTGAACAGATGGTCAACAATCTACTCCTCTTCATTTTTTGCTTTGACACAAATCTCTTTATTCATGTCCTTTTACCCAATAGAGGTCACTCTCTTCTTTAGTTCCGCGATTAACTTGTCTTGGGCATCTAATCACTTCCTCAACTACACAAGTTCTTCATCTAAATTTGGCCTTTGCTTGGACCGTCCGTTAGACGATTCATTGCTCTCATGATGGGAGTGCAACGGGTTCCCCTTTTTGAAGGAAGAGCCTTGTGGTGACTTCTTTCAATCATTTTGAGTGAGACCTTTCTGTCCTGACCGTTCCTCTGCAATTTGCATTTCACATCGTTTCCTAATTGCACTCAGTTGCTTCCTCAGGTCATATTTTGTGTGATGGCGGTGGTCTGTTACTCAAGTGAACTCGCAAATCTGCTCCATTCTATCGGTAGCCCTAGCACGCTCGCATTAGTCTGGTTTTCCATCTTTAGATGCAAAGTGGTTGGAATGGATTTTTCGCTCTGTGGGGTGTTATCCCACGTGTGCGGATCAAGCTGGCTTGTCGGTTTATGTCTGTGGTAGGTGGACTTCAATTAAAGGACTCTGTCAGCCAAGTCAATGAATTTGGGTGTTGTCGGTTTATGTCTGTGACCATTGATAATGTAATTTTTTTTTAATGATTTTCTTAACTTCAGCACTTAGAGTTGAGGATAAGAACCCTAAAGTGGAATTTTTTATTGAGAAACTAAATACAAAATCTTTTTATTCGATCTTTCGATGCACCACTTTCGAATAAAATTTATGCATCTTTAGATTTTTATCCTCAACCCTTAGAGTTGGGGTTAAGAAAAAAAAAACCTTTTTTTAAACTATACTTAATGCATCATTTATCATTTATATGTATTAATTTCATTAATTTCATTTTAAAATGAATAATCATTAATGCATCAAGGATAAGTGAAGTGATGATAATGTTGTCGTGCACCAACTTTTTTTTTTTTTTTTATAATGTGCACCACTTATTTTCTCTCATGAAAACAGTATATAGTAATCTCTAAATTTATCATTTGCACCAAAAAAATTAAAAATTATCATTATCCGTGTGCAACTACTTTATCATATATGTTAATGAAAATTGATATTTTCACACTTTATTTTGAGATGTGGAAAGTGTAAAAAGAGGGAAAAAATGATGGATGGTTTTGATATGAAAGAAAAAATAAAATAAAAATGAAATGAAATATAAATAAAGATTAAACAAGAGTCTTGCTAACAAGTGCCCTTAGAGCACTTGTTAAGGTTTCTAGTATTGGAAAAATAATCATAGGTGCACATTCTTTCATGTCTCGAGAATACAAAAAACCACATTTTTCTATGAGTTTTTACTCTTTTTGTCTTCTTAACAAGTGCACTAAGGGCACTTGTTAGCATTTACCATTAAACAAATTATAAGAATATAAAAGTGGTATACAATATACCCGAATCACCAAACCACATGATTGTCGATTCCCTCCAATTATTGATCAATATATGGAGTAACACGTTAGATTACTTGAAGGACTATCAATTATCTTCTAGTTTATTTATGGCTTAATCATGTGGCATTGTGGTGTCTGTGCCGTTACATGGGCGAAGACGACATCTCTCTTCAATTTTTTTCCCTTTTTTATTTAACTAAAAATATAAAACAAAAATTAGCTTTTAATTTAATTTTTTTTTAAAAAAAAGAGATCTTTATCCATGGGGCACTACGTGCCTAACCACCTGCGTCTGACCAAGTAGGAGTATATAATAAACCCAAAAATAACTTCGAGAAGTAAGACATTTGAAAAAATAAAAAATAAAGGTATCTGACAAAAGTACTACAAATTTCAAAGAATCGTGACATAATTAACTCTTTGTTTATCACGAAGAGTATCTCCTATTTTATTAATTTATAAGTTCTTTCGAGATGTTCATTATTTTAATTTTAATTTGAAAATGATTACTATCGTCGTTGTACCCTTAGAATAATATATGGCCTTACGTGTTAACTTGCTGGGTTTTATATAGCCCGTTATCAACTCAAACATTACATTGGACTGATTTTTATTTATTTCGGTGGCAATTTAACCTTTTTAATTTGTACCGCAAATTTTACAATGTATTATTTTATATTAATAAACAAAAGATAAATAAAAAATAACAATAAATGTTTTTTAAAAAATACAAAATAACTTATAAATAGAATCAAAGAATCATTTTAAAATATCATCCATAAATAAAACCGGAGAGAGTATTTATTCAAGAGTGTTCTAACTTCTAAGACATTACTGTAGTTAACAGTAACACAATCCTTTATTTATTTCATTTATGGTTTGCGAAGGTGGCAGCATAGCAATAGTTACATGTGTTGGGAGAAGGCAAGTTGGAAGACACACGTGTAGAGCGCTGAAAGAATACAAGAGGAACAGCTGCCATGGGTAGTGTGGGATGTGTATAAAAATTGGGGAACACTGCATTTGTCTTCGGGAAAAGTGCTCTGTTCTAATTTGTCCTTTTTTGCTTGCACGTAATAATTCAGTTTCAATTACTGGAGGAGTACTGTATTAAAAAAAGAAAAGAAAAAGAAATGCGTAAATCCCCAAAAGCCCACAAAACCATGGAACAAGCCACGCCCATGCATCATCATCATCTATGATGCGTGGGGCCCAAACTTCGAATGAAGTATTGGGGGAGTGGGCCAAAATGTAGGAAAACGACAACAGAATCAAGTAGCCGAAAAAGCAATCCCACGCTATTATTGGTATAAATACTCAAAGGGTTTTGTTAACACAGGCTCTTGTTAAGATTGTTAAAAGTGATAAGGAATCATATATTGACATTAATTACTCTTTCGAAAATCTTAAAAATCATATTTTTTATACTAAAGTATTACTAACACTTTTAGTTTCTTAACAAATACCCTTAAAGCACTTATTAGCATTTTCTTTAATTTAATAATTTCATTTTTTTTCTTCTATAAAATTACAGTACTAGTTGTAATTTAATTCTATTGATTATTGAAGCTTCTCATTTAAAATAATTTCTTGTTACATGCGAGTAATGATAAATAAACTTGGTAAGAAATATTAAAAAAAAAAGTTTATTTGGAAAATCATATATTCATGCGAGTAATGCTTTACTCCATCTAATATTGTCCATAACATGCTTTTAAATTTTTATTTTGATTCTATGAAATTTTATTTCAATTTTCAATAGAATATACTTTTTCCGTCTTTAAATATAAGACCTCATTTAGGAGATTTCACGTTCATTAAGAAAGTGCAATAATTTAGTTAATTGTATTAGAAATGTGAATTTTTGATATGTATTTTCAAAATTACCCCTATTAATATTATTGGGAATATAAAAAATTTTAAATAAATAGGGATGTTTGTGGAAAAAAGTAATTAATGCTCATTGAAAATTGGTAAAGGATCTTATAAATAGAGACAAAGTAAAAGTGTCAAAAGAGTCTTATATTTAGGGACGAGGGAATAATTATTTTTTGGATTTTCTTAACCTCAGCCCTTAGGATTGAGGATAAACACCTTTAATTAAACAAGTTTTTTTTGAAAAATAAAGATATAAGATTTTATCTCTCCTAAGTGCATCATTTCTCATAAAACTTAACCATTTTTTGGTTCTTATCCTCACCATGATGGCTGAGATTAAGCAAACCCTTATTTTTTTTTTTATGAAATGCAAATGCTAATAAGTGCCCTTAATGCACTTATTAATAAGACAACTATAATAAAAGTTCTTTTTTTATAGGGAAAAGATGTATTTTATTAATAGATCGGAAACAGTACAAGAAATTTCACACCAATAATAATTAAAGGGAAAGTAAAATACACTGCAACAACAGACTCTTTCATTTGGGTATGGATCATCATCAACTGTCAAAACCCGACTCTAACAAGAGATTCAATAGTCTTTAATACCAAAATAACAATCTCATTCATGTTGGAACTAAGCTCAGTTCGACAACAAGGAATCTCATATTAAAACGAGATAGCCGTTGGACGGTAGCCAAATCAATAGTAGGCAAAGAGAGATTTGTCTTGACGAGTAGCCTTCCAATTATTAAAGCAAAGGAGATAACCATCAGATCTGGAAAGTAGAAACTATCCAGAGGCATCCCTCCACTGGAAACACACAAAACAAAAACAACTTGTACAAAGGCAAGACAAAACCCAGAAAAACTGAGAGAAAATAAACCCACACCCTTTCCCAGAGTAAGGGAAGAGACACTCCTTCCCCCTACCGAGAAACAGCAGATGAAAACAAGCAGGAACAGAGGAAGGAGGAGGGGAGAGGAAAAAATTTACTCCCTCCGTCCCTAAATATAAAGTTTCTTTGGGGATTTCATGTCCTTTAAGTCATTAAGAAAGTGAAATAATTTAGTTAATTGTATTGAAAATATGAACTTTTGATATGTAATTTCAAAATTACCCCTATTAATATTATTGAGAAATGAGAATCTAAAAAGTGTTAAATAAATAGGAGTGTTTGTGGAAAAAAGTAATTAATGATCATTGAAAATTGGTATGAAGCTTTATAAATAGTGACAAAATAAAAGTGTCAAAAAGACTTTATATTTAGGGACGAAGGTAGTACAATTTTAATGGAAAATTGATGACGTCACGTGGAGGGAGAAGCAAGAAGTTTCTGGGTAAAAGCGAAACCATGGATTCTGATTTCTGAAGCAGAAAAATTAAAGTAAACGGACTACTGGTCAGTTCGGCGGTTTGGCACTCCTCAGCTCAGTCATCACCAGTTGCACCCATGGAGCGTGAATGTCCCCGCCCCTCACTCCTATTCCCTCTCCCTTAAAATATACTCCCTTCTAGCTTAAAATATACTCCCTTCTACTCGAATTATAAGAAAAAAAAAACATATTTTTTTTAAATATAATCAAAATTAACTAATTTTATTAAATTTTGTTTCATTCTCAATGTTACTTTCGTAAAACATCTCTAGAAAATTGTTATCTTATTTAATTTTTGTTTCATTCCTCATACTATTTTCCTAAAATACCTCTATTTTTTTATAAATTTGAGAAAATTAAATACAATCAACTAACCTCCTTAATAAGCTTAAAATTAGTTGAAATTGCTTATAATTAGAGCCAGAGAAAGTAAGCAACAAAAACATACTTCTTCAGGTCTCATTTATAAGAAAAAAATCTCATTAATGATGTTAAATATAGGCAAAAGTTAACCAACTTTCTATTCCCAATACAACTATCCTTAAAATATCTCTACAAAGTGGTTATAACCTTTAATTTTTGTTTCATTTCCAATGCAAATTTCCTTAAGTAGTCAATTTTTCTATAAATTTGAAAAAAATTAAATACACTCAACTAACTTTCTTAATACATATGGCGATAATTATTTTTTCTAATAAAACAAGATGGGAGGGAGTATCTCTCTTGGTTTAAAAATATAAGCAAAATTAACAAACTTTCTTAAATTTTATTTCATTTTCAATGCCACTTTCCTAAAAATCCCTATAAAATTGTTATCTTATTTAATTTTTGTTTCATTCACAATGCAACTTTCATAAAATACTTCAATTCTTTTATAAATTTGAGAAAATTAAATATAATCAACTAACATCCTTAATAAACGTAAATTTAGTTAGTTTTGCTTATAATTCGAGCCGAAGGAAGTAAGCAACAATTTCATTTAGCTTAAAATATAAGCAAAAGTAACTAATTTTCTTAAATTTTATTTCATTCTCAATGCAACTTTCTTATTAAAATATATCTAGAAAATTATTTTCTCATTTTATTTTTTCATTCACAATATTACTTTCTTAAAATACCTCTATTTTTTATTAAATTGTCACTATAGTCCCTCACTTTGTAAGGAGCTTTCACTTTAGTTCCTGATTTTTCAATAATTCATCTTTAGTCCGTCTTTTGAAAAAAGTTACTCACGTTAGTCTCTAACAACTTTATTCGTTCATAGACGTTAACGTGTTACACATGTAGGTGTTAAATACCTATACGACCTATGGTTGTTGTGTTGCTGCCACAGATGCATCGGCTGCTGTATTTTCTGCAGTTGTCATAGCTTCAATAGTTGCCTTAGCTGCCTCTTCAACAACCTTAGCCTCTTTTTCCTCCAATTTATGTCTTTTGAATTCAGTATTATGTGTAAGATGTTAACGATCACGTGTGTATAGGTTATTTAACGCCCACATGTGTAAGACATTAACGTCTATTAATGAATAAAGTTGCCAAAGACTAACGTGAGTAACTTTTTTCAAAGTGAGGGACTAAAGATGAATTATTGAAAAATCAGCGACTAAAGTGAAAGCTCCTTACAAAATGAGGGACTAAAGTGTTTAGTCTCTATTTTCTATAAATTTGAGAAAATCAAATGCAATCAATTAATCTTCTTAATAAGTATAAAAATAGTTAAATTTGCTTATATCGTAAGCCGAAGGGTGTATCAGATAGTAGTTCCTCTGTTTCATCTTATCTATCCTCCATAAAAAAAAATTTAGCAGTAATGTTGGAAATTGAAATAAAAGCTTGTAAAAAGAGACAATATTATAATATTAACTAGTACTTATATTTAAAAACAGAAATAATATAAAAAAAATAACTTTATACTTAATGTTGAGTGTATTCAATTTTCTAAAGTTTATAAAATAATATAAAATTACTTTATAAAAAATTATATCAAAAATAAAAAAAATTAAATATGACAATCACTTCATAAAAATATTTTGAAAATAATTATATTAAAAATAAAAAAATATTTAAAATTTTTCTTAAATTTAAAACGAAATATATATTCTCTCTATCTCATAAGTTATATTGTACTATTCAGAAATTGCACATAGATTAAGAGATGAGTAAATGATGTAAGGATTTGGTATAATTTGACTAAATTATCTTATTTAATAAGAGGAGAGAGTATTAATAAATATTGATAAGTGAATATTGAAAAAGAGAATGCACTCTATAATAAATAAAGGTATGCTTAAAAAGAATTATAAATGAGTATTGAATTTCTAAAAAGACATAACTTATGAAACAAAGTAAAATGGTTAAACAAACATACCTTATGGAACAGATGAAGTACTGTGTTTTTTTAGGGTCTTGCACTTGTTAAAGTTCCCTTAGCGAGGAAAAACATTACAAGTCCCTATTTATTCTTCTCTCGGAAACATCAAAAATTACATTTTCCAAATGTTTTTTTATCACTTTTAACTCTTTAACAAGTGCCCTTAGGACATTGTTTTAGGAAACAAAAAAGGATAATTTTATCTTGGAAAATGTTGAATTTAAAACATCAAAAAACCAGTTTACTTACTCTCTGTTTGGTTCAGAGAAGAAAACGAGGGGGAAAAAATGTGGTGGGTCCCATCAGAAAAATTTTCTCTCCCCATCAGCAAAGGGAATCGAGAGAAAATTGAAATTAACATGTAAAATTATCCATCTGTCATTCACTTATTCATTTTGTTTAACCTTTTTTCATTTTTTTAATTGAAAAAAAAATAAAGAATTTTTATTTCTAAAAATATTTGAAGTAAAGAAATTTTTTTTGTTATGTTAAATATACATACATGTAAAAAAGAAAAATATATTTATTTATATTTTGTAAAATAAGGATGTAATTGTCTTTTGACAAATTTATTGTTTTTCTTTTCTCACTTTTCTCTCACATGAAATAAAAGGAAATAAAATTCAACTTTTCTCTCTTTCACATCTCTTCACATTTTTTCTCATACCAAACAACTACAAAATTTACACACTTTTTCCTTGTAATATTTCTTCCTTGCTTCTCTCTCCTCTGTTTCTTTCTTCTCATTTTCTTTCGTGCAACCAATTAAAGCATTAAATTTTCAATGTAATTTTATGTTAGTATATTTCTTAAACAATGTCTTTTGACGTATTGGTTAACCAAAGACTCTACAAAAGATCTTGCTTAGACCACCGGGATTGACCCACATTTTTTTACTGACTTTTAAGAGGGATGGACCCATCACAAGAAAATGAGAAGAAGGATAGATTATCCGGTTCGAATTATAAGAAAAATAATTAATTTTACCGTTATTAAGGAGGTTAATTGATTGTATTTAATTTTATTAAATTTATATAAGAATAGAGGTATTTTAGGAAAGTTGCATGAGGAATGAAACAAATATTAAATAAGATAACAACTTTGTAAGGGTATTTTAGGAAAATGATATTGATAATGAAATAAAATTTAAGAAAATTGGTTAGTTTTGCTTATATTTTAAACTAAGATAAGTATTTTTTTTCTTATAGGAAGTACTCCCTCCAGATCGAATTATAAGCAAATTTAATTATTTTTACGCTTATTAAGGATGTTAGTTGATTGTATTTAATTTTATCAAATTTATAAAAAGTAGAGGTATTTTACGAAAATACTATTGGAATGAAACAAAAATTAAATAATATCACAATTTTCTAGAGATGTTTTAAAAAAGTAGTATTGGGAATTAAACAAAATTAGTTAATTTGCTTATATTTTAAACTAAGAAATGTATGTTTTTTGTTGGTTATAATTTGAGTCGGATGGAGTACCTTGCAAGCTGCTAGCATTGGCAATTTGGGCGGGCTGGCGGGTTAAAATTTCGTCGGCGAAAAATTGAGCCCATGCCCACCCGTGCGGTCCGCTTTAATTAAAAAAAATTAAAAATTGAAAAAAAAACCCATAAAGAGGCCAAAAATTGAAAAATGCTAAAGGTACGTAACTAACGTAAGGCTGTAAATTACTCAAAATACTCGAAAAACAATCAATGAAAGGCTGAAAGCAAAAAAATGGGTCAAGTAGTTAAATAAAAATTGAGCAATCAATTAAAATTTGTGCCGCCCGCCCGAAAATGCCAGCTAAAAAATGGGCAGGACGAGCAGACTTTTTTTTGTTGGGCTTAAAATCAATGTCCTACTCACAAAAATCATTGCAGACGCGCCCATGGGCATCCGCCCTAATTGCCAATGCTACAAGCTGCAATGTACCTGGGAGGTGTGACAGTGACGTTTACGCGCATTCCACGAGTTTGGTCCCGCACTTTTCTTAACTCTCCTCACCGGGCCCAGCATACCACAATTGAGTTTTGAGTTTTGATGCAGTGTAAAGGGCACAGAAGAATTACTCTGGAAAAAGAGACATGTGTACTTTTAGTCCAAAATGGGACCTACCACTTAAACTGTTAGTGCAAACATTTTTCTATCACTGACTAAAAATAAATAGTCAAATTATTCAAGTAAAATGATGTAAACCATTTTTTTATATAATAAAATTAAAATTATACAAGTCATCTGAAAAATCACATAGTAATAATCATTACTAATAAAACAAAAAATAAAAAAAAAATAAAGAGAATCGGGAGCTGTGATGATTGTGAGGAATTATTAGGTGGTTCGGAATCACATGATTTAGAATAATCACTACGAGTATCATTTGTTATTTATATTTTAAAATTTTTGACTAAAAAAAATGTGAACGATTAAAATGAATGTTGAACCGGATGTTCCAGAACTAACTAATTCTTTTTCAATGATTTGATGTATTAACTAATTACTATTATCATAAAACCTCTCGTCTTAATATAATACTGTAGTAATTAATAATATGGAGACCACATACTAAACTTCACGTGTCAATGAAAATAGGAGTCTTATTTGTAGACCATAGACTAAACTTGATGTGTCACTAATGATTGATTTTGATATTTGACGATTTTTTTTTTTATTTTTTAACAAACACTTATGGTCCGGTTTCACGGAACAATAAACAGACCAACGAGCATCAATCTAATATACCGGTGATCCGACATTAATCAATCGATCAATCAATATGTAACCGTTGTACATGTAATTGTTAGTTATTATTGGTGCTCATAATGACATCTATGAAGCCATTACACCAGCCACCTTAATGCTATATCATGACCGATCAATCTAAGACCTTTTATTCACCCCTATTTAAATGAGGTAATAAACTACTCCCTCCGGCTTGAAATATAAGCAACAAAAAACACATCTCTCTTGGTTTAAAATATAAGCAAAATTAACCAACTATCTTAAATTTTATTTCATTCCCAATGCAACTTTCCTAAAATATTCCTTGAAAATTGTTATTTTATTTAATTTTTGTTTCATTTCCAATGTAACTTTCTTAAAATACCTCTATTCTTTTATAAATTTGAGAAAATTAAATACAATCAACTAACCTCCTTAATAAGCGCAAATTTAGTTAGTTTTGCTTATAATTCAAGCCGGAGGGAGTAATAATTAAGGTAAGGCTCTCATTTCCCGTTGTTTACACATGGCACATACACCACCTCCAAATATCTCGACTCGATTGGCGGAGTTCTTTAATCGAGAATTCGTTACCGTCGTTATACATCAACAAATCGGCATGTTAGTACATGTGGAATAACACCCCGCAACTTTGTATATAAAAAATATAATTGCAGAAAGTTTTGCTAGTAAGTACATTGAAAATATTGGTTAAAAAATATATTAAAACAAAGTTTTTATAAAAAAAAATCTAATAGTTTTCAATATAAAAAAACTATTTTTTCATTTTTAAACAAAATTAGGAAGACAATTTTTAACATATTCTCTATGTTCCTATATATAAGATTCTTTTTTAAAATTTTTATTTTGTTGTTATTTATAAATCTTTATATCATTTTTTTTAACATAACTTTATATCAATTTTCATTAACAATTAATTATTTTTTTCACAAACATTTATATTTATTTAATACTTTTTGAATTCTCAATACTATTAATAGGGATAAATTTGAAAATACATATCAAATAATCTTATTTTTAATACAATCAACTAAATTAATGAATATAAAATTTTAATGAACATAAAATCTTAAAATCATATTTTTTTAATGAACATAAAATCTTTAAATCATACTTTTTTAATGAACATGAGTTATTAATTATAATCATACTTTCTTAATGAACATGAAATCTTAAAAAAAGAAATCTTATAAATAAGAACGAAGATAGTACGAAATTTGTTCAACTGTCTTGATGAAGGTGAATATATTTTTCTCGATTGGGTGACTAAGTAGCTGAAGTACGATCTGAACTTTTTGAGAGAATTTCTCGATAAAACATTTTCCATTCATATAAATTTAAGATCAACAAACTTATCATCACATATTTAACGGAGACAAAATTTTTCCATTCATGTTACCCACCACGGATGATCGATGATGGAGGTGAATATGAGACCATGAAGCTAATGGATTCATTGTCCCGGATTTCTGTAACCCGCCCCTTGTTTGCATTGACACCTATTCCAACATACAAAACAAACCCTTAAAATTGTTATTTAAAAAAAAGTTACATATTAAAATATGTGTTCTTTTGGTGAAAATAATTAGAAAAACAGAATTTACGAGAGATTGTTTAATTGATAGAGTTAGAGCTAAAGATAATGTGAATATTTGGATTTAAATCTGGATAGTACATAATTTTCTTATCTAGAATTTGTCTATAAAAAATTAGAAAAGCAGTAAGAAAAGAAAATTATGACATATTTATTTATATTAAAAAAACTCATAAGAGACCTTACTAATGAGTAAAAATTCTAGGAGTATAATCAAATTTAATTACGATTGAAATTAAAAAATTTCGCGTCATACAACAAAATAATTTTTCCGTGAAGGAAAAGTAAGAAAGGGAAGGGAAAAAATTGAAGCACACTTCCGAAAAATTTAAATCCAAAGTCCAAATGCTTATTATTATTATTATAATTTTTTTATTAAGGGTATTTTTTTGTGGAAGATTAATTTTTTCAAACATAAGGATCATCATATCATTCATATGGATTAAATCCCTAACATCATGCTAATAAAAAATTCAATTATTTATCTACTGTAATGTACGTTGTTTATGAAGGCTTATACTTTACCCATACTTTAGTGTACACCTCAATCAATTGATTCCCATGAAATCAAACTTTAATGTCCAAAGTTATTATACAATTAATTATACAATTAACAAAGATATTAACCCATATCTTAACAAAGATATTAACAAAAAAACTTCAAATTCACATTTCTTCACCTACCCTCTTTATAAACCATCTATTATTCCCAACTTTCTTCCACCCAGCTACCAGTCTCTCTTCTCCTCCTCCTTCTCAAACGTTACAACACTTCTTCACTTTCCTAAGAAGAAACCCTTATACATACATAATTAATAACCCATGCACTCCACAGATTCTACTAGTGTGAGACCTCCTTACTTGGGTAAGGACCACGGTTTGGCATCCTTAACAGGCATGGATTCTGGTCACTGTGCCAACAATTTTGTGTCCAGGTCTATAACCATGACTATGGGTTATGCAGCCACATGTTCTGTTTCATCACCAAGATCTGGTGGTAGAATATTCTATGATGCCAGATTTGAAGATCACCAACCACACTTCCTTCAAGCTTGTTTTCTTTGCAAGAAGCCACTTGGTGACAATAAAGATATCTTCATGTATAGGTATGTTACCCATCAGCAACAATCGTTATTCTTATCGGTATACAATTTTTTTTTTTTAAAGTTAGTATTAATACACAAATTAATCATACAATATTTTGTTACACATCCAACTCAAACTTGCCTTCATCATAAACCGACTCCTTAGAAGGGAAAAAAGACCTCTTTACTTATATTTTTTGATTGAAGGCATTTCTTAATTAGATAATCTCAGGAAAAATTAAATTATTTTTTATAGAATCTGAAGAGTAGCATATATATAGAGTATATTTTATAAAAAAGAAAAATATGTTTTTTTTTTAATTTTTATAATAGGTGCCTTTAATCATATAATAATACCCTCCTCTAGCACAAAACCCAGTTTCACTTGATCAAAGGTCTTGACTCTTGAGTTAAGAAAATAGGTGTTTGGATTTTTTTTTTTAAATAATAACAAGGTTCTTCAGACCGATCGATTAGATTTAGATTAGTTGGGGTCCAATATGATTTGCATATACCAAAGTCTTGGAAAAAAAATTATATATAATGATTAGCATAGCATATAGCTTTCTAGGATATGTAATGTTTTTGGTTGAAAATTTGATGTCTTATTTATTTAGTAGTTGATGGGTTTGGATTTAAATTTAACTTATAGTCATGAATATGAATCTTGCATATTTTGATGTCTGATATGATTATCTTTGCAGAGGGGACACACCATTTTGTAGCGAAGAATGCAGGGGAGAGCAAATAGAGATAGATGAAGCAAAAGAAAAGAATAGGAACCTTTCTTCATCCATGAAGGCTATGAGGAACAAGGAGCAAGCAAAATCAGCTGGGTCCCCAAACAAGGCCCAAGGTTACTCCTTCCGTACAGGGGCTGTTGCTGCTTAATTAGTTCATTCTGGAAACCTAGGAATCTGCTACAGTGTTTCCAGAAGAATGAAAGTGATGAAGGGAAGAAAAAAAAAGGTGACAAATAAAGGAAAAGTAACACTTTATTTGAAGTTGTAAGATTTACTACTTTTTCTTGGTCAAAAGGGTAAAAGAGAGAAGGGATTGGTACAGAGGAATTTTGCAAGTGTAGCTGTAAATGGTATACTTATTGAGATGTGTGTTTGCTTCTTGTGGAAGATCTTAGCTTCTCTGGGTTATGTTAAGCATAACTAGTTTATATTTTAGCTAAAAGCATGAATTTAGCTGAAGAAAAAAAAAAGCTAAGAGCTGAAATCTGAGACCTGATAAGTTAGTTGAGTCTTTTTTCAGGTTTTTGTTTGATCCTTCTTCTATGATGAGTTATGATGGTATGGTGGTTGTGCTTGTACCCAATAGCAATAGAAATTCAGTTTATCAAAGATGGAACTGAATACAATGTAAAATTTCTTACATTTTCTTTTCCCTGATCTGTTTTTTTTTTATTTGTTTAACTTCTTTTCTGGGTTATTTGTCCTTTATGTGGAAACATGAACCAAAAGATTTTTACAATGGGTGCTTTATGATATATTTTAAAGGAGTCTACTAAAATTAACCTTTAAAATTTAAAATTGAGAGAAGCATTTCAAATAAATTGAAAGAATTCGACAAGAAATGATCATAACTTAATTTTAGTATTTCAAAAAACAACCATTTTAAGATATTTGCTTGCACTCAACCTTTAAGAGAAATTTATTTTAAAATAAGTGATTTTTTTTATAATTAATGTTCAAAAATTTTATAAATATGGCTATTAAGAATGTAAATTTATCAATTACTATGAATTTTTTAACATATATTATACGATACAAACCATTGAATAAGATAAAGGTCTTGTAAATAAGTGAAGAATTATATTTAAAAAATTAAGTTTGTTTAATCTTTGATCATAAGAGCTTATATAAGAGATTCAGGGAAAAGCTAAGGGTATGTTTTGTTTGAATTTTTTTTTTCATTTTTAAAAATTATTTATTATCCCTAGTTTATAATTTTTATTAATTATAGATGTGATTCCATTATACAGGAAATAGTAAAAATAATTTATTATTTTTTTCATTATTTTTTAAATAAAATTTTAAAAATAGAAAATATAATAAAAACGTAGGTCATATTTATAATTAACAAAAAATGAAATAAAAGTATGGAGTAATAATTATAGGCAAAACTATTTCTCTAGTCTCTTAAATTATTTATCTGTTCTAAAGTAGTTATTCAAGTTTTTTTTTAAAGTGGTTCCTTAAGTTCACTTCTGTTAGCATATTTGGTCCTTTCATCAAAATTTTCGTCTCCGGTCATCTTCTTTGGCAAAACTCCATTTTTTCCGACCAATATCTTTTATCTTCAACCCCACTAGTCCCACACACCATTTTTTTTGGATGTGGTAGAGAATGGAGAGATTGGTGGTCCGATTTGAATATTTGTTGGCGGAAAATGAACGAAGAAAAAGAAAAAAAAATAGAGCTTTATCTCCGAAAAAAATGGTGTTGGTCGGAAATTCCATCAGAGAAGATGATCGGAGATGGAAAAAATAACGGAAGGACCAACAACGTTAACGAGGAATAAACTTGAGGGACCACTTATAAACAAAAAAAAAACTTGAGGGATCATTTTGAAACAAGTAAATAACTTAGGGGATTAATGAAACAATTTTACCAATAATTATAAGGCTTTTTTAAGTGATACGTCCCTAAACTTAGGGGGTGTTTTGGATTTAGTCCTTAATCTTTTTTTTTGTTGGATCTGGTCCCTAAACTTTAACGTCGTTTTGGAACTAGTCATTCCGTTAACTCAAAGTTAACTCCGTCAGTGTCTTCCAATAAGATGTTGCCACGTGTCCCAACTTGCATTTTTTTTTTACTTTTTTGACTTTGAGGTCCCTAAACTCAGGGGAGAATTGAATTTAGTCCCTATCCTTTTTTTCGTTGGATCAGATCCCTAAACTCTGGACCATTTTGGATCAAGTCCTTCTGTTAGTTTTAATCTAACACCGTTACCCTGGGAAAATTTTTATGCCATGTGAACCAATAAATTAATGCCACATGAAATTTTTCTTTTAAAACTGAAAAAGTACAAAAAATATATAAAATTAAAAAAAGCCAAATATTACCTGATTTGAAGCACAACTAAACCAAATATCATTAACAGACCCACCATGCCACAGAAAATTTTTCAGGCCAGAATGTGAACCACCTTCCCTATCTTCCTCTCGTTCCTCGTCGTGCTCGATCGTCTCGTTAAGGCTTGACGTCATGGTTTCTTCACCTTGCTTAAGGGGTGACATTGTTTTTCAGAATATAAAGATCTAAACAAAAAAAAAAAAGAACACACACAGCGTCAAGTGATAAAAACTGAGTTAGACACCTACCAAACCTTCATCATCAAACTCTAAAGTAATAAAAAAAAGATTTTTCTGTGTCAATCAAAGATACTTGTTGCCTTTCTTCCTCCCTCCAGACTCTGCATATGACGCGTCACTAAGAAGAAGGCGGAGGAAGCGGAGAAAAGGGCGGAAGCTGGAAAACAGAGGACGCTGAGGTTGTTGAGGGTTCGAAGTTGCGAGGCTGCTGCACAGTGAAGGAAGTGCGACTGATCTACTTCAGTGTCGCATCAGATTTGCAAAGAAGATGACCAAGCGAAGGATGAAGAACGAAGAGGTTCTTCGGGGTCGTCGCCGCAACTAGGTTCTAGGGGCTTTGTCTATAACTAGCGCCGCCGCACACCATCAAGCGAACTCGTGACTGTGACAGCGATTTTCGCTGTAAACCGAAGCAAGCACAAAACTCAGATCGAGGCGCGACCTTGAGGACGATGGCGAAAGCTTCTCAAATCGTTACCCTGATGGCAGTGGTGAGCGCTCGAGACATCACGACCATGACGATGATGCATCTCGTCGCAGACGCATTGTATTCCAATCGTTATAAAAAAAATCATTTTTTTTAATTTTATTTATTTTTTGTAATTTTTCAATTTTAATAGAAAAATTCCATGTGGCATTAATTTAATTGGTCCACATGGCATAAAAATTTTCCCAGGGTAACGGTGTTAGATTAAAACTAACAGAAGGACTTAATCCAAAATGGTCCAGAGTTTAGGGACCTGATCCAACGAAAAAAAGGAGAGGGACTAAATTCAATTCTTCCTCTAAGTTTAGGGACCTCAAAGTCAAAAAAGCAAAAAAAAAAAAAAAAAAAAAAAGCAAGTTGAGACACGTGACAACATCTTATTGGAAGACACTGACGGAGTTAACTTTTGGTTAACGGAAGGACTAGTTCCAAACGGCGTTAAAGTTTAGGGACCAATTCCAACAAAAAAAAGATTAAGGACTAAATCCAAAACACCCTCTAAGTTTAGGGACCTATCACTTAAAAAAGCCTAATTATAATTATCAATAATTTTTTAAAATGACCAAATATTAAATTAAGAAAATTCAAAAATAATATTTTTATGAAAGTGAATCTTTAATACAGGAAGACACATAGTTGTCGTAAGGATTCGAATCTTCTCACCTTTATGTAAAAATAAATAAAATTTGTTAATCATTTTTAAGATATATACGTAATTGTTATTAAAAGTTGTATTTAAGTGGGGTAGTTTTAAAATTGTTCACAGAAAATAAGGCAGTCAACAAAACTATTTACGAAAATGGGCAGTCAAAGTCAAAATCAACAAGAATGACACATGTTAGACTCTGGTTGGTAAAAAAAATTCAAAAAAAAAAAAGGCCATAAGGGCGTGCCACGTGTTGTAACCGTTCCCCCTTGCAAATATATCATCAACCCTTACCAGGAGGACGAAACACCTATGACACATGGGAGAGCTACTAACTAGGCCAACAGCTTGTTGCTGCTTTTATGCTGAATGAAATCTATTTATTTTACTTTATTTTTGTTTTTAATAATTTTTTATTTATTCTTACTTCATAGCATAACATCTGGTACTAAATATAAAAATATTAATTTTAAACTTTAATTTTTTTTATTTTATAAGTTTCATTCCATTTTTCAACAAAATGAATTATTTTTTTAGCCATCATTCATGTTATTTCAGCACCTTTTGACATCTCATCTCAATCATGTTATCCAAAATTAACAACGTAACAAATAGCAATGTAAATTTTTACATTATTAATTTTTAGTTATTACAATATTTTTTTATATAATTTAACTATCCATTATTAATTGATATACAACAAAAAATTAATGATGAAAGTTTAAAAACAAATTTTCGTAAATAGTGTAAAAACAAATTACCAAAAAAAATTATTTTGGTAATTAGTCTAGTTACCAAAATAATTTGTTTTTAAACTTTAATCATTAATTTTTTGTTGTATATCAATTAATAATGGATAGTTAAATTATAAAAAATAATAATAATAATAACTAAAAATTAATTATGAATTTACATTGCTATTTTTTACGTTGTTAATTTTGGATGCTATGATTGAGATGTTAAAAGGTGCTGAAATAACATGAATGATTGCTAAAAAAATAATTCATGTTGTTGAAAAATGTAATGAAACTTATAAAATAAAAAAATTAAAGTTTAAAACTAATATTTTTATATTTAGTATGGATGTTATGCTATGAAGTAAGAATAAACAGAAAATTATTAAAAACAAAAATAGAGTTAAAATAAATAAATTTCCTTCCGTATAAAAGCACCAACAAAGTCCGCGTAAGACAGTTCAGTTGGTGGCTGCAGGGACATTTAGGATTTCTCTCTCCCCCGGTTCATGGGATTCTAGTCTCAGACCTCCCATGTAAACAAAAAAAAAAGCACCAACAAGCTGTTAGTCCAGTGGCTCTCCCATGTGTCATTGGCGTTTCGTCCTCCTGGTATAGGTCGCGACACGTGGCACACCGTGAGGACCTATTTTTTTTTTTAAATCGTGTCATTTTTTGTTGACTTTGACTGTCCCATTTTCGTAAATAGTTTTGTTGACTGTCCTATTTTCTGTGAATAGTTTTAAAACTATTCTAATTTTGTAAATTGTTTGTAAAACTACCCCACTTAAATAAAATCATCATTATTTTCAAGAATCAAACATTGAAAAATCAACGAGGTTGGGATGTGATTCTAACTTGTGTATCAAATACTCTTTATTGAGATGGGAAAAAAATCATTAGAAAATGACATTTTATTTTAAAAGTTCACTTTTCCCCTAGAACTAGCTGTTTTATTAAAAAATTTGGTATAATAAAAGTGGGTTTTGTTACTTTTGTGTTTGTTACGCTTTGGCCAGTAGGACAGCAGGATGATGAAATTAACTAATTAAGGTGATAATAAACTGAATATTGTAGAAAATTGTTTAAAGTAAAACGTCAAAACAGTGGATGATGGCTACCAGATAATGGAAATTAGGTAAAAAGCTTCAATGCTTCATGATGATTTTATGGACCGATAATGCTTTGTGAAGCTTTTAAAAACACCATTCTGATTGAGATTTTGTTGTCGTATGCAGGGAGTAAAAAGGTAGAGTTTCACGGGCGAGATTTAGAAGGGTAAAAGATGCACAAAAAATGCTATCATCATTCATCATACAGTATATTTTAGGAAAATTATTACTCCCTCTTATCTTATTTATAAGTAAAAAGAAATATTTCATTAATAGTATTATATATAAGTAAAAATAACTAACTTTTTATTCCAAATACGATCTGTAGTGTCCCGGTATTGAAGGAACACCACGATGTGTGTTTGGGGTTGTTGCAGCTGACGAGGGTGACCCCGGTCCTACGTACCCCGAGTGATAAGGGGATTAAGCCACACGTAATTCTTGAGAGTAGGGATGAGAGAACATACCTTAGCCCCTATAGCATGGCGATATATGATATATCTGCTTCATCTTGACTTTTTTTTGCTTTGGTCATCAGTTGGTTGTTGCAAATTGCCCTAAACTTTATTTTGACAAAAAATTACGTTAATTTGTGACACAAAGTTATAAGTATAATTTTCAAAAATGAAGTTCACCGAAAAAAAAATGAAAATAAAAGGAACGATAAGGGTGCTTTGGGCACTTAATTCCTTAAGGAAGAAAAAATAATTTTGTATTAAAAAATTATATGTTTAACAATAATAAACTTCGTTTTTTTAATGTTAATTAACCTGTTTCATGAACAATAATTATCTTAGGATTGATATTTTATACCCTAGGAATAATATTAATTGAGTTAAAAATTGAATAGGGTTAGTGACACTTCAATTCATCTATATACACTTTTCTTTATTTAAGCCCCATTTTATGGAAACAAAAGTCAAATCATAATTTATTTAAAAATTACGAATAAACAAATTAGAATATCAACATTGAGTCTTGGTTTAATTTCCAAACTCTACTTTTTAACCTCAAATCACATTTTAATGTGAAAATGACTATAATACCCCATATCCCATATTTCTCGCTCTCACCTTATTTCTTAACCTCCAAAACCCAAATTCCTCATCTTCATCCCATTTTATTGCTTTATATTGACCTACATTACAAAGTTAAAATTATCAAAATCAACTCAAAAATAATGATCGAATAAAATCATAGTAAAGTGTAATCCAACAAATTTTAATTAGTACAAAAGTGGAGAGTGAGAGGCTTGGAGTTTAGAAGAAAGGTGAGAGTGAGAGATTTGGAGTTTGGAGATATATATTGTAACCAACAAGGCCTAGCACAGTTGCCAAATAGCCGTGTTCCTTAACCATAATGTCAGGGGTTCGATCCATGTTGTGGGCATTGAAAAGGCTTTGTTGGTAGAGGCAAAACTCACTTAGGTGATCTCTACGCTTTGGAGGGAATTAGTATTCGGCTATCAGCTGGAGGATGCCCTTGGTGCACACCGGAAAAAAAAATGAGTTCTAGTCCCCAAACATCAGCCCAACCTCAATTTTAATTGCGAAAAGACAAAAATGCCCCCTCTCTTTTTCCCTATAAATCCCAAACCCAAACAACTTTCCACCCCATACCACTTCACCTTCCTACCCAAGTAACTCCCCATGTTACCTCTCATAACTCCAAAAAACAAAGCTTCAAAAAGAAAACTCCTCTTTTTTTTTTTAACTGAAGGTATTCTAACAAGCCAGTATCATAATTTTATTATTATGTTGATACGAATATGTCGAAATACCTTCAGTTAAGAAAAAAATTATGTTTTAGTAAATTCTGATACCCCCATGTTGGAATTTGATTTTTCTGAGACCGGTTCGTCAGAAATTATTGAAACAATGAACACGAAAACAAAGAAGATTAACACATAAAGAAGATGGAATCTATTTTTTTTCTTTTGAAAGCCAAAATTCTTAATGCCTAATTAAAAAAAAAACACAAACAAAAATACAAATACAAAAAATGATAAAATAGCAAACAACAACAACAAGTTCATGAATTCAACATTTTTTTTTGCATTTTGGGCTTTTCTCTTTGTTTCCCATTTACCAAATCCCTTGGATTTATTTTAAATTTTGATAATTTTTGTTTTGAACTTCTCGTGGCAGGACATTAAAAGAGAAAGGAGGAGAAGTGAGAACCCCAAAGCCATAGAAGAGGACAATGACAATGAAGTGGAAAAAAAATCAAAGCAGCTTATTTTGAGGAATCAATGAAAAAAGAAATACAAACCCTAAGAATATAAGAAAAAGAGGGAAGGTACATAAGGCAGCAGCGTGCGGCAAGTGGCGGCGGAGTCATTGGAGAAAGAGAGGGAAGAGAAATGGGATTTGGGGAATTTTGAATGAATAAAAGAAAGGAAAGGGAAGAAATATGTGTAAGGATATAATTGGAAATAAAAAAAAGAAGACTGAGGACTAATAATTAAGGTTTGAGGACTAAAACTAAAATAAAATTTGAGGTTCAAAAAATAAGGTTTAGAAACCAATGCTCGTCAACATTCTCTCACCATCACCCATGAATTTAAAGCTTTTATGCTTGGAAATTGCTTTTTGGCCTCCCTGATTGACTTTTTGGCCTCCATTTCTAATTTTCATGGGCCAAAATAGCCTTAAACATGTTAACATTTCCGGTTTTGCTGAACCGAAAGCAATTTAAACACTATTCCGGTTTTGCTGAACCGGAAATTGGATTCCGACTTTGTGGAAATATATAATGATTTCCGGTACTACAAAACCAGAAAGGTTAAAAAAATTTAATATTCTCATTCCCAGCACTCGTGCCTCCATACTCTTCACCTTGGTCGCAAAATTAACCAAAATAAACAAGAAGAAAGAAAGATGGCAACGAAAGAGGAAGAGAAGACCCGCCATCTCTAGAAGAAAAGAAGAGAGGCTCAACTTTTTCAGAGAAATAAGAGAAAGAGGGAGAACGTGAGGCTAGAGAAAAAGTGAATGTTACTTTGGGGCATGTTTCAACACAAGACTTAAGTCTTCGGAAGTCTGAAAAGCACAATAAAGTACTTTGGGAACCTCATTGTACTTCACCAACTGCTATTGCATCTGGACCGTCCAACTTAGATCTGTTGGCTTCCACTCAAATCTGAATGCTACTCCTTTTTATACATAGTCCAAGGTGAAGAAGAGTATGGAGGCACGGGTGGTGGCAGAGGCGGAGCTTTTCAGGAGCAGGCAGGTGGGAGCATCTGCAGAGGCTGTTTTTACTACCATTTTTACTACCATTTTTCTCTTCTTTCATTGCATGAAGTTAAAAAATATGAGGAAATGATGGAGGTTGGAATCGAACTTTGGATCCTTTAGTGCTTTAAATGATAACATACCACTATGCTATAACATTTTTACTGGTTGTAAAAGAAATGTTTTATGTATAAATACCAATACAATTTGTTGCACCCCCTGACTTTTTTTTGAAGCTCCGCCACTGGGTGGTGGGAATGAGAATATTAAATTTTTTTAATCTTTTCGGTTTTGTAGTACCGGAAATCATTATATATTTCCGGTACTACAAAGTCGGAATCCTATTTTCGATTCAGCAAAATCGGAATAGTGTTTAAATTGCTTTCGGTTCAGCAAAATCGGAAGTGTTAACACGCTCAAGGATGTTTTCGTCCATGTAAATTACAAATGGGGGCCAAAACGTCGAAAATGGGGACCGAAAAGCAATTTCCTTTGTGCATATATGTGAAGGGCCACTGATTGGCCCATGGACTCCTGTCCTCGCTGCAAACCCATGAAAAGGAAACAAGTCCAATATTATTTTGTTTCATTTTTCATTTTACCACAAAATGAAACTGTTCCATGTTCTTCTTTTTCTCTTTCACTGTTTTTTCTTTTACTTCTAGGATTAAGTTATGAAATATTTGAATTTATCCATTATGGATGATTGTCGAGTATTTTGATCTAATCCTATTTCATGTTTCATATTACAGTTTTACTTATATATATAAGCTTCATATATATTGCATGATAAATAGTGCTCCCATAAATACTTGAATAGAATACACTTTCTCTGTCCGCGTAAGACAGCTCAGTTGGTGGCTGCAGGGACACTTAGGATTTCCCCTCCCACAGGTCATGGGTTCTAGTCCCAGACCTTCCATGTAAACCAAAAAAAAGAATACATTTTCTCTCTTATTTTATTATTTTCAATTTTATTTTGTAAGCCATTACAAAGAGAACAAACCACATCGAACTTTTTTCTCTTCTCACGAAAGGACAAAAACTTAATTTTCTTCTAAGAAGGAAAAATGCTACAGACTTTTGTATTCAATTGACTTAGTTTCATTGACCAAGAATTTAATTTTGATTACGCTATATTTAAATCCAGAAGAAAAATAGAGGAGAACGAAAAAGTTAATTTTTTTAATATTAAATTGAATAATTGTAATAAAAGAAACTAATTTTTTTTTTGTAATAAATGCAGAAAAATAGTGAATAAAATTCTACCTTTTAAATTAAAATTAGTTTTTAGTTTTGTAAGATATTAAGGATATATATTCCGATATATATACACTACTTAACTTTACATTTTTTTTTTCATTTAAAAAAAAATCTTTCCCCTTTCCTTCAGTCATCCATACATGCTCAAAGTGTTGAAAATTATCTGTAATCATAAGTTTTTTCTCAGGCAAACACTTTTTTTTATATACTAAGGGATAAAGAGACATAGTTTTTGGGATTTGAATCCTGACACGCTCATGATTTTTCGTGGCTTTACCAATGAAGTAATTATTATTATTTTTTTGGTGAAACAATGAAGTAATTATTAGTTAGTTATGAATTATCATGTAATCCATGGTTCAAGCTAATTATAATTTGAAAAATATTATAAAAAAACAAGATTAATGAGCAGTTATATATTAGATGTGTTATTCACTACTGGCAAAAAGGGTTTTGAAATCGGGGTTTTAAAATCGGTCGCATGAAATCCGGTTTAAAAAAAAACGCGGTGGCAATTTTGTAAATAAATTCTAACTTTTAAAATCGGTCGTTTAAAGACCGATTTCAAAAGTATTTTTTAAATCGGTCATTTCATCAGCCGAGTTAGAAAGTCATTATTATTTATTTAATTTTTTTTATTTTTAATACTTTCTAACTCGGTCAGTATTGACCGATTTCAAAAGTATTTTCTAACTCGGTCATTTCTTCAGCCGAGTTAGAAAGTCATTATTATTTATTTATTTTTTTTTATTTTTAATACTTTCTAACTCGGTCACTAATGACCGATTTCAAAAGTATTTTCTAACTCGGTCATTTTCTCAGCCGAGTTAGAAAGTCATTATTATTTATTTAATTTTTTTTATTTTAATACTTTCTAACTCGGTCACTATTGACCGATTTCAAAAGTATTTTCTAACTCGGTCATTTCCTCAGCCGAGTTAGAAAGTCATTCTTATTTATTTAATTTTTTTATTTTTAATACTTTCTAACTCGGTCTTTATTGACCGATTTTAATAATAGTTTTTAAAGTTTTTTAAATGAAAAAAATTAACTATTCTAACTCGGTCTTATTGACCGATTTTAAATGTTAGTGAAAAAAAAATAAATAAAAGACTATCGAACTCGGTCGTTTGTGACCGAGTTAAAAAGTCCCTCCTTTTCTGATAACTCGCGCGCACACAGTGGAAGAAGTGCCAAAACCTAAAACAAAACATAACACAAAGTTTTTGCCTCACTGCTGCTGCTGCCATTGTTTGAACTCCTCACCGCGTCTCCCCACATTATCGAAGCCTTCCGTCGCTGGCTGCTGTCTCCACCGTTCTCCGTCGCTGGTGCCGCCACTAACGTTCTTCTCTCATCGTCTTTCTTCTTCTCCGTTCATTGAATCCTTCCGTCGCTGCTGCTGCCACTGTCCTCCACCGACGACGTCGCTGCTGTCTCCACTGACGACGCCGCTGCTGCCTTTCGTCATTGCTGTCTCCACTGTTCTTCGTCGCTGCTGCCGCCACAAACGTTCTTCTCCGTCCATCTGTTCTTCTTCTTCTTCGTTCATAGCGCCGCAACCGCCTCCACCAGCGGCTACCAGTTCCTTCAAACCGCCTTAACCAGGTTAGGGCTTTTGATTTTAATTTTTCCCCTTCTTTATTTTATGGTTTGATTTAAAATTTGATTTTTTCACCTTTTGGTTCACTGTTATTAGGATTTTTAGGTAATATTATTGATTTAATGTTTATTTTCCAAAGATGCTCTAATACTCTGGAATTTTGTGTTTGGTGAAATCAGCCTACTGCAATGCATATGCTATGTGCTTTATGTCACTGACAGGGATCTATCTGTGAGAAATTTGTCGGTGCTAAAAAAACTTTGTTTAGTGATGTGCATAAAAATAGTTTGGTAAACATGTTCATGTCATTTATTGATCTATACAAACTGCTCTATTAAAAGGCAAATATAACTACTATATAAGGCCTTTATGATTACTGTTAATAAAAAATGCTCATGTTCAGGATGATTCTGAAATCATCAAGTCCCCTTGCTAGAATATTAGAACACTGTTAACTTTATCACTCTACTATGACCATTTCTTTTTCTTTCAATTAAGGATGTTTAACTGTTTATATATTATATTCTCTAGAAGACTGCTCTGAACCTGCTATTTTGTTTCATGGGGTTGAGTTTAAGTTGAGGGGAAAGATTTTGTCCTGCATAGTTATTTAGCTGTGTTTCTTGTAACCATTGATCAAATTCTGAAATATAAATTCTGCAGAGCTACGATGTGACTGTGAATTCAATGCTCCTAATTATGTGGATTATGTTTTGATGATGACAAAATAATTAACAAATCATGCCTTGAAGATAATGCAACATCAACATCAACAAGAAGTCAAGAAAAGAAGACAAGTGCCCAATCATTCTCAATCAAATATTAATTGTAAATTTCTAATTTATGTTGAGAGTGGTTGAGAGTGGGTAGAAATAGTTAGTCTCTTCTAGGAATAAATTTTTATATGTTTATTAAGTTGAGATTGACCAAAAATTAATACTTGAGAGGAAAAATAAAATTGAAAAATAATTTTTCCCATATCTGATCAAAATACTCGAGTATTTTGATAAAGACTCGAGTATATACTCGAGTATTTATAGGAAAACTCGAGTATTTGTGTCAGGTCAGCAATTATGACCGTTAGTCTTGTTCGTGCACCAATTCACTAGTGACCGACCAAAAAGACTCGAGTATTTTTGTCCAGTCAGCAAAAATGAACGTTGGAGAGACTCAAAAACTCAATTGAGGGCATTTGAGTCTCATCCAACCCCAAGAGAGAATTCAGAACCTTATTGTAAAATTTCTCTTTGAATTTGTGCAAGAACAAACAAGACAACAACACATCATTGATTCAAGCTTTCTTAATTTCCTCTTCTCAAGTGTTAATTCCCAAAAAGCTCAACTTCTCACTCATATTGTCATTTTATTCCAAGTTGAGTTTTTAGGCCTCAATTCTTACATTGAGCTGTGCTTATTTGTGCTAATCCATTGTGAGATTAGTAATACACATACAAAAAGCTTGATTATTCAAAGTCTTGGATTGTTCCCAAGCAAACCCTAAGTGGCTTAGGGTGTTGGAAGTCTTGAGAGGTTCTCAAGCACAAGACTAGGAGGTTCCTAGCCCGGTGGAGTTTCTTGAAGGGAGTTCAAGGAAGCTTTGTGAAGAGTTCTTCAATCACCAGAATCAAATTGGGGTAGAAATCAAGAGTTTGGTACACTCTTGAAAGGGTTAGGTTGAGTGAGGCCATTCTCAAGCAATCCTTTGTAATTTCTAACAATTTGATCATTAGTAGAAACTCCTAAGTGATTAGGAGGACTGGATGTAGCTCATTGTTGGAGTGAACCAGGATAAAATTGCTTGAGTGTCGGTTTATTGCTTTTAATCTACTTTCTAGCTCAATAGACTTAAGTCATTTCAATCAATTAGGATTTATACAATTAGGTAGCAAGTTCAAGGAATCTTTGTGTTTAAAAGTTATTTAGATTGCTTGCTATTCTGTTGGATAAGTTCCTGTTTATTATTGAATTGATTTGAGTTAAATTGCTGAATTTTCGTTTCTGGTTTTTCTGCTATCTGATAGGAAAAACTCGAGTATTTCAGAAAAGACTCGAGTTGTTCATCACTGAAAAACTCGAGTATTTCACAAAAGACTCGAGTCTTTTGTGTCTGATTCCAGAAAATTCAGTGTTAGCTCCATTCTTCAATTATCAATCGAAATATTTGGTATTAGTGCTTCAAAATACTATTCACCCCCCCTCTAGTATTTGCTTAGCCCGCTTGTTGGTTTCCAACAGTGACAACACATTTTGAAACCACGGTGAGAGACGTGATCGCCATGTACAACAAGATAACTGGAAAGGATAGTATTTATTTGTGTCTTTGATTTCTATTTGAATTCTTTTGACATCCAAAAACCAGAAAACTAATCTGTTTGTGTTTTTTAGGAAAATAAATGGCAAATATGGTATTTGAAATTTTTGGCTTTAGTTTTCAGTCTCACATGATCAGAAGTATTATGTTTGTGTTTTATGATGGTAAAACGTGGACCAATCAAAAGTAAATAATTTAGCTTAGAAAGAATCATGGAAGTAATAAGAAATTCATAATGAAATTTTAGTTATTGGAGCTTTTTATTTTCAGGGTTCTGGGACTTGAGAACTTTCTTTTTCTAGTTTGATTTTAACCTTTAAAAATTGAATTAAGGTTATGCCATGCAACAGTATTCTTTCAGCTAAATCTTTTTTTGATTTCTTAATCTTAAACCGGATTTCCCTTTAAAAATTGAATTAAGGTTATGCGCATTGTGTCTCTGACTGCTTCATTATTTGGTAAGCATACAAACGGTAGTTTTTGTGATGGTTGTCTTATACTTCTCAGGTTCTTTTAATAAAACTTTTGCCTTATTAAAAAAAATATATAAACTATCGTTTTTGTGCTGGTTGTTGTTGGGGTAATCTATATATGCAATTCTGTTATTGGTATCACTAGGAGTGAGGGTAGCATGTGATGAGTTTCCTGCCATCAATTGCAGAAAGCACACTGCATTTTTGACTGATTTGGGTGGATATGTTGATTCTTTACTAAAAGAAACATAATGCTAACAAGCAATCAAGAAAATCAGCCAAGAAATATTTAATAATTTAAATGAACCTGATATATACAAGTAGCAATAAAAATGAAAATATCTATCATAATCTATCATGATTTTGACTAAATGTTCATTGGAATTTTAACACTTTAAATGTTTTAGCACTTTAAATGTTCATTGGAATTTTTCTATTAAAATTTATTTTGATTAAATGTTTAATTTTCATTTCAGAACCCTGATTTACTTTCTCTTCTCATCGTCGTGCCACTTCCTTGTCTCACCAGCCGCTGGTTTTATTAGCTAAGCTCGGTTCAAAGGTAATTTTTCCTTCTTTTTTGTTCATTTGCTGTACTTAAAATATATATTTGTTCTCGGTAAATCCATCTCTTAAATCTTTACAGTAGTTACATATGGATAGCTGCCTTTTTTTTTGTTAATTTCAATATTATTCAATCTTTTTTTCTTCTTCTTTGCTGCTGTATTCATCGCTGCTGCCTTTTGCGTTGATTAAGATTTTATAAGTAAAAGGCATTCTCTTTCTCCATCAACAGTAACACATCAACTAATAATTTGGTGTTCGACCACAAGGTGTGACATTACAAGTTCAACTTATAATATTTTTTTATAACAAGCTGTTCAAACCCAAATGTTACTAAATGTTACTGGAATTGGGTAGAATTGGATGGAATGAAACTCAAAAACGTAACTAAGTGGGGTGGTTGTGCTCGTGCAGTTTAGCTGGCTGCCATTTATAGATAAGAGGGTACAAAATTTTAATGTTATGATCTTTATGTGAAGTAGTGAGACGAAGTTCATTGAAAAAAAGTAAAAGGACTTGAAGTAATTGAAAACTAATATACAGTAAAAGGACTTGAAGTATGTCTTTTTGTTTGGTCTAGCCACTGCATGCTAAATTTCTAGTTAGCCAATGTAAGATTATAGTGACGCCTAGGGAGTGGCCTGGGAACTATTATAATCCATGACAGTCATATAGGTATTGTGAACAACTGAAAACCAGAGGATAATAAAGATGGAATTCCATGCTGCATGTAAAATATTAGCAGCAATGAAATTTATATTGTACGACAATTTATCACTGTTTTAAAGTGTGATGGTTTATTCCCCATGTCAAATAGGTCATTTTAAGTCGGTGCTTTTTCTTTATTTATATACATTACTTTATTTCTCTTGGTGATTCAAAATATCTAACGATTTGATTGCATTATAATCCTTATGTATTTAAGTTGTGTTATTTTTGCTTGCTTGTCATGTTGAGCATCTGTGATTTTTAAAGTCTCTATAGAAAATATGAAAGCCTTGATTTTGCATGATAATTAAATAATTGATCAATTACTTTCTTTGCTGCACACTTGGTCACTGACTTGCCCTTCTGAACCTTCCCTGCCTCTCTTTTAACTAAGAAACTGATTATTTAGGCTGCATAAGAACATGATCTGAACCTAATGGTATTAAAGGATGTAAAATAGAAAGATGGACATGGTTGGGCCCAGTCCAATCTTGTAATGGACATGGTTAGGCTGCCTCTCTTTCTTTTTCTTTTTCTTTCTCTTTCTCTTTCTCTTTCTCTTAGTCATATATTTTTTCTCTTTTTCTGATTTACTGTATTTTTTTCTTTTCTCTCATTTCTTTACTTCGGGACTTATTATCACATTGTTTATTTTTCACTATTTTCAGTATCCTTCTTTCTTTTCCTTTTTCTTATTTTCTTCCTTTTCTTTTGCTTATAATTTAAGTAATTCTTTTAATCTTTATTTTCTTTTATGACTTATCACATTTTCTACATTTTCTACTTTACTCTTTTTATTTTTATTAGTTTCCCTCAATTTTTATCCAACTCTAATTAATACGGTCAAATATAATATATTCTAGTTCTGGTTACTAATTCTTAGTTACTTTTTAGTTTTCTCATCTCAATCAATTACCCAATTCTTTGTTCCTATTTCATTAACTATATTAGTTTTAATTGCTCTATTCTCTTAATCTATTGTAAGTAGAAAAAAAAACTTTTAAAATCGGTTGTAGGAGAGGCCGATTTCAAAAGTACTTATGAAATCGGTCGTTTTGACCGATTTCTTAAATTATTTTTGAAATCGGCTAAAACGACCGATTTCATAAGTACTTTTGAAATCGGCTAAAACGACTGATTTCATAAGTACTTTTGAAATCGGTCAAAACGACCGATTTCAAAAGGTCCACTTTTAATTCCACCTTTTTCAACATCACCACAGAAACCGATTTCAAAAGTCCAAAACGACCGATTTTAAAACTACTTTTTCCAGTAGTGATTGTGTTAAATTATTATTGGCATGGACCATAAATGATGTGATGATCCATATCCAACTAATAATTTCTCCCATCAATGAAATTTGAAGAGCAAGAAAATCAATGTCTCATCAGGATCTCAAACATTTGGAGGATACTATCCGAAAATATATAATTAATTCCCTTGAGAATGAAAAAAAAATGTAAAATAGTCCAAATAAAAATTTATATCCTTTCTTTTAATATAAAAACTTGTAAAAAAAAAGTACTAGAAAACTAAATTTAAGAATTTTCAATATCTTAAACTCATCATTTTAAATACAAAACAACTATGTTTGCTTGCTTAAACAACATTTTCCATTAAAAAAAATGAGCTAAATGTACACAACAAAAAAAATTGAAGAGTTAGTGTATGTTTGGTTATGCAGTGAGTTAGACTAGAATCAATTATGAAATGCTGATTTGGATCTAATATATGATGACTTTGAACATTATTTGACTCCCTTTTACTATGGATTGAGCTTGTTGTTTCTTAAGCAAAGTTAGGTTTTTAGGAATATTAGGTAGATTAAGGTTCTTTGAATATTTTGATCGTTATTCTCATTATTCAACCGTAATTCTTCTCTTCCATTTAATACGTTAATATCGATTCCTCTTCCATTCTATTCTGTCAATTAGGGGGATTCTAAACTAACATCCAAAATAATAAACTATGTTCTACTCAATTACTAAATGAGGCATCCAAGCACACAAACATATTTCCATAGAAAATATAAAAACATCAACTTTCAATCATCATTTCATGCATATAAAACATAAATATCAAGGGAGGGTTTTCTATTCTTTTTCTTAAGTCGTTATTCTTTATTACCGGTTACCCTAAGGTTCATTAACATACAAAATCATCCGGTCATAATCATCACTATATACTATCCAGAAATACATTCCCTAAGCTAAGGTAGCACCCCCTCTTACCTCAACCGCATAGAGAGGGAAAATTTATCAAACCATTGCTCTTAAAGCTTGTAAAATCGGAACTGTATGAGCCAAGTGTGAGGATAATGGAGAGCGGTTAGGAGACAAGCCGGAAATCGACAAGAAGCAACAATAAGATGAGGTTGATGAGTTCACCACCTTTATTGAAAGAGGGAGAAAATCAAGAGAGAGAAAAAGTCATAACCTCCTTAATAAGCAAAAGAGAAGACAAGGGTTAGAGATGGCGATGATAGACTCGTGAGAATGGAGGAAAAGAAGGAAGAAAACTTGCTCTCATTTACCTTGAGCTTGCTAGTGATGATGGAGTTAAGAGAGAGAAATAGCCCTAGAGAGAGAAGCACCAAAGGAGAGAGTGATTCAACAAACGAGAAGATGATCCATAACTTGGAACCTTGGGGATGATGATTATTGGACACAAAAACTTGAGTTTTTAAGGTTTCTAAGTCATGGAATAAGTGCTCTTAGGTGTAGAAGAAGAAGGGAACGAATTATGATGAAATGGGGTTGATCCCCGTCTTTATTTTTTCTGGTTTTTCACGTGCTACTCAAGTAGCAGAGTGGCTACTCGAGTAGCCACAGCTACTTGGCTTTTATTTATTTTTTCCTATTTTCCTTTTATTTTCTTCTTGCTTTCAAATCGCCATAACTTCTTCCTTAACCGTCAGATCTTGTTCAAATTTGAGGGACAACTTCCTAAAATCCTTACTTTCATATCCAACGGTTGAATCTGTGTTTAAAGTTGTAAATCTATTATTTTGAATTTTCTACTTTTATTTGTTTTTAATACCAAAATGTCTCTTTTTCACGCCTACTCCCGACTTAAACTTGTTATTCCTATTATTCCAAACTCATTATTATTATTATTATTATTATTATTATAATTATTATTATTATTATTATTATATTGCTTAGAATTAAAATTTAGGATGTTACAAAGTCTTAACTCAAGACTCACCAGACTCTGACACATTAGCATTATATTATCATTCAGCTATCATATTCAACTTCAGACTTTTTATATCTTCCACCACAATAGAGTCTTAACATCAGACTCACCAAACATGCATCAGCATTATATCATCATGTACTTTTATACATAATTTTATTTCAATAGTGCTTTTATAACACAATTTCAATAATATTAATTACGTTGAATTTATAAAAATAATCCTAAATAATATTTGAATATTAAAATTAAATAAAAATTAACATTGCAATAATTAATGATACCTACTAATAATTATAAAATACATAAAAATTCAATATAATTCAAATTCTTATAATTTAATTAACATTTCCTTCTTGTCCTCCAAAATGTTGACACAAATGCTTCATTAAATCAGGTTGCAATTGATTTATTTATTTATTATTTCATAATTAATGGCTATTAATTTCAAATTATTTATTTATTTAAATATAAAAATATGTATTTATATTTATTTATTTATTTTCCATAACAATACACTATATAAAAGAGAAAAAATATATATTTAAAAATATTATTTTTTATTTTTAAAAAATATTATTATTATTATTATTTATTATTAATTTATTGTTATACATCAACAACAAAGTTTGGAAAGAAAGTCTTAAATTTAGATTTCATTCCAGACACTCTAAGATTATGTTAATCTTCAAAATCTGATGAAAAATCTTAAGTTGAGTTTGTAAAAAAAGAGTCGGCAAATCTCTAGAGACTCTTAATAACTTGAGTATAGAGTTAGGGACCAGAGGTGATCAGCCTAATCGTAGTATTTTAATTCCAACTTCCAAGGTGTACCGACGTGATTAGTTTTCTTTCAATAATGGATGGCGACGTCACTGATGATAACAGTAAGGTGATGTAAGTTCAGGAACAAGCTCATGCCCCATTGTGATGACATATCATCCAGCCTCTCATCTGTCGTAGAGGACCATGCTAGAGGAAAAATTATTAATCAGGCACTGATGGATTTTCAAAGGAATTGAGATGATTTTTTTCTTCTTCTTGAAATGAAATGAAGGAATTGTGATGATTGATATTTTCTCGTTTCAACAATTTACATTAAATTAAATTAAATTAAATTAACAATTCTTTTTTTGGTGAACATTAAATTAACAATTATATTTATGTGAAAAGCTCTGAAAAATATAATTTATGTTAATGTAATAGTGCATGAGT
Organism: Crotalaria pallida; assembly: GCA_037953625.1. Lineage (NCBI taxonomy): Eukaryota > Viridiplantae > Streptophyta > Magnoliopsida > Fabales > Fabaceae > Crotalaria > Crotalaria pallida. The sequence continues at coordinate 105,250,840 of CM075655.1, forward strand.
CAATAACAATATATTATTTTTTTCTTTCACCCAACCATACATATTTGATCCAACTTAACTTATTTTTGTTTGGACTCGATGCATATAAGATGATAAGTTTGAATCTTATAACAATTTTCGACCAAGAGCATCATCGATGTTTGTAAAGTTGAATACTTGAATGGTGGTAAATTAATCACATAAGATAAATGTGAGAATTATGGGAAAAAAAAAAAATAGATAGAGTCGGCGCAGCCCCACGTTAGGAGCACGGTCACAATTAGGGGCTATATAGTATATATCAAAATAGATTTCACTCTCAGGGTCTTATTAAAAATGTTTTTATAATACCTTGTTTAAAACACATATGAGAAATATTAAAAAAATAAATTTTCATGAAAAATAAGATATTTAGTATTTGGAAATGTGATATTTTTAGTATTTTTAATAAAAGTTTATTCACCTAAATTCTAAAAGAATTAGGATCCATTGACACTATGTTTAAGTTTTGATCACTTACATCTTCAAATAATTTTTTTTATAGATTATTAAATTTATCAATTCAGCCAATGAGCTCGTTCCTCAAATACGTTTACATCAAAATACGTTTACATCAAATAGATTAAGTCTACAAAATTTCATAAAATAATATTAACATTGGTTGATACTTTACCCCACATACACATTAAAAAACATGTGTTAAAAATCAATCTCATCTTATCATGAGGACTTTGGTATATAGCGGGATATGATAAAAGACGGACAGATCTTGATCTTTCGTTATATAGGCTATATCAGCATAAGGCTCCACCCAATTTTATGAAATGGATAATGGACCAGAAACTAATGGACCACAAACAAAATTTACAAGTTTAACACATGGTGAACTTTTTCAAAAATTCATGTATTACATTTTCAGTGCATTATTTATTATTTATGAATTCATAATTATAAAATAATGTAAATAAATGATGAATAATATATTTACAATATAAAGTTTTTTATATTGTCAATATATACTAATAATTTCTTAAAACTATAGCTTTAAAAAAAAGAAGGAAATTTTAAAGGCAATAAATATCAATTTAGTTAAAAGATTGATTCATAATACACAGATTGTATGTTTAATTAAATTCCCAAAAAAGCCATTAGACATACTTTAATCTTGACAAGTCTCTCTAAATCAACTGTTTTTTTTTTTTTTTTTTTTGGTTTACTCTCTAAATCAACTGTTTTGTTTGTAAAACTTTAGGTAAATTGATTTCAAAAGTTTATAGTTATAAGCTCATTCTTCACTAATTAGATCAACTTTTAAATCAACTTTATAGCTTTTCAATACTTATCTATGCATTTTGGGTCCAGGCAATATTTAGCAAAACAGATAAATTGTTGTTTTGTTTTGGTTGTCCATCATATTCATCGTGTACTACTTAGATACATTTGGATTCGACATAATAGTGTGCTTGACTATGACAGATGAGTCTCTCAACATGAATTTTCTGCATCCACAAAAAATTAAACCTAAGACTTAGCTTAAGCGAGACCGAATCGCTTACCACTCGTCCCAACCATGTTGGTGAAAAAGAGACAAAATTTAAGCATAATATAACAGTTACCAAAAAACTGGATATTTTTGTGTTGGCATACATACATAGCAGAAAAGATTGGATAGGAGGATAATTACGTGTGAGACCCTAAGGCTCATAAAAACACCAAAGAGAAACAATCAATTATAAATAGGCCAGAAATCAATAACACAAAAATATCAAACGTTCAGTTCAAGAGAGTGTGAAAAAAAGAAAAAGAAAAAAAAAAAGTTAGTTTAATTTAATAATTTAATAATAATAATAATAATAATTCCTTGTTTCTTCTTCTTTTGTTTTTGATTCCATCATCATAATCGTTCTTTGATATTTTCACCCCTTTTCTCGCGAAATCCAGGGTTTTGCGAGTTTCTCACATGGCTGAATCGGTGGTCGAGCTTCCGAGTCGCTTAGCGATTCTCCCTTTCAGGAACAAGGTTCTCTTACCCGGCGCCATCATCAGAATCCGTTGCACTTCCCCTAGCAGGTACTACCTCATTTCTAAATCAATTTTTATCCTATTATCTTATTTCTGAGCTCAGATTCTTCTGTGTTTAACTCTGTTTTCTTCGTTTGATTGAATTAAGTGGAAGAATTTTGAACAGGAGCTAAATTATTATGCATAGTTTAAAGGTGCAAATGGAAACTCGTATATTCAATATTTTATCATTTCAGTGTGTATTTGATATAACTGGTAAAATTATATTATGACTATTTTTATCTGTGATAATAATCAGGTAGAAAAATTATAATTTGTTTATGTTTGAGTCTCTTAGTTCTGTTTTGTTTGGATAGTGTAAAGAAGATTATTTTTAATGAGTAAGTGTTAAAAAACGGTATGGAGTGATAAGGGGGTAGTTATTGCTATTGGAGTGATAAGGGTAGAATAGGAAAATTACATAGGTCTAAAAAAAAATATCTTACCAAGAAAAATCTATAGCATCTACAAGGGAGATGTTGTATTTTGATTATTTTTCCAAAGAAAATTTAAAATTATAATTTGCACAACCAAAGACTCAAAACATAATTTTAATATAAACGAAACACCCCCCTAGTGTTTGAGGATTATGATGAAACTGATCACATGCTTCTCATATGGACTTTCACTTTGTACATATGATTTTTTTTATGTATAAGGAGCAAAAGTATACTTTAACCAAATATATGTTTCACAATTTTTATCATAATTTAGGGGGTTATGTGTTATATAAACAGAAGTTTATGTATAATATGTGAAAACGGGCATAACCTTTGGACTTTGGAGTAACATAATAGTTACCCTATTTTTTTTTTGGTGTACACTGTACACCAACCGGTACCCGAATCGGGTTTACCCAGAATTCGACTCATCCGATCCGACCCAACTGAGCTCACACTAAGCGGTAGGGGTCTCCCAGCATGGGTTGCTCCATACCCAAGGCTCGAACTCGAGACCAGTTGGTTAAGGGACCAAGTGAGCTACCACTTGACCAACCCCACGTTGGTATAATAGTTACCCTATTGATTTCATTCCTTTTGCATGTACTCTTTAGTTTGTAGTTTTTGTCTCAAAAGGGTTGGACCGTGTTATTGAAATGCATTATGCATTGACGTGAACATAAAAGTTAGGTTTGCGATTTCTGCATTCTCTTTAAGCATGCATATTCTTACGTGTGACCATTTCCTTGTTTAATGAAGCGTGAAATTGGTTGAACAAGAACTTTGGCAAAGAGAAGAGAAGGGGTTGATTGGCATCTTGCCAGTGCGTGACTCTGATGAACTTAAACCACTGGGTTCATCTGTATCTCAAGGTGATAACTGATTTTATTTGGTATTTCAAAGAAAAATGGTTTTCTGATATTCATTTTAATTCTGTTTCCTTGTAGGTGCAGGAACTGATTCTCTAGACCCAAGCGTAAAAGGTCAAGGTGGTTCGTCGGATTCTCATAAGCTTGATACCAAAAAACAGAATGATGTTGTCCATTGGCATGCTAGGTATAGCTTAAGTGAGCAACTTTAATGTCACTTTAAGAATGGTAGACAAAGTGCTTGATAATAATTAATTAATGTCATTATACAGTCTGAAGTTTATCTGTCCATCTTCATTAAGTTGTGCCAGTCAGATTTTCTTCTGATGGGTTTTGATTTAGTTTGTTATCGATTTTTGCGTTGAATTGATGGCTTCTCTTTTGTATTTGTACTTTCATAATTACATCTTTCCTTATATGAGTAATTTTTTATTTTTTAATGCTATAAAGTGAACAACTTATCTTATGGATATCTGAAAAATAAATTCTACAAATTGAGGTGGACTTTAATAGGCCTTAGATTCCAGGGGGGTAGCTGCTCGAGCATTACATTTATCAAGGGGAGTGGAGAAACCAAGTGGGAGGGTCACATACATGGTTGTTCTGGAAGGTTTGTGCAGATTTAGTGTCCAGGAACTTAGCACAAGAGGAACCTACCATACTGCAAGGATATCTTCTCTTGAGATGACTAAGACTGGTAAGACAATCTTTTTTTTTATTATGGGGAATGGTATATATGAGAGATGTATGCTTGTCCATGATATGTTTCATCGAAGGGTTGATGTTATTTCATTACCAAGTTACATAATCTTGTAGTGACCTATGCTTCCGCTTACTGGATGTAAATATTATAAATTATAGTTTTTGTTTTCTAGCTATGAATGGAAGAATTATTGAATCATAAGCACTATTGGTAATTATGACACCATCCCAAATCTGTGATTATGTGAACAAACGTGATAAGTTTGACATGATAATGGATATGTTTTAATACTTCTATGATGCTGTCATTTGCTAGTTGAAAAAGATGTCAAAAATATCAGATAACGGCAGTGATGTTCATGACTTCATGTAATAATCAAATATCTTCTATTAAGGAATGGGTTGTGAGTATTCAACGTCTTGAAGAGTTTAATTTTTTTTTATCTCCTATGTTTTTATTTCAACAAACATTCCCTTATTTTACCAATATGATAAAAAGGAAAAAAGGAACTTCAGAGCAGTTTACTGGCAATTTTATGACTGCTGATGAGATTTAATTCCTTTTGTTTGAAGATGCTGAGTTGCTTCTGTTTTTCTAATTTAGAGATGGAGCTAGTGGAGCAAGACCAAGATTTCATATTGCTGTCTCGCCAATTTAAAGCAACTGCCCTGGAGCTTATTTCTGTTCTGGAGCTGGTAAAAGTTGTAACTTCAGTACCTCTTTTACTAACATTGACTGAAAAACATGTAAATGCCATTTGAGCATTGATCTCTAAAATCACTGCCATTTTGGTATGATAGGGTTGAATAATTTCATTATATCAGTCCATGTTTGCATAAAATATTTTAAAGGTATGCAATTGTGCCTCTGGACCTATATCTTGATAGCTTGTACATAGTTTAATTTGTTAGGTAATCAGAATGGAATTCTGTTTGTGGTTATAGACTATCGCTTAGAAGATTTTGAGCATGTCATGCTTTCCTTGATATATTGATATCAGCATCTTAGATTTTGTGCTTGTTTACAGAAACAAAAAACTGGTGGAAGGACAAAAGTCCTCTTGGAGACCGTTCCAGTTCACAAGTTGGCTGATATATTTGTTGCTAGCTTTGAGATAAGTTTTGAAGAGCAGTTATCTATGTTGGATGCAGTTGATCCCAAAGTGAGGCTTTCGAAAGCAACTGAGTTAGTTGATAGGCATTTACAGGTGAGTAATTGAGTTAATGATGCTTGAGATTTCCTACCATCTATCTCTAATTCTACTTGTGTCTTTCTGCTGCCAACAGTCAATTCGTGTAGCTGAGAAAATTACACAAAAGGTTGAAGGGCAATTGTCAAAATCCCAAAAAGAATTTCTTCTGCGCCAGCAGGTTAGCTTTATCAAACCATCTTTTTGACGTAATAATTGAGTGTGAATTTCCTGGTGTAGGGGCTATATTGATAAAGGTTTAGACCTTACTAAAACTCAATTACATGTTTCAAGCCTACAGTTTTCAGAAATTCGGTCACTGTTTTGTCAACTGGAATATACCTCCAAGCTGTTAACCTTATATTTTGGGATCTCATATTCATATGTAGGGTTCTATCTCAGTATTTAGCTTATAGCAGGCTAGCCCTTAGTTGTGACAGATAGTTCTATTTATTTCATTGTTCAGATGTAAGTTTGTTTAACACGATCAGTTTTCCCGTGCTGCTTAATGCTATTCCTTCTGCGCTCTGCAGTTGCAGAGAACAATGATTGTGGGTTTACAGTCACAGCTTTTAAATATTCTTGGTCTTGAAGCCATCAGTTGTAGTTTGAATTAGATGGTATGGTATTATGATAGAATACATTTGGATACTATCTGTATATCAGTGATTTTGTCTGAGGAGGGACAAAGAGACTAGTAGAAAGTGTCTTTCCTTTCTTTTATAGCAGTATTATTCCAGTGAATATCCATGTATTTTGTTGAGGATCAAGAAAATCTTGACAAGCTCGGTTGCAGAGGAGCATTTTGGTGTGTCGTTTATGTGTGCTATTTTGTTTCAGTCTTTATCTATTCAAAGGATCTTGTTTCCTGTTTTCCCAAAATATACTTTAGATGAGGGCTATTAAAGAAGAACTTGGTGATAATGATGATGAAGAGGATGACCTGGTTGCCCTGGAAAGAAAAATGGAAAGCGCAGGAATGCCCCAGAATGTATGGAAGCTTGCACACAGAGAGTTGAGGTACTTTTTGAGGAAATTGGTTGCTGTAGATGTTCATAAAAATGAAAATATTCATATTATCATAATCAAAGTTATTTTACAATCTTGAAGAGACAATCGGTTCATTTTACTGTAATTTATATCTCAGGAGGCTAAAGAAAATGCAGCCTCAGCAACCTGGGTATAACAGTTCAAGGGTTTACCTAGAGCTTCTTGCTGATCTGCCCTGGCAGAAAGCCAGTGAAGAGATTGAACTGGACTTGAGAGCTGCACGTGAGCGACTGGACAGTGATCACTATGGTTTAGTGAAGGTCAAGCAACGAATAATTGAATACCTGGCTGTTCGAAAGGTTGTGAAATATCCTATTAGTATTCTTGTAAATATTAGTACTATTTGAAATTCATTGTGTTGTTTCTAATAAGTGTATAAATGCATCACAGCTTAAACCAGATGCAAAGGGTCCTGTGTTGTGCTTTGTTGGACCACCAGGTGTTGGGAAAACATCATTGGCATCTTCTATTGCTGCTGCACTGGGCAGAAAATTTGTGCGCATATCCCTTGGTGGAGTGAAGGACGAGGCTGATATTAGAGGACATAGGAGAACATATGTCGGAAGCATGCCTGGGCGGCTTATAGATGGATTGAAGGTTAATTTGCACTTAAATTTTGAACATTCACTGTATTAGTGTCTTGTTTGTATGATTTTTGCAAATGCATGTGGGAAGTTATTGTTAGTTTTAGCTTTTATTATACACGGAATGTTTGCATTTTCTTGTTTGCCTTTTTCTATTTAGTCTGGTCCTAGTAGATGAGACTGTAGCTAGATCAATATTAGAGGAAGCATGGAGACAATCTAGGCTTCAAATGTTTGAACGGTAACCATATTGCAGAGAATGCTGATTCAATTAAGATAGAAAAGGGAGGAGATGCCTACAAGAAGATTTAGTAATTTTAAATAGGAAAACTCGAGGTGTGTTGTACAGAGAATACCATTTCTGAGCATGCGGTACATATGACTGTAGTTTTTAGATGAGATGATTTCTCATTAGAAATAGATAAGAGTGTTATACTTGCAGTAACAAGAGGAAAGAAATATTAAGAAATAGAGGATAACAGCAGGGGCATCACCACTTCTAAAGTCAGTTTCAGAAATCAGTATCAGATATGTGAATGGAATAGGGATCTGACAGCCCTCTTGAGCTGTTGTTTTAATTGTGTTTTTCTTTTGGTTCACGGGTTTATTTATAATAAGAAGTAAGTTTTAGAGAGAGATGTTTTGGCCAGTGAATTCACGTAGCAGAGTTAATTTATTCTTCTATGGTCTTATGATGTGAGGTTTCTTTTTAATTTTTTATGTAAATACTATATAGCCATTTTTTCTAATTATGAATGCTTATATTAAAATCAGATTATTTGGTTAACATTATGGATGCACATACCCTCTTTGGGGTCTTTGACTGAATGATGCTTTTCACATCTGACCTATAGAGAGTAGCTGTTTGCAATCCAGTTATGTTGCTTGATGAAGTTGACAAGACTGGTTCTGATGTTCGTGGAGATCCAGCTTCAGCGTTGCTGGAGGTTCTTGATCCAGAACAAAATAAAACATTCAATGATCAGTATCCTATACTCTTAATGATGTCTTTCCTTCATTTTTTGGGATTTGACGATTTATGTATATTTTATTTGCGTTGAATAATTTTGGTCTTTCATTTTTATTTAGTAAACAAATACACAACCCTTCATATTTTTGGTACATAAAAGACTTAAATTAAAGTAATAAGTAGGGCAGGAATTATTTCCTGATGGAGACAGCTGTTTTATTTCATTTTAACTATCAGGTTGTCAGCCCTCATGAAATTTTCATAGTTTAAACAAGTTTTTATTTATTTTGATAATGATCTTGCTAGCAATATTATGTTATGTACAATGAAAAGATTAACTCTGTAGTTGTTCCTTAAAGTTAGCTAGCTATTTGAATGTTCCATTTGATCTCTCCAAGGTCGTTTTTGTGGCTACTGCAAATAGGATGCAGCCTATTTCTCCTCCACTTCTTGATAGGATGGAAGTAATTGAGCTTCCTGGATATACACCTGAGGAAAAGCTCCAAATTGCCATGCGGCATTTGATTCCAAGAGTTTTGGACCAGCATGGGTTGAGCTCCGAGTTTCTTCAGATTCCAGAGGTACATACTGGAAGTGCAAATATTTTGGGTGCACTCATGATTAATTAAAGCAAACAAACAAATAATATTATATCATACATCTTTGAAAGAAAAAAAAAAGGAGACATGGCTTATTAATTTTACATGTTTTAAATAAATGTATGGGTTACCAATTCAATTTTGCAGTTATCCATTCTTGTGGACCTCTTTTCTTAGTCTTGCAATCTTGGAAAGTCAGTGGTACTTGGGTCATACGTTTGGTCAGTTGAACATTAGAAGTCTCTTTAGTAGTCATTGAAATTGCATTCTTTCCTTCTATATGCTATCCATCATACTAGAAGGACAAAGAAAAACTAAAGAAAACATGAGGCCTAATGCCTAGTCCCACAGAAATACTCTCCTAGAAAGGAATTCGGTTCTATAGTATTCTAATTAACAGCTATTTTGATGTAGGGGATGGTGAAACTAATTATTCAGAGATATACTAGGGAAGCTGGTGTTCGAAATTTGGAGAGGCATCTAGCTGCCCTTGCTCGTGCTGCTGCAGTAAGAGTTGCAGAACAAGAGCATGTAGTTCCACTAAACAAAGGGGTGCAGGGACTAGCTACACCACTTCTGGAAAACAGACTTGCTGATAGCACCGAAGTTGAAATGGAAGTGATACCAATGAGTGTCAATAGTGGGGACATCTCAAACACATTCAGAGTTGCCTCTCCATCGGTTGTTGATGAAGCCATGCTTGAAAAAGTGCTTGGGGTAATTGATACACAAAACTACGCTGTAATGCACTGATATAATGTGGCTTTGAAGTATTAATGTGAATGAGTTGCCTTGGATTTGATGCTATTGTGAAAGATTTTTCATAAGTGAATTTTAAATGTAGATTTGATAATGAATGCCTAATTTGTTGATAATATTATATGCAGCCTCCAAGATTTGATGGTAGTGAAGCGGCAGAACGTGTTGCAACCCCTGGGGTCACTGTTGGGCTGGTTTGGACTGCTTTTGGTGGAGAAGTTCAGTTTGTGGAGGCAACGGCAATGGTAGGGAAGGGTGAACTGCATCTCACTGGACAACTTGGTGATGTAATTAAAGAATCAGCGCAGATTGCACTGACATGGGTAAGCAATCATATCTAATTGAGCTTTGATTCTCCTTTCGTTTTTATTGGTTTATTCCCACTAGCATCTCTACATGTTTAATTATATCATTGAAATAAAGGGTATAAGATCTCTGTTTCAAAAGTTTATGGCATTTTGTGCATACAAGGTTCATTGATTGATGCCTACTATTTTCTAATAATAAAGAATCTTTAAATTGTTATCTCAGCATGAATAGGAAAGACATTTTCTTTAAATTTTGCTCAATTGGATTCATTGCTGCATGAACGTGTGCCACTGCACATTGGTTCCCATATTTGTTTGCATTGAAAACGTTACTATTTATGCTCAACACATGGATTAAATCAAGAATCATTACTTGCTTTTTTGACTAGAAAGGATTGATTTCATAGGTAAGGGCAAGGGCTACTGATCTCAAGCTGGCTGCTGCAGAGAGGGTTAATCTTTTGGAGGGTCGTGATGTTCATATACATTTTCCTTCTGGCGGTGTGCCTAAAGATGGTCCCTCAGCAGGTGTGACTTTGGTCACATCATTGGTATCACTTTTCAGTCAGAAAAGAGTGAGATCAGATACAGCCATGACTGGAGAGATGACTTTGAGGGGTCTTGTGCTGCCTGTTGGAGGTGTCAAGGATAAGGTAAACTTCTCATGTCTTTCATCATCTATGTCATCAACTTTTTGAGACATCACTACAAGCCTGACTAGAATGAAATCAGACCGAAGTCCAAATCTATTACTATACTAAATGATAAGAACAAAAGATAGACCAAAGTGAAAAGGTCTAACGAGAAAAAGGAGAAATAAAAATAAAGCATAAATGCAGCGACACAGTACATTGATCTGATTTTTTGTCAATACTTCACAGATATTAGCTGCACATCGTTATGGTATCAAGAGAGTTATCCTTCCTGAAAGAAATTTGAAGGACTTGGTTGAAGTGCCATCATCAGTACTGGCCAGTTTGGAGGTAATTTTCCTTCCATGTTTTGCAGCATTGTTTGCTCTTATAGTTATGAGCTGAACATGGTTTATACTAACGTACCATCATATTTTTGTGTTGTACATTCCTATGGTGGTCAATTAGGTCCTTATTATGTAATCATTTATCATAAAAATCATGGTTTCCTTTTTGAACTTCCTTAACAGATACTACTTGCAAAAAACATAGAAGATGTGTTAGAGCAAGCTTTTGAAGGTGGGTGCCCTTGGAGACAACACTCAAAGTTATAGTTGTACCACCCTTAAGGCCTTGACTAGCAGCATGTGCTACACCTTTGTGCTTCAATCACTAATGGCTCATATATGGATTCAACTTTGGGTGCGTGATTGTTGTTGTGGCAATAGGGGGACTGAGTACTTTTGAGCTACTATTCAACTGGTAATGATTGACCTAACAACATCAAAAGAAACCAACAATTTGGTGACACCTTCCTGTATTACTGGGACTCCACTCTTCCACCATTTAATTGTTTTGCTTGGGACCTTGTGTTCTTATGGAAGTTGAGCAACTGCATCTTTTGCAGGCTGTGTTGTAATTATTTAAAATCCCCCCTGTTGTAATTATCTGGCCATTAGACCATTTTTTTTATATATTTTATTTTAATTGTGTATAAATAATTAATTTCTCCGAGCAAGGTAGAGAGCACTTGGCCTTTCTTTAATTTGGTTTCGGCATCCCTTCCTGTTGATACCTTTTAATTTTAGTCCTCTTCCTTTTGGTTTTGGGTGTTGTCCCTCCTTTCGTCTAAAATTCCTGTATAGATTATGAATTTAATTTTGATCATTTGCGATTGTAGTATTTGTTATTGTTATCAATGGCTAAGAATAAAAAACGAGTTTTTGTTGAAAAATTAGACAGTCTTAATTTATTAAATACACCGCTTTCCAATAACCCATTCACACCATTCCAGAGAAGCCACTCATCAACCAAGGCTAATTTCTCCATCAGTATCACCCTCCTTCCCTCTCATTGAGTCTTTTGTTTCTGCTATTCCTATTGTTATCGTTCTTTAATTTTGATAATAACCACGTTTTAAGAACCATAATCTATCTATTTTTTTTTTTAATCTAAAAGAGGTTTAAGAAGCTTATGTGTGCATCTCGTTTTGAATAAATTAGAGACTGAAATGCAAACAACGTTGTAGAGAGCCAAGAGAATCACATGAAAAATTCATAGCAGAAAGACAACTACCAAAACTGAATTTGCTTCAGAATGAAAACTCAACCAGATAACAAACCTAGTTTACATGAAAAACTAACTAAAAAACACCTCTGTACATTCAAAAACTGAGTGCCATCAATTGAGCAGTTAAACATTTTATTAGCATGTCAAACACAACATGGAGTATAATTGTGTGTGAGGGAAGAGCTGAAAGGGTTCACCACATTCCCTGCCTTTCTGTACAAAAACTAAGCTAGGTGGCATGATGATTTATGTAGTATGGATTACTATATTGACTGACAACATTATAGAAACCGCTTCTGCAGCTTCATGATTGATGATAGCCGTTGAAGTCATCATCCAGTAAGTCCTGGTGGCAATTTTAAAACAAAATGTGCAAAATAAGTGCCAATGTTGCATGGTAAAAATCTCTAACTCTCAAGTCCTAACATTAGTATCACAAATATTACCTGATACAGTTCAGGAACATAAAATTGGATTGGCATCTGAGATGGCATGAGAAAGATAAAATCAGAGGCAGAAAAAATAACTCAGGAGATGGAAGTCAGAAATGAAGGTGGAATGAGCAAGTACATACGTTAAAAGGTATTATATATAATAGGTCATTTCAGGTACATAAAATCCAAAAGAATGGCCTGCACCTTGGACTGGCATCTGAGAGATGGTATAAGAAAGATAAAATGAGAGACACAAAATAATTCAGGAGATGGGAGTTAGAAATGAAGATGGAATGAAGAAAGTACATACATTAAAAGGCGGTCGAGTGGCATATGGTTGACAATAAGGACCACCCTGAAAAGGTGACTGGGGAACCCTTGGCATAGGATACCACCCTAAAGGGTAAGGATACATTCCAGGCCTATATAAGGTTGCATTTGGGGGGGTAGGAGGTGTATAAGTTCCTGCAGTTGGCATCAGAAATTAATATCTTACAATTCTTTGTTTTTTGATGAACGAATGAATTAAAAGAGCACAAGAGGTGCTGAACCCATATACAATTATTGGCATACAATTTAAGTGATCAAAACGTCAAAAGCTCCAAATGCAGCTACATATCATAAGAATTTTAGAGAACATGACCAGAACTTGGACTGTTCTAATTTCTAAATTACAATGAAGTACTTCAATGGGACACTGGAAATTACATACCCCTTCCTTGGCTGCTCCTCCAGTCAGAAGTTATGCCAGTGCCAGAACAAACAGATCCGAAATTGTCATTCACCTCAACTCTAGGTCCACCATCATAATAAGGCCTTGTTTCTTTGTAAGTCTGCATCAAGATGTGATCAATCTTTCTTTACATTGGTAAGAAATCTTCAAGAAAATAAATGCCACAATAGGAAAGCAATTGAAGGCAATAATGCCACCAGAAGGTAGCACAAAATTAAAAGATTCAACAACACACTCTACGATCCTTTAAATCTACCTCCTTGGGTTTCTGAAGCTGAACCATACTCTGCTTCAAGTTATCTAAAGGCCCTTCAACCAAGCATCCGTGTTCCTGTTTAAAAGGAAAAGTAGGTAAAAAGCACAACTTGTTTAGAAGAAGACAGCACAACACAAAAAGTAGAGAAGAATTCTGATTGGTGTAATTTGTAGGAAAATAAAAAAAATTCTAACAATAACCTAAAATCATAAAGTTTCCACCAACATTTTAAATACTCTTCCGGCTCTTGCTAGGCAAGTATGTGTATGTTGTAAAAAATCAAATATTACCAGTAGCAAAATCTCATAAAACAATAACTACCTTGTAGTATGTCAATAAGCTATTCCACAATGGTTCCTTGCTCAGAACTTTAGGGTTCCCCACAATAACAAGACCATATCTTGCTCGTGTCAAAGCAACATTGACCAGACGAGGATTAATCAGAAATCCAATGTCCTGAAAATGTATAGAAGTCAACCAATGATGGATCAAATTTTGCAGTGAAGTGGATATGCAAGTAGAGGACGAGTTAACAATGGCTAAATAATAGGATAAGTTTGGTGTAAGCAAACATTAACAAGGTCACAAACATGTGTTACGACAAAGGAAGAGTAGACCAACCTGATGCTCATTACTTCTAACACATGATAGAATGATGAAGTCTTTTTCCCTTCCTTGAAAAGAACCAACACTTGCAACCTAAAATGAATAAACTTAATGAAGTAAATGTGGCCCAACTCTGAAACAACACATAAATCTTGTTGACATCTGTACCAAACCTCAATCTCTCTTGACATATAGTAGGAGTTCACAAGATATTCTATTTGCCCCTTGTAAGGTGTTATAACACCAATCTGTGAAGCATCAAAGTAAACAAAACATAATTTCAGCCATGCGATATTAGCAATGTAACCGAAGTTTTAGTCTTTACTAGTAGTTTAAAAGATACCTGACTTGGAACCACACCACCTTTTAAGAAAGTGGTTATAATCTTTTCAACGGTTTCAGCCTCAGTCCTGTTTAGATAAGTTCCATTGGCCCTCCTCTCTTCTTGTCCCATCTAGAAATCAGTTATTTAAAGTATTTTATGATGTGGCCAATAAAAAAGAAACCCAAAGATTTGATATCAACTCAATTGATAACCATAAAACAATTTCTGCCATAACCAAAGAAAACATTCCCATGCACGATATAAATAATGTTAAAGTTATTAACAGTACCTGAACATAAAAGAACATGGGACGGTTTGGATCAGGCCATGGAAAATTAGTTCCTGGCAATTGCATTGCACTGACGGTGACTCCATTTTGTATGGTGCCGTCGTAAAAGGTGTTTGAGGGAAATTCTAAAAGAGAAGGATGCATACGGTACTGAACCTGATATTTGAGATGGTAAGACAAAATCATAAAGCTAATACAGTAAAACAAATCAGAAAAAAGAATATTTACGGCCATGTAGATCCTAAAACATTTTAGAAAAATCAACCCAAAAAAAATCTGGATAAAAATATTAACAGACTCTCTGATCAGGAATTGTAAGGCAAAGTAACAGACACCACAAGGAAAGCCTTTTTTTTTTTTTTTTTTTCCTGATAGAGCAGAGCACACAGAACATAAGTAAATAATGTAAACAATGTCAAGAAGTCATGTTGGAGAATACAGAACATAAGTAAACCAAGTAAAACAATGACACAGCACAACCAAGTTTCAACTATGAAGTTCAAGAACTTAGCATAAGATACCCTTTTCCCTGACAATACTATTAAAGGAAACTGTCTGTAATAGAGGGAGTGAACAAAGTAATATCTAATAAACAAGAATGTGAATTCTCATTTGAAATCTAAGAGTCCATTACCTCCAGCCTAATTGGTTCAAAACCAAGTAGGACAAGCCGTTCAAAAAGTGACCGGGCTAGTCCTGCATGCTCTGCTTTCTTGCAGTTAATGACAGGACCTAGTTGACGAGGATCACCAACAAGTACAACCTAACACAAAATCGACATCATGTGAGAAACATCACTGATCAAAAAGTGGGCCCAGTGCACAAGGCTCCCACCCAGTGGGCTCGGGGGTAAATGTATGCAGCTTTTCCCAGTACGCTGATCAAAATCTGTTTCTAGGATTTGAACACATGACCTCTAGGTCACAGTTCAACTACTTTACCATTGCACAAAGGCTCGCCCTAGAAGAGCAGAATCATCAGTGGTCAAAGAGTACAAAATTGCAGGTGTAAATATGAACCCCAAATACCTGCTGTACCCCAAGAACCAAAGGAATAAGGCACTCAGGTTCTGTTGCTTGAGTGGACTCGTCAATAAGTACCTGAAAATAGAAAGAATAAATATTACTAATTGTGTAAGTTTACCAGAAATTGGCAATTAATATTTGCGAATAAATAAATTCCAACCTGATGGAATCTAAGATTTGCCAGCACAGGATCTCCAGCACCAATGCATGTACAGCAGATCACATTAGCACTCTGAATAATCACCATCTCTGTTGCTTGCTCAAGTTCTTTGTATTTTATCTCATCACTAATGGAAAGTCCTCCTGAGTTATGATTGAAAAATAATGAGTACACATAGGATACATGCCAACTGTAACAATGTTCAACAGACCGGAGGGAAACATGGAAAAAAAAAAAAAGAAGACAAATTTGAATAGAGAATAGAATCATATGAAAATCTTCATCAACCAAAAATAATTTCAAATAATATCCTCAATAAATAAAGTAACAACAGCACATAAATTGATGAGAGCTGTCTGTTGAGTGTTAACAGAAATACAGACTTTAAAAGTGCAGCCAAATAGAGTTACACAAACTAGACAAGCATAAACGCGGTACAATTTATACAGCCCACAATAAAGTACAATTTAACCATAAAGTAAAATGCACCCACATCAGAAACAGACAATGTATGCTGAGGTTTGATATAGCTTTTAACAAAAAATCCCAGACCTTGTTCATCCTTCAGCTGTTGTAACTTATGAAGTTCCCTCGTGTCCCATGTGTCGAGATGTTGAACCTGCAAGAAATACATTCACATGACTCATGATGTGATGAGTTGAAAGGAGTGAATCATATAAGAGGGAAAACATACTAGAAATGGCCACGATATTAAAAAAATATGGTTATAGAGAGAAGAAAAACAAATAAAAATAAATTTACTAACCTGATAGGAAAGCGTTAGGTGCTCAACAGGAGAACTCAAAGCTTTTGATTTTGTCCAAAGCCTCACAACCTTGAATGTAATAAAAATGTATTACACACATAGACAAAAGAAACCAGCGACGATTAAAATCAAAACTGTTGCTTCCTCAAAATAGGCAGTATGAAGAACTATAACGAGAAGATTCTTTTTTTTTTCCCTTCCAAACAGAATTAGCACAAACTATACCTTCAATCCAGTAGCACTTATCTTTTCAGCCAGCTGATCCACAGCCATATTAGTAGGTGCACAAACCAAAACCTGAAAAATTAAGGATGGAAAAGGTGATTATCAAATAAACATAAAAACCATAGGAAAGCAAATGATTGAAAGGAATTACCTGTCCCAGACCTCGGTTTGCCATGTGATATACAATTGCTACAGAAGTTACAGTCTTACCAGTTCCAGGGGGACCTAGAATCAAACTAATAGGCCTCTGAAGAGCGCAATTTACAGCAGAAGCCTACAAACATAGGAGATTGGTAACCTCAGATTAAGGCAATTACTTGAACTTTCTACAAACCTTGTTGTCATATCACATACAATTCTAAGAAAGGAAAATGAGAGATTTTCACTAAACCATGCAAGATTTTTCATCACTTAATTTTAGTTCCCCGATTTAATTATTTTTAGAGCAGAACTTAAGTTAATATTATACCCTTAAAAGCATTTATATATTAATCTACATCTTATTGTTAATGTAAGAGTTTTGTTTTTTTTATTATACAAGGAATTAATATTAGATAAGATAAGAAGATGCAAGTTTCATAGAGGGCCATGCAACAAAGCAATGCAATCCCTCTGCATGTATACTTTTGAAAGGTATTTCAATTAATTATTTCTTTTTACATAACCTTCTATTTCTTGCCTCTTAACTATAATAAACATTGAAGCAAGGGGGGAAAAACACCATTCCCAGTCCCCTCCCCTTCGTGTTCCTTTTATTCCTTCCCTTCACTTTTCCTCCCTAGTTCAAAATATACCCGAAAGCTGCAAATGAAAGGAAACTGATAATCTTTAAAGGACTATTAGCAGGAAAATTACAGGCTTGGACAGAAAAAATATGAAACATCTTAGCAAAACAAAAACAAAGAAAAGAGAACTCACAAACAGGAGATAAAATATCTGTTAGAAATAAAAGTATACTTGAGATGAATCGAGTTCTGGAAGCCCAGGTGCACCAAAATAATAAGGCAATGCGCTATGCATCATCTGAACCTCCATAGTATGACCCAAAAGGGTATGGTAAATATACCTGCACAATCAAATATGTAATGGCAATTATAAAATTCACAATTCCACCACTACAACCATAACCTTTGTTTTAAGATCGCATGATTAGTTGAAACAATTAGAAATTAACTCAATCAAACCTGACTTGGGACCAACTTACATACTCACACTTGACTCATTGTCAACAAAAGTTCTCAGAGCTTCCTGCATCCTATCAAAGCTTGTACTTTTCCAGACAAAATCAACACTGAAACCGTGGTTTACATCAACGGGAACCTCCTGCATACAACAAGGGCAATAACCACTATGCACAGGTGAGGAACTTGAAGGTAAAATATATAGCAAACTAATGCTAAATTTACCTGCCTATCTTGAAGCTCAAGTGCAACCTCCATTTGAGCAGCTAGCTTAATCTGAAAACAGAATATAATCAAGCATATTACCTAGTATTGAATTGAATAGGTCAAGGAAACTAAATCAAGTTAGCAAACAGCAAATCTTAATAAAGTATACACCTTATTGATTATTCCCATACCAAAAGTAGGGTATGGTACACACTAAACAAGTAACAATAACAGGAAAGAAAAAAACTGAGAAGCAGAAAGCAATTTTTTTCATTCATAAAAAAAGAAGACACGAGTGGTTAAAACGTTAACTGATTAAAGGATAGTTGAAAAAGTGAAATGAATATTCATACACATTTTAAAACGTTAGTCAAAATGGGAAAAAAAAAAACTAAATTCTCAGGTCATTTAAGAATGGGGGAGTTTTACATTTGCAGACACATTTCCTCTTAGTATTTTGACTATATTTAAGCAGGCAGCTAAGGGTATTGTTGGAAGTGTAGCAAAAAAAAGTGAAGGTTGGAAACTGCCAGTGAGCTCTATCGGTAATTTAGTGCAAGAGACAAAAATAACACCCATGCATACCACTTGACCAACTGACTGCCACGGTGGATGTTCAGCATCACCCGAATAACGCAGTTGTAATTCCTCACCAGGCATAAACCGCCATTCGCTATGCTCCTACAACATGAACATCATAGTCTATCTTCCAATACAAAGAAAAAAAAAGAAAGAATATAACATCAAATGCAAACTACAAAGTACATAAGAAGTCAAAGAGAATGGATATATTGCAAAATTATAGCAACCCTTGGCCAGCAAGTTAGTGATAGAGAACCTCCGGAAATGCAAAGTACGCAATGTACTTCTCATTAAGGCCTATGTCCCATCGAATTTTGACATTGTCCTTGCATTGGAATTGTTTGTTCCTCTACACCAACATAGCACATAAAGGATACCATTACACATTTCATAAGATGGGAGAAAAAAATAATATCAATAAGGGACATTTTCTTCAGTTGGAATTAGAGAAGATCCAAAAGTACATCTACCAAAAGAATAAGCTGACCACTAGGAAATATTTTATACAGGAGCAAGGCAAGAAACATTACCTTATCATAATCAGCTTCAAGCTTAATGAGTGGTGCAAATGCATTTAGATACTGAGACAAGAAGGAAAACAAAACATATATTAGATAAGACCCAACTATAAACCATGAAAAAATGTGACTGTGACATCCTCCCCATATTACAAAATCAAACGGTAATAAGATATCATGAACAAACACCTGATTTGCATCTTCATATTTCAAAGCGACGGGCTGAGGTTTATCATCTACACCAGGCTTCTCAAGGTCCCGTAAAGAAGCATCAGGATTTGATTTCCACAACTGTTCCACATTCTTTATTTGTTCTTCACTTATGTGGCAAGCCCTCGACAACTCCTGTTGAGATGGAATCTGCAAAAGGCAACATTGTATCGAAGATGGGGGAAAAAAAACAAAACCATAAAGGAATCAATGGAAAGAGATGATAATATTATATATTCATGAACAAACACCTGATACTCATCTTCATATTCCAAAGCCATGGGCTGAGGTTTATCATCTACACCATGCTTCTCAAGGTCCTCAAAAGAAGCATCGGGATTTGATTTCCGCAACTGTTCCACATTCTTTATTTGTTCTTCACTTATGTGGCAAGCCCTCGACAATTCCTGTTGAGATGGAATCTGCAAAAGGCAACATTGTATAGAAGATGGGAAAAAAAACACATAACCTTAAAGGAATCAATGGAAAGGGATGATAATATTATATATTCATGAACAAACACCTGATACTCATCTTCATATTTCAAAGCCGCGGGCTGAGGTTTATCATCTACACCAGGCTTCTCAAGGTCCCCTAAAGAAGCATCAGGATTTGATTTCCACAACTCTTCCACATTATTTATTTGTTCTTCACTTATGTGGCAAGCCCTCGACAACTCTTGTTGAGATGGAATCTGCAAAAGGCAACATTGTATAGAAGATGGGAAAAAAAACACATAACCTTAAAGGAATCAATGGAAAGGGATGATAATATTATATATTCATGAACAAACACCTGATACTCATCTTCATATTCCAAAGCCACGGGCTGAGGTTTATCATCTACACCAGGCTTCTCAAGGTCCTCAAAAGAATCATCAGGATTTGATTTCCACAACTGTTCCACATTCTTTATTTGTTCTTCACTTATGTGGCAAGCCCTCGACAATTCCTGTTGAGATGGAATCTGCAAAAGGCAACATTGTATAGAAGATGGGAAAAAAAAACACATAACCTTAAAGGAATCAATGGAAAGGGATGATAATATTATATATTCATGAACAAACACCTGATACTCATCTTCATACTCCAAAGCCACGGGCTGAGGTTTATCATCTACACCAGGCTTCTCAAGGTCCCCTAATGAAGCATCAGGATTTGATTTCCACAACTCTTCCACATTATTTATTTCTTCTTCACTTATGTGGCAAGCCCTTGACAACTCCTGTTGAGATGGAATCTGCAAAAGGCAACATTGTATCGAAGATGGGGAAAAAAACATAAGCATAAAGGAATCAATTATCAATGGAAAGGGATGATAATATTATATATTCATCAACAAACACCTGATACTCATCTTCATATTCCAAAGCCACGGGCTGAGGTTCATCATCTACATTGGGATTTGATTTCCACAACTGTTCCACATTCTTTATTTGTTCTTCACTAATGTGGCAAGCCCTCGACAATTCCTGTTGAGATGGAATCTGCAAAAGGCAACATTGTATAAAAGATGGGAAAAAAAAAACACATAACCATAAAGGAATAAATGGAAAGGGATGATATTATTATATATTCACCTTGACAAGCCACTCCAAGAAACAGCTATCATGAATCAAGGGACGCCATCCATGAACGTCCCAATTCATGTCCTTCAACTGAGTGCCTTTTAAGCAGGGCTCACGACATAGAAGGACTACTATACTTTCTGACTTTGCACTTGCAGTGGTATACCCAAGGACAAAAACATCACGATGCCCACAATTGCAGCATTCAAGTATTGTTTCTCCCAAAGGACCATTTTCATGTAGACAGACTTGTTTGTGTTGTGACAGATCCTTCGGGAAAAACAATATAACTTCAACTTACAGGAGAAAAAAAGAATGCATTTGTTTTTTAATTTTTTTTATATTGCTGTGTGAAATAACATAATGATGATGCCTGTTATTTCACATTCCTAATTACATAGTGGTTAATTCTAGTATCACATCACATATTCATTATAAATAAACCAACTGCTTTCACCCCTAACTTCAATTCTAGCATACATAACTCTCCTGCTATCACTGGCAAATCAAAGTTTAGCACTTCACCTAAGTTCAGTCACACAACTAACTTGCAGTAGCAGTAGCAATAGCATCACATAATCCTCCATTTATAAACAGCCAAGTCCACTAATAATAATAATTACAAAACTTAATTACATTTTATTTGTCGATCTCGAGGCTCGCGAAAAGTGTACGAGCAATCAATTAAAAATTATGTATGCATCCAAAGACCCGATTTCAACGGAATCAGTGTAATTTATTTATGAATATAATAGTAACGATTTTTCTATCCCATGAACCCCATGCATATGATAAGAGAACATAAATGGTAAAATTGTATTGGAAAACTAAATAATTATTTTTTAATTCATTCAAGTGTATCAGTTTCCAAAAAACACTTTCTTTCTAAGGTTTGATTAACCTATTCACGATGAAACAATATCGATATAAAAGTGTTACCGGATTCTCTGATTTAGTTTAGTTTACCATGTGATTGACGATGTGGGAGGGCGAGGAGGAGTTGGCTTTGGATTTGGAGTTACAAAACCATTTGCGGCAAAAAGAGAGATTGCACCTGACGAGGCAAGAAGGGTCGGAGATTCCACAATAGGCGCAGCAATCTTCTTCACTCTTCAAATTAGACCCAGGAAGCGTTACCTCCTCATCCTCCATTACTTAGGGTTTTGAGATTGTAAAAGAATGAATCAAGAGAAATAGAAAACAACAACAAGAAGAAGCAGAAAAGAAGAAGAAGAAGAAGAAGAAGAAGAAACGGTTATGAAGTTATGCGCGCGCGGGAGTGT
Organism: Crotalaria pallida; assembly: GCA_037953625.1. NCBI lineage: Eukaryota > Viridiplantae > Streptophyta > Magnoliopsida > Fabales > Fabaceae > Crotalaria > Crotalaria pallida. The sequence goes on from CM075655.1 coordinate 105,272,919, forward strand.
TAGTTATTATATAAACACTTCTCCCGCCTATTTCACTCGAAACTGCCACGTCACCGAGTTACAGGACGCATTCTAATTATCATTATTATTATTATTATTTTTTTAAAATTGCATTCTAATTAAATTAAAATCAGATATATTTTATTAATTTCTCACAAAGTATATTTTATTAGTAATAAGTTACTGTATAATAAAAAACATAAACATAAGATGTAATTGAGAATGTGACAGTGAGCTATTTCCATTTTTTTTTTTCTGAAAGAAGGAAGTAACCTAATAAAAAGTTTATAAGTCCATTAAGTAAGTGCTTTTTATAAAAACTGGTATAAAAAGTGAGAAGTAGATAGGTTTACATAGTAAAACTAAGGCTAATCACTTCATATTTTTATTCTAAATTATTTTTGAATTTCAATTTTGTTCTAAAAGGATTTTTTGTCTGTTTGCTTTTAAAAGTTTTTTTTTATTTTTTTTTTATTTTCAAATAATGGTTAGATTGTATAGATTTTTTATTTTGAACTTAACGATATTAAGATTATGAATTTTGATTGAAAATTAAGAGAGTCAATAAAATAAAAAAATTAGGAATAAATCAAAACAAAAAAATTGTTAGTATATAATTAAAATTTGAAAATAATTTAGAATATGAAATCATTAGTTTTTATGATATAGGCGACTTTATAAATCTCAATTCAATAATTATCTTGTTTTCCCATTTTCCAAATCATCATTTAGAGTGATATGTCAAATTAGTCCTCCAGAACATCGAAATTCTAAATTAGTTCTCGAGATTGCAAAACGTGAGTTACATTAGTCCATGCCGTTAGTAGTTTATAAAGTCAGAGAGTAATTTGGCTGATGTTGGACCGATAGTCAAATATCTTTATTTATAATTTTGGCCGAAACGACGTTGTTTGATCATTCCGTTAATGACCGTTAATTCACGTTAAGTATCACTAACGATTATTAACGTCAAATATTAATGTAACTCACATTTTCCTATCTCATAGATTAATTTGAAATTTTGAAAATCTTAAATACTAAATTAATCGATATCCACAAAGTTTGGGGTTCAATATCACATTAATCATTTCCATTTACAATCCGTGATGGACAAAGATCACCTGTCACAGAGTCTATTCCAAACCCTGTACCCACTACACAAATCTTTAAAAACTGAAAAATTAACTTTCCAACTAGCATGACATTTTTGTAATAATTAATGAAGTATGATTGACTGGAAACAAGGAGACAAGAAAATTGGGGACAGAGGATCATAGCATCACCGGATTTAAGCTCCAAGGCTAATTTTTGTATCTTCCCCCGTTGTTGATCACGTCATTCCCTCAATGTTAGTCTTGTATTTCTGAATTCTGATACTCCTATTCTTAGGCTTATATTTTTGCTATTACTATTCCTTTTTACTTTTGAGAATAACCAAGTTTTTAAGAACCCACAATCTATTTTTATCTATAAGAGGTTTAAGAAGTGCAGGTGACATCTAATTTTGAATAAATTAGAGACTCAAATGCAAACCACGTTGTAGTGAGCCAAGAAAAATTCATAGCAGGAAGACAACTTCAAAAGCTGGCCAACTAGGAGACTTTTAAAACATGAACTGATTCAGAATGACAACTCAAAAGCAGATAACGATCCAAATTTACATGTAAACCGATTAAAACACCTTTATGTATAACCAACAATCGAGTAGTAACAATTGAACATTTAAACACTATTATCATGTCAAACAATATGCAGTATAATTCAAGGAAGCACCGACACGACACGGGATACGGATACGACACGATACGGGACATAGCGATACAACAAAAAAATATAAAATGTTAAAGTAAATGGTTAAAAGTGTCTAAAATGGATACGTGTCTGACACGGGACACAACACGTATTACGGCGACAAATATGAAGTATCGGTGTTTCCTTGGTATAATTCGGTGTTCAAGAAGAGCTGTCATTACATTCCCTGCCTTTCTGTACAAAAACTATCCTAGGCAGCGTGATGATTTATACAGTATTAATTACTATGTTCATTGACAACATTGTAAACCTCTTCCGCAGCTTCATGATTGATGATAGCTTTTGAAGTCATCACCTAAGAAGTCCGGGTGGTAATTTTAAAACACAAGGAACAAAATGAGTGCTAATGTTGCATGGTAAAAAGCTCAAACTACTGACATAGGTACTATAAATACCTGAGACATTCAAGGTACATAAAATTGACCTCCAAAAGAATGGCCTGCACCTTGGACTGGCATCTGAGAGATGGTATGAGAACGATAAAATGAGAGACAGAAAATAATTCAAGAGATGGAAGTTAGAAATGAAGGTGGAACGAAGAAAGTACATACATCAAAAGGTGGTGGAGTGGCATATGGTTGAGAATAAAGACCACCCTGAAAAGGTGACAGGGGAACCCTTGTCATAGGATACCCTAAAGAAGGATGCACTCCAGGTTTATATGTTGCATTTGGGTGGGCAGGAGGTATATAAGTTCCTGCAATTGGTATCAGAAATTGTTGGCATACAACTTTTTTTTTTATATAAGCAAATTTTTTTAGGGGAGGGAGAGAAAGCGCAAACACCGGGGTTTGAACCAGTGTGTGACACTTCCGACTCTTCTGTTGTCATACAACTTAAGTGATCCAAATGTCAAAATCTCCAGAAGGCCATTATTTGAACTGGTCTAAATTACAATGAAGTACTTCGATGGAACATTGGAAGTTACATACCCCTTCCTTGGCTGCACCTCCAGTCAGAAGTTATGCCATTCGCCTGAACTCCAGGTCCACCACCATAAATAGGCCTTCGTTCATTGTAAATCTGCAGCAAGATATGATCAATCTTTCTTTAGATCAATAAGAAATCTTCTAGAAAATAAATGCTACAATAGGACGGCACCCAATTGAAGGCATCAACAGCCTGAGACCAGAAGGCAGCACAAAATTAAGAGATTCACACTATGCAATCCTTTAAAACCTACCATATTGAGTTTGTGGAACTGAATCATACTCTGCTTCATGTTATTTAAAGGCCCTTCAACCAAGCATCCACGTTCCTGTTTAAAATGAAAAGTTGGAAAGAAACAAACTTGTTCAGAAAAAGATAGCAGAACACAAAAAGGAGAGAAGAGTTCTGATTGGTTTAAAATCACATTTTGTAGGAATGTAAATAAATTGTGAAAATAACGAAAAAAGTAAAGTCCTAAGAAATAAGTAAAGTTGGAAAGTTTGCACAAACATTTCACGTATGTATATTTTGTAAGAAATCGGCTGCCAATAGCAAAATCTCATAAAACAATGACAACCTTGTAGTGTGTCAATAAGCTATTCCACAGCGGTTGCTTGCTCAGAACTTTAGGGTTCCCCAGGATAACAAAACCATATCTAGCTCGTGTTAAAGCAACATTGACCCTACGACGACAACTCAAGAATCCAATTCCCTGGAAATGTATAGAAGTCAATTAATGATGGATCAATTTAACAATGAAGTCAGGATGCATGTAGAGGACCAGGTAACAATAGCTAATAAATGCTTAAGTTTGGAGTAAGGAAAACTTTAGCAAAGTCACAAACAAGTGTTGGAACAAAGGAAGATAGACCAACCTGATGCTCATTACTTCGAACACATGATAGAATGATGAAGTCTTTTTCCCTTCCTTGAAAAGAATCAACACTTGCAACCTAAAATGAATAAACTTAATAAAGTAACTGTGGCCCAAGTCAGATACAACATATAAATCTTGTTGACATCTTCTGTATAAAACCTCAATCTCCTTGTAAAGTTGCTGATCTAGAGAACCATTTCTTGACATATAGTTCACAAGATATGCTCTTTGCCCCTCGTAAGGAGTTATCACACCAATCTGTGAAGCATCAAAGTAAATTAATCATAATTTCGATAGTACGATATTAACAATGTAACTGAAGTTTTAGTCTTTAATTTATAATATACCTGACTAGGGGTCACACCACATTTTAAGAAAGTTGTTACAATCTTTTCAACATTTGCAGCCTCAGTCCTGTTTAAATATGAAGTTCCGCTTGCACTAGTCTCTTCTTGTCCCATCTAGAAAACATTTAAGTAAAGTAGTTTATGATGTGGCCAAAATAAAAGAAACCCAAATACATATCAAGTCAACTGATAACCATAAAAAGATTTCTGCCATAACAAAAGAAAACAACATTCGCATGCTTGATATACATATTTAGTTATTAACAGTACTTGAGCATAAAAGAACATGGGAAGGTTTGGCGCGGGCCATGGAAAATAAATTCCTGGCAATTGCATTTCATTGACAGTGACTCCATTTTGCATGTTGCCCTCATAAAAGGTGTTTGAGGGAAATTCTGAAAGAGAAGGATGCATTCGGTACTGAACCTGATATTCGAGATCATAAAACAAAATCATAAAGTTAACACAGTAAAACAAATTAGAAAAAAGAATATATGCAGCCGTATAGATCCTAAAATATATAAGAAAAATCACCCCAAAAACAAAATCTTGTTAAAAACATATTAACAGACTCTCTGATCGGGAATGAAATGAGAAGACAATTTCAGTTCCAAGGCAAAGTAACAGACGCCATAAGTAAAGCCATTTTTTTCTGATGGTAAACCCCTGTCGATATAAGGTATAAAACTAATCACTCATGTTGGAGCACACAGAACATAATGAAACTGTGTAATTAATGACAAGAAGCCAAACATAAACCAAGGTTCAGCTCTGAAATTCAAGAACTCAGCATAGGATACCCTTTTTTCCCTGACAATACTAATAAAGGAAACTGTCCATAATAAAGGTAGTGAAGAAAGCAATATCTCATAAAAGCTAATTCTCACTTGAAAACCAAAGACATCTGTTACATGCAACATAATTGGTTTGATGCCAAGTAGGACAAGCCTTTCAAAAAGTGACTGGGCTAGTCCTGCACGAGCTGCTTTCTTGCTCATAATGACTGGACCAAGTTGACAATGATCACCAACAAGAACAACCAAACAAAAAATCAACATCTTGTGAGAAACATCACTGATCAAAAAGGGCAGCCTAGTGCAGGGGGTAAATGTACGCAGCTTTACCCCGCAAACGGATATGTTGTTTTCAGGATTTGAACACATGACCTCTCTAGGTCACAAGGCAACAATCTTACCATTGCGCCAAGGCTCACCCTTGAAGAGCAGAAACATCACTGATAAAAGAGTAGAAAATTGCACGTGCAAATATGAACCCCAAATACCTGCTTTACCCCAAGAACCAAAGGAATAAGGGACTCAGGTTCTGTTGCTTGAGTGGACTCGTCAATAAGTAGCTGGTAAAAAAAGTGGGAATAAAGATCAACAGTGTAAGAATTACCATTCAATTATTTTAAATAAATAAGTTCCAACCTGATGGAACCTAAAATTCGCCAATCGAGGATCTCCAGCACCAACACATGTACAACAGATCACGTCAGCACTCTGAGAAATCTCCCTCTCTACTGCTCGCTTAAGTGCTTTGTATTTTTTTCTCATTACTGCTGGAAAGTCCTCCTGAGTTATGATTAAAAAATAATGAGTACTCATAGGATAAATGCCATGTTTAACTCAATGATGCAAACATGCATCTCCTGCTTCAGGGAAGATTTGAAACTTACCACTAACTGTAGCAATTTTCAACAGATCAAGGGAAGAATGAAAGAAAAGCAAAAAAGACAATTTTGAAAAGACAATACAATCATATGTAAATCTTCATCAATTAAAAATACACTTATCCACGAGCAAAAAGACAATTTCAAATAATTTCCTAAACATATAAAGTAACAAAACTTTCTAACGTTCAATGTAGCTTTTTAACAAAAAAAAAAAAAAAAAAAAAAAAAGGAAAAGCAGACCTTGTTCATCCTTCAGCTGCTGTAACTTATGAAGTTCATTCTTGTCAGATGTGTCGAAATTTCGAACCTGCAGAAATACATTCATATGATTCATGATGTGATGAGTTATCATTCTGTGGATCACTCAAGAGGGAATGTATAATAGAAATGGCTGTGATATTAAAGCAAATGGTTTAAAAAAAATAAAGCAAACAAACTAACTTGGTAGTGAAGTGATAGGTGCTCAACAGGAGAGCTCAAAACTTCCCTTGATTTTGCACAAAGCCTCACAACCTTGAATATGTAAGAAAAATGAATCACAGAGAGAGCATAAGAAGAAACCGGCGACGTTTAAAGTAAAAGAGTTTACTTCCCCAAAATAGGCAGTATAAAGAACTATGATGAGAAGATTCTTTTTTTCCCCCATATATAACCATTTTCCAAACAGAATTATCACGAACAATACCTTTAATCCAGTAGCACTTATCTTTTCAGCCAGCTGATCCACGGCCACATTAGTAGGTGCACAAACCAAAACCTGAAAATTAAGGGTAGAAAAGGTGATTAACAAATAAACATAAGTACCGGAGGAAAGTAAATTATTGAAATGAAATACCTGTCCCTGACCTCGGTTTGCCGTGATATACAATTGCTGCAGAAGTTACAGTCTTACCAGTTCCAGGGGGACCTAGAATCAAACTAATAGGATTCTGAAGAACACTCTTAACAGCATAAGCCTACAAACATATAAGATTCTAAGAATAAAACCTACTAAGAACTTTATATAAGTAGTAGCAGAACATGGCAATGGATTGAAGAATAATAGTACACCAACATTAAGAGGATTTTCTTTTTTCTTTTTTTTTTTTTAATTTTTTATTTTGTCATGTCACATACTCACATACGAAAGGAAAATGAGAGACTTTCACTTAACCATCCAAGACTCTCTTTCACTTACTTTTCACTGTCCCCCAATTTAATTTTTTTTGGAGAAGATTAAGTTAACATTATACCCTTAAAAATATTTATTATATTTAATGAAGATATTATTGTTAAATACAATGTTAATATAATGGTTTACTAACAGAGTAAACTTTTAAGAGGTATTAAAATTAATTATTTCTTTTTACTTAACCTCCCCTCCGTGTTCCTGTTATTCCTTCCCTTCACTTTTCCTCCTTATTCCTAAACATAGCCTAAAGCTGCAAATTAAAGGAAACAGAAAATCTGCAAGGGACTATTGGCAGAAACAATACAGGCTTGGACAGACACAGACTAATATGAAACATCTTAGCAAAAAAATTCTCAAAATAGGAGATAAAAGATCAGTTAGAAATAAGAGCTTACTTGAGATGCATTGAGCTCTGGAAGCCCAGGTGCACCAAAGCGACAAGGCAATGCATTCCGAACCATCTGAACCTCTACTTCATGACCCAACAAGCGATGATAAATATACCTACATATAAAATGGCAAATATAAAATTGACAATTCCACCATGTGAAGCATAATCTTTGTTAAGATAGGTATACATTACAGATAAGTTCCCTTCCACCACATATCCTCCAGTTTGTATTTCAACTTTACAATTTGGTACTATGACCATCATTGGAGACACAACACTAAATCACATATCATTGATACCATGAAAAGTTAAACATAATATACACCGCTGCATCATCTACCCATTCTAAGCACACTACAATTAAGGGCAACTAATTGAACAACTACATCCTTCTCACAAAAGTAAGCATATTCAATAAAAAAACACAGCCCTGGGGCATACTAGTCAAGTACAAATTAAATTAATCAAACCTGACTTAAGACCAACTTACCCACTGACACTTGACTCATCAACAGCAAAAGTTTTCAAAGCTTCATGCATCCTATCAAAGCTTGTGCTTTTCCAGACAAAATCAACACTGAAACCATGTTTTACATCAATGGGAACCCCCTGCATACAACAAGGGCAATAATCACTACGCACAGGTAAAGAACTTGATGGTAAAATATGAGTATAGCAAACTAATGCTAAATTTACCTGACTAACATGAAGCTCAAGTGCAACCTCCTCTTGTGCAGCTAGCTTAATCTGAAAACAGAATATAAATAAAGCTTATTACACAGTGTTGGATTGAATAGTTCAAGGTAAGGAAACTAAAGCAAGTTAGCAAGCAGAAAATCCTAATAAAGACATTATTTATTATTCCCATTCTAAAAGTATGATAGGTTACCCCCACTAAACAAGTAACAATAACAGGAAAGAAAGAACTAAGAAGTGGGCAAGAGTTAATTGCTGGGAGCTCGAATAGTAATTTAGCACAAGAGATAAAATAACACCCATGCATACCACATGACCAACTGACTGCCATGCTGGATGTGCAGCATCACCAGAATAACGCAATTGTAGTTCATCACCAGGTACAAGCCGCAATTCATTATCTTCCTGCAATATGAAATCACAGTTTATCTTCCAATAAAAAGAAAAAAAAAGAATATAACATTGAATGCAAAGTATGAGTACATAAGAAGTCAAAGAGGATGAATGTAATGCACAACTACAGCAACCCTTGCCCAGCAAGCTAGTGATAGATCAACCTTTGGTAATACAAAGTACGCAATCCGCTTCTTATTAAGACCAATATCCCATCGAATTGTGACATTGCCCTTGCTTAGGGATTCTTTCATCATCTATATCACAAAGCACATATAAGATACCATTACACATTTCATAAGATTTTGGAAAAAGAAAGTAGCAACCGAGGATGTTTCTACAGTGGGAGTTTGAGAAGATTGGAAATTACATTTACCGAAAAGAATAAGCTGACCACGACAAAATATTTTATACTACAGGATCAAGGCAAAAACATTACCTTATCATAATGAGCTTCAAGCTTAACGAGTGGTGCAAATACATTTTGATACTGAGACAAGAAGGAAAACAAGAAACATATATTAGATAAGACCCAACAATAAACCATGAAAATTGTGGCATCCTCCTCATATTACAAAATCAAACAGTAACAAGCCTTAATTTGAGCCGCCAATCCAACTCCGGAAACGGAAATACCCACATTTATTGCAGGTCTGATTCCAGCATTGAATAGATCGGCAGATAAGAATATTTGCCCCTCTGTAATGGAAATTACTATCATGAACACACACCTGATATGCATCTTCGTATTTCAAAGCCACATGCTGAGGTTCACCACCTACACCATGCTTCTCAAGGTCCTCAAAAGAGGCATTGGTATTTGCTCTCCACAACTCTTCCGCAATATCTATTTGTTGTGCACTTATCTGGCATGCCCTCAACTGCTCCAGTTGAGAAGGAATCTGCAAAAGGCAGCATTGAAGCAAAGATGTAGGAAACATGTAATCTTAGTTGAATCATTAGAAAGTGAAGATATTATTACCTTGACAAGCCACTGCAAGAAACACCTATCATGAATCAAGGGACACCATTGACTAGGGTCCCAATTCATGTCCTTCAATGCAGTAACACTCAAGCAAGGCTCGCGACAAAGAAGGACTACCACATTTTCTGTCTTGGCAGTGATATACCCAAGGAGAAAAACATTACGGCACCCACAATTGTAGCATTCAAGTATTGTTCCTCCCAAAGGACTTTCTTTGTGCAGACAGACTTCCTTGTGTTTTGATTGAACCTACAGGTGCAACAATATAAGCAGTGAGGTTATGTAACATTTGCTCAAAAAAAAAAAAAAAAAAAAAACTAAACAGCTAAAACGTACAAGAGAAAAAGGAGTGCAATTTTTATCATTACACAGTAAAATAACATAAAGATACATATGCTGCGTCCGCAAACAATAGTGTTGGCTATAATCTCACATCTCTAGCTGTATAGTCAGCACTATTATAAACCAACTGCAATCAGGTAGTCCACAAATATCTACTAGTGTGCCCTTCACCTAAGTTCAGTCAGTTAGTAACTAACTAGTAGTAGCAGTAACAAACTAACAATAGCATGACATCAAACATCACACTATAAAATTATTCCTTAGATTTTGGGGGAAATAGAAATTCAAATAGGTAAACTAAACTGAAAACTTTGATTACTGGAACCCTCAAACTTCTCCATTAGACTTGTCTGAAATTTCATAAAAATATACATGGACCTACAGAAATAATTAACTATATTTACAACTTTTACAACATAAAAAGAAGTAAACCATTAATTTGTCTCCTGGCAGTAACCTATCCTATCTAATTGCTCCTCCCTGACTTCAATTTGGTCTAAGACTTTAAAGAAAATAATAATAATAAAAAATTCACAGTCATAGTGCATAATCAGGGACCGGTGATGCTAATCTCAGGAACCAAATTGACATTTTATTGACTCTAACAAACTCGAGTGAATGTAATATACGAATATATATAATAATAATATAATAATGAAGCAAATATATGATGAATGATCCGCTCATAACTTTTTATATAATGTGAATTTCACGAATTCATGTTTTGATTAATAATTAGATGTGGTTTAGATCATTTGTGTCAAATTTGAAAAAATTTAACATCATTGAATATATAGACAATCTACATAGTAAAAATTTTCAATCCAACGATTTATTTGAATAAATTTGACTTAGCGTAGAAGTTATGAGCGAATTTGTGTAATTTTTAAATAGACTTAAACGTAGTAGGAGTGAGTGTAATTTGGAATTAAGAAAGTGACCATGTGATTAACGATGTGGGAGGCGGAGGTGTTGGCTTTGGAATTACAAAACCATTTGCGGCAACTAGAGACATTGCACCTCACGACGCAACAAGGGTTCGAGATTCCACAGTACGCGCAGCAACCATCACCACCACCACCTTGGCTCTTCTTCAAATTCAACTCTCTCATGCTTCTCGCAAGCGCCTCCTCCATTTTTAAAGATAGATCCACCGTTACTTACTTCTCAGGGTTTTCAGACTGTGAATGAACGAATGAAACAAGAGAATGGATGAAGGAATGAAGAGAAGAAGAAGAAGAAGAGAGTGATTGATCATTGATCACTGTATAATAGTACTTCTCCCGCCCATTTTACTCAAACTGCCGCGTCATGGAGTTACAACTGCCAAGTGAGACACGATTACAATTTATTTATTTATTTTTATTTATTTATTTTATTTTTTTTTGCGTTTTAGTCACTTATCCTATTTATGAGTCACGTTTTAGGGTCTGTTCGGCAAAACTAGTTTGTAGCTGTGAGCTTGTAACTTGTAGTTATGAGTTTCAAGTTCGCAGCGGTTAAGCTAGCTTGTAGTTGGGAGCTTGTAACTGTATAACCGACTATTTAAAATAGTGTTGTTCGGCAAAACTAGCTTTTGAAGTAGCTAAAAGTTATTAAATGACCAAAAAATATGCAACATTTTATTATTTTAAATTTTTCAAATTTTTTTACTTATTTATTAAATATATAGTTAATTAATTAATTAATTAATTAAATTATTTTTTTCTTAATTTATTAATTATGTAGTTAATTAATTAATTAATTATAAAAATTATTAAATTATAATTAATAATTAATTAAAGGGTATTAAAATAATTTTAAATTTTGTTTGAGGGTATAATTGGTATATGAATTATTGAAAGTTAGTTTAATTTTTAGAAAAATCGTAGTTTTCTAAAAACTAGCTTTCGAAAGCTATAAGTTCCTTTTTTAAAAGTTATAAGCTATTTCTAATTTGTATTCACCGAACGAGGCTAGTAGCTTATTGACTAAATCTAAAAGCTCTTAGCTAGCTAAAAAACTTCTAGCTCGTGTAGCCAAACAGAGCTTAAAAGAAAGAATCTTTTGATCTTATTTGTAAAATGTAAGTCACTTTGTACTTTTATAGATTTTTGTAAAATCTGATATAAACGATCTACAAATTAAAATAGGAACTTTCAATCCAACAACTAGTTCGATTAAATTTTACTTAGTGCAAAAGTCATGAATAATGTAAAAAATTGTGTAATTTAACTTGATATAAATTGATTCATCCTTATATATACTTCCCTTTTAATGGTTGTTGTTCTTAGAAATCCATCACGGAGCATTCAGTCCTGGACAATCTTTGTTTATAGAAGGACATCGATCGTAGCAACAAAACCAGCACCGAAAATCACATAACACAATCAACGCAACCTTGAACCACCTTGTAACATCAACGCAACCAGGCACTAGCTACGGATTCAGTGTAGCTCTGGCCTCTTGCCATAGACCACCTTAAAACCGAAAAAGAATTTTTATCACCCATGCGTTTCACGGGTTTAGAATGCTAGTTCTTATTCAAGCTTACTTGAATAAGGTATGCAACAATTTGTCCACATATCTCGCACATGGGATTAGCCAAAACCTATTTTTCAAGAATAATATGAAAAGTAACTTGTTTATACTTTTCATTTAATTGAAATAACCTGCGGAGGAGATGCTTACTTAGTTAATTGAAATAGCCAAAACCTATTTGTTCAATAACATGAAAAGTCGTTAGTTTTACCGTTTAATGATACAGTTCTTTTACAATTTGTGTCCATTGAGTTTTGGTACCATATTATAATTAGTTGTTTTACAATCAATAATTATGATGGTTCATTATAGTACATACAGTATTTCCATTGGTTCTTTTTACATTATGTATGTTAAATTGTTAATGATACGGTACATTGATTATTAATTAAAAATTAATTATTTTGAGAGTTAGAGGATAACCTTTCAGAGTTTTGTTTTGTAGATTGCTTCTTCCTATTTAATTAACGATCAATTTCAAAATCTTTAAGAGGTTCCTTTTCTTACACGGATTGGATTAAGGAATTACTTTTACAATGATAAATATTTTCTTATTGCCACAATAATAATAGATATTAATTATTATTACTTTTATGGTAAGTTCACAACAATTTTTTTTATGCATGGTAAGTTCATAATGACTTTTTATAAATATCATCATCATCATCATGACATTAATATTTAGTAGTAACATTAATCATGTCTAGTTTTCTTTTATATATAGGAATTATGAAATGTAGAGATACTAATTTATTTTATTATTGTTGTTGCTTGTTTGGGTATTGGGTGGCACTAGCGGTAGAGGCAATGAAGGAGGGTGTATATTGGTGGTAAAGGGTATCATGTGACGGTGATGGTGCTATAAGATAATATTAATGGAGGTTGTCGGTAATAACGATAGAAAATGTCAATAACAATGGTAATGATTACAATATGATAGGAAAAAGTGTCATGTGATGAAGATAGTAATTGTAGATACCTTATAACAACAATGATGTTAAATTTGGGAACAATTATATAATTTAGAAACAAGAAGTTTTAAAATGAGAATTTATAAAACTAAAAATTAGTTTTGGTTTTTAAAAATTTCAAAACTAAAAACCACCCCAAATTAAACCGGTTGTCTTAGTTTTCAATTAAAAAAAATACTTAGTTTTTAAATATATTTTTTTTCACCTTTAAAAAAATGCAATTTGTCGCTAAATCAGTTTTGTCAACCATTAGATTACTTTAATTTTTTATTATTATTTTGTACCACTAAAAATACCCACTAACTTCAATTTATGAGTAAGAAAGATGTTGAGTTAAAGTTAGAGAATCCAAATTCATATCTTAAAACTATCACGAGTCATATGCATTATTGGTCTCCTTTAATTTGCAAAATCATTTATCGTGTAATCTTATTCAAGCAAGATTTAACCAGCAATATATGTATTATTGTTCTCCTTTATTTACATATTATAGTCAAAACAATTTATCAAAAGGGCAATTCTCACTTTAGATTCTTGCCAACATCGAGTGCTTACTGTTATGTGATGTTTCGCTTAATATATATATATATATATATATATATATATATATATATATATATATATATATTGTGTCACTGCTTGAGCAATTATTAAGTGGTCCAGAACCACATGATTCAGGATAATCACTATCATCTATTATTTAATTTTTAAATATTTTAATTAAAAAATAAACTATCAACGATTGAGATGTGTCTAGACCTCGTTCGATCCGGGACTAACTAATAGTTTTCCCACTTGCTTGTGTGAAGCAAGAAACCATGATTACGATTGGCACCTTTACGTGGTTAGTTATGCTTGCATGGAGAAGAAACAAGCTAATAATTAAGGGAAATGGAATCTTTATTATGTGTAGAAACTTCATGTGGCTCGTGGCATACGCCCTCACAAATCAAAAACATGTGCTGCGTGCATTATTTTAAAAGTTGTTTTCTTAATATATATCTTCAATTTCGTTATATAATCATCATATCCTGTCAATTCGAGAGAGTAAATAATAAGACTATGATAATGTTAATCAATGCCTTAAGACTAATGATGCAAGAAAAAATAATATTGAATGAGAAAATTAAAAATTTGATTTTATACAATTTTTTACTACCTTTATCATTTTCCCATAAAAAAATTTTCCCTTTAACCAATGTGTGCTTGTTGAGTGCAGTTCAAGAAAAAGTAACACGTTTTTAGGTCCAAATAAAACATCCTTATACAGTTATACAAGTACGTCTACTTCTTGGACTTCATAAAGCTAAGATAGACAAAAGGAGAGAGCGCATCACAAACATCATAAAATGGCCAAAGTTTTTGTGCTTTCATTGCAACTGTATGTAATCCATAGTGCACTTTTTCGAACATGTAAACTTTTCGTGGAAAAGTTATTTACACACCAACTTTTATACTCCCTTCACCCCAAAAAAAAAAATGGTAAAAAAAAATCGTTTATTTTTTTAAAATCTTTATGGGACTGAGGTTAATTGGGAGTACTTTTTTTGTGAATAACTTTTATTTATACTACTTTGATTTATCAATACTGTAGTTTGGGGAAAAAAAAGGAAGACAAACTTGTATATTAAGAAGTGTTTTTTTCTTTTTAAATTATTTAAACTCATCAAAGGCTATCTAAAGAATTTACCTATAACATCGACCATCCCAGTTTTAAAGTATTTTCCATCATGAAAGTCTCCAACAAGTATAACATGTGTGGCTTATTTTATTTCTTTATTTTTTGATAACATTGAGAAAAGAAATAAAACAAAAGAGAAGAAAAGAAAACTTCTGCTGCTTATTTTATTCCCTTTATTTTATTTCTTTATACCTTGAAAGATATATTCCTATACAAGTAAAATGTCATGAACTATTATTGAAATTAACGTAACTACATCCCAATCCTCTTTAATTTGTTGTGACTATATATGTATCATCCATTCTTTTGCTACTAAGAGTTCACATGTATGCATGCGTTACGTGACAAATTTTCCAGTGGGGCTTTAGATAAGATGACGTACACAGATAAGTTTTAACAAAATAACCAAATCAGAACAGAAATGCTCTAAGAAAGCAACAGAATGTAGCTTTCTTTTGGTTTTTGACAGATCGAGTGCACTTTCCGGCCTTCGTTCATTAACCTGTAGAATCAGATTCCCCACAAATTAAAGCATCAAATTAATTATCCTATTTATATTATATTTATATAATATGCATATTTATATAATATGTCTTCCATATCTAAAAGTCACATTATTTAACATTGACGCTAATTAACAGCAAATAGTGGAGACGACAACTTAATAATAATATTAAAAAACACATTTAAAGTACAATTGATTTTACTGTTATTGTCTTTCTTTGCTCTCTTCTTTTTTAACATACATTCTTCACTCTTCAAATTCTAGCTTCTTACTTTATTTTCAATTTTCATGCTACCTACATTAAATTAATTTAGAATGTTTTAAATGACTAAGAATTTCTCCCATGTAAACCAAAAAAAAAAAAAATGCTAAGAATTTAAAATCCTAACACTGAAATTAATCTCCTTTAGTGAAAACTCCTAACCTTGTATATATATTAGTATGTATAAACATATGCATTGGTCACATTTGAAAATCTAATAAGTACCCTCACTTTTCTCGCAAATAAACTCCACAAGAATTAAGAAGAAAAAACAACTAATCATGAAGTTTACCTTATACCTTGTGCTTTTCGTTCTCTTTCTCTTTCAATGCTCCTCAAATAGCTCCAACCTTATCCCTCAATCTTGTAGAGAGGCCTCCAAGCATGACCCAAATTTGAGCTATGATTTTTGTGTTTCATCCCTTGAGGCCAACATCTCTAAGAACACTCCACCCACCAATCTTGAAGATCTTGTTGGCATGTCAATTGAGATAACCAAGTCCAATGGAACCAACATCATTTCCAACATTGTGAAGCTCTTGAAGAACCAAACTTTTGATAAATATGCCAAGGCTTGCCTAAAAGATTGCTATGATCTTTACAATGATTCACTTTCAACTCTAGAAGATGCTATGGTTGCTTTCAAGTCCAAGGATTTTGGCACAGTTAATATAAAGTTAAGTGCTGCCATGGATGGCTCTGTTACATGTGAAGACCAATTCAAGGATAAGAAAGGTGAAGTTTCTCCTTTAACAAAGGAGAATAATGATTTCTTCCAACTCAATGTAATGTCTCTTGTTTTCATTGAAATGTGTCATCAACACTCTTGAGGAAAAATCATATACACTCTGTATTGTGAGTCATGTAATTAATTAATTTCTTGAGCTTTTTTTTAAAATCCCTATGTTAATTGATGGTTAATATACTATAATATAATATAATGTAATGTAATTGTATTGTGTGTAAATTGTTTTCTATCTATATAATTGTATTGGCATTGAAATTGTAAAGTTTAAAGTAGACCTTCAATTATATGGAATGGACTTTATTTTCTAAATTGAATGGCTGTGTAGTAGTGAAGTTCTTCCTCCCATACCTAAGGCTTATTCTTTTTGCTTTTTGGTTGGAGGTGTATTAAGCGTAGTGATGATTACAACCAAAGGTTTTAGATTCTTTTTACTATAAAATTATTATTCTCTTGAATAGTGGGGTGTGGAATAGGTGAGGGACTGAGGGGTCACCTTACTGTAGTTAAAATGTTATCTTAATATTCAGAATATAACACTTAAGATATTATATTGTATACGAGTGTGATTCATTATTATCACATATGTTAAGCTAGAATGAATGCATCATATGTAATTGGAAGTGAAAATGTCATCTTATATCGTATTCTAAATGCCCAAATGACATTAACTCTTACGGTTAGCTTGATTTAAAAAATTGAAGACTTTGACAGACACCAACTTCACAAACACAATTGCCCAATCATTAGTATTAGATATGCACAATTATTGTAATATTTTATTTTAAAATCTCACATTTTAACATTTAAAAAAAATTAGCTTTCAATTTAGATTACTGAATTGTATTTTGTTAGAAAGACAAAACAATAGCTTAAAACGTGAAAGACCAAATTAAAAACTCTGAAATAAGATAATGATCAAAAGTATAATTGAGTCAAAATAGAAATAAAATATAATTTTAATATTGATAAATCCTAGTACTCCCTCCGGTCCTATTTATAAGACCTTTTTGGGGCTTTCATTTTGGTCCTATTTATAAGACCCTTTTTCAATTTTCAATAGCATTTAATTACTTTTTTCCACTAACACCCCTATAAAATCCAACACTTTTTAGAGTTCCAATAATAATTATAGGGGTAGTTTTGAGAAAGTATATCAAATTTTCACATTTCCAATGCCACTAACACATTTATCCACTCTCCTTGATGGGAGTGAAAAACCCCAAAAGGATCTTATAAATAGGACCGGAGGGAGTATATTACAGATAATATACTCAATAAAATTTAAATAAAGGTTTGAATACGTTTAGTTCCAGAAAATTGGCTTAGTTTTGATTTTGGTTCCTAAAATTTTTTTGGCCAGTCTTTTCTTTGAATATTCCAAAAGTTTTGACTTTCACTAAATGTGACACTTTTTACGAAACAAATCTTCAAATAATCAAGCTTAATTTCAAGGTCAAGCTTTTTCGTAGATCTAAATAAATGAGATTGATGAAACATTTAGTGAATCAAACCCGAGTCGTACATGAATCGCTTGACTCATTTAAACTCCATGATTGCACCAAGCTTGCTACAAATATAGCAAATTGCTGGATACATGAGAGGCCTGTTGAATATACAGGTTCAAATCAAACTAAACATTTTCTTGGATAAAGTGATAATTGGTAGCAATGTGTAAGAGGTCACAAATTAGTAGCATTGCCATAACTCAACTTTGGACCAAATGTTTCAGCCATAAGTTCTCAGTGTGGATGTTTATCTTTCAATTCAACAAAACAATAATGAATAACAATCACAAACTAACCAACAAGCTGTACTAATAATGGTTCTTTCAATGCTACCCCTCCCCCTGTTTTTCCTGTAATGTTTTCTCACATGATACTGTCAAAGTCTAATAGACTAGATAAACCTTTACAAATCTGACACAAACACATTCCAAAACAATTTTCAAAAAAACAGAAGATACAAGACTTATGTGGGCACATTCAATCAGCAAGCACATCCACCAGATTGAGGCTGTGATTCACGGCCACCGGTAGATCTCAGGTTCACATCAACCATATCCTCTTGCTTCGCTGAAGATAGTGTTTCCATTCCAGGTAATGCAGCAGCAATTTTTCGAAAGAGAGCCTAAAACATTCAGGTTTCGTAAAACATACAAATAAAATGTCAGAACCAGGATATATAACAAGTAGTACATACAGGAAACGACGGTTTGTTTATACTTTTAAAAAAAAGTGATTTTAAAATATTCTAAAAAAGCAGTTTTTGTTATTCCACTTTAAAGTAAAATCATAAGTTATTTTGGTTAAAATGTTTTTTTTTTAATACCTTTTCTCTACATTTTGGCAGAACCTTGCTTTGATAAGCTAGAAAATGCAGCTTCTCAAAAAAGCTGAATTTCCACTTTCATTAAGATTCTATTTTTTTGCTTGACCAAACAAACGTGTAAATGTCAGAAGTGATTTTTAGTTTCAAAAAAAGTTTGGTTTTCTTTTTTTGGTGACAAAAGTTGAAAAAACGGGTCCTTAATTAGTTGTCTTGTAGAAACAACCAACTTCACTCTGCATTCTGCTTGACATGTCTCGTTAAGAAATGACACCTGAGACAATAGTCCATTAGGATGCGATCTACTATCCAACATTTGAAAATGACAGACATATAAATACAAGAAAATCTTATTTACTTATTCTCCCAACACTAATTATAAAGGAAAATACATGAACTCCCAGCCTTGTGAACATAGCTTTGTTCTTGATAATTTGAAGCTAAGTGAACAAGTAACATATTAAATATCAATGGCACAAGTGAGAGGCTTACCTTTATATTAAAGCCAGCTTTGGCACTAGCTTCAATAAACATAACGTTTAGCTCGCGGGCCTTTGCTTCCCCTTCCTCTGTAGAGACTTGCCTGTAGACTCATGCAAAGAATATGGCTCATTAAGAAAAGATAATGCAAGAAAAAAGGACACTGAATGGAAATGTAAAACAATTGATGTAAGACATCAAAACAAGGATGCAGAAGACACAATAAAAATACCAATGGCCAAATAATTGAATCTAGGAAAGCTTAGGAGCAAGTATAGGCTCGCTTTTATAGGTTTATCACAAGATATAGGGCTCTGCTAATTCCTAACACTTGATCTTTCAAGGTAACTGTGTCCTGACAAGTTTCTAAGAATAAGCATCACTCTTAGTACACTGATTAGGAAAATGAATCACTTTCCAAGCTTACCGAGTAAGGTGAGTAGTCTTCAGCACAAGAATAAAAAAAAAAAGTTCATATTTCAACATTTTTCCAGTCAACTTTAGCAACAGCAGTGATAGGACAGAAATCCAAATTGAATAACAATTTTTAGTGCCCCTCCTCCTTTTTCACACAGACATATCCCTCTCTCTCTATCATATGCACATATATCTGATAGTAATTATATTTAAGAAAAAAAGAGAATGAATAAAAAGCCCTGAAAATTCCTTGTCAGCAATGCAGATGCCAGGTACTTTCCAGCAAACTAAACTTTCATAGTTTTTTCTAGGTTCTAAAGCTTGAGACATTTTCCACGTTGTGCTAATGCAGATGAACACAGTATTTGACTTGATTATTTCATTCGCAATATGTTCTAAAGACAATTCACGGCTTAAAACATGGAAGTATGGCACACTAACTATCTCAGCTATTTAGTTTGGATCTTAACCAATTCAAAACTCATTTTACCATGAATCAATAATTTTTCACCTTCAAATAATTGATAAATTTTCCAACTACATACTATAATCTACTGCAGACAGTACTTTTGCTTCGCGATCTTCCCAAAGCACCACAATCTACTGCAGGTAGTACCATTGACGAATGAAATGACAATTCGTACCTACTCCCCTTGCTAGATGCTACAGCAATTTCTTTTTTACTACCAAACATTTCTAAGAGTTGAATTAGTAATTTGCCAAAAATAGAGGTTGCCGGATAATAGAGAATAAAAAGATTCAAGCCTTGAAACAGGTCATTATAAACTAACTGATGAATTCAGTCTGTATTTGATTAGCCATTACCTTTTATCCACAAGGTCAGTTTTGTTCCCGACAAGAACAACAATGACATCGCTGCCTCTCTCACTACGCACCTCTTCAATCCACTTCAATGTGTTTAGGAAAGTCTGACGGCCTATATCACAAGAATACCGAATAATCAGAAAAGTGTCCAACAATGTGTTTCTGGAAAAAGTGAACTAAAAAGTATGTAATCATGATTCAAGTAATCCACAGAGATCCAAGAAGGTAGAGGCTGTTAGAGAAGGGAACTTCTTGAGAAATTCTGGTTCCTGATGATGTATCACCTAACAAGGACAGGTACCTCCAGATTCTAGGGAAGGTAACATGGTTACTACCAAGGATTTGCAAGTTTTAGTATATTCACTCACTTTAATGTGTAGTCTACACTTAAAGAAAAACAAAGAAGAGAAGGGAGAGTGGCTCAGCTTCCAAGAATGTAAAAAAGTGAACATTTCACTCATATCCAAAAGAGAGAAAAAAGGAATAACTTGAACAGCGTTAAAAAATTAAATGCCACATACGCATTTGTCTCAGGAGTAACTCTTTTTGTATGTTTTTGAAGAAGAAAAATAGTGAATTGCAAACTCAAAGCTCTTCGAAGTTAACATTTACATGAGCCAGCATCCCAAAAAACTAAATTTAAAAAAAAAAAAAAAAAAGGGCAACTCGAGTTAACTATTGATCAAGAAAGGAATGAAAACATATATAAAGGGCATACTTGCAACATCATAAACGATGACAGCAACAGATGAATCCCTAATGTAGCTCGGAATAAGACTTCTAAATCTTTCCTGTCCAGCTGTATCCCTGTCACAAAACATGGAAAAAATATATTGAAAGGGGAAATAAAAGAAAATTCAATAATGAAAAATCGTGTAATGCTCGTATAAGGAAACCAAAAATTGCCAATTAAACACATCATATTTCATGAACCTTGCTCTGATTTACCAATAAACATCAAAATTTGAAGTTTGAACACTAGAAGTGGGGTTATGAAGCCAAAACATATAAAGCGAGAATCAAATACTAAAATTATTATATACACCAAATGCTGCAGATTCCAAGATGCTTCATAACTAGTAGCATCATATTTGCCATTAAATTAATCAACTTTAAAACCTGTTTTATGGTATAATGTAAAATTCAGATGAACAAGGGTGAGTAGAATGGTTAAGGGTAGTTGAAATCCACTACAAATGAACATTATATTGAGAGACTAAATAGTACTAAATAGTATGAGTTAAAGGCAAAGTGTATCAGGAGGTCCTTCAACTTTTAAAATGTACGACATAGTCCGTAAACTTCCAAAAGTGTGCAAACTGGTCCAAAATAATGAAACGGCACATGATATGTTTCATCCAAAAAATTAACACCCATCACAACTTTTGACCACTTTGCACATTTTTGGGAGTTCAGGGATTTTGTCGCAGAATTTGAAACATGAAGGCCAAAAGTTCACATGAGGCCGAATAGTAGGGTGAAATTTCGACCTTTCCCAATATAAAGTATAACATACAGAAGTAACAAGATAAACATTAAATCATGTTACATGTACTGTTCAGTAATTTGCATATAGCAGTTAGTGAGAATGAAAAAAAGAGGAAGGGCAGGATAGTTCATCCCTCACTTGCGTAGAAGTCTTGTGTTTATTCCAGAATTTAGTATTCCGGCATCTCTTTAATTTTAACGAGGAAGAGCAAGATTAGATTGTTAAGATAATAGCAATGGCACTCCCTCCCTTCCTCATTATAGACCAAACAACGCTAGGAAAACAACCCCGCCCTTGCTTCCCCGATTTCCATCTTTTTCCTAACACCATCCTTTACCCTCCTAATAGAATTTGCAAATTGAACATGCCATATCTTACCACAGCTGCAGTCGAACAGTTCGATCTTCAAGATACATAGTTTTTGACAGAAAATCAATTCCGATTGTAGCCTGTTTGGAAAGAGGGAAAAGTAAGTTTGAATATTAGCTAGAGATAAAAATGAATGATCAATTTATGGTAAGTGCTCTATCTAATAAGTACCAGCAGAAAGTTCACCAGCCAGTTTGTTTAAGCTTTTTTCACAAACAAAGAATAAAAAAAATATATATTTACTTTGATTTTAAAAATCCCTTATAACAGTTCCACATTTGATTTGTGAGATTTATTTATTTATTTATTTTATAATGAGCTAAAACAAAATTAAATTCAGCTTTTTGAGAAGCTACATTCTTGAAAAATCAACTTTCCCAAAATCACCTTTTGAAGAAAAAAAATTCCCTTTTTTTTTCCCCTAGCTGACAATCACTTTGAAGGTGTAGAGTTCGCGAAAGGCAGATTTGCATTATGTATGAACAAAACAATTTCCATACACACACGTTATGCGACGATTGAAATTGGATCATTTTTAATTTCTTTAAAGGCTGAAGATAGAGAGAGAGAGAGAGAGAGTAGTAATTGAGGTCCAAAAGATTATAAAGAGATGAGAGTAAAAGCGGGATCTTTGAAGATTAAGGATGGTGGATCTAATTTAATGTAATGAGGAGATCGAGAAGAATGGGATTGAGAGAGAGAGAGAGACCTGATAGGTGTTGTCGAATTTGTCGTACATGAAGCGAGTGATGATGCTGGTTTTCCCCACTGACTGATCTCCCAAGAACACAAGTTTGTATTTTGCTAGAGCTGACACTGGCGCCATTCTTCAAGTCGATTCAGCTATAGCCTATAGAGGAACAAGAGAGGAAGGAGGAAGGAGGAAGACGATCCAGAGTGTTTGTTTGTTCGATACTTACAAACAACTACTGTATTTAGTGCATGCCTACGTGGATTTTCATTTTCATTTTCATTTTATTATTATCATCATCATCATTAGTCCAACTCCAACCCAATATATTTTGATTTGATGGATCCTTTTTTCTTTCTTTTCTTTTGGGATTATTCAAAATTGAATTATTAATTAGTAATGATTAGCATAAGTATGTTTTTTTTTTATTTTGTATTTCTAATTTTTTTGGAAAAAAAACTTTCACAAAAATAAAAGTTTAATGTTGCATTGTTTAAAGATTTAAATGGGGTAATTGTATTCTGTGAGTTAACTTGCAGTGTTGATATGATTGTGGAAATACTACATCAATATATGATATTAGATATTGAAACAAAGTAAAGAAAAGATCTTGCATTATTGGAATTCAAAACAAAAATTAAAGAATAATGCCATTGTTAGGATTTTCCCTTTGCACCAATCAAATGCTCAACGTAATGGAAGAACTTTAATATAAAGGAGTAAAATACACAGGTGAAACACACGAAAGAGGTTAAATAGTGGTTCTGAAACTCTCTTCCATAAACACGTCTATTGTTTATGAAACTTTTATAAGTATAATCGTTGAGACATAAGAATTGATCTAAAGCTCATCTTGCTTGTAAATGTGATTGTTCTTGTAATATGTTTAATGCTTGGAGACGTTGAAGTAGAAGATGAGACATTTGCTTTTTGAAGAAGAATTTTCTTATGCTATGTTTGCAACAGTTTCACATAAAAGACTTTATGATCTTTCTTATCCATGCAATAAACTATCATTTCTTGCAAAGGTATATTATTTTATTCTTGTTGATTTCTGCTTGTACTGGGAATGGAGGATAGGGAATGTAAGATCTAGTCTTCTTTTATGTACAGCGTAAGATTTTTGACCATCAAACACTTCAGTAACACAAATATTTGATCATTGGACACTTATCTCAAACATTTAAAATATCGAGCTCGACAAATGCTTGAGATTGTCAAATATTTCCTCTTCCTTTTAATTGGTTAGATTAAACAATTTTTTTTATTATCATTAAGAATTACTTATTCCTTATGACTACTTGCAAACACGTTTTTTTTTTAACAACAAACAAACATAATAAAATAAAAATAAAGAAACACAAGGGGTACTCCCATTCCCAACTGTTTTACAATTGTTTCAAACACTCCAATGGATTTAACAGCCAATTTCTAAAAAAATGATTCACATCTATGTTGTGTGCTTTGAATAAAGTCCAAAATTGAACACTTATTTGTTCCAAAATTTCAGGCACTCCTGTATCTTCATTTTCAAAAACTATTCTATTTCTTGATTTCCAAATATTCCACAAGATGACAAACCAGTAATTAATCCACCAAGTTTTGGCCTTCTTGTTCGAAGTGAGTAGCCCAACATGTTATAAGAAATTATCTTTCCTTCCCTGTGCAGTATCATATTGATATTAAGAAGTGCAAACCAATAGACTATTTGCATTTAATCAAAAGAAATGGTGGTTCCAAGCCAGTAGACCATGGAGTGTGGAGACTGATTTCATCTTTCATGGGTTCTTTTCTTCTCTGAGCAACCTTGGTGCTTAAGGTTTTTAGAGACATGGCAGTTATTTTATCGATAGAGAGAAAAAGGAAGATAGGGAAGAGGAAGAAAGATATGAGATGATGGTTTGTTTAATATGAAAAATTATACAAAATTTTACAGGATAATTTTACCAATAAAACATACTCAATGATATAGTTCTATTTCGTTTCAGTCTTTTTGGCGTTACCAAAATGTTTTACTTTTTAACCAGCAAATTTCCTATTATATTCTTCTAATAAAATCCATCAAATATAGAACATATCTTGCTTGCCTAGATTTGCCTTATTCTACTAGATCAATCAAGTCCTAACTAAGGTTGAAATTAAGTAGACCAAATACATTGATTTAGCATATTAAACATATACAAGTCATAAATTTTAGAAGAAAAAAGCTAATCATATTTTAATGTGGTTCTTTAGTTTATAAATTGTGTAAATTTGGTATTATTTTTTGGGAGATGTTATTTGCACCCTTGTTATTGTTACATACACTTAGCTTTTATAATATTTTACACCATGTTTCCTATATTACCTTTCTACTAAAAAATTAAACACTATTTTCATTTTACTTACACTCATTTCTCTTCCCTTCTCTTCCACACTCCCTTTTCATTCAAACACTAAACCTTCTTTTCATTCAAACACAAAACCTCACTGCCTCCTCTTCTTCTTTGAGGGAACTTCCCTTATTTATTTTCATTTTGTAATCTTTAGTCACTATCAAATTATGGCCTTCTTAATTAAATATTGTAATACTAGTTTTGTTTTTTTTCTTTCCCCTTTTCTGTGTTATTGAGATATCGTTTTGATTAAAGATAGAGTGATTAGTATATTTCATTTCAGGAGGAATTCTTAATATCCATTTGTCTTCTGAGGTTGAAGATGAGAAACGTGGTGGTTCGATATCTACGCCAATTGGGACCGGCTTTTCGGAGCCAAACGTGTATTTGGATTAGTGATCGTGTAGCTGAAACACCACATCATTTTGAAAACACCCATCATCAAATTCACAGTTCAGCTTATAGAGGCGTTAATCATGCTGAAGCCAACTTGTTGAAAAACCATTCTTTTAGGGTTTTGTTGAAGAGGATCTGTATGGAGAAGAAGAAGAAGTTGGGTGTAAGCAGTAATATATAAGGTGTATATATAGGGTTTTAGAATTAGGGTGTAAATATTAGTGATGGGTGTAAATAATATATGTATGGGTGTTAGTAATAATGAGGGTAATATAGGAAACATGGTGTAAAAAATTATAAAAGTTGGGTGTATGTAACAATGACCAGGGTGCAAATAACATCTCCCTTATTTTTTTACATTTGTCAATTTTACCATTTTGTCATAATGGTATTAGATTTTTAATAAAATATTCAAAAACATCTTCGAATATATATTTAGGTTTATTTTGTCTTTAATCCCTGAAAGTTGGAAGTGTTTTGATTTTAGTCCCTATAATTTTTTTTGACCTTGACTAATCCTTAATTATTTTGAAATTTTGATTTTAATCCATGCCGTTAGGAAAAATCCGTTAGCTGCGGATGTGGTTAACGGAATGTCACATCAACGTATACGTGTGCAAGTATTGCATTCTATCGGTATGATGATGTGGATGATTTGGACCCGCATGAGCAAAATGGCCAAAGCCCAATTTACAAACACATTTGGGTTGGGCTTTGGCCCTTTTGCTCATGTGGGCCTGATCATCCAAGTTATCCTACTGGTGGCACGCGATACTTGCACACGTGTATGTCAATATGACGTTCCATTAGTCACATCAGCAGTTAAGGCATTTTTTCTAATGACAATGACTAAAACCAAATTTTCAAAACAATTAAGGATGAGTCAAGGTCAAAAAAACTTTCAGGGACCAAAATCAAAACACTCCCGATTTTCAGGGACTAAAGACATAAATAAGCCATATATTTACAATCGCTAAAAGCTAAGTTTATCATTGAAATCTTTTTCTTCACCAAAATCTCCTCACAATTTCTCCTAACAAAAACATTGATGTACCAAGAGCTTGCTTTCAGCGACACTAGGCATGGTTAGACAAAACTTTGTCTCTCACCAATGAGACAAAACTTTGTCCATAACACTAAAATATAGATGATCAAATATCCATAGCTTGCCCTTATCTTCATCTCTCCTATCCCTTACCATCATCACTATTATCAACTCATCATTGTCATTGCCATTTTCATTGTCACCACCATTGTTGTGACCTTCATTGTCACCATTATATTCATCACCTTCACTTCGTTCTCGTTGTTGTCACTGTTATTGCCATCATTATCATCGCTGTCATCTCCAGTATTATCACCATGTGTTTTGTCACATTCACCACCCTTGATATATTCAAAGGGTAATATAATATATTTTGCATTGTTGTGCCTCGACTGTCAAACAATTAATAATAATAAAAAAAAGAGTATAATGTGATCCAATAATTTATAGTGTGTTTTTGTGTTTGTCCTATTCTCTAACGTGCAACAAATGCACATTCCATATGTTCACACTGTAAGTGAAAAAGGAAAACTCAAAATATATTGAAACACATATGATTCTTCAATGCTCCCCTGCTTTGAGTTTTTTAATTCCATACTCCCCTCTCTCGTCACCATTGATATAATTAAAATGTTTGAGGATTGAGATTGAAAGAAGAAAAAAGCATAATAACAACTTTGACCTTGCTGGTTTAACCCACCACAACCTATCATTATCTTCTATAGCAACCATCGCAACTACAACGAGATTCCCACTATTACAGCCACCTCCACCCACCACCTCATACTACGACAATCGTCATCGTTGCTGTCACCTATACCCACTACCTTAAACATGTTGGTTTTTAAAGATAAAGGTCATGCGGTTGGGCTTGATAGCCATATATATGTTGATGGAGGAAAAGTAGTGAGGGTTGTGGGCCAAAGTATCAATGCTAGTGGATTAGTGGCAGTACATTGGAATAGTGGATTAATTGGTATGGGGAAGCAAGTTGAAGGTTAAAGGTTAAAGATAAGGGAAAAAGAAATTACATATAAAATTAAAGGGGTGCATCAAAATAAGCGAAAAAAGAGGATAATTGAAGAACTTTCCTTGAAACATAATGACACTTAGGCCAAAATTGCCAATAATATGTTATTAGAAGGGTATATTATGCATAAACCTATATTGCTAAAATTTAATTTCTTTTTATTTTATTAGAAGAATGTCGGTGGCAAGGATCAAACTCGTGATCACTTGGTCATAAAGACTATCATACAATATCCAGTACTAACTTTATTAACAGTTTAGGCTATTGGGTGAAGACACTTGATTTTATATATGTATATAACACACTCCTCTACATACCCTGTCACGACCACCATCCTCATTCTCTCTCACATCACCACCACCGTTATCTTCACCATAACAATCACTAGCACAACTACTATTATCATCACTTCTATAAGTAGGCTTGGCAATTGGATCCGTATCCGCGAGTAATACCCGTAATGGGTCCGGGTTCGGATCCAAAAATGGACCCGCGGGTATATAAAAATGGGTACCCAATATTAATACATGGAATGAGTCCGTGTTAGGATAATGGGGTACCAGACTCGCGGGTACCAGACCCGCAAAAAAATACTTATTATTCAATTGATTTGGAATTTAAATATGTTTGTCTGAGAGGATTTGTTTCTAAATGAATTTGTTTTGCCTTTAATGAATTTGTTTGTGAATTGTTCAATGATATATAAGTGTTTGATAAGTAAAAATAGGAAATTTTTATGTTTGTAGAAAAAATAAGTTTAAAATTTTAATTTTTTAATTAAAAATTATAATGGGTACACGTGAACCCGTTTGGGTATCCAAAAACCCGTTGGCCTACTCAACAGCAGGCACCCGTGCGGGTCCAGGTCCGGATATGCATGAACCCGAGCCCATTGTCATCCCTATCTATAAGTCTAACATCTTTGCCACCTTTACTAATACTCTCATGCCATCTCTATTGTCACTGCCTCCATCACCATTGTAGTCATCATCATTGCCACTGCTTTCATGCCACCACCATCACCACCTCATCATCATCGTCATTATTGTCTTTATCACCACTACCACTACCACTACCACCACCATCACTATCACCTCTCCCAAACTTGTTGCAATTTTATTTTATACAACAAAATATATTTCATAATATCATACCGATTATGCTATAATATTTAAATTTTAATTGGTCTTATATGCTATTATGTCTTATTCTCTCATGCACAATCTTTGTATTCTAACAACTATTTCTTTTATACCTTCATTTACATATTGTCTTTTTTCTATTTCTTTTTTCTTTTACATCACATCATCAATCATTTTTCTTTCATTCATACGTCTCTTAAAACATCTCCAACCTATGCATCGAAGTGAAAGTAAAAAATATGCTTATACAAGCGCATATACTTGTATATCAAAAAGGTGTATCTTCTCTTACCACTGAAATCAAACATCTTAAGTAATGATTCGATGTCATAATTCACTCCAAACAAAATTGATGAAATATTTGATTGGCAAAACTGCTTGTTTGGTCGCCTAAGTTATTTTTTTGTTCCAATCTAGTCCCCTAAGTCAATTTCGTTTGAAAGTGGTCCCCTAACTCATGTAACGTTAGCATCGTTAGTCCTTTCTGTTCATGAACGAACTCCCTATCGCGCTCACAATCAACAACAATGTTGCAGTTCATCCTCTCTCAACAAATGCCCTAGCAACCCTCTGTTTTCCTTCCAAAGTTTAGTGTTTTTATCTCTTAACTAAGAATGACTTCTCATGGAAGAAAGAAGAAGATGAAGCGAGTGGCTTCAAGCATCAAAACGGCGCCGTTTTACTCCAACATTTTAAACTTTTAACGTGGTAAAAGTGAGGGTACATGTGCATCGCCAATGTTGAGCACTTTGGCTGTCACGTCAACTTAAATAGACGATGTTAGGGGTAATGAACGAAAAGGACTAACGAAGCTAATGTTACATGAGTTAGGGACCACTTTCAAACGAAAATGACTTAAGAGACCAAATTGAAATAAAGAGTAATATGTCAGATTAGTCCCTGACTTTGTAAGCGTCGATCAAGTTAGTCCCTGACTTTATTGAAATAGCAATTTAGTCCCTGAGATTTCATTTTAATTCACATACGTCTCTATCTTTATCCAATTTTAAAGCAAATACATCCCTGCAATAGTAACAGCAAGGACTAACTTGATTGACTTTCTCCTATCTCAGGGACTAACTTGCTATTTCGATAAAGTCAGGGACTAACTTGACCGACGCTTATAAAGTCAGGGACTAATCTGACATATTACTCTTGAAATAAATAAATAACTTAAGGGACCATACCAACGGTTTTCCCTATTTGATTTCAAGGGAAGAAATGTGTTAGTGTTACCGCCAAAACGAACCTCTCATAGGTCATAACGTTCACATGGGGCGTAAAAGCAAAACCGAAATCCAACTTTATTACCGCCAAAACAAAATGGCTATCAGGCCAATGATACCTCTCTTCTTTAACCATACCCTTCGATCCTCCGAATTGAATCTCAACCACCCGTTTCTTCGCACCCTCGACTCATCCAACGGTCTCCATCACTTCAACCAAATCCACGCCCAACTCACCGTTTCCGGAATCTTCCACCACCCTCTCGCCGCCGGCAGAGCCATCAAAAAACTCTGCTCCGACCCCGACACCCTCTCACGTGCCATCCTCATCTTCGATCACGTGCCTCACCCCGACGCTTTTCTCTGTAACACTATTATCCGAAGCTACGTTTCAAGGAACGAGTTAAACGCTGCGTTTCGTTTCTACTACGAGAGAATGGTCGCAAGAGGGGTTGAGCCCAATCATTATACTTTCCCCATTTTGATTAAGGTTTGTGTGGAATTGGGGCTTGTGAGAGAAGGGGAGAAGGGTCATGGGAGGGTTTTGAAATTAGGGTTTGAATCCGATTTGTTTGTGAGGAACTCGTTGATTCGGTTGTACTCGGTTTTCGGGAGGGTTTTGGATGCGAGGTTGGTGTTTGAGGGGAGTTCGAGGTTGGATTTGGTGAGTTATAATTCGATGATTGATGGGTATGTGAAGAATGGGAGAATTTGGGATGCGTGGAAAGTGTTCGATGAAATGCCTGAGAGGGATGTTTTTAGTTGGAATTGCATGATAGCGGGGTGTGTTGGGGTTGGGGATATGGAGGGTGCGAATGAGTTGTTTGAGAGAATGGGTGACAGAGATGTGGTGTCTTGGAATTGTATGATCGATGGGTATGCGAGGATTGGGAATGTTACTATGGCGATCGAGTTTTTCGAGCGAATGCCTGTTAGGAATGTGGTTTCGTGGAATTGTGTGTTGGCTTTGTATGTGCGAACTAGGAATTTCGGTGAATGTTTGAGACTGTTTGATAAGTTGATGGAAAGAGGAGAAGCTGAGCCGAATGAGGCTACCTTGGTGAGTGTTTTGACGGCATGTGCAAATTTAGGGAGGCTCGATATTGGCATGTGGGTTCATTCATATATAAAAAGTGAGAACATTAGACCGGATGTGTTGCTTTCAACGTGTCTTCTGACGATGTATGCTAAATGTGGGGCTATGGATCTTGCCAGAGATGTTTTTGATGAGATGCCAGTCAAAAGCATTGTATCATGGAACTCTATGATCATGGGATATGGTTTGCATGGAAATGGAGAAAAAGCTTTGGAACTATTCTCGGAGATGGAGAAGACTGGTCCACTCGCAAATGATGCTACATTTATCAGTGTCATATCTGCATGTACGCATGCTGGTATGGTCATGGAGGGTTGGTGGTACTTTGATCTCATGCGTCGAGTTTACAAAATTGAACCCAAGGTCGAACACTATGGTTGTATGGTTGATCTTCTTGCCCGAGCTGGCTTGATGAAAAATTCAGAAGATCTTATTACAAAGGTCCCTATGAAGGCTGGATCTGCATTGTGGGGAGCTCTA
This sequence comes from Crotalaria pallida, assembly GCA_037953625.1. NCBI lineage: Eukaryota > Viridiplantae > Streptophyta > Magnoliopsida > Fabales > Fabaceae > Crotalaria > Crotalaria pallida. Next base: position 105,304,611 of record CM075655.1, read on the forward strand.
CTTTCTGGTTGTAGGACCCACTCTGACTCAGAGCTTGGAGAGATTGTAGCCAAGAGGCTTATTGAATTGGAGCCGGAGGATATTGGCCCTTATATATTGCTGTCAAATATATATGCTTCTGAAGGGAGATGGGATGATGTTGAACGTGTGAGATTGATGATGAAAGAAAAAGGATTACAGAAAGAAGCAGCGTCCAGCTTGGTTCATCTTGAAGATTTTGAATCTAAATATTTTGTTAAAAATAATTCCGTCCATAGGAAAAGGATAATCTATTCAATGTTGGGTGAATTAGGTACACAGATGAAATTATCACTTGGAGATTCAATTGAGAAAGACAAATTTAGACCCGGATAATGTCTAGATTCTCTTATGAGATTACATGATAGCTTCCTCTTAAACTGCGCAAACTTTGTGTATCACATATGATGGAGAGCAGTGCATGCTAAGGAATGAGATAAAGATTACGAGTCTCGGGGAAAACCAAGTCATAATAGAAACAGCCATCAAAGAATGACATCTTTTGCAGAGTGGAGATGCAACGAATACGATGATGGACTTGTAAGGATGTCACAAACTAAAGGATATAGTAAATGATGCATGGTCCAAATTGGTTCCTCTGAAGATTTTGGAACTGATTTTCATTTGAAGGATAATTAATTTAATTGAATAATAATAATTTACTTGGGCATAAATAGCCATTCAGTCTTCAATTTTGGTTGGGTTATGCAGTCTTCAGTGCATATGAATTATGGTTTTAAGTTAAGCAAGTGGTTGGTAGTAAGGATCAAGAAACATGCAGAAAATAGTATTTGGATATGGTATCAGATTCCAGACCCTCTCAGCTCTACCTCACCCTCCCTGATAAAAAGGACACCGGATATCTATAAATTTAAATATTTAAACCTGTATCTATACATTCAAATGTTTGTAATTTTGAATTTTTCTTTGTCATATTAATAGCTTTGTAACAGTTTATTAGATTTACAGTTAAAAAATGCCATGACAATGAATAAAACTTTTAAGCCTTCAATTAGTATCTTTCGATACTTAAAAATTATAATATATGCTCACACAAGTTTTTGTTTGAGCTGTTTAGTATTTTGGAAAGTTCATTTATTCTCCTCTTGCAAAATCTCTGTGCCTGTACCATATTTGCTCCAGCTTGTTTGGAAGAGAAGAAAGCATTATTCTAACATTGAGTTACCTGGCCTTCATTTGAACATTTAGAATTTAGGGCATTAGGCATACAATTTTTAACTCTTTATAATGACGGAACCCTTCATTAATGCATGTTGACAACTTGAGCATTTGGTTCCCTGATTATTTTCCAATCTCAAAGTATTGTATCTGGTGTACCTTGTGAGTGATTCATGATAAGTACTGTATCTCAATTATTCATCAATTGGAGTCTAGATAGGAAACCAAGTAACACGTTAAGATTTTTGCATTAATTCAAAATGTAGAAATAACTACTCTAATACTATGGAGTTGGGTGACATGCATAACATGTGTTGGCCATATAGCAGGATCAAATAATACCACCAGTACTTATTAGGAGAAAGACAGTAATATAAGAGGAGGGAAAATAGGGTAAATTGACTGAACTTGATGATGATTACATGTTTATTTCTTCCATTACAGGTTTATGGCATATGGATAGATCATTTTGTCTGCTTCTCTAGTCGTCCACTTGTACCCCCGAGTCATATGTTTCTCCACCCTTCCAGTCTTCAGATATGTTATTAACAGGAACAACCCATGTTTCTTCTCCCTCTTCAGCACTAAACAACATCCTTAAAGACAGAGGACCACTCGGTGGAGAGGTAGTAGTCCAGACTGCCCCATGGCTCCGATCCAGTAACTTGCAGACAAAGTTCTGAGTCTGTACACGGTAAAAGAGATTATGATCATTAGTCATTATTATCAATGCTTGTTATCTTCGATTATGATCATTAATTCATTATTATCAAAATATTGACAAAAGTGTAGCTTATTGCTCTGGACAAGGAAGCAGAAAGTACCTCACAGAGTTGCACAGCTGTTATATCTCTCTTTCCTTGCTGAAACCATATGACAAAAGCCAAGAAATGAGGGTTACTGCTGCTCTCATCTATCTTAACTGTTATGTTTTTGTTTGGGTAGCTGCATGAAACACTGGAGACAACGAGAGAGGCCTCAGTTAAGTCTTTAATTTATTGAATACTTATAATGTTACTTAAAATAAAAAATTGATGCAGACATGAATTAAAAGGGTCCTTCAATGTGTAGAAGAATTTCTTACCGTCTGTATTCAATATCAACAACACCAAGAGCTAAAAGAGAAGCAGCTTTGTCAGGGGTTTGAGCCATCCCTCCGAATGCACGTTTGCTAAGAATGAAATCAGTGTTATGACCTGACCCTTGGTCAGTTATGACGACAGTGACACCCTTGCCCGAGCAAAGGGAATTGTTGGTACACCTCACCTAGTGGTGGACCAAAATTTCAACATAGGAAGATTTAATACCTTCAAAGTCAGACTGTATACTCTTAAGTTGCTAAGTGCTAGTGAAGAATTGCATGCATGAATGTGACAGAATTTTTTTTTTTTTTTTAAAAAAAAAAGTTGTTATATATGTGTCCTCACATGTGTGTCATATAGATTAAGCATTAATTTGTTTTGTTTCATGCATGATAAGTTTGTTGTAATGCAACTATGCGAGTTTGATGAGCACCTGGTAACAGGCGCCACAGCCAACTCCATTTCGATAAAGATCCGATGCGGCTGATACGTCTCCGCCGTTAACAGTGGCACCAAAGGAACCAAATCCACATGCACCAACTGCAATGAATTGAAAGGGATCATATGAGAGAACATGTTGAGAAATTTTAATTCATGTTTGTGTTTTTTTGTTATCCTTCTATCAGTTTTCTTACCGTCTGTGCCATTTACTTCAGAATTTGGGTAATATGCTGCCCTAGATTGAACAAAACAATCGGTACACGAATTATCTGCCAGAGTTTGCATGAAAAGCAAGGTGGTAACAAGCAGAGGACACAAAAGAGAAAGAGCCATGTAGGACAGAAAGGATAAAAAGCAATTGAGAGAAAGTTTGGTGATGCATGAAAGAAGCTGGATGTCTCCTATTTATAGAGAATTTAGTTAATGTTACCAACTTTGACATTCCAAAGGAAAAGATTAAAAACTATTCACATTTTGACTACTAGGAATTTTGTTAGTATTTTTTATCAGTTTCCTACTTAGACTGCAAGGTACTTATCTTCATATGATGTTGAAAAGCACTTTCTGACCTTTCAAAAGTTGCATCACTTTCCCTTTATGATATGTGCTGTTCTATACAGTTGCAACTTGCAAATAATATTTTCACCTCACCTCCTGTGTCAAAACTTGCATCAATTTTCGGTTTTATGCTAGAGGTTTGCATTGGAAGCAATATACCTGCTAGAGCGATATCCGAGGAATGAAAAAGACTTGTACATTGGTTTTCAACTTTTCATCACTTTGAAAAAGTTATACGATAGAGTTGCTGGAGGTATTTTGGAAGGATCTTGAGAAAAAGGGAGATCATATTGCTTAAATTCGAGCAATAAATGATATATATGATGGGGTCATGACAAGTGTGAAGCCACATAATAGGGCCATAGAAGATTTTCCTCTACTTATAAGACCATAAAAAGGGTCAACTTTGCACTACCCCCTATCTTTCTGTAGGGGTTTAGATTTAATAGTTTGCGTATTGATGTGATTTATGATTGAACATTTTTGACGTTGTTTGATTCATGTAATTGATTTATGATAGAACATTTTGACGTTGTTTGATTCATGTAACAGATCCTACCTTATGGGAAAAAGCTCGGATGGAGTTATTGATTTTCCTCTTGCATCTTTGTTATACTAACACCATTTTTCTGTACAAAAATTGAGTCCTGAGTAAGACCCACACTAATGGATGTCCCCTGGGCAAAGAATATGCAGCCAGCCCTTATAATTATTTATGTTTTAGTTAGCAATGTCTTTCTCCCTTCTCCCTTCCTTTTCAGGTTAGTTAAATAAATAAACTCATTTTTCCCTAAATATTTTGCATTATTTTCATTGTGTATCTCAAATTTGGCATTAATCTGAGTCTTGTATAGCATTAGCTAACGTTACAAGCTTTTGGTTGTGAGAGCCAATGGTGACCATTGCTCACTCACATGGTGGTTAAAACCAAAGATCTAATAAGGAGGAAGAGTTAGGTCTTTCTACACTTAGATGACCCTATATATGTTGGACCATTATTATTTTTCCCACTTGGACAAAGATCACACATTAAGGACCTTGATCTCTGTGGGGAAGGTGAGTAGGAAATATCCAATATAGATGATTTGTGTTTCAAGGTACATTAAACAGGGGGACACAATGCAAAAGCAGCAGACTCTCTTGTCATCATGAGAAAATGACCTTGGTCCCGGAGAGAAGATTCCTCTCCATATAGCACTTTCATTAGCTTTCCATATCCCATATTAATACTCTTGGAGCTCGGTTGGTAAACATGATAAAAAATACAAAATATAATCATCTGTTATATTTTATTACAATTTAGAATTTGTTGAGCTAATAGGATAAAATAGTATGATCATTTTTCGTTTATCTGATCATGTTTATAAAGTGTATTTATGTCGTATAAAAAGAGTTTGGTTAAAAATGAATGGAATATGATAGTGCAGTTTTTTCCCTCGTATCCTCACATTAATACTATTACCGCCAACATCATCACACCACTATCGGCACCACTTCATCAATGTCATCCTTATCTGGTGTGCATTAAACATTAGACATAATAAGAGTTCTCTACTCTTATGCTATTCTTTATTCTTTCTCGTTCTTATGAATCCTTAGAGTCAAAGTTATTATTTTTATATAAATAAGGACCTTGGTAACAAATGCTCTAAGGATATTGGTTGAGACTTGAGAATATTAATATTGGAAAATTAATTGTAAGTGTGCATTCTTCCATGTCTCGGGAATACATAAAACATTTTTTCATGAGTTTTTACTATGTTTGCATTCTTAACAAGTGTATCAAGGACACTCATTGACATTTGCCTATGAATAATTATAAGTATAATTTTTTGTTGACAATTTGATATTCTTAAAATACTTTTCTAATACATTTTCTAAAAAACCATTCAAACTGACTTGCCTCTTCAATAATTTTTTTTACTATTCATTCTTATAGGAATTATCCATCTAATTTAAATAATGATGGGTTTAAACTTTGAAAGATGTATAGTTGTGCAGACAAAGACCGCCACGAAGGAGGTCCGTTGAGCCACATTAGCCATGACATGGAAACCATTTTGGGATGTGATATTGACCCAATGTAGCATGTCAACTGGATTCAATTTGAGACGTGCAATAAATCTCAACTTCTTCGGCATCCAATAGTATAGTAGATCTCCATGATGCGTATTTCACGTTGGAGTAATGTTTTATGTACAATTAATTTGGAACAGTATATATTTATTGTTACTTTGGTTTTGTGATGACTTTTTGAGATGTATGAGAGAAAATTAATAGCATGTTTGGTTGTGTTTTAATGGCCAAAAAACATGTTGAAAATGCACAAGCTAGAGAAAACGCGCGTTTAGGGCCCTTTCAACGTGGAAGTAAATATGCCTTAAGTTTGTAAATGGAGAAATTATTGTGTGGTTCGAGACCAATGGTTTCTGCCACATCTAAACTATTGATTTCATTAATCATAAAATTTATTATTTTTAATTAATTAATAACATACTCAACGGTGTGAATATGGCCAAGATCATTGGTCTCTACCACACAATAAGATAGGGATAACTTGTTTATTGCAAGAGAAAATAACCGGTTGTTAGATTGTTATCGTTTGTGGAAGCCCCAACTTCTTTTTTTCTTTTACACCAAGTTTAACAAACATTGAAACTAAGATATTTGTTCGTATAATTATATATAGAATGAAGGAAGTAAGGAAGAGACCTTGCTAGCAATAATAGGAGACACTGTTGGGTATGTACTGAAGCCTTAAGCCAACTAAATTAATGGGTTCGTCCGTATTGTCTATATCCTCCTTTCTTCCTTTAAAAAAAAAAAAAAAAAAATTCTACACACATCCAAGAATTTCTATATGCATTCATACAAACTTTCAGATAGGTTGTTGTCACAATAGCTTGTAGCTTCTGATCGATTATCAATTTTCTTGCATCAGGATCAGAAGCTACAAGCTGTAGTGACATAACCTGTTATCGATTTCTTGCATTAGAAGCTACAAGCTGTTGTGATAGTTTTCCATCAATGCTTTTTTTAATGGGTTTGCTTAACATAAGAGGATAAGAGGTTAAAAATAGAAAAAAAGTATGAGAAACATAAATTTACTAACTTCCAAATCTTAAATGTTTAAGTTTTCAATGCAAAAATGCTTTATAAAGCCTTTTATCCTCAGCCTTAAGAGCTGAAGTTAAGAAAATCCTTTTTTAATACTCCCTCTGGTCCTTATTATAGGGCATACTTAACCGAATTACACATACCAAGGAAAGTAGTTAGTTTTATAAATTTTATGAGAATATATTGTAACATTACAATTTTACCCTCTAAACTTTTCTTGGAAAATTCACACTCATTAATGAACAACAAAAACACATTGATAGTCAAAGCATTTAATAAGGGCAAAAAAGAGAAAAAGCAATAAATGATACATTGGAAATATAAAGTGACTTATAATTAGGACCAAGAAAACCTTCTAGAATGTGACCTATAATAAGGACCAGAGGGAGTAGTTATCAAACAAATTTGCATCATTGGATAGGTCATCCCATTGGTGCATCCAACAATTCCATGGTGAAAATAAAATTTCCCCTTTTTTGTTGCATGATTGAATCAGCTACAGTTAGACAATGACTATAAGTGGGAATGGAGCAAAACGAAAACAAGTGGGCTAGCTAGTGGAAGTTGATGTCCCGATATCTTTCTCCTTCAAACCATATAAACAATAAACGCATATATTATTCCCTCCCCTCGCTCTTTTTTCAGAAAATTCTGTTCATATGAACAACGGATGTTAAGCACCACTTATACCAGCTTAGTAGGCCAGTTCTTTTATTCAATAGTATTTTGAAAACATTACCACTTACCAGTAGTTGGATTTAAGCAATACAGATGAACAACGGATGTTAGAAACTTAGATTGATGTGATAGCAAATGTAAAGTCTATTTCAAGTTAAATTGATCAATTTTTCATTTAGGGTTTTTCATAATTCAGCTACTAAAAAGCAAAGAAAACCTGTAACTCCAACATGATTCAGTTACTAAGCCTGTAATTCGCATATCGAAAACAACATATACCACAGGAGATTAGAATCAGAGACAGCTCACTAAGAAAGAAAACTATCAAACGGAACTGTAGCTGGCAATAATCCCAACTCTCAAGTCTCAACCCTACCATTCTAAATATTTATTTTTCTACCAAAACTCTCTTCATATTTACTCCGGATTCTTATCATCCTGACCAACAAACCGCATCAATCTCATCCCTTGCAGACCTGTATAATTCCAGCCTCCTGGCACATTGCTGTCTCCTTTCCATCAAGGCAGAATCTTCATCCAGCAGCTGTGCAAGTTCCCTACCCTGAAAAATAAACAACATGAATTCAGTGGAGTTTTACGATGTTTTACTTTGTAATGCCTCTCATATGGTAACATAAATAGTGTTTGATAGGCATGTCAAATCAGGATGGAGTAAGAGTTTGATTCTGTGTTTGTAATTTAGAAACAAAACAGAACAAAGAATAAAAAAAGATTGAAGTTAAACATTTTGGTTTCGTTAAAAGAGGTAGAATCAGAGAACACACATCCTGTTTCGTCCTTCTTCACTTTGTTTCTGTTTGTATAACAAATGCTACTGTAAAGTGGATGTGAATACGTATAATTTGTTACATTTGTTATGGTGGCAGGTGATGTATAATTTATGAATTATACCTCCTTTTTGCCCAGTTGTGTGTAAAAATGATCTAGTAAAGCTCGCTTAGCCTCCCTCACTTGACAATGAACCACAGCCTTTGGAATGGTATTCCTCAGGGTTTCTGACACCATCCCAACATAAGATAAAACATTTGAACTGATCCTCTGGAAGTGTCCCTCTGAATATCGGTCTGCGACGGAGAGAGTTGGATTCCCTCCCTTTTCAACTTCCTGTGGGAGTTTTCGGAAGAAATCAACAGTGAGATAAGAAGATTCCATTTCCACCAGTCGTAATGTTGTTTTTTTACTGTCTTCGCGAAATCTCTCTAAGGCCTCATTAGCAGCAGCTGCTATCTCAGCTTGAAGAGTTGGAAAGCGCTTCAATTCCTGCACCATTGTAAAATTAACCAAAAGCATGTTTCATCTTGAGCGTAAAAAACCATTGCTGGGTTATTTTTAATTTTATATTTTCCTTTTCAACTCAAACCTGGGTTTCTGCAATTGACTTTCTCACTAGTTCCTTCAGTACAAAGTGAACCTGCCAAAAATAGCATACAGCAGTCAACATTAAAGTTGGTCTCAGAGACAGTATAAAACAAGGTCAATTGTACAACCACCAAGCCTTTCCCACGAGGTGGGGTCGACTAAATGTATCAAATAATAAAGTAACAACTATCGACCAACCATATTAGAAACAATGTCAATGAGGAGATAAAAAATGAACAAGATTTTCCAATCAAAGAAGTCAGCTGAACAAAAAAAATTTAAAGCAAAAGCACTTACAGCCTCCACAGAAGCTTGTGCAGGACCTTTGAAATAATTAAGTGAGCTCTCTAGGAGGCGTCGGTAACCTTGCTCTGGTGCAATTAGATGAGGTTGGTACCCATCTGCTTCTGAAATCACTTTTCTCACATTTTGCAATGACAAATGGCGGTCCAGTGGAAGCTTTCTGAATGCAGCAGGAAGCTGGTGATCAAAAACTATATAAATTCGGTCGCCACCTGGTCGCCTAGGAGGGGGAAATATAAGAAAGGTCAAGACAAATCCATCTCAGAAGTACTATATGATGAAAATGTGAAGAATGCATAGAAAAGGCCCATCTTCTTATGTCTACACTAAGTGATCTATGGAAAAAGACACTAGTAAACCAGTTTCCGCATTCTTACCCCAGCTAACAATGTATAAATTTGTAATTGACATGTGCTTTTGGTTAACAAACTTGTAATTGGTCACCATTGGAGATAATCAATAAATGGCCTATTATTAAGTATTAACCAACCTACATTGTAAGTTAATATCAAAAAAGAAAAAACTTATTATTTGCACAATTTTCCCCCAAACGGAAGTGTTACCGAGTCCTATAAGAAAAAAAGTATGTTTCTCTTCTACCCACAAAAAAATTGGGTGTAAAGTTTAACTGTAAAAAAAGTGTGCAAATTAAAACAAATTGGAGTATATAGTAAACGAGTGTAAAAAGGAAGTAAGTCAAATAGCATTAAAAAGAAGAAAAGTAAATCTCTACAAAATGCAATGATGAAGTATGCGTGGAAAAAATTAAAACATAACATTTTAGTGGTAAGACATACGGTTATCTTTTAAAACAGTAAATACCACCATACCAATAGAGGATCAACTTGGACATCTAATTGAGATATATGAGAGATTGCCGCTTAAATTTGAAATAAACTGAACAAATATAACAAAGCACAGAGATAAATTTTGATTTCTTACCCTCCATCCAGATGCTCCTTAAAGACCCGGTCAAAGTCACGGCATAATTCTAGAATAGTGTAAAGTTGTGCCTGATAAAATAAAAAAGAAGTTCGATAAATATCCTAACAGGAATTGCATTCAACTTATGATGACAGTATATATACTCCTCCTCACCCCAGCATCAATAGCAATTGGTCTTCCAAGGCGAGCCATCTCTGCTTCAAGCTCATCAATGCTACTGTTAATCAAAGATGCAATCCCTGGAATCCGAGCTCTTATCACAGATTCCAAATGCTGAAATCAAATCAATTGTATGAGTACCCAAGTTACATCTGTTGAGTTGCATTACTGTGGCAACACAATAGTAGAATAAATAGAAACCTTCGAGAGAAGCTTTGCAAGATATTCTGAGCCCATTCTGCAGGCTAAGTGCGCATAATCAGGACTAGTGGCAAAAAACTCACGCTCCCTTTGCCGAGCAGAAATCATATTCACACTCCTATTGATATCTGCCTGAGAACGGTTTACAATTCCCACCCAAGGGTTTCGGAGTCGATATGATCTTCCCTCAAGAACCTGCAACATGATCAAATTGGGGGTGTTATGGCCAATAATAGGAAAAGTTATGTACTTGTGTTAGTTAAGATTCATAGAAAATCTGAAATAGCATTCACAGCAGAGCCAAGCATATACTCATCAGGTTACAGCTGAGTGTTCTAAAAAGCTAAGATTCTTACATCTAAAGCATTTGTTCCTTTGTCCATCAAATCAAGCTTTGTCAACACTCCAAATGTTCTTTCTCCTAAAAGAAAAGTTTTTGAAGGCAACATCAAGAAAAAATCATAATAGCATAACAAGACAATAGTTGATATAGTTGAAGCACGGTTTTTAACAAAATGCTTGTACCTGAAGGATCAACTTGCCTTGCCACCTTGATGGCATCTGAGGTTGCTACATCTTGATTTGCCGGAGTAATGGCCAAAATTAAGCAATTAGGCTGCAATTACAAAAGGATATAAGTAATCAATAGATTCAAAAAAATTTAAAGCGCAATTAACTAAAGCTACAAAAAATCTATATTAAAAACTAAAAACACTAAAATATGAAAAGATTACCAAACCCCAATTTAAAAATTCAAAATATGACCATCACCATTGACTAACTGGCATAATGAAGTGATTTATTTAAATTAAGACTATGATGCAAAGAGAATTTCTTCACTTCTTTTTTTCTTTCTTTTATAAATATAAATGTCATAAAAAGATTTCTTAAAAGTAGTAAATCAGAGAAAGAGGTGGATCTCAACCATTCCCATTAAGTTGAAATGACTTTTTCTGTTCTCTTTTCAATCATAGTATACTCAAAACATCAAAATTTACTGAAAAGAAACTAGATGGGGATTCTTTTTAACGTAGGCAGTGTAGATAGAAGTATGTCCTTTAACTACCTTTTGAACATAAGAGAGAATCATGCTTTCTATCTCCTGAACAATACTTTCTGGCTGCCCCTCTGACAAAATTATAGAGAACTTATAAAACAATAATAGGAAAAAGGAGATTGATAATAAGCAGAAACCCATGTTCAATGACAAAAGGAAAATGAAAAGAATGTGTACCTACAGCAACCTTTGTCAAACCAGGCAGATCTATCAGTGTCAGATTGACAACTACCAACAAAGAAGAATAATAATAATCAGATAAACATCAAAAAACAATAAGGAAAATACACAATTCCACATACAGACAGCAACCTCTCCTACCCGCAAAGCACACATATACAGAATATTGGAAGTTTTACAACCCCCTTATAACATAAGAAAGGGTGACTCCTTGAATATCAAATTTCTTCTGCCATTGGAAATATATTAATGCTTCAACAACTTACCAAAGCACATGCAATTCAATAAGACATGGTACTAATGGAAATGCTGGAAATGCACTAAGCCATTTATAGATGATTATATTTTTAAGGCATTCAGCATGATAGCTAAAAAGAAAGCATCAAGTAAAGCAATAAATAGTACAGTTAGTATGACAAACACTAACAAGTTCTAAGGGCACCTGTAGATGCAGTGAAGACTGAATACTGAATACTTATTTTCTTCGAGAAAATACACATTGCAGTTTGGTGACATAAATTTAATCACACAACAAGATTTTTTCTCGCAAGAAAATTATGTCCCGGAACAATGAGCAAGAAAAAGAGATCATCTAAACCATGGGATACATGGCACCTGAATGAAAATGTAAATTCCTTACCATGTGGGGAGTATATGCTGAGATGAATAGGAACAGGAGATATCTTATTTGATTTCCCAGTCACTCGATCAGTTTCATCTTGAATTTCCTTTCGAACCAAAACTACAAAAGACAAGTGAAAAGTCGATTTAGAATAGTTAAAGAGTAGGAAATGTATATTGCTTATCTATCTCTACATAAACATCCGAAGAAAATAGTGGGTGTAAACCAATATTGAAAGATTTTTCACCAGTTCCAAGCAATTAACCAAAAAACAAATTAACACTATTAATCACTTTAGTCAACCTAGGAAATATGTTCACCGCAACCAAAGTTGCACATCTATAATCTTAGGAAAACACCCTACGCTGTAGAACATTATTACTAATGTCATCAAATTTTGTAGAAAACATGGATGAGCTTTTTAGTCCTTGAGGAAACTGCATAAATGTGCCGAGCATAATAGAGGCCATGACATTGAGAGTATAAGATAAGGAAGCTAGCTAACAAGTAATGATGCTACTGCAGTACTGCCAGAGCCACTACACCTCATTATATTATACTAAAACAAATTGATTCAATACCCCGGTCACATTATAACTAAAACAATGTGAAAGTAAAAAGTATTGTATGCAGATCATGTACTTTACTCAAGCAACTCTCATTTCTATTTTTTACAATCTTCAAATGGATATTCAAAATCAAATATGCAGGGCATGAGTAGACCAGACATACAGAAATCTGTAAATTGTTTCTTTGGCAAGTGTAGAAATTCTGCATGCTCCTGTGTCCCCTCTTCTGTTTTGTACAACTGCAGTACCAAGGGCCTCCGCGTCACAATACCTGAAAACATCACTCAAAATGTAAAAATATAAAACGAAAACTGAGCATTGTTCACCAAAAAAATCAAAGTTTAACGAATGAATTTCCCTGGATTTTCTCTTCCATTATTCAAAACATATCCCTTTCTTCAATTTTCTTTCACACCAATAACACAAAAAATAAAAATAATTTTAAAAAAAAAAATTAAATTATTCCACTCTCACTCTCAGCTCCTTGATTTTGGTGAATAAATAAAACATTTCTCAAAAACTAAGCAAATTCAAGAATAATAAGCAATACGTTAAACTATACTTTTGGTCCCTATATGTCAAGGACCCAATTGTAAACAATTGTGCATACAAGGACTGAATTGAAAACTCGCATCACATATAAGAACCAAAGTTATAGTTTAACTTAAAGAAAATAACAATGCTGCTACTGCTGCTGCTGCTACAGTGAGAAGTTTCTCCGATAAGCTTTTCTTTCCACAGCAGCTTTCTCAGCAACCAAACAGATTTTAAAATTTAAAATTAAAAAATAAAAAATGAAATCAACTCTTAAACCATTAACTGATTAACATAACGAACCTGATCCCCTGGGGAGAAAATCACGTCCAACAAAGCTCTCTAACACCGACGATTTTCCCGAACTCTGCATTCCACGCAAATTCACAGTTCAAATCACACATTCTTCTTCTAGAAGCGTAAAAGAGAACACAGTAGAACATTCTAGAAGCCAAATTTATTTTAATCGCTTAAGAACGCAGCACTTAATAATAATAATGATAATAATAATGTAGCACATTGTTGTTGTAGAAGGTGAAACGGAAAGAGAAGAGGAGGGAGAGACCTGGCCGCCGACGACGGCGACGGAGGGAAGAGCTTCCCAGAGAGTGGGGAGAGAGTCGGCGCCGTGGTCGCCGAGTGCGGTACACGCGCGTTGAATTCGGTTGACGAGGGCGATCAAGGAGTCCATCGGTGAGGGAGGGTGGGGGAGGAGAGAGAGTGAGAAAGAAAAGAAAAAGAGTAGAAGAAGAAGAAGGAGGAAGATGAAAATAAAAGCTATTTTGGTTTGTTTATTGATAGGGTTGGCTTTTTGTTTCAGTGTTGAGTTAGTGATAACGCCATTGCGATAGAGAGTTGTTGTGGCGTGGACTGTGGTTGGGTGTTTGTTTTTTGAATTTGGTTAAGAAAGAGAGTGGAGAAACCGCTTAACTGATCAAGTGCAGCGTGTTTGGCATGAATAATGATACACCTAAAGTAAGACAAGTCTTATCGAAATTAGTTCACTGTATTTAATTTTTTTCAATTTATCAAAAATATAAGTTGTTTAGAAAAGTAGTATTGAGAATGAAATAATAATTAATTAAATTAACAGTTTTTTCATATATTATTGAAAAATAGTAAAATTGAAAATGAAACAAAATTTAAGAAAATTTTTATTTTTTTATATTTTAAACCAAAAAATATCTTTGTTTTTCTTATATTTCAAACCGGATGGAGTTTGACTGCTTTTATTTTTACACTCCTCTCTCCATTCTAAATTGTTAATCTTTTAAGTTTTTTCATTAAATATTAATGCATAATCGTGTTCATTTTTCAATTATAAGCTTTCATTCAGGTATTTCTTTTACTCATCGTTAATTTTATTTTTATCTTTTCTCTCATTTTTACACTATTATACATTAATTAAAAGATGCATTTTCTAATAAAAATTAAATATTATTATAATTTTCAATAAGAATTAAATAACCATTAAAAAAAAGAATTAAATAAGAACATTTAAGACATGACGCATATAAAACTTAATATAATATTTTTTAAATATGTGTACCCAAATTAAAAGAGCAAAATATTTGAAATGAAAGGAGTAAACATTTTTTTCAACTTAAGTGGGTAGATTTTATCATGTAATGACTTTCATCATCTCTGATAATGCTTAACACATATTCCATTCCACTCGAATTATTAATAAATTCAACCACTTTTACGCTTATTAAGGAGATTAGTTGATTGTATTTAATTTTCTCAAATTATTATAAAAAATAGAGGTATTTTAGGAAAATAGTATCGAGAATGAAACAAAAATTAATTAAGATTACAATTTTCTAAATATATTTTAGGAAAGTGGTATTGAGAATGATACAAAATTTAATAAAGTTAGTTAATTTTGCTTATATTTTAAACCAACGAAAGTATGTTTTTTGTTGCTTATAATTCGAGTCGGAAGGAGTAGATTATTTTACTTTTTTTGTCTTATATGAAAGATTGTTTTGAAAAAATAAATGTCTATTAAGATAATGGATTAATGTTGTTAGTGCTATTATTTAATATACTTTTTCAAAATTACTCATACAGTAATTGTTATTGGGTTTCAAAAAAGTGTTAAATTAATAAGGATATATGTGAAAAAAATAATTAAATGTTATTAAAAATTGAAATATAGTCTTACAAATTGGACCATTTCTTTTACTAAAAAGGTTTCACGTGTAGAATCGAGGGAGTAATTATTTGCTTTACTATTTATAAGTTATTTTGTACTCCTTCGGGCCCTTATTATTGGTCACTTTTTAGAAGATTTTAGTGTTCTTAATTATAAGTCATTTTATATTAGTTATACATCATTTATTGTTTTTTTTTTCTTTTTTACCTGTATTTGCTTTGATTATCTATGTTTTTTTGTTGTTTATTCATGAGTGTGATTTTTTCAATAAAAGTTGAGATAATAAAATTATAATGTTACAATATATTTTCATAAAATTCATAAAACTAACTATTTTTTTTATATGTGTAATTCAGTCAAATATGTCCTATAATTAGAACCAAATAGAGTATTTTATAAAAGATATTTATTGTTTGTTAACATTTATTCATTAGTGATGCGATTTTGTTACAACCGCTATTTTATTTATTACCCTTACTCCCTCCCTCCGTCTCATAAGTGATATATATTGATTTAGAAATTCTATATAGATTAAGAAATGAGTAAATAATATATCAATTTCATATATTTTGACTAAATTACCCTTATTTAATAACAGGAGAGAAAGTCGTAATAAATGTATGAATATTATATCAGGAGAGATGAAGAAATGATGAGTGGTGAAAAAGAGGATTTAATAAATAAGGAATGCTTGAATATATATATATATATATATATATATATATATATTTAAATGAGTTTTGAGTCTCTAAATAAACATAAGTTACGGAATGGATGGAGTAGCTATTAAAGTTATTGTGTTAACATTTTATATTCTATCCGGTCTCAAATATAAGAAAAAAACCAACTTCACGCATTTATTAAAGAAGTTAGTCGAATACATTTAATTTTCTCAAATTTATAAAACAATAGACTATTTTAGGAAACATGCATATGAAACAAAAATTAAATGATACATAAACTTTATTGAGATATTTTAGGAATGATTGTATTTGTAATAGAAAGTTAGTTAAATTTTGTTTATATTTGATATCACTAATTGATTTTTTTTATTTGCTTATATTTGAAGTCGAATGGAGTAAAAAAAAAATAGAAGCATGCACATTCTTTATAAATATTACTTTTTTTTTTACCTAAGAAGTTACTCCCCTATTTTTATAAGAATCTTTTGGGAGATTTCACGTTTATTAAGAAAGTTGATTAATTTAGTTAATTGTATTGAAAATTTGCAAACATTTTATGTGTATTTTCAAAATTATTCCTATTAATATTATTAGGAATCTAAAAAATGTTAAATAAATAGGAGTGTTTGCGGAAAGAATTAATTAATAGTCATTGAAAATTGATATAACACCTTATAAATAAGGATAAGATAAAAATATTAAAAGGGTCAAAGACAGAAGTAGTATTTGAGGAAAAAAAAATGTATTACATGTCAAGCAATTATTTTTCATTTCACATGTGATATATTAAGTCATGGACAAAAACAACTTATGACTAAACGAAAATGATAATGAAAATAATTCAGTCTCCCCATTGGGTATAAGAGAATTGACTGCGGACTTCGATAAAGACAACACTTACCAATTTTAAGTTTCAATAAATTATAAATTATAAATAATAATAAATAATCATAAATACTGAATAAATATTTACCAATTTTTAAAAATTAATTATATATTATCAAAAGACAATATTCACAATTTTTTGGTTTTATTAATAATGAGTCAAAATCAATTATATATCTAATCGATTGATTTCAATTTTCGGTTTTATAAATAATAAAAATTCTGAAAAGAATTATGAATATGTCTCTATATATTACATGATCGAAAATTACTTGATTTTAATTAATAATCCTCAAGTATGAGACTATAATAGTATAATTTGAAATTAATTCAAATATTATGATGGTTATGGTTAGAAAAAGGTTTTTTTAAAAATGTGTTACTTATGATATTGATTTAATTTTGTTAAGATTATGACTATCATATTAGCTAAAATTTGTAGAGATTAATGAGTATGCACTGGTATAAAATTTTTTACATCATCAGTTCATCATTCACCATTCATTTAGATTATTTTAATTTAAAAGTCAACAACCATAAACGGATAAATGATGAATGATGCACTAATAGTGTAAAAAACTTTACGCCGTCAGTGCATTACTCATTCATCCGTTTATGGTTGTTGACTTTTAAATTAATGTAATCCAAATGAACGGTGGATAATGAACTGATGGTGTAAAAAACTTTACACCGTCAGTGCATACCCATTAATCTCTTTAGAAAGAGAAAATGGGTAATGCACCGACTGTGTAAAGTTCTTTACATCATCAGTGCATCATCCACTATTCATCCGTTTATGGTGGTTGACTTTTAAATTAAAGTAATCCAAATGAACGATGGATAATGAACTGATTGTGTAAAAAACTTTACACCGTCGGTGCATACCCATTAATCTCTTTAGAAAGAGAAAATGGGTAATGCACCGACAGTGTAAAGTTTTTTACACCATCAATGCATCATCCACCATTCATTTGTTTATGATTGTTGACTTTTAAATTAAGGTAATCCAAATGAACGGTGGATAATGAACTGATGGTGTAAAAAACTTTACACCGTCAATGCATATCCATTAATCTCTTTTAGAAATTAATCAAATTTTGTAGGAGCATGATTTGAAAATTCTCAGTGTAAAAAAAAAAAAATAGTTGTTGTATTCTAGCTAATTTATCTTTATCTTTTTGGTCTATCAGGTATTTATCGAGGATTTTTATCTTTTTGATCTCATAGGTATCTACTGCGTGAGCACAGCGACTAATCTTTCAGATACCGTTTGGCCCTTTCAGGGTGACCCTCTTAACTGAAATTTTTTACATTCACAAGAATCT
This sequence comes from Crotalaria pallida, assembly GCA_037953625.1. NCBI lineage: Eukaryota > Viridiplantae > Streptophyta > Magnoliopsida > Fabales > Fabaceae > Crotalaria > Crotalaria pallida. The sequence continues at coordinate 105,322,685 of CM075655.1, forward strand.
CAACCATTTACTCAAGTGACATAACTCCACACCAACTGTGCCAAGCTCAGTTGATATTTTATCTTTATATGATGTTAACACTAAATGTTCAATTCAAACTTGCACAAAAAAAAATTGTACAATTCAAATAAAATCAAATATGAATTTCCTTATCTGTGGAGGTTGACACAGATGGACAGGGTCTGTGTCCCTTAAGCATGTGGTCATGGGTTCGATCCTGACTCATGTGGAAGGATAGTGCCTTACTAGGAGAGCCACCCTCAAAAGGGCCCAATCGATGGGCTAACGATTTAGTCACACAGTTGTGTGAGTGAATATCTCGAGTTCATCCATAAAAATATGAATTTCCTTTTTATCTGTTACATCCTTCGGCTCAAATTATAAGCAAAAGTAATTAATTTTAAGCTTATTATGGAGATTAGTTGATTGTATTTAATTTTCTCAAATTTATAAAAGAATAGAGGTATTTTACGAAAGTTGCATTGGGAATGAAACAAAAATTAAATAAGATAATAATTTTCTAGGGATGTTTTAGGAAAATAACATTGGGGATGAAATAAAATTTAAGAAAATTAGTTATTTTTGCTTATATTTTAAACTAAAAGAAATACGTTTTTTTTTCTTATATTTTAAGCCGAAAAAAGTAATTTCTTATTTTTTTTTTTGGTTTACATGGGAGGTCTGAGACTAGAACCCATGACCTGGGGAAGGAGGAAATCTTAAATGTCCCTGCAGCCACCAACTGGACTGTCTTACACGGACGTAATTTCTTGTCTTTTTATGCTGAAACATTTTCATTCTTTAAGGTCTCACCTTCCAATATGAAGGATAAAACATTCAGTGTGAGAAAAAATTCTTGCGACTTGTAGTATTTGTCCCACCTTATTTACCACCTACAACAAGTTTGCATGATTTTTAATTTTCTCTATAATGTGATTGCATTTGTTTCCTCTTGATTTTTTTTCTCTTCAAAAACTAACAAAATTTAGTGGTTTTCCAAGTTTCCGATAATTACAACAATAGTGTATATATATCCATTTTCATGTTACAATTTCATCTTCTTTTAGTTTGACATTTTTCTTTCATAGTATTTGGTAGGTATTGTTTTATTTGTTTCTTTTATCCTCTTTTGATCATGGCTTAGGAGGAAGATGAATATTTGGGTTATTTTTAATAAATCGATGCTTTACATTTTATTTTATATTTCTTTCATTGCACTATTTCTCTATCTCCGTTGGCTTCTAATTTCTCCATGCATATAATTCCTACCTCTTCTAAGTATGTAGTTAACAAATTGTTAGGTGATAAAATTATCATTTCTTTCTCTCTTTTATTATCTCACCTATTTTTTATCCTTTCACCTATTGTTTTAAATGAATTATTTCCTTATATCTTCTATTCGTTATTGGAATTGTGTTTGAGAATTTCCACTAATATTTAATTTTACTGCAAATTTGTGGTGTATTCTTATTATTTAAAGTGAAGTACCAATTTAATTCTTAATTTTTTTTACTATACCAATTTAATTTACCAAAATTTATAAATATTTTAGTCGCTTAAGATTTTTCGGATTACCAATTTGGTCTCTCAAGTTTTTCGAATGAATAAATTTGGTTCTTAAAACATGAGGAATAAAGTTGGTATGTGAAATTATTTTTTTAGACACACGTAATTTTTTTTTTTTTATTTACATGGGAGGTCTGGGACTAGAACCCATGACCTGGGGGAGACTGCCTTACGCGGACCACGCGTAATTTTTTTATCATATCATTATCACTTCAACAACAATAACTAACCGCGTACTCTTTTTGCAATTTACTTTTTACACTATCTACACAAAGCTAATCGATTTAAATTTATTTTTTAACTAAAAATCCAAACATAAACTTACCCTTTATATCTTGCAATTCTACGCTCCCAAATTCATCTAGTTGTACTCGCCGCTGCTTTACCTTTCATCTATGGCTGCATGCTCCTGGCTATAAAAGCATGGGTTAAAGTTGAATGTATAAGAACCCAATAAAGGGAAATTACACCGATTTCTTTGGAAATTAGATTTAACACTCGTTACCCATCTTAATTCATAAGCTACATTTAACTCCTCTAAGGAAAGGTCCCATTAAGTTTTCAGTGATAATTGAAACTCAGGGTGACTGTAGACAAACGGGGATTAACACAAGTGATGCGATTCTGCCAAATTGAGAATTTGAGAATGGGGTATGTTCGATTCCCGGTTAATACACTCGCCGGAAAAGGCATAAGAACGCGATCTCATGAATAATTAGCCTTAAGGATTCCTAGGTATTAAAGGTGTTCTTGAAAACATCGTATGTTACCGGCAAAAAGAACACATAAAATAAGGGTGAGTGTAAGAGAATTGTCGAATGCAATTAAGCTATACCCCGAAGAGGTTCCCTTCAATTAAACCATCCTCTCTTTGTAAACATATAAGCAGTTCAAGGGTTGTCTAGAGAACAAAAATCCAAATAACCTACACAATTTGACGCATGAGATAAGGACCAAACCAAAAAATCGGTAGGAACTAGTGCACTCATAATTCATTCATATTCCCACTCATCCTAACCAAGGGGAATTTATTAGCTCATTCTCATTAGAATTGATTTCTACAATAAACCAATTTTGAATATCTTAGCTAAACAACTTCAGCTAATATTTGAGATTTAGAGCTAAATTTAAACTGGTAGAGTTTATCTTTAAGGGTAAAAAAAATCTAAATATAACTGATCTGCAATTGATGGTAATAATTCAGCTCAAGCTATGTGCTGGAAGCCATAAAGAAAAATATCTTTATAAAATTTCATCAACTAGATTCACCCTTGTTCAGGCTCTAGTCTCAACTCAATTCAAAATTAAGAGATTTACTATAACTTCATAAAAAGTAGGTCCATTCCATCAGCAAATTTCTACCTCGCTTCTTGAAACTTGAATGGCATCACTTTTATTTTCCTTGGTGGCTTTCTTGCCATCTAGATAGTGTTGATAAATATAGGAAAGAAAGCCCCATAATGCTAACACCATGGCTATAATCTTCACCCCATTGATCTTGTCATGAAACAGAACAACAGCAAGGATTGGAACTAAAGGCAATGCCAAAGTACCTATTACATTAGAGAATAGTGAAGATGCCTCTAAAATCAATCCTAACATACCAATGGATGAAATCTGCCACATCACGGCGGTCCAAAGCAGTGTCATTATGTATGACACTCTTCCCTTTTGGTACCCCTTCATCTCCTTGTCCAAAGTTTTCCATTCTCCGCTCGCAAACAATCCCACGACGGAAGCACATGTAGCGACGGAGGACGGATAAAATTGCATGTCCATGATGGCGGAGAAGGTTTCTCTTTTGATAACTTTCTCAAAAGAAAATTGCACAAGGGATAGATATAAAGAAAATCCGGCAGACGCGCCAAGGGTGCATAAGAAACCAATGGCATACTTTCCTCTCGGAAGATCACTCTTCGAGTCCTCGGAATCTACGTTGATTGCAAGCAGAGAAGCTGATATGGTAAGGAGGACTATGGAATTGAATATGAGGGCTGTGAATTTTTGAGAATTCAGGAAGAACGCGAAAACTGCATTGAAGGCTAATTGTGATGCACATAGCAGAGAATATGTGGAAACCGGGAGATATAGAAGTCCATAGGAATACATCAAGTTATCCCCTGCGAGAAGTAAGCCAAAAGCTACATAGAGGGAAGCTATTGTGGAAAATTTTGGCCTAGTTTTGGAGGAATCAATGTTGCGCTTGTCAGCGAATTTGGCATAAAAAAGGAGTGGAATTAGTATAGGGAATCCGGATGATTGAACTAACGTTGCCATCCATTTGCTATTACCACCATTGTCATAGTATAACGCACCTAGAAGAGTGGCTGTAGATTGGCCTGCAAGTAGAAAGGTAATGTAGACGAATACACGAAACCACCATTTGTATTTTTCTAGTCTTCTTGGATGCTGAGGTTGTTGAGTTGCAGTTGTGTTGTTTATGTGTGAGTTCTGCATTCTTGTATCATCTGAGGAACGCATACAAGAAACTGATATTAGTTGTAAGAGTTTTAGAATTAGAATTAGAATTTTGAATTAATTCAGAAATTTAGAGGCTGTTATTTAGACAAACTTTTTAGCTTTTAGAGGTTCACCAAATCCTTACACTAAATAATTGAATTCTATCTTTGACCATGCCATTAATCACAAGATGTTAAAATTGAAAGGAAAGGGAAGCCATCTTCAATCTGATAAGCTCTAACCTTTTCCAAACAGCATAATCCTAATGTTGAATAAAAGAAAACATCAAACAACATAATTAACTTAAAATTCTAGGGTACAATCAATTTAACAATATAATAGTCGTCAATAAAAAAAAACTCAGAAAATTACAGAAATACACAAACATTTCTCCATGAAATTTCCTCACCAAGTTCAAACCAAGGTTTTAAGAAACTTGCTAAGATTTGCTTTAAACAATTTTATGAAACCTTATGAAATTTGACCGTTAACCATCCATCCCTTTCTGGAGGCCTCTCCCCCAATCAACCTACAGATGCTTTGAAACTGTAGTCCCCCTTACCTTACCTATCTATGGCCTAAGGCTCCAGGCTATAAAAGTATGGGTTATAGTTGAAACTTGAAAATATAGAAACCTAACAAGAGAAATTACACTGATCTCTCTTAAGGTTTGATTTAATTACACTCAACACCCTCTTATTTCATAAGTTACACATACCTTCCTTTATCTGAGGTCAATATAATTTCAATCACCTGATAAATGTGATAATAATTGAATCTCAGGGTGAGTGTAGGTTTTTGAAACAATAGGGTTTAATTAAATCATCTATGGGGAATGCTTCAATTTAACTATTATAAACAGATAAAACAAAATATAAGGTATTTTTAGAGAACTTACATGAATCCAAAAAAGTGATACAATTAAAAGCATGAGATAAGGACCAAACCAAAAATCAGAAGAGCCAAAATTGGCAGCAAGATGAAGTAGTTTACTAAGCAAACAGCAAGTAGAATTTCCAAGAGATTAATTACATACGGCAATGAAGTTGTGGAGTGGAAGCTAGAGAGGGTCGGTTCCTGTTTTTATTTTTCATTGGCTAAGGTGATAGGTGAGTAACGTCTTATAGCGTCCACACCCGTGAATCTCATTTTTGTTCTTAAATAAATCTTACACGTTATTTTATTATTTTTTACATTTTTTTACATTTTTAAGAATAAATACATATTTTTTCCACATCCATAAATTTACTTTTGTCCTTAAAATTGGGACGCATGCAATTGTTAAGAAATTGTGTTTTACTGTTGTTGCAACGAAGAGTCGTTGCTCTTGGTCTTCTCTCTCTTCCCCCTTTCCAATTTTTCCCACTAAAATAATGCTTTCTCTGCTGTGTCCTTTTGCAGACAAAGCACAACTATGGATATTGAAGTACTTTCCACACCGGTAAAAATAATTATGCACTGTCACTAATATTTTATGTACTAGCGGTGTGAATGCTCTAAGTTTTATATGAAGGTGACACCTGCGTGCTACTGGTGTATGTGTACACATGCCCAATACTTTCTACATTCTACAGTTGCAAATTGCATGAAAGCAAACCATAGAAGAAGAAAATTTAAAGCTGGCAAAATCAGTTTTGTTTGACTAACTTGATCTTTTATTTGACATTCACGCACACTTATCAATATATTATATTAATCAATATATTATATTAATTTAAGAACTGATTCCACTTCTTAATTTCTCTTTTAGTTCCCTCCTAAGTTTTTCCTCCCGGATCAAGTTATGGGAAAAACCAATGAGTTTCTAATAGTGGACCCCATAATAATAATAGTAGTACATAATAGTAGTGTAGCCCAAGTAGTAGTCCCTCCAAAAATAAGTTTATGAAAAGTCAAAATCACAAATTCAATTTCTCTTTGTCATTGCTGACCAAAAAATAAATTTAATGGATTGTTGAATTAATTCTACTTTCACATTTATTAATGAATTTTATGATTTATAGTTAGTATTTTATGTTTTTAGTCTACTCCTTTTTCTATTTTTCACTTATTCTTTACTTCAATACTTAGTCCTTTAAAATTTTTCATGCATTCATTTATATATTTATATGATTTTTTTTTAATAATAATCTTCTATAAGCTTCACCTCTAAATAATATAACAAAATTTATGAACACAATTTTGACAATATCATTAATAATTATGCTACCACACTCAAATTTTCAATATACACTTAATTTTTCCCACTCTTCAATTAACAAAACCCAAACAAATATGGGCCCGTGCATCGCACGGGCACATTTGCTAGTTTGGAAAATATTGCTCAAGTACAATGTAATTCTTTTATTATGACAAATGATTAGTACCAAACCAATTCTAAACTGGCACCTCTATTACAAAAATATCTTTTTTTTAACAATACTCATCAATTTAATGATTGAAGTTAAAATATGCTTAAGTGCTCAAAGTCCATTTCACTTAAATCAAGGTATATTGGTCGACCGTTGTTCTGTCGTAGGATTACAGTTCTTAGACAATCCGGCTAAGAGTTCAGCAATCCCACTTTTGATGTCAGACGTGAAGTGAGCATCTTGAATGCCAAGATACACACTCTCTTGTCGTTCTAATTTGGGGGGTGGTATGTGTGTTTGTGTGAGATAAGTTGGGACATACCTGCTTGCCTTACCAGGTATTATATAGGCATACCAGCATAAATGACGTTGATTGCCGCTTTCATGTGGCGGGTGAGGTTCTCTCCAAACGGCTCTGGCATAATGGCGGGTATTAAGATGAGTGGAATCCTATGCTGGTGAGGATAACGGAATTCTCCAGATTCCCTAAAGCACGTGTCCAAATTCGCACTGGTATCACGACATCAGTCTTCATGTTCAAGACTTATCCTGATATCTGTATCCGGTCTTCTTAGATTTCTTAGGATACTATCCCGTACGCGAATCCGGTTTTGGATGGTTTCTGATAGCCTCAATCCGGTATCCGGATCCAGCCTGTTGGGCCTTTCGAGGCCTCAATCCGGTATGTGAATCCGGCCCTAATGGACCTTTCTGGCCCCATACCGGTATCTGAATCCGGTGTCATTGGGCCCCTTAGGACCTCGCACCGACATCAGGATCCGAACTTATTGGGCCTCTTATGGCATCAAACCGGTATCTGAATCCGGCATACCGGTTCTGACTATCCGGTCCATAACAGTAGCCCCCCAAGTCATGGTTCATGCAATGTGCCAGAATTTCAGAGTAGCTCCATCAATCCGGATGTCGGTTCCCAAACGAATTGGACAGACCGAATTGCTGACTGCAAGATGCCAGTTTTAACTGACTTATCAATTGCTCCTCAATCCGAAAGCTTCCAGGGTCCAGTCTCCAAGGATTTCGAATTCCTACTTCCCATAACTATATCTGCTTCCGCTTCCCAAGATGGTGACTTCAGCATCCTAATATCGGGAGCCTGAACATGCACATTTAAATCCGAATTCAAAATTTGAATTTAGTATCTTTCCCAGACTTCCCGGTTCCCAAGAATTAAATTTTCAAGGCATAGGCTCTTGTTCACAGGTTCAACTTTAATGCTTTAATCTGACATAAGTCAGAACTCCTAATGGCCACCTTTATGTCTTGTCTCTGCTACTTAGCAATCCACTTGCCCTTAGAGATTTGTTGGAAACCGAACCTTTTCCTGTACTGTACTCAAGCCAGCCACGAATTCGGATTTGCTTTTCCAACTGAGTTTCTGAAGAGGTGTAATAAGTGATCTTCAATTTCCTTGGGAAGATGAAAAGGGGCGATGCTTTATTGCAGCTATGACTTTTCACTTCAATTGACATGTCTCTTCTCTTCAAGCATCATGACTTATCATTCCCCAACTGACATGACTTCTGAGTAGTCACTTACTTAATGCAAGCACCCTTCTATCTACCTCCTATGAAATCCGAACTCCCCTTATAAATAGAGAGAGGCCTTTAGTGATAAGACTCACTTCTCCATTTCTTCTCTGCTGCATACGAATTCACTTCTTTGCTGCCTACAAATTTACTCCTTCTCTTCCTTCTTTCATTTTCAGGTACATAACTTCTTATCCCTTACTTTTTCTTTTATCATGGACTCACTTCTTTCCAACAAACCCCCATGCTCTTCTTCTTCCAATTCGTCGAAACCCCTTTCTGCCAACCCTTGTAATTCTGTTAGCCAACCTAGTGGCCTTCAAAACTCTTCTTTTTCTGATCATGAAAAGGAAGCTTTAGCGAACTAGTGAAGAAATGGATCATTAGAGATATGTTTAGTGAAGTCTCCAGCATTCCTACTAAGTCTTCTTTCTACACTTCCTCTCAGGAATCCAATATGGGGAAGAAGAGGTCTGAAACGAACCCTGAGGAATTCATCCTCCTTACTGACACTACTGGTTATGAGGATGTAGACCTTGACGCCTTAGGCAGACCCTCCATATTTGTAGATGTCCAACGCCTTCAAGAGTACCACAACAGTGCTGAGCTCGCCAGACCGGGAGTTATTCCAAACTTTTATGTTTTAGAGGCCCCTTCTTCTCAAAACCGAATTTGCTCTGTAGGCAGCCCTCTCGAAAATTTCTTCTTTATGTACGTAGTTCTTTTCGAGACTTGTGGAGTCCGAATTCCATTTACTGACTTCGAGTGTAGGGTTCTCAGTCACTTAGAGCTTGCTCCAACACAACTCCATCCTAATGGTTGGTGTTATCTGATAGCTTTCCAACTTTTCTGCAACCATTTCAATTTAGCTTGTACTCTCCCAGTATTTTTCACCTTTTTTGGACCGTTTGCCTCAAGTAAAGTTAACGGGAAATGGTCTTGGGTTACCTTGAAGTCCCGTCTCAATTGGAAAATTTTTGAAACTTATTCAGAGACATGGAAAGGGTTCAAAAGTGAATATTTCAAGATATTAGGAGCCCCACATTCCTGGCCTTTCTTTTTTGACCATGGGGGAAATCCATATTTCCCATTTTTTTGGTCTGATAAAAACTCGCGAATTCCGGCTCGTTCTTTCCTTACCCCCAACAACGTTCTCACCGACGTTGAGCTATCCACCATAAAATTTTTCTTTGCCTGGTATGAACGTTTCGGGTATATCAGTACCAGGAAGATAGTAGATGCGGAACCAGAATCCCTGCATTCGGTATTCGGTAGGATACCTGACGTACACATATATTTTACTTGCTTTTATTGCTCTTTTGAATTATTAATGCTTTCATACTGGTATTGTGCAGAAAAAATGGCAAGCCCCGAAGACCTTGCTGCTCTCGCTGCCGCTATCGGAAATGCTCCGAGGAAGCCTCCCAAGCGTAGCAAGACAGGTGTTAGCCGTCCTCCTCCGGCTGCTGTAGTCCTTGACAGTCCTGAAGCTGCTGCCAGAAAAAGGAAAAATCAAGAACCTCTCCTATCCGGTTCTCCCACTGGATCTCACTTTGATGCAGGCCAGGGGTCTTCTGGTTTCACTTCCTCAGTGTGGGAGGAAAACCTGAGCGAGAATTTTGGGCGTATGCTGTTGACTGATTCTGACTCCCATCGCTTCCAAGGAATGACACGTCGAGAATTTGTTAACCTGATGAAGTCTTTGAAGAAACACCAACTTCGTGCTGCCTCCATTCTCCAGTTTTTAGAGGATAATGCTGAAAAGGTTTTGTTTGTTGGGCAAGAGGCTGTGGATTTGGCTGCTTATGTCAAAAAGGAAGCTGAAATGGCTGAACAGATTGCCTCCCAAGCGGGCGAATTGAGGAAGACCAAGCAAGCCCTTTCCTAAGCTGAGGAAGAATTTGCAAAGAGGATGAATGACAAATTGAAGGAAGTGAATGATGCCAATGATGCTGCCCTAAACACTCTAAGGGATGCCCTCACAGAGGCTGAAAAACAGAGGGATATGTACAAATAAAAATGGATTGGATTAGTTCAGTCTTCCTTCATGAATGCAATGGAGCAAGCCAATTTCCTTAACAGCAACTTCTCTGCCAAGGGGATGCATTTCTTGCACAAAGTCAAAGATGGAGCGCTTTACAACTACCTTCGGGATGGAAGCAGGGTGCTTGTCAACTTGGATGATGAGAACTGCCCTGACCCCTTGGCCCCTGTGGATAGGGGTGGAAACAGGCCAGGCCGGCCTACAGGGGTATATGACAGGCCGAATAACAGGCTAGGTCAGGCCAGGCTTTTTTTGCAAACAGGTCAGGCCCAGGCTATTTAAAAAGCTTATATAACCTAAACAAGTCAGGCTTAGGCTTTTAAAAAAGCCTATTTATCTTAACAGGCCGGCCTATATAATTTTATTATTATTATTATTATTATATATAATAATGTTATATTATATATAATATATAATAAATATATATATATATATATTATGAAACATAAACAGAAAATAAGCAATATAATATATATTTATAAATCTACACTATTCAACTCTCCAGTTTAAGAATATGTGACTCATATGAGGTAAGAATTGTGTTTAGTTCAACGATGTGGGACTCAAGCATCACTTGCTCTAAGGCCTACAATGTCTGAACTTCAAAAGCAAGTATGCACGTTGTTTTTCTTTTTGCCAAAGTCCCACATCGTTCTTTTTTTGCCCAACACTCCAACAGCCTTGTGCTTGTGAACTAGTCTAAGTCCCACATCATTCTTTTTGTTGAGTAATAGCCTTGTGATCCGGTATAAAACCAAAGGCAATCCCTGCACATTTTCAAGGCAGTAGTAAACTAATTATGGGCTTCCAGTGATGGGCCACATTTTAACTACTGTGTAGGCTTTTAAACAGGCTTATAGGCCAGGCCAGGCTTTGTAACAGGCCAGGCTTAGGCTCAAAAAAATTATTTAAATAGGCTAACAGGCCAGGCTCAGGTAACAATATTTTATGTAGGTCGAGCCTGTTTAAGGCCAAAGCCTAGCCTGGCCTGGCCTGTTTCCACCCCTACCCGTGGATGACGAGGAGACGAAAGATGAGGTTGACGGAGGAGGATGATGGAGATGCTGCTGCTTAGCTTTCTAGTTTAATCTGGTTTATTTCACATTTTTTTGTTGCGTTGTTGTCTTATTCTGCACTTTGTTATTTTTTCCTTTCTTAGTTCTAATCTGTATTCTGGTTTCTGCTTTTCCTTGGTTGCATTTTGTTTCAGACTTCTCTTGGTTGTAACCCGAATTGCACTTATATTCAGACTTTCCAATCAATGTATTAGGCTTTAGTATCTGTGTTATATTTCCTTTGTGTATCCATCTTATTTATTGATCCATGGAAGTCCTATTCTAGCCAGCGAATGGTTTTCCATTTAACTTATTAGCTTTCTGAAACTAATAGGGATCATTGTATGTACATGGGCGGTGTTCGTTTCAGCATAAGAACATCTCCTTACCCATTTTACTTCTTATCTGATGGCTAGTCAGACAAGTGGTGTATCAAATATTGGATACTTAGGATTTTTTTACTTATGTTCTTCTAAGTATAAGATTCCTGATACCGAATTCTGACACCGAATTCGGATACCGGATTTGTGGATTCAAATTCTGAACGATTTTCCAGATGCCAATTTAAACAATAAGTATGAGATTCCTAGTTCTTGATACCGGATTCCTGATACCGGATCCTGATACCGGATTCCTAGTACTTCAAAATATAAACATGTTATTAAGCGTGGGGTTCCTGATACCGGATTCGGATACCGGAACCCTTATACTGATTTCTTCACTTCACAATACAAATTTTATTATTAAGTACAAAACTCTAACACCGAATCCCTGATACTGGATCCTGATATCCAATGCTTCCTTATATATATATATGATATCGACTTCCTGATACCGGTTTCCTGACATCGGATTCCTGATATTGGATTCGCAATTTGCATTTGAATGAAGGCAATTATTTTGAATAAACCATCTCATTGGGGTATTGTGTTCAACCCTGTAACTTATGGAATTTTCATAACTCTCATTAGCAAAACATAATGCCAAGTACAGTCACAATTTAAACCAAATAGAGGTCTATAGGTAACCTCCTTTTTAAAACAGAAACAACTGGATACATGACAATGGTCTGTAAGACCTTCTTGGAAAATAAGCAAATTCTATGAAAGCATAAACAAAGAACAAAATTCAACTATAATAGAAGCGAAGCTTAGCTGCATTCCACGGGTTTTTGATGCCTCTGGCAGTAAGTGTTTCTAGAAAATACGCTCATTTCCCAGTTTTTGATCGGACTCGATATGGTCCTTCCCAATTGGCCGCCAACTTACCATGCGCAGGTCCATTACCATGTACATCGGCCCTTCTCAGCACCAAGTCACCTTCGTTAAGGTTCTGGGAACCACCTTTAAATTGTACTGCTTGGTTGACTGCTGCTGGATTGTTGCCATGCGGACAGTTGCCATCTCCTTGGATTCTTGCAAGAGATCCAAGTTTTCTCTGATGAGTCGTACATTAGCCTCTGGATTAAAGTACCTTGACCTCATATTAGTGGATCCGACTTCCAATGGAATCATTGCTTCACTTCCATATGTAAGCTTGAACGGCGTCTCTCCAGTGGTAGAATGGGGAGTGGTTCTGTAGGACCAAAGGACAGTATCTATACAATCTACCCATTTACCTTTGCTGTCCTCCAGCTTTCTTTTCAACCCTCTTAGGATACATTTATTGGCTGCTTCGGCTTGCCCGTTGGTTTGCGGGTGCTCTACAGAGGACAGACGCTGCTTGATACCCAACTTCTGGAGAAACTCCTTGAAAGCCTTGCTAGTAAACTGAGTGCCATTATCCGTGACCAAAACGGCTGGAACTCCGAAACGTGATATGACTCGGTTACTGAAAAATTTCACAATTTGAGTAGAAGTAGTAACAGCGACTGCTTTAGCTTCGATCCACTTGGTAAAATAGTCTACTGACACCACTAAATGGGTCACCTGCCCTACTGCTTGCGGAAATGGTCCCAACAGGTCCATCCCCCACTGAAAGAAAGGCCATGGGGTAGGGCAGATATGGAATGGAGTTCCTCCGGTGGTGCCAAATGAACATCGACGTGCTTCTGACAACGATCACACTTCTTTACGTGCTTCATGGAATCGAACTGTATGCTGGGCCAGTAGAATCCTGCTCTCAGTATCTTCCTTGCCAGACTCCTTCCTCCCAGATGGTGATTGCATCTCCCTTCGCGTACCTCTTTCAGGGCTAATTCGGATTCCCGCTCAGTCAGACATCGGAGTAGAGGTGAAGAAAACCCTCTCCGATAGAGCAGTCCATCTTGTATGACAAAGTGAGGAGCCATTTTTCTTATTTTTCTTGTTGCTTCGTCTTCACTTGGAAGGATTCCATGAAGTAGGAATGCCAGGATAGGGGAAGCCCACGAATCTTCATCCTCCACTGCTAATGTTGCACTGGGGTGAGAGATAGCTTGTTGAATTACGGACCTGTGATTTCTTGGCTTCTTGGTGCTAGCTAACTTGGACAGGACATCAGCTCTGGAATTCTGATCTCTCGGAATGTGCTGAAAATCCACGCTGTCAAACCTTCCTGCCAGCTCCTTGTACTTGGTAAGATACTTTTGAAGTAGAGGCTCCTTGGCTCGGAAATCTCCTTTAATTTGTGAAATCACCAGCTGCGAATCGCTGTACAAAAGGATTGAGTGCGCTCCAAGATCCTTGGCCATCGTCATCCCGGCAAGACAGGCTTCATATTCAGCTTGGTTGTTGGAAGTAGGAAAATCGAACCTCAATGAATACTCGATAGATACTCCTTGAGCGTTTTCCAATATTACACCAGCACCTCCACCCGTCTGATTGGATGAACCATCAACGAACAGGGTCCAGACTCTAGAATCCTTCTTTGGTGCCAATTCCATGACGAAGTCTGCCAAAACCTGAGATTTGATTGTTGTTCTTGACTCATAACTGATCCCATATTCGGAAAATTCCACTGACCAAGCGATCATGCGACCTGCTAAGTCCGGTTTTTGTAAAACCTGCCGAATAGGTTGATCTATTCTGACCATGACTGGATGGCTTTGGAAATATTGTCTAAGACGCCTTGCCGTGACCACCAGCGTGAACGCCATCTTTTCAATCTTTTGATACCTTCTTTCTGTTTCTTGCAACACTTTACTGACAAAATACACCGGCCTCTGCCCTTCCTCCAAATCCCTGACCAAAACAGCACTCACCGCTTCATCATTTACAGCTAGATATAAATAGAGGGTCTCACCTGGCTCAGGTTTGCTCAGGATTTGAGGATTGGAGAGGTAATGCTTGAAGTCCTGAAAAGCTGCTTCACACTCATCGGTCCATTTGAATTCCTGGTCCTTCTTAAGCAATTGGAATAATGGAAGAGATTTGTAAGCTGACTTTGATAAAAATCTTGTCAACGCGGCTATGCGTCCGGTCAGTTGCTGAACTTCCTTCACGGAATTTGGGCTCCTCATCTTATTGAGGACCGCTTCCAAATCATGCTTAATGTTTCCTGCCTCTGTTGATTTTACGATCATGTCATCGACATAGACCTCCAATGTTGGTCCAATCAGCTCTCCAAAGATTTTGTCCATCATCCTCTGGTATGTGGCACCTGAGTAAGCATCCATGAAAGAAAGTAACTGATACCCAGCAGAATTATCAACCAGCTTGTCGATGTTGGGAAGAGGATAGGTGTCTTTGGGACACGCTTTGTTCAGATCCGTGTAGTCCACGCACATACGCCATTTGCCATTGGATTTTTTGACCAGAACTACAATAGAAAGCCAGGTAGTGTAAGGGACTTCCCTGATAAATCTAGCTTGTAAGAGTTCCTCCACATTCGCAGCAATCACCTTCTGCCTTTCATTGCCCATCTTCCTTCTCCTTTGCGATACTGGCTTGAACTTGGATCGACCGATGGGTGATGACAGATAAAATCCGGATCTATTCCTGGCATATCAGCTGCCGTCCATGCGAATAAATTTTTGTTCTTCTTTAGCAGTGCAACCAACCCAACCTTTTCCTCGCTTGATAAGTCTTTTCCGACTTGACTCCACTGTTCCGGGGTATCTCCAATCTGAACTTTTTCTAACTCCCCTTCAGGCTTGGGCCGTTCCTCTTTGATATTGTCTCTCATGTCCAAGTCTACCATCATGATCCTGGAGGATGAGGCGGATCCCTTATTCTGTTTCGCTTGCACCTGCTTCTTAGCGTTTTCTTTTGTCGCTTTCAGACTAGCTATGTAATAGGTTTTGGCCTGCATCTGGTCTGCATGGACTGTAACAACTGATCCTTTCTCATCGGGGAACTTCATGGCCATCTGCAAAGGAGAGGCGACGGCTTGGAATGCCTTCAAGGTGGGCCGTCTTAGAATTGCATTGTAGACGGAGGGGCAGTCCACCACCAGGAAACGTACCTTTTCCGTCCGACATTGAGGGGGTGCGCCTAATGTCAGCCTGATATCAATGTACCCTCTGGGTCTGATAGTGTCACCTGTAAACCCAATTAACTCCTTCTGGCAGGGATGCAGATCTGCTGACTTCAACTTCAAGCGATCAAACAGTTCTGTGAACATGATATCTGATGAGCTACCCTGGTCTACCATCATGCGGCAAACACGGAACCTGTCAATAATTCCTGTTACCACTAATGGATCGTTGTGATTGGGAATCACTCCTTCCAAATCGGCTTCAGTAAACGTGATTGGAGGGTGTACTTCCTTCTGCCTATTCGATACAGAAACCGCCATAGTTGCCAACTTCAATTGTTTTTTCTGGGCCGTTATGGATTCCCCCTCCACAGTCAAACCGCCAACAATAGTGCTAATTATCTCAAGATCCTCATTGTTGCTTTTACCAACATCTTCTTTTTTCATTGGAGAATTCCTGGTTGCGGTACGCCTAGGAGTTCTGCTTCTCCTTGGGGGCGTTCGGGATCTCCTTCTAGGTGGGCTTCTGGTTCTCCTTCTGACTGGACTCCTGACCCTCCTTGTGGGGGTACGCTAATTGGGACCTCCTCTAATGGATCGAGTGTAACGGTTTAGTCTTCCTCTTCTTACTAGAGTTTCCACAACGTCCTTAAGCTGAACGCATTCGTCATCGGTGTGTCCATAACTGCCATGCCAACTACACCTTTTGTGCTGGTTCTCCTTCGTTGGAGGTCTCCTCAACGGGGGTGGACGATCAACTTCCATCAATTCTGCATTCATAATCTCACGAAGGATTTGTGATCTAGAAGTGTTTAAAGGCGTATAATGGTCATATTTACCTTCGGGCTTTTTAGCCCCCGAATCATGTCTGTTGTTCTTGTCTCCTTCTCGCTCACCTTTCCCTGATCCCTTGTTGAAGAAAGCCTCTTTCTTTTTCCCAGATGCTTCACCTGCAAAATTATCTTGTGCTTTCTGATATTCCTCCAAGTTGATATACTTTTCAGCTCTTTCCATGACTTCGTCCATGGTTTTGATTTTGTGCATCACCAAGTGGTTTGTGAAATCCCCTGGTCTTAATGCGCGCATCAAGAGATGCAAAGCTACTGAGGCCTCTATGTCACTAATCGAAAGGTATTCAGTATTGAAACGGGTGAGGAAATCTCTCAGCGATTCCCCTTTCTCCTGCTTAATTTGAGATAAATGGTGTTCAGACTTTGGCTGTGCTTTGCTTGTTGTGAAGTGTCCCAGGAATTTGGCAGCTAAGTCTTTCCACCCTGTTATCGAATCAGGTTCCAATTTAGAATACCAGCGCAAAGCCGCTTTTTTCAGAGTTAGGGGGAAAGTACGACATTTGTATGCATCCTTAGCCCCTTGACACGACATTGCCACCAGAAAGCTGTCAATGTGTTCCTGTGGATCTGAGTTCCCAAAATATGGATCTACATTGGCTGGAGCTTTGATATTCTCAGGCATGGGGAAAGCCATTATGCTTTCAGAAAACGGGTGGTCTTTTTCTTCAGGTTCTCCAACCAGCTCCACCTCATTACCTTTCCCCACGCCTGATTGGGATGTCCCTTTCCTCAACTCTTTCAGCAACTTGTCTTGCTCATCTAACCGCTTACGCAAACGAGCCAACTCCGTCTCCATACTTGTTTTCCTTTGTGAGCATCCACCAGATGACCCCTTACTCTCATGTCGGGAATGCGAAGGGCTTCCTCCTCTGGTGGGGGGCCTCTGTCGCGATTTCTCCTGTTCATGATGAGAAGGTTCTTCTTGTCTTGAACGCTCTTGTTCTGCTCGTCTTCTTCCTTCGCTTAATCGTTCCCTGAGGTCCTTCTGACGTGAAGGTGCTTGTTCTCCACTTGGGTTTTTCCTCAATTCCAGCGCACTGTGGTGGCTAGGTTCAGCACGTTCTCCATGTGAATGGTTCGCCATGGACTTCTTCAGAAGGTGGTGGGAATAAGTTTCTCGCTCCCACTGTGGTCTCCAATGTTCTGTCGTAGGATTACAGTTCTTAGACAATCCGGCTAAGAGTTCAGCAATCCCACTTTTGATGTCAGACGTGAAGTGAACACCTTGAATGCCAAGATACACACTCTCTTGTCGTTCTAATTTGGGGGGTGGTGTGTGTGTTTGTGTGAGATAAGTTGGGACATGCCTGCTTGCCTTACCAGGTATTATATAGGCATACCAGCATAAATGACGTTGATTGCCGCTTTCATGTGGCGGGTGAGGTTCTCTCCAAACGGCTCTGGCATAATGGTGGGTATTAAGATGAGTGGAATCCTATGCTGGTGAGGATAACGGAATTCTCCAGATTCCCTAAAGCACGTGTCCGAATTCGCACTGGTATCACGACATGAGTCTACATGTTCAAGACTTATCCTGATATCTGTATCTGAATCCGGTCTTCTTAGATTTCTTAGGATACTATCCTGTACGCGAATCCGGTTTTGGATGGTTTCTGATAGCCTCAATCCGGTATCCGGATCCAGCCTGTTGGGCCTTTCGAGGCCTCAATCCGGTATGTGAATCTGACCCTAATGGACCTTTCTGGCCCCATACCGATATCTGAATCCGATGTCATTGGGCCCCTTAGGACCTCGCACCGACATCATGATCCGAACTTATTGGGCCTCTTATGACCTCAAACCGGTATCTAAATCCGGCATACTGGTTCTGACTATCCGGTCCATAACAATCGTGTTTAAGGATGTAGATACCAAATAACCAAATGAACCGTGTTTAAGGATGTAGATACCGCCCCGTTGTCTTAAAAAAAAAAAGGATGTTGATACCAAATAACCTAATGAAAAGTTATATGGTACTAAAGGAAATTCTTTGTTCAATAGAAGAAAAAAAAACTTTGAAACATGGGTACTCCTGAACTGGTGACGTACCCGTATCGGGTACATCTTGGATACCGGTACACGTATCGTACTCCTGGATACTTGTAACTAGTATGTTAAGGTATATTTTAGGTGTGGAACGTACCAATAATGTATTTTTTGTCTCAGAATTTATATTTTAATGTTATAATCAATCTTTCGGATTTATATCTTGACTTATTTTGAGCATCAACCTCTAATTTTACTATAGTCATATGATATTTCAATGTCAAAATCGTTTATTTGCACATTGCTTATATATATTTATTTATAAAATTAGAATTTATTTATCGTATCTGTACCTTAGTTTTTTAAAAAATGTCGTATCCCATATCCAGTATCGTATTCGTATTGGTGCAACATAGAAAAAAGGTACTCCCTCCTATCCTTATTATAGGTCACACTCTAGAAGGTTTTCTTGATATTATAAGTCACTTTATATTTTCAATGTATCATTTATTGCATTTTCTCTTTTTTGCCCTTATTAAATGCTTTGACTATCTATGTGTTTTTGTTGTTCATTAATGAGTGTGAATTTTTCAAGAAAAGTTTAGAGGGTAAAATTGTAATGTTACAATATATTCTCATAAAATTTATAAAACTAACTACTTTCCTTGATATGTGTAATTCGGTTAAGTATGCCCTATAATAAAGACTGGATGGAGTAACTTCTTTGATTTAATCGACACTTTTGTCAATATTGTCATTGTGGTTAATAGAGGTTTCGAATCCAGAAAGCATCCCAATAGATTTAACCCAGAGTCGCTGGTATCCAACCAATTCCCTATCAACTATTTAATGTATTTGGCAATTGCAGCTTGCTTTGATGTTGAGATGGGGAATAGATTGGATGAGCATATTCTTTGTTTGTTGTGTGTAATCTTTAGTCAGGAACACACTGTTCCCGATGGCACTTTTAATATAAAAAATCATTGAGATTAATTTTGCACGAGATTGTGTTCCTATGTATTCTCAACGGGATGTATTAACCAAGAATCAAATCTGAAATTTCTTAGCCTCATATATCATTTCCAAATTCTCTAGTTGACAGAATCGCACATTTTCAGCCAACCCCGTTTACAATGGATATGCATATAACGGGCACCATCTTTTCATTCTTTTCAGCAGCTTTTAATACGTACATAGATATTAGTTCTGACTATTAATAAAAATAAAAAAGTTGTGCTGACTAGTATTTTAAAAATACTTTATTGTTTAAGGAATTCAAATAAAGTAGGTTATTATTAAAAAATCAAATTCAATATTTTTATGTATTAAATCCATTATTTTTTTATCAACAATATCCAACATAATTGATAAATGATTGAATTTTTAAAATATAATGTCAATGATTCAATAAAAAATGCATCATTCTTTAAGATAAATATATTACTTTTGCTTTCATAAATAATACTTTTAAAAACACTTATTAACATTTTTCAAATTAAAAATACTAGGATCTAACTTCCAACCCCTTTCTATAATTGCCTTTTGAAGATGTATATAATCTTGGGCGCAATGATATTTTGTAACGCAACTCAGTGGTACGCTTTTATTTTTAATATTTTTAAGTAAGGTTTCTAAAAATGAAAAATATTTTTCTTATTTAAAAAAAATTAAAAAAAACAATATTTTTATAATAAACTTTTATTTTATTTAACTTATTAATAGGGGCACGCTGTCAGCAGTTTTTTTTCTTTTTTTTAAAGGATGTTTAATTATATAATGTGTGGATACAGAGCTAATGGCGTGAACTCTGTTCAGACTACAGATTTCACTAAGTTGTGAGTTTAATTAAGTCTGACCTGGTATGCTTATTATATGAATTAGGATCATCTCAATTTTTTAAAGTAATGGAGAAGATTTTACTTGATGAATAACTTTCTAATACATTAAAATTAAAAATATTAAGTTAAATAAATGATAAATGATGTATTGGCAGTCTAAAAAAAATTTATATTGTCAATGTAATCCATTAAATTCATTAAATATTATTAGAAAATATTAATCATTGGATAAAAAAATGATAAACTATGAGAAAAAAAGGGAAAGAATCTTCACACGTGTATTATTGTAATATAAATTCTAACTTAAAGTTTAAAATCATAATCACTTAATTAATATACTGGCTCTTGAAACTCTGCCAAACTCAATCCAGTCGATTATCCTTTTTTTTTTCACCACATCATATTCAGTTGTCAAATAAAATTATTTACATCTTAAAATTATTTTATGAAAAATCAAATAAAGGTGATACATAAATACTTTGATATATAAGTAATGATGAAAGTTTAAAATTATAAATATTTTGATACATAAAAATATTCAAACTTTTAAAAAAATCAAATTAGTAAAAAATTTCAAATTGCTTATATTTAGAAAAAATATTCGAAGTCAAAATTAGCCAACAAAAAATAAAGGGGTGAGGGTGTTCCTTTGGAGTTTCATCTATTATGCTTACTCATACTTAAAAAAAATGGGTGGGGGTGTTCCTTTGGAGTTTGACCTAAATACTAGCAGAACCCCGTTCAATAGGGCTAGCACTCGCTCACTATAAAAAGGGGAAATGATCTAGGGAGCATCGACCATTAGTCACTTATTTTCTTATTCCCTGGTTTTTTCGAATACCTTCATTTTATACTATTTGCTTATTGATATTAATTCAATCTTCAAAATCTTTTACATCGGAGGAGTTCTAACAACTACCAAGAGCCATCAGAATCATCACTCACTCAGGTCCAATCATCACTCCACTCATAAGGTTAAGCCAGTTTTTCAATCTCATATAAATTAAATAATATAATAATAAAATAAAATAAACATAGGAATATTCTTTATTTCTTTTCCAGAAAAAAGTCATTAAAAGAAAAAAGAAAGTGTAAAAGATTTGACCTAAATTGATCATTTTTCAACATGATGACATCTAGTGATAGTTGGTTGATAACTTAATAGCACTAATCACAATCATTTTCTACTTAGCAATAATAGGAAACTAATAAGATATTCTTAATTAGTTGGGTAAAGTTTCAATAACCAATCTTGGAATTCAATTAATATTGGTAAGCTAAGAGAGATCTTTGGATGGATAAAGTTGTTGAAGAGTAAAAGAAAAAATTTATCCAAGATTCCATGGTGACCTCTGTCGGCGGATGAAAAGGGTCAATTTGCAAAATAATGGTAGTCCAACTGTTCCATGTTGTTGTTACTTTCCACCCATTCTTTCCACTCATGCTCCTTAACTCTTTTAAAGTGTGTTATGTCACTATGTTTCACTAAACTCTCACTCTCTCTTCCTTTCTTTCTGTGCTTAGTGATCTAGATCAGTGAAGGGATCTATAAACTGAAACACAAAGACAACCAAAGAAAAAACCTCTCTTTGAGGTAGCAGAGGTTAGTTCATTTCATACCATGATGTTATTATCTTTCTAATGTATTCCATTGTTGCTGATTTAGTTATAACTTCACATTTGCACTGTAAAGTTTCAATTTTTACAAAGTTTACTTTTATGGGTATTTTTTAGTGGTTTGCCATTGTAGATCTTTAGTTGATCTTGCATAACAAGAGAGAATGGAGTGTTTTTGTTATGCAGTACTAAAAGAGTTTGTTGTTTTTTAAGTGGCTATCTGTTTTTTGTGTAGATCAAACTAATACTAGTATAGTAATCCCAAAAATTTGGTTTTTCTAGATTTTTGTCTTGTGCAAAAATCATTAGTAGATTACATCCTCATGCATGTGTTTTTTGTTTGCTTGTGAAAGGAAAATAAAAAATAAAGTGCTGATGTAACTATGACTGAAAGGGATTAAGCTTGTTTCCTATTCTTTTGTTTATAGGGGGAATGCTAGAGACTATTGCACAAATTTACATTCTAATTTCTAAATCAGGTTTTCAGGTTGCTCTCTAGTGATGCGAGCTCTACCTAAATGCCCTGAACTCAATGTTCAGTGTGTGGGGTGTACCTGCAATGACACTCCTAGGCTCAAGTCAATAGAGGCTCAAGGGGGTTTAGAGTAGAGAATAGAATTTAACTTTGACTGAGGTTCATATCTTGATTTATAGGTTAGGTGTAACTGATAGTGATAAGTTCATCATCATAAGTCTGAGTCCTCAGTGGAGCATATCTCGGTATATGATAAGCAATAAGAAGGTAGTTCTTTGGCTTATCAGCTATGGTGATGATAATGGTTGTAGAAGGACGGGTCCTCCTTATGTGTTTGGACTCTCTGCCTTAATTGGAGGTTACTCGGCCCCCGAAGGAACATACTTCAAACTGTCTCAAGTATGGCATAAATATGTTGTTAAAAAAAAGGTAGTAATTTGTTAGTTTAGAATGTTAAAGAAACATATTGCAACTCAATATTTCTTTGTTAACTTCATTCTTGATTTCAGAAGGCATCTACCGTGCTACATCAGTACCATTATTTTTGTTAAAATTCAAAACCTTTGTGCTTAAATAATTATTAGTCCCATTTTGGTACTTTGCATGGTTTCTGATGGTCTACCATAATTTGTCACTCACTATGTTCAATATTGGCAGCCTATAAATGGGTTCTAAGAATAACACACCAGGCCAGAGAGCAAGAAGGCCATTGTCAATATTTGCTGTGCTTGGTTTGTGCTGTTTCTTCTATCTTTTGGGAGCATGGCAAAGGAGTGGATCTGGAAAGGGAGATAACCTTGCGTTGAAAGTAAATAAAGAGATGTCAGACTGCAACATTTTGCCGAATTTGAGTTTTGAATCTCATCACAATGATATAGAAATCATTGCACCTTCTGAACCAAAAGCTAAAGTGTTCAAGGCATGTGATGCCAAATTTACTGATTATACACCTTGCCAAGAGCAAGACCGGGCAATGACATTTCCTAGAGAAAATATGATATATAGGGAAAGGCATTGCCCTCCTCAAGAGGAAAAATTGCAGTGCCTCATTCCAGCTCCTAAAGGGTACACGACGCCTTTTCCGTGGCCTAAGAGTCGTGATTATGCCTACTATGCTAATGTTCCTTACAAGAGCCTGACAGTGGAGAAGGCTGTTCAAAACTGGGTGCAATACCAAGGAAATGTGTTTAAATTTCCAGGTGGAGGGACCATGTTCCCCCAAGGAGCTGATGCATATATTGATGAACTTGCATCAGTTATTCCAATTGCAGATGGTACTGTCAGAACAGCTCTGGACACTGGTTGTGGAGTAAGTTTTATTGTTTAAATGATCCGTCTGTTATACATTCCCTTTTCTTTAATCAAGTGTTTATAATAAATGCCTCATCATGTTGACGCATATAATGTTTGCATTCCAAAATTTATCATTTTTTGGGTTTATTTTGAGTAAATCAATTGCCATTTCTTTGTTTGCTATGCGTGATGGCACATTTTGCTGGTTGGTTCCTTCTTAATTCGGTTGGTAATTGAACATGAACAATTATGCAGGTTGCAAGCTGGGGAGCCTACTTGCTAAAGAGAAATGTGCTGGCTATGTCCTTTGCCCCAAAGGACAACCATGAAGCACAAGTTCAGTTTGCACTAGAACGAGGTGTTCCTGCTGTTATTGGTGTTCTTGGTACCATCCGTCTTCCATACCCTTCAAGAGCCTTTGATATGGCCCAGTGTTCTCGATGTCTAATACCCTGGGCTGGGAATGGTCAGTGACTTGGTGCTAAATTGGATAGTCAATAATATTGTTCATTAGTACTGTTTTATCAGCATTTTTCTTATTTAGAGGACCTGAACTTCCAAACAAAATTATACTAATGTTCGGAAATTTGAGTTCCTTTTAATTCAATATGTCAATTCTAATGCTTAACAACAAAATTCCAGATGGTAAGGGGGCATTTGGAATATCTTATATAGAGCTTATTTGGGCCTAACTTATGAAAATAACTCATGACTTTCCTCTAAGTTCTTTTCAGCTTATTTCAATATGCTTGTCAGAGAAGCTTACGAAATAAGCTAAATTAAGCTTATAGGAAAGTCATAAGCGCTCATATTAATTAATTTGTTTAACCAAACGTGCCCTAAATGTATATTACTTCTGGTGGCCCATTTCCCTTCAAGTAGCTAGTATTTACCTGTTGGGATCATGACATACCAAATTTCTCCAAGAATCTAGAATTTCATGCTACAAAGATCTTCATCTACTTTAAGATTTCCAAAATGTTATGTCAATAGTTGTTGCATTGCATTTACATATAGCTTCAAAAAATGTTTGCCTTCTAGCAGTGTGAGGAGAAAGTTAAAGAGGAGAGAAAAATATTTATAAATGTGAATGAAACATTTTTTTTTTAGAGGAATTAACATGTTGACTTTCCACCCATTGATTGGATACAGAGGGCATGTATCTAATGGAAGTTGATAGAGTCTTGAGGCCTGGTGGATACTGGATTTTATCTGGCCCTCCAATTAATTGGAAAACATACTACCAGACATGGAAGCGATCTAAGGAGGACCTCAAGGCAGAGCAGAGAAAAATTGAGGAATTAGCTGAAAGTCTTTGCTGGGAAAAGAAGTATGAAAAGGGTGATATTGCTATTTTTAGGAAGAAAATAAATGATAAGTCTTGCCTAAGAAAGTCTCCCAAGTTATGTGATTCAGATAATGCTGATGATGTATGGTAAGTCCTGCTCAACTTTTTTCTGTTTATTCAGACACCGTCCATTATACCTGTAAAGTTGTAATCTTTTATATTGTTGAAGGGATTGAATAAATAGACACGATTACATGCGCTGTTCATCTGGTTTTTTTTTTTTTTATTTCTTATTCATATTCCTGGATAATTATGTGCTCATGAATAACTTCATTGAAAATGAGCTAGCTTAGTTGAAAACATGACCTGCATTGTGGGGCATAAAATAATAATACAAGAAAATGATGGTATGACAATACTACTTTTTTAACTTCGCTACATTTAGATTTCCTTACAACAGGCCCTTCAACAAACAGTATATATTTTTGTGTGTGTGTAAGGTTCTTGTTTCCATCCTAATTAATTTTTGTGTGTATGTATTCAATGGATAATAGGTACAAAAAAATGGAGGTATGTAAAACCCCTTACCCTGAGGTAACCAGCAAAACTGAAGTTGCTGGAGGGGAATTGAAGAAGTTTCCTGCTAGGCTTTTTGCAGTCCCTCCTCGAATAGCTAAGGGCATTATTCCAGGGGTTACAGTTGAATCTTATCAAGAGGACAACAAATTATGGAAAAAGCATGTTAATACTTACAAAAGAATCAATAAATTGATTGGCACTACTAGATATCGGAACGTGATGGACATGAATGCAGGCCTTGGAGGATTTGCAGCTGCACTTGAATCACAGAAATCTTGGGTGATGAATGTCGTGCCCTCCATTGCTGAGAACACTTTAGGTGTCGTGTATGAGAGAGGTCTAATTGGCATTTATCATGACTGGTAAGTTCATAGAAGTTCTCATAATTTTCATGTAGACATTCCTTGCAAGCTGTCTTCCTTTACTCACAAAATACTTTTAACTGAGATTCATGGTTAGTTTTAGAAAATTTTGGACTATGAAATTGCAATTACATTCTTCTTCTTTCTTCAGGTGTGAAGGCTTTTCTACGTACCCAAGGACATATGATCTTATTCATGCTAATGGTTTATTTAGCTTGTACCAGGACACGTAAGTTTCTTCCTCTTCTTCCCAGTGACACTAAATAATTTCTGCATTCTAAGATTATTTTGGTGGAATGTTGAAACAAATGGAAACTTGAGTACTTCTGTTGTCTCAAATTCCGAGTTTATTTGCGAATCAAACAACTGGTTCATTCTTCAGTTTTTCTTTTTGGGATATAACTATAATGCAGTTATTTCTTAATAGGAGGGGCTAATGAAGAAGGGGTCTAAATTGTTGGCTAGAGTAAAATGTTTAGATATGAGTTGAAGGGTTTTTTAGTGGAAACAATAAAATTTGAAATGCATCTCAAAGCTAGTCCAAGTGAAAAGCTAAATGGTCTTTTGTGATTCCTGATTCATTTTTATGCATCAACCTTGTTCATACTGCAAGAATTTTTCTTCTATTTCAGCACAATTAATTCAAAGCCTCCATAACACACCAACCAGACTCCTTTTGCTATTTGAGCTAAACATCTATTGAAGACCATCTCTCCTAAAAGCTTAGGCTGTGATTCACAGTTAGTTACCAAAATTGTTTTCAATATTCCTTCACAAAATCTAAAAACAGGATGTGCTAGTGCTAAAAAATCAATCCTCAAAACACAAAACAAAATGAAAGTAAGATAAACATTTTTGTTGTTATCAGTGACAACATATCAACAATAATCAAGTCCTTTTCCAATTAGGTATTGGTCGGTTGCATGGATCAAACAATGCAATGATGCTCTACCATAAATCATGTCCATAGACAAACCATTGATATCCAAATCATTTTTAATAGTTTTATATCTGTAACAACACCAATGACACCTTGTTTGCTTGAAGTGGGGAGATAAACTCCATTCCATATGTCAAATTTTGTTATGTCAGTCGCAATTAGCTAAAGACTTTCTTAACGCTAGAAATTTTCTACTTCAATTTTTTTTAATGAAATTCATTAAACAGGTGCAACCTGGAAGACATCCTTCTAGAGATGGATCGCATCCTACGACCGGAAGGAACAGTCATCGTCCGGGACGAAGTTGATGTCCTGAACAAGGTTAGGAAAATTGTTGGAGGAATGAAATGGGAATCCAAATTGGTGGATCATGAGGATGGTCCACTTGTGCCTCAGAAGATATTTGTTGCTGTGAAACAGTATTGGACTGTTGGAAGTAGCAGCAAAAACAATCAATCCAATGAAGAATAATAAAAAAACAAGGTATTGTTTGTTTTGGTGTGAAACTCATAGCTCAAGCCTTGAGTAATAACAATCAAGGTTTTTTATGATGATGATGAGTGATGAAAAGAAAGAAAGATTATAGAGCAAAGTGAAAAAGCAAAGGATTGGTTATGTGTACTTATTCTAAGTCTGCCTTTTACAAGTGTAGATAAAATAGGTCCTAACTAGTCTTATTGAACTTATTCTGGAGGATATAGATTATTAGTAGCAAGTTTAGATCATCAAATAATTTTAGCCAAAGGTATTATGTTGATGGTAAGACATGAATAATCATGATGTTAGAAATATTGAAATTATATTCAGTTCGTTATTTTTGTTTTGCTGGGGAAAAAAAATTAAGGGTGACTGCTTCATCTTAGAGTTGGGGTGGGACAGGCCAGGAAGAGAGCTGGCAAAAAGGCTAGGGGATTAGTCTACAAACACCGTTTTTTATCCCGCAAACCCCCTTTTTTTCCGATGGGGTCTGTTGGAATATTTTCCGATACCCCCGAGTCGGAAAATTGAATTTTTCCGAATACTCTTTTATTAAAAAATCATTTTTAAAGTTGAAAAATGCATTTTTTCGACTCGGGGGTATCGAAAAATATTTCGACAGAACCCCATCGGAAAAAAACGGGGTTTGCGGGATAAAAAGCGGTGTTTGTAGACTGATCCCCGAAGGGCTACGCGGTCAGGTTCGGGTGGGCCGATTTGGGCTCAGGCCTGACACAACAAGCTGAAAAAGCCTGTGGTGTAGTCTGTCAAAAAAAGGGATTGGCCCGGCAAGGGCTTTTTCTTTTTAACGTGACCAAGTTTTTTTTGGTGTGTGTGGCTCGGACAGTCGGTTAGTGACCCGACCGAGTTTGGGTTTATTAAACCAGGTCAAAATATTATGGGGATCCATTTGGTCCGAAATTTTGTTGTCTAAGCTCGCCCATTAATCGGTTCGATTTGGATCGACTTGTTTTGCTAGTTCTCCTTAAACAGTGTTTATAGGATACTTATATGGGTGATTTTTTATGCTCCTTTCTTAGTTTTGTTTCAATATTCCATTTCATAATATCATTGATTTAATAATTAAAAACTGATAATTAAGATTAAAATTGAAATAATGATAAATTGTAACACTAAAATTAAAATAAGTAGATGATCTTGACATCTATCATAATTTTTTGAAAGATTGTTGAGGTGAACGATTATCATAAATGAAGCTAAATATGGCGATAACGGGGATAAAATAAAGTGAATGGTGTTGGACTATTTGCATTTGAGTAAAAATTGATGAAATTTAAGATTAAAAGCAAAGTAAAAAATTTCATGAAAAAAATTAGAAAGGTGCATAAATATCCTTTAAAAAGGAAAGGATCAAAGAACTTCTCTACATGAACATATGGCTTATCAGTAGTAATCCCTCCGGTCTTTATTATAAGCCTTTTTTTGTGAGAGAGAAAAGGGACTTATAATAAGGATCGGAGGGAGTAACACTTTATTTTTTTTTTATTTTTTTTTAAAATGCTTAGTGGTACAAACCACGAAGTGAGTGTGAAATGTATGCACTGTTAATTTAACATTAACATTAGTATTATACGCACGTGATATAGTGCATCACCATTGTTTTTCATTTTGGTCGATATTTGTGCTACTATCTTCACATTAAATAATGGAAGATGTTATTAACACTCATTCCATTGCTATTTGCACCCGCTTTTTATCATTTTTGCAATAACTTGTCAATATTATCCTTGTATTACTACTCACACCTATGTATCTAATACTCACACCTCAATCATATTATTTATACCATTAATCCTAAAACCTATATATCACTACTACTCACACCCATATACCTTATACTAACACCCTAATCTTATTATTTGCACACATAATTCTATCATTACTCACACTCACTACCTTCTCAGAAATCTTATTCACCCAAGACCTTCCCAATAACTTGATCAAAGAACATTGATCAATCAAAACATTGTGAAATTCATGATTTTTTGTTCTCAATCCCATGATAACATTCTTTTTCGTCATTCTTCTTCCGTTCTTCCATTAACATTTCTTACCATGTTTCTATTTCTGTATTCATGAATCAGACAGATTAAGGATCCGTCGTAAAACCATGCTATGTATCATCACTGCATACATGATAAGCCATCCGTCCACCCATACGAATGAAGCATCCGTCCATCCATACGGATAAGACATCCGTCAACAGCACATACGCGTCAACAACACATATGGATAAGACATCCGTCCATCAGCAACACACGGATGATGCATCCGCAACAGCACATACGGATAGACATCCGTCTGTCATCAACCTATATGAATGAGGCTTCAATCAATAAAAACGGATAAGTGATCCGTCAAAACCAACGGATAAACCATCCGTTCTTTTACACGGATGTTGCATCTGTTCCATCATAGGAAGCTACAATAATGGTGAAGGTGAAGAATAACAATGATGAAGAGGAGAAAGAGAAGTTGCAGAGAATATGGATAAACAACAACAATGGACAAAGTGTGGTGGCAAAGAAGTTTGGGAGGTTTGAGTAGAATGGGTGTGAGAAGGGAAAATATAGGTTTAGGAGGAGAAGCAATGAGTGCGAGTAAAAATGAAAAGAATAATTAGTTTTTTGGAAGAAGGGTAAGATTAGTAGATAGGTACAAAATAATTTAAAAGTTTGGTGTGAGTAGTAAGGTAAAAGGTGTTAATAAAATCTCCCTTAAATAATACATCCTTTGGCTCAAATTATAATCAAAAGTAACTAATTTTACGTTTATTAAGGAGGTTAGTTGATTGTATTTAATTTTCTCAAATTTATAAAAGAATAAAGGTATTTTAATAAAGTTACATTGTAAATGAAACAAAAATTAAATAAGATAACAATTTTGTAGGGATGTTTTAGGAAAGTAGCATTGTGAATGAAATAAAATTTAAGAATATTAGTTACTTTTGCTTACTCCTATATTTTAAACCAAATTAAACATATTTTTTGTTGCTTGTATTTCAAGTCGAGGGAGTACACTTATTTTGTTTTTATCACCTTTTCTCTTACATACCTAATTGTACCTTGGTGTTGGCTTTGTTGCACCGAACAATGAGTTGGTGCACCCAAGCATCATGTGATGCCAAAAACGAGATTTATTGAGATTTTGGGACGAGGAATGAGATTTGTCCCTCCGAATCCACAACGTTCCGATCTCTATGTAATTAGATATATATCCTTAAATATTTATATTTATATAAATTTGATGTTAGGTTTTTATGTAATTTCCAATCTATATATTATAATAATAAAAAAAAACAGAATATATCTACTTTGCTGTCTCTGCATATGCTCCGTGTAGAATTAGAAGAAAACTCTTAAGACTCCCTTTTCCTTTTTCAAGTTTTGTTTTTCCTTCCCTCTCACACATTCACTTATGGGAAACGGGGATGAGAACCATTTCTCCCCGAAGTGGAATTCGAGAATAGGTATGGAAAAATAGGGACCCGAGAATGAAATATAGGGGAGTACTCCCCACCTATTCCACACCAGCTGCCATCCCTATATTCACGCCGTCACAAAAATTCCTACACTATGAGATGAGATTTCAAAGTGATAGATCAAGTCACTTGTGCTTTGAAAGACATAAATAATTTCAGAATAAAAATGAAGAGGAGGAAAATAGTACATGATATAAAACCAAATTCACTTCATTCATGTACCCTTTGGTTAAATTAGGCATTAGATCTAAATGGCGCCTCCATGTTTCTTCATCTTTTCAAATGTCACTTTGACATTGTACTTTTTTTTCCTAATTCCCTAAGTAGTGGACACTTTATGTACAATTTTTGACATTCAAGCATCGACTTGGTAGGAAATTTACCAAAAATTCTTTGAGTGATTTACACTACTAGACCTAAACTTTTAAGTTGCGGTAGCTGCAATGTATTTGCGTTAGCGGCAAAGTTCATTAAAGTAAAATGCTATTGTAGTTCCTAATATGACCGACGGTGATTAGGAGGAGCAATTTGTACCGCAATTAAAAATCTAGCACCTTACTAATAAGTAGAAAGTCGGATACATACAAGTTATATATCATGCATAACCAATAAGTTTAACACGTATTTTTTTTTTTTAATAAGCAAAGGGTTCAATATATTCTCTTGTTCACCAAAAAAAAAATATTTATTCTCTTTAGGCTTAATTATGTGTCTAGTCAGGAAAGAAAAAAAAAAACAGCACCAGAAAAATCACATGTACAGTACATTCTTTGAATTTTAGGATTTTTTTTTTATCATAGACCCTTATTTTTTATAATGTCTATCTTTCCAAAATTGTTTATGGGTTTGCGATATACCTCTCCTATAAATTTCAATCAAGTTTTGCTTACATTCCATATCATAATCCTAGTCAGATCCAAAAGATTAGTCATGTGGACGAATATAACTTCTCTCTCCAACCCTTTAAAAAAACTAAAAATATTAAAAAAAAAATTTAGTGTTTTTAATTTAAAAAAAAATCTTCGCTCGTGTGGCATTGGACACTCAAAAATAACTTCGACAAAATAGACATTAAAAACAAAACAACAAATATACATGACAAAACAATCTTAAAATTCAAAAAATAAATACATAATTAAGTCTTCTCTTTTTATCCGGCTATTATCTAAGAAGAATATTGTGGGTTTCTCTTTCTATCCGAGGTCCTTGCCAGGGGATGCCCAGTCCCCACTCTACCCTTTGTGATCAGCAAAGCATTCCTTTTGGTTCTTTACAAAATTCTTATTTTTGTTATGAACAATGCAATATGCCTTAGCAGCTCTCACCCATATACGTGATTCTTGTCAGCAAACCCAAAATTTGAAGAAGCTTCTCTGAATAGTTATCATGATGGATAGAATATATTCTCTATCCCGAATCTTACACGTCCAAAATAGCACTAGCATATGAGTTTTTGATTAAATTGCATTACCAATTCAATTTGCATTACCATTCTGCCACATTTTCCTCTTTAGAGGTAATTTTTTTGTCAAACTTGTTAACCAGAATCTGAGATATAAAATTTTTCATTGTAATTATAGTTATTATTCATAATATATGATGTTTTAGAGAAAAAAAATTACCGAGGGGGTGTGAGCACCTCTTTGCCGACCCTCTTTTGAATTGATGTACAAGTTTTAAGAAATCATTAATTAAAAATAAGTTTTATTGTATTTTGACTGTAAAACATCTATTTATGATGATGTAAAGAGAAAATGAAAAATAAAATTAATATCATAATTAATGAATAAAGATATACCAACATGGGTTGGGACGAGTGGTAAGCGGCTCGGTCTCGCTTAAGCAAGGTCTCGAGTTCGAGTCCTGGTGAATGCAGAAAATTCATGTTGGGAGACTCACCTGCCATAGTCAGGCACGCGACCCGGGTCGGATCCGGATGTACCTAGGTAGTACTTAGGGAACCGGGTGGGCAACCAAAAAAAAAAAAATGAATAAAGATATAGTTTTAAAAAAAAGTCTAGCCAAACCTTCAAATTTTAAAACAACAATATTTGTGAAACAAAAACAAAATGATAAAACAACAATACATGTTAATTACAAAGAGATAATAACAGATAGAGTTTGCTTTATTTAACCTCTTATTTTAAACTCTAATAATAGAAATCCTAATGTTAATTTAAGTAACCAGAAAATTCTTGTCTCATTAGTATTCTTGGGGGAGATTCAACCACGTCATTGGGATCTACTCTGTGGCTATG
This sequence comes from Crotalaria pallida, assembly GCA_037953625.1. Taxonomy (NCBI): domain Eukaryota; kingdom Viridiplantae; phylum Streptophyta; class Magnoliopsida; order Fabales; family Fabaceae; genus Crotalaria; species Crotalaria pallida. The sequence continues at coordinate 105,355,569 of CM075655.1, forward strand.
AAGAGTGCATGAAGCAATTGAATTATGTGCATGCACTTACCAAAAGTATACTCCATTATTGATCAGACTTTGAAACCATTGTTTGGACTGATTAATTAATCAGAACTCTGCACCAGTGTGCCTTGTTCTTTGCCTGCCAACATATATCTCTCAACCTTAGCTTATTTGTCTTCCCTTTTCCAATTCACATCGATCCTAATATCCTATACATCACTATGCATGCTCAACAAATGGCACATACGTATGTCAAGCAACAACCTCAACCACTGCAAAGTCTTTATTAACCTTTTTTGCTGTACTATCTTGGTCTTAAGCGGAACAACTAACACCAGTAAAACACAAACCACTTGTACATTTTTGTATGATGATCGAGATTCTCTGTATTCAAAACACAAAAAATTACGTTGAATCTTAGACTAATCTCAGAGTTTGAAAGATTTATTTGAGAAGACAAAACTCTATCTACTCTATGTTGCACACATCAATGCACACATACTTGAACAATATTTAATTTAATCCAAATATGATTCATTTTCAATTAGCTAGCTTTATAAATTTAGTTAATTATTTTTTATAGGCAAATATTTGTTTTTATCAATTTTTATTAGGGAAAGGGAGAAAGCATAGCCACCAGCGTTTAAACTATGATCACGATACTTTACACTTAGTTTTTTTTTTTTATCATTTAAACTGATTCTTAAAGATAATAAATTTTTCAAAAAAAAAAGATAATAAATTTAGTTTTTTTTATATATAAAGAATAAATTTAGTTAAATTAATTAAAACATGTGAATCATAATATGTTAAACCAGTGGTTGGTGTTAATAAAAAAAAGTTAATATTAAAAGTTTAATTTTAATGTTCTACCGATGTAAAAAAAAAAAAAATCACAAACAATCTGATATACACTATCATATTGTGACTTTTGAAGTGTTGGTATAAAAGTTAAGCCTTTGGCTAAGGAAGTTCCGTATAACACTCACACACTACTATCAAAGTACTGCTAGCTAGTATCAATTTGTCAAAAGACGATTATAAATCGGTTGATCCTTTTGTCTATTGATAAATTGATTTAGATTTGCACTGTCCTTCTTTTGCTGGGAATTTAGCGGTCTATTCACATCAAAATTAGCACAGAAATTGACAGGTAGAACGTAGAAAATACAATACTTCTTCCAACCTTATCTATTGAATCCAACCAACCTCTGGATTCTTTTAGTAACAATTTTTTCTTTAAGAGTTTCATGTTATTATAGGCATTTTGATTTTAGTATTTGATCTAGGCCTATTCTCAATCCCATTTGAATAAGGACCCAAACTTAAATTTTAACCTTCTCTCAAAATAGATATAGTTTTTTTTTTAATTAGCAAAGAAAATTTATTAATATGAAATTGAGGATAAAAAATACTCAAAAACAACCAATGCAATGTATACATCAAACACCACCTGCCATACTACACTCACGTGACATACAGTCATATGAAATTCATGATAAAAAATAGATATAGTTATACCGTATGTGTTTTCGCCTCGAATAAGATTATTAATCTCCTATATATAAAATATTTGTAAAATTGTAATTGTAATTAGACCAAGAAAAAAAAATCGAGTCCATTTAATCTAAGCCTATATCTGTTAGAAATTTCACATACACCATCAACCTCTTTTTCTATAATATGATTTAGATATTTTTTTTTCAATTAATTTTGAATGAAACCTTAACAATATAAAAAATCAAAACACCTCACTTTTATTCTTAATCACTCTATGAATATAGAAGGATACCTTAGCTTTCTTATGATATATATTCACCTGGGAGTAACAGATTAATTTAGGCCTTGGATCACGTTGATAGATATTCATCCTTTTTGTTAACATGCGTCGATCTAAGTGGAAAAGGTCACTTAATAAGCAGAAAGATATTCTAAAAGATAATAATTACTATGTGAAGAACATTATTCAATTTCTATATATAGCTAGACCTTTTCTACTAACTTTTTGATAGTTGATACATAGATCAAGTGAAAAGTTTTCACGGTGCATATGATGGTGAGAAGGGAAAAGCTGCTATAATTATTTCTCCAAAGGAATGTACAATTATCCCAATAATACATGGTTTGATCGTTGAGAATATTTCCAAAAAGCAACGAACAAAAGAGAGACCAATTCTGTGATGATAAATATTCCCCGTCAGCACAAATGTGATTATCAATCAAAGTGGAAAAAAAAGTTGTTTTGGTATAAAGAGGCCCAAATGGTGAGGAAGTAAACTCAACAAATCAGAGGTGACTCCATTATTCAACCATGGCAAGATAAGGACAGCAACATCATCAATTAGGCACTATTTTGAAGCTAAGTGGGAAAACATTCATACATAATTGAGTTATTAAGCATAACGTTTGAATTTTGATTTTGAAAATTCTAATGGAAATTTAATGATAAAGGCAAAAATTCACTCCTGCATATAAATAAATCATCTTTCTTAAGGTTTGACATAATGATATAAACAATTTTTTTTATTTGAATTTATTTTTACATTTGTACCTCTTCATGTGATACTTTCTCTGTTTCTAAATAATTATTGTTTAAGGTTATAACACGTAAATTAAAAAATATATTTATTGTGTCTTTTTTAATAAATCAATAATTATTTTTATCATTTTACTTTTATTTCTCTATAGTAATTAATCATTTTTTTTCACTTATTATCTCTATTTTAATTAAACGATAATAAAAGTATCAATTAGGGTTGCACCGAATTTGTAAAATGAAAATTATTTAAGAATAAATTCATTTTGTTAAAGTGACGATTATTTAATAATGGAAGATTAGATCATTATTTTTAAAGACAACACATATTCTTGTATAAAAATTCTATCCAAATTGGTTTTACAATAATGCAAAATACTCAACATAATTAATTACACAAATTTTACATAAAAATTGAATATGTTATATCCAAAATACCTAGCATCAACTACATAAAGATTGAACATGTTATATCGAATAATACTAAGTATTTTGTATTTTTCTAAAATCAATTGGAATAAAATATTTATACAAGAATATGCTTTCTCGTAAATAAATTTTTTTCTCATAAAATCATTACATTTTCTTGTACAAAAATATTAAAAATAATTTAATTTTATCATATTATTGTTAAGAAAAAATGCATCAAGTATAATTGAAATTTGTGTCACTGATAAAAACACCTTTTGAAGGCATAAATGTCATTTTTGATCATAAACCAAGCATTTATGTTAGTAAACTAAAAGGTCTATTATACGAAAGGATGTAAGTGTAATGCTCCATATCAATAAAGGAAAGTGACTGACATTTCTAAAAATAAAAGGGATGTTTGTGCCATCATGACATATCTTAGAGATAGTAAGTACAATTTTCTAAAAAATAAATGAATCTATTGAATTTTTTTAGAAAAATCTTTTTCCAACTAATTTTTTAAGTATTACGTAGATATTTGAATTTGACTTAAGGGACATGTCTAATTATGCCAAAACTTGTTTAAGCAAGATTAAACCTTTTACCAATTGTTCCGACTCATATTATTTTTCTTCTACTTTTTAAATAAGCGGAAGATAGAAATAAATTTATAAAATATTATTAAATAATTAAATATATTCAAATAACATAATTGTCTCAAACTTTGGTTAATGTTTACTGGAAAGATCTACTCAAGTCTCAACCCCCAACATACACAAGGGCGAAAATGATTGAGGAATTTGAAAATAATCACAGGCAAATTAAAGGAGAAGGAGACAGCGATATCTATGGGGATGATCCTGTGGGACTTTCCACTGCCTTTAACGATAAAACGCAAAGGAACATAGAAATTAAGTGAAGTCCTTGTTTTTATCTACCATACAAAACAGTCGGTGATGACATTGATTATGGTTAATAAGAGAATGACTGTATCTGTATGAACCATGTAGTACATACTGCACCACGGTTCAGTATTTATCTTTTTTGGATTCCATCTAGGTACGAGACATGGTAATGACTCGTTATATATAATTAATTGAGATGAGGATGTAGCTATATTATTAGGGTACCATATTATTATTATATGTGCAGCTTAATTGGCTTATATGGTTTTCACCTATTTGTATCTTTGTAAAGTTCAAGAGTATATCATTTCAATCTGGAAAAAAAAAATCCAAAATTCATAATAAAACTTTTTTTTTAACCATTTTATATACTCATTCACCATTTGATTTCTTTTCACTCAATTTTTTGTGTTTTAAAATTTTTTTAATGTATTTACTATGATCTTTACGTACTTCACTTTGTTCTTGATGTGAAAACATGTTTACCAAGCATTAAGTGACGGAGACTATAAAAAATGAGTTTTTTTTTTTAACTTTGGTGAAATTCTTTTTATTTATTAATTATTATCTAACTTTTCATTTATTTATTCATTTCAATGATTGATCATATAATTTATTAATATATGATTTACATACTTCTTTAAATTTTGTATGTTGAGTACACTTTGATTCATATTAGTACTTAGTAATATATTTGTTCCTAGGAATCGGGTCAAGTAATAGAGCTAGCATAGTATGTAGGAGTTAATTGTTAGCAAGCTCGAGTTCAAATTGTAATTACTGCATTTTCTCCCTCCCCTTGAGTAAAAGAAAATAAATTGCTTACCTGTAATAAATTATGGTTGATATGTTTCTTTATTAAAAAATATAGGACATTTCAAAAAAAGAAAATTAAAAAATATTGAAAAATGCTAACAAGTACCCTAATTTGTTAAGAAATCAAATGTGGTTTGAATGTATTGAAAAATGCAACTTTTTAGGTTTTCGAGAGAAGAAAGAATTGAAACTTGTGTTGTTTTCTCCACTTTTAGAAAGCTTAATGCCTTAAGAGCACTTGTTAGGAAGACTTATATATATATATATATATATATATATATCAATGTTACTCCCTCCGGTCCTTATTATAAGTCCCCTTTCTCTCACACAAAATGATGCTTATAATAAGAACCGGTGGGAGTATAATTTATTATGTGACCTAAATTTCCTATATTTTTCATTGAAATCAATTTACGTACATCATAAAAAAATGACATTTGTCACTTATTAATTAATCAATAAAAAACAAAATATCATTTTGTAACACATACCATATTTTTTATGGTATAAGATGGTTTGTTAATTGATTTTGTAAACCTATCCATCTATATATCTTTTTGAAAATCAAAACACAAAATTTCCTTTCAAAGAAAAAAATTGCAAGAGATTTTACTCCTTTTATCCCATTATTTTGGTAAAAAATTGAAAAAGGCAATAAAAATAAAAATTACTAATGTTATGCATTAAATACAAATGAATATACTATACATATTTATATCATCACTCTCTTTTACCACTGATGAATCATACATTTAATTTCTAGTGATAAAGTTTGTCTTTCCCTATTAATTACTCAATTATAAACATAATATATCATTTTTCTTTAGTTTAGGATGGAAATTTTGATATTTTTTTTATCAACATAATGGAACGGAAAATGTATTTCATTTTATTTTTTTAAATCTACCTATAGAAAGCTCACATTGTTGCTTGTTCCATAATTTGAAACCTTCTTAATTTGAAGCCTAAACCCCTAAACTTTTAGGTAGATATGTAAGTGGGTCAAAATCGATATGCGAATGCGATAATTTCAATCCAAACCAATCCATATTTGATGGGTTGGCTCCGTTTAATGAGTTGTGTTGGTTTTTTCAAAGTAACCCAAACAAGTATGAGTTGGGTCACGAGTTTATTATCTGAAAAACCGATTAACCCAACCTAACTCGTTGTTTTAAATATATTTTATTTATTTATTTATTACTAATATATGTTATGATTAATTTTTCATGACTTAATGTCAAATTGTGTAATTGTATTGTTTATGGATAATTTAGTTAATAATTATGTAATTGAGTTGATTTAGATCATATTTAATATTTAAGTATTTTTTTTTCATTTTTAATTTTATTCTTATATTTATTTGGATTTTTGTTCTATTTTTATATTTATTTTTATATTTTTATTAACATTAGTAATTTTTTTCCGTTTGCACAAATAAAAGTACAAGCAAAGTCATCCATTAACATTTTTTCGGTAGAGTCATCCATCAACAATTTAACATAAAAAATATAAAAGATACAAAAACAATACTTATAAAAAATATCAAAAAAAATTTCATTATCTAATACTTATACTTATATAAAGGAATGGAGGAAGTGATTCCTTGAAGAAATCAATCTAGCATCGCCATAGTAATCTTTCCTCGTAAATAGCTTTCCAACAATTGATGAATCTCTACGAGGACTAAAGCTATTGTTGCCATTTTCTTTTTCCTGTATATAGGGTGTAGAAATTCTCCCATTCTCAAAAGCATTTATCCATGAATTAACTGGTTTTTTATTGTGACGTGTTAGTATTATTTATTTTTTTCCAAATTATTTTTTCCTTCGAAGAAATTATCCACGTATGTTTGTGTTTTATGGTTCAATGCTATGTGGAGCATTTAGTTAAATAATGACATTGTTTTTAATAAAGCTATCTTCTCAATTGTTGATTTAGTTTTGCTGGTTGGTGTTTAGAACCTTTTGAAATGTTTAAAAGAGATTTTTTAATCTTTGTAATGGTAGGTGGTGTAATGGTGGCTGTGGTTGCTAATATTTGCTATACTCTTTTTATCTTGTTTATGATTTTTCCTATTAATGTTTTTAAAGAGGTATGAATTCTGGTAATGCTTTTACAGACGACATTGTTAGTGTCATTGATAGTTTGTTGTTTTTGAGTCGTAACTGTATGTTGCTTTACAGTCTCGTGAAGTGAACTCGTTTTTGGTTTTGTTCTTTACTGAGCACATGATCATGGCTGTGTTTGGTAAGACAAGCTTATAGCTTATCTAATACTCCCTCTGATTCGAATTATAAGAAAACTAACTAATTTTACGCATATTAAGGATGTTAGTTGATTGTATTTAATTTTCTCTAATTTATAAAAGAATAAAGGTATTTTAGGAAAGTTGCATTGAGAATGAAACACAAATTAAATAAGATAACAATTTTTTAGGGATGTTTTTGGAAAATGACATTGGGAATGAAATAAAATCTAAGAAAGTTGGTTAGTTTTTCTTATAGTTTAAACCAAGTGAGGTATGTTTTTTGTTGCTTATATTTCAAGAGAGGTAAGTTCGGTCAATAAGCTACTAGAGCTGTTTGGTAAACAAAAAGTAAAAGAAGCTTATAGCTTTAAAAAAGGAAGCTTATAGCTTTTGAAAGCTAACTTTTAGAAAGCTGCATAAGGTACTTTTGAGGAAAAAAATAAGAGCTTTCAATAAATCATATCTCAATTTTACCCTTTTATTTACTAAATTATATTATTATTTACCCTTTTCAGTCATTTAACATGTTTAAATTAGTTGCACAGCTAGTTTTGCCAAATAGCTCTAGTTCAATAAGCTAGCTATACAATTATAAGTTTCCAACTATAATCCCACAACTATAAATTAGGTTCGCAGCTATAATTTCGCTCAAAGCTATCAGCTATAAGTTCACAACTATAAATTAATTTTGCCAAACAGATCCTATATACTCATATTCAAACTTTTCATAAAAAAGTAAGGTCTATATGTGCAATAATATTTATTTATGTAAACCCTTATATTATAATAATATTCTTTTGCTTATAAAAATATGTACTTTGATTATTATTTTTTTTTTTTGGTTTGCACCCTGGTATCCGGCCCACTGGGCCGACTAATCCAGTTCGAGGGGGGTCCCGGGGTTAAGGTTTTATTCCTCTCCCAATGTTGTTACGGGGGATCGAACCGTGGTTCGCCCTACCAAGTGCAGCCCCTGACACCACTGCACCAACAGCTCGTTGGTTGTACTTTGATTATTTAGTGTATATGTCCATGGATAATATAATGAGCAAAAATTTAGGTACCATAAAATATCAATATTTGTTAAAATTTTAAATCTTATTCACTACTCACATATAAAGGTATTTTGGAAAAAAAATGGAAAGAGGTCAAAAAGACAAAAACCATTAAAAAAAAATTCATAAAACCAAAACCCCACAATAATGTAACAAGTCGATAAATAAAATTAAATTCGATATCAAGGAACAGCGAACAGTACGGTTTTATGTTGATCAGAAAGTAGACAAATGTAAACTTGATATTTCACTTGCGGGGAAATCCAACATACCACGTTAACATACCACGTCACGTTAAATTCAGGTGACAGAATAAGAATAATGAAGCAATATAAATTAGGGTATTAATACCAACGTGAGTTGATTGAGTAATAACTCACTTGATCCCTTAATTAATTGGTCTCGAGTTCGAGTCTTGAGTATGGAGCAACCCTTGCTGGGAGATCCCTACCGCTTAGTACGAGCTCAGTTGGGTCAAACCGGATGAGTCATAATCTGTATCAATCAAATCCGGGTACTGGTTGGTGTAAAAAAAAAAAAAAGTTGGGTATTACCCAGCAATGTCCTAATGATCGTGCTTAAAGAATTTACTAAGAAAAAATGTATTAAAAATTTAAGTTTATTAGTCATTAATATTTTAAATTTTAAATTTTATAAGATAAAATTGTCTATTTTAGTTTTTTATAATCAATACCTTAAAAATATTTTTTTAACATTTTCCTTTAGCTATATGCATTTTTATTTTTCTTTGCCACCCTATTGTTGATATTGGAATAAATAAAGAACTAATCCCTCGAGGTTGATAATTATTTTTCAGTAATGTGCTGTGAGTTAACATTAATTATTAAAAAATAAAGATATATAGGCTTATAAAATTAATTTATATATAAAAAAATAACAAATGTTATTTGTGGATTTATACTTATTATGTAACGCGTGTTTGATATAATTGAAAAAATATATTATAAATTGTTAAAAACTTAAAATTATAATTTGTTTATATTTGGATCTCTTAGTTGAAAAATTAAATTAGATTGATCTACTTTTTTCAATGGTGTAAAATACTGAATAAACTATAAAAAGTATGGAGTTAATTATTGCTATTAGATAATAAGGGTAAAGCCATGGTTCAATCAATAATGATTGAGTTTGGGGTTGTGAGAGATCATAACTTCAAATCTTACCGGAATAATTTTACCAAAACAATCTACGACATCTACGAGAGAGAATGAGAGATGTTAAATTTTAATTATTTTGTCTCAAATATAAGAAAAAATAACTACTCTCACACTTATTAAGAAAGTTAGTAGTTGACTGCATGTAAGTTTTTTCGAATTTTTAAAAGAATAAACTACTTTAGAAAATATGCATTGAGAATAAAATAAAAATTAAATTAAGTTATACAACCACTTTATTGAGATATTTTAAAAATAATTGCATCAAAAATAAAACATTAGTTAAATTCTGCTTATACTTGATCATTAATAAAATATTTTTATTTGCTTTTATTTGAAATCCGAAAAAGTATTTATTAAAAAAAAAAACTTAAAATATAATTTTAGAGAGTTACTTTTCAGCCCCATCCATTTCTCTTGAATCCCATTTTTTTCCACCTCTTGAAAGGCGAAAGTGTAAAATTAATGGATTTTCCACCTTCCATGAGGCGGGAAACAAAAAAAATTACACTTTCGCCTCTCAAAAGACGGAAGAAAATAAGGTTAAAAAAAAATGGGTGGGGATTAAAAATTAACTCTCTTATTTTAATCTAACTAAACTCTAGATTCAGGGTCTCAAATGAGGAGTGCACACAGTTTCACAGGCTCCTTATTGTGGCCCTACAACTGCTGTGATAGCAACTGTTCAGTAGTCACAAGCTTCCTTTTAAAAACAGCACTTAAACCACCTCTCACCCCTTCCCTTCTCCTCTCCTCTCTTCCCTCCCTTTCTTCTCCTCTATCTCTCTTTCCACTCTTCTATCTCTTGCCAATGGAATAAGAAGATAAGAGGCAAAAAGAAAGAAAGAAAACACTTGAGCAACAGACTTGTAAGAAGCATTTTCTTTTATGCCAAGGTAGTGAAAATGGCTTCACTGTTAACATTTTCTTTATCTTGTTTATATAACTTTGTTATGTGCTTGCTCGTTCTCTCTCAGCTCAAGTGTTCATGTTCTGGATAATTCAGATGTTTTTCTTTTGTTTTGTTTTTGTAGGATTAAAATATGTGCATGCATGTGTGCCCATTTGAGCTTCTTGCTTATTTTCTGTGTTCATGTTGTAAAGTTTTCTTCTTTTTCCTTTTCATAAGATCTTAGTATATATTTACCTGGATCTTCTGTCTGTTTTCTGTTCTGTGAAAGTTTCATCACTATATGAGAGATCTTTACAATACAACAACAAAAAAAAGTTTTTTTTCCCTTCTTTTGTATAGAGAATGCTTATGAAAAATAAATGAAGCATTATGTGCTAGTTATTTAGAAGCCTTTTCTCATTTAAACAAACTTAAGTATCTAAATTCAATGGAGATTCTACTCTTTTTTTTTTTTTTTTTTTTTTTTTTTCAGCTAAACTACTCATTTGATACCTTACCTTATTTTTCAATTTCAAATTGGTCTCTTACGTTTTTTTTGTTTCAAATTGATCCCTCATGTTTCTTTTTGCTTTCAAATTGGTCCCCGAGTCACTATTCATCTTACGTGTCAATATCATATTGGTCCACATAGGATGAATAGTGACATGTGTGCAAATCATAGTGGTCCACATAGGATGAATAGTGACTCACAGACTAATTTGATAGCAAAAAGAAACATGAGAGACCAATTTGAAACCTAAAAAACGTAAAAGATCAATTTGAAATTGAAAAATAAGATATGGGACCAAACGAGTAATTTAGCCTTTTTTTTCCTATATGTTGTGTGATTCTATACTGAAATAAAGCTTTTGATTTTGCAGAAGGAATTGGAGGTTGATAAGCAGTGTTTTCGGTAAGGGACTGAGAAAGGATGCCAAGCCAGCTATGGTTTGCACTGCCAATGATTTACAAGAATGGAAAGATTTTCCCAAGGGACTCAAGGTTCTTCTCCTTGATGGAGACAGCAATTCTGCATCTGACATAAGAGCAAAACTTGAGGCCATGGACTATAATGGTAAAGACATTTTTGGATCCTTTCTTTTTTGTTTTGGTATGTCTCACTTCTCTTCATCTACATGGAATTTTGGCCTAAAAACTCCTACTTACCTTAGTCAGTCAACTGTTGAATTGGTCCCCCACCTTTCTTTTACTATGGCATCTTGCAAAGCCTTATTGCATTTAGATAGTCCTTATATGATTCTTTGGAAAACAGTGGTTTTAGATTTTAGTTGCACACTTGCACTAGAACCAGATGCTCAACGTTTCCATGTATGATGTTTTTCTTCAGATGTTTTATAAATCTGTAGAATTTTCATTATGCTTAAACTATATGCTTAATGTGTTATCTAAACTGATGTGGTCCAAATTGTAAAGATATTGAGTATAAAACAATTGTAGTTATTAGATTCTGTGAACTTTTGAATCTAAACTATTTTTGTATACATTCAGTGACCTTTTTAATTACATTCAGGGTAAGATGAATTGAGAAATTATATCTTAAAACCAACCTAAGTTTATTTGATTGTAATTAAAGTCCGTATGGCTCCTTTCCTTTAGTCACATGGCTCCCCCTTACATTCTTGTCCATTCTGCTAATTTGTTTATTAAGCCGAGTTTCTGTACAGTTTCGACATTCTGTGATGAGAACGAAGCCTTGTCCGCAATCTCAAGTAGTCCTCAAGGCTTCCACATTGCCATAGTGGAGGTAATGAACTTCCATTTTCTATATAAATGGCAAATCATTATGCAGAATATGCGTTGAAAATAATTTATTGTATCTCCTTGTTCTACTTTTATATCTTAATCTTGTGACTTGTGATTGTTAAAAACATACAGCCTTGGTAATTTTATTTGCAACTAAACCCATCCATCTGAATTGCAGGTGAGTACGAGCAATAGCATAGGAGGTTTCAAATTTCTTGAGAATGCCAAGGACTTGCCAACCATCAGTAAGTACAGAAGCCGAACCCCAATTTGCTGGTTTAACTTATTTTTGTTCTTTAAACCTTCAAGAGGCACTCTGTTTTAATGGCATTTCTGAGTAGTTAACTAGTCTGAAAGCTGATCCAAATGGAGGAGAAACACCATTCTGCCTTTCAAGTCCAATTTTCACTATCGCCTATATATAGGTCGGTAGTAAAAATAGTAATAATTGCAAGTCTTTGTTGATTGTTGATTTTTTTTTTCCTATTTTTCTTTTGTTTGTTTTGTGATTGTTAGTTGCTGTTGTTTTTATATCACGCAACATTGAGTAGCTTTGTTCAATCAAAATTGAAGAATGGTCTAAAACTGAACATGACATGAGATTACTTCAAGGCTGTCTTATGCTTGCTTTAAATTTCCTAATAAGTACTTACAATTTTTTATGTAGTGACTTCAAACAACCATTGCCTGAACACCACGATGAAGTGCATAGCGGTAAGATTTTGGTTTAACCATTCCAGTTATTTGTGAGTTAATACCTTATCAAGTAATAGTCCTTGAGCTAGCACCACCCTTATTGATTTGCCATTTTTTGGCATCATGTTTATTCATCCTTCTGGTTCTTTAAAATTATAAACCAAAGTTTAGTTTTCCCTCAAAATTAGCGCACTGGTAAAATCAGTTTTTACCTGGCTTTTAAGTTTAATATTACCGGACTATGATTTTGAACTCATTGGACTGAGTACACATTCCTTCTGTTCTGATTATTAATGGATATCTCTTGACTCTTCACTCCATTTTCTATTTCAAGCTTGGTGCAGTTGAATTCCTCAGCAAACCACTCTGCGAGGACAAGCTCAGAAATATCTGGCAGCATGTGGTTCACAAGGTGTAGTTAATATTTTGAGTAAACAATACATTGGCATTTAATATTTTGCGTAAACCTTCTATCTTAAAACATCATCACATAGGTCCATCACATAGGTCCTTCAAATAGCTTAAGCCACCGATATGGCCCTTGCCTTTAATTTAACTCTATTTAACATCTTTCAAGGACTTAATTGGCGATACCTAACCTTGGAGGACCTAACTTTTGACACTATTGTCTTTGCAGCACTAAGTAGACTGTTTACTCTAATATCACATGAGCAAAATAGTTTCTAATGTCAATGTGGTTGAACTTGCGTAGGCATTCAATGCTGGAGCAAGTGTCGAATCAGAATCACTAAAACCTGTCAAAAAATCTGTAGTGTCCATGTTGGAGCTCCAAAATGACAATGGACTTGATGAAACTACAATGTCAATTGATTTGGAGAAAGTATCCAGGTTTACTGATAATGATCCTGAGCAGTCGCCTGGAAGTGATAAATATCCAGCTCCTTCAACGCCGCAATTGAAACAAGGAGCAAGATTACTGGATGACGGTGATTGCCAAGATCAGACTAATTGCTCAACAGAAAAAGAAAGCAGTGAACATGATGGAGAATCTAAATCTGTCGAAACTACATGTGGAAATTTGAATGCTGAAAATACTTCACAACAAAGGGAATCTGAGAAGACTCTAGTTAAGGAGGCGGAGGATTTTGCTGACCGTTCTAAGGGTGAGAGTGAGAATGTTGTTTGTTCACATCCAAATACTATAAAGGTTGAAAGCAAGATTGGTTGTAATAGAAAACCTCCAAAAAAAGTTGGTGCTCTCAGTAATTCATGTGAGACAAAGGCTAATCGGAAGAAGATGAAAGTAAGCTGATTTATGATTTTTATTCTTTGTATGATGTTTTCTAACCGTCCTGCCTGAACTATTTGCTTACACATGCTCATGATGCCAGTATAAATATTCCAATCACAACGTTTTTATTAAATCTTGTCTGTACATTCATATATATTATGTGTTCATTGTTTTGATTATCTGAATACAATTTTGGTCTCAGGTAGATTGGACACCGGAGCTGCACAAAAAATTTGTGAAGGCAGTGGAACAACTGGGCATTGATCAAGCTATTCCTTCTCGAATATTGGATGTAATGAAAGTGCAGGGCTTAACAAGGCATAATGTAGCAAGCCATCTTCAGGTCATTATTTACCTTGTCGTTTATAGTTGATCAGTAAACTATACTTTTGGTCCCTACATGACGCTTATTTTCAATTTGGTTCATACCGTTTATTGTTGTTATAACACCATTTGTTGGATTTAAAGTATATCTTTGGTCTCTACATCTGACAATCATTTTTAATTTGGTCATTATACTCTATGTTTTAACAATAGTAAATGGTTAGGAACAAACTAAAAATAACTGTACAAAAAGGGACCGATATAGGGACCAAGTTGAAAATAAGTGTCACATATAGGGACAAAAAGTATAGTTTAACCTCATTTTTTTCTAAAACTGCTGAGTAGTAACTGTTTTATTTTTGTTTATACAGAAATATAGAATGCATAGGAGACAAATCTTGCCTAAGGAAGAAGATAGGAAATGGCTAAATCAAAGAGATCCAATGCAAAGGAGCTATTGTCTTAATAGACCAATTATGGCCTTTCCTCCATACCATTCTGCTAATCATACCCTTTCTCCAGCTCCTGTGTATCCTATGTGGGGACAACATGGACATCAAATGCCCGGTATGCCGATTTGGAGTCCTCCTAGTTATCCTTTGTGGCAGCCCACCGAAAGTTGGCATTGGAAGCCATTTCCAATGGTAATCTTTTTGTTCAGAATTCAAGCAGGATTTGAGATTTTCCTTTATATCAACAACTTTGCTCTGTGGCTTGTTATCTAGGAAGCATGCATAGAACACCAACACATGGATATGACAAATTTTAACATAAAAAATAAAAAAAAAACAAATCTTACAATTAGTAAGAGATATATAATATTTCTAAAGCTAGCATGATTCACTGTAAACATAATAAAATGCTAAAATTATTTTCAATTGTTGTGGCATTTAAGCATTTTCATCTTCAGGGGGATAAAAAATCACAAAGTAAAAGTAAAACAAATTATGTAGTATAGTTAGCAGTATCGGAAAGTGTCTAGAAGTGTTTGTGAAGTTTCCTATATGGATATGTGTCCAACATAGACATGATAACTATTTTGAAGTGTTTGTGCTTCATAGCTTGTGATGCATAAATTGTGAATGTAGTCTGACATGCTGTTACTTGATGTTTCAGCTGCATGCAGATGCATGGGGTTGTCCAGTGTTACCACCTCCACAAGCTCATTGCTTTCCCTACTCTCAAGTGAGCATCAGCGAATTGAAGATCTTAGTTTTATATCCATGCTCTTTTGTGTGTTAATAACGGTTAATGTAATCATGCCTGCATAATTAATCTTTTCTAGTTATTTAAATTATTTATAAGTCCACAGTGATGACACTAACAAGACCTTTAAATCAAACCACAGAATATGCCTGGGTTGCACAATGCTGATGCAGTAGTGGACTACAAGCTTAGCATGGCTCAAAGTTCCTTTGAACATTATCCGGTAATGCAATGCTTTCCTTTAAGTTTCTTTCCTTTTGATCATAGCAATGCATCAAATTCTTTGAAACAAGTATATATATATATATATATATATATATATATATATATATATTTTGTTCATATTAGTATATTACATTTATATCAGTATTCATTTCAGTCCTGAATCACTTTTTTTTTTCTCCCTCCAATTCTTGACCAATTTACATATGCAAATAGCTAAATATGAAGGTTACCAAAAATGCTTAAAAGTCCAAACACCCTATATATAAAGTATGACAATGTGTTCAATAATGCATGCATGCAGGAAGAGGAGGTTGTTGACAAGGTTGTGAAGGAGGCAATAAGCAAGCCATGGCTACCCTTGCCCTTAGGCCTAAAACCTCCTTCCGCGGATAGTGTGATAGCTGAGCTTACAATGCAAGGCATTTCCAGCATACCTCCTTGCACCAAGGGTTCTTACCCCTTCTGACATGCAGTACAAATATAATCGCGTCACTTGTCCCATAATTTGTGTCACTCCTTATGCCAAATAATGTGATTGGTCTAGAAAATCAAATTTAAATGGATATTTAGTACGTTATAATAATTTACTTTTCTTAACCGGTTACAAGCTGCTTTGGCACGGGGAATGACACAAATTGTGAGACAGGTGATGTTATCACAATCACTATAGAGCGGCTCTGATAGTGACCAAGCTAATAAGCTACATGGTTGGTCTTGTTGTATTTATTGTTTGTCAAATTTTATCGAGTTCTGATGACTAGTTGATTGGAGTGAGGGTAGTAGCAGGGACCATTTATTTTGCCGTATAATATTTGGTGAGTAGTAGTCTACAAACCCCACTTTTTAGGTCCCAAACCCCGTTTTTTTTTCAATGGGTAAAAATCCATTTTTTCGACTCGGGGGTATCGGAAAATATTCCGATAGAATCCCATCGAAAAAAATTGGGGTTTGAGAATTAACAATGAGCCTAAAGTGTGGGGTTTGTAGACTAAAACTCATATTTTGTCCCCACCAACAACTTTGAAGTAGTTTTGATGTGAGGCTGGGCCCCCATAACATGAGATCGATGATGCGACATCACAAGTAGACATTGATCTATCCTTGGCAACATGCCAAAACATAAGAAAAAATAAATAAATGTTCAAAAAGTGGTCACAGGTTTTAATGCAGAGCAGGGAAACCCGGTAGGCAACATAGTCGGTTGAGAATTGGCCACGCATTTGTTGACGAATGGCTGCAAAATTTTTGTGGTTGTAAATAGATGCTGGTGCATAATAAATTAAACTTGTGATGTATGGTGGTGGTGGTGGGGTTTATGGATCGTAAATGTAGGTACTTTTTGGTGACACAAAGTTTACCCTTTGATAAAGCTATGGGGTGTTTCTTGGTGTTAATTGTTGTTGCTTGGAGGGATCTAATAATGGAAAGGATGATGGGATAGGATGATAGATGTTGTGAATAAAGATAAGTCCGATGCCTTGATGGATGCTAACTTGTTTTTTCAATTAAATTTGTTCACGAGTTTGCTAAATTCATAATTTAATGTTGTTCATAAATGCATCAAAATGACAAGAGCTCAACCTATTGAATAATCAATGGATATTATACATGCATCACTTCCTCACTTTATATCGTGTCAAAGATTATGATAATGTGAAGTCATCCCTAATGTGGTGACTGGTGACTTCAATATTCAAACATCTACCCTTAACCCTCCTGTGTAAAAAATACTGTGGTTCGTCTCAAAAATATGGTTCGTCTCACTCTCACATGCAGTTTACTTTGAATATGATCAATTACGTTAACAACTATGCTTTTAGAGTTTCAAAGTATCCTCTTATCCTATACTTAAGAAACAAATTTCCCATGTACGGTCAAATGCCCAAACTCTTAGAAATTGAGAAGTTCATGATTGAGCTTTCAACAGAGAATGTGAGTATAGCATAAACGTGAAAATGAAGAATACTTCAATCAAAAACATTGAATGAAAGTAGTTACAAGTATTTATACTAATCTAATATGAACTAACTAGAACCTTCTATCCTAACTAACTCCAGCTGGCAACAGCTGTTAAATAGCATATGTAACATGTGCTTAAATTAGGCTATAATCCTCTGCAATCAAGACTAGCTCTAAGCTTTTGTTCCGATTGCTTGCTGCGAAGGTCTGTTACTTTCTTCAGTACTTTCTAACATCCTCCCACAAGTTGGACTGTGTATATTGCATAGTCCAAGCTTGGTATTGAGATTTAGAAATATGTTTGGTGCCAAAGCCTTTGTGAAACCATCAGCCAGTTGAAGCTTTGTGGATATTGGCAATATATGAACTGATCCTGCTTCAATTTTATCACGAATTGAGTGACAATCCAATTCAATGTGTTTGGTTCTCTCATGAAAAACCGGATTGTTTGCTATGTAGATGGCTGACTGATTGTCACAATAGATGATAACAGGAGATGAATGTGGAATTTGAAGATCTTGTAGTAAGTACAGAAGCCACTGTGCTTCACATCCTCCAATGGCTAAGGCTCTATATTCAGCCTCTGCTGAAGATCTTGATGCTACTTTCTGTTTCTTACTTTTCCATGAAACCAACGAATCCCCTAGGAAGAAACAATATCCACTCACAGACCTTCTGGTATCAGGGCATGTTGCCCAGTTTGAATATGTATACCCTTTTAGTTCTGTTCCCGATGTAGCTGAGAAAAATAAACCTAAACCAGGTTGATTCTTCAAATATCTAACCACCCTTTGGGCAGCTTTGAGTTATATATCAGTAGGACAATCCAAAAACTGACTTTATAATCCCACAAAGAATGAGATATCAGGCCTTGTATGAGTCAAATATATCAGTTTTCCAAGCAATTTTCTGTATGTTGTGACATCAGATGATGGCAATGCTGTCCCCACATGCTTGGAGAATCTGAGAGTGTTGTCCATTGGTGTTGAAACTGGTCTTGCAGCTAGAAAACCTGTTGTCTGAAGTAAATCCAGTGCATATTTTCGTTGACAAACATGAATACCTTTCTGTGATCTGGAAATTTCAAAACCAAGGAAATATTTCAGCTCACTAAGGTCTTTTATGCTAAACTGATTATCCAGAATAAGCTTGATGTGATTAATTTCTGCCAAATCATTGCCTGCAAGGACCAGATCATCTACATAAACCAAGATTGCAGTGAATTTGGAATCTACTCTTTTTGTAAACAAAGAGTAGTCTGCTTTGGATTTGATAAAACCATGCTGACATAAAGTAGAAGTCAGCTTGGTGTGCCACTGTCTACTAGCTTGCTTCAAATCATAGAGTGACTTTTGTAATTTGCAGACCTTATTTTTAGGACAATTTAATCCAGATGGAGGTTGCATATAAACTTCCTCAGTCAAGTCACCATGGAGAAAAGCAGTATTGACATCCAATTGAAAAAGATACCAATTGAATGAGGCTGCAAGGGACAGTAAGACTCTGATGGTAGTCATCTTAACAACTGGGCTGAAGGTTTCTTGATAGTTAATACCTTCTGTTTGATTATAACCTTTTGCCACTAATCGTGCTTTATGTCTTTCAATTGAGCCATCAGATTTCTGTTTGATTTTAAACACCCATTTGTAGCCAATAGCCTTCTTCCCTTCAGGTAAATCAGTAATGATCCAAGTGTTATTTTTGTCCAAAGCCAACAGTTCAGCATTAATAGCATCTCTCCAACATTCAGATTGAATAGCATATGCATAATTGGTAGGTTCTATGGTGCTGGAAATGGCTAAAATGTAGGCTTTGTGTTTAGGAGAAAGGGAATGATAAGAAATGTAGTTTGAAATTGGATACCTTACTGAAGTTGATTGTTGAGCTGCATTGGAAGAAGCCAGCATACAATGATAGTCCTGCAAATATAATGGGGGATTTCTGACTCTTTGTGGATATCTAGGTGTAGGTATATCAATAGGCTCAGGAACATTTTCAGGTGCATTATTAGAAAATGGTGGAGAAGATATAGAAGATGAGGAAGTATGTGATGATGATGTAAGAATCTGAGAAGTATATGAAAAATCATTTTGAAAATTTAAAAGAGAATCAAGGGGAGAAAAAGAGGAAATAGGAGAAGACAGATCAGAAATAGAAGATGAAGATTGAGAATTATGATTAAGGAAAGGAAATATGTGCTCATAAAAACTGACATTTCTAGACATGAAAGTTTCATGAGTTTTGAGGTCAAAGAGCAAAGCTCCTTTAACACCCTTTTTGTATCCTAAAAACACACATTTCCTTGCTCTAGGGTCTAATTTCTTTCTGTTTGCAGTGAGAGTGGATGCAAAGCAGAGACAGCCAAAGGATTTTATGTCACACAGATTTGGATCTTGAGAAAAAAGACATTGATATGGTGATTTATTTGATAGAAACTCACTTGGTAATCTGTTAATGAGATACACAGCATGACTTAATTTGATTACAATTCACACTGATTAAAGTGGAGATTGTGATCAAAACTTCAATTCATTCTTTCATTCGTCTGATTCTTCATCAATTTCATCTTTTTTAAACTGTGAGAATGGCAGAAAGGTATCCTACATATGATACTGCAAGTATCTACTTCATTCATCCGAATGAAAATTCTGGCTCAGTTTTGGTTCCAACTCTGCTCAGTGGTGACAATTATCATCCATGGTCTCGTTCGATGGAGATGGCACTGAAGACTAAGAACAAGTTACAATTCATTGATGGATCCATTCCTAAGCCAGAAATTGATGATCCTTTGTATTCAGCATGGGACAGATGCAATACTCTTGTACTTTCATGGTTAAATCAGTCAATTGATAAATCAATTGTTCAAGGTGTTCTTTGGCTTGAGACTACTGCAGAAGTTTGGACAGATCTGAAAGAGAGGTATTATCAGGGAGATATCTTCAGAATCTGTGATTTACAAGAAGAAAATTACTCGTTTAAGCAAGGAACTCTCTCTGTAAGTGCATATTTTACTCATCTCAAGGGACTTTGGCAGGAATTAGAGAATTTCAGACCTATTCCTAATTGTACTTGCTCAATTCAGTGTTCATGTGAATTAGTTCCAAAAATCAACAATCTCCACCTAACTGCAAAGGTGTTAATCACAATTGATGAAGAAAGCAGAAGAGAAGAAATGATGAATGAAGAGGAAGAAATCAGAGAATCGTGCGCAGCAGAGCTCCTCCTAGAAAAGGAGCTCTGATACCATCTTAGAAATTGAGAAGTTCATGATTGAGCTTTCAACAGAGAATGTGAGCATAGCAGAAACGTAAAATGAAGAATACTTCAATCAAAAACATTGAATGAAAGTAGTTACAAGTATTTATACTAATCTAATATGAACTAACTAGAACCTTCTGTCCTAACTAACTCCAGCTGGCAACAGCTGTTAAATAGCATATGTAACATGTGCTTAAATTAGGCTATAATCCTCTACAATCAAGACTAGCTCTAAGCTTCTGTTCCGATTGCTTGCTGTGAAGGTCTGTTACTTTTTTCCGTACTTTCTAACACAAAACCCTTACAATAATTTTTTTGGCATTCAAGTAAATCTTATGATCTAATTAAACCAATGCTTAAGTGCAAGTCCTTCTACTTGGAGAAACAAACACATGTTGGTAGCTATTTTTTGAGAGGGACCAAGCATTATCAACCTTAAAAAACACTATCGAGATTCGAGAGAAGTTTATGGTTAGATTTCTAGTGTGTGTTTGGTATAGTTGGTAAAATGAGATTATGATTATTATTATTATTATTATTATTATTATTATTATTATTATTATTATTTTTGTGATTATAATCTGGTAAGATTATAATTGGTTAAAAGTATAATCTGTCTATGTTTGAGTATCTTGGCTAAAAAATGGATTTAAGTTGATCTGTTTTTATTTTGTTTAGATAGTATAAAAAATTATTTTTTATTGAGTAAATTATCAAAAAAGGGTATAGAGTGATAATATGGTAGTTAATGTGTTGGAGTGATAAAGGTAGAATATGAAAATTATATGGTCTAAAAAAATAATCTTACAAAAAAAAAATTCCAGCTGTTATAAGAGAGCTTTTAAATTTTGATTATTTTTTCAAGAATATAATATAGAATTATAATAAGCATAACAAACAAACATGTTAGATTATGATTATTTTTGAGAAAAAAAAAAGAAGCCAAAACTACAGTCTTTAAGCTAGAACAAACATGCCCAATTGTACCCCCAAACAATAAGGTTTCCATCTATATGGAAAAAGGATATTGTGGGGCAAATAAGAGTAAGAGAATTGGGGAATTCAACCTTCGTAAATTATTTCATAAACCACATTTTTAAATTTAATACTAAAATTATCGTTATCTACAACCCCATCTTCTCTCCACCACCCTATCTCCCTCTCACATTCACTCTCTCTCCCCCCTTCCCCAACCCTCTCTCTCTTGTGACCACCATGACCACCGCTCCCTCCCTCCCTCCTCTTTCTCTCTATTTGACGACGTTAGGTTCCATATGGCAGTGCAAGAGTGACTTGTTGCGGAACGTAAAAGAACATCACCTCATCATTTGCAATGAACATTACTCTCGCCATCGTTGTACAGATTTGTGTGATGAGAGCTCCCGAGTCGGTGGTTCTATAGTGGTGAAAGGACGTCTTTGGAGGTGGAAGGGTATTGGGATTTGCAATGGCGGTGGTGATTACTGATTTGCAGAGGTGGTGATTCTATGACGATGGGAGTTGGGGTTTGAAACTATGGGTATTTCAATCATTTTACAACAAAAAAACAAGATTTTCGGATAATAATGGTGTTTAAATTCTCGAACTCAAAAAATAAGTAAGCGATAAAGATTATGAGTAGTAGTTTATAAACTCCACTCTTTAGGCGCCAAACTCCCTTTTTTCCGATTAGAAAATCGAGTCAGAAAAATGCATTTTTTCGAATGTTGTTTGTTAAAAACCGGGTTTTAAAGTCGGAAAATACATTTTTCTGATTCGGGATATCGAAAAATATTCCGATAGAACCCCATCGAAAAAACGGAGTTCGGAGATTAATAATGGGCTTAAAGTGTGGGGTTTGTAGACTTAATCTCAAAAATTATATGAAGTTTGTCTCGGTTGGGCTACAAATAAATTTTTATGGACTCTGGTATGAATTGAGTTGGGCCTTTCATACAAGAATGAGCCCATGGCATTTTTTGAATGAATTTCCAATTCCAAAAATTGAAAGTGAACCACAATTTTTTTCAAAAATCTCAAAATTATCATGCCCTACTTCTTTCTCTCCATTCTTTTCCTTCCTCTTCCATCCAGCCTCTGATCTTACTCATCTCTTCACCATTCACCCACACCACCACCCTACCTCCACCATAGACTGAAGTAGAAGGCATAAGTTATTCCATCTTTTTTCTTTTATCTATGCAACCCAATTCATATTACATTGATTTAATTAAGAGAGAAAGATGCATAGCATGAAAACATACATCATAAGCTTATAAGATATGCTTGAATTTGGCTTCAACATCTTTCTCGTTGTTAAGGCTCTTAATAGTGAGACAGAGTAGGAGCAAGTTCTCCCGACCCTCTAAAGCCCCATCCCTTACACTCTATTTGGTTGAGGTGAATTTGGGGGAAGAGAGTTTGAGAGGAAAGAAATTGAGAAGAAAATTGAATTTTCTCCTGTTTGGTATAGAAAAGAAAATGGAGGGAGAGAAAAAATGACTGGGTCCCACGGATAAAAGTTTTCTTCTCATTGATGGCGAGATTTTGGGGGAGCATTGGTTTTTGTGCTCGTGCTCTTCCCGTGCGCTTCTTTATTACTCTATCCTTCTTCGGTTGGCCTAGTGCTCTTCCTGTGCCATGAAGCATATTGTATTAAAAAATAATTTGCTCTTTCCGTTAGTATTAGAAAATATTTTTCTCTTCCATTTAAAAAAAAAACCTTTTCTCTCTCTCCTTCTTATTTTCTCTCCTCTAACCAAACAACCACAAAATCTACTCATTTTCTCTTCATAATCTCTCTTCTCATTTTCTTTCTTCTCGTTTTCTCTCTTTCCATTTTCTCTCGTGCAACCAAACAAAACCTTAGTATTTTACAAATTGATTCAGATATCTTTGTGAATTGTGTAGAAGCTATGTTCGTTGTCACAATCATTTCAGTTAGTAATTGAACAAGTTGGTCAAGTGGTAGCTCACTTGGTCCCTTAACCAACTAGTTTCGAGTTCGAGCCTTGGTTATGGAGCAACCCCCGCAGGGAGAGTCCTACCGCTTAGTGCGAGCTCAGTTGAGTCGAATCGGATAAATCGGATTCTGGGTAAACCAGATTATGATGCCAAATTAGTAATTGAGTATGTTTCGTCTAAATTAAGATTGTTGCTTTAGCTTACTTTTAAAGAAAATAAGCTACGTTAAAAAAAAAAAAGTTTATTTTAAGAAAAAAATAAGCTTTTCTTGTATAATTTAAGTTTGTTTGATAATAAGATTAAATTATAAAAAAATATTATTTTTGAAGAAAGTAATATAAAAAACAATATAGAAAAAAGAACTTATAATTATTTTTTGAAATATCATTTTTCATGATATTTCACTTTTCAAATCATACCCCTCCACAATTTCAACATTCTCATTACACTCATTTCAACAATTATTTATGTTGCATACATCTATATTGTTTTTTAATTTACACTAAAAAAAATTAAACTTTTTACACAATTTAAACGAAACAGATTAGGTTAAATTTAGTTTACAATTAAAATACTTAAATATAAACCGATTATAATTTTAACCAATTATATATGATCATATATAACATCTACATTAATATAATTATATTCCATTTTTTTTGGTTTACTTATTTTTTTTGGTTTACATATTCCATTTTTTTTAATTATACCAATTACCAAACACGCACATAAAAGGGATGAAGTTGGAAAAAACTTGCATCGCTATACAAAAATTACAGCGACTTCAACATCTTTCAACACACTTATCTAATGATTTTTTTATAGGTTCGGTTGAAAAAATTATACTTGTCAAAAATGTTAATTTTTTTTATTAAAGGTATCAGAGAATTTTTCCAACACATTCAAATTAGATGAATAATAAAGCATTTAAGAATTTTTATATTTAAAATAAAGTTTAATTTCAATTTTATGGTGTCAAAATCCAGCACTCATTTTTTATTTAAAGAGTGATGATCTGTTTTGTTGGACTGATGAGTTAACTCCATTTCAATGTACTAAAACTTTAGCAACCCTAATAAGATGTACATTGTAGTTTTTTATTTCTTATTTTATAAAAGCAATAAGTTTGTACACTATTAAAATAAAACGAAAATTGTTAATTGATCTTGAATTTGATTTTATGCACTTTAAGGTTTTATTATGAGTTATCTATACTTATTTTTATCAACATCTATCATGAATTGTATACGGGATTGGATGCTACGAAGTCGCATCATTGCCGATTTTTAAATTGAGTTTTTAAAATAAAAAAAGTTTAATTTAGGATTCATCATCAAATTTTGAAAATAATATAAATTTTGTAAAATATTTGATTTCAAAACTCACTATAAAACTATTAAAGATTTTATTATGGATGCCCTTTGATTATAGAACAAGGTCGAATATCATTACAGGGAAAACCCCAAATCCCACCGCCCACCGGCCTAGATTTTTCTTCGATCATGTTGCTAAATGCTTCTTACACGTGTGTTAAGCAATATATAAAAAAAAATATATAAAATATATTTTTGTTTAGGAGTATGGATAACAAACAACAAAAAGAAAATGCGACATGTATGTTGTACTTTTGCTTAAATGCTGAGGTGAGAAAAATAACACTCTCCCTGTTTTTTTTATAAGAATTTTTTTTGGTAGATTTCAAATTCATTAAAAAATTTGGTTAATTTAGTTAATGATATTGAAAAAGGTAAACATTTGATATGTATTTTCTAAATTATCCTTATTTTTTTTAAAAGTTCTTCACTACCCTAAATTTAATAGTATTGAGAATTTAAAAAGTGTTAAATAGGTAGAAGTATTTGTGAAAAGAAGTAATTAATTGTTATTGAGAATTGATATATAATCTTATAAATAAGGACAAAAAAATATCAAAATGATCTTATATAAAAACGGAGGTAATAATACAAAATGTATAAATTATAAAGTAGTTTGTAAAAAATATTACTTATGGTTCAATTAGCCCAAAAATAAGATGATTCAACTTTTTTTCCTTCTAAACAACAAGTATCTTCGGTTTATTAGAAGTATTTTTTTATAGTTATTTTCGCAAAACTCAAATTTGAAATATTTGATTAAATTCGAACAACTTTCAATCAATTAATATGATGTATTTAATAATTAAAGAAAAACCTGTTACTCACACATATATGTTCAGAGAATAATGAGAGTGCATCTTTGGTGTAATGTTTTTTACACTATCGGTTGATCATTCACCATTCATGTGTTTTGCATGCTTCTAATTAAGAGTCAATGATTAATAATACATCAATGATGAATGATATGCTAACGGTGTAAAGAATCGTTACACTGTCGGTGCACCACCATTTTCTCATATGTTTATACAATATTTTTTTCTTAACTTGTTTGTACAATATTTTCAATCATCATCATTATTTTTTCTTTTACATTACATGTGCACACCCTAATCCTAGCTCTGGCAAATTTTCAAAAACTTTTGGTACACATAAGAGCCACAAAACGGCAGCAATAACAACATCATTACGTCCATCACTTATCACTTATTTTCAAATTGTCAATGCACCTTTTATTATTATGTTTTTCTTGTTTGGATGTACTTTTTATTGATTTTAGTTGAATTCAAATGTGTATAGAACGACATCCAAAAAGAGCGTCGTTTACCATACGAAACGCGCGACAGAGAGAAGGGCATTAACGTCAATTCCCCTCACTGATATTCCAGTCTCCGTTTTCTTTCCTTCGTTTTTCATTTGTCTCTCTTCTCAAGAATCTCGATCCTCATAATCCAAAAAGGAAACTTCCCAAATCGATCATCACTTTACAAATTCACCGATTATTCTATACTGTCAGTAATTCATACCTTCTATTCTATGCATCACTCATCTCAAAATCATTTTCAATTCTCTTACCTTTTTTTTTTTTGAATTTTACTTTTTCAAAATGTATTTATTTATTTTTATCATCAATAATTTCCTGAGCTATATTTTGTTGTAGATTCTGTTCAATTTCATTGTAAAAAACATTACTTGATCTGTTTCTTCTAATTGGGGGGTAGAGTTTTTATTGAATTTTTTGTAGAAATTATTGCATTCAGTGACAGAACATTTTCCTCAGACATAGTTTGATGAAAATAAGGTTAGACAAATAAGTGTGTCAGTGCAATTGACCTGATTAAGTGAAAGAAACGTGTCCTTTTGGAATCCTTGAGGTTAATTTCATGTATGAACCAAACCATTAAGTTAGTGCTTTTGTTTTGCTTCTTTTTAAGCTTGTTTACACAATAAAGTGATTGTTTTGAGTAAAAAAAATCACTTTTGACACATGCATATTTGCTTGGTTTGGTTGAGATTTAAATAATAGCAGCAGCTCCAAAAAAAGCTGAATTTCAGTTTTTTTGAGAAGCTATATTTTCCAGCTTCTCAAAAAATCACTGTGTAGAATCACTTGTTTTTAAGCCTATACAAACAGGCTTAGTAGTTCTCTTAGAATTGATCCTGAATTGCAGGTCATATTGTTGCTATGACTTTGATAGTTTCCGGTTATTATTGAATATTGATGCTATGTGGATATGACTTTTTTGTGCAGAAAATTATTTAGCGTTGGCCACCCATTTGAATTTTGATTGAAGGGTTAAGGTGTAATTATTGGTGGAGGAGGATGGCTTGTAAGGGTTTCTGGGAGTGCCTTCTGAAGCTTTTGAACTTCTTATTGACACTTGCCGGTTTGGCTATTGTGGGCTATGGGATTTATCTACTGGTTGAATACAATAAAGTTCCAGATAACAATCTGACAGTTTCTACTGATAATCAAACTCTAGTTCAACTTGGCCGACCGATGCTTATGGCTGTGTCTCTGTCAAATAGTGTTTTCGATCATCTGCCTAAGGCTTGGTATGAATGTTGATCTTCTACAATTTTTGACGCATACCCATCAAGTAACACATATTTGATTATTTGCAGAGCATAAAGTAATGCTTTTGTTTAGGTAAAAAAAATTTCCGCTGCAACTGTTTGCTGACTGTTAAGTAATTTATAGTTATATTGGCACGTGTGCTGCCTTTTGGGGGGGGGGGGGGGGGGGGTCTGTCCAAAGTTAAGGTATCCTTTAGGAAAAGAAAAAACTCATTCCAAATTTTCTTTGTATAATGTAAATTGGAATTTTTTGTTACTAGAGGTACTTAGGTCTTGCAAAGTACTCTACAAACTAAACCATTTCAATTAGCTTCAGTGGACTGGCCTATATCTGAAGGTTTCTACTTGCTCACGTTCAGTACTTCAGTGAAAGCTGCTATGTGGAGCTTTTAGATGCCTTGTGAGTGGGTTATGGTTGTGTAATGATTGGAGCTTTAGGGGGTAACTTAGGGCTAAAGTATTTGGTGTATTATTTATTATTGTTGCCCGTGTTGAAGAAAAACAAACTTGCTTTATTCGCTTCCATGATTGTTAAACAAAGTGTGAATGTGAAATAACTTATATTTCTTCCACGTGTTGTGATTTGAAGACATAGGGGAAAAATCTATGTATTTGTGTGAAGAAGACATACTATTGAAAGACCACATGTAGTATATTGTTCTCGATAGTTGTCATGAGCTAACTCTCCTAAGAGCTTAACTTAATAAGTGAAAGCACATAAGTTGTTTAATGTGCTCTCTCACACAAGAGCCTTTGGGCATGAAGTGTGAACAATGCATAGTCCACTGTTGAAATTCACCTATTTTTATTAGAGGAGTGGGGGCAGCAAGGATCAAACTCTAGACCATTTGGTCATAGAGGCTCTAATATCATGTCATGAACCAACTCTCTCAAAAGCTTAAGCTATTGAGTGAAGGAAAATGAATGGACGTATCACGTATGCAATGGTAGTCTCTGTCTGCATTTACCCCACCTAGTGGGAATAAGGCTCTGTTGTTGTTGGTTCTCGTTTTTCAGAGGAAGTTGGGGAATCTCGAACAACATTGGCTTCGCACTGTCTTACACTGACTGTGTGTTACTGTATTTTTTGTTTGGCAGGTTTATTTTTGCATTTATTGGTGTTGGGGCAATTCTCTTTGTCATTTCTTGTTTTGGTTGTATTGGAGCTCTGACAAGGAACGGGTGCTGCCTGAGCTTTGTATCCTTATAGAATGCCTTATGCCATTGTCATAGCCAAACATATTTATAATTTAATGGTGTCATAAATTTTCTACTAATATACAAAAACATGAATTGAAACATCTCTTCCACGCTCTTTCTCTTTGTGTGTATCTATTAACTTCAAAATTCAAAGGAATTATTATTAGCTTCCTTAAGCCAACATAGTATGCAGTTTTGGTGGTGTTGTTGATCTTGGCAGAGTTGGGATGTGCAGCCTTTATATTTTTTGACAAAAGCTGGAAAGAAGTAAGTTGCCACTATTAATTTATGGTCTGAAATTCAAGAATGGATATTTGTCATCTTATATTTCTTTCAGGAAATTCCAATTGATAAAACTGGAGATTTTGATATGATATATGGATTTCTGAGAGAGAACTGGAATATTGTGAAATGGGTTGCTCTTGGAATAGTTGTCTTTGAGGTAAGCTACAATTGATATAATTGCATTTAAAAAAACAACCCTTATATTTTTACTAACTTTTTCTCTTACATTCTCATTTACACTTCATTTTTATTTCTCTTTCTTCCTGTCAAACCACATCATCAATCACTTCTCCCTCTTTGCTTCCTATATCTCTCCTCCATACACCTTCTACACCTAAAAAAGAGATGTGGGAGTATCATTTTTATATAAATAATACGATATTGTTTTGTGGACTTGAATATGTCCTTGTGCATAATTGTGCAGGAATCAATCAACAATGATAATGACTTTGGTTTATTTGGCCAAATTTTTACAGTATTTCTTTATTGATTAAAAATGGACTCGTAGGGGATCTAGGGGGACTTGAACTCTGAAGTAGAAAAAGCAGTTCTGACTTGTATTATATAATAGATGTTATGAGAAATAGAAAAGGGAGAGGGAGTAGAGTACAGGTAAGGTTAAAATAGGCAAATTTGATTCTTTTGGTAATGGTAAACTTTGAATTCCGAAATTTTGGAAACAAAGTACCTGAGCCTGTGATATGCATAACCAATTTTGCTGGTCTAATCTGATATAATCCGTAGTTCTCAAATTTACTTTAGTACTGTATATGAAAAGTCTTCTCATACCTCACTTACCAAGTTACCATCCTTGCAACCTACAGTTAGAACATAGAAGGCTTTATGCATGTATATGGCAGATAATGTGAATGTGATTTGCCTGCTTATGTTTATGGAATTGCAGGCCCTTCTTTTCTTGTTAGCCCTTATTGTTAGGGCTGCAAATAGGCCAGCAGAGTACGATAGCGATGAAGAGTTCATTAATCCAAGGCAGCAAGTCCGTCAGCCTTTGCTCAACAGAACAGCAGCTCCAGCAACAGGTGTACCAGTTGCTGGCACACTTGATCAGCGTCCAAGCAGGAATGATGCATGGAGCACAAGGATGAGGGAAAAGGTGCAATATTTTTTCTCACTGCATATTATTCCATCTGAGTTTGTTGTTCATTTTGACAGGTTTTCCAATTATAACAAGATTTATCATTTACGCGCAAATATATCATCATCGTAATAGCATTATTCCAAAGATATGGATCTGGTGTGAGACATCACGATGTTTTGCAATCTAGATTGTTCTGCTGTCTTCTTGAATGACCAAAGTTGATTTTCTCAGATTGAATTCATGTCTTTTTGCATTGATATATTAATATGCTTGTTATGCTAAATGGTTATGGCATTGTACATGGCTTTCTGACACCAATACTGCTCCTTATTCAGTATGGGCTAGATACTTCAGAATTTACATACAACCCATCAGAGTCACACAGGTTCCAGCAAGCAAACTCACAGCCAACTGAAGAAAGGAGTCGCTGCACCATCATGTGAAATTGTGTTTGTGGGCATGTTTAGAATACAAGTTTGTCAGAAACATCTTTCTTATACTTTTCCTTTGATTGTGTACAACTCACATTAACGGATCTCCATTACCTTTTCCATGACATGGCAACATCTTCATTTTGTTGTGTGTAACATTGTGTTGAGTGTGACATCAAAATTTTGGTGTCAGTTGTGTGGTTGATTATGTTCATAGTTTAGGAGAGTAAGTGAGGTCGTTAATCGCTATGTTGATATCATTGTCTCCAGAACAGTGCTTTCTATCTCCCCATAGCTATTATGACATTTGAGATGTGATAACATGCATTACTTGAAAAAACAAAAAATAATAGATTTGACTCTTGTAATTAGACTTTTTTTTTTCATAAATACTTATGATGATGGATGATTACTAACAAATGTTTAATATCTGAACTGTTTTATTTTTATTTTTTTTAAAATACACTTGTACAGAGTTGAACTATTGTATCTGTTTTTAATGCTACAACTATGGGGAAAGAAAATCTCAATTGGATAAGTGATAAAAGTAACTTATAAACATCAATGTATTGCGAGTTTTTTGCAGTAATTTTTTAAATGGTACTGAAGTTCTATTTTATTTTTCCTTAATAAATATGAAATTAATTTTTGTTAATATAATAGAGATAGGAGGGATTATTTTTCTGGAGGTAACGCATTCACTTGAAATTTGTCATTGAAATTTAATTGCGTGAAATAGGTTATTCTTTTGCACTACTAGTACGTTTAGGATAACTATATCCATGGTATTCCTTTGTCTATGCCTTGAAGGCTTGAACAATCACATAAGTCATAACTATCGACTACTTCTGGACCAATAGTTATGGCACTTGAGGGATGTGTCATTTCTATTGCAATGATACCTTATTAGCAAATAGTACTCCCTCTGGTCTCATATAAGACAAAATAACCGAAAATGATAGTTAAATGTATTTATTTTTTTTCAAATTAATAAGAATTATAGTTACTTTAGGAAAATTGTATTAAGAATGAGATAAACATTAGATGAAATCACTACTTTCTAAGAATATTTTAAAAATAATTGTATCGAGAACAAAAAGTTAGTAAATTTTTTCTTATATTTGTGATCAAGATAAATATGTCTTGATTTTCTTATAGTACATCCGTTTCATAAGTAGTGTATTTTAAGGTTATACACGAGTTTTAAGAAATGATTAGATTATTAAGAATTTGAGATACTTTGCCTATAATGCCACTATATAATAATTATTGAAAAGAGATAAAAATACTGAAAGGGAAAAAGAGAGTATGATAAATAGGGATGTGTTGAAAAAAAAATAACATTAATTATATATTTAGTTTTGTAAAATAACAATACATATGAAACATAAAATAAAAACTCTATAAACATTAGACATGAAAGGTACGCAGTACTAGAGACCGAGGGATTACTAAATAGAGTAATGATTGAGATACCTATATAAAGAGATCTACTCATAAACCTACACATTAAGATCTTGACATTTGTCATTTAAGTTCTTTTATTTAATTTTTTTTAACTTAAAAATAAAAAATGTTATATAATATTATGTATAAATTTGTAGGCTTGAAGATTTCTAAATCATTTTTCTACTTGCATAATGTAGTGCTTATACCACAATGATAATGATGATGTAAGGCGATAAGGGGTGGCAGTCCCGGAAGGTCAAGACGTCATAGACAGCTCTTAAAATGTACTGCTCTTTCTGGTCCTATTTATAGGGCATATTTAACCATATCACACAGACCAAGGAAGATAGTTAGGTTTCTTGAAAGTTTAAAAAAATACTTCAACATTACAATCTTACTATCTTAACTTGCATTGAGAATTTCATAATGTATTACTTCACATTAATGAGCAAAGGGCAAATAAGAGAAAATAACAATAAATGCCTCATAGAGAATACAAAATGACCTATAAATAAGACCAAAAAATCCTTTTAAAACGTGACTTATAAATAGGATTAGAAAGAGTATGTCACAGGTTAATTAAATATGCCAGAGATAACTCCGGATTCTGTAATTGGGAACAGTGAATATGTGATTGCTCGAAAAATGGTTAGATCGTTTAGGGCTAATAGTCGTAGATGCAACATCACAATCAATTAGTATTACTCCCTCCATTCCTAAATATAAAGCCTCTTTGTAGGATTTCACGTCCATTAAGAAAGTGGAATAATTTAGTTAATTATATTAGAAATGTGAATTTTTGATATGTAATTTCAAAATTACCCCTATTAATATTATTGAGAATCTAAAAAGTGTTAAATAAATAGGGGTATTTGTGGAAAAATGTAATTAATGATCATTGAAAATTGGTATGAGGCTTTATAAATAGAGATAAAATAAAAGTGTCAAGAGGGCTTTATATTTAGGTACGGAGGTAATATTTTTTAACTGAAAAATACTTAATGAATAGTAACGATGATGCATCCAAAATTATTGATTGTGAATCACTTAATACTGTAATTTCTACTATTGATTACGCTTCAAATGAGTACTATCAAGTATCAAGCGAGTTGGATATCTTTATTGCGTCACTTCCTTTACCATAAACATGCCGCTCCATGCCATGCATAAAAGTGTAAAACTATTGATTTTGCAACGGAAAATTTAGACTCATAGGGTACGTGTGATTTGATGAACTATATAAATCCAACGAATTATAAGATGGCAACAACACATATTAAAGGACGACTGGAAAATGAAAATAAATTTGAGCAATAGTAGTGGTTATAGCCGTATTTACTACCTTCGTTCTAATTTAAGTGTAACTTTAATAATTTTAATTTGTTTTAAATTATTTATATTTTCAGAAAATTATGAATGCATTAGTTTTTTTTTTTCAACTTCTTTATTGCCTTTATCATTCTCAAACATGTAAAACAAGTGATTATTAATGTCGTGTGAAGATACTTTAGTAAAATGACATGACATTTCTCATGAAAATTAAGCATTTAATGATATTCATAAAATATGTGTAAAATCTTAAACACAATTAAAATAGAATAAAGAGAGTACTAATTAGGATCATTATTGTGAAGATAAATAAATATCGGTCTTCAATTATGCTATATTATTGCTATGAAAAATTTGGGTCTTGCTACATTTGTTAAAGTTTTTATATTTTGAAAAAAAAAATTTTATGAATTTGCATTACTTCGTATTTTGAGAATTTAAAAAAAATTGCATTTTCTAATAATTATTTACTACATTTGACTTCATAACAAGTGTACCAAAGGTAATTGTTACATTTGCTGTAAAATTTATATATTTGAATCCTTAATTAGTAGCCTTTAGGTTATTGATTAGCATTTTTTATACTATTGGTTATTGATTAGAATCTTCCATAAAATAATAATGAATTTTTGTGGTAGCAAGTGGGATTAGTGTTG
This sequence comes from Crotalaria pallida, assembly GCA_037953625.1. Lineage (NCBI taxonomy): Eukaryota > Viridiplantae > Streptophyta > Magnoliopsida > Fabales > Fabaceae > Crotalaria > Crotalaria pallida. The sequence goes on from CM075655.1 coordinate 105,389,627, forward strand.
GTTAAGGAGGAACCTTTTAAGGATTAGCTATATGTTAAATTATCCTTCCTTTGTCTTGTTGATGGAAGCGAGTAACCAATGTAATGTCGTGTATAGTTGATGGTAACAAACCTAAACAAATGGCTGCAATAATACTTGGAGAGAACTAAACTCAATCTAAGTACGAATCGTATGGTCCTTAAATGCTCATTTTTAGGTGCATTATGTACCTATTTTCTCATTTAGTTTATCCTTAATCATGCTCTTTTAGCCCTAGAGGGATAGTTTCTTAATTGATAGCCAAGTTTTTTTTTTCTATAATAATGATGAAGATATATATAACCTCTTTTTTTAATACTTTTTTCCCTTTACATTATTCCGGGTTACGTTAGTGGGGAGTCGGTTGAGTGGCACTTATTCAATTAATTTCTTTTTTGTTTTAAATAAAATATCTTTTGCTTAATTTATTTTTTTGGCTCAAAGCTGCGAGCTCAATCTAAGTGATTGATTCCCTTTTGCTGGTCACTGTCCAAAACCTGTCAAGATTATTATTGTTCCATATGTGCATATGTACGTACGTGTGGGTTGCTAGCATCCAAAATCCAAAATTAAGACACAAACAAGAGAAGGTATTTTAATTTAAAACAAAATGAGAAAAGTAGTTTAATTTGCATGTCGTACTTTAGGTTTTATAACAAAATTTTACAATAAGTTAAATGTTCAGACGATATAGTCAAATGTACTTTGGATCCGGTCCTCTGATCTATAGCTGCAGCATGCAAAGGAATATCAGCTCTTGATTTATATTTAACCTACTTTAATTTTTATCTCACAAAAGCTGAAACTTTGTTCATCGTTTTCTTAAATAAAAAGGGAGAAAATCATAGAGGTGAAGGCTGTGAAGCGTGCGCGATTAAAACTTAATAAAAGTATCCGCATCAAACATTTTTCTAGGAAAGTAAAGAAAAACATAGAAAAAAACAAAGTGAATACATCATTCATAGTTCATACATCAATTCGAATGATTTCTCCTCCCTTCTATCCGTACACATTTAGAGATATTTATAAAATATCTCAAATTGTCAAATGAGCGGTTGCTTCGTTGTGCACCGATTTCATCATGATATTTGGCCGATTTGTAATTGGCATTAGAAGTGCATGTCATTTTCCACTCTTTATATAGCTTAGCTTCTATTTACATCCTTGATAGGTATTTTAGATAGTAGAGCAATAAGGCATAAATTATGAGAATCTAAATTCAATTTAGTGATTGCATAATATTCTCTCCGATCCTATATATAAGCACATTTTGAAGATTTTTTTTTGTCATTAATATAAGTCTCATTTTCAATTTCCAATAGCATCAGTTACTTCTTTTCCACAAATACTCATATTTACTCAACACTTTTTAGATTTCTAATAATAATTATTGAGGTACTTTTGAAAACTATACCAAATATTTACATTTTCAATACCACTAACAATATTAACTTACTTTCTTAAAGGGAGTGAAATTGGTCAAATTGTACTTATATTAGGAACCGGAGGGAGTATATGTGCGTGGAAAGAAAAGTCTATTGTGGATTTGTGGTCCAACAGGAATAGAAAACTAGCTAGGTTCTATCTCTTGTTCACTTTTACTTCTGGTCTCAGAATATGACAGTTCATTTGGTATTTTCGAAAGGTACAGCTTTTCATTGTAGATTCTAGGGAAATTTGTATCTTTTGGTTTGGATTTGATGACCATGGTTGGTGATAAGATTTCCATTGCAACAACTATCCGTAAGTTAGATTGCTCATGTCTACCACAACACCGGTTTTAAATTGCTATTGTTCGATATACTTTGATCGCAGTTATGATTTTATTGCGTTTATTATCATTGTGAGAAAACGTGAAAGCAATCACGATGTGGTTGTGAGAGCAATCATACTTCATACGTAATGGCAGCACTTCAATTGTGATTATGGAAATATATTTTTAGTTTTCATAAAAAAAATATACCTCTACAATTTCATTTGTATTGTTATTTAAGATTAATACACAAAGATTTTTTTTAAGGGATTAATACACAAAGATTAAGAAATTATCAATTGAAATAAAATTTTATTGCGTATTTTGATTAAAATACCTTATATGTGGGATGAGGATCAGCTGTCCCTAAATCATGTCCCAAAGCATGTTCTCTTCACACAGATTTTAATAAAATGGAAAATAACTTCTCAATTATTATGACATTTTTGTATTTAATTCTTTGAAAAGTTACTTATTCAGATTTAGATCCCTTTCGTTAGATTGGTCTCTTAAGTGGTGACATGATTTATAGAGTATCATGTCAGATTTGCCATGTGGATAATATGTCGGTAAGGGTGTCGGTGAGACTGACACATAACACACACCGTGGAAAATGACACGTAAATATATTTTTAGTTATTCTAAAATTTGGTTTTAGTCATCGTAAAGTTGAATTTTTTAGTTTTAATTCATATAAAAAGTATTTTTTTTGTCAAAATTTATTATTAAGTTGACTATTTGTTTTTAACCCTGTTTGTCATTTGTTTGGATCAGGTAAATTTTTATGTTGTGCTATTATTTTAGTCTCTCAGTATTTTGGAAATTACATTGGACCTTGATTTTTTTCTAAAGTATTCACCCGCATAATTGGGTGATTAATCCTTTCGACATTGTCAGGCCTTTTTGAGAATAGTTTGCTTGCGAGACCTCTTATAACCGTACGAGTTGAGCGAGAATCGAGCTCCTAATCATTTGCATAAATAATAACATGCGTTCATTAACAATTGTGTTAATCTCCACTGGTGCATTATTGAATCTTGATTAATTTAGGTTAAATTGGAATAACTTATTTAAAGGATAAAAGTTCGTTGTTTTAATGCCTACTTTTCTCATTAAAAAAAAAATACATGGATTCAAAATCTTGTTTAAGTCCAAAACTAATCTTCTCGCGACTTGGACCAACACGAGGATGTTCAGGATTTGTAGTTGATTGATTGAACTTAATCATTAGGCCCTTTCTAAGATAAGAGCATTTTTAATACTCAGCATATATTGTCTATATCAAAGATTGTCACATTATCAATTGTTTATCATACTTTTTTAACTAACTCAACATTTCAATCTTTATATGTTTCATTTTGCTAATTGGAGTTTACCACTTCATTTTGATATAATGCATGTTAGCCAAACTAGCTAATATGCTAAGGTGTTAACTCACTTTGCTTGACATAGCAAAAAAGATCAAATACTCTTTCTATTTTGTATTTCTAACATGCAATTTAAACCCTTTGTTAAACTAATAAGAATTTGTCACCTAATACATGTATGTCATGTCATTGCTTAAAGTAGTTAAAATTGATTTTTACAATTTAGTCCAACATAAAAACTATATTATTTTAATTTAGTCCTTTGTACTTTTAGACAAATTGTAATTTTTATTTTTCAAAAACATTATTAAAAAAAATTAAAGTTGTTTCAATTATTCTATAACTGCTTCTTTTTCTTCTTTTTCGCGTTCTCAATTATTCTATAGCATAATTGAAACAACTTTAATTGTTTTTTAATAATGTTTTTAAAAATTAAAAGTTACAATTTGTCTAAAGGTACAAAGGATTAAATTAAAATAATATAGTTTTTATGTTGGACTAAATTGCAAAAATCAATTTTGACTACTTTAAGCAATGACATGATATAGGTGACAAATTCTTATTAGTCTAACATAGTTGTATAGTTAGTACATACTATACTTGAACATGCATCTTGAAAGCAGCCATAAAATAATCACGGAGGGGACAAAATTGGAAAGAGAAATGCACCATTTGAATGCTCATCCGTAACGAAATGTTTATTTGATGATGGGTACTAGACATAGAGGCAAGCCAAGTGCCAAAGGCACCTTGTTATTGCCAAAATCACAAGTTCGAATTGTCATTGTTTAGTGTTTACCATAAGCCACGCATACATAATTAGTGAGCTTAAAATTGATATAGCCATTTGTTTGATTGTGTTCATACTCTAGCAGAGATTTGAAAGTTGTATCACCCTTTGGCTAATTCGTGCCATGATCATAAAGCGGATAAAGATCATACTTTGATGATAGCCCTAGCTCCCATATATTCCTATACAAATTGGATTTCGCATCCTTTTCACAATTGTTTTGCTGCAGTTCTTGAACTTTATTATGTCATCCTCTCTAATTTAACCATTAAAATGGTATTATGGGGACTAAGATAACATAAGTACCATATATCGGTGTTCATTTAAAAATTCTAAACATTGCAATTAAGTCCTTAAAAAAAATTTAAAGTAAAAAATTTATTAAAACTCTCCCAAATTTACAATCACACATAGTTGACCTCTCCCAATTTTAGAAACCATAATCAACACCATGACCTTAGCTTCTTGCTCTAACCAACAATCGCAGCACCCCTGCCTGAGGATCGGACCACGGTGGCTTGGGCGCGACAGTGAATTGCGTTACGAGTGATGGATCTAGTGATGACAGAGTGACAAATAGGAATGTGGTGGGACTTGTGGATGTTGTGAACGAAAATAACGACACCATCCTCCTTCATGCCCGGTCGACAACACTCACCTCAGAACCATCATAATCATGTGACCAAGAATCATTTCAACCCAGATCCAGAAAGGTTCATCATGACAGACGCTCTATTCTGCCGCTATTCATTGTTAGATTTTAAGGTATGGTTGCAAAAGAAGGAAAGGGACGAAGAAGATGATAGAAAACGAATGATTTTCTTTTTATTATTATTTTTTTTAGTAAAGTAAATGTTTGTATTGAGTTATTAGTCACTTAGGTTCCTCAAAATACATCGAGCACCAACTTAGCCCCTAAAATTGTTTTTACATCAATTACATTTTTCAAAGATCAAAATGACATCACATTCATCCTTTGTCCATCCTGCTGTTATAAATTCCGGCAAGTGCCACATGACATTTCTTGATTGGCTATCTCTCCCATCGCATTTATGCATGCCATCACCGTATCACCCCTTCTTCTATTTTTAATTGTTGGATATTTCAACGGTTTAGACTTGAAGATGAAAAAAAAAAAAAAAAAAAAATCCTCCCTCATCCCTACTGTTCCTTCATCTCCTATCACAGCTACACAGAAAAAATCAACACACTCAATTAAATATTTTGTATCTCCCACCATTTCACATCCAGTGTAAAACCTCTGGAGGAAGAAGAACATGACGCATCCTTGTATATATATCACCTATAGTACAATAAATTAGACTATGAAACTGAATCAGATTCAATCGAAGGTTTCACTTTCTTGATTGAAACAAACTTTATCATGTTTTCCTCAACTTTGGTTAACATTTCCAAACCCTTTCTACACTGGGCCTTGTTCCTCAATCAAGTAATGTACGACCAAGAGTGACATTACTCCACACGTCTATTTCCAATTCTAAGGGAAACTTCATAGCAATTGATGCTTTAAGAATTGCTTTGAGGAAGCCCAAGAACTGATTTTGAAGGATCTCACAAACAAGAAGAGTCTTCAACATTTTCTCTATCATACTTAATCTAAAACGTAAAGAATCGATGGGGCATGCTCGCTTTCTATGTACATATGACCATGCATATGCTAGCATTTTTCGGGAAGCAATACAACAGCTTCCTCCGATATCTTTCCTGGGTAATTAACACTGATTCGATGAGGGATGATTTTTGTTTTGTTCTTTTATTTTATTTTTGTATCTTAAACTCTAAATTATTGGATATATTTAAAAATTAGAGGGAGAGATGATATGGTGATGCCGTGTGCAAATGTGTTGAGATTTTGATTTGACCCTAAGTTTATAATTAGGTGATTTATTTCATTATGATAGAAATAGGAGAAATACCATATATAAAAGACTCACTTGCAAACAAAGTCCATTATAGTTGGTAGATAATTATATTCTTTAAGTATAATGTTAGTGATTCGATTTAATTTCTGCTTTGGGCATGAAAAATGTTTTATTGAAAAAAGTTGTACCGAACCACCTGGTAAAGAAATAGTCTCTTACTGTAGGTCAAAGAGCACCCTCGGTTAAAAAAAAAAAACTTACTTAATAACAAGATTATTGAGACTGAATTCAAAGATATATTGCTTTGAAATTTTTATTAAGATATGATATCGGATATGCTATTTTTTTTTTCTCATTATTTGCATGTCACCTTGAACTTTGGGTCCACATACAACCATAAGTTGGCTGACATAAATTTTACGTGGCCGTGATTAGATTTGCATTGCTTCATTTTCTCCCTAAATCCCACTTTTACTAAAAGTTATTAAAAATTTTCTATTGAGTTTACCCTTATTAGTTATCGTTAGTAAAAGTTCAAACCCACATAGACTGATAGAAGTATCTTCATGTCAATCCTTTATTCCCTAGCTCCTTGTCATTGCTAGCTTGTCCATATGACATATAATAAGATGAGATGGATGCTTATTATTTCCTTTTACTATTGAGGACTTGGAGTTATTACATTCACCCTTGTCATTGCTTGTGACATATATAATAAGATGAGATAGATGCTTATTTCCTTTTACAATTGAGGACTTGGAGCTATTACATTCACATATCGTGCGTCGCTGGACCTAGCTACATCGATGGTTCCACTCTTTCTAGCTCAATTTTGTATTTTTCTTAAGGGTGTTTGTTTAGGTTGAAAACAAGAAGTTAAAATAATGTAGGTGTACACACATTAAAAAATCAACTCCATTATTTCTTTATGTTAAAAATAAGCCTATTTTCAATTCCAATATTTCAACCTCAATCTCTTATCCCAATCCTTAGAACTAAGGTTAAGAACTTCATTCCTTTAATTAAATATAATTTTTAAGTACTTACATACCGCTTTGTGGGATTTTCGTCCGACGCCTGCCGAACTGACGGTGATGTGTGGGGTGTGGGTAACGACGGGTTATGTGATAATATTGTAAAAGGAACTTGACCGTCTTTTTGGTATTTTTGGGTGTTTGAGAATAGCAATAAATGCGAGTAAAGTAAAACCGACACCAAGAACACGATGCGGCGAAATTTAAACGGTGCAGTGAAGTAAATTGCGGAATCGAAAAGGAAAGCGATTAAAAAATGCGCAGTAAAATAAATTGCATGAAATTTAAAGTGCACGGAAAGGTAAAGATTGCATTGAAATTAAAAAAAAGGTGAAAGGCTGAGGTTCTTTATAATGGCGTTTCTCCGTTTGTCTGCTCCGGTGAGACGTTTAGGATTTTAGCCTCTGTGTGTCAACCTAGCAACCAACCCCGATTACAAACTAAGGACTTCCTATTTATAGGAATCCGAAAACTATTTACAAAGCTACTCGCACGTTCTGCACAACCGCAGAACCCACGTTTTTGATAACTACCCACTACGCTATCCCCCACGATGTAACTGCCCACGTCGTGGTTTGGGCTTAGTGGACACTTCTGTCGGATTTCGTGGTGACATCTTTGCTGATACCTCTTCGGCTGGCATCTTCCTTCGACTGCAACCTTTGACTCTTGTCTAAGTCTCTTTGTTGCTCGAAGCATTGACGTTGTTGTGCTCCAGCCTCTTGGTTCTGAGATGTCATCCGACATCGAGCCCCTTTCGACAGACGGGGCTATCGCTGAAATAAGCTTTCGACCCGCTGTCGGCCTTAGACGCATTCGATTGATTTTGGTGACAAGTAATTCAACTGAACGTTGTTTCACCAGCATTCAATCAAAAAACATGCCCCCGACGTTTCTAGTAGAATGCCGTCAAAGGACTTGTTTCCTTTAACTCTTTAATAGGAAAGGTGGCCTTAGTCGATCCTAGCAGGACACAAACCTTGACCTATGAGACTACAAAGACCTTTCCAATGCTTATTTATCAGGTTCATTGCTTCCCCCGATTCGGAGTTTTTGCTATGACCCGACGCATCAGAAATGGATTCTATGTAATCCCACATGTTTATCCTTTCACTATTCAAGAGGATAAAGGTGATATTCGGGGGGGGACATCTCTTCATTTCCCTGTCCTCACCCGAATACCTTAATCCCACATGTTTAACCTTTGGTGAACTCAGGTTTATGTGGAATATGAATCTTTTTTCCTCTTTCCAGAAATCATGAAGACATTCCTTAAGTTTTCTCATTGTAACTCGTGGTTTTTCTTGGTAAAAACTGAGGATTTTATAGCCACAAGTAGCATTAAATGCCTCCATAATTACTCTGCCGTTTCCAATGTTGATAAGACGTTTCTGGCTCCTTTTTTCTTGCGTCAATATTCCTTCGACGCGAACCTCTTGTTTCTGCCTCTTTCTTCTGTCGACACACGTTCACGTCCTTCGAAGTCACTTTTAAGCCATGCCACTTAAGTACACCTCCTTCGACATCACTTATGTTGTCGACGCACATCCTTGTCCCTGTCGAAATCTACCCAATGTCGGATAGTACGTACACCTCCTTCGAAGTCACTTTTAAACAAAACGTTTAAGTACACTTCCGTCGACGTCACTTATACATCCGACATTCGCAACCTTTTATCGATTTCAATTTCCCGTTAACAATACCGTACTTATTTTATTTTGAATTTCGGTCATACATGGAAAAAAAATTATTTTAGTTTTTTATGTGTAAAAGAATGTTTAATTTAATCTTTATAATATTATTGTTATTAGGAAAATGCTAACGAGAGAATTCTAAGATCATTTTTAAATATATTAAGGATTGTTATGAACACTTTGTATTTATCTAATAAGTGGATGACTCTATCATAGTTGAGTTTATCCCTATTTTATGTTTATCTTTAGTTGAAACAAATTCATGATAGGGTTTCCTCTTTTCCTATATAATAGGACTCATATGTATTGTAAACTTTGCCTCAAGAAGTGAAATAAAATTTCTCTCTGCTTCTCTCTTCTCCCTCAATTTCTCTCTTCTTATTTTATTATTTCATAACACGTTATCAGCACGATCGTTCTTTGCTCCAAAAAAAAGTGTTTGAAGCTAATTCATCAAAAGCAAAAGATGGCATTCTGTAGCCACTGCTGTACGTGGTAAACCAATCACCGTGGCTTATGTATTGTTCAGCGCAAGACCTACAAATTGTCAAGATTGTTGATAAATTGCATTGGTATGTTCAGAACGGTGATACAGTAAGCAACCTTATTCTTGTGCATTTTCGGGTTTTTATTTTTTTTTACATCTAACTTGCATAAATTTTGTCAATTGTCATTAGTTTAGCTCCTTTTTATTTTCACCTGAGTCTGGTGATAATAATAACAGATCTGGCACTGCGAAATCTTTAGTTTGTAGTTTTGTCTCACCTCAAAAAGGTTTTGATTACTTGACACTTTTGCATAATATTCATTTAATTTTTGAACAGATCCAACATCAGTGTTTTTAGTTTTTTTAAGTTGTTTTTTTTTTTGTTTGGAAATTTTCTGTAAAATTTTGTATCCTTATTTTCCGTCAAATTAATGGAGGAAATCAAATGCTGGCTTTCAACAATAATTCTCTGTATGACCTGACTCTCGTTAACGATATAACTAGTTTAGCAAAGATCATCTTAAATTCCATGTTCATTTACTGATTATCTCCAACTTTATATAATATACGTATATAGATATATACTTAAAATCATTGTTTTTTTTCCTTTTCTTTTGTTGTTTATACAATAAATTTCGCAGAGCCTGCTTGAATCTTATATTTTTCTTTCTCTGGCATATCTGTTTAACGATTTTCCTTGTGAAAATTTTATTTACTGCCTGATGGAAAATTACTTGGTTGCTTCAATTCAACTGGAAAATGTAAAGAGAGGAGGGACTTGTAGTTGTGCCTATAAAAAAAAATAAAAAAAAAAGTTGTTTTCACTAAGTATCGTACTCGGGATCCCACGGGCCATTTCAATCGCACCCGTCACTGGGTTGTTGTGCCTTTAATGATGAAATCAATATGTGATATCATTTTATTAAATTGGATAATTTCACTATTATATCGACAAATTCTAATTTTAATACAAATATTTTTTGGTAGTGATGATTATTATTTGATGTATCAATGATACTGCTAATTGTTAGCAAGTTTATTTTTATGATGCAAAGACAGTCAAACAAGTATGATTTTACTTTGAGGAAAAATAATTTTCTTTATTTTGCCTTATATATTTAATTGTGTTTCTTGTCAATTATTATTGAACGTTATGTTGAAACATGAAAATATTAATGTTTTTCATGAAGTAAATTAATATAATTTACATATTTTATCATTAACAATTTGACATTAAAGTATAGCTTTGTTTGATATAATTTTTGTTATTGTTCCCTAATGATCTCCCTATGAGTTGTTTTGAAAGTTATATAAGGAAGATTATGCTTCATCAAGTTGACTCATATCTTATGTCGGTTTCTATTTTCTTGGCTCTACACTCATGTTGGTAGTACATTTTTCCGAGGTTAGTTATAAATTTTTTTTATAGCTATTGTCATATTAAGAATATGCATAAGTGGAGAAATTTATCCTAAATGATTATATGTGTCTCATCGATTTGTTTTTCAATATAGAATTATAAGAATGCGATAATCTCACAACATGAAAAATTCTAATATTTTTCTATTAAGAATGATTACTGCCATTATGATAAAGAGAAGAATTTGCCAATATACTTGTGCATTTGTTTATATCATTGAGTGACATCAATACTTGTGTGAATATTATGATATTATTGAATGATATTGATCACATATGCTTTTTAGAGATATTTGATGTTGGTCAGTTTTAGCAAGTAAAACTATGCATGATCTTATTTTGAATTATATTTCCAATATAAATATTTTTGTGATATTTCCAAAAATTAAGTCTCTGCTTAAATATACTATTTGAAAAGTATTTAAAAATAATAATAATTTAATAACATGTGTTAGACATATAAATTGGTTATTGAAAATATGTGGTTCTTTTGTGAGAAATTTATTATTTTTTTTTGTCATTATTGAAATAATTAGATTGGAATGTTCGAACCACATAAATAATTGATCACATGTATACATAATATATTTTTATAACAAAAATTTTATGGATATAAAAATTTTAAAATAGCATATCCTAATTTTTTATTTTTTTATTGGGGTTAACAATGTGTTATAATGTAGTGGATCACGAATAAATATACCAAGTTTCAAAGGTATATGTAAAATTTTATTTTCAAAATAGTTTAGTATATTTTATCAAAATTCATGTACGATGATAATTTAGAGCTCTAAAAGAGTTGTTATCCAGAGGTATTGGAAAATTTTTCAGTTTAGACGTATATAGTACAATTGAAATGCCTCATATCGTAAAACCAAAAGTTTATAAACTAGATGTTTATAAATTATAATATATTTTTTTTTTGTGTTTGGCTTGATCGGTTAGACCATCCCGGATCAACTATATGATGCGAAAAAAAAAGAAAAAAATTAAAACTTATGTTGACATCCAACGAAGAATCCGAAGTTTAATTTCTTCAATCTGATTATCTCAATGTGCTAATAATTGTTCCCAAAGAAAGTTTATTCGGCCATCGCCATAAAATTTGGTTTGAATCTGGAATGAATACAAGGTGATATTTATGTGCCATTATTACTTCCATCATGTGAATCATTTAGGTATTTTATATTTTTAATTGATGCATCAACTGGATGGTCACATGATTCTTCATTGGCAATTCGCAACCAAAAGTTTGCGAGATTACTTGTGCAATTGTATCGACCAAAATCTAGTTATTAACTATTGTATGTCTATTGCCATTACTAATTGGGAACATGTATGACACTGATTCGCATCGAGCCATTAAAAATTATCATGAGTTTCCCCTTTTACAAATGGTTTTTGGTCAGAAACCTAATATTTCCCATCTAAGAACTTTTGGATGCGCAGTATATTTTCCACCACAACGCACTAAGATGAGACCTCAAAGAAGGATGGGAATATATGTTGGATATGAATCTCCATCCATGATAAAATAACTCAAACCAACAACAAGAGAGTCATTCATGGATTGATTTCCGATCATCCTTTTGATGAATTTGTTTTCCCAACATTATGGGGAGAAAATAAGCAGTTGGAAAAAGAAATTATTTGGAAAGAGTTATCGTTATATTATCTTGATCCTCGAACAAAACAATTTGAGCTTAAGTTCAAAAGATAATTCATTTGCAAAATTTAGATAACCAATTGCCAGACACATTTACTGACCTAAAAAGAGTGACTAAGTCACATATTCCAGCTGCTAATGCTCCAATGAAATTGATGTCCCTCTTGGATAAATTAAAATTGCAAATGAATGTGAGACACGCTTGAAGCGTGGCAGACCCATTGGTTCCAAAATAAAAAAAATATTACAAAAATCCTTGAAAAGAAAAGGAGCAAAGAAATAAGATGGTCAATTTGAGGATGTAGAGACTCATGAAGAGTCCTTAGACATAATTATCAGTTAGAGAAGAAACTCAGGTACCTGAAAAGTGTGAAAACAAAGAGATCTCAATAAATTATGTCATGACTGAAATACAATGGAACCGAATGAAGTCAACGTTGACGATGCTTTTACATATGGTATAGCGCTTAAATGATATAAAATGAGGATCATGCATCAAAGTCTATTAAGGAATATAGACAAAGAAATGATTAGCCAAAATGGAAAGACACAATTGAGGCATAATTGAATTCGCTTGAAAAGCGGCAGGTATTTGGACCTATACTCCGTACATCTAAAGGTGTAAAGTAAGATGGATACAAATGTGCCTTTGTACATAAACGAAATTGTAAAGAAGAAATTATGAGATATAAAGCAAGATTGATTGCCCAAAGAATTTCACAAAGACCTGACATTGATTATGAGGAATAATACTTCCTTGTGGTGGATGCAAGTATTTTTCGATACTTGATTAGTCTGGCAATATATAAAGAATTCAATTTGTGTCAAATGATGTTAAAGCCTATTTTATGGCTAACTTGATTAATAACATATATATGAATACCCATTAAGGATTCAATTTGCTAGAAGCATATGCTTGAACTATTTAATATGGTTAAACCATATCCATGGATAATTAAAATGTTTGAAGCATAAAGTATAAAATGTCGACATGTGCTCTTTAATTAGTTAAATTGCAAAATGCAATAATTTTGAACCTATAGTTCAAACTCCAAGAGATTTTAATAGTCTCGAAGTTTTAATTCTAGCAAACATAAAATGCATTATATGTTTGTAGCCATTATCATGGTTTATTTGAGAATGATATCATTATATCAATATGAGAAATTGCACAAGAATTAAGGATATTGATATATACATGTATATATCTATTTAGATTTTGCTAATAATTTATATTTTTTAGTTATATATTGTTTGACTTATATATATGATGTCATGTATGTCATGCAATTATGAATATGTTTATTGCAATTGTTTGAGAATACTTATATGATTATGGTTCATGTTATGTGTTTATTTTAGTATCGATGTAGTTTTATTTCAATATTGTTTGAATTACCTAAAGTTAAAGGAAACATTTCAAAATGAAATACCTCGGCCTGAAGATCGAGCATTTAGCAAATTGAATTTGTGCCTATCAAGTTGGAGAAAACAACTTCTAAAGTGATTTGCTTTGATAAATAACAACTAATTTATATGCTAATCTTTGTTTGATTGATTAAATGTCGTACATGACTTAATATGTCATCTGATATTAATTTATTAGCAAGATATTGTTATTCATCCACAAGAAGATGTTGGAATGAAACTAAGCACACATTTTAATGTGATAAATTGAATAAAAGTCTTTATGTTTTGAAGTAAATTGAGACGTGGAATAATCGTATAAGTGAATATTTAATCAATAAGGGATATAAAATGGTCGAATTTGTCCATGTATTTTTATGAAAAGATGTGGCAAGAAATTTGTTATAATTAATGTTTACGTTGATGATTTGAATATTATTAGAACTCCTGAAGAGCTTCCAAATGTTGTAAATTGCTCGAAAGAGTTTGAAACGAAGGATTTGGAAAGAACAAAATTTTGTCTTGAATTACAAGTGAAATATTTAATGAAATTTTGGTACATTATGAAACCTATGCTGCGAAGGTAATAGTGTACTATCTCAGATATAATTGTTCGCATCAGGGGGAGAAATAAATACGCATTGCACTCTTTTTCCCTTAGTCACGGTTTTTTTCCGATGGGTTTCCTGACAAGGTTTTTAATGAGGCAGCATCCAATTGCGTAAGAAGAATTGTGTACTCTTTTTACTTCACTCATTTTTCCCATAGGGTTTTTCTTGGGAAGGTTTTTAAAGAGACATATTCTCTTAATAGTCATCCAAGGGGGAGTGTTATGAACACTTTGTATTTATCTAATAAGTGGATGACTATATCATAGTTGAGTTTATCCCTATTTTATGTTTATCTTTAGTTGAAACAAATTCACGATAGAGTTTCCTCTTTTCCTATATAATAGGACTCATATGTATTGTAAACTTTGCCTCAAGAAGTGAAATAAAATTTCTCCCTGCTTCTCTCTTCTCCCTCAATTTCTCTCTTCTTATTTTATTATTTCATAACAAGGATGATAATGTTTCATCGTAGTATGGTATATTCAAACAAATTATACTATTAATCCCTCCCTTTTTTTTAATTACAAACTGGAGTAGTAAGAGTTGAAGAGTTGTGATTTTTAATGAAATATTTTCATTTTCACTGTTGTTGTTAGTTGTTGCTATTCTATCATGATGATTAATCAATAACAAAATCATTTTATTGGTTTTAGTAAAAAAAATTGAAGGAATTATTATTAAGGGTTGCTTAAACTCAACTCTAATAAGTATTAAGAATAAGAAATTAAAATTAAGTAAATATTCATCACAAAATGAAATATATTATTTCTTTATGTTATAAATGTGTTATTTTCCAATACAAACATACGTGTAAAGTCTTTTATCTGACCTTATGTTAGTAAAAAAAATTATTATTATTATTATTATTATTTGCTAAACATAGTGAAAATGAGATGGAAAAGAAAGTTCTAATAAGACACAGAAATATGTTCTTCTATAAACGGGAACACTAACAAGCTTGGATGTCGTGGGACATGAACAAGCTAGTTGAAATACATCAAACTTCTCCCTTAAAAGCCATCATGTTTTGATCTTACTTTACATCTTACTCAATTTTTTTGCTTTGTTTAATGTCACCAAGAACCCCCAATTCCCTTCCCTTATTTCAAGTGTCACACCAACAGAAGACATATGGTAAAAATTCAAAGTCATCCATTCAGATTTATCCATAAAAATAAAGCTTATCTTACATTTGTTGAATTAAAAAATTGGAGTGGCTATGGTCGAAAATCGAAATATCCAAGTATGGCAGCCTCCATTAACTTTTAGAACCTAAGAGCATCTACACCTATGAACAATAAATTTGTTCCTAAATGGGTTCCACACATTATTTTATTACTCCCTCCGGTCCTATATATAAGACATACTTAACCATATTCCTCAGACCAAGAAAAATAGTTAGCTTTATGAATTCTATGAGAATATATTGTAACATTACAATTTTACTCTCTCAACTTTTCTTGAAAAATTCACACTCATTAATGAACAACAAAAAACACATGCATTTAATAAGGGCAAAAAAGAGAAAAAGCAATATATGATGCATAGAAAATACAAAATGTCTTATATATAGGACCAAAGATTGCTTCTAGAATATGTCCTATATATAGGACCGGAGGGAGTATTCTTCACACTTTCCTACATTTTTAGGGACAAACACAATTTTTCTTCACACCCATAAACTCACTTTTGTCCTTAAAATTGGGACCCACACACTACCCCACACTCTTATTACTTTACAGTAATGAATTAATGATGCACTTTTTACATTCTCTCTCCTGCTTCATCTCTCCATTTTGGGCCCACCTCTGCCATTTTTCATTGTCTCAAATTAGGGATAGTCTCAAATTAGAGACAATATTGCATCTCTTCGCACAGATAAAAAGAGTTAGAGACAATCCCTAAAATTTTAGTAACAATGGAAAAAGCACCAGTGTCAGTGTGTATGCTCTAAGAGGAGAACCAAGCAATATAGAGAAAAAGTTAAGAACCTAGTGCAGGATCTAGACTCTCAACCTGAATTTGCATGCACGAAAATAATAAAATAAAATAAAATAAAAAGAGAAGAGGACATGGTTGACCCGCTAACCAATGAGTCTAAAATCTACAGCTGTATTTGAAAAAAATGAGACTTAATCAATCTACACTCAATGGTTAATTTCCTTATTTGAACTAAGCATCAATTTATTCAAGTCTTAAGTCTCAACTATGGTTTCGTTTGTTTAATATAAGGTCGTTCCTTGTTACAAGAACCTTACAATATATATGAGGTCATTGCCAAATCTTGGTATACTTTATTTGGTATCTACCCTTTCTTTTTTGTTTCCAGTCTTCATCAGTTTTGGTGTGTGCTGATGTAATAGTCTCTTCATTTTGTGGCTGTAGTAAACCTATAGTTCTACTAGCACATATTATTATTTGCATTATTGTTCTAATAATAATAAAAATACCCATTTGGATTTTTTTAATGTTTTTGGTTAGTTTCTGTTATTAGCTAGTTGCTTGATTGAATATGAAAAAATGAATTAAAAAAATATATATTATTTTTGGTGAATTGTGTTTCCTACTCCATCTGAATACTGTTGATACAACAGTTCTGTGTGTTGGTGCTACTGCCTCAATAATTTATATTTCATAAATTGTTCTGTCTGTATGACTGTTCTCTCTCTTGAAAATGATATTTATTTGGTGTTGATGGACTTCAATTTAATTTTGGGTTTTCTCCATAAATTTCAATTAGTATAAGAGAATGTTGTCTTGTGTTATAGTATTATACTATTATGATAAAATTGAGAAGTGAATCAATCATTAAGGGGTTCGCAGTGGAATTGAACTTCGATCTCGAATGAATTTTAGTTGTAATATTATTAGGGCTTCGAATTCAAAATTCGTCACTTGGAAAAGACCTTTATGCTTTAGTTAACCGCCTTGATACGAAATTATGTGAACAATTGATTAAAGCCTTGAAGACAAAAAAAAAAAAAAAAAAAAAAGGAGGAAAATTGAGAAGTGCTGTGAGGACCAGTAGTATTATTATCTTTTTTTCCTTATGCAAGTTGTGTTGGTGGATAGTCACCACATTTTGTGTCCTTTTCTATTTGTTTTCCTAATAGGGATTTCCCTTCTTTATAAATAACTACAACTTTGTTTAGTTAATTTTTAGAACCTGAATAGACCCTTATTTAAATATTAACAGCCAAATATTGCCTAACAAATGTTAGTGTCTGCTTCCATATATAAGAGCATGTGCTTTGAAAGTCTGACACAGTACACAAAAGTTTTTTGGTTCAGTTTTTATAGTCTTTAGACCTGAGGCAATATGAAAACAAGGAGAGGGAGAAGATCAGAGGTAAGCTTTAAGCCATTAGCACCATGCCTGTGAAACTTAACTTTCAAGCTTTATGTATTTTGAAAACTTTTTAACTTCATTTCATTGCAGGCCTTTTGGCCCTCCATTGTGATGAAGAAATGGTTAAATATAAAGCCAAAGGTGTATGATTTCAGTGAAGATGAAGTGGACACAGAAACTGAGAGTGAAGATGATGGTATGCTTCAAGTTTCACTATATTCTTTTTCCTGTTTAGCTTGATCCTTATGTCTCTCTTTTCATTGCTTTTCCATCTTTTTTCTTTTATATTTCATTCAGCTTGCTCTCATTATGATTCAAGAATGGGCTTGCATGAAGATATTCCATGTAAAACACAATCCATATTCCCAAGTCAAACATCAGGCAAGACTTTATTTCTTTGCAATTATCTGGTTCTTTAAAGGATACATATATAGAAGGTACTAAATTTGTTCAAAAAAGTGTCTCATTGTGTACCGTTGTGTTTTTTTCTTTTATAGTTAGAGACTTTCTATCATTGCTTGCCCTGGTTATAATCATTTATAATTGCAGCTTCTTATGAAACCTAGAATCAAAACTTTAGCATCTAGGCAAAGCTTTTTGCATAACTTTGTTCCCACCTTTTGGAAGACATGGAAAAACTGTATTCTAGGTGCTTATGGTGCTTGTGATGCAAGCATTAAGCTGAAATGTACGCAGGCAAACAGAAACATTTAAGAAACTAGCTATTAATTTTATGAACTTCAGATGATTTATATTTTTCACACCTGAGCTCTAAAATCGACATATGATATATGATTTGATAATCGCAATTCAGATGCATCTTGTAAGGGCTACAAGGCGAGACACAGAAGAGGAAAATCAGAAACTATGCGTGCTCAGTACATAAATACAAAGGAAGTAAGGTATGGTGGTAATATGGTTATGTAGAATGTTATTAATTTAATTATTTTAATTAGAAATGCTTCATAAAATGTTTAATTTTTTAAGGATAACAATTGGCTCTTGGAATGTTGCTGGAAGACTTCCATGTAAAGAACTTGAAATTGAGGACTGGCTTTGTACCGAAGAGCCAGCAGACATTTACATTATTGGGTGAGTGGTTTCTCAAGTTCCTTGATGCTTTAAATTTTCTTCAGTGTTTCTGTTTTGCTTACCATAATCTGCAGGAAATAATTTTAGTTGGTATTTTGCTGCTGCACTTTTGTATTATATGTTTGCTTCTTTGTAATAATGACATTTTTGGATGACTCTTGAGATTTAAGGTTAGAAATTCATATGCTTTTCGAATATTGGATAACATTTTATTATAACCTGAGGTTTAACAACTTTACAGTTTACTCTAACAGTTATATATATTGTTTATGATAAAATTCATGAGTTTCACTTTCATATAACTGTATTAATAGGCTATCTTATTCCCAGTTTATCTTATTTGCTTGTTTTATTTGCAGAGTTCTTCTCTGCTAATTTTTTTCAATGAATTAGTCCATACAAGAGATTAATTGATGAAATATTCTACTTCTGCAAATAGCCTCCTGCTTCTTCTCAGTGGCAGTAAAACTGATTTGTAAACCTTCAATTTTAGTCCTCCAAAGATGTTAGAGTCACTAGTTAGGTCCTCCAGAGTTTTGAATCACCAATCAAGTCCTTGAATGATTTAAAACGGAGTTAAATTCAAGGACTTAGTCGTTGACTTAAGTCATGAGAAGGACCTATATGGCGAGGTTTTAAATCTTTCAAGGACTTAATTGCTGACACCAAAAACTTTGAAGGACCTAACTGGTGAAGTGGTGATACTATTATCTTTTGAGGACTGAATTGAGAGCTTGCTCTATATGGTTGGATTCCATATTAACGCGCTGCGTTTTACAGCTTCCAAGAGGTAGTACCATTGAACGCTGGAAATGTATTTGGAGCAGAGGATAATACTCCAATCCCAAAATGGGAGGCAATCATAAGAAGAACACTAAACAAGTCTTCTGAACCTGAAAGTAAACACAGAAGTTACAGTGCCCCAACTTCTCCTATACATGCTTCTTCTGATGTTCTAGCAGACACTATTATAGATGCTAATCCATTAGATATGATGGATGATGATACAGGAAAGAATTTACAATTGAGGAAAATATATGGTATTGATCTTAAGACTAGACTCGACTGGCCTGAACTTCCACTAGATGCAATCCCTCGAGTAGATTCCAATCCAAAATTGAGGAGGGTACTAAGCAGCTCGGCAAGAATTGGCTTTAACTGGTTGGATAATGCTTTAGTATGTGGTAGTGGTGGTAGCGGCGTTGGTGGAATGAAACGTTCACATCATAGCTCAGGAAACTTGAGTATGTTTTGGAAAGAGCAACAAGTGATGCCTGAGGTAGTAATTGATTCACTTGGTGATGTATCTGACATGTTATCTGATGAGGAAGATGATGCTTTTCTTGAATTACCAAATAACCAAGATGATGATAATGATAATGGACTATTAGGCAACATTAGATCACATCCCAAGTATGTCAGGATTGTTAGTAAGCAGATGGTGGGGATATATATATCTATTTGGGTGCAAAGGAAGTTGAGAAGGCATATTAATAATTTGAAAGTTTCTCCGGTTGGAATTGGTCTTATGGGCTACATGGGGAACAAGGTAATGGTATATATGCATATTGAATTAAAGTGATATGCACGGTCAATATAAAAAACTTTACACTAGCATCCATGATTATTCGTACGTCTGTGCGGGACAACTTTTGTACAACTTTTCATTTTATATAATATGAAAATTTTGTACAAAAGTAAAAATGAAACATTTTTCGTCTTTGTAAGAATGTAAAAAAATTTCGCTATATGTGTGCAGTAACAATTAGAACTTGTCTATTGTAACCTGAGTGGATTTGATAACAAATTATCATTGATGCAGGGTTCTGTTTCGGTTAGCATGTCGCTCTTTCAGTCACGTCTGTGCTTTGTTTGTTCCCATCTGACTTCTGGTCAGAAGGATGGGGCTGAACAAAGACGAAACTATGATGTTCATGAAATTCTGCGACGCACTTGCTTCTCTTCTGTCTTTGATACAGATCAACCACAAACAATCCCATCTCATGAGTAAGTTTTACTTTATGTTGATAAAAATGAAAAAAGTAAAATAAAGGATTGTATGTGTTGGAAAATTTGATAACCAGCTAGAATGAAATCAATTTAAATTGTACATTCAATATTTGCTTAATTTGATGTTGCCGATACTAATATCAGATCACAGTTTCATTCATTCATTCATTCATAATGGAAAAAATAAATAAAGTCATGCTTTATAATAAACCTTAGTTGAACTAGTGTACCATCAGACCATCCATGAATATGTCAATGAATTTAAAGAATTTAAACATATTGAATGGATAAACAACTGTTGTCAAGTGAAGAAATTATATGCAGATAAAATGACTTACTTGAATTCTACGTAAACTAAACAAGAGTGGCAAAACCACAGATGAGGAGAAAGTACTTTGCTGGCTACTAGAACAAAAATAATTTATTGAATATGGCTTTGCTATGTAGACTGAAAATGATGTTTATTGTTAGCTATTTCGGTTTATCTGTTGCTTCTGGTATCTGTGAGTTCACATTATTTTGTTATGAATGAGCAACTTAGATTAATTGATGGGTTGCTGACTTGCTTATTTGTTAACAGTCAGATTTTCTGGTTTGGAGATTTGAATTATCGCATGAATATGTTGGATGTGGAGGTTAGAAAGCTGGTGGCTCTAAAGAAGTGGGGTGAACTGATGAATTATGATCAGGTGAAATTAGTATTATATTAGGTCTCTAAACTCTGAAGTATTATTTTAATTTTTAGATTTTGAGAAAACAATCCTTTTAGTCCTCTATAAATAGTAGTGTCATCATTTAGTTCTTGAAAGTTTTTTGTCGCTAACCAAATCCGTAAAAGATTTGAAATGACATTGCATTGCTCGGTGTAAGGACTTACATAGTTAAATCACCAAAGAAGTACAAACTAACCAAAGAGCCAGAGACACTAGTAAATTGATGGTAAACAGTGAATTTTATCCAACAGAGTTCTGATTGTTTCACATATTACATGCAGCTAAGCAATGAATTACATAGTGGGCATGTGTTTGAGGGATGGAAAGAGGGCTTAATAAACTTCCCTCCCACTTACAAGTACGAATTTAATTCTGATAAATATTTTGGTGAGAATCCAAGAGAAGGGGAAAAAAAGAGATCTCCAGCCTGGTAAGTGCAAGTGTAGATAGCAAACTTGTAAGTGATACTTGTATGGATATGTGCCCATTTGACACAATCAATTTAAAATCTCAAGATAACTTTAAAATGATTGTTGTAACAATGTCATGATATTTTTAAATTGTTCTTATAAATAACATAAGATTCTGATTAGTTGAGCGTGAGGTTTATGGGACCATACAAGATTTATTGATGGATACAAGCATTAGACACTTATTTTTTTAATAGGCAAAGTAAGATGCCATAAGTGATAATAATGTAAGATTACACAGGTGTGATCGTATATTGTGGCTAGGAAAAGGAATAAAGCAACTTAAATATGGGAGTGCAGCAAATAAGCTCTCAGATCATAGACCAGTTAGTTCAATCTTCTTGGTTGAGATTGAAGTATTTGACCATCGCAAGCTTCAAAGAGCTCTAAATTTCACTAGTGCAGTGGTACATCCAGAGGTCTTCTTTAAGGATGATGTGGACAACCAACCATATTAATGGTAACCATATTTTCATTTTCTCCTCTTCAATTTGCATGTTTGGTTCTGCGGTGAGGTAGTCTAAAATCGATTCTGGAATGTCAACGCTAGCAACGGTTGCTTTTGCTCCAACGAGATTTTGGAGCCAGAATTGATTTTCTAGTGGTTAACCAAAACATGCTAAATATCCAATTTATCTTGGAATTGATTTTGGACAAAACTTGGATTGTTTCTCTAGATGTTCGTGTTTTTCAAAAAATTAGAATAAAATATGTGCAACAACTCATCAATTAAAAAATATAACGTGTGTATATATTAGTTATTACATATGCTGTATTTTCATCGGAAAACAACACAATAAACTTAATAAAAAAAATAAAAGAAAGCCACTTAAGCTTTGTCCAATAAATAATATAATCAATTAATTCAGCAAGGTGAACTCCAAATATATAATTTGGTAGACAGTAATTTGCTTCAGTTGATTTTCTTTAATACATAAGTTAAGGTGAATATGACAATAAGCTTTGATGCAAAAGTAACTCAGTAAGGATGTTGTTTATCGTCTAAGAAATAGAGATTACAGGTTCTGTTTTCTAAAATAGTGTCTATGTTTGTGAAGATAAGAATGCATACATTTAGTCTTCCAAAACTTTATTAGGTGAGAGCCTTGTACATTACACAATCCTTTTTTAATATAAGTTAAGGTGAATGCAAACAAATATTTATCCAAGAATTGTATAAGTTAGCAAAGAGTTATTATGTGTTGAAATATTGTAAGATTAACGCTAGGAGAATTTTGTGAATTTAACATTTACTCATTTTATATTCCTTAACAAATATTTTTAGGATACTCATGTTCAAAACCTAAGAACAACGTTGTTTTTAAGACAAATTGGAACTATTATTGGGATAAGAAAATAGTTCAACTTTAATCCAAACAAGTACAGCATGAAGAACAAATATGAAGTGAATTTGCTTTCTAGCATTAGAAAATGCTGCATGGAGAAGCTTGCCAAACGTATTTGATTTTGTCTACTGGTATTTTATTTCATATTTCAACAGGGGGTTAAACGCAGTTTACTAACTGCTTTGCATGTATCACCTCTTTTAGAGACACTGGAAAATCAATGGTTCAGCCGAGTCATATACAATCTACCAAGTGAAAAGTGAAGAACATACAGTTTATGCGGGTGAAATTGTGTATAGTATAGTCATATACTTAATTGTGTAGAATTACCAATTTTGGTCTGATCAGTTGAACTTTCAAGTACAGTCCAATATGTTTTTTATGTAAACTTGTTTTTGATGTATAACTTGTAAGAGTTAAGGATTGAAAATACTGCTTAACTTATGTAATGACTAATGAGGCAAGGTCTTACATGCGCACTTTACCTTTTATGTTTGGTGACTTATTTGGAAGGTGTTTGTTGTATGGTCCTTGTGTAAATGTGCACCGCAATTATTCTTGGCCCTTCATTACACCAAATAATTATGTGAATCATGAGACGTGGCTCACTGTTACGTTATTAACTTGTAACGTGGGGTCCTTGTTCTATGCTTTTTTATATATCAACTGCTTAGTATTAAATTATATTTCCTCGGTTTCCAAAAATAATACTCCCTTCATCCCTAAATATAAGACATTTTTGACATTTATATTTTGTCCTTATTTATAAGATCTTTTACCAATTTTCAACGAGCATTAATTACTTTTTTTCACAAACACTCCTATTTATTTAACACTTTTTGGATTCCCAATAATATTAATAGGGGTAATTTTGAAAATACATATCAAAAGTTCACATTTCCAATACAATTAACTAAATTATTCTACTTTCTTAATAGACGTGAATTGTGACACCTTACCTTAATTAATACGCTAATTACCCATTTGAAGTTTGGTTACTTAAAAACTTCTTTTAAACTCTTAGTTACTTTGTAAAAATCTCCATAAAATTGGACGAAATTTACTTTATTTTATTAACTTTCCAAAATATTAGTGTTCCTATAAATATGTTTTCAACACAATCATAATATTAACGGAACCAAATAACATAATTTAAAATATATATACAAGTACTTGGAATGGTTAGACTTCCCAAAAATAATATACATATTTAAAGTGTTCATAATAGAACCCAAAACCCATACATAATCCCCCAACTAACTAATTGCACTCCACGGGGTGGAGTATACTCCTGCTCGGCTAATACTAGTGCAAGCTCTGCCTCTGTACCTGTAATAAAAAGAGCAAGAATGATAGTATTACATAGAACTTAGCAAATAAATTCTAAAAATACATAGTAACAAACTAAGTTGAGTACAGGTCATCTATTTCCTTTCCTTATACTTAATTTGTTTTCCTTAGATCCCAGTATATAATTCACTTTCCGTTTTATCTCATTTTTACATGTCTTTTCATTCTTTTCCCATTATTATTTTCCATATTCCTTTTTTTAAACCCATTTTGTCCATTATGACCACTTATTATCCGTTTTGACCATTTTATCCATTACCTCATAGTCACGCGGACCGTCTGGGTTATGTTTGGTTATCCCCGGAGTCGCACGAACCATCTCGGTTATGCTTAATTATTCCCTGAGTCACATGGACCGTCAGGGTTGGGTTTGATTATTTCCGGAGTCGCACGGATCGTCCAGGTTGTTTTTAATTATTATTCCCTGAGTCACATGGACCATCAGGGTTGTGTTTAGTTATTCCCAGAGTCACACAGACCGTCTGGGTTGCGCTTTGTTATCCCCAGAGTCATACGGACCGTCTGGTTGCACTTCGACAGAGTCACATGGACCGTCTACCAATATTTTTCTTCCTTTTCTCATTAAGTATTATTTCTCTTTCTTTACTTACTCATTCTTTTTCTCACCTTTAATTTTTAGTTCTCTTCCCTATTTATTATTACTTTATCCTTATTTTTATTTCACTCTATTTAATTGTTTTCTTCCTTCTTTCTTTTCATTTGTAACTTATTATCATTTTCATATTATCACTTAAAAGTTAGCAATCAAATCATACATCCATAAATAGCATACACACACAATCATCTCCACATTACCAATCCTTAATTCCTCTTCCATCTTCTTATTTGTTAACTAGAACTCAATTCCTACTTAATACCTTATACTAGTCTCCCTTAGTCCTAATCTCATCAATTCTACTTTGATTGACTCATTTGTACCTAAGACTTTTCAACTAATCTTCAATTAATTACAATAAGCTTAAATCTCATTTCTCTAACATCAATGGTTTATCGATTACTTAGTCCACTACCTAAACTAATCCAAACCTTGAAACTACACCATGTTCATATCCAAACCTTAAATATTCACCCCAACCTACTCAACAACAATCATCAAATATCTTTCATAAACATCACACAACATTACATACATCATCATATATCACAAGTAATCATAAGTATGAAGTGAATTTTCTTTTTTATTATAAACATTCTATTTTTATCAATATTAACTACCCTAAGGTTCATTAACATATGTATAAATTCTTCTACCTTTAACCATCACTAGAAACATCCTAGAATTCATTCCCTAAGCAAAGGTAATACTCCCTCCTTACCTCAAATAAAGATGGAGAGAGAGAACCTTCAAAACTCTAGCCTTGTTTTCCCATGTTCTTGTGACTCCTTTAAAGCTTGAACCTCCTAGTCTTAGTTTGGAACTTCAATATATATATATATATATATATATATATATATATATATATATATATAGAGAGAGAGAGAGAGAGAGTGTGTTGTAGTTCCATGATTATTGTGTGAAGAGAGAGACAAAGTGAATATAGTGGAAGTGATGAGGGTTCTAGATAGACTGTGTGTGGATGATGCTCTTGTTGGGGTTCTTGAGCTTGTCAATGATGGTGTGATCTTAAGGTTTGATGATCTTGATGATGAGGAGCTTGGTGTTCTTGGCTATTGGGGTTCTTGATTTCATGAGAGAAGAAGAAGAAATGAAGTGAAGTGTGCTTATGAGAACGAGGGAGTTTGTTGTTGTTCTTGAACTTAGTTTAGGGCTTAGAGCTTGGAGATGATGATGAGTGGGTGTTAAGTGCTTTTGAGTCCTTGAGAGCAATTGGAAGAAAAGAATAGTGAAGAAAGAATGAAGATTGAAGAGTGTTTGTATGAAGGGTAGTGTTTTTGCATGGAATGAAATGAATAGTTGTGAGTGAATGACTTCCTCAAGAATCTTCTTTTGTGTGGTTGAGAGTGAATAACTTCGTGGAGAAGCTTCCCTTAATTGGCCTCCAAGTTATTATTATTATTTTTTTTAGTAATTAGTCATTTTGTTCCCTGAGAATGTCACCATCGGTCATTTTAGTCTCCCAGAGATCATAAATACACATTTAGTCCCTGAGTGTGTCTCAGGTCCGTTATTTTAATCCCTCCGTCAACTGGAATTAAGTAACGGAGTTAATTTTTCCGTAATTGATTTTGGTCCCTGAAGCATGTATACATAATTCATTTTGATCCTATTTAAATTAACAATTAATTCAATTATCAGTTCCTCACAGGAGGTCAATAATCGACTACCTTTCCAAAAGTAATCGATTACCTCCATTAATTCAAATTTAGGGTTACCAACATGAAATTGGTCATCAATTACCTCCCAAAATAATCGATTACCCTCCTGAATTTTGTTATATGGATGGTTTCGAACTCTAAGACATTCCTTCCTCTAGTGCAATCTTGGGAGAAAAAACGTCACAATTCCTCATTTATGGATACTATTATGCAGGACTGTTTATGTATAGCAAATAACTTTGATTATGTTGATATTGTTTATGTTCCTAGGGAGTCAAATCATGCAACAGATAGGTTAGCCAAATTTGCTTTTGTTGAAAGGGATAGATTATGGCTTAATGAGCCTCCAGATTGTTTAGTCTATTCTTAACCCTGTATCTGTTGCTGTTTCTGAGGTTTTGCCTTCTTAATAAAATGACTTCTCTTCAAAAAAAACTCTAAGACATTCCTTTTAGCTCCTATACATGATTTATTATTGATTCTTTCAGTAATCTTAACTTAGGTTTATTCTGATTAAGCTGAGAATTAGAAATCGAGATGTTACATGAATTCAATCAAAGGGGTCCTATAATAAGAAACGAAGGGAATACTCTTTGACACTTTTGTTTTATTCCTATTTAAAAGACCTTATACCAATTTTAAATAGTCATTAATTACTTCTTTCCAAAAATATCTCTATTTATTTAACACATTTTAGATTTCTAACATTATTAATAGGAATACTTTTGTAAATATATATCCAAAATTTACATTGACTTGAGGAATCTAGCTTTTACTACCTATGGAATTGTTAACTAAAGGAAGAAATTCATAAACATAAGTGTTAAGATCCTAGTTCTGAACCCACAATTCTATCTTTTATCATCTATCATGTTTCTTTTTAACTTAACCCATAATTCTACCTTTTAACATCTTTCATGTTTCTTTTTAACTTCATGGTATATCATCTGTCATGTTTCTTTTTAACTTAACCCATAATTCTAGCTTTTATCATCTTTCATGTTTCTTTTTAACTTCATGGTATACTATATTATTTATACAATCTAGTATACTTAACAGAATCTCAATATAAAGAAGTTATTCAGTGTGACTTATTTACTATGATTGATAAATAGGTGTGATTAGAAGTGTCAGATAATAATGTAGTTGAATGTACTCCTTCCGATCATATTTATAAAACCATTTTTTTCCATTTGTCACTCCCACCACGATTTTTGGATTAATACATTGGAAATGTCAAAATTTAGTGTAATTTCTCCAAAATACCAATATAATTGGAATGGTCAATTGTGTTTAGTAATCCCTCCGGCTCGAAATACAAGCAAAATTAACTAATTTTACGCTTATTAAAGATGTTAATTAATTGTATTTAATTTTCTCAAATTTACAAAAAAATAGAGGCATATTAAGAAAGTTGCATTGAGAATGAAACAAAAATTAAATAAGATAACAATTTTCTAGAGATGTTTTAGGAAAGTGGTATTGGGAATGAAATAAAATTTAAGAAAATTGATTTGTTTTGCTTATATTTTAAATCAAGAGATGTATGTTTTTTGTTGCTTATATTTCGAGCCGGAGGGAGTACGAGTATATAATAAGAGTAGTTGTGGAAAAATATGATGAAATGATATTGAAAATTGAGAAAGTGTCTCATTAATAGAACCAAAGTAAAATGCCTAAAAGATTATTGTAAATAGGAGCAGAGGAGTGTTGAATTTGTAATTTGTATTCATTCTAAAGTATGATTAATTAATAATGTTAATGTCAAAAAATATAGTAAAGTATGATTTAAGAAATAGATATCATTTAAGAAAGAGGAACCATCAGAAACCAGAATTCTATCCCCAAAAGCTATAATTGCTGTACGGTCCGCATCATGGTTGGGTTAATAACCCCATCATCTAGTTCCTCATCTCCATTACATTAAAGACAAAAACATGATAACAGTTGCAATTAAAATCGAAATAAAAAATAATTCAATAAAAAAGGGTTCAGATAAAATGGGTATGAGAAACTTATCAGCACTGAAAATCTCAGAGTGGTGCATGACTATGTCTATTGCTCATCACAACCCCATTGTTAAAATAATTGATTAAATCACAATCATCATAAAATCAGATAGATAAAATAGAAAGAATAAAAAATAAATGTTGGAAAATCTGAATGCATTAGCCTAAGTAGACAAATGCCAGAATCATTTCCAAATCCTTGTCGGCAACGTACAGCACTGAAACCACTATCAAATCAGTGGATCAGAGACTCTAAATTGTTGCCTTTTCACTAAAACACAATTTGCTACTGAAAATATAAATAAACAAACAAAAAAATAAATAAATAGGATTTTTTTTCTCAGTAAGGAAAGCCTCAGAATTCAAGGATTGGTGTATGCATCAGAGCAATTTGAAAAACAAAAAGCTTAATCTCAGATGGTACGGACAATTTGAACATCACAGGCTATAGAGAAAAAAGTAACTAGCTATACCATGAAGGAAGAAAGCAAAAAAAAATTTAAAAATCATTTGAAACTCATTCATATACTTTACTATCTATTGTTACTGCATGTTACCAAATGAAACTCATTAACGAGCATCATAGACACTCCCAATGTAATGAAGTTGGCTTCTGACTAACTTATACTTATGCAATGCTTAACTTATGCAATGAACTTGGCTTCTGAGTGACTACTGTTCATATTACAGTGACCAATTGTCAAATAAATTAGAGAAACATAGAAACAAACATGGAAAAAACAAAATGACAGGCATCAGTTCTCCAAGGTGATAGCATCAAATAGAATCAGACGCAAATTACCCATTTACGATAAGAGATTCATCACATGCCCATCACAATCACCATATTCAATCAATTATCAACAATCAAAATCATTTTCAAAAAACTAGAATAGTTTTTTTTAAAAAAATTAAAAATGGCCTAAAATAATCAAAACATAAACAACATCGGAGAGGGAACGAACAGAATGAAAGCGATCAGAACCTGTCGGGATACATGAATACATCACACACTAATATCAGCGGATTGACAGACATGATTTGTTTTCATCATCTCGCTTTTCCCTCTCCCAAAACCACTTAACACCAAACCCTAAAACACTACTTCTACAGCACCCAGATTAATTACAACCAAAAGCTTGAAACTTTTTCACATAATTGAAAACTAAAACGGAAATTAAACAAAGGGCAATTGAGGAAAATTAAGAAAAAGGGGTTGAGCTCGGAACTTCTTAGAGGATTGCGCCATCAGCGACGAGCTCGATAGAGAGACTCGTCTCCGGCACGGTTACATTTTCGTCACAGACTCAACCACATCTACACACTTTCATCAATTTACAACAAACAAAACAAATTAAGATATGAATCAAAGAATTGAGACAATTTGAAATTGCAATAAGAACGAATATGCTGAGAGCAGAGATGAGAGCGGAACGGTGGTGATGGGGGTAGAAAAATTGGAGATAATGATAATTTATTTATAAAGATACAAATTAGGGTTTCATGCAAATTAGGGTTTCCGCAACGCAGCAGCGTCTTGGTTCGGGCAGGACTTAAAGTTGAACTTTCTTGGGCCCAATAAGTCGACATACTATTGGCCCATTACATATTTAATTACATAAATTATTCTTAAATTATAACAAAAAATCTCGTGATATCATGTATTTGAAAAAAGTTAATTAATTCTTTATTATTAAATACAGGTATTCCTAAAATACCCTCTAAATTTAGTTAAGCTGAAGCTCGAAAGCTTATTCTGGACGAAAGTAAATCTTATGGCTTTATGAGCACTTACAAAAATAATTAAAGATTACCTATCAAAAAAATCCTCACATCGATTGAAAGATTTTAACTCACAATTTTATGAATTGCGAGCCAATTCCTTACCAATCGATAGGACTAACCTTCATTGGCTAATAGAAATAATATAAATAAATCAATAAATATATTACAAAAACTAGTACTGTATTTCATGAACTTATACTCAATTTTAAGAAAAGTATAACATTTAAAAAAAAAAAATGAAACAATGAAACGTGTGGAGATAATTCAAAGCATAACTTGTGAAGCTCAAATATTTCAAAAATGGAAAAATATCTATCATATCCGTATGCAATATATGTATAGTATCTCCCGATACATGTTTTAAAAGTATTCCCATTTTTCATTTATTATTTTAATTTTTCTTGTAAAAACATGTTCATGATACTTTCTGACGTGATCAGAACACTTATATTAACTTTATTTTGAAATATTTTTATAATTATTTTTTTATATTTTTTAAATAAACAATCATAAACCTAATAATCCCTAAATCTCATACTTTACCCACTATCTTTACTCTTGGCTTAGGGGTGACAATTCGTGCTACCCGACCGTGTTCGTGTCTGCCTGGTTCGGGTTCAGGTTTTGACCGTGCCGTGCCTAAAAAGCACGGTTTAAAATCGTGCTTCAAGAATGATCTTTAGGCCCGCACCGTGCGTGTTTCGTGCTTTTGCGTGTCTGTACGACAACTATTTAAAAAATAAATATGCATATGATAATATACGATAATCGGTAGTAGCACTAGTTATATGTATTAAATAACGTATATTTATTAGTAAATAAATAATGAAGCATTGTATAGTATAGTGGATAGGTGGATCTTTTCCTTTTCTTTCCGATTTCAGCAAAAAACTTCAGCAAATTAAAAATAAAAATATAAAAATAAAAAAAATCGCGTTGGCGTGTCATGCCGTGTTAGCCCGGCAAAAGCCCGATCGTGTTTCGTGCTTTTGCAGACCATGCTAAAAAATCACGAGTATAATTCGTGCTCCGAAATCATTGCCCAAGCCCGATATTATCCGTGCTTATTCAGGTCGGCCCGGTCGTGTCGTGCTTTTTTGCCGGCTCTACTCTCATCCTCACAATTTTTTTATTCATCTCTAAAGTTTTATTATTCTCTTCCCTTTATCAATAAACAGCAAACACCTAAAAAAATATAAATATGATTTTCATCGAGTATAATATGGCAAAAAAATATGTTTGTTTTGTTATTATCACAAGTATTTATTTTATTGTCTTTTTATAATATCATTTTATGATGCCTCAATTTAATTTCATTCTACATATGTTTAATGTTTAATTAATTATATATGTTAATATATCATGTCACATCGTGTGTTAAATTTAAAAAAAAAAAAATTATACTGCTCATATTTCATACATAATGTTTATAGAGTTTTTTCTTCTTGTTTCATATATATTATTCTTTTACAAACCCAATACATAATTAATATTGTTTTTTCAAACTATACATGTATTTACCACAACCCCTTTTTCACTTTCAATATCTTTTTCTCTCTTTAATAATAATTACATAAGGATATTATAATCAAAACATCCCAAATACTTACATCATTTAATTATTCCTTAAAATAACACTATTTCCGAATTGAAGGGGGTACATCTGTTCTTTTTATACTGCACCTCTATGATACAAAGTATCTGAACTTTGCAATTTTTAACAAATTGAAGATCAAAATGGGTGTCGATATGACTCAAAAGTCACTGTACTTTTTGAAACTTAAAGAAAAGCATATGTCAAACCCAGCTCAAGAGTGCTTAGTGCAAGTACAACTTCCGCTTTTTTAATGCTACTATAATCATATTTACTACACCAAATGAAGTAAAGCCTTTGGACATAATGTGAAGACAAATTCAGATGTAAGCTATATGGTTCAACAAAACAGTACATACCCACTCTCTGACTTCAATGCTTTATTGATTTAGTCTAGTTCCCCTAACCTAGGTGCCAAACTATATAAGATTGTCATCAAAAACGACGAATTGAACATCCTAGAGGAGTTGAATATAGAAATAAAGGGCTAGAACTAAAATTTAAGGGGAAACGAGAGAGGAAAAGGGAGGATCAAAATTGAACAAGACATGCATTGGTTAAATAAAACTAACTGTAAAAGGGTAAAATTTCAATTGTTCACTGGAAAATACTACTGACGGAACTATCATCGTGAATACGCCAAATAGTTTCACCCAAAAGGTTTGCTACGGTGAGAATAGTTAACTGGGGGAAATAGTTCTTCTCTGCAACTGGAATGGTGTTTGTAATAATCACCTCTTGAAATAAGCCACTTGACAACCTCTCAATGGCAGGAGGGCTGTGATTATTCAAATATAAACAAAACAAGCATAATATTAATACTGATTCGCATATTATGCTTACCATATAAATGAAACAAGCAACACTTATTTATGGTTGAAGGTGTAAACCACAGCTCAAGCTAGCTCGGTGATGCAAAGGAAAGAAAACAATGCTCAATTGATGGACTAACAAGTAACAACACTGATATTGAATACTATTAAGTTAGGGAGCACAAATACTAACGCGTAACACAGATATGACATGATACCGATATACAGATATGACGAGTTCAAATACTAATGAAAAAAATAAGTGTCTAGAAATATATAAAAGTATCAAAATATCCTATATGTCAGGTATCAGATACCATTACGTTGACAATTTTGAAGTATCGATGCTACACAAATAATTGCCAATTGGAATTATAAAGTGAAGAAATATGTAAACCGTTGAAATGTGCAGAACACGTGATCATACAAGCGTAACACGACTCACATTTAGGCAGTAGACTTTTAGACTCTAAAACTTCTGCCTGCTTCAAATAAAATAAAAATGCAAGGGAAAACTGAAGGCAATACCTGAAAACAGCATGAGTGCAGCATGCGTACACTTCCCTGGCTCCCTCTTCATGTAACAGTGCTGCACCCTTAGCAATGGTCCCTGACTCCACAAACAATTGAATGAGACATATCACAAATAGCCACAAATATCATCTACAGAATGTGACAAAAAAACTACAAATAAACAATCATCCTTGCCTACGCAACAAAGAGGAAACGCCATAAATGCTTCTTAAGGAAATGCAAGCTCAAACTTTTAAGTGGCAACCAACCATCTTGCACATGCATGGGTAGAATAAAATTATGACATGTTTTTGCTTCAGTCACTGTCTCAAGATAATATTTTCTATTTAATAAAAGTTGTGTTTAGCAGTTCCTGGAATGAATAACAAGATTATGCAAACATGCAAATACTTTTAAACTTAGGAAGACCAAACTAAATAACTTTTGGGATATGTTTGATACTTTGATGAATGGTAGCGAAAAAATAGTGGAGTTCAATACAGGAAAACACTCTTAAGAAGAACAATATGCAAGAAGAAAATTATAAATAAAAAATATAATGAAATAGCAAAAGAAACTAACATCTTGGAAGATGTGGAAAAGGTCCAGATTGACATATAACATGACAAAAAAGCTTTAGTTGGTAAGACAAGGCAAGTACATGTTTGCTTAGTAAGATTACTCTTAGACAACAGGTAACCTTTATGTGAAGAATAACATGGGAAAATAATCCCTCTTTGCAAACGTTAAGTTGGGGATTGAAGATGGCCTACCAGCAGTGTCAATCATATCATCCACCATAACAGCAACTTTGCCTTTTACATCACCAATCAGGTTCATCACCTGCAGGGCAAACATAAGACAGATAAATATCCCTTGGAAGATCCATACAACTTTAATTTATCCCCATTATGAAACAATCAGCTATAATGAGAACAATTGTGATAGTTTATTACAGATTTGGTTCATGTTTTAGCTACTGTTGCTTCAGCTATTCGGGAGATACCAAATCATTCAAAAATAACAATGACAAACTGGGGTCCCCCGTTCCAAGAATCCAAGCAAAACCAATGTAACCTGGGCCAAATGGCCTAACAAACTACTAACATAGCACTTGAATATCAAACCAATCACCAAAAGTCACAGTTTTAGACATACTATTGTAGTATCATGATCACTCTGGAATTTATATCCTCCATATCCAAGTTAAAATCACTGAACCTCAGACAATAGTGAGACTAGTACAAATCATGTATTTTGATCTAATGAACCAACTTTTTTGAGATAAAATTCAAATGGAAATTAGGTAATGCCAAAGAAATCATTTAACATAACATACACTAACTACTCATTATCCATTTAAGTCAGTTTACAAGTACAATCACTTATATAAATGCAAATTCCAAAAGAAATGTAGCATGTCAAGGACAATGCACAGATTTGTTCTACACGTTACCTCAGCTATATTGTGTCCATGGCGCCTTTTGTCTACAATAGCTAAAGGGGCATCGGATAATTTCTTTGCAAAAGCACGTGCTCTTGCAACTCCACCAACATCAGGGGAAACAACCACCAAGTCATTTGAACTTATACTCTTGCTGGCAAGATAATCAAGGACCACCGGCTAGTGAATGTCACAAACAATTCCATTAGAAAACATGTTGCAAACAAATAAACACAGCCATTCAGAGCATACTTACTTGACAATGTACATGATCCACAGAAATATCAAAGTAACCCATGGACTGCCCTGAATGAAGGTCACAAGCAAGAACGCGGTCTGCCCCAGCCTTTGTAATAAGGTTTGCAACAAGTTTTGCTGCAATGGATTCACGCCCTTGAGTCTGTGAAGGAAGGGGAAAAAACTCCAGTCATTGTTTATTAAACCCACTGGTTAACTTCGGCTCCATCACTAAGCCAAAAGCAAACCCAACATTGATCATTCAAGAAGATAACAAAGAAAATATCAAATTATTTCTTCATTAGAATGAGAATTACAGAAAAATAGAGATATAGAACTGTTACATCACAAATCAGCCAAAAAAAAATCAAGAAAGAAGAACAAAATTAGGTAAACCAACAATGAGTAGGAGAATCTATTGTGATATGTAGATCCTCAATAAAAGCACATATTACAAAAGTTTATATCTGTTACAAGCAAAATTACTTGCCTTTCTATCAGCTCTGGCATAACCAAAATACGGAATCACAGCAGTGATATTTTTGGCCGACGCCCTCCGACAAGCATCAATCATTATCTGAAGCTCCATGAGGTTCTCATTCGCAGGAGGGCAGGTTGGCTGTATAAGGTATACATCGCATCCTCTAACACTCTCTTGTAACTGGACATAGACTTCACCATCAGCAAATCGCTTTATGGAAATCTTACTAAGCTCCAGGCCCATGTACCGAGCAATTTCCTAGTCAAAGAAACATGAAGGTTTCAAAAATAAAGCATATTTTGTTGCAGGGGACTAAAAGGTTTATTCGTTGCTCAGATTCTCAATTTAAGAAACAATCTTTCACAGAACCTGAATTGTTTAAAACTATCCATTGATGCACGCTATCGTGCTTGATGACACCTTCAATGACAATTGATAATGGGTGTGTTCGGGTAATCGGCTTAATTAAAAACTTGTTCAATAAGCTATAGAGAGCTTATAGGAAGATCATAAGCTATTTTTTAAGATAATTTCATAATAAGCTCTTCCAAATGCCCCAAAACCTTTCCCCAATAGATGGAGTAAGTTACATGAATCAAACAATGCCGACAAATCAAAAACAAAATTAGGAATATGTATTCCGTTAAATAATCTAGAATAGCTATATAGTTACAATCAATAATAATAAAAATGAAAGAGAAAAAAAAAAAAACATATATGAAGCATTTTCTTACATTGACCATTTAAACTAAAAATGGCAATAGCAACAAAAACAAAATCCTTTTCCCGGGTGGGTGTGTTTTGGGTAAATACTAAATAGCTTAAGTGCATGTTTGGATGCACGTTGGATTCCCCTAGAATTGATTCTGGGAAGCAGATCACATCCGACGTGATTTTGAGCTCTAATGTAATTTTCCACCGTCAAACCAAACATGCACTACTTAAGTGCTTATTCTTATTTTTAACTAAGCTTAAAAGAGCTTATTTTTACAAGTTTCGCTTATAAACTGATTGAAATAAGCTAAAGAGCCTGATAGGAAGATAATAATAAGTTATTTTCATAATCTGTTCTCATAAGTCATAAGCATAAGGAAACACTCTATAAGCTCTGAAAAATGAAATAATGAAAGCATATTGAAAATATAAAGTAATTTGCTACCTGGGAAAGAGCAGGATTGGCGGTGCCAGAGAAGAGTTTCAAGCGGTTACCGTTTCTGTTGACGGTTTTCTCCATTCTGGTTGCAGATTCCATAAACTTGGGAAACGTTCTTTCATTGAGAACCGGAATGATCGGTTTCCGGTTCAGTAAGTTTGAAGAAGGTAGTTCCGGAATTTCACATTTCTGCCGCAAACCAAAAATAAAATAAAACAGAACAGAGCCATTACCAATAATAATAAAAATAAAATAAAATGATGAAAAATGAATGAATGAATGAATGAATGAGTGAGTACCAGAGTGTTATTAGGAGGGGGGGATCGAGGAGTAGTGGGAGAATGTGTGAAGGTACGAAGAGTGGAGGAATAAGAAGTGAAAGGGAAGAGAGGAGAAGAAGAAGAAGAAGAAGAAGAAGAAGAAGAAGGTTGAAGGAGTGAGGAAGCCATAGCCATAAACGACGACGTGTGGCAGCTATGTTATTAGGGCTTTGTTCTCTTTTGTTGCTGCTGCTGCTGCGGCAGCGAACACAAACAGAGAGAGAGAGAGAGAGAGAATGGAGGAGAAAGTAAAGAAAAGAGAAAAGGAGTTTGGAGCAGTGTGCACGCACGCACGCACGTACGAACGGTGGCGGGTCTCTGCTTCTTTTGCTACGATGAGAGACAGGAAGTACAATTTTGCCTTTTCACGTGTTCCACTTTAACAAATTATTAGTTGATCCTGAATTACCATGTTATTTGTGATTTCAGTCAATTATTGTTTAACATAAAATATAAATAATTATTCATTAAATTTTTTTATTTTATTTGGCAAATCATAATCGACCTGAACCATGAATGATATGATGATCTAGAACTCTCTCCAACCATATGATTTTGTTTTGTTCACTTCGAGCATTTATTAAAAAATAATGAATTATTTAAGTTTTTAGTCCCTGAATATAAATGTTTTTTTAGAATTGGTTTTTAAAATTTTTTTATGCTTTGAGTCCCTAAATTTTACTCAAATTTTGGAAATGATCTTTTCATCACTTCAGTCTAAATATAACCGAAGATATGTCACGTCACCTTTGTCACATCGATAAATAAACCGTCAGATGATGTCATGTGAATTTTTTAAATTAAAAAAAATCAAATTTATTATAAATAATTAAAAATTGTTTTTTTTTAAAAATCAAATCTTATAATAAATTTTAAAAGAAATTATTTTTTAATAAAAAAATCATGTAGTGCCTCATGCTTCTACATAACACGTCATTCGTCGATAGTGTGAAAGTGACGTGATATGTTGTCGGCTATATCATCACTTAGGTGACGAAAAGACCATTTCCAAAAATTAAACAAAGTTCAGGAACCCAAAGCATTGAAAAAAGTTTAAGAACCAATTCCAAAAAAACACATAAATTCAGGGACTAACATGTTAAATAAACCTAAAATAATCTAAAAAGAAAGCTTGCATTAAAACATAAATTTAGGCTAAATTACGTATTTTGTCTTTTATCTTATTTTTCAATTTTAAATTGATTTCTTACATTTTTTATCATATTGGTTCCTCATATTTCTTTTTGCTATCAAATTGGTCTCTAAGTTACTGTTCATCCTACCTATCAGCATTATATTGGTCCACATTTGCAATATTGGAGAGAAAAATGACACGTGTGCATATATTATTAGTTCACATAGCATGAACACTGATTCGGGAATCAAATTGATAATGAAAAAAAAAACGTGAGAGACCAATATAATACCCAAAAAGCATAAAAGATCAAATTAAAATTGAAAAATAAGATAAAGAATGAAGAATACTGTTTAGCTTTTCCGTTAAGATTTGTATGTTCTTGATTGCGAATATGAGCATTTGCCACTAGTTTTGGTTCACTGTATGCCATCTAGGCTGAATGAATATATTCATGCACCACCAAATACCCTTAATATTCTTCAACCTTTGCTTTTTCTTTTGGACCTTTCATTTTTTTTTAGAGAGTGATTTTTTTTTTCCAATCACCTAGGATACTCTAAGTGTCTATTTGAATTGGTAGTAGAAAATCAATTTTTGCCGTGAAAATTTAAGTTTCCCTCACTACTCCAATTTGAAGCTTACGTAAGGATGGGTGTTTGCAAGGTGCAAACACGCAAAAACCAGAAGAAACACACACTAAGAGTATTTATTTAAGAATATCCTCATTCTTAAGACTTTTGAACATTTTGTCACATAACATTCCACTTATTAAAATTTAACTTTTAAGATTTTACGTTACACCTCTAAAACT
Organism: Crotalaria pallida; assembly: GCA_037953625.1. Lineage (NCBI taxonomy): Eukaryota > Viridiplantae > Streptophyta > Magnoliopsida > Fabales > Fabaceae > Crotalaria > Crotalaria pallida. Next base: position 105,428,681 of record CM075655.1, read on the forward strand.
CAATCATGCTTATTTAATTTATTTTAAATTTTTTAATTACTCGTTACTTATAAAATTGATTCAATAATTTTATTTTTTCATTCAATTAATATTAATGAAATGAATTTTTTTTAAGTTCAAATATTATTTTAGAATAATTTAGAAAATAATAAAAACAAAGAAGTAAAAAATTAAAATTTCATTACAAATATAGATGTGGAAAATTACGCAACTAATTAACATTCTCTCCAAAACGTTGCCGCAAATACTTCATCAAATCCACATGCAGTTGATGATGCTTTGTTTGGTTACGAACCCGTGTATTATTTTGGATGTATTCTTTCTAATTGGCATAATATGTTGGTGGCTATCTATTATTTTTTCGGCACCTTCTTACCAACTTGTTCATCTTAATCGATGAGTCATGATGGTATCAATATCAACTTTGTGCACGTTTGCTTGTGCGTTTGCTCACCCAAACGCAGTTTGGGTAAAAGCTCCATCACACAAGCTTTTGCCCAAACGTGCTTTTTCAATATCCCAACCACAAATCCAAACATAGCCTTTGTAATGTCTATGGGTATTGTCGTGCACCCGATTCTATTGTTACTACCGAAATAGGGTAGCTAATGAGGGATGCGGTGGTCAGTACTAGTTCCGCCACGAACATGATTGGTGCTTATTTTTTGTATGAGGTTGAGGCCAAGCATCACCATCATTACAATTAGGGTTTGTATGTGAGAAAATGTAAAAGATTGTTGAGGGGTCACTAATTAACGTAATTGGCAAAACACTGCAACATTGTCATTTACAATGTATAAGATTGATTTTACCTCGACCATACAAACTAAATGTGTTTTTTTGTTTCTATCAGAGGTTTTGACATAACCCCTAAGAGACCCACCTTCACCACATGGTGTTGCCTCATCCCGTCCCTAATCCATCATCTACCACGGTACCACCCCTTATCACTCAAGTGTTCAGGATGATCCGAATGATTCTAATTTTTCAACCAATGTGATGTATTGACCTGAGCCACCAGGCAAAGAGATTATGGTTAAAGCAAGAGGGTAAGACTATTTAATTCATTTAAATTATACTCCCTCAGGTTCAAATAGGACATACTTATCCATATCACACAGACCAAAGTTTCTTGAAATTTTAAAAAAATACTTTAACATTACACTCTTACCCTCTTATCTTGTATTGAGAATTTCATAATGTATTATTTCACATTAATGGACAAAGGGCAAATAAGAGAAAATAACAATAAATGCTTCCTAGAAAATGCAAAGTGACTTATAAATAGGACCAAATAATTCTTCTAAAATGTGCCCTATAAATAGGACGGGGGAGTATTAAAAAAGGTCTCGGATGCCATATTCTATACTCCGAAGCTCGGGTGGCTTTATAAAAGCATGGTTTTGGCCCACTCAAAAAGGAAAAGGCTTATTTACGTTTTTGGTTCCTGAAAGTTGACCGAGTTTTGGTTTTAGTCCCTATTTTTTATTTAACAGGTCTTGATTCTTAAAAGTTTAAAAATTTTGGTTTTAGTCCTTGTCGTTAGATCCACCGTTAATTGATGACGTGGCTAACAAAGTGTCACGTCAGCATGTCACGTGTCTTTTTTTTTAAAAGTAAAAGGCCACTAAAAGTTTATCGAATTTTGGTTTTAGTCTCTATCTTTTTTTTGGAGCAGTTAATGTCCTTAAAAGTTTTGAATTTGGTCCCTGCCGTTAATAAAATGCTGTTAATTGCTGACATGACTAACGAATTGTCACATCATCATATCACGTGTCTGCATAATAATGAGCAATTGCCACGGTAACAGATGACATATAAGAACAATAAGCATGTAATAATAGTATAACATTATAGAATAAGACATAATTTATATCATGTATTTGGTTTATTATATAAATAAAAAAGACGAAAGACTAAAAATTATAATATTTTATTTCATCTGAAATCCGACATATTGAATGTTATATACTTGTATGATTTCTGTGGGTTTGTTTAAATTATTGAGTACGTGTAAGTTAGGCAATCTTGTGCCAACCATGACTTAGAGTTATGCATGCATTGCTGGGTTATCCATGTCAACTACCGACGTGGCAACAACTCATTATTGTGTAAACACATGGTATGCTGATGTTGCAATCCATTAGCCATGTAAATAATTAACGGTATTTTACTAACGGCATATATCAAAACGAAAAATTTTAAACTTTCAAGGACCTTTACCGATAAAAAAAAGACACGTGGCATGTTGACATGACACTCTGTTAGCCACGTCATCGATTAATGGTGAATCCCTAACGACAGGGACTAAAACCAAAATTTTTAAACTTTTAAGAATCAAGACCGGTCATATAAAAAGATAAGGACTAAAACCAAAATTCGATCAACTTTCAGGGACCTTTTATTTAAAAAAAAAAAGACACGTGGCATGCTGACATGACACTTTGTTAGCCACGTCATCGATTAATGGTGAATCCCTAACGACAGGGACTAAAACCAAAATTTTTAAACTTTTAAGAATCAAGACCGGTCATATAAAAAGATATGGACTAAAATCAAAACCAGATCAACTTTTGGGAACAAAAATTTAAATAAGCAAAAGGAGAAAGAAAGATGAGCTCTTTGAACATTTCAAAGTAAGAACACAAATTTTGAGTTCTTCGTGTGTAATAGATACAAATGTTTCGTTAAATGTTATTATTGGTAAAACTATTTATATATTAGTCCCTCCGATCGTATTTATAAGATCTTTTTAGGGTTTTTCACTCCCACCAAGAAGAAAAGTGAATAAATTTGTTAGTGGCATTGAAAATGTGAAAATTTGGTATACTTTTTCAAAACTACCCCTATAATTATTATTGGAACTCTAAAAAGTATTGACTTTATAGGGTGTTTGAAGAAAAAAATAATTAAATGCTATTGAAAATTGAAAAGGGGCTTATAAATAGAATCAAAACAAAAATCTAAAAGAGTCTTATAAATTGGATCAGAAATAATAAATGTTTAGTTTTATGTGTGATACAAGAAAATTCTTCATGACCACCTTTTCAAGAGCTCGAAATAAGGAAACTCATTATTCCGCAATGAGTTCCCAAGTCAAAAATATATTTGGTGAATGATGATACTCGTAAGTTGGTATATATTCAGATTGGTTTCATGTTGATATATGGGATTACGTTTGTGCAAAGTGGCATTCTGAGCATTATAAGCGCCTATGGAAGGTTGGAAAGGCAAACAAAGCTTTAGATAAGGGTGGGACAGCATACTGGTGGCAGAAAGATTACTATAAACTATGAACTTTAGGGCGGTTTTGTTACATACCATTGTCTTTTTTTTTCTTTTCAAATGTCTAATTCTCCAATATTACTTCTAAGTTTGTTATATACTTTTATTATCGATTTCGGCCAAACATTGCTGACATGTCACATTAAAATCCTAGTTAAACACATGACGTTAGCCACGTGAGCGAAGACACCTATCTCTCCAATCTTAAAAAAAAAACTAACTAAAAATATAAAAAATATATATATATATATATATATTTTTAAATTTTTAATTTTTAAAAAATAGAATTTTCGCCCACATGACATCACGTGACTAATCTCCTGCGTCTGACTATGATTTCGATGTGATGTATTAGCAAAATTTGGTCGGTATTTGTAACAGGGATATATGGCAAATGAACTTGAGAAAGTCAGATATTGAGAAAAAAATAAATAAGTGTTTGTGACAAAAAGGCCCTAAATTTCAAGTAGAAAGCATAAACCCCCTTTTTATAATGTACTAGTGTAATATAATTGATTATGATCACCTAATGAAAATCTTCCCCTTCACATTCCAAAGGCTGCTCTTCCCTTACTTCTTGTTATTATGTTTTTGAAGTTGGAACAATTTCACATATGTGAATCAAAATGAAATAATCATCATTAGCAATGTAGTGATTTACAAACGAGAAGGAAGGGAGGCTTAATAGGCCCCGGAACTGTCATTGTCTCCTTAAAGTTATAGTTATACACAGCTATGCTTCAAGAATATAAACTGGGAATCTGTCTGGATTGTTCTCTATTTTCATTTTCAATTATTATATTTTCACCGGTAATTCCAAAAATGCTACATTAGTGTAACATTGTTTTCTTTGGTGAAAAGATAACAACTGAAAATAAAAACAAAAAAAAAAAACAAACCAAAAATAAACTTCCCCTTAGTTAGGTGCAACAAAAACAGTAAGTACTAATTACAGTTATAACTTGCAAGAGACTCAAGTGAATAAGGGCTTCTCAAACTGCAACCAGCCAATTTTGTCCCCATAGCAGCTATATAACCAAAGTTATTTTGACTGGTTGGTTCCATTCTTTCTCTTATTTATTTATATATGTGCTGTTTGTTACCATTGCCTTTGATTGTTGTACATTTCAAATTAGACTTTGCAGCTATCAGGCTCATCATTGTCTTCAAATTTCCCTTCCAGCTGTATACTCTTGAACCATTTTGCACATGCAATATAAGCAATTAAATCAATTGATGTCAAAGCAGCTAAGAGGAAGAAAAACCTGTCAAGGTGACCTCTATTAAGATTTCCAGGGATCCACCCTGGCAAATGATCCTCGGTCGAGATCTTCATAACCATACTAACAAGTAAGCTACTCACATAGTTCCCAAGGGAAATCGATGTCATGCAAAGCGCGCTTCCGAAGCTCTTTAATCCATCCGGTGTCTGAGCGTTGAAGAACTCTAACTGGCCTACATACATAAAGACCTCAGAAGCTCCGATGAGTGCGTACTGAGGGATTTGCCAGAAGATGCTTAGAGAGCTCGTGCCTTGTTTCGCGTACTTAAGCCTATAGCATTCAACTATTCCAGCCGAAACCATTGCCATTACGGCTATTATAAGCCCAACCCCCATTCTCTGAAGCTCGGTGAGTCCCTTAGAACCTTTCTTTTTAAGTCTTCCCACGATCGGATCAAGCACTTGACGGTAGAAGAAAATGACGACAGCTACGCTGACGATATCAAAGCTAGACATGCTTGCAGCCGGTATTCTGAAATTGGAAATAGTAGTTTTCATGACAGCGCCTTGCTCCACGAAAAGAGAAGCCATTTGTGTGAAAACCACTGAGTATATTATGGTGCATAGCCAAATTGGAAGAAGTCTTAGTACGCACTTCACTTCTTCAACTTGAGTTATAGGGCAGAGACGCCAACGGTTATATAGGCCTTCTTTTTGGTCCTCTAGATCTCTTGAAGATATAAATGCCGCCCTATCCAAAAACCTACAACACAGACGACAAAATAAGAAATGGTCAAATTAGTATAGCTTGGTAGAATCAATAATAATGACCAATTATATCGAAAACCTGTGAATTTTTTCTATGATTTGAATCAAGTCGTATCTGTGTCCCGTGTTTGTATTTGTGCTTTATAGCTTATGGTGTTCAATTTGCATGCCATGCCATGGTCTTAGAAAAAGGGTTACATAAATGTGTTAAAACTGTCTAAGAGCTATAAACATCAATTGCTTAATCATACAACTACATGGTTTTAACTGAAATTAGCATTTGCTACTTACTTGAACCCATGGGTGTGAAGAATCTTTCTATTGCCATTGTTGGAAGATTCCTTTGCATCCTTAACATATAAGTCCTCTTCATTTGATGTAACTTGGACACTCAATTTTCTTGATGCAGCAACAAAGACTTGACAGAACCTAGAAAGAGGATTACCATTGGGTTTGAAGTGCCGATATCTCGGAGTCCCAACAAGAAATAAAACAAGGGCAGCAAAGGCAGAGCCTGCAGACACCCAGAACCCGAACGCCCACATTCCTTCGTCTTCAAAATAGCTTAAGATGGTGTTTGAGAAGAGTGAACCAAGGTTCAAAGCCAAGTAGAAGTAGCTAAAGAAGGCCACCTTTGAGTAACCTTCCTCCGAGTGCTCTTCGTCAAATTGGTCAGCACCAAATGTGGCTATATTTGGTTGATACCCTCCATTCCCCAAGGCAATGAGATAGATTGAGAGATAGAAAAAACACACCTGCAAGCTTGAATGTTTCCCACATTGAACTGTTTCATTGCCACAACCTTTAGGTCTAATTAAAGATATGTATGATGATAAGGACAAGGATATTAGACCCTGCATCAAAATTACAAGATTTGTATTAGCACTCAATGAATTAATAACTAGCTAGAAATTAAAGAGAGGAAAATTAAGGAAGTTGAGAGAATATAATAGTGGTGCTTACTATTACAAAGATGACTTGAAAGATGGCACAAGTTTTGTATCTACCCCAATAAGAGTCACTAAGGAAAGCACCCACAAGAGAGAAGATGTAAACTGTGCCAGTCCACTTGCTCACGTTGTTAGCAGCATCAGCATTGTTTTGTCCTAACACCCTTGTCAAGAACAGCACCAGGTTCACACCCACCCCAAAGAATGCAAGGGTTGCAAGACCTTGGTTAACTGATTGATGCAATCAACAAAATACATAACAAGCAGTGTTAGTTATATCAAGGCATTGGTGCTTAAATACACATCAACACAGGCATCCCTCTCTGTGAATTAAGAATAATAGAGACCCTAATGACTCTGTATCCAGGTTTTATTTGTATGCAATTACATATCTGAAAAGAAAGACTTGTTCAAAATGGATCCAAGGTTGGATAAAATGTTCATTGAGAATAGTGCATTACCATTTACCACTAATAAGCATTAGTGAAACCTTCTCAACATTAATCGTAACTTAATAGCTTACCAAGAATATGATATCTATAAAAGAGGGAGTACTTGTGATACTTTGCTCTAATAAATTGATTTTTTTTTTCTTTTCTATATATATATATATATATATATATATATATATATAAATACTTAAAAATGATCAAACACAGACATTAGAAACTGTATATCTCATGAAAAATTGACATTGTTGATATGAATAGTTTTGAACCATACTGTTTTGGTATTAATTAGTGTAATCATACTAAAAACAGTGAACTAATCTTTTTTTTTTTTTCGATATGTGGCAGCCCTTTCTAATAAGTGTTGTTGCTATGCATCGAATTGTGACTTTTGACTTAGTAGGATACCTCAGAATTTAGAATCCAGTGGAACATGGAACTGATATAAATTAATATTTAGACATATATTAATATTTTAATAATTACAGTATGATAATAATAATAATAATACTCCTAATAAGTATTAATTAATCAAAATATTATTGTAAATTTTTTTTCACTTAAATCCACCGTTAACTAATTACGCCTCATGCAAAATGTATAACATTCAAAATAATTGTTTTTTATGATGACTAAAAAAAAAAAATTTTGTGTACACCAACCGGTACCCGGATCTGGTTTACCTAGAAAACGACTCATCCGGTCCGACCCAACTGAGCTCGCACTAAGCGATAGGGATCTCCCAGCGGGAGTTACTCTATACCCAAGACTCGAACTCGAAACCAGTTGGTTAAGGGATCAAGTGAACTACCACTTGATCAACCTCATGTTAGTGACTTTCAAAATATTTTAGATCTAGGTTAAACATTTTGTTTTATTCTAGAAGTTAAATATTTTGCTTTGATAATATTTCATATATAACAATTCGTTATTGTAGATCTACGTTAAACATCAAAATAAAATTAATGTTTAATGACGTGTGGAAACGAACCAGGTTACGTGTCAGGAAGGTAATCCTCTAAAATGCATGCTAATTTTGTTACACTCACTCTCTTTTCACCACTTTCTTGTCATTTATTCAAGATTCAGATTCAGAATCTCTCTATGCTCTATCCTTTTTCTTTTCTTCTTATCAACCCAAAAATTCAGCCACCCCTTCAAATAAACAACAAAATTTGTGAATTCAATGAAGCACAACGTCACTCCTTATATAAGTTGTCTTTTTATCCTATGTGAAACAACTTAAAAGACGAGAGCAAGAGTTAAGAAAGCTTGTTTGTTTGTGGAACTAACTTGGAAGAAAGTTACAGAGTTCCCTGTATTCCTGTATTCCCCTGTATAAGTTATATATCAATGAAGTATTACTTTGCTCTCTCATGTTTTTAAAATAGGATATTTTAGTTCCTCAAAACGTAGAAATTTACTTTTAGTTTTGAAGAATTTTTATGGAACAATTAAATTCCTCACGTTTTTTATGGATAAAAGTGAATTTCCATATTTTGAGAGATTAAAGTGTCTCATCTAAAAAACACGAAGTATCAAATTATACTTCACTCTATAAGATATTTAGTCTATAAATTAAATGACTACATTATCAATTGTATTGAACAACATTAATTAAGTTTTGCAGGCTGGGCAAGGTTAATTAGTTACGGCTTCAAATGCTGTCACTAGTCACCCATTTCATCTTTAAACTATACGTATCCCACACTCACATAATTAGCTTAACGATAAGCTTAAATTAAATTAACAATATTATTATTATATACCTATGGATGATGTAAATTGGTTTTTATATATATATATATATATATAAAGGGAGTATATAATAGGGTATATATGATACATTAATGTTTTGTGTTTGTACAGTAAGAAAGCAGAATTCTAAAGTGGTTAATTGCAATAAAAGTGATCTGTAATCCTGGATATGTAATTCGATTTATGAGGGAAGCGCTCAAATGGCTAGGTAGATAATTCCCTCTAATTTGGCAAGATTCGTCAGGCCATGTGATCGGGTGGATCCCATGTTCTTGGTATAAATATTTTTTTTTTTTAAAAAAAACAAAAACAAAAACAAAAACCTGTTATTGATATTTTGGAGCTTACCAAGTATGATAATTCCAGCAGCCCATCTCCCTGATTCAGCTCTGATTGCAGGACGGCCATGCCAATCAACACTCCCATCAAGTGTGCTGCACTCTTGTTGTTCTTCTTTGAACTTGTCCTGCACATAGTTTTGAACACACAAAATTAAGAAATGGCAGTGATCATCAACGTACGGAGGTATAAAAGTGAGAAAGGAAATAAAAGAAAAAATGTTCGCAACTATAAATGGTGCTTGATATAAAGGGAAAAAGGGAAAGCCAGAAATTAATGAGTAGTGATTTTTCAAGTTTCTTCATAAATAAGGAATAAAGTAAAAAACATATATATATACTTGAAAAGTTATATCTCTACATACACTAACCCCTTTGCAGATTTCTAAGCAGGCCATAATTGATTATCTCAAACACAAACACAAAAGAGGTAGTTGTTTTATTAAGTTCTGATTTTGGTGTGGAATGCAAGCTAATTAAGGGAGAGAACTCAAAGAGAGGGAGAAGGTTGATTGGGATGAAGGATTAGAGAGAAGAACAAAATTTACACATGATGAAGCAGAGGGTGAGAGTAGCATTATAAATAGAGGAAGCAAGAGTGGCATGAACGGTGGAGATTTCATGCACACGGTTCCTACGTGTCATACATACTTGTCCAAAACTGTGTCAAAAAGACCAGAAAAAAATGATGAGGTTTGTTAAAGTACAAAATATCATTATTTCATAAATAAAACATTAAATACAAATATAGTTATATTTAACATTTTAATAGCGTAAATGTTAGGATCAGGTAGTTCAAAATAGAAGAAGATTCATTGAATCTAGAATCATTTGTTTGGAAAAAAAAATTCCGCTAGAGACCCTTACCGCTTAGTGCAAGTTCAGTTAGGTCGAATCGAATAAATCAAATTATGGATAAATCAGATTCAGGTACCGGTTGATTAAAAAAAAATTACATCACATAACAAGTACACTCGCTCATGATGAGCATATTTATCCACGAAATTATCATATCGAATAGATTTGTTTTCGTCATATATTTTGCTGAATTAAGATTGAGTCGGGTATGAATCCAAATTATAGGTTTATTTAAGTTTTTAGTTCCCGAACTTATGTGCTCTTTTGGAATTGGTCCTTGATCTTTTTTTTCGTTGTTTTGGGTCCCTAAACTTTTTCAATTTTTGGAAAAGGACCCTGTTGTTGCTTAAGTGATGATATGACCAATGAAATGTCACGTCACTTGTCCGACATCGAAGAATGAAGTGCTATGTAGCCTTTTGTAACACCACATGATTTTTTTTTATTAAATTTTTTTTTTCAAAATTATTAAAGGATTTTATTTTCTTTTTTTAAAAAATACAAATTTTAATTATTTTTAATAAATTTGAATTTTTTTTAATCTTTAAAATTCACGTGGCATCATCTAGTATGTTATCTATCGATACTGCGAAGGTTATGTAGCATTTCATCGGTCATATCATCGCTTAAGCAACAACAAGGTCATTTTCCAAAAATTGAAAAAGTTTAGGGACCCAAAGCAACAAAAAAAAGATCAAGGACTAATTTCAAAAGAGCACCTAAGTTTAGGGACTAAAAACTTAAATAAGCCTAAATAATTTTACGAAATTTACAGGCTAAATTTAAGTTACGTTGAACTCATCACAATCTCAATCACTTTGACAAAATCAAAAACACAAATCAAATATGGTTTATTTATGGTTTTAATCCCGGAAAGTTTTGAGTGTTTTGATTTTGGTTCCTCAAAGTTTTTTTTACCATGACCCATGCTTAATTGTTTTGAAAATTTAGTTTTAGTCTCTGTCGTTAGGAAAAATTCGTTAATTGTTGATGTAGTTAACGAAACGCCACATCAGCATACACATGTGCAAATAATGCATGTCACCGATAAGATGACGTGAATGATCCGAATCCGCAAGAGAAAAGGGTCAAGGCCCAACCAAAAATGTGTTTGTGGATTGGGTTATGGCCCTTTTGCTCCTGCCGGTCTAGTCATCCACGTCATCCTACCATGACATTCCATACGTGCACTCGTGTATGTTGAAGTGACATTCTGTTAGTCACGTCATTAGGTAATGGATTTTTCATAAAAATAAGGACTAAAACCAAATTTTCAAAACAATTAAGGATGAGTCAAGGACCAAAAAATTTTCAGGGACTAAAATCAAAACACTCACAACTTTCAGGGACTAAATACATAAATAAGCCATCAAATATTTGAATGTAGCTTGAAATCACATCTCTAAAAAACACAATACCGAGCACGTGCTAAACAAAACTTTTTGTCGCAAACATCATCATAAGTATATGTTTGAATTTGTGTTTGGCCACTCCCAAACGCATGTTTGCCAGAAACTACAAAACACAAGTTTTTGGTTAAACGAGCTTTTGTCATCCATCTACGTGGGATCCTTGGATCTAGTGACTGATGAATCACGGATTAAAAAAAAAAGAATTTGGAGAGATTCTTCATTGATCTAGTGGTCGGCGAATCACTGATAAGAGAGCGAGCACCTGCCAAGTTTAATGATTTGGTGGGATCCACAGATGTAGTGGCTGGTGAACCTCTTATTCTTCTTCCACGAAGATTCAAACAAAACCGAGCTTGAATGGAACTGAACAAGATTTGGTGAACGAATATAAAGGTAAAGGCTTTATTATTTTTAAAGTAAAAAAAGGTTATTCAATAGCCATCGTGGATTTCATTACTTTTCTTCCATTCCGTTCTAAAAAAAAAAAAGAAGAAAAGGATATCGAACAATCGATTCATCATTGAGAGCATTAACCCCAAAAAGACGAATATTATGGTGTTGTAACATATCTACCATGAATCCAAACATAGTGTTTTCACTTTTATACAATTCACCTAACTCACCCTTCATAATACTTCCTCTGGTCCTATATATAGGACACTTTCTAGAAGAAATCTTTGGTCTTATATATAGGACACTTTATATTTTCTATGTATCATTAATTGATTTTTCTCCTTTTTGCCCTTATTAAATGCTTTGATTAACTATGTTTTTTTGTTATTCATTAATGAATGTGAACTTTCCAAGTAAAGTGGAGGGGGTAAAATTGTAATGTTACAATATATTCTCATAAAATTCACAAAATTAACCACTTTCCTTGGTCAAGTATGTCCTATATAGGATCGGAGGGAGTAATAAGAAGTTTAGTTTCTATTGTTTGGATTATATATTACTATATTAAATCAAATACAACTATCGTTAAATGCTGAGACTTTTCTTTTGGACCGAAATATATGGCAGGTCGTCGTCTCTTATATTACCCACATAAAATTTTCTTTTTGGGCTATATTTCCATTTTTCTTTTAAATCTTCAAATAATTGAGAGGTATAGCTGTTATACGTACTTACTCCATTCTTGAATATTAATAGCCTGATGTGTTGACACCAACAGCCAATATTAGACCTTCCCCATTAATAAGGAGATACCGATTAACCATTTAAAGATGTTCAAAATGAAGAATTAATCAGGTAAGTGCAAGATTTTTTTTATTTTTTATTTTTTTAATGAGCTAAGTGCAAGATGTTTGAAAACACATGTTAAATGCAACTATTTTTTATTTAGAGTGAAAAACTATATATATATATATATATATAATATATATATATATATATATATACATGGGTTTGTCTAATCTATGCATCTATGCGTAAGATAAGCAATCATAAATGATAAACTTATTTTAAAAAACTAAAACATTATTTTTGGATCTTTTAAGTACATTAACTTTTCATAAAAAATTATCTTTTAAAATTTGATTAACCTATGCATGTGGTTATAGAATAAAATAAAAAACTATATATATATTTCATGGTATATAATATAAATGCTTTTTCATTTAACCAATTTGTAATAAGTGACGGACTAAAAAAAATAGTTATAAGTGAGTGGAGCACGAATTATACTCATTTTTTTTAGCACGATCCGCAAAGGCACAAAACACGATCGAGCTTTTGCTGGGCTAACACGGCACGACACGCCAACCGATTTATTTTAATTTTAATTTGCTGAAATTTTTTTGTTGAAACGGGAAAGAAAAAGAAAGAATCCAATGATCCACCACACTATACAATGCTTATTTACTAATTTACTAATTACTAATACATATTGGTCATTTAATACATATAACTAGTGCTACTACCAATTATAAGATATATATTATCATACATATACTTTTTTTTAAATGGTTGTCGGGCAGACGGGCAGACAGTCATAAGCACAAAACATGCACAGTGCGGACCTAAAGACAGTTTTTTAAACACGATTTTAAGTCGTACTTTTTAGGCACAACACGATCAAAGCTTGAATCAGGCGGATACAAGCACGACCGAGTAGCACGAATAGTCACCGTTATAATTGAGTAATTGAAGGCAGCTCATTCAAGGATTTATTTTTTCTTTTTCTTTTTATTTTTGGTGGCAATATAAAGGATTAAGCTACGAGAGCTCGTGTGGTATTGTTGGTAGCTTAGTTTGATATTGACAGTTTTTAAGCAATCCCTTAAATGCATTCCAGCTTGGTGCACACATACACGTCGCATTAATTGATCTATTAAGTTTTATTTTTATTTTTTAAAAAATGCTACGTTACTTGAATAGGGGTGTAAATTGTTTCGGTCTAAATCATAAGATTGGTAAAATCAAATCGAGTCGAATTGGTAAAGTTTATTCAATTTTTTTTTTTAACCAATCAGGTATAATTTGGTTCATGTTTACAATTTTTGAAATTGGTGAAATAGAACCAAATCACTTCAGTGTTTTTTAAATTATTTAGTGTAACTCAATCTCTTAATCTATCGTACTTGAAATAAATAGGTATGGTGGGACACCGAGCAAAGAACTCTAATGGAATTGATGATGATGAGTAGGAGCTATTACTCCTTCGGACCTATATACAGGGCATACTTAACCGTATTCTTTGAAAAAAAAAGTGATTAGTTTTGTGAATTTTACGAGAATATATTGTAACATTATAATTTTACCCCTCCACTTTCCTTAAAAAAAAACTTCATTAATGAATAATAAAAAAACATAATTAGTCAAAGCATTTAATAAAGTCAAAAAAACAATTAATAATGCATATGAAATATAAAATGCCCAATATATATATAGGGGGAGGCTCCGGTGCACGTTAATAGATAACATGCACCGGTGCATGCCTCCTTTTTGGGTTTTTTTTTTAAATTTAATCAATTAAAAAATATTTTATGCGTTTTCTTTTTTACCGATATGAAATGATTTTTATAATTTGGATTTATTATTTTTTTTACTCTGTGTTCTTAAAAAACTGTACTGAGTAAAACTGTATTCAAAATTTACATATTCTAATAAATTTGTATATGAACTTGTGTTAAAAAATATTCTGAATAAATCTGTATTAAAAAAATTTAAAAAGCAAAAATAAAATTTTCACATGCACTTAACATGCACCGGAGCCTCCCCATATATATATATATATATATATATATATATATATATAATAAAAAAATTTTCTAGAAGATGCCCTAGAAGTAAGGGTGTATAGTACACTGCCATATGCAAATAAAATGGCTCATTGCTTCTCCATCAAAGAGGACTAATGCCATGAGGGGTCGAACTAGTATCAATTATGAACCCATGATCAGTAGGCCTCTTTTTGGTGAAAATGCGAAGGCTATTAATATCGTTGCTAAAACTGATAATGCACCATGTCTCTCCGTAACTAGGGTAGGTTGAAGCATAGAAGGTTTCAAAAAGTTACAAAACAGGAACTTGGAGTAGGAGAACGGCCATGACTCAACCCAAACTGTCCCAGGACGGGGAAGGCACAACTTTGGGTCAGTGTAACTTGTTTGAAGTCCAAATTGCTAAGTTATTGAGTGAGGATTAGTTGGGTCTAGTGGTAGGGAAGCATTAAATGGGTGTGGCCTACATGAGATTTGGTTCGAATGATATAGGTATATATACATGGTCAAATGAAAGAGAGGGTAAAGCATATAGACTAGATAAAGCAGGCTCCTGGCATCGGTGCATGGTTTATTTTTTTTTTTTTGGTTTTTCAAATTTTTTTAATACAGATTTATTCAGAATATTTTTTAATACAAGTTCGTATACAGATTATAAATCTGTAAATTTTGAATACAGTTTTACTCAATACAGTTTTTTTAAGAACACAGAGTAAAAAAAATCCAAATTATAAAAATCACTTCATATCCGTAAAAAAGAAAACACATAAAATATTTTTTAATTGATTAAATTTTAAAAAAATAAATAAATAACCCAGAAATAAAGACATGCACCGGTGCATGTTATATATTTACATGCACCGGAGCCTTTCCCATTTACGAAGGACCTTTTTGATTCAGTTGTAGGTGGGGCACTTCTGTGTCTCATCTCCCACGATCTGCAAAACTGATGGTACGAAACAAGAGGTGAAAAAGCCAAGAATTTTCAGGTTTGAGGAGATGTGTGTGGGTGCTGTGAAGGACCTTCTTGGATGCTTGAATAATCGCTCCACAGGAGATATCAGGAAGGAAATGGTTAGAGTGGAAAGAAGCCTTGAAGATTGCTGCCACTAGAAAACTGATTAACTGTCAATGGCTCGATATAAAGCCTTAAAGGACAAGCATGCACAGATTCTCAAACAAGAAGAAACCATGTGGCGTCAAAGAAGTTGAGCTCTATAGTTACAACATGGTGATTACAATACAAAGTTTTTTTCACAAGAAGATAAAGCAAAGGAGGGTCACAGGGGTTGTCACGACTTTTGGCCGTAACACCCTCTTACGACCCGTTCAAAAACTCGTAAGGAGGTGTTACCATTGTAGGTCGTAAGCAATCCCTAAGATCTGACAGCTACAAAAATAGCGTATTTATTATGTTGCTGATCTCTAACAAACTACGGATTAATAACATAATCACTACTACAAACACGTGCGTAACTATGGAGAATGACTTCTGTTGCCATTTGTTGCACTTACCTCTTCATATTATTGATGAACAACACAATTCAAATCCAATCTGAATGGTTGTTTTACTCCCTAGCAATGTCTCGTAGTCGTAGATTAATCCAAGGTTTCATTTCATTTTCTGAACTTGTATTTTAACTTGCATCTATATTATATATATCTACTTGGCTCAAATTAGTTGTTCTAATTTTTCTATGTTCAACAGAGACATTGACATAAACTATTATAAATGAAAATTCATGCATTATGTGCACCTTTTTTTTTTATTTTTTTAAACATTTGTTTGCAGTTAATTCAATCTCATATTGAAAATAAAAAAATCAATCCACAAGTTTGGTAGAGAGTAGCAACAGAATGGATACGCAATTTTTTGTAGCTGTCAGGTTGTAGGGGTTGCTTACGAGCTGCAGGTTGTAAGGGGGTGCTACGACTTGTAGGTCGTAACACCTCCTTACGACCCGTTCAAAAATTCAGGTTTTGATTGGGTCGTAAAGGGGTGTTACGACAGTTGGTCGTGAATAAGCCCTACGACCCGTGTAAAAGTTTTTTTTTAAGGGCACAAAAATAATAAATTATAGTATTGGAGTGACATTAATAGATCAGGGGTTGCAAAATAATTTCCCCATGTTTGTTCACCCTCCATCACCACTTGTCGTTTATGATAAGTGTTGCGGGTTAAGTGTCTTCAATATTCGTGCTATGGGATCCTCTTCACATCTTCCAGGTAAGTTGCACATGGTGAAATTTTTTTTTTAAGAGAAAACTCAATTTTCTTGATTCCAAATGTAGTTTGTACATGACAATATTTATAGACACATTTTGAGAATTATAAACTTACCACTAGGATTTTCCTAATTAAAAAGTTTCAATTCTAATTTTTTTTTCATATTTCTTAACTTAAATTACTTAAATCAACAAATAGTTCATCCAGTGATAGGTAAGTTGGATTTTAAAATATGTGCATGACTTCAAATTCTAGAAACAATTGTTGGAAGGGGTAATTAATAGCCTGAAAGGATTGATCCTCTATCGATAATAGGGAGGTTAATCAGGAAAAAAAATTAAGGGTATGTTTAGATAATGGATTTGCAATTCTCAAGAAATTCAAACATTTTAATTTTTTAAGTCTTTTTTTTAGATAAAGAGCATGAACGTGAGGTAAGAACATTCTTCATCAACCTTTAATCTCAACATCCTCATCTTCATGTTTCCTACTTTGAATTAGTTTGACATACTTAAAATTCATGGGAATTGCAAGTCCCTTATCTAAACTAGAGCTGTTTATTTAATCCGGGGTTTTTAGCCCTGTCTGTTCGGATTCGGGTTCGGGCCGGGTGAACCCAGCCGAGTTAGGGCCAGCCCGTCGGCCCTAATAAAAAGAACAATAAATTCACATTTTCTTAACTTTACATGTACATGTGTTCATTATAAAAGGAAAAAAACTTATTATTGGTTAAAAAAACTTGTGTAAAAATTAAAGGTAGTTTATTCATTAATTTTTTTTTGAAAAAAAAAAATATAAATTGTTAGTGACATCAATCCTAAGACTTCAGTCCCTATAAGTATATAATACGGAACGAGAAAAAAAATACAACAACTAATAAATAATGCACCACTTGAAAATTTATTATATATATATATATATATATATCTCACTTCCAAATATTGAACCAATCAACCTCCAAAGAAAAAAAAATTGAACCGAGACAACAATATGGTTGGACGAAGGAATCAAATTTTATTGTACTCATGTGCTGATATTTTTGTTAACTATCAATCTTCAGTGTTAAAAATAAATAAATAGGAACCGTAGAAATAAAAAAAATAAAGAAGTTTGGACGGTTGAAATTTATAAATAAATAAATAGGAACAGTAGAAATTTTCGGTATGTTAAACTATGTATGTGGAGTAGTTGAATCGTAGAAAATTTTTCGTATGTTAAACTATACATGTGAAGTAGTTGAATTATACAAATTAAAAAAAAAAAGGATGTGCCCGCCCGTACAGGACCCGAACCCTACTTAAGGCGAGTTTGGGTTTGATACTATGGTACTCAATTTAATTTACATCCGCGCTTTTTGGTCCGAACTTGATTTGCCCCGAACCCGAGGCGAATCGGCCCGAACCCAGCCCTATAATCCATTTTGACAGCTCAAATCTAAACACACCCTTAGATTTTTTTGGATAATTCTTATATAAATATTTTTAAGAAAGCAAAGAGGATATTCCAAATAAGTAGATATTTCAAGTTATAACATAACAAAGGTATATGTCATATTTGACAACTTCTTTCTAATAGTATTACTCCTTTGAAGAAGCAAAGCGAAATAAATTAGCTCAGTAAAGTCCAATTCCAGCATAGTTTTTATTGACATCAATGCAATTGAGGCTATACCTTAAGCGAAACGGCATATATCTTGGTTTGGGTTATATTGGTAATTGAATTATACTGCTAGAGAGACTGGTTAGATTCATATATATCTTTATGAGGAATTTTCTTATGTCCTATTCAGAAACCATTTCTGTACAAGATGTAAAAATTTCAAAGAAATAAAAAGAAGCTTGTTACAAGGAACACATACAACTGTTATCCACGAACCTAAACGAACTCCAATATATATCCCACTTTTGTCTCAGATGGAAAATGATAGACAAAGAAAGAGTTTACTAAAGCAAGATCACCATTTACTCAATGTGTACTACCGTGGGTTGTATTGCAAAATGAAAGGTCATGACAAAGGCATGGTTGTAATGTATGATGGAGTAAATCTTCGAATAGGATGATGTACATTAATGATTTGTTTGGTTGAAAAAAAAAATATGAGTAGAGAGAAACAAAGGAAAGAGAAGTAAGGAAAAAAATATTATAGAGAGAAAATAAGAAGATTTTGTAGTTGTTTGGTACGAGAGAAAATGTGAAGAGATGAAGAAGAGAGAAAAGTTGAGTTTTCTTTCCTTTTGTTTAGTTGGAGAGTAAAATGGAAAAAGAAAAATAATAAATTTGTCAAAAGACAACTACACCCTTATTTTAAAAAATAAAAATAAATATATTTTTTTTCTTTTTCACATAAGTACGTATATTTAACATAATCAAAAAAAAATTCTTTACTTCAATTATTTATTATATAATAAAAATTTTGAGTCCAAAATATTAAAAAAAAGTTTTTTATATTGAAATAAAAAAGGTCAAACAAAACGAATAAGTTAAAGAGAGATGGATAATTTTACATGTAAATTTCAGTTTTCTCTTTATTCGCTCTACTGTTGGGGAGAAATTTTTTTATGATGGGACTCACCACATTTTCTCTCCCGATCATTTTCTCTTCTAAACCAAACGAGAGAATACATGATTTTCTCTTTATTTCCTCTTTCCCCAAAATCACCCAATACAAACAACGGGTAAGCGCTATCAATCAAAATCTTATTGTTAGCCATTAAAGTAATAGTTAAAAAAATAATAAAATCTTTGATATATTTATTTTAGGGTCTCGCTAACAAAACACTCTTTAAGGATATTAATATTGGAAAAATAATTATAAGTATGCATACTTTTATATCTCGATAATACAAAAAATTACATTTTCTCATGAGTTTTTATTATGTTTGACTTCTTGCTAACATTTATTTTTATTTTATACTATTTATTTTAGAATTCTAATTTATTATACTTCCTCCTTTCGTTTTATATTATTTGTCATTTGTTGGAGAAATTTTTTATTTTTATTTATTCCATATGTCATATTTGGAAATTTAATAGTGTAATAAATGATATTTTTAATGTATGTTTACTCATATTTAATAAGGTATTGATTTACTAAGTAGTGGGAAAAATAATAATTATAGAAAAAAAGGATATATTAAATAAAAATATAATTAATTTATTGAAAATCAAAATAATCATTATATTTTTTAAAGAATGTATTTTTTTATGAGATTTCTAATATGTAATCCAAAATTGGAGTGTTGTCATGCAACCTTATCTTAAACCAATAGAAAATTGTCATTTAATTTACCTGTGTCATGTCATCATTTGAAGTAGTCAAATTTAATTTTTTGCAATTTGGTCCAACTTAAATAGTAAATTAAAATTTTAGTCCTTTGTACCTATAGATAAATTATAAGTTTTAATTTTAAAAAACATTATAAAAAAAATCAAAGTATGTTGCTGGTGGTTCTAATGAGCACAACTTAATTTAATTTTTATGTTGGACTAAATTGCAAAACTTAATTTTGACTAATTTAAGTAATGATGTGGCATATATATCTTAGGTGACAATATTTTATTGGTTTAACAATGGGTTGCATAGCAACCATTCAATTTTTGATTGCATGGTAGTAACACTTTTTTTTTTTTAAATAGTGACGAAGGGAGTCAATAACAGTAATCATGTGCCCATTCAAGAATTACTCGTGTACGCTGAGAAATTCTTTCATAAATCTAGAATATTCAAGTTGGTGCAACATATTTTTCAACAATTGAAAAACTTCATTGATAAAAGCTTTAACTTAAATGTTAATAGTAAATACATTTTTTACCTTCTGAGGAAGGTTGAAGAGTAAGTACCCTTTCTATCATGTGGTCCAGACTGGGAAATACAATAAACACAACTAAACAAGTTGGTGCAACTATTTTGAATACTTTGATTATTTATGCAAGAATTTCTCTTGCATCCATAACTAGTCAATTTTAACTTAAAGCTCTCCTCCCAATACATCTTCTTTTTAAAGATGATGCCAATATGAGGGGTGAAGATTGGTGGTAGCAGTAGCAAGTAGGGAGTAGTATTTCAAATCAAGAATTTTTTTCCCATTATGATTAATAAGTTGGTGACATTCACTAACTTTGGCTGTGAAATGGAATTGCTCGTATTGTGTGTATGTAAATGACTTATCAACAGCAACACCATAAACTCATAAAGCACATATATTATTGTGGATTTTATGCATCCTCGTGCAATAAAAACTATCTCTTATCATCACCACATATTTATATGCTAAAGTCTATTTCAATAGTCAGATCCCACCCAATATTCATTCATAATTATAATAATTATAATCTATAAACATCAATGTCATGACCAAATTTTTATCTGGAGATCCATTTTATAGGATAATCTTGAACATGTATCTTAAAGGGGGTGAGGTACACAAACATGATAATTTATAGTCCAATGCAAATTAAATCCATGAAACAGTACCACACCCTCTATTTTTCCATTTTAATTTCACAAATCAAATACTCACTTCATTGTTATCACTTCTTTCATTAAGAAATAGAGAAATCAAATCTTCCAATTGAAGGAGAGAAAGAGACCATAGCAACGAGAAAGGAGAAGGAACTCATTGCTTTGTGGGATAATGATGGGCACACTTGTACACTTTTATTGGTTGTCCTTATGTGGCTTCTACTGTTTGTCCTATATCTAGTCATTCATATTAACCTGACAAGATCAAAGTCAAGCATTTTACGATTGGTGTTTCAATCTTTGGATTCACTTATCACTCTTCCCTTATCTATCGCTCATATTTGAAATAAGGAAAACAGGGGTATGTTTTGTTTTGCAAAAATATTTTCCATTTTTATTTTAAAAAATTATTGATGATTAAAACTATTATTTTATGTTTATTTTATAATTTTTATTAATTATAAAAATGATTTCATGTTTTTATTTTATTTTTCTTTCAAATATTTATACAAAAAATAGTGTTTAGTATACAAAATTTTAAAAATAGAAATGAAATGAAAATATGGTTACATTCATAATTAACAAAAACTGAAATGAAAACATATGATCATAATTATAATTATTAATAGTTTTTTAAAATGAAAAAGTAAACATTCTCGCAAAGCAAATAAATCCTTAATTAACTCGAGCATGGAGGATTATGTGGCAATAATACAATACCAATATCGAATATAGGGTATGGCAATTTTTATTTTATTTTTTTAAAAAAAAGGTGCAGGTATGATAACAAAAATTTGAAATATATATATAAAAGGTACTGTTACTTTAAGATGAGATATTGAAAATCAGCTAAGATATAAGGATAAAAAAATTAAATATGTGAGTTAAATTTGGTTTTAAAAAATATAATTTTGGATTGTACTTATGAAAAGTGCATGTATATCGAAACTCAATAAACATATGATACCATTATGTTTCCAAATTTGGAGTACCTACGCTTCGGAGGTGGAGGTAGGCATGACAACGGGTCGGGTTTGCTGTATGTTTTGATAATATCAACCCGCATTTATTAAAAGTGGTGCGGATTTCAGGAGAGCGGGTATGAAAAAGTGAAAACCAAATTCATCCCCGACGGGTTTGATCGGGTTCGGGAAAACCCGCGGGTAACCCATCCAATTATTTTTTATTGTATTAAATAAAAATCACACATAAGATACATTATAATTCAAACAATATATAATAATAAACGTCAAATTTTAAAAATATCTAAAAACTTAAGAATTAAATCATGGTTTTAGCTAAATATTTTAGTTTGACTTTACCATTTAACTATTATAATGAAAATTATTTAAATTTTATATCAGAGCAGGTTTGGGAGCAGGGGCAGATACTTAAAATACTAGACCCGCCCCACCCCCATCTTTTTAAAGCGGGTTTCGGTTTCGGGTTTCTCCAAACCAAACAAGTTTTCCCCACTAAAATCGAGTCGGTTTCAAGCGGGTAATCGCAAGTATTGGTTTTTTTTTTCCATCCTTAGGTGGAGGACTATATATGAACCTCAAATATTATATTTGGGCTAATCATTACTTTTAGTACTTATAGTGATCCCGAACGATGCACGAGCCCTTAAATCCTATCTTGAAAATTATATCTAATATATATATATGGTTTATTGAAAAAAATAATTTATTAAAAATTGAAAGAACAACATATATATTGAAGATTAAACTAGTAAAAAGATTTTATTATTTATTATCTTAAGGATAATGTTTAAGATTTTATTATTTATTATCTTAAGCAACATGTTGGTTGCTGAGAAGTTTCTTAGACTTATTAGCATGGTTTCAACATGTGCAACACGATGTCGGGTGTAGTACTTTTTATGATGAAGTATGATAGTTCTTTTGAACTATGATTGTAAGTATAAACAATGATTATCAATGTAGAAAATGAAGGCAAAAATATATATGTCTATTTCAATAAAGGTGGTGTTTGATGGGTTTTGCTTGAAATATACTCTTTAAGCAAGTCTTACATTGCATAGGATTTGTTAGAAGGAAAGAGGACAATGTTATATATATATATATATATATATATCTTAACTAATGACATCAATCATCATCAAAAACAGCAAGAGGAAAAGCAAGTCTTTGATGTCACTTGAATAACCGGTTAACTTGTTTGTTATCTGGTTAACTAGCTAATGTATCAATCAATAATCGGTTAGAGTACGTAAATCGATAACGGGTTAGATAGTTAGTTTTTAGTTATCTGTTAGTTAGTTAATAGATAACTAGTTAATGTATAGCGATAACTAGTTAACTGTGCAGTTATTAGTTTGTTAGTTGTTAGCCTAGTTAGTTCATTTTGATGTCAATTTTTTTTGTGGTTAGGTAATAGTTCCAACCTTGTATAAATATCATTTTTTGCCGTGTTGCCCAATAACATAACTATCATTTTTTTATTTCACTTAATTCACTCTCTCTCCAATTCTCTCATCGGAATTCTCTAAGATTTCGCATTCGTCATTCTTCTCTCATCTTCTTGGACTAATTCTAGTTTTAGAATTTTCATATTATATTGGGCTCAAATTCCTTATTTTAAGTTGATCTGATCTAATTGAAAAATACTTTAAACTTGTATCCATTTTTTTTCTTTCTTCCTTTTTATATATTCTTATATTAGAATATTGTAAGGTGTAGTTTAGGTGTTTATTTTAAAAAGTGCGAATATAGAGAAATCAAGGGAAATAATCTATGTATCTAAAACTTTTCATATGATATTATTTTTTAATATTTCTACCATGCAACCAAATTTTGGATGGTTCCACAACAATTCCTTAAATAAACCAATAGTTGATTTACATGTCAGCTAATGAAATTTTAAATCACTGTCATGTCAACTCATATTAGCTGATTTGTCAAACAATCATTTGTTCACTAAGAGATTGTTTTGCAACCAAGAGATTGTTTTGCAACCATCCAAAATTTAGTTGCATGGAAGTAGTGCCCATTATTATTTTTTTTTATTGGTTGCCCACCCGATTTCCTAAGTACTACCTAGGTACATCCGGATCCTACCCGGGTCGCGTGCCTGACTATGGCAGGTGAGTCTCCCAACATAAATTTTCTGCATTCACAAGGACTCGAACTCGAGACCTTGCTTAAGCGAGACCGAGCCGCTTACCACTCGTCCCAACCCATGTTGGTTTGCCCATTATTTTTTTACTGTATTTAAACAACAATTATGGTTGTTTCGTTTGATTTTGAATTTTATTTTCCACATCAATTCCTTATATTTCGGCTATTTTATGTTTCCCTATTGCATTTCTCCGTTTCAGCCAGGTTTAAGGGAGAATGATGTTTTTCTAAATAAATTGGGTAATCAACTAAGATCTTTAATCACAAATCACCACGTAATAAGCTGCCTGAAAAAATTAGTATGCAATATATATATATATATCATTTTCATGCAGATTCTCATATATTGTTATGTGCGTGTGTATGTGCTTTAAGTTTGAATAATTAATTAGTTAGTGCACTAACAAACTTGCGCATGCTTACACTTGCTACACATATACTAGTTGAACAAGGGGAAGATGGCAAGCATATCTGTTAAAAAAAATAGTATATGATCAACAATGATTGGATAGTGGATACTAATTGGTGGACACTAATTGTCTTTCTTATGGGACTAAAGTTCTTTTTATCAGCCAGAGAGTATAATCTTATTAGCTAGGGAGCACAACGGTACTTCAACCAACGCAAAAGTTTATCTGCTTAATACACTCAAAAGGATTTGTTAACTAACCCATCTACATACATATGAGCAATACACACCATAAGTAGTTTAGATTTGGAAAGTAACCAAAATCTAATCCGGGGCTAAATTATATGTAATGCATGGCTTCTTTAAATTATTAAAATGGTGGAAATTGGGCATTAGATTTGTTTTAATTAGGTCGTATCCCACAAACAAACCTATTCTCATGAGCGTTTGGTTGATGCTATATCTATTTTGTGGTAGTGTAAGACTTGTCTTATCGATCTTCTCTTTTAAATTAGTCCCAAAAATAAAAAAACATAAGTCACGCTAGTCTCTGTCCCTTGGTGATCACAAAATTGGAGACTAATTTGATATGTGCCTACAATCTAAGAAATTATTCCGTTAATCCATATTAAAGATCCTGAGAGTCATTAATGTCAAGGATTAATGTAATTCTTCACATTTTCCCTATTTTCGAAATCAATTTAAAATTTCGAAAATCTCATAAACTAAATTGATCAAAACCCTCAAAATCAAGAATCAATATAACATATTACTCCATTTAATATGATCTAAGGCCAATGACATTCAATAAAAATTGAAAACTTACCATTAAAAAATTGGTTAACCTCAAGCTCTTAATAAGAAATTGGAAAATGATTAACTTTATTAATAACGTAAATGCATAATTTTTTTTAAAAAAAAAATAAATAATGCATAAATATTTTAGTTGTTTAAATACATTAACTCCCAATAAAATATATTATTTTTTTATTCTTAACTTTAATTTTTAAGGTTAATATTATCTAAAAAAATATTTGCCATTTGGCTTCAATTAGGGAAAGGCGTACAAGCAAGCAGGCAAGCAGCTAACTTGACAATTACACTGGATCCAGGTCCAGTATTTGAATCAAGTTTTCATTATTGAAAAAAATATATACATATATTTTAAATGGCTATTATTTGTGAAATTAAAAATCGGCATAGGAACCCAAATCCATTACACTTAGCTTTCTTATCTACTCCTATAGATCATTTGTCTAGGTGTATTGTGCCATATGTCATTTGCCACTAGCTAAGTTAAGAATAATAATGGAAGTCGTAGCCTCTCATATGGTTGATGAGTTTCGGGGATCTAATAATGAGCAATTAATTAATGTGCAATAATATGAACCATGAGATGAGATAAAACATTGAACAAAATTTGACAATGAAATAGATCTCAATGGAAGACAGAAATCTAGCCACAAGCTAAGGATGGGTGTGGGAGTACCCACCAGCTGTCTTTTCAATTAGGTCACCGCTATCCACACTTAATCGAACTAGCTAGCTAGCTAGCTTCACTTATGTATCAGAAACATCATATTCATTCTTAAAGGCAGAGAATTAATTAAAAATATATTACAAAGAATTGGTTAAATTTGCTTCCTGACATTTATTAACAAGAAGTTGGTTTACTGATATAAGTTTTTACCGAATTCTCAAGTATTGTGCTAGGTCATATATCAAGCTTCCATTTCTAAAAATGATATTTAGCTTGTTGTGAGTGGTAGTCATGTACCATGAAAAGGATTAGATCTTTATCTTCGAAATTAAAATACTACATTTGAAAAAAAAAAGTTTCATGATATTATAGCTAAAACAGTTACTAATAACTGTTTACCTCCTGCACTAATACGGGTATGGTATCGATATCAATAACGGTACTAGACATGAGTATCCATACTGATACCAAACACGAATGAGTATATTTCTAAACAATTTAGATATGGGTAGGGTATTATAAATTCAAAATCAATAGATAAATATAAACAAAATTATGTAAATAAATAATATTGGCACTGACATAAGATAAAATATATTCGCATGAGAAGTTGATGCTCAAAATTTAATGAGATATAAGGACAAGATAATGATAATGCAAGTCAAATTTAAAATCATGTTGTGAATGTTGAAAAAAAAGAAAAAATACTGAAATTCTCATACAAATATGACAGTTTTAATATGACATAGTTTTCGAATGATGCATATTCAAAGTGTAGTCAAATATATCTTACATATGCACTTGATACGACAATATGTATACCCAATTTAAAAGTAAAATAATAAAAAATCGGTAAGTACTCGATACATACCAAGAGTATCGTACGTATGTCACCTGTTTTATAATACATTAATACCCATGTTTCATAACTGTTTACTAACCGAAAATTGTTTAAACTAAATGAGATTTATTTGGTTAATGGTTGTTAAAATACAGTTTTCAATTCTCAAACTTTATGTGTATGAGTGGAAATGTTAGGTTAAATATTGTTGTGGAGTTTCATGTGTATCTTCTGGTAAGCATTTACCAAGAATAATGTAACACAAGCAAACATCTAAATGAAAATCTTTGCTCAGAAGTAGAGTCTTCTACTCTTCTTCCTGTAATGAAATCTAAACTTCCCCTCTGACCTGTTTTGACTTTAGTGGTCTTCCACAACATCAGTCCAACAAAGTGACGATTAATTATTTAATCTTTCATCTGTGACTGCAAGTTATGTAAAATATACTGAAATAGCATATGCATATGCTATTATGCCTAATCAAGAACCAAATGTGCTCTCAAAGTAAGAATCAGATGAGCATCTAAAAATTTCTAAATTTGATTTTTGATTAAATTCAATTAAGCAATCAAGGTTCAAGGGGCAACTGATCTCATTTTGTCGAACATAAATGAGAAATCCTATAATATTTTTTATAACTCATAAGAATATATATAGAGAAAAATATTTTATCGAACAACATGTAGATTTTGATTTTTATTTTGTCGTTTCATCCATATAACTGATCTCATTTAGTAGGACAAAAACTAGATTGTTTTTTTTTTTTTGTCAAATCATCATATCTATATTGCACCGATTGTACTTCATAATGATTGTTATATCGATATCTATTACATATATCAAATATTTAGCTGTTTGTTAGATATTTTTTGTCTATATAGCTTTTAATCATTTTATAATAATTTTTTTTCAAGTTAAAGTTTCCCTAGTTTATATAATACATTTATTGTTTCAAAATGTGAGTTATTTGTTATGTGATTGATAAAAAAAAATATTACTCCCTCCGGTCCTATATATAGGTCACATTCTAGAAAGTTTTTTTGGTCCTAATTATAAGTCACTTTATATTTTCTATGCATCATTTATTGATTTTTCTCTTTTTTGCCCTTATTAAATGTTTTGACTATCTATGTGTTTTTTTGTTATTCATTAATGAGTGCGAATTTTCCAAGAAAAGTTAAGGGGGTAAAATTGTAATGTTACAATATATTCTCATAGAATTCATAAAACCAACCACTTTCCTTGGTATGATAATTCGGTTAAGTATGTCTTATAATAAGGACCAGAGGGAACAGTAACTAAAAAAATTAATAAATCAATATTTTTTCATCAATCACAACAAGTAAATACAGAGACAATGACACTACTACAGTTACCAGCTAGCAACTACTCGAATGAGAAAGAGAAATGCTAAGGGCACTTGATAAGCAACTAAAAGGAGATAAAAAAACATTGAAAAATGCATTTTTTGAGATTCTCGAGAAAAAAATAAATGCTAACTTATGATTATTTTTCCTATTAAAGTAACCTTAACAAGTGCCCTTAGCAAGACGCAACGAGAAATAGGAAAAAAGCCTGTGATGAGTAAGTAAGTGATTGATGAATATGATGACGAGAGTTTCAAAGGAGGGCATGTTTTGTCTCTGTATGTTATACTATACAGTTGAGGGAGCTATTAATAACTTTATAAGGGAATTTGAATCATTCTTTGCAATTTAGGACATCAAATATGTGCCAGAAGAAGAAGAATGTGGGGTATACAGGAGGAGTTCCTGAAACGTTTGAAACTCTCATTCAATCAAGCAAAGAGCTTTCTTCACGGTCACGGCTGTCACTGCATTAAAATTCAGATTGTAACACTTTGTGGTCCTGCATCATGCAGCTTTACCCCCACCATTGTAATTACTATAAATAAACTACTATTGCATAATCAATCAAGGATGAATCAAAGGGAGGTGGCACAATGGGATAGAGGGACAAACACACAAATACAAAAGTGTAATTAAAATCATGGGTTTCATCATCATAAGGAAGTGCCCTTTTTTGCTTTTTGTTGCAAATCTTCCTGACTTGGAATCAAGCATTTACTATAATCGAGCTCGTAAATCAACATGCATAAACATAGCTGTATTAAATATTTGATGAAAGGAGATTATGGTTTTCTGGCTAACTTGATTTCAAATTATGCGTGAATTAACTTAGTTTTTAACTTAGTTTTTGTGTGACTTTTCTGTAATGATATGTAACTTTACAAATAAGTTTATACACCATTAAAAATAAAATATGTTATTGTTAACCAATTAATAATAATAAGTCAAAATCAACGGGGCTTGGTTCAGTTGGTGTAAGGCCTCAACTTAAATCCTGTGAATGGGACAAGGGTGCTAGTAGTCCCGGATTCGATTCCCACCAAAAACATCCCACTGGGAGAGCCAGCCACGCAGCTCGCTCCGGATTAGTCTCAAGGGCTCTCTGGTATTAAAGATGCTCTTGGGGATATCGATGGTTCCGCAAGGAATTCGGAAAAAAAAATAAAATAATAAGTCAATTAGTAACACTTTATAACATATGACACCTTCTTTGTTGTGGTGGTGTATAGTTTATTTATAAGTTGATTTTTATAGTTTATATATCACTGTTTGTACTTTAAATCCATTTAATTTAGAACCACTAAAAATATCCCATGACTAAAATTTGTGAATTAGAAAAATTTGTGGTAGCTCATTTGATCCCTTAACCAACTGTTCTCGAATTCGAGCTTTGGGTATGGAGCAACTCCCGTGGGAGACCCCTACCACTTAGTGCGAGCTCAGTTGGGTCAGACCAAATGAGTCGGATTCTGACTAAACCAGATCCACGTATCGGTTGATGTACACAAAAAAAGAGAAATGATAAGTTAGAGGATCTAAATCCGCTGCCATGAAATAATTTCTGACACTCAGGTATCCAAAAAAACTAAAAAGAGAATTACTATATTTCGACATACCCGGGTCGAAAAAATAAAACATTTTCGACACTGATTTGTCGGAATACCTTTAGTAGCGAAAAAAATAAACAAGTAACAGAAAAAGAAATATGAAGTTACTTACTAAGATGAAGGATTTTGGAATTTGTAATTTGAATAGGAAAATAAGAGAGTTTGGAGTTTGGAAAGAAAAATAAGAAGTAAAAATATTATGATCATTTTATATTTTTTTTTTTGGTGTACATCAAGGATATCCCCAGCCGATAGCCGAAGACTAATCCCCTCCGAAGCGTAGAGATCACCGAAGTGGATTTTGCCTCTACCAACAAAGTCTTTTTCATTTTATATTTTATTTTTAAACTATGAAGACAAATGCCTTCCGGTTCTTTTGGTATAATATGGATGATTACGAAAACCACGATTGAACCTAAATTTGGGCTTTTTCCCTTTCCATCAAATCCCATTTAAAATGGTAAGGACCATGACTTGTGAACAAATTTTACGAATAAGCAAAGCACTACTTCCTTAAAAGTTTAAAAAAAAAAATAATAATACTTGCTTTCTCACAATCACATCTTATTATTCCTGGCTAGGTTGATAATATTTGGTTAGGATGTTCGGCTGGATGACTCTGCCTGCCCAATTAATTACTTCGTAACTTCGCCCGTCCTCAAAAATATAAAATTGGTAGTAATAAATTTTATTTCAAACTAAAACTAGAATAATTAACGAAAATGTTTAAAAATTGCAAATTTTAAATTGTAATTAATTGATCAATGTAAAATACATTAGATCAATTGTTTGATGTTTTAGACAAATAATTAAATACATATCCTCTTAATTTTAAAAATTAGGAAGTAACTTGTTTCTTAAGTTTAAAAAAAAACGCAATATAGGTACTTAAAAACGTACTGTATAATATATGTTATTGTCTATTAAAAAATACTAATAAAAAACAATGCTTATTTATATTTTTGTCCCTATAAGTTCAGTGCGTTTTGTTTTTATTATGTAAAAGTTATTTTGATCGAAATTAGTCTTTAATTTTTCAAACAGTTTGGTTTTGATTCTCTCCGTTAAAAAAAATCGGTTATATACTGATGTGGTTAACGGAATACCATAAGCAACAAGTGGTGCGACACTAAGTAAATGGTGTGACATGGATGATTCAGATCCATAAAAGGCAAAATTTTGCATATGGAACTATTTTGCGTCTGCGTGGCATTATGATGCACGTCATATCACTTATTTGGTGTCGCCTTACACCTCGTGGCTGCTGATGTGATATGTTATTATGCTAGTCATATCAGTACATAACAAATTTTTCTTAACAAAAGAGACAAAAACCAAAACATTTGAAAATTTAAAGATTAATCTTCCTAAAAATAATTTTTAGGGATTAAATTCAAAATAAACTTAACTTTTAGGAACCAAATATATAAATAAAAAAAAAACAATTTTGGGTATAGATATATAAAACAATAATTATAGTATGATGCGAAGTATACTCTTTGGACCTTTTGGGGTATAAAGAAACAAGTAAATTGTCACTTTAGTCCTTGAATTTCCACAGCATTTTTACTTTAGTCTCTGAAATTACGAAAAATGCTTTTAGATCCCTGACTTTGTAAAAAGTCATTCACGTTAGACCCTGTCCCTAACCCTGTCAACGGACGTTAACGGAGTGATAACGTGGTTGACTGGGGCCTTAAAAGACGTCGTTTTTGCGTCCTCGTGACACTTATAACGGAATAAATTTTCCCATTAGTCCTACCGGCTGCATCAGTGTCATGTTCAGCTGCACCAGTCTCATGTTTTGAAGCTGAACACTTCAAAATATGCACACTTCAAAACATGGCACCGATGCAGCTGAACATGAGACTGTTGCAACAGAACATGGCACTGGTGCAACTGAACATGAGACTAACGTGACAGTTTATTCCGTTATTATAAGTGCATGGGGACGCAAAAACGAGATAGTTTAAGGCCCCCAGTCAGTCGTGTTATCACTCCGTTAACGTCTGTTGACGGGGGTTAGGGGCATGGACTAATGTGAATGACTTTTTACAAAGTCAGGGACCTATAAGCATTTTTGATAATTTCAGGAACTAAAGTGAAAGTGCTGTGAAAATTCAGGGACCAAAGTGACAGTTTACTCTTTTTAATGTACACCATTAGAATTTTATTACAACACTGTATTAATTAATTTCTTTCATTTTTTTAATAAATACTCCCTCCGGTTCGAATTATAAACAAATTTAACTAATTTTATGCTTATTAAGAAGGTTAGTTAATTGTATTTAATTTTCTCAAATTTATAAAAAAAATAGAGATATTATAGGAAAGTAGTATTGAGAATTAAACAAAAATTAAATAAGAGAGTACTCCCTCCGTTCCATAAAGTTTGGCATTTTAGGCTTTTTTTTCTTGTTTCACAAAGTTTGGCCTTTTAGGTTTTTTTTTTTCAATTTTAACCTTTCATTCAATCATTTCTCTTACTTTTCATTAATTCTACTTTTATCATCTCTCTCATTTCTAAACCACTACACATTAATTAATGGACACACTTGCAAATAAAATTAAATACTACTACAATTTTCAATAAAGATTAAATAGGGGTATTTTGGATACATTATACAAAATACCTACAATAATTAACACTTTCTTAATCCGTGTGATCAATCTTAAAAGGTCAAACTTTCTAAAATGAAGAAAGTAACAATTTTCTAAAAATACTTTAGGAAACTGCTTCATATGCATTATATTACTCTTTAGCTTTTTCCTTTTATTTCATGTGTATTATTCTTTTATGCACCTCATATTTAATTAATATTGTTTTTCCTCATCATACATTTATTTATTGCAATTTCTTTTTCTTCTCAAATCTATCTCTCTCATGAATAATGATTACATGGGTATTATAATCAAAATATCCGAAATTCTTACATCATTTAATCATATTTTAATCTTCGTATATAACCTTAAAATACAATATATATGAAACAAAGAGAGTAAAAAGGATTATGAAAAACTTCTAGAATATGACTTATAATAAAAACGGTAAAGCGTAATAACTAATACTTGTAATATAAAACTTTAAAGAAATTGAAATATGCAAAGATGATAAAAATTTATGAGAAATTTTATTAATACTCACATATGTGTTACTCGCATCCGGATATTTTACCATTTTTTATCACACTGTCAAAAATAGCCCTGCTATATTACCTACACTCGTAAACATGCTATTCACACCCATATGAATATTTAGTTCACATCCATTCTTTTTTCATTCCCAAACCTTGGTCACTTAAACATGCTCTAAACCTTGTTATAACCTTCATAATCTTCAGCCATTATTCTTCTCAATCTCTTCTCATTTGTGTTTGAAATTGATCATGATTTGGTTAGTTGTTACCTAATGTGCATTTTTAAGTGAAATTAAGGAAGAGTGAGCTACCTTTTATTATTTTAGTAATTTGGGAGATGCGACAGTTAGTGATGAGTACTACGTAACATTACAAAAACAACAAATTGTGAACTGAATTAGAAGAGAAAAATAGACAAATTTTGCATTGAAAAAAGTGTTTATTTGTTATAGCAGCGGATGCTCATGCTGTAGTCGTGATTGACTTTTATGATTTACTGATAGGGTTGTGGTTAAACCCTAGCATAGCAAAAGAATTCTCTAAAACAAAGAATAGGAAATACTTGGATATTTTTCATTACCACCAAAAAGAAGTGCAACGGGTTTAAGTACAACCATAAGACAAGTACTGGGCTAAGTAATACAATAAAAGGTACTGAATAAAGATACTCTAAGAAATAGATAACAAGCAGGCCCAATTACATTACTTCAGAATAAATCCTTTCAACCAAGTGGGAGTCTTGGTAATTCGTTTGGGCTTCTCCAACTCAGGCCCACTCGCCCTATCAATACCCTCCCCATCAAGAGAAACCTTGTCCACAAGGTTTGGTTGAGGCCCAATAAAGGAGATTGACGGGTTGGGGCTTAAGAGTGCTTCTGGAGTCTTCCACTGTCCACGCGTATGAGAGAAGTTTGGTTGAGGGCACCTGGTGAGTGGAGGCCAGCTGGTGAGATCCAACGGTGGGGAGATAACTTCGGTTTGCACGTTGTCATCTAAGGGTGAAGTACACTCTGAAGTGGGTAGTTTCTTGGTCAAAGAGCTTACAAGTGGGGTTGAAGTCCGAATTAATGCATTTGGAGTCCCCCAAGGAAGAGGTAAAGCTGGACCACACAGTTTTAGGAGTAGTTTGAGTTAAAGTACGCTGAGTATTATCTGACTCCTCATTTGTCTCCAACACCATTTGGTTCTTAACCTCTTTCTCTTCTTTTTTCTCTGGAACAGTTTGTTGAGACCCACTCTCTACCAAATGTGGCAGTTGAATACCCACTGCTTGTTGAACGCTTTCTTTCTGTTCAACCTTCTTCCCACCCGTCGTGTTATTGTGGGAAGTGTTGCCGGTGGCGTCCATCGCCGCCGCTAAGGAGGCTTGGTGGCGCTGCTTGTTGCCCAACGTCGATCCACACAAGACAGAGCCAACCATAACATGAGGGGCCTCCGGTGACGGGAGCGAGTGAGAAGACGGTGTCTCTGTGGCTTGTGGTGGCGGCGCCTCTGTGCGCGGTGGTCCACGAAAAGGACGAAGCAAGCTAACATGGAATACTGGATGGATCTGTGCCGAGGAAGGGAGATCAAGTTCATAATGTGAATTCAATGCTCCTAATTAGGTGGATTATGTTTTGATGATGACAAAATAATTAACAAATCATGCCTTGAAGATATTGCAACATCAACATCAACAAGAAGTCAAGAAAAGAAGTCAAGTGCCCAATCATTCTCAATCAAATATTAATTGTAAATTTCTAATTTATGTTGAGAGTGGTTGAGAGTTGGTAGAAATAGTTAGTCTCTTCTAGGAATAAATTTTTATATGTTTATTAAGTTGAGATTGACCAAAAATTAATACTTGAGAGGAAAAATAAAATTGAAAAATAATTTTTCCCATATCTGATCAAAATACTCGAGTATTTTGATAAAGACTCGAGTATATACTGGAGTATTTGTAGAAAAACTCGAGTATTTGTGCCAGGTCAGCAATTATGACCGTTAGTCTTGTTCGTGCACCAATTCACTCGTGACCGACCAAAAAGACTCGAGTATTTACCAAAAGACTTGAGTATTTTTGTCCAGTCAGCAAAAATGAACGTTGGAGAGACTCAAAAACTCAATTGAGGGCATTTGAGTCTCATCCAACCCCAAGAGAGAATTCAGAACCTTATTGTAAAATTTCTCTTTGAATTTGTGCAAGAACAAACAAGACAACAACACATCATTGATTCCAGCTTTCTTAATTTCCTCTTCTCAAGTGTTAATTCCCAAAAAGCTCAACTTCTCACTCATATTGTCATTTTATTCCAAGTTGAGTTTTTTAGGCCTCAATTCTTACATTGAGCTGTGCTTATTTGTGCTAATCCATTGTGAGATTAGTAATACACATACAAAAAGCTTGATTATTCAAAGTCTTGGATTGTTCCCAAGCAAACCCTAAGTGGCTTAGGGTGTTGGAAGTCTTGAGAGGTTCTCAAGCACAAGACTAGGAAGTTCCTAGCCCGGTGGAGTTTCTTGAAGGGAGTTCAAGGAAGCTTTGTGAAGAGTTCTTCAATCACCGGAATCAAATTGGGGTAGAAATCAAGAGTTTGGTACACTCTTGAAAGGGTTAGGTTGAGTGAGGCCATTCTCAAGCAATCCTTTGTAATTTCTAACAATTTGATTATTAGTAGAAACTCCTAAGTGATTAGGAGGACTGGATGTAGCTCATTGTTGGAGTGAACCAGGATAAAATTGCTTGAGTGTTGGTTTATTGCTTTTAATCTACTTTCTAGCTCAATAGACTTAAGTCATTTCAATCAATTAGGATTTATACAATTAGGTAGCAAGTTCAAGGAATCTTTCTGTTTAAAAGTTATTTAGATTGCTTGCTATTCTGTTGGATAAGTTCCTGTTTATTATTGAATTGATTTGAGTTAAATTGCTGAATTTTCGTTTCTGGTTTTTCTGCTATCTGATAGGAAAAACTCGAGTATTTCAGAAAAGACTCGAGTTGTTCATCACTGAAAAACTCGAGTATTTCACAAAAGACTCGAGTCTTTTGTGTCTGATTCCAGAAAATTCAGTCTTAGCTCCATTCTTCAATTATCAATCGAAATATTTGGTATTAGTGCTTCAAAATACTATTCACCCCCCCTCTAGTATTTGCTTAGCCCGCTTGTTGGTTTCCAACAAGTGGTATCAGAGCTCGGTCGAAAGATCGAGTGTAACAACTTTTTCGAAAAAGATCCTTTTGGAAACTTAATGGGCTCTAGCAATAACTTTGGTGGAGAAGGAGCTTCAATAAACCGTCCTCCACTATTTAATGGTGAAGGATATGTTTATTGGAAAACTCGCATGAAAGTTTTTATTGAAGCAATTGATATGGATATTTGGGATGCAATTGAAAATGGTCCTTTCATTCCCAAAAAGAAAATTAATGATGAAATTGTTGAAATTCCAAGGAGTAGTTGGAATGATGATGAAAAGAGAAAAGTCTCATTTGATTTAAAAGCTAAAAACATCATCTTTTCGGCTCTATCCCATGATGAATTTTATAGAGTTTCCCAATGTAAATCGGCAAAAGAAATGTGGGATACTTTGCAAGTCACACATGAGGGAACAAGTGAGGTTAGAGATGCAAGATTGAATTCTCTAACACACGAATATGAATTGTTCCACATGTTGCCAAATGAAACTATTAGTGACTTGCAAAAGCGATTCTCTCACATAGTTAATCATTTGATTTCCTTGGGAAAAGTATTTCGCAATGGTGAAACTACTAACAAAATTCTAAGATGTCTTGATAGGAGTTGGCAACCCAAGGTAACCGCCATCAAGGAATCAAGAGACATAAATAGCATGGACTTAGCCACTTTGTTTGGCAAACTCCAAGAGCATGAGATGGAGCTTACAAGACTTGGGATGCATGAGGAATCGGACAAAAAGAAAAAGAGCATAGCACTCAAAGCTTCAACCAAAGCTACAAAAGAAGTTGAAGAATGCTCTACAAGTGGAGATTCCGATGGTGAACCAAATCAAGAAGAATTTGGGATGTTTGTGAAAAGATTCAACAAATTCTTCAAAGGGAAGAAAGGTGGATCTTCATCCAATTTCAAGAGAACCAAAGACTCCAAACAAAGAGAAAAGAGTACCAACGATGAAGTTAAGTGTCATGAATGTGGTGGGGTTGGCCACATAAGAATGGAATGTGCCACATTCTTGAAGAAGAATGACAAGAAGACCCAAGAGACCAAAGGGAAGCGTGCATACATTGTTTGGGATGCACCGGAGAAGAGCAATGAATCATCTTCAAGTAGCTCCGGTGATGAAAATGCAAACCTTTGTCTCATGGCCAAGAACAATCATGAGTCCTCATCAAGAGCTAATCATGGCATGAGTGAAAGTGATGATGAGGTAACCTCTAGCTCTTCTTGTTCATCTTCAAACTCCATTTCATATGATGATTTGCAAGAAGCTTACAATGAAATGTTAATTCAATTTAAAAGGCTTGCTAAAATTAATAAGGAAAAAGGAAAGAAAATTTTGGAGTTTCAACATGAAATTGATGAATTGCAAAAATCTATAAATGAGTTGAAACTTCAAAATGAATCCTTGGAACTTATTAATTCTAGTCATCAAAGTGATTGTGCAAATCATGAGGAAATTATCACTTCATGTGAGAGATGTGATGATCTTGAAAAAGAAGTGAAAGAGTTGAAAAACAAACTCACAATCTCACATAGTGATAGAAACCTCAACCGGTTGTTGAACTCTCAAAGACATAATCACAACAAAACCGGTTTAGGATATGTTCATAAAAAGGACAAAAAGTACAAGGTGGTTGGAACATTTTCTAAGAAAAATTCATCAAAGAGACCAACTTGTACTTATTGTGGAAAAGTTGGACATATCAACATTGAGTGCCACATTAAGAAGTTTGAAATGAAAAAGGGCACTTATATGTGGATTAAGAAGGGAGAAAGTCCCAACACTAACCCTAAGGGACCCAACATTGTTTGGGTACCCAAAGTGAACAAGTGATTTCATATTGTAGGTGTGCCTTCGAACGGGAAAACAATTGTGGTATCTTGATAGTGGATGTTCGAAGCACATGACGGGAGATAAGCGGCACTTCATTGAGCTTACTCCAAAGGAAAAGGGTTATGTCACTTATGGGGACAACAACAAAGGCAAAATCCTTGGTATTGGTAAAATCGGAAACTCTTCAAACTTGATTATTGATAATGTGCTCTATGTTCAAGGATTAGAACATAATCTCTTGAGCATAAGCCAATTATGTGATGTTGGTAATCATGTAGTTTTTACCTCTACCCATTGCCTCATTAAAAGTGACAAAGATGAATCAATCAAATTTGTTGGTAGAAGGTCAAATAATACTTACTTAGTTGATTTGAACAAAGTCACTTCTTTGGTCTCTACTTGTTTAGTGAGCAAAGAAAATGACACTTGGTTATGGCATCGTAGGACCGCTCATATTAATGTAAACCAATTGAAGAAAATACAATCTAAAGATCTAGTAGTTGGTTTACCAAAGCTAAATTTTTCTATTGAAGGTGTTTGTTCTCCTTGCAAGAAATGTAAACAAACTAAAAACACCTTTGGATCAAAAATGGTGATGTCCACATCAAGGCCATTAGAAATGCTTCATATGGACTTGTTTGGACCATCACAAGTAAAAAGCTTTGGTGGCAACTATTATGCATTGGTAATTGTTGATGAATTCTCTAGGTTTACATGGACTTTATTCTTAACTACTAAGAGTGAGACCTACAAATCTTTTAAACATCATGTCAAACTTTTGCAAAACCAAGTAAATCAAAAAGTAATTATTATTCGTACCGATCATGGTGGAGAATTTGAAAACCACAAATTTGATAGATTTTGTGCTAAAAATAGTATTGAGCACCAATTCTCCGCACCAAGAACTCCGGAACAAAACGGAGTGGTAGAGCGGAAAAATAGGGTGCTAGAGGAACTTGCTAGAACCATGTTAAATGATTCTCAAGTACCTCAATATTTTTGGGCCGATGCCGTCAATACGGCTTGTTATGTTTTAAATCGTATTTTGATAAGGCCCTCTTTGGATAAAACCCCCTATGAACTTTACAAGGGAAGAAAGCCAAATATATCTCATTTTCATGTCTTCGGATGCCAAGTTTTTGTTTTAAATAATGGAAAAGAACACATTGGCAAGTTTGATTCCAAATCCGATGAAGGCATATTTTTAGGCTATTCTTCTCATAGTAAAGCTTATAGAATTTTCAATAAAAGAACTTTAACTATTGAGGAATCAATTCATGTGGTTTTTAATGAGTCTTCAAAAGAAGATAGTGTTTTATGTGATGCTAGTGAAGATGGCATTGTCTTTTCAAAAGAAGAAAAAGAGAGAGAGAATTCAAAAGTTGATGAAGGAGAAGTAAGGGAAGAACTTCCTCCAACTTGGAAATCGGTCAAGGCTCATCCTATAGACAAAGTCATAGGAGATATGTCAAAGGGAGTACTTACTCGTAGGTCTATTCAAAACATTTGCCA
This sequence comes from Crotalaria pallida, assembly GCA_037953625.1. NCBI lineage: Eukaryota > Viridiplantae > Streptophyta > Magnoliopsida > Fabales > Fabaceae > Crotalaria > Crotalaria pallida. The sequence goes on from CM075655.1 coordinate 105,468,134, forward strand.
CTATGTCTCATTTGTTTCTCAAATTGAACCCGATTCAATTAAAAAGGCCATTGAGGATGATCATTGGGTTCTTGCTATGCAAGAAGAATTAAACCAATTTGAAAGAAATGAAGTTTGGGATCTAGTCCCTAAACCCGATGATCATACCATAATTGGTACTAAATGGATTTATAGAAACAAACTTGATGAATCCGGGTTGATTATAAGAAATAAAGCTAGACTAGTAGCTCAAGGGTACAACCAAGAGGAAGGTATCGATTATGATGAGACCTTTGCTCCGGTTGCACGTCTTGAAGCAATCCGAATTTTACTTGCTTATGCTTCAATCATGAAATTCACTTTATATCAAATGGATGTTAAAAGTGCTTTCTTGAATGGGTTTATAAATGAAGAAGTGTATGTCAAACAACCCCCCGGTTTTGAAAATAGTGAATTTCCAAACCATGTTTATAAATTGAAAAAGGCACTCTATGGATTGAAACAAGCTCCTAGAGCTTGGTATGATCGATTGAGTTCCTTTCTATTAGAAAACAAGTTTCAAAGAGGGAAGGTTGATAATACATTATTTATTTATAAAACCAAGGATGACATTTTGTTAGTACAAATCTATGTTGATGATATCATTTTCGGTGCTACTAACGTGTCTCTTTGTAGAAAGTTTTCAAATTTGATGAAAAAGGAATTTGAAATGTCAATGATGGGAGAACTCAAGTTCTTCCTAGGCTTACAAATAAAGCAAGTCAAGGAGGGGATATTTGTGCATCAAGGGAAATATTGCAAAGAGCTCCTTGAAAAATTCGGATTGGACAAGTGCAAGGAAGCCTACACTCCAATGAGCACATCATGCTACCTAGACAAGGATGAACAAGGTACACCGGTTGATGTTAGTAAGTATAGGGGTATGATAGGTAGTCTCTTATATCTCACTGCATCTAGACCGGATATTATGTTTAGTGTATGCATGTGTGCTAGATTTCAAGCTAATCCTAAAGAATCTCACCTATCCGCAGTTAAACATATATTTAAGTATCTAAAAGGAACAATTAACACTGGTTTATGGTATCCTGCTGATGCCAATCTTAGTTTAGTTGGTTACTCGGATTCCGACTTCGCGGGATGCAAGCTTGATCGCAAAAGCACCAGTGGTACTTGCCATTTCTTGGGAAGTTCATTGGTGTCATCGTTTTCTAAAAAGCAAGCTTGTGTCGCTCTTTCTACCGCCGAAGCGGAATATATCGCAGCCGGTAGTTGTTGTGCTCAACTGTTATGGATGAAACAACAATTATCGGATTTTGGTTTGAAACTTGAAAATATTCCGATTAGATGCGATAACACGAGTGCAATCAATTTGACTAAGAATCTGGTGTATCACTCAAGAACTAAACACATTGAATTAAGACATCACTTTTTAAGAGATCATGTACAAAAGGGTGATTGCACAATTGAATTTGTCAGTACCACAAATCAATTAGCTGACATTTTTACAAAACCTCTACCAAGGGACACCTTTTATCATATTAGGAGAGAACTTGGTATTTTAGATGAAGCTAATATAGGCTAATTGCATTGTGTGTCATTTTTTTGAAAAATCACCATATTAGTCTTACTCTAATGTGTTATTGATTCTTAGTTAAATTGTTCTTGATGATATTTGAAATTGTATATGTTAATTGTGTGTGATTCTGTACTGTATTCCAAGTTGGTAGTGAAGCATTTGTATTTGATTTGTGTTTGGTCTTTTAAAACTGAGTTTTTACTTTCTGTTCTGTCAAAATACTCGAGTTTTTCCAAAAACACTCGAGTATTTTAATTCAAAATTAAATCAGTTTTAAATTGAAAAAGTTTTTAATCAGGGTCTGATAAAAATACTCGAGTGTTTCTCAAAACACTCGAGTCTTTATTAAAATACTCGAGTGTTTTTTTTCAAAACACTCGAGTCTTTCGAAACCCCCAATTTTTGAACTTTCAGACCAAACTCGAGTATTTTCCAAAAACTCGATTATTTTGCGTTTTCCTGAAATTTGAACTTTCGGACCAAACTCGAGTTTTTACGTTTTTACTCGAGTTTTCTGGGGAAATCTGGGCTGAGTCACGATCGACTCGAGTATATTTTCAAAAACTCGAGTATTTCCTAAAGAACAACTCGAGTATTTATGAATATACTCGAGTATTTTGAACTGTTTATATATACTCTCAGACTCGAGTTTTTTGCGACCCTCTTCTCTCTCGGTTTTCTCATATCTCTCTCCTCAAAACTCAGATTTTCCTCAAAGTTTTGTCAAATCTTACTAGTTTTTCATCCTCTAAACTCTTATCTCAGTTTTATTCTCCTCCAGATGCTCCAGCTCCTTCGATGTTTTGATGATGTTGACCTTTGGATTCTATCTTAGTTTTCATTCTGTTTTTATCATATTGGTCTTTGTTACATTTTCTGTATTTTGAGAACTTGGTGTTTTGAGACTTTGGGTTTATTATTGCACCTTTGATTTGGACCTTTTATGATGTTTTTATGTTAATGAATTTGGTCTTCATTATGATGTTTGTGCAAAGCTTCAGGGGGAGCTCTTTATCGTTATTATATCTCCGTTTTATTTGCATAGTTGGTTATGGGGTTTTCCGATTATGCACCTCTCCTCCCTTGATCTTTTTCCTAAATTGTTACATCTTTTTTGGCGTATGACAAAAAGGGGGAGAGATATTATACACTTGTCTTGATATTGTTGCACCTAAAATTCTCTAATTATGGTATATACTCTGATAATTGTTAAATACTCTAATACCATAGGCTTGGTGCTAAAATTAAATTGTCATAACATCTTGCACAAGCTGAATTTTTAGATAGGTGAAAAGTATCATATAGTGAGGGGGAGTTGCATTTTCAAGTGGATTCAAGCTCAACAAATGGTACAAGTGTTAATTATTTTGTCATCACCAAAAAGGGGGAGATTGTGAATTCAATGCTCCTAATTAGGTGGATTATGTTTTGATGATGACAAAATAATTAACAAATCATGTCTTGAAGATATTGCAACATCAACATCAACAAGAAGTCAAGAAAAGAAGTCAAGTGACCAATCATTCTCAATCAAATATTAATTGTAAATTTCTAATTTATGTTGAGAGTGGTTGAGAGTGGGTAGAAATAGTTAGTCTCTTCTATGAATAAATTTTTATATGTTTATTAAGTTGAGATTGACCAAAAATTAATACTTGAGAGGAAAAATAAAATTGAAAAATAATTTTTCCCATATCTGATCAAAATACTCGAGTATTTTGATAAAGACTCGAGTATATACTCGAGTATTTATAGAAAAACTCGAGTATTTGTGCCAGGTCAGCAATTATGACCGTTAGTCTTGTTCGTGCAGCAATTCACTCGTGACCGACCAAAAAGACTCGAGTATTTACCAAAAGACTCGAGTATTTTTGTCCAGTCAGCAAAAATGAACGTTGGAGAGACTCAAAAACTCAATTGAGGGCATTTGAGTCTCATCCAACCCCAAGAGAGAATTCAGAACCTTATTGTAAAATTTCTCTTTGAATTTGTGCAAGAACAAACAAGACAACAACACATCATTGATTCAAGCTTTCTTAATTTCCTCTTCTCAAGTGTTAATTCCCAAAAAGCTCAACTTCTCACTCATATTGTCATTTTATTCCAAGTTGAGTTTTTTAGGCCTCAATTCTTACATTGAGCTGTGCTTATTTGTGCTAATCCATTGTGAGATTAGTAATACACATACAAAAAGCTTGATTATTCAAAGTCTTGGATTGTTCCCAAGCAAACCCTAAGTGGCTTAGGGTGTTGGAAGTCTTGAGAGGTTCTCAAGCACAAGACTAGGAAGTTCCTAGCCCGGTGGAGTTTCTTGAAGGGAGTTCAAGGAAGCTTTGTGAAGAGTTCTTCAATCATCGGAATCAAATTGGGGTAGAAATCAAGAGTTTGGTACACTCTTGAAAGGGTTAGGTTGAGTGAGACCATTCTCAAGTAATCCTTTGTAATTTCTAACAATTTGATTATTAGTAGAAACTTCTAAGTGATTAGGAGGACTGGATGTAGCTCATTGTTGGAGTGAACCAGGATAAAATTGCTTGAGTGTTGGTTTATTGCTTTTAATCTACTTTCTAGCTCAATAGACTTAAGTCATTTCAATCAATTAGGATTTATACAATTAGGTAGCAAGTTCAAGGAATCTTTCTGTTTAAAAGTTATTTAGATTGCTTGCTATTCTGTTGGATAAGTTCCTGTTTATTATTGAATTGATTTGAGTTAAATTGCTGAATTTTCGTTTCTGGTTTTTCTGCTATCTGATAGGAAAAACTCGAGTATTTCAGAAAAGACTCGAGTTGTTCATCACTGAAAAACTCGAGTATTTCACAAAAGACTCGAGTCTTTTGTGTCTGATTCCAGAAAATTCAGTCTTAGCTCCATTCTTCAATTATCAATCGAAATATTTGGTATTAGTGCTTCAAAATACTATTCACCCCCCCTCTAGTATTTGCTTAGCCCGCTTGTTGGTTTCCAACACATAAGCAACAGGTCCAACCTTGCGTGTGATCTGGAAGGGGCCATGGTAGCATTTGGACAGTTTTTGCGACACACGACGGGCCACCGAGGTTTGGCGGTACGGTTTGAGACGAAGCCATACCCATTCACCTTCTTCAAAGGTACGATCTGTTCTGTTTTTGTTGGTTTGGTCCTGCATGCGTTGTCTTGCCTTGAACAAGTTGTGTTTCAGTGATGCTAATACATGTTTTCGCTCTTGAAGCGAAGCATCGAGTGGTTCGTTACTGGATCTACCTGGGACATAATCTGGGATTTTTGGTTGAACTCGACCATAGAGCCCTTCAAATGGTGTCATGCCTGTGGCTGAGTGTTTCGTTGTGTTGTACCAGTATTCAGCAAGATGGAGGAATCAATACCAATTTTTGGGCTGCTCTCCAGTAAAGCAACGTAAGTAACTTTCTAAGCACCGATTCACAACTTCTGTTTGTCCATCTGATTCGGGGTGATAAGCTGAACTGTAACATAACTTTGTACCTTGTAATTTAAAGAGTTCCTTCCAAAAAGCACTAAGAAATAGTGGATCTCTATCCGACACAATGGACCGGGGTATGCCATGGAGTTTAAAAATGTCCACAATGAAGCGTGAAGCTAACTGTTGGGTAGTGAAGTTGCGAGGAAGAGCAACAAAGTGGGAATATTTTGTAAGACGATCCACAATGACCCAGATGGTGGTGTGGCCAAAAGAAGATGGAAGGTTGGTGATGAAGTCCATGGAGATGTCCTCCCAGACACGTTGAGGAACAGGTAATGGTTGCAAAAGACCCTGTTTCTTGGATGGTAAATATTTGTTTTGCTGGCACACTTCACACTCTTGAATGAATTTCTTTGTCTCAACATGCATACCAGGCCAGAAGAATGAGGTAGCCAGACGGGCCAGAGTCGGTTTCAACCCAGAATGACTAGCAAGGGCTGAACAGTGGAATTCCCAGATCAGTGCTGATCGTAGGTTCAAGGCAGCAGGTATAAATAAGCGTTCCCCATAGAATAGTAGAGAGTTAGAAAAGTGAAACGGAGTTTCTTTTTCATGCTCCAAAATTGTAGTCACTAATGCTTGCCCTTCTGCTGTCATGTAATAACCTTGAAGATCTTGGACAATGCGGGGAACTAGAGAGGATATGCTCATCAAAACTTCTTCCTCTTCAGTGTGACAACGGGACAGAGCGTCAGCCGCTCTGTTGTCCTTACCAGGTCGGTAAATAATCTCATACTCAAACCCCTGAATTTAGTTTCCCATTTATGTTGCTCTGTGGTTTGAAAAGATTGAGTTATCAAATGTTTCAAACTTTGCTGGTCTGTAAATATTTTAAATTTTCTCCCAATAAGATATTGACGTCATTTCTTTACTGCCTCTGTGACAGCAAACATCTCACGGACATAGGCTGAAGCAGTTTGCATACGGTTGGACATCTTCTTGCTGAAGTAGGCAATGGGGTGTCCTGCTTGTGACAAGACAACGCCGATGGCCCGAGAAGAAGCATCAGTTTCGACATCAAAAACGGCCTCAAAATTTGGGAGAGCAAGCACTGGAGCATTTGTCATAATTTTGCTGTAATTTGTTAAAGGCCACTTGAGCCTCTGTAGACCATGTAAATGCGCCTAGCTTAAGTAGGTCGGTGAGGGGAGCGGCATGAGTGGCATAATCTTTAATGAAACGCCGATAAAATCCAGTAAGGCCTAGAAAACCACGGAGAGAGGAGAGTGAAGTGGGAATGGGCCAATCCAATATGGCCTGAATCTTCCCTGGATCAGGCTGAACCCCTTTGTGGGACAAAATATGGCCCAAATAGTCCACAGTATCAACACCAAAGACGCATTTAGACAACTTAGCATAGAAGTGATTAGCAGATAAAACTGATAAAATCAACCTCAAATGATTAACATGGTCAGATAATGTAGGGCTGTAAATAAGTATATCATAAAAAAAAACCAATACGAATTTACGTAGGAATGGCCGCAATAAATCATTCATGGCTGCCTGAAATGTAGATGGTGCGTTAGTCAACCCAAAAGGCATCACCAAAAACTCGTAATGACCATCATGAGTCCGAAATGCAGTCTTATGGGTGTCCTCCGGTCGCACCCTAATCTGATGATAACCTGAACGTAGGTCAACCTTCGAGAAAATAGTAGCATTAACCAACTCATCAAGTAGTTCATCAATTGTTGGGATGGGAAAACGGTTTTTAACCGTTATGGCATTGAGATTGCGGTAATCTACGCAGAATCTCCAAGTGCCATCTTTCTTCCTCACCAAAAGAACCGGAGAAGAAAATGGACTAGTGCTAGGGACAACTGTACCCTCTTGTAACATATCATGTAGGAGTGAAGCCATGGTGTCTTTTTGGGAGTGTGGGTAGCGGTAGGGTTTGACATTAACTGGTTGTGTATTAGGTAATATGACAATAGAATGGTCATGAGGGCGTGGTGGGGGTAAGCCTTTGGGTGGCTGGAATAGGTGGGCAAAGTCCGTAAGAAGTGTTTGGATAGAGGGGTGGGTTTTGGGTGGGTCTTGGGTAGGAGAAGTGTTTGTAGAAGAGTCAGGGTCTGGTTGGGTTAGTTCAATGCAGAATAGTTCAGCTATAGAGTCAGTTTGGGATAATCTTTTTAGTTGGTGGAAGGAAGCTAGGGAACTGTAGGGTGTTGTTTGGCCTGTGAGGGTAATGGTGTTGTTGTCAAGAGTAAATGTCATAGAGGGCACGGCAAAATCAGATGTGACTGCAGCCAATGTACGTAGCCACTCCATTCCCAATACCACATCAGCACCCTGAATGGGTAAAAGATAAAAGGGAATATAAAATAACTGATCTTGCATTAGTAAAGGAGTTTCGCGACACAACCCAGTACAAAAAATTCGGTCTTCATTTCCCACCATGACTGGGAACTGTGGTGTAGCAGCAATGGGGAGCTGTAGAAAATGGGCAATGCGAGGTTGCATGACATTGTATGAGCTCCCGGTGTCCACCAAAACTGTCACCATGTGTCCATAAATAGAGCCCCGAAACTTTAGTGTCTTAGGAGAGGGGTTGCCTTGGAGGGCTTGATCAGATAGGTGAAAATGAATAAACTCCTCTGTTTGTGTGTCAGAAACAGTGTTTAGACTTTCCAATTGGGCCATGAGAGGCTCAACATCTGCTGAAACAGCATCATCATCAACCAGCAATAGTAAAAATTGTTTAGATTTACAGCGGTGGCCAAAAACATACTTTTCATCGCAGTTATAGCATAAACCTTGGGCACGGCGCTCCTTCATTTGTGCAGCAGTAAGGCGCTTAACTGGGATGGAAGTTGGGAGTGTAGTTTTAGGAGCCACTTGGGGTGCCAAAGTCTGTTGGGGGCCATGTGGAGGTGTGGGAGGGTGTTGTGGTTTGGGAAAGCGTGTAAATAGAGGTTTGGTAGACTGCAATTTACTTTCAACCAGCTTAGCCATACCGATTGCATGAGTGATAGTAAAGGGCTGCATAACTGCCAGTTCTCTAGCGATTTTTGGATTTAGGCCAGAAAGAAAGCAGTTTAAGAGCATTTCCTGTGACATACCCACCACACGAGTTGACAGCCTTTCAAATCTACCTTGATATTCAGTAACAGTGCTGGTTTGCTTTAATTTAAATAATTCTGCCTGGTGATTAACAAAGGATGAAGGGCCAAAACGTGTCTCCAAGGCCTTAGTAAAACACTCCCAATTAGTCAAATAATTATTTTGAAACATCCATTTAAACCAGCAAAGTGCATCACCTTTCATGGAAAAAGCAACCAGATCTAAACGCTCAGTAGGAGGAATCTGATACAATGTAAAATACTGTTCTGCTTGAAATAACCATTCCAGGGGATCTGTGCCATCAAAAGGCTGTAGTTGCAGTTTGGGAAGTTTAACCATACCTGAATGGGAAGAACCAGGACCCACAAAAGAAGAGAGGGGCTATTGGCATGGAAAACTATGAGGAGTGGTTGATGATCCTGGAGAGAGAGAGAGGCCATTCTGTCCATTAACCCATTAACTGCAGTGGTGAGAAGATCATGGCGAGCATCCATGGTTTCCTGCAGCTTGTTGATGGAGTCAATGACGGTGGCAGCAAAGGTATCATCATGTTTGGGAGGCATGAGAGCAAGAAATGAAAGCACCAATGATAGGGTTGTGGTTAAACCCTAGCATAGCAAAAGAATTCTCTAAAACAAAGAATAGGAAATACTTGGATATTTTTCATTACCACCAAAAAGAAGTGCAACGGGTTTAAGTACAACCATAAGACAAGTATTGGGCTAAGTAATACAATAAGGGTGCCAAGAGTAATTTATACACCCCACTAATATTCAAAAATCCCAAAATACCCTTTAAAAAAATTTCCATCAAAAATACTTATCTTTCACCACACCACTTCACACCTCATACCACACCCCACACTCCACAACACCTCTCATTCCATTTCTCCACACAAACCCCATTTCATTTCATCCCCATTAATCCCATGAACATTATCACTATTGAGGACATTAAGGCAAATCATAAAATCAAGTCGTGAATAACGTGTAGAAGAAGGTAAGTTGCAGATCTATCAGAGAGACGATCATATAGATATGCCAATGCGCTTGCACCCCACACATACTCATCAACGGCATCTAGATCATCCAATTCTCGCAACCATTGCACACCACACGTGTTCAAAGTCTTGTCCATGAACAACGTGGAGCCAAGAAGATATAGCAAATACGCCCTAGCAGCATGGACATATCTCCCTTCTTCAATAAACTTTGGAACCCACTTTTCTAAAGTTTCAAACTTAATGGCTCCACCTTTTGTATTTTTCACCTCTTCGCTGGCCTCTCTAATATCCACCCCCAGTAGTTCATGCAACAGTGTTATTGCCTCCGTTTTGGTCGGTTTGTCCCAAGGGATAAGGGTTCCTGTAACTGGAATGTGCAGAAGCGAGGACACATCATCCAATGTGATAGTCATTTCACCGCACGGGAGATGAAATGTGCACGTGTCCTCATACCATCTCTCACAGAAAGCAGTTAAAAGCCTCTTATCTACCCTCTCATATGCACTGTCAATCAAAGGCATCAAACCAGACCCATTAACGAGATCGGAAACCTCCAAGGGAAGGTCAGTCCATGGAAGACAGTTGAATGCTCTATTACAACAACGACCCAATGGTCCACGTTCCTACAAAGTCAACACGAATTAATGCGGCTAATTAAATTCATAGTAACAAATTAATGAGGCTAATTAAATTCAACACAAAGTCAACACAAAGACAATTGAATGCTCTATTAATGAGACTAATTAAATTCATAGTAATAAATTTGTTAAATAAAATAAAATATAAATAATACTCACATTCCCTTTCCAAATTTGACGAGCCACGTGATCAGAATATGTGGTTAACAACGACATCTCTTGCGGATCATCATCCTGCCCATCAGCATCAGAGATATGCTCAACCTCCTCATGTAAGTTTTCAGCTTCAGCAATGGTTTCGGGGGCTTGGGAGGAACCCGCATCAACATCCATATTAGCAACATCCCTTTGTCCCATGCGTTCCTCAAGGGCTTTTTTCTATTAGATCTTGTCGGCCGCAACCTAGCGTTAGCTTTTCGCGCATCCATCTATACAATACAGAATAACGGATTAGTGATAGGGAAATCGCATCAATATAGCATGACTATACGTAATAAAAATAATAACATTAAATAGTTCAAATAACAAGTGATAGAAAGCATCTAAATATCTTAAAAGAAAACCAAAACGCAGCATTAAACAATTATGGGTCGTGACCCTGTTCACAACCAAGGTCATCAACACCTCAACTACTATTTACATTCTGTTTGACATCTCTATCTTACATTATGAAAGTATGGCTAGTAGCCTAGTAGTCATGATCATGCTTATATTATTTATAGTATTTGTAAAATAAATGGTAGGTAAAATGTTAGGCCTCAAATATTCTATATTGTTGTATCTAAAGTTGATATTTTTGACAGAGTATCTTTTGGAGGAGATGGTGTCATGAAGATATAAATTTTTTTGTAAAAAACCACTGAATTTTGTTGTAAAAAACCCGAAAAACCACTGAATTAAACTTTCATAAAACTCTTACAAGTAAATGTGAGTTTAGCTCTTGCATAAGTTCTTGAAATAAGAAGGAAAAAAATTAAGAAAAATAACAAAACATAAATAACACTCCTGAATAAGTATTTTTTAGGATTCTACAAGAGGAACATCCCTGAGTCGTGACCCAAATCCCGACTTTACTCTTGAGTATTAAAAAAGAATAAAGGGTCGTGAACAAGTTCACAACCCTTGGTCGTGAACAAGTTCACAACCCTTGGTCGTCACCCAGTTCACGACTACATGTAAAAAAAATAAATAAAAAAAGTAAACAATAGGTCGGGTCGGCAGCTTCCTCCCGACCGTATACAAAATTCTAGGTCTGGGTCGTGAACAAGTTCACAACCCTTGCTTGTCACCCAGTTCACGACTGCATGTAAAAAAATAAATAAAAAAGTAAACAATAGGTCGGGTCAGCAGCTTCCTCCCGACCGTATACAAAATTCTAGGTCTGGGTCGTGAAGGGGTTCACGACCATTGGTCATCAACCCCTTCACGACTTCTGTAAAATTTGAAACAAAAGCTAACCTTGGGTCGGAAGCTTCCTCACGACCCGAGTTCTACTCTACCTGCAGAAATCGCGACAGATCGCAAGAGAGAAGGAGTGATAGATGGGCCTTGCTAGCGCTGCGACTTGCTGCGACGGAGGGCCTTGTTCGACCCGGCTTCAGCGGCAGCTTGCGACGGCGGAGATAGCCACTGGCGGAGGCGGGCTGGGGCGGCTTGCGACTTGGACTGTGTGCAAGAGGAGAGTGGCGGAGGAGGGCTGGGGCTGGGGCGGCGACAGTGGGTTTGTGGTGTGGAAGAGGAGAGTGTGGGGTGTTGACGGTGGAAGAGGAGAGTGTGGGGTGTGTGCAAGTGTGGGGTGTTGACGGTGGAGTAGAGGGAAGGGAGAAAGAATAGGGTTTTTTTTTTTTAAAAGGTAATTTTGTATTTTCACTCATAAGTGGGGTGTGTAAATTTATGTGTGGGGTGGGTAAATTTTTTTTCATACAATAAAAGGTAATGAATAAAGATACTCTAAGAAATAGATAACCAGCAGGCCCAATTACATTACTTCAGAATAAATCCTTTCAACCAAGTGGGAGTCTTGGTAATTCGTTTGGGCTTCTCCAACTCAGGCCCACTCGGCCTATCATTTACTCCCGCATTGAGACACTATATATCATAACTTGTATCAGTAAGTACTTGTTAATGATGGCTGCAACATTCTTCTTTGTTTGCAAGCTATGGCGGCAGCTACGAGCGAGGTTAGAGAGTCTAAAGGGTGATGGTGAGATTTTGAATGATAGGAATAAAGGATTCAATAAAGAATATGAATGTGGATATGAGTAAAGGTTTAAAAGAGAATAAGACAAAAGAAAATAATTTATAGGAGTATTTTTGGAAATATAATGTAAATATTGTATAAATACTGAGTATAAACTGAAGAGAATTGGGTATTAATAAAATCTATCAAAATTTATTTACGTGAATCAACAAGGTCCTGAAAGAAAAAAAATAAATATATGACTTTTTTTTTTAACCTATAAGAAAAGAAACGAATGAAGCAGTTGAACAATGAAACTCAATAACTTTTTGGGAGAGAAGGGTAGCGTTTGGTGATAGGGATGTATGTTATGGAATTTGCATTTAGCTTAAAAAATATTGTACTAGTGGAGTGTACGTTATATATATATATATATATATATATATATATATATATATATATATATATATATATATATATATATATATAGGAGCAAGTATCAATTAAGGGGTTAAAAATAAAGGAGAAATGAAATTCTCACCCCAACTATTATCCCCATACCCCAATTTAAACAATGAAATTTCATTTTTACCCTTCATTAAATTTTCGACTTAGGACTTTCGGAATATTTTTCCGAGAGGTTCCTCTCGGAAAAGTGAAGAATTTTCCAACAGGTACCTCTCGGAATTTTAAAAAATTAGCAAAAAAGAGAAAAAAAAATGAAGAGGTCAAATCTTTTCATCATCTGCAGCTGCACCATCTGCACAAGTTTAGCATAGACTGAATTTACCAAATACTACTCTCATCAGTTTTGGGTTTTGGAATGACTATGGGTATCAACTATGCATATATCCAGTATGCCACTTGGCGACTTCAAGTCGCTCACGATGATAGTCCAGTACGAATAATCCCCTCAAAAGAAAAACAACTTCTTGGATTTTATTAATGATTCACACTGTTTATTATGAACCATATGTTTGTCAATCAATACTATCTACTATGTGATATACGTGCAACTAAATAAATATCATCAAGTGTATATGCAGTAAGCAGTAGACGTAGAATGTTAGGAAGAGACAATTTTAGTGATAAGTTTTCTATGAAAGATAAGCTACAAAAATTCCACCTGGCTATTGCAGACAACAAGTTACTGTTTTGGCAACACTAGTGTCTGTCCATGTGGTCATGTCTCTTTTCTGCTGAATTTTCCGAGAGGTACCTCTCGGAAAAATGTCCAAAATTTCGAAAGATATCTCTCTGAAAAACACTTTAGAAAATATTTCGAGAGTCCCGTATTAAAAAAATAAAGGATATTTTTATCATTTTACTGTTTAAATGGTGGGAATAATACATGGACGAGGATTCTAAATCTCAAAATAAAGAGTACTACGGGCCTATATTCGGCAAAATGGAAGCATCGAAACTTAATAAATTAAGCCCACGAACTACACACAATTGAAAATGCAAATGGGCAAATGCTTTTGGGCTACTAGCATTTTCATTGGGTTTTGATTTTTCTCCAATTTTATATTTTCACTAATCAAAAGGACTTTAGCCTTTTAATTTTTTCTGTCTTTAGGATAGCGAAAAGTTTTTCTGTCTCAAGCTTGTCGAAAACAAAAAAAGTATACCCTTCCGTCAAATGTGAATCGAAAAGGTATATTTTTTCCAAAAAAAAATATACTTTTAGTCATGTTAGAGTCGGAAAAAATAAATTTTCGTCTAGAATAAAATATACCTTTTCATTTTACTTGGCATCTGTTTGTCAACTCTTTATTTTATTTTATTTTTTTATAAGCAACTCTTTATTTTATTTAATGTTGTCCAATATGCATGCTCCCAGTGGCAAAAAATCAAACTATTTTTTATTAGTTTAAGATTTTATTATACTCCACATGGCCAAGTTGGGATAGCAACTTTAGAAAGCTGAAGTTGTTTAGGTGTATGAAGAAGATATATGTGTATTTTGCTTAGTTGATGTAGAGTCATACTTATCTTCTGTGCTATTTTAGGAGAAGACTTGTGGACTTTGTAATTCTTTGAGGGAAATATTTCTTATACTTCTTCACTTTGAAATTAATTTTTTTTGTCTTATATTAAAAAAAAAAAGATATGTGTGCAACAGTCGCAGTGAAGAGAGTGGATCAGATGAAGGATAGTCTAATTGCAAGAGGGAAAGGTATATTTGGTCGACACATCATGCCGTTTTGCCTCTAATTATCTGTGGTTCAGCGGGTGGTTGTCTTGACATGTAACTAGGAAGTCATGGGCTCAACACTTTCTTATGGAATATTTCTTTCTTTTATGATGCTATTAGTTTTTTTTTTCATCTAAGTGATATTATTGTTTAATTATTTTTTAGTCTAGTTGAATTTATTAAATTATTTTAAATTTTCGCTTACTTGTAGTAGTTATTCCCAAGTCAAAAATTGTTAACTCATTGACAATAATTATAATAATTTAGATGTATTAATTTAGTCCTTCAAGATTTTTTTACATACCAAATTGATCTCTCATGTTTTAAGGACTAAATTGGTACATCTGAGATCTTAAGGAATCAAATTGTTATATCTGAAAATCTTGAGGAACTAAATGTAAACTTATAAATTTTTAGGGACTAAGTTGGTATAGTGAAAAACATTAAGGACTAAATTGATAATTCATCTTATAATGTCATTTGAATATTGTATATGACTTACATTTTGTAAGGATCAAGCATCGATTAAATCACACTAGTAATTATTTTTTTAATAATATATTACTCACCCAGTCCCACGAAAATAATAAATCTTTGAAAAGTTAAAAAATTTAAAGGAACATATTTTTAATGTTTCGTCTTTTATATCAACCAATTATCAAATTTGTAATTTAATGCATTTTACGTTGATTAACCACTCACAATTGGTAGAATGTAATTTCTATATATGCACTTTTTAACTAATTTTTATGCACCTTTGTTTATTAAGAATTTGCAAATTTTTACTATATATGTGGAAAGAAAGGAGTATATTTTTAAGGATTTGCTAAGAGTTGAGAATAAGAAGTTAAATTTTTTTCATAAACTATATTCACTCTCTCTTAAATATTAAAACTTCAATATTTCAATGTAAAAATATTATTTTTAACCTCTTATTTTCAATACAAGAGTTGAGAAGGATTGGTATTAAACAAATCTTATTATTAATTTTAATATTTCGCCCCATAGTGAAAAGTTCCTTGATTTGTCACGCAGGAGATATAAGTGTAATGTTGGATGTCAAAAAGACAAAGTGAATGTTATTTCTAAAACTACAAAGAGTGTCGGGGTTATCATGACAAATATAATTAAGGGTAGTTAGTACAATTATTTGTAGAATTATCATAAAAAGGTTTAAATATGTTTTTCATCCATGTAAATGTAGTGAGTTTTAATTTTAGTCTATATATATTTTTTCCTTTGGTTTTAGTCCACGGTGATGAAGAGACTAATATCCACTTGTGACACTTGTCATATTAATTGTCGACATATCTAATTATGATGTTGGCATTTTGTCAACATGACTAAAATCAAAACTTTAGAAAACAGATGAACCAAAATAAAAATAAAATGCGTGGACTAAAATCAAAACTAACTATATTTATAAAGACAAAAACAAATTTAAGCCTTTTAAAAATGTCATTTCGTTATATTTTATTTATTTTTAATGTAAATTTTTTTATGGAGTAAATATAAAAAATATTGACAACCAAATAAAACTAAAGTGACTTTTATAATTACTATAGAAATATCAATTATATAATAAAAAAACACAACTCATTTTTAATGTTATTAATTTGAATAATTTACTAAAATCGTTATTCCTTTAGTTAACCTCATTAATTATTTTTTAACCTTTTTTTTTTTTTTGGTATACTCGCTCCGGTCCTTATAATAAGCACCCTTTTTGTGAGAGAGAAAGGAGACTTATGATAAGAACCGGAGGGAGTACTTTGAATCTCATTTTTCTTTTTTATTTCAAATATACCTTTCATCATAATTCAAATTTCCCCCTTCCACTTCGCAATCCCAAAGTTTCAAACCCCACTTCTCATAATCATCTCTCAACTCCTAATCTTTCAAGTTTCAACTCCCATTATTTTTTCTCAACTCCCAACCGCATCGCCACTGTTAGAATTGGCCTCAAATATCAAGAGAGGGTGAACTAGTTTTATTAAAAAAAATTGGCGGAGAATTTTAACAAAACTTCGGCCAGAGCATAATAGTATCACCCTAGAATTTAATTAAAAAATAGCAAATAAACTCTCTCCACGAGCATTTGGGAAAGGAGAAGATAGAGATTTAAAATAGAAATAATCAAAATAATTTAAGTTAACGATAACTCAATATCAACATGAGTTGAGACGAGTTGTAAGCGGCTCAGTCTCACTTAAGTAAAGTATCGAGTTTGATTCTTTGTAAATAGAAAATATTCATGTTAGAATGCTCACTTACCATAATCAGATATGCAAGCCGGGTCGGACACGAATGTACCTGAACAATCGAAACTCAATTGGATGATTTAAAATATTTTAGGCGTTTTTTAATTTAAAATATTTTAGGTTTATCCATTTTAAAAAATAATTGTTTTAGACATGTATAATTTATAATACTGAAAAATTAAACAACACATCAATGCATCGATTGTCTTAACGAACACGCTAAAATCTTTCAATGATAAGACACATAAACATGTTTACGGGATAAGTAATTGTGCCTTTTGACAAACGTTGAAATTTGTTTAAACGCTTATCATTATCATGAAAAAATATAAATAAATGGGAAGAAAATTATTCCTCCGATATCTCATAATAACCATTAAAATTAGGTGAATGCTTCAATGCCTTCTAGTGAGGGAAGACATCAATGTCAATGCAATTGGATCAATCATAGGTTGACATTTGTGTCATTTTTACACAATCATCATCTTATGTGTCATATTTAAGGATTAATTTGCAAATTTTTAAACTTGAAACTTAATCATGGTTAAAAATAAAAAATAAAAAAATAAATTAAATCTAAAACCAAAAAGAAAAAATTAAAACTAAAACTAACCTAATCTTAATCTAACAAGTTCACAACCCTCCCTCTTCACTCTCAGGAAAGCAAAACATGTTAGAAATCGTCGCGAGAGAGAACCCCGGACATCGCATTGCCGTCGTGTGAGAAGCCGTTCCGCTCCAATGTCGCCATCCCAGCCGCTCCAGCCGTCATGTGAGAAAAAGCCCCGCCGTCCGAGCCCGCCATCCCATCCCCACCGTTCCCATCTCTTCCTTCCATTATCACTGAATCTGGGCTTTGGGTTACTTGAAAACAAATGAAAATTGTGGTTTGGGGTTCTTGCCAAACATCTGTGCTTTTCTTGTTTCAATGTTATCTTCACTGAATTTGTGCTTTGGGTTAAGCATATAATATGAAAAGCAAACATTATCAATGAATCTGCGTTTTGGGTTACTTGATGAGCACATGAACACATAAACAAGAAAAGATGAAGATGGATTTGTTTTTTTTTAATAATTAAAAATAAAAAAGTTAATTTAATTGTGATTTGAGTTAAACTTTTATAATTTGTAAAAAAGACCTTATTATATGACACATAATTAGACACATAAGTAGACAACTAAGCGTTGATTATGCAAAAAAATCTTACATGTCACTTTGTGATTGATTGAATTAAAAATGACATTGGTGCCTTTAAAAACAAAAATGGCACCAAAGCAATTCCCTTAAAATTAACTAACTAATAAATTTATTTAATATGACTAGCTAGCTTAAAATTGAAAATAATAATAAGCACCACTTACTATTTATAGGCATACCTAGTAAACATATGAACATTTCTAATTCACACAAAGCATTATTGAATATACGTAACGTAATTACGAACATGTCAAATTTATTTCGGCAATGTTTAGTGTTAGTATGACTGATAGTGTTTAAACTTGTTTTCTTTTCTTTTTCGGTCCAATTTGTGGTCTTGATATACATGATACCTCTTTTTTATTCCTTGCAAAAAGAATATTTTCCTAATAT
This sequence comes from Crotalaria pallida, assembly GCA_037953625.1. Classification (NCBI taxonomy): domain Eukaryota; kingdom Viridiplantae; phylum Streptophyta; class Magnoliopsida; order Fabales; family Fabaceae; genus Crotalaria; species Crotalaria pallida. Next base: position 105,486,102 of record CM075655.1, read on the forward strand.
TTGAATAAAATACTTTTTAACGTATTATTTTTTTTTTTATAGAATCTATGGATAAAAACATCTTTACTTTATGGTTGTTGGAGTTGGTAAAACATGCGAGAAAGCAAAGCACAATCACTTTTTTCTTTTATCGTGATCATTGTCACTGGATTTGGCTCTCATCATGATCATCCATTCATTCATTTTTGCACCACACAATCCATCCAGGCAGGACTCAAAATGTGAGAAGAAAGAGAAAGCAGACACAAGACCCTTAAAACATGGAGCAAGTAATGTGTAATGTGCGGGAGAAATCGGTTCCACACACATAAACAGTGCAATCATGTTTTGAGTTTCAAGCATCTTCTGATGTCTATTATCAGCTGACGTTTTCAGTGTTACCAACTCAAGGTGTGTTTGGTTTCGCGCTGAGAAGCCTCGGGACGTTCGTTTGACCAAAGTTGCAAGACATAAGCTTTTCGGTGCGTTTAAGGAGTATCAAACTTGAAATCAAGCACATACATGAGTATAAAATCAACGTAATGCAAATCAATATTAGTGATATGTATTTTAAAGTAATATTTTGTTTATTACTATTAATTAGTTAATAAATTACATATCACTTTTATTATGACTTAAACTTATTTGTAAATTTATATTTCATTACTTTTCCAACTTTATGCACTAAATAAGTAAAAAAAAATGATATATCAATATCTAATCGACAAATTAGTTATAACACAAGAAAGATGACATGCATCACATCCTTTTCCTTGCGTTAACACGAGATTATTTACTTAAAATAATAAAATACTTCATTTGCTTGACAAATAAATGATTTCAAATTTGATTTATTTTTAAATATGGTTTTTTTAATATTAGAAATTTTTTTATTAAAAAGATGAAAAATTTTCTTTATTTATTACTTACCAAAAATTATTTGATTTTTAATTACTACTCTTTCTATAATAACTTTGAAAAAAATATTTACTTTACCATTATTTCATTATTCAGATTACGAATAAAAAATTAGCAACCACATGCTTAAAATTAATTAACTTAACATGATATAAAAATATTTCCTTTCTCAAAATTATCACTTTTAGTAATTAGTAATGTAAGTATCTTCAAACTACCATTGTGGTCTTTGTTGCAAGTGGAAAAAGAATTGATTCTAAATAAAGTTTGGAGTTTTTTTTTTTTTTTTTTTAAAAAAAACAACAACTTTGATTTAAGTGATATCTCACATTTATTTGTATGCTCAAATTAATTTATTTGAGGTGTGTGATTATCTTTCTCATTACTTTTTTTTAAAAAAAAATAAATATTACTTTGTGTAATTAGGAATCAAATCAAGATTATAGTCTTTATCAATTCTAATTCTTAGTGTTTGATAAATCTTATATCAGTGAAGGCTGACGCAGATGAACGGGGTCTGTGTCCCTTAATCATGTGATCACAGATTCGATGCCTGATTCATGTGAATGAAGAATGACTTGCTAGTAATGTCACCATGCGGATAGATACCCTATGTTCATCAATTTTTATTTTTTTTTATGAACCTTATTACTAAATGAGTTATCCTAACAAGTGTTTTAAATGTATTGTTTAAACATTTTAAAATAAGTAGGAACATTGAAAACTTAAATTCAATATTTCTGGATATATTAAATGTATTTGGTAAAAATACCTCTTTTGATTATTTAGACAATACCTTAATACACTTGTTAACAAAATTAACTAGATTTTGCCAAGTAAAGTTTCGAATTTGAGTATTATGAATACTGCGAATGTAATAAACATGTATTATCGAGAGTTTTATCTTCTTAATAAATTTTTTGGTACTCTTTTGGTTTGAATTATAAGCAACAAAAAACATAATTTTTTTGGTTTAAAATATAAGCAAAATTAACTAACTTTATTAAATTTTGTTTCATTCCCAATGTCATCTTCCTAAAACATCTCTAGAAAATTGTAATCTTAATTAATTTTTGTTTTATTTTCGATACTATTTTCTTAAAATACTCTATTTTTTTTTTATAAATTTGAGAAAATTAAATACAATCAATTATTGTAACCTTCATAATAAACGTAAAAGTGATTAAATTTGCTTATAATTCGAGTCGAAGAGTAATTTGGAAGGAACAAGATTAGTGAGGATCCAAGGTGAGTTTGGAAAATTATCCATTATCCATGAGGGAAGATTGAGTAGTGGGGAGGAGGAGTTTAATAAATAAAGTGGCATTGGAAAGTGGTTGACAGTTCCACCTGGGGTTAAGCACGTGCTTCCATCCATCATACACAGACCCTGTCATGTGACCTTTCTCTCTTCTCTTTCTTATTCATTCATTCATCTCTCTCTCTCACTTTCCTCTTCCACCCTTTTCACACTTCTCTCAACACACAATCACAGATTCATTCATTCATTTTTCACTTATTGCACACTTCTTCTCCCTTTTCCCTTGTCTCACCCTTTTCTGTTTCCATCTCTGCAACAAAAGCAATAGCAGAAACAAACCACTGACTTTGTAACATGGGCTGCTACTTCAACATTTTCAGCTTAACCAAACATTAAAACACTTACGTATGTTCCATTCACTCACTCATTCATTCATTCCTCTTCTATAGTATCATCATCATCATCATCGTCATCATCTACTCTTTACTACTACTACTACTACTACAAACTTTCATTGTTGATCTTTATATCATAAGCATCATAGTTCTTATTATTATAAAATTATAAAATAAAAGAAGCAGCTTGTAAGTAACTTTTTTTTTTTATTATGTGTATATAAATATATATAGGCAAAGTTTTTGAAGCATATTAATGGGCTGCTTTCACTCTAAAACCGCTCATCTTCACTCTCCTGAAGACCCTCCTGCTGCTTTACCTGATTCCAAGAACCCTGATCCAGGTACCTTTCTTACTCTTCTTCCAACTTACTCTCTCTCTGTGTGTATGTGTTTTATTTGGTTTTAGAGTTGTTTCATGTTTATGTACTACAATAATGTTGATTGCTGGAACGAAACCTTTTTTTTTAAAAAAAAAAAATAATAGTAATGATTATGTTTTAATTTGCTGAGCTAGTCAAAACCTATGACTTTTTTTTTCTTTTTCATCTTTCATTTTAAGGTAAATGGGGTTGATTCTTTTGCTATTGTTTTATTGATGGTTTGAGAAAGTTTGGTTTTTTTTATTCTTTTGCTATTTTTATTTTTTAAAAAAAAAATATGAAATTGTTGGGTGGTAACTTGCATTGCTAGTTCAAATCTATGATTTTTATTTTTAAGCTAAATGGGGTTGATTCTTTTTCTCCTGTTTTAGTGTTGGATTGAGAAAGGTTGGTTTTTTATTATGTTTTTTTGTTGTGATCAAGTGTTTTGTTCTTTTGTTGATTTTGAAGGTAATGCGGATGACGTTGTTGAACAAGAGTTAGAGGTTCCAGCTTTCAAAGAGTACAGCCTGAGTGAACTGAGAAGGGCCACAAATGAGTTCAGCACAGTTAACATTGTCTCTGAGAGTGGTGAGAAAGCTCCCAATGTGGTTTACAGAGGGAAGCTTGAGAACAGCCGGTTAGTCGCTGTCAAACGGTTCTCCAAACTCTCTTGGCCTGATGCTCAACAGTTCATGGTGAGAAGAAACACGACACTCATTTGGTTGCTAGAAATTGATGTAAAAGGAAAATGGCATATCTTGTTGTTTGTAGAAGTACATTATAAGTTCTTGTTAGCTTATTTCATAAAAAAGCTTATCGAATAAGTGCTTAATTAAGCTATTTAACCAAACATGCCCCGGATGTTGATCTGAGTTCACATTTCTTTTGACCGAATTCCAAATAATTTGGGGTTGTTCTATGCTGCTATCAGGTATCCCCTCATTTTTAAGATGCATGTTTTTGTTTTTGGTTTTGATTTATCAGACAGAAGCAGCTGGAGTTGGGAAAGTGAGGCACAAGAGAATGGTGAACCTGATAGGATGTTGCGCTGAAGGAGATGAAAGGCTCTTGGTAGCTGAGTACATGCCGAATGATACTTTATCCAAGCACCTCTTTCATTGTACTACTCAATTTTCTCTTATTTAACTTCGTTTTCTATCACTAAAGCTATTTAGTTCTATGAATTTTTTAACCCTCACGCTTGTCTTTCTCGTTGTTTTCATTGGTTTTGGTGGTAAATTCTTGTCCCCTTCATGTTTTGAAAGGCAGAGCTGCCAGTTTTAAATTTTTACTATATTTGTGCTTTTGTTGCCGATTGCGTGAAGATCATATGCTTTTGATGAGAAAAAATGATACATTTATTTTCTATGTCTATGTCGGCCATTTATGTTATAAAATTTAATGTTTTAAGGCCATCTTTTGTTGGAGTGAAAATGGACACTTGGAAGATGAGAAAGTGCGAAAAGGCCATGTGTTTGAACACGATGAAGTCTAGATATATTGTCAATGTCCACCCGTCCATATCCACCTGAACCGAGTATAGCCTAACTGAACAGCTCCATTTATTGTTAAATATGTCCTTGTTTTGTGTCGCGGTTATCTTAGTTGCTATATGCATTGCCTTACTAGTTGTCTTTATCTTTATCGTTATGCTATAAATTATAAAAGACATCGGGTACCGCTATTAACTTACCTGCTTTTTGTTTCGTGTTCCAAGTTCAATCCCCAACTACATTTTTGTATTTGTAGTGCAACATTGAAGATATTTTGACGTATCAAAATAATTAGTCTAATAGTCTTTGATAGAAAAAATGTTTGTTAGAAACCAGAGAGAACCAAGAACAATGACATAGGTAACATATCATCATAATTAAGCAAAGCTTGCCAAAATCTCTGCATATTTAAAATAGGGTCTGGCTTACAAGTTACAAGCGCTTAGAAATAGAAAAAACAACACAAGTCCCTAGTTTTTCTTCTCCTGAGAATATCAAAAACTACATTTTCCAATGCTTTCCAACTACATATAGCTCCTTAACAAGTGCTCTTATTTTCCTTTAAAATATAACCCCTATGAAACATGCTTTAGGTGGACACCAAAAAGTGTTAAGGAAGAATTTTATCACAAAGCATAGGTAGCATCAAAGAGTAATTCCGTAAAATTATGGTTTTCCTTCCTAGTCTCTACCTTTAAGTACTAAATAACTCATACATTGCAAATCACCGCAGAGAGAAGTGCGTCCAAGCTCCCTGTTCAAATTTGAAATTCATGGCTCTTGTCATCTTTATGAAAATAATCTCTAAACTGTATTTTTCTATATCTTGCTTTCATAATCTTGTTCAGTCAGACTGTTATACAATTGGGCTTTTTCATGGTTCAGTGTTCTGTATGTGGAACAATACCTCCCCCCCCCCCCCCCCCAAAAAAAAAAAAAAAAAAAAAGCACACATCGAAATGAGAAGAGAAGTATAAAGAAAGATATTTTATGAGTAATAAGTAACAAGTAGCATCTGTTTTACTTGGCAATGGTAGTTTGAAAATCTTTTTGCATATTTTTTTAACTTAATGAATTCTATGTGATAGGGGACAAGCAACCATTACCATGGGAAATGCGTGTTAGAGTTGGATACCATGTTGCTCAGGCACTAGATCATTGCAGCATGGAAAACCGGAAAATATATCATGATCTGAATGCATATAGGATCCTTTTTGATGAGGTATGATTATGAGTCCATAATTATGAACTCAGTCATATGTTTGGCATGTTATGTCACCATAATTTTAGTCTCTACCATGAAACATTTTCTACATTAATGTGTTTTCCTGTTTAGTATATTTATCCCGTATTCTTTCTCTAATGCTGCACTTGGTTGTTAGAATTTGATACTGTCATTGTTTTCTTCTCCATATCATATGCCATCAATCCCTAATTGCCATGAACACAGTTCATTCATTTGTAAATGTATAAATTATGCCTTGAAATTGACTTGATACTAATTTTTTCACTTATGCCAGGATGGTGATCCCCGTTTATCAAGTTTTGGGCTTATGAAAAATAGTCGAGATGGGAAAAGCTATAGCACTAATTTAGCTTATACTCCACCAGAGTTTTTGCGAACGGGTATAGTACTTGCCAAATGTGTTTTTATGGATAGCTGAAATTGGTTGACGATTTTATTTTATGCTATCCCTTGATTCAACAGCAATGGTGGACATAGATATGATATACATTTTGGGACAGGCTACTGAATAATTGAAAATAATATACATTTGGGGACAGGCTAATTGTGTGTGTGTGTGTGTGTGTTACTGAATAATTGAACAGAATTTGGAATAATATCTAGAATATCAGAAGTTTTGCTTAGTATTATTAATAGCTATATGGTACTCAACAACATCTGCAGGCAGGGTAATCCCAGAGAGTGTGATCTACAGTTATGGAACCGTTCTTCTGGATCTTTTGAGCGGCAAGCATATTCCTCCAAGCCATGTATGTTTCCATTCCTAAAGTCCCTCGAAGGTGTTCCTATGTTAACTAGAGAATCTTCCGTTTTTACCTTGAAACTTTATCAACAGTCTGAGCTGCCATATAAGGATGTGCATTTTGCTTTTTCTGTTTTATTAAGCATGCTGAGCATCATTTATTACCCAACATTTTAGTGTTCAATATGAATCATATAATCTATGAAGAACCTTTATGCATTGCTTGGTAGTGATACCGTAAAAAGTTGCACTATACATATGCTTGTAAAGAGTTACTATAATTTTAGGCCCTCTTATGTGATGCTAGATATTAAGATCGTTTTCTTGTTGAATACCGCAAGGCTTAAAAAAAAAATGTATGATCCATATCGTTATTGTTTGAAGTCTTTTGATTACTTGCCTTGATATAGAGATGCATATTCTCGCTGCATAGTTAAATCACACTGTTGAGTATGCAATATCCAAGGATAGGAAACTTTGTACTGAGATTGATTTTGTTCTTCAGGCTCTGGACCTAATTAGAGGGAAAAATGTGTTATTGTTGATGGACTCATCCCTTGAAGGGCAATATGCAAATGATGATGCTACAAAGTTTGTTGAGCTTGCTTCAAAATGTCTTCAGTTCGAGGCTAGGGAACGACCTGATATTAAGTTTCTACTTTCTGCAGTTGCACCTCTTCAAAAGCAGAAAGAGGTTTTTAGATTAGCTTTGAATTTTGAACTATAATGCACATTAGCAGTCTTTGCTTTTTTACCGTTCCAATAATGTTCAACTTCATTTTCTAGTTTCCCCCTCTCTTTCTTCACAAACTTCATTCATCATGTTGAATTTTTCCCCCTCTTTTTTCTTTGTTCTTTTACAGGTAGCATCTCATGTGTTAATGGGCCTTACTAAAAATACAGCGGTGCTGCCAACCATGCTTTCTCCTCTTGGAAAGGCTTGCGCAAGGATGGATCTTACCTCAGTGCATGATATATTGTTAAAAACAGGTTACAAAGATGAAGAAGGTGCTGAAAATGAGGTCTGTCAAATCACCACACTTTTGCCTGCAATGCTGGGTTAATTAGTTATTACTAAGAAACCAATATTCTCACTACGAGGGTGGTTCATGTTGATGAAATTTGATCTGTGTAGCTGATTTTATGATATCTGCTGCAAAATTTTTTGACATTCCTGGTATCTTATTCATTCACCTTTGAGTTGTTGTTCTCTCTGTTGTGTGGCTTTGTTATTGTCATAAATGGATATTATAGACACCAGTAGTTGGTGTGTTTCTGAATATGCTGCACTTTAGTTGCATTGATAGATAACACTGTTTCTGAAGTACATAATTGTTTATTCATCCTACTTCTAATGTGCAAATAAGTCTAAAAATGTAAATATGACTTTTTTAAAAGAATAAATCTGACGTGTTAAGTTTTGGTTATTTTGCCACTTTTATCCATGCTTTGTTCTTTTCTATTCACCAAGATTGCAATTGCAGCTTTCATTCCAAGAGTGGACACAGCAAGTGCAAGACATCTTGAACACAAAGAAGTTTGGCGATATTGCCTTTAGAGACAAGGATTTCAAAAATGCTATTGAGTATTATTCTAAGGTAGAACTGTTTAACTTCATATGGAGTTTTGGCTGATTGGGGCTGTCTCAATGTTGTTATAATCTTATAAAGGAAGATGCAATTTGGACTCTTTTGTAGTACCATTGCAATGCTTAGCCTCTATTTTCTGCAAGATATTTTTATCAGAAAAGTATTTTCTATAACAAGGATCTCAACTCTATGAATCTTGTAGAAAAACATTGCTTTTCTTAGCCCATTTATGCACCAGAAGATTGTTATCAAAACCTGCTAGCAAATATTCTAATGCTTGTTTTATCCCTAAAAAAATGTCTTGTTCTCTATTTTCTATTCAATGTTTGCTGATTATGACTAATATTTCTTTTATCTAAACAGTTGGTGGTTATGATGTCTGTTCCTTCTGCTACTGTCTTTGCAAGGCGAGCCTTCTCCTACTTGATGAATGATCAAGCGGAACTTGCGTTAAGGGACGCCATGCAGGCGCAGGTATGCATACCTGATTGGCCAACTGCATTCTACCTGCAGGCTCTTGCTCTCTCAAAGCTGGGAATGGACACTGATGCACAGGACATGCTTAATGACGGAGCAGCCTTTGAAGCGAAGAGATCTAACAGCTGGCGTGGTTAAAAACATCTTGGTTCATTGCTCACTAAACTAGCATGGTGGCATCAGAAAATATGCTATTTTGCTATAAATTTGTACTTTGCTAGAATAGGAATATGTAGGGTGCTAATTTAGGGGGCAAGCAAGAAAAAGAATTCTGGTATATGATGTTCTCCCATACAGTATAGATTTTCCCATACAAATAGTCCTTTAGAATGAATTTTCTCCTTATGAAAATAAGTTCATTTATGTCATCATGCTATACAACTTCATGTATGCCATCTACTTGGTGAAGAATTGGTGTTGCCACTCCCCCATGTTCCAACTCCAAGTATGTTGGCTTGATGGGATCTCATTCCGCGAGTTATCGCATTATGCGGGTGCGACACCATGTACCTTAAAGGCGTTAGGTTTACGGGTTCGTATGCTCATATCATCTTTTTTTCTCTTTTCATTTCTTCTTGACGAGACTGTTTTTCACTTACACTTATTCTTACAAAATGCTCATCAGAAGCTCATTTATCATATTTACAATGTTGGTTGTTTGTTCGCAAAGATTCTTTTTGCTGGTGCTAGCAAACACAAGTTCATTTTAGTAATACCTTAGGTTTATTTTTGATATGATATTTCTTTTTATTCTTAATATAATATGCAAAAATAAAAAATTTAGTTTATATATATATAATGTTGCACAACTGGAGAGGTATGTGGCACTGGGATTTGGATGAGAAGTTTTGGCATGTATGTATATTGGTACCTGCTCCTGATATGTTACTGAATTAAGGGGCATCATCTTACACTTATAGGGTCTTCAGGTAATAAACTCATAAGAATGAAATAGGCATGTTGACAGGAACTGGGTTCATCATCTATACTGCTAAATGAAAATTGGTCGGCATATATATATTTTGATAACTGCTACTTAAATCAAAACACAAATGAGAATATGAGCCATTCAATTTTTATCAAATACCAAAATCAACAACCATGGCTTAAAGTCATTGAATCAAATTCCCATATTGATTGACCTGCTAATTTGTAGTACTCAATAAAAATAATGATGAATTTACGAGAAGATATTTGTTATCCACATGAAAAAAGGTTAAAAGGTCAAACATAGTGAAACGGAGGGGTATTAATGAGTCTTTTTGTACTAAATCAATACTACCTCCGTCCCTAATTATAAGGTCCTCTTGGGAGATTTCACGTCCATTAAGAAAATGGAATAATTTAGTTAATTGTATTGGAAATGTGAACTTTTGATATGTATTTTCAAAATTACCCCTATTAATATTATTAGTTAAATAAATAGGGGTGTTGGTGAAAAAAATAATTAATGTTCATTGAAAATTGGTAAAGGGTCTTATAAATAGGGACAAAATAAAAGTGACAAGAGGGCCTTATAATTAGGGACGGAGGGAGTATTTGTTTTATCATTTTTATCATTTATTTCTCTATAATAATTGGTCAATATACTACACTTATTATATCTCTTATTAATTAAATGAAAATAAAGTTATGAAAGTAGTATTTAACATTGTATTGAGTTTTTAAAGTGACAAGTATTTAGAAACAAATTTATTTTTTTTTTGCTAAAGTGGGACAAATCTTTTTGCATTTTTTTTATCAAGACAATAGGATGGAGGAAGTAGTACAAAACGAATTATCTTTTATCGATCCTCACACTTTGGCACAAGGAGCGACATAGAGTGTGAAATATGTGGTGCGTTCTTTAAATTTACTTTTATCTTCGTATTGAAATAATATCATCCTCCAACAAAGTCCAACATAGTTGATATATAACCGAGTTCTTTAAGCTCTCCGTCTTAAAAGAAATTAGTCTCTGACTGTCGATCGAAGGGCATCCTTTGGTTAAAAAAAAAAATAATAGCATCCAAAATAAAATTTAAAACAAGATAAATAAAATACTCCCTCCGGTCCTATATAGGGCATACTTAACCATATTCCCCGAACCAAGGAAAGTGGTTAGTTTTGTGAATTTTATGAGAATATATTGTAACATTACAATTTTACCCCTCCACAGTACTTGGAAAGTTCACATTCATTAATGAATAACAAAAAAAACATAGTTAGTCAAAACATATAATAAGGGCAAAAAGGAAAAAAACAATTTATGATGCATATGAAATATAAAGTGCCCTATATATAGGACCGGGAAGTAATAAATAAATAAATATTATAATTACTCTAAGATGGGAAAGGAAAATCAGATAAGATGATACATAAATCCCCTTCCCTTTGTAGTCAACGTAGAAAACCCGAAACCGTGTGCAGTGTGCTGTGTTGAAAAACAAATAAAAACAGAAATTGAACCTCTCTCGTCTCTTTATATTTTATCCAAATCATTTCATTTTTCGTTTTCGATTCCATTTTCCAAAGCCCCTGCTTTCATTTTCAGAACCCAAAAAAAAAAAAAAAAACAAAGAAACCCTCAAAGACACTGTTCCTTAAAATCTCAAGGTACGAATTCGATGCTGTTTGTTTTGTTTTGTTTTGTTACAACCCCGAAAATTTCGTGTTTCAACAAACTGATTCTGTTATTATCTACAAAAAAATTGTTCAAAGCTTTCTTACCGATTTCTTTGTTGTTTTGAACAAATTCCTCATATGTTGCCGCACTTTTCTGTTTATTTTTTGTTTAATTTCTTTTTTTTTAGCTGTTTTTTTTTTTTTGACTAAAGGAGACAAACGATTAATTAGGGAGTGGTAGATTCTGTTAGGTTAGGGTTAGGAATTTTGTACAGAGGAAAGATCTGCTTGATTCATGTTCAATTGCTTCGCTAACGAAACACACCCTGAAAGAAAAATTAAAGACCATAAAACTATTACCACTATGTAATGATTTGTTGAAGCGATCGCGGATATGGATCGCCTGCTGTTATGATCCAATGGTTCAAAATTCAATTTTTTTTTCTTTGTAATCATGACTGCATCGAATAAATTTCCGAAGCTCGCAGCTGGATAACTTTTTTTTTTTAGAAAACAATATATGATAATGTAATTGCTTTGGGTTATGGTTGCGTTTACCACAACTGCGGACAGCTGCAAAGAAATGCAACTGCAGTGGCGATGTGGTTCTAAGGAGCTAAGATCTTCTCCGTTTCTTAAGGAAATGTTCTAAGATCTTAGCTGTTGAATAATTTTAACAATAAGTTGTAACATAAAAACTGTATGTTGTTAAAAAACATAACAATCATTGGATGAGGGAAATGGACAAGAAATGGAGAGGATCTCTACGCTGTTCTAAGAGCATCAAAACCACAATATTCAGATCGCAATTTAAAACCATATGCAGCATTATAAACTAGCTTTAATATTTTGGAGGCTGCTGAAAGAGGCATTTTAATGTGTGGCAATTTCTAAAATGGGGAATTAAAGTAACGGGAGATTTTGTACTGAATGAACTAAAGATATTGGCTTTTAGGTAGGAATATATGCTTCATTGTGCTTGGTTGAATGTGATGATTCTGAGTATTTTGAAACACTAGATCAATTATTAGGTTAGAAAGAAAAATTTTGTTGGTGCGATGACCAATGCTATTTTTTGAATGCTGGGTTTACAAAGTTCCTCGCTATTAATTTTTTCCTGCACAGCTTGCTGCTTGTGGCCCTTCAGGAAAAAGGTAGATTTGGAAGTTGTTTCATTCCATTCAACATTTGCTAGTATTTTTCAGTTTATTACTATGTTGTGGCTTAGTGTTAAGACTACAAGGTGTCTCCCACGCAGGCCTCATGTCAATCATTTTTGAGTTCTCTATTCTGCTCATTCTTGCAATATTGATTTTTAGTCTGCTAACTTGATGAATAATTTCTTTCACTGCATGAAAGGCATTTATAAACCTATATATGATATACTTGATGCTTGAGTTGAGTGATATATACACATATTCTAAAAATGGCAATCACACCACACAGTTGACTTAACATTATCTAGGTTGAACGGGTCAAGTGAATTTTACGACATTGATATGGCAAATATCTGATCCTTTGGATGATTCTTAAAAATAATTTTGGGTTTGATTTGTAGGGAAAAGCATAAAGTTATATGGATAACAATTCACCGAGCAAGCAGGAGACTAAGGAGGAGGCACGTGAGTCACTTATCGCTATCTCCAGCACTTCACCGGAAAAGGTTTTGGATTCAAACTCTCCATTGGAGAGCAAGAAGTCCGATGCAGTTGCAGTGACAAACTGTGATGGGGATGACAAGTTTAGGTCTGAACTGATTTCAATTTCTTATGCTGAATCTCCTGATGTCAAAATCTGATCAGTTTCAATGGGAATCTAAGCTACATTGTGGTTGTTGAACTTATGCTATGCCAATACTGTGACTACATTGGTTATATATTGTATGTGTATCAGCTATCCTGCAACTTAACGTAAATACTTTAATGGTCACATGTTTGGGTTATTATGTTGTAATGACTCTGATGGCAGTATTGTCTCAGTATTGTGGTAGTTCATGTGAGATACAGAGAATAAATGTTCAAAGTGCAGTACATTTTGGTCTGTTATAAGGCTGAAGTCTTGTGCTCATTTTATTTTATGGTTGTTGAATTTGTGGACCTTTCCTTCTAGGTAAGAAGGACGTTCCTCGTGGGTCATATTCCTAAACATTAATCATTGAACAAAACTTAGGTAATTTTTTCAGGTGATAGTGATGCGATTTTTCTAACAAGGATGTAATATCATTAATCAAAATGTAACAGTTGTTAGTTGATATACATGTTATATTTTTAGAACAAATTTTTACAAGCACATATCTAAGAAACACTTGAAAAATTAGAAAAGGATATTTGGATAAAACATGCCTTTGTGCTATTTAATTATCCGTGTTTGGATGTAAAGTTTGACGTCTTCATTTTTTTATTTGTAATTAAGAGAATTGTAGAATGTTTTAGAATTTAATACAAGATAATTGAAAGCTTGTATGACCAATGGTCAATTTATTCATTCAAATTAAAAAAACTTAAAATGTACTAGTGTTTATGCAAACTAAAGAGTACGTCATTTCTTTCCAAAAAGAGCCCCAACATCCCCTAAAATAAGGACCCCTGTTTCCACTCAAGTTATCTGAAGAAGGACTCAGGCAGCATGTGATTCACGGGCACTGCTCTACAATGTAACAGAACTTTCTCTTTCATATCAGCTTTGATCTTTCTTGCTCATTATTGAACAAAACAAAACATTGTCCTTGGCTTGGACTCGCCCGTTCTGCCATAAGCAAGGCTTTAAATTTGCCGTTGCAGTTGCTGGTTCGGAGAGTCCCTAAACTTTGATGTTAAGGACAATTTTGGGTAAATACAGTCAATGTGATCGAAATTGTGGTCGCTATGCAGTTTTGGTGACTCTCAAAACCTTAACATATTGGTGTCTGTAATGGTTATGGACTCGTATTTAAAACCTTGGCTATAAGCACCTCCATATTCCGCTCAACGGGGTTTGGTTCGACAATAAGAGCTTATAGAAACTTTGTAGTCTATTTTCATAAGCTTATTTGCATAAATTGTTCTCGTAAATTCAAATAAGCTCTTCTAAATGCACATTAACCTCACAGATTGATTCTGTGTTCAATCAGCCTTCGAGTCAGATAAGGAGTGAACAAGAAAATGATCTAATGCAAGATAAAATAATAAGGAATGGAAATGAAAGTTACAATGGCTTCTTAATCACATGAAAAGGCAATAATAGCAGGGAAGCAGTTATTTAAAACTTAACAGAAACTGTTCAACAGACAATGAAATCAGGAACATATGAAGAACAGTTAGTCCCACTTAAATGCTGGAGCAAATTCCCACTTTTAATGTGAAGCATCTTCTTCCTCACAATGTTTTGTGTAATCCTTTGGATCCAACAAGTAGTCTAGTTCACTTGGATTGCTTGGCTTTACTTTGATCAACCATCCATCTTCATATGGGCTTGTGTTGATCTTAAAGTGAGATAAGTAGATATGTAAGTATGGATAATCAGCTAATGAAAACACAAGACATTAACAGTGTAAATGTGTGATCAATAACAATATTCAAGCATTTAATCTCATGTGTTGAATTTGATATTGAATCAAATAGCAATAACCATTTCCTGTATCTTTGACTAGAAAACGCGGGTATGATGGTAGAGAACTTGACATTTTTCCCTATTTTGGACTAGCTCCTCATGCTACCCTCCCCTTTTATTGCAAACAGAATTCATGTATTTGCACACCGGAATTTACATGCCCACTTTTACAATAGCAAAGTAGAATGTTGTAGCCTTTTTTGTGCACTTTAAGTTTAGATCAGGGGAAAACACGCCTCCATGCAAGGCCAAGAAAGTCACGAGGAGCAAAAGACTACGGGTTGGGCTAAGGGAAGAACCATGAGTTTGATATCACATTTTGATCGAAAACCATAATGCATACTAAGGTCATATGTTCATCCACTTATATGTTCCTCATTTTGCTTATTCTTTCTCTGTGAGACTTATTTCGGTCACACTTGAATTCCTAAGCTCCTAAAGTACAGTTAATGAGTGCTCCATAAAAATCTTTATATCATTAATTTTGAGTTAGTTGCATAAAACTTCTATGCATTTGTTTGTATTCATTGATTATGCTGCAAGAGCATGTTTGATCTACTCAAACAGAGAAAAGATGCAGGAAAAACAACACTAATAGAGTTAATTACCAGGCCAGGCGTTTCGGAGAGCTTTGAGTTAACCTCAACAATCTCACCGGAGATTGGAGAGTAGATATCACTGGTTGCTTTCACACTTTCCACTGCTCCAAAGCTGCTACCTTTTGAAGCTTGTCCATTTGGTTCTGGAAGATCCACAAACACAACCTCTCCTAGATGGTCCTGCAGCAATTTCAATGGTTTATAGCTTCACTATTCATGTGTGTAAAACGTTACAGCATTAAGCTGCAGCACAAATATGTTTTTGAATGGAAAAGCTAATTGTACTCGAGTGTGAGTCAGATTATGCTTTGGTTAAATAGTCAAAATCATTAGGAGAGATAAAAATAACAATAAATTAAAACATTACTGAAGATAACATGATAAGATAACTTCAAAATAATCTCAAACTAACTAAATTCTGATATAAGTTAATGTTTTATGACACTAACTAAAAAGTAACACATGCACCAGCAACTATTGTGTCTCATTTTCCACAGACTCTGAAGTAAGAAAGAAAAAATAAATGTAACAACCAAGTGTACCAAATAAGAATTAATATTGCACGTAATTTGTTAGCAGAACAAAAGAATGGTGGGGTTATGGAGAAGAAGTGAAACCTGGGCATGGTCAGAGATACCAATGGTGGCCACAGAGCCTTCATGCTTGACCCATTCATGTGAAGTTGCATATTTGAGTCCATCCAAGACTAGAGTTCAAGCAAAGACATCAACAATTGAAGTGAATTAGGCAGCTATTTCCACATTCAAATTAATCAGAACAATCAAAGGTACAAAAAAATATATGAGCACATTTTTTTTAGTAAGCAAAATGCATAGAATAGACATTAATATACACATAATTATACCAGTAGAGAAGCATCTGGAGAGAGAAAAGGCAGAGGAGAGATGAGTTCTGGAGGCAGAAGAGATTTTGAGTGCATTGGCAGTGGAAGAAGCCCACATCCTTAGTGCCATTATAATAGGATGTTATGAGATTAGAGTTCTCTTGCACTTTGTTCTTTCTCTTATGGTTTTGTGGGCAATAAAGAGATGTACATATATTTTTGATATATGGTATTATTATCTTGGATGAATGGTGGCCATCAAATGCCTCATCCTTACCCTTACACTTGCCTGCATGCTCTCCTTCTCTTTTTAAAACTAAATCATGCCTTTCCTTTTTTTTTTTTTATATATATATATATTTTGTGACTCGATTCATATTAGAGTTTTAACTTGTAACCAAGTACTAATTAGTCATGTGATATTCATAGATGGTGTCAAAATCTTGGTATAAATCAGGTGTGCGGGTCACAACTTACAACACTTGTCTTATTTTGAATAACGTTTTTATCATTATAGGTGATAACATAACATTATAGTAGGTCATACGGTAGATATGCAATTAAAAAAAAGACTCATTGTCACAATTCATAACTCAAATTTCCCCCACCCAAAAGAGAAATGTTAATTCTTCATCAGAATTACTAAATCATCTTATTTTTATTTGAAGAAGAAAAAAAGGATAATGAGGGAATGCATTAGAACATTATTACCTAAAAAATATATATAATATAATATAAAAAGATTATATGAATCTCAAAAAATAATCTTACCAAAATTAATCTATAGCTACATAATTGTTAGATGAAAGTTTTGACTTATTTTTCACAAATAAAAGCTTGTTTTATAATTTAAGCTTGTTACCAAAGATAACAAGAGTCAATGATTATCAAATCAGATTATTTAAAAAAAAATTGAAAAAACAATCAACAAGCTCTATCAAACATGCTCTTAGTTTAACCCTAAATTTATTGAGAAGATTAGTCTAAAAACCCCATACTTTAGACTTATTGTTAATCCTCAAACCCCGTTTTTTTCCGATGGGGTTCTATCGGAATATTTTCCAATCCCCCGAGTCTTTTCCGACTATAAAAATGAATTTTTAATAAACGAGCATTCAGAAAAATGCATTTTTTCAACTCGGGGGTATCGGAAAATATTCTGATAAAATTCCATTGAAAAAAAAAACGGGGTTTGGGGCCTAAAGTATGGGGTTTGTAGACTACTACTCAAATTGAGGGGAAAAAACAAGAAAGAAAGAAAAGAAGAGTATGCAAAAGAATAATGGGCCAAATGAGAAGCCCGTAGTTACATTGTTGGGCTCTTTCTTAACTTTGCGAGAGGCCCAAACGTTTCTGAGTTAGGAGGGGTAGCAGAGACAAAGAGGGTGGTATTTCCTCCGATCTAGCGCTGCCGCCGGCGAATGTTAACACCCCAACGAGAATTGATATCATCATCATCATAATAATAATGGGAGACATTGTAGAAGAAGAGTTTGAATTGTCTGAGGATAAGGAAAAGGTTGAGATCATCATCAAAACTATTGGTCCTTCTCTCCCCTCTCGCCTCCTCCTTCCCTCTTATCTCAAGGTACCACAACAACAACAACAATAACAACTATTCTCTGCTTCCTTCTTTTTATTATTTCCAAAAATTTATTCTTTCTTTTATGGGCCTCTCACAAACTAAATATCAAAACAAATGGGTACCTGGGGGCATCATGGTAATAGATTTTTATTTATTAGCCAAAAAAAAACTGAAATTTATTGTTATAAGCTTCTTTGACCACCTTATTGAACTAGGTTAAGAAGAAGAAGAACCTATGAGAAACTAGGTCATAATAAAGCTACTATTTTCATTCACTATTATTTAAGCTCTTCCAAGTTCCCCCCTTAGTTTTTCCCTGATTCTGTTATCTGCATGCATTCAAATGCAGATAACTATTTTACATTGTAGTGTACTATATGACGAATACAGTGATTTTTTCACTTGGTAGTCGAAATGCGTTAGTTGTAGTTGTAGTTGTAGACTTGTAGTCGAAGAACGGTTTGGTCTTTAGAATCTTTATGTGTGTGTGAAAAAGATAAATAAACTATGCCATCGGGAATCATATCTCATAATCTGAATGTTTTAAGGATATGGTGAGAAATTTCGCCAATACTACTTACAAGCCTGAGTTCTTTGTTTTATTGTGGAAAATCTCAGCCTAGTGTATTTAAAGGGCATCCTGGTGGTAATATAAAGCACGCGCTAGGTGCCGGTCTAGGGAAAGGGGGTTAGAGTAACCAAGGGCAGAGCTACAAGAGTTTAATTGAGGTGATCCAAGATGAATAATAAATTATTTAGAGGGGCCAAGTCAAAGATTTTATATTTTTCTCAACAAGATTATATTTGAAAAACTTGTTTTTAAGAATTTTAGGGTAGCCGTTGTAAGCCATTAATTACACTACCGCCTGCCCCTGGGTGAAACCCACTATACGGGTATATATAGTAGGAAGTTTTATGCCGATTCCACTGCTTGCTCCAACGCTCCCCTTCTCCAAGTTACTTGATGATAACTCCACTCATTTCACCAACGCTCCCCTTCAACCAAGTGCAGTCAATAGTTAGAAGTTTTTTAGCATTTAAACTTTAGTCTTGGAGGGGCGGGGGCCGGGGGGGTATCAAGTGAAGTTTATTTTGACATACCTTTCTTTTGGTAAGAATAACAACAGTTTCATTCGATCCTTTAAATTAGTTCAGTTTGATGATCCTTCCTCTTAATTTTTACAGTTTACTTGCCATTCTTGTTTCTTCTAAATCACATATAGGTGCGTGATTTGAGAAGATTAATTGCCAGGAATAATCAATTACCAATTGACAAGTTGAGTCTTATTCTACGTGGAAATGCATTGTGTGACTTGAAAAATGGAGATGATGTATACATACAACTCAATGATGGAGGTATAGCTCTAGTCTTAGGTTTGTTATTTGATGAATGCTCAATATTATCTTGTTTTCTAAGATTTTCCTATGACATTCCCACGTCAAAGGTACAACGATGCTTCTGTTGTGACCTTCTATACTGTGGTCAGGTTACTAGCATACATCTTTTCGCCTTTGATATTAATTTAATGAGTTTCTTTTTCTAAAAGCACTTTTGATCCATTTATTTTATTGGTTTCATAACTTCATTCCTTGGGCTAAAAAAAAATTGGATTACTTGTTGTTGTTGATTATATTGATCCATTCTCTTTCTCTTTGGTGATATAGTATTTTGCTTGGTATATCTATGCATGTGATTGTTAGCTTTTCAAACAAAGGCATGATTTATGGGATGATTTATTTATTTCAGATTCCATAATGGTTGCTGTCAAACCAAAGCCACCGGTGAAGGCTGGGTATGACAATGATGATGATGACGATGATGATCTGGTAAAATCTATGTAGTAACATCTAATGAAGTGAATTGTCAATTTAGTACTCAATGTCATCTTTCCTTGATTTCTACTTCTACTTGTCCAGAAATTTCAGCTTCCTCGTTCATCAAGTGGGTGGAAGAGGAGGCTATACTCTTTTCTACATGATAAATTGAAGCTTCCAGGTAATAAGCTGCATAAATGTAGCCATTAACGAGTGTGTCACAATGTTCAAATCATCATTCTACTATTCTTTTTTCATCATGAAATCTGTTTGCATATTCATAATGTTCAAGTTATATCAATTTGGCCCTTAATGCTTATGCGGTGTTTCGTTGAAGGGTACGTGTCAAGATCATATGTTTGCATGGGGAAAAAATGATGTATAATTCAAACTTGAAATACTCAATTGATAATATGAAGGAACCATTTTAGATCATTAGATCATTAGATCATTTAGATGTGCTGATATTATCTTAGTGAGCTAAATGATACCCTTTGAGATTGGCAATATTCTAAATATGCTCATTCTCCATTGACAGATATCGTGTTGATGGTAATTTTCACTCTCAGCCTGAAGGCATGGGTTCTGATAATTATGTGGTTTATCTTTGCACCTGTTGCCCATAGATGGGATCTTGGTCCTTTGTATGTAAGTCTATTCTATCTATGTCTTGCATGTGTCTTCCTCCTTTAGTTCTCTGTACTTTTCAATTTTCTTTGAGCATATTAATCAAATTGAAACATTGTACTCATGATAAGTTTAATTGCCATGTATACATCATACTCACAAGTCACAAAGTTATAATTGAATGAACCGAGCCCATATAAAAATTTGATGAAATAGAAATAAAAGATAACATTGTAATCAACAAAAAGGAAAAAGGGAATTGAGAGAAATGTGAATAAAAAAGAAAAGGGTTGGAAGAGGATGAAGAAATAGCTTCCCAGTGGAGCTCTTCGAAGGGAATAGGACATGAACACTTCTGTTGTTGTTGGTAGCAATTGAAGGAACCTTGGTCACCATTGTTAGCAGAGAAGAGTGATTACTGGTTGATTTGTTTCGGTTTTCGGAATCAAATAGTAAAAGAGTATTTCTGTTATTTTTTCTTGTTTTGATAGTCAATTTTTTTTATTTTTTTTTTTTTATGGGAAAAGGGAGGGGGAAATTCTTCAACTGCCAGGGTTCGTACCTAGGTATGTGCACTTTATGTCCCATAAACCATAATTCTACCGACTGAGCTACTTATCGAGGACAACAGTTCTGTTACTTGAATTTGTAAAACCTTGTACCTTGGATGAATGCAAATGGTGAAAAATTTGTTGCGGGAGAAATTATGAGAGACGGCTAAAGAAGATGTGCGCACGTAGGAAAGGAGAAGAAAGGCACGTGTGGTTTTTTAAGGAGAATTAATCTGGGCTGTGATGTTCTTATTTCTTACAATAAGCATGTGTTCTCACTTGAATCACTCTTAAGTCTACTTTCTACCTTATGATTCTGTGTACCATGTTAACGTGTAATTATTTCAAGTCAACTCTGGTAAAATTGAGGCCTAACCAATTAAACTTATTTTCAATTTGATTTATTACCCTTTCGATGGCAAATTTCAGTCCTTTCTTGTAAACCATATGGTGAGACATTCATTCTGATATGCTGAGAATATGTACTGGACCATGGAGGCCCTTGAGCCCATAAACAAGATTTGAGGCTGAATAAAAAATGATAAAATGTCTTAAAAATGAACCTTATTATACTTTCTGCTAATTATATTAGACAAAATATCAATGTCTTTTATTGTCTGCCATAAGTCCATAACTTTCTTGTAGATACTTGGAACTGGCTTTTGTCTCATTCTCTTCAATCTTGGAAAGCGCCAAGCTGGAGATGTCAGGTATAACCAGTCATTAGTTGTCCTGCCCTATATAATTTCAATTGAAGTACAAGGTGAAAGTTAATAAAATTCAAATGAGACAGATGAATGTTATGGACCTTTCATTATTATCAAGAAGAAAGCAAAACGAAATGAACTAACAAGGTTGGGAGGGAACAGTAAATATGGTAGGTCTTGAATAAAATTGGACCAAGTCATGCTATAACATATGGGGATTGTAAACTTTTTTTTTGTTTTGGATTCTAATTCTTCTTATTTTTATTTTTTTTTTAATTTCTTTCATGTTCCTAGTCCTGGTCTTATCTGTAAAACCTTTACCAGCATCTTATGTTATTCTTTCATATCACCCCATCCATGAGCAAGATCATAGGTTTAGTATTCCAGTTTTCCATTTCCAGACATGGGAGTAATACATTTTTTTCGCATGTAGAAAGACAAGAATCATATTGACAATTTCGCGTTTTTATATTGTATGCCTCCTCTTCATTTATCTGCTAAGTTGCTAACAAATTCATGGCTACATTTCTAATCATAATATATTGTTATGGGAAGCATTTTGAACCTTCTTATGCATTTGTTCTAATATTTTCTATTGTACAACACATGCAGTGCTTATTCTATCTTCAATGAAAACTTTCAAGAGCTACCGGGGACCCTTAATGCAGATAGGCTTGATAGAGATATAAGAGCTGGACAGTTTTGAGCCCTCTTTGCACTTGTAATCATCCAAACACTGAGGTTGTCATGTCACATAAATGTATATCTGCACAATCACAAGGAAAATTTGACTATCTAAAGAGTTAGCAAAGTACAGTTCCTTTTTAGCTTTTTATTTATTGCAGCCTAGTACCATGAAAATGACTAGTTTTGACTTTCCTTTCGTGCTAATAGAGCTAAGCTCATTCTGTGTATTATAGTACGATAGTAGATATGTTTTGAGAATTGAGATAAATGTGTTTCCTTGTTTATAACTGTGACTCTGGTCCCCAGGCTTCTGTTTATGAGTTTTGGTGTTTATACTGGGATAACATCTGTTCCACAATCTGTCATTCATTGTGTCATAGTAGTAAATTGTTGAATTGTTGAATTTGTAATTGATTGATGTTATTATTATATTATATTACTTATGTTGAACCAAAAAAAGTTATGCAGCTTAATTATAACTGTTTTTTTACACACAGTAAACTGTTGGACAGGTAATGTTACTACATCACCCTATGAAATAAAAAGACATCATATTGAAGAATATTGTAAACATTTCATGTGATATACTTAAAGACCATCTTTCTCTATATCATATGGCTTTACTTGAACCGTACCTGATGAATTTAGTTCAATGTTTTTTATCCCTTGATTACTGTCATTGGATCCACCGATCCAGTGCTGATTTTTAGTGACTATGACATAGCACAATTAATCTTACGTTTTTTCATGTGCTATCTTGGTTTTGGGCAGATAAAATTTTGATGTATTTTAATTTGACTTTTTTTTAAAAAATAAATGTTAACAAGTGTTTCTAAAGGTATTGTTTAATAAGTTTATAAGAGAAAATGTTTAGACAAAAAAGATGAAGTTTATGTTATTAAAAAGTGGATTTGTTTTTTAACCAAGTGTCTTTCATTAACATGACTTTTTTTTTTCCCCAAGTAAGGTAGGGGCAGGGATCGATGAAACAAATTTTCTTATTAAATCTAGTTGGGTTTGTTTGAGTTTGAAAGAAATTCAAATCTTGACAATAACAAGATTCTGACTTTTTTAAAAAATGTCTCTGGGATTTGGTGCAAAATTGATGACCAAGCATCTGATTTCTGATAGTTGGAGCCCCAATCTGTGACGGCACGTAACTTGATATGGGAGACTGAAGTCAACCACGTGAATTTGATAATTTAAGATTTGGGTTTTACTAGTATTAGTAATAGTACCGGTATGGAATAGTGGAGGCTAGCCCGAAGGAAGAGAGTAGTCTCGAAAGTTCAGTTAGTATTAGAAAAGATTAGTCATTCTGGGAGAGGATTGCTTCAAAAGCCATTCGAAAGGATTAGTCATCTTGCTCGCATAAGTGGATAATTGAAGAAATCAAAAAACAAAATACTAATATTGTAAACTGTACTATCTTGTAATTCTGGCTCGGGTATTGTAACTGGTTCTAATTCATTTTGCTTATTAAAAAAACATATTTTTATACATACTTATTTTTAACATTTTCTTTTATTACTTTTATTCGACAAACAAGTTCTCTAAGATTTAAGAACAATGAATATAATCAACACACAATTGGTAAATTAATTGAGTTTTTTAATTTTAAGCATACTACCATAAGGTTTAATTGTTGTGGGGTGTATATTACGTTGTCTTTGATTGACAGTAGGATAACCAAGTTTCAAAATTTAGAAGTAAGAAGACTCGAGTTTGATCTCGGACATCATCATTTGATGGATTTAATTTCCTTTCCTCTATTTTCCTTAAAAAAAAATTGCCTATAAATTTATATTTTTTTTATTTTAAAAGAAAAACATAGTTTCTGTTTTCCTCCTTTTAGAAATAGGGAATTTGTATCTTTTTGGAGTACAAAGTAGTCATGAAATCTAGCAGGAGCCAAAGCATATGCACGTTCACCTACTCAATTCCCGTGACTTTAATGTTCAGTTTATTGGTTGTCTATCTCAAATACCTTTGCTTACAAGTTCATGCAGTATAACACCAACCACTCTTCAAAATTTTAAATGGATTTGGCAAACCCCTTTTCTCGATATGAATTGGTTGTGGTTAGAGTTGCTTAGAAATAATGATGCATCAATCAACACACTAGTACTAGTCTTTGTCATGTCACCCTAACGAGGGATATGATTATCAAATTGTAAATAGTGCATGCACACTGCATTACAATTTACAATGCACACAGCAATTGATTTTTTTAAAGCAA
Source organism: Crotalaria pallida (assembly GCA_037953625.1). Taxonomy (NCBI): domain Eukaryota; kingdom Viridiplantae; phylum Streptophyta; class Magnoliopsida; order Fabales; family Fabaceae; genus Crotalaria; species Crotalaria pallida. The sequence continues at coordinate 105,510,413 of CM075655.1, forward strand.
TCATTTGATCTGATTTGTTGCTTGTATGTGTGCAATGCCAAATAAAGTAATTCATCTCATCACCTTGGACTTTTGAGCGTGTCTTCCTCTTACATAAGTCATCTTCAATCTCATTGGATTCACTCACTTCATGAACTAGTACAGTAGTACGTATTATGTACTTTTTATTACTCACTCTTGTCCTATATATAAGTTTTTATATTAAAAATTAAGGTTTGCTTAACCTCAATTCTTAAAATTGAGGATAAGAAATTAAAAAATAGAAAAAAAAAATATTGGAAACATAAATTTATTACTAAGTTCTAAGTTTTTAATGTTTAAATTTTTAATGCAAAAATGCTTTAAAAAGCCTCTTATCCTCAGCCTTGAGGACTGAAGTTAAGAAAATCCTAAAAATTATATTCTTTAATAAATTTAGTTTGTATTGTTAGTGACATCGAAAATATATATATTTGGTATACTTTTTTCAAACTAATCTTGTAATTATTATTGAAACTCTTTAAAGTGTTGAATAAATAGAAGTGTTTGTGAAAAAATATAGTTATTAGAAGTTGTATATTTTCCCTCGATGTAGTGACAGCTACTTGTTTGGGCCCTAGGTTATAGTACTAATATTGCGCATGTAATTTTTCTTTTCCTAGTCCAATAAAATCTGTAATGCAATTTTCTTGATTTTCATGCAAATTAAAACTTATGTACGTTTCGCTATATATAAATCAACTATACTAATAATTTTTTTTTTTTTTTTTTTTGCATAGTACTAAGAAATTAAGAGTTGACTACATAGCCTTTTGAATAGTACTGTAATACTTACATCAGAATTATTGGGTGAATGTGATGTGATATGGGAACGAATCCAATTGAACATAGTTATGTGGACCATCCGAGCCATCACGTACTCATCATTTTCTTGGTTTAAGTTTTGGCGTTTTAGGCTTTTAGCTATTAGAAAATTTCTCATGAACTTGAAAATAGGATCATCTTATACACATTAAGATCGACATATGTTGTGTTTGGTACTGCATTTACAACATGCATTGGGCATATATTTTCGCGTTGAATAAAAGTAGCTATTATTAGTTTTTGAGTTTTGAAACGTCCGATGGGAAGTTTATAACACTACACGAAAGATGCAGTTAAATTCTTTGTAGAGGATATTGAGGTTCGCTACTGATTGGTCTTTTTGTTTATGGCAAATGAAACCAATGTTGTCAAGATCGCGATTTTACTCGTGAAATCATCGATCTTACATGTTTTCCAGCAGCCATCGTTCCAGATCGCAGCAGAAACTCGCGCGGCGGTGGAATCGCTCGGAACGGCGAGGAAGATAACGGATCGGTGGGAACGGCAAGGCTCGGCGAGGCGCGGCGGCGCTGGTTTTGCGTTCGCGAAACCCTAATTTCCTTCGCGACCCATTTCGCCCGACCCGATCCGCTTGGGGCCCATTCGCGATTTTGGCCCCAAATTGAAAAAAAAAACCCTAATTTTAACACCCCCCCCCCCATTACTAAAAAACATAGAAACCCGAAAATACCCCTACCATCTACCCACCTCCAACTCACTCCTCTTCTCAGCCTCGACAATATTCAGTGGCAAACGGCAAACCCATACTTCTCTACCCCTCTCGAAGTGACCAGGCGGGAAAAGTGGCGCCTCATTTCTTCTCTTCCATATAATCTCATTCATTCTCTTCTAACATTATGAGTGTCTTCTTCTTTCTTCTCTTCTACCAAGTTCTGCTCCTTCTGTTTTAGGTAGTGATTTTCATTTTTTTTCCTCCTCTTCCCTTATGCCTTCATCTGGTACTGGTACTGGTGATGGGGGTACCAGTGGTGGGGGTGGCAACAGCAATAACACTGACACTAGGCACACCAAAGTGTTGAACAAAAATGTTGCTGGCAATAGGAGTGATCTAGCATGGAAATATGGTGTTTCTATTGATGGAGATGCAAGAAAAATGAATTGCAAGTTTTGTAAAAAGCCTATAACTGGTGGAGTCTATAGATTAAAGCATCATCTTGCTTGGTCTCATAAGGATGTTGGTGCTTGCCCTGCTGTTCCTGAAGATGTAAAGAAAGAGATGTGGAAGATTGTTGTCCTATTGGAAGAAAAATTACAGAAAAAAAGAGGAGGAGCCATTTATGATTCAGCCACTGATGATGCCACTGCTGGTGATAAAAGAAAAAGAGAAGAAATAAGAACACATGGAAACCTATTCAAGAGGGGGTCACAAAGCACCATCAACAACATATTCAAGAAGAACTTAAGGGAAGATGCTTGTGAACACATTGCTGATTTTTTTCTATATCAATGCAATACCATTCAATGTGTGCAAGAGTGAAGAATTTGCAAAAATGTTTGAATCAGTTTAAAGACATGGCTTAGGTTTTAAGCCACCCTCTTACCATGAAATTAGAGTGAAGTATTTGAAGAAGAAAGTTGAGTTGGTTAATCAATCGCCTGGAAGAGGGTTGGCTGCACCATCATGACAGATGGTTGGACTGATAGGAGGAGGAGGACCATTATCAATTTCTTAGTGAACAACCCCAAGGGTACTGTATTTTTGAAGTCCATAGATGCATCTTCTGTGTCCAAAACAGCAGATGTAATATTCAAAATGATTGATGAAGTGGTTGAAGAAGTTGGGGAAGAAAATGCGGTCCAAGTGGTTACAGACAATGCTGCCAACTACTACAAATCAGCAGGAGACAAGTTGATGGCTAAGAGGAAAAATCTCTATTGGACTCCATGTGTAGCAAACTGCATCGATTTGATTCTTGAGGATCTTGAAAAGAAATTGCCAATTCATAAAGAAACAATTGCAACACGGAGAAAGATTACAACTTTTATTTATGGAAGGACTTCTCTCATTACTCTATTGCAATATTTCAGCAAAGGAAGGGACCTAATCAGACCTGGTTTGACTCATTTTGCTACTTCCTATCTCACTTTGGGTTGCTTGAAAGAGCATAAGGGAGCATTGATTAAAATGTTCACATCTGATCAATGGAAAGCAACCACTTATGCGAAGACTCCAGATGGGAAGCCCATTGAAGATGCAATTATGGATAGGGGATTTTGGAACAACATTGTCACTTGCTTAAAGAATGCCTATCCTTTAATTAAAGTGCTTCGGTTGGTTGATTCCGAAGAGATACCAGCCATGGGCTTTATTTATGAGGAAATGGATCGTGCCAAAGAGAATATAGCAAAGGCCTTCAATGTTGTCCCAAGAAAGTAAGCTAACTTATTTAAACCTATTAGTCTTTGAATAGAAATTGTTTGATCTTTGTTAATTAGCTAATAGCCTAATGCATTGTTCCTCTGTTTTTAGCTATATGCCTATATGGGATATCATAGATTCAAGGTGGAACAATTAGTTGCATAGGCCTTTGCATGCTGCAGGCTATTACCTCAACCCCAAAATGCATTATAGTCCCAAATTCAAAGCTGGTTTTGAAGTCAAACGTGGACTATATGATTGTTTAGAGAAGTTAGTAGGCAATACTGCAGGAATAACTAAGATTGATGCTCAACTTGAAGATTTCAAGAATCGGAGAGAGTTTTTTGGTAGGCAAGTGGCCAAGGCTGCTGTTGATACTAAGACTTCAGCCCAGTGGTGGGAGTCTTATGGAGAAGGGCATCCAGAACTTCAAAAGTTTGTCATTCGTGTTTTGAGCTTGACATGTAGCTCTTCCGGATGCGAAAGGAATTAGAGTTCTTTTGAGATGGTAATATGTGAAACCTATATGAATAAGTTGTATTTCATTTATGAATTTAATTACTTACCATGTGTTGAGTTGTTGAATGTTTTTCTATCTATTTAGGTTCACACAAAGAGGAGAAATCGCTTGAAACAAAAAACAATGAATGATGTTGTCTTTGTGATGGCCAATTCAAAGTTGGCAAAAAAGAAGCAAGCTCCTAGGAAATCTATTGTTGACTATAGCCTAGATGACATAGCTTCGGATGATGATTGGATTTTAGGTGATGATGAAGATAGAGAAGAAGCTTTGGATTTGAATCATTTAGAGATTCCAACTATGGATCTAGATGGAGAGGAAGTAAGAGATGACTTGGAGATTCCAACAATGGATGATGAAGTTGGAGATGAAGAAAGTCATGAACATGATGCCAATGACATGGGGGCTTGGAATGATCTTAACATAGATGATTTACTAGCATAGATATCTACTTAGGCATTTGGTTAAGGGGTTTTGTTTTGGTAAATACTTGGGATATTGGTTGGTTATAGACTTGTATAGTTGCTGCCCACACCATACAATTGTCTTATTTTGTATGTATTTTGGCTTATTTTCATATTTTGGATGTATTTTGACATATGACAATATGACATTTGGTATATGGTTATTTTTATGGATATATATATGTTTTTAAGTATATATATATGTGTGTGTGTGTTTTTGGTAGGATCTTACGATCCGTGTTACGATTTCCGATTTACGATTTTTTCCCTCCTCCCGATCTTGTCTAAAATCTAGATATTGACAACCTTGAATGAAACTATTTTTTCTGGTGGTAAGATCGGTTTTATACACATTAAATAAAGACTTGATTAAAGTTGACAATATGGAAATAATCTTTTGCTTCAGTAGATTATTATAATTTCAATTTTGCTCAATAGTACATGTATTGATCGTTTAATCCTTCTTTAATATGGGTTGAACAATCTGTCCTTGGTGTTTAATACACTTTATTAACTTATAAAAGGAAAAAAAAAGTTTCTTAACCTCATCCAAAAAGGTTGAAGATAAGAATCTATAAATGGTTATCTTTTATTGAATAAATAAATACAAATAGTTTTATTCTTTAAAGACAATACTTTTCTATAAAACTTACACTAATGTTACATGTGCACTAAAATAATTATGGATATACATTTGCTTGTCTTATGTGCAGAAACAATTTGATATATTATTTTTAAAATACCTTTTTAATAATCGTTAAACATAATTGTTTCTCTTATTTGATTGATTTACCTTTTAAATTATGTATCTTTCACATTTTCCATTATATTGGAAAAAAAAATAAATGCGAAATTATCTTTTCAATATAAAAACTATATTTCTATAAAAGGACGATTTTGAAAAAAAAAATGGAAAAGGTTTTATATTTAAAACCAAATTTTTTATTCTAAAAGGATGTTATAATTAAAACCGGAGGAGTAATTTATTTTGATAAAGTAACCCATACAGTATTTATTAAGGGATGGGTTACTATATTGTTTGAGTACCCCTAATAAAATTTCTATTTGGCTGATTAAAAAAAAAAAAAAACAAAACAAAACACGGAGGGAGGAAGAGGATGTACATAATGGGATGGTGAGAAATTAAGATATACTAAAAAGAAGCCGACAGGGATTGGGTCATAGTGGGAAACGGTGGACCTACGTTTCAGTGAGTGTGTCAATGGTCGTTGACCAACAGATTTCTGTATCCTTTTCATTTGTCCTGGACCCCGTACAATTACCCAGATTTCGATTTCATTACTTAAATTTGGTATTCACCCAAAAACCAACAATTTTATTTTGGGTCTGGCAAACTATTACTCTCTCCCCTTTAAATTTCATTAAATGTGGTGTTTATGGAGTTTTTGTTACATTTTGTTATGTAATGTTTTTTTACAAAACAAATACTCCATCCGATCTCATTTTTAATCAAAAAAATAATTAATTCACATTTATTAACGAAATTAGTTGAATGTATTTAATTTTTTCAAATTCATGAAAAAATAGATTACATTAGTAAATTTATATTGGGAATGAAACAAAATTAAATGACTAAACCACATTATGAGGATATTTTAGGAATGATTGCATTGGAAATATAAAATTAGTTAATTTTTGCTTATATTAGTGGAGTGTCTTATTTTGCTTATAAATGAGATCGGAGGGAGTACATAATTAATGTTATTTTTACCAACATATATCTATTTATTACATTCTCTTATTCACTTCCAATATTTTTCTCTCTCTTCAATAATGATTATATAGGGGCATTATAGTCAAAATACACCAAATTCATACATCATTTAACTATTTCTTAAAACTCGTGCATAACCTTAAACACATTACATATGAAAGGGAGAGAATATAACTATAGTGTTTTAAAAGCAATTTTACTTGTTCAGCTTTTTAGTATTGAAAAAATAATTACTGTATAAGTTTGCATTTTTTTAATGTCTCATAAATATAAAAATTCACATTTTTGTACAAGTTATTTTTATATTTGGCTTTTTAACAAATGCACTTGTTAGTACTCCTATTTATCTTTTATTTTTAAAGCTAATCACTAATTTAAGGATGCTCTAAAAAAATTACTCTCAAGGGTTGTTATTATTTCCTATATTCCTAAATATTTGATTTTTTGAAACTTTTATTTTGTTTTAATTTATACGATTTTTTTACTAATTTTCAATGACAATTAACAACTTCTTTCCACAAATATCCTTATTCATTCAACAAATTTTAGAGTTTCAATACTATAATATTTATAGGGATAGTTTTGAAAAAAACATATCAAATATTCACATTTTCAATGTAATTAACTAAATTAAACCTCGACCCAATTAGGTTTGGGGAAGCTCAAATCCATAACTCGCTTAAAAAAGACGGGAGTGGGGCGGTCTAGGATTGAAAGTATCTATCCTAATATGAAAATTGAATAATTTATATTATAATAACAATTAAATGATGAAGTTCAACTAATATATTTAGCAAAAAATAATCATGATTTAATTATTTAGTTTTTAGATATTTTTAAAATTAGTGACATATATTTTTGAATTATAATGTATTTCATATATTATTTGTGTTTAATATAATGAAAGATAATTTAGAAACATAATAGAAAATAATGGGCAAATTCCCGCAGTCGAATAGGGATAAGTTTAGACTTCATTTTTTCATACCGTTCACCCAAATTTGTCCCAATCTTCATGAGTGTTGGGTTAGAATTGACAAAATTCGTCAAGCTCTGACTCGTGATGTTTATAAAAAGAACCTCCAAGATTTTTAGAATTTGACTTGTAAAGACATAAGAAAATAGTGAATCTAATATATAATCAAGAATGTTTTAAATTTTAGAGTGAAAATCCATTCTGTTCCCTAAAATTTATGCTTTATATCAATTTAATCCCTAAAAATTATAAATAATATTTTAATACTTAAATATTTTCAAAGTGGATCATGTTATTTTTTTAATGTGAGGGTTTCTATTTGAGAATGTTAGCATCATGCTTCGTGACACTCTTTCTAGCTAACAATTTCTCTATGATTGGGCCATGTCACTCACATCTACTTATCATCTTTTTTTGAAAGATGCTTATCATCTTACTTGCAACCAGCAACCGGTTTTAATGTTAAACTAGTTGCAAGGCAAACGTGGTTTTCGTTGAAACAAAGGTCGTACTTCGCTTTAACTTTCTCCACATTGTTTGAAGGGAAAGTCTAACATGCTCCGGGCAGTTAACATGCTCCGGGCATGTATGTTTTTTTTTTATTAATTTTTTATGTAGATTTACTCATAATATTTTCGCGTTAGACAAAAGTAGCTACTACTAGATTTTGGGTTTTAAAGGTGTTTACAAAATTTTAACATTGTATCAAACATATACCCAACCTTCATTGATGAATTTAACTATTGGCTTCAAACGAATTTAATTTATGGGATCAAAATTGTCAAACTCGCGAGTTTACCTAAACTCGTGAAGTTAAGGTAAATTCGATTAGTAAACTCATATGATTTTACTTATTTTAAAACTAATATGTACGCAATATTCATAACATCCATAAAAATGTACTTTATGAAGGACCAACGGGGGTTGGCTCAAATAGTGCGATCATGCCAACTTGAAAACTTGGGAATGGGGCCCGAGACTAAGAAGTCTCGGATTTGATTATCGGTTAACACACCCGCTGGGAGAGGCATAGGAACGTGACCTCGTGCAGGATTAGTCTCAAAGGTTTCCTGGTATTAAGGATACTCTTGGGGACACCTGTGGTACTGGACAAAAAGTATAAAAAAAAAAAATAAGTACTTTATGAAGGTTAAGAGTGAGTGACCGACGATTGAACGTAATCCGTGGGTGAGACTTGAATTTTTATAGACGAATAGATAATTGGGACTTCAAAGACGAAGAGAGACTCGACAAAGAGAAAGAGACGATTGAGAAAGAGGAGAGATTCGAGTAAGGTGTGTAGGGATTTTGAGAAATTGAGCCAAAATGATGTCATACTGGAGTTGAATTTCTATCTCTAAGACAATTGGGCGAATTATTTCTATTTCTAAACCGATTGGAATGACTCACGAGTTAATACGAGTTTACTCTAGTTTCGAGTTTTGTATTGAGTTTTGTATATTCTTCTTATTTATATTTACCTACTGATTTTAAATTTATAATACCATATCCATATCATATTTTTATAAAAAATGAAATACTACTTTTTATCCATACTTGTATTTAGAGCTGTTAATTTGGGCTGACCCGACCCATTAGGGCCAGCAGTTTTTTCGGTATGGGCTGGGCTGATCCATATTATTTCGGGCCAATCATTTCCATAGCCCAACCCAACCCACTAGTTTTTCGGGCTGGGCTCATGAACCAATGTTTATTTCATTTCCATGAAAAATAATAATTAAGAGTTTTAGTTCCCAGCCCCCATGTATTATCCTCCAAACCCCCATTTTATTAATAATCCTAAAATACCCCCCACATAACTTCTTCCCTAATTCAAACCATTCCCTAAACCCCACCTCCTTCCCCAAACGACTCTCTCCTTCCCCACCGGAAACGACCCTCTCCTTCCCCACCGAGCCGCCGCTCTCCCATCTCTGGTTCGTGCAGCCACCGCCTCCACTGCTGGGCAAACCGCCATCGTCTTCTCCCCTCCACCGTTCGCCGTCACCCGCTCTCCATCTCTTCTCCCAGTCGCGATTTGTGACCCATTAAAGCCCTACTTCGCGCCGCCGCCGCCGTTCCTTGAAGCTGGGTAGTGTAACAGTAAAAATAAAATTCCGATAGGATGGGGTCGGAATATTTTTTCTCTTTCCAGTAAAATTCCGACACACCCGTGTCGGAATTTTAATAAAATCCGAGTCTGGCCTGTCGGAATTTTTAACAGTACGACTAAAACAAAACTTAAACAAATATAAGTTGCTTACCTTCAACAACACGTCTACAACGTCGTATGCACCTTCTTCTGAGCGTCAATGATGAAAAAGTGGAAGCTTTTGGAGAAAAAAAGTGATGAAGATGAAAGTTTTGGAGAATGAGAGAGATTGTAGAAGAGGAACATGAAGAGTTTATGGTTATTATGGAGGTTTGTTGTTTATGAAGGTGAAAGGTTGATGGGGTTTGGGTTTTACATAAATTAGGATTGGGGTTTGTGGCTAATGGGGTTTGGGGACTAAGTTTTGGAGGGAAATTATTAAGTAAGGGCATTTCAGATTTTTCACTATTAAATTGGGGTTTGGGGCTAATATATGGGGGCCGAGAACTAAAACTCAATAATTAATCATAACCAAATTAAAATTTTATAATATTTTCTTTTGATTAGGATATCATTATTAATTATTATGCCCATGCAATACAACATAGAAAAAATGTAATTAAGGAGCACCAATTACGTGAAGGGAGAAGTACAGTAAAAGGATAAATTAAAAAATATACATTAAATATTTATATTTTTAATAAAAAAAATTATTTTATTTAACTTCTTTAATAGTAATAATTTTGTTTTTCACTCAAAACAAACTTATACTCATATTTAAAGATGAGAAGTGATATTTGGTTTAACATAAGAAAAAGTAGGTGATCTATCTTCATAAGAGTCGCGTGACAACAGAAGGTGGTCGTCGTTTAGCTGCAACCGTTTGTTTTGTCCAACAACAAATTCTTTGACTTGCAGACCAAACATTTCCACTTTCCCGCCTTTCATTTCTTAATTTCTCTTATTATTATTTTTTTCTTTTCTTTCTCTCTCCTTCTCCACTTGGCACTTGCCAAGATTAAATCATTACTTCCTCCGTCTCTAAATATAAAACACTTTTGACACTTTTATTTTGTTCCTATTTATAAATTCTCATACTAATTTTTAATGATCATTAATTACTTTTTTTTCCACAAACACCCTTATTTATTTAACACTTTTTAGATTCCAATAATATTAATAGGATTAATTTTGAAATTACATATAAAAAGTTCACATTTCCAATACAATTAACTAAATTTTTCTACTTTTTTAATGGACGTGAAATCTCCCAAAGAGAGGAGAGGACGGAGGGAGTAGTATATTATTTCTAATTTATTTAACTTTTTTTTTTTTAAATTTTGTTTGATTAATCAGTTTTCTACTTGAAAGTAGATTATTCTTTGACCAATTGCAAAAGCTTCGCCCACGACTTCCAATAATAATTAGTAAATTATTAAGATACGTTAATACGTTACTAAAACAAAAACAAAAAGATTAAATCATTATTGCATCGAGACAAAAAGAGCCGAGACTGCGACTTTTTGGACGACAAAGGGTCACTGTCTATCTTGGATCCTCATTCAATCACCGCCGTTCATTTCTCTTGTTTATGTCAATGATGTGGCAGCGGATCAACATAATTATACAATTAATTAGTCAATTCAATCCTTGTTACAAAGCATACTCCATGCGGTTTAGAATATAAAAAAAAAATAAAATAACGTTTATTAAAAAAGTTAGTTGATTGTATTTAATTTTTTTAATTTATAAAAAATAAAGGTATATTATAAAAATAGTATTGGAGTGAAAAAAATTTGAATGAGATGATAATTTTTTAGGTATATTTTAGGAAAGTAATATCGAGAATAAAACAAAATTTAATATGATTAATTAATCTTTTATTACATATTTTAAACCAAAAGAAATATTTATTTTTCTTACATTTCAAACCTCAGAGAGTATTTTACAAAGGCTTAATTATGCGTAAGCTTTTGAACTTTACGGTTACTTTGTCACAGGTTTTTATTTTTTATTTTTTAATGTCTGGTTTTCCAAAATTATTTATGGATTAGTCATATGCTCCTTCTACCGATTTCGATCAAATTTTACTGATATGTCATACTGAAATTGATAAGAAGGATATATAGCAAATCCAAATATAATTTCAAAAAACCGAAAGTTAAAAAAAAAACAAAAGTTTATAACAAAATGGCTTTAAAATTTAAGAATCGAAAGATAACTAAACCTTCTACAAATTTTTATGATACTTCTTATAAGTCGTTCATATTTTTACTAAGAGTTTAATTTTTTTTCCTTGATTCGTCACTTTTGAACGCTCATTATCAAGAAAACTCTATTCACTCCGCCAATAAAGACATGATCTTTTAACGATAAACAATGTTTTCATTTATGGTTAAAAAAATAATATATTTTTTATGGGTAACATATTGTTATAACTACTATGATTATTTAAGTTTAAAAAAAAAACTATGATTATTTATTAGAAGACAAAACTTATACTTTTATCTAGGCAGTTGATGGTTTGGTTTTTCATGTAAACCAAATCAAACTAAACATATATGCTAAATAAGTTTTTTTTTTTTTTTAAATTTAGGTTTTCATCCATCCTATTATTTTGAAAAACGATTAATCTTCTCAGGACTAAGCAACATTTAACTATTACTTCTAAATATGATTTGTTTTACTTAGTTGTTTTTTTTAATAAAAATTTTAAATAAAAATAAGTTCGTAAATTCAAACTTTGTCAATGTTTGGAATCAATTTTAAAATTCGTTCAAGTATAAAATTGGTTTTTAGACATTTTTTTATTAAATCTGCTAAACCAAATTTAAATTCGGTTTTCATGAAACCGATTTGTAATCCACTTTTCATTAGATAAGTTTTTAAACTAATAGTAAAAGATAGTACTTAGACCAATTCTATTTGCACCCTCTAACATGTTACTCGCACCTTCCAATTATCCCCATCCAACTTTGTGATTTTCAAAGGATGCGTTGTGAATGATTGAACACCTAATATATCCATGGTCATGTTTCAATGTTCACTTTTTACTAGGGGATATACAATATGTCATGGCAAACTACTTTTATTTTTAACCGACGAATTGTTTATTAGCCTTTGCAAATGGTGCACACAGATTGAAGCACGAAGTGGTGGTGACACGAAGGGTGGTGGTTGAGACTTTATTAGGGTTTGAAAATGGTGGAGCACAACGGTGTTTAATCAAACAGAGACTCTCGTGGTTTCACTTTGAACCATGCACGGAGATGACATTCATGCTAGTATGTCCGAATCTACATTTGGTATAAAGACCTACAAATAAATCTACACCAAAAGAATCTGACATATGTTACTTGTTAACTAATCAATAATAGACAAGTGATACATGCCACTTCTTTTATGGTGTAGGTTAATTTGTATATTCATTTTGTAAGTCTCTTTGGTACAAACATGGTTGCTATTCGAAGCTTATATGATTGTGATTCACGAGGATTAATAAAAAGATATTTTAGGGAGTTTGGGGTATTTTTTTTTAATTGGAGGAAAGGGAGGCAAAGTGTTTGTTTCTAAAAGAAACCACATCACGCACCACCCACGAACGTGTCTGTATGGGTATTGAGTTTAACATGACCACTTCATAAAGCCTAATAAAATATTTACTAGAGTAATGCAAATAATGGAATATAAAGGCTTAAAGTTAATTATGAATGAGCAATGTATATATGATTTGTGATTTTCATGAAAATGTCATTATTTCAATATCACATTGTTAGACTTCCGAGTTCTGACTTGGAAAATAAAAAGAAAAATGATTTGCTATAATCAAAGCCACAGATATTTACCTCTGTGTTGGTTTGGTAATAGCTACCCATATCCAGAGGAATTTGATCCGAATATTAATAGTTTTGAGTTCGAATCCTAAAAATCACACCCGCCCACAAAGCAACTTCAAGCTTCAAGGAATTGGTCATAGTTTTTTCTTTTTTCTAAAAAAAAACAAAAAAAAAACTGTCAATACTCTATGTCAAAGAAAAAAAAACTATAGATTTTGGCAATCCAAAGTTATTAGTCTATTGTGCAAGGATAATAATTATGTTATGAATGCTTAAGATAGTGATAACGTTTTGTTTTTCTCCTTTTGAAAATGATGACAACAATAAACAAAGCTATACCTTTTGGCACTAATGAGATTAAATAACATTATTTAGGAAGCTAGTTTTCATCAAGTCAACGTAAATCTCATACTACCAACTTGTATCTTGATATATTTACTTTTATTTTTGAGGATGCACTTCAATATTTTAATTCAGTCCACCAGTGGAGGCTGACACAAGTGGAAGGGATTTGTGTCCCTTAAGCATGTGGTCGCGGGTTCGAGTCGTACCCGAGACGCATGTGAATGGAGCAAACCTTACTGGGAGCATCGCCCCCGAAAGGGCCCGACCGTGGTGCGAGGGATTAGTCACCCAGTTGCGCGGGTGGATACCCTGGTTCATAAAAAAAATATTTTAATTCAGTCCCATCATGTATTTATTTTTTTTCCGATTCAATCAATGACAACAACAAATCATGTTCGACTGAGATTAATTATCTGAAAGGAGTGGTAATAAGCACAATTCTATTTAATAAATCAGAAAACGACTAATCGGTTTTGAACTTTGAAGGATTAATAAGGTCCAAAAACAAAAACAAAGGTCATCTGAAACCGAAGTCAAAGTAATTTAAATTCAACATATCAAAATAAGAACAAATTAGAAAATTGTTTACTACTCCGTGGAGAAATAGTCAAAATAATTTTCAGCCTAGCCTTCACATGCTTAGAAATTCAGTGAGTCAAATAATGACTTCAATATATATATATATATATATATATATATATATATATATATTAGCTCTTATTACGAGTTATTTATATTTTAATTTTTTATATTAAATATTTTAAATTAAATATTATTATTATTATTTTTATTATAAAGTAAAGATTATTATTAAACAAAAAAAAAAATAATTATACGAAAAGGTAGGAGTTCAAATCAAACCCTATACTTTAAAAAATTAATTTAAATGATCTTGTTGATAAATTTTGTACTTCCTCATATGAATAAAAAATGTAACACTTTTTATATGAGATATATATTCCTTATTTATTTTATGGATAAATTGACATTTTTATATATGATTATTAAATTTATTATGATAAATAAATATTAAATCAAAATTGAACATGATCTTTTTTATATTTATGTGATGGATGACGTAGTTTTTTTTGTACAATTAGTATTTTTTTTTAAATATGATTATCACATTTGTTGTTATTAATGATAATTAAATATTTTCATCTTTTTAATCAATTATCTTATCTCAAATTAATAATAAGATTGAATCCTAAAAATCTTTATCTTATCTCAAGCTAAATATTTTTATTATTTTTTTTATGATTATCTTTATCTTATTGGATCTTAATCTTTATTTTCTTTTATTTTCTTTTTTTTAACACTTCTCATCATATCTTAATATTAAAAGATGGAGACACATACCAACGGGGTTTGGTTTAGTTGGTGTAAGGCCCCAACTGAAATCTTGAGAATGAGACAAGGGTGCTAGTAGCTCCGGGTTCGATTCCCACTAAAAACATCCAACTAAGATGACATTGTTTGAGCTAGCGGTTTCAAGCACACTAACGGTTTGGGTAGCTATCTTGGTTCGATTGATCATGGTTCTAGAAGAAAGAAGTATTGTTTCAAACCTCTCATTGAAAAGATCAACAATAAGATGGAAGGATGGAAAGCCAGTTCTTTATCCCTCGCACGAAGAATTGTCTTGGCGAAATCTTCCTTAGGTTCTATGACCAACCACTTTATGCATCATTCGGTCATCCCTAAATCAATTTGCAATGAGATTGAGAAGGCTCAAAGAAACTTTGTTTGGGGCAGCTCAAGAGATCATCAAAAAGTTCATATGCTAAATTGGAATAAACTTTGCCTTCCCAAAAACCATGAAGGATTGGGCTTTAGACACATCTCTACCTTCAATGATGCTTTTATCCTGAAACTTTGCTGGGGTATGATCTTTAGACCAGACTCGCTTTGGGTTCGAGTTCTCAAAGGAAAATATGCTAGAGGCAATGATCTCCTTCAACGTGCTTCTAGTTCTGGTTCTGACTCTACATTATGGAAACGTATGACACACCTTTGGCCAACTTTAACTTCTAATTTGGAGTATAACATTGGCAACGGTAGAGGAACTTGGTTTTGGCGTGACAAATGGTTAGGTGGCAGCCTTGTTTTAAAAGATTACACCTCTAATCATTTCGACGAGGCTACTAACATGACCCTGATGCGAGATATGGTTGATCAAGACGGTGATTGAAATTTTTCGCTCGTAGAAAACTTGCTCCCTGCCTCGGTGGTGTCACGGTTCAGATCTATTCCTCCTCCTTCGGACGATATGGAACAAGGCATCATTATATGGGGTGCGTCGGACAATGGCATCTTCATTGTTGCTAATGCATATAAAATCCTCTCTCAAGATGTGGCTATGGTAAATATGATTCAGTGGGAGAAACTTTGGAAAATTAAAGCTTTAGAGAGATGGAAAGTCCATGGTTGGAAAGTGACTCATAATCGTCTTTTGACTAACGAGAGGAAGAGTAGTTGGGGTCTTGGTGATCCTTACTGTCCCTTTTGCCCTAAACAATATGAAACCACAATTCATGCAATGAGAGATTGTGTAAAGGCCAAACAACTTTGGCATGCTCTTATCAAACCCAGTGAAAGGAGAGTCTTTTTTGGATCAAACCTATTATTTGATTGGTGCCGCGATAATCTTGGCAGAAGCTGGGCCACTCTGTCAGCGGAGAATTGGGGAAGTACCTTCTTTTGTGGCCTTTATTTTCTTTGGTAATGGCATAATAAACTTGTTGTTGATTCTAATTTTATGTATCCTACTAATGTTCACCATTTTATTTCCCTTCGGGTGAAGGAGATGAACGTTGTTCTCATTCCGCGTGAAGCTGGTCAGTTAACGCGTACGGATACTGTGTTCATTCATTGGAGCAGCTTACCGGAAAGCTGGTTTAAGCTCAATACTAACGAAGTGTCGAAAGGAAATCCGGGTCAAGCTGGCTGTGGAGGTTTGATTAGAGACTATGAAGGACGTTTCTTAGGAGGTTACTCTCATAACTTGGGCCACACAACTGCTTTCAAGGCCGAGTTATGGGGTATCCTTATTGGTTTGCAGTTTGCTTGGGACAAAGGCATTAGAAAACTCGTGGTGGAGTGTCTCTATCCATAATAAACTTGCTTAACAGAGACATGAAAGCCCACTGTACAAATGTTGTTGGCATCATCAACCGTATTAAACACATGTATATGAAGAACTGAGACATTTGTTTCAAACACTCTTTCCGTGAAGACAATACCTGTGCTGACTATTTGGCTAATAGAAGTCTCTCCTTGAATTTTGGTACCCACTTTATGATTACTCCTGATCAGACTTTGCGTAGCCTTCTTGAGTAGGACTATAGAGGGAATGTCATCTCTAGAGCAGTTATTGTTAATTAGTTTCTTTTCTGCTTCTTGGGCTGTTTAATCCCTTTGTAAACCAAAAAAAAAAAAAAAAAGATAAAGTTTGCAAACGCATAATCCAATCATATAATTTTTGTTCACTATTGGTTGCACTCTCTCCTCTCTCAAATTTTATATGTAAGACTTTTTCAAGATTTTTCATTTCTATCGATAAAATTAGTAAAATTTGTTAGTTGTATTAGAAATATAAAAATTTGTTATTAGTATTTTTTCTCAAAACTGCTTTTATAATAATTATTAGGATTTATAAAAAAAATGTTGAATAAATAAAAATGTGTCAAAATAAGTAATTAAATGATATTAAAAATAAAAATTAGATCTTATAAATAACACTAAAATAAAAGTTGTAGAAGAGTTATATACATGATTGGAGGGAGTACTCTCGTACAATAATACCCCTCCATTCATATTTCAAACAAAATACACCAATTAAAAATATAATCATCATTTATATTTCTAATATATTGATCTATTTTTTCCCACTATATCATTTTTTCTTTATAATAGTTAAATTTTCTTTATTACTTATTATATGTAAATCAAGACTCATTTAATAAGGATATACATAAAAAAAAATAAGATTTACTATATTTTTGAAATTCTAAAAAAAACAGATAAAAATAACAAATTTTTTTTTAAAGGACGGGAGTAGTATTAAAACATAGAGTAACTCATGTTAAAACACTAAGCAAAACCAAAACCTAGTAATCTAATGAGAGATGCCAGGATGGAACTGTATAATACAAATGAGCTGGAATACGTGACAACCCCTCCCTCCTACATAAACCCAACCCACACACCAATTCCCTACCCAAATGTAACCGTCAATTCACACTATCATCATATCAGACCCCAACAGCTGCAAACACACACTCAAAAACAAAACAAAAAACAATTGAAAAAGTCACACAAAGGGACAAAACTTCATCAAATTTTTCAACTCTCAAAAATATACACTCCCCACCTCTCTTCTCTCTCCTCCCTCTTTCCAATGGCAAAAAAAAAGAAACTCCCCCCTCTCTCCTCAACTCAAAAATCAAAATCAAATTTCACTTCTTATTTACTACTCTCTTCTGTTTATAAAATTTTTTCGAGGTTTTTCATTCCGGCAAAGAAAATAGATAAATTTGTCAGTAATATTAAAAATGTGTAAATTTGATATACTTTTTCAAAATTACTCTTATAATTATTATTCGAACTCTAAAAAGTGTTAATTTCATAGTAATGTTAGTGAAAAGAAGTAATTAAATGCTATTAAAATTTTTTTTATAAATAGGAGCAAAATAAAAACCGCAAAAGATCTTATAAATAAGATAGAAGGAAGTGATTTTTTTATATAAAAAAAAAACAAATCATTAAGTATTTTTGAGTTGTTTGGTGTGTTGTTTTAGAAACCATTAGATGAATCCAACGTTACAAAATATTGACTTGCACCACTGACTACACCAGGTAGTAAACTCAGGCGATCTGGATCCAAAGAAAGAAAAACACAATCACTCACACACACCTTTCTTTTTTTTCCCTTCTTCCCTCTCCTCACTTTCAACCCCTTTTGTTTTCTTTCCTCTCTCTCTCTTTATTTTTTTTTTCCTCTCTTTCATTTACTTGAGCAGCTGAGTGAGTTGAACCAAAACCTTCTCTTTTCTTTTATTCCTTTCCCTCTCTCACTCACTCACTCACAACTTCACCACTAATAAGCAGCTTACCAAACAGAGCCTTAAACAGTGGCGCAACTCAAATGTGATGGGGAACGGACTCTCGAGCCTGTGTCCGTGTCTCGAACCGCCCAACCGGCCCAACCGGACCGAAGACTTGGTTTTCTCAGCCACCGAACCGTTAGACGAAACCCTAGGCCACTCTTTCTGCTACGTCAGATCCTCCAACCGCTTTCTTTCCCCGACCCACTCCGACCGATTCGTTTCCCCCTCTACCTCCCTTCGCTTCTCCCCCACCCACGAACCCAAGACCCGACCCGATTCGCATGAAACCGGTTTCAAAGCCATTTCCGGGGCTTCCGTTAGCGCTAACAGCTCCGTCCCCAAAACCGTTATCCAGCTGGAGAACACTAGCACCGCTGTTGCCAACAATGCTTCGGACGACGCCGTTTCGGATTTCGGTGGCGCTGTGTTGGTTAACGGCTTCGAAGGAACGTCGTCGTTTAGTGCTTTGCCTCTTCAGCCTGTGCCGCGTGGCGGGGAGCCTTACGAGAGGAGCGGGTTCTTTCTCTCCGGGCCAATTGAGAGTGGCGCCGCCGTGGAAAGCGGCGGTGCCGGTGATGTCCCGTTCTCGGCGCCGCTCGGAGGGTTGTATGTGAAGAAGAAGAAGCGGAAGAACGGGATTTCGTCCTTCCGGAAGGCGTTCCAGCGGAGCAACTCGTCGGAGAAGAAGCGGCCGTGGGTGGTGCCGGTGCTGAATTTCATCGGGAAGAAGGAGGTTGCGGCGTGCGAGGGGAAGGCGGCGCCGGAGGCGAAGAATGAGAGCAATGTGCAGTGGGCGCTTGGGAAAGCCGGCGAGGATCGTGTCCACGTGGTGGTTTCGGAGGAGCAAGGGTGGTTGTTCGTCGGAATTTACGATGGTTTCAACGGCCCTGACGCGCCAGAGTTTCTGATGGGGCACCTTTACCGTGCGGTGCACAATGAGCTTCAGGGTTTGTTTTGGGAAATCGAAGAATCGGAGGAGAGCGTTAACCCTTTGAATTTGAGTGTTGCTGCCGAGAGTTCAGTGGCTGATGAGGTTAAGAACAATAATGAGGGTGAAATTGTCGATGTTGGAGAAGACTCGAATTCGCGATCCGTGAAGAAGGTAACGTTCCAAGCCGACGGAACGGAGAGTAGAAGGCGTAGGCTGTGGGAGTTTCTTGCTGAGGACCCTGAAGATGGACTTGATCTTTCGGGTTCTGACAGGTTTGCATTTTCGGTTGATGATGCTCTTAGTGTTAACAATGGCAATGCAGGGTCAGCGGTTAGTAGAAGGTGGCTTTTGTTGTCGAAATTGAGGCACGGATTGTCGAAGCACAAAGAGGGTCATAGTAGTAGGAAGTTGTTTGGGACCGAGGAGAAAGAGAAGGTTGAGGTGGAAAATCAAAATCAGGTAGAAGAAAAGTCTTCTGGTGGCGTCGTTGGTGGCGGTGGGAGGAAGAGGAAAGTCGGTCCTGTCGATCATGATTTGGTTTTGAAGGCAATGTCCAGGGCACTTGAAGTGACCGAGAATGCATATTTGGATATGACGGATAAGCTTCTCGATACAAATCCGGAACTTGCTTTGATGGGTTCGTGTTTGTTAGTTGTGTTAATGAGGGATGAGGATGTGTATGTGATGAATGTTGGGGATAGCAGAGCGATTGTGGCGCACTATGAGCCCAAAGAGGTTAGTTCTAATGTGGAATCGGGAAGTAAAGGAGAGAAAGGGTCTAGCACAGAGAGCATAGTTGAGGAGTCCTCAGCTTTCGGTGGAAGTGAAACTGCTAGCAAGTTGGGAAATGAGGGTCCTGCTCAAGAAATGAGGTTGGCCGCATTGCAGCTGTCCACTGACCACAGCACTAGCATTGAAGAAGTAAGTTTGATTTTTGAATGAGTTGGGCCTTTTAGGTGAAATGCTTTCTCTTCCTTGACTCCTGTCAATTTTGGATTTTACATGCCATGTTTTCCTTACTGTAGATAATTGCAAAACCTTCATTTCCCTTTTAGCTATGCTGTAATGTAATGCCTTTAGTTCCTTCTGCAATGCCTGTTGATATGTATGTATGGTTACATTTTTGAGTCTGCAAGTCTTTGCTTGGTTTTCATTAAGTAGACTGTATCCCTAGCCGGATTTCTTTCATTAAATCTAGCACACTGCTTTATATCAAGTGGCAGTTGAAGTTTTAGATCTTTTAACATGAAGTGTTGAACAATTAGTGATGCTATCTATATTCAAGATGTTAGGTCATTTGCTTTCATTGTTGTTTGCTGCTCTTGTTTTAATTATGACCATTAGAATTTGTACTTTTGTTTCCTTTTTTCCGCCATGTTGTGATCAGGTTATATCAGTTGTCTAAACTCTGGAGCTTATTGTTTTGCAGGAAATCATTAGAATTAAGAATGAACATCCTGATGATAGTCATTGTATAGTCAATGATAGAGTAAAAGGTCGTCTTAAGGTCACCAGAGCATTTGGGGCAGGATTTTTGAAGCAGGTATCTTTTAAAATACTGTTTTACCAGTACAATTCATTTTTAAGAGTTTTGTAACATTGTGCTTCTCAAACATCCCGTCTTTCCTAGAAAAGAATATTTTGCTGATATCTACAGTTTATGCATCATGGAAGAATAATCACGATGGTTCTTTGTTTGATGTGAATGAAAGTTTATTATTCATCTTTCTTTAATGAAAATTTAACGGATGCATGAAGCTGTGAATACAGTTATATGCATAGATACACTGTTGGCATTTAACTATTGATATTCATAGAAAGGAGCATCTTATGATTTGTGATCCTCTTTTGGTGGTTTTATTGTCAAATTTTGGCATGCCAGGCATTTATATTCATATTAGTTTTTGTGACAACTAGAAATGTCTATCACCATGTAAAACTCTTTCGCATACCAGCCAAAAAAGGGGGTAAAATTTCAAAACTTGTCACATGAATTTATAATTATTATTAGGTACTTGGGAGCTATATAAGAGTATTTAGTCGTAAACTACTCAATATCCAACCTTTTAGACTTCACTTTGCTATACCCTTCTGATTGATGAAAATGAGAAGTTCAATGATATGGTCAATTGTTGGGAGAACATGCTGAAATTTGCATCCCTTATTACTTGAAGAAATATTTATTTTTCATTCATTATTTTACACAATGTTGGTGCTCTATTTAAGCTTTCTCGACTGTGTACACTTAAGAACTTTTTGTTCACAAGCCTTCCAGACTTTAATGTATCCGGAATAACCTGCCATAAATTATCTATTTGGTCATATTGCACTTGGAGACCAAGCACATAACACCTGCATTTCTCTCATTGTCCTTTTCTCTTTCTAATTGGTGTTTAAAACTGGGATATTGAAGACTCGGAGCTGCAAGTTTCGTTGACCTCATTTTTATTATGCTAATGGTACTGCTACACATGCTAATTCTCATCTTCTCTCTAACTTAGAAGCCTGATTGTTTGTCATGTCTCTTATTTAAAACTGCATAATTTTTTGAAGTATTTACACAAATGTATGCTATACACTTACATGATTGTATGGTTTGGATTTTTTCTGTAGCCGAAGTTGAATGATGCAGTGCTAGAAATGTTTCGTAATGAATATATTGGCACTGCGCCATATATATCCTGTTCTCCTTCACTACGTCACCATAGATTATGCCCAACAGATCAGTTCTTGATCCTCTCGTCTGATGGGTTATATCAATATCTAAACAATGAAGAAGTGGTTTCCCAAGTTGAGAGCTTCATGGAAAAGTTTCCAGAAGGAGATCCTGCCCAACATTTAATAGAAGAGCTGCTCCTCCGTGCAGCCAAGAAGGCAGGTAAATGAGTTTTCTAACCTTGTGTATCTTGTTTTGAATTCTTTTTATATGTTTAAAATTTGAATGAGTTCCCACTAGGTAGCTTTGTTGGCAGAGCTGCAGGGCATAAAGTGTGAGTACCTGGGTTTGATCCCTGGCAACGCACAATTTTTCCCATTCCCCCTCCCTGTCAAAAACTTTGCCTATAATTTTTTTTTTCTTTTTGTTGAATGAACTGGTGGAGGGAATAGTAATTAGTTCAGAGAGGATTAATTAATAGTCAATGCCCTGCATTGTTGTTTTCTTCAATGTACATGTTTATCTTATGCTTCGAGAGTTTTGCTTTGAGGTAATTTTAAATTGGGGAGGGCTGCTCTGTCTTTTTGCGTTTGTATGCATGTTTTTTATGGTTCTTGTATTTGGAGAAAACTTGTGCAGTTGTGCTGATTTTCACTATCCAAAACCACTTGGGGGCAGAAATAATGCAGAAAACCAAACAGAAACAAGAAAAGAATTGCTGCAATATGTTGATTTCTTTTTTTAGCTGGATTGTTTATCTTGTTAACTGCTTTCATATACATTCCACATTTTGAGTGGTGATTTTGGACTCAATTGTTGCAGGAATGGATTTTCATGAGTTGCTGGATATCCCTCAAGGGGATCGGAGGAAGTACCATGATGATGTTACTGTTATGGTGGTATCACTAGAAGGAAGAATTTGGAAATCGTCAGGGAAGTATCTGTGAGCCCTTGTTCAGCTAGTTGGTTCTATAGCATGTGATAGCCATTTTTCACCTGAGGGCACTTCAAAGCCAGTTCCATAGTTTTACAGCTGATCCATTTTTCATGGGTCTTGGGTGTTTTTTATCTGGTCTTAAAACATAAATATTTATCAATTGAGTAACTTCAGATGATAATGGCAAGATGCTACATTTATTTAGAGCTCTATCTAGAATCAAGAGATGCAGAATGCAATTTAGTATGAGCTAAGAATGTGCATTGTAGATGGGCTTTTGGGAATTCTCTTTAGAAGTGAAGAAGACAAATGTAAAAAGCCTTTTTTTTTTTTTTCGAACTGTTTCCATTTCCATTAGCAGTCTTTATTCCCCCTCCACCCTCCTCCTTTTAGCAGTTATAGAGATGAAAAATGATAGAAATTTTGCATGGCAAAGGCCCTTTCCATTTTATTTTCTTTTTTATTTTCTTTCTTTGGCAGAGCCAAGAAAATGTTGGTGTACATTGGTGGGGATACAAATGTACTGATTGAACTTGAGCAGTCCTTAGTCAGAAACGAGCATATCTGTAACTGAGGGTGGATTTCCACCATAGCGGATTTAATATGAATTCTGATTTAGTGATCTCTGAATGAAATCAATGCATTGCATGCAATCATAAATTGCACATTGTAATGGCCCTTTTCAAAACATTATAATAGAAGTATGGAACCAATCGTTGTTGGTCGTTAGCTCTATTTTGCTTTTTTTTTTTTTTTTGCCAGTAATAATCTTTTCCTTAATTAAGATAAGCATGCGAGGATTGTGTATAAATTTTATCAATTCTATTACTGAAACAGGTATGCAATTTGGCACGGAGCCCTCTTTCTTTCCTAAAAGCTTGCATCTATTAACATTCTGTTTCTTATCTTTATTCGAATGTTCAACTTTGCTCTTTAACTTTTCCTTTTGACTTTTCCTTCCAACATAAATCGGTCATTTCTTTTGCATTATAGCTTGTGTACACTTCAAACGAGCTACGGCTAAAAAAAATTGCCTACAAGAAAACGCTACAGCTAATATAAATCATCTTTCACTTTAGCTACCCTCAACCTTGATTATGGGTACCGACCTAAAGCTGCCTTGTTATATTGTTGGATGGAGTAATTTCAAATTTCAAATATGCTTCCATGCTTTTTGAAATATGCTTCCTTTTTTTATCCCCCACAAACCTTTTCCATGGCTTCCTCTTCCTAGTGTCTGGGATGGGACCAAGGATTTATGCTAAATGAAAACTAGTTCAGGCATTTGTATTCTGCCTTTGCCTATTTTCTTATACAGTGCCATGATTTTTGAATCATATAAGGGCAAATGACCAGCTGAAATAACGCATAACGTCACTCACTCCACGACTCTTTCTACTTGTAATAACCTCAGCTGTGATATATCATAGGGTTTTTGCTAACCAGTGCTCCTCTAGCTTGCATTTTCCTGTATCATATGCTCAACAAACTTTATGCAGAGCATGTTTGCTTAGAGAAAGAGATTCATCAATTGCATTCAATCCAAAGTCTGCTACCTTGAGAACTCCATTCTCATCCGAAACCAAGTTCTATGGCTTCAAATCTATGAAATAATCACCCTTTTTTTTAGACTACTTCTAGAAATACAAGGTACTTCAACCCTTACATCATAATCATAATAGGAATATGTTTTGCTTTGCTGTTTGCTCTTCCCACAGATAAGAACTAGTACAAGCAATTGCGTTTGTATCCCATTCATAATAAGAAAAAGAGGCCGACTTTTTTTTCCCCACTTTGCAAATAACCATATTTTTTATTTTTATAAGTAGTTCCACCACCTCATCAATATCTAATTCGGAAGAATTAAAAACACTTAGGCTTCTTTCCAGCCATATTGACCAAGTGGCAAAAATCAATGGCAAGTTGGCAATGATCAATTGTGGAAAGAGCATACTTGCCATGTCCTCATGGAGGCTAAACACTAACCACTGAGGGTAAACTGATTAACATTCATTGTATCGAGTACAGCTGCAAATTTACAACAAATGAATAAAAATGAAAATTGACCCAAAAAACTGAAAGATGAAAGGAGAAACATTAGTCAGAACACAAGAAATGTACCAGAAGGGTAGATAATAAAATATTTAATTAATAATTTCACTGTTTCAAAAAAACTCAGAGAGTAGATTCAGAAAGAACAATAAATATTTAAAATTGACGAGCCTGAATAGTCATATTAGAGTGCTAATAACCCCAAACCCTTCATTGAATCTAATAAAATTGAAACTTGAAAGGTGCTAATTCACAGCAGTGTGCACTCAGCCTTTCATCCATCCAAACTTGAAAGGTGCTAGACATTAAGTGAAGCAAAATGGAATACTGAATTTCAGGGTGTTTACATTCTAATAAATGAGGGGGAAAGATTAAACACTATCTCCTCTAGTTTCAACCCTCTACATCTTCATGTTTCAAGTGATAAAAAAGATTTGCAAGTACCATTGTCATGTATTAAGCCAAAGCGAAGAAGATAATTGCCATTTGAACTTTTCCACCATCTATGTTGCAATAGCAGTTGATGAAAACTTTGATTGCACCCAAGAGACTAAATCTTCTCTAGTTGCAATAAAACAGCCAACTTTGTCCTCATTTTGCCTAAATGGAGCATCTAGTTTCCTCAAATAAGAGGCAAAAGAAATGTTCAGTCCTTGGGCAAACTTATGAGTTCCAGTACCAGTTTGGGCTAAGAATAACTCTGGCAACGCCCCCTCCCTCTGAACAATTTTGGTGAGTGTCCACATCCACTCTTCCAATGCAGTTTCAGCTGCACCAACTGACAATGATCGAACGTCTAAACACCACTCATTGGCAGTTTTGTTATGCAAACTTGGGTATAACCCAAAGAAGGTTCCCAAGTACAGAAGCTCGTGGGCTCTCTCTTGGAGTTCTTTGTTTCTACATATGTCAATTAAACAGTTACAGAAGGGTCTTCTAACTTCAACTGCAGCATTGCTCATGATATGCTTGAACTCTTCCTTAACGGTCTCGAAACTAGTTTTCTCATCCACAATTAATTGAATAAAAGACACCAATTTTGGGTTGGCTTGTTGTAAACAAGCAAGAACCTTTTCCTCATCCTTGCTACCCTGAGACAAAGACACAACAGAAAGCAAGCAACCACATAGCCTATCATCTGGCTTAACTCCCCTCTCAACAGAAATGTTAAAAACTTTAACCAAACCATCAAACTCCATGGCCTTTCCCAAGCACTGAATCAAACAAGTGCACCCCATGATGTTGAGTTCAATACCCAACTTAGACATCTCTTCGAACAATTCCATAGCCTTGTCCACATTTCCTTCACTACCATATATGTTAAGCATTGCCGTGTAACTCCAACTGTCTGGCTTGCAATTTTCAGACTGTTTCATGTCCCTGAACAGAGTTTCAGCTTCCTTCACCAACCCAACATCCGCACACATATTCAACAATGTGTTATAAAGAAAAAAATCCATAGGCCACCGATTTTCCTTCATCCGATCCCACAATTCTAGCGCATCCCTAGACCACCTTGCCTTACCATATATCTTGATAACTGCTGTTAAAGTCTTCTCATCCGGTGTTATCCCCGAATCAATCATTTCTTCAAACAAGCCCCTTGCAAACCCCGGCTTCCCAACCTTCCCCATTGCCTCCAACAAGGTATTATACACAACTAAATTAGGCTGCACCCCGATAGACTTCATCTCTTGCAATACATACCTAATACCATCATAATCCCCAGCCTCCCCAAACATCTTCCCCAACACAGAGAACGTAATATTGTCAGGTTTCCACCCGGTTGCTCTACCTTTCTCGTACAAACTAATCACCTCTTCAACCTTGCCTAACCTAGCATAAACATCTAAGATAGAGGAGTAAGTTACCTCATCCGGCATCAAACCGGTCTTGTACATCCTCTCAAACCAATGTACAGCCTTATCGAAAAGGTTACACTTCTTGGCACACGTTATAATTGTCGAGTACGTAATGTTATCCAGTTGAGTCCCATCGTCGATCATCTGGTGCGCGAGCTCCTCGATCTTCCCAAACTGCCTCCCAAACCTCAAAGACTTCATAGTGACATTGTAGTATATAGTTTCCATTGGAATCAAATTCTGGGTCTTGATCCAATTGAAAAAAAGCAGAGTCTTTTGCCATGTCTTCAAGCCATTGAGTATCAAAAGAGCATTTTCCCTAGTAAGCTGATGTGGGATTTCTTCAAGACAAGCCAAGAACTCATCTTCAGAGTCACCACAATCATTGAGCTTCTGTGCAAAGCGTTTGAAGTCTCTGAGCTGAGGACTATAGGAGTAAGGAGCACGCTTGTGCCTCTGGTGAGAGAGCACAGAGCGTTTTGGTTTGGTGGGGTTGACCCAAGTGGATTTAGGTTTGGACAAGACATAGGAAGAAGGTTGGTCTTTTGTTGTTGTTGTTGTGTTGGATAAGGTTGTGTTTGCAAGCGGTGAGAGCTGGTCGAACAAAGAAGAGTTTTTATTGTTCTTATTGTTGTTGTTGTTGTTGGGAGGTGCTTCTGGAATGGATTCTGAAGTGGCGCAGTGTATGAATAATTTGGCACGAGTTTTTGGGTTGAAGAAAGTAAGAGGGGTGGTTATGTTGAACCTTGTTGTTGTTCTTGGAGAGGAGTTGGAGGAATGGGAAGTGAAACAAATGTCTAGTGCACTGGAAACAGGAGCAGAAGCCATTGAGAGTGGTTTAGTTTGGTCTGAGAAGGCTTGAAGATAAATAGATATTTATTTTTCACCTTATCTTATTAATAAAGGCATTGACATCCATTTTGGAGAGGGAGGGTGAGGATGAGGAGACAGATCTTTTCAAATCAGTATCTTAACATCATACTTTTAAATTTGTGAGACATCAGTATTATATCAACCATTACTTTCGTGCAACCAAATTTTGGATGATTGCAAAACAATCTCTTATTGAACCAATGTTTGTTTGACAAATCAGCTAATCTGAGCTGACATGACAATAACTTAGAACTGCATTAGCTGATGTGTCAAACAATCATTAGTTCATTTAAAAGATTATTGTGCAACCATCCAAAATTTGGTTGCATGTAGAAATATTCATATATTAATATCATTTTTTATATAAAAGTTAACTTTCAATTTTTATATTTTTCATTATCATAATAATTAAGATTTATTGGATTTATGTATCAGCATTATATGTCATTATATACTTTTAAAACTCCATCTCAATTCAATAATATTAATAACTTCTAGTATGCAACTTAATTTTGAATTGTTGTTATGTAATTCTATGTTGAACCAATGATATTTTATCACCTAACATGCAATTTTAACTTTCTTAAACAAAAACATGACAATAATATGTAGGTGGTAAAGTATCATTGGTTCATTATAAGATAGTATATCAACAACCCAAATTAGTTTGCACGAAAGTAATTCCCTAATATTAATTAACAGTTATTTTTAAAAATATCTTAAATATTTTTTTCTTAACATTAATACTTATAATTTACAAAAAATAATATTTGAATTCAAATAATAATTAAAAATTAAAATTGAATAAAAGGTAATACTAAAATAATAGAAATACGATAATGGCATTTACCTAAATATATATTTATTTAGTTATTACTCCCTCCGTCTCACTATCTTGGTAAAAAAATACAAAAGAATTTGTCCCAGATTAAAGTAAAAAATAAATGAAAAATCTTAAAGATAGTATATTGTATCAATGATTGATAAGTAAGTAAGGATAACATATCTAAAATTTTTTTTTTGGAAGCAATATTGAAATATGTATTAATTGTAATGATATGAAAATTTGTATAATATCAATTTGTAATTAATTGATGAATCATATATTATATTAAGTAGATACTCTCTTATTTTCATTGACTTGGTTGACTTTTACCAAGATAATGGGACAGAGAGAATATCATTTATTTGTTATTATTATCAGGGCAATGTAGATTAAAAAAGGAAGAAAGTATTAAAAAAAATTGGATTTCACATAAGCTTAAATTGAGTTTTTATACATAAAAGACTCAATTTGAGGTTTTTCACGAAATTTTTTAAAAAAAAATCTTATAAAAAATATGATGTTAAAACTCTGTCTCTCCGCCAGCGACTCTTAGCCCAATCCACTTCACCAAAGTCAACAACTCCCAGCTCGGACCTGCAACTAGCACCGAAGCCACCCATCGCCACACAACCCGCGAATTCACCCCTTCATAATGACCAACACCAAACCCAATGCCAAACTCGTGCTTGACCAGTGGTGCCGTCGCCGTCGTGCAACATAGCAATATGAAGAACAAAACACAATTAAGCTAAACATGCATAGGCTCCTATCACAAAGGGAAGGGGAGTAGATGGTAAAGGGTAATTGTAAAAGTGGTTAGGAGATGAAAGACAACAACGTCAATGAGTTTATTGGTTTGTGAAACAAGGTGTTGATGTTTGATCTTGAGAAATGAAGGAGATGAATGGGATTGGGGAGAGAGGCGAGAGAAAATGTTTTCATTTAAAAAATAATTTTCATTTTACTTAAACAATGTTGATAGTTAACTTATTCTTTGAAGCAAAATTGGTTATTTTTTTACCAAATAATAAGGTATACATTCCTAACATGATCGTTCTTGTTAATGGGAGGGTACACGTTAGCAAATCCCACACACACACACATATATATATATATATATATATATATAATATAGTGTGTTTGGATAAAGGATGTTAAAGTCGTAGGAATTTTCAGCATTTTAAATAAGTAGGATGAAGGTGAAGTAAAGAGCGAGAGAAGATTTGGAAAATGTTATGATTAAATGTTGTTGGAAATTTCAAAATTCCACGTTAGGATGAGGAATTTTGAAATTCTCTCACAACCTCAAATATTAACACTCTGAATCATCTCTTCTTACCTTATCTCCATATTCTCTATCTTGAATAAGCTTGAAGTTCTTGAGAATTGCAAATCTGTTATCCAAGCACACAAAATAAAATACAATTTTTTTATGTTAATTATAACGTGTGTTTTCTAAAGTGTGTTTTAGGATAAATATATTTGAACAAGTATACTCTTATAAAAAAAAGTTAAAAACATCATATCCTTATATAATTGTTTAATTTATCAACAAGATTTAGCATAGTTGATAAACGATTGATTGAGTTTCTTAAGCATGATGTCAATGTTCGATCTCGTCGTGGGTATAAAAATGTTTTGTTGATAGAGGTAAAATTCACTTTGATAATCTCTATATCTCAAAGGATATTAGTCTTCCACTATCGATGGAAGGATATCTTTGATGCAAAAAAAATATATATAATTGTTTAATTATTAAAGATTTTTTTTTAACATGTGCCTTTGGGTTGTTTACTGGGTTTTGAGGGTGGAGGTTTGAGCTCGAGATATGTAAGAACGTAACCCGGAATGGTCATCGAAAGAAGTCTTCGTCATTTTTTTCTTTAAAATTAAGATAAGAATGAGTTTTACTTTTAAGAGTTGAACAATTGCTTTGAGAAACCTCTAATAAACGCTCTGGTGGCTAATCCTTTTTGCATAAGTGGGGTATGTATGATTAATCTTTCATGACTCTTTTTTAATAATTTTTTTAAATAAATCAGCAGTTTCTAGCAAAACATATTTACACGTGCATTATAATAATGCAGGCAGCAAAAATATCCAATCCACTATACCTTCCTCATCTCAATTGTTCAAAAGACTTGAACATCTCTAGGAAGTAGGAACTCTTTCTTATTTAGGCTGCTTTAACTATGTAGCAATGTAATAATTATATTGCATATAAGCACATACACAGTGTAACGTACCAATAGTCCCTTACAACTCTTAACAAGTATTCAACTCCTGCTACAACTCTTACATCTCTAGGAAATAGGAATAATTGTTATTGTAAGAGACTAAGCATAATTGTTAATAATGCAAAATGTTAGTACTATGTGATAAAACTCAAACTTGTACCTGTATAATGGAATATATATCATATCAAGTTTGTAAGTCATCAGTGTGTCCTAACTTAACCACATTTTAATGCCATTTGACACATTCAATGTCATGGAGCAAGAGATATCTCATTGATTCAACAGCACATAAGAATCACTTCAGGGTAATATAGTATTCCTTACCCCTTTTTGCAGTTTTAGTCATAGTTACAAAATACTCTCGGTGACCCTATGAATCATGTACCAATTCTAGTGCACCAAGTATATCGCATACCAATTCATGGTACTTCACTGAGTATAGTTTTAGTATAAGCTTGCAATTTTGGGACTGCAGAAGACTTCCACTTCTTGAAGAGTAGCCCTGGACTCATCACCAAAAAGTGATTCCTTCCCATCCTCTCTCTTGGCATAAGACAATCCCAATCTAGACTTGGCTTGCCTCAAGTCACCAATGCCTGAATTGGTATCAGGACCTGCAAAGCCACCCATAACTGGGGCTAATGGTGGCCCTATGAGAAGGCCATCAGCC
This sequence comes from Crotalaria pallida, assembly GCA_037953625.1. Classification (NCBI taxonomy): domain Eukaryota; kingdom Viridiplantae; phylum Streptophyta; class Magnoliopsida; order Fabales; family Fabaceae; genus Crotalaria; species Crotalaria pallida. The sequence goes on from CM075655.1 coordinate 105,541,756, forward strand.
CCGAATTGCGGTCCACCACGAGCATAATCAAACAATGCTGCACCACTGCCACCAACCTTTGGCAAAATGATGGGTTTGGTTTCATTGTCTGTCCAATAAAATAGGAATGCATCAAATGTGTCATAGTAGTCATCTGTGCTTCTATAACCTTCTGGGTTAAATGCACCAAACTTGAAAGACTTGTTTGTGTAGCCAATTATCACACATGGTCCCTTAAAGTCACAACATTCATGGAAGTCAGTTGCACTAAATCCATCGATTGTAGCTCTATAACAGCATTTGAGTTCCTTCCCTGATCAAAATTATGTCAAAATATCATATATACTTTGACTTGATGCATAATTTGTGTTTAGACTTGTAAAATTACCTATTAGTAGCTATATAATATAGACAAGATAGATCCATTTGCCCTCTATCTTTATTTCATGCAACTTTTTTTAGTTTCGTTTTGGTCTTGCTCGGCAGATTTTTCTCACAAGTCTCTTAACTCTTGACTAAAATTTAACGATTTAGATATCGTTGGGTTCATAGTGAAAAAATCGACAAAATCCTTCCATTATGTTTCTGACCAACAACTTAAGGACTAAAATTTAAAAAAAATAAGAAAAAACAATACATGTTCTGCAGACAAATCAACTTATTTTGCTATATAATATGGTTCTAGTTCTACATTTTCTATTTGCAAATCAAACTTGCTAGTTCAAAACTTGAAGAATGAGAAAGAGAGGCAGTACCCTTCAAGAATGTTTTGTCAACCAGGGAAGTTGGGAAAGTAAGATCAATGTCATGGTATTTGATCTGAGGTTTGTCATCAGCTTTGTTCTTGCCTATGTTCCAACCAAATAAGCAATGTGGGCTTGTTGTCTTCCACCCTTGGGATTGGAATGATAGAGAGTTTGGGATACAAGATGCCATCCACTCATGACCAACTCAACACTACCCAATCCATCTGTTACCACTTCCTCCAATAAAACACAATTCACCACCTTATCCTTATTTGCTCATAAATATCTTACATAACTTTTGTTAAGTTCTTGTAACAAAATGGTGCATGGGCTCCATCATCAAGACTCACTAGACCCACTTCAACAGAAAACTATTGTCACATTATATTTTTATATAATTGTTAATATAAATCATATCCCTAAAGCTTATAAAAAAAAAAATTTAAATCACATCCCTAATTTTTTTATTTTTGACTGCATATCAGAGAATTGCATATATTTAAATCAGGCAAAGGGAATTTTTAGTATATTGTTAATTTGAGTTGCATTATATAGTTTATTTCGCCTTATCCCATTTTTGTTAACTTTATGCAACTCAAAAAATTATCCATCCTAATCATGCAACTCTTAAAAAATTCATCACACAAATTTTGGTAGTAAAACCATTAATTGATTCTTGAAGTGTGGCCTATAGAATTAAGTATGTGATCCCCATAAAAATCTATGCAACAGTTAAGTAAAAGTAAAAGAAAAAGTGATACAACAACATTGTTGGAATAAAATAAAAGGTACCAAAAGAATTTCTAAGTTTAAAAGCAAAAACTATTGGCTGTTTTCATCTCAACACACGCATATACATGTTCTAATTTGTAAATGTAACTAAACATTTTATAACCTGAAGAATAAAATCGATCAGGAGATGTATTATTAACATAATAAAACATATACATATATCATCAAAAGCATTCATCAAATTAAATAACAGATAATACATATCCATGAAAGAATGGATATTTCACCAAGAACTCTATGAATTAATCTACTCCATGAGAAGGTAAATGGTTCTCTAACACATCAACTCGTGGTTTCTCACAATTCACAACAACTTCATCACCAGGCCTATACTCTTTGAAGGATGCTAACCTCCCAAGTTCTTCAACTTCCTCTATAACAAAGTCCAGTTTTGCCACTGTTTCCACAAGCAAAGATGCAAAAGCAGCAAAAGGCAATGCTTCTGAGAACTCAAGGCTAGTGATTGCTATTTTACTCAACTGAGGTCTTAATACTTTTCTTTCTGCTTCCTTTGATTGTTCACTAGATACCCTTTTGGTTTTCCATTCTAACAATGCTGAAGAGTCTGTTTTAACACTTGATAGTGAGTTCTTCCCATGTGTTTTCTGCCCTGCTAGCGAGGACAGGTGTAGAAAATATCGAAGAGAGGGGTTAGAATATTAGATATATAAAATACCTAAATGCATATGCAATAAATACTTTTGTAACATATGCAATAATTTAAATAAGACTTCCATTAGTTTTTGGATGGAAACTTGGCGAAAAGACTAACATTTCATAACTGGAAAAAGTTTGAGGATAAAAACAGTTAAAGTAAAGTTGAGGAACGAACACCGAATCTGTCTGTACCTGCTTGTGCAGCAGCTATAGCTAGCATGTTGTTAGCTTGGCTGTTATTGGAGCCTAAGAAGAGGCGAGGCTGAGATTTGATAGCAATGTTGAGGTCTTGTAAGGCTTCATGAAGATGATCGGAGAGTATTTCTGGAGAGCAATGGCGACGGTTCCTTATGCTATTGGCAAGTTCTATCAGCACTTTTGATACCTCTGATGCTAGCCGTATGCAAGGGTCCTTGAACATGACTCGAACAGATCTCGGTGTCTAAAACAAAACTTCAAATTATTATGGAATAAAACACGTGCATATAATAGTGGATTATGCATCCTCTCTTAATAAAGAGTGTATAAGTATAAAAGAAATGAGAGTGCTGAAAATAAGCACATTTGGATGCATCGGTTTCTAGTAATAAGATAAGCATAAATTACTATATAGTATCTACCGTAAAAGGTATAAAAGTTGTGTAATTAAATTAATGTGAGAATTTCCCTGTCAATTATCATTCAAGATGTTCTGTTGAGTTTGTAGGCTGTAGGTTTAAATGAATGATCAAATTTAAGTACTCTAACAATACCTGAATTTCTGTTCTCAAGCAACCATGTAGGGCAACAACAGTATACCCGAATTGGCGGATAACATTTCCAACTTTAACATATTGCTGCCACGGAAACCTGTGACAGTACCTTGAATGTCTTGGCTCCCAACTTGCATGTAATGCCTGCATTCCCAATTCAAAACAGAATCATTTCTTGATATGCTAGTAATGCTTGCTAGCTTCATTATATTCATATAATTGATGTATTAAAATGAACCAAAAAAATGTCTTACCAATGTTTCATCGGTGGATTTTGAATCTAAAACAGCCTTATAACCTTTGTATATGGGATCTTCACATGACTTTATATCTCTGGAGACTACCGTTTCTCCATAAAAGTATTCGTTCACACAAGCTGCATCATTTTACGTAGACTATCTACTGTCAGATTATTAAATTGTGATATAAAGAAAAATAAAATTGTAAGCCCTTGATGCGTATGGATGTGATTTAAGCGTCAGTTTGGTTAGCTAAAAAACATTTTCTGTTTCACATTTGAGTTTTTTTGTTTTCCCTTTCAAAATCCTATCCAAATCAATTTTTGAATACTATTCTTACAATTAAGTACAAATACTTTTCTTTCAAAGCCCTCAATATATGTCAGTATTTTCAATACCTTCTATAGAATTGGCTAGGCCTTCAAGCTTGAAAGCAGTGGAATTGTGAAGGTCTTCTCCTGACCAATTTGGAAAGATCAATAGACTCATGAGAAGGCATATGGCACAGCCTATGGCTATTGTGTAGAGGCGGTCATGTGCAATCTTCAATACATTGTCAACGCGGTAACTTGATACAGTTATCAAGTTGAAGGTCAATAGAAATATAACAACACCATAATCATAGTTCTTCTTTACATAAGGAAAGAACCTCATATATGTGGCTCCAGCTCCTGCATATATGGAACAACAAAATAAATGAGTACATCACAAATTGACATCGGAATAATTTTCTTTTGGGTTCCAATCGGGGCCTCAAGACTCTAAGAATATTGTGAAAGACATATATTTTACTAATGAAACTTAATTCAAATTTAACTCAGAATTGATGGAAACACTCAAATAGATATGATCAGGCGAAATGGAATGAAATAATTCAAGTTTTTATAGCATGCATACCTACTATAAAAACTGAAGCTCCAATGAAAACAGCTTGAAGGACCCGGCCAGATTCATTTGCAACATACTCAATAAGAAATGCCAGTAATCCTGCTAACAATGTCCCCAATCCTCTGTTGAGTCCTTTGCATAAAGTTGCCCCTGCCACCATAACAAAATTATAAATAAAGTTCATCACAATACATAGTTCATCATACTACTTTAGTCTGAGTTGTATAATAGTTCATCCCGATAAATAGTTTCACAATATTGTAGTATTCTGCAGTTATATAATAAAGCCGTTCATATACATTCAAATTGAACATTATTCTGAGTTTGTGACAGTTAGTTCATTCACAATATGTTGTTCGAGCTCCGTTCATCAAGTGGTCAGGAATTCGATCCTCACCACACCACCTCACTTGCTTCTAAACAAAAGTTGCCTTGTACTCTTAAAAAAAATGTTGAATTTTCAGCACATGATAAAGACGAGTTTGTGCATTATTCACGCTTCAAGGCCTAAAGGGCTCTTGCGTAAAGGAATTTGCCTAATGTCACTCTTGTGTCCTAATCTAATAACTTAAAAGAGTCTATTCGGATGTTTTCATTTTCTGTTTCCTTAATAATCATAAGCACATTACCTACTTTTCCTTATGTTTTATGTTTTTTATATTTTCAAAATTTTGTATAAGAAATGGTATCCTTTCAAACAAAATTTAAAGGGATGGACCTAAGCTTTTGAGAGAGTTGATTCATAACATACAATAGGAAACAGAATCACTAAGATTTCAGATAAAGTAACTAACCTGCAGTGAACTCAAGAACAACTACTACGGTCATGACAGCCCAAATAGCACTCTGGCCAATACCTTTGAAGAGTGGCTCCAAAAGATACAGCAAAGAAACAAGAGTCAGAGACAAACCAACTTTAAATGCATGGATCACCCTTCTAGGGTCATCATGTCCCATCTTCCATATAGTCTTCCATGCCACACTAGGAAATCTTCTTAGCTTCTCACTATAAACATGCATACGTTTCTTCCAATTAATCCCAATGATTCTTCCATTTTCATCCCCTCCCATTGCCATCTCTAGGCCAGCATGAACCTTAAAAACCATTTCTTAATAGAAAGGGAAGATATTAACTAAGAAGCGTATTAAATTGTGTTTGATATTTCAGTACTAAAGTATGTAGCTATAAACACAAGAATTTATTTTATTTTTTTTTTGAAAAATGGAAAGGAACTGATTTTTTTTTGGTTAGTGATTCTAGATGTATGATGATAACACCAACTTTATGGAAGAAGGGTGAACTTTATAAGATGTGATATAAGGTGAAGCTGGCTATGTGATTTCAACATTCACATGTATTCCATTAAAGTGCATAAGACTTTATTAAGGTGATGCAGATTGCCAAGTCTTAGTTAAAAGTTAGGAAAGAGTGAAATCTAAATATTTATTCTTTATATTATTAGTACACTTGTTTGTATTTTTTTCTCCCCTCCATTAGTTTGAAGTGAACATCATACAGTGTTCCATCCAAATACAACATCCTCACCCGGCTAAACTTGCATAATGTTACATCGAAATTCTTTTACATAAACTCACATGCTTGTGATGTAATCATCGAACATAATTTGCACATATTCTTCATTTTGTGGAGAGAGATCACTATTAGATAGAAACAACTAAAGTTTAAATCAATTGAAATTCAATATACTAATGAAAAATTGACAAACAATGCATGCACACAGGTTTTTTAGTTTTATTTTATTTTAATTACTTTAAGGATTAATATTGTGCCTCTTAAAAATAAAAATAATAAATATAAATTTGAGCTTTGCATTTAAAAAGATTATATATATATATATATATATATATATATATATATATATATATCAGAATTGATAGTCGCACACTAATTTTTTTACACTATTTTTAGATATCTTAATGATATATGCAGTTTTGACCATCAAAATTAATATAATTGTGTGTTGGTCCAAGTGAAAGGAATTTGAATTACTTAAACATGAAATCTAACATTCAATTCATAATTGGTGCGTATGCAAGGTCCTATTTATAAGACCTTTTGGGATTTTTCACTCCCATTAAAGAGAGTGGATAAATTTGTTAGTGACATTGAAAATGTGAAAAAATTGATATACTTTTTCAAAACTATCCCTATAATTATTATTGAAATTCTAAAAAGTGTTGACTTTATAGAGGTGTTAGTGGAAAGAAGTAATTAAATGTTATTGAAAATTGAAAAGGGGTCTTATAAAGAGGACCAAAATAAAAACTTCAAGAAGGTGTTATAAATAGGATCGGAGGGAGTATAAAACATTATCGGTAAAAGTGCCACTTAAGTATTAATTGTGCATCAGCCATAGTTGTCAAAACTCGCGAGTTAACTTGTAGAATCGTACGAGTTTAGACCATAGAATCGAGTTAAATCAGTCCAAAACTCGTAACTGGGTAAACCCGTGCTAACTGGTATAGAATCTCGAGTTAAATTGTATAAACTCGTGAGTCATCCCAATTGGCCCAAAAATAGAAATAACTCGCCCAATTGGCTCAGAAATAAAACTTCAACTCCGATAAGACAACATTTTGGCTCAATTTTTCAAAATCCTTTCACACCTTACTCGAATCCCTTATCTTCCTCAATTGTCTCTTTCTCTTTGTTGAGTTTCTCTTCATTTCTTAAGTCTCAATCATCTTTTCGTCTATAAATATTTAAGTCTCAACCACTAATTACTCTCGATAATCGTTATTTACTCACTTTTAACCTTCACATAATGTGCATTTTTATAGATGTTATGAATGTTGTGTATATATTAGTTTTAAAATAAGTAAATTCGTACGAGTTTACGAGTCGAGTTTACTTTAACTCCGCTAATTAAGGTAAACTCGCGAGTTACAACCTACTATTGGCAAGATTAACTGTCAGCTCTTCCATTGGCTACCAAAGAAAAAATAAAATGGTAAGCCAGCTGTTGGTGTCAATGTCAACTTCTCATTAACAGACAAGGCTGTGTTCAATAAGCAATGCTTTCATGCTAGGCCTCGTTCAAGGTTTTATTGCCAATAAAAGGTATAGCGTATGTAGTCCAAAGGTGCCCCTATTAGGTTCACCGTTCACGGGGGATAATTGGTTGAGACTTGAGAGGTACCTGTACTGCATGGAAAAAAAAAAGATGGCCACTACTTTTTAGACAGAGCAATTTAAGCATGCAAAGGTCTCCAACTCTAATGCCTAATTATGATTGGGGAAAAAGTCCAACATAACAAGAAAGAGGATAACTAAGAAGTGAGACATCCTCACGTAAGCAATAATTCCAAACAAAAGCCTTATGGTACTCGTTTTAATATGTGTATATGTTCCTCACATGTTTTTAAATAGAGGTCATAGTTGGTTACATTTATCTTACATCCGTACTAATAAAAACTCTAAAAAATATGTTAGATGTGACCACAATTGCGATCAGGACATGGTTATAAAAATTTCTAAATCACAATTATGATCACAATCCATAATTTAAAACCAAGTTAAAAACATTGTTTTGTTGTTCAACTATGGCATCCTAATCTTGTGGCGTGACGATGGCAAAAGCTTGCAGTCTTGCCTACAAATTTGTTTGTGGATAACAGAACTTTAATTCCCAAGAGAAACTTGATTTTGTGGGATAAGGAAGCATGGTGGGGTATTGAGAGAAATTCTTATACTATAATGGGCACATTGGGCAGTCTCCTTACGAGATAAGATAAAGATATTTCCTTCATGGTCCTATTTTTTTAATGAGACTCAATTCCTTTGTTTATGAATGCCTAACGAGGTAACTGTATGCATGTTTCAATTTAAGCCTTGAATTACCTTATTGTAAAATTAAATTTCTAAAATTTTCTATACACTAGTAGTAATTTCCACCATCCTTCTTTGAAGTAGAAAAATCCTAAACTCCAAGTGCCACCGAAAAAAAATATTCTTAAGAAAAAGATCTTGGAAATGAAGTCAGTAATAGAGTGCGGCAATAGAGTAGAAAAAATCGATGACAGAATTTGCCAACGGTGTGTCCTAAAACCTATGTTAAAAAATTCATACAGTATTTAATAAATTCACATAAGAGATTAATGGGTATGCAGTGCACTGATGGTGTTTTTTACACTATCAATCTATCATCCACCATTCATTTGTATTACTTTAATTTAAAAGTCAACAATCATAAACGGATGAATGATGAATGATGTACCGATGATGAAAAACCTTTAAACTGTCATTGCATTCTCCATTTTCTCTATATTTAAAGCATATTTATTTTGTAAATGCAACAATTTCCAATACAATCTTGTCAAATATGAATTTTTTAACATAATAAATAATATCCAACCACATCAAGTGAAACATTTCTCACTCCACCTTCACAACGACAAATAATAAAAACCAGAAATGAAATAGCCGAATAAGCATTTTATGCATCGGCATAGAAGAAAGCCTAGTAAGATAAAATGATGTAAAAATCCAAAGACAAATACTCTCTCCGATCCTCTTCATAATACCTTCTTGTATAGAAGAAATTATTCAACACAATAAGGTCCTTTATAAAAAGGATCGGAAGTAGTAACATCTCAGGCGCTCTTCAAAATATAAATTAAACTAAAGAAAGTATGAAATGTGACCTAATGAAAAAGTGGTTAAAAAAATTGTATTATGAACATCTACTTAGATAAAAATTGAAGCGTGGGTCCTAAGATTGCATAGAGGAACACAAAGGTCATTTTCCAAAATCAAAATGACCAAGTTGCTCATTTCCAATAAGAATGCCTACTTAGATAAAACGATGTATGGATCCAAAGATAAGTAACACATAAGGAATGCTACTCTTTCATAGAAAAAGAGTGTATTGCTAACGTTACTCATCACATTTGATGCTGCAGCATCACCTTAGAAAAAAGACCTGCATAGATAAAAGTTGAAACATAGATCCAAAAGACTGCCAGAGGAACACAAAGTGACAAAGGTCACTTGGCAAGCATAAAATAACAAAGGTTGTTCTTATATTTAACGCTAATAGCAGCAACCCAACAAAAGTATCAAACTCAAACATTCCAAGAGCCAAGCAATAGTACCAGGACTTTGTCTTAATGTACATAAATAATAGTTCCTGACTAGGCAATGGACTCACAGGATGCAATGTGAGTTCATATAAAAAGGTGCGATAATTAAACTGCAAAGTAAACTAAAAGTTCTTACTGTATACCAGCCCAAGTACCAACGAAAACATAAAAGGAAAATAATAGATATAGCCAGAAATTTAGCAGAAATTTTGACCAGAATGAGTTGGCATTGTTATTCACACTTGGACGGCAAAGTAGACCTCACCACTTTGAACAATCCAACAATGAACTACCACTCATGAATCATTAAGAAATCTGGCTAAATTCTGTCAAATTTTTCTGGCTGTGTAGCATTATTCTAACTTGAAATAAGTTTAAGAACTTGCCCCAAATACGGTGACTCTCTGTTGGATCACACACCGGCAGCAAGGGCAAGCAGCTTGACCGCTTTTTCCATACTCATCGCCACATCTGGCACACATAACTTGGTGTGCACAAGGCAAGAAAACAACAGAGACTTCATCTTTCTTGCATATAATGCATTCTCGGTCACCATTGGCTTCTTTCTGAGAAAAACCCTCCAGATTTTCTAACTCCTGAAGCATCCTATCAATTGACCCAGTTTGGGGATTCCCAAATTCACTTTCAGGTGAAGCATTTGATTGCAACTCAGCAGACCTAGCAGATGCTTTTAGACGCGAGAGCTCTTGCTCAAGTCGTAGTACATCATCCTTGTAGCGCTGGAAATCAATATCAATCTTCAAACGTAAAGCCTCATGCTTCCTCTTATTATTAGACTCATCTGCTTCCTTAGAACGGCGTTCCTGCTCAACTAGTCCTATGGCTTCCTCCTTAGCCTTCAACTCCTCCTTCCACTTGACCTGTTATAAGTTATTAAACAGAATAAATGGTTCAGAAGAAACATGTGGTCTGAAATATAAAATGCAACCTTTACTTTAAGGATTTTCACAGCAACTGCAGTTTTACATCATGATATTTAGGGGCGAGGAAAAGGAACCAGAACAAATAAGTTGAATGGAGATGGCAAAATCATAGCTGCCTAATCAAAATGGCGAATAAAATATAATAACACACTTCATGAATTATGAATAAGAAAAGACCTAGATAACATAATTAGGATCATCAAGAACTGATGAAAACAAATTTTTAACATGCCCACTGAGACAAGTACTCATAAATACACAGCATGCCATAGCTGATAACTGGAACCAAATTATCTACAAAAAGTGAGACTCCAGAGTATTGGTAGAAATAGTGAATTTGTTCAATTGAAATCAATTCAATTTCAAGCGGTTCCAAACAGATTATAACAAAATATGAAAAAAATTATATAACCTCTATTGTTAATCATTAGGGGGAGACAATAAAGACGATGTTTCAATCTGATGAGTTCAAGAAAGAATAATGACCATGCTTCTAATGACTCAAGTCTAGACTCGAACAACAGAGATGCATCTAAAAATAAGACTTAGAGATTACTTCTTCGTTTTAGGTTAGTTTAATATCGTTAACATATGAAAGATTCCACAACCCAAAGAACATGACACTGATCGGAATATAAAGTTGAAAATAACCTGGCAAAGAGCAGCATATCTAAGTAAGCAGTAATTTCATAAGATTAGCGCAAATTGAATAATCATGTGTGTCTTACAATACCTTAAGCATATCATATGGGTTATATTGTCAGCAACAGAAATATGTACTTCCACTTGAAAAGGAGGAATAAAGAACAAAAACCAAGACTTACCCCAATACAAGAAGATGGGTATATAGATCAATCATTGCCAATGAGCTCCATCAAAAAACAATTAGTATACATTATGCAACATTATCCTATTTCCCACAATATCAGAGCCATTTCTTCATTAGGATCAAAGTATTTTACCATTTATAATTATGTGCATTTTGAACTTTTGCTTAAAGAAAAATCAACATCACCTACAATATTGATTTAAACCACATAAGTTTGAAGCACGATGCAAATTAAGAGCCAAACCTATCATTAGCAACCTCTGCCAGAGGAGAGCGGGCCCCTGCTCCCAAACACTCATGATGGAGCATTGAAGCGTCACAGTGCCCCAAGCCACTGTCACCGCTGGGGGAGCTTTCAAAGTCCTTACCTTAATGGCTTAATCACAAGGAGGGGGATGCTTAAGACAGGGTTAGCGACTGGTGTGATGCTGTAACAAGGTAACCATCCTAGAAGGTGTAGTTGGATCATCTCTTAGGTAGAGCTACAGCTAAATGGGTAATTTAATTTGAGACAACTTCGCACCCAAAAAGAAATGAGCTATGTCCGGGTAGAATTTGGAGACAAAGTCTTCTTTTGTTTCTCGCCGGTGAAGTAAGACAAAGCTGATTTGCTAATTATCCTAGGTGAGAAAGAGTTGATAGGAACTCCTTTTTTGCCCTCATGTTGCGACACGAAGGCGACATAGGGATGTGAAAAAGGAAAAGAGGGATCGGGTTTCTCTCGCTTCCATCATAGCTGGCCCAGCGAATCGCAGCATGAATAGCGGCTAATTGCGGCGCCGCAATGCTTCGCAAAGATAAGAATCAGTTTTCTTTTCCTTTTTGAACGAAATCCCTGTTTTACAATTTTATCCTCATTTAAACTTAATGAAATACCCGTTTAACCCCCATTCCATGACCTTTCGCACCAGTAGACCAATATTTAGGGTTTGCATAGCAGCCTCCTTCACACAATTCAGTGTGTTGCGGCCTTTGTTTCCACAAAAATTAGGGATCTTGCATTAACCCATCCCCATATGTTTCGCCAGCTTCGCACAGTCTGCCGTTGTTCGACTACCGCTTGTTCACACTTCGCACGCAGCCTCAAAGACAAATATTTTGCAAGTGGGTCCTCTGCAGCCTCTATTTCTCATGCAAGTGCTCCTTCTCCAGTCTTTGTTTTGTACCCTAGTTTTCTAGCATTAATGATGAACATGTCTTAAGATTTTGGATTATTAATTATGTGTGTATTACAATTGTGCAATTTTTACATTGCCTCCACCACTATCTTTGCCTCTTTGGTGAAGCAGCCACTTGCAATTCACTATGCGGCTATAGCATTTCTCAATGGCCACTCCGCTCCGCGGTTACATCAGTGATTGTTACATGCAGGGGTGGAGGGAGGGGGTGACCTCCCTATGCTATAGTCACCCCCGCTATTTGTTTTCTTGAATGGTTTATTCTACATGTATTAATGATGTATTTTTTTGAAAGATAGTTTTTTGGTGTATATATTTCTCTTGAATCTACTTGCGGCGCCCCGATGCCTCAGTTCGGGCTCCACCACTGGTTAAATGCAAACAATTAAACACCGACATGCTAATGGATGCAGTCATGCGGACAATATAGTGTCACATAAGACTTGAAGTTTTGTGGCATGTTGTGCCTAAGACAAATATCGGACATGTGTTCAATGCAAACAGAGAAGAACAGCACTTTTTTTGAAGCCACCATGTTTCATAACATACACTGTTACATACCAATCATTGTGACGCATGAAATGCAAGAAAACGACAAAAGACCGCATAACATTTTCATCTTTTTTTTTGCTGCAGTCATTAACTACTACACTCAACAAAACAGTTTTTAAATCATCAAGTTATAATTGCATTCAAATATTCATTGACAAATAATGGGGAATAAAGTGCAAACCTCAGCTTCATTTTTACTCTGTATAATCTGACCCAATGCCACATATGCCTGCGATATCTTCACTTTCTCATCAGCAATCTCCATCTGGAGCTTAGCTTTCTGTTTCTCCCAAGCCTGAAGCTTCTTCAGCCACTTTTTCTCCCTTTTCGCAACTTCTTTGCAAGCTGTCACTGACTCTGATGCACTTAATTTGGAAGCCTCCATCTCTGCTCTGATTTCTGCATTCTCTTGCTCCAGTTTCCTCACAGCTGCATTTGCACGGTCCACTTGACCACTAGCCTGTCTCAAAGCATTCTCCATCTCCGTGAGTCTCCTCATTGTCGAGTCATCGAGGGATTGTTTCCCTTTCTTAAGCTTCTGAATCTCGTCCCTTTCCATCCGTAAGGTTTTGAGCTCAGTCATATCACCAGTTAGCTTTCTTGCTGCCTGCACTGCCTTGGTATGAGCCCATTCTTTTCGCTCCCTGACCTGTTTCTCGAGATCCTTAATCTCCTGCAGTAAATTGATTATCACCTCATCCTTCTTGTCTTCTGCCACAAGATTCAAAGTCTCACCAAGACTTAAATCACACAATTTACTCACGAGCTCTTTCATAATATATTGTTCATCGAGATACGGAACAGCACCAGACTTCTCATTTGGCATCCCAGACACAGACAGAGAATCCAAATTCGACACGGTACTGCTACTGCCAGAATAGCCCTTCATCGGCGATATATGGAATTTCTTCGAGTTTGCCCTATAACCAGCAGCAAATGCAGCAACATTTCTCTTCAGCAAAGTTTTCAACGAAGGGGTAAGATCAAACCTCTTTGGAAACTCGATATCCCTTTGCAACTGATAATTCATCTCCAGACCGCTACCGAAACCACCGCTGCCACTGCCACTGCCAGTTCCACCTACACTTCCAAATCCACTTCCACTTCCTCCAAACCCCCAGCCTCCATGAAACTGACATTGAGATGGAGGCATAACACTGCCAATCAAATTGCTACCACCTTCAACAGCCGAAGGCGCATGAGCAGGGCACACATGACCAGGCACCGGAATTTCCATACCCCTAGCCTTGGCTATATTAAGATCGCTCATAAGCAGGCACCATAAAGCATCACCTTTAGTCAATTCAGACCTATATTGTTGCAACAAACACACCAAACCTGCCAAAGAATATTTCTGCAACTGCTTCATATCAGAGAAAACAGTCTTCATCTCCTTCACATTGCAACCAGCATTGTTGCTTTTCAAAAACTGCAAGGAGTTATGCAAAATGTTAGTCAACAAATCCAAGCTATTGCCATAGCAATGCCCATTTTTCAAAACAGCCTTCACAGCAACCTCTTCCTCATAGCCCAAACCAACAAGCTTTGAAACCACATCATTGTAAATGAACTCCATATTCCTCATCAGGATCTCCTCCAATTGTTCCTCAGTGCAGTAACCCCACGCAGTTTCATCAATTCCTCCTCCACCAACAACACCAACACCAACACTAGGGTTAGGGTTTGGTGGAGGAAAATCAATGTTGATGGGTTGTTTCAAAGGCTTCAAACCTGATTCAGCAATTGATTTGGATATAGGATCATCCAAATCCAGATCAGGTTTTGCTGATGATGAAGAAGATGAAGGCCTAGGTCTCCGATTAGATCTTTTCTCTCTTGAATTACAACCCATTTTTTTGATTTTTCTGTGGAAATGAATAAAGGGGTTGTCAAAAATAGGGTTATAAATTGAAAAGCATGATCAAAATTGAAACTTGATGATAAAAAAAATAAAAATAAAAATAAAGGAGAGAGAAAAAAACAAAAGGAAACACTTACATAGAATTTTGATATGGTAAATGAAGAAGCTTTTATTGATTCAATGCAATTTTGTGAAGCTGCTGATGCATCACTGGTTGTCTGGATTTTGGGGTGTTTAAGGTTTGAGAAGAGAATCAGAAGCTGATTCTGTCTCTGTGGTGCTTAGGTTGGTTAGGTGTGTACTTTTTTTCTCTCCTGAGAGGCTTTATATGTGCCAGACAACTCTATCGTACACCACCCACATTTTATTAGTAATTGTAGTAGCAAAAAAATTTGCTTACTAGTATCATTTTTTCTTTCTCTACGGCACATTAGAGCTTAACATTTTTTTTTGGGGGGGGGGGGGGGGGGGGGGGGGGGGGTATATAGCAAGTTATTGCCTAGCCTAAAACTTAAGAAATAGTAATTCTTTTCAAGAAGTAAATTTTATCAAAGTGAATTATATTTTTATCAACAGAGTATTTTCATGTACATCATGCAGATCGAGATCCTAATATAATGCATAAGAAACTTAGTTATTTACTGACTCTAAAGTGCCTAATCTTAGAGGTAACTTTGGGATATGCAATCATCGTAAAAGATTTACATGTTGGTATGTGACGTGAAACTCTGCACTACCAACCGATTCTATTTGATGATCATTGTGACATGTCTGATGTTGATACTTGCATTAGATATGGTAGTGACCAGAAAATTACTTGATAGATTGTCATAAAAACCTACGTACATGGAAAGCTTTTGGTGTTGCGGATAGGATACCTTCATGAGCGAGCAAGATACGTTGCATGATGTCTAGATAAGTTATGAAGATCATAAAATTCTGTTTTTATCTGTTAGGTGACGAGTTTGGAAGATTAGATGCATGGATTGCATGGCTAACGTAGAACAATTATCACGCTCTTATATATAATAATAATAAAAAAAAGTCTCTTGTTTTCATAAATATGCTTCTCCCCATTATCATGTCAAATCGTTGGTGCAAAAGGATTGAAAGGTGGTGATTTCTCACACTTTGCATGAAAGAAAACAATGTGGGATTTTTGGCTAAGATGGGTTCTAGAAAGGTTGTATGGTTCGTTCATCTTCTTAGATTTCATGTTGCTGGTTTGGTTTTGTTGTTGAGTGTTGACGCTCTAAGAACTGTGCTTGATAAATCTTAATTTTTCTTTTGTTTCTCATTTTTTTTCCAACAGCAAAATGCTAGGTCGTATGAATGCAAATTCGAAAAATGACATACGAATAAAAATAACCATTTATATTGTATGTGTGTTTTATATGAGAGAGAGAATTTACATTTCTTTTAAAACCCAACTTCACATGTAGAGTGGTTATGAATGGTCCACATCATTCGTTAACATGCATGAAAGTTAATTTTGTCCAATATAGCAATGCACTAAAAATAAGTGCTATAATAAAAAGTGATCATTTTATTTATTATTTTGAAAAATTAATTATTTAATAATAAAAATTTGAATAAGTTAAAATTAAGTGTGTTTAGTTGATCATTATATTCTTGTCTCTTTATTTATAAAGTTATTTCAAATTTAAGATATGAACTTAATGTTGAATCAATTAAGAAAATTCTTGAATCAATTTTTTTTACTAATTAATTAGATTATTTAAGTGCAAAATCGTCCGATTGTGGTATGAAGACCAAAGAGTTAATGATTATTAAGTGAAATGCGAATCATGAAAGTTTGTTTGAAAGAACGGATAACCTTCAAATGTATGAGAATCGATTGCTTAAAGTTATCAAGAATGTCATGTTTATTATCCAACTTAGTATGTATTTTGGGTAAAGAAATTTTTTTAGTAAAGGATTACAAATATCACTTTTTATCCTTAAATCTCATTTTATTATTTTTTTCCAAAATCATCTTTACCTTCTTCAAACCCCAAATCTTAAAAACTATCTTCCTCGCCACCACCACAAGATGGTGAAAAACCCTAATTCCCAAACCCCCAACCTCTCTTTCCCTCTTTCTCCCTCACTTTTAATTTCCTCACCATCACGCTGCCATCGTTTGGCAATAGTGTCGATGGCACCAACATCGCCTTACCTTCGCGATCTCTCCACAAATCCCGAACTGCACCAAACAAGCCATCACAATCACGATTGCTCCTCAATCTTGCTTCATCATTGTATAAAGCCACCATCACCACACATCAAACCTAGCGGTGGCAAACCCCACCATCACAAAATTCTCTCACTTACAGCAACCACCCTAAATTGAATCTCATTCCCTTCATTGCGACATGGGCCTAAGTAATTGACATTACCACTGCCACCACCATATGCCACCATTGTTAACTCTTCGATTTGCGACATTCTCCTTCACTTTTTCAGTCATGCCATCAGACCCAGACCACTATAGCGCTTTACTGTTACTTCTCCCTATGATGTGTATAGTGTTGCCACAAAATATGCCACCACCTTCTCTTCTCCCTTTGACAGTTGCGACGTGATGGTGAGAAATACGCGAGTGAGGGAGAAAGTGAGGTAGGGAGATCGAGAGTTTGAGAAAAAGAGAGATGATAGGAGTATTCTAAAGCGGTGGTGGTAAGGTAGCGGGGAAAAAAGGTATTAAGAATTTGGAGTTTGAACAAAGTAAGATTATTTTTGAAAAATATTTTAAAAAAATGAATTCGATTATTTGAAAAAAAAAGTTTTGTTATCATTTACTTGTTTTTTTTATGAGAGTTAAAGGGTTAAAAGCCCATAGCCAAGGAAAAATTATATATTCTACCCAAAATCAAAATAGTCGTAACTCATTCCCGTATTCAAGAGTAATTCTTTGATGCATCTTTTAAGTTTTGTTTTTTTATTAATGCACCAGGTAATGTTGGACTACCAATTGATACATGGTGCGACGTTGCCCAACATGATTGTGAACAGGATAATGGCGATAATGGTGGAGTGACATCGATGTCGGAGGAGGGAGCCTCTATATTTGATATGCATAAATAAAATAAAGGTCATTGGTGTGGGAAGACCGATAGATCTTTACGGAAATCGATGTATTAAAAGATGGTGGCATTGTGGTAGGGCTAACCTTGGATCTAGACCTGAGGGGCGTAGGCCCAGGGCGCGTGATATTTAGGGGGCCAAAATTTTTTAAAAAAAATTGTATATCCGTTAAAATTAATATATATACAAGCTTACAGTTTCAAATATCAATTGGGCCTTATAGTTGTGTATGCAGCCTCTAAATATCAAGGTTAATGGTTCAACTCTCTTCACATTTTGCCTATTTTTTCTACTTTTTTTTAATTATGTATATAACTACTTCATTAACTTATATATATGAATATTGAAAATTAATGAGTATGGATATTATTTTGCTCCATTGGTTCACTTTAAATAATTTTTTAATTTAAAATGTTTTTTTAAGCTAATTTGAGGTGTTTAAAAATTAGGAGTGATATATTTATCTTAACACAACATAATGTGTGAACATTAAAAAAAACCTTGATACAATTATGTATATTTCTTTGAATTTAAAACCTCGATATAATAATTTATATTTCTTTGATAATAAGTTTAATTTGTTATTGAATATACCCATTTTGTTATCTTGCTTATTTTTTGATATAATATCATATCATTTAATTATTATGTTTTGTAGTCTATATAGTATACAAGACATTGTTGGCCGGTTGTTTTAAATGTTTTATAATTAGAAAAATTTTATTTTAGAGAAAATGTAGCAAAAAATTATTAAATATAATAAGAAATTTTTTAAAATAGGGCCTTCCTTTTTTTCTTACCTAGGGCCCTGACAATGTCAGAACCGACACTGCACTATGACAAAGAGTGATAGGATGGTTGTTGACAGTGGTAGATGAAGGTGGGACGATTGTGTAGGTGAATGATTAGAGATAATAAATGGCAAAAATTAGGGATAAAAATAAAATTATAAATGAACATCCATACTTTTACAAGGTGCATGGAAAAGGTTGCCTTAATTCAATAGTCATTCCGGTTCTTATTATATGTCACCTTCTAGAATACTTTTTTTCATAATTATAAATTTTATATTTTGTATTCATTATTTATTGCTTTTTATATATTTTTTGTTCTTGTTAAATGATTTGATTATCTATGTTTTTTTATTTATTATTGAGTGTGAATTTTTTAAGAAAAATTAAGAGGATAAAATCGAAATGTTACAATATATTTTTGTTGAATTCATAAAACTAATTATGATATTTAATAGAGAAAATAGATGGTGTACCAACAATGTAAAGGTTTTTTACACCATTAGTGCATCATCCACCATTTATGAGTGTATGATCGTTGACTTTCAAATAAAAGTAATACAAATGAATGATGAATAATGGATTGATGGTGTAAAAAATATTACACCGTCAATGTATATCCATTAATCTCTGTTTAATAAGTAGGGATGACAATGGGTCCGGGTGGGTCCGGGTACCCGTTCATAAATTATTGGACCCAGACCCACCCGGACCCGTGCGGGTACCCGCTGCATAATGGGTGAGCGGGTCTTCGGGTATCCAAATGGGTTTTGCGGGTATCCATTAGCAATTTTTTTAAAAGAAAAAATTATTTTTTAAATTAATTTCTATGTTTTTTTTTAGACCGAGGGATCCTTAATACATTATTACACACTCTACTTAATATTAATCCCTACCACCATTAAACACTCGCAAACATCAAACAAATTATCTCGTTAAACACAAACATACTAAAATTATATATATATATATATATATGTAAATATGGACGGGTCCGGGTACCCACGAGTCTGGATATCTTAGACCCGGACCCAGATCCGTTCAAAGCGGATACCCAGACGGGTCCATTCTTTGGACCCACGGGTCTTTTTTTTGACCCAGACCCGGACCCGTTGCGGGTATTACTCGCGGGTACCCGCGGATCCGGGTCCAATTGTCATCCCTATTAATAAGTGTATTTCGGTTTAGTATGCCTTTAGTAAAGATATGAAGTAGTACACCATTTAATGACAAGATATTTTAATTAGGGTTTGTATACAATACTCATTGTTTGTGGATGAGTATGTATAGTCATTGCTTCATCAATGGTTGAGATTGTGTCATCAGGTGGACAGTTGAGATTGATGGATGGAAGCATGGTGTATGTATACACCTGGTTAAGTTGAGTGCACAATAGAAAATGATCATCTGTAAGTTTTTTTAACTGTTTTTTTTAAGAAAAGATAAATTCTCCTAAAAATAATGACCTTTTTTTTAAAAAAAAAAATTAACACAGATTTACTCAGAATATTTTTTTACACAAATTTATTAGAATATGTCAATTTTGAATACAGTTTTTACTCAATATAGTTTTTTCAGAGCAGAGAGTAAAAAAAAATAATCCAAATCATAAAAACGAGTGCATATCACCGAAGAAGAATACACATAGAATATTTTTGAAATGATTAAATTTGAAAGCAAGAAAAAAAAATTTTAACCTCTGTCAGGAAGTACATAATAAAAATAAAAAAAATCTAAATAACAAAAAACTATATATCTGTGAAAAGGAAAATACATAGGATATTAAAAAAAAATAAAAAAATTCTACAGGGGCTGAGAATTTAGCTTTGAAAATTAGAAATGAGATCTATATCAAAGACAAAAAAGTATTCAAAAAGTATTAAAAAAATTGTGATTAATGTATTTTTTAAGGTCATTATTTTTAGAAGAATTTATCATTTAAAAAACGGTTTACCGAAAAAAAAAACTTACAGATGATCATTTTCTATGATACACTCAACTTAATCAGATGTATACATACATCATGCTCTCACTCATCAATCTTAACCGTCTAATGTCTTAAAAATACATTCGTAATGGATTCATGGAATAAGTTTATAGTATAACAACACTTTTAATTATTCTACTTTTCTTTCTTCGTTTCTTTCTCCCCAAGCCTACTTTGGTTAAACTCTGTCTGAGCAGCTTACAGCTCAAAATTAATAAAATAAAAACTAAACCAAATCAACAAAACACAAAAACCACTCTTAACTTCAACCCTCTTTCTTCTCCTCCTCCTTCTTCCACACACCACCACCATGTCCATAGCCATGGCCACTTCCACAACACCTCAAAGTAACAAAGACCCTTCTTCGCAATCACAACCACCACCTCCACCTTCACGCGCCGTGCTAGACACAGTTCAAGAAATCACCTCAATCTACAGTTCACTACCACCTAGGCCTTCAATTCAAGAAGTTGAAGCTGCCACGTGTATAGTAGACACCCTTAACAACGAGGAACAAACCAAACTCCACGAACTCTCATTGCAACAACAGCAACCACCCCATGATGATGTTCCTCGTGACCTTTTCTCTGTCCTACAACAACTGAAGAAGACCATGGTCGTGTTCCAGTGTTACCAACAGAGGAGAGAGGCACTTCATGTTGTTCAGTTGGAAAAGATGTTTCAAACTTTTGGTGATCTTATTCAGAAGGCTTCTGAATTGGTTTTTGGGGATGCCCAGATGAAAAAGTTTCCAACTTTGGCTGACCCTGTTGAGATAATTGAGAGAGATGATGTTACTGTTACCACTGGTGAAAGCTTGGTGAAGGAGAAGGTAGAAGAAGAAGAAGAAAAGGGTTCCTTAGTGAAGGGGTTCTTACCAGCAGGTTAGTCCAATTAAATATTTGCTTTGATTAAATTTGTTATGTTTTTGTTTAGCCTTTAATTATTATTCATGGGTGTGGGTTATGGTTAAGATTTGACACTATGTTACCAAATGGGTCATAATCATAAATCATAATCAATTTTGTGTATACTCTTATTTTTCTCTATGCTATGTATATAACTTGATTATTATAGAGGCTGTTATTGTTGTTTGATTACTTAGGGGACGTTTGTGTTTGTGTAAACAACTTAAGTACTTATTAATCTATTTTGGAATAAGCTAAAGAGGGCTTATGTACATAAGCTTCTCTTGTTAAGTTTATTGAAATAAGCTAAAAGGAACTTTTAAGAAGTTCATAAGTTATTTTCATAAGCATGTTGAAATAAGTTATTTTCATAAGTTATTTTCATAAGCATGTTACCTTATAAGTAGGGACGGAGGGAGTATAAGCTATAAGCTCTTCCAAATGTATGCTTAATAACTTGAAGGGTACATGTTAGAGAAATTTGCCTTGTGTTTATTAGGAATTAACATTACCAAGGCCATTGGAACTTACAAATTTAATTTTTTTTATATATCTATTATTTACTCCGAATCAATCGAATATATTGATTTGCAGAACTTATCAATTGGTTGACTACACTACTTACTACTTAGTACTTGCTGGCTCTGATGTTCATCGTTTGATATGAGCTGAATTTTTGTAGGCAATGAAAGCTGTGAGAAATTAAGTCTCATGAAAGTGGCTACTCTGATTGAGAACAGTGCTAATAGTGGAGCAACAATTCTTGATCTTAGAGGAAAGTTGGTGGATCAGATGGAGTGGTTGCCTGTGTCAATTGGGAAACTGTCTAATATCACTGAACTAGACCTATCTGAAAACAGAATCATGGCTCTTCCAACAACCATTGAGGGTCTCAAGGCCTTAACAAAGCTTGATCTTCACTCAAACCAGCTTATAAACCTTCCAAACTCATTTGGTGAATTGATAAACCTCACTCATCTTGACCTCCATGCCAATAGGTTGAAATCATTGCCTGATTCTTTCGGAAACTTGACAAATCTCATTGATCTTGACTTGAGTTCAAATATGTTCACAAATTTACCAGAGATAGTTGGAAATTTAAGCAGCTTGGAGATATTAAATGTTGAGACAAATGAGCTTGAAGAATTGCCTTATACAATTGGAAATTGTTCATCACTATCTGTGCTCAAGTTAGATTTCAATGAGCTCAAGGCTCTTCCTGAGGCAATGGGGAAGCTTGAATTGTTGGAGGTTCTAACTTTGCATTATAATAGAATTAAGAGGTTGCCATCAACAATGGGTAACCTATGCAATTTGAAGGAACTTGATGTTAGCTTTAATGAACTTGAGTTTGTACCAGAGAATCTGTGCTTCGCGGTAAAGTTGAGGAAATTAAACGTGGGAAAGAACTTTGCTGACCTAAGAGCCTTGCCAAGATCCATTGGAAATCTTGAAAATCTTGAGGAGTTGGATATCAGTGATGATCAAATAAGATCCTTACCGGAGTCTTTTAGGTGCTTGAAAAAGTTGAGAGTTTTTAGAGCTGATGAGACTCCTCTCGAGATGCCACCAAGAGAAGTGGTGAAGTTGGGTGCTCAGGTAAAACTTTTTTTGAGGTGTAACTTTGCCTTTATTTCAACTGTTTCTGTAATCAATTCAATCACGTGGTTATTCAATATGCTTTTCTGAAATAAGCTAAAAAGATCTTATTTTCATAAACTTCGCTGAGAAACATATCTAAATAAGTTAAAAATAGCATGATGAGAGATCATAAACTATTTTTGTTAAGTTATTTCGTTAGTTCAAATAAGTTCTTCCAAACTCCCCTTATTTGCTTAAACTTTGTTCATTGTTGTTCATCAGGAAGTTGTGCAGTATATGGCTGATTTTGTCACTGATAGGAATGTAAAACTTATGCCATCAAAGAAGAAGACTAAGAAGGGATTTTGGTTCTGGTTTTGCTCCATATTTTGCCCTCAGCAGAGATGATGATTTAGCAAAACCATGTTAATAATGTTTATATTTTGTCCATTGCATATTTTTGGGAACACCTTGTTTTTCCCCCCTACTAAACTACTAAATAATTTTAGGTTTGCCTTGTAAATAAGTGTGTTCAATAATTTGATTATATTGGCATTTGCTAATGAACAAAAAACATTGTACCAATAACATTGTTGTGTTCATCGCTTTTAGTAATTTGCAATTTTCCTTTACACCTAGTATTTTTGTACAGTAACATGTTTATTGTGTTGTGTTACTCTACAACTACAAGGTGCATATTTTGACTTTACTTGGTAAATTCAAATATCTGCAGCTTGGACTAAAACTAAGAGGATAAGAATAAGAATAAATTGCAGATTCAGAAGCTATTAAATATTAATAGTAGTTGATAAGGAACTTGTTAATTCTTAATCCACAATCATTCTGATGTAACCAAACACGTCAGTGATACTTTGCAGTCAACTGTTTTTATTTTTAGTTGTAATTATTAAATGAAAAAATAATTCAAGTTATCACTTACTCCATTCGTCTCTAATTATAAGACCATTTTGATACTTTTATTTTGTCTCTATTTATAAGATCTCATACCAATTTTCAATGATCAATTACTTTTTTTTTCCACAAACACCTTTATTTATTTAACACTTTTTAAATTCCCAATAATATTAATAGGGGTCAGTGGCAGAGCTTGAGAAAAATTTTAGGAGGTGCTAAAATTCTATTAATATATGATAATAAATACTAGTATATTTTAAACAATTTGACGCCGGAGTTCTTCTAGTCCAGTGGCACACTATCCTTGCCTTATTGTCTAGTAAACTGAACTGGGTGACTATTTATTATTTTTGCCATATATTTCTAAAGAAAAACGGAACAAATGTTTAAGATAATTAGTGGCTGATGCAAGATTCGAGCCTGCAACATGCCTCAATCCACCAAAGTACAGAACCACTCAGACAAATGTGCTGGGTCAAGTCATAAGTCATTACTTCTATTAGTAGATATATATATATATATATATATATTATACTCCCTGTCTCTAAATATAAGCTATTTTTACCTAATTCACGTAGATTAAGAAAAATAATTATTACTCTCAAATTTATCAAAAAATATGTTGTCATTCCAAGGTTACCCCTATTTAAAACTTTACAACTCTATTCATTTCTCTCTCTATTGTAATTATTACCCTATCACCCCTATGCAATTATGAGGGGTGTATTTGGAATAAATTCATTAATACTACCTTGATATTCTAAAACGACTTATAAAAAGGGACACCAATTCTACCAAAATAGTGCTCTATATTAAGGGACGGAGGGAGTATAAAATTTGAGGGGGAGCATCCTCCGTCCCTGATAGGGGTAATTTTGAAAATACACATCAAAAGTTCACATTTTCAATACAAATATCTAAATTAATCAACTTTCTTAATGAACATAAAATTTTCCAAAAGAATCTTATAATTAGGGAGAAAGGGAGTATCACTTATCACCATCCTAATTTTTTAGCATTAGATTGTAAGAAATATTTTTTAAATCCTATGTTAATGTTTACAATCGACTGGACCGTCTGGACTGAAACCATATATACGACTTAATTGTAATAAGGATATGTAATAATTTGTCAATTTCAAGGATTCAATTGATTATTTTATCAAAAAAAAAAAAGGATTCACTTGATTAAATTAAAATTATGTTGTTTACCCAAGAAATATGATTAGATTAACATTAGAATAGAATATTATAACCAACTATTACGATGGGTTTTCATGGAAAAAAAAAAAAAAAAACTAGTACAATTGGTTATTGGTTACCTGATTCAAGCAAGATTATCTTTGGTCGATAGATAATACATGTAGTTTTTCATTTTTTTTTAAATACCATGTGCTTTATATTTTTGTTACAATGCCAATGTTGTTTTCACTCCTTCGTATATTTTTGAAAAATACAATTTTTTTTTTACCCTAGTATCTGGTTTACTGGGCCGACTAATTCAATTCGAGGGGATTAAGGTTTTATTCCTCTCCCAACATTGTTGCGGGGGATCGAACCGTGGTTCGCCCTACCAAGTGCAGCCCCTGGCACCACTGCACCAACAGCTCGTTGGTTGAAAAATACAATTTTGTGTGGCTTGTTTTATACTAAGTATCCGATTAATACTCTTTCTATCTGAAAAATTGCTAAAAAATTATTCCAAAATAAAGTTACAATATTAAATAAAAATATTTGAAAATTGCGTGTATCGATGAATAATGTACTAAATTACATTATAGGTGATTGATTGATTTGTTAGTGAATACATTAAAAAATGTTTTTTTTTTTTTTTACTTTTCAAAATTTTATCATCTTTTCGAAAGAGAGAAAGTAACAAACAAGGATTTAATTATACGATTACTAGTTTTTGGCCCGTGCAATGCACGGGTAGGTTACTTATTTCTTAATTAACTACCTTGGGAGATTTTAACAAAAAAATTACGATTGGATTACTTTAGTAGTTCTAATAATTGATAATATTTTGGGTTGAAGAATTGAATTATCATCAATTATTTATTGCTAAAAATAAAATATTTTATTAAAAACCCAAATGATCAAATTCAAAATTCAAGAACATATAGAATTAATAATAGGCGATGGAGATTCAAAATTTGTAATCAAGAAATAAAAAAAAAGGCTATTAAATGAATGGTAAATCCTCGATATTATTATATTCAACAAATTTAGCTGATCGATCAATAATTCAGATTTAAGATATAATCTTAACTTAATAAAAAATTTCATGTAATAGTTATAGCGAAAACCCCAAAAAATTTAAAATAAAAGTATTAAAAAAAAGAAGAAAGATTCCAAATTAAAAATGAAGGTAAAAAAACTAAAACTTCCATCAACATGCAAAATTATAAGCAAGTAAACATAGATATATATGTCTAAGAACTAAATATCCATAAAAGCACATATTTCATTCGATACGATAGAAATCCACATCATCGTGCTAGCAGTTTAAGAATATATCTTTTTCTTTTAATAACAAATGAAATTCTAAACCAGACACCTCATCAACTATTAAAAAAATAATAATTTCACATAGATATTATTCCAATGCTCTCTACTTACCCTTTCCCTCACAGTACATGAGCATCACATGCTAATCAAATACATCTTTCATTATATATAAGCAATGCAAACCTAGCTAGTATGAAATAACACCAAGCACATTAGCAATCACCATCATAACACAAATCATTATAACCAATATTTCAAAGATTAACCACAACTGACATGCTGAGTAAATTGACATAAATAAAACCCAAACCCAAACCCAAATTCAAATACAAATACACACAAACAATTGTGCTTACCAAACCTTAGAAGGCAACAGTTCAATACCAATGTAACCGAAAACACAATAACAATAATTTGCAAAAAAATGCAAACTTTCAGGAACCACAAGCCACCAACCACGAAAAAAATCCAATCCCCAAAGGAAATCTTAAAATAGAAACTTTACCCTCCCCCAAATAAAGATGGAAAAAAACAAAGAGAAATAAAACATTTGGTTCCAATAAGCTAAAATTTTTGTTTTAATTATGGCATGACCCAGATGAGGTAAAAAAATCAAAGTTATAATCTTTACATTGTCGAGTGATGCCTTTGCCATATTGGTATGAGGTCTTGTAAGTAGGGACAAAATAAAAGTGTCAAAAATGTCTTATAATTAGGGACGGCGGGAGTATAAGCTATAAGCTCTTCCAAATGTATGCTTAATAACTTGAAGGGTACATGTTAGAGAAATTTGCTTTGTGTTTATTAGGAATTAACATTACCAAGGCCATTGGAACTTACAAATTTAATTTTTTTATATATCTATTATTTACTCCGAATCAATCGAATATATTGATTTGCAGAACTTATCAATTGGTTGACTACACTACTTACTACTTAGTACTTGCTGGCTCTGATGTTCATCGTTTGATATGAGCTGAATTTTTGTAGGCAATGAAAGCTGTGAGAAATTAAGTCTCATGAAAGTGGCTACTCCGATTGAGAACAGTGCTAATAGTGGAGCAACAATTCTTGATCTTAGAGGAAAGTTGGTGGATCAGATGGAGTGGTTGCCTGTGTCAATTAAAAAAAGGCTATTAAATGAATGGTAAATCCTCGATATTATTATATTCAACAAATTTAGCTGATCGATCAATAATTCAAATTTAAGATATAATTTTAACTTAATAAAAAATTTCATGTACCCATAGT
Source organism: Crotalaria pallida (assembly GCA_037953625.1). Taxonomy (NCBI): domain Eukaryota; kingdom Viridiplantae; phylum Streptophyta; class Magnoliopsida; order Fabales; family Fabaceae; genus Crotalaria; species Crotalaria pallida. The sequence goes on from CM075655.1 coordinate 105,569,303, forward strand.
TATAACGAAAAAACCCAAAAAATTTAAAATAAAAGTATTAAAAAAAGAAGAAAGATTCCAAATTAAAAATGAAGGTAAAAAAACTAAAACTTCCATTAACATGCAAAATTATAAGCAAGTAAACATAGATACTTATATGTCTAAGAACTAAATATCCATAAAAGCACATATTTCATTCGATATGATAGAAATCCACATCATCATGCTAGCAGTTTACGAATATATCTTTTTCTTTTAATGACAAATGAAATTCTAAACCAGACACCTCATCCACTATTAAAAAAATAATAATTTCACATAGATATTATTCCAATGCTCTCTACTTACCCTTTCCCTCACAGTACATGAGCATCACATGCTAATCAAATACATCTTTCATTATATATAAGCAATGCAAACCTAGCTAGTATGAAATAACACCAAGCACATTAGCAATCACCATCATATCACAAATCATTATAACCAATATTTCAAAGATTAACCACAGCTGACATGCTGAGTAAATTGACATAAATAAAACCCAAACCCAAACCCAAATTCAAATCCAAATACACACAAACAATTGTGCTTACCAAACCTTAGAAGGCAACAGTTCAATACAAATGTAACCGAAAACACAATAACAATAATTTGCAAAAAATGCAAACTTTCAGGAACCACAAGCCACCAACCACGAAAAAAATCCAATCCCCAAAGAAAATCTTAAAATAGAAACTTTACCCTCCCCCAAATAAAGATGGAAAAAAACAAAGAGAAATAAAACATTTGGTTCCAATAAGCTAAAATTTCTGTTTTAATTCTGGCATGACCCAGATGAGGTAAAAAAAATCAAAGTTATAATCTTTACATTGTCGAGTGCTGCCTTTGCCATAGAATCTACCGAAAGCATGCATAATTAAACGAAAATGGAGATAAATTGGAATTGAATAACCAAACAATTTATTAATTATTTTTAATTTTAAAGAAATTTCGAAAAGAGAGAAAAGGGGTAAAAATCGCACCATTGGGGAATGAAGATTTGAGGTCCTGAAATGCCAAAGGGTTAAAGGGAAGGAGGGCTTGTAATTGAAGAAAATAAAAAACATAAATGAAAGATAATAAGAAAAACTGCACATAGCACAGTTATACATAATCAGTTTTTAAATAAGAAAAACTGCACATATTATAGTTCTACATAATCGGTTTTTAATTTTGATTGGAATTTGTAACTTGTATTTCAAAATTTAAATTTGAAAATGAATTGAAAAGAGGACATGTGGATGCCTCTATTGAGTTGAAAACTCCAACTTTTAATAAGAATGCAGGATTTGAATGAGAGTGAATGAAAAAGCTCAAATGGGACAGGTTTTTATATATAAAAAAGGATATATACGAAATGATCAATACTTGTGACCGAGAAAAGATTTTTTCTGTCCTAACGTTTTTATTTTTCTGGACTAGAAGGTATTTATGTAGGATGGATCTATTTATTTTTTGTCTTGCAGATCATAAATGATATAATCACCCAATAAGAACTACTTTTTATATAATATTATTATTATTTTTTTACAAGCAAAAAATTTTATTTCAACACAAAAAGTCTAAATAAGAATTATTTTACATATGAAAATCATCTTGTATGAAGAGATTGAACACGATACATAAACATGTGCTCAATAAAGACCTGAATCAACATAAATTATAGGCTTAATTGCACTTTTGGTCCTCCAATTTTGACAATTTGGCGACTTTGGTCCCATAGCTTTTAATTTGGCGATTTCAGTCTTCCAATTTACAATTAGTGGCTATTTTGGTCCCTCCGTCAACTCTGCTGTTAACGGGGCTGACGTGGCTCACGGAGGGACACGTGTCAGCAGCAGAGGATCCTATAATTATTTATTAAATAAAAGGCTTAATTGCACTTTTGGTCCCTCAATTTTGACAATTTGGCGATTTTTGTCCCCTAACTTTTAATTTGGCGATTTCAGTCCTGCAATTTACAATTGGAGGCTATTTTGGTCCCTCCGTCAACTCTGCCTTTAACGGGGTTGACGTGACTCACGGAGGGACACCTGTCAGCAGCAGAGGATCCTATAATTATTTATTAAATATAAAAATAATAATAAAAAATTAAAATAAAATATAAAAAAAAGTAAAAGCTAACGGTAAAAAAAAGTCACATGTTATCCAAGTGACATTACTACTTTCTTCTTCTTTATTCAGATTCATTTCCTTTAATAAGCGTAAACCCTAAATTGAGTTATACAACCGCAACTTCTTCTTCTTCGTTATCACTATTATCATCGAAGCATTCAAACCAAAGCATACACGATTCATGGCAAATGGGGACCAAAATAGTCACTAATTGTAAATTGGAGGACTGAAATCGCCAAATTAAAAGCTAGGGGACCAAAATCGCCAAATTGTTGAAACTGGGGGACCAAAAGTGCAATTAAGCCTAAATAATACAAATGAGTTTGCTTCACGAGGACGTGAAGCAACAAATACAACACAAAAGCACTAACTACCAAACACCAACAAACTTATCAAAGCATTACTAGGATCTCTACTTTCTTAAAAACTTTGATAGGAGAAACCTAGTGAAAAAAATCCTAAGAAAGAAAAAAGAGTATAGCAAATCCTAGCAAACACCTAAAAGTTTAAGGGAGCCTTTTAAGGCAATCAAAGGGATTCACACACCAACTCATAAAACTAAGGCTAACATCACTAAGAGCCATAACCCATAACCAAGACTTAACTTTGAAGTTGTCTGTGAATTCTACAATTGAGAATACATCATTATTGAAAATAATATCATTTCTTTTTAACCGGATAGCCCAATTTGTTATAATCCACAACCCCATCCCACATCTTCCGATAGTCTTCATTTTAAACAAATTTCTAAGGGTAATAAAGACTTCACATGGAGTACTTACAAATAATGTCGAAAGCTGCAGCCAAGAGAAGAACTGAGCCCAAAAAGAATTTACAATTGTGCAAGAAAGAAATAGGTGAATCATCCCCTCAATCCCCATGCCACACAAACAACATGTCGATTCCACGTTAATACCTCTAACGATTAGATTATCACAAGTTGGAAGTCTTTTCAGAAGTAACTGCCAATTAAATGCGATCATTTTCCTTTATTATTATTATAAAGTTATTATAAAATTCGAATCAAACTCACATGCCTTCAAGGCTCTATATTGCAATATTTATGTTGATTATAAAAAACTGAGTTTATATTATTTTATTTCAATTTAATTATCAAGGTTATCTCAAATATTTTGGGACCTGTACACGCATTGCACAAAAATAGCACACATACTGCATGCACATTGTACGAATATCACAAGACACTCATGCTAGTTTATTTTTATGTTATCAGATAAGTTGGACATTTTCTTATTATAAATCATTAAATAATATTTAATTATCAAGGTCATCTCAAATATTTTGAGGACACTGTTAAAATAAATTGTTAGGCCCCTTTAAGATTGTGATAATCCTTAAGCAATTGAGGTATTCATTGAAAACATTAAAGTATTTTTTAATATCTTTAATAAATTCATTTATTAAACATTTAAACACTGCTTGAAAACCGTACACCATCACACACACATTTTACGAATATCACACGACATGTTAGTTTATTTTTATGTTACCACATAAGTTGGGCATTTCTTGATTATAAGTAATTGAGTAATAAATTTTTTATTACAATAAATGGTTTTAACCTAGCATATTTTTTTTATACTTTTTTGCCAGTATTGCATTTTTCGATCGAACCTGTAAAAAAAGAGAGGGTTTAGTTGGAAAAAAGTTTCAACAAGGTCCAGTCGTTAAAATTCACTTGCTCGAGAAACTGATTTTTCTGAATAGGGGATATAGGAAAATTTTTCTCGACACCCCCAATCAAAAAATAATATAAGAGATACTTTTAGTTTTTCACACTTCTAATGGAGTACAAATATAAATTTACAAGGTTGGAAATCCAAATCTCAATTTTTTTTTTTGTATTAAAAACGGTAGGCTAGGATTAAAAATTCAGAGGCCCAGATTATTAAAATGGGCCAATACTAAGTGGGCTGCTCATTTAGAATTCAATGGTGGGCTGGTGCCCATGCATGTTACTGGGAACATGAACAACAACAACAAAACTAGAACAGATGAATTCTTAGTTTTCTGATGTTTTCACTCACAACTTAGCTCTGCAACCTTAACCTAAGGTATTCTATTTATTTGTCAGTTTTCACAGATTCCTTGCTGATTTGAACCTTCATTGCTTTCTCTATTATAATTTTAGTTACTATATTCCTGAATTCTCAATTCGTTTATCGCAAACTCATATTTAATTTTGTCTGTTCAGCGATTCAGTGAGCAGAGCATGATTACACCTGTTTTATTTTGTTCTAGATTTTAATAATTTCATTTAATGTTTATTTATTGAAATGATTTATATGTGTGTGTTGATGTTGATGCTGATTTCAATGTGTGGTGATTAAACGGTTGTAACTTGTAACCATATTCTTCAATGCATCGTGATCTTTTTTTTTTTTTTTTTTTTTTCCCCAGCTGTGTGTTTTAGGTGAGTTTCTTGAGCACAAACACCGAATGGCTACGGCATCATCTGGAACGCCTGATCGACGCGAAGAGGAAGTGCGTTCCGACAACGATGTCCATCCCAAGTTGGATGTCTATGTATGGGACATGGATGAGACCCTTATACTGCTCAACTCTCTGCTGAAATCATCATACGCCGAGGCTTTCAACGGTCTCAAGGATGTGCAGAAGGGCATAGAAATTGGGAGGGCGTGGGAAAATCTCATTCTACAAATATGTGATGATTATTTCTTCTACGAACAAGTAAAATTATGGCTTTTATGTTAATATATATGTGTGTGTATGTGTGTGTGGCTTGATTTAGTTGTGGAATGTTAGTAATTTGATGTGGAGTTTTATGTCATTAATACAGATTGAAAATTACAATCAGCCATTTCTTGATGCGCTTGTCCAATATGATGATGGGAGGGACCTATCTGATTACGACTTCAGCCAAGATGAATTAGGTCCCCCACGTTATGATGCCAACAAAAGAAAAATTGCATATAGGCATCGAGTCATAGCCCAAAAATACTTGCAGGTAGAACTTTTGGAACATTATTATTGGTATTCCTAATTACATATATTGAAAGTCTGTACTAGAACATGGAATGTTACTTGCCATTGTATTATTGCATATTTATCAAAACCTTTTCAAATTGCTATATAGTATCATGTGTCATATGCAATTATGCATCTATCACAGTACTTTGCTTGGTGTTTTAATGATATAATGGTTTCATAGTGAAGCCATAACATTTTTTTACTTATGGCCTATGTTTGAAAGTATTAATTTCTACAGCATGATATCTATGTATTTCTTCGGTAAAGTTGATTTTTTTAGTTCACCTTGCTGCTGCGATATTTTTACAAATAAATATTTTTAAAATCCAATGGTAATAAATCAGTAATTGTAAAAAGTGGCAGAAACAAGCTTTTAACTAATCAATTTTTATAATATACAATTGAAGTACCTTTTGGAAATAACCTCATGAGCCTTGTTGATTTGCTTTATAGCGATTGTTACTTGATAGACTAATAGACTTAATGAATCTGGTATCCAAGTTAGAGACTAAGAGTTGGGCGTAACCAAATAAGTTATATTTTACTTTAAAGC